>CM057459.1:1019402500-1029402500 GCA_016271365.2 Neoceratodus forsteri
CAGCAGGTTCAGGTCCAGAGACCCATTTTACGACTACTAAAGAGATTGCCAAAGCGATAAGGATTGTAGAATCGCTCCCGTTCCATCTGATCTGGCTCCTTCTGGCAGGCACTTGGTTTGGTCAGTTCCTCCGGTTCAAGATTATGCCCTGAAGATTTCTATGAACCAGATTTGGAGGGGATGAAGATGTTGATGATGATGATGATGATGGTGTGGAAGGTCTGATGAGCCCATTGAACTGGACATCTCCCCAGACAGGCCTTCTGGTGTTTCCTCCTAGGCTTTCTAAGTCCCCTTTCCACTACATGTTTTACAGGAAAGTGGCAGAAACCCTCCAGCTCCCTGTGGAAGAAGCTGTAGAGGAACAAGAGGAACCTTATTATGTGGATATGATGGACATCCAAGAGTGCAAGAGACTGTCTATTCCCTTCATAAGTCTTTTGGGAAACAGACACAAATGATTTAAAAACTCCAAATTCTGTACCTCCTGTCAACAGAAGGATGGATAAAGGTACACCTTATCAGGTTCAGGTACAGAGTACTTGTATCAACAGTGCAGCCATGTTGGGGTTCTGCAGGCTGCAGCCTGTGATAAGGCTAAAATACCCTTGGCTTCACCCCCAGATAAAGACTCTAGGAAGCTGGCCATGGCAAAGAAACAGTACATGGCATCCACCTTGGGACTCAGGCAGGCTAATTATATGGCCTATGCAGCCAGGTACCAGAAATCCAGGTGGGACACTGTACTGGCACTGGCTAATCAGGCCTCCCCAAGCTAGCCTCGGAGCTGGATGGGGTGGCTGCTGATGGGATTGAGGCATCTAAGGTACAGTTCCATGCTGTTGTGGACTCCAATGATGTGTCATCTAGAGTCATGACTACATCTGTGGCTATTCGGAGAATGACTTGGCTCAGATGTACTTGCCTTTCATAGGACACCCAGGCTAAGGCCATGGATTTCCTGTGGTGGGTAATTCTTTGCTTGGGGAGCAGATAGAGAATTACATGAAAAAGATGGATGAGTATAGGACCACCTATAGTAGTGCACAGGCCTGGGAAAGGCAGGCAACTTCTCAAAGGCAACAAGCTAGGGGCAGGGGCAGGCCTTTTCATAGGCCTTTCTACCAGAACAGCCCTCTTCTGCCTTTCCTTAGAGAGGGTTCTTCAGAGGAGAGGCAGAAGGGGATGAGCCGGGCTGCATCGACCCCTCAACTTATGGCTCCTGCCAAGCAGACACCCTGATGTGTCAGCCTGGGTCGACTCCCCATTCCTGTAGGAGGAAGGCTGGCTTGCTTTGTCCTGGACTGGATGTCTGTTACCTCAGACAGGTGGGTCCTGAAGGTGGCAAGCCAGAGGCTGGTTCTCAGCTTCAAGACATTTCCAAAGCTGAGGGCCAGATCTTTTCCACCTGCAAGCATCTCCAAAACCATTGCCCTAGAGGTAGAGGTTTCATCTGTACTGGCTCTAAAGGCTGTAGAGAGGTTCCTACATTGCACAGAGGCAAAGGTCTGTACTCCAGGTACTTCTACCCCAAACAAACAGGGAGTGGTGACCCATCCTAGACTTAAGATACCTAAACAAACATCTTTTAAAACCAAAATTCAAAATGGTGACTCTGGAATTATTCTTCCCTCTCTAAGGCCAGGGACTGGCTAGCCTCCCTGGACTTAAAAGATGCCTACTTTCATATTCCCATCAGGTACTCCCACAGAAATTACCTCAGGTTCAAATTGCCTTCAGGCCATTATCAGTTCAAAGCTATGCCCTTTGGCCTGACATCAGCTCCAAGGGTATTCACAAAATGCCTAGCACTAGTAGTGGCCTTTTAAGAAGGAAAATATTGCCATATTTCCATACCTGGATGACTGGCTCATTGTGGGTCAGTCCCCATACCAAGTCAAGTCAGACCTGCAAGTGACTCAGCAAGTGCTCACTTCCCTAGGATTCCTTCTCAATCTTCCCAAGTCAGTTCTCAAGCCTGTGCAGCTCCTCACCTTCATAGGGGCAATGTTGGATACAGTCAAAGCAAAAGCTTTTCTTCCCTGGAAGGGTAAGGGCTATTGTAGAGCTGGCTTCTTCATTCCACCTTCTGGTCTCTTAGCCAAAAGGCACTTCCTTCAGCTTCTGGGCCACATGGCAGCCTCTACAGCAGTGGCCCAAGGGGCCAGATTTCAGATGAGGGACATTCAGTTTCACCTGAGGGCCTTTTGGTCTCAGAAGAAAGATTATCTAACCAAACTAGTTCCAGTGACTCAGACTCTGAGCCAGGATCTCCAATGGTGGCAGGATCAGGGCAGTTTCAGGCAAGGAGTATCATTAGTCACTCAGTCTCCCTCTGTGGTCCTAACCACAGATGCTTCTTTATTGGGGTGGGAGCCCATCTGGGGACTCTCACAGCCCAGGGACTGTGGTCCCCTCAGGAATCCCTTCTTCATCTCAATCTCTTGGAACTCAAGATGGTCTTTCTGGCCTGCAAGCTTTTTCTCAGTCAGTGCAGAACAAGGTGGTTCAGGTCAGGATAGACAACATCATCAGCATGTGGTACATCAACAAGCAGGAAGGCACTCAGTCCATGGCCTTGTGCAGAAGCCATGAAATTGTGGTCCCTAGCTTATTCTCTGCAGATCTCTCTGACAGCAGTCTGCCTTCCAGGGAAGGACACTGTGCTAGCAGATGCATTGAGCAGGATCTCCCAGGGCCATCACAGAATGGTCCCTGGACCCTCTGATGTTGAAAGTGTTTTTTTCAAGGTGGGGCACTCCAGAGATAGATCTCTTGCAGCCCCAGACAATCATCATCTTCCTCTGTTTTGTTGCAGACCCCCAGTCTTGGGCTCAGTCCTCTGGATGCTCTGATTTTGAATTGGGAAGGAAATTTCTATGTGCCTTCCCTCCCTTTCTCTACTGTTCAAGGCTCTGGTCAAGATAAGGTCACAACCCTGCAAAGTGATTCTGATTGCTGCAGACTGGGCCAGGCAGCCTTGGTACCCCCTGTTGCTCTCCCTAGCAGGCCATCTTCCCTGTCTCTTCCTAGGAATTACAACCTGTTAACCTCCTCTCAGGGAGGATTTGGTACACTGATCTTCAGTCTCTCAATCTCAAGGCATGGCTCTTGAAGATTTAGAGTATGCAGATTTGCATCTGTCCCAAGGGTTCTGGATATTCTCAAAGCCTTTCAAAAGCCTGCCACCTGAAAAACTTATAACTCAAAATGGAAAAGATTCAGCATTTGGTGTTCCAAGAAGCATATATCCCCAGACACTGCTGAATAGTCTACAGTTCCAGATTATATGGTTCATCTTAATGGCCTAGACCTCAGACCAGCTACTCTCAAAGTAAATTTGTCAGCTGTTTTGCTTTTCTGTCAGTGGAAAGCCTTCCTCACTGTCATCTCACCTGTATTCTGTAAAATTTTCAAGGGATTGCTTCAGACCGATCCCCCATTTAGGGATCCTACCCTGCTTGGGATCTTAATGTTGCATTGCTCAGCTTATGCAATCCCTTTTGAGCCTTTGTCTTCAGCAGAGTTTAGGTAATTGACTTGGAAAAATGTATTCCTGGTAGCTATTACCTCTGCCAGGTGTATCAGTGAATTGCAAGCTCTGTCAGTGGAGCCTGATTTTAACTCATTCCATAGAGATAAGGTGGTCCTTAGAACTGAAAGGAGGTTTTACATAAAGTTGTTTCAGATTTTAATCTGAACCAAATTTATGTCTCTCCCTGTGTTCGTCACTGATCATTCTTCTTCAAGAGAAAGAAGTTTACACAGTTTGGATGTTAAAAGAGTCCTTAGTTCCTACATTGAGCTTACTAAGTCTCACAGGTTTGACTCCTCTAGTTGTTTCTCACTTATGGGGAAGTGGGAAGGGCAAACCTGCCACTAAAAGAAATATTGCCAGGTGGATTGTCTCTTGTATTCAATTCTGCTATGAGAAGCTAGGCAAAATACCTCCTCAGTCCTGAGGGCTAATTTGACTAGAGGTACAGCTGCTTCCTGGCTACGGCCAGGGATATTCCTTTGCTAGAGATATGTAAAGCAGCCACCTGGAAAACAGTCCATACATTTACCAAGCATTACTCCCTGGACATCCAGGCTAGGTGTGATGCTTGATTTGGTACAGCATTACTGCAGAGCCTATTCCCAAGGTAGGTTCAATTACCTCCTCCATGGAGGTATCGCTGTGTAGTCTGATTAGTCAGAATACAGCAAGACTTCATGTTGTTTGAAGAAAAATTACTCACTTTAGTAATTATGTTTCTTCTAATGGAGTCTTGCTGTATTCTGACCTCTCTCCCTGCCTCCCTCTCAGAATCTGTTTTTGGAAAGTGGACTGCCAGGTGTAGTGTTGCACCCATGGGTGATTTAGGTACTCCTCCTTTTAGAGAGGGGAGTGGGTTATATTATTAATTTACAGTCTTAAGTTGTTCACTACCTGGTTTTTGATTTTGGATTTTTGACTTGAGTCTTTTGGGGATCCAAAATATTTGGGTGCCATTTGGCTAGTAAAAATTTTACATTTTCCACATAGTAGTTAGAGTTAGCTCATAAGAATATGGCCGGTTTGCACTTCAAAGTGCAGCAGACAGAGGTTTGAACCGAGCTTGAGCTCAGCGTTCTATGCTCTGCATAGAAAATTAATCCTCTACTTTCTGGGGCAGTTTGAGTGCTGGGGCTAACTGCAATAGTCAGAATACAGCAAGACTCCATTAGAAGAAACATAATTACTAAGGTGAGTAATTTTTCTTCTGTGCCATCTAATCAATTCAGAGGAGTTCCTCCTCCTCATTCAGGTACATGCATCAATAATGTACTGCCATCTAATCTCAAATTACCATATGGGGCCATAAATCAATAGTTATCAGGACTCCAAGTCTTCTGTCTTAATCAAATGCATCCCTATCTCAGTTTAGTTTATGCCTCAGTTAAACTCTTCCTGCTTGGAATCCATAGAACTTGATCTGCAAAAGCTCCTGAAGATTCCCTATGAATGGATTTAGATTCTGAAACTGATTGGACTTATGTGTACTTCCAGCTATTCCTACTCGAACAGTTAGTCTCCTCAGTCATTTTGACTGACTTCTTGTGTCCCTGGAAGTTGGCCATTTCATCAGCCTCATCTGTTAAAATCCTTACAGTTCACCACTTTAAGAAAACAAGCAGATCATTGCATCTTGCTACTTCCAACTTCAAACATCGATAGACTTCTCAAGAGAGTACAGATTCAAATTCCTGAACTGGTGACAAGCAGCTCTTTTGAGCAACTCATGCTCACCATGTTTGCTCTGAGTCTTCTCAACCTCTTCTGACTTACAGCAATCAGGCAGCATGACTACCACATGGTTCACAGAGCATCTGAGAACTCTCCTACTACAGCTCAAACTGAGTTTCTGTGCTATCTCGGGCATATCTCTGGATTGAAGCAACATCATCAGCATCCAAAAACAACATCCTGTTCCTATCATCTAGAACTGGAACATGGACATACATCCTGGATCATTTCTCTCAATCCAGGCAAAGAAAACAGACAATCACTTAGGATCATCTCCTCTTAGTATGCTCAGAGAATGGACAGTTCAGTAGCCAGGGTTCACAAATGTTTCCTCTGGGGGAGATTACTCTCTGCATGCTACTCTTCAAACTCTCCATGATTTGGAGGAAGTTATTTCTTTTAAGGCATTCTATTTCCCTAATGCTGCCTGGCTCCTCTACTGAGGGTGGGAATAGAGAAAGGCCAAAGTTAAGTATACACAAGTACTGTACGCTATTCACCAAACATTGAATTGAGGGCCTTACCTGAGGTTCAGTTTGAGAAATAACTCCTCCCACAAATCAAATGTAAACCAGCTTCTCCAATCAGCACCCACTCAGTGTGTTCCAAGTGCCCAACATCCTCCCCACCTCTTCTTTCTTCTTCTCCTCCTCTGGCACTCTTCTCGATCTTATTACAGGGTCATCTATTTCCTAGCTGCCCAACTTCTTTATTGAGGGTGAGACTAGAGAAAGGCCAAAGTTAAGTATACACAAGCACTATGCACTATTCACTGAACACTGAATCTAATGTATGCCACATTTATGGCAATTGCCTCTGCTTTATGGCAAAATAATAATGCATGTGCCAAAGACCGATGCATGCATACTTATAAGGCTCCAAAGTCCCTGCAAGATGCAGTAGATGCACACGATAGTAAAGCTACCTATTGGATGGTCCAAAATATTATTTTAAGCATCAGGAATGAAACAACAGTTGGTTACTGCAACAATGGCTGTTTTGCATTTTAAGAGTCTTTGTGGTAAAGTGTACAATGCTTTCATTTAGCAGATAGAAGAACTGCTAATATGCAAGTCTGTAACTGCTATACAGTTTTTTCAAATGTCAATATATAATATAAAAAAGTAATAGTACATCTCTGCCTGAAACAGTTTTTTTGCTGTGGCTAAAACCCACAGCAATAAAATACAGAGCGCTGTAGTAATAAGCTCTGGTATGGTCAAAGATTCACTGAAGCATTTTACACTAGCTGATAAGGCAAAGCTGCCTCAGGGTAGGTCATTGTAAAGCACACTGCATTATTCAAAACACAATGCATCAAAGGCTGACAACAGTGTTTGCTTGCACCAGTGTTTTAGGTAATTACATTCAAGAATGGGATGTGTAACTGGCAATAGTAAACAAAAACAAGCATTTGTCAATGCGAATATTTGGCGCTGATATTGCTGTTGTACCACGTCTTGCTTGTACACATTTTTACTATATATTTAACCAGGATAGAGCAGATGACATGCAATATCTCATTTTCAGTGGTGCCCTGCTTTGACACTTTGTTAGATTGTAATTACTCAGGATAGGGCAGCTGAAAGGCAATATTCTTCTTGTAAGTGGGCTCCCACATTTTGATCCCAATATCCAGCACTCTTTTACAGTTGCATGGGTGGTGTCATGCTGACATGTTGCTATAATGTAGTGGAGAGAATGGACTGAGGAAGCATGTGACTTGATACATAGAGTGTCTTCTTCCATGTAATGCTTTGACTGGAAATGAGGCATGTACTCTGCATTCTCTCCATTTATGACAGTGTTGTCTTTGTGTTTGTCCTCTTGTGATCCCTGCTGCCTGCACTACATCAATTTATTTCATTGCTTACTCATCTATCTCTCTCTCACACACACACACGCACACACACACACCTTCTGGTATAGCATGCCAGAGTATGAACATTACCAACATTAACCATTCTGCCTTCTTTTAAAAGATGCATTTGTCCAGCCACATTGAAACAGATTAGTCACTGTGAGCTCAAATTACAGCAGCTTGCATTCCTACACAGAGCTCAGTAGGCACACACACACACACACACACACACACACACACACACACACACACACCTCTTCTGTTCCTCTGGCTGCAGCCTGTCACATCTAACATAGAAACATGGACATTGTTGGCAGATAAAGACTGCCTGGTCATCTAGTCTGCCCATAAGACCTTGTACTGTGTTACTGCTTCCGACCCACCCACTGCTGTACCTCTATGGTTCCCCTATGCCTGTCTCAAGCATGTTGGAATCCATCCACAGTGTTCACTCCCAACTCCTGCTGAGGCAGACCATTCCACACATACACCACCCTCTCTGTGAAGAAGAACTTTCTCATATTCCCACTATCCTCCCACCTTCCAATTTCATGTCATGCCCCTCGTTCTTGTGCTCCTTCTGTATCAGAAAATGTCTCCCCTGCACCTTGTTTATACCCTTGGAGGTACTTGAATGTTTCTATCATGTCCCTCTTTTCTCTGCTCTTCCAGTGAGAACATATTGAGGTCACTAAATCTCTCCTCATAAGTCTTGTGTTGCAAGCCCTATACCATCTTAGTCGTCCTGGACCATCTCCAGCCTGTTAATATCCTTGTGAAAGTTCAGCCTCCAGAACTGCACACAGTACTCCATGTGAAGCCTGACCATGATTTTATATAATGGCATCACTACCTCCCTACCTCTGCTGGTGATACCCCTGCCTATGCATCCCAGAATGCCACTGGCCTTCACAGCAGCCTTAGCACTTTGCTTTGACATTTTCAGGTCATCTGAAATAATAATCCCTAGGTCCCTTTCCTCCTTTGTGACTGTCAGCAACTCCCTCTGCCCCATCCAGTAGCTTTTCCCTGGATTTCTGTGTCCCAAGTACATCATTTTGCACTTTTTGAATTAAACTTCAGTTGCCAGTCCTCAAACCATTTTCAAGCTTCCCCAGGTCCCTCCTCATGTTCTCCACCCCTTTGGGGTATCCAGTCTCTTACAGATCTTGATGTCATCTGGAAACAGGCAGACCTTCCCTCCAGCCCTTCTGCAATGTCACTATTGAAGACATTGAACTGGACCGGTCCCATGACCGATCCCTGAGGCACCCCACTGGTCACCCTCCTCTCCCCAGACTTCACCCCATTTACTACCACCCTTTGCCTCTAATCTGTTAGGCCAGTTTCTAACCCAGTTTACCACCTTGTCCCCCATGCCCAGCACACCCAGCTTGTTTATCAGCCTTCTGTGTGGGACAGTGTCAAAGACTTTGCTGAAATCAAGGTAATCAAGGTCCACTGCCCACCCTGATTTATTTCCTTTGTTACCCAGTCAAAGAAATCAACCAGATTTGTCTAACATGACCTCCCACTGTGAATCCATGTTGCCTATGGTCCTGGGCTCTGAGGAATTCTAGATGCCCTACTGTCCTTTCTTTAAGAAATGCCTCCATGATTTTCACCACTTCTGTGGTGAGGCTGACTAGCCTATAGTTCCCCGCCTCCTCATTGCTGCTGGATTTGTGTAGAGGGACCACATGTGCCTCCTCCAATCCTCTGCTACCACCCTGTGTTAGATTGACTCAGTGAAGATGGCTGCCAGAGGTTCTGCTATCTCCCTTGCAGTTCTCTTTAATATCCTTGGGTGTATTCCATCTGGTCCCATCACTTTGTTCACCTTCAATTTAGTGAGCTTGTGCAGGACTCTTTCCTGTAAATGGACTATTGTCCAACTCTTTACCCTTTGGCTACTGCTGTACTTCTGTACTGCTCTGGCCCCTGCCCTCCACCTCTTCTGTGAATACTGAACAGAAATATTTATTCAGTATTTCTGCCTGTTCCATATCACCCTCCTTGCATTTCCTCCTCTGCCGTGAATCTTGCAGTCCCCTTGTTTTTCCTTCTTTTGCTGATGTACCTGAAGAATGTCTTACCCACTTTCTTAACTGACTGTGCTAAACCTTCATCAGTCTATGCCTTCTCTCTCCTTACAGCCTTTCCCACTTCCCTTAGACACTCTAGGTACTCCTCCCTGTTCTCCTCCCTTTGAGTCCCCTAATATTTCCTGAAATCTTTCCTTTTGCCCCTAACTTTATCGTCACTTCTCTCAAGAACCACAGTGGTTTTCTCCTTCTCTTGCCTTTGGATACCAATCTGATGCATTTGTATGTTACTTCCAGTAAGGCTTCCTTTGACACTTCCACTGTTCATCAACTCCCCCCCTACTGCCCCCATTCTCTCCAGGGCTTTTGATACCCTTCCCCATTTCAGTGAAGTCATCATTTTGAAATCCCAAACCTTTGTCCTAGTATGACTTGAGTGAGTCTCTGTCCCTATGCTGAACCACACAATGTTATGATTGTTGGCTCTCATTTGCCTTTCTACCTGGACATCTGTGAGTAGATCACCATTGGTCATTACTAGATCTAAAATTGCCCTGTCTCTGGTGGGATGAAGCACAAGCTTCCCGAGTCCAGCCTCCTGGAGTGAATCAAGGATGCCTCTGCTTCTGGCTGAAGCAGCTACACTGGTGTACCAATCCATGTCTGGCATATTGAAATCCCCATCTTTAGAATTTCACCTTTCATTGCCATCTCATGTATTTCCACCACTAGCTCCCTGTCCAGTTTCTCTCCCTATCCTGGAGGCCTGTATATCACCCCTGTGCATATTGTTGTGCCACTTCAGGTTAAAGGGTGACCCACAGTGCCTCAGCCTCCCCTGCCTACCCTTACCTGTGTTGCCACTATACCCTCTCTGACATACAGGGCTACTACCCTCCTTTTGCCTCCCTATCCCCCCTGAATAGAACATATCCTGGTAAATTCGTTTCCACTCATGATTAGCTGTGTACCAGGTTTCAGTTATTGCTACTATGTCCAGGTCTCCTTCAGTTATTAAGGCCTCCATGTCTGGGACTTTATTTCCCAGGTGGCTATGCAGCTGTCAACATGACTTTCCATGTTTTACTGCCTGACCTCTCTCCCTTCTTGATTTTTGGTCCCCTGCATCTTTCCCCTTTCTGATATTTTTCTCTTGTGTTCCCAATGCCTTTCCTACTCCATTTCTGCCTGACTCTGATGACCTTGATATCAACTCCTCTTCCTGCTTCATTGTTCTGCTTTCTCTACCATGTGGGTGGCTGCCTGAGTATCCCTGCTCCTGTTACCCCCAGCTAATTTAAATGCTCATTAGCAAAGTATTTAAACCATCCATTAAGGGCTGCCTTCCCTTGCTGGACAGATGCCATCCATCCCAACTGTACAGGGCTGCTACAGTGCTGATTTATTGGAAAACATGTATTTTAAACAAGATATGTATACTAATCATTTAAGTTAATGAAGCTGTGCACCTCATACTTTCTTCTTTAGTGTTGAAATGCCTAGCTGTTTCATGTGTGTTTGTCCTGTAGTCCAGCCCCACCCCTCTCAATTTACTTAGGGTGATAACTTAGTTTTAACCCTTGAATATCCTGGTAGTTTATTCCACCATCTTGTAACTTGTAATGGCCAGTTCTTTGCTGCATTTCCTGTTCAGATTAGACCCATAGACACATTATATGTTTATAGAATATTCCCCACTTCTCTTATTTTATAATACTGTTCAATGTGCATATATATATATATATATATATATATATATATATATATATATACATTTATTTCTAGTTGATAAAGCTTCACAACAAGTAGGGCAAGGTAAGATGAAGCTTAACAGTTGTCTTTATAGTGCAATGACAATATGTATCTCATTCCATTACCATATTTTGTGTATCTGCAGTAGCCTATACATTCAGGGCCCAATCCTCAAATGGTTTGCTGACCCTTCATGCATGCAGAGGTCCTAGAAAAGCCTTGGAGTGTCTCCTATGCACCACATGCACACCATCCAGGTACTATGGAGCATCCACAGTAATGGTGTGTGCCCCTATGTACCCTATACCTGACCAGAGCACCTCTGTTTGCCAGTGGGTGGGACAGTGGCTTACCAGGGGTCATATTCCAGTATCTGATTGATCCTGGATGCAAACTCCTTGAGGAGCATGAGGGCCAGTGGAGGGCATTAACTATGTCTCACTAGGACAGCAGTAGCAGCTATGTGGCTCCTCTGCCTGTCCACAAACCACATATCCTGTCAAGTTTGGCTATATTTTCTTCAAACCTCCCCAGTCCTTGGAGCCTCTGCAGTATGCTGGGGTCATCACTAGTATCAGGCAGTGTTCAACAAAATTCTGTTTAATGTTCTATGGGGATATGGTAGTCAGGAGGACTACATCATTTCATCTCCTTCACCAAAAGAAATGTTATTTAAACACCATGCAAATTGTGAGCACCCATTGCTTGTTTAACTTCCTATTTATGCACCCTCCAATCTCAGGTGCAGTTCTTGTTTGGGCTACCTCAAAGTACCAGTCCTCTATTACCTCTGACTAAAATATGCCACTTCCATCAAGCCAATGCACTGCACCACAGACAGGGACAGGAGGGCAGCAACCTCCCAAACCTCTAATGCTGCATCAGGCTGCATAGCAGGAGTGGTGCAGAGTCCAGATACAATGGGTGATCATCTCTGATTGTTGCTTGTGCAATGTTTTCTGTTTTCTCCCTATCCCTGGACATCCACATACGAGGTGCAGAGCAACAGTATGTGCATCTGCATGCCTGCTTTGAGCCCAGCAGATGCCCTCCTCCCACCATGCCTCTGCTCTGCTCTGCTTCCACCTGTAGTCACCTGGTAGCAGCACAGTGGCAGAGGCAGAGATCTCCCACTGTGGAGGAGAGAGCATCATGTGAGAAACTTAGTCCTTCATTACTTGTCCAGTCTCAAATGACTCTGGCCTGTTTCAGAACTCAAGTTGCTGGCCCTATGAACAGAAGCTCTACTGATGTCAGTCTTTGGCCATTTCCTACCTTCAAGAGAGAGAGACAATAGGAACTTAATTTGCTATGTAATTTATTGTGTGGCAAAAGAGATCTGTTGTATTAAGTGACTGGGATAAAGAAATGAAAAGAGCAAGGCCACCATTAAGTTTTGATGGCTGCGCTGTGTGGCACTCAGATACAGTATGTGACTTGAAACCACTGGTTTATTGTAGTTTAGAAAATGGGCAAAGGCAATTATCTTTTCTGATTGGCTGAGACACTTATTTAGGTGGGCATCTATCAGACAATAGATGCCCACAAAATAAAAAGCCCCAGCCCAAATGATGCCCTTTGACCAATCAAGAATCCTTGTGCCCACCCGATTGTCCATTGGCTGAAAGTACTCTATTCAATTTTAAAACTGCGGTCATTTTCTCTCTCACTTAACGAGCGATATTACCCAACCGACATTCCCTAATCCACACACCAGCCTCTGCTTGCTCACTTGTCACACAATAAAAAATAATTGATAACAAAGCCACAAATTTCAAAAGTAAGCATAAGCCGTCAGTGCGATCAGCTCCCATAGCCAACAGTGTGTTTTTTAAACTGCAGTGCATGTTTCTCCTTATACAAGTTCTGCTACCAAGACACTGGCCACCTCACAGACATGGCTCCAGAAAACACATAGAGATCTGAGATTTTCTAACATAACTCCTTCTGCTGACTTTATGAAATTTCTACTTGAAGTAAATTTTGTGATTGCAGTGTTATGCTCCAGCAGACAAACCTGATACTCTAACTATCACCAGACATTTACCTTTATGTCTGTAACTCCATGACCCTGGACAGATCCCCGATACCGATCCTCTTCATGGCATGTCTGCAGGAATGATCAATGGAAAACAAATTTACAGCACTGCCCTGTCGCATTGTGTCTGTTCCTCTGCACTTCCGGGTTTATGTGGCAGTGGAATCCAACAAGCTCATGGCACCTCACTACATAACCCATTCCAGTAAAGCAACAGATCTGCATTTTTTTTCCTGAACATAAATCCCCTTCTAATAACTTAATAAAATTTCCTCTAATTCTAATTTCCACAATTGCGATGCTCAGTTCCAGCTTCCTTGTTTATGTGGCAGGTCTAACAAGCTGGGGATGAAAACATATCACAGCATCCTGTTAAGAAGTGGGTTGGGGAAGTGGGGATAAGTACCAGAATGAAGCTCTGGGGAATGGCAAAAACATGGAATAGCATACAAAGGAAGGGACTACTTGACAAGCAAAAGACTTAAAAGTCAGTCTTACTATATAGTTCATTTTTCTCTAATTTTGTAAAACACATACAAGACTGCCACAGGCTGCACAATTTCTAAGCTTAATAATACCCTCCAGGGTGGGTGAGTATGGGCAATACCAGACCTTCCAGGGGCTATAAGGCCCTCCACCTGTGACGTTAGGCTCATTACGCCCCTGGGCGATCCGTTATTGCCCAATACCACCCACCCTGTTGGGTATTATTGTTTGCATATCTGTTTTATCATATGAGTGTGCTCAGTGGCCTCTGTAGGTGTGCTACACACAATCCCTTGCTACCTGTATGTAACTTGATGCTTTGTAAAGCACTTAAGGTTACAGTGTGTATCAAGGCACCATATTATATATTTAGGGTCTGTTCTGCTTGGCTTTCCATCCAAACTGGAAAGCTTTGGTACCATAGGTCAAATTCATATAAATGGTGTTGCACATGTTTGTGGTGTAATAACTTTTAAATTATAATGGAAATTCAATGCCACCTGTGCTCTGTTTTTCTCACAAATATTGTCTTCCCTCACCACACATGCACACATAAATCCAAACACAGAAACTTTCTTGTTTTAATTAATTTTAACTAATGAGCCCATCCTGCACCCAGCTGCTAATGCTTTACCCAGTGCCACTGATAGAGTTTTGCTTTCAACATCATTTAAAAAGAATCTTACTTACAAAATGAAAGGAACTGTAAAACATGCATGAGCACAGTCTGCACAATAACGTATTTGTGTGAATCTGTATTGATTTAAATGGAAGCTGTCACAGGGTAGGGGCCCTAATATTCTTACAAATTGCCTCCCCAGGAAAGGAAAGAGAACAGAGTGCCAATGTGAATGTAAAAGAAATGGCACTAAAAGCCTCTACAAAGGCCTGCATCTTTAAATACTGCTGTATAGCAGGTAAAAGGCTACATATGCAGTGTTCAGGACAGGAACAGCAATTTGGTTAATTCTGTAACCCTGTCTCTGCTATTGTATGTCCGTGTCTTTTAGTAAACAGAAAGCAAGATAGGAGCAGGACTTGAAGGTATCAAGAGTATAACATAAGTCTTCTGCTTGTTATGTTCCTTTCTATGGGGTGACAAATGTGTAACAGATCTCAGGGCATTAGTTTGCATTATTTGCTTGGCTGGTAAGCAGAATATTGTTTGCCCCAGACATGGAAAAGTTAATTATGGGACTCTGAGATGGAACTCCTGAGACTGGGAGGTGAGAGGTTCAGCCCTCCAGGGCTTCTGGAGAGGGGTCACTGTTGAATACAGCTTTCTAAGAAAGGGGGTAATTGTGACTGTTCGTTCCTGCCACTGAGTAAGGACCCATCTGTATTGTTTGTTTTCTCTGGTAGCAACCTCTAGCTTCTTTTTTGTACTGCTATCCCTTTCTTCTTGGTTGGAGGCAGGCCACATCCAACCAGCAGCACCCCCCAGCTCTGTTCTAAACCCTCTTCAATTTTCCTTCCTTCTTTGGGTCCAGGTAATAAGTTCATGAAAGGTGACCTTGTAATTATGTAAAACAGACACAATCGGCAGTCTGTGTTTACTAGCGGCTAGTTAAATATGAGCCAAAGGTTAAATGAAGAAACAAGCAAGTAACATTCCTTTCCTTTTTTATGTATCTTGTGCTGCCTTGCTAAACCTGAAGATGTTACATACTTTGTTATACAGTACTGATATAAGCAGTGTTACAGTGCTTTTCAGCTGAGGTCTAGAGGTGGGTGAGCCCCCCATGTTTCCTGGCAATGTAACCTTGTAATGGTTATACAAAAGAGGGCCCCAGTTCTTAAAACAAGACAAAATCATTGACTAGTTCAGTGAGAAGTATTATTATAAGTATTATTACTAAGGTACCTTAATTTGAGGAAAGTGCTCTGTTAGTGCTCTGGTAGAGTGATACCTCCATTGTGGCTGGTAATGTACCTCCTATAAGAGTTCAAGACAAGAAACAGGGAACAAACCGAGGTTCACAGCTTAAACGCTGTTAATGTCATGCAGACACAGTCCATCTCGTGCTGCTGTGAGACTGCACGAATGCTCACACATTCACTGACCCCTCATGAATGTGCGAGGGTTGTGTAGTGTTAGTGCTAGCTCACTCATTCAGACAAACTCCTTGCTGCACAGTTTTCAGTCTGCTGACTGTTTGGTTATAGTTTCTCCCTGTCTGCATTCTGCAGTGAGCTGAGAAGTTGAGCAAACAGGTCAAAGCCAGGCTAATACCAGGCTACAAGCCCTAGTTGGTTGTACTATGGAGAGAAAATGGGCATTCTTTATAAGAAGCTCCTGTTACCTCAGTTGCACAATGGCAATGAGGCTTTACTAAAACAATGTAGTACCATATAAATCCTAGCATTAACAAGTCTCTCCCCCAATAAAGTTCTGGTCCATAACCTTACCTCAGGTTGACTTGTCACACACACACAGTACTTCTGAGGGTCTCATTTAGGGATAGAAAAAGTGTTTGTTGGCCTGGTAAGCTGCAGTTTGCTCAGCAGCAGAACAGGGTGTTGACCCTCAAGCTCTAGTGATTCTCTGAGCATTGTCTATAGGAAACAGAGGCCCCGTAGTCTTCTTTTCTAGTAAGCCAACTGTCAATCACAGCCTGAGGAACTGAAGTATTGTGAAACTACATTAAAAAGCTTATTTTTCCATTCTCAACCCTCTGTTGTGGTTATAGTAAATGTATGATATGCCTAGATAGGTTAGAAATACATAATGGGGCTGTATAATTGTTTAATGTTTTTGTGTGATGATGACAGATTACCTGACTCAGGTAGGCAGTACTTAAGGCATTATCTGAGCGGTAACAGGAGAGGAGGGTCTGTTCTTCCTGACCAAAGGCAGAGGAAGGACAAGGAGAGGTCCTGTAATGCAAAATGTATTTCTTTTGTATTTTGCTGTTGCTGTTCAGCTGAACGAACAACAATCTTTTGATTTCTGTTATATCTTGAATCCTGAAATAAAATGACAAACGCCAACCTGGCATTTTGTATGCACTGAGTTTGGTTGTCTGCTTGCAATTTGTTTCCTGAACTTTGACCCTATGATAGAAGCACATTAATGCAGATCTTGCTCTCTGCCATCACCCAGATTTTCTTTTTATGAAGTAAGCTTTTTCCAAATGATTTTAAAAGCATATAAACTGTCAGTTGCATGGCAAGAAGTATTACCAGTTAGCTGTAGGGTGGGTCTATTAGTTTTAACATTTCTCAAAATGATGTGCCATGTATATGTGTGTGTGGGGGCAGCAATGAGTTCTTTAATATAAAAAATATTCTGTATAAAACAGTTGATGCCCCGTCACATGCACAACATGCCTGCATTGCCAGCAGGGATCTGACTACTCTGAGGTTGAGACAACACAGTCTTGGTTTGCATGGCTGGCCATCCACAGTCCTCTATACACAAAATTATACATTCTGATATCATTCATGGATAATCAGGATAATTTATTTCTAAGCATTTCAAGCACAATTTTCCCACAAAACATCTCATGCAAACAGTTTTAATGCTACAGTTCTAAATTTAGTTAGTTAGTCCATTTCATCACACATGGGGTTCTCTAATTTTCCACATAATCTAATAGTTGTATTTTAAATTCAGTTGCATTTTTAACAGAAATTTTCAATATGATTTACAGTACATTTATATGTACAGTTCCCATGTGTCTTTGTGGCTACAAGAGCTTCTGCTCAAGTCCTTTGTGTCTCTGAACTACTCATCTTCACTTCACAGTTCTGTAACCTAAAGAACTTAAGAATGCACTCTATGACTATAAGAGACACAGTAACTGTACATGCAAGCATATACCAAATTCTGTTCTATTCTCTCTGCTCTATTCTATTCTATTCTATTCTATTCTATTCTATTATTCCAAACTAAACCAGAAAATGCTTGCAGCATTTTGGGGCCCCTCCACCTGAGTGACTCTGGTTCTTGAGAGATATTTCACTCTGGGGTGTTCTTATTGTTAAAGACAGCGGGAGAACCACATTCCAAGAGTAACAGCAATTTGTAGAGGTAAAACAAACAAGCAGAGTGCAATTCAGTACTTTTTAATTGAATGGGCATTTTAACGTCATATAGCCGCAGAGAACACTTATAGCCACACAGAAATTGCAGCGCACACTGGTGCTTCAAACTCAAACTCAATTCTTCAGAAGGAGTCCCTGATGAAGAACATAACCGAGTTTATGTCTGAAGCACTAGGTAAATGCAGCACTCTGTGTGGCCATAACTTAATAAAATGTTCCTGCAATTGGAGGTGCTGATCCAGTCCTGGTTTTCTACTCTGTAAATTGCTGTAGTCTTGTGCCCATTGCTCTTCTTGATTTGTTAAACTGGCTCAAGTAGGAAATCAGCTCTAGCAGGAGATTTGAGTAGTTTTCACTCAGAATCACCACTCTGAGCAGCCGTGTTGGCTCTGACCAGAGTTTGTTATGACCTGATGTTACAATCAAGACAGGTAGAATTTTAAAATCCTATCTGAAAGGTGCTTTCAATGTGCAGTTGTGAAACAAGTTTAGGAGGGATTTTAAAATGACACCTGCCATGTTCAGGAGGTGGGATAACATAAGGGATATGATCAACATTAGGGGGACAAAATCTGCAAAAATAAAGTTATGAGTAAATGTGAGAACAATTTGTTTCCTCATAAGTTAGCTGTTTTTTCACATTTTTACCCCAAATTTTCAGCATAATCTTTATATGACTACTCCTGAGCATGACAGGTGTCATTTATAAAACAATGTCTGAAACATCATTTTGAAACACATGTGATACAACACATTTTGGATATGATTTGAGTAATGACAGTTGTCACATTCAAGAAGTGGTATGAAAAATTGCTGTGTTGAAAAGTTGGGGTCAAAATATTGTAAAGTACCAAAATTGTGAACGTGCTTTGAAAAATTGCAATGTAGACTCATAACATAGAAACATAGACTTTAACAGCAGATAAGGACCAATTGGCCCACCTAGTCTGCCCATTTCCTACTTACTGGATAAGCTGCAGATCCCAGTTAACCGACAGCCTGTTTCTTCCTACCCCCAACAAGAATTGCCTTTATGTCTGTACCATGCATTCTTGAATTCTCCCACAGATTTAGACTCCACAACCTTCTTCAGGAAGGTGGTTCCATGCATTCACCACCCTCTCTGTGAACAAATGCTTCTCACATTGCCCCTGAGCCGTCCCTCTATCTTCAAATTGTGTCCCCTTGTTCTTGCACGCCTCTTTTCTGAAAGATGTTACCCTTTTGGACTTTGTTGATTTCACTGAGGTACTTAAAAGTTTCTATCATGTTCCCGTGTCCTTCCTTTCCTCAAGGGTATGCATATTACTTTCCTCCTATGGCTTCTCTTGCAGACCTCGCAACATTTTAGTTGCCCTCCTCTGGATTGCCTCCATCCTATTTACGTTGTTGTGGAAATAGGGTCTCCAGAACTGGATGCAGTACTCCAGATGGGGTCTCACCAACTCTCTGTACAGAGGGATAACAACTTCCTGTTTTCTGCTGGTGAAGCTTCCCTTCACATCCCAGTATCCCCAAGCCCTCCTTACTGCCTTTTCACATTGCTTGCCAACCTTAAGGTCATCTGATATGATTACTCCCAGGTCCCTTTCCATTTCTGTTGTTGTTACTACCTCCCCCATTGTGTACTCTTCTCCTGAGTTTTTGTTTCCAAGGTGCATTATTTTGCACTTCTTTGCATTGAATCCAAGCTGCAATACTTCTGGCCATTCCTCCAACCTTTCCAAGTCCCTTCGCATCCTTTCCATGCCCCTTGTGTATCAACCCTGTTGCAGATCTTTGTGTCATCTGCAAAAGGCATACTTTTCCTTCCAGTCCATCTGCAATGTCACTTATAAAGACATTAAAAAGGACTGGACCCAGTTCTGAACCCTGTGGTACTCCACTAGTAACCCTCCTTTCTTAAAAGTGGACTCCATTTACTATTACCATCTGTGTCCTGTTGTCCATCCACTGTTTTACCCAGGCTACCACCCTGGGACCGACTTCCAGGCTGGCTAATTTGTTTATTAATTTTTGTGTTAGACTGTGCAAATGCCTTGATAAAGTCTACGAGGCCAAGTCCATAGCCCTCCCTGGTCAACTACTTTGTCACCCAATCAAAGAAATCTATTAGAATCATCTGACATGAATCCTTTCTGCCTTGGGTCCTGTGCACCACTGGCCTCTAGGTACTCAAGAATTCTTCCTTCAGAAGTGATTCCATCATTTTCCCTACCGCAGAGGTCAAATTGATAGGTCTATAGTTTCCTGCCTCTGTCTTGTTCCCACTTTTGTGAAGGAGACTACATCCATCCTCCTCCTGTCCTCAGGTACCACACTATCCTCCCATGATTTGTTAAAAGGGTAGTCAGTGGTGTCACTAGTTATCCCTTTAATTTGTTTAGAATTTTGGGTGAATCCCTCAGGCCCCATTGCCTTGTTCTCCTTCAGTTTTGGAGTTCTTTCAGAACCCTTTCTTCTGGGAAAGGACTGGGATCGACCCCCCATCCAGACTGCTTCTGTTAATTGGATTAAGTACCTCCCTCCTCCTCTTTTGTGAATACTGAGCAGAAGTATTCATTCAGTATCCCTGCTTTTTCACTGTCCTCTGCACACTCACCGTCCATTCTATTCAGCCTCACTATTCCTCCTTTGTCTTTCTCTCCCTAATGTACCTATAAAAGGTTTTATCCCCTTCTTCACTGAATTGGCTATCTTTTCCTCAGTTTTGGCCTTTTGCAATTCTGACTGCCTTTCCTGCTTCCTTCTGCCTCAACTGGTACAGTTCTATGCCCTGCTCCTTCTGTGTTCTTATACTTCCTAAATGTTATCTTCTTCTCCCTAACCTTCCTGCCACCTCTTTTGAGAACCATAGTGGCTTTTTGTTTTGATTTGTTTATTTGCTTCACACACAGGCTTGTTACCTCTGTGATGGCAGTTTTGATTTTTTCCATTATTGCCCCATCCCTCCTTCTTGCCTGTTTGCTAGTGGTTTTCTAAGGCACTTTCCCATTTTACCAAAGTCAGCCTCCTGAAGTCCAGTACCCTCACTTTTGTATGGCTTGACTCTGCAGCTGAGTTTATTATGAACCACACTGTTTGGTGTCACTTGTTCCATGATGGCTACCCACTTCTAGATCTGAGATCCTCTCACTGTCCCCATTTGAGAGTACAAGGTCTAAGATTGCTCCCTCCTGAGTCAGTTCCAACACTATCTGTCTGAGGCATGCCCCTGTAGGCATGGAGAATGGCCCTGCTCTTTGATGTGGCTGCAGCAATGGTGTTCCAGTTAACATCTGGTGTATTCGGGTCCCCATCAACAGTATATCCCCTTTCTCTACCATCCTAAGGATGCCTTCTATCATATCCTTGTCCATTCCCTCTCCCTGAGATGAAGGTCTGTATACAACCCTTGTGAAGATTGTGGTGCCATTTCCAGTCTCTAAGGTGATCCACAGTGCCTCCTCTTTTCCCTGTTTACTCTTTTGTTCCATTGCTTTTATCCCTTTCCTTAATAGCGAGCTACCTCCCCTGTTCTACCCTCCCTGTCCCTCCTGTCGGTTGTGTACCCTGGTATGTTAACATCCCAGTCGTGGTTCTCTGTGTACCATATTTCTGTGACTGCCATGACATTCAGGCATCCTTCTTCCATCAAGGCCACCAGTTCAGGGAGCTTGTTGCCCAGACTACAGGCGTTGGTACTCATTACCCTCCATTTCTTGATGGACTTACCTTTCTGCCCCATCCCTGTCCTTATTGCCTTTGTCATTTCCTCCATTTACCCCTGCCTTTCCTATTGACATCTCTAGCTTGGTGTTTACCTACTTACTATGTTGATTTTTTTGTGGGGAGGCTAGGAATTCCTGCTCCTTTCCAGTGCCTCACTCCTTAGCTTCCTCCTTGGCTAGTTTAACACAACATTGTTATTTTCTCATATTTATACCCCAAATTACCAACGTAGCCATCGTATGACCCCATGAGACCTTCTTATTAGCCTCCTCTTGAACAAGGGTTGAGAAGATTTATCCTGCCCAAATGTGGTTTTGCATCACAAGTGTAAAACACATTTTGGCTAGGATTTGAAAATGATAGCTCTCTCATTCATGAGGTGCTCTTAAGAAATGGCTATTTTGAAAATTTGATGTCAAAATATTAAAATTACTAAAGTTATGAGCCTGCATTCGTAAATTTCAAAGTAGGCTCAAACTGTGTTGCTTTTAATATTTTACCCCAGATTTTCAAAACAGCCTTCCTATGACCCCATTTCATGAACAAGGGCAGAGAAAATTTAATTCCTGCCCAAAGGTGATTTTGAACAGTGACCACAAAACCACTTTTTGAACAGATTTGTTTTAATTTCATTGCTATTGCTCATGGGTGGGGTCCCAAAATGGCATGTTGAAAATTTGGGCAAAAATATTCAGAAAAGTTACACCACTATGTTCATAATCCCATTGAAATGCATTGAAATGCATACCTGATTTCTCAGTTCATTGTCCATCATTGGAGAGTGAAGACATGTCTGTGATCCAGAAAGGATTACTTCATTAGACCCCAGGTGTGTAAGTAAGGGCTTGAGGTGTAGGGTGGTGTGTGTTGAATAGAAGGGTCAGGTGCAGGGTAGTAATGGAAGCAACAGGCACCGATGGACAGCTTTCTTTTAGAGGGTTTAAAAAAAATCTATGATGGACAGTTATCTTTATTTCAGTTGTCCACATCGGGGTTGGGCACCTCCCTTGTCAGTGTTATATGTTTGTCAGCACTGGGGCAGGTCACCCAGTGCTGCATAAGCAAAACAGGCAGGGTGAGGGTAGCAGCCAACATGGGGATTGTACACCCCCGTCCAGAATATTAACATGGATTGGGCTTTGGGGGTGGCAGTTGCAGTCAGCACTGTAACAGACATTAATGGATGGTTTTCTTTGCAGGGTGTATTTAAAACATACAAGGGACAGTTTTCTTTATTTCAGGTGGCCACACTGGGGATTGGGCACCCCAGTGTCAATGTTAGGCTTGTGACATGGGAGGTGTGGTGGGTGCTAAGTGGGAAGGTTGGGTGAGGACAGTAAAGGCAGGGCAGCAACAGACATCAATGGACAGTTTTCTTTGTTACACAATGTAATTCAGCCTCAGCAGGCTGATCATGGCAGATCAGCTGTGCCTCCTGGTGGCATAGATCAAAGGAAAGAGTCAGCCTATGATTGTCTCAACTCATTTCTTTGATATACACAAAGTTTCTGCACAGTAAGCCAGAACAGCATCACGATCAGCTTGGCTGATCATTGGTGACACTGACAAGTCCTCGCAGACCACTCTGCACTGAACTGACAGTGTCACACCCATCAAGAGCCACTTACCTAACAAAATGTTTTCTGCATATGTATGCACAGCAAACATAAAAATAACCCAAAACCACAGCCAGCACCTGAATTTTAGAGTTAGGCTTGCATTAAGAACTACTCCCAGGTTCATGGAAATCCTTTTCTTAACACAAGCTGAATCCCATGCAGAATAATAATCTTCACATTCTTAAGCTCACTGAGAGGATAGAACCAGACACAAAACTTGTATTATGCTTGTTGAGAATAAAATTGGCTATTTATTTATTTATTTATTAAAATGTTCCACCAAGAAGGCAAAATGTGCAACAACTTGCTCGCTCCTGGTGCAACCTGAGTGAATGGGTATACAGCGATGAGCAGTAATACATTCAAGGTACAGTACATGAGGCAACAGTTACATAGAGTGAATTAAACAGAAGGCAATCAACAATTTCAATTACAGTAAGTAGGAGGGTATCAGCGATCAATGCTTATAATTGTACAGATGGTAAATAACTAATAGCCTAGGTACAATTAGATTTAGATAGAGAGAGAGAAGTTAAGGCAACAGGTAATAGTAAGTGCATTCACTTTAGGCAATTTATAAAGTGCCTGGGGAAAGAGGGACTGGGACAGGTAAGTAAGTGCCATAGAGGGAGGAGAGGCAGGGGAGTGGGGAGTGAGCTGAACCCATCAGCCCCTTCAGGATGTTGAGAACCCTGCAAGTGGACAGGGACTGCTAGAAGAGGAAGGGATTTCAAGAGGAACTGGAGGTTTGGAAGGGTAGGTATACAAGTGCAATGTGGGATGGAGATGAGGGAGGGGCCGAGGTGGAATGAAGAGCCAGGTCCAAGGACCCTATATGATATGTTGGGAGGATAATTCTTTTATAGGATGTTGGGAGGAGGGCAGGGGAGTTGAGTCCTGGGGCCCCTCCTGGATACTGAGAACCCTGCAAGTGGGCAGGGAAGGCTGGGAAAGAATGGGGGTTCAATAGAGAGTCAGGGTGAGGGATAAATTTGGCAGATTGGTATCTAGTACTATGGGCAGAGATAAGAAGAAGCAGAGGAAGAAAAGTGGAGGGAAAGGAGAGCTGAGCTCAAGATGACCCCTTCCAGATGCTGAGAACCCTGCAAGAGGGGTGTGAGAGACTAGAAAGATATAGGGAAGAAGAGAAAGCTAGGAGTGGATATGGTTAAGGTGTGAGACTAGACCTATGTGAGAGACATGATTGAGGGAGGGTCATGGCAAGAGCAGCTAGGTGAGAGGTAATTTTGAAGGGCTAAGCTTGATGGAGTTGGTGGAGGATGAGTGATGGATTTGAGGAGGAGTGAGTTCCAAATTTTGTTGAAGTGGCATGAGACGCCTGATTGACCAGTAAGGGAGGAGCATCGAGGGATCAGCAAAGTGCATGAGTCAATGGATCTAAGGTAATGAGAGGAGGGGAGGAGTGAAAATGAGGAGTAGAGGTAGGTAGGGAGTGCTCAACCAGTGTTTTGAGGTGAAATTTGTGCAGTGGAATAGACATCAGTTTGAGAGACAGGGAAGGACAATGCATAGTAGAGATTGCAATGATGAGTGCACACAGGGGCATCAAGGGCAAAATGGCAGAAAGGGTGGACTAGGATGTCTAATCAGGTCAGGGAGGATTTGGGACCAGCATCATAGACTATGTCGCAGTAGTCAAAAATGGGAGGATCATCTTCTGGACAAGTTCACACCTAGCTGCAGTGGGGAAACTACTATGGTTCCTGAACATGGCACCAAGCTTGGGGCTCAGTTTTTTCAGGATGGCATCAATATGACCAGAGGAGATGAGTTGTTGGTCAAGCCAAATCCAAGATATCTGAAGGAGGAAGTGTCCTCTAGAATAGTCCCACCCAGGGTGCAGAAGGGAGATTGGGGAGCCTAGAGAGTAGCTGCCTAGTGCCAAAGGTCATGGAGACAGTCTTCTTGGCATTAAGGAAGAGGTGATGGTTAGCAAACCAGAGCTGAATTTTGTTGAAATCGAGCTGCAAGCTGTTTGTAACCTCAGCAGGACTTGAGCCAGAATCATACAAGACAGTATCATTGGTACACATGTGGATGGAGGAAGAAGGGGAGCAGAGAGATGGCAAGTCACTTAGGAAGAGTGAGAATAACAAGGGACCAAGTACCGAGACTGTGGGACTCCTGTGGTGATCCAGGGGAGTTGCCACTAGATTTCTTACTGATTGAGTTCTACCAGTGAGGTAGGCCCTGAACCAATCAGTGACAGAAGTAGACAGGCCTGCTGATGAGACAGAGTCAAAGAGGAGGGTATGGGAGACAGCAGAACACTTTGGCAAGATCAACAAAATGGCTGAGGTGATAAGGCCATTGTTCATCCCAGTTAGGCTAGAGTCAGTGAGTCTGAGCAGGGAAGTGGTGGTGGAGTGGTTTTCTGAAACCAGATTGGAGCAGGATGAAAAAGGAGGAGTCACACAGATAGGCAGTAAGTTGGGCAAGTACCAGGTGTTCTTAAAGTTTAGCAAGGGTAGATAAGAGGGACATGGGATGATAGTTGCTAGGGGAAGAGGAGTCCCCATCTTTGGGTAAGGGAGGACCACAGCATGCATCAAAGAGGATGAGACTGAGCCAGTAGAGAAGGAGAGGTTTAGAATGAAGGAGAGGGGTAGGCGATGGCATGAGCTGAGAGGGAGAAAAGCTTGGGTCCAAATCATCTGGGGAGGAACCTTTGAAGGGTTGATAGTAAACAGGGCATTTAGAGCATCATCAGTGGTGATGGTAGAGAAGGAGAAGGGGATGAGGAAGGGTAATAGAGTTAGAGGAGGTGTGGGGGAGAGTAGGAAAAGAGGGACTTTAGTAGCTTGGTGGGGCATGTAGTGTATTATGAGTTAAATTCCACTGCCTGGGAGTTTGGGTCTGCCACAAGAAAGTTGTTTGTCTTAAGTACCTGGGGAAGGGGGTGGATAATGGAGTGAAGAGGGCATGGAATACCTTCCAGAATTTTGATCGAGTGTTTATGTTTGTGAGAAAGGCTGATTTTAAAGTATTCTGACTCAGCTAATCTCCTAGCCTTGGTGCAGGCATTTCAGAGCATATGGTATGTTGCAAAGTCACTAGGGGTCTGGGTTGATTTGTGAAGTTTCCATGCACGATCTCTAGCCTTATGGCAGGCCAGGAGATCTGAGTGATCCAAGGATTGCCCCTGCCTCTGGTTGAATAAAGTGGGCGAAAGTATCCCAAGTATCTAGGAATATACCTTGGAGTAAGTAAGGGCCTGTTCCACCAAGGAAGTGCACGCGAGGTGACCAGTCAGAGAGAGTAAGATTGGCAGGGGTTCAAGGTTCAGTGAACTGAAGGAGCAAAGTTGCAGGGTTTTGTGGGAATTAAGGCCTGTGGACTTTTCTGACTGCAAAGATTGGGTTATGGTCACTGAGAAAGTCAGGAAGAATACCAAATTTGATTACTCTGTGGGGGTAGGAGGTGATTGCCCAGTCAAGCAGGGAGTGGTTTAGAGTCTTGTGGTTAGGGCGGGTGGGTTCTGAGATCAGCTGGGTGAGGTTAAGGGACCTATTTCATTGCATGTTTTGGCAGACTTAGGTGACAGACAGTTTAAATTGAAGTCTCCTAGGATGTATAGTTCTCCTGAGTGAGAGAGGGCAGAGATGGAGGTGACCAAATCTAGTGCAATACTAGGCTGAATGTTTGGGCGGCAGTAGACACCAGATATGAAGATTGGGATAGTGAAGAGGAGGGTCACTTTTATGGCTAGAGTTTCATGGGACACTGGATTAGAGGTAGAGTATATAGTAGAATATTGTAATGTGGTGAGAATGTATATGGCCACGCCACTACTCTACCAACCCAGTCTTGCCTTAGGATGGCGTAGCCTGGGATTGAGACAGAGAGGTCAGAGATCATGTCCTTTAGCCAGGTTTCTGTAATAATTAGTACATCAGGTTTTAGAGTAATTGACATGATTTGTAGAAGGTTGATTTTCAGCTGTAAACCACATATGTTTAAATGCAGAATTTTGAGTCCTTTTGGGAGCAGAGGGGCATAGGAGGGGAGGCGGTTGCAGGCGAGTGGCCTGAAGTAGTAGGGGCCATAATAGTAAAGGAATGTAATAGTACCAAGGTAATAGGAAGACAGATGAATATGGATTCACTTAGCTAGAGAGTAATATGCAAGAAGACACCGTGATTCGATTTGGAAATACTTCTAGCAGCTAAGTAGTACAGAAATGTTTTATGCAGCAAGACAGCAATGGGAAAGAAACTCAGGTTGAACTTTGGGGGAAAAAGATAGGGAATTATGTAATACAGAGGATAGAGAATAGTGTGCAGGAACAGGATTTTGATACTTAGCCAGTTATACAGTAAGTAATACAGAGGATAGAGATAAGTGTGGAAGACCAGGACTATGCTAAATTATGCAGTTAAGCATTAGGGTTAAATTCAGGCAGAGGAGGGCAGACTGCTGATTAAAACAGCACTGCAGTGGCGGAGCTCCTAACGAGAGATGATATAAGGCCCTAATGGAAACTCCACAATTAGATTTCTTCGTAGAGTAGCATATACGTGATCACCTCTACCTATTAAAGTAATTTTGCGAATAGGGCGGGTGGGTGGGGAGCCATCGTGCAGTGTGGGTGGAGAACCTCTAGCAAGATTAGGACAAAGAACTACTACATCAAGTAAACTTGTTAGCAGAAAGACATAGTACGGATCCAGAATGGCGATAGCAGGAAAATGGTGCCAAATTCAATATTGTCATGCTGGATGCCGCTTCTCTTACCTCTCAGGGCAGAATTTAGCAGAGCTAGGACAGATGAGCAGGTGGGCTGGCTGTGGCCTCAGGAGATGCTACAGACTGTACTCAGGTGAAGCCTCCGATGCTTAAATACCTGGAGGGAGAAGGGATGGAGTTATAATTAAATTGTGAGACACAAAAGGGGGGTTATTTTATTTAATTTATTTATTGAATTGTTTCACCAAGAGGGCACACTGAACAACAAGTTGCTCATCTCACGGTGCAACCTGGGGAGGGGTTACATAGGGTTGTGAAGGATGATCAGTTACAATAGTATGTGGTAGTACAAACTATGTAACATTGTAAGATTGTGCAACAGCTGGAACACAAGGTATTGTACAATAAACAGTAGAGGAACATTGGGTAAATTACAATACATGTCCAAAATCATACAAAAGAACATATGAATGTACAAAACCTATAGAACCATTAATAGTGCATGAATGTACAAGGAGCAGGCTTGAGGTAGTACGCAAGTGCTGTTGGAGTAAAAGGATGGGGTTAGTTGTGCACACTGGTGACCCAGATGGGCAGGTGGAGAAGGGGGAGGCAAGAACTGAATATGAGGAGAAGGGGTAGCCATTTCATGATTTCCCCTTAGGATGTTGAGAACCTTGACAGGGGGTCATGGTAGGAAGGCAGAAACTGGGGACAGGTATTAAGGTGGGTTAAAGCAGGAACAGCTGAGGGAAAGGAATTGTGTAGGGCAGAGGTAAGGGAGTAGTTTGAGGAGGAATGTCATATTTCGGGGAGGGAATTCCAGATTTTAGGAAACAATGTGTGAAATCAGTATGACCAATGAGGGTGGAGCAGTGAGGGACCGTCAAGGTGCGGCCATCATTTGATCTGAGAGATGGTGGATGGGAGGAGGTGGAGTGGACAGAGAGGATGAGAGAGGGAGAGGATGAGAGGGGAGGGTTGGGAGCTTGCCCAAGAGGAGCTGAAATCAGATACTGGCTCCTGCTGCAGTTCCAAAAGCAAACTGAGAGTTAAGTCAGGGCACAGACAGGATTCCAAAAGGAGCAGACAATCACTAAAGGGTAAGAAAATAGAACAGGGTAGCAGGTTAGATAAAGTATATTAATACAGATGTTTGCAGATAAGAAAGAAATGGAGCAGGGTTATTTGGAGAGGGTTTACAGGAGTTTAACAGGGACTTGAAATACAGCATTCAATCAGCATTTCATTCAGAAATGGAGCAGATTTAATTAGGAGAGAGCTACAGGAATTTAGCAAGAACTAGAAATGCAGCATTACATTCAGCAAACAACAGGCAAATGAGCACCTTAACTTTAGTTGAAATGTTGTTAATGCACTTTAGTAGCCATGAAGTAACTTCAAAGCTTAAAAAATAGTTTCCTTAATCAATTGAACTTGTGTTTAAAAACATACAAAGTCCCCTTACTTAGTTAATCCTCCAAGGTGAAAAAATAAATAAAATATACAAATTCCCAATAAATAGTTTTCAGCAATGAAAATTAAAACTCTAGCAAGGTTAGGAGAAAGAACTACTACATCACTTAAAGTTATTAGCAGAAAGACGTAGTAGGGAGCCAGACTGGCAAAGGCAGGAAAATGGCACCAAATTCAAAATTGCCATGCTGGATGTGGCTTCTCTTTTCCTATTGGGGCAGAATTCAGCAGAGCTGGGATGGATGGGCAGGCGGACTGGCTGTGGCCACAGGAGACAATGCATTCTGCACTTGTGTGAAGCCACCACAGGGTTAAATACTTCTCAGGGCAGAATTCTCGGCAGAGCTGGGATGGACAGGTGGGCAGGCTGTCTGTGACCACATGAGATGCCACAGTCTGCACTTGGGTGAAACCCCTGCAGAGTTAAATACCTCTTGGGGCAGAATTTGGCAGAGCTGGAACGGATGGGCAAGATGGCTCACTGCAGCCACAGAAGACACACACAGTCTGCACCGGTGACGCCCATGAGGTAAATACCTCTTGGGACAGAATTCAGCAGAGCTGGGATGCATACCCTCAACCTCTCAGAATTAAAAATCATAGCACTGGCCTTCAAAATCAAAGCAGTGGGCCAGAATGTGTAGCACTTTCTTTTTAAAATAATAATGTGTCTACAGATAGTGGGCCCAATATAATCAGCAATAAGGGATGTTTCTATCATCGTAGTTCAATGATTTAATAGTTTGTGTGTCCAGAAATAGTCTCACATTATGAGGAACATCAGTAAACCCATGCGAGCAAGGGTAAGTTTGAGTGAAAATCATAGCTCTATGCAAAATTCATAGCAGTTGAGAGGTATGCTGGGATGGATGGGCAGGCTGGCTGGCTGCGGCCACAGGAGACACTGCAGTCTGCAATCTGCTGAAGCCCCACAGGGTTAAATACATAAAGTAAAGTTGTTAGCCGAAAGACATAGTAGGGAGCCAGACTGACGATTGCAGGAAAATGGCACCAAATTCAAAATTGACATGCTGGATGCGGCTTCTCTTTACCTCTCGGGCAAAATTCGGCAGAGTTGGGATGGACTGGCAGGCAGGCTGGCTTGCACCAGAGACACTGCAGTTTGCACTCAGGTGAAACCCCTGCAGCTAGTTTAAATGATAAGAACTAAAAACAATATACAGGATTCATACATGATGCATGAATACAAGTCATCTTCAATTTGTATTGTTTCAGTAAACATATACAATCTACAGCCTCAAACCCAGCACAAAGCATTATGATTATACAAATCTATGGAGGGGGTAAGACAAATTGGAAATGTATCTACTGGAACTATAGTCTACTGATCATGTTACTATGCAGACTCCATCATGGCTAGCTCACACACTAAAGGTATCGTATATCTTCCTAAAATGTGCAAGCTATCTCCAACTAAACCACAAAACAAAAAGATACAGAGTCTTTTATTTTAGCTAGAAGACAAGCTGCAGCATTCTGCACCAGCTGCAAGTGGCTGATCTAGCCACAAAATACATCCTTGCAGAGCTTACTACATTACTTGCAGTAACATAAGGGCTACCATATTTTAGGACATCAGCTTTATGGAAGGAGTGCAAGATGGCAAAGACAAAATCAGCACTAACTACAGCCAACACCTAGGAATCCTGGGACAGACTTTTATAAAGGATTACTCCAAAACTGCTGACAAATCCTTTTCACCAAAAGTTAAATACCATGCAAAATGGAGAGATTCTTATGCTTCAGCACACTGAGATCATGGGACTTGACACATTATAGTAGAGTACCACATAAAGTAACCTGAACATGCCATCTGAAAACATCCAACATACACAACAGGGCATTCTGCAGAAACACACACACACACAGCATCAGTGGCCCTCTGGCCTGCATAGAGTGCTATACAAGGTATATTAGAAACACCATCAAACCATATATTGATGAATATAGCTAATATAATAAAAGCTTGGTCAAGAAGGGTTTGGCAGAGGGCGGGGATCAAAACAGAAAAGAAGCATTCATAGGTGAAGGAATATAGCAACAAAAAGAAAGGTTAATTTCTCATCCACAGTGGTAAGGGTCTACAATTGCTTCTGGACTGTTCTCTGTCTAAAAGACACAATGAATATGTCAAGAGTAACAAGGTACAATACATTAGCAACTACAGATATGGACAGATATTTTGTGATATACTTAAAGAGATTCCTCTGGTGACTCAAAGTGGTACTCCAAGCAGGCAAGGCATTCTAGAGATATCAGAAAATTCAGAAAATATCTGCTTATGTCATTGGTCATAACTGTATATGCCAGGCCATTCTTTTGTGCCTGTGTTGCACATCATACATATTAAACAGCAATACAGAAATCTGTGGGTGTCAAAGGACAGTAGGCCTTGCTATGGCCAAAGACTGTCATGTGTGTCACAGTAGCCCTCATAGTCTTTAGTTATGGTGAAGAAAGGAACAGGTTTTCCACTATGAAGATTCGGGTATGACTGCCCTACACAGTACCATAGCTTGCCCATCCTTAGGCACCTCAATGAACTGCAGCACTAGGCCTCAGTTTTCACCTGAAAGCAAGCACACAGCAGTTGAGGGTATCAAGGCTTGTTCAGTATAGAATAATCACTGCACCTTCCATATCTAATACACTATTATTACATAGAATTATATTTATGGTGGAGACCACTACCCTCCAATAAGGGGGGCATTTGGTTCATGGACATAAAACCAAATTGACCCAAAATGCATGAGGGAGAAGTGGTCTGGAGCCTGGAGAGCTGCAGCAGATGCAATTGCAACACATACATAGAAGTTTCAGAACCAGAATGTCACAGCACACTCCTGCCATACATGCAGTTTACCATGGCCCTGGGGTCACAGTACCCATTCTGCATCCTAACAGCCAGGTGTGAACCTTCACTGTATGCCTAGCATAACAGTCACATCTCATTTAGCCTCTGTAGGGTAGTGAGGGCAAGACAATGAGTGGTACTGAAAACAGAGGTGGGCATTTTGTGTGTTATGGTTGAGGTGATGGTATTGGAGTGACATCAAGGCCACATGGAAAACCACATCTGCCATCTTGTTTGTTCATCCAAGGTGGTAAACTGCCACAATGTGGATGGGTACACGCACATCTAAAAGATGACATAGCTGGCTGAGCTACAGACTATGGGCACTAATTGCACAGTGCCATACTGGTGTATTCATACTAATTACTACAATGCAGCACCCTATTACTATGTATCTGCAGCATATTGCAAGCCAATCTGTTATGATACGCTTAAAAATAGGCCTAATACAGGCACAGGTGGATGGGCTAATAATACATCTTCCGTTAGCTGTGGAGTTGGTACTTGCTGCATATGTGGATGAGTACGTCACCATATGGGTAGTGGTGGAGTCAGCTCAGGGAAGTATGGGGTCATGATGAGGGCTTCATGCAGTTTTCTCTGGCACTATGTACAGTACTGTTATTTTTGTCATTTGTCTTAACTGAGATACTGTGAACCTGTGAGGAGGTACGCATTGTCAGTAATTGTGTCAAAACTGGAGACGTTGCTGAACCAACTAACAATGGAGCCAAGCAAACAGTCATCAAAAGCCATCTCCATCAGTGACCATCACATAGTGGAGAAGCTTTATTGGAACTGGTGTTGCTGCATCTAACATAGTGGTAATGAGTTATGACATATTGGGTTGGGTACCAGGTTAATATAGCCTTGCAAAAACAGCATGGTAAGAACCGCACTCGTGTAAAGTGGGAAACATTTAGAGTGACAGGAGTATAATAGTGGTAGAGAATTATAGCTACCCCTATCGCTCTGCACTGAAACCTGAAAGGATCAAGTTGCTATGTGTGGTGTCTGGTTGAGTTGCTCTCATGGTGGAGTGGCTAAGGCAGCAGCACATGGCAGGAGTGATAGACCTGGGACCATGGTTCAGTTCCCCAGGTCTCCAGGTGTTGCCACTTCTTATTATCGATACAAAAAAAAAAAAGGAATTTTCCCCTCATGAGTTTCTCCCATCCTGAAGTCCACACACCCTTGGAGGTGGTTATTTTAGGTCCAGGGTGTCGGTATGCGTGTGTGTGTGTGTGTGTGTGTGTGTGTGTGTGTGTGTGTGAAACAAAAGTGCCTATTGTTTTGGATGGGTGTGCACTGTTATGGTAGAATCGGTGTTTTGCCAGATGATATGTCAGAGGACACGCTTTTGCTTAAGGCATTTAATGCTGCGCTGTTTTTGTTTGCAGCAATAAGACCCTGTGCCGCACCATAATCAGGGACAACAGCTATGGTTTCTGGTGAAGTCTGAGGGTAAATGTACTTTCTTGCACCAGTGGGGAACAAATATAGCTGAAATTTAAACTTTGGTGTAAATCTGTACTCGGGTACAGTGGGCAGGAGTGATGCAACTTCTGGTCTGCAGAGTATTTAGATAGGTTCCTGAGTGAGTGACATAAGCGCGAGTGTCCTGCCAGGACTGGGGATAGAGGTTGGCGGAATTCCAGAAAATGCCAGAGGGTAAGTGTGAGTGGTAACTGTCCAAAATCACTGTGTCTGAACTTATAGACACAAAACACGCTATGGAGGATAATATTAGTGTAGAGCAGGAGCTGAAAACACTGTGCAGCACAGGAGACCTCCAAAATGTGGGCATGTGAAATGTACACTAGGAACCCATCAAATACGTACAGACCTGGGTATCTATGTGCTAACTGTATAGAAAACTCTGCATTAAAATTGGAACATAGGAATGGCAGCAAAACACCCCCAACATACACAATTCCAGGCTAAGGAGGCGGAGGGACAACTGACAACTGAAATGCCTGAACATCTAGTGTAGGGCCTCCAAAATATCATCAACTGTGAGCTCTAGTGATGGCTCCTATGTCTGTAACTGGACAACTGCAAGTGAAGGAATGGAGGTTGATAGCTGGGCAACAATATCAAAAGCACCCTACAAGAAAAGAAGGAGGGCTATGGGAGGTACTGAAGTGGCAATACATAACAGATGCTCCCCACTCAGTACTGAATCAGGAACTAGCACTGAAACACTCAAACTGATGCAACTCAGGGTACAGAAACCATAGAAACAACCCCAGAGACAGAAATACTGGTAACAGCGGATTCTATCATTCAAATACTAATACTGTACTGGTTACGGGCTGTAAAAAGAACATGACCATAAACTGTTTACCAGGGCAAGAGTTAGACATCAAACTGCGCTTACAAAATTATTATTAAATGCACCTAAACAAAAAGTGGTTATGCTCCATGTGGGGCTAAATAATGGGGAGTGAGCACCTAAAAAGACATAGTGGACGAGCTCATGGAATGTGCTGATTTACTAAGTACTAGAGGACAAATACCTATCATCACAGCAATATTACCAAACTATGGATGCAACCCTGAAACAAAACTGCACCATTCAAAGAATCAATAGTAGAATGTCAAACAGGTATGGTGCTAGGAACATCGATTCTATAGACACCTGGGGAGGTTTATTGACAAAACAAAATCTTTACAGAAGGGCAGGTTACATCTAAACTCCTGGGCACAAAAACACTGGATATGAAATTAAAGGAATGCTAGGCAGATATTAAAACTAGATACGGAGGTAGGGCAGTACCTAAAAGATAAGGCACAGAATGACAGGAATCCTAAACCAAAGTTAAGGCCTACACAATCTGTTAGCAAATGTCTGCTAATAAATGCACAGAATCTAAATAATAAAATGAGGAACTTGAGGCACTTATATGTGGGAGATATAACATGGATATGGTATTTATCACAGAGACCTGGTGGACCAAGGAAAGGACTGGAGTAAAGAAATTCCTGGATTTACCCTGTTCCAAGGATAGTGAGGGAGGGAGGAGGAGAGAGGAGGGAGGTGGCATCATATATATCAAACAAAATAAAAGTTACAGATATAACTGAAAAGTCCAATCAGGAGAAACTGGGCATAGAAACAATCTGGATCTAGATAATTACACATACTCAAACCCATAATAATCGGGGTCTGCTACAGACCACCAGGAGCATCGAAGGAGTTGTCAGATCAGATCAATGTAGCACTGACTAGAGCATGTGGAATAGGCAAGGTACTAATTGTGGGGATTTAAACTATAAGGACATCTACTGGGTGAACCAACTGGCCACATCTAACCAGTAAAGCATTTCTGGAGCTCTGCCAGGAGCTGGACATTACCAAGATGTGACTGACCCCACGAGAGGAAAAACTCCCTAGATATGGTTATGGCAGTGAAGGATATAACTATTCTGGGATGCCAAACAACTGCACCACTGGGGAGTAGTGACCATGAAGGGTATGTTTCATATCAGCAATATATCCCATGGAGAAAGGCTGTAGATGTTTTAGTATAAAACAGCAGACAAGAAAACAATTTAGAGGGAAATAGAAATCATAAACTGGGAAAGGCTCTGAGGAATAAAGCAGTTGAGGAAACTGGGGTTATTTTAAAAGCAAATATTTACAATATGTAATGAACATATAAAAAGGTAAAGGTGTACAACAGGAAAGGAAAAATATAGATGGCACACAAAGACGATACTCAAAACAGTAAATAAAAAGAAACGGTAATATCAAAATTATAAAGAGAATGGAAATACCATATCTGGGCTGAATATAAACAGGCACAGATCAAGTGTAAGAAATTGATAAAAGAAGCAAGCAAGAAATGGAAGTAAAGCTAGCTTCCACAGCACATAAAAGTAATATGCAAAGTTTATATAGCTATGTAAATTCTTTGAAGAAAACTAACAATAACCTATGCACTATTAAGACAGGGGAGCCAAGATATCGGATCCCACTAAGATAGCAAATATTGGGTTGCGAATTGAGGATTTAATGGGGATGACCGATACTGCCTATAAAAGAGATCCTGGCAAAGTATAACATAGAGTCCAAGCAAGTCTTTAAATTATATCAAATTACTCATTTATTAATGCAGGTGATGATTAAAGTTCGAGAAGAGCGCATAAATGGGAAATGGTTTGAGTCATTGGAACAAATTGTGTGGGAACCACATGTGGTGTCCAGAGTGTACAAGACACTTTGATCAAGCTCTTGTGGATATTGATCACAAGCCTAGATATTGGTCTAGTTGTTTGGGAGAACAAGAGCGGGATTGGGAGGGTGTATGGAGACATGTGTATAGGTATCTTAAACAGGACAGACTGAGGGTGATGCAGTTTCATTTTTGAATAACTTGTTTTGGACCCCTTCCAAGCTACACAAAGTGGGTCGAGGCTCAACCAAAACTGTTTCCGTGTCGCCAGGCAGTTGGAGATTTGTACCACATTTTGGGAGTGTCCACCGATAAAACAGTTGTGGACACAGATTAAACAGAAGGCAGATCCATTTTTGGGTATTGACTAGTATTTTACCCCAGAAATATGTTTGATAGGGATTATTCTGGCATTAGGTTTAAGGAGCGCAGATTTTATATGGCTCTGATTTCAGGCTCGCTTAAAAGGTAGTTTTACGATATTGGATGACTGACTCCTCAATCACGTTATGTGGAGTGGTTTCAGGAGATGTTATTTAACTTAAACATGGAAAAATTAAGTGCGGAAGGATAATCGGCTCAACTATATGAAAAGGTATGGAGTCGCTTAGTCGTATACTTCCCAGGTGAAACCGATTCAGTAAGGTAGCACTAGAGATGATTGTGGATGAGCAGATCTTCCTTGAGGGTATTTAGTACTATGGGGGGATAGGTGGGGGAGGAGGTTTTGAGGGAGGAGGGAGAAAACTGTTTATTGTATCCAATTTATGTCAATTGTTATGAAGGAATAAAATTTCTTATGTATGTATGCTGTTTTGATATGTTGATGATTACAATAAAATTTTGAATTTAAAAAAAAGATAGCAAATATCTTTAATAGATACTTCAAGACAGTTTTGCAGCTAAGTCTATGGTATTGGTAAAATTTAACCCAAATAAAGCATTAGACATAAGGATCTCAGCTGAAGTTATTCTAAATAAAATAAAGACACTAAAGAATACAAACACGCAGGGCCTGATAACATATCAAACAACATTCTTAAATTACTCTCACCAAATATTGCTATCCTCTAAACCTTATCTTCCAGAAGTCACTGGGGAGGGGCGGTCCCTAGGATTAATTAGCAAATGTGATACCCATTCATAAGAAGGAGATAGAGTGGACTGCACAAACTATAGGCCCATACATTTGACAGGCAAACCAATAGAATCAATATTAAAGGATGCTATAAATCCATATCTAACTGAGACTGATCAGGGTGATAGGGAGCAGCATGGACTTGTGGTTGGCAGGTCGTGTATGACAAACATGTTATGTTTTTATGAGAACATTTCAGTGGCATTGGACAGGGGGGTCGTGGATTGTATATACTTGGACTTTGCTAAAGCTTTTGATAAAGTATCACACTTAGAAATACTAAACTGTTTGTCAGAAATAGATATGGACTATAGAGTATGCCAATGGATCCAGGCCTGGCTGGTGGATAGGATTCAGAGTGTGTGTATAAATGACTATCTGTCTGATGAGATACCTGTGACTGGGGGTCCCTTAGGGGTTGGTGCTGGGGTCTGTGCTGTCTAGAGTCTTCATAGCACAACTGGGGAAAGGGGTATACAAATCGGTAAGTAAATATGCAGATGATACTAAGCTGGACCTAGTTACACAGACATGGGGGCAGAGACAATACAGAAGGATTTTGGACAAATTTAACAAATGGGAAACTGAAAAGGAAAGAGTTTTAACATAGACAAATGCTGTGTGGTCCATATGGGAAACAGAAATCCAGAACACAGTTATCAGATCAATGGGCAAAGCCTCAGTAAGTTGGAGGTGAAAAGGACCTGGGCATATTAGTAGACCAAAACTTAAGTACCATGCTCAGTGTGACAAACGGGCCACAAGGATGGTGCATGGCATGCGGATAGGCCGATCAGCAGAGATTAATAGATCAAAGGCTAATGCCATTGGAGACAAGAAGAACCAGAGGGGACTTAATGCTGTGTTATGATATAATGCAGGATGACCATATGATAAACAAACTAAATTTACGGTTTAAAACCAATAAACGGGTACCAGAGGGCACCACCTTCAGCTAAGACATATAAAAGTGTAACACAAGTAAGAGTATGGCTTTCTATACTAGAGAGTGGTGGCACCCTGGAATGGGTTACGGAATAAATTGTATACTCTTCAAGTAAGGCACAGTTTAAAAGAAACTTAGATACCTATATCTTAGAAGGCCACAATCCAACATACTATGGGTAAAGAGGAAAGGAGCACTGTTATGGGTCAATCATGAGCCCCTTAGCTCCTCACTACTTAGTATGAAACTTAGTATGATGTTATGAGGCATCATGTATACCAGGCTATGTATCCTGTTATGGATGTATGCATGTGCTGTGCAATATGTATTGACTACTCATATTTATTGTTTGTGTGTTGTTTTGTGTGCATGGATGTGCAAGGTCTGACTGTGTCCTATGTTGTAGACCAGTGGCCACTGGGATGGGGTACATGTTTGACCACCCATGGTCTGTGAGACGGTGGTATGTCGAATGTAGGTCTTCTGTTTGTGCACTTTGTAATGGTATGAGTTAGTCTGTGATGTGCACATTTGTGAAGGAGATGTTCCATTGCTACTACATACTGTACATAGTTTCAAGTCCTTTGATCCTTACATGGAAACAATTAACTTGTGTTACAAATCAGTAGCCATGCAAAGCAATTGGATGTTTTGCAAATGGCTATACATATTGTCAGCTGTTTTATAACACATTGTTTTATACTACTTTGCCTAAGGTGAACTAAGATGCAATGTACACAAGTTCTGGGTCATATGGGATAATGTGTTAAAAATAGCTGAAAAGACAACTAGAAACTTGAGAACAGCCACATTAAAATTAGTGCTCCTTTTATTGTTTTTTCAACTCTATAAATCATCATAAAGCAGACTCAAAGAGGTTTAAAAGCCATCTTAACAGGCATAAAGGAAATGAGGAAGGACTCAAAGAGGCTTGAAAATGGTCTGGGATGTGGCAGCTGAAATTTAATGCCAAGAAGTGTGCTGTGATGCCACTTGGGGAGTAGGAACATAAGAGCAGGTGCACCCTAGGTGGGGAGGAAATTAAAGTAACAGAACGAGAGAAGGATATAAGGATCATAGTCTCCTCGAACCTTAAGGTAGGAATCCAGTGTAGCTAGGTGGTGAAAAGGCCAATGGAATGTTGGCATGCATAGGCAGGGGCATTACTATCAGAAAGATGGAGGTAAAATTCCCTTTACAAAGCCATGGTGAGGCCACACCTGGAGTACAGGGTTCAATTCTGGAGGTCTCATCTCTGCAAGGATACAGATGCATTTGAGGGGTTCAGAAAGGGCATCTAAGATGGTGCAGGTTATGCAGGGAGAGTCATAAGAGCAGAGGTGTAAAGAGCTGGATCTGTACACACAAGAGACAAGGAGGTAAAGGGAGACATGATTGAAACTTTTAAATATGTAAAGGCTCAATAAAGTGGGAGAAGAGTGTTTACTTAAGAGGAAGGAGGGAGTCAAAACTAGAGGGCACAGCCTCAGACTGCAAAGAAAAAAACAGGGGCAATGTGAGAGGCATTTCTTCACAGAGAGGGTGGTGGAGCCCTGAACAGAGTACCAGCTGGAGTGGTGAGGGTTAAATCAGTGGAAGAATTCAAAAGGGCACGGACAAGCATATAGGGCTGCGTATCAGGGGATGGTGGGGGCTGGCAGGGAGGTAGGTGGGGGAAGGCAGACTAGATGGGCTGGTATGGTCCTCTTCTGTCAAGCTTCTATGATTCTATTTTTCTATGAAATGACAGTGGTTATCATTGATCTGTTCTATTAGAACTGAACATATCATGATACTGTTAGCATAATGTCCTTAGTTAGCATGATGTCATTAGTCTTAACTAGTTATAGCACTAGAAATTACTGTGCATTAAAAAGTTATTAGTTGATAGGAGTCACCATTGTTAACAGGAAATAGAGAGTTTATGAATGACATATCACACACACAAAAAAAACAACTTACCACTGACACCACTATAGAATAACAAGGTTAAAAGTACAAAGGCCTATATTCAGAAACATTACCTCCAGCTTTAACAACACTTTTCTTTCTTAACTAAATTGATTTAGTAATGTGCCATTAAACAGCATGGGAGATTGCTGAATTAGATTAGTAATGGAAAAGTAAAATGATGCTATGACTGGAGGTTATATTTATCTATATAGACCAGTGTTTTTGCTAAAACATGTCCTGTTGTTTTCTAAACAACAATAACAAAGATTAAACAGAGACAATAGGTAAAAGTTATAATATGATATGAAGAAGAACATAATGTAAAAAAGTGACCTATGTATTATTATATCTGTGTGTTACTTAATTACATTGATGTACAATGGGAATAAATTCTACCCCTCCTAAAATGCATAGCTGTGTCTTAAAGAGCTTTGCATATGTAGTTATAAATTAGTCTAAAATCTTGGGCTCGCTTCCACACAGGAAGAACAATTCTGAAAAACATTTACAAATTCAAGTTTTAATTTAGTATGTTTTATTTGTGGCTGCCCATTTTGCAGCTTAGCCTCGCCACCCTTTGGTCCCCTCACCTCTGGGACTTACCTCCAGCACACATGATCCCCTGCATTGCCCCCTAGGAAAGGTCCACATGACCAGCATTAGCCCATGACAATGGGAGAAGGATGACGGTAGGGGTGCCTACCGATATTGCCTCCTTGGCTTGCCCCCAGGGCAGGGCATGGGGTTGGCCAGGCAGAGCAGGTGATGGAATATGTCGCCATGTGGGAGTGCCAGGATGGGAGGATTGGAGTCGTAGGAAGTGGAGTGACATGGATGGCAGCCACTACTATTTTTGCTGGATCCCTGGAGGCGATGTGCAATGTTGACAAGTGTTCTGCCACCCTGAAGGTAACAGCTCCGGCCGCATCAGTACCCCCAACCTCCACCAGGGTCCATAAAATGCTGGACACTCTTCCCCTCCACCCTGGAGATGGAGAGCAGTCCACAGCAGCATTCTCCAGGACTCTTGATTCTTCCCCGCCTCCCTGGCCAGCCCTCTGACTCCTGGGTCCATTCCTGAACCTGGGTCATCAGCATCGCAAGCAGAAATCCAACCGCTGTGCTGGCAGGTTGGCCCTGACAAATACAGGTTACAGTAGTTAAACTGGTTCAGTAAAGCCACAGTTTTAGCAATAATTTTGTACTGTACAGCTTTTTAACCCTTTCTCCCTGCAACCACTGCCAATAAATTCCAACACACAAAACCAAACTGTGCTTGTCCATCAGCACTGTGGGTAGAATGGTTTCATTTAAACCATTACAGCTTCAACCTGTTCTTGAGACTAGCTCCTTATTGGTCTAAATGGTTTTAAAGAATGGGTCAAACAGTGCTGAATATGGATACTAACTGTTCCATTGTAGGGATAGTAATTTCTCTATTTTGCTGAGTGACTCTGAGTTGGAAAAAAAAGAGTTGGGAACAGCTACTATGGTTACTTTTAGAAAGGAGCAGGCTTAAGGATTTATTAGTGCAAAAGTAGTTTTGAAAAGGAAGAAAAGATATTTGAACTGGCTACCCCTAAACCTAAGAAGTGTTACTCCTTGGACAGATGCAGTGTCTTTAAACATGCCATTCAAGATAAATCATTTCAGTATCCTGTAAGTTGAGGTTTGACAGGTCATTCAATGCACTAATACTTTAGTTTTGTATTCTATATGGTAGTATGCCCATGTAGCAAAGTGTACAGTAAACAGGCAAAACTATCAGGCCAGTCAAAACTCACATACAGGAACGTCTGATGGATATACACAGTATCAGGACGACTTGCAATTAGGGTACATTTTATAGACTGCTATGGCAACAGTACTAATAGTACCAAGTTTATGGGAATCAAGGGATACCTTCATGGAAAAGTCAGTCTCAATAAACATTTAAAAAGAAGAGCAAATGAATATATGTAATTAAATCTGTACAGCATGCAGATTTGAATAAATTAGATCTAACCCAATTTCAGCCTGATTAATAATGTATGGCATGCACTGAAATGATACGATTATGCTGAGTAATGTTAGTTTGATTTAACTACCTTTGTTGAACAGTGTGATGGTCAGCGACTCTTTCTGTCTCTCAGGCCTTTGCCACTAAGAGTGCCTGGACCAGACTCTCCATCATTGAAATCTACCTTTATCAAGAGTACAGTTCCCAGTGCCCTGATGACCACTTTTCTGCCACTGTCTCACCTTTAGACTCCCAATGTGAGGGTCTCTGCTGTAGTTAGCACACACTCTACTCTCTTTCAGAGATTTGTATTATGCACCCTTTATTTCAATCCTCTGATCTCAGAGACGGAGACACAACAACCAGTTACTCTAGTCTTTAGAAAAGTAATGTATTACTATACACTGGTTACCCAAATACAGTGGTTCCACTATGCCACAGTGACACAAATTGTGCCGACTGTCACTACAGTGATGGCACATGCCGTCAATTGGCATTGTGCCATCACTGTGCAAAGTGTATTTTTGCAGAGGGGCTTTGTCCCCTGTACCCCTGCACTTTAAATAACCAAACCGAGTCAGAATTGGTTTGGGAGGCAACGCCCCAGAGATATCAGTGTCGGAAACCAGTAGACCATCACAGCAAACTGTCAATTTTGTCACTGTGATCGTCTTTGCTGTGTTCTCACACTGTGGGAATGGTATACCAACGCAGCAGTGATATTTTGGTATTTACACAATTTATACAGAGTTCAACAACAGTACACATACTGGATTACTAAAGAAAGCTTGCACAGTTCTACAGGTAGATGCCTATATGTTTCGCATCAGTTACAAGGTTTTATTACCTTATTTTCCACAATACTGTTTGTTTCTTAAGTTTGTCTCTCACCACACACAGCCCAACTTTTCTATTGGACACAGTCACACAGATACCTCAACAAAAAGAGAGACTGAGAACTGGGTTCTGGCAATTATACCTGCAAGCCTCAAAAATCACGATCAAAGAATTAACCAGGGACTGTGAATGCCTTGCAATAAAGCTTTGATAGTGATGGGAACAAATCTCTTGTTGCCCTGTTTGTATATATCCCAATGGGTAAACAGAATCCAGGCACAGAGTCACTTACTCACTACTTCATGCAACTCGAATAGAAATAAGAATACAATGGTACTGATGACTTTTACATTAATTGGAATGATAAGTCCAGCACAGGTCATATGGATATGATATCCAGGCTGTGTGTCACACAAATGGTTACTAGGCAGACCATGGCCAATTATTAAACAGTTTCATACCATGATATGGTTAAAGTTGTCAATGTTCTGGCAGATACCCAAAGTAATACTCCCAGTGCAATGTCCATGGGCAGTTAAGTAGACAAGTGCCCCCATTTCACAGTCAGCTGAGTCAGGTGTCTGAATTCAAATCTTACTGGGCCCAAATTGATTGAGCTTCTTTGATGCCATTCCCAATATTAACCTGGCCTAGAATTCTTTGTCTTCAAATTCACACATGCATGTGATAAATGTTCACACTTTAAAAATGGAAACCAAGAAGAATACTCTCAGGATGGGTCACCCCACATTCCTTGCCTGCATGAGGGTTAGGACACTCTTTGGGCACTGGCTATGGAAATAAGGTCCTCTGTCCACCTGCAAAGGTATAAGGAAGATCACAATAAATGCACCAGTATGATTAGAAAGGCTAAATCTGGCCTCTATAAGGATAAGTGGACCCATAACTGGAGCAATGGCAAAATATTCTTGGACAATGTCTCAGACCTCCTTGGCAAGGGAGTAAAATAATCACTCTTCAAATGGTCATGATGGAGGGTTAAGATGTCCTTGATCCTATCAAAATTGCCAGCTACTTCAACACAACCTTTACTGACCACAGTTCTATCATCTCTACTGAACCTGCTCATAACCCTTGCAGAGAACCCATTCCTGGATCCTCCAAGTTGGTGGGCTCTGAACCAGGTACCCTAATTTCTACTTCAAGCCTGTTTCAGTCAAAGACACTGAATACATCAGTAGGGTACTTGGCAATACGAGTTGTGGGAGTGATTTGGCTGATATGAAACTTCTGTCCAGACGGTAGAAGGACTTTCCCACCCTATCTATAGAATTTTGTACTTTTCTAGTGCTACTCACAGTTCCCTGAGAAGTGGGAAATCCACACTGGTTGCATCAGTTTTCAAAAGTGATGGCCGCACTACCCTTGCCAATTATAGACCCATTTATATTCTTCCACCCTGTCCAAGGCCCTTGACAGTCTAGCTCTGAACAACTTGTCACATATCTTGAAACATATTGTTTCCATTGTGTATAGCAGCATGGCTTCTGGAAACTTCACAGCATCAACACGGTGCTGTTGGAATACACCAACTATGTTCATGACATCTTTAACAATAGTGACCTCATCAGATATATATATATATATACTGTATATATTGACCTTACTTAGACATTTGACCTGGTCAGCTCTAAGCTCGTAATTAACAAACTCCTTGTCCTGGATGTGTCACATATCACTGTTGACTGGTTTAACAGCTATTTCACCAACCACTCCCAGCATGTGAAGATTGATAAATCTTTGTCAGACAGTAGGGATTAGATATTCATGTTCTCCAGGTTCCATCTTGGGTCAACTCCTATTTTGTCTTTTCATAAACCAACTGCCTGATGTCTGTCAGATCCAACAGACTCTCTATGCCAATGATTTTGTCATCTATTCAATAATTTGACCTTGACAGCCTCACTGCCACTCTTCAAAGTAACTTCAGGTCACTAGAAAGCTGGTTTTCAAATAAAAAACTTGTCCTCCATTACAAAAAATCAAAGACCATGCTCTTTCTCTAGTTTCCTACAGAAGAGGAAAGTTCCACCTTTGTAAACCAAAATGGCTAGGGCAAAACCTTGAACAGGTGGAGACCTTCAAATACCTTGGAGTAACTCTGGATGACACCTTATCTTTCCCCATATTGACAATCTTGTAGCCATAGTTAACTGAAGACTGAGTGCCCTGTACCATAACCAAAACAATCTCACTGGTGATGCTAGACAAATTATTGTAGCCAGCTCCATTTGTCATATATAGAGTATGGCCTCCTTTCTATGCAAATGCCTGTGACATGATGCTAAACAGAATAAAGCTGATCTGTAATAAAGGATGCTGTTTTGTATTTGGTATAGATAATCACACTCATAGCTTTACCCTTTACACACTCACTAACTAGCTACCCTTACCCTTCAGATTAAAGCTCCAGATCTGTTTGCTAGCCATTTAAACACTCCTGGGCCTAATACCCCATGTTTTACCAAATTGTTTCCATACCATGTCCAAGAAATAACACTCCAGGAATATAGCCAGGAATGCCTTAACTCTCTTTTCCAGCATACTCAGTTGGGCAAGCAGTCATTTGCTTTCAGGGCCACTAACTGGTTAAATAAACTGCCAATAGTCTGTTGAATCTCCCCGATTAATACTTTAAGATATCCTTGCAATCTGCCCTTGCAGTCCATTGAAACTTTAACTGTTTTATTCTAGTTTCCTTCTGTACATATCCTGTGACTTTTTGTACAATGATCTGTATGGGTTTTTTCAAAACTGAATGTAGCTGATCTGTCTGAAGTGCTTGGAACCTGACTTGACTGCATTTCTTCCGGGAGTGCCGTCAGTACTTGAAATGATTTTTGTGACTATGCATTTGACGTGGAACCTTTTAAATGATCAGCTGTGCAGTAAGATATTCTAAAAGTTTTCAATATATAAAATCAATAAAATACCCTTTCCCTTTCTCTCCTGGGCTATTGTAGAGGGAGACTGCAAGATCTCTTTTCTGTACCCAAGTTCACCTGATTGGCTGAATCTGCTTTAGACTTGGTATTTTGGGTGACACCTACCTTGCGATATTATCTGCCCTTTGTTTTCAGGTACACAATTTCATCCCAAAGATTATTTAGGATCTGAAATTATGTAACTAGATGTAGCTGAGACATAGTGGTTCGATTTTCAAAGCCTGGGAAATGACACAAGGGCCTGCATCAAACATAAATGACACAAGTGGCACCTTACATCAAAAGATGTGGCATTTCCAATTTTCAAACATAATCTGCATCAAAAAGGGGCTGTTACACCAAAGTAGTACAGCACTAGCTCTGTGGCCCCAATCAAGGTGCGCCAGATCAAAATGGGGCTTGTGCCATGGCAAGGCTGCAACATCCCTTTTGAGATTTTGCAAGCCCCACCATGGACGCAGCAAGGAGTACAACTTAAACCAGCCAGGAGATGGTGTAAGCAACTGCACTAGAACCACGCACTGTGGTGAAGAAGTGGGGATCTGAATATGGGACAGGGGCAGAAAAGGCACAAGAGGTAGCATGGGGAGCTTTGGGGCAGCTGGGTAGAGAGGAGTGAGTTGGCACCCAGTAGGGTGTGTTTGATTTATGTATATTAATATAGTCACTGAAGTCATACTAGTTTACTGCAGAGTACAGTATTTATAATGTGTACACTAAATATAGTAACAGAGACACCAACTCATTAAAGGATAGGCAAGTGATATGCCTGACTAACAATTCCTCAAACCCTATCGTTATACCAACCCAACCGTTGCAATTCTCATGTATATATCTATTATCGAGGTGCTGTTTGCATATCCTCAATGTCATTGGATGGGACCACCATGGGGGGTTCCAGGGACAGAGGGGTGACATTGCACAGGTGGGACAGACCTGGTAGCTGCTCCATGCCCACGTGGTGTCATGTCACCTTCTGTTCCTGGAACCCCCACCACCACCACCACATTGGAGGTTCTATCCCATTGGCAGTGAGACTATGCAAATGGCACCCCAATAATAGGTATATAGTTGAGGACTGTAATGGCTGGTATAATGTACAGGGTTTGAGGTCTGCTGAATTACATGACAACATGAAGAAGTGTTATTCAGGCACTTTATTTGCCCTCCTTGAATGAGTTGGTGTGTCTGTTACTGCATTTAGTGTACACATCATAGGTACTGTATTGTGTAGTAAACCACAAGTACTTGACTGGCAATATTAATGTACATAACTATTTAAATGCAACCTGTTGGTGCCATATCACTCCTCTCCTACCCAGCTGTCCCACCAGCTCCTCAAATGCTACCCCCTGTACCTCCTCTCTGCCCTGGCTCACTTCTGTCCAGCAATGTCACCCCTTGACTATCTCAGCCCTGTAGTGTTGCACCAGGTGGGGTGATTGATCCTTGCAGCAATTAACTTAAGTGCACTAACTGTATTGTACAGCTGTTGGCTTGCAGAAAACCCAAGGAGTTTGGCCCTGGGACCCTGATTTTTCTAAAATCAGGTGCAAGTTCCTGCGCACCTGGAGTTCACACAGCCTCTGTAGCGACACAACTTGGGTCACTCTAAGGGCTTTTTGAAAATCAAGCTCAGTGTCTTTGAGCCATTTATTAACACCCTATCTCTCTTCAGGAAGCCTTTCCAATGAAGGTCCACATTTCTTAAGAAACCTGCTGGGCTGCTGATAATCTTCCAAATAGGCCACTTTTTTCACCTTGCCTACACTTCTACAGAAGATAGCTAGCATTTGACAAAAGAATTCAGACTACCTACAAAGTTCTCTAATCATCACAAATGATTTTAAACGTGTGTGTGTGTGTGTGTGTGTGTGTCTTTATTTTAAGTATCTACCACACTCATTACTTTGCACCACCTTTCTCTCTTTCTAAAATTATATCCCAGTTGAATACATCCCTGACAAATTTTTGAAGCAGCAAACCGAGTAAATTAAGATGATTACTTGGGACCACTACAAAATTGGATTGCCAGCTAATAGGGCAAGACTTATTGTTAGGGTCTCTTGAACAAAATAGCAGGGATGTTCAGGATTAGGTAACCTAGGGGAGGGGAAGAAGGGGGGTGAGGGGGGCTAGGGCAGGGAATGGTGGAGAGAAGCAAGGAGAACGACTACAGAAAAGGATAATTAAGAGAAAGCAGAACTAGGAGCACTCATCTTCGTTGCTAGAGAGCAGTTTGGTTTGTTTGAGATACACTCTAACACTTCAGTTGGCAAATATGTTTGTTGGACTAGGATTTCTGAAACAAATTTGAGATACAGTTAAAACGTGCTTTGGTAGAGCTTCAATAAGCTTCACTCTTCCTACGCCTGGAATAAGAGCTAGAAAACCTTAAGGCTCGCTACCCCTGTCACGTTCTCTCTCATCAAATCTTGTTCCTGAGGACCTACTCCAAGGTCTGTCATTGTTACAAGTCAAAGTCTTAACATCACTATTTGTTACTGCTTTAAATTCTGGACATAAACCTCAACCATTGCCTGAGGCATCATTTCAGTCCTCCCTTCTGTCATTGTCCAAATCAAGGTCCCAACATCAAAATCTGTCTTTGCTTCAAATATTGGACTTAAACTCCAACCATTGCCTGTGGCATCTGTTGTGTTCTCGCTCAAACAGTCCTTCATCCAAAGGCCATCATGTCCAGCCCTCTCCTATCTCGTCTGACCTTCACTCCCCACTCCCTATACCTCCCTCCCTTCCCAACCCACTTGCCAGGCCATGACTACAGTACTTATCAAAGGACTCTTACATCTCTATCTTCTTCCACTTTGATACTAGAAGAACTGCCACTCCTGCTCACTATGACTCCTCCAATGATGTTTACTGTATAAGCTTCAGCTCATTACCTTACATCCATATATCTGCATCCATGCAATTGTATTTAAATGGCACTACCTCCTGTTGAACCTATTGCTATGTTCTGGTGCAAGTATCTTATCACATGCATGGTTATATGTTTTCATGTTATTATTATTACTATGTAATTGTTATGTACATTCACTCAGCCTGTGATGTTTAACCCTGTTGGCAATTGTTTTGCTCCAGGTCCATCTTGTAAATGAGCTTGTCTCAATGATGTTCCCTGGCAAAATAAAGATATTGATAGACTGACTGAAGGAAAGTGGATGATTGTGGAGGCTGGGCAGGCCAAAGAGATAAAAAAGAGGAAATACAAAAGAAACAAGGAAAGGAATGTATCTGTTGAGGAGGCTGGCCTGCAGTCACCTGGTTGTGGGGAAAACCGTGGTTTTAAAAGCAGTATATGATACTGAGGGTCAGTTGTTTCTAGGTAGAAAAGGAGAGACTGAATGGTACACATAGAATCAAAGCAGAAGCTGGCTCCAGGTACTGATCATTGCGATAATGTTGTGTTTCTAGAAGCAAGATGTTATGGTATATAACTCAGTTAAGGCTTGGTATTTAAAAAAAATTATGTACAGTAGGTTGTGGTGGTGGGGGTGGATTTGATAAGGCTTATTTAATAGGAATGGGCTAGTAGTTCATGTCAGTGCTACAACTCATGTAAAATGTTTAGGTTAAAAAAGAAAAGAAAATGAATGATGACTGGATAACATTCATTTGCCCGAGGAGTTTTTTTGGTTAAAGTAGCACGCGCCTGAGATGGGTACAGGCAGGGCAGAACTGCAATCTAGTGGGAGAGGGACATGCTGAACCTGTTCCGTGGTCGCTGGATGCCAAGGTTAGGAGAGTGCTGTGGAAGTAGAGATGGACAAGTTCAGTTGAAATGGTCCATGGCAAGGCAAAGAGGCGTGTAGGAGGGTGGAGGACAAGATGGTGGATAGGCCGTATGGGTAGCCATTCTGCTGATGCGGACATTAGAAAGGAGTTTAAAGTACATGTGTGAAAGGGGATGATGGCCACACCACAAATGCATGCTATGGGCAGCTCCTATGTGCAGTACAGTGGTGAGTTAGTACACTTGTGTGTGGAGAAGGCAGTCACCATCTTGATCATGGAGTAAGGATACACACCGCACATGTGCGCAAATTGAGGCAAGTATCTTGTGCACAGTGGGGGCTGATGCATATGCATGAAAGGGTATGGGCACCATTTTGAAAACAGACACCATTTTAGGATGCCAAAACATGAGCAGAGAACAAACTAATATTTTTTAAGAAATATGAAGACACATAGTAAACTTTAAGAGATAATACAATTTAGACGGGTTTGTGGCAGAAAAGCAAATCAAAGCACAGGAAGGGATAAAAGAAAGGGTGATCCTAAAAGAGAAGGGAAAAGATCTTGCATCCAAATCCACCTATATCCATGTTTTCCATGGTCTTTCATCCAAAACAGTGGTAGCCTGAATAGGTTCCTGGCATGGAAAAGCAGTACATGTCTTGCCTGGATTTGGGAGGATTAAATAATATAAAAAAAAAAGAAGAGAATAGCAAGACAAGGCAGGAAGCAAATATGGGGAAGGGGTAAGCAGTGTAGTCTAGAGGTTAGAGTAACATGCAGCAAAGGAGCCAGTTACATCCAGCAGATATAGGTTTGATTCCCAAAATCTCCACTTGCATATATGAGGTGACTATGAGCAAGTTACTTAACCACGCCAGTGCTACCAGGTTGCCCTGAGCCTGGGGGCCTTATCTGTGTACCAGAGGACAAAATAAACAGTTAATTGGTAATAAAAAAAATCTATCTATCTATCTATCTATCTATCTATCTATCTATCTATCTATCTATCTATCTATATATCTATTCATATCTTACAGGCGTGGTCATGCCTGTATATTAGGGTTGAGTAAGCACTTCTATGTTAACTAAATTTTTGCACCTTAATAACATTGCCCCTTTCAACCAATTTACATGAAATTAGGAAAGCACAGCATCTGTGCTCAGATCTCTTGATCCCATAAAGTTCATGTAGATCAGTTAAGGGAGGCAAAGTTACAGAGGTGCAAAGAACCACAAAAGTCTTCATTTTTGACAATTTTAAGATTTTTTTGCCATCTGATAACAACAAAACTGGAGGTTTTGAAACCTGAAACTTTCAGGTTTGATAAAGTTTGATGTAAGGTGTATGCTTTTGTTGTTTTTAGGTCCAGCTGTTAAGCAGTTTTTAAATATTTGATAAAACATTTCAGTTTGAGCAGTTCAAAAAAATCAACGTTCTATTCATAACTGAATTTTTGAAAGCAGCAGCTTGCACTATACAACACAGCTGTCTTTAATAAATGACAGCTTTGTTGTATAGTGCAAGCTGCTGCTGTCGTAGTCTCTATAGGTAAGGGACAGGGATACTGTCATTGTATCTCCCGCCATTCTGACCGTGCCTTACATAAACTCTTATCTGCACACTGGGGGCCCCAATCCCTGGTGGCAGTGTATTAATTAATTAATTAATTAATCTTATCTGACACCTGGATGCCCCTCATGTTGAATGCTTCCTTCTGTGCAGCCCTTCTTTTATTAACACTCATGACATCGGGGGCAATCCTGTGTCAGTATTTACACCCTTCAGTAGTGTTGGCCACTTGGGAGCCCACCACCAGTGTCCCAAAATAGTATTATTCCTTTAATTTTTTCCTGAAAAGAAAAGAATTCACGAACGCCTTTTTAACCTGAAAAGAAGGCAGTCCTCATCATCACCACCATCTCCCTACCCGCAACTCGACCTCCCACTGAGCACCCTGCCACACACACACACCCTTACCTTATACTTACTCAGAACAGTTAGATTTATACAACACAGCTGTCTTTAAAATGACAGCTGTGTTTAGAGTGTAAGTACAATATGACAGCTGTCTTTAATAAATGACAGCTATGTCATATAGTGTAGAGTTGTATGACACAGCTGTCTTTAATAAATGACAGCTGTGTCATATAGTGCAAGCTGCTGCTGTTGAGACTTATAGTCAGGGACAGCGCAACTGTCATTGTAGCCCTGCCATCCTGACTGTGCCTTAATCAACTGTTATCTGCACACCAGGGGCACCAAACCCCAGTGGCAGTAAATTAATTTATTTGATTCATTCATTTATTTTTAGTTCTTATTTTTATCTCACACCTGGATGCCCAGCCCCAGTGTTGGATGCTTTCCCCTGTGCATCCCCTTCATTTATTAACACTGCTGACATCAGGGGCCCAATCATCATGTCGGCATTTACAAACACACACACACCCTAGCAGTGATGGGCACTGGGGAGTCCACCCCCAGTGTCCCAAAATAGTGTTATCCCTTTCATTGTTTTCTGAAAAGAAATAAATCATCCTGCAATGTTTTTTAGTTTTTAACCTGAAAAAGAAAATAGTCCCTTGTCATTGCCACCATCTACCTTCCTGCAGCCTGACCTCCTCACTGGGCACCTCCCACACCACACCACACTCACCCCTTACCCTGTACTTACCTCTGGTGGTCATACAATGTTATCTTCCATGTACTAGGATATGTCTGCACTCTTTCAAAGCCAAACTGCAAACTGAGAAACACAGATAACTGCTGTATAATGTATTCCAATGGTGTTTTGAACTTATGTTGATAGCTTTGCCATTTTTTCATTTTTCACCAAATTTTCAACATTGCCTTCTTGGGACCCTAACTCATGAACACTGTCACTGACATTTTGTTTTGTTAATTGGACCTGGAGGGGGTTGCAGTCGCGAGGGCCAAATCACCTTTTGGAACAGAATAACATAATTTCACCAAGTCATGAGGTGTGTTTCCAAAAGGACATATTGAAAATTCAGTGAAACCATTCCTAAAATGGCCAGGTTATGAGTGTTCATCGAAATGTTTCTATGCATGTGCATAACTTCGTAACTTTCAATATTTTGACTTCAAATTTTCAACATAGCCATTTTTTCACCTCACCTCATGAACAGTACTGCTGTCATTTTTCACATCCTGTCTGAAAAATGTTTTCACCTATGCCATGGAATGGCATTTTAGCATGGATTTGAACATTTTCACCTAAGGGGTTTATGAAGTGTGGTTATAAGAAGACTATGTTGAAAGTTTGGGACAAAAACAAAGAATTTATTAAGTAACATTATTTGCATGGTGTCCATTGCACCACTGAGGTACATGCTGCTGTTCTGTGCCAGTGAGCTGAGTTCAGTGTGAACTTAGTGAGTTGGTTTAATGGGACAAAGCTGATGGGGAAGGTGCTGCAGAAAGCAGCACCATCTCAGGCCTGGAGTAAGGATGTAGCAGTGTTTTGACACAGATGCCACACCCTGTGGTGGGTCAAGGAGCGTCATCCACAGGGTATCAACATGTGTGTGGGGCCTGCTGGGTTCATGCACTGGATCAGGATTGTCTCCAATATGGTATTTATCTCATTTTGCAGGGACCTGTGCAAATTAGGATACAATTCCACTATCACAAAAGAAGGGAAAATATTTGCAAAAACTACATTAATGTAGATATTAGGGTTATAAAATGCAAAGTGCACAAACAACTGGAAATTAAAAAATCTTAAGGATTTGGGTCTCCAGAGCATTGGTGAATCAGTGGTTGGTCTTACTTGGGGTTGTCATCCCTAATGCCCACCCCTCCCCTGATCAGATGAGGTCAAATGTGATGTCTTCACACAGGGCCCATAGGGCCCTGCCTGAAAAAGCTCTGACAGATTATGTTGGCCATACTGCATCACTATGAGGAACAAGGCTGGGGAAAGGGGTGGGCATTAGTGTTGACAACCCCAAGTAAATTTCCACCACTGAGTCATCATTACTCTGAGACCCAACCTTAATGTTTTCATTTCCTGTCTTTGTGCACTTTGCATTTTACAACCCTATTATCTGCATTAATGTAGTATTTCACAAAGAATATCTGTATCTATATCTAAATACGTATAGAAGCACAATGAACCACATGCCTGAGGGAGGTCAAAAGGGAGGTGATATGCTGTGGAATGTCAGAAATAAGATATAAACAATATAAAGGGGGATTTAGGGCATGCACAGTAAAGAATAGGGCGGACTGACACTGAGAGTCTTTGCTGAGTTTTTTTGTGCAGACAAGGCTGTGACGATGGTAGCTTAGTGCATTACATAGTGCTGTGGCAGCAGGGAGCTCTAAAGGCAGTGTGTGCCAATCCAAGCACCAGACACTTTATTCAAGAAGAGATGTAAGTGAGAGGAAGGGCATTATTAGCATTTGCAGGAAAGGATGAGAAAGAGAAGAGACTCAAGTTAGAGAGCACAGGGCTTTATTAACAACAAGAGATGCTATACTGCTATGATGTTTTTCTGAGCTTTGGCAGGTATGGCTCCCAGAAGAGTGAACAACAATGACTGGGCAGTGGCTGGCCCAAGTGAAGAGTCAGTTCAGCAGGCAATGGCAATGATGGTAAAAGTGCAGGCCATGCTGGAAGCAGCTCAGAAGGATGAGGGGTTGAAGAAGAGACCAGAGGAAGAGGTAATTGCTAGAAGGCCTCAAGCAAGGATGGAGAACAGCCTGAAACAGGGCCAATGGAGCAGCAGGAAAAAGCATAGGATGATGATATTGATCTCACCCGAGCAGGGAGTCTGAGATAGTTTATGGAGGGTGTCATTGAGGAGATGGGTGAGAAAGAGCTTGAGAAACTGGAGAAGGTGCTGCAAGAAATAAAAAGGAAAAAAATGGGAGGAGCAGGGTGGCGGGTGGTAGGGGACAAGGGTAACAAGACACAGGGATGATGGGGCACTGGGTGTCAATTCCCAGGCATTGAAGGAGAAAATATGGAAAAAGGAGTATGTTGACATCTTTGCACTGATAGACAAGGAAGCAGCAAAGAAATATGAGGAGAAGTAGAGGATAGGGAAGATGGAGATGGCAGCGACTTTAGTGCTATTGGAGAAGTCACAGAAGGAGAAGTCATTTAAGAGGAAGATGGAAGCATGGATTACAGGGTCTACATATTTCAGTGCTAACAGTAATGAGAAGGAGACTGGCACTTTCTTATTGGGATGTTGTTGCTGAACATGGCTCTTTAGAGAGTTGAAATCAGATGCAGGATGTGGATAGGCTTAGATGCTATAAGCTTGTATTAAATCCAAAAGTTCCTAAGTAAAAATGAAGCAAATCCACAGTACATAAAAGGTATAAGGCACCATATTAACAAAGTGTTCAGTGTCCAGTGAAAAGTTACAGAGCTCAGCCAAAAAGCTGTTGTACAAACCCACAATGGAAGCAGTACCCATTGTGGGATTGTACAGCAGTTTTTGTTATATGATGAGGCATTTTGTCAGTGGATGGCTTCTCATTGGGATGTTTTGTGGATACAAGGCACCGAGACATCTGGTTTGAAATGATTAACAGTGAAAATGGGGTGGGGTAGAGAGTACAAACAGAAAAGGCAACCAGCAAAAGCTATGCTGGTGATATAATAGGGTGCATTTTGTATAAGCAAGTTGCAAGTTTAAACATGACTGTTCAAAGTGTGGTGGGCCACACCATTAGAACACTGCAGGAGGGGGGAAGAAATTCAGAGGACAGATGTATGCAGTGCAGTCCTTTCAAGGGGGCTTTGTGGGGACTAAGTGGTGAGGGGCACGGCAAAGGGGAGGGCAGAGGTTTCCATTATGGTGGGGATCTGCCTAGCCAATAGAGGCAGATGAAAAGATAAGGGCAGGGACAAGTGGGAAAATGGGCTTAAAATGGTAAATAGGAAGGGTGGCAGAGAGCAATGAGGGCTGGTAATCTAAGGTCAATAAGAGAAATTGTAAATTGGGCAGAGAGAAGAGTAGCAGTGAGGCCTAGGGGAGGCAGCTATGGATGGATGTAGGGACGGTAAAGGTGCTGTGGAAAACTAGGTTTGATGGCAAAGGCACCTTGCTCACCTGAACTCTTTTCTTCTAGGTTTGCTTTTAAGGACAGAGCAAGGAAAAGATTAAGGCTTTTTTTCTAGGCAGATTTACTGTGTGCTGTTTTCTTTTGTGCTCACAAGATCTGATACTGCTTTTGCTTACATTTTACTGCTGTAATCTTCTCTGATTCAAATTGCTGTTGCAGGGTATATCTTCTGCTGCATTATTACAGAGTGTGCCTACAGGTTTGTTACTGCTTTGTGCTTGCAGATTGCTGCTGTAATCTTCTCTGATTCAAATAGTTTTTGCAAGGTATATCTTCTGTTACTGCTTTATTGTTCTCTGTAACAAAGTGTTTTTGCAGGGTATACCTTCTGTGAAATTGGTGCTTATAGTTTTGTGACTTTTTTTATCTATCATTGGGCTAAGCAAAATTACTGTTTGCTATTATTTAATTTTATTTTTTGCTGAAAGGTTTTCTGTTTGGTCTCAAAGATGCTGCAGTGTCCTTCTCACATTGAAGGAGCTAATTGCTTTCCCACAGCTCTTCCAGGGATTAGGAGTGTAATTGGGAGGTGGAGCTGACAAATCTTGGTAACTTCCAACAGAAGTAAGGGTTAAAAGGTCAGGTGTGCTGGTGTTTTGAGGTGGAAAACTAGGTTTGCTGGCAAAGGCACATATCTTCACCTGAGCTCTTTTCTTCTAGGATTGCTTATAAGGACAGAGCAAGGAACAACTTTATCAGAGCAAGGAAAAGATTAAGGCTTCTTTTGCTAGGCAGACTTACTGTGTGTTGTTATTTTCTTTAGTGCTCACAAGATTTGATACTGTTTTTCCTTACATTTTACTGCTGTAATCTTCTCTGATTCAAATTGCTGTTGCAGGGTATACCTTCTGCTGCATTATTACAGAGTATGTCTACAGGTTTGTTACTGTTTTGCATAGGTGTCGGAACCAGGGGAGTAAAGGGGTGATAGCCACTCCACCTTTTATTTCTGTATGGCAAAACTAGTATAGAAAAAGTGCCCTTTGTACCCTCATAAGTGCCCTTTGATTTTCAGCCCTCAGCTTTTACCATCTTCCAGCACCCTTGGTTTTGTTCTTACAGATTACTGCTGTATTCTTCTCTGATTCAAATTGATTTTGCAAGATACTTCTTCTGTTATTGCTTTATTTTCTCCTGTAGAAAAGTGTTTTTGCAGGGTATTTCTTATGTGAAATTGTTACAAGTGGTGCTTACAGGGTTTACAGTTTTAATGATCATTAGGCTAAGCTTTCAGGGCTACTGCATTTGTTGTTGGTTGATTGTTTCTGTTCATACTTCCTTGTTTTCTTTCTGCCTGTGGTTCTTCTTTTGGCAGGAGAAGGCCCACCACCCACCCAGTCCCCAACCGCCCCATGCTGCACTCCTTTTATAGAGTATCAGAGTTGTGACATTTCCTGTAGCAAAGCAGGAATGGGAGGATCAGAGGGATATCCACACAGTGATCTCACTTACTGGGGCACAAATAATTTAACTTGTTATAACAAGTTATACAAAATCAAAAACAAAACAAATTAAACAAAAAAAAATCTAACTTTTGTTTTTATTTTCCTCCTTTAATTATTCAGACCAGTTTATAAACTCGGTGACTCAAGTGGAATGGATATTATTAATTGTAGGCACTGCAGGACTCTTTTCAAAAGGGCAGTTATACAGGATTTAGAATGCTGTCCTACATGCTGGACCATTGAGATCTATGGGCTTAACTCCAGGCAGCATGGCAAGATATTGAGTGTCTATAATCATGTATTCATTAGGAAATATAAACACCTGCCATTTCCCCAACATCCAACTGAAGCACCTTGACCACTTGAGAGGGTAGTTGGTTTTGGGAGGTTGGCAGGTGGTTAGGAAGGAAACAGCTTGCCCCATCACTCAGTGCTCTCCAGTGTATCACTTCCATAAACCATATAAAAACTACAAACAGCTGTCTGCCTCTGTTTCCAAAATCAAACAAGGGCAGAGGGACCTGCAGAGCAGGACACTGCAGCACAGGGCTAGCACAGCAAAAACTCATCCAAAACAGGGACCAAAAACAAAAAAAGCAAAAGGAAATCCAAAACACTTCTTATCATAGGAGACTCCATGATTCTGGGAATTGATACCTACCTCCAGCTAGGGTGGTAATGGTCAGATGTCTCCCAGGTACATCTACTTGGAGAGACACTGACCACATTGCTAAAATCATGCAGGAAGCAGGAGAAAACATTGATGTCCAGGTACACATAGGAACTAACCATCTCTACAGTCAGTCAGTTGTGGAGACCAAGGAACACTTGACCAGGCTGGGAGACAAACTGTCATCCATTTTATATGGCATCTCCTTCTGAGATCCTGCTAGTCTGGGAGAGGGACGAAGATGGACAGAAGGTCAGAGAAGGAGATATGGGAGTTAAACATATGGATCAAGGATTGGTGCCAGGAAAAAGGACAAAATATATTGGTTACTAGCAACAGTTTTGGGAGCAAAAGTTCTTTAAATTTGATGGATGGCATCTGACTAAGGAGGGAGTCAGTCATTAGGGCAGAAGTTTGATCTCTTCACAGAATATTTAAACTAGCCACTGAGGAGAGGGGCACCTTATACATTTAATGGGAAGAACATCCTCACCTCTCAGCTAGTGATCAAACATGAGTTCAGCATGTTTGTTGTTGATTCGCATCACCAGGTAATGAAACATAGAAACATAGAAACATAGAAGGATTTGCAGATAAGGACCGCAAGGCCATCCAGTCTGCCCATTCTTTTTCTACCTTATAAATGTGCCATCGGCCTTTGCTCTGTCAGTGACCTATCTATTCATAGTCATTTGTATTGCTCCCTTATGCCTATCCCATGCCTGTTTGAAGCCCTGCACTGTATTCATAGCCACCACTTCTGTGGTAAGCTATTCCATGCATCTACCACCCTTTCTGTGAAAAAGAATTTCCTCACGTTCCCCTTAATCGGCCTCCTCTAATCTCATGCTGTGTCCTCTTGTCCTGCTATTTTTCTTATATTTAAACATGTTAGACTCTTTCACCTTGTTTATGCCCTTAAGGTGTTTAAATGTCTCAATCATATCACTCTCTCCCTCCTTTGCTCAAGGGTATACATATTGAGCTCCTGCTAATCTGTCCTCATATGTCTTCTGATGCAGTCCCTGCACCATTTTGGTTGCCCTTCTCTGGACTGCCTCAATTTGGTTAATGTCCTTGTGAAGGTGTGGCCTCCAATACTGCACGCAGTACTCCAGATGGGGCCTCAACTAATGTCTTGTACAGAGGGATTATTACCTCCTCTTACTACTTGTGATACCCTTACTAATACACCCTAACACCCCTTAGCCTTACCTACTGCTTTAGGAGGTCTGCTTGGATGATTTTAGGTCATCAGTGATGATGATGCCCAAGTCTCTTTCTTCCTTTGTGACTGCTAGCAACTCCCTCCCAGCCTATAAGTGGCTTCAGGGTTTCTCTCCTATGTGCATGATTTTGCACTTCTTTGCATTAAATCCCAGTTGCCACTCTTCTGACCATTTTGCTAGTTTATCCAGATCTCTTCTCATTCTGCCCACCCCATCTGGATCATCTACTCTGTTGCAGATCTTGGTGTCATCTGTAAACAGACAAGCCTTACCCTCTAGTCCATCTGCGAGGTCACTAATGAAGATGTTGAATAAGACTGGCCCCAGGACTGATCCCTGAGGTACCCCACTTATGACTTGCATCTCTTCTGACTGTATACCATTTACCACCACTCTCTGTTTTCTGCCAGTCAACCAGTTTGCCACCCAGTTGACCAACTTCTGACCCACCCTGAGCCTACCTAGCTTATTTATCAATCTTCTATGTGGAACAGTGTCAAAAGCTTTGCTGAAGTCAAGGTAGGTGACATCAACTGCTCCCCTTGGTCCACCACTCTGGTTACCCAGTCAAAGAAATCTATGAGATTAGTTTGACAGGACCTTCCTTTGTAAACCCATGCTGTCTTGGATCCTGTGCCCCTATGGATTCCAGGTGTTGCACTATCCTTTCCTTAAGGAGTGCCTCCATAATCTTGCCCACTACTGAGGTAAGACTGACCGGTCTGTAGTTCCCACCTCCTCCTGCTACCACTCTTGTGGAGCGGGATCACTGAGCCCTTCTCCAGTCTTCTGGGACCTCTCCTGTGCTCAGAGACTCACTAAACAATTCTGCTAATGGCTCTGCTAGTTCCTCCTTTAGCTCCTTAAGTACCCTGGGATGTATGCCATCAGGTCCCATTGCCTTATCCACCCTGAGCTTAGCAAGCTCTTGTAGGACCCTTTCTTTGTGAAGGGAGTAGTGCTCACCTCCTCCCCTGTGTCCATGATGCTGAGCTGTGGGCCCTGCCCACCTTCTCTTCAGTAAATACTGAGCAAAGTATCTATTTAGGATAGATGCCTTTACAGGGTCCTCCTCCTCACATGCTCCCTTTTCTCCATTAAGCTTAGCAATACCCTCTGGACTTTCTCCTTTCACTAATGTATCTATAGAAAGTCTTGTCACCTTCTTTACTGTTCGTGTAGTGTTTCCTCAGTTTGGGACTTTGCCTGCCTTACTGCCTTACCTGCTTCCCTTAGGGCAGTTTGGTATGCCTCCCTATCTTCATCCTGCTGTGTTCCTTATATTTCCGAAGGCCAGCCTTTTTGGCTCTGACCTTTCTGCTACTGTATTTGAGAACCAAAGTGGTTTCCTTCTTCTTTTGCACTTCCTTTTCTGTCTAACACATGGATGTTGCTTCAAGTATTGTATCCTTAATGCTTCCCACTTTGCCTGTGTCTCCTCACCTGTGTTTCTTTTGCCAGGGCTAGCTTAACTCTGTTGGCCATCTTATCAAAGTCAGTCCTCTGAAGTCCCATATTTTGCCTTGGAATGGATGATTTAGATGTAGTAGCCAAATTGAACCATACCATGTGATGGTCACTGGCCCCCAGGTGACCTTCTACCTGGAGATCTGTGATCCTTCTTTGTTAGTCAGTACTAGATCTAGGATAGCCCTGTCTCTTGTGGGTTGCTGTATCAGTTGTTTGAGGCCCTCCTCCTGCAGGAATCCACTATGAGTCTAGTTCTGGCAGATGTTCCTGCTGGTATTGACCAATCTGTATCTGGCATGTTGAAGTCTCCCATTATCAGAACCTCCCTTTAGCTGTCATGTTTTGTATATCTTCTAACAGTAATGTGTCTATGTCCTCCCTCTGGTCTGAGGGCCTGTAGACAACCCCAGTTCTTATGGCTGTCCCATTTCCTGTTTCCAGGGTGACCCACAGTTCTTCTGGCTCCTTATGTGTATTCTGAATTTCTGTAGCTTTGATATTTTCATTAACATACAGGCCACTCCTCCCCTTTTTGCACCTCGGTCTCTTCTGAACAATACATAGCCAGGTACTGAAGTCTCCCAAGTGTGGTTACTGGTAAACCACGTCTCACTAATTGCTACTATGTCCAGTTTAGCCTCTGACATTATTGCCTGCAGGTCTGGGATCTTATTTACCAGGCTGTGAGCATTTGTGTCTGTCTCCCATACAATGCACAGGGAAATGCTGGACCTCACCTAACAATTAATGCACCAAAATCTGGCCAATGGAAAATCATGTACATAAATGCCCACAGTCTAGGAAACAAGATTCCAGACCTGCAGGCAACAATGACAGAGGCTAAACTACATAGTAGCCATTAGCGAGACATGATTCACCAGTAACCACACTTGGGAGTCTTCAGTACCCGGTTATGTACTGTTCAGAAGAGACTGAGGTGCAAAAAGAGGGAGTAGCCCTTATGTCAATGAACATATCAAAGTTACAGAAATTCAGAATACACATACAGAGCCAGAAGAACTGTAGGTCACCCTGGAAACAGGAAATGAGACAGCCATATGATCTGGGGTTATTTACAGGCCTCCAGACCAGAGAGACGACATAGACATATTACTGTTAAAGATATACAAAGCATGACAGCTAAAGGGAGATTTTGATAATGGAAGACTTCAACATGCCAAACACAGATTGGTCCATACCAGCAGGAACATCCACCAGAACTAGACACATGGTGGATTCCCTGCTGGCAGAGGGCCTCAAACAACTGGCAGAACAACCCACAAGAGACAGGGCTATCCTAGATCTAGTAATGACTAATGAGGAAAGGATCACAGAACTCCAGGCAGAAGGTCACCTGGGGCCAGTGATCATCACATGATATGGTTCAATTTGGCCACTAGAACTAAATCATCCTAGTCCTATGCAAAATATAGGACTTCAGAGAAGCTGACTTTGATAAGATGGCCAACAGAGTTAAGATAGCCCTGGTAAGAAGAAATACAGGTGGTGGGTACAGGCAAAGTTTACAAAGGTATGATGCAATACTTGAAGCACCATCTCATTGTGTTGGGGAGAAAAGCAAGAGCAAAAGAAAGAGGAAACCACTTTGTTCTCAAACACACTAGCAGAAAAGGTCAGGGCCAAAAGGCTGGCCTTCAGGTATTACAAGAGAATGCAGTGGATGAAGATGAGAGGCATACCAACTTCCCTAAGGGGCCAAGGAGAGGCTAAACAAAGAAGTCTTGGCCATAGTGAAGGGATGACAGATTTGTACATAACACATAAGAACATCTCATACAAATGCACTGGGTTGTAGAGGAAGGATGGGGTACATTTAACAGATGTGGGCTTGAGCATGTTTAACTTGTGGCTTGAAGGAGATCATCCTGAGTTGGGTGTGATGATAGCAAGGGATGTAAAAGCAATGCAAGGGGCCAGGAAGGGCTAAAGAAAAAGTGTGGTGGCCATTGTGAAGGGATGGGGTTTGTATATAATGCGGATGAACATCTCATACAAATGGACGGGTTGTGTAGGCATGATAGGGTACATTTAACAGATGTGATTTGGATAAGCTTAACCTGCAGCTGGAAGGAGCGTAGAGGAATGCTCTAGGAATGGGGCCCAATGGGGGATGTCTATCATCTGTCACAATAGCTGCACATGGCTCGTGGATGGAAGAGGACAAAGGAGGGAGGGAAGAAATGGAGACACGGAGATGGATCTATTGGGCCCAGGGGTATTGGGCTGGGAAAGCAGGATATAGGCTGGTGTACCCAACCGTGTTTTGCCCTTTGAAGTTTGCATCCCAGAGGGCTGAAGGTGGATGTCAGGTATGTAACTGAACTCAGAAGGAAGAAAATGGCATTGGGCATGCACCGAGTCCAGAAGGATGGAAAATGGTTGAAGAACAATGGATGTATGTAATGCATATATATAATGGGTGATGTACATATGAAAATGTTTTTGATGAGTATGTGTAAATAAAATAAGGAAGGATTTATAAGTTATTAATAATATTTGACTAACTGAGCACCCAACAAGGATTTGTGTGTGGTATGGTTATTTTGGGAAGCGGATCCTCAGACAAAAGGACTTTGCATTTCTCTCTGTAACTATACAGAATTCAAACAGTTGAAGAATGTCAACCTACAATTTGTTAAAATGTTTTTATAATGTTGCAAAATTAGTATTATATTGCACATAAAGTTACAATTGTATGTGTTTTTCATATATTGTTGTAAATGGGTGCCATGCTGATCCCTTATGATGTCACTTTTCTATTATATAAACATATATATCTATGAATCAAATATAAGCCAGGCCCTAAAATGGCATCCTAGGTAAACAAACTTCACCCCTAATGAAGGCTAATTCAGCAACTGGGGTATTTGTGAGTTAGGTCAGTGCTGTTACTTTCTATTTTGCCCATGCTGAAATTGTTGCTTTGCACTTTAACCAAAATACTTATGTGTTCCTTGCTGGACACAAGGTTCATGTTTTACAACATTGGAATTCATGGGGCCTGTTTGCTAGTCCTGTATAAGAGTAGAGCACCATGTGTTTTATTTATTTATTTATTTTGAACAGAGATTGTAGATTTCAGGATGGAAAGCTCTTAGCTAAAAAGTTCTAACATAACCTGTCTCACTGACTTTAACGATCTATTATGCCAACAATGCTTTTAGTTTCATAACTAACAAACAAGCATTACTTTCCCATCCTGAAGTCTACAGTCTCGCTCAAAAATAAATAAATAAATAAAATAACACTTGGTGCTCTACTTTTGTACAGGACAAGAAAACATGCCTAATAGCCAATTAAAATATAGTACTTTCCCATACCTATTTTGAATATGATATATAACTGTTTGATATGCATACCAATAGTATTTATGTTACCTTGCCTTTATATATCTCTACCATATGCTTACTGAAACTATTGGTCTGCACGTTACAGTGTTTATAATTGTTATGTTAACATTGTTGGTCATGAGTTTATGATTGTATTCTGTCAGACTATGCCTAAACATATGAATTTTATTGTCAAGTGCACCTAACAAGAAAGAAAGAAAGAAAGAAAGAAAGAAAGAAAGAAAGAAAGTTATAAGACTAGAAGACATTTGACCTAGTTAACTTTAGCAGTGGTCATTAAGTTATAAAAACATGTTTACATAGAAAAATAATAATTTAGGCTAGGAAAGAATTCCAGGTCCATGATGTCTGCACCCCTGCTTCATAACCAGGGATCAGCAATTAATAGTTAAAACAATCAAAGCAATATAAAATGCATAATGATATGATTTGCTATTATCATGTGTAATATTGTGGAAAGGCAATATGACTTTGGCTTTATTTTGTAAAAGCTTCTTTATCAGTGGGTTTCTTTAATCTCTTATCTTGTTTAAACTGCTACAGGACAGCCTGCTCTTCTGAAGTTATACTTTAAAGGCCCATTATCGCATGCTCCATATGTGAACAAAATACAAATTTAACAAATTGTATGATGAAGATATGAGATCCTAGTCAAATAAACACAACATCACACAATGAATTTTGCAAGAGTCAGACATAGATTCAAATACATGCTGAACCTGCAGCAGCATCAGCTCAATTTGCATCTCAGCAGGTCTGATACTATTTTCTTAAGATGTGGCTGTTTGCCAAAAAGCCATCATTTCTATTTTCAAGTTTTATTTCAGAACTACATATAAAAAATGGTTTAACACAAACAAAAGAGAACACATACACATTTAAAATTCTATAAAACATACATAATTTACCATACAGTAAGAGTCTGACTGTACAAATCATGCTAACTTAATGAAATCATTAATAATTGTACAAAAATCACCTTATCCAAAGCGGCTGTATGCAAATGTTCAGCAGTAAAGATATTGCTCTTGATGTCACAAAACAACATATACATTCAAGAATATTTTTTTCCTTATTCGTCTTCCACCCTACTCCATATAGACATTAACCATGTAGATCCTTCTTCTACAAGAAGAGCACAAGCAAGCATCAAATGACCAGTTGTCAGGTTTAAATTGATGTAACATTTGTACCAAATTTGATTTGTTCTAGTGGCCATTATGGAAGGCCACAACCAGTCCACATTAGTTGCTGATGTCTGTGGCATAATGCATATCTTTGTCACCCATGCTCATAGAATTCAAGGTATTTTTCTTTTTTTCCTGAGTGTATTGAATGTGCAATATTTCAAATATTTGGGAAGTTGATTAGTCTTCCAAATTCTCTTTGAAAATAATTATCACATACTTTAGGTACTCTATAACTTCATTGACATAACTGTTTATATTTGCAATCACAAATTCACCCAGATCTCTTGTAATCCAACAGATTTTAATGTTGCATCTGGTTTATGAAACAAGCTCATTTTGTCTTTTTGGAGGCAGGCATGTACCCAACACATAAGGAATCCTGTCATGTTCAATTTTGACTATTTTTGCCCCAGTGTTTTAGGGCCCTGATTTTTGTTTGAAATGAAACTGCTTTCATGCCCATTTCACATGCCTGCCTGCAGCTCCTTGAAGCTGATATACTAGAGAAGCTTAATGATCACTTTGCCACTGCAGGGCTTGCCTTTGACACCTCATCTATCAGCAAACTTAGCCCAGCAAGAAACTACACTGTTGGCTTCACTGATAATCACAACCATAACCAACTACATCCCACCCCTTCAGCTTTCTCACAATTACGTTCAAGCAAGTGGAGGACCTCCTCCTTTCTCTGGATACAAAAGAGTGCAGGTGCAGATAATATTGAACCTTACTTCCTAAAACTTGGCCATACCTATCTGACCACCCCTTACACACTTATTCAACACATCTCTGATTCAAGGTGACTACCTGTCTTGTGGAAAACTGCCCACATCCTACCATTATTCAAGACTGGGGATCTGAGTGATCTGAACAATTACTCGCCTATTTCTATACTATCTGTCCTCTCTAAATTACTTGGAAAATTGTCAACATCCAACTAAGAGAACATTTGATTCAAAAAGTTGCTAAACCCGCTCAGTCCGCTTCAGAGCCAAACACAGTACAGTATCGGCTCTGCCAAAGTAATACGGACCGCAAATGGCCTTGGACTCTAAGAAGCATGTATTTGCCCTTTCCTTGATCTAAGTAAGGCCTTCGATACTGTGGATCATACCATCATGCTTACTGCACTGAGTAACATCGAACTTGATAGTTCTGCCATTAAATGGTTCACCAGCTACCTAACCAATAGGTTACAACAAGTCAAAGCTATAGGAGATCTGCCCCCACAAAGATCCTTGTTATGAGGAGTCCCACAAGGCTCCATCCTGGCCCTATCCTCTTTGTAATATACATCAATAATCTGGACTCAGTAGCTGGGCACGCAAATGTGCACTTATTCGCAGATGATACTGTACTCTATACCACAAATTCATCCTTGATCTGGCCCAAGAGTACTTACAGAAAGACTTCGTCATCCTCCAATACAACCTTCTCACTCATAAGCTCCTCCTCGATGCCAAAAGACTAAAGCAAAGACTCTCACCAAAGTCTACTTCCGATGTCCATATATCACACAGATCCGAACACTCTTAGATGAACCCCTTGAAGTAGTTGATACCTTTAAATACCTAGGGTTCTGGCTGGATAACAAGCTCAACTTTCTGTGCACGCTTAAATTAAACCTCGAAGAAACTAAGACAGCGATTAGATTTATTCTATCGCATTAAACACATATTCACATTAGAGGCCAGAATGAGACTAGTACAAACTACATTCCTACCTATACTAGACTATGCTGACTTCCTTACAGTCATTGCCCATCAACGATGTTAAACAAACTGACACCCTTTACCACCGGGCTTTAAGATTTATCTTAACTCTACCCCGTAGTACACATCACAGTCGCTCATACCAGATTTCGGATGGACCTCACTCAACTAGAAGAAAAAGAATGCTCTCCTCTGGTTTTTTTAGAGCATTATCTGATAACCTCCTGCATATATCTCGAACATCTTCAAACAGGTTAAAGGTTCCTATGGCCTGAGACCTTCTCCTTAATCTGCTTCCAGATTCCTAGAGTGAAAATACCTTTGGCTCAGTAGCAATCAACTTCACTTCCATCACTTTGGAACACTATGCAAGACTCATTAAAATTATCCTCACTTCCGAGCATTTTCACATTCAAAGCTCTATTAACGGATTATCTGAAGGAATCATGCAACTGTTTCAGACACCGATGACCCTCAAGCCCTGGGTGCCACTCTCAAATCCTATGCCTAAGTATCTCATCCACCCCACATTCCTAACAACAGAAACCTAGGACCTGCAAGACTAGTTCCTTTAATCCAAGATGGCCCTGCTTATTCTCTACCTTTACCTAGTCTGGCCTCCCTTGGCTGCCTACTCTTTCACCCCATTTCTACCCTATTCCTTAATAGCTCCTTATTTTTATCATTTAGGTATGAGCTCTTACTTAGCAGAGACTATATGGGATTGTTGTCTCTTCTCATTTCAGTAAAGCTTATCATTATGTACCTTTGCATGTTAATTATGTTGACCGGTATGTATAGGCCCATATATGACCAGCACCTTCACAATGTTTTTCTTTTTTTTTTTTTTACTGTTGTCCACCGTAATTGTAATCTTATGAAGTGTACTATATTGTATTAATGCCCAGGACCACCTTGAAAATGAGCTTGCTCAATGGTGTTTAGGCCTGGTTAAATAAAGTGATTGATTGATTGATTGAAGCTTCCTGCCTTGAACAGGGCTGCTTCAGCTCCCCCACAGGTAGGCTGGCACCCAGCCAGCCACTGAATGAGACCAGGATGCCCGCCTGCAGCTCCTTGGAAGGTACAGGACAGTGCAGCCAATCGAACCGGGTGCTTCCAGCAAACCTGCTCTGATTGGCTAGGACTTTTCCCTGCTTCTGCCACCTGGCACTTTTTACAAATAGATTTTACATAGAACTAAGTACATTTCAAGTGTGTAATAGAAGTTCTTCAACTGTATTAGCTTGATTGTAATGTCTACTAGTGTTTTAAAGTCCTCACACCTCTTCTGTTTCAGTGCTCCTGCCGCACCACCACCCATCCAAGCACTCTGCCTTGGCGCAGAAAAGTCTAACTCCTTTTGTCTTGCTAAACTGCTCAAATCTAAACTTATCCTAACCTCTATGCTATTTAAGACCTGCTCTTTTTCTTCTCTCCAGCTGCTTGCCCTTGAACAGGGCTGCTTCAGCTCCCCCACGGCCGACCAGCACCCAGCCAGCCACTGACCGAGACTAGATGCCCGCCTGCAGCTCCTTGCAAGCTGCCTGACCTTGAGCGGGCTGCTTCAGCCCCCATGGTGGTCCAGCACCCAACCAGCCACCCATCGAGACCAGATGCCCGCTTGCTCCTTGGAAGGTATAGGAAGCAGCCAATCAGAACATGGTCTCTTCCAGCAAACCCGCTCTGATTGGCCAGGACTTTTCCCTGCTGCTGCCACCCGGCACTTTTTACAAATAGATTTTACATAGAACTAGCACATTTCAAGTGTGTAATAGAAGTTTTCAACTGCATTAGCTGGATTGTAATTTCTAGTGGTGTTTTAAGTGCTTACACCTCTTCTGTTTCAGTGCTCCTGCTGCACCCCCATCCAAGCACTCTGCCTTGGTGCCGAAAAGTCTAACTCCTTTTGTCTTGTTAAACTGCTCAAATCTAAACCCATTCTAACCTCTATGCTATTTAAGACTGGCTCTTTTTCTTCTCTCCAGCTGCCTGCCCTTGAACGGGACTGCTTCAGCGGTCATCCGGCACCAGCCAGACCAAGACCAGGATGCTCGCCTGCAGCTCTTTGGAAGTTACAGGACAGTGCAGCCAATCAGAACATGGGCGCTTTCAGCAAATCCGCTCTGATTGGCCAGAACTTTCCCCTGCTTCTGCCACCTGGCACTTTTACAAATAGATTTTACATAGAACTAAGTACATTTCACGTGTGTAATAGAAGTTCTTCAACTGTATTAGCTGGATTGTAATTTCTGCTAGTGTTTTAAAGTGCTTACACATCTTTTGTTTCAGTGCTCCTGCTGCCCTCCCATCCAAACACTTTGCCTTATCGCGAAAAGTCTAACTCCATTTTGTCTTGCTAAACTGCTCAAATCTAAACCCATCCTAACCTCTATGCAATTTAAGACCTTCTCTTTTTCTTCTCTTCAGCTGCCTGCCCTTGACGGGCTGCTTCAGCTCCTCCATGGTGGTCCGGCACCCAACCAGCCACCAACCGAGACCAGGACGCCGCCTGCAGCTCCTTGGAAGGTACAGGACAGCGAGCCAATTGGAACACAGGCACTTCCAGCAAACCTGCTCTTACTGGCCAGGACTTTTCCCTGCTTCTGCCACCTGGCACTTTTGCAAATAGATTTTACATAGAACTAAGCACATTTCAAGTGTGTAATAGAAGTTTTCAACTGTATTAGCTGTATTGTAATTTCTATTAGTGTTTTAAAGTGCTTACACCTCTTCTGTTTCAGTGATCCTGCTGCACCCCCATCCAAGCACTCTGCCTTGACACGAAAAGTCTAACTCCTTTTGTCTTGCTAAACTGCTCAAATCTAAACCCATCCTAACCTCTATGCTATTTAAGACCGGCTCTTTTTTCTTCTCTCCAGCTGCCTGCCCTTGAATGGAGCTACTTCAGCGGTCGGCCGGCACCAGCCAGCCACCGACCGAGACCAGGGACGCTCACCTGCAGCTCTTTGGAAGGTATGGGACAGTGCAGCCAATTGTATCACGGTGCTTCCAGCAAACACGCTCTGATTGGCCAGGACTTTTCCCTGCTTCTTCCACCTGGCACTTTACAAATAGATTTTACATAGAACTAAGCACATTTCAAGTGTGTAATAGATGTTTTTCACCTGTATTAGCTGGATTGTAATTTCTACTAGTGTTTTTAAGTGCTTACACCTCTTCTGTTTCAGTGCTTCTGTTGCACCCTCCCCCCATCCAAGCACTCTGCCTTGGCGCTGCAAAGTCTAACTCCCTTTTGTCTTGCTAAGCTGCTCAAATCTAAACCCATCCTAACCTCTATGCTATTTAAGACCAGCTGTTTCAGTGCTCCTGCTGCACGTAAGTGGCTAGTTTTCCTTTGGCAGGTTATACAGACCTGCCACTAGAGGAATCTTGGTCTTTCTACACAAATCACTGTACTCTATTGTGGGCAATAAGGCCTGCATTATCATTTTACTTCTAATCCTGGCAAAATGTATGACTCATAAAGAACTGTTCCATGCTACGTCAGAAGCCATCCCAGCCTGGGAACCCATAATCATAGTTCCTGCTGCATCTTCATATTGCTTCCCTACTCTTAATCTGTTGGGGTTTCATTTTAATTCTCATCTCTCTCCTCTGGCCCTCCTCCCTTTGCCAATGTCTTTCTGTGCATTTCTCCTGCTAGTCTTGAACGCCATGTCAGCATCTCCTATGCCCTGGCTAGACATACCTCAATGACTGAACACCACACAAGAACACATATGAAAAGAGCCCACTTCTACCTGATAAATGCCCTCAAGAAAGTGTTTCTAATTCTCCTTTTCTGTTCGGGCAATGTTGAACTAAATCCAGGTCCCCAACTCAAATGACTTCTCCGTCCAGAGTTTGCAGCTGCTCCTGGATGAAACTGATGATGGTCAATATTCTAAGCCTGCTCAAAAACTTGATCATCTTCAGTTTGGGCAGCCCACGCTGACCCAGATCTGATTATAATTACCGAGTCATGGCTAAAAAGACCAACACTGATCCACAAATTACTATACCGGCTTCAAGCTCTTTAGGGCTGATAGGATTGGGGTGATTGTATTCGCAAATCAAAATTTGATGTTAGCAGCATTTCCTGTAAAACTAAGCCCAAGGAATACGAGATTGTCTCGCTTAAACTTCACCTTCCATCCTCAGGTGCATCACAATCATTGGTGGCTATAGACCCACGTCAGGAGGCACAGAAATTCTTAACATGTTGAAATCCATAACTGTGGCTGCTAACATGGAAACAATAATCTTAGGGACTTCAATATGGATTGGCTCACTGCTAAATCCCACTCCTAAAAGCCATTTGTGATGAGCTGTGTCTTACACAGATAGTAACTGAATCCACAAGAATCAATGCTTCTAACTCTGCCAACAGCTCACTCATAGATGTCATCTTAACTTCTCATCCCATAAAATCTCGCATTCTGCAGTTTTCCATAATGACATGAGCTACCACAGTATCATTGTATGTACAAGATTCCAATCTAAACCCGGCAGCACCCAAATTCAGAATCAAACACTTGTTCCATAAATTCAACTCAGTAAACTTCCTAACCGATCTAGCTACGATCAGGTGGCAAGACCTATATCTTGTCAAATCTGCTGATGCCGCCATCTCTGTCCTAAATGACAACCTCATGACCCTAATTAACAAGCATGCTCCTCTTATTAAAATGAAGGTGCAGACAATCTCACATCCGCCTTTTACCCAAGAGCTCAAATCTGCACTTACCAATAGAGACAAGTTATGGGCTAGGGCCAGGTACACAAAGAACCCAGCAGACTGGCAGGCACTTAGAACTGCCAGAAATGCCTGTGTTAAAGTTTACATGCTACTAAAGCAAACTTCTACATCTCCACTCTGGAGCAGGCCAAAGGAACTCCCAAAAATCTGGAAGACACTGAGATCCATTGAAGGCCATCCTGCTGCTTCCTCCTTCCCACCAAGATTCTGGCCAAGGACAGGATGGTCGAAAATAAACTGCTAATCTTGAAGAACTTAACCTTCACTTTGCCACTGCTGGGTTGGCATTTGACTCCTCCCTTATGCTAGCCGAGTGAATAGCAACACTAGCCCAGATTCTACACATGCTACTCCACCTCATCACTTCCAGTTGTGGCTGTTTAGTTACAAAGAAGTCGTAAGACATAATTCTTAGCCTTGACACCAAGAAAAGTGCAGGGACGATGGCCTTGAATCATTTTTTTTTTCATGTTAGGCTATGCCCAGCTCACAGCCCCCATCCTTCACATCTTCAACCTCTCTATTACTACAGCTACTGTTCCATCCTGCTGGAAATCTGCCCATGGTCTTCCTCTCTTCAAATCAGGAGATCCTGTGACTTAAACAACACCGTCCTCTCTCTATCTTGCCCGTTCTCTCCAAAGTGCTGGAAAAACTTATATACAACCAACTAAAAAATCACCTTGAAGTGCACTCAATCCTAAACCTGGCCCAATCTGGCTTCAGGTCAAGCGCAGTACCATCTCAGCCTTTGGCTAAAGTCTCTAATGACTGGATCCATATTATGGACACCAAGAAGGTTACTGGTGCAGTCCTTCTAGACCTCAGTAAGGCCTTCAACACTGTAGACCATCACCTCTAATCACCTGTCTTGCCTACATAGGTGCCACTCCACTTACCTTACAGTGGTTTAACAGTTGTCTCATGGGAAGGATACAAAAGTCAAAGTTGATGGCCTACTATCTGCCCCCCTTCCAATTGCCAGAGGAGTCCCTCAAGGCTCCATCCTAGGACCAATCCTTTTTCCCTGCACATCAACAACCTTGACTCCCACATAAAGAACTCTAGCATACATTTCTTTGCTGACGATACGGTTTTGTATGTATCAGGCTCGTCTTAACTGATGTCAGGGAAGCACTCAAGCCAACTTTATCCAGTTAGAAAGCAACCTTATCAATGCCAAGCTTCTCTTAAATGCTAAAAAAACAAGACGATGATTTTCTCGAGACTTGCCTTGTCTGGTGCTCTACCTACCCCACCTAAAACTTCATAGTTACCTCTCTGGTGAACCCTTGAAGTCGTACCTAAAGTTAAATATCTAGGTATGTGGCTAGACAACAAGCTTTCCTTCAATGACTACATTGAGGATCTATCAAAGTGGCTTAAAGCACGCTTGGGTTTCTTCTTTGAAATAGGACCCTCTTTCTCTCGCGACCAGCAAAAGACTTGTCCAAGCAACATTCCTTCCCTTGTTTGACTACGGAGACATTATCTTTATCTCCTGCCCAACCTTGAGCCTATCTAAACTGGACGTATTCTATCACCGTGCTCATCACTTCATTACTAACTCTCATGTGACAGGACCCAACACTGTGATCTTTATGCAGCAGTTTGGTGGACCTCTCTTGCCACCAGACGCCTCCTGCATGCTGGCATTTGGACCCTCAAATTACTACTCCACAAACTGCCTGTCTATTTAACGTCTCTCATACACATCTTGCATAGCACCTACTCCCTAAGGAAATCTGATCTTATCCTACTAGATGTTCCCAGGACACGTACCACAGCTGGCCAAAGAGCTATCTCATATGCCCTCCCAAACATTTGGAACGAACTACAAGCCATGCTGAAGCTAACCAGCATCGATAAATTAACTCCTACAAAACACTAGCTATCTCTAAATTAAAAGACATATGTAGGTACTACTAGACCCCAACGCAAGTCAACTTCCTAGGTACCAACTGGCCATCTACTTATTAAGCTGAAATGTGTTGCATAATTTAGGGCAAGGTTAAAGCTGGAATGTACTGCATATATAGCATAAGGACTTCTATTGTGTATACCTCTTATATTATATATTTTTCTCTTTGTTGTTTTACATTTTATATCTCCTGTCTATGTAATTGCGAACTGTATGTGTATGTGCCTCAGGACATCCTTGTGAATAAGCTTGCACAACGGAGTCTTTCCTGCAATAAACTTGAACTTGAACTTGAACATTGTAAAGTGCAGTGGGAGTGTTCCATGGAAGACATAAAATTTGCTTATGGAATATATTTTGACTGGATCTAAATCTGAAATACAATTGCTAAAACTCATACTTCCCCATGTAGTACAGTATTTGAGTTATAACTCTTGCCTTAAATGCCTGATCCAGGATAACAAATAAATCTCCTCAAAGAACATTGCAAATCTAATCAATGCACTCGCTGTTTACATTCATAGAAGCATAGAAATTGTCAGGAGATAAGGACTGCTAGACCTATCTAGTTTGCTCATAAGCCCCATACTTGATTATGGCTTCGACCTCCCTCTGCTTTACCTCTATGGTTCCCCTATTCCTGTCCCATGCATGTTTAAATCCAAACACAGTGTTTAATCTCATCACCTCTTGTGGTAGACCACTCCATGTATCCACCACCTCTCTGTGAAGAAAAACTTCCTCACATTCCTCTTAACCTGCCACCTTCCAATTTCATGTCATGCCCCACCTTCTTGTACTTCTTCTGTATTGGAAGATGTCTCCACCCTGCACCTTGTTTATGCCCTTTAGGTACTTGAATGTTTCTATCATGTCCCTCTATCCCTGCTCACATCTAGCTTAGTACATATTGAGGTTCTTTAATCTCTCCTAGTAAGTTTTGTGGTGCAAGCCCTGTACCATCTTAGTCACTCTCTGGATCTTCTCCAGCCTGTTAATGTCCTTTCAAAGGTGGCCTCCAGAACAGCACACAGTACTCCATATGGGGCCTGACCAGGGTGTTATATAATGGCGTCGATACCTCCCATCTTCTGCTAGTGATACCCCTGCCTATGCACCCCAGCATGCCACTGGCCTTCCCTGCTGCCCTTGTACTCTGCTTTGACATTTCAGGTCATCTGAAATAATTACCCGAGGTCCCTTTCTTCCTTGGTGACTATCATCATTTCCCCATCCTGTAACTCTCTCCATGGTTTCTGTGCCCCAGGTGCATAATTTTGCACTCCTTTGAATTAAACCTCAGTTGCCAATCCTCAGACCATTTCACAAGCTTCCCGAGGTCCTTCCTCATTTTCTTCACCCATTCTGGAGTATTTACGCTGTTACAGATATTGGTGTCATCTGCAAACAGGCAGACCTTTCCATCCAGCCCCTCTGCAATGTCACTGATGAAGACATTGAACAGGACTGGCACAAGGACTGATCCATGAGGTACCTCACTGGTAATCCCATCTCCCAGATTGTACCTCATTTACTACCACTCTCTGCCTCCTGTCTGTTAGCCAGTTCCTAATCCAGTTTACCACCTTCTCCCATGCCCAGACTACCCATCTTGTTAACCAGTCTTATATGTGGGACAGTGTCGAAGGCTTTGCTGAAGTCGAGGTAAGCATCGTCCACCCCCTGCACTTACTTCCTTTGTAACACAGTCAAAGAAATCTATCAGATTCATCTTACATGACCTACCAACTGTGAAACCATGCTGCCTTGGGTCCTTGGCACTGATGTCTTCTAGATGTCCAACTATCCTTTCCTTAAGTAGTGCCTCCATGATCTTCCCCACTACTGAGGTGAGGCTGACTGGCCTATAGTTCCCCTTCTCCTCCCTACTGCCAGATTTATGTACAGGGACCACATGTGCCCTCCTCCAATCCTCTGGTATCACTCCTGTGTTCAGTGACTCTGTGAACAAGACTGCCAGAGGTTCTGCTAGCTCCTTCAAAGCTCCCTTAATATCCTTGGGTTTATGCTGTATGACCCCATTGCTTTGTCTACCTTTAATTTAGTGAGCTCCAGCAGGACCTCTCTCCTGTGAATGGACTGTTATCCACCTGTTCCCTCCCTTGGCATCTGTTGCATGGCTTTGGTCCATGTCCCTCCCCTCTTCCCTTAATACTGAACAGAAGTATTTATTAAGTATTTCTGCCTTATCCATGTGTCCCTCCTTACACTCTCTTCCTCCCCTTTGAGCCTAACAATCCCCTCCTGGTTTTCCTTCTTTCGCTGATGTACCTATAGAATGTCTTGTCCCCTTTCTTTACTGTCTGCACTAATCCTTCCTCAGTCCACACTTTTGCTCTCCTTACAGCTCTTCCCATTTCCTTAGACACTCTAAATACACTTCCCTGTCCTCCTCTGTTTGAGTTTCCTTATATTTCTTGAACCCTGCCTTTTTAGCCCTTACTTTGTCTGCAACCACTTTCAAGAAAAATTGTGGTCTTCTCTCTCTTGCCTTTGGATATCAATCCAACTTCCATTCCTACTTCCTTTTGTTATACATATATCATTCTTCCATGTCATAGCTTTATTGCATGCTGCGCCCAAATATTGATATTCATTTGTTCCTCTAAATAAACATTACAACCTTCCATTTTGTGTCTGTTTTTTTCAAAAACAATAATATTTGCTGTTTTAGGGTTCATATTAAGTCCTTGTGTATCAAAGTGGGATATAGTTGTTATCAGTAAATATTTTAAACTCAAAAGGGTAAGAGAGCAAAATATCAGATCATCTCTGTGCAAGAGTACATTAACCTGTTGATTACATATTTGGTGGGATCTATTTTTAAGTGATAATGTAAAGGATACATAACATAAGTTGAACACAATTGGGGCCAAAATGTCACCCTTGTTTAATAACCATTGTTCTGTTTTAGTATCCTCTGTTAAAGCCCTATCTCAAGAAACTCTGATTTTTCTGTTATTATTTAAATGAAGTAGTCTTGTAATAATAGCATTTTTCCATACCCACTTCTACTAGCATATTTCATAAGATTTCTATAATCACATTATTACAGGCTGACCACAGATCTAAAATGGCCATATATAACATTCTTTTCTTGTGCCTGGCATATAATTCAAGCAAGTAATTAAGGGTAAATATGTAATCTACGCTGTTCTTAATTTTTTTTTTTGGGAGCCTACTTCAGATATGGATACATTTTTATTGTTTTCGCCCAACTCTCTAGTCTTACCAAAATAATTTTGTTGAATATCTTGAGACAATGCAAGGCAGTGTCATATAGTGATAGTTTCTTGGTGCATTGGGAGAGCCCATTTTAATTAGTGTCATAATCAAGCTATGATCCCATTCTACTGGTCATTGTCCTAGTAATATGATTAAATATATCTAGCAGAACTTTGACCCACCATTTAGGATATGCCAAAAATATTTCCACAGGTAACCCATCTGGGCCAACTGCCTTATTCCTCTTCTGGCTATTAATAGCAGACACAACTTTGTCCTAGGAAACTATCAAACTCTCATTGCAAGTAGTTGAAGAGGAGCATGTTTTTGTTCTATTGTTTTCTACCTTGATTAACTTTAACTTACATTTCTCCTTGAAAACACAAGCAAGCTTTCTGACCTCAAAACTGATTTTGCATTCCACTGTAAACTTTTGTGCTAAATGCTATTAACGCCTAGAAAAAACAATTGGTCCTTTTCTTCAATTCTTTCTTGTAAGCATGCACATACATTGTCTTTATGTGCCAAATTGTTTCTTATATCAACCTCCTGCAGATTGTTTTTGTATTTAAGTAGGCTATTCTATTCAATGGTGTTGGATATTTCTTAAACATTTTCTGTAATATATCATCTGCTCACCTGAGTTCCTTGCAATCTTTGTCATACCATCCCTTATTATTTTCTGGTCACGTAGTACCTTTTTCATAAGTTAGATTTGGTTTTAGTTATGACACAGTATGAATATATTTTGAATGTACCCTAAAAGAAGAAGCACAGAAAAGTGACCACTGGTCATGTTCATTCTGATTATTCATACCTGGTGCCTATACACCATGCTGGTCCAGGTACACATGATAAGTGCTACCTGTCCCATGCAGCTCTGCACCATGGACAAGTGCATGGTGACCAGCATTCACAATCACTAGCCACTTCAGGGGTCATCCATGGCCCCATCCTGTCACACTGGTGCACAAGGGCAGATTGGTGGACACAGATGGGCATTTAATCAGATTCATCTGTTGATCCATTAGAGTCACTTCCCAATGTGGAGCAGGGAATTGTGGGACTGTGTGGGTCATTAACTTTAAAATCATCAGTATAGTGCTCAAATGCTCGCTCCCAGTCTCCATTGCCTGATTGAGGGCTGAAGTAGCATGATAAGGGGACTTCGTGTTCCTGTCATTGGCAGGTCCTTACTTCTGCTTCTGGTTCCCCTTGCTTGGCACTCTTCGCCTTTGTGAATGGTGGAGTGCAGGCATGACCCTTGATGTTCCTCTGGCCATTCTTCTTTATAGTTGCATAAACAGCCAGGGAGATGGAGTGTAGAGGTAGTGTGTACCCCTTCTTGAATGTTACCAGGGTCCACAGGACCTCCATTGTGCTGCTATTGACTCATGAGGTTGCCTATGCACCACAGATCCACGGTACATAGGCAATCATATTTTAATGCTTGGATGCATTGTCTACCAGCTCTCTGATTGTTAACTATGAGAAGGGAATTAACCAGACTGTTATGATTTCTAATTGTCATATTATTCTGTGTGTTTCCATACACTGTTTTATCTCTCCTTGTGTTTGTCACAAATGTGACAAAACTATTTTGTTGGTAAGTGTTCACTGTCCCAAACATCAATTACAGTTAATAATTCCATGTTACAATTCAAAAGAAAAAAAACATCTAGAAAACATAAATCCAAAACAGAAACATCTATGGAAGTTGTGAATGTGATATTTTCCTCTCTGTCTCTTTAGCCTTTACAAGTCAAGAGTATCATAAAGCAGTTACATCGCAGAACTCCTAGTAGTGCCAAACCTCTGTTATTCACTGTTATACCTTCCAATTGTCTAATGGTAATACCACCTACATCATCTATTTACTAAATATTGAGTAATTCCAATCTGTTTCCCACCCTGGCATTAACATCTCACACCACTATGATCATTGCATCCAGAAGTGATGGCATCTTAATGCTCTAGGTTCTTGGAGACAGCTGGGATATAAAAGTTATAACAACTATTTCCAATTGTGCGAATATATACAATGCCACAATAGACTACAGAATTAAATCTGCTAATGATTATAAGAGGTTTAGAGGAGATCTGTGCCTAGTTTAAGGTGCAACAAAGGATCAATTTCTTTAGATTCTATTGACTTCACTTGTGTGACAAGTGTAAGATAACTAGGTCACATCCTTTACAATTAAGAGGTAATTGTCCCTAGAGTCCCACCAGTAAAGACACTGACACATGTTGTGTGGGTGCTCAGTTTGGCAATTAATTTACTCATTTTTATCATCCACAATTCATTTTCAGATTGCAAATATTTAAAATATGTATATAGAGATCCAATCAATCTCCTTATTATTTACAGTTTATCAATGCCTTGTTTTTTGTCTTTTCTTCTCCCCAAGATGTACATCCGAGGGCTGCTTTCCTCTTCATCTCTCTGACTGGGTATGAGTGTACACCCATAACCTTCTTCTGTCTTGCATTGTCCTGCAGTCTTGTTTGTCTTATTTTCCCATTCCTCCCCACCTATTCTCCTGCTCCCCTAATTTCCACTAGTTTCCTCCAGCTTGTGATGGATAGTGGATCCCCCTTACAACCTCTCTTGCAAATGAGGTTCAATTATATCTGCCGTTTCTGAGTTGAAGAGATCCAAACCCATGCCAGATAGGTGCAACCCATCCCTCTGTAAAATTCATCATCCCGCTTTTCTACTCCTCTCATTATGGTTCCCCTATGGCCATGAATAACCTTCCTACTCTGGCATTCATGCACTTCCAAGCTTTTTCTATCGCCCTCATGACTTCTGGCGCATGATGCCAGACCTCCTAGGTACTGTATCAAACTACACCAGAGTAACCTCAGGTGTTCATTCCTTTATCTTGGCAATGTCTGATTTTATTTGAAAGAAAATGTCCAATGCCTGCTCCCCAAATCATTCCCTCCTAGGTGTAATATGATCATGTCTGGATGTTTGTTCTCCCTTTCATCTCCCCGAGCAACAGCAGCAGATGCGCCTATCTCATTTCCTGCACTCCTCTCCAGGTCAGCTTAACTGGGTTCAGATCCAAGTATAATTGATGCCACCAAGCCATCTGGATGCCTTTTTTTCTGCCCATTGGACAAAGAAGTGTCTGCAGATCCATACTCCCAGTCTTCTTGTCTGACCTCATGGAAATTATAACAGAGAGAGTGTTATTTTTCAAATTATTACTCCTATGCGTATACATCTCCCTGTCCCCTCCTTTTTCTCGGTTTATTTTGTGTTGTTTATTATTCCTTCTTTTTTTTTTTTACTTATCAACACTTCTTGTGATGGAAGAGAAAAGAAAACATAGTTAGTATCATTATTTCATTACATTTCTTACATATCTGTTAAAACATCCTGACGTCCAATGCCCTTTTGCTTAATTTCTTCAGTCGTGCCACCCTGTGTGGCTACTTGGATGCTGCCCCTATCCTAAAGAAGTGTGATGAGAAGTGTCCTGGTCTTCTCCAGGAATGCCATCCTTTTTTGAGAATAGGTGTTGCTTTCATGCTGGACACCTGAGACCCATCTCCATTTATAAATAAAAGTAGGTTCTTATCATTTGACGCACTGTGGTGTATGCCTCCTGTGCTTCCACCAGACAGATTGTAATAGCTTGATGTTGCTGTAGCTGAATCCTTGCTCACCTCCTGCCTGATCCGTCTTAGATTTTCTGAGTATCATCATGACCTCATGATTACAGCCCAGGTTGATGGTGCTGGGTGATTTCAATGCCTAGATCGATGATTAACTCTCGCCGCTTGGTCAGAACTTCCTCCAATTGATGTATTCATTGGACCTTCTCACTGGTAGTTACCTCTGCCACTCATAAATACGTCCACTCACTCGATCTTGTCTTCCTGCTGGGGTTGGAGGCCTCAAGGTGGGGTGGAACCAGTCAGTTGGTCCGACCACTACACTGTGAGGTCCAATTTTGCACCCCTCATGAGACCTACCCAGTGGAGATGGTCAAGTACCGCCCTTTATGGGATGTTACGCCCACTGGTCTAACTGCAGTTCTTGACCTATCAGAATTTCCTGGATTGAGCTTAAATCCGGGAAGAAATGGTGCAAGCCTATAATAAGGCTGTCACCTTTGCTTTGGATTTAATTGCTCCCACTCATGTGAGCCTCTCTCCTCCACCCTGATCCCCATGGTTTGACTAGGATTTGAGGGATAGTGGAGACTTGGTCGCAGGTTGGAGAGAGGTTGGCGGAAGTCCGCTCTGATGCCGACCATCTTAGACTTCTAGAGCATTACAAACTCTACCAGTCAGCAATTACTCATAAGAAGGCAGTGTTCCTGTCCGGAGAAATTGCTGCTGCTCAGAATTGACCAGCCCAGCTCTTCCGAACTATAGACAGGCTGTGCAACCAGCCTGTCTGCAGGTCCGTCAAGCTTTTCACAGTTACAGTGTGAGGAGCTTGCTCGATTCTTGCCGATAAGGTGGCCGACATCAGGGCCGAGATTTGCGCCGCCTCCTCCATGGGAGTTGCGGTGGCCCAGCCTATGGTTGCAAGCACACTGTCCACCTGGAGTTCCTTCTTCACAAGGCCGAAATCGAGGATATTATGAGGATTGTCCAGGGTATGCGCACCACAAGCTGTAGTTTAGACCCGGTCCCACAGGCCTGATTGTGGGCTGTGGGAGGTCATCTTCCGGTTCTTGCCAGGATAGTCGGGTGTTCATTGGACACTGGTGAATAACCCTCTCCCCTGAAGGAGGCGGTAGTGACACCAGTGTTGAAAAAGGCATCTTTGGACCCTGACTCCTGGCTAACTACAGACCTATCTTGAACCTCCCTTTTGTTGGGAAGGTAATCGAGAAAGTGGTGCAGCCCAGTTAGACAACCATCTTACCATCCATAATATCTATGATCCTGTTCAATCAGGTTTTCATAAGAGACACAGCACAGAGACTGCGCTGGTTCAGGTCCCCATTGATCTCTTGATGGTGAGACCAGAAAAATGGTCCATTTTGGTCCTTCTGGACCTGTCAGCAGCATTTGACACCGTAGACCATGGGGTGTTGCTTGAGCACCTGAGACACATCTGTGGGCTTGGTTTGGTCCTCAGATGGTTTACTTCCTTCTTCACAGGTAGAACTCAGAGGGTGGTATTGGGGATTTTTTCCTCTGAGCCTACTGCTCTGACCTGTGGGGTGCCTCAGGGCTCTGTGCTTTCGCCCATGTTGTTTGCAGTGTACATGCTTCCCTTGGAGACATTGTAAGAAGATATGGGCTGGAGTTTCATTGTTATGCCAATGATACCCAGCTCTATCTATCTTTTGTACCTGACCAGAACAGAGCTCTCTCAGTGTTTAACAGCTGTCTCAGGAGATCCAGGATTGGATGAGGTCCAGGTGGTTGAAGTTGAACTCTGGGAAGATGGAGGTGTTGGTTGTGGATCCCGGCCGCCGGATTGAGGGGTTCGGGATGTCAAGCCTCCATTTTTCTTGGGAGATGCGGAGCTCCGACCTCTGAATGGGTGCGAGATCTGGGGTGATTCTGGACGATCAGCCGACATTCCATGCTCAAGTGTCAGCGGTCGTTAAGACATCCTTCTACTATTTTAGGAACATCACCAGGATCAAGCACCTTGTTCCATCCGCGACCTACCTACACTGATCCACGCCTTTGTGACCTCGTGTCTGGACTACTGCAATTCCCTTTACTTTGGGCTGCCTGGGGTTGATATCTCGCTAGTAGCTAGTGCAGAACTCGGCAGCCCGTGGTTAACGGGACTTCTCATTCCTCTCATATCACACCGTGCTCCAAGATCTGCACTGGCTGCCGATTCAGTGGCGGATCACCTTTAAAGTTGGTCTTCTGACTTATAAAGCCCTACACGGGTTGGGCCCTGACTACCTGAAAGAGCTCCCCGGTGCTCTTAATGTCACCGACGTGCCGCCACTCTGCTCCGCCAACGAGGGGTTGCTAGAGATCCTGAGGGTTATTTTAAAATCCTCTGGTGCCCGATCTTTATGTTTGCAGCACTCACCCTCTGGAATTCTCACCACGTTGGATTCGAGAGTGCATGACGGTGGAGGGCTTTAAAAGGGCCTAAAGTCTTTTTTATGGAACAAGGCATTTTTAGATAATGCTGATGCTTATTAATTGCCCTGCTGTTAATTTTAGTTATATGAAGTATTATATGGTTTTAGAATGTTTTATCTGTAATTTATTGTAATGCGCCTTGGTTTTAAGAAAGGCGTAGACAAATAATGTTTATTATTATTATTATCTTTTGACCAGATTGTATCCTATCACCTTAGTCCCCAAAATTAACCCTTTTCCCATTTCCCACTACCTCGTTAATTCTAAATGCCCTATTGTACATGGTGACATATAGTGCCTGAAACAAGATGGCTTCACTATGAGATCAACATACATTTTCAATGCCCCTATCAGTCTTCCCAACAGTGCCTCTGTAATCGGCTTCCTATTATCCATGGGTTTATCTGTGACTCTTAACCAGCTCTGCATCATACACCTTATCAGGCTGCTTTTGTAGGGTCCTCTCACCTTTTGGGTTGCACACTAGACCTATGGCCGCTAAGTGGACCCCCATGGTCACATGTGCTACATTGTTCTTCCACCTTAGCATTATAAGTTTCGCTACTTGGTCCGCTGTTACCACCGACTTACCTCAAATCCATTTAATTCCCTGAAGGCTTGAAAGGCCCTTCATGAAGCTTCATATGCTTTCAGGATCCATGGGACCAGGAGTTGTGAAACAACAGTTCAACTCCTTCCAGCCACTCTTCCATACTTAGCGCAGAACTGGTGTTTGCTTGGGCATTGTTCCTGGGTGATGGTGTGAAACTTGTCCATCTGCAGGTGGGAGAGGCAGTCAAATATTACATTGCTCACTCCTTCTATGTGCCTGGCCCTGAACAAAATGTTCAAGGACAACCTCTGTTACACTAATTGTCTCAAAACCGTCATCACCATCTCAGACATGGCCCCTTTGTTCAATACATCTACCACAGCTCTATTGTCACTCCAAAATGTGACCCTCTGTTTTTTAAGTCTTTCCCCATACCACCATCACCACCCAAATGGGAAAGATTTCCAAAAAGGTAATGTTTTTAGTAATGCCCAGGCTGACCCATTACACAGGCCAAGCTTCTAAAAACATCTCCTCTAAAGTAGGCCCCCATTTGAAAACCTCCAGCTGTGTCACTGTAGAACTGTAGGTCAGTGTTAAAAACCCAGTCTTCCTGCCAGAAAGTCTTTCCACTGTAGCTGCCTTAGGAAGACCTCCCTTACCACTAAATCCTCCCTAGTTTCTTTAGTGATGTCCACCCACAGGTGTGGCCTAGAAGCCTTCGTTGCCCTGGCCAGGCACCGTGTAAATGTATGACCTGGAGCAAATGGCAAGCATGTGAAGTTTAAATGGCCCATCAGCTGCTTCACTTGTTGCGGTTGGACCTCTCCTGTGTGTTTTTACTGTCTCCACCAGTGACTTCAATTTCTGTACCTTCTTTGCAGGTAATCTAAATAACTCCTCCTCTGTATCTATCCTGATACCCAAAAACTCCAGCCTCTGGCTGGGGCCTTCTATCTTGTCAGGAGAACAGTACCCCAGTTCTCTGTACATATTTTCAAAGTTCCTTAGCATTTTACCAGTTTCTTCCTTTCATTTGCCTATTAAAGAAAGTCACTTAAGTAATGTATCACTGCCCTATATCCATGTCTGTTGAAATACCCATTGTAGCCATGTGCTCACCCTTTCTTGCTCTTATCCCACTGACCCCTTTCTTGGACCTTTCCAAGCCCTATGGTCCCCACTCTCCCTTATCTTCTTCCTCTTCATCCACCCTCCTTTTCCTCTTTTCCCTTCTCCCACCTTAGCCTCCTCCCCTCTCATCTTACGACAAGGCCTCTGCCTGCCATATTTTCTTTTCCTTCTCTATCTGGACTCTGCGCCTCTCATCTCCCTTACCTCTTCCTTGCTCTTCCCTTCCCCTCCTCTGATTAGCAATGTTGCTTCAAATGTACCTTATGGTTTTCTATGCTTGCTTGTAATCTTGAATGTGTAGCACTGTTCCCACTTAGTTACCAGTTGACTTGCTGTGCTCTGATGATACCATGAATGTTATCTGTACCACCGCTGATACCATAAATGTTGTCTATATCTCCCAACCTTATTGTAACCCTTTCCTTTGATTTGGAACCTTTGTAAATGAGCTGCCACTAGCTCAAAGGTATCTGTAATCAAGATTTAAATAAATAAAAATAAAAAATAAAAAATCTCAAATGTAGCACATGCTACCGAGCAATCCATGGGCATGGCTTTGTCAAAATAATATAAACCCTCCACCTGACAACCCAAAAAGTATCTGTCTTCAGGTCAGACCGTAGCAATCTAAATGCTGACTCTATATCTATTTTGCCAGCCATTCCCTTAGGTTGCCCTTATGAGCAGTACTGCCTCATCTAATGTGGCGTAGGTCACTCTACTGTCCTCCTCGCTGATGTGATAATTTACTAAATCCCCTTCAGAGTAAGACAAATGATGAGTACCCTAATTTCCCCAGCTGCTTCATCGATACCAAACCCAATGGTGACACCCTCAAAGCTGGTAAAGACGGTTGAGTAAATAGCCTTCAACTCTGCCCACTGCTATATCTTTATTCATCTTTGTTTCTAACAGTGCTTAGTTCCTTCTTGGCGCCCTAAATGCAAACTAAAATCCTTATGAAAACCTTTAACAATAGCATTGCTGCTTCCTTATCTGGGTAATGTCCTAACCATTCTCTCAATTCTTCAGTCCGTATGAGCATGTCCACTAAAAGTCATTTTGTTGCTTCCTCAGCTGTCTTGCTGACCCCCATAGTAAATCTGCCCCCTACCTCCCTGTTGCCACCCTCCACTGTTGACCTCTATATCCTGAGTGGCCTGCCTGAAATAGCTGACTGTAATAATTCTTGCTATTCCCTTGTCCCAACCAGTTCAGCACTAGAGACCAGATGGGCGCCCACACATTTTGAGCATTTATGTTGAAAATGGCAGTGTGGCCAGGAACAAAATGCCTTGTTGTATCCCCAGAAGCATTTTGTAACACCCTGTTTTTTGTCCCCTTCCATGACCTTAATGCAGATGCATATCTCCAGCCATTAATCAATCTGTCTGGCATCCCGCTTTACATCGTCAAAGTTCCGGTTCCTAAATTTTTGTCATAACATAACCAACTGTGCCCCTTTGCCTTGTATACATTATTAATTATCAAGAAACAGATTAGCAATGGCATGGCCAATTCTGTTTTTTTTTTTCTATCACAATGGCCGCAGTAGGTATGTGAAACCTGTTGACCATGTGTCCCAATTATTACCCTTTAAGAACTTTTCCTCCTCTCCCTTTCCCAAAAGTACTACCGCTGATGCCATGTCGTTTTTTCAAAGCTCTTTTTCTTCATACTTCTCAATGTTGTCTACATTGGCCAAGGCAACTTCATCTACATACTCTCCCTTCCATATCTTTTCTTTGTGGCCAGTAGTATGTGGTCCCCTATCCTAACACCAGGAGAACCTATTTCCAGCTGTATCTTTATCATTACCTGCCCACCTGCCTCACCGAGTCTCCCCTTTTCTCCTTCTTCTTAATCTCACCCAAAATGTTTTCCAGTTGCCCAAAACCATTATCCCCATAGACTATATAATTTGTTCCACATATTTTTACACTGCTTTCCAATGTGAAATCTTTGTTACCCATTATCTGGGGTTCTTGCTGTGGACTCGGCCCACCCAGCATCAGTGCTGGTTGGTTGTTTGTTCCAGGGCAGAGGGTGCAGCTGGAGGAGCCAGTGTGGGAATTATGGTGGGACCCTGTGGGATAGGTGTCACCAGCTGGGGTGAAGGCATGGGTGCAGGTTCAGATAAGGGCTCCTGGGCTGGAGCAGGAGGGGGACTGGGGCAACAGGCACTGGATCCAGAAGGAGAATCAGATCGACAGGCTCCAGCATAGGCAGAGCCATCAGCGCTTTTTTGTTGTTGCCCTTCCCACCCTGCCTTTTGTCTGCCTTCCATTTTTCCCCTCGCCAGAAGGGCTATTATCTGCAGCCTCCAGTAATTTATTTGCTTTTCCTACCAGTTCCATGACTGCCTGGTAACAGTCCTCCTTGCTTGGTTTTGTCTTTCTGGGTGCCATGTTGATTCAAAAGTTATAGACCTGTTATCATATGAGCACAAATAAACATGTTAGTAACCAAGGAATAGACCCAGCCTAAAATTTTTGTGGGGCCTCTTGACCTCCCAGGAAAAAACCTAGCCCACCGATATCTTTCTGTCAATCTCTTGTGTTTTCCTTTCTTTTTTTTTTTTTAAACTTTCATCCGGTTAGTATCAGTGTTGTCCTATTATTTATGTCCCCCACTCATGCTCCTTTGTTGCCTCTTGCCCCATTTTTTTGAGAACACACATTCAGTACTTCCTGTCTGCCTATGCAGGCTATAAAAAAACTGTTGCCTGCCACAGGCCTTTAACCCTTAGGCTGCCAACAGAATTAGAAGGCATAGGAATTTTAGGCTGCTTAGAGAATTAGGATGTATTTGAATTTTAGACTGATATATCAGTCCATGGCACTGCAAGGGTTAAATGAATTATTTTTTTTTGCTTAAACAGTTGTATAAAATCAAACTCTCTGATCTTTAAACCTCTAAGGCCCTCCTGACACTGTGAGTCTGCGGCATCCGGCAAGCTGTGCTTTCTATAATTTAAAACATCTTTCTTTAATTCATCCCTTAACATTTTTGGGTCTGTGATGCGAAGGTGCTCCAGCAAAGCCACCTCCCCAGACCTGGCCTCCCACCCTCTCAAAATGGTGGCTTCTCTGCTCCATAAGATGGCAGCCATGACAGCCTTTCAAAATGGTGGCTGTGCCGTTTCTGCAAAGTGGCATCCTTGTTCCCTGTTCATAAAGGCATTACCACCAGGGTTTTTTTTTATTCCGCTTGTGCTTACAATGGCTGCCACCTTTCTTTAATCCCAATAGGCATCTTAAGTGGCCTGCCTGAGTCTGTCTTTGCTTTTGGTGTGTTGTCCTCTTTGCTTGTCCCCAATCCCTCACCTGCTTTTAAATCCTTCATATCGCCTGTGCTGTTGTGTATTACAGGCGGCTATTCTCTGAAGCAGTCAGTTTTTACTTAAGTCTTCCCCACACTTTTATGCCCCACTCTCCCCTTCATGGGCTGTTGCTCTCGGCTAACGGCCTTGCCATAGTCCACTTCTCCCTTGTTAGGTGCCCCCAGGCTGCTCCATGCCACGAAAACTGGACTTTTTTTGTTTATTTTTTTAAACTACCTTTTGTGCTGCCACTCCCCACTGTATTTAAACCCTTTTCTCAAATATCTTCCAGAGCTAAAGTTCACTGCTGCCTCTACCGAGAATCTCCCTGAACCTGTTGACCAAGTGCTGAAGATGTCAGATGTCATTCCACGTGGCTCTGATAAGAGGCTTTTCTCCGTGTCCTTCTTCACTCATTCTCATTCTTTGGCACTGAACTTCTTTATTTCAACCCTCCCCTTTTTTTCATCCTCTAAGTGCTCAGGTAAGTGCCTGCTAAAGCCTTGAATTCAACAAAACTGGAGTTTCCCATGCTAACTATGGGATGGCGCCCTCGACCAGGTAGTTAAACCAAATTTGCAAACTTATCTTAATTAAATCTAACTCATGCTATCAACCTAATCCACAGTTTCTGCAAGTTAGAAGAGAATTATTTATCACAAACATGGCTAGAAATACAGCAAAATTGAAATCCTAGCCATCACATTTCTAGTATTCCCATTTGAAAAACAACACTTCCTTGACAAGGCAAAACAGTTTATTTTTTCCACCTACCTTGTTCAAATATTGCTTGCAAAAGTCTGTATTCTCACTGGAATCAAAACTCAGGAGCTGACCTGCTTCTGATTACTTAAAACCCTTAATGTTAATTAAGTTTGTTATATATATATATATATATATATATATATATATAATAGTGGTGTGGTTGCTCCCTATTGTTAGGGTTGAGTAGGAACTGTAATGTTAAACCCCAATTTGTGCATGTTAATAACTGTGCAACTGTTTAACAGATTTACACAAGACTTAGGATGTGTGGTCTCTTATGGTAGTTCTCTGGATTTACCAAATTGCGTTTTGGCTGGAGTTACAGTTTTTATGTAGAGAAGCAATGAAAACACATTTTTCACCACTTTTGACGTTTTTGCCCATGGCACTGCTACCACACCATTTGATGTTTTGGTCTGAAAACTGTAACATAGAAAGAGATGGGTGAAAAAACAATCCAGAATTGGTTTGGTTAAAAAATATTAATTCATTCCACAGTTATTTCATTTTTAATGTTTAATTTTGAGGTTCTGAGCATGCTCAGTTCACTCCAAGATTTATATGTATGTTTTGTAAAGAAGATTGGACTCATGGTCAAAGATTTTGTCAGCTCACAAATGAGAATTTAAAAAATACTCGCCTGTCAGAAAAATTCCTTGTCCATGAGCCGCCATCTTGTTTTCATCACCCCCAAAAATGTCATAGCTTCCTCCACTGGTGACTTCGTGTTTCTTGTTAATAAGGCATGGGTTATGTTCAGGGTGACACCCTCTACAAACCCATACCTTTGGTTTGCTTCATTTTGTGCAAAATACAGCAGTTTCAAATTTAAAATTCTTTGTCTGCGACTTGCCTGATCTCTTTCATGAGCTGACAAATTCCCAGTCCGTAAGCCAATCCTCTTTCATGAGGCTGCAAAATCCTTGACCATCACTTTGTGACCAGATGGCCATTCTCGATGACAAGAATTGACTTGATGGTCAAGGATTTTTCTACCTTACAAAGGGAACAGGTGACAGACTGGGATTTTGTCAGCTCATGAAAGGGATTGGTTTCATAAATACTCTTTCCTGAATTGGCAAAATTGCAGTCCATGAGCTGTCAAAGCTTAGTCCGCTGTCCGATCCTTTCTTCAGAGTAGCAAAATCCTTGACTGTCACTTAGGGACAAGATGTCCTTTTCAATGACAAAGATTGACTGACGGTCAAGGATTTTCTTCGCCTCTAAAAGAGGATCAGCTGGTAGACTGGGATTTTGTCAGCTCATGAAAGAGGATTGGTGTTTTGAATCCTCTTTGTTAGTTGACAAAATCGCAGTCTGCAAGATGTCAAAATCCTAGTTCATCACCCGATCCTCTTTCGTGAGGAGCAAAATCCTTGACCGTCACTTAAGGACCAGATGACCAAAACCTGATGGTCAAGGATTTCTTTCAGATGGCAATTCTGACAGCTCGTGAACAGACATTGATGTGACAGTCGGGATTTTGCTTCCTCACAAACTAAGAATCTTTATACTTTAAAAAATTTCCCACTGCACTCTAAATTAACAGTTTGGTCTTTTGACGGAAATATGGGGTATTTAGGGATGCCTTAGAGATGGAATTATGCTATTTAATGTTGGAACATTAAGGGGTTCCATAGATATGCTATCACAAAGTTGAGATTTTCCTTTAGGATAACATTGTGTCGCCAATAGCACATTTCATTGTTCATATCTCATAAACATTGCAAGAAACAGATTTGGTGGATTTATGCTGCATGGACGCCTCGCTGTCATGATTACAATGAGACCTGATTTTTTCCTAGCTGCTACGGTTCCTAGGATATTTGCAAATTATTGTTAAAGAGTTTCTTGCCCTATAGGGCTGCTGTATAGCTCTGTAGGTATGTGGAAGTGGAAGTGCAGGGCCCAGAGGACCCATGCTCCCACAGGTGCATATTGTTATGCAGAAATGGGCAGCTTGATGGGAGCACTCTGCGCTACCACCAACACATGCTATTTACTAATTATAGTACACTTTTTCAAAAAGTAAGGAAATTCATTGCAAAAACTTCATTTAATGAATCAATTAGGTTAAAGCAACAAAAGTGGGAAATGAGACATTAGGGTTGAGCCCCTAACCTCCCACCACTCCACCACCACATCCTCCACAGACTGACAGATGCTGGGGTGTGCCATGGGGTTGTGAGGCCTAACTCTCACCCCATTCTCCTTTACTGTAGCATGTCAACCTGTTTATACATGGAATGGGGTGAGAGTTGGGACTCACAACCCCATGGCACACCCTGCGAGACAGAGGCAGGAAACTGCAGACCTGTCAAATTGACCTCTGTGGTAGGGAAAGTGATGGAATCACTTCTGAAGGAAAGAATTGTTGAGTACCTAGAGGAAAGTGGGGCACAGGACCCAAGGCAGCATGGGTTCACAGCAGGAAGGTCATGTCATACAAATCTAAATGATTTCTTTGACTGGGTGACCAAAATAGTAGACCAGGGAGGGGCTGTGGACATGGCCTACCTAGACTTTAGCAAGGCATTTGACACAGTCCCACACAAAGATTAATAATCAAATTAACCAGCCTGGGATGGGTCACAGGGTGGTAGCCTGGGTGAAACATTTGCTGGACAACAGGACACAGAAGGTAATTGTAAATGGAGTCTACTCTGAAGAAAGAGGGGTTACTAGTGGGTACCGCAGGGTTCAGTACTGGGTCCAGTCCTATTTAATATCATTATAAGTGACATTGCAGAGGGACTGGAAGGAAAAGTATGCCTCTTTGCTGATGATACAAAGATCTGCAATGGGGTTGGTACACAAGGAGGCATGGAAAGGATGAGAAGGGACTTGGCAAGGTTGAAGGAATGGTTAGAAGTATGGCAGCTTGGATTCACTGCAAAGAAGTTCAAATAATGCACCTGGGAAACAAAACCCAGGGAAGATTACACAATGGGGGTTGAGGTAGCAACAACAACAAAAATAGAAAGAGACTGGGGATAATCATATCAGATGACCTTAAGGTTAGCAAAGCAATGTGAGAAGACAGTAAGGAGGGCTGGGGATACTGGGTTGTATAGGAAGAGGCATCACCAGCAGAAAACAGAAATTTGTTATCCCTCAGTACAGACAGTTGGTGAGACCCCATCAGGAGTACTGTGTCCAGTTCTGGAGATCCCATATCTGCAAGGACATAGACAGGATGGAGGCAGTTCAGAGGAGGGCAACTAAAATAGTGCAGGGTCTGCAAGAGAAGCCATATGAGCAGAGACTAAAGGAGCTTAATATGTATAGTATTCCCATGAGGAAAGGGAGAGGGGGACATGATAGAAACTTTTAAGTACCTCAGTGGAATCAACAAAGTCCAAGAGGGTAGCATCTTTCAGAAAAAAGAAGTGCAAGAACAAGGGGACACAATTTGAAGATAGATGGGGGATGGCTCAGTGGTAATGTGAGGAAGTATTTTTTCATAGAAAGGGTGATGGATGCATGGAACAGCCTTCCTGAGGAGGTTGAGGGATCTAAAACTGGGAGAATTCAAGAATGCATGGGACAGACATAAGGTAATTTTTGTGGGGGTAGGAAGAAATAGGCTGTTGGTTAACTAGGATCTGCGGCTTATCTGTAGGTAAGGAAATGGTCAGACTAGGTGGGCCAAGCAGTCCTTTTCTGCCTTCAAAGTCTATGTTTCTATGTTTAACCCTAATATCTAATTTCCCCACTTTTGTCACTTTAACCCTAACGGTATTAAATGAAGTTTTTGCAATGAATACATATATATATATATATAGTTTTAAACTACTCAGATGTAAATAAATTTATCTCATAAGAAGCAAAGAAATAAAGACCTCCAGTGGTCATTACCCAATTAAGTAACCAAAATTAAAAATTCCCCAAACTGACATGCTTCTTGAGAAAGACTCACAGAAGCAAATCTGTGTGATCTCTCTCTTCTCAGGCATTATTTTAAGAACCCTCTGGATTTGCCCCTTCTTTCTACCAACCAATCTTTATTGCCAATCCATTATGACCTAATAGCCCCACCCTTTACCTGATGTCATTCTAGCTCCTCTCCTTTTCTCTCAGCCCTCTGTATTTATCTGAGACCCACTTCCACTGGTCTGGGCCTGTAGACAATGGTGTCTGCCCTTTTAATTGGGCAAACCTCCTTCTTATAGAACCACAAAGGAGAAAACTGGTTCAGCCAAAGTGTTGTGTCAGCCTCGAATAGTCTACCTCATTATATAGTTTCCAGTTACACTATGGAGGAATTTAAGAAATCCTTGGATAGATTCATGGGTGAGGATAGGAGTAGACATTTCCCTGACAAGTGATGGGGCATTAAGGGTTTCATTATGAGACCTCCTGACCTGTATTATTCAATGAATCCATGAAAGGAATAGTGCCCAAAATATAACAGTTGCCAAATGTTTTACATCTCCTGCAGAGCATTTCAAAGCAGTATGATCTTCAATATATATATATATATATATATATATATATATATATATATATATATATATATATACTATATATATATATGTGTGTGTATATATATATATATATATATATATATATATATATATATATATATATATATATACATAATCACTAAGCCATGCTTTTTGTAATAAAATAACATCATATCTAGACATTTCCTTAATCCAGCCGTGGTCTTTTAATGCTACCTCTGCTGCATTGCAGCTCACTAAATTATTTTTTATTACATTTCCACGAGAATCAGTTTGACTCTAAACTAATACTTTGTGTAACATCTTCTGAGATACTACTTGTGTTTTCCTCATATCATTAACTTGATTCTTCATCTGTCTTGAACCTGTGCTGTAATATTTAAAACATTTATTTATTTTTGGTCTTTTGGTGTTCTTTCTCTGGTAGTTTTTCTTTCTCTCCATAACACAAATTCATTGTTCTCAACTAATAAGTGGACTTGGTCACCTGGTTATCTGGTTATATGTTGTGAATTATTTTTGGTTCTTTAAATTCCCCTGCTTTATTAAGATTTTCCTTTTGATTGTTTGTTTTTACTCTCTTTTGAGTTCAGAATTGCCAGCTTTGTTATGGATATCTCTAGTCCAACACCCAGAGTAATACATTTTCTTGTTCATCAAGAAGCAAACTTAGCAGAAAGGAAAGTAAACATTGCAGGGGTCACTCACATATGAACTCCCATGAAAGATATTGCAAATGAGGTATCGGGCTTACTGTAGATGTCAGGAGTCCTGAGATATGAATATCTATCTACATCTGTAAATCAAAACAAGGAAGCAGCCATTTTAAAGAAAGTGATGTCACTGAGGGGCATGCTGCATGTTGTTAATTACAGCTTGCCCCTCAGTGACATCACTGGTGGTCTCAAGATTCAATGAAATGGCTGCTGTGTTGTCTTGATTTACTGATGATTTAGGTATTTATATCTCAGGACTCCTGAGACATACAGGTAAGCTCAATACCTCATTTGAAAGATATTTATGGGTGTTTACAGTTCATGACTCCAGCAATGCTTACTTCCCTTGAAGTGTTCTCAAGGTCAAGTAAAATTATTATTTCTTTATCTCCAGATATATAATGGCAGTCTGAACTTAAAACAATACACTTCACTACCCATAGCACTTTCACAGATATTAAACATCATTATTTTTAGAGAGGTCACATTTTCAGTTTTTGAGTTCAGAACACTATTCACATAAACAGTTGCAAGAATATGTCCTTTGTCACTTTTTCTCCTCTCTTCCTCTTTCATAACTTATTCTTTTATCATCTTAATATGATGTAACTCTGCTCTATAGTCACTATCACATTCTTCATTTTCTTTATCTGATTTTCATTCTTGTTTTACTACTTTCCTTTGTTGACTGTGGTAGCACTACTATTTCTGGATTTATAGCTTTATTGTATTTCTTTAACTTTTGTTTGGCCTGCACTTTGTGCTGATTTGCCTACAATTTCTATGATTTAATTAAGCTATGGGACTTTTTGTTTTCCCTTAACTTCTTGTGCTACAGTTTGCTTAGTGATATTTTTGATCAATTTCCAATTGATTGAGATGTTACATTTCTTGTGTTCCCCATTACCCTGTATCAGATTTACCTCCTTTTATTTGTTTAATTTTCTCTTCTAGTAATAAACGGTTGGAGTGATCATCTGATTTTAAAATCATTATTTTTCTTCACTTTGTTTTCAGTTCATGCAAACAAAAGTGAATAATTTTAAACTCCAGATCACAATTACGCAAGACTTTTCCGTGGCATGTACTAGTTCTCATCAAATCTGCTGTTTACAGAATTTGCTTGAACATCAGCTTGAGACTACAGATGTGGGATGCCTGAAGGACATAGTGTAAGTGAGTTCAAGGATCAAGAAATCTACATACTGTAAGTGGATATGAAATGTTTAAGGCAAACCAAGAATGATTTTTGACAAAGTGTTATTGCTTTTTATAACTGGAATCTCTTCTTCTAGATCTAAGTTAACTAATTTTGTCTGGACTGTAGCCTCATTTCAGTCTCTAGTAATCTTTTGTGGTAGCCTCATTTTGTCTTGCAAATTATTTATAGGGCCTTGGGCCTCCTCCTTAATTTTTGGATTAATTTTCTGATTTTTAGATCCTTGAGTTCAATTAAAACTGGATATTCCATAGAAATTGGAAGGAATTACTTTTCTGATCAGTGATATGCCTTTAGGTGTAAGGATCCATTTATTTGGACTAAACTTATTTTTTTTGCCACTAGCTCCAATTGACTAACTAGGGTTATGAAATAACTGTATAATCCCTCCCTTTTATTTTCTTGCTGCATCATTTTATTCTTTGAATCCAGTTCTTTTATGTTGTTAGTGGGGAGAACAGGTTGTTACCCATATTGGGAAAGTACTGTATTTTAAGGTAAGTTTACAAAAGCCAGTGATTAACATTGTTCATACAAATAAATCAGACACTTTACAGCCTTCAGTTCAATTTAATTCAATCAGATGTCCAGTTTAAAATACTCACAACTCTCAGATTTTTAACTATGGCAAAAAAGTTTCTACGGTCATATAATAAAAATAGTTTTGTAAAAATTACCTATTCTTGGCTCTTATCCAAAAGAACTAATTGCACAGGTAAGCTTTTCCTATGGGCTGAATTTCTTCAGGCACAGCTGTAGGACAACATGTAAAGGTAATTTTGCAGCAGTGGTTTCTCAATGATCAAGAGGTATTGTCCCCTACAACTCAGTATGAAAAAGAAAACTAGAAACAAAATCTAGTAACACATGAAAAAAGGCCTAGTGTACATTTTGTGTGCACTATTTTCTGTATGTATCACTTACTCCTAAAGTTTACTTAAATGGTTAGATGTTCTGGCAGTTAGCAAGAGTACTTCTGTAGTTTATTATCATGAAAGATTGTTCTTTTTTCACTTTTAAATAAAAATAAGCCAATACAAAACCCTTCAAATTATTATGGAAGCACTTATATCAGCTTAAAGTAAGCTCTATGAGGAAACCTTGAAGCCAGCCATTCCACCACAATCTATCATGACGTCATATATCTTTTCACTGCTAGAAGTTAGAGTGAAATGATACTGTTTTATAAAAGAAATAGGGCATGGGGTCATGTTACCAACAGTCAAAACCGTGTGGCTAAAAATATCACAACAAAAAAGTGCACGACAATAACAGAGTCCGCAAAGACTGACCTGTTCTGTGCACTGTGTCCATTGACTACAATGGCTTTCCATGTGTTTTTGTGGGACGGCTTCTCCCACACCATTCCCAGAACTTAAATAACTACCAATAACTCCGGGGACCTCAGGTATGGGGAGAAAATTGAGAGGACGGTTGTTTGTTTGTTTTGTAAAATAAAATGTACCCAAAAATTTTAGCAGGGGAGACCTGGGGGACTGGAACCACAGTCCCAGGCCTACTGACTGCACCATGTGCTGTGCCCCAGCCACTCATCCACTTGAGAGGATCAACCAGGCACCCAGCACATGGCAACTTGTCCAGCCTCCAATTCTGTGTGCAGCAACAGTGGTAGTGGCATTCCCTACTGCTATTCCACCCTTGTCACTGTCAGGTCAAGCACTGTGCGTACAGTGAGTTAATACCACGCTGTCTTACATGCACAGTTATCACCCAGTACCAAGAAACAGCACTCTATAAAAGCTTCTACTAATTCAATTTGCTTTACAAATAAGGATTTTTCCTAAACTTTTAAAATGAGTACTCAAACTAGATATTCATCTGAGATGTGCTACAACAGATGACATCTCTCCTCATTAACCAGCCATGTAGTACAAGAAGCTCATCCTGGTGGGCTTCAAACCCTATACACTGATGACATCAGGACAGGGCAGTAAGTCATTTGCCAGTATGAATTTACAAACAGAGGTAACCTTGATGATAATCATCCTACTAAAATCATACATTATTTCACAGAATTAAAAATCAGAAATCTTAATTTATCATTAATAATTTTGTCAGCAGGCAATGAACAACAGAAAGTTCATGAGGGCACACCTGTTTTATATTTAAAATGAAGCACATTGCAAGATTGAAACATATGTTCTAGTTTTAAAACAATTATTATTATAAATACACAAAACCTAAGTTACAGCAATGTTGTGCTCAGAATAGTTAAATTCCTTCTCAAGTCTTGTTATTCATCAGGCATACAGTATAACTGTAGCATCCCAACTTGCTGAAAGACAATGCTGGAGCAGTAGAACCTAATTAAAGGTTTAAAAGTTTAGCTTAAAATGTTTTAAACCAATTGATGTTCTTCACATTGCATCTTTTAGCATCTGTCCTTTGCATTTCCCGATGTTCTCATTTGGATCTCATCTATAGTTCCTTCCGCTGATCTTCTGTGTACCTCAGTATTCTCTTTTATTTCACTTTGCCAGAATAAAGCTTCAGTGTCCCAGCTCTTCTGTGCTTTGGTGCTTCAGCAGGGGCCGTCTGATGCAGCAGACCTGATAGAGAACTGATAGGGATGAGAAAGAAGAATTCTGAACTGCATAACTTGATCTACAGTGTCTACTATTACAATTTTCAGAAAGAATAAACAATTTGTTCAGGCATGGTATACCTGTTAGTGAACAGTCTAGAGTTAAAAGTAAGCTTTTTGTAGTACTACACACCATGTCAGCTCTCAGTCAGCACAGGGCTGCAGCAAGTATAACCACTCACTCTCAATGGGAGAAGCTATCAACAAAAGTCATGATTTGCAGCACATAAATTGATGCAAATGTGACTTACTACATTTGTGTCATAATTGAGAAAGAATTGAGGGGTACACAGAAGGGCCAATAAATCTATTGTGACATTAAAATTAAGACTTACAAGGAAAGGCTAGTGACATTAAACCTCTACTCTCTTCATTACAGAAGAGTCAGAGGTGATGTTTGCTGTTTAGGGTTATGGGCAAGGTACAGCTGAAGGATGAGTTGGGATTTATATCAAAGATTAGTAGGGATGGCAGCAGAATGAATAATAAACAGTTGTATGTATCTAGATGGAACTGAAATCTATGAAAATATTGGTTTAGTCAGAGGGTGCTGTCAGAATGGAACAAATTTCCAAAGACAATAGTAGACAGCCGAATATGGATTCTTTTAAATCAAGGTTGAATGAGCTTTGTAAGGATAAAATTACTGAATTTTAAAATAAAGAATGGCAAGCTATATGCACAAGTTGTCTCGAAGCTTGAAGCTTCCTATGAATCCTATGAATTACATCTTTTTTGCTGCTACTGCATTTATGCCTCATCTCTCTGGCTGGCCCATTTCTGCAGCTGTCACAGGCTCATTACCCTGGCATCTGCCAGGACTTTCCTTTACCTACAAGAGTTTCCCCAGAGCTTGAGCCCCTCTGACAAGGGTAGCAGATAAATCCCCAATCTTTGATGCTGAATGGATCTGGTATGTAGGTGGTGCCAGAGCAACCAGGTGTGGACCCTGTGGGTGGCCAGCATCATTTTGCTGGACAGGGTATTTTGCAGTTTCCTTTCTTACTCAGGACATCAGTGCTGAGCGTGCACAACACATGTGCATGCAGCCATGCAGAGTGTAGCACAAGTTGATGTCCTCCCACCTGCAAGCCATTTCAAACTGCACTGCCACTTGTGGTCACCCAGGTAGTATATAGCAGTGGAACTGGTTGCTTCTCTAACTGAAGGAGGAGAATGCCCCTGGGATATTTGACTTCTCTCCTATGGAACCATTTCTCAATGACCCAAACTCAATCCTGAACTCTAATTTCTGGCATCATGAGCATTAGTGATACTGATGCACTGTCAGGCCAGCTGTAATAAGAGCTTTAAATTCGGATGCAGTTACATGGTTTACATATTTTTTAAGATAAAAGAAGGCCATATGACCCACTGAGTTTACCTCCCCATGCCTTGTGGTATATTTGATTAGGTACCCAGGATATATTTATCTAAATTGATCTTATATTGTTTAATATTTTTTAAATAACTATTGACTGCAAAAGTCTATTCCAAAGTATTATTGCTCTGATAGAAAATAAATATTTCCTTCTGTTCCTGAATGCCTTTGGAAGAAATAATTGATGCTTATAACATCTAAGTATGTTTGGTTTATTAACATATCTTAACCCACATTCTTTCATTAGTTGTCTATCTTGAAGTATTTTGAGCAACATTAGTAGATCACCTCTCTGTCATCTAACCTCTAAATTATACAAATTGAGTTCCCTACATCTATCTATATATGGTAAATTTCTTAATCTGGGGATCAGTTTTGTAGTCCTTCTCTGGACACTCTCCAACAACCTCTTGTCCTTTGTCAGATAAGGTGACCAGAAGGCTACTCCATAGTCCAGATGTGGTCTAATGTATGAGTTATAGAGAGGTAGGATATACGTTTCATGCCTACTAATAAATGCTTTGTTGATGGAATTCAAAAAATAATGACACCTAATGGCAATTTGTCTACACTGGTCCCCAGGTAATAGCCAATCATTAATCAAGATGCCTAGGTCTTTTTCAGAGTTAACATGTTTAATTTATTTATTGTTTAGGTAATATTTTATATTCTGATTTCTAGGTCCTAAATGCATTAGTAAGCATTTTTCCTCATTAAAGAACATATTATTTTTTGCCCAATTTGCTAAGGTTATGATATCATTTTGTAATGCTAATATGTTTTCATTAGTATATACTCTCAACTAATTTGGCATCATGAGTGAATTTCCTGATGTGACCAGCAATACCCTCATGGAGATTTGATATGTGTATTCAAAACAAAATGGGGCCCAGTACTGAACCCTGCAGAGCCCACTTGACACTGTGATTGGGTTTTGACATTTTGAATTCCAACAACTTGGGATCTGTTGGTTAACCATTCTGATATCCATGATATAATATGTTGACTGAATTTTACATCATTTGTTTTTTCACCAGGATATAACATGAGACTTTATCAAATGTCTTTTAAAGTCCAGATAGATGACATCCACTGGTATACCCCATCTAGTAAATTACTTACTTTTCATAGAAGCTAACAAGGTTTGTGTTGCATGATCTCCCTTAATAAATCCATGTTGTTTTAGATCTTTTAACTTACAATCCATCTCTAATTCAATTATGTTCTTAAGAATTCTTTCCATGGTCTTGCAGATCGATGACATAAGACTGATGGGTCTATAGTTCTCAACTTCCTTCCTATTTTCCTTTTTTTATATAATTGGGATGTCCACAGCTTGCTTCCAATCAGTGGGTATACTTCCTTGCTGCAGTGAGCTGTTAAACATTATTTTAAGGGATCTGAAATTGAGTGGATTTTTTTTAATTAACCTTGTATTAATGCCATCAGGTCCTGTAGCTGAATTTGCACATAGGTCCTTAATTGCTTTAACTACCTCATCCATCATAGTTATGGAAGCTAATGATTTATCTATTTTTGTCACCACCTTAGGATTTTCATTGAATACTGAACCAAATAATTGATTAAATTTATTACATGTATCCAGTGGATTAGATAATTCCTTCCCATTATCATGTAGTACAACTGAGTTGGAACACAATTGTTTATTATTATTAATATATAAAACAAAGCTTTTGGGTTTTTGTTTAATGGCAACTTAAATTCAACCTTTTGTCCTCCCTTCCTAATCATATTTTTGATTTTTTCAATTCAATTTTATATCTGGAGATGGTCTAACTGTTTGGACTTATTTACCTTTTGATAATGGCTTTTGAACAATCTCAGAATCTCAAAAGGATCCTCTTGACCCCACCTTACAAACACACACACACACACACACATATATGCATACTTAAATTAGACAAGTAAAACTTTACAGACTCTCATAACGTGATGTAGTGTATGCCCCAAATAGAATGGCCACACTTTTTAAGTAACTCATTCTCAACCAGAAAGATGCTGCCAAACATCATCAGTATCCTGAAATATTCAGTGCTTGACTGAGATGTACAGAGTTGATGGTGCTCACTTTATGACCTAACAAAAATGTAAAGGTAACATTTAGCAGAATGTATCTATGGTTATACAGCAACAGTGTGTTGCTGGCATTCCATTACTTTGGCTCACTAACAGACTGAGACCTCTGTTGCTGATGTCACTGTTATCCTATGTAAATATAAAATACAATAATTATTGGCATTTTCCACCTGCTATGTAAGTGTCAACATATCCGTCTTCTCTTAAAAAGAATATAAGATTGTGGCTGAAAAATCATGGAAAATACCATTTTCAGAATTCTTTCACAACTACTATGTGTGCAACACATTACCATAACACACTACACTGATTTATACAACACTGCAAAAAGGATATGCATTGGGAGAGTCTTCTTTAGGAGTTGGTTTGATGAAAATTTCAAAGTTATGTCTGACTCCTAAGTCATAGAAATCATAATGACACTTGTTAAATACTGACTCCTTTAAAAATAGCACTTTTAATTAATTTCATTTAAAATTATGAAATTCTCTAATGATTTTTATAAGGTGGTCTTTATGAATAGAACTGTTAGTCACTACCTTCCCATTAGGAAGCTAAATTAGTACTCAGCCATTAGTTTATCTTCATTTGCTAAACAGTGTGTTTCATTCAGTGAACGTGGAAAACCATGTCCTCACATGTGCTCAAAATAAGATTCTCCTTGCTATCCAGGTCTCTGCAAAATGCTTTTAAGAAAGATGCCTCTTCTGATAGAGTACAAAAAAAAAACATGATAGAAGATCCTGTACTCAGATATGCAACTGGCCTAATCACATTTAAAGTGTGACTCCTTACTATATCACAAAGCTTAAAACTCTAAATGTAGACCAATTCACGCCTTAACTTTATTGTTTTCTAGTATTCTTGCTATTTTTTTACTGTAACCTGTTGTCTGTCTATTAAACATTGCAGATATTGCACTACTTATTTCACTGAGTCTTTGAAAATGTATCCAACTCTCCCTGTTCACCTCAGAATTGCTTGTTTGTGACATCACAGTCTGTTGTCCTGATTAGCACCATGATATCATAAACAAAAGCACTGTGAAGTTAACTGGGAGAGGCAACGTTTTATATCCAGACTTTTTAGATGGACTACCAAGATAAACTTGGTAAGGAACAATGAAAATACAAAACATGCTCACTAGAAAACTATAAAAGCTGAAACAACTTTTTATTAAAGTACGTGCTGAAGTTCAGAGTTGCTCATTAAGCATGAGAATGAACATGAGATCACTGCATGAAAGATATCATCCTTTTCTACTGACATTAGAGTTGTGAGGTTTCAGACAATTCAAAAGTATGACTGCACAGAGAAAAGGGAAAAAGAAAACATGTGAGCCAGTGAGTTATTTCCACACACCAACTCTGAGGGCTCAACCATTACATCCTGTTTAGGGTTGCATGGGGGAGCCCTGAATTCTCTTGCTAGGACTAGGAAAAAGCAGCTTTATGAAAGAACAAACTTATGAGGTGATAAAAGTCACTCCTGCAACTGTGCACCATGGTCCACTTCTCATTCACACTAACTTTTTAATCCATGTCAGCCACCCCCACTACTGTGCATGCATGGTTATCCTCCACTATCACACATGCAAGGCCATATCTTTTATCTATATCTATATCATATCTATATCTAACTATATATATCTATATCTAACTATATATATATATATATATACACTATATATATATATATATATATATATATTAACTTTCCTCCCCACCTGACTCTCGCTGTCAGTGCCCACTCCACCAGAAACATAACAGTGACACTGGGAGTGCCCAATCCCCAGTGTCAATCAGCATATCCGCCCTTTTTTTTACTACCATGCATGCACTGTCATTTCATATATATATATATATAATTGAATTTCTCCCCCACCTGACCCTCCCTCTCAGTGCCCACTGCCCACCCCACCCGAAAACATAACAGTGACACTAGGGTTGCCAAATCCCAAAGTGTTGATCTGCATCTCTGTCCTTATCTTTCACTACCACGCATGTGCAGTCATTTCTTTTATGTCAAAACATTTTTTAACTTCCTCCCACCACCCAACCTCCCTCTCTGTGCCAACCACACCACTGCCCCTCAGAAACATAACAATGACACTGGAGATGTCCAGTCTCCCAGTGTGGATTGGCATCTCTGTCCTTTTTTTGTCTTTAAACTGTAACAAGAAAAACATCCAATGATATCTTTTGTGCCATTACCATCCCCACACCCAAACCTCCCATGCAGCACCAACCATCTGCACCACCCAAGCCCTTACTTACCCATGAGGAGTCCAACACTGTAATCATCTCTGGAACACAGACACTTCTTTACTTTTCACAGCTGGATAGCAAACTGAAGAAACAAGTATGTCATTCAATGTATTTCCATGGGGTTTGAAATTAGAGGCTAACTTGTATTTATTGTTGTTGTTGATTGCCTATATTTTCTGAAGTTGTTCCTTCCTCTCAGTTACCTCCCCACACCCACCCCGGTCACACAGGAGGTGAGCCTCATCTTAATGTGCCTCTCCAGTCACCATTTTACAAATATTTTCGGTAAAGAAAACATGCATGGAAAGTCTAAGTTCAGTTTTCCCAGTGATCTTGCAATCTTTGCTCTTACTTGCTCTTAGTTGGTAGTGGTCTTCCATTATCACTCTAAATATCTGCAGCTCCTTCCCAAATTGGCATCTCTTCAAACTCTTGCTGGACAAAAACCTGATATACTAGCCATTGTGGAAACCTGGCTATCTCCCAGCACCCCGTATCATGCGTCTCGCTTGAAGGCTACAATCTTTTCAGACTTGACCGGCAAGAAGAAAGGTGGGGTTGTGTTATCTACATAAAGACAACCTCTCCTGTCAATGCGGCAGCTTCACCTCCACAAATACGCAGATGCAACTCCTCCCTATCAAACTGCTTCTTGGTGCACAAAACAAAGTTCTCATAGTGGCCGAGTCTATATCCTCCAAAAGACCACCGTGTCAGTATTAAGTCTGTACTTGATTTTGTTAGTCTGCAGCCCTCTGAAAATGAGCTCCTCCTCCTCGGGATTTCAACATAAACTGGCTCGCCTCTGACACTGGCTCTTACAAAGATGACATCCTAGCAGCAAACCTGACTCAGATGGTAACCTCCCCCATCCAGAAAAATTACAAAACTGGCACAAGCACCCTTATTGACTGGGTTCTCACAAATCACCCTGACCAGATAAAAACATTAAAGTCCTCCCTGACTCCTCAGTGACCACTCCCCAGTGTCCTGTACCTGGTCTAATAAATTTCTCAAGCCACCCCAAAGTTATAACAAGCAGAGTATTGCCTTATGGGAATCTTATCAAGTTGAAAACCCATCTCCTACAACAGGACTGGACGCCAATCCTTGAATCAACTGATATTAATACCGTACTAGAATACTTCATTAAATCTTTCAACTCTGCATGTGACTTATACGCCCAGTAAAAACGTAAATCAAAGCGCTATCGAATCCATGGATTACTGCCAAACTACTGCTCGAGCTCAAGGTTCGGACCACCTCTGGGCAGTTGCCTGAGTCACAGGCTCACCTCATGATACCCTAAAATACAAGCAGGCACAAAATAGATGTACCTCACAAATTAGGCAAATGAAGAGCGCCTTATTTCAAAATGCCATTGAATCCACCTGGGGTGATGGAAGAGCTTTTCGGGACAACATCCGAAACATAATGGGTAAACAATCAAAATCGTCACCTACCATTATGAAAGTTGATGGATCCACCACTCTTGACCCAAAGTCTATTGCAGATGCGCTTAATAAGACATTCACAGACCTTAGTGGGGTTCTCCCCAGATTTCTTCTCGGACTTGCCTGTGCCTAGCCTAGTATCACAAAACACCCTCGACAAACCACAATTTTACTTCAAGAAAATCAAAGTGCACGTAAGCACACAAGTACATAAGAAAGGCCTGCTCCAAATCCAGAACAAGTATGACACGCTAGATCTAAAATCCTGTCTCTCACCCTGGATGAAGTAATTCACCCCTTGCAAAAATTCTTAATCTGTCACTTTGCCAAAGTCAATTTCCCAACAAATGGAAATCTGCCATAGTTACGCCAGTGCACAAAGGAGGGACAAAACCTCAACAGGAAACTATCGTCCAATATCAATACTCCCTCCCTCTCCAAAGCACTTGAAAGAATAGTGGCAGACCAACTCTCTGATTACCTGGACAAATACAATCTACTCTGTAATCAACAGCACGGCTTTAGGAAAGGACATAGTACAACAACAGCCTTACTTGATTTCTCTGGAGAAGTCCACTCAGCCCTGGACAAAGGGTGCCAAACAGGTGCAGTCTTTATCGATCTTACAAAAGCTTTCGACACAGTCCATCATGGCCTACTTACCTCCCTACTTTCTAGCCTAGGCCTGGCCAAGGTCCGTGGCTTGGGTAAAAGTTACCTGTCCAATCGGTCACAGGCTGTAAACTCTCTAATGAACTCTCCGACTTCAAACCAGTTCTCTTGGGTGTACCACAGGGATCAATTCTTGGACCGCTCCTCGTTAGCCTGTTCCTTAACTCCTCCCAGATATCTGCCAGGAGAAAATAATCTTATACACTGATGATGCTGTATTTCTATTCCCACAAGGATCCAAACTCCCTACGAAAAAGCCTGCAACTTGCTTTCTCTAGTGTTGAAAGGTGGTTCCTGGATAGTAAACTTGTGCTAAACCACAATAAAACAAAAGCCATGCTCTTCTCCAATCACCAAAACAAAAATAGGCATACTCCACTCACCATACAAACCTCTGCAGGAATTACACTGGACCAAGTAAATACTTTCAATACCTTGGCATCACTTTGACCAAGGGCTCACCTTTGCAACCCACATTGACAACACTGCGAAAACAGTGAACCAGCGCCTTTGAATACTATTCCACACCACAATTTCTAAATCAAGCGGCATTGAGAATAGCTATACAGAGTTCCATAATCTCAATCATTGACTATGGCCTTATTATTTATGGCTCAGCTACCTCCACGGCTCTAAGGTGTATCTCAATCACTCTAAATAAGGCCTGCCAGCTCCTCACGGGGCTCAAAGACTGACTCACACGTGTGATCTGTACTATGAATCAGGCTGGTTGAACCTATCAAATCATCTTATTTATCTCACCTGCACAATGGCAAAAAATCTATCTTGGGACTGACTCATTATGTATTCAAAACCTACTGTGACTGAATCCTGGCTCACGACCTCCACCAGATCTGAACGCCAACCTTTCCTGGTTCCGAGATGCCGGACTGCACAGGGACAAAGATCTTTCGAATTCAGGGCCTCGACATGGTTCAATGCGCTTAGTCCACCTACTTTATCCTCAACCTCGCTTGAAGCTTTCAAATCCATGCTCTATGCCCACCTCACCACCACTAACAACTGTGACTGCGCTAGATAAAGACTACTACTCCTCATGTCCATCCTCACATCTGAGGCCTCTTCCTCCTGACTAATGAACCCTCTGGTACCTCTACTACTTTCTGTCTCCCACCCAAACTCACTCCCCTTTTTCCTGTCCCCTCTCACTTACTCTCCTGCTCACCACCTTTCCCTCCTCTCTAGCCTCCTTTGGCGCCTAATGATCACCCTCTCCTGGAAGTTTCCTTAACCTCGAAATTGTCTACCACTTGAACCTGTTATAGCTTGTTTTTCTATGAAACTTAAAACGTTCCTGCCTTAAACTGTTAATAGCAAATTTATGATGTAACTTTCCTGTCTGGTTTTACCTGTAATGTGTATCGTGCTTTGTTAAATGTTCTTTGTGATGTGGAACCTTTGTAAAAGAGCCCTGCCTCAAAGGTATTAATTCCTAGACTAATAAACTAAAACTAAACTAAACTACACCTGTATGCATTCATTGAGCCGTTGCAGCTGCAGATACACCAGAATAAAACATCGCCATACAGTTGTAATATGGAATAGGAGGGACTGACCAAAAACTATTATGTTGCTGAAATAGCAGTATTTTCTCCTGTTTTTCAACAGTGGGTATATCAGCAAAGGAATATTGTGACAAAGCAATGGTGTCAGAAAATGCAACCTGTAGTTTTAAAAGTGATTACATCAGCAAATATAATTTTATATGATTGCTATCTTTATACTGTGTTAAAATGCTCTCGCTTTAGATATAATCAATTGTTTCAGTGGATAAATCATCTCTCATTCAGTGTAATAGAGCAGGGATTGATTTTAAGCTGCATATTCTTCGACTAAGGCAGAGCTGCATTTTATCTTCTCGCCTACACCTTGGTAAAAGTTTCTTATTTTTGTAAGCCTTGAATGGTAGTGAACTTTTATCCCTGTTCCATTTACGCACTTCTAGTTTTGTGATGGAGGGATTGTCCTGATGTAGCGTGTCTTCAGGAGATTCACCTTTCTTCTGGACAACATGAAAAACTGGGGATATATTGGTACTCATTGGTGGAGTATATTCTTATAAACAGGGCAAGCAGAGGAGAGAATATTAATTCCACCCTCCACATGGTTCCAGGTGAAAGAAAATATGTAGACTCTGAAGGCAGATATTTGATTTTAGTGGGAGTACTGAATAATGTTCTTGTTACTGAAGTCAGTGTTTATCTGACCCCTCAGGCAGAGAAAACAATTGTCTAACTTTTTCAACAAGATATTAGATCTGCACCAGGGACAACTGATCATGGGGACATATATATATATATATATATATATATTAGTCTCTCACCCAGAGTTAGACATATCACACACTGTTTGCTTTTGCACTTCCCTTCTCAGAAATGATCCTAAAACAACTCTGGAACAGTTGGGCTTGGTGGATGTCTAGGGGTAGCTGTTTCCCAAAGAAAACACTGCACCCATTTTTAGGACTGTTTGGGAGGAACTCTGCAGTCCTTTTGGTAGGACTGCATGAAAAGCAGCTTGCCAACACACAACCTCATGAGATGAGAAAAGTCCCTCCACCTCTGGTCACCATAGCCCACTCTGCCTAACACTACCTTTTTTTTCCAACAGCTAGCATGTCTGCTCTTGAACAATTTCCCAACCTCATGTCTGCCCTATGGTGTTGCAGGGAACCAAGTGGCAATGGACTAGTGTTTGAAGTGCCAACAGGTAGGAGCTGGAAAAAGAAAAGAGAAAAGAATCAGAATACTGCAAACTGTGGGTCTAGGAAGGAAGGAGTCTTTTCCTTGCAAATGCTTGAATCACGTATAAAAACAAAAACAGTTCATATTGTAAACATTTTCAGTTTTCACCCAGAAATGACTTTCACTATTGCACTGTCATTTTTGATAAAGTAATCTCTTGAGTCATCCTATAGCTCTACTGTTGTGTTGCTAGTCAATCAAGGGAGGGTGCTTTCAGTGAACACAAAAGACTTCTTTTTATGTCGGCACATTTACAATGACTCAGCAGTAACTGTGAGGAAAAGAGCGAATGGCTTAAACAAATGTGTGAGTGAAAAATACATTGTGAACATCAACAGCACTGTACGTGATCTCCTCTGCACTCCATTCTTTAGTCCTGATTGGGGTTAGGAATGAGGATGTCAGAAGGGCAGCAGCTGTGCTGGAGGATCAAGTGGCGTATAATTGTTTAAATAGTTTCTGTGCAGTAGCACCAGTGTGCCTACAGAACCCTGACCAATGCTACTGCATAAAATCTTCCCCAATCCTCACTCAAGTTCTGTATTGGGGTGGGTGCCATGAGTTCAGAAAAGTGGGTAATGCTGTATGTGTGGTGTAGCAACTGAGTTGTGACATTCGGTGGGGATAGCAATGTTATTGTAAAATTGTATAATACATCAAAATCAAGTGCTTACTACCACACTGACTAGAGCCTGTACAAACCAGTTAACAAGACTGACAGCTGGACTAAGAGCATTCAGCAATAACAATGACAGCCAAAAGAGCATGGATACTGTACTCAGAGAGCTACTTATAATGGACAAATAGGGACTACACATAGCATTTGTCTCAGGTTTATATTTTAGCAATAAACTGCTCTGTTAATGCTAATGAATTCCAAAGTTTGAATCAATATGTGTAATACCACACTGTGAATGTAACAGAAGCACAGAAACTCCCTGTCATGTCTAGTTAACTTTAGAGGACCAAATCGGCACTGCAAAAGCAGAGTACATTGGAAAAATACCCATTCAGCATTCTTGATACACTGTACTGTAGTATTTATTTATTTAATTTTGGTAACTGTGTGGGACCACTGAGACCATTACAGCCTTTTTCAGGAGCATGCATTTTGGGACCTAACATAGACATAGACATGGAAGACTTTATGGATAACTATCATAATTATGAAACACACAAACAAAATGAATAAAACAGGAAAATACTAGTCGGCAGCTCTCCCATGCCTTTAATAATGAAATATCATGTATTGAATCAAACTTTGAAATGTATCAAACTAACCTAATGGAACAAGAAGTCTTTTGTGGCATTTTCATGAATCTTCACAAATTTTCCTTAAATTGTACCATTAATGCCATGTGTGACATTTAAAAAAATTAGATTCTCAAGTAGCTAACTAGAGTAATTTCTGCAGTGACTTCAAATTGACATTTTAAACTATTAAAACACATGTACAGCTGACCAGATATTTTTAAAATAATCAGTAATTTAATACAGTGAAACAATGATATCACCAACATATAACTAGGATTTCATAATTATTTTAATGCAAAATTCATTTTTAATTGGTTATTTTCTGTTCAATTTCAAAAGCAATCAAAATAACAGCCAAAGAGCATGGATATGGTACCTCAGACAACTACTTATAATAGACAAATGGGGACAACACATAACATTTGCCTAAGGTTTATATTTTAGCAATAAACTGCTATGTTAATGTTGATGAATGTCAAAGTTTGAATCAATATGTGTTATGCCGTACAGTGAATGTAATCAAAACACAGCTACTCCCTTTCATGTGGACTAGGAAAGTTACCTTTTCTAAACAGCTCCTGATGCTGGGAGAGTTTTTCTGCATTTTCTTATGACACACTGCACTCATGAGTTCATCATCTGAGGAGTACAGCTGTCCCAGGATTCATCCTTTAGAAAAACAATTCCGCCAGAGAACTGAAACAGAGGTCTGAGAGAACCGGGAGTTGGCAAGCATGGAATTTAAGTCCCAGAGCTTCTCACAAGCCACCGCAAACCTCAAAGCCAACTACCTGTGAGAAATTAAATACAAAATGAACTTACAATCGGACCACAGTGATCTATTGGAGAAATGGTGGCCTTCACAGTGAAGTCTGACCAGATATCTGTTGCTACTGTTCTCAATTCAGCACCTGAAAAGGAGGGTACAATGATGGATAGTTTGACAGGGAAACAGCAGACCTCACCTATGGAGGAGAAACCATCAAAGGAGTACTCAATGGAAATATTGGGAAGATCAATTTATCAAATACTCAACTGGGTCCAATGTGTGGATAGGAGGTTCTCTGCATTAAATGAAAAATGGATTTTGTCCAGCATGAAGCTAAGATGACTAAACATAATTTGAAAATGGTTATGCTGCAGGTAAAACTAACTCTGAGGCATTAACTACTTTGAACGAGAAGGTTACCTGTTTGGAAGCAACAGCATAAGGTCTGATCAAAATATCTACAATGTTAGTAGAAAGGTAGAAATGCTTGAAAACCAGATTAGTTATCGAAACTTAAGAATTTTGGACTGCCTTTAAAGTTGGAGTATGATTTTGAGAGCACAAGGGAGATAGTAAAAGATTTATTTGTTTAAGTATATGACCTGCCTGCTGATAATCTATCATTTATCACAAAAGCCTTTAGAGTACCAAAAAAGATAGATGACTCAAAGGATCAATCAAAACAGCAGAAACTGACCCTGAAGCTAAAATTACAGTATTCCTAGCTCTGGCATTTGAATCTGACAGGGACATAATAATAAAGCTGTTGAAAATTAAAGGACACTGATCTATAAAATATACTGCTTTTATGTGTTTCAGATTTTGTGTTTTCAATGAAGCAAGAAGAATTAAACTACTTGCATACAGACAGAGACAGCAGAACAGGATGCTCTCCATTGCCTCGGTGTACCTACCACATGGGAAGGTGAAATAGGGACTTGAGTGCGGTCCTGAAGGGCCTCTCTAATCTGAAGAAAAGTTCTGAGGTTGTTGTCACTAGAGACTGTAATATAAATTGGATTAATAAAGGCACAGACCATTTTACGGATCAAGTTGTGGAGTTGTACCTCATGCAGATGATCAGTACGTACAACAGGGTAAACCCCAAAACAGGCAAGGGTATCCTGCTAGACTGGATTCTGACCAACTGCCCTAATAGAATCAAAAATGTCCAGGTGCTCCCTGATTACCTCAGTGACCACTCGTCTGTCACACGTACATGGGTTAATAAGGTAAAAGGACCCCCATTCTGGTTCTTAGCCAGTTCCTGAAGAGGGGTCTCAAATACAACCTTAATGCAGCTTTGGACAACATTGACTGATCTCCCTTAATAGTCTCCAGGACATTGATCAGGCCTTGCAATTCTTTGTGTCCACAGTCAAAGGTATATGTGATGCCTTTGCCACATTGGGAAAAAGAAAGAACAGGGCTGCCTCCAATGGATGGATTACCAGAGATCTCCTTGATCTAATGAAAGAATGGGACAACCTTTGGGAACTGACCAGAGGGACAGGCAACCATTCTGATATGCAAGAGTATCAGGCAGCCAGAAACAAGTGCACTGTTCTTGCCAGGCAAACCAAGGTGGTATATTACATGGAGCAACTGGAAAATAGCTGGGGAAATGGTAAGCAATTCTTGGATAACATCAAGGAGCTGCTGGGCAGGGAAGACAGAGGCACCCTCCATGCTCAGCATAAATGGCACCCCCACCCTACATCTACACACAATTGCAGAAGCTTTTAATGTGGCTCTCTGATCTCAGCTCTGTCCCTCCCGCCCAGCTACCATGACTTCTCACATCACCCACCCAAAACCCAAGAATATTTGATCTGCATTAATTTTATTTCAAGTGTCATGACTAAGGAAGCCAGGACCAACCTTAGTAAAGTGTTGGGTAAAACCTGGCATGGTAGAAACATGATTGACATGAAATTGATGGCAGTTGCCTTGATGAGTTGGTGGTTCCTGCACCAAGATCTTTAACAAGTCACTCACCCTAGAAAAATTCCTTATGACCTGGAAGGTAGCTCTCATCACTCCAGTCCTAAAAGTGGGGACTGGTCCAGCACTGCTAACTATAGACCAATATCTATCATACGTAACATACGAACATAGAAAATTTGCCAGCAGATCAAAGCCTAGAGGTCTATCAAGTCTGCTTCGGATGTGCAGCTAGCACCCCTTATCCTGCAGCTGCCCCTCTTCCACCCTTCCCTTCATTGACCCTCCCTGTGTCCTGTCCCATCCCCTTTGAAGCAGTTCACTGTTCTACTGGATACCACTTCTGCAGGTAACACATTCCACCCAGCCACCACCTCTCTGTAAAAAGTGTCTCCTCATCTCCTCCTGAACCTTCCTCCCTCCAGCCTCATATCATGGCTGCTGGTGTCCTCCCTCCCTTACTTTGAACAGACCCTCTGTACCTGTCTTGTTTATTCCTTTCATGTATTTAAAGGTTTCAATCATGTCCCCTCTGTCCCTCCTGTCCTCCAGTGAGTACATGTTTAACTCCCTCAACCTCCTCTCATATGATAAGTCCCCAGCCCCTTGATCATCTTTGTCACCCTGCGCTGCACCCCTCCAGTTACTTAATGTCCTCTTCAGATACGGCACCAGCACTGCACGAGTACTCCAGGTGCGGTCTAACTAATGACCTGTACAGTGGCAGAATCACCTCCTCCTCCTCGAGGATATACCCTTGCAATACAACCCAGCATTTTGTTGACCTTTGCAGCTGCCTTCCTACATTGTGCCAAGTTGTTCATTGACCCTGTAATGAGCACCCCCAGATCCTTCTCCTCCTCTGTCTGGGCTAGCTGCACTCTCCAGCTGGTAACTCCTCCTTGGGTTCTTCATCCCAAAATGCAGCACCTTGCACTTTTGACATTAAACCCCAGTTGGCAGGTGTCTGACAGGTTTCAAGCTTTGCCAGATCATCTGCAACCCCTGCCATACTCGCGCCTCAAGGTGCTAGAAGGGATCGTGGCTGACCAGGTCACTGAGTACCTTCAGAAGTACAGTCTACAGTGCCCTCAACAGCACAGATTCCATCAGTGCCATAGCACAGCAAAGGCCTTAGTTGAATTCACAGACTATATTCACAAGGCCTTGATAGTGGCAGCCTGGTGTGATCTATCTTTATAGATCTCACCAAAGTCTTTGATATCATCCACCATCACATCTTACTTGATGAGCTACTGCACCTCAGGCTAGCCTCTGAAGCCTCCTCTGGTTCCAGGATTCCTTATCCAGTAGAGTCCAGAGGTAAAAATTAGGACTGCTATCTCTCATCTAGGATATTGTACTGGGTGTCCAACAAGGGTCATCCTGGGTCTGCTCCTTTTAGTCTGTTCATCAACAGAGTACCAGAGACTTGCAATAGCAAGATTATTCTGTATGCGGATGATGCGTCATCCTTCATAGTAAGGCTCCAGCTTCAGCACCTACAGGATGATCTGTAGTGCTCATTCCACAGCGTGGAGGACTGGTTCAGTTCACAGAAATTGCTTCCTAACTATAAAAGATGAAGATGATGCTGATAACCTGTCAGCACAAGAAATATCTTCTGGCCCGTGCCATCACTAATAACAAGGCTGTTCCAATTGAGCAGGTCAACTATTTTAAATACTTGGGCATAATCATTGATGACACCCTCGCTATGTGCAGCACATTGATCAGGTCATAAAACAGTGAACACTAAGGTCAGAGTTCTTTGCAGGCACAGGCAGTACCTAACTAGTGAGACCACTAGGTTGGCAGTCTCCTCTTACATCTTGTCTTTATTGAATATGGACTCAAGATTTACAGATCGGCATCTGACACTGTGCTAAAACAAGTAAACACGGCCCTCAACAAGGCCTGTAGGCTGGTTCCTAGGGCCTACAATCTCTTACACACCTGCTCCTTCTATGAGCACACTAACTGGCTCAGTCTTGCCAACAGAATCAAATACCAAACATACCTGATGGGCATGAAATCACTTCTTGGGAAAGCTCCATTGTCCTTCAAAGAACGGCTCCATCCAGGTAGATCTGGCTATCGTACTAGAGGGCAGACTTGCTGCCCATTAGCTATCCCTTCAGAAAAATGGCACTTGGACAGTGGCCATTCACTTACAGGGCTCCTTCATGGCTAAAAGAGATCCCAGCCCACATTTTACTCATTAACAGCCTCCCATCTTCAAGGTGGAGCTAAACATCACCTGGCCAAGGCTGAGGCCTGTGGCTGCAGGTAACTTGTAGCACTATTCCCTGGTAACTATGACAAAGCCGGCCTGGGCTACATTCCCTGATCTGTGTGCCCCTTGCTGTCCCAGTTACTTGAGTTTAAACTTTACACCATATGGGCTACTTGCCAGCCTCTCTAACAGATCCTTCCATACCTACAGCCTGTTGATGTGCCATTTTGTTTACTGTCCTTATCACAGCACTCTGTGTTATGTCTCTCCTTGCTACAGCTCCTGCTCAAATGTGATTGACTCATAGTTCATGTTTACCCCGGTTTCAATCTGTGTACTGTCCATCACCACATTGCTCTTCTAGTATGCTTCTAATCAGTCTGCCATGCACTCAACTGTTATATCCTTAGGTTGCATTGTTATATTATTGTACTGCTGTTCTGTTGTTTTGTAAGCTTGCATTCCAACTTGAACCTTTGAAAAGAGCTTTTGCTCAAAGGTTTTCTGAATACCGAAATACAGGAATAAATTAAATAAATAAATAAATACATAAATACATAAGTAAATAAATAAATAAAAGACAGGATATCTTGGAACTTGGAGCACAATTTCAGTTGCTATCACCAGCCAAAGTTTGAATAGCTTTCAAAAATTGACAGTATATTTTCTTTCATCCAGACTAAGTGTCAACTTTTTATAGGCACAGTATAAACAAAGCTCTGATGAAGAATCTTGACAACATCTGATAAAGAGATTCCCCAGATAGCTGCAGATATGGAAGTTATAGAGGACTTAGAAGTTGTTTTTTAAGGCATACAATATAAACATAGATTAATTTGATAAAAAGGTTTTAAGTTGAGAAGCTATGGACCTTAAAATAAATATCTACTAAGAAATAAATCGGATCAGAATGAAGTATAAATAAAGGCACATCTAGTTATAAGCATATGCATTTGATACAATGGTAAATAAGTTGTTCTTCCCCAAGATTTAATTGGACTAGTTGTTTGAAATATATATGTACACATAGACATAAAATAGTGTACTGTGATCAACAGTTTCACTAAACTGGATGAATGTAAAATTAAAAAAAATTAATAAAAGGAAAGTATAAAAAAGAAACTCCCTTCATGTTCAGTTAACATTAGAGGACTGAATCGGTGCTGCAAAAGCAGGGTACATTGGAAAATGAACAATCAACATTCCTGATACACTGTACTGTAGTATTTATTTAATTTTGACAACTGAGTGAGCCCACTGGACCATTATGGACCCTTTTCAGAAGTAACCCAGTAAGGATAATATTGTATGTATTTTGGGACCTAACATAGACATGGGCATTGAAGGCTTTATTTTTGCAGTTTAAGTTTTATTGAGTTATGGAAATATCACAACAGTTGCAATTACCATTCACATTTGACAAAAGTAAAACAACAGTTCACTGTCTGCAATCAAAGTACATTTGGTTTCACATATAATTTCACTTGGTTTACAACAGATTTAGCCTCACAAGCTACGTGTACTGCTCACTGAACATGAACAATAGATAACAACAGTTAACATTTATCATGCATGGCTATGGTTGAGGATAGGTGGGAGGCTTCTTGAATTACCCAATCTGTTAATAGCAGCATGTAAGTTGGTGGGGAGGGAGGCCCTCAAGGGGCTTTTAACAGGACTTTACCAGCTGAATCCATACTGAAAGAGGTGGTACCTTGAATGAAGTGCATAAAGGAGACCAGTTATCCTGTAAATGTGGAGAGTGCCACTGGGCATATGAGTGACTTGTGTAGTTTGCCAACTTAGTCATGGCCATCAACCAATCCATAAGGGAGGGACAATTTTAGTCCTCCATTTACTAAGTATCAGGCATTTGCCTCTATAGAAGCCTGCAAAGCCACTTCAGATTGTGGGCCATTACTCTGCCACCTGAAGGTGGGATCCCCAGGACCAGAATAATGGACAAAGGGGATCTGCATCGACAGGATACTGGAGCAGCAGTGGCCACCGAGACCAAAAGGAGCTTAAGGGGTCACACTGCCACAGTATGTGAAGTAGGTCTGCACCTTGTAGCTTACACCTCCAACAAACATCCTCTTTTATTAGGCCCATTCTATGCAGCACTGCCTGGTGCAGTACCAAAGGTGTCATATTTTATTTTGGATTAGAAAACTTCTAGGTTCTTTACATTTTTGCTTGATCAAAGTCCAACTTCTACTCCATTCACATGCCGATATGACATAGCCCAACATCTTTTGCCATCTCTGCTTAGCCTGCTGTGAGGGGTCTGGTAAGTCATCTCTCTCATGTATCTACAGTATATATCAGACTGGCTAGTCCTTTTTCTCCCGAACACAATTTGATAAAGGCAAACTTTTACTAGGGACACTGTTTAGAGGACAGATTATGCAGAAGCACACCTCAGTAGCGTAGCTTGTAAAGATACCTAAGCCAAGAGGTACTTCCAGAATTTGATTTCAAATAATATCTTTTTATAGAGAGGTGAAGCTGTCTAATGTACACCCATCACCCATTAGGATATCACTTAATTGGTGTATCTGGTTTTTCCTCCATGATTCCCACACAAAAGGTCTCTGATCATTGGACCACCTGGGATTGTTCCAGATGGGTAGATATTTCCTGGATTCAGACAGAACCTGGTGATAACCCTACCTGGTTGCACACCCAATGTGCATCCTTAATAGTCAGCCATTGACAAAAGTGGGAGGGTATGGTAGTGCCCAAATACCCTGATATGTGATTTCCCAAAAGAGCCCCAGTTTTGATCACTACCCAGGCTGGCAAGGGCCAGTAGGTGCCTGAAACATCCGGACTGTAGTGGCTACTGTAAAAGCCAGGGTGTATTTTTGAAGTTAGAGACACCAACCTCCTTTTTCCCATGAGGCATGAAGCTTATCTCTACTATAGTGTGGGGTTTTGTTTTCCCACAGAAATGCATGGATTATGTTGTCTAATTTCTGGAACCATATTTAGGGATTGTGATTGGAAGATGGGAAAGGAAGTAATACAACTTAGGAGCTAGCATCATCTTGATTGCCGCCACTTTACCTGGTAAAGACAGGGGTAGCTGTTTCCATCTCAGGGTATCTTCTTTCAAGTTATGAGACCAAAGGACAAAGTTGGCCTCTAGCATGGTGGTAACAGAAGCTAGTATCCTAATTCTAAATATTTAATGCCTCCTTAGACAGAACTAAACTTACACTGGATATGTCCTCTAGGGAAAGTTTGGAGTTTAAGGGAGAACCTCTGTTTTGCTCTGGTTAACTTTCAGACCTGATATGTCTGCAAATCTTTGCAAAATATCAATTACATACGGTGCACATGTGAGGAAGTCCTCAGTTAAAGGAAGATAGTCATCAGCATACAATGGGTCAGAATAAGAGATATTCCCCATGCCTATACCTGTAATCCTCGGTGTTCCCTGACTGCACTTGCTAGTGCTTCTATAGCTAGGACAAATAGCATTGGAGACAGAGGCATCCTTGCTGAGTTTGCCTGTGTAATTTGAATGGATCAGAGAGCATGTTGTTTGTCAGCAACCTAGCCATGGGGCTGTATAAAGAGTATTGACCCAACGTCTAAAGACTGTACCAAAACTGTAGTGTTGGAAATGGCATGCAAGAAGTCCCATTCAAAGAGTCAAAGGCCTTCTCAAGTCCACCAAGATAGCTGCTACCGGGGTTTGGATTAGCTTTGCCTTTTGTATGAGAGATACTAGAGATCTGAAGTGGTCAGGGCTAACCTGGCTCTTCACAAAACCCACCTGAGAGGTGTGAATTAAGCTAGGCAGGACTGATTCTAGCCTTAGTGCTAACACCTTTGCCAGGATCTTAGTATCCGATTTAAATGTGAAATGGGCCTATAGCTTACTGGGAGTTTGGGATCCTTCCGCTCCTTAGAGAGGACTGTAATTATCGCTTCCCTGAGTGGAGAGGGGAGTGATTCTTTTCAGGGCCTCCGCAGCATGTCTCTCATGAGGAGAGCAGCAGTGTCTTGGATGACTTTATAAAAATCAATTGAGTAGCCATTGCACCCGTGCTTTCAGATTGACATTTTATTGATTGCAGCCCTAATTTCCTTCTTCTATGGGTCCCTCTAGTTGTTCACATTGACTGTTGTAAGTTTTGGCAGATTCATGTCTCTCATAAACTTAGCGAATGTGGTCTTATCCCAGACAATGTGGGAGCTGTATAAGGAGTCATAGAATGAAAGCATAATTTTGTTTATAGCGTCAGGTTTGTTAAGGATGTCCCCTTTGGGGTCTTTCGTTAGTGCTATGTACCTGTCGGCCTGTTGTTTTTCAATCTGTATGCTAGGAGCTTCCCAGCTTTTTGCCCCTGCCCAATATTTGTATTTCAGTCTCAGAATTTGGAGTTCTGCCTTGCGAGAGGCTAACGTATTTAGCTTCATTCACAGACCCAAAGCTCTAGTAGGAACTCTGGATCCTGTATTTTGTTTGGGTCTTTCTTATATTGCATTTCTTTTCCCACAAACTCATTTTCCAAATCCTTAGTTTCCTTTTCTCTCTGTTTTCTACAATAGGATGCATAACTTATAATTTGGCCCTTATAGTTGCCTTAAATGCTTCCCATATGGTCAGAAGCAGAAGATAACCCTGGGGGTTGTCCAGAAAGTATTTATTCACCTCTTTGTGGAGCCAATCCCTGAATTCAGTCTCTTGCAGCAGCAAGGGTCAAGCCTCCATGTCACTGATTTAGGGAGGGATGGGTGGGGCAAACGAGAGAATTAGTGGAATGTAATCAGATAGATATAGGGGAGCAATATGAACATCCAGAGTTCTACCTGAGATATTTGGAGAAGTACACCAATAATCCAACCTACTCGAAACCTGTTTGGCCTATGACAAATAAGTGTAATCCCTCATGGTAGGGGTGGCAATCCTCCAGATATCCTGTAATTTATGCATGGCAATTAGGTCTTTCAGAGCTGTAATGGCTTTTGGATGACAGTCAGGCTTGAGTTGGATCTGTCCATAAGGCATCCAACACCAGATTAAAATCTCCTCCTAATATAATATCTGTCTCCTCGGTCATCATCCCCATTATTTCCTGTGAGACCCTGTGAAAGAATTCTGGGGAATCTTCATTGGGGCATACAGGTTCGCTAGAAGAATGTCCCTTCAGAGGTATTAACCCTGTTAATTACCCATCTCCCTCCTTGTCTGCACGGTGTTCCCACAGGTGCCATTTGAGACATTTATGACACAAAATAGAAACCCTTCTTTAATCTTATTTGCTGCATTGTGGACTTCCCAACTCACCCAGTCCCTTTTAATTTCTTAGCTTCTGTATGCATCAGTTTAGTTTCTTGCAGAAGGTAATTTGCAATTTCAAGGATTTCAGCCGAGTTAGAATCTTTTTCCCTTTAATTGAGAATTTAAACCCTCACATTCCAGGATGTAGCCGTAATCATATCACTACCCACCATCTATTTTAATTATTAAAAGTATCCCCCATCCAGGTTCTTATAAATTTTGTTTTGTTAATGCAAACAGAACTAAGTCACATTGATTTGGTAGTGCCAGACGTATCCGTCTTCATTCCCATTCCTTCCAACCCTGCATGTTACATGTACTGACTCTTGTGTGGTCGTAAGATCTTAATAATTTTTTCCCCTGCTTCCTCTCCTTAAACCCTTCAAACATACCCTGACCTAAGCAGAACTCCCATAAAATCAGTCTCCTGTATCCAAGGTGGCCCATGGCTAGGAGTCCACTCCTGGGAGTGAGCGTGTCAACTTGTTGGAGCTATTCTGCCCTTAACTAAAAAAAAGAGGATAAGAATCCATAGTTATTACCTCCTGTATATCCCTGGGTACCAGTGGATCCCCGAGCAGGTTATTTCATCAGTAAACATCAACTGTAGGTATAAAACTGTAAGTATAAAGCTGTAAGACATCAACTACTACTACTTTATAACATTTCTGAGTAAAAACTAGCCCCTTATGTATACCATGCCCTATTTAGGTAGGTTCCCTGAGTTTCCAGAGTGGAGATACAACTTTTATGTAAGCAGAACAAAAACACTGTGCTGTGGAGGCGAGCTATCCACTTTCACTGTGCTACATATTGTATTCAGGTTGCAGACACAACAAAATAGACCTGATGTCATCCAACCCATTCCTCCTCAGACTTCCCAGTAACTGTTGATTCCCAGGAAGTCAACTACATATATAGTGATGCAGCAGAAAAGTGGACATTACTCCATACTCATCCTTACAGTTTAAACAGCAGCTGCTAGGATGTGGGCCTGTTCACTATAAGACTGTGAAGGGCGAAATTAAAGAGAAAAATGCTTCCTGTTCATGGTAACCTCATAAGTGAATACCAGTGAACAAACGGCAAAAGCTGTTACATATTGTCGAGCCATCTGGCATGGATCGAGCAGGCACTTGGCCTATTTGGCTCTTAAAATGGAACAGATGCAGAAGGATCTCCTGGAGGCTTTAAAACCCAGGCTGTGCCCGAACTTGACACTCTAAACCCAGCTATCTGCTCCCAGAGATAGAAAATTACCTCGCTATCTTCCCACAGGGTAACTTGCAATACATACACCAAGTCTTAGCAGGCCCAACTTCAAGATGGAGGTGGAGGTTTGTCCTGCTGCCCTCTTCATACTCGGCCCAGTCCTTGCAGAGGGGGCCAGTCTGCTAGCAGGCTGTGATCTGTAAGGTCTTCAGGATCCACCGGTTCAGGGTTGAACCTTAGCTCCAATGCAGTCTGTGTGAGATCCCTTTAGAGGCTCATATCGGTTAGAAATTTTAACTGGGGTTGTACCAGGAGAGATCGTGCTGTCGTCAGATAGAGTCTGTAGTCTCATGCTCCTAGAGTGTTTCTTCCTCGGAGCGGATTTCTTGCTGGTTGTAGTCTTGCCTGGTTTCCTAGACCTGCCCTCTGGACTCTATGCCATCCATCATCCTTCTCCTGCAGGTTAGACTGAGCGCCAAGGAAGTTTCCATGGGAGCTGAGGGGGCTCCATAACTTGCCGCTCTGTTCCATGTGGGCGCATTGGGGATATTCGTTAGTCTCTCCTCTGTTGATGGGCAGCAAAAGTCCTCAGCTTCTCCTGGGAGTGAAACATGGTAAACCCCATTTTGCTGAACCCTCAGTGAGGTGGGATATAGCAAGGAGGTTGGAATGCCCATCCTGTATAGCTGCAGCTTCACTCCTGCATAGGCTCTGTCTCCTTGCCAGGTCCTGCGAATAATCCTGGTAAAGTTGAACCCGAGTAGCCCTGCCATGCCACTGTTTTCATTTTCGCCAGACTCCAGAAACCACTCTTTACTGGATATCTTAAAATTTACACAAAATAGGATATGGGCGCCACCTTGCTTGGGTTTTGGAGCCAGAGAGCAGTGAGCTCCTTTGGAGTTCTGGAGCAGGTTCATGTTCAAGTTTAAGCATGACTGGAAGGACATTCTTGAGGAATGATATCATGTCACTGCTCTCCATACCCTCGAATGCCCACAATCCAGATGTTTTGCCTCCTTGCTTCATTCTCCAGATCATCCACTTTCGAAAGTAGGTACTGAATCTGACCATGGTGCTCCTTCAAGTATCCATCAAGCTGGGATATCTGGTCTGCTCTGTATCTTGGCCACTTTCTCTGTGCCTTCCACCCTGAGAGCTAGTAGCCCTAGATCCTCTGTAATCTTAGACAAAGAAAGTTTTAGCTCCACTGTGTCTTGCAGCACTTAGTCAGCATCGCTGTTGTTCGTGATGTGCTGCGCAGGTTCATGGGGGGCTTTGTTCAGCCATTGCCCTCTCGGGTTTGCTTAGTAGGACAGCCGCTGTGTATTACTCCTGCTGGAGACTTGAAAAATTGGCTCTGATGCTGCTGCAGCCTGGAATCATGGAACTGCAATCAGTTAAACATCTGGATGATCATGGTATTGGCGCTCTCTGCTTTGTCTGATAACACCGAAAAATGGATCGGTGAACCACGCAAGACTTCAGAGCACTAATTCAGCAGTTTCTTCTTTTAATAGGCAGTGTGCATGATTGGATGGGTTCGCGGGGAAGCCACAGGTCCTAAGTTAAATATATGATGCCACCATGCTGGATGCCAGGCTCCACCCCCAGAATGGAAGGCTTTTAAGTGGATAACTATCAAAATTATAACACACATGCACATATACAAAAAGAATTAAATGGGAAAAATACTGGTCAGTAGCTCTCCGTGCCTTTAATAATGAAATAACATGTATTAATTCAAACTTTGGAATGCATCAAAATTAACCTAATGGAACAAAAAGTATTTTGTGGCATTTTCATGATTCTTCATATATTTTTATCAAATTGTATCATTAATGCCATGTGTGACATTTTAAAATATTACATTCTTGAATAGCTAACTGGATTAATTTCTGCAGTGACTTCAAACTGACAATTCAGTCTATTTAAACATATGTGCACCTCACCAGATATTTTTAAACTGATCAGTAATTTAATACCATGAAGCAATGATATCACCAACATATAATTAGGATTTCATAAATATTGTTCATGGAATTCCTTTTAGTTGGTTATTTTATGTTCAGTTTCACTAGCAAATGGAATTATGGCTATATAAATAGGGGAATAGGTAGAGTCATAGATGGATAAATGCAATATAGATACATTTTGTGCCTACTATTAGGTCCTGGATAAAGCTCCAAAGAAGAAGAGAGCAGGAGTCACTAGCATAGCTTTATGTTTAAATGGAATTCTGACAATGTATGTGAATGAAAGTGAAAGGCTTTTTGCTTTCCAAATTGGGAGTGAAAGCCTTTTCACTTTCATTTATGGCTGCCATCCACATTCCATTCAGACTTAAACCTATTGCTATAGATCAATGTTTGCTGCAATCAGAATTAGAAGTGTCACTGATGTCAATTCAAACCCAAGTGAAGGCATGCTATCACTGGCTAGATTGTTTATCAGCATTCTGTGCTACACTCTCCTGGAATGATTTTTAGTCATATCAGTAGCCTGTAATATGTATTGAGGACCCTATAACAATACTGAATGTGCAATGAATTGCTATCTTACTGTAAACACATCAGACTTTGTGTAAAGATTTGCTCAAGTCCCACCAGCATACCTGGTACTGTACAATTACATGTATTGAGTTTCGAGGGTTTAAAATATTACAAACTACATCATTACTAAAATCACAAAGGGACTGAATTAATTTTTCAAAAGAAAAGCAATCCCCATTATGCTTGTAATATCAAGATGAGGCTTTTACATAATATGCTAGCAAACAGTGTGGGTTTTCATCCAGTCCAAAATGAAATATGCTTGCAAATATGAAATTTCAAATAATTCTTTATCTGGAAGGATATTTTATTATGTATGGTGATAGCATTCTTTGTATTCTCAAAAATCAAACACTTTTGCTAGGTTGTTCAGTCAAGATTACACTGAATGCTTATGGATTTACTATGTTCTTCACTGATACAGTATCTTCTAAGCAGGTTGTGATCCTATTCATTTTGCAGGAACTGTTTAATCTGCAGTTTTAATGCTGTCAATATTACAACTTACAATATGCATAATTAATTAGTTACCCTTTAGCCAATAGTCATTAACATGATAACAAAGGGTGATTATTCACAAAGAAAACATACATCCAAGCAACATTGCTTTTTAAAGAGCCATACATAGTGCCATGTTTTTCTCTATAACTTAAACAATACAATACCATATGATTCTTTATATAGTGCATCACTTTAATGGAAAAAAGTAAATGCAAATAGTCCTGAAAATTATATTTAAGAATCCTGAGTGGCTTTTCTTTCCAAAACAAAATCATTTTCTTTAGAAAGAATCATGTGTCAGCCAGGGACTCATCTTGATTCTGTAGCCACGAAAGACATGGTATCTTAAGTTTCCTGGTTACCAAAAAGAATAACAGGACAAGGGTAACTAATTAATTATGAACATTGTATATAATCACACTGCTAGTAAGTTGTATCAGCTCTGAGGAAGCCAAATTATTTGGTGAAACGTGAACACGGTGTGAGCAGTGCTTCCTCCACTGCTTGTTTTGACTGTTTTGGTGTTTGGATGTGAATAAACTGTGATTCTTCTGCAATAACACAAGTTTGACATTGCTTCCTTCTGAGTGGTGAGTGCTTCCATCCTGTGCCTTGATTGAATATTTTTTGAATAGCACTACCGTCCCAGTGCCACACTCTCATTACCTTGTATTACTGGTGACACTCTTAGGAAAAACTATTTTGATGGCTTTAGAAAAGAGAGCACCTGTCTGAGTTCAGTGCAGCACAGTGTGAAATCCAGGGATCAGCAGTCAGCATTCATGTGGGTCCTGGGCGATGGGTTGGGTGGCTGTTCCATGACCCGGTCTTTTAACTGGGAGTGAAACATGGGAGTAAAAATAGTGGTAAAACTAGCCTTTTGGACCCCCATTATAACTGAGGGATATACCAGGTGCAGAACGAGTGGGGGATGAGGTCCAAATAAGCAACAAACCCTGGAAATAAATAAATAAATAAATACAGCCACACTGTACATCCTGTCTGGTCTGGGGTGTTAAATGATGAAAAGTCCTGAATGCAGACCACATAGTACAGGACACAACTATGCGCCACACAGAAAGTCACTAAACACTGAGGATGCCAGGATTCCTGCCAGATCCAGTGTGTTAATAGGGGAGAAATGTGAAGAGGAAAAGGAGGAAGAGTGGCAAGAAAGTGAATGGAAGAGCATTATTTAGGGCTCAATCAGCAACAGGGAAGCTTACAGTAGAGGAAAGGGATGGAAAGGGAGAAGACAAGGAGGGCGGTTGGAAGGAAATGAGGTGAAGGAAAAAGCTTGGCTGCTGTTTGACCAGGACTCAGAGATCCCTTCCTAACAAATTCTGGTCAGAGCCAACAAGGCTTCATAATGCTGTTTTATGGGATTAGAGACATCTACAGTGAAATTGCTTTTATATGAAACCTCAAGCAGTTCAATATTTCTTTGAACTGACTGCCAATAACAATATTCCCTGTGATTGCTGGCACTGTTAAAGTTAACACATTCTCTGGTGTCCACAGGTACATCCCACCTCTGACTGCTGGGCCCATTTATAAAAAGTCATTCCTTGTGTGCAGTGGCTCCATCATTATCTGATCACCTGCCATGTTAATAAAGAATTCTCTTGCTGCAGTATAAGATCAGTCTGGTCCAGTGATATGGAAGGATGAGGCACTGTGTGCCTTGATACCCACTACATCAGTGACCTGAGCTCAGAAACATATTCAGTTTGCAAAGGGTCAGAGAGAAGATTGAGTTATTCAGAGAGCTGTCCTGTCCCTGGGTGAAAAGGCATGCAGACTCGTCCATCTTGCTTCCCCAGGTGACGGCAGAAATCAAAGGGAGGGGAATGCGGAATGGCTAGCAGAGGCTACCTACCTACTTCATTCACACACTACCAACTGGATGACTGGCTCAGTTCTAGATGTGAGTGACTGGTTTGGGCGAGATGGCTCTCACCTTCCTGGCCCTATCATGGGGGCAATCCATGGGGAACTTTAGACTCAGTGGTCTGGGACAGGGAGTGGCAGACAGGGGAGGGGGACAGGGCTGAGACCTGCCTGAGTCAACTAGCAAGGCAAAATGTTTATGGAGGAGAAATGCTGCTGTGTGTATGATCTTAATACATACACAACCCTCCATAAAGGGGCTACAGTAAACTACCAAGTATAGATAATATGTACAGGATCTCCTACCAGGGTACTATGGAGCCAGAGGAGGAGTCTTAAAGGATGAGGTTTCTTAGACCTGTAGAATAAGGATCCACAGTTCTTAGATAGTTACTAGGAAGGATAAAAAGGTTAGACTTATTGTTATACTTATCTGATGGGGAAGGAGTTCACTTCCTGTGAGATTGTGAAAGTAAAGAGAAAAGGTTAATGTGGAGTAAATATAGTAGTGGGAACAATAGAGAGGTTAGAAATACAAAAGGGGTATAGTACAGTGTAAAAGGTAAAATAAATATTGCTTTAGGTAGATAATGAATTAAATGAAATAATAGATATAGAGGCATGTTTAAGTAGTATACTAATATCATTAACTGTTTACCATGAGCATCAAAACAAAACACAAAAACAGAATAATGAAATATTTGCAACCAAGTTACTCATGTGTTTTCAGCTTGACTTGCACATTGCTTTTTAGTGTGGTGTATATCACTTTAAGAAATCTGTATAATGAGATGCACAATTGTATTCCTCAAACTCACCACCTGAGGAATTCCTATTGAAGGGTTGAAGCACTGGCACTAATGGGTGCAACAGCATATTGCCAGAAACTGAATCTATGAGTGCTGAGCTTTCTTTTCTTTTCTTATTACAAGCTGGCTGCTTTGATTATGCACCACCTTTTCCAGTGCACACCACGCTCACTACTTACACTATAGCCACAGCAGTGACCACTGACCATCACAGGACTAACCCTTCCACCCCTCACAGTTACAGAACTGTATCCCCTTTTGAGAGTCACATGACTGAAACCCTCCACTGTCAGTCACAGCACTGGGCACCCACCCCTGATAGTCACAGAACTGATCCCTATTCCCAAACGGTCACAGCACTACACCCCACCACCATGACAGCACTGCCCTCATACCACTTAAAGTCACATGGATGACGCCTCCACAGGTAGTTACAGCAGTAATCCCCACCCCAAAAGTCACAACACTGTACCTCAGTCACAGCACTGAAGACGACCCCACACAGTTGGAACGGACTCCCTCCAAACAGTCACTTAGTTTGGTGTCTATACAACCTTCTTGCCACATGTACAACTTCCTGCAAATACTTCAATCCCTCAAAGCTGTAGAACTGTGCAGAAGCAGACCTCCCAAAATCATAGGAATGACCTCACCTGACAGTCATATAAATGATGCCCTATCCCTGGCAGTAACATATCTGACCTTCCTCGCAATAATCACAAGACTGTACCACCGCTTTGACAGTCACAGTGCTGACACCCTCCACCATCAGTCACAGCAATGACCACCCTTCAACATTCATAGGACTGTACCATTGCATCCCCACTGTCAGAGGACTGCACCAGCCAGCCCCAGTCACAGTACTGTACACCACCCCACCCCCACCCCCCACAACCACACGACTGTACCCACACCCCACACAGTCACAAGACTGTGACACCCTCTTTCACAGTCATGGGGTTGTACCCTCATTCACACAGTCACAGGACTGTAACACCTCCCCACACACTGACAGGACTGTACCACCCCACTGACAGTCACAGGACTGACACCTCCACTGACAGTCATGACAATGACCACCCACCTCTGGCAGTCGCAGCACTGTTCCACACCCCTGGGAGTCACAACACTTTATACTATTTCCAACAGTCACAGAACTGTCCCTCCAAACCTTGTAGTCACAACAATGACCATACACCCCAGAGAGTCAAAGCACTGGTCCACATCCCCCATAGTAACAGTACTGGTCAAAGCACAACACCCCACCCCAGCTTACAGCACTGATTATCCATCCCAAACAGTCACAGCACAGCCACCTCACCCCTCAAAAGTCACAGGACTGACACCTCTACCATCAGTCACAGCAGAATTCTCATTCCCTAACCATAACAGCACTGAGCCACAACTCCTGAGGGTCAACACACTGATGACCCATCCACAACAGCCACAGCACTGTCCCTCACCCACAACAGTCACAGGACTGAGTCCCACCCCACCAGTCACAGACCTGAACCACCCCTTCACAGAACTAACACCTTCCACTGTCAGTCACAGTGACCATCTATTGGACAATCACAGTGCTGCTCCTCATCCCCAACAGTGACAGCACTGACCTCTACCCACAATGGTCGCAGCACTACCCACCACTGTCAAAGCACTGTCCCTATACATGTGCTACAGTCACAAGGCTGATACCTCCACAGACAGTCACAGCAGTGACCCACACTCCCAACAGTAACCACACTGCCCCCACACTCCCAAAAGTAACAACCCTGCCCCATACATGGCAGTCACAGCACTGGTCACACACACCCGACAATAACCACACTAGCTCCCTAGCTTGAGTACAGCACCGACACCCCAACCACAGAAATTACAGTACGGACCCCAACATTAACAAAGCACTGCCTCTGAACCTCCCTCAACAGTCATGGGACTTACCTCCCCTTACAGCAATGCACCTGACAGTCCCAGCACTGACCACTCAACCACTGGCAGTCCCAGCACTGACCACACCTCAGTCATAAAATCTTTAAAAATTGTTTAAGTCCTGGCAAAGCATTGCAGAGAGTGCAGGGGTCAAAGCTGGCACTGGTCTGCTAGCCAAATTCTGGTAGATTTTGTGTTAGGCTAGTAAGATTTTCCTTTAACTAACCTTGCGACTTGTACTGGAGAGTGTAACTAATAAGTACATCAGCTGGGCTAGTGGAAGAGTCTGTGGGGTTAGTGACTTTCAGCAGTCACTAGTCCTGCTGGCTAGTGGCTGCAAACTTAACTTAGCCCTCTAGAGTGGGTCATGACATCTGTAAGATGGCCTTCTAGACATTATTGCCCACTGACTAGCCCTAAAGCTGAGCATCTTGCTAGGAGTCAGAAAACCCACATCCCAGTCCCCCTCACAACTGGACCACTCTTTCAGTACCAGTTACTTGGGTTCTTATACTTCTACCTGGACACCCAAAATGACAGCAGCAGAGCTGGGTAGAAGGGACCTTGATTGAATCCCTCATGCAAGGGACAGCACACCATGATAGTACAGCATTACTCCATATACTATATTGTGGTGTAGTGTTTGCAGTATGACAGTGAATACCCTAATAATCAGACTGCCCATTCTGTATATGTGGTATGTCATACTTATTTCAGTTCTTGAGTACGTGGGACTCTTGAATGTACTGCAAATGCTAGATAAGCAACAAAAGAAAAGAGACAGCCGTATGCACTTCACAGTTCTGTTGTATAAGCTATACATAATACTGTATATAATGATTCTAAGCACAATTGAATGTACTGCAAATACTAGATAACCAACAAAAGAAAACAGACAGCTGCAAGCACTTCACAGTTCTGTTATATAAGGTATACATAATACAGCATATAATAATTCTAAGCACACACCAAGTGGTACAGCACATGGATAACAAGATCTGTATATTAAACTTTCATTGCTTGGCTTGTTAAATAGGCTTCTGGAATGCATAAATTCACAGCCATGTAAGTAAGAGATTTAGATATGTGTACAGCATGATGCTGGCATCGCAGAAAAGCCTGGCTTTTCAGTCCCAGGCCAGAAGATCTTCTAGCACGTCCTGCAGCCACATTTGTAACACAGTGGCATAGTCATTCTCCGATCATACTGAATAGCAGGACAACTAAATAGCAACTGCTATCTATAAATGGCTTTGCTTACCTATATTTGTGGATCCTGCAGTTCTGTTTACTCCTTGCTACACTACATGCCATCCCTTACAAAGATTTCTTTGGAATAACATTGTAATACCTGATCTTTTCTATTGCACCACAACTGTATTTCCAGTGTACTACCATTGTGGTTTCATAAATGATATCACAGTGGATTTGTTCCAATTCCATTGTGATACCATTGTAACCATTATGATACCATGCAGACAGCAGTAGTTCACTGGTAACACCATCTCTGCTGGTACCACAGTGATAACAATGTACACCATTGTGATACCACTGTTTGTTGGTATCATAGTGGTCTTGTTCCAATTCCAGTGGGATACTATTGTGTGAACTGTGATATCATCAACACCCAGTGGTAGCACAGTGGCAAACTCTTGTGCAACTGTAGCACAGTGGTGAATACCAGTGTGATACCACAGTACTTGGTATTACAATGGATTTGTTTTAATTCCATTGCACTGTTACTGAGACCACTGCGGTACCATTTGTCAGTGGTAGCACAATGAGTGCACCTGCAGTGAAATACTATGGTCTCATTCCATGCCTTATGCTGGCAGTAGCACAATGGTCATGCAGCATGGTATCACAGTAGCTCATGTGGGTCACTGGTAGCACACAGACCACTTTGGTGGGGAAAACCTGATGGCAGAGTGATCCAAAAATAATTAAGGCATATCCAACAAGATCAGACTTTTAGGACTCAAACCCTAATGTTTCTATTTGTGTACTTTGTACTCTTTGTATTCTTCCACACTAATGTCTGCATTAACATAGTTTGTCTGCAGTAAGATACCTTCCTTTGGTGATAGTGGAAACGTAACAGCATAGTGGAGCTATTTCAAATGCTACATCACCAACCACTTAACAAGTGAAAGTCTAGTGTCATAATACTTGGGGTAGCACTGTTACGGGTTAGTATCCCAGCACAGATAAGATATCTCTTATCTGGTTCCTATGGAGACTGGGATAGGGGTGTTTCAAGAGAACATGGTACCTGTAAAACAAGAACTGCAATGATGTCACCAAAAGCTACAGCTCTTTATGAACTATTACAAACTTGGTAGGGTAAACAAAAACAATACTTATCTGATACGTATGGGCATTGTCCTCCTACACCTGATCAACATCCTGTCAGACCTGTAGATATAAAAGAGAAAATGAGTCAGTATAAAGAATACAACTATTGATCAGCTACTGTAGGTCAATTGGAAGTACCTGTAGAAGCTGACAAATAAAGTGGGTTGTACTGTATGTGTATGGGTGAATGGGGGGTATATTGCACCAGTACCACACTAACGACGTTGGTGTTAGAATTGACCAGTCACCAGGGGCCATCACGGTGGGGAGCATTCAGTGTCCCAAGGACTGATCTCTGTTGGGGTGGGGTCATGTTGCTCCACCCATCAACCAACACAGGGCAGGATGAAGACACCAGGGACCAATATTCAAAAATGCCCAAAGTGGTGAGCAATAATTAGTGCAGTGCTTTTTGATATTGACATGTGTAAACTGCTATATTCAGATGGTAGCACATGCCACTATCCCTCTGAATATAGGGACATTGTATCAAGGTGTTAGCTTACTTAACGCCACCCGATAGCACACCCAAAACTAGGTCCTGCAATGGCTTGTATGTGGGCAAAATCTGCAGTATTCAAAAGTCCTCTGAAAATTAGCCCATTGGGCATACAAGGTGTTAAGGGTCATTTACATGCACATTATTGGCTCATATGCATGTGAGTGAGACTGCTTTGCCCTGCACCCCCTCTCAGCTCCCCAACCCAGTGAGTTGTCCCTGGTACTAGTGGCATCCTCCAGCCTCCAAGCCCAGTCTTATGAAAGACAGATATATCCCTGGCATCCAGTGATGCCCCCATACCCAGTCCTGTAATGAAAGATTTACATATCTTTGGCATCAGTGGTCTTTCACCCCACCCAATTGCAGTCCCATTCAATAATGGTATATCGTGGCTCACAGTGGTACCCCCACACCCAATCCCAGTCCATATAGAAAATAATTTCTCTGGTGTCCACTGGTCTCTCCCCACACCCAATCCACATCTTGGGAACACCATCCCACGCAGTTTCAAAATCCCTCCTGACGGTCCCACTGTCTGTGCATGGCAGGAGCAAAATAGCACAAAGAATGAACCACTACTGTACTGAGGACCATAACAAAAGTAAGCGGTATAGTGCAGTGGAGGCGTATAGCACAGTGGTTTAAGGCTGTAAGCTGCAAACTTGAGACCTGGGTTTGAATCTCACAGCCCCCATTTGCATACTGTGTGACCCTGAGCAAGCCACTTAACTTCCTTGTGCTCCCAGGTCACACCTGTAAACAGGTTTTCAACTTAGTGTGTCTCCAGATTAAAAAAAAAAAAGGCAGTCGGGTTGCAGCAATCAAAGTAATTGATCATTGGTTAGGTCTTTCTTCTATATTTTGAATAAATTCACTTTGATTGCTACAGCTTGCTGCTTACTTTTGTTATGGTCCTGAGTGCATTAGCAGGTTATTCTTTGTGCTGTTGTGTGTTGGGCAAGCTTCCCTTCTAGCTAATGCACCCGACCTACTAAAGTTGGCCACAGCACCTACCTCTGGAACTGCATGAGGAGCAAAGAAGTCCTCCTCCCCAACAAAGCCCTTTCCCGAATTGAGAACAGCACCCCAACCCATACCCAGTTGGTGGCTAGTGGCCTCCCTACCACCCTCAGCACTAACACCAACCCTGGTCCCCTACCTGTCTGTTGGTGCCACAGTTCAATGACAGCAAACGGCATAACCCACCTTGCACAATCATGTCCGCCTTCCATCTATCTGTACCAGGGAGTGCAGCCTATGAATAGGACAAAGCACATCACCGTGCCATATACAATAAATAGGATGCACTCCTGCTACAGACAGATGCTGGGTGGCCGTGGTCATGTGAAGTGGGCAGTGCCACTCATCGTCATTGAACTGCAGCAGTGACAGACTGGTGGGGACTGGTGGTGCTTTGTAGGAGGGGGCCATTAACTACTAACTGCATACGGGCTGGGAGGCACTGCTCATGGTTCAAAATGGGACTTTGATGAGGAAGGCAGGACTTTTTACTACTGCCATGCCAAGGGCAGTGCCACTATTGAGTGTATTGGCAAACTGAGACTCGTTTCCAGGATGGGAATCAACTGTGGGAGGGATCACTGGACACCAGGGTAACTATGTTAATACAATGACTGAGATTGGGTTGGGGAGTAACCACTGAATGTCAGGTATATATCTTTCTGTAACTGGACTTGGATTGGGTGGGGAGTGACCATTGAACACCAGCGATATATCCTACATTAATGGGACTGAGTTTGAGGGCCATGGGAACCACAGGACAGCAGAAATATATCTTCCTGTAATGGGACTGGGATCAGGTGAGAGGAAGGACCCTGGATGGAAGGGATACATATTTCATTAATGAGACTGGGTTCAGAAGAAGGAAACCACTTGTCTCCAGGGAGTACTGTCTTGGGATGGGAGGCACTGACACACACCTCCAGCAACTGCTAGGGCTGTGCCGGATTAGCAGAGGTTAGGTCACGTATTTTCTCTGCACAAGGGAACCATACAAAGTGCCCTAGCACAGAGCAAATACAGTGAGTATTCAACTGTGCCGATATTCAGGTCCCCAAAATGTTGCCTTTGTGTCCCTCCCTGGTTTACCTGGTGCAAACCCATTTTGCCCATGCTAACAGTCTTTTAAATATAGGACATTGGAAAAAACAGTTTGTTTGGGTAAACTAGGATCTGCACCTGGGCAAACATTTGAATATCAGGCCCCAGCTATTATATTCTCCTTCAATATCAACAGGACTCCAGACCAAACTAGTACAGAGTCTTGGGGTATTACCATGGTTGATGAGAGTCTCATGAAAGGGGATGGGGATGATGACCTTCACCTCCTGCCTGCCCCCATGGAGAGAATCAGTGGCTGCTATTAAGGTCCAAATTTAGTCCCAGGGATGGTGGATAATGTTGCTAGGTGGCTGATGGCAATATGGTACTTTTGGTGATGCAGGGCCTGCAGAAATTAGGGCCATTCTGGCCTATCAGTTGCTATTGTCCCCGACTTTCATGCCTGTCCATTTTTCTAACACAGAGTGTAGTCTAGTCAGACCTCGACACACACATCATTCCAAGTATCTCTGACCTCTACACCACTGAATGGTAGCATGAAACCCACTAACAAGTTTATAAATTGTTTAACTGACCTGAATGGACCAAGTTGACCCTCAGGCCACTGGCATTTTTTCACAAAGAGAAGCACTGGCTAAAATAAATTGTTTCAGTAAACATTTAATGACATTCTCAAAATGCGGGTGATTTAACCCCAGCCAGGTATATATATATATATATATATATATATATATATATATATATATATCTCACTGGACAGTTTATTGTATCAAAGCCTGTTAAACAGATACGCTCAATAAATAAATAAAAAACAACAACCTAAGACACTTTAGATGCTTTATCAATAGAACACATTTTTTTGAGGATAAATAGAACTTTGTGTGCCCTCAATCTGTATAGTTAACCAGCCTACAGCTCAGACACTACCCACACCTCCTTCCTCTAACCAAGACACTAACCCTCCTCCCTCCACAGACTCCTCTGACACTAGCCCTATCCCTCCACAGTACCTGACACTAGCATGTTTCCCATACAGCCCCATGAGAGTAGACCTCTTGAATGTACACCCTGTAGTCACCAAAACCTCTACTGAATCCCGCTTACCCCAGACAATAACCCCTCCATCCACTTCCTGACACAACCCAGCCACATCAATCCTCACCTCTTTTCACCACAGTCCATCTGAACACCCTCCTCTCTAGGCACCCCACTTTCTAATCTCTGTGGAAATCACCTCTGTCCTGTCCCTTAATTCCCAAAAGCCACACCCTTCCTCCTTAGTCATTCAGAATCACCCAAACCTTTGTTTCACACCTTTTCTGTAAGGTTCTCCTGGACCCCACCTACTCAGACACTATAGGCATGCATACACCCTTCCTTCTACACTCTCCCTTCATGTGCCATAACACTAGCCCCTCCCTACAAAGACCTGACCACAGCTTACCCACCTTCCAAAGCCCCAAACGCTAGCACCTCACTTCCCCAGACACTAGCCCCCAGCCCCTGACACTAACCCCACCTCCTTTGCTGGAGTCAAAACTGGCACCATCCCACTAGCAAATGTTGGTAGATTTTGTATACAGCTATTAAGATTTTCCTTTAGGTAGTCCTTCAGGCATGTACTGGAGAGGTAACACTTCAGTAAGTACATCAACTGGGACAGTGAAAATTCTGTGGGATTTTCCCCAGCTAGTAGCACTGCTGGCTAGGGGCTGCAAAACTCAGTTTTGACCCCTGAATTTAATATGACTTACCTGATCTGTTCAAGTCACAGTGCACAGAGTTAGGTTCTTTTGGGTTTGGAATAATCTGGTAGAACCTAAAAGGAAAGCACAGAGAAGTTTGCAGAGATGCAAAGGGTCTGAGGTCCTAGAGGAGAGATTACACCTGTAGTAGTCAGAATTAAACAAGATACTTATCTGAAAGGTAGACAGCCAACATCTGGGCAGACCTATGGAAATAAAGGTAAAACTAGGTAAGTATGAGGTACTTACAGTAGCGTGAGTAGAAATAGGGAGCAGAGAGATACAAAGGGTACTACAGAGCATATGAGTAAGCTGAAAAGATAAAGAACATCTCTACTATAATAAAAACTGAAAAACACCAGATTTATATCAATTGTGTTTTAACTTTGTTCTCTAGTTATTTTTTCCTCCACACCATTGATCTACTAAATATTGTAAGTAATGCAGCACTTTTTCATTAAGTCATTCAAAATTTATCTTACTCTCCCCTGCTAACCACATCAGTACTGTCTGTGATATCACGGTCAGTCATGGTGAGCACAAAAAACTCAAAGGCACTCTGAAGTTAACAGGGGAGAGGCAAATATTTTCTATACAGACCTTTCAGATGTACTGTAAATTTTGAAAGGAACATTGACAATTTAAAAAAAATGTATTTTCTAGTAAACTGTAAACAGCTGGATCTTATTTATGATAAATCATGTACTGAAGTGCAGAGTTGCTCTTTAACATCAAGGTAAGAGCAACAAAGATATGGTGACAGATGCTAAAATAAAACAAACAGAAAAAGCAGCAACCCTGCAGTAATCTGTGCCCCCAGCATAACCCCAGTCATGTTCTCTGACCTAGTCAGTTAATCAAATCATCCCATCCCAAAACTTAATATCCTTACTGGCCCACACTCCATTAATGACAGAGACTGACTGAAAACTGCTTTGCAGGAGGACTGGCCTATGTGTCCCAGTGCAGATCAGACCTCAACCAGATGATCAAGCACCCCCACACTCATTTTCAACACTGCCAACCCCAAATCCTCTCCCTCCTAGCCCCAGCTACACCAACTGTACATCCAACACTCTATGCAACCTCCTTTGCCTACTGTATCTCCCTGCAACCTTTGAACTCCTACACCTCTGATGACCTCTTTAGGCCACTATTGGGGTTGCTATGGAGTTGGAAGGCAACTCACTCCACAGGCTGACAACAATTGGAGACTCAGGCTTACTCTCAAATTCAGGTTGACCTCATGGTGCAGTGCCTCTGGGCTATCGAGGCAGCCTGTAACTAACTCATTTAACCATTTTCAATTTACCTTTAAAAGAATTAATTAGCAATAACACACCAATCGACATACCTGTAAGTATAGTTCTACTGTTGTCATTCCTTTCACATTCACACTGTGGCAAAGGAAGGTTTAGTCTTTGGGTCTGCCACTTACTGGTGCAGCAGTTGAAAAGGAAAGGAAAGGAGCCTGAAATGATAAAAAGCTTTTAAAGGGTACATATGAAAGGAGCCAGATCCTGCATGGAAGGTGTATACCATCAAGTGGACACAGGACTTAGGACGAAGGAATGTAGGTGAGGCACTATAGGAGACTGTGCTCTGGGTGGCTGGGACTTCAATACAGCAGCAATTGTGGGTGGACAGGAAAGCGGGTCCCCAACTGAGATCCATCCCTTAAGTGCAGGCTGGGATGTTTATATTTATTTAAAGGGGGTGCAGGGATGAAGTCACCCCCTGCACTGGGACCAAAGTGCAGTTCAACCAGCAAGGTGCACAATGCAATTGCCAGTCATGCATCTTGTTGTTGCCTGTATTCCCATGCACTGATCGCCTTTTGTCCAATTTTTTTTCACCCTATTGTGGGTATCCCTAAGTGAGGGCAACAACTCGGCACTATGGCATGCAGCACTTCACTCCCCAACCCTGCTTTAAGCAGAGACCATGTCATAGACTGATGTCATGGTGGTCACTACTTTCCAGCTGCCAGCAGTTCAGTGCTGGTTCATGGTACCCCACCTAACTACAAATGCATGGCTGTGGTTTGACCAAATGCTTTGATCTCAACACCTCTGACACTGTGCTGCTACATAGAAGTGTTGGAGAGGCTGCATTACAATATTTTATTGTTCTGAGCAATCACCACCACAACATCCCAGAAAAATACAGACACTTGATCAGCTAATCACTACATTAGTGCATGAATGCATCATGAAATATCAGTATCTCTGATGGTGACTACAGCTGCTAGGAGACAGGAAGGCTGAAAATGTAGAGCCATCAGACATCCAAAGCAGCACAGTACTACAAGACAACTGGGAGGGTTGGCAAGCCCCTGTAGATATTCAGGGTTCCATGTTTGGGCCTGAAAAACAAACGAATGCCCCAAAAGTCTCCTGGGTAGCTTAAGGTGAGTTCTTAAGTCATTCACCCTCTTTTCAATGCAATAATTTCTCACCCTCCACCACAATCTTTTTTGTTGTTGTTGCTAAATAGGTTTGGTTCTCTGGCACTGCATGCCAGAAATCAAAGATGCCTCCAAACCCACAGAAGCCCCTATAGTTTTTTTTTTAACTTTCTGTTTATCTGCCTGTCCTGCCCTCTGCCATCTACTCCTTCAGACTGGTCAGCCCCAAGGCCACTGTCACAGAGTCTGCCCCTACAGTGCCAGGCTTCTCCCTTGTACTTCCTTGATGCCCAGATAACCCCCGGTGGGCGAGGAGGACCCCTTCCTCTAACCTTTTTCAGAGGAGAGCCTGCACAACAAGCTCTGCCCATGGATTGGCAGTTGGAAGGCATAGATCAGTCATCACCTAAGACCGGTGAGGTTTTTTTCCATTTTTCTGTGGTCCCCTTCCACCCCGAGGATGCCGGCTTGAGTAGGCAACGTGTGATGCATGTCTCTACCAAGTACCTTACAGTGACCTCCCTCCCCAACTCCATTGCCTGTTGAGCTGCCAAAGCCCCAAAAGTCAGTGCTCCCACGGAACGTCAGGGATGTCAGGTGCATAAAGCACCCTGGAAACCAATCCCGAAGGAGGAGAGCATCCATTGGGATGCTCAGTCCTTCTTCCCTTGTTGACCCCTGGTGACTCAGAGTTCATTCCTGAACCCATGTCACCGTGGCGTGAGGTGTGTGTCATCCAGTGTCTCAACCCTCAGTGCCACAAGGCTGGGAGCTCCTATTGTTTTGTGACCGATATGTCAATGGTGGGTTCCTCCCCTCATGACTTCTGAGATATAATTTTAGGGATGGAGCAATAATATGTAAATCCTGGCTACCTTAAGTCTTCACTCTCCCGAGTGCACCTGCTCCATTAAAGTTCAAAGACCCTGCACAGAGCAGTGTGTGTCTGTGGTCTAACCTGCCTTAAATTAATTACAGTATTTGGAGTTTCGCAACTTGACATTCTCTGTAGGTTACTACATTATGCTGTTCTGCACATCTATTCTTCCTTTCTTTGTGTACAGCTATCTCTCCCGTGGTCACCTGCTCCATTAAGGCATAGTAGTGGTAACATGGAGCACCTGCTAAGGAGGGACAGCAGTCTGCACACTGATGATTCTGCGAGGAAGACTACACCCCTTCCTGATTCTGCACATGCTTCTGCCACACTATATCTTCTAGTACCTTAAAGATTTAGCAAGCTGTGAGACACAGCAATGAAGTTAGCCAGAAGGTGATTTCCTAAATCTGAACCTAGGGAGCACCACTGAAAAAAAACTGTGGTACTGAAAATTCAGAGTAACTTGGAGACACTTTCTTTTTAAAACAGCCCCAGGTGTTGCACACCCAGTCCTCTGGCTTTAGGGCTAACCCCAATGGTGGAACTGACCCTGTTCGCTATTAGCCCCACCTGTCACTCCACAGTGGCTGAACATAAATCCTGTTGTGGATGCCATGGAGGGGGGCACTCTGAATGTACATTCAAAAGTCAGCTACTGTAGTTTACCTAATTAAGTATCTAGGTGCTAGACTACTTTTATGCACTCTAAGGGACAACAATCTTGGCTTCATCATGCAAACTGCCCAATGTAAAATATTAAATCTTAGGTATCAATTTGTGTCAAAATCAACTTTATTAGAAGCCAAACAATTTACAACCACCCGCAGCTATGGTAAGACATCTTGACCAGTTTTACAGGATGACTGCATCATCAGGAGGGTAATGAGGCAGTAGTCCCTGCGAAACCAGTAGAGGTGAGGTGTCTTACCTGAGTTATGGGCAGTTAATTGTTCTGCATGATATAAAGCAGATTTTGCACACAGAGTTGTGGTTCTTTTCTGCACTGCTGATAACCAGGAGCACATCTACAATTTTTTAAGGGCAACTCTTCCCAGGTGAAGTATTTTATCTGAGTTGTGGGCAGTTGTGTATCGTTCTCACACCATATAAAGCAGATATTGTACACAGCCTAACTTTCCTGTTGTAACATAATTTTAATCTGTAATAATCAATCACTGTATTTGTATATGTGCTAATTTGTATTTGTGCATCTGACCTATTATATGTGACATGGAACCTTTGTAAAGGAGTCTTTGACTCAAAGGTATTTCTGATTTGTCTGAAAATAAGAAAATTAGAATTGTGGTATGTTTCTGCACTGCTGATTACCAGGGGACATCTACAATTTTTCAAGTAGGCAACTCTTCCTCAAAATGTAAAATATTACCATTTAAAGCTATGATTAGGTTTAAACAAATTTTGCTGGACTAATGAGGTTGTGGTGCTACTTGGATACATACTGTAGATGGATCCACTGGTACTGACCACCCTCTATATTTGCTTTCCAGTACCCACACTTCATTTTCAGCCTGTTCCTCAAGGTCTGTCCCAGACTACAGACCAGTGCTGGAACCCTCAGTTGTTTTTCCTTCTAATCCCACCAACACCTTCTCTCCCTCTGCATTCCCTGAAAAGTATATCATCCCTGAATCACCATCACCACCCCTAGCACTGTCGTACTACTATTTAAACAATTATTACTGCAAACTGTATTGGAAGATATTTGTTTTATGCACTTATGTACTGTGAAACATTTTGAGAAAGCAAGGGTTGCATTATTAAATATTTGAAAGACAAACTTGTTTCAAATCATGAAAGGAAACTATGTCTATATGAAGAAACAGTAATCTATGTGATTTTACCTAAAGCTATGTTAAAACTGCAAGCCGTTTATTCTTCAGTCTGCAGCACTTCACTGTAATGTAACACTGCATGACCAGAAATAAAATCAACATCTGCCTTTGACGAGAGCCCCAGGTCCTAGTGCTAGTCTTATCAGAATAAACTTAGAAACTGGTGATCATATCTTGTGTTTTTAAAAGCTCTATAGAATTTATTTCTTCAGTACCCCAGCAGGAGGGGAGGAGAGGGGTTACATAGAAACATAGAACACACAATTTGATGGCAGATAAGTACCACCTGGCCCACCTAGTCTGCCCATTTCCTACCTAATGGATAAGCTGCAGATCCTAGTTATCCAACATCCTACTTCCTCCTACCTCCCACTAGAATTGCCTTTATGTCTGTCCCATGCATTCCTGAATTCCCCACTGTTTTGACTCCATGACCTCCTCAGGAAGGCTATTCCATGCAACCACAACCTCTCCCTGAAAAAATACTTCCTCACTTTATTTCTGAGCCGTCCCCCACCTTCAAATTGTGTCCCCTTGTTCTTGCACATCTCTTTTCTGAAAGATGCTACCCTCTAGGACTTTGTTGATTCCTTTGAGGTACTTGAAAGTTTCTATCATGTCCCGCCCTCCCTTCTTTCCTCAAGGGTATACATATTAAGCTCATTTAGTCTTTCTTCATATGTCTTCTGATGCAGACCCTGCACCATTTTGGTTGCCCTCCTCTGGACAGTCTCCACCCTGTCTATGTCTTTGCAGAGATGGGGTCTCCAGAACTGCACACAGTATTCCAGATGGGGTCTCACCAACTGTTTGTACAGAAGGATAAGAACTTCTTGTTTTCTACTGGGTTGTGAGGTTCATGGAGGGAAGGCAGTGGAAAACTAATGCTATGGAAATGACTGCATCACCATGTAATTACACAAAATAGCTGTTCTGCAAGTCCTCTTCTAATCTACTTCATAGCAAAAGACAGCATAGCTTTGCTGCAGCCTTAAAATGCTTGGGATCTTTATTATTTACAGCAGGAACACCATAATTGCCTCAGTATTTGAAACTTATCTATTAACTAATTTGGATATCAAGAGCTGTTTAATTCAGAAAGCATTCTCGCTGTTGTTTACCCCTCCAACTTACAGAGAGAGGCGTCAGCTAGTGTAGGACATCACATTGAGACCCATGGGGAGGATTGAGGTGCCTTACTCACTAGCAACAGCTGGCCTTACCATTGTGCTAACCATGCTCTGCATGGGGCCCTGGCTCAAGGGACTGCCTAGTCAGATGAGTAGTCTGTGAAGAAACTAATACACAAAGTCAATGTGTGACTTTTACAAGTCACATTCCTTTCAAAACTGTAAAACTGAAAACTTCCTTTGAAGCTCTGGAGAGTCATTCAATTTAAATTTTCACACCTTGTATTCAAATTAATTTATCAGTGTCACAGCCCTCATGGACCCCAGCCACAGCCCAGAGCAGCAGGCAAAAAATAATCAAATTAACAACAATGTCTGATTAACCCAATGTGGCAAAATTTTATTTTAAATAACTACTGGCCATTGATGTCTGGAGGTCCCTGTGTCAGCTTACAACAATAAAGCACTTATGTGATATTTGCTGTCTTGCCCAAACAAAGAGGATTCTTGCTATAAATTATATTGTAGCAAGCATCAATCCCTGTGATTCTTACTGCTACCTTGGAGTCAGATATAGGCTGATATTATTCTGTCAGTACATACTTATGAAGAGTAGTGTACCAGCAACTCTTTAACAGAAGGTATTAACCCACCTGAGATTAATAATTTACACAGGCCCAATTTAGAAACTGGGTTGCCTCTGCCACTCTGCCATCCTTTACTGCTCCACTTCATCACCCAGGCTTGCCATCATCACTCTCTGTGCCCCCGCATCTGAACAGGATGCACTGTTCATGAAAGTCTGGATTTATTCATAGCTTGTAATAAATTTGGAAAGCTTCTTAAATCAGGTTATTTTACTTCTGACACTCCATATTTGAACTGTATTTTGTTAGCATCTTTAAAACTAAAGTACAGTAGTCATTTGATACAGAATGAGAGCCATAACTCATAGTTAATTATAGCTTCCTATTCATCACATTGAGGGAAGCTAAAAAAGAATCGAGCACTCAGGCCGCTCTCTTTTCTGCAGAGTTTTGTTGCACACTAGTTGTCCAAAAGGTCTCTGCCATGCTGGCTTTCACAATATATAAGGGGAAAATCTTGGAGCTGGAATGTATTTCATACAGCTTACAAATACCCATAACCAGCATTGTGCAAAGGACATTTTACTGCCAGCATACCAAACATATAACGATTTACAATATATATTTTACCATCATTCTGTAGTTTATTCTGATTATTGAACTGTATACAGGAAAGGATTGTGATGTCAAGTGAGTAGCAACAAATGGGTTGATTTCATTTTCAGTATTAAGACAAACTGTAGAAATCTGAAGTGATATGGGCTGGGCTGTCAAGAAAGTGAAGTAATGTAGGAGTCACTTGACCACGATTCTTTAAAATAAAGTTTGATGCAGTATATGATCGAATGAGCTTTTCTCTTGCATCACCTTGGTAAGAGACTGCTGTTACCATGGGATGCTAAAGTGCTCTGGGTAGTGTGGCATTTCAAAGTGGAATACATACTATACAGGTAGTGCTTACACAGTATGCCAGCTTTAGGACAGCACACAAATCATACCTCTCAACTGTCCCTGATTAGAAGGACATACCTCATTTTACCCTTCAAAATTGTTGTATCACCTATATGTCCCTCAAGGAAAAGCTGCTGCCTACAAAGAGAGTGTACTTTAAATTATGAAGCAATGCATAACATTTTAATATTGTTCAAGTAAATACAATGGTTTCCATGTTGTTTTAAACTTGCATCTTCATGTCTGAAGATGTGTCCTCATTATGAGGGCTGCTGTCCTCACTTTATCTACAAAGGATGAGAGAGATGACAAAAATTGAAAGTCTTTAGTCATTCTGGAAATGAAAGTATTGCAGTGCTATGTGTATGAGGAATTGCCAATAAGTGATACACATCAGGAATTGTGCTGGCAGAATATGCCTATCTGGTGACTGGTAGGAAACAAAAGGAAAAAAAAAAGAATATCAGGAATTAAGCAGTGAGCCTGATTGCTGTAGGTCAGATAAAATGGCTGTTGTACATGTTTGAAATGTGCTGCAATTAGCTGCTTCCTATAATATTGCCCTCTGCTGCAATACATAGTTTATTATCCTCCCTATTCCATCTCCTGCTTGCTCCTTGCATTGCCCCTAGCAACAAGGCCATCAAACCCCAAACTGACCTGCCTGCCTGCCATGTTAGCTACCTGTGTCCCAGGTTGCTCACCCACCTCCTACACTGGCTCCAATGGCATCATTATGATATAATACAGAACCGCAGTTGATGGAGAGGTGCAACAGGCAGGTGGGGTGATTAAAACAAGGAATGGAGAGTAGCCCACAGAGGGGATTCACACAGGGCCCAGAATGGTTGAAGTTGGCCCTGAGTTATTGTGGCTGAAACATCTGAAAGTACTGGCTATATCTGAAGTGTTAAGTGAAAATGTTTTCAATTGTTCTATACAGGGATTTCTTGAGTGTTTAGACAAGGATGTGAACAGTTTACCAGAACAATGGTCTGTAATTTTAATTGCATACTAAAGCCTTTTAAAATTTTTCCAAACAAGAAGTTGCTCAATGGGGTTAGATTTTGGGCGATATTAAAATAGTACAGGGGCATAGTGGCAAAATGGCTGTGCTACCACTTCACTCCATGTTTGAACTCTGTAAGCTGCTTTGAGAGACCCAAATGCAGAAGTGCTAAAATGATTTGCTGTTTTTGAACCTTGGTTTTGACTTCTGCAGACAATGTTGACTTTTGTGTGTTCATTCTGTTGGGGTGTTTTGCACACTGCGGTTCCTGTCCTGCTCCACACTTTTGATCCTTGATATCATGTGGAGTCATGGAGGCGCTGGTTTGACTTGCTGCCCAGAGTCACCGCTTGCAAAATAAGGGTTTAAAGTAATTTATTTACAATATAAATCATCCATATGCTGTAAAGGGCACTAGAACAGTCATAAGATTTCATTGATTACAGTCTACAAAATACCATACAAAATCTCACTACACTAAGTATATTAAAGTGCTGTTCTTTAGCAGTATCCACAAGCTAAGTAACACTAGAAGAGTCATATATTTTCACTTATTAGAGGCCACATAAATTGCAAAACAAATCAATGATTGAAAACTTGTGAAAATTATAATCTCAGGCATTACTCAACAATGTGGGGCAGATAAAACCAAATGGGAATCCAAGCCCAGGAGCATAAATGAAACAAACCAGTGAAATTTGTTTTATGCTGGTAGTGATACAGTCACTATCCTCAGATCATCGTGAGATGATGGGGGCAAAAGATCTTTAATAAAGCCAGCTTATTTACAGTTTAGATACATTAAGGGCATGAATTAAAAAGCCCATAATATTTATTTCATGTTACAATCCCTAGCTTAAATTTATAAGTGAGGAATGGGGTGGGTGGAAACATACAAGTGGAAAATCATAGGTAGACCTCCAATAAACAAAAACAAAACAAAAAACAGCAGATCAACATTATAAATGTGCTATGTGTACATCATACCCCAGCCCTTATAATTTTAATCATTAATAGCAAAGATGGAAAAAAGTACATATTTCATACATTTTCACAACTCTTAGAAAAAAAAAAAGACCACTTTTTCTTTTTAAATATCTTGCATCCATTTATCTTCTTCAAGTTCATCCTTTTAAAAACTATGTTTCGTTAATGAACTTCAGAAATTCTGTGTGATGCTATTCTTACCACTGAAGTGTGCCATCAGTTTATTTGCAAGTATAACTTTCTAAATTATAAAAGAACTGTGAAAGAGCAAAATAGGGGTTTACAGTAATCTATTTACAATATAAATTATTCAAATACTGTAAAGGGTACTAGAATAGTCACATAAGATTTTGCTGATTACAGGCTACAAATATACCATACAAAAATCTCTACACTGCGCATATTAAAGTGCCGATTTTTTAGCAATGTTATCCACATGCTAAGTAGCACCTATACAATCACAAATTTTCCTGATTAGAGGCTACATAAATTGCAAAACCAAATCATTGGTTGCACAATTCATGAAAATAATTTCAGACCTCACTCAATAGTGAAGGGGAGGGTCAGATAAAATTGAGTTATTGCTTGCAAATAAACTGATGGCTTGATTCTGTGCTAAGAATAGCATCCACAGAAGTCCTGAAGTTCACTAAAGAAGGATCATTTTAAAAGTATGAACTTGAAGATGAATGGATGCAAGATATTTAAAAAGAAGTGGACTTTGTTTCTAAGAGTTGGAGTAAATGTATGAAATATGTGCTTCATTTCCGCCTGTGATATTAATGATTATAATTATAAAGACAAGGAGTAGAGATAAATATCTTGTAGCTGATAGCATTTTTTAAAATATGAATGAAGCAAATTATTTTAGAATTGTGTGAGATTAGTTCGTATAAATAACAATGTTAATCCTGCTAGTACATCTTTGTATCAGCACTAAGAAAACTGAATAGCAGAGATCACATTCACACAAACTCAGTGAATGTCTTGAATATAAGTTTGTATGAACACAGTCTCTGCTATTTAGTTTCCTTTGGCATTTTCCATAGATTGGGAGCAACTCAGGCTTGATAGTAAATAAAAGAAGTGTTCACTCCAGCCCTGACAGAGTTTGGAAAATCTAGAAATGTGTTTTCAGAATGATTTACAATCAGTTTTCCACTCCCCTTCCAAGATGGAGAATCTTCAACAAAATATCAACCAGTTTAGATTTCAGATCACAGGGTCAGCCTGCCCTGTATCTGAAAAGTTAAGATTCAGACATGGACTGTTCCTCCTCCCGGCCTCACTGTGCAAAACACACAAAGGTAGTCTCATGCTGAGGAGATGTTGAAAACCACATGGTCCATGATGGGAGTGTCATTGTCAGTGCTGAATTCCGCTCATTTCAGAACTGACATCCATCCCTCTTTTCCTTCCTCCCTTCCATCCAGCACTGCATCTGCCAGTTTTATGCTGAGAAACCACACTCAGCCACTGTATGTTCCACCTTCCTGGCTGCGCTAGCAACACAAGAGTCATGTTCCGCTATCACTGATGACTCTCCCTAGTTGAATGACAACCATGTTGCTAAATGATTCCCTGTCAGCTCTATTATCTACAGTATACTTTTTTTTTCTTTTTTGGTTCTCATTTGGACCCCATCTACCCAGAAACATTCCTGGTGTCTAGTGGTACCCCACCACCCTGTATACCCATATGTTTGGTTTATAAAATATGTTTTATATTACTATAATATTTTTATATACATATTTTATTTTCAGTCCCCTGCCCTGCCACATTGCTGGCTGTTTCCTTTGTGTCTAGTGGTAACCCTCAACCCTCCAATACCTTTTTTATTGGAGGTCAGTTTCTTCCACCCACCCTCCCATGTACTTTTCCAAGTGAATAAGAAAACAGTCCTTCAATATATTTTTTATTTTATTTTTATTTATTTGAATCTAAGATTACAAAGTACCTTTGAGCTGGGGCTCTTTTACAAAGGTTATTTTAACCTGTAAAAAAAAAGTCCATTGCCAATCAGGCCCGTAGACCACACCTGACCTCCCACAGTGCACCCACCTCCCACACCCTGCATGACACCCCTACAGACCCACACTCACCTGAAGAGGTCCCAGGTTCAAGATCGACTCTCCTGATCAAAGACATGTCTTGCTGCTAGAACTGACGACTGCAATATGAGAAACTAAGGTAAATGCCATTCAATGTATTTCAATGGGTGTTTCAACATTTATGCATAGTTCAGCCATTTTTGAGATTTTGTTCCAAATTTTCAACACGGCCTTTTGGGAATGCCACCTCATGAACAATATCACTTGTTTCATAACTCTTTCCAGGAAGATGTTTTGTATCTCTGAAATTTGATTTTGCAGTCCCTGTGCAAAATCAACTTTAGGCCAGGAGTTGAACATTTTCTACCCTTCTTCATGGGGCAGGGTCATAAAAATACCACTTAGCCACATTCCTCAGCTGCAGCCCTATTGGCTCTGGCCCAGTTTGTTCTGCTAGACACAACAGTCTTACCCGCCTTGATTATTTTTGTTTTAACAGCCAAGCATTTAAGCACTGTTCAGGATTTAATTATATACCCCCACTTTCAGTCTATGACCCTATAATTCTAAATCTGGATTTGGGTAACTTATGGAACAAAATGCAATGGCAGTTAATCTTTAATTATTTAAAGACGAGCAATGTTAACAGCATGTATGGGACAATATGAACATTTTTCACAGATAAAGACATGGGCGATGGCTCCACCTCCTGCTATGGGACTCACTGAAAACAGTTTCAGGAATGAAAATCATTTTGTTTTGCTCTGCACTGGTGAGCAGCTGCAACATCACCTTGGTGATGACATCGACACTCGTGACGGCGGAGCCATGACATACAATCCCCAAGGAATCACCATTTTGAAAAATACATTTAAACAGCATACAGAGAACAGAAAGCATCCTAGTCAGCTAGCAGGCTAGAAGTCTATGAAGCAGTTTAAACTAGAGGGACAGTGTGACCAAGATCAAAAGGCAGTAGGTGTGAGCTTAGAAACAATTTGGCAAAACAAATATTGACAGGAATGGTTTCTTGATGCAAACTGTTTTGCCATTGAATTAGAGGATAAATGCATGACTGGAGATTAACATTTATAGAAAAACACAACAGACAATAAATTAATGTTTAGAAAACATTGGTAGAAAGAGCATAATTAAAAAATTAAAAGGAAATGGTTTATGAATGGAGGATTTTAATATAAAACATGTTTTACTAATACATACAAATGGAGATAAGTAAAGCATACAGCTCTGTATTTGCAAGTTGAACAAAATTGGAAAATATACTATTTTTATTTTCATGCCAACACAGAAAAACCCCACAAAAACAAAGGTAATCAGTCAATTATTTAAAGTTATCATATGCATTTTTGGTGAAATGTTTAAGGCTAAATGATTAATTATATTTGGAAGTTGTTTAAAACCTGTTTGTACTTACAGGAATGTGTCTGATTCTCACAGAAATGAAATGAAGACAAAAACACTTAAGAACAGCAATAAGCATGACACTGGATCAGGTAAGAGTCACGATACAAGGCCCCCATTTTTACATTTTCGAAGAAGGAGCTAATTAACTTAAGATGGAACTAATACAGTATATGAAATGTTTGATAAAACTGTTTTATAAATATGCTTTAACAAGGTAAAGAATATTGCTACTATAAAAAAGTTTCACTTGGAGTTATATAACAACTAAGTTTGCATCAAAGAAAATGCAAAATGGCTATATAGATATATATCTATCTATCTATATATATATATATATATATATATATATATATATTTGTAAAAAGAATGATTTTCAGTTTTGTTTAAAAGTTTTGTAAACAAAAAATTCTATTATTGTTTGTTTTAGTAGCTGTTCTAACTCTTGAGAAAGAGGAGATGTTCTCTCAAAATGTTGTCTTCACTATGAACAGCATTGACACCATTGAATACAATGACAGACCTGGTAAAGAGTACTGTGTGAGTGTGAGTTTACTTACCTAGGAGTTGGTAGTAGTTTGTAGGGTCTTGTTACTGGAACAAACTCCTCCCATATTTTTCTTTCTCTTAGATGATGGGCCACACTGGACTCCACTGGACATTATAGTTTTGCATGCCACTAAATGCAAATGGGGTAGTGAAAACTGTCTTAGGCATATCAGATTTGCAGCAACAGCTCCAAATGCTGCACCTGCTGCTGGAGGAAGATGACAGGACTGTGGATTACCAAATCAAGTAGGGTAAAGCCTCTATTCAAAACATTCTGGATCAAAGAATAGAACAGGCTGTGCTGCACCTCCACCAATATTATTATGAAGGAGGAGGGGCCAAAGGAGAGGAGATTAGCCTGAAAATCTACCATAAACTGAAGAGTGCACATGATTAGCAGTCTAAGGCTGTCCAAGCAGGCCATAAAACTCACAATTCAGCCCAAATTGAACATCTTATGAGAACCTACTACCAAACTTATTTCTCTCTGGAGGTACTTAGGCTTTCTGCCCCTGCATCATTTTTAAGAGTTCCAGCTCCCTTTCTTACAGAGGAATAAAGTTCTACATTGCTCACTTGTCTCTCACAAGATGAGATTGTTTGTACAATCAAAAATTAAAAAATTGGAGGGTATGGTCTGGCCACCAGTGCGATGGCTACCTAAGCTTCAGAGCTCTCTCTACATGGGCAGTATCCAGGCTTTGGCGCCAAGATCCCGGGACATCCAGACCCCTGATGCATGTAATCACAGGGTAACTCGCCCTTAGCAGTCAGTGCTTATTTTAGCAGACTCTGCCATGATTTATTGCTGCTAGTAGTGTCAGTATCTCCGAGGCACCTGTATGCTAGGCTGCCCAGGTCCGGTCTCGACTGTGGCCTACTGTCTGCAACCACTACTGGGAAAAGCAGGACTCTCTGCACACCTCTGTGAGCTACGTTGTACTTTATCTGGGCATTCTTGCTCTTGGCAGTTTCCTCCCATCTATGTGCAGTGCTACCATGTCTGTCCAAGGTTTCCCAGCCAGCTATTTCATGATTCTCAGCCCTGCTCAGCCCACCTCAGTGGACGAATTGCTCCAGTATATAACAAGGATGCTTGAAACTGCTTATCCCGGTAGAAGATATTAGCACCACCCTGTCGGAACTGTGGTTGATGTAGGCAACTTCAGAATCGCATGAGTGTGGCTGAGCAGTGGGTAGATGTTTGCCAGCAACAGCAATTTAAACTGTACCAGTGCCTACAACTCCATGAAGAGAGACCAGCTACCTTATGGGAGAGAACTGAGGATCAAGAACATTTGCAGGCAAAACAACTTACAAATAATAGGGATACCTGAAGGAGCCGAGGGACAATCTATGGAACGTTTTCTAAATGATAACCTTCCCATAATGCTGGGAGATCACTGGAGGGCTCCATGGATGTGAGAGAGTACAGGGTCACAGTGCACAAAGATAGGCATATGTCTTCATCCAGGCCTATCATTGCTTATTTCTGCACTATACAACCAAAGAAATCATTTTGAGAGCTGCTCGTGATCTGGGGAAGTTAGATGGCAAGGTGCTACAGTCTCCTTTTATTGTGACTTTGATCGAGACAGCTTCGAGGAGGAGATCTCTTGGCCTCCTGAAAAATTCCTGTATCAACATAATTTCCAGTTCAAATTCAGAGGACATACCAGCCTTCTTGTCTCTAAAGAGGGCAGAGAGCTTCTGACAGATCATCCGACTGATATTGGAAGGTGGCTTGCAAAATTTTGGCCTGATCTCCCTATCCAACTACAACTCCCAGAAGGCTCTGGGATCATAATCAGGAGTCTGCTTCTAACAGGAACTTAAATATTGGCAGCAGGGTTCCGAAGACACTTTTAAAGCTGGATGTGCAACAAAGTAACCGGTCCCCTGTATTGCCTGGCCCTTCGACCTGCAGCCACTTCAACAACACCTCTGCCTCACAAACTTCAGCTACCACCTCACTGCCTCCACACCCTCTGGACCACCTCTTCATCAATGACAGCATACTAGGAGTGGCGTCCAGCCTACACAAGATCCACGGATGGCTGCACCTCATAAAAGTCTCTTGAGATGACAGAGATCATTTCTGTCATTGTGGCCAGTCTGTTTTGCCTGAACCCCAGGATATGGAAACTGCTGCAGCTCATGAATGGTCTGACCTTCCCGATGACTTGCTGGTGGAAGTGGTGGATGCTCTGACCCCTGTGAGACCAGGCCTCATCTTCTTATGCTACTGAGGTGGCCACTGAAGCTTCTAAGTCTGCAGTATCTCCCTCAACAAGTATTGGGCAGGTCAAGGACCATCCAGTTAAACCATGGACTTTTCAGGACATGTTTCTATATAGTTGTTTTCTCAATTATTGGTGCAGATGTGTTATTCTGTTTTAGTATGTGTCCCATCTCTGATACCTGTCAGACTGTCTGTCTGTGTTGGCAACAGGGCTTAAGTTTTTGCCACATGGCCCTCTAACCCTCTGGCAGCGCCACTCTTAGATTTACTGTGGGAATGTCCCAGGGCTAGCTGCTCTCCTTGTTCCCAGTTCCCAACAGGCTGCTGCACCCATTTATCAGAGCACTAGCTCCCAATATATATATATTAGTGGGGCACATGGCAGGCATACCTATAACTGGTCTCTTTTGTCCTGCTGTGTCCCATAATAGAGATGGGCCTACAGTATTACTGATATGAAGGGTTACCCCTCTCCTCCCCATTCCCCCCACTTCCAACCTCCCCATGAGGTCCTGGTGCCTGGCCTTGTATATGCTCCTAGCTAGTAGGACTCACACCTGGTCGGTTGCAGATACCTCCCCAATATTAGGGTTGAGAGCCTGTGTCGCTGAGGATAGTTGAGCACAGCTACCTTCTTTCACCTCAAGCTCTGAGTTTGTAGCACAATTGCACTTTCTTTCTCTTTAATATTAAGTGTGTTGTGTAGTGTTAACTTTTATCCCTGTTTAGGGCAGTTGTTTTCTTTCCTTTGTTTAATAAACGTTATTGTGACTATAATATTCACATATTTTATTCTGACTTGCTCATAGTTTCTCTGCCTCTCTCTCACAGCTCATCTAAATGGTGGGTGTACCCTTTCCTTTCTATTGAGCCACTTCCTCTTTATCTGGGTGCTCCATGCTGGTATTTGGGGTAACTAGAGTCTTGCATGTGCTGCACGAGTACCTTTCCATTAACTGGTCCCATCTCCTCCTGGGACTGAGTAAGTGCCATTCTAATTATCTCCTCCTTGGGAGTAAGTAACAATGCCAGGTTCCAACACCTCAGAGACTGTGCTGGTGTCCTGGAATGTGAAAGGTCTCAACCAATAATGCAAAAAGTACTACAACACCTCTGATCTCTCCATGTTGATATAGTCCTGCTCCAGGAGACTCATCTTTTAAGCAGATCGTGCAATGGCTGAAGGTGGAACTGTCTGTTCTAGCTCGGCTTCCTCTAAAACTAAAGGGGTTGCCATATTGATTTGCTGCTCCTCCCTTGGGTCATAGAGGAATCTCAACATGACTCACAAAGCAGATGGGTGGTGGTGAGACTTGCCTTTCCAAGGGGAAACTACTCATCTGTAATGTGTATGCCCCCAATTTTGACCATACTGAATTTTTCCAGCTATCAGTCAGGGCCTTTTTGTTTATTCCAAGTGTGATCCTCTATTCCCACTGTTATGGGGGACTTTAATTTGGTCTCATACATCTTCTTTCACAAATCCAAGCCAACTCCCCAGGCTAGAACCAAAGCCTCTGGCTCTCCACAATTTTCAAGCAAAGTGGGGACTAGCTGATATCTGGCACAGGGACAGCCCCACTGGGCATGATTATACTTACTATTATCCAGTGCATCTTGCCACAGTTGAACAGACTTTTGGTTGACCAACACAGCAGCTGCCCAAAGCATTTCCAATAACAAAATCAGAAACATTTTGATCTCTGATCATGCTCCTGTCCTGGTCACGTACACCCGGGAGGACAACCTCCTCTGGCACCCACTGGAGATGCAACCCTTAGCTCCTGAAGGATCCTGACTTCTGCCAGGTTATCTCTCAGGCTGAAAAGAGATTATTTCTCCATCAATGCACAATGTGGGGCTCCCAGGCACAGTTTGGGAAGCCTTCAAGGCAGTACTTTAGAGCAGCATCATTGCCTCTCGCCACTTCTAAAAATAAAGCTAGACAAGCCACATTAACTAAATTGCAGGCCAGCTTAACAGTGCTGGAGAAGTGCTTCAAATCCCCAATTCCTTCCACCAGGATAGTTCTCTAGAATGACAGACAGTGGGCCTAAAATATCAGATCACATGATTCTCCACCAGAAGGCCGAATGGCTGCTCTTGCAGTCCAAACATGCCTACTGGGATGGCGGGGAGGAAGTGGCGGCTCCTAGCTTTTAGATTGTGGAAACAACAAGCTGGTTCCAGAATCCATGCCTCCTGGATTGGACGGGTAAAACAGTCCATGACCAGGAGGAGGTAAACGATACTATGAAGTCCTTTTATCAGTCTTTATATCAGTCACATTCCTCCCTCCCCACCCCAGTTGGGAAGGAGCTTGACAAATTCTCCAAATGCTTCAATAGGCCTGGGCTTACCCTGACCAAGGGACCCAATTGACACCCTGATTACAACAGAGGAGATCCAAGCCTGTCTCACATGACAAAAGGGAAAGCCCCTGGCCCAGATGGGATGTCTGTTGAGCTGTATCAAGCATTTGGTAGTGACATAACATAGCCATTGCTCTTGTTCCCCATATGGTGGGATTTTCCTCCAACCATGAAGGAAGCTCTATAACTCTCCTCCCAAAGAAGTCCAATATCCCACTAGACTGTGCCAACTTCCATCCCACCTCTTGCTTTCCATTGATACCAAGATTCTAGCCAAAATTCTGGCCTCCAGGATGCTGGATGAATTACCATCCATCATACTGTACACCAGGCCCAGGCTGGTTTAATGAAAGGCAATCAGGTTGGATAACACCAGATTGCTGGTCAATTTAAAATGGCTAGCTTCCCTCCATCCTCCCTATGGCTGCCATAGCCATAGACTTTACTAAACTTTGACTCGCTCGAATGGGACTATTTACATGGGGTCCTCAAATTGTATGGGTTTGGCCCCAACTTCTCCAATGGGTATCTACACTCCATTGTTCTCTGATGCCAGAATCTAAAGAACACCACTCTCTCGGCACCCTTCTCTTTGCATAGAGGACCCAGCAAGGTTGCCCACTATCCCTCTTCTCTTCCTAGTGGCCCTGGATCCCTTATCTGAGCATTTGTCACCTCGGAGGAGGTCACTGATATCGAGGTAGCTTTCACCTCCTACCTGGTTGCTGCCTATGCTGACGACCTCCTGTTAACCTTGTCCAGTCCACAAGAGGCATTGCCAGCAGTGTTATCCCTCTTGTAGACATTTGTGACCCTCTCAGGCCTTCAGGCCAACCAAAGAAAAACTACACTGGCTCTCCTTAATGCAGTATGTTGCAAGGGCTGCCTTGAAGGAACCTGGATATCATGGGTGGCCTGAGGATTCTCCTACATTGGCATACATATCCTCACCAAGTGGTAAGATTTAGAAATGGCAAACTTATCCACACTCCTGACACAATTATCATCTGAAGTGGAGTGCTGATGGAACTCAAGCTATCTCTACCAGGAAAGGTGGCAGCAGTACACTTGCTTCTAGTCCCAAGGGTCATGTACCTCTTTAAAAAACTACCGATCGACTCTCCTCTAAATTATTTGCCTCTTTGGAAACTTTGGTGTCTCGCTTCTTCTGGGGAAGCCCCAGATGGAGCAAATTGAGATCATATTGGTCAAAGGTTGGGCTGGGATCCCCCTGGATTCAGGGTTATCATCTGGCCTGCATGGCAGTCTGCTCTACTAAGTGGTTTGTTCCATACCACACCACCTGCAACCTGGGTACAACTTGAAGCTGGTTTGGAAAGGCACTAGTTTGTACACACTCCTTGGACCAGGAATTAAGGGTCTCTGAGACCTATCTCCTATTGTGACAGAAATTAGGTGGTAATGGTTCTCCTCATGTCCCTATCCCATACACCCTAATCATCCAGATCCCCATGGCATTATACCCTTTATGGCATAATAAACTCCTCACTGTGGAGGGATCCCCATTCACTGGCCTACCTGGGAGTCATGCTGTATCCTTTATGCACAAGACCTCTGTGCTGCAGGTTCTCTATGCTGCTATCCTTTGAACAATTGCGAACTAAGTTTCAGATTCCAAGTACAGACTTTTGCAGGTATCTCAAATCCGCAGCATGATGCAGGCCATAATGCCCCATGATTGCCCAAATGCTAAGTGGACCTGGTTGGCCCACCTCCATAAATCTCCCTCTTTCAGTGGACTTGTCGCCACTTCTACCTGACTTGGAATGATGCCCAGCTGGATCCTTTGGTCTGTAGTAGAATGAAATGGGTGGCTGACCTTAATATCACTATCTCTGAGGAATCCTGGACCCAGTGTATTCGGAGACACACTTTACCCATAAAGATATGAACAGCAGTTTCCTGAAGCTTAAAATGTTGATGTTCTGGCACCATACTCTGGCTGCCCTGCATGCCCGTGGGCTATTGGGCATTCAAACTGCTGGCATTGCCACCAACCCAAGGCACATCTGTTATATATCCTGTGATTGTGCCCAAAAATGTCCTTCTTTTGTTCATCTGTGGCCTTTGACTCTTCTCAGATGCTTGGATCCCAGATCTCCTGACAAATGCGAGGCTTCTTTTGGGAGATACCACCTCATTAATTGCCTTCACTAGGCCCCATCGTTTAGTGGTGGCATCGGCTTTGCTTGAGTTCAGAAGACTCCTGCTTCTGAACTGGCTCCAAATAACTCTACCCACTAGAGCAGCATGGCATGCCACCCAGCCCATCTCTCTCCTCCTTGAGCTCCTCTCTACACACACCAGGGACAAATGGACCAGTACCATGCTTAATGGGAAGCTTACTTACACTCACACTTTTGCAAGATCCCTACCCCCCACCGTAATCCTCCAACTTAAACCTTATATGGTACCTACCTGCTAGTGGTCTTTCCTTCTTTTCTTTTCTGCATGCTTGGTATTCCTTTCATGTGCTTTAATGTGAAGTGTTATGCGAACTAAAACATTCCTTGTTGGGTTCTGCTACTGCTATTACTGTATTTGGACACCACTGTGATTGATCTGTACCATGACAGAACTGCTTATTGTATGTCTATTATATATCTACTTCAGAGCTATCACTCCCATGGATCTGGAAGGTGGCAGTGGTTACCCCTGTTTACAAAAGTGGTGACAGGGCCAACTCTACAAATTACCACCGATATGTATCCTTCCTCCACTCTCCAGGGCCCTGGAGCGAATCATAAGTGACCAACTGACAGAATGCTTAGGCAAGTATCATTTACAATGTCAGCAACAACATGGATTTCAAAACAACACAGTACCACAACCGCTCTAGTGGAGTTTACCAGCTTTATCCAGAATGCACTGGATGGAGGGCTCTTGGTGGGACAATATATTGATCTCACCAAAGCCTTCGACACCATCAATCACAATCTGCTCCTGGATCAGCTCTCCAATACCGACACTTCCCGCAACAGTAGCATGGTTCAGAAACTACTCTCTGGGAGGGTCCAAAAAGTGAAAATCCTGGACACCTTCTCTGACAACCTCAGTGTTAACACAGGTGTTCCTTAAGGCTGTATCCTTGTCCTCTACTGTTCAGCCTGTTCTTAAACAACCTCCCTCAATTGGTAAACAACCAGCTTCTACTGTATGCAGACAATGCAGTCCTATATTCATGTAATTCTGACCACAACACACTGGGAAAGCAAATGTAGGCTAATTTCACTGCTGCTGAGCACTGGTTACTTCAATCAAAACTGCTCCTCAATTATAAAAAACTAAGACTATGTTATTCCATCATCACGTAACAAACACCGCACTCACCAGCTTTGCATTCATAACAATCAGAACAGTTCCCTGGAGATGGTTCAAACATCTAAATATCTAGGATTGACACTGGACCGACCCTGTCATTTAATCAACACATAGACGCAGTCCCAAAGTTGTCAAATGCAAAACTAGGACTACTGTACAGACACAGAAAAGGCATAACTCTGAGGCACCCAGAACTGCTGTAAATAGCTCAGTCCTCTCAGTGATAGACTATGGTCTAGCAGTATATGGGGCTACCTCTCAAACTGCTTTGAAACTTATCAAAACAACACTAAACAAAGCATGTCATTTAGTCCTAGTTGTACCCCATCTCACTCACACCTGCGAGTTGTACACTCAAACAAAATGGCTCAACCTTGACAGTCACCTCCAGTATCAAGTGTGCAAGCTTGTCAAGAAGTCTATGTTAGGACTTACCACTCCAGGCCTGCAAAGCTCCTTAGCTGACCTAATTCCATTAGATGCACTAAGGGTGCAAACAACTCAGCCCTCTGTGTCCCTTTCCTCAGAATCACACAAGACCAGCGGTCCTATGAATACCAGGCACCACTCTGGCTTAATGCGCTTCACCTAGTCATCACAAAAGAGGACAGAACAGGCCCCTTTAAAGATAAACTCTGAGTGACACCGACCACAAACAGGAATGGTGACTGTGAGACCTGAACTTCCCCACACTCTTACCTCCTCTTTCCTGCTACCCTCATTCTAACCTGCACCCTTGCCTTCTCCTCTCTTCTTCCTAACTAACACTCCTAGTAGGCTCCGGGTCCCAGCCTCAGCACTCCCTCCAGTGAGGCTAGCCCTCCTTTATCACTATACTCTTTAGCACTTAAGACAAAAGAACTGCTGCCCATCAAGTTCTTGCCCTTTCATTTAGTATTAGTTAATTATTTTACAGACTATATCATCCTCTGTTCCCTACCTGATTCACTTGATATCCTGTAGATTCTCAAAATGTTCACTTAACAACCTGTCAACCTAGCCTGCTTTGAATTATGTGTCTGTATATTTTTACTTATGTAATCCTGTTATTGTAATTATGTAACCTCTGTAACCTGATGTACTCATGTCTTTCTAGGCATTGAACCTCCTTGTATCTGCTTTGTACTTGTAACCATTGTAAATTATGTTATGCCTATGTATTGCTATGACATGGAACCTCTGTCAAAGAGCCTTTGGCTTAAAGGTACTTCCTAGAAATAAATAAATATCTATGAGCTGCTGTACAGATAACAAAAATTAATAAAATCATTCTATGATTAAAAAAAATTAAAAATTCAAGTGTCCAGGCCTAGACAAATTTCTGGTTGAAGTATATTGGAGAAGCCTGCAAGGCATGGCACCAGGTGAAGTTTGCAAGTGGGCATACCCCAAGGAGACAACTGAAAAGGTGAAGTTGGCTAGATTCTGCCTACTAGGAGGAGGGCCAGGCTGCTAGGCAGGGTTCCAAGGTCTGACTGATCTATCAGCTCAAGACAGCAGCATCGTCTGATTTAAGGTTGTGTTGTGAGGGCTTTGTACTCTTTCGGCTTCTCCATCTCCAGCATATAGAATCTCCCTTGAGCTCCAACAGAGGACTAGCAATCGAAACAGGCTTTGGGTAAGTGGATGCTTTAAAAACATAAATAGATAGAGGAATAAAGTGGCAGGCTGTCCACAGCATGAGATGGGGCTCATGTACCATCATGTGTATGTAAATGCTGTTTTGTAAAAGCTAAAGCAACCATTCATATAAATTTCTAAGGACACTGAATCCTAGTGAGGGTTCAGCAAAAAGCAAGCATCCCTCCCCATTTCATTAAATACTTTAGTTCATTTACTTAAAATAGTTATATCAAAGCAGTCTAAATAATTAACTTCCAAATTACAAATACAAGATGTTGCAATATCCAGGAGGTTAGCTGATTTCTCTTGTACATTACTTTTGTTTTAAGCAGTCTCACTTGTATTTGTGGGGCCCTAAAGGAGCCAGGGTTGTAGTTCGAGGAGTCAAAGATGACCTTGAGCAGAACCATATGAGTTGCTGCAGTCATTTCACCAAGAGAGGTTGTAGATCCCACCCTGCCCACTGTCATTTGTTTGGGAGAATGCCGACTGCTATGTGATGGGTTGGCAGCCAACGGGGCATGAAGCATCACTAATTTTAGCACAGAGCAAATTAAAATTAAAATATTTAATTAAGTAGAAAGAAATGATAGTCTTGTGTCTCAAGACCACTTACATTATAGGTTGACTTGTGAGCCTCCTTACAGGCTATTTAATTTTCTGTGCCATTTCCTTAGCAATAAGGAAAGATTTCAGGTGATCTGGCAATAAACAGAAAAGAATGCAGATAGCCATGTGGCATGGAGCCTACTATTTCCATTCAAGGGGACAGACCTTTTAATAGCACAATCCACTGGTCATTGGGCTGAATAGACTGGATGGCCTGGGCATAGTTTCAAGCTGAGTGTTTTGTTTGGCAGGAGTGTGGTGCATCAGTATACCTTGTTTATGGATCCTTGTTACATAAGCATGGTTGGAACTCTAATATTCAAACTCCAGAACTTTTGTCACTTACAAATGGATATTAAATAAGTAAAATAAAAGGAAACATCCCCTGACAGATGAAGGAAATTATTTAAGTGCAAGTTAACAGCTGTCTATAGTTTGTTGCCAGCACATTTTTCCTGTGCTCATTGAGGACTTTGCTTGAAAGCTTTCCAGCTAGACTAAATTTAGCCAGAGAATTTTCTTCACTGCCTCTCATCTGGTAAAAATCACTGAACTGGGTGTGATGAATAATGTTTGATGGCAGTACACATCAGCAGCACTGGACAGAATTATCAAATTCTGATTTTGAAGAATTTTCTCAATATTCAGTGAAATTTTACAACATTTTGTGCGGTTGTGGTAAATATTCTGAAATTCTTGAATTGGTCATACCTTGGTCAATATTATAGCTAGATATCTGAAAGCTGGAATCCTGCATTGTTTTGCAAAGGCCCTAAAAGGATGACACATTTCAAAACATTTCGATGAGGAGTAGGGAAGTTACAGGGCTCCAAGTCTGACAAGTTATTATTCGTGTGAACTTTCCTGAAAATATTTCTATGCTTACAACTTAGCCACATTCGGAGCTTTATAACTGAAAATGTATATGCATACTTTCATGGATGAGTAATGGAAACTGTTAAATAGAGGGGTCATTGATTGTGTAAACTGTAGTTACAGGAGTTCAAAATTTCACAGTTTATTAAATCATGTGACATTTTTCAAAATATTTGGATGTTTATAGCTCCACTGCCATTGCAATTATACACTCAAGATGTAGCATGCACACCAAAGTACATATATTCTGGAATCTAATTAAACTGGATATATGTCCTTTAGTAGGTTAACATTTGTTATGGATTCTTTAGAAATTACTAATTGGCAACATTTGCTCAAAATTAATGGGTGCATAATAAGTAATGCCAGTAAAATTCCACTTGTAGAATTTACATTTCAAAATACTTACCTCCACTGAATCATCTTTCCTGCTCTAGAATTATGGCCCCAAACACCCTCCAACACTCCTTCAACAGCGATGCCTGCATAATGCTCCATCATGGCTAAATATATCCAGATGCAGTATTTCTGTCACAATGGCCTCATTTGCAATTAGTTATGAGGCTTGTCATCACATGTTGCCACTGTTTTCAAGTAGTAGAAATACATTGTTATCTACAGCGCTGTTAATTTAGCAAGTGGCATTGTACAGTAACAGTGCTGCATGTGCATGTGGTTTCACAAGTCATAACGTCTGTGAGCTTTAGCGGTTATCTAGCATACTTCAAGAATTCAGGTTAGTACATGTGATGTCCAAGACTATACTCCATGGTCTGTAACTCAAGATAGTTACCTGACACTTGGTGCCACTGTTTTACTATGGAGCCTCTAGGCTATGACTACTACTTTATTGACACTTTAGCCAGTGTTTACCTTCCTTTACAGTGGCAATGCAAATGTATGACTGGGCAAATGTATGGACATGGCTTCAGCAAAATTGTCATAACATTCCACAATTTCATAAAACCTCAGGAAATTCAATGTTAATTACTGATGTTATTTTGGGATCTTTGGCTGCTTCTGACTTGGCCAGCCTTTCAGCAAAGGATTAGAAAGATGACATGCAGCCTCTTTTTTATACTGTTTTTTTCTTGGTCAGCAGCTCATCTGTCAGGATATACCCTATTTACAGAAATATACACTCATTAGGCTCAACCCAGCCATCATTCAGTTAGCTACCATGTGTTTCACCAATATGTGTTCCTCCCTTCTCTCCTGATGGGAGTGGTGCTCTGTTAGTCTATACAGCCACAGCTTCCCATGTGGCAGGGATTATTCTTGGCTTAGTTGTAGAGGCCACTGTGTTGGTGGAACTCACTGCCAACCATCCCCAACTGAAATGCACTACTGAGCAGCAGCTGTCTTAGCCATAGCTTGCATCCTCACATGACTTCCTGGGCTTGCTTCTAAACCTGAATCATGAGCATGGCAGTGTAAAGCTGCTGCTGGGCCAAGAGATGGCCTCAAAACCTAATACTTAGGGTCAATGAACCTAACAAAATCAGTGATATTTTGTTCTCTTGTTTTTAAGTAATAGGGGCTTAAAATTCTGCAGTGTAGATATTTATGAAATGTATGTTTAACATTTCTGAAGTTTGGAGCTTATAACTCAGTCATTTGTAGGGCTGCAGTGGCAGTGCCCTGCTGACCTCTTGCTATGAGAAAAGAACTTAACGATTCCTTCTGACCAAACAACACGCTGGAATTGCACCACAGTCACCTCCATGTTCGTGACGCACTCTGCTCATGTTGTCTCTATTGGCAGTAGCACTGCATTATTTTACAGTCCTGTCAGTCACAGCACAAAACAACACACTCTGCAGTGTCCAAGATGACTTCACACTCTTCTGCACATGTGCTAGTAGTCGCATGCGCAGTAGCATGCTGCGCCATCTTGGTCATGCTGGATAGTGCCATGTTCCGCCATGAGTGCCTATTTTATTTTTTAGTTTACATTTTGAATAAATATTCCTCCACCTGACCCTCCTTCACAGCAACCACCACCCCATAACCCCCAGAAACATAGCAATGATACTGGGGTTGCCTAATCCCCAGTGTCACAGTCATGTTCTCCTGTGATGCTGGTCCTTTTTGCAGAATATTTCTCTGTCCCCCACCAGACCCTTCCTCCTCCCCAAACATAACAGTGACACTGGATGTACCCATTCCCTTAGTGTCATGATTGGGAATCCTCAATCCTGTTTTTTTTCTTAACCTGTAAAAAGAAAACAGTCCATCAATGTCTTTTACACTGTTTCTGACCTCCACCAGCCCTCACAGTCAGTACCCATCACCCCACACTTTCCCAAGCCCTTAATTACCCATTAAGTGTCCAACACTGTAATCCTTTCTGGACTGCAGACACATCTTCACTTTTCAAAGTGGGACCACAAACTGAAGAAACAGGTATGCGGTTCAATGTATTTCAATGGGGTTTGAACTTAGAGCAATAACTTTGACATTTTTGCATATTTTTGGCCCAAAGTTTCAACATGCCATCTTTGGGACCCCACCTCATGAACAACGGCACTGTCATTTGGCAGATCTGTCCCGAAGGTGATTTTGTGGTCCCTGGGCAAACCACCTTTCAGGCAGGAGTTGAAAATTTTCTCTGCCCTTGTTCATGAGGTGGGGTCATAAGAAACCTATGTTGAACACTTGGGCCCAGATAGTCAGACTGCACCATGCTGTGGCGCAAGACTGAGCGCAGTGCAACTTGGCTGCTCAGGGGCGTTGACAGGGTGATATTCAACAGAGCTGTGCCATGGCACAGCATTGCTGAATATTGCACCATGGCCACCCAGCAGTGTGCATGGTGCAGTGGCACTGCACCAGTGCAAGTGGCCAGATTGGAGCAGGGGATGCGCTAGCACAAGTTCCATTGTGTTAGGCACAACAACCGCTGATATTTAAAATGCACATGCAAATGGGGATAATGCATGAAGGCACAAATGGGGCCATTTGTTTGTCATTATAGCCCCATTTGCATGCAGGTGCACCGATCCCTGGTGACTTGCGCCTGGTGCCCTGCCAGGCTGCAGCCTTTGAGGACCGATGCCCTCTGCAAAGCGCGGAAAAGTGCCCCACTGCCCAATCGAGGCATATGTAGAATAACTTCATCGCCTTAATTCCTGGTGGTCAACTGGACCACTTCAAGCCCAATCACAGGCTTCAGTATAATAATAAACCGTCCAATATCCCTGGTGGTCCAGTGGACTGTTCGCAGCCTGATCACAGGCTTCAGTATAACAATAAACCATCAATATCCCTGGTTGTCCAGTGGACTGTTTGCAGCCTGATCATGGGCTTGAGGTATACATATACTAGTCCGCATGTCCCTGGGTCCAGTGGATGTGCAGCCTGATCGCGGGGAGTCAGTAAAACATTAATGCCACAGAAATCTGACCCTGGTGGTCTGGTGATACCCCCTCCCCCACCTGTCCTGGCCCACCACCCCACTCCCCATGGTCAGTGTGGTGGCAACTCCACCCGCTTGCTGCCCTACCACCCACCAACTGACACTGGACAGTAGGGCTGTGTGCCCATTGGTCCACAGCATAAGCCACGGCACACAGCCTGTACATTATTACATAGTCCAGATATGTGAATGGATTCATTCACATATCTGGACTGTATAGATTCTGTATGGGCTGCACACCTATTGGATCACGCTGTGGACCAATGGGCACAGCCCTACTGTACAGTGTCAGTCAGCAGGCAGAGGGGCAGCAGCAGGTGGGACCTGCCCACCGCAGCTGACCAGGGGAGCAGGGTGGTGGGGTTCAGTGGGCGGTTGGGGAGGGGTACTGCTAGACCACCAGGGTCGGGTTTCTGTGGCATTAATGTTTTACTGATGCTCGCAATAGGACTGCAAGCAGTCCACTGGACCAACAGGGATATGGGATGAGTATATCTATATGTATACTTAAGCCCGTGATTGGGCTGCAAGCGTCCACTGACCACCAGGGATATGGGACATTTATTTACTTCTACAGATGACCATGATCGGGCATGTGGGTGCCGCCACGTAGGTGCAGCTGGAGTTGGTGGCCACCCACAGGTGGCAGCTACCATGTTGCATCCTGCAACACGGCAGCTCACCTGTGGGTGGCCAGCCATTGTTCCTTTTTTTGCTCACCTGTTTGCAGCGCAAGTAGGGTTGCACATGCATATGCTCAGCACATCCTGGGCTGAATATCGGGATGTGAAGTATGCATGGGCACGCCTCCCACCTATGCCATGATACATTACTGATGCGCTCCGCACATCAGGATTTGTGCTAGGCACAACCCACGTCAGCCCAGGGTGTATCAGTGGGTTGCACATGGCGCAACAGTGTTGCACCATGTGCAACCTCCTGAATATCCGGGCCTTTGTGTAAAGATATTAAAAACAACAGAGTTATGAGCCTACATTGAATTTTATGCTTGCAGCCTTGTAACTTCAATAATTATCAATATTTTCCCCAAATTTACAACATAACCATACCTTTATAGCACCTAATGAATGTGACAGATGTCATTTTTCAAATCCTGGCCAAAATGTTTTTATATCCCAAAGGTGATTTTATAGACCCTGCATGAAATCACCTTTTGGAAAGGATTTCAAATTTTCTCTGTCCTTGTTCTTGAGGTGGGGTCATAAGAAGGCTATATTGAAAATTTGGAGTGAATATATATAAATATATATATAAAGGTTATTTATTTATTTATTTATTTATTAAATTTTGATAACCAGGTAAGCTCGCTGGGCCCTGAAGGTCCCTTTTTCAGGGGTGACCTAGGGAATTACATGGAATAATACATGGGTAGCATACAGCACAGGTTCATTACACTAGACAGCGAGGAACATAATACATAGTAGTTTTTCAGCAGTTACATTTAAGAGGTAAGACATAGTAGCTTTTTAGCAGTTAACATTTCCTGGGTAAGCTCTACAGATGGGGTGCAGTGCTATATAGATGGGATGCAGTGATAGTCACTATTTCCATATGGGGAGAGGGGTGGCTTCCACTTAGGAGCCTCACACTTTAGCAGTTGCATATGGAGGTGACCATCATATGAGCCTCAGCCTTGTGCAGAAGGTGTGGGTAGAGGTAGCATCCTGAACACCAGGGGCAGGGAGTTCCATAGGGTGGGCACTGTGATGGTGAATGACTTATCCCCGCCCGGTTCTAACCTTTGGCACTGCGAGGAGGGTTCTGTCCATTGTTCTGAGGAGCTTAGGGTTTCTCTTTGGGCAATGAGTCCAGTGAGACTGGGAGGAGGGATGGGCTGAGTAGTTTTGAGTGTGGCAGAGTAGTGGGTATTGGAGCCGGACATCCCAGGAGGGTCAGTTTTAGTTGGGACAGAGTGTCACAGTGGTGAGCCCGGGAGCCAGATAGGGTGGTGAAGTGAGCCACCTTATGATAGAGAACTTGTAATCTGTTCATCTTTGTTTGGCAGCTCCTGTATCACTGGAGCCGCATAGGAGAGGTAGGGAGGAGGATGCTTGTGGCGATGGAGTCCCTGGCCATGGTTATCAACTGGCCTTCAGCCTATACGAAGTCCCAGTTTGGCGTGAATATTTTTGGTTACCTGGTTGACATGATCCTTGAGGAGAAGCACTTATCCAGGGTGAGGCCAAGGTATTTTATCGATTCAACCACCTCACGCCTTTTTCCTGATTTGGTCATCAGCCTGAGATGTGGGCTTCTGTCCTAGCCAAGGGTTCTTGGGCCAAATAGCATGGCCTTGGTCTTGTTAGAGTTAATTATCATTCTGTTGGTGACAAGCCATTGCTCAAGGGAACCCAGGTCTTCCTGTAGCTCGGAGCAGAGATCTCCCAGATTAGAGGAGGCAGTATATGACCACGTCATCCACATACTGTACCACTGAGCTACCCCCACAGTGTTTACTGAGATAATTTGTGAAAAAAACAAGAGAAGGGGCCAAGGATAGATTCTTGGAGCACCCCATCCATTAGGGGAGAGGCTTCGACAGGAGTCTTTCCATTTTACCCTCTGTATCCTCCCTGTGAGGTAACTGTTGAACCATGATAGGGAGTCACTGTCTAATCCAACCTGGCTTAGTTTGTAAGGAGCAGGTTGTGATTTACAAGGTCAAAAGCCTTGGAAAGGTCAATGAAGACTGCCCTGGTGGGGATCCCTTGTCCAGTTCTTTGAGAACATCAGTGGAGAACTTGATAAGCGTGGTGTCAGTCCCATGATTGGTTCTGAAACTGTGCTGGGAGTGGGCAAGTAAATGGTGGAGCTCTAGGTAGTTGTCCATAAATTAGTCTCTCTTGAATCTTACCAAGGCTAGATAGCAGGAGATGGGCCTGTAATTGTTGTTAGTCTCCCTGAACCACCCTTGTGGACGGGGACTACATGAGCCAGTTTCCATTGTTCCAGGATGGCACCTGCGATAAGGGATTGATTGAGGAGCCAGGTGAGGGGCCTGGCGAGTGCAGAGGCCCTTCCCTTAGTATGGGGGATGCCATCGGATCCCATAGCTTCCAACATTTAGAGGGACTTTAGTAACGGGAGGACTTTGTTTGGTCTTACATGTCGGATGTGGAACGTTGGGTGGTCCAGCCTTTGGGGATGGGATCATTTGAGACTGGGAAGAGGGTGGCAAGTCCGCTTTGAGCAGGTCCAGGTTTATGAACTGGCGGTTGAGAGTCATGGCGATGCTAGGGTCGTCTTTAGTTAATTGGCCATTTACCTCTATGGGGCAGTGAGTGTTCCCGCCCTTTATAAGCCCGTTTATGTGAGCCCAAATGAGTCTAGGGTTGCCTAGGTTTTTTCTGTAGATCTGTGAGGTAGTCTCGTTTGGCCACTTTGATGGACAGTTTGCACTTATTTCTCAGCATCTTGTAGCAGTTTAGGTCAGCCAATAGGTCCTGTTCTCCTGTGCTTATAGTCCTATCTGCCCAGTGTAGGAAGAGGAGGTACAGGATGGCTAGTAGGAGCCCCTATTTGGGCAGCCAGAGGGGGGCCTAGCATGGAGGGCATCATGCTGGTGAGGAGGCCGGTGGGGAGGAGGATGGATGGGCAGTAGGGATGGTTGGGCCTTGGGAATAAGTTCCTGAGCCCACCATGCTCAACTTAAGAGTAATAACCAGCTCATCAGGCACCAAGTCCCTGACAGATCAGGTCAGTGGAGTGGCCAGGAATTACTACAGCGAGCCACTGGTCAGCAGTACCCAAACTTATAGGGTATCAGATGTCTTACCCCAGGGATAGATGCAACAGTGTATTGGAGAGAAGTGGTCTTGGTAGCACTTGTTACTATAGGATCCTTCTGGGATGAGTTTGAGTGCCACTGCCCTTAGGTCAGCAGGCGGGTTGGACGCAGGAGTTGTCTATAGCTCCGAGGCCGGGCACGCCGTGTTAAGCAATAGGGGAGGCAATCTAGCTGGAGAGACAGTGTTAATTAGGTAATCAGGCAGTTAAGGATGCACCTATATATGTACTGAAAACCATACCCCTGAGGTAGAGTTGAAATCATGTTTATATGTCTCATGGGAGAAAACAGAATAACATGCAATTTACAAGACATAACTGGATTACTATAGCTTAATAATCACTTAGATACTGCAGGTACAGCAGCAGCTGTAATTTCTGACTACCTAGTTTATGATACAACTGGCATTTTTGTGGGTAGCAGGCAATCTGGTAGGGAGAGACAGAGATACTTCCCGAGTTGCACAGTAATTTGCAGGTGGTCAAAAAGGCTGGGATTAGAGAAAGCAGGTGCAGTGATGGCTAAATGCCACTAGAGGAGGTATTGGAGTTTTGTATTGGGCACGGTAGCCAGAAGGTCCTTTTTGTTATAGCGGCCACTAGTGGACAGCTGTGATAACCTGCAAATGGAAAAGTCACCTGATAGGTTAATTTCAGTCAGGTGCTTTATCCTATAAAAAGGAGTGACGACCAAGGGTGGTGGTTGGGGTGCGGGGTCCTTGCTCTGCCGCTTGCATTCCTCGCTCATCCTGGTCTCCTTTACCTGTGCAGATTTTTTCGGTTTGAATTCCACGCCTTTTGCAGGTGATCAGCGTGGGCTTGGGAAGAGTCTGTCGGCTGTGGGGAGGCTGCTCAGCTGCTCTCTCGACCCAGAAGGCTCCTCGGAGCAGGTTTGTCTCTGCAGAGAAGGAGGAAAAAGGTGAGGCTTTTATACAGATCCTACACAAAGCAGCAGACTAATGGAGCATTGGGGGTGGGGATCACATATTCATTGCAGTTAATGTTATTTTAGCCCAGCCCTTGTTAAGCTCATTATAGGACTTTCTAAACAAAGAGGGCTCAGGTGGCATAAAGCAGTTTTTGCAGGCACTGGGGTTTGTAAGGTTAAAGGTGCAAAGGCAGTAGAAGTTTAGCAACTTGGGTAATCAGGAAAAATATTTTCTCTGGCACTACAAGTTTCACTGATTCAGTTTAAAATAAAGGTCAGGGTCACAGAAGGCATTGGGGTTTGTAAGGTTAAAAGGTGCAAAGGCAGTAGAAGTTTAGCAACTTGGGTAATCAGGAAAATATTTTCTCCGGCACTGCAAGTTTCACTGATTCAGTTTAAAATAAAGGTCGCAGTCACAGAACGAGCTTGTTGTGGCATTTGATGTTTCACTATTAAGATGCTCTGCTACTTCTTTACAATTCACAAGTATATAGGAGAAAACTTGAGGGAAAAAAACAATCAGCAGTCGTGTGGTGACTGAAAATAAAGTTTAAGTCTTTCAGTAAAATGGCGCTCTGCCATTTGCACTCTCGCTCATCCTGGTCTCCTTTACCTGTGCAGATTTTTGGTTTGAATTCCACGCCTTTGCAGGGGCGATCAGCTGGAGCTTGAGAAGAGTCCTTCAGCAGTGGGGAGGCTTCTCGGTTGCCCTCTTGACCCAGAAGGCTCCCCAGGAGCAGGTTTGTCTCGTGCAGATTTTTCAGTTTGAATTCCACGCCTTTGCAGGGGGGCATCAGCGTGGGGCTTGGAAAGAGTCCGTCAGCTGTGGGGAGGGCTGCTCGTGCCCTCTCGAGCTTATGTTAAATTTTGCAAACACAGGCTCATAAGTTTGGTAATATTAAATATTTTTACCACAAATTTTCAACACAGCCATTTCTTTACTGCACTCATGAATGTGACAGCTGCCATTTTCAGCTTCTGCCTCAAATGTGTTTTTGTGTCCCGAAAGTTGATTTTGCAGTTCTTGTGCAAAATCACCTTTAAGCCAGGAGTTCAACATTTTCTTATCCTGTCTTCATAAGGAAGGGTCATAACAAAGCTATATACTGAAAATTTGGTGTAAAATATTACAAAACAACAAATTTATGAGCCTACATTACATTTTGCCAATACAGGCTCATAACTTTGTAATTTAGAATATTTTACCCAAAATTCCTTAGCTTCAGCCTTATCAGCTCTGGCTAGTATTTGTTCTTGGCACATGACAAAGGTATTTTAAATGTTTCTAGAGCTTGTGTTAAATGTTCTTTGATAAGTCTAATAAAAAAATACCAAAACACCTGTACTGTATTTTTTCCTGAGGGAAATTGTACAGTTTTAGTTAGACACAAAAGGTACAGCAGTATTGTTCCTTAATAAACTTTAAAAACTGGGTACCACCCTAGCAGTATGAACAGAAAACACTGCATTAATCTTTCAGCATACATGTTACATTCTGAGCTAAAGTGGGAAGATGCAGTCAGATGGTATAGCAACAGTGTTGTTTTATGACTCATCATGTGGCTAGATAGCAACATGTCTAAATCCCACATGGCAAAAAATAGCATTCTTTATTCCAGTACAGTAAACAATTTCTGTCGTGGCAAGCAAACAGGCTGATTGAAAAATAAAGAACAGGTACAACTAAAGGGCATGTCACAGACCAGTTCATCTGGCTTTTTCTTTTCTTCTAGAAAACAAAAATCAATGGCATGAAATGACAAGGCTGCTTATTGCGCTGAATAGGACAGAAACACCAGCTCAACACTGAGTTCCATGATCCAAACTTTAAAAGGTGGCAATGTTAGTGAAATGTCAACATCTGCTTTGCACTGCAGTGATGACCCATGACTTTTGATTACATCTAACCAGAAATCAGACCACCAGCATCATTCTTTCCTGTCCTTTGCTTTACACATTTCTGTTAGGCTTAGTACTGGAACCATATATTTTCTCAGTTCAGTTCATCATTTTTGCTAAAGTTGTATGACCCAGTTGTTAACCACAGACTCGGGCAATGCAGGAGGTATAATTTACACCTGCACTATTGTGCCACAACTAGGAAGTGCCATACACAAATTTCAGTGCACTTTAGGAAAATAAGTACCTTTTGTGATAGTGGCACACTCTAAATTAGCAGAAAGGGTGTTAGAGGTTGCAAAGTGGGTTTGTATCTGCTAACATCTAGGGCAACAATAATCTGTCTCAGCACAGTACTACAACATGGCCCTGGTGCACATCTCCATATCATTATTATCAGTGCTAAGATACAGTCATGGCAGCAGGCTGCTAGGACACCAAGCCAGACCCACTGGTTCCCTCCCTACGATACCCCTCCTCAAATACAGTAAGTCCAGTGCTTCCCCTTTGGCTAACCTCAAGTGAAATACAATAACTCTTGTGTGGTCCAGCAGCCCCATTCTACTCTCCTAATCACTATTATCCTTAGCAGTGAGGCACTATCCTAATCTTAAGCACCTTTTGTTGATGGTGGTACAGTAGTTAACCTCCATAGTAGTGCAATGACCTCTTCCTCCTCACTGGTAATAGTGCAATGTGTCCCCACACAGCCTCTAGTACCACATGCATGCTAAGGATGAGACAGTTCCAAATTGGCATTTGGTGAACATGCCAAAATCTGATGTGTTTGATACCAGTGAAGCTGGTCTAAAAGAATTCAGTATCACTTAAGTATAAGCATTTTGACATCTCGATATTGCAATTTTACTGGAAGCACACACTGAGCATGTCCAGCTTATTGCAGCAGTCAGTCAGTGATACTGAAGACCGAGAAGTCCTTGAGCTGCATACATCTCAGTGGCATTTACAGCCCCTCTCACAGGAGACATACTTGCTACTAAAGGAGCTAATTGTACTTGGAAAATAGTGACTTCTGATCAGAAAATGTTAGCAATCATTAGAGAATTGTGCATTATCATTTCGTTAGCTAATTCTCATTATTTTTAACAATAGTTTCAGGCAGACAGGCAGGGTAGTGAAATCATGTTACAGAGAAGGGGAGAGAGTGCACAGTGTGAGCCTGCGGTGGTAGCTGCAGGACCTGCAGCAGATCAGAGTAGATAAAAGTTAGGCTGGAAAATCTGTAGAAGGTTGAAGGACTTGCTTGGCAAATAAGTGTTTTACTGAATAAGTGCTGCTGTGCTGGTGGTTTAGAGGGCATGGAATTTCATCTTTATTTTTTTCTCCTCATTGAGAAGGAGCAGGGCTGAGTGAATTTAGGAGACTATGAAAGAAGCAAGAGGAGTTTAGATGGGTTTATGTGACAAAATGTTGTTATACACACTGGCTGTTGGTGGTACAAAGAACGAAATCAATCTTTTAATTTTTGCCTGTGTGTGTGTGAGCCTGTCAGCCACTCAGTGAGTGAAAATAGAAGTAGTGTGAGAAGGAAAAGTTGGGCACACCCCGATAAAGATCCCAAAGTGGAAATATTTATTTTAAATTAAAGCATGACACATTCACCAGGCTAATACCCTATGTTTTGACTCCAGACTTGGTCCTTCCTTCCTGTGTGAGACATTAGGGGCTTGTGCCAGGGACACTGCATCAGATTTGTGAACAACAGGGTCCCTGCACCAAAACCTTCATATTTGCTGCAGTAAGGGTGCTGTGCCAAACAGATGGTGCACCAGAGGGGTCTGATGGAGGGTGCAAATTTCCCCTGCACAGAGCTGGCAGTGGTACAGCAACACAGTGGATGGGGGACATCCTGCAACTAGTGTGGAACACTGAGAAGAGACCTGCAGTAGTGCTCTAAAGGGCACTGAGGGCATTGACAGCTGTACTAGGGCAAATGGTGGCACTGGGCAGGTGTGCCTGCATCAGTCTCACAGAACCCCAGATGGGCTATCATGTCATCGAGCTTACTGTGCATGTTTACAGTAAGACCCGACTAAGCGGTTCCCCATCTGCAGGTCTGTGGAGCTTGATGGAGTTACACCTGCCGGTTCCGTGTTTGCCTTGACTCTGCCATTTGTGCCCACAGTGCCCTTTATGGCACTCCCACAGGTCCCTGCTCAGTGTCCCTCACTGTTGCAGAGTGTACCCAAAGGACCAACTTTACCACGAAGGCTGTTAGACAAGCACCTGACTGGTCTAAGCACAGCTGTGAGTTCACGGCGATGGAGGGACTTTCAACTCCCAATTTAGGGATTCTGCACTCACCATGCTGTTAGCCCCTTCTGCAATGGCACAGTGGTTCAGCTATTTTAAGGATGGTGCAAGCCCCATTGGTGCAGGCAGCCCCTAGTGGTACACCTTCCTTCCAGAATCAGGATTGGTGCAAGGTGTGGTGCATGGGGCCCTTGTGTCATTTCTCCTTTCCTCTAGCACCCTTGCATAAGTCACAACTTTTGAAAATTGAACTCTAGGTCTTTTAGTGGACAAATTGGAACACCCTGCCAGAGGAAGTGGTGGGGGCTGAAACAATCACGGGATTTAAGAATGCATGGGATAGACATAAAGGAATTCTGGAGGTCAGGGTGCGTGGCAACAGACTTCTTGGAAAACATAAACTGAACTTACAAGCTCAAATGGGCAGACTGGGTGGCCCATAGGCCCTTATCTGCCGACACTGTCTATGTATCTATGTATCTATGTGTGGTCTGTCAGTGTGGGGATGGCCTAGAGGTGTTGCTGTTCAATGTCACCTCATGAGTCATATTAAAGTGTTGCTTGTGCATGTGCCAGGCATGAATACTATTTCAGAAACTAATAAACATTGAAATGATTTTTGTGAGTAATCATTTTAGTGTACAGTGCTGACTACATCCTGGGGCTTGTGCCATCAGCTGTTGTACTTGTGCTGTCGATGCATGTTTACAAAAAATGGAGTTCAGGAGGAGAATAGGATAGGGCTGCTTAGGGAAGGAAAGGAGCAGATAAGAGTTCCATCATGCTAGTAACCAAATACAGGTTCTTCAAGCAGTGGTGGTAGGGAGGGGCTGATCAAGGTAGAACAAGGACTGGGAGTTAAGTCATGATCATTTTGATTTTATTTATTTTTTAAACTCTAATATTTTACTAAAGCATGTAAGAGAAGAAAGAAAAGAAATGCTTCCAAACAGTACTAGATTATATTTCTGTACAGGAGTAATGACAGAGCAAGATAAATCTGCAATTAAGGCATTTCATTAAACAATGCTGTAGATGTTTCTAGCCTACATAACGATCTGTAGTATAGTACAGTGTAACAGATATTCCATATTTACCTACTTGACTGTCCAGGCTCATCCAACTATGCTCGTTCATACCCATCACCCTATCCCCATCCCCCAAAAAAAATTTCTAGGAGTCCCATCCCTCCTCAGTCCACCTATGTTAGTCAAGGAATAAATTAATCATTCTTCTGTGACATATGAAATCTTTGGATGAATGCCCTCAATCAGACATCATCTCTTCCGAATCCAAATTGGGCCATTTCAAATCCAGCTACAGTGACTACTCTCTGCCACTCATTCCTGTGTCTGTTTCCACTAAACCCTCTTTGGCAATCTAAAACCCTACCACTTGATTACTGTTAAATTTCCTTAGCACCATCTCTGACATCCAACCCCATGCTACCCTACCCCTTCACCTTTCCTCCCTCTACCTAATGCCCCTGTCTGTCCTGACAAGGTCTGTTGGCTGATTTCAACTTACCTTATGATTTTACCGTAACTGACAAAGTTTGTTTTGGCTGATTTTCAATTTACTGTATGCTTTCCTGTGCATGAAACTGCTTAGCTGCTACTCGTTTCTATTCTTTAATTCACTGTGAATGTCAACTATTGCTCTCTTTTCTTATTTACAATTATTTTACCATACCCTGTTTAGTCTGCAAACCTGTTGATCTCCTTTCTCTATGTATACTGTTTTGCCATACTTTTTGTTCTGTTAACCTGTTGTATTATGCTGCTGACGTGGAACCTTTGTAAAAGAGCTCTAAGATCAAAGGTATTTGTAATCCTTACCTAAATAAAAAAAAAAATAGAACACCTAGGATCACCATCTGATGTTGAACTGGGAAACTCTGCTGTTATACCTTGCCGTGAGGTGTTCTAGAGCATAAATGTCATTTATTATCTTACACCACTGGCTATGTGTTGCACTTTAGGTTGCCACCAAAGGTCAGTAATCACCTTTGACAACAAGGATATATACATAGAGGAAGTAGATCTGTGCAATGTGAAAACTGGTAGGTGGAATTGCAAGAAAACCTATTTCTGGTGTTAACACTTCCGCTAACCAGGGCATAAAGACCTTCCCAGGGCTTCTAATTCCCCAAACCACATAATTTTCTTTTTTCTCTCCCAGGCCCCATTTCTCCTTTTCCCTCAACATACATCTAACTTTTGCCTTTAACCTTTTCCCATCCCTCCCCAACAATGCCCACCTTATCTTACCTCCTGCATCTCTGTATCACTGTGCTTGTGTTCACTGCACTCACTCTGCACCCTCAAGGAGACCCTCACCAGCCTGCCCTCTAGATTGAAGAATACTCTCACCTCAGTACTTACTGCATAATCACCTCCATGCTATACTGCAATGTATCAGTCACACCTAAGCAGGACGGCCCTGCCTGGCATACCTGTTTCCTGCAACAGGACCCCCATAGAGGCTTCCTCTACTTCCACCCTCTCATATTTGTGAATCATGCAGACAAGCCCACAACTAGGGCTGCCAGAAATCGACTACATAAAAGCTACTACAAATCATTTAAATCCTACCTCGCCCACCTAGCTCTGCTACTTCTCATCTCTCTGGCAATATTCATCCCAATCCAGGCCCTCCCCAAAGCTGGGTGCAGGCATCTAAAATGCAGGCACATTATCGTTCTCATCCCTCAATATCCACACAGCATTGTCACAAAGCTGATAGCCTATAAGCACGGGTAACTCTCCATACCCCTGATGTCTTGTCTGTATTTGAAACCTGGATCTCCCCAAATTCCTGATGCTGCTGTCAATCTCCCAGGCTATAGGATCTTTCAGCATGATCGATTTCTAAATGTGCGGAGGCTGTGCGCTCTATCTCAGGGACAACTTACATGGTATAGCCCTACAGTTACCCTGCCTAGGTCCATACACACAGGCCCTTGGCATGAAAGTCCTCCTGAGTGCCCATAACAAAACAATCACCCTGCTATCAGTCTACATCCCCTAAAACTCAGACCATGGCCTCCAGGCAGTTATTGACTGCCTTGGAAACCTAAGCCGCCTCGAAACCATTCTCCTTGATGACTTTAATATAAATTGGCTTGCCCCAAGCCAACCATTTTAAAAATGCAATCCTCACTGTCCACTTCAAGCAGCTCATCAAAGCCCCCACTAGGAACAACTACAGGACAGGTACCAGCACTCTACTTGACTGGGTCCTCACTAACCACCCTAAGCATATCACCAAAGCAACTGTCCTTGCAGACTATATCAGCAACCACTCCCCATCTGGTTCCATTGGTCAAACAAGTACTCCAAGTCTCCACCTAAAACCGTCTTTAATCAGGTCCTAAATCAGGGTCACACCTGTCGCCTAAGAACCGATCTTCTCAACACTGATTGGTCAACCGTATAAGGTGCCAACAACGTTGATAGTACACTTGACCAGTTCATTCACCCTTTTAACCTGGCCTGTGACAAACATGCACCCTTCTGAAAACAGTAAACCAAGGCTACTGCAACCACTGGCTTGTTGTGACATAATTGAGCTCATGAAATTCAGGACCCACCTCTGGCATGTAGCCAGGGCCACAGAGAAGCTGTCTGACATCAATAACTAAAAGGGCCAGAAACAACTGCACCTGGACGATTCGAGCAGCAAATTAACACTACTATAAAGATGCCCTTGCTGCGCACTGGAAGGATGGCAGAATGTTCGGGCAAACCTAAAAGAGGTCACTGGTCATGAACCCAAATCTGCCCCTTGTTGCTCAATGTCGATGGGACCTTATCCTCAATCCCTTGTTCATAGCCAACATCCTCAATCTCACTTTTTCTGATCTCAGTGGAGTCCTCCATGGTGGCTTTTTCACTTTCCTAGTCCTTCTGTACCTCCTCAGCCTCCTGAACACCCCTTTTTTCATTTCAAGGCCATCTCCATGGGAAGCCAGGAAATACCTGCTTAAGGTTCTAGGCCAAGGAGATATAGTGGTGATACCCTTGACCTAAAACTAGTTCCTCTTGCATTAGAAGAAATCCTATCCCCACTTACATACATCCTCAACCTATCTCTGAGGCTTGCAAAATTCCTGCAAAGGTGGAAAGTCGCAGTAGTAACCCTGTGTTCAAGAATGGTGATCCGCCTTATGGTAATTATAGACCTATTTCAATACTCCCGCCCTCTTGAAGGCCCAAGAACGTATCGTATCAGACCAACTTGCTGATTATCTGGAAAACACCAGCTGCTCTGTCCTCAACACCATGGATTTAGAACTGGGCACAGCACTACGCCAGCTCTCCTGGAATTCGTGGGCTGTATCCACAAAGCTTTCGATCGGGGTATCTTGTTGGGGCAACCTTCATCGGATTTGAAAAAAAAGAATTTGGTACAGTAAACCATGCTCTACTAGCTTGCCAGCTTGCTGCCTCTGCCCTCTCCTAAGATACCACTGCATGGTTCTGTAGTTACCTCAAGGTCACTCACAACAAGTGAGGATAGATACTGTCCTCTCAGACAGCAAACCCGTTTGCCCAGGTGTCCCTCAAGGGTCAATACTGGGCCCACTTCTCTTCATTATGTTTCTGAATAGCCTACCTCTAGCCTGTCAGAATCACATCCTTCTTTCCGAGATGATGCTGTTGTCTTCACGATGGCACTGATCCATATACCCTGGGGCATCAACTGCAATTCGACTTCTCCAGTGTAGAGAAATGGTTCAATAACCACAAATTGGTTATGAACTGTAAGAAGACAAAGACTGTGCTGTTTTCCAGCCCTCAAACAAGCATCAAAAGTACCTCTTGTCATCTGCAACAACCTGGGATCCTCTCTGGAATTTGTTAATCACTTCAAGTACCTTAGTATTACAATTGACAGTATACTATCCTATGCCCTCCACTTTGACAACACTGCCAAAGCTGTCAACTTGTGCATCAGGCTTCTTTATAGACATAAACATAAACTAACTCCCTAAGCTCTATGCATCGCTGTCCATAGCTCTGTTGCTCTTCTTATGACTATGGGCTGGTAGTCTATAGATCCACCACAGATACTGCTCGCAGCATAAACTGCACTCAACAGGGCATGTCATTTCGCCACTTGTGCACCCCAGCTGATGCATACTCGACCTCTACGCAAGGCTGACTGTCTTCCTCTCAGCAGCTGCTTAAAATACCATACCTACCTTCTAGCCAAAAATCCACCTTGGTCTAATACCCTCTGGGGTTAGCCAACTACTTGTTCAATTCATAACCCCTCGCCGCACCTCGCAACTCTGAACACCAGTTCTTCCAAGCCCCAAATGCAGAATATCCCAAATTCAAAGGTCTTTTGCCTATGTGGCACCATTGTGTCTTAACTCCCGGAGTGATAATGTGGCTAACCTGCCCACTTATGCGTGCCTTCAAAGGGGCCTTAAGCAACAGGTGTTACTTGACTCATTCTGTGACTGCTTTCATTAACTCCCTTACAATGCTTCTCTTGACTACCACCTCCTCCGCCTCCCTCCCTCACACTTTCTCCAACTTCTGGCCCACTTAAGTGCCATCCACACTCCTGACCTTGGTCCCACTGTGTACTTACTTAAGTGACTGCCTACTGCTGAGCACTTAATCTCCAAATATCACTCTGCTTACTTCATTTCTTCTGATCTGGACCTGATTAGACTGTAGTATCCCACCTCTCCTTGTTTTATTATGCTTGCTGTGCTTTCTCTAACATGTCCTATTGTATATCCTGTATAAGCAATGGAACCCTGTATAACTGTCTACTTAATTTGATTTGCCTTGTCTGATTTGTATGTGCACCTGATATGGTACCTCTGTACCTAAGCAATGTAACTCTGTATAACTGCTTACCTGGTCTGACTTGTCTAGTCTCATTCAAATTGTACTTGATGTGGAACCTATGTACAGTAATGAGCTCCTAGCTCAAATGGTACTTCAGTGATTCAAATAAATAAATAAATAAAGATCTGCTCCCAGAAGGTGGCCAGCACTGGGCAACTCAGAAAATGTGTACATGCATGGCCAGGATTTCTCCACACCGTCTCAAGCAGTGACTATACTGTGCTTGGAGGAATTTCATCAGCCAAGAGGGAGTATTGAAGAACCATTCAGAGACTTCCAAGAAAATTCCCGCCAGTATTTCACTGAGGAAATCTTAATGGAAGAAAAGGTATGTTTGATCCAGGTTTCATACGAAATATTCGTAGAAAGCTCCTGGTTTCAGACATCAAGAATTCCTGACTAAAGTCCCCATGGAAATCTCTAAGACCTTGAACAAAAATCTAATTAAATGTTGCCAGGAGTTCCTTCAGGGCAGAAATAAATATGTTTAATAGTAATGGTAGGAGGTCAGGTAAATGGCTTCTCTGTGCCCTTATCTAAAACAAAAGTTTTTATTTGTAAGTACCTAAAATATTCTGTTTGTCAACTGACATAAGGCTTGGAGATGGGCAATGCAATTATGCCCCGGCATCCAGAAATTTATATATATGAAAGGCCTCCAAGATGCCATCTTTGGAAAGTAATGTCAATACGTGCCAGAAGGAAATCTGCTTCCACCATTAGCAATCATAAACAATAGAATATGTAGCTCAAGGGCAGGGAGAGAATGCATTATATACCAAGTTCTCAAAGTGTTTGCTGCATCTGTATAAAAATTTGTTAAATTAGGGAGAGACAATAGGGAGAAAAGACAATTTGTCCCACATCATGCAAGTCATTTTACGTGCATTCAATAATCTTCTGTGGTGCTTTGTATGTGGATTTAAGCAACATGAAGCAATACTACCTGTTACTGCAAAAAATAATGATGAAGATTAGGAGGTTGAGGCTGCCCTTTGCTAAGGGTAATTGAAGAAGGACCATCTTACTCAGGGACAGTGTCTGGTCCACACAAACCTAAATAAAATGTTATTCCATGAAGCAAAAATATGGCACTGGAGGGAAAGGTGTGGTCCGAACAAATATAGGAGTCGGGTAGAATGTTCATTCTGACCATCTCTATTTTGGAGTAAAAGGATGGTTGTAGTTGTGACCACTTGTGGATGTCTCACCAATTGTAATTGGTCCATAATTAACCAAAATCAAGTTTTGTAAAGAGTGTGAGATGATTGCCTAAGTATTTGCTTTTTGTACTTATTCACCATAAGGGAGATGGGAATTCAAAGATGAGGAAGGAGAGCAATTAAGAGTGAGTACCTCAGTTTTACAGGTATTAATGACATATCCTGGAACTTCAGCAAACTCCTGCAACACCTGTCACACCACTGAAATAGATTTTTCAGGATCCAGAAGGGTTAATAGAATGTTGTCTGCGTGAAGAGACAACATATATCTCACTAGCAGAGCAGTCCCTCCACCTGTCTTAAGTTCTTATGGCAATGGCCAATGTCTCTATGTAAAGAGCAAACAAGAGAGGTGAAAGGGGACAACCCTGCCTGATCCCACGCCAAGTACAACAGAGTGGGAAATATGGCCATTCACAGAGATATGTTGATGGGGAGGCATAAATATTACTGAGGCAAGTGATGAACTCCCCAGGAAAACAAAAAGGAGGACTGAACCCACCAAGGAAATCTCCAAGACACTCTATCAAATGCCTTGTCTGCATCAAGGCTGATGAGTGCAGCTGGAATTGTTTTCACATGACATGATCTATTAAATGAATAGTCCTGCAGGTATTATCTAGTGTTTGTCAGCTTCTAATGAAACCTGATTGATCTGGATAGATTATAGAAGGCAGGACATCCTCCAGATGGTGCCGATATGGACATAAAAATTTTTGTTACAGTTTAATATGGAAATTGGTCTATAGGACATCGGACTTTGAGATCCTTGCCCTGTTTCAGAATGGTAGAGTACTGAACATACCCAGGATGCTGGAGGTAAGGTACAATTTGCACCTGTTGGAAAGCAGCTAGCATTGAAGGAGTAGCTGATCCAGGAATGCTTTTTACCATTCCATGGAAAATCCATCTGGACCAGGGCATTTTAGATTCTTGGCTCATGAGAGGACAGTTCTAATCTCCTCCTCAGTAATAGGGACCTGTAGCCTTTCTTGCTGTTGTTGGGTTAATTTAGGAATAGGAAGTGTAGACAAAAATTTACTAAACATGTCATCTGAGGGGAGCCCTTCTGAGTACAAGTTGGAGTAGTAGTGACAAAAATATTTAAAATATCAGGGTTGACACCACTAAGCCTCCCATACCCAGGTATTTAATTTATGTAATACAGTAGGCCTGTCTGAACCCCCATTGTTTCTTTGCAAGAGTTTGAAAATCTCTTGGGCCTCCTTTATAATTAATTTTTTCAGCTCTAGAAGAGTTATTTGGATGTTATAGTCCATAACACTGTGAAGTCTCGACTTGATCTGGTGGATTCGGCCCTCATCCAATTGCTCCCCTGCCTCATCCAATTGTTGTAGTATTAAGTTCTTCCTGTAACTGATTATATTTAGCTTCATTATTTTTCATTTTCAGGGTGTATATGAATTATCTCACCACAAACTACTGCCTTCATAGTATCCCAAAGGATTGTAGAGGCTGTATCTGTGGAGGAATTCTCTTGTATTAGTTGAAGGATTTTTGGATATCATGGTCCTGAATTCTTCATCCTCAAAAGGGAGAGATTGAGCCAAGATTTGAATTATTTTGATTTAATTTATTTAAAATATATACAATCATCCCTGACAACCAGGGAGGTTGAAGTTCAATAACTATCAGACACAAAATACATCAAGTACACATAATTAAACATTCTACAAAAGTGCAATATTAAAAGTTACAACACGTATTGCTATAAAGGATATTTTCTACGCTTAAAAACAGTAACACATTTAACATTTACATTGATTAATCAGTATAAACAGGAAAAGCAGCAGACCTACGCTTTTAAATATCTCATAAATGATTTCATATACAATATGCTTTCATTGTTATGAAGGTTTTTTTTTACTATCTGAACTGTTTGCACAATATGTATCCAGATATCCAGGCAGTTATAAATCATACAGTTTATGACTTAGATTACATATTTCATGACTTTCTTTCTATACTTACACTTAATTTCTCCACATTACATACTTGTCAATTTTTTTCATGATCAGTCTAGTAACCCTATATAATTCCTGTAGCTCTTTTCTGCATTTTCTCCAACTCTTCATTTCCATTGTTGATCCACCATGATGTGAGACAGGAGCACCATATTCCAGTACTGGCCTAATCCATGTAAAGTAGTTGTACTTTACAACTGGTCAATCAGCAGTAATTCTGCTCTTTTTAAGATTATAGGAAAACATAGCCTTGAATTTGCTTTTTTAATCATACTTTCACGTTGATTTTGTCCATATAAAATGTTTTAAAATATAATCCCTGTCAGTTTTACTTGATTTGCCACTTTTCCATTAATACCCCCAAGCAGTAGTGGGTACTTGGCCATCAGCTTGGTTTGCCAAATCTAGTTTTTTTTTTTTTCAGGATTTAGTTCCATAAAATTATTTTTGACCATATATTTGTTTTTTCCAGGTCCTGCTGCTTCCTACTATATCAAAAATGTCAACTGTTGTGGTATAATCTACATGAGTAATATGCAGACAAGTACTTTACAAGGTGGGATGCTCCTGAAGAAGCTGCATAGTGAAGTGATAAGTAGGTGTGTTAGCCTAGCATTTACTTGATGGACATGTGGCAATAAAATGCATTTTTCAAATAGCTGTACCTAGTGTGGTATGTGCACAGCCTGTTTCTTTGATGTTGTTTACATATTTAATACACTGCCATTAAGTACTTAGCTCACTGATCATTGATACAAAGAGGAGGGGGCTGAGGTTAGCACCTGGGGACACATTACAGATACTGTACTAACCCTTTATTTTACTTTAAATCCTCCTTCACAACTATTATGATCTTCCTTCCAAAAGCTCATAAAATAAACCCATCTGACTATACATGTGGGATTTTATACATCTGCAATTTTTCATCAAAATGCTACGGTATGGTCAATTAAATCAATAGCTTTCCTATAATCTGCTAGAGTTGTCCTAATGAGGTTCACATCATACCATACTCTCATACAAATCTTTAGAAACTTTATGGTATCTATAGTTGCTGAGTTTTCTCTCAATGACTTAAACTAACTTTATCAATCATCCCTTCTACACATTCCATAATGCTTTCTGTGATAAAACTTAATTGTATTAGACATGAAACAGATCAAAGATACTTGTCTAAATGCTTTATTGCATTGGACGGAATAGCTTTTTCAGGAATGGGTATTATTTTAGCCTGTTTCTACTAAATCAGTAATTTTCTGGTAATAATAGATTTATTGTAAATATTACACAGCCTAGAAAAATTAAGATCATTGCCCACTTCCAAATCCAGTTTGAAGCATGATCTGGCCAGCTGCCTTACACTTTCAACTTTTTCATTTTTTTGCTATGACATTAACTTCTATTGTAACATGGCACAGTAAATGATGGTGAAATCGAGGAAGGAGATTGGTGCAAAGACACCATGTGAAGCCAACCGAAGCGTGATTAACCCAGTGTAAAGCCCACTGGTTCCCAACGCAAGTAACCACATGGTGCAGCACTGCATCGGGATCAACAGGCCAGGGAGTGAAGTAACCGGAAGAGTGCCTAAAATGCTCAGACAGATAGAGAGACACTGCCAGATTTTATCGAGCCATACCTGTAGATGGCGTGTCATGCAAGTCACACAGAAGAACTGTGGAATGCCGCTGACTCCTGCAGCAGCCTCGGCACCTTGAAGAGAAGCAGGTCGAGTGTCACAACGAGTGAGAGAAAGTCATCCAGCAGCAACAGGTGGCTTCCAGCTCACGGCGATACAACTCAGTATCAGTAACTAGAGGTATGGCAGTGTAGCGGCCAGCATAGAGGCAGGGTCACAGATGCAACACACAAATATTTGCACGTTGTATTGGTAGTGGCCCCAAAAAGAAATACATGTGTCTCAGAGTGCACCAATCTATGTTGGCAGTGTGAGAACAAGGGAAATACAGGAAAATTGTCGGACATAATCAGAGAAAAATAACATTCTGTCTGTGTGACACACCACTTGTATGTTCGCATTTCTTCACAATTGCTGCACACTAGCTAAATGCATCTGACGGGGTCAATGTGCATGCACACCATGATACATCTTCAGCGACTGAAATGTACGAGCCTCTAATATGAGTTCTCTAATACAATCACTGCCCTGTAAATCTGTGTGTGTTTTAAGAAACACTGTGGTCGTAGGAGTACTTCCTTGCACTTGTCATGTTACAAGTGCATTAATCTACTCAGCGTTGGGCTCTACCATGGATTAGTGTCGGCTGGGTGGTTGGAACTTCTCGCGCTAAAGCTGCGCCAACCCCCAGCAGGGCATTAATCCATGGTAGAGCCCCTCCTCTGTCGGTAATTAATGCTTACTTTAACTGCTTTTGAATATCCAATTTCTCTGCCTGTTTGGTTAGACCCTTCTAACAGCACAAATTCTTTGAAGCAGTTCTTAATAATTGGCTGACCCCCCCACACAAACACCTTTCTCATAGCCACATGGTTGATTCCCTTTGCAGTTGAGCCATCCTGTTAACCACTATTTAAAAACTCTTTTGGTTGTCCCACTAGAGATGTGTGAAAAAACTTTGCCTGCAGAAGTTCCGAAAGTCAGAATTTCATTTCCAAAGTGCAAAAATCATTTTGGGAACTTTTGGGAAATTCCAACTTATAACTGTGGATTCTTTGTTATGTAATACATACATTGATATTAAATTGTGAAACAAAAAATCCACTATGTAGATTGCCCACTTTTCAGTTAAGGTAGAAACATTTATTTTTATTCTTATCTGCCAACTCTCACCATGGCAGAATGCTGACTCTGCACATTAAAGTTTATTATGCATTTTCTGTTAAATTGCATACTGTTCCCTATAAACCCTCAGTCATGGTGATGTTTTCCACACATTACACTTTCCATATAACTTATGTCCATGGTAAAATAATTCTGCACTTATTAAACAGCATCCTAATGTGAAACTCAGAATGTTCAGTGAGCTGCGCTTATAAAATCTGCAGCTCAGAAAGCAGAAATTGCACTAGCATCTTCTTCCTGTTTGGCAAGATTTAGATGGAGCGAGAGGAGTAGCAGACAGTGTGAGGCGACAAGATAGAGAGAGACTGAGAGACATAGTAATTAATATAGATAGCCTTTATTTTAGTTTATAATCTACATCATTTACTTTCAGAGAGAAGTTGGGAATTTGTTTTATTTAAAAAATGGCGAAACAGCAGCAGTAGCAATGGGCAGCAGCCAGGTGGAGGTTGAGGCACAGCAGCAGTGTGGTGGGATGGGGACTAGGGAGGACAGCAAGAGCAGCAGGTGGTGGGTCAAAACACTGATCAGCAGGCCACCACATCATCTGCCAGTGAGAGCAGTAGCAACAAGAGAAAGCTGGTGCCCACCTTGTCTTATAAGGAGGTGATGGTACTTGTGAGGAGGTCACCAGCCATGCTGAAGTACTGTTCAGTCCTCAAAGACTCCTCCAGGAGAAATTGTGAGCCTCCACAGGCCACTATAGATAAAGAGGGATGAGGAGTTGTGTCCTGCAGTGTTAAACAAATACAACAGAAACAGGATGACCTTCAGAGGAGGGACTCCAAAATTCTAGAGGCTCTAGGTGCAGCCATCACTGGCACAGATCGGGCACAGAGGAATAAGATGGTCAGAGAGAGTTGAAGCCAGTGGCATCTTCTGCCAAATGAATGTGTTTGAAGACAGCATCACCAGTGAGTATACTAAGTTGATTCTTGAAATTTGTTTTCTGCAATCAGTGTTTGAATTACACTTTGATTTTGTCACTGTGAGCCAGGTTGGCCCATAAATGCACGAGTGTTATCAATACAAGAACTGTTCCCATTATAACTGAAGACTAAATGAATGGGATGCATGAGCTTGTACAACCAGGGCTTGCTGCACAGTTCTGTAGTACCAAGCCATGGCAAGTCCCCCCCACCTGATTCCAGCACTGATTGTGATTAATAATATAAAGAAATGTATTTTTACCCTTAAACACTGCATGTAATGTTGTCATCCTGTGTTTCATACTCCATTTAAATACTGTCAACAAAATGTTAAAAACAAGAAATAGGTCTGTGTTTTGTTACCGTAGTTGCCTGTGATGGCATGCACAATAGATGGCACATGACTTGACTACAACCCCTATGTAATGGAGACAGTGGGTGTCACATCGTGGGCATACTTTGTCTGTAGTAACAGTCTCATAAAATTGCATGGGCATGCCACATCACCACCATATTTCGTACATGTGTCCGAACGTACAGGTACATGAACTGAAAAGATACAACATCCATTCTGGATTGCTTTCCAAATGGTTGTTCTTGTTGTTAACTTTGTGTCCAGCCTCAACATAATTAACATTTGTTGGATCAGCATGCCAAGTGCAACTGTCTCTAATGTGACTATGTCTGACTTGCTGTTTGTGTCATGCCTACCATCTGCATCCTCATCCAGATTGTCCAGTGGAAGTGGTCAGTGCACATGACTGACTACTTCTCCATACATCTCCTCTCATGGCACCCCTGTAACAGGAGGGAGCAATGGTGTCATCCAGTGCATACGTGTGTCCCAGTCCTCACCTGAACAGTCATGTGTCACCCATGGCCATTTCCAATAGCACCTTTTATCTGAATATTAGATTTGCACTTTTATGTGGTGGAGCTGTGGAAGTGGCCCTTACTGCAAATCCTCCTGACCTCCTTCATGGGATTATCTGTGGTGTTCAGTCGTTATTCAGTATTATGGCACTTGGCCTTCCCACAGGGCTGAGTGTGTTTGATTACTACAGTGCTGCTTTACTCTTATGTGTTCAAACTTCCAACACTGACTTGAAATATTCTTCTCCATTTGGAACAGGTGTTGCAGGATGTTCCAGTGTTGTTTCTGCCATCAGCAGTGATTCCACCACCAGTGTTGCAGGACTGAGCTGTAGCATTGGGGAGCCTAGGTCTGGTAAGCTACTATGTTAACAAATTGAATGTAGTGATGGAGAACTGAATAGACAGACTACCATTTCCCATGTTGTACCAAATAAAACTACTGAACTCAGCCTGCCCTGCAGCCTTGCACTGTAGTCAAGAGGCACCAGTGTAAAATGTTTTCATCTGCTGTGTTGTGAAGTTCAAGTGCTCTGAAAGAACAGCTGGCCACCCAAAACTTCCCACATCCTTTTGCTTAATAACCACTGATATTCCCCTAAGGACCCCATGTAAATCATGACACAAGTCACTGGAAAACACATATTTATTGCAATCAATGTATCAGGGTGGTTATGCAAGTTGTGAATCTGATCATGCCAACAGTACAGGTGTGTAAAGGTCAACATGATCATGATCAGGCAGGGATGGCATCAAACAGTCAGCTCATCTATACGATCCTTATAAGTTAAAACTTGTTATAAAATACCAGATGACAACTGTTGAAACCTGTGCCTTTAAAGTCTGGTTCTGATTATCCATCTGTGACTCCATGATTTCTGGAAGAGGGGCCATCAATTCAAAACTCCATGGCAAAGGGCAAACCACTTTAAGAAATGCCATAGCCATGACTGCCCCGATCAGTTTTGTTGAATGTTGATGAATCATTACTTGTGAGTACTGTGTCCATCTGACTAAAATGCAGCATTGCATTAGGCAATGGCAATGTGATGTGTTATTCACCCCTAGGGGAGTGTGTGGTGTTCTCTGCAGAATTTTGAACATTGAATGGTTAGTGGGTTGAGTGGGTGTGTGGGCTGATCACAGCCTGAAGAGTTACGGCACAATGTTCCACTAGTTCCAGGGAATCACTGCAGACAGATTGCCCTTAGGTCCCACTACATCCTAAACTCAATCAAAAAGTCTTTCATTAGTAGGCAGGAATCTTCCTTGTTGCTCTATACAATTCCTACATCAGATCTCATTTGACTACGGTGCTGTGTTTTGGGCCCCTGTCTTACTAAAGACAAAACTAATAGAGAGAGTACAGAGAAATACTACCAAGCTTATACCAAGATAAAAAATTAACTTATAGGGAAAGATGTAGGCAATTACATATGTTTGATCTAGAGACAAGGCGAATAGAGGGACTTGCTGTTACTATATAAAATATTTCAGGATGAGCAACTGATGTAAGAAAGGGATTAGAAGTGTAGTAAACCAAATACACTTAGATGCAATACTCGTCAATTATTTGTCCAAAGGGCTATTAGTAACAAAAGGAAATACTTTTATTCCATCAGAGCTACAAAACTCTGGAATAAATTACCACAATCCATAGTGAGTTCTTGTAGCTTTAAACAATTTAAGAACTGCATAGACAAATATACAGTATAACAAGTACCTTAAATATATTCCCACTAAGGAGTGGGAGGTGACTTGATGGGTTTTGACCTTCTTCGACCATGAAAACCATGTAAACCATGTAACTAGAAGGGCCATCACTGGCCATCAGGTGAAATATAGAACTAGTCATCAGCACAGAAGAACCAGCTGTCAGGATTAAAGGGTAGCATTGCCATCGGTGGGCAAGGGCAGACAAGACTGTAATACTGATAGGAAATCATGTTTGTACCATTATGTATTTCTGTGTTAGGCAACCAGGTAAGTAAAAGGGCCACTGTGAACTAGTACTGCTATGTTATTGCTGCTGTACAAGGCAAATTACAAGTGTGACATGGCTGGGAGCACAAGTAGGTTCAGTACTGTATGTTGTTCAAGTCAGGCCACACAGTTTGCAAGTGGAAGCCATGAGAGTGACAGTCAAAGCCCGATCTCCTGGAGCTATGATGCACAGTCACCATCGCTGTTAACCACTTGTAAATCAAGTACCGCTCCTTGCCCTTCAGTGTTGTTCAGGTGTTGTGATAAAATGTTTGACATAACCACTTGTTTATAAATTAATTTTCGTCAGCAGTGTTTCGTACTATATTAATAGTGCATAGTTACCCATTGTCCCTTGATGTGGCCCTGACTAGTGCCTACTGCTGTTTCAGTTTCTATGTCAAATGCATGCATGACACAACCTCTGACATCAAACAGCACCACATCTGGCATCCTTTCTGAGTATAATACTGTGTACAGTGCCCAGTTTTGGGATACTTTAGAGGAGAGATATTCATGTTGTGTATGCTGCAGCATACACTATTTTGTATCCTCAATTAGTAGTGAGGGTCCAGTGAACCACACACATTGTGTGAGCTTCCTGTTTGTCCACTAAGCATGTAGTCATCCTATGCTAGAAAGGAGCCAGAAGGGTTCATGCTGTGTCTGTGAGGGCCACATGCTCTTGACAGACAGATTCCCATTCACAGTGGGGATAAACATGATGGTAAAATTATCTGAATCAGAACTACATATGTGGGTGAGAGATAAGACACAAGGTATATGAATGTAAGTAGAGTGCACTGTAATTTGACACTTGTACACTAAATTATGCCCAAACTGCATATTTATTTCTGTACTGCAGACAACATTGAAACATTGCCAGCAGCTGTATCAGCCCCACAGGAATAGCTGGAGGAGACCAAGAAAGGAAAACCAGCACACGGTCCAAAAACCATGTACTGAAAGTTCAGAAACAGCTGAAAAGGCTGCTGGCAAAGGAGAAGAGCAGCAGCCTCTCCAGGGAGCAAGACAGTGGCAGGGCAAGTGTCACTTGCAGGATCAGGAGGACAACACCAGGAGGAGTATACAACATCACCATAGGCACCCATCCAGCATGTGGAGAGTGAGATGAGTCTTGCAAAATGCAGGAATAGAGATATTAAAATACTAAAAAATTGTGGCACTCTAGACTGACCAGAAAAGGCTGCCAGCCAAACAGTGCCGCAATTTGTGACTTCTTAAAAAAACTCTCTGCAAGGTGGAGTGCAGAGCAGAGGCCAGCAGCCATCACAGACAAGTTAACTGTGGTGCATATTGGAGCAGTTGCCACTCATGGTGCTCAAAATTGTAAATAGTTTGTATTTTTATGTTGATGATTTGTTTGTTGTTTTTGATGTTGTTTGTTTTGTGGATGTGTTCCTACTAGTTCTTTCTTTGTTTCTTCTCTAATAATATTTTTTATAATATAAACATTTCCTTGTTGACACCACACTTTCTTGCCATGGGTCTGTTTACCATGTGTGAAGAAGGCTGTCAAAGTTCAATGAACATGTTGTCTGATTCACCAGCAGACAGTTTCATTTCACAATCATTTTTAAAACTTTACAGTACTGGTGGTTCAGGTGCACAACATGATCCAAATGAAGGGATGTTTATTTTCACAGCAAGGGTCATGTGATGACAACTGTGACTGGGTAGGTGACTGAGTCAGAGGCAGAGATCCTTCTGTTGGTAGGGCAATGGAGGCACCTGATGTTGCAGTAGTACTAAGTGCCTCTATTTAGCTATTGTCACAAGAGTCCTTACCTTTGATCTGTCATCACACCAGTTCACCATACTCATGATTACATGAGCAGTACTGGTGTGCATGATACATAGACTGCTGTGGTGGACCAATGTAGGATTTCGAACTGTGAGGTACTTTTACATAGAAAGAACATTACATGGAGTTACACAAGCTTCATCCTACAGAAATGCATAAGAGAGATAGGACCAGCAGCAGCACACAGTGACGCAGCTTTGCTTATTGGTGTCCTTGGTGGATTTTGTAATGTCCACTAATATACTAATGTGACAAAATTATTTTTACTTACTGTTTTTGTGACACACTGGTTAGATTTAGATGACTGTTTTTAACTGTTATCTGCTGCATTCACATCATATGTAACATAGCAATACCACATGGCTACAAATATGGGAGCAGCAACAGGGCATTAAAAGTCAACAGTAGCAACAGGAGTAGGTAGCTAGAATTCAAATGGTCTGTTCCTTGTGTGTGAAGCACTGACACCACATGGGTCAGGAGAGACTGTGAAGAAATACACTGGGTATGGTACTCATTATCATCTGCTGAAAACCTTCAGATCAGCCCTGCAAAGACAGTAAATAAAGAACTGTTTTAGTAATATAACAACAACATGCACACATACACACACACACACACACACACACACCCTCTGTTGTCACTGATGCCGTGATGTTTGTGTGACATACTGGAGTGGTATTTATGTGTGTACATACATATATAACACATACAGTAGCACAGGGTGGAACTAATCTCCGCACAGCTGGGTAGTGCAGTTATCACTTCCCGCATACCTTTTCCTTATTTACACAATTGTGAATACAAGTAACAGTAACCAATATCCAAACCAAATATTCTGTATATAACCTAACTGTGTGATGATAGGTAATCTGGATACGAGGACATAAACCCATCAAGGTGGCTAACCATATTATATAAGCACTCCCTGGGCCTTCAACCTCATGTCTCTACACTATGGTTAGCTCACTCTATGTGTTTATACATCCTTGACTTGTAGTAGTAGTAGTAGTAGTAGTTTATTATTAACAAATTAAAATAGTTTTACAATATTGGTATTTCATATTACATATGTTAATTTAATAACACATTTAAAAACATTCAGCATATTAGTATAGAATTTGCACACAATAAACATAGCTGCTTATAAATACATATCTTAAACTATTTATCACAGGTTTTTCCTGAGGTTGAGATTTTATTACCAATATGTAATTTTTCATATTCAATTATCCTGCAGAATCTTGATATTCTTTGTAAATGAAATACATTACATGTTTTTAAAAGATAGTTAAACTGGTATTTTGGTTCCATGTCTAGTTCTGATAATATTTATCTTAGGTAGAGCAACTTTGGGTTTTATACAATGGGCAGAATAAATGGTGATGTACTGAGGAGTCTTCACCTTCCACAAGTTATGTTTTAGTTATACTAATGCCACATATTTTCATTAAGATATAACTCTCAATGAGCCCAAATCTGAATGTTGTGTATGCTTTCCTATTAACAGGATTTTTATCAGATGTAAATATTGGTTCATTCCCAATTGGTTCTTCACATTGTTTGCCATCCATGCACTATGTTTATAATTTTTGCCAATGCAATTTCCTCAGAAAATGAATATCTTTTATCCTAGTTTTATGACTGCTTTTAATTCTTCCTGCTGGATGCTATAACGTTTTTTAATAACTCCAAGAGTCCATATGGCTTAATCATTTTTCCAGTATAGCAGTGCTTGGGAAGGTGAAGCAATTTGATGTATATAACAGCATCTCCTCTATACACATCCTGGGAAGATAGCTATCTTGCATGTTATACACTTTAAAACAATAATTAGTTGCTCTAATTTCTGACCTGTATTTAATTGGTAATTGACCCAGTTCTATTCAAACTAGACAGGAAGTCGCACCATTGGGTAATGCCAATGATTGTTTCTAAAATTTATTGGCTATTATTTCTAGCTGATCTATTTTTCTAACCTCCATATCTCCACCCCATATGAGATTTGGGAGTGCACTTTGGCATTTATTACCCTCAATAGTCCCTTTACTGACTGGCCTCCAAATTTATAATTAAATCTTTCAAACAGAGGTAAAACTCTATTCAGCCTAGCCGTCACTAAGTTGAAATGTTCTTTCCATTTAAAGTTGCATATATATACTATACCAAGATAGCAGAATGATGTCACATATTCAATTCCTTATTCCTACAACTTAATCTGCACATCTTACTTTTCTTAACGAAGCTATTGCTGAATATCATGGACTTGTATAACACACTTAGCCATCCTTGACTCTTATGCATTTTTGACACTCATCGGTCACCACAGTAGGGATAAAGCTCGGTTCCTTATGTAGAAATGCTGAAATGGTTAAACACTGAGTACAGCTCTGACTAAAGCATCCAGTTAGTCATCTCAACTAATGATGAAACACAGCTGCAGTCAATCAATGTTGATTAAGGTCAGTGTATAAAACACACAGCTACAGAGAAATAGGTCTGGAAATACCTGCAGTGCAAGCAGTGATGCAAATGGTGAGTGCATTGAAGCTGCAGGCAGAGGGATGTTTGCAACTGGACTGTGATTTTTGGAAGTTACTGGTCAATATGATATTAACTGGAGGCTGGGAACCAAAGCTGGTGTAGTAACTAGAGGCAGTGACTGTTTCTTTTGTTTAGTGTGAAGTATAGTGTGGACAACATTCTTTTCTCTGTTGGGCTAAGGGGAGATGCAACCACCAGTTAGAGACAAAGCAGCCTTGAAGAAATTGCAGTGTTATATTGCTTTGAACTTCACCTTGAACACACATACACCAGCTGATTCTGCAGCTGGTAATTGTGTCAAAACTGTTCCATGACTGATATAATCTAACCAGTGCGGTAAGAAGCTTAATATAGAATAAAAGAACATAATACTTATCTTGGTGGTTTCAATGGACAAACCATGAAGCCTCAAGCCTTGCTGACAGACTACATCAGGAAAGTAGGAACAGCAGCAGCATCCAGAAAGCCTTACACAGGCAGACCTGAAAGGGAAATCACACTGAGAGCTGCACAAACACAAGAGAGAATGGCTTGGCATTGGTTAGCTCAGGCACAACACCTGTTAGGCTGGACCACAAACTCAGAACTTACCCTCACTTTACCTAATCTACCATAGAAACATAGACTTTGACAGCAGGTAAGGACCACTTGGCCCACCCAGTCTGCCCATTTCCCTACCTACTGGATAAGCTGCAGATTCTAGTTAACCAACAGCCTACTTCCTGCAACCCCCCACTATAATTGCCTTATGTCTGTCCCATGCATGTTTGAATTTCCCACTGTTTTAGACCCAACGACCTCCTCAGGAAGGCAGTTCCATGTAACCACCACTGTCTCCGTGAAAAACATTTCCTCACATTACCCTGAGCTGTCCCTCTATCTTTAAATTGTGCCCCTTGTTCTTACACATCTCTTTTCTGAAAGATGCTACCCTCCTGGGCTTTGTTGATTCCTTGAAGTACTTGAAAGTTTCTATCATGTCCCCCGTCCCTCCTTTCATCAAGAGTACATATTAAACTCTCTCAGTCTTTCTTCATATGGTTTCTGCTGCAGACCCTGCACCATTTTAGTTGCCATCCTCTGCACTGCTTCCATCCTGTCTATGTCCTTGCGTAGATGAGGTCTCCAAACTGCACACAGTACTCTAGAATGGGTCTCATCAACTGTCTGTATAGAGGATAACCACTTCCTTTTCTACTTGTGATGCCCTTCCTAAGCATGCCAGTATCCCCGGCTCTCCTACTGAATTTTCACATTGCTTACCCACCTTTGGGTCATCTGACATGACTACCCCAGGTACCTTTCCATTTTGTTATTGTCAGTACCTCTGCTATTGTGTACTTTTCTCCTGGGGTTTTGTTTCCCAGGTGCATTACTTTGCACTCTTTGCATTGAATCTAAGTTGCCATATGTCTGACCATTCCTCCAGCCTTGCCAAGTCCCTGATCATCTTTCTACCCCCCTTGTGTATCAACTCTGTTACAGATCTTTGTGTCATCTGCAAAGAGGCATACCTTTCCCTCCAGACCCTCTGCAATGTCACCTATAAAGATATTAAAGAGGACTGGACCCAGTACTGAGCCCTGAGGTACTCCACTAGTAACCTCCCTTTCTTTGGAATGTGTTCCATTCACTATTACCTTCTGTGTCCTGTTGTGCAGCCAGTTTGCTACCAGGCTACCACCCTGGGACCCACTCCCAGGCTGGCTAACTTGATTATTAATCTTTGTGCAGGACTGTGTCAAATGCCTTGCTAAACCTGCACCACAACTTCTCTGTGCCTACAGCAGCTACTCCACCACTAGCACTGACTGCTAACCCCCACCAGCCCACCACCGCCTGCCTTGAAGTCATTCTGAATCTACACCTATCCCATTACCATCAAATGACCTGTGTCGAAAGAAAAAATTGCAAACTTTTACTGCAAAACAAATTATTATGTAGTTACCTGGGCAATTGGGATGGACACACAATGAAGCACAGGGCTGGCAGACTATGGAGGATCCCAGCAGCAGGAGGAGCAGCATTCAGAAAGCATTACACAGGCAGACCTGAAAGGAAAATACACTGAGAGTTTCATAAATATAAGAGAAGCATGGATTAGTACTGGTTAGCTGAGGTACAACACCTGTTAAGCTGGACTGCCAACTCAGAACATACTCTCACTTTACCTAATCTTTGTGCACTACAGCTTGTCAGTGCCTACAGCACTACTCCACCACTACCACTGACTGTCCAACCCCTATCGCCCCTCAATCACCTGCCTTGAAGTCAGCCTGAATCTACACCTATCCCATTACCATTGAATGACCTGTCTGGAAAGAAAAAATTGCAAGCTTTTACTGTAATAAAATATTACGTACTCACCTGGGCACATGGGATGGACAAATCATGAAACCACATGGCTGGCGGACTATGGGAGGATCCCAGCAGCAGGAACAGCAGCAGCAGCATCTAGAAATCATTACACAGACAGATCTGAAAGCCATAAATAAATAAATAAATAGAGTCAATGCAGAGACACATGGAGTGAGTATGAATTCTTGGTAACCTGGTGGAAATGCAGCAAAACATTACAATGATCTCATACATTAATTTTGAGCTTGACAATTCCTACCTGAACATGAGATAGTAATAATCACACTACATTTAATTAACATTAAACCTGATTAATGGATATCCAGATACAGACTGAAAAACAGACATTTACTGTTTAAAACCTAACAAGCATTTGTCAATGCCGAATGTTTGCTTGCTGGCATTGGCATTCATAGTGTAGGAGTTGAGAGATGCATAATAGGAATGGCAGTGAAATATTGAACTGCAGCCAACCCACCACCACCCTGCAGAGACTGACAGGCATTGGGTTGTGCCTTTGGATTGTCAGGCATAACGGCCATGCCATTTCACACCCTACCCTGCAGACACCAACAAGTGTCACGGTGTGCCTTGGGGTCTTTGGGACTTATGCTCATCCCATTCCATAAGGAAATATGGTGAGATGGTGCAGTATAGGAGAATGGGTGATCTTTGACTGAAGAGTCCAAGGCACACTTCAATGCCTGTCACTGGCTGCAGGGTGTATGTGGGCATGTAATGGAATGAGCATTACAGGCGACAATCCCAAGTCACACCCCTGATGCATGTCAGTCTCTACAGGGTGAGGTGTTATGGCTGGAAGCCCTAACGTCCCAGGCGTTCATTGGTATTTTCACTCCAGTTTTTCAACATGGGTTTTAGTGATCCCCACCTCATGAACAGTGGCAATATCAGTTTGTTAGCTGAAAGCTGATTTTGCACATTGACTACACCATTTGGCACCACAGATGTGAAAACACATTTAGAACAGCAGGTGAAAATGACAGCTGTACTGTTCATGAGGAGGTGTAAATGGCAATGTTGAAAATCTGGAGTGAAATATAAAAAACTGGTGAAGTCACTGAGCGTACATAGAAACCGTAACGACACCCATAATATAATTAGTTTGGGATTGTTTACAGCAGATTGTCAACACAGGCATTTTGGGACCTCCGTCATGAACAGTGTCACTGTGATTTTCGTAATCTGTCCTGAACACTGATTTCCCAGCGATCACGCATTTCTGGGCTGGAAGTAAAACCCATTTTGGCCATGGTGTGAAAATGACAGCTGTGCTGTTCATAAGGAGGTGGAAAAATGCCACTGTAGAAAATCTGGCCTGAAAATATTATCAATTCGTGAACTTATGAGGGTGCATGGAAACTGCACAATGCACGCCATAATACAGTCATTTTATGGACTTTTGTCACCAAGTTTTCAACATAGTCATTTTAAGACCTCTGCTCATGAACAGTGTCACTGTGATTTTCTTAATCTGTCCCAAACATTGATTTTGCACACCGACCATGCCATTATGCGCTACATGTGCGAAAACACATTTTGGGCAAGATGTGAAAATGACAGCTGTACTGCTCATAAGGAAGTGTGGGAAATGGCAATGTTGAAAATCTGGAGTGAAAATATTAAAAATTTGATAAGTTGTATAGGAACTGCACAATGCACACTCTTAAACAGTTATTTTGGGATTTTATCACCAAATTTTCAACATAGGGTTTTGGGACCTACCTTATGAACTGTGACACTGTCATTTCATTATTGGTCCCAAAAGGTGGTTCCATGCAGTTACCGTGAAATCACCTTTCGGGACTGAATAACAAAATGGCAGTGACTGAGTTCATGAGGTGGGAACCCTAAACTTTATGTTTAAAATTTGGTGAAAAATTTCCAAATGGCCAAGATATGCACCAAAGTTGAAAAAACTAATTTATGCCATTATACAGCTTACCGCATTTTTCAGTTCGCTGGTCGGCTTTAAGATTACAGACGTGTTCCTGGTCCACTGAAGATTGTCAAGTGGGCTCCAGAGATAAGTATGGGGGTGTGGGGAGGTGGGGTGAGCAGAGGTTGGGCGTGGGTTGGGGAGGGCAAGACAATGAGGACCATTTTTTTTATAGGTGTCTTTTTTTTAATTTTAGAAGATGGCGGGACTTTTGCCTGCGCTGGGGTGGCTCCCCAGCGTGGCAGCTGGAAGTTATTTTTTGGATGGGGTAGTGGGCGGTGATGGGGATTGGGCACCCTGTGTCAGCCATATCGGACATTTTGCATGCTAGGGTGGGCCTTGAGCGTGGCAACTGGAAGTCATTTTTTGCCAAATAGTGAGCCAATGGGGATTTGGGGTATCCCTGTTGCCATACGGAGCCTTTGCCACACTGAGGTGAGCTCCCAGCATGGCACCTGGAAATCTGTTTTGGGGGAAGCAGATCCGAGAGGATTGAGAACCCTGTCGCCATACGGTGTGCGGGTGGGAGTGCATGAGCACACTGTGGTGTGCTCCCAGCATGCTATGTAGGTGTTCGAGGTGGGGGAAGAACTGTCTATGAAAGTTCAGATGCAGTTGATGTGCAGACAATTTGCATACTGCCAGCGGCAGTATGCAAATTAGCCATGTTACCACCACTGATTGCAGCATTTCTTCACTTTCAACTGTGCGCCACTTCATCTGAACTGCTGTCATATACAGCTCCGACATTTATTGGTGCGGTGAGACAGCGCCTGCAAAAGGGAGCAGTGCATTGGAAGCTGAGTGGCACACCTATGAAAATTTTGTATGGTGGCACTATGTTTTGCACATGTGTGCAAGCAAACATAACAAATGGCAAGACTACCCTGTGCTGGAGTGGAGGACTGTTATTGGCATATAACAAAACATTCATTAAAATGATACTGCTTGACAACTGACATGTCTGTCTCAAATGGTTACTGTGATACCAACAAAAAGTGGTCATGAAGTTAACAACACCTTGCTACTGCAGGAGTATGGTTGCACACGCAGGCAGTGCCCCAGGCTGCCACTGACAGCTATCTGTGGTAATGAGCTGTGGCAGTGCACCAAAAATCACCTTGTGTCGTGACTCCAGAAAAACAGTTAACTGCAAATAGATCTTGCAGTTACCTTTTTCTTGAGATGTCCATGCTGCAGTCCATGCACAACGGAGGGTGACATCATCATGGCAGCAACAGATGGAATACAGGGTAGGGACCTAAAAAAGGAACATAAGAAAAAAACTTTTAGAAACAGTAGACATGAGTTATCGTCATTCAGTCAATATGCAAAACTAAATGTTCTCACTTGTGTGGCAGGGAAGGAGATGTGATGTGTCAAAGTGTATGCATGACATTCAGAGTACCGTAGCAGTGCGTACTAGTCTGTTATAGTGCGGCACTTTCATGTAAACAAATCTACCACAGCAGATCAGTATGATTGACATGTCTTCTCTTCCATCAGTGTAGCAGAAATAAGTAATAAACTCAGCATCACAGCACTCATGTCATGACATGAAGTCTTCTAATATGATCACATCCCGCGAGGCCACATTGTCAGACTTTTCTATCATGGTGTAGCTCCTGTTGTTGTTCTTCACACAACTTGGATTTACTTTTCATTTGCATTTGCAATAAAATCCGTAGAAACTACTGCTAGCAGTTGTCCATGTAAATGTCACTGTGAACAACACTGTGCGAGTAGCATACATAAATGCTGTAGTGAGGTTGTTTCACTGAAAAGCACACCAAGAGTTGTGTACCTCAACACACATATCCCTGTGCCAGTGACACTGTTATTCTGACTTGTGGAATGCGAAGTGATCTTGACAGACTCTGCTTGTTCACAGCTTTATGGTTGTTGCTTCAGTACATTTTCTTTCCAAGTGATGTGATGTGAGACAGATCAATAAATTATTTATGCACACAGTGCAAGTCATAGTCCATGTTCTTAGTGCTGAGTAATGTTGGTATGACATGTTGGAAGGGAGGTGGAGGTGATACTGACAGATGTGACAGGTGACTTTTGAGGATATTGTTTGACATGGTGGTGGATTGATCATCATTCTTGTAACCAGATATAACCATGTAGGTAATCGCTTTCCTCCCAACAGAAGTCATTTTGTGGTTATCTTGTCATCACTATTTGGTACAGCAATCTGTGATCAGATGGTGAATGATGCTTACTTATGTGAGGTGGAGTCAGTGCCAACAATGGACATCATGTGTAGTTCACAGGAAGTAATGTTTCTTTACACAACTAGGTGGGAATATGACAGGGTCCAGAACAAGATAGAATGTGTGAAGTGAAACAATGTCAGACCACCTGTTTAATGTGGGCAAATTCATGTTATTTGGGGAACAGTAGCCTCAGCACTGCCTAAACATCATACAACTGAGCAGCAGAGCAGACTATACCACATGCTATTTTGTGTGTAAACCAACAGTAGCATAGCAGTAGGATAATGGTCAAATAGCAATGGGTGACACAATGTAATGTGGGGTATTCCTTATTTATTTACAGAGGGTGTCCAGAACAGTGGTCAAGGGGGATTCGGAAATGAACAGTAACGCAAATGGATTGTGTTTCTAAAAAAAAGGTAATTGCAGGAAAGATGAACTATGAAGCAGACACATGCTCATACACAATACCTTTGTTTTGTTTGTTGTTTGTACATATTGGTTTTGAGTAAGGGCCTATTTTGGGAGGTGGCTCATGGCTGCCAACTGAGTACCTTAACATTACAGGACAGGTAATGTGCACAGAAATGTTTGGTGTTTCTTAGTTTTTCATTTTGGGAGGGGCTAATCAGTGGCCAACTGGGACACTTAACAGGGTTAACAACAGAGGACAGGAACAATGTGAACAATGTCCACAGCAATTTTTTTTTGTTTTACACTTTTTTTGGGGGTCTACAGCAGCAAACTGGGACACTTAACAGGGTTAACAAATTAACAGCTGAGGATAGAAACAATATCTGTATAAATTGTTTTGGTTTTTTACACTTTTATGGGGGCAGGGGGTAAACAGTGGCCAACTGGGACACTTACATTACAGTAAGGTTTTATTTTTCTTTCTGGATCAGATCATGGTATATTATCCCATTTAGTTCAAGGGATCATTCACGGTCATCATATTCAGAGAAAACCTAGGAGGTCCCAGCCACCATCCTTTTCAGCACATATTGGAATAAATTTCTATAATTTTAATATAACTGGTAAAATTGGTAGTGGGGCTAGGATTTAGAACTAAGCTGAATTTAAATATTGCATAAACATTTCCAAATATTGCTAAATTTAGCATGATTATTCTCTTGGGTATAACAGATTCTTTTCAGACTGCCACAATCTGTAGTAAATTGCCCATTTGTTAAAGTGTGGTGATTCTTTATCCTTCCAAGACTGAGGGTAAGTTTTTAACATTGATAGGCATGAAATCTAGCAGTAAGCTTTTACTGGGCTCCAAAGATTGCTTAAAACTGCTACCAAAAATTATAATTCCAGGGTCAGGAAGTCTACTCCTAGCACTCTCGCAGATGTGGACAAAACTCGTCCAGTAATTTGTTAGCTTAGTGCAAGAACCAACATATGTAAGCGAACCCATCTGGTGTTCACATCTAGGACATTTATCTGTTACATTTCTATTAAATTTAAGTTTTTCAGTATAATATACTCTATGTAGGATATTAAAATGGATTTGTTTAAGTCTACTATTTTTGAAACATCTAAAAATCTTGAGACTATTTCTTGTCATATATCGTTGACATCTTTGACTCAATATCCTTCCTCTAATTTTCATAAAGTTTATGAAGTACAATTATTATATATTTGCTCCAAAATTTTTTATTGCTGTTAATAACTAGTAATTCCTCCAATGGTGAGTTAGCCAAGTCCTTTACAGAATCTAGCTTAGTTATTATATAATGTCTAACCTGAAGATAATAAGAGATGCAGCAAATGTAAAATCGCTGGCTAAGGATGCGTGAATTGGCCACTTCATGTTATCATAACTCTACGAAGTAGCCATTGGAAAGTGCTCACTTTACCTTTGTTATTATGACTTCACATTGTCATGCTGCCTTAATTCGAAGTAAGGTGAAGTGACAACAATAGAGGCAGCTCCCACACATCATATGTCTTACTTTACTGTAAGTCATGTGTTTTAGCCAGGCAAGAAGGAAGTGAGTCATGCAAGCAGATAGTTTCACTTTCTCCTTGCAGTGGTAGTAGTAGGAAGCATTTTGTGTGAGAGGAGAGTTTGGAGTGTTATATTTGTTTGTATCTTGTGTGGAATTGCCTGAAAACAAACAGTTTTTAAAAGCTAAATATTTTGTTTTTGTAGTGTTTTTCAGTTCTTTTTGTGACTGATTTGTTTGTTTTATAAGTTTTGTTTTGTGTGTGTGACTGTATGTATGCAAGTGTGTGAGACTGTGAGTGTGTGTGAAGCAGTCTTTCTTTGTGTGAGGCATTGGAGAGGAAGTAGTGATTTGTGTGATGGACCAGGAGACTCTGTGGCCCATGGCAATGGGCAGAGGGAGTGCACATGCATGGGGGTGGTCAGGTGTCATTGGACCACCCCAACTGTTTGGTCTTGCCTCTCCCTCCTTGGAAGCAGTAGCACCACCAGTGCCACTGGCAGCATCCACCAACCCCGTCAGCATCACCACCACCATCACCAGCAGTAGTATGCAGGAGCTCCAGCAGCACCATCTCCACAGCAGCAGGTGGAGCCCCAGGTGCATGACAGTGCTGCCAGCATTACATCTGCCCCTCCTGTGACTGGTCCCCTGCAGCTCCCAAGTCTGGCAGTTTTTAACTGTGGTGGGGGACTGCACCATTGTGGTGTGTCAGTTATGTGGTGTGCAGTTGCATCGTGGCCCCAGGGACACATCTGGGGACTGCTAGCTAGTGCACACATATGATAAACTACCACAAGGTGGAATGGCAGGCTGCCATTGAATGGGCTAGGCTCCACCTGTTGGCCCATCTGTGGCAGTGGCAGAGGGTGCTGAGGTGTTAGCCTCACTGCCACAGCAGGATTAGGGCCACAGCAGCAGCTGCCCACCAGTAATGCCACCTCTGCCACCAGCACCACCCTCACCACCACCACTACCTGGCTTTCCCTGCACCAGTGGACCCCGCCACAGACATTGCACAGTTGTGGGCTGCACTGGAGGATAGCAATGAGAGTGTGGAACTGCACAGCAGCATGTGGAGCAGTTCGAGCAACACCAGCTGCAGATAGTGTCAATGCTCCATTTGTTGCTGCAACATCATGGATTCCCCATTAACTTATTTTTCTGGACACCCCCAACTGCTGTTGTGTTTTGGGATTTTTTTGTTTTGTTTAATAACAGACAGTCATACATGCTCCTTGTTGCCCTGTTGTTAATCCAGTGCTGCAGTAATGTTTACCTTCTGTTGTGGAGTGGTTTTGGAAAAGCTGGTGTGAGCAGTGGAAGTATGATATGCTAAACTGCAAGTGTGCAGTCAGTGTTGTTTCATGTGTGTGTGTGTGTGAGTGACATCAGATATTGTGCAGCTTCTGCAAACATATATTGCTGACTTGCTGTAGTGTTTATGGTATAAAGAATAGTGAGCAGAATAATGTATTTTATTGTCACCATCATCATCAGTAGACTAAGTGATGTCATACTTTTCAGAGATGTCTGGCCAGAGTGCACCTTAGTCACATACTGCACACATGACTTTTAGGAGAGCATGTGTTTTTGTGTTAAGATTCCACTAAGTCATGTGTGCACTGTGAGTGACTGAGGTGCACAGTGACCAGATACCTCTGAAAAATGTCATATCACTCCTCAGCTGGTGCTGATGGTACAAATAAAATATTCATTGTATATTCTTTTATCTTTATTCTTGAGATACTGCAACAAGTCACATCATATATAAGTTTGCACGAAGCTGGGACAATGTATGCACACACAGGAAAGAACACTGATGGCACACATGCAGTTTAGCACAACATACTTGCACTGCTCAGTCATGCTTTTTGTGAAACACTTCAAATCGAGTCCTGACACAAAGTAAACATTACTGATTCTCCATAAATATTTCATTTTTGAAATAGACATTAAAGAGATTCACCAAGTTACAGCATTGCACTCGATATATGGGTGCCTTACATCCGGAATCTTTCTTTCTCACATGTCCTTACACAATGCAATACTTTCTGGCAAAAATGCCATAATTTCATTAAAGTGGGTCTGAGAGGACTTCCATTCTGATGGGCCACCCAAGTTCTGCCTGTACAGCAACATTATGATGTGAAGCCAGGAGAGTGCGGTGTGCTCCATTATACTTTACGCTACTGACATCTTCCGAATGTTTCTTTATGTTATAATGGTCAGTTTGTGGTAAAATGTGGATGTTTTGACTAACAAGAGCCTTGTTGGTGGAAACGTGCCACGCTTCACCACAAACTAACCATTAGAACATAAAGAAACATTCGGAAGCTGCTGGCCATTCAGTATAATGGAGCGTGCTACATGCTCTCCTGGCATTACATTATAATGTTGCTGAGCATGGGGAGCAGAACTTGGGCAGCTCTTCAGAATGGAAGTCCTCCGTGACCCGCTTAATGAAATTAGAGCGTTTAGTAGAAAAGCATTGCACTAAGGGCATGTGAAGCAAGAAAGATTCCTGGAGGTAAAGTGCCCATATATTGGGTGCAATACTATAATAACTAATGTAACTTGGTGAATCTTTGTAGCAGCAGTACAATCTGTTGAAATTTTAACTTATTTTATGTTCTTACATTGCCACTTTACTTCCATCCCGACTTGTACGATACTATTGTTTCCAGTATTTGAGTCTGCTTTACTGCTTTTTTTCATGTCTGAAATAATAAAAGGAGTACTTTTTAATACGGTGTGAACGATGCATTTGTCAGTATTTCCCACTGCTTTCTCCATCAGTTGTTATGTATCACTTCTGTTGTAAAATTAATAGTTATGCAGCAGGCAGTGTTTTATGACCTCACAGAGCAATATTTATTCAAAACAGCTGCAAATAGTGATAAAACCTGGTCAGAACAATATTAGGCATGCAATTTTTTTTTCATGAGATAAAAAAATTAGTAAAGCAGACACAAATTGTGAAAAGAAGGGTATCATACAAGTCAGGAGGTAACTAGTGGCTGGCAATGTAAAATAGCATAAAAAGGATAGGTCAAAATTGTCACCACATTGTTGCAATGCTGCTTTAATTTATAATTTAGTATGACATTATGTCACAATCGAACAATACAAAATGCATCTGTCTTGTGTCCAGAAAATTTACAAATGCTAACAAAATGAAATGGGACCATTACACCACATGCAAAGTCCCCAGAATTTATTGCACAGTCACTCATGCACGCAGTGGTCACACAGAGATCCCTAGATTTTTTCTGCATCCCAAATGCGCCTGTCTTGTGTCCAGAAAATTGACAAGTGCTAACAAAGTGAAATGGGAGCATTACACCACATGCAAAGTCCCCTAGAATTTACTGTCAGTCACTTATGCACACAGTGGTCACACAGAGTCCCCAGATTTTTTTCATCCCAAAATGCATCTGTCTTGTGTCCAGAAATTGACAAGTGCTAAGGAAGTGAAATGGGAGCATTACACCACATGCAAAGTCCCATCAGAAATGATGACCTGAGAGAACTGTTGCTAGACCAAATGTGCTGTGATCCCCACAAATGCGATGCCATCACCTCAACCAGATGGAAGGGTACCTTTGTCTGTACACTTATAGTAGCCTTGGTGAATTTATATATATATATATATATATATATTGAAGTGGCGGGTTGACATATATAGACATGTACTCATTGTATTGTTTTGTATCACAGGTCCAGATACTGTCGTGCACATTCCAGTGCTTGATGAGAACTTTTGAGTTGAAATTGAAATGGACAACTCTCAAGCCAATGAAGGTAAGTATTTTTTGGGGAGCATATTTGCAGGTAGGTCTCATTAATGGTTTCTTATTTGGTTACTTCTTCACAGATTTCATTTGCCTCCTCTTTGGGTCTGGTTGGTAATGATGGTCATGGTGATTTATTGAAACAAATTCTGTGTGTTGCATTTCTGCCTTTAGCCCGGTGGGGGGCTGATGTTGAAGAACTTTGCATAAGGCAACTATGCCAGCAAAGCATCTGGAAGCTTCCTAAAAAAGAAATGAAGGACTTATTACAACTTGATTGCAGCAGTAACACATTATGTTTAAGCTCTGGCTTGTTCCATGGGTATCTGGATTATTAACACAGATAGTAAGCTGTCACACTTTCATCAGCAGATCAATCACAACTTAATTTAGCACCAGGTGTATAACAAATACACTGTGCCAGTGTCCCTGGTTCTCAACCAAGTTACATGTCAAAATAACATCTTGTCAGTAAACACAACCTGTGTCCAACTTTTTCAACATTGTCATGGCTGCTCAGCAGCAAGTTTGGAATACAGTGCATGCTATGTTGCAGAAATAGTTTTTGTGATATACACGTCACCTAGTTTATGAGTCCTCCATCAGTTGGATTTGTTGCACTTTAAAAAAAATTAACCGATGAAATAAAATATATATATACTTACCAGTATGGATTTGAAATGGATATTCCATAGGTTCCTGTGTACAGTACTGCTGCAGTACCATTGATACTGATGTTCAGTGAAGGAGAGTCATTTCTTGTTAACCTGTAAAAACAAAATAAAAGTTTACTATATATATTTGACTGTTGCAGCTCAGAAAAGCAACAGAAAACAAAACACACAGCTAAGGGAAGTTGAATAGCATAAAAGCATTAGCACACATACTCACTTTATAGTTTTAATATTAAGAAGCCTTGTGCCTGTGAATGATAGATGTGGTCTCCTGTTCAACTCCTCTGCCTTGGCATGGTCAATGTAATGGGGAACATTGTCAGAATGACACTGGTGGCAGGTGCTGGTGGTCATAGCTGCAGCACATGATGACATTCCCTGTGACATCTTCCTGCATCTGATGGTGGTGGCAGTGGCTAACAGCTGTGGTTGTGGTGGTGGTCTGGGAGGCACACAAAGTCATTTCCTCTGATGGCAGTGGCTAACAGCCATGGTGGTGATGGTCCTGGGGGCACACAAAGTAATTCCCTTTGGTGGCAGTGGCTAGCAGTGGTCATGGTGCTGGTGGTCTGGGGGCACACAAAGTCATTCCTATGGTGGCAGTGACTAACAGCAGTGGTGGTTGTGGTCCGGGGCACACAAAGTCATTGCCTGTGGTGGCAGGGCTAGCAGTGGTCATGGTGGTGGTGGTCCAGGGAGGCACATGAAGTCATTCCCTGTGGTGGCAGTGGCTAACAGTGGTCTTATGGTGGTGGTACAGGGGCCAGGATATATTTTGCTCTCTGTTACAAATGTGATGTGACATTTGGAATTTGAGCCACACTTTAAGTGGACACTCATTGAACCATATGAAAAGAAAACATGTATCATTCAACAAATGTCACAGCCTTTTAACAACTTCAGTTAAAATCTGCCAACATTAACCTCATCATCATCCTCTTAAAGAAAGCTGCCCTCACAGTCATCTATGTCTGAAGTCTGACCACTGGGAAATTCTTTCTCCACTGCGTCATCATCTACGCCAGCGGTAGGCCATTTCATGCTGCACTGCCAGTGACTCCAGGATGGTCCATTTCTATATCACCAAAACCATGACTAGGCCGGGTATGAATACTGAGGTTACAGTCTGTGCTGATATGTGCCTCTCATTCATTTTATGAATGTTAGCAAACTAACATTTGCAGGAGAGAGGTTTGTCCGATGATCCCTAACTATTGCACCTGCTGAGCTGAATACCCTCTCGACACTTACACTGGAGGGTGGGCATGTGAGGTACTTCAGTGCCACTGCAGTCAGCTCTGACCATTCACTGACCTTTCTGCTCCAGTATAAAAGATGATCAGCAGTTATTGACAGATGCCTGTTTTCAGACAAATATGACTCAACCATTCTCTGTGCCGCATGAAGTCCAGTGGTTGATGCATCATCCTGTTCTCTGGAATCATTTATTTCACAAATCCCCACTTGGGACAAAGCCTCAAAGTGGGTTGATACCAACCTCTTGGATGACAGACCACCTGGAACTGCAGTCCCCTTCCTTACAGAATATGCTTGATACTCCTCCAGGTGCACCTTCAGCCTGATTATGCTGCTGAGGTTTTCTGACCTTGGCATGACTTCTGTGCACCATGAACCAAGCGCATCAGTTGCCCACTGACATTTTTTACCTGTTCAGGCCCTGCTCCAGTACTGAGGCAATCCTGTTTGTATTGTGTGTTCATCATTGTTCTATTGCAAAGTTGTCACTATGCTGAATGCTCAAGATGTGGTGATTCTGGTTGAATACTGTCAGCATGTGTTTCAGCAACATACTGCTAGCACGGTCTCCGGCAACATCAATGCCATGCTGTATATTCACCAATGTCTGCCTCAGCACTTGCAGCAGTGGAATGGATTGGCTAATGGAGGCAGACTCACCACTCACTGCCTGTATGGCATGTCTAAGCCACAAAATTGTTATTACAGAGTCCATGATGTGCCACTATTCAGTCATCATAGACATGGAGGACCCGGAACTGTCATGGCTAGTGTGCATCACAAGATACTCTGAGATGGCTTTGTATTGTTAATACAACCTCTCTGCCATGTATAAAGTGGAGTTCCACTGGGTGACAACTTTCAGCTTCAAGCGGTGCTGAGGGAGGCTGTTTTGCATCTACAACTCGCCGGTTGGTCACGGCCTTGCAGACCATGAAAATGAGAACAGATACAGCTTGCAACTGTCAGCATTTCTTTACATCAGGGTACTGCAGAAACTACTGTACTACAAGATTTAAACAATAGGTCATGCATGGAAGATGAAAAAGCCACCATTCGTGATGCATTTCACCACATTTGACCCATTGTCACTTGCTATGAACCCATCTCTCAGGGACAGGGGTGTGATGACAAATGGTTCTATACTGCAAATGGCAGGGGTAGAGTGGACATTTGATGAAGATGGTTGCACAGGTGATGTTGACAAACCCACAAATGCAGTTATTTTTCCACATTTACCAGCTGGGGTTGATGTACCACTTGCACTAGACATGTACCATTCACCACCACCACCACCAAAACTGCTACTCTCACCAGCACTGGACATCATTTCAGAATCATTATGCTCCTCCACCTCATCATGCCTGTAGTAATCCTCTGCTCTTATTTCATCATTACTGCACACATTTAATTTCCTGCTTGATTTAACAGTCATGGAAGGGATAACATGCTTGTTATGGTTGATGATGAGAGAATGCCCCACTGTGGTATTAGCTGCCATCTTGTGCTGGGTCAGCAGTGCCATGTGCCCATTCTAAGATGCGATGCTGTCCTCCTGTGCCCAGATGGCTCCCCTGTTTACCTCGACTCACATGCATGGCAAACCTGGCATATTACAACTGGCTCATCATTTGCATCTTGCACAAAAAATCCCAAACAAGGGATTGTGATGCTCTACTTTTAACATGTCCCTGATGCTGCTTATTGTACTCCATTCTTTTAAGCCATGAAGTGGGGGTGTTACGTGATTTTGGACAGAACACAATTGACTGCAACTGACCACCACGACTTCCTATCATTATTACTGGGACATCATCATCATCATCATCATCATCATCATCACCATCAACTGAAACTGGTAAGTCACAAGTTTTACAAGGGAGATTAATGCAAACAGACCCAGACACAGCCACCTTGAATTTCATTTTCTCTGGTTCCCAACTGGGGTCAATTACATTATCATCATATTCATCAACATCACCCACATCCACATCTTCTGCTTGATGTTGGCATGTGGACTTCATGTTGCAACCACAGCAACATCATCCTCATCAGATTCATCATCATAATCATCAACATCACCATCACCTGATATTTTTTCACCACACTGTGAATCACTGCATGGAAAATGTGTGACCAGAACCATGGCGGAAGAAATGCCACATTGTATGCTATCATTGACATGATTATCAGAATCCTCATGTTCAGTTACTGGGATGTTACTGGGAAGTATGACATCATCTACACTGCTACTCACTTGCACTGCTTCACACTCCAGTACATTTTTGGACACAGTACACTGGTCAGAAGTGGAACTTGAGGCAGCAATACTCGTACCACCACCAGCAACTGCACTAACACCACCGGCTTGGACAACATCATCTCCTCCAACTATGAGTGAAGCTACTGATTGGGCTGTAAAAATATTGCAGGAGAAATACCTTTCCTCATATACAATGCACTTCTGCATTCATGTGACCACTACCATGCACACAGACAATCTTACTATTGGCAGCAGTGCCTTCTGGAAGAAACAGCTTTGCTTGCATGTGTTCTCGTGGCATTTGGGGATCAATAATCATATTCTAAACAAATTTAGATTTTGGAACGCTTCACTGGGTGGGGGACACTGGATGCGGATTAAAACAACAACTGTGGCTTCAGCAACAGATACAGATGCAAATTCACAAGTTCACACCACCTTAACTAACCAGTGGTGCTGAAGTCACAAACAATCCAATCTGGAAAATAATTCCTTTTGCCGGTGGGGGTGGGAGGTGGGCACTGACTGAAGATTTTACAGCAGTGCAAACAGCAAAACAAAAGAAAGATACCACAGTGGCAGTACAAAATCATGCAGCTGCAGTGGATAGCAGGTTCACACTACTGCACCTGTAATTACACTGTGGCACAACAAAAGGTGTATTATTTGATGTCACACACCTCAACACACACTCACATGCACACAATTTGTCTACAAGTAATGCGCAGCAAATTGAAAACTTCAGTAATATAACACTTTTATAAACAACCTGAAATTATGAACTGCTGCACCAAATCCACATAACACACAATCAACAAAAAATGTCAACAATTACTGATAATATTACTGTGTGTACATTAACAGTCAGTTATATAACAAAAATATAAACAAAAACAAAGAACTCCTATTTCTCCAACTTAAATCTACCTACACCACATATACATCCCTCCCAAAGCACACTTTCACTGTCTCTTACTACACAGACTCAATGTTGTACATTAACATTCAAAATCCACACACAAACAAAAACACTGATGATATGGGCACAGGAAGGTTTCCTACAATCGATGAACTAAAGTTTGAGCAAGTAAAATTACTCAAGGCTTTTTAAACAGATTTTAGAAGGTTTGAATCACAGACAGCTCTCAGAGCACACTGTCTACTACAGCTTCCTACACACACTACCCTGACCTGAGGCTGTGCAGATCAATATAAAGCCCATGTGACCTGAAATCCCATGAATCACTGCAAAATTCACCTTTGAGTTTAAAACAAGGCAAAGTACATTGTTTTCAATGCACTTCACCTTTAAAATTAGTGGAGTAGTGGTCTGGGAAGGCAGAGTAACATGAAGTCATTGTTTTTAACGGACTTCTCGTTACCCATTATAATGTGAATTACTCCACTTCGTGTTGTGGAGTACTCCACAAATTCTCCTTAGCTCTATGAATCATCTGAGGAGCAAATTGAGCCCACTTGCCACCACTAAAGATAAATAAGGAAATGGCCTCTTCCAAGTTGAATTTCTATTTGAGGGCTGGAAAGTCCAAAAACTCCACCTGGTTGTATAGGTGTTTGAGTTTATATAATCCTTTATTTTTCATTTCTGAAAAAAGTAATTATTTTTAATTTTGGGATGGATTTAAGACTTGTATATGGTGTCGTTTCTCCTTTCCAACCTAGTATTTTATGGGTCTCTGCCTATATTTTGAGTGTTACATTCATCGAGCTAAACAAGATGACTTTAATTTAGCTATCTTTGATTGATCCTGGAAAATGCCAGACATGCTTTTCAGCTGGGAGTTTGCTTCTTTTGTTTTACAACGTCAGGGACTTCTTCAGTCAAGAAAAAGAGCCTGATCTGTGTCAATTGTGCAGGAAAAAGTACTCTTTGAAGTCTGGCAATCTCAAGCTCCCCTTAGCAACTGGAGTGTATAGTTTACCTCAGCCTATTCTTGGATTTCTTTTCTGCCAAATAAACATCCTAATCTCAGTTTCCAAACGCTGAAATACTCTCCTTGGTATCTATACTGGAAGAGCTAAAAACAGTCATCTTGGTACAGTGTTCATCTTTATAACGTTTATCCTATCTTTGAGGTTAATGGAAGCATTGCCATCTTTCCATGTCCTTGATTCTTCTCTTGATTATTGAATCATAGTTTACATTGAACATATCTTCTCTGTTCTGAGTTATACAAACTCCTAAATATTTTATTTTTGTTATATCTAAATCTAATTTTAAATACAATTTTAATTATATTATTTATATTATTATTATTTAATTATTAATTATTACATTATTAATTGTAATATTAATTGTATTTTTAGTTTTAAATTATTAATAATAATAATTTAATAAAAATCTGTTTTAAAATTGATTACCTGAAGTCTTTATTTAGTGGAAGAATTGCTGTTTTGGCTTGATTTATCTTTACCCAGAGATGGCTGGAAAGGGTTGTCCAACGATAACTGTCTGACTGTATTGATATGTACAACCTACTGTCCAGACAGCAGCATGGATTCTGTAACATCACTCCACCACATCTGCCCTCGCCCTGTTTTTCAATCATATTCTACTTAGGAACATGGACCTTGAAAGGAAATGGGTACTGACTTTGTCGACCTGTCTAAAGCTTCACGACCTGGTTGACCACACCCTGTTGATCTCCTCCCTCCGCAATCTTTGCTGCTCTACTGATACCATGCAGTGGTTCCAAAGTTACCTTTCAGATCAATCTCAGTCAGTATGTGTTGGACCTTCCACCTTCCTGCCTCCCAGTCACTACCAGTGTACCACAGGGTTCCATCCTGGGCTCACTCTTATTCTCCCTGTTTATAAACTCTCTCCACTCTGACTGTCTCACTTGTGATGCCCTATTTTATGCAGATGACCTTGTTCTCTTTACTAGTGACAAGGCTCTTGAGAATATATCAAGGGCTTTATCTGATAACTACTGCAGCGCATACCTGGTTCCATTCACATTGCCTAATTGTTAATGCTAAAAAACAAATTCATGCTATTTGGATCCAAACCATTCTATCTATGGTCACCAAGACTGGGTCCACCTCTCAGTAGCCTCACCAGATGACACTGTACTTGAAAATGTACTAATTTTCAAATATCTGTAGTTATCCTGGACCTGTCTTCTCCTTTTCCGATCATATCTCCTCTGTTATCCTGTGTATTAACAAGAAACTTGGCGAGCTTATCAGATAAAGTCACTCCTGACCAGGGAAGCCTTGTTTAGCCATTGCCCAAAGGAACCTGCTACCCTTGTTTGACTACTGCTCCCTATTTACTCACACACATCCTCTGCCTTGCATGTGTGCCTTTGTTTCATGCACAACAACATATGTCATTTCACTCTCCTGGCACCATATTCCACTCACCACTGCCACCTCTACCAGATTCTTGGCTGACTCTCACCACACTGCAGCTTTGATTATGGGTTAGCTGCTTCCTGGACAGCACCATCAGACATGGTGTAGCCTCCACTTTTATGTCTCTCCTCAAGACCAGAACCCCTCAAGGTGTATGCATGCATTCTCAGTCCCCCACAGATATCCCAAAAGTCTCCTCAGCTATGGGTAGCAGAGCATTATCTGTAGCTACTCCCAGTTTGTGGAACAGAATCCCCATGGCCATCTGCTCTCTGTACTCCCAGGCCACTTTCAAGACACATCTCAAATCCTGGCTGCTTGATGAGGCCTCATGCCATTGCTAACTTGGATACCCCTCCCACCTTTCTGACTTTTCCTCTTGGGCTGCTTTGGCCTCCCTTCCTTATCTCATTTTTTGAAGTCCTGTCTTATCTGTTTCTTGAGCATTCCCACTTGTCTAGTGTCTTGTATTTTTTGTTTTGTTTACATCATGTATTAATTTGCACTGGTCACTTATTCTTAGTAAATAATTGTATAATAATTGTTGATTATCATGAAGTACTGATTTTTTTTAGCCTCTCATTAATTTTACTTTCCTATATCACTTTCTCTGTTCACCAGTGATGTCTGTATATCCACTTTGTTCACCACTGATGTCTGTATATCCACATGGCTTGTACTCATTGTATAATTTGTCACTACCCTGTAACTGCCACCTATGTGGTCCAGGATTTGCCTGAAAACAGTCTTCTGGATCAGTGCACTTACCAGGTTACCAAATATTGAAATAAATAAAGTTTTTATGAGTTCTATTAGGGATGTTACAGAACACGGCATCTTCTAAATAAATCATAGTGTTGTCTGCATACAGTTTAGTGAAATAGTGTGCTGGGTATCCGTTAACTGATGCCTTTAATAGTTTCATATTCCTTATCACCTGTGCTAATGGCTTAATGTATATATTGAAAAGGAGGGGGTGAGCCGACATCCCTGTCTAGTGCCTCTTTTAGATCTATATAAGGGATGTCTGATTGTTAGTTTTAAAACAAACAGTCAGAGATTTATGTATTAATTTGATTAAGTTTATGCATTTTCCCCACAGACCATCTTATCTAGTGTATAAAACAAGTAGCCCCAGCATACTCTATCAAATGCCATTTCTGTTTCAATAGCGATTAAGCTGCATTTTTATTAGATGTGAATTCTAAAATATTAACCATTCTACATACATTATCTGTAACTTTCAACAAGGTATAAATCCTGTCTGTTCCAGATGGATTATTTTGTTATAACTGCAGCAAGTCATTTTGCTAGAATTCTGAAAAGAGTTTGTAGTAAGTGTTTAGTAATGATATAGGTTGGTAGGCATCATTTTTCTGGTGATTTATCCTGCTTCCAAATAAGTGAAATGGCAGCATGATAGAATGAAGGAGGTAGATCCTTCCCAAAAAGCTACTGAATAATTGGTGTAACACAGGATTAATTCCTGTTGAAATGATTTATAAAAAAATCATTTAAATATCCATTTGAACCAGGCACTTTGTTGTTGGGAAGTTCAGGAATAACATCTATAATTTCTGTTTACTAATGTAATTTCTAGCATTTGTTTATCTTGGGTATCTAATGCTTTAGGTTTAGTTCTGTTAAAAATTCTAAAATTTTATAAGAATCTGTTGTGTTTTCTTTGGAATAAAGTTTTGTGTAGAATGTACAAAAACATTGTTCATTGATTTTTGATCTGTAACTACCTGGCACTCTTCATTTTCTATAGAGTTTATTATGTTATTGGCTTTCTGATCGATGCTGATAAGCTACCAGTCTGTCTGTTTTTTCTCATAGAAATGATGTTTTGCTCTGGCCTCATTAGTGCAACTCTTGCCCTGTTTTCTGATATTTGCTTTATTTTACTAGTAATAGCACTTTTTGGTAAACCCATTGCTTGTTGTTATTAAATCTGCTTCCACCATGGAGAGAGCTTGTTCAAGAGACTTCAAGGTCTGGTTTTCTGCTATGTTTTTAAATGCTGTATGAGAGATACATATATGCTGTATGAGACATATACATATCAATATATGCTTTCATAGCATCCCATTTTAAACTCAGTGACACTGTGTTGGAATCATTATCCTTCAAAAAATTGTTTATTTCCTAAGTGACTTGAAATAGTCATCCTTTAAAGCTCACACTTAACAGAGTTAACAAAGTTACACCAGAGGACAGGAAGAATGTCTGCAGTAATTTTTTACAGTTTTCTTTGGGGAGTATACACAGTGGCCAATTTGAACACTTTAAAATACTGCACTGTTACAACTACAGAAATGCTGGTAATGACAGTGTAAATTTTCTGCATTATACAGGATGTAGTAATCATTTGCTTGTTGACAGCTTTTTTTAACACAGCAGTTGATAACTTATGCATTGCACACACTGATACCTGGTGTCTAGCTTCTTTGTTCTGCTAATGTAACTGCAAATACAAACAGGTATCAGGGTATCTTGCAGAATAACTTGTGCACCCCACCTGACAATGACAGTAGTGCAACACATGTTCTGTCTCCTACACAGGAGAACCCAAATCCCTCTGCTGTCTTCATCATCAGATGACACTGTCATACTCTCCTCTTCCTCCTCTGATGATTCCTGATGCATACCACCTTCTTCAGCAGGATCAAGGTATATTGCAGTTGATGACAAAATGTACTGCTTGGTGAGGAAATATGAGTTCATTTTACAAAAATAAGGTACTCAGCATTCCTATCAGACAGGCTGCTTCAGTGGTCAGTCATAATGGCACCCTCAGCACTGAAAATCCTTTCTGAGCTTACACTGGCACAAGGGCAGGTGAGGTACTCAATGGCAATAGCTGCAAATTGCAGGCCAGAGTTCATGTTTACTTTGCCAATACTACGGAGAGTGGCTCATCATCTTTTTTTTTCATTCAATATACTTTATTGGACATACTTTTCAGAATAAGTGTAACAGTGTAACATTGCCAGGATATAGTGAAACAATTAACCGTAAGCATAAGAGGGAAGCGAAGATACAGAAGTATGATCCAGCAAATGTTTTCCACCCTCCTCAAAAAAACCTCCTCACCTCCCATCCACTCCAAACTACCTCCCACCCACCTGCCATCAGGAAAACAATTGTTATTGTGTACAGATAGCATAACAGTTCATGGTTGTAAAGTGAGTGAGATGATAGGAAGGTCTTTTAGTACCCTTGAATCAGATCAGGAGTATGGCTCAGGAGGCTATCCCACAGGCTGTCTTATTAGTAAAAAGAGTGTGTAGGGTTCCCATATCCTTTTATATTGCTTGTTCTGTTGTGTAGCCTAGCAATGGTGTGTTCAGCTTGTAAGGTGAACAGGACTTCTTTAAACCATTCTACATAAGTAAGGGTAATGTGGTCTAGCCAGTGTCTGAGTATAATTTTTTCTTAGCACATGCAGAAATTAAAGCAATGTGGGCTTGTTGAGCACCTTGACCCCACTTAAGTAATCCCTAGATTGCATATATGAGAAGAAAATTTATCAGAGAGATTCAATAAAAGGGTCTAGATGAGATTGAATATGTGACCAGAAGGGAGATCTTGTCACAAGACCATATCATGTGTATTAAGGAACCGGGTCTTTATTACATTTGAGTCAATACCAGAAGGAACATCTGCCAGAACTAGACAGATGGAGGATCCCTGCAGGGGAGGGCCTCAAACAACTGGTATGACAACCCATAAGAGACAGGGCAGTCCTAGTTCTAGTACTGACTAACAGGAAAGGATCACAGATCTCCTGTAGAAGGTCACCTGGGGCCAGTGACCATCACATGGAATGGTTCAATTTGGCCACTACAACTAAATCATCCCAGTCCAAGGCAAAAATATGGGACTTCAGAGGAGCTGACTTTGATAAGATGGTCAACAGGGTTGAGCTAGCCATGGCAAAAAGAAATACAGGTGAGGGGTATAGAGGGCAAGCATTAAGGATGCAACACTGAAGCAACATCCCATTGTGTTGGAGAGAAAAGGAAGTGCAAAGAAGAGGGAAACCACTTTGGTTCTCAAAAACAGTAGCAGAAAAGGTCAGTGCCAAAAGGCTGGCCTTCAGGAAATATAAGGGAACACAGTGGGATGAAGATAGGAAGGCATATCAAACTTCCTAAGGGAAGCAGGGAAGGCAGTAAGGCCTCAAAGGCCCAAACTGAGGAAACACTAGCACAGACAGTAAAAGAAGGTGACAAGACTTTCCATAGATACATTAGTGAAAGGAAAAAGTCCAGAGGGGTATTACAAGACCAAAGGAGATAAGGGTGTGTGTGAGGAGGAGGACCATAAAAGCATCTATACTAAATAGATACGTCTGTTCACTATTAACTAAAGAGAAGGTAAGGCAGGGTCCACAGTTCAGCACCATGGACACGGGGGAGGGAGGTAAGCACTAGTCCCTTTCACAAAAAGAAAGGGTCCTACAAGAGCTCTATAATCCAGGGTGACAAGGCAATGGGACCTGATGGCATACATCCCAGGGTACTAAAGGAGTGAAGGGTGGAACTAGCAGAGCCATTATCAGAACTGTTTAGTGAGTCTCTGAGCACAAGAGAGATCCCAAAAGGCTGGAGAAGGGCTCACGTGATCCCGCTTCACAAGAGTGGCAGCAGGAGGAGGCAGGGACTACAGACCAGTCAGTCTTACCTCAGTAGTGGGCACGCTTATGGAGGCACTCTTTAAGGAAAGGATAGTGCAACACCTGGAATCCATAGGAGCACAGGATCCAAGATAGCATGGGTTTATAAAGGAAGGTCCTGTCAAACTAATATCATAGATTTCTTTGACTGGGTAACCAGAGTGGTGGACCAAGGGGAGCAGTTGACGTTGTCTACCTTGACTTCAGCAAAGCTTTTGATACTGTTCCACACAGAAGATTGATTAATAAGCTGGTTATGCTCGGGTGAGTCAGAAGTTGGTAAACTGGGTGGCAACCTGGTTGGCTGGCAGAAAACAGAGAGTGGTGGTAAAGCGGTATACAGTCAGAAGAGATGCAAGTCACAGGTGGGGTACCTCAGGGATCAGTCCTGGGGCCAGTCCTCTTCAATATCTTCATCAGTGACATTGCAGATGGACTGGAGGGAATGTTTGTCTGTTTGCAGATGACACCAAGATCTGTAACAGAGTAGATGATCCAGATGGGGTGGGCAGAAAGAAGACATCTGGATAAATTAGCAAAATGGTTGGAAGAGTGGTAACTGGGGTTTAATGCAAAGAAGTGCAAGATCATGCACGTAGGGAAGAGAAACCATGAAGCCACCTATAGGCTGGGAGGGAGTTGCTGGCAGTCACAAGGGAAGAAACAGACTTGGGCATCATCATCACCGATGACCTGAAATAATCAAAGCAGTCAACTAAAGCAGTAGGTAAGACTAGAGGATGTTAGGTGTATTAGTAGGGTATCATGTTGTAAGGAGGAGGATAATCCTCTTACCAGACACTGGTTAGGCTCCCATCTAGAGTACTCTGTGCAGTACTGGAGGCCACACTTCACAAGAACATTAACCAAATTGAGGCAGTCCAGAGAAGGGCAACCAAATGGTGCAGGGACTGCACTAGAAAACATATGAGGACAGAATAATGGAGCTCAATATGTAAAACCTAGAGCAAAGGAGGGAGAGAGGTGATATGATCAAACATTCAAACACCTTAAGGGCATTAACACGGTGAATGAGTCTAACATGATTCAATATAAGAAAAATAGCAGGACAAGGGACACAGCATGAGATTAGAGGAGGCCGATTAAGGGGTAATGGAAGTTCTTTTCACAGAAATGGTGGTGGATGCATGGAACGGCTCACTTCAGGAAGTGATGGATATGAATACAATGCAGGGCTTCAAACAGGCATGGATAGGCATAAGGGAGCAATACAGATAAGTATGAATAGATAGACCATTAACAGAGCAAAGTCTGATGGCACATTTATAAGGAAGAAAAGAAATGGGCAGACTGGATGGGCCTTGCAGTCCTTATCTGCCATCAGCTTTTGTTTCTATGTTTCTATCCACGGGTAAATGGCCCATTTTGTATAACTTCACTGGGGTATAGTAAAGATCATGATTTATCTGAATTGCATATACCTCTACCTGTCCCACTTGATGTTGCTGTAGAGGTATTTCCAAAGTTTGGACCATGATCTAGTTTGAGATTTCAGTGGAAGGACCTGGTCCCATCCATAGAGCCTCCAACCTTCTGGAATCAGTTATGGCAAAGAGGAGGAATTTGTAGAAATATAGGGGCTCATTTTCTATGCTCAGCTGTTGTGGGTCATCAGGATATGATTGCACCATATGGAGTGCATATAGGTGCTGTTGTGTGTTACTCTCAGGTGGCTGGTGCATAGAAACACCAATGTTCATCAACATGGCCCAAAGAGGTTTGTGCCACCACTGCTACATGATGATGAGGTGCAGGAGCAGATACCATACTGGAGGCAGAGATGGATACTGTCTGAGTGGCTGTTGCTCCTTCAGGTTTTCTGCAGCTACTGATTTTCTGAGCCTTTGCTCTGAGTGACTCATCCAGTTTTCTACCTTGCCATGCAGGATCACAACATAGTGATTCTGATCAGCCGTCCACCTAGAAGAAGTGCAGTCATTCCATGTCTGTACCTGGTATCCTGTAGGGTTGGCAGGATGTATGTTTCAATGGTATTAATGTGAATCACCATGGGATCATCATCACACAGCTGCATGATGCAGTCAGTCAGCTGTACTCCAACACAGTCTGCTGCCACTTCAGATTGCCCCAGACACTGAACATTGCCTAGTGAAGTACACACAGCAGTGGTATAACCTGTCTAAGCCTGCATTGTCTGACCTCACAACCTGTGTAGCCTGTTCAAGTGGATGGAGGACTTGAATGACACTATCCATCAACATCCACTGGAATGGACTCAGTGACATGGGTGGCTGTGCTCCCAATCATGCATCTGCATTACATACTCTTTGATTGGGTTGTACTGCTCAGCCTGTTCAGCATATAGAGTGTTGAGTTCTAGCATGTCACCTCATCAAACTTCAGGCAATGTTGTGGTACTTTATTGGCCTTCTGTAGAATCCTGAGCTCTGATCTTGCCAGTGTAGAGTGACTGAAATGGCTGCAGATTTTGTGACTGACAGCCAACATGTTACTGACTGATTCATGCTCTAGAAAGGCCCACACAATCAGGTTCTGGGCATGTGCAAAGCAGGGACATGATAAAACAGCCATCAGTGATTGCTTTAATGGAATTCCATGCATTGTCGCTAGCGATATAACCAGCCTGGAAGCCATGTGGCCTTAGCCAGTGCGTAATGGCCTCATTAATTCAGGTGAGAATTTCTCCGATGTATGTGACCCATACATATTCTGTATACTCAATATGACACGCTGTCGGGGACCACCACTAGTATTGCTGCCACTACTCAGGGGAAAGTAGATGATGGGCAGATGTGCAAGGCATATACCCTAGAGTAAAGGCACAGTGTGCAGTAGTGCACATATAACTACTGTAATACCCAATGATGGGCCACTAGTCCAGATGTCTGTGGTGAAGTGGATGCTGGCTACTACAGAGTGTGATACAATGCAAGCAAGGTCATTATAGATTGCTGGAACAGCCTTAGTGCTGAAGTAAGTGTGGCTGTGCACTTTGTGTTTAGATACAACCTTTCCCATGAGATCTACTGTATAAAGTCTAGATTCTCAACAAATGACAAGTGCAAAATGTCTGTTGCCAGCGTTTGCAACAGTTGTGTTCAGCTCTTTGTAACTGGGTGTTTATGATGGTAAGGCCGATTTAATATCCAGTTGCTTAAGGAGTGTGCTGCACTGTAGAGGATGTTGTGGCTTTGCCAGGTATGCTTTACTGCTTTGACTGCCTTGTCTGCCAGCAGGGATATGATGGAAATAGCTCCATATGTGAAGTGGATGGGTCAGCTTGTCTATCTCCACTTGTATCTGCATGTCTAAGGAGTGAAACACAATAAAAGTCAAATGTTGCCACATCATCACCAGGATGGGAACCCTCTCTTTCAGAGTGTGCTGCACTGTCAGAACTGGGCATGGCTGCCCATCACTTATGCTGTGTCCAGCAAATAAGATGCTTACTTTGCATATGGCTATGCATACCAGTTATCCCCAAGTGTGACCCTGGCTTACTCCTGCTAATTCTGAACCTGGAGATGTTACACAGCCACACTGTCATGAAACAAATCAATCATAAAGGAGACTATGTGATAATGGTGAGCGCCTAAAGGCGATTGCCGTTATCACTCAGTCAGAGTGCCGAACACATTTTCAGCACTCTGACAACCCTGGAAACACCAGCACAAAGGGCACCAGGACATATTTTACTACTTTCTCACACCCCCTCGTGGGGGCACCCACCTACTTAAGGATTCTCAACCCAGGGGTGCATGTCGTGGGGGTGAAAGTAGTAAAATGAAAATGTTCGGGCTGGCACAATAAAATTGCACCAGCGCCTGGACCCCAACCCAGTACCTCAGCCATCCCAGTCATTGCCCAATCCCCAATGCCATGTCACAGCTCGACTGACTGATGACAGTGCCCCCCTACAGCCTCTCCACCCCAGCCCATGCTCACCATGCTCTGCCACCCCCACGCCGCACGTATAGCAACATCCTGTCTCCTAGCTCACCCACCCCTCATCCAGTCACCCAACCCATCGGTCGCCGTGAGTGGATTGCATGAGGAAGGTGTCACTGTAATGGATGGCACCCTTCCTGATGTGCCCACTTCATGGGTTACCATCATGAAGAATTCCCACACAAGTGAGTATCTGACAACACACCAGATTTTCATGGGTAGGGCAGATGGGTCAAGGGATGTTGGGGTGGGCAAAATGGTTGTCTTTTGCTGCTCCTGCCTCTGCTCCTACTGCTGCTTATCCCCACATCCCCTTTTTTCCACTTGCTGTCTCTTTCTCCTGACACGTTGCTGCTTGAGGAGTGGCATGACAGGGATTGCATGCCCTTATCTGTGACAGTTGTGGGTGCTGCTTGGGAAGGGGTGGCTGCCAATTAGGGTCTAGTACTGGGTCATCATCATTCCCTCATCATCATTACCCTCACTGATTTGTGACATCTCCAGCTCTGACAGTAAGGGCTGACTGTCCCCAAACTCTCTTTCTCAGTAACCTTCTCTGCTACATAAACAGTAGCAGTAAGAGGATGGTCAGTCTGATGATGTTCTTCCTCCTTAGATTCCATCTGAAGCACTCTATGCTCCCACTCCTTCTCTATTCCTGGACAGTAAATGGTCCTACACCCCTTAATGTCATCATCTCTCATATTGCTTGCCACTGGACCCAAACCCTCATTGCTCCTAGTCCCTAGCAGCTCATGAGTCAACTCCTGGGTCTCCTGAGACTGTGACTGTTCAGCATTTTCCACTTTCTGAGACCCATCAGACTCACACAGCAGTGCAGTAATATCCATGGCAGTCATTTTAGACTATTTTGAATGCTGAGCAACAGCTGCTCTGGAAGTGGCAGTACTGCACTGCAGCCAAAGAAGCTGGAAGCTTTCATGCCTACTGAATCTGATACTGGCACAGCATGTGGCACAGTTGGCACTGAAGTGCCACTGGAATGTAGTGCCAGTAACAGTGCTGCTTCTACTATCACCTTCCACAGCACTCTCTGCACCTCCTTGTGACACTTCTGACAGATTCACTACCAGTGGCACTTTTTCCACATCCTGTGCACTTTCACTTGCCTGATATGGTGAACTGTCTGTCTTTACTCAGTCCTTAATTACCAACAAGTATTCAAAAACAACACAGCACTACTGCAGACTGCAGAACAAAGCCTACCACTATATATGATGTATTCACAAAAATCAAAACAACTCCTGCAGTCTTTTCCTCCAGCACTCCCAGTAGAGATAACAGCACCCTCTTTCTTCTACTGAACAAGAAAATGGCAGGTTTAACCCAGAAAGCCTGTCCTGTGGAGCAGAACAAACAGAGATCTTCCCTCTCAAAAATCAAAGTTGAAATGAATAGCTATGCAGTAAGAAATGTGTGTTGTCACCTGATGCCTCCTCTCCACCCCATGTGACTGCAGTGCTCCAAACCATGCGATTATAGCTAACCGTGGTGTAATTTGACATTTTTGAAGAATTACTGTGCTAAACCACTGAATTTAGCATCTACCTTGGAACAAACAAGAACGCAATCCTTGGATTCTGTGGAATTCAAAAGAAAGAATCTTGCAATAAAACCAGGAAAGGAGGGAAAAATGAAACAATTAAAAAACAAAGAAAAGGTTAATTGCTGACACCACAGTTAGGTACTCTATGGTGGGTGGTTAGATTCACTTTGTGAATTTAAAATTTACACTGCCACCTGTAGAAACACAAAATGGCTATGCATTGCTGGCAGATGAAAAAATTGCTGAATTACATTGCAAACCACAGCTAATTAAATGGTACGGTGTCATAAATGGCAAGAAACTTTATTTCGCATTTTGTTTGTAAAGTTCCACAGTTAGTTACTAAATAATACAGTATGAGGTGAAAATACACAGTAAAGTTGTGGAAGTTTGTAATTTTGCCACAGGTGAAAGGGTGAAACATTCCAAGAAAGTTTTCACATTTTGCAGAACTTCAAAGAATGTGGAATTCTCAACTTTTGCCCACCTCTATTTCCTACCAGTTCCACAGATCAGATTCATCATGTTACACCCTTTTAATCTTTAAACTTTCCTAGATATTTTATTTCACAACTGATTAGATTTCCTTAAGTCATTTACTTTTAGGCAATTTGACTTTAATGAATCAGTTCTTTAATCAGTTCTGTAAACTATTCAGAAATCCATGGTTTCTCCCTGCTTTTGTATTTCTACGTTAACTGGTGTAAACTGATACATCACTGTATGTATAGCATTTTTCACCTTTCCCAAAGTCTTTATTTTCAGTTATTGTTTTGCTGAAAATTATATGAAGACATAGATAAACTCAATAACAATAAGCAGACCAGACAAATGTGATATACAAAAGACGATAAATGTCATCAGAAAATGGGTTGAAAATTTCCCAGCCTCTGATTTGCTGAGTCCCTGCAAAGGGGTATATTTATGTGTCAGTAGAGCTGGGGAAAAACAAGATCCATGCCAACCACTTTTAGTACCAAAGTGGTATTACTCTGCCACTTTGGATTTTGAAAGTTACCATACACTATTTTTTTCTCTCGCTAAATAAGATGACTTTCGGAGTTTATCCTAGTAGAGCAGAGCGTGACCCAGACCCCACCACATTCCTGTTCTGTGTTTAAAAGTGGTACACCTTCTCAAGCATGCTTTTTGAAAACAAAAGTAAGCATTCCTACCACATAAGTCATCTTCAGAGCTAACACACATCACATACTGACTATTGCAATCCCTCCTGACCACAGTCAAATGCAGCGAGTGACCCTTGCACAACCCACATTCTGGTTCTTTGTTTGAATTACAATTTGACTGGTGAACATGTTTGTGCATTTAAAAAAAGAAAAAAAAAGAAAACCAAACGCTGATGTCTTGCTGCTATGCATACACTATCTTACCAGATAAGCCAACTCCCAGTTAACAAACATGTGTCATGTGTTTAGTACTGTCATTCTTTCTGACTGAGATCAAACAGAGCCAATATAAAAACAAAACAAAACAAAAATCTATAAGTGCCACATCCTTATCCCAACTGCAGCTTTTCAATGGTGGGTGGGTTCTATGGACAGCACATGGACATAAGTAATAAAATGATAGTGCAGTACAAGAGTACTTAACTGAAACAAAAGAAAGTAGTCCAAAACAACAGTGCCTTCTAATTGCTACTGTAGCATGACAAGAACTACTTTACTTTTTGATTTTATATTCATTTTTATAAACACTGTAAGATTGTTTTTTTAATGTAAATTATTTTATTAAAATTTGTCAATACCATTTTCTAAGTGCAATAATACCCTCCAGGGTGGGCAGTGATGGGCTATACCATACCTTCCAGTGACTATAAGACCCTCCACCTGCGTCATCAGGCCTATTACACTGAGGAAGTCTGCAGAGCCATAAACAGCCCACCATGTCAGGTATTGCTAGAATAAACTATAAACTGGCAACAATTAATAACATATTGATACAAGTAAAACAATAAGGGACAATGTAGGATACAATGTGGGTAAAATAACTAAGAAAATATTATATATAGCTAACACAGAAGATACAAAATAAACATATGAATGTTAACAAAGTAAAAATAATTCATAAAACAAAAGTCATGGCACTTCACACACCAAAAAGTGCTGACACAGTGTTTAAAAGTGCAAAAAGTTTAATCTCACCATCGAGGTTACAGGACAAAAACGCAGTGCAGCTTCTAAAGTTTAACAACACCAACTGCTTTTATGAAGATATTGCCATCTAGTGTTTAACTGCTTATACACTCCCAAATGGGCTGACGCCTCATATACATATCTTAAATTGCTAGTAGTGCAAATAAATACATACCTTCTACCATAATATACACTAATAAATATATATGTGTTATAAACCTAATTACAGTGCAGAACACTAAACAACACAGCATAGGATTAAAAAGCTCAGTTTCTCACATATGTATTATTTCATTCCAATTTCTAGAGTATAAATAAATCAGTTCTATTCTACCCTGGTTATAGCCCATTTTTCTCTAGGTCACAACATATATTGTGTACATCTACATTTAAAGGACGCCGGTTTCCTTACAGTCTTGTGCAGGCTTATAAACTCACAAAGGGCATAACTCAAGATCTTTCTATTGAATGACTTTTAGAGATGGAGATAAATGAGCCAGAGAGCTTATAAATAATAAACCCAAGAAACTTTGGCAACAAGTCAAATCCTTTGTTCTCAATCTTAATACAAGTACTTTGTTGGAGGACTAGAAAGGGAGAAGAAGGAAGGAAGGAGGGAAGGGGAAAGGGACAGGAAAAAGAAGGAGAGCACACCTTGATTCAATAAAAACAGAGAGGTGAATAAAAGATCCAGGAGTTAAATGCCACTTCATGCACATTCTAGAATATCCTTCTCTATATTCTTGCATTCTGGAAGAAACAAGGAGAACAATATTTCAATACATGCACATAGTCATCTCCTTTTCTTCAGAAATTGTTTTAGTTCCACATGTTCATTTAAACCTTGTCCAGTATATGATCTCATTTCAAAAATCCAAAAAGTTCTTCTGGCTTAATAAATCATCCATACTGCCCCCGGGTCCTAGCATCACTTGTTCAATGCCAATGAACTTCAAACTGTGTTCTAGTTTATTCACAGCATTTGTCATATGGAGAGTCCAGGTATAATACCATTTTCATTTCTAATGGCACAGAGATGTTCCCCTATTCTTTCTTTCCATTTTCTTTTTGTCTTTCCAACATAGTAGCAATTGCGGTACATATAGACAGATAAACTACATATGGTGTATTACAATTACTCAGACTTCTAATATCATGCATTTTACCATTATAGGGTTCCTCACCATGCTGCATTAATGTATATTTTGCAAACCACACAATTGGCACATTTCTTACACCCCTTTGGGGTGGTGGTAACTAGTTTTTGGGTTGTTCAGCTTTCTGAGAGGAGCTGACCAATATGGGTGTGAGAAGCCAGAGGGAGCATGCCTGTCCTGTTGGAGGAATAACTCAACCATGACTGCAGGTGACAGACAAGATGGGGATGTAGGTTTGGGAGCTACAGGGCAGGGACCAGGAGCACAGAAGGGGAGAACACATACACTCTTGGGGCATGGGCTTGTATGTGTTGAACTGCTGCAGGTCACCACATGACAGCATTTGGGCTGTGCCTGGCAGTTGTTGGGGGTGGCCAGCACAACCATGCCTCAAGTGTAGTGAAGAGTGGGTATGCCTCTGGGCCATTGAGTCCCATTGCAAGACATAAATTTGGTGCAGCTGAAGTTTGGATGCTGTATCCTGTGTCACTGGGTCAGTCATTGCCCCATGTTGGGCTGCATTGCACATGTGCCCTGTTCATTCCCACAGCCCTGGGGAGCACAGCAATTGGTAGCATGTCACCGGTATGGCTGTCGCTGACAGAGTGACAACATGACAGTCCAAGAATGCCTGAGGTATGCTGTGGGTGGTCAGGTTTGGAATAGTGCACCCCACCTTGAGTTGCATGTCCTGCAGCAAGTGACCATAGGACAGAAGGTGGTCACTCTGTCTCCATGAACCATGGGTCAGATGGAATACCATACTGTTCAGAACCCAATCTGTGGAGTGAAATGAACTGGGGGATTGCTGGAGTGGATGGTTCATGGGGCTTGGTAAACCAACAGGAAACATAGCATAGCAGAGGTACAGCAGTAGTCAAGGTATGTGCACATGTGATGGGTTGACATCCATTTTCCATGTACGAGAAGGAGCCAGCTGCTAGGCAAATGAGGAGCCTAGGGAGTCACATGATGACAGTGACACTGATGCTGAGGAGGACACCAGCACTGACTATGGCCGATAGACACAATCTGCAGCAAACATCCAGGCTACTGACAATGCTGAAGTAGAGATCGTCACAGTAGCATCATCTCCAACAGACCACAGAGACATGTCACCTGAAGGTGAAGACCCAGAGTGTGAGGACAGTGTGAGGAGTGCCACAGAGAGCATGCAGGACAATATGGCACTGAACTGTCACCAGCATTATCCATGCAGGAGAGGTGGTGCAAAGGAGCAGAAAATGCAGCGGATACCACCATGGAGCTGGATGATGCGAATGGCTTATGTCACCAAATGCTGGAATAAGAGGTTGAGGTGGACTGAGAGTTACAGGCCATCAGGATGGCACTGCAGGGACTCAGCAGTGTGACAATGCATCATCATACACGACTGGAGGGTGAGATGGCCAATATTCACAGGCCATCTCCGGGTCTGCAGCAAATGGCTGCACACGAGGGCTGGCTGACAGCAGCTCTGGAGACTCTGCATCTGTCGCACAGAAGCAAACTTTGATACTAGAATGTGATGACAGTTGTAATGTACAACAGGGCTGCAGAACTACTGTTGGGCAGGTGGCAATGGGAGTGGCAGGGAGGTCATGGAGGCGATCTGCTGAATGGTCCATTAGCTGCCATGGAGACCCACATGGGTCAGGCACAGTGGTCCCTATAGACAGGAGAGTGGGGACATGGATTAAGGTGCAGGTAATGTCAGGTCTGCCACAAACAGGGCCGTTGTATGGGGCCACACAGTGGATTAGTTGAGATGCTTGCCCATTGAGGTGAGTATGGTAAATGGACTTAAGAGACAGTTGGATAGATAAATGTTGGTGAAATCATATGTAGGGAAGGAAAAGTGTGGTCAGGCAAGTAATGAGCCAGGACCACTAATAGGGTACTCAACTTAGTCCTGGCCAGTGTTTAGCTGGTAGAGCATAAGTAGGATGGGAGTGGATTTGATGGATCCCTGTTTTTTCTACCTACAGCCTCTATATTTTTAGATGTTTCTATGCAAAACTAATGTTAAATTATTCCTGTACAGCTGTGTGCCACTAGACGGATCTGCTACTTATGGTTACAGAGAGATGAGTGGTGGTGTTTGTTCACTGCCTCCCACCGCCACCCACATAGACACACATTCCACTTTGGATCTGACTGGAAGTATATCAGTGGTAGTATTACTGGCAGGTAGATGTTAGCAATAAAAAGAAAAAGCAATGTCTTTCAAAAGTTGTCATATTTTCATGTCTGTGTCAGAAAGAGTTAAGTAGAGAGGGTGAAAGTGTGTCCTAAAGCAGGCAGACTGCCAGGATGGTAAGACCAGAAAATCACAGTGTCAGTTGGAGAAAATAAATGTCAGTGGTAAATGGTGAGCTATGGTAAGAATCAGTAGTATTGAAGTGGTATGAAATGGTTAGTGTTTTAAATCAGAAAGTGGACAGGAACAAGTGGACAGTGAAGCACACAATCTATGGGGTGTACAAGTGAGTGAAACTGATAACAGATGTAAAGTATGTTGATATAATGAAAATGGAAACATACCAGCGCAGAAGAAAGAAAACAAGGGAGAAAATACAGGAATCATGTTTACTGTGTTATTCTGAAAGACTGTCTATAGACTATAACAAGTAGTTTTCTTTTTACAGTTGAGAAAAATGGTCGATACTTTAAAATGAGCATTCTAAAACTGGCACATTATTATGCTGGATACTGGGGCAATGCTGACACTGGTATATTGTTAAAACATTTTTTCAGTTTTTGTTTTTTTTTCATTTTATTCTTGTAGTGACTGGGTAAATGCCACTAAGCACAGGGCCAGTTTTCAGGGCAACCCAGGAGCAAAGGACAGTTTAAGTGACTTGCTCAGGATCACACAGTATGCAAGTGGAGGTTATGGAACTCAGTCCTGGGCCTTCTGAATGTACCAAGCTCATGCACAGCTTGTCACACTAATCTCTAGGCCATATTGCCAGGCTATATTAGCTGTACTAAAACATAAGTATAGGTGCCAGCCTGCATCAGATAATTAAGAATAATTAACTGTTACTACTAAGCATAATAAGCATACAGGTGTTTTGATATGATTCCTCACAATCCACCCAAACTCCTGTGGTTCATGCCACTTTGGCAAGAGCATGGGCTCATGATTAGATGACTGCTGTCTGGCCATACTCCACCACCTCAGTTTCTGAGACATTAAACAGCAAAACGTTAACAAAGAGCTTGGAGAATGTAAAGGAGGCCAGAAGTCAAAGGAGATAAATATAATTCTTAAGATTATATCATCCACTGAAATCACTGTCTCACAGTGTGGTGCTTATACGCAAGATTAGAGCGGCCTGATTTTCTCCTGAATTTATGTTACTATGATGCCTGATTTGATTGGTATATGAAACACACATTTTAAAGAGAGCACCACATTTTAACTACTCACACCTGATCAAGAATTTCTATCAAATCTTGCCATTAATAAATGTGACGTCACAGGCACTGTAAGTGCCTCAAAGTAGTGCATGACTTCTATGAATCTTAAATATTCTTCTTGTCATATGCAAGCTTTTACTCAAGGTTTTAAATCATGCATAACCCTGCTGATGTTAGAACCTGATGGTCAAATCTGAAGTGTTTATATTCAGAAAGAAGATCAAATGGCAAATGGGGTTGTGGGGCGGTGGTAGACAAAATCTACAAATGCAGTAACTAAAAGATACAGTAATGATATTTTTAGAGCTGTGGGTGAAGCCTACAGCCCTTCTGTCATCAATCAGACTATAGCTCTAAAAACAGCTTTTCATGGAACTTCCTTTTAGACATTTGTATGTATTCCTCCACAGCTGCAAAGTAGTGCACTGCCTCTGATATTTGCTATTTGCTGCTCTATATAAATGGCATCTGAAGGGGAGTGGTTGTTACTGTATTGTACCTCAGAACTTCTCAGGATGTTAACAGAAAAACTATTTAAACTGCTGTTTCTGGCATCTGTCCAGCTCAGTCTAATAGATTAGTTCTATTTTGCAGCAACCTAGGGGTTAACTAATTTTCTTTTGTTATTTTGCAAAAGCAAAAGTCAGACTCAGTGTCAGATTATAGATAGTGGAATTGCAGTCTGTTAGCTATCATTCCTTGAGCAGGGCAGGTTGTAGGCAAGCACTGGAAACAGAATACTGCTTTTTTCTATTTTATAATATGATGTACTTAGTGTGTATTTAGTTGCAGGTCAGGGCCTTGAAGAAAATAATAACATTTATGTAACTCATTCAAGATTCCATCAGGTGGTCAGAAAAAATCTGAGAGAATTTGTGTAAAACTAACAAATGAAAGATGCAAAAATAGCATGCACACTGGCCTCTGAGACTGGAAGATCAGAAGGCTGTGGGTTCTATCCCCACACTAGGCATTTGGGTTAAAGTGCTAATGTACTGCCTAAAACTAATATTAGATTTTAAAAGCAGTTAGTCGCTATGTTTTATATTTGAGGTACTTTTTCTTTTCCTTTGTTTAATTAGAAGATTGTTTACCTGATGTTAATATGTGTGATATGTGGAACAGCACTATGTGTGGCAGCTGACATAGCTAACTATACTGCCCCACTACATCACCAGCATTGTGACCTCACTGACTGTGACATCACTGCTACTACAGAACAATTCAGTGACTGCCAGGTCATTCACCTGTGATTTCACTGTCAGCAAAATCACAATGCTGATGATGTAGTGGGGGCAGTAGAGCTAGATATGTCAGTTGCTATGTTAAGAGATGTTCCACACATCCACCACAACATTATGACATAGAAGACTCTCTGATAGGCAAAAGGAAAAGAAAGGTACTTCAGAAATAAAATCTTATAACTGACTACTTCTTAAAATTTATATTATTTTCCTGTCTGGCTGGTTTTGCTCCACTAGCTATTTAAATCCCAATACTGACACTGTAGTGCAGCATGGGGTGCCGTCTTTTCTGTCTGCCTGTTCAGGTGGATGTTAAAGATCCTATGGCACTTCTCAATAAGAGTAGGGAATTTCCATGGTGTCCTGGCCAAATTTCTCCCATTCACTAAAAATACCAACAGCTTAATCTGGTTCAAGTAAGGATTTATGCTATGTTACAATTTCATTTGGTTACCATCTGTACCCCCACCCCATCATCCCGGAAAATGGACTTCTAGTCTTAGTGGGCTTACCCAGTCAACAAAATTCAGCAAATAAATAAATTCCCCATTATGCCTTATGGATTCCATATAAATCCAAATCATTTGAAGGCCATCTTGACATATAATTTTAATACCTAAAAACAAAACAGAGCCCTTTTCCTGATAACAGGCTGCCAACACATTGTTGAAATAAACAACAAAGTCACAGATAAGGAACTAGTGGCTTATGGAAAAATCTGCAGGGATTTTTATACAGGATTTGATGCTGCCTGTACCAGGAAAATACAGGAAAATGAGGCTTGTTACAGGAACGTGGTTATTTGGATCTGGGAGCATGTGATGATTGTGACTAAACAGCACTATGTGGCACCAACAAGAAAATAACTTTGGTCATTTGTAGCTCTTCACAACCCTATTGGCTCTGGCTAGGCTTGTTTCAAAAGGCATGATAAAGGTGATATACTGGGGTCAAGCGTCAACAATTTTGTCAATCATCCTCATGGATGCAGTGTGAACTATTTTCAAAAGATCAAAACGGACATGGTTTCCAGCAGTACAGAACCATAGAAACATGGACAATGATGGCAGAAAAGATCAGCAGTCCATCAAGTCTGCCCATAATACCTTATCTTATCATGAGACCTGTTGCATATGTGAAGATTTTGTCTAAACCCCTCGCCACCTGCTTTGCTTCTATGCCTCTCAATAACATCTCAGCCCTTTGCTCTGTTCCAGCTGCACTTAAAACCATTAATGGTTTTGCTCTCCAACCTCAGTTAGCAGACTATTTCACAGCTCAGTCACTCTTTCTGTAAAATAGAACCATGTGCAGACTATTCTGGTCCTTACTATTGTATCTCAAAGATCTCCTAGTTACTAACTTTATTACCAGTCTTATCCTCCTTGCTGATGCAGGATTGTTCATGGACCCCACTGCCACTTAATGCAGTTGGAGGACAGGGGCTCAGAGGTTTTTGCACCACTTCTGTGGCACTCCTTACCAATGAGCCTCAAATCTGCCCACAATTTGGGATCTTTAAGACAGCTCTCAAAATGTACCTCTTGAGGTATACCATCTATAGGGCATGGAACATAAGGAGTCGGATTAGTATGAAACTGATATGGCGACCAGGATTTCAGTGCTTGCTGATCCATGACTGCCTTGCTGTGTTTCTTGTGTTCAATGTTATGCACTGCTCCACAGGATGCAATGGTTAGAGGTTATTTTATATACTGTATGGGTGGAGGTTATATATGTAAAATATGCAAAGCCACCCACAAATGTGGTGCAGGAGCTGAAGCACCCCACAAAAAACTCAGTGGGAACTCCTTGGATGGGCTATGCACTCTGCTGTATGGATAACAGTTTGGTGTCACTCTTGTTGCTGGCAGCATTTTCTGTGCCCTCTAATTTCCGTGCCCTAGGAAATTCATCCTAAAGTGAGTATCCCACCTTTTGAATCAGACCTACCCTGTTTAATTTTTTGTTAATTTTTATCTAGTCAATCCATTATTTAATAGTATTTAATTTCTATTTACTTTAACTGTGCACTGGTTTCTTTATTTTATTTTCTTCTTGTTCTAATTGCATGGTGCTCTGAGCCTAGTATTAGGGCACATATTGAGCACTACTTCTTCAACAGTTTTACAATCCTTTCTGGGTTGCAGGGTGCCAATGACATTGCAGCCACAACATTATCCTTTCTGTGGTGGAAATGTTACATGTTAGCAAATTATGTTTGACATTTGCAATCTTTAATCTAAAAAGCATAATAACCCCATTACATTTGACAGTTTAGAAGGTCTATCATCATTGTTTACATACGGTACATAATTATGCTATGGTTCATGATATAGCCCATTGCTAGAAGGAAGTGAGGGGTTCCAAGGCATTGCTTCAATATAATTTCATTAATTTTCTTTTTTTCCAAAAGGTTTTTATCCTTCTTGGCAGAATGGGTGTCTTCTCAGCCCTGTCGACCTGCACTGTGACTATCCCTTAGATCCTTCCAGTCAGTGGTTCTATGCCCTGCAGTTCCCCCACATCAGGACCAGGAGGAAGTAATGTCCCCCGGTCATATATCCAGATTTAGTCTAGACTGGAGCTGTATGGCGGCCTTGGAGAGACAGACAGGGCTTCATGGAATCCATCTTCCATTCTTCCTAGTTTTCTGGTCACTCCCTGCTGTAGTATCAGGATGGTTTTGTGGAGGCACCCATATCCCTCACAGTTACAGTTCCACCCTTCATGTCACTCGAGTCTGCACTGCTACTGGACCTCCCAACGGTGGTAGTCATGGGCTGAGACAAGAAGCCACCCCACTTTAGGAAAGGATAGCAGTCCCGGCATGGTCCATCCTTTCCACACCGCCAGCCCCCAGTAACCCATCTTTATTTTCAAACACAGGTCACTGACATGGGAGCAGGTAAGGTGCTCAACTTCATAGCCCTCCTTGCTATTGGGCCAGCCTATTACTTTTCTTGTTTAACAGTTTCTCATCCATTCTATTTAAACTGTCTTTAGTAGGCTGTTCCATGATCCTACAGTTTTTTGCATGAAGAAAACTTCTCTTGTTTATTTTAAAATTACAGCATATTATTTGTCTACTATGCATTATTTTGAATTATATTTCTTCCATACAGTGTGCTCCATATGGAGCACATACATTAAGTTACTGTCTCTATTGATATCAAACATGCATAGTAGATCCCTCTCATTTTATTCTGTCCTCAAGATTCATCATTCCTAATTCCAGTAGCTATTGTGTATATACAGTACATAGACAAGTTCTTTCATTCTCCAGATAATTTTGGTCACCTTTCTCTGCATGGTCTCCCATTCCTTCTTGTCTCTCCAAATATGGTGACCAGAATTATGATGTATAATCCATATGAGGACTTATCTGACTTCTGTACAGTGGTAGCACTATATTCCTTCCACTGGCAGAAGAAATTTTGTTTAAACATCATATGATTACATTAACTTTGCTGATCATCTCCATACTGTGTTCTGCATAATGTAATCTGTTTTATTAATATGCCCAGATCCTTGTCCTCTTTTGTCTTGTTCAGTTGTACGTTATATTACTTAGATGGTATACAAAATGTATGTTTCTTTTCCCAAGTTCATAATCTTGTTCTTTCTTTATCCAACCACATTCGTAATTTATTTGTTCAGTCATTAAGCTGATAAATATCAAACTGAATACTTTCCTACCCATTTTTATATCAACTGAAAATTTACAAAACCATGAGATAATGCCTTCACTAATGTCTGATATGAATGTCTAGGAAAGCACCAGGTTATAGCCCAATACAGTGGATAATTCAAAAAGCGTTTTAGGTGGGGTAACTCTAGCATCTAGATTTGTAGGTTGGGGAAATATCATTTGGAGGTGGTGCAACTCTACTACACCTACCCATACCAAATATCAAACGTAAGCTAGGAAAAGCATTGTTTTCAATTGTGAACGTTGGTAGTCAGTTGGCGGGCCATTATTGCTGCTAATTTGCTATTTTTTATTCAATAATGTGGAATATTTATTCTTGGAAAGCAGTAGCCTATGTGTAATATTTGGGACATGTAGGTGCTGTATTTCAATCTAAATATACTTTGTCAAAATTCATGCATGGCAGTACAAGGACTCTGAGCTGCCTTCTCTGTGAGTACTGGAACTCCGCTACAGTACAGAAAGATGAAAGTGCTGAAGGAACTCTCATGACATTTTTAAGAGATGAAAGAACTGAATTCCTGTGGGATCCATTCCTGCCCAATTTATCCCCTGGTTCAACACACCCCTCACACGAGTGGTATTTTTTGCCATCACCTTTTGGCTTCTATTTGAGAATTCTACTTTTCCAATTCCTTTTGTTAGTGATTCATATACCTTTATTTTGTTCAGCTCAGTTACAAAAGCTGAATGAGGTACCTGGTCAAAAGATTTACTGAAAATGAGAAAGACTAGACCTACTGTACTGGTTTGTTTACATCTAGGAATTTGCTTACATGTTCATAGATCATTAATAGGTTTGTGATACTGTACATGATCTATTACAATAGGTCTGAATACATGCTATGAATGATAATTTTACAATTTGCCTGAAAACAGTTAACTTACAACTCTACCTGCTTCACCAAGAGTGATGATAGACTTATTGGCTGGCAACTTGACATACTTGGCCCGATTCACAAAGCCCTTAGAATGATGCAAGGTGCTCTGCGCCAACTATGAATGACACATGTAGCATCTTGTGCCAAAGAAAAATTGCATGAGAGTTCCTGCAGCTCCCCACCCTCCTCTCTTTTTTAATTTAATATCTAGTAGCCTCCATCTTTCTATCTAATTAACAGGTTATTTATTTTCCAGAAGTCCCTTTCAGATTCAGAATTGTTTATTGAGTTCTAGTTTCAGTTCATTGAAGACATAGTTTTCCATGTCACGGGAATATCAAAGACACTACTGATCCCAAATATGTTATCTTCAAGGAGGTTGATGTAGCATGAGAGAAAGAAATGTGGTTTTCCATAAAATGTTTTAATACTTCTGTAAGTGTTCCTTTTTCATGTGCATCTGGGCCCAGGTCAGGAAATATTAGTATCTGATTATCCAAGTACAGTATGTGAGTAGGTTTCTTTCCTGGCCACTGACTGGACATGTTCTCTCTGATATCTAAGAAACTTCTCAAATGTAACTTGAGGGTATTTAAAACATGGATTAGGCTTTTCTGGGGATCTGTGTGCTCTGCAATTCTACTTTTCCCTGTCTAGTTTCTCCCCAAAAGTTCAGTTACACATTTGTCACAAATGATAGTGTGTCATTTTGTTCTTCCCCTTCAGGGATACCTAAATTTGTTAAGATATTCCTCCTGATCTTAGTCTCAAACCCAGGACTTTTGTCCTGTTAAAGCTGCAATTCTTCAGATTGCTTTCTGCTCTTTTTAATCTCAGGCACTTTGTCCTCTAATATTGAGACATTTTTTTCAAATGGTATCATCCTGCTATTCAGATTCTGGATTTTGCATTTACTGCCTTCATTTCATCTTTTATTTTATTCATCATTTCATCTAAGATTTTAATTCACTTTCATTTGCTCCAAAATAATTCTTATTAATTCTTCAGCTTGAGCATGTTCTTGTTTATCCTCAATGTACTGTCTCCTTCTACTCTGTGGTGTCTTTCCTCTTCTTGTTCTGACTCGTCTGTGCTTTTATTGCTGGCATTTTATTTTCTTGCCCTTTCTGATACCCAGTCTCCTTCAAAGTGGCTTTACCCACATTAACATTTTTTACTACCCCATAGCCTTCAAGACTCCCTTCATTCCCATCCTCAAGCGGCAAATAAACTCATCCTCCCCCACCCTGCACCTGCCTCCCCAAGCATAATTCTGAAGCTGTTTCTGTCCAGTCCAGATGTTTTGTACATAACTGTATAGCATATTAATTCAACCATTGATAGATCCTCATTGTATACATGTCAAACTTAGTATATTAATATTGCATTAGCCCTTGCTACTGCTATCTGTTATAGTGATATCTGTACTGTCTTCAGCTGCTTATATGATGTGATTGTTATTTAGTCTCCTGTACCTCATTTCCCAGGTTGCACCGGAACAAGCCCTGGCTCAGTGTGCTTTTCCTGGTTTGCAACTTTAAATAAAGAAATAATGCTGCCTGTAATTGTGGGTCTTCTTAATGTATTGCTCCACAGGAGCTCTCTAAAGCTGCACCACTTGTCTCCTATATTTCCTTTATACTGTCCACAGGAAGCTCTGGCCTTTCTAAGCAATATCAAGCCATAGTCAGCATGCTGCAAACAAATGCTAATAGTTCAAGAATCAGATGTGTGACAAAGCTATTCAGCACAAAGTTACCTTTCCAATGGTGGTATGCAAGTAATACTTAGTAATTTTTTTTTTTCATGCTGGTCTAAACAGCAAAAAAAAAAGTTTGTTTCATCACAAAAGGCAACATAAGCCATTTTTGTTGGGAAATATGTAACATATCAACACCAAATTAAGCATCCAGACATTAGATGTAGTTTTAATATTATGTTTGTAAAAAAAAGCTCTTTTGTAGTATGAGACATAATTTTTCCCATTTTAGTAAAGGTGCTTTGATGAGGTATGAATCTCAACCATACACACCATTTACTATAAACAAATGTATATACCTCCTAAAGTATATACATGATACACACAACATACAGTATCAGCAGCAAAGTTGTTCAGCACAAAATTACCTTTCCAACAGTGCCATGCAATCAATTGTAATCAATTCAGTTTTTGTTTTATACTGGCTTAGATATCCGATCAGTGTTTTTTTTCGTTGCTTAGGTGAGTCTTGATGGACAAAATGTCAGCCATACACACCATACTATAAACAAATGTGAATAACTCCTAAAGTATATATGATACACTCAAAATATCAGTGGTAAAGTTGTTCATCACAAAATTACCTTTCCAATGGTGCTGTGCAATCAAATGTATATTATATTAGATTAGATATTAAAATAAATAAGTAATGTCTCCAGACATTGCTAGGAGACAGGAAGTCAGTAGCTGACTTCTGTAGTCGTCCTCGAACACACCAGTGCATTTTACTGCCTACATATAGGTGTTTGCTAGAGACAATGAGTTACGCATCACATAACATCTGGCTCCTTCAGACACCACTGCCCTTACAGCTATGATTTCTGCCCTTATAGCTGTGTTTTCAGTTTTCCTTTATTTTGCTCTATATAGTATGTACCTCTAATATATCTGCAGTCTGACTTGGGTCCTTTTGCATAGGTTCAGCATCACATTCCTTCTTTGAATTCTGTGAGGTGGGGTATATTTACCATTGTCCCTGCTGATACTCTATTTACTCAGTTCATCCCTCATCTGCTCTGTTTCTTCCTGACTTGGCCCTGTGTGCTCCTGCATTTACTAAATAATCAGGAACATTACTTTATTCACGTCCTGTTTCTTTATTTTCTGGGGCTTGGCTTGTCTCGCTCATTTCTCACATCTGTGTTGCTGCAGATCACAATGTTTCCTGAAGCTGCATGGCAATCATTTCTTGAGATTTAATGGAAAGTGTTTCACCCTCTTCAGTTTATTGAAACAGCCCTAATACTATTTTTCTGATGGCTGATATGGCTTCTCTCCTCAAAGATTATCTCCTTCTCAGTGTTGGTGAGTCATCTTTCCTGATCCCTTGTTCAATAGTTTTCTTGGAGCCGGCTTTAGATTAGCTTTAGGAAAAAGGCTCTAATCTCCCACAAGTTCTTGGGTCTGGTAGCATCCATAACTGCACCTTACTCTGAGACTCAGGTGGGATGTAGAGCCAAAACCTCAAGCGCCCTACTACAAAATGAAAAACAAAAGCAATGGAGGGACTCAGAAAGCACCATAAATACTCTTTTCCAAACTTTATGGTGCATTCACATATAGTAGCATTCCTTTCAGTTTGCCTAAAAGGGTAGGAAAAGTGTTAAAGTTATGGGGAATGACTGAAAGCTCAACACAGCCCTCTTCATGGTGCCATCTTTTCTCCCCATTTGTTAATTAATTTAAAATTGCATGTAACTGATACTAGTGGGGTTTATTCCTGTGTCACTAGGGTATCGGGTCTAAACCAGCTCACTACTGGAAGTGCCCAGTTTCCTGTATTATAGAAAATACAGTAACTGGGACCAGGGCCAACATATTAATCTGGCTCAATATCAGTTGGTATATACCTGTATTGCAGTCTCATGGACAAGGCTGAAAAGAGGAAGTGATCCTAGCCTTTCATTCCCTGTCAAGAAAAAAACAATTAAACTAAATTAGCCTCTACTGACACTGCAATCTTTTTTCTGACTTTGCAATGCTTTAATTACATTTAAGCTATGAGGAACCTTATATAAGTGCTTTAATTTAAGACCAACTGATCATCTGAAAGGTTGCTGACCATAGGCTAATTTTCATCCATATCCACAGATAGTAATTCCATTTTAGCTACAGTCTGCAGAGAGGGAATTTCAGGGATAAATAATCATGGCTCCTAGAATTCTGTGGCTGCAGAATTTTGCACAGAACTTGGTTAATATGAATGTCATGGCCTGATGGTGTTACGAGTGCATCAGTGGAAGCAGGTTGGCGGAAAATGAATTTTGCAATATCTCCTCTGTTCTGTTTATTCCAATTCCAAATGGACCTGTAGGAATGAGGATACAATTTCATGTAAATTATATATATGTATATGTGTGTATGTATATATATATATATATATACATACACGTACACACACACACACATATACACATATTTTATGTATGTTATAGATTGCATATAAATATATAAGTGATACACAGTGAGAACCTCTTGAGTGGTGTAGACAGCACATATAAATATATATAAGTTATACACAGTGGGGACCTTGTGAGTGGCATAGACAACATGAGTATAGAAATACCTTATCACATAAGGTCCTCTGCATATATAATTTATGCAATAGGCTAGGATCTTAAAGGATATATATATTTTTTTGCTTTTATGAATGAAATTATTTCTATAAATCTGTTATTTTGAACTAGTACTACTGTGCTTTCCCCATCCTAATTACTACAACCGCTGCCATGGAAATGAAATCAGGATGACAAGCTGACACTGTGATGTGCTAGTTCGTTAGTTCCACTGAACTTCTGCAGAAATTACAAACCATCACACAGAAGTTCTGCAGCAAATGATAATCTTGCTGCAGAACTTAGTCCCAATGTGCCACAGAAAAGTGGGGGCCTTAGAATCATCAGTGTAAGTAGCATGCAAGAATGACATGAAAATTCATAAACAAAGAAGAGATTGATAAAATAAGAGTTTTTGAAAATGCTGAACATTTGCTTGCATGGTGTGTGTGAAGGATGCATAGTGTGCTCTATCCTCTGTTCCCTTTCCTGGTATGAAGAAAACCTCCAGCTCCCTCCCTCTATGTGTTGTATAAACAACACCCTTCATTCCTTGTCTCAATATAGGCAAAACAAACCCTCCTCTCCCCTCCCTCTGTGGGTTTTCCCATCCCCACCCTTAATTCCTCATTCTGGTACAAATGAAAATGTTCTTTCCTTCTTCAGGTGTTGCCCCACCCCATCCAACGTTTTCGTCCCAGTATAAAATGAAAATGGGATTACTCAAAGCAGTATGACTGTATTGTTGTTCTGCTCCAAGCTTGAGCTATGAAAAAGAGAATTATTCGAGCAGCTGGACTAATTTTTTTATTTGGAGATCAAGCATGGACAGACAATAGAGGTTGGCTTGAGACACCACTCAGAGGGAGGGGAGGGAGAGGGAGCTTTTTTCATTTGTATCTGGATGGGGAACTGAGGGTGGGTGGGACAGCACACAGAGGAGGGGAGGGAGGGGTTCTTCCACATCTAACAGGAAAAGGTGGTTGGTGCAGAACAGCACATGTAGGGAGGGAGTTTTTGTTGTTGTTGTTGTTTATACCAGTACAGGAATGGAGGGTGGGTGGACAGCACACAAAGGGAGGGAGCAGGAGTTTTGTTTTGTCTATACTGGGATGGGGAATGGGTGGTAAGAATGGCACAGATCAAAAGGGCAGGTGGGTGATCTGGAGGATGGGTGAAGAAAGAAGTGGCAGAGGGACTGAGCATCCCAATCCACTTACATTTTAAAAACTATTTATAAAGATGGGAAGGGTAGGTGTGAACAACCCGAGAGGATGTGGAGAAAGAATCAGTAGAGGGGTGGGTCTCTGCTTTACATTAAAAATGTATATATTTATAAATATAGGAAGGGCAGGCAAATGAGCCACCTGGAGGGGACGGGAGAAGATGTGGTAGAAGGTGGCACCCACTCTGCTTAACAGAAATAAAGATAGATAGATAGATAGATAGATAGATAGATAGATAGATAGATAGATAGACAGACAGACAGATGGACATACAGGCTCCTGATGTTGCATAGAAACATAGAAGGTGTCTGCAGAAAAGACAGGGTTCCACTGAGTCTGATCAAAATGTTTTCTGAGGCTGGCCCTGGTGGTCTGAGGGTTGAGGTGCTGAATGCCACACCTCATACCACACCGGCAACCTGGGTTCAGGATCGGACTCAGGTCAGCAGGGTCAGCCGGAGGGAGAAGGATTGAGCGCCCAATGGCAGCTCTACTTTCTGGGAGGGGGAAGCATACTCTGTCATGTACGCCACCTGCTGGGGAACCTCACGGTGGTCGGCAGCTGTGGGGAGACGGCCAAGGGTAGACATTGGCAGGAACCGCATTGATGTGCATCTCTACACATGCTGGCAGCCTTGTCACCATTGCACGCCAATGTTAGGAGGGATCCACAAGAACACCAGGAAATATGCTGCCCTGGTCTAGGTGACAGCCTCAGCATTGATTCTGAGGCAGCACCCGAGGAGCAGACTCCGCTGTGTGCGATCCCAAAACAATGCTCAGGGGAAGATATGGGGATCTCCGCCCTGCCTGGAGGGTAATCCGAGGCCCTGAAGGTACGTGGGTAGCGTTAGCCTCTAGGGGCAGACTCCTTGGGGACTGCAAACTGGGATCTATGAAGGAGCTCTGAAAGGGTGATCAGTGGTAGCAGTAGGAGGATAAAGACATAGTAAAAATGTTTCCTGGACCTAGTGTCAATCTGGAGACCTACCTCTCCCTTCAGATCATCCCCATCTCCCATTTTTCCCCAAATTTTATTTTTTGCGCTGTTCCTGTTAAACATTTCCATAAATATTAGTTCATTACATCTGATCTGTACAGTGCTGAATTGTTAAGGAGCTAACTGCCAAAGCAGTTTTACAGTATATATATATATATATATATATATATATATGTGTATATATATATATATTTATGAAAGAGCTGCTGTCACTGAGACATTATCTCCAGTCATTGTGAAGCCTCTGTTACCAAAAACATTTACCTGTGCAATTTAGAAAAAAAGTATTCTGTTTTCTTTGTTTTTAGGTTTTACTGCTTCTCCTGTTTATGCACATTCCTGTGTTTTCATGCTGCTTTGGTCCCACATGCAACTCATGTTGATATCAAATGAGGAAGAATTTCAGTAAGCAGGGCCGAGTGGCAAACATGGCTTCAATGAACATAGCAAATTCAAAGTTAAATTTGGTTGTATTTTTCCATCAGTGTAGTGACCAAGCCTATTAATGAATGTACATTGTCTGAAACATTGATCAGGGCTCTAAGTGATCTAAACACCAGTGTGACCTGTGGCTTTTGTGAATGTCTGCAACTTCCAATTATGGGGATACTGCAGTTCTGGTGTGGTGCAGTGCCCATCCGCATCCCTGCAAATATGACACATGCATGTCTATGAGGTAATGTGTCTGACATGGTGGTCCACACCAGCTCTGTCTGTAATGTCTTCAAACAATGTTTGAACCACAGTTCAAGTACACACCATAAAAATTATTACTGTAATAATCAGTAGCATAGGCAGTGGATTACTGCCAAAAACGTTACTTAGCAAGATCTGAAAACATTGTACAACATTGTACAACATACCCTATTACTACAGGAGATACTTTACCAATCTGAGAGTGGTGGTTAGAACACAATATATAATATGTCGACACTACTAAATAGAATATGAAAAAAACATTTACCAGTCGGTATTATTAATGCAGCCATCATCTTCCTCTGCTGCACCAGATGATTTGTTTCACTTTCTTCATGTTGTTCTGTAGCTCTGGTTTATACATATAGGCTGTACAGTATACACTTAACAAATTTGGACATGTGTTGTTTGACTTATAATTAGCTTCCCATCATCTTCAAATTCAGAAAGGTTACCCAAATCAAACATTGTACTTTGGCCTGATGAATCCACATAAGTGGACTCACTATAGGTATCTGCACACATTTGTAAATTTTTAGATATGTGTTATAGCAAGAATCTTGCCCAAGCTGTCAAAAAGCAGCATCACTGAATAGAAGACGTGTTTCCAGCATGCACATGCTCTGATCTGTCTCCACTTGATGTTACTCCATAGTGCCATGAGTTCCCTGTCTCCAGTTTGTGTTCTCTTTACCAGTACTGCTCTGACAGGCTGATGAAAAAAAAAAGAAAAGCATTTATAGCTCTAAGACACTCTAAACAAAAGATTGGGGTCCACTACAGAATGTCCTACCTTGCAACTGTCAAAATTGAAAGGAACAGTGTTTTCAAAATTCTGTGGCCTCAGGAGAGACCTCTGTCTTGCTCAATGTCCCTGGTGCTCAAACAAGGCCCCCACAGCATCCTATGCAAAACTGACCTATACAACTGACCAGCTTTGGATGCTCATCAGAAGGACACTAAACCATACTACAAGCACCTTCCACCAGTTCTCCATTCCCAGAACAGTGGCAGAAAAAGAGGAGCAGAAGCAGAAAGATTGCCAAAGACAGTTGTGAGCACTTCAGTAAGTTTTCCTAATCACAGTAGAAGTCTGGGTTCCATGCTCTGCCAATGTGCCCTCTGCAATAGACTTCCACTAGGACAATCAGTGTTGTCGAACTAATTTCTGAATGTTGCAATCCATCTTCGCAACACATTAAGGGCAGGTTTTCAACATCTCCAGGAACCAGCACCACCACAAAACACCCCATAGTGTGGGCTGATGTAGCCCAAGGTTCCTGGGACCAGGCACTCTTACCAATGAAAAACAGATTATCTGCTACCTGAAAACTGACAAACAGTGCTTAATCAAATGTTCTTTTGCTGCAGGGTAAGTGACTGTGCTTAATGTTAAACATGGTAGTATATCACTAATATGGTCTTTGAGAGCAAATAGCTCTGCTAACAATTTTGGTTAAGTTTCTCAATACAATGGTTAGTTACCTCCCCCAACACTTTGGGGAGAGCTCTCCTAGGATTCCTATTTGTACCTCAAATATTGTATGGAATGGTATAGGTCTGCCCGACTGCTCATTGGCAGCTATAGTCACTCGCCTGTTTTATTCTTTGCAGCTTACTTCCTGATTCTTTAAAAATCTTCTTAAACCAGAGTTAAGCTGTGTTGTTTAATGTTAGTTTAATTCCAACCCCTAATGATGTGAGTGGTTTCTCCTAGTGCACTGATAGCTGCCTGCCATTGAAATACACCCTATTGCAATGGCAATAGCGGCTGACAGGCAGTCTCTAACTATAATACACAGAGGAACATTTCCTTGACCAGATTTGCACCCAAAATCTTGTAACCTTACAAGATGTATGCAGTAGTTGCTGTGTGAAATATTTCCTTATGCCTGAGATGCAGTGAAGTTTAATTTTGAAGTTTCATTTTTCCCCACAGAATATTTTCTAATATTGCACATTTTGTGAAATATTTTGCTGATGCAAATGCTTAATTTTGCCCGTGAATCGTGGCATTTCACCTGCAAATGGTGAAAATTCACCTGCAAGTGGAAAATTCTACCATTCACAGGTAAAATTCTGATTTTATGGGCAAAATTCTGCATTTTGCTGGCAGAATTTCAACTCCGCACCTACAGGAATATTTCATGAATGCACAAATTTCAAGAAATTTGAAAGCTTTGTCCATCTCTACTATGTTTCCTCCCCACAAGAGCAAAGCTTGCCTCAGTTCTCATCAGGTTAATCACTGAATACCCAAATAACCATTGAGTTAATCCTATCTTCCATCAGTAGTGCAGGAGAATCTGACCCTGTGCTAAGCCATATTTTACCAACCCTCACTGAAGTGCATCCATGCTCCTGCAATACTTCCATAAAGAGATAAATTTGAGGATTCACAAGTACTGGTACTTCTAGACCACTAAATGGGATGGTAGCTGCCAGGGTGAAGAAAAGTTGCAGAAAAGTTCTGCAGCACTCCTCGTGGTTAAGGATGCAGCAAAATTTTATTTCACCAGTGAAATTCCTGTGAAATCAGAAATTTTACCACATGAAATATTTAGCAAAATTCACCCATGTCACTGGAATTTTGCCAGTGTGTTTTCCCCACCCATCCAAACCAAGATTAAAATCTTTATCCCCAACTGCACCAAGACCCCACTTCCCTGTTGTCTAGAGGTCCCACCCACCCAGGCTGATTGCCTGCCAACAATATGACCCCCGCCAAGATTCAGCCCTGTTCTCCATCCATAATTTGCAATAAAATACATTTTCCTGGTGTCTAGTGGCCCCACCCCTCTGACCTATTGCAGGCAAAATGAAGACTGCTGCCTCCTGAGATTCACACCTGCCCCCCCGTTGGCCCGTGGTAAGCGCGGCCACGGGGCTAGCATCAGTTGTCTTACTGTAAAAAAAAAAAAAACTTTCCCTGGTGTGGTGGACCCCACCCTGTTAGGTAATCCCAACTCCACACGCATCTCTATCTAGGACTCCACGGGCCACTAGCACAGCTCCTCCACCCATCTCCATGGCCGCAGCCCAACTGAGCTCTTTAACAAATTAGTTCTTTCAATGAATGAGCACGCAGGGCTCATTTGTAAAAGAGCTCAGTTGGGCTGCCAGCTGTGGAGATGGGAAGGGTGTGCTGGTGGCCCATGGGGGTCCTAAATGGGGTGGGTGGGGTGGGTGGGTGGGGGTTACTACTGACAGGATGGGTGGAGTGGGGTCCACTAGACAGAAGGCAAAGGGTTTTTTCTTTGTTTTGTTTTGCTTACATTAAGATGACTGATGTTGTCCCAGTGGCCGCAGCACTTATGAACAATGGGGTGGATGGGTGTGAATCTCAGGGGAGTTCATTCTTCATTTGGCCAGTGATCAGTCAGTGGGTGCAGCCACTAGACACCAGGCTGAATATTGGCTGAATATCGGATTCTTCATATTGTGGGCCAGCAATCGGCTGGGGGTGGGAACACTAGACACCAGGGATGTGGAGTTTTGGAGCAGTTGGGGATAAAGATTTAAATATTTGCATGAACAGGATGGGGAAACTTTTTTTATATTATCAACCCCACTGGCCTTCAAATGCAGAATTTTGCCTGCAGGTGGTGAAATTCCACATTATGCAAGCAAAATAAGTGTTTTGCAGGTGAAATTCCATATTTATCCAGGGGATTTTGCATTTTGCACCAGTAAAATATTTTGCAAATGCAGGATTATGCAAAATATTTTGCTGGGCAAAATTTTAATTGCGCACACCACTATTCATGGTGCCATGTGTGTTCCAAAGGTGCTTCAGGAGGAACACATTGCCAAGGCTGTAAATGGAAGTGGGGGACTTTGTTATTTGTAGCACTGAGGTCAAGCAGCTTTATGCCCCTGTGTCTCTTATGCAACATCAGCAGCCTGAGTCCACCGACTACCTGATCTGTACTTAGGGAGACTAGCTTGGTTGCCAGGAGCTGTGACTTCAGAAAGTATAACTTGATGGGACATTAGGCCCAATAGATTTAGCTCAGCAGCCCAAGTTAGCCTGTTATAGAGTGAGCTCCACTATAAACAGTCTCACTAAATTACTACACCCCTGGATATGACCATGAAGCCCCCATTCTAAGGAGAAGCAACACTGTGCATCTCTGTCAGACTGCACCTGTCACTGTCCCTATGACTGTTGCCATGCCTTCTTCTCGTGATCCTGTTACTGTGGCGCACTGTGCATCACTGGTTTCACTTGCCTGATGGGACAGGCTTCCAAGCCCTCCCACACTGCTATGCTTGCAACCTCCCATTAACATCAGAAGAAGAATCAGCATTTATATAGCGCCACACACAGTATCCCAAAGCGCTTTACAAGTAATGCTAGACTGGTAGTGAAGTGACTGAATGTGTGGTGGCGGCCATATCACACATCATTACCCACACACAGCCTGGATAATTGCATGAACCGGTTTATGGAAGGGGAATGTTGGCCAGACACCGGAATGTTCCCTGCTCTTCATGAAGAGTGCCCTGGGTTCTTTTTACTTCCTGGACACCCACCAGGACAACACCAGGGTGGGCAGAAGGAACCTAGGTTTAAAGTCTCATCAGAAGGATGGCACACCCCAGCAGTACAGCACTCCCAAATACTGCACTCGGATGCCAGCGATTTTTAGGTGCAAGTCCAGTCCTGGTGTGGGACGAGAACCCATGGCCTTCTGGTCCAGAGGTGGATGTGCTACCAACTGAGCCACGCTGACACCAATGACACTAATCAGGAATGAGATTCCCCAATAAAAACATTTTGGGATATCATAAGCACCACTGATTGAAGGGGAAAATGAGAGCCTTTTCAGGATTGGTCTGAAGGGGCACAGGGTCATGTCCCATGTGACAACTTTGGTGGAATATTAATTGACCAACCCAATCAGACACGAGGAGAGAAAGGGATTAAGGAACAGTAATATTTTCTTTGCAGGTACTAGGAAGATGGATGTACTCCTATCAGAGCTTCCATTTATTTAGGTTCCAGTCAGGAACCATTTATAAGGAGGACCCCAAGCAGCAACCTGTTGATAGTATATTTTACCCTCCCAAGCAACTATCTCTTCACTTGCTACTTCCCTCTCCCTCTCCATATCAGGATACACAAAGACAACCACAGTAGTGGCTTGCTGGGATCAGAGAACCTACATGCCTAATGGAGCAGCAGGAATAACAGTACAGTGAGGATGGATGGCCTACACACCCTAACAGACTCTATCCCGTGAGCAGGCCAGTAATAGGCCCAATAAAGCTCCTTTCTTAATTACTTAATTAATACCTGGTAAGATGTGAATGGAGCAGGTGCATACTATGTGAAACTAGATGCCCCACAATGAACTGCAATGGGCCTGCTCATGTCACCTTTACCTTACACCTGACAAGTGGCTATTCCTAGGCAGACTTCCCACCATCCCTCCATCTCAATTGCCCAGGACTCCTATGAGGCTTCACTGATCCCCACACCATGGTTCAGGGGTCACAACAACTTGCAGTCCCTCCACATATCACCCTATTTCCCAGCCCCTAAATCAAAGAGTGTTGTACTCCCAGTCATCTGCTGTATCCTTCCATGTAATAAAGCTGAGACCGTAACTCTAGCATACCGCATCAAGCCACCTTATAGTTAGAGCCATTGTCCAGCATTAGGGTAAATAAATTGCTTAGGCTGATGCTTTACTAAGCTGAGGTGATTGAGTAGATCTCCATGGAGGATTTGGCTTAGACAGCTTAGAGTCCAAAAGTTGATTTAGAGAATAAGTTAAACATTTCCCATAGATTAGCTGTTGTTTTCCTGTTAGGTAGTTCTATAAGTCATAATTTTGGTAATATGGACAATCAGAGTCTTCTTTCTGTCAGAAAGATATTACGCAAATACCTTGCTCAGTTTGGTCTTTGATGGTAGTTACACTCTACCAGAATGCTTGTGTGGTACAGTAGGCCTGCACACAAATGCAGCCAACCTGAAGAAACTGGAGAAATGGTCAAGAACTTGGCAGTTGAAGTTCAATGCCATGAAATGCAAGATCATGCATCTAGGAAGACACAATCCAGGGAAAATTACTTTTAGATGGGTTACAACTGGTGGTAACAACACACAAACTTGATCTTGGAGTTATCATCATAGATGATCTGAAGGTTGGCAAGCAATGCAAAAGGTGGCATGAAAGGCCAGTGGCATCTTGGGCTGCATAGGAAGGGGCATTACCAGTAGAAAGAGGGAGGTGATTATGCCACTGTACAGGTCCCTGGTGAAGCCTCACCTGGAATATTGGGAACAGTTCTGAAGGCCTCACCTAAAGGAAGAAAGATAGATTATACAAAGAAGGGCAATAAAATTGGTGCTGGTCTGCAACATGAGTCATTATGATGCAAGTCTAAAACAGCTCAACATGTATTCCCTAGAAATGAGAAGGAAGGGGGTAGGTGATTGAGACATTTAAATACCTGAAGGGATCAACAAAGTATAGGTGCAGAATCTCGCTCAGGTAGAAAACTGCACCCGGACTAAGGGGCAAGATATGTGCCTAAAGGGGACTGGTTCAGAGCAACATAAGAAAGTTCTTCTTACAGAAAGGGTGATGGAGCCTTGAATGTCCACCCCACACAGGTGGTGGGGTCAAAGATGGTCAGGAGTTTAAACTGGCATGGGACAGGCACAGTGGAAACCTTAACACAGTGGCCTGAATGGGGGATTGTATACATTTGCAGACTAGATGGCCTACACAAACCCCATCTGTTGACACATTCTATGTTTCTATGTAACCTTGCACTTGATTCTCTAGGAAACTATCCTAATAGGCAGATGGGCAGAATACCTGAAGCCTTGAAGTCTATAGCAAACATGTATTCACTCTAAAAGGCATGCAACTCAACACTTGGTTTTACAGGGTTTGCAAGGTGCAACTTCTTATAGCAGATCCCATAACCATAATGCAATCTCCCTCAAGACCAAGCCCTAACCAGACACTAAGCACAAGAGTGAATAACAGTGGGGATAGCCTAACTCAACTAATCTCCTAATACATTGGGGCTGGCAGTATAGCCTACAGGTTAGAGTAATGAGCTGTGAAAGAGCTTAGTTCATCCAGTAGATCTGGTTTTGATTCCCACAGTTTCCACTTGCATAATGTATGACTCTAAGCAAGTCAGTTAACCATCCCAGTGCTCCTGGATTGCCCCTGAAAACAGGCATTTATACCTACTGGCCTACCCAGTTACCAAAGAATTAAATAAAAGTGTAAGGCATTAATTCACTCATTAAATGGAACAAGCCTAAACCACTTAAACAAACTCTGGCCAGAGCTGATAGGGCTGCATCCGAGGAATTTTGGGTAAACATATTGAAAATTACCAAAGTTATGAGCATGCATTAGCAAATGTAATGTAGGCTCATAAATGTGTTGTTTTCTAATATTTTACACCAAATTTTTAACAGAGCATGTTATGACCCTGCCTCATGAAGAAGGGCAGAGAAAATGTTCAAGTCCTGGACTAAAGGTGATTTCTTGCAGGACCACACAATCATCTTTTGGGAGGTGAAAAAACACCAGGCTAGGATTTGAAAATGACAGCTATCACATTCATGAGGTGCTGTAAAGATATGGCTATGTTGTAAATTTGGGGGTATTGAAACTTACCAAAGTTACAGCCTGGGTTCCCAAAATTCAATGTATTCTAATAACTCTATTTTTTTAATATTTTGACACTGAATTCACAACAAAGCCTTCTTATGACCCCACCTCATGAACAAGGGCAGAGAAATTTTCAGCTCCTGCCTGAAAGGGTGATTTAGCACTGGGACCACAAAATCATCTTTCAGAATGTAAAAAATGGCAAGGATTTGAAAAGTGACAGCTGTCACACTCATGAGGTGCTGTAAAGATATGGCTATGTTGTAAATTTGGGGTAAACATATTGAAAATTATCAAAGTTACCAGAATGTGTTTGCAAAATTCAACATACTGTAGGCTTATAACTTTGTTGTTTTTTTAAATTTAACAAAATTTTCAACATAGCCTCTTATGAGCCCACCTCATGAACAAGGACAGAAATGTTCAGTTCCTGCCTGAAAGGTAATTTTGTACAGGGACTGCAAAATCACCTTTCAGGACAGATTTGCTTAATGTCAGTGCAATTGTTCATGAGGCTGTGTCCCAAAATGGCTTGTTGGAAGTCTGGGCCAAAATATGCAAAATGCCCATAATATGCCTTTTAAGTTCAAAACCCTTTGAAATACATTCAACCACATATCTGTTTCTTCAGTTCATTGTCTGGCTTTGAAGAGTGAAGATGTGTCCGTGGTCCAGAGAGGATTAGGGCAATGGACCCCATTGGGTAAGTAGGGGCTTGGGGGTGCAGAGTGATTGGTGCTGAGTGGGAGGGTTGGGTGGAAGGGCAGTTATGGCCACAAAAGACATCCATGGATTTTTTTAGCAGGGTTTAAAAACAAAACACAATGCACGAGGATTCCTTTTACAACACTGAGATTGGGCACCCCAGTATCACTGTTATGTGTCTTGAGGGGTGTAGTATGGTGGGTGCTGAGAGGGAGGGTTGGGTGGAGGGATATCAATACATATTTTTAAAAAATATATAACTGGGGATGTGCGTAGTGGGGGTGGCTGTATATAAAAGAACATTGAGGATTCTTCATTGGGACACTGGGGATTGGGCACCCCAGTGTCACTGTAATGTTTCTGGGGGATGGGGTAGTGGGTGGTGACAGGGAGGGTCAGTGGGGGATATCAATATATATTTTAAAAAATGGAAGAATAAACAAATGCAAGTGTGCGGTAGTGGAGGGGAGACTGTAAACAAAAAAAACACAGAGGATTCCGATTTACTTGAAGGGATTGGGCACCCTCAATGTCACAGTTATGTTTCTGGAAGGTTGTGGTGTGTTGGGTGCAGAGAGGGAGGGTCAGATGAGGGGTAATGCAGTGCTACTTTCAGTGGAGACAATGAGTGGAGTGCTCACGGACACGGAGGCGATTGTGCGGTGACTCCAACATGTTGTTCAGTCAGAACGAATAGGCTGAGTCCTCTCTCATAGCAGTGGTCTGCAGGGCTATGCCCACTGCAACCCTGAGAATTAATTTTGTGGCACAGCCTTCCTTCAAGAAACCCACCTCCTTGAAGCTGAGACTCAACTAGCAATGGAGTGGGTTGGTAGGTAATCAGTAGTTCCTTCACCAAAAGGTAAGAGGAGTAGCCATCCTTTTCCATGGAAAGCTTAAACTACAACTCCTCACTCAAGTGTACAATACAGAGGTAGATGAGCATTTGCTAATGTTCTTGTCAACTACCAACCCCTTTTTAAAACTTTGTTTCCTCCAGTCACCGAGCTCAGGGATCTTCCTTGGATGACACCAATGGTTTTCCTGCCTGGTCTGAGAACTCCCACCAATTTGGGTCCCCTCCTGGAGCTCTGAATACCCCAAGCCTTACCTGCCCATGACCCCTGGCCTGTGCCACCCAGGGCAGGGTTACCCACTCCATGGCACTCCTAGAATCAACTTTCTGGCAGGCAGGATGGGGCCAGAGGATTGAGACCCAGGTGGGCTAGATCAGATGGTGGGCATGGGGCCATGGTGCATCATTGTCATCCAGGAACTTGAGTCTTCCTTCTTCAAGCATAACCCCCTCCCCACGGTAAGCACAAACATGCAGTAACATCCAGGAGGTGCGCTATTCTGCACACACCATGCTGATGTCTGCCACGCCGACCTCCCATGAAGCAGAAGGTAGACAGCTGAATACCTCCCAGCCACCACTGAGAAGCACACTATTGCTGGCACCTTTAACCCTCCCTCCACGGAGAAGGGGAACTGTCATTGGACACTCAAACCTTCTGCACCCCTGCCAATCCCCAGCACCTCAAGCTCACTGCCAAACCCAAGTCACCAGCATGGTGAGAGGTGTGGCATCCAGCACCTCAACTTTCAGCACCACTGGGCCAGCACTAGCAGTCCGTCTTCTTACCCAGTACATATGGCCTCAATCAGGACACCCCTTCCTTTTCTAAGACCTCATCCAGGAAATCACTAGACTACCTCATTCTAAAGACAACTTAGTAATAGGAAGGAAATTTACTGAAATTTGAGACCCCTCCTGATCAGGATGCACGGAACCCCTACTCCACACCAAAGTCAGGGCAGCTCTCCATGCACTAGCAGAGGAGTTCTCACTAGAAGATCCTTGGTGATGCCTTCATCCAACAGACAGAGCCTTCACCTTTCATTCTATTCTGCATAACATGAGTAGTTGTCTGACTTTTTCTGGTTCACAACCAGATTCTGCAAAATGTAACAAGCAACCATTAGGCCAATAGCAATAAAAGACCACGCATGCACCAGCATCACAGTTTCCATAGGATTGGCCTCCTCATGCTTGAAGATCATGGATGAACACCTTTCTAATCTGAAAGAATTCCTTTTGAGGTTATGCAGAGATAAACTTATTCTTCTCCTGCAATTATTCCCCAGAGGTAATGAGGGCAATGCTGTGGGATGCCTTCAAGGTGTACATTAGGGACACATAACTAGTTGTGCACCCCATAACATGAGGCAGTGAGTCAATGAGTTAACTGGCCTTGAGGCAGCCCTAAAAGTAAGGAAAAGGAGTATAATGCACTCCTGACCACTCACCTTAAATGCAATGGGAAATGCAGCTAAGACACAAGATCAAGTCACTCACCCACACTGCAGCCCAAAGGCTAGTACTGAAAGCCTCCTACAAATACTGTGAGTCATATAAGAAGGCATGAAGATGCCTGGCCTATTGGACCAAAGTCCAGCAAAGGTGAAGTATGTTTCTTCCCTCAGGCTTCCCACAGGCAAGGTCACTGCAGTCCCTAAGGGCATTGTAGCTGCATTTTCAGAGTACTATACTACCCTCTACTCAACCCAAATAGTATCATCTAAGCCAGATCTACAAAAGTTCTTGGATGGCCTATCCTTCCCAAGTGCTGACCCATCAAGCTGAAATCCTTTATTCCCCAATCAATATAATTGAACTGCAAGCTGCTATTAAGGCCATACCTTCCAAGAAAACACCTGGACCAGACAGTCTACTGGTGGAGTCCTATAAAACGTTCCAGTCTCATATAGGTAAGCCCCTATTAGCCACCTTTCAAGGAAGCTTGCAAAGGTACATTGTTGTGGGCAATGAAAGAGATGCTAATTACTCCTTTTTCCTCAAGCCAGCAAGGATCCATAGCTGGTATCCAATTACTGGCCTATTTGTCTTCTTAACTGGTTTCTAGTTAAAGGCCTGTTTTCTTCTCAATGTAGATATTAAGGGTTAGAGCAACAGATTTTTGTTGGCCACAATTGTGGTCAGCATAAATGTGTCCGAAAACACTTTGTTTCTTCTGTGGGGCTTCACCCCCAAACCTCCCATTCATGGGGCTAGTCCCCCACACTCCCTGTAATTAATGTAATCAACTCAGAGTTGGAGTTCATTTGGGGAGCGGTGCAAGACCCCAAGATACCAGTGCTGAGGTCCTATGTGACATTACAGCAACCTATTGTTGTGTCGCTGTACTGTTGTTCGTGGTAGAGGTGTCAGTGTTTGATCAGGATACGAATAGTAAAGAGCTAATGTAGCAAAACAGACACACTGGAAAAATTATTTTAATTTTAAGAACTAGTCAGTTGTAACTTTTATTTCTGAAGTATTTTTTTTCCTTTGCTCACTAGAAAGTTTTTTTTATTTGATAAGGTTATGTTAGATGTGTGGAATAGCTCTCAACTTGGCAGCTGACATATCTATCTCTAGTCCCCTCTACATTATCAGCACTGTGATCTCATTGACAATGACATCACAGGTGACTGACCTGGTAGCTACTGGAGTGGCTGTTCCTAAGCAGCAGTAAGGTCACAGTCTTTGAGGTCACAATGCTGATGATTTAGTTGGTGGAACAGAGCTAGACACATCAGCTGCCAGGCAGAGTGTTCTTTCCACACGTACTCTACTAACATAAGGTAAAAATATTCTAATAACCAAAGGGAAAAGGAGAAAATACCTTTAAGAATTCAGCCACTATTCACTGACAGCAAAATAAGTACAGAAGTGGATAACGAGGTTAAATATCAAACACTGGTCAAGGATTTGCAGAACACTGAAACCTGGGCAGAGTTAAATAAAATGATATTTAATGTCTATAAATGCACCATCCTCCTCCTGGGGACAAAAAAAAAAAACAAGTAGAAGATATAGCCTAAATGGACAGCTATTAAACCTGTCAGTAGTGAAACCAATCTCGAGTAATCATCAATAATGAATTTTCATCTGGCGACCATTGTAGGAAGATCACACTGACAGCTAATAGACTGACCAGATCTATTCATAATGCCTTAATATCTAGGAATGAAACTTGCATTATACCTCTGCATAAAACATATATAAAGCCACATCTTGATTATGCAGTGTCATTCTGGTCTCCTTGTTCAGTAAAGATATAAATCTATTGGACAACATACAGAGAGGGGCTACATGTTTAGTACCTAGACTGAGAGGAATGTTCTATCCTGACAGATTTTCTGAGCTCAAACTATATGATCTTCAAATGAGAAGAAAGAGGTGGGATTTCTTGACGTTGTTTAACATCTTAAAATCGAGGATCTTGTCGAACAGTTAACATCACTGGTTCTTTACAAAGTGGGAAAAATTAAGAAGGCACGGATAAAAATGGCACAGGAACAAGAGCACCCATCAAGAAGGTGAGTGGCCAAATGGCGATATGACCCAATGTCGCCAGAAAGCCGACCTAATAAAGTATGACACCTGACAGAAGTCGGTGCTGTAATGTTGTGGGGGATCTTCCTCCTCACCCCCTGGAGTTATTATAACAAACCCACAGTGGTGCACATATAGGGGAGAGGGAAGGCAGAGGAGGTGTCCTCATCATGCAATGCCCATAAGTCCCGTTTGCCCACTTGAGGTGAGCTCCACATTATGGCACCCTTGATCCTGTGCCCTTCTTCCGTACCATCTTAATGATATACCAACATCATCCCTGTATCTAGGCCATTATGGTTAAGATACCATGATAAACAACTACAAATTCAGCTTGTTTCAACTAATAAAAAGACAACTTCTTTACCATAAGAGCTTGCAAGCTATGGAACAGTCTTCCCCAGCACTTGGTCAATATCACTGATTTTGACAAATTTAAGACACAATTAGACAAATTCCTATTTAGATGACATGGTTTCACATAGAGGGAGGCAGTCATGATGGGTCTAATGCCTTCTTTTGCCTTCAATTACTAAGTAATACTGATTAATACCTTGGATATAAAAAGTAATGGTTGACTGTTTTAAAACTAATATTAATTTTAGGCAGTACACTGGCTTATTAAGCTGCTAACCAAGGTTCTGGTGGCTCACTTGAGACCCCTCATTCCCTGCCTAATTGACCACCATCAAACAGGATTCATTTGGGGATGAATGGCAATGCCCAGTATTAGGTTACCATGGATGGTGATCTGGTTGGTCTCCCACAGTAACACTCCCAACTTGTTCATAAGTATATATACAAGAAGGCCTTCAATGTTATTCTTAGAGAATAATGCATGTGTGTTATGAGTATTTTTCACACACCTGAGGTGTGTGATAATCTATAAACCCCAATAGCGAACTCAACAATTTTATAAGATTATCACACACCAAGGGTGTATGACAAACCTCATAAAACAAAGTTTGCACAGGCATAATTTTGATAACTGGTGCAAAGTTTCAACAGAGAGAAAACTGAACTTGTGTGTGAGCGTGTCCTTGAGCAGCTGCCATGCTTCCACAAATACAGTGAGAGCATTGAGAATGCTGTAATAACCCACTATCAAGTTATTATGGAATTCAGTGGGCTATTACAGCATTTTATCAAGACTGGATATCAGGTCATTATAGGAGTCACCAGCTATTATGATTAGATTATCTGTTCCATATAATGGCTGGATGGGTATTTGTCTTGAGTGCATATTGTGGGTTAGTAAATTCTATTCCTTGCCAAGCAAGTATAATTACAAAAGGTCTCATATCCTCACTAATAGCACTCTGAGGAATAAGGCAGGGTGCCTTCTTCACCTCTAATTATTTCTTATAGCAATAGAGCCCCTTCTGTGTAAAATCAAACAGTGCCTAGATATCATAGGCATTAAGTGTGGACAGGCACAAGTCAAAGCATATGTGTTAACGGACACTCTCCTCCTAACCTTGTCTATCCCAGAGACGCACTCTACTCTCTCTCTCTCTCTCTCCATTCTGTCAGGTTTCAAAGTTCAAGTCTTGTCTCTGAGTAAACAGAACCAAGGTGGATGTCTGCCCATTGAATGCAGCAACAAAAAGTCCTCCATAAGTCACCATGAGCTTCATTGGCAACAGCAGAAACTGAAGTATTTAGATATTTGGCTCATCACAAAACTAAAGCACTTAATAATATTCAATTTTGAACTCTACTATCCACTTTGGAGGTGGGTTTCACATGGTGGAGAAAGCTTCATCTAACTTTTGAGGCAGGATAACCACCTATAAAATAAAGACATTTCAAAAATTCAATTACTTTTAAACAGCCTCCCATCTCTTCTCCACATGGCCAAATTCCAATGCCTAGACAAACTAGATGCATCTTTCTTGAGGGAAGAGAAAACACTTTAGTCTCCAGAACTGCAGGCACCAGGTATAAAGGTGCATGGTCACTGCCATGGCTTTGAGCATATCACCAGGCAGTGGTATCAGCCAAAGTCTGAGATGGTTAGGAAGCCCTCAACTGGAGACACCAGTGTGACAATTACTAGAACAGGGAGTGAGTTTGGTCCTCCCAGGGGCCTCTGGGCTAACCATATGTTTCAGTCATCCCCAGTATCCCAGTTCTCAATACAGGCAAGGAAAACAACCACAAAATACCATAGGTGAAACTTACACCATTCAAGGAAATGGAAATAATTATGGCATAATACTCAACTCACTATAGATGACTGGCCCCAACCCTGGAGACACTGGGCATCTAGGGTATTCATTCTGTGATCCAATTAATGGATCCAGGAATAGGTTCTCCAGACTCCTTTGAATTTTTTTTCGCCATGTTTTCTGTCTCCATGAATGACTTCTGGAATTTTGCACAACCAAGAAATGCTGTCTGTGTGAGGAATGGCCACACCCCAATACCAGAGTCAGCCTCACTACCAGCTCTACCAGACAAATGGCTACAGAATCCCCAGAGGATCAGAGGTAAAATGTATGACTATATGCTCAATTCTCACATTCAACCCTTACAAAACTGCAGACATACCTTGAAGGCTGAGCTACAAACCCCTATCACAACTGGGGTCTGGGAGTCACTACTAAAATCTGTGCATGCAAGATGCAGAGACAAGCACTTTCCAACTAATACAGAAATATTGTAAATTCTGCACCAGTGGTGCTGCACCCAAGACCAACTAAAAAAATGAGCATTATGTCCATGGACATTTACTGGAGATTCCACCAACAGGTAGGCACTTTATCCAACATATTATGGTGCTTGCCGGCACCGTCCCAGTTAATGGAACCAGGTCACACAGTTCTGTGAATGAGTTATCCAGAGATCTCTGCACCATGATCCATTCCTGTGGCTCCTTGGAGATAGTATTGCTGCCATTGCTGTCTTAAGAGCCCAACAGGTTTGATTGATACCAGCAGCACCAGAAGCAAAGGGCAGATATTGCTGAACTGTAGAACAGACACCCCACATTGGCAGAATAGACACACCCTTAGTAAAACTGATTGAATATGAGAGGTTAGCCCAATTAGTCAAATATAACATGTGCAGGTTCCAGGCTATTTGGTATATCTTCCTGAGATATGCACAAATTGCATGATACTGGTATCACTTTACATAAGGAACCTCTTTATTAATGAACCACCACTGCATTATTTAGTTCACTGTTCTAGGAATAAAATTGTTGCATGATCCTAAAATGTGATTTCATGCTTTCATTGATTACTCATGGTATTTATTTATGTTCTGTCCCTTGGTTTAGACAGTAAACCTATGTATTAGATAGGAATCTTTACAAGTTTAAAGAAAGACAAAATAACAATTGTCATAATTGTAAGTTTTAATGTTCTTGATAGGTAATATTTGTTTGTACAGCACATCTCGATAAGTACTTAATAAAAATGAAATGATTAAGTAGTACAAAAAGATAAGGAACCCAGGGGAGTATTAGTGAGAAGCCTGACCACTGCAGCAATGCCTTCCCCATAGGCCACAATTAGGAAATAAAGCATGACTATAGTTAAGATCTCCTATAGGGCCATCACTAATGAAACATTTCTTGTTTTGTGCACAACAGCCTCTTCTCCTTGGAAAATGTTTGGGACTTACGGACTCAGCATGCTGTGCCTCAGAGTGTATCTAGAGTGAGCTACTTGGGGATTAGACTGTGTCTGTCCTGTAGTGTCTTGGGAGTATCTCAGGAAGATGGCACTAGGGAAAGGGAGAGTCAGTTTTCTCCCAGGAACAGCAGAACACATGGAGCCATAGTACTGGTTCCAGTTTCAGGGGCTGACCTCTGGATGCAGCACCAGATGGGGATAGGCATTTTCCATCCAGCCACTTGACACTCCTACTCTCTGATGTTTGGTTTCAACTCAGGGAGGCACATCATTCCATCAGTCAGCCAAGGGTATGACTCTTTGCAAGAAGGGTGGGTAACTTCCAGGTTTGACTCGGCGAGACTCTTAACCACACATGTCATTCAGATAGGTTTCATGTTTGTGATTTAATAAACACATAACTGTGGCCATTTCCTCCATGACTTGCATATGTTGTATGGTTTGCCCAGGGTAGGGTATGTAGGGGCCTAGTAAGGCAGTGGAGTGGTCTATTGCCTGGAGAGGTAAATTATAGTATTTTGTGGCTCAAATGAATATATTTACTTTTCAGCATTTTATGGTTGCTTTCGTGCATGTGCACAAAACATTATGCAGCAGCTTAGGAGAGAAGCGGGTTGTGGAGGCCAATGCCAGCACTGTATTTGTGGGCTTGGGGTGTGCACCTACAGGCCCAGTGTCCTGATGACACTGGTTCTGCAGAAGTGCACCAAGTTGAAATGTTTTGGCCACTGCAATGAGGGGCCGCCTTGTCATTTCAGCATCACCAATTCCCACTGCAATGAGGAGTGCCCCGTCATTGCAGAAATTGCCTGCATACCGAAACATTTATGTTCATCCACTCTCTCCATTGTGGCACCAGGAGTGCCATTAAACCATCCAACTGTGTGCTATCTGCTCCCGCCTCCCCGTCCCGACAGCTGAAGTGAAAAAGAAAACCTCTCCTCCCTCCCACCGCATGCTGTCCACCCGCTTCCTCTGTTCCAGTACCCCAGAGTGCAGGTACACCCTCCCGCCCCTCCCACTGTCTGCTGTCCACTCTGCTCCTCGTTATGGCAGCCGGTTAGAAAAACTCCCGCCTCCCTCCCACTGTGTGCTGTCCACCCCGGCCCTTTGTTCCCATACACCAGAGTGGGAAAAACCTCCCTCCCTCCCACTGTGTGCTCTCTGCCCACTTCCTCTGTTTCCGTACCACAGAGTGCTTTTACTGTTTAAATAGGAAACTGTAGTGAATGCTGCTGGCCTGAAAAGCAGTCCACAGAAGTCATCCATATGTTAGTGATTTTGTGAACATACAAATGCCTGAAATACAGTGCTGTAATAGGGATAAAGAAATTGTCCCAATATTTCAGGCAAACCTCATTTTGGTCTAAAACATAATGTGTTTGTGTAACTAATATTGATCTATGAAGTTGGATCATATCAAAACTTGTAAAGCTGCAAGTTTAACTGAGCTACAACTTGTAATATTAAAGTGTCTTTTAATATTTGTACTAATCATTTGAGTAATAAAAACAGGTGTCTTAATTGTCTGCAAAACAGAAATACAGGAGAGAGTTCAAATTATCCCTTCAGACTATTTTAGTGTTTATTATTAGGACAGGCCAGAATAAATGCTTGTGTGCACATTCCTAAGTGCAAACCTATTTCTTCTTCCTAAGACCTTAGTAACTGGTAATGACCATTATTATTATCCTTATATAGTAGTATAATTTACACTATCAATACATTTGTGCTGACTAAAAGATTAGCTAAAAGAGAATTGCCTTTTAAGTTAAAGTTTATATTTGTCTTGGACCAATCATAGACAACCATAGTACTTGTCTTCCACTATATAAGCAAGCAGAATACACTGTTAGTTTGAAGAATTAAGAATGAAGAATTAAGAATTAAGAATTAAGAATGAAGGATGTACCACTTGTAATCTCTTGCTATGATTATTATTATAATCATTAATTCTTCCGCCATCAGCATCGCCTCCATTCGCTCCTTTCTAAGTATCAGTAATTGATAATTTACTTAATTGTAATTTTTACCCACCTCTACATTTGGTGCCATGGACTCGATCGCTGGTGCTGCATGCTGAGGAGGCATCCTAACTACTGGTTGGATAGTCTGCAAGCCTTAATAAGAAGGTGACGACACTTGAGACGTGGTGCTGTTGGCTTAAAGCGAGAGAAATGGTGCACAGACAGTTTTAGCCACTTGCTAATCAGGTGATGTATGCTTTCCAATTTCTTTAAATAAAAGTAATGCTTAACTCTATAGGAACTCATGGGGTAGAGTAGGCAAGTGAAGGTGCTGGGACTTGCAAGCTGGACCTCACAGGGGAGCTGTAAGACATAGCTAGACAGACCAGGGCACCAGTGCATGGGTGCACCCGGCTGTAAAGGCTAGGCAGGCAAGAAAAGATAAGAAAATGTGTGGAACACTAATAGGTCGTTTTCTAGGAAAACACCTAAAGGGGAAATATTGAACCAGTGCCTGATGATCAACAGGCACAATTTGTATTTTATGAGTATGGAAAAATAATAGGTTGTTTCTAGGGGAAACACCTAAAGGGGGGCATACAAACCATGATCAACAAGCACAGCAGTGTTTTAATTAAAAAAAAAAAAGAGTAACTAGCAAATACTGTACAAAGTCTGTGATAATATAGCCAGGTGGTAATTCATTAACACATGAGACTTTAGAAAAAAGGAAAGCTGCATGAACAGTAAGATGTAATAAGCCAGCTACAGTCAAAATAAATAGTTTGGAAATGCAATAAGTCAAGAGCCAAAATCCCTGCAAGAGAAAAACTAATAACTAAAGTTATAGTTTGTAAAGGTACAGGAGACCTTTGTTTTTAGATAGGGATAATTCTCTTTTATTGATTGCAATTTAACTGTAAGAAAAACTCTTTGTTTAAACTCAGCTGACATTTTGTCATGCTTAGGATAAGAAACCCAGGGATGCTTGGCTTCTTTTATCCTATGGAAATAATCCTGTATTACAGTAGTTGAACTTTCTTCTGCCAGTAGAGGCTCGGGGAGGGGTAAGCTACCCTTCCTTCCTTCCAGTGTAATGTCCGCAGGTTGCAAGGTACATTGCTATCTCCCCATAGGGGTAAATACCAAAAATGTGTATTTGATTCTTCTTCAAAAACATATGCTTCAAGAATGAGTTAAGCTGGAGTTGTGTATGTACTTCCACATATTCATTCTTTGATTGTCTTTTCAGCTTTCTTAGCTCGTTTACAAGTTATATTTGTTTCGTGTTTAAAATGTATTTTATACATTGTGCTCAATATTAAAATTGTTGTATTGCAAAAATGCTTATGTTTCCTAATTGGTTCCACATAAGTTCTATTGCATAAATCAAGTCATTATTACTCTGCAAGTGTAATGTTTAGCAAAATTACATTTATTTGTACAACTTTAAATCAACTGGAAAAGGTCTAGTCAGTTTAAACTCTACAATCAAGCTTATTGTTTCTACTTACTATGAAGTTAAGTCTGGGGTAGGGGCAATCCCTAACTTCAGCAAAAGATTTCTTCTTCAATTGACCTTCAAGCAAGACATCCATTTTCTTCACTGCTGTTTATTCCAAACATGGCTGATACTTTATGCAAACCTATTGCTTTACTATGGACTGTTTATGGACTGTTAATCTGTGTGCCAGGGTGTAATCAACTACCACAACACAAATGCCATGCCAGTGTGTGTGTGTGTGGCTACTCAATGCACAATCTAATGCACCCCTGGCCAGTGCAGTGAGTCTGCTATCCAACAGCCAGCAATATGAACACTGACTTTTCTAAATTGGTGTATGGACATATTTAACAGCTGGTTTAGCAGCTGTGCCTCAAAGCTCAAGACTGGATCACAGCAAAGCTACATGGACTAAAATAGAAAATGTGTTCTTGTTATAAACAGAGTCACACCAAAGGACAATAATGTTTATGTGTTAACTTTGTCCTACTGTTTTGAGGTGATAATAGTGTTTGTAACTATGCTAGTTTAAGCAACTCATTATGTTTTGTAGTCTCAAATGCCATATACTTAACTGTAACACCAACTAAATGCCCAAATGTGACAAAAGGGCCAGAGAGTGGATTTAATCAACACTTATTGATCAAGTGATTGTGAATAATGTGAAGTACAGTAGAGTACATAAGTCTAGATTTTCTCTGGTTGAAATATGAATGTTAACAATAGTTGTGCAGATACTGGTGTGTCAAAGTTTTATGCCACTATGTTAATTGACATGTTAAGTGTCATCATTTGGAGCTGTGATACCTCTCATGTTTCTAAATGTACAGTCATTTTAAATCAAGAAGATACTCTATTTGATACAAACATATGGCACTAAGTAGTTGTAAATGAATTGCTCAGTGAGAGTGACAATGAGCACTTAATTTATAAGTGCAGGGGACTCTTAGAGTCCTGTCTTTTAAAGTTTTACTTGTGTTGCCAGTGGTCTTAGTGTTCTTAGTAATTAGAGGCCTGTGCTTTTAAGACTTACTATTCGTCCAGTACATAGTGAGATATACATGCTCTGAGGAGTTGTATTGTTGCACAAATAATAATTAGACAATATTGGTCTAAAGGGGCTTGTAATAGGGATAAAGAAATGTGTCCCAATATTTCAGGCAAACCTCATTTTGGTCTAAAACATAATGTGTTTGTGTAACTAATATTGATCTATGAAGTTGGATCATATCAAAACTTGTAAAGCTACAAGTTTAACTGAGCTACAACTTGTAATATTAAAGTGTCTTTTAATATTTGTACTAATCATTTGAGTAATAAAACAGGTGTCTTAAGTGTCTGCAAAACAGAAATACAGGAGAGAGTTCAAATTATCCTTCAGACTATTTTTAGTGTTTATTATTAGGACAGGCCAGAATAAATGCTTGTGTGCACATTCCTAAGTGCAAACCTATTTCTTCCTCCTAAGACCTTAGTAACTGGTAATGACCATTATTACTATCCTTACATAGTAGTATAATTTACACTATCAATACATTTGTGCTGACTAAAAGATTAGCTAAAAAGAGAATTGCCTTTTAAGTTAATGTTTATATTTGTCTTGGACCAATCATAGACAACCATAGTACTGTCTTCACTATATAAGCAAGGCAGAATACACTGATAGTTTGAAGAATTAAGAATGAAGAATTAAGGATTAAGAATGAAGATGTACCACTTGTAATCTCTTGCTATGATTATTATTATAATCATTAAATTCTTCTACCATCAGCATCATCTCCGTTCGTCTCCTTTCTAAGTATCAGTAATTGATCATTTCCTTTATTGTAATTTTTACCCACCCTCTACAGTGCAGAACTAATTTATGACATTTGTTGTTCATAAAATAATAAAATATGCATTGTCTGCACTTTCTTTGTTTCTCGATGACCTGCTCGATCTGTCTCTCTCTGTCTACAAAATGCATGAGCTGTCTCTGATCTGTGCACTGAGTTTTATTGTGGACATTGCTGTCTTGCATGCTCTCTCTCTCTCTCTCTCTCTCTATACTGCTTTACTGTTGGCACCCTCCCTCCACTCCTGGAGCTGATCCCGTAATTGTCAGTGCAGCAAGCCAGACTGTCTGTCACATGTTGGGTTGACTTGCCCTGTACCCTATCCCTCACTGTCATTTTCGCCTGATCACTTGTCTTTCACTCTTTTCTTGTTTCCTACTTAGCTACCACTTGGTTACCAGCACAGTAGGAGAAAGTCTGCAATACCACTCTTTTGTCTTGCTCAGTTACACTGGCTGTTCTGCCTCCCTTTGGCACAGAAATGGGGTTGTATGCAACTGTATGGGTTTGTCGGGGGATCTAGATGCTGGACAACTGCAGCTCTGTCTCTGTCTTGCTTGCTCTGTACCGCTCACCTTGCTGTGGTTTACTGAGGGGTGGACGGGTAATGTAGCTGGAGGACCTAGCTGTCTTCTTCTGTCAGCATTTTCAATGGCTGCCTTTTTGTTTCACTTGCTGGATGAGGGAACAAGTTCTGACAGCATTGTACCTGACCTTCTGCTAAGCTGTGGTTTAAATAGGAGATTTAATCCATGGTCAGGTGATGGTCTCTTTGACCAATTAGCTTCCCACATGGTTCCAACCTTGTTATAATCAGTTCTGCATGATTTGGATGGAGCTGAAGGCAGGGGTTTTGCAGTATGAAGATTTTCATGAGAACAGTGAAGAATAGTACCCCAAACACTGTATCATCTCACATTCCATTGGGATCACCAAATGGCAGGCCATTCATGTGGGTTCAAGGGGACCCTCAGCAAACTCATGTTTTGATCGGAATGGTGGTGCCCACTGATGTAACATTTATAGCTCTTATCACTTTTTCATCCCAATGAACTTTTTCATCCACTCCTCACAACAGCTGTACAGATGCTGCACCCTAACTCTACTAAGCCCTAGGAGCTTTGCACATTCAGAGAGCTGAAAAGAGGACTTTACATTGGATTCACTAGCTAAATGTAATGTATAGGGAAGTTGTCTAAGCTCCCTAACAGAAGGGCTATCCATACAGTACATAAGCCGTACATGTATAAAACTTATGTTAACATTGTTGTAAAATCACTAATGCTGCACTACTTAAAGACTACAAGCTACTAAGCTCCAAAAAGGACCAAACCTAAAGACAAATTTCTATTCTCAGCTTTTATGTACACTAGTTCAATTCCCACCACTGCCACATATGTGAGAGTGGGTGGCTAACTAACCATTTATACAAATTATTGTTTATATAAAAATTTTTTTTTGGTTATACTGCCTTAATGGTGTATATTTTTGAAAGAAAGTGCAGTAAGCATTACATAAACCATTATTAAACAAACACACTCCCAAATAATTATTTTGCAATACATGGAAACTGCTCGGAGGAAGGAATTGTCTTATTTTAGAAGCCTCGCTTGGAGTAGACCCCAACCCAAGATGGGCTCTGTGGCTGTTAAATGTCAACTCCAAGTAAGTAATAGCATCTGAATGGCTTGGATTATTTTACATTGCCTACACTGGGGTGGGTCTCAGTACTGGCAGAGATTCTATTATTTTAGAATTGCCCGCCAGCAAGTGTCAACATCGGGGTGTTTAATTTAAGAAGCCTGCTTGGTGCTGGTCACAGCACAGAAAGGGATTTCTGTTATTACAAGCCTGCTTAGAGCAGGGCCCAGCCCAGGATGGGCTTTTGGATATTAAATACCCACTCCAACGGCAAACAGCACCTTAGGTGCTTGTGTTAATTCTAAATTGACCTCTCCGAATGGATGTCTTTGCTGGAGAAGGTTTTATCATTTTTAAATTGCCCATTTTAGAGGTGCTCAGTGAGGGTCTTTAGGGAGGCAATATAGTGCAGAGGGTTAAGGCTCTGAGCTGCAGATCTGGACACCTGGTTTGAATCCCACAGCTGCCTATGTGCATACTGTGTGATACTGAGCAAGTCACTTAACTTCCTAGTGCTCCCAGGTTGCATCTGGAAAAAGCTTTGGCTTAGTGTGCTACTCCTGGTTCAACAATGTTCCCTTTCCCTTTCTCAGTGTGAGGGAGATTGTTTTATTTTAAAAGCCACTCGGAGTCCTAGCCCAGGAGGGTCTCAAATAGTTTTTTTGCATACTTAGAGCAGGACTCAGCCAGGAGGGCCATTCTGTAATTTAATATTCCAGCTTACAGTGCTAAGGGGGCTGCATTTGTGAACCCCACCAGAGTAGGTCAAGCCATGGGGGACTTTCTTTTATTACAGATGCTGGCTCAGAGTAAGGCTCACAGAGGGTGCTGGATTAATTGGAAAGCACTCTCTGAGCAGGAGCAAACCCTGGATTGGTCAGTTTTATGTTTGCTTGCACGCATGTGCAAGAAACATAGTGCCATCATCCGAGTTTTTGTAGGTGTGGCACCCATCTTCCAATGCAGTCAGTGTGTTTGCAGGTACGGCCACAGTTCGCCAATGAATACTGCAGCTGTCTATGACAGCAATTGAAAATGCAGTGCCGTACAGTTGAAAGGCAGGCTCCACTTCAGTGAGCAGCGGGAAGCTGCTGCCTATTTGCGCTCCCCACACACAGCACGCACGCTATATGTGTGCTAATGTGGTTCCCCCACACACTGTATGGCTGACCGGGTGCCCAACCTCTGCCGGTTCAAAATGTCCCCCCAACAGACAACTGGGTGCCACACTGGGAGCCCACCCAGTGTGGCAACAGTCCATATGGCCAATGGGGTTGCTCAATCCCCTGTCGGCTCCACTGCCACACCTGCCCCAAACAGCCTTCCAGCTGCTATGCTGGGAGCCCACCCCAGCATGGCACAAGTCCCGTCATCCAAGAAAAAAAAGAAACCTGAAAGAGAAACTTTCCTCGCTGACTGTCTTGACCCCACTTCCCACCCACGCCCACCCTCTGTGCACTCTGCCTCCCTGATATTCCCAGTCACCCCATACTTACCTCCGAGTCTGGCGTGACGATCTTCAGTGGATTGGGAACACGCCTGCAGTCTTCAAAGCCGACCGCGAACTGAGGAAATGCTGGTAAGCTGTATAATGTAATAACAGGGTTTTTAAAATTGTAATGCATATCTCAGGCATTTTGGGAATGTTTTCACCAAATTTTCAACATGGGGTTTTGGGACCCCACCTCATGAATTCTGTCACTGTCATTTTGTTAATCAGCCCAAATGGTGATTTTGTGGTCACTATGGAACCACGTTTCAGGACCGATTTACAAAATGACAGTGTCACAGCTCATGAGGTAGGCCCCAAAAACCTATGTTGAAATGTGGTGAAAATTCCCAATTTACCAGGACACCAACAGAGAGGGAGAGACGGGTCCACAGATTAACATCTCTACCAGAGGACAACACACCGAACAGTACAGCATCCCTTTGTACTAAACTCATGTGCCAGCCTTTATAGTTAGGCCAGGACCTCCTTGCAGATGAGCCCTTGCTCAATGGAGCTTTCCTGGTAAAACAAATACAATGAAATAAAAAATTAAATGAACAGAATGAGCCCAAGTTCTGCTACGGACTAGAACCCACAACCTTCTGACCCAAAGGTGGACAGTGCATACATTAGTACCAGACCCACACAGACACCCTCATTTAAGTCTCTGTATTCTTTATTTTAGCACATATTTGCATGAAAACAGGATCTGTGTCTCAGACTCCATTTCTTCCTCCTACTTCCCCACCTGCTAAAGTCATAAGTTTATTTTTGTGAGTCTGTAGTCATTTTCACAGCCACAGATTATAATGTCAGAAACAGAGAATTATGATGCCAATGGGGGAGTGAGGCAGGAAAATGAGAGGTAGGCTGGGGGCAAACAATGTTTTCAAACAAATGTCCTCATTCAAAATAATGAGGGACCCACTGAATGTTATTAAAATTCAGCATAAGCTGTGTCTGAATATTATACATTTAAAACATTTTCCAAAATATTGCCAGTGCAATTTAACTTTTATGTGTTTCAGTCTCCTAGTCTTTAAAAGCTGTTCAACGTCAGAACCCAGAAAGCCCTCCGGGAAAAATTGTAAATCAAACATTTCAAGATGTGATGTGTTTCAAATTGCATTCAAGTTTTTGTCCTTCAGACTTTTCATGCCTCTGATGCAGTTTGACTGAATGGGATTGTTGTTCCATTTTATGCTGTTTAGCACCACAGATAATACTGAATATCATGCAATATATTATTTTGGCTTCACTAGAAACTAATTCAGAGGGTCAAATATAGCATAGCTCCAGTTGGGGCAGTCAGTTATCTAAACTGCTAATGCTGATGTTATAGTGGTAATTACCATGTGACATCAAATGAAATTATAGTGTGAACGCAATTTCATACTGAGTTGATTACCACTCAGACTATCCTGCATTTAATTGGTTAACTAGTAAGCAAAATCATTCTGTACGTGGTAAGGTAAGAAAAACATCATGTTTTGCATACAGTTACAGACCATCTTAGTTGTCAGTCAAGCTGCAATGGAAGGATAAGAGATTTGTTAGCAATCAATGCAGATCTAATTTTCTTTTGTTGAAATATAATAACAAATTGATTGAAGTGTTGCTTAGGTTTGAGATTAAATTGCACTTATACTGCTCTAACCCTTACAAGACAGACTTATTTGTACAGATTTCAGTATTTTATGCCTTCTCGATTAGTCTCTTCATGTGTGTCCTCTGCACAGGGACTAAAGGTGAAATATATAAAAGTACCATCTGTACTTTATAACATCATGCTGTTTTTGCACTATTGTATACTGTAAAGAAGGATGTGAGTTACATTGGTTAGAGGCTAGAACTTGACCCAACTTCCAAACCACATAATAAAATGCAAATTAAAAATACAGTGATTTGATTGGCTGATCAGGGTTCTAACCCACCTGGGTGACCCACATTGTTGTGTTGGAATTAAATATGGGTCTGAACTACTTCACTGAACAAACAACCTCACCACTGCTTTTTCCTATATTAATCCAACAATAAGAAAGTGTGTTTCTAGTCATGCTGTTCCAAGGAGAATTGAATTTATTGAATAGTATTAAACCCTTTCTGGACCAACGCATTGTTTATCATTGTTGAAGACAAGCTTCAGAAACCACAGAGACCCCTTTTCAAAGCTACAGCTACAAAAACACCCTTGCAAATGACTAAAATTTGCAAAACTTTTGTAACTTAACGATAGTAAAGGCCTTTAACAGAAATTTCATAAAGTAGTTACCAATAAAGAAGATTAACAAATGAAAAACAACTTCTATTATTTAAGAAAATGCTTTAGACTACACAGAAAACGAGCTATTGGTATGAACAGTAAAAAGTTCTTTAGCTACATCAAAGAGAATACAGTAAGTGGGAGTGTCTAAGGCCACTAGAATCAACATGTTATGACTGGCCAACTGGTTTGTGTTGTTCTACTGTCTGATGTTACATAGTCAGGCATGTTCATTGGGGCCTTCCTCTTCACAGTTTTTCTGCTGGGAGAATGGGCTAGCTGGGAAGTGAAATGAGTTGCTGAAGATCAAAGTTACTACAGTGTAGTGGCTCCACCTGATTCACACCAAGAGTCCCAACAGGGCAAGTGTACAGTATATGTAGTTTTCAGTCTCAGCCTGTTTTGTTTCACATGTGAAACCTGCCTGAAGATTATTTCTGTTCTGTTAATGCCCCAATCAAGTGTTTGCATACTAATGATGCAATAACGTGCACATGGTTTGAGGCTTTTCATTTCAGTTCAGTTTTTTTTATCAGCCATTCAATTTGTAACACATACCATATGTTAAATAACTTAAACAATAATACATAATTATAATTGTCCCCTGATCCCCACCAGAAATAAATCTCTCCACACTTGCTTAATTGAAGCCTCTCTCCACCCCATGTCATTTGACCCTCTCAGATGTCACCGGTTTCCTCCATCTTTCTTATCCCCTCCCTCCGCTTACCTTTTTCTGGCATGGGCTATTAGACAACATGGCCTGCTTTTTAATGGCAAGCCCCATTGTCAGCTGATCCTCGCCAGAAATAAATCTCTCCACACTTGCTTTATGTTGGCTGCTCGCTGGCAATATTTATTAAAGCACACAAATTATATTTTACATTCCCAACTTCATATTTCAACAGTATACAGTACATAGAAACATAGAAGTTCATGGCAGATAAGGACCACAAGGCCCATCCAGTCTGCCCATGTCTTTTTCTATCTTATGAATGTGACATAGGCCTTTGCTCTGTCAATGGCCTATCTATTCATACTCATCTGTATTGCTCATATGTCTATCCCATGCCTGTTTGAAGCCCTGCACTGTATTTATATCCATCACTTCCTAGGTAGGCCATTCCATGCATCCATCATCCTTTCTGTGAAAAGAACTTCCTCACATTACCCCTTAATCAGCCTCCTCTAATCTCATGCTGTGTCCTCTTGTCCTGCTATTTTCTTATATTGAAACATGTTAGACTCTTTCACCTTGTTAATGCCCTTAAGGTGTTTGAATGTTTCGATCATATCATCTCTCTCCCTCCTTTGCTCTAGGTATACATATTGAGTTCAGTTAATTGTCCTCATATGTTTTCTGATGCAGTCCCTGCACCATTTTGGTTGCCCTTCTGGAATGCCTCAATTTGGTTAATGTCCTTGTGAAGGTGTGGCCTCCAGTACTGCATGCAGTACTCCAGATGGGGCCTAACCAGTGTCTTGTAAAGAGGGATTATTACCTCCTCTTCTGACTTGTGATACCCCTACTAATACACCCCAACATCCCGCTAGCCTTACCTACTACTTTAGAGGTCTGCTTGATGATTTCAGGTCATCATTGATGATGACACCCAAGTCTCTTTCTTCCTTCCCAGCAACTCCTCCCAGCGTATAGGTGGCTTCAGGATTTCTCTTCCCTATGTGCATGATCTTGCACTTTATTTTTAAACCCAAGTTGCTACTCTTCTGACCATTTTGCTAGTTTAGTCAGATCTTTTCTCATTCTGCTCACCCCATCTGGATCATCTACTCTGATGCAGATCTTGGTGTCATCTGCATACAGACAAACCTTACCCTCCAGTCCATCTGCAATGTCACTGATGAAGATACTGAAGAGGACTGGCCCCAGGACTGATCCCTGAGGTACCCCACTTGTGACTTGCATCTCTTCTGGACTGTATACCATTTACCACCACTCTCTGTTTTCTGCCCATCAACCAGTTTGCACCCAGTTGACCAATGTCTGGCCGATACCAAGCCTACCCAGCTTATTAATCAATCTTCTATGGAACAGTATCGAAAGCTTTTGCTGAAGTCAAGGTAGGCAACATCAACTGCTCCCTTGGTCCACCACTCTGGTTACCAGTCAAAGAAATCTATGAGATTAGTTTGACAGGACCTTCCCTTTGTAAACCCATGCTGTCTTGGATCCTGTGCTTCTATGGATTCCAGGTGTTGCACTATCCTTTCCTTAAGGAGTGTCTCCATAATCTTGCCCATTACTGAGGTAAGACTGACTGGTCTGTAGTTCCCTGCCTCCTCCCTGCTACCATTCTTGTGCAGCAGGATCACATGAGCCCTTCTCCAGTCTTCTGGGACTTCTCCTGTGCTCAGAGCCTCACTGAACAGTTCTGATAATGGCCAAGGCCACTGTTTTTCATTGCTTGAAAAAGCAAATTCCGTTTTGACCATCCTGGATTCTGGGATTTTACCAGTGTTTGGGAATCCAATTTCGAGGATTTTTCCGTAATACAAAACTTTATATTATTCACTCATTTTAAGTAATAAATTTGTCTATCAGTGTTTTATCATGTTTTTATGCAGATTTAAGTCACATCAGCAGAAAACAAGAACATTTAATCTCATGTTGCCTGTTATATTAGCTATCCAAGTTTTGCATCTAGCAACTATCAAGGCTAATGAGTTGACAGTGGAATGCCATTGGCCAAATTGGCATAAATATTCCCCTCAGATCAGTGCAGCCGGTGAAAATAAAAGGTCTCATGTAACAGTAACATTTTTCTCACAGGGAGGAACTAATTCTGAAGACTGTTCAATACTAAAGACAGCAAAAGCTAGTCTTTGTTTTAATGTTGACAATGTGTTCTGTGACATGTATAATAAAACTTCTCAAAGCTAAAATGCAATTCATGTGTTTTATTTTAAAAGATTTACAAAGATAAACGTGTAAAAACACAATTCAAGTATTGACTACTGAACATGGGTCGACAAATACACTACCCAGACAAATATGCTACCCAGACAAATCGCTGCCAGACAAATACGCTACCCAGACAACATGAAATAAAGCATACTATGTGAAGGACAGTAGAATCTAACCCATAGCTACATATAATGCAGAGATACTACATATTGCACATCAACACTTTATTTCACAGTGGAGCACCATTTGTTCCCTACAATACTGCACCAGAACACATCTTCGTCATTGCATAGTGAAGCACCACTTTGTTTTCTACAACATTGTACTAGAACTGCATGTCTGCAACTTTATTCCACAGAGGAGTGCCATTTTCTGCAATAGACAGTGCATCAGAACTGCAATTACACAAATGAGGGTGGGAGATTCTGGGTCTACTTATTGAATAGCAGCATTGAAAATAATTTTAAATTGTCCACAGTCAGGCTTCTCCGTTGGTCAGTCAGGATTTGTCCATGTGCAGAAAATGACTGCTCCACTTCTGCACTAGAAAAGGGACCCAGATGGCCTGAAGAGCTGCCTTTGCCAGAGTTGGTACCTGTGAGGACATAGAGATCCAGTACTGGTGAAGATCAAATGATTCGATCTCTGGTAGTTCCCGCACATCCTGCCATAGTGAGATCTCCCAGTGCCTTATCAGTGCATTCTTATTGTGTAACGTGAACATTGGGATATAGGGCAAGTACAGTTCAAGTCCTTATTGAGTTTGGGTAGATTGAGTGGGTTTAGAATCGACAGGCCATGAGAAACTGTACAGATGGGTTTGACTGCAGGTGTTTTGTCAGTTTCTCCAAACTGACCTTGAAAGCATTTTTGAACAGTTTGATGTTCTCATCTCTTACTTTATTCTTCAGTTTAGAGAGGTGAAGCTCTGCTTCTCACCAAAGCCATAATTTTTAGTTGTGCCAGCCTCAAAGCTGCTCTTGATTGACATTAGCATGTCATACGTGGATGTCGCAAGAGGTTTCTCCTTTGACTGCAAAAGTTCTATCACAGCAATAATGTCACCTGAATTATCTGTAATGAATGCCAGTTGTGCTTGTAGCTCATCGTATCATTCATCCAGTAATGCCCGTAGATTGTTTATTGAGGTGGCATCACTTGAATCCACCCTGAAAAGTCCCCAGGTATTGCAGGTGTGTTGAATGGTATGCCACAGCTGCAAACCATGTGTTCCATCTAGTTAAAACAGGAACCGTGGCAAAGCAATCATTTCCGGAGCTTCCAGATCCTCCAAAAACTTGATGAATTCTCGCTTGCATTTTGGTGACTGCTGAAAGGCATATTTTACCAATGAAACCAGTTCATTAACTTTTTTGAAATGGTGCAGCCATGTATCCCCAACAAGGGACAAGACATGTGCCCAGCAACATACATGCACAACATGGTCCCCAAAAACCCCACGAAGTGCGTCATTAAAACATTTAATCATGTAATAAGCACTGTAGCTGGCAAAGGAAACTACATTCATAAAGTCAATGTTACAACTCTGGAGAGTCTTCAAGACAGCTTGAGCCACTGTGGAACGGTTGACAGAGTCTAGTTCTTTGCTGTTTCCAAGATATGTCTTGCCCCTTCAAACACAAAGACAACATTAAGAATGCAGCGTGACTGTGCATCTGTGCTCTCATCACATATCACAGACAATGATTTCCTAGTCATAGCTGCTTTAAGGTCTTCATCAATTTGCTCTCTTACCTTGGTAGATAGAGCTGCCTCAGGGTGTCTGCTTTTGGCACCGCCTCCACTCCCTTCACATACTTGCTCATCCATTCCCTCAGCTGTGGATGGTCCAGCTTCTCCAATGGGATATTTGCAGCCCCCATGCCTTAACTGTGTCCATGACCATCTCATTTCTTACTATGGATGATTCTGTTGCAGCTCTGAAACTGCTGGTCAGGGTCACCTACCTTGCTGGTCTTCCTTCACTAGAAGCTCATTCCTTATTCCTAGCATGTTTCTTGCTGAGCAGATGATCTTTGACTGTATCTTTTCTGGTATGGTCCAGGACATGGTTGCAGTATAGACAGAAAAGTTTTCCTCCATCCTCATAGAGGCCTTTAGATTTAAACTGAAGAGCTCGCTCCTTAGCAGAGGTGTAGCAGAGCCTGGCTTTCTTTTTCATTGGTGTAGCAGACATCATGCAGGAATATGAATACTGAAATCACAACCCAAAAAAATATTAGTGTGTTCCACTAATCTGCTTGATAAGATAAAAATTCAACAAAATGAGAGTCTCAGATCCCTGGATAGGCAGTCCATGACTTTTATCCTCTGGCTATTATGGCAGCAGCCACTGCATAAAGCACCCATCCTCCAGGTACGATGGCAGCAGCAGCCTATGACTCCCATCCTCCAGATACGATGGCAGCAGCAGCCTTATGACTCCCATCCTCCAGATATGATGGCAGCAGCAGCCTATGACTCCATCCTCCTGGGATGGCAGTAGTAGCCAGTGACCACCATTCACTAGGTGAGATGGCAGCAACCGTCTACAACTCCCATCCTCCAGGTACAACAGCAGTAGCATTCTATGACTCCCATCTTCCAGGTGTGAAGGCAGCAGCAGCATCTATGACTCCCATCCTCCGGTGTGAAGGCAGCAGCAGCAATCTATGACTCCCATCCTCTGGGTGTGAAGGCAGCAGCAGCATTCTACAACTCCCATCCTCCAGGTATGATGGCAGCAGCCTACGACTCCTATCCTCCTGGGATGGCGTAGTAGCCAGTGACCACCATTCACTAGGTGAGATGGCAGCAACCATCTACAACTCCCATCCTCCAGGTACAACAGCAGTAGCATTCTACGACTCCCATCCTCTTGGTGTGAAGGCAGCAGCAGCAGCAATCTATGACTCCCATCCTCCAGGTGTGAAGGCAGCAGCAGCAATCTATGACTCCCATCCTCCAGGTGTGAAGCGCAGCAGCAGCAGCAATCTATGACTCCCATCCTCCGGGTGTGAAGGCAGCAGCAGCAGCAGCAGCAGCAATCACAACTCCCATCCTCCGGGTGTGAAGGCAGCAGCAGCAGCAGCAATCTATGACTCCCATCCTCCAGGTGTGAAGGTGGCAGCAGCAGCAGCAGCAGTAGCAGCACCACAACTCCCATCCTCCAGATGTGAAGGCAGCAGCAGCAATCTATGACTCCCATCCTCCGGGTGTGAAGGCAGCAGCAGCAGTCTATGATTCCCATTCTCCGGTGTGAAGACAGCAGCAGCAGCATTCTACAACTCCCATCCTCAAGGTACGATGGCAGCAGCAGCCTTGGCTCCCATCCTCCTGGTGTGATGGCAGTGGGGGAGCAGCATAGCCACCATTCTCCAGGTGAGGTGTAGAAAATCATGTAAAAGTGTAGAACTTTCAACATGCTGCACTTTTACATGATTTTCTGCAGTCTGAAAATGGGTTTGTGCTCAGATTACCTGGTCCTCTCAAAACGAGACACTGGGCAGGTATAGCAGGCATTGTTGCAGTGGGAAGTGGGGTATTTCCATATACGCCCCTGGCGGGATGGCTTGTGCCTGCATAGAGTGGTATGGAAAAACCACTGCACCTACTGTAGGTTGGTCTCTGAGGTGTGGCAGGTAGGTGTGGGTGCAAGGTTACTGTGGGGATCCAGGGACTTTACATCCCCCCTCCCTGAAAAAGGGAACACTTATGTAAGAACTTATTAGCAGTGGATCTTCAGGACAGTCTCTTGCAGTGGGTCACAGTTTGGGTCTGCAACCATCGGTGCCGGGACCACATGGAGACATTTTTGCTAGTGGTCTATCTGGGGCCACCCACAGCTACATAGGGAGGATGTCAACCTTATGACAGTGCTGCGCTGTGGCCCCAGATGGACTGCTGGCAGGGGGTTTCTGTGTGGTCCTGGTGCCTGATGGTTGTGGTTCCTGGGTGTGGCCAGCTGCAAGAGACTCTTGAATATCTACAGTCACAGTGAGTTCTCACGAGTGTTTTGTTTTGATGCCTGGTTTGGCCCTGTCTCCACACCTGCCTGCTGTGCTTCTGAGGTCAACCTAGGTGTAGTGATTTTATTTGCACTTTGCTGTGGCAGGTGCAAGTTTTTTCTGCTGGTGAGGCTGGGACCCCCAATCCCCAGGGCAACTCTGTCTTGCCATGTCAGTCTACCATGTTCCTTTTGAGAGACATCCTACAAGAGATATCCTCAAGATCTAGCAAACATTTTGTCCTCAGACTTGCTCTGAGGGACACAGCAACCAACACAGCCCCTTCAGACATGCTTAGATCCAGCACTGCCAACTCTGACCCCAACACCACCACAGACATGGACCCCTTTTTTTTATTAAACACATCAACTTCTTGCACTTGAGGGCTTTGTATATATGCCCACATAACAAAGGTGTACACCCTTTTCATAACTTGGGAAATGTCACCACTTATTTGGTTTAAATTTCACAGCAGCATAGAAACCAGTACAATATTTTAGAACCCCTCCTCTGAGCAAAGTGTATAAACTGAGACACAAACAGGATATACCTGCACCTCTCTGAGGCACCTCACACCCCCCCAAACACACATTCTCTGGGGCAAACAAAGGACAACAGAATACCCAGACCCCCACCTGTTCAGACTCTTCCCACCACCACATACATATTGTCTAAGCCACACAAAGGCAACACAGTTGGTCCACCAAGAAGTTAGGCCATGTCTGGAGTGTAAGGCATGGACACATGGTGCCCTTATTAGCACAGCAATCTTTTTACCTTGCAAATCTCAGTAAATATATATCCCTCATATCTGGTTGATTCCCCGTCAGCTTTTCATGATTGCATGACACCCACAGCCACTTGAGTGCCAGTCTGCACCTCATCTTTGTATACAGCTGGGACATGTAGTTTGAAAGCTGGAGCTTTTAATGGCTGCCTTTACGTAGACAGTCTGTAGGCACGTACCCCAGCTGCTCACCGTATTAAATGACACACACTTAAGATAGCCACGGGTGGCTGTGGGCATGCCACATAAACTCATGAAATAATGACAGGACACAGACAGGATCAACCAGATATGAGGGATACTTAACCCATTCTTACTGCTAGTGCAATATGGTGCCAAACCATCAACATTTACTTACCCGACCCAAAATGGCCACACAAGATAGAATGAGTTGATTTGTCAGAAGAAAAATAAATTTTGCAAAACAGCTAACAGTTCTTGATGGACAAACATTGGCATTGCCCTTTAAACCAGTATTGGTAGTAGCCATGGTGGAGGCACTAGTGTGGGAGCATGTCTGACTTTCTCAATACAGAGGGGCGGTGGGATTTTGCAGGAATCTATACCCTATTTATCAGCTTATTCTGGACCGCTTTGAGTTGGGAAACTTCGCCTCCCACACACACACACCTCTAAAGTAAAAAAACTCATTGGTGCCAGCCTGGGGCACTAAGGGCTGAGGCACTGGTTACTTTACCTCATGCTACAGCAGTGGCCTGTGTTCAGGAATGTGCAGGCTGGCAGCAGAGAGAAGGATTGAGCATCCGGCAGACTGCTATCCTTCTCTGGGGAAAGGACCTTCAGTGGTCAGCTCCTAGCAGAGCTGGGGACAAGGATCTGCACTGCCGAAGGGGAGGAGTTGGGGATGACACTTGGAAGGTGTGCGTGACTCCTCTCCGTGGGCATCATCGCACACCCCAACTCCTAGGACAAAACAGGAAAAGGAAGAGCACACTGGTGGAGGGTGCCTCACAGGCTCCGCCTCCCAGTTAGCCACATCTCTGGCCCACTGAATACGGTCCCCAGTGGGGCTGGGAACCCCACTGGCCCCACCGGTGGGACAAGCCCTGGGAGTTTTGGTCAGTGCTGGATGGTGGACAGTTTGTTTAACCCCAACACCCCTCACCAAACTTGCTCTGGGTGCACAGCAACCAACACTGCCCTTCTGACGTGCTCGAGGCGCAGCACTACCAACTCTCATCCATCAAGCGTGCCCATGTTAGCATGCTGCATCATTCCATCACCTCACTCCACCTTCTCTGAGGCACAGCAGGCAGACAAGGGCACTAAACCCCTCTCCACACTTGTTCAGGGCACAGACCCTCTGATGTTACAGATGCACCAATTCTTCGCCAACCATGCCCACATTAGCATATATGCCATTCCCCTACTGTAGTGCACATAGCAAGCTAGGGATTCTCCCCTCCCATACACACATATGATCTGGGGAACACAGTAGCTGGTAGGATCTTCAGACCCCTCAAAAGGCTAATATGCCCAAGTACCCGAAAGGGTGTACAGCTCCGTGGTGCACTGCACTGAGGCACTTTACAATAGCTGTATACCCTTTCTTGGTACAGCACTTGATTTCTTCCAGTTAAAAGCCCTCGCTTCTACACTGAACACTCTCTGTAGCAATATGCAAAAATGGACAGTGACCACCTCAGCACCCAGTAAAGCACATTATATAGGCAGTTCAGAATGGACTGGGAATTGATGACACTCACACATAGGTAGCTGTAGGAGCTATTGTATTACTTAACAAGGAAAGACTAGCCTTTACATTTCTGAGATCAAGTACCTCAGTGGAATCAACTAAGTCCAAGATGGTAGCATTTTCAGAAAAGAGATGTGCAAGAACAAGGGACACAATTTGAAGATAGAAGGGGACGGCTCAGGGGCAATGTGAGGAAGTATTTTTTCAGAGAGAGGTTGGTGGACACATGGAACAGCCATTCTGAGGAGGTTGTAGGGTCTAAAACTGTGGAGAATTCAAGAATGCATGGGCCAGACATAAGGCCAAATCTTGTAGGGGTAGGAAGAAATAAGCAGTTGGTTAACTAGGACCTGCAGCACATCCTGTGGGTAGGAAATGGGCAGATTAGGGGCAAGCGGTCCATCAAAGTCTATGTTTCTATGTTATTCCCCAGCTTCTCCAATAGTAAATAATAGAAACCTTGGCTACAACTCTACCATACAAGAAAGACCAATGCTACAGCATGTTTAAAACAATATTTATTGAATACAAAAGCACCCCCGTCAGCGTATGGTTCACATCCAAAGTGCTTTATCAAGGCCTTGATAAAGCATCTTGAAATGTGAAATAATGATTGAGGAAGAAAAGTACTTTGTATTCAATAATATTCGCTCCTCTTTTGGGTACTTTAGCAGCGTATTTTGTGCAAAGCTTCTCCAGTATATGCAAAATCCAGGCAAAGTTCAAGGTAGTAATCAAAGTGCTAAAGCTGGTACCGGACATATTTCACCATAGCGACGAACAGGCAGGGCTTCCTCAGAATTAGTTCCACAAGACAACATAGCGAAAGAAAGGGACCCAATGTAGCTTGGTGGTCATTAGCTGAAACAGGAGCATCCCCAAGGAGCACATCAAATAAAAAGTCCCTGAAGAAGCCCTTTATTATAGGGTGGAATGTTGGGATGCCTTGCATTAAAATGGGTTGATTAGGACAGTGTGGAGTCTGTTTTTATCTTTTGAAAAAAAGCACTAGAACTCCCTCCTCCCTCCCCACCCCTTTTATAAGTGCCAGTTTTATAAGTTGTTTCTGTTATGGACAGATATGTTTGAGGAAGACATGTAGCAGGTGCAGTCCTGAGCCAGAATATATCAGCGTTCTGCTCTGCTGTGTGCATAACCAACCCCTCCCAAATCCATGCTATCATTGGATTTCAGCTCTGCTCAGTAATGCAACATTGAGGGGGATTCATAGAAATAAATATGAATTAAGGCCACTCATGCCAGCAAAATACTAACTACCTAAGAGTGGACACAGGCAGGGCACAAAGAAAAGGAAAGGAAAACTACTACACCTCTGGTGAAACCCGATGGAAAAACCTGGAATATTACATGCCTGAACACTTCTTGATCTCTGGTTCAACACCTTATTCTATGCTCTACATCAGATCACGCTTAGTAAAGTCTCACCCATGTCGTCCTGATTGCTAGTTGTGTTCCATACCCTTTCCTTCAGAACACCACAAATGCTCACAAGCATTGCCAGCCACTTAATCCTCCCTCTTGTGGCTTGAATTGGCTCAGATTAAAGGAATTCAGAGAATTCTGCTTTAAAATAGCTGCACAAATTACAGAATTTCCTTATCTCGCTCTCTAAGTTAGCAGAAACAAAGTTTAAGGCAGGTGGGGTACTACTGACTCTAAGGACGCCAGCGCATAGTGTATACTGGCAATATCTACACTGGAAGTTAGAATGAATGGTTTAGAGTAAAATGAAACACATTTAAAAGGGCAACTAGATCGTGATGCTGCTGCTGCCCTACTGCACTCTTGCAAAAGACGATCTTTACCAATGCAGTATTTCATAGTACTTCAAATGCTAATGTGGGTGGTTCCAGATTGACACAAAATCATTCCACGGTGCATTGAATTGTGATAAGTTAATTATTTCAAGGATTCATAGCTAGCATATTACTTTTGTACATGAAATATATATATATAGCTGAGTTATTGCAGGTTAATGGCTAACAAATACAGGAATTCAGTTTTAGAATGCCTGTCATGCATATCTCAGAAGCGTTTGACAGCTGGGGAGGGATGTCATTTAGGTGTATGGTGTGGCGGTGAGAATATATAAAATACCAGGGATATAGTATGTGTCGAAAAACAACTGCATCAGGCGGTTTCTTTGTTGCCTTTCAAAACCCACTATGCCCCTTGCGGCCGGTTGCCTCTGGGACTAGTGCATCCTTTATTCGGACGCTTGCTCAAGCAGTCTGCAGTGAAGCCTCAAGGCATGAGGGCATGCGAGCACACAGCAGCACTTGACTCTGCCACAGCAGCTCAGAATGAAAGGTCTTTAATAATTCACACAATCTCCATCAGTAGCAGAAGGAAAAAGAGATCTTGTTGCGGTACCGAATGGGAGGGATTCTCAGTGGGGAATAGGCAGCAGCAGAGCAGCAGCTCCCCACCACCAAACTCACCGACCATCCTCCATCGGGACCACTGGAAAGGCAGCATATTGTATTCTGCCTCGTCGTCGTTGTCTCCCATCTCTTCCCATGTCTGCTTCTGCTGCAGTACGGGCTAACTTCGGATGGCTTTAATAGTCCACCTGAAAGCGGTCACCGATCTGCGTGGAAAGGCGATCGGATCGCTAAAGTGGCATTCGAGGTACAGTGTAAATATATTGTTGTAGCTTTTCGCATTGCTAGTTTGTGCAGAGAAAAAGTTGTGAGGGTGACTGATAAAGTGAGGGAGCACTAAGTGCATAATATGATTACTGAAAAAACAGCTGGGCAAAATATGGCAAGTACCTGAAGGTTTGTGGCCTGGTGTACTTCAGAATGGTCGTTCTTGAGCAGGTGTCCTTCAGGTGGTGGCTGGGGTGGTTGTTGCGGTGAATGCGATAGCAATATATACTTTTTAAATGGTGCAGTGAGAACACTACAAATTTTGGTTGTCATGATCAAGAACAGCTAAAAAAACAGCTAACAGCAGTGAGGTTCTCTGGCATCCAAACTGCGTGGTTTTCAGCGTTCAGTGTTTGCAGCGGCCTCTCCTCCTTCTTCTGGTTTTCCTGAAAATAGGGAAAGCTGCACTACATGCCTGCTTTAAAGGGACAAACTCCCGAAAGCAGCGTGAGTTCTGCTAGCCACTGGCGGGAAGTTTTAAATTCCAGCAGCCAGTAAATTCCGTGATTCTGCCTGTGATCACAGATACGGTAAAACAGTGGCCTTGATAATGGCTCTGCTAGTTCCACTCATAGCTCCTTTAGTACCCTGGGATGTATGCCATCAGGACCCATTTTCTTGTCCACCCTGAGATTATCGAGCTCTTGTAGGACCCTTTCTTTGTGAAGGGACTCATGCACACCTCCATCCCCCTGTGTCCATGATGAACCCTGCCCTACCTTTTCTTCAGTAAATACTGAGCAGAAGTATCTATTTAGGATAGATTATTTTACATGGTCTTCCTCCTCACACACCCTATCCTCTTTGATATTAGCATACACCCTCTGGATTTTCTCCTTTCACTAATGTATCTATAGAAAGTCTTGTCACCTTCTTTTACTGTTTGTGCTAGTGTTTCTTTGATTTGGGCCTTTGCCTGCCTTACTGCTTTCCCTGCTTCCCTTAGGGAAGTTTGGTATGCCTCCCTATCTTCATCCTGCTGCTTCCTTATATTTCAGGAAGGCCAGCATTTTGGCTCTGACCTTTTCTGCTACTGTGTTTGAGAACCAAAGTGGTTTCTTTTTCTCTTGCACTTCATTTTCTCACTAACACAATGGGATGTTGCTTCAAGTATTGCATCTTTTAATGCTTGCCCACTTTGCCTGTACCCCTCACCTGTATTTCTTTTGCCAGGGCTAGCTAAACTGTGTTGGCCATCTTATCAAAGTCAGCTCCTCTGAAGTCCCATATTTTGCCATGGAATGGGATGATTTTGTTTTAGTGGCCAAATTGAACCATACCATGTGGTGGTCACTGGAACCCAGCTGACCTTCTACCAGGAGATCTGTGATCCTTTGCCTGTTAGTCAGAAGTAGATCTAGGATAGCCCTCTCTTGAGGGTTGTTGTACCAGTACAGTACAGTACACCCAAAATTCAGTCTGCTTCTTCCTTCCAACTTGATCCTCTTCTTCTTGTTTGTATCACTTGGTCTGGACACACTGGATCTGGTCACCTCATCATCACCAGCACCAGGTACACCCACCAGGTACCACCAGGACCAGATACTCCCACTAGGCACCACCATAACCAGGTACCCACCATAACCAGGTGCCACCATTTTACCCAGGTGGCACCCACATGAGTTCAGTTCCCAGTCCATACCCCACTAGGCCCGGACATGTGATCCAACCCCTAGTTTTTATCCCTCCCTCTTACTTCCATGCCTGGGTTCCTCTGCATCCAGCCGGTGCTGCCACCCCCTCCCCTCTTTTGCACCCCTTTTTCCTTTGCTCCCCCTTTCTTTATTCCTGAGTTTCCCTTCCTGTGGGCAACTTTCTGTCCCCCTGACAGGGCTCCTTACTGACCCCCAGGACCATGTGCTGCCCTTTGCAGTACACCTGACCACCTACCAGGGGCACACAGGGTCCAAGTTCTACACCTGCCAATTTCTTATCCATGCCAGCCAGCGTCAAATCAGCCTGCCAAGTTCAGGGTGGGTGGGTGGGGAATCTTTTACAGCAAAACAGGAAGCACAGAGGGTTGCAACCTTTAAGTATCCCCCAATCCCTCCACAGCCCCCCATTAGCCCTTCCCTGGTCGATTAAAGCCTCTCTCCTACCCCATGTCATTTAACCCTCTCAGATGTCACCAGTCTCCTCCCCTTTCCTATCTACCCATCTCCTATCTTTACCTTTCTCTGGCAGGAACCATTAGACAACATGGCCTGCCTTTTAATGTAAGCCCCATTGTCCCCTTATCACCCACAGAAATAAATCTCTCCACACTTGCTTTATGTTGGATGCTCGCTGGCAATATTTACTAAGGCACACAAATTATATTTTACATTCCCAACTTCATATTTCAACAGTATACAGTACTGTACAGTACAACCAAAATTCAGTTCACTTCTTCCTTCCAACTTGATCCTCTTCTACTTGCTTGTATCGCTTTGGAGTTTGAACACACTGGATCTGGCCCCTCATCATCACCAGCACCAGGTACCACCACCAGGTATCACCATAACCCAGTACCCACCACCAGATACCACCATTTTACCAGGGACGCACCTACATGGGATCAGTTCCAAGTCCATTCCCACTAGGCATGGACATGTAATCTGACCACTAGTTTTCTATATCCTCCCCTCCACTTACTTCCATGCCTGGGCTCCGCTGCATCCAGCCAGTGCTGCCTACCTGCCCCTCTTCTGCCCACCTTTTTCCCTTTTGCTATCCTCTTTCTTTATTCCTGATTTTCCCCTTCTAGTGGGCAACTTCCTGTCCCCATGACAGAGCTCCTTCCGAGACCTAGGACCATTTGCTGCCCTTTTGCAGCTCCTGGCCCCCTACCAGGGGGCACACCAGTGTCCATGTTCTATACCTGCCAATTTCTTATCCATGCCAGCCAACGATTTAATCATCCTGCCAAGTGCAGAGTGGGTGGTGGGGAATCTTTCAAGCAAAGAGGAAGCTCAGATGGTTGTGAGCTTTAAGTATCCCCCGGTCCCTCCTCAGCCACCTCATTAGCCACTCCCAGTCAATGGAAGCCTCTCTCCTACCCCATGTCATTTGACCCTCTCAGATGTCACTGGTCTCCTACCTCTTTCCTGTTCCCCCTTCCCCTCCCCTTTGTCTTTTCTGGCAGGGGCCATTAGACAACATGGCCTGCCTTTAACAATGTAAGCCCATTGTCCCTGATCCCCTCCAGAAATAAGTCTCTCCACACATGTTTTATGTTGGATGCTCACTAGTAATATCTATTAAGGCACATAAATTATATTTTACATTGCCAACTTTATATTTCAACAGTATACAGTACAACCAAAATTCAGTCTGCTTCTTCCTTTAAACTTGATCCTCTTCTTCTTGCTTGTATCACTTCAGGGTCCGGAAACACTGGATCCAGCTTGCCTCATCATCACCAGCACTAGGTACCCCCACCAGGTTCCACCAGAACCAGGTACTCCCACGAGCACCACCATAGCCAGGTACCCACCACCAGATGCCACCATTTACCCAGGCCGCACCGCATGGGTTCAATTCCCAATCCATACTCCACTAGGCCGGACATGTGATCCGACCCCGAGTTCTATCCCTCCCCTCCCCACTTACTTCCATGCCTGGGCTCCTCTGCATCCTGCCAGTGCTGTCTACCTCCTCCCTCTCCTTCCCCCTTTTCCCTTTTGCTCCCCCTTTTCTTTATTCCTGATTTTCCCCTTCAATAGGCAACTTCCTGTCCCCTGACAGGGCTCCTTCCTGATCTCCAGGACCATTTGCTGCCTTTGACCCCCTACACGGGCACGCTGGGTCCATGTTCTATACCTTCTAATTTCTTATCCGTGCCAGCCAACATCAAATCATCCTGCCAAGTTCAGGGTGGGTGAGTGCAGAATCTTTTCCCAGCAGGAGAGGAAGCCCAGGGTTGCAAGCCTTAGGTATCCCCGGTCCCTCCTCAGCCCCATTTAACCCTCCACTTGGCCATTTGAAGCATCTCTCTATCACATGTCATTTGACCCACTCAGATGTCACCGTATCCTCCCCTTCCTGTCTTCCTTCCCTCCTTTACTCATTTCTGCAGGGCTATTAGACAACATGGCTCTGCCTTTTAATGGCAAGCCCCATTGTTCCCTGATCCCCACCAGAAATAAATCTCTCACACTTGCTTTATGTTGGATGCTTGCTGGCAATATTTATCAAGGTACACAAATTATATTTTACATTCACAACTTCATATTTCAACAGTATACAGTACAGTGCAGTACAAACAAAATTCAGTCTGCTTCTTCCTTCCAACTTGATCCTCTTCTTCTTGTTTGTATCACTTTGGGGTCTGGACACACTGGATCTGGCCCCTCATCATCACCAGCACCAGGTACTCCCATCAGGTACCGCCAGAATCAGGTACCCCACTAGGCACCACCATAACCAGGTACCCACCAACAAATACCACGATCTGGCACCGGTTTATTATCCTAGTATCGACACTGTAGTGCAGCATGAGAGGGGCTACCCCTGAGGTACCGCTTTTCAGATGAGACGTTAAACTGAGGTACCATCTGCCTGGATTGGTGGTAGTTCAGGTGGATGTTAAAGATCCCATGGCACTTATCGAAAAGAGTAGAGGAATATCCCGTGTCCTAGCCAAATTTCCTCATTCACTAAAAATACCACCAACAGCTTAATCTGGTTCAAGGTCAGTTGGCATTCATCTGTATCCCCTCCCCGGTTGTGCCTGAAAATAGGCAGGATTTGTCTAGTGCACTTACCCGGTCAATAAAAACCAAATAAAAAAATAAAATAAATTTTTCCCAGGCCACACCTGCTTGGGGTCAGTTCCCAGTCTATAGCCCACTAGGCCCAGACATGTGATCCTACCCCTAGATTTCTATCCCTCCCGTCCCACTTTCTTCCATGCCTGGGTTCCTCTGCATCAAGCCGGTGCTGCCTACCCTTCATCTGCCCCCCTTTTCACTTTTGCTCCACCGCTTTTCTTTATTCCTGATGTTCCCTCTTCCTGTGGGCAACTTCCTGTCCCTCTCGCAGGGCTCCTTCCCGACCCCTGGACCATTTGCTGCCTTTTGCAGCCCCTGATCCCCTACCAGTGGTCCACTGGGGTCCATCTTATATACCTGCCAGATTCTTATCCATGCCAAGTTTAGGTTGCGTGGCTGGGGAATCTTTTCCAGCAAAGAGGAAGCCCAGAGGGTTGCGAGCCTTTAAGTGTCCCCTGTTCCTCCCAGTCCCCCATTAGCTCCTCCCCAGCCAAATGAAGCCTCTCTACTACCCCATGTAATTTGACCCTCTCAGATGTCACCGGTCTCCTCCCGCTTCCTGTCCAGCCTTCCTCCTCCCTTTATCTTTTTCTGGCAGGGCCATTAGACAACATGGTCTGCCTTTTAATGGCAAGATCCATTTTCTCCGATCCCGCCAAAAATAAGTCTCTCCACACTTGCTTTATGTTGATGATCGCTGGCAATATTTATTAAGCACAAATTATATTTTACATAACCAACTTCATATTTTAACAGTATACAGTACAGTACAGTACAATCAAAATTCAGGCCACTTCTTCCTTCCAATTTGATCCTCTTCTTCTTGCTTGTATTGCTTCAGGGTCCAGACGCACTTGATCCTGCCCCTCATCATCACCAGCACTAGGTACCCCACCAGGTTCCACCTAGAACCAGGTACCCCCATGAGGCACCACCATAACCAGGTACCCACCACTAGATACCACCATTTTACCCAGGCTATACCTGCATGGGGTCAATTCCTCAGTCCATACCCCACTAGGCCTGGACATGTGATCCGACCCCTAGTTTTCTATCCCTTCCCTCTCCACCACTTACTTCCACGCCTGTTCCCTGTATTCAGCCAGTGCTGCCTACCTGCTCCTGCCCCTTTTTCCCTTTTACCTCCCCCTTTTCTTTATTATTGATTTTTCCACTTCCTGTGGACAACTTCCTGTCCCCTGACAGGGCTCCTTCCTGACCCTCAGGACCATTTTTCCCCTTTGCAGCTCCTCTGATCCCATACCAGGGACACCAGGATCCATGTTCTATACCTGCCATTTCTTATCCATGCCAGCCAACGCGAATCAGCCTGCCAATTTCAGGGTGGCTGGGTGGGGAATCTTTCCCAGCAAAGAGGAAGCCCAGAGGTTTGCGAGCTTTATCCAGCCGGTCCCTGCCCAGCTTCCCCATTAGCCCTTCCCCTGCCAATTGAAACCTCTCTCCTGCCAATTGAAACCTCTCTCCTACACCATGTCATTTGACCCTCTCAGATGTCACCAGCTTCCTCCCCTTTCTATCCCCTTCCCTCCCCTTTACCTTTATCTGGCAGGGGTCATTAGACAACATGGCCTGCTTTTAATGCCAAGCCCCATTGTCCCCTGATCCCCTGCTAGAAATAAATCTCTCACACTTGCTTTATGTTGGATGCACTGGCAATATTTATTAAGGCACACACATTATAGTTTACATTCCCAACTTCATATTTCAACAGAATACAGTACAGTACAGTACAACCAAAATTCAGTCCCTTCTTCCTTCCAACTTGATCCTCTTCTTCATGCTTGTATCACTTGGGTCTTGACATACTGGATCTGGCTACCCTCATCATCATCAGCACAAGGTACCCCAATAGGTTCCATCAGAACCAGGTACCCCCACGAGACACCACCATAACCAGGTACCCACCACCAGATACCACCATTTTACCCGTCACCCACATGGGGTCAATTCCCAGTCCATACCCCACTAGGCCCGGCATGTGTTCTGACCCTAGTTTTCTATCCCTTCCCTCCCTCACTTACTTCCATGGCTGGGTTCCTCTGCATCCAGCCAGTGCTGCCTATTTGCCCTCTCCTGCCCCACTTTTTCCTTTTGCTCTCCCTTTTCTTTATTCCTGAGTTTCCCACTTCCTGTGGACAACTTCCTGTCCCCCGACAGGGCTCCTTCATGACCCCGAGGACCATTTGCTGCCCTTGTGCAGCTCCCCTGATCCCCAACAGGGGCACACCGGGTCCATGTTCTATACCCACAATTTCTTATCCATGCCAACCAACGTCAAATCAGCTGCACACCTCAGGGTGCATGGGCGCAGAATCTTTTCCCAGCAAAGAGGACGCCCAGAGGGTTGTGAGCGTTAAGTATCCCCGGTCCCTCCTCAGCCCCCATTAGCCCTTCCTCATATTGAAGCCTCTCCTATCACATGTCATTTGACCCTCTCAGATGTCACCGTATCCTCCCCTTTCCTGTCTTCCTTCCTCCTTTACTATTTTCTGGCAGGGGCTATTAGACAACATGGCTCGCCTTTAATGGCAAGCCCCATTGTCCCTGATCCCCATGAGAAATAAGTCTCCACACTTGCTTTATGTTGGATGCTCACTGGCAATATTTATTAAGGCACACAAATTATATTTTACATTCCCAACTTCAAATTTCAACAGTATACAGTACAGTACAGTACAACCAAAATTCAGTCCACTTCTTCCTTCCAACTTACTAACATACTATTTGCCAGCAGATTAGGCCTTACGGTCTATTGAGTCTGCTCTAACCTTAGATCCTTAGTTGGGTGCAGAGGCCCTCCCATACCTTGTGCTCCAGAAACCACTATCATCCATCCCCACCCTCCTGGGACAGGCATCATCTGATACATCCACTTTCTGTGTCTGTCCCACCTCTCTTGAAGCCCTCCACTGTGGATCTCTGAACCAGCTCACCAGGCAGTGCATTCCAAGGGTCCACCACCCTCTCAGTGAAAACCTCCTCCTCTTTTCCCCCTCACCTTCCACCTTCCAACTTCAAACCATGCCCTCTGGTGATACCGCCTTGCTTTAGTCTAAAGATCCCTCCATGTTTACCCTATTTATTCCCTTGAGGTACTTGAAGACCTCAATCTTGTCCCCTGTCTCTTCTCTCCTCCAATGAAAACAGGCAGAGCTTTTCAAGTCTGTCCTCATATGTCAAATCCTAGCCCTCATATCATCTTAGTTGCCCTCCTCTGTACCCTCTCCAGGAGCTGTATGTCCCTGTTCAAGTGTGATCTCCAGTACTGTACACAGTACTCAAGGTGTGGTCTAACCAGTCCATTGTACAGCGGCTGAATCACTTCCTTGCTCTGAGGTGATCCCCTACGATGCATCCCAACATCCTGTTTGCCTTGCTAGCCGCTCTCCTGCACTGCTTAGAGTTATTCATCCATGCATCCACCATGACCCCAGGTCTTTTTCCCCAGTGAGGCCTCCAGCACCTCCTCCCAGGGTGTACCTGTGTTTAGGTTTCCCGACCAAGATGCAACACCTTGCACTTGGTGATATTGAAATTTAATTCCATGTGTGAGCCCAGCTTTCCAGGGTGTCCAGGTCCCATTGCAGGCCAACCTCCCTCTTCTCCCTCAACTACTGCTCCCATCTTGGAGTTATCCGTGAAGAGACTCATTTCACACCCTATACCCTCCCTTATGTCCGATATGTATGCATTAAACAGGATCGGACCCAGGACCGAGCTCCTGGGTACCCCACTACCAACCTCTCTAGGTTCGAGAGCTCCCACAGACCACTACCTCTGGATGCATCCAGCTAGCCAGTTTTCAATCCATCTGACCATAAAAGGGCCTACTCTAACCCCATCAGTTTCTCCACCAGACCATTGTGGGACAGAGTCAAACGCCTTGCTGAAGTCCAAGAATAATACATCCAGGCTTACCCTGTCCAGTTCTGATGTTACCCATTCATAGAACTCCACAAGATTGGTTTGACATAATCTACCTGGAACAAACCCATGTTGCCGATCATCCAGACCTCCCACCTCCTCCAAGTACACCCCAATCGTTCCTTTAGTATACTCTCCATTAATTTTCCCACCACCGAGGTCAAACTGATGGGTCTATAGTTACCTGGTACTTCTCTCGACCCCCTTTATGGATTGGCACCACATGTGCCTCTCACCAATCCCTAGGTACCCTCCCTGTCTCAAGTGACCTATTGAAGAGCTCCGCCAGGGTAGACAGTATGTCCACCAATTCCCATAGTACTCTCTGATGAATGCCATCTGGCCCAGGAGATTTGTCTTTCTTTAGGGCCTTGAGGGCTAACCACACCCTTTGGCGGAGATGGCATCATCCGTCCCTCCACCTTACTGGCCTTTTTATTCTTATCCAGATGTGACACCCCTGGGTACCTTTCCCTCCCTCTTGCTCCATTTCTGTTGTCCCCTGATCCCACTTACTGCCGCTTCTATCCCCTTTGTGTCTTGCTCAGATATCCCATCCCTCCCTAGTGAACACAGAGGCAAAGTACTCATTAAATACCTCTGCCTGGTCCTCGCCTCTTCCACCACCCTCCTTGATCTCAATCTGCTGAGATGGCCCTAGTTTTTCTCCGCTCCCCAATGTGCCGGAAGAACCCTTTTCCCTCCATGTATCCCCTGTGCCAGCCACTGCTCTTTACTGGACTTTGCTCCCACTTGGTCCTCTTCTTCTTGCTTGTATCGCTCAGGGTCCGACACACTGATCAGGCTCCCCCATCATCACCAGCACTAAGTACCGCCACCAGGCACCACCATAACCAGGTATCCACCACCATATACCACCATTTTACCCAAGCCGACCTGCATGGGGTCAATTCCCAGTCCATACCTCACTATCCAGGACATGTGATCCTACCCCTAGTTTTCTATCCTCCCCTGCCCCACTTACTTACATGCCTGGGTTCCTCTGTATCTAGACGGTGCTGCCTACCCACTCCTCTCCTGCCCCCTTTTTCCTTTTTGCTCCCCTTTCTTTACTCCTGATTTTCCCCTCTTGTGGGCAACTTCCTGTCCCCCGACAGGGCTCCTTCCGACCCCCAGGACCATTTGCTGCCCTTTGAAGCTCCACTGATCCCCTACCAGGGGCACACCAGGGTCCATATTCTATACCTGCCAATGTCTTATCCATGCCAGCCAACGTTGAATCAGCCTGCCAATTTCAGGGTGGGTGGGTGGGAATCTTTTCCCAGCAAAGAGAAGCTTGAGCGGGTTGCGAGCCTTTAAGTATCCCCAGTCCCTCCCAACTCCCCATTGGCCCCTCCCTGCCCATTGAAGCCTCTCCTACTCCATGTCATTTTGACCCTCTCAGATTGCACTGGTCTCCTCCCCTTTCTATCCCCTTCCCTCCTTTTTACCTTTTTCTGGCAGGCTATTAAACAACATGGTCTGCCTTTTAATGGCAAGCCCCATTGTTCCTGATCCCCTGCCAGAAATAAGTCTCTCCACAATTGCTTTATATTATATGGTGGAACGTCGCTTCTCCACCGAAATCCATCATTCTCGAAACCTTGTAGTCACATTAGTAGTGACGATCGTAGAGCAGCAGTACGATTTGTCTCACTGCACTGCGCGACATTACAAACCATGTCCTCGAGCAACATTTGACAGTTAGGCTCATCTCTTTGACAGGACACTTAGCGTTAGCAGCAATGTCGGCGGCGGTATTTTCAAAACCACTTTCTGAGTGGGATACATTCATCCTTGAGCAGGAGAATAAAAAACAGCCAAAAAAATGAGAAATGACATGCGGCAGATACATAGCTTCCTCAGAGACAACGATGAGCACAGGGCAATACATGACATTCCTCAACAGAGCTAGACCCACTGCTAGCCGATTTTACCTTTTCTCTGCTTTCCCACAGATTTGTGAATTGCTGTTCGGTGCTGCTGTATGTGAGTGTTTCAAAAGTTAAAATGTTAATCGTTAAAAGTTTAAAATCTAAAGTGATAAAACAGTAAACATGCTAAGCGTGAAAACGAAAGAATGTAAAGTTAAGTTTTTCCTTCCAAGTAACCAAGTAAACATTTTCTTAAGCAGCAATATGACGTAGTGATTGTTTTTTTCTCAGAGAACGACGTTCCACCATACACTATATAGAAAAGTGCATGGGGAACAGTTGACAGCAGGGCATCTTCCTCTCTTTGGCACTATGATGACAGATTACCTCCGAGCTGTGCCTCGAGGTAAACCACAACATATGCCAACCCCGTGGAAGAATAGCCCTGTTGTCAACCGCTCCCCATGCACTATCCTATATATGTTGGATGCTCACGGCAATTATATTTTACATTCCCAACTTCATATTTCAACAGTGTACAGTACAACCAAAATTCAGTCTGCTTCTTCCTTCCAACTTGATCCTCTTCTTCTTGCTTTATCGCTTGGGTTCTGGACACACTGGATCCAGTCCCCCTCATCATCATCAGCTCTAGGATTTCCCCACCAGGTTCCACCAGAACCAAATACTCCCACTAAGCACCACTATAACCAGGTACCCACCACCAGATACCACCATTTTACCCAGGCCGCATTAAGATGGGTCAATTCCAGTCCATACCCCACTAGGCCTGGACATGTGATCAGACCCCTAGTTTTCTATCCCTCCCTCTCCCCACTTACTTCCATGCCTGGGTTCCTCTGTATCCAGCCGGTGCTGCCTACCGCCTCCCTCCTCTCCTGACCCTCCTTTTTCCCTTTTGCTCCCCTCTCTACTGATCCATCTCCAGCTTGCGAAGGACGATGGCACTCCCCCCTTGCTGGCTATATACAAACCTGAGACCTCCAATCTTCTTAGCACCTTTCCCCCATAACTCCAACATTCCTCAGTAGGGACACCTGCCTCTGGCATACCCACCTCATCTTCCCTGAAGGCATCCTCTTTCTCATCGCAATGCCACTGAGATGAGCCTGGACCCCCCACCTTTCTCCCAGCCTTGCCCACCACCACCACCCAGGCCATTGTGGCCTGGCCAGCACCCAGGGCATAAAGTCCCTAGGTGCCCCCTACATGGCTGTTTGTGTCTTCCCCTTTCTTTCCACTTGCTAACGAACCCTTTTTCTCCCCTTATCTTGCCATCTCCCTTTTGGCTGATACCCTCCAGTGGTGCTCCACCTAACCCCCCAGACACTGGCTGCCCATCTGTGGTTCCACCTGGCCTGTGCCAGGCCCCATTAGAGGTCACTTCCTTCCTTGTGCCTCTCCATATCTAGTGCCTATTCCAGGTCATTGTTGCCCCAGCATAACCCCGAAGATGTGTTGCATACCACCACTTGCCATTGTGCACAGCTTGCCCCGGCAGGGCTCTCCCTAGCCCCTCAGCTGCCCCTTCACAGCTCCATATCTATTGACCCCAAGACGGAGGCCCTGTGCGCACCATTCTTTTCCTTACCCACTCCACTATGTGAAAACCTGTCCCCAACCTCCCATTATTTTACCGGCTGGGTGGGGTCCAACCTACCCTGTCAACCTTGGTTCATGAACCTTCCTGACCCATACCCTGTCAGCTCCATATAACTCTAGTGCCATGGACTGGGTCATCCATTTTCCCCTTCCACTACTTGGGATCCCATGTGCGGCATACTCCTTCACCTCTCCCTGAGGCTTCCCAATAGCCCCTGCAGTAAAACTTGAAACAGTTTGCAATGCCCCGGATTTCTTGATTGCTCCTGCCCTCCTACTCAGCAACCTCTTGCTGCGAGTCTCCATTTCAGGTGTCGTCCAGTGTTGCTCCTGGAGTTCACACAGCATGGGGTTCTGGAGTGGCACACTCTTGCTAACCCCAGCTGCCAGTACCCATCTCCCTCTGCTTTGAGAGGGGAACCACCTGGTGTGGAGATGGATCCACCTCCCTGTCTTGCCGGGCTAGCTAGTTTCCCCAAGGGCAAACCCCTTCATCATCCTGCTAGTCACTGCCTTCTTGACCCACCTCCAATAGTCCCCCGTTCCGCCTACTGCCAATCGGCTGGCCTTCCCCACTGGATCTTTGTTCTCAGTTCATCCTGGCTCCATCTCCTCCTGTCCATCTGGTCTGCCCTCCTTCTCTCCTGTGCATGGAACCCCTTGGTCATCCTCCGCCTTTCCCAGAGGAATCCCTTTATTCTGAAAACCCTCAGGATCACCTCAATCCATGGTTCAAAATCCCCCTTGCAGAGCTGGGTAGCAACCACCAGCTTGACTGTAGACCAGGAGGCCTCATGAGGCTTCCTCCCAGGGGTTTGAAGAGCCCAACCATGCGTGCCCTCCCTGGTCCTGGGTCCACTTTTGTATAAACCTGTCCTCATTCCAACTTGAGGGACATGCTACGCCCGGCCTAGGTAGGCCCACCAAGGCCCCAGGAGTCCCATCTGCTGATCCATTTTACCATCAGCCTGCTGCCCTTCCCTAGGCATGCTATTCACCATCCTTGATCACAAAATGGTGGATGGTCTCCTTGATCTATTCCCCAACCCCATCTCTGTGCCCTCCCTTCCCCTGGTTCCACCCACCTGGGATCCTAGGGCCCTCCCACTGTCATACCCCTTCCTTTCCAACTGAGAAACCTACCAAGGGGGCCTGGGTGAGTATCTCCACTAAGGGCCTTGCCCAAGGGCACGCCGATGCCAGTGGGAACTGTGAGCTTCAATATCCAAGACTTCTGGTCTTGCAGCCCAGCTTCCCAAGACCTCTTTGCCCTATTGTCCCCAAAAGTAATTTACTGAGACTGTATTGCCTCTTGCCAGTCAATCCTTATTCGATTAAGCCTTCTCTCATCTGCCCATGCTCTGTTCCAGACCCTTTTCCTGGGATCCATCAGCACCTTGCTGGGGTGACTGACTTCAGGTACCCTGGAGCATGTATACCCATGCCCTACACCAGTCCTCCCTCCCTGGACCAAGGCTGACCCAAGTTACCCCCCATCTCTGGCAATCATTGTGGCCAAGAACATTTTGCCCAAAACTCCCCCATGCCCCTTACATGTTACCTGTATATGGTAAACCTTTCTAGCCTATGGCCAGATGGTGGCCACTGGTACATTCCCTTCATACCACCCAATGCTTACTGCAGGCCTTACCCACCTTGGTGTTCAGAAGGGGCTGGATCGCAGTGTGGATACCTATCCTAATGTTCTTCAGCTGGCATTTTAATGGCAGATCCTTCCATATTGGTTTGGGAAAACTCCCCGCTGCTACTAGCTGAAAACCCGTTAGGCCTCATACCTGTTTGAAATTGCCCTGACACTCCATTTGTCCTTAATCTGCACCCTCTGGAAAATTGACCTGGCTCAGTTCCACCGTTTTCGCCTTGCTTTAACAACATCCCAGAGCTGCACTACAAAGGCCACCTCATTCCATCTCTGGCTGATCTGCAAAAGTTTTTTTTTTGTTTATTTGTTTAAGGCATGCCCATCATATTTTTCTGCATGCACTATCTACAACAAATCACATCAGTACTTGCACTGGGACAAGCCACCCTCCCCAATCTGTTTCTTCCTTTTTCTTTTTTTTTTTTTAGAAACTGGCTTGATACCACTTGAAAACTATTTAAAATTACCCTGACCCTAAACCTAGGAAGGTCATTCCTTATACTAGATTAGCCCGTCTCCCTTAAGATTGCCTATTTGACATCCCCTTGCAGCCTCACCCCAGGGTTATTGGTATGTGGCAGGACCTCTGAGGAAACCCCGTCACTGGCTATAAGCAGTGCTCCTTATTTAACTCTGCACCACCAAGCCCTGGATGGCGCAAGTCAACATCCCAGTTTCTGTGTGCCGCTTTGGAGGGAGTTCAAAAGCAAAACATTCCTTGCACTGCATGTGCACCGTTATATTTTAGCCCCTTTAGCTGCTTCAAACATCAAATACCCCGCTTGCTTCCTCCATGCACCTCTCATGACTCTGTTTGACAGCAATCCCTCCCCATACAGCCCTGCTAGTGACTGTGACTCTCAAGTCCACCTCACCTGATGAAGTAAAGGAAAAAACCTCAGAGTGGTTTTCTACCAATGCCCCCACTTTAAATCACCACCAGGCACTATGCAATATGCCGTAACATGCTCGACTGTCCCATTTACATCTCTGTGACTGACCCCCACTTTGAAAACCCTTATGCACCATCCTGTTTTGAACCGCCATGCTATCAGCCCACTGTCTGACTCCCTAGGCCTGAGGCCCTGGTTCTTGTGCTCAGCGCCCAGCCTGCAGACCACGTAGCACAGGCCACCTCCCAAACCACTCCCAACCTGCCCCTGCTCTCCACTGCACCTGCACATCAACCAGGTACTGCTCCAACTCCTAGAGGCCTCACTCCCTCAGCAGAACACTACATTGAGCTCCTTAGCTGCCCAGACTGGCTGCAATCCCCACGCCCTCCGGGTTGCTCTTCCCTCACATTGCCAACATACATGTCAGAGCTGCTCAACAGCTAGCTTCTTTCATCTCACTGCATCTGTATCAGCTTAGTCCCTGTAGTGCTACCAATGCTGCAAACTGAGTCCTCTTCCAGTTATTTGTTTGTTAGTTAGCATTTTCACCCTCTCTTTTTTAATGATTAATAATAATAAAATGTGTTTATAGGGTGCCTTATCTATAAACAAGGTGCCTCACAATTTAAAACAGGAAAACAATTTAAAACAGAACAAACATCAATAAAATTAACATTAAAATAACAGTACACTAGAAGAAAAGAAAAACTCAATCACTGAATGCCTGGTGCCACAAATACATTTTTAAAGATAGCTTGAATCCCTCACGCGGTTATTGTGCACTCCCATAGCCCGTGGGTGAGGGAATTCCAAAGGGTAGGTGCTGCATACATAAAGATCTCACCCAGATGATTTTAAGCATACCTTGGAATCTCTAGCAACCTCGTGAGGCTGAGTGGAGTGATCGTCCAGGGCAATAGGGAACCAGGAGCTCTTTCAGATAATCCTGGCCCAGTCCATGTGGGGCTTTAAAAGTCAGCAAGCTGACTTGAAGGTGACTGGTCACTGTACTGGCAGCCAGTGCAATTTGCACAGCACCGGTGAAATATAACAGGATTGGGCAGATTCCATCAAAAGCCAAGCCGCTGTGTTCTGCACTAGCTGCAGGTGACAGATTTCTACCCCAAGAAGCCCTAGGTAAAGGGAGTTGCAGTAATTCTAAGTGTGAGGATAAAAAGGCACGGACCAATGTAGGAAGGTCGCCAGACAGAACCAGATACCTAACCCTGGTGATATTCCTGAGATCATAACAGGAAGATTTGATGACAGCTGACAGCTGTGAATGCAGGGTCAGCCCTCGTCAAAATTACCCCCAGGTTATGCACCTGTTCGAGGTCGGGAGGATCGCCACTGAGAAAAATTCCTGAGGATGAACCGAACCCCTATCCGGCGACCCTGGTCCACAACCGGTACCTCAGTCTTTTCCAAGTTCAACTTCAGCCAGCTGGAATCCATCCACTCCTGGATTTCTTCCAGACAGTTATTAAAGATTGAGACCATTCCAACCTGGTCGGTGCGTGAAGAAAGGTAGAGCTGGGTATCATCAGCATAGCAGTGAAACCTCAGCCCATACCTTCTTGCAATGTCTCTGAAGGGTAGCATGTACACCACAAACAACATGGGTGAAAAGCACAGAGCCCTGAACTATCCCACATTACAGAGAAGTAGGGCCTAAAGAAAACCACAGACACCACTCTCTGTGTTCTACCCATGAGGAATGATGTAAACCACCCGAGGACCATTCCCGACAGTCCACAGATGTACCTTGGATGACCCAGCAATACCCTATGTTCCACGTGTGTCAAATGCTGATGAGAGATCCAAAAGAACCAAGATGGAGCGGCTCTTCCAATCTCTAGCCATCAGGAGATCATTGAGCACCGAACCAGTGCTGTCTCGGTACTATGTCTCTTTTGAAACCGGACTGGAGTGGTTCATAGATGTTGTGAATGGTCAAATGGTCCTCCAGTTGTGCTGCCACTACTTTCTCAATCACCTTCCCAAAAGGGAGGTTTGAGATGGGTCTGTAGTTTGCATGGCAGTCTGGGTCCAGGTAGCTTTCTTCAAGAGGGGTGTCACCACCGCCTCTTTCAGGGAGCTAGGAAACTCTCCAGATTCCAAGGAGCACCAGACTATCTGCACAAGGACCGGACCAATGACATAAATACAACCCAAAATTAAGGAAGTTGGTCCAGGGTCCAAACTACAGCACATAGGCGTACACCCTGGATAATCCGCATGACATCCATGAACTCTGGGCAGCTGAAGGTACTCCAAGAAAACTGAGGTGCAGTGACCTCGAACTGATCAAAAGCAATGCCCATAGAGTGTTCTGGCTGGAGTGCCACCCTGATGTCAGCCACCTTATTAGCAAAGAATCAAGCAATTTCATCTCACTCTAATTGCAAAAAAGCTTTCCTGACCTGTAGACAGGCTGGATTGCACAGTCTGTCCACAGTAAGGAACAGCTGAGCTGGTCTCATTCTGAGCAGCCACAATCTCCCCAGACAGAAACTCTGCCTTCTTACAGGTGATTGCAGATTGATAGGCTTGATAATGGTCCATTAATCGAAGGTGGTCGTATCAAGAGCAGACTTCCACCAGCAATGTTCTAACCTTCATCCTAGTCTCGGCATCTCCCCAGAGTTCCATCAAACCAAGGGGATCGAGGTGAAGGGAGAGAGGCAAACATGGACAGGAACAATGAAGTCCAGAGTCGCTGAGATGGCCAAATATAGCCGTCATGAGGGTCTCAGGGTCACTGCTTGCAAACCAGAGGGCCGATAGGTCAAAAACCACCACTAGGCTATGAGAACTTATATCTTGTAAAGAGCGGTACTTAACCATCTCCACAGGGTAGACCTATGAAGGGGATGCTAAAACTAAACTCCATGGTATAGTGATCAGACCACCCAACTGGTTCTACCCCAAGTCAGATGTTTTGACCCCAGGAGGAAGACTAAGTCAAGGGAGTATCTGTATTTATGAGTAGCAGTGATAACCACCTGTGTGAAGCCCAGAGATGTCATCAACTGGAGTAAGTGTTGACCAAATTGCAGAGTTCATTGTTGACCCAGGCATTAAAGTCACCCAGAACCATCAGTCTGGGCAACTGAGATGCCATGTCGATGAGGAAGTCCGCCAATTCCTGAAGGAATCACTTCTCATCACTGGGTGGATGATAAATGAGGGTTATCTGATAACCTACACCTTCTACAATGGCACACTCAAATGACTCAGCCTCCTCAACTTGTACAAGCATGAGGTTAAGTTTGGTCTTGAAATAGACGCAATCCCCCATGGTCCAATCTTGGGCAGTGTATCACCGAGTACCCAGCTGGAGTTAAAGCCTCCAAAATGGGGCCAGAATTCTCATCCATCCAGGTCTCAGTGATGCATGCCAGGTCCACTGTTTCGACAAGATCTGCATAATTGCAGTCTTGTTCTTGATGGACCTGGCATTGCACAACACTGCCCGAGTTGGACAAACCTCCCAGGCCACCTGAACCACCTGCGCACCACAATCGGTCATGCCCTTGGGTATGGAAACCAGACATGGAGAACCACGCTCTGAGTTCCATTTCACCCCACGGCATCTCCTGGATCTTACCACTCCAATAAGATGACCAGCCTTATTCACCATCCACTCTTTGAAACCCCCTACCCCCTTCATCTCCTGCACAATACCTAGCACTTTACAGTGCTGATAAACTGCAAACTCAAGAAGAGGAGTGAAGAAGAGGTGAGAACAGAGGTGAATAGTGCACAACTGTGGGGCAGACATCCAACACATTCCACAGAAATCAATCAATAAATTAATACGCCAACTATTCAACAAGTTGAATAGTAGGCTAAAATAAATTACATTAAATCAAACATCTAAACAATTTGGGTCTAAGGCATAAGTTAGTTACTTCAAAAATTCCTCAAAATTCCCCCAAATACAACCCTTAAATAAATCACAATATAAACAGTTCAACAGTTCTTTAAAATAAATAACCAGCAAATCCACAAATCAACCAATTAAGTCCAAATGTTCAATGAATAGACCAGGAAGCTCCCACCTCTCCTGATCATTAATACCAGATTCCCAGTCCCAGGTTCTGTTTCTCACCAGAGTCTGAGCGACAAGCAACAGAAATAATAAGAAATAAAATAAGCTGTAGAAAATCAGTCCAGAACCACCATAGTGAATCCAACAGTCCTTTGTAGCAGGTAACCAGCAGTCTGCAAATCAGGCAGTTAGACAGTTGGATTCCAATATTGAATGAATAGGCCCATCAGAAACTATTAGAAGTAAAATAAATTATACGATCAATTGGCATTTGAATTACTGGTCCCAGACACCAATTTATGTTATGAAACCCGACTATGCTACTTCTATCCAGGCTGGGCCGAGCAAACCCCACTAGTGCGCGATCATTCCGTATACAAGCCCAAAAATCTGCTAAGTCCGGCCTACCATGCCCACCACAAATACCATGTCATCCTACCTGCTATCATTTCATTTTAACCCACTCAACCTAATGGACCTCCTCCTGCTCAGCGTGGCCTGAGACTCTACCAACGCCCGGCTGGAATCTGGCTTGACCACCTTGGCACACCTGATGTCTACTTAGGAAAATTGTTTACTGGATGATATTGGTTTCCACTAAGTGGTTCGAGAGGGCTGCCTCAGCTCATGCTTTTGAGTTCCACCCTCCCTCCACTGATATGCTCAGTTGAGGTTGTTTCAATGGGCCTGTTAAAGTGTAATCTTATCTGCCTTAAGTACTTTGTTGTGTTGTTTTACAGTGCACTGAAAATAGGTCTGCACATCTGTAATGTTCTGTACGCTGCTCACTTTTGACGTAATGTATTGTTTGGCATATAGGGTAAGATTGCTGATGTGCTTTGGCTCATCTGTTTTATGTATGCGCTTTGTTTTGATTTTAATGTAAAACACTTCTAATCTTAGGGATGAGGAACTATGTGAAATAAAAGTAGCTTGGTTTCTACTGTTGATGCACATTTGTTAAGGTATCATTAATTCTTTTCACCTTATTGTATTACATCTCCCATCTGGACACATCTGGAAATGAGCTGTTATCAGCTCAGTATATCTTTTCTGTTAAAATCTTCAAAATAAATAAATACATACATACATACATACATACATGCAACCATACATACATAAATAGTAGTAGTAGTAGTCTGTATTTCTATCTAGTGCCCTTCCCATGAGGCCCAGGACGTATTACAATAAAAGAATAAAACACAATTACTAATCAATAACATTATCAACTAAATATAAAATAATCACCTTATTCCAATAAAACTACATAAATACATTAAAACTCAGTAAGGCAATAAAATGTACTGAATCGTACATTATAGAGCATCTCCAAAACCTTGATGAAATAAATAAGTCTTGAGTCCCCTTTAAAAATATCCACAAAGCCGCCCAGTGTTGCTAAGGGTTGAGGTGCTGGATGCCACACCTCATGCCATGCCGACGACCCTGATTCAGGAATGCTCCTAGGCCATCGAAATTGAGCTGGGAGGGAAAGGATTGAGCATCCAATGAACTGCCTCCTTTCCCTGGGGAGGGTTTGGGGCTTCTGTCACTCTGTGGTGGCCCCGATAGAAATTGGGGGCACTGCAGGAGTGGTGCAATTTGGGTGAAGTGCGGCGGACAACAGCATGCTGTGCCTGGATGTCATTGCATGTCCACACTTCAGGGGCATACAAACCAGAGGAAAAAATGGCAGTCAGCCAGGCTGCTTGACAGCTGTGCCTCTACATCCAGGAAGTCTGTCATGGAATTGCACTCTGGTAGTGGATCCTGGCTTGGCAAGTCGCATGCCTGCTGGATGTGAGTGAGCTCAGTGAGTGGACTGGAGAGGACAGCAGCTGGAGGTAAGGTAGGCTGAGTTGTGGGAGCAGAAATAGATGTATATAAAAGAAAATCATCCACAAAGAGGGCCTCAGTCATGGGCAAGAAATTCCAAAGGACAGGCCAACTACTTCAAAGGCCTGATCACCCAAAGTTTTCATCCAGGCCCTCAGGACCAGCAAGAGGCCATCCCGGCCAATTGGAGTGGTGAAATGGGTTTGTGGGTGCAAGAGCTCCACCAGGAAGTCTGGGCCCAGTCCGTGTATGGTTTATATGTTAATAAACTTAGATATGCCACTTCACCAGAAGCCAGTGAAGGTCACGCAGTGTCGGATTAATATGGCGTGATCTTCGTAAGACCATAAGAAACTGAGCAGCTGAGTTCTGTAACAGCTGCAGGTGTCATAGCATACCCACAGTAACCACAAGGTACAGAGCATTGCAATAATCTAACCAAGATGTCACAAATGTATGGGTTAGTGTGGCCAGCCCTGGGGCGGGGTAAGAAATCTGATCTGTCAGATATTCTGAAGGTGGAAAAGCCATTCCAGACTATGGCAGACACCTGGGCCTTCATTGTCAAGCCTTCACCCAGTATGACTCCTAAATTCTTCACCCTAGGGCAGGCTAGCAAATCCAGAGTCACCAGGCAGAAGCCCAGTCACTCCTGTGACAGCCACCAATCCCTCATCAGTCCAGCAGGATCCCTGGGCATGGGAACCAGACAAGATAAACCCTCTGTAGTTTTCTTCCTAATCCCAGGGCATCTCCTATTCTGTACAACCCCAATAGGGACCACTCCTTATTACTCATCACTCCACAGGTTTTCCTTCTGCCCCTTAACATAATTCCTCCGCCTGCATTGGCAACATACTTTGACAGCAGTGGGGGTTGAAGGGTGCAGGTCTCTAAACTGGGATGAGGAGTAATACAAACCTAAGGCTCAAGCAAACAATACATCTTCTGTCCTTATAAAATTAACTAGAATTTCCCACCCTTCTCAATATCTTCCACACCCGTAACTCAACTTAAAGCAGCCCCAACCCAAAAATCCTACCACCCCCACACCTCTTCCAAATATACACCACACTCAAAGTTCTTAGGGGTGCAACAAACAGAACTAAGAAGAATTTGAACAGTTCTTGAATAAAGTCCTGCAGTGCAGTGTGTGAAAGTCCACAGCAAGCCAAGTTCAATCAGTCAGCCAGTCCATAAAGTCCAGGAGCAATCTCAATAACAATTACAAGACAGATGGTATTATAAATGGAGCATGCATAAATGTAAAAAAACAGGGCAACCTCACGCTTATTGCCCTCTAGCTTTCAAAGTCCAAAATCTAAATGAGACATGAGGCTCGAAGCCTCAAGGGTTGTCTCACCACCCGCGCGGTTACCAGAACTCAGACGCTCAGTACAAATAGATCAGCTGGATGCCAAATGACAATTAACACTAGTCTTTACACTCAATAATCAACTCTCTTAGTCACTTAGGAGAGGTCCCAAGGCTGCAGCAGCCACAGCAACAGTATACAGCCAAGTCAACAGCCATGACCTCTGGCTATCCTGTTTAGCCGATCACTGGAAACAGGGAGTACCCAAAGACTGGAGGACAGCAGATGTAGTCCCTTATACAAAAGTGGGAACAAAGAGGAAGCAGGGAACTACAGACCAGTCAGCCTCACCTCGTAGTGGGAAGATCATGGAAGCACTACTGAAGGAGAGATTGTGGAACATCTAGTTGTCAATGGACTACAGGACCCAAGGCAGCATGGTTTCACCAGGGGAGGTCATGTCAGACCAACCTCATTGAATTTTTTGACTGGGTGACTAGGGAGGTGGATCAGGGAGGGCAGTGGACATTGCCTATCTGGACTTCAGCAAGGCGCTTGACACTGTGCCACATAGAAGACTATTACACAAACTGGGGAATATGGGTGTGGGCAGGACAGTAGTGTGGTGGGTAGGTAACTGGCTGGGTGGCAGGACACAGAGGGTGTGGTAAATGGCTGTCACTCCACAGAGAGAAGAGTGACCAGTGGGGTACCACAGGGATCAGTGCTGGGACCAGTCCTATTCAACATCTTCATCAGTGACATTGCGCAGGACCTAGAAGGCAGAATTTCACTGATGACACAAAGCTCTGTAACAGAGTAGACACACCAGAGGGTGTAGACAGAATGAGAAGCGACCTGCAGAAACTTGAAGAATGGTCAGAGGTTTGGCAGTTGAAATTCAATGCAAAGAAATGCAAGATAATGCATATGGGGCAAAAACCCTGGCACAATATATCAGTTGGGGGTGAGGATATAGCATGCACCAAGCAGGAAAGGATCTCGGTTGTCATCTCTGATGACCTCAAGGTAGGAAACAGTGTGACAAGGCATCAGGTAAAGCAAATAGGATGCTGGGATGTATAGGCAGGGCATCACCAGCAGGAAAAGGGAGGTCATAATTCCGCTATACAAGACACTAGTGAGGCCCCACCTGGAGTAGAGTGTACAGTTCTGGAGACTATACCTACGTAAGGACATAGACAGGGTAGAGAAGGTTCAGAGGAGGGCAACAAAGATGGTGCATGGATTGCATCACAAGTCCTATGAAGACAGGTTGAAGGAACTGAACATGTACTCCTGGAGGAGAGGAGGAGAGAGGGATATGATAGAGACATGCAAGTATCTTACAGGGAGGAACAGGTGCAGGAAAACACTATTTTTAAGCTAAAAGATGTTCCAGGACTAGAGGGCATGGGATGAAGTTGGAGGGAGGACGATTCAGAGGAAACATGAGAAAGAATTCTTCACAGAACGGTGGTGTACAAGTGGAAAACCCTGCCAGAGGAAGTGGTGGGGGCTGAAACAATCACTGGATTTAAGAATGCGTGATGGCATAAAGGAATTCTGGAGGTCAGGTAAGGGCAACAGAATTCTAGGAAAACAAACTGAACTTACAAGCTCAAATGGACAGACTGGGTGGGCCATAGACCCTTATCTGCCGACACTGTCTATGTATCTATGCATCTATGACTGCATATAAATAAAACAAAGTAACAAATCCTCCCTCTGTTCTTACGCCAAATACTGCTAGACACAAGAGAGTCACATACAACCTGATGTTCTAAATTGAAACTCCAGACTCCCAAGATTGCATCCTGTACTCCACTGACCCTCAGGTGCCAAAGTCCACATTCTGTGCTCCACTGTCCTCACAACATAGAACTGCACTGGTAATCACAACTCCAAAGCAGAAGCTCCAGACAGTAGCAATAGCTCCACCAATAGGGAGAAATGATAGCTCCAGGCAATAACAGTGGCTCTACAGCACACACAAGTTATACAGACATGAACACTAGCTTCTAATACCACATTGCAGTCCTCATTGTATGGCACTCACTGAAAACAATACAGCTAGCTCCTCAAACTGCTTCACTCAGTGCCCTGACTACCGCGAAACACCCTACTCCTACTGACTAACTATGCACAAAATGAAAGCAGAAACATAATTCACAATTAGGAACAAATAAACAGATTCTCCTTCAATAAAACACTATTACAGCTGAATTCATAACAGCCCCTTCAGACAGCTACCCAGCATAGCTGCCATCTTAATATTTTACATCTTACATACATAAATAAGTAAATAAATAATTAAATAGATATTTGTCAGTCTTTGTAATTCATATAATTTAATTTCAGTAAATATGTATTCATTTCATTTGACGTTAAGTAATTTTAGATAAGATCTATCCTAACCAAAAATATCTTTGTTTTCTATACCACAGGCAGGTTAGAATAATATGTGGAATCTTCAATTCCACCAATTCCAAAATCACAAAGTAAATTTTGTCTCATTTAATGTTTCACTTTTGTTTTGTTTTTGTTTGCATTTCAAGTTTTGAACCCAAATAGTTATTTTCTTGTGTGCTTTTTTTTAAATAGATTTCTAGTTCATGTATATTTTTATTCCACGAGTTCCAAGAAGGCAGTATAGCATAGTGGTTAGGGCACTGAGCTGCAAATCTAGAGACATGGGTTTGAACCCATCAGCTCCAAATTGCATATTGTGTAATCCTGAGCAAGTCAGTTGACTTCCTTGTGCTCCTAGGTTGCACGTGGAAACAAGATCTGGCTTGTCCTGGATTTCTCCCTTTTCCCTCACAAAAGACAGAGACCATTGTTTGCTGTTGTGCTCAGATTGGCAATTAATTTATTTATATATCTTAATTCAATGTTCCATTTCATCAACCTTTATTACTATATCTTTCACAATTTCATTTATTTTCATCCATATATCCATCTCTGATCATCCTCTTTCTTCCTCTTTTTCTCCTCCAGGTGAGAACCTGGTGCCTTTTCTTCTCCTTTCTGTTAGGTAACGGTGAAAACCGAGACCGCTTTCTTCTTCCTCTTTTCATCTTATTCCTTTTCTTTCCCCTCCCCTCCTCCCCCACTTTTCTCCTTTTTCTGCATCCACCTTTGGCAGTCCAATAACCATATTCTCACCTGCCCTCCACCTTTGGCAGTCCAATAACCATATTATTCCTGCCATCCACCTTTGGCTGCCCAATAACCGTCCAACCGGACACATCTGTCATCCGCCTTTTACAGACCTACCATACAGTCCCTTTTGACTGTCTTTCCTCTTGCTCTATCTTGTAGGGTGGGTGGGAGGATCGAAACTCCAGGAAAAGTGGCTGAACCACCTCTGTGTTGTCCATTATGTACCTCCACTTGCCCTCCTTCCTGTTGTTGGCCATTGTTCTATCCCTGGCCTCTCCCTTCCCCCTTCTGAGCACACACCATCTTGATGGAAAGGAAGTAGTGCACCAAGACAACCTGGTCGCCCCTTAAAGGCAAACCCATTGTCCCGGATTCCCCCTTTTCCCTTACAAAAGACAGAGACCATTGTTTGTTGTTGTGCTCAGATTGGCAATTAATTTATTTATATATCATAATTCCATGTTCCAGTTCATCATCTTTTATTATTATATCTCTCAATTTCATTTATTTTCATCCATATATCCATCTCTGATCATTTCTCTTCTTCCTCTTTTCTCCCAGGTGAGAACCTGGGTGCCTTCTTCTTCTCCTTTTCTGTTAGGTAACGGTGAAAACCGAGACCGCTTTCCTCCTTCAGCTTCTTCCTCTTTGTCTTATTCCTTTTCTTTCCCCTCCCTCCCCCCCTTTTCCCACTAGCGGTCTCCAGCTTGTGTTGGATGACTGCTTCCCCCACTAGGGTATTGTTCCTCCTTAACCTCGGGAAACCACTTTTCAAACCTTCTCTTCTCTTCCTTTTTCCCTTTTTTTTAACCATTTTTGCACATCTCCTCCATGCTTCTATAAAACCCATCGTTATATTAAACTATATCTATGGCCAGATCTGACAGGTGGACGCTGTCTGACTTATAGAAATCTTCTACCCACTCTTCCACACCCCGCAATATTACTTGTCCTCCCATTTTTTCACCAGTGTCCCTACCCTTCTGTTCATCTTTTCCTAGCCCTATCCACAGCTCTATGGCTGTGATCCAGTTTCAAACCCTTCTTGGTATCATATCCGACCAGGCCAGGCATACCTTAGGCCACCACTGCTGCATTGTCTCTAAGTCCCTTTTATCTGCATATATGTGTCTACCCATGGCTTGCACCAAGGTCATTACCCCTAAATGTATAATAATTAAGTCTGGAATGGGTCGCGCTCCTTCAGCTCTTTCAAGGTGGGGAGCAGTTGTGCCCATCTCATCCCTCGAATGCCATGCCATACCAATTTACATTGTTTCACCTCCTGGTAAAGCTGCTTTCCCCAGCCTTTTTCTCAGCTCTCCTTTCTGCCCAATAAATATAGGAGTGGCCACAGATCCAGACTTCCGTGTTCCTCCCTCTTCCTATAGGGTTTAAACAGAATAAATATCTTATTTATGATCTTATTTTCTCACCATCATATCATCTGTCCCTGCCCCCCATGGCTCCATGTCTGTCACAAACATAGGCAATACGTTACTCTCCACACTGCAGTGTTCAATGTATCTTTTATAACTGGCCAGCCACTAGGACCTCTTCTTCAAAATATTATTCACTGTCTTCCCTGCCGCTGCCCACTGTGAGGCAGCCCTCATCCATAAGGAGTGGAAGAATAATTAATCGGATCCTCCCCAGGAATTGCATGCCTTCTTGAGCAATGCTGTGACTTGATAACTCGTAACTCTGCTTCCATCACCATGCAGAAATAAACTCCTGTCCTTTTCCACGCCTGCGGCGAAGCCCACAAAGCCTGCACTGGGCACACTGCACCCTCTACATGTTTCTTTAGTGTTACCATGCAACCCTGTCCCTTTGATCCATCTTTGACCTCTTAATCATGACCTGTATCTCCTTCATCCCCAACTTATATCTTCCCATTTCAGTCCCCTTCCTGTCTTGCCTGCTGTGGCCCACCACCTCACTCACTCTCTTGGCCCCAGCAAACATTACCACATAAATCGTGTGAAATAACTGAGCCTCGGTCTTTGATCTGCATATTGCTGGCAACACACCTTCAGTTTCACCAGCCACTGTTCCCTATTGGTCTTCTATTATCCACAGTCCCTTGTTGTAACCTACCCCATCATTGCATCATTCTTCTAATGAACATTGATTTCGTTGGGTCCTGCCATCCTTTAGACTGCAGATCACACTAATGCCTGACAAGTAGACCCCCACTGTGGCATGGGCTGTTTTCTTCTGCCATTGCTCCACAGTGAATTTCCCAACTGTTCTTCTGTAGCGGCCTACTTACCTCCATGTGGTGAGTTGCCTGAATGTTTGAAACACCGCCAGGCCCCATCAGAGGCCCTCAGAGTCCGTGGCACCCATGAACTGTGGAACAACATTTCTGATCCTTCTTGCCAATGCCCCATATGTTCGTTGGTATGGGCGTTTTTGCTCCTCCACTGTTGGTGCCAGCCTCCGGAACTGATCCAGCTGCAGACGGAAAGGCTGTCAGCCAGGAGATTGTGTACCCCTCTATGTTTTCGCTCTGAATGACATGTTCAACTGCAATGCCCTTAGTACCAGAAGTTGCAAAACTACATGACTGTTTCTGACCTTCCTCCCTGTTGTTCAAGACCTCTACCACTGCTCTGTTGTCACACCAAAATGTTACTTTTTGATCCTGTAATCTTCCCTCCAAACCAGGGTGCATGCCCAGATGGGCATGATCTCTAACAATGTTATGTCTTTACCTTCCGTCTCCTACCCAATCTGAAGGCCATGGCTCTGCAAACCATCTGCCCCTCAGATAGCCCCCCATGCCAAGGCCCCCAGCTGCATCTGTGTAAAGATCAAGGTCCGTGGTATACACCCTTCCTCTTGCCAGAAAGAGCAGCCATTATATTCCTAAGCAATTCCTCCCATACTTTAAAATCCTCCTTGACTTCCTTTGTCATGTCTACCTAATGGTGTGGCCTGGTCACTCTGGCTGTGACCCTTACTAGCCTTTTTGTGAAAGCCTCCTGGCCCAATAGCCCTGCACGAAGTTCAGATGTCCTAATACTTGTTGTACTTGTTTTAGTTGTACTCTTCTTCCACTGGTATGTATCTTAATCAGTTCCTTCAGTTTTTCACTTTTTGTCTGGCAACTGAAATATTTCCGGAGCATCTATCTCGATGCCCAAGCTCTAACACCCCTACTGGTCCTTCTGTTTTTCAGGTGCCAGCGGACCCCTTAGTTCCTTACACAGCTGTTGGAAGCTGGCTTAACATTTTTCTGCTTTCTTTTCCACTGCCTATGAAAAGGAAATCATCCAAATAGTGAATCACTTTTTATAACCAGTCCTTTCTTGAAATATCCACTGCAAACATGCGCTGAAGGCTTGAATGTCACGATGCTATAGAGCAACCCATGGGCATGGCTTTTGTCGAAATAGTACTGTCCCCAGTTTTAAACCCCAACAGGTCCCAATCTTCTTTTCTAACGGAAGTAATCTGAGCTGACTCTATGTCTGTTTTAGCCATCCATGCATCTGCTGTTTCCAGATAATCTGGACTGCATCCTCCAGGGTGGAATATGTCACTTACTACATTTCTCAGATAAAATCGTTCACTGACTCACCTTCCAGAAAGGATAGGTGATGAATCACCTATACTCCCCTTCCTGTTTTTGGGACTAAACCCAATGAGGAAATCCTCATATTCTGCAATGGGGGGGTATCATATGGTCCCTCTATTCTCCCTGTTGCCTTCTCCTTCTCTATCTTTTGTTGTAACATTTCTTCCTCCCTCTCACTGAACCCAGATTGTTCGCCTCTCTGGCCTGTCTTGGGCCCTCACACTGCAGTGAAAACCTGTGTGAAAACCTTTTAATCATTTCTGCCATTTTCCTATATGGGTATCTGTCTAACCATTCCTCCATGCCTCTATCTGGATGGGGGTTCTAGCCCTTTAAATTGTTCCCTTGTCCTCATTTCTTTTTCCCACCAAGGTCCCTCCTCTGGTTGATGCCCGGCCTTGCTGGTCAATGATTCTGACTCCCTCTATTTGCATGTCCCTACCCCTCCCCTCTATTCCATATCTGGCCTTTATATCCCTGCCCTTCCCGAAAAACAGCTGACCTGACCTTGCCCCCAGATCCTTGTGTTCCTTGGACCCATGTCATCCTGCATCTGCTCGCCAGATGTGATCCCCCATTTCAACAGGCATGCCAAACGGCATTGTGTCCAGGAGCAAAGGCCCATTGTAGGCCCAGCAACATCTTTGTAGTATGGTACCTTTTTTCCCAAACTCTCCCTCCGGTGTGGACTGATCTGTTACGTAATCTGTCCTCAAGTCTAGTTGCTTCGTGTCCCATCGTACATCCCCATTAGTCGCCATTCTTTGCTGAAAGAATTTGTCATACTATATCCACCCAACACCCCTTTTGCTTCGCTCTCCTTATTATCAGGAGTATGTGATGAGCGGGATGCCCAACTCAGGACTCCTTTCCAATACTATGGCTGAGAATGTGGTGAAACCTACAAACCACCCTTCCCAAGTCTTCCCTTTAGTGAATTTGTCCTCCTCTTTCTTGCCTAACAACACCACCACTGCTGCCATTTCACTTTTCCTATACTCTCTGTTTCCTCGATTTTGCAGCCACTTCCGGCTTACTAAAGCAAAAATATCCACATACTCTCCTTCCACATTTTCTCCTTGTGGTCAATGGAACATGTTCTCCCAATCTCATCCCTGGAGCTCCTATCTCCTTGTCCCTTTTCCTCCTGTTCAACTCCTCCTTCTTTCTCATTCAGTATCTCTTTTCCTACCCTAATCTTGGCCAGTGCTGACTCCATCTGGCCCAAACCCCTGAGCCAAGTGCAAATTATTTGACCTATGTACTCCTTGATGCTGTCACCAACAGAGCCAGGTGCATTACCTGTGGCCTTGTCCGCTCTTTGCTGCCTGCTGTCATCCTGGTGCCCAAGCACATTTCCTTCTGGGTGGAGGGTTGGTTGGCCTACTAGTGTCTGTGGAGGAACCACTGTACACTGGGATCCAGTCTGGGCTCCACTGGGGAACCACCACCTGGTCCTGGGGAGGTACTGACGGGGACGAATCTCTGGGTGCAGAGGTACTGAACTAGCTGCCTTGGTTGGTCCCGCTATCTGTGGTTGTGCCCTGGTTGGGCTGCGTGACTTCTCAGCTGGCAGCTTCCTCTGCCCTCTTTACCCTTCCCCACTTTCCTTTTCTCCTGGACCTCCCTGGTTCCTCCCTTCCAACTCCCACATTCTATTGGCTTTTCAGCAAGCTCCATTATCGCCCTGTAGGTGTCTTCCTTTGAAGGCCTGCTCTTCTTGGGTGCCATGTTCCCTGCTTTTGTCACCTGTGAAGACACTGAAGAAGAGAAAGAAAATTACATTATTTAAAACAGAAATCTGAGGCAGTATCCCAAGAGGCCAGGCCGCTTCCCTCAGAGGCAATCTCTAACTGCGATGCACATGCCTTTGTTGCCCCCTTATACTTCTTGGGCATCAGCTAATTATTGTCCCCAGCCTTGTTGCCTGGTGCTGGCTACCCCTAAACCTGGCTCCCACCCCCATGATCATGATCTTTCCCATGGCAGAGAATCTCTTGGACCTTCATTTTGTACCTTTTTATATATATTTTTTTTTGCCCTCTCCGTTGCTCGACCCGACCCAACTGGCATGTTACATCATGCTGCATAGCCTGGCCCATTTCACCAGTCTTCTGGTCGCTCCCATTGGCCCTTGCTAGGCCCTCTGGCAGGCCTCCCTTCCTTTGCTGACCTCTGGTGTCCCCCAGGGTGCTGGGCCTCCTGTCACTAGGACCTCCTGCCAGGCCAACTTGGGCCTCTGCTCCGCTTGGTCTGCTCCCCCGGCATGTGATGTCATGCCACGTGGCTGTTTTTTTGTTGGCCTTTCCTAAGCCTCCTCTTGTCTTCCCAGCCCTCCAAATGCGCATGCCCCCCCAGCGGTGGTGTCACGCCAACTGTCTGCTTGGCCGACTTCCGCTTGCTCGGCCATTCTTCAGGCCCTGCCCCTACTCCTCAAATGAACTGGCTTGCAGCCAGCAAACACCCCTGAAAATCCTTTCCTGACTACTCGCTAGCCCACTGGGCCATGGGGCATTGAGACCGATGCTGTCCCCTGGTCAGCCCCCTCAGCATCTGCAAACCATGCGGTCACCGGTGTCGACCAGAAATGCAGCGCTGCTCTGTACACTCACTGGGTCCCTGTGGGGACAACCAAGCGCCAAGACCCACGTTGGTGAGCAACCCTGACATTCCCTGCAGCTCCAGTGCAAACAAACCCCTTGGCGACTCGGCGACCAAACAGTTGCAGGCCCATCCAGAATTCCTACACACCACGCCTTGCAAGGCCTCAGAGCCCACCTCCCTGAAGTCACGCAACTCACAAAACAAGCAATGCCAGCACTCCCTTCTTCAACAAGCATTCCCCTGCACTTCCAAGTCAGACTCCCTTCATAATCCACTAGCAGTACTGCTAAAGGCCAGCGCAGGCCTCGATCAAACAGCTTCTACCCTCTCAGGCTGCTCTCTCCAGCCACACTCAGCTCCTCACTCCTTCTTGGGCCAACACGCCTAGCTATCTACCTTGCTCCTGTGTGTCCATGCACCTCTCATCCTGCACCAAGGCCTTCTACCTCTGCGCAGCTGCAAAACCCTGGTCCAACTACCAAAACCCACAGCCTAGCACCAGCCCTGCTTACCTCACCTCAAGCGAACTATTGCACCAGCCAACCACCACACAAAGCATACTACCTCAGTACAGCTGTAAAAATCTTTTAAAACAACCTCTCCAAACTCATTCCTCTGAACAAAATTAAAGAAAACATAAACTTTCAGTACGTCCAATGAACTCCCCCATAGCCATATACTATTCCTCTTCCCAAGATGATTTCTTTTACTATAAGGATTTATATATTTTTCTTTTTTTTTGAACAAGTAATCCATACCATTATATCTTATCATTACTCAGCTGTTTATCTTACTCTTATCACCATTCCCTTTTTGAAGCTCTCTTACCTGCAATATCCGAGTACAAACCTCTCTAGTTGCCAATCTGATGTGCTGCAGTTCCAGTTAAATCAAAACTCCAGCAAAGTGGCTGAACCACCTCTGTGTTGTCCATTATGTACCTCCACTTGTCCCTCCCTTCCTGTTGCTTGGCCATTGTTCTATCCCTGGTCCCTCCTTCCATCCCCTTCCTTCTGAGCACACTATCTTGATGGAAAGAGAGGTGCACCAGGACAACCTGGTCTGCCCCTTAAAGGGCAAGCTCCATTAGTGTGCCTTTCCATGCCATCCATGAACAAAACTAACACCAACTGCTGGAAATAATGTCATTCTCTTTATAATGTTCTGAAATGTTTGTTTGGATTATACATTTATTTACTAGATATTTGAATCTGCCCATTTAGAACCTACCTATAATGTTGTACAGAATTACTGACATACTGTACTATACCCATTCTGTAAGACAATCCTTATCTAATAGAATTGTTATTATAGAAATAATAGCCATTCACTGTGAGTATAGAGCCAAGTGTGGATCTAGAGCTTGGTGCCTGCATTAACACAAGTATCATAGGTGCCTTTTTCTAACATGTACTATTCCACAAGTTATTGCCTTACTGATTTCTAACACTGTTGCCTGGGGAACGATGGCAATGTTGATATTCATAAAGAACTTCCTGCACCTCCTATAATAATAAAGCATCTCAGTCTACAACTTTTTAAACAGCCCAACAAATAGCGAACAGACAGATGCATTTTTGCCAGAATGTTTTGGATTATTGATCTGGAATAAACACCTCTGTTAATCATTGAGGATAGAGGACAGTGCACAAAGTCTCAAATGTCCCAAAATGACAATAAAAAGTAAACTAACAGCTGAGAGAGGAAAGCAAGAAACATCAATGGTGCATGCCCACATTAGTGGGAACAATTGAGAAAAGGGAGGAAGAAGGAAAACAAGGGCTGTGGGAGAAAACTGACTTATTCATAACTGTAGTCCATTCATTTAACAGACTGAAAATAAAACAAAAATAAAACATCTCTTTCATATGCATTCTGTACATCACATGCTGCAGCAAGAAGTGCAAGTAGACAGTTAAAAAGCAACATATTGATAGGAATTAAAAGCTGGAAGTAATAACAAGCAAAGGAAATTGTGATAATGAGTTATTGTTGCATTTTGTTCACTGCTGCGGCCTTTACTCTAAAACACTAAACTTTATTGTATAGGATAAGGGACTTTCTTACATTTGTATAGTACTGACTGTTATGATGGAGGTTTAGGGTGTGCACAAATACAGTTTTGTTAAAACAGTTTTCCATTTAGATCTTTTATGAAATGTGTGAAGTTTTTTAGAAAAGGGATCAAGAAACATTTAGAAATATTAGAATACTTAATTATAAGTTTTCCATTACATTGTAACATTTACCAATGGTACCCTATGAGTGTATAGTACTATATGTTATATGATGGTTTATTTCAGCACCTTAATAGTGATATTTAAGACAGTTCAAATAAAAATGGTTGTCTCTTATTATTTCCGCTAGATTAATGGGTTTTAATTTATTAGTTACATGGTGTTCCAATTCTGAGTATTTATGTGTTCTAGGACACAAATTGCATTCTACAATTGGTAGCCCACCCATAAACCTTCTATTTTGAATTAGAGTAACTATGTGGGGACTGGAGAAAAAGAAAACATTTGAACTCATGTGGCAACCTTGCTTAGAGGTATTGTAAAAGGAAAGCTACCATTATTAAGACAAGACCACTACTCTGTCAAAATTCCTCCTGACCTTTTTCATTTCACATCTTGGGTTGCTCTTGTTGGACAAGCCACCTGTTTGGGCAGATGATGAGTGTGTCTCATCAAACTGAAAGTGGCTATCTTAACCTGGGATGGGATTACCCTCTTGAAGGAATAGCCAGATATGATGAAGACGTATACTGTTGAAACATCAAAATTTTGATAGTGAAAGCTATTGCAGCAACAATTTCAACGGAATTCAAAATTGTCACTGTAATTGTCTGCAGCCCCTACAAAAAACAGTCACTGTCTGACAAGTGAAATTTCACCTGTTGACATTGTGGATGTTGCCTTACCACATGTCAATAACTTCATTGTCGATGAGACTTGGTGAAACCGATGATGACACTTCTGATCTGAAAGGGGGGATCTATGTGGGACTCAGGTGAACTTATTATTATTCATTTATTTACTATTTAGTTTTATATATATAAATAAGTATATTTGCTTGGGTTCTCCATAAACCTATCTTAAAATATAGGGCTTAAATTTGGTATAGCCTTTTATTTTTGTCAGATATGAATTCTTCTGTGTACACCAGTAACTATGTTACCATGAAAATCACCTTCAGACCATGACCCTTTGTTCAAATGTGTCTACTCTCCTATCCACAAAATCTGAAGCAAGGCTTACTAGCAAGCACATGAGGTTTTCTAGTTCCTTTATTTGATGTATCTGTTTGGATATGGCTTGGACATGAGCCTACTTTTAGAAACTGGATACATATCCATAGCTACAGTTCAATAGCTAACCAAGATTACAGCTCCACCAGTCTAGGCATATTAGGAGCCTGGGCCCTACTATTCCCAAATGGTACACAGTCCAACCCTTTAACAAATGGATTACCTGTGTAATCCCAAAATTTAGTCTCCCGACCTACATTATGCTGAAGATGGGAGACCACATTTCAAAATCCTGTTGTGGATTTGTTTTATGTGAGGACTTTGCTCCCCACACCCCCAGCACTTCAACCCTCAGCACCACTGGGCCAGCTGTGGAAGTGTTTCTTATAACATATTTGCCATGTAATTACACTGGATGAATGCAAGCTTCCTCTTATACTGTTAAGGTAAGGAAAGGTCAAAGATAAAATGAAAACCATAGGATTTAAAATAGAAATTTTGAACTTTTTAAATGTGAGGAAATATTACTGTAATGATTACTTTGATAATTGTAATATGTGTAAGAGTAATTAATTCACAGAAAATATCAGACAATCTGAAATTAGTTATTGAGCTCTTTTAAGTAAGTTCTATGGAATATTTTATAGGCTCAGACAAACTTGTAGTAGCTGGTGGTTGAAAGTCTAACTTATCAATCACGTAACACTACTTAACTTACAGTACTACCAAGTATGACACATTGTTTATGATGAGCATTTGGAAGAGTAACTGTTAGTGAAACTTAGTTTTCATGGATAATTAACCCGTCAGACCACTATTAACAGAGTCATGACATACCTCTATATGCAGTAAAACCAGTTAGTGGTCATTTAGAATTCAGGTAAATTATGTTACTCACATTAAGATCTGAAATAAAAAGAAACTTAAGCAAAGACTTTGACACTCTAGGAATATTGTTTGATGATAAATTAATTCCTAATTTAATGACACTCTAACCCACCATAAATCTTTGTAGAAGCAGAAGAAACAATTCACCAAATGATACTTCTGTTCCCAGTGCCTGACAATAATTCTCTCTTTCAGCACAGAAGAAGACTCTGAACTCCTTTGCTTCCAAAATGCATTTTCAGTGTTACAAATGTATCTTCTGAAGTCATGAACTTCAATTATGTCTAAAAGAAATAGACAGATGTCTCCCTGTTCAGTCAGCGTGAATTTGCCATAAAATGTCATCAAAATACTTTCCATAAAATCAGTTTACTTAGTCTATTCATAATCATGTAGACAGGAAAGCTAAAGGCTTGTTATAGCCTGTACTCATTAACTACTTCAATTTCTGTTGAGTTTTATCATTACAAATCACAAACATTAGCTAACTACAGTAGTCAGTTGCAGCTAGAGTAATACACTAAGTCTGAATTATGATTTCACTGCTGAAAAGTAATATAAAGCTCCTATGTCTAACTCTCGCCAGACTGGACCCCCTCTTTCTCTCCTTTGCTGATTTGCCCTAGATAGTCCCACCACCACCCATCATTGTTTACTGTACTCCTCCTCTCGTTCCCCTCCATTGAGGCCATATACCTTGCCCATTGCATCTTTTATCTCTTAATTCTGGCTTGGCTCCTGCCATCCTACCTTGCTTCCTCCTCACTTCTCCCTATTTTATTTTACTCCCTCACAGATCTCACTCTGCTCTCTTGACTCCCAATGAAGTCCTCTGCTAGTCAAGCTGTCTTCTTCCTGTTCCCCAAAGTATGATGCTGTTTCACCCTACTTTTCTCTCTACCTCTCTCTTTACTCTCTCAAATTCCTCCTCCATGACTTCTCCATTTACTCTTGTAACTGCCCTCTGATACTGTGCCCTGGGCTGTTGCCAGCCATGCCACATTCGCTCCCCTTCACTATGCACCAACATTGGTGCAGCTCACTCTTCATCCTCCTCTATTGCAATTGCTGTTCCCACCACAAACCCTATATTGCACATTGTTATTTTGTTTTCACTCAGAACTTTATGCTTTGTAATTTATATAGAATCTTTGCATAGTCGAAATTTGTGATGCTCATTACTTTTTGTTCGCATTATTTGGATTTTTGCAATTCTGTACCTCACTGTTTCTGCTCAGACATTTCCTCCTCTCCTACCCCAGAATGTATCTGGAAATAAGCAGTTCAATGTTTGTGGAATAGCAATGGGGTATATAGTGCTTGTGTAACTTAGGTAGTACTTTTTGTGGTTTTACTTATTCCCACCCTTGAGTAGTGGATATGTAGGTAGTAATCTGTAGGGAATAAAAGGCCCGTGAACAAGGGTGAGAAGAGCACCAGAGAAGGAGGAGGAGGTAATGGTGATGGACAAAAAAACACTCCTTAAGCAAGGAAGGTGCCTTAGTGTAGGGCTTAAATAGAGGTGTGGAGGAGCCATTCCCACATTGAAACTCTGGCAAAGCTCTCCCATTCAAAGTTTGTGGAATGTCAATGCGGTATATAGTGCTTGTGTAACTTATAGTATTTTTGTGGCTTTTATTCTATTCCCACCCTTGATTAGTAGGTATGTAGGTAGTAATTTGTAGGAAACAGAAGACCCAAAAAGATAACTTCTCCAACTCAATACACCAGTGTGACCCCTGGCACTCAGGAGAGGAAAAACACCATGGAGGAAACCTCTGAAGACCCAAGGGCCAGAGATCTGCCTGTCTCAAGGACCTTGTTCTAGTAACCATGGCTAATTTGAGGGTGGTGAGCTTATGGAAGATGCGACAATCCATCTTCAATCCATGGATGATGCAAATTGAGCAACGATCCTGAGGTTGAAGAGTAGGTCTTTTCCAAAGAGCAACAGATCCAAAGTGTGAAGTGGATCCAGGTGAAGGAGGGCAAATGAAAATCAAGTTTCCAAGATGATGAATGATGCTTGTCCTAAGGGAATGCAAGGGTGTAATAAGCAGAGGGAACACGACTTGATCAATAAGTTACTGGACAGGGAAAGTGGAAATTTGTGATACAAGAAGTCATTTTAAATGATCCAATTTTGAATGGTTTGCCTGTAAAGGTATGGTCAGGAAGCAAGGAAGGAGTAATGAGCGAGAAGTCATTAACAAAGCTTCCATGAAGTAGAGAATAAGTAGGAGAGAGTGTTTGAGTGCCCTGGAGATAATAGTTCATTTTTGATCCATAAATGATGCAGACTGAATGATGATCCTGAGGATTTAGGGCAAGTCTTTTCTGAAGTGGTGATAGAATCATAGGGTGTGGAGAGAACCAGTTGAAGAAGGGCTAATGTAGTCCATATTTCTAAGGTGATAAAGGGTGTGTGTTCAAAAGGATTGTAGGTGCATAGTGAGATGGAGAGCATAATTTGAATGACACAAAACCAGACAGTAAACGGTGGGACTTGTGATGATTTGTAAAGTCATTGGTGAATGATCCAATTTGTGTAAGTTTTGATGTTCAAGATATTCTGGATGTAAGGAATTTATTAGTGAGTGATGAGTCACTAAGTAAGCATCATGGAGTAGAAATGGGTAGAGGAGAGTTTTGAGTAACTAATGGAATAATTGACATAAGTGATTAGTAAATGAATAGACAAAGATTGCAGAAGCAATCCAGAAGGTAATGTACTCTATGTGGGGATGACTGGAAGATCAGTATAAGGGATGGATGGCTTCTAAAGTAATGAAGTTCATAACTTTATATGTAAATACTCTGCTGGTACTCTACTTGAATTAAGTGAAGGTAATTTTGAGGTGTGACTGTGGTGGCAAATGGTTGGTTAGGATTACAGGTAATCCTATACCACAATACTTGAGAAAAGCTTGGAGACAGACACAAGAAAGAATCTATAGACTGAATTGGTAGTGATGTCTTGAGCATGAGATGACATAGGGTCATGGTGCTATGGCTGATTAAGACCGTTGAGAGGGAAGACTGAGTTAGTGAAGTTTCCTTGATTGTTACTGATTTCCAGAAAGAAGGCAGGACAGCTAGTTCTCAGAGATAGTTTTTACTGCAGAGATTAATGAAGATAATTTGTAATTTAAGAGGCTGTTGGGTCTGCTGGAAGAGTGGTTAACTTAGCAGAAGGTACTAGATGAAGAGATGCAGATGATTGTATGAGAATGTTGATGTCCAGGAGCAAAGCAATGTTTTGATGACATAGAATGAGTACTCAGCTAGCGGTGAAGATCCTACAATGAATGTTCTGAAGGTATCTGAGAAATTCCTAAACAAGCAATGTCTGTTGAGAAATAGGAATTGAGTAACTTGGTCAACAGAGCTGGCATTGGAAGCAGAGGCTGTAGAAGGTAGATGGATAATGCCCATACTTGAATGAGTTATCTTGTGATTCTTGGTATCCGTGAGAAGCGATGCTGATTATAAAGTCAGAGCATAGCAGAAATATTAAGTTCTTTCTATGTATGAGGATAGCCAGAGACATACAGGGAAGTCACAGTGATTGAATGGACAGGAATCAGAGGGTATATCAAATAGAGATGGAGAATATCTTCCTATTGTCAAAGTGAATGGGATTCCATGAATGATCGTGAGGAGCTGATTGGGTAGCATAAAACTCTATTATGATGTAAGAGTCTATGAGGCATGAAAGCCAAGGATGTTTGTTGGCAGTAGTATTCTCCTGAATAATGATGATTGATCCAATGAGTAGTGGAAGGGTACTGTTAGAATGGCCAGAGTAGGAGTACGATATGGATCATATGGAAGAGCAGATGACTGGTAGGAATACTGGTCTGAAATAGAGGATGAGACCCGAGCCAGCAAAGGTGGAAATGAAAAGCAGCATCCAAATGAGAAGGAAATCCAGAAGAAACTTGAGGAACTGAAGGAATGATCCAGGGAAGGACGATGGGCTAGGCGAAGCCAGATGACATCTAGAGCCGTAGGTACATGAACGGGCAGTGTCTTCAGTGAACAGCAGTGAAATGGATAGGGTGAAGCAAGACAGACAGGATGATCCATAGGAGTCAAGGAGCCAAGCTACACAAAGGGCAACAGAGTTGAGATACGAGAGTCCCACATCTGATGAAGGCTGCAAATGGCTAGAGAAAAGGATGGGAGGTGCTCGAGTGATGAAGGACAAGATTCCAAAATCTGCAAAACAAAACAAGCCCATTAAGCAGCCGGTTGGGGACATGCAGCAAAGAAGTCCATGAGGCAGTTGCACCTGGATTGAGAGAGGATGGAACAAGCTGGCAAATCGGTATCATGAGGGAAAGAAGGCCAAAGGGTTAGAGAACGAAGGACCATGGAAGTTCAGGATGGAGACTGGAGAGGAAGGAGGATATTAGAGCAAAGGGGACTGTATCTGGAGAGAAGCTAAGTGGGCAGGAGGTAAAAATGCTGAGAGATGAACTTCCAGGTGCAGACATAAGTTTCTAAGAGAGGGGTGAGTTGAGAAGACCTGTACACGACACACCAGACAATGCAGAATGGTGAAGGCAAATCAGTGAATGGTTCTAGTCCAGGAGGAGGATCTGGCACAGACTCTGCAGAGCGATCTAAATGTATAAACAGACAAGTGCAGCATCCAGCATCCAGTCATGATAATCAAGGAGAGCTAACCAGGAACCAATACCACTAGGCTGAGGTAGGATGATTGAAGCTTTGGAGAGGAAGAGATCTCACCTCGATGGGGTATGATCCTGGTGTGAGCCAGAGTCGGTATGGGACCAGTGGACTCACAAAATCAGTGACCAAACCAGGTAGGCAGAGCATGAAACCAGAGAGAAATCTATTAGGAGAAGTTTGGAGGTCAAGGCAATTGAGGTACAAAGGCTCCAATCTCGAAGGGAAGCAGCAACCTGTGTTCGAATGGAAAATGGAAGGAGGAAACAAATGAAGTAGGTACAAGCTTCCAGCCATGAAAATTTGCAAAATAGGATTGTGTGTAGAGGCTGTGGATCAGGAAGGGGAAAAGCAGTCAGGCAAAGTCAGATTCTGAACGAAGCGGAAAAGTATTAGCAAGCTGAGAATGTTCACTGTTGAAGTGGTGAAATGGAGAGGCAGACACCCATCAAGGATGGCTGAGGCAGGATGATCTGGAAAGGAGACAGCCAGGTAGGATGAGGATGATGAGGGCATATGGGCAGAAGTTCCATTCCCAAAGGGAAGCGGCAACCAATATGAGGTAGAGAACTCATGGTAAAACTCAGTAGATCGTAGACATGGCTCCCATCTCTGGAAGTCAGGTGAGCTGACCTTCACTCGATGCTGCCAGCAGAGTTAGGGATGGAGGATATCAAGTTGGTAATTGGTAGATGTAGTGAATGTAATGGAATCCCATCTCCAGTAGACAGGGAAGCCTACCTTCTTCACTCAGCACCTCAAAAGGTCACGAGTCAGGGAGAGTCCAGAGTACTGCTGGTATGGGCTGGTGTAAAGCACAACATGCTAAAACAGAGAGCAGAGTAGGGAACCGAGATGATAGAATGATGAATAGTACATAGTATGGGAAGGCATAGGTAGCATGACAGGAGAAATAGACACATAAACAGCATGATGTGGAGAGGAAAGGGCAGCTGGGGAGCTGAACAACTGAAGGAAAGGAAGACTCCATGTAGAGGAAGGCAGGAATCGAGGAAGAGAAATGCAGAAATGTAGATAATGAGGTCCTAGTCAGAAGGGGAAGTGTAATTGGGAGCAACTAGGATCTGTGAAGTGGAGAATATGGGAGCAGTCCTCTAAAGAGCATTGTAAGTGATGGAGGCTGGCTCTTGATGTAGAACTGAGGTCCATGAGCAGTGGTTGATAGGGTGACCCAGATGAATAGGAATTGCAGGTAAGGCATGATATGCGGCACTCAAGTTAAGTGATAGAGCACATCCCCAGCCCACCCCACCCCAATTTTTGCAGCTATAGGCTGTAGGAAATCATGTCGGGTAGTGCACGTGGCAACTTGAGTAGGATAGGCAGTAGCCAAATGAGAAACAGAATGTCCGGGCCCTCCCAGACACAATAGGAGGAGGAAATGGCAGCAGACATAGGAAGGTAAAGGAAGGGAATGTTCAACCAGGAAAAGCATACTGGGTTGCAGGGTCATTCCATGGGAGCCATAGTACAAGGCTCAAAACAGTATGCTCAGAAATTCAATAGCAGCGGAATTCAAATGCAGGAGTAGATAAACAGTCCAAAGGTAGAGCAGGAAACCATGGGAGATACATGGGAGAATAAAGAATCCAGGGTTCAGGCCATTGGCAAAGGAAATGGAGCAAAATGAATATATGGAGGTACTCACTATTTAGTTATAGCAGAGGCTTGGTGCTTTGGCAGAGCAGTGCAGGGATGCCAGGGAGAGAAGCAGCACAACCCAAAAGAGCAGAAAACCCATGATGCAGCATGTCCTAGCTCAGTGCCTACCTTGCAGAGCCAGAGGAGTCGAGTAGCAGTGGGGATGTGACCTGGGGATGGACAGGAGTGTGTGTGTATGTGTGCCTCTGAATGGGTCATTGAAGTTCCAGAATGGTGGGGAGGAAGCAAGGGAGTCTGAAAAGCATAGCAGGAGTGGGATGTGGTTGTTTACAATGAGGTAGTTGCAGGAACAGGGAGAAGATTCAAACATGGTATCTTCAGGCAGGGAAATGAAAGCTGGATCCACAGAGCGTGTTCTGCATCGGAGAACAGCCTGCAGAAAATGGAGAAACACCAGTAAAACAGGTGCGATGAAGCTAATCAAAGTGGGGTACTGTGCAGGTTCAGTGACAAGGCAGAGTTGCAGGAAAGTAAGTAGATGATTACAGAAATGTGAAAATCAGGTTGAGAGGTGGTGAAGGGGTGTCCACTTACATTCCCAGACAAAGAGACAGGGTTCCAGCTGTAGCAAGGCATGTGGATACCATGTAGATTGTGTGGGAGAAGTCCAAAAGAAACACTGGAGGAACCCCAGGCAGGGCGGGGACATAGAGGAGTGAAGGAGAAGGGAGCGGAAGCAGAATGGAACCACCGAGGACACCAGCCAGGACAAAAGGCACAAAAGGTACAGGAAAGGGTAAAAACAAACAACCGCAGGAATGGGGAAGATAAGAGTAAGGAAAGTGAAACAGACAGAGCAGCAGGAGGCATGGGTACAGCACAGACACACAAGCCATGCAGGAGCTCATGGACAAAATAAAAACCACTCCCAAAGCAGGGGAGCTGCATTAGTGGAGGAGCTTAAATAGAGGTTGTGGGAGGAGCTATTCCCAACACTGAACCTCGGGCAAAGCCCTCGATTATTAACTAAGCATGTATTTCTTGGTAAAATGTTTGAATACATAGGCCCAGATTTTCAAACTGCCATTCTGAGGCGCAGCCCCGCGCCTGCTCAAAATAGTTGTGCAGGGTTGGGTGATACATCTGTGCTGAGCTGCGCCCATTGAGCAACCCCTTGAATATCACCCCAGCCACAGCACTTGTGCATGGCGAGTGAACTTGGCGCCACCACAAGCTGCCAGAGTTGAGCATTAAACCTGCGGTGTGCTAAGTACCTATTGCGCCCATGCTCAAATTTCCAATATTCAAAAGGTGACATGCAAATTGGTCCATAATTTATGCAAGGCGCGGGGTCATTGCATCTATTTATGGCCCCATTTGCATGTCAGGTGTCATCCCGATCGAGGACTTGCTCCGACAACACTCTGTCAGGCAGCAGCCGTCGGGGACCGGACGCTACAATGCAAGCCCGATCGCGGGCATCACAGTTACATGAAACCCCCACATATCCCGAAGCCCGATCGCGGGCAGTACAGGTACATGAAACCCCACACACATATCCTGAAGCCCGATCGCGGGGCAGTACAGGTACATGAAACCCCGATCCACATCTCCACAGCCCGATCGCGGCAGAATTGTATGAACCCCCAGTGCCCGATCGCGGGCAGATAACCCTCCCCAACCGAATATCTCCCTGGTGGTCAGTGGACCGTAAAGCCGATCGCGGGCAGAATGTCACATCACAACCCCAAACATCTCCCTGGTGTCTAGTGCCCCCCCCACCTAAGCCCTCCACCCCCCCCGCGGTTCATTTCACAAATCTGGACTGTCATGTACGGTATGGGCTGCACTCCCATTGGCTGTAGCTCTGCACCAATGGGCGTGCAGCCCTACCCGACAGTCATCGGCGGGCGGCGGTGGCAGGCGGGTGGATGCTGTCGCCCGCGCTGCGGGGGCGTGGGAGGGCTTAGTGGGTGGGTGGGGGACACTAGACAACAGGGAGATGTTTGGGGGTTGTGATGTGACATTCTGCCCGCGATCGGGCTTTCGGTCCACTGGACCACCAGGGAGATATTCGGGTTGGGGAGGTTACATTCTGCCCGCGATCGGGCACTGGGGGTTCATACACATTCTGCCCGCGATCGGCTGTGGAGATGTTTGGGCGGGGCGGGTTCATAACTGTACTGCCCGCGATCGGGCTGTGGATATGTGTGTGGGGGGTTTCATGTAATCCGTGGATGCCCGCGATCGGGCTGTGGGATGTGTGGGGAGGTTCATGTTACTCTATGCCCGCGATCGGGCTGGTGGGGGCACAGGGACCGAGTTGGGGCCAGCCAGGGGTGGCAGCTGCTGTGCGCCCTGCAATACAGCAGCTCACTAATGGGTGGCCCTCAACTGATCCTTTTTGGCTCAAGGTTGTGCAGGCGCAGGTTGGGGTTGCGCATGCACAACTCTGCACAATCCGACTGAATATCAGGTTGCGCAGGTTATGCATGGTTCCTCCCTCCTGTTGAGCATGCATTCATTTGCATTGCTCTTTTGCAACCTGTTGCCAGTGGAGCAACTGCCTCCTGCTGAATATCGCAGGATGGCAATGTAGGACTTGCTGTGCAACCCTGTTGCGCATGGAGCAACTCCTTGAATATCTGGCATAATTAATAAGTAAATCATTTGAACAATCAATCAATTAACAAATACATAACTGAAAAAAAATTTAAGGGATTTTTGAGTATCAAGGAAGCATTTTACAATATATTTATATACAATTCTACCTATCTTTCATAAATGTTCTGTGTTTATATGCCTTCATTCTTTATTACTTAGGATATTTATATGGAAACAGGAACCTTCTCATCCAAGTACCATAATTATTTCCATAGCAACACATTGTGATGCCATAGACAGAGGACTGCAACTTCATTACAGTTAAAGCAGGAGACACAGATGAAGTATGGAGGGCATAGATTCTGGTTCCTGCAAGGTCCTATTTTTACCCTAGTCTTAAATAGGTACCTCTGATGACATTAGTATCACCTTTAACAGCATCTGCAGGTTTGCCACTATGGCCCTGTTCAACACCCACCATGGCCCTGTTCTACACCCCACAGCTCCCTTTATTTGATGCTTGGCTGGATGTCTCCACAAGACTCCATGACTATCTCATGGGAACCCTTATCAAGAAGTTCCTTTGTAAAGGGCTTAACTCTCCTCTAACTCTCCTCATTATTAGGGCTAGCACATGTGAACTGAGATCCACCTCACAATGTCTCTTTGACCAACTCCTGACTGAAACTGAGATGGGTCAGAGAGCCTTTTCATCACTGACCACAAGCTCTGATATGACTTTCCATCCACTTTCACTTTCTATGCACCTCTAACCTTTTCCAACCTGTTCAAATCCCATTTGAAAAATTTCCTCTTATCCACCTTGATTTGTAAGTGCACTTCTTGACATGAGTGCGGGAGTACTGTGACTCTACCTGCTGCACTTGTCTCTAAGCTATCTACCTAAGTTAGTAATGCCACTGTTTATTTTTCTTTTGAGCCACTCTATATACATATCTGCTTATTGTTGAATTGTTGCTTCACTTCTGCCTTCACTGGTCTCTATCTGTCTGAATTGTTACTTACTATGCTTGTGTAGACCGCATGTACCACCTCCACCCTATGCTGATCCTAATGTATTGTATGCCAAATCAGATGTATTGTATTCTCCTGTATTTTATGCTGCATCTCAAGTAATTTTATGTGCCATCTAGATGGCTCGGTCATTTCTGAAAATGGTCCGTCAGACCAGTGTACCTATCTGGTTATCACTAACTTACTAACTAACTGTCACAGTAATAAAGAAAGAAAAAAGAAGATAAAAACAGAAAATTAATTACACATCAGCTGTGTTGTGTCGGATTATTTCTCCACTTTAAATAGAGCTATTAAAAAATTGCAAATTGATTGACATACACATTTGTGGATAGGAAAATCTTGCAGATCATGACCTTAGGGAAGTTTGGACAAGTCTATAACTCTATCATAATAGTGGCTTAACTGTTTTCTAGAGATTAATCAAAAACATTATGTCTGTCCCCTTGTGCAGGCTAAAGAGCTTATCATACTGTACCATGCTATGCCATGCAATACTTTACCATTCCATTCAATGTATTACTATACCATACTTATTTATATTGTACCCTTGTAGGCACACATGTCCATCACTTTTACAGTTACAAACAACAAACATGGGTTATAGGTGACAGGAGCAAAGTTCCACTACAGACATATGAGGAACTGACCATTTACCTGCAACATAAATATATCCTTATTGCCATACACAAACAATAACATTGCCCAACATTTTGGGTGTGAAAATACCCTTCTTTTGGATGGTAGCTGTATCTATGTGTAAAATATAAAAATTAGGTTCCACGTACCAATAGTCTGATTTCACACACACCAAAAGTCCATTAGATTTTTTAAGTAGCTACCATCCTACCTTATGTTTGTAATCTCATATTTGAACCTGTGTAAATTTTAACAGCTCATAAACATTCACTAAAACACCACCAACAGCTTAATCTTGTTCTGAAAGTCAGTTTACTTCTGTCCAAATATTTCACTTCCTTGCCCTGGCCACACCTGAAAATGAGCCACAGCTCAGTGTGCCTCTCCTAGTCACAAACATTCAAATAAATGAACACATGAGCACCAAAGGAAATAAAGCTCATAATCTAGTTAATGTCCCAGTTAGGATAACTTAATGCCACAAAATTAGGGAAAAAGTGGCATTAGGGTTTCCAACTCAACTCTCCACCCCCAGCAGCAAAAGCAAAAACGTTAGGCTTTTGGGTGTCTGGAATCTTAGCAAATCAGTGATGGTGGTCTTCATTGGGGTTGTCAAACTTAATGCTCACCTCCACACATCTCATACTCTCCAGCTTGAAGCACAAGGTACAGTTCCAAGCCACTGCCTCATAGTCATACATTCTTCAAAGGTAGAGAAGTATGTCTCACCACATGTTGCCAACACAATTTACTGTAGCTTTCTTCAAAAGGCCCGTGTGACCTGTGTGAAGAAAGGAGATCATGTATTACATTGTTTGCTTAGGAAATAGGGTGGGCACTACATGAGACAACCTCAAAGAAGACCCCACCACTGATTCACTAAGACTCCAGAGATCAAAAACCCTAATGTTTTTCTTTGCTGCTTGGGATGGGGTGGGGGTGAGGGAGAGTTAGGGTTGCAAACCCTAATACTATATTTCCCTACATTTGTGACATTAAATAACCATAACTAATGCATTAACAACATTTTTTTCAAAGAATGTCCTTTCTTTTTGAGATAGTGGAATCACACCTTCACTCAGGCATGTCCTTTCAAAACCTACAAGAACAGATGCAGATGCCCTGCACCATAGGAAGACTCTGTTTGACAGCAGAAGTGCAGTGACAGATGCAAAGAAATCATGGTGCTGTCTGGTGGACTGTAAAGTGCAGGGCCTTCTGGTCCCTGTGCTTCCATGTGCCTGCAGATACAGATGCACAGGGCAAACATTGCATCTGTCAGCCAATGCACAGGGCCTTTTCCACCCATGGATGGAGAGGTGCAGAGCCCTTTGCCAAGAGGACAGATGTGTTCACTATATAGTACCCAGGCTCATGTGGACAATCCTGCACATTTCATTCCCTGGCTGGAGGGTGTCATATAACAGCGCAGTCCCCATCACACTCACTCCATCCAACTGGGTTACTGAGCTCACCCCTGAACTCAGCTCAGTGGCACAGGATCACAAAGCATACCCACAGGAGTCAAGACTGCCACTACACACAAAGATTGTTAATAAATATATTTTTAAACTTTGACCCCAAGATTTGCAAGATACTCTTTTATGATTTACCTTATAAACATGATATGTACTATTTATAGTGTATTGGACCAAATGTCACTTTGCACCAGAAGCAGAACAACTCATCTCATCCATGATGAAAACAAAAATGACAGTAGTCATGTTTATGAGCTGGTGTGTTAAAATGGCTATGTTGAAAGTTTGGAGTCAAACTATTGAAAATTAGCAAGTTATGAGTGCACATTGAAATACTGCAATGTTCATTCATCATCTGGGCATTTATCATATTTGCACACCAAGGCCCAGATATTCAAAGGGTTGCACATGGCCGTAACAGTGTTGCACCATGCACAACCACTGATGTGCCCAGTCGCGATATTCAAAGGGAAAAATCGCGGCATAAATCCCGATGCGCTGGAGAGCATCAGTAATGTATGCTGGCGCAGGTGAGTGCGTGCCCATGCATACCCTGCACAGCCGATATTCAGCCCGGATGTGCAGAGCCATGCATGTGCAACCCCTACCTGTGCCAGCACAAAGTTGATCCAAAGAAAAAAAAGGAACAACTGATGGCCACCCACAGGTGAGCTGCCGCGTACGAGGCGCAACACGGCAACTGCCACCTGTGGGTGGCCACCCGAGCTCCGCTGCACCCTAGCAGCACCCCTCATGCCCGATCATGGGCATTTGCAAAAAATCTGTCCAATATCCCTGGTGGTCCAGTGGACCGCTGCCCACCCGATCATGGGCTAAGTAAAATAATTAGATCCCGAAATCCCTGGTGGTCCAGTGGACCTGCCCGCCTGATCGCGGGCTAAGTAATAAAATCAGATCCCTGAAATCCCTGGTGGTCCAGTGCACCTGCCCGCTTGATCGTGGGCTACGTAATAAAATCAGATCCCTGAAATCCCTGGTGGTCCAGTGGACCGCTGTCTACTCAATAGTGGGCATTTGTATAAATAAAGAAATACTTCCAATATCCCTGGTGGTCAGTGGACGCTGTCTGCCTCGATCGCTGGCATTTGTATTAAAACAAACATATGTCCAATATCCCTGGTGGTCCAGTGGACCTCTGACTGCTCGATCGTGGGCATTTGTATTAAAAAGTAATACTCCCAATCTCCCTGGTGGTCTAGGTACCCCTCCCCACCCACCCACTGAGCCCCAATGCCCTGTTCCCCGGTCAGCGGCGGGCAGCAGCACCACCTGCCTGCCACCCCACCACCCACCGACTGACACCATCGGTAGGGCTGTCACGCACCGTCGTCCACACAGCGTGAGCCAATGGGTGTGCAGCCTGTACCGCACTACACATTCCAGATATGTGGAATGAATCATAGGTCTGTTTTAATACAAATGCCCATGATTGGGCAGTCAGCAGTCCACGGACCACCAGGATATTGGAACTATTTATTTATTTATACAAATGGCGCTTGATCGGGCTGTGGAGCACATTGCTGGCTGCAGGGGCATCGTCCTGCAGGGCACCAGGCGCAAGTCGTCGGGATCAGAGCACCTGCATGCAAATGGGGCCATAATGACATGCAAATGGCCCCATTTGCACCTCGCATATATTCTGGTGCCATTTGCATGTCAAGTTTTGAATATCATGGTTGCTGTGCATGGCACAATGGAACTTGCTCTGAGCGCATCCCCATGCTCCACTCTGGCCCTCCCTGGTGCGTATCACTGCACCATGCATCATGGTGGCCAGGGTGTGATATTCAATGCTGCTGAGCCACGGCACAGCTCCGCTGAATATCGCCCAGTCCACACCCTGCACAGCAAGTTGAGCTGCTCCCAAGCTTGTACCACAGCCTGGCGCAGTTTGAATATCTGGGCCCCAATTTTCAGCATAGTTTTCTTAATACTGCACCTCATGAACCAGTTAGTAAACATTTTCAGATCCCCACCAAAGCGTCATTCAGCGCCACCGAAACATAATTTTGTGTCACAGGTGTAAAACACATATTGACCAGGATTTGAAAATGACAACTGTCACATTCATGATGGTGTGAAAAATGGCTACATTGAAAATTTGGCTTCAAAATATTTAAAATTACCAAAGTTATGAATGAGCATATAAAAGTTTCATCTACACTTATGACTTTGCCATTTTACATATTTTGACCACATTTTAAACATAGCTTTCTTATGATCCTACCTCATGAACAAGGATGGTGAAAATGTTCAAATCCTTCCTGAAAGGTGATTTCACCAAGTGACCATGAAATCACCTTTTGGGTCAAGTTGTATAATTCCACTGCCATTGGCCATGAGGAGGAGGAGACCCAAAAGACCATACTGAAAATTTGATGTCAAAATATGTAACAATAACAAAGCTATGCATTAAAGTTGAAAACCCTTTGAGATATATTGAATTACACTTACCTTAGTTTGTCATATAGCAGTTGCCAGTTCCAGCAAAATGTATCTTCAATCAGAGAGTGGATCTTTGCCATTTGACATGTTCAAGTGAGTGGCGTGTGTGGAGGATGTGTTGTGGGTGCGTGTGGTGGGTGCTGAGTGGGAAGTTGAGGTTGGGGTCAGATTGTTGAGGAATCGTTTCTTTTTTGCAGTAAATAAATGAGGGCCTATGTACTTCTTTATAGGAGACATGGCATGGACATTCTGAAACTGAGGATTGAGCACCCAGTAGTGGGCTACTGTTTGGCAGCAGAGGGGCAGGCACCCTGTACTGCCACCTACAATATGGGACTGGGGTAGGGAGGGGTGTTAAAACAAGTAGTATCAGGGGTAGGCACCCAAGTCTGCTTAGAAACTGGAGGGGAAGAAAGACGTGGTACAGGGGTGGGCACTCCAGCTGACTTAACAAATATTATAATTAGCTAGATTTGATGGATGGATAGATAGTTAGATAGACAGACAAACCGAGGCAGACAGGGAGGAAAGGTGATCAGGAGTTCAGTGCTGTGACTGCAGAACACAGGAAGACTTCAAGCTGCAGCTGTAGAGTTCAAGAACATCCCACTGTCCTCATACAGAGAATGTGGATGAATGACTCCTCTCAATATGCTGGACACCCTGGTTTAGGGTGCCCAGAAATGGTATTTTGAGCATTTAAACAAACAAATAAACAAGCAAACAAACACACAGTAGAATCTAACTTAATGGGTCCCATTTATCTAGGTTCATTTCTTTTTGTTTAACAGATAATTTGTATGCATTTTCAATGTTTGTGAAATTAAAAGAGGAAAAAATGGCAACCACCATGATTGGCATTTTTTCAACACTAGAAGAGTAAATCATTAAAATAAGAACTTGCAATAGTTTTTTTTTACTGGTCAAACATGAAGGTTAATGTAAAATTGTCATAACTCTAAAATGGTATATTTTCTTTCACCAGATCTTCAAAAGGCACACCCTTGGCACAGGCAACTTCAAACCTGAAGATTTCATAAAAAAATTCTACATGATCTAGGCTGTAGGTGACATACAAATATTCAATGTTAAGCATATATATTTTTTTCTTTTTGGGGTGCTCCATATCTCAAAAACCAATCAAAAGCCATCATGCAACTTTTCACATCTATAGACTCTGACAGCCTGACTACACAGGCCAAACTTTTCCTATTTTATCAAATGTTGGAAAAGTTATTAATGTGCAAAATTGGAATTTAACATTGAACATCCTAATCAGCCCTAACTATTGGGCACTACCACACCCTATATTAGAGGTGCAGATGTGCCACTCTACTTATGGTTGAGTATGGTGTTTAATGTTAAACCTAACTTTGCACCTTAACAGCTTCATCCTTATTCATTGGAATTGCACAAATGATTGCTTGCACAGTTGTGGGTAAGTACTCTTGATTTAATAAGTTTTGTGCCAGTGTGCTGTCCAGTTCCTAGATCAGGACTTTTTGCTTTATTTTTTTATCTCTCATACAGCTCAGTGATTCAAATTTTGTTCCAAAATTTCCAAGGTAAAAGAGATTGCCCTAGAATCACAAAGGATTGCACAAGAACAACACTTTTCTTAAGTTTTGTGAAAAAATAATGTCGGTTCCTGAGTTATGAGGATTCAAAATTTTAGTTCAGAGCATGCTCAGTAGTGTCTTTCCTTTATATGTTTGATATAAAAGAAAAATTCAGACTTAGTTTCTTTCTCACAAAAGAAGAATCTTTTCCATGAGCTGAAATTCTTTGTGGGAAAATTTCTTCTTTCACGTGGCAGCCATCTTGTTTTTCTTTAAAAAAATGTTGAAAACTCATAAAAAGATTCCCTGTGAGAAATAATCACATGAAACTAGCTAAACTGGACCTCTTTAGCTAGATTAAGGAGTGTGTTTGTTTTTTGAAAATGACCCCAAAAATGTGGCTTGGGACTTCCCTACAATCCTAGCTGGAAGGCATAGTGAGTGATCCCTATTCTTCTCTTGTGAGCTGAAATTCTTTTGTCATGGGTCTCATGAAAGAAGAATCTTGGCTCCTGAAGAGATGTTGGGACCTAATTTTTTCTTCATAGTTTTCATGAGCCAACCTTCTTCTTTCATGACTTCTTTCATAATTTACAGAGAAGAAGGTCAGCTCATGAAACAACTTAAAAAATACAAAGTCCCACCATCTTCTTTCATGAGCTGACATTTATCTTTCATGAGTTCTTTCATGAGTCACACAAGATAAAGGTCAGCTCATGAAAGAACTATGAAAAGAAAATACATCCTATCTTCTTTCATTAGGCAAACTTCTCCTTTGTGTGTCTTCAAAATTCATGAAAAAAGAAGGTTAGTTCACTAAGGAAGATGGGGGATTTAGTGTTTTACACTATTCTATTGGGAGGTCATATGAAAGAACCATTGTTCTTTCCTGAAATCTCACGAAAGAACTGTCCGGTATCTATCTATCTATCTATCTATCTATCTATCTATCTATCTATCTATCTATCTATCTATCAATCTAATCTATCTAATCTATCTAATCAAAGCAGACCAGGTATCCATCCCAGGTACCACTTTTCTTGTCACCTGCCCCTCAAGGTCACCACCCTCCTTCATTTATGGTAATATATATGGAGACACCAAGGTACCCACCCCAGTGTTAAAGAGATCATCCCAACATTGGGGTGCACCAATCCAGCTTCTCAACTCCCCCTTGTTAATCTTATTTTAGCTGAAAAAAACATTCCATTCAATCTGCCTCCACACTGCAACCCACCCAACCATGACCCCCTACTCAGAACCCATTCCTCAAACACACACATACACACTCACTCACCTGAAATGTCCCATGATGCATTCACCTGCATTCTCAGTATGAGAACAGTGAGACTTTCAAAATGTGAAGCTGCAGCTGGAGTCATGCTGCCTGCTTCAGTTAAATCAGTGAGCTGCCGATCCACTTACGTGTGTGTGTGTGTGTGTGTGTCTCTCTCTCTCTCTCTGTTTCTCACTCTATCTATCTATCTCTCTCTCTCTACCTGTCTATCTCTCTCTCTCTCTCTTTCTCTCTGTCTGTCTAGCCATCTATCTAGCTATCTTTTAAGTTTACCAGGGTGCTTTCCTGTACTGCTTCTTTCTCCCTATCCTCCAGCTCACTCACCTTCCCCAAGATTTTTTAAAGTAAGTGGACTGGAGTGTCCACCTGCTACTGCTTCTCTTGCCAACCTCCCTCCAGGTCACCTGCCCTCACTTTTTAGTATATGTGGATGCACCTGTGTGATCACCCCAGTACTGCCAAAGATCATCCCAACACTAGGGTACCCAATCCCCAGTGTCAGCTTCTGCCCCCTACAATAAGGAAAACTATAACTCTTTGATCTTTTTATACTGAAAAAAAAACACAACACAGTCCACTAGTGATCTGACTCCTCAACACCCCAACCTGCCACCCTGACCCTCAACTCAGCCATTTCTATCTGTCTGTCTGTCTATCTATCTATCTATCTATCTATCTATCTATCTATCTATTTATCTATCTACCGATCTGTCTATTTATCTATCTACCAATCTGTCTATCTATATGCCTTTCTGTCTGTCTGTCCATCCATCCATCCATCCATCCATCCATCCATCCATCCATCTATCCATCCATCTATGTGTCTGTCAGTCTGTCTGTAAGGAGAGAAGGAATTGCAAAGATCAAATTGTAAGAATCAGGAAGGATGGGGGTAGCCAGAAAAAGGGCAGATCAGGTGGAAGTACTCAGTGAATACTTCTGTTCTGTATTTACTAAGAAAAGGATAGAGCCACTTCCTCAGGGATTAGTAAGGGTAGGCACAGGGGGGCAGGGGTGACAGATGGGATAATCTCATTGGGCAGGGTACTGGAAGGCCTAAGAGCACTGCTGGTGGATAAGAACCTGGCCCAGATGGCATACACCCCAGATACTGAAGTAGTTGGCAGTGTTCTTGGCAGATCCATTAGCATATTTGTTCACTACCTCTCTGGTAACAGGGTGCATACCCCAGGACCAGAGGATAGCTCACGTGGTGCCCCTCCATAAAAGCAGACTCAAGGATGAACCAGCAACCAGCAGTAAGCTTTACATTCATTCTGGGGACGTTAATAGAGGCGATCCTTAAAGTGAGGTTGGTAACCTTTCTAGAAATGGTCTCCTGGATGGAAAGCAACATGGGTTTGCCTCTGGTAGATACTGCTAGACCAACCTGGTTGACTATTATGACTAGTTGACTAGGGCACTTGACAAGGCCATGAGGAGGATGTCCCGTATCTGGATTTCAGCTAGGCCTTTAATTTGGTGCCACATGGGATGCTAATTAGTAAGTTGGGATACCAGGGGCAGGGACAAAGATGGTGAATTGGGTCAAGAACTGGCAGCAAGGGAGGAAGCAGAGGTTAATGGTGAGGGTAACTCTCATCTCAAGGACTGTGATTAGAAGAGTATTGCAGGGCTCGGTACTGGGCATGGTGTTGTTTGGCATGTTCATCACTGACATCTTACATGGCATTAAGAACAAGATTAGACTTTTTGAGATAACACAAAGATCAGTGTAGTGGTGGATGACACAGTAGGTTGGCAGGGACTGCAGGATGATCTAGCTAAACTTGAATACTGGTCAGCCACATGGCAGCTGGGGTTCAATGCAAAGAATGCAAAGTCATGCCCTTTGAGCAAGGAACCCAAGGAGGTGTCATCAGTTGGGATGGACACAGATAGCCACTACAGAAGAGGGAAAGCTCTTGGGGTCATAATAACAGGACAAATGAACCACTCAGTACAGTGCAGGAAAGCAGCAGCTAAAGCCAATAAGATGCTGGGGTGTATTGCTAGAGGTATCACTTCCAGTAGAGGGAGGTAATCAAATTACTGGAGGGTGTCCAGTGCAGAGCAACAAGGATGATCCTGGGATTGGAAGACAAACACTATGAGGAGAGGCTGAGGAGCTGAACATGTATTCCCTGGAGGAGGGAAGGGATGGGAGAGATATGATAGAGACCTTTAAATATATGAAGGATATAAACAAGACTGGTAGGAGAGGATTTTAAGTTAAAGGGAGGGAATGAAGGACACTAGAGGCCTCATCTAAGATTGGAGGTTAGAAGATTCAGGAGAGAAATGAGGAGGCACTTTTCATGGAAAGGGTGATATCTATGTGAAATCGCTGCCCAAAGATGTGGTTTCCTGTAAGCGGTGGGAAGTTTTAAGGTGGATGCAACAAAGTGAGGGAGGGTCACTGTTATGTTTGTATGGGATGGAGGGGCAGCTGCAGTGTAAAGGATAGCTAGCTGCACACTCGAGGCAGACTTTATAGACAGTGTGGCCTGTATCTGCTGACAGTTGCATATGTCTGTCTTTATCTATCTATCTCTCTATCAGTTTATCTGTCTGTTCATCTGTCTGTCTGGTCTGTCTGTCTATCTATCGGTATATCAGTTCTATGTGATAATAGCATCTAAAAAGGGCACTGATGAAAAAGAGCAAGTGCAGATCAGTGAGCAAAATGGCGATGAGCACTACAGCATGCTCCACAAACAGCAACAGGTGCTTGCTTTCTCTGCAGGGGGCAATATGTACTTACTTTTTATGATGGGGTATGCCCCTGTGCCCCGTCACTACTATAATCATCATCGGGGGATGACAATGAGGGCTGGGAAAACTCAGGAGGGTGGCCAGTCCATGGGGGGACACAAGTCTGCAGGGGAGAATGTTGGGGTGGCAACCTGAGGGTGGGGGGAAGTGTGGGGGGCAGAACGGAGTTAAAGAGAGAAAAAAATTAGACAACAGCAACCCCAAAGAAAAAGAAAAACCTCCCACAGCCAGTCCAGACCCAGGTCCACCAGCAGCACAGGTGGTGACGGGATACCCTATCCATCTATCTATCTGTCTGTCTGCCTGTCTGCCTGTCTGTCATTCTGTCTGTCTCTGTGTCCGTCCATCCGTTCATCCATTCATCCATCCATCCATGTATCTGTCAGTCTGTCTCTGTCTCTCTCTGTCTATATCTCTTCTCTATCCATCTATCTGTCTGTCTGTTTGTCTATGGTCTGTCTGTCTGCCTGTCTGTCTGTCTATCTATCTATCTATCTATCTATCTATCTATCTATCTATCTATCTATCTATCTATTTCTCTGTCTGTGTATCCACCTGTCTATCTGTCTGTCTGTCTGTCTATCTATCTAATATATCCTTTTTATATTTCTCTTACATGGACCAGGTACCCACCCTTGTAATGCTTCCTTGTGTACTGCCCCCATATCACCCAACCCCCATACAGCTGCTTATCTTTAAATAGTAAGCAGACCAGGGTTCCACCCACCACCACTTCTCTTGCCTCCCTCTAGGTTGCTCACCCCTTCTTTTAATTTTGTATATATTTGAAGCACAGGGTGCCACAAAGATCATCTTGACACTGGGGTAACCAATCATCAGTTTTGGCTGTGGTCTCCTTACAATACATCCCTCACTGATTTTTTCCTAAAATAAAAAAAAAGAAAGGTCCTTTGGTGATCTGACCACCACCATTGGCACCATTATGTCACTCTTTCTTCACCCCCACTCAACACCCACCATTCCACAAACCCCACACTCTCACTCACCTGAACATGGCACATGACATACATCCTTTCTCTGACTGAAGACACGTCTTGCTGTTGGAACTGGTAACTGTGATATGAGAAAATAAGATCAGCACAGTTTCATGTTTTCAATGGAGTTTGAAATTTTATTCATAATGCACTTGCCTTATTTTCTCATGTCACAGTCACTAGTTCCAGCAGCAAGATGCATCTTCCATCACAGAGTGGATCTACACCATGGGACATGTTCAGATGTGTGGGGTGTTTGGGGTGGTGGGTGCTTAATGTGATTGTGGAGGGTGTGGGGGTGGAAGCAGATTGCTGATGGATGGTTTTCCTTTTCAGTTAAAAAGAAAAAAAATGAGGAATGATTTTTTTATTGTAGGTGGACCATAGCCAACACTATGGATTGGGTACCACTGTATCAGGATTAACTTCTGCAACACCTGTAGTGGGCACCCCAGTTCTGCCACTTTTATAAAATTAAAGTATTGGAGTTGGTGACCGGGTGGGGAGGAAGGGGAAACAGAAGAGGTGCAGTGGGTAGGAATCCTGTCCACTTACTAGTTACTGTATTTCTGAAATGAAGTTTATTTTATGAAAGTATCAACAGAACACAAACAAATAACCCAACATATATACACAAAAAGTGAAAGCAAACTTGTAATAAAGATTTAAAACAGGCATGGGAAAGGTACATGCATGAGAAAAAAAAGATAAGTACAGATGCCACTGTAATTCAAAGAACTAACAACCCATTAATGTGAGTTGCTGCTTGTGACATTGAAGGGCAGCTGGTATTCTCTAGGAGAATGAGAGGAAGATAGGGTATGTAACTTTTGCCAGCGGGAGTCATAGGTTACCTAAGTATTATGAGCATTCACTATGGTCTTTTCAACCCTCCAGTTAAGAAGCAATTCTGGTAACCATTCATTGTAGCTTATGAATTCTTGGTTCAGACAGTGTCCCAGAATAACTTTCTTGGCTGTGAGAGAGATCAAGGCTATGTAAAACCTTCTTTCTGTAACAGTATAGTAGAATAATTACCTAATAGACAAATCCGAAGGGTAAAGAGGCCATAAAATCCCAACAAAGGGTCAGTTCAAGTCTAGATTCAAACCCAGAGCTGCCATAATTGAGGACAATCCCAGAAAATGTGGTGCAGGATACTGGGTGCAGTATCACTTCTAGTGTAAACATCATAAGGCAGTCTGCCTATCCCAGCCAGTTTGACAGAATAAAAATACAGGTTGTTTAAGAAGTAATATTGTTTCAGGCATAAATTGTCATTTTTAATATACTATATGTGTAAAGATGTTTCTGAATCTGTTCTTGTGAAATTGATGGTTAGAGAATGTGGCCATCCACTAAAGGCAGGTAACTTTTAACTGTGGGAATGCTTTTGCAATAAGAAGACTGTAAAGCTGAAAAAAAACATGAGATTGCGTGGCACCATGAACTATGGAATCCACTAGGGCCTGCGATGCTGCATCGCTGGATTAGGGCCATATTCTTAGCTATGGCATGGGTAAGCAGCACAATTTTGTAAGTGTGTTGTGTGGAAATTGGTGGGCAGCCTGCAGAGAATAGAGGACTTGAGACATTCTTGTGAAAGAATGTCTATGACTTTTAACCCACTGAGAACAGGCCAGAATACTGGGGATAAGATCTGACTTACTATGACAAAGCTTGGGTTTCTATAATTGGCTGGGAGATGCCTTTGAGGAATGAGATCCAAAGTTTCTGAGCAATTTGTCCATAAGAGAAAGAAAAATCATGGGATCTGTAAGTACTTTTGCTAACTGTTTAACAGGAGTGTACAAATGAGCAGCAGGAGATATTTTGGCCATCCAACATTTCTCTCACTCAATGGTAAGCCACAGGGGTATAATGAAATGGTGAAAATCTAAGCCCTGCAGCAACCTTAGCAGCTGCTAGTTTATGGCATTGAGTTTAAATTTTGCTGGATGGAGGAGCAGTAAGGGATTTTCGATTGGGGTGACTGCCAGGCGCTTACTGCAGAAAGACATGGAAGGCACCAGTATGGCATGGGTAAGGAGACATTACTGCTTTCAAATGATCAGGTATAGACAGTAGTGGGTAATAACTAGTTACTTGTAACTAGTAACTAATCTGATTACTTTTCTAGGTAACTAGTAATAGTAATTGATTACTTTACAATGAAGTCATAAAATAGAATAACAGATGGGCATCCATCTGTTTTGCTGTAATGCTTTAATGGGTTCCTCTGACTTCATAAACCTCAAGAGTGAAGCTCAAGAGCTTTATGACATCACAGAAATCTGGAGATTGTGCAGTTGTCTTTATTCAGGTTTCAAAGTAAACAAAGGCTGCTCATTTAACTGCATGCTCGATTTATAGCAACATCAGGCTAAAAAACTGCCTTCTGACGAGCACTGCATGAGCACCCAGCATTTTCACCTTGCATTGAAGGAAAGTTGCCTACCATATTTTGTCTTTTCAAATAAAAAATGTAGGCAACATTTTTTGTAGCCTTGCTGATATTCAGATTTATGAGTCTTCAGTGTCCCTGTATTATGAACTGCCAGAAGTACAGGTATAAAACCTATGGCACAACAACTGGAGCAAAGACATGCAGCCATGTAATATTTAGCCTGGGTAATCTGACCTAATACTGGTTTGCCTTACAAGATCTTTGCTCTAACACAGTGGCTATGGCTACAAGGTAGCCTCATTTATCACACCACTGCTTTCTTCGTGGTTACAGTCCCACTGGCTTTGGGTACTGGGGTTGTTTTAGCCTGTTGTCTCATTACAGAATATATTGTTAAGCTGAATGGATCTGTTGAGGTGTCATTGTACTGGGTGTCCTTCTACCAATTGTTGAAGATCCAGTGTAAATCACCTGCCCTCTAGTTTGAGTATTTCTTTAATGTGTAGAAAATGAAAATGAGTGTGCACATAGCTTTCACCTTTCAATTCTCTTACTAGGTCCTGTTAATTGGTTCCCCTTAAGCACTACTCAGCCCATTCACTTCTACTCTGCTTTTTCATACCTATCATCACTTTTCATTTTCCAGATTCTATTCTTACCTTAACTATTATCACTTTGTAATAAGTGGCTAGCGTCTTTTCCTTAGGAAAACAGGTTATAATTTGACATTATAACACGAGGTTATAATAGCGAATATGCAATGGCATTCCTTGGTCAACACATGCACCAGCCACAGCTCTTCTCTCCCTCTCTGCCTTTCTAGTGCTGCATGCATGCATGCTTCACTGTGACTGGTACTTTATGTGAGCTAACTTAAAAAAAGGAAATACTGTATCTGCCTTAGGTCTACTATTATGTCTAAGCTGTAAAAACAAAAGAAGAAAAAGGGGGAAGCAACATGTTTCAGCAGCGGAGTTCTGACAGCAGACTGTGCTAAAACCCTGGGATGGCGGGTGCACAGGGATGTGGCTTTATTTTATATAATTGTTGTGGCAAAGAAAGCTCAAAGCAATTACATAAAATAAAACATGGGTGGTTTGTTTAACTCATGATTTTAAACACACCCACAGTATTGGATGCTTAAATAAATCCTCGAGCTTTGCTGTTGAGATTTATGTGGCATCCAACATCTCTGTGTGTAAAATCTCATTAAACACACCACCCCATGTATTATTCTATATTTCTCCTACAGCCTCCCCTATTTTCTTTCCTCAGATGTATTTCTTTATTTCCTAAACTGCTTTTTTCTTTTAGATAATTCCTGAAGAAGGCCTATGGTTGAAACATTGATTCTAACTAATTTTTCTATTTTCAGCATGCATTTAATATTACCATTTTGTTCTATATTTGTAACATGTGCTGTGCAAGTAAAAGTCAGAAAACATCATTTTATTTGTTGGTTTATTATTAAATATATAAGTTTGCAACATTTGATATACAAATTATACTACTCATGCTCCGCTACATGGTATAGCTAAGAATCGCTATAGGACTTGATGCAATTTGTTTGAGGGGCAACAGATTGGCCAGTTGATGTACAATTTATAAACAGCTTGCTATACCCATGCATGTTATCAGTCATGGCCCTCTACAGTAGCCATTGTGAACCCTGAGGAATTGAGCCAGAATAGCTGTTGTAGGAAAATGCAAGTAGTCCATCTACAGGCAGGTCTCAGGGCCTATTTCCATCAACACCACATTTACCAAACTGCCAAAGCAGGCCACTTGATCATCCATCCACACACCTGCCAGGTCTATCAACATCACCCACCCCATCTCAAAGAAAATCCTCATCGAAAGGGTATGTACCAAATGCAACAAGTGTTTTGTGTTGTATGATAATTTGATTTTTAGTGACACTGTCTGACTTCAGTTGTGGCATATTGACAGTGGCATAATAGTCATGGCAGACTTGGTTATAATTACAACTTTTTGATCCCACCAGCACTGATAACAATTGCCCCCGATCCTCTATTCTACCTCAGGAGACTTACGTTCACTGAGGCAAAGAGATATCTGCTGAGAGTACTAGGTAAAACTAGGTACAGCAGTGATGCCCTGAACATGAAACTGCTCTACTTAACACTTAATGTCATGCTTCAACCTCTCACCTTCATTCTTAACCTTTCCTTGTCCCTCAGGCAATTCTCCAAGCTGTGGAAGGCTGCAGTTGTCATGCCAGTTCACAAATGTGGTGACAGGTCACTTGTCTCAAAGTATTGTCCTATCTCTATTATCCCACTCCTATCCAAAGTTCTTGAGTGAGAAGTAGCTGACCAATTGACTGAATTTCTCAACAAATACAACATTCAATGCCCCCAGCAGCATGGCTTCTGACCAGCTCATAGCACCACCACCACAGCTCTATTAGAATACACAGATTATGACCAAAAATCCTTCAACAGTGGTCACATGGTTGGGTCAATGTATATTGATCTGACCAAAGCATTTGATAATGTAAATCACACCCTCCACCTTAACTCCCTCCCTCCTTGGTCTCTCCTCCCTGTAACAAGCTGGATCAAAGCTATCTTGCAGAATGGACACAGCAGGTTAAAATAAATGGCTCCCTCTCAAGCTGTTTGCCAGTCCACACTGGTGTTCCCTAGGAGTCCATCCTTGGGCCACTGTTGTTTAGCCTGTACCTAAATACCTTCCCAGAACCTGTGACAACAACATTGTGTTATAGCGGATGATGCCGACTCTTTCTAGCAATGCTGACCTACTCCCTCAATTGTGAACTGCAGTTAAACTTCTCAAAAGTGGAAACTTGGTTTGCCAACCACAATCTGTTAATGAACTACAAAAAGACTAAGACAGTGCTCTTTGCTACTCCCCATAATAAATACAAGTCTGCACTCCTTACCATCTTCAATAACACAAATCAACTACTGGAAATGGTGGATAAATTCAAATATCTGGGCATCATGCTGGACAGCTCCTCTTCAATGCCCAGCACATGAACCACATCTCCATTATACTAAACATTCAACTTGAGTCCTCTACAAGCATAAACACTGTCTTACACCAGCAGCAATAAGCTTGCAGTCACCCGCTTTATACTGTCCATCATAGATTATGGCCTACTAATTTACAGTGCTGCTACTGACACCACACTAAAGTGGCTGATGACCATGCTCAACAAGGCCTGTAGGCTGATAACTAGTGTGGATAAGTGGACAGACCCCTGAGAACTCCTATCAGCTAGCTGAATGGCTAAACCTACAGGGTAGGATAAAATACCAAATCTATTTGCCAAAAAATAACCCTCACCCTAACTCCTCAACCACCCAGTCCCTAATTCTCCCTCGACAAACCAACACAGCATCTGTAGCACTGCTAAACTGGTTTTCCATGTTCCCGCTGAAGGACCTCACAGGCTCAGTGCCTTTAGCTGCAGAGCTACAACCTGGTTAAATGACACACCCTCTGAAATCTCTCTGTGCCCAAACTAGGAACTTTCAAATCCAAGCTCCAGAGTCACCTTGTAACTTTTAATAATTGTGACTGTCCCCATTAGTGTCACCTGCTCTGTAACTCCCTCCTAAGTCTCTCCCCTCGAATGCCTCAGTGCTCCCCTTTTGCTACTGCACCTCTCCATTCTCACTCCTCCCTCTACATCCCACATCTACCTTATTCCCTTTAAGCCCACATTTGTCTGTTTCCTTTGACCTGCAGTTATATAGACAAAGTCTGCATATTTTCAGGCTGCATACGTACTTTACTTGTGTACGATTCTATTGGATTATCTATTGTCATACTGTTCATTAGTACACAATTGAAACTCATGTATTTACTAACTGCAATAACCTCTACAATATATTGCTGACAATTTCTGTACCTTGTTTACTGTATATTGTGTCAAATCTGTTCCTCTATTTGCCTATTTTCTGCATTGTATTCCATTCACTTGATGTGGAACCTTTGTAAAATAACCCCTTGTTCAAAGGTAATTGTAATCCTAGTAATGAAATAAATAAGTAAATAAATAAAAATAACAGCGTCTCAGTGGCAGTGTCGAGTCAAGGTTCAGCTGTAGGAAAGAGTGTTTAAATTGTGTTGATGTAAGCAGGTGTGGTTGGTGGAATTTATTGTATGTGATGGGGTGGATCTGTGGTTGGCAATGGCAAAATGGGATTCAGGCTGTTGTGAAAAATTAGAAAAGATCACCAAGGCAAGAAAGGGCAGTAGATCTGTAGGGTGCCTGTGTGTGTGAGTGTAGGGATAGCTATGTGGAGGGTGGGATTTTATTATAGAAATTTAAAGGGGTAGTTGTGGCTCTTGCATAGTCAGGAGGAAAATACAGGCTAGATGTAGGGAAGATCAAAACATCCAGAAGATGCAGCAGGGTGTGTGGCAGTGGGGTAAGGGTGGGATGTAAAGGAGTAGTTGTGCCTGGTATTGTCAGGATATTCAGCTGTATGGGAAAGATCCGCAAGTGCACTGGCAGTAGATTCAGGGTGTGTGTTCTGGAGGGTGAGTGGGTGTTATGGAAATGAAAAGGCAGGATAGCAATGGCTGGCAAAGCCAGAATTCAGCTGTTGGAAGAAAGGATTGCAGCAGCATTAGATGTAGGTGTGTGTCTGAGTGTTGTTTTTTTTTTTAATAGAGCTCTTATTTAGGGAAATGTAAAGGGATTGTTGTGGCTAGCAATGTCAAATGGGTACTGAGTGATAAATTAACATATTAACTGTTTTTAGAATCTGTTTTATTTATTTTATACACATCTTTGGGTTTCATGAGCACATAGGTATGCTCAGTGAGTAAATACAACTATGTTATCAAAAGTAATATAAAGTAATACAGTATGAAAAGTAATATGTATTACAGTTACAGTTACTAATTACTTTTTATATAAAAGTAATAAGTAACTGTAACTAATTTCATTGATTTGAAAGTAACTAGTAACTGTAACTGATTACTTTTTAACAGTAACTTACCCAACACTGGTATAGACACTAATCACATCAATGCATAAATTGACAGCTGTCTCGATAGCAACTCAATCTTCTTTCACTCACCATGCTTTGTTACAGAGGCAGAAGTCATTTTACAAAAAAAAATACTGATAAGATATTTGGATTTTGTCATAATGCTTTGATAACAGGGTGTCTTGGTGAAGAGGGACCACAGTATGTACACCTAGTAATGTAGTTACCTTGTAAAACTGCTACAACTTCACTGTACTGCAGTGTGAGTCACTCCCCTGCCATGTAGTTAGAGATGCAGTGAATTTAATTTCACCGCAAAGTGCCCGTGAACTGGGCACTTTGCATTGCACTCTGCTAAGTGGAGGAGTATAGAAAATGCCTACTTCAATTTTGTCATTATTATTTCTTGTGTTAGTACTCTGCCTTAATGCAATTAAGGTGAAGTCATTGTTTTCAATGGACTTTGATCCTCATTATGATCTGAAGTGATCCACTTTTGCTCCAGATTTGGCAGCCCCCCACACATCACATGGCTTACAGTACTATAAGTCACATGCTTTAGCCAGGCAAGAAGGAATTGCCTTGCCAAGGAGATAGTTTCACTTTCTTCTGTGCAGAGGGAGAGAGAGAGAGAGAGGAGTATGTGAGACAGTGTGAGAGGAGAGCAGAGGAGATTTAGCTACTGTCTGAGACCCAACAGCTTTTTAAAAGCTACATTTTTTTGTTTTTGTGTAGACACTTTTTTTTTTCTTAATTTGTTCTTTTGCAAATTTATTTGTTTTTAATTTTAGAAGTTGTTGTTTGTCTGTGTCTGTCTGATTGTGTGCATGCATGACTGTGTTGTGTGTGTTATGTCTGAGTGTTTTGTGTTGACTCATTGCTGGATGGAGGGAGGGCAGTCAACTGCAGGGGAGCAGAGATGGACCAGGGTGAGGGAATATCTGGAGCGGGAGCAATTCTGGGAGAGTGTGGTAGGCATGGCACAGGAGAAGTGAGCATGCGGGGCATGGGTGTGGCCAGTTCACATTGGACCATACCCAAATCTTGGGTTGTACCCTCAGAAGCAAGACCAGCATCTCCTCCTCAGGCAGTTGAAACACCACCACCACCACCGCCAGCACCAGCTTATCTTGAGCAGGATGTGACTGTGTCCCTGGGACCAGGTGTGGATCCTCCTGAGCACCATGACCCTGAGCATCTGGCCTTCCTGCCTGTGCCTGGTCCTTCCCACATCTCCTGGTTGGGAGATTTTGATTGTGTTGGGGGACAGTAGCATGGTTAGGTGCTGTATTTGTCTGGTGGAGGAGCATAGTGGCCCTGTGGGACTCACTGGGGACTGGGGGCCAGTGCACCCATCTGATCAACCACCACCAGGTGGAGTGGCAGGCTGCCACAGAACAGGCCAAGCTTGCACCTGCTGGCCCTTCTGTGGCAGAGGGTGCAGCTGTGCATTGACCTAAGAGGAGGAGGGCCACAGCAGCACCTCTTGCTCCACCAGCATCACCCCACCACCAGCATCTGAGCCTGTAGTGCCTGGAACCTCAGAGAACTGCCTATAAGTCAGGCTGACCTGGCAGTTCTCTGGAGTGCTGCAGATGAGAACAATCAGAGGGTGAGTGCTGTCCAGCAGTGGTTGGACCAGATATAGGGACATCAATTGGAGATTATGTCCATGCTCCAACTGCTGCTGGACCACCAGGGATCCCACACTAGTTTTTTTCCTTACACCATGTTCCTCACACACCCTCCCTGCTCTGTTATAAAATGTATTCCTCCACCACCCTGACCCCTGTATGTAATTATTCCCTTTTTTGTTGTCTTCTGAATGCATCACACTTTGTATCCTGTCCCCTTCCTTCTGCTAAGTGTGTGTGCTGTTTTGTTGTTGCAATGTTTTCACCAGGAGTGGCACATTATGCTGAAAGCTTGTTTACAGGTGCAGCCTGGGAGCACATGGAAGTTAAGTGACTTGCTCAGGGTCACATAGTATGCAAGTGGGGCTGTGGGATTCAAACCCAAGTCCCCAGATTTGCAGCTCAGAGCCTTAAACCACTCTGCTACACTGTCTCAGTAATGTTTACTTTCTGTCCTGGAGTACTTATGGAAAAGCAGGACTGAGCAGTGAAAGTATACTGTGCTAAACTGCATGTGTAGTCAGTGTTTTTCCTGTGTGTGGACTGCAGACACTGTCCAGATTCTTACAAACATATATATGCTGACTTGTTGTAGTGTTTATGGTATAAAGAATAAAGATAATAACATATGTTTTATTTCTTAGGAGATCACAACAAAAATCCTGCTTTTCAACAAACCGTATCCAACAGACATGAAGTATTGCTGATGCCCCAAAATATTTCTGTGTACAGACATTATAAAGTTAGAAAATATATAAGGTTCAGTTCACTGCCACCACATTGTGCTACCACATTTCTTCTTTTCATTATTTGTTCTGTAATAAGTGATCTCCTTCTAGTTTAGACTGCCAGTGTCAGTTTTGCAACAAGTTGATGTACACCATAACATGACACGACATCAGTGGTATAGCACAGTGTGGTGGCAGTGGACTGCAGGACCTGTTATATATTGCAACTTTAAAATGTCTGTACACCATAAAATATTTTGCATGCCTCAGCAATATTTTTGTCTGTTGGGTATGATTTGTTAAAAACATGATTTTTTGTGCTATTATCTCTGCAAAATCATGTGTGCACTGTGTGAGTGAATGAGGTGCACACTGGTCTGAGACCTCTGAAAACATATCATATCACTTTGTCTGCTGCTGCTGATGGTACAAATAAAATATACGCTATATATTCTTATCTTTATTCTTTTTACCATAAACACTGCAATAAGTTAGTGTATATATATATATATATATATATATATATATATATATATATTGCAAGAGCTGGACAGTGTCTGCAGTCCACACACAGGAAAGAACATGGACTGCACACATGCAGTTTAGCACAGTGTAATTGCACTGTTGAGTCCTGCTTTTGACAAACACTTCAATGATAGCATGAGAGAAAGTAAACATTACTGAGGCATCAAAAATATTTATCAGACTCACCAGAATTCCCCAAATGCAACTGTCTTATGTCCAGAAAATTCCTTAGTGCTGACAAAGTGAAACTGTAGCGAACAAGAATTGCAGTCTCCCAGAATTAATGGCACACTTAGTCATGTACAGTGCTCACACACAGTCAACAGAATTATTGTGCATCCCCAAAATGCAACTATCTTGTGTCCAGAAAATTCTCCAGTTCTGATGAAGTGAAATTGTAGCGTAACAAGAATTGCAAAGTCTCCCAGAATTAATGGTGCACTCAGTCATGCGCAGCAGAGCTCACACACAGCCAACAGAATTATTGTGCATCCCCAAAATGCAATTGTCTTTTGTCCAGAAAATTCCCAAGTGTTGACAAAGTGAAATTGGGGTTTAACAAGAATTGCAAAGTCTCCCTAAATTAATGGCACACTCAGTAATGCATGCAGTGCTAACACAGTCACCAGAATTATTGTGTATCCCCAAAATGCAACTGTCTTGTGTCCAGAACATTCCCAGTGCTGACAAAGTGAAATTAAAGCATAACAAGAAATGCTGCTGCTGCTGCAATTACATGGAATTCTGCTGTGTATTGACCTTACTGTGATGATGATGTAATGATGCACATTGTCTTGCCAAACCTTATGAAGGAGGGATAGCATTGAGTTTACCATCTCAAATGATGACACTGAGAGCTGCTTTTTGCCCAAAGTGTGCTGAAATCACCACGACAGGAAGGGTGCCCTTGTGTGTACATTAATAGTACTCTTGGTGAGGTGTATATATATATATATATATATATATATATATATATATATATATTCATAGCAAAAACTACGTTTAATGCATCAGTTAGAGTTGTTCCATAGCGACAAAAGTGAGAAATTAAGCTGTTAGGGTTGAAAACCCTAACTCAATTCAGCCCCCCAGCACCACACACACACAGACACACACACACATACAAGTATAGGGGAGGACCAAGTCAACAAAACCAATGACAGACATCCAGCAGCAGGTGACAGAAATAACAAACAATTGTCTAAATGTACTACGAGACATCCCCACCCACCTGACCAGGTACTGCATGCTCAGTGGAGATCAACAGCAAAACTGAGGCCATGTACACCAAACGTACACATCCCTGATTGCAGCTGCACACAACGTACCACACTTAGTAGTTGCATGGCCTTACCTACCGATGCCCCACACCAGACCACACCCACTTGTGGTGGGCCACCTGAGCAATAGAGTTCAGCAAAACCAAGGAGTTGTACAGGTATAATATCTCTGATTATAACAAGGGTTTGAGAAATGCATCTTTCTAATTGACTGTAAACAATGTAACAGCCTTATGTTTAGTTTTTATTAACATACATGTAGAGCCTAACCATATGATGAACATGGTTTAATGTTGTTTAAAAACAGTTTTATTATGATAGCAATAAGCCACTCCCAGGTATTATGTTAATGATCAGTTTATCACTGTCTAGTGACATGTGGCACTCGGCTATGCCTCATTCAACATTAAACCCTACAGAGTGATTAACAGACCATTTAACATAACTGTTGGTCATGCCTTATTGCTTAATTGTCTTTATGAGTAGATACTCTCCCTCTGCTAGGCACTGCAGCAGCTTTGCAACACAGTGTCCCACCCAGTTACATCATACTCTGTCTACTTACTGGAGAATGGCTGTGAATATGAACTCATGAAGATGAACAGTGTAACTGATCATTACAGTCATCGAAACCCTAGTGTGATTATAACTGACAGAGTCAGTGATAGAGGATAACCCTGCTGTCCTAGTACACTTACCCCATTGTGAGTTAAATCAATACTAAAAGACATTCTGTTTATATCTACACCATACCTACTTGATTCCTGTTGTACCACATTAATATAGTTATCACTTTGATAGCATCAGTGACAGAAGTGTGGCAACCCAAACTGTAGGCATACAGCCTGAGTATGAAACAACTGTTAAAAAAATCATGCTGTGTCCATAAGTGGCATAGATGACTCATTGCAACAATAGTAAATGTATTACTATTTGAATAAGTTAGTCATCACAGATGCAGTGAGATTGTCTTTATCAGGTACAACATACTCAGTAAGTGCCTACAGGAAAATCTATCCTATATACATCTCCGATACAGGTACATCATTGTTGGCTCAGTAGTGCTATGATATTTAGAAGTTGTGGCCTGATCCATGCAATTACAATGTTTCTTACAAAGAATACTTACGCATCTTTAGTATTGAAACACACTGAAGGTCATATGTACATCAGCAGTACACCTTCATCAGTAAGAATGCATATGATACTGGCAGTATGAATTTCACAGCATTGAACAGGCAATGCTTTTTCATATGTTTACATCAGCCTCTCTATATTGAGTAAACCATTGCAGTAAATGTACTACTATGTAAATCACCTACTAAATGTATCACTACTTTTATCTTGAGCATGCTAGTGTCTTGTAGTTAATTTATGTGCTTCTCTTAATTAATGTATACTCACTAGTGTTAAAACCTTTCTACAACTGTCATCATGCTACCTTCAGCATTTATATTGAATAGCAGCATAGTACCAGTTGTGGTGTGAGGTGTGGAGAGACATCGGTAGGTAAGGCCATGCAACTACTAAGTGTATGCGTTGTGCAGCTGCAATCAGGATGTGTCGTTTGATGTACATGGCCTCAGTTTTGCTGTTGATCTCCACTGAGCATGCAGTACCTGGTCAGGTGGGTGGGGATGTCTCGTAGTACATTTAGACAATTGTTTGTTATTTCTGTCACCTGCTGCTGGATGTCTGTCATTGGTTGTATGACTTGGTCCTCCCCATACTTGAATGTGTGTGTGTGTGTGTGGTGCTGGGGGGTGACTCGGAGGTTGGGGTTTCAACCCTAACAGCTAATTCCTCACTTTTGTCGCTATGGAACAACCCAACTGATGTCATTAAAGGTAGTTTTTGCTATGAATTTCCTTCTTTGAGAATGAGAAGTCAAACTACTAAATAGAAATAATCACTATAATCGTGCAATCCCAGTACATCATTTACTGTATCAATACAATGGTGGTACTACTCACCTTTTGCCTGCCACGATCTCATCATGTAATTTGGTGCATGTATACTATGCTGGCAGTATATGTACATCAGTTCATACAGTACCATCATGTAATTTGTCATATAGATGTAGTGCTGCGGTGCTGGATCTTCAAGATATACACTATCAACAGATCATTACCTGCATGGATGCACTGCTACTACTGCATACCTTCTGGCCTTCCACTACATCACATCATTGATGTATCATTGCACTGTTCACAGAGCACATACTGTATGCACCACACCAGCAGCAAATTATTACCATTATGTGTACAGTAGTGGTACTGCACAGGCTTGCCATGCTGTTAATACACCATTTGATTTCATGTATAACACATCAATGGTAAGTCTTAATAAAAAAAACAGAACTCACATTTACACCCACAGAATGAAATGTTACACAAATCAATACTGTGATTGTCAAATGACCACATAATATTTTGTGTTGGGTATCTATCTACTTATGCATTACTATTACTGCTTGTGATTACATGTGTTTAGGGTTGCAATGACACATGAAAACTATGTTTGTCTCTCTTAACATTTTGCCATTTAGCAGTAACTGCTACACTGTAATAACACATAGAATCTGTTGCCATGTTTTCTCTGATACACAGTTCAAGATCTCCATATTTTTCATCTTGAACTTCACTTGCTTAAGTTTAAGATACTGGTCAAACAACTATCTACATGTCATGAAACCTTTCTGAAAACAAGTGATAAAAATAGTCTATATTTCACAATAAAGACTTGTTCAACTCTGATGTGCCTCAACTTGTATTGCACAAGAAATGTAACTATTTTAAATTTGACAATGATTGGTCAACAATTCTGTTGACGCTGACATTATGGCCTTCTAGCATTCTATTATGCACAATGTTTGCCCAAGTGTAAACTCACTTTACGCATTTACTAATTCACCATCAACATAATGTGTTGTGGTCATGTGTTTATAATTATCTTAACATGTTTGAAAACATGATAAATATTGACCAGCATATTGCTTAATTGTACAGCTATGTGAACTTAAAGATTGGTATAAAGCTGTAAGTAAGTTTTCACTGAACTATACAATCTGAGCTTCAACACCTTTCTTTTAACATCTCTTAAAACAATAGTTTGTCATACCTGTTCCATATATACCCATAAAGCAAAAATAGAAACTGAACCAATTTTTTTGGTAGAAAATATTGTATTTTTCTAATTAAACAAATCATGTCAAATATTAAACATTTTAAAAAAATATAAATCTGTCTTTCATAGAAAATAAATAGTTGTACCAGAAAATAAAAATACAAAAATGTAGGAGTCTTCAAAGTGTTGTAACAACGAAACGAAAAAAAATTCATTATTCTGAATAAATAAAAGAAAACTTAATAATTATTTGTACTCTGTAAAACTATTTACAAAACACAGTGTCCAATCTGAAGAGAGGTGTAGTGCTGCTCGAGGAAGTCCAGGGTGAAAGTTGGACAGTATGTGGGTGCATAGCAATGGAAGCTGTTGCGGCATCAGTGAGAGGAAATACTCTGAAGCTGTGGAGGCTATCACTCTGTCTCAGCAACAGTTGGTGTGGGTGGTGCAGGTGAAGGTGTAGTAGTTACACTGCTACCTGCTGCTGTGTCCACAGGCTCCAACAGTAACTTAATTTGCCTGCTGCGCTGCTAAGAGGGACAACAATTTTCTTGTCCCTCCCCTGAGCACAGCAGTTTCTGCTTGATGCTGTCTATTTTGTTTTCAAGCCTGGACACACAGCAGCAGTGCACAGTGCATGTCTCTTGATGCTCTTTGTTCTGTAAAGACACAAAAGAAAATCATTAATATGCAGTTGAAAATATTTAGCTTTCTTCTAGAGTTTCTATGTAATAATGATATGTCTTTGCCTGCATATTTTTTAAGTAGACATACTGGGCTGGATATTCAAACTGCGCCATTCAAAGGCGCAAGTCATATGCGCCAGCAAAATAGATGCGCAGGGGTGTGTCCTGTGCGATATTCAATGAGTTGCACTATTGAGCAACATCCTTTGAATATCGCCCCAGCCATAGCCACTGTTCATGGCGCCGTGGAACTAGCGCAAGCGCAAGTTGACAGAGTGAAGCAGTCAGCTTATGGTGCGTGATACCATTGCGCCATGCGCAAATTCACGATATTCAAAAGCTGACATGCAATGGGGCCATATACATGTAGCAGGGGGCCATTTGCATGTCATTAGCCCCATTTGCATGCCATTAGCTGGCCTAGAAGCTGTTCTCACAGTTTGTAAGAATGCATGTATCATGCTGCGACGTGAACGATGTAGAACAAGGTATGGTAAACGGTGCCATGGGAAACATCACTGACTTTTGTCTATAATGTCCAGAAGACATATATTGAGACACCTGTAGTGCACTTTGACAACATGGAACCACTCTGTACATTATAGATCAACCTGCATAAAATTCCAGGTTTTAAGGATATCTACGTAAACAGGAAACAGTTCATTATTATGTTGCATATGCTGTCTCCATTCACAAATCTCATGGATTGAGTTTGGATTCAGCAATGGTAGACACAGGTACAGACATTTTCAAGGATGGCATGAGCTACGTTGCACTTTCACGTGTACGCAGCCTTTCTGGATTGCACATCATTAGTATAGCACCCTCAGAAAATACTGAGCTGACAAGCGATGTATTCTTGAGTACAACAGGTTATTTACTCTACATCAGCCACAAATGTCTTTAATACACTGCTCATATATCTGTCTGTCTCACACAATTCAGTCACAGCTTAGAGGTAGCAACAAACAAGCAAGCTTCAAAAGTGATTCAACAAAAGAGTTCAGCAAAGGCCGCAACTTCATTAAACATTCACAAATCAGAAATTCATCAGAAATCAGTTGGTGTAGCTGCTAACAAATTAGTTCTTTGACAACAGCAGTAGAGTAAACTGCTATGCTAACTCAGCTATGCAAGTTTTTCTACATGCCGCACTTGTGCAGGCAATATCTGCTTACAAGACAATCCCTATCAAACACTTCTCTTGAAGCAGATTATCAACATGACTTCTGACCACTCTAATAATGTACAGTCACTAACACCACTATGACAGGTGTTAGCTATATGCTGATGTAGTACATTTGCTGCAGACATGCAGCAAGACACTACTGAGTTTATGATGGCTGTCATAAACAACCTGGATGAAGATGGCACCCCAATGCGGGAGTACTTCACGGTAACATATGTTACAAAATATGTATGTGTTTCATGTGGCACCACAGCGTGAAACCACACAAGACATGCGCATGGATAACCCCTTTGTCCCTGAAACCAAAAGTGTCAAATTTCGGCAGCTATTCACCAATGCTGAATGTAGTCATGCCTGTGGAAGGTGCGCGGAGGCAGATGCACTTAGTCCATACATCAAGGGAGTTCATCTCAATATCTGCTGCTTGTGTTGCACAGATTTGACTCGCAAACGGGTTCAGAGTTGATATTCCTATCACAGATTACACCGCTAGTAGAATAGTCTTCAACCAACTCAGTGTTTGACACTCACGGTATAATCTATCACCATGGTCAATCCATGCATTCTGGGCATTACACCTCGTTACTAAGGTGCAGAACTGGATGGTTAGAGTGTGACGACTCTACAACAACTTTAAACAGAGACTGCCATGGCACTTGAAAATGCATATCTTCTAATATTGAAGAATTATGACAACCTTTATAGTTCAGAAGAATAGGACAAACATGTTGCATTTTAAAATGACTACTTTGTCCTAAAAACATTCATGCCTCATTACAATGTTGTATAATGTAATTACTTAAATAAACAATACAGTTTAAACAAGATGGTATTCTAATACAGACATTACATACACTGTAACATGTTAGATCTTGTGTGGATCAGTGACTACATGAAAATTGTTGTAGTAGGCTTCAATCGGCGCCAACAATATTCACAGTCACTAGAGAAACCATGATTACATGTCTATCAGAGATTAGTACCATCTGAAAACTGAGGACTTACTACTCTCTCCTCTGTACATCTCTTTAAAAATCCATGTATCAACTCATATATAACAACAAATTGATATGACTTATAAGCTCTTACTCTTTGCAAACAAAGAGAACTTCTAAGTTATTATCGTAGATAACTGAGCTACCCTTATAACATTCAGCAAACATTCCACTCTGTCACAAGTTTTCTATCAACACTTCAATTTGTCTAGTGACTCTTGACATATAGAGAACATCATTCGATCACCAGGCAACAGTTTAGAACTATCACGCTTTCATGCGTAATATTAGTATTGTACATATGTAAAAACAACTACCTTTATTGATAATGCAAGAAGCTGAAAATAATAACCTATTGCTTAATCTCATTTACTGACTCTTACATGTGTTTAAAATTACTTGTACATAATATAAAAATTTGTATTCAGGTGTACATTGTTAATAGCTAGTTTGATACTTGTACTAAAATAGTAGTGTACCACTAAAAGTACAACTGAATGTTTTATATATTATTCAGCACTTATAGTAACAACATTTAATTAACCATAAGTTTGTTAAAAATGCATTCCATGACAGTTTTAGTATTTATGTTAGAATTTACATAGAAGCCAATGTAAGAATTGATAATATGTCATTTGTTCATGTAAAAATATTATATTTTTAACTTGTCACATAAGTAATTTACTGTATGTAAAAATATTGACAATTGTAAATCAGGCACTGTTCTGATCACAACAAACTGCATACCTGTTCCTGACAATATTTATGATCGCCCAATTGAGGGTCGGTGAGGAATTTTCCATTTGCGCCTAGTCAGTGACATATTATTAAATAATATCAATCAAATGTCACCAAAACTTACATTTGTGTAAATTGTACTACTTAGACAGTCAGCATATGGTTTTTCGCCCACCCAGGAACATCCACATTAGCAGTCACACACCATAACAAAACACTTGTTCATATGTGTGTAATCACACTTCACAACCTACTGACATTGCCTTATTAATATAACACACAAGTAATGCACTACACATAATTACAACATACAACCATTTTTTAAAAGTTACATTTTTTTACAAACTCCATCTCACATTCAATAGTAAATATATAATGAAGCCCACAGCTTCAGCCTGACTATAATAAATTTCAGGTTGAATGTCAGAAACTACTTCCCACATAAAGAGTAGTGAGTACTGAAACATAAACTAGGAACACACAACACCTGATTAGTTTCCTATTACATCACACACTTCATCTAACCACATTATACAGTTATTATTATTCTTACACATTTACATATTTGACAAGCAATGATTTCACATACAAAGATTGTATTGTGAGACTGTTTCTATTAACTAAATTCTCCTTTGATTGGACTTTTCTTCATTTGACAAATTGGCAATAAATTTTGAAACCATAACCACCTGTGTCGATCCTTACTTCTAAATACCATTATGACATAAAACTAAGTGTCTATGACTTAAGCATACAAATCAATGTTTACTAATACTGCTACAGCTATACCTCCATCAATTTGTTTGGTACCTGTGACATACAGTCAGTATCACAGTATATGCAATGATGTGGGACATTGCATGTCACATTTGACAGAATTCTAAACAGTAAAAAACCAGCAATGTACTTACTTTTCCTGTGCCTATGCAGTCATTATTACTATACCAAGGTGCCAAGCACATCACATAATCCAACAGGTCACAGCTGTGACTATACATGTACCATTCCAGTCACTACTATGTGTACTTCACAGTCTGACAAAGCATGTTTCTCATTGGCTGCAAACATCCTACAACCTTATGTTAATGTTTTATTACCATACATGAGGAGGTTGATTTTATACTGAACAAGGTTTAAAACTGTTTAAAAACATGTTTCATTATTATCGCATAAGTCACTCCCAAGAATTGTGTTAATGGTCAGTCAATCACCCTAGAGAGACATGTGCCACTCCAGCCACACCTCATGCCCAGCACACCCCTGTGTATGTCTGTGTGTGTGTGGTGCTGGGGTGAATTCGGAGTTACGGTTTTCAACCCTAACAGCGGAATTTCTCACTTATGTCACTGTGGAACAACCCTAACAAATGCATTAAATGGAGTTTTTGCCTCTAATTTCCTTCTTTTGAGAATGATATTGAGAAATAGTGAATGTACTATGCTGGCGATATGTACATCCAGTTCATACAGTACCATCATGTAATTTGTCATATAGATGTAGTGCTGCGGGGCACAGGATCTTCAGATATGCACTATCAACAGATCATTACCTGCATGGATGCACTGACTACTGCATACCCTTCTGACCTTCCGCCCACATCACATCATTAGATGTATCAATTGCACTGTTCACAGAGCACATACTGTATACCACACCAGCAGCAAATGGCTACCATTATGTGTACAGTAGTGGTACTGCAGGCTTGCCATGCTGTTAATACACCATTTGATTTCATGTATAACACATCAATGGTAAGTCTTACAAAAAAAAAAACAGAACTCACATTTACACCCACAGCAATGAAATATAACACAAATCAATACTGTGATTGTCAAATGACCACATAATATTTTTGTGTTGGGTATCTATCTACCTAGGCATTACTATTACTGCTTGTGATTACATGTGTTTAGGGTTGCAATGACACACGAAAACTATGTTTGCCTCCTCTTTAACATTTGCCATTTAGCAGTAACTACTACTACTGTAATAACACATAGAATCTGTTACCATGTTTTCCTGATACACAGTTCAAGATCTCCATATTTTTCATCTTGAACTTCACTTGTAGGATTTTAAGATACTGGTCAAACAACTATCTACTGTCATGAAAGCCTTTCTGAAAACAAGTGATAAAAATAGTCTATATTTCACAATAAAGACTTGATTCAACTCTGATGTGCCTCAACACATTGCACAGAAATGTAACTATTTTTAAATTTGACAATGATTGGTCCAACAATTCTGTGGCTTGTTATATTTATTAACTCTATTATGCCACAATGTTTGCCCAAGTGTGAAATCTACTTAAACACTAATTCACCATCAACATAATGTGTTGTGGTCATGTGTTTATAATTATCTTAACATGTTTGAAAACATGATAAATATTGACCAACATATTGTAGTGTACAGCTATGTGAACTTAAAGATTGGTATAAAAGCTGTAAGTAAGTTTTTCACTGAACTGTATAATCGACTATTTTCTTTCTTTTAACATCTCTTCCAACAATAGTTTATCATCTACCTGTTCATAGATGCTACCCATAAAAGCAAAAATGAAACTGAACCAATTTTTTGGTAAAAATATAGTACTTTTCTAATTAAACAAATCATGTCAAATATTAAACATTTTAAAAAATATAAATCTGTCTTTCATGAAAATAAATAGTTGTACCAGAAAAATAAAATACAAAAATGTAGGGTCTTCAAAGTGTTGTAACAACAAGCGAAAAAAAAAAAAATTCATTATTCTGAATAAATAAAAGAAAACTTAATAATATATTGTATATAAAACTATTTACAAAACACAGTGTCCAATCTGAAAGAGAGGTGTATGGTGCTGCTCAGGGAAGTCCAGGGTGAAAGTTGGACAGTATGTGGGCCAGCAGCAGCGAAGCTGTTGCGGCATCAGTAGGAGAAATACTCATGAGCTGTGAGGCTAACTCGCTCTGTCTCAGCAACGGTGGTGTGGGTGGTGCAGGTGAAGGTGTGGTAGTTGTTACACTGCTACCTGCTGTGGCCACAGGCTCCAACAATAACAATGGTTGCCTGCTGCGCTGCTAAGAGGGACAACAATTTTTCTTGTCCTCCGCGCACCAACAGTTTGCCTTGATGCTGTCTAGTTTGTTTTCAAGCCTGCGGACACAGCAGCAGTGCACAGTGCATGTCTCCTGATGCTGCTGTTCTGTAAACACAAAAGAAAATCCATTAATATACGAGTGAAAATGTTGAAACTTTCTCTCTAGGTTTCATAATAATGATATGTTCTTTGCCATATTTTTTAAGTAGACATACTGAACTGGATATTCAAACTGCAGCCATTCAAAGGCACAAGTCATTGCGCTATTAAAATAGATCTTGAGGGGTGTGTCTGTGCGATATTCAAAAGGAGTTGACTATTGACAACTCCTTTGAATATCGCTCTAAACATAACCACTGTTCATGGGCGCGGTGGAACCTAACATAGCGCCAAGTTGACAGAGAATCAAACAGTCAGCTGCGGTGGCGCCAAGTACCATGAGCCATGCGCCAAATTCACGATATTCAAAAGCTGACATGCAAATGGGGCCATAATGCATGCATGGCACAGGGGGGCCATTTGCATGTCATATAATCCATTACGCATGACAGCTCAGCCTGAAGCTGTTCTCACGGTTTGCAAGAATAAATGTATCATGCTGCGGCGTAATCTAGATGTAGAACAAGGTATGATGGCGATTCCCACGAAACATCACTGACTTTGTCTATAATGTCCAGAAGACATATTGAGACACCTGTAGTGCACTTCGACAACATGGAACACTCTGCACACATAGATCAAACCTGCATAAAATTCCAGGTTTTTAAGGATATCTCGTAAACGAGAAACAGTTCCCATTATGTGTTGCATATAACATCCCATTCACAAATCTCATGGATTGAGTTTGGATTCAGCAATGGTAGACACAGGTACAGACATTTTCAAGGATGGCATGAGCTCGTTGCACTTTCCGATATACGCCACCTTTCTGGATTGCACATCATTAGTATAGCACCTCAGAAAATACGAGCTGACAAGCGTGTATTCTTAGTACAACAGGTTATTTACTCTACATCAGCCACAAATGTCTTTAATGCCACTGCCCACCATATCTGTCATCTCACACAATTCAGTCACAGCTAGAGGTAACAACAAACGGCAACAAGCTTCAAAGTGATTCAACAAAAAAAGAGTTCAGCAAGGTCACAACTCAAGTAAACATTCAACAAAATTCATCAGAAATCAGTTGGTGTAGCTGCTGTACCAGTCTTTGACAACGGCAGTAGAGTAAGCTGCTATGCTAACTCAACTGTGGGATTTTCTACATGCCAGCACTTTGTGCAGGCAATATCTGCTTCTAGAATAATCCCCTATCAAACACGTTGAAGCAGATTATCAACATGACCTGACCACTCTAACAATGTACAGTCACTAACACCACTATGACGGGTGTTAGCTATATATGCTGGATGTAGTACATTTGCTGCAGACATGCAGCAAGACACTACTGAGTTTGATGTGGCTGTCATAAACAGCCTGGATGAAGATGGCACCCCAATGCGAGCGGTGCTTCTGCGGTAACATATGTTTACAAAATATGTATGTGTTTCATGTGGCGATTCACAGCGTGAAACCACACAAGACATGCTCGGATAACTCTCTTTGTCCCTGAACCAAAAGTGTCAAATTTCACAGCTATTCACTAATGCTGAATGTAGTCATGCCTGTGGAAGGTGCGGAGGCGAGGTGCACTTAGTCCATACGATCTAAGGGTTCATCTCAGTCTCTGTTGCTTATGTTGCACAGATTTGACTACAACGGGTTCAGAGTTGATATTCCTATCACAGATTACACCGCTAGTAGAATAGTCTTCAACCAATCAGTGTTTGACACTCACAGTATAATCTATCACCATGGTCAATCCATGCATTCTGGGCATTACACCTCGTTACTAAGGTGCAGAACTGGATGGTTAGAGTGTGACGACTCTACAACAACTTTTAAACAGAGACTGCCATGGCACTTGAAAAATGCATATCTTCTAATATTGAAGAATTATGACAACCTTCATAGTTCAGAAGAATAGGACAAAACATGTTGCATTTTAAAATGACTACTTTGTCCCAAAAAACATTCATGCCTCATTACAATGTTGTATAATGTACGACTCTAAATAAACAATACAGTTTAAACAAGATGGTATTCTAATACAGACATTACACACTGTAACATGTTAGATCTTATGGATCAGTGACTACATGAAAATTGTTGTAGTGGCTTCAATCAGCGCCAACAATATTCACAGTCACTAGAGAAACCATGATTACATGTCTATCAGAGATTGTACATCTGAAAACTGAGGACTTACTACTCTCCTCCTCTGTACATCTCTTTAAAATCCATGTATCCAACTCATATATAACAACAAATTGATATGACTTATAAGCTCTTACTCTTGCAAACAAAAGAGAACTTCTCAGTTATTATCGTAGATAACTGAGCTACCCTTATAACATTCAGCAAACATTCCACTCTGTTCAAGTTTTCTATCAACACTTCAATTTGTCTAGTGACTCTTGACATATAGAGAACATCATTCGATCACCAGGCAACAGTTTAGAACTATCACGCTTTCATGCGTAATATTAGTATTGTACATATGTAAAAACAACTACCTTTATTGATAATGCAAGAAGCTGAAATAATAACCTATTGCTTAATCTCATTTACTGACTCTTACATGTGTTTAAAATTACTTGTACATAATATAAAAATTTTGTATTCAGGTGTACATTGTTAATAGCTAGTTTGATACTTGTACTAAAAATAGTAGATGTACCACTAAAGTACAACTGAATGTTTTTTATATTATTCAGCACTATAGTAACAACATTTAATTAACCATAAGTTTGTTAAAAATGCATTTCCATGACAGTTTTAGTATTTACAAGTTAAGAATTTACATGAAGCCAATGTAAGAATTGATAATATGTCATTTGTTCATGTAAAAATATTATATTTTTAACTTGTCACATAAGTAATTCTACTGTATGAAAAAATATTGACAATTGTAAATCAGGCACTGTTGCTGATCACAACAAACTGCATACCTGTTCCTGACAATATTTATGATAACCCTCAATTGAGGGTCTGGGGTGGGAATTTTCCATTTGCGCCTAGTCAGTGACATATAATTAAATAATATCAATCAAATGTCACAAAGCTTACATTTGTGTAAATTGTACTACTTAGACAGTCAGCATATGGTTTTTCGCCAACCCCAGAACATCCATATTAGCAGTCACACAATACAACAAACACTTGTTATCATGTGTGTAATCACACTTCACAACCTACTGACATTGCCTTATTAACATAACACACAAGTAATGCACTACATAATTACAACATACAACCATTTTTAAAAAGTTACATTTTTACAAACTCCATTCACATTCAATAGTAAATATATAATGAAGCGCCACAGCTTCAGCCTGACTATTAAATTTCAGGTTGAATGTCAGAAACTACTTCCTCACATAAAGAGTAGTGAGTACTGAAACATAACTAGAAACACACAACACCTGATTAGTTTCCTATTATATCCACACTTACTCCAATCCATATTATACAGTTATTATTATTCTTACACATTTACATATTTGACAAGCAATGATTTCACATACAAAAGATTGTATTGTGAGACTGCTTCTGTTAACTAATTTCACTCTTGATTGGACTTTTTCTTCATTTGACAAATTGGCAATAAATTTTTGAAAACCATAACCACCTGTGTCGACTCCTTACTTTAAATACCATTATGACATAAAACTAAGTGTCTATGACTTAAGCATACAAATCAATGTTTACTAATACTGCTACAACTATACCTCCATCAATTTGTTTGGTACCTGTGACATACAGTCAGTATCACAGCATATGCAATGATGTGGGACATTGCATGTCACATTTGACAGAATTCTAACAGTGTAAAAAACTCAGAATGTGTACTTACTTTTCCTGTAGCCTATGAGTCATTATTACTATACCAAGGTGCCACATATCAGCACCCAACAGGTCACAGCTGTGACTATACATGTACCATTCAGTCACTACTATGTGTACTTCACAGTCTGACAAAATGACGTTTCTCATTGGCTGCAAACATCCTACAACCTTATGTTAATGTTTTATTACCATACATGACAGGAGGTTGATGATATACTGAACAAGGTTTAAAACTGTTTAAAAACATGTTTCATTATTATCGTAATAAGTCCTCCAAAATTGTGTTAATGGTCAGTCAATCACCCTAGAGACATATGCCACTCAGTCACACCTCATGCCACAGCACACCCCTGTGTATGTCTGTGTGTGTGTGGTGCTGGGGTAGGTGAACTCGGAGTTACGGTTTTCAACCCTAACAGCGAATTTCCTCACTTATGTCACTGTGGAACAACCCTAACAAATGCATTAAATGGAGTTTTTTGCCTCTAATTTCCCTTCTTTTTGAGAATGATATTGAGAAATAGTGAATGTAATTCACTCCCGCCACATGATGTCTTGTGGCATAGTAACAATAACAGCAATGCAAACAGAAATACTAACAGTGTTGCACATTGGTAACACAAGCGCGAATGAGAACAGAAAGAGTGCGCACACGGTGGTGTAGGCGGGAATGGTGTGCCATGTGATTCTTGTCACATTGTAACATGGTGCCTGTAAATGGAAATGTCAATGGGCATGGTGACACAGCGTGAAACAGAAAGAAAACAGTACAGTACACAAATGGCAAAAAGTAGCAAGCAGCGAAAATGAAGCTAAGCGATGACACACGTGGTGGCATTAGGGGTGCATTTCAACCCTGTCAGCTTATTTCCTCACTTTTGTTGCTGTGGGAACAACTTCAACTAATGCATTAAACTGAGTTTTTAGCTCTAATTTCCCTTCTTTTTGAGAACAGTAACAAGAAATAGTGAATCTTGATGCAGCCAGGCGGGAGCCGCAGGCCTTTTTGTGTCCCCGCGGCTCCGCCACACATGATGTCTTGTGGCATACTAACAGGGACAACAACAAAAACAGAAATGCTAACAGTGGCACATGGTAACACAAGCAACTAATGAGAACAGAAAGGGTAGCACATGGTGTGGCGTGACGGAAATGGTCTTCCATGTGATGTGTTGTCACATAGTAACATGGTGCCTGCAAACACAAATGTCAATGGGCATGCTGATGTAAAGTGAAACAGAAAGATAAACAGTACTGTACAGAAATGGCAAAAAGTAACAGAAGCATGCACAAATGAAAACGCAAAGGATGACACACGTGCTGGCATTGGGGTGTGCATTGGGATCATCAGCCCTAACTCTCACCCCATGACATGTGTAAAGCAGCAGAAGTATAATAGAATGGGGTGAGAGTTAGGACCCACCATCCCAATGCACACCCCAATGCCGGTTGGGGGTGGGTGGGAGGGTGCAAGTGAGGTTTCAACCTAACAGCAAATTACTCTCACTTTTGTCACTGTGGAACAACACTAACTAATGCATTAAATGAGTTTTGCCTCTAATTTCCTTATTTTGAGAATGATAATGAGAAATAGTAGATGAATGTAACAGCGGCAGGGCGTGCAGGGCCCATCAAGATAATGTTATGCGGGTGGCGGGAGCGGGCCCCCACATGATGTGTTGTGGCATACTAACAGGGACAGCAATGCAAACAGAAATGCTAACAGAGCCACGCATGGTAACACAAGCACGAATGAGAACAGAAAGGGTAATGCACATGGTGGGCGTGAGCGGGAATGGTCTGCCACATGATGTGTTGTCACATAGTAACATGGTGCCTGCAAACAGAAATGTCAATGGCCATGGTGACACAAAGTGAAACAGAAGAGAAACAGTACTGTAGACAGAAATGGCAAAAAATAACAGAAACACAAGCGCAAATGAAAATGCAAAGGATAACGCACATGGTGGCGTAGACGTCAATCGTAAGTGAAATGGGTACAGAACCACAAGCGGAAAGGGCAACAGTAACAGTAATGTAAGTGCACAGGCTGGTTTTCCCCAAAACCTGCATAGAGAAAGACAGTGAGTACAAATAATGTATCATAATAATGAGTATCAGCGCAGAAAATGAGATCTTGGAATACTAAATACATTATATCTAAGGAACAGTATGACGTAGAAAAAAAATTTGAAAGTCATATTATTTACAACTGTCCTGGCTAATCTGAATCTTAGCCCCATGAGGGGGCTAAGAAATATTCCAACAAAAAGTCCGTTATCTACACCGTTTTCTAGATACGAGCCCTGAAAGGCGGCGAATGCCATAATGTTATCCTATGGGAAAAAGAAAGTTTGGAGCACCATAACTTTTGCCTCCCTGTAATGTTTTTCACCAAACCACTGAAAGACACATCTGTGGGCTGTTGGCTGTCTTCCTCAAATTTCAGGAAAAAGACCAAACCGTTATTTTGCGGCAGGGTGCCAAAGATTCTGCAATGCGTTGGGTGCCGTAATGTTATCCTATGGGAAAAACGTCAACTTTGGAGTGCCGCAACTTTGCTGCCATGTAATATTTTTCAAAACAACACTGAAAGGCACATCTGTGAGATGTCTTCTGCGTTCCCTCCAAATTTCAGCCTAAAACTCCCAACCGTTCTTTTGCAGCGGAGTGCCAAAGAATTACTGTTATTTTGGGCATAGTGTCGCAAAGTAGTGTCGTGATTTGCGAAAGCTTTCGCAAAAAAATGAGACACTTTCACTAGTTCGACACTACTTTGCAACACTACTTTTTCCAGAAATTTGAAAAACATATTTCTGGGGTGTTTTACCCCAAAATAAAGTCATGGCTAGCATCCTCAGGACCCGACTAGGTGAATACAAAAAGAATTAGATTGCTAGTGGGTCTCAATTTTAAATGGCAACCATTTTTCTGATCACCAACTGAAAACAAGATGGCGGATTTGTGACACTAACAGGGCCATTTGCGACACTAAAAAGTGCATTTGCGACACTGTCGAACTTTTTGTTAACTTTTCCCATTGTCTTATAATGGGAAACTGTTTTTTGAATAACTTTTGAACAGTTTAATATTTTTTCACGAAATCTTTGAAAGGCACATCGGGAACCCCAGCCACATGTTCCCTGAAGATTTTGGACCATTCACACATACCGTACGACCTGTAGGCGCGACCGTAGAATTCCAGAAAAGCGTAAATGCGTGCACAGATCACGCTTAATAACTCCACAGCCGTATAGTCAAGCAGTACGAAACTTGGCAGATCCCAAGGCCTATGGTTCTTGATAGTGTATTCCAAATTTCAGGCAAATCCATTAAATGGTTGCAAAGTTATTAAGGTGCAAAATTTTGGGTTTAACATAGAAATGGCTCCTCAACCCTAACTATGGTAGCACTACTGTGCTACCAAAATATATATAATATATATATATATATATATATATATATATATATATATTTTTTTGGGGGGTTGACATATATGATATATACATGTACTCATTGTATTGTTTTGTGTCACAGGTCACTCACATACTGTTGGTGTGTGCATTCCCGTCTTTGATGAGAAATTGTGGTGTTGAAACTGGAATACTCTCAAGCCAATGAAGGTAAGCATTTTTTGGGGGGGGTTATCATTTGCAAGTAGGTCTCATTAATGGTTTATTGTTTGGTTAATTCTTCACAGATTTTATCTGCATTGTTCTACAGTCCAGTAATGATGTTCATGGTCATCATCGATCCATACTACTTGTTACATGTCTGCCAGTCCAGGGGGGGTATGATATTGAACAAGTTATTTGGATAAGGCAACTATGACACCACAAGCATCTGGAAGTTTCCTAAAAAAAAAATGAAGGACTTATTGAACTTGATTGCAGAAGTAACACTTTATGTTTAAGCCACGGCTTAATTAGCAGATAGCAAGCTGTCCCACTGAAGCCACGTGGAGACCAAATCATCACATCATATCACAATTAAATTTAGTATCAGGCTGTAATCAATACACAGTGTCAGTGTCCCTGCATCTTAACTCAAGTTACATTTTAAAACCACATCTTGTCAAGTCACACAATCTGGGTTAAACTTTTTTCAACACTGGCATGGCTGCAGCTGCTGCAAATTGCAATACAGTGTATGATGTGTTGGACAGATATTATGTGATGTACATGTCACCTACTTTATGAATCATCAGTCAGATTTACAGTCATGAAAAAAGGAATAGATGAAATAAAATTGATATACTTATCAAATGGATATCCCGTAGGTTGCTGTAGACAGTAATGCTGTACCATACAGACTTTCAGTGAAGGAGAGTCATTTGTTAACCTGTAAAAAACAAAATAAGTTGACCGTATGTGTTTGACCACAGCAGCTCAGAAAAGCAACAGTAAACAAAACACAGCTAAAAGAAATTGAATAGCATGAAAAACATTAGTACACATACTCACTTTAAAGTATTGATAGTAAGAAGCCTTGTGCCTCTGGCTGATGGATGCGGTCTCCTGTCAGACTCCCTCTGCCTTGGTATGGGCAGGACATGTAATGGAAAACATCATCAGAATGGTGGCGGTGGATAGTGGTCATAGGCACACGATGACATTCCCTCTTACATCTTCCTGCATCTGGTGGTGGCAGTGGCTAACAGCAATTTTATGGTGGTGGTCCAGGTGGCACACAATGACATTCCCTCTCACATCTTACTGCATCTGGTGGTGGCAGTGTCTAACAGCAGTTTCATGGTGGTGGATGGACCAGGGGGGCATACAAATGAATTTCCTCTGGTGTCAGTGACTAGCAGCAGTTTTATGGTGGTGGTCAAGGGGGACACAAGATGGAATTCCCTATGGTGGCAGTGGCTAACACCGGTTTGATGGTGGTGGACGGTCAAGGGAGGCACACAAAATCATTCCCCCTGGTGGCAGTGGCTAGCAGTGGTTTTATGGTGGTGGTCCAGGGTGGCACACAAAGTCATTCCCCCTGGTGGCAGTGGCTAACAGCGGTTATATGGTGGTGATCCAGGGGGTACATGATGACATTCCCTATGGTGGCACTAGCTAACAGAGGTTTTATGGTGGTGGTCCAGGGGCCAGGATATATTGCACTCTGTGTTACAAATATGACGTGACATATGGAATTTGAGTCACTCTGAGTGGAACACTGATTTAACTTTATGAAAAAGAAAACATGTATCAAGCAACAAATGTGACAGCCTTTTGACCTCTTAACTTAAAACCTGTCAACATTAACCTCATCATCATCCTCATAAAGAAAGCTGCTCTCGCAGTCATCTAAGTCTGGATTCTGCCCACTGGGAAATGCTTTCTCCATTGTGTTATCATCTACGTCCGTGGTAGGCTGTTTCATGCTGTCAGTGCCACCAGGATGGTCCATTTCTACATCAGCAAAACCATGAATATGCCGGGGTACGAATACTGAGGTTGCAGTCTGAGCTGGTATGTGCCTCTCATTCATTTTTATGAATGTCAGCAAACTGACATTTGCGGGAGACAGGTTTGTATGTTGATCCCAAACTATTGCACTTGCTGAGCTGAATACCCTCTCGACACTTACACTGGAGGGTGGGCATGTCAGGTACTTCAGTGCCACTGCGGTCAGCTCTGGCCACTCACTGACCTTTCCACTCCAGTATAAAAGAGGATCATCAGTTATTGGCAGATGCCTGTTTTCAGACAAATATGACTCAACCATTCACTGTGCTGCACTAAGTCCAGTGATTGATGCATCATTCTGTTCTCCAGAATCATTTATGTCACAAATCCCCACTTGGGACAAAGCCTCCCAAAGTGGGTTAACACCAACCGGTTTTGATGACAGACCACCTGGAACTGCAGTCCCCTTCCCCTAACAGGATATGCTTGATACTACTCCAGGTTGACCTTCAGCCTAATTATGCTGCAGAGGTTTGCTGACTTTAGCATGTGACTTCTGTGCCCCATGAACCATGTGCACCAGTTGCCTACTGACATTTTTTACCTGTTCAGACCTGCCCTCCAGTAATGAGGCAATTCCATGCTTGTATCATGGGTCCAGCATTGCTGCTATTGCAAAGTTGTCACTATGCTGAATGATAAAGATGTGATGATTCTGGTCGAATACTGTCAGCATGTGTTTCAGCAACACACTGCTAGCACAGTCTCCGGCAACATCAAGACTATGCTGTACATTCACCAATGACTGCCTCAGCACCAGCAGCAGTGGAAATGATTAGCTAATGGAGGCAGACTTGCCACTCACTGCCTTTGTGGCATGTTCCAAAGGCCGCAAAATTGTTATTACAGAATCCATAAGGTGCCACTGTTCAGTCGTCATAAACATGGAGGCCCTGGAACTGTCACGGCTAGTGTGCATGACAAGATATTCTGAGATGGCTTTGTATTGTTCATATAACCTCTCAACCATGTATAAAGTGGAGTTCCACTAGGTGACAACTTCCAGCTTCAAGCGGTGCTGCGGGAGGCTGTTTCGGATCTGTAACTGCCAAAGTTGGTCACGGGCCTTTACAGAATGTGAAAAGTGAGAACAGATATGGCGTGCAGCTGTCAGCATTTCCTTTATATCAGAGTGCTTCAGAAACTCCTGCACCACAAGATTTAAACAGTAGACCATTCATGGAACCCGAACAAAGCCACCATTTGTGATGCATCTAACCACATTTGACCCATGGTCACTTGCTATGATCCCAGCTTTCAGGGACAAGGGGCTCAGCCACTTGTCAGTTTCAGTCAGTACCAAGTCCAGCATGTTTTCACAAGTGTGTGAACAGGTCACATTGCACATAGCAATCGATGCATGCTGTCGAATTCCTGGAAGATTGCTACCACGACACTTCACCTTACTACACTGATTATTCACACTACCAACAGCACAAACAACACCCGGCACCTGTGCCCAATGTGCAGTTATACACAAATATAAACTCCCCACTGTTTTGCCACTTGTCCACATACCCATACTTAAATGGATGAATGGAGAGGAGGAATGTTGAAGAGCATGTTTTACAGAGTCGGACACAGTACGGTACAACTCGGGGACAGCACGGGTGGAAAAGTATGTCCTGGATGGGACTTTCCATTTCAGACAGACACATGCTGCAAACTGCTGGAACCCAGAATTTTCCACAAAGGAGAAGGGCAAAAGATCAGTTGCCAGCATTTCAGCTACAGCAGCATTAAGTTCACATGACACTGTATGATTGGGTGGGTACTTCAGCTTATGCTCAAAAACACTCTGTAACGTGGGCTGACTTAAACGTTTTACACGGGGTGTGATGGAAAATGGTTCTGCTCTGCGAATGGCAGGGGGTGGAGTGTGGACATGTGATGAAGACAGTTGCACAGGTGATGAAAAATCCACAAATGAAGTTATTTTCCCAGATTTATGAACAGGGGTTGATATAGCACTTGCACTACTAGACATAATGCATTGACCACCACCACCACCACCACCACCTGCAAAACTGTTACTTTCACCACCACTGGACAAGATTTCAAAATCATTATGCTCCTTCACCTCATTGTGCCTGTAGTAATCCTCTGCTGCTATTTCATCACTACTGTACACATTCCTACTTGATCTTATAGTCATGGAAGGGGATAACAAACTATTTTGGTTGATGACAAGGGTGAATGCCACACTGTGGTATTACTGTAGCTGCCATCTTGTGCTGGGTCCACAGCGCCATGTGCCTGTCCTTAAGATGTGTATGGTGTCCCTCTGTGCCCAAATGGCTCCCGTTTTTACCTTGCTCACATGTGCATGGCAAAGTTGGCAGATTGCAACTAGCTCATCATTTACATCTTGCACAAAAAAATCCCAAACAAGGGGTTGTGATCCCCTACTTTTAACATGTCCCTGATGCTGATTATTGGACTTCATTTTTTAAGCCCTGAAGTGGGGGGTGTGCTACATGATTTTTCAGGCAGGACACACTGGGACTGCAACTGACCACCATGACTACCTGTCACTATTACTAGGTCATCATCATCATCAACTGAAACTGCTAAATCACAACTTTTTACCGGGGGGGGGGTGTTAATGCAAACAGACCCAGACACAGCTACCTTGAATTTCTTTTTTGTCCAGTTCCCAACAGGGATCACTGACATCATCATCATATTCATCACCATCATCCACATCTTTTACTTGGATGCTGGCATGTGGACTGCATATTGCAATCACAGCAACATCATCATCATCAGATTTATCATCATCAACACCACCATCACCCAATATTTTTTCACTGCACTGTAAATCATTGCACGGCAAATGTGTGACCTGAACTGAAGTGGAAGGAATGTGACATTGTGTGTTATCATTGCCATGATGATCAGAAGCCTCATGTTCAGTTACCAATGGGATGTTACTGGGAAGTATGACATCATCTACACTGTCACTCATTGCTTTACACTCAACTATATATTTGGACATGGTCAAATGATCAGAAGTGGAACTTGAGGCAGCAATACTCATACCACCAGCAACTGCACTAACACCACCAGCTGGGGCAAAATCATCTCCTCCAACTATGATTGAAGCTACCGATTGTGCTGTAAAAACATTGAAGGATAAATACCTTTCCTCACATCAGCAATGCACTTCAGTGCACTACCACACCCACAGACAATCTTACCACTGGAAGCATTGCCATGGTGAGAAACAGCTTTGCTTGCACGTCTCTTTCTGGGCATTTTGGTGGATCAACAAGAAAATTCTAAACAAATTTAGATTTTGGAATGTTCACTCTCGGCCACTGGAAGTGAAGCTAAAAAACAACAGTGGCTTCAACAAGAGATACAGATGCAAAGTCACAACAAGTTCAACAACACCTTAACTAGCCAGTGGTGCTCAAGTCACAATCCAATCTGGAAAAGAATACCTTTTACTGGTTGGGGGGAGGGGCACTGTGACTGCAGATTACAGTAACAGTGCAAAACCAAGATACCACAAAGCAGTACAAAATCACACAGGTGCAGTGGATAGCAGGTTCACACTGCTGCAATTACACTGTGGCACAATAAAAGGTGTATTATTTCATGTCATGCATCGCACACACACTCACACACATACACTTTGTCTACAAGTAATGCACAGCAAATTGAAAACTTCAGTAATATACCTTGTATATTAAACAGCCTGAAATTATGCACTCCTGCACCAGGTCCACAACACAATCAGCAAATAAAAAAATGTCAACGATTACTGAAAATATTACTGTGTGTACATTAACACAGTCATACAAGAAAAATATAATCAAGAAAACAAAGAACTCCCTATTTCTCCAATTTATAATCTACTTACACCACCGATACATCCCAGGGTACTTAAGGAGCTAAAGGTGGAACTAGCAGAGCCATTAGCAAAACTATTTAGTGAGTCTCTGAGCACAGGAGAGGTCCCAGAAGACTGGAGAAGGGCTCATGTGATCCCACTCCACAAGAGTGGTAGCAGAGAGGAGGCAGGGAACTACAGACCAGTCAGTCTTACCTCAGTAGTGGGCAAGATTATGGAGGCACCTTAAGGAAAGGATAGTGCAACACCTGGAATCCATAGGGCACAGGATCCAAGACAGCATGGGTTTACAAAGGAAGGTCCTGTCAAACTAATCTCATAGATTTCTTTGACTGGGTAACCAGAGTGATGGACCAAGGGGAGCAGTTGATGTCGCCTACCTTGACTTCAGCAAAGCCTTTGACACTGTTCCACATAGAAGATTGATAAATAAGCTGGGTAGGCTCGGGTGGTCAGAGTTGGTCAACTGGGTGGCAAACTGGTTGACGGGCAGAAAACAGAGAGTGGTGGTAAATGGTATTCAGTCAGAAGAGATGCAAGTCACAAGTGTGGTACCTCAGGGATCAGTCCTGGGGCCAGTCCTCTTCAACATTTTCATTAGTGACCTTGCAGATGGACTAGAGGGTAAGGCTTGTCTGTTTGCAGATGACACCAAGATCTGCAACAGAGTAGATGATCCAGATGGGGTGGGCAGAATGAGAAGAGATCTGGATAAACTAGCAAAATGGTCAGAAGAGTGGCAACTGGGATTTAATGCAAAGGAGTGCAAAATCATGCACATAGGGAAGAGAAACCCTGAAGCCACCTATAGGCTGGGAGGGGAGCTGCTAGCAGTCACAAAGGAAGAAAGAGACTTGGGCATCATCATCACTGATGACCTGAAATCATCCAAGCAGACCTCTAAAGCAGTAGGTAAGGCTAGGGGGGTGTTAGGGTGTATTAGTAGGGGTATCACAAGTCGTAAGAGGGAGGTAATAATTCCTCTTTACAAGACACTGGTTAGGCCCCATCTGGAGTACTGTATGCAGTATTGGAGGCCACACCTTCACAAGGACATTAACCAAATTGAGGCAGTCCAGAGGAGGGCAACCAAAATGGTGCAGGGACTGCATCAGAAGACATATGAAGACAGATTAACAGAGCTCAATATGTATACCCTTGAGCAAAGGAGGAGAGAGGTGATATGATCGAGGTATTCAAACACCTTAGAGGCATTAACAAGGTGAAAGAGTCTAACATGTTTAAATATAAGAAAAATAGCAGGACAAGAGGACACAGCATGAGATTAGAGGGGGGCCGATTAAGGGGGAATGTGAGGAAATTCTTTTTCACAGAAAGGGTGGTGGATGCATGGAATGACTTACCACAAGAAGTGGTGGCTATGAATACAGTGCAGGGCTTCAAACAGGCATGGGATAGGCATAAGGGAGCAATACAAATGACTATGAATAGATAGGCCACTGACAGAGCAAAGGCCGATGGCACATTTATAAGGTAGAAAAAGAAATGGGCAGACTGGATGGGCCTTGCAGTCCTTATCTGCCGTCAACTTCTATGTTTCTATGTTTCTATGTTCTATGTTTCTATGATATGCCCTTCCCCCAAAGCACACTTCCACTGTCTGTCACTACACAGATTGAATGTTGTACATTAAAATTCAAAATCCACACACAAACAATAAACACTCGATGATATGAGCACAGGAGGGTTTCCTACAATCAATGCACTTAAGTTTGAGAAAAAAAAATTAACCAAAAAGGCTTTTTAACAGCTTTTAGAGGGTTTGAACTGCAGAGAGCTCTCAGACCAAACTGTCTCCTACAGCTACCTACACACACTACCCAAAACGGAGGCTGTGCAGAACAATCTAGGGGCCCATGAGACCTGCAATCTCATGAATCACTGCAAAATTTGCCTTTGGGGCTCAACAACAAGGTGAAGTGATGCGAAGTACATTGATTTCAATGTACTTCACCTTAAAACTGGTGGAGTAGTGGTTTGGGGAAGGCAGAATAACGTGAAGTCATTGCTTTCAAAAGACTTCGCATTCCTCATTATGACATGAAGTACTCTGCTTTGCATTGCAGAGTACTTTGCAGATTCCACATTACTACGTAAATCACTTCGCAGAGCAGATTGTGGCCACTTCGCCCACCACTACATATAGTTATGTTGTTATGTTAGCAGTACAGCCCTGGGCCCACAGCAACACCCGGTTTGCCATAGAAGCTTTGGTACACCCCGCAGTTTTAAGCTACTTAGAATGCAAAAGTTAACTGCAGATGACAGTAATGAAATACAATTCTAGAATCAATGCAAGAAGAGGTAATTTATGCATGAAAGTCAAAAGGACTGGGAAAGGTGCTGACAGTGACTTGATCTTCTCTCAGACCCCATGCTTTGTTACAGAGGCAGAAGTAAGTCAGTTTTAGAAAAAAAAAATCATATTGGCAAGGCATTTGGATCTTGGCATAATGATTTGCTAACAGGGTACCTTGGGGAAGAGGGACCACAGTATGTACACTTAGTAATGTAGTTTTCCCTTGTAAAACTGCTGCAGCTTCACTGTGCTGCAGTGCGAGTTACTCCTCTGCCATATAGATGTCAGCAGTACAGCCCTGGGTCCACAGCATCACCAGGCTTGCTATAGAAGCTGTGGTACACAATGCAGTTTTTTTAGCACCTCAGAATGCAAAAACCAACTGCAGAGGACAGTAAGGAAATACATAGAAACATAGAAGTTGACAGGCAGATAAAGACCTCAAGGCCCATCCAGTCTGCCCATTTTTTTCTACCTTATAAATGTGTCATAGGCCTTTACTCTGTCAATGGCCTATCTATTCATACTCATATGTATTGCTCCCTTATGCCTATCCCATGCCTGTTTGAAGCCCTGTACTGTATTCATATCCACCACTTCCTGAGGTAGGCCAATCCATGCATCCACCACCCTTTCTGTTAAAAAGAACTTCCTCACATTACCCCTTAATCAGTCTCCCTCTAATCTCATGCTGTGTCCTCTTGTCCTGCTATTTTTCTTATATTGAAATACAGATCCAGAATCAATGCAAGAAGGGGTAATTTATTCATAAATGTCAAAAGGACTGGGAAAGGTGCTCTTTAAAGGTAGAGGTATCTCTAGTAAGCTCAATACAGAGATACTGAAGCCATTTAGGGCTCCATACCAAACCCAAATTAACAATGTCAGCCTTGTGTAATGAGCATTGAATGGCATTAGCAAAGTTTTTTGAATATCAAGTTTATAGTCAGATAGCGAACCAAAGTCTAAGATGGCTTGGAGGACTGCAGGGATGGAAGTCACAGGAGAAGTGATGTAGAGGAGAATGTCATTTACATAAACGGTTACTTCATATTGATTAGTGCCCATGGGGATCCCAAGGATATGAGGATTAGTTCTCAGTTTGAGGATAACATGATACATAGAAACATAGACTTTGACGGCAGATAAGGACCACTTAGCCCACCCAGTCTGCCCATTTCCCTACCTATTGGATAAGCTGCAGATTCTAGTTAACCAACAGCCTACTTCCTGCAACCCCCCACTATAATTACCTTATGTCTGTCCCATGCATGTTTGAATTCCCCCACAGTTTTAGATCTCAAAACCTCTCCAGGAAGGTGGTTCCATGCATCCACCACTCCCTCCGTGAAAAATAATTTCCTCACTTTACCCCTGAGCTGTCCCCCCTCTAACTTTAAATTGTTCCCCCTTGTTCTTACACATCTCTTTTTCTGAAAGATGCTACCCTCCTGGACTTTGTTGATTCCCTTGAGGTAGTTAAAAGTTTCTATCATGTCCCCCCCATCCCTCCTTTCATCAAGGGTATACATATTAAGCTCTCTCAGTCTCCCTTCATATGGTTTCTGATGTAGACCCTGCACCATTTTAGTTGCCCTCCTCTGGACTGCTTCCATTCTGTCTATGCCCTTAGTAGATGAGGTCTCCAAACTGCACACAGTACTCTAGATGGGGTCTCACCAACTGTCTGTACAGAGGGATAACCACTTCCTTTTTCTACTTGTGATGCCCCTCCCTATGCATCCCAGTATCCCCCTGGCTCTCCTTACTGACTTCTCACATTGCTTACCCACCTTTAGGTCATCTGATATGACTACACCCAGATTCCTTTCCATTATTTTTGTTGTTAGTACCTCCCCTGCTATTGTGTACTCTTCTCCTGTATTTTTATTTCCCAGGTGCATTACTTGCACTTCTTTGTATTGAATCTAAGTTGCCATATGTCTGACCATTCCTCTAACCCTGCCAAGTCCCTTCTCATCCTTTCTACCCCCCCTTGTGTATCAACTCTGTTACAGATCTTTGTGTCATCTGCAAAGAGGCATACCTTTCCTTGCAGACCCTCTGCAATGTCACCTATAAAGACGTTAAAGAGGACTGGACCCAGTACTGAGCCCTGACGTACTCCACTAGTAACCCCCCTTTCTTCAGAATGTGTTCCATTCACTATTACCTTCTGTGTCCTGTTGTGCAGCCTGTATGCTACCCAGGCTACCACCCTGGGACCCACTTCCAGGCTGGCTAAATTGATTATTAATCTTTTGTGCAGGACTGTGTCAAATGCCTTGCTAAAGTCTAGGTAGGCCATATCCACAGGCCCTCCCTGGTCTATTACTTTGGTCACCCAGTCAAAGAAATCAATTAGATTCATCTGACATGACCTTCCTGCTGTGAATCCATGCTGCTTTGGGTCCTGTGCTCTGCTGGCCTCTAGGTACTGAACAATTCTTTATTTCAGAAGTGATTCCATCATTTTCCCCACCACTGAGGTCAAACTAACAGGTCTGTAGTTTCCTGCTTCTGCCTTGCTCCCACTTTTGTGAAGGGGAATCACATCTGCCCTCTTCCAGTCCTCAGGTACCACCCCATCTTCCCATGATTTGTTAAACAGTGTGGTTAGTGGTGTCACTAGGTCCTCCCTTAGCTCTTTTAGGATTCTAGGGTGAATCCTGTCAGGCCCCATTGCTTTGTCAACCTTGAGTTTTAGGAGTTCTTTCAGGACTCTTTCTTCTATAAATGGACTGGTGTCAACCCCATTACCCATAGTGCTTCTATTGTTTGGTTTAGGTAACTCCTCCTCTTCTTCTTTTGTGAATGCTGAACAAAAGTATTCATTCAGTATCTCTGCCTTTTCACTGTCTCCCTCTGCCCACCTCCACTCTCCTTTATTAATCTTCACTATCCCTCCCTTAACCTTTCTATGCTCCCTAATGTACCTATAAAAGGTTTTATCCCCCTTCTTAACTGAGTTGGCTATCTTTTCCATGGTTTGGGCCTTTGCTTTTCTGACTGCCTTCCCCACTTTTTTCTGCTTTAATTGATACAGTTCCCTGTCGTGCTCCTTCTGTGATTCCTTATACTTTTTGAATGGAGTCTTTTTCTCCTTAACCTTCCCTGACACCTCTTTTGAGAACCATAGTTTTTTTTATTCCGCTTTGTTTTCTTTATTTGTTTCACACAAAGGCTTGTTGCCTCCATGATGGCAGTTTTGATTTTTTCATTGTTCTTCCACCCCTCCTTTATGGCCATTTGCTAATGCATTCCTCAGGTATTCACTCATTATGCCAAAGTCAGCCCTTCTAAAGGCCAGTATCCTTGTCTTTGTATGTCTTGTCTTCATGGTTGTGTTTATTGTGAAGCACACTGTGCAGTGGTCGCTTGTTCCCAGATGTCTACTGACTTCTAAATTTGTGATCCTCTCTCCATTTGAGAGTACCAGGTCTAATATTGCTCCACCCAAGTGGGTTCCACCACTAGCTGTCTAAGGCATGCCCCCTGAAGGGCATCGAGAATGACCCTGCTCTTGGATGTGGCTGCAGTCCATGTCATCCAGTTAACACCTGGCATATTCAGGTCCCCCCATCAACAGTATCTCCCCTTTTTCAGCCATTTTAAGAATGCCCTCTATCATTTTCTTGTCCATTTCCTCCCCTTCAGACGGGGTCTATATACAACCCCTGTGCAGATTGTGATGCCATTCCCTGTCTCCAAGGTGACCCAGAGTGTCTCTTGTCCTCCCCCTTTACTTTTTAGTTCTGTAACTTTGATCCCTTCCCTTATGTAGAGAGCTACTCCACCTCCTCTTTTACCCTCCTTGTCCCTTCTGTAGATTGTGTACCCTGGTATGTTGACATCCGAATCATGGTTCTTTGTGTACCATGTTTCTGTGACTGCCACAAAATCCAAGTGTTCCTCTTCAATCAGGGCTACTAGCTCTGGAAACTTGTTTCCCAGACTACGGGCATTGGTACTCATTGCCCTCCATTTAATGTTGGCTTTATCCTTTTTTACACCATCCCTGCTCTTATTGCCGTTGTCTATTTTTCCATTTACCCCTGTCCTGCCCTCTGTCAAGCTCTGTACCTCAGTGTTTACCCTACTACCTGCCATGTTTTGTGGGTGGAAGCTTGAACTTTCCTGTTTCCTATCAGCACCTCCCCCCTTGGCTAGTTTAAAAGCTTGCCAAGGAAACCTTTAAACCAGTCACCTATGAGCTTGTTTCCCTTCCTGGACAGATGCAGACCATCATGCCAGTGTAGACCTTCATCTCTCCAGGTGGACCCCCAGTCCCCAATGAAGCCAAAGCCCTGTGCTCTGCACCAGTTTTGCAACCATTCACTAAACTGCATGGTGTGCTGTACCCTAGCCTCACCCCTGCCATGGACTGGCAGCACCTCTGAGAAGGTTACTGTGCTTGCTACCTGTCTGAGGCCCCTCCCCAACTCCACAAATTCATCCTGCACTGCACTGATCTCATACCTAGCTAGGTCATTTGTCCCAAGGTGGACAATGATATCTAGTTCCCTCTCCTGTGATGCTGCTTCTGCAATCCTGAGGATTTGCTTCCTGTCCCACCAAGCCATGGCACCAGGTAGGCACCTTACTTCCCTCTCCTTTCCCTTCCCCAGGTCTACACCCCTAACAATTGAGTCCCCTATCAGAAGCTGTTTCTTTCCCCTGTGGTGTCCCTTGCCACTCTTTTGTGGGTCTCCCTTGTGGATGTCCCCAGCATTCTTCTTGGTCTCCACTGAGGGTGTCATCATAGAGGAACCTTGATTTGCCAGACTGATATATGATTTGTGTAGAGGTACAACTTGGGGGCTACGCCTCTGTTCCACCACCCTCACCCTCCCAGAACCTACTGTGGTCCATCTGCTCTTCATGCATGGCAACCTCTGAGGCAGTGGTTATGGAACTGGTGCTCTTTAGGTGGGGAGGCCTCCTTAGTCCTTGCCAGTTCAGCCTGGAGGTGGGCAACCTCCTCCCTCAGAGCTGACAGTTGCCTGCAAATAGGGCAGCAACGCAGGTTCCAGAATGTCTCCCAGAAAACTGCTTCCCCAACAGCCAGTGTATTGCACCACTCCCCCCATGTCCCTCTTCCTTATAATATACAATGAGTAATATATAAAAAAAAATTTTTTTTTTTGTTTTTTTGGTGTGTACTTACCCTTTATGCACTGTGCTGGGTTATTAAGAATATGACAGTTCTGCCCCAAGACCTGTTGAGGAAGTGATGTCAGAACCTTGGCTATAAAGGAAATGCCACACCTGGGGTGGGTGGGGTGAGGGGACTGGGAATGGGGGCATCCTTGTTGGGTGTCACGATACAGTTAGAACAAAGGAGTAAAGACCTAATTGCAATAAATTCAGACACAAGCAATAGTGTAGTGCACATGGATCCACTGAATAAAATCATCAGCAAAGTCATATCTAGTCAGAGTAGAAAATTGAAATGGCTAGCATTCTCTGTCAAAGGCTTTTTCTGTGTCCAGGAACACCAGGGCCACAGGATTCCTAGGGTCTCTGGATACAGAGAAGATATGAGTAAATTTTCTAAGATGGTCTGAGGAGTGCCTCCCTGGCATGAAGCTTACCTGTTCCTCCCCAATGAGTGATCCCTATACAGAGCTAAAGCATGTTGCTAACACTTTAGCTAAAACTTTCATATCATAGTTGAATAATTATATTGGCTTATAATGTGTTCCTTTTCTTGGGTCTCACCTTGGTTTAAGGATTAAAGTGATCATGGCTTCAACCAGGATGGTATCAATAACCCTGTGGTTATGGGTGTATATAAATGTTTGTGTAAGAAGGGGAACCAGTTCTACAGCAATTGTTTTATAGAAATTGGCTGTAAAGTAATCAGGGCCTGGGGCCTGATCAAGAGGAAATGAGATGATAGGATGTAGGACCTCATCCTGTGAAATCAGAAAAGCTAGAAACTCTCACTGTGCTTGTCTCAATTGTGGGAGATCTACTGAGTTCAGATGGTGGTTCACTGCAAACTGAAGAGGGGGAGTTAGTGGAGGCTGCATATAAGTTTTGGTAATATAGTATTTGCGAGCAATATTCCTCATAATGGTCTTAATACTAACATCAAGATCAGACTGAATAGCTTCACCAAACATGCCACTTTTGGGTTTTTTTAAGGCAAGAGCCATAAGTCTGCCTGCCTTTTCCCTTTGTTTGATGTACCTAGCAAGTGTTTTTTTAAAATAGCATGTTCTTCTTTCTCCCACAAAAGCTCGGCATATTTGTCTCTTAAGAAATATAAAGGGGTTGTAATATTGGCCCGGATAGTAGGGCAGAGCTTTGCTCAAGTCTACTAATATCTACCAAAAGTTGCCTGGCCTTGGCATCCCCATCCTTTGTGCATTTACATGTTAAGCAGATAAATTTGCACTGAAGGGTCACTTTACACACTGGCCATTCTACATCATTCTGAGGTACAGATACCCATTTTAAGGGTGGTGGAATAGATACATACATTCTTATGTTTTGTGACTAATAAAGGGTCTTTAAGAAGCGTGTTGTTCAATTTCCATATGGAACGAAGGTCAGTGGGTTGTGTGAAGGCATGCTGGTGGGGCAAAAGCAAGTGGTCTGACAAAATGCTGGAGAAGATCTCATATGAATTTAAGCCATGAAGAAAGGACTGACTTATGAGAAAATAATCAAACCTGGACAGAGATTTGTGTGGCGCTCAGTAAACTGTGTAATACCTATAGCTAGGGTGAAGGATATGCCAAGGGTTGCAAAGCCTCAGTGATAGAGTTGCCAGAACTAGTTCAGAAAAGATTCAATCCCTCCTCAAACTCTGGTTTTCGAGTTCTAATTTAGAACTCAAACACTAGAGGGTTTGCCAAAGGGTTCAAATTCTGAACCTTTTTGTGCTTTGTTTTTTTTCTAAACATTGCTCACCCTGCATCCCGCAATGCCATATAGCTCACAGGCACAGGGAGGGACTTATGAAGGGACTTTCTGGCTGCTCGGAGGGAGGGACTAACAATGGAAGGATGGTGGCATGGCACTAGGCTGGCACCGCAAAGCAGACTGGTGGGTAAGTGGCTGGTGGTGAGAGGCATGGAGGATACAAGGAGTAATTGACAGCTGGGAGGGAGGGACTCAGGGACTGGATGCCTGGCTGCTGTATTTGGGAGGGGGGAGTGAGTGAGTGGCGGGAGAGCATGAGTGGCTTGCAAAAGGTGCAGAGAGCAGAGGCCACAGGGAGGATGGAGTGACAGCTGGAAGTGAGGGAGGGACTCAGGGACTGCCTGGCAGCTGCAGTATTGGGGAGGGAGTGAGAGTGACAGCTGGGAGGGAGGAAGTTGGGATGGAGGAAGGAGTCAAAGTCACGTGAGAGGTATGACATCACCACACCTCATCAAAGGCATTACACAGCAGATGAATCAGTGGCGGGCCTGGTGCAGACTGAACAGAGCAGAGAGCAGTCATCTGAGTCGACCGACTCTAATTATTTTTTTTGTCGGGCTTAGGCAGCAGGCAGTACCAGGCAGTAGAGTGGGCTGTGGCCTGGGGACTAGGAAAAGAAAAGCCCAAAAAGATTTGTGGCTGAAAAAGGACTAGAGTAAAAGCCAGGCAGGGGAAGAAGGAGGAGTGACAGACAGGAAGGACAGTGTGGGAAGGGGAATGAGAGTGTGTGTGATGGAGTAGGTTATGGAGGAGCCAGTCTGGTCTATGTACAAGACAGGAGGATGGGAGTAGGATGGGAGGACCACAGACATTATCCAGTGTGTTCGGTTGTGTGACTCTTTCTCATGGTGTACTGCCCCTCATCGTGTGACCTGCTTTGTCTGCAACACCCTGCTTGTTTGTGCTCTTTCTTTGACTGCAATGACTGTACCTATGCTAGGGGATCATCCTACTGTGTGACCTTTTGACTACACAGTTCCGAGTGTGTGTGTGTTACCATGAGAGGCCCAATGAGCGGCCAGTTGTGTGTGGTGGTAATATTCTCCTTAAATACATGCAAGAAATATATTTCCCTGTTGGGGACAAAAGTCACATGAATGAAAATCTTTTTAACTGTGTTCTGTCACTGTGTGAGTGATTCCGTCTCTTGTGACCAGCCCATCACCATGCTGATGTTTGCCCTTTGACTGCACTGTACCCTATCCAGTGTGTGTTACCGTAAGAGGCCCAATGAGTAGCCAGCTGTGTCTGTGAGTGTGGTGGTATTCATCTTCTTAAAAACATACCAGAGATATATTTCCCTGTTGGGAAAATAAACACATGAATGAACATTTTTCCATTGTGTTCTGTGACGGTGTGAGTCATTCTGTCTCCTGTGGCCAGTCCATCACCCTGCTGCTGTGTGCCCTTTGACTGCTCTGTACCAATACCCAGTGTGTGTTACTGTGAGAGGCTCAATGAGTGGCAAGTTGTGTCTGTGTGTGTGGTGCTATTCATCTCCTTAAACACGTGCCAGAGATATATTGCCCTGTTGAGAAAATAGACACATGAATGAAAATCTTTTTCACTGTGTTCTGTGACGATGTGAGTGATTTTGTCTCCTGTGGCCAGCCCATCACCCTTTTGCTGTGTGCCCTTTGACTGCACTGTACCCTACCCAGCGTGTGTTACAGTGAGAAACCCAGTGGGCAGTTGTGTGGTGGCACAATTTCATGTAATAACACATAAACAATATTTTTTTTAACTCAGTCAGACTTATAATTCCTGACCTTTCACCTTGACTGATCTGCTTTGTGTATGCCTATGCCCAATTGCCCAGCAGCCGTAGCATTCTGTAAGCATTGAACATGGGATCCTTCCTTTATTTTTGAACTTGCAAACCTGCATATTCTTCAATTGTGTTATGAGTTCACTTCATCACAGTATCATATATAGCCAAAACCAAATTTTGTAGTTGCAGCCAGTGATCACCAATCATACACCATGTCATTTTCTAACACAGGAATTGTGTGTGACTGTGTGTGCAGTATATTGCTGCTATTATGACAGACACCAACACAAATGAAGTATCAGGTTCTGGTGGTGGAGCAGGTGTTGGTGGTAGTGTTAATCTGGTGTAAGCCAAAATAAATAAAATGTTTCACGTCATAAAAATTCAACAAACAGCAAAAGAGCAACAACAAAGTGAGGAAAAGGGGGACCTTTTAAGAAAACTTTTGCATCTGCTGGTGTCACATGGAGAGGCACCATAAGATGTGACATTCATGCTGTTAACATCCCAGTGACTAGCATTAAAAGTGCAAGTGACAATGACTCCCTCTTTGACTCAAACAGTAGCTCTTTATCTCAGTCTGACACTGTTGTGACTGGTGATGATTCATCAGTTCCTCGATGAAGTGAAATGAGCACATCTGCTGCTGACAAAGAATCAGGTAGTGCATTTGCAAATAAATCCAGCAATATTGGCAATGAAAAAGACATAGCTAGTGAATCCATCACTTCTACATAGGCTAACAATGTGAACCCCTCAAGGGCCACTGCCAATGCCCACTCTTCTAGCACCAAGATTTTAGTTACCTTCCTAGCACTCAAACAACGTCTGTCACATCTGAAGTGTGGAATTATTTCTGTGCCAGTAAAAGTGATTCATGTAAAGCAATTTGTTCCCTATGTAATCAAAGTGTAAGCCATGGTAAAATTGCATAATGCCTCAGAACTAAAGCTCTTAAATGCCACCTGAAAAAAACCTTTAGTATTGCTTGATCATCCAAAATCCATGGTCTCCATCTTCCAGACCACACGTGAGCATGAGAAGTGTCAGGAGGATCAAAAATCTGAAATGCATACTGAATTGTCTGACCTTGATGAGAACAGAACCACTGCCCATCCTAGGACCACCATTACCACCAACACCTACACCATTAGTACCAGTTGTACATCCAGTGATGGCACTGAATGTGTAAGTCCAAGTCCACCACCCCAATGTCCATCTCGTCATCAATGCACAGTGTCTAATAAGCCAGCAGAGTCATGCTGTAAGCAACTAACACTGTCTCAGGCATCTGAGTGGAAGAATACTTTTACCAAAAATCATCCAAAGAGCCTTCATCTTACTCACAAAGTTGGTGAATTATTAGCTGTAGCACTTCCCCCATACTCTTTAGTAAATCATGAGGATTTTCGAGAGCTTATGAAACCTGCAGATCCTCATTACAATGTTCCTCATTGATGGTACTTTTCCTGGTGTTGAAATACCAAATATTTATCGGGCATTAAAAGAAACAGTGATGCTTGCACTTAAAACTGCAGAGGGTGGAGTTATTTATGTCACAACAGATATGTGGACCAGCATCAAAATATAGATTATATGTCCCTTACTGCTCATTGGGTCACTTTTTCTTATGCTTCATCAAAACCAAAAACACCCCAAAAGATGGTGCTGCTGCACATAATGAAGTTTGAGCAAAATCATAGAGCTGCAAACATCTTGCAAGAACTAAATGAGCTCTGCCATGAATGAATTTATTCCCATGGTCTAAAATGTGGCTTTATATAAGTGACAAAATCTTGAAAGCAGTACAGGATGGAGGGTTTATGCATGGTTCTTGCTTTGCACATTGCTTACATTTAATTGACATGGGGTTCCTGAAAAATGAAACACAAGTGGATGGTGTGATTGCTGTTTGCAAAAAAATTGCGACTCACTTTTCACATTAAACCAAGGCCATAAGGATATTGTTTGAACTGCAAAAAAAACACAAGTTGTCTTAGCAAAAGCCGACTCAAAATGTTTCCTCTCGGAGGAAGTCAAGTATTTATATGCTGCTGTGCCTCTTGGAACAAAAGCAAGCTGTACATGAGTATTGCTCCAGTTACATTATAGGAGATGGCATAATGCCTCCTGTGCTGTAGTGGAAATTAATGGAAACAGTGTGCTGAATCTTAGCTCCTTTTGAGACAGCTACAAGGGATGTGCCTTCAGAAGGTGTGTTTCGGCCCAGCCCAATGGTGCTGAGGGTTGAGGCACTGGCTGCCACACCTCACTCCACACTGGTGAGCCAGTTCAGGAATGAGCCTGGGCTGTCGGGGATTGGCAGGGGAGGAATGAGATTGAGCATCCTATGACTGCCCTCCTAGTCCTGGGGAATGGGGTGGACTCACGTCATGCTATAGCAGTCCCTGGGGATGCCCGTTGGTACTGAAGATGGATGTGTGTCTAAGGGGAGGGAGCATTGTGGATGTCTGCACAATTGTGCATAGATGTTATTGCATGTCCCTGCCCCCATTGGGAGAAAATGAGCTGGGCATGACCAAGCAGCTTGATGGCCGTGCCCTGCACTGCAGGAAGAACTGTCATGGAATTGAGCTGGGTGTGTGCTGGGTGTGTGTGGTGCCGGTCTGGCTGGTAAGAGACGGGGAACCCTCCAGTGGATTAGCTGCAGATGGATACCCCCGTCAATTGGCGCTGCAGCAGGCGCTAACAGAGATATTGATAAAAAAAAAAGGTATGTCTCTGAGTCAAATATTCCCACTCATAATGCTGATTTCACATCATCTGAGTGTCCTGACTCGACAGATCTGAAGCTTATACAACATGTCGGCAGTATCATGGAAATCTTGTAAAGAGAATGTGCACGTACTTCCAAAATAATGACAGATTATTTGCAATGACAAAACCAAAACACTACATATTTGCAACTCTCTTAGATCCCAGGTTCAAGGTTATGCATCTTCCCAAAACAGATGACATAGAGCACTACAAATTACAGTTGCTAGATGAGTTGCATCACTCCTGGGATATGGAGTCAAACACAGGCACCGACACACACAGTAACTTCACACTGTCATCTCCACAACATGCAGGTCCATCTTCACAATGAGATGCAGAACTGGAAAAGTCACCAAAAGTGAGCAGTAGTTGTTCCACAGTGTCGTCCATCCTTAGTAGCAAGCTAAATCTGTGGCAAAAGCTTTAAAACATTACGTCTACCATACCAGCTTACATTGATTCCTCCTCTGAGCATTCTCTGTCTATCATGGTAACAGTTACCTAAAATAACCTCTTCTTCCTATTGATGCATGCCCTTTTGAATACTGGAGATCAAAAAAGTTAAAATATCAAGATCTATGTGATGAAGCCTGAAAATATATTGGTTGTTCTTCAAGAAGTGTCTCTTCAGAGTGCATGTTTAGTACTGCTGGCAATATTGTCATAGAAACCAGAAATAGGTTTCTGCCATAAAATGCACATACATTAATTTTTATTAAAGTCAATAAGGCAAGATTTTCATATCCCTAAAAGAGTATACAAGATGATCCTGAAGTGATTGATGTTTTGGATGCTGATGGTGGCGGTTAATAAATAGCAATACTATGTAGGACAGGGACGGGTCTCTCTGAGCAAAAAGGAAAGTTAATAGACTGTGTTGAAATTGAAATGGATTGGTTCTCTCTCTGTCTCTCTCTGTCTCTCTCTCTCTCTCTCTCTCTCTCTGTCTCTCTTATAATGGACCATATATTTATACCCACAACATTTTCACAAGTTCAGTGGCAAACTGCTTTGTACTAGGGCCTAAAGTCAGCATTTGTTTTCCAGAAAAGTATAATATCAGCGGGTACAGGCCCAAATTTGTCATGAAGGGGATACTGTGACTGTCAACCCTTTTTGTATCACATTAATTCTAGTTGACATTAAAACCCATTTTTATCTATTTTGTTGAAAACAATTAGGTTCCAGTCACCCTCAACAATCATGGGAAGATACAAATGGGGAACTAAGATATTAAGGAAGGTATTAAAGAAGGATGGGCAGTCTGCATGGGGGTATAAACTAAGCATAGGAGAACAGTGATATTGTCTAAGGTGCCCTGAAAAAGATGTAGTGCCCTCCTGGATCCTCAGTGGCATGCACTCCAGGCTACTAGTCTGTAATGTGTACTCTGGAGAATGCCAATCCCCCCAGACTCTGGTGCTCTGATAAATGTGGCCCAACAGTGACAGTGTGCCACAAAAGAAGGGCAGTGTAAGGGAAAAGAGTAACAGGTAGCTTCTGTGTGTGAAATGAGGCATTAACCTTGCACTGTGAGGTAACAATAGCAACCTGACAATATTCACGTACAATCCACCATATGCTGGTAATTCCTAAATTAAAACTATTTACAGAAGTAATCAGGACATTCCAAACAAATTATTTGCAGGAGGAATCAGGAAACAGAAAAAGGTGGGGGTAAGAAGCAATACCAACCAATTACAAGGAAGGGTTGTGAGTCCTCCTCCAAACAATGAGACAGAGAAGGATACATAGATCCTATAACCAGTAATGTAATCTGCCCCAACCCCCCACAAGAGTTCTTACCCAGATCTGGGAAAAAAAATGTTCCTAGAGAGGACTGAGGAGTCCACTTGAAAAACATTAAAAGTCCAGGGAGAAGGAAATGTGGCAGAAAAAAGTCACAAAGACATAGGAAACAGCAAGTGGTGAAGCAGCCTGCCTTCAGCATGTGGATGGTTTCTGTGATCCCTCGAGGTCACAGAGGCAGATACACTTGGTGACACGAGTTGCATCATCAAGTTGATTCCAGGTCCCAAACCTTGGTGTCAGTCCATCTGAAGCAGGTCCCCACTGTTTTGGGCTGCAGGGCTACAAGCCGGTCATGCTACAGGGAAGCCATGTTGTAGAAGCCTCTGAAAATCTGATCAGTCAAGGACATATGGAGCTGCAGAAGCAAGGTGTGCTGTCCGGAGGTGTCACCACAGAAACAGTGAAGAAAACTGCAGGGATGGCTGAACAGGTACTGGGACTGCAGGTTGGGGTAGAGCAAGAGCCTCAGTGGGGGAAGGATTACAATTTGTAAAGAAGAGGGACCAAAACGGAAAGGGAGCCTGCTACACTGAGCAAAACAAACATATGGTCAGCAGGCATGTCAGGTAAGTAGTCCAGGCTGCTTCTCAATGGGCTGAGCTCTATGGGATGAGAAAGAGATTAGGGGAATATTTTGGAAGCTGGCACCTGCTGTAGACAAGAACTGTTTCACTGCATCTGGAGTAACAATCCACAGATGAGCAGGATAAAACATACAAAACTTGATGCCCACCATGTAAAGCTTTTTATTTCTTCATTAAAATGTGGGTTTTATCCAGAAAATGTAATAGCCTGAAAATAATAGGATGGGGCTTCTGTCCAGGGCCTAACATCGGGTGTAAATCTCTGTGAGCCTGTTCAATGATATAATGCAGGGTGTTGGAGGGAGGTCCTGTCATTTTTTAATCAAAGCCTCTGTATGAAAAGAATAGTATTAGGCCCCTTTGCCTTTTCAGGAATGCCAAAAATCACTAATTTGTTACAGTGGCTGCTGCCTCCCTCATCTTCCAGCCAGTCCTCTAGCTTCTGAAATTTCCTGCAGAGCCTAATAACCTTGGGCTCAAGTTTGGCAGTTTAGTCATCGAGGGACCTAACTGTGTTTTCTGCGTCAGTCGTACAAGTAGTGAATGCTTCAAGGGTAGGCTTGAGTGATTTAAAATCACCTGCCATGTCCAATAGGGTTTACATGATGGCATTAAACTTGTAAAGAAGTGATCCAGCTTGTCTGGGTAGGCCTTATGCTCTGGAAATGGAGTAGTCAGCTTGTCTGGCTTATGGCATTTTGAAGCATAAGGTCTCTCTGGGAGAGGTGGTGATATAGCTAAACACTCCATACCTGTGCCTATTGGAGCTGCAGACATTAGAGCTTCAGCTATGTTGATACTGAGGGGCAATAGAGGAGACAGGTGGTATTTGAAGGAGAGTTAACAAGCCTTTGTGTGAAGCAAATTAACAAAACGAAACGGTGTAAGAAACCACTATGGTTCTCAAAGGAAGTGGCAGCAAAGGTTCAAGAGAAAAAGAAAGCATTCAGGAAGTACAAGGAATCACAGAAGGAGCAGGACAGGGAACTGTATCAGTTAAAGCAAAAGGAAGCTGGGAAGGCAGTCAGAACAGCAAAGGCCCAAACCGAGGAAAAGATAGCCAACTCTGTTAAGAAGGGGGATAAAACCTTTTATAGGTACATCAGGGAGTGAAGGAAGACCACGGGAGGGCTAGTGAGGCTTAATAAAGAGGAGGGAGGGTGGGCAGAGGGTGACTGTGAAAAGGCAGAGATACTAAACAAATATTTTTGCTCAGTATTTACAAAGGAAGTGGGGGAGGTACCTAAAACAAACAGTAGAAACACTCTGGATACAGAAGTTGATACCAGCCCATTTACAGAAGAAATGGTTCTGAAAGAACTCTTAAAACTGAAGGTAGACAAAGCAATGGGGCCTGATGGGATTCATCCCAGAATTCTAAAGAACTAAGGGTAGAACTAGTGACACCACTGACTACCTCTTTAACAAATCATGGGAGGATGGGGTGGTACCCGAGGACTGGAGAAGGGCAGATGTGATTTCCTTCACAAAAGTGGGAGCAAGGCAGAAGCAGAAAACTACAGACCTGTTAGTTTAACCTCAGTGGTAGGGAAAATGATGGAATCACTTCTGAAGGAAAGAATTGTTGAGTATCTAGAGGCCAGAGGGCTCAGGACCCAAGGCAGCATGGATTCAACAGCGGAAGGTCATGCCAGACAAATCTGATAGATTTCTTTGACTGGGTGACCAAAGTAGTAGATCAGGGAGGGGCTGTGGACATGGCCTACCTAGACTTTTAGCAAGGCATTTGACACAGTCCCACACAAAGATTAATATACAAGTTAGCCAGCCTGGGAGTGGGTCCCAAGATGATAGCCTGGGTAAAGAATTGGCTGGAGAATAGGGACAGAGAGTAATAGTAAATGGAGTCCACCTGAAGAAAGGGGTTACTAGTGGGCACCGTGAGGTTCAGTATAGGACCGGCCTTCTCAATGTCTTTATAAGGATAGTGCAGAGGGACTGAAGGAAAAGTATGTCTCTTTGCAGATGACACAAAGATCTGCAACAGAGTTGATGCACAAGGTGGGGTGGAAAGGATGAGAAGGGACTTGGCAAGGTTAGAGGAACGGTCAAATGTATGGCAGCTTAGATTCAATGCTAAGAAGTGCAAGGTAATGCACCTGGGAAACAAAAACCCAGGGGAAGAGTACACAATGGGGGGTGAGATACTAACAACAACAAAAATGGAAAGGGACCTGGGGGTAGTCATATCAGATGACCTAAAGGTGGGCAAGCAATGTGAGAGGGAAGCAAGGAGGGCTGGGGGATACTGGGATGCATAGGGAGAGGCATCACCAGCAGAAAACAGGAAGTTATTATCCCTCTGTACAGACAGTTGGTGAGACCCCATTTGGAGTACTGCGTGCAGTTCTGGAGACCCAATCTCCGCAAGGACATAGACAGAATGGAGGCTGTCCAGAGGAGGGCAACTAAAATGGTGCAGGGTCTGCACCGGAAGACATATGAAGAGAGACTTAAGGAGCTGAATATGTATAGCCTCAAGGAAAGGAGAAAGGGGGACATGATAGAAACTTTCAAGTATCTCAAGGGAATCAACAAAGTCAAGAGGGTAGCATCTTTCAAAAAGAGTGTGCAAGAACAAGGGGCACAATTTGAAGATAGAAGGGGCGGCTCAGAGGTAATTTAAGGAAGTATTTTTTCACAGAGAGGGTTGTGGATGCATAGAATGGCCTTCCAGAGGAGGTTGTGGAGTGAAAAACAGTGGTGGAATTCAAGCATGCATGGGACAGTCATAAGGCAATTCTAGGGGGTGGGGGTAGGAAGAAGTAGGCTGCTGGTTAACTAGGATCTGCAGCTTATCCAATAGGTAGGGAAATGGGCAGACTGGGTGGGCCAAGCAGTCCTTATCTGCCATCAAAATCTATGTTTCTAAGTTGAGTACAATCTGCCAAAAAATAAAATAAATGATTTTTTGGCATGCCAGGAGAAGCTGTAGGGAAGCTGTTTCTCCTTAGCTCTTCATCATGTGACTCCGGGAGGTAGGTTCATAAGAAGCCTAAGTTAAAAAATTTGGTAAAAATATTAACAAACAACAAAGTTACAAGCTCAAGTTGAAAATTTTCAATGCATGCTCCTAACATTTGTTATTTTGACCCCAAATTTTCAACATAGTCATTTTTTCACACCACTGCATAAATATGACAGCTTTCATATTTTGATTCCTGGCTGAAATGGGTTTTTGCATTGTGGCATGAAATTTATTTATTAGATTTTTGATTACCAGGTAGACATACTAGATAATTATTCTTATTTTCAGGTATGACCTGGGAGAGTACCAATTACAAAATATCATGAAACACAGTACAGTAAAACAGTACAATTTTCAATGTAAAGGGTAACCTAGTACAATGCAAAAGCAGTTGAAAAATAAATTCTGACAGAGTGAGAGAAATCATTGTAGCAAGGAGAAATCAATACAATACGAGCATATTGTGAAAGAGACAGATCAGTGTAACTAAGCAATTTAAAATCAGAGCATCTTTACATAAATGCAACACAATAAACAGTTATGAGAAGAACTACAGTAATCAGATAACATAGGTTGGGTGACTAATGAGACAGGAAACAGGTACAGGGTCAGAGACCAGAGAGGAGATACCAAGGGATAATATTTTGTACTTTAGTAGAGAATGGTCAACTAGATCATATAGGATAGTGTATGGTTACCCATACACTACAAGGCTATTCTTCCACCAAGTGGATACAATGCCGACTGATGACCTCGAGAGCGAAGCTCGAGAGGTCTCCAACTCAGCATTGTATCTACGAGGTGAAAGAATATCCTTGTAGAGTATGGGTAATCATCTACTGTTCTTTATAGTGTATTGTGCCTGAAAAAAAGACAAAAAGAGACTCACTTTTCCATATTTTCACTCGGTTCTGCCAAGGCCGTTGATTCACAACTGCCACTGCCCAGCACACTCACGTGCCCCTCTCAGACTGCAAGGGATGAATCAGAACTTCTACTGTAGCCCTTTGTATTATGATGTCTTCACTAACGCAGAATGAAAAGTCATTCTGTGTTAGTGAGGACGTCACTACTGCAGCAGAACAACTTTTTGTGGTGTATGGATTTCGATACACAACCGTATTTCACCATACACTATAAAGGCCTTTGTTAGGTTAACGAATACTATACCAGTAAGTAGTCCATTGTCCATGGCAACTTTGGTGTCATTTGTGAATTTGAGCAGGGCAGTGGTGGTACTGTGGCCTTTCCTAAAACCACACTGGACATCAGAGAAAAGGATGTTTTTAAGGAGGTAGTTAATGGTTTGGGCAGAAACAATTTTCCCTAGCATTTTAGTCAGGACTGAATGGATAGCTATAAGGTGATATTTGGCAATGGAGTTGGTGTCACCTTTCTTGAAGACTGGGACAATCTTATCAACCTTCGGTATATCAGGAATAACACCAATGACTCAATGACCTTTGAATCAGGAATTGAAAATGTTTACTTACTAGGCTTATTAGGTGGGGTAATATCAAAGCTAAACTGAAACATGGAGGTAAAAATGTTAAAAAATAACAGGGTTGTGAGCATACACCATGCATGCAATAAACACACAGAGGTGTGGCTGCATAAGCACATGCCCCTGTGGGACCTGTGCATATGCAGCTGCAGATCAAAATACATATATCTATCTATCTATTTATCTATCTGTCTGTCTGTCTGTCTATTGATCTATTACAGTGGTGCAGTAGCATCACTATAGTTAGAGCAGAATAGGCACTTTAATGTTAAACCCCAGTTTTTGTACTTTAATAACTTCACAACTGGTTAACATATTTGCAGGACAATTTGCATGTGTGGTCTCAAGGGGTGGCTCTCTTGAACTGACAAGTTTTGTTCTAGTCATATGTGCAGATTTCAAGATGCGGACAGTGAAAAAACTCATAAAATCAATGTTTTTTTCCTGTTTATTTATTTATTTATTTTTGCCATGATGTAGTGCCAAAACAGTTTGAAATTTTGGTTGGAAATGTTCAGGAAAGAAAGGGATCGGCCCACAACAGTGTCTTTCACTGGTTTGGTGAAAAAATATTAATCCCTTCCAAAGTTAATAAATTTTAAAGATTCAGGTTCTGAGCATACTCAGTCAGCACTTCAAAACTGCTAAATAATGTTTCGTATGGGAACCTTTTTCTGTGAGTTTTTTGTGAGCTTTTTCATATGCCACCATCTTGTTTTATATTTTTTCATAAAAATTACAATTTTGAAAAACACAAAAATGTCATTGTGGTGAGCAACCAACACCTGTAGCTTTCTAATCTGCACCCCCCTTAGCTGGATTCTGCATTTAACATTTGGAGAAATGTATTTATTTAAATTTCGATAACCAGGTGGGCCAACTGAGACAGTAATGTCCCTTTTTCAGGGGTGACCCAGGGAATAAAGGCAATTCCTTGAGAGAGGTACAATATACAATATGGTACAAGAGCAAAAACACAGACATACTTGAAGAATGAGTACAGTCACTGACAGGATAACAATACACATGTAGATATATAAAAGCCACAGGATGTTCATGAGCAGACAGTTCCACAACTTCAGGCCGATGATTCTATGATGGTCTGGAAGGGTCCAATGTTAATAGCTCTGTTAACTGGGCTTGGGATCAACTGTGAAGGAGGCTTGAGACCACTGAGATCAAGTGGGGTATTTTGTAAGGTAGAACAAAAATCATAAAACCATTCCTAATATAAAAGTTTGTAATTTTTACAAGTATAAGAGAACTACTAAAATTTACATAATTACAAGATAGAGAGGGAAAGACATGGGAGCAGGGAAGGGAAGGGGTTAAGTAGAAGAAAAGGAAAGCTAAAGAGGAGTGTGTGAGAGAGGCAGAGGGAGCTCTAGGCTTAAGGAGAGGGGGATAGGTGGAAGATAGTAGAGAGACCGAATGCAAGTGAAAGGTACATGGAGATTAGCGGAGGATGTTAAGTGCAATTTCCACAACAGGTGGGGGGTGGAAAGAAGATTTCCTTGTATCTTCTTTTAATCTGGTGAAGAAATGCACATGAGAGTAAACTATGTGGGAGGGTATTCCATTTTAAAGGTGCAGAGAAACCAAAGGATTCCCTGCCAATGGCTAGGCGAACCTTGGAAGATTCAGCAACGGTAGGAGGCAGTGTCGAAAGGTCCTGGGGAAGGATTTCAAGGTGAGTAGCCCAGAGAGATTGAGTGGGGGATGAAGTTGGATTAGTTTGAACTTGGTGAATAGTACAGGGAAGTCCATTTTTGGCTCAAAGGACAGCCAGCCTAAAGATATAAGAACATTGCAGTGATGTGCCCGAGCTGGTGCAACATCTGTAAACTGAGCTATCCTATGGTAGGCTTGTTTGATCTTGCCAGAGTGGTGATCCTGGCTGAGTGAATTATGGGTGAACCATAGAATAAAGCTGGGAGGAGAGTAGTAGAGGCAGTGATCCTCCTAACATGAGGAATAAGATAAGGGGAAGTAGGATGGAGGAGGAAAAGCTTCTGATTTGAAGTTTTGATAATGTTGTTAACATGGGAGTCTAAGGATAAGTGTTTACTGAGAGTCATACCTAGGTATTTGAAAGAAACCACCATTTTAAGAGGCTGACCCAAGGATGTGCTGATGGGCAAAGGGGGCTGAGAGGCTAAGTCAAAGGATGTATGGCAGAAAAGCATGGATTTAGTTTTCTGAGTATTCAGAACCAGAAGGTTTCCTTTGAACCAGTCTTCCAATTGATGGAAGTTCTTTTCCAGGTTTGATCTGATAGAAGAGACATCAATGTTGTGATGGTATAGGATGGCATCATCAGCATATAGCTGTATCGATCGCCCCCCCCAACAGTTAAGGGGCAAGTCATTAATAAAGGTAGAGAAAAGTAGGGACCCAAGAATAGATCCCTGGGGGGCCCCGTCTGAGATTGGAGATAAGGAAGAGAGGGCCCCAGCCAATTAGGACACACTGGAAGCAGTTGGACAAAAAGTTTGATATCCAGGAGAGGGAGTTGGAGTTGAGACCTAATGAATGTAGTTTGGAAATGAGGAAGGGTGATTAACAAGGTTGAAGGTCTTTGTGAGGTCAATGAAGACAGCCCCCATGGCATTTCTGTGGTCCATGTCATGGAGAATGTCAGTGGTGACCTTCAATAGAGCAGAGTCAATGGCGTGTGATTTCCTGAAGCCATATTGATGTATTGTAAAGACGTTAGTTTGTTCAAGGAAGGAGTACAGCTGATAATATAGCATTCTATCTTGGATTTTTGCTATAGGATGCAAGGTGGAAATAGGTCCATAGTTTTCAACGAGATTGGTTGGGCTCGATTTGTGCATGGGGACAACAGTGGTGGTTTTCCATTTGTCTGGGATAGTATGTGAGAGGGATGATTGATTAATTAACAGGGGAATTGGGTGAACCAGCATGGGGGCACCAAACCTAAGGATTCTGGGAGGCAGGGTATCAAAACCAGGGGAGCTGTCAGGATTGATACCCATAAGGAATTTAAGGACTTCCTTATGAGAAGCAAGTTTTAAATGAAAGAGCAGGTGGTGAGTTTCAGCATCGGGGGATTGAGACGTGGGGCCTTTTATCCAGGAGACCTACCTTGTAGACCTCAAGATTGGTGAAGAATGTTTATTTCTGCAGTAATGTCTGATGGTGAGGATAGTTTTGAGCCCTTCAGTAACATGATCTGGGGGTGGGTCCTTTCAAGGCCCTTAACCCTTAGGCTGCCGGAAGATTTAGAACGCAGGTTTTTAGGACAAGATATTATGTCAGCAGCAGCCTAAGGGTTAAGGAGGGTGTTCATTTGCTTCCAAAAGCATTTAGGGTTGCCAAGGTTATCTGTTTGTAGAGACTGTAGATAGTGCAGCTTGGATTTGGATACTTTAGTTTTGCAGGTGTTCTGCAATTGCTGGTAGGAGTGCCAGTCAGTGAGGAGCCCTGTCTTTTTGTAGGAGCACCATGCTTTGTCTCTGGAGTACGTTAGGAACAGGAGTTCCTGGGAGAGCCAGGAGAAGTGAAATCCTTTAGCCTGTCTTATCTTGAAGGGGGCATGGAGGTCGAGGACAGAGGTGAAGGTGTTGATAAAGTAATCCAGAGCCTGATTGATGTCAGGAAGGGTGCTGATAGGTGACCAATCAGAGGAAGCAATGCTATGTATAAATTCAGAAGTGTTAAAGTTAGTTAGGTCACTGGCTTTGAAGATCTTCAGAGGGGGGTAGGGAGGTTATTTTTCCAGATACAGTAAGTCGAGCAGTGATCATGCAGAGCATCAGGGAGTGATCACTCAGAGCATCAGGGAGGATGCCTGTAACCTTGATATGGAACCTATTATTTGTTAACACCCAATCAAGGAGTGTGTGATTCCCAGATTGCATATTGAGCCTGGTTGATTGGTCGATAAGTTGTTCTAACCTGGCATCGGATATAACCAACAGGTAGAGAGTATGTTTTGGGCAGAGCCAGTCTAGGTTGAAGTCACCACAGATAATAGTGTTACCATGATGGAGGGTGTCGAGATTAGAGAAGAGTTCTGTATAGGAGGTAGGTGCATGTTTGGGGGGTAGGTAGATGCAGCCTGCAGTTAACTGTTTGGTTTTGCTGAGGGTGATTGAGATGCACAGGTGATCGATGTCAGGGTCAATACCTATGTCGGGCAGTTCACCGACATGCAACCCAGCCCTGGTATATAAAAATACACCCCCACCTTTCTTTTGGGGTCTGTCCCAATGGTAGGAGGAGCAACCTGGGAGAATAATTTCTTGGGATTGTATAGAGGATTTTAGCCAGGACTCAGCTAAGTAGAGAACATCTGGCTTGTATTGTTGAGTCCAGCCTTCAAGTTCAGCCATTTTACATCTAACACTTTGGATGTTCATATGGGCTAACTTGAGTCCTTTCATCTCCGACCAGGTAGGATAGGGAGATTGGAGTTGGTGCAGAACCTTCTTAAAGGGTCCAGGGTTTAATTTGATGTTGCCAGAGAGCATGGGTAAACAAAGCTAGGAACGGATAACAAGTGGTCTTAGGAATGGAGTCTTAAGCTGATTCTGTGGACAGTGCATACTCATGGTTGTTTAGGCATGCAGGGCTAAGGCTAGAGATCTGAGGTTAAGGGTGGGCGTGCTTGAAGTAAGCTGTGCATAGTGATGAGGAGGAAAAAGAGAGAGAGAGAGGACCAGGAAGAGAGCGGAGAAGCAGATGCCCTGTCCTTATATTTTTGGTCATGCTGGGGACAGACCAGGCATGTGCTTTTGCAGTAAGATCTGTAGTGTTTGAGGCATACTGCAAGAGCCTGTGCCTATATATAAATACGAAAAGGCACACTTATTTAACAATAAAGTCAAAGCAGCAAAAATAAAAAATGCAGATACAAACAACAGGGAAAACAACAGACAACAAAGAGTAGATACTAACAATAAAAGAGAAAATGTGAATGGACAGAGTGTCAGAGGAATAATATAAGGGAGGTGGGTAGTGCTGGAAGAGGAAGAACAACAATCACAAGAAATAGGGGGTATGAAAAAGGGGGGGAGAACCAAGGAAAAGTGGGAACAAGGGTGACAGCACAAATGACATAGTCGGGAATAAAAAATACAGAACTAGAGTATAGAAAAAAAAGAAAAATAAGGCAGTGTAATTCGGACAATACACAGCTAGCAGAATGTATTTTTATTATTCCAGTGGCTCTTTGTTCTTTAACGTTATCACTTCTGTCTACAGCATTCTGCAGTTTGTCTATTGTTTTCCATTATTTGTATCTGAATTTTTCTTTGCTGCCTTTATTTTATTGTTTAACAGGTAGGTATGTGTTTCCATCTTTTTATATGAGCACCAGCATTTGCAGTATACCCTGAGCCAAATGGAAATTACAAGTTACATACAAAATTGATATGTGCACTTTAGGCTTTACAGTGAGCAGGTTTCTTTGGCTCTCACAAGGGCTATTTACTGAGCATGTCGGTATTGCCGCCATTGCACATTTTACTATGTCCTTTCATGTTATCACTTGTGATTGGGTCACTCAGGTCCAGCAGCTACCGACCCCAAAAATTTGTCTACCTCTACCTGTGATGTCGCAAATGTCTCCTACTTGCCTGTGATCCCTTTGAGGCCAAGTGTTCCTGCTCCGCTGTCTTTCCTCACTGATAGTTTGTCTGCTGTTCTTGATGAGCCTGTGTTGGAATAGCTAAGTCAAGGAACAGCTGCATTGATGCCAGCTCCCTCTGTGATGTTTACTGATTAGAAGTTAGTGGCTACCCAGCTTGATTAGGATTATGGGCAATTGGCACTATCAGCACTGCAACTGACTGTGACAGATATCCAGGCAAAAGAAGTCACGGCACACCACTGAGCACTCACCTGTCCTAGTGTGGCTCTTTCTGTCTTTATGACCGATATTTCTAAAGGTCCAACTGTCTTACAAATAGTAGTTGAAGGTGCTTCCCTGAGATTTCATTTTTGGAAAATCTTCACATAAACATTTAGGGGCAAGTTCCAGAGGATTCCCAATGGTGGCACCTCCCCCCTCCTTGCAATGTATCTCCGTCTCCATGAGTATACCTTTAATAAAGGAAATGGTCCCTTGCTTGCTTTTTTTTTCTGAATCCATAAAAAAAAGGTCCCCCACAGGTTACACCACCCCCACCACAGCCTCCCACTGAGCATCCACCACCCCTCACCCTCCTACCCTCCCACATACTTTCACTTACCTAAACTGGACCCAGTGTGAAGATCCAGTCTTCCATTCAAGACACATCTTGCTACTGGAACCGCTGACTGCTGTATGAGAAACTAAGGTAAGTGCAGTTCAATGTATTTCAATGGGGTTTTCAACTTTGATGCATTACTGTCATTTTTGCATATTTTCACTCCAAATGTTCAGCATGGCTTTTTTGATACCCCACATCATGAACACTATCAGTGGAATTATGCAAATCTGTCCCAAGAGGTGACTTCCTGGTTGCTTGGTGAAATCATCTTTCAGGGATTTGAAAATGTTCACCACCCTTGTTCAAGAGGTGGGGTCATGAGACAAGTATGTTGAAAATTTGGGCTCAAAGTATGCAAAAATGGCAAAGTTATTCACATACAATAAAATTTTGCTATGCACATTCATAACTTTGGTAATTTTAATATATTTTAAGCCCAAACTTCCAACATAGCCTTTTTATTACACCATCTCATGAATGTGACAGCTGTCATTCCTCAAATCCTGCCAAAGCTGTCTTTTCACACATGTGGCACGAAGTGATGTTGCGGTGGTATGGGGTCACATTTCCCAGATGGATTCTGAAAGGTTCAATAACTGATGGTAACAAAACTCAAAGAGGACCTTGAAGTACTGGTTTCTGATAACTTAAAAGTAGGCAGGCAATGTAAAAATGCTGCACAAAAAGCCAGTGGCATCCTCTGGTGTATAGGCAGGGGCATTTCTAGTAGAAAACAAGAGGTGGTAATGCCATTCTACAGTACATAGGTAAGGCCACATCTCGAGTACTCTGTGCAGTTCTGGAGGCCACACCTCAGAAAGGACATTGATTGCATGGAGGCAGTGCAGTGGAGGGTTACAAAAATGGTGCACAGCTTACACCAGGAACAATACAAAGCTAGACTGAGGCACCTGCAATTGTACTCCCTGGAACAGAAAAGAAACAAGAGGATATGATAGAAACCTTTAACTACAGTACATGAAAGGGATAAATCAGGTAAAACTGGAACACCCATTCCAAAAAAAAAAAAAAAAATCACCATGAACAAGAGAACACAACATGTACTTTACAGGAGGTAGATTCAAATCCAACTATAGAAAGCCCTTCTTTACAGAGCGAGTGGTGGGACCTTGGAATAGTCTTCCTACAGCAGTAGTGGAATCAAAGACTGTCAGCATTAAAGTTAGAGTGGAACAAGTACTGTGGTACTCTAGGAAAATTACAAGGTAGGGGGTTAGTCAAAATAGGCAGACTAGATGGATCTCATGGTCCTCTTCTGCTATCACATTCTTATGATCTTATGTGTACAAGAGGCTGGGTAATAAGATTTATCTTACAATTTGGTTGTTGTTCTTTTACAAATGGAAGCACATGACTGTCTGGACCCTGAGCTCTCACAGCGACATATATGTGCACATCTAAGGAGGGATGGGAGAGGGCCCTGCTCTTCCACAGGCAAATAAGGATATGATCAAACTATGTGAACATTTGGGGATGGATGAGAATGCAGGGCCCTCTGGGCCCTGTGCTCCCATAGGAAAATAAGAATATGATTATACTATCTCAAAAAGTAAGGACATTCACTGCAACAAAACTTAATCAATACAATAGTTAGGGTTAAACTGAAAAAAGTAGGGAAAGGTGGTGTTAGGGTTTCCAACCGTAACACCTCACCCCATCTCTGTATGCAGGAAACCAGGTGTAGAGTATGCCTTGAGGTTTGCAAGCCTAATGCGCAGCACATTCTCATACACTGTACACATCTCAGTTTCTTTACTGTATAATGGGGTGGGCATTAGGCTTTAGAACCCCAAGGCACACCCATTGTCTGGTTTGCTGCCTGCAGGATGGGGTGTTAGGGTTGGGAACCCTAACACCACATTTCCCCATGAGGGTCTGCAGCCAGAACCTCCTATTCCCCTCCATGGAACCACCACTGCCACTAGCTCCTCCCTAAGCAGAGGAGCACCAGCTTGTCAGTGCCAGCACCATTGCCAGGTCAGAGTTTCCCTTGTCTGGAAGCTCTTTGAATGTGATAAAAGTGACAACATCATTGTCACATGTAAGTTATGTAAGACAAGAGTAAAGCAGGGGAAAAAGGGGACACACTTGGGCACAGGTGGCCAGAGAACTTACCTGAACATTTGTTATGGTGAGCAGTGGGAGGCCCGACAGAATGAGGTGGCAAGTAATGGTGGGGGAGGTGGTGGTCCCTCCTCTGTGCCTTCAGAGATGCTCACTGCTGGCATCAGAGACATGCAAGACAGGTGCAGCAGACAAACCCCATTGAAATGGCTGCACCACATGTTCTGGCACCAGCTGGAGAACCAGCAGCAGCACACACACAAGGACATCAGCTAGCATCAGTTAAGAGCTGGCTACTTTATTTGAGGGAAATTGGGGTCCTCCAACATAGGGTCACTGCTATGGAGGAGATGATAACAAAGAATCCTAGCCAACCAACAGCAGTTGTTAGAAGGATGGTGGAAGAGCACTGGGGCAGTGCGGGTGGTGGTGCCAGCACTTCTTGGACCAGGGCCAGTGATGCTGTTTAAAAAAAAACTCATGCCTTTCCTTTTCTATATAACTTCTTCTATCCTTTTCTGCAAGTCTGTACTACACTGTTTTACCCTTTTTCTTATAAAAAATAAAAACAATTTTGAAAATAAAATTGAATGTACATTTCTTTAATATTCCAATTGTCTGTATTTCTATACCATCTGCTTTGGTTCAATCTTAAAAAATATGAAAAAAAAAATTATTTCCTATCTGTATTTTCTATCATGATGCTCTGTCTCCAATTCCCATGCATCACACCTTTCCTTTCTTTCTATTTCTCACTATATTTTCTGAAATTTTTCACAGCTACCAGAATAAATATGTCAGGCAGCTATAGGTTAGTACTACTGCCACTGCCATATGGTACTGCATTGTGTGTCACTGCACCTAACACTGTTCTCGGTTAGTTGTGCATTAATCACAATGTGCATTACTTCTGTTCTCCCATGATTTGTCTCAAGTGTCCAAATCTAAAGCACTGTAGTACACACAACAGTCAAGCACAATATATACATTTATCACCTCTGGAAATTCTCTTCCAAACCAGAAATCAGTAATGCTGGTAGGAGACTGACACTGTTGCCACTGCTACTATTCTATTTAAATGGGACAGGAAATCATTTCTAATTGGCAGCTGTTTATAACGTTATTTTTTTCAGAATTGATATAGATTTTCCCTAAATTACTCATATTTAACAGTACCTGAAAAAAGTGATAAGAAAATCTGCATTTTGCATTGTTTGTTTTTATGAGCAGCACATTGTTACAGTTCTCTTCATGGAACCAGTATTTTGAAATTTTATCTATGTCAAGGTTTGTGCACAGAACTCTAAGCATAGTTCTGATAGGCCAGCAGTTCATAACTAGCATTCTGCACACATGATGTAGTAAAAACTGCAAATTACTGGTTCTGTGAAGACAACTGTAACAGAATGCTGCCCAGAAAAATAAAACACTGGAAAATATAGTTTTTATCACTTTTTATTCAGGTAAGTTAAATATAGATAATTTAGAAGAAAGTATTTCATTTCTGAGAAAAACAACTTTATAAACAACTGACAATTAGCACAAATTTTATGTCCCCTTTAAGTCACTCCCTCAGACATTGTATGTTGTCAAGCACTTTGGCACACACAACAGCCAAGCACAATATATACATTTCTCACTTCTGGAAATTCTCTCCCAACCCAGAAAGCACTCATGCCAGTAATAAACTGCTGCTGCTGTCACTGTTACTATGCTGTTTAAGTCAACCTCTTGGACAGTCTGTGTTGTTCAGCACTTTGTCTTGCTAAATTGCTCAATCTAAACCTGTCCTGCTTCTACGCTATTTAAACCCTGCTATTTTTCTTCTCTCCAGCTGCCGGCCCTTGAACAGGGCTGTTTCAGCTCCCCCACAGTCAGTCAGCACCCAGCTAGCCACCGACTGAGACCAGGACACCCACCTGCAGCTCCTTGGAAGGTAAGGTGACAGTGCAACCAATTGGAACACAGGCACTTCCAGCAAACCCGCTCTGACTGGCCAGGACTTTTCACCTGCTTTTGCCACCTGGCGCTTCTTATAAATAGATTTAGCTGCAACTAAGCAAAATTCAAGTGTCTAACAGAAGGATTTCAACTGTATTAGCTGGATTATAATTTCTAATACTGTTTTAAAGTGCTTACAGCTCAAATGTTGTTTCCTTGCTCCTGCACCACCACCACCCCCATACAAAGACTCTGCTTTGGTGCCGAAAAGTCTAACTCTCCTTTGTCTTGCTAAATTGCTCAATCTAAACCTGTCCTGCTTCTATGCTAGTTTTCCATTAGCAGGTTTTACAGATCTGCCACTAGAGGGATTTTATTCTTTTATTTAAAAAAAGTCTACCCTCTAAAAGTCACAGTTACTTTACTTGCTATATACCTTCCTTGTACTGCCTCCCTACGAAATCCTATTTTTCCAAAATGTTCTCTTTTCACTACCTCTCCGTGCCTGTTTCTTTTTTGTTCTTTTCTTTTTCCCTATACCAGCTATGAGTTCCCTCCCCCACTTTCTACTTCCTCTTCTCTCCCTCCTTGTCCTTCCTCCCTTGTTCTTTCTCCCAGGCCCCTGCCACCTCCACCCTATATCCACTATCTACTTAATCAATACCAGCAGTACCTTGGGAACGCTCCACATCTTGACCAGTCCTCCTCATGATCCTCCACTTGGAAATACCTGGCTATTTCTTAACACCACTAAGATTGGTCTTAAAGCCAGCCTATTCCTACTGTACCACATTACATATCATCGGGACTCTCATATGGACTCTACCTACTGCCCATACGCTAAAAGGAAATACAAATTATCACTATTGGACATGCGCCTCTGTTCAATGAAACTCCTACTACTTCTTCTACTGATCTTGGGCAATGTCCATCTGAACCCTGGCCAGGGCTGTTCAAGCCTTCTGAAAAAGGCAGGAGCCCTCACCATTGCAACCATTAACATCTGCTGCCTGTTACCAAAGCTTGATGCATTCCAAGCCTTTATCAACCAACATAATCCTGACATCCTTGCTGTAGTTGAAACATGGCTGACACCAAAAGTTCCTGATCTGGCAATTACCTTACAGGGCTACAATGTTTTCAGACTGGACCGTGTCTCTAAAAGGGGAGGGGGCTGTGCCATCTACATTAAGGATAATCTCCTGAGGCGCCTTGTTCCAACTCCCGTCCCTGCCTCCTCGGCCCAGCTTCTACCATTAAAATTCTTCTAGGACCCAAGCAAAAAGCACTCACTATCGTCTCTGTATATATATTCCACCTCAAGATCAAGATCTTGGCATCAAAGAAGTTCTTAACTTCATCAAATCCCAACCTCCTGGCCCTGAACACATTCTGCTTGGTGATTTCAATATAAACTGACTTGCATCTGATGTCTACACTCTTAAGGATGCCCTTGCAGCTGCCAGCCTCTCACAATTGGTCACCACACCAACTTGGATAAATTACAAAACTGGCACCAGTACCCTGATTGACTGGGTTCTCACCAATCACCCTACCAGGATCTCTCATATATCTGTTCTCCCACACTCTCTCAGTGACCACTCCCCAGTTATATGTGAATGGTCTAATAAATTTCTAAAGCCACACCCTATAATCATTACCAGCAGAGTCCTCCCATGTGGTCAACTTACCCATCTCAAACAGTACCTATCCTTGCAAGACTGGCTGCCCATCTACAAGGCAATGGATGTTAACCTTGCCTTCAGCTACAGTGGCGTGAAAAAGTATTTGCCCCCTTCCTGATTTTCTCTATTATTGCATATTTGTCACACTGGATGTTTTCAGGTCTTTAGACAGAATGTAATATTAGATAAAGGGAACCTGAGTGAACAAATAACACTTGTTTTTTTTTTTTATTTCACTTATTTAATGAAAAAAAGTTAACCAACACCAATTGGCACTGTGTGAAAAAGTAATTGCCCCCTTACACTTAATAACTGGTTACGCCACATTTAGCTGCAATGACTGCAACCAAACACTTCCTATAATTCAATATCAGTCTTCACATCACTGTGGAGGAATTTTAACCCACTCTTCCTCGCAGAACTGCTTTAATTCAGTAACATTTGGTAGGTTTTCGAGCATGAACTGCTCGTTTCAGGTCCTGCCACAGCATCTCTATTGGGTTTAAGTCTGGACTTTGACTAGGCCACTCTAAAACTTTAATTTTACTTCTTTTAGCCATTCTGATGTGGACTTGCTTTTGTGTTTTGGATCATTGTCTTGCTGCATGACCCAACTACGCTTTAGCTTCAGCTGACAGAAGGATGACTGGACATTCTCCTAAGAATTTTTCTGGTACAGAGCAGAATTCATGGTTCCTTTAATTATGGCAAGTCATCCAGGTCCTAGGGCAGCAAAGCGTCCCCACACCATCACACTACTACCACCATGTTTGACTGTTGGTATGGTGTTCCTACTGTGGAATGCTGTGTTTGCTTTACGCTTAGACATTATGGGATCCATGTTGTCCAAAAGTTCCACTTTGGACTCACGTTGGTACCATAGAACATTTTCCCAAAAGGCTTGTGGATCATCCAGGTGCTTTGGCAAATGAGAGACGAGCATTTATGTTCTTCTTTGTTAGCAGTGGTTTCCTGCTTGCTACTCACATGAGCCCATTTTTGCCTAGTCTCTTTCTGATTGTGGAGTCATGAACACTGACCTTAGCTGAGGCAAGAGAAGCCTGCAGTTCTTTTGGATGTTGTTTTAGGATCCTTGAGACTTCTTGGATGGATTTACACTGCGCCTTGGAGTAATTTTGGCAGTACGCCCACCCTGGGAAGGGTCACTACTGTTCCAAATGTTCTCCATTTGGAGATTATGGCTCTCACTGGGTTCGATGGAGTCCCAGAGCCTTAGAAATAGCTTTGTAACCCTTCCAGACTGATAGAGGGCAACAAAATGTTTTTCTGATCTTTTCAGGAACTTCATTTGATCATGGCATAATGTGTTTGTTGAATCTTTGTGCTGGCAATGTGACCCTGATGGTAAGGGCCAAAATAAGTGAGGTTTATATTGAGCAGGGCTGGATGTAATCAAGCTTGGCTGTGTTCAATCAGCTGACTCTAATTATCCCTTTAATTGGGCTGATTTAACTAGGGGCAATTACTTTTTCACACAGTGCCAGTTGGTGTTGGTTAACTTTTTTCATTAAATAAATGAAATAAGTAAAAAAAAAAAGTGTTATTTGTCCACTCAGGTTCCCTTGATCTAATATTATATTTTGTCTAAAGACCTGAAAACATCCAGTGTGACAAATATGCAATAATAGAGAAAATCAGGAAGGGGGCAAATACTTTTTCACGCCACTGTACTTCATCACCACCTTCAATAAGGCCTGTGACCTCTTCGCTTCTTCAAAAAAATGGAAAACAAAAGCCCTCTGTAACCCTTGGATAACTGTGGAGCTCCTTTCCCAGCTGAAATCTAGGGACCACCTGTGAGCATTGGCTAAAGCCACAGGCAAACAATCTGACATCCAAAAATACAAACATGCCCACAATGCCTGCACAAAATCCATTTGTCTCATGAAAAGCTCATATTATAAGGACGTCCTCACCAACACCTGGGGAAATGGCTGTGCTTTCTGGGACAATATCAAGGACATTACTGGGAAACAATCAAAGTCCCCTCCAGCCATGTTAATTGTTGAAGAGTCCACTACCCTTGATCCCATGGTCATTGCAAATACCTTTAACGCGGCTTTTACTGACCTCAGTACTGTTCTACCACCCAATTTCTTCATAGTCAGTCACACCCCACCAATACACCCTGCACTCTGTCAAACTACCCTAATTTCTACTTCAGGAAAATTAAGATGAATGAAGCTTACCACCACATCGCCTCAGCCATCTCCACTTCCAGAATCAGCAGTGACACCCTGGACCTTAAGCTGCTATCACTTTCACTTGACGAGGTCCTCAGTCCCCTAACTAAAATTCTTAACCTCTCTCTCCACACCAGTACATTCCCTGAGATATGGAAAACTGCCACTGTGACCCTGGTCCACAAAACTGGGGCTAAGACCTGCCACTCTAACTATCACCCGATCTCCATATTGCTACCACTATCCAAGGCACTAGAGCGTATTATGGCAGACCAGCTCACTGATTATTTGGACAAACATAAAATATTCTGTGCACACAACAGCATGGTTTTAGAAAAGGGCATAGTACCACCACTGCCCTGCTTGAATTTACTGGTGCAGTGCATAGTTCTCTTGATAAAGAACTTCTTACAGGGGCTGTCTTCATTGACCTCTTGAAGGCATTTGACATGGTCCATCATCGGCTGCTGTATGACCAACTACTCCTTGCTGGCCTCGCACCGGACTTAGCCCGCTGGTTCAGAAGCTACTTTGACAACCGCTCTCAAAGAGTAAAAATTGCCAGTGCTATCTCAGACACCTTGTCTGTCTGCTCCGGAGTACCTCAGGGGTCCATACTGGGCCCTCTGCTTTTCAGCCTCTTTTTAAACTCCCTACCACAATCCTGCTCAGAACAAATCATCCTGTATGCGGATGATGCTGTTGTCATTTCTACGCACAAAGAACTTTCACCACTACAACACAGCCTCCAACTCAGATTCAGTGCCATTGAAACATGGTTCTCCAATCATAAACTAGTCCTCAATCACAAGAAAACCAAGTCATTGCTATTCTGCAGTTCACATAACCATTACAAGCAACACCCCCTTGCCATCTCCATCAAGAAGGGGACAGTCCTCGAACAAGTTTACTCTTTCAAATACCTAGGGATTCTGCTTGACTCCAGTCTGTCCTGTACTGCTCACATTTACAGCGTGGCTAAAGCTGCCAGCACACACCTTGGATTACTCTACAAGCACAGGCAGCACCTCACCCCAGAGGCCCTGAAGATTGCCGTCCAGAGCTCTGTGATGTCAAATATTGATTATGGCCTCATTATCTATGGCTTCGCCGTTGACGTCCGCACTCTGACATATAACAACTATTCTTAACAAAGCATGCCAACTCACAACTGGTGCCCACCACCTCACCCACACCTGTGCCCTTTATGAACCTTCCGAATGGCTCCAACTCTCCAACCATATAAAGTATCTCACATGTGCTATGGCGGGAAGAATCAACCTTGGCCTCACACCCCCCGGTGTTACTGTCTTGTTACATCAAAACACCAACCAACAGAACACCAGGAGCTTGACAACCCAGATTCCACAAGTTCCTCACTGTCAAACTACGCAGGGCCAACACTCCTTTGCCTATAGGGCTCGTCAATGGATGAATGGTCTCAGCCACACCATCTCCTCTGCCTCAACACTAGGTCTGTTCAAAACCAGGCTCTGGGCCCATCTCATTGCCTCTAGCTCCTGTGACTGCCTCTCCTAGATGATGACCTACACAGCTTTAATCCTAACTTTATATACTGCTTAACCACAGGCCCCCAGTCCCCCTCCCCCCAGGTCCTGAGGCGCCACTTCAAATCTCAGATCTTTGTACCACCTCATTAGTCTCTCCTTGACCCATTACAGCACTTATCCCCCCTACTCTACCCCCTTTATATCTTCTATCACTGCTTCCCATTTATTTTTTGACAAATGCCTCTGGCTGCATCTTTATCCTCCCCCTGTCCTCTCATCCCTGTTTTTCAGCCACCCCCAGGTGCCTGACTCTACCCATTCCTTGTGGGCATATGTGTCCTAGCTGTGTTCACCATCTTACTATAACTGCCTCCGTTAACTACCTACAAGTCTCCTACTCCTCTACACCTTACTCTTCCTATAATTGACCCCTTTCAATGGCACTGTTGTACATGAATTGTTTACTGTTATTTCACTGTTGCTTCCTTGTTGTTTGTTATTTCTGATGTGGAAACCTTTGTAAAAGAGCCTTGGCTCAAAGGTACTCGTAATCCTAGAATAAATAAATAAAATAAAATAGATGCCAGCCCGCCAGCACAGTGGTTGGATTTCCGCTTGCGACACCAGCGAACCAGGTTCGGGAATGAGCCCGGGGAGCTGGAGGGCTAGCCGGGGGAGAGGACTTGAGCGTCCTAGGGACCGCTCATCCTCTCTGGGGGGGGAGGGGGGTGCCAGAGCTCAGCTCTTGCCTGGCCCAAGGTGGAGACCTGAGGTACAGCAAGTCCGATGCAGAACGGAGGGGCGACGTGCCAGATGTCAGCGCCTCAGCGCCTTGACGTTGAGGGACATGGCACGTCAGGAGAAAATGGGAAAATGCCTCACGGCCTCCTGGTAGACTGAGCACCAAGCTCCGACCCTCAATGCCCCTAGCAGGCCCAGAGACAGTGTCCTGACAAATGCAGATGTTTCGGGGGGAGAAGCCTCCGCTCCGTACCTGCCTGGGGGTACAGCCATGGCTCCATGGGGGACGGACTGCTCCCGTCACCTGGTAGGTGAGCAAGGGCTTAAAAGGCCATAGGTGTCTCCCGAAGAGGGGGAGAGCTGCGAGGAGAGGGGGAGCATAAAAAAATAAATAAATAAATAAAATAAAATTAGTACACACAACTGCCAAGCACAATTTGTAAATTTCTCACTTCTGGAAATTCTCTCCCAAACCAGAAATCAGTAATGCTGGTAATAAACTGCTGCTGCTGGTGCTATTACGCTATTTGAGTATCCCTCTCGGACAGTCTGTGTTGTCAAGCACCATAGGACACACAACTGCCAAGCACAATACATAAATTTCTCACTTCTGGAAATTCTCTAAAAATTAAATAATAAAAAAAGAGCTCATGAAGTAATTAGATTGTTTTGCTGTACCCCTCTGGAGGATCTGTTTCAGCCTGCTTATTGGCCACATTTACATTTACAGCTCCATTTATGCCAAAATGATATACAAACTAGGAAGACATTAACAGACCATTCCAGTACTTTGAATGGAAAAAGATGCAATCTACTGTTCTCTTTACTCAATAGATGTGGGGCCTACCAGGAAATGTAAGTATTTTGTTTTATTTCCTTTTTTTTTTTTTTTGGGCTGAGGATTGTAACCACTTTATTTCTAACCATTTGTTCTTACTTTTTTTACTATTTTCAGGTAGTATCACTAGGGTGATTAAATCATATTGCTGCATACATAGATACATAGATACATAGACAGTGTCGGCAGATAAGGGCCTATGGCCCACCTAGTGTGCCCATTTGAGCTTGTAAGTTCAGTTTGTTTTCCTAGAAGTCTGTTTCCCCTTACCCCTGCCCTCTAGAATTCCTTTATGTCTATCCCATGCATTCTTATATCCCGTGATTGTTTCAGCCCCCACCACTTCCTCTGGCAGGGTGTTCCACTTGTCCACCACCCGTTCTGTGAAGAAATTCTTTCTCATGTTTCCTCTGAATCGTCCTCCTCCAACTTCATCCCATGCCTCTAGTTCTGAAACATCTTTTCACTTAAAAATAGTGTTTTCCTGCACTCTGTTCCTCCCTGTAAGATACTTGTATGTCTCTATCATATCCCCTCTCTCCTCTCCTCTCCTCCAGGGAGTACATGTTCAGTTCCTTCAACCTGTCTTCATAGGACTTGTGATGCAACCCATGCACCATCTTTTTGTTGCCCTCCTCTGAACCTTCTCTACCCTGTCTATGTCCTTACGTAGGTATGGTCTCCAGAACTGTACACTGTACTCCAGGTGGGGCCCTCACTAGTGTCTTGTATGGCCAGGTGCTATGACCTCCTTTTCCTGCTGGTGATGCCCCTGCCTATACATCCCAGCATCCTATTTGCTTTACCTGATGCCTTGTCACACTGTTTCCCTACCTTGAGGTCATCAGAGATGACAACCCCAAGATCCCTTTCCTGCTTGGTGCATGCTATATCCTCACCCCCCAACTGATATATTGTGCCAGGGTTTTTGTGCCCCATAGGCATTATCTTGCACTTCTTTGCATTGAATTTCAACTGCCAAACCCTTGACCATTCTTCAAGTTTCTGCAGGTCCTTCTCATTCTGTCTACACCCTCTGGTGTGTCTACTCTGTTACAGAGCTTTGTGTCATCAGCGAACAGTGAAATTCTGCCTTCTAGATCCTGTGCAATGTCACTGATGAAGATGTTGAATAGGACCAGTCCCAGCACTGATCCCTGTGGTACCCACTGGTTACTCTTCCTCTGTGGAGTGACAGCCATTTACCACCACCCTCTGTGTCCTGCCACCCAGCCAGTTACCTACCCATCACACTACTGTCCTGCCCACACCCATATTCCCCAGTTTGTGTAATAGTCTTCTATGTGGCACAGTGTCAAAGGCCTTGCTGAAGTCCAGATAGGCCATGTCCACTGCCCTCCTCTGATCCACCTCCCTAGTCACCCAGTCAAAATTCAATGAGGTTGGTCTGACATGACCTCCCTGGTGAAACCATGCTGCCTTGGGTCCTGTAGTCCATTGACAACCAGATGTTCCACCAATCTCTCCTTCAGTAGTGCTTCCATGATCTTTCCCACTACGAGGTGAGGCTGACTGGTCTGTAGTTCCCTGCTTCCTCTTTGTTCCCACTTTTGTATAAGGGGACTACATCTGCTGTCCTCCAGTCCTTGGGTACCTCCCCTGTTTCCAGTGATTGGCTAAACAGGATAGCCAGAGGTTTAGCCACCACCACTCTTAGTTCTTTAAGGACCCTGGGGTGCACCCCATCTGGCCCCATTGCTTTATCAGCTCTTATTACTTCCAGTTCCTTCAGGACCCTTTCTCGTGTAAAGGGACTTGTGTCCATTTTGCACCATTCTCACCCCTTGTACTCCCTTCAGACCCATTTCCCCCTCTTCCTTAGTAAAGACTGAGCAGAAATACCTGTTCAATATGTCAGCTTTATTGTTGTCATCCTCCACGCGGCTCCCATCCTCCCCCTTCAGTCTCACTATCCCTCCCTTTGTCTTTCTTTTTTCACTTATGTACCTGTAAAAGGTTTTGTCCCCTTTACCCACTGATTTTGCAATGTGTTCTTCTGTCTGAGCTTTGGCTTCCCTTACTGACTTCCCTGCCTCCCTTTGTTTCTCCTGGTACTTCTCCCTATCCCCTTCTGCCTGTGTCTTTTTGTATTGCCTGAATGCAATCTTTTTGGCTTTTACTTTCTTTGCTACCTCTTTGAAACCATAATGGTCTCTCTTCCTTTTCCTCTTGCTAACCTGCTTAATGCATAATTCTGTTGTTCTTATAATCCCATTTTAAATACTGCCCACTGTTCCTCAACCCCTGATTCCTGTCCCATTCCCCTTAATGCCTCTTTCAAGTATCTCCCCATTTTCCCAAAGTCTGCCCCCCTAAAATCCAGGATACGTGTTTTTATGTGGTTTGGTTCTGCTCTTTCTGTGATTTCAAACCACAATGACTGGTGGTCACTGTTACCCAGGTGCTCCCCCACTGTTACCCCATCACACTGTCCCTGTTTGTGAGCACAAGGTCCAGTATTGCCTTCTGCCTAGTTGGTTCCATGACCAGTTGCTGAGGAAGGCACCCTGAAGGAGTCCAGGATAAATCTGCTCCTAGTTGATGCTGCTGCTGGGATGCTCCAGTCCACGTCTGGTATATTGAAGTCTCCAACCAGTACTACCTCACCTTGTCTGCCATCCTTTGGATGGCTAGCATCAACTCCCTATCTGTTTCTTCCTCCTGGGCTGGTGGTCTATAGACCACACCTGTCGGATGGCTGGTCCCATTTTCCTTTCCAGCTTAACCCACAGTATCTCTCCCCCATTTTGTTCCTCCTGGATCTGTGTGGCCCTCATGTCATTTTTCACATACAGTGCCACTCCTCCTCCTCCCTTCCTGCCTGCTCTTTCTCTTCTGAATATGTTGTAGCCAGGTATGGCCATCTCCCAGTCATGGTTATCATTACACCAGGTTTCAGTGATGGCCACAATGTCCAGGTCTGACTGTACCATGACAGCCTCCAGATCTTCCATCTTGTTGCTAAGGCTCCTGGCATTTTCACACATGGCTTTCCATGATTTGACCTCCCTAGACTGCTTCACTGTTCTACTCCAGCCCCTTCCTTGGTTGTCATTTATCCCTGGTTCTCCTTGCTGTTTGCCCTTCTGCTGAATTTTGCCCCTTTTCTGCTTATCCACCTTTTGGACACTAATCTCCATCTTTTGCACACTGCTTTGCAGAGATAGCGACCCTCTGGTTCACTGGTTCCACTACTAGCTGTGGGGTGAGCAAGTAGGTACCGTCCTTGCTGGCCTGCCACCCCTTTGCTAGTTTAAATGCTTGTCCAATGTAGCATTTAAACTTATCATTGAGTGTTGGATTCCCTCAGGATGGATGCAGGCCGTCAGGCTTGAATAAACCTCCATCCCTCCAGGTGGGTCCCCAGTCACCAATGAATCCAAACCTTCCTCACAGCACCAGTTCTTCAACCATGAGTTAAAGTTCCTGGTGCATGCACCCTATGCTCTCCCTTGCCTCTCACAGGTAGTACTTCGAGAAAGTGACAGAAGTAGCTACTTGCTTGAGACCCCTCCCCAGTTTCCTAAACTCTTCCTGAACTTCCTTTGGCTCCCCATTTGCCAAGTCATTAGTACCTAGGTGGATAATGACATCCAGCTCACCCTCCGTGCCTGCCTTCCCAGTGATCCCCAGTATCTTCCTTCCATCCTCCATGCTGTGGCACCTGGTAGGCACCTCACCTCCCTGTCCTCCCCTCCTGTGTTCCTAGATGGATCCCTCTTACGATGGAGTCCCCACCAGGATTCACTTCTCCTCCTCTGGGGTCCACTGCTTTCCCCACTGAGGTCACCTCCTTGCCTAACCTCCACATCCTTTCCTTCCACTTCCCTGGGTACCTCTATTTGGTTGTCCTCATTTGCCAGTGTGGCATATGAGTTCTTGAGAGGAATAGGGATCTGGGATGTGCCTCTGCCTGACTGCTCTAACCCTCCCTGAGCCCACTGTCATCCAAGTGCTCCTCATTCTCAGCATCCTTTGAGGCAGCTGCATTGGACTGGGTGGTCCCTGGATAGGGGTGATGGTACTCCTGACCCAGTTTACTTCCACTCTTTGTCTGGCTACCTCATCCCACAGTCCAGAGAGATGCATGCAGATAGGGCAGCACCTCAGTGTCCAGAAGGTCTGCCTGAATATGGCTGCCCCACAGCCACTGCATTGCACCACTCCCCACATTATACTGCAATTCCACTACTTCTCTGCTACTGAAGCTCTCTTAGTTCTCTTTTTATTTATTTACAGTAATAAAAATCCTGTAACTGATTGTCAGATATATATTTTTTTTTAAGGAAAAAGAAACTGATAAATAAATAAATGAGTCAAAACACTTGTGCTGAGGGTGGTCTTCTTCCCCCTTATGCCCCTCCTACTTCACACCTCTTACTATAACCTGTGTTTAGCTCCTGTCAATCAGATTTATCAGGGCATATAATTAAGAGTTGGGGAAGGGGTGGGGGGGCAAAATTTGCAGCAATTAAAGACAGCACAGAATTACACCACCACTATGTTTTAAATTTTCAACAGCCAAAAAACAATTATAAGTAAAGACAACAAAGAAAGTATAGTGTCACTACAAGCCTACAATCTAAGTTTAAAAGAAAAATACCAATTACCAGTTACTCTAAAGCACTGAATTGAATATGTTTCCTTCCTTCACCTTCTGGCTTCTTCTGAGAAGATGAACCTCTGTTTGCTGCTTTAACTGTGACTAAGCCCCACATCCAGTTATCACGTAGCTGAGGTCAGAGGCCAGACAATTAACACCCTTCACCCAGCTACAGGACAGTCAGACAAGCCAAGATAAAATTTGCAGCAATTAAAGACAGCACAGAATTACACCACCACTATGTTTTAAATTTTCAACAGCCCAAAAACAACTATAAGTAAAGACAACACAGAAAGAAAGTATAGTGTCACTACAAGCCTACAATCTAAGTTTAAAAGAAAAATACCAATTACCAGTTACTCTAAAGCACTGAATTGAATATGTTTCCTTCCTTCACCTTCTGGCTTCTTCATAGGTCCAGGCTGTATCACTTTTTGAAATTTAGCAATTTTTCCAACCTTGGAAAACAAGTATTTTTTCTGGGGGGAGGGGTTAATTCTGAAAATCTTTGCAGATGTCAGACTAACTGTTTTATCTTACTGTTGCTCTAATTTCGGGTAATTTTCAGCAGGTGTCTTCTAAATTTTATTTATTTATTTATTTCATTTTTGGAATTACAACCTTTGAGCCAAAGGTTCTTTTACATACGCTCCATGTCAGCATTTTAAAACACAATACAAGGATAGCAACAATGCCATGAGGGGTAGAGATGATAATACAAGCAATGCAAGGTAATAACAGTAGTAGTACAGACTTGTTTTACAATAGACAAGGATTACTGGGGTACAAACCTTTGACAATGCTTGTGAGTATATGCACCACCAGTACCAGACATCAACTCAGTTTACAAGGGCTAGACTGTGTGAGGAGGCACAGGCACCCAGTAGAGGCATTGTCAGGGCTAGAGACTTGAGGAGAGGGGTAGCTGCCAGTAGAGGCTTTGTCAGATAGGTGTGGGTTGTGTGGGCCAGGGATGAGTGGTGGAGGGTAGGGAGTTATGGCATTACATCAAGTAACCAGAGTAAACAGGTGGGAGAAGTAGTAGCAGCCATAGGACTAGGTTAGCCAAATACCATATGGAGAAATGGAGGAGGTCAGTGGGTAAGGGAGATTAGGTTGGAAGAGTAAGGGCTTACAGGGCAAAAGGCGCTTATAAAAAAAACAGTATTTCTAACTGCAGGTGCAGCAGTTGTTTGCAGGTGGGGGGATAGGGAAGGAGTAAGTGATTTGGTAGAGGGTCATAGGGAAGCAGGGTATTGTGGTGAGCAGCAACTTTGCCCAGCCCATATTTAAGTGCAGCAGTTGCAATAAATGGATTTAGATAGGAGGATACATAGGTCTCTTTTGAAGGGGCCAATTTTATCATGTAGTAGGATGGAGGGTAGATCATTCATCCATTATGAGCATTGATAGGATAGGGACCATTGAGCGTAGGATGTTCATTTGAAAGGGATGAGTAGTGAGCCTTTAGCCACACTTCTAGTGGCTTTATTTGTGATGTTCTGTTGGAATAAAGTTAAGGATAATACTAGACAGACAAAATGTTGTCAGGCAGAGAAGATGGCAATGGCTTGATTGCTGGAGCATGAGACAGCAGCACAGGAGACATGTGAAGACATGACAAGATTATTAAGACTATACTCAAGTACCCACTGTGGTGGTGATGGCATGATATAGCCATTATTGACTCCCCATCTTACTATGCCTGTCTGCTGTGAAGAAAAAATAGAAATTAGTTTGGCTCACTCTGCCATAGTGGTGGCCACAGAGTATAGCCATTGTTGACCCCATGTCATACTAAACCTGTCACCTGTGAAGAAAAAAAGAGAAATGATTTTGCCTCACTCGGCTACTGTGGTGGCCACACAGTATAGCCATTGTTGACTCCCCATCTTACTATACCTGTCACCTGTGAAGAAAAAGAGAAATTATTTTGCCTCACTCTGCCACTGTGGTGGCCACACAGTATAGCCATTGTTAACTCCCTATCTCACTATACCTATCACTTGTGAAGAAAAAAGTGAAATTATTTTGCTTCACTCAGCCAATGTGGTAGTCTGCTGGCCACACAGTATAGCCAATGTCAACTCCCCATCTTACTATACATGTCAACTGTGAAGAAAAATGAGAAATTATTGAGCCTCCCTTTGTCCACCTTGGCACGCTGTGTACCCATAAAAATGGTGGAAAAAGAAAAAAGAAAATCATAATGATACTTACTGTTACATTAGTGCTACTGGCCATGCTGTTTACTGGCTGGTGCCTTCCACTGAGATGGTGTAGGAAGATGTCATGTAACTCCTTTCTGTTTCTTGAGGGCTGTCTGGCTTTGTGACTGCATTTGCCATTCATCCCTGTGAATGTAGAAACCAGCAGGGAGACAAAAGGAAAGAAAAAAAAATGTCAAAGTCGTTCTGAGTAAGATAGAAGGCCTTTCATCCTATGCGAGGCCAAGGACTGGGGTCACCCACCACCAGTGAGGATAATGACTGAACAACAGCGAAAGTGACTTACCATCACAGGAGGTAAAGACATGCCATGCTGGCTCTGAGATCTTGCTGCCATAATGAGCTGGCTGCCTGGAGGGCCAGCTTGAGTATCCTGTCATACAGTTCCAGATTGAACTGCTGCAGTAGAGTTGCAATAGTACCATCCCCAGTATCGAATCTAGATTTACTGCAAAGTGTTTTTAGCTGCTCCACATGATGTGGGTTGTCAATTCCAAATCTACTAGATATCTCAGAGGAAACATTGTATTCATTTATATGCATTTTTAAGTCAGGGAGTTCTGTAAATCATACCATATGATCAAGTCAAACAGTATTTCCTAGAATCAGAATAATTTCTGCATCAGTGTAGAGGTGGCGGCCCATGCTGTTTCTGGCTATGTAGGACCTACAGTAAGCAGGCCGGAGGAGGAGGAAGTGGAGCTGTGTCTTACTGGCTGGAGCAGGCATTGTCTCTAGAAATCACATTCAGGTGGTTGAGGGAGGTAATAAATTAGACACAAGAAACAGCAGCACAACAACTGGGGATGGGAAACAGTAAAATGGCTGAAATTAACAGAATTGTGAATCATAAAGCAAAAAATTATAATGATGAGGAGAATGGAGGAAAACATCACAACTTTCTTTATGCTTCAACCTCATCAAGAAAGCAGCCCTTACAGTTTTCCAGACAGGAGTTGTCACCAAATGGAAATTCTTTCTCTAGTACTGCTTCATCCACCTCAGTAGTAGAAGACAATTTGTTAATGCAGATAACGCCTTGCACTTCATCTCCACCACTACCACCACCTTCATGTGGTAGAAACATGAATATGATTGCCTTGTGTGGAATGTGCCCCAATTCATTTTAATAAATGTTATCATGCCAACATTTTTTGGTGACAGATTGTTGCCCCTGTCCAGCATAATGTCCCAAGCTGAACTGAACACATGCTGTAAACTGACACTCAAAAGTGGGCAGCTGAGGTATTTCATTGCAACTGAGGTCAATGCTGGCCACTCAGGAACCTTGCTGCTCCAGAATAGCAAGGGCTCATCAGCAATAGTAAGGTCCCCTGTGTCCACCAAATATGCATCTACCACACATGCTGCCTGCAATCCTGCTGCCATGCCAGCATCAGCCTTTTCTTCCATGTCTTCAACTCCCACCTGATCTAAAACATCACAAATAGGATTTGGCAATTTGTCTTTTAACTTGTATGTTTTCTCAGCCCATTTTCCATGTGAGGCGGTGGTACTAGCAACATCCAGACTCTATGAAGTTTCATGCTGTGCCGTACATAAATGTGTCTTTAGCATCTGTGCTTCTTGTACCCTTCTTATCAGAAGATCAGTCAACATTTGGACCTGCTCATGCCAACCTTCAGTTATTGATGCCAGCCCACATTTATAACGTGGGTCCAACATGGTGGCAATCCCAAAATATTCAGACTGCAGAATGCCAGAAATCTGTTTGTTGCAGTCTAAGATGTGGAGCATGTGTTCCATTAAGGCACAACTTCCACTATCACCACCTGCCTCCTGCACTTTCTGCACATTAACCAGTGTCTGCCTCTGCACACATAGTAGTGGAATAGCTTGACTGATACAGGCAGTGTCCCCACTCACTGCCTGTGTTGCATGTTCGAATGACCTGAAAATCATGATCAGGATGTCAGTTTGGTGCCACTGTTCTGTTGTCAGAGACATGGATAGTCCAGCACTGTCACGGCTTGTATGTAGCAACAGATAGTTATGTCTCTACACTGCTTGTAAAACTGCTTGATCATGTACAGTGTTGAAATCCATCTGGTGACAACATCTAGCTTCATACGGTGCTGAGGCAGTTTGTTTTGTATCTGCAAATGACAGAGATGGTCACAGGTCTTTTCAGAATGGGCAAAGTGGACACAGATGCAACGGCTACAATCAACATGGCCTTGATACCAGGATGAGTTAGAAACTCCTGCACAACTAGATTAAGACAGTGTGCCAGGCATGGCACCCTGAGAACCCCCCCCCCCATCACTGATGCACTTCACAACATTTGAGCTATTATCTCTCACAGTGAGACCTGCTTTCAGTGGATGGGAGAGAAACCACACGTCAATCTCTTTAAGGAGCACTTTCCGCATTTTCTGACCCATTTGTGATCCATGTATACTCTTCATTGTCAGAGTATCATGCTGTCAAAAAAACACAGTGTTGCTACCACCACAATTGGACTTACTGCAATTTGACCCATGCCCAGAGTCAAATACTACCCCAGGTACTTGTGCTTAGTGTGCTGTAATGCACAAGTATGAGCTACCAGCTGTTTGGACACTGGTCCACATATCTATGCTCAGATAGATCGACCTTCCTTCCTTCCTTCCTTCCTTCCTTCCTTCCTTCCTTCCTTCCTTCCTTCCTTCCTGCCAGATATTCATTTACAGAGGTTCCATGTCATTACAAAAATGAACATGATTACAAACAGACCAAGAGAGAACAGATTACATACATATAAATAAGTTGAAATGGGTATTTACAAGGTGTAAATAAAATCATAGTGTGCTAAACAGAAATAAACAAAGCGATAAAGGGAACATTGCAAGACATGTTTTAACAACAGTTCCTTTGTCGAGGTACTGAATAGGAAAGCATAGCTAAGAAGCTGAGAGATGGAGAGAAGAGTGTAAAGGAGGGGTTGGGCAAAGAGAGGGAGGTGGTATTGGTGAGGTGAGGAAGTGGGGCAGAAACTAGGCTGGTAAGGTGTAAAGATGGGGGATGGGAGTGTGGAAGGGAATGTGTTGAGATCCTGGTAGAAGTGGAAGAAAAGGACGAGGAGGGAGGAGGAGAGGGGTGGATGAGGTTCTGGTGGGAAGGAAGCAACAAAGATGGATCGGAAGAGGACAAAGGCAGTAAAGAGGCAATAGGAAATGGAAGGGGTACTGATTAGAGAAGGGGTAAGGGAAGAGGCAGTTGTAGATACTATCTAGACAGGTTGCATTGAAGAGGCTGTGCTAGATATTACATAGGTGAAGGAGAGGTCAGCAGAGATATGGAGTTAGTTTCCACAGTCGCAGTAACCAGTAGAAGCTAGAGGGCACATAGATTTTCTTTAAATCATCCCAGCTTAGTTTCTTTATGAAAGTCTTCCCTCAGGGAGTTAAGCCAGAGCAGTGCCTGGTATTCAAATGAACATTGTCCCTAAGAGGTACCGCAGAAGGGGATTTACAGTATGTATGGTGATGCTGGTGATAGCAGCTTCAGGGCATTGTTTACCAGCTGTGACACTGTCCCATAAATTTCAGGAATGGCACATTTAGAAGAGTATGTTATTAATGGAATCTGACATTTGGAACAGGCACAGGCTATCAACCTCCAAAATCCAACATTCTCAGCAAAAGAGTATGGCAATAGATCAATTGCCAGCATTTCAGCAGTTGTTGCATTTAGCGTGCATGCAGTAGCATGACTAGAAGTGAATTGGAGTGATGCGAAAACATGCTATGAAGTGTATGCTGGACCTTTTTGGGGGTTGAGCTACCAAAAAGCTGGATCGTAGTGGCAGCATTGTTGGTTGAGTGGTATTTGACTTTTTGGGATTTATATGAACTGCTGCTTGTACGATACCAGTGATTTGGGGGTCTTCTGCACTAGCGTTACTGTGCTTTTCTGACTTCAGGTGGTACTACTCAACCCACCACTGCTACTATGCCCACTACTAGGCAAACCCACAGAATCCTCCTCCTCCTCCTCCTCTCTGTAGTCCTCCTTGCTCACCTCTCCATCTGCCTGGTCTTTTGCCCTGTCACTTCTCTTTGCTTTGCCTAATGATAATGATGAGGGACAAGGACCCCTGCACTGGCTTCCTTCTGGCGTTGACACCAAAGTAAACGGAGACTGTTCTTTAGGTTGTGTGTGTGTGTGTGTGTGTGTGTGTGTGTGTGTGTTGTTCACCTGTGCCTTGATGGCTGGTCTTTTTCCACTATGAACTCATGCCTGACATAGCTGACAGATGGCGACTGTCTCATCAGCTGGGTCAAGTAAAAAAAATCCCAAACTAGGGATTTCATAACCCTTGATTTACCATGGCAGTGGGATTGAGACGACAGAGGAAAGAGGTGAACATTTGTGTTGAATCACTGCAAACAATGTCCCCTGCATCAGCTGCAGCACCACCCTTATGATTTTCCCTTCAGGCTCCCATAGGGGATTCAATAAATCATCAGCAGCACAACTGCTGATGTCCTCCTGCTTCACAGGTCCGTCTTCCTCATCATCACTGTCTCCAGGCTCTCTGACCCTCTCATCATCAGGAGTATGAGTGAGACACACATTTTCCAGATGTCCCACCTCAGTCATTGACTCAAGCTCAACAGTATCAGGCTCAGCAGCACCACCAACACCAGTCACAGGGACCTCAGTATCCTACTCCTCCTTGACCACTGTTCCATGTCCACTGCTGCTTCTCTTGTCACCTCCCATTCCCTCCCACCAGCATGGCTGTGACAGATATGGCAGAGAAACATTTGGCTATACTAATGCCACCACCACTGACTACTTTTTCACTACTAGCAGCCTAGGAGCCCATAGAACATACTGACCCTGATATAGTATTTTTAAATGCAACACTGTTTTGGGCCACATATTTTGCACACTTCTTTGCTGCCTGCCCGGCACCTTTTCCTTTAGTAGAGCATCTCTTCCCGGTCACTGTTATATGCTAATTGTAACTTGATTTGCGACAAAAATTTTCAAATGTTAGCCATAAAGTATGGGGAGGGGTGCATAAACTTTACTCAAAACACTGAATACTTTCTTCTGTATTTTCACTTTATTCCAAGTAGTTTAAATAGGCATATGGTTAATCCTTTATTTTTCATTCAATGTTAAGAGGTTCCTGAGGAGATTGCCTTAAAGTAGTTCAAAAAAATCACTGTTCTCAAAATCCCCCCTTTTTTTTTTTTTTTGCACTTACATTATTAAACATGGCTCTCTGATGACATTTTCTGTAAGCTAAATCCATTTGCAGTTTTGGCTCAGTACTTTTTAATGTCACTGATCAGAATGTGTATAGCCTGGTAATTGGTCTCGGGTCTTGGGACCTGAAACAAACACTGAGTCAGTGCCCATTTGAACTACTTGGAATAAAGTGGAACTACAGAAGACAGTATTCAGTGTTTTGGGTGAAGTTTTTGTTCCCCCCCTTCATTGTGGCTAACAGTAGAAGTGCAGCATACTGGGTGGCAGCAAGTGCTGAAATACAGATATTACCTGTGAATTTCCCTACAGCAAAGATCTACTTTGGAGAATGAAAATTACAAAATGTGAAAAAAGCCTCCGGTACAAATAAGTACCAGAAGCAGACAACACCTTCCTCTATGAATCAGGGATCAAGAGTGTGATCTGAATAAATAAAACACCACAGGGATTAACATGACACACACAACATGAGTAAAAGGGTTTAAGTTCTTAATTACCAGCAGCAGACAATACCTCCCCCTAGAGAATCAGGGATCAGCATTATGATCTGAAAAACTACTACTAAAAACAACCAAAAAAGCTATTTATTTCTTTTTTTAAGAAACAGAACAGGGATTAAAATGACAGGGGTAACAGGTAATTTAATACTAAGTACAATAAAAAGTAACAGAATACCATCACTTTAATAAAAATATAACTAAAATTTAACTATAAAATAACAAAAATTGCTACAGAAAGACACTAACAGAATACTTTACTTACACACACCAAAGTAAACCACAGAAATAAAAATGATCTGGTGACAGCCAAACCACATAAACCACAGAAATAAAAATGATCTGGTGCAGCTTTAAAGGGATGCTGTTTGCTTTTGTCTGACTTTTGTCCATCCTATAAACATGCATTTGTCAATGCTCATTGTTGGGATTGCTGTTGGTACACACAGATTGGCAGGACAACAGTTTCCAGCAGAAAGAACAAGTTATGCCACCAAGTTCATATTCCCATTGAAATAGTGAAGTGCATACCTGTTTCCACAGCTCATGATCTGGCTTTGAAGAGTGACTATGTGTCTATGGTTCAGAGAAGATGAGAGCACTGGAGCCCCACCATGGGTTGGGAGAGGGATGTTATGGTTAGAAACCCTAATGCCCCAGGCGTTTGCTGGTATTTGCATTACACATTTTCAATATGGCCCTTTGTGACCCCCCACCTCATGAAAGCATTTGGGACCTCTTCTCATGAACAGTGGCACTGTAGTTTTATTAATCTGTCCCAAGCATAATTTTGCACAGCGGTCGTGCCATTCTATACCAGATGTGAGAAAACACAGTTCGGGCAGGATGTAAGAAATTACAGCTGTACCCTTCATAGGGAGGTGTGAAGAGAAGGCAGTGTTGAACATCTGAAGTGAAAATATTAAAAATGCTTGAACATATGAGTGTAAGTGGAAACTGCACAATGCACCCTTATAACAGTTGTTTAATGGAATAATTTTACCAAAATTTCAATGTAGGCGTTTTGTGACCTCTACTCATGAACACTGTCTCTATGATTTTCCTCATCTGTCCTGAACGTTGATTTTCCACAGCGACAGCGCAATTGTGTGTCAGATGTGTGAAAACACATTTCGGGCAGGATGTGAACAATGACAGTTGTACTGTTCATAAGGAGGTGTGCAAAACTGACAATGCTGAAACTGTTGAGTAAAAATATTACAAATCCTCAATGTTATGAATGTGCATGAAAGCTGCACAATGCACGCTCATAAAATAGTCATTTTATGAACTTTTGTCACCAAATTTTTAACATAGGCATTTTGGGACCTTTGCTCATGAACAGTGTCACTGTGATTTTCTTAATCTGTCCCAAGCACTGATTTCCCACAGCAACTGTGCTTTCTATGCCGGAACCGCAAAAACACTTTTCAGCCAGGATGTAAAAAATGACAGCTGTACTGTTCATAAGGAGGTGTAAAGAAATAGCAATGTTGAGAATCTGGAGTGAAACTATTACAAATTCATGAAGTTACATGTGTGTGTGGAAACTGTGCAATGCACGCTCATAAAATAGTCATTATATGGACTTTTGTCACCACATTTTCAACATAGGCATTTTGGGACCTCTGCTCATGAACAGTATCATTGTGATTTTTCTTAATCTGTCCTGAACACTGATTTCCCACAGCAACCGGGCTATTCTGCACCAAAAGTGCGAAAACAAATTTCAGCCATGATGTTGAAAATGACAGCTGTACTGTTCATGAGGAGGTGTAAAAAATACCAATGTTGAAAATCTGGAGTGTAAATATTACATATTCGTGACGTTACAAGAGTGCATTGAAACTGCACAACGCACGCTCGTAACAGTCATTTTTTTGAATTTCATCACCAACTTTCAACATAGGCTTTTTGGGAGCCCACCTCATGATCAGTGACACTGTCATTTTGTTAATCAGTCCTAAAAGGTGATTCTGTGCAGTAACCGCAAAATCACCTTTCGAGACTGAATAACCACATGACAGTGACTGAATTCATGAGGTGGGGTCCCAAGAACCCCATGTTGAAAATTTGGTTCCAAAATTTGCAAAAAATGGCCAAGATACTGTAAAAATGTTAATTTCTAAATATATTTATTCTTGCTATATTTGTACTACTTCTACATGCATGAAAGATTGTTTGCAGCAAAAAAAAAAAAAAAAAACAAGCGGTATTTTCTATATACACAATTTTATTTGCTTCAACAATGTGCAGTTAAAAATGCTTTCACCATTGCTTTCAATGTTCATCCACGAGCACTTCATTCAGCAAGCAGAGCCTACAAAAAGAAAAGGAAACACAGCTTGGTGTCTGCAATTGCCATAACAAATAAGCAGGATAATACAAAATTGAGAGGGGGACAGGTACTCTCCTGCCAGAGTACACCTCAAGTAACATAGAGACCTGACACTTGTCTCCCAGGTCAGTTACCTCAACCTGCTTTGCTCCCGCTGTCTCCATTGTCCAATGGGAGCATGGGACAAGACTGACACCAGTTTCATCAATATTAATGATGAGTTCTGCAGGAATTAGCTTCTGCATACTGGTAGTGCTGATGTGTTTTAGGAAGGTCTCATTCAATTGTGGAAAATCAAGAGGTGTTTTTTCTACCTGATTTGGTGCCCTTCCTCTTGCAAAACCCAAGACTATTAAGGAATTGGCAAGCCCACTGCCTAGAAAATAAAAGCGGGCCACCATTCTCAAACAGCATTTTCTGATTATGAGATTTCATCACACCCACTGCAACTGCGACAACAATGCGGGCATTGACAACTGCCCCCTCAGCTCTCAAGCTTTTAATTATCATTTTTAGCTCTGGTTCCACATCCTCCATCAAGAGTGTAGGACTACCTCTGGGTTTGGTGGGCAATACAGAGGGAAGAAGGGATGGCTCAGGAACTGTTTTTAGTTTGCCAATGTAGTCTTTCTTAAATTTACGTATAGTGCTTTCATTAATGGGGTTGTTGTACTTGCCCTGATAATGCCTAACTGCATTCATAACCCTACCAGTGGCTGCACCAAAGTTGAAAAAACATTATACAGCTTATCAGCATTTTTTCAGTTCACAGTCAGCTTTGAAGAGTGCAGATGTGTTCCCGGTCCACTGAAGATCGTGCCATGCTCGAGGTAGGTATGGGGTGAGGGGGTGTGGGGTGGTGGGTTGCGCAATGAGTGGGTGCGGGTTGGGGAGGGGGCAATAGACTCCATGGGGGACCATAGGTTTTAAAAAAAAGTTAACATATTGCAGGAAGGTTTTCTTATTTACAGGGTCTTTTGGCACACTGGGGTGGGCTCCAAGCATGCCACTTGAGTGTTTATTTGGGGGTGCTGTAGCCGACGGGGATTGGGCACCCCCATCAGCACATACTGAGGGAGGGGGGCAGGAGCCAAGGGGGATTGGGCATGCCCCTTGGCACACAACAAATTGTGGGGGGACATTATGTCGATGGGGAGTGTGCTCCCCCATCAGCAAATGAACTAACAGGGGGATTGGGCACCCCTGACAGTTTATTTCTGTTAAACTTTGGCACAGCCACACAGAACAAATTTCAGGGGGGGGCATTATGCCGACAGGGAGTGGGCTTCCCCATTGGCAAATGAACTGGGAGGGGGCATGCCGACATAGGGACTAGGCACCCCTGTCTTTTTTTTTTTTTAACTGAGAGGTGGCATGCAGAAGGCCTGTGCTCAGTGCATTCACACTGCTGAAAGCTACAGCAGTGTAAACAAGCAACCAGGAATGCAATACAAGAATGTAACTTCAAAGGATCGAGCCACACCACTATTGTTGCAGCTCTGTCCTTTGAAAAGTTGTCCAACTTAGCCCGAACAGCTGAAAGTGAGTCATCACCAGCTTGCCAACTGATTCGCCTGCCACTGATCCGCTCCTAGAAATGGAGCTCTCCATTGGGCACACCCCTGTAGACTACCTCTTTTTTCAATGAGTTCATCTGTGCTTGCATGCCACAATGAACTCAAAAAGCTGATTGCAGTCCTATACCTAGCCAGTTACTATATATATGCTGAAAGGATGCCACAATGCACCATTATTTTAAATGTTTTGATGAAAATGAGTAATCCTGGTGACCCTTTATCTCCATATGCCCAATGCTAAAATCAGTTCACATCTCCACATGCTGCCAAAGTGCTGCGGCCCGACTCCAAGACAGCATATGCCAGTGCAAGCCAATTTTTGCCAATCCCCATGGCATAAATCATGACTTGCGCCATGCGTTACACCGTTTGTGATTCCAAAATGTGCCATGCGCCATGTCATATGCTGGTTACTCCAAATGTGGGTTATGTCACCCACTATGCTGCAACCCACAACAACATGGCACAAGGGTGGGTTACAGCAGCAACTGCACCCTATTCCAAAAGGGCAGCTGCCATAACCCACTTATGCTGTTCCAGGAGCCGCAATGGTGGAGCGAAGTTCAAACACCTTGGAGATGCTCTAAGAGGCATCCATCAGTGCCAACTGAGGGAAGCCCACTTTGCATCACCATGGGAAAAGGTCCTGCAATGCTTAACATGCCCCTCAAACCTGACCATGCCCCCCACCCTGAATGTCGGGAACCCCAGGGGGTCCATTTTCTCATGTGCCCCCTTGGACTTCTGTGCCACCTGTCCAGCCCCCCCATGCACCCTGGTACATGCTGTGGTGATCTGGGGTGGGGGGGCTCTGGGGGACTGTCTACAGTGGGCTGTGCTTGTGGCATGCAGGGCTATTATGCCATGTCAGTTGCATTACCATATGCATGTCACAAGTAGCACTTCATAAGTTGTGGGACCCTGCCGCTCTTAGAATATGGCGCAGGATCCCCAGCATAATGGTGAATGTTGCAACTCACATAAGCCTGCGAGTTGCAGCATTCATCCTAGAATCGGCTCCTTGGATGCTCATCTGCAGACAGCTTTGACAAAATTTAAGCTGCATCAAGTGAGTACATGTTTACAGACTAGACAAAGAGGTGAACTTACTAAAGTGACTCCTTTTAAGAACTGATGAATCATGGTTAAAAGTGTCATTGAAAGTGAAGTCATGGCAACAAGCATGTAAATTATCTTTGACTCTGATGTGCATGCCCAATGTCACGGCTTCACTTTCAAACACCGATTTAACCATGATACAGTGCTTGGTTCTTAAAAGGAGTCACTTTAATAGGTTCACATCATGCAGACAGAGATAAAGATGGGTCACTAGGATTACTCATTTTCATTAAAACTTCTAAAATAATGGTATGTCATGTCATTCTTTCAGTATATACACATTAACAGGCCATGTAGATGACTGCAGTCACCTTTTTGTAATGAGGTGAAGTCAGACAAAAGCGGACAGTGTCCCTTTAAATATGACAGTTCTGGCTGATGCTTCTGCATATAAGAGATGAAACTGAATAATGTACAGATCCTGACCAAAGGTGTAGCCAGGAATTTTAAACTTGTACTCAAGTTGATGGCTATGTGCCCACCCAAGTAAGCACAAACCAAAAGATGTGCTACCCCACCACACAAACAATCCTCCCATTTCAGTCAAATATGCAATTATCCCAGTAGATTTACATCATTTTATTTTATGTAACACACACCCACACACACACACCCCAAATGTTTGATTACTTTTAGTTTCAATGTTTAGGATACATTGCAATAAGCCTCTGTACCACATCAAGGTAGCCAGCCTTACAGAGGTCCATTCACACCAGCACTCATGCAGTCATACTTGACCAGGCCACTCTGGCCTCTAAAGCCCACATGCACTGGCATGCACGCACACACATACTGTAGCTAGAAATTTTAAACTAGCTTTTTTTTTTTTTTTTTAAGACAGAAAATAAAGCAAAAATGAGTGAAAAAATCACATTTTCTCAATGGCCATTTGATTATTCCTCTCTAAAGAAGCACCTTAATTTTCTTACCCTTTAATGAGGCTATCCAGGTAAACACTATGTCATCATTTGTCTGACACAACAATTAACTAAATCAATGCGTTTGCCTAACTGTTTTTCTACTGTGGGGCTTCAAAACTAGAATAGCAGACTTAAGAACCAGTTTTAAAATGCTTTTTAAAATATGTTTTAAAACATTTTCATGACAATTGTGTTGCTTGCTTGATCCTTCCCCACAGGACACAGGACACAGCTTGCTTGATCCTTCCCCACAGGATACTGCTTGCTTGATCAGAGTTACCTAACTAAATCAACTGCAAACAGTTACAGCATTTCAGTTATCGTGTATCATATATCAATAGACACTTGTGATAGTATTAAATCACAGGTGCAACAGAGAGGGAATATTAAAGGGACACATGAAGTGCACTTACTTACATCCTACTGGATAAAACAGCAACCTCAGAATTTAATCAAAGGGGAGTTCAGTTGCCCTGCACAAATTTAATATAATCATGAGTGCAGTCAGGAATAACAGAAATACAAACTATTTACAAGATGGAGAAACACCTAAAAAAGCATGAGGAATGAGCAGAGGAATGGTAGCTGGATTTTAATGCAAAAAGTGCAAAATCATTCACCTTGGGTGCCAGAACCCAGAGGCAAAGTACAGAATGAGGGAATAACATTGGTGGTTATCAAACATGAAAGGGACCTTGGGTCGTTCATGATGGATGATCTTAAGGTAGCAAGGCAGTGTGACAAAGCAGTAGGGAAAGCAGTGAAATGCTGGGGTACATCGAGAGGGATAACACCAGCAGAAGAAGGTAGGTGGTGTTGCCACTTTACCAGTCACAGGTGAGAACACACTTGGAATACTGCTTCCAGTTCTGGAGCCTGAACCTCCAAAAGGACATAGACAGGGTAGAAGTCATCCAAAGAAGGTTATAAAAATGGTGCATGGTCTGCACCAGATGCCCTACAAGGGCAGACTGACAAATCTAAATATGTACACCTGAAAAAGGGATGGTGGACATGACAGAAACTTTTAAATACCTCATGAGGGAGAATAAGATACAGGAAGGAAACATTTTTCAGAAAAGGTGTACAGGAACTCCGAGGCATGAAATGAAGCTAGAGAAGAGATGTTTAGAAGGGATTTGAGAAAGTATTTCTTCACTAATTGGGTGGCAGATGCCCAAAACAATCTTCCACCGGGGTGGTGTGGGGAAAACCATGGCAGGATTCAAGTATGCATGAGACAGTTATAAAGAAAAACTGGTGCCAAACTGAAGGAGGGGCTGGAGAGCACATAGGATCTGCAACGACAAAATAGGCAGGGAAAAGGGTGAGCAAAATGGACTCAGCCCTACATGCCAAAAAAACGCTACAGACTCACAAGTTCATTAGTAAAATGTAATTCATTTATTGTGAAAAGTATACAGAGTGAGCTGTGTAGCCCAGAGACGCCACCATTAAAACAAAGTTTCATGTCCATTACAGGCAGTTTGTCAAGGTGGCTGTAGCTTCTTTTTGGCATAGAGTGCTAAGTCCTTTTCACTTCCACACTGATGATTTTGACACTTTCTAGGACCAACCCGGAGGGAGCGACCCTTGTTTGTTCAGGGAAAAGTGAGACAGACTACATGGGCCAAGCAGTCCTTATCTGCCAGCAAATTCTGTTTCTAGATCTTCTTTGACTTTCCATTTCAATTCCTTTCTTTCCTTGCTTCTAGACTTTCAAAACTTCCTCCATATGCTGCACTGTTTCTGATGTGAAGTCAAAGGATGGGATTACGGCATCAACTCAATAGCAGCAACTCGGAGGACTGTAATAAAGAGTCCCCCAAATCCTACAGGCCTGTCATGAAGAGGCCCCTTACCAAATCTGGCAGGTCTGCCTTAAAGTCAAAGGATATGGTTATGATATCAACAGGGGCAGTCATCAGGACTGTCATTATGAGCCCCCCAATCTGGCAGAACTGTCATAAAGATCTCCCCCAATCTAAAGGGACTGCCATTAAGACAAATGTTGGGGTTAGGTCATTAGCTCAATGATGGCAGCCAGCAGAACTGTTTTAAAAGAGCCCCCCATCTCGTAAGATTGCCATAAGAGCCCCCCACACACACACAACCAAGCAGGACTGTAATAAAGTCAAAGCTAGGGTATCAGATCAATGGTGGAAGCTGGCTGGACTGTCTTAAAAAAGCCCCTCCCCCAGTCTGGCAGGACTGTAATAAAAAGCCCACAATCTGGCAGGACTGTTATAAAGAACCCCTTCCCCCCCATCTAGTAGGACTGCCATCAAGTCAAGGGATAGGATTTGGGCATCAGCTTAATGGTGGCAGATGGCTGGACTGTCTTAAAAGACCTTCCCCATCTGGCAGTACTATAATACAGAACCCTCCAGTCTGGCAGGACCATTACAAAGAGCTCTTCAAAAGGTCCTGAAAATTTACAACTCTTTTTTTGTGCAGGCCAAACTTTACCAAATAAGGAAAAAACTAGGTATGTTGTTTGGCTTGCAAGTCAGCTTGCAATACAACACCCTGCATCCACTTATGAGTCTCTGTCTGTCTGATAGTAGAGCTATGGAGGGTGTTATTATAATAGTTACAAATGCATGGCATTACACTACAGAATACTGCATCTACTGTCACATCTTCCTGTCTCTTAGCCTACCCTGCTGTTGCTGCCCGGTGCAGCTGCTGTTATAAACACTTCCTCTGATCACTCCAGAAATTGGGATCTCTTCACTGCCAGTGTCCATGACATTTTTTGGGCTCCTCAGTTCAAATTTTGCTGTCTCTGTCTTGGCTCCTGAATTCTGACATCTCTAACAGTGGTGCTATAGTTAGATAGAGATGGCATTTAAACCTCTTGCTGACTCACTTGCTCCATGTAAAGAAGTCAATCAGCTGACAGGGCACCTTCATTTAACACAGTCTGGCAGTTAGATTAGGAGCAGAACATAAAGAAGCCAATCACAGTGTACCAGCAGAAGTCCATTGGGACGTGAGCCTGTGTGCAGCTCCATACCACCAATACATTTGGATGCCTTTATGTCACCTACCTGACCAATAAATACAAAAGAACAGAGAACCACTACATGGTTCATGGTGTCCATTTCCCCAGTGGCTCTCCTTCCCTCTCCACTGGTTGATTATGTGACAGACGGACAGTACATATGGAGGAAGCATAAAGCCCAGATTTCAACAGCTTTAATTTTAGTCTGGGAGGCATACGCTCAGACACATTATGGTTCAAGTAGCACACTGTAGTGAATGGAGTGGGCAGATAGGAGGATCGGCAGTAAGAAAATAGTGCAGCGGGGGGAGGCAGTACTGAATGGAGACAGTGGTGTGACTATGCTTCAAGTAGTGGAGTGACCAAGCTTCAAGTCCTCAATTTTGTGATTCATTCAGAATTCGGTAACATGCTTCTGGAGCCCCCTTATCTCTCTTTGTAACAGCAAAACGTCAACATAGCTCTGCATAGCAGCCATAAAAAAGTACTGCTCAGATAAAGAATGTGCAGTAAATTCAGAATTTAAAGCAGAAATTCATAATATTCTAAGATTCTACATAAAAAACAAACTGCATACAAGTAAGCACAATGGTTTCCATTATACCTCTCAACTTCTTGTTACTAAAATAAGGGACATGGACACTCAAAATGAGGGTTAATGACCCTCACCATGAGGGACATCCTCAAACATGGAGATACAATCTCAGACACTGTGGAAATCATTGTGTTTATTTGCAGAAATTTTATTTTTTATCTAACATCTTTTAATATTCTGAATTTCTACTTTACAGTCTGAATTTTAAGCACATTATCTGGGTGGGAAGCACATTGTCCATGAAGGAAAGTATACCTCTCTATCTTTAACCATCCAAATATATCACATGATGTGTGGCAAATAGGCAGGATCTGTGACATGTCATCAAACATGATATTGCAAGCTCAGAAGAATGTGGAAATTAATGCACTAATTCTTATTTTTTTATAACTGAGTTTTATATATTTGTTATGAATTTCCGTTTAACATTTCAGTATGCAATATGGAATGTAACCTTCTCTATGTAAGACAAAGGATTTCTGATAGGTAAAATGTGTGGTGTACCTCGTAATGTGTGACAGTTGAGAGGTATGAGGGAAAGAGCAATTTTGAGGGGTAAAATGACGGACTTGCCTTATAATCAGGGACAGTTGAGAGATGTAGTTTCCACAGTGTTCTGAGCTTGTATTTGCATGTTTGATGATATGTCCTTTATTGCAAGGGCCACTGTCCATTATTTTGAGTGTTTGTGTCCCTCATTTCTGTGGCAATAAGAGAGGCATATCCCTGCCTGACCAATGCTCCTTCACTGTAGGAACTGGAGACAGAAAATCTGGACATTTCATGAGCAGCTCCGCAACAAGACCTAAAACACCACAAAACACACCCTCAATCCTAAATGGAGCTGTGACTTAAAGCACCAGGGAGAGGCACTGATGGTCACTCACTGGTTACAAAGCAGCCTCTACAAAGCTGTACCCTCCCTCCCTGACACAACTGAAGGCCTCAGTTCCTTGTCATAATGGTGATCACAAAAGAGTGATCACCATTAGAGTGAGTATACACCATCCAAAAAGCACAATGGTGATGTACACTTCTGGGTGACACCACATCTGGCAACTGAAAATAGGATGTATGCAGTGGAGGCTGAGTTCCCCCCTCACCCTCCTAATTTAATATAACATAGAAACATAGAATTTGACAGCAGATAAGGACTGCTTGGCCCACCTAGTCTGCCCATTTCCCTACCTAACGGATAAGCTGCAGATCCTAGTTAACTAACAGCCTACTTCCTCCTACCCCTCACTAGAATAATCAACTTCAGGTGGGTGCATGTCAGGAAGGGGGAGACAGTCAGAAAAAAAATCACAGAACAAGCAACAAAATTCCCTGTCCCCCTCACTGAACCCAGCATCTGCTGCACTGAAGCTAGCCACCCTCACCGCAACACCACACAACTAACTTGACAGCAGAAGGCCACACTACCACACATAAACCCTTCTTTCTATACCTGCCCTTACAGTTGCCCTCATAACCCTCCCTTGCTCATTCCTACCGTTGCCTTCACATTCCATTGCTACCCTTACAGGGTAGCTCAACAAAGCAGCACTGTAAACTAGTCACTCTTTTGACAGTCACTCATTTACAGTCACTGTCATCACTGGATACATGGGCCTCCACCCTTGGGAAAAAAGTAAACAAACAAGATTTGTCAGGTGGTCCTTCACAACCCAGAAAGGTTGCAATAGCCCTTCCAGGTTTAGGGAGACTTATATTTAGATAACTGACATGCTTTGGCCTGAGCTCATGTTCAATTCCCCCACCCCCCGTATTAATCTAGTGTGACTAATATCATTCACTGGGCCAAACTGCAATCCTGACTCTCCCAAGGTATGACCCCATTTGTCATTTTCACTCCTACTCCAACAGGAAGACAGTGGCAAACCCCAAACAGCTCTGTTGGTCATTTCAGTTCAATGTCAGAAGCCTGTGGTTTGATACTGTGGCCACCTAAGTCCTTGTCCAGTTCTGAAAATTGACCCCAATGATATCCTCTCTTGTTGATGCTTATGTGGTTTCAACTTGTAAGTTCATTAAGCCCTTCTCCTGCTCCAGTCTACAGAACAACATCTTGCTGCATGGTATCCACAGTGTGGAGGGCGGAGATGGAAACCCGTAGCAAAGAAGCAAATACATGGGCTTCAATGAGGGTAGATGAAACTAAGTACATCTGGTCACAGCTGCAGCTATTGCAGGCTTTCCAACCACAACAATGTAGAAAGAAACCAGTCTGGGTGTTGGTAGGATGTACAACGGTCCCTCTCCACCATCTGATTACTTGACAGATGGCCAGCACATATGGAGGTAGCATTATGCACACACACTGTAGTAAATGGAAAGGGCAGGCAACAGGGTTAACAATGAGAAAATAGTGCAGTGGGTTGGGGAGGCAGTACTGAATGGAGACAGCAGACTTATTTTCAAGAAGCAGAGTGATTGTGCTTCAACTCCACAATTTTGTGCTTTGTTGGGAATCTGGTGACATTCTTCTGGAGCCCCCTTCTCTCTCTCTGTGTAATAGAACACTGGCGTAGCTGTGCTATGCAGCCATGACAGTGGAAAGGGGGGACTGTGATGAGGGAGACCTGGAACAGGCAAACATCCTGAATAAATACTTTTTTTCTGTGTTCACAGAGGAAATGGAAGGGGACAGCAAAAAAGTAACAGGAGCATTGCAGGAAAAGTGGAGATAAATGGATACATTTAGTTGCATAATTTAGTTTTACCCAGAATGCTTCAGTGGCAAAAAATTAAAAAATAATTTGTAAGGTTTGGCTCTCAGCTACATTGAACAAACAGCTACCTTGTGTCTGAATGTTCCATTTTATAATGTTTTTCATGCCTACTGGAATAGAAGTGTTTGCAGTTCAGTAAGAAATAAATTGGTACTGGCTAAAGTTGAAGTATATAAGCAAAATGACACAGATTAAAAAAATACACTAATGGAAAAGTGATAAATATTTGTGCGTGTGCTTTGTTTTTTTTAATTTGACTCTACTCAAAAAATGCAACCTAATATGTGCTACACATTACAAAATATGCAGATATGTTTGAGTACGTTTACAGTAGCTAGTTGCATTAAGTTAAATCTCAGAAATATTATAGAACACAGATATGCAAGTCTAAAATTAGGCACAGTGAACTAGTGGCCCAAGCAATGAACTGTGAACGAGGAGGTCACAGGTTCAAATCACATCCTAGAATGACCATGTGCAAGTCACTTGCACTTCCCTCCCCCATCTTCATGTCACCAATTTTAGTTGCACAACTGAAGGGATGTCAGACGGAAGGAAGGACAGACAAATAGACCAGAAGGCACACACCATAACATTGCTCCCCATGTGCCGTATATGTAACACCTTTTCATAAACTATTCTTTCTCCTACTTTTTTTTTCTGTTGGAAATCTTGTTAACAGATGAGTTAACTAAATAATTTACTATTTTTATAGCTGAAATGGGTGTCTCAGCTCTTTTAAATTAAATATATGGTAGTCTTATTAATCCCTCAGTCTAAAAGATCTCTCAGGCTGCAGGGACACTAGATACCTCACAAACAGGGCAGGGCAATGAATGCAATTAAACAGGGTTGACACAGATCAGTCATTTGGGATAAAAACACCTGCAGAAATAGTACAAATATTGAAACGTATATTGCAGTTAATGCCAATTAAACCAAATGAATATAGATGGGCCCTGATATTCAAAGGAAATGCACCTGGCACAACTGAGTTGCACCGGCACATCCCAGAATTGTGCCCCTGGGCCATATTCAGAAGAAAAGGATGCACAGTACAATTCCAGATGTACTGCAGTGCAAACATAATGTATGCAGTACATCTAGAGGGGGCGTTCCCATTAATGTTCTGTGCAGCCCTATGTTCAGCCCAATCTTGTGGTGCATCCCCCAAGATGTGTGGCACAAAGTTAAGCAAAAAAATAAGTGGCCTAATGCAAGTCACCTAGTGACAGCCAGCAGAAGTAACAGGAGCAAGATGGATGGGACTGTGTTTCTTATGGCTAAGGTAATGAAGGATGTGAGGAGACGGTTGGAACAGCAACGTGGCCAAGGAAGCGCCTGTAGACGGTATGCCCAGAGACAGTATCATGCCCGTGTCACATTTAAACAGTATAGTGACACTGAGATAGTGGACCAGTACCAACTCAACACGGCCATTCTGAGGCAGCAGTGTGAGCTGTGCCATGATGAACTACAGGCACCCACCAGAAGGGGCATGCCATATAAGTGGATACCAAGGGGATGGCAGCAATGTGCTTGCTTGCCACAGACACCTTCCAGAAACCAGTGGGTGACACCACTGGTATCACACAGTCGGCCACATACTGCCTCCTCACACAGTTCCTCAACAATCTGCTGCCACATGCTTCAGAGTTCATCACATTCCCAAACACACAGGCAGAGCATACAGAAAACATGCAGGAATTCCACAAGGTGGCACACATGCCAGGCATGATAGGGGCCATTGACTGCACCCAAGTGGCAATCCGCGTACCACCTGGCCCAGATGGTATCGCATACATGAACAGGAAGGGGTACTAGTCCATCAACAGCCAGGTGGTGTGCAATGCCACAGGAAGCATCATCAATGTCTGCACCAAGCACCCTGGGAGTACACACGATGTATTCATCTGGCACCATTCTATCCTGTGCTGCAGATTTGAGGGCAGGGACATCCCCACAGAGCCCTACTGAGTGAGTTGTGCAGGAGCCCATGACTACACCACGAACACTGTGACACAGCACACAGCCAATGGTAGTGCATGGGGGGGGGAGTAACAGGGACAGTGCAATGGCCAAATGCCATGTGGAACTGTGGAACCAGAAGACATGTCAGACAGGTACACACAGATACAGGGATACTGCTGTGGAGGGCTACAGAGCAACCATGGCAGGGTTGCAGCACAGCAGCCACATGCTGCACTGTGAGGAAGGACAGATTTGCCCAGACACCACCATTGTACAGGTGAGCGACGAGCACAATAGATGAACAGGACAGTGACATGTTGCCCATTCAAGCAAGGATGGGGCCCAGAGGCCTAGGGAGATTTTGGACAGACCATTGCCAACCAGGCCACAAGCAGGACACAGTTATGGGGTCCTGCAAGGGAGGGACAGGGCCTATGCATATGGGGTGCTGGAAATGGCATCCAAGTGGACAGGTAGTGGCAGTATAAACAGTCAAGGTGTGGTGAGGGTTTAACAGGCCATGCTCACACCAGAGTGCAACAAACACATGTGTCTTTAGCCCAGATGACAGTGCTTACCCCCTCCAACCATGGCTGCTCACCCCTATAAGACGGCCCATCCTGGACTCCCTGCAAGTGCATTCCTAAGGCAACTAGTTAAGGAACCCACTCATGGGGGGGCAGTACTGGACCTGGTACTGACAAACAGGGACAGTGTTACTGACGTCACAGTGGGTGGCCACCTTGGGACCAGTGATCACTGTACAGTGTGTCTCAATATAAGAACTGGGTCATGATCAAGCCATAATATGACCAGGGTCCTGGACTTCAGGAGGGCCAATTTTAAGAAAATGAGAGAATGCCTCAGAGACAACCTAGCAGGGACAATGAAACTGAAGGGAGTCAAGGAACAAGTAGCAAAAATAATAGGGGGCATTGAAAAGGCAACAAATCGCCCTGCCCAGTGGCGCTGAGGGTTGAGGCGCTGGATGCCACACCTCGCTCCATGCTGGTGACCCGAGGTTGGGAATGAGCCCGGGTCATCGGGGGTCGGCAGGGGAGGACTAGGATTGAGTGTCCGACAACAGCTCTCCTAGTCCTGGGGAACAGAGTGGGATTCACATCACGCTCTAGTGGTCCCTGGGGATGCCTGGTGGCATTGCAGTTGTGCACATGTTTAGGGGAAGGAGCACGGCGGATGTCTGCACATTAGTGCATGGATGTCATTGCATGTCTGAGTTCCCACTGGGCAGAAAAAAGGAAAAATGGTCTGTCTGTGACTGAGCAGCTTGATGGCCACGCCCTGCAGTGCAGGGAGGACTGTTGTGGAATCACGCATGGTGGGTCTTGGTGATCCCGGCTGGTAAGGGAAGGGGAAGCCCTCGATTGGATCAGCCATGGCCATGCCAGACCCCCCAACATGTGAGTGAGCCTGCTGCTCTCCTCACAGGCAGAGCTGGTGTCTGAATGCCCCCGCCGGTAAGCACCGCAACAAGGCACATAAATAAGGTTGCGATAAAAAAAGAAAAGGCAACAAATCTCTGTGTCAGGCAGGTTAACAAAGGCAAGAAAAAAAAAAGGGACCATTATGGTTCTCCAGAGAAGTAGTGGAGAAAGTAATGGCAAACAAAAACTAGCATTTAGAAGGTACAAAAGGACACATAAGGGGAAGGAAAGAGAAAGTTACCAAGAGAAACAAAGAGAGGTAAGAAGGGGAGTTAGGAGCACAAAGGTGCAAACAGAAAAATATTGCAGAGTCAGAAAAAAAAGGGATAAACATTCTTTAGATATGTATATAAGCTAGAAGAGAAATACCCAAGGATGGATAGTAGGGCTAAAAGAGAATAAAAGGGACTTGTGAGGAGTAGGACCAAAAAATGCAGACATATTGAACAATTACTTTTGTTCAGTATATACAGAGGAAGGGGTAGGTGATGGGCCAGACATAGGGACAAGGGCATTAAAGGAAAGGAGGTGGACACTAGCCCTTTTATAAAGGAGAGAGTCCTCTAGGAACTAACACAAATAAATGTAGACAAGGCAATAGGATCTGACGGGGTGCACCCTAGAATACTTAGGGAGCCGAAGGGGGTGCTGGCTGCACCACGGACAACTCTGTTTAACCTATCACTAGAAACAAGGGAGTTTCCGGGGGACTGGAGGAGGGAAGATATGGTCCTACCACACAAAAGTGGAAATAGGGTAAAGGCAGGAAATTACAGATCAGCCTGACTTCAATAGTACATAAAGTGCTGGAATCGCTACTGAAGGAATGGATTGAGGAATACCTTTTAAGCAATAGACTTCAGGATCCGAGGCAACATGGTCTCACACATGGGAGGTCTTGTCAGACAAACCTGATCAAGTTCTTTGATTGGGTGACCAGAGAAATGGATCAGGAGGAGCAGTTGATGTGGCCTACCTGGATTTGGTACCCAGTTAGAATAGTGATACATGAATAGTGCCAATCTACAGAGTGCTAGTTCATGTAGCGCTTGCATGAACAGCAAGAGGAGATCTACAGCACTTTCAGTAAGTGCTCCCCAGGTTGCCGTCCATGGTGCTCACCACAAACAGGAGCACCAGGTTCCAGGAGACTGGCCGAGCTGCTCCCATGGGGTGGATTGCTAGAGCATAGAGCAGCTCGACCAGTGATAATGGAGACCAGGGTTCTAATCCTGGTCTCCAACATTTTTGTGCACTTGGGATTTTGTTTCTTTGACCCTGCACTGTGCAAGCAGTATTCCATGGCCCTACATATTTTAACTTTCCTCGTGATCTGCTCCTCCCCAGAGTGAGAACCCTTCAGTCTGGGAGGTGCGGGGGGCAGAGCCCCCCTGCAAAAATAAAACTGATGGCATTATTGCTGCACTATTGCTACTGATGGCATTGTGATCAGTGCTATTCTGACCCAGTGTCCCTGGATTTTAGTAAGGCCTTCTACACCGTTCCACATAGAACACTTGTGAGCAAACTGGGCAACCTAGGATTGGTTCCAAAAGTAGTAAAATGGGTAAGAAGTTGACTAGGCAATAGGAGTCAGAGGGTGATACTAAATGGAATTCAGTCTGTAGAAGGCAAGGTGACCAGTGTGGTGCCACAGGGGTCAGTACAAGGGCCAGTCATCTTCAGTGTCTTTATTTGCGACATTGTCTTTATTAGTGACATTGCAGAAGGGGCTGGAAGGGAAAGTATGCCTGTTCACAGATTACACAAAAACCTGCAACAGAGTGAACACATGGGTTGGGGGGGGTAATGAGGGATGATCTGCAAAAGCTAGAGGAATGGTCAAGGAATGGCAGCTGGGTTTCAATGCAAAAAAGTGCAAAACCATGCACTTTGGGCGCAGAAATCCAGGGGCAACATACCAATTGAGCGGGGAGGTATTATCAACCACAGAACAGGAAAGGGACACAAGGGTAATCATTTCTTATTATCTGATGGTAGCAAAGAAGTGTGATAAGGCAGTGGAGACAGCTAGCAGGGTGCTCGGGTGCATAGAGACTGGCATTAGCAGCAGAAAGAGGGAGGTAACATTACCCCATTTATAGATCACTGGTAAGACCCAACCTCGAGTACTGTGTCCAGTTCTGGAGGCCCCATCTCTGGAAGAACATACAGTAGATAGGGTGAAGCCGGTACAAAAGAGGGCTACTAAAATGGTGCAGGGCCTTTATCAAAAGCCCTATGAAGAAAGACTTAAGGTAAAAAATATGTATTTTCTAGAGGAATGGAGGGAAAGGGGGTGTATGATAGACATGTTGAAATACCTCATAGATATTAATAAGGTACAGTAAGGTAGCATTTTTCATAGAAAGATATGCTCCAGGACAAGGGGTCACGATAGGAAACAGGAGGAGGAAGGGCTCAGTTGAGATGTGAGGATATACTTCATGGATAGTGTGGTGGGCACCTGGAACAACCTTCCAGCCGAGGTGGTGGGTGCTAAAATGATAACAGGATTCAAGCATGCATGGGATAGACAAAAGGGATTATAGAAATAAGGCGGGGGAAGACCAGAGACAGAGTAGAGTCTGCAGTGGCACAGTAGGTAGGGAATATAGGCAAACTAGATGGGCCAAGGTGTCCTTATCCACCAACATCTTCTATGTTTTATCACTATTCACATTGGTGTTCTTTGTTTGAGTCCCACTAATGGTTCACTATAGCTTTAAATATCAGTTTGGTTTGAAGCTAGTTAAATGATATGATGTTATTATAATGTAATCTTTGTAATCAATAATTAAGGGGCTCATATGACTTCAGGTACCTGTCCACTGAAGAAGCCTCATCTGGTGAAGTGCCAGGGTACATGAACTGTGGTTTGGGGAATTGATTTCGGCTCACCTTTCAGTTGAATAAATGCATTTTGAATTCTTATTTCATGTATCTGGACTTTCTTTCATTATTTCTCCTAACTGTTTGGAGTGCAAGTCTCTTTGCATTTTTCCTGTTTGAACTTGGAGCTAGCCGTTCCTGACTGGCACCCTTCCTTGCACTGGCAAATGCTGGCCATCTTTTTGAATTTGGTTCTGCTTCTTCCAGAACATCAGGCAGAAAAGGAATATCAAGGATGGGATAGTCAGTCTGAAAAGGGAAAGGAGTGCATGAAAGGTAGTGTGGAAAAGGCAGAGATACTTGACAAGTCCTTCTTTTTGGTCTTCACAAAGAAGAAGAAGGAAGGCCCAGTAACCCTAGGGACACAAGGGGAAAGTAACCAGGGGAGGAGTACAGATGGGGGGATTGAAATTGATAAAGTAAGGTAAGGAAGAGATTAAAGGCCCTGTAAATGAATAAGTCCCCAGGACCTGATGGTATATACCCAAGGGTTCCGAGGGAGTTAGTCGATGTGCTTGTAGGTCTCCATGCAGACCTGTTTAACACCTTCCTAGAGAAGGAAGTAGTACCCCTGAACTGGAGGACAGTACACATGGTACTGCTATGTAAGAGTGGGCTGAGAAACCACCATGGTAATTACTGGCCAAGAAGTCTGGCCTTGACAGTGGGGAACCTCTTGTAAAGCATACTGAAGGAACTCTGGTAACCTTTCTGGATGAAAATGTGTTCCATGAGGATAGGCAGTATGAGTTCATGCCAGGACCATCCTGCCAGATCAACCTAACTGATTTATTTGACTGTGTGACCAGGACAGTAGATAAAGGCCCAGCAGAGGACATACTGTGTCTAGATTTCAGCAAGGTCTTTGACTCTGTTCCCCACAGGAGACTGATTAGAAAGCTGGAGCCTGGAGGAAGTGGGGTAGGATCAAAACTGACTATCTGGATAAAAAACTGGCTAAAAGATATGAACCAGAAGGTGGTGATCGGGTGCTGGAACTGTCTGATGCTAGAACAGTTACTAGAGGGGTCCCACAGGGCTCAGTGCTTGTTCCAGTGTTACTCAACATCTTCATCAGCTAAATTGTATATGGGGTAAAAGGTAAAATATGCCTCTTTGTGAATAACACAATGCTTTGAGGGAGAATTGACACACAAGAAGTAAGATAGGACATGGGTAAACTAGAGAGATGGTCAGGGATTAGGCAGCTGTGTTTCAATGTTTGATGTGGTGGCAGTGCAGCATAGTATGTACAAGTGCATTGGATTCAACTGGAGGGTGGCAGACCCGATTGTGCTAACACTGAGTTACAGCAAAGTTAGCACAAAGCCTGTCTGAGTCATTGGAGTGCTGCTACATTTTCTTGATCTGATCTACAAGATCTGAATATTTTACAGCTTGTGCTGCTAAGCACTAGTACATTGCTTTTGGTTTTTTTCATCTACAATCAGAGACTTGCTAGATTCCTGCATTAGGTTCCGAGCCCTGTTTGTCTGTAACTTTGTTGAGCATCCTAGTGTGTGTCCTGAATGAAATATATAGCAGTGAATATTACTTTTAAAGATGTTGCAGTGTAATACACAGTTATCAACATAGTTATCATTGAGCTGCATTCTAAAGCTGTCATAAATTGTGTATCAGCTTACTTGTGGAAGGCATACATACTGAGCACATTGAGCCATAAGATGAGACCGTTATAAACCTTGTAATGTATACATTTTGTACCAGTGATTATTATTTATTAGCATTACTGAATTCATGTCAGCTCATTATGTGATTGTTTCATACTCCTTACTTGTAATAAGCCCGATCTCCAATTGCACTACTACAGCACTGCCACAAATTAACTTCAGCTGCTCCTGTTTAATTGGTACCCAGCTGGCCAACCACGGGTGGTGGTAGCCCTGTGGGGGAAGTCAGTCCCGGTGTTAAAAGGCAGGTTAGCAAGAAGTGTAGTGTCAGCAGCACGGCAAAGTGTGGACAAGTGCATTGGAATCAAAAGGGGTGTGGCAGACCCAGTTGCCTAAACATTGACTTACAGCAAAGTTAGCACAAAGTCTATTTGAGTCATCAGAATGATGCTATAATGTTTTCGTGATCTCTTCTACAAGATTTAAATTATTTACAGCTTTCACTGCTAAGTACTGATACATAGTTTTGTTTTTTTTACTTCTCCTTCTTCTCTTGTGTCTGACTCCTCAGGGATCCTAAGGCACCTATCTGGGTCTGTGCAGTGCCCCATGCATTGTCCCATCCATGGAACCACTGTTATACCCCCTACGGCAGGGCTGGGAAGGGTGGTCAAGCCCCACCAGTCTCACACGTTTGTCAGGCAATATTTGGCATGGTAACTGCAGTTTGGGTCCCAGGAGTACAGGGAACCCATCACCTAAGAACACTGAGGCTTTTTCCTGTTTTTCTAGGTATGTCTCCACTGGGTGACAGCATGCAATGGCCCAAGTTCACAGACATGCAGTGGCGCACACTGGTGCATGTGCCAGCCATCACTCAGACCCTAACCTGCCTGCCTCAGCTGCTTTGCCACCCATGGTCACCTAGGTGGCAATACTGTAGTGGAGGAAGTGACCCTCCCTCCCCTGGAAGAGGTGAGTATTTTCTGGGATGCTCTAACCTCCTCCACCTGGCTGGCCCCGAATGGCCCAGGCTTGCTTCCAATCCCAGGTGGCTGATGTCACGAGTGGCACCCCTACTGCTGCACTGATGGGCTGGCCCACATTTTTTGTTTATTTTAATCTACAGTGAGAGACTTGCCATATGGCTGCATTAAGTTCAGAGTCCTGTTTGTCTGGAACTTTGTTAAACATCTGAGTGTGTGTTCCAAATGAAATATGCAGCAGTGAACTTCACTTTTAAAGAGATTGACGTGTAATACACAGTTATCATTGGACTGCATGCAAAAACTCATAAACTGTGTATCAGCACACTCTTGGAAGGCATACATGCAAAGCACATTGAGCCATAATATTGGACTGTTATAGGCATTGTAATTTATGCATTTTGTAGCAGTGAGTGTCATTTATTAATATTACCAAATTCATGTGATTAAGTTACGTGCCCCTTACTTGTAACACGTCTGCTCTCCAGTAGCTCCATTACAGCACTGTCATAAATTATCTTCAGCTGCTCCAGCTTATTTGGTACACAGCTGATCAGCCATGGGTGGTGGCCGCCCTGTGGGGTAGGTCAGTCCTGGTCCTAAAAGGCAGGTTAGAAAGATGTGGCAGTGTGTGTTGTGGCAGCAGTATGGAAAAATGAGCACTAGTGCATTGGAGTCAACTGGAGTCTCATGGAGGAGTCCCAGAGCCGGGACATGATGTTATAGTTAAAAAATTGGTGTAACAGTTTTTAAAAGTTTTTTTTTTTAACTTAGGCATTGAAACATTTATTTTTGGCTTTGTAGTCCAAACATAAATTGTTGTAGTTGCTATACATTCAGAGTGCAGTGTACCTCTCTCTCTTCCATCTCTCCTGGCACCCTGGCAGCTTCTAGTTGTGGACTGGGTTTATGGTAATAGGCTAAGAGGGAGTTGCATTGTTTTGAAGAGTTTTGTTTCCAGCTGTGAAGGATGACTTGGTTATTGGTTGTAAGTGTTATACTGTTTCTCACTGTTCCTTATAAGAACAGTGCAGGCCTGCATCTGCAGGGTCCAAAAAAGCTATAGCACTTGTTTGGGACAGACACACACCAGAGGTAATTTGCAGAAATACAAAAAAATAGTTAATGTTGTGTCAAAAAGTAGGATTAGAAATAGAAATAGAAATAAAGTGAGAGCACACATAGGCTGCAGCATAAAGCTGGAACTAGAGTTATACAGCAATCAATGCAAGTGCAAAAGCAACAAGCAAATCCCATGATCTGCTGCTCCAAGCTGCGCTCCATCGCTGCAACATAATTAGTTGCTACCCCGGGTGCTTCAGCTATCTTAGCCTCCTAGGTGGGGTGTGTCTGTTGGGGTTGGTCATGTTCATTTTTAAGCCTACAAGCCCATGACTTAGGAGCATATTAGGTGACTGCAAAAAGGAAAAGACAAATATTAATGAATTCTAAACAAAATAATTTGTAATGTTCCTTTAGTTCATTGTTACAGATGGACTTCTCATTTTTTATGTTTATTTCTTGATTTTTACTTTTATATTTGTTTTATATGTTTTCATTTAATTAGTATATGCACTGTGATGATGCCTTCAGAAAATTATTTTCCTTTAGAATTCACTAATATTTGTCTTTGAGACTTACTTGTTGATTATGCACTTGCGTTAATTGCTGTATAACCTGAAGCTCAAGTTCCGGCTGTATGTTGCAGCCTATGTGTGCGCTCACATTATTTCTATGTCAGATACTATTTTTTGGTGCACCATTACATATTTTTGATTTCTGCAAATTGTACCTGGTGTGTACAACTGATTACTTCTTAAAATTTGTATAATTTTTCTTCCTGTCTTTCTTTTCACTAGATTATTAATTATAAGACTGGCTTCCAATGTACATTAGATTGGATTGTAGTCACTCATCCAAACGGAGTCAAAGAATGTGATGTTCTGCCAAATGGATTAAGTGATTAGGGCTAGGTGGGTACTAAAATTCCCAATCAACAAGACAACCCTTGGGTACCCCAAAAGCACTCAAAAAAAAATCAGATGAAAACTGAGTAGTAGGGTCGGGTAGTCACACCTGACCCATACTGCTATCCTATTACATGACACTGACCATAACAAAAATCAAGTAAAGACTGTTTTTTGGGATAAGTATACTGTCTGTTAGGTGACCTGATATGTTATACTCATGAGTGAATTGCTGAGGCAGGTACAAGAGGCATAGGGTCTCTTAGTGAGCCTGCTGCAGTTTCCAGAAATTATACCCAAGGTGGGCATTGCTGGGGGAGGTACAAGAGGCCCAGCTGCTATGAGTGAGTCTGCTGATGTGTCCAAAAATTATATACATGGCGGGCATTTCTGAGGTAGGCATGAGAGGTGGAGATGCTGTGATTGAGCCAGCTGCTGTTTTAAAAAAAATATACCCATGGCAAGTATGGCTGAAATGGGTACAAGAGGTGCAGCCTTTCTTAGCAAGCTTGCTGCTGTGTCCACAAATTATACACATGTAGAGATGTTGTGAAGTTTTACTTCACCGAGGAAGTTCTGACGAAGCTGCAAGAGTCACCTTTGTGAATTACTACATGAAGTTCCCAGTGTGTAGCTTTGCCTAATTTAATCTGTAAAGGTGGTGAAGTTACGTGAAGTTAGATGAAGTTGGACTAATTTAAGTCAATTCTCCTAGAAAAAGGGCAATTTCGCCTTGCAAAAACTTTGCTGAGTTGGCACTTTACGAATTTCACCAACTTCACAAATTGATTTACGGAGCAAATATTATTCACTTTTTCCATCTTTATACACATGGCTGGCATTTCTGAGGTAGGTATGAGTGGTGCAGCTGCTGTGATTGAGCCTGCTGCTGTTTTTTTTTTTTTTAAATTATACCCATGGAGGGCATTGCTGAGATAGGTATGAGAGGCACAACTGCTGTAACTGAGCCTGCTGCTGTTCTAAAAAATTATAGCCATGGTGGGCATCAATCAAACTTACATAATATAAACTGATTACTGACAAAAGAAAACTAAGTAAAGCACAGCAGATGCATATGTGGCTGGCATGGTGGCATGGATGGTTCCTTTTGTTTCATATTCAGTATCACTGTTTGCAGGCTCTTTTTCATTTTTAGAGTCACACTTGCATAAATCATTGTTTGTGACAATTGGGAAATTGTTAGCATTTATTTTGGGACATGATAGCTGTTCCACATGTGCAGGACCTCGTAGTGGTCTGTGGTCAGTTCCTCCAACTGGACTTAATATATGTTCTGAATATACAGTATGCTTGGAGGTGGAAAAGTGAGGTACAGTACATTATTGCAAGATTTGCTAGGTTTCACCATATTGTTCGCTTTTGTTTCCAATACTGTAGTGTATCTTCCTTGACACCAATCACAGTATGGTGTGCAAAGTACTCCAGGATCATTGTGCTATTTGAGATGGTTACCAGTCTGGCAGATGAACCTGCTGCACTTTTTTACAGCATACCAGTCCATGTTGTTGCAGGTGACTCAGAAGTTATTTGTCTTTCTGACTCTGATCACAGGATGCCAGAGAAGTAGCTGTACATGTCCTTTCCCTCACTAATGACGCTGCTGACTATGAAGAATTGATAGATGTGATATTGTCTGAACCAGAGGTGCACTGTGATGGTTTGGCAGGGTTTTACTGCTGTACACAAGTTAATGGAGTGTGTACTGTAGGGTAATGTCATATTTGGTTAGCAGAAGATCTCTCCAATACTTAATGTCTTCCACCACAGGAAGGATGGCTTCAAGGTTCCTCTTGAAAAGGGGATCTAGCAACATAGCCAACACATTGGTGTCATTCTTAAACATGGCATTTATTCTCTGATCAGTCAACAGTCTGAGAGTTAAGTCATCTGCCAGCATAACAGCAGTGGTGTCATATTTTCACTGAAAGTCTTTCTTTATGTCATCCAGAAAAATGTGAAGAAATCTAATTTTAAGAAGAATTTGACTCAGAGTTGTACTGTCTATATTAACATCACTTGTGGAAGCCTCAAATGGCTCCAGTAAGGTGACCAAAGATTCCAGTAGAGTCCAGCTGCTGGAACTGAACATGATGTCTACTTTACCTATTTCATTCTGCATGGTGTAGTCATGTACAGCCTTTTTTCTGTTCAAGAAGCATTTCTAACACCTGAAATGGTGCAATTCAATGGGTTGGAACTTCCTGCATTAATGTATGCAAATGTAAGTTGTTTGACCTCTGCAGCCCCTTCAGGATTTTTTGATCTTTTATCAAGTGGCTGAAATGCCACATATTTTCCTAGCAAGATCTAACAGGATTTCAACATTTCTGTTTCCATTTAAGGTACCATGGATGAGAGGATTTAAACAATGTGCAAAACAAGGTATGTGTTTGTAGTTGTCATCTCTAACAGCATTGACTATGTTGGCACCACTATCTGATACTGTGAATCCTGGATGTAAGGAATATTGTGTAAGCCATTTCTGGAACTAATTTTGCAATATGAATGAAATATTCACAGCAGTGTGGTTTTCTTCAAAAATGGTGACACAAAATTCAGTCTGCTTCCTACTACTTATGGTAGAGTAGGAATCATTATTTTCTGACTGAAAAATTGCCCAATGAGCTGTAACAGTGATGTACTAACATACTAACATACTAAAATGCCAGCAGAATAGGCCTAATGGTCTTTCGTGTCTGCTCGTTTGGTCAGTCCCCAACCTGGGTGCTGATCTTGCTGTCCCCCTCGCCTTCTCTGGCTTCTCCCTTCCCAGTTCCAGATATTCTTGCTGCATTGGATTTTGCTTCCAGAACCCTTCCCCTGTACCTGTCCCACCCTCTTGAACCCCTCCACTGTCTCTGCCTCCACCAGCCCCTAGGCAGTGCATTCCATGGCTCCATCACCCTCTCAGTGAAGTAGGACTCCTCCTTTCTCCCTGAATCTTCCCCTCCAGCTTCCAGCCATGCCCCTAGTGGCCCCTTCCTCCTTCCTTGAAGCACCCGACTGTTCCTCCCCTATTTACCCTCTTCATGTACCTAAAGACCTCTATCATGTCCCCCGGTCCCTTCTCTCTTCCAATGTGTACATATTTAGCTCTTGAGCCTCTCCTCATAGGTCCTGTCCCCAAGCCCCAAATCATTTTGGTTGCCTCTTCTGGACCCTCTCCAGGAGGTTAATGTCCGCTTAGTGTGGCCTCAAAACTGCACGCAGTACCCAAGGTGGGCCTCACCAAGTAGTTATACAGAGGGAGTATCACTTCCTCCTTCTGGAGGTGATCCCCTAGCGATGCATCCCAGCATCCTGTTGGCCTTGGCTGCTGCCCTCCTACAAGTCTCAGAGTTGTTCATCTTGACATCCACCACCAACCCAGGTCTCTCTCAGCCATCTCGAGACTTGTAGTTTTCCCCAGGGTGTACACTTGACCTGGGTTTCTGGCCGGGTGGAGTACCTTGCATTTCCCTGCATTGAACCTCAGCTTCCACTTTCTAGACCATCTTTCCAGAGCCTCCAGGTCCCCTGTAGGACCACCCTCCCTCCTCCCATCCACCACTGCCCCCAGTTTCGAGTCATCTGCAAAGAGACTCATCTCACTCCTGATTCCTGTCCTTATGTCAGATACATAGGCATTGAACAGAAGGGGCCCAAGAACTGATCCCTGTGGGACCCCACTAATGACCCTCCTTGGGGATGAGACTATCCCACCAACTATGACCCTCTGGATCCGGTCCTGGAGCCAATTGCCTATCCATCTGATCATCTGGTTCCCAACCCCCATTTCTCCCAGCTTATCCAACAGGCCCATGTGAGGAACAGAGTCAAATGCCTTGCTGAAGTCTAGAAGAGGACATCCACTGGTCTACCCAGGTCCAAGGCACTTGTCACCCAGTCATAGAACTCCACCAGGTTTGTCTGACACGATTTCCTGGGATGAATCCATGCTGTCTATCGTCCAGGCACCCTGACTTATCCAGGTCCCCCCCAGCCTCTCCTTGACAATGCCCTCCATCACCTTGCCCACCACAGAGGTCAGGCTGACAGGCCTGTAGTTCCCTGCCACCTCCCTTAATCCCCCCTTGTGGATAGGCACTATATGCACCACCTTCCAGTCTTGGGGCACCCACCCTGTCCTCAGAGAGATGGTGAAAAGCTCTGCCAGGGGTTTTGCCAGGACATCTGCAAGTTCCTTCATTACTCTGGGATGTAATTTATCCGGCCCTGGTGCTTTCTCCATCTTAAGGGAGCTGAGGGCTTCCCTCACTCTCTCTGCTGTGATTTCCACTTCCGGTACCCCTTCTCCCTGCTTAGCCCTCCCCCCACCTGCCAGTGATGCCTCCCCCTCTCCCCAGACCTGCCGATTGGTAAGGGTCCCCCCCTCCTCAGTATCTCTGTCTCCTCCCATGTATGATGCAGCACCCCCATTTTCCCTGGTGAAAACTGAGGTGAAGTACTCATTTAGTACCTCAGCCTGCTCCCCCGGGTCTTGTGCCCATCTATCCCCTGATTTAATCCTGCTAATCTGCCCCGTCACCCTTCGTTTTTCCCCAATGTATCTAAAGAACCCTTTGTTCCCTCTCCTAATTTCCCTGGCCAGGTTCTGCTCCTTCCTTGCCTTAGCCACCTTCACCACTCTAGTGGCCCTTCTAGCCATCAGCTTGTACTCCCCTCGATCCCTTTCACTCCTTGAGCACTTGAATTGCTTATAGGCTGCTTTCTTTCTCCGCACCACCTCCTGGACCGCCCTGGTCCACCAACAGGGTTTTTGGGCCCTACCGCATTTTTGTCTTACTCTTGTACAGGTGCTGGTAGCATCCTGCACCCCTCTCCTGATGATTTCCCACCTACTATCAGCGTCCATGTCTGACCCAATCCCATCCAAATGCTCCTTAAGGATCCTTCCCATTTCCTTAAAATCCGTCCCCCTGAAGTCGGTTACTTCCATCTTTGTGCAGCCTTCTAACCCTCCTAGGTCCAGGCAGAACCAGACCGTGGCATGTAGTCAATTGTTTGGTTGCTGATCCATGTGTCCATGGTTATGTGAACCTGCTTCACCTCAGAGAGGTTCAACTGTTAAATGACTGCACTACACATCAAGTCATACAACTGTGAAACAGCCTTTTTTGAGAAATATGTTCGACAGGTAATGGTGCACTGTCATTCAATCCAGCTCATGAACTTGAGGAAACCTTTCTGGACAACAAAAGGGAGCTGACAATTGGCCAACAGCTCTGCAATGGCTTTATTTACTAGATGGCATGTTGGATACTTGCAGGTAAATTTTGATATCTTTGTAACACTTTCTTTTGATGTTAGTTGATGAGAGTGACAATATATTTTACATTTTGGGGCAATTGCACTTTTCATACCTTTTTCATGTGGAGTACTACTATGAGATTTTGCAGTACTTGATGGTGTCAGAAGAAAATCTATGTTTGTCTGGGAAGACTGCAAAGACACAACAAGTGATTCAATGTAAGTTACTGCTTCCAGTTCATTGTCACTATGGTCACCATCACCACTACCTCCACTATCGCCCATACCAACCAAACTGTCCCTTGCCCTATCTCACTCAAGTTGGCGTTTTGTCTTTGCATGATGCATCATTACTGAAGTTCCAAAATGTCCCTCTTAGACACCACAACTGACACTATTTTCTCACAGACTGTATACAGCTTAGGAGTTGGTTGCAGGGTCTATATAAAATAAATTATACACTACAGATTTACTATTGTGCTTTCTACTAAGGTGTCTGGCACTATTTCTTGTACAGTCAAGGGACCTGGAGGAAACCCTATACTGCCATTTCCTTGCTCATATGCATTTTTTCCATTCATGGTCATCTTCTTAGTCGTACGTTTAGCATATGATTTTTTTTCTGCACTTGCCTCCCATGCCCTACAGATGCATTGTCTCCATCCCCCACATAGAAATTAGTACCAACCTAATTTCCACACATTTCAGAAGAACTGGATGTGCCATCATCATCATCTGGGACATAGCCTGGGCTATCCCATTTCCAGTCCCCACTACCACCAACATCTTTATCAGCATTTGCTGTCTCAGCATCTGAGGTTGTATTTGAGGAGGATGTCTCCCCTTCCTTGAGTGCTGCTTCAGCAGCTGGAAGTCTCCTGGAACACGTGTCAAAATGGTCAGTACCTCTAAGATTAACTTCTGTCAGTTCCCTACTACTCTGCTATCATTTCATTGGTAACATGACATTTGGTTCAGGAGGACATTTAGTGCCAGTCCTGGTAATGTTATTGTTATTACAGTATTGTTGCTATGTTCTTCATTAGTACTAGGATGCATATTTTCCACATCATTTTCAGTTGCACATGCACCAGCACTGTGATTCCTTTTAGTAGACCTAGTCTGGGAAGTACGAGACATAGTAGACACAGCCATGGCTTTCACTGTGTCACAGAGAAATGTCACACACAGTGTAGCTGTGACAGGGCTAAAGGCACCAAACAGGCTAACATACAATGTACTACATCCTAAATGGCTATCACTATACTGCAGAGAGATACAGAATAACTATGTCACAGATAAGGCTTGGAGAACCTATCAGACAGCATGTAATGCAGCCAAAATGGCTTTATGCAGAGACACAGAGTAGCTACAGAGTATGTCACACCCAAGGCTCAGAGTACCTAACAGACAGGATGTAATACAGCTAAAGTGATTTTTGCAGAGACACAGAGTAGCTATATGTCATAGACAGGGCTTATAGCACCTAACAGACAGTGTGTAATACAATCAAAAAGCCCCAAATAGTTTTATGCAGACACAGAGTATCTAGTGTATAGGTCACACACATGGCTCGGGGCACCTAACAGTCTGTAGGGAGCATGTCAATTCGCTCCCGACAATTCATCCCCTGAAAATCCGCTCCCGACAGTATGCTCCTGTCATTTTCACTCCCTACCACCTTTCGCTCCGCATCTTTTCACTCCCACAATGCGATCATGTGCTTGTGCTTATTATTAGAATATAACATAAAAGACTTTCCCAACTGTCAATGTATTTATGCGTGTAGTCGGACTTTCATTCATTTATTACTATTTTTAGGTCTGCAATTTCTGCCACTGTGTATGTGACAGTCTATGACATTTGACCTTTATGGAGGGAAACCTGTCTGTTGGTGAAGCACTGTCCAGTGCATGTCATAGGCAGGTATACAGTTATACAAGGTAAAAGCAATCATTTTTGTATGTAATGGAAGCGAAACTGCAAGGGGCGTATAGTGCAGGAGCTAATTGAGTTGGGAGCGAGTTGTCGGGAGCAAGTTGACGCGGAGCGAAGAGACGGGAGTGAGCTGACATTGACCCCAGTCTGTAATACAGCCAAAATGGTTTTATGCAGACACAGAGTATCTATACGTCACACACAGGGCTCAGGGCACCTAACAGACATTGTGCAATACAACCATAATAGCTTTGCAGAGACACAGAGTAGCTATATGTCACCCATAAGGCTAGGGCACTGGACAGACAGTGTACAATACAGCTGTAATGGCTTTATGCAGAGACACAGAGTAGCGAGTAGCTAGTAGCTACACACATGGCTGGTGGCACCAACATAATTGGCTTCAGAGACAAGAGTAGATAGATGTCACATACAGCCAGACAACCCTAATGGCTCTCATTAAGAGATACACAGAGTAAAGAGCTCAGGCCACCTAATAGACTATGTATAAGACAGCCACAAAGGCTGTATTCAGAGACACAGAGTAACAGATACACACAGGGCTGGTGCACTTAACAGACACAAACTATATAGCTTAAAATGACTTCAAAGACACAGAGTAGCTCTAAATGTCACACATAGATCTTGGACATAGACAATAGGCACAATAAATAGCTCTCACTAATGCAGCGACACACAGGCTCAGGGCACCAATTGGCTTATCCCCCAAGGGGTAACTAAGACAAATTAGCCTGATTCACAATTCCTTCCCTTTCCCCTTCAGTCCCCAATTTCTCTCCAAGCCTCCATGTGATTTTGTGCTTTTTTTAATTTAATATTGCTTTTTGTCTATTTTTTTGGGTGGCTCAGGTCCAACCATGAGTGCCAAATAGCCAACTGGTCACTTCTCCTCCAAGCTGTGACCATCTTATGTAGTACATTCACCCAGACAGTGAGCTCAGACACCAGCACTGACCAGTCAGATTGTCAGGCAGGTGTTATGCTCGCCTCTCTGGTGTGAAAACCCCAGTCTGCTTCTAATGCCTGTTTGGCATGGCACAAGAATCCCAGGACCCCACAGGCTCTGCAGAAAATGCCTGTTTTTTTGTTTATTATCCACTACCCACCCTGTTATTTGAGGCAACAATACCCAGCCTGTGAAATGCCCCATTATGTCATGTAGGGTAGTAAATTGCACAAATTACCTCATCCAACCAAAAAAAAACAGATACCTGACCTACCCGCTCTAGCTACCCAATGGGTAGCCCATTCCTATTAATGACTACAGTCCAGTCTACTATTATTGGTCTGCAAAACTGATGAGGCCTAAATCCACATATATTACCTGCAGAAATCTTATGAAACTCAATGTTAATAAGTTAAATGCAGCAATTTTTTTGCAATAGATTGGGCATTTCTAGATTAAATTTGCAAACATAAATATTGCCTACAAATGTTTTTCCAACATTTTCTCTGGTATTTGTGACCTATTGGCTTCCCATCAAAAAGCATTCATGTTGGGGGCTATAGCAGTGAGTGGATATCTCCTCATTTATTAAAATGTTTATGAGAGCGTAACCAGAAATGGGCCCACTAAAGGAAAACTCTGGACCATTTGGCCTTGTTGGATTATAGCAAGCTAGAAACTATTGCAAAAAAATTATTGGTGAAGCAAAATTGGGACATTATAAGGCAAAACAGTTAAATACTGCCCATGATTCTTGTGGCAGATGCTTAGGGATCTCACTTGACACTGTAGGAAGGATAAACCTTCCTCTGTTTCCCCGAGTGGCCAGATGATAAGTGACCCTATTGATAATGCTGAAAAGTTTAATGAATTTTTCAATGATCAGTCTTATTACAGTACAAAATTAGACAATCATGACACTGAAGATAATAACAATTGTGTCTTTAATTTGTTGCCGAATCCAAACATTTTTTTTCAAGATACTTACACCTGATTTGGTTTTGAGCTACCTGGACAAACTGAATCCTCATCTGTCCTATGGTATTGATGGTCTGGATTTTAAATGGCAAAAATAGTATTGCATTTCTCCTTAATAAAGTGTTGAATTTTTCATTTTATCAAGGAGAGTATCCTGCTCTAAGAAAACAGACCACAATATGTCACATTCATATATCTGTTATTAAACAGATAATTTCTAACTTTACTAGCTCCCATATCAAAACTTTGGGAGCGCATTGTAATGGACAAAATGGTTGACTTTTTGGCAAAATATTCCTTGCTGACTCATGTCTAGAATGGTTTTTGCACTTTACATAACTCAGAGACTGCCTTGGCGAGGTTCACCAACTATGTTCATCAGTCCATGGTTTTTGAGACTCTTGTGGACTCTGTGTTCATGGACCTTACCAAGACATTCAATCTAGTTGATCTTGGCCTAATGTTATAGTCATTATCACATTTTAATGTGTGGATATTGAAAATAATACTATACTAAAGCATACAAACATTTCCCCATAATACAATACTTCCAAAAAAGGAAAACATCACTGTTCTTAAGTGATAATAGTATCATTTAGAGCCTGTAATAGTATAGTTCAGAGCTCTGAACAATACTGCTATCACAAAAACTGAACAGTGCACGCACATGAGTGTCTCACGCCAGGCTACGCTACCAGTGCCAGTCAAAAATAACCCAACGTCCTCTGAATTCAAAACATTCCTCATGATTGCCTGCTTTCTCACTGTGGGTAGGCAGAACAGTTTAAAAAACATGGTGGCCATCTCTCGCTTAGCGAGACTGAAATGGATCCTCTGCAGTTTTCTTTTTTTTTATTTTAACTCTCCCAAAAAATGGAATTATCTGATTGATCCTGTGTTCCTCTGAAGAAGAACAGGTAGGACTGCCTACCAATTCTACTATGCCATGATTACAGGATGGGAAGGGTGGCAAGTGATACAGATGAGCAAGAGGAAGAGGAGTGAACAAGACAGTGAAAGACAATGCGGCGGTCAGCTAGGACTGAGACAGTCCTTCACCGAAGTGTCTGACTGCCCATTACAAAATGCAGCAAAAAAGAAACTTGGATCCATATATTCAAAAAAATAAGAAATAACTTATTGTATATTGCAAGGCATTGATTCCATCTCAAGCTTCTGGGGACATGAAAACCTCTTGAGCCTTGTTCTCAAGGTTCCCTATGTAGCCAGAATCTCTTGATGGAATTACTGTCTTGTAATGTACGTTAACCTGTCTATTTTTCTGTTTGTTATTTTTCTAATGATGTTGTTAATTGGTTTGGGGGACTATCTCTCAGGTTATAAATATAATACTTCAGTTTGTCCATCTTCTGAAATGCTTGTATAGGGAGATGACAGTCATGTTTAAGGGGAGCTATATAAAGCCTTAAATTACATCCTACAGAAAAAAAATGTTTTTGTTTGTTTTTTAAGTTACAGTCCTGATTCACTGCTGGGGGATGAGCCATCATATTAAAAAAAAAACAACCACAAAACCTAAATCTGTGGTCTTTAGTAGAACAAAAAAAAGTAGGAACTTGTGATTTTTTTTCTGAGAGCCCTTTATGGTAAGCTCATTGAAACAGTTAATAAATTCAAGTACTGGGGGGTTCTTTAGACACTGCTTTGATCTACAAATCTCATGTAGACACTATGACAAAAGCTATACAACAGCATCTGGGACCCTTATATTGGGTCAGGAATAATCTGTTGCCTAAAACTCCTATTCTTCTGGCAAAGAGCACACTGTTGCCAGTTTTGTATTATGGATTGTTAAGTTATTTAGGTGCAGGAAGTAGGTTAATAGCCGGGTAAAAGTTGCTTGCAATTCAATATTTTGTTTTATTACTGGACTTCCTTTTAACACTCATCATTGTTTGCTGTATATGGCCCCACAGTTATCCACTTTGGAGGACAATGTGGAAACAAAAATCTTGTTTTTCATAAGGTCATTCTGGGAAAGGTCCCTCACTCAGTAGTAGAATTGTTTCCAATATAACGTAAAAATCCAGACACTAGATCTCAGAAATCAGTTTTGTTCAAAATTCCTTTTTGTAGAACCTGTTTTGGCCAATGGGTTTTAAACTTTGTTGGAACAAATATCTATAATTGTCTACCAGAATCAGTTAAGACAAGTAGATCAGTACCAGTTTATAAGAAACAACTGTTAAGTCTTTTAGATGGTCAGTCTTCCTGTTGCTGTAAATAGAACTATTGGCATTGTGTGTTTTTACACTTTGTACTGTACCTTTGTAAATGTTGGTTACACTTGACAAAGGGCAATTTTGCTCAATGTGCCCACCCAGGGTAAACAAAAATGAAATGAAAATGAAAATGCCAAAATGTGCTAGGTAATTCACTTGAGTGTGAAGAAATCAGAGACCACATACTGGCTGGGAGTTGTGCAAGTCATCAAGACAGAGGAGGAGAAAGACCTGGGTGTGAGCACCATGGGTGACCAGAAGCACTCAACACACTGCAAGAGAGCAGCAGCCAAAGCAGATTGGATGCTGGAATGTATAGCCAGAGGTATGGCCAGTAGGAAAGCGGAGGTCATCTTGCCACTGTACAGGTCACTGGTTCAGTCACATCTGGAGTACACTGTGTAGTACTGGAGCACTTACAAAAAGGAAAGCATCAACTTACTGGAAACTGTACAGAGAAATGTGACCAAGATGATCCAAGAAAAACTAAGCAGGTCATTGGAGGAGAAACTCAGGGATCTTAACATGTACTCCCCTGATCATAAAAGGGATAGGGATGATGAGATCAAAACCTTTAAAGGAGTAGTAGAGTCAAAAGTTGCAAAAACATATGTTCTGCAGAGTGTTTTGATTGCTATGTGTAGTCCTGCTGTGTTCTTCCCTTTGTTTGCTATTAGGAGATTTTTTTCTAAATTAGCCTGCTAGTTATATATTATCTTTATGGCCCCTGGAGATCTCCATCTCAGCAAAATTTATTCCTCTTGATTTTCCTACAATGCACCCTGTCCCATGTGACAGTGATGCAACCGCAACCATGGATTCAGAAAGTACTTGAGATAGGAGCCTGATATTATAGCCTCAAGTGAATAGCTCTGGTTAAATATTTTTTTTTGTTTTCTATGTGTGTGTTAGATCTAGCCAGCAAGAGCAAATGTTTTGCTTAAAAGTTTCATTTCAGCAAATTACACAGTCATAGGAAGCACACAAATCACCTCAAGATCATCAGTGCTAGAATTAGTAAAGACTCTAGATGTTTTCTTAGAGAATAACCCACTTAATTAGCCCTCAAGTATTTGCTAAAATAAATGTAGCAATTAATGCTCACTGGATAAAGGGAGTTACCTAATAACACTTTTTCTTTTTTTTTTTTTTAGTAAATTGACTCTAAACCAGTGCTTGCTGAATTCATGGACCGGATACATTGCTGTCACATGGGACAGGAGTCATTTTAGGAACAAAAAGAGAAATAAACCTTGCTGTGATGGAGATCCCCAGGGGCCATAAAACTACTGTAAAACTAGCAGGCTAATTTGGAAAAACCTCCTAACAGTAGACAGAGGGAAGGACACACTAGGACTACAAACACAAATTAAAACACTGCACAACACATGATTTTGCTAATTCTGACTGTACTACTCCTTTAAACACCTTAAGGGTTTCAGCAACATGAACTCAGAGGGTTTCATCAATCTTATTGAAAACAGGCCCACTAGGCATAATTGCCTCAAACTGGTATGGAGACACTTCAAGAAAGAAATGAGGAGACATTTTCCACTGAGAGGGTGGTGGCAAAATGGAATGGGTGACATGAGAAAGCTGACTCCATGAAAACTGTAGACAGCTTCAAGAGAGTCTGTGTCAGGGTAAAATGGAAAATTGCACGGAGGGGGGAAGGGGAATATTAAAGGGGAAGAAGAAGTGGATAGCAGAAACTGAGCAGAAGATCCCTCAGTAGTTACTGGGTCTGCAAACTTGAGTAGACTAGGTAGCCCGTAAGGCCTTCTTCTGATGGCTATTTTCTATGGCTATAAGATTTCAAGCACTTCTGTCATTAAATACTGCAGAAGGGTTTCACCACCTATACTGTAGATGACAGTTCCAGCACTCACAAATCTGGAAGTTAAAGTTTCCCTACTTAAACATTTCCAATTTAACCATTGTCCATACTGAAAACAGAATAATACACAGCAAGCCATTTGCAACAAAGCCAAATACAGATTGTGATGCGATCAGAAACCATGAGAGGGAAATCTGAGTGATCAGTGATGCCACCAGAATCCCCAGAAGGATTCAAATGTTGAGTTACATTTGATGTTCTGAGTGTTACTTTTTTTCTATATACATTCTGTGCCCCCATTTGCCCCCTGCAGGCCCTGTTCTGTCCAATCCCACAAACCCCATCACCTGGCTTCTTTGGGAGTTATCTTCCCATCAACTTTCCAGCTTCTAGACTGTGACAAGCTGCCCAGTCACTGGTGAGGGTCTTGCAAGGGACCAGACTTCATCCTGCAACCAAGGGGATTTCCACCTATGAACATATAAAATTTGCCAGCAGATAAAGGCCTAGAGGTCTATCAAGTCTGCTCGAATGTGCAGCTAGCACCCCTTATTTTGCAACTGACCCTCCCTTCCACCTGTCCCCTTCATTGACCCTCCCCCTTGTCCTGTCCCATCCCCTTTTGAAGCAGTCCACTGTTCTACTGGATACCACTTCTGTAGGTAATGCATTCCACCCAGCCACCACCATCTCTGTAAAAAAGTGTCTCCTCATCTCCCTCCTGAACCTTCCTCCCACCAGTCTCATATCATGGCCCCTGGTGTCCCTCCCCTACCTTACTTTGAACAGCCCCTCTGTGCCTGTCTTGTTTATTCCTTTCATGTACTTAAAGGTTTCAATCATGTCCCCCCTGTCCCTCCTCTCCTCCAGTGAGTGCATGTTCAACTCCCTCACCCTCCTCTTGTATGATAAGTCCCCCAGCCCCTTAATCATCTTTGTCTCCCTGTGCTGCACCCCCTCCAGTAACTTATTACTTTGATTTATAGGTTTCTCCTAGGGCACTGACTGTGCAAAGTGTGTGGCAGATTAGCTCCACCTCTGTGGAGAGATTCTAACACACCTATCCATGGCCCTGCATCCTGATGTGCCCAGACCTACATTGCCACCTGAACAGCTCAAGGTGGCAGTGTTGCAACAGGTCACTATGGCTCCCATCCCTTGAGGGAGGACAAATTGTTCTTTGGATGTTCAGCTGTCCCTACCCCCACTGACCTCTGAGTGACCCTCATCCATTACTGAACCCGGGTCACCAGTCCAGCAGCAGATAAGGCACCAGCACCTCAGCCCTCTACGTCACTAGGCCGACTTTCCCGAGTGTTACTTTTATAATACTACTGTATATGTGGCTTCTGATAATTTGAAACAAAATTCTGTACACAGCAGGGAAATGACCCACCCATATGCTGCATAAATTATTAAAGGGAAACTGTTAGCTTCTCAAGAACACAAACATGACTCCTACAGGTCCTGCTGAGATAAAATGCACTATAGTGAATTTTTATATTACTTATGGGGCTAAAATCATAATGTTTATCTGGATTATCCTGCAAATCCTCACTGGCCATTATTTTGCTACAGCCCCTCATGCTTTCTCAGTTGATCGGTACAGGGGTTAGAAGAACAAACATGCAATGTATATGTGTTCATCTTTTCAGCACTATTGCGGTAGACAGGAGTCTTCCACAGTCTAGCCCATCAAGAGTGTCATCAGAGCGCTGGCCACAGGGGACTGTGGGAAAATAATGGTGGAGGGGGTTGCAAGATCAATCAGATAAATGTTAAGATTTCAGCCCTGTAAGTAATTAGAAAAATCATTAGAGTGCGTTTTAGCCCAGTGGAAACTACATGTCCCATGTTCTTGTTCCTGGGAAGCTGACAGTTTCCCTTTAGGTTTAGAGAATATCAAAAATTACTCACCACAGAAAAAAATGCAATTTTCTTTAAAAATTAGGAAAAAAAAACCTACATGCAGCTACTCAGTACCTCACTAACCCACTATCCAGCATAAGCAAGCTAATATTTTCAAATGAGTCATTCAAGTACTTGTTGCCCACCTCCTCCTCTTCCTCTATCTCTCAACTTTATTGCTGAGATAATTATGATAGTGAGTTTTTCCCAATACTGTATTCTTACTTGTATTACATTATGTTTTATCCTTGTTTTATCCCGTCGACACTTGCTATCTGTCTTAGTTGCTTGTTCAATGATGTCTACTGTGTTGCTCTAGTTCCTTATACTGTTTCCATTCTGTAAAATAGTTTCTCTACTAGGGAAATTGTTGTTGCTGCCCCCCCCCATTCGTTATGTTTTACCCCTCCCACACTGTTCTTGTATCTATGTACATTGCCCTTCACCTTGAAAAGTGTTGTTTGCGTCTTACCTTATTTGAAATGGCTTGTGTTTGCTCTATTTGTTCTGTACTCTCCTGGGTCATGCCTGAAAATAGTCATCATGTTGGCTGGTGCACTTACCCGGTAAACAAAAACTAAATAAGTAAATAAAGTACTTGGAAACATATCTTGTTTCTCAGTTCCTGATTGACTGAACTTTGTCACACTGTAAACGGGCAATCCTCAGTAGGGCAAAACAAGGAAGTTTGGAATTCCTGTAACTGTTAATTTACAAACTTTATCTGATGTTTGCAAGACAGTGGCTGAATGAGACATTAGCCCACCTGGTGTGTGCATTTTATTTTCCATTTCCTATCTCTAGGAAGTGCATGATGGCCCTAAGCATGGACTCCTGTCTTTTCTGACTTCTGGGATGCTCACTGTGGATGTTAGTTATACCTAATGTCAGAAAATTCCTAGGAAAAAATATTTAAAAAAACTTATTGTGCATCTGTCATCTCAGAGAGATAGGGCTGGATTATCAGATGTTCTGTTACAGGTGCAGGATACAAATTTGGTGAGTACCTGTGGCAGATTAAGCATGGCAAATGTTAGGTTGGTATTTATAAAAAACTATTGTTCTACATTTACTGCAGTCAACATCACCTTAAGGCAAAATAATAATGCATGTGTCCTATATTGGAAGATGTCCCATCATAGAACATAAAATAAAACAATGTGCAACATCAGCACGTGGGTTGTAAACCAAACAAAGAGGTAAGTCACTGAACACTTTCATATGGGTTTGCAAGTACTGAAAGTAATCATTTAAATAGTTCAGGGAGCTGAGCAGGAGCCTCCAGCAGGTGGCATTCATGGTGGATTTTGCCAAGTTGTTTTCTCTGTCTGACTTGGGAAAGGAAAGAGTACTATGCACCAGGGCATTTAACAACTGGTTGAAAGCATGGCACCTGACACATAGAGATGTTTTGCTACACTGGGGACTAGGAGCAAACCTATGAAGATATGAGCCTCTGTAGGGGGAGATATCCTGCATCCTTCCAGGAGGGGACCACAGTCCTTGGTGGAAGGTATAAATGCTGCTTGGATGAGCATTTGAACTTACCAGGAGGTGAGGCTGTGAAAACAAGGGAGGCAACAACTACCCCCCCCCGATGATGAAGCAACAGGAAAGGAGTGTCATAGGGGTGTAATCTTCCCTAGAACAGGGGTGCAAGAAGACAGTGGGGGCAAGATAGAAGAAAAGGGGGTATAAATCAGCTAATCTAGAGTAAAGGGTTAAAGGAGATAGGGAACATGAAAGGTAAAAAAGGAAATAGGTGGGTCAGTGGGAGCTTCAAGGAACATAACAGACAAGAATGGAGAAAGCTAGGAAGCAGGCAGGGAGGAAGTAAGGTATGGCGACACCTGTGTGCCCAGTTCACAGAGTCTGGGAAAGAAACTGCCTACCTGGAAGCTATAATGGCAGAAACCAGCTGGATTTGATGGCAATAACAATGTCATGGTGCACTGAGCACCACAACTGGGAAAAAGGAGAGACAGGGCAAGAAGGAAGGGTTTTACTAAATGTGAGGGAGGGGATCAAGGCAATGAAGGTACAGGGGCAACCAGAAGAACAGGAAGGGCTGGAGGTGCAGTCGGTCATCCTGGAGATAGGCTCTGGAGCTGCTGTCCATACCATGGAAGTGTACAGGCCTCCAGCACAAGGAGAGTTATTGGATAAAGCACATGGGGAAGCCATTATCAGAATGGAAAATGGGGGGGGGGGTACTGCTAATGGGTGACTTCAATTTGCCAGATGAGGAGCGGAGCCTTCCAGCTGTGGCTTTGGCAAGGAGCAGGGCCATCCTTGACTCCCTGTAAGGGGCTTTTCCCAGGCAGTTAGTAAAAAGTAACAACTAGGGCTGGAGCATTGCTGGGCCTGGTGTTTAAAAACAAGGACATGATTGCAGACTTCACAGTTGGCAGTCTCCTAGGTACCAATGATAACTGTACAGTGTGGTTTAACATAAAGGCAGGAACAGAGGTAAACCATTCAAGAATAAGAGTCCTGGACTTTAGGAAGGTGGATTTAAAAACAAATGGGAAACTGCCTCAGAAACTGCTTCATGGGGGGCAGGAAGGGGAAAAGGCACAGTGGTGAAAAAATAAGGGGGGGTATAATTAAGGCAATTGGCCTCTGCATGGAGAAAAAAGGGACTGTTATGGTTGTCTACAGAAGTGGCCAAGGTGGTGAAGATAAAAGGGTGGCATTCAGGATGTATAAGGAAACACAGAGGGAGGAGGAGAACAGGGAGATATACCAAGTAAGACAGAGGGAAGCAGGAAAGGGGGTGAGGAGACCAAAAGTGCAGACAGAGGAAATGATAGCCAAAGGAGTAGTTTAAGGGGATAAGCCATTCTTCAGATACATAAATGTTAGTAGGAAAGCAAGGGGAGTGATAGTGATGATTAGGAAGGCACAAAGGGGAGAGTGGAAAGATATTTCTGCTCAGTCTTTCAGTGGAGGGAGGGGGGTGGATAAACAAGGAGTAGCAGGAACCAAAGGAGGAGGTAGACACAAGTCCTCTTTCAGAGGATAGAGTCCTGAAGGGACTTGCAGCTCTGAAGGTGGACAAAGCTATGGGACTGGATGGGATACAGCTAATGTTACCAATGGAACTCAGGGAGGGTTAGTGCCCCACTGCCATCCTTATTCCAAAGTTCACTGGAAACAATAGTGGTTCTGGAGGACTGGAGATGAGCTGACATGGTTCCTGTACAGAAGAGCGGAAGCAGGGAGAAGTATGGCAGCTATTGGCCAGTCGGTCTTACCTCTGTGGTGAGAGAAAATTTATGGAAACACTTTTAAAGGAAAGACTGATAGAGTACCTTAACTCAGTTCTATGTCAAAACAGTGTTAAAAAAACAGCGCCAAACTTATTAGCAAACCCACATCAGCACAAACTAAGATAGTGACTACCAAACACAGTGACCGTCAAAACAGTGAATACACTAAGAAAAAAGAATGAAACTAAGTGTTCACTAACGTAATACATCTCTTCAATATTTTTCCTGTTGGAGGGGCTGAATCCCCCACACCCCTCATTGGGGGGATTCACCCCCTGAACACCCCTTAATAAAAATAACTATCTCTGAGACAGCACACAGTAGAACACCAAAGTAAATAGTATGCCAGGACAAGTCACCCTTGCTCAAATAAAGATCGCTATTGATCACAAGTCGCTGAAATCACACATGCTATTTTTCAGTCGCTCAACTTGACTTGCTCAAATGCAGTCCCTGATTTGATGCGACACCCCATGAATCCAGTGGGCTGAAAGACCACAGGCAGCATGACTTCAATGGTGGGGGGGGGAGCAATTAGTCAGCATAAGGGTGGGATCTGAGTGAACTGGGTTAGAAAGTGAGTAATGGATAGACAACAAAGGGTGGTGGTTAACAGCACTCACACTAATGATAGGAAAGTGGTCAGTGGGGTGTCACAGGACTCAGTGTTGAAACAGGTCCACTTCAATGCCTTCATAAGTGACATTGCTGAAGAACTGGAAGGGAAGGTATGCCTTTTTGCAGATGATACCCAAATCTGCAATAGGGTGGACATGCAGGAGTGAGAATGTGCAAGGATCTGAGGAACCCAATGGAGTGGTCCATAGCATGACAGTTGGGTTTCAGTGCCAAAATGGGCAAAATCATGTATCTAGGGCATAGGAACCTGTGAGCTTAGTACAGAATGAGGGAAGGCATTGACAATCATTAAGCAGGAAAGAGACCTTGGGGTTATCATAAATAACAACCTCAAAGTGGCTGGGTAGTGTGACAAAACAATGGATATGGTTAGTGGGATGCTGGGGTGCATAGGCAGCAGTATTTTCAGCAGCAGGAGGAGGGAGGTGGTGTTACCATTGTATCACTCACTGGTGGACCCAACCTGTAGTAATGTATCCAGTTTTGGAGGCCACATCTGAGAAAGGACATAGACAGAGTGGAGGAAGTCCAGAAAGGGTAACTAAAATGGTGCTGGGGTTGCAAGAAGAGCCCTGTGAAGAGAGACTGAGGGATTGGAACATGCACACTCTGGAAAAGAGGAGAACAAATGGTGACATGATAGAGACCAACAAGTACTGTACATCAAATATATAAATGGGGTACAGTAGCAAACTTTCTTGCAAATGAGAAAGAGCACCATGTCTAGGAGGCATGTGACGAAGCTGAAGGAGAGCGAGTTTATGAGGGATCTGAGGAACTATCACATCACTGAAAGGGTGGTAGATGCCTGGAAAAGACTTCCAGTGTAAGTGGGAAAGGGAAAACCATGGGGGGTTTCAAGGATAAATGGGATAGACATAACAGTATCTTAGTAAATAGGAAGGGAGGAGCGAAGGTTGCCAGAGATCATTTAGGGTCTGTGGAGATAGATGAAGCAGGGAACATCTGGGAAGACTGAGAGGCCATGTGGTCTTTTTTCTAGCAACAAACTATATGTTTCTATATAATTTTAAATGCATGCTGAAGGTAGAAACTACAGTTAGAACAGATGTTTCCACCATAGGTCTTCTCAGCTACTATCCAAAGAGAAAATACCAAAGTTGGTGGAGAGTTAAGGGATAGTAAGAGATGCATAGAATCTGATGGCAGATGAGGACTGCTTGGTCCACCTAGTCTGCCCATTTCCCTACCTAACGGATAAGCTGATCCTAGTTAACCAACAGCCTACTTCCTCCTACCCCCCGCTAGAACTGCCTTATGTCTGTCCCATGCATTCCTGAATTCCCCCACTATTTTTGACTCTACAACCTCCTCAGGAAGGCTGTTCCATGCATCTACTACCCTCTCTGTGAAGAAATACTTACTCACATTACCTCTGAGCCATCCCCCCTCTATCTTCAAATTGTGCCCCCTTGTTCTTGCACATTGCTTTTTCTGAAACATGCTACCCTCTTGGACTTTGTTGATTCCCTCGAGGAATTTGAAAGTTTCTACCATGTCCCCCTCTCCCTCCTTTCATCAAGGTTATACATCTTAAGCTCCTTCAGTCTTTCTTCACATGTCTTCTGGTGCAGACCCAGCACCATTTTGGTTGCTCTCCTCTGGACAGCCTCCACCCTATTCATGTCTTTGTGGAGATGGGGTCTCCAGAACTGTACACAGTACTCCAGATGTGGGCTTACCAACTGTCTGTACAGAAGGCCAACAACTTCCTGTTTTCTACTGGTGATATTTCTCCCTATGCATCCCAGTATCCCCCTAGCCCTCCTTACTGCCTTCTCACATTTCTGGCCCACCTTTAGGTCATCTGATGTGACTACCTCCAGGTCCCTTTCAATTTTTGTTGTTGTCAGCATCTCACCCCCCATTGTGAACTCTTCCTCTGGGTTTTTGTTTCCCAGGTGCATTACTTTGCACCTCTTTGCATTGAATCTAAGCTGCCATACATTTGACCATTCCTCCAACCTTGCCAAGTTCCTTTTTCATCCTTTCCACCCCACCTTGTGTATCAACCCTGTTGCAGACCTTTGTGTCATCTGCAAAGAGACATACTTTTCCTTCCAGTCCCTCTGCAATGTCACTTATAAAGACATTAAAAAGGACCAGCCCCAGTACTGAAGCCTGCAGTACCCCACTAGTAACCCTCCTTTCTTCACTGTGGACTCCATTTACTATTACCCTATGCGTCCTGTTGTCCAGCCAGGGTTTTACCCAGGCTACTAGCCTGGGACCCACTCCCAGGCTGGCTAATTTGTTTATTAATCTTTTATGCGGGACTGTGTCAAATGCCTTGCTAAAGTCTAGGTAGGCCATGTCCACAGCCCTTCCCTGGTCTACTACTTCGGTCACTCAATCAAAGAAATCAATTAGATTTGTCTGACATGACCTTCCTCCTGTGAATCCATGGTGCCTTGGGTACTGTGCCCTGCTGGCCTCTAGGTACTCAACAATTCTTTCCTTCAGAAGTGATTCCATCATTTTCTCTACCACTGAGGTCAAACTGACAGGTCTGTAGTATCCTGCCTCTGTCTTGCTCCCACTTTTGTGAAGGGGAATCACATCCACCCTCCTCCAGTCCTCAGGTACCACCCCATCCTCCCATGAATTATTAAAAAAGGTAGTGGTGTTACTAGTTCTTCCCTTAGTTCTTTTAGAATTCTGGGGTGAATCCCATCAGGCCCCATTGCTTTATCCACCTTCAGATAAAAGAGTTCTTTCAGAACTCTTTCTTCTGTAAAAGGACTAGTATCAACCCCCCTATCCAGAGTGCTTCTATTGACTGGATTAAGTATCTCCCCCTGCTCTTCCATTGTGAATACTGAGCAGAAGTATTCATTCAGTATCCCTGTTTTTTCATTGTCGCTCTCTGCCCAACCACCTTCCTCTTTATTCAGCCTCAGTATCCCTGCCTTAGTCTTTTTTTTGCTCCCTAATGTACCTATAAAAGGTTTTATCCCCCTACTTAACTGAGTTGGCTATCTTTTCCTCAGTTTGGGCTTTTGCTATTCTGACTGCCTTCACCACTTCCTTCTGCTTTAACTGGTACAGTTCTCTGTCCTGCTTCTTCTGTGTTTCCTTATACTTCCTAAATGCTATATTTTTCTCCCTAACCTTCCCCTGCCACTTCTTTTGAGAACCATAGTGTTTTTTTTCTTTCATTTTGATTTGTTTATTTGCTTCACACAAAGGCTTGTTGCCTCTGTGATGGCGGTTTTGATGTTTCCCCATTGTTGCTCCACCCCACCTTCTTGCCTGTTTGCTATTGCTTTTTTGAGGCACTCTCCCATTTTTGACAAAATCAGCCCTCCTGAAGTCCAATACCTTCACTTTTGTATGGCTTGACTCTACAGATAAGTTTATTGTGAACTACACTGTTTGGTGGTCGCTTGTTCCCACATGGCTACCCACTTCAAAATTGGAGGTCCTCTCTCTCCGTCCCCATTTGAGAGCATCAGATCTAAGATTGCTCCCTCCTGAGTGGGTTCCAAAACTAGCTGTCTGAGGCATGCCCCCTGTAGGGCATTGAGAATGGTCCTGCTCTTGGATGTGGCTGCAGCAAAGGTTCTCCAGTTAACGTCTGGCATATTTAGGTCCCCCCACACTAATAGCTCCCTTTTCTTTGCCATCTTAAGGATGCCTTCTATCATTTCCTTGTCCATTTTCTCCCTCTGAAATGGGGGTCTGTATTCAACCCCTATGCTGATTGTGGTGCCATTTCCAGTCTCCAGGGTGACCCAAAGTGCCTCATCTCCTCCCTGTTTACCCTTTAGTTCTGTTGCTTTGATCCCTTTCCTTATATAGAGCACTCCTCCTCCTCCTCTTCTTCCCTCCCCATCTCTTCTGTAGATTGTTTACCCTGGTGTGTTGACATCCTAGTCATGGTTCTCTGAGTACCATGTTTCTGTGACTACCACGATATCCAGGCATCTTTTTTCCATCAAGGCCACCATTTCAGGGAGATTTTTACCTTGACTACAGGCATTGGTACTCATTATCCTCCATTTTTTTATGGCTTTGTTTCTTTTTGCCCCATCCCTGTACTTACTGTCTTTGTCTTTTTCTCCATTTACCCCTGCCCTTCTCCCTGTCAACTGCTCTATCTTGGTGTTTACCTCATTAACTACCCCGATTTTTTGTGGGGGGGCTAGGATTTCCCTTCTTCTTTTCAGTGCCTCCCCCCTTGGCTAGTTTAAATGCTTGCCAATGAAGCATTTAAACCTATCACCTAAGGTCCAGGTCCCCCTCCTGGATAGATGCAGACCATCACACCAGTATAGGCCTGCATCCCTCCAGGTTGAGCCCCAGTCCCCGATGAAGCCAAATCCCTGAGTGCTGCATCAGTTTTTCAATCCTTTATTGAATTCCATGGTGTGGAGTACCTTAGTCTCATCTATGCCATAGACAGGTAGCACTTCTGAGAAAGTTAATGTGTGTTCTACTTGTCTAAGGCCCCTCCCAAACTCTACAATCTCCTGTTACACTGCTCTGATCCCATTCTCAGCCAGGTCATTTGTCCCTAGGTGGATAATGACATACAGCTCACTCCCCCTTGCAGCTGTTCCCATGATCCTGAGGATTCATTTCCTGTCCCTCCAAGCCATGGCACTGGGCAGGCACCTTACCTCTCTTTGCCCTCCCTCCCCCAGTTCTACCCCCCTAACAACTGAGTCCCCCAACAGGAGTTGTTTCCTTCCCCTGTGGGGTCCTGTTCCACCCTCCTGTGGGTCTCCATTGTGGAGGTTCCCAGCATTCTCCTTGGTCTCCACTATGTGTGTCTCCATAGAGGAAACATTCTCTGCCAGAGTGGTGAATGAATTGTGGAGAGGCACAACTGGAGGGATGCACCTCTGTTCCACCCCCCTACCCTCCCTGAGCCCACCATGGTCCAACCACCCCTCTTTCTTGGCAACCTTTGAGATAGTAGTGGTGGCCTAGGTGGTCCCTGTGTGGGGGAGCAGGTTTCCCAAATCTTTGCCAGGTCAGTATGGAGATGAACAACCTCTTCCCTCAGACCAGAGGGGGTGCCTGCAAATAGGGCAGCAGCACAGTCTCCAGTATGTCTCCTGGAAGACTGCTTCTCAGAGCCAGTGCATTGCATCACTCCCCACATGTCTGTGTCTCTTCCTGTTATAGATGCTTTTCTTTTTTGTGAGGAAGAAAGACAGTGGGTGGATCTAGGAGAGAAAGTGATATAGGCAAGTTGGAAAAAAGTTAGAAAACAAAAATGTGCTGATTTGGATGGAGAGACATATTATGAGTGAACTCTCTGAGGAGTTCTTAAGTAAGTTCTAATACCAGGGCATAGAAAGAAAGATGAAAGGTAACAAGTGTCAGAGAAGGAGTCAGTGAAACCTGAAGAAAATTAAAAGGGATATGCACCCCATAGCTGGAATGTCCATATGATATGCCCACACAAGTTCTGAATGGAATTGTGTGCATGCATACCCAACACTCAAACATGCCTAGCACATATAAAATTCAAATGTGTTGGGGAGGGGTATATAAGGACAGACTTCTGTGGTAAACCATAAACTGGTTTTAAGATGTTAGTAAAAAATAAGTTGGTTGATTAAATCAGAGGGCAACTAAAAGCCAAAGTGGATGTAAGCTTAGTTTCTGGGTTTTTTTCTTTTATTCAGCACCCCTGAAATCTTCTTAAGGACATGAACAGAAAGAGCACTGACATTATGATACCTGGAGGTAAAATGGATCACAATTAATTTTTCACCGTTTTCTTTTCTCACTGCCCTGTAATATTCTTTGAAGTAGTCGAACATCCGGCAGCCTCCAGTGTAGATAGCTTCACATTTTCTGCAAAGAATGCCATATATTGTATTGCTGTAAATTCATTAAAACTTCTTGGTGATATAACACCTGTGGGGCCTTGGATTTCAATTACACTAAAACTGGATTTGCAGGAATAATTAAATGGTTTTACCGGTGTCCACCACCTTGCCCTAAATAAGCCACACATTCGCACACCTCCCCTGTCTAATGTTTTTCATGTTTGGTCTTACGCCAGTGCTACTTCCTGATACTCTGCTTCCTCTGCCAGTTTGTTTTGTGTATCTCTCCTTTTGTCTCCTCACTCTTGTCTTTTTTGCCTCTGTTGTTTACTAATTGTTCTGCTGTTACTGCTACCTTTGATGCTGCTGTCATGTGTCCTGTGTCCTGCTTGTTCCCTTTCCATCTGTCCAACCCCCCTTCTCTGTTTTTTGTTTCTTTTGTTATAGGGCTGCAGTGGGCATAGCCCTGCAGATCTCTTGCTACAACAGTAGCCACAGACATTGCCAGCTATTTCCGGATATTTCACGAAATTTCTAAAGAGTTTCTCTCTGCTGCCCCTACTGTGGAAATGCAGAAAGCAGGAGATTTCTCTAGAAATATCACAGAAATTTTGGTAATTAGCTGGCAATGTCTGTGGCTACAATTGTATGAGAAAAGGATTCCCGCATTCCTTCTCACCAAACATGTTGGAATTGCTACACAGTCACATCCGCACCTGAGAAGCACTCCACTCGCTGTCTGTATAGGCAATTGTACTGTAATATTATTAGTGTGTCAGTGGTCACAGCAGAACATGGCACATTCCCCCATGTCCAAGATGGCCACAAACCATATTGCCATGCTCAACCACTAGCACAGGGGCAGTGCGGTTTGGCAGTCATGTAGGTCATGGCAGACTGTGCTGTGTTCTGTCATGACTGCTGATTACTTTAAAAAAAAATTACACAAGTCACCCCACCTGATCCTGTCTCTCAGCAATCTCCACCACACCTCACACCCCAAAAACACAACGGTGACACTGGAGGGGGGACCAATCCCCTAGTGTTGTGATTGTGTTCTCCATGACCATTTTTTTGAATATGTATTTTTTCTGGCCCCACCCTACCCTCCCTCTCGGGACCCACCACCCCACACACAGCCCCAGAAATGTAACAGCAGCAGAAAACCGTCCATTGATGTCCTTTGCTGCCATTCCTTACCCACACCTCACCCTTCCACTCAGCAAGCACCACCTCACCCCCCAAGCCCTTTCTTACCCATCTGGGGCCCAAAGCTGTAATCATCTTTGGATTGTAGGCACATCTTCACTCTTCAAAGCCGGATCGCAAACTGAAGAAACAGGTATGCCATTCCATGTTTTTCAATGGGGTTTTAAACTTAGTGCCATAACCTGGGCATTTGTGCATATTTGTGGTGCAAAATTTGCCTTCTTTGGGACCCCACCTTATGAACAATTGCACTGTCATTAGGCAGATGAGTCCCAGAAGGTGATTTTGTGGTCCCTGCGTGAAATCACCTTTTGGCAGGAGTTAAACATTTTCTCTGCCTTTATTCATGAGGTGGGTTCATAGGAAGGCTGTGTTGAAATTTGGTGTAAAAATATTGAACAACAAAGTTATGAGCCTACACTGAATTTTTCGAATGCAGACTCATAATTTTTGTACTTTTTGATATTTTTACCCCAAATTTACAACACAGCCATGTTTCCTACAGCACCTCATGAAAGTGATAGCTGTCATTTTTCAAATCCTGGTCAAAATGTTTTTGTTTTACATCCCGAAAGGTGATTTTGCTGCCTCTGTGCAAAATCACCTTTCGGACAGGAGTTGAAAACATTCTCTGCCCTTTTTCATGAGGTGGGGTTACATTTGGAGTAAAAATATTAAAATACAATAAAGTTATGAGTTCATTGAATTTTGCAAATGCAGGCTTGTAGCTTTGATAATTTTCAATATTTTTGCATCAAATTTACAACATAGCCAAATCTTTACAGCACCTCATGAATGTGACAGATTTCATTTTTCAACTCTGGCTCAATATGTGTTTTTCAGTCCCAAAAGTTGATTTTGCAGTCCCTGCACAAAATCACCTTTTGGGCAGAAGCTGAACATTTGCTCTGACCTTCTTCATGAGGCCGGGTTATAACAAGGCTATTTTGAAAGTTTTGTGTACAAATATTACAAAACAACAAATTTATGAGCCTATGCTATAGTTTGCTAACACAGGCTTGTACCTTTTGTAATTTTCAATATTTTAACCCCAAATTCCTTCCATGTAGCCCTTTCAGCTCTGGCCAGAGTTTGTTTTTTTTTCTGATTGAATTTGCTGTGCTTCACTTTTCATTTCTGTCCTGTTGCTTTCCTCTTTCTCTTTTTCTCTCTCTCTCTCTCTCTCTCTCTCTGTCTCTCTGTCTCTCTCTCTCTCTCTCTCTCTCTCTCTCTCTCTCTCTCTCTCTCGTTTGTTTCTGCTGCAACCCCACCCCACCATACTTGTTCATTTCTGCCATGGCTGCCTGTAGTCTGCAGCTGTCACTTGTCTGTTCCTTTTCTCTGAGATTTTGGAGTCTTGTTGTGTGTATTCCTTTCAGGACTCCTTTCCCATCCTATTTCCTAGTTTCCAGCTTTCCTTTGCTGGACAACTGTCTTTTTCCCCTTGGAGATCCAGTGACAGCCTTTTTCCCTCAGTTCTACTTTTGGATGTCTGTCTTGCTCCCTTTATGGGAGGGATTTGCCCATGATTCAATGTGAGGGAATAATTCTTCCAACCTGCCCTATTCATACCTGCCACCTCCTTTCTTCAGTGCTTAGCATGTTTCAAATGGCTGAGCCACTGTGTGGTTCTTGTGGCTGTGTTTCTCTCCTCTTCCTTTGCTCTTTTTTTTTCCGCCAGTCTGCACCTCCTACCTCCTTCTTCTCCTCCTCCTCTAGCTTGCCTACCTTTGCCTCCATTCTTTCCTGCTTCCCTGTTTTGTGTTATTGCTCTACAGCTTGTCTGCACCCCAATCCCTACTCTGTGTAGCAGCTGTGCAGCTTGTCTGTGATTGCCCCCCTCCCGCTCTTTCTTGTCTCTGTTGCTACTCCATGGGCATTTGTGCATGTTTTTCCTCCCCATCCCTCCTTTCTCTGTTGCCATTCCACGGCCATCTGTGTTTGTTTTCCTCATCCCTCCTTCTCTGTTGCCACTCTGCAGCTTGTCCCTGCTCCCCCCTTTTCCCATGTTGCCACACTGTGTCTTGTCTGTGCTCATTCCTCTGCTAGCCTCTTTTCCCATGTGTCTGCTCTGTGGCTTGTCTGTGCTTGGTCATCCACCCTGCTCTGTTCTCATCTTGCCACATCACAGCTCATCTGTGCTCATCACCCCCCTCCCCGTACCTCCTGCTCTTGTCCTCTTTCATCTGCTCTTTTTGGAGTTTCTTTTCTCTGTTTTGTTTTCTGGGTTAAAGCTATAGTGTCTTATTCCCTGCCTTCTGTCTTTGTTTTCTATCTCTGAATTTTCCTCTGTTTCCCCTTTCAGGCTGCAATTTCATTGACTCTTGCTCGATCTCTCCTGCCTTTTTTTTTCTACCTTTCACCTCTAATTCTCCTTCTTATAGCTTCCTGCACTATTTTCTCCCTTCTCCAGGCCTCACCAGTAGTCTGTTTTAGACTCTGTTGCCTACCTCATACCTATGTGGAGGTCTTAAGTGTAGGTAGGGTCTGACTTTGTCAATCAGAGATCAGAGTTCTCATTCTCTTCAAGGCATACTAAATTGCTGCTGCCACAGAAGCTTTGCAATATGGCCTCCACTGCCTCTGTCAACTCCTGTTCTAATGCTTAAGGTCATTCAGGGCTCCCTCACTCTTCCCTCAACATGCAAACCTCTCGCAAATGATCTTCTAAATCAAAATATTCTTTACAAGACTAGACCATTCCACACCTGATATCTGAACTTCAAAAGTTCAGCATTTCTTACTCAGCAAAACCTCAAAACAAGAACTGTTTAATTTATTTGTAGCAGCTAAATCTCAGCATTATAAAACTCCTGTTCCTTACCAGCCAGTCCTGCAACCAACTTCTTATTCCATCTCTGAAATACAGGACCCCATAGCTCAACTCACTACTTCAGTACCTGATGTACAATCTTGCCTTACCTCTCTTGAAGTTCACCTTCCAGAGTAGTCTCCATCAGCATCTACTTCAGCCACCCTCCTGTCCTCCAGCTATTCCCAAGAAGAAGTGGTCTTGCCTAGCATCCCTCCTTCATCCAGTGCTCTATTGAATTCAGATCTGCCATCTCATCAAGAATCAGGTACTTCTTCATCAGTTACTCCTCCACCATTGATATCTCCAGTACACCTCATCCCAAGTCACCTCCACAAGGACATCATAGAAGAAAAAGTCATCAATTTGACCACTCTCCTTATTTCCTCTTACAACACCATTGAAAACAGAATCATAACTTGCAGAGATGTTTCTGTAGTGCAAAAATCAAAAGACCCCAGGCTCATGAAGAAATTGAATATTCCCGTATTTATCTGTTCCTTCAGCTTGTGTTGAGATGTTGTTTGCTCGGCATTCCCTTCCAGGCCTGAATAATTGGGCTCATATCTTTATCTCTTAGTAGATCTTGGTATTAGATTCATGGGCACACATTTCTATGATTACCATTGCTCCTTTTCCAGAAAAGCTGTGACTGCTTCAGATCATTTCAATACTACTCTGGATTGTGCCGTCTTGGATAATGACCTATTTTGTCTTCATTTTGGCAAGCAACAAGCTCTTTCCTGCCTATTATGTGACTCATTTTCCCTTTTGCCTCCCTTTGTCCATTGGCTGTATATGATTTTCCTAATCCATCTTAGAAGGATTCATCAGTTGGATCGGTTTCTCCTTCTTTCGCCTCATCAAATCTGATCCACACAATTCTTAATCCTGGTGCTCTTTCCCTCCATAACTTCAGTAGACATGGCCATCAAATAAAATCTGTGGGAAACATAATTTCAACACTGAAGGCTGCTCTGGCTATGGCTGTCACTGCCTTTATGTCTGCAGTTTTTTTGGTGATGCACATTCCCAAATCATTTGTCAAAAGATGCTTCAGCAAAAACAATAACAACCAGTGCATCCCTCTACTCAAATGGATGTTCAGGCCCTTGCACAAGCACTAGCTTTCCATCCTTCTCACCAAATGGTGAACTTTCTCATCTCCAGATTCTACAAAGGCTTTCTTATTGATATCTCAGTTCTTCCCTCAGATTTGTCCATATGTAATGATTTACAGTCTGTTCTAAAGGAACCAGAAGTCATCCAGCAACTCTTGCAAAAAAACTTCAAGAAGGATTTCTCATTGGTCCTTTCAAGCATCCACTTTGTCCCTCCTTCTGGATTAGCTCCATTGTCATTGCTATAAGAATATTTTTAGGCATGAAACAACTGATCATTGATCTACCAGTTATTCATTCTAAGTCTAATCCCAGCATCAACTCCTTGATTCCTTCAGATGACTACTCACTCACATGCTCTTGTATTGATGATGCCATCACTATCATTAAATGATTCAGCCCTTGCTCACGGCTTTCAAAGGTGGATATCTCAGATACTTTTAAATTGCTGCGCATCCACCCCTCCTTGTGGCATCTCTAAGGTATCAAATGAGAAGAACGCTACTACTTTGCCATTCATCTGACCTTGCTCACAAAGCAGCCCAAAATTGTTTGATCTGTTTTCTGAGACTCTTTGCTGGCTATTACTCAACATATGCTATCGTCCAGCTGTGACTCATTTCCTAGATGACTTCTTACTAATTGATCCAACTGATTCTTCTTTAGCTGTTGACATCTCTTTGCTCACATGTCTTTTTTCAAGACTTAGTAATGCCCTTATCCACAGAGAAAACACTCTGTCCTTGTATGTCTATCGAATTCCTTGGCATTGAAGTGGATTCAGTATGCATGAAAGCCCAACTGTCTCTCAAACTCCACAGGATCCAAGCCTCATTGAATCATTTTCTATTCACTCTTCTTGTACCAGACATGAACTTCTATTGCTATTGGAGTAGCTCAGTTTCACCATGTGAATTATTCATCAGTATCAATCCTTTATATCATACCTCCTGACAGAGGCTTCCTCAATCCTTGAGTTTCATCATCATATCACCATTACAGACTCAAACAAATCAGATGTAGCAATGTGGTCCCTATTTCCTGACATACGGAATTGGTTGTTCTATGATTTACATGGATCCATCTGCATATCTTCATCCCATAATTTACACAGATGCTTCTCCCAGTTATGGCTTCACCACAATTTTGGACACTCTTGGTTCACTGCTCTTAGCCTCATAGATATATATTTTATAGTGGCACAGTCGTGTCACTATAGTCAGGATCAGATGTCACTTCTATGTTAAAGTCAAAATTTTGCATGTTAATAACTTTGGATCCCTTCAACAGATTTGTCTGAAATTTGGTTATGCGGTGGGCGTGGTGGATCTCTTGTGTGCCAAATTTTGTTTTGGTTGGACCTACGATCTCTGTGTATAAAATGCTGAAAATGCAAAATTATCCATTTTGGAGGCAGCTTTTGAGATTTTGGATGTGGCCCTGCATGGCTGTCATGTGGCATGCCACTCTGTGAGATTGCTTGTTTGAAAGTGCTTTGGTGGCCAAATATGCCGCTTTCATTTGGTGAAAGAATATTAAGGCATTCAAAAGTTCTGCCACTTTGAAGTTCCCTTTATAATTCATTGGGAAAATTTATATGTATGTTTTGTGAACAAAAATTGGGTTCTGGCCATCTGGTCCCACCTGGCGATCAAAGAATTTGCAGTCTTGGCATTTCAAGAATTTTAGTCCCAAGAATTTTTAAAATTCTTTGATCGCGAGGTCCATCATCTTGTTTTATTTTTCCGATCATAAAAACACAAATATCTCGGCTCAGAAGTCACTCCTGAAGTAAAACTTGGATGGGTTTTATCTAGGGACTAAGATCTATCAAGCCATGCCTTTGGTGTTGTCCAATCGGTCAAAAAAATAGAGTTATATGGTTTTAAAATCTTTGATCGCTGCTCGCTAACCATCTTTTGATCACGAGCTGGCAAATTTTTGATTCAAGATCTTTGATCTTGCATCACGACCTAAATACACAATTATCTCAGCCAGGGGTGGGCTAGGGACACAAATGAGGGTGGGTTTTGATCAGGTGGCTTTGTTTCATCAAGGCATGCTGTTGGTTCAGTTCACATCAGTCAAACAATCGCGTTTCACCATTTTTTATTCTTTGGTCGTGAGCTTGTAATTTCTTTGATTGTGAGCCTGCAAATTCTTTGATGGTGAGATTCTTTGATCGCAATCATGCATCATGAGTGAGGGACGAGATGGACAGATTAAAATTGTAATTTCTCAGCCATGGGGTGTCCTAGGAAGACAAATGAGGTGGGTTCTGCTCAGGGACTTCATTCTGATGAACCATGGTGGTGGTTTACCACAAATCTTTTGTACTTTTTAAATTATGGCACTTTTATTCTTTGATCATGAGCCTGCAAATTCTTTGATTGCTAGATTCTTTGATCACAATCATGCATTAGCAGTGAGGGACGAGATGGCCAGATTAAAAATTATAATTTCTCTGCCCAGGGTGTCCTAGAAAGACAAATGAGGGTAGGTTTTGCTCAGGGATTGATTCTGTCAAACCATGGAGGTGGTTTACTGCAATTCCTTCAATTGTTTGATTTATTGCATTTTTATTCTTTGTTCATGAGCCTACAAATTTTTGATTGCGAGATTCTTTGATCGTGATCTTTGATCACAAAGAGGGACAAGATGGCCAGATTTGTTATAATGGAATAGATAGGAAATTTTCCAATCTTTAACATTGTACTTTGTCCCAGCTGTTAGGCAGGAAGCAGATAAGTACAATTTTACTAACTGCCTAGTGCCTAATATACATTTTGTATTACTCTTGCATCCCCCCAATTAAATGATTTGATTTTACATGCATACTTTTCAGACATTGCTAAGAATCCCCACAAATGTGAAGTGTTAGTCTAGCACCCCCCATCTGTATGAAATTAATAATGTTTTCTATATCCCTGGTAGTCTAGCGGCCCCCCATTTGTATAAAATAAATAATGTTCTCCATATCCCTGGTAGTCTAGCGGCCCCCCCATCATCATAAGATAAATAACGATCACAATTCCCTGGTAGTCTAGTGGCCCCCAACCCCACACCCAGACATGCCAGTCCACCCAGCACCCCCCAACCATTCCCAGCCGGCGACTGGCATAGCCCACCTCTCACATCCACGGCCAGCCACCAACTGTGTGCAGAAAGAGTGCTACTGCAAAGACGCACTCTGAAAGTAAGTTCTAAGCACGTCTTTGCAGTAGCGCTGCTAAGGCACACAGTCAGCGGCTGGCCATGGAGGTGAGAGGTGGGCTATGCCAGTCACTGGCTGGGAAGGTTGGGGGGTGCTGGGTGGACTGTCATGGCTGGGTGAAGGAGAGGGGGGACACTAGACTACCAGGGAACTGGTGATCATTATGTATTTTATGATGATTGCGGGGGCCGCTAGACTACCAGAGATATGGAGAACTGTATTTATTTTATACATATTGGGGGGCGCTACTAGACTACCAGGGATAAGGAGAATATTTTTTTATTTTATACAGATCGAGGGGCCGCTAGACTACGAGGGATTTGGAGAACATTATTTATTTTATACAGATGGGGGGTCTACGAGACTTCCAGTGATATGGAAAACATTATTTATTCTCTACAGATCAGGAGGGGGCAGTAGACTAGCAGGGATATGGAGAACACTATTTATTTCATACAGATTGGAGGGGAGGGCACTAGACTTCCAGGGATATGGAGAACATTATTTTATACAGATCGGGTGGGCCGCTAGACTACCAAGGACATGGAGCACATTAACCTCTAGGCTTTTATTCTTTTATTCTTTGTTTGTGAGCCTGTAAATTCTTTGATTGCGAGATTCTTTGATCATGATCTTTGATGGCAAAAGAAGGACAAGATGGCCAGATTTTTTATAATGGAATAGATAGGGAAATGTTACCAATCTTTAACACTAAATATCTCGGAAATGGTTTGGTCTTTTAATTGAAATTTGGAGGGTGTTTACAGCATGTCCTGTGGATGTAAATTACAGTGTTTATGTGTCGAAAGAAATTTTTAGCGGAGATATGGCATGGTGCAATTTACGTTCTTGCGGATAGCGTTTTGCTTTTGGTGGCTTGAAATTGATAGGATACCTAGTCTTAGTGTCATGGATGTAGTTTTCAGTCATTGTGTGCTAAATGTCAACAGGTTTGGAACTGTGCCAGTCTGATGAATGAAAATTTCTAACTTTGACATTTTATATCTCGGACACGGTTTGGTCTTTTCACTTGAAATTTGGAGAGTGTTGACGGCATGTCCTGTAGATGTGAATTGCAGTGTTTATGTGTCAGACAATGTATTTTTTGTGGATATATTGTGTGGCACAGTTTTCACTTTGCAGACAGGAGTCTTCTATTGTTCTGCTAGATTAACATTTGTTTTGTGGCAGGCCATGCTGTTTTCAATGTACTTTTCAGTCATTAGGTGTGTAATGTGGCCCAACATTTACAAGCTGGTGGAGAGCGAGGCCTAAAGGGCCCGTGCTCCAACTAACTTGCACAACTTTCTACTTTTTTTTTTTAGTTGTTTAACCAGGAATAGCACACTAAGCTGAGAGCTTTTTACAGGAGTGACCTGGGATCACAAGGAAGTTAAGTGGCTTGCTTAGGGTCACACAGGATGCAGAGTGTCTATTCTTTCTTAAAAAAGTAAGGAAATTCTATGCAAAAACTTTGTGAATGCATCAGTTAAGGTTGTTCTACATGACAAAAGTGAGGAAATTTGATATTAGGGTTGCCACCCCTTGCACCCCACACCCACCCCGCCTCCATCAACAGGCTTCAGGGTGTGCATTGGAGTCATCGGCCCTAACTCTCACCTATTCTCCTACACTGAACCACCTCAGCTTGTTTACACATGGGATGGGGTGAGAGTTAGGGCTGATGACCCCAACGCACACCCAATGCCTGTTGGTGGGGCGGAGTGGGGGTGGGGTACAAGGGGTGGCAACCCTAAAATCAAATTTTCTCACTTTTGTCATGTAGAACAACCCTAAATTATGCATTAACAAAGTTTTTTGCATAGAATATATGTATATGTATATTATATATATTATGGTAGCACGGTAGTGCTACCATAGTTAGGGTTGAGGAGCCATTTACATGTTAAACCCAAAATTTTGCACCTTAATAACTTTGCAACCGTTTGACGGATTTACCTGAAATTTGAATACTCGATCAAGAACCATAGTCCTTGGGATCTGCCAAGTTTCTTACCAGTCGGATATACGGCTGTGGAGTAACCAAGTGTGGTCTGTGCGTGCATTTACGCTTTTTCTGGAATTTTACGGTTGCACCTACAGGTCGCACGGTTTGCGTGACCGGCCCAAAATCTTCAGGGAACATGTAGCCGGGGTCCCTAATGTGCCTTTCAAAGATTTGGTGAAACAATATTAAACAGTTCAAAAGTTATTCAAAAAACAATTTCTCATTATAAGTCAAAGGGAAAAGTTAAAAGTTCGAAAGTGTCGCAAAGGCATTTTTACTTTCTAGAATGGCCTCTTACTTTCGCAAATCTGCCATCTTGTTTTCAGTTAGTGATCAGAAAAATTCTTGGCATTTAAATGTGGGACCCTCTAGCAACCTAATTCTTTTTGTATTCACCTAGTCGGACCCTGAGGATGCTAGCCATGTCTTTATTTTGGGGTAAAACACCCCAGAAATATGTTTTTATAATTTCTGGAAAAAGTACTTTCGCAAAATACTTTCATGCTCACAAAAGTGTGGCAAATTTTTGCGAAAGCTTTCGCAAATTGCGACAGTACTTTTGTAGTCTGTGGGAAAATGACAGCAATTGTTTGGCACTCCGCTGCAAAAGAACGGTTTGGAGTTTTGGGCTAAAATTTGGAGGGAACGCAGCCTACATCTCACAGATGTGCCTTTCAGTACTTTGTTGAAAAAATATTACACGGCAGCAAAGTTATGGTACTCCAAATTTGACGCTTTTTCCCATAGGATAACATTACAGCGTACTATGCATTGCAGCAATCGTTTGGCGCCCTGCTGCAAAATAATGGTTTGGTTTTTTGGGCTGAAATTTGCAGGGAACACAGCCAACATCCCACAGATGTGCCTTTCAGTGGCTTGGTGAAAAAATATTACAGGGAGGCAAAGTTATGACAATCTGAACTTCTGTTTCTTTCCCATAGGATAACATTACGGCGTTCGCCGCGCCTTGGAGGGCCCGTATCTCGAAAATGGTGCGAGATACGGACTTTTTGTCAAAAAAGTTCTTAGCCCCCAAAATGGCTAAGTACAAAACTAGCCAGGAAAGTGATAATTCATATGACTTTTAATTTTTTTTTGTGTGTCATACGGTTACTGAGATATAAGCAATTTACTATTCCAAGTCCTCATTTTTGAGTTCCAGAGTCATTATTTTGCATACATTCTTTGTACTCACTGTCTTTCTGTACCCAGTTTTGGGTAAATCCAGCTGTGGGCTTACATTAGTGTTCCCATTACCATTTCTCTTGCGGTTCCATACCAGTTTCACTTACCGTCCACGTTTATGCCACCATGTGTGTTACCCTTTGCGTTTTCATTTGTGGTTGCGTTTGCGTTGTTTTTAACATTTCTGGCTACAGTACTGTTTCTCTTTCTGTTTCACTTTGCGTCACCATGCACATTACGATTTGCGTTTGAGGGCACAATGTTAGTATGCGACAAGACATCACGTGGTAGAAGGGCCCTGCGCTCCCGCTGCCGCATTACATTCACTATTTCTCATTATCATTCTCAAAAAGAAGGGAAATTAGAGGCAATAAACTCCGTTTAATGCATCAGTTAGGGTTGTTCCACAGTGACAAAAGTGAAGAAATTTGATGTTAGGGTTGAAACCCCCTTTGCACCCCTATAGCCCACCCCCCAAATGGAATCGGGGTGTGCATTGGGGTCATCGGTACTAACTGTCACCCCATTCTCCTATTCCTCAGCTTCTTTCCACATGTGATGGGGTGACATTTAGGGCCGATGAGCCCAATGTGCAACACAAAACTGAAAGGCACATCTGTGAGAGGTCGGCAGTGTTCCCTCCAAATTTTAGGACAAAGCACCAAAGCGTTCTTTTGCATCAGGGTGGCAAACAATTGTTGCCATTTTCCCACAGCCTAGAAAAGAACTGTTGCAATTTGTGAAAGGTTTTGCAAACATTTTCAACACTTTTGTGAGTTCGACATTACTTTGCTAAAGTACTTTTTCTAGAGATTTGAAAAACACTGTACCTTAGTTAGGGTTGAGGAGCTATTTACATGTTTAAATGTAGTATTTTGAACCTTTATAACTTTTGCAACCATTCAACGTATTTGCCTGAAATTTGGAATACAGAATCAAGACCTATACACTTGTTTAGTACATTAGTTAGGGTTGTATCACAGTGACAAAGTTAGAAATTAAATGTTAGGGTTGAAGTACCCTTTGAAGCCCTCCAGGCCACTGTGCTGTATTATGTCCAGGAGGACAGGAAAAAATATATAATTCTTAGTGACCAAATTCAACATTGTCCATGGGTCTTAAGTTTAGAGTCTCCTGGATCTGTTTAATGGCTGTTTGTGCCAGGGTATACATTAGCTTGACAAATAAATGTGGATCTTCTTGGTTGAGCACCTTCTTGGTTGACAGTACTATGTCACTTTTGTCAGGAGGTCCTTAATAATGAAATATCTCCTTTCAGACTTCATTAGTTCTTGAGTAGTTGGAAATGAGTTGCTCTAGCTATTAGGATCACAACTTCAGCTCTTTTAGAGTCCATTACCACTAAATACATGCCCTACCCAGTGGTGCCACAGTTGTAGGAGATGTTTAACCCTCAAGTGGGTTTTCTGGTGAAATGTTACTCCAGCACCTTTTGTTTTAAGTGACTTAGATGCTGATTGATTAATAGGCAAGTAAATCATTTGCATTGGTGGACTAGCCATTTATAATTACCGTCATGCATAAGCAGCACTCATTACGCCACAGCACCCCATATTCTTCCTGTGTGAGGAGGGGGTTCTAGTAGTAGTCCTAACTTTGTATGTTGCAGCCATCCACTGGTCTTGTATACATGGGCTCCTCCAACCCCTTTCCCCACCACTATCCTCTCCCCATTATACATCCCCAAAAACACACCTAAACTACATAGACACCCCTGACACTTTGTTTGTTGAACATTCCTAATAAATAACAAACAGTAATATAGTAATCAAGATGATAAAAGCACGTATAGGTCTCTAGGGGCTGTGGGCTCTCCTCACACCCCTTACTATTGCCTAAAGTGGGTCCATCTCTTGATGTCTGTCTCCTCCTGTCTCCTCAGATACCTTGATAACAGTTGGTTTCAAGTATGATATTTTGCTAAGTAAGGTCATAAAAGTCCTTTTAATTAGTTGTTATACCTAAATGTTAGCAACTATTACTCTGAAACTGTAATAGCTACAATGTAAGGGATAGATCAGTAATCTACCATCCAGTTGTTCTTGATCAAAAATTAATCCTTAAAACTGCAAATCAGCTAGTATTGTGTTTTACAGTATTCAGAAGCATGAACACATTTCCTTTTCCATGTGTGTAGGATATCACAGTTTTAATCCCAGGAACATTTAGAACCCATTCAGGAAAATTAATATCCACAGTGATAGAACCACACCCAAGTAGGTGTATCTGATAAGTGTTTTGATTTTACAAACTTTATTTTTGTTATATATTTATAGATAGACAGACAGTCGGAGAGAAGGCTATGGACCTGAACATCTTCTGCTCAGATTTCACCAAGGAGAATACTAAACTGATGGCTGAAAGTGGCCTCAAGGCAGCTGGGAAGGTTATCCCCAAATGGGATTATTGAATATTACCACCAGCAGGGTCAGGTAGGCACTGGAGCACCCAATGGCAGACAAAAAAACTGGGCCTCATGGACTGTACGCTACCGTGCTGATGGAGCTGGCTGAGGAACTGGCTGGCCTCTTGGCATATTTGTTTAACTGATTGCTACAGACAGTAGAGGGATGGGTGACTGCAGGAGAGCAGGTGTGTACCTCCACAAGGGTGGGGAGCATGGATGAGGGTGGCAATTACAGACCAGTTAGCCTCACTTTAGTCATGGAGAAATTTATGGAGACCCTGATCAAGCAGTAACTCATGGAATACCTGGAAGGAATGGTCTTCAGGGTGGCAGACAACATAGGGTTTGCGCAGGTAGTTAAGTTTCTTAGAGTTGAGGACATTTGTCAGTCAATGTATGAAGCTAGTCCACATATTGAACACTGAGTTAATAGTACAGAATAGGAAAACAAATGCTGGTAAACAGTGTGACGGGTGACTGCTTTTCTATAGCACTTGCTGTATCATAAGTAAGCAGCCACAGTAAATGATAGTGAATGTACATCAGGTGTACAGGTCTCTGATAACAGGAATAGTCCAGTTAGTACAGTTGCCTTTTAAATGGATTCAGGGAGCCAATGTGTGTACAAATGTGACAGTAGGTAGTACATAGTAATTGTAGATGCAGATGACAATTCAGAGTAGACACATTTCAGTGAAGATACACAACACAGTTGAGTATATGTGCACAGCTAGCACATGGCTGAACACAGGAAACTACATTTATGTTTGTTAGGATTTGCATGGATTTAGGCAGCTACAGCTGGTGTGCCTCACAATATTTGTACTGCATTATGACTGGTTTTCTATAGGAACGATATGGGACTGGAGATCCATGGAACACCTCTGTAATTCTAGGTATAGTTAACTTACCACAGTTGGGAGTTGCAGAAGCTTAGACAGGGAATTGAAGTACACATAGCAGTGACTGCATCCTAAATGTATAGTCACAGCTGTGTACTGTTGGGTGCAGATGTGTGGCACCTTGATACAGTAATTACTACATGATGACTGTATAGGCAGAGGAAAGTTAACAACATTGCTGAGTTTTACACACTGTTAGGAATTATGGAAAGTGTGACTTGCAATGTGGCACATCATTGCCTATGTTGTGATACTGACTGGACATCATAGCTACCAAAGAAATTCATGGAGATATAGTTGTTGCACTGTTTGTTGACATTTGTTTGCATGCTTAAGGAAGACAACACTAATTTGTAATGTCGTAATGCTATTTTAAGTAAAGACTCAACACAGGTGGTTATGCTTTAAAAAAAATTATTGCCAATTAGTTAAACTGAAAAAGGCCCAATCAAGACTGTAATTTTGTTTACAGAAGCGGTCTCACAATACAATCTTTGTATGTGTGTAATCATTGCTTGCCATATATGTAAATGTGTAAGAATAATAGCAACTGGATTATATGAATTGGAGCAAGTATGTGATATTATAAGAAAGCATATAAAAAGGTAGCATAAGAAGGTAATTTGTTAATTTATTGTGATAGTTTAACATGGTACACATATTGGAGTTAGGTATTTGCTATCATTGCAGTGTTGTGCCATCTTTGCTTTCAGACTTATTATCTGCCTTGTATGCATATACCTGCTTCCTTACAAGGTGATCATTGTCTTCAATTAGGTGTTCTGTGTTTCCAGTGATGTTTCAGTGTTCACTACTCTTTCTGTTAAGAAGTGCTTTCTGACATTCCTCCTGAACTTCTAATACTCAAGCTGAACCTGTGGCTCTTCATTATATATTTACTATTAAATGTGAAGAGACTTTGTTTACAAATTTTAAGTATTTTTTTAAGTGGTTGTATGTCCTAATTATGTGTGGTGCATTACTTGTGTGCTATGTTAATAAGGGTATGTCAGTAGCTTGTAAACAGTGATTACACACATGATACAGAAGTGTTTAGTTGTTATTGTGTGACTGCTAATGTGGATGTCCCTGGGGTGGGCAAAAAAACATATGCTAATTGTTAAAGTAACAGAATATAAAAAAAATGTTACTTCAGTGACATTTGATTACTGGCATTTAATGATGTGTCACTGACTAGGTGCAAATGGAAAATTCCCACCTGACCCCTCAATTGAGGCGATCATAAATATTGTCAAGAATAGGTATGCAGTGCGTTGTGATCAGTAACAGTGTCTGATTTACAATTCTCAACATTTTTTACATAGGTTAGAATTACTTATATGACAAGTACAAAAAAAAAAAAGAATATTCTTACAAGAAAAAATAACATTTTTTCAGTTGTTACACTGGATTATATGTTCATTCTTAACTTGTAAATAAAAATGCATACCATACAGAGTTTTTTTATCAAAGATATGGTTAATTAGATGTAATCAGTATAGTGATGTATTATATGTTAAATATTCATTTGTACTTTAGTCTTATACTAATACTTTTAGTACAACTATGAAGTAGTTAAGTAACAATGTCAAGGTGAATAAAAATGTTAATATTATGTACAAGTAATTACAAAGACATGGCAGAGTCAGTTAATATGATACAATTGTTTGGTATTTACAGTTGCATTATTCAGCTTCTTGCTTTATGAATAAAGGCTGTTATTTTTACATATGTACAGTATCAATATTACAAATGAAGGCAGGATAGTTCTACACTGTTGCATGGTGAACGAATGATGTTGTTGTCTACATGGAAAGAGTCAATAGACAAATACAAGTGTTGATAGACAACTTGTGACAGAGTTCAATATTTGGTGAATGGTAGAAGTGTTGCTCAGTTATTTACGATGATAACTGAGAACTTATCTTTATTTGCAAAGAGTAACAGTTTAAAACTGATAGCAAGTTGTTGTTATGTATGAGTATGATACATTAACAATAAAAGATATGTACAGAAGAGGACAGCAGTAAGGCCTCAGTTTTGAGATGTACAATCTTTGATAGACATCAAGCATGGTTTCTCTAGTGACTGTGAACATTGTTGGTGCCGATTGAAGCCACTACAACAATTTCCATGTAGTCACTGATCCACACAAGATCTTACATGTCATAGTGCATGAAATGTATCTGTCAGAATAGCATTTTGTTGAAATGTTATGGTTTATTCAGAGTCGTAGATTAGAAACAATTGTACTGACCTACAAATGTTTGTGTCATAAAGTAGTCATTTTAAAATCTCAATATGTTGCGTCCAGTTCTTCTGAAATATGAAGGTCATCATAATTCTTCAATATTAGAAGATATGCATTTTTTAAGTGTCATGGCAGTCTCTGTTTAAAACTGCTTGTAGAGTCGTCACACTCTACCCATCCACTTCTGTACCTTAGTAAACAGGTGTAATGGCCAGAATGCATGGATTGGCCATGGTGATAGATTATACTGTGAGTGTCAAACACTGATTGGTTGAAGACTATTCTACCAGCTGTGTAATCTGTGATAGGAGTATCAACTCTGAGCCTGTTGAGTCAAACCTGTGCAAGATGAGCAACAGATATTGAGATGAACTCCTGAGACATATGGACTGAGTGCATCTGCCTCCACACCTTGCACACGCATGCCCACATTGAGCATTGGTGAATAGCTGTCAAAATTTGACACTTTTGGTTTGAGGGACAGAGAGTAATCCACAGCATGTCTTCTGTGGTTTCACGCTGTGAATGGCCACATGAAACACATACATATTTTGTTACATATGTTACTGTGAAATAGTGCCGCATTGGGGTGCCGTCTTCATCCAGGTTGTTTATGACAGCCATCATAAACTCACTAGTGTCTTGCTGTATGTCAGCAGCAAATGTACTACATCCATCATATGTACCTAACACCTGTCGTAGTGGTGTTAGTGACTGTACATTGTTAGACTGGTCAGAAGTCATGTTGACAATCTGCTTCAAAGCATTTGATAGGGTACTGTCTTTTGAAGCAGATATTGCCCGCACAAAGTGTGGCATGTGTAGAAAAACTTGCATAGCTGAGTTAGCATAGCAGTTCACTCTAGTGCTGTTGTCAAACACTAGTACAGCAGCTACACCAACTGATTTCTGACGAATTGCTGGCTGTGAATGTTTACTTGAAGTTGTGACCTTTGTTGAACTCTTGAGTTGAATCACTTCTGGAAGCTTGTTGCTGTTTGTTGATACCTGTAGATATGACTGAATGATGTGAGACAGCCGGATATGTAGGCAGTAGTATTAAAGACATTTGTGGCTGATGTAGAGTACGTAACCTGTTGTACTCAAGAATACATCACTTGTCAGCTAGTATTTTCTGAGGTGCTAGAAGTAATAATGTGCAAACCAGAAAGGCTGCAGACACGTGAAAGTGCCACGTAGCTCATGCCATCCTTGAAAATCTCTGTACCTATGTCCACCATTGCTGAATCCAAACTCAAGCCCTTAGATTTGTGAATAGATACAGCATATGCAACACATAATGGAAACTGTTTCCTGTTTACATAGATATCCTTTAAAAACTTGGAATTTTACACAGGTGCGTTCTATGTGTACAGAGTGTTCCATGTTGTCAAAGTGAACTACAAGCATCTTGATATATGTCTTCTGGACATTGTAGACAAAGTCAGTGATGTTTCTCATGGCACCGTTTACCATGCCTCGTTCTACATCTAGATTACGTTGCAGCATGATACGTGCATTCTTACACACTGTGAGAACAGCTTCTAGGCCAGCTGTGCGTGAAACATCTGACTTGAGTTCACTTAGTCATTCAGTCATCTTTGCTACTAGGTTTCGACTAAGAATAATGCCATCAACTGTATCAACAGCATGCATAGTTACAATCTCTTGGTTTTCTCTCTGCAGCATTAGATTGTTGAATTCAGTGCATTTCTTTAGTCATGGCATAAGACATACTATGTGCGTCCCTGTAGAGTATACATCACTGAAGACATTACATGCTGTTTCTATGCATGCAGTATCTACTGTGATTCTCCGATCGTTTAACATACAGACATGTTCTGGTGATAGACAACCTGTACAGGCTTCATCTAAAAGTGATTTGTAAGCTAGATCACCACTTTGGTGCATGTTCTCAGACAACTCAACATTGGTAAATAATTCCCATATTTTATACCCTGCAATGCAACCAAGGATATTCTTAGCTTGTTTGGCAGTTAGAGTTGTAAATACATGCTCTGCATTGTCTGGTGCAAGCTGTAAAAGGTCTCCCAACTCTACTATACTTTTGCCACCAAATGGCATTCCATCGTCAGTTCCTAAGATCTGCTGTAGACATAAATGAATACAGGCGAGCATGACATTGGAGACCATGCTGATTTCATCAACGATGAGTAACTTCATCTTTGTGAACATGGAACAGAGCTGAGATGCAACCTCAAATGACAGTTTACGATACTCTCCAGTTCTCACATGTTCCACTAGCAACATAAAGAGACGGTGTAATGTAACTCCACCAATGTTGTATGCTGCTAGTCCTGTGGGAGCAGTAACAGCAACAGACATTGGAGACCCTGTCAGGCTCTGTACTTCAGCAGTGATGGCTTCAATAAGGAAACTCTTTCCTGTGCCAGCTGAGCCGCTAATAAAGATCAGTAGTGGCTTATAGTCACGACAGTCACATAGTTTTGTTTCATGTTGTAGGCCATGTTGGACAGCTTCAACTACTTGAGAGTGAACTGTATGCTGCAGCTGATTTAGTCTTTCTCTCAAGTCAGCTGTGTTGACAGTGGAGTGTGTGCCATGTTCCATGGCTGTCTCAATTTCTGACATAGCAGTTCTGGGGCATTTAAGTGCAGAGGTTCACCTAGAAAAGCTTGTCCTTCTGGATCAAGGTTGTCTTGTGAACTAAAAGGAGTGTCTTCCTGAAGCTGCTTCAATGCCTTCTCAAGCTGTTCTTTCTCAGCCTCTAGTCTCTGTATGTATGTCTCTGAGTATTCCGTTTTAAAAGTCTCATAACTGAGCTTGAACTGTTCTTCGAATGTGTCAGTCACCTTTTAATTCAGACTCAATCCTCCAGGGTCTAAATAGGAATAGGAGAGTGAAGTAGTAATGTTCTCTGCTCTCCGCTGTGCCTAGATGCAATTTACAGTGGTCTATGAGCCATGGCTTGTGTCTCTTTACAAGACAGCCATCTACTCCATTTACCTTGTAAATCTGGCGTGTTGAGTCAGGTGATACATCTGCCTTGTAGTCATACCACTTAGCCACCTGAAAGAGACACATATCATTCATGTCGTTGTGTCTACGGGGGTAGTATGTGTCTATCAGGTTATTCTTCAAGATATGTTTTGAAGAAGGTCTATTGGCAGCAAACTCCTCAATTTCCGGCATGAGGAATCAGTACACATTTTGCATTTCTCTTTGTAGTTTACACTGAGAAACCGGACAGCATCAGACTTCCCATACAGATGTGTACCCATTAAACGGTCACTGGCTTCATAAGTTCCACATTCTCTGTGTGAAAGAGTCTTCAAGCCCAATGGCCAGATCTGAGATGTCAGGCTTCTGCTTGAACTGGCAATATCTTCCCAAAGATCTTGCAAGCTAGTCTGCTCATGTTTGGTTATGTACGAAGTGACGTACCGCACCAGGGCCAGTGAGTTAGCCACAAACTGAACATCTATGTTTGCTTGCCACATTAGGAGAAGAGTTGGGTTGTAGTCATTGATGTACACCTCTTTCTCATCTCTGGGTAACTCGTATACCCTCTTGGTTGATTTTGCCTTCAAGTGGTGTCACATTGCTGAGAAAAGGTCATTCAAGGCACCATCCTGACAAACTCATCTAGGAAATCCAAAGCGACATCGTGTGTACCAATTAGATTTGTTCTTTGCTACTCGCCAGCAGTATTTTGCAAAAATATGTCGCTGGAACATTTGTACCAACTTCCATAGTGTAGGACTGTCATACTTGTCTGGAATGTGACAAGTGATATATTTCTAGATGAATGCTAGCACTTCTGCTGCTTCATGTTCACCAATGCATGGAGCATCCTTGATCCATAATAACATATGGATATGAGGGGCACCCCGTGCTTGATATTCTGTCCTCCAAAAGTAATGTTCCACAATACCAAGAGGTGGATTGTCCTTTGACAAGATGAAAGTCAGAATGTCACAGAACCGCTTGTGAAAATGTCTTGTGACAGACACAGGATCAAGTGAACACATTTCTCAGACAGTCATTGATGAAATGCCGTCAACATCAGAATTTGCCCACTTCAACAGTTCAATGAGCTCGTCCCAGGCATATTCAGCACAACTAAGTGTGACAAACCATGTGGCTGCACCATACTCTCGCAGCATTGTCATCACTTCAGAGTGTCTGCGATACCAATATTCTTTGGTGCCAAGAAGACTTGAAAGTATGGAAGACAGATTCACTTGCACATTTTCATCTTTCTGCTTTAATTTCTCTAGAAATTGAGCAGCTGTTTGTCCATCTAGTGGACTTGTGAGATGAATAGTATGTGCTATAGATGCAGACAGAATGCTAAGTTCACTCTCCCAGAGGAGATGGAACAGGTACTGTATGTTACATCTGAATTTGCCATCTTTGCTGAGCACACGGCTAGTGAGGTACTCAGCACCCTGTACACGCACTTCTCTTTCATCTAGGCATCTGCCTGACCCTTTTGGAAATAAGTCTGGAAAACAGAGTGCTTCTAGTGTTGCCTCCCAAATGCTGACAGGCTCACCTTTCACCTGCTTCATTTGATAGAGATCAATGTTGTCTCCTACTGGATCTCTGCCATGTAGTGGCGTGAATTGTGTACTGTTCATACACATTGCCACTTGTCTGTCTACTGACCTTCTCAATGATTGGTTTACTTTTTTCTAATAGATCATGTTGGACAGAGAGACTGACCATCTGATCTATGTCAAGGTCTGTATAAAAGGGATTGTTACTCTTTAAATAAGTAAGAGCAAGCTTTAACCTTTTGCACACTGACAACATCTTGCCAGATGACCTTGGCCTTTGTTGGAACACCATTAACAAGAATCACCAAACTATGTTCTGTTGAGATTGCTTGAACATTTTCCTGTAGAGGAAGTGGTAGATACATCACGGAACCCTTTAGAGATCTAACAAGCTCTTTCTGTGGAATGTTCTGTGTCTTTGTGTTCAGATGTAGAATGGTTTGGAATGGTTTCATTGTCTGAATTAGAATGTGTTCAAACATATTCAGTCTTGAAATCTCACTTGGTGTAACATCTGCCTCCATATTATTCAGCAGTGACCTTGCTGGCAAAATGTTAGACTTCAGTTTGGAGAAACAGTGTTTGCATAGCACAATGGTGTCTTGTAAGTGAAAGTCAGATTTCAGCAGCAAGAATGCTGAGAGATGGAACCACATGTCATTGTAAGGTTTCTAGGTTGACTGTGACTGTTTGTTTTGTGTAGCACAAACGGTCGCATGAGATACATACAGAGTCAAACTTCTGAGACTTTGCCAGCTCAAACTTAGCAATTTATTTGCCGTACTTTCTGAGTATGTCACTTTCTAACACTGAAACAGATGTTTCTGCAGAAATGTTAAACTGAGAAATTGTTGTGTCTGGTACAGAAGTAATGTGTTGCAGTTTTCTGAGAAATGTGATGGCACCTTGCATGTCACCTGGCCGCAATAACTCATTTAAACAAGTGTACTGATGTACAGCTCGCCGTACTTCATATACTCTGTATACAAAGTTTCGCATGCCTGTTTGATGCACTCCAAGCATCCGCATGTTGTGATAAATACTATCACAAACACCACTATCGAGACATGCTAGTGAGTGACCCATGAGTCCAGTATGTGGACGGATTTCACAATGGTCAATTGTGTTAAACAGTTTATGTCTGTCTTTGCGATCTGTTATCACAAATAGGTTGACAAACTGTTCAACTTTTTCAAATGACGATTGCCTACGGTTGCAGGTATCATCACATGCCCATGCCAGACAGTGCCATTTATTGAAGACTGTGTTTGAATCACAGTCATCATCTGTATCCATTGCATTGTCATCACAGATACTGAGGACATTTACTAGTTTGCCGTACTCATCAGTGGTGAACTTGTGTTCTTTTTTTCAGGGAATAATAAGAGTCTTCCCAAAAATGTGCCTCTGAGTGCTGTGTGTGCATCCACTGACCTGTGAAAACATCACAGAAGTTGTCGACAGTTAAAGAAGGATACTCTTGTAGCCTTTTTTTAATGGCATACACAACTTTCCTGAATTGTTCAAGCACATGAGACACCTTACGTCACAATCGCTGCAGTACAAACACTGCTCTGTTGACAAAAGTGCGCACTTTGAGACGCAGCTTCATCAAAGACAGATGACTTAGTCTTTTTGTGGGTGTGTCTCATTACAGCAGCAATAAGTCTTTCGATCTTAGCTTTACTTGCTAGTGATCGGAAATACTTTTTCTTTCTCAGTTGCCAATCAGCAGGTGTGAGTCTACGGCATTGTTTTGGAGGTTTTTTTGATGGTTGCACTCACAATAGTTGTGTTTCGTCTCAGAGATCTACACAACTTTTGTAGAGGTACCCCTTTTTTCTTTGCTGTTGAAGCATTTGCTTTTGCTGCGCAGTGAGTTGCTGTAGGGCTCACTGTTGCAGTAAAGGTCTGTGTATGTTCATTTTCTGATGTTACTTTACTGTTTTTCACCCTTATACAACAGTGCAGTACTATTATACCGCTCTCGTTTTCCTATACATCTACATCTGTATTTAGTTGGCATGTTTTGCTATTATGGTTCACAGTGGCAGTAAGCAATCTTACAGAAGTATCAGGCACCTGTATGAAAGACAGAGAAAAAAAAACAGTGTTAGAATATGCCTCTGTACATTTATTATTACACTGTGCATTCACAGAATTGTGAGTTAAGTAGGTAAGGCCATGCAACTACTAAGTGTGGTACATTGTGTGCAGCTGCAATCAGGGATGTCTACGTTTGGTGTACATGGCCTCAGTTTTGCTGTTGATCTCCACTGAGCATGCAGTACCTGGTCAGGTGGGTGGGGATGTCTCGTAGTACATTTAGACAATTGTTTGTTATTTCTGTCACCTGCTGCTGGTTGTCTGTCATTGGTCGTGTTGCCTTGGTCCTCCCCCATACGTGTGTGTGTGTGTGTGTGTGTGGTGCTGGTGGGGTGAATTCAGATCTAGGGTTTTCAACCCTAACACCAAATTTCCTCACTTTTGTCGCTGTGGAACAACCCTAACTGATGCATTAAACAGAGTTTTTTTGCCATAAATATTATATATATATATATATATAGTGGCATGGTAGTGCCACTATAGTTAGGGTTGAGTACCCCATTTAAGGTTAAATGGTGAAATTTAGCACCTTAATAACTTTGCCACTGTATGATGGATTTGTTTGAAATTCAGCAGGCATGGAGTGGTAGCATAATCTTAGGATCTGCCAAGCTTCGTACTGGTCGGATATACAGTTGTGGAGTTATTAAGTGACATTCTGTAGCTCATTTATGCTTTTTTGTGTATTCTTTGCTCGTGCCTACAGGTTGCATGATTTGCGTGACCAGTCCAAAAACTTCAGGGAACATGCAGCAGGGGTCCCCGATGTGCCTTTTGAAGATTTCGTAAAAAAATATTAAAAGGTTCAAAAGTTATTCAAAAAAAACAAATTTCCCATTATAGCCAATGGGAAAAGTTAACAAAAAGTTCGACAGTGTCACAAATGCAGTTTTTAGTGTCTCAAATGACCCCTGTAGTGTCGAGAGTCAGCCATTTTTTTTTCAATTACTGGTCACAGAAATGCTTGCCATTTAAATTTGGGGCACTTTAGGGACACCATTTTTTTGTGTGTTCACCTAGTTGAGCCCTGAGGATGCTAGCCATGTCTTTTTTGGGGGGTTAAACACCTCAGAACTGTTTTTCACATTTTTGTAATCGGTAGTGTCACAAAGTAGTGTCACACTTGCAACACTTTCGTGATTTGTTTTGCGAAAGTGTCACAAATCACAACACTACTTTGCAACACTATGGTCAAAATAACAGGAATTGTTTGCCACCCTACTGCAAAAGAATGGTTTGGTCATTTGGGCTGAAATTTGAAGGGAAGAAAGCCAACATCGCACAGATGTGCCTTTTGGTAGTTTGGTGAAAAAATATTGCAGGGATGCAAAGTTACGGTACTCTGAAGTTGATGCTTTTTCCCAAAGACAAACATTGCGGCATCCGCTGTGCCTTTCAGGGCCTGTAACTCGGAAACAGTGCAAGATACGGACTTTTCATTAGAAAAATGCTTAGCCTCACAACAGGGGCCAAGTACAAAACTAGCCAGGAAAGTCATGAATCATATGATTTTTTTTTTCTACATCATACAGTTCCTGAGATAAGTAATTTAGTATTCCAAGTGCTCATTTTCTGGTCCGAGGCCCATTATTATGCATACATTCTTTGTAGTCACTGTGTTTCTCTTAGTAGCTGCTGGGAAAACCAGCATGTGCACTCCACTTACTGTTACACTTAGCATTCCACTTGCGTCTCCATACCCATTTGTGTTAGTGTTCCTGTGTATGCCGCCATGTGTGTTACCCTTTGCATTTTTGTTTGCGCTTGCAGTTACGTTACTGTTACCAGTTGCGTCTCTACTACTGTTTCTGTTTGCATTTCAATTTTTGTCACCATGCTCATTACCATTTGCATTTGCAGCCACACTTCTGTTTTTGTTTGTCTTTCATTTTGTGTCATCGTTGCTGTTACCATTACCATTTGCAATTCCAAGTGCGTTACCGTGACCGTGCACATTATGGTTTGTGTTTCCATATGTGCTTGCATTTGCTTTTCCATTTCTGTTTACTTTGGTGTTACTGTTGCTGTCACCATTACCATTTTTTTCCCAATTGCGTTACGATGACTGTGCGCATTACGGTTTGCATTTCCATATGCACTTGCGGTTGCTTTTCTGTTTCCTTTGGTGTTATTGTTGCTGTTACCATTACCATTTGCATTTACAATTGCAGTACCGTGACCATGCACATTATGGTTAGCATTTCTGTATGTGCTTGCATTTGCGTTTCCGTTTCTGTTTCCTTTGATGTTATTGTTGCTGTTACCATTACCATTTGTATTTACAATTGTGGTACCATCACCGTGTGCATTACGGTTTGTATTTCCGTACGTGCTTGCTTTTGCGATTGCATTTCTGTTTCCTTTGGCATTATTGTTGCTGTTACCATTACCATTTGTGTTTCCAATTGTGGTACCATGACCATGTGCATTACGGTTTGTGTTTCCATATGCACTTGCATTTACATTTCTGTTTCCTTTGATGTTATTGTTGCTGTTACCATTACCATTTGCATTTACAATTGCAGTACCGTGACTGTGCACATCATGGTTTGAATTTTTGCATGTGCTTGCATTTGCATTTTCGTTTCTGTTTTCTTTGGTATTATTGTTGCTGTTACCATTACCATTTGCATTTACAATTGCGGTACCATGGCCGTGCGCATTACGGTTTGCATTTCCAAACACGCTTGTGTTTGCGTTTCTGTTACTGTTCTATTGAGCATCACTTTGAACTTTCATTTCTATTTTCATTTGTGTTACCATTTACGTTTGCATCACCATGTACGTAACCATTTGCACTTGCGTTTGCATTGCACTTACCATTACTATGTGACAAAAAATCACATGGTGGGAGTGCGGGGCCTGAAGGGCCCATGCTCCCACCACCACAATCCATTCACTATTTATAGTCCTTAGTCTCAAAAAGAAGGGAAATTTATGGCAAAAAACTCTGCTTAATGCATCGATTAGGGTTGTTCCACAGCGACAAAAGTGATGAAATTCGATGTTAGGGTTGAAAGCACCCCCTTGCACCCCCCACCCTGCCACCGCAACTTGCATCGGGGTGTGCGTTGGGGTCATTGGTCCTAACTTTCACCCCATTCTCCTATACTTCACCACCTCAGCTTGTTTACACATGGAATGGGGTGAGAGTTAGGGCTGATGACCTCAACGTACACCCGATGCTGGTTGGGGTGGGGTGGGGAGTGCAAGGTGGGCTTTCAACCATAACATCAAATTTCCTCACTTTTGTTGCTGTGGAAAAACCCTAACTGATGCATTAAACTGAGTTTTTTTGCCATGAATTTTATATTATATATATATTTCAGAACATTTCAAAGACATCTCCCTTATTTGAAATCTAGCTGATTGTCGCTGCAGCTTTCACTTGGAGCCATTACTGGTCCCCCCAAACTGTCTATACCTTCTCAGATAATCAAGCTACTGTCTACATTATTAATAAAGGCAGATCATCATCACATTCCATTATGCTGTTCATGTGGAGGCTCCTTGGCTATCACTGTTCTATAACTATCATTTTATGCCTTCACATTCCCAGTTTTGCGAATGCAGGAGTATATTATTCATCTTATTTCCACTTCCAGGAATTCCATCATATCCGTCCAACAGCAAACTGAATCATCACTCTTCCTCCTTGATTTTCAGACCTCATCATGATGTGACTTTCTACTGTTAACAAGCTGAAGCTCTCATGCGATCAGCACTATCTCCCAGTACTCAAGCTACATATTCTATTACCTGGAAGAAATACACATTGTTTTGTACACTTCAGTCCATTCATAACATGTCATTTTCAATTAATCACATACCAGCATTTATTACTTACTGACATCAAGCTCTTACATTATCTTACATGACAATAAAAAAATATCTATCTGAAATTCTATATTTCCTTTCTCAAGCAAATCCATCCATGACCTCTATTTTATCCAACTGCTCTCTTAAGCTCCACTGACTTGGAATCAGTAGATCATCTATCCCATATGCTCCTAAACCTTAGCTATCAATAGACCTATATTCTGAAAGTTATTGGATTTGCTCTGCTCTAACCCCTTTGAACCTATGAGGAACATCATGCTATCTTCAGCTATTTGATTAGCCTTTTATAGTTTTCTTCATCCAGGAGAGTTTACTTCTTCTAATTCATTTCTTACAATTGCCAGTTTATGACAACAAGCAGATCATTCTATTCTGCATTTCCCAAAATCAAAAACTGACAGACTTCATAAAGGAGTTCAGATCACATACTATTCAACTTATACCAACTGGTCTCCAGTTCAGATGTTTTACCAACTTGTTCTTCTGTATATCATGCCAGATCTAACCTCTCATACCTTCTCCTTCCTACTTATAATCATTCTCCTATGACCACCTAAATGTTTATGGTGCATGTGAGAATCTTACTACAATGAGTAGGACTTAATCCCTTTTCCTATTCATGTCATTCATTCCAGATTGGAGCTGTTTCTTCAACCTCTCACAATAACATTCCCACTCATATCATTAAAAGTCTCAAAAAATGGACCTCCTCATGTTTTGAAACCTATATTCCAAATCCAGAAAGGGAATCCAGACAATCCTTTAGGATTTTCTCCTCATAATATGCACAGAGGAAGGACAGTTCAGTAGCCATGGTTCCTCAGAGGTTTTGTCCACAGGAATTTTTTTCCTGTCCTGCATACCATTGTTCACACTCTCTATGTGTTGGAGGACATTATGCCCGTTTTCTTTTTGGGTCTTCATTCCTGCAGTGTTGCCTGTCTCCTTTACTAAGGGTGGGAATGAGAAAGGCCAAATAAAAGTTTGCACAAGCACTAAACATATTCACCAAACACTGAATGAGAAGGCTTTTCCCTTGATTCAATGTTGGGGAATAACTCCTCCCATCTTCCCTATTTAAACCTGCCTCCCCCTTTCTTCTACACTTATCACATTTCAAACCCTCCAGCCCCCCCCCCTTTTGCTCCTCTGGCACTCTTCTCACCATTAGTACTAGCCTTCATTCCCATAATGCCACCTGAATACTCTACAGAGGGTGGGAATGAAAAAGGCCAATTTAATGTTCACACAAGCACTACACATTTTCACCAAACATTGAATTTATATTTCTGGCTGCTCCTAGTTGGAGCTTCACATTTCTTTACCATGCTCAAGTGTTTTAAAGGTGTCCCTCTCCTCTAGACCTCTTACAACAAGCTCTTGTGGCTGTTTGATTCAGAGCCCTCTCATGTGTTTAGTAGTTATTTTTTGTTCACTAATCCGTAGCTTTCCTTGAATAAGTGACATAGTGGTAATGCAGCAGCCTGTAGGAGCACAGTTGTGTGGCCATGTGTCTAGCATAGCACTGTATTTGGAACTGGATCCTATCCTTGGAGTATCACTCAAACACCAGGAGTTATCCATTTGTAGTGACTACCTCCCTGGGACAGGCTCAATACCCCGAGCTCCACCAAATTCTTCTAATCCTGCTTGTTGTCCTGTCACAGTTCTCAGCCTTGAATCTCATGGTCACTCACTTCATCAATTTGAAGCTGGAGAACATGAATTCTGTGCAGTCTACCATACACTAAATACTTCACAGGAGGCCTCCTTGAAATCTCAGTTCAGCATTAATCAATGGGCTTTTTAGAAGCTGATATCTGCACACCGAGTACCAAAGGCCAATCATTTCTTCCTGTGCCAGTAAGTAGGGACTGTTTGATTTGTATTTCATGACCATAAAAGCAAATCAGCTTCACTTTCACCAGCAGTACCTACACCTACAATATACTGAGCGTTAAATCACGATTATCCTGGGTGGCTCTGAATTATGCTTTGTATTGCAGATACTGCACCAGAATACATGCCCTACCTGTTCCATATGTCATCATTTTCTCATTCTGAAGCTTTCTGCCCTCTCTTTCCATGAGTATTTGACAACCTCTAGTTATTCAGTAGTTCTTTATTGTCTTTGTTGCTCAATTTCCTGTTCAACTCCAAATTCCCATTCATTTTATATGTCTAAGCAAGTATTTCATGCACCAATTAATCTTACTGGATGAAAAGGGTAACATAATATATTTCCTTTAGGTCAGCAATTTCATTGTCTTCAGTAAATTTGCCTCCTTTATACCACCATACACTCTGCTCATGCAGCAGCTACTGCAAGGAAATCTACTCTAAGCCTGTCTGCCACTATTTTCCTGCCTCTTTCCTAAACAGGCCACAGCTGCCATTTGCCTACATTGGTTCAAGTTAAAATTCTTCATTTCCAGTAGTTGTTCTCCACCCATCAACCTTAACTGTGACTCACTTTTTCTCTCAGGCCTTGACAAAGGCTTCCATACTGGATTTTATTCCATACCTTCCACCTTAGTTATTTGTTTGCTTCTACAGATGAGACATCTCATATTAGAGTGCTTGACATTCCAACTTGTTCTCTTCCATCTCATTCAAATGATCCTGTACAAATGAAAAACTTTTCATTACTAGGGCAACTTAAGTGTGTGATGAGGAGTATTCCCTGAAGAAAGTTATATATCCATTCTTAATGTGGCAAATTTAGTTATTGGCACTGGTGTGGATTGTCACTTTACCATTACTGCCTTTGCCTGTTCAGAACTTATCATGTGGCCACATTTGCTGTCAGACCAGAAGGCATATACATGCCTGTAAAGATCCAGCTACAGAATTAAACACTCAAACTTTCTTCATTGCAACCCCACCGTATGTTTTTGTGGCCCATTTTGATTCGCTCATCAAAGGCCAACTGAAATCCAAGATTCATCCTTTTCAGTCCCTGTCTTACTTTTCTGAACCTTATTCCTTTGCAACAGCTACTCTCACTTAGGGTCACCTTTTGGTATAATCAACCTGTGATATTCTATTCTGATAACCAAGCAGACTTAGCTGTAATAAATACAGGTCAATCTTCCTCCTCCATAATGAATATCCTGAGAGGATCAACAAGAAGTTCATATGCAATTAGAACTTCAGTACTCTGCCTGCTGAAGTTTTGACTCCTCCTCCATCATCTTGGTATCTGCATAATGATAACAAGCAATAAGATGTCAGCCACATCATACTTCTCACAAGCAAGTGGCCCATTAGCCACATCATACTGCCTAGTAACAATCAACCCGTTGTCTATGTCATACAGACAATATACAACATACAGTATACTGGTCATTTAGTTTGCTTTAAAATCCATCTGACCTAGCTCATACTTATGCAGTCCAGCAGTTAAAGGATTCCTTCAAGACCTGACATATGTACTTCTCAAGGAAGCTTGTAACATGTGCTCTGTTTTGCAAACTAACAAATATCTTACAGATTGAAGTCTTTGATTCAATAACTTCTCAACTCTTATAATAGGAAATTACCTTAGACTTCTTTGAATTAGTAAGACTTACTGTAGGCAATGTACTATCTCCTCCTCTGCTGTATTCAATCCCACTATCTACTTTCTAATCAATTCAGAGCTGCTTATTCTGACACCAACAAAATCAATTACTCCTTCTCCACCATTTCAAGAGCTACAAATGACATAAAAATATATCTCAGCCACACTTCTGCTACGTTCTGGAATTCTCTAGCTGCATCAACAAGCCAGCCTTCAGAATAGCCTGGAAGAAATATATTACCCTCTGCACCTTTCAAAACATAGACCTTCTAGAATATTCTCTTCCTTATGTTCTGGAATTTGCACTCTTCTACTCTCAAATGTTTAACTTGACAGCCACAACAGTCAAACCATATATCTCAAGCATACTGTTTACCCTGCTGCCCATCCATCCCAATACCACATACTCTTAAGTATCCCAAAATCAAGGCATTATTCAAGGTTTGTGAAAATCTGCTTCTCAATATCCCTCAAGGAAGCCTATAGATTACAATCTATATTCTTCACTGATGGACCTCTTTAAAGATGGCATTGTGGATCTTCTCTGGAACAGCCAGTACTTTAGGATTCATTGGATTCCTAAGACCTGGAGAATTTACCTCTTCTTTTGTTTTCAATCCTGTAATTCACCTAACAAAGAACAACCTCAGGAATGCATTAGGAAATCACTTTTACTTTACTTTTCCAAGATTAAAAAATGACAGATTAATAAGGGGTCCACATATCCTATTTTGCAACAAACTCAGTTTGGTGTGTCATTCAAGTCCTCTACCAGCTATTAGCTATGGACAGACATCCTGATTCTACACATCCTCTTCTGTGTTCTGAAAACTATTGCATCATGATTATTTCCTGGTTCATACTTCATGTCAGAGTGTTTCTATCTCCTCTGGGTCTTAAGTTTTCATCTATTTGGAGGAAGAAGGAGGAGGAGCCCAAGATGACAACATGCTAGTCAGATGAGCAGACATGCTGCAATCTTGGAGAAAAGTGAGTTGAACTACATGATACACAAAGCCCCTCAACATCAAAGGAGCAGATGAGTTTGCTAATATATCTGATAAAATCTCTCTTGCTCTTTCTACACTAGTCTCTGAGATAAGAGCCTGTGTTATACTATTATAGAAGCAACATTTATCATGGAGTTATCAATCTCTAGTCTTGCTTTGTAGGCTTGGGTACTTAGAGGGTGGGTTTGTCATAAAAACCTCACCGGATTAAGGAGACTAAGGATGCCCAGAAAATTAGCAATAAAGAATCTAGTAAGAAGTGGTGGGGGAGTGTGTGGGATTTAAAAATCTCATTAAGATTGGCTGATACTAAGTAAAACATGGACAATCACACAAAATGCTTTAAATCCCCCACTAGCAAATTTAGCACTTCTATTGGGCAATATTGTCTTTAACATAGTTCTTGAATTTGCTTACCTTCGGGGTCACAAGCAGCAAACAACCCGGTGGAAATACAGGAAGAAAAGGTAGTACATGCAAAATTATCAGATGACCCATTGGGCTTAGGAACAAACGTTCAACAAGTGGCAGCATCGTCTGAGGGGCCCGCAGCAGGAGTGGTGAAAGAAGAAGGAAGTGGTGAGCAGCCACAGCATATTGTCACGTGGAGAGAGAACACTCTCTCACTTGAACAAAAGGATAGTAGTCAGCTCTCACAATCCATTCTTAATGGAGGCAATAAGGACAGAAACAAGGAAATCACCATGTATGCACTGTGGGATAATAGTTCAGCTCTGGAAATAGAGAAAGAGCACCCCTTAGTAGAAACTATACCTCAGCTAAGCAGTGAGGCTGTAAGCCTAGCAGCTACAGGGGCAAAACAAGACTTAGAATATAAAAATAGACATGATCATCAAACCCACCCTCACCTAAGAGTAAACATCAGAAACCCCAGTGATAACTTAATACAGGAAGTAAGAGAAGGATTTAGATGCACCAAGGCTTCTGTAACAGCCTTACAGACTCAGTCTCTGACTTGGTGCAAAAAAATTAAATCTTTATCAGTCAGAACAACAGGTTTGGAAGACAGAGGAAGCACAGTGGATGATACGTTAAACCCTTTAAAAGCTAAAATAAAAGAACATTCTAAAGAACTTGAGGCTCTACAACTTAAAATAGAACAAATGGAAACAACAAGCTGAAGGGAGAACTTGAAACTTGGGAGAGTTTCAAAAGAGATTGAAGGAGCTAACCCTATTGAATTTGTTTAAAAACATCTTACTGAGGCTCTGGAATGACCATACCCAGAAAAAAAAATAGAGCTTGACAGAGCACATAGGAGAAAAAAAAAACGTAACTACCAAGGATCAAAACCTTGCTTCGTCTTCATTAGACCACATCACTAACAAGATAGGGAAGTTATCTTAAGAAGATCGAGAATAGAGACATGTTTAAAGGCAGCTGGCACTAACATTCAAGTTTTTCCTGATTTTCCTGATGAACTGGCCTTCCCCTTCTGCCCATCATCTAATCTCCTTAGGATCCTTAATTGATGGCATTATTCGCTCTGGTGTTCCTTCCTTTCTTGCCCTGATGCTGAATCAATCCAACTCTTGCTATGAACTTACATCTTTGGAGCAATCCCTTCTACAAGTCCTTAGATATAGAACTACCATAAGCACCAGTGTTTTTCCCATGCTGCCACACAATTCTGGAACTCACCTCAATTAGAAATCCAACTCAGCCCTACTCATGCCTGTTTCAAAAGGATGCTTTTTACTCACCTACTAAAGCCAGATCCCTGTAACTGCTTCCATCCTCCATGACCCTCTCTCTTCTTTCTTCTCTACTCACCCCTACCTCCCCTTTGTCAGCCCTAGGTACTCCCCTCTGGATTTATAACTCTGCCAATGTTTTACCAACCCTCCTCATGTTAGCTCTGCTCTAGCAGCTTTTCTTCACAGTCTGCTGCTGCTATCACTTTGTATACTCTACAATCAGCTTAGTATTGGTTCTAACATTCTCCTTTCCCCAACCTGGTTCACCTAAAATGCAGTCTACTTAGATACTTAATGTTGCATCTGCCTGTAATTAACTGCCTCATATGTAAATACAGTATGTACTAATTTGTGTATTTTTTTTTGCATTGGAATGTACTCCATAGTTTAAATGTTAATGCTCTTACTGCCATTATCAAACAGTGCTCTAATGAATATGTGTAGAAATATACATTCTTTTGTTATTGCTATTGAATTGCCCCTCCTACTTGATGTGTATTATTGCCACTTTCTTTGTATTTGGCTGATGTAAATGTGTCCAGTATAGCATGCATTTCATATTGTTTTGTTTTTGACAATCTAACTTGTGCCCTCCTGGGTCATGCCTGAAATAAGCACTTCTATGTCTAGTGCACCCACCAGGTTATCAAAGACCAATAACTAAATAAATGAAGAAATAAATAAACAAAAAGCATTTGCTAATGCAAAAGACATGTTGATTTAAAAAATATTAGGTTTATGATGATACCTCCAGCCAAACTGAAAGTTTAGATACATGATAGAACAAGAATCTTCATGTCACTGACAGAGGTGAAAAAAAAACAGTCAGAGAATGGCTGACAGCAGAATCTGGAGGATCCATCCATGTGTCATAGCCTGTCTAAAAATAATTAAGAAAAAGCATGCTTTAGTAGATGTGGCATTATACTCACATCCATGAAGAATGGTGATTAATTCAGCAAGTGTTCAAGTGTTGCAAATATACACAACATAATTTGCTAAATAAATAACTATACACATGTACTATGTGTGTATTATATATATATACATATATATACATATATATACACACACATGATACATGATGGGCACGAGTGTGATGGAAAATATTTTCACTCCTCTAGAGTGACCTCTGAATACTCAGGAGTGGTGAAGCCACGACTGAGGTTTCAGAGGTCACTGTACAGGACTGAGCATATTTCCCATATCACACGAGCACACATCATGTATCCTACTGTATTTATATGATGGGGGCCTCGTTGTTGCAAAATGTACAATTTGTACAGCTTTGCATGGGTTTAGCATGAGTGTAATAAATAACATTTATTTTAACTCTGCTGATGTCATCAGGATTTATTTCACTGCAGTGAAAATAACTTGTTTTATCTCACTGTACTATGTCTCACCCCCATTGTATGTATGTGTATGTGTATGTGTATGTGTATGTGTATGTGTATGTATATGTATATGTATATGTATATGTATATGTGTATATATATATATATATATATATATATATATATACATACATATATATATATATATATATATATATGTATGTATGTGTATATATATATATATGTATATATATATATATATATATATATACACACACATATATATACATATACATACATATACACATACACATACATTCTATGCAAAAACTTTGTTAATGCATCAGTGAGGTTCTTCCACAGTGACAAAAGCAAAATTAAATTTTAGGGTTCCCACCCCTTTTTACCACCCCACCAACAGGCATCGGGTTGTGCATTGGGGTCATCACCCTAACTCTCACCCATTCTCCTACACTGCCACCTCAGCTTGTTTACATGGGATGGGGTGAGTTAGGAGCTGATGACCACTTTTAATGCCTGCTGGTGGGGTGCAAAGTGGGAACCTAAAAATCGAATTTCCTTGTTTTTGTTGCTGTAGAAGAACCCTATCTGATGCAGTAACAATTTTTTTTCATAGAATTTCTTTACATTTTAAGAAAGAATAGAAAAGCAGAAAGTTGTGCAAGTTGGTGGGAGTTTGTAAGTGTCAGGTCACATTACACACCTAATGACTAAAAAGTACATTAACAGCAAGGCCAGCTACCAAACAAATGTTAATCTAGTAGAACAATACAAAAATCTGTCCACAAAATGTAAACAGAGCCACACAATATCTCCGCAAAAAATATATTGTCCGACACGTAAGCACCACATTTAACATCTACAGGACATTCCATCAATACCTTCCAAATTTCAAGTAAAAATACCAAGCTGTGTCCAAGATATAAATGTCAAAGTTTGAAATTTTTATTCATCAGAGTGCCACAGTTCCACACCTATTGACAATTAACACACACAATGACTGAAAACTACATCCATGACACTAAGGCTACTGTAGGTATCTTATTAATTTCAAGTCACCAGCACAAGCAAAACGCTGTCTGCAGAATGTGAACTGCATCACTTCATATCTCCACCAACAAAAAAAATTCCAACACATAACCACTGTAATTTACATCGACAGGACATTCTGTAAACACCTTCCAAATTTCAAGTAAAAAGACCAAAGCGTTTCAGAGATATTAAATGTCAAAGATTGGTAAAATTTCCCTCTCTATTCCATTATAAAAAATCTGACCATCTTGTCCCTATTTTGTGATCAAAGATCACGATCAAAGAATCTCATGATCAAAGAATTTGCAGGCTCGCGATCAAAGAATTTGCAGGCTCATGATTAAAGAATAAAAAATGCTGTAAATCAATAATTTGAGGAAATTGCAGTAAATCACCACTATGGTTCAATAGAAAGAAGCCCTCTGAGCAAAACCCACCCTCATTTGACTTCCTAAGTCACCTCTGGGCTGAGAAAATTTATTTTTAAATCCATCCATCTCGTCTCTCACTCACAATGCATGATCACGATCAAAGAATGTCGTGATCAAAGAATTTGCAGGCTCACGATCAAAGAAATTGCACTTTCATGATCAAATAATAAAAAAAATAAAAGCCTACAGGTTAATGTGCTCCATATCCTTACTAGTCTAGTGGCCCCCGATTGGGGTGGGTTTTGCTAAGAGGGCTTCATTCTGCCCGATGTGTATTAAATAAATAATATTCTGCATATCTCTGGTAGTCTAGCAGCCCCTCCAATCTGCATAAAATAAATAATGTTCTCCTGGGGGCTTCGTTCTGTATAAAATAAACAATGTTTTCTATATCCTTGGTAGTCTAGGGGCCCCCCCAATCTGTATAAAAAAATAATGTTCTGCATATTCCTGGTAATCTAGCAGCCCCCCCAATATGCATAAAATAAATAATGTTATCTATATCCTTGGTAGTCTAGTGGCTCCCCCAAATGATCATAAAAGAAATAACAATCACCAGTTCCCTGGTAGTCTATTAGCCAGCCACCCCCACCCAGCCATGCCAGTCCACCAAGCACCCACCCACCCATCCCCAGCTGGGGACTGGCACAGCCACCGCTCACCTCCATGACAAGCCACCGACTGTGCATTAGCAGCACTACTTCAAAGGGGTGCTCAGAAATTAATTTTGAGCGCGTCTTTTGCAGTAGCACTTCTACTGCACACAGTTGGCAGCTGGCCATGGAGGTGAGAGGTGGGCTGTGCCAGTCGCCAGCTGGGGATGGGTGGGGAGGTGCTGGGTGGATGGGCACAGCTGGTTGGGGGGCCACTAGATTACCAGGGAATTGGTGATTGTTAGTTCTTTTATGATCATCAGGAGGGCCACTAGATTACCAGGGATAAAGAGAACGGTATACATTTTATACAGATTGGAGGGGGCACTAGACTACCAGGGATATGACGCTCATAATTTATTTTATGCACATTGGGAGGCTGCTAGACTACCTACCAGGGACATGCAGAACATTATTTTTTTATACAAATAGAGGGGGACCACTAGACTACCAGCGATATAGAAAACATTATTTATTTTATACAGATTGGGAAGAACAAAGCCCCCTGAGTAAAACCCACCCTCATTTCACTTCTTAGGGCACCCCGGTGCTGAGAAAATTGATTTTTCAATATGGCCATATCGTCCCTCGCTCACGATGCACGATCACAACCAAAGAATCTCGCGATCAAAGAATTTTCAGGCTCACAATCAAAGAATAAAAAATTCTGTAAATCAATCATTTGAAGGAATTGCAGTAAACCACCACTATGGTTCGATAGAATGAAGCCCCCCTGAGCAAAGCCCACCCTCATTTGACTTTCTAGGGTACCCCTGGGCTGAGAAAATTGATTTTTAAATCCGGCCATCTCGTCCTTTGCTCATGATGCATGATCACAGCTAAAGAATCTCACAATCAAAGAATATGCAGGCTCGTGATCAAAGAAATTGCACGCTCACGATCAAAGAATAAAAATTGGTGAAACTTTTTTTTTACCGATTTGAAATGAACTAACACCATACCTCGATAGAATGAAGCCTCCTGAGCAAAACCCATCCTCAGTTGTGTCCCTAGCTCACCCCTAAGCTGCGATATTTGTGTTTTAGGTTGTGATGCAAGATAGCGATCAAAGAATCTAGCGATCAAAGAATTTGCAGGCTCGCGATCAAAGATCGTTAGAGTGCCACAAATTAAGATTTTAAAAGCTTATAATTCTATTTATTGCCTGATTTGGATGAAACCAAAGGCATGGCTTGATAGATCGGAGTCCCCTGAGTAAAACCCATCAAAGTTTTGCTTCAGAAGTGACCCCTGAGCTGAGATATTTGTGTTTTTCCAAATGGAAATTTAAAAACAAGATGGAGGACCTCGCAATCAAAGAATTTTTACAGTTCTCAGGGACAAAGATTCTTGAACCACGAGGCTGCAAATTCTTTGATTGCCAGGTGGGACCAGATGGCCAGAACCCCATTCTTTGTTTGCAAAACTTTCATATAAATGTTCCCATTGACTTATAATGGGAAATTAAAACTGGCATAACTTTTGAATGCCTTAATATTTTTTCACCAAATAAAAAATGGCATGTTCGGCCACCAAAGTTCTTTCAAATGAGCCATCTCACAGAGTGGCATGCCACATGATGCCCACTCAGGGCCACGTCCAAAATCCCAAAGCTGCTTCCAAAAACAGATAATTTTGCATTTTTCAGCATTTTGGTGTGCAAAGACCGTAAACCCAACTGAAACAAAATTTGGAAACTCAAGAGCTCTACCATGCCCCACTGCACATACCAATTTTCAAACAAATCCATAGAAACTTGTCTGAAGTTATTAACATGCAAACTTTTGAGTTTAACATAGACGTGACAACTGAACAATCTATAGTGGTGCGACTGCACCACTACTATTATATATATATATATATATATATATATATATATATATATATATATATAGATATAGATATATATATATATATATATATATATATATATCTATATATATATATCTATCTATATCTATATCTATATATATATATATATCTATATATATCTATATATAGATATATATAGATATATATATGAAAGAAATAGAATAAAGATTGTAAAGAGGGTAGGTCAGAATTAAGATATATAAGGAATTATGATGTAGTAGCAATTATGAAGTTATAGATCAAAGGTTTTATATTACTGAGGGGTGCTGTCTAGTGAAAATTACCCTTCCTCTGAGGTTGAGGGTAGTTGTCCCAGAATGGCCAACTATTTGGCTCATTTGGTGCTTTAAGAGAGAAGGCTAAAATACAAAAGGAAAAACCTATGCAGAAGATGGTTATCAATATGTTTATTTGTTTATCACTTATTTTTCAGATAAAGCTTCCTTTAGGCTGATGGGGTAAGGGGTAAGGGGTGGTTACAGAAGGTATTAGAAAAATCATATGAGAATACTAAGAGCAACTGTATATTGTGGAAAGTAGGAAAGGGTGGGGGAGGTTGGGATAAAATAGCAGGAGGTAAAACAATAAATAAAAAAAAGAAAAATAATAATACAAGTAGAGGAAATCAATACCATTACTTATGTTTACAAATACTACAAAAAATTCAATATTTTAAGAAGCTTCTCAGTTGCCATTCTAAATAGATATATCAAAGCTAACACAAACATAAATCAAAATTATGAATAGATAAAATCAACACAATGACATGGACTGTAAAGGGGGCTAAAGACAGAATAAAAATAAGGACACTAATTAACCAAAGTAAAAATAAAAGGATAGATATCTTGTTCCTACAAGAAACTCATTTTGAAAATAGAGATTTTAAATATTGTAAAAATCTGTTTAGGGCAGAGGGTTCTTTCTCTATGTAAAATAATAAGACTAGAGGCACAGCTATTTTGATCAGGAAAAAAAATAGGTTTCTTGATTATTTCTCAGCACATGGACAAAGAGGTGAGATACTCTATACTTTGGATAATAAAAATCTTAAATGAATGTACACTAGTGTGTGCCTATGCCCCAATGAGGAGGATCCTAACTTTTTCAATAATCTTTTTATGGATACTTCACTGTATTCTGACCCATATATTATGGCCGGTGACTTTCATGTAACATTAGATAATTTAGATAGGAGTATAGTTGCTAAAGAAAAGTAGCATAAATTGATACCATTGATAAAATAAACTACAGTATATGGAAGGACTTAACTTAATAGACCCCTTGAGAGTTTTCTCCCCAAATAAAGAACTATATTCCTATCACCCTGGTGTGCCTAATTCACTTTCCTGAGTCAATTTATTTTGTACTATAGACATTAATAAATAATATACATGACTTGAAATATGATCCTATTAACATATCTGATCATGCATTGGTATGTATTTTTTTTTTTTTTACAAGAGGATGGCATTGAACCAAAGTTAAACAATTTGAAATTTACTCAGAGATTGTTATCTGATGAGAACTTTACAAAACTTATGCATAAGGAAATAAAATATTTTATTTACAATAATTCAACTCAGAATATTTCAGTGAATACAATTTGCGGCACACTACAGGCATATTTGAGAGGTGTGTGTATCTCATACAGCTCCTTAAAATGAAATCAGATGTGCTTATTCTGAATACTTTAGGATAAGAACTAGCCAAAGCAGAGGCAGATTTGAAAATGATGGGATTAGGATTGTCAAAAGTGCTATTATGAAGAGATAATATTAATCAAATATTTAAAGCTCAGGCCAGGGGAGCTATAATGAGGGCGAGAGGCAATTTTTTTTTTTGTGAAAAAAAAACAGATAGATTACTTGCTTTCCAGTTACAATCCAAAAAAACTCAGAACATAATAAATTCAGTAGAAAATGAAAGAGTGCAATGTATCATGGATCCCAAAACTATAAATAAAACATTTTGTTCCTATTATAACAATCTATAAATGCCTGGAAATGTACCAGATAATGAAAAAATAAAATAATTTTTATCTAACATTACATTAAATAAGCTTAATCAATGGGATAGGCATTATCTGGAAACCCAAATTAGTGAACAAGACATATTGGAAGTTATAACAAACTTGCCAAGTAACAAATCCCCTGGTCCAGCTGGATACACAGGAGAATTTTATAATTTTTTTAAGGAAAACCTGATCCCTTTATTACATCAGTTATTTCATAGCTTCCTTAGAGAGAATAAGCTACAGGGCACTTTTCCTCCCGATCGTGCGTAGGCCTCAATATCTGTGTTGAATCATTTTTATACAGAATTATGTGTAAAGTACCACATAATAGCTTGGCATGCCACAGATGAGTTTAAATTTTGAAAAAAGAAAACCTTACTAAGATTGTGGACTAGGCATACCTCGAAACTCCTAAAATTGATGGTACTGAGAGTTATATACATTTTATGAGTTTTGAAAATTCCATCCCATGCCTTAAATAATGTACCTCAGTCTCTGAATAAAATAATTTCTGTAAGGCTGTGATCCTCCTAAAATAAATGAGATATTGTTTCCAGATTATCAACAATAATAGTTTGCTCTAGGGACTCGGTTACCTTGAAAGGGAAGCATAGTTAGCCTTGAAATCAGGATTTGGAGAGTCTGGGGTAGAGAAACTTGTTTGTTCAGCTTTTTAAGTCACCTGTGTAAGCATTTCTCTGAATAGGATGGATCAGTTAAATGGGGAATCCGTCTGGAGATTCCTTGATGACTGCTAAGCTTACTAGTGCCTTAGACCAAAGACCCTCCTAGCCATCATCAAATTCAAAAACATCTGAATAGCATCCTCTAAAATATTCAAAGATACATCCACAAAGAAATGTGTGCTACTAGTAAAAGTTACTTGCATCAGACATGTACTTGCAATGTGTATGCTTTTTAAGCAGCTACAGCTGCTTTGTGGGTTCTGCATTTTGGAGGTGGCACATGCTTCCTTTACTGTACAGAGGACATGCACTCCTTATCAGGCCAGTTGGCGGACAGCCACAGTGGTAAAAGTAGGTTGTGCCATCCACCATTTTGGATCTCTGCAGTACTATGGGGGTGGCAGGGTGGTTTGCTCAGTGCAGGTAGTTGGGGGGCTGCTAGATGACAGGTCATACCTCACCATTACCTTAGACAGGGATCAGAGGATGTGGGGTACCACTGGATGCGAGGGACAATGATCAGAGGGTGAGGGGGTCCCGCTAGATGCCAAGGACTATGTCACTGTTTGTGGGGACGGCAATCAGAGGATGATGGGATCACTAGATACCATGGACTATGTCACTGTATACAGAAATGGTGATCGGAGGGAGGAGGGAGGACCACTACATGCCAGGGACTATGTCACTTTATACAAGGATGGCCACTGGAGGGTGTGGAGTGCCACTAGGTGCCAAGGACATGTTAAATAATTATGGGGATGATGAGTGGAGTGTGGGGGACCACTGAAAACTAGGGACATATTGAATACATACAGGGAAGGTGAGTAGATGGTAGGAGCATCGCTGGACACCAAGGACAAATTGAATATATATGGGGATGGTGATTGAAGGAAGGGGGATCACTGGATACCAGGAACATAATGAATTCATACAAGGATGATGATAGAAGGATGGGGGGATCACTAAACAGCAGGGATATGTGCATTAATTACAGGTATGGTGATCAGAGGATGGGAGGGACCACTAGATACCAAGGCAAGGTATGTGCTCCCAACTGCCAACATGGTTGTTGGCTGCAATGGCTCTGCCAGCTACTAGGATTTCCTGGAGTAAGTTGGTTTTCTTCTGTGCAGTTATTACACAGCACAAGATGGCCTGTGCTATTTCTTTTGCACAGCACTAACAGGCTGAATATTGTGCTGCATCAGGATTCTTTTCTCTGACCATCCTTTGCAAATCACATACATTAATTTTCATGTGTGCTAACCCTTTTAGCATGCACCAGAGCCCCCTTTGAATATTGTGCTCATGTGCAAACCCTGGGCAAACAGGGCACAATCACTGTATCCACTGGTCAAAGTTTTGAATATCTGGCCTCTGCTGTCTACCAGTGGACATCCTGCAGATGCTGCACTCCTACTCAGTGGCTCTCACACTCTGGGATGCCACATGTAGGGATGCTTGCAAGCATGGGGATCCTTTTATACTGCAGCAGTTTTTCCCCAATAAGACACCTGTTTCACAGATTTTAATTAACCACTCTCTGCAAAAGAGATTGCAATATTCTCTCAGCTAGTGTCCCCTCCTTGACTACTAAAACTTACAGAAAAGTAAATAACAGGCCCAAATGCTGACCCAAAAGAACTTATTTCTGCCTTCTCACTCACGCTACAACTTTAAGTTATGAAATAAATCACCTTTTCTGTTTGTTAGCTGATCTGTTCTCACATCCCTCAGTTCTCCTTGCATAGTGAAAAATCCAGTACATTTTGCCAAAACCAAAGTTCTTTACAAATGGAAGCCACATGGCAAAGGTTCAAGGATTAGACATCCAGAGTCAGATTAGGAAACATAGTGTGAAACAGGAATGATCTCTCATTTATGTCATTTCCTGTGCAAGGGTTCCTTGTCTCTCATCATAGGTGTAGAGTTTGGGAGGGCTTCCAGGCTCAAGCCCCCCCTTTGAATAGCTGAGCCCCCCCCACCCCCAGATAGGGTAGTCTAGAAATAGGTTCACTGTTTAGGCCAACAGTTTTGAGCCTGAGACCCCCACCCCACTCCAGGAAAACATAAACTCCACCCATGACTTTCATGCTCAAACGTTTGCAGGTCAAATGTCCTTCTCTTGCTTGAGCCCAAGAACTGGCTTAAACTCCTCTTAATATGAAGACAAATCATGTCACTTTCCTGTTTTACAAACTTTGAGTAATGCAACAATACCTGTCTACTGTATATGTAATTGATTTCTGACTTCACCATTGATTAGGAGTTGGAACTCAGCAGAAGGAGGCAGGCAGCTGGAGCTAGAAAATAAGTACTTTCTCTGTGCTGTTTGTTTTCTTTTTGGATCATGGCAGCATTTCATGAGATGGCAATGTGTGCTGTGTGATTTAAACAGTGTACCTTCAAAACAAATGATTTTGTCCTGGCTGGGAGGAGGAGGGCATTTAACCAAGGGAGAGAGAGGTTTGGAAATACACAGGAGGGGGAGGGGTGGTCACATGACTCGGATCAGTCAATAGCAGGGCTGGGATCCAATTATATTTCAAAGGAGACCAAGTGACCACGAAGCTTGAACGCTCCCGAAGCTTGAGCAACCCCGAAGTTTGAGAGCCACAAAGCAGGAGTGTAGCATCTAGAGTAGTATCGGCAGGCAGTGGACCATGCTAGTAGATAGGGAAGAGCCTAATTGGGAGGACCGCATATTTCCTGTACAGATATGGGGTGTCCAAGGTAGGGGAAGGGTTACGTGGAGTGGGGTAGGACCAGATTAAGGGAGGAAAGGATGAGCTGGGGCAGTCAAATAGGGCAGGAGATAAGAAAGGTTGTATGTTGCCAAGGATGTGGAGTTTCCATATTCCAGTGAGTGGCTTGAAGGTTAAGGGATTGTAGGATATGGTGGCAGGTGAACCAGCTCAGGCAGGAAATAGGGTGGTAGAGGAGAGAACTGGAAGCTCGGAGGAGACAGAATGGGGGAGAACACAGCCAGGAGGGGAAACTAATGGAGATCCAAAACAGGCAAAAATAAGGGGGGACTCAGTGGGACAGCAGGAGGAGGGCCACACAAGTGGGTGCAGCCAAAGGAAGGAAGTGATGACTGGAGGAGGGTCAGGCATGGGGCATGACTAAGACTGGGTCGGAGCAAAGCTACCAGCCTGTAGGAAGGGAGACTGGACTCATTCAAGGAAAGGAGATTAGCACTGTAAATAGATTCTCAGTGCTGGCTACTCGGGAAGACCAGGTAGCAGAGAGGAGGGAAGTTATAGTGAAGAAGCAGGGCGAGGATGCTACAGGGGAAAAATTATACAGTGGGGAGGCAGTAGGCAGTACACCAAGAAGACACAGTGGCAGGGGGGTCAGCGAGGTGATGATGATGCAGTCTCTTTGCAGGGAAGGAAGAAGTAGGGAGACAGGCAGACAGGGAAAGCAACGGACAGCCTGGAGAAGGCTAAGGATAGGGGAGGAGGGAAGTCAGAGTGGGGGAGGGCCACATTTCAGGGCAGACACGGGGAAGTAATAGCAGAGGAGGTGGTAGTGTAGTGGACAGAGCAACAAATGAGTGCAAAGGTGAGGTTCCGCAGACAGAAAATAGTTTGAAGGTGGCGGTCAGTATCCCAATCATATCTGCGATGCGGTGAGGACAGGGCAATGGTTAGGAGAAGCAAAGGAGAAGCAGGGACAGGGGGGATGAGAGGGCCTTGCAAGCTGGGGGACAGGGGAGTGAAGGGCAACAAGAGGGTGAGCAGGATAAGTGTCAGAAAGTCAAAATTCTAGGGTATTCTGTCCTTAAGGGTATAAGATGGGGGGGAAGAGTGCCAGAAAAAGTAACATCTAGGTAGAATGCATGACTGGCATGACAGCAAGTAGAGTGGGGCAGCTTATGGGAAGATATGTGGGGAAGATGGAGAGGAAGTCGCACATTGTGGTGCACCTGGGAACAAATGATCTGGAAGGGAGAAGGACAGAGGCCATACAAGAGAGCTTCAGGGAAGTGGGAACAACAGTAGCCATCTCAGAAGTTCTGCCAGTGCCAAGGGCTAGTACAGACAGGAAAACAAGAATCAGTGACTTCAACAAGTGGCTGAGGGAATGGTGTGGGACCAAGGGGTATGGCTTGTTGGGGGACTGAGGCAGCACATGGGATAACACAGATCTTTATACAGGGGATAGGTTACACCTCAGAAGGGCAGGGTCACAGATATTGATGCAGAAGCTGGGGGATTTCATCAACGTGAGGTATCATTTAAACTAGGTGGTGGGGAGCATTGGAGCTGGAATCTCCAGAAGAGGGAATCCCATGGACCTCCCCCAACCACAGGGACAGATAGGACCTTAGGCAAAATAAGGGTTGAAGTGAAGGGTAAGGAAGCAGGAAGGAGAGAAGCAGCATGGAGAATGGTTTCACTAAATGCTAGCCCCCTGGGGAACAAGTTGGCAGAGTTGCAGGCATTTATGGCTGAGGGGGAGGTGGACATAGCTGCCATTACTGAGGTGTTGGCAACAAGGCACCATGACTGGGGCCTAATCATCCCAAGGTACAAACTATTCTGGAGGGATAGAGATAAAGGGAAGGCTGAAGGGTTGCCATTTATGTAATACAAGGGATCAGATGTAATAGGGAGGAAGGGCATGTTGGAAGTAATCTGGCTGCAACTACACAACTAGAAAGGGACCAAGATTTGTCTGGGGGTTGTTATAGACCTCTAGCCCAGAAGGAGGATGTTGACAAGGAACTGGGGAATCAGATAAGGAGTCATAGTGGCAAAGGGAGCACTGTGGTGGTGGGGGATCTTAATCTACCGGGGGAGGACTGAAGCATCCCAGAGACCACTTGCCCCAGGGAGCAGATCCTCCTGGAAGCATTCCAGGATGGCTTCCTTACCCAGTCAGTAATGGAGCTAATGAGGGAGGGGAATATACTAGACCTGGTACTGGAAGATGGTGAACAGGTCAGGGATGAAAGGGTGCAGGAATCTCTAGCAAGCAGTGACCACCACACAGTGTGGTTCTCAAGCAATCTGGGTAAAGAAGTAGCCACTACAAAAACTAGGGTCCTGAACTTTAAAAGGGTGGACTTTAGCAGGATGGGACACATACTGGAAAGTCATATGGCAAGCATCCACCCAGAAATGGACATGGAACAAAAATGGGCAGTCATCAAGGTAGGACTGGCTGAAGCCACTAAAATGTGTGTCAAAAGCCAGTGCAAGAAAGCCAGGATCATGAAACCAAGTTGGATGAGTACAGAGAATTTAGAGAAGGTGAGGGAAAAGAAGAATGTATTTTGGAACTACAAGAAATACAGCAGGGCAGAAGACAGAGAAGAAAATGTGAAGAAATCCAGAGAAGCGAGTAGAGTGGTAAGGGCAGCAAAGGAGGCTGGAGAAGGAGGTTAGCACAGAGGATCAAAGAAGGAGAAAAGGATTTCTTCAGATATATCAGAAAGAAGAGGAGGAGCAAGGATCAAATTGTTAATATCAGGAGGGGAAGTGGGTGGGTAGAAAAGGGGGCTGAGCAGGCAGAAGTACTTAATGAATGCTTCTGTTCAGTCTTCACCAAGAAGAGGGATGGCCTCTTACCTGAGAAAAAGGGCAAGGTGGGAGAGAGTGGGGGAGAAGCAACCACAGATGGGGAAGGCACAGTGGAAAGGGTTCGGGAGGGCCTTAAGTTCCTGAAGGTGGACAAGGCACCTGGCCCAGATGGAGTCCACCCCAGGGTGCTAAAAGAGTTGGCAGAGGTCCTGGCAGGGCCATTGGTGGACCTATTTAATACCTCTCTGAACATGGGGTGCATGCCCAGGGACTGGAGGGAAGCACATGTGGTACCTTTCCATAAGAGTGGGCCCAAGGATGAAAACGGAGAATTATAGACAGGTGAGCCTTACTGCAATTGTGAGAAAACTGATGGAGACAATCCTCAATGAAAGACTGGTGCAATTTCTTGAGGATAACAATCTCCAGGACAGCAGGCAGCATGGGTTTTTCTCAGGCAGATCCTGCCAGATGAATCTGGTTGATTTTTATGAATGGGTTACAAGGGCACTGGACATGGGACATACAGTGGATGTCCTCTACCTGGATTTCAGCAAGACCTTTCATTCAGTGCTACAGGGTAAGTGGACCTACAAGTTGAAGAGTCTGGGAGCAGGGAGGAAATTGGTCAGATGGGTTGAGAACTGGATGCAGGGTGCACAGTAGAAGGCAGGTGTTGGGGGGCATCTGAACCCAGGGCAGTAACAAGTGGTGTAGCACAGGGCTTGGTGCTGGGACCGGTTATGTTTAACATTTTCATAGCTTACAGTGCAGTAGGGATTAAGAGCAAGAACAGTCTCTTCGCAGATGACACAAAGATCTGTGCTGACATAGATGGGGCAGCAAAAGTATAGGAGGATTTAGCAAAATTGGAGGAATGGTCTCACACTTGGCAGCTTGATTTAAATGCCAAGAAGTGCAAAGTGGTGCATTTAGGAGGCAAGAACCCAGGACACAATTACTGGCTGGAGGGTGTTCCTTTAACAAAATCCATGGAGGAGAAAGATCCTGGAGTGCTGGTAACCAGGGTGATGAACCACCCTAAGTGCAGGAAAGCAGCAGTGAAGGAAAACAGGATGCTAGGGTGCATAGCAAGTGAGATTATGTCTAGGAGTGAGGAGATCTTCTTGCCCCTGTACAAGTTCATGGTGAGACCACACCTAGAGTACTGCATACAATTCTGGTGCCCCTAGTTGAAAAGGGACATCAAACTACTGGAGGGGATATAGCACAGGTTAACAAAAAATATCCTGGGGTTTGGGGGACAGACCATATAAGGAGAGACAGAGCTCAATATGTATATCCTGGAGAAAAGAAGGGGGAGAGAGGGGATATGACTGAGACCTTCAAGTGCCTGAAGGGTTTGAACAAAGTAAACACCAGGTGTGTGTTCAATCTGAAGGGTGAAAGCTAAACCAGGGCACACTCTATAAAGTTGGAAGGTGGCAGGTTCAAGAGGGAACTGAGGAGGCACTATTTCACAGAAAGGGTGGTGGTAGAGTGGAACGCTCAGCCAGAGTAAGTCATATCACTGCAGAATGCTGGGGGCTTCAAAAGGGGGTTGGACAGATTCAAAGGGTGGGTACAAATCGGGAGCGGCTGGGAAGTGGGGGGGCATGGGGGCAGCTGAAGTCTAACGGACTGAAGTACTGCACACTCGAGCAGACAAGATAGACCAAGTGGCCTGTACCTGCTGGCAATTCTATATGTTTGTATGTACATATTAACCCCTCCACATGCCATAAACATAATGATTATGAGAGTATGCTATATAATGTTGTTTACATATGGCTAAATGTTCTTACATATTGTTGCTCTGAAACTGTAATCTCTTCAATTCTGTAAATGTCTAAGTATGCAAGCTGCAAATATTTTGCATTATAATCATGTTTATGGTCCTATGTATAGTGATCCACTTGTCTTCTTTTCCTGGTAAACAAAATTAAAGAAATCATTACACGAGAGTAAAATGCTGCTACCACAGATCTTGTTAAACTACAGTAAATACATTATTACTTAAGGCTGAGCAAAGGTTTTTCATCTATGATCTATATAACACAGTAGTATTTTCTTCTTCCTATCAAATCTATGATTAACATTAATATTTCAGATGTAGTACTTCTTTTGACACCTTTTGGGGTGCAAATAAGTTGAGTAACTAGTATTCAGTTAGCACATTTCTTTCAAATACGTATCATGTGAAACAACAAGCAAAGCAAATCAAACTAAAACATGTCCTCAATATGTTAGTTACAGAGACCTTTAATTGTTATATTTTAATTTCTAGTTAATATATTTTTCACCACTTTTGTCTGTCATCATTTATCATAATCATTTTAATAGTGTCTCCTGTTGACCTGCTCATCTGGACTGCCTGCTGTAACAATTTCTCCATTTTTCAGCCCATTAATTTTACAAATTTTAATTATGTACATTTTTGACAGCTTTAATTTTCCTTGGATCCTAGCATAATCGCTTCAAGAGCTTACTAAAATTTAATGTTCCATGGTTGATGTCAAAAGCATGATTTAATAAATCATAAATAAATAACTAAAATACAATACTTGTATTGCTCTGTCTGTGCACATGCATCTGCAGTTTCAAAACAGAATGTGTCAAAAAGTACATATTACCATCAATAAAAGGAATTACTTAGATTAACACAGTGCTTTGATATCAACACATGAACACTGTTAATCATGTAATCATTTAGAATAATCAGACTGTTCAGACTGACTTGTTGAATCACACTTGCAAATCAATTGCAAAACCTGATTTCAATTCATGAATGCATGTCATTGTGGAATCCAAATCAATAATGTTCCCCTTATATGGTTTTAAACTATTTAAGGATGGTAGTTTTGATTAGCATCACAGACTCCATTTTCTAGAAAGGTGAGCAAGCTATCAAAAGAACAGCAATAATATCCTACAGCACTTCTGTAGATGTTACTGATTTTTGGTTAGTTTCTTTTTCTCACTGGGCAACAAGTTTCAGTGTTAAGTGAACATATCTTGTGTACCCTTGTTAAGGTTATATCTATTTTGTCTTAGAGAAGTTTTGCTCACTTTTTTAGCAGAATCTCTTGAGAATATGGAGCAATCAACTGTGTGTGTGTGTGTGTGTGTGTGTGTGTGTGTGTGTGTGTGTGTGTATGTGTTTTGAATAGCAGGGAGCTGTGCAGCTGTTCCTCTCTCTTACAGTGACTCACACCTCCATCTGTTAATTCTGTGCTAAGATCTAAGAAAATGCTGAGATACATATTTGCTGTCCCCATGGTAAGAGGCATACCACAACAATCTTAAAACCTATACATATACATTTCAGCAAATGTTGTAATACTGTCCTCTTATCTTCATTATGCAAGAATGCATTCTACACACAGAATCACATTTTGTTTGGATAGTACATTCATTTGGAAATCTCATTTGACACATTCAGAGGGCAGATACTTTGATGTAAAATACAGTACCTCAATAACATAAAAGAAAGAACAATTGTAAGTAAAGAAAGATGAAAGTACAGTATGAATAAAATGTTTAGATGCTTGTTCTCCTAGAGTCAATTGCAATATTAATTAAACATAACATTCCCTCTGAGCTCCATCATATATCAGTAACAGGAATAGTTACATGACTGGACTGATATTGAATATTTCATAACACTGCTTACATTGGGGAATACAGTAAAGCCATTTGCATATGTTTGAGCCCCAAAGAGCCAAGTGTTAAATATCACTAAGCTCTCCACATTTAATGTTTTGCTCATCTTATAAACCCCTACAGTATGAAGATACAAGCAAGTAAAAGTGTGTTTTTTTTAGAAATTGATCTACTACAAATATTTTCAGTTTCAGTTGCAGAATATTGTTTCATTTGACAAAATAGAAGATACTGATGTAAAACCATGCCTCCGACTTTAGAGCTTCTCCTAAAGATCTTTGATCAGAAAGACATGTAACAGATCCCGATTCCCTAAGGATGTTCATAGCAATCAAAACCTCATACAACTGTAAGTGTAATGTCTATTTCAGTTTATAGACAACTATGAGTGACATTATAATTGCATTTTAGAATATTTATCAGCTAAAATAAAATGTATAACATGACGACATATTCTGCTGAGACTGTTGCAACTTAGAGGGCAGTTTTAATAAAGGCTGAGTCTATACTATCATCACTCTGTTATATAGGGCATCATGTTTGTTGATTATCTAATATAGGGAATACTGATTTGGGAACTTTATTATCACTCATCTTCAATAATCTAACTTGAGGTGGTGTAGCCAAAAAAGCAAGATGGCAGACATACTCTAGACCAGCACAGCATGGGCAAAACATATTTCAGGCAATAAAACTAATTTATCAGTGAGCAGCAAAAGTAAGTGTTTACCTATCGCTGGGCAAAATCAAGGTGCATCCACAAAAGTAAGTACTAGGCAAACAAAACTGGTATTTATATCAGAAAAAGGGCACCAACCTGAATTAGCTTGCCATGAGGATCCACAAGGCCCATAAGCTGCTGCCAAGAATTAGAACAAAATGACAGAACTCAAAACGTCTTTAGCTGGGGTCCTGGACACTCTTTATTGGATGCAAACTAAAATGCAGACGGGATTCCAAAATATCACACCACAGCTCACACATTTACAATCAGTGGTGACAGGGCTATCTGAAATGTCTGCAGCCCATGTAACTGGCTTAAATGAAGCAGAATGGAGGATCAGGGAGATGGAGGATGTCCTGGCCAATCTCTCCCAGGACAGCATGGAGCTCAAAAACAACTTCTGGAGGTGCAACAGAAAACAGATGATCTGGAGAACAGATTGCGATGCTCAAACATCTGTATTATAGGGCTCTCAGAGGGTCTTGAGAAAAAGGTGCCAAGGAAACAAATTCATCAATGGAGCACCAGACAGCTGAAACATGGTGATCAAGCTCCTACCTTTGAAGTGGAGAGGGCTCATCAGACAGGGCCCAGACCAAGACCATGAGAGAAGCCACGGCACTTGCTAATTATGTATCTCTGGTACATGGACAAGGAGGTGATCCTACGTACAACTAAATCCCAGGGTTCCATTACATTGAATGAGGGGAATAAAGTTTTAATTGTCCAAGACTACAGCCATGACCTGCTGGCAAGATGACAGAAGTTCAATGGAGTAAAATCCACTCTCCATTTGACTTGCTCTGAGTTTGCTCACCTGTACCCATCCTGCCTTCGAATTACTCAACTAGGCAAGACACCCCACTTCTTTGAGACCCCTCAGGAGACTGAGAAATTCATTAGGGAGGAGGATGCAGCTGCTGCATGAAATCTAAAAGCTGACAACATCGGCACCTGACAACTGAAATTTACAAAATTCCAGCTGACCTGATGAATGGCATGATTGACTGCTGAGTTTGTTTCTCGAGGTCTCCTCCCATAGGTCCTGCTGTCTTCAACCTGTCAGTAAATAAAATGGCACCTTTACTTTTCTTTTTATGACTCGATGGAAGCAACCTAACAACAATCTACTATGATAGATCAAAGTCTCTGTTTAGGTGGTATGGCCAGAAAAGTGTTTGGGACACTTTAGGAGATCAGTCAGCCTGACAATGCTGACAGGGCTCAGGTTGGAAGGTATGCATGTGTGGCATGAAGCCATGCATGAAGACAGGCCACCCACCATCTTGGCCTCATGGTCACTGTTCCGGGGGAGGGGCGCCCTCCTTCTCTCATAGCACTTCATCAGATTCGGCATTAGCATCCCACTGGGGTGTGATTAAAAACACTAGTGTGAGACTGCAACGATTGAGGGCCATGGGGGAAGGGGAGTGGATCCATACTTCTGGGCTGTGGAGGGTCCTGCTCAACCTCTGTAGCTTCTGAGACTCCCATAGGCCAATTGAAAGTCCCCAACAGAAATTTGGAAACACAGCTTCTTTCCTACAATGGCTGTTAAGCAGTGGAGTATTTGAATATTGATCTGCAGTTGCTGAGGGGCTCCTTGTCATGGTATCCACCATGATCAACAGTGAGAATTCACTCTCCCTAACTGCATCATGGAACACAGGTTCCAACGGGAGGGGGGTTAAAATGATGAAGAAGCTCAACATTGCCCATCATAACAGCATGATCCCTGGATCAGTCAACAAATGAACTATCACAGACCATAAGCTGGTCCCAAATGTTTGTGTTGAAGAGGCCTGTTCTTTTAGTTTAAAAGAAGAGGCATGCTGACAGGAGCCAAGGTTGGGGGGGGTGCAGTGGATGGGTCTCTCAAGCATACTGTCAAGCTCAAGCAGAGAGCTCAAAACTCAGAGAAAGGGAAGTCAATCCACTAGAAATAAAACTAATGCTAACCAAAAGATTAGTGGGGGAAGCATTGTTGCACCCACTTCCCACCCCATACATATAGATTACTTGCTAACAATGCTCTGCCTGACAGGATTGATAATCTCGATAAAACATCACTTGCCCAATGTGCCCCACTTTACCATCATTAACAGAGGGGAAGGGAACAGCTCAGTCTTAGCACTGAGCTACAGTTCAAATGGTTCTGGGGTAACAACTAAGCTTGTTGCTAGCTGGGGAGAGGGAGGGCGGGAGAGGATGTGGGGGCAAGAGGAGCAGAAATTAGGGGGGAAGGGAAAAAGAGGGGTTTGGGGAAAAAACAGTTGTTTTTGTTGGTTAACTTCAAATTTTAATTATGTATGGATACAGTATTCATCTATTTTCTAATCAAGGCAGGGGATATCTGGCTACACATAGGTGCACAGGGATTCCTACTCCTCAATCTGTTTAAATGAAGTCTACTGCAGAAATCTAGTGGGTGGTTTCTCTTCATGTGTGTGTATACTGCATTTGCAAGTTTCCCTGGATATTCCTAGTAGGATAATTGGGCTATTTCCATGCTCTAGTAGCCCTGAGGCTCATTTATAAAAGTTGCTCATTTTGATTGTGGACTTGAAGGGAACCTGTGTTGGGGAAAGTTGCTTTTCTTTTGCTGTGCTGTGAGTAAAAACATTATTTTCAAGTCCTGGAAACCATAATTAGACTGAACCAGCTATTATGTTTTTATTGAGGGTAGCAGCCACCTCATGCAGCTATGATATGGTTTGCTGTATATTTTATGTTGCAACCAGGTCTTGCACAGTTCTTTCTTTTTTATTTGTCCCTTTGCTTTTCACTAAATGAACAGATTTATGGCTACAGCTGCTACTTTAATGAAGTATGGACTGATAAGGACCTGTTTCAGTAGTCTGTTCATTTTTCCCTAGTTTTTCTTTCTGATTATAATTACTCAGATTATCCTTTAATGCAGACTACTAACGTGAACTACCACTTTACTTTCAATGCATACAAGGCACCCTGCAATACTTTCGCTCTCAGATTGGGCTGATAGTATAGTTCCTTAAACTGGGTGCCTTGTCTAATTAGACATGAATAAGAGTTTTGTTACAAACAGCAACTTTGCTATCTCAGGATATGTGTTGCTCTTAATAAGCTTACCCTTTAAATTTTTTCACAAAGTTCAAATGTTATCTGATGTAACTTGTTTGTTGGGGGGGGCTATGAGTGGGCTTTCTCTGTTTAGCATTGCAAACATCATCCGATGGTGAATAGAAGGTGATACAGTTAGATAGAACTGTGGGTTAGTTAGTCTAGTGTTTTTCTGTGCTCTTTATTGTTGTTCATGGGTGGTATTCTTGTGGGGTGGGGAGGGGAATACAGTGTAGTACACTAACACTGCCATGCCACTTTGTGTTTTACCCACAGGAAGGGGGGAGGGGATGTTGTGCCATGCCTCTGTGACTATTATGATGGTTTGTGTAGGGTATCATAAGGGACCTCTTTTTCTAGAACTACAAGCTCACACTGGTTTCAGTTAAATGGGAGACCCCTACACATTTATCAGTTAGAACATAAAAGGGGCCCAGGATAAAAGCAAAGGTTGACAATTCTCCATCACCTCCTACTCCTTAAAGCTAGCATAGTTTACTTGTAGGAGATGCATTTCCGGAAGGAAGATGTTATGTTCTTTAGGAGAAACTGGGTGCGGCAGATATTCAGCTCCAGATCCTCTTCAAGGAGAGAAGGGGCCATAAGACTTGTTACTAAAACTGTTCCCTTCAAACTCACAAAGGGATGCTGCAACCCAGATGGGCACTACATGTCCTCCATGGTATGCTAGAATCCAAGTCCATCTTGTTAGGCTCCATTTATGGACTAAACATCGATTCTCCTCAATTCTTCTCCCAGTTACTAACCATGCTTATCTCAGACCCTCCTAAATTGACAGTTCTAGGTGGAGAGTGGAATTTAGTACAGCAGACTGACCTAGACAGGTCAGACCACAAGAAATTGGGACTAAACCCAACCCAGCGGTCTCTTCAGGACCTTATGAAGGGTATGGGAACTAAAGATGTCTGGCGTATTTTAAATCCTAAAGAAAGACAGTACAGCTATTACTCTCCCTAACATCATACATTGTCCCAAATTGATCACTTCCTTATTAGCTCTTTTGGCCTTGCGGGTGTCCTAGCTACCATGGTACATGCTGGAGTCATATCTGATCACTCCCCTATTAGTATTTCCTATTTATTGGGGCCTGGGATCAAACGAGATTACATCTGGCATCTGAACAATCAGCTCCTCAACCCCAATGCTCACCCATACCCAAGATTTTTTTTTTCTGGAAAAGAACAGGGACACTGTGGATAGACTTGACATAATCTGGGCAGCTCTCAGATGTTCCATGTGGGGTGAGTTCATATGCCTACTGGCAACGAAATCTCACAAAGCATGACATCAGCTATCATCCCAACTTTCTGAAATTACTCACTTGGAACACTCCCCGAATCACTACTCCAGTGCCTCAGATTGGGCCAGTCTACACCCTTGCAGTCACAGTACTTTGAACTCATGGCACAGAAATCAAAACTAGCCCTACACCATACTAAATATAGATATTTAGAGTCCAGAGAAAGGGCGGGTACACTTTTGACCCTAAGGCTACAACAGGTAGAAGCTACTAGATTTATATCTGGTCTCCAGCCTTCACAAGACGAAGATGTGCTAATGACTCCAGAGAAATTGTCACTGCCTTTGGGAGGTTTTACCAGGATTTCTATTCGATAAATGCTGAATCATGTCCCTCTCCTCAGGCAATAACTGCCTACTTAGACTCTGCTAATCTCCCTAGATTATCTGCTGTCTCTACTGTGGTACTGGGCTACTGAATCTCATTGAGTGAGGTACAGCAGGCAATCAAGCAATTACCCTTAGATAAGGCACCAAGACCAGATGGCCTCTCAAATAATCTGTATAAATCCTGCCTCTTGCAACTTGCCCCCTTTTTAGTAGATGTTTTCAATTTTTGGTTTGATGAAGGAGTAACAGACCCTGCCTTTCTAGAAGCCCTAATTACTCTTCTTCCAAAGCCAGGAAAAGACCTCCTATTCCCTGACAATTACTGTCCTATTTCATTACTCAACACCAACATTAAAATTATAACTAAATTTCTGGCAAACGGTCTCTTTCTGGTTATGGGAGAAATCATTAGCTATGAGCAAGTGGGCTTTATGTTAGGACACCTATCAGGAGAGCATATGAAAAAATTGCTCCGCCTTATTGCTGTTGCTAGGGAATCCGATAAGCTTCCGGTTCTGGCTTCCCTGGATGCCAAAAAAGTGTTCAATCGGATCTCCTGGGAATTTCTCTTTGCCTCCCTCCACCAATTTGGTTTCCCTTCTGATTTTGTTAAATGGGTCCAAATCTTGTATACATCTCCTACAGCACGGATTTGGTGCAATGGCTGTCTATCTGACCATTTCCCTCTCCAGCATGGTACCCGTCAGGAATGCTTACTCTCATCTTTGCTATTTAACAATTATTTGGAGCCCCGATTCACAAATTTATTAACTCCCTGTTCTGTCAGATATTCAGTCAGAAGGCAAGCAATATTCCCTTTCAGCTTATGCAGATGATTTGTTATTACATCTTGAAAATCTGCACCTCACCATCCCTATCCTCTTGGAAGATATGAGGCTTCTCAGTAGTTTCTTATTATAAATTAAATCTCTCTCTAAATCCAAAGTCTTCCTCCTGAATATCCATGAGGTCCGAGCCGAGCGTAGTGACTGAGGTTTGTCCTGGGAGCCTACTTTACTAACATATCTGGGTATCAAAGTATCCAGAAGTCTTTCCACCATGGTCAAGGAGAACTTCATCAAGTTGCTCCAGTTCTAAGACTGGATCTGGAAAGGTGGGATGCTATTCCTCTCTCTTTGTGGGGGCGCATTAGTATTGTCAAAATGAATGTACTCCCTTGACTCTTATACCCTATGAGTATGCTGGGTTTTTATTTCCCCCAAACAAGGTTCACTCATCTCCAAAGTACCCTTAATGCTTTCATATGAAAGAGGAAGGGAGTTTGCAGGGCCTATATCAAACTTACTGCCCCTAAGCCAAAAGGCGGCCTAGCACTCCCTTCTTTTTTCATATATTATAGAGCCCATAACATTAGCAAGCCAGCTCTCTGGGTAATCGGGCTGACCACATAAGAGTCCCATGGGAATACCACTCTATGGCTGGAAATAAAATGGTCCTTTGCAAAGAAAAACCATTGCTCTCTCCCATCTCTGGCTTATTCATCTCCCTCGCAGGTCCCGAAATCTTTAAGGAACTCTCCAGTTGGGTGGTTAATAAAAGCCTTTCACCAAATCCAAGTTCACCTCTCGATGAACTGGCAAGGGTCCCATGAACAGCCTATCTTAAACAATCTTCATTTTGAGATAAATAATCACCCGATTCCAATCTCCTTCTAGCCCCCTCTGAGGGTGTGTACTCTTTCAACATGTCTGGTTGAAGACACAATAGTTCCCTTCTCCACACTCCAATCTCAACTTCATGTGCCTGGTAAAGATCTTTTAAATTTTTGGCAAACTAAAGAAGCCATTCTCTCCTTTCAGGGATGGAAACCTTGGCATCTCCCCCATGAGAGACATTGTCTTCTCTTTTCAAGGCAGCAGATCAACCATATGCGGTCTCTAGAACATATACATTTCTCCAATCTCTGGCCCTCCTCTCCTTTTGGGCACATGGTATTACTGGGATCAGGAACTGTCTCTCCCTACTGAGGAAGCAGTCTGGAAAAAGATATGGTGTTCAATCTATCAATTTATTAGACAAGATAGGTTCTGTTTTACATCATGCACAATCTTTACTACACCCCAACTACTTATTATGGAGCAGCCCAAGGACCCAAGATTTATGGACCCTGATTAAACATGTGCTTAATCCGTTGCTGGTCTTCGAACCTCTATTTACCCCAGAGAGTTGCCTCAAATGTATTCCCCATGGCACCCCTAGAATCCAAAAAGTCCATTTGGCCCTGATTGTGGCCACAACAAAACTAACTATGCCAAGACATTGGAAATAAGTTTCTCTCCCCTATGTAATGGAGTGGCACTGCAAAACTTTACTGGCAATTCAATTGGAGAAGCATATAGCCCGCGTGTACAACAGACCTCAAGCTTACAGGAAGACATGGGAGCCTCTTCATACTCTCCTATCCTTGTGGAAACCATAAATTCTTAACTCTCCCTTAATATTATCTGGTATTCCCCATGCACAAATGGTGATTAGTAGGTGTTGGCATGAGAGTTAGAGGGAGAGTTGGTTGGGGGTTGGAGGGATGGGGTGATGGGGTGGGGGGTAGTGTTTGTCTTATTTGTCATTTGGTGTGTGTATGTATTATTAAATTTCATTCATGTCATGATACCCTGGTCTGTATTAATGGTATGTTAAAAAACTTAATAAATCATATTAAATTGAAAAATAAAAAGCACAGCTCTCCTACAGGAGACCCACATGACTCCCACAGAAGTAGAGAAAATAAAAGATTCATGAGGAGGCACCTGGGTGGTGGAAAAACACTCATCAGAGCAAGAGGGGTAGCAATTTGGCTGCCAAGAGGTTCCGGGAAGCATCACTGACTCCTTTGTGGACCCAAAGGGTCATTATGTATTGGCACAGGTACAACTTAACACTGGGAACAGCATAGCAATAGGGTCAATATATGGCCCGAATATTGAAGAGCCCAGATTTTACCATAAACTACTTTTGGACATGGCACCCTTTAGAGGGCCATGGATGCTGGATGGGGACTTCGACTGTGTTGGGGAACCAATACTGGATAGGTCGAGCAAGACCCCTTCTACCGTAACAAATGCCTGAGCACTTTCTGAATTTGTGAACATATACAACTTGAGGGACATCTTGCAGCACCAGCAACCCTTCAGGAAAGAATACATCTTTTTCCCATACCCATCACTGTTATGCCTGGACAGACCAGTTGCTGGTATCAGTACAGATAACTATGCAATTGGGCCATACATCATATGAGGCAATACTAATCTCCGACCATGCCCCACTCACCTCCACATTTAATGATGAAGCACTGGTGTCCCCCACCCTAAACCTTGGAGATTGGATCCTGTCCTAATAAAAGAGAGGGCGTTTGTGTCCCACATGTGAAACTCTTATCAGGGAGTACCTGGCCAGTAACAAGGCTGGGGACACTATGTATGCAACTAGGTGGAAAGCCATGAAAGCTTATGTTAGGGGGCAAGTCATCTCTTATGCAGCCCATAAGAAAAGGTTGGAAGATAGAGAGTTGGGGGAATAGGAAGGAAAATGATGGAACTAGATAAGGTGCACATGATTAACCCCAATAGAGAACTCGATCGTAGATTACAACAGGTTAAATGGGGATACAACACCCTGAATACAGCCAAACTGGGACATAGTATACTTCTGGGTAAAATAGGCCCCTATTTTGATGGTGATAGGGAAGGGAAATTGCTCTCCTGGCAGTTAAGGTGCAAAGAAGGAGAAAACACAGTAAAAAACATCAACTCCCAAGATGGCCCATCAGAGTCTGACAATTACTCCATAGGCCAAGCTTTTGTTCATTTCTACAAAGAGCTAAATGCTTCAGAGGCATCTCCTACAGATCAGCAATTTCAGGCCTTTTTTCAGTAGGCGGCAATCATTCCAATGGAGGAGGAGTCCTCTGTGGGTATGGAGAACCCCCTCACTGCTGAAAAGATACAAAGGGCTATTAAGCAGCTAAAAAGTGGGAAAGCACCAGGGCCAGATGGGCTACCTATTGATTTTTACAAACTTATGTTGCCAGACTCATGGAACCATTGCAGAAGATGCTGGGGGAGAGCATAAGGGCTGGGTGGCTGCTCCCCTCCATGCAGTCAGCCACAATCACAGTATTATCTAAACCAGACAGGGACCATGTGGTGTGCTATTCCTACTGGACAATCTCACTGATTACTGCAGTATAGGGCAGTGGTTTAATGCTCTGAGCTGCAAACCTGGAGACCTGGGCTTGAATCCCATATCCTCACTTGCATACTGTGTGACCCTGAGCAAGTCACTTAACTTCCTTGTGCTCCCAGGTCACACCTGTAAACCAGCTTTCAGCTTAGTGTGCCTTTCCTGGTAAAACAAAGTTTAAAAAAATTTTAAAATTCTGGCCAGAATAATTGCTGCTAGGTTGGAGTCAGTGCTACCATCAATTATTCACCCTGATCAGAGTGGATTTGTTCAGGTGAGGCAGGGAAAGCATAACATCTGTAAAATCCTTAACATCATTCAACACTGGGTAAATTCTCACAGAACACATGGTACAGCCGTCCTTGCTTTAGATGCTGAAAAGGCTTTTGACCATGTGGAGTGGGGGTACATGTTCACGACCCTGCAAAAATATGGTGTGAGGAACAACATGATGTCTATCATAAGAACTTTGCATCATCAACCAACCTCCCAAATACCAACTAATGGATCCCTCTCACTTGCCTTCCAGTTGCAAACAGGTACCAGACAGGGCTGCCCCTTGTCCCCACTCTTGTATGTGCAGGCACTAGAACCCCTGGCATCAGCAACCAGGAACCACCCTAAAGTAAAGGGGTTCGGTACTCTAGGGGAGCACAAGCTCACCTTATTTGCAGATGGATTGCTGTTGTACCTGCATAACCCTGCTGAAAGCCTTCTTTGCATCCAGTCACTACTTGGAGAATATGCTTCCCTGTCTGGTCACAAAATAAACTGATCAAAGACTGAAATCCTCCCCTTCACTTAAACACGCCTGAGGGTTTGGAATGCAGACCATGATGACATCAAACTGGTAAACTCTGTATCCCAATATGCATCCATTTGGTCTACATTGAAAGCCACCCCCCAGTATAACATATTCCTTCATGTGGATATACTGCAGTGACACAGGAGAGGGCTAAAACAAATATTTCAATTATATGAAGGAGGGAGACCATTTGAGTTTAGGGAACTACAACCACAGTGACAACTACCATGGGAAGACTTCTCTACATACTAGCAGGTCCAGAAGAGACTGGGGTCCAAGGGTTTCCACCCCCTAGAGGGAGCACTAATTGATTCATTTTCAGAGGAACTTTTAAAACCCCAACCGCTTTCCAGACCACTATCAGTATATTATAGCATACTACTGAGGGGGAGAAGAATACCCCACTAAATGCCTCAGAGAGACCTGGGAGTTGGGCCTAGGGGTGGAGTTCACACCGGAGATATGGTCTGGTGCTATCCATCATCTCAATTCTTGCTCCAGAAGGAATAGGCTGTGATAAACTCAGCTTAATCTTATGTATAGGGCTTATGTAAAACCAGTCAAAAGATATGACTATGAAGCAACAATATCTCCTAAGTGTCCTAAATGTAAAGCAGAGGATAGTACATTTCCTCCACATGACTCATGTGCCCTAGAATATTGTGGTACTGGCATGAAGTGTATAGAATTATGACTCTAATACTGGTAGTGTCCCCCACTAGATCCTCTTTTGGCGTTCCTTTTTGGTGCAGACCCAGTCAGAGGGAATTTGTGGGGAACCTTTCTTCTCTGGTCACTGGCCTTGGTCAATGCTCATTAAACTATAGCACAGTGCTGGATCTCTGACAACCCACCTACCATCCAGCAATGGACCACCAATCTGTTAAACTGCTGCCTCAGAATTGAAAAAGCCCAAAGAAAGGTAGATGACATGGCCCAGGCCTTTGAGGACATATGGAGTAAACGTGAGGAAGCAGTGGAAAGAGGCATATTCCCATGAACAAGTAAAAACACAATGATTCAATATGATATAGCTTTCTTATAATAACTGTACATTGGTCTTAACAATGTGGTATATTTTCTATGCATTTGTTATCTCCAAACCAATGTTTGTTCTTTCATGTACTTTCTTGCTATGATTGTAGAACACTGTATCAAATGTATCCAAAATTGTTCCAGGGCATTGGTTAATACCCAGCATGTTTGTATTTGTTTTAGTCTGTTGACTATTCAAGAAAAATATTTTACAAAACAAAAAATAATAATCTAACTTGCTTCTTATGCCCAGACGTTCTCCTTAACTATTTGAGAAATAGAATAACACTTAAGATTTTTAGAGAGGAGTTCATTCCCTTGACTATTCCTTTGAAGTGTAGCACCATTGGGACAATACACAGAGCTACTGTAACAGTAACTGAAAACATGAATAGAGTAGAACAAAAACCTTTAGACAGATGATTGTAACATACCAGTAACACATGCCTCTGTAACCTCAAGAGGGGTGAAATTGTGTGCTGATGCGTTTCAAGTTTCCAAAACAGCTTTGCAGAGGCTGAGCCTATAAAACATAAGTAAACATTACTAGGGCATTAATCGGGCTATATCAGTCCAAATGCATGATCTGAAATTTAAATGTGTGCCACCCTGTCAGGTCTATCCACAAGAGGACTCATTGATCTAGCTACTGAAGAGTTTGATGTTCTGATGCTGTTATTGTATATACAGGTACATTATGCTCAAAAAATGTATGAATGAAACATCTTTAGTTAGTATCTTGGGGTACAAGAAGTCATGCCTTTGGAAATGTGCTCTTTGTCGATTCCAGTGTTCCATGCTGCAAACTGTTGAGTAGTACTTACAGAAATGGAATGATTAAAGTGTAAGGAATGTGCAGTGTTTCGTATCTAAAATTATTACTCTGTACAGTGTGACTTCATATTCAGAAACTGTGTTAGTGAAGTCTTAAACTCCAGTTGTAGAAAGTGAGGGAGTACTCCAAATAAGAATTTGCTTAAAAGGCTTTACTGTAATGAAGTAAATTGCTTATTTTTTTAATGTCTTCCAGGACATTAACTTCCATCCCCCAAGAATAAGACCCAGATACCCAACCCACCACCCTTACAAATTGAATATATTATAACCCCCTTACCCCAAATGTGCCAGCAGCTATTTCATGGGATATATAGTATATAAATTAAAGAATAGTTTTGATGAGTACCTACCAGTCTGCAATAGTTACTTAATCCCTATCCCAATGACTATCTCTCAGCTCCTTACCCAGCTTCCTTACTGTAACATAACCCATGCCATGCATGCACAAAACAAAATTTCCATGTCCAGGTCAACAATGGAGGAGGCTCTAGATATGTGAGCTGTGACATGCCACAGCCACTTACACTCTTCCTCCAACCAGCCAAAATGGGCTGCAGATATCATGCTGTTCCTCCAACTATACTGCCCCCAGCCCTCTGTGTAAGTCAGAGGCCCAGGGGTATATCCATGCACATGGGCTGAACAGCCCATTACTTTATGGGCTTCGCCGGTGTCTGTAAGACCAGCTATAGCCTACAATCCCCCCATACTGTGCAGAGTGGGGATCCACCTCTATGGGAGCCGGGCCATCAGATTTGATGGTCACAGTTGATCACTGAGTTGCCCCAGCATCCCCTCATTCTGCTATGTGGATGGAGGCAGCACCAGTAATGTATGACTTGGTTTGTGAATATGGCCCATTTTGCATGGTACTGCTTGGGTGGGACTCGACAATGCAGGTAGGCTCCTTTTTTGAATAGGCTGGCCATGTTCATGAATAGAGCCCTATGTGTACTTGTACCATGTGTAACAAGTTTAGTTGAGAGCTGGAAAATGGATGGAGTGTTTCGGTGGATATAACAACCTGTTGAATGTGACTACAGAATTCAGTAGATCTGCCGGATGAAGAAAAAGGAAGGCAAAAAGGGACTGGGTGTGTTGAGATGGAACTGGGGCTAGAGTTTTGGGGGGGTTACATAGTAAATATAGATCAGACTGCTGGACATCTACAACAAAAATGAATTTAGTGCTTCTGAACACTAATGGATTTAACACACTAGAGACTATAGCCCTCTTGTTATGCAAGTGATGGGATCAGTATGGGTAGTCACACTGCAAGCTTCCCTACACTGCCTGCCAATTGTGCTTCAACTCTGTGAAGGGGGCAATGACTGCGTAAGTAAGAGTATAACTCAAACACCATGTCCATTCAGTTCTTGATATCTCATCAAAGACTGCCAATAATGGTACAAATAAACGCAAATTGTATTGGTTGATTTGTGATGTAGATACCGATCTACTAGAAACTGGACTGAGACCAACACAACTTATATAACCCAGACCACTCAGCAGCCATCAGATAACTTAATTTTTCTATTTATAATATATTTATTTTTCTATCACCCAATCACTGATCCAATAGTGAAAGTATAGAGCAGTAATAACTCGGGGGGGGGGGGCAGTTGTGGCTCTCCTTAATGATATACCACTATTATCTTCTGTTGCATGCTGATATATAAAAAATTGTACACTACTATGTAAGAGTTGGACACATGATTTGACGTGTATCTATGCATTCAACCTGTTTTGTTTTGAGATGACAATGTTGAATTCACTCCAGGCTTTCATTTAAAAAAACTTATACTTCCTGCCCAAATACAGTAGTTTCAAGTTCAGCCCTCTTCTAAGACCTTGGGTTGGATTTTTAAAGAAATGTATCTTTTTCAGATGCAAGTGCAGAATTCTACCTGAAAAGTCAGATCACAGAAAGTTGACATAACTTTTGATATGAAATTCTGCAGCTGCAGCTGACAAATGGATATGAATCCACAACTGCAGCAGAAATTGCCATAAACTGTGGGAATTGTCGAAAAAGCATCCAGATGTACGTGATTAATATGCATACATCTGGATGCATCTGTGTGGATGCAACACACTTCAAAAATATGGAAGCAAGTGCTGCATCTACTCTTTTGAAAATCCCACTCTTTATCTTTAGAATGGCTTAATTATTGAATAATTAGGGCAAGGCATGTATTTTGTTTAAATGGGAACAGTCAACAAAAAGGACCCGATACTCATGAGGGGTTGGTCCTAATGTGTACTTTGTGGGCAAAAAAAATTGGATTACCTACTGTTTGTTGTAGTATAGTATATTATATCAAACTAATTTTACTTTGTCATAAGCTGACATCTTTTACTACAAATTGCAAAATTCCCTGCAACTGATATCAGAACAGTTAGCAGCAGTGGGAGATTCAATAGCCTTCAGTGCATGTTACAGCTTTTATATTCTCTGACCAGATATTTTCTGGGACTGCTTTCCTCCATACAAAGAAGCCTGCAGAATAAGAACATTCAGTCTATCTTGTCTGCATGTCTTGCAGAGTCCTCAGTTTATGCTACTGACCTCGCTCCCCCAAAATCTATTCTTTTCATCCACCTCTCCCTTAACCCTTATATACCCCTTAACTCTATCCCAGCCTCTCTTGAAGCTGCCCACCACATTCAGTGAGACCACCTCTTCTAGCAGTGCATTATAGCAGGCCACCATCCTCTCTGTGAAGAAATACTTCTTAACCTCTCTCCTACTACCCCCCCCCCAGCTTAAGACTGTGTCCCTTTGTGTTTTGGTTGCCACTTCCATCCTCATCTACCTTATTTATCTCTTTCAAGTACTCTAAGCTCTCAGTCATGTCCCCTCTCTCATCCCCTCCAGAGAGTACATTTTCAGGGCCCCCAGCCTCTCACATTTTTTCCACCCTGATAGCCCATGATCATCTTTGTTGCTCTCCTTTGAACTGCTTCCTGCATGCTAATGTCCTTCTTAAGGTGTGGGCTCCAGTACTGTACACCATTCTTCAGATGTGGCCTCATTAATAACCTGTGAAAGGGCAGTGTAACCTCCTCTTGCCTACAGCTGATTGCCTTGGCAACACAGCCCAACATTTTATTTGCCTTTGGTGCTGCTTTCCTACACTGCATGGAGTGCTTCAGGTTATTGGTGATCATCACCCACAGATCTTTCTCCTCCTCCTCCATTGCAGATCCCTGGACCCCTTCCAGGCTGTTCTCAGTACTGGGGTTCTTGGCTTCTCTTGTGCATAACTTCACATTTCTTTGCATTGAAGCCAAGCTGCCAAATCCCAGGCCACCTCTCTAGTTTTTCCAGATCCTCCTTCAGATCTTTTATGCCTTCTGCTGTGTCTACACTTCCACAGAGCTTGGAGTTGTCCACCTATAGGCACATTTTGCCCTTCATACCATCCCTAATATCCTTGATGAAGGCTTTGAACAACACTTGTCTTTGCACCCAGCCCTGTTGGATCCCACTGGTGACCTTCCTGGTGCTAGATAACTCACCACCCCACACATCACCACTCTCTGGGTCCTGCTTACCAGCCAGTTTTCCACCCATCTAGTCAAATTCTCACCAACCCTGAGATCTGCCAATTTCTTGATCAACCTCTTGTGGGGTACAGAATCAAAGGCTTTGCTGAGGTACAAGTAAAAGATGTCCATCGGTTGGCCCCTGTTTACTGTTTTAGTGACCCAGTCAAAGAAGTCAGAGTTATTTGACATAACCTCCCTCCAATAAACCCATATTGCCTCATATCTGAGAGACCATGCACCTTTAGATACTCTACCAACCCTTCCTTAAGTATTGTCTCCATGAGCTTGCATACAATTGAGGTCAGACTGTCTAGTTTGTAATTTCATGGAACATCAGTGGGACAGCTCTTATGGAGGGGCACTACATGTGCTGATCTCCAGTCTTGTGGTACCATGCCTGACTCTAGTGAACTATTGAACAGGCCAGTCAATGACTCTGCAAGCTTCTCTGCCAGTTCCCTCACCACCCTTGGGTGTATGCCATCTGGGCCTGGTGAATTCTGCACTTTCAATGCTAGCAACCCTTTATTCACCCTATCAGCCTGTATAATCACATATGTACACCCTTCTCACTTGCTCTTCTTTCCCACCCACTTTCAACAGTCCATCTTTCTCCTTGGTGAAGATAGAACAGAGGTATTCATTCAGTACCTCTGCTTTTTACCATTCTCCTGCACCCACCCATTCCCTTTCCTAAGCCTAACAATCCCATCCTTTTTGTCCTTTTTCTCACTTACATAGTGAAAAAAAAGCCTTCCCTCATGTCTTAATTTCCTCAGCTGTCTGCAGTTCCTTCTGAGCCTTAGTCTGATGGATTACCTTACCTACCTTGCTAGCCATATTTAGGTAATTCTCCCTGTACTCCTCTCTCTTGGCCCTCCTAAATTTCCTATAGGCTAACCTTTTGCACCTTACTGCCTGGGCAAACTCAGTACTAAACCAGCTGGGTGTTTTGCCCCTTGAGTTTTTCCGTTTGAGCATAATGCACTGCTATCTGGCAACCATTATTCTCCCCTTAGTGTTGGACCACAATTGGCCCACCCCATATCCACCTCATTGCTTTGTCAGGTGACTTCTTATCAACTAGGTCATCTTCCTGATGTCCACCCTTCTAAAATCCTGAAGCTTAGCCTTAGTGGGGACCTTTTTCTGCTCATATGCAATCGGAACCACTCTGTGTGATGGTCACTTCCACCCAGAGGCTCATCAACCATTTTGTTCAGGTCGAGCCTGAAAAAGGACCCTTGGTCCAGTTCTCTTACGTGGCTAACAAATTAAATATATAAATAAATTAATGTCCTATATATGCTCCTCTTTTATGAGAACCAGATCAAGGATCTCCTCCTCCCTAGTTGGTTCTGTGACGGCTTGAATCAGAAACTCACTCTGCAATGCATCTTGGCTCACATGACTCCTTGCAAAGATTGTGGCTGGTACACTCCAGTCTACCTTGGGCAGGTTGACGTTTCCTCCTACTACCACCTCTCCCTTCCCTGCAGAATTTAATATTTGTAAGTTCAATTCCCTGTCTCTTTCTTTTTCCTCTTTGGGTGGTTTGTAAACCACCCCCAAAATCACCTTCTTCCTCTATTAGACAGTAACTGAACCCACATTGCTTCTGCCTTCCCCTCCTTGGACTCCTCCTCGTATATGTTATACCCTCCATGACGTAATCCACCCCCCATCCCTACTGCCCTGTCACTACTGTATACTTTAGATCCAGGGATCACGAGGTGCCAGTTGTGGTTTGGTGTGTCCCAAGTCTCAGTGACTGCTGTGATGTTCACACCTCCCTCTACTAATAACACCTGCAGGTCATCCATCTTGTTTCCAAGACTTTGCACATTCAGGGATACCACCTTCTACCTACATTCTGAGCTTCCTCCCTTCCTTCCCCCCGGCCTCCTCTTGCTAACTCCTTCACTCCCACTCTACCTCCACCATCCAAACCCCTTCTACTGGTGGTGAAGGGAAGGTCTGTTGACATCCTACTCCCTCAGTCATTGGGCCTGGAGGTCTGTTTGCCCCCATCTGTAGACTAAATGAAGTGTATAGGTTATGTACTTAACAGTTTGTCTCTGTGGACCCTCACCCCCCCCCATTTGGCCTGGTGGTGCTGAAGGTTGAGGCGCTGGACACCACACCTCATGCTATGATGGCGAACCGAGTTCAGAAGCAAGCTCGGGTACTGGGGATTGGCAGGGGATGGGAGAGGATTGAGATCCCACATGGCTGCTCTTCTCCCCTGGGGGGAGGGCTGGGGAAGGCCTGGCATGCCAGCAGCTCCAGGTGGAGATCGGGGGTGCTACAGCATGTTGGGCAGCACATTAAACAGTGTGGCTGATGCAAGGCAGAGTTGCCATGCACCATTGCATCAGGGGGTGCTCCATGCCAGGGGGGTGGACACCAGATCATGAAAAAGTCCTGCTCCGCAGGGTAGGTGATGGCACCTGACCCCCCATGCCCACTGCCAGGTCCATCCTGCCTGGCCTTCCAGTTCCTCTGCCCGGGCCCTCACCTACAGCCAGAGTCTATGTCTGTAAGTGTGCCCAAAGAGGTGGTGTGGCCCCCCCCAGAGGGGTTAAGCTGGGGGTGCCAGCTGTCGGAGGAGGGGGAAGAGAGGAGGCTCAGGTCAGGAGGACATCAGGCAGGGCAGGAACAGGCAGGGTGCCTGAGAGAGGCTCTGCAGGCTGTGATCAGAGGGAGAAAGAGTCAACCCCTCCACTGAGGTGTAGTCTGTCTGGTGTAAAAGTATTTATTTGACCTGGTCTCTCCCCCCAGTCCCCAAAATAGACATACCCTTTCTCCTTGCACCACTCCATCAGCTAGTCACAGAATTCTTTTATCCTTCTCCTCCTGACCATGCTTGCCCTTGGTACTGGTAACACCTCCAAGAATGCCAGTAATCTTACTACCTCCCTAGAGGTCCCCCTAATCACCCTGCATGTATCATGTACTACCCCAGCCTCCTCCCTGGCTAGGTTGTTGGTACCTAGGTGTATAACTACAATTAGCTTTCCTCCAACCCCCCCCCCATGATCTCCCCATTTCTTGTGCATACCTTCCCTGCTGTCATCCCTGGAATGCAAATCATCTTCCTGCTTACATTTGGGTTCTCCTTTCTTTCCCAGTTAAAACCCTTTATTATGGAGTCCCCAAGGACTACCACCCTTCTGTCCATTCCATCTATGTCTCCCTCTCTTCCTTCCTTGACTAGTATACAAGCTTCTTCCCCACTTAATTCCTTTCCCTCCACCATGGTTAACCCCCCTGTTATATCCCCATAATCTGCTTTCCTGACACTACTGCAGCCCCTACTTACCCCTGCAATTGTTTTTCCATTCCCATCCATGTCCTTCTATTTCCAGCAAGCCATGCTCACCTTCTCTTTTCCCTTTCTTCCTCTCACCCTAACTTTTCCCTCTGCTCCCCTCCTTCTACTCCCTCTTCCCCACCCACCTTCACTACTCTATAGAGTTCTACCTCCCCTCTCCTGTACTTCTACCCCAACTGTGTTGTCTTAACCTGACTTCCTGCCCTACCTCCTGTTACCCCCTCCTCATTTCCAGACATTGGATGAAATCTATTCTTTAATGGCACCCATTCAAAAGTTCCCAATTCTACTCAACCCTCACACCCCACCTCTTCCCCCTACCATTTGCCATTCCCCTTCCCTAGACTCCCTGGCCTCTGAAGTACAGTTACCCCTGGATTCTGGATGATCACCCTTGTCCCCTTCCGCTGCCTGCTGACCTTACTCCCCTGGGCATCCCCATCTACCTTTCTCCCCACTGCCCTGCTCCTCTTACTCTCCACTCCATCCTTCCCAGCTCCTACCTAAGCTGTCTCACTTCTGTCATTAGCTACTCCATGCTCCTGCACACTGGACAGCCCCCTGCATCCACATCATCTCAAGGAAGATTGCTGCTCCACAACCACTACAAAACACCACCCTCCTCTCAGTATTCTGATACATGTACCTTCTTATGCTCCCCCATATCATTCCAACCACAGCCTCCCTTTACTCACCAGATTTGTATCTTTGTATATAACCCAGTTGAGGATGTCAAAAGCAATCCCCAAGCCATCTCGATTTCTCCTACCCATTACCACTTCCTTGATGCTCAGTGCCAATAAGCTGACACTAGATAAGGATCAGTTGCAATCTTCTCCAACATCTATATTGCATGTCCTGCCCTCCCTTTAAAAGTACCTTCCCTCCACTGACCAGTTTGACCTACAGCCTATGATCATTCTTGTAGATACCCTGCCAATCCCCCTTGATGCCACTGGATCAGACACTATACTCCTGATTCATGGTACCCATGCTTCGGGGTCACTCATGCTTTGCAGTTGCTTTTCCCTCTGTGAAAGAAATAGGAACTACAGCTGCCCTATTTAATGATATGTAGCATGTCAGGTATGGCATATGTCAAGTGCCTTTCTCACCCTCCTTTAGTGGCCTACTCCCTCTTCCCTTTCCCACATGCAGTCCATACAAATATGACATTCAGCAGTGCATAATATCAAACAAATCCCCAAAATCTGAAGCAAGCACTGCACTCCTCTGTGACTGTACATAGCCTATGGAGGACAGCAGGACCAGTAAACAAAAATTAAGAGTTTATATAAACTGTAACATGCAATGCAGGCTATTGAATCTCTCACAGCTATCGACTGCCTTGTTGTCATCTGCAGGAGATTCTGGGATTTTGTAGTAACAAAAGACGTCAGCCTACAACTAAGCCAGATTAGTTTGATACTGTTTACTGTAGCATAGTATATTGTAAGTAAACAAAAATGTTTTTGCACAAAAAGTGCACAGTATGACCAGCCCCACACTGGAGTGTGGGGGCCCTTGGTGGTGACTGTTTCCCATTAAATGAAAGCATGTTGTCAACATGTTAACATGTCTGTTGCACGTTGGTACCGCATGCACAGCTATGCCAGCCAGGATGCAACACAGTAATGCTGCAGTACTGTATATCATAAAATGCTGCAAGGAACAGTGTAATTCAATTACAGTTAATAATTTTTTATAGCAGTATACTGCAAGTTACTATGCTGCACAGCGGCTGGCTCTGCTGTATGCATTGATAAACTAATATTTAAATTGATGTATTGAATTTATATTGATAATAACAATGCTACTTGAAAAGCAAATATATTTTTAACATTACCAAAACCTTACACTATATACTGCTGAAAAGGCCTGTCTCACACATTGCAACATTGTAGAGCATTAACTTTTAGCATCCTGTACAGTATGTACATTCAGGTATAAATCGGCTCTGAAGTTACATTGATGTGAATACATCAGTTTATACACTGAACCAATATACTTAATACATCAGTGCACTAACACAATACATTAATAAAAACATTTAATGCATGTTACAAATTAAAAAGAAATACATTTTCAACATTTTACAATGTTTGGTTCATATACATGGAAAATGAAGAGTGATGGTACAATGCAATATTTCCAAACCGGTTTAATAATTTTTTTATTAACAATTTTAATTTTCCTTGAACATTCACAGTTTTTCCTATACAGTATATTCACAGGCTACACATGTGAACGCATCAGTAGATGGTAAATTTAAACTCATAATGCAGGAAATTCAAGTTATACACTTGATGGAGGAAGCTACCAGTGCTCAAGTTCCATCCGAGACAACATGAAACACAGTTGTTGGACCACTTTAATCTACTGAACAAGTCCTAACTTTTCTAAAAGCATGCATAGTACTAAAACTGACAGGTTAAGTCTGATGACTAAAGACCACAGCATTAGTGGGATGTTAATGGAGCAGCAGCCAGTACCAATTCCAGCTCACTCCCAGGTGCTGAAAAGACAAAAGGCTGACTCACCACTGGAAAGACCCTCTTTGCAGTTAGGTGATAACAAAGCAATGAGACATTTTTATTCATGGAACTGACCTCAATTAAAATGATCTGGAACAAAGACATGGGAGGCTATGATAAGGAATTCAAAGCAATGACTGAGCTGTTAAACTACAGGGTTGGGGATGTGTAAGCCCATATAAATTCTGAGAAGTGCAGGGCGACCTGGAACAAGCACTGGTTAGTCCTGCTACACTGGTAAGCATGAAAGCTAGAGGGCCACATTCAGGACTACAAAAATTGAAGCAGATGAAATAACTTTAACATAGCTGGAGAACCTAAAAAGCTGAAGCAACAAACATCATTGCTTTGTGCAGAACTTATGTATAGCAGTAGCAGGCACATCTCAAAACAACATCTCCTATTTAATTGATGGTGTCTCCCATGCATTATGTATAATACCAGTTCAAGAGGAGAAACCATGGGCCATATTCTTCAGATTGTTAAACTCTTGGAACAAGGTCCACATTCAACAGAAAGCTCAGGAAAAATCAGGGTTATACCACAAGCAGCACAGACACTATATCTAAAATGACATGAGCCTCCACACACATTAATTGGAGACAAGGAGTACACAAATAGCTAAAACAAACCCTGAATGCTTGTAAAATCAGATTCTGTGTGGTATTCATCACTAAGCTGATTGTGTCCACACCTTTAGGAATATGTCAATCTGACTTGCAGAAGCATCCAAACAACTGTCTGAGATGCTGCATGAATTATTCCCTTCACACCAAACAACAAAAGGTGAACTGGAAGCAGCACTGAACTTGAGTTGACTATAGGATACTTGAATTACTGGGATTTTGCATTTTTTCACAGAAATGTACAATCAAGGAGATCTTTTTTGTTTTGCACTGCTAATGCCAGTGCTTTTGCACTGCACCCAGATAATGAGAAGACTTGAACTTTAGTGCTCATGTACATGCCTTTGCCATTCATGTGATGATGCCAACATAGCATCTGCAGCTCATCTTTTTGCCAGCTTTGGAGCTGTGAAGAGGAAACCCAGAAGCAGGGCATCTTTGGCTCACAATGAATGGTTGTTTGCAGAGCGGAAATCCAGATTTCAGTCCAAAGACCGAGGACAATGCTTGGGACACAGAACTAGGAGGTGCATTGAACTATTTTTCTGAATCACACTATTCCAACAGATTACAGGCACCAGACACTTCAACACCTTGCACCTCCACTACAATAAAGGATTTTCTTGACCTCTCTCCTTCAGCTGACAGAGCTATGAGTTGCCATACCACATATTGCCCACTGAGAGCTGGGGCCGGAGGACTGAGAATTTCTTCTGATTAGGTAACACCATGCAGCATTAAGATAAGGGCTATGACACTAGCTAAAAGGCTGGATCATGGTGGGGGGGGAGCTTCTGTAATGTGTGAGACTAAATATGGTAACAAATGTAATTGTATATAATGACCCAAAACAAACTAATATGTGTGCATATTCAGGGTGTCAAGATTCTTTCCCTGGGTTGTGCTGACTGCAGTTTATATTTCTGATTTAAGCAATAAGCCATGACAGGGGGTGTGTTATCATGGGATAACAGCTTATCTTGGGTTGGTTGAAGCACATGATGTAGCCAAGGGCTTCCTTCCCCCAAAAAGTATAATTAGAGTATCATAATGCACCCCTTGGAGTGCCTTGCTGTGAATATGAAATGGGTCCTCTCTATTAAAGTGGATGTATTTTTAAAACATGTTCTTCTTGAGCTACTTTCAGCCCAGCTAATGCTATTGTGCTGGAATAAAGGCCCAGCTGAAAGTATCTGTTGGCCAATCAGAAGTCAGCATTCTTTCTATCCATTTTATTATTTAAGTTTAATGACATCACCTGTGCAGTTAAGTTGTGTTTTGACAGAAATATTTCACACATACATTTATGTAGTTCCTTGATAGAGTGACCTAAAGTTGGAAGGAAGATTAAGGTGGTGGTATGTGGACTCTCATTCCACCACAACTGATTTCTCTGTTGATGTGTTCCCGGCTGCCACCATGTCCCCTGCGAAAAAAAACAGCATTCTTTTACAAACCGAGAAAATTCAATTAGGTTGATGTAGAGGAGTGTTTATAGAGAAACATATGAAGGCAGATTGGGAAAGGCATTGCCAAAGCACACCAACAGAAAGAATGGTCATGGATGAAATCAAGGGAGAGAGTATCTGTGTAACTGAATACCAATATGTTAGAGCATTCATGGTTTACTAGTTTCTTTATGAGTAGTATCATGTTATTTGCTGAGCAGAAGAGTTGGGAGCTACAATTTCTAATAGGCATGAAGTTTTATTTTTTAAGTTTTTATTTTTGAAATTTTTACATTTGAAATAATCAGAATGTGTATTATACACATACATTCATGCATTGTCTAATGCAGTATTACATCCTAAGAAATTTTAATTCTGTCTCTATCAATGGATGCTTGCAGAGCGAACACCAAGGCCTCAGCCCAAAGATCAAGGACAGGATGTTCCTCCAGTGGCATTATATTTTGTCAAAAATAACAAGTCACATTATTAAAGATTGCCACCGTATTTACTGGCTCTCCAGAGTATTGTAGTTGATCTATATAAATGTATAAACTTAAGAAAAGCATTAACAATGCCATCAATTTTCATGACACGGGGGAATCTAATAAACAATAATATCAGAGAGTAATATAATTAACTGGATATAGGAAAAACCTTTTGTCCCAGTCAATCAGAAATATTTAAACTTTTTTTTCTGGTGGTGGTGGTGGTGGTGGTGCCATTTAAAGCATTTTACACTCTTAAGTAATTAATATAGTAGGTAACTAGGAATCCACAGCAGTGTATTTCAAGAAATAAGTCACATAAGATATATCAATTGATATAAGTAACAACAGTAGTCATGTAGGATCAGAAAGCTAAATTATTATACTATTATATATTATACTATTGAATTTGCATTTAGGTTTCAATTAAAAAGCTCTGTTGCACTGGGAGGTCAAGAGTAACAGTAGACAGGTTCTCAATTTGGGTAGCATTCTAAATGCCAGAGCTAGATATGTCCACTGCTTTATCATCTTCAGAATTTATTTCTGAAACAGAGTTTTCCGAGTCTGTGTCAACAACAGCAGCTATGGCAGATTGCTGATTTCTAATGAATGACTTCAAATGGTAATCTTCAAAAAATATTTTGACCTGATCACAGGCCATGACTTTTGCTTTATATGCCTACATGACCATTAGTTTCCCACCCATGCACTACAGTACTGTTATTCTTCCCAATATGAGAAGAATCTCTACCGTTTTTGCTGGGTTTAAAGAGTCACATTTGATTAAATGTACACTTTGGAACCTTTAAATAAATAGGCACCTTTTAACCATGCAGATTTAAGTACTGTAATAATTTTCTATCCAGAAGAGAAATGAGCAGGACAATAACTGTAAGGATTTTCTTATTGATTGTAAGAAAGTCTGATGCAGTGGGGTTCTAATGGCCTTGATGATGTAAGGCATCAAACTGTCCATATAGACAAGTTGGTCCACCATAAACATTTTTGTAACATCCCAAGTATTAGGAGATGGAGTCTCCAATTGAGGCATTTCCATGAATCTCAAAATTGAGAATGCATTCATTTTCCATAATCTCGACTTTCCTAACTGCTGTGACAGTCTCTTAATAAAGCTGAGCTGAAGTCATTCACATAACCTATTTTTTCTTCAGTTCAGAGTTTTCTTTTTTAAGTAGTTTCACTTCACTTGTGTTTTCTCTTGTTTGTCTGGCAGCATTTTCAGTTTCCCCTTCTTTTAAGAACTTTTGTTCTAGTTTGCCATCCATTTTTTGTTACATTCTAATCAGTGTTTGGTCTTGTTTCTTGTTACTGAGGTGTTTTTTTATGTCAGATGTAAATGTACTATTTTTCCATGTTGCCTTTCCCCAGGTCACACCTGGAAATGAGTCCTGGCTCATTGGTGCTTTTCCCAGTTACTTTTAAATAAAAAATTAAACAATTATTTACTTCTTCAAAACTTTAAATTATGTTGGTCTTACTTGTGGATTAGGCTTAAGGGTATTTATCAATGGACATTTACCTCCCGCTATTGAAGCCACCACCTGTTGCTCTGTCTCCATCCATCCAAACTCAGAGATTCTATATTGACTGCACCTGAACCTGAATCTGAACACAAAACAGCCATGTCACTCAGTTGCCCTTGAAGTTGCTGAATTTTTGGTTTTTGGTTTAATGTCTGGTTCAGTAATTTGATCATATACCACTGCTATGATTTTGCTACCTCCGTACATGGAAGTCCCTTTTCAGGTATTGGTCCCAGGGATCTAATCACAGCAGTCGACCCCATTTCCCAGATATTCACTGATGTTGCACCAATGAAGAACTGGTCACTCATCCACAGACATTCTTGTTTCTGAGGATTGTCCTGTTCTTTGTCGTATGATGCACATGAAGTTCTTTAAATGAGCAGAACAGGAACAAGGCAAATATGCAGTAAGATTCAGTATGCAAGGCTTGAAGTCTTATTAGAGCAACAATTTTTTTTAGACCAAAAAATTGCTAATCCCAGGGTAAATTACATTTTTGGAATGTTAAGCGGGGAAAACTCAAGTAAAGATAAAGAAAATCATAAACCTCCTCAAGACACAAGGAACTATGTTTAGAAATCAGGTACTAAACCCCAGGCTCTATCATATTTCAGAAGATATTGGGTATGTCATGTCTGTGGCACAGGGACCAGCTAAAAAACAGATAAGTGTATTTGTCCTGAATGCACAGAACACATTATTCCAACTGCTCCAGGAGTCAGTGCATTCAACAGAAGATTCATCATGCTCAAGGCATGCTTGGCAACACACACATGGGATTGGCATGCATATATGGTAAAAAAAAATTGGTTTTGTGTTTCTGTGGAACTATTGGGATGCTTGACAGACTGGACACTGCTGCTCTTATCCTAGAAGGAGACTGGAACATTGTGAAAAATACCATGGTGAACAAATCTAAATCCATCAAATGAGGTTTTAAAAGGGCACAAAGGGCATTGCATAATCTGCAGGATACTTTGGGCCTGTTGGATTCTTGGCAGATGATGCACCTGAACCCCCAAAAATACACATTCCAACTCAGAAATTGGACAGTCTCCTATCCCAGATCCGTAATTTAGAGTATTCCCTCTCTTTCCAATCTAATCAGGACACCTGGGCCCATTTAAACCTTTGCAGGACACAATATTATGATATTCTAGCAGAAAAAGCAGAGTTCACCCGGAAACATACTAAGATGTGTTACCTAGAAACCAGAGAAAAGGCTGGAAAACCTTTACAGTTGCTCTATGTTTGAAACAGCTGAACCTGCATATGACTATATCCAGCCTCCAACCCATACCTGATGACCCTATCCTTACTCATTCATGGGACATTGTAGGGGCCTTTCAGAAATATTATAGCACTTTAAATAGTTAGGAACTCATTTCTCCATCCCTTATGCAGAGTATTGACACTTACATAGACTCACTTTCACTTCTCACCCTCTCATCCCAAAAATAAGATCTTCTAAAAACTCCTTTAATGGTCCAGGACGTTCAGCAGGTCATTGAACATCTTCCTAAGGACAAAACTCTGGGACCAGACAGCTTTCTTCATCTTTTTTACATGACTTACATGGATATTTTAGCCCCCTTTCTAACTCATCTTTTTAATTATCTACTTTCTGCAGGCCTTACTGATTTTTCCCTTACCCAGGCCTGGATCTCCCTTATATTTCAATCCAGGAAAAATGAGCTCCTTTCAAGCATTTACAGTCCAGTCTCCCTACTGAATTTTGATCTCAGATTTTTGTTTAAGGTACTTGCCAACCAGCTGCTCCAAGATTGAAGCAGTCTTATCTCCCCAGAACAGGTTGGCTTTATGTCTGGGCATCACTCCTGTGACCATGTGAGGAAGCTGCCTTTTCCGTGTCTATGGAGAACAGTACACCAGTGATGCTAGTCTCCCTAGATGCAGAAAAAGCTTTTGATAGGGTTTCCTGACCCTTCTTGTATGCCATCTTACTCAGATAATTTCAGATTCCCAGATACATTTGGGGATTGGTTAAAGCTTTTGTATTTCAACCCAACCACTAGAATCAGACTCAATGGTGTTTCCTCACACCCTGTGTTATTACAGCGAGGCACCAGACAGGGATGCCTGCTCTCCCCTTTTTTATTTAATTTGTACCTGAAACCCCTCCTCCTCAATATTCAATAAAATGCAGATATCTGTGGGATATCATTGGGGGGGGGGGGAGTCCAGGTATAAACTATCTGCTTATGCAGACAACCTTCTCCTACATCTCAAATTCACTGAATCTTCACTTCCAGCAGCTTTAGGGGAAATTTAAAATTTTCTGTGGTGGCTGGGTATAAGTTAGTTAAATTTTGAGAAAACCCAAGTTTTGCCCTTAAATGTTCTTGTCCCCAAAAACAACAGATATTGGACATGGGCCTCTTGGGAACCCCAGACCATTATCTATTTGGGGATCTGCATCTCTAGATCCCTCTATGAGCTCATAAAAACTTCTTGTCCCTCCTCTTGACTATTAAGGATGACTTAAAGAGATGGATGGACCTCCCTATTTCTCTCTGGGACACAGAGTTAATATTATTAAAATGAACATTTTGCTCCATATCCTGTACCTGTTGGACATGCTTGGCCTCTTTTTCCCTGAGTTTGGTTTGCCTGGCTTCAGATCTTGTTATCAAACTTTCCATGGAAAAAGGGGGCAGCCTGATGAGCATATTTTAAATTGACTCTTCCTAGGGAAAAGGGGGGCCTATGCCTACCAAAGTTTTTCTTATATTATTGGGCATTGCACAGCACAACATTTTTTAAATGGGGCCATCCACTGTCTTTCCCCCTGGAGCCAGTTCACTCCCCCCTCATGGCCTTCATTGGAAGCCCAATTGTGTCTTAAAAATGGACTACAATTGACAAGTGTGTTGTACCTTAAAACCTCTTCCCTACCTTTACAGTTAGGCAATACTCCTTTAATGTGGTCAGTCAAGGCACTTAAACAGCTTTGCTTGTACTTCAGGGTGGATTGGAACAAGTATCTAACCCAGCCAGTACTGGGTAATCCCAATGTATGAATAGCCAATGACCCCATATCAGTTAATTTCTTCCCCATTACGACATGTGCCCCTGGAAGCCCTCTTAGCTCATGGCAAGGTGTGTTCATCTGGTGTGGGACAGCAACATTTTTCCAGTGCAGTCTATCACCCATTTAAACATATTCAACTCTCTTGAACTCTCTCCAGTTTTTTGGGTCCACTTCCTTGGCCTATTCAACTCAGCCCCTTTCTCTCCATGTATAACTGGCTCATGGAGCAACCCCAACTCTATTTCTAATTTTTATAATTGGTATCAGACTAAAGACCCTGGAAGTCCACAGGGGAGCTGCTTCTCTTGGCAACAGGCATTGGACTTTTATCTGGACCCTCAGAGTTGGCAATTACTTTGTAAATGGCTTTACAAATATATCAAACAAGACTTACCATTTTACACAATTTCACATCTTACATGATATGCATTACACTCCTCAATACCTGTGCAGAATGGGGTGGAGATAATCATCAGGGTGTTCCCTCTGTGGTTCTGAAGTGAGTTTCCTCATGCATATTCTCTGGGAATGTCCCAGGTGACCCCCTTCTGGTCCACTTTTCATTATTCTCTGGACCCCTAGTTTGGATTAGATTCATTTTTAACCCCTCAGGTCTGTCTTGTTGGGCACTATCCAGAGGAGCTTGTTGGCCCCCGTAAGTCCTATATGGCCTTAATCTTGACTACTGCCAAATTAGTAATTCTCCACCATTGGTTTGATGATGGTATTCCCTCATATAGGTAGTGGCATCAGGACATTTTACAATCACTAGCCTTTAAGAAACATATTGCCTTCCATCAGGACATACCTGTAAAGTGTAGGGACTTCTGGGAGCACTTAGAAGCTCTGTTGTCTCTTTAGGTGGTCCCTATGGCTGGGGTCTTTTGTGTTGGGGGCTCCTCGCTTTCCACTACATAGCAAGACACCTATAACCCTTTTTCAGATGTTATGTCTTCACTTTCCTGTGCTCTGGGTGGGGGTAGGTGGGAAGGAGGAGTGTGAGGGGATTCTGAAAGGTTGACTATGTATGCTGAATTGAAACTATGTTGGATTGTCTACTGTTTTTTGTTTACTGTATTAGTGGTTCTCACTGTTTGGTATTGTTATATCAAGTAATTTTTGAAAACTCCAATAAAGCATGATAAATGAGGGAAAAAAACACATTCCAATTGATACCACATGATTACCATTGCATTACTGATCCATTCATAGTGATCCATACTGTTTACATAGAACTCTTGCCTTTGAAATACAAAACCAGGTAGTGTCCGATTACACACCAGTCCAATTCACACTTAGCTTTATTCACAGCTGTGAGAGATACAGAGAGAGAGAGAGAGAGAGAGAGAGAGAGAGAGAGAGATGAGATGGAGACTCAACAGCCAAATGCTTAAAAACCATGAGATAGTCAGGTTAAAACTTTAAGACCACATTTTTGAGCATAAGTACCTCCTAAGTATCCCAAGCAGAAATGATATGAAATGTTTTTAATGTACCATGAGAAGTGAAAAGGCTCATTTGTCATAAGTAAAAAAATGAAAGAGAGGAGATGGCCCAGGCCATCCTCACAAAGATAAAAAGCCTTGAGCAAAATATGTTATAGAAGTCCAGTAAGGTATACTGTCTACAACTATCTTCCCAGTGAGGCAAATGCAATAAGACAAATAGGGAACAAGTTGAGCATGCTGTTTTTAGGGACACAGTTATATATTTGGACCAAGGGGACAAGCTGGAAGACTGCAGGACCTTAGACTTAAAACAAAAAAAAGACAATACTGGATATGGTAAGGCCCACTCTCCCATATAACACATATAGAAAAGACTTTAAATATTATATCCAAATAATTTATTCATATATCTTCCAGACAAGTATCAACGTTTCTGGATATACCCTTCATCAGGAAACTGGTCAAATTCTAAAAAATAATAAACACATAAAAATACATATTAATAAATCTTTTTACATAAATTCATTTTTCCATATTAATTCAAAAAACTCTATAGAATCAAATATCAAAAGAGTGTCCTTACATATCAAGATTTATATTCATACATCTGTTGTCTTCTTATACACAAACACAATAGGTTCTAGGTTTGACTCCCCCTTACAGCCACTGTTAAGCAAAAACCAGACAAAGCAAAAATCAACTAAAAAGTTATCTAACTTTGTCATTATTACCATTGTTTTACTCAGTGTACAACAAATTCACATTTCAAAAACAGTTTTTAACTCTAGAAAAATATATTTACAAGTTACCAATTATATTTAAAAGCTGTTTCACTTAGAATGAACTTTTAACCAGTCACCATTTGACTCCGTAATTAATTCCTACAACATTTAATGATTCTTATATTTCTGATTTAAGAACCAATAACCAAAATCAGAAAGCATATAAGTGAGACGCTAACCTGTTTTATATTGTTTTAAACTTGTCCTCTGTTTTCTTTTGCTGTAACCGTTTCGGTTTGATTCTCTTAATGGTAAGAAAAGAAGAAGACAAAAAAGCCTTTTTTCAGAATATTATTTCAAACTTATCTATTCCTTATTGATATCAGAATTAACGTTTTATGATATTCTTTTTAAGTTCGGACTTACTTCTCAATCCTTCAGGTAATCAAGTCTGGCGTCTGTTCAGTGGGAGTGAAAACGCGGGGAAAAGAATGACTAACTTTTAAATGGAAGAAAGCACCGCCCCTGAATCCAGCAACCAACGCTGAGCGTCGACGTAAGCACATACGTGCTCACCTGTGTGCTGGACCCGCCTCTACACGGCACCAAGTACCTTATTTCTTGGTGTCAGAGGCTACCTGAAATTCACATATTAAATCAAATAAAGTGAAAGATTACTATTATCTCTATGAAACTGTTACAAAATTAGCATTTTCATTACACGCACCATGTTAGGAAAAATTGATCCGTCTACAGAACCGGCAACAGCCAACATCGTTACCTTTATCCTATCTAAAGTTTTTTAAAAGGCTTCTTGGCATTTATACTATGTAAAAGGTGATGAAACGATCTAAATCATAACAGAGATAGGCCATTACTAATCCTTATTATAGAGATCTTATTTTCTAACTGATAATGGATTTTTCAAGGGGAAAGAGACATACTAAAAAATGAACTAGGAGAACTTATCCAGTACTTTATATTACTACATCTCAACTTATTTAGTTACAAACAGGCCAGGTGAACATCTACATGTCTTAAATAAATGTTAAATTTTCCAATTTCTCTCGCTTAAATTCAGGTTCAACTCTCCCTTACAGCCACTTGATCATATGTTTGACACAATTATACCGAAAATATCCCTTATTTTCAACTCATAACTTCAGGTTCAACTCCCCCTTACAGCCACTTAAACTAAGTATGTCCTGTTACCAAACCAAAAGGGACAATATCAAGGTAGTATTTATTAAAGACATATCCATTACTTTTTTATAGAATAGGTTGCCAATCACTCACTTCATTTAGTATGTTTTCTCTATCAATTTTCCTGCACCTTGTATCAGCCTCCCACTCCCAATCAATCTCTCATCCTCCCTTCACTATCTCACACCATGCATATTTCACTAAAGAATGCACCTGCAGATAGACTTCTTCCTCTTCTTACCACATTGCAGCCACCCCTATCTAATCCATTCCTCACAGTAAATCTACAGCAGTCCAGTCTATTTTCCTACACTTTGTATCAGCTTCCCATTTCTGATCCATCTCTATTCCTTCCTTCATGCTCTCAACCCTTGCTTGCTGTCACACTTCATTAAAGAATGTGCCTACAGATAGGCTTCTTCCTCTTCTTGCCATACTACAACAACCACTGTCCAATCCATTCACCTCCCCCGCTGTTGTACCCATTTTCTACATGCTCAGTTATATTGCATGCAATTCAAATTACCCTGTAATCGGAATTGTAAGCCTCACTATTTCTATACAAATGTCCTCTCTGACATTAGTGGCATGGTCTTTTAGCTCTCAGCCTGGATATCCCATGACCAACTGGGTGCATGTATGCTTTTTTCATTGTCTTTATTTTTCTCTGAAATGTATTACTTGTACTATGATTTTATTGTACATGTTTATACACCTATAGTTGTCACTTTGTTATTGCAATTTTTACTCAAATGAACATATGAAGAAGCCAGCAGAAGAAGGCCATTTGGTCTGTCAAGTCTGCTCGTATTGCAAAGTCCCCAGCTTGAGCTAATGTCCCTGCCCTTCCTACCCATTCCTCTCATCCTCCCTATCCATGAACCTTACGTTTCCCCTATGCCTGTCCAAGCCTCTCTTAAAGCTGCCCACTGTCTTCAATGAAATGACCTCTTCTGGCAGTGCATTCCAAGTGCCCACCACCCTCTATGTGAAAAAGTGCTTCCTGACCTTCCTCCTAAACCTCCTACCCTCCAGCTTAAGACTGTGCCCCCTGATGTTATGGTTGCCACTCAGCTTAAAGCAACTCTTCTTATCAACCTTATTTATCCCTTTCAAGTACTTGAAGGTCCCAATCATGTCCTCTCTCTGTATCCTATCTTCCAGGGAGTACATGTTCAGTGCCCTCAACCTCTCCTCGTATGTCTTACCCTGCTGACCCACTATCATCTTTGTAGCCCTCCTCTGGGCCTTTTCCAGCAGGTTAATGTCCTTTTTGAAGTGTGGCACCAGTACTGAACTCCATACTCTAGATGCGGCCTTACCAGTAACCTGTACAATGACAGTATAACCTCCTCTCTCCTACTATAGATCCCCCTAGATATGCATCCCAGCATCTTGTTTGCCTTTGCTACTGCTTTCTTGCACTGCGTGGAGTGCTTCAGGTCACTAGTGGTCATCACTCCCAGGTCCTTCTCCTCCTCTGATGCAGATACTCGGACTTCACCCAGGTAGTACTCTGTCCTGGGATTCTTGGCTTCAATATGCATAACTTTGCATTTCTTGGCATTGAAGCCAAGCTGCCAGATCCTGGACCACCTCCCCAGCTTTTCCAGATCTTCCTGTAGGTGCTGTATCCCTTCAGCTGTGTCCACTCTCCTGCAGAGCTTGGTGTCATCCTCAAATAGGCACATTTTGTCCTTAATGCCATCCCCAATGTCATTGATGAAGACATTGAACAACATCGACCTCAGCACAGAGGCCTGTGGGACCCCATTGGTTACCTCTCTGGTACCAGATATCTCTCCCCCCAAAACCACTCTCTGGGTTTTGTCCCTCAGTCAGTTTACCACCAATCTGGCCATCTTTTCCCGAACCCCAAGGCTGAACAGCTTACTGATCAACCTTTAGTGGGGCACAGAGTCAAAGGCCTTGCTGAAATCAAGATAGAGGATGTCTGCCACTTGGCCTCTGTCTACAGTCTTAGTGACACAGTTAAAGAAGTCAATCAAATTAGTTTGACATGATCTCCCCCCCATGAAGCCATGCTGCCGTGCATCCCAGAGACCATGCTCCTCTAGCTATTCCACCAACCTTTCCTTTAGTATGGTCTCCATGAGCTTACCCACAATGGAGGTCAGACTGACTGGTCTGTAATTCCCTGGGTCATCCTTAGGACCACTTTTGTGGAAGGGCACTACATATGCTGTTCTCCAGTCCTGCAGCACCACACCTGACTCTAGTGAACTATTAAATAGGTCTGCCAGTGGCCCTGCCAGCTCCTCAGTCAGCTCCTTTAGTGCCCTTTGATGTACTCTGTCCAGGCCTGGTGATTAGTCCACCATCAAGGCCAGCAGCCCCTCCCTCTCTCTATCTTTCTCTTTTACTACATCTGTGTTCCCCTCCTCCCTGCTCCTCCTTTCCCTCCTGAAGGTACTGGTCCATCCTTCTCTCTGGTGAAGATGGAACAGATGTATTCATTTAGTATCTCTGCCCCCCCCCCATTATCTTCCACCCACTCTACCCTTTTCTTAAGCCTAATATTCCTTCCTTCCTTTTTGTCCCTTTTCTCAGTTATATAGTGAAAGAAAGCCTTCTCCTCCCCTTAATTCCTTCAGCCACCTGCAGTTCCTTCTGTGCCTTTGCTCACCGGACTTCCTTACTTTTCTCACTAGTCAACCTTAGGTACTTTTCCCTATCCACCTCTGTTTTGATCTTCCTGAATTTTCAATAGGCCAACCTCTTTTCCCTTACTGCCTGGTCAACCCCAGAACTGAACCAGCTGGGTGCTTTGTCCCTTGTGTTCTTACCCCTGAGCCTAATACACTCATCTGTGGCAACCAGTATTCCTTCCTTAATGATGGACCACCTTTGGCCAACCCCTATATCTGCTTTGATGCCTACCAGATGGCTCCTTAACACTTCACCCATTTTCCTGAAATCTGCCCTCCTGAAATCCAAGATTTTGATCTTAGTCGGATGCTTTCCTTGCCCATATCCAACTGGAACCACACTGTGCGATGGTCACTTCCACTCAGTGGCTCCCTGGTCATTATTTCCTGTACATCCTCCCCATTTGTGAGTACCAGATCAAGAATTGCCTCAACTCTTGTTGGTTCAGAGATGCCCTGAGTCAGGAACCCACTCTGCAGTCCTTCCAGGAACACCCGACTCCTAGTACATGTTGTGGAGGGTATGTTCCAGCCCTCCATGGGCAGGTTGAAGTCCCCCACAATTACCACTTCTACTTTCCCCACAGCTTCCAATATATTCGTTCCCTGTCCCTCTCCTCACCCTGATTGGGTGGTCTGTAAACCACCCCCAACCTCACATTTCTTTCTTTGTTGGACCTTAACTGAACACATAATGCCCCCACCTTCCCCTTCCTCTGACTCCTCCCTTGTGCAAGTTATTCCCTCCCTGCTATAAACTGCCACCCCCCCCCCTTCCTGACTACCCTGTCTCTCCTGTATAGTTTATACTCAGGGGTCACAAGGTCCCAGTCATGGTGTGATGTTGCCCAAGTCTTGGTTACTGCAGCTATATCCACCCTTATCTCTGCTAATAGTGCCTGCAGGTCATCCATCTTGTTTCCAAGACTCTGCACATTCAGAGACACCACCCTCCACCTAGAATCTGACTTTACTTCTCTTCCCTCTATTCTTCTATTCACATTTATTCCCTCTGTGTGCACCCCTCCATATACCCGTGTTATGTGTTCCTCTCCCCCTCCACCCTTTGCTGACTGTGTTCTAGCCTTTTCCACCTACTCCTTGCAGACCTCTTCCATCACTGTGGGGGGGGGAGTTCACTGACCTCCTCCTCTCGGAGTCTGTGAGCCTGCATGCCTGCCCCCCCCAGTAGTTTAAATTAAGTGTAGTGGTTATGTATTCTCATAGTTTGTCCTGGAGTCCCCTCAAACCCTCCCTACTGAGGTGTAGCCTGTCTGATGAAAAGAGTGCTTTGTTTGATTATGTCTCCTCCCAGTCCCCGATACAGATAAACATCTTCTCCATGCACCATTTCCTCAGCCAGTCATTAAAATCCTCAATTCTTCTTTTCCTGGCTGTTCTAGTCCTTGGTACTAGTATCACCTCTGAGAAGGCCAGCGAATTTCCTTCTTCCCTTCAGATTTTTCTTAACTCCCTGAACCTACTTTGCATTACCTCAGGCTCCTCCCCAGCTATGTCATTGGTTCCCAAATTTATAACTAAATTAGGTTTTCCTCTAACCTTCCTTGATATTTCCCTTGCTCTTGGTGCCACCTTCCCTGCTATCAACCCTGAGATACAAACCATCCTCCTGCTTACATTTGGGTCCCCTTTCTTTCCCCAGTGAATCCCCTTAATTATGGAGTCCCCTATGATTGATACCCTTCTATCCCCAGCAGCAATGTCTCCTGTCCTTCCTTTCTTACCTTCGGTACTAGCTGCTGCCCCACCTAACTGCTCCCTCTGCACCCTGGTGAACTTATCTCCACATCCACAATTTAGTTCTCTCCCCTCTTCCTTTCCTTTTTTCTCCCTCTCCCCATTCTCCACTCCATTTTGCCTGCCTCCTCTTCCCTGTCCACACTGATTAGTTCCATCTCCCTTCCCCTGTACTCCTACTCTCAGCCCTGGCTCAACCTGATGTCCTACCAGCTCAACCTGACCTCCTACCTCACCTCTTGCTGCCCCAAATGCAAGCAGGAGGGTGGTTTGTATCCCAGGTGTCAGCGTGGCTCAGTTGGCAGCACATCGTCTCTGGACCAGAAGGTCATGGGTTCTCGTCCCACACCGGGATGGACTTGCACCTAAAAATCGCTGGCATCTGAGTGCAGTATTGGGGGGTGCTGTACTGCTGGGGTGTGCCATCCTTCAGATGAGACGTTAAACCGAGGTCCCTTCTGCCCATCCTGGGGTTGTCCTGGTGGGTGTACAGGTGGAAGTAAAAGAAACCAGGGTACTCTTCATAAAGGTGCAGGGAACATTCCTGGTGTACTGGCAAACATTCCCCTTCCCATAAACCGGTTCATGCAATTATCTAGGCTGTGTGTGGGTGATGATGTGCGATATGGCTGCCACCACACATTCAGTCACTTCACTACCAGTCTAGCATTGCTTGTAAAGTGCTTTGGGATACTGTGTATGAAAAGCGCTATATAAATGCTGATTCTTCTTCTTCTTCCAGACAATGGTGCAAATCTATTCAATAAAGGCCCCCGTTTAGAATTTCCCATCACTGATGCTACTTTCACATTCCAACCCCTTCCCCTTATCACTTGACATTGCTCCACCCTTTGCTCCCTAGTCCTCCGAGGAAGAGATACAGTACTTCTGTATACTGGGTGCTCCTCTCCACTCCGATTCCCTGCCTGATGCCCTTACTCCCCTGGGCATCACACCTCTGCCTTTCCCTCCACTTCTCTGCTCCTCTGACTTCCCACACCATCCTCCCCAACTCCCATCTGAGCAGCCTTATTTAAGCCCTTAGCTACTCCAGTCTCTTACACACAAGACATCTCCCTTTACTCCACAACATCCCCAGAAAGATTGCTGCCCCACAGCTATTGCAGTTTACCACTCTCCTGCTTCCCATACAAGTACCTGTTTCCCCACATCCTCCTAGCCCAGCATCTCCTAGCCTCCAATTATCCATAACTATAAGCTAACTACAGATTTCAAAAACTCCCTGTTGTATCACTTGGAAATGAGCCCCAACTCAATGTGCCTATTCCAGTAACCAAATTTGTAATCAATAAATAAATTTGGAACTCCTCAACTGGAATTCCAGAATGTTATCAGATTCAAGGGTTGCCACTGCAGAGACAGAGGGCTTGATTTTCAAAGGAAAAACTATGAAGCAAGGTGCCTGCTCCAAACGGGTATGACACAAGTGGTACCTTGTGTCATAGTCTGCAGTTATCCCAGTTTTCAAATGCTGGATGTGTTGAAATCAGGATGCCTTGCAGCAACTCCCCTTGCACCACCATTATGACAAAACTGCCCATGTGCTGGGTTGCAGGGCTGATTGATATATGGCGGGGCAGCACCATCCCCTTTTTCCCTATTTCAGAAGCACCGCCATGGTTGCAAGATGGGTCTGTCTTTTGACCAGCCAGGAGGTGGTCTGGGGGACCTTTGCCACTGCTTGGCAGGGCAGTGATTGGGGGGACCTGGAAGAAGAGGACTGAGTGGCCGATGTAGCTCTGGTAGTGTCATGGTGATGAGCTGGTAAGGTGGCAGTGGGTGGGGGACAGATAAGAAGGCTCCCAGTGGTGATGCCCTGAAGTTGGCACACAATGTATCAGACTAAGTGGGGAGGTATGGCCAGACCAGCATAACTCAGATCCTAGTACACAGCAACCTGGCACTGGTCCCACAGGATCCACAGTCCCCTACATGTGACTGATGGCAGTGGGTGCTGCTTGCAGATGCGTTTGGTGGCTGTGGATGTGCCCCGAGTGCAAGAACTGTCTCCTGGTACTGCAGCCCCCTCATGGAAGTGGGCTGCTGCCCACCCACTGTTTTGAGGACTGCTTCACCTATGGGGCAGGTGCCAGGCTGTGGGCAGCTGGGGCCAGGTCATGGTCCATCCCTGGCACCCCCTCTACCCCAGCAGATTGGATCACTGGGCCAGCATATTGCACCCTGCTGGGTGCCAACCCACCATCTAGACTTTGCCACCTTGCCCCACTGGCTCCCTAGGGCACCCACCGTCACCTTCTGCCCCCTCTCTCCTCCTTGTTGGCATAGTTTCTCCCTATCTTAGCAGTCTCTCTTGGGCTCTGCCAGTCAAGCAGTGACAGGCCCACCATCAAAACTCGCAGGTGCACCACATGTTTCGCACAACCCTTCAGATGTGGCTACTCCTGGATCTATGGCAGAAAGAATCACATTTTTACAAAATATGGTACAAGATCCCTGATGCACCTGGAGTTTGCCACAGCCCTAGATCTCCACAAATTGCAGTGATCTAAGGGCTCATTGACAATCGAGCCCAAAATGCAAAACCTTTTCATCTGTAGATGATATGCTGTGTCAGTTGTAGAACCCCAATACCTCCCTTCTGGCACTCTCACACTGACAGAGAAATTCAGTAAAATCACAGCATACAAACTAAAACGTATGCCAAACCATAATTATGCCCCCGAGTCAGATTTTATAAAAAAGATCTTGAAGAGTTTGGTATCACATGGGTCCCAGACACAATGAAATACATGGGCATTGATCTGCCTGTGAGAACTGGTACCCTCAAGAAAAAAAAAAAGATAATCTCTACCACTCCATTGAAGAGATAAAATGGTGGAATAAGTCACCTCTCTCTCTATGGTGAGAAATACATGTTATGAAAAAGAATGTACTCCCAAATACAATGTAATGTACCTTCTAGCAAAGATCTCAATATCTTTCACCATTCACTGGTTTCTAAAAAAGCATACATCCATTTCAAAATTAATATTAGCAGGGAAAGCATCTCAAGTCACAACTCCCATTGAACAAGGAGATATAAAGCTACTTAATTTACTATAAAAATATTTTGTCCTGTTGTGCAGTAAATACCTCAGAAGGGGGACCCAGACTTTGGGAGCATTGCTCAAGGTTATGGCCCTGTCTTGTATAACCTGGAAACTCGTCTATTCCACAGAGTCCAGATATTATCTTGAGCCCTCCTATATATTCCCATAGAACACCTGCCTCCTTGTCTAAAAGGTACACCCATACTATAGGACTCTAGTTTTATTTACTGACAACATTGCAGAGTACTGAAGTTGCATCCCCAGTATGCCTTAAACCAGCCGATATGGCTGTATCCCAATTTCAAAATACATGGAAGGGCAATTGTAGTTCCTAGCTGGGTTACAAGAGGCTTCACAAAATTATTCCATTCAATCTTAAATAACAAAATGTTAACTTTTGAGACTATACAACCAACACATGTATTTATAAATAAGAAGAGTTTCCTCTTTCTGCAGACAGTCCTTGTAATTAGGTATATGATGGGCTCTTGCTCATGTAAAATGATGCAAGTGACACATTGGAAGCTCTGTCAACCCTGTACAGGCAGCCACATGCAGTCTCCCTTTGATACAAACCATTACCACACTCTTAGTTACCAAATGTAGCCCTTTGTGTCTCTACTTGGCAGAATAACTTCACATTCCACAAGATCAAACTGAGTGGACAGAACTTTTTGGAAAATTGTATAAGTATGCTATGTTTGATATACTGTATCACGGCTGAAGCACTATACAGTACTAAACAATATGAATTAGACCCCAATAAAGCTGTTAGCATTACAAAAATTACAGAGTCCCATATGCTCAAGAAGTACTATAGTCTGGTGGAAGGCACACTAAAACATATCTTATGGAACTGTAATACAACAAAGCCTCTCTGGAGTGCAGTTGAAGCCAGGCTAGATTCTTTATTGGGGGTTATAAAAAAGAACTTCATTCTGCAGATCATTTTGATGGGGATAGATGTAGAACAGCTCATAGACAGGAAATCAATATTATCATATGCCACTAGTGACCATGTCAATGAAAAAGGTTATACCATGACATTGGCTAGACCAAGAAACCCCATCCCTCAAGCAGAAGCATCAAGGAATCATTCAGGCCCTCAGGGCAGGGAAAATGCTAGACAGCATACAACATACCCAGAAAGGCTTTGACAAACAATGGGGAACACTACTGGCCCTTTTCTTTTTGGAATAGTCAGTGCCTAATGAATATTGTCCATTGTCTGATCCTCTCTCTTTCTCTCAAAGAAAATGTGTTTTAATACCAATTAACATGAAGCATCATTGCCCCCCTACCAACTACCAAAACTGCCAGCCAATATTGTCAATTTTGTCATTTATAACTGCTGATGTACTATATGTGGATGCATCTGTATGTTCGAGTAGTCTGTTTCTGAATGTTTATTTCAAAACTTAATAAAATATATTACTTTTACCCTAAAAAACTCAGTTGTATGAAACACTAACTGTATAAATTAGTGTATGGATAATATACAGATTCACAGTACATACCTACATGTAATTTGCAATTAATCCCTTTCCAGCAAGCATAAATAAGAATGGCATATACAATTTAAAATACTATCATTATTAACATAAGCAGGTGAAACAAGGTTTAGGTTTAATGTCTTGCTAATAAAACCAAGACTTATATATTTTAAAAAAAAAAAAAAAAGAGTTTTGTAGTTGCAGTTTTGCACTGAGATGGTAATGGCATTCTGCCATAACTGACCTGGGCTGGATTTAAACCAGTGATCTACTCTACAAGTGAATGGGTCCTTACCTCACTACAAAAACATTGAGTTGCCCAGTCCCGCTGACTGAACTCCTCCTTTATTGAAATACAGTTCATGTCACCCATGGAATGACCACTGGCTAAGGTGTGGGGAGAACTGCTTCAACCTGCAAAACAAGGGAAGGAGTGTAGGAGAGAACTGAGGTTAGTAGATGGGGGGGGGGGGGGAGGACTGTCACAGTCCTAGGTAGACTAGCCATCACTTTGCAAAATCACCATGAAATTGAACTCTTTTACAGAAGTTAACTTCTTTCATCACTATTTCTTGTGATATGTACTTTGTGACATTACACTGAATTTTTCATCAATGAACTGACATGATTGCAGTGACTTTGTTAGCAAAAGTTAATTTGCAACACTACTACAACATGTATACCCTTATAACTGTCTCCTTGCCACTACAGTATCCACTATACCTTACCAATGACCTTCCTAAAACCTACTTCAGCATATTGTCCACCACACCTTTTATCCCTGTTTGTCTTCCACTCCCTTTCCCTCTAGCCCTGTAGTAATCTCCATTGTGCACACTGACATTTGCAATACACTTTTGACTTCATCTGTTCCATCTCTTCCCCCATTCAGTACCCAGGAATGCTCCTCAGTTATCACCTCTCTACCCACATACATCTCACTGATGACCTGTCTGATAGCATCATTTCTATAGAGGAGATCACCTCCTCATTTGATCCAAAACCCATCCAAAGAGAATGATTCTAAATAGGCAGACAGCATTCAATTAGGGTTATTCATGGCTGGAAAATTTGATGCCCAGTAGAATAATTGTATGTTTTTTTTTGTTATACACAAATTAAAAAAATAAAAACATTTTAGTTTAATATTAGGATTAAGGCACTCCAGGGGTTGGGTTGGGTTACGTAACCTACTGTAGGCATATATATATATACAATCCTTGATTGTGCCTCTTGTGCCATACCCCTAAAGTTAAATTAACTGGTGGTAACCAAACCCATGATCTTGTCTTAATGTTTAACTACCATTTCTTGCTGTCCTTTTCTCAGTTGAAATCCTGACTCCAGTCTAACACACTTCAACTAAATATTCCAAGTGCATAATTTTCCTGCTCAGCAGAACAGGGCCATTCAATACAATTTATTACCTCCATCACTGTCCTTTAGTCTAACCTGTGCATTGTCACTTATGTCAGAAACCATGGTGTCCTCCTTCATGAGCAACAATTTTTGTTTACTACAGATCTATGATCTCTAAATCGGTCACAGCTTCTTCCATGTACTGCTCAGTAGTCATCACTATTTTAAACCTGTCAGTCAAGACTATCATTCATCTTCATGTTTTTTTTCATCCCAAGTACTGTTTTCATATATCCATTTTCACAAAGTTTCAATATGTCCAAATGTCGCTGCTTGTTTCCTCACCTACTCTTGAATATCATCCACAGAAATTCTCATTAACTTCCATTTTACTTCCACGTGCAATTTATACAAAATCAAAACTAGTTTTCAAAGTTGTCAATAATCTGGTTCCCTTTCTCACTCACCTATACATTCCCATTTTCTTCCATAGTCTCCAGTCTTCTATCTATGAGATTCTCACTGTCCTTTATATTCCCCTCCTTACTACTGTGGAAGTCCTGAAGCTCAGCTTCTCATTCAATCCAGAGCAGTCTGCCTGCAATTGTCTGCCTTGCAGATACCCCTACAATCTTCAAATTCCACCTCAAGCACACATGTTTATTTTCTCTCTACTTCTGGCCCTCCAAAGTTTGCCATCTGAGCACTTACTTGAGTTTCCAAGTTCTGTTTCTTGTTCACTGTTTTTTTTTTGTTTGTTTTTCTACTTTTGTTTTGCTTATTGTTCATGGTTTATTAAACTGCAGCAGTTTTTGGATCCTTTATTCTGCTTTACACAGACTTGTAAATCATGCTGTGATACAGTACACTATGTGAAAGATATACTGTATACAATAAAATTGTTTTGAAGTTTGTAAAAGTTATTAGGACAATCAAAATATTATAATCTCCCTGTTCATGAAAAACTGTCTCTCCTGGCCTTTTCTAATATACAACAGGTACAGTTTCTAAAACCATGACACCATAAAAGATTCACAAGTGTCACACCACATCTCATATTGCTGTTTGCAGTTATAATGGGGAACTCTTTTTTTGTCAAGAGTTTGCAAATTCGTTATTACTTTTTTCCAGTGAAGCATAAACTTTAGACTAATCAAATATGTCTAATTGTTTCTGTTGTATCATCAAATGCTCATACACAGTCACATGACTTTTTATTGCAGTCACAAATCAATACTGTGGAAAGAAAAAAAACTATATTAATGAAAATATTTCTCCCAACTTATGAAGAAATTCATGAATACTAGCTTCTCATAGAAAGAAGGCATATTTATAGTACAAACATTTCATGGTACATCAATAAAAATGAATCAAGTTATTAAGTCACTTTCAGCAACAAATTACAAAAAAAGTGTTGTCTGTAGCCATCAGTAAAGCAGACACAAATACAAATAAAGGCGGTGAAGCATAAATGTAATATGTCTTAACCAAACTAGGAATATGTTCATTTGCCTTGTTAAATATTTCCTAAGCAATTTTTAATTGACAACATATGTTGAACATCACATAGCAGTGTAAGCAAAGCTCAATGCATCTGTCATAACCTCCTAGAGCTAATATTTTTGTATGCACATTGCTTGCATGACTGCAGGCTTTTTTTCTTTTTCCTGCTCTCCTCTAGGGGAGCCAGTTTACAGTGTGAGTGGATTTGTTATGACCACACACACATTAATCTTCCAACTGAAATAATTGTCTTCAAGCAATTATTGAAATCTGCTGAAGACAAGGACTTTGAGTAGTAAGTTTGTCTAAAGGTAAAAGTTTATCTTCTGGTTGTATCTTTGATCTGGCTGCAGTTGCATGAAACACTTAGAGGAACAGTAGCACACTTTAGGTATGTACTCTGCTCAGTGGTACATTATAATATTCATTTATTAGGTATGCATCTGACAGAATAATAGGCTGTCCCAAGAGATGCAATATCTTGTCTTAACTGGGGTCTCTCAGAGGTAGTCTGTGACATGATTCATAATGCCATATCACAATGTATTTCAGGAAGCCATTTATTCAGATTGGATTTCTTTTGATATTTCTCAGTCTATCCAGATATACAGTACATCTTGACATCAGCTACCACCATACCTGGGTACATTGAGTTGCAAAGCATATTGCTACAGAAATATCAGAAGCAGTAAGGTATTAGAAACATAGAACCATAGAATGTCTTGGCAGATAAGGACCACTTGGCCCTCATATTATGCCCAGATCTTCCCTGCATAATCTGTCCCCTCAGACTCTAACTGGTCTCTGGTGACCATCCCTTCTCACTAAATATTTATTAATATTCCCATATGTCTTTCCCACATGTGCTTGATGCCTCCTATTGTTTCATCTGGCTGTCTGGTCAATGCATCCACAACACTTTCTCTGAAGTAGTACTTCCTGACATCCTTCTTAAATGTCCTCTTCTCCAGCTTCCTCACATGTTCTTGGGTCCTGATACTCTTTCTCATTTGAAAGAGACTTCCATCCTGCACCCTGTTTACCCCTGCAAGGTACTTGTAGGTCTTTATTCTGTCCCCTCTCACTGTCCTCTCTTCCAGGGTGAACATGTTAAGATTCCTCAGCCTCTCATCATAGGGCTTTTGATGAACCCCAGTACCATTTCACTTACCCTTCTCTGGACAGCCTCCACCCTGCCTATGTCCTTTCTGAGGCATGACCTCCAGAACTGGGCACAATACTCCAGGTGCTGTCTCATCAGCAAGAGATATAGTGGTATTACCACCTCTCTTCACCTGCTGGAGATACATCACCCTATAAATCCCAGCATCCCACTGACCCTACCCACTGCTTTGTCACACTCCCCTGCCATTTTAAGGTCATCAGAAAGATAATACCAATAAACCTTTCCTTCTTAGTGACTGTCAGTACCTCACTATCCTATATGCATCTCTTGGGTTACTACTGTATGTCCTAGGTGCATGATTTTGCACTTTATGGCTTTGAATCCCAACTGCTGGTCTCTACACCATTTCTTGAGTTTCTCAAGATCCTTATGAATTTTGTCCACACCTTCTGAGTGTCCACCCTATTACAGAGCTTGGTGTCATCTGCAAAAAGGCATTATCTTTACTGCCAACTCTTTTGCAATGTCAATTATAAAGATATAAAAAAGGGCCAATCACCGTACTGACCCCTGCAGCACCCAATAGTCACTGTCCCATCATTAAAGTCAGTGCTATTAACCACCAACCTCTGTTTTCTATCCAATATGTCTATCTCATACATGCTTGAAACCTTCCCACTGTTTTGCCTTCACCAGTTCCACTGGTGGTCTGTTCCAGGAATCAACTACCCTGCCCATGAAGAAATATTTCCTCACATCTCTCTTAAACTCCACTCCTCCATCTTCATTACATTTCTTGTGATCTTGCTGCTATTTCTCATTAGAAAGAGACTCCCTACCTGCACCTTGTTCACCCCTGTGAAGTACTTGTACACCTCTATTATGTGACCGCTCATTCTCCTCTCCTCTCATCCACGGTGTACATGTTCAGATGCCTCAGCATTTCTTTATAGGTCTTCTCTTGCAACCCCTGCACCATTCTAATTGCCTCCTCTGGATGGCCTCCACCCTGTATATCCTTTCTGAGGAGCTACCTCCAAAACTGTACACACTACTCCAGATGGCATATCACCAGTAAGTGATACAGTGATGGCAGAAAATCCCTCTTCCTGCTGGACACACCCTTCTTATGCACCCCACCACCCTACTAGCCCTATCCACTGCTTTGTCACACTACTCTGTTACTTCAAGGTCATCAAATATGATAATTCAAAGGTACCTTTCCTGTTTATTGACTGTCAGTACCCCCAATTATATACCCAGTTCCTGAGTTCCTATGTCATAGGTGCATGGTTTTGCCCTTTCTAGCACTGAACCCATATTGCCATGCTCTTAGCCACTCCTTGAGTTTCCCAAGAGCCATGCACATTATTTCAACCCCCTCCTGGTGTTCACCTTATTGCACAGTTCAAATTCCCTTCCTATTCTTTAGCAATGTCACTTTTGATGACATTGAAGATGACCAGCCCCAGTACTGAATCCCCTGATGCCGTGCTGGTTCATTCTCCTGTCAGAAGAGTGAGTGACATTATCCATCACCCTCTGCCTCCTATTTGTTAATCTGTTTTTAAGCCAATTCACCACTTTGTATCCCACCCTTAGGCTACTCAATTTCTTTATCAGTCACCTGTGTGGTACAATATTGAAAACCTTGCAAAAGCCCAGATAGATCATGTCTACTGCCCTTCCCTGATCTAGTACCCCAGTCATCCAGTGAAAGAAATCAATTAGCTTTTTTTGGCATGACCTCCCCTTCTGCATCCATGCTGCATATGGTCTTGTAGCCCACTGGATTCATGATACTCTGCCAAAATTGTCAACAGCAAGGTTTCAGTACTTTCCCCATCATTGAAGTAAGACTGACTGGCCTATTGCTGCTAGTTAACCCCTGCTGCCACTTTCATCTAGAGGAACCATATCAGTTCTTGCCCAATCTCAACCTCCCCACCCCTATTTCCAGAACATTGTTGATTAAGGCTATCAGTAGGACAGTTACCAACTCCCTGTATTCTTTTAGTACCCTTCCATCTATCCTGTGTGGTCCAATAGCTTTGTGCACCATCAAAGCTGCAAGTTCCTTTAGGACTCTTCCCTCATGCTGCCTCTGTTCCTGCTATTCACTGGTAGTCTGTCCCTCCCTCCCTACCTCACTCCACTCTGAAGACTGAGCAGAAGTTTCTGATCAGCATGGCAGCTTTTTCTTGGCCTTCTTCTGAAAATACCCCTTTCCATCATTCTGATCCTCACTATCACTTCCCTTGATTTTCCCTTTTCTCTTATGCATCTGAAGAATGTCTTATCCCCTTTAGCAACCCATTTACAATAATGTGTATAGTAAGTGCTCAGTGAATGACAACAGCTGTCATTCACTGAGCACACAATATATATAGGACAATCTCATACGGAGCTCAGTTGGAGGCTGGCCATGATGGTGGTGAGTGGTGAGTTGTGCTAGTTGACAACTGGGTATGGATTGGAGGGTTGCTGGGTGGTAAGACACTGCTGGGTGGGGTGTGGGGTCCACTATACCACAGGGTATGTTGGGGTTGTGTGTAAGAGGGGATTGGGCTCAGGGGATCCATTTTACCACCAACGATTCATTCATTTGGCAACATGGGGGGGCTTGGTGGGGCCGCTAGCCCACTAGGGCAATATTATAATACCTTTTGGAGATCAGGGTCGGTGGTCCACTAGCTCACCAGGGCAATATACTTATTATTAGGTCTTGGGGCTTGGGGAGCTGCATGCTCTATAGGGGATTGGCTGGCAACACATTGGTGCAACCCCCAGAAGACACCAAAGTACACTTACACCAACCTCTGGCTGGTATAAATGTGCTTTGATGGTTGTCCTCCCCAGGTGCTTTGGGAATACCATCTTAGGAGATGTGGCAGCTTGAGTCTGCCACTAACCCCCTTGCACCATGCTGCAGCCCATTTTTTGCACAAGGCTGTTGCAAGCCCCCTTTGCTACAAGCAGCCTGCATTTGTCACAGGTTGCTTTTGAGAATAGCCTGAGCTGCATTTATTTGGTACACGGTGCCACTTGCATCTTTTGTCTTTAGTGCAGGTGCCTTACATGCTTCTAGAGGGTTTTCAGAATTGGCTCCTAGGTTTTTAATGGCAAGATGCATATGGCAAGTTTGATAGTGTTATTCAAATAATGTATTTGTAGCAATTAGACAGGGAGAAAGTAAAATGGTTAGTCCAAACAGTGGGGGTAGCAGAGGAATAAGCTTAGTCACCTACCGTAAAGTAAACCACAGAAAGAAAGGATGAAAGGGGCTTAGAGATATATGAATGGAAAGACTAGATCCGCATGGCAAGAAGAAACAACCAAGAAAAATTCCCATTAACAATAAACCCTTTGTCAGTAGCTGCACAATAAAAGACTTACTTCAGTGGGTCAGAGGCAGTATTAGTATTAAACAGTTTCCTCAACTTTTGTAAGACACATTAGGACTTGGGTGTTATTCAGATATTCCAAGGGGGAGCATAAAAATCCTGATTCTGACTCTGGCAAGAGGAAGCATTCAGGGAATTGGCATCATTCTTTTCTATGCTGTGGTCAAAATGCCTTTAGATAGTTATGGACTCCCATCCTTGCCCTTGATCCATGATTTAATGAGGGCAACAGTAGTCCCAAAACCTGAAAAGTTAGTTGTTCCTCCTCCCAAGCCTGCAGGAGAATTCTGTGTCATTGATGATACTAGGTAGACTGATTGTTCAGTCCTTTGATGTACGGTCAGGAAGGGGCTTTACTAACAGTATTGTGGTGGCAGGAGGGTTAGGCAAGGTATGGAAGTGTTACGGAAAAAACATGGCTGATGCTTGGCACAGTGCCAAGAGCCAGTTTGTTGTTAAAACAAATGGGAAAATGGTGGCAGGGTAGAAGATGAGGAATGACCTAGTCATAAGGGAGTAGCCAATAAACTAGGTGTAGACATTCAGGGAGAAATAGAAGATACAGTATATATATTTATTCTAGATATGATTTCTAAATACCCCTGACTTAGGAGAGAATGCATCCTACTGGATCCCAAGTACCCAATACCATATACTATAAGTGTTGTGGTAATCGGGTATTCATATTTGGGGTATGTATCATGAAAAGGCCATTTATGAATAGTAACCATTCTAGTTTTAAATGCGTTTTCATTTTGGCTGGCAATTGTTCTTATTTATTGGATTTTGGTAACCAGGTACGCTCACTGAGGCAAGCCATCCCATTTACAGGAATGACTCAGAATTAATTTCAAGAAATATGTAAACTGTTTACTTATATCGTATAGAGTACATAAGGCTACAGTATACAGTGTAGTAGTTAACTACAATACAGTAAGTGCAATGGATTTATAGGGCAACAACTTGTACAAGAGATCCATTTATTAGATAAAGACAACTATGTTTAAGCACTTTGTAATATCAGAACTTGAACATAGTACAGAGACAAATTCAATGTGACAGATTAACAAATTAGCTAGCTGAAGCAGGCACAGGGGTTGTCTTCAATAGACCCAGATACTGAGGACTAAGTCTACCCTATATTGATACCATAGTGCATTACCACCATTTTAGAAACTTGTGATGCCACAGGGCATGAAGCTGTTGCTAACCATTGTAGTTAAGCACATCGCTCTCTGAATTTCTTTGTACACCTTGAGCTTCATATTCTGTGTTCATCAAAGAACTGTATGTTCATCAACAGTAAGTTACTTCTGAGTTGAACATTTCTCAATTCTATATTTTCACATTCAGTACTCCCTAGTGTAGTCCAACATCCCCAATTATTTTTTGTAATGTGCCCTTTCTGAATACCTCAGTCCCATTCGTGGATTTTAGTCTTCTTGCCTCTTTCACAAATAAACTAGCAATCCTTGCCACATAACTTAATTGCATGAGTTATGTCAATGCACTGACTGCTGTTGTTTTACAGACATTTAATTAAAGAAGCATCCCCTACTGCTATGAAAAAAAAAATGTATCTTGCCATGAGTACTGATTTAATTCCCTTTCTGAATATAGTTATTCAGATCCCTACTTCATTAGACCTAGACATTATTTGCAGTGTTTGATGAGGTCTAGGAAGAAAATATTTCCAATTTATATTCAGTTGCTTTTTTATAGTAGTGCAATACATTAACTTTGATAGAAAACTGATCAGAGCAGAATTATTACAACAAACACCACAATCTTAGATACAGTGTTTTGACCCTTTCAGAAGGTGAGTTTCCTTACAAATAGCAGTTTTGGAAGATCATTAGAAATCAAAAAATGCTGTTATCTTTTTTTACTTAAAGCAGTTTTTCATTATATGGTGAAAATGTTGTACTTAAACATTTTTATTCAATTGTTGATTGACCTTTTTCCTTCTTTTTCACAGTATGCCTTCTTTTTTAACTCGAGTCCTGTAGCATTTTTTAAAATATGAAATAATTAATCAAGTAATTCATTAGATAACACTGCCACACAGTTGTCATTTACATTCTCTGCTCTATTTAAATTCCACTGTTTTAAACCCCTTTTCTTGAGGCTAACATGAACTATCATGCAACAGACACTGCTTTGGGGACCCAACCTTATTATACACATGGGACATTAGGGCTAACTACTGGTTATAAAACATGAGTTCTAAAGTGATGAACACACCATGAAATGTGGTATCACAGAAATTCATTTGAAAATTAAAATTAACAGTGAGGGCTGACATCAAGGGTCACAAAGGTGCATGGTATTTACCAAAGCATGTAAAAAATAACATTGGGAAGTGAACATAAGTATAATACTACAACTTCAGGCATCCTGAAATACAATCACCCTTAGGCAGGGACCCTCCTTGTCCAAAGATATCTTCTAGGAAAATTATTTACAGTAATCTCAATTGTACAATCATGATATATTCATTATAATGGCATGAACATTTAAATAAACAAAACCTGAACATCTTATCACTAAAACTTACTAATGGTTGAAATATTGTACATATTATGCTTCTAAAAGCTTCATCAAGTAGGCTACACAGGACTCAGCAGCTCCAGGACACGTCAATCCTGCCTCAGAAAGGAAGCCTGCCCAGGGTAGTTGAGTGTTAAGGAGCTCAGTAAATGACCAGATAGCTAAAACTGTTAGCAGACTTAAAATCCCAGGGGGTTCCCACCTTCTGTCTGTGATCCAGATTACCTGCACACAGGTAGTGGATAATGCCAGAATCTTCAATCCATTTACATGTCAAGAGAAATCTATTCCCCATGACAATCTGGAATGACACTGGGCAATCACTCATATAGCACCCTATGTACCCTAATCATACCCATGTCCAGTGTGTCCCAATCAAACAAATTAAAGAGACCAACATTGGGATCAATGGTCAAACCAGAGCAAGCAACATCCAGTCCAGTGAACCACTGTATCATACCCTCTCAGAATAACTCTATGATCAAATTGAGATATTTTGCAAGCAGCTCCTTGCATGCAAAACAAAATAGATCAGGTCTGAACCTCACCCACCAATTCTGAACTGATCAATGCAGAAGTGGGGGCATTAATGTGAAACAACAGGGGAGGGAGGGAGGAGCCCATGCTCATAGAGAGGGTCTTAGCAAAGTGCATGGATGACGAGGGGGAGCCAAGACAGACCATGTCATGTCATGGGACATTCCCCCATTGTCTACTTATCCATGCTAATTGTGAGGCTTGATGGCATAGCCATGGCAAACTCAAACTTATGATCAGGGGACCACCTGCTGATTATGATCCATGTATTAACCACTGATCTGAAAGGCCTCCAGCTGAGGAAAAAGGGAGGTCACACCCTTCTTGTATCAAACAGTGCTATTACAAGACCTCTCCCACCACTCTAGCAGCCCAGCAGAGCAGATCCTAAGTGGAGATAAGGGGGATATACATCATCTGCATGGATCTCTGAGCAGTGTGCATTGCTATCAGGCTGTCCCCATGGTGCAGACCCTCCAGTTTGCATGAATGGGTATGTCAACCAATCAATTCCAGATGACAGACATCATTCATTTTATCCCTCCTAGTCATGGTTGTGATGCCTCTGTGGCTGCCTCAAATAATTAGGGCTACAGAGGTAAAAGGACAACCCAACCCTGTGGTACAGGCACAAAGTGCACTGCAATGCCTCCAGATCTGTGGTAGCATAATTTAGGTTTCATTATACCACACTACAATGCTGCACCCCCCCACACACACACAGAGTGGGTTTTACTGGCTGTCCAGCTGTAGCATTCTGTCATCAGTTCCAAATGGTGGACCCTAGGTGGGTCAGAGATGCTCAAGATCCTTGGATAAACAAAGAGGTGTACCACCCCACTGGTCAGATGCTGCAAGGAGGGAATAAATAGAGTCATGTAACAAGAAGGCCCCCACTGAGAGGAATAAATTAATGAAGGTCCATCACTACTGAAGTACCTAAATGTCCAGCAGGACATAATATCTCCTTCATAAGCATACCCTTCATGGCCATGTCAGGTCAGAGATTTAACCAATCTCTGCCCCCTCTTACCACCCATAAGGGCACCAGTGGACCCCAGCTGGATTATGTAACCTCAAATGTGGGGTGGGGGAGTGAGGATCCATTTCTAGCTGCCTTTGACTAGGAGGTCATCATAGATAACAGAGATGGTCTTAAAGGTGAAAACAGTGACTAGGGGCTCAAACAGCTGTCTAAACCATATAGTAGTCAAGCTTCTAATGTGAGAAACATGAGTTTATACTACATTTATTACCTGGTATTACTTGGCACTTTATTTCAAAAGAAGGCCATAGGCCCAATTGTTTGTCTCCTACTCCTAGTGGGCATCGGTTAATCAATTGTTTTCTCCCATTCAAGTATTTGTCCAACCTAGCTTTGAATATATTAAAGAATCCAGACTCTACTATGTCTCTCGGTAGTTTATTTCATGCCGATGCTGCGATGGTGTTAAAAAAGTTGTTTGTTTTATTCATATTGGCCCTCATAATTACATGTTGTTTGTTGTGTGATCTGAGGCTTTGAATTCTAGTACTGTACTGAAAGTTACACACGATTGCTAATTCTGAGTCTTGCAGAATCTTTAACTGTAACAAGCCCCCATGTGCTCATCTATCTTCTAATGTAACTAGGCCAGGTTTTTTAGCATGTCTTCATATGATAGCCTTTTAGTTTGGTTATTAATTCTGTAGACCTATGTTGGACTATTTCTAACATGTCAATATCTTTCATCAGGTGTGGGTTTCAAAATGGGGATGCGTAGTCCAAATAGGGGCAAATATAACCCCTATATAAAGCATAATACATTGTTCAATATGGGAAACAAAGGCTTTTTGGATATGTCCTAAGATTCTATTCGCAGTCTGTTATTTTATAACACTGGTCCCATGGTGTTAGTCTGTTAATTGTAACTCCCAAATCTCCTTCCCTTTCTGCCACTTGAAGTTCTTTTCCATTTAACATTTACTGTATGGATAGCATGGAATAAATAACCATGCATTTATCTTTGTTGAGTGTCATTTTGTTCTTTGTTGCCCACCTATTGATTCTATTTAAATCCTCTACCAATGTCAAATATTTAGACAGCGTATTTACCTTTCCACCTTATAGAGTCTGAAAATACTCTAGTTGCTAATCCACAAGACACTAACCCCTAACTCATGGAGCCATGGACCCAAACACCACCCAAAATCCTATTGCAAACTATCAGTGACAATGAATTATGTTCATAACCCAAACTCAACAACCTGAAGTATAGAAAAGACTCCAGCTCTTCTGCTGTGGTCACAAAGAGAGTAAAATGAATGGAGTATAGACAGTGGCCAGACATTCCATCCCTGTACAGGTTCCCCCTCATTGCCTAGAGGTGAAAGTGTCAGGTTTAGTCACTTCCATTCTGGTGATCCAGTGATTACTGCATTAGTCAGGCTGTATTCAGCCAGGTGCCTTCTGCAGAGGACAATGATGATTCAACTGAATTGAGTCTACTGGCCTGGGGAATGCAATGGATGGAGAAGGATCATGGTAGCCACTGCCACCCTAGTTGGAAGTGGAGTGGAGTGATCTGTTGAAGATGTTGCAGCACTGGATGTGTTAGATGCCTCAGATGATTGTGAACAGGTCATACAAAGGAGAGAGAAACAGTTATGACAGGGAATATTACAGTACCATCTGAGGACTCTACCAAAGAAGAACTTTTGCTGCAATTTTTGGTATACCAACCTGATGATAACTGGTCTCTCTCTTCATCTGTGTCTTGTTCCTTGGTTGTCCTTTGTCCCAGTCACCTGGAAACCTAAATACATCATTCTTCTTTGGAGTAGGGCAGACAGAGTACAAGGTACTGTATGTAGCCCCCTGTACCACTGCGTAATGACAGGGAATGTGTCCATTGTTGCTGGTTTGCAGCTGAAAGAGAGTTGATAGGGGGCACAGGCTGTGAGAATTGCTGAGTCAATGAGAGGGTCCCAATGAAGTACTCCGCAGTGACTGGGGAATACAAAGTTTTAGGCAGCCTATTATAAAACACTCACAGCAGGATGAGGTAACAGAGGCTATATGGTAAACCCAGTTGCATTAGATACCCTCTCACATCAGTGAAGGCATGACTCTTTTTAGATAATTTAATAGAATTGTCTTTAAGAAAGAGAACGGTCTGTCATTGAAATTGCAGGGGCTCCTTTCCCACCCCAGTCTCATAAGGTTTTCATTTACCAGATGATGCAGGAATCACACTTGGATGGGTCAGATCCACTCTGCATGCTTGGATTTTGTAGCCAGGGAGTGGTGGGCCCTTTTGGTTTCAACTGGAGGACAATTGGAAGTGTTCAACAGCAGGAGAATTGTGTGCTGTACAAGAATGATTACATCAGTCCACTTGATTTGTTCCAGAAACCCAATATTTTCAAATGTTTTTTCTAGGAGCAGTTTTTTTTATATTGTTTATTGTATTCAAAATGTCATGGAGCTCAAGACTCATTTTTCAAAGGTGTCCAAGTCGGAGGCATATACACAAGCATAAACAAAGTCAGAAGGCTATACAGTACACAGTGATAAGCACACATGATAAGACAGAGATGAAGGCATCATGAAATCAAATAATCATTAAAGTAAAGGTATTATGTACATTTATAATCAAGCTTCTTTAGGGACAGGGAAATATTTGTGATTTAAAAGAATCAAAGTTGGCAAAATCAAGCAAGTTAAAGGGCAAGAAATTACATCAGTTTTATCCAACAAATACTGGACTGACTGAAATTGTTCCCAAAGTTGGGCCTGTAGGATCTACTCATTGGTCCTACATGAGTTAAGAGAGTCTCTGCAGCCTTAAGTTGTCTCACCAGCACTGAGAATTCTTTTGTAGTATTTGCAGCATCCAGGTTTATTTCAACAGTGTCTTTAAGTATTTGTGACAGCATAGCTGTGATCTAGCCTATATCAGAGGTGGTGGACCCCTTGCTTGCCATTCTCAGAGTCATCATCCTTAGGTTGAAAAATTGTAGGCCTCACCTCATGGCACAGTTTTCTCAACTAGCTAACATTGCAATTCCTGGTCTGATCATGCTGAAAGCAGACTAGAAATGTAGTATGGACCCCATGGGTCATTATGGCATGAAGCACATTTTTAAAAAAGGACACAGTTAACTACTGGATTGTTAGGGACTGTAGGGAAAGAGGGGAATCTACAACAATCAGCTGCCATATTGGTTATGGTCAGCACCATTATTATACTTCAATATTTGTAGTTTGAGTCCTATGCTAAGAACTCGGATAAGTTCTTAGTTTTTTTTTCCTGGATTGAGGTTCCCAGAGAGCATATGTTGTATTGTTGACCTTAATGTTTACTTCTTGTTCAGTTGCCTCCTCAAAATTCTCATCCTCCAGCTTCTGAAACACATTATTCTACTGTCTCTGTCTTCTTCTCTTCTGTAACTCTTTTGATATAGGCTAGAACCCATGTACAATTACAGTAGTCAACTCAGGAGCTGTTAGCCTGCCTTTGTTTTGCACATCTGATGATGAACACAGCTGATAATCTTTTTTTTTTTCCCCTTATCCTCATTTGGAAGAAGAGACCTCTGCCATAAGCTTTCCGACCTTTATCCTTTCCTCAGCCATTCATCATTATAGAACCATCCATACTGAATGAGTTATACAAGCAGTCTGCACAGAAACCATGAAAGAAATTGATATTCTTCTGGTCCGCTAAAAACAAATGGATTCACAAATGTAGCTCACTTGCATTCAATCGTACACATATGAGAGCAGCTCAATAATGAAATCATGATGATGAAACTGACTATTTTATTATGATTTTGGATTTCTTATTTGAAAGAACAGTTTGGCTACTGCTTTAGCTGCACAAGAGGGCTGTTGCTGTCGCAGCTCTACAGAAATTACAATATTGTTCTCTCACAAAGGAAATATTTTATAGTACAATATAAAATATAAATAATGTGTTTTTACTTTTATTTGGAAAAAAAACAGACACTACTTCAACTGCAAACCACTATTGTTGCTGCCACATGTCCTAGCAAATGTTTACTGTTCTCTTACTGAACAAAAACAAATCTCATGCAGTGAAACCAAAAAGGAAGAGCCACAGCCTCAGCTCACTTCCAAATAAAAAAATGGCCACTCAAATTAGCAGTCAGCAAAGTGACCATAAAACAGATCTGCACTATTAAATAGCAACCTTCTAACACTGAAAGTGAGAGCTAACTAGAGGTATGCAAATTTGAAAGCTCTTTACGTTACCAGATCTTCGAAAAATTTACAAACTTCACAAAGTGCGAAGTGTCAGCTAAGCAATACTTTGCAAGGTGAAGTGGCCCTTTTATCCACCAAATCAGCAAAACGTCTCACAGAGTTGCTGCTTCACATAGACTTTGTGGCAAAAAGTGCCACTTTACCTAGAAAACCCTGACAAAGTTATGGCATGTGAAGTTGGTGTGGGAGACAAGGATGTTTAAACTTGGTAATGGTGACGTTTTCCTACATTACACCAACTTTGTTACATTTCTGGTGCTTACTATTCCCCTCACCCAATCTCAACTCACAGATGCACTCAGAACAAGCACAGTAAATAACAGAAAAATATATTTGTTAAAACATTTTTTTGTAAATGAAAGCTTTTCTAATCACACTTGCAGTACAAATACTCGGCCCTGAAACTCACAAAATATTTTGGTTCTAACATTTTTTTACTTTTTTAGGAGTCTAAAGTAAACAGCTTCTACACCTTCTTATAACACTGTAGGAGTAGGACTGTACACGCTGAGTGGGATAAGGTGGTAAACATTTTGCTGCAGTGTACCATGTAACCACTGCTTTGCACAGTAAAGCAGTCATGTGACCTGCTCTCCATTTTTATTTTGTGAAGTATTATGAAATTTGCCAGATTAGGATTACTGTTGTGGAACTTTCTGAATCCCAAACCCCTATTCTTCAAGGCAAAGGCTATGCAGCATTTGAATATGTTTTTCTTACTTTGCTGCAAAGACTTTGCAAAGCTTTGTGAGTGGGCAGTGACAGTCCCTAGTGGCGGAAGCATGTCAAGCTTGATACGTTCTGTTATTTACAATGTTCCCCTTATGTACATCCAGTTTTTAAAGCGTAACCAAAGCATATTGCTAAACTTTAGTGGGATAGAGGAGTGCTGCAAGTTTATGAAAGTCTATGATTTTATTCCTAGAATTTGAGAAGCTGGATTAAGCTGTTACTTGAAACAATGATAGAGTACAGTGGATTAAAGCTGCTTCAATGATTAAACTGTTACTTCAGTAACTGTAAATTTACAGTCTGAAATCATGATGACCAACTGAATTAGGCAGGTATCAGAGAATAAGTAAAATATGTCTTATTTGGCCATCTCCACAGGGGAGCTCTAGCTGGATCTATGATCCCCAAAGGATGGAAATTAAAAAATAGCATGATTCTAATGCAGCCATGAAGAAAAAATGTGTGAAAATTATGTTTTGTGGCAACTCATATCCAACCCACTCCCCCTTGCTTACATGGCACATACTTAGTCTTTAAACTAGATGCTAAATATTACCCCAGAATATATGGGGAAAAAAGACAGGCATACAAGCAGATCATGCAGGGACCTGGGGAGGGGAAAACAAAGCTAAGATATATGAATAAGGGGAAGAGAAAAGCATTGATAAATGTAATGCTTTTGGGCCCTATGTATGAATGTCTATAAAATACTGTATAGGCATTCCTATGTCCAAATGCCAGACAGTGGGGACCTGCTCACTACCAGCGACATTCACCATGGGTGCAATAGTGCCATGAGGACTGGATTCCTGGCTGACCATGAAGCACCACTTAAGAGGTGGGAGATATGTGCCTAGGGGCATGTCCCATGCTGCACCATACACAGTGGCACTGCACACTGCTGGGGCTGAAAAATGTACATGAGGGGGACAATGCCATAAATAATTATGCATCCCTCCACAGGTTACTTGCAGAGAGTGGTGGCAATGAAATCTCCAGGCATACAGCAGCCCCATCCTGATGGGCTGTCTAGAGGGCATAGGGTAGCCATTCGGGAAAACACCCATTGTTTATTCAGTGCTGGTGGTGCCATCCCAGGATCCCTCACAAGAGAGCAGCAGGGGATCCACTCCAGCATCCAGGACAAGCATCCAATTGAATGTCCCCCTGCACTACTATGCTCCCTCCCATGCTGAATCATACTGAGGGGACAGGGCTGCTGTCTGGCAACTGGTGTTCATGAATGCCAGCATGCACACACCTGTCCGTTGGTGTGGAGCAGTACAGATGTGTTGCACTCATTCCACACATAGGGCACTTGACCCTTTCAGAGTATCCCAGGATGCCTGTGGCCTTTATATGACTAGGATGAACTGTACACTAGATGAGCTTCCTCCATCGGGTCCTCTAATTCTGTATCCACAAACCAGAAAAAAGAAGAGTTGACTCCTGAATATTTTTCTGTCTTCATTAGGATCTTTTATTATGTTTGTCATGTGTGCATGCTTAGCAAACATCTTGCTACAAGAGAGTGGCTTTTGAATGGTGTCACTGCCAAGCCCATTGCAGTTTAAAATAGAAGGGGCTCATCAGTCTACACCAATGACCACGCACTCCAGTTGTGATACCACTCACTGCTTGCTGAGTGGAAACTTCTGATACATCAATGGACTGGCAAAGCACAGAATACATGGCACCATCCACCACTTGTAAGCAAATTTTTACTTACAAAATGTACTGCATGTAAAAACAAGGTGCCATGCAGATAGAGCAGACATTACCACACATCAAAAGGTCCAACAGGTTTTGCACATGCGTGCTTCCACAGGGACAACCATTACAATTCACAATAGTGTTTAAATAGAGACAGTCCTTTAAACTGATAGTACATCAATAATGTGAAAAGAAGGAAATTTAAAGAAAAAACATTTTACCAAGACTAGCACTAGTGAATCAAATTGTGCATATCACTAGCAGCTATGATAAGTTAATATGTGGAACCTTTGTGAAAGAGCTTGCACTCAAAGGTCTTTTCTGAATCACTAAATAAATAAAATAAAATAAAATAAATACAACCTAATACTTATATTATATTGGGTAAGAATAAAAGCTGCATTTTATAAACTTGCAGCTCAGGCTCAGTCCAGTGAACACATGTGATGGAGGACGTATATTAAAATAACATTTTGTTCACACTAAGGTCTTCAGGCTAAAAGGAGGAATGGAGGGTACTGTTACTATTAGAGATGCAGCGAATTTAAATTTCACCAGCGAAGTGCCCACAAAGTTGGCACTTTGCATTGTCACTTCACTGTGCTAGCTGGCCAAAGCAAAAGGCTCACTTAGCCTTGTAATTATTACTTTGCATTGTCAATCCACCTTAATGTGAAGTAAGGCAAAGGGACAACAATATTGGCAGCCCCTCATACACACACAGTCACCAGAATTATTGTGCATCCGCAAAAATGCTCATGTCTTGTATCCAGAAAACTCCCCAGTGCTGATGAAGTGAAATGAGTGTAACAAGAAATGCAAAGTCTCCAAGAATTAATGGTGCACTCAGTCATGCATGCAGTGGTCTCACAAAGTCACCAGAATTAATTTGCATCCCCAAAATGCTACTGTCTTGAGTCCAGAAAATTCCCCACTGCTGATAAGATGAAATGAGAGGGTAACAAAAAATGCAAAGTCTCCGAGAATTAATGGTGTACTGCAAATGCACAGACAGATTAAGATTGTGCTGCACACTCAAGAGATGGAGATGCAAAGGCACAACAACACACAACCAGTGCTCACATGTCATAAATCTAAATCTGGAAAAGAATGCCTTTTGCCGGTTGGCGGGGGTTAGTGCACGGCAGTAACAGTCCACTACCAGTAAAGATACCACAAAGCAGTATAAAAAATTCATGCAGATGCAGTGGATAGCAGGTTCACACTGCTGCAATTACTCTGTGGCACAATAAAAGGTGTCTGATTTAATGGCATGCATCGCAAACACTCTCACACACACTACAAGTAATGAGTAGCAAACTAAAAACCTTTAGTAATATAACCAAATGTTTTAAACAAACTGGAATTATACACTGCTGCACCACAACAATCAGCAAAAAAATTTCAAGAATTACTGAAAATATTACTGTGTGTACATTAACACAGTTATACAAGAAACATATAACCAAAACAGAAAGACTGCCTTTTTCTCCCCGTTTATCTACACCACAGATATGCCCCTTCCCCAAAGCACACTTCCCAGTACACAGACTGACTTTTCTAAATTAACATTCAAAATCAACACACAAACAATAAACAATCGATGATATGGGCACAGAACGGTTTTCAACAATCGATGTATTAAATTGTAAGAAAAAATAGCTCAAAAAGGTTTTTAACAGCTTTTAGAGGATATGAATCGATGAGCTCTGAGAGAAACTGTCTCCATCTTCCACTACACACACACTACACAGAACTGAGACTGAGCAGAACAATCTAGAGCCCATGTGACCTGCAATCCCATGAAGCACTGCAAAATTCATCTTTGGAGCTCAAAAACAAGGAGAGGTTAGGCGAAGTACATTGATTTCAATGTACTTTGCCTAAAATTGGTGGAAGAGTGGTTTGGGGAAGGTGGAATAATGCAAAGTCAGTGTATTCAATGGATTTCATGTTCCCCATTATGACGCAAAGTACTCCGCTTCACGTTATGGGGTACTTCACGGATTCCCCGTTACTCAGCGAATCACTTTGCAGAGCGAATTTCGGCTGCTTCACCCACCAGTAGTTACTATTCAGGACCAATTTAGAACCAGGGAACAGACAAATAGTTAAAGCTTCATATACACAGTGTTGTAACATGCAATCTACACCATATGGGTTTATCACAACTATTGATCCATTTCTACTTTTTTCCTGTTTTTCTCATTTTTCTAAGAAAAGAGGTGATATCAAGGCACCTAAATGACAGATTCAAAAATGCCTCTCTGCATAGGATATTATCATACAGGTTACCTCCTTTCGGACCAACCGTTACCTTTTCAATGCCACAGAACCCACATTTATGGGAGCCATCTTAGGCACTATTAAGTAGATGTTTGGCCAATGCATTTTTCTCATTCTTGCAACGTATGTCACTTAGATGTTCACCAACTTGGATTTTGAGGGACCTGGTGGTTTTGCCTACATAAAAAGCATGGCAAGTACATGTAGCAGTTGATAAACTGTCTGATGTCAGTTTCTGAGTATATTGTGTGATGTGAACTGCAAAATTTTTACAACTGTAGTGCAAAATCTGCAGTGGCCACAAGAAAAACAACCCTTAGGTTGTGACGGTAACCATTGTTGTGATGGTCTGATTGCAGGCTGTAACGAGTGGGCTAATATGTCAGAGAGGTTCCTACCCCTCTTGTCAACCATTCTAGGAAGGATTTGTGATTCCTTCCTCAAACTTGGGTCTGTAGTTAGGATGTGCCAATTTTTTTCAATAACTGTCCTCATTCCTCTTGTGTTGGTACCAAAGGTAGTTAAAAAGTTAATCTGGATACTATCAGTAGCAGATCTTGCTTGTATTCTAGAAGGGATGAACGTGGCATTTCCCCTCACAGTAATGGTGGCCTCATGTACCAGAGTATCACTATACCTGTCTATAAACATGAATGCCGTATCTTGCATTTGTTTCTCAAAATCAGAAGGTCTGCTACAGTTATGCTTAAGCCTCGTGAATTGTGATTTGGGGATGTTCCTGATGGTGTGGCTGGGATGGCAGCTGGAAGAATGGAGCAGTGTATTTCTATTGGTACTTTTATGATACAGGTCTGTGGCTATAGTACCATTTGCTTGTTTATTTATTTGGCGATCCAAACAATTAATGGACTTCAAATCAGCCTGTACTGAGAATTTTACATGTGGATTTGATTTATGTAAATAATCCACAAAATGCTGCAATTCCACCTCTGTACCTCACCGCACCATCAGGACATCATTACTATTGCTCCTCCAGAGGTCAATCCTGTTGAAAAAGGGGTTAGTAGCTTCATTGTATATAACTCCCATTTCCCTTTGTCCCAAATAAAGGCTGGCATAATTGGGGGCAAATGTGGCCCCCATGGCTGTAGCCTTTACTTGGTGATAATATTTCCCTTGAAAGCTAAAGGTATTACAGCAAAGAACAAACTCAGACAGTTTGACTAGAAATTCTTTTTGCCCTTCCCCCGACTAGTAAGATTCAACCAGTTACGCAATGCCAAAAGCTCACCTTCATGTGGAATGTTCATATATAGTGATTCTATGCCCATCGAGACAAGTAGCCACTTAGCTTCAGTCTGCAGATTCCCCAGCAGGCCCAGTACCTGAGTTGTGTCTCGTAAAAAGGATGGGAGCCCCCCTAACTATGTCCCCAATGTGGGAATCCACATATTGGGAAAAGAGCTCCGTGATGGAACCTATGCCTGATACAGTGGGTGTGCCAAGGGGATGCTGCAAACTTATGAATTTTTGGCAATACGTAAATGATGGCTCGTACTGGGTGGTAACCTGTAAAAATTCAAGGGAACATTCGGAAATAATACCATCTTTGTAGACTGCCCTCAGGACAGAGTCTATAGTTTGTTTAAACTCCAAAGTGGGATCTCTGTCTAACTGTTTGTAGAAGACGGTATTCCCCAATTGTCTCAGTACCTCAGAGACATATTCCATGGAATTCAAGACAATGACATCACCCCCCCTTGTCTGATGGCTTAATTGTAATTGAACTATTTTGTTCTAGTTCCTCAAGTGCTTTTTTGCTCAAAGTTACTAATATTGTGAAATATAGAAGCACTTTCTGTATCAAAACATTCACCGATGTCATTAAGACATGCTTGTTCAAAGACATGTATAGCAGCAGTAAGCGGTGGTGTAAAGGCTGATTGTGGTTTAAAGGACTGCAGGCATGTCCCAACATTGCTGTTAGAATCCATGTCAGGATCCATGTCAAGAGATGTAACATCATGTTGTGATGTGTGCCCAGCCAGAATGCATATTTTCCTTTTGTTAAAAAATGCATTTATTCTCAACATTCTAGTTAATTTTTTAATGTACACAAAGAACTCAAATTTCAGTGCATGGCAAGTAGGAAGAAAGCTAAGCCCTTTATTAAATATTGCAAGTTAATCTTCCATTAAAGTTATATCAGAGATATTAATAACACTCACCTGCCTTTCATTCACTTGCCCCTCATCTTTGGTGATGGCAGCCTGCAGTTTTTTTTTTTAAATTCCCTTCTTTTCACATTATTGGTGTACTATCACTTTAAACAATTTTCCCTATTTAAACACTGTTGTGAATTGTAATGGTAGACCCTGAGGAAGTGCTCAAGTGCAAAATCGGTCGGACGTTTTGATATGTGGTAATGTCTGTTCTACCTGCATGTCACCTTGTTTTTACATGTAGTACATTTTGTAAGTAGAAATTTGCATACAAATGGTGGATGGTGCCATGTTTTCTGTGCTTTTCTTGTGATTGTTTTTACACAGGCACATTAACAATGGAAATACTTTTTTTGCTTTGGACATCAATGGACTGAGCTGCTCTAATCAGAGAGGGCTTCAGTCCTTTGATTTGCATGAAGCCAGCCAGCAAGCAGCTGATCTGCTTTCAACACCAGAAACATTACTGTCAGCTTCCTGACAGGGATACTGTCAGCTTTGGGGGTGATAAACTCGTGAATAAACGAGTAGTTAATTTATCTTGCTATGTGAGATTTGTGTATTTCTAAATCACTGATGGTCCCCTGAACATAGTAAAGTATCTTATCAATGAAAATGAGCATTCAAACAAACAAAAATATAGAGCTGAAATCTCTAGCCATGACTCTGGTCATGTCATCATCGGTCACCCTGATGTGCATGCCCAGAGTCATGGTTTCAGTTTTAAACTCTATATTTCTGTATGTTTGAGCACTCATTTTCACTGCTAGGATAGTTTGCAATGTTCAGGGTACTGTCAGCATTTTAGAATGACAAAATATTATATAGAACGATAAAAGAAATACTCTTGTATGCATGAATTTACCAGCCCCAGAAGCTGACAGTGTTCCTTTAAGTGTAAGCGGACAGAGTGCCCAGCCCTGCTACCACATCTTTCTCTCCATCCCCTATAGGTCACTCACCCCCCCGCCTACCCTTCACATCTTTATAAATATATTGTTTTAATGTAAGCAGAGTGGGGTGCCCACCACTGCTACTGTTTCTTTCTCTCTATCCCTGCCTGGTCGCTCACCCACCAGCCCTTTCCATCTTTATAAATATTTATATATTTTTTAAAATTTAAGTGGTCCTGGGTGCCCACCCCTGTACCACTTCTATTGACACCCCCCCACCAGGTCACCCACCCCCATTCCCCAAAAAGCCAGACACTGGGGTGCTCAATCCTAGTGTCAGAATGCAAGTATCTAAAATAAAGAAAACCATCCCTCAATGCTTTTGTTTTAAACCCTCTAAAAAGGAAAACAATCCATTGATTTCTGTTGCACCGTTAGTTCCTCCCACCAGACCCTCCAACTCAGCACCCATCCACCCCAAGCCCTTACTTACCCACCAGGGGTCCAATGCCATAATCCCCTCTGGAACGCAGACACATCTTCAGTCTTCAATGCCGGACCATGAACTGAGGAAATCAGATATGCAGTTCAATGTATTTCAGTGGGATTTTGAATTTAGTGGCATAACCATTTATTAATATGTTTGCCCAGCATTTTCAACATGACTCTTTTGGGACTCCACCTCATGAATAATGGCAGTAAAAGTAGACAAAAATTGTCCCAAAAGGTAATTTTGTGGTTGCTGCATGAAATCACCCGTTGGGCAGGAGTTAAAAGATTTATCTGCCCTTGTTTATGTTGCGGGATCATAAAAATCTATGTTGAAAATGTGGCTTATAAATATTTTAAAAACAATAAAGTTATTAGCCTACATTGAAATTTGTAAATGCAGGCTTGTAACTTTGGTCATTTTCAATATTTTGACCTCAAATTTTCAGCATAGCCATTTATTAACAACACCTCATGAATGTGGCAACAATAATCTTTCAGATCCTTGCCAATATGTGTTTTCATGTCCCAAAAGTTGATTTTGCAGCCACTGCATTAAATCACCTTTTGGTCGGGACTTGCACATTTTCTCTGCACTTGTTCATGAGGTGGGGTCATAAGAAGACTATGTTGAAAATTAGGGGCAACAGTATCAAAAAACAACAAAGTTAAGAGCCTGCATTGAAATATACAAACTCAGTCTCATAAATTTGGTAATTTTCAATATTTTGGCCCCAAGTTTTCAGCATAGCCATTTCTTCACAGCACCTCATAAATGTGACAGCGGTCATTTTTCAAATCCTGGCCAAAATGTGTTTTTGCTCTTGTGGCACAAAATCACCTTTTGGGCAGGATTTGAAAATGTTCTCTGCTCTTGTTTATGAGGTGGGCTCATAAGAAGGCTATTTGAAAATCTGGGCTAAAAATATGAGAAAGCAACAATGTATACATTGCAATTTTTCAACACACACTTGTAACTGTGATAATTTTCAATATTTTGACCCCTGCTTTTCAACATAGCCATTTTTTGACACTACCTCATGAATGTGACAACTGTCATTTCTCAAATCCTACCCAAAATGTGTTTTAACACTTATGGTGCAAAATTACGTTTAAGTCATTGTTTTATAAATGACACCTTTCATGTTCAGAAGAAGTGGTCATAAAAAGATTATGTTGAAAATTTGGGGCAAAAATGTGAAAAATTGGTACAAAAGAAGAATCAGCGGTGAACATTTGACATTGACAAATGCTTATTTACTTTGTAGTCCCGCAGCAACCAGTGGTTTCTGGATTATCACTTCATCAGGGAATAGTTAATATTCTGTTGTAAATAAACAGAACAAAATGTAACCACATATGTATACATTAAATAGCTTGAAATAAATGTTAACCTGGTAATATATAAATAAATATATATATATATATATATATATATTTTTAAATTACCACTACACAGACAATATATCACGCGTCCATCTGTCCAACATACCACTACAGTGAACTGGTGACAAATGGGATGGAAAGTAAGCAAACATCACTGATAAAGATAGAAAAATATATAGGAATCAAGCCATCTAGAGGCTAGAAGGGAAAGGAATCAGATTAATTTCAGTGCAGCAGCTGCTCCTTGCTGCTTTTAAATTGCTTCTTTTTGATTTCACTTGGTAGCAGGTGATTTTTTTCTTACTACTTCTAAGGGGCTAGCAGGGAATTGTTTTGGGGCTGTTGAAATTTTGAAACCTATTTGGTGTGCTATATGAGGTCTGTTATTTCTTATTGTTTGACTTGGTAGCAGGCTGAGTTTTTTTTAGTTCTTAAGAGGAGCTAGCAATAAACGTTTTTGGAGCTGTTGAAACTGAAATCTGTTTTGGTGTGCTTTAAGTGAGGCTGTTATTTCTTTAAATTGGAGGCCTGTTTCTTCTGATTTCAAACCTATTTCTGTGTGCTATTGGTGGTGCTGTTTCTTTGAATTGGAATCCTGTATCTACTATTTCAAACTTATTTTGGTGTGTTGTTGGTGAGGCTTTTGTTTCTTTGAATTGGAGACATGTTTCTTCTGGTATCAAACCTATTTTTTGTGCTTTTAGTGGGATTGTGATTGTTTTTGCTGTCTTAACTAGCTGCAAAGTTCAGTGCACAGTGGAGGAAGGGTGCTAATATTCTGGCCTGGGGCCTCACTCAACTACCTGATAACTGGAGGCAGAGCAGAGTCTGGTTTGTGGTAATAGGTTGTTTTGGCTTCTCATTAGAGGCCAGAAGGGGAAGGAACCAGATTCATTTCAGTGCAGTAGCTGTTCCTTGCTGCTTTTAAATTGTTTCTTCTTGATTTTACTTGGTAGCACGTGATTTTTTCTTACTACATCTAAGGTACTAGCTGAGAATTGTTTTGGAGCTGTTAAAATTTTGAAAACTATTTTCATGTGCTTTAAGTGGACTGTTATTTCTTGTTGTTTCACTTGGTAACAGGCTGAGTTTTTCTTACTTCTTAAAAGGGGCTAGCAAGGAATTTTTTTGGAGCAGTTAAATCTGAAACCTATTTTGGCGTGCCTTAAGTGAGGCTGTTATTTCTTTAAATTTGAGTCCTGCCTCTTCTGATTTTAAATCTATTTTGGTGTGCCTTTGTTGGTGTGTTTCTTTGAATTGTAAACCAATATCTTCCTATTTCAGGCCTATTTTGGTGTGCTGCTGGTGAGGCTTTTGTTTCTTTGAATTGGAGACCTGTTTCTTCTGGTATCAAAACTTATTTTTCTGTGCTTTTAGTGAGGTTGTAATTTTTTTTGCTGTCTTCACTAGCTGCAAAGTTTAGTGCATAGTGGGGGAAGGGTGCTAATTGTCTGGCCTGGGGCATCAGCTACCTGATCATTTCTTTAGGGTATGGGATTGATCCCATCCACCCACCCTACCCCTCACCACACCCGCCCCACGTACATCATTTCCATTATACCAGGGATTCTGACATCACTTCCACAAAAGGGCAAAGAACATGCACCTGTCATAGCAGATGCAGACATCCAGGGAAGGAGTAGCAGTGAGTGAAGAGGTGACTGCTATCTTCAGAGAAGGGAAGTAACTGCAGTACAAAGATCTTACATTTTTACCCATTTGCATTGATGTTTGGATTTTGAAAAGGAGGGGGTAGGAGTTAGAAGGAGACTGTGCAATAGTTGATTACAGTTTCTTTTGGGGTGTGGACTAAAGGGATAGGAACTTAAAATACAGCTGCTCAATCTATATAAAGTGTATGACAAAAGGAGTAAGGGAAATTCAGAAAAGGAGAAGAATGTTTTGCAATGATAGAGGTGAGAGAAGAGAGACTTGGGGGAGTGTTGGGTATCTTTCATCTGTAAGAGTGGGGGTCACTGGTGGGCAAAAAAAGCAATGCGTAGGGTGGTAGGTTGCAACAACTGCAGTGCACCAATATTTCTAAAAATTGTGTGGAGGGTGGGAGGATGTTTAGTGTGTGACCAAATAGGGAAACATAAAAAGGAGATCAAGGGTCTGCAGGAGGAGCTAAGACAGGCAAGGCAGACTGGAGGAGGTTATAGTCCAACACTGGAGGGATGGAGGAGGGGAGATGAGGAAGGAGGTCAGTTTGGGCCAACGGGGGAAGGAGAAGGTCAGAAGAAGGAAAGCACAGACAGGGGAACCCAGGCCAAAGGGAACAGCATTGGGGGAACCCAGGTCAAAGAAAAAAGGCAACAGAAAGGAGGAGAAAGGGAATGGTGAGAGGAGGATGAGAAGTGACAACAGTCACAGAGTCAAAAAGGAGGGAATGGGCTGGCATGAGGAAAGAAGAAGCAGACATAGGAGAAGGGTCTTCAGAAAATTATTTTTGCAGTACTAAAGGGAAAGGAGGAAAAGGGAGGTGATAAGATTGGATGAGTAACTGATAGAAATCCAGATGAAACTGGGGAGGAGGGAAGTTCTACCAGGGGAATTACAATAGGGGTTGAAGGGGGAACTACTGTGCAGGAGAAAGGGGAGAAACTGGGAGCAAGAGGTGGGGAGGAAGGAAGTGAGCAGTGTGGTAAGAGGGGTGGAAGCTTAGTGCTGAGGGACACAATACTAAGAGGAATTAGGTGGGGTAGCCAAGGGAAGAGGCATAGTTGTATTTGGGTGGAGGCCATGTAGGGAATGACAGCAGAAAGGGTGGGACAATCTGTACTAAAATATGCTAGAAGGGTTAGAGAGAAGCCTCATTTAATTATACATTTGAGGACAAATGACCTGGCTGACAGGATGATAGATATAGTCCAGAAGAGATTTGAGGAACTAAGACAATTATGAGAGGGGGTAGGAAGATCAGAAACTTTCTCAGATATACTTTCAGTGCTCAGAGCAAGCACAGCAAGAAAGTTGAGAATAGATGAATTTAATGAATGGCTAAGAACCTAGTGTCAAACTAAAGGGTATGTGCTGCTGGGGAGGGACCTGGGAGGACAGTAGTCTCTATCTCAAGGATAGACTACACTTGAGCATGGAGGGAAAGAAAGTGTTGAAACAGAGGATGGAGGAGTACATAGAGGTAGCTGGGAATTTAAACTAGGAGTGGGGGGTGGCAAGTGGGCAAGGGACATGCAGAGACCACAGGTTGGGAAGCCATATGAGCTTACCCCCATAACAGTGACAATGAACAAAGGGCAAGTACTAGTGTCAATGCTAGCAAAGGAGGGCAAGAGAGGAAGGGGTGGAAGGGGAAGGAGTGGAAGGTGGTCACCCTGAATGCTAGGAGCATTGGGAAGAAAACTGCAGAGCTACAGGCTCTCATGGCAGAGGGTGAGGTGGACATGGTGGCCATCACCGAAACATGGGCCACCCAATACAATGACTGGGACCTGTCAATATCAGCATATAGGGTATTTCGTAGGGATAGATCAAATGGGAAAGGAGTATGGGAGGCACTATATGTGAGGGAAGGACTGAAGTGAGTATGAGAGGAAGGGGAGGAGGGTAGTATGGAGTCACTATGGATGCAAATCCAGGATTCCAAAAATAGGACTCAGGATGGGGTTGGTGTACAGGCCACCCTCTCAGACAGAGGAGTTAGACAGGGAACTAGTGGGACAGATCAGGAGGACCTGCAAGAAGGGTAGTGTGGTGATTGTGGGGCACTTCAGCATGCCAGGAGTAGATTGAAGTACCCCAACAACCAGGAATAGAAGGGAGCAGGTACTGCTGGATGCCTTCGAGGACAGCTTCCTGATGCAACTGATCAGCGAACCAACCAGGTTAGGTAATACCCTTGACCTTGTTGCTGGCAAATGAAGAATTTGTGAGGAAACTGATGCTGGAAGAACCGCTGGTGGGGAATAACCACCACTCTGTATGGTTAATGTTGTATATGGGTAAGGAAGGAATGGAATCTGGTACAAGGGTGCTGGACTTCAGGAGGGCTGACTTTGGGAGGATGGGGGAAGTGGTAAAAGGGTACCTGGCCTGAATACAACCTAGTATGGGCACTAACCAGACATGGAAGCTCATGAAGCTGGAGATAGTGGAAGCAACCAGAACCTGCAGAGAGGCCCAGAGCAAGAAGACTAGTGCAAATAAACCTAGCTGGGTGAGCAAAGAGGTCATGGAACAGGTAAGGAGGAAAAGAACTGCCTTTAGGAGGTACAAGGAAACAGGGAGAGGGAGGACAGGGAGGAGTACCTGAAGGAACTGAAGGAGCTGACAAGGACAGTAAGGGCAGGCAAGTTGTCTAAGGAACTCAGGCTGGCGCAGGGCATTAAGAAGGGGGAGAAGGATTTCTTCAGGTACATTTGGGAGAAAAGAAGCTGTAAGGACCTTATAGTAAGGATTAGGATGGGGATGATTGGAAGCAGGGGTTGATAAGGCAGAAGCACTAAACAATTACTTCTGCTTGGTATTTACTAAAGAGGAGGAAGGGGTGATATCCCATGGAGACACCAGCACTTGTGACCAGGGAGGATCTCGGTGGTGGAGTCCCCAGGGAGGGTGGAAGAGTACCCCAGAGGATGAGGAAGCAACTCCTGGTGGGGGACTGCAGTGTTAAAGAAATACATCTGGGTACAGGTTGGGGGGAGGAGAGGTAGATTAGGTGCCTACCCAGCACCATGGCTTGTAGGGATGGAAAGTGGATCCTGAGGATCGCAGAGGTGACAGGATGGGATGGTGAGCTTGATGTTATTGTTTATCTAGGGACTAATAAGCTGGCTACGGGTGAGGTTAGGGTAGTGCAGGAAGAGTTCAGGGAGCTGGAGATTGGTCTTAGGCAGGTAACATGCCTAGTGCCCTTTTCTGAGGTGTTGCCTGTCTATGACGGGGGGGGGGATAGGGTACTCTATACCAGAAGCTTCAGTACTTGGTGGAAGGAGTGGTGCAGAGAGGAGAGATTTGGCCTCATTGGGGATCGTGGTCTCACCTGGAGGGATGTAGCCTTATACAGGGTAAATGGTCTGCATTCATCTGGGAGGGGAACCTAGGGCATCAGTGAACAGTTCATATGCTACCCTGGCAAGAATTTAAACTAGCTGAGGGTGGTGGTGGAAGGGATCAGGGAGAATTAAACTGGCAGCCCCCTGCAAGTTGTAGTGGCCAGTATGGAGAACTTTAAGGGGGGAATCCCCAAAGGTACCTTAAACTGGGGAAAGTAGAATGGTAGGAAAAAAGAGTGATAGGTTTAGGAATAGAGGCAGAGGGCATAAGGAGAGTAAGCAAGATGGAAAAAGGGGGTCTGGCAGAAAATATTGTAGCAGAATTTGGAAGGCCATGTGTGCCAATGCTCGTGGTCTGGGAAATTAAATCCCAAACCTAGTGGCCATAATGGTAGAGGCTGACCTGGACATTGTCATTATTACCAAGTGATGGTGTAATGAGAACTATGACTGGTATACAGCCATTCTAGGCTACACTCTGTTAAAGAAGGACACGGTGAGTAATATGGGAGGAGGCCTGGCTCTTTGCATGAGGGATAGTATAAAAGCAACTGAAGTACAAGGAATAGAGGGAGGCGTGGAGGCACTGTATGTCACCCTTGAGGTGGGAAATGAAACCACTATTCGCACAAGCATAATCTACAGGCCTACAACACAGGAGGGATTTTAGAAGAAGTCATCCACAAAATGGTGGCTAAGGAGGAGGTGCTTCTGGTAGGGGACTTCAATCTGCCAGGTGGTATTGATCGGAACATCAAGGCTGCAGCTTCAGCTAGGAGCAGGGCCATCCTGGACTCCCTGTAGAGGGCATTGCTCAGGTAATTAATTAAGGAGCACACTCATGAGGGAGCAGTATTGGACCTAGTACTCACCAATGGGACAGTGTTGTAGATGTAACTGTGGGCAACCACCTGGGGACCAGTGATCACCAAACAGTGTGATTCAATATAAGAACAGTGGTAGAGTCGAATCACATGAAGGCGAGGGTCCTGGACTTCAGTAGGGCTGACTTTAAAAAAATTGGGGCAATGCCTCAGAGATGCCCTGGTGGGGGGGGAAGGACTTGGGTGATGTAGTTGAACAGTGCATGAAACTAAAAAGCAGCCATAGTGAATGCAACAAACCTCTGAGTTAGGCAAGTAAGCAAAATCAGAGGAAATAAAGATCACTATGGTTCTCAAAAGAGGTGACTGAGAAGGTAAGAGCAAAAAAGTTAGCATACAGGAGGTATAAGGAGACACAGAGGAAGAAGGAATGGGAAGTATATCAGGAGATGCAGAGGGAGGCAGGGAAAGCAGTCAGGAGTGCAAAGGTGCAAACAGAGCAGAAAATAGCCCAGGCAGTAAAGAATGGGGACAATGCATTTTTCAGGTACGTAAGTGAAAGGAGAAAGACCAGGGGAGGGATTGAAAGATGAAGAAGGGAAGGAGGTGATTGTGTGGAGGGGGATAAGGAAACAGCAGAGATCCTGAACAAATGTTTTTGTTCAATATTCATAGAAGGAGGAGAAGGTGAGGGACCACATATAAGCAATGGGAGCATCTAAGAAAGGGAGGTCAACTCCAGTCAATTTATGGAGGAAAGAGTCCTGAAGGAACTTGCAAAACTGGAAGTGGACAAGGCAATGGGGCCAGATGGGCTGCAACCAAGGTTACTGAAGGAGCTGAGGGAAGAGCTGGAAGTTGCACTGACAGTTCTGTTCTATCAGTCACTGGAGAAGGGTGTGAATCTGGAGGACTAGAGAAGGGTAGATGTAGTCCCACATCACAAAAGTGGGAGCAGGGAGAAGGCTGGCAACTACAGGCCAGTCAGCCTGATTTCGGTGGTGGGGAAATTAATAGTCACTACTGAAGAAAAGGATTGCAGAATATCTTGAATTCAGCAGTTTACAGGATCCGAGGCAGCATGGATTCATCATGGGGAGGTCATGTCAAACAAATCTGATAGATTTCTTTGACTGGCCAACTAGGGTATTTCATCAGTGTAGAGTGGTGGATGTGGCATACCTACTACAGATTTCAATAAGGCCTTCAACACTGTTCCACTGGAGACATGTAAATAAGCTGGGCAGCACTGGAGTGGGTCCTAAGGTGGTAAGGTGTGTTAGAACTGGTTAAAGGAATAAGCATCAGAGAATGGCAGTAAAAAGAGTTATCTTTGAGGAAGGGAAGGTGACCAGTGGTGTGCCACAAGGATCAGTTCTGGGTCTAGTCCTCTTTAATGTCTTTTTTAGCAACATTGTAGAGGGGTTAGAAGGGTAGATATGCATTTTTGCAGATGACACAAAGCATTGCAAAAGGGTTGACACACGGGGAGTATCAAAAGAATGAGGAGAGGTCTAAGTAAGCTTGAAGAGTGGTCAAGAGTGTGGCAACTAAGAATCAGTGTGAAGAAATGCAAACTCATGCACTTGGGGCACAGAAACCCTGTGGCAGAGTTCATGATGGTAGGAGAGTTACTGATGACCACTAACAAGGAAAGGGTTGTGGGGGTAATCATATTTGATGACCTAAAAGTGGTCTAGCAGTGTGACAAGACAGTGGGGAGAGCCAGGGGGATGCTGTGGTGCATAGAGAGGGGTAGCACAAGCCGAAAGAAGGAAGTGGTTATACCACTCTATAAATCATGGTGAGTCCTCAACTTGAGTACTGTGTCCAGTTCTGTAGGTCACATCTCCAGAAGGACTTAGACAAAGTAAATGCAATCCAGATGAGGGCAACTAAAATGGTGCAGGAACTGCACCAAAAGCCCTATGAAGCGAAACTTAAGGATCTCAATATGCACACCCTGGAGGGGGGGGATATGATAGAGACTTTCAAATACCTGATGGGTGTAAATAAGGTACAAGAGAGAAGCATTTTCCAGAAAAAAAGATGCTCAAAGGGTCACGTGATGCAGCCAAAAGACTAAGATGCGTTCCAATAGCGCTCCGCTCACCCGACTACCTAATTCAATTTAAAACTTTTTTCCTTCTACAAATCTACAAATATCTGAAACCTACAAGACTGCTGAACACTCTCACTATCTTCAGGGAAAGGATTTGGGCCAGAAATGGATGCAGAGATGTGGCAGGTGGCACCCCAACACACTCCACCTGTCACACCGGAAAAGCAACCCAAAAAGCCTAGGGCAAACCCTGCTACTACAGGCCACACTCAGCTAACTCCAGTCTTACCTTCGACCACTACAGAATCAACCCTCTTAGTCTGGAGTGATTTCTTTTGGTGTTCCAGCCTTTCCAAGATGAAGTTTGTTCTCTGGTCTCCGAGGTTAAGGCGATATCTGAGGTATTAGACGATACCGCCAGGCATGTTACTGACAATGAAGCCCACATTTTCTCTGTGGAGAAGCAGATCGATAAAACAGAATCTCTAATCACTACAAATTGCCAGACCATAAAGAAACTGGAGATTAAGATTGGAGATTTAGAGGGGAGAACTCGACATAACAACTTACAGTAGTTGTAATCGGTATCCCAGAAAAGGAAGAAGGCACTGACTTTGCTGTTCATGCAAAAATTTCTGACCAAAGTAGCGGGGCCCACTCCATTCAGGCCGACCTACACCTTGGAGAGAGCACATCATGCCCTCAGACCCATGCTTTCTTCTGCTGCTCAATCCGGACCCTTAATTTGTCGCTTCCTCAACTTTCAGGAGAAACAGCATATTTTACAAAAATTTAGAGATTTACAGGACATTTTGTGGGAAGAGCAAAAGCTTAGAGTCAAGCAAGATCTGCCAGAACCGTCCAACAGCGCCATGCCTTAGTCCACCCGATCGTCTCAAAGTGCATAGCCTCAGGCATAAAATTCTGCATGGTGTATTAGACCCTGCATTGGCCTATCTCAAGCAGAAATGCCCGCTTTATTTTCCAATCACTGAGAGACCCCAAAAAGCCTGTAGGCAGTGTATTTTCCCAGAGAGAGTCTTGTAAGCAGTTACCTTTGATTTTTTAAAGGCACACTTTGCTGTATTGGGATTCTGGAAAGCACTTGTTTTATGATAATACCCAGGCTCTATGTCTCACAGTTCATCCTTATTGCACGCCTCCTAAACTGATGTTTTTTATTTTTATGCCAAAGCTAGCAGGGAGGGCGTTATGATGTTTTGGGGAAGCAGCTAACAAGGGCCTGATTTGTATTGAAGGCTTTATTTCTGGGCAGATTGCTAGCCAGATCTGAGCACGCCAACCTTGAGGGGCAATCTCACAGCTCAGAGGCCGAAACCGTCTTCTGGACTTACAAAGCTCTTCACATCTCCGATCTGGGGGATGACTCCCTCAGAGGACCTTTCTTTTAACGTTTGCAACTATTGAGTACATTCTTAGAAATCCCTCGGTTGTCTTCAATTTTAGGATCAGAGACTTTAAATCACAAGGGGCCCCAGATTATTATTGTGCCACTGCACAGAGGTGGAGAAATTTTCTCTTTTTCTAGCTGGTACCATATTTAGCTATGTAATAGACATAGCGTACCTAAATATGCACGCTGTTTCAGAGCCAAAATAATACTACACTTTATTCCTAATTAGGTTCTATTTCCTCAGAATTGTCCTTTTCTAAGCTTGTATGAAGGAAAAATGCATATTAATAATGGTCCCAACCTGACTTTTCACTTATTGCTGTTCTGAAATAGGGTTAATGTGGACCATTTAGCAGTTTAAGTAATTAGTTTTAGGTAGGTAGATCATACATTTTTTTATGGTCGGGTGAGCAGGGAGAGGGGAGGTTTTCCAGTACGCTAATCACCTTGGACCAGTACAGTGGGGGGATGGGTAATTCCTATCGTTGCATTAACAATTATAGGATATAATTAGTAAGGTGCATTAACATTTTCAGTTTTTATTTTGTCTCATGGCTTAGTGGGGGATAGGAAACGGGAAGTTAGTAAAGGATATTAATGGGGATATGGGAAAAGATGTTTTATGAGGGAATTGTTTCCTCCATGTATTCAATTTTTGGGGGGAATGGAGCCAAATTAAAAACTAAATATCTCAGTTTAGCTGGTTCATCTTCAGAATTAGTAAAGCTAGATGGACTCCACAGAAATTAATCTGGAATTATGACACAATCATTCAGGTTTAGCATGTGGAATGTTAAAGATGCAAGACACCCATTCAAACATATGCGCCTTCTTAAATGCTTAAATATCATACATAGTGATGTAATTTTACTTCAGGAAACCCATTTCCTGCAAGCTGAGGAGAATCTCTTGACAAGTCAGCAGGTGGGTCAGGTATTTGCTACAGGGAACTCTAGAAATAGTAAAGGGGTAGCTATTCTTTTTAATAGGACTTTTCCATTCATATGTGAACAATGCATAAAAGACAAAGAGGGCAGGTATGTTTTTACCATAGGCAAGATTCACTCTTATAAAATCCTTCTGGGTAGTGTCTATGGCCCTAATATCGATTCCCCATCGTTTTGCATGGAGCTAGTTTCAGATTTGACACCCTTTCTACATATCCCCATGGTTATAGGGGAGACTGGAATTTATCTTTTGACCCAATTATGGATAAATCACCAGTATCTAGGATTCGGGGACGTTGCCCAGCACAGAGAGCTTGTAGAGATCTAGTAGATCATCTAGGTCTCTGCGACCCCTGAAGAACTCTGCACCCTGCTGCAAGAGAATATACCTTCTGCTCTGCAGTCCATGGCTCGGCTTTGTGCCTTAACTATTTTTGGATGAGTAAATCTCTTATTCAAGGGCTAATGGACAGCAGTCTGGAACCAGGCACATGGTCAGATCTCTCCATGGTGACTTACCTCCTTTCTTTGTCTCTAAACTGGGGAACAAATACTCAATGGAGACTCAGTAATTAGTTATTAAAGGAGAAAAAGTCATGGATAGTATACTATCCGCCCTAGAGTCGTATAAGGATATTAATTGGGGCTCCACACAATCCCCTTCTATAGAATGGGGTGCTCTAAAATGTTTTTTAAAGGGAGAGTTTATAAAATGGTCAGTTTTTAAAAAACAGAAAGAAACTCAGGTAACCCAAACCCTTTTAGACCAAATCAGGGTAAAAGAGAAATGCCTATCTAGAAATACCTTGGAATCTGAGAAAGAGGCCCTGATGAAGCTACAGAATAAATATTCTAAACTTCTCAGGGAAAAGGTGGAACGGGCACTGTTAAAAACAAAAGCCACTTACACTGAACAAGAGGAAAAGTGGGAAAGCTTTTGGTCCTCTGGCTTTAAAAGATTGAAGAATCAAAATATATCACAGAGATACAAAGGGACCCCCATGACCCTCCCTTGACCCAGGCTGCAGACATTAATAAGGAGTTTGAACAATATTACAAATCGCTATACTCACGTATGCCCAATCGTCAACCCCAACAAAAAGTGGACTCCTACCTAGAGAATCTTCCCCTTCCCTCTATTACTCCCATTCAGATGGAAAAACTAGTTGTACCTTTCACAGAAGCAGATATAATCCAAGCCATTAATGACCTCCCTTTAGATAAGGCCCCAGGTCCAGATGGCTACTCCTCAAACTTTTACAAAAAGTTTGCACCTCAGCTAGCCCCTTTGTTACTAGCAGTCTACTCCAGCATGCTTAATAAGGCCAATTTTGACCCCAGGATGTTGGAGGCCACAATTATCATACTTCTGAAACCAGGAAGGGATCCGACACAAATATCTAATTACTGCCCCATATCTCTTCTTAATACTGATCTTAAAATCCTAGCTAAATTACTAGCCCTTGGAATAGAGCAAGTCCTTCCCTCACTCATCAGTCTGGACCAGGTGGGATTTATGAAGGGAAGGTCCTCTGTGGATCACCTCCATTGCCTATCTCACATCTTCTCCATGTCCAGGGACCCCCCCCCCAGGTATGGCATTGGTTTCCCTGGATGCAGAGAAGGCCTTCAACAGGGTAGATTCAAACAGTTCCTATTCAGGACTCTTCACAGGTTTCAATTTCCCACTAAATTTATTTCCTGGATTCAAATATTATACTCTACCCCCACGGCACAAGTCTTCTGTAATGGGATTCTTTCTCCTAGTTTTCCTTTAGAAGCAGGCACTAGGCAAGGTTGCCCATAATCAACCCTTTTATTTAATTTACACCTAGAGACCCTCAGTTTCCATACAGACATCTCCAGGGATAAATGGTATACAATCGGGATCACTTAACACCAGTGATGCACGGATGTCCAACTCGGAGATCCGATCCAGTCGGATATCAGGCTTTTTCCTCATATCCGACCCCTATTGGTTTTTAAATTCAAATCAGATTGGGTCGAGTATTTTAAAATGCATCTGCCCAAGAAAGCCAATGAAGCAGTGCTTCCTCCTGAGTGGCTCCTTTCTGAGGGCAAACTAAAGAGACTGCTCCTCGAGGAAAGGTTTTTCTTTTTACTTTGGGTTTCAGCAGCTGTTTCCTGGGGAGAGGGTTACCGCTTCAGGGCATTGAATGCGATGCACTTAATTATTAATTACTGTAAGTGTATGTCATTCAACTCCTTGATGTGATAATCAACCCCATGTCACCAGGTACCACTTGACCAAAATGCCTCCTAAATCAACACCTATTAAAGTGTTAATCTGAAACAACACTAGGGAAAGTATGTGTATAAAAACCAAAAAAAGCAAAACAGAAAATCACAGTATGGCAAAAGCCAAATTGCTGTTGGAAGAGCAGACCACCAGGATGTAAAGTGAAACTATTTCATACTTCAGACAATCCACTAAGTGCCACATTGAGAACTTAAACACTGGTTGCCGGACACTTGAATATGTTAAATAAAAAGAAACATTCTTGGTCCCATTAATAAGTTGTACTATGTCAATGGCTGTCTAAATCGAGCAGACTTAAAATAGTTTGAACTTCATTTGACTGTATGTTTTTGATAAGGGTTTTACACTCCACAATCCAACTTTAAGTATTTTAGGCTTTACTTTCAAAAGATGCTTGACATATGCACAGGATGGAAACAGACTTTTGAAAAATATGACACTTATTGTAGTAATTCTTTTATATTGAAAGATGGGTTATTAATAAGAAAAAACAATAACAGATCATCAGAATTAAAGATAAAATGACCATCGTGGCCAAATGCAAGTCTGCTACAGACATCGTTCCTCAAGACAGATAGACAGTTTGTTTATGCACGGAGCGAGTCACAACAGCAGAGTTGCACAGGGTATTGTTTTGTATAAGGATCACGCATCCACTATCTGACCCGATGTCAAACCGATCTGGTTGGATAGTATATGCAGGATATCCAGATCTGATATCCGGTCTAAAAGTGATATCTGTGCATCTCTACTTAACACCAAAACTGCGGTTTACGCAGAAGACATTCTGCTTCACATAATGCAAATTAAACCCTCCATTCATACGTTACTAGATTTAATATGGGAGCATGGTTCCCTATGCGACTACAAGTTAAATATGGAGAAATCTTTGATTTTCCCACTAAATCCAAAGGTACACAAAAAGGATGCACTTGAGCTGGGTCTTAAATGGGCACTGAAATCCATTAAATATCTGGGGATTCACCTTTCCACTAGTCTCACCCAGATGCGGAAGCTTAATCTAGATGACTTACATAAAATAGTGCAGCAAGATCTAAAAAGATGGCAAGATCTTCCCTTAACCCTATGGTGTAGAGTGAACATTATTAAGACGAACCTCCTCCCATGCATTTTTTACCCTTTGAATCTTCTTAACATTTGGCTCCCTAAAGCATGGTTTAAACTTATCCATAGCAGCTTATCAACTTTTCTCTGTAAAGGTGAACCCCCAAGATGAGCATACGATAAACTAGTCGCAACTAAATCCTTAGGAGGCCTTAAACTCTCAAATTGTAATCTATATCATTAGGCGAGCCATTTAAGTAATTATCTCCATTGGTTATCTCCTTCTATTCCCTTGGACTCGTCAGACTATACCCCTACCTGGCTTTATAATAGAAAAATAATTAATATTTGAATCTGGTATTAGTCCTGCAGCATTACTCTTCCTGAAATCTAAAAATCTGCCCCCTCTCTCTTCATCACAATCCGGTAGGTCACTCGGTTTGTATTCATTTACAATTGTGCTCTACCTTAAGATATGATAATGCACAAGATTTCTCTCAGCCCATCTTCCAAAATCCCAATTTTAAAATAGGAGGGAAGCCAGTCCTTGACCACTGGATCCCACTTCCTCATAACTGTGTGGCAAGAGATTTTCACAGCCCCAATCAAGCATGGCTAATCACCACAGAAATACTAATAAAATTTGGTCCACCAATAAATGGGCATTTAAAATATGTCAGATATGACATGCTTACTGCATATTTTGGGGTTGGCACCATTGGAGAAGACCTGTAAGATTGGATCTCCACAGGCAGAATATTAACCCTAGCCCGACATGCCATCTCATCTCTTTATACCTTGCTGTTTCCACTGATATTCCTGAAAGTAGATGGCATACCTCACTACTGGAATACCTTATATCCAAATATAAATTCCAAATGGCCTAAAATCTGGGAATCTTGTCACAAACTTATTACACAAGATCGACTACTGCTAATGCAAATGCAATTTCTTAACGACATGTATTTAACTCCACATAGACTATACAAAATGGGAAGGACAGAAGCTCCTACATGTAACAGATGTCTTAAAGGCCCGGGTACCCTTTACCACCTATTCTGGGAATTTGCAAATATAACTCCATTTGTGGGAACTCATTAAATTCAAAATGGATCCCCTTCTAGGTCTGTACGCCTATTTTACATCAGACGTGTGTCTAGTAGGGGACTTTACAGGTTTTCCACCTATGGTTAGAAACTATCACATAATGATGATAGCCATGTCTATTAAAAAAATAGTTTTAAAACATTGGAAGGATTCTCTCCAACCTTCTTATTCAGAATGGCTACAAGAGCTTCTTTACAATTTACAAATTGAGAAAATGATGGCCAGTCTCAATAATTGAATGCACATTTATAAAAAAAAAGATGGGAAAGTTTACATGTCTTGTACTCATTATAAAGGGATATGTCTGACCAACAACCAGCTAATTCTGTCTAGTTTTTAATTTAATTATGTTACTTTTGGTATAAATTCACTGTTGGCACTTTGAGGGTGGGAGGGAGGAATAAAGTGAGAAGGTAGGATGGAGAGGGAGGGAGAGGGAGGTTTAAGAATGTTTGTCATTTTTATTTCCATGGCTGTAATCATTCATTGCTCCCACTACTGGGATGTATTTATGTAAACTTAATAAAATTTGAATTAAAAAAAATAAAGAAAATAGATGCTCATAAACAAGTGGTCAGGATATGAAGCTGGATGGGGAGTAGACTCAGGGGAAACATGACAAAGCACTTCTTCACAGAAAGGGTGGTGGATGCATGGAGCAGCTTCCCACCATAGCTGGTGGGAGGGAGCAATATCACTAACGGAATTCAAAAATGCATGGGACAGGCACAAAGGAAACTTAGTGGTTAGGAAAAGGGAGGGTAAAGCCGGGGAATAAAGTATGGTCTGTGGAATTACAGTAGTCAGGGAAAATGGGCAGACTAGGTGGGCCAAGTGGTCCTTGTCTGCTGACAATTTCTATGTTTCTATATTTTTTCAATATGCACCAACCCTTCCAGATCACAAAGGCACAAAACTGGATTTTGGGTTACCATTCATTATATTGAATGCACAGCAGAGGTCAGGGGAATAACAACTCCCAACATACCCACAAATGACTTCTGCAGATAGGGATGCCAAATGTTCTCCAATAAAGTGGCACATTATGTCCTTTTAGGACAACATCTTCTCCTGAGGAATTGTCTCACCTAATTTTGCCTTGGATCATCTGCAAGCAGGCATGCAAATATACCTTACATTATGCTGCACTTACAACTTTGGAGTGGTAGACAAAGTATTTTTTGTCTTCCCCTTGATATGTTACAACCAAAACAGTTTTGAGTCCTTTCAACATTGCAAGAATTGTATTGTTTGGTAATATATTTTAAGCCTTCAGCGAGACATTCATTATTCAGTAGATGAACATGAGCACTACACACCCCTTCCAATCTGAAGCAATCCCTGCTAATGAAGCATAATTTCTACTGGGGTGGAGTCAGTAAATTCCACCAGATTGCGCTCAGGATCATCAATGCATGAAGGATTAGTCATATCAAACTGGTTGTTCTGGCTGGCATATTGGCCCCAGAAAATAGTGTAGCCATGGCCCACTAGTGTGCCTACTATAATTGTCCACAATGCCAGCTAGCTAGCATATAATATTCAGAAAAAAGGAGTAATTCAGAAAAGGATTCATCGTTGATCTCCTTCCAGACAACTCCCCAATACAATTCAAAAGTACCTCCCCCACCGAGCACTGCATGTAAATTGAAAGAGATAGCATAACACCTTAAAAAAGAAGTGTATGCTCTGCCTGAGATTGAGATAACGAAATACTTTACATCATATAGGTCAGCATCATGCAATAAACAGTGACTAGGAGCTAGAAAAAAAAGTTTATTCTTAAACAGAACAAACACTCGATAAAGTTCAAAATTGCTGTATATTTTAAAAAGCTGTAAGATTTTAACTGAAAGGGTTAGAAACCTGTGTTTTTGTTCAAAATGCAAACTTGGAGCCAAATCAAAATGAATTGATTGCAATGATATACAGTACCTCTTATGAGATGATATGCTGTATGTCTATACATGTTATTTTTAGCAACATATTATATTGACAAGACTTTAAAAATGTTTGAACCATATTATGTATTACATAGGGAATATAGAACGTAAGCTGTAGTAACATCATATATTGTTGTGTCAACTTAGATAACTCCAAGCTTTTATTAAAAAAAAAAATAAAAAAAGTAAGGCCCAGATATTCAAAGCTTTGTGCAGTGCGCAAACTGTTTGCACAGGTTTAGCATGGGTCTGCTATATTCAAAAGGCCAAATAGCACGCATAAACCACATTAGAGGTGGGCAAAATCATAATATATGCAAGGGGAAACTGAACATGAATACAGGTGCACTGCTATATTCAGCGACTAGCGCCGCTCAAAGTGGTTTTGCACGACTTCGCACGACCCTTTGCGCAGTACAAATTACTGCCAGCAAAAGCTGGTCTTAACGCATGGCAATCCAGCCTTGTGCGACACTGTGGCATTGTGTGGCATTAGCGAGGCTTTAGTGTGGCCTTGCGTGACCCTAATATATGACTATGACACAGAGAAAAGCCAGACATGGAGGAAACATGCTGCTCACTGATGGCACCACAGTGATACCAAAAGCTGCCACCAGTCCCAGTCATACCAGGCAGTATGTGGTGACCCGGCCCACGGAGGCCACCATGGTTTAGCTTAGTTTATTAGTCTAGGAATTAATACCTTTGAGCCAGGGCTCTTTTACAAAGGTTCCACGTCACAAAGAACATTTAACAAAGCACGATACACATTACAAGTAAAACCAGACAGGAAAGTTGCATCATAAATTTGCTATTAACAGTTTAAGGCAGTAACGTTTTTAAGTTTCATAGAAAAAGAAGCTATAACAGGTTCAAGCGAGTAGACAATTTCAAGGTTAAGGAAACTTCCAGGAGAGGGTGATCATTAGGCCAAAAGGAGGCTAGAGGAAGGGAAAGGTGGTGGCGGGAGAGTAAGTGAGAGGAGCAGGAAAAAGGGGGAGTGAGTTTGGGTGGGAGACAGAGCAGTAGAGGTACCAGAGGGTTCATTAGTCAGGAGGAAGAGGCCCTCAGATGTGAGGATGGACATGAGGAGTAGTAGTCTTTATCTAAGCCCAATCCACAGTTGCTGATGGTGGTGAGGTGGGCATAGAGCATGGATTTGAAAGCTTCAAGTGAGGTTGAGGATAGAGTAGGTGGACTAAGCGCATTGAACCATGCCCGGGCCCTGTATGCAAAAGATCTTTGTCCCTGTGCAGTCCGGGCATCTCGGAACCAGGAAAGGTTGGCGCTCAGATCTGGTGGAGGGTCGTGAGCCAGGATTCAGTCGAGTAGGTTTTGAATACATAATGGAGTCAGTCCCAAGATAGATTTTTTTGCCATTGTGCAGGTGAGATAAATAAGACGATTTGATAGGTTCAACCAGCCTGATCTATAGTACAGATCACACGTGTGAGTCAGTCTTGAGCCCCCGTGGAGGAGCCGGGCAGGCCTTATTTAGAGTGATTGAGATACCTTTAGAGCAATGGAGGTAGCTGAGCCATAAATAATAAGGCCATAGTCAATGATTGAGATTATGGAACTCTGTATAGCTATTCTCAATGCCGCTTGATTTAGAAATTGACGGTTACGGAATAGTATTCCAGCTGGTTCACTGTTTTCTACAGTGTTGTCAATATGGGTTGTGAAAGGTGAGCCTTGGTCAAAAGTGATGCCAAGGTATTTGAAAGTATTTACTTGGTCCAGTGTAATTCCTGCAGAGGTTTGTATGGTGAGTGGAGTATGCCTATTTTGTTTTGGAGATTGGAGAAGAGCATGGCTTTTGTTTTATTGTGGTTTAGCACAAGTTTACTATCCAGGAGCCACCTTTCAACACTAGAGAAAGCAAGTTGCAGGCTTTTTCATAGGGAGTTTGGATCCTTGTGGGAAGAGAGAATTACAGCATCCTCAGCGTATAAGATTATTTTCTCCTGGCAGATATCTGGGAGGGAGTTAAGGAACAGGCTAAAGAGGAGCGGTCCAAGAATTGATCCCTGTGGTACACCCGAGAGAACTAGTTTGAAGTCAGAGAGTTCATTAGAGATTTTTACAGCCTGTGACCGATTGGACAGGTAACTTTTTACCCAAGCACAAGGACCTTCGGCCAGGCCTAGGCTAGAAAGTAGGAGGTAAGTAGGCCATGATGGACTTCATCGAAAGCTTTGTAAGATCGAGAAAGACTGCCTGTTTGGCACCCATTGTCCAGGGCTGAGTGGACTTCTCAGAGAAATCAAGTAAGGCTGTTGTTGTACTATGTCCTTTCCTAAAGCCGTGCTGTTGATTACAGAGTAGATTGTATTTGTCCAGGTAATCAGAGTTGGTCTGCCACTATTCGTTCAAGTGCTTTGGAGAGGGAGGGAGTATTGATATTGGTCGATAGTTTCCTGTTGAGGTTTTGTCCCCCTTTGTGCACTGGCGTAACTATGGCAGATTTCCATTTGTTGGGAAATTGACTTTGGCAAAGTGACAGATTAAGAATTTTTGCAGGGGGTGAATTACTTCATCCAGGGTGAGAGACAGGATTTTTAGATCTAGTGTCACTACTTGTTCTGGATTTGGAGCAGGCCTTTCTATGTACTTGTGTGTTTCTGTGCACTTTGATTTTCTTGAAGTAAAATTGTGGTTTGTCATGAGGGGTGTTTTGTGATACTAGGCTAGGCACAGGTAAGTCCGAGAAGAAATCTGGGGAGGACCCCACTAAGGTCTGTGAATGTCTTATTAGTGCATCTGCAATAGACTTTGGGTCAAGAGTGGTGGATCCATCAACTTTCATAATGGTAGGTGTCGATTTTGATTGTTTACCCATTATGTTTCGGATGTTGTCCCAAAAGCTCTTCCATCACCCCAGGTGGATTCAAGGCATTTTTGAAATAGGCTCTTCATTTGCCTAATTTGTGAGGGTACATCTATTTCATGCCTGCTTGTATTTTTAGGGTATCATGAGGTGAGCCTGTGTCTCTGGCAACTGCCCAGAGGTGGTCCCGAACCTGAGCTCGGCAAGTAGTTTGGCAGTAATCCATGGATTTGATAGCGCTTTGATTTTACGTTTTTTTACTGGAGCGTATAAGTTGCATGCAGAGTTGAAAGATTTAATGAAGTATTCTAGTGCGGTATTAATATCAGTTGATTCAAGGATTGGTAGTGTGGCCATACAGCACACACCTGCAGACCATACGTCTGTGGTGACCAACAGATGCCAGCACACACATGCAGCTCTATGGGTATGGTGGGTGTTGAGGGAAGGGTGTACGGGTGGCCAGGCCTCACCACAGACCAGGTGCAACCAGAAGGCTGGGAAACAGCACGCATTGCACATGGGCCAGTATTGGGAATACCCCTATACCAGTGTGCCTGTCCGATGGTACATGCCCCCCCAGGCACATACCGCACAGCTGTACATACACCATAGCACACACAGCCGGCTATGTATATGTCACTATGAGCATCCCATGCCAGAGGTGCAGCATCTGTGGGTCACACAACAGTGTGACAGTATTGTCAACTGTTAGTAAACACCTGCAAGATGGGCTTGTCACTGTGCACAGTGCAGTGGTCATTACTACCCTACACACCATAGGCACTGCTGTGTCCCTCAGACTACTGGCTCCCTTGCTACTGTGGTGTCTGCTGTGCACTGTAGCATGCCCTACAGTGTGACAGTTACATGCATCACTACCACCACCTGTGCCTATGCTGTGTTGTCTCCTGGGGTACACAGTGCTATGTTGTACTGCATACAAGCAGCCTGCTGCTACCATCAAGGACTGTCAGCCTGACCTACAGGTGGAGCTGCAGGCAGACCTGGCCAGCCCCTGTACTTCCTGACTGACCTACCGGTGGAGCTGTGGGACCCTGCATTAACATTGGGCAAACTGCATGCAAATCAGGGCATAATGAGATGCTAATCTGGATGTTTGCCCTGAGACTACCTAATTAGGCTCATTTGCATTTCAGTTTTGAATATGGCAAAGTTTAGCGCCGGGCAAATGTGTTTGCTCTGGGCAAATGGCTTAGCTCTGTGCTAAACCCACGCAAACATGTTAGCACAGCATTATTGGCTCATGAAATATTACACAGTATTGCACACTGTACTTTCACATGTGCTGCTACTTGCAGCTGTACAGGGTCCACGCATTTGCTGGCATGCACATTGGCCACATAGTTCACCTCTACCTACCTTCCTGTTGCTGTGTACTGTGTAGCTGTTGTGGTTTGCAATTCCTGGCCGCTATATTCAGAGCTGTCTTATTCCAGGGCTAAGTTTGCCCTGCACTCCCAGCCAAGTTTGCCTGGCATCATTCCCATGCTATATTCAGAGGCTGTTTGCCCCGGGCTATTCCTTTTGAATATAGCTTGCTTTGTGCTCTGGGCTAAGTTTGCCCACTGGGCAGTGCTAATTTAGCCCCGGGGCAAAGTTTTGAATATCTGGGTCTCAGTCTATATCCCTAGCTGTTTCAAAGGTGTCCTAGGACCATTAGGACTTGAAAGTGATTTTTTTTTTAATTGATAGATTGGAGTCAGGTTCTTAACAGTCAGTCCTATTACCACAGTATTTAAGTACCGATAATAATCTGTATGTACCAATACTATTTTAAAATGTTTTTAAGATACATTTTTTATGGCTGAGGGCAGAGTCTACAGCCATTTTGGGATCAATCATAGCTTACAAAAATGCCCGATCATGGAACCTTCCATTGGACTTTTGGAAGTATCCTTCCGAAAGTCAACCGAAGTTTGAAACCCTACACCAAGATCAGCTGATACGGAATAACAGCCACACCATTTCGACTGTTACTTCCACATTCGGGGCAAGAACTGCACATTCATGACTCACGTGCATGTGCAGTTCCGCTGGTGCCGCCATGTTGTGAATGACAAAAGGCCATTCACTGTAACTAGGCATGTGCGAGTGCCATGCATGTGTAGTTTCATCACCACTGCCATCTTTCGGATGCCACTCCTTCTGCACCCTCCCACTGCTCCTGTCCTCCCCTCTCCCTCCCATCACCGGCAGAAAAGAAAACCCTCCCACACCCTCTTACTGCTGATCTCCTCCCCACTCCCTCCATTCCCTGTCTTCGCACCAACATCAGAGTCCCCGATCCTTATGCTGGCATTATGTACCCCCAAATCATGTGGCACACTGGAAGCCCACCCCAGTGTGCCCAAATGTATTTATTTATGCTGCTGCACTGACATTGGGGTGCCTAATCCCTGTGTCAGCATTATGTGCCCCCTCAACTCATGTGGCACACTGGGAGCCCACCCCAGTGTACTCAAATGTGTGTTTTTTCCCCTGTAAATAAAGAAAACCACCCCAATGTGTTTTTTTACCTGTAAAAAAGAAAACGGTCCTTCATCATCATCCCACACCCTCCTCTCCATCTCCACCATCCCACTGAGCACCCACCTCCCTGCATCCCCCCTTACCCCATACTTACCTCCAGAGATCAGCACTGTCATCTTCTCTGGACTGGGACAAGTCTGCACTCTTCAAAGCCAAACTGCAAACTGAAGAATCAAAGGTAAGCATGCTATAATGGTACAATGGGGTTTTCAACTTATGTTGCTAAATCAGCAATTTGAAATTTGTGCTCCAAATTTTTCAACATAAGTTCTTAGACCCACCTCATTAACACTTTCACTGTCATTTCATTACTCAGTCCCGAAAGGTGATTTTATGGTGGCTGCATGAAGTCACCTTTCAGGACCCATTAATGAAATGACAGTGTCACTGTTAATGAGCTGGGGTCTCAGAAAGCCATGTTACAGATCTGGTGAAAAAATTCGAGAAAATGGCTGTGTTATGAGCGTGTGTTGTGTAGTTTCTAAGCATGCTCTTAACTTCACCAGTTTTTAATATTTTCACTCCAGATTTTCAAAATTGCCATTTTTGCACACCTCCTTATTAACAGTATAGTTGTCATTTTTCACATCCTGCTCAAAACATGTATTCACACCTGTGGCACAGAATGGTGTGGTCTCTCTGTGAAATCATCTTTTGGGACAAGTGAACAAAATGACACTGGCACTCTTCATCAGGAGGGGTCCCAAAAATGCCATGTTGAAAATTTGGTGTAACACCTCTAAAAAATGGCCAAGTTACACTTGGGCATTCAATATTTTCTATTCACACGTGTGACTTTGGTCATCTGGAAGCTTGTCACAGCTGTATCAACTCTGGAAAGAGTTTGTTATTTGTATGACAGTCAAAAAATGGCAGCCGCATTATGTTGATATTTTTTGTATCGATAGGATGTATCAATACTATTTATTTGAATCAATACATTAAATAACGTGACTTTTTTAAATGTGTACATTTTTTCTACTTTCTCTGAATGTTGGCAATACTACACAATATTTTCATTTATCCTAGGCCCTTAATTCCACTGCAATCATTTCCCTTTCCTCTCTAGCAACCCCTACTCCCGCTTGCATTTGCAGGCTTCACTTGTGAAAGTTTTGGAAGATAAATAATGTCCATACATTCTAGAACCTTCATGGAATAACTATAGAAATGATTGCAACCCCATTGCACTGGTGTCCTCCAAAGGACAAGAACACTAGACCAACCAACCAGTCTTGATAAATGAAAAACACATTGCTTGTGGTGCTCATCCTGGTTTTCTGGAAAAAGATCAAAATTCAGATACTGTGATGCTGAAAAGTGGATGATCTAGTTTTCACTTAGCATGGACTTTTTCACATTTACTGTTCCTACCCACAGTAAATACTGGCATGTTCTGAAGATAAACATATATCATCATGAATAACAAAAATGCAGCAATATTATGATGTTACAGCATTGTCATTTTGTCATCTACTTCCTTCTACCGGTAGCTAGGCACATACTGTACAACGTTTAGGTGAAAAATACTCAGCATCCATTCTAGAACCAGTATCCAAAATGTGACTATCATTCTCAGACCCTGAGCCTCCATCCATACATAGCACATGGGAGTGAATGAGTTCTCAAAAGGTCTGTGGAAAAAGGATTTTTTATGCTACCCTGGGCATAAGGTCCATGGGGACTCAAACAGGATATCAGGTGCCTTTGATTTCTACATTGCTGATCTTTGTGGTTTAGTGTTGAATGATAACCCAGTGATCTAAAAAGGAGGAAAATCAGGCATAAGGTAAATTTTTAGGAACATCAAAGGATTCCAAAGGCAGGCTGTCATCAAAGTGCTTGGCTAATGAGAAGATAAAGGACTATCTTTCACTGATGACATGCTGAAAGGGTCTGACCTCAGGGCATAATCTGGAGGGTGTGGGCTCTAAAGTGGTAAAATATGTTGGGAACAGGTTAAAGGCAAGACCTAGAGGGTAGTAATAAATGGCATAAAATCTGAAGAGGGGGAGGTGACCAGTGGGGTGCCACAGGGATTAGTGCTGGGTCCAGTTCTATTCAATGTCTTCGTAAGTGACATTGCAGAGGGACTGGAGGGGAAAGTATACCTGTTTGCAGATGATACCAAGATCTGAAACAAAGTTAGGAATCATAAGAAAGAGGAATCGTAGGAAAGATATTCATGTTCAAGAGGCAAACCTATTTGGAACTCACCACTGTTTTACAGGTGGAAGTAATACTTCTGATTTCCCATATGTTTATCCAATTTATTTTGAAATGTTAGCATAGTATCACTCGTTACTACTTCTGGTGGTAGACTATTCGATGAACTGGTTATTCTCTGTGCAAACCAATAAATTTGTTTTCTAGTTTTATTTGAGTCAGCTTTCGTTTATACTTATGAGATCTTGTATCGGTGGTATTATTTTGTTTGACTAGACCAATTGTTTCTAACAGTTCCTCATTATGAATTACTTTGAAAGTCAAACATAAATCACCCCTTAAAAACCTATAGTTTGTTGAAAATAGACCAAGTATTTGTATTCTTTCAGAGTATTCCAAATCTCTATAATTCCATAACATTTTGGTAAATTTTCTTTGTATTCCTTCTATTTGTTTTTGACTTCCTATACTTTGAGGGGCCCAAAAGGGAGCACACTATTCCAATATGGGTCTAATAAGACTTTAATATAATGGAGTTTGCCCTTTAAGGGGCAGACCAGGTTGTCCTGGTGCACCCCTTCCCTTTTCATCAAGATGGTGTGCTCAGAAGGGAAGGGGGGAAGGAAGGGAAGGGGCCCAGTGATATAACAATGGACAAGCAACAGGAAGGGAAGGGGTAAGTGGAGGTACATAAGGGACAACATAGAAGTGGTTCAGCCACTTTTGCTGGAGTTTTAATCTCTCCCACCCACCCTACAAAACAGGGCAAGAGGGAAAGACGGTCAAAAAAGGGACTTTATGGTAGGGCTATAAAAGGTGGATGATGGATGAGTCTGGTTGGATGGTTATGGGACTGCCAAAGGTGGATGGCAGGTAATAATATGGTTATTGGACTACCAAAGGTGGAGAGCAGGAAAAAGGGGGGAGGAGGGAAGGGGGAAGAAAAAGGAATAAGACGAAAAGAGGAAGAAGCTGAAGGAGGAAAGCGGTCTCAGTTTTCACTGTTACCTAACAGAAAAGGAGAAGAAGAAGGCACCCAGGTTCTCACCTGGGGGGAGAAAAAGAGGAAGAAAGAAGGATGATCAGAGATGGATGTATGGATGGAAATAAATGAAATTGTGAGAGATATAATAATAAAAGATGATAAAATGGAACATGGAATTATGATATATAAATAAATTAAATTAATTGCCAATCTGAGCACAACAACAAACAATGGTCTCTGTCCTTTTGTGAGGGAAAAGGGGGGGAATCCGGGACAATGGTAACAAGACTTCAGGTTCCCTGCTTTTTATGTTCCTTAGTATACATTCTGTTAGTTTATTACTCTTGTTGACTATATATATAATATGTTCTTTAAATTCAAGTTTATTTGAAACTAGTATACCTAGATCTTTTTCACATTTGGTTTTACCTAAAACTTGATTATTGATATTGTATTGGTACTGGTGGTTATTCTTCCCCAAATGGATAATCTTGCATTTGGGTATACTGAACTGCATCCCATTCCTATTTGTCCTGAAATCTAAAGAATCTAAGGCTGACTGTAGTTGATCTACTGATTGTTTATTATTTACAATTCCTCCAAGTTTGCAGTCATCAGCATATTTAGTGATCCATCCATAGTCTGGAGACGATATAGATGCTATAATGATATTGATGAGAAGAGAAAACAGTGGCACCCCAGGTATATGAAAATATTTTTTATTATTCAGTGCAGTAGTATGACAGCCGCTCAACAGTACAGGTTGTAACCTGTACTGCTGGCGACGTATGCTTGCACTGAATAATAATTTTCATATACCTGCGCTGCCACTTTTTCTCTTCTCATTCTTACGCTTACAAGCTGGCACGCACTAGTGGAGCTGAGGATTTATTGTATTCTATAATGATATTGAACAGTGTTGGACCCAGGACAGAGCCCTGAGGAACTTCACTTGTAACTGTACGACTGTTAGATTGAAAACCTTTTATTGAAACCTGTTGGGTCCTGTTTTCCAACCAAGATATTATCCAGTTTATAATGCAGGGGTGTATTTGAAGCTTAATTAGATGACCGCTTAATACTTTATGGGACATGGAATCAAAGGTTTTAGCATAATCTAGATAGACTATGTCTACTGGTAAGCCCTTGTCCAGTATAGCACTGACAGATTCAGAAAACTGCAGTTGGTTGGTTAAATACGATCTTCCTTTGATAAAGCTGTGTTGAATACTGTCTAAATATCCATTGTTCTCTAGGTGTTCAGTTATGAATTTTTGAATCAGTTTTTCAAGTAGTTTACCTAATATATAATTCAGACTGATTGTTCTGTAGTTTTGGATATTATTTTTATTTTCTCCTTTAAATATTGGAGTTATGACAGCCATCTTCCAGTCATCTGGAATTTTGCCTTCTGATAGTGATTAATTTGAATAAGAATGCCAGAGGACCTGATAATTCTGATGCCACATTTTTTAAGCAGACTGGTGCTATTCCGTCTGGACCTGGTGCTCCATTTCTTTTAGAGCCATTTATCACATTAATAATGTCTGATGCACGACTTTTCTAAGGCTCATCATCATCTGATATCTTGACATGATGAACTGTGTCCTTGGTCTGGTATACACTGAGAAATTAAAAATTAAGTTTTTGTGCAATCTCTGTCTCATTGACTATAACCTCACCATTCACTAGAAGTGTCCTGACTTTGGTCTTTTTCCCTCTTAAACTGCCAATATAATTATAAAATTGCTTTTTATTTCCTGAGACTTGTGTTGCAAGCTTCAGTTCCATGGTTTGTTTTGCATTCTGAATTAGAATTTTAGTTTTTTGAGCCATTTTCTTGTACCTTTCTTTGGTTTGGTATGACCTTACCATCTGAAGAATATCGCCCAGGTGAAACACCTGGTTCCTCCGTGTGATCTTCCAACATTGGTCCATGCCTTTGTCACTGCCTGTCTTGATTACTGCAATCACCTCTACCTAGGGCTACCTGGGGTTGATATCCGCCACCTGCAGCTGGTGCAGAACGTGGCAGCCAGGCTTTTGACTGGGACTTCTAGAACCAGTCATATTACACCTGTGCTCCACTGCACTGTCTGCCTGTTTGGTGGTGGATCACCTTTAATGTTGGCTTACTAACCATTAAGGCCCTACATGATCAGGGACCCGGTTACCTGAAAGATCTCCTGATACCCTACTGCCCCCTCCATCCTCTCCATTCTGCCAATGAGGGATTGCTGGAGATTCCCAGGGTTTGATTAAAGACATCAGGATCCTGTGCTTTCGCTTTTTCTGTGCCAACCCTGTGAAATTCTCTACCTCGTTGGTTGAGAGAATGCCCAACTGTTGATAGGTTTAAAATGGAGTTAAATACATATTTATTTAGTTTAGCTTTTCCTAGTTCAGATGATATTTTTTTAATGTCTGTTTTTAAATCTTATTTTTATGTATACGGTTTTTACGTATAGCGCCTTGGTTTTGAAAGGCGCTATAAAAATAAAGATGATTTGCTTTGATTTGACTCATTATGTTTATATTTGTAATATAACCCCCTTTTTTATTGATGCATTTTTTATAGCTGTATTCCACCAAGGAGGAGTTATTTTATTGTTTACATATTTTGTAAGGTCTGGAACCCAAAGTTGATTACAATGATTGATGTTTGATTTACAAATGGCCCCAATTTTGATCCAGGTGAAGACCGGCCAATTCCTTTCACCAATTCCACTTTTGAAAGCAATTCTTTATTTCATGATAATTTGCTCTGTAGTAATCTTTACATTTTGATTTTCCCATGTGGACAATATCAGGTGTGATTTTTAGATTGGTCAGGACCATGGCATGGTCACTGTCTCCAAGTGGTGGAAGGAGTTTAGGTGGTTCTATATTATCTCTGAAATTTGTAAAAATTAAGTCTAATATGTTCAGACCTGTTGTAGCTAGTTTTACATTCTGAGATAGATCATTTTCAGTTATTATACCAAGACATCTATTTTCAAAATGATTTTTTCCTTCCATAGTGTCCCAATTTATTCCAGGAAAATTAAAATCTCCCATTAGAAAATAATGGCCATTTATCTCCATATCCTCAGGTTCTGATAAGAAGTTATTATTTTGTTCTTTGTCTAGGTTAGGAGACCTGTATCCTAAACCAATAGTTAGAGGACAATATTTGGTACTTAATGTGGTCCAAATAAGCTCAATATCACTGTTTTCTTAATTCTTACAAAGTATCTGATTTTCATACAAATGATTTTACACAATAAAGGGCTACACCACCACCCCTTTTATTGTTGCTGTGTTTCTTTATACAGGTACAGTATAACCTGGAATGTCCATACCCCAGGCCTAGCTAGTGTGTCAATGCAATAGTTAAGACTTGTTATAGTCAGGGAGATTCAGAGTTATGTAATATAGGGTCAAGCATATGGGTACTATCTGAAATCCTAGCTCCACTAAAGGAAGACACAGTTCCACTCTGCAATGGCTCTATTTAATAGCTGGCATGTTTTATGATTGTGGGTAAATTTTGATGTCCTTGCGGCACTTTCTTTTAATGTTTGTCGACTAGAGTGACAAGACATTTTTAATATTGGAGGGATTATACTTTTCACTCCTTTTTCACATAGAGTACTACTGTGGGATTTTGCAGTACTTGATGGTGTCAGAAGAAAACATTCTATGTTTGTCTGGGAAGACTGCAAGGATACATCAAGGGATTCAGTGATAGTTCCTGCTTCCAGTTCATTGTCACTATGGTCACTGTCACCACCATCTTCACTACCACCATTACCAACCACACCGTCTCTTGCACTGCCACACTCAATTAGGTGTTTTGACTTTGCATGTCGTATCATTACTGATGTTCCAAAATGTCCCTCTTTGCCACCATGACTGGCACTTTTTCTGCACAGATTGCATACAGCTTGAGAGATGTCTGCAGGGTCAACATAACCTCCACACTAAAGATTTACCCTTTTTCAGTTATATACAATGCCTGGCACTATTTCTTGTACATTCAAGAGACCTGGAGGAAACTCTACACTGCCATTTCCTTGTTCACATGAATTTTTCCCTTTCATGGTCATCTTCTTATTCTTACTTTTAATATATGACTGTTTTTTTCTGCACTTGCCTCTCATGCCCTACACCAGCATTCTCTCCAGTCCCATCAATAAAACTAGTACTAACCTCATAGTCACAAGATTCAAAAGAACTGAAAGTGCTGTCATCATCAGATGGGACATAGACTGGGCTATCCCATTCCCAATCATCACAATTTCCACCAGCTTTATCAGCATTTGCTGCCTCAACATCTGAAGTTACATTTGAGGAGGTTGCCTCCCCCTCCTTACATGCTGCATCAGCAGCTGGAAGTCTCCTGGCACATGGGGCAAAACATTCACTACCTCTACAAGTAACTCCTGTCAGTTCTTTCTGAAACTCTACTATCATTTAATTGGTAACATGCTTTTTTGGTTCAGGAGAGCATTTAGTGCCGGTACAGGTGATATTGTTATTACCTTCGCTATGTTCTTCATTAGTGATAGACTCATATTGTCCACATAATTTTCAGTTACACATGCACCAGCACTGTGTTTGCTTTTAGTAGACTTAGACTGGGAAATAAGAGACATAGTAGACACAGCCATGGCTTTTTCTATGCCACAGAAAGATGTCACACACAGTGAATCTATGAGAGTGTTCAGGGCACATAACAGGCTAACAGACAGTGTAATACAGCCTAAATGGCTTTCGCTATACTGCAGAAAGACAAGGACTAGCTATGCCACAGACAGGGCCCTGGGCACCTATCAGACAATTTGTAATAGAGCTGAAATGGCTTTCGCTATGCTGCAGGGAGACATACAGTAGTTATGTCACAGACAGATCTTGGGGCACCTAACATACAGTGTGTAATACAGCCTAAATGGTTTTCACTATACTTCAGAGAAACAGAGTAGATATGTGACAGACAGGGCTTTGGGCACCTAACAGACAGTGTGTAATACAGCCTAAATGATGTTCCCCATACTGCAGACAGACACAGAGCAGCCTTGTCACAAACAGGACTCAGGGCACCAACAACAGACAGTGTGTAATACAGCCTAAAAGGTTACACTATATTGAAGAGAGACACATAGTATATGTCACCTCAGGGCATCTACAGACTGTGTGTGTGTGTGTGTGTGTGTGTGTGTTTGCGTGTGTGTCCAAATGGCTTTCACTATACTGCAGAAATGGAGTAGTTATTTCACTAACAAGGCTCACGGCAATAACAGACAGTGTATAATACAGCCTAAATGGCTTCACTACTGTATACTGCATAGAGACAGAGTAAATCTAGTGGTGTGCATAGTCAAAAGAATTTGCTCCGCATAGTATTTCTGGATTGGAAGTACTGGGGCTGTACACTTTGGCGTTCAGTAGGCTTAGGGGGGATATGGGTCTTATTTTCAAAGCACTATCAGATATTACACTTTGGGATCAATTAGGCCTGGTTCTTAGGGAACAGGTATACACCACAAGGGCTTATCTTTTACAACTAAGTGGGGAGACATACAACACTAATAAGAGAATGCACTGATTCAACACAAGAGTGGTCAGGGTTTGGAACAGATTACCAGTTGAAGTAGTTGCAAGCAGAAATATGACTGACTTTAAATCAAGATTGGATAACCATTTAATTATAAATAATAAAACAGGGTACTACTGATAATAATAGCAAGCTATAATGAACCATTGGTCTTCAAAAAGCTTTGTATATATCTATCTATGTAATCTATGTAATTTTGTGAATCCATCCTACTTCACGAATTACTATGCCAGATGAAGTCCATATTTCACAGATTATGGCCCCTCTGCGATGCGGAGTGCACTTCACCAACTGCAAAGTGGATATGTGAAGTGCCTTTGCTCCACTGTGGACTTTGAACATGAATTTTGCAGCAACAAGTGAAAGTTTGCAATGTATTGGGTGGCTGAAGGTCATATGTGGCTGAACAGCCAATATAAACAAATAGAAAGCTGATGGGAATGTTTCTCTGTGCAGTGTTAAGAGAGTGAGGAGAGAGGACACAGCAGCTAGTGGTTCTGAAGAGATTCTGGAGGATAAACCTAAATATTTCTTGTTACATAGAAACTGAAACACAGACTTTGATGGCAGACAATGACTCCTTGGCCCACCCAGTCTGCCCATTTCCCTGCCTATTGGATAAGCTGAAGATTCAAGTTTAACAACAGCCTACTTCCTCCTACCCCCCACTATAACTGCCTTATGTCTGTCCCATGCATTCTTGAATTCCCCCACTGTTTTAGACCCCCACAACCTCCTCAGGAAGGCGGTTACATGTGTCCACCACTCTCTCTGTGAAAACATATTTCCTCACGTTGCCCCTGAGCCATCCCTCTCTATCTTTGAATTGTGCCCCCTTGTTCTTGCACATCTCTTTTTCTGAAAGATGCTACCCTCCTGGACTTTGTTGATTCCCTTGAGGTACTTGAACATTTCTGTCATGTCTCCCCTGTCCCTTCTTTCCTCGAGGGTATACATATTAAGCACTCTCAGTCTCTCTTCATATGGTTTCTGATGCAGACCCTGCACCACTTTAGTTGCCCTCCTCTGGACTGTCTCCATCCTGTCTATGTCGTTGTGGAGATGGGGTCTCCAAAACTGAATGCAGTAATCCAGATGGGGTCTCACCAACTGTCTGTACAGAGGGATAACCACTTCCTATTTTCTACTTGTGATGCCTCTCCCTATGCATCCTAGTATCCCCCCAGCTCTCCTTACTGCCTTCTCACATTGCTTGCCCACTTTTAGGTCATCTGATATGACTACCCCAAGGTCCCTTTCCATTTTTGTTGTTGTTAGTACCTCCCCCGCCATTATGTACTCTCCCTGGGTTTTTGTTTCCCAGGTACATTACTTTGCACTTTTTTGCATTGACTCTAAGTTGCCAAGTTCCTTCTCATCCTTTCCACCCCCCCTTGTGTATCAGCTGTATTACAGATCTTTGTGTCATCTACAAAGAGGCATACTTTTCCTTCCAGACCCTCTGCAATGTCACTTATAAAGACATTAAAGAGGACCGGACCCAGTACTGAACCCTGAGGTATCCCACTAGTAACACCCCTTTCTTCGGAGTGAGTTTCATTTACTATTACCCTCTGTGTACTGTTGTGCAGCCAATTTGCTACCCAGGATGCCACCCTGGGACCCACTCCCAGGCTGGCTAACTTGATTATTAATCTTTTGTGTGGGACTATGCCAAATGCCGTGCTAAATTCTAGGTAGGCCATATCCATAGCCCCTCCCTGGTCTATTACTTTTATCACCCAGTCAAAGAAATCTATTAGATTCATTTGACATGACCTTCCTGCTGTGAATCCATGCTGCCTTGGGTTCTGTGCCCCGCTGGCCCCTAGGTACTCAACAATTCTTTCTTTCAGAAGTGATTCCATCATTTTCCCTATCATTTTGTTAAAACATTTTCAAACCTGTCGTTGTATGTACTACATTAGTATGTTAATAACTTTTGTTTTGTCATCTGAGTGTGGTGATTATGGCTGTGTGAGTGTTTGTGAGTGAGTGAGTGTTTTGATTTGAATACCCCGTGTCCCTGCCCTCACACCCACCCCTTGTGTTTTGCAATACCCTTCCCCTTCTTCTTTCTAATCCATTGTGCTTTGACAATCAAAGAAAAAAATACCTATCTTACAAGCCTTGTTGTCATCCCCAACCCCTGCATTTTGAACAGCAGTGGCTTCCTTCCCAGCCTGTGTAGTAGTTAGACATACAGCTGTTCACCAGATTAACCTACCTGACCTGTTGTTTTACCTCTGTCATGTGATGTGAGAAATAGTGTCCAAAAATATCAGTTTTCCACACTGAATTTTCCTGCATTTGACAGAATTTTCATTTGTTTGTGAACACCAGTGGTATCCTCCCAGCCTGTGGTGTAGTACTGCCCTGTTGGCAAAGAATAAGCTTTAGAAATCCAGCTATTCAGTCGGGTACCCTACCCAACCTGGTGTTTTACTCCCTTGTGTTATGAGAAATAGGGTCCAAAAATATCACTTGTCTGTGTTGCCAAACATTAATAAAAGAAGAATGCCAGTGAAGAGAAACAAAAAAGGGAGAGGAGCAAATCACACATGCAAGAATACAGCATCGCTTGTGAAAAGTGGTGCAACTGAAATGGTAAATGAAGAACTTTTTTCTGACATGATGTTGCCATCAACAAGAAGTTCTAAGTGCTCCAGGATGGGCGCTGCTAGCAGTAGTGCCAGAATATTTACCAGTGGCTTTCCTGCATCTAAATTTTTTTAAGAAACCTCTGAAGCAGCCATGGTAGTGGGTGAGGGTGATGTGGGAGGTGGCAATAGTGCCAACAGCCTGAAAATTACACCAGAAGCAGTGCCTCATAAAGATAAGGTGGAGCATGTTCCCATTTCCATTGCTGCTGGTGGTGTTGGTGGTGTTTTGCATGATGCAGTTGAGGCAGTGGTTGAGGGGAATGTTGGAATGCCCAAAAGTGTGTGTGACACCACTCTGGCAACCATTGCTGTGGAGATGGCATGCACATTGTTGAGACTGAAGTTCATGACTGTCAGTTTCAGTATGAGGAGAGCATGAGGAGGACATCAGTGGATAGCATGCAGATGATGATCATGATCATGATGAGGTGTTGGATCCCATATGGGAACAAGAGAAGAAGAAGCAGAAAGGCAGTGATAGTGCAGGGGTTCTATTTTTTAACTTTCTTTATTCTTCTTCTTCTCTGGCCCCTTAGGACTTTCTCCAGTGTGGTCTATGGGACTGGCCAACTCCTACTCTGCCTGAGGTCTCCCCAGTCCTAGCCTCCATCCCAGGAAATCTCCTTACCCCACTACCAACCCCCCAAAACTCCTGGCTCTGAGCCCGATGAGGTGGGACCACTAACCCCTTACTGGTGCTCTGTCTACAATCTCGTAGGGCTGCTGGAGAGAGGAGGAGATCTGTAGGCTAGCTGGGCAGACCTGGCATTGAACATGGGGGCTGACAGCTGGACCCACCTTCGCCTTCCTGGCTGCCAGGGGCTTTTTCCTTTTTTCATGGTCCCAAATGTGCAGATGTGTAATGACATCCAGCACACAGCCCTCCCCACAGGATGTCCGCCAATGCCTCCAGACCCTTTGAATGTGTCCCACTAGTTACACTGTTCCCAGTCTCCCCTGGGAGCCACTGGTACTGCAGGAAGCACAGCACACCCTCCCCAGGAGAAGAGAACAGTCCATCAGATATTCAATCCTCTCTTCCTGGCCAACCCACAGTGACTCGAGTCTGCTCCCGAACATAGGTCATCAGTGTGGCGCAAGGTAAGGCTAGCACCTCAACCCTCAGTGCCACTAGTCCAGCAGGGGTTCTTAAGTGCAGCATTGATTTAACCACCAAATGTCACACTGAAGTACCCTGCCCCATACTATTCTCAATGTGATGAGACAGAGTCAAACTACAAAAATAGTATTATCTTCCCCCAAACTTCCACTCCGCTGTCCCAGGCCAGGCATCAGAATAAAAAAGAGCTACAAAATCCCTAGTGCAGGGATTTCTATGTGCTGGACCCAGTAGATGAAATGGTGGTAATATGTCAGCTTTGCCATGTGCGGGACATTAGGGGGAAGAAGGGCAGCTGCCTAGGCACTGTTAGTCAGCACATGCACTTAATGAACAGGCACCCTCTCTGAGGGCTTAAACACTAGAAAGAAGCAGTTTCAGGTAGTCCTAGTCCCTCATCCTCATCATCTTTACATACTGCCACTGAAGGGGGAATACATAGTGGAGGAGGAGGATGTGCAGGTGGTTGCTACAACAAGTGGGCAAAGCAGCAGTGGTAGCTTCAGTAGTTCCCCTCACAATCAGTCCACAGTAACGCTGTCACCAACCCATAAAACAGCTAAAATGATTTGTGTCCCTTTATCAGCACCACTTATTTCTCTTCAGTCAAATAGAACCCCTGCTGGGCCATCACAACACAGCTGTCCATTTGCCAGTCCAACATCCCTAAAATTACAGCTAACTCTGACGAGCATGGTTCAGTGTAAAAGCAAATATCATATGACTAATTCTGCTGCATGGGAGCTTAGTGTGGCTACTGCAGAAATACTCACACTTGACCTGCTCCCAATCTCTGTTGAGAATGAAGGATTTAGAAGGTTTGATGCTCATCCATGTTCAAAGTGGAAGGTACCAAGGACATACTTCTCCAAAGTGCTGTTCCTGAACTGTATGCCACTGTAAAGGAGGTGGTGTTCCACACGCTTAAGCATTCATCATCACCATCCATCCATCTTAGTTGGATATGTGGACCAGTGAGAGAACAGCTGGCAGTTCCCATATGTGCATTACAGCACATTGGGCACAAGTACCTGGGGTGGTCTTGGAATCTGGGTATGGCAGTGAACAGTGCAGCAAGGCAGACTGTGGTGGTAGCAACATAACCAGAATTAGGCAGCATGCAATCCTCACAATGAAAAGCATGCTTGGATCCCACACAGGGGAGAAAATGCTTGAAGTACTACTGGGTGAGATTGATGAGTGGCTGCACCCACACTCAATGAAAGCTGGCTTCATTGTGAGTGACAACGGCGCCAATGTTGTAAAATGCATAAGTGATAGTGTTTTTTTCAGGGTACTATTCCTGGCACACTGCCTCAACCTTGTGGTCCAGGAGTTTCTTAGTCATCCTGATGTGAAGGATATCTTGTTGGTGGCCCACCACATCTGTGCCCACTTTGCCCATTCTAGAAAGGCTGTAACCAGCTATGCCAGCTTCAGAGAAAGAACAAGCTGCCTCATCATCGCATGAAGTTGGATGTGGTGACCAGATGGAACTCCACATTGTACATGTTGGAGCAGCTGTATAAGCAGTATAAAGCTGTCCAATTATCTGCTGCTACACACCAGTTGTGACAGTGCAGGAGTGTCCAGGCTCTCATCACAGAACAGTGGCATTTAATGGATGGACTGATAATGATTCTTAGTCCCTTTGAACATGCAACACAGACAGTGAGTGGGGACAAGACCTGTATCAGTCAGTCCATCCTCTTGCTACACATGCTGAGGCAGACACTGGCTAATTTGCAGCAATCAATTGAGGCAGGTGGTGACAGTGACAATTTGGCCTTCATGCAGCCAACACTTCATGTGTTGGACTCCGACACTCAAATTGTTGGATTCTGAAGTCTGATGACTTTGGCATTGCCACCATGCTTGACCCATGTTATAAGCATGGCCTTGAGTCTATACTAGATGGTGGCCATTAGAGTGTAGAAAACCTTACCAACCTTTTTGTCAGAAGGGTCAGAAGGGAACAGATGTCATAGGGCACTGAGTGTTGTTGTTACCAGCACCACAGGACTGTCAGCTTCACAAGCCACAACTATGTTAACAGGTAGACAAAAACCAAAAACCATCAATCCCATTTGGGATGTTTTAAGAGAGGTTGGAGTTACAGCTATGCAAGACCAGGATGAGGAGGAGCATGATTCTGGTCCATGCATTTGTGTCTTCCCGCCTTGACTACTGCAATGCTCTATACCTAGGGCTACCGGGGGTGGACCTCTGCCACCTACAACTGGTGCTTAATGCTGCAGCCAGATTGTTAACAGGAATTTTACGGTCTAGTCATGTCACTCCTGTGCTGCACGAACTGCACTGGTTGCCTGTGTGGTGGAGGATCATCTTCAAGGTTGCGTTGCTGACCTATAAAGCCCTACATGGACAGGGACCGGGCTACTTGAAAGATCTCCTGTGGCCCAACTGCCCCTGCTGCCCACTCCACTCCACCTACAAGGGATTGCTAGAGGTTCCAGGGTCCATCTTCATACATCAGGTGCTAGGGCATTTTCATTTGCTGCCCTGACTCTGTGGAATTCTCTACCTCATCAGATTAGAGAGTGCCTGTCTACTGAGGTCTTCAAGTCCTCACTGAAAACTTATTTATTTAGTTTAGCATTTGGGGACAATATTTAATTTCTCTTCTTAAACCATTGCTGCTTATTTTTAAATATGCTATTTATTTTTATGTATTATATTTTATGATTTTTATGTTTTTAGATTGTAAATGCACTTTGATATTTTGAAAAACACACTAAATAAAGCTAATTTGGATTTGGATTTGATGATGAGGCAGCCAAGCTTAGATCAGTACATTGCATGGCTGACTGTTTATTGGCTGAACAAAAACACCTTGCAGTTGGTGATGAGCCATTATTGTACTAAGCGAGCAAGGTAACCGAGTAGCCTGCACTGTTATCTGTGGCTATGAAATACCTTAGCTGCCTCCCTCTAGTGTAAGCATTGAGCGTGTGTTCAGTGCTGCAGGTGCCATTGTACATGATCAGCACATGAACCTGTCACCAAAGAATGTGGAAATTCTAATATTTATAAAAATCAATAAGGCACACATTCCACACAAGACCATGACATCCATTTTCTTACCACATCCTCCTGACAGTGGATCTTCCGAGAAAAATGAAGAGACAGGTGGTGCTGTTGGCAGAAAGGTGAAGTCATACATTAGAGAAACTGCTTTTGATGACTCAATTCTGGAACGTGACTAGCCATCAGGTGAGAACTCCAGTCTTGAGGACTGTGAGGGCTGCTTCGTTACAGAAGGTGATGCTTAAAAAAAAACAATATTATGTGTGCTGTATCTCTTTTGCACATCATTATATTCCCATACAATGTCTCCAGAATTTATGTTATTGTCATGATTGTTACTGTACCCTTCTCTGAACTGTATTGCTGCTGCTGCTGCTAACTTTTTCCCCATTTACATGCGTCTTCAACCTGTCAACAAACAGAACATAAATTTAATGTACTGCAGTAGTGGCAATGCCTGCTACCACCCACGACTGTCAACCCTCACCGGCACAGCCCCAAACTACAAAAAAATGACTGTTTAACAGCTCAGCAAGCAATTCCTGCTATGGATATCAAATCCAAAAAAGACACGGCCCTGTCTCCTGCTGCTCCACCACCTCCTCCTCTTCAACTGGTTGTGTATATGATTTTGCTCTCTATTACACAGCATTATCAGGTTGTTGCACTGAAGATGAAGCCATGCTACAGAGGGAAAGAAGACTGAGTATTCAGATCCTCCTGTATCACTTGTACTGACTTTCTCAATGTTAATATGGCCAGCGCCCATCCCATTATGTTCTACATTTTCAACTGCACTGCCCCCGATGTTGAGCACCTACAAGCAATTGTGTACTGGAAATGTGATTCAACAACAGTGGAGATGCTACAGGAATGAGTTCCAGACCACTGCATGAAGACAAATCCATGAGTAATTGAAACACCAGTTCAATGATGCGAGTACCATTACTGACACTTACTCCTTGCAAGTCCTGTCACTGAGCACTGTGAAGGTAAGAATGAGTCACTTGGCTTGCAGTCATCATTCTCATTGCTTCTTCAGATTTATAATTGAAGTCTGTTGTTTCCTTTCTTTTGTTGTCCCTGCAGGTTAATATAAGTCCAATATAAGTTGCCTCCTGAGTGGCATGCGCACTGCCAGTAGTTTGTAGTCGGACATAAGCATAAGCATAATCCTTTTTTCACTCTCCGATGGTTGATTGCTTTCATTGCTTAACAATTCACTCATGAGGTGTTTGCAGAGTGCATGGCATAGAAAAGTTTTCTTTTTTCCAACATAAACTGACGTATCTATACCATACTTAACAATTATGTCAGTATTAACTATCATGGTTAGGTTACATTGGGGCCAGTTCTCAAAGGGAAAAGAAAGGCACAACGCACTTGCATCCAAAGAGAATGATGCAAATGGCAACTTGCGCCAAAAGATTTGGCAAATGCAATTCTCAGATAAAAACTTTGACAGTGGTGCAGCCCTGTGCCAAACATACTTTGTGTCTCATGTGCATCAATTCCCCAGATGTGAAATAATGTAATGCACTTGCACCATAAAAAAACAGCAGTGCCCCCTTTTCTGGGATTCTAGAAGCCACAGAAGGCCAAGATGCACCATTCCCAGAAGGCGCAAGTTACATCAGGGGGTAGCTGGTGTAAGTGCACCAGAGTATATAAAGAGGCCCAGGTAGAAAGACACAGCAGAGCCACTGTGGAGAAGGCAGTGTGCACACACATCAGCCAAGAGTGACAGCGAAGATATCAGCTCCAGTAGCATTACTTGGCATCATGCTAGCAGCAGAAAGGTGGTGTAGGCATCGCAGGCATCAGGATGGCAGGAACCAAGGGAACAGGCAGCCACCAGTGCAGCAAATTGCAGCCAGGCACCACATGCCATGTGTGTACCAAGCTAGGAACTCATACTTGGACTTCACGGAGGAGGAGTGCATAGCAAGCTAACTGCCTGAATAAGGCCAGCATTGGACAGCTATGCAAACAGCTGCATGCAGAACTGCAAAGTGCCACTTGGAGGGGGAATGCCATACTTGTGGAGGTCAAGGTGAGTGCAGCATTGTGCTTTCTAACCACAGGGAGTTTCCAACCCCCCACCAGTGACACAGTGGAAATATAACAGCTAGCCATGTCCAAGTACCTGAGGCGGGTCCTGGATGCACTGCTGTTCCATGTGCACAGGTATATCATGTTCCCATGGGGCCACCACAACTGCAGGCAGTGAAACAGTCCTTCTACAATGTGGCACAATTTCTCCATATCCTAGGTGCCATAGACCACACACATGTGGCCATCTGGGCACCAGTAGGAGAGGGGGAGGTTTATGTAAATTGCAAGGGCTTCAACTTCATAATTATGAATGTGATGTGTGACAGCCAATGCCACATACTGGATGTGGTAGCCCAGTACCCTGGATCCTGCCATGACTCATACATCCACCACAATTGTGGCCTACATAAGGCCTCTGAAAGGGGAGACATTACAGGAGGATGGCTCATGGGTTGGTGGCACTAACACACAAAGGTGCACCCTAGGCCCTGCATGCACATAGTGCAGTGAAACATCAGGGCAGTCCATGACTGTGCAATATGTTGATGTGGGTAACATGTGCTGTGTACATCCTTCATGAGTTATCTCCACTTCACATGTGACAGTGGCTATCCACAGATGCCATGGATCATGACACCACTATGACACCCACAGAATGAGGCTAAATAGAGGCACAATGAGGCCCTTGCATCCACCCGGTCTGTCATACAGTGAACATTTTGGAGTCTTGTTTCAGGTGCACTGACAACTCAGGAGAAGCCCAGCAATACAGCCCAGTGATGGTATGCAAGATATTTGTGGCCTGCTGTATGCTTCACAATCTGGCCCTGAGCAACCGTGTGCCTCTACCAGACCTAGATGATGAACAGGACGAGGGGGATTATGATGATGATACACAGGATGAACACACAGGGTCATGCCATAGTGAGTCATGCAGGACAATAAACCAGACAGGAGCTTATCCAACACCACTTCACCCGAGGGACACTATCACCCAACAGGTGGCACCGGCAGCACTAGGCAATGTGCATGGCAGACATCCTACAGTACAGTGTTGTGCAGTGGCACAGAGGCCATGTGCATGCGATGTAAAAGGCGTGCTGCCAATTGCTACTCACCAGCCAATGCAGAACTGTAAACCAGCCGATGGCCATAGCTGGTGAGTGGTATCTGATGGACACAGCAAGCTGCAGACCTACTGGTCTGGGGTGTCAACACATCAAATGCTGTGGGTAGGTAGTAACCCAACAGGTAAACATGTAGATGACCTGGGGTGTATCCTGTATTGGTGGCCCTCAGGGACACACATATGTAGTGTGGCAGATGAGAAACTGACCCACAAGCCCATAACATGAGTCTGTGATAGATTGATACCCCCCCCCCCATTTTGAAGGCTTTGGCATAATTCTTTCCCTATAAAGTTTACTGCAGTAACAAACTTTTCTCTCTTCTAAACTTTATATATCTAACTCTACCATTATGGGAAGGCCACCCATAATGGTATCTTCTGCTCCCTTGACTGTCCCTCTTTTATTTCCTTTTCATCCCTTGCCTATGCCTACATAAAGAAAGTACAGAGTGTATTTTCATGGGCAGAGTGTAAAGAATGGTAGCCCTAAATAAAAACACTTCCCCTAGAGCTGCATACATTGAGCACTGGGTGCTCTGTGCAAAGAAACAGTGCAGGCAGTAAAAAAGACAGCATAAACAGAAAGGCTGCACTGGGTACAAACTTGTTGCCTAAGCAATTAAACATAAAGAAATGCAGTTACATTGTTCAGTGAGGCTAAAACAGGAGAAGGTAACTAAAGAAAGAAGTCTGCAAAAATGAAGTAAACAGGAGTGATTTATCTTTTCTCTTTGCCTCCGAAAATGAAGACAGCTCTTACCTAAACACAGCAATCATGTAAAATGGGCTCATAGGAACCAGCAGCCCCAGGTGGAGGCTGTTATATAGGAACTCCCTGGTTAGCAATTAACTGGAAGAGGGGAGGAATTTCATGCCTAGAGATAAATATGATGTTTTACTAAATATCTTTTTCTACATTGTTTTTATGAAATAAAGGAATGGCTCATTATTGTTTGATGTTTCAAATCTATATATGAAGTCATGCTGATCTACCAAAATGTTTGTATTAGAGGAGAATTGACTATTAATTAGAAAAGGGGCAGATCAGCTGACCTGATGATGCTGTAGGGATCTGTATAAAAGCAGCCCTAGTTCGCAGAAAAAACAGATAGGCCTGAGAGTGTGTGAAGAGAGGTTATCGCAAACACAGAAGATTGTAGAAACTGTGATAGGAAGGTTTTCTACTCTGTGGCAGAGCTACCAGGAGAGGGTAGTTCTGAGAGCTCAGAAGAGCTGTTTCCTTTTGGTTTATTTCAGTTTTTCTTTTGTTATTTAAATCTGAAATTTAAGACTTGTGCCAAATGTGGTATATCTTTATTGTTGTATATCAAATATCCTTTTTACAAAAAAATTACTCCATCTGGAAAATAAACACACCTAGCAGAGGTGTGTTAACCTTACTTTGGAAGTCTTAACTCACTTATTTTCCCTACCCACATAACCTGGTCACAGAGTCACATAGGCTGTACCATGGTCTACTGTCCTTTGGGTAATGTAGAACATGCAGGACCTAGTACACATCCCCCTGTATGTTTTAGGGCAACACAACACAATATGATACAAACTGCAGGGCACATCATGTAATATCACAAATGCATGTGCTGCCAAACACTGACACACATGTGGTTTGCATTGTAAAATTGCCGCACAGGTGGTTTGCATCACTACACATGTGGCAAATGTGGAAGCCATGTTCACACACATCCAGCGGTCACCTCACATGTATGCACAATGCCACACTACACCAGAGACACACACCAGCACAATGGTGCATACTAAGGCCTGTGAAAGTTGGTAAACAGTGACAATGAGCAGGGCAGGACAATGAGCTGAGTGGTAGGGCAGTTAGTTTCACACCAGAAAAGATAACTCAGCTGGTTAATCTGGTGCAGCAGTGGGGAAGGACACTGCTGTCACCTGGGTCCAGAAAACACACACCGGGTGACAGGGACAGGGTGTGGAGACAGATAGGGGCACAACTGCAGAGGATTTCAGGTGTGAGGAGGACATCAAGACAACTAAAGCACAGGTGGCAGGACATGGCAAGGCGTGACTCCAACATCCTCTGCCGACTGATCCACATCACCTCAGCCTTTGATATGGCCATGGGTACTGGCCAGCATCCTGTGGAAGGTAGGTTGAACAACTGAACTTGTGGGCAGTGATATGTAAGTGGTTAGTTGTTGCTCACTTGTGTGTCCGTCCACCATCATGTTCTCACAGGACAGAACCGGGCAGTTGAGGGAGTGTCTGCCAGGGATGCTAGGTAGCAGTCAGATGATGGACAGGACCATGAGGCAGTACCCGATCAAGATGGGCAAGGTAAATGTACTAAGTAATGTAGCCCTATTTCCAGCTGAAGTGCATGCCAAACACCTCCATCCCCCACACAGAGCAGCATGCATGACCTGCTTGCACACGAGGTATCATAGATCCGCCGTGTGATACCATGTCAGCAAATACCACATATGCTACATTGCACAGTGGTGGGCACATTTTGCAGATAGAGTGCAACAGTGGCACTGCCCAGCCCAGTCACCAGGATGACTCCCCCCTTACAGACACCCCATCCTTGACCCATTTTCCAGGCCGCTCCACAACACACAATCAACACCAGGCCATGGTCCAGTAACAGTGTACTCCCCAGCAATGCGGGGGGGGGGACACTGTCACCTGTCCGCAGGCTACTGTTGGTGTGCATTGGATGGGGCAGACTGGCACATGTGTCAGGCTTGGGATTCTGTTCTGTGGTGGCCATCCTGATGCTGGGAACAGGCATAGCCACTGCTGCAATGCATCTGCACAATGGGCCCACCACAGTGCAGTGTGCCATGTGTGGTCTGTGCTGCAGTGTCCACACACTGCAGCAGTGTGGCACATCATGGGCATTGCTGGGGGGGTGTACACTGTTCCTGGACTGGGACATGCTGTAAGTTGTGTGTTGGGGGTGAGCATCCTGGAGTACAGGACAGGGGCAAGTGTGCAGTTGTGGATGATGAGGGGTAGCATACCCGTTTTGGGTCTAGTCAGGGGTACTGTGTGTACGCTGGTCCCTGAGCACAAGCAGTCTATGGCAGGGTTCCCACTGCCATATCCAGCAGCACCTTTCAACACCCTGTGCACAGCAGTACACACCAATGTGTATGGTGCATAGTTTGGGCACACACCTCTACCAACTCTCAGACTGGGCAGGCATGGTACTGCCCTCACAGCTGATGATTCATGTGCACACCTGGCGTGCACACCTTTGTTGACTGATGCAGGTGTTGTGTAATGCAACAGGAGCATGGTATTCCCAAGTCTGTCTGCTCATGTGCCAGGTGTCCATGGCACATAGGCATTGTGCATAGGGTTAAATTGGTGCTGCAAACAGTGCAGGCTGGGGGGGAGCTGGATGTCGGACCGTAGGTGGCCTGAGCAATGGTCCACAGTCTGGCATCTGGGACACAATGCCACAGATTGTGTGATATCACACATAGCAACAGGTACACAGGGGTGTCATATGACCTGGGAGGTTAATATTGGCTGTTGGAAGATGCATCAGGGATATGAGGTAGGCATGACACATGTCCAGATGGTGTGTAGGCCTTGTGATGTGTCAGTATGTAAGGCCAGGTGTATGCTTGACTGCAAGGTAGGGGCCAGTGCCACTGTGTGGTGGGGGGTCACTGTGCCCCTCTACGGAGCATTTGCATGGCCTCATCACATGTCATACAGTTATTGATGATGGTAAGATGTGACGAAGGGTAAGGACATGGTGAGGCAGTGTGGGAGGCCTACAATATTGGTGCCAGTAATGCCTGGCATGTGTTGTGAAGGGATACAATGGGGACTGTACGCATCACCCATTCTCACAATGGCACTGGGAGGACATAAAGAGTAGCACATATATGAAGTGGGTTTATGTATGGTACAAGAGGGTTTGAGTCACAGAAGTGCCATTGGCGGTGTAGTTGGACATTGCATGATGGTGGAGGGGGACAGCACAGGGGGGACACGTGGCAGTCCTTCAACATGGGGAAGGTGTTGGCTGCCTGGAATGGCCAGGCCAGAGGTGGTGGTAGGGTCTGTACCACTGGCTCTGTGCCACACCTTTGCACCTTTGTGTGAGTCACTCACAGTATGGGGCACTGGCATGTATTTCATTTCCATGTCAAAGGTACCACTCAGCATGGAGGGGGAGCTCCACAGAGGGACAGCGCACAGTACAGGGCACTGATCGGAGCCATGTGGCTACAGAAGAGCAACAATGCTCATGCCTATGAGGAGAGGACATGATGCCATAAACAGCAGTCTCAACAGGTACCCTCGGACAGTAGTGAGGATGCCAGCAACAACACTCTGCAAATGTGTCATGTCTACAAGAATGTTCTTCACGAGGCCTGCCATCCACTGGGCCCACTCCTGGGAAGACATGTGGACAGGGACATCCTGGCCAATGTTCAGTACCTGAAGCAGTTGTACAGGCCTATTAGCAACCTCTTCCTTGGCAGCCCCCTCCATACATTCATGATGGCCTTGCAGGAGTGGCAGTAAGGTGAATGAACACATTACTTTGCTTCTTCTGGACATAGAGTGGTGGGACCTGTTATGTTTTATTGGGTGTTGTTCCTACTGTTTCTGTTAAGTTGTATGTGGGTTTTTCATCTGCTATATGTTCCACACACAATTATTGTTCATCATGTACCCCCTTCTGTACCCTGATACTGTCCCTTCTGATCTCCCCCCCGTTGTGTCTGTTACATTTCCTAATAAAGTTGTTTGTTGTTGGCTGTTCACTCCATTGTCAGTGTGTCTTTTGGACCTGGGTGTGGCAATGTCAACAACCTGGGATCTGTTGCAGTGCACTCTTGTCAAGTAGGCCATGGTAGCCTTGCCCACACACACTCTGGACTCTATGGTGTTGTGTGCTACTTGGGAACAATCACCAAAGGAGCACATATGCAAAGCTAATTGGTTGACTGTGGGACATGTCAGGTCACTGTGCTGTGTGACATCCATCCACCACTGTTCATGTACCTACCTCTCCTCCTATGAAATGCATACCTCCACAATATGCACACTGCAGGCAGGTGTTCACTGATTGGTCTATTGATGACTCCACAAGAACAACAATGACAACAATTTGTGGCTTTGCACATTTTATTATGTGGCGTTGTGTGTGCAATAGCATGTTACATTCCACACTCTGTTGCACATGCTGTGGTGTGGCATGTCCTTATCCCTTTGCATGTATGTACCTACTCAAAACCCTGTACACACTACCCGGTACTGTATCCACTGTAGATCTCAAACAAATGCTCACACCACATGTGTGGTTGTCCTGTTTGTACACTTGTTGCAGCACTACAGCTCATGTGGCTCTATACCTTCCTCCATGATGGGTTACACCACATGCGGCTGGGGAACACATGACAGTTACTTGTCACTGGGTGATGGCATGGCTGTGCCAGGTCCAGTCCACACTCTGGTGAGCAGGAGGGGGCTGCTGTGGTTCCATGCTTGTGCCCCTGCACCTAATGTTCTCCTTCTCAGCCACCCCAGGGCCACTGTCTTGCACAGCTGTGTTGATGTCCTCCATGGCATATTATGTCTCTTCCAGACTCATTTCTTGGGGTGTGTGACAGTGTTTGGTGCTGTCAGTGACTCCTGTATGGCCTGACTAGCCTCATCCTCTGGCCCATGAACAGGCACCATTCTATTTTTTGGTTTGTTGACTTTCACTTGAAGTGTGATCCGGTGCCTGCACTGGGCATGTCCTTGGTGGTGGTGATGGTGGTTCTGGTGGTTGTGGCTGCTGGTCCTTTCTGACCGGAGACATTGTGTCCTGTGACAGGGTCTTGGGTGGCAGTGTCTGCCACCTGTGTGCCATGGCTGTGCAGGGACATCTTCTGTGGGGGTATCCTGGTGTGTTTTGAGGCCATCAGCAGTGTTGGGCCATGTGACTGGTGTGCGCAGGTTGCACCACTCTGCAGGTCTTGGGTCAGCTGGGTGTGCATGTAACCCCCTGTGCAGCATGGTAGGGTGCTGTGGTCTCACCTGCAGTGCATCTGCTATTACCATCAAAGTGGATGTCAGGGTATCAATCTGCCTTTACTGTACCACTGCTTACCACTTTATTGCCATGGTGCAGCAACCTGGGCCTTCATCTGCCCCTGCGTACAATTCTGCATCCCATGTAGGACCACCATAATGTTAGACAGCACTACCTTGGTGTCCCATGTGCCTGCCAGTTTGGCACTTGCAATGCCTGTCAGTTGTCCCTCCAGGCATTGATGGTGTTCCTCCAGGCTCCTCTGTAGTGCACCAGGCTCATGTGTCTGCTCCTGTTGCCTCTCCACCATGGATTCGCAATAGTTGCCAAGGTAGGTGGGTGGTGTGTCCTGCTGTTGGAGGCTTCTGGCAGCCTTCTCCAGGTGGGCCTCAAGATCAGCCACACTTTTTGGACTTAGATTTTGTGCAACAGTGTCATATATACTAGTGGTGTGTACTGTGTCCACTGCGGTTTATTGTTTCACTGGCAAGTTCTCTGTTGCCAATATCTGGCTGTGGCCATCTTCAGTCATGTTGGCCTCACATTGAGTAGTTTGTTCATCATACTTCTTGTCCTCCTGGTCTCCCCCTCTCCATGGTCTTCCAATATGCCGGGGGTAGTGGCCATGCTTCTGTCCCCCTCACTGTTCACATGCTCTTGGCTGGCCTGCTGGCTGCCTCTCCTAGATGTATCACCAGTTCTGGTGTCACCAGGCACCGCTGTGGTCACTGTGGGGTTGAAAAGATATCATAAGTTGATGCCTTGTTACCCTTACCCATCTGTCCACTGTAAATCCTTCTACAGCCTGGTTGGCTTCCAGCACAAGGGACCATTGCAGCCCTGTCAGCCAAGGTCAAAGTGGACTGCTGCTTCATTATATGTACTCTGCCTGTCCATGTGGATGGCCACTGCTGACACATTTCATTCCCATCCATTGTCATCCGTCGCCTGCCGTGTACCCTTACTGTTGCATGGGATGACTACACCCATCCCCCTACCCCTTTTGCAATGGCAGTCATGGGTACTGGGTGGTACATCCATGTGTCATGGTTGTGGCAATATACTCATTCTGGCCTACCACATGCAGTGCTGACTAGGGGATGACTTGCATTTACTCATGCCATGCTGCTGCTGTTCCTCGCTGTGTGTCTTTCCAGAACACTGTTCCACTATGCAAATCTGCAATAGGACACTTGCCTGTACTGGCAGGGCTGCTGCCACTGGTTCACCACAATGTGGCAGAACACCCTTGGCCCCTGGTTCACCATGGGGGTCTGTCACATTACCACACCACATGGGCCTTTGCCTGGGTTTCCCCACATAGCTGCCCATTTCCTGGCTACACACATCATGTCATCTCCTGCACACTGCTTCAGGCCTGGGGGCCAGCCCCACCATGGTTGCCTTCACACAGACTCTGTATTCAGGGCATTGTGGGTTCCCTGTCACCTGCATGGTTCCGGGCATCACCAGTGACATTTGCCCTACCACATATGTTGCACCATTAGTGTACAGCCATGTCTGTTGTCCATACAAGTATTGACCCGCTGTGTGGTCAAGTGTGCTGTCTAACATGCATGGTCACATATCTCGTGCCATGCCTGCCTCTGTCCATTCTATCCACATGCCTCTTGTTCTTTCTCAGCATATACTGGCGGAGATGTCATATGCCATGTTGCATGGCCACATTTCTCTGCACTGTGCACCCCTTGCCCCCCCATGCACCACTGCTTCTTGACAGCCATTCCAGAGTGGCATGCACACACATTACACATGCCTGTGTGTGCTGTCCTTTCAGGGCCACAGGCCTCACTGTGCCTGGCAGTATGCATGTACCTTGTGTCACAGGCCACATCTCCTTGAAACCTAGGCTTGCCATGACCTATTGGCCTCTTGCTCTTTTCTGTGGTATTGCTGAATCCTGCACACACACACACACACTCTCTCACACACACAAACACACTTGCTGACACACACTCAAACATGTTGGCAGTGCTGGCCCCCTTCTACATGTACCTGTACTGCTCTGCAGCGTGAAGGTGTCCAGGTCTGAGTCCCCAGTTATGATGTGGCTGCTGAGGTGTGCTACTATCCTTTGTTCATGGCTGGTGAGTGCCTGTTGCTGGCTGCTGCCTCCACCAGTGGCTTGCACACACCCCTGGATGTGAGCCAGCTTCTCTTTGCACCATATCTTCATATCATTATATTTTTTCTGCAGGTCCCTGATAGTGCATTTCTGGGTAGCCACAGCATTTACTTTTCTGGCCACCTCCTGCCAAGCCTTCTTGTGGTGGTTCCATTTGTCCTTGTCACCACCCCTGGTGAGCAGTAACTGTGAATGGGTATCAGTCTTGTTTATGAGGATGTCTTTCTCTTCATGGGAGAAGTTCTTCTTCCTCCTTTGTCTCCTTGTTGCACCCTGCAACCTTCCTTGTCGGTGCCTTGTGCCTGTCTCTTCCACCATTTCCATTGCTGTGGTCTCCATGTCCTTCCTGCTACTTGTGCATTTTTATATGGCGTATATCATGGCCTGTGCCCTTTCCATTTTTTTTTTCGGCAAAAGTCACATTTTTCCAGAATATAGTGCAACTCACATGTCACAACTTTTTGGATGTATTCTGTTCCTTTGTGTATTTTGCATCTTGCCTAAATGCTCCTTTGAGAATAGGCCCCATAGTTTCTTGGTGGAACTGTGCATCACTTATCCATCGGAAGATTAAAGAGGGTTAGTATACCTACTGTCAGTATCTGTCTGACATTGAAAATATTAACATGCTTCACAGAGTGCATTTTGCATTATATGTTTATGAAAATTGTGCTAATCCTGTTCAAGTCTGACTGCTGCACTTTGGTTTGCTGTTTAAAAAGTTGAGTTTCCTGTTATTGTTCTTGTAGTCACCCATGTGTATAGCTGATGATGATGTTTCTCATTAAAGTGAAATATTAAATTGTTTTTCCTCTGATTTTTGTTCTCCCATGCAGGTTACAGTGCCTGCTAAGATTCTGACAAAGCGAGCATCTGTGTGGAACATGGATGGACCACAAAGGACTCAGGAGCACTTCCAATGACATAAGTATCATTACTTAAATTATTAATTTGTGTATTTTTTTGGGGGGAGGGATGGTAAGAATAAGAATTTTTTTTTTTGAGGGTTGGGACTTTTTGTTATTTGTCAGGGAAAACAGTGTGTCACAGTGGCCAAAAGGAGGCAAAATAATTTAGCAGTTCTTTTATAAGGTGATATGCATAGAAGTAATGATTGTGGCCTGGGCAAGTGCTTGACTGGGCGTATACCCCCATAGTGGTGGAGTGTAGCCAAAAAAATAATTTTTTTTTAAAACAAAGTCAACACAGGTATACTCGGATGAATACTGATGTAATAACTTTAGTGGGTGCCTTCCAATGATATAGTGACTATTGCTGAGGCAAATGACTATGTTTTTTTCTGATGTCCAGAAACACAATGAGTGATTCTTGAAGTAAAATCCATGTGAATATTCTTTTCTGTTCTTTTCTTCAGAGGCCTCCAGTGCTGTTTGTGTTTCTCAATGTGTATGTTTCAAAAATCATCACACAGAAGAGACATCATCATCATCTTATATGTGCAGGATAAAGCTTCAGGGACTTACCTGAAATGATATAATCAAGAACAGAGAACATTGTGTAACATCCACTGAACTTTTTTTATTTATTCATTTATTTATTTAAAGTTTAGGATTCAATACCTTTGAGCCTGTGGCTCATTTACAAAGGTTCCGCGTCAGACATGCAAAAGGGCAGTACACAAAAAGGAGGTACAAATCAGGATCCAGGAAGAAAGCAGCATTACAGTAGGTATTTAGGATAAATAGCAATCACATTGGTTACAATTTACCTACAAGTTTTAACAGCACGTGTGTAACCCCTCACCCCTGCCTTTTTGCCAAAATGACAGGTGGCATGCTGTTGAAGCTGACAGCAGTACCTGGTGGGGACTGGGTTCGGGGAGGATGAGGTTACTCGGCACAGGGGAGCCTAGGTTTGGCTACTCTGTTCAGGGGCACCCAAGTAAATCCGAACACAGGAAGCAATAACTGTAATGTCCAGAACCAGGAATGGGATTCTTCAGTGTGGCTTTTATTCACATACTAGCTGAACAAACAAAGCATAGACGGACCCTCATGGGGCTACATTTCCTGGTAATGCAGATTAGAGACTACAGAACACTTTCTCACCATTTTCAGCCCTCAGGCTCTGAACCCACCAGGCACACAGCCCAGACTTGCACACAGCTTTGGGTACACAGCCCGACTTGTACACACTTGGGTTTTTCCCACAGGCCCGGCTCTCCCGCCAGCCACTTGATCCGCGGTCAATTGGAAGAATGAACCAATTATCCTGTCGTGGCTTCCCACACCACCTAGAGTCCGCGACTCCTAGAGAGAATTTTTTCCTTGCTGTGGCTCCCCACACCACCTAGAGTCTGCGACTCCTAGAGAGAATTTTTTCCTTGTTGTGGCTCCCCACACCACCTAGAGTATGTGACTCCTAGAGAGAATTTTCCCTTGCAACCCCACGTCTGGGTACTTCCCCCATCACTGGCCAAGTGCATGAGGCAAAGTAGCAACCACAGCAGAAATCGGTAGAGGTGGACCTGGTCCCTAAAGATGGGGGGTCCGCCCACCTCCAGCTCCCACAGCCCATACCCGGCCATTTCCCTGGGAAAACTGAACCATTCCTTTGCTGAACTTCTAAATGTAGATTAAAGGGTAGATGTCTCATGCATCTCCTCTACATATTATTTGAATCACACAACACTCTAGGATTTGACACTACTTTACTTGCTTGGCCCATTTCTCTAGGCTTTCCAATATGTAGCTCAATCCCTAGATTTTCACACAAGTCCCAGGGTGAAGAAAATAATTTGCCCTTTTTGACAGAGCAGACACTCACCCTTTAATTGCAGGTGCCCCACAGGCAACTCACAAATCTTCCATCTTCCAAAAATAAATGTAGAACTAAACAGGCAGCTTTTCTTCCACTTAGCAGAATTAAGGGGATTGCCCCAGGAATCTGCTAGGAATCTTTACATCCCCCCCCCCCCGGGAGGGAGGGGGCACTGAGACCCGAACAGCGGTCTCCACCACTTGAGCACAACTTCACTCCTTCACTTACTGAAAACAAACTGGACACTGACTACACTCCTTTGAAAACTCCCAATGTTCTATCTAACTCCCATTGCTGCAGATTCCAATGTGGCTTATGCAGCTGCGAAAGTTCTATTGGTGATGTCATCCCTCAGTCTCAGCTGAGACTGAGAACAGAGTGAGACAGTGTGAAACTCATTTAACTGGAGTTTCACAAGCTGTCTTCCCTGCCTACCACTAGGTCTTACTGGGATTCTAGTAACCCCAGGTAACAAGGGGGTTACACTCGCCCTTGACCAGGAAAATGACTGTCCGCAGTCATTATTTACCCGGCCTTAGGCCATCCCACCCTATGTGCTACCTGCGGAGGGGGGTGATCAGGCCCCCTCCTACCATGTGCAAGCACAGGCAGGCAACACTAAAGGCCTAGAGGCCTGTAGCTGACATATCAGCCTCTACACTATCCACTTACTATGGACACCTAGTGGCTCTGGTAGCACTATCCAGAGCATAGCCCTGATAGATCAGCACTGCGGTCCCAGTGGCCACTCAGGACCACAGCCTGTCTATCCCCCCTAACCCTCTAGGGAAAACCCATCTGCCTTTAACATAATACCCCCAAAACAAAACCAAAAAAAAAACGGGGACCTCCCTGACCTTGGGCAACCTGTAACCACACACCATTAAAATACCACATTACTGCCTCCTCCCTACCCCCACAACCACACCTGTGGAAGGAAAGGGTTAATACAGTAACCATAACAATAACACCACAGTACTTTAAATTTCTACACACTAAAGTACTGATGAGGAACTCCGATGAGCCCCTCCTCCTCTTCTTGTCTTCTCTTCGGTCTTCCCAGGAACACCTGTAAGAAAAAGAAAGAAAGACAAAACACACTCCTAATCTGCATACACAGTCTACCTAGACCCCTACCATCAAAACACTGCAGAATCCCAAAAAGATTGTTTTTTTTTAGAAAAAAGGTAGAAAAACAGTATTTACATTAGAAATCAATGACATTATTTACAATACACATTTGGGGGGATGGAGTTCACTAAAAGTCCCAACTAATGACCACAAGGCCCGAAGGCTAGTCCAATAAATAGTCTCTCCTGGGCCGGAGCCCAATGAAGCACAGTTCTGACAGGCCAAAGTCCCGAAGGGGAGAGTCTTTGAGGACAGTTCACACATTTTGAAGTCTGTTAGTGTAGGGTGTGTACTGAAATGTCATAAAGATAGAAAAGTTCGGACTTACCAGCCACTTGTAGTACGAGATTCGGCACCAACCTGCACCTCTGACGAAGACTCTCCCTGGCAGCATTTCTTCTGATACAGCTGGGCGGACATCTTCTGGGAACCACAGGAGGGCACATCTGGGAACAGCTGGGTTGATGTCATCTCTGGAGAAGGAACCTTAGAACAGGAACAAAAAGAAAACAGCTGGTCCGACGTCATCCGATTACCAGGCGATGAACAGGATACAGCTGGGCTGGTGTCCTCTCTGGATCTGAAGTCATCTGGTGGGCCAGTCGATGGTTTGCTAGGAAGAGCAGTACACGGTAGACTGATGAATGTGGGGCACCTGAGTCCTGGATATTCATATTGGCGGATCAGTAAGGCACTTCACAGTCTGGTGTGACAGTATTGACTACCACTGCTCGGCTCTCCATTTTGTAGGCATGGGCACATTTGCTGAGAGGTCCTTGCACTGAGGCCAATAGTACCGGGGATCAGGAGCTTGAATTATTACCCCGTCTGGGTGCACATAATTCACACAGTGGGAGATTTCACGTCCCTCTCTGTCCACTATTCTCACTCTGTCTATAAACAGTGTCCTGCCTCTCTTCCACTGGGTATACTTTTCATGGAACAGTCTGTTCTTTACATGCTTGTTGGCCCCAGGATGCACACTTTTCATTGCTTCATCCCAGATCCAGGATTTTCTGCAGTTCTCAATCTCCTCCCAGACTTTTCGAGGAAAAGTAGGACAGGTCATACCATAGAGCTCATTTGCCTTCCTACGAACCAGTCTCTCCTCTTTACTTGCTTTGGTCAATCTGAGACAGCTGGCCTGGCTTGGGGGTGGCCAGTCCTGGTTCTGCCAGCTTCACATCCTTAAAGACAAATTAGAAATGGATCCCTGACTTCTTCCTCCTCCTGTAAAGCCAGGGCAGTGGCATCACCACTTTCTTTCATACATTCCTCCGAGGCAAGATCTTGAGGCTGTGTACCCGTTCCTTTTTCACAAGGCCACATAGGTTCCCCCTCATCTTCCTCTTCACTGAGGATCTGAGCCCAGGAGTGAGCAATCGTTCTCACTCCTGAGACTATCCACTCATCACTAGGCGCGGAGGTCGACACCTCCCACTCAAAGGCCTCCCGCATCTCATCTTCACCTAAGAGACTTGGGCTAGCCCCCCCCAGGGGTCTATTGATGCTTTATCTGAACTTTCCTTCTGGGATCCAGCATCTGAAACTTCAACTTCTGGTTCTGTCTCTAACTCTGCACCCTCTAGCTTTGTGCCACACTCCCCCGAGGGGCCTGCCTCCACAGGCTCCGCCTGGTGCTGTGTGCTGCCAACTGCAGATTCCTGAATTTTTGTCCATGTGGGGGCCAAACGAATTAGAGGTGCTTTATATAAGCCATATTTTTCTAGGCATCCAGCACAGTGAGGAATCATGAAGACGCCCCTTCCAGGTCCCAAGCATATTTGACATGCACGCACTGGATAATTAGGAATCGCACCTGAGGAGGCAGTTGCCTCCATAGCACCACTTTTCAATATCTCTCAGTCTATTTACTGCTGTGTTACTGCAACCCGGGCATGATCCGGTAATGAGCTGGTCCTGAGGCCATAACTGCAGAAAAATAAACAAAGGTTCACTGTAACTGAAAGTCCCACTTTATTGAACACTCTTTAGCTGTAAAATGGCTCCTCTTGCTGTGTTTATTTTACTACCCCACCCTTAATGGCGGCGCAGCATTCCTGTGCATCAGCATTTAGAATTTGGGTCAAGCCACTGCGCACCTGATTTACACAAGCTACTGATAACTTTTGCTCAAACTGCACAACTTGCTCTGTTCTGGCTTTAAACACATTTACAGGATTTTCCATGGACTTTTTACATGCTGGTATCATTCATTTTATTCACAGTCCCTTAAAGCTTCAGGTTTTTAGCACAGGATTGCCTGTATTTCTAGTGCTGCACTTTGCTACAACCCACAGTCTCTCTCTGGCTGCAATCTTTAAACTGAGGCTAATTTCATTACTATGCACACAGTCAATGGCTTAACAGACTTGCGCTTGCTGGTAGGACATTACACAGTCATTACTTGCAAAGCGACTACACTGCTGCACACACATTTTATATGGCATAGGCTGATAATCACTGTTTGAGCAGTTTTAGGGATGGTTACTTACTGTTAACAGTAGCAGTTTGTTGCGATGGGGAAAAACGGCCTGCAGCCGGTTCTTGAAGGCCTTGGTGCACAAACGGGCGGGCAGTCCTAGCGATCGTCTTTTCAACCACCAAACTTGCAATTCTGATGATCGATTAGCTGGTTGAGCCTGATTTTAAGCAAGAAAGTAAATTTTTAAACTGTTTACAACTCTTTGAACACTCCGCGATGCTCCTCCACTGCCAGTACACCCTCTCGAATGCTGGGGCAGTCTCTGTAGAGCTGGCTGAGGGACGGGACTGATTGCAGCCTGACCAACCACACGACGCCATGCAAATGAGCCTCTTCTTCCTCGCGAGGGCTCTTCTCCTCACGGCGATCAGCGAGCAGACAAATTTAAACTGCAGAATGCAACTTTTTTTTCTTTTCCAACTGACTCCACGGCGGGAGCCTGATAACATAGCCATTTACTCTGCAGTCTCTCAGACATTTCAAAAGCATTTCCAATGTCCAGGGCACAATTTTCATGTTGCTACCCCTAGTCTTCCACACTTTTCTTCACAACAGTTCATTTTAAAAGCATTTCAAACATCCAGGGCACAATTTTCCTCTTGCTACCCCTAGTCTTCCACACTTTTATTTACCACAGTTCATTTTAAAAGCATTTCAAACATTCAGGGCACAATTTTCCTGTTGCTACCGCTAGTCTTCCACACTTTTATTTACCACAGTTCATTTTTAAAGCAGGCAAAATGCTGTAAACAATTTTGATGCAGGACAAGGGCACACTCTTTGGCTTTACAGCTCCTTGGTAAACAGTTGGCAATTTTAAACAGCAGCACAAGATCCACAGCACACAGCAACACACTAGGGAAATTGCTTCAGCTTTATGGGCTACCCTCTGCCAGATAGCCAAAATGCTAGCCCCCTTGCCCAAGCACCTTCCTCCCAGAACAAAATCCAATGCGGTGCCTCCATTTTTGTAACCCCTCATCCCTGCCTTTTTGCCAAAATGACAGGTGGCATGCTGTTGAAGCTGACAGCAGTACCTGGTGGGGACTGGGTTCGGGGAGGATGAGGTTACTCGGCACAGGGGAACCTAGGTTTGGCTACTCTGTACAGGGGCACCCAAGTAAATCCGAACACAGGAAGCAATAACTGTAATGTCCAGAACCAGGAATAGGATTCTTCAGTGTGGCTTTTATTCACATACTAGCTGAACAAACAAAGCATAGATGGACCCCATGGGGCTACATTTCCTGGTAATGCAGATTAGAGACTACAGAACACTTTCTCACCATTTTCAGCCCTCAGGCTCTGAACCCACGAGGCACACAGCCCAGACTTGCACGCAGCTTTGGGTACACAGCCCGACTTGTACACACTTGGGTTTTTCCCACGGGCCCGGCTCCCCCGCCGGCCACTTGATCCGCGGTCCATTGGAAGAATGAACCAATTATCCTGTCGTGGCTCCTCACACCACCTAGAGTCTCGACTCCTAGAGAGAATTTTTTCCTTGTTGTGGCTCCCCACACCACCTAGAGTATGCGACTCTTAGAGAGAATTTTCCTTGCAACCCCACGCCTGGGTACTTCCCCATCACTGGCCAAGTGCATGAGGCAAAGTAGCAACCACAGCAGAAATCCGTAGAGGTGGACCTGGTCCCTAAAGATGGGGTCCGCCCACCTCCAGCTCCCACAGCCCATACCCGGCCATTTCCCTGGGAAAACTGAACCATTCCTTTGCTGAACTTCTAAATGTAGATTAAAGGGTAGATGTCTGGCGCATCTCCTCTACATGTTATTTGAATCACACAACACTCTAGGATTTGACACTACTTTACTTACTTGGTCCATTTCTCTAGGCTTCCCAATATGTAGTGCAATCCCTAGATTTTCACACAAGTCCCAGGGTGAAGAAAACAATTTGCCCTTTTTGACAGAGCAGACACTCACCCTTTAGTTGCAGGTGCCCCACAGGCGACTCACAAATCTTCCATCTTCCAAAAATAAATGTAGAACTAAACAGGCAGCTTTTCTTCCACTTAGCAGAATTAAGGGGATTGCCCCAGGAATCTGCCAGGGATCTTTACACCCCCCCCGGAGGGAGGGGACACTGAGACACAAACAGCGGTCTCCACCACTTGAGTAAAACTTCACTCCTTCACTTACTGAAAACAAACTGGACACTGACTACACTCCTTTGAAAACTCCCAACGTTCTATCTAACTCCCTTTGCTGCAGATTCCAATGTGGCTTATGCAGCTGCGAAAGTTCTATTGATGATGTCATCCCTCAGTCTCAGCTGAGACTGAGGACAGAGTGAGACAGTGTGAAACCCATTTAACTGGAGTTTCACAAGCTGCCTTCCCTGCCTACCACTAGGTCTTACGGGAATTCTAGTAACCCCTTGTAACAAGGAGGTTACACATGAAATTCACAACAACACTTATGAAGAGTGATACAACTCTTTATTGAGAAGAAGACAAACGTTTCATGGCTAAGCCCATGTTTGAAGCATAGGTGGATAGAAGCAGCCTGAGGTGGCTTTGTTCAGGGAAAGAACGTAGAGGGAATGAGGAACATGGGGGGGGACTGGCGAGGGTAAGTACATATTCAGAAAAGAAAACCACCACATCACCTAAAAATGTTAAAAGATTTACCTTCTAGTACTGGTACGCAGCAACCCTGAATCCAGAGCAGCAGTGACAAAAGATTTCAATCATATTCAGATAGATGAATTCCAGAAATACCTGCAGGACACAGAAACACAGATGTTCAAAAATACAGTGCTTTACATTTTTGATAAACACTCCACAGAGGAAACAGATGCAGGAAAAAAAAAATACTTACCTTCACCTGAGTCCCCCTTCCCCAAAACATAAAAAACAGGAAAAATGTGCTTACCTGGCACCACTGGGAAAGGAAAACATCAGTTCCCAGAAAGCAATCCAGACTCTCAATGATGTGAAATCCCTACAAGGAAAGAGACACAATTGTTGTTTAAAAAACAAATAAGTAACCACCCCCTTTCAATAGCACATTACCTCAAAAAAATACGAAGGGCTGCCTGAATAGGAGGCAGACCCCTTTGTCTTGAGCTCCTGTCCAATGAAAGCAGGGCTCAAATCAGGCTGGAAAGTGGAAGGGGAAAAGGGAGGGTGGTTAGGGGGAGGGGACGGGTGGGGTGAAGAGGTCAAGAAAGGGTGGGAAATAAAGGGAGAGCAAGGTTTGGAGAAAGTATGAGAGAGCGAGATAGAGGAGATGGAAATAAGAAGAGCTGCGCAAGAGCAGGTAGTCCTTTTTTTCCTGCTAGTCAGTTTTCTTTTTCACTGGTCATCACATCAGTCAACATTTTTCTTGCACTTACTGTCTAGTATAATTTTCATGAGTCTTGGGTAGGTATGGATGTTTCAGGAATTTTAGAGTGAGCTTTTAATCTGTGAGTATGACCGAGTTGTATTAGTTATGTTTTAGATATTAAAAAAAAAACAAAAAGAGCGAAGAGAGCAGATATAGTGCTGCAACTAAAGAACAGGGTTTGCTCTAAGGAGTAACTAAGAATTGTGTCCTACTGCATTGGCATGTGGCAGAAGTATTCAGTTTTATTAGCCTCCTTCATATATACATTATATATATATATATATATATATATATATATATATATATATACACATATATGTATGTATACAATGTGTTTGTGTGTGTATGTATATATATATATATATATATATATATATATATCATGTGAACTGTGAAAATTAGCGCTCAGTTTTGTCTGGAAAAAAATGTTTTAACTTGAGGCAGAGTGGAAGGTGGGCCACAGCAAGTTGGTTTAAGGAGTTTCACATGGTTATGTCAGATGCACGTGGGTCCGAGGATGGCATTGTCTCGGTGGACAAATTTTATTTTAAGAGAGAGAAGCCACTCATTTTATAAGTTGGGGTTGCTGTGGGGTGGAGCAAGTGTGCTGCAAAAAGAGGTTTGAGGAAGCAGGAGGAGCATGTGGCATTCTTTGTGGAGGAGGACCGGACCACATAGTTTTCTGCCATGTTTGTGAGCTGCCGGGTGGTGTGGCAGTTGTCGAAGAGGGCAGTGTGCATTGAGGAGTGAGGATCATGACAGGATTTGAGCCAAAAGAAAATAGATGAATTAAAAAATTGATTTTATTTTGGGAAAAGAGATGGGTGCTTGGAAGAAGGACTGGCCGCCATTTTGTGAGGAGCAAGGGGCCTCCATCTTAGGGCTTAGACCATGTGGTCAGGTGCCATTTTGGGAGGGGGGTTTGCTCTGGGAGAGACATGAATGCAATCGCATTTGGGAAATTCAGCATGCTTTTCCTTTACATGTGATATGGGGCTGTTTAAAAAAAAATAATTTACTTGTGTAATCAAGCACATTGTAACTAGATAAGGGCCTGCTCCTGGGCAGGGGAAACGGGAAGAAAAATGTAGTGCTTCCAAATGGGTTTCAGTAATTTGCAGTTGATTTGGCAGTGTACATATAAATTCATTCCAACAGTTTACTGTGATTTCAGTTAAGTTATATGGATGCCATGGGAAGAAAGCCAAATATTTAATATTAACACATGAGCCTTGCAAATCAAGGGGACATTTGGGGGGTGATAATGGCATTTGCCTGGTGGATAGTGCCACTGGCAGATTAGGGCAGTTTAAGAAAAAAAAAATATATATATATATATATATTTATACAATGGGGGTGAGGCATATTCCAGTGAGATAAAACAAGTTATTTTCACTGCAGTGAAATAAATCCTGATGACATCAGCAGAGTTAAAATAAATGGCATTCATTTCACCCCCCAAACCCACACTAAACCCGTGCAAAACTGCGCAAAGCTGCACAACCACACAAGGCTATGTAAATTGTACATTTTGCAACAATGAGGCCCTCATTGTATAAATAGGATACATGACGTGCACTTGTGTGATATGGGAAATATGTTAAGTCCTGTACAGTGACCTCTGAAACCTCACTCATGGCTTCGCCATTCGTGAGTATTCAGATGTCAAAAATATTTTCCATATCACACTCGTGCCCATCATGTATCCCATATATATATATATATATATATATATATATATGCACACACAAATATATACAGTATATACATATATATGTATATGTATAGAGGTGCAATAGCACCTCTATAGTTAGGGTTGAGCAGCAGTTTCTATGCTAAACCTGAAATTTTACACTTTATTAACTTTGCAACCAATCAATAGATTTGCACAAAATTTGATATGAGCTGTCCTGTGGGGTAGATCTTTTGATGTAAATAATTTCTTTCTGGTCGGATGTGCGGACTCTGAGATCTGAAAAGTAAACAAAGTTAAAAAACACCACTTTTTGCAGTTTTTTCCTCATCACTTTGCAGCCAGATGGTGTATCATTTCTGCATGATATTTGTAAGGTATAATGAACATTGGTAGAAGAACAGACAGTGAAATTTGTGTGCAATAATATTAATTTGCTGCAATGTTATTATGTTTATTAGGTCCCATTATATCCTATGGGACTTTGCTGAACATTCCATTTCTAGGATAGAGGTCTTTCTTGCGAAGAAGGATTGAGTCTTACGAGAGCATTCTTCCTTAAAGAGATTTTTTAATCCCTCTCTGTGAGACAAAATCCTTAGTCGCCAGTCACCATCTTGTTTTTTTTTTCCCTCCCACCAAATAAAAATTGAGTAAAATACATAAAACTGTTGGCATTTTAAAAAACAAACACCAGAACCTAGATAAACAGGGCCCATTTAGCTAGATTCTAGCCTCTGTTTTTTTTTTTAAATAACTGCCAGAAATGCCTTTTTTGGGCACCCGAAATCCCAGGCATTCAACTTAGCAAGAGGACCCTTCAGACCCACTTTCCCTGGCTTAACCCCTCACTCCCCGATGTCTGTCCTGAAATCATTCTCTGGTGTCTAGTGGCCCCCACCATCTGATTGCCTTCCCCTGCTCATTTTTTTTTTTTTTTTGCTGTCCTCTGTACTTTATTTTAATTTATAAAATATTCCAACAATGGGATGCCCACGCCTGGTGTCAGACAACCCCCGCCCCTACAGCTCCACAGATGTGCTGGTATTGTGGGGCCCAATCCCCATGTCAGCATTTAACCCTCAACTCCCTCAGTAGTATGGGACACAGAGGAGCCCATCCCCAGTGTCTTGAAATCTGTTTAAACTATAAGTATCTCTGAGAAAAAGATAACTGTCCCTTGTCGCCCTGCTGTCCCCATCCCCAACCTGCCTCTGTGCATCCACCTCCCCTTATCCCCCCATATTCCATACTTACCTCCAGAGGTCAGTGCTGTCATGTTCTCTGGACTGGGACACATCTTCACTCTTCAAAGCCCAACCATGAACTAAAGAATCAAGGTAAGTGCCATATAATAGCTGTCAATGGTGTTTTCAACTTATGTTGCTATCGCAGTCTTTTTTTGACATTTTTGCACTAAATTTTCAACTTGAGGTTCTTGGGACCCCACCTCATGAACACTGTCACTGTCATCTTGCTAATCAGTCCTGAAAGGTGATTTTGCGGTCGCTGCTTGGAATCACCTTTTGGGACCAATTAACAAAATGGCAGTGACAGAGTTCATGAGGAGGGGTCCCAAAAAGCCCTTGTTGCAGATTTGGCAAACAAAATTCCTAAAAATGGCCATGTTACAAGCATGCGTTACACAGTTTCTATGCAGGTGAATAGCTTTGGTAATTTACAATATTCTCACTCCAGATTTTCAACATACCAATTTTTTCACACCACCTCATTAACAGTACAGCTGACATTTCTCACATTCTGCCCAAAATGTGTTTTTGCACCTGTGGTGAAGAATGGCACAGTAGCTGTGCAAAATAATTTTTCAAGACTGATTAATAAAATGAAAGTACCAACATTCATGAGGCGGCATCCCAAAAAGGTCATGTTGAAAATGTGGTGCAAAAATACTTAAAAATGCCCAAGTTACGGGTGGTTCATGCAATTTTTCTATGCACACACGTAGCTTTGGAAATTCAACATATTTTCACTCCAAATTTTAAACATTGCCATTTTTTCACACCACCTTATGAACAGTACAGCTGTCATTTTTCAAATCACGTCAAAAATGTTTTTCCACACCTGTGGTGCAGAATGACATTACAAGTGTGCAAAATTATATTTCAAAGGGAATTTGAACATTTTCTGTACTGGGTACATGTGGTGAGGTGATAAGAAGGTTATCTTGAACATTTTGGGTGAAAATTATTTAAGATGCAGTGTTAAGACTATTCGTTGCAATTTCGCTATGCTTGTTCATGACTTGATGTGTGGAAGCACAGGGCCCAGAGGCCAATGTGTTTCAACAGCTATATACATATGCACATCTTTGGAAGGATAGGAGTGCAGAGTGTGAAGGACCCTGCGTTCCTACAGTAAAATAAAGATATTATTATACTATCTGAAAAGGTAAGGAAATAAATTGCAAAAAACTTTGTTAATGCATCAGTTAGGGTTAAAGTGACAAAAGCAGGGAAATGCTGCATTAGTGTTTCCAACCCTAACACCCAACCCTGCACAGATGAAGAGGGACGGGGAGGTGGCATTGGCATCTCCTGCCCTAACGCTCACCTCATTTCATTATAAAATAAGCTGAGTGGCCACAGCCTAGAAGAATGGGGGTGAGCATTAGGCCAGAGATGCCAATTCCACTCTCCCAATCCCTTTTCATCTGTGCAGGGTGGTGGTGAAGTGTTATGGTTGTAAATCCTAATGCCACATTTCCCTACTTCTGTTGCTTTAACCCTGACTGATGTATTATATACTATACAGTATATATATATATATATATATATATGTATATAGAACAGAGAAGAAAAGTATAGCCACTGGTGGTTTAGGATTGGACGTGGGGCACTTATATTGAACACATATGATTTTATTTTGCAGAAAAGAAATGAGCACGACAACTAGAGGACAGAAAAAGAGCAAGGAAGATGCCATAAAAATGTTCATGGATCTGATGAGGAGGGTGCACAAGGTGCTGGACACTGTGGAGGAGGATCATCTGGACAGGGAGGAGCTGGAGGGAAGGGGAAGGAAGAGGAAGGATGGGAAAAGCAACAGAGGTGGGATCAGGTAGCAGTCGAGGTGTTCAGCTCTGTGAGCACCTAATCTTAAGGTTTCTGCCCTACGAACTCCCAATCCTAGGACTCCTGCACCTTGCCCCTCATGCAAAGTACCAATGCCTCTGCCTGATCCCCTGCCAGTCCCGGTGCCACAGCCTGGTCCATCTCCACTGCCATTGCCAGGGCCAGTACCACAGCCAGGCTCGTTGCCTTAGCCTTGGCAGGTGCCAATACCATTGTCAATACTGGTGCAACAGCCATTACATGTACTAGCACCACAACTGACAGCACTGCCTGTCCCAGTTCCAGCACCTAATCCAGTGCCAGTACCACAGCTGGTAATAGTACACTTCCCAGACCACAACCTACTCCAGTCATGCAGCCAATACTGGGACCATTTCCACAGATGTAAACAGGCTCTATGCTTGAACCACAGCCAGAACCAGTCCGGCAGGCTCTGCCCAGACTGATGTCTCTGGCTCCTCTGGTTCCACAGCCAGCACCAGTTCCTCAACCCCAGCCAGATCCCCTGCTCCAGCCAGTTCTGCACCCAGGTGGAGAGACACCCCCTCCACTGCGGCTCCTAACCAAGCAAACCAGGCAGAGTAGAGGTGTCCTTTGAGAGTAGCATAAAAGAATATGTGGAACAGATGTTGGGCAACATGGGGGGTGATGGGATTGGGCAATTTGAAAAAGTGTTGAGAGAGATAAAAAAGGGAAAGTAAGAAGGTTAACTGTCCACCGTGGTAGAGGTGGACAAGACAGGGGGATAGGTTTAGAAGTTAGAACACCAGGATTGTGGACTGGGAACCATGTCCTTTTATCCACAAAGAAAAAGATTTGGAAGGACAAATATGCAGATATTTTCTCTTTAGTAAATAAAAAATATGGGAACAAAGAAAGTTTTGAGAAGAAGGACATAGTAGCAGCAGTAGTCTTACTGTATAAAGGGGAGGACACATGGTGTACAAAAGGAAAAACTTGTGATGCCTGGTCTATGGGGTTTACATATTTTAGGTCAATAGTTCAGGAAAAGATACCCAAATTGGCAACACCATTAATGGCGTATTTGCTTATAATTCAGAATGCATATAAAATGAGGGGGGCAATGACTGGATACAATACAATGAGTTGTTTAAGCAAAGGATGGCATCCCACAGGGATGTGAGGTGGGACATGAGGCAGGCAGATCTATGTTTTAAGATCATGACAGTGCCAGGGGATGTAGAGGGTGACTGGACAAAGAGTGTGGGAGACTTACAAAAATGCTCCTGGGGCTATAATAGGGCACACTGCTCATGGCCAAATTTGCCATTTTAAACATGCATGTTCTAGATGTGGGGGTCTACACCCGGCATCAAAATGCAGGATGTACTTGGAGAATGTTGGCATGGGTAGTTATAGGGAGCAGTCCTTTCAGGCTGGGTATTTAGGTTATTGGGGAGCCAGCTGGGATAATGGAGAAGAGGGAGGGGGTATTCAGGAGGCAGGGGGTATGATCAAGGTGGGTTGTCAAGGAGGAAAAGGAAGGGGTGGGAATAGAGGATTTTGAAATGGCAAGAACTCCAATCTGGGCAGCGGTGCTATGGGAATGGGTACAGGGCTACCCAGACAGTAGGACAGCAACGACATCGAGGGAGGGATACACCAGGGGTTTTAGTTTACAAGTTTACATTTTAAAGGGAAAAGAGTGAGTAGAGAGGCAAAAAATGTAGGATCCATAGGAGGAAGGGAGGAAGTATTGATGAAGAAAATTGACAAGGAAAGGGCAGCAGGGCGGGTTGAAGGACCTTTTACGGCACCACCATTAGACAACCTCAGAGTGTCCCTGCTGGGCTTGATGCCCAAAAAACAGCAAGGGGAATATATGGTCATTCATAATGTCTTTACCTAGATAGAGAGTCAGTGAATGACCACATCAGTGAGGAGAACAGCAGGATGATGTATGCAACTTTAGAGGAGGAGGTACAGACATAGAAATAGCATTCAGACTGTTGCTGGTGCAGTGTGAGGATTGGGAGTTGTTAGGTTTTTGTGTGGATGGGTTATATTATTTTGACAAAGCCATGCCCATGGAGTGTTTGGTGGCTTGTGCCACCTTTGAGACATTTAACATGTGGTTGCAATGGGTGTTCACAAGTCATTATGGTCATAAGGCAGTCATACATCACTTAGATGATTTCTTACTAGAGGGTGAGGGTGAATAGGGGGTGCACCGGATACTCTGGGATTTTCAGGAAATGTGTAGACAGTTAGGGGTTCCCTTGGCGTGGATAAAACTGAAGTTCCTAGCCAATGTTTGTAGTTTTTAGAAATAGAAACTGAGGCAAGGGCAGGTTTATTTAGGCTAACGATGCAGAAGGTCCAGAGGTTAAGGGGACTGCTGGGTATGGCGAAAGATAAGAGAAGAGAGACACTGCATGTGGTACAACAGCTTTTGGGACATTTTGCATGCAAGGCCATTGCTTCTGGATGTGCATTTACATGTCACCTGGCAAAAGCAACAAATGGGGCAAGCAAGCCTCAATATTGGGTGGATGTATTCAAAGGGGTGAGGGAAGATTTAAAGGTTTGGGATCATTTTCTGTGACACTACAATGGGGCAAATTTTTGGCAGGATGAATGGATGTTTAACACAGATCTGGATCCTTATACCAATGCTGCCGGGGGGGGGTTGAGAGTTGAGGCTTACCTTAGGGGTCAGTGGGTGTCAGAATCATGGCCAGAGGAATGGGTGGAGAAGGGTTTGACATGGGATATAACCCTAATGGAGATTTTTCCCATATGGGTAGCCATGATAGTATGGGGGGAGCAGCTCCTCAACCAGAAGGTTACTTTCTTTTACATAATAGGGCAGCAGTGTATGTTTTAAAAAAGAGGGGTCGATGTCGGACACGGTTATACAGGTTTTGAGGCAATTAGTGTTGCAGGGTTTACACCAGATATGTGCTTTAGGGCTAGGCATATAGAAGGGGTTTTGAACACAGTGGCTGACAGCCTCTCCCATCTACAGCTGGAGAGGTACTGGGTCATCGCACCAGGAATGGACAGCAGCAGGACAAGGATCCCAAACAACATATGGGAGTTTGGTTGGAGGGAGCAGAGTTTCTATTTAGGAACTCTTGGTAAGAATGGACCCTGAGGGCATATGAGGGGTCTTGGAGGATTTTTCAGGCCGTTTGCATGAGTCAGAATGTGGAAGTAAGTGGAGGAGTCATTGAGGAACAGATGGCAAGGTTTGTGGTCAAGGGATAGAGAGAGGGAGTAGCACATTCTACTATGGGGGTGCATTTGGTGGATATAGGATGGGTTAGCAGCTTATAGGTTGGGGCAATCCAGAAAAAGGGCAAATCACAAAACAAGTGATGTAAGGGTGGCAGAGAGTAAGAGGAATGGAGCCAGCCAGGAGGTGACTGATATCAAAAGCCTTATTGGAAAGATTAGTAGGAGTATTAGCGCATATATGTTATTCAGGAAATGAAGCAGTGTTATTCGTGTTATTTTTATGGCTATGTTTCATGGCACATTTTGAGTAGGGGAAGTATTGGGACATGAAAGAGGGGAAGAGAAAGGCGGATTACTGTGGGAAGGCATGCAGTGGCAAGGTGATATAGTTACCTTACATCTTCAAAGGTCCAAAACAGATCAGGTGGGGCTGGAGGTGACTACTACATTGCAGAGACACATAAGGGTCTCTATTTGCCCGGTGCAGGCCCTGTTGGTATACACAACAGTCAGTCTTGCCTGGGGAGGACTAGTGTTAAAGCATGGGGATGGGGCCCAAGCAACAGGGGGACAATAGCTGGTGATTTTGAAAAAATATATGGAAGCCTTAACTCATTGGTTCTGTCTTTTATTTGTCTACAGGTGGGAAAGAAAGATTGGAAGTCTGGATATGCGGACACTCATATGTGTGCTGGGCAAAGCACAGATCATCAATAAGAGTGAGGGGAAGGCAATTTACCATGACTACCATAGTTTGTGAGTTCTATGGAACAGCATTTGGTGGATGAGATGGCCACAGTCACTTCTGCTACAAGAGGAAAAGTGGACAACAAAACAGGAGCCACACCTGATAATTATACATCTGGGAGGCAATGACCTGGGAACCAGGCCATGGCTGAACATTTTTTTCCAGATAAAAGAGGACACAAAATTGATTAAGGACTGATGGCCGAATGTGAAGCTAAAGTGGTCAGACATGGTGCCTTGCAGGGTGTGGTGATATGCTGGAAGGCATAAGGCTATAGAGCATGCACGTAGATGAATGAACTAAAAGTAGGAAAATGGTTAAAGAGTATGGGAGGTGACATTATGAAACATAGTGCTATTAAAGAACAGGTTGCATTTCTATATGGATAGGATGGGGAACATCTGTCCGGGATGGGTAATGATTTACTTACATCTGAAATAGGGACTGCGATAGATGCATGGAAGGCAGCCAATCATTACAAAAACAAAAAGAAGAAGTAAAGATGGGATTTAAAGGGGGGCACCATCCTTTGCAAGCTGGAGGTGGTCTGGTGGAAAAAGTAAGGGAAAAGGAGGAAAGAAGATGGGGGGGATCCTGACCTGGGTTTACACCAAGGCTGGAAAAGGACAGATTACTCTGGGGTTTTATGCCCAGAGAAGCTACGAAGGAGAGGTATGGATGTATGTATGTAATCTAGCAAAAAGGAAGAATAAGAAAGAAAAGAAGCCACAGATGTACATCTGCAGGAGAAGGTGAAAAGTAACATTTGTAAATAAAATATGATGTAAATTGTAAAAAGACAAAATGGATGTTGTTGATGATGTGTTTATATGTTTCATGGATATGAGTTTTGAAGAAGGAAGTACGAATTTAGACTGTGAATAAAGGTATTGTTTGAATAAAATTGATTGCTGACTGAGCAACTAACTAAAGTATGGCAGCCCCCATTGTCCTGGGCTCCTGTCCAATGAAAGCAGGGCTCACTTCCCCCTGCCACCCCCCATTTACAGTGCGAAGGACCATGACAGTGCCTACCTGCCCCCTGCAGTCCTGCTGGTGCTGGTCATCCGCCATCAGGGTGCACCACCTGGTCTCGTGAACAGTGCACATGAGCGCGATAGGCAACATGTCATCATGCGCGAAGTGCGCATTGCCAGCCATGCACAGCTTGCACAGTGCCGATACATCACGCTGTTCATACGTCTTGCATGATTGACACCACGACAGCGTAGTGCAATAGCATTGTGCATGGTGCAATATCTTGATATTCAGATGCTGCATGCAAATGTGCTCATCAGCCAATTCATGGTGCAGTGGGGTGCATTAGCATGTCATTAATGTTGCACACTACCTCATTTGCATGCGCTGCACCTCATAAGCACCACAGAACAGCATAGGCCATGGACCGGTATTGCAACCTTGATAGGTAAGTGGGGGATGGTGCTGCAGCACACTGGGAGCAGACAGCAGTGCACGGTGGGATGGATAAGGGAGATGCCGCCACTGACACATTGCGCTGTCCATATCCACAGGAGGCAACATGTTGGCACAAGGGGAAGGTGAGGAGTGGGGGCCTGCACGTAAGTGCAGGCCCAGCTTCACTAAGGGTGAGACAGATGCCCTGTTTGAGGCCTACCTTGACAGGGAGGCCCTGTTGAGTGGTGCCACGTGCACACCACAGGCCAGGGCTGGTGCATGGGAAGAGGTGGCAACCTATGTGAACCAGCACAGCAGCCACCAGCAGTCAGCGAAGGAGTGCCAGAAAAGGTTGGGACTGACAGGCTGCAGATCAAGGAGAAGGTGACAGCCATAAGAGCATCCTATAATGCCACCGGAGGAGGGCCGGTGAATGCACCCATACTGACGCCAACAGAGAAGTCGGTGGTAGCCAGCATGTGCCACACCACGGTGGAGGGTGTGCCTGGAGGAGGCTTCCAGATGGATGGAGCCCATCACTGCAAGGTATGTATGTCAGACACGCACAGGTGGTGGCCTGGGGGGTGCATACACGGGCATGCTGGCATGCATGCAGCCATTATGCATGTCATGTGCATCTGTGCGCACCCACATTCATGCCATGCTGCAGGACACATGCAGCAGCAGTGTACAGGGGGGGCATATGTGGGCATTGCATCACTGACACACCATTCTTCTCTTGCAGTGCTAGCACGACTCCGTGCAGAGGATAGGGTGCCGGTAGCAGCAGTGGCACCCATGGATGCTGGTACGGCCCCAGAGGATGAGCCGTCTACATCCACGGACATCTGGAGGCCTGACAGGCTGCAGCTCAGCACCATGGCACCTGTGCATGTCCTGGACCTAGGACTGGATGAGGCCCTGGATGTGATCTTGCAGGATGCCAGCCCTGGTGTCCTGTGTGCAAAGACACAGATCGAGGTGGGGTCTGACTCTGATGAGGACTACTCTTAGCTCCTGGACAGCATGGGTGACATTGTGGGCATGTCACACCTGCTGGCATCACAGTCAGGTACCGTGCCTACTGCTATGCCAGCAGCAGAACAGCTGCCTGCCACCACTGCATGTGCGCTAGTATCCGCTGCCACGGATGTGCCCTGCAGTGGTGGTGGTGCAGCTGTGCAGGTGCAGGGCGGCATACAGCAGCTGAACAGGTAATGGCAGCAGATTGCAGGTGCCACCAGGCAGCCAGCCACAGAGTCTGCCATCTGTATGCCTGCTGTGTCCATTCCCCCTGCAGACCCCACTGTGCAGTGTCCACCAGAGAGGGGGGCTGTGCAGCATGGTAGGTCACCACCAGAGGATCAGCATCCCAACTGGGAGCCCCAGGATGCTGACCATCTGGCTGAGCACACCCAGCTGTGGTGGATGCCCATTCAGCAACAGGTGCTGCTCACCACTGGGGTGCATACATTGCATATGGAGGTGCACTAGTTAGCTGAGCAGCAGGAGAGGGGCATTGTGCAGATCCTGGAGGGATGCAATGCATGCAGGAGGCCACAACGGCATCCTTGTACCGCATTGCCAGTGCGATTATGGATGGCTTTGCATAGCTGGCTGGCACAGGGTGTGGCCATGCTCAGGTGACCCCCCACAGTGCACTGTCCACCTCAAGGACCCTGCGTTGGGTGACCCCAACACAGTCAACACCGGGTTCTGATGTAGGCATCCCAGGCACGCACGAGGCTGACCTGTTTGGGAGCCTGCACACCCCTGTGAGGACATGGTCATGGTCCCATGCTTCCACCCCTGGGGGGCTGTTGCACACCTCCCCAGCTGAGGCACAGTCTGTGGCTGTTGATCTGCCCCAGCGTGGCTGCCCAGATGGCTGTGGTGGTCATGGTACCGTGCAGCGGCCCTGATCTGTAGACTGCCCTGACCGCAATCTGAAGTTGCTGCCCTGTGCGCACATGGGCAGTGTGTGTGTGTGCGCTTTACCACTGGTGGGGTGCTTGTGTGTTGTGTCACATGCTGCATGTGTGTGTGCATGCCCAGCCACTGGACCATGTGATGAGGGTGTGATGAGGACAGTCTAGTACCGGTTGAACCTGTGCAATGCATCTGATCCATGCCACATTCCAATGCCTGTGTGTGTGTGTGTGTGTGTGTGTGTGTGTTGCTGTGTGTGGATGTGTGCCACTGACTCCCCTACCCCTGCATCATGCCTCTGTGTGTGCATGTCCCTCACCACGCATGTCCCTGTATGTGTGCTGTACCTGTCTGTGTGACCCATGCATGAGTACCGGACCACCTACCTGTGTTTACTGTAGTGCTCCTGTGAGGCGGTGTCGGGGTGGTGTCATGCCTGCTGCAACAGTCAAGGATCCCTCTACCTAGGGGGTGGCTGTCCACCACCCTCCGGCCCATTGCCTCCATTGTCCCCACTACTGTTGCCCTCATCAGCCTCAACAGCTATCCCACGGTCAATGGCCATGTTATGTGATATGAAGCAGGCCAGGAATAGGCCACTGACTTTCGAGGGGCTGTACTGTAGGGCACCACCTGACCTGTCTAGGCAATGGAAATGTGCCTTCAGCATGCCAAATATGCACGCGATGATGTTGTGTGTTCTTTTGTGTGCCTCGTTGTATCTTCCTCTGCTGGGGACGATGGGCACCTGTAGGGGGTAAGCAACCAGGGCCTCAGCAGGTATGCACTGTCACCTGTATGGAGAATGACATGGTTATCCCTCTACTATGCTGTGCTGCGCCCCTTGCCTGTCCCTAGCAGCCCCATCACCATGCACACCCTGCCCACCCCCCATCCCCAGGTCTGCACTGCCCATCGCACCTTTCCCATGCCATACTCACCCACTAGGTGGCCTGTGGGGATGTCCCCACATTCAAATCTGTGGCACAGAGCTGTGCCAGATGAATGCGCCATGTGCACTCTCAGGGTGTGTGGCACAGACATTGATGATGCACCCCATTGCATTGCACACCACCTGGCAGTTGATGCTCAGGCTTCTCTTCCTGTTTATATACACCAGTCCCTCAAGGCCAGGTGGCATGTAGATGCCCATGTGGATGCAGTCAATGGCGCCTATCACACCAGGCATTCATGCCACCCTGTGGAAGTCCTGCATAGTTGCTGTACACTCCACCTGTGTTCTGGGGAAGCAGATGAATTCCACAGCACGTGGCAGCAGAGAATTGAGGAACTGAGTGAGGAGGCAGGACATGGCCAACTGGGCGATGCCCATGGTGTCCCCTGTTGGTCTTTGGAAGGCGCCTGTAGTGAGCAGGCACATGACGGCGGTCACCTTCATCTCCTCGGACATGATGTGGCTCTGTCTGGTGGGTGCCTGCATCTCCTCAATGCACAGCTCACAGAGCTGCCTCAGAATGGCCCTGTTCAGGTGGTACTGGCCCATGATCTCGGTGTCACTATAGTTCTCAAAGGTGATGCGGGCATGGTACCACCTGTTCCGGGCATACCACTGATGGGCCCTTCACTGGCCACATAGCTGTTCCTCCTGCCCCCTCACACCCCTCATTACCACCTCCATCACAAAGGGTGCACTATCCATGGCTCCTGCTGTCCACTGTCCCCCTGAGTGGTTGGCTGCTGGCTGTGTGCCACGCTGGTACACAGGTTTTGTGTCTGTGTGTGTGTCTATCTCTCTCTCTCTCTGTGCCCCTCTCTCATTCTCCCATGCCACCACTCTGTCCCTCTCCCTCTGTCTCTGGCCTTGTGTCTGTCTGTCTGTCTTTCTCTGTTTCTCACTCCTGGCTCAACTGCTGTCTGTGTGTTTGCACCGTGTTTTTATAGGAACAAGTCTGGTCAGTGCAACTTCGATTTGCTCCACACTTGCACCATGGTTTCCACAGTTGAAAATGCCATTGCGCTGGATATTCATGGAAAAGCCCCCTGCACTTGCACTGCATACATTATAGTTGCACATTGGCACAATGGATTTTGTGCTGTGCAATGGCTCCTGCTGAATATGGCTTCTCTGCACAATTCCGTACTTGTGTTTGCGCAACTCAGTTGTGCTATGCGCAACTACTCTGAATATCCAGGCCCATGTGTTCTTCTAGCAGGAGATATACTGGGGTACAAAAACAGGCATATTCCCTTGACATAAATCATTTCTCATTTTATTCTTGGTGATTTTTCATGGAAGTGCGCATGCAGTGCAGCAGACAAGAAAGGGACATAGCAGCAGGACAGCAGATTTTCACATCAATAATTTTTCATTTTATTCAGAGCTATTTCTTATAGGAGTGTACATGCAGCGCAGCAGACAAGAGAGCAACATAGCAGCAGGACAGCAGATTTTCACTTAAATATTTTCTCATTTTATTCTGGGTGATTTCTCATAGAAGTGTGCATACAGCACAACAGACAAGAGAGAGACGTAGCAACAGGACACCAGTTTTTCACATAAGTAATTTCTCATTTTATTATGGGTGATTTCTCATGGGAGTGCGCATGCAGCACAACAGACAAGAAAGAGACGTAGCAGCATCAGACCAATTTTGACTTAAATATTTTCTCATATGATTCTTAGCAGCTTCTCTGGGCAGTTGCACATCAGACACCACTGCAAAACAGTGACTAGCAGTATTATAGTGGTGGGTGATAAATTCAGGCCAGTATTTCATTTACCTGCATGAATATCACAAAACCTTTCAAAACAACACTAAAGGGAATTGTATTGCTATTTTATGGGGGTCGTTTTCTATCCGGTAATTAATCTTGCTCTTAGAATTTATTGTTAGACATCGTCAACTATGTAACAGCAGGCAGGAAGATGTGGTGGCCTCAGGCCTACCCAGTTTAATTGAGATAGGAAAGATTTTTGGGTTGTGTTTTCATCTTACTTTTTATAATTGTTTTTTTAATTTGTACTTTATAGGGGGTGGTGGGAACAAATGCAACACTAAAAAACAGCACAGACAACTCTACCATAAACCTATGATGATTAGTTTACAATGGAAAAAAATCTTTGATATAAAGAAAGATATGAACAGGACGGGTATTTCCTGGGGAAGGTTACAAAGGGAGAACAAAGTAGTAGGATAAGACATTAGACAAGGAAGACAAGAGGATATAACTTTTTTTTTCCATTTTTATATCTTTTTTTATTTGTTTGTGTTTTTTGGGGGAGGGGGAGGGACAATAACACTTGAGCGGTACACTCTGCAGGACAACATCTCGATGGCGAAACACAAAAAGACCATTATGGTGACATTCGCTGTAATGGTCCTTTTTGGTGCTTCTCGCTTTCTGCTCAGTGTTCACTTCGGACCAACTCCAACTTGGAGTTGATAATCCTAAAGTCTGGGGGGGTGCAGCCCCCCACAGAAAACACTCGCTGCATGGGTGGCACAATACCGACATTGGTATTGTACTGTCACTGTGAGGGAGGTTGGCATTTTCATTGTCAACTTCCCTTGGTGCTTCCCACTTGAGGGGCATACACTTACAACATACAGAAATGAAAAAAAGGATAGTAAGAAATGAAGGTATTCTGACACTGATACACCCATGAAGCTCCTCAATTAGCTTCAGCAACTTCTCCTGGTTGGCAGTTATGCTGTCCTAATTGTCCTTTATGGTTTTAACATCCTGATATACTTCTCTGAGCACATGACGGATATTAGACATCTCATCCCACATGATGTCCCGGTCCACCTGTGTCACCACTGCATGGGGAACTGATGGTGGCAATGAGGGATGGGTTGTTGGAGCTTCAGCTGCTGCTGCTTCCTGTTCCTTGTCCCTGCTTGACTTTGCAAGCTCAAGCTTATGTGCCTATCTCACAGCATGCCTTGTCCCCCCCTACTGCCCCCACATCCCCCTAAGGAGCCTCATGCTTACCCTGCAGCCTGACATGCTATTCTTTGATATGGTGGACACTGAGGTGGGTTCACTGCCCACCAGTACCTAAATAGGTACTCTTTTTCCCCTCTGTACCTCTCTTCCACACAGTTTGCATTTCACATTATTGAGGTCTTTACTGTGACACTCAAAGAATTCCCAGAGTGGGATATGCAGGGATAAAACAGGGGTGACCCTAGACTTACTGTGAGTTGCTTTTGCTTTTACTGTATTGGGTCTGGCACCACTTGCTGGTGCTGGACTAGCACCACCTGCTGCAGCTGCTGCTCCACCTGCTGCTGCTGTACTGGGCTCCACCTGCTGTTGCTCTACCTGCTGCTGCTGTTCTGCCTGCCTCTGCAGCTCTTGCTGCTACATTTCACCAGCGGCATCCCTCCTACCCCAAAAGGCATCCTGATTAAGACCCAGCCCATCCTGCCCATGCATACTATTTCACTGCCACCCATTACTTCCTGCATGGAACACTTCTTGCTCCTCAGACATATTACCTAAGTAACTATACTAAGTACCACAAAAAATACAGTAGTCTTAATCACAAAATCAAATAAGAAAAAATAAAACAAAAAAATTAAAAGCACAAACAATAAGCACAAACAAAATGTTAACAGAGGACAGATAACTAGAAGTAATGCACAAAAAAATTATTAAGTAACTATTTAAACATTTTTCTCTATAGGTTGTTTCCTGCAGAACTGAGAGCAGTATTTATTTCTCAACTACTGGGAGAAAGTAAAACTAATATACTAACTTCATCCCAGGATAAAGAACATATACTTCACTTACTGCTTGCTTCAGTCTAATATAACCTGCACAAAGTCTGTCATGTGATTCTGCTGTTCTTGGCAAACTTCTTCCTAACAAGCTCAAAGTGAAGTTAAGGCAAAATTGGCAGCAAAGTTACAACGTGAATTTCCAGTGTACATCTGTTGCTTCGCGAAACGCTCTGCAGAGGCTAATTTGACAACTTCACCAGTACTTTGAAAGCCAATTAAAACTTCACAACATCTGTAGGTATATGTCACAAACAAGGCCCATATGAAAAAGATCTATATTTTTTTAATACCTGAAATGTATCCTTGCATCCCCAAATATGTGTCAATCATATGTCAGATACATTGATACTTTTGAGATGTATTTCAAAATATACTGTAGATATTTACAGAATGATCCAAGATGTATCATATTTGGGAAACATCTTTGATATATAAGGTATATATTTGAAATATGTGTTTTACTATACTATTTCAAAATTCAAGTTTTCGTTCTTTCAATATTATTTCCTTGAATTAAATCAAAAATACTTATTTGTGCATACTTATTATTGCAATTTCCGCATATTTTGCATTTTAGGTAAGCACTTATTTTGAATCTATCCAACTTATATATGTTGAGTTACGTATACATTTTCAGTTTTGGTTTCCCTTGTTAGATGCTAAGTATATACTAAATATATAAAAAAACTCAAACATGTAGTCATAACATAGTTTTAAATTATACCAATATGGAAAAGAACTATATTGTATTATGTTAATTTGTATACAATATCAGAATATGCCTAAATGTATCACATATTTCAGATATCTGTGCATTTTAACAGTTATATTTTTGATATATGCAGAATTCAATGAGATATGTTCTATACATGGCATTGGTATACTAAATGTATGTGTTTTGTTACACTATCAAAGAAAATATTTTGTTTTACTTTTTAATGCTAAATGTTTAATGTTAAATTATTAGTTTTATGCAAGTGTAATTTTACTCTGTAATTTTCACAATAAGTATATGTTAGCAAACATATATTTCAATATATTAGAAATGTGTTTTGGCCTGATATACATCTGGGAAGTATCTGTAATGTATGTATTGTTTATCATATATATATATATATATATATATATATATAAACTTTGTTTTTTCTCTTTTAGATATTTCCAGAAGAAGACCTAAGGTTGAAACATAGATTTTTAACTCTATTTTCTATTTTCAGAATGCATTTAATATAACACTTTTGTTTTCATTGCACACAACTTTGTTAGTGCATCAGTTAGGATTGAAGCAACAAAAGTAGGGAAAGGAGGCATTAGCTTTTCAAACCCTAACACTCCCCACCCCTATCATCCCACCCCATTCCCAACCTCCACACACTAACAGGCGTCAGGGTGTGCCTTTGTGGTCATTGGCCCTTACTCTCATTGTATTCCACGTCTAAATAAGATGAGATGGTACAGTATAGGAGAATGGGGTGAGAGTCAGGCCCAACAACCCCAAGGCATACCCTGATGCCTGTTTTTGTGTGGAGGGCAGGGTGCGGTATTAGGGGTGGGGGGTGTCAAAGTTTGGAACCCTAATGCCTCTTTTCCCTACTTTTGTTGCTTCAACCCTAACTGAATGCATTAACAATGTTTTGCAATGAATTTCCTTACTTTTTGTGAAAGTGTAATCTTACCCTTATAAGTTTGTGTGCGCATCAGTCAATAGTGTGTTGTGGTTGCACAGGGCTCCAAGTGCAGGGACCTCCAGACCCCACACTCCTATGTAACCATAAGTGTATAGATATTGTAATAAACCCTCATCTCCCTGTGGGAGCATGCCATCCTGCTCCTATCACTCCATAATGGTATCACTTAGTGGGAACGCAGGGCCTGTCGGGCTCTGCATTCCCATCTATCCATAAGTGTAGAGACATTGTAATAAATTGTCATTTCTCTGTGGGATTGCAGGGCCCAGGGACCTGCATTGCCATTACTGCATAATGGTATCCATACTTGGGAGTGCAGGACCCTCTGGGCCCTGCTTTCCCATCACTCCAATCTACCTATAATTGTAGAAACAGAGCACAGGCCTAGAGACATTCCAGGTAACCCTTGTGCTGCAAAAAGTGCAATATCTCAGTAACCGTTGGAACATTTAAAAAAATTCCACCACAGTTGTAATCATGGACTGGCAACCGGCACCTTTACTTATGACACGTAAAAGCGTACTAAGCTGGATTTAGTGAAAAATCCGTAAATCAAACCATTTTCAAGATATAGGCATCAAAAGGTACTGCGTCCACCACAGTGTTATCCTATGGGAAATTTCCAAACTTTGATATGTTTTAAGTATGGAAGCAATGCAAATTTTATCACCAAACCAGCAAAAGTCACATATGTGGATCAAGCCCTTTGTACCCTGAAAATTTCAGCCCGAAAATACTAACCGTTTCTTTGCAGTGACATGAGAAAGAAACAGTAAACTTTAAAAATCCCTTTTCATGAAGTGTCAAAATCCCTTTTCACGAGCCAATTCCCTATTCTTGAGGTGTCAAAATCCATTTTTGTGAGCCTTAAATCCCTTTTCATACCTTACAGCTATCCAAAAGACTGAACTGAGCATGCTCAGAACCTGAAAGTTCAAAATTGAATAACTCTGGAACAGAGTAATATTTTTTCACCACACCAATCCTGGCTTGTTCTTTGGGGCAATCTATTTCGACCTTGAAAATGTCATACCAGAATTCCAAATGGTGTGGCTGCAGCATGATGAGGAAAAAACAGCAAAAAGGTGGTGGAAAAAAGCAACATTCACTGTGTTTTCAATATAGGCAGCAGAAAATCTGCAAATCCAATCAAAATAAAACTTAGTATGTCAAGAGAACTACTCCTCGGGACAGCGTATTCTAAACTTTGTGCAAATCTTTTGAATGGTTGCAAAGTTATTAAAGTGCAAAATATGAGGTTGAATATTAAACGGTCTACTCAACCCTAACTATAGTGGCATTACCGCGTCAATATATATGTGTAATAAATTTTAAGTATATGTTTTACATAGCAAATAAATATGTTTTATAGTTTATAAATATGACTGGAAAATATATTACATATACTTTTATAATACATATAGGCCCAGATATTTAAAAGGGTTGCACATGATGCAACAGTGTTGTGCCATGTGCAACCCACTGATGCACCCCGATGCGATATTCAAATGGGAAAAGTACACAGCACAAATCCTGATGTGCCAGAGTGCATCAGTAATGTATGCAGGTGCAGGTGAGGGTGTGTGCCCATGCATACTCTGCACAGCCCGATATTCAGCCCTGGATGTGTGGAGCCATGCATGTGCAACCCCTACCTGTGCTGCATACAGGTGAGCCAAAAAACAAGGAGCAACAGCTGGCCACCCACAGGTGAGCTGCCATATTGCAGGGTGCAACATGGCAGCTGCCATCTGTGGTTGGCCACCCGAGCTCCGGCTGCACCTCCCTGGTGGCACCACCCCATGCCCGATTGCCGGCATCAGTAGAACACGATTCATCTGTAAATAAATAAACTTCTTAATATCCCTGGTGGTCCAGTGGACTGCTGCCCACCCGATCGCGGGCTAAGTAAAGTTAAGAACATTCCTATTTTCCCTGGTGGTCCAGTGGACCGCTGCCCACCCGATCACGGGCTAAGTAAAGTAAATAACATCCCTATCATCCCTGGTGGTCCAGTGGACCTGCCCGACCGATTGCAGGCTGAGTAACTAAATAAAATCCTTATCATCCCTGGTGGTCCAGTGGACCTGCCCACCCAATCGCGGGCTAAGTAAAGTAAATAACATCCCTATTATCCCTGGTGGTCCAGTGGACCGCTGCCCACCCAATCACGGGCTAAGTAAAGTAAATAACATCCCTATCATCCTTGGTGGTCCAGTAGACTTGCCCACCCAATCGCGGGCTGAGTAAATAAATAAAATCCCTATCTTCTCTGGTGGTCCAGTGGACCTGCCCGCCCGATCGCGGGCTGAGTAAATTGGCGTGCATCCTGGCAACCCTGCAGTTGGGTAAGTCTTCCCTAATTACACACAGGCCACTGAGGGAGAGTGGGCCTGACCTGTGGGGTGATCCGGGACGCTAATGCTGCCTGGTTGTCTGGAGAGATCCGTCGGACTATAAGGTTCAGGCAGGGAGTAGCAGTCCTCACCGCGTGAGTACCCTGGAAGGATGCTCAGCCTAGGAGGAGCATAAATATAATCTACGAAAAAAATAGATATGTTGCACGAAGGTGAATTTATTGCTTTTTTGTCTGGGAATTTTAAGATATGTTTACAAATATTTAAAAAATATTTTAGATATATGTCAACTCAATAAAAAAGTACATCTATTAAATATTCAAGATATATAAGCAGATATATAGAATATATATCATGAACCTATTACAAATATATAATGGACATATATTTATGATATATCTTAAATATATCTTTCGCATATATTCTTCAAATAAATCAGATATTTCAAAACCACAAATTTGAAATATTTTACATATATTTCAGACACATGATCAAACATGTATTTGAAATATACTTTTATATTGACCTGGTGCTTTCAGACAGGGACAGTGTGACAGGGATCGTAGTAGGAGAGCACCTGGGGAACAGTGACCACCGGTCAGTGTGGTTTGACATCACTGAAGAAGCAGAACCCAACCACACAAAAAACATGTATCCTTGACTTTAGGAGGGCAGATTTGGTAAAAATGGGGAGATGCATGGAAGAGGCACTAGATGGAGTGGGGACATTAGGGGTGGAGAAATAGTGGACAGTATTCAAATAATGGATAACAAAAGCAACACAATTATGTGTAAAACAGGTTAGCAAGGGGAAAAGGAAGAGGAGACCATTATGGTATTCGAAGGTGGTAGCTGAGAAAGTGAAAGCCAAACAAATATCATTCAAACAGTACAAAAAGACACATGCAGTGAGGAGAGGGTGAGAAGTTGCGTACCATAGAGGTCGGTCTGGGGCCGGTCCTATTCAGTGTCTTCATTGGTGACATTGCAGTAGGGCTAGAGGGGAAGATGTGCTTGTTTGCAGATGACTCGAAGATTTGTAACAAGGTGGATAAACCGGAGGGTGTTAGCAGGATGAAGGAGGACCTTAAACAGCTGGAGCAGTGGTCCAAGGTGTGGAGAAAGGGGTTCAATGAGGGAGCATGTAAAATTATGTCCTTGGGGCATAGGAACCCTAGGGCAAAATGTGTGCTGCAGGTTGGAGAAATAGCAGTCACAGAGCAGGAGTGGGACCTCAGTATCATATCAAGGCAACAAGTCAATGCCAAAAGGTGGTAGGGAAGGGAAACAGAATACTGAGATACATAGGGTAGGGTATTGCTAGCAGAATGAGGGAGGTCATTGTGCTCTTGTATAAGACATTGGTCAGGCCTCACCTTGAGTACTGTGTCCAGTTCTGCAGACCACATCTGAAAAAGGATGTTGAGAAGGTGGAGGCTGTCCAAAGAAGGGCCACCAGAATGATTCATGGGCTGCATGGGAGGACATATGAGGACAGACTGAAGGATCTGAATATGTATTCCCTGGAGGAAAGGAGGTAGAAGGGGAAACGTGATTGAGATATTCAAATATCTAAAGGGGTTTAACAGGGGACAGGAGGGAAGCTTATTTCAGAGGAAAAAGTGCTCAACAACTAGGGGTCATAGCATGAAGCTGGAAGGAGAAAAATTTAGGGGAAATATATGGAAGTTCTTTTTCACAGAGAGGGTGGTGGATACCTGGAATTGGCTGTCAGATGAGGTAGTAAGGGCTGAAACTGTCTTTGGGTTTAAGCATGCATGGGACAGACACAAGGGGATCCTGGGAGGGAATGGGGGAGGTGTTGACTTAACTGGTGGAGGTAAAGGGAAAATCAATCAGAGGGGAGTAAGAAGATACTCAATAGATAAGAGTATCATGGGACATATTAGGTGAGCCACATTGGTCCTTATCTGCTGGCAATTGTATGTAAGTATGCATGTATGCATGTATGTATTGTCACTGGGGCTTAAGATCACTGACCTCAGAATTGATTGGGTCTCTTGGTCTGATCATTGCATGGTAGAGTTCTCATTCGGGGCCCCCTGGTAGTCTTTCTCCTTTTGAGATGGTCTATCATTGCCCATTGAGGGCATTGTCCCTAAAGGAACTTCTGGTTTTCGTAGACGTTCCTGGTGTGAATGCTGCATGTGCAGTTGATAATAATGAGGTGGTGGCTGCCTGTAACAGGGCTGTCTCCAAGGTGCTTGATGCAATTTCACCAGTTTGCATATTACTGTGATCTTCTTGATTGAACCCCTGTGGTTTGATGGGGATCTCAAGGAGATAAGACCAAGCATCAGAAGTTGGAGCATTGCTGTCAGAGGAGCCAGTCCGAAGATAAACTGGCATTGAAAGTTCACTATGGCGACTATCAGAGGGCAATCAACTATAGGAAAGCAGAGTTCCTCTCCAGAGAGATTGACACAGGAAGGAACAGCCCAGCTCAGCTCTTTCAGATTGTGGACAGGCAACTTCACCATGCCTGTCTATAGCTCAAAAGAGCATTTTCAGTCGTTTTGTCTGAAGAGTTTGCTCAGTTCTTCTTTGATAGGGTGTCCTCTATTCAGTCAAAGATATCCCCAGGGGGACAAGATCAGTCCTGCAGTGGTAGGCTTTGCATAAACAGAGGCACTCCTGTTGTGTAGGGGGAGTTTTGGCCAGTGGGGATGGCTGAGGTCATTGAGCTAATCTCAAAGCTGTGGCCCATCTTTTGTGAACTTGACTCTGGCCTGACTCATCTCCTAATGGGATGCACTCAGTCCATAAGTCCAGTTTTTTGCCAAGATAGTCCAGTGTTTGCTCTCACAGGGGTACTTTCTGACATCTTGAAGGAGGTGCTGGTGAAGCCCCTTCTAAAGAAACCATGACTCAACCCTAATGTTTTGGCAAATTATTGTCCCATTTCCAATCTCTCATTCCTGGGGAAGGTTGTTGAGAAAGTGGTGGTTCTGCAGTTCAATGCACACTTCTCAGCCTTTGACATCTACCAACAATTCCAATCTGGATTTAGGTCTAGGAATAGTACTGAGATGGCATTCGTCAGGATGAAAAATGACCTCTTTGGGTGAAGGAAAGAGGAGATCAGTCAATTCGCGTTCTTCTGGATCTCTGCTCAGCATTTGACACCATGGACCATATTGTTCTTCCTGATTATCTTAGAGACTATTTTGGACTCTCTGTTACTGTCACCAACTGGCTTGCATCCTATCTCATGGGCAGGATGCAATGGGTAGTGATGGGGAATTTCTCCTCCTGTCCGAAGCCCACGGCATGTGGAGTTCCTCATGGTTCAATCTTGTTGCTGATGTTCATGGTGCACATGCTGCCCCTGGATGAGCTCATCAGCCGCTACAGTCTGGGTTTTCAGTGTCATGCAGATGATACCCAGCTGTATATGTCTTTTCCCCTCAGAACAAATAACACCATGGAAGTGCTAAACAACTGTCTAACTGAGATCCAAGACTAGATGTCCTCTAACTGGCTGCTACTGAACCCTAACAAGATGGAGGTACTGGTGATTGAGCCTAGTCACAGGCATGATGTGGATGCCACCAGGTTAGTAACAGAGTGGTTCATTGGGCCTACTCCATTAATGGCATCTACTAGTGTGAGAAATCTGGGTGTCATCCTTGATGACAGTCTGACTCTTGATGTTCAGATGTCATCCTTTGTCCAAAGAAGTTTTTACCACTCAAGGAATGTCATCTAATTCTGCTTGGTGACCTGCCCTCACTGGTACTGTACATGCATTTGTCACATCAAGGTTGGACTACTGTAATGCTCTATACTTCTGGGTCAGCGGAGGGAACCTCCATTGAATGCAGCCGGTGCAGGACATAGTTGCCAGGTTGCTGCTGGGCCCACCTAGGTCCTGTCATGTGACCCCAGGCCTGCGGGATCTGCACTGGTTGCCTGTCAGATGGAGAATCATCTTCAAGGTGGGCTTGCTCACCTATAAGGCCCTATACCGTAAGTGGCCTGGCTACCTGAGTGACCTCCTGACCCCTGCCCTTCCTGTGAGCTCCCTTTCCTCCTCCACCGAGGGCCTCCTAGCTGTTCTGAGGGCCAGTCTGAAAATCTCAGGGGACCGTGCATTCGAGGTGGCTGGCTCAGTTCTTCTGGAACTTGCTCCCTAGATTCCTGAGGGAGGCCCCAACGATGGAGACTTTTAAGAGGGGCCAAAAGCCCATCTCTTCAAAGAAGCTTTTCCTGACTAAATGTAACTGATTTTGAGGTTATTTATTTACAGTTTTTGTATTTATTATGGATTTTAAATTATTTGTTTTTTATGACCCTGTATGTGCTGTTTTTATCACCCTACTATGTCCTACACCTGTAAGGCGCACAGAGCCTCCGGAATTGGGCACCATATAAATAAAGTCTCACTTACTTATTTAAGTTACTGTTAAGAAAGGACCCTGTTTAATTATTATGATTTCAGAATTTCTTTATACACTGTTTATATAACTGCTTCGTTGTGTGTATACTTAAGTGATGTATGTCTGCAAATACTTGGATAAAGCTGAGTTACAAAAAAACTGACAACAGCATAAGACTGCTCCATATCAAACACCAACATGTCAATATTTTCTTAGAATTTATGGTTCAACCCATGTTTGATGTTAATCAACACTACAAAGCTTGTTTAGATCTCTACAGACTAAGTTGCATGGACTAAATATTCCCTTTCTGTATTTAGACTTGGCATGCCCAATATTCTGAAATTTTCAGGGGTACTAACCAGTGTTTGCTCATTAAAACTTGGTTTTGTGCCAGTGCACAATATTCAAAAGACTCTGTTGCATGGGCAAACAGTGATAGCAGCTGTGCAAACCAAATGGGGGGTATGCAAATGGTGGAGCAGGGACAGGAATATTGGCACAAGCCGATATTCAGAAGATTTGGGCTGCACAAGAGGGTTTTGTGTGGTCTTTTTGGACCACTCAGATACCACCAAACAGAACGTCCTTTTACTCAGTACAACCTTAGTGACTGCCAGAGGTAATGCAACCAACCAGCCGGTTTGCTGCTGGGGGAGCATAACCATCCCAGTGATCTGTGCCCCCCATAACCAGATCTTAACTGAAAAAACAAACCCTGGTGGAAGTGGACTCTCCTCCAATCAGCAGCCTGTAAGGTGTTCAGGAAAATCTTTGTTGGTAGTGGTCACCCCCTCCCTCTGATTGCCAGCCTCTAAGCTGTTCAGGCAAATCCCTAGTGGTAGTGCCCCCCCAATCACCAGCCCATAAGGTGTTACATGAAAACCCTGATGCTAGTGGTCCCTCCCTCCAATTGCAAGCCCATAGGGTGTGACATCATATCCCTGGTGGTGGTGGTCCCCCTGACCACTAGCCTGTAGTACCACTGCCAACCCTGCATGGCAGCCACTGGGTTTCCCCTGCACCAATCCACAGTAGCCCCAGTCTCAAGTACCAAATCCCTGGCATCTAGTGGCCCCCTCACAGTGGCACTGAGCACCTTCCTCCCCACCACCTTACCGGTGTCCTCAGTGCCATTGTGCATATGGTCACCAGTGCAGAGCTCCATACACCTCTTCAGCTGGTCACCAAAAGCCCAGGTAAGGAGTGCACCCCTAGTTATGGGACAGGGTGATGTCACCCTGTCCAATAATTAGGGGGCGAGCTCCCTGTCTGGACATACACTGGCCAGCTGAGGAGGTGTGAGGAAGGCTGCACTAGTTCTTGTATGCACCACGGCACCAAGGATACTGGGTAGTTTATGGTGGGGTGAGTGCTCAGTGCTGCAGTTTGGGGGCCTCTAGAACACCAGTGATTCACTACCTGAGAGCTGCACTACTATGTATCGGTGCCGGGGGGGGAACGAGTGGTTGCCAGGGAGGGTTGGAAGTATACTACAGGCTAGTGGTCAGGAGGGACCACTACCACCAGGGATATGATATCACACCTTGTGGGCTGGTGATCAGAGGGAGAAGGGAAACCACTGTGTCATGTGGTAAGTATCTTTCTTATTGTTGGGGGCATGCCTGTTAATGGTCCCTTACACTCTGCCTTGCTATTTTTTTCTTCTTTAGTGTTCCTGTTTCCTTTTGTCTTTCATGTTACTGGGTCAGTTAGTGTTGACTGTTTATTATGTAGTGTGTTACTGTTAGTGTATTTCGATTCTGGTGAATATGCTAGTTTATATTTTGATTTTTATTCTTAATTACTTTACCTCAAAGGATTAACCTATGTGTTTCTTCCATACTGATGTTACAACTGACGTTTCTACTTTTGTGCATAATGATTGTATTTTTTACCGTATTGACTGATCCTTCTTGGTGATAGCCCATGACATGGCTGTCGGTGATTGAGCACCTGCAATAATGGCAACTCAATCCAGGTGCATGTCATCGGGCCTACCGATAAGGTAGGGCAATCGGAATGGGGGGCTTGGTGCATATAGCAACAGGGTGTCGCTCTACGTATGCACGCAAGTGGGTGGGAGCCAGCATGCTCAGCGAGGGGCGTGAGGAATTTTGAGGGGTGGTGCCACAGTGGGCTGCCAAGCTGGCCCCGTGGCATGGTGGGTTGGTGGCTTCAGGGGGCAGGGTGCTGGGTTTGGGTCCAGGAGTTGGTGAGTTTTTCTTGTGCCCAGCCTGAATTTCTTTTTTAAACATTTTGCACCCCCCGAAATGCAACCCCCCCCATAGTTGAGAAACATTCAGTAAGGGTGTGTGTGGGGGATGAAGCCCCACATTGGGGGGTATGGGGACACAGCCCCCTGCATAAAACACCTAAATGCAAGTCCCTGGCACCGTTTTGCTCTGCACCGGGGAGTCAGAGCGCTGAAATTGATTTTCGGCACTCTGACTTCACCATAACGCCGATCACCTATCGGCAGTCACCATTATGATATAGAACCTTTTTGGCCATTTCCTTTTTTTTTAAGCACTTATCATTCATATTGATGCTGTACAGTTGGTGTTCTGTTGTGCTTATTGTATTTGCATAAATAACTTTAATAAAATGTAAACTGAAAAAAAAGAAGGCGGAGGGGACCACTGGCATCAAGGATTTGCCTGAACTCCTTATGGCTAGCAATAATATGGAGGAGGGCCACTAGCACCAGGGATTTCACTTCACACTTTATGGTCTGGGAATTGGGGTACTTAGCACCAATCATTTGCCTGAACACCTTACTATCTGGAGATCAGAGAGAGGAAGGACCACAACTACCAGGGATTTGCTTGAACACCTTACAGTACATGCTGGAGATTGGTGGGAAGGGGGCAACTATCACCAGGGATTTGCCTGAAGACCTTATGGGTTGGTGATCAGATGAAGGAAGGACCACTAGCACCAGGGATTTGCCTAAACACCTTACTGACTGTCAATTGTAGGGGCAGGGGGACCATTAACACCAAGGCTTTAGGTTTTCAGTTTTGCTAGTTTACTGTTTATAAACAATATATATATATATATTTTGCAATTTTGGGCCAGGAAAGAGAAATTAAGCAGAGGCTTGTTTCCAGGTGTATGCTGGGAGCACAGGAAAGTTTAATGACCTGCTCATGTTCACACTGTATGCAAGTGGTGGCTGTGGATGTCAAACTCAGTTCTCCAGGATTCCAGCTCAGTGCTCTTAACCACTACACAATAATGCTTTTCAAGTCTGGGACTGGGAAACCAGTATAAGAAAGGTGCTGTTCCACAGCAACAAGGCTGAGCTCCTGGTGAATGCTTACTTTTTTTTTTAGTTTACTGTCCTACACTGGGGTTGGGAACCCAGTGTTGAAATAGTAAGGGAGGTTAGAGGCACTGGGGGTTGGCTCCCAGTGGTCACATTTTTTTCTTTTGTTTACACTTTGTGTCTATCACCAGGGTTAGGTACCCTGTGATGGAATGGAGCAGGTAGGTGCTGGTCATTGGCACTCTGACTGAGCTCTTGGTGGTTGCTATATCTTTTAGTAATGGCTGCTTCAGGGTTTCAAGCAAAAGCTAGATTCCTATGTCTTCAACTACTCTGTGTATATCAGAGGCAGTGGAAGATTAGCCTATCTAATTTTGTGTAAAACATGTTACATTTGTTATATTTTATTCTCATCTGCAGTCAAACAGCAACAACAAAAAAAAAAGATTCTGGGCCACAGGTCATGTTTTTTTGAAGGTTTTGTAAAATCTGTTAAAAAATGGCCAAGATACAAGTTTTTGAAAGTCACAATTTAATATTTAAGTGCCTACCCAGTCCTAACATAATAATGGTACTTGTGTGCAGAATAAATTCCAATCACTGGTCTTTCAGAATATTGACATTTAATATGTAAAACTCGGGACCCACACTCTCGCATGAATTCTCCCTTTCATATTCTTATGTTGCAAGATACAACCAAGGAATTCATCCATGGAAGAATTACAGCATGCTAATGGTCATCAAACCATTAGCAGAATTAGGTGTAAGTGGTAGTTTTTGATGTCATTATCATATTTATATTGATTGCACCTGTTAGTTATAATCATCATAATTAGTTTGAGAGGTGTGATGGTATGATCACCGGCAGCAGGAAAATAATCCCTTTGGTAAGGAGAAGGGCTTTGACTTGGAGATGGACAGACAGGCGTTAGTGTTGAAATAGCATTATGTACAAACAGAACCAGGACAGTCATGAAGATTTTTCCAGTTATATGCAGTATTCATGGGTAGATCTGTTCCAAAGGATCATCATTGTCATCACTCAGTTGGTTTTATCACTGCATTTGAGAAAACTACACAGTACTAATATTGTGTATAATTCATGATGATCGGGACAGCCACATTTTTATGTTTGCTTGCACGCATGTGCAAGAAACATAGTGCCATCATCGGAGATTTCGGAGGTGTGTCACCTCCTCCTCCAATTCAGGCACTGTCCTGGCAGGCGCGGCCCCTGTAAGCCAATGCATTTTGGAGCTGTCTATGACATGCTCCAAAATGCAGTGGCATACAGTTGAAAGGGGGAGCTACGCTTGAGTGAGCAGATAAGAAGCTGCTCACGCGCAGCCCCCCCCAGCCGCAGGCGTGCGCGCCCCCCACACGCAGCGTATAGCTGATGGGGTGCCCAATCCCCGCCGGCTGAGCTGCATCGCCTCCCCCAGTAGTTGATGCCACACTGTGAGCCCACCCCAGCGTGGCAATCAGTCATTTTGCCAATGGGGTGCCTAATCCCGTCCGGCTGAACGCCTCCAAAGTCTTTGTGCCACGCTGGGAGCCCACCCCAGCGTGGCAAACGTCCCACAAGGTTTTTTATATTTTTTGCTGATGGGATGCCCAATCCCCGTCGGCTGAACGCTCTAAAGTCCTTGTGCCACGCTGGGAGCCCACCCCAGCGTGGTAAGTAAGCGGTCCCATCGGTTTTTTTTTGTTTTACCCTGTAAACAAAAACGTCCCACGGGCGTCTCCCAAGCCCCTCCCACAACCCGCACCCACCCACTGCGCACTCCAGCCTCCCCACACCCCTCATCCCCATACTTACCTCTGACTCCGCGCCGATGATCTTCGGTGGACTGGAACACGCCTGCACTCTTCAAAGCCGACTCATGAACTGAGGAAATGCCGGTAAGCTGTATAATGGGCTAGATAGGAGGGTTCAACTTTATTGCATATCTCAGGCATTTTTGGGAATTTTGCACAATTTTCAACATGGGGTTTTGGGACCCTTCTCATGAATGATGTCACTGTCATGGTGTTATTCAGACACCAAGGTGATTTCGGCAGTGACTGTGCAGTGACTGCGAAATCACCCTTCGGGACTGAATACCGCCATGACAGTGACATTATTCATGAGAAGGGGGCCAAAACCCCATGTTGAAAATTTGGTGCCAAAATTCCAAAAAATTACTGTTTAACGAGCGTGCGTTTCGCAGTTCCTATGCAGGCTCATAAGTTCGCGAAATTTCAATATTTTCACTCCAGATTTTCAACATTGCCATTTCACCATACCATCTTATGAGTAGTACAGCTGTCATTTTTCACATTTCACCCAAAATGTGTTTCCATTCATGTAGCGCACAATGGCGCAGTCGTTATGCGAACTCAGTGTATGGGACACATTAAGAAAATCACAGTGTCACTGTTCATGAGCAGAGATCTTAAATGGCAATGTTGAAAATTTGGTGACAGAATTCTAAAAATGACTGTTTTATTTAGGTGCTTTTGCACAGTTCTACGACGTATTGTGAGGGTTTGCGAATTTTCAATATTTCCACTTCAGATTTCCAACATTGCCATTTTTCCACACCTCCTTATGAGCAGTACAGCTGTTATTTTTCACATCCTGCCCAAAACATGTTTCCGCCTATGTAGCGCACAATGGCGCAGTCGGTGTGCAAACTCAATGTATGGGACACATTAACAAAACCACAGTGACACTGTTCATGAGCAGAGGTCTTAAAATGGCTATGTTGAAAATTTGGTGAAAAAATGCCTAAAAATGACTTTTACGAGCATGCGTTGCACAGTTCCTATGCATGCTCGTAGGTTTGCAAATTTAATATTTTCACTCTAGATTTTCAACATGTCCATTTTGTTAAACTTCCTTATGAACAGTACAGCTGCAATTTTTCATATGTCACCCAAAATGTGTTATCGCACATGTAGCGCACAATGGTGCTGTTAGTGTGCGAAAGCAATGTTTAGGACAGATTAAGAAAATCACAGTTATACTGTTCATGAGCAGAGGTCTTAAAATGGCTATGTTGAAAATTTGGTGACAAAAGTCCATAAAATGACTGTGTTACGAGTGAGCATTGTGCAGTTTCCACGCATCCTCGTTAGTTCATGACTTTGTAATATTTTCAGTCCAGATTTTCACTAGTGGCATTTTTCAACACTTCCTTATGAACAGTACAGCTGCCATTTTTCACAACATGGCCGAAGTGTGTTTTCACACTTTCAGTGCAGAGATGCGTGGTCGCTGTGGGAGATCATTGTTCGGCACAGATAAAGAAAATCACAGTGACACTGTTCATGATCGGAGGCACCAAAATGCCTGAGTTGACAATCTGCTATAAAATATCCCCAACCTACTTATATAATGGGTGTGCGTTGCACAGTTTCTATGTATGCTCTTGACTTCACCATTTTTTTAAATATGTTTACTACACATTTGCAGCATAGCCATTTTTACACCTCCCCATGAAAGAGTACAGCTGTCATTTTTTACATCCTGTTCGGAATATTTTTGCACCTGTGGTGCTAAATCCCGTACTTGGCAGCTTTCAGCTACCAAACTGATATTCCCCCTGTTCATGAGGTGGGGTCACAAAACAAACATGTTGAAAATTTGGAGTTAAAATACCAACGAATGCCTGAGGTATTAGGCTTTTCAACTAAATCGCCCAACCCTATAGAGAATGACAGGAATCAGGGTGTGACTTTGGATTCTTGCCTGTGATGCTCATACCATTCCACACCCTGCAGTCACTGAGAGGCATCGAGGTATGCCTTGGACTCACCATTTAAACTTCACCCCATTCTCCTATATCACACATCTCACCGTATTTCCTAATGAAATGGGGTGCACATAAGAGCCAAAGACCCCAAGGAACACGTGACACTTGTCAGTCTCTGCAGAGTGGGGTGTGGTGAAATGGCATGGCCGTTATGCCTGATGACCCAAATGCACACCCCAATGCCTGTCACTCTCTGCAGGGTGGTGGTGGGGTTAGCTTCAGTCCAATACTTCACTGCCATTCCTATTACGCAGCTCTGTAACTTCTACACTACCACTGCCAATGCCAGTAAGCAAACATTCGGCATTGACAAATGCTTGTTTTAACAGCAACAAGTGTAACATCTAAGATGGGGCCTTCATTTCACAAGGTAAAAATGTGGGGAGGAATGCAAGTTTAAGAGGAACAAGGAGTAAAACTGTCTGGGGTAGAAGGGTGTATATTTTAGGAAAGGAAGCGCTGTGAAATCAGGAGGTGATGAGGCACACATTTGAGAAAGTCAAGGGATTAAAACTTTTTGAGGGGGAGATGTGCAAATTTAGGAAGAGCGAGGGATATACATTTTGGGAGAGCAGTGTGTATTAATTTGATGAGGGTTGGGGAGTACACATTTGGAAGGGTGCAAGAGTGCAAATTTCAGAAAGGGCAAACAATACTTAGTGCAATGTTTCTGTAAGACTCATCTTTAGTAAATTTCAGGGAAGGTCACTCATTTTGAAGGGTCAGAGAGTCATTAGTATACTGGAGACAGTATAGACATACTGTACATTTAGCGAGATTTTAAATGTGGGCCAGGAAACTTTCATTAGGTAAGCACTTTTGGAAATGTTAAGTTCAATTTTATAGGAGTGGAAGGGCAAATTATTAGAGAAGGCAGCGGGGCATAGATTTCTGGAAGGGGGATTGTTGGGCATTTTATGAGAAGTGTGAAAATTGGAGCTCAAAGATCCCTTGAAGACACTGCAGAAAATTTGGAAACATGGTTTAAGTAGATTGCAACTCACATATTCCCTATGTTAAGCATCCCCTTAACTTTATAATGATTCGCATTAGCATAAAATAGCATCACTGTTCCATATCTGAGATTTGCTCAAGCTGCTCATCTGCATCTGACATTATTATCTTGTTTCTGATAACATAATTTCCACAACAGATACTCACAGATGTAGGTAGTTAATGTCATTAAATAAATATTAAAAGAAATGATCGGGCCTACCCAGTGGCACTGAGGGTTGAGGCGCTGGACACCACACCTTGTGCTACGCCAGTGACCCAGGTTCGGGAATGAGCCTGGGTCATCGAGGGTTGGCAGGGGAGGAGAAGGATGGAGCATCCATAGGACTGCTCTCCTTCACCGGGAAGGGGAGTTGGTTGCCATCTGTGCTCTAGCGGCCTCTGGTGGCAGCTGGGGGTGGCTGTAGAGCACTGGCAAGAACATGGTGGGAACATGCTGGGGCAGACGCTTGGCTTGGAGTGCTTGCAGACGCGCGAGCACTTGGGACCTTAAGCATCATTGCATGCCTCAGCCGTTGGGGAGAAAAAGTGGAAAATTAGGGGCACTAGACATGGCGGCATCATGGCCATCTCCAGAGGGGACTTGAGCAGCACAGAGGGCACATGGCATTACTGTACTCTGATCTAGGGGGTTGAGCTAGGGAGAGAACTCCCCTCCACTGCACCGCAGGGGTAGTTGCGGGCCTGAATGTGGCACCAGAGAGTAGTCCCAGGAGATGGTGGCCTGAATACCCAGAGGATGCCAGACATGTAGAGGTAAGGCAGGCTGGTGGCCCCTAGGGAGAAAAAGTATAACAAAAAAAAAAAGAAATGATCAGACTCACTCAAAACACTACCAGTGTTGCTGCATAAAAAAACTATTCTTGTTTTTTCATTTATCAATCAACGTCACAGTCTAACCTCCAATGTCTCATAACTACCTGCATTAGCTACTTTATGAGTGTGGATTGCAATGAGTTTATTTTTTTAGATATTGCATATTAACAAATTAAACAATTTTATACATCATTTTCACATACGTGGTTAAGGTTCACATGGTGTATATGTTTGTGCATCCACTCAAATACTCTCCTATTATTTTGTCATTTTTGGATTTTTAATATTGTATTTTATTAGCCTGACCATTTACTTAATAGAATGTTCTGAGCACCTAGTTTACATTACACACCAAATTGTATGTGTCCTACAGATGAAAGATAAATGAATTTCATATAATGGGTACATACAGTCTGTAGACATCTTTTTTTTTTTTTTACTTTTTACATTTACAGTTCACATTTTCCATGATTCTAATAAAAATGTGCATCCCTCTTATTATAAAATCACATAGTACTGCTGTATGGAATAATTCATTTCCTGTTTTTGCAATAGCACTTTTTAAATTTCATTCATTAAATGCACCAAGCTGCAATCATGTCATACAACGTTTTTAGAAAGGAGTGACACTCAAAGGTCACAAATGGCTTTGCAAATCATTTTAGTTTTAAATTCAGTTCATAGATTAAAGGGCACATTTCTGTATAAAATGTCCAACAGTTTAACAGTGTTTAAATAGGCAGTGTGGCACAGTAGTTTAAGGCTCTGAGCTGCAAATCTGGAGACCTGGGTTTGAATCCCACAACCCCCACTTGCATACTGTGTGACCCTGAGCAAGTCACTTAACTTCCTTGTGCTCCCAGGTTGAACCTATAAACAAGCATTCAGCTTAGTGTGTCTCACCTGGTTAAATAATTGGAAAAAAAATTGGGAAGTGTGAAGTGTGGAAAACCCTGCTTCCCAGAAAATACACAGCATTTTCCACACTTCACAAAACTATTTTGCTTTGTGAAGTTGGTAGTTTGCAAGACAAATTTAGTTTCTACAAAACATTTTTCTAAGTAAAGATTATTCTTCAGAAAAATATTCAGTGGAATGTAATTTTCCCATGAAGTGCAAAGAGTCCACTTTGCAAAAACTTTGCAAAGTGGGACACTTGGCAAGAACTTCTCTGGGAATGTTTACATTTTCTCCATCTGTACTCTTAAGCTACACATTAGAAGTTTGTGCATAGCATTTATTATGTAAAATGGTTCTTTTTGTTGTAAAAGTGCTGCTAAATGTCCTTATATTATCTGAAGGTTTACAGTGGAGCCCACCAGGATGCATCTCATTTCTGCAGCATTTTGTAACAGAATTATTGCAGGAAACAAGGTAATTTTAATTAGAGATGTTGCAAAGTTTTACTTTGCCGGTGAAGTTCCAGCAAAGTTGCAAAATTCCCCTTTTTGTGAATTACTTCAAGAAGTTCCCACTTCACACTTCATCATACTTATCAGCATCATCATGATCATCATCATCATCTTTTATTCAAGGCAAATTGAGAAGAAATTTCTTGTTTACAATTGCATTCAAGGTAAGTACACCATACAATACAAAATTAGACAAATAAATACATACAACACAGTACAACATTTAAACTGAGTATATACAATCATCATTAAAAGATCAATATCATTATTCTGCAATCATCATTTATAAATCAGCAGTTATCCAAATCAATCACAATGACTGTATGCTAAACTCTCTAATAAAGCTCTAAAACGATTTGAAGGGGATACAACTGTCGATTCACGTTTTTCTGTATAAAAGCCCAGGTTTTAGGGATAGAAACTGCAAAGACATATTCTCCAAAGTTAGATCTACACTTAGGAATACAGAGGTTCAAAAATGTAATAGATTGAAGAGAATGTCTTGTTAAATCTCTGTAATAAAGGATATTCAACAAATATATTGGCAAATTGTTAGTAATAAATCTATAAATAAATGAACACCAGTGAGTTTCTCTTCGCACTGCTAGAGAAGTCCAACCCACTTGTTCATAAGCAATTTTGCCTAACTTCACCTGTAAAGTCGATGAAGTTAGGTGATGTTGGGCTTATTTAAAGCAGTTCACCTAGAAAAAGGGCAACTTCGCCTTGCAAAAACTTTGCGAGGTGCACTTCATGAATTTCACCAACTTTGTGAATTAATTTGTGGAGCAAATTTTACCAATGTCGCCCATCTCTAATTTCAGTAACAGTTAATCTCTTTTCTCATGCAGCAATCTGTAACAATGCATCATGCCCTGACAGGCTCGCCTGTATGCAGGTAAAGTAACTCTTTGCACCAGTCCTAATAGGCACAAAATATTATTACAATCTGTAATATTTTGAATCATCTTAGCAACATTTGTAATAGCTCATGAGCTACTGAATGCCACTCATTATTAAATTCAGTTATTAAGTACTCTTTATTACTTTTTCAAAAGCACTTCTAACATAATCTGTGTAATTATATTCTTCTGCACTCCTCATGTGTCTGACTCTCTCGATTGTTTTCAACACCGTTGGCATTGTTTTCCTCATCCTTAAATAGCCTTTAATTGTATGTCATGTTGCACTTAGGTCAATGATATAAGCATATTCCAGTGTATAAATGGAACTGCATTAGGAGACAGCAGCAGAAGCCAGCATATGGCACACTGATGAAAAACAGGTTTATGTAGATGAGGAGTCATCAAAGTCACTGGTTTAGTAGAATCCCATATTTATATTATCTTTGCTATTCTTGCTCATTTAAATTGTAGACCACAGGAACCAAAAAGCATCAAAACAGTTTGGTTGTAAGACAGACCTAGATCCAGCTTTATTGGCTGCTGGCATGAGAAAGGCAGCTTCAGTCAACAGTGTTCTGGCTGGAGCTCTTGCATTTACAAATCATGCCAACTTGAAAGAAAAATGTTCACTTATGCAATGTATTGAAGATACAGAAATATTTCAGTTTGGATCCAGCATACTCAAAGTTCCTACTGGTTGAATAACAAGCAGAGTTTAGAGTCTGAGATACTAAAACATTTTAGGCTGTCAGAGTTACTTTGAGAGATTAGTTTGCCTTTTTACATTCACCAGACAGAAATATTTTTTTTTTTTACTTTTTATTTATTCATAGTTTAAAAGATATAGGTAACAACAAATAAAACAAAGGCTGTTGACTTAGTTAAGAAGGTGAATACCTTTACAAGAGTATAAGGTATTACACATTACAAAAAAATATGTAACATGAATTACTCAATCGGGTGGTAATACTGTACTAGATACATACTGTATACAGTATACCCAACAGAAAAAAAATGTAACTTGTTAACTGAGCAGAGGGAAAAGATGAATAGTTAATATGTCCAGATTAAGAAGGGGTTGAAGGAATTAAAGGTGGAAGGTAGTAAATATGCTTTAAACACTCTTTAAGCATAATGCCTAGCAACAGAGGCTTTATTCTTCATGAACTCAAGACATACCTGTATGGTGATACTTCAATGAAAGTTTGATCACTCAAAAATGAGGTTAAATTACTCATTCTTAGAATACTGACGTTACCTAGTCTTCTTGATACAGAATTTGGATCAACTACAGTGGTTGTAACAAACTTGTTGATAACATCTCTAAGTAGCCTAGCAGAGAATTAAGGCACACCAAATACCTGGTAGCACCCATGTAGAGCACTGATTATTGAGTGCTGCACTTTTGCTCGACTCAATAATAGTGCTTTACAAGACAGTGAGTGGTGCAATACATCGCTATATCCTGTATAGTGAGTATAGCAAGGAGCTGTACTCAATACTGCAGGATATAGTATCCTTTGTGGCTGACTCCCGCCGAGCTGCTTGCATAGTGTAGTGGTGTACAACCACCACTTGTGATGCAAGCAGACCCGGATCCAGCTATAGGCAGAATAATTTTTTTTGTTTTTTAATCCAATAACTTGTCCCATGGTCTGCACCCCCCCTTGGAGTTGTTTATTTAAGTTTGGGGGTGTGGGTGGCTTAGCCCCCTGCATAAAAGAAGATTTCTGTGTGCTTTAGTTAAGTATTGTAGCGACCATCGCTGTTTGCAATGGTCGGAACAATATCTGTTGCCCTTTTGACTATGGGCTCAAGTTTGTTTGCTCTATGTGATAGGTGGTCTTTCAGTCTTGCCTTTATCACATAGAACCAAATTCCTACCTATGTGAAGGTAGTAAATTATACCAAACTTGAAACTCATATAAAAACACATATTTAAATACTGAGCTTAAAGAGCCCCTGACCCCACTGGGGCAACTTTAGAAAAATGTAACATTTAAACTCAGTTCAGCTTATATTTCATGTTTCTTTCTTCAATTATCTCTTTTATTTCTTTATTACTAAGGACATTTGTACGGTAATAAGATTTCTATCCTATCTGCTGTGGCTGTATGCCTACACCTGAAATCAGAGTTTTGTTTATAATACCACAGTCTGTTGCTGTAACGATAATTATGGTATCAGAATCTGGTGAGTATGATGCTGGGTGTAGACAAACTGCCAGAGCAGAAGAAATCTAGAGAACAGTGATCCTGTTTTCATAAAACTGTCCTCAGTAACAATGAAAAGGGGGACAAAACTGCAGAAAATATAAGAAATATAAACTGAACTGCTGATAAATCTTACATTTTTCAAAGTTATCCCAATGGTGTCAGGGGCTCTTTAAAGCAACGGTATCTGTTAGTCATCATAATGTTTGTTCATGAAAAATGTATTTCTGACAAAAACATCATAAAACTAATTTTTGCTTTAATTTCTGAAGTGATATCATGATTTTCAAATTTTTATTAAAGTTTTCGGTCCCTTGACATGCCCAGCATAAAAAACTTAAACATCTTTATGTGGAGTAGTGCTATTTACTATCAGAAGCATGCGCTAGCACCCTTACAGTGCATACATATTATAAATCTGTTCTTTACAGTCAAAAGATACCCTCAGTCAAAGAGGTTTCTTAAATACAGTGGTGTGAGGGGCAGCCACCTTTAATGAGTTATTAATTATGAAAATAGTTATGAAATCTGTTTTTAAAATATCTGAGGAAATTAAAAAGATATTGTTAATGAATCTAAGTATATCAGAAATACTATTTTTACTAATGAACCATATGATGAAACATTTTGTTGACTTAAACATTTCTGATTTAATAAAATTGCATTTAAGACTGATAGATAAATCATCATTCAGACGGCTGATAAGTCCAACAGCTTCTTTATCATTCCTGATGTTTCTGTTCTTACATATGAGTGTAGGAAAAGATTTATTATATATAGGGAAGATACAATTCAGCAAGGTGGTACTGTTTTAATTCTCCTGAAGGCAAAATATATAATTTCATTACACTACAAACCATACTTTTAATTGCCCCAACCACTTGAGAAATATTTAAACACTGCAAAAAGTGAAACAGAAAGATAAAAAAAAAAAAAAAAAAAGATGCACCTTCTGAAAATGAAATGGCTGTTTTACCCAGCTTGGAAGTGTAAACTTTACTCTGCTCATTAATGTATTGTGGAGGAAAAGGGTAAACAAGAACTTTTAATTAATACATAGTCATTGCTCACATCAACTGAAGGATATTTATATTTTTTCCTCTGAGTATTGCACTCCACTCCCAGTTTAATTATATTAAATACAATTTAATTGCCAGACCTGCAGTGACATTCTGGCTGGCTGAGATTTTTTTCTGATTTATTATGTTTTGTAAAAATGGGTTTGAGAAGTCCTGGTCTTTGATTGGCCATGCACCTCATGATGGTGTGCATTTATGTCCCAAAAGAGACAGGGAAAAAGCAAGTCCCTAGGCCAACTTCCCTTTGACCAGCTGGCATCCCTTTTTCCACCTTTAGAATTTTCAGAGACTAGCCAGTAGTAATTTCTTTTCTGACCCACACAGCAGTTAAAAAAAAATGTCTGATTACCTGCCAGTAAAATTCTCTCTTCTGGACATCCACATCCTAAACACTTTCTTTAAAGATGAAAATTACCCCTACCAGAAGAATCACCTGTTACAAACATCTCTAGTCAGAGCCAGTATGGCTGCTCAGAGCAGTGAGACCAAGTTAAAGAATACTCTGAACTCTCACCACACCAGAGTCTGCCATATAGAAGTTGGCCACTATAAGGGAACTGTGCATGCGTCATACTTGAGTATGCACATATTTATTTGGCGGCCATCTTGGGCATGGTAGCCTTCACTTCCGCAGTTGAAGGAGAAAAAACAGTGTTCCACAAATAGGGTGTGTTTCTGCAGCCAGCGGATGGGAAGAGCAGGTAACAGAAAACACAGTGGAACTATGCCACAGCATTGTGGAAGCACACCAGAGTGCTGTTGGGCCACGTGCTTCCACAGTGCTCTTTCTCAGAATGAGAGCAATATGTATGTGGAGCTCCACCCACACAGCTGTAAAAATGAAGACAGAAAAGTAAAGCAGAGAGGTATGTCTCTGTCACATTTGAACATCTCGGTGAAATAGAGGTAGATCGAGAATACTGTACCTTAATAAAAAAAATACTGTTTGGCACTAAAGATTTTCTCAGACTGGGATACTGTAAAATAATGGATTTCTAAATGGAAAACCTATTAATTTGAGCAGCTTAATAATATCCTGTGTCAATTTTATGATAATTGTACAATCACTGGAGAGCAATACTCAGTTTCAAGATATGGCACTCTGTCCGCAAGCTAAAACTGTTACTTGAGCAGCCTCACTGTAGGCCGCAACGTGAGTATGACCAGTGAACCTACACTTCACTCAAAAAACAATGTGCTGTGAGCTCCAGCCTTAAAAAAATGCATAAAGTTCTTGACCCATTAGTAGGCTTAGAGGAGTTATTCACTCCTTCTATGTGCTTGATGGGTCATTTTCCCCATGGTCTGATTAACGTTCTTAAGCACACATGTCTTTAATTGCCACCACAGTTAAAATAATCATTTTGCGTCACTTGAAATATACTTCTACCCCTTCTCTTTTAGAGTGGCACCAGGAAAATTTGATTGTGCTTATGTTAGAAAAGCATATTGCCTCCTTGAGGAAGGGTCCTCATCTTTTTCAGGAGAGATGGGAACCTCTCTTTATTCTAGTGACTATTGTCTCTCCGGAGTTGATTTCTTAATTTTCCATATTTTTTTCCCTTTCTTCTCCATACCTTATTTTGCTTTATTCAGTTGGGTCAATTGTAAAGTCCATTCTGCTACCATTTGAGCAATATTGACCTGTGATGTGGTGGGGAGTGGACTCGGGGGGGGTGTTTGTTTTTTGTATTTTATATTTTATTTCTTCCTCTCTTGTTTGACCATATATACTCATTACTTTGCCTTTTGATTTGCATTTTCCCTTTTCTTCATTATGTAATATATTTTCTCTCTGTTTGTTTGTTGTTAATATAAATTTAATAAAGCATACTAAATTAAAAAAATTCATAAAGAATACAGAGACTATGCTGAACACCACCTCACTATCAGCCCACTGACCTGGATAAACTACGGAAATCTCCTGCTTTATCACTCAGTACCAGGCCTGACCTTGTACCAAAATTGTGCTTTGACATACATTGCAGCTCCATATGGCCAGGCTCAATCAAAAGGTGTTGCAGGAGCTCAGTCTGAAATACTTCTGTTAGCAGATGAACACAGATTACAATTTGTAACGTTTGCTCATAATCAGCAAACAAAAAAAACATAAGTCCCTAGTTGAACCTAATAAAGATACTTCTAAGGGATTTAAATTCTCACAGCACATAAATCTGCTCTGCACTGTTAAGTCCTTTCTGAAGTACCTCTCTAAACTGCAGGAAGATATTCCTACACTTTATGTGCGCTCCTGACACAAGCCACAGACATACCTGGAAGAGTCAACAATACTGGTACACCAAAGAAACTATTGGGAAAAACTATCCTGGCTCCCTTATGGCAAAATTATCAGTGAAGCCAGACTTAGTAAAAGGTGTACAGTACAAACAACTGCATTTGGGCTACTGTTGTGCAGCTACTGTCCAACAGAGGTCTTGCCAACTATGAAATCACTAGCATTACAGAACTGTTCTGAGAGTAGTCTTGCAAACTACCGAGCTCTAATCACAGACATCAGAAAACAGTGGAGTGTTGTCCTGGGTGAGCAGAAACAACAAACAAACAAAACAAAAAAATTACTCTAGAAACAACAAATCAGAAATAAAAAATAAAGAAAGCAGCTCATCTCTGCCACTTAAAGGCACCAGCACTCATGCAAGCTCCAGCCCAGCACATAACCTCAGCGCATCTAACTGTAGGATCAGGTTTTTATTTTGGCCTTTCCTTCCCCATATTGTACAACCAGAATGGTATTTTTTTTTTTTGAGGGGGAGGGGTATTTTTTGTCCCAACCTACAAAACACTAATTACATTTACATTTAATTATTACCAAACTTAAACATTTGTGTCACTCTTACTTGACATTTTCTAAGTGCAATAATACCATACAGTGTGGGCAGTACTGGACCAGGGGTGCTGGGTGTTATTACACCCCTTGTTAGTTGGTCATTTCCCAATACTGCCAGCCCTGTTGGATTTTATTGTTTGCACATAATGTGTGCCACAGGATAGCATAGCAGTAGTGCAGTGCACTATCATGCAGGTGACCCATCCTGATCTTGGGTTCCCACAGTCTGGTGGCCAGACCCACAGTGCTGCCCAAAGCACTGCACATGTTTCCCAGGGGCATGGGGGCAAGGAGAGCATTTTCCCACTTCAGTGATGACCCCTGTGGCAGGACTAGGAGGTGCAGAATGTATAATAAAGCATCATGTCCAAACCACAAGCTCACAGTGACTGAATAATGCCAGTTAGGGTGGAGAGTCATCCTGCATACACATGAATCAGTGACCAGATTCATGAATGCAGATGATCAGGAGCCCAGAGAGAGAAAATGGAAATGATTGTGAATGGCTCCTCCCATGTAGCCCAATGCCACTGCCCTTGTGTCTCAGCCTTTGAGCAAGTCTGCCTCCCTTGAAGTTCCATCCTTAGCAGGAGGGGGTATCTCCCCTGCATTGGGGTAAGCCACAAAATGGTTGCACTGATATGGGGTTTGGTCAAGGGGCTAGGCTGGCAAGGTGGTGGTGGTGCCTGTAGTGGAGTAGGGGAGAAAACAGTAATTAAAAAAATACACACTATGTTATACTACATATCATAGAAACATCTTACCAGTATGTTTTCCATTTTTGACATGATAGGCTCATAGTGCTGATACTGGCCGTTGAGTTCCTTCTACCTCTATTCTCTTGAATAGGGTTGTTCACTATGCCTGTGCAAGCACAACTTTATCTACCTGAAACATCTTGTTGGGGGGGGGGGTTCTACTATGGGTTCTGTTTTATATGTAAAAAAATATTGTTTCCTCTAGGAAACAAATATGATGGTATTCTGACTCTGTCACCTGTAGCCCAGCACAGTGCAACATGGATCTGTAGTGATCTCTACACTTGTTCTGGTACTACCATTTTATTGCATTGTATTACTTGGCATTGACCTTTGTTATGCATATCAGTTAAAACACTAATAATCTTTCACCTTATTGTACTATCTTCCTCACTCCCCTCCACCCAAGGGCAATCTGGAAATAAACTGTTATCAGTTCAGTATGTCTTTTCTGATAAAACTTTTGAAATAAACAAATAATGAACTATGACACAAAGTAAATGTTTTCATCTTTATAATATTTACAGCACATTAATAAATGAGTTAAGAGATATAGCTATACAGTGGTGCATTAAGGACACTTTAGTTATAGCTGAGAAGGCCTTCAATGATAAATCACAAATTTCAGCTGCTTTTACAGTATCTCAGTTATACCTTTAATCGATTTTCAGAAAATCTTCAAAACAGTGATATGTGGTCCAACGTGTTGTAATGTTGCATGTTAGTTGGAATTTGATTTAATGTTTTTTCTTGGCTGTTGATGAGCAAAAAACATGAAAAACACTATTTTTTTTTTCAAACATAAGTTCTTTGCATACTCCACTTCCTCTGACCTGCACAGAGGTTCAAGAGGTATGTGAATAACCCTTATTAGGGCTCTAGAGAGTGCTGCCATTACATGACCGGTTGTTGGGAGCTTATCCCTACCTTTTGTATTGTACTGTTGCTAGGGCTGATCATTCTCCATCTCACACCCCCCCAAAAAGGTGCATATTTGTGATTAAAACTAACTGCATTTAGGTGCTCACCTCTGCCACTAGTTGCATCATTGCTACCATGACATTGTTTTTCTTCCTCCCTGCACAGTAATTGTATGCATCGACCGAATCACACTTTGGCACTCCCCACACTCTACCCTCCCTCCACTACTTACCGTCTAATCAATGCTGCGGTACCCATAACAGGTGACTGGCACTGCCCTTCCTCCACTTCAACTGGCCATAACCTGATGATTTGAAATACATGACAAAAAATTAAAAAAATAAAAAAGTAAATAAGGGCTCGATATTTAAAGGGCCCAGAGATAGATGCAAGCTGTGCCAAACAGCAGCTTGCATCAATTGATGGTGCACCCGGGATTCTGTACTGGATTTTAATACAGTTGGGGTCCTGGTGCCAAAGTCTCACAGGTCAATGCACCCACTCCCATGATCCACACAAAAGGTGCATGGGAGGGCACTTCTGCAAACTGTGTCATGGATCTGTGTCATGGCAACTGGTACCAGATCCCACAGGTTGTGTGCCACAGTGGCTGCCAGTGGCTACAGGGGTGTTGTCCAGCAGAAGCAAGGTGTGTGGGAGTAGTGGATACAGAATGCCACAGGCCATGCCTAACTGGGATACTGCTAGGACAGAGTCATGCAGTACAGCCACGGGGGGAGGGACCAGAGTATTGCTGTGATACTGAGAGGCAGTGGTGTTCTTCTGTGACTGTGGAAAGACAGCTGTATCCAGGCATGAGAATGGTGTGGGGGAGCACCACAAGGATCAACTTCATGGCCTGCCTTGGTAGCTGGGGAATGCCCGGTATGACTCCAGGTAGTGAGGGCACCTGTCCTTGACCTGCAGTAGTCCAACAATAGCCCAAGACTTTGTGGCAGGACAGGGGATGACACTTTGGGCTGTCCTCAGTGGGTCTGAGGGATCAAATCCCACACAGCACCAGTGCCATGGCCAGAGCATGGGCTCCTAAACCAGCTCCAGGCTGGTATAACTGCTGGGTCCATGTGCCCCTTTGGGGTGGTTTGCAAAATCCCATTGTAGGGAATATTGCAGCCCTGCCCCAGTGCAAGCCCCCTTCTGCAGTGGTGCACTGATGCAACCATCATAGGGATAGCGCAAGCCCAAATGATGCATTTGTGCGGCCTGCATTGGAAAATTGGGACTTGAACACGCTGAGGTGCAAGGAGCCTCTTTTGCCATTTCTCCTTGATGCATGCCCCCTTGCACCACTTCTGACCTTTGAAAATTTAGCCCTAAGTTTAAAAATGTTCAAATTGAACTTGCACATGAACCTAATTTTTTCCAATTTGCATTTTTTTTTGCTTGTAACTTTTACAGCCTCTCCTATTCCTTCCTAGAAATCTCCTCCCTCATTACCATGAAAGAAGTAGCTTTTACATCCCATCCAATTTGTTTTTGTGGGGTTGCATCCTTTAAACACATCTTGGTTGGAACTGAAAAGTTGCACTTACTGTATGTGGTCATGAGGAAGGATGATAACTTAAAAAACATTGACATTTTGAAGAAAAAATATTACAAATTATTAAAGTGACAAGCAAAAGAAAAGATCGGATAAAAAAAACTGAGTTACCTCACATGGCAGTTGACATATTTTCTGCCTTTTTTTTTCATTCCACCTCAATTTTCTTTTACTTATAACTTTTACATTGCTTTAATCTTCTTCTCCAAAATGTCACAAATCTTAAAGTTACCACTCAGCCTCAAGACCACAGAACTGACACATTTTAGATTCCTCTCAAAATATATTTTTGGTGTGCCTGAAAATACATTCTCTTATGGGTTCATACAATAATACTTATGTGATTTTGAGGGATGGTGGATTCTTACTAATTAGTGATATTATGGTAAAAAGATATTGGAAATTTTGAGTTGGGAAAAAAACCCAAGGCCAAGATATTCAAAAGGGTTGAGCCATGAGCAACAGAGATGCGATAGCGCAAGTCCGAAAATGCACCATTCTGTGATATTCAGTGGGAGGCAGATGCACCACTCAAATAACAATGTGCAAGAGCGCAATGGTAATGAAAGCATGTACAACCATAGGGGGAGGAACCATGAACAAATGGCGCAGTGCGATATTCAACAGCATGTGCCATGCACAGGAGAGCAAACAGAAGTTGCCACAGCAGAAAATGAACATCCAAAAAAGGGTTTTGAGAGAGAGGTGCAAGAACACTACAGGGAAGCCAGAGATGGGAGCAAGGTGACAGCACCAGTACAGAGGGCAGCAGTGAGTGGAACTTGGCAGGAGCAGGACAGTGCACACCTGGGAAGGAACAGGACAGGAGTGGGCAGCCTGTGCCACTGTGCAGGAGAGACAGGGGAGGTGCAGAAGTGGACTGAGGGCAGTGGCAGTATGCAGGACAGCCAAAGGCTGGAGGTGTACCCGGTGCAGGGGGAGCATCACAAAGGACAGTGGGGGGAACGGGATAACAGCTGCTGGGGGGGAAGACCAGCCAGAGACATGGCCAGTGCCATCGTCCAGATGGAGGCAGTAATGAGGGGTGTCAGAACGCAGGCAGCAGGGGGGGCGTAGCCATGGAAGGGCCCATTGGTGATATGCCCCCAATAGATGGTACTGATCCCGCACCACCTTTGAGCACTACAGTGACACAGAGATTGTGGGCTGGTACCACCTGAACCGGGCGATCCTGAAGTGGCTCTGTGAACTGTGCAAAGATGAGATGCAGGCACCCACACGACGGAGCTATGCTCTGTCAGTGGAGACAAAGGTGACAGCTGTCATGTGCCTGCTCACCATGGGCACCTTACAGAGACCAACAGGGGACACAACAGGCATAACCCAGTTGGCCGCATCATGCCCACTCACACAATTCCTCAGCACACTGCTGCCACATGCTGCGGAGTACATCCATTTCCCCAGCACACAGGCGGAGTGCACAGCACACATACAAGAGTTCCACAAGGTAGCACATATGTCTGGTGTGCTCAGGGCCATTGACTGCACCCATGTGGCCATCCGCACGCCACCTGGCCCAGAAGGTGTAGCATACATCAACAGAAAGGGCTATGCCAGCATCAACTGCCAGGTGGTGTGTGATGCCAGGGGGTGGATAACCAATGTCTGTGCCATGCACCCTGGGGGAGCACATGATACCTTCATCTGGCACCAGCCTGCACTGTGCCATAGGTTCAAGAGTGGAGACATCCCCACTGGCCACCTAGTGGGTAAGTATGCACATCATGCAGGATGATATGGGTTTTTTGGGGGGGTGCATAGTCAGAGGTGCCATGGGTACCGGCCTTGATGGCCCAAGGCAGAGCGACACTGACCACCATACTAATGTCCACCATCTACACACAAGTGACAGTGGCTACCCGCTCCGTCCCTGGCTGCTCACACCATACCGGTGCCCCGCAACCCCATTGCAGCAATGGTACAATGAGGCACATGCCACCACATGTCATAGAGTGGGTGTTTGGGATGCTGAATGCATGTTTCCGTATCCTGGACACGTCTGGCGGTACCCTACAGTACAGCCCCTTGAAGGCCTGCTGGCTATTCCTGGCCTGTTGCATCCTGCACAACATGGCCAACGACTGTGGGATAGCTGTAGAGGTTGAACAGGGGGACAACGATGGGGATGATGAGGACACCGGTGCAGACGGTGATGGGCAGCCCTCCCTTGGGCGAAGGGACCCCTGCCTGATAAGGATGTTGCAGCTGCACCAGGACACCATCACAGATGAGCACTTCAACCAACCCAGGTAGGTCATGGGGCCATGTGCAACCACCAATGGCAAGGGCACAACCCACAAACTCGCATGGACAAACCCCATGAGTGCATGGCTGCAAAGGAATTCGCTGAGCGTGGAACCGCACATGCCGTCAGGGATGGGCAAGGCCTAACATGACATGCAGTCATGCACACACACACACACACACACACCCACAAGACATGCACAAGGGGTAGAAGGCACGCTGACCACAACTGCTACCCCTAGCCAAACACAGGTCCACAGACAACCATGCACAGTGCCTGTCATTGTGCGTGTCTCAGACGCTGGGCAGCATTGCACAGTGGTGGACAGCGCAATGCAGGCATCATCATGCACATGCCACAGTGGCCAGCAGCTGGGAGGGTGTGCACATGGACCGTGTGTGTGTGGGTGCAGGGCCAGGTACTCCACACATGCATCATATGTTGACAACACACTGCACACAGGGCAGCATCAAATAGTAGCCATGGTGGGAGACAGGTCAGTCACGCGGCACAGTGCCACGGCCACCACAGATGCATGGGTGGCCCCGCCGAGACCTGCCAGCTGTGACAGCCTGACCACTGGCCTCATGGGATGGCACTGACAGTCTCCCAGGGGTGATGCAGTGGCAACGCAACCGTGTTCGATCAGGGGTCTGCAGCTCACCGAACATGCCTGCACCAGGTGTGCTCAGGATGCCCACAGCTGAACAAGGTGTAGACATGGTGGGTGTCGCATGACACCGGGAATGGGGGGTGGACATGACACTGCACAGTGTCTGCAGCACATGGGCAACAAACTGTGTGCCCAATGTGGCCATGACAGCTGTGAATGCACATGTCTGACTGTCAGTGGCAGCAGTCACATCATCCCATTGCCGGGCCATCTCTGCCAGGAGCAGAGCGTGGTCTCTGCTGCGCCGCACCTCTGCCTGGCACAGAACCGCACTGAGTGCGTCCACCACCGTAACAAGCTGTGACTGCTGATTCACGGAAGTCTGCAGTAGTTGGCTGTGCTCATCAAAGAGGTCATCTGCCGGATCGGCATGTTGTCCCTCATGTTGTTCCTGGCCATGCTGGGCATCAACCCTTGATGATGGGCGATGCACACCAGAGCCATGCCGGGGAACATCCAGACGTGGTGCACTGATGCCCCCCGACACAGTCCCCCCATTGTCATTGGCCAACTTCTGACACTGCCCCTCCGGCTGCCACTTGCCAGGGCTCAACAGTGCCACCACAGTGGCCACAACAGCCCCACCGGCCTGGACGCACACCAGTGCTGCCCCACTGTTGCATACAGGCACAGGCTGGGACTGTGATGACACGCAGGCCTCCACAGCAGCACCACCCACGGCTATGCTTGTGCTGTAACCTGCTGTGAGGCGATCCTGTGGCCCACACGTATCACTGTTCATGATGTGAGCTCCATCATCATCAGTGCCGGATCTGGCACCAGTCCATGTCACAGCATGCTGACATCCATGGACGCTGTCATGCTGGGACATGGGCAGGGCCTCCTCTGCACCAGCACCACCAACCTCAGTCTGGACAGACAGGCGGGTACATTGTTGTCCTGACCCTTGGACACCTGTAGAGGTGGATGGCTGCTCCTCCATGTCCAGGGTATCGCCCTCAGTGGACAAACCCATCACCACTGTCCCATGTAGATGCTCAGGAGCTATAAGGGAACACAGTAGCATTAATGCCCTACCCTGTGGCATTCTCCCCACCCCCCACACAGTGACAGATCAGAGCCTACCATGCAATGATGGGCTGCCACCCATCTGGAAGCCACCACCTGGAACGCCCTCTAGGGCACAATACCGCATGCTGGCAGCCACCCACTCCTCCCGTGGGATCAGGCATGCCACATCCAGATGTCCACCACCAGCAGCAGCATGTGCTGCCCTCATGGCAGCCACCTTATCTTTTATCCTCCTCTTGTCCATGCCCACCTTATTCTTGCACTCCTGCATGGAATGCTGGTGGCTGACATGCTGGCTGACGGCATACGTCACCTCAGCCCATGCCGCAGCACGGGCCTGTGGAGTTTCCCCTGTCAGCTGAGCAGCGGTTCTCGGTCAAGGTAGGCCTCAAACAGGGCATCCAATTCTGCCCGGGTGAAGTTGGGCCTCCTCCGTCCCCCACATCTCTGTTCCTCCACCTCCCCCTCATGTTTGGTCATTATTGATCCTGTGGGAATGACAGGTGTTACCTCTGAATGTGCAGTCCCATGCATCTCCCACACACCGCAGTCCACACTCCCAAACAGCATGCAACCCACCACAGTAGACTGCAATGCCAGACCATGGCCTCTGCAGCCCCGTGTCACATTTATATAGTGCAACTAATGCAAATGAGGCGAGGCTCAAATTTAAGTTGATGCTAATGCAGTAGCTGTGCCATGGAATTGCTGATGAGCTGATTTGCATATGCTGGCTGAATATCACGCTGTTGCACCTTGCGCAATTGTGTTGAACATGTTCAGGCACAGGTGCATCTCTGTGACGTGCACAGCAGGCACCACACGGTGCATGCCCGGGGTGCTGACCCCAATGCCTGCTACGCTGCTGACATACTGTGCATGGGAGGCAGTGCATGGCATGGCCACCATTGTGCCAGGGGTGCTTGTGTGCTGTTCACATGTATGGCACTCTTTCCCTGGAGTGCTGTAGGTGCCGTGGAGCCACAGCACAGTAGGTCCCTACAGGGCGTCTCACACAGGCACCCAACTGTGCTACACGCAGGGGGTACCAATGATGCTGTGGCATTCTGTGCGTTAGAGACCCTTGACCCTGTGCCTAACCTTTGCCCCCTAGGCACCATGCATCCACATGGGTGCACCCCATCAGGCTGTTCGGTGACAGCATGATGGGGAATGGCAGCGCTGTACCACGCAGCATCTGCACGTGGCGGACGTGCGCTACTGAACACCATTTTGACTCCGACCAGATTCAGTGATGGCAATACAGAGGGCTGCTGTTTGGAGCCAGGTGGAGCTTGCCAATTTGGTGGCCATAGTGGAGCCCCATGTTGGGGCCCTGTTTGGCAATGCACCCCTGGACAGGGCCAGGAGTGCTGTATGGGAGGAGGTGGTGGTGGCTATGGAGGATGCCACAGGACTCGCCCATACTGCAGAGCAGTGTCAACACCAATATGGGGACCTCCAGCGGAGGAACCCAAACAGGCTTGCCCGCATGCAGGCACATGCCAGGCGAGGTGCAGTGCCATGACCAGGTAGGTGCACCATCCATACACTGGTTGCGTCCATATGGGTATCGTGGTGAGCATGTGTCCACCACATGGGGGCATGGGCCATCCAGTGTAGGCAGTGGTGGTGGTGGTGGAGGTGGTGTTGTGGGGGTTGTGGCATGGCTGGATTGAGCAGGATCGCACACACCCAGGGGTGTGGGGCCTTTGCTACTTGATTGTACTGATATTTCCCTCTCCATGTTTGCACCCTAGGCCCTGAAGAGTGGTGCTGAGCCCATGAAGACCACCACTGAGGTGTGGGTAGGGGAGCTGGGCAACAGCCACGGGCCACCGGTCCCAACATAGAACAGCACCCAGATCAGGCCGATGAGGGTGAGTGCCTTTCTTCCGGGATATTCTGTGCATGCTGTGTTGCAGGGCAGGCAGTGGGGCATGGCCACCATCCATTTACACCACCATGGTACAGTCAGCATTGTCCAGTGGCACTGCATGTGTGGGTGTGTATCACTGATGGTTCATGCGTGCACTGGATACATGGCCGTGCCACTGCCTTTGCACTGCATAGCCATGTCACTGTACAGTCCCAGTGGTACAGTGTGGGATTTGGGCGGTGGGTATGTGCAGGGGTCCACATGGCTGTGTGCACCTGGGTGGGCAGGTCATGTAGACATGATCACTGTGGTTGGTCGCACACCAGCACAGGGGCGTGTCCAACGACTGTATGCCATGCACAATAGATGGGCTGCAGGGGGATGGGCATTCACACCTATTGACTCTGCTCCCTTGTCCTAGGTGGATGGAGGATGCTGCAGATGGAGAGGGCCATGCAGGAGCTGCTACAGATTGCACAGGCATCTTTGGAGATCCTGCAATGGTTGGACCACCATGGTGTCCGGAGGCGTCATGGCAGGAGGAGCCACAGGAGTGGGGAGAGGGGTGCCCACTGAGACATCCGTGCCCCGAGTTCAACCCTACCCCTGGACCCACACTCACACCCCTCCTTCCTTCTCCCATTTGTTCACCCCTGCCCCATACCCACCCCCACCTGGTTTGTTGCCCTCACCCCCAACTGATGTGTATATATTTGTATATAGTTGTATTCTACCTTATAATATACATTTGTTTTGTTATGCCTACTGTGGTGGTCTCTTATTTGCAGCGGGCTAAAGATGCTCAGCTGCAATGGTGTGCATGGCATCAGGGGTGGTGCAGTCATGAGTGTGTGTTTGTGTGTGTGTCTGTAGGGGAAGCGACTATGTGTGGGCGTAGCTATCAGTCACTGTCTGTGGTTTGTGTGTTGTTCCCTGTGCACTGGATGACTGTGTGAAGTGGTCCATGGTGCATGCACTGTGTCCATGGCACCCCTGTCATACCGTTCATGGCCTGTGCAGCTGACACCCTTGCATTTTCATTATCTGCACGGTCCGCTTGCATGTCAGTGGTTGCTGTCCATGCTGGACAGCCACTGTACCCAGCACAATGCCAGGTTGCCTTCTGCCACCGGTGTGTTGCACATCTACCTCAAGTGGCACTGTGGCCTCCACTGTTGTTGTCCCACCTCCATGCTGTCACTTGTGTCTGTTGCAGGGGATGTGCTCTACTGTCTGTCACTTGTGCTCTGGGCGCATGCTGGTGGCGTACAGCTTCATGGTGCCTGCGCAGGGTGGCTGGCACACCTGTGCCATGGAGGGGTGCTGGTCATGTGTACACGGTTTCCATGGCCACACGCCAGTGGCTTGGTTGACTCACTACTGTGTCCCTGTGTTGGTGTGCCCTGGGGTATGGGTGGGTGTTTGTCCATGCACTGTGTTGCATCCTGTGTGGTGCATGCTTCAATGCACCACTGTGGGTGTCTGTGCTGGCCGTTGTGGCCAGTGCTGGGATGGGGTGTGTCCTTGGGAGGGTGTGCAGGGTGCTGTACCACTGGTGCTGGGGTCCAGAGCATGCTCTGTCATGTGTGGGGTACCTCGTGTGACGACACATGGTCAGTCTCACAGCTGTACCTCGGGGGGACGTGCATGGTGGCACTGTGTATGCAGTCGTTTCATCTCTGTCTGCTGCCACCGGCTGAAGGATACTCCTGGTGGGGCTGCCTTGCATGGTTCTGTGATGCACAGGGTTGCATTGTCACAGTGGGGGTCGTGGCATGCATGGGGTGTCCTGCACTGGTTGGCACTGCTCCTGGGGAGGGTGTCTGGGGATCACAGTGCAGAGTGTGCTCTGCATTGGTGGGATGGTGTGGCATGGGGTGGCCAGACCTCCTTGTGTGCCAGTCACAGCTTGCCAGGGGGTGTGCTGGGGCACCATGCCCCAGCTGTGGGTGTGTTGCTGGTGTCCATGGACCAGTGGTTATTCCAGCTCTCCTCCAGTTGTGCAGTGCATGGGGTGTGGGGGGGGCAATGTCTGTTCTGCTGTGTGCTCCTCTGCCCATCTCTACCATGGGATGGGTGGTGGGCCCCTGCATCCTGTCCCTGCGCATCCCTGGTTATGCTGTTGCACTGCTGCCCTGCTCCACTGAGCATCCCTGGTAGTGCTATTGTGCATCTGACCTGTGCCACTGCACATCCCTGGTTGTGCAATGGTGCAGTTGGTGCGATATTCAGTTATGTGCCGCAGGCGCATCTTGACCTGCGCAGTGTTTGAATATAGCGCATGTTGCACATGGGCGCAGTGGACTTGCGCTTGCTCCTGCTGTTGCGCACTTTTGTGGTGCACTTTGAATATCTAGGCCCAAATCTGTGTGCCTCCTTAGAAAATGCAAAAATAAGCCTGAAATAATCAAACTCAGCCTGTGTGTAGACTTTTGTTTTTTTTTCCACCTCAGTTTGAAGCAAGATACTGTATAGAGTGTGCCTGGCAGTGAAACTGATTTGCATGTATCTAGTGGGCTATGTGCAAAGCAAACTACTATACATGTCTGGGGCTGTGCCCCATGCATTGCCAACTTCACATATGTGGGCCATACACAAATCTACCTACATGCATGGGCCACTATCTATCTATGATGATGGAAAATGAAGAGCAGCAAAAAAAAGTTAATGTTCAAGTTAAGGTTATAGCACAAAATGTAAAAAGTTGTCAAACATAACATTAGAGTAAAATAACTCCTGAACCTTGTTTAATCTATGGCGTGACATTCTTCAGGGTTTGAACAATCGTGTGATGCAGGATGATGTTGTCCTAACATCAGCACCCATTCTCCAAGTTTTGCTGTGTTAGTATATTTCTTGTACCTGGACAGATAGTTTCAAAGTTAGAGCAATTCAAAGGCTACATTGGGGGATCACTTAAACATCAAGAAATGCTACCAAAAGATTCAGAAAGGCTCAGTGGTGTTTTTTGTTTAATGTCACATTTCTCTGCTTTGTACACTTTGAATTGCAACCCTAATTTGTGCATTAATGTAGATATTTTGCAGTTAATAGCTTTATAATCTTTAATCCCTACATTGCATAAATAACTTGGTTACTGATTATATTAATTTAATTACTTTCTTCACATACATATCTCTCTCATTTTACCTCTCTTCTACACTAACTTGTTTTTTTTTCTCTTTTAGATATTTCCTGAAGAAGACCTAAGGTCGAAACGTAGATTTTTAACTCCGTTTTCTATTTTCAGCGTGCATTTAATACAACCATTTTGTTTTGCTTTTAGACCACATGCTGACACAGCGCCTTGTTTTTGTTTTTTATATTAATTTAATAATTAGTTTTCTTTTTCTCTTAAAGGTATACTATATTAAATTTATTTTTCTCTTAACAGTATACTATATTGTTGATTTGTCCTATTGAATTAATGAATGAATGTAATGTTATTTTAATTTTTCAAATTGATGTAACACTTCTTAAAAAAGTAAAAAAAAAAATTAAATGTTAAAAACTCTCTAACTCTCTGCAGTTGGCCAGGGCCAGTTCCATGGCCAACCTTTCCCCCACCCTCAGTTATCTTCTGTACTCCACCCCACCCCTCACCCCTCAATGTACCATCTTCAAATACTGATGTCAGTGCCCTGTCATTGTGTCTGGAGCTGAAAGCATAGCTGTATTGACTACCCCCTCCCATACCTGACAATCTCCATATTCCAAAGGGTCAATTTTCATAATTGGCAATCTTCCTGACCCTGCTCCATGATTTATGGGGATAAAAATGTAATCCAGTTCCATTCAACTGTAACTCAATTGACCTCCCTCCCTAATTCACAGCCCATGTGTCCATTGCTCAAACAAACTGTCTTCTGACTGCACCATGCTAAGGGTATGGGGTTGTATAACTGTCTTTCTTAAATAGATGGCAATAAGCAGACTTACCAATTAACCTGTGTAACATATTAGTGGTAGTTCACTTCTCTTTCCTGCTCCCTCCTTCCATCCCTCCATCCTTCCCTCCTTCCCATGTGCACTGCTCTCAGTTGACTGAGTGTTAAAGCACTAAAATTGTATGCTGCAGGTAAGGGGGGTGGGACATACCGATTTAGTTTGTAATGGAAATACTTTTGGTCCCACAATACATGTATTGTGAATCAAAGGGGCAGCCCACTTGTGATGCAGTGAATGACCCCTTGAAGCCAAGGAGGTGTTAGGCTAGAGATGTCAGTTCAGAGATGCTGTTTGCTCCTTATGTTATTTGTTTATGAATCTATTTCTTCATTTCCACTGATATACCCACAACCTGATGGCACCCTCCCCAGCCCTGTCACAGACATTGTCATGGACTTGTGTGATCTACCTCTTGCCCAGGACCACTGTCATGGTGGGTGGCAAGCCATGTCAGTAATGTATAAGCCTGCATGGGGTGCTATCTTTTCCATTGGTGGGCTGGGGAGTTTTCTGTTTTTTTCATGAGTGTCACACCTGGATGTGATGCGATGTGATGTGACATGCATGTCTCACCACACTGCAAGCATGCCAGCATATTGAGACATCCTTCCCTTGCTGGATGGCCCTGGCTGTAACACTACATAGCTGCCATTATGTGGTACTTATGCTGTAAGCCTCAGGACCCTTCTACCCCTGAAAGAAGAAGAATGTCAGCCCCTGGGGTGCACAATGCTCCTCCCCATGGGACTGAACTCAATGGACCAAGTACACTCCACAACCTGGGTGTTACCACTGCACTAGTGGGCCAGGTGACAAGTAATGTTTTAACATTTAGCATTTGGAGAGATGGAGGTGTGGTGAGAATTATTGGGTTTGGGGGAAGGGCTGGCCATGACACAAACCCTGGCCAACTAGGGAGAGTAAGACCTTTTTTTTTACATTTTTCCTTTTTGGGGGGCTAAATTGCGAAAAAAAAACTGAATATCTGAGTTGCTGAGCACAAACACTCACTGTGTATTCAAGGAACATTACATACTCTTAAGAGTCATGATTGGATGACAACTGTGAGATGATAATGCATGAATACACCTGCATGCATGGTCATTATATAGCATCGAACATAAACATACTTTGACTTTAAAATGTTTGCCATCAATTGTTTTCCACTTAATACTACAACATGAACATTAATTGTACCCTATGAACTATCAAACAAATATTGACCAAAGTAAAGGGTTCTTCAGCTCAAGTCAATTCTATCTAAAACAGGATAACAGACAGTTCTTTGTGCCAAGGATCATTTTCAGTGATGTCCAGAGTGTGGAAATCAATTTTTCAGTTGTTGAGAATGTTGTTGCAGAGTTAAAAATTGCCACCCCCCCCAATTCAAAAAATGAGGGAATGACTACATGCAAACTCACCTTCAGTCTGTTATGAATTAAGAGAGTATACCACTATCAATGGGGAAATTAAGGATGCAGGGTAATATCAGATCTAATACAAGAACCAAATCATTGAGAGAACCATAAGAACATTTAAAAGAAACATTAAGAAAATGAAAGTATATTCCAGGCCTAAATGAAGTCACACCTGAGCTAACAACAAAATCACAAGATCGACCCACCTTTGCTAATGCAGAACGCAGAAGACCAGCTATAAAAAGTCATAACAAGTTTATATCTTGAGGGGACTGTAATAAATGCCAGAGTGGTAGATGTAATCACAACTAGTGTTGTTAAAACACATAATGCACAGTTGCTGACTGAGTATGACAGTAGCCTGAACTTCTCTTGTTATTGGGCCTTGCTATTGTTAAGCAGGGTGGGGTTCTCTAAGAGTAAAGACACAAAAACCACAAGAAAAAAAAAACACAGACTTTCCAGAGCTAATGGCAAAGTGTCTAAACATGGTACATATGTCCGCTATCCAAGAGATAATACCCCCAGAGCTAAAATAGTAGAAAACCTTGATGGGACTGGAGATAAATTAGTTCTGGTGACTTAATGGAGAATGGAAGAGACAGTTGCCAAGCAGGTTGGCATTACTGGACTAGTGGAAAAATGGCATGTATCCCTTGTTCTTACCTATACATAAGCAGGAACGTTTTTGGCTCCTTAGGTGATTTATAAATGCCAAGCAAGTGAATTCTATCCTTTTTTTACTTCCAACCATCCCTGACTGTGACATAACACAATCAGAAAATCCCTAGTCTAATGCAGAGTCAATGATTAGGTACACCAAAATCATATCAGTACTTCACATGAAGTTTGCCCAGCACAAGAATGACCTGCCTGAAGAGTGAAGCACTTTACCGATTTTAAATTCTTTCTCATGGCCACAAAACTGAAGAAGTGTTAAATATATTTGATGAGCACAATATCATACCATTTATTTTTTATACCACCAGCTTGCACATATTTTTTGCAGCCTCTTGATGTTTCAATCAGTAAGGTACCAAACAACGAACTAAAACAAGAAGCCACCAATCGGAATGCTGAAACTAGAAAAGACTGTGTATACTCATAAACAAAACAACCACTAGTATTTTCTGTCCAGTTCCAGAAATAATCTTATGTGATATTTTATAATGTTTGTCTTTGAACCTAACTTTTGAAAGCTGTATCATTTAAACTTTCAATTATAAAAACTAAATTTTTCCTTAAATGAAAGCTTAGAGTCCAATGAACATGGATAGACCATAACAATAAACATTTTCTTTGTTGTGATAGGCATATACATGTTGATATAATTTGTTGTGAAAAATAACAGGACTTTAAAAACATAGTTAACCATTTTAGTATTTTTTTACGTTGTTATGAAATATTTTATGTTTCTTTTATCTCAATATAAAGTTTCTGTAGTGATATCTCAATAATATAGCTATTTAGCTGATTCCAAGCTTGCATCAAACAAAAATCTCTAGCCCTAACAGTTTCAAACTTACATTTTAAAAGGTCTAACTCTGGATCTGTTGGAGCAAGAAACTTTCTTTAAAGGAAAGTTTGGAGTCCAGCCACTGAGAAATGCTGTTGTTATTATATTGTTATCATGTATCAGTAATAATTTATTGATATAGAAAAAGGCAGTTTTCTCGGGCTATATCTATATATTTACATCATGACAGTGGTGTTTTTTTCTATAAAATAATTGTTATCAGTATACTTTTCCCAAAACGACAAAGTATATTGGTATACTTTTAATTTTTTATTTTAATATTGACATGGAAAATTTCATGATGATTTAAAAAAATAAACTTTAAAAAAAAGTGCACTTTTTCTTAATTTTGCTATTTGTCCCCGTTATTTAAGTGGTATCTATGTAAATACAATGTCCATAAACCTTTATCTTATGCCTTAAATTGCATGGTGAACATTCTAGTACCCCCCCCCACAGCAGTACCAATTTGTTCTTGCTTTCAGAGGCCTGAAAAAGCACTGGAAGATAATAATTGTGAAGCTGCACATTGACAGTGTATGCTCATCTAAATTAAATGTGAACTTAAATATGAATACAATCAAATTTAAATGTACAGTGGTTGGTGTCCAGGTCTGAGAGACTCAGACACTGGTGAGATGTTTGTATGCGAGACTTTGAACAAGTAGGACTACATGGGGTAATACTGAAGGAACTTCCTTAATTACAATACCATAGCAAGCACATGGACACATGGTACCGCTCTTGAAAGGTTCAATGCTGAGATAGGTATTCTGGTGACGTAAATGTTTTTATTAATTCATTATTTCAGCTTCTAATGTTACATATTTTTATAGGTTGCATTTTGAGGGATGCTATACAACCAAGGGCACCATGCTATTTATTTAGCACCATACCATACCACTGCAAAGGAAAATGCAAACCATATTGCTTACCGTACTACTACAGCTATTTACTAATTATTGCTGTTGAACTATGTAATCTATTTTAATGCTGCTGAATTTAAACAACCTCTTTCAATACAGAAACAAATGAGTTTATACTGATATACTGTATACTTGAATACTGATTATTAATAATTTATTCAGGGGATGATGTAAATGCTGTGTAGATCAATGTTTGCTGTACTGTAATTAAATAGTGAACTTTATTTTACAGAAATGATTTTAAGTTTACAGTAATACAAAATAAGATAATGCTTTGAAGAATAACAGGTTCCTGTCCTCTCTATTCCTGGTATAGAGAAAGAAACATGCACTGCAAATGAAAATATTAACTTTCTCTTTATATTCATCCTAGCTGGGTGAAGACAGCTACTTCAGCTTTTGTGTGACACAAACAGTGTCTATGGCCATGCTCTACCACCCTCGGTTTGTCATCACCTGTGTTCTCCACTGAGATTCTTACTGTTGACTTACACCTCCATGAGAACAGACTCTGGTCAACACCAATAGCAATGATTTTGTGGAATGGGTTGGTGAGGGCACATGCCATGGACAGACTAGGTGGGCCAAGTGGTCCTTATCTGCCATCAAAGTCTATGTTTCTGTGTTTCTCTGCACACCATGTAACAGTCCATAACATTTTTTTTAACTGTTACACTTTGATAAGAACTATTATTCATTGCTATGTTTAGCCAGGGTAATACTGTGAGCTATTTCTAATCATATGACCAAGTCTTAGCCAACCACAAGCCAGGATCATTATCCAAGGCTTAATTTAAAAAAAAAAATCATAAAATGTTGCATAACTATTGTTATCTACAAAATGTAAAACATATATTAAGTGTGTTCTTACCCCAATAATATATCACAAGTAAAGTGGGGCAAAAACAGGAATGTAATAACTACAGTGTCAATACTGTACTAACACATACTGCTTAATCACTCTTTCATACTGCTGTTACTCTGAAGCACTACACAGTCCAAAATGAACAGTTTTCAAGAAGACTTTTTTTTTCCATCAAGCTTGGTGTCCTCTACTGCTCATCTGCTTGAACTTTGGGTCTGGACTTAATCATGGCAAATTTCCAGCCTTATCAGTCACTATCTTATCTGTCCCTTGAAAAACTGCCACCTCATATCAAGGCCTGAGAGTTTCAATGAACATTGCCTAGATTGTACTGAGTCAGTTCTCCCAACTCCCCCAAGTTGGCCATCTCACCCTTTAGCATGTTTTCTCAACTGATGTGGTACAGTGTGCTCAAGTAGCTTCCATTCTGTGGGGAGCAAAATCTCTGGCCCCCAGCAAGGGCCACTATGCCACCATGACCACCAACACTATCCCTACTGGCTGAGGACTGCTCAGCTTGTCAAGCCTGGTTACCTGATTGACAGTGACAAGACCACTCCTGAACCTAGGGCTCTGAATTTGCTGGCCCTAGGCCATTGGGTGGCCACTGCAGCATTTTTGTTTTATACAGAAAATAAGACTTTTTTTTATTGCTGCTGTTCCCTAATACATCTCCACACTGGTACACCTTAACAGTAGTGGTAAATTGCTTATCACCCTAAATGATGTATCTCCTTGTGGCACACTCTAACTTTGAAATAGTGCTGAATGTCAAAATCATTACACTTTGCACTCCTGCTTGCCACTGCTTGAGAACATTTCAACAAGTAAATGTTTTCTCAGATAAAATGCAAACCATTATAGTCCAACTAGTTCAGTGGATCTTTTATTGAGAAACTCAAAAGCTGAATAATTATAAATAATGAAAGGGATGATTTAATGTCATAACAACCCATGTTATTCCCATTAGTGTTATAGAAGGGGGAAGTGGGAAATGATCTACATTGAACAGAATAGCACAACATGTGTATTTGTATAAAACAGTTTTTTTAAGGACTGTATACTTCAGGGCATGCAACAAGCTAAATTAATGCACCTCCAAAGAACTTGACTTCACATTGTGACTTGCTATGTATCTGAGTCATTTGTCAATTTAGCTCAACACACACACACACACATACACATGCATGCATGCACGCACGCTCGCACACATGCACACACACACACAGTCATGGATATTGTCACCTCTTTGATGAAAAAGCAAACAGGAGGAACTGTTCCTAATATTGATGTACATTACCTCCTGCTGCATGGAACAAACTCTGGCCTGAGCCAATAGGGCTGCAGCTCTGGAAGTTGGGTTAAAAATACTGAAAATTAATTTTTTAATATCTTACACCAAGTTTTCAGCATAGCCTTGTTATGATGAAATCACCTTTCAGTATGTAAAGAAACATATTGGCCATTATTTGAAAAATGGCAGCTTTCACATACAGGAGGTGATGACAATGTTGTAAATTTGGGATAAAAATATTGAAAAATTACCAAACTTACGAGGCTGCATTTGCAAAATTCAATGTAGGCCCATAACTTTATTGTTTTTTAATATTTTTAAACCAAATTTTCAACATAGCTTTTTTATGACACCACTTCATGATCAAGGGCAGAGAAAATTGTTGGCTCCTGCTAAAATGGTGATTTCATGCATGGATCACAAAATCACCTTTCGGGATGTAAAAAAAAAACATTTTGGCAAGAATTTGAAAAGTAACAGTGGTCACATTAATGAGGTGCTGTAATGGTATGTCTATGTTGCAAATTTTGGGTAACAATATTGAAAATTACCAAAAATACGAGCATGCATTCACAAAATTCAAATAGGCTCATAACTATTATTTTTTTTTAATATTTTTACACCAGATTTTAAACATAGCCTTCTTATGATGCCACCCCATAAACAAGGCCAGAACACAATTTCATCTCCTGCCATAAAGGTGCTTTTGTGCAGGGACCATGAAATCACCTTCTGAAACAGATTTGCCTAATGTCAATGCAATTGTCACTGTTATGTTTCTGGGGGAGTTGGGGTGGTGGCTGCTGAGAGGGAGAGTTAGGTGGTAGGACGGAAAAATATATACTTAAAAAAGTCATGGGGAATACAATTGTGACACTGAGAGATTGGGCACCCCCAGTGTCATTGCTGCAGTTGTCATTTGAACAACTGAGGTACCAAAGAACAAAAAGAGAGTGTCATCTGTTCATGGTGCAGAAGGTTTCCTTCAGAAAAACTGTTATTGTCGGACTGGTCAGGCTGAAAAAAAAAGTTGCTTCCATTCATAAATTCTGTTTCTGTGTGTGCTGTCATTTCATAAAAGCATGTTAATCTTAGCCCCTTGTACAACTTGTTTCAGTATTGCACCTACTATTTACAAAATCTTATTGTGCTGCGTATGAATGTATGCACAATTAACCTTCTGTGATTGAGCCACAACACTAAGTTAGTTTGAGGGCAGACTTAGATAGTGAGCCCCATAGATGAATTTAGGGACTTGGGCAGCAAACAGATTTGTCATTTCTAATCCTGCAAGTTTGCCTACTGAGAATAATGATTTTAACCAACAAAAAAAGCCTGCACACAATGGAATACCTACTGGCAGCCACAGATTTGTTCATTATGCATACATTCATATCCAGCACAACAAGGTTTTGAAAATAGTAAGTGAAGTACTGAAACAGGCTGTACAAGGGGCTAAGACTGACCTTCTGTTATGAAATGAAAGTGCAGACAGAAATAGAATTTATGAATGAAAGGGACATTTTTTTTCAGCCTAAACAGTCCAACAGTAACAGTTATTCAGAAAGAAGCCTTCTGCACCATCAACTGATGACACTTTCTTTTTGTTCTTTATCACTTCAGCTGTTTGACTGACAACTGTGACTCGCACTGAATAGCCCCCCCCCCAAAAAAACAGTAAGTCTGTCAATCATTGTACATGAACGAGGGCATCAGCATCCTCCATGGAGCTAGCACAGTCACAGTAGCAACATCACGTCTTTAGGTCTTTGACTCAGGCATCAGTGTTCAGAACAGGACAGAGTTTTTTTTACAATTTTTTGTACCACAGGAGACTAACAAATAGCACTAAAAATATGACAGAGGACCCAATTCGGAGACACTGTTTTAAATAACCATATAAACCATTTTTAAAATCATATCTTTATTGATCAGGAGATGTTTAACCTTTTGGAAAAAATATAAGAAAACAGTGAACACCTGCTCTTTTAAAAAAGACAAAAATTGGCTGTCCTGGTGGATGATGCCACACTCTGCTGTGTTCAAGATGGCCTCTGCTCTCTACTGTGCATGTGCATCTTCTAGTGCATGTGCAGTAGAGAGTGGTGGCCATCTTGGAAATGGAGGAGTGTGCCGTTGTCTGCCATGACCGCCATCTAAGTTAAAATAGTGCAGTGGGACTGCCTATGGAGACAGCAACCAGAGTGCTTTACAGATGGAGAGGTGACTGTGTGTCAACTCCAACATGTTGCTCGGTCTGAAGGAAAGCACTGTGTCCTTTTCTTCGAGCAAGAGGTCTGCTGGGCTACACCCACTGTAGTAACCATAGAGTGTGCACTAGGGTGTGGTGCTCAGAAACAAACAAGTCAAGAAGACAGAAATAGTTCCTGGCACACACTAACCTTAAACAGGGATGCCAGACCAATAGAGGTACTTACAGATCTTATTTATTCATAGAACCAGCAGACTCACACAGACAAAGCATCTGTGTAACATGTTTCAGACAAGAGTCCTTTTCTCAAAGGCTAAAAACTGCAAAGACAGCAACCTCTATATAGGCCACAGATAGTCCATGTGATCTATTAATACCTTGTGACAGCATATCATGTCATTGGTTAAAAACATAATTACATTTGTTTAAGAATTACAGGGTCAGTTGACTTAATTGAAGTATAAGTGACTCATTAGACCCAATAAGTGACTCAAAAAAACAATGCTTATTTTAACATGACTGATATGTGAATAACTTCATATCAAGACTTACACTAAGTCAAAGGAGAAAGGGGAAGGGGAAAGAAGGAGGGGGGAGAAGGATAGGGAAAATAAAGGAAAAAGAATAAAAAATAGGGGAAATGAGACAACCTTGATTATGAAGTAGAAAATTTAATTTTAAACAAACCTGATTAGGTCTGAACACATTACTGCACACTCTGCCTATAATAGCAAATTTAAAATGTAACATCCTAAATCTGAAATGATCACAGTAGGCCTTAATAGTGTTAAGTTAAAATCTTCAGTGGGAGGTCAAAAGGTCATGCTCACAAAACAGATATCTATTACTTGATATCCTTGTTTATGTACCACACAAATGGCCTCATAAAATCTCTTATGAAAAAATTATATTAAATGTGTAGGGGACTATTTACATGGCTACAGAGACAACGATCACAAGTTAAAGCTTAAAGGAAAAACTTGGAGAAAGGGGAAACATCATACAGCCAATTGCACTAAATGCCTAAAAATATAAACCTAATTTTTGTAACCCTTAAATCTACAGATTAGCTTAAACTGACATTTGTAATGTAACAGGTAAATTCTGCCCCTGTAATCTTTCACCTCTTCTTTTTCTGTTTAAGATAAGGGTGTATGTGTAGCTGGGAATTCAGGCCTGGTTTTTAGTGGCACCTAAAGTAATAATCCAAAAATGTTCATGTATTAGCATGAGATTGTCAAAATCCCCGGTTTCCTACATACTGTATCTATCACTGTAAATTTAAAAGTGTGAGGTTCTGGTTCTGAGGATTTTCTCACATGTTGGGCTGTGGCATAAGTCTCATCTAATTGTGAAATGGCCTTTACATGTTCTCCCACTCTCACCCTGAAATGTGTCACTGTCTTGTCTACGTAGAAGGCATCACAGGAGGAAGTGGCCAGGTAAATGATTCCATCAGTGTCACATATGATTTTTATGTTTTATGTAAAACTGACGTGTACTATTGCAAGTGGTGAAACTCTTTACTGCAGTAATATGTGTACACATAATCCATCTATTGCACTTAAAACAGCCCTGTGGCCTTGTAAGCCAGGTACTCTGTTGTTTGTCCACAACATGACTACACTCTAGAAGTGTTTTAGCTTTCCTATAGCACATTTACATGAATTCAGTTGTCTATTTTCTTAATCCTTGTTCTGCAGACAAAACATGCCAATGTCTATGTAGGATTATTTGTAGTACAGTACCCTAGATTGTGCAGAATAACTAGTAACATAATTGAATCTATTATCAGGTGTATGGATGTTGTTTTTCACTTCCAATAAATTATCTTTGTTGGTTTTTCTGGCTATCTCTTACTGGCTGTTTCTATTTTATTGTGAATGTATCCCTGTTATTCTAGTCTACAGGTGAGGTCATCTGCTGCTGTTATGTCTCACCCTAAGCAATTGTCCTATGGGGATGTTACTGGTGACATAAGGAGGGTGGCAGCTATTGGCCTGAAATAAAGTATTGCCATCTGTCGATTTCCTAAACAGGTCACTCTCCAATTTCCCTTCCTCATTTATTACTCTCCTTAAATCCAGATGTGTCACTTCACTAGAACTGCTGTTGTAGGAAAATCGCAAATTAGGGTTAGTGCTATATAGCCATGATAGGAATATTTCAAACTCCTCTATGTTTCCCTTCCACACAATAAAAACATCATCTATGTAATGTTTTCAAGTCACCAACTTGTTAATGAAAGCATTTGAACTAATATTAAACACCACTTCTTCCTCCCATTTCCACACATATAAGCTCTCTACTGAGGGGGCACATGTGGCCCCCATCAATGTGCCTTTAATTTGTCTGTAACTGTTATTGTTGAACATAAATCTTCTAGCAAGAGGTCTGCATGGCTATGCCCACTGCAGCTCTAAAAAGAGTGAAAAAAAATCTGTTTCATTTTATAAAAATATACAAGAGTTGCTGTTGATTGGAAGGTTCACTTCCTTAAAATTTGTCATCCTCTCCCCCACTATTAAACTCAAGAACTAACCATTAATGTATAGTTTCAAAAATGTTGACATTCTGTATCATATTGTATCTTTATTTATTTTCTCATTGATGTCAATCAGGCAAGAGATGCTAAAGCCATTGTATGAGTCTCCTTCCCCAAATTTAAAACTTTACACATTTAACTGGTGTTAGATCTTTAAAGGTCTTCTTCCCTTTCTGAACCATTTTATTGAATACACATAATGTATTTCCATTCCTTTGCAAGTCCCTGGAGTTCAACACACTATGAAAAACAATCTAAAAACAAAGTTCTAAATCACCACAAAATTAAACCTTTGAATATGTAATAAACCCACTGATTTAGAAGTCCCTGCCTAATCTTTTTTTTTTAATGTATAATACACAAGCTAGACATTCATAGATTTTAGTACAAATAAAATTCACTCAAAGTCCCAGCAGGATTTGAAGCTGTATTGTAGTGTAAGTCTTTAAAATCTATAAAAGTGAATATGAAGTTCTCTCTCTTTGTGATGGACTGAGATTTTGCATAATTTTCAGTGAACTGTTTGAATAAATCTTCAAACTGAATACAAGTTGGCCTTTCTGAACAAAAGAAAAATGAAGCATTTACAGTAGGTGTTCTGGCTCAAACTTTAAATGTTAGTTGATTCAGTTGTACATTACCGAAGTACAAAATAACTGCATGGCCTATTTTCATGAACAGTAAAGCAAGCCTTAGCACAGCTTTCATTTGCTAACCCATTTCAGCAATTTCCCATGTTGCAATATGGAAAATTGCTGAACTGAGGTGGGAACAGTTACGAAATCTGGTGCTAATGCTGGAGATAATGTTTGTGAATATAGACCTATCTATTTTGTGTAAATACATTCATCTGGGGGTCCGTGTTCATTGACAACAAGCCTCCAAGTTCAGGCATAATAACAGCACCGTTCCAACAAAAGCTCTATTTTAGGAACATGTTTTCTTCTTCTGCTTGAATTGTTTGATGTTTCATTCAGGTCTCAACATGCAGCATTGTTGCTGTGAACAAAACAGACAATGACAGGTAGATGAGCTGTGAACTTGTTTTATTACATCTCACACTTTTTTCCCTGAGTGTTTATCCATGTGTGTTCAGCCCTCTTTTCAGTTGCATGCCTCTTGGCTCCCTATTAAAAGCAATGGTTCTTGATGTTGAGTAGGAGTAGTCATAATAAGGCCAGCAAGTAGAACATTTTGCATATGCAATTAATCTGTCCCTGCACACTTTACATCACTTTGTTTGACAGGAGCAAACTGTTGGCTTTGAATGTACAAGGACATCCATTTTGTGTACAAAATTCATACATTCTGGCAATGTCAACTGAAACCCAGGTCATGAATTTCTTCTGCCAACAGCTATATTTGCACATTTACTTTGGGTAGCCTGGTGGCACTGTGTGTGGAGTGGTGGGTTACCCAGCAGCAGAAATGGGTTCATGTCTTGAGTCTAAGTTCAATCCCCTGACCATAATACTTTGACAATCACTGATAACTGATGTTCTTTGACTTGGATGGGGGAAGGTGGTGGCAGACCATATCACCATGATACATATATATTCTGCTGCTGACTTTAGGGAGGGACAGGACATCATGGACTACTGTGGCTACATGACATCTTCCTCCTTCTACCCACAGGAAAGAAATGGTGAGGGAAGTTATAGTCATAGTATTATGTGTCTGCCAGGCTATTGGGGAAAACAGCATCAACAGACCCATACAGGAAGATGTCTGCCTGAACATTACACTGCAGTGATCCACTGAGCTTCCCAAGGGAAATCTAAAAGTATCAAACAATGGATAATTGTGCTCTAGTGATGGTGATCAGCCACTTTATGGTGATCAGGGTTACAGGTGTCAGTGTTGGGAAGGGAAATAGATCAAGGTTCCAAATTGATGGTTGCTGCAGGTGGTATGGTTATAATGAGAATAAAAAACAAAACGTAAAAAAAAAAAAAGAAAGAAAATTCCCATAGGCAACCGAATTACATATGCAAATATTTTGTATAGTTGATCATAAATGTTTTATAGCCTAGTGTTAATTGTCTTATACTGTAAATCAGTTTTTTATATGCACTCTTAGAAGTCCATTCTTTTCCTTTGCCTAGAGAATATAACCTGTCCAATACAGCATAATTCTCTTTTATGCAGGCATAACCAACACACTCAGTGCATTAAGCCTAGGAGAAACAGCTTCCCATGTCTTGAACATCAGCAACTTTCCAAGTACAGAGCAAGAGGTTAACTGTTTTTCATTGCAGTGCCCCTCAGCAGGATGATTTTCTCTTTTATTTAAAAAGGTACTGGCTTCACATTTCTCTTTGTAGCCTCCAGGAGTAAATCAAGAAAAGAAGGTCACATTTAACAAGTTAACGCTTATATTCAAGGTATTAAAACCTAATGAGATTAAACAAGCTAGCCCACTTGAAAAGCACTTAGGGGAAACCTACTGAGCTTATCACAATTAGATTTCTAAAGACTTTTTAATTATTTATGTACTAATATGTTAGTTAACTCCTTTTGGCCTCCTGTCAAAACTAGTTCTAATGGTGAAATGACAAAAAATTCTCCAGAGAAATGGGACTGAAAGTAATCCATCCATTATCTACTGTACCTCCCCCTTCCTACATGAACATAATGGATAATGCATTAACATGGTTACCTCCAATGAGGTATTTCACTTTTGGGAAATAATATTTAAACTGTAGATAATTCCTTACCTTGAGAGATGATAATGTTGAATGCTTCATATTGAATGCATTGTACCTGAGCACTTGAATAAGATGAATTTAGAATTAGAACTATGAAACAACTTATGCTTCTCTTTTCACCTAAAGTAAGCAGTGCTTGGATTCAAAGCAGAGCTGACTGTCATCTCTTAGTTTTGCTGTCATTGAAATAGAAGAAGAAAGTACAGGAAGTACTGAACCAAACCACTGAATGCAATTAAATGGAAAGTCACATAACTGCTTTAGAACTGAGTCTGGATTGTACACAAGGGTGCTTCGATATAGTATGTCTTGAAGTAGATCCCATTTCCACATCCTCTTAACATAATTAAGGAAATCTCATTTATTTAACAGAAGAGACTAACATGAAGAAATAGTGCATTCTGATGCTTATCTGAATATAAAACCCCATGCTGCTGTTTCTTAGATCAAGACTGCAATGAACCTTGTTGCAAAAATGTTAACAACTTATTGTTACTATACTGTTTAAAATGTGTTATTTAAAGTTGTAAAACAGATTCAAAGCCTTTTTCTACTACTACCTTCTATGCTTCAAGTGGATATACAGTACTAGAATTATCAGTCTGAATGCCAATGCCACTAGTAATGTTATTTCCAATTATTAGACCTTACTTATGAACACCTACATACAGATGTCCTTTTAAATATCTGAAAATTAAGTTTTTTAAAACTGAATGTTTACCAGAAAGCTTTTTTCACAAAGAAAAAATGTGTATAATATCAGAAGAAAGTTTATGTAGACATGCACATTTGAATAATTTCTAAGTTGTGGTCCCTTTAATATAGACTGCAGTTTGCATAGACAGTACTCAGACAAAACAATTTGTGTTTAGGGTGATGGAGCTGTGAAACTGCCCAGCATTCTAGAAGACAGCATTTTGTTAGAAAAGCATTAAAGGGGTTTATCACATTTCTGCAAACAAAAAAAAAAAACTTTTGGCCAGCATGGCACATATCTCAGGACATTTCCAAAAATGGAACTTTGAGTACATTCCCTTCTTTATCACTACAGACAGGTTCATAAAACCAGGCTTTTTGCCACTTACTGCACGTCAACTGTTCCTGCTGCTTTTCGTGCCCTGAAATCATAATTCTTGCTTTTGGCATTGGAATAATTTCTGTGGCAATGTTATGTCATAAGCAGAAGACAATGGGATCAATTTTCAGTTGGGTGCACCTGATGCAAGGGAGGTATGGCAAAGGTGTTTGATGCAAGTCGTGATTTGCATCACAACTTGCGTGAAATGAGATTTTCTAGTGAAGCTTGTGTCTGTGCCAGACACAGCTGCGTCCAAGCCCACTTGCACCAGGGTTGCGTCCAACAACCTGAGGTGTCAGGTTACAAGTGGGCTTGCACCATGGTGGGGCTGCCACATCCCATTTTATGAGATTTTGGAATCCCCCTCATGGACACAGGAGGGGCTGCCAGTTAGAACAGCCAAGAGGTGGTCTAACTGGCTTGCGCCATTGGGGTGAGGTGGAACATGAGCTTGTAGGGGTGTACCAGGGGCAGGATATGTGATGGTGGGGCATTGATGGGGGATGGTAACCCACCCCCTGCATGTGGCATAAAGACACCAGTGTGAAACCAAAATGCAACATAATGGGCACCTCATGCCCAAAATGTAGGGTACTGTAACCATCATTCCTCCCATCCCCTGTGGTTCTGGATACACTGATGGACTAGTGACTCCCATCCTGATCCCCAATCACCCCCAAGATGAATGACAATTGCCCACCATCCCTGATCTCCCAGCAAACAAAAACATTCTTTGTTATACTCCCTGGTGATCTAGTGGCCCTGCACCCTCCCCACTCTGAGAGGCTATAGTCAGCCATCCTGCTCTCCCATCCCCAACATGCATCTGCGTGATCCACAGCAGGCACAGCTATTCTCACACCACCATGGCCAGCCACAGAATGCAATCTCACAGACCACGTAATTGTACAGTACACTTACTTTTGTTCAGTATTCACAGAGGAAGTAGAAGGGGAGGGGCCACCAAAAAGTAACAGAAGCTTTGGAGATAGGAGGGGAACACTACACTTTTTTGGAGAAAAGAATCCTGAAGGGACTTGCTAATTTGAAGGTGGACAAAGCAACAGGTCCAGATGGTGTGCATCCAAGGGTATTGAGGGTACTTAGGGAAATACAAACTACACCTCTGATAGTCCTGTTTAACAGCACATTCGAAACAGGGATAGTTCCAGGGGACCGTAGGTTGGTGAATGTAGTCCCACTGCACAAAAGTGATAGCAGGAAGGAGGCTGGCAATTTTAGGCCAGAAGTCTAACATCGGTGGTGGGAAAATTAATGGAATCACTGCTAAAAGAAAGCAGTAAAAGCTAAAAATACTAAAAAAATAATAAAAAGCTAAAATAGCGAAAAATACAGTGTTAGTGGTTCAGCAGGTAGCACACTCACCTCTGTGGCCAGGAGATAAGAAGGTTGTGGGTTCTGTCCCCACACCAGGCACTTGGGTTAATATCCCAGTACTGACACTGTAGTGCAGCATGAGGTGGGTGCTGTACTCCTGAGGTGCCATCTTTCGGATGAGACATTAAACCAAGGTCCCGTCTGCCTGTTCTAGTGGTTGTTCAGGTGAACTTTAAAGATCCTATGGCACTTCTCGAAAAGACTAGTGGAAATTTCCCCAGTGTCATGGCCAAATTTCCTCCATTCACTAGAAAAGCCACCAACAGCTTAATCTGGTTCAGTTTCAGTAGGTTACCATCTGTATCCCCACCCTGGTCACACTTGAAAAAGGGACTTCTAGTCTCAGTGGGCTTACCCGTTCAACAAAATTTAGTAAATAAATGAATAAATAAAATAAATAAAATACAGGATTGTGGAATATCTTGAATAGAGTGGATTGCAAGACCCCAAGTAGCATGTTTAACAGGGGTGAGGTCATGTCAAACGTATCTGATAAATTTCTTTGACTGGGTGACAAAGGAGTCAGAGCAGGGTGGAGGAGTGGACATGGCCTACTTAGATTTGAATAAGGCTTTCATCTCCGTCCCACATAGGAGACTAGTAAGCAAGCTGGGTAGCTCAGGAGTGGGTCCAAAGTTTGTAAACTAGGTAATAAGTTGGTTTGGGGATAGGTGACAGATAGTGGTGGTAAATGTAGTTCACTCCAAGGAAGGGAGAGTGACTGGTGGGGTGCCTTAGGGATCAGTGCTGGGACCATTTCTTTTTAATGTAGTTATAAGTGACATTGCAGAGAAGCTGAAATGGAAGGTCTGCCTCTTTGCAGATGACACCAAAATCTACAATAGGGTGGACACTACATGAGGAGTGGAAGGGTTCAACAGAGACCTGAGAAAACTAGAGTAGAGATCAATGGTATGGCAGCTGGGTTTTAATGTGAAAAACTGCAAAATAATGCACTTAGAACACAGAAACCCAGGGAAAGAGTACACAATTTGTGGAGTGACATTGACAACCACCAAGCAGGAAAGAGATCTGGGGATAATCATAGCAGATGACCTAAAGGTGGCCATGCAGTGTAACAAGGCAATTGGGAGAGCTAGTGGGATGCTGGTGTACATAGGGAGGGGGTATCGATAGCAGTAAGAGGAAGGTTGTTACCTCTCTATGGATCCTTGGTAAGACCCTATCTGGAGTACTGTGTGCAGTTCTAGAGACCACATCACCAGAAGGACATAGACAGAGTGGCGGTTGTCCAGAGGAGGGCAATTAATATGGTGCAGGGTCTGCATCAAACCCCCTAAGAGGAAAGACTAAAGAACCTCAATATGTACACCCTGAAAGACAGGAGGGAGAAAGGGGCTATGATAGAGACCATTGAATACCTCTTATGGGTAAATAAGGTACATGAGGGAAGTGTGTATTAGATGAAAAGGTGCTCAATAACAAGGGGACATATTATGAAGCTGGAGGGGGTACATTCAGGAGAGATGTTTGGAAGCACTTTTTCACAGAAAGAGTGGTGGATTCCTGGAACAATCTCCCAGTGAGGTGGTGGAGGTGAATACAGTTTCAGGATTCAAGAATTTATGGCATATGCATAAAAGAATCATAGTGAAAAGGAAGGGGGTGAAGGAGAAAGAGCAGTAGAACACGTACTGTCTGAGGTAACAACCTAGGTAGGGAAACAATTGAAAGACTGGATGTGCCAAGCAGTCCATATCTGCCATCAGATTCTATGTTTCTGTGGAGATGGAGCAATACTCCCTCACTTCACAGATCTCAGTGCCATTTATGGCTTCCACTCACAAGGGCAAGACCTATGGCAGCAGTGGCTACCAAAGAAGTAAATTTTTCTATGAGAAATGGTTCCTTTTCATTAGCAAATTTTAGAAAGCATCAAAAAATACTACGTTATCATTTCATTAGGTAATACTAGAATATATTTAACTGTAGCTGCAGGAAGGCAAGTGAAATCTTGCTGAAGAGGAGAGACTAGAGTACACAGTGTGAACCTGCACTGGCACTGGCTAGCCTATAGCAAGGGCTGGAAAGGAGGCATTTAACAGGCTGAAAAGGTGGGTGTCATTTTTGAATGATTTATTGGACAAATGATTATGTTTTACCTACTACTAGTTGTGCAGCAAGGCACGGAAAGCCATCTTATGTTTTTTTAATGGTGACTGTGAGCCTGCCTGTTACTCAATGAGTGGTGCCACTCTTCTCTATTACTTCATAAGTTGTACAGCACTGCCACTTGTTTGGGTACTTGACATGGGTGTCACATTGGCATCTACAGTAAGAATCATCTACAACTAGTGTGAGTTATGACTGTTAGAATCTGGCAGGAGCTGTTTTGTGTCATCATCTATCATGCATGTGGAAAACAAGAAGAGCATAATAGGAGGAGAAAGGAATGCAGGGAAAGGAGCAGATAATTCTTCTACCATGACATTTCCACTAAGTACAAGCTCTGCAAGTGGTGGTAGTCGTGGAGAAGGAACTGGTCACATTAGGATATGGACAGCAAATCATTGTTGTTGGGTTGTGAAAACAAGAGCTTGGTGCATTATAGTATAGCCATGGAAACCATGTTTCATTAATCCTCAGAAATCCATGGGCTCTACTCCCATTCCCATACAAGAAGGCTTCCAAAAGGTCATCCAGTGAATCTTGTGACAAAAGCATCCTGAGCAATCCAGTTTTTCCCCATTTCCTTCTTCAAGTGTTTCCATTCCATTATTTGGGATGGAAGTGATCCATCCAGAAATGTAAAGTCTAATTCCTCCAAAAAATCATTGTGCACCTGCCCTACCAATGCCATCAGAAGGCATGTCATTTCACAGTTGCCAAAAAATATATCATCTCACAATCTCTGCTCCAACAGCCAAGTCCTCCCTAGAAATTCCACCCAGCCCCAAGATCACCACCAGTTCACTTTACCTAAGGAAAAACAAATGGGTCCTCTGCAGTGTGTGATTATTTTACAGATGACACTACACGTCCACTGAAACATGTTTTCTTTGCATACTGTATTACCAGAGCCAAATTTAAGAATAATGCAAATAATAAAAAATCTATTCAAATAAAGTCATAGAAGGACTAATGACAAATGATCTTCATCATTTTCATTATCATTATCATCCTCCTTCTTTTCTCCCCTTCATGAATCATGTTTCTCATCATGCATCACTGCAGTTTATGGGTGGCAACACCTTCTTCCCTTTCTACACAATGCACAGATGGTACACTAGGACTAGTATCCATTTTTGTAGGAAGTGGTTTTGTATACCATGGACATTATCAACTGCCTGTCTGTCTTGAAGCACTATAGATATGCTGTTTATTATCATCTTCATAACTTGCTGTGTTTATGAACAACACAACACCAGCTGGCATTGCCAGTGCTGTCACAGTCACTGTTGTACTTTTGTGGACAATTGCCTCTATTCTTTGCGGTACTATATATACTGATATTATTATCTTCGCGATTCATCATGAGATCAATCAGAAATCATGTTTTCTTGCAATACATATAAAAAATGCATTTCAAATATTTTTATAAAATTACATTACTATCACCTACTGAAAATTGCATGGTCATGCTGCGCCTGTGACCCTGGTTCAGGAATGGACTCGGGTCATCAGAGGGCCAGCCGGGGGAAAAGGATTGAGCATCCTACGACTGCTCTCCTTCTCTGGGATGCGGGTGAGGGTTGTCATTGGTGCATGGGGGACCCCTGGCGGAGGCCAGGGGTGCCACAGCAACCGATGTCCACAAGGTTGCTGGGGGCGGGATGGACACTGGCATCATTACACATTCCTGTCCCCCTACAGAAGGGTAAAAAATCTGCCTGCTCCCCCTGCCTAAATGAAGCACACCCCTGCAGCTGCAATCAGCTCCCCAGGCTGACTCCCACCCTATCCCATTGTTTGCAGCACCCTATAGGGCTGGAGTGCTGCGTCTCCTCCCTGGGGGGTAATCCAGGGGGTCCCGGGAGTGTGGATCATCTGGAACACCGCAGCTGAGGGGTCTGTGACTGGGCAGATGCCCAGCATAAAGCAGAGTGGGCACCATAAAGAATAAATTAAAAAAAAAAAAGAAAAATGCATTGTCACTCTTATTCCCCAGTCACACTTCACTGCACTCCTCTGCCAGTACCAGCAGAAGTACAAGAAACAGTGTCTTGGCACTCATTTCACAGCTATGGGGGGGGGGTCAATGATAGTTCTTAATCTTCAGACATTTTTTATTATAGAAGACATTTGCTTTCAAAGTCTCTTGCATGAAGACCTAATGCACAAATACATTATTCATCCATGCTTCACATTTTCTAGCAATGCCAAACACAGACAGTGTACTGAAAGGTGTGCACTGCAAGAACATTAGTGACCATGTGGATAGGCCTCCAAAGTGCACAATAATCTAACCTTACCATGGTCTTTCCCATAGTGAGTACTCCATGTGAATACCACACACACACACACACAAAATGCTATTCATGTTCTACAACAATCCAGTGAAGCATACTATTACATTATCATACAAAAATGTTTCTTGGTATACAAAATAAAAATAATAAAATATCATTAAAAGAAAAGAAAAACACAGACATTGACTAGTTCTTCTAAGCACAAACCATACATTAACACAAATCATGGATTTCCTGTCATATAAATTAAAATATTACTAAAAACTAAACACGTTTTTATATTAACTGTGCAATACTATCATCATAATCATAATAATAATACAATATATTATCTAATATATAAAAATGTAATCAAATATATAATAATAATAATAATTTAAAACCATTATTGTAAAATATATGGTGCTGCAATGGAGAATGTAATATTTGACATACAGCTTAGCAGAGAATAAGACACTACAGTGGGGTATACGGCTTGAGGACAGCAATAAATTGAAACTATAGCTGTAGTTTACATTGAATCATGGCAGAGTTAGTGGGTATCAAAATACCACAAACAGTAATTCACAGCAGTTGGTCTGCTGCTTTATGTAGTGCTTGCTGAGTCCTGTACAAATTAAACTTCAAATCCAGTGTCATTCCCAATGGAAACAAAATGTGCCTGTTGTTATGTATAATATATAACTTTTTCAAAATGGAAAAACTACATTAATGTATCTTTTAGGGTTAAAGCACAAAACATAAAAATAAGGGGAATAAAACATTAGCGTGCAAAGTCTGTGGAGACTTTATGAATCTGTGATGTGATGTTCTTTGAGTATAAACAATCACTAAATACAGTGTTGGCATTATCCAAACTTTGTCACTGTATGTGTCAGAGAAACTAAAATACTAACACAGCAATGCTTGTATACAGTGTGCAGTATAATGCTACTTTTTGAATTTTGTGCTTCAACCCTAACATATGTTGTTTTCAGCTGAATGCTGCGTACTGTATATACTAGGCAGATTGCTATTGTTGGCACTAACATGCAAGCTGACAAAATGTAATCTGGAAAAGCCATGGGAGACAATGACACACCTCTCAAAATAACAAGGCCAACCTTCAGAGCACTCATTTAAATAGTCTGTGATAAAGATTGTCTACTCCTAAAAAATAGGACAGATTCAACCCAATACAGAGCTCTGTTTACCTGTAATACCAATGCCAGACACAAATCATGAACTCCAAGGGTGTACAAGAAGCCCCAGAAAGAATCCAGATATCTGTAAATCCAATGGCTTTGGCTGATTAGACCTTGCTTTTTTTCAGTTAGTCTTTTTATTGGCATTATTCATTTATAGTACACAATCCAAGAGCAAACCATAGCAGTATACAGAGGTCAATACAATACAGGTATGCATAATGCATAGCATATTTTAAGATTGAGACTGAAGGCTCCTAGATAATAAACAAGGGCATCCATTAACTCTGCTGTTGTTATAACTAAAACTAGAAGCATTGTGGTAGAAATGAAACATTTTATACCTAGAATAACAAAACCATAACTATAACAGAGGTGATACAGCGGCCTGTAAACCCATGAGTGTTTCTTAGTATTTATCCACTAACAGGAGAGAGACCAGCTGAGTATTACTTCACTTTGTCCCTATCTAGAGAGCCAGTTAGTGGTGGTAAGGCAACAAAGAGATGCAGTATATTATGAGGATGACATTTGCTACATGGGATAAACAATCTATTTTGGCTATCTGTGACAAGCTGGCCATCAATTTTTGAGGGGAGGGTATCTCTGCACTGCACCAACTACACAGTACTAGGTGTCTGCTTTGCATGCTAAATAGGGTGAGCCATCTGTGACCCACGGGTGTGATGTGTGGAGCTGTATGGATGAGTTCAAGCAGTAGAAGAGGAATATCCCATCAGAAGGGTGCTGTCATTTAGGGGTGCCCTCATTAGGGCACACAGAACAAGGGTGCCCAGGACCTTTAGGCATGGTCAACTATGCCACCTCCACCCCAAAATGCCTGGGGTTGAGGTGATTTATATCTTTATGGGGGGCGGGAGGTGCATGACTCTGTGATGGGGGTTAGGGGTGAAGGCCTTCCCCACTTGAAAAACACAGAAGACAGTGGCACACTGTGTGTGTGTGTGTGTGTGTGTGTGTGTGTGTGTGTGTGTGTGTGTGTGTGTGTGTGTGCGTGCCCTGTTTCCCAGTGCCCTCATCCTGTTCCCTCTAATGCCAGTGCCCTAAAGTACCTCAGGTAATTGACTGCACAGCAGCATGGGTGAAATGTAGGAGAGGTGCTGAATGTGGTATATTGCAGTGCAAAAGCTCCATTCCAATATGGAGCACTTTCCTCCACAGGGGTCAGATGGGTGGACAGGACTAGAGAATACATAAGAGATCTTCCCCTCCTGCTCCACATCTCCTGCAGTTATTATTTAATAACAGGTTTATCCTATGTAGTATGGCTGGGGTCCTGTAGCAGATGTTATGGATCTTATTTTGTGTGAGTTTACTCTAAACATCTTTAAAGGACCTGTGACAAAAGGCCCAGCATGCTTTCCATTCCTGGTCACGTATGTTGATATTCAGTGCTTTGTGTCACCTCTTTTTTGATTCTGTGTACTGGCTGGTGATGTAATTCCTTATTACTTCATATATAAGCCCTGTCATATACTTTCTTTTCCACAGCCACTGGTGCAGCATAAAAGGGCAGCTGAAGGTAGTTAATACCCCTTGCAAGATAATTTGTACTGCATTATGAATTTGGAGAAATCTCTGAAAGTCCTGTCTTGGGATACCCCATTTGAAAAGAATCAATGACCATTTTCACCCCTTCCAATATGCCTTTTATTACTAGTAGGCCATTCACTTTCCATGAGTGCCAGGATAGTGTTTTGTTTTGTCCACTGTGATACTTGGGTGGCCCCATAATGGTGTGTATTCTATTGATTTATGCTTGGTACCCAATCACCTATGCATTTTGAACCGATAATCCACTATGGACCCCTTGTTTGGGTAGTGTCTTGTTCCCCTATGTATGAGAGCAAATGTATGGGAGGTGAGAAGTCACATCAGTTTTGGGCAGTTTTCATCCTGTCCCATTGTGGGGTTTCCAGGCAAGTAGCATGAAACCAGTACATCATTTGTGTGGATCAGAAGGTCCTCAAATAGCCTGAGACCCAAGAGAGTCACTACCCCTCAGCCAACAAGTGGTTTCTTATCTTATTATGACTATATCTCAGTCGAGAAACTTCCCAGATGAAATCCCCTATTATCTTATCTAACTTGGTTAGCCATTTCTGCTGGATTGTAAGAGAGATGTGTGACAAAACATAAAAGATTTTTGGAGCTGTGAAAACCTTAAGGGCTGAGACTTTTCTGGCCAGGGTGAGTTGGAGTATTCTCCACCTGTCATATTCCATTTTGACATCTTGCAGCAGAGAGAGGAGGTTAGCCTTACACATTTTTCATGTCTGGAGCGATCTTTAACCCTAGATATGTGATCCCTCTAGGCACCCACGAAATCCCCAGTGATTCAAATCATGGGCAGGTGCACAACCTGTTAAGGGACAGGACCGCAGTTTTTGTTTGGTTCACCTTTAGCCCTGACAGGGAGCTGAATTGGATCAGAAGGGTTAGCAAGGGCTGAGTGGAGGTGTTAGTGTCTCTCAGGAGAACCAGCAAGTCATCTGCGTACAGCACCATGTAATAGGTACTAGACCCCACTGAGATGCCTTTAATGTTTGGAGTTTACCATATTGCTACTGTAATTGCTTCCACTGCTTACACATATAGCAAGAGAGATAGTAGGCACCCTTCCTAATGCATTTTGCCAGAGGAAATGGCTCTGATAAAGGGGAGTTAGTGAGAACTCTGGTCATGGGCAAGGAGTAACAGGCCTGGACCCGGGAATCAAAATGGTTGCCCAGACCCAGGTGGGCTAGTACTAGGTGGAGGTAACTCCACTCAAAAGAATCAAAAGCTTTTTCAAAATCTATGGCCACTGCTGGCAGCTTCTGGGTTTTGATAATTCTGCACTACATGCATGAAATTCATCAGGGAGCAGATGTGATAAGAGCTTTCTCACCCTTTAACAAAACTTACCTGGAAGGGGTGACCTAGCTGATGCACTAGTAACTTCAACCTGAAAGACTTTCATATATACCTGACTGCTCCATACTGCCCGGCATTAAAGGTTTAAAACAATTGATCTCCTTCTTCAGTACTGAACTGACTAACCTGATACCAATCCATCATTCCTGTAACTCTGATTTATTGAACAATAGTCTGCTGCAACACCCTTGCTTAACAACTCATAGCTCTGCATCTAGCCCACCTTTCACTGCAGTGGTCGAGTTGTTACATATGATAGGTCAGCTCAGTTGCTGAGTTGCAATCATCGATATTATGACACACATTGGATTAAAATTCCAGCACATCACCACCTGAATCTTAGTTCCACTCAAGCTCCTCATAAACATCCTCTGGCCCCCTTGATCAGAAATTGGTGCCCCTCAAACTACTTTCCTTCTTGTATTAGCAGTGCTTCACTAATTGGGCATGTGGGACTCTGTGTCCATCCAGTAGGGGTGCAGAGTTGGACCTTCCAATGTTATTTTGATGGACTCTCCAGACTACCTTGCTCATACCCCTTCTTCCATCTCCAGAATCTAGTACCTCTCCAGATGTCTCCTTTTCTATGGCTGCAGAGGCATGCTGTAAAAATCCTTCTTCAGTTTCCTGATGGGGAATGTCAGGTTACACATCAGAGGATCCCTATCACAGTTCTTGAGAAAATATTGTTGTTTGCTGTCTTGAACTATTATAAAAGCTCGTGGAGTCTATGGACTCATTAATATTTGTTGAATTTTTTTTCTCACTCAGAGTGTTCAATTACTCTGCACAGATTTTAACTGTTTTCCAGTGTTGATAGCAGATAGAATTTCATTTGCTGGACCACCTGAATATTTGCTTTAAGCACAGATCAAGTAGTGCATTCACCCATGGTGAGCAGCCAACTTTCTACATCTCTTATTTTCTACTGTCCTCCTCACTGCATAGGCATCTAGCGGTGGTGAGATGAGGCTGGTGTGGTATAGTCACATGTGGAGGTTTTGTATCACTCCTCGTTTTTTTCCTTTACATGTGCAGGGACCTCATGTACAGAGTCCTGTGTGACAGGGAAGCTGTGAGAGTGCTTCCTTCTACATTCAATACATCTACAGCTTGTAACTCACAAAATGCTCCACCTTACCCTGACTAGGTCTACTTAGGCTTGATGCTTGACCAGAGGATCTACCCTTGGCAGTTCAACTAGTTTAAGCTATGGGACAATTGAGCAATAGGCACAACAGGGTGTGTGTTGTTGTGTAATAAAGTCATTCGGGGGTTGAGGCACAAGGAGAAGTTGAGTGCTTCCACCACCCCAGAAGTGACATTATTACACAATAACACACACCCTGTCATGCCTTATTGCTATTATACAATGGCTCTTTTGGTAATTAAAAAAATTAAAAAAATAAATATATTTTAATCCATTTTTTGTTTGATTTTTGTGGGTGTAAGTACTGTATATGTTTAAGAAAAAAGTTCTTAATATTTCTTCCACCACAAGGTGAAACTGCTGCCAGGATAATCCTGCCTGCAGAGGCTGCTAAGATTTTTTTTGTTTTCATATTATGTGAAGTTACTTTGCCCCCTGCCCTTCTTGGTCATCAGCTTCCATGTACAGAGACATGATTAGATATTTCTAGATATTTTGAAAAATGTCTAAAGAGTTTCTCTCTCTGCTGTCCCTTCTGTGGAAATGCAGAAAGCAGGAGATTTCTTTAGAAATATCATAGAAATTTTAGGAAATATCTGACCATGTCTGTGGCTGTGACTGTAATAATAGATGCTGCTTGAGGGGGGACTGTATTTCACAGTTATTTTTATTTTAAATTCAGTTCTTTTTTTTCTCTGTGCCCTGAGAAGCCGTCCACCAAGAAGCTATTTGCTAGTATACAGCGTGATTTGTGCATGCACTGTCACAATCTCACCACTGATTGAAATGGAGTATATATAAGATGTTGTAGTGAGTTTTACTGTTGTAAAATGTTTGCTCAAAACAAAAAAGAGAGTTTTTCTTTTATTTTACATGTTGCCTCTGCCTGTGGGTTTTTGGTGAAACTGCGGAGCGGGTACTTGCTGATCATGAAAATGTTTACCCACAGGTGGCGGTGCTCTAGAGAAAAACTTGTTTTTTATTGTTAAGAAAATATGCTATGTTGTTGTAACAGTGACGGACTATGGGGAGGACGTGAATGTGTGAGGGTTACTATTGTTAAAAAAACAAAAAGGACGAGGGATCAAATGTGTGTGTGGGAAAGGTTGTAAATGCACTGAGAGCAGTGTCAGCTTCAGAGGTAGTCTTGCAGGGAGGGATATGACTTAATCTACTGCTATCATCTTTTTGACTGCCCTAGATACAGTGATTTTATAGTCTAATAACATCACTTTCTCTGGGGGTCAGCAGCCAATCAGGTTGTTGAATTTTTCTTGCCATTGTACAATTTCAAATGCACAAGTACATAAGACCTCACTTAACAGCTACTTACAACTCAAATACCCTTGCTCGTAACTGTGCATATTACTATTATTTGGATTGGGAAGTGGGGGGGATAGATCTTTCAGTCTCACAGCTATTTGCAGTCTGTTATAGTGACTCAAGCATTGCTATGTCCTAACTTCTCAGCATGCTCTAATGACATACCTTGAGGAAGATACAGGAAGGCCTCGATCCACTCTTTTTGGCTGGCCTATTTCCATCTCTCTCTCTCCAAAGCAGCTCAGTTGTGTTTACTATTTTTTTTTTTTTTTGTCTTGTTATATTGTTCTGAATTTGCTATAGAGGTAAACAGTGCAGCTATGTATTAGATCATTGTTTCTTATGGTATTTTCCCCCCCTTGGCCCTCCACACCCCATTTAAGGTATGTACAATGCATCCTTCCCCAACCATTTCTTGCCCTGCTTGACTTGAAACCTTGCTTCCTTGCTTTGAGCAATATAGGTCAGACTTGCACTCATTCACCCAGACCAGCTCACCCACTCTCCTTTGTTATGGGTGATGTGATCTGCCATACATGGAAAGTTTGAGGCCTCAGTTCACCAGTTAAAAGGATGTAGGTACTGTCTCATCTCAAAAGGCTGAAATCCAATGTAGCCTTTCCCTAGGAAACTAAACTGCTTACAACAGATCATTCATAACAAACTTTATTGAATGGGGCAAGTAATCTTGGCATCTGCTTCCACCCATAAAAGAAGGTTAGCCATATTGATTTACCAAGCTCTCATAGGATCACCCATCAATGAAGAACAAGACCCCCAAGGTGGCTGAATTCTAGCACTAACAGAAATTCCCTCTGGCCTCATCCTTCTACTTAATATTTATGTCCCACACATAGATGGATCAGCCTTCTTTCATGAGATGGCACAGCATATACCAACTATCCACCAACATGTCAGTCTAATGGGGAAGGATTTTGATGTCACACTGATGTCCTGTCTTGATAGAAGAAACTCTTATGTTGAATCCCACATCAGAAGCTCCCATCTGTCTCACTATCTATACAGGATCAAGGCCTCTCAGATGTGTGGTGGCCATCTCACCCACAGGACAAGGATTATTCTTGTTACTATACTGTGCATGAAACTTACAGCAGGCTTATACCTCAATAACCTCCTCCCAAATTATGTAGGCTGATGTCAGCTCCACTAAAGTTTCTCTGGTAATTTCTGATTATGTCCCTGTTCATCTTCATTTCATTTGGGGAGACCTCACACACAAGTCCCCATCCTGGAGATGGCATGAGGTCATAATGTCACAAGACATTATGCCGCTGCAATATACTGAGCTGCCAATGTAGCACAATATATTGCAGCAGCATATGTCTTTGTTTTGCAGGGGGCTGTTCCCCCCATGACCACTGAAGTACCCCCTCTAATATATCTAACTCTGGGGGGGTATCACTTAAAATTGCACAACGTGTGAAAAAAATACAATTTCTTGCCTCTATGACCTGAAATCGAAACCTGGTCCAAAACACACTGCCGGCATCCCTTGCTGCTCATGGCTCATCCAGCCAAGCCACAGCAGCATCTTGCTGGCCCCCTGTCCCAGCAGAGGTCTTATCCACTGCATGGGAACAGAGAGATGGTGCATTACCACGCATACTTCCTTTAGCGGTATTTCACCCTCTCACTGTTCACTACTGCACTGTTCCTGCTGCGTGGGTATGCCATATGCTATTAAGCATGTGACATATTGACCTAGTAGGCCTGGGGATTCCACTCCTTTTTAACAAAGGACCCTGAATGTATACCCTGAATCCAAAAGGTGGGAGCTTTCTTTCTAGAACTGAATGATCCACAAGACACTTCTGGTGGAATGACATGGGAATATTTTAAGTTCACAGTACATGGCAAGATAATCAACTTTGCATCCCACCAAAGTCGCAAACGTGAACAGCTCCTCCACAACCTGGATTGGGAGTTTAAGGTAAAAGAGACCTGGTGCTGGATTTTCAAAGGGCTGTCAGACTGACACAAGCCATGTCAATAAACCCCTTGCAGCAAACTCTGGTTTGTCAAATACAGTGCACCATATTTTTTAAATAAAATCCATTACCCTGGTAAAGTTGACATAAATGAATCAAGAGGACTGCTGTGGCATAAACTTGATGTATGGGGCAAGAATGATAGAAGCTGTACCAAAAAGAAATAGAGGAAGAAATGATTGAGGCAAAGGTGGACAAACAGAGTCACAAGAAGAACTTTAGGGAAGAGGAATTGACATCCTGATGGAGAAGGTGGATGCCCAACCTGACCTTTTGCTATTCAGTAATGATGACAAGGAGCTGCAGGACTGCAGGAAACAGGCCTACTGCCTCAGTATATCCAGGTATACCTCAGTACTGAGAAACTTTTCTATGACTACCACTGTAGGATGAGTCAGTCACAAAGATTAACACAGTAAGCCCTGTAAGACGCATGATAATGCCACTTCAGAAAACGTACAGTGATATAAAATGGTGGTCAAAGGAGAAGATAGACCAAAACAGATTATGTTCCAGCACAACTGGAGAGGACCAAGCCAAGTGATGACCCTGAACAGCCATGAATTGCATTTGACAGCACACCTCAGCAACCGCACTATAGAGGGAGACAGTAACTTAGAACTCTTCAGGTGACAGAATGCTATGGGTATGTATTAGCCAAAGATGCCAGAACAGGGACAACTAGTATGGGCATGGTTCTACCACTGTCAGAAGTGGTAGTGCCTGGCCAAATATACTATCAGATATTTGGGAGGCAGTATAGCACAGTGGTTTAAGGCTCTGAGCTGCAAATCTGGAGATCTGGATTAGAATCCCACAGCCCCCACTTGCATACTGTGTGACCCTGAGCAGGTCACTTAACTTCCCTGTGCTCCCAGGTAGCACCTATAAACATGCTTTCAGCTTAGTGTGCTACTCCTGGTAGAACAATTGGAAAACAAATATTACATAGAGGATAATGTATGGTCTTTGTTAATAACTACACTGTAAACACTTCAAGAGGTTGCCATTACATCATTGTTTATTTTTTTTTAATTTATTTATTTGTTCTAGGATTAGAAATACCTTTGAGCTGAGGCTCTTTCACAAAGGTTCCACGTCATTGGTACAGTTGAGACAAATATAAGCAAAGATAACAGTTTATGAAATTAAACAAAAACACAGTCTTGTAGAGGAAAAAAGAACAATAAGGTGAAACTCTGGGGGGGGAGGGAAAGGAGGAGGGTCAAATCAGGGAGACTAAGTGGATGGAGAAAAGGGGAGGTAGATGGGGAACAGAGAGAGGAGAGGTGGAAGGAGGGTAAGAATAGAGGTAGTGCAGCTGGGTGGCATTTGTCATGGGCTAGCAAGGGAGGTGAAGATAGGAGGAGGGGGTGCTGGCAAAGTGCAGGAGTAGTTGTGGATCCAAAAGGGCATCTTCAGCTATGGAACCAAAAGACATGTTTAGCCACAACAGTCATAGAGGTTGGAGGCAGTGAGTGTTGGGCTGAGCAACAGTGAGGATGAGATGTCTCTGGGAAAACTGTTGTACCAACTAGCGGCCCAGTAAGCAAAGGATCTTTAGCCTTGTGTTGTGCGGCAATGCGGGATTTGCAGAACCTGAGGTTTTGATCCCCTGGTATGGTGGGTGTGGATTCCCGGTTGTATGAGGGCACAGACTTTGGGGGGGCAAGGCCAAGCAAGATTTTATTAGTAGTAATACAAGTTTGGTGTTTTATTCGACTGGCAAGATTCAACCATCCAGTTTGAGAATAGAAGTCACAGGTGTGAGTTAGGCTTTGGGAGCCACTGACAAGTTGGCAGGCCTCGTTGAGGGTGGTGGATACACATTTGATTGCGGTGGTTGTAGCAGAGCTGTAAATGATAATGCCATAATCAATGATGGATAAGATGGAGCTCTGGACAGACACAGCGAGGGATTTGGATGTCAGGTGTTTCCTATGAAGGAATAGCAGGCATAGCTGGGAGTTAGCAGCTTTGGCGACATGGTCAATGTGGGCAGTGTAGGAGAGGTGAGGGTCAAGGGTGATCCCAAGGTATTTAAAGTTTTTGACCTGTTCCAGTGTGGCACCTTGTCTGGTGATAACGGAGAGTTGGAAGTGCTTATGTTTATTATGGGAGCTGCTGAAGATCATGGCCTTTGTTGTTTTTTTTTGATTAAGGACCAGTTTGTGCTTTGTGAACCAATTCTCAACTGAGGAGAAGTCGAGCTGGAGATTTTCTTGCAATTTCTTTGCATCCTGGTGTGTGGCAAGGATTACTGCATCATCGGCATACAGGGTGATATGTTCAGTGCAGGAGTCTGGTAAGGTGTTAAGGAACAGGTTGAAGAGTAGGGGGCCCAGTATTGAACCCTGGGAGACTCCAGAGAGGACACATTTGGAATCAGAGTGCACATCCCCGATTTTTACAATCTGGGAGTGGTTTTAAAGATAGCTTTTGAACCAAGAGATTGAATCATTGGAGAGACCAGCATTTCTTTACTTGGTTCAGCAGGTGGGAGTGGTGGACAGTACAGAAGGCTTTGGTCAGGTCGATGAAAATAACACCAGTTAGTTGTCCATTGTCCAGGGAGTCGTGAATGGAGACTGTGAATTTGAGTAAGGCAGAGGATGTACTATGACCTTTTCTAAAGCCATGTTGCTGTTAACAGAGAATATTATAATTGTCCAGATGCTCAGTAAGTTGGTCCTCTACTATAAGTTCCAGTGCCTTCGATAGGGGAGGCAGAATGGAGATAGGGTGGAAGTTCGCATGGTCAGTCTTATCAACACTTTTGTGAATCGGGGTAACAGTGGGCATTTTCCATTTCTCCGGCAATTGGCTAAGGGAAAGAGAGAGAGATTAAGGATCTTGGTGAGGGGCCCAAGTACTTCGTCAAGCATTAGGGCCAGTAGCTTGAGGTCAAGTGTGTCATTGCTTGTTCAAGATTTGCTGATGGCTTTGGCAACATAGTTTCAGACTTGATGTTTCTTTAGTGCTTTAAAGTAGAAAGATGGGTGACAGGTGTGGGTGGAAGAGTTGGGGGTGGGAGTTGTTGCATCTTTGAAGAAGTCAGAGGGGAGAACACTGCTAAGGTCAGTGAAAGCGATGTTAAAAGTGTTCGCAATAGTTTTAGGGTCGAGTGTAGTGTGCCCATTAATGTTCAGTATGTTCGGCAAAGATTTTGACTGCTTCCCAGTGACATCTTTAATGTTTTTGCAGAAATCCCTCCCATTTCCCAAGGAGTTAGTGAGGGCATTTTTATAGTAGTCAGATTTCTGTTGCCGAATGGATTTGGTGCAGTCGTTCCGTGCCAGTTTATAATTCTGGATGTCGAGTTGCTTACCAGAGTTTCTAGCCAGTTCCCAGAGGTGGACCCTGGATTTAAGATTTTTTAGGAGTTCTCCTGACAGCCAAGGGTTACTGAGTGATTTAATGTTACGCTTTTTGAGGGGGGCAAATTTATTACAGGCTTCATTGAAAATGTGAATAAATTGCTCCAGTGCAGTATTAGTATCTGTTGCCTTGAAGATGGGGGGACCAGTCCTGCAGATGGAGGTGCGATTTGAGGTGGGGTAGCTAACCACGGTGTAGGACTCTACTGGTGATGATTTTTGGAGGGGGGGCTTATAGAATTTGTTTGACCAAGTACAGCTGATGGGAGAGTGGTCACTGAGTGAGTCCGGGAGGACTGAGGTTTTCGTGATCCAAGAGGGGTGGTTGGTTAGGATCCAGTTGAGTAGGGTGCAGGTCCCAGTTCTGTAGCTCTTTCTGGTTACATAGTCAACCATTTGAGTTAGGTTAGCTGATATAACAGAGTCCTTAAATGACCCACCTTCAGCTGAGAGCCAATTAATGTTAAAGTCACCAAGAAGGATGATTTTGGAGTCCAATGGGTGGGATTTGACAAAGTCAAGGACAGCGGGTTAGACCAGGTCCCTGTTCCTTAGGAGGTATGTAAACAGTGACAACTGTGATGGCCTTATTGTGGGCGCCTAATAGGAGTCTGATGTGAAGAATCTGAGCAGGTGTTGCTGGAAGATTGGAATCAATGGGGTGTCCTCAGAGAGTGAACTCCATTGTAAACCTCGAGAGCACAGCTCGAAATGTTTTCAGGCGTCATGGCAACCTCAGTTAGTGTTTTCAGCACAGTTGTTAACCAAAGACCATACATTATATTTTATAGTGTATAGAGTAGCAAGATTGTGTAATCACAAATTGAATTACTTTACCCTACTGAATTACTTTACAGAACATTGCTTGTTGTAAGCATTCCATTTTGTTAGAACATTGATTTTTATGAGCATTCCATTTTGTAATACCATTGATATGACATACTCAAGAAGGGTTAACAACAAAGTAATGTCATAACAATGGGATTACAAGGATGTAATCTGCTTGATTTCAGTTAATAATAAGGGTTCCCCATACATTATAGTAATGGTTTTACAAGGAGGCCTATGTGCCTTTAAAGCAGCAGTATTTGTCAGTCAACTCAAAGGTTTATCATATAGCATATGTTACAAAATGCATTCCTAACATCCTAAGATGCATGACATAATATATTTTTAGTTGTCACATATACATATTGTTAAAACAAACAGCAGAATGGAGTTCACACAAGGAAAGTGGTGCTTCAGACTGCAATGTAAATACAATCAATACAAAAAAGTCAAGCACTCACCAACCTCAAAACATTCAAGGGCACAAGTCTCAAAATTAAAACATGATTTTTTTATTTATCCACCTGAGTTTGTCCATACTTTTTATACATGTTATATTATAAGATTTAAGCCTAGGTGGATTTTAATACATGTAAAGAATTTATATTGAAGTGTGTGTATTGGTGGGGGTTGGGTCCTGCAGATTCTGTTTTGGATCTTGTATGTTTTAACCAATTACAACTCTGGTTTCAGTGTGACATCAGTGTGATGTCATTTGAATTCAGTATTTAACTACCATGCACTTTATTCATTTTAGCCTTTGATAAATATGAGATATGATATGAGTGAGAGTGAGCTAGCAGAAATATGTCCACAAGCTGCCATTGAACGCTTGCTATCCCATGAGTGGCAAAGCCACAAGTGGGATATCTAGAGTTCAATGACAGTGAGTGGAGATATTTCTACAATCTCACTGCCACCCATGTCATATTCGATTTATACAACAATTGTGGGTATCTCTTTTTTCAGTTTTAAAGTTATTTGCATTTGTTTGTTGCAAAAAGTGAAATAAATTTGATTTTGTGCTGTTTTTTACTTATAAAAAAAATAAAAGGTATCTGTAAATGGAACACCACTCATTTTGTAAATCCTTTTATGCTGAACATATTTTGTGCTCAAAGTACCATGCTATCATTTTTCATTTTAAACTTACTTGCATTTGTTTGTTGAAAAGTGAAAATAAAATAAACTTGTTGCTGTTTATTTGTTAATTATAAAAAAGTAGCTTTAAATGAAACACCACTCATTTTGTAAATCTTTTTGTGCTGAACAAATTTTGTTCTCACAGTACAATGCTATCATTTTTCATTTTAAAGTTATTTGCATTTGAATACAGTTAGTGCTGTTACTGAGACTGAACATTATAAATGAGTTCCAAACCTTTTGTGACATACTAAATGACCAAGATAGCCATTGTGACATACCCAACTGTAAAGATAAAAAGTGATATCTCACATGTGGTCAGTGAGATATCTATTTTATCTGCCTGAAAAGAGGCACACACAATTCAATTTCAATTTTATTGTTCAGTCATAGACCTTTACAAAATTTACAAAAACAAATTTTCATGCATTACCATATTAAAACTTAAAAATACATTTACAATATAATTGTCAGTTACTGACAAAGACCATAAGAAAATAACGTATTAAAAATTCACAATATGTTGACAGAAACTCCACAAGCTTTCAGTTAGTCCCATCGGGTAGTTCCCATATGTTTATACTTTGTGTTTTAACCACATTTTCTGTATAGCACTCAAATAAGCAGCTACATTCTTAGTAATTAATTCATCATCTGAAGATAGTCAGAAGTATTTCTTGGTTGGTAGATTGAATTATCCTAATCATAGGAGTTATCCATTTGTTTCTGGGAGAATTATACCATTTACAGTAAAAAATACCAGATTTTCCAGTTGCAGTTTATCACAATTACAACATCTGGCCACTAAATTCTTTTCCCTATTGTATCTTGCCAATAGGACATTACTATTAAATAGTTCCATCCTATATTTTGTGTATAATATTCTTTTCTTATTATCTGTTAGAACATCCAGATAGTATTTGTAATGATGCGATACGTCGTTATGCACTAACCAATCCACAATATTCAAGTTCCTTATATAACATAGATCTTTTTCTTTTTGATTTTCCAGAATCTTTCAAGTAGCATATTTTTGATACTTAGGAGTAATAGCTATCCATTGCTTATTAAGCCTTTCCAGGTATCCCAGTCCATTTTCTTTTAGGATATTATATACTTTTCCCAACCAGCCTGTTGGATTTACTCCTTCATGTATCCACATTTGTTTCTCTTTTAAGCATAAACATGGCAGACAATGTTTTTCCAATTGAAAACATTGATCCAGTAATTAATTTTCCTTGAAAGGACTAAAGCAGCAATACCCGTAAGACCAAGTTTGGCTCTGATTAGTTGAGTTGGAACAGATTGACCAAGACCCAGACTTGACCTAAATAACTTTATTAAGGGAATTTCCAATGTTTCAATTATCTTGGATTCCCAGATCTCAGACTCATATAAAAATTGTGCATTATATTTTGCTTTAATAGCTGAAATAAGTGGTTTTAATGAACACCTCCCATATTTTTTATTGAAAATATTTAAAGAATTAGAAGTCTGTTTCAATTTTATTTTCAAGAAATCTAAATGCTTTGACCAACCTCCTGATTGGGAAAATGGAAGACCTAAATAATTATAAAATTTAACAGTTTTTAACCTTAATATCCCAACTAGCCATACAGTTGTTAATTGTTTGTGTAGTCCTAGCACCATTATCTTTTCTTTTCTACTTTCATTAATTTTTAAGTTAAATGCATTAGCAAATTTTTGTAGCATTTCCAGCTTTTTTTGAAGTTCGGACTGAGTCAGGGAAATTAGGACCAAGTCATCAGCATACGCCAAGATTGGACAGCTCTCCTTTAATACTTCACGAAAGTCTGTTTCAGATTCCTTAAGTTGAATTAATAACCTATTAATATAGATACAAAATAGTGTTGGGGCCGATAAACAACCTTAGCGCACCTCTCAATTGGTAGAAAATCTATTAGTGGGTTCAGCTTCAGTGGATATTCTTAACTGAGCCCAGGTATTAGTGCATAGTTCACTGATAATATTTAAAAAATATAGGGGAAAAAAACAATCCCTCATTACTTCCCATAGTTTCTGTTGTGAGATCCTATCAAAGGCGGCACTAAAATCAATAAAGGCTAAGTACACCTTTTGCCTCCTAAGTTTCACATATTTCTTATACAAATGGTTGAGCATAGTACTTCAGGTTGTGATGGCCGCCAGCTAGTCACACTCTGCATTGTTCCATTAACCCCTGCTACAAATCCTCCAAATCAACACCATTTTCATCTTATTTGTGGCAAATGACCATTAGATTTAAGCCAGTTAACAACCAGCTTTAAAGTGAACCACAGCAAACACTGAAATACCTGTCTTTTCAGTGCATGGAGATAGAGATGAAACCACAACAGCCTAAACATATGCCACCGCCATCTCCTGAAAAGGACAAACTGGCAAAGCACAACAAATCAGGCAGCTCTGGAGATTCTTCACCCCCTGTCACACTAACTGAAGCAATTTTCTTCAAGAGACTGGCATCGATAAAAGAATCACTCCAAGAGGTAGTGGATGACCTTCAAACAATAAAATCATCCATGGCACAATTAACAATCTGCACGAATGACCACGAAACCCAAATCTCTTCCCTAGATGACTTGAGGGCTCAAATGGATCCTGAAGTTATATCTTTATGGCAATGACTCCGTAAGACTGAGGATAAGCTTGAAGATTTAGAGGGCAGATCAAGACACAACAATTTGTTCATATTGGGGCTACCAGAAGGGGAAGAAGGGATTAATCCTATATCGTTTGTGCAAAAATTATGTGCCAAAATTTCTGGACCTTCTCCTAATGGCCCAGCATACATTGTTGAGGGAGCACATCAAGCTTTATGGCCTACACCACTGATTGGTTCTCCTCCACGGCCTCTAATATTTTGGTTGCTGAATTATTTAGATAAGCAAGCAATCCTAGAAAAGCTAAGGGATAATAAAGAAGTCCAATAGGAAAATAAAAAAATCAGAGTGGTGCAAGACCTCCCACTATTAGTGAGACAGAAATGCACAGAAATGCACCCATTAGTTGTCAAGCTTATAGCCTTGGGGGTAAAATCCCATATGCAATACCCAGCTACTTTGCAGATCAATAAAGATGGACATTGGATGTCATTTCAATCTTTCCAATCTTCAGCTACTGATCTTAAGAAGTTATTTCCAGACCTCTTTAAGAAACTGTAGGACCTATATCGGAGTATCAGAACCTCAGGCAAGTCAGCAAATTCAGTGTTTTTATGCTGGGGGAAAAATGTAATTGCTGGACTTAAAAGATTTGACAGTACTGCCAAAGATTTGAAAGAATCCTAAAGTACAAAACCACATAGGATGTTGTAGGCTTAAACCTCAAATGGAGGTAGCTTATTGTTATTTCTTTTTTTTTTTTCTAAACTATTATGGGTCCTTTGTGTGGTTGCAATGCCGATGAGGAAAATAACCAACCTGATGGTAACAGTTATTAAAGTTAAGTGTATGCCAAAAGTTTAAAGGTTGATAAGGCAGAAATTGAAATTAATCTTTAAATTTACTAGATTTGTGGGGTATGCTGATGGGGGGTGCGGGGAAAGCTGTCTGGCAGTGAAAAATGATTACAACTGAAAAACAATAGAAGTACAGTTGATAGGGCTGGGGATTTAGTTGTTTTTTTAGTTGGGTTGGAAATGTTTTTGTTATGGGGTTACTGCACCTCCTTAATACTAAATTCTAATTATCAGGAGGGAGTTCTTGACACAGGTGTCTCTCACAATGGAGCAAGCTCAGTCTCATGTCATACTTTACCCAAATATGGTCTTCCAACATCCAAGGAGTTTCTAAGGTTTTTCAACTTTAAAGTCAATAATTACCCTATATTCAAGGGGCAGATTTCCTTTATCACAAACTATCAGATTAATCCAGGTTGGTGGTAAGAATTATATCCTGGAATATTAAGGGAGCTCTGAACTGAGTTAAGAGATACCAAATTCTTAAACACTTAGAGGCTTTGCATTGTAATATTGCATTTCTCCAAGAAACACACCTTTTAGAGAAAGAAGGGAATCTCTTTAGGGGGAGGCAAATTAATCATGTTTATGCAGCAGGAATGCAACTGCACAACAGGGGATGGTAATCCTTATCTCTAGGGGGACCCATTTCAGGTTACAGAAATGTCAATCAGACAATCAATGTAGATTTGTATTTCTACAAGGATTACTAACTCATATAGAGGTGATTTTGGGAGCAATATATGTACCCAACATAGAATCACCCATGTTTCCCCGATTACCCACCATTGTTGTAGGAGACTGGAACCTAGTCCACTCACCAGAGCTTGAAAAAACAACTTTCTAGAGTCCAAATCTTTTCCTGGCTCAAAGAGCCTTAAGAGAGTTTATGGTAAACTATAATTTCAGTGAACCCTGGAAATTATTACATCCAAAAACCAGGGGCTACACATTCTACTCCCCAGTACACAGTACATTATCCCATATCAATTATTTTCTAATGAATCACATGATTTTAGAGGGCATAATAGGTAGTGGTATGGCCCAGAGAACCATTTCTGTCCATGCACCAGGTTGGATGAAAGGAAATATTTCAATTAACAAAGTCAAAAGTACAGCGTGGAAGCTGAATGTGCAGCTTCTCCAGGATGAACGATCACTACTCACTCTCAGAAAAATAATTGACCAATTCCTTTTACACAGAGTTCAATCTGCCAAAATGACAAATTATGGTGTGCTTTGAAATGTGTGGTTTGTGGAGAATGCATTCGACTTTCATCCATTCAGAAAAAAAGAGGGAAGTGGCTTCATCTTCCCTTCTTTCTCAAATTAAGGTTTTAGAGGACCAATTGATATCTTCCCATAAAGAGGATACACTACAGCAATTAACCAAACTAAAACATCAATATTCAGAAACCCTGAGAGAACAAGCTCGATATGCTTTATTTAAGACTCATGCTAAATACATTAAGCAGGGAGCTAAAGCCAGCCATCTACTTGCCCTTAGGTTGAGAAAACAAGAGGAATCCAGAATAGTGGTAGCTCTTAACTCCCTTGAAGATAACTCCCTCCTTACTACTCTGAAGGAAATTATGCATGAATTTGAGAATTATTACATGTCCCTTTACTCTCCTCAAGTGCCTAGCCCTCAGATAGTAGAAGTACAGGCATATTTAAACAACCTCCCACTATCTTCTCTGTCACAATTACAGGCAGATACCCTCACACAACCGATAACCCACAGGTTTTTATAAAGTTTTTTAAGGACCAACTCTGGCCTGTATTACTAAAAATGTTTAATTATTTGTGCAAATTTGGATTATCTGATCCCTCTCTCCTAGAAGCCCTAAAAATTGTTCTCCCCAAACCAAAAAAATCTCCACAATCAGTATCCAATTACCATCCAATTTATCTCAAGAACTATGATACCAAACTTTTTGCTAACATTTTGGCTAATAGACTAACAAAGGTTTGGACATCATTACTGAGCTCAGAGCAAGTGGGATTTGTTGCAGGTCGCTCCTCTGCAGATCACCTTAGAAAACTGTTTCATGTCTTCTCCATATCCAGGACTGCACCTTATCCAGTAGCTATGGTGCCATTGGAAGTGGAGAAGGCATTTGACAGAGTCAGCTGGGCATTTTTATTTGAAGTTTTATGCCAGTTTGGCCTTTCTCAAACTTTCATTAAGTGGATACAAATTCTATATACTAACCCCACAGCAAAAATTTACTGTAACAGGGTCGTTTCAGAATTATTTCCCTTATATTCTGGAATGCATCAAGGATGCCCACTCTCACCAATTCTTTTCAATTTGTATCTGGAACCACTTTTATATCACCTAAAACACTCTCTCTTAATTAAAGGAATTCAAATAGAAGACTGGGATTTGCATCTATCGGCATATGCTGATGACATATTGCTTCACATTACTGATCCCTCAACTTCTCTCCCAGCTGTCATCTCTATAATAGAATCATATGGTACTCTATCCAATTATAAAATGAATATAGGAAAATCAACATTAATGCCATTAAATTCCCATACATATCAGTTGCAGATAGTAGGCCTGCAACTAAAATGGTCCTCTAAACATAAATATTTAGGTCTCAAAATCACTCCAAATTTGACCCAAATTAAAAAACTAAATATTGATGCTCTATTAAGTATTATACAATAAGATCTGTACAGATGGATCCCCTAATATATTTCCCTGCAAGGCAGAATTAATATCATAAAAATGAACAACCTCCCCAGAGTGTTTTACCCTATGTACATGCTTAATTTCTATCTCCCAAAAATGTGGTTTCAGAAACTACAACAAATTATTTCCAAATTTCTCTGGATGGCAAAACCACCACTAAGATCATATATTAGGCTAGGAGCAAGTAAACAGAAAGATGGACTTAAGTTGCCCAATTTCTTTCATTACTACTTAGCAAGCCATATGGTGAAATATCTCTGGTGGTATTCACCTGATCCTGCTCTAATAGACCAGAATTATGTAGCAATATGGTTACAAATTGAACATCAGGTAATTAAGCAAAGTGGTGCATCCCCAACAAGTTTATTATACTTCACTCCTAAAACAGGTTTGAATATCCTGAAAAACAACCTGATTTATACCTCATTGAAAGTGCATGCCCAATTGTGCAATGATCTCAATTATGACAACAGTAGAGATATATCTCAGCCTATATTTTTTTAACCCAAACTTCATGTTAGATGGTAAATGTTTAAAACCTACAGTAGAATCTCTTGGTAGGAACACAAAGGTTTCAGATTTACAAGAACACTGAAAAATGGGTTGCCATCTGGGGACAAGTGACATCAAACAATGTGGTTCACGTTAAACTCAGCTACAGAGTCAAGCCATACAAAAGTGAAGGTACTGGACTTTAGGAGGGCTGACTTTGGCAAGATGGGAGAGTGCCTCAGAAAAGCTCTAGCAAACAGGCTAGAAGGAGGTGTGGAGCAACAATGGGGAATCATCAATACTGCCATCACAGAGGCAACAAGCCTCTGTGTGAAGCAATAAACAAATCAAATGAAAGAAAAAAGCTACTATGGTTCTCAAAAGAGGTGGCTGTGAAAGTCAGGAAGAAAAAGATAGCATTCCGGAAGTATAAGGAAGCACAGAAGGAGCAGGACAAAGAGCTGTACCAGTTAAGGCAGAAGGAAGCAGGGAGGGAAGTCAGAATAGCAAAGGCTCAAACTGAGGAATAGATAGCCAACTCAGTTAAGAAGGGGGATAAAACCTTTTATAGGTACATCAGCAAGCGTAGAAAGACAAAGGGAGGGATAGTGAGGCTGAATAGAATGAACGGTGGGTGGGCAGAGGGGGACAGTGAAAAAGCAGGGATACTGAATGAATATTTCTGCTCAGTATTCACAAAAGAGGAGGGGGAAGTGCCTAATCCAATTAACAGAAGCAGTCTTGATGGGGGGTCGATCCCAGTCCTTTCACAGAAGAAAGGGTTCTGCAAGAACTCCTAAAACTGAAGGTGGACAAAGCAATGGGTCCTGATGGAATTCACCCCAGAATTCTAAAAGAATTAAGGAGGAACTAGTGAAACCACTGGCTACTCTTTTTAATAAATCATGGGAGGATGGTGTGGTACCTGAGGACTGGAGGAAGGAGGATGTGATTCCCCTTCACAAAAGTGGGACCAAGACAGAGGCAGGAAACTACAGACCTGTCAGTCTGACCTCTGTGGTAGGGAAAGTGATGGAGTCACTTCTGAAGGAAAGAATAGTTGAGTACCTAGAGGCCAGTGGAGCACAGGACCCAAGGCAGCATGGGTTCACAGCGAAGGTCATGTCAGATGAATCTAATAGTTTTCTTTGACTGGGTGACCAAAGTAGTAGACCAGGGAGGGGCTGTGGACATGGCCTACCTAGACTTTAGCAAGGCATTTGACACAGTTCCACACAAAAGATTAATAGTCAAATTAACCAGCCTGGGAGTGGGTCCCAGGGTGGTAGTCTGGGTAAAACATTGGCTGGACAACAGGACACAGAAGGTAATTGTAAATGGAGCCCACTCTGAAGAAAGAGGGGTTACTAGTGGGGTACCGCAGGGTTCAGTATTGGGTCCAGTCCTTTTTAATGTCTTCATCAGTGATATTGCAGAGGGACTGGAAGGAAAAGTATGCCTTTTTGCAGATGACACAAAGATCTGCAACAGGGTTGATACACAAGGAGGTGTGGAAAGGATGAAAAGGGACTGGTCAGAAGTATGGCAGCTAGGATTCAATGCAAAGAAGTGCAAAATAATGCACCTGGGAAACAAGAACCCAGGGGAAGAATACACAATGGGTGGGGAGGTAGTAACAACAACAAAAAAGGAAATGGACCTGGGGGTAATCATATCAGATGACCTTAAGGTTAGCAAGCATTGTGAGAAGGCAGTAGGGAGGGCTGGGGGTATAATGGCATGTATAGGAGAGGCATCAGCAGCAGAAAACAGGAAGTTGTTATCCCTCTCTACAGATAGTTGTTGAGACCCCATCTGGAGTACTGTGTCCAGTTCTGGAGACCCCATTTCTGCAAAGACATAGACAGGATAGAGGTAGTCCAGAGGAGGGCCAACTAAAATGGTGCAGGATCTGCAAGAAACAGCCGTATGAGGAGAGACTAAAGGAGCTTAATATGTATACCCTTGAGGAAAGAAGGGAGAGGGGGGACATGATAGAAACTTTTAAGTACCTCGGTGGAATCAACAAAGTCCAAGAGGGTAGCATCTTTCAGAAAAAAGAGACTTGCAAGAACAATTTGACACAATTTAAAGACAGAAGGAGGGCAGTTCAGGGGAAATGTGAGGAAGTATTATTTCACATAGAGGGTAGTGGATGCATGGAACAGCCTTCCTGAGGAGGTTGTGGGGTCTAAAACTGTGGCAGAATTCAAGAATGCATAGGACAGACATAAGGCAAATCTTGTGGTGGGTAGGAAGAAATAGGCTGTTGGTTAACTAGGATCTGCAGCCTATCCTGTAGGTAGGGAAATGGGCAGACTAGATGGGCCAAGCGGTCCTTATCTGCAGTCAAAGTCTATGTTTCTATGTTTCTAAATAAAACCCACCCCAACATTATTACTTCCTATACACCTTACTCCCAGCCAGATATTTAAAGGCTACCAAATTAGACATCTATTGGTCAGCAAATTCGGGAACAGGACTCTGGCATATTGACCAGATGGACCTTTTGAATACATTTACCACCCTGGCATGAACTCCACATGTTGTTTCTAAATTGACTGCTCTATTGTATCCAGCTATTTATCATGATGTCCAAAGGGGCATCCCTATATTGGGAATCCCAATTTCTGAATATTAGCCTCAACTGGACTAGGATATGGCAAGCTGTATACACCTACACTTCTAATGATAAACTTCATTTAATGCAATTTTACATACTACATAATATCTATTATACCCCATCTAAACTGACAGACATGGGTAAAAATAAGACCCAAAGTGCACCAGGTGTGGTTTATCTAAGGGTACTATCTTTCATGTTCTTTGGGATTGTCCTCTAATTAAACTCCTTTGGCAGACAATTAACAACAAACTTGACCATCTACTTGGTTTAGAACATCTTTTTAAACCCAAAGTTTGTATATTGGGGAATATTCCCAGGTTCCAGTTCTGGAGAGGAGATACACTATGTCATTAATTTCCCACTCAGTAAAAAGATTGGTGTTGAAATACTGGAAAGACTCTCAAATAATCTCCTATACAGAATGGCTAAATGAGCTCCTTTTTTAATTTAAAAATAGAAAAGATAATTATAAGCCTTTGACACTCCCCAAACATTTTTGACAAGAAATGGGGCAAACTGTATATGTTAACCTTGGTTTCTCAATAATAAAACTGGTCATAGTTGTGGTATCACCTTAAATGATTTCAGAAATGTTATATTGAAATTAAGTATTTGAAGTCTAACCTGTTTAAGAACTGCTCACCAGTTTATTCACTCACCATCAAACTTCCTTTTTTATACAGTCTGTGATGAACCTGGGCACTGACATGCAGAATACCAGAAATGTATGCCTGGAGAGACAGGAATGTGCAGGGGGAGAGGGGTAGACAGGTAATTGGGAAACTTTTATAATAGTTGTAGATTTATTAGTAGTAGTCTTAAGTTAGTAGTTAAAGAGCCGATGTAACCAGAAGGCCAACATATCATGTACAAACTCACGTCAGTTTTCTTGTATGCCTGATATTTTACTTGTGTAACAAAAAAGAAAGATAATAAAGAATTTTGAATTAAAAAAAAACAAATGGTTTAGAATATAGCAGTTATCAATGGTGCTATAACCACTCCTGAAACCTGCTTGATATTCAGAAAATCCTCCCAGAGCTTTTAGTTGATCTATTAACCTTGCAAGAATAATTTTAACAAAGATTATTCCTATAATATCCAAAAGGGATATGGGTCTGTTAATTTCTGGATTTTCTCTATCTCCCTTTTTAAAATATTTATATAATCGTTGCCCCTTTCCAAAATTCTGGGAATTTCAGATTTTTACAACATGCATTAAAATAATTTAGTAAGTATACATGACCATACAAAAGGAGCTGCCAAGTATACCTCCACAGGAATAGAATTAGGTCCAAGAGCTTTTCTTGGTTTCAGGGAAGCTATGGCAAAATAAGTTTCATCATGTTCTATTTTTTTATCATTTAATATTTTATTATGATTTTTCATTTAAAATACACACTTACATTTATAATTCAAGCAATAATAATAATAACGGAAGAAAACAATGACTAAATCAATTTAAGGAATATCTCTTATCCATGACATTTGTGGGGGGGGGGAGAAATAAATAAATAACTCATCATGTAAGTAACAAGCCCTCAACAGATAGCATTGAACAAAACTTGAGCTTCACAGTCGACCATACCTTAATGAATCCAATCTAATTACTTAATATATTCCCTTGTAACTTCTTACAATGAGATACTGAAATAATTTAATTTTTATAACCCCTACATAGTGAGCCTTGGGAACCAAATAATCCATTAATAGTACAACTTTTCGGCTCCCTCCACAGCTTCGGAAGCTTCAGCTGCAGCAGACAACTCAAGATTTGAATTTATTGAAGATTCTGGTTCTCCCTCTGATTCTTTATAATGTCCCCTTAACCATTCTGCCAACTGGTCAATCTCAAAAAGATAAAAGTTTTTCCTTCATGCTTAATTCAAACCTTGGCAGGTTCTAAAAACTGAAATTGTGCCCCAAGCTCAAGAATATCTTGTCAGTAACTCAAAAATGTTCCTTCTTCGCTGCTGTGTTGAGTGAGCAAAATCAGGTAACACACTAAATTTAAAACCCTTATAAGGCATAGCCCCTTTAATACATGAGAGTTTTAATATATGATCTCTATTGGAATCAAAGGCCAATGAAAAGAAAATAGTAGCTTTTCCTTCTGGATCAGTACTTTCTACTTTTTTCATTGGTACTCTAAATGCTTTAACAACGAAAGGTGGATTATCAATGGGAAGCTCATACACTGAAACGAATATATCTTTCACCAAATCCTGAGTAGAATCAAAAACATTATTGAGTTTTAAAGACAGCCCAATGATTCTAAGGTTCCGATACCTTGCTTGATTCTCCAACATTTTGATTTTCCTATTCACATTGTAATTATCCTTTGCCATTCCCAAACTCAATAACTCGACTGCTTTAATCTGGACATTCAACTTCTGCAAGCTGGAATTATTCTCCATCACCAGCATTTGAACAGACTTAATACTTTCTTTATTCTGTCTTACTTCTCTCTGAATAAAATCCACCTTGGAGTTTAATGACTCAGACATCCGCTCCAATCAATTTATTGCTTCAAGTACTTTCTCAATAGAAGCACCAACTAATTCCAGTGTATACTTTGACTGAGCAGATTCACCAGAGTCCGATTTGCTTTCTCTCACAGCTGCCAAGCTGTTTTTTGGTTTTACTTCATAATGCTGCATTTCAAATGATACTTCTGCCATACTCGCTGTAGTAGCCATAGAAGGAACTGCTAAGTCATGCTTTGTTTTCAGTCCCACAGGCCCACTTGAGGGGGTCAAATGGTGAATTGAAGGGGGAGCAACTCCCAGCAGAGTTGGAGATCCATAGCCAATGCTGGATTTTCCCGACCTTCTGGGACTGGTAGCTGGTTGATAAGAGTCTCCCATAGGCTGAATATGCGGGGAAATATACTCTTCAGATGAACCACTCTGTCTGTCTTTCCTTTTAACTGGCATAATCAGAAAACAAAAAGGTAAATCATGATTTACAGGAAGGTTTTAAGTGATTCGTACTCAAGCACTAACAGAGCTAACCATCAGCATATCTGCTTAGGCTGTCATCTTTTCTGCCCTTCCTCTGGGAATTTCAGATTTTTACAACATGCATTAAAAAATTTAGTAAGTATACATGACCATGCAAAAGGAGCTGCCAAGTACACCTCCACAGGAATAGAATCAGGTCCAGGAGCTTTTCTTGGTTTCAGGGAAGCTATGGCAAAATAAGTTTCATCATGTTTTATTGCATGAAAATGTGACATATCAATCCCTTCCATATACGAAGCTTCTTTTAGGTTTGACTCATTGAAAATGTCAGAATAATAGTTGATCCATAAATCAATTGGAATATATGAGCGTATTCCGTTTTTATAGTTCTCAGTGCCTTTAGCTACTAATCTCCAATAAGCTTGAGAGTCTTTTGATTCTATTACTGATAGCATTGTTTCCCATTGTTTAGTATGGTAGTCCCTTTGTTTCATTTGTAACAAGATCTCATATATATTTTTCTTTTTTATTGTTTGTTTTCAACTCTGAGATTTTCATTGATCTAATCAGTCTGTTTAAGCCCCTTTTTGCTAAACAACAATCCTTCTCAACCCAAGTATTGGTTCTCCTTTTCTTTCCTGCGCTGCTGCCAGAAACCTTTAATAACTCTCTAATTTCAATAAGACCCCATAATACACTATCTTTAAGTTCTTCATCTGTCTCAGTATTATCAGTTTACTTTTTAAGGTTGAAGATTTTTTCCACTAGTAATCTTTCATCTATTTTGTTCCATTTTATGTTGTTTTTATTCCTAATTTCCATCCCTGGCTCAGTCTGCAAGTGCTTTCCTCTTTTGTTAAATTCTTTAACTTCATAACTATTGGGAAATTATCACTTGCCATACACTTAACTACTTCCCAATACTCCCATACATCCATATCTCCATTCCAAAGAACATAGTCTATGACTGTAGGGCCATAAGAAGAAAGATGTGTGAAATTCTCCAGATGGTCTCCATTTATTCTGCCATTAAGTAGTGCTAAAAAAATGGGTTTCTAGTAATTTCATTAATTTTACACCCATATTATTTTTTTTTTTATCAGCTGAAATCCTAGGAAAATAATAAGTATTCCCATGGCACCAGTTATGGAAACTACTGTCAAAATACACATCAAAGCTGCCTATTCTTGCATTGAAATCACTGCAAGCTAATATTGTTTCACATGCAGTAGTAGCCCAAACCATATGTATTGTGACCTCTATGGACTCCCATAAGCCTTCTTCATAATATTTTGATGTTGAAGGTGGTACATAAATATTTAAAATAATACATTCTTCCTCAAAATACTGTATCCTAAAAGGTTGAATATTATTATTGGAGGTTATCATATCTACTTTGAGATTTTTATCAATTTTAAACCAAGAAACCAGTCCATCATGCCTTCCTGAAGTTGTAAACCTGATGGCTGGAACATTAAATGTCAAATAGCCATTCAAAGTTACATTGTTTTCCTTTGTATGCCAAGTCTCTTGGAGACAAATAATCTCAAAGCTTTTCATATAATTTAGCCATTCAATATCTTAGAATTTTTTTTGCAGACCGGAAACATTCCATGATATAATATCATAAGCTACCTTCTCTAGGTCAGAATTTCCCTCTTTAGACTGATCGACTGTTAGTCAGATTTCGCTATCAAGTGGCTCAAACCTGTTATACACTGTACAGTTGAATAAAATTTCCTGGTTTTTATCAAGATCATTGTAACTTACTGAACTACACTTTTTTCCCCTGAATTAGTTCAAACATAAGAGTATCCTGCTCACCTAGCCATATATAAAACCCCAGTGACTCCAGAAGTCCCATATTATCCATAATTTTGTCATACAGACTCCAAAAATGGATGCCAAGTGAAATTTGACCAAGCTCCAGGCTTGTCTCACACCTTGAGATGGAAAGGGCATCCCAATTACTGATTTAAATATTCAAAATGTGTTCTAATAAAGCTATAACCACTTTTTTCAGCTTCAAAGTATTAATGTTCTTGGATATACTTAAGCCTAATAGTGTTAACTCGTTAGTTGTTTTGTCTTGGGATTTTCTTCCCATGATGGGACTTATATCTAACAGAATTTTACTATCTATAATATGTATACCAATCGTATCCAAAATTGTTGCCTTATCTAACAAAGATTCAGCAACTCTGGCATCTTGAATTCTCACATCAACATGACCATTTCTTTGGTCATTATACCACCTAACTACATCTGAAATAATCAGATCTTTCGCTTCCACTTTCTGGGTCTGTACGAACAAATTAAAGAATACATTATTGATTTTACCCCTAGTTTCATTCAACAATGGTTGCAAGCCAAACATGCTAATTTATTTAGAGGTATATTTGCCCCTTTCAAGCTTGCTGATAATTCTCTCCCTGTTAAAAAAAATCCACCTCATATCCCTTATTTCTAAGACATCCATTGTTAAGCCATATGTAGTTAGCAGATCTTGGTGAGGTACAAAATACAAAAATACAGTCCCTGCCCATTTCATCCTTATCCTTCCACATGTGTACAATGTCTTCCATACATAAATCAGCTCCAGGAATTGACCTAAACAGATTTATAATCCTCAGTCTGTCTTCCTGGTCAATATGAGACTCCTGGCTTTCAAACCAATAAAGTGTAAGTATTGCACATGTTTCAGGATCCATGAGTTTGATACCTTGCCCCTCAACTTTATTGTTCAGTCTTTCAATTGCTAGGAATAATTTATTCCCTTACAACTGAAGTCATTTTTGCTACATGGCTTAACTGTTTATTAATATTTTCCAGTGTTTTCTGCTGTTGATGGACTATATCTGTCACATGGGGTTGAGCTGGTGCACTATTAAAAGTTTGAAGGGGATCACTATTGCAGGCTCCAGCTATCACATTTGGACTACCACTTCCTATGTAGTTAGAAACTCCTTTGAAAATCTTTGCTTTAACTACCCATTTCTTGTTCAAATTCTTGGTTTTCTTTTCCACCCCTGCAACTTTTGTGTTAAATTCTATGGTTGCTCTACTGTCACCACCCTTCCTTTTTCTACACTTCCTCCTCTGTCATTTTCCCTTGTAACACACATGTTATATAAAGGATGTTGTTTAATCCAAAACGTGTCAGGCAATCTGTGTTTTGATTTATGCCTTAAATAAAAATCATGCTTTATTTTGAGACCTGTGCCTTTGAATTTTTAGAGGCTGGTGAGTGCTCGACTTTTTTCTGTTCAGTGTATTTACACTGTTAAAACAGCCTATGCAGATAATGCTGTAATTAATGACTTGTTATTAAAGACTGCCACTACTTGCTACTGTTAAAAATCACTTCCGCTGAGGTTACCTATTGAATGTATAAGCTAGATTCCTACTGTAAATGTACAAGAATGGTGTTGTGACATGTTTATGATGGTAAACAGAACAACACTGTAGTAAAGATACTTAAAATTTCATGGTGAACATGGCATGGAATGGGAATTGTAACATATTTTATAGTCCTGTATCTTATTGTTGCCAGATGAACATCACTGTTGACAAAATGGTTACTAACAACTCCTGCTGCTGTAAAATGCAGCATGTGAAGCAAACTGAGTTACATAGCAATCGCTGAGTTACATAGCAACAGAGCAATCACTCAAAAAACTGGACACTGTCCCACATGCTGGACACTTGAAGATCTGCATTCTCAGCTCCAGGCTGCATGGGCTGAAATAATGTACCTCAGGACCAAACTCTGGGCAATCAAACATTACAGCAATACACTAGCAGCACAATACCACCCCATGCAGCATCACCACTACCCCCTAGGACAACCAGACCAGGGAGCTGGCAGACAGTCAAAAACCCTAAGTCACATTCCACATTGCAAAGCCAAAGCAAAAAAATGTACATCAAATTGTCAATACAGACTTCAAATTGGTACTCACTACATTCATCCAAGTCTTCTGCCTAGGTGCAGAATGAATCAGTTCACATCCAGTCAGAGTACACAAATAAGCATACCACCCAGGCCAGTTCATGAAAGAAAAAAACCCTTGTTGATCATTACAGACTCTATGATAAGAGGAGTAAAAGTCTCATCTACAGCAAAATGGACACTCTGTGGTTGTAGTCATGTTCCTCCCCAGGACATCAGCTTGGAGGGACAAGAACTGCATTGAGAAAAATAGCACGGTACTCTGCTAAGGATGCACACATCTTGGTGCATGAAGAAAGAAATGACCTAGCTAGTCAAACTGTAGATGAAACAAAAGTGCAGCTATCCAGCCTTGGGAACAAATTGGCTTCTATTTCATCCACTGTCTCCTTCTCTGACATTCTGCCTGTATGGGGGAAGAGAGGGAGGTAGCAGGCAGAAAATCAGGGAAAAGGAGATCTGTGACTTAAACACCTGGCTTAAGGACTGGTGCAAGGAGAAGGGCTGTCATTTCATGGGAGACTAGGGGAATTTCTGGGAGCAAGACTTTTTCAGGTTCAATGGCCTACACCTCACAAAGGAGGGGTCTCATGCACTCGGCCAAATGTTCAAAGTATTTATTAGACACTTTAACTAGTGGAAGGGGAGAAGGCACTAACACCCACTATGGCACCAGGGGTGGCAGTTGCCCCATCTCCCCCACCTGCTAGTTCTGCAACAGGTCACAAGACAACAGGCATCGACCAGGACATAACAAGTGCAGCCCAAGCCAAACAACTCAAGAACACAAAAAAGGCATAATAGAAGGAAAGACACAGCAAACAGACACAGCCAAAGCTAGTGGGCATTCGTCTCAATGCCTGTAGCCTAGTAAACAAGATTCTAGACCTCACTACCATAATGGCAGAGGCTAACCTTGACTGGGTAACTGTAACAGAGACTTGGTTCAATGGGAACCATAGCTGGGATGTTGCTATCCCAGGGTACACTCTGTACAGGAGAGACCATAAATGATGAAAATATGGGGGAGTGGCTGTCTACATAAGTAAAGGAATCAAGGCCACAAAGGTACTGATGGCAAACATTGTGATTGAAGCCCTATGGATCACCCTTGGAGCTAGGGAAAAGTCCCCCATCTGAGTGGGTGTGATCTACAGACAACCATCTCAACAGACAGATAGAGACATAAAGCTACTAGAAACTATCCTTATGCTTGCTGATAAAGGAAACTTGTTGCTCCTAGAGACTTCGGTCAGTCCGATATAGATTGGTCCTCCTACACGGCTTCATTGGACAGGAGCAGATAATTCCTCATAGCTCTAAAAGGGGCAGGACTAAAAACAGTTGGCGGAGTCACCTACTAGAGGAAACACAATCCTGGACCTCTTACTATCAAACAGTACCAGGATCACAGACATTAAAGTAGGAATCAGTCTGGGGTCAAGTGACCATAGGTCAGTCTGGCTCACAGTCAAAAGGGCAGAGGACACAAGTCACAAAAAATTGAAGATCCTGGACTTCAGGAAGTCTGACTATGTCAAAGTGAAAATGTGAATTAAAAACCATCTCAAAGATATTGCTGTGGGTGACGTGGACAAAAGCTGGAAGGCTGTAAAGGATGCAGTAACTCTAGCCACAGCAGAATGCACCAATCAGATCATTAAAACTGAGAAGAGGTGAAACTCTCTTTGGTTTTCTAAGGAGGTTGCTTTCAGTATAAAGAAGGAAAAAAAAGCTTTCAAAAAATAAAAACAAGCAAAGAGGGACAGTGACATGGAGGAATAGAAGGCAAGGCTCAAGGAAGCAGAGAAGGTGAATATGGTGGCCAAAGCATGAACAGAAGAAAGAATTGCTGAAGGGGTTAAAAAGGGGGACAAGATCTATTTTAGATATATATGGGAGAAAAGAAAACGCAAAAAGGGTATCGTTTGGTTGAGAACCAGAGAGAGAGGCAGAACTTGGAGACTGACAAAGAAAAGGTAGAGGTTTTGAATGAATACTTCCACTCACTCTTCACACAAGAGGAACAGGGTAATGGGCCGCTACTAGAAAATGAAGGACAGCACACCAGTGATGCTGATACAAATCCTTTCACAACAGAAAGGGTCCTAAAAGAACTGAAACAAATTAAAAAAACAACAAAGCAATGGGACCTGACAGCATCCACCCAAGAATACTGAAGGAACTCACAGAGGAACTTGCCTCACCATTAGCAGTCTTCTTCAGTAAGTCCCTGGAGAGTTATAGAGTCCCAAACAACTGGAGAAAAGACACATTGGCACCCCAGCACCAAAGTGGGAGCAGGGTAGAGGCTGGTAACTACAGTCCAATGAGCCTCATCTCAGTGGTGGGGAAAATCACGGAAACATTACTGAAGGAAATAATAGTGCAATATATGTAAGCAAATAGAAAACTGGAGCCAAAGCAGCATGGCTTCTCAGCTGGGAGGTCATGCCAGACAGAAATGATTGATTTCTTCAATTTGGTGACCAGAATGGTGGACCAGGGTGGAGCAGTAGACATAGTGTATCTGGACCTCAGTAAGGCATTCAACTCTGTGCCACATAAAAGACTAATAAACAAGTTGAAACACACTGGAGTAGGGCACAAAAGAGTCAGCTGGGTTAGGAACTGGCTCCGGTGTGGGGAACCCAGATGGTCATTGTAAATGACAGTCTGTCAGAGCAAGGTGGGTAACCAGTGGAGTCCCCAAGGGATCAGTACTGGGGCCAATACTATTTAACATATTCATCAGTGACATCACCGATGGATTGGAGGGAAAGATATGCCTGTTTGCAGATGACACCAAGCTCCGCAACAGAGTAGACACGCAAGAGGGGTCATGTCATAGGGCATGAGTGTGATGATGGACACTGACGCAATGCTTGATGAGGCAAGGCTTAAATGCTACCAAGGCAAATATTTTATTTTATGATAGAAACAGAATTTTAAAGCAGACTTTTCAACGTCAAAAGAAAATAAAACACAATGCATAAAAATAAGTACTACACTTGTTCTCCAAAGCTATAACAACAATAAGCTGCCTGAGAACCAAAATCGCCTTTCGTCTGAAAAGGTGCAGACCTTACTGTGGACCAATACCTAGATGAACCCAAAATGAATCTGAAGGCATCACAGGAATGAGTCTCCTTTTATCCTAGGGGTTCATCAAGTGATCACATCAGACTCATCCCTTTTTACTTGAGTATGAACCTTCCATTTATTTACATTCTAACTTTGTTCTAAACATATGAACATGCAATATACCTTTACCATGCACCAAGAACATCATTGCCATGAATAGAAAACAAGTTTTCAGGTAAATAACAGCATTCTGCCCAGATTAGCCCTTCACTCAACCTACCCATAGTATACAAATGGAGAGATGTGGGCCAGATGACTCCTAGAGGAAAATAACAGGAGAAGGTACATGGCTGAAGGAAAACCTCTGACTACAGGCCTGAAGTCCCCTTTTTAGGTTAGCTTTTATGCTTTTAAAATGAACAGGAGCCAGGTCACTAACAAATAAAAATATAGAACACTAATGAATAATATTTAACACTTTGTCTGAAATTCTGCACAATTTAGTTCAGAAGATCTGTTTTTGTTTGCAGGATGCTGCGCAGTACAAGTGAACAGAACCCCTTCAGCTAACAGCTCATATGCTTTTACTTTTAATGCATATTGCTTGTACTGCTATGTCATTATTATTTTAATAAAAAGGAGCAACATAATAAACACAAATAAACAAACTGGAGGTTGTTTCTATATGGTGTTGCTAAGGCATTTCCAATGAACCTTACAACAAAACACTATGGGATTGGGTGACCAGGTTACTAAGCAAACAACACATGACCTGTATCCTGGTCTGCAACAACCTATTTCCAGATACTAAAGCTCCATGCTTAAATCTATTTCTCGCCATTCGGAGGTCTTTTTTTGGTTTCACGGTAGTGCGAGGGGTAAATGAAACCACACGAACTGCTGCTTAAAAAGCAAGCGCAGTTTGAAGGGTATTACAAGCATGTTGACTCTAGTTATCTCATCGACAGCCCGAATACCAGTATCATGCGGCTCATTTCCCTTGACATATGCTGGACATTTTCTGGGACACTTTACCTGCCAGCTTAAAAATAGCCATTCCAAAATGCAGTTGCATTTCTTTTTCTGACTCTCCTGCACTGTTGGCCCTTATACATGGGGTGGGGTTGAATACCACTGCTCCACAGCTGCTTGCAAAAGAAAGAGAAAAATGGGATAACAAGAACCTTATTTCCAGGTGGCCTGCCTGGAAAAACGGGGAAAGAGAAAAGACAGCGGACAGAAAAGGAAGTATTTTTGCTACTGCAATAGACTTAATAATTTGAAAACAGCAGGAAAACTGGAGGGCACCAGCACTCTTCCACACACCTCCCCACTTAAGAGAAAGCTATCGGGGTACAATCATTCACTATAGAATCCCATACACTATGAACTATCAGCTATGCACACATGTCAGATCTCTCACTTCAAGGAGGGAGAGATGGAGCTTTAGCCAACCCACTCCCAAAGCTCCACCTCGGGGGGACCCTCAATACATCAATACACGAAGGGTTATGTTTAACCTTTCAGTTTACTTACATTTTCCTCTGTGGTCTGACCATGCAATTGGATTTGCTCCATAGTGAGACATGAAGTCTGCATTTTTATTAGCAGTGCCTGGTTGGTGGCGCACTGTAAATCTATTAGACTGTAAGGCTAAATACCACCTCATTACTCTTGGGTTCTTATCATTCATTCATTACATGAAGCCAGCAAAGAGGGTTATGGTCAGTTAACACCTCAAACTCTGATCCCCACAAATAAAATTTAAGAGCTTCAATGTCTCATTTGATCACAAGACACTCTTTTTCTATAGCTGAAAAATGTGTCTCCCACTCATGCAATTTGCGGCTGAGATATATAACTGGATGTTCTTCTCCCTTTATCATTTGGGACAAGACAGCCCCTATGCCAGAGTCTGATGCATCTGTCTGTACCATAAATGGCTGGGTAAAATTAGGGCTTCTTAATATCAGAGTCGCACAAAGATGCACTTTGATGGTACAGAAGGCTTTTTCGCACTCAAGGGTCCATTTGACATTGGTGGGACAGTGTTTCTTTGTCAGGTTAGTGAGGAGGGTGGCTAATGTGGCAACATTTGGAACAAATCTATGGTAATACCCTGCTAAGCCTAAGAAGGATCTTACATGTTTCTTTGTTAGTGGTCTAAGGCATTGGGCCACAGCATCAACCTTGTCTATTTCAGGTTTGTCTTGCCCATTACCTATAATAAATCCCAAATATCTGGTTTCCAGCATGGCTATACTGCATTTCAAGGGATTTATTGTAAGACCTGCCTGCTTTAGGGAGTTGAGTACAGCAGTTAGATGTTGCAAATGAGCTTCTCAAGTGGGACTGGACACAACTAGGGTTGTCAGAACTAGTTCGGTAAAGATTCGAACCCTCCTCGAACCCTGGTGTTCGAGTTCTAATTTAGAACTCGAACACTAGAGGTTTCGCAAAAGGGTTCGAATCACAGTGCTCATTTTTGCTGCCCAAGTTGTTTGAAAAATAATTATTACTTTACTTTACTGTCGGAGTGTCGCTCCTCCTCCCTCCCGGTTGGCGCTGATGTTTCCAAGTCATTTCGGCTCAGCTCCTCCCTATTGTGCAGCTCAAGATAGTTGGGAGGGCAGCGAGGTCACACTCCGGAGTCCCCATCACATGACCAGCTGCTGTACAGTCAGGTGGTAGAAAGATGATCGAAGGGGTAAGCCTCGCGGGATCCACAATTCAGGATAAGTGAAGTGCGACTGCGCGGCTCCAGTCCTGTGTCTGATTCCGATTGAGGAAGGCATGCTGTGGAGTGCTGTGCTTCAGGTCCAATCCTAGACCCACCCAACTGCATTTTATCAGGCAGCATTCAGTTCTGAAAAATTTTAAAAAGGTGTATTGCCTTGCTGAAAACAAAAAAAAAAGGTTGCATAAGGGGGGGTGGTGAGTGGGGCCGGGGTTACGGTGGGAAAGAATGGTCAGGCTCAGGAGCACTCAAGAGGGAGATCACCCTGGCTGGGGGATGGATAAAGAGATTAATGGGACCGGAGAAAGTTGGAAACAAACAGGAAAAAATGTCTCCCAGGTCGCACCATGAGACGAGCAACATGTTGTGTTGTTCAGTGTGCTTTACTAGTACAACATTTCAATAAATAAATTCAACAAAGTGAAAAATCGTACTATGATGACTGTGCTGAAGGGGTCTTTTCACCCCAAACTTCCTGATACATACAACAAGGCAGTTCGTTTTTGACACAGTATTCACTGTGTTGTTTCCTGCTGTGGGGTTCTGTGGCCACTGCCAGCCCATCAACTGCTGTGTGTGTGCCCTTTGACTGCACTGTACCCCAGTGTATGTTGTGTGTGACTGTGTCTAGCCGGAAGCCAGTTCTGTGGTATCTACATACACCACAGCATAATATCCCTTGCACTACCACCACTAGCTACATAATTCAATAAGTAAGATACAAGAACGTGCATCAAAATCACATTTATTAAAGCCAACAGTGTGTAAAAATACCCCTTACCATGAGACAAGGGGGAACAACTCACCACCTCCTACTGGTTTCACCTGCAAAGGTTTCCTCAGGGAGTATTTTTACATGATTGTCTTTAATAAATGTGATTTTGAGGCACATTCTTGTGTCTTACTTATTGGACCAGTGGCTAGTGGTGGTAGTGCCAGGATTTGTGTGTTTTTAATTTAATATTTTTATCCTGAGCACAACATAGCACTGGGGCAGTATTCATTCTGCCATCTTTAAATGCATGTCAGAATATTTCCCAGTTGGGAGAAGAGACAGAAAAATCCATTTTCACTGTGTTGTGCGACTGCCTCCTGTGGCCAGTCCATCACCCTGCTGTGTGCCCTTTGATCAGCCCAGTAGACAAGTTGTAGTGGTATCCTTAAACATATACCAAAAATATATTTCCTTGTTGGGAGGAGAGACAGAAAAATCCCTTTCAGTGTGTGTGTGTGTGTGTGTGTGTGTGTGTGACTCTTTCTTGTCTACTGCCGGCCTATCACCCTGCTGCTGTGTGCCCTTTGACTGCACTTTACCCTACCCAGTGTGTGTGACCGTATACAGCCCAGTAACCAGTTGTGTGGTGGTATCCTTAAACACATGCCAAAAATATATTTCCCTGTTGGAAGGAGATTCAGAAAAATCCCTTTCACTGTGTTGTGTGACTGCTCTCCTTTGGTGTACTGTGTGGCCAGCCCATCATCCTGCTGTGTGCCGTTTGACCACACTATCCTACCCAATGTGTGTGACTGTGTGTAGCTCAGCAGCTGTTTGTGTGGTATCTTTAAATACATGACAGAAATATATCTCCCCGTTTTTAGGAGAGACAGGAAAATCCCTTCAGTATGTTGTGTGACTTTATCTCATTTGTTGCATACTGGCCAGCTCATCATCCTGCGGTGTGCCCTTGGACTACTGCACTGTACCCAGTATACCAAATTCACACAGGATCATTTCTCTCTCCCCTTATACTGAACAGGTTTTATTTCTTTTTGTCCTCAATTTCATATGTATTTCACTATTGTCTTGTAATTGAGAGCATGTGCTCAATTTCATGTGTATTTCACTATTTCCTTCATTATTGGCAGCAAAATGAAAAAAATAGGGTTCGAGTTCTAAAAAAGATTAGAACCCTAGAACATTTTCAAAAGTTCTAGACTAGAACTAGAACCCAGAACTTCTAAGGGTTCTGACAACCCTAGACACAACCACATCATCCAGATAAGCAGCGCAATAAGACACATGTTGTTGTAACGTCTGGTCCATCAGGTGCCTGAACGTGGCTGGGGCACCATGTAACCCAAAGGGCATGGTGAAAAAATGAAACAGCCCAATGGGAGTGCTAAATGCTGTCTTTTCCTTAGAGGCCTTATCAAAAGGGATCTGCCAATAACCCTTTGTAAGATCGAATGTGGTAATGTAGTTTGCATTGCCTAATCTGTCCATAGTATTGTCAATCCTAGGCATAGGATATGCATTGAATTTTGAGACAGCATTAAGGTGTCTGAAATCTAGACAAAGGCATATGCCTTCTTCCTTTTTGTTCACCACTTCTATTGGGAACGCCTATTCACTACCCGAAGGTTCTATCTCCCCTAGCTCATGCGTCGTCCTTAATTCGTTTATTACTTCCCCTCTTTTTTTCTCAGGTAAACGGTAAGGTTTTTGTCTGACAGGGCTGGGAGGTCGACTTCTATATGGTGTTTGATACCATGTACCAAACCAAGTATAGAGGTAAACATCTGTAAGTATTTCGACAAAAAGTGATCCAAATCTGCCCTCTGTTGTACGGTCAGAGAAGTAGTAATAGAGAGATCACTCATTTCCCCCTGCTTTTCTAATCTTCCATAAGCTACCTCCATTTCACTTGTGTTATTCTCAGGACAAATAAAGTTCCTGGGACATGGTCTCTCCACCCATCTTTTGAGAAGATTTATATGATAGATACATTTTTTCTGTCATCTATCAGCTAACTCGAGTTCATAAGTAACTGGGCCCATTTGTCTCAAAATTGTATAGAGGCCCTACCACTTCATCAGTAGTTTATTAGCAGTAGAGGGAAGTAACAATAATACCCTGTCCCCTTTTTACTGTCCTGCTGAACCAAATCAGATCTCACTAGAGTTTGCTTGCTGCCTGAATCTATCAGCCCAGTAACCTCCCAGTTGCCAGTCTTCACCGGTGTGATATATTGGCTCCAATTTGCCAGGACTAACTGGGCAGCTGTGGATTTTCTCTGAAGGCAATATCTGGCTATGTGCCTCTTTCCTTGGCACTCCCTACAAATAATGTTGGGGTTATAGGGTGTATTAGCTAGGACAGTCTTAGAACCCCCATTACTAACAGTTACAGGAGTGGTAGAAGAGGCAGGTCTTACCATGGGTGGGGTTGCACCAGTTCCAGAATGTCCTCGTTGATGGTTGGGATGGGTCGTAAGGTAATCCTCGACCAGTGTAATGGCTTTTTCAGCGGTGTCTAGCCGGTGCTCCCTCACCCATACCTGTACATCAGAAGGCAGGACACTGATAAACTGTTCCAAGATGATCATCTCCAGCATCTGGTCTGCCAACTTCACCCCAGTTGTAGCCTTTTATGGCATAAGTCCTTTAGCCTTGCATATGCTTCTTGGGGAGTGTCCACATTATGAAATTTAAATGACTGAAAACATCTGTACGTTTCTGGGCTGATATCATACCTTTGCAGGATGGCCTGCTTAACAGCATCATAGTTCACTGCCTGGGTACTGTCCATATGGCTATAAAACATTTGTGCTTTCCCGGATAAGTAGGGTAGTAAGCATATGACCCATTGGGTTCTGGGTTAGCCACATGGTTGGGTGATCCACTCGAACGTTGTCATATAAGGTTCAGTGTCATCAGTTACACCCAATTTGGTCAGTTTTATGTCTTTAGGGGTATCTACTATAGGTGCATTATGTGCCCCTATGTCTTGAATGGCACGTAATGTATCAGTCCTTCGAGTCGCTTCCCTCTGGATGTCCATCTCTCTTTGTTTGTCCATGGCTAGTTGTTTAACACACAGCCAGTGCAACAGGCTGTGTATATTTTCTGGTGGTTCATCAATGATTTATTCCATGGTTGTTGCATCATCACACTCTTCCTCCAGCTCCTCCTCCTTCTCCTCCTTGGCTGTTTTCCATTGGACATTGGGCCCCAAACCAGGCAATGGGGTCTCTCCATATTTGCCAGCCATGTTTCGTGTGAGTGCACTGCTGTTCTTGCTGAGGGTCTTCTCTGCTGCTTCTATCTGCATCCAGTGTCCACTCTCTGGAAGGCACCAGTATCACCCAAACATCCCACTTCTAATACCAGTGTCAAAGGGTGTGGGCGTAATGAAGGACACTGACACAATGCTTGATAAGGCAGGGCTTAAATGCTACCAAGCCAAATATTTTGTTTTATGACAGAAACAGAATTTTAAAGCGGACTTTACAATGTCAAAAGAAAATAAAGCAAAATGCACAAAAATAAGTATTACACTTGTTCTCCAAGGCTATAACAACAATAAGCTACCTGAGAACCAGAATTGCCTTCTGTCTGAAAAGGTGCAGACCTTACTGTGGACCATTACCTAGCCAATCCCAAAATGAATCTGAAGGCATCACAGGAATGAGTCTACTTTTATCCTAGGGGCTCATCAGGTGATAACATCAGACTCTGCCCTTTTTACTTTAGTATGAGCTTTCCATTTATTTACATTCTAACTTTGTTCAAAACATATGAACATGCAATATACCTTTATTATGCTCTGAAAACATCATTGCCATGAATAAAAAACAAGTTTTCAGGTAAATAACAGCATCTGCCCAGATCAGCCCTTCCCTCAACCTACCCATAGTATAAAAATGGAAAGATGTGTGCTGGCTGACTCTTAGAGGAAAATAACAGGAGTAGCTACATGGCTGAAGGAAAGCCTTTGACTACAGGCCTGAATTCCCCTTGTTTAGGTAAGCTTTTATGTTTTTAAAATGGACAGGAGCCAGGTCACTAACAAATAAAAATGTAGAACACAAATGAATAATATTTAACACTTTTGTCTGAAATTCTGCACAATGTAATTCAGAAGTTCTGTTTTTGTTTGCAGGATACTGTGCAGTACAACCAAACAGAACCCCTTCAGCTAACAGCTCATATGCTTTTGTTTTTAGTGCATATTGCTTGTACTACTATGTCATTATTATTTTAATAAAAATGAGCAACTTAATAAACACAAATAAACAAACTGGAGGTTGTTTCTATATGGTGTTGCTAAGGCATTTCCAATGAACCTTAGAACAAAACACTATGAGACTGGGCAACTGGGATACTAAGCAAACAACACATAACCTGTATCCCAGTCTGCAACAACCTATTTCCAGATACTAAAGCTCCATGCTTAAATCTATTTTGCTCCATTCGGAAGTGTCTTTTAGCTTCACGCTAGTGTGAGTGGTAAGTGAAACCACACAAACTGCCACTTAAAAAGCAAGTGCAGTTTGAAGGGTATTACAAGCATGTTGACTCTAGATATCTTGTTGACAGCCCAAATACCAATATTGTGTGATTCATTTCCCTTGACATATGCTGGACATTTTCTGGGACACTTTACCTGCCACCATAAACATAGCCATTCTGCACCACAATTGCATTTCTTTTTCTAACTCTCCTGCACTTTTGGCCCTCATACATGGGAGGGGGGGTCAAGTACCGCTGCTCCACTGCTGCTTTCAAATGAAAGAGGAAAATGGGATAACAAGAACCTTATTTCCAGGTGGCATGCCTGGAAAAATGGTGAAAGAGAAAAGACAGTGGACAGAAAAGGAAGGGTTTTTGCTACTGCAGTAGACTTAATAATTTGAAAGCAGCAGGAAAACTGGAGGGCACCAGCACTTTTCCAAAGGTCACATGATTGGACTCTGATCTAAGCAAAACTGGAAGAATGGTCAAAACAATGGCAGTTGAAATTCAGCGACAAGAAGTGTAAAGTTATGCACCTGGGAAGAAAGAACCCAGGAAGGAAATATACCCTAGGAGAGGAACAACTGACGGAAACTAACATTGAGAGGGAACTAAGAGTACTCATATCTGATGATTTAAAGATAACCAGGCAATGCAAAAAGGTGGCACAGAAAGCTAACGGCATCCTAGGATGCATAGGCATGGGTATCATGAATAGAAAAAACAAGGTGATAATCCTGCTGTACAGGTCCTTGGTGATGCCACACCTAGAGTAGTACATCTAGTTCTGGAGACCATACCTCAAGAAAGACTAAGATCATCTGGAGACTGTTTGGAGGAGAGCTATGAAGATGATTCACAGACTTCATCAAGAACCCTCCGAGTCAAGACTCAGCCATCTCAAGATGTACTCACTGCAAGGAGGACAGGGGGGATATGATTGAGACATTCAAATATCTCAAAGGAATTAACTCAGTACAAACTCAGGGCCTTTTCAGAGAAAGTCTGTCTTCATGAACGAGGGGGCTCAGCATGCACCTACAGGGTGGTAGATTCAAAACCAACATCAGAAAATATTTCTTCACAGAAAAGGTGGTGGAGCCTTGGAACAGTCTGCCCCTGTAGTCGTGGCAGCAAAGAGAGTGGGAGAGTTCAATCTAGCATGGGATAGGCACTGCAGAAACCTAGGAAGGAAAAAAGATTGTGGAGGTTCACATGGGCAGACTAGATGGATCATACGATCCCCTTCTGTTGACACTTTCTTATGTTGTTTTGTTCTTATATCAATCACTATGTTTGTGGTTTGCAGGGTATCAGAAGAAGTCTGGAATTAAAGGCCTGAATAGTGTTGAGTGGGGTGGGCTAGGTTTATGGGCTGCAGCCTGCGATAAGACAGTACAAAATATCAGCATCAATGAACTAGACACTATCAGTCATGGGGAAGGTACTCCACTGGTTACAAATATTAGCAAAAAATGTAGGCTGTCATGAGTGAACACACTCAGAGGGTGTGGGAAAGGGGAGAAGCTACTTTTCTTTAAATTGAATATATTTTGTTACGGTTTTTAGTAATACAAGAACAGTTAACCATATAATAAAAAGACAAGATTAAAACCCAGAAGAGAAATAAATAGGACAAACTAACAATCCATAAACACATACAATTCCCCCAGCCTACCCCATTCACCCTTATTCTTCTGGAGCAGGTATTTTACAGAAAAGAAACCTAAAGGCTGTAAAATAAAAGAGTCCAGGGATCAAATAAGTACAATTGAACTGGAAGGAGTGCAAACATAAACAAACAGGAAAGTATTTGAATATTTCAAACAAAGGACAAAAGGAAAAACAACATAGAGGCACCATATCTGGGACTTACTGTATATTGGCAGACCATATTAACTGGTACCGATTTAAAGTCCATGTACCATAAGTAAGGTCAATAATGGATCCCTGATCTTGTTGAATCTAAATAAATGGTCCGCCATACTAGCTAACATTTTCTGCACTTGTAAATCAAATAAGATTTCTTTATACCATTCTGCATATTTAGGCACCTCCTGATCACACCAATGATGTAATATAATTTTTTTTAGCACAGGCTGAGATTAGGGCCATATCATAACATTGATTACCAATTACCTTATCCTTATAATATCCTAACAAACAGATTTCAGGAGTAAATGTTAGCTCTAGTCCCAACGATGGATCAGGTGGATTATGTAGGGAATCCCAAAAGGGAGTGACTTCTTCACATTCCCACAAAATATGAAATAAAGTACCTGAAGATTTATCACAATGTGTACAATGGTCTGAAGAACTAAGACCCATTTTAAAAAGTTTAGTGAGAGTGTGATAAAAATTATGTAACACTTGCAATTGCATATATCGATATCTGTCCCATTTAATATATTTATAAACATTTTGCAATAAACAATGCCCCTCTGTAAAATCAGCAAGCATAGGAATAATCCATGCCCAATAACCCGTCTTACCATCTTCCTTCTTAGGAAGTGAATCATATGGATTTGAATAACGAAAGGAGATAGTATGAAAGGCCACTGCTTTAGGTGCCAAAATCAAAATCTTTTGACTATATTCATTAGATTAGGGTCTCAACTGAAAATGTTGCTGTAATAAGTGGGAAAACTATACAGTAGGTATTTGAAACAAAATCTGCCAGGGGCATGAGTAAGATGCTGAAAATCTGAAAATTTTAGCTGAACTCCATTTTGGACCAATTGCTCTACCAGTTTTAATGTCAGGGTACAGCCAAAATGCTGAAGTAATAGGGTGTACTACTATCTTCAGGTCTGGATTACCTAGGAGAGATTGAGTGATGTCTTTCAACTGGTTAAAATGAAGAAGTGAACACAGCTGCTTATGGGCCTGCATGACACTGCTACAGGAGTATCCTGGACCGTACAGGGAAGAAGAGCAGGAGATAGATGCAATAAAGCTGTGATATTAAGGTTCGGCTTTTGGCAGTGATATCGCTCAATATCCAATCATAGCGGAACATAACTGTTAAAGGCATTCTCCCCAGGATCTCAATACCATTGAACATAGCAGGAACTTTGACTTGCCAAATAATAAAGATAAAAATAAGAGAGTCTAATTTCAGCCATGGTATTAGGAGCGGTGAGTTTAAAATACACTCTAAGTGGTTGCTTCTCATGCCAAATAAATTTTGTTAAAATCCTCTGCAGCCCAGTGAACCAAGATTGGGGAAGGACCAAGATAAGCATCATAAAGGGGTAAAGGACCCTGGGAAAGACATTCATCTTCACAATATTAATGTGACCCCAGATTGAAAGGGAAAAGTGGGACAAGTGATTTACGTCATGAACAATTTGATCTCACAGGGTGTCCAGATTATATAACTTTAATTTTGAGACTGATGTAGTTAAAGAAAGACCTAAATATTTAAGTTTATCAGGCTCTGAAACCAGGCCAAGATGAGCTATCTCAGCTCAAATAGTCCATGCATTCAGAGGCATAACTTCCATTTTTTCCAGATTAATTTTATAATTAGATAGTTGACCGAATTGTTTGATTATCTGAAAAGTGGCAGATAAAGAGACAGCTAGATTTTGTAGCTGCAGCAAAATATCATCTGCATATACAGACATCTTGTACTAGTTTGGGAGAATCAAAATACCTTGAATCCATGAGGTTGAATTAATTTTCCAAATCAATGGCTCCAAAAAAAGATTCAATAAAAGAGGGGAATAAGGGGCATCCCTGTCTAGTGCCCCAGTGAAGTTGAATCACCATTGATTGAACCCCATTACACAGGACGAGGGCAAAGGGATTTGTGTAAAGAACTTGTATCCATTTAATAAATCTAATGGAATATTATATTTAGACAATATCTGAAAAAAAAATCCCATGAGACTTGATTAAATGCTTTTTCCACATCCAGGGAAACCAAAACCGTAGCAGCAGAGGAATCCCTGGATGTGGAGAAAAGATGAGATAATTTATGGAAATGGTCAGCAGAAAGATGACCAGGAACAAAACCAACTTGTTCTTGATTAATTAAAGAGCTTGCAACTTTGTTCAACCTTGTGGCTAATATTTTAGCTAAAGTTTTATACTCAATATTTATTAATGAAATGGGTTTATAACTGCTAACCTTTGTGGGTTCTTTGCCTGGCTTTAAAAGAAGTACAATAAGAGCTACTGTTAGAGTAGGGTCTGTAGAGCCATGAATAATTAAAAGAATCAAATAATATCAAAACCAACTAAATATAACATTTCTTGTGAAAATTGGAAGATAACCCATCTGGCCCAGAGACCTTATCTGCCAATAGGAAATCAATAGCATTTACTACTCCTTGTAATGAACAAGAGTTTTCTAGAATGGCAGACTGAACTTCAGAAAGGTTTGGTATGAAAGATCCTGAAGAAAATCTTCACACAGAGAAGTAGGAGCAATTGGATCTGGTGTATAGAGAAACTGAAAGAAGCTCTGAAACCGGGCTACAATATCCTTAGATGTAATGACTAAATGACCTGAGGGTGAATGGATGGCTGATATGATTTTGTTGGAAGCCTGTGCCCATAAGTGCAAGGCAAGTAACTTACCCCCCTTCTCCCCCTGATCAAAGTACTTGACTTTTGTCCTGAGAATGAGATGTTCCCATTGAAGATCATTATATTGGGTTTGTAAAGATTTGGGCTGTTCCCAAATATAATCAGGGGAGGAGGGCAAGAGAGAATGTTCTAGTTCCCAAATCTGGGCAAGTACATGAGCAGCTTTTTGTCTTCTAAGTTGTTTATGTTTAGAAGAAAGATGAATACATTCTCCCCATAGTCCACATTTCAAAGCACTCCACAAAAGTTCTAAACAGGGCATGGAGGGAGAATTACTTTCTAGAAATAATGTTATAAACTTAGAAATGTGTTCTACTATGTCAGACGATTTAAACAACTGATTATTCAGTCACCAAGATTTATCCACAAGACAACCTAGTGAAAATGCAAACTGAAGAATAACAGGATTGTGATGAGATAAACCTTAACACCATAATAACACATCTGGATTCCAGAAAGGTGCTCTAGGCCCAGTAAAAAAAAAATCAAACTGAGACAATGAATTATGAGGCAGCGAGTGGAAAGAATATTCCTGCTGAGAAGGGTTTAACACTCTCCAGGGGTCTACTAGGCCCACAGAGTCCATAAATCCTGTAGTGTTCACTGCACAGGGGAAAGCCCTTGCAGTCTCATCATGGATCAGTCTAATTCATTGGAGAAAGCCTAATTCCAATCTCCTGCCAGAAGAATAGGAAGCAATACCCAGAAAGAGAGTATATTCCTTAAGAAGGTGAACAATAGGATCATCAGCCATAGGCCCATATAAGGATCCAAAAATTACCTTCCTGAGTCACAACAGGGCATGGAAGAATATAAATCTCCCCTGGGATCAGAAATGTCCTGCAGAAGATGGAATGGGACTCTCTGCACTATAAGAATAACTACCTCCCTCCCCCGCTTACGAGTATCTGACCTGGCCCCATAAGCATAATCCACCCAGGTTTTATGAAACAACAGTAGTTGATTAATAGGTAAATGAGTTTCTTGTAACATAGCTACATCTATTTGTAATCCTTTTAAATGCAATAGCAACTTAAAACGTTTCACTGGGGATTGAGCACCTTTGACATTCCATGAATAGAATCTAAATGTGTAAGGCAGAAAAAGTAATTATTCTTGACAACAAAATCAAAGCTTCTCTCCCAGAAACACAGTTAAATATGACCCTGATAAAACACCTGCTCCAGAAGAAGTCATCCCACCCCCTCCCCTCCATCTCTACCTCACAATCCAAAACAACACAGCGCACAACTAGAAATACAACAGATAAGAAAAAATGCCAACAAACACCCCCTCCTCCCAATGTGGTGCAAAGTGGCCAAATAACCTATAACAGCTCTGGTGCGCAATGCATTATACCACTATGAGCACCTGCTCCAATCCTTTGCACACCAGGTCCAGTGTCATAAAAAACAAAAGATGTTTAAAACACTCTGAGAAATAAAACCCAGAAAAGATATGTGAAGCTCACAGAGGAGGGTTTTCAAAATTAAAGACTCTGTCCACAGCCCAGTAGTTCACATACCAGTGTCAGGTTAATGAATATCTGACTTGGACCCCGCAGAACAAAATATCTAAACAACAAAGTAGCACATACACTCCTCTCCATCAAGGACCAATGAATCTTCAAAAACAAAAGCAGAGAATGATAAAGATAACACAATATCTGGGCTGTACTGAAATGTAAACTCCCGTCAGATCATCCTCTCCTGTATATCCATTAAAAACTACAATGGTGTACAAAAAGTGCAGAACAACTCAGCACTCTGTTGTAAAATTGAGAAAAACCATAGCCATTAGTCATAAACATCAGCAAGAATTAGGTCTACAAATCAAGGATTTGTTGACCAACTACTACAACAAATGAGGTCTGTCCCAATAATCTAAAGAGGCAGCACACATACCCCCATAGCATAATTACCTACAAACCAAAGTAAAAAGAGAAAAAATAAGAATAAAAATACTTACAGAGGAAGAAGAAGGGTCAGTAGAAAGACATCCAAAACAAAGTTCTAATATGCAGGAACAACAAAACAAAAAAAAAGGGGAAGGGGGAAGGGGGGACGTTGAGCTAAACAATTAGTGATACAGCCTATTTTGGAAATATAAATCTGAATCCAGTTATGGAGATAAAAAGTGGCAAGTGTAAGTATGCTCAGAAAGCAGTAGTCCACATGAGCAAATCAAAGATATCTCCAGAGGACCATGAAAGTCCAGCAATATAAAACATTCGATGAAGAAGGCCATAAACAGGATAGCTAAGAAAATTATAGTCCTCTTAATCTCCAACTTGCATCCCCAAGCAGTCTACCACCTGTAGGTCATGGGTTCTTGAATGGGGAAAACAAATCTGGAAAAATCGCAGGCAGTCCAGTCCAAGCTTCTTTAGCAGTCAGACTGGTGGGTTCCCTTCTCAGCAGTGACTACCACTTTGGATGGATAAAGGAGATGAAAATGATTTCCTACAGCTAGAAATTTAGAAGAGATGCCCTTATATTCTCCACATAGTTGCCTGACATGTGAGGTGTAGTCATTAAAGATATAGAAATGCCTCAAATTTCACACCAGCTCTCCTTTGTCTTGTGCCATCTGTTGTATAAACAACTTTTCTCTATAATTGAGCAGCCTCAGAATGATGTTCCTCGGGCGGTCTTACAGTCCGGGAGGAGGCCTCAAGGGCCTATGTGCTGTCTCCACTGTATAGGCACTGCCAAAAGGAGAAGGACTCACAACTGTTTGAAAAATGTCCTGGACAAAAGCTACCATATCAGAGCCCTCCTTTCGCTCTGCAATACCAACCAGCACCAGGTTGTTGTGGCGATTCTGCCCTCCCTGGTCTTCAATGCGGGACTCCAATTTTACCAACTTTTGCTTGAGATGCACTATATCTTTCTCCTCCTTAGATTGGCAGTCTCAGTTGAATTAATGTGCACCTCAGTTCTTGGACCCCGCGGGAGAGTGCATCAAGTGCCAGGAGGTATCTCTTCATATTCTCAGCCATCTCGAGGACAACAGCTTTAATTGCCTGCAGGTTATCTGTCTGACGCTCAAAAGAGTAACATCAGAGTCCTCTCCTGATGGCGTTAGTTCTGAAATACTGGATGGCTTGAGGTGTTTAGCTTCCCATTGCTTCTCTGGCATATCGGGAGGAGTGTGATGCACAGAAAGTTAGGGAGCTGCTGTGACTTCCATCCTGTCCGTTTTGCAGATATGAACTCATGATAAAACCACCAACTGCCAGGCAAAGAGGATCCTAATAGTGTGAGGAAGTGATGTTGTAGGAAAATAGAGGGCAAACACCACTCAAAGTGTATAAAATAAATCTTTAGGCCTGGAGGTGGCACAGAGCTAGAGCAGAAGCAGCTAGCCAGCAAGTTACATCGCGTGACTCCCAGGAGAAGTTATATTTTGCAGCCTTGGCCATACCACTCTGCAAACTGTTCTACCACCAGTGGTATCAGGGTGCCCTTACCACCCCACCTGCATAGCCCATTATAGTAGCCTGCATAGCAACACTGGCACAAAACAGCTGTATCCTGAAGCCAGAGTTACTGTGCAGACAACACTCAATAGTGCCTCTGTGAGTGTTGCCCAAGCCCCAACCCCAGGCTGGTGGCACTACTTCCCACCCCCTGGTCCCAAACTCTGCCAGCAGCCTGGATAACGGTAACCACAATGACATACATACATGTACACATCACAGAACACATGCTTTCCCCCCTCCACACCAGGCTGCCAGTATCGCTCCCTACACCCTTGGTCCAAATCCATGCCAGCAGCCTGGACAAAGGTAACCATGATGTCGTGCATACATACACAAACCATAGCACTATGTGAATAGGTTTAATGCAATACTATAAGTACAACACAGCTGGAGTGTGAATGCAGATGGGATGTAAGGTACTGGTGCACTGACAGTTTAGGAAATGCAGAGCACCATTGCAAACACATGCAAACCAACAAAACATAAACAGGACAGTATGACATGCCTAACAAACAGCAATGAGAACAATAAAGAGGCCATGCTAAGGCACACTCAGGAACTATACAAACCACATTTGTCTGTCTCATTCAAAACCCTATTATTTAAAAAACATCAGCTAGCAGCATATGCAGGAACATCAAACCTTTTTGAGCGTCATGCTCTTTCTCAAGGACATATTGATATGGTTGGTCACCACATCAAGCAACAATGTATATGTTGTGTTCTTGCAGATACCACCAGTGAAATTGTAGGAATCACAACACCTAGCACCATTGTAACCCTCAACAAAGGCAACACCAAGGGGAGGAGGTGGGGGAAACAGGGACAGATAACACTGACAGCAGTAGGATCATGGAGGATGAAGATGGGCAGAAGCAAGACAGCACAGGCCATAACACAAGCCCAGAGATGACACAGCAAAGAAGCAACAGTGATGGGAGCCCAGTGGACACACAGGACACCAGTGAGGGATCAGACACAGAAAACAGTGAGATAATCAATGACAATATTGTCAAGGACCTCAGCCCCATACAGTCAGAACAACAAGAGGAGACAGCACAACACAGAGAAGGAGACAACAGTACCTTTGCAAAATGACTACCTGGGCTGATATTGCCAGGATGTGATCAACACCAAAGATGCAATGATAAGGGAGATAAGGGGAATACATGGCGCCATCAATGAAGCACAACATTGACACTTTAGCACAGCACAGCCACATGGAGAAGGTCTCTGCTGGGGTACAGGAAACCGTCCAGACTAAGGTATAGAACAGTGCAGCATGCCAGGCATATATCATTGCCATATTACATGGGATTCATGTATGCACACAGATGCAGATGGAGACACTTGAGTAGATGACAACGGTGCTGGAATGAAATATTGCACAAAACCAGGAGCAGACAAATGCCAACTATTTGTATGCGCACTGTAGACCATTGCACAGGTAGCATGCCACATGCAAAACAACAGTGCAATAGAACAAAACAGCCATGGCCAAAATGTATGTTGCAAACAGGATACCACTGGACCAAGCAACCAGCACTACAGTGCCCACAGCTCTCATCCATACAGTGGACATACGAAAAAACATACAGTGTCCAGGGCTTCAGTGGAACTAGTAGCCATGGATACAGCAGCCCCAGTAGATACATATACAGTGGCCCCAGTGGATATAGTTGCAGTGGCTGTAGCGGCCATGGGTATAGTGGATTCAGTAGACATCATGGGTACTGCAGGGCCAGGAATCATCATTACAGTGGACCCCACCAGGTGTTCCATGGCACACAAATCACCCAGGCCCACATTGCACACCTGACACAGGCCTCCAGCACTCCACAGCCTCAGGATTCCAGTTTCCCGCAATCCAGGCGTCATCAATCCTCAGGATCAGGAACCCAGTGCTCCCACAATCTATGCCTTCAACGATCCACAAAATCCAGTACCCAATGCTACCACAACCGAGGCTTTCAGTACTCAACAGACTCAAGAACCCAGTGCTAGCCAAACCCAGGGTATCAGCACCTAACAGGCACCACAACACATTACTACCACAAGCCAGGACTTTAGCATGGAATAGGCTCCAAAACACAGTGCTACCACAAGCCAGACCTTCAGCACTTGACAAAATTCAGTGCTACTACAACCCAGTCCTGCAGCACTCAAAAGCCTGCTGAATCCAGTGCTACCACACCCCATGCCTTCAGCACTCAAGAGGATCCAGAACCCAGTGCTACCACAACCCAGTCCTTCACATCTCAACAGGCTCCAGAACCCAGTGCTACCATTACCCAGGCCTCCAGTGCTCCACAGACCCAATCGTCCAGCAGTCAGATCATCCAGTCCACTAGCGTCCACTCACTCAGTACTCTACTACTACTGAGCACACTCAGCCACATGTGCACCCTACAGAAAAAGGGGGGGAGGCTAAGGACAATTGCATGATGGAAACTACATGTGACCCAACAAGCAGCAGTACAGTGGCAACTACTTGTAGGTCATGAAGGACAAAGGCCAGTGCAGTGGCACAGATGAGTCTGCATGTGACTCAAGCACCAGTGCAACAGTAGTAGCCACTCAAAAGTTACAAATGCCACATACGGTAAGGCACAAATGCATGGTAGGAAGAGGAAATGCAAGCTGGATGTCCAGTAGAGCAACACTAATATCCACCGCTGAGAGATGTATGACACATGCTGTGCAGAGAGACCAAGCTAATCCCTGGTGGACATGTTACACACAGGCATTTCCCCAAGGCCTGCACCCGTAGTGTGGATATATCATCGTTAGTCATCCCAAGGGTTAGGACCACTCTAGCCCAAAGATCCTTCCTAATCAGAGACCCAATCTGGTTCAACACACTACCCACATCAGTCACCTGTCACCCCAAGCTAGGTGCCTTCAAATGGGCCCTCAGGAGCCACCTCCCCACCTCCTACACCTGCACCTGCCCACAGTGAAGTAGCAACTTCAGCTGTAACACACTAGCTGTAATACACTAGATGTGATGGCACCCTGTCAATGTCCGACCAGACTGCTCTCTTAGTCAGATTGAATGCCAGCATGCCTATTGTAGCTCGGGTGACCTGTTCTAGATTCAACTCTGTATAGACCATTCATCTATGTGTTAGCTACAACTCTGTATAGGCCATCATCCATGTAATCTCTTTGCACTAGGCTAGATTGACAATTGCACCGCTGTATACCAAGTGTAGTCTGGGGTAGACGTCATAAATAATACAATAATATGCTACCTAATTGTGATTACTATACTGTACTCTCTTATATCACCTAACTGTACTGTAATGTGTCTCCTAATGTACTGTATTGTATTATTTGTATTATGGCTTGCAATGTTACTGACGAGGAGGCTTTGGAAATGAGTCTATGACTCAAAGGTTTGTAATTCTGATACTCTCAAATAAACAAATAAATAAAATATGCCATGCAGAACATATGCAGCACTATATGCTTTGTTTCTTTCTTTGTTATTCTTTTGTAACTGGGAAAGCTCCACAAGGCACAAGTGCCTGTTTTTATGGGTGACCAGGGAAAAGTGGGGTGATTACATGACTTGCTCAGAGTCTCACATTATGCAAGTGGAGTGGTGGGAATCAAACCCAGGTCTGCTAACTATATGAAGCTGCACTGCCCCTTCCAATATCCGCTCTGATTCTAACACCCAGAGGAAACAGTATATCCTGCATTCAGTTCCAACCATGCTTAAAACCACAAGCAGTTTGTGCACCCACCACCTCGGCTGGCAAACTGTTCTATAGCTACACCACCCATTATGCATGCTGCTGTTTTCTCAAGTTGCTCCTAAACCTCTCTCTCTTGTTTCCACTCTAGCTTCCACTCATGACACCACATGACCACATGCTGGTATTCAAGTTAAATAGTGTCCTGCAGATTATTCCCTTAATTCCTTTCAGGAATTTGAAGTTTTCTGTCATATCTCTCCCTCACCCTTCTGATCTCCAGTGAGTACATGTTCATTACCTTGAGGTGCTCCTCATAAGACATGCCCTGCAGTCCCCAAGTAATTTTTTACCTTATGCTGCACTGTTTCAAGCATATCCCTATCCTACCTAAGGTGAGGACAGCAGAACTGGGTGCAGTGCTCCAGGAGTATCCTCGCCAAGAATCTATACAGGAGAAGATCCCCCCTCTTTCCTATCAGTATCCCTCCTGAAATAGGCAACCATCCTGTTTGCCTTGCTATAAGGCTTATTGCATGGACTCAATTGCTTAAGGGAGTCACTGTTGATAATGCCATGGTCTCATTCATCAGCTGTGGTACTGAGTCTCACCCCTTCCATCCAGTATTTCATCCTGGTGTTCTTGTTCCATAGGTGCATCGCCCTGCACTTTGTTGCACTGAAATTCAAGTGCCAAACCCTTGCCACCCCCTTTAGCTTATGCAAGTCTCTGCATTTTCTTTATTCTCTCATAACTATCCACCCTTCCACAGAAATAATTGTCATGTGCAAAGAGACGAAGCCTCCCCTGGATCCCCTCACCAGTGTCACTGACAAACAAGTTGAAGGGGAGCGGGCACAGGACAGATTCCTGTAGAACTCTGCTTATGACCTCCTTCCCTTCAGATTTAACCCTATTGACCACTACCCTCTACTGCTTCTCCTTTATCAATCACCTACCCAGTTTACTATGATCTTAGTCACCTCAGATCCTACATCTTCTTCTGTAAGCAACTGTGGGATACCAAGTTGAAAGCCTTGCAGAAGACAAAGTAGAACACATCTGCAGCATGGCCCCTATCCAATGCACTCATTTCCCAGTCAAAGAAAACTATCAGGTTAGCCTGACAAGACTTCCCTGCCACAAATCCATCCTACTTACTTTCCTGGAGACCACTGCTCTCCAAGTAATCCAAAGATCCTCTGTGACCAATGACTCCATCTATTTCCTACCATATATGTAAAACTGACATGTCTGTATTTCCCTGCTTGTTCCATGTCCCCCCACTTATAGACTGGAACTATGTCCATCACCCTCCAATCCTTTGGAACCATGTAAGTCCTTAGAGAATTGTTGAATAGACCTTCTGGGGGTCAGATATTTCCACTGCCAATTCCCTGATTATCCTCGGATGCAACCAATTTGGTCCAGGGGGCTTATCAATCCTTAGGGCTACCAGCCATTTCAGGACCCTGTCACTAGTAAATGTTGGCTGCCTCAGCTCTGGGACCCCTCTAATGGTCAATTTGTTGCCACTCTCTGGCAAGGGCCCATGAACTTCCTAGTGAAAACTGAGTAGCAGTAATCATTAAGAATGGTGGACTTTTGCCAGTCCACTTCAATCACCCTATCCCCCTCTCTTAGCATCTCAATAACCCCCTCATTTCTTCCTTTTTAGGACTGCAGTGGGTATAGCCTTGCAGACCTATCACTACAGAAAAGCACCTCGGCCACATCCACATTCTTCACAAAAGCAAAGCATGATGAAGTGACAAAAGTCAGTCTCAGGTCACACCTCTGAAACACTCCACTCTCTGCACTATTTTTTTTCTTGTGCTTCCTGACCCCTGAAATATATCATTATTTTCCCCGACAGAAACATTACAGTGACACTGGGGGTGTCCAATCCCCCAGTATGTCCATGAGGAATCATCCATTTTCTTTGTTATGGTTTACAGTAACCCCCCAACACACACGCGCTACCGTGCATGTGCAGTTCTTTCTTCTTCTTTTTAAAATTCAGTGATGAAAGTGGGCTGCAAGGCACAGGAACTGGGTTCTGGTACATTTTCTGCAACCAAACTACCATTCCTGTACTCTGCAGCCAGCCCAGTGAGTAATATTTCAATGCTTCCCTGTCCCAAAAGCACTCAACAGAAAGAAATGAATCTATCCCCTAGATACTCCTGTCAGAAATAATATGATTAAGGTAACATGATACATGCCAAAGTCACTTATTATCTGAGATGATCCAGCTGGGCCACTCTCTGCCACTGGGGTAAGATGCTGTATTGCACAGTAGCTTACGTACTGTACTGTCCTGTCTTGGTTCCACTGCTGCTAGTGCTGCGTTCTGCAATACTGAATCAGGTTTGGGATCCCACTGCTTTCCCTTCTCCCTGAGTCATTTACACAGCTGTGGCCGCCTCTCTGCATGTCTATTCTAAAACATTGTATACTGCTTGCAATTTGTGGGTGTCAGGAGCACAGAATCTAATTTAATGTTGATGTCTATAGGCAGTGATTAAAAAAGATTAATAAATTGCATGTTAAAAAAATAATAGGTGACATAATATCACATTCCTCTGTCCCAGAGTTGGAGCACAATAAGAAGCATAGCACTCTCTACTTTAAAATACAAATAGTAAGAGTGTGGGGGGATCCCACATCGGTATAGCCAGAAACTATACAGTTAAAAAGTAATGTTTTGACAATGCTAATGGCAAAACTGGTCGAGCCACTGGCTTTCTTTACCTGCACTCTCCACAGTGCCTGTAAGTGACTTCTAATTGTAAGTGTGCTGTTTTACTATCTTTGAATAAAATAAGTATTTATTATGCAGCCTTTAGTTCGATACAGGTTTCTTATAATGCGCTGACAGTTCTATTTAACCAGCTGTGAGCACATGGAGTAGAGCAGAGATTCCGTTTTGCAGTTAAAAAGTACTGTACAAATACAAATACAAATGCAGATTAATATTCTGGAAGCAGCATATACCTCTGTGCTCTACTTGAAACATTCTCAGTCATCTACATGTCTTGCAACACATTACATTTTATTGTCATCTCTCTCACACACAGAGCGCATGCTGAATGCTGGAGTCTTTAACTTTAAAAATACTTTTTATGAAGTGCCATTAATCAAATACATAGCTAGTGTTTTCCTGTCAAGAACACAGCATGTTACTACAGTATTTGGTGTGTTTATGTGATTATTATTACTTTTTTTCAATGATCAACATGGAGAGAGGGGATAACACTTTCAGTTAGAGAGCTGTCTTTACATCTGTGCAGTTGGGAACCCACACTATTTATTTATTTATTGAATTTTGTTGGCCTGGTAAGCCCACTGGGCCTAGAAGTCCCTTTTTCAGGGGTGACTGGGGGGAGGGGGGGAATCAGATGGTAAGCAACTGAAATTGAACCAGATTAGCTGTTGGTGGTATTTTTTAGTGAATGGGAGAAATTTGGCCAGGACACCGGGGAAATTCCCCTACTCTTTTTAGATAAGTGCCATGGGATCTTTAGCATCCACCTGAACTACCACCATTCCAGGCAGCTGGGACCTCGGTTTAATGTCTCATCTGAAAGACGGCACCTCAGAAGTGCAGTACCCCCTTCATGCTGCACTACATGTCAATATTAGGATATTAACCCAAGTGCCAGATGTGGGACATGAACTCACAGCCCTCTGATCTCCTAATCTTAGAGGTGAGTGTGCTACCTACTCAGTCACTGTCACTATATTGAAAAGAATTACTAAAGGTACCTAAGGGTCATATATATACTTCCACATGGACATTTGGAAAACTATGTTGAAATAGTTTCCAGCAAATGGATTTTCTTGAAGTTTGAACTATTTGCCATATTTTACTTTTGTGCTGGCTCTGAATTCGGAACAGCGTCCTCATAACTGAGACACGTTGAGTTTAATGACCAAGTACAGAATGAAATAAAAACATAAAAAGAGATATATATGAACAGAGATGTACATCTTATTTTATACTGTTTTTATTCTGTTGAGTTTAAGACTGTTTTTATGAAATTCTTGATGCATTTATTGCTGTTTCAGAAACCTCTGATTGTCAGCATCTGATGTTAGTTATGGTGTTTGTGATACTACAGTGAGTTGCCATGTAAAGCACTTTTGGGGTCAAAAATAACCTCAAAACAGAAAGGTCAGAAAACCTTCAATGCTGTTTTGCATAGTCTTCTTCAATACCTCAGTTCTAAAGTACAATAATTAAAATAAATACCATGGCAAACAATGTATTAGGAACCATGGGAAAAAACATATTATCAAGTGATTTGTAACTGCTAGATGACAAATATTTACAGACAAATAGACACTGAAGTAGGAAGATGGGGTTGGATTGCTCAAAAGGATGCAGATGTTTGCATGTTGTGTTGAAAGACTGAGTCTAAATGTCATAAAGCTCATGGAACCTTCAGCATTGAACCCTGCATTCTTTTCTTTCTTTTTTTTTTTTATATTTAGTCTACTTTTTTGCCACTCACTCCAGGTTGTCATTGTTCTGTCCTGGTCATGGTCCACCTCTTGTATATGCCCCTCGCTCTCCAGGTCACCTCTGGCATACCCACCCAGGAGGCGGGGTCCCGGTGCCACAGTGGGAACCTGTGCTGGGATACCATAACTGGTTGGGAGAGCACTCGGCCAGGAGGCTAATTGACATCCGGGGGCAGGACTTCATAGAGACAACACCTGGAGTGAGGATTTTTTCCCTATAGGCTGGGGCGGGAGCCTGCAATGACGCCAGCGTCTGTCCCACCACAGAAACCCTTGACCTTGCGTCGGTGCTACAGGGCAGCTAACACAGCCTCCACTAGGTGTCACTCCTGCACCGAGCGCAGAACCCCCCTCCCCCGGAGAAGGAGAGCAGTCCTTAGGACGCTCAATACTTCTCCCCCAGCCAGCATTCCGACAGCTCGGGCTTGTTCCTGAACCATGGTGGCCAGTGTCACAAGCCGAAATCCAACCACTGCACCGATGGGCCAGCATTGAACCCTGCATTCTGATTGGTTCACTAGGTCCTTGTAATGGACATGTTGTGAATGCTTGGAGCACTTCCTACCAAGGGGATGAACTGCATGTGCAACTCTGCAACTGTTACAGTTGCTTTCTAGAATTATTTTAATTCTTAAAAAGTCACTGACTGGACCTCATTCCACTGTGCTGTGATAGGGAGAACTGAGAATCTTCTCCCTGAGTCATAAAAATTTAATAATGGCTGCAATTCCTCATCACCATTAACTGAGATGATCTTACACAAGGCATCACTGTGTCTGTAAGAGGGAACCGCGGGCCACATTCTCACACTTCAGAATGCTGAATTGTGATTACATCACTGTTAATGAACATTTGCAGCCTAGCTGCTATGGAAACCACAGTACCTCTAGAGTGGGAGGTGTCACTTGGGATAACACTTTTGTGCCCCCCCCCCCACTGTTGTGTATTCTGAAGGGACTGAATGTTCCATAGGGTTTTAGAATTAAATGTTTAATACATGTTTCTGCTACCACACCCTAGAAACATAGAAACATAGACTTTGATAGCAGATAAGGACTGCTTGGCCCACCTAGTCTGCCCATTTCCCTACCTACAGGATAAGCTGCAGATCCTAGTTAACCAACAGCCTATTTCTTCCTACCCCCACAAAAATTGCCTTACGTCTGTCCCATGCATTGTTGAATTCTCTCACAGTTTTGGAACCCACAACCTCCTCAGAAAGGCTGTTCCATGTGTCCACCACCCTCTCTGTGAAAAAAATACTTCCTCACATTGCCCCTGAGCCGTTCCCCCTCTATCTTCAAATTGTGTCCCCTTGTTCTTGCACATCTCTTTTTCTGAAAGATGCTATCCTCTTGGACTTTGTTGATTCCACTGAGGTACTTAAAAGTTTCTACCATGTCCCCCTTCTCCCCTCCTTTCCTCAATGGATACATGTTAAGCTCCTGTAGTCTCTCCTCATATGGCTTCTCTTGCAGACCATGCACCATTTTAGTTGCCATCCTATGGACTGCCTCCATCCTGTCTATGTCCTTGTGAAGATGGGGTCTCCAGAACTGGATGCAGTACTCCAGATGGGGTCTCACCAACTGTCTGTACAGAGGGATAACAATTTCCTGTTTTCTGCTGGTGATGCCTCTCCCTATACATCCCAGTATCCCCCCAGCCCTCCCTACTGCCATCTCATATTGCTTGCTAACCTTAAGGTCATTTGATATGATTACCCCCAGGTTCCTCTCCATTTTTGTTGTTGTTACTATCTCCCCCCATTCTAATTGGTTGACCATCCACGGCACTCCAGACATTATATCATGGGTTTTAGCCCACCTGATAGGCTAATGATGCACATGACCTAGAATCAAATTTCTAGACCCCAGGTCCCAGAAGCCCCTATTCTCCAGTTCTAATTGTGCATCTGATCAGGCTACAAGCACCCAGGAGTCCCTGTACTGTGCAAGGAAAGGTAGGTCTGTAGAATTTACAGAATTCTGTTTTTTTTTTTTGTGCTAATTTAACTGATATTTGTGCTGTTGTCTTCAAATCATGCCTATATAACGTAGATGTCAATTTCTGGAGTCCTCAGAATGTTAGAGATATTACATATGTTCATTTCTGTGTCATAGTACCATTTACAGTAGCACAGTTTAAGTTGATTAACGTTTGCAGAGAAAAAGGAGTCTAGTTTTGGAGCAGATTGTGCTTCCCCGTGTTTTTAGTGTGTTTTCATTCTGTAATGTATTCTCTGCTATTAGCAATTTGCCTCGGGGGGCCTAGCAAGGAACAGGCCTGCCTATGCCTGTCACCCGCGGGCCACGAGATTCAAATCCAACACTCATCGGCCATTACTTGGAGGATACAGAGCTACAAGTAGCGCAGAGCTCTGTCATGTTTAATCATACTGTTTTCTGATGCTTTTGGTGGCTCAGCTACTCCAGTAGGCCCAACGGAGCATGCCACCACCACGTTGTCTCCCCCCCCTGCCGAGGACTTGTTGGCTTTTCTTTAGCCCTTGCAGCCTTGGCCCTCTATCAGAAAGATGGCTCTTTTCCTGATCCTTTACAGAAAGACCATCCACATTGTGCGATGGACTTGCACCCTCCAGCATCTCATTACGGGCGTTTTGGGCTGATCCAGACTAATGCCGGCACCGCGCCCAGGTCTTCATGCCTCCTCATCTTCCTCGTTCTTCCTTTGCAAAGGAAATCCAATCCCCTACTCTCTGCTACTGTCTTCTGCTGTAGGGAGAGCAGGGAGACTAGGGATAACAACCAGAAGTTCTCTCGCCTAAAAATGCCTCATTTTTTCCACCCAGGGTGACTAATCCTGCAGCACAGCCGCACATGGAGGGGAGGGAAGGAGAGCCTCCAACTCTTGCACAGACCTAAGGCTCCCCAAGAAATCAGAAACAGGGGGGAATGAATTATCATTACTTGTTCAACAGAAATGTTATTCAGGGTCCAGGATCTTCTGCCCTCCCAAGTGGAGACTGATGGGCCCTGATAGAACACCTTTCTATAAAAAAGGGATCGCTTAAACAAGGTGGAGCACATACGAAAACATAAGAATGCCAAAACTGGAGCCAGTTCTCTCCCCTCTCAAATGGAGAATACTAGGCCTGAATAGAACAACATGGACAGAGTCTTATTGAGGGGAGACTCATCAGGCCAGCCGCTCCCTCAGCTGCCTAAATGATTGGGTCCTTAGTCTCCCCCACGATTGCACTTTACTTGTTCTTCCTGTGATCCCTCTGGTCTGGGGGGCACTTCAGCATAGCGTCCCTCTGACTGGGGTATCTTTCACGATATGTTCTATCTCTTGTTTGGAGACAATACTATTCAAATCATATAGACCTTCCTTGCTTGTACAGCCGCGAGTAGGACCCTACTTGCCCAGCACCACACTGCATGGAGGATGGGAAACAGAAGGGACCATCAACCATTTAAGCCGTTCATCTCTGGGTCACTTACTACTGTAGATGATGAGGTTATCATATTGGGGCCATCCAGATTTTCTCTGGCAGCCCATCATTTACCTGTCACTAACCTACAACATTCTTTCTCTCTCTCTCTCTCTCGTTCTCCCAAGATGGTGAAAGCAAGAAAGTGCACTACTTGTAGCACCAACCTGATGCCCCACAACACGTGGTCTTTATGCCCCACGAGTATCCATGATGAGGAGGAGGAGTCATACTTAGACCCCTCTCTGGTGATAGGTTTGGATGCCCAAGGAACCAGTGGTTCCACTTGGATGGACCCAGGGACCATACTCCAATAAAACCAGCAAGCAGCGGTGGCCATGATGGAGAGTTAGCAAAACTTTATGTTGAAGATCATGGAAAAAAGAGAAGCTGTGATGCAGTCCAGATTGACACCGGCCCCTAAACCACTGCCAGAGCCAGCAAACCAAGGGGGGACCTTGGGGACCTGTACAGAACTGGCTGATCCACCCCTGAGCCCCACAGCACCTGCCAATGGGGAAGATGCCAGAGATAAGGAGCTCTTCGAGGACGAGGAGCCTGTACCATCCGACAAGGAAGAGATGGAGACACAATCGGTCCCATCTCTTACATCCAAACTGCGCTCCTTTGATTTAATACCAGGACTTATAAGAATAATTAAAGCCACTATGGGTTTTGAGCTCAAGCAGGAACAACCTAAATTGAAGCTCGATCCCTTGATTCAACAAAGGAAGGTCTCCAAGGAAACCTTCCCAACCTGTCCAGTGATTGATGACATATTCATTAAAGAGTGGGACTCTACAGAGCCAGGCGGGATGTCAGATAAGAGGAACCTTGACCATATGTATCCAGTCCAGGAAGACAAGGCCAGTGCATGGTGTATGGCACCCACGATTGACCCCCAAGTAGCTGCACTCAGCAAGAAGATGGTCCTTCCATGCGGGGCCACATCATTGAAGGACCCAGCAGACAAAAAAGTGGAGGACATGTTAAAGAAGCTGTTCGTGATAAAGGGCACAGCCACCAAGGCCTCGACTACTGCCATATACACTGCACGTGCCCAAATCTGCTAGCTTGAGGAGCTCCTGGAAAAAGCAGTTCCCAATACCAGGGAGGTTGAACTATTGAAATGCACACTAGACTCTGCTAGATACCTGGCAGATATGGCAGTAGACTCTCTGAAACTGAATGCAGGGGCCACAGCCCTAACCAACTGGGCAAGAAGAATGTTATGGTTAAAACTATGGGAAGCAGACAGTGAGTCTAAGACACTACTCCAAAACCTACCCATGAAGGGCAAACACGTCTTCCATGAAGGCCCACAAGACTACCTAAAACAAAAAGAAGAGGAGAAGGATCTGCTCAAGCACAAGAACAGACCAATCTACCTGCCCACTGGATGATGGAGATTTCGGGGGGGGGGGGCAACAAGCTTTAGGCCCACAGAGACACGTACTAACAGAGTAGTTCATTTCAAGGAAGAGGGCACAAAGGGGGACACTAATGCCTTCACCCCTAATTACCAATTCTCAAACTTCAGGGGCCATGACTCCAAGTTCAGAGGAAGAAAAAGAGGCAACAGAAATAAGCGACAATGACTACAGGCCCTTCTCTCCCCTCAAGTTGACACCTACACAGGGCCCCTGCCCACCCGTGGGAAAAATACTCATGCTCTTCCACCACCGGTGGTGCAGCACAACCACAGACAGATGGGTATTAGAGGTAGTGTCAAGGTGGCACTGTATAGAACTGTCCGACTCTCAGATATCACACAGGTTCATCAGTTCCCCCATAGCAAAGAAAAGGGCTTTACCTCAACAGGTACAACAAATACTACATGACCTGATGCAGAACAAGGCTATCAAGTTAGTTCACCCCTCCCAACAAGCAAGAGCAGGAAGTATACTCCATCTTCTTCCTCATTCCCAAAAAGACTGGGGAACTTCATCCCATCCTAGACCTCAAACACCTCAACAAGTTTGTGGTCACTCAGAGGTTCAAGATGGAGACACTGAGGTCAACACTTCACAGCATCAGGAGAGGTGACTACCTAACATTCATAGATTTGAAAGATGCATACCTTCACATCCCCATTCATCACTGCCACAGAAAATACCTGCTTTTCCATGTTCTCAGCCAGCATTTTCAGTACCAAGCTTTACCATTCAGTCTTACCTCGGCACCAAGGGTATTCAAAAAAGGTGTCTGTAGTCCTTGTTGCCAGGTTAAGAGAGCAGGGAGTGGATATTGTCCCCTATCTGGATGACTGGCTAATTTGAGCACGGTCCAGGGAACAATCCCTCACCACCACCATGATGGCGCTAAGGGCACTGGAAGATCACGGCTGGGTCATGAACCAGGCCAAGAGCCACCTGGTGCCTAAGCAAAAACTGGAGCACCAGGGAGCAGAGGTGAACACATCCCAATGGTGAGCCAGACTGTCCCAGAACAGGGTGCAAACAGTGATGTCACTAGCACATCAACTAAGGGACAACAACAACATGCTGACTATCGGTCAGATAGCTCAGATGCTAGGCTGCATGGCTTCCTGCATCGACCTGGTGCCTTGGGCCAGGTGGCACATGAGACCCCTACAGAGCTACATGTTGTCACATGGATCGCCCAATGAGCGGAACCTACAAATCAGGATACCACTACCTGTCACAGTGAGATGCTCCCTAAGCTGGTGGACAACTCGGCGATCCCTCATGCAAGGGGTTTCACTAGAGGCAACTTACGATGTCACCATCAAGACAGACAAGAGCCCCCTGGGATGGGGGACATGCTTGGGCCCTCAGTCAGCTCAAGGCAGCTGGATGACATCAGAGGCCAGACTGTCCATAAATGTGCTGGAGATGAGGGCAGTCTACCACACCCTCATATCCTTTCAAATGACCATCTCCAGCCAGTTAGTATTGATTCATTCTGACAATCAGGTTACCATGGCCTACATCGCCAAGCAGGGGGGATCCAAAAGCAAAGCCATGCAGAGAGAAGTAACGAGAGTACTGGACTTGGCTCAGGCCCATCTTGTTCACACTGGAGTGGTCCACTTAGCCAGCAAGCTCAACACCAAAGCGGATTGGCTCAGCTATCAACAGGTATACCCAGGAGAGTGGCACCTACACACCGACCTATTTCGCCTGATACAGGAGGCATGGGGGCCTATTCTCATGGACCTCATGGCAACTGCAGACAACGCTTAGGTACAAAGGTTCTTCTTCAGATACAGGGAGCACTGCTACCAAGGAGTCAACACACTGTCACAGACCTGGTCTCGGGATCAAGCGTATGCGTTTCCCCCATCCCCCTCCTACCACAGGTCCTAGCGAAGATACACCAGTTTCAGAAGACCATTATCCTGGTAGCACCATACTGGCCTCGGAGAGCCTGATTTTCATCAGTGATAGCCATGGCACTGGACAAGCGCAGGCTCCCATACAGACCCGACATGCTAACTAAAGGGCCGCTAGTCCATCCCGCATTGGGAACTCTGAAACTAACGGCCTGGCTCCTGAAAGGCAGAGACTACTGAAAACAGGCTATCATGCATCAGTCATATCCACATTGCTGCAGTCCAGATGGCAGTCGACCAACACTACCTATGGCAGGCAGTTGTCTCTCTTTGCGGTATGGTGCAAGGACAGAGACAAAGACCCAGAGCAAGCAGACATGTCAACCATACTACTGTACTTGCAGCAGGGAGTAGAGAAAGGACTTTCTCATTCTTCCCTCATGGTACAGCTGTCGACCATTGGTGCTGCCATCGATCCTATAGGATATCACAGTCTGAGAGCCCATCTGGATGTGGTATTCTTCCTCAGGGCAGTGGAGGGGCTCCACCCCAGGGCCAGAACCCTAGTAGCCCCCTGGAATCTAATCTTAGTCTTAGATGCCCTCAGCACCACACCATTTGAGCCATTTCAGGATGTGGACCTATACTGGGCAGGCCTAAAGACCTGTTTCCTGGTGGTCGTGAGCTCCGCTAGAAGGGTTAGCGAGTTCGGGGCACTGTCATGTAAGGAGCCCTACACCATGTTCACCACCCAAGGGGTACAATTACATACAATCCCAGCCTTTAAGCCAGCTTTTAAAATCACTTTTCTACAGAGAACAGCCCATTGAGTTACTGACCCTCTCAGATACATCACAAACAGGGGAGATAAGAATACCTCATCATCTGAATGTGGGGGATACACTAGCCAAGTACATAGCTAGAACGCAACTGATAAATAAAACTGAGAGATTGTTCATAGTATCAAAGGGGCAATGACAGGGTAAAGCAGCATCAAAGACCACTATAGCGGGCTGGCTCAGGAGGACCATCCAAGAGGCTTACAAGGTGAAGGATCTAACACCCCCAGAGGGCATTAGAACTCATGGAACCAGGGCTGTGTCCACCTCCAGGGCAGAAAGAGCAAACGTGGCTACAGAGGATATTTGCAGAGCAGCCACTTGGACCCCCATCCATACATTTGCCAGGCACTACAGGTTGGACCACCTGTACAAGATACTGGCCCCATTCACCACTCAGGGTCTCTGGGTGGCCAGCTTGCACTCCCCTCACTCTTAAACCACTCTGTCTTACCTGAATGGGTACAGTACTGCTTATTAGCAACTCATGATGTAATGTCTGGAGTGTCATGGATGGTCAACCAATCACAATGGGTGTTTACTCACCTGGTAAAGGTGACTGTGTTGGTTGACATCCATGACACTGCACGGCCAACTCTACAGAGTGATTAGAGTGACTGGGAGTTTGCCAGAATAATGTCAGATAGTTAGGAAATCCTCATTAAGGAAATGTCAGCATCTAGGATGCCCACCATTAGCCATTTAGCAGGCCAAGTACTAGTATTGTATCAATAGGAAAATAAAATGGGCCTCGCCAGCCATATTTAGAAGGCTTCTCAGCTCTACTGTGTATTGTTATCTCACAGGATTTTGTGGTGTTACTAACCTTCATTTTTTCAGCTATGGAAAATTTGAACTGGAGAACAGGGGCTTCTGGGACCTGGGGTCTAGAAATTTGATCCAAGGTCATGTGCATCATTAGCCTATCAGGTGGGCTAAAACCCATGATGTAATGTCTGGAGTGCCATGGATGTCAACCAACACAATCACTTTTATCAGGTGAGTAAACACCCATTGTGTAATCTTCCCTTGGGTTTTTGTTTCCCAGGTGCATTATTTTGCACTTCTTTGCATTGAATCCAAGCTGCCATACTTCTGACCATTCCTCCAACCTTGCCAAGTCCCTTTTCATCCTTTCCACGCCTCCTTGTGTATTAACCTTGTTGCAGATCTTTGCGTCATCTGCAAAGAGGCATACTTTTTCTTCCAGTACCTCTGCAATGTCACTTATAAAGGCATCAAAAAGGACTGGACCCAGTAGTGAACCCTGAGGTACCCCACTAGTAACCCCTCCTTCTTGGGAGTGGACTCTATTTACAATTACCTTCTGTGCCCTGTTGTCCAGTCAATGTTTTACCCAGGCTACCACCCTAGGACCCACTCCTAGGTTGGTTAATTTGACTATTAATCTTCTATGTAGGACTGTGTCACATTCCTTGCTAAAGTCTAGGTAGGCCATGTCCACAGCCCCTTCCTGGTGTACTACCTTGGTCACCCAGTCAAAGAAATCAATTAGATTCATCTGACATGACCTTCCTGCTGTGAATCCATGCTGCATTGGGTCCTGTCTCCCACTGGCCTCTAGGTACTTAGCAAGTCTTTCCTTCAGAAGTGATTCCATCACTTTCCCTACCACAGAGGTCAAACTGACTGGTCTGTAGTTTCCTGCCTTTGTCTTGCTCCCACTTTTGTTAAGGGGAATATGGAGGCACCCACAGTGGAGACCAAGGAGGATGCTGGGAACCTCCACAAAGGAGACCCAAAGGAGGGTAGCATGGGACCCCACAGGGGAAGGAAACAACTCCTGGTGGGGGACTCTATTGTTAGGAAGGTAGAACTGGGGGAGGATGGGGAGAAGGAGGTAAGGTGCCTGCCTGGCACCATGGCTTGGAGAGACAGGGAGCGAATCCTCAGGATCACAGGAGCAGCTGCACAGGGGAGGGAGCTGGAAGTCTTTGTCCACCTAGGGACAAATTACCTGGCTAAGAAAGGGATCAGAGCAGTGCAAGAAGCATTTGTGGAGATGGGGAGGGGTCTTAGACAAATAGGACACATGGGAACTTTCTCGGAGGTGCTGCCTGTCTATGGCACAGGTGAGGCTAGAGTGCTCCACACAGTGGGATTCAATCAGTGGTTGAAAAACTGGTGCAGAGCTCAGGGATTTGGCTTCATTGGAGACTGGGGATCCACCTAGAGGGATGCAGGCCTATACTGGCATGATGGTCTGCATCTGTCCAGGAGGGGAACCAGGATCCTAGGTGATAGGTTTAAATACTTCTTTGACAAGTATTTAAGCTAGCCAAGGGGGGAGGCACTGGAAAGGAGCAGGAAAATCCTAGCCCCCCCAAAATATCAGGGTACTAAGTGAGGTAGACACCAACATAGAGATGTCAATAGGGAGAAGCAGGGGTAAAATGATGGTCGACAAATGCAATAAGGACTGGATGGGGCAAAAGGGGTAAGGCCATCAAGAAATGGAGGGTAATGAGTACCAACGCCCATAGTCTGGGCAACAAGCTCCCTGAACTGGTGGCCCTGATGGAAGAGGGATGCCTGGATATTGTAGCAGTCACAGAAACATGGTACACAGAGAACCATGACTGGGATGTTAACATGCCAGGGTACACAACCTACAGGAGAGACAGAGAGGGCAGAAGGGGGGAGTAGCTCTCTATGTAAGGGAAGGGATAAAGCAACTGAACAAAAGAGTAAACAGGGAGGAGAGGAGGCACTGTGGGTCACCTTAGAGACTGGCAATGGCACCACAATCCACACAGGGGTTGTATATAGACCCCCGTGACAGGGGGAGGGAATGGACAAGGATATGATAGAAGGCATACTTAGGATGGCAGAGAAAGGGGAGATACTGTTGATGGGGGACCTTAACATGCCAGATGTTAACTGGAGCACCTTTGCGGCAGCCACATCCAAAAGCAGGGCCATTCTTGATGTCCTTCAGGTGGCATGCCTCAAACAGCTAGTTTTGGAACCCACTCATGAGGGAGCAATCTTAGACCTCATACTCTCAAATGGGGACAATGAGAGGATCTCAGATCTAGAAGTGCGTAGCCATTTGGGAACAAGTGACCACCAAACAGCGTGGTTCACAATAAACTCTGCTACAGAGTCAAGCCATACAAAAGTGATGGTTCTGGACTTCAGGAAGGCTGACTTTGGCAAGATGGGAGAGTGCCTTAGAAAAGCACTAGCAAACAGGCTAGAAGGAGGGGTGAAGCAACAATGGTAAAATATCAAAACTGCCATCACAGAGGCAACAAGCCTTTGTGTGAAGCAAATAAACAAATCAAAATGAAAGAAAAAGCAACTATGGTTCTCAAAAGAGGTTGCGGTGAAGGTTAGGGAGAAAAAGATAGCATTTAGAAAGTATAAGGAAACACAGAAGGAGCAGGACAGAGAACTGTACCAGTTAAGGCAGAAGGAAGCAGGGATGGTAGTCAGAATAGCAAAGGCACAAACTGAGGAAAAGATAGCTAACTCGGTTAAGAAGGGGGATAAAATCTTTTATAGGTATATCAGGGAGCGTTGAAAGACAAAGGGAGGGATAGTGAGGCTGAATAGAATGGATGGTGGGTGGGCAGAGTGTGACAGTGATAAAGCAGGGATACTGAATGAATACTTCTGTTCAGTATTCACAAAAGAGGAAGTGGGGGAGGTGTCTAATCCAATTAACAGAAGTACTCTGGAGAGGGGGTTGATCCCAGTCCTTTCACAGAAGAAAGGGTTCTGAAAGAACTCCTAAAACTGAAGGTGGACAAAGCAATGGGGCCAGATGGAATTCACCCAGAATTCTAAAAGAATTAAGCAGAGAACTAGTGACACCACTGACTATGCTTTTAACAAATCATGGAGGATGGGTGGTACCTGAGGACTGGAAGAAGGCAGATGTGATTCCTCTCACAAAAGTGGGACCAAGACAGAGGCAGGAAACCACAGACCTGTCAGTTTGACCTCTGTGGTAGGGAAAGTGATGGAATCACTTCTGAAGGAAAGAATTATTGAGTACCTAGAGGTCAGTGGGGCACAGGACCCAAGGCAGCATGGGTTCACAGTGGGAAGGTCATGTCAGACAAATCTAACTGATTTCTTTGACTGGGTGACCAAAGTAGTAGACCAGGGAGGGGCTGTGGACATGTCCTACCTAGACTTTAGCAAGGCATTTGACACAGTCCCACACAAAAGATTAGTAGTCAAATTAGCAAGCCTGGGAGTGGGTCTCAGGGTGGTAGCCTGGGTAAAACACTGGCTGAACAACAGGACACAGAAGGTAATTGTAAATGGAGTCCACTCTGAAGAAAGAGGGGTTACTAGTGGGGTACCGCAGAGTTCAGTACTGGGTCCAGTCCTTTTTAATGTCTTTATAAGTGACATTGCAGAGGGACTGAAGGAAAGTATGCCACTTTGCAGATGACACAAAGATCTGCAACAAGGTTGATACACAAGGAGGCATGGAAAGGATGAGAAGGGACTTGGCAAGGTTGGAGGAATGGTCAGAAGTATGGCAGCTTGGATTCAATGTAAAGAAGTGCAAAGTAATGCACCTGGGAAACAAAAACCCAGGGGAAGATTACACAATGGGGGGGGGTAGTAACAACAACAAAAATGGAACGAGACCTAGGGTTAATCATATCAGATGACCTTAAGGTTGGCAAGCAATGCAAGAAGGTGGTAGGGAGGGCTGGGGGGATACTGGGATGTATAGGGAGAGGTATCACCAGCAAAAAACAGGAAGTTGTTACCCCCCTATACAGACAGATGGTGAGACCCCATCTGGAGTACTGTGTCCAGTTCTGGAGACCCCATCTCCACAAGGACGTAGACAGGATGGAGGCAGTTCAGAGGAGGGCACCTAAAATGGTGCAGGGTCTGCAAGAGAAACCATACAAGGACAGTCTAAAGGAGCTTAATATGTATACCCTTGAGGAAAGGAGGGAGAGGGGGGACATGATAGAAACATTTAAATACCTCAGTGGAATCAACAAAGTCCAAGAGGGTAGAATCTTTCAGAAAAAGAGATGTGCAAGAACAAGGGGACACAATTTGAAGATAGAGGGGGGACGGCTCAGGGGCAATGTGAGGAAGTATTTTTTCACAGAGAGGGTGGTGGATACATGGAACAGCCTTCCTGTGGAGGTTGTGGGGTCTAAAACTGTGGGAGAATTCAAGAATGCATGGAACAGACATAAGGCAATTTTTGTGGGGGGTAGGAAGAAATAGGCTGTTGGCTAAATAGGATCTGCAGCTTATCCTGTAGGTAGGAAAATGGGCAGACTAGGTGGGCCAAGTGGTCCTTATCTGCCATCAAAGTCTATGTTTCTATGTCTATGTTTCTATGTTTCTATCCACCTTCCTCCAGTCCTCAGGTACCACACCCTCTTCCTATGATTTGTTAAAAAGGATAGTCAGTGGTGTCACTAGTTCTTCCCTTAATTCTTTTAGAATTCTGGGGTGAATTCCGTCAGGCCACATTGCTTTGTCTACCTTCAGTTTTAGGAGTTCTTTCAGAACCCTTTCTTCTGTAAAAGGACTGGGATCGACACCCCTATCCACAGTGCTTCTGTTAATTGGATTAGGCACTTCCCCCCCTCCTCTTTTGTGAATATTGAGCAGAAGTATTTGTTCAGTTTCTCTGCTTTTTCACTGTCTCTCTCTGCCCACCCACCGTCCTTTCTATTCAGTCTCACTATCCCTCCCTTTGTCTTTCTACGCTCCCTGATGTACCTATGAAAGGTTTTATCCCCTTTTTTAACCAAGTTGGCTATCTTTTCCTCAGTTTGGGCCTTTGTTATTCTGACTTCCTTCCCTGCTTCCTTCTGCCTTAACGGGTACAGTTCTCTGTCCTGCTCCTTCTGTGTTTCCTTATACTTCCTAATTCCAATCTTTTTCTCCCTAACCTTCCCAGTCACCTCTTTTGAGAACCATAGTGGCTTTTTCTTTCATTTTGATTTGTTTATTTGCTTCACACAAAGGCTTGCTGCCTCCATGATGGCAGTTTTGATGTTTCCCCATTGTTGCTCCACCCCTTCTTCTAGCCTGTTTGCTAGTGCTTTTCTAAGGCACTCTCCCATTTTGCCAAAGTCAACTTCCTGATTTGAAAACTATTAGAAAACAGGATAAATGACAATACTTCACATTCATATTATTAATATTACATTCCTATTATATTTTTAGTACTGAGCCAATCTATAATAGAACAATTCTGTACTCATTATGGAATTGTACTAAGATAAATTACCTAATTTTCTTTGCAATTTTTGTTATTTATTTTATTTGAAAGTTGGTGACTGGGAGAGACACAGTGAGCCACAACATTTCCAGGTGTGACCCAGAGGAAAGGGTATGTGTGTAGAGATACATACTGATTTACAGAACCAAATTAAGTTGTTGGTGGTGTTAGTGAATTATTATTAGATCAAACTGATGAGTAATAAATGTATCGCTTGTTTATCATTTGTAAAGGAATGATCCATCGTACTTCTTGTCTGAGTAGGAGTTTCTCCCAGTTGCCTTCTCTGGCTGGTCTAATGGCATTTTCAGTGTCCATAAAATGTAAAGCATTAACTAGTTATTTAAATTCCAAGAGATGCCTGACTGGTGAGAATTGTTTTATCTCCCCTCCACAAATCACTTCAATGTTCAGATAGTCTCTCCTTAAGCAGTTTCAGTGTTTTTTTCCTATGGAGAATAATGTTCAGGTGCATACTATACATTGTAGTACATGATCTGTGCAACAGGTGATCAGGTCTCAAATATAAAAAGTCTTCTCTTCATAGGTGCTTTTTATTTCTTTGGTTTTGATTGCATTGCCACACTGGCCGACGTTCCCACATTTAAAAAAACTCCACTAGGTTGCTGTTAAGTCATATTGTTGGTTTGGTGGTGGTTGCCAGTACTGAGTTTTTACGAGTGTATCCTTTATTGTTGTTTTTTTTTATTTTTGGTCTTACCCACAGTTTTTGTTTACATGTACTTTTATTTTATTTATTTTAGTCTTTGGTAACCAGGTATGGCCCACTAGGCACATGCCCCTGTTTTCAAGGGTGACCTGGAAGCAGTGGGAAGGTTAAGTGACTCACTCAGGTATACCATTGCTAGAGCAATAATTTTTCAGTGATGTGGTCGATACCAATGCTATCACTGTAAAGTCCACTTGCGACTCTGGCACCCTTCCCCAAGGTCCTGCACCCCATCTCCAACTCAGCTCCATCTTGAAGTTGAGAATCCGAAGGAGGGAGGTAGAGGGGTGCAGCCCCATGCAAAACAATAAAATTTATCAAGCTGGCACCATCATGACTGCAATTGCGGTTGATGCAGTGGTGTTGGGGTAATGTCGCTTCAACATGAAATTGTCGATGTGGCATTGTGGATCCACTTGCTCAGAGTCACACAGTAATGCAAGTGGAGGTTGTGGGGATCAAACTGAGGTCTACTATGGCAGTCACAGAAACATGGTACAAAGAGAACCATGACTGGGATGTCAACATACCAGGGTACACAATCTACAGGAGGGACAGGGAGGGAAGAAGAGGAGGAGGAGGAGTAGCTCTCTATGCTAGGGAAGGGATCAAAGCAACAAAATTAAAGGGTAAACTGGGAGGAGAGGAGGCACTTTGGGTCACCCTAGAGACTGGAAATGGCTCCACAATCCGCACAGGGGTTGTATACCGACCCCCATCTCAGGGGGAGGAAATGGACAAGGAAATGACAGAATGCATCCTTGGGATGGCAGAGAAAGGGGAGATATTGTTGATGGGGGACATGAATATGCCAGATGTTAACTGGAGCACATTTGCTGCAGCCAGATCCAAGAGCAGGGCCATTCTCGATGTCCTACAGGGGGCATGCCTCAAACAGCTAGTTTTGGAACCCACTCGGGAAGGAGCAATCTTAAACCTGGTACTCTGAAATGGGGACAGTGAGAGGATCTCTGATCTTGAAGTGGGTAGCCATCTAGGAACAAATGACCACCAAACAGTGTGGTTCACGATAAACTTAGCTGTAGAGTCAAGCCACACAAAGTGAAGGTACTGGACTTCGGGAGGGCTGATTTTGTCAAAATGGGAGAGTGCCTCAGATATGCACTAGCAAACAGACAAGAAGGTGGGGTGGAGCAACAATAAGGAAATATCAAAACCACCATCACAGAGGCAACAAGCCTTTGTGTGAAGCAAATAAACAAATCAAAATGAAAGAAAAAAACACTATAGTTCTCAAAAGAAGTGGTGGGGAAGGTAAGGGAGAAAAAGATAGCATTCAGGAAATATAAGGAAACACAGAAGGAGCAGGACAGAGAACTGTACCAGTTAAAGCAGAAGGAAGTGGGTAAGGCAGTCAGAATAGCAAAGGCCCAAACTAAGGAAAAGATAGCCAACTCGGTTAAGAAGGGGGATAAAACCTTTTATAGGTACATTAGGGAGCAAAGAAAGACTAAAGCAGGGATACTGAGGCTGAATAAAGAGGAAGGTGGTTTGGCAGAGAGCGACAGTGAAAAAGCAGGGATATTGAATGAATACCTCTGCTCAGTATTCACATTGGAAAAGCAGGGGGAGATACCTAATCCAGTCAATAGAAGCACTCTGGATGGGGGGGGGTTGATATTAGTCCTTTCACAGAAGAAAGGGTTCTGAAAGAACTCTTAAAACTGAAGGTGGATTGAGCAATCGGGCCTGATGGGATTCACCCCAGAATTCTAAAAGAACTAAGTGAAGAACTAGTAACACCACTGACTACCCTTTTTAATGAATCATGGGAAGATGGTATGGTACCTGCAGACTGAAGTAGGGCAGATGTGATTCCCCTTCTCAAAAGTGGGAGCAAGACAGAGGCAGGAAGTTACAAACCTGTCTGTTTGACCTCAGTGGTAGGGAAAATGATGGAATCACTTCTGAAGGAAAGAATTGTTGAGTTCTAGAGGCCAGTGGGGCAGAGGACCCAAGGCAGCATGGATTCACTGCAGGAAGGTCAAGTCAGACAAATCTAATTGATTTCTTTGACTGGATGACCAAAGTAGTAGACCAGGAAGGGGCTGTGGACATGGCCTACTTAGACTTTAGCAAGGCATTTGACAGAGTCCTGCACAAAAGATTAATAAACAAATTAGCCAGCCTGGGAGTGGGTCCCAGGGTGGTAGCCTCGGTAGAACACTGGCTGGACAACAGGACACAGTGGATAATAGTGAATGGAGTCCACAGTGAAGAAAGGGGGGTTACTAGTGGGGTACCGCAGGGTTGAGTACTGGGGCCGTCCTTTTTAATGTCTTTATAAGTGACATTGCAGAGGGTCTGGAAGGGAAAGTATGTCTCTTTGCAGATGACACAAAGATCTGCAACAGGGTTGATACACACGGTGGGATGGAAAGGACGAAAAGGGTCTTGGCAAGGTTGGAGGAATGGTCAAATGTATGGCAGCTTAGATTCAACACAAAGAAGTGCAAAGTAATGCACCTGGGAAACAAAAACCCAGGAGAAGAGTACACAATTGGGGGGGGGGTGAGATACTGACAACAACAAAAATGGAAAGGGACCTGGAGGTAGTCATATCAGATGACTTAAAGGTGGGCCATCAATGTGAGAAGGCAGTAAGGAGGGTTGGGAGGATACTGGGATGTATAGGAAGAGGTATCACCAGTAGAAAACAGGAGGTTGCTTCTCCTCTGTACAGACAGTTGGAGAGACCCTATCTGGAGTTCTGTGTACAGTTCTGGAGACCCCATCTCCGCAAAGACATATACAGGGAGGAGGCTGTTCAGAGGAGGGCAACCAAAATTGTGCAGGGTCTGCACCAGAAGACATATTAAGAAAGACTAAAGGAGCTTAAGATGTATAGCCTCGAGAAAAGGAGGGAAAGGAGGGACATGATAGAAACTTTCAAATACCTCAAGGGAATCAACAAAGTCCAAGAGGGTAGCATCTTTCAGAAAAAGAGTTGTGCAAGAACAAGGGGGCACAATTTGAAGATAGAGGGGGGATGGCTTAGAGGTAATGTGAGGAAGTATTTTTTCACACAGAAGGTTGTAGATGCATGGAGCAGCCTTCCTGAAGAGGTTGTAGAATCAAAAACAGTGGAGGAATTCAAGAATGCATGGGACAGACATAAGTCAATTCTAGTGGGGGGGTAGGAGGAAGTAGGCTGTTGGTTAACTAGGATCTGAAGCTTATCTGTTAGGTAGGGAAATGGGCAAACTAGGTGGGCCAAGCAGTCCTTATCTGCTGTCAAATTCTGTTTCTATGTTTCTACTTAGCTCTCTCTCACACCTTTTTACTCTAACCTCTAGGCTATACTGTTGTTGCCCCTGTAATGTTTAGCTCCCTAATAAAGGCATAAAAGAGGGGGCATAATGGTATCAAAGGAGAGATGGTGGTTTCTCCATGACAGGAAAGCAAGTTTAGGTTACTTTAATGCGCATTGTGGTCTGTGGGCAGGTTGAGTTGACAGGGCTGAGTGCAGTTGGACATTTGCAGTGCACCCAGAAAAGCATTTATTTCAGCTGTGCATGCTTATGGCACTTTAAGAGTGCCTACAGTTCTGTACCGGGCCTTTGCTGGGCATCAGAAGAGGAACTGTGGTACAATGTAGCACTTCATTGAACGAAAAAACAGCAGCATTTTTCTACTTTCTGGAATGCACTCCTGTACACTCTAGCCCCTGTTCTTGTGGCCTTCTACATGTGTTGCTACACTTCCTGAGCAAGAAGGTCTGCCACTCAGTCGCTCAGATGTGTTGTTCTCTAGACTGTTTCAAACTGAATGTGATCCCTAGCAAAGAAGGAGTCAGTTTATCCTTTCTCGACAAACTGTGGGTGTCAGTACAGAAAATACGATTATCTGAAATCTGCCGCATGTTATGCTTTGTTACCCAATACTTTTAAAGCCAATAACATATACAGGGCCAGTGCTGAAACACTTTTTTTAGTTTAGAAACCTGAAAAGGGGGTCTGAAGATAAATAACAAAAGCTGGTTGCTGCCAGACCCAGCTTGTCTCGCAACAACTAAATGAGTACCCGGAGGCTTTACAGCTCAGCATCAGGGTCTCTCCAGACTTTGTCACACCCACACTAGACTGGGTCAGTACCACATCAGACTGGACAGTTGGAAGCATAAAAATATATTTATATTGGTTGCAGGATAACACTGTACTGATTTTCATTTAAATTATTATTATAAGATAATTTAAAATCTCACATTTTGAATATGCACAAAGCATATATAAAATACAATTTTACTCTAACTATTGACAAAAAAAGTTAGTCTCAGACTACAAGCCTTCATTCAACAGACTAGTAAAACTGGAAATATAAAAGAAAAAGTTAGCCTCGGACTAAACATCTTCTTTCAATAGAGGATAATCATTCAATAGAGGATAACAAGGCTTCGAGTCTCTTCTCATTGTGCTTTTCCTGGTTACCAATTTTAAATAAATAAAAAGTCTAGTTTAAGTGCAGTTAAGCATCCTTGGGCCTGTTTACATAGCCTTATGATTTGGTAAGGGTCTGTGCATTTTGAATACTATTTGAAGTTGCCCACATGATGAATGCATAGTATATGGTTTACAAGTACAGCTGCAATTTTTCCAAAGCTCATCTCTCAGCTGCACAGGTTTGAGCCCCTCACAGAGGTGGGTGGGTAGTGGCCAACTCAGAAAGTAGTTACACTCCCAAAACTTGCAGAAAGCCATGTTAACTTTTTAGAAGTAATGTGGGGCTAATTCGCCTATACCAAAGCACTGAATCTGGTTGTATTGCTGTGTTAATGTTGTAACGGCAAACTAATGTGTTTCAGAAAGTATATTTTCAAAAGAAGTTCAATTTGAACCTAAAACGTAGAAATTTGCATAAGTTATTTCCCAAGAATATAGTCTTTTCTTTTTTTTAAATTGCATTTTTACTGTGTTTTTCATAAAAATATACAACTCAACTAGTTAACGAATCTAACAATTTAACTCTACATAACAGAAGAAAAAGCAAAAAAAAATGACAATAAAAATTACATTACATTACAAACCCATCAAGCTTCTTTTACCTGAACAGATTTCATAGTTTGTGAGACAAACTGATACTGAGTCTTTACATGTTGTTATCTCTTCATGGTCTTAATTCCTTAAGAACATTTCCTATAATTTCAAACCCTTTTGGCTCAGTGCTTATAGCCAACACCTCCAGTATTGATACCCCTCCTTTACACTTTTACATTTGAAATAGGGGAGTCATCTTGCCTTGAAGATTTTGTTGTGTAAGTGAAGGTATGATGTAAGCCTCTCCATGTCTTTAATAAGCTGACAGCAAGTTTCCTATGTGCTACTGTCGGTGGCTGCTCCAAAAGCTTCCCCTTGGTAATAGCTTTTCATGCTGCTGCAATCAGAATGTTAAACAGATATTTTTGCCTGTGGGTGTGGCCTCCTGCTGGGAAAGCCATCAACACCAGCACTGCACATCTATCCTGTGTCTGTATCTGGAGCATATCCCTTATGGTCTGGCTGACCTCCCTCCAGTACATCTTGATCTTTGGATATCCCCAAAAAATATGTGCATGAGTGTCCACATGCCCGCAGCCTCTCCAGCACTTATCTGTCGGGTATTTAAGTTTAGTTATAACTGGGGTCCTAAAGAAGCAAACCTTTGCCATACAGATTATCTCAATGAAGGGAATGTTATTATTCTGTGGACTTGTTCCCAAATTTTTTACCATCTCGAGGCAGGAATGGCTTGCCCCATCTCTCCCACTTAAGTTGGATCACCTGTCTGTCCAGTGTATCATCTCTTCTGTCCAGTTTATATAGGCTAGAAATGAGATGCTCCACCTTACCTTCCTTCATCAGCTTGACACAGCAACTGACCAAGGGGTGTCGGTTTGCCACTTCACATGCTCTCATTTTGTTTCCCCTGGCAAGTTAGTGTTTCACTTGCAGAAAACAGAGAACATCTCAGTGTGACAGGTTGAACTCCCCTTGCAATTGTTGGTAGCATTTGATCTGGTCAGCTGTACACAGTTGGGCTAATCTACAAAGATCCAGTCCTTCCCATTTTGTAAAGACCGGGTGAATGTAGTCTTTTCTTAGTTGTGGGCCATGGCCAGCCAACCGAGAGAAGAAAAAAAAGACTGTCAAAACAATGACAAAAGAGCACACCTTTGTGATAATTTCTAACTTAGTGTAGTCTGTAGTCAGTTCTATCCTGAGGAATAGTTTGTTTAGGATTTTAATTCAATTTCAGGAATACTTTTTTGAACTCTGATCATGGCAGTTGGCCTAGTGGGGCACTTATTATACTACAGTCAGGTTTTGAATAGTGAAAAAAAAAATATTTTGGTGTTAGTTACGAAAAACTATTAAACTCTGTCCTTTAAAAATGAGATGAATACAAATGTATGACTGACATGTGTCTGTGTGTTTATTCCGATGACCGATACACATACCTGTTTTATGAATACATAAGAATGAGTAATCATTAACATTTATTTTGTTTTTAACTGTTTTTGCAAGTGCTGTTATCAGATGCTTGTTTCAAAATTCAAACCTGGCCTTTGTGTAGCACGCAACTGTGGTAACCTCATTACCTCTGTGACCTTCTGCCACTGTGTCTGTTCAGCTCATTAGACAGCCTGGAGCTTCCTGTATTGAAAGCATTACACGTGCTGCATATCATAGACTGGATTTATTCAAATGCAACCCATTACAATTTCTTTGTGTATTCTCCTTAGTTTATTGTTCCACTTTGTGAATAAGTACTGTAGGAGCTGCTTTATCAGGATGCCTTGGTGATGGATTTTCATCAACATTAAGCAGTAATTCAGCTTAACAGGAGGCAACAAAAATTGCCTCTTTTGCACGTTTCTTGATCCCAACCTTCCAATTGCAGTAGTGCTCTTACTGGCTCCAGTGCTTAAGATATGGGAAATCAGATCAGCTTCTGAAATCTGTTCAGTTCAGTATTAGTTCTCCCTTCAACTACAGTGGCTGCTGTTCAATTACAGTAGACAGTGTGACTGTGGTGTCAATGCTGGCATTCATTTTCACCAAATACGCAGATTCTACAGTATTCTACAGTACTCAAGCTTCACTCACGAATGTGGAGAGAGAGCTGAGACAGCAATGGGTTAGGGAGAGATATCAGCTGTTATTAATTCTGCCAACTCACTTCACCTGGAGGCTAGAGTCAGCAGATGTTTCTTTGTTTTAGTAAGCACCTCACATTCTAACTGAGACACTCATAATAGGTGAGAAAGAGGGAAGAGGCTATGGAGGGGGTACATAGATACACAGAAATGTGATGGCAGAAAAGGACCGCCAGGCCCTCCTAGTCTGCCCACTTTGCCTAGTTATTTGCTAGGACATGGATAGGGTGAGAGATGTTGACTGTGTTTTTGATTCATGTGTTGTATTATACTTGCTGAAAAAAAGGTAGGGGGATTTTATTGTCATGCTGCATAGATCATGTGCATTTACTCACCTCAGCTCTGCAATGTTCACTCAGTTCTGCAGATTACACAATCTGCGTTAATCTCTGCATATGGTTAGCACATGCTTTTATTTTAAAATGTTATCTATGTTCTTGATTATGTGGTTTTGTCTGTGTGCTGCAAAAACAAACAAAAAACAGAACCTCAGAAGGGTTTATATAGAAGTGAACTGCAGCATGTCTCCAGGAAAGTGTTGAGTGAGAAGTGAACCACAGCATGTCTCCAGATTTTCTGTTGTGATTTTTTTTTAGGTTTGCAAGAGTAGAACAGTTCATGTTTTACATATAATACATTCACAATATCTGTAATAAATCTATGAATCTATGAAATACAGTAATTTGTTGTATTTGTCAGATTCATCAGTACTAATGTAGTGCTGTAGGTTTAAACAGCAATTCAGTATTCCTTTTCCGTTCTGCCAAATCAAAAGGAATAATTTGATTTTCTCCTAAAATTCCCCATAACTTGTAATTATTCATTGGCTAATAATCGATTAGTAATGTACATAAATTGAAGAGCTGAACAGTGTATAACATCTCAAATGAGAATCATGCAGAGTGACAGCTTTATTATGTGCTAACTCTGTTGTTTTCTTTGTGCCCAAATCCCCAGAAAAAATACATCATTTCAAAAACTACATATAGCCTATGTTTTTAGGCAGTACATCAATAAATGATGCTCTAAATAAGTGTGTGATTTAAGCCAGTTATATAGAGAAATCTCCACACATAACAACATTGCAAAGTGGCCATCAATCAGCTGTTACAGAGACTGACAAGAATTTCAGCTGATCAGTCTTTCTACTCATTCTTCATTTGGACAACTCATATGAAATTTATAAATAGACAATATACAAGGTGGGGTATATGGCAGGTTCATCTTATTGCAGTATAAGTATTTGTATAATACTTTTTTCTTTCTGTTCTGCAACCTGCCTGGGTCATGCCTTAAAACAGTCCCCTGGATCAGCACACTTACCCGGTTACCAAATAAATAAATAAATAAAGCCAGTTAGAAAGATTTGTTGTGAGATCTGTATGAATTTGATCAATTCACATTGATTTCTAATTGACAGACTATCAGACAGATAAGCTGTCACCCTTAGCACACAGTTCCCAGTTTGTCTATTGCAGATTACAGCATGAACAGGTCTAGTTTTATAAGGATGAACTTTTATTTGAGCAAAGTTATTGCTGCTGGTATGGTAGAATTTTACATGAAAGCCATATCTTGGGACTTGGGTGGGTGATCAGTGAATCAGGGTCCAGGGTGGGACCCTATACTATGGAAAACCCGATTTTATTTACAGGTGGATGATCATCCAATCGGGGGACAAGGTGGGACCCTGCACTATGGAAAAGCCTTTTTTCTGTTAATTTAAGGATGATTGATCAGGTGCTTGGGGACCAGGGTGGGACCCAGCACTATGGAGAATACATATTTTTATAATTTAAGGTTGTTAACTGGGGACTGCGGTGGGACACTGCATTATGGAATATATTGTTTTTATTTAATTTATTCAGGTATTTTAATGTTGGGATTATTCAAGGTGTACATGTGCTCTACTATGGATGAAATTTACCATTTTTATTCTCAGAGATCACTGCTACTCCTCAATAGACAGCCTATTCTTCCATCACACATTAAATAAAATAAACTATGTAATTTGTTTGTGTTTTTATTCAATATGACCATTTTACTTCCATTCAATGTTGGTCTTTTTTTTTTGGTCCAGTGGCTGCTCTCTGGCACCTCTCTTTTTCCTTCTGTTTTTCCTTTTATCCTCACTTCTCTCCCCTTGCTACTCAGATGAAATCTACAATCCACACTAGGGGTTCTTGGGGTACAGGCTACTTGGCTTCACAATATTTGTTTCTGTTTACTTATTTTTGCTTGGCCTGTCCATTCTGAAGTCTGTCAACTTCCTGACTCTGCAACTTCCAACTACTGTACCTGGCTTTGGGTTTTCTCTCTTTAGCATCTGCCCCTGTATGGCAGGTGTCTACAAGTTGCATGGACAGAAAACAAGGCAAAGCAAAGAACTCCTCTAAGCACAGTAAAAACTTTTTCTCAAAATAAAATATTGATGTGTGAGCAAATAATATAAAAATAAATCCACAGGAGAGAAAAAAAAATATGTTAATGTAGGAATTATTCAAAGTGTTCATGTGCCTTATTATAGAGGAACGTGAGCATATAATGGTGGAACATCTGGTTGTCAGTGGACTACAGGACACAAGACAGCATGGTTTTACCAGGGGGAGGTCATGTCAGACCAACCTCACTGAATTTTTTGATTGGGTGACTAGGGAGGTGGATCAGGGGAGGGCAGTTGAAGTGGCCTCTCTGGACTTCAGCAAGGCTTTGACATTGTGCCACATAGAAGGCTATTTCACAGACTGGGCAATATGGGTGTGGGCACGGCAGTAGTGCAGTGGTTAGGTAACTGGCTGGGTGGAAGGACACAGAGGGTGGTGGTAAATAGCTGTCACTCCACAGAGGGAAGAGTGACCAGTGGGGTACCACAGGGATCAGTGATGGGACCGGTACTATTCAACATCTTCATCAGTGACATTGTGCAGGACCTAGAAGGCAGAATTTCCCTGTTCACTGATGACATAAATCTCTGTAACAGAGTGGATACACCAGAGGGTGTAGACAGAATGAGAAGGGACCTGCAGAAACTTGAAGAATGGTCAGGGGTTTGACAATTGAAATTCAATGCAAAGAAGTGCAAGATAATGCTTATGGGGCACAAAAACCCAGGCACAATATATCAGCTGTGGGTGAGGATATAGCATGTACCAAGCAGGAAAGGGATCTTGGGGTTATCATCTCTGATGACCTCAAGGTAGGGAAACAGTGCGACAAGGCAGCAGGTAAAGCAAATAGGATGCTGGGATGCATAGGCAGGGACATCACCAGCAGGAAAAGGGAGGTCATAATTCCACTATGCAAGACACTAGTGAGGCCCCACCTGGAGTACAGTGTACAGTTCTGGAGACCTTGCCTACGTAAGGACATGGACAAGGTAGAGAAGGTTCAGAGGAGGGAAGCAAAGATGGTACATGGATTGCATCACAAGTCCTATGAGGACAGGTTGAAGGACTTACATATGTGCTCCCTGGAAGAGGGAGAGAGGTGATATGATACAGACATACAAGTATCTTACAGACAGGAACAAGGTGTAGCAATACACTATTTTTAAGCAAAAAAGATGTTCCAGGACTAAAGGGCATGGGATGAAGTTGGAAGGAGGACTATTCAGAGGAAACATGAAAAAGAATTTCTTCACAGAACGGGTGGTGGACAAGTGGAACACACTGCCAGAGGAAGTGATGGGGGCTGAAACAATCATGGGATTTAAGAATGCATGGGATAGACATAAAGGAATTCTGTAGGTCAGGGGTGAGGAGCAACAGACCTCTAGGAAAACATAAAGTGAACTTACAAGCTCAAATGGGCAGACTGGGTGGGCCGTAGGCCCTTATCTTCTGACATTGTCTATGTGTCTATGTATCTATGTATCTGTGCTGTTCCACAAAAGACAGACTCTTCTTCCACCACACACTATGCCTGCTCCTCTACTCATACATTACTGTTCTTTTCTTTCTTTGCTGGCACTCCATATTTTCATACTGGTATTATTAGTTTCAATAATGTTGAAGCTCAGAATCTCTGCTGTGTAGCTTCTGTTCTCTAAAGTCGATAGTGAACCAATTACAGCACACTTCACCAAATAATGCAGCACCAGAGATGCTATGGACTGAGCTAAGGATTGGGTTTTTACCTTATGCCACTTAACAGCAGTCAAACACAATGTGCCAAGTAGCATAAATACTTTTACTAACATTTTCACAATGTGATTAGAGGCACAATATAGTTCCCAAATGCCAAGCACTGTTTTTCCCTTCCTCATGCTCTGTTTAATCTAATGTTCTAATATTCACTCTAGTGCGTCCCCTTTCTAGCGCCGTAGTGTCTGACATCACCAGTTCCTCAGTGCAATTTAGTAAGAAATTTAGTTTGCATCACTTTGAAACATTTATAAAAATATTTATTTGATTAAAAAGTAACAGCTTATACTGTAAGTATAAGGGTACAGAAATATTAGGTATAAAATATAGAGATATGAATGATACAGAAGAGGAAGTGACAGAAAAACCTGAAATGTGTTTTTATGTGCTTTTATTCAACATGACCTTTTTCTTCCTTTCCATTTTGATGTTTTTGTTTTGTTTATTTATTGTTTTTTTGGTCGAGCAGCTGCTATTTGGCACCTCTCTTCTCTTCTTCTAGTTTTCCTTTTATCCTCACTTCTCTCCCTGCTCTGATTATATGTAATCTGTGGTCTACACTATGGTTTTTCAGGATCCATGCTACCTCGCTTCACCATAGTTTGCATTTGCCTGTCCATTCTGAAGTCTCTTAACTTCCAACTACCCAGCTTTGGCTTTTCTGTATTTAGCATCTCCTCCTGTAGTCAGCTGTCTACATGTTGCATGGACAAAAAATACAAACAAACAGAACAAAACATAGCAAAGCAAACACCACTCTAAATGCAGTAAATACTTTTTCTCACAATAAAAGGTGGAGATGTTAGCAAATATTGTAACTATAAATAGATACTAGTAAAAAAAATTGTAATATAAAAGGCATTTTTTTTTACTTAAGGGTGGCTGATCAGGTGAACGGGACCATGGTGGAACCCTATGCTATGGAAAAGCCTTTTTTTAATTTATTGGGTGGGTGATCAGCCAGTTGGTGACTTGGGTGGGATGGTAAAGCCTTTCTTTTAATGCATGGGTCAGTGATCTGCAGATTGAGGATGGGGTGGGAGCCTGCACTATGAAAAAAGTATTTTTTTAAAATTTATCAATGGTTGATCGGATGATCGAGATTGCGGTGGGAACCTGTACTATGGAAAACATTTTTTTATTTATTTAATGGTGGTTGATTGGATTATTGGGGACCAGGATGAGACCCAGCACTATGGATAATATATATATATATCTTTTTTTTTTTAATTTATGGGTGAGTGATCAGCGGATCGGGGACCGGTGTGGGACCCTAAAGTATGGAAAATATTTTTTGTTCATTTACAGGTAGATGATCAGCTGAGCCTGAGATTACTTGATTTTCTTGCAATAGCTATCATATACTATAAAATACAATGTATGGTCTGCTATCCATAACAAGTGGGAATTGCCATCTCAAGGTTGCCATGGCAACCAAAACTTCTTGAGCTATGATCTCAAGGTTTAAACGATCACCACTGACAACCTTTTAATGTCTACCCACATTTGTTATGGATAGCCGACCATACATTATCCACTATGTTTCATCTTGGTGCACAGGTGGAAACACTTCAGAATTTTAGGTGGTCCAGCTATATCATTTAATCAGTGACACCTGTTTAAACCATTTAGTATGTGGTGTATTGAAATCTTTGAGTGCTTTAAGTAAGTCTTACTTCCCAGTTGTTTAATTTTGAAGTTGACTAGAACAGAATGTATTCAAACATTTAAAATTATCAGAACTTTCAAATATTAAATAAGCTTAAATCTCTTCCTGCAACTGTAGACCGAATTCCTCACTTTAAGGAATAAATTACCTAACTATGGATACTCACTGCAATAAAATGCATTGTTCCAATATCAGGACGTAAGCATTAAAATGTCAAATATTATAGCTGCAAATTACTTACAAAGCTAGTATTAGCTAATTTTCTACATATATTCTCTCGACAATAGCATTCACTGTTCTGGAACTGCTAGGATTTGTATCTCACAAGCCAAAGAAACAAGCCTACAATGTGAGAACAACTATAACTTGTATTTAGATTCATGCAGATTTAAACATATACATAAAAAAGTAAGGGCCTCCTTTCATAACCTCCATAACCTCTGAACATCAATGCTATAAGTTATTATTCTATATTCATTTATTTATTGTCTATATATATATATATATATATGTATATATATATATATATATATGACTTTCATTATTAAACCAGAGCCACTTGTTGCACTGACATACACAGAAACATATTTAAACTTAGAAACAGACAATGACAGCAGAAAAAAGAAACTGTCTATCCAGTCTGCCCAAAACTTGTTTTCTAGTAACTCAGTATGACTAGATATATATATTAAAAATGTTCTTTTTTCTTATTCTTTCCATTAAACCATAAGGTATTCAAGAATGATATTAGTCCCTTAGGTCTATGTTGGACTTCCAGGTCATTTAAATACTTGTGCATTAAATTATCCCGTAACCCCCTAACATGGTTTAAGGAAAATCTTGAATCCCTCTCACAGCTTATTATCCACGACCTCGATAGGTGGTCCAAACTTCCCATATCATTATGGGGCCGGATCAACATAATCAAGATGAATATTTTCCCTAGAATTTTTTACCCTTTATCTCTTCTCAATACTTTTATCCCGTTACTCTGGTTTAAAAAATTACATGGCATATTTACTAGATTTATCTTGGCAGAAAGATATCCCCATTTGGCCTATTACAAATTAGCAGCTCCAAAATTTGAGGGGGGTTTGCGGATTCCCCATCTGGCTATATACTACTGGGCCAGTCATCTAGCAAAATGTTTGAGATGGATATCCCCTGGCCCGGAAAAGGAACAACCGGTCTGGCTAAGGATCGAACTGGATGTAATTAGATCTAAGAATCTGGACCCCCTAACATTATTTTATCTTAAAATATCCCAGGTGCGTATGGTTGAGGACTGCCCCACAGTAGGTACTTCACTAAAGGTATATACACAATTATGTTCATTTTTGCATTATACCCCTCAGTTATACTTAGCTCAGTCTATTTGGAATTCCCAATCCTTCACTATTAACAAGAAGCAGATTCCCCGTAAATGGCTGTCCCAACTGGGAGATGGGAAACTGCTTTCTTTGGTGGATGACAAGGGGCAATGGTTGTCCGTAGGAGATATTATTAAGAAATTTCTTATTCCAGTTTCCTCCCATTTCAAAGTTATGCAGTTAAGGCACTTACTCACAATAATATTTGGTAACACCCCCAGACTGTCCCAGCCCTGATACCTGAGGTCTCCTCACTTATTGGATCTTCAGGTGTCATATCTAAATTATATCAGGTTCTGTTTCACAAAAGATATGGAGTCTCTTTTGGACCCACAAGATTCTGGAATTCGATTCTTCCTCAGTATCATCTGGATTGGCAATCTCTGTGGAGATCCTGCCATAAATAAGTCTCTTAAGACAGACTGCGTCTCATGCAATATCATATATTACATAACATGTATTGCACTCCTGTAAAACTAAAGAAATGGGGTCTCTTGAATTCCAATATATGTATGAAGTGTTTTCGGGAAGAAGGAACACTTCTTTACATGTTCTGGTCCAGTTCCAAAATTTCCCTTTTATGGGATTCAATCAAGATTTCCCTGGATCCCCTACTGGGCCTTCAGGAGCATTTTACACCTGATATATGCCTTTTAGGGGATCTGTCTTCTGTCAGGGTCAAAGTAAGAAAATTTCATATATCTATGGTTGCCCTATCTATTAAGAAGCTTATTTTATGTCACTGGAAAGACTAGTCGACCCCAACTTTTTAAGAATGGGTGTACGAAATTCTTGCCAACCTCCGAATAGAAAAAGCGATTGCTAGTCTTTACAACAGACTGGCAGTATATACCAAAATATGGGATCCCCTTCACTCCTTAATTTTATTGGCTCAGTCATAATTATTTTATATTTTAAAATGCCCTATAGATTCTTAGGGAATGAGCTCAGTACTTAGGGGATTCATGGAGTAGTTGCTGCTGTAAGGAGAGGAAGGGGAGGGATGGGAGGGTTGGGAAGTTATGTCCTTATAATTGGATGTATTGCATCTCATTCTCATCATAACTGCCCTTTATAATGGAAAATGTATTAATAAAGTTTAAATTAAAAAAAATATATTTTTTCACCATTTATCAACATCCAATATTTGATGCATGATTAGGGATGTATTTCACTTTATGTAGCATTCTGTATGTATTTTTATGATGCAACAATTTATAAAGTGAAAAAAGAAGCCTTAGTAAAGGCTGGCAGTCAGAGATTGGATGCACAATTTAATTTCCAGTTGCTGCCTAAAGGATAATGGGGGTAGGGGAAATGTACAGATACAGAGGCAGATAATATAGGAGTGAGGGGATGCATCATCAGTATGCACTTTATGTGCGTGCTACAGTACATACAAAACATGAATGAACAAAGCAGCAGAATACAGGTACTAAACAACATATAGGAAGTGCATACATGCACATATTTGCTGTGCATTTATCTGTCTATAGCAGTCTCTTTGCTTGTTGTTCAGTCTAGGAAATCTCTCTTTTTCTTCCCCTTCCTCTAACTTATTTCTTCCTTTCCTCACTGGCTCTTTTCCCTCCCTCACATTTGTCTTTTTCCTTCCTCTCTCCTTTTCTATCCCAACCATTCTTCTTCCCTCATTTGATCGCTTGCTGTTCATTCGGAAGCCTTTCATTTTGGATATGCTATTTATACAGTATGTGTATGTTTAGGCAATTCCAAAACTGGGAGACTGTAGAATGCTTGAAATTGTGGATACTGCAGTCTAATAGTTGCAGCATGTGTTCCATTAACATATAGCTTCCCCTATCTCTGCCTGCCTCTAGCACTTGCTGTACATTTACCAAGGTCTGCCTCAACACCCATAGCAGTGGGATGGCTTGACTGATAGAGGAAATGTCTCCCACTCACTGACTGTGTGGCATTCTCAAATAGCCACAGAATCCAGATCAAGCCGTCCATGGGTCACCATTGCTCAGCTGTAAGACACTGATGCTCTAGAAGTGTCATGGCTTGTGTGAAGCAGCAGGTATTCCAAGATGGCCTTGTATTTCTTGTACAAGGGCTCGATCATGTAGAGTGTCAAGTTCCTTCTCGAGACAACTTCCAGCTTGAGAAAGTGCTGTGGTAGCCTGATCTGGATCTGCAGCTGCATAAGATGGTCAAAGGACTTTTCAGAAAGAGCAAAATTGGCACAGATGTGCCATGCCACAGTTAACATTGGCTTGATTTCAGGATATGCTAGAGACTCCTGCACTACAAGATTAAGACAGTGTGCCATGAAGGGAACCCTAAGAAACCAACCATTGCTGATGCATTTTACCACATTAGAGCCATTATCACTTGCTATGAAACATGCTTTCAGGGACAGTGGGTACAGCCACTCATCAATTTCAGTCAGGAGAACTAAAATTTTTTGACCAGGTGTGATCCTGTTACTCTCCTCATTGCCATAGTGTTGTGCTGGTGAATAACTCGAATGTTTCTACCACCACAGTTAGGCTTCACAGTTTTTTTTTCCATCTTAGCATCAAATGCTAGCCCACGTAACAGCACCCTATGGGCTATAATATTTATGTAAGAGCTACCACTGGCCATATATCCATACTAAGGTTTATGTATGGTGATGCTAAATGCTGCATGGCATGTCTTACTGTGTGTGACACAGTCCTCTAGATTTCTGGAATGGCACAGTTGCAGAAATATGTGTGTAATGGAATCTTCCATTTTGGACAGGCACATGCCGTCACCCTGTAGAAGGCTACGTTCTCCACAATAGAGAATGGCAATAAAGTGATGACATTCCTGCAGTTGTTACATTAAGTTAATGTGCAACAGCATGATTGTCTGGGTATTTGGTGTGGCACTCAAACATGTGAATATACAATATACAGTAGCAGAGCTGGGAAAGCCAGGATTTGTTTACTTAGAGCCAAACCAGAGCTGAGCCAGTAATCTGGCTTGATCCTATGAGCCAAAATATGAGCTGTGTTCTGGCTGCTCAGGCTGTTTTCTATATAGGAGTTGAATGTTTTAGACACAATGCTAGCTGCTCAGGCTTACAAAAATGCTTATTTTGACTGTGATTGGCTTGGATTGACCATGTCTGTCAATTACTTATAGAGGCTGAGCAAAGCCGAGCCAGGCATGAAGCTCAAGCCAGGCTCATGCCTGCTCTGACATGCCCAGCGCTATACAGTTGTCTGCATCTTTCAGGATTTGGGGTTGAGAGACCAAACTGATTGGATCTGCACACTATTGGGCTAGGTTTGGACTCAAGGGGAATTACAGATGCTGAATGAATAAATTATCTGATTTTGGATGCTTTTGGGAATGGGAGTGATGAGTTTCACAGACTCTGGCTGCTAATACATAATCCACACTGCTACACTGCCCACTACAAATATATCCCACAAACTCTTCCTCCTCATGTCTGCAGTACTCCTTTGCAGTCACTTCTGAATCCTGCCCAGGGTCTTTATTTGTGCCACTTTGGGATGACTTGCTCAGTGAGGTCGATAAGGGGAAAATCACCCTGCACCAGCTTCCCTTTGGTGCTGAGTCTAGCATGCCAGGTGCCTGGACTTCAGGTCTGTGTTTTGCGCACCAGTTCTGAGATGGCTACTTTTTTTCCCAGATATCATACATGCTAGGCATAGCTGGCAGATAGCCACAATTTCATCTACCGGGTCAAGATTATAAGAATTCCTAACTTGGGATTTTGCAGTCCTGTTTTCATATGTTGGTGGACCAGGTACTGGGACATTGGGGGGCTAAAAATGGGTGTTTTGGGGAATGATTTTTTCAGTGGTTCAGCTATTGACTCATCCTCCATTATTATTATTATTTGCTCAACTGAGTCAACAGCTGGAGAACAGGGCTGTGGGACCTTTATAGTTTCCCTGATCCTTACTTTTTTTTCCTCCAGTTCCCATAGAGGGTCCAGATCATCATCCCCATCCCCACCTAGGATATTAACCTCATCCTGACTTTGCTACCCTGTATTTCCTTCTGAGGAGCATATTATTCCCTGGTCTTGCATGAAGAAACACTACAATCTGCCACATCATACTGTGAGTCATGCTTAGCCTCTTCTACAACACTTTTGGGAATGTCAGCCTCCTCGTCCTCATCCTCAACCACATTCCCAGAGGAATACATATGTGAGGTTCTTGGTCTGCTCCTGTGGTCCCTGCCTGCACTGCGTGCACTGCCAGCACCAGCACCAACCAGCACTGATGTCACAGATTTTGCTGAGGACAATATGGTCACATTAATGCCCCTTCTTGCAGCAACTACTCCCTGTCAACTAGTTCTACCAGCAGTACCAGGCCATGATGAACCTACATCACTACATGTGGTTACGGTGCTCTTCGGAACTACAGAAGCTACATTCATTTTGGCAGCAGCACTACTGCCAGAAATTTGCAGGCAGTTTCTTATACGTGGAGATTTTGGAACACAACACAACAATTTACAACTCTTTACTGATGTACACAGGCAGTAAACAACAGCAACACCACAAATATGTTTTTCTTTTCTTTTTTTTCTTTGCAAAAATAATACATAATAGGTATTTAAAGGACTAGGGTGACTCATGCAAGATTACACGACACTTTTCAAGACTTCATTGAGGTACACATACATTAAACAACACCAGATTTTTTTCCTTTTTTGAAGGGGGTTAAAAAAACAACACACAAAATAGATTTAAGTTACTAGGTGTCACACACAAGACATAACAAATCAGGTAATTAGAATGACATGCTACTAAGACAGAAAACACTGCCTAGGCTAGCCTGTCTTTTTCTTGCTGGAAGTTGCTGCAACTAAGCTCCTCCTCCCCCCATATAGCAGTGCCTTACTACAGAGAATAAATAAAACAACAGTACAACTTTATACAAGCTAAATAACAAAAAAAATCCAAAAATAACTGGTGATCTAGAGACAAGAGCACAGTTGACACTTAATGGAGTGATTCAGGGCCAGCTTCAGGTTTTTGTGGGCCCCAGGCAATGGACCTTCTGTGGGTCCCCCCTTAATTTGCCCCCCAACCAAAAGCATTTTTTTTAATTGTAATAGTTTTTGACTAAAATCGGCTCCAACTACAAATAAAATGTGAAATGAGTCTTCATTTACATACTGTAATTTAATAAACAATACATTTTTAAGGACAGCATTAACATTCTATTCATATTAAATCAAACAAAGACTTAGTTTCCATTTTGATTTTGGAGAGACAAACTTGGAATAATTTGAACAACAGTCAAAGTTCACATGACAGAATAGCTTCTTTCATGTCTATTCACAATAAAAAAAGACCATATCACAAGACTTTCCTGTTTTTCTGTCTTGATTTTCTCTCTAGACTCAAATTCAAATTTGCAACCAGTTTTGTGAAAGTTGCCACATTCAGCTTCTTTCCTTCTCTATATTACTCAATCCAAAAACAAAAATCAGAAGGCTTTTCATCTTAATTTTTCAGAAGCAAACTTTGAAATTATTTTTCAGCTTCATTACACTTAATTGACAGAACAGCTAAGGCATTCAGTTGTTCTTGTGACATCTGCGACCAGAGAGAATTCTTGATAAGCTTTAACTTGCTGAAACTCCTTTCTGCACTGACACTGGAAGAGTCAGCAACAATTGCAGTGCAACAACAGTATTTCGGAAAGTAGGGCACAGTGATTGAGAAACAATAAATTGCAGAGTCTCCAGAACTGACAGATGATTAGGCATCATTCTTGACAATGTCTTTATTTCTTGAAACATCTCTCCACTCAGACAGATCCCCAGCTGCAACTTGAAGTGAGAAATCCGTGCATGCCTTCTCAAACTCTACAACATCATATGGCAAAGAAGCTATATTTTTTATGTCAGTTAGGAATCCATAATTAGTGCTACATTTTTGCAGTAAATAAAATCTTATTTCAGTTTGTGCCAGGACTGTTTCTAGTACACAAAGAATGTTTGCTGAAATTAATTTCTTGGATCAGTGTGAAGTTCAGCATTGCCTTGCCATCAAAAAGCTTTCTGACAGTCTGGGTCAGAGCATTCTTTGCTTCATTTGCAGATTCTGTGAATGGGGTATTCAGCTGGAATATCTAGTTGCTCACAGATTCCTGTAGCTTAAGCTTCGGCTGTTTGAAGTCGAGACAACAAATAATCCTGGAAGTCTTAAATCACAGCTTAAACCAAAGGAATTGCACTGGAGATGTCCATCTTTTTTGATTGTAGAACAATGCTAATTTTGCTGACGTTTGACAAAATGTCATGCCAGATAATTAATGAAACAACAAATTTGTATGAGGAAATTTGAGCCATCAGAGACTATGCTTCAGAAAAGGCTTCAGCTTCCAGAATGCTGCCATGCAAAAGCTGCTCAAAGGATTCAGTAAGCTGAGGAAATTGGGACACAATTGATCTAACTGAATCTAGGCGAGCACTCCAACATGTCTCAGAGAGTCCTTTCAAGGTGAGATTGGTCAAATGCTGTGAAGCAACATCCCATCTTTTTGTGGATGCAGCAAAGAATGCATAAATTGTCTGCAAAATTCCAAAAAAAGACTTTGCATTAGTGGAACTTTCAGCAACAGGTACAATTACAAGGTTCCAATTGTGTGGAGAGCAGGGAATAAAGAAAGCCAGAAGATTTTTTTCAGCAATGATGGCTTACACACTTGTACCATGCCCTCATATTGGCACCATTGTTATAACACTGTCCCCGAAGATCAGTGATTGACAAACCATACTTTGTTAGCTGATATAACATAACCCTGGCAAGCCCTTTCCCAGTTGTGTCCTTCACATGCACAAATTCCAAGAGGTTTTCCTTAATGTCAACTGCTTTGTTGGTTTCCTCATCAATTTCAACATAGTGGAGTACTAGCAAAAGTTGTTCCAGTTTAGAATTGTCTGTCATGCAGTTGACGATCAAACTGAGAAACTTTGCTTTTTTGACTGCAGTTATAATGTAATCCAGTACAGCATCTGCCAAAAGAAGAAGAAACTCATTCTGCATATCTTTGCTAAGATAATGTGTGTTGGTCTTCTCAGTAGCCCATTGCAAGTGTTCCATCAAAATGGGATCATACTTAAACACTAGTTCAAGTAGCCATAGAAAAATGCCATTGAGCTCTGTGAAAACTCTGTCAGAATATTCATGAAAGTGCAAATTGTTTTTAGCCTGCCATCGAATCACGTCTAACAAATGATTTAGTACCTTACACCATCTTTCCTTCTCTGATTCTGTCTGAGCATTTTTTTGTTGTTTGTTGCATTTGACTTAAGAGCTAACTCTAATTCTTTACACTTCAAGTAATTCTCAACATGAGGAGCAGAAATTTCATGCACATGCAAGGACCCTTCAGTGCCAGACAGATGTTTCCAGTCACAAAAACCTGAACGACTGCAGAAATTTGACTTCGACCAAATAGCAAACAGCAGAAGCAGAATACATAATTAGTAACTTTTGAGTAGACTAGTCAGTCTCTTTTAATTTTACATCCATTGCCTTTTTCTGATAGTAGTCAGCAGAAGAGAATTGTCTCTTTTTCCCATCAGTGTATTCCATCACTGGAAAGTCTTCCTGTAACATATCTGACCCTGTCAGCTGTGTAGATCCTCTCAAGACTTCTTGACTTCACATGGAATTTGTGATTTTGTCTGGCCACTCAGCAGGATCTTCACTAAGCTCCAGTGGTGGATCAGAAAGCTAGAAGGAATCATGACTGTGGTGTTCACCAGAAGGTTGAGCAGCGGCTTCCACCATAGCAGCCACAGGCTCAGATGGACCTGGATGGTCTGGACCCTAAGAATTAAGTGAGGTAGACAAGATGGTAAGGGTACTGTCTGTCTCTGACTGAAAAAAAAAGTGCTTTATATGCTAATATAACTTGCAAGTTGCTGTTTTCAAGTTTTAGACTACTGCGCTGGCATATATGGGGATATATAATGTCACCCCAATATTTATTTAAACTGAAACATGACAACTTCAGCCAGAACAAAGAGAAAACAAATGCTTCTTCAAAGTCTAAAAAGGAACTTAAGGTCGTTACGACACTGTGTGGAGGGCTGTAGAGCAGCTGCAGCAGTCAATTAATTATGCCAGCAAGTAACAACAGGAGGAAACTGATGACTACCTCTGACATACCACACTGCACCACCATGACCAACTAACTATAACACCCAGCATTCCCTGACCCTGCTGACCCAGTCCCACCCTCCAAACACAGGAGGAGTAATGACTGTGCTTCTCAATCTCACTGACTAAGTGGATCAACTGAAATGGGTGACTCTAAACTTAGCAGAAGCAGACTGAATTCAGTCTGGGTCACAAACAAACATGAACAATTACAAAACACAGACATACATCAGAGATAGGCACACAGCATCAGCCAGGCAGCTGAACTCTATGCATTACAGTCAAGCACAGTGATTGACAGATGGTGATTAATTTGAACAGTGCAAGACTGAGGCTTGAGCACTGCAGTGATACATCAGGCAATAGCCAGATGTAGCCCTCCCCATGACCCATGACTGTCTCTCTCATTTTGTCTGTCGTCATTAGTCAAGTGTGCATGATGACTCACTGATATAACACACATTTCATATGATATACTCCACTGCCCAGTGGTCACAGCCCCTTTCTTCCAACAATGCAGGTTGGACATGGGCAGAGAACTAATGGGATTTAAAGGGATGAGCATGCAGTATATAGCAATAGCACAGTGTGTTAAGGGTCAGAATCTGACCTGCAGGTCTGGAAACCTGTGTTTGAATCCCCCATCCGCTTAGGTGCATACTGTGTGATCCTGACCTGAGCAAGTCACTTACCTTGTGCTCCCAGGTCACTTCAGAAACACGCTTCAGCTTTTAGTGTGCTACTCCTGGTTATTAAACATGTTCCTTTGACCCTTTCACCTTTCTCCATCCTTCTTTCCTAAAAAAAAATTCCAAAATAATTATTTAAAAACTCACAGACTGGGTGTGGTGCTGCAGGTGGTGGTGCTCATTTCCATCGTCACTGTTGTTACGCAGATCTCCATCATCCTGATCCTCACCTGCTTCATCATCAGTATCAGGATCAGCTTCATCTTTGTTGTTCGTTCCAGCTACTGTACTTGCTTCTGCTTCTGCTTCCCACCAAGTTTCCATTCTTCACAAATATCATTCTGTGTGGTCTGATTCTGACTAGTGGTAGAAGTGCCAGCAGTTGTGCTGGCAGTGTCACTGCTGCTCACAGAGAAGACACTTGTTGGATGCAGAAATTGTTGAATCAGGGATCTAGCTTTCATTTCTTTGGATGCTTTATTACCTTGCATTCCTTTCCATCTGCTTCTGACATCCTGATCTGTGCTTTTTCTTTGGGGATTATAATGGATCACGTATTGCTGCCACTTGCCAACTTCCAACTTGCCAAGTTACTATTGTCAGACAATCAATCAAGGCTGCTTTATTTTTACAGAGCAGGCAGTGTGGTCACACATTGACTCAAAAAAATTAAATCAGATGATGGATAGAATGAACAGCCACTCTGGCTCCCCAACACCACCTGAGATACCGTTGCATACTCCAGTACTGAAAGCTTAAGAAGCTGTACAGACACTGCTTATTAGCATTTAGTGCATGTGCACTAAATTAGCAGTTCAATTTAGTACCTAAGTAATGCTGCTAAAATTATCAGAAGGATAGTGTAAGGAGCGACTTGAGCGAGCGACAAGTGTATTTATATTTTCCACCTACAGGTGTTCAGGGCAGGTACTCGCACTGTCTTGCAGCTTTGACACTGGCAGTAACTTAGCAACCCAAGCAAAGCCACCACCTGATGTCGCTTCATGAGTGGGAATGGTTGGGAAGCAAATAATTAAAGTTCAGTACTTAGTAGTGCATGCTGCTGCCCCTAGTACTTCTACTACCCAGGCTGACCTGGTGAATCAAATGCCTTGTTTTTGTGGCATGTCCCTGCCCTGCACCTGAGAGCCTCACTGTCCTATCCACACCACTACTGTCTGTGCACTGCTACTGACAGAGTAAAGAGGCTGGGGCCTCACGTTGTCAAGTAAAGTATCTTCTGAATCTGATACGATTCATCATCGTTGTTTGTCAATCGATCATCTGCACTTCAGATCGATTGACAAACAACGATAATCAGATGAATCGTATTGGATTCAGAGAAGATACTTTACTTGATGACTGCAGCATGACACACAAACTGCATCTTTTCATGTATGACTGTGATCAATAAACACTGAGGTGATGACACACCACCATGTAGTGTTCACTTAGTTGCTGTGCTGTGTCCGGAAGACAGAAGTTGTATGTGTCCAGTCCACTCATCCTCCTCCCTCGGCTGCTGAGCTTCCTCCTGACTCACTCCCCAAGTCCCATCTTCTAGACAATGAGGCAGAGAATGTGGCACAGATGAAGCTGGATGAGTTGAAGAAGGGGCTGCTGCCTGCTTGCCATGCTTTTTTTGCCGAGGCTCTGCGTGGGTGTTAATGTCTGCTTGGAGGCTGGCTGGCCAGTGGCCGAGTTGCTCAAGTGGCCAACTTTGGTGCACTAGTGTGGAGGAAGAGAGCTCCCTGTGCCCTGACAGGCTCCCAGCTGCAACTGTTATTCAGCAAGGAAGAAGGGGCATTGCTATAGGTGGCTGGACTAAGGGTGAATGAAATCCTTCAGTCCATACCAGGATTATTTTTATATATTCATTACTCTCTGATTTCATTTTGGGCTCAAATTACCATTTAAACTTTTCATTGAAGCCCCAGATAAAGTGTTTTGTTTATACAAAGTTTCCTCAGATAGGCGAAGGGGCCTGCCTTTGATCAAAGGATAGCATGGCAGATATTATCATAAGACTACCACTTGCACCAAGTCAAAATAAAAGTCTGTGCAACTGTGATGTGTGAGGTCGAGGTGAGTGAGTGACCACCATGGCGGGACTCAAAGCAGGGAGTGCAGCATAGAACTGGTGGCGTTATTATGGGAATGGGAACCTGGAGGGAATGCTGCAGAATTTGGAGAAATTCATCTTTCTGCTGTGAAACAATGGCATTATGGCAAGCTTTCAGAAGTTGTCATAACATTCTAATCCAACATTGCTCTGCTCCTGTCCTGATTGCCACATTATAACTGCTTAACCACGCAGGACAGAGATAGACCAATTGATTCAGGACTTAAGTTCCCATTTCCACCTGTTGCCTCACCTGACTACTTTGCTATTCAATCGGGGGGCTTGCTTTAGAATGGTTCAACTTTAGCAGCCAACAGTCAACAGGTACCCTCTCTCTTCAGTTTTATTCAGGAAGAGTGTGGAGCGAGAAGACGAGCAGCAGCACAGAAGAAGAATGAAATCAACTGGAATGCCACCGCTGGGGTCCGGTGCCATACACACATCCCGCTGAGTCCCCTGTTGACCCATTTCTCCAGGCAGGCCATGCCTTTCCAGACTCTGCTCATCTAGGCTCTTACTTATTTTTAATTTTTTTGAGTTTTACATCCTTGGATGGGCCCACCAAAGGGTGTTGGGGCACTGGGCAATTGCCCGTGTGGCCCAGGTGCTGATGATTTTTAGGGGTGCAGTAGGTGGAGCCCTGCAATCCTCTTGCTATCAGAAAAGGACTCAACATTCCTTGCATTCCTTCAGATTGAACAACCTGTTGGAGTTGCACCACAGTTGCCTTTGTGTCTGTGGAGCACTCAACTCATTGTCCCTATTGATAGCAACACTGCATTATTTTGTACTTAAATAAAATGGGGGTGTCATGATTGTGACACAGGGGGATTGGGCACCTCCAGTGTCACTCTTATGTTTCTGGGAGGGATGTGGGGTGGTGGCTGCTGAGAGGGAGGGTTGGGTGCAGGGGACATGTCTAATTTAAAAAAAAAAAATGGAAATCAGTGGTCATGGTGGAACAAGGCATGCTTCACCATGTCCAAGATGGCTGCTGCACTCAACTACACATGCACGACTACTAGCACAAGCACTTTACAGTTCTGCAGCCATCTTGGTCATGGTGGACTGTCCTATGTTCTTCTGTTGCTGCTAATTTCCTTTTTTTTTAATTAAACATGTTCCCCCCACCTAACCCTCAGTCTCAGCACCCAGCACCCAATCACACCCCCAGAAATATAATAATGATACTGGGGGCGTCCAATCCACCAGTGTAGTAATCAAGTTCCGCTGTGACTTTTTTTTTACAAATGTTTTTTTTTTTCCCGACCCTCCCTTTCAGCACCCACCAACACCCCCAGAAACATAACAGTGACACTGGGAATGCCCAATCTCCCAATGTCATGTTCAGGAAACCTCCACCATGATTTATTGTTTTTTCACCTGTAAAAAGAAAACCATCAATCATTGTCTTTTACAGCCATTCATGGCTCCCCACATGACCCTCCCACTCAGCTCCCACCACCCAACACTTCCAAGACTTTCATTATCCATCAGGGGTCATATGCTGTAATCCTCTCTGGACCACAGACATGTCTTTACTCTTCTAAGCAGCACAGTGAACTGAGGAAACCGGTATGTGGTTCAATGTATGTCAATGGTGTTTTGAACTCAGTGGCGTAACTTGGGCATTTTTGTATATTTTTGGCACAAATTTTCAACACTCCTTTTTTGGGACCCCACCTCATGAACGATGGCACTGGCATTAAGAAAATGTGTCCTGCAAGGTAATTTCATGGTCCTTCCATAAAATCACCTTTCAGGCAGGAGTTGAAACTGTATCTGCCCTTGTTCATGAGGCTGGGTCATAAGAAGGCTATGCTGAAAATTTGGTGTAAAAATATTAAAAAAAAAAGTTATGCACTTACGTTTAATTTTTTGAATACAGGCTCATAACTTTGGTAATTTTCAATATTTTTACCCCAAATTTAAAACATAGCCATATCTTTACAGTACCTCATGAATGTGATAGCTTTCATTTTTTCAGATCCTGGCCAGAATGTTTTTTTTCCACATCCTAAAGGGTGATTTTAGTAGTCCCTGCACAAAGTCACCTTTTAGGCAGGAGTTAAACATTCTCTCTGCCCTTTTTCATGAGGTTCAATCATAAGAAGACTATGTTGAAAAGTTGGTATAAAAATATTAAAATACAACAAAGTTACAAGACTACACTGAATTTTGCGAATGCAGGCTCATAACATTGGTAATTTTTAATATTTCTACTCCAAATTGGCAACCTAGCCATATCTTTACAGCAACACATGAATGTGACAGCTGACTTTTTTTAAATCCTGGCCAAAATGTTTTTTAACACCCTGAAAGGTAATTTTGCTGCCCCTGCGCAAAATCATCTTTTGGCCTGGAATTAAAAATTGTCTCTCCCTTGTTCATGAGGTGGGATAATAAGAAGACTATGTTGAAAATGTGAGGTAAAATATTTATAAACAATAAAGTTATAAGCCTATGTTGAATTTTGCGAACGTAGGCTCGTGACTTTGGTAATTTTTAATATTTTTATTCCAAATTTACAGCATAGCCATTTCTTCGCTGCACCTCATGAAGTGACAGCTGTCTTTTTTCATTTCCTGCCCCAAATTTTTGTTGCATCCTGAAAGTTGATTTCACAGTCCCTGCGTAAAATCACCTTTAGGCCAAGAGTTTAAAATTTTCTTTGCCGTTCTTCATGAGGTAGGGTCATAATAAGACTATATTGAACATTTGGTGTAAAAATATAAAAAAAAACATTTTCTATATTTTTACCCCAAATTCCATGGCTGCAGCCATATTGGCTCTGGCCAGAGTTTATTATGTTCGCTGCGCATGTAGGCACAACAAACATTTTGTTAGGAGAATGGGTTTTGAGATGTGTGTCACTGTCAGTCTAATGCAGAGCGGTCTGCAGGGGCTCATCAGTGTCACACCAGTCATCAGTCAGGCTGATCATGACACCATTCTTACTTGCAGAGTGAATACTTTGTGTATGTCAAAGGACAGAGATGACCCAATCATAGGGCAGGTCTTTCCTTTCAACTACATATCACACTGCCCAGCAAATGCAGCAGAACTGTTATGATCTGTCTGCTGGAAACTCATAGTTTTTTTTTTTAATTACACCCTATACAAAAGAAAACCATCCACTGATGTTTGTTGTTGCAACCACTGTAACTGTCATCCCCTCAAGCCCAATCCACATATGTTACTATTCCAGCACAGGGGTGCCCAGTACCCCATGCCCACTGTTAACCCCACCATGCCCGTTTTGAGTCTGCAACACAGGCAGCCGACCCCTGATGCTGCCAAACATATCACTGATACTGGGGGCGTCCAATCCATAGTGCTGCCACTTGAATTACACTCTGTAAAAAAGAAAAACATCCATCAATGTCTGTTGCTGCCTCTGCTGTAATAGTTTCATCCCCCAAGACCAACCCACAAATAATATTCTGGGATGGAGATGCTCAATCCCCCGTGCTGGCTGCTACCCCCCCCACCCTGCTTGACTTGAGTTTGCAACACATTTGAGCTCACCCCCAGTACTGCCAAACAATTTTATTGACATTGGGGGTACCCAATCCCCAGTGTCACCTCTGGAAATAAAGAAAACTGTCCCTTGTAGGTTTTTGTTTAATACACCTAATAAAAAGAAAAATGTCCATTGATGCCTGTTGCTGCTACCACCATAACTGTCTCCCACCAAGCCCGACCTACGCATGCTAATATTCTGGCACAGGGGTGCCCAATCCACTGTGCCAGATGACACCCCTCCTGCCTGTTTTGAGTCTGCAACACCAGGGTGCCCACCCTCAGTGCTGCCAAACATAACATTGACAGTGGGGTGCCCATTCCCAGTGTTGATATCTGAAATAAAGAAAACCATCCCTCATAGTTTTCTTAAAAAACCCTATAAAAAAGAAAAACATCCATTGATGTCTGTTGCTACCACGGCCTTTAGATCCCCCCATCTAGCACCTACCACCCCATACCCCCACAAGTCCTTACTTAACTACCAGGGGTCCAATTCCATAATCCTTTCTGGACCACAGACATATCTTCATTCTTCATTGCTGGACAGTGAACTGAGGAAATCGGGTATGCGGTTCAATGTATTTCAATTGGGTTTTGAAATTAGTGGCATGACGTGATCATTTTTTAATATTTTTCCCAAAACATTTTCCACATGCCTTTTTTGGTACCCCACCTCATGGTCAATGGCAATAAAATTAGGCAATCTGTTCTGAAAGGTGTTTTTGTGGTTGCTATGAGAAATCACCTTTTGGGCAGGAGTTGAACATTTTCTTCACCCTTGTTCATGAGGTGTAGTCATAAGAAGTCTATGTTGAAAACTGGGGGTAAAAATATTAAAAAAACAACAAAGTTAAGAGCCCACATTGAAATTTACAAAAGCAGGTTCCTAACTTTTGTAATTTTCAAAATTTTGACCCCAAATTTTCAACATACCCATTTCTTCATAGCTCCTCATGATTGTGACAACAGTGATTTTTTTAAATCCTGGCCAAAATGTGCTTTCACACTTGTGACATGAAATCACCTTTTGGGCAGGATTTGAAAATTGTCTCCATGCTTTTTCTTGAGGTGGGCTCATAAAAAAGGCTATGTGGGGTCATAAGATTGCTTTGTTGAAATTTTGGGGTAAAAATCATGAGAAAACAACAAAGTTATGAGTCTACATTGCAATTTTTCAGCACACGCTTGTAACTGTGATAATTTTCGATATTTTGACACCAACATTTCAAAATAGCCATTTTTTTCATACCACCTCATGAATGTTCAGAAGGAGTGGTCATAAAAAGATTATGTAGATAATTTGTGGTAAACATGTGAAAAACCAACTATGTTATGTGGAAAAAAATTGTTCTATTTACTCATAAGTTCATTTTTTGCAGATTTTGGCCAGCAAGGTTCAACATATCCCTTCTGTTACCCCAACTCCTAAACACATAGAAACATAGAAACATAGAATTTGACAGCAGATAAGGACCGCTTGGCCCACCCAGTCTGCCCATTTCCCTACCTGATGGATAAGTTGCAGATCCTAGTTAACCAGCAGCCTAATTCTTCCTACCCCAACCCCCTAGAATTGTCTTATGACTGTCCCATGCATGCTTGAATTCCACCACTGTTTTTGACTCCACAACCTCCTCCGGAAGGCCGCTCCATGCATCCACAACCCTCTCTGTGAAATACTTCCTTAAATTACCTCTGAGCTGCCCCCTTCTATCTTCTAATTGTGCCCCTTGTTCTGCACACCTCTTTTTGAAAGATGCTACCTCTTGGACTTTGTTGATTCCTTGAGGTACTTGAAAGTTTCTATCATGTCCCCCCTCTCCCTCCTTTCCTCGAGGCTATACATATTAAGCTCCTTAAGTCTCTCTTCATATGTCTTCCGGTGCAGACCCTGCACCATTTTAGTTGCCCTCTTCTGGACAGCTTCCATCCTGTCTATGTCTTTTGGAGATTGGGTCTCCAGAACTGCACGCAGTACTCCAGATGTGGTCTCACCAGCTGTCTGTACAAAGGGATAATAACTTCTTGTTTTCTACTGGTGATGCCTCTCCTATGCATCCCAGTATTCCCCAGCCTCCTTGCTGCCTTCTCCATTGCTTGCCCACCTTTAGGTCATCTGATATGACTACCCCCAGGTCCCTTTCCATTTTTGTTGTTGTTAGTATCTCACCCCATTGTGCACTCTTCCCTGGGTTTTGTTTCCAGGTGCATTACCTTGCACTTCTTAGCATTGAATCTAAGCTGCCACATTTAACCATTCCTATAACCTTGCCAACTCCCTTCTCATCCTTTCCACCCCATCTTGTGCATCAACTCTGTTGCAGATCTTTGTGTCATCTGCAAAGAGACATATTTTTCCTTCCAGTCCCTCTGCAATGTCGCTTATAAAGACATTGAAGAGGACCAGTCCTAATACTGAACCCTGTGGTACCCCACTACTAACCCCGCTTTTTTCAGAGTGGACTCCATTTACTATTACTCTCTGTGTCCTATTCTCCAGCCAATTCTTTACCCAGGCTGTCATCTTGGGACCCACTCCCAGGCTGGCTAACTTGTATTTTATTCTTTTGTGTGGGACTGTGTCAAATATCTTGCTAAAGTCTAGGTAGGCCATGTCCACAGCCCCTCCCTGATCAACTACTTTCGTCACCCAGTCAAAGAAATCTATCAGATTTGTCTGGCATGACCTTCCCACTGTGAATCTATGCTGCCTTGGGTCCTGTGCCCCTCTGGCCTCTAGATACTCAACAATTCTTTCCTTCAGAAGTGATTCCATCATGTTCCCTACCACTGAGGTTAAACTAACAGGTCTGTAGTTTCCTGCTTCTGCCTTGCTCCCACTTTGTGAAGGGAATCACATCTGCCCTCCTCCAGTCCTCAGGTACCACCCCATCCTCCCATGATTTGTTAAAGAGGGTGGTCAGTGGTGTCACTAGTTCTACCTTAGTTCTTTTAGAATTCTGGGATGAATCCTATCAGGCCCCATTGCTTTGTCCACCTTCAGTTTTAAGAGCTCTTTCAGAACCCTTTCTTCTGTAAATGGGTTGGTATCAACTTCTGTATCCAGAGTGTTTCTACTGTTTGTTTTAGGTACCTCCCTCTTCCTTTGTAAATACTGAGCAAAAATATTTGTTTAGTATCTCTGCCTTTTCACAGTCACCCTCTGCCCACCCTCCTCCCTTTATTAAGCCTCACTATCCCTCCTTTGGTCTTCCTTTGCTCCTGATGTACCTATAAAAGGTTTTATCCCCCTTCTTAACTGATTTGGCTATCTTTTCCTCGGTTTGGGCCTTTGCTGTTCTGACTGCCTTTCCAGCTTCCTTTTGCTTTAACTGATACAGTTCTCTGTCCTGTTCCTTCTGTGATTCCTTGTACTTCCTGAATGCTTTCTTTTTCTCTTGAACCTTCACTGCCACTTCCTTTGAGAACCATAGTGGTTTCTTACCTCGTTTCATTTTGTTTATTTGCTTTACACAAAGGCTTGTTACCTCTGTGATGGCAGTTTTTATTATTCCCCATTGTTCTTCCACCCTTCTTCCTGCCCATTTGCTAGTGCATTCCTTAGGCACTCACCCATTTTGGCAAAGTCAGCCCTCCTAAAATCCGGTACCTTTGTCTTTTGTATGGCTTGACTTTATTGCTGTGTTTATTAGTGAACCATACTGTTCGATGGTCGCTAGTTCCCAGGTGGCTACCCACTACATCTGTGATCCTCTATCTCCATTTGAGAGAACCAGATCTAAGATTGCTCCTCCTCGAGTGGGCTCCAATACTAGTTGTTCAAGGCATGCCCCTGTAGGGCATCTAGAATAACCCCACTCTTAGAAGTGGCTGCTGCAACTGCACTCCAATTAACATCTGGCATATTCAGATCACCCATCAGCAATATCTCCCCTTTATCTGCCATTGTAAGTATACTTTCTATCATTTCCTTGTCCATTTCCTCCTCCTGAGAGGGGGGGTTTGTATACAACCCCTGTGCAGATTGTGGTGCCATTGCTTGCCTCTAAATTGACCCACAGTGCTTCTTCTCCTCCCTGTTTACCCTTTTGTTCTGTTGCTTTGATTTCTTCTCTTATGTAGAGAGACAGCAGATGTCATTTTTCAAATTCCCTACAAAACTTATTTCCACAGTCTCACAGTGAAATCACCTTTTGGATGGGATTTTAAAAATTCCATTTGTCTTGATCATAATGGCAGGTCATAAGAAGATTGTTGAACATTTTATGTTAAAATGTGGGAGCCCACTTAAAAGCAGATATTGTCTCTCAGCTGCCTTATTCTGGGTAACTACAATTTAACGATGTGTGAACGAAGGACAAAACTGAAAATGAGGCATTCCATCTCCTCTGCTCTATCTTGGGTAAATATATAGTAAAAACACATACAAGCAAGACCCTATACAACAGTAAAACCAACAGCGAACATTAACATTGGCAAATGTTTGTTTCACTAATATATCTGTAACCCACCTACAAATGGGAGTACCCGAAAAGTCTTCCAAGAGCCCACCTAATTGCTCACTGCCTGGTTGGTGTTCGGCGTTAAAGCTGTTTAGATGTTATTTCCAGTGAGCGCCTTTAAAGCCGCCATGTACTGTCTCTTTAAGTGCTGCCTGCTTGCAGTCATAATTAATCTCTATGGGGGGACTGTGTGTTTACATGCCTGAATCCCACCTGGGTTGCTGAATCATGGCTCCGCTTCTGCCGTCGCTAGTGGCGCTGGGGAGCCCTTTTAAGAGATGTAACTAATTGCTGATAAACATTTAGAGTGGTTTGTTCTAACCTGCCTTCTTTGCAGCAAGGACTATTCAGTTTAACTCCACCAGTTTTGTCCCAAACTGCAGAATTGGACCAATCAGTACTGGGGGACGTTAAAATGGAGCCTGCTGAAATGGGACTGTTTGGATTACCAGTTGGGATTTGTAGTTTTAGACTGTTGGTGCCTTTTTGCAACCAGAGGGGAAGCTCTTACTGTGATTGACAGCTAAGCTGCCCAACCAAACCTTTTGGATCTAAGGGAAATCCCCCGAGCTGTCTGCTGGCAAGACAGATTCGAGTTGGAAGTTGAAGAGGAAAGAGCTTGCATAATTGAACAGCGAAGTTGCGCAGTAGTTCATGCAGGAGAACCATGGTAGGCCCGAAAACTGGCCTGTTGACGTTTTGCCGAGAGAGAGAGAGAATTAAAAATAGTTGGACAGTGATCTGCTCAGTGTACAGTGAAGTAAGATAATGGATGGGTACCAGGCTCAACCTGAAGAAGACTAAAGATTTTGCCAAGCGCAATCAGCCTGTCAGAACCTTAGCTACATTCAAGCTCCCGGGTATAGCAGTGACTTTGCGATCAGGATCGAGGAGTCAATTGCCTGGTACAGTAGCCCTCAGTTACATATAAATGTGCTGTGAACTGAAGGGGGGTCGCAACCTGGTTTCCCTTCCCCCCCCCAGCTGAGTTGTGTGTTGAAGGCTGGAAGCTGTACCCAGCTTGCATCGGACTGAATCCACCTGCCATTAAATGCGGTTGGGCCCTGACACGAGGGCCTCGTCTCCCTACCATGCTCCTTCTGGCAGTCCAGAACAACCATCATCCATCCTGTTCTCAGCCTTGAGTATCGTGAGTAGTGAACAGGGTAGCTCCCTGCAACATGTCTTTTAAATCACAAGTGTGTCATCTGATTAATTTGTTGTGTTGTTTCCACAAACTGAGCCCTCCAGCTCTGGTTTAGAATCAGTGGGTGTGCATGTTCATTTTTCTTCCTAATAGGGCCCCTACAAGCTGCAACGCCGGCCTACCCCGGGCACTGGTCCTGGCTAGCCCCCTTTTCCATCCTGGGTACCCAAAGAGCGAGACTGATAGGGACACTGCCTGCATGCACAACTGTGATATTTATATTGTGTTTAAACCAATTAACCTAATTGCCCCCATCCTTGTTACTGCCCCCTGAATAAATCATATCTACCTGTTTTGCTGCAACCTATATTGACTGTGGTGTCTGTTTAAGCCTAAGGGATTGCATAGTTGTTTTGTCTTGCATCATCTTATTTTACAGGGAGCCCCCAGAGCCAAGCTGAAGAAACCAGTCCTGGGGGTAAGTGCTAAATCCAGGGGTACGTGTAAAGCCTATCGGGGTATTGGGAAGGTAAACATTGTGTACTGTGTGGGCTACTAGCGGGAGACAAGGGGGTCACAGTGTCCCAGAGGTCTGTGGCCTGGTTAGTCAGACTGATACCAACCCTGACCTGTGGGTGGAGGCACCTGTCACTGAATCTAGGCCCCTTAACCTGCTAGTAGCCAAGCAGGCAGGGGTAGTATCCTTTGGGATAGTGCCACCTAGGGGTAACATATCTGTGTGATACATTTGTGAGATGATGTACTTCAGAGTAGCACATCATTAATGCACCACATCACAAGTTAGGGATTGCGTTCACCATTTGTCCTTACCATCACCCACACCCCCACCCCTGTCACATCCCTAGAGGAACAATGCATGCTTGGCTTATAGTTATATATGGTTAGTAGTGGGTGAACAGTAGTGGTAGTAGTCCATTCACAAGGAATAAAGCAACCACATTGTGTAACATACCTGTGTACCTTCAAATTACACTTAAATCAAATGTACATGTGCCTCTTTTGTTTGACTCTATTACAGCCCTACAATGCATTTATCGCAATTGTGTACTTTTTGTTTTGAAAATTGATTACTGGGAGAGGCACACTGATCCAAGGCTCATTTCCAGGTGTGACCCAGGGAAGGATAACAAAGGTTAAAAGCATATTGCAAACCTATTTACGTGTACAGCAGACACTATGGGTGTTACTCATCAATATTCATAGACCTGGATACAGCCATAGCATGCTTACAGGATGGGGTTAGTCACAGATGCATACACAGAAAACTTTGCAGACGGGACATATTATCCACAACTGTTTATAGCTGTGTGTGCACTGTGTGCATGAATGTGAACAACCTGTCCCATCTTTGTTGTGGAACATCCTCCACACACCATCTTCTATTGCCTCTTTAGGTTCCTCATCCATAGCACTAAGATTGTCAGGGATGGCAGGTTTAGGTAGCACCTGTTGAGCGGCAGGGTGTTGAGATGCAGGTGAGACATCCACAGTGTCTTTTGCCACAGCATTTTCAATGTCTTCTGCCACCACAGGTTCATCCATAGGCTGTGTGCCAGCCCTTTACTGGTATGTCCCCTATAAATATGCATACATGACTGGGAGCAAATGGCCCATTGTGGCCATGATGTACAGTATTGAATGTGGTCAACACTATGATAGTAGCATTCTGCACCTTAGTATATCCTACAGAGGGGAGTTGTCTATTATGTAATATTGCAATGTAATTGCATACCATACTGCTATGTCAATAATTGTACCACCAGTAGAAGTGGACAACAGGCAACAGTGGTGTCACACATCAGTGATTATGGTCTTGGATAGAGCCACCTCAACATTACTTGTATATGTCATGGAATATTTAGAGTATGGGGTCACACACAGATGAATATACAGTATGAGGAGGTAACCATGCTACACTGCAGTACCTTGCAGTGGCACAGAAAAGTCCTGCCAGCTGCTTCACAGAGCAATGCAATGAACTGGCATGTTGCTTCACTAGGCATGCAGTAATATGTGACATATTGCATGCCACTGTGTTACATTCAGTAATAGCACTGGTGCGGTAAAACTACCACTATGCAGTACATCACTGTATCACACATGTAGCTGGGGGATGTACGGGTGACTAAACCAACAAATATAACATTAAAAATTAATAATGACACACACACACACCATATGTATAAGAACCATGAGTGTATTAAAAACAACAAATACTACCAACACAATATTGAAAACAATACAAAACATTAAAACTATTAAACTACATACATCTTAAAGCACCTTCTAGTAATTCACAGACAAAACATGCTGAAAACACCCATATTGAAATGAGCTGCTCTATGCATGCCAGCAACCTAGAGCTCCTGGAAGGTGACCACGTTGTCCACCACTGCTGGCAGGGAACTTTGCAGATAGGATATATTGTCCAAAACTGTAGTTGTGTGTGAACCATGTGTATGAAGGTGCTTAACCGTTCCCGTCTTTGTTGTGGAACATCCTACCCACCACCGTACCAATTTCCTCTTTCTGCTCCCCCTCCACAGTACTATAATCATTAGGAGTGCCAAGGTTAGGTAGCACCTGTGGCATGGCAGGGTGTTCAGATGAAAGTGCAACATCAACTGTGTCCTCCACCACAGCATTTTTCAACATTCTTTTTCACCGCATGCTAATGTGCAGGCTGTGTGCCAGCCCTACTTACTTCCTTATCCATAGGAGTATCACTCTATAGTCCAGGCTGTATATCTTGTGTGAGCCCTACAGTCTTCTTCTGGGCTTCCTACATCCTGCAGTGTGTTCTGTTTGCATAGGCCTAGGTGTCCTGCCACTTCTGCTGCTGCATGTCACATTCCAGAGCACATAGCCAGATTAAGGGCTGTGCATAACCAGCACCCATCATGCTGTCCGGTACCTACAGAGACATATTGTGGATACCATCAGTAATGGATGTATAGCAGGGTGGTGCATGCATGTATGCTATGAGGGTACAGCTATAGCAAATAACATGCATATATCCCTGGCCAGGCATTACCAGCTACTGGTACACATACAGGCACTGCAGGACTCCCATGTCTATCAATATATTGCTATGGACAGTATGTAAACATTTGGTAAGCAGGAAATGCACCCTGAACCTAAAATTATTTACAGGTGCAATCTGGGTGTGAGGGACAGGGTTGTACAGAATACAAAATCACTTCAGGGTGGCATACAAAGATGATAAGAGCTAGATAAACTGCAAAGTACCTATTACAAACTGAAAGAGCTATAGCAGTGTAGATGAGTAAAAGGCATTTTCAGTGCACAGGTAAGAGTCCAAATCAAGGGGGGATGGAAGGGGCCATTTTCAGGAGACTAGGTTAGGGGCAGGGAGAGCATTGCTGGTCATCAGCTCATTGGGTGAGCATCAACAAAGGTATGGTTGGAGACTGGTGGACCATCCACCAAGAAAGGAGGAGTGGAATGGGTTAGTGGGGTTACTGAGGGAAAGAATATCCTTCCAGGATTTAGCTGGAGAGTTAAGCTTCTTCTGGGGATTTGATTTAAAGCAGTGAGGCTCAGCAGAATGAACTCCCCTTGTACAGTAGTTTCAATGAAACCTGTGGACAATAGGCATCACTGGGAGCAGGCAGCTTTGAAACTGGACCATGCTTTGTCTTATGAACTACACTGTTTGATGATGTCAGGTGTGACCATGGGTGGTGAGAAATGTTTCCCCTAACTTATTCAAGAGGCGCATGCTTGTCCCGGAAACATAGAAACAGAATTTGACGGCTGATAAGAACCACTTGGCCCACCCACTCTGCCCTTTTTTCCCTACCAAGGTACCATAGACCATGCATGATCCACTGTTCTTTCTGCCTCCCCCTCTTCCTTTCCACTATAATTCACTTGTGCCTATCCCATGCATTCTTGAACCCTGCCACTATCTTTGCCCCTCATCTCACCTCTGCTCAAAGAGTGTTCCAGGAATCCAGCACACTTTCTGTGAAGAAATACTTCCCAACATCTCTCTTGAACCTATCCTCATCCAGCTTCATAGCATGTCTCCTTGTTCTTGGACACCTTTTCTTCTGAAAAAATACTTCTGTTCTGTACCTTATTTAGCCTGGTGAGATACTTAAAGGACTCTATCATATCCCCACCTTCTCTTTTAGGGTGTACTTATTGAGATCCTTTAGTCTTTCTTGATGGGCTTTTGATGCAGATCCTGCACCATTTTAGTTGGCCTCCTCTTGACAGCCTCTACTCTACAGTATGTTCGTCTAGAGATGTGGTCTCCAGTACTCTAGGTGGGGTGTTACAAGAGAGTTATACAGAGGTAACACCACTTCCCTCCTTCTGCTGGTGATACCCTTCACTATGCACCATAGCATCCCATTAGCTCTCCCAAGTGCCTTGTCACATTACCTGGCCACCTTCAGGCCATCCAATATGATTATCCCTGGATCTCTTTCCTTCTTTTTTATTGTCAATACCACCTCTCCCATTTTGTACTCTGCTCCTGGGGTTTCTGTGCTTTAAGTGCATTCTTTTGCAATTTTTCACATTGAATCCCAGATGCCATACCCTTGACCACTCCTCTAGTTCTCTCAGGTCTCTGCTTGTCCTTTCCACTCCCCCTGGAATTTCCACCCTACTGCAGATTTTGGTGTCACCCACAAAGAGGCAGACATTTCCTTCCAGTAACTCTGCAATATCACTTATAAAGACACTAAAGAGAGCCTGTCACTAAGGTTCACTAAGGTCAGTAAGGTGCAAGAAGGCTGTGTACCCATAACTGCACCTGTATTAATCATTCATTAGTAATTAAAATTAGTATTTTGTTTTAAAGCCTGATGAAATATGTCTGTCCAATCGTTTTTTAAATTCAGATTTAGTTTTACTAATGACCACATCAAGGGGAAGACTGTTCCAAGGGTTGATAATTCTTTGAGTAGGGAAATATTTATGCTTGGTATGAAAAAACCTTTTTGCTTCAATTGGAGAGGGATGCCCCCTTGTATCATAATGATTATTTTTAAATTCAAAATTCAAATCAGTCAATAATTGTGGGTCTTGAATTATATTGAACATAACTATTAATTCACCTGTTAGATGTGAAGAAGACAGGGGAAACAGATTAAGATGTTCCTGCCTAGTTTCATATGGTACATTGTGGAAACCCAATAAGCATTTGGTAAATTTTCTCTGCACCTGTTCCATTTGAGAAATATTAGATTTCTTGTATGGGCATAATAACCGAGAGGTATACTAAAGGTGCAACCTGGCATACGCCCAATACAATGGCATCATGAATTTCAGATCTCTGGATGATATATTCCTTTTTATGGCCCAGATAACTCTGTTGGTTTTATTAATAGTCTCGTTGATGTGAACATTATTGGAAAAATCGTTAGATATTTGTACGCAAGGCCCCTTTCATTATTGGTGACATTTAACAAGAATCCATCCATATAATAGTTGACTAGAGGATTTGTCTAACCCAAGTGCATATCTTTGCAATTGGAGGTATTAAGTCTCATGCCCAAAGTGTGTACCCATTTGGTAATTATATCCAAATGTCTTTGTATGGTTAAAATGTTATCACTATTAGTACAGTCTCCCCAATTTTTATGTGATCTACATATTTTGTTGATAAGGATAAACAATTAGTAGTCAGATTAGCTATAAAAATTTCAAAAAGACATTAGCCGAGTACTGAACCTTGTGGGACACCACTAGTTACCCCACTCTCTTTGGATATATGTCCATTAATGAGTACTCTTTGAGTATGATTACTAAGCCAATTTGCTATCCAATTAACAATGTAACTGTTATCCCTAAGGTTTGAAGTTTAGTAAGTAATGATTGATGAGGCATGACATTAAATGCCTTACCAAAATCTATATAAATGATGTCCACCTGCATATTAATATCTAAGTGAGTGCTTACATGCTCATAGAAACACGAGGTTACGTAAGCAACTTCTCCCTTTTTTGAATCCATGCTGTTCTGGATCAGCTCTATTGAGTATAGTGGTGATGAGATCCTTAACTAAGCTTCCCAGTAGTTTGCATATACAGGAAGTGAGGCTAATAGGGCAATAATTTTCCCAATTAGAATTGGGGCCCTTTTTATGTTGATTGTGCGCATGCGCAAGAAACATATTGCTGCAGCTTGTTGCAGAATCAAGTAGTGGAGGCTCGGCACTGTTGTGGCCAATGCTCCCACTGCCTTTGGAGGTGGGGCCCGCTTTTCCCAATGGGGTGGCACACTGCTGCTGACACCAGTTCAGCCAGCATGCCACACCCTTGAAAGTTTTCAGCCACTGCAATCAGGGGCCACCTCATCATTGCAGTGTAAGCCATTCTGCTGCAATGAGGGAGTGACCCATCATTGCTGGGCGGAACCTTGCTACTCTGATACTGTTTGTGAACATGGCAATGGTTTGCCACCATGTTCAAAAACAATATTAAACACCCCCACTGCCAAGGAGGTGCCCAATCCCCCTCGGCAGCATGTGCCCCCCCACCACAGTGTTTGTTTGCTGATGGATGCCCCAATCCACATCGGCTTCCCCAATCCCTGTCATCTTCAATGCCCATAATGTTCATGTTGCCGATGTGGGAGCCCACTCCCCATCAGCATCATGTCCCCCTCTCCCAGTTTCATTTGCATATGGGGAGCCCACTCCCCATTGGCATAATCCCCCTGAAACACGCAGTACAGTTGTACCGAGGGGGTGCCCAGTCCCTCTGGGCTCTTGCACCCCCCCTTTTGTGTCAATGGGTGTGCCCAATCCCCTGTCAGCTGGAGCTGCCCCCACAAAAAAAACACTTTGTTGGCACACTGGGAGCCCACCGCAGTATGCCAAATGGCCATATGAAAAAAAAAAGTCCTGCAATGTTTTTTTATTTTAAACCTGTAAAAAAGAAAACTTTCCCTCGCTGTCTCCCTGCCCCCTCCCACAACCTGTACCCATCCTCTTGCACCCTGCCTCCCCACACCCCCCTCACCCTATGCATACCTGTGGAATCTGGTGTGACAATCTTCGGTGGACCAGGAACATGTCTGCACTCTTCAAAGTCAACCACAAACTGAGGAAATGCCAGTAAGCTGTATAATGACATAAATAGGGCTTTTTCAACTTTTTTTGCATATCTCAGGCATTTTTTGGAATTTTTCACCAACTTTTCAATATGGGGTTATTGGGGCCCCTCCTCACAAATTCAGCCACTGTCATGGTGTTAAGCAGTCCCAAAAGGTGATTTCACAGTCACTGCATGGAATCACCTTTCAGGACTGATTAACAAAATGACAGTGCCAGCACTCATGAGGTGGGCTCTTAAAAATTCTACGTTGCAAATTTGGTGGGAAAAATAAAAAAATGACTGTTTTACAAGCGTGCATTGCACAGTTGCTTTGCACGCTCATAAATTCGCCAATTTGCAATATTTTCACTCCAGCTTTTCAACATTGCTATTTTTATGCACCTCCTTATGAATAGTACAGCTGTCATTTTTTGTCATTTATTGGAATGTGCCTTGGTACTCGAAAGGCGCAACATGAATAAAAAATATTATTATTATTATTATATTATTTTTCACATCCTGGCTGAAATGTGTTTTCACAGTTCCGGCACAGAATAGCATGGTCACTGTGGGAAATCAGAGTTCAGGACACATTAAGAAAATCACAGTGACACTGCTCATGAGCAGAGGTCCTAAAATGCCTATGTTGAAAATTTTGTGATGAAAGTCCATAAAATGAGTGTGTTACGAGCGTGCATTACACAGGTTCCATGCAGGCTCGTAACTTCGCAACTTTGCAATATTTTCACTCCAGATTTCTAACATTGCCATTTTTCTACACCTCCTTATCAGTAGTGCAGCTGTCATTTTTCACATCCTGGCCAAAATGTGTTTTTGCACTTCTGGCACAGAATAGCGCAGGTGCTGTGGGAAATCAATGTCCGGGATGCATTACAAAAATCACAGTGACACTGTTCAGAAGCAGATGTCCTAAAACGCCTATGTTGAAAATTTTGTGATGAAAGTCTATAAAATGACTGTGTTATGAGCGTGCGTTGTGCAGTTTCCATGCATCCTTGTAACTTTGCAAATAATTAAAATTTTCATGCCAGATTTTCAACACTTGCATTTTTTTCATACCTCCTTATGAACAGTACAGCTGTCCTTTTTCACATCCTGGCCAAAATGTGTTTTCACATTTCTGGTGCAGAATACTGCAGTCGCTTTCGGAAATCAGTGTTTGGGACAGATTAGGATCAAGCAAGTGAGAGAGTGGGAGTGATCAAGCTCAACTGTGCTCTGTCAGGACTGCTGTGGATTTCTTTGTTGGCAGAAAAAGATGCCAATGCGGGCAGGAGCCCATCACAAAAGGGCAGTCTGAAGCACCGGGAGAAACAGAACGAGCGGGTGAGGGAGGGGGAGTGAGTGAGTTCAATGGAGCTCTGTTGGGACTACTGCGGATTTCTTTGTGGGCAGAAAAAGGCAGCTATGCAGGCAGGGACCCAGTACAAAAGGGCAGCCTGCAGCACTAGGTGAAACAGAATGAGTGCATGAGAGAGGGGGAGTGAGCGACCTAAACGGAGCTCTGTCTTGACAGCTGCGGATTTCCTTGTGGGCAGAAAAAGGTGCCAACACAGGCAGGAGACCAGTACAAAAGGGCAGCCTGCAGCACCAGGAGAAACAGAATGAGCGAGTGAGAGAGGGGGAGTGAGCAAGATCAATGGAGCAAAACAATCAACATTTGGCATTGACAAATGCTTGTTAAGTAACGGAATCACGAAAGCCAATTTCCACTCTATAGGTACAAAATTGGATGCAAAGCAACCCTCAGATAGGCACCTAAAAGGTTTTGCTAATGTATCTGCTAAGAGGTATAGGTAATGTCCTGAAATATCATAAGGTCCAGGGCTCATATTGCCTTTCTTATTGAGAAGTTTTTTAAATATGGTTTAGTCGGAGAACACAACTCTGTCATCAATCAGAATCATACTAATAGAGCTGGCTGGGTTTGGTTTGTTAAAAACATCACAGAATTTTGAGTTCATGAAATCAGCCTTATGTCTGGGTTCATGTACCAAGGAATTATAAATTAATAAAGGACCCAATTAGCAAGAGTTTTTTGTTTTAAGAATTAATGTAGGCGTAAAATAATTTACTATTATTTTTGGTTGCACCACTGGCTAGATAATATTCCCACTTAACTTTTGATTTTCGTATTTTTGACTTACAGATTTTCTGAATTTTGATAAAGGCAGCCCAATATCTTGTGTTTGTGATTTTAGGTACTTGTTTTACTTATATTTTTTAGTTTAATTAATCTGAGTATGGTTTTATTAAGCCATTTGGGTCTTTGTTTTTTATTTTAGGCTTAGAATTTTGAAGGAACATACTGTAGCTATTCCTTAGTCTAACTAGAATACTTCTAAGTATCTCCCAACTATCCTGTATTGTGTTACTTGAAAAATATGTTCTCAATCAAGTTTGGCTAACTCGTGTTTAATTGTTTCGATGTCTGCTTTCTCATACAAAAATATCTTAGTGTAACTTTCACAGGAGACAATATTTATGTCAAGAGAAAATGCAAAAGAGTTGCGGTCACTCTGGCCTATAGGTGGCAGATTAGATACATTACAAATTTCTAACTCGCTATTACAAATAATTAGATCCAATACATGGTCGCCACTAGTTGGAAATCTAATATATTGAGTTGAGTTATGCTGTATGCAACTAGACAGCATTTTTTTTTGCCAGAGCCTGTGGTTGCTTTAGAAGTATTCCAATCTATGTCTGTCAAATTAAGGTTGCCCATACGTATTATATTCCCTAATTCACTGGCAATCTCAAGTTCCTGAATAATTTCATCAGTACCAGCACTGATACCTGAGTCACACCGCTGGTCACTCTACCTTCCTCTGAGTGACATCCATTCACCACCACCCTCTGACACCTCTCCCCTAACCAATTTTTGACCCAGTTTACCAACTTCGGACCCACTCCTCAGTTACTCAGCTTGCTTACTAGTCTTCTATGTGGAATGGTGTCAAATGCATTACTGAAATCTAAGTAGACCACTTCCACTGCTCCTCCCTGATGTAGCTTCTTTGTCACCCAGTCAAGAAATTAGATTTGTTTGACATAACCTCCCCCCGTGAAACCATGTTGCCTTTGGTCTTGTAATCAACTGCATTCAGGATATCCCACAGTCCTTTTCTTGAGCAGTGATGGCTTTAATTTTCTCACCACACATGTCAGGCTGACTGACCTATGATTGCCAGCCTCCTTCCTGCTCCCACATTTGTGTAGTGGGACTACATTTGCCTTTCTCCAGGCCTCCAGAACCACTCCTGCTTCTAATGAGATGTTAAACAGGACTGTCAGAGGTGCAGCTATTATTTCCCTGAGCTACCTCAATACCCTTAGATGCACCCCATCTGGTCCAATTGCTTTGTTCACCTTCAGATTAGCAAGTCCCTTCAAAAAAGGACTAGTGTCCACCTTCCTCACTCCAAAGCTTCTGTGACTTTTTGTGGGCCCTCCCCTTCTTCTTCTGTGAACACTGAACAAAAGTATTTGTTCAGGATGCCTGCCTTTTCCTGGTCAACCTCTCCACAGTTCTTCCCTTCCCTTTTTAACCTTACAATCCCAACCCTTGTCTTCCTCTTTTCATTTACATACATGAAAATGTCTTGTCTCCTTTTGTTACCTCCTGGGCTACTATCTTTTCAGTTTGCACCTTTGAGCTCCTTACTGCTTTCCTTACTTCCCTATGTTTCTCTGATACACCTCCATATACTCCTGCCTAGGCATCTCCTTATACCTTCTGAATGCTACCCTTTTTGCCTTTACTTTTTCAGCCACCTCTTTTGAGAACCATAGCGGTCTCCTTTTCCTCTCACTTTTGCTCACTTGTTTGATGCAGAGGTTTGTTGTCTTTACTATGCTCCCTTTTCGCTTTGCCCACTGTTGCCTACCCCTCCCAGGCCATGCCACCCTTTCAGGTCATCCCTGAGGCATTCACCCATGTTTATAAACATCTTCCCTCCTGAAGTCCAGGACCTTATTCCTTGTGTATCTCAGTTCTGCAGCCATTCTTATATTGAACCACATCATACAGTGATCACTAGTCCCCAGGTGGCCCTCCACCCTGAGATCTGCAATACTGTCCCTGTTAGTAAGTACCTGGCCCAGAACTGCTCCTTCACAAGTGTCTTCACTGACTAGCTAAATGCGTATCAAACTGAAGTAGTTCTTATTACATGACTTAAGGGCTTGTGGGATTTGAACCTGGGACCTCTTGCACCCTAAGTGAGAATCATACCCTTCGCTCAATGAGCCCAGAAGACAGAAAATGTGGCATAGAATAAGAAGAAAGCAACACTGATGTTAAGGGCAATATAGATGGAGGAACAATCATCTGCAGGCAGGTAGTTTAGGAAGGTACTACTGTAAAGTGACCAGGGAGCATAGACCGAATGAATTTAGGGACAAAAGGGAAGGCCTGACTTTCCTGATACTGATGGTCATGCAATGGTCATGGATGGTCACTCAAGATGTCTGGAAGGGCACCAGCTGCAATGATACAATGGGGGTGACAGAATAGCACCCAGTCTAGAGGGGTGTGATTGAAGGAGTGGGGGATTATTCCAAGTGTGTTTATTAATTAGTTTGTTAAGGTTTAGCGATGCAACTATGTGGGAGGTGGTTCAGGTTTCTCTTTACAATCAAGTAATACTGAAGTCCAGAAAGGAGGCAATGATTTCAGAAGGAAGTATGAGATGAAAGGGCAGTGATGGAATCAACCATAGAGGATGGTGAAATATTGGGGAGCCTAGATGACACAAATGAAGACTGAAAGGTTAGGGGGGAGGGGGGAGGGAATTAGAAGGGTAGAGGTGATATATAGAGGGAGTCTTCTATGTTACAGAGTACTGCAGACAACTGCAGGGGTGGTTATTAAACCACAGAAACAATGATAGTGACAGCAGAAAGACAGATAATAATAATAATAATAATAATAATAATAATAATAATAATAATAATCATCTGTATTTGTATTGTGCCTTTCAAATGTCAAGGTGCATTACAGAATATAAAACCTTATAAAACAGCAATAATAAATACATTAAAATCATACAATAGCACAGTTAATCACAGTAAGCCTTACTCCATAAATACGTCTTCAACACCTGTTTAAACCCCCCCAAGGTCCCACAATCCCAAATCAGATGGGGTAGGGAATTCCAAAGGATAGGGGCCATGTGCGCAAATGCACGGGCCACTAAAGATTTCAAAACTACCCTTGAAATCTCTAGCAACCCCTCATATGTTGAGCGGAGCAATTGCTTGTGGCATTAAGGAACCAGAAGCTCTTTCAGGTAGTCAGGACTGAGTCCATGTAGGGCTTTGTAAGTCAGTAATCTGACTTTGAAGGTGATCCACCACCGAACTGGCAGCCAGTGCAGTTCACACAGCACCGGCGTGATATGGGAAGTCCGAGAAGTCCCTGTCAACAACCAGGCTACAGCGTTCTGCACTAGCTACAGGCAGTGGATATCAACCCCTGGAAGCCCAAAGTAAAAGGAGTTGCAATAATCAAGGTGCGAGGTCACAAAGGCATGGATTAATGTAGGTAGATCACTGGACGGAACAAGGTGCTTGATCCTAGCAATGTTCCTCAGATGGTAAAAGGATGACTTAATGATGGCTGACACCTGAGATTGAAGTGTCAGCCCATCATCAAGTAACACTCCTAGGTCCCACACCCGTTCAGAGGTCAGGAACTGGGAATCCCCCAAGAAAAGCCCAGAGAGGTGACCGGCCCCTAATCCCCCTATCCGGCATCCAGCATCCACAACCATCACCTCAGTCTTCCCTGGGTTCAACCTCAACCAGCTGGACATCATCCAGTCCTGGATTTCAGTGAGGCAGTTATTAAAAATTGAGAGAGCTCAATCCTGGTCAGGTGCAAATGACAGGTAGAGCTGAGTATCTTCTGCATAGCAATGAAACCTCAGCCCATACCATAATACAATGTCTCCGAGGGGCATCATATACACCGCAAATAAAATGGGGGACAGCACAGAGCCCTGAGGAACCCCACATGACAGAGAGTGAGGCTCAGAGGAATAAATTCCTGACACCACCCTCTGAGTTCTGCCAGTGAGAAAGGACTTAAACCATCCGAGGACTGAACCTGTCAGTCCACAGATGAACCTCAGGTACTCAAGCAATACCCCATGATCCACGGTGTCAAAAGCTGAAGAGGGATCCAGAAGCACCAAGATGGACCAGTTCTTTCGATCTCTCACCATCAGGAGATCATTGAGCACCTGAACCAGCTCTGTCTCGATACTATGCCTCTTTCGAAAACCAGACTGGAAGGGTTCATAGATGCAATGGATGGTCAAATGGTTCTCCAGTTGTACAGCCACTACTTTCTCAATTACCTTCCCCACAAAAGGGAGATTAGAGACAGATCTTTACTTTGTCAGACAGTCTGTGTCCAAAGAGGCTTTCTTCAAGAGGGGAGTCACCACAGCCTCTTTCAGGGAGCTAGGAAACTCACCCAACTCAAGGGAGCACCAGACCATCTGAGCTAAGACCGGGCCAATAACATCACAACAACCCATTATCAGGGAAGTTGGGCCAGGGTCTAAACTACAGCATGTAGGGTGCATACACTGGAAAATCCGCACAACATCTGTGATCTCCAGCTGGTCAAAAATACTCCAAGAGAAATGAGGGAGAGTGACCAAGTGCCGATCATCAGCAGCTCCCATAGAGTCGGTCGATCGGATCTCCGCCCTGATGTCGGCCACCTTATCAGAAAAGAACCAAGCAAGTTCCTCACACTACAATTGTGAAAAGCTCTCCAAACTTGCAGACAGGCTGGGCTGCACAGCCTATCTATGGTTCGGTAGAGCTGTGCTGGTCTCTTCTGAGCAGCAGCAATCTTCCCGGACAGGAACTCTGCCTTTCTATAGGAGATTACTGACTGGTAGAATCGATAATGTTCTAACAGTCTAAGATGATCAACATCTAGGGAAGACCTCCACTAGCAATGCTCCAACCTTCATCCTAGTTACCGCAACCCCTTCAAAGTCCCATCAAACCACAGGGACCAAGGGTGGAGGGAGAGAGGATGAACTCTGACAGGAGCAACAGCCTTATTATAGGCTAATACCAAAACCTCTGGGTCCCTGCCTGCCATAGGCTATTTGGATAGATCAAGCACCGCCGCTAGACCATCAGGGCATATATCCCATAAAGGGTGGTACCTGACCATCTACACAGGGGTAGGCCTACGAGGGGGGGTGCAAAAATTGAATTTCAGTATAATGATTGGACCATCCAATGGGATCCACCCCCACATCGGAGGCCTCAATCCCCAAGAGGAGAATGAAGTCGAGAGAGTGACCATGTTTATGAGTAGCAGAGGTAACAACCTGTGTAAGGCTCAGTGGTGTTATCAACTGGAGGAAGCGTTGACCAAAAGGCGAGAAATCATCATCGATCTAGGCATTAAAGTCACCCAAGACCATCAGCTTGGGTGACTCATATGCCAGATTGAGCACAAAATCCATTACTTCCTGCAGGAAAAGGTTCTCGTCCCCTGGTGGACAGTAGATGAGAGCCATCCTGTAACCTTCACCTGCTACTATGGCACACTCAAAAGACTTGGCATCCTCAATTGGTACACTAGTGAGATGCAATTCAGTCTTGAAACAGAGCGTAACCCCCCCCCCAACTCCTGCGGTCCAATCTCGATCAGTGAATCACCAAAAACCCTGCAGGAATCGCAGCCTCCAATAGGGGGCCGGCATTTCCATCTGGCCAGATTTAGGTGACACACGCCAGATCCGCTGCCCCCACAAGATCCACAGTAATTGCGGTCCTGTTTTTAACAGCTCTGGTGTTACATAACACTGCTCGAGTTGGACAGAACTCCTGGACTGCCCCAACCACCTGCCCACCAATACTGGTGGTACCCTTGGGTATGGAGATGAAGACATTGGGGCCCATGTTCCAGGCTCCATTTTGCCCCAGGGCGTCTTCTGGACTTAACAACCTTGATGCGAGTGCCCTGTTCATCCAACCTCCTCTGTTCAGATCCCCGTCCCACCCCCTGCCCCTATGAGCAATGTCCAATGCTCTACAATGCTGAAAGGGAGAGAATAGTGGTGGTGGGGGGAAAAGGGGGGAGAGCGTGGAGAACGGAGGCTGGATAGCGCACGACCTGGGGGGTAAATCCATAACACATATCACAGGACAAAAATAGAGCAAGAAAATATCCAACAAAAATAAAACAAAATATACACAAAACTTCAATAACACTCCTAAAACTAAAAATAATCATTCAAATCTAAATCTACCCCCTCTTCCAAGACTCCCCTCATGCTATCACCAGGAGGGGAGACTAGAAAAGTAAATCAAACAAAATTCCCCACCCAACCTAATGAAATTTATTTTAGCAAACAAAAACAAAAACACTTTATAAAACAGATAAATAAAACCACACAAATGGATGTTAAATCGCCATCGAAGGTCACTTTCAGGATGTCCAAATTAAAATTACCAAGGCAGTTTAGTACACCTTCTCTCACAGGGTGCACCAGTTGCTACAAAAAATAAGACACGGGGTTCTCTCACTACCTGTGTACCCAAGTCAACCTGGCCCTCTCACTGCTCGGAATGCAGAAGTTATGGCAATCCTGTTTCCCAAGAGAAACTCCTCAAATAGCAAGAAACATCCACCAAGTCTCCAGCTCCTTAAAGACTCTCAGCAGTCCAAGTCCAAGAACAACCGAGTCCCTTTAGACCCTCCTGTGAGGTCCAGCCACAGGAAATATCAGCCCCACCACTTCAGGTCCTCACTTAATGTCCACTCACCAGCAGGCCAGTGAAGAGCCTTGGAAAGAACTTGAGTCCACCAGTCAGCTCCCCAGCTGAAAGTAGGCCCAGCCTCCTGGGTAGAAGCAGACTCCTGTGACTAGCCACCACAACAAAAGGGCTGCAAGCCAGTCTAAGGGACCCTATATACATTAAAAAAACTGCAAAGACAGAATCCAACCAGTAGGTCTGCAAAAGCATGCAATATCCAACAGTATGTATGATCTTCGTGCTCTTCTTAGCACTACAAATCCTTGACCATACACACTGCTGGACCCTCAGAAATAGTGGCAAATCAAAACAGTCTCACCAGGTAAAATTCATTTAAGCTGATCCTTGGCAGGTCCTTGACAAATAATCAGTAGTCCTCAATCATACACCCATAAACTTTAAAACATTTGTAAAATAACAGGAGCCAGGGGCCAGTGGCAACAGAAAACACTCCTGGGACTTGCCAGGGAAAGCAACCCCAAACGGTCCCAGACAAGCAAATTACAGGCCAGCAGTCTTTAGCCAGTAAACAAAACAGGGCACATGGCCACAATTTCCACCAGCAGACGTAGAAAGTCTGTCGCAACAGCACCAGAGAGAAAATGCACAAACAGAGAAAGGACTCCTGAAACAGTAACAAGATCACCAAACAACACAGGCAGTCGATAAACAAAAGGAAAGCTTAGGCAGCGAATTCTGCAAATACAAATGAGAGCACGATTACGAGCTGTAACTTACAGCATTCACACACGGTAATACAAAACAAAAATCATAAATTGTAAACACACTAAAACAGAATAAAATAAACAAACAAAACAACACAAAAACCAAAAAAATGACACTACTAAAACACTGTGCTACACATACTGTGCTATATGAACCGAACCAACGGTCAGCCCAGCGTGGCCGCCATCTTCAATGTTAAATTCCCATCAAGTCCACCTATCATTTCATATTGAACTACAGGGCCTATTTTCCATACAGGGTTCAAGCCATCTGAATTCTCCTCATCCCCCTCCATACTTACTGCCACCCTGAGAATTCACTATACCCTTCACTCTGTACCAACCATGCTTAAACCATTATTTTTTTTGTTGTCCACCACCTTGGTTGATTGATTGTTCCATGGTTCCACCACCATTTGTGTAAAATAATATCTTCTCATAACTCTTTTGAACCACCATCCTGTCAGGTTGCACTTGTGACCTCGAACTCTTGAACCATTACTCGTGCTAAATAATTCCCCACCATTCACTTTGTTTATTTCTTTCAGAAACATGACTGTCTCTATCTACCTACCCTTTGCTGTTTGTTCTACAGTGAATACATGTTCAGTTACTTGATGTGCTCCTCTTAGGACCTGCCCTGTTGTCCCTGAATTCTCTCTGTCACCCTTTGTTGCAATCATCACAAGGCTGTCCTTATCTTTACTGAGGTGAGGACTACAAAACTGGATATAGTACCTCAGGTGTCCCCTTACCAAAGATCTATATGGGGGTTACAATACCTCTCTCTTCTGCCATCAGTACCCCTCCCAATATATCTCAGCATCCTATTTGCCTTATTACAGGCCCTGTAGCAATAGACTGATTGATTGAGGGAGTCATTAATATTAACATGATTTATGGTTATTGATTTATGTTTTTATATTTGATGTATTTTATTTATTTCTATCTCCTGCCTGCTTGTACAGCACCCTGAGCCTCTAGGATGGGGCTCTAGATAAATAAACTTTACTTTTTTGCTTACTTACTAACTTACAGATCCAGTTCCACAGCCCTATTACTGAGTCTTCTTCCACATGCAGTAAGTAGTCTGTCCCCCTACTGGGTCTATATGTCATACTCTTTTCAGTGCACGACATACCCACGTAACAGGAACAGCTCAGTAGGTAAGAGACAGAGGCTGCAAAACTGCAAAAGGATGTATGCACAGTAGTGCACCCTCTCACTCTTCCAAGGTACAGGATAAGAATCCTGCTGGGAAGATGGACCATCAAGCAGCTGCCGTGGCTCAATGGGATGAGCCACAGGCAGCAAGTGAGGCAGTGCACCTGTGGACCGGGTTTTGATTCCTGGTCCCAGAGGCATGTCATTGTTTTCTTTATTCCACTTTGTGTAGATTTAGGTCTTACTTCCCCCCAGATTTAGTTATTTTAGTTGGGGTGGGTTTAGGGGGTGCAGCCTCCCATAAGGGGTGAGGAGATAGAGCCCTCACAAAATAAAGACTTATGCTGCTGGCAATATATTGTGCTGTATTGACAGCACAGCATATTAGTGAGGCATAATGTCTTGCGACATTATGACCCTATGCCTCTGTCCTCTTCCTCTTGTTTCACAGGTGCATCACCTTGCACATTTGGCTTTGATTGTCAACTGTCAAACCGTAGACCACCTCTTTAGTCTTTACATGTCACTCTGCACTTCCAACATTCTCTTTTACCTCTTTACCCTCACACTGACCATATAGTAATCTACATTTTGACACACCCTGCCACAAATTCCTTCTCTTATGTTGCTGGTAAACATATTGAGGAGGACAGGGCCCAAGACTGATCCCTGTGGTACCCCACTTGTGACCTCTATCTCTTCTGAGTTGACCCTATTTCCCACAAATGACTGCTTGCTCCCCTTTAGCCAGTTACCTACCCATGTCACTATATGTCATGTCACTATATCCTGACCAGCCCTAGATCTCTCATCTTCCTCAGCAATCATCTGTGAAGCACTCAATCAAATGTTGTTTTTTAAATGTACTTTATTTGAGAATTAAGCACATATGATCACACTGTACAGTACAGTACATTGATCTCTGAAAGGAGTTAGTACACATCTGTGTAGCTCAGTTTAACTCTATAACCAATGTGAGTTTGAACCTCTTCTGAACTATTAATAAACTACATTTTACAATACAAGCCAAAGAAACCAAAACACAGAAAAGAGAAAGCTATGTTCACAAAACGGGGTTACCAAAGTGTGACATAAGAGTCAATTGTTCAAATCAACTGCAGATTAATTTTGTGATTCATTTTATGATACTATGACCCAACAGTAAAAAAAATTACCATCTTTCAAGATAAAAGCTTTGTTGGTGTCCAAGAAACAGAACTCTTGGTGTGACGAGTGTAACAAGACATACCATGCTTGGTGTGATGAGTGTAACAAGACACATCATGCTTGGTGTGGTGAGTATAACAAGACAAACCCACCACAAGCCATGGATAAGTGGATAAGGTAACAATGGGCACCACACAATTGTTTATGTGAAAAAAAACTTTACTAATATTGAATTAATGAATTACAAAACACTACAAATACAGTAAAACATGATTATGTGTGCTGTGTTTACATTCCTCACAATTGTAACATTTTATAACCTTACAATTTGCATTCAGCATCAAAAACTATTTTCTGTCATGGCATAATGTGACACATTGTGAATATGCAGAAGAAGAATAACAGTGTTGTTGATAGCAATATTATTTTCAGCACCCATATCAATCAGTTTGCAAAGTGAAGAGTAAAAAACACTGAATAGTTTCACTGTACTGAATGTAATAGACACCACTCAACTATTAATCCCAGCACTGTTTCAGTTCTTCATATTTATTGTTTATTTTTTGTAACTCTTCTAATGGGAATGTGTATCTACCCTGCACTGCAAAGGTTATTGGTCCATGGAATATGCAGTTTGTCTTCCATACTGCATCACTGTCCAGTTGCCATGGCCATATGAAGCTGCCATCTGTGTGCTGACTTAAAAACTTGAAATGATAGCACCTCCTATCATTGACCATAGTTAGCTGTCCAATAAAGAAGTACTTTGAGTATGAGCAGTATAAAGGTTGTTGAGTGTTGGGTTCTAACTTCTTTGCTGCCAGCCCAGTAGTCGAGTGAGCAGATGAAGTGGCTTAATCAACGTCCTGCTTGGTTAGGTTGCTGCAGGAAGTGTGGGCAGCTGAAATATCTACTGGAACTGTTGACATCTCTTTGTCATAATGACCAGGCATTTGACCAGTCATTTTGCAGCTCAACTGGTGCAGTAATAGCTGGATGTGAGGATGGTCATATTGGTGTCTGGCATTTCTAGCTCATCTGGTGCATTCATAGCTGGATGTGAAAGTACCGGTGCAGTGGTCATATTGGTGTCTGCCATGTCAGACCTTGAATCTGGATTTAACTGTGAGGGAGAAGATACAAGTGTGGTAGAAACAATTGATACATTGTATATCACTCTCTGGCACTGAAGGAAAATAACCAGGACAATTCTTCAGTCTCCTCACCTCCCATGCTTCCACACAGCCAGTGTTTTCGCAGGTGCCATTTCCAGCTTGGCATGGTCTACAGCAATAGCTATATCCCCGTATGGTAACCATGCCATCAGCCACAGACCTTGCACTGTGTTTTCTCCTTATCCCTGGTATCAATATCATTTTTGCTCCTGCAAGCCTCTCCATGCTCTTCTCCCCAGCCCAGAAGAATATGCATAGAAAATGGGTTCACCTGCCAGTGGTGGGCTTTTTCATGAGGTGCTGTTTACAGCATTTGTAAAGTTGTTTTGTATTGGCAGTCACTGCCTGATGTGATTGCACAGCCTGACTGGCAAATTACAACACACTACATTGGAGGATCCTTTCCCATGTCATCCACCAAAAAACACTTTTTTCAACAGGAAATCCACATCATGGGGGTGTGCCCAATATGGTGTTAAATGCCACTTTGATCTGTATTGATTTCTGCACCCATCCATGTACTGAAGTGCTCAATCTTAAGTGAGCATATGTTATTGAGATGTACATTAGCTACTTCAACAAAATGGCAGACAACATGGTGGTCATGTTTCAGGTGGCCGGGTATGCATACTAGGGACTCCATGACTGTACCTGCATATTTGTGACACCTGTAGTATGTTAATATGGGGTGAATGGTGGCTTGTTCATAATGCTAATGAGCTGATGAAAGTTGTCCTTAAACTTTCAGGCATAACTTTCTGCAAAGTCCAAGACCATGAGGACCCAACCTGGTGGCATATTTTCGTTGAGAGTCCTGAACTGGCTTTTTTTGCCATGATGATGCCACATGCAGGTGTTGCCCCAAGAACTTGATATAATCTTTCAGGACTTCTACAAGTTCTGATTCTGTGGTTGTTTTTCTTTTTAGAGCATTTCTGGTCCATTTTACCTATGTGTCATTTATGTCTCTGGTAATGCTATTACCGTCCCAGTGGTACCATTTTACGTTTTCATTGCCACATATATTGAACAGTTCTTTGGCACTTTTTGCTTTGGCATATGTGCTGCAGTTCTTATAAGTCTTCTCAGAGCATTCATTCATTTATAAAGAATTTCTCAACTGGTGGCCTTGGGAACATGGTGATGTTAGCAGCCCTGTAAATAGTTGGAATCTTGCACTGTGGTACAGTATTTTAAGGACATCTGCCAAGGAGTTTAGTGAGCTTAACTTTAGGGTTGCATTTGTACAGTACTCACAGAGGCACTGATCAAGTTTTTGCTCCTTGGCCAGTTTTATATTTGGTGGCCTCTGACTATGGAATTTGGTTGCCCCTGTTGTTTTTCCTGAGTTTTATTGACAGAAATCTTGGTACAGACTAGGAAGTGGCTTGTCAAGAAAAGCCTTAGTTTTCCCTGTTAATTCTGAAAGGCCTTCATGTTAGGTAAAGGTGTAGATGAGGCCTCAAAGACATTTTCCAACTTCTCCACCATTTCAGCTGACAGTGCTGATCTGAGCCTGTTGCTCCTTTTTGTTTCATTGGTTCCGGGATGCCCTCAGCATCTGCCTCCAACTAATTCTCAGTGTTCTTCTTGTATGTTTGAGCATTTGATACTTTTTGAGTACCAGAATATAGCTGGTGAAGGCATTACTTTTTTTTTGTCCCTTGGAGTTTTGATGTATGAAATCAGACATTTTCTCCTTCATGAAATCAATGAGCTTGTCATGGAGGTTGGTGCAACAGGGCAGGCTCAGGCTGACCATTGATAGGGCACTGTGTTTTGCAGGGGAATGGGATGAAACAGTTTTGACAGGGTTATGGCAAATCATATTGGTGACTGTGGAAATCCTCTACGTTCTCTTTGCGGCACTTTCTGGGTGGCGTTTCTTGATCTGTTGTAGGTCAATGGGGTTTCAAGTGGGTTTCAATTGGATAAGGACACGGGAACTGAGGGGGTTGTGGGAGAGGAGGCAGTGATGATAGTGTTGGTGGAGGATGCAGTGATGTTTCACTCCTTTTCTTTCTTTTACCTGTACTTTGGTTGTCTCTTCATTTCTTCTTTTTTTTTCTGTGCTCATATATTGCAATGTCATTTTCTTCTGTTCTTCTTCCAGCTTGCTCATTGTTGAATTTTCTTTGTTCCTCAACCCTGGTTGTTCTCTTGGCTGCAGAAGGTCAGGTTGCAGGCTCTGAAGGCTGGGTCTTCTTCCGTTCTCTCATTTTCTGCATTTGTAGCATTGCATTTCCATTATAGGTTTTTCAGCTCTCATCATCCATGGATGCTCTGTAAGCTCAAAAGGGTGCTCTTAATTTCTCCAAATATTCTTCATGATGAAAGTGATTATTTTTTAGATAATCTCTGTAATGCTGATTTCACTGCTTTCCTGATAGTGGGCAGTATACATTCTTTAGTGCACTTTCAACAGCAGTGCAGCAAATACTTGTGGTCTTTGTGTCACACACTACGTTGCACCAGTAATCTAGAAGTAAAACATAAGATTTCAATAAGGATTTTTCCTCCAGAAGGAGTGCACACATTTTGGACTGAAGGACAAAGGCTGCACACTCTGCATAATACTTCAGATCAAGAGAGACATGCCACACACTGAAAATTTTGGACTGAAGGAGAAAGCATGCACATTTCACATAATGTGGCCATATAAGTGATAGGAGCCACATTCATGAAGTTCAATGAACTGAAGGAGAGCACATACACATTCCAGATAATACAATGGATCAAGGCAGAGAAGCAACATATTGAACACAGTTCAAAAAACTGAAGGAGAGATTATGCACATTCCACATAACATGGCTGCATGAGAGATTGGAGCCACATTAATAAAGTTTGATGGACTGAAGGAGAGTGCGTGAACATTCGACACAATACAATATCGAATTAACTGAAGGAGAGAATACACACACATGCCACATTATTCATTAGTTTGTGATACCAGGTTAGATTTAGGCATAATATATGATGGATCAAGGGAGAGGACAGACAACAGTGAAGGAACAAATTCGACAAACTGAAGGAGACAGCATGCACACTCCACAAAATTATTAGCTTGTGATACCAGGTACAATACACAAGGTATAACTATACAGTGGAATGAAGGAGAGAAAAGGCACAGTTAATGGGATTCATACTAAGGTTCATATTAAGGTGGTTAAGAAGCAAGGGGGCTATGAAGCCCATAACTGTACCTGATTAATTATATTATCCAATACTAGCCCTTTTAATGATGAATTTATCCAGGTGATTTATGAATGTTAACTTATTTTCACTTGAAATAATTTCAAATGGGAATTTATTCCATGGGTTTATGATTCTCTGAGTGTAGAAATACTTTCAGGATGTGTGATAGAATTTAGCCCTAGCAATCTGGAGGGGGTGTCCTCTGGTATTATAGGTATTTTCTTTAAACACAAAACCCATTTGTGTAAATAGGTAGGGATTGTGGACAATGTTAAAGATAAAAATTAGATCACCCCAAAGACGTCTAAGCAAGAATGGCATAAGATTTAGTTCTTTTAGATGTTTTTTCATAAGGAACATTATAATCTGGTTATATTCTTTGTAAATTTCCTCTGAATTTTTTCCAGAGTTGCAATCTCACATATTTTATGTGGGCTCCAGAGTTAGGAAGAATATTCCAGATGAGGTCTAGCATAAGCCCTAAACAGGGGAAGCATTACTTCCAGATTTCTAGACTCATTGTTTCTTTTAATGGACCATGTTACTCGGCTTGTTATATTGATGGTCTCATTGATTTGTTTATTATAACCCAAATCATTAACTATAAATATTCCCAGATCCTTTTCATCATTTGTACTTACCAACAGACACCCATTCAGTAAATAAACAGTACATTGGTTATTGAAACCGACGTGCATCACCTTACACTTTGATACATTTAATCTCATACCCCAAGCCTCAACCCATTGAGATATGCTGTTTAAGTCTTGTTGAATTTTAAAAATACTGTCTTCATTATTACATGGACCACCAATCTTGACATTGTCTGCATATTTGATTGAGGCTGACAAGCAATTTCAGTAAGGTTAGCTATGAATATTTGAAAAAGATGGGGGTCCAATACTGACCCCTGCGGGACACCACTTGTGACTAACCTTGTATCAAATAGTTGACCGGAAATAAGAACCTTCTCTGATCTGTTTGCCAACCAAATTTCAATCCTTTTAACAATGCATCTGTTTATGTTGGTTTCTAAAAGTTTGGCTATTAAAGCCTGATGAGCCATGACATTGAAGGCTTTGCTAGAATCAAGGTAAACTATGTCATATGGAATACCAGTATTTACATTCTTATTGACGTTTCTGTAAAAACACATAAAATTTCTTAAGCAGCTTCTGCCCTTTTTGAACCCATGCTGTTCCCCAACAATAGTGTCTGAAGTCTCACTTATGAGATCTTTAATGACACTTTTAAGTACTTTAAAGACCGCTGATGTTAGACTGCTTGGTCTATAATTTTCCCAGTTGGAACGAGGGCGTTTCTTATGCAGTGGTATAACATATGCAGTCTTCCGCTCCTTGAGTACAAAATGGAACTATAAGCAGTATTCAAATAATAATCTTAATGGATGAGAGATTAGGGGCCAGATATTCAAAACTTTGCCTAGAGGCTAAATTAACACTGCCTGGCATACTTATGCTAAGGAAGCTGGGCAATCTGGGTGGGAGTGCAGTGCAAACATAGCCTGGGAATAAGACAGCTCTGAAAATATTAACCAGGAAGTGTACACCACAACAGCAGCCAAGTACAGAGTGACATGAAGGTCGGTAGAGGTGAACTATGTGGTCAATATGTGTGCCAGCAAATGTTTGGACTAGGTACAGCTGCAGGCAGCAGCACATATGAAAGTACAGTGTGCAAAACTGTATAATATTCCCCAAACTATTTGCGCAGTGCTAACACATTTGCTTGGATTTATTGCGGAGCTGAGCCATTTGCCTGGTGCAAACACATTTGCCCATGGCTAAACTTTGCCATATTCAAATGTGACATGCAAATGAGCCTATTTAGGCAGGCTCTGGGCAAACATCCAGATTAGCATCTCATTATGCCCTGATTTGCATGCAGTTTGCCCAGCGTTACTGCAGGGTCCTACAGCTCCACCTGTGGGTCAGTCTTGAAGTACTGGGGCTGGCCGGGTCTGCCTGCAGCTCCACCTGTAGGTCAGTCTGGCAGAGCATGATGATAGCCGCAGGCTACATGTATACAATACAGCATAGTATATTGTGCCCCAGGAGACAACACAGCATAGGCACAGGTGGTGGTGGTGCTGCATGCAACTGTCACACTGTGGGTCATGCTACAGTGCACAGCAGACACTACAGTAGCAATGGGGCCAGTAGTCTGTGGGACACAGCAATACCTATGGTGTGTAGGGCAGTGATGACCACTGCACTGTACACAGTGACAGGCCTAACTTGTAGGTATTTACTGACAGTGGACATTACTGTTATGCTGTTGTGTGACCCACAGATACTGCACATCTGGCATATGATGCTCACAGTAATGTACACATGGCTGGCTGTGTGCTGTGGTGTTTGTACAGCTGTGAGGTATGTGGCTGTGGAAGCACATATAATCAGATAGGCACACTGGTATTGGTGTATTCCCAATACTGGCCAATGTGCACAGCATGATGTGTCCCAGCCTTGTGGATGTGGTCTATGGTGCAGCCTGGCCACTCGTACGCCCTCCCCTCAACATCCTCCATGCCCCCAATGCTGCATGTGTGTGCTGGCATATGTTGGTGTCCACAGAAGGGTGGTCTGCAGGTATGTGCTGTATGGCCACACTGCCATGGTGTCCACTGGGGGCTGGGTCGCCACTTACTGCCTGGCATGGCTGAGACTGGTGGGAGATGATGACATCATTGTGATGCCATCAGTGAGCAGCATGTTTCCTCTATGTCTGTCTTTTTCTATGTGTCATACTTATTGGTTAGGGTCACGCAAAGCCACGCAAAAGCCATGCAAATGTCATGCAAAGCCACAATGTCACGCAAAGCTGGATTGCCCAGGGTTAAGATTACCTTTTCCTGGGCAGTAATTTGCACCACATAAATTGTTGTGCTATGTCGCGCAAAACCACTTTGCATGGTGCTAGTCGCTGAATATAGCATTGCACCCATATTCATGTACACGCCTACTCAGTTTACCCATTGAATACATTATGAATTTGCCCAGCGCTAATGCAGTTTGCACATGCTATTTGGTCTTTTGAATAAAGCGGACACGTGTTAAACTTGTGCAAACAGTTTGCACCCAGTGCAAAGTTTTGAATATCTGGCCCTTGATCTGCTAATAGATATAATAAGTGGCCAGTACTTTCATCTGGCCCTGGTGTACATTTATTTTTAGATGAACTGAAGGATAGAACATGCTGTACATCTTTTGCACTTTAAAACAACACACATGCAGTACACTGCAGGGAAAACATTACTGTAACAAACCAATATGTTGAGTCAATTCCAAAACCATTTGGCCGAAATACAAGGACCAAATCCCAGGCCAGCATAACCACACTACTTTTTTTCACCTCCACAACAACACAGTTCAGCAACAGCATTGCAGGCAAGTTTGAACATTCATGATTTGGTCATATTGAGAGCAACGTCAAACATCTAAGAGCCAAATGACCCACATACTGTTCCCTTCCAGGAGGGAAAACGCATGGTAATCAAGATGGACAAACTTGAGTCTCATACACACCAAGACAAAACAATGGGTGGGGCTAGGTCCCAGGCAAGCATAACCACACCGCTTTTTTTTTCACCTCCCCTCCCAGAAACAGTTTGGCCAAAGCAATGCAGGCAAGATACTACTTTGTACCTGCGACCCTCGCTGCTTCTCCCTCCTTCTACCACATTCTCAATCTGGCAAGTTATCTTTCGCCTTTAGGCTCCCTACCTTCTGGAACCATTTCCTCCACTTAGTTCACCTCTTGTCCATTGCTGCATCCTTCAAAATGCACCTAAAGCCCTCCCTTCCCCTCCCCTCCTCCTTCAGTTGCCTCCCTCCTCATCCCCCTTGACAACATCCTCACATACCCCTTCCCCCCTGATTTCTTACCCCTCCCCCTTAACCTCTAGCCATTCATATGTGGCTCCTCACACTTCATTCCTATATTATTGCCTGATCGCAAAATGTTGTGTTATCATTTTATTTATTTGTATATATGGTTTACATTTGCAGTGTTCTTGTACCTTATTGTATATAGCATGGAAAACAAACAACTCTATATTTATGTCTTAGTGTCTATTGCTATGCAATCACCTCTGTATTTCTTCTCCACTTCCGCCTACCCAGGATCACAGCTGGAAATGAGCTTCAGCTCAGTGTGACTTTCACGGTAACCAAATTTTAAATAAACAAAGAAACAAATAGAGAAGTTGAACATTCATGTTTGGTCATATTAAGAGCAACACGAAACTTTTAAAAGCCAAGCAACCCACACACTGCCCCCCACCCCGGGAAAAAGAAGAAGAAGAATCAGCATTTATATAGCACTTTTCATACACAGTATCCCAAAGTGCTTTACAAGCAATGCTAGACTGGTAGTGAAGTGACTGAATGTGTGGTGGCGGCCATATCGCACATCTTCACCCACACACAGCCTGGATAATTGCATGAACCGGTTTTATGGGAAGGGGAATGTTGGCCAGGACACCGGGAATGTTCCCTGCTCTTTGCAAAGAGTGCCCTGGGTTCTTTTACTTCCACCGGGACAACACCAGGATGGGCAGAAGGGACCTCGGTTTAACATCTCATCTGAAGGACGGCACACCCCAGCAGTACAGTACCCCCCAATACTGCACTCAAATGCTAGCGATTTCAGGTGCAAGTCCAATCCCATTGTGGGACAAGAACCCATGACCTTCTGGTCCAGAGGCGGATGTGCTACCAACTGAGCTAAACTGACACATGATACGAAGCCACATTGTGCGCAAGATGGCCCAACATGGATTCCAAACACACCTTGCAAACATGATGGGTAATATGACTAAATTCTGGCCTCCAAACACATGTGGACAAAGTGCAGATTTATCATTACTTTGGCACAAAAATATCACAAACACACATTTGGTTCAGTATAGAAAATGAACAGAAGCAGTCCACTACCCATAGCCCCCCCCCCCCGCTCCCCAATACATGGCCATAAAGTAGTACAAAAACATTTTAAACATTGCCCAATAAGCACAATCTAAGCAGCAAGCATATTTGTGACAAAATGAATGCATTGGAACCCACCAAATTCACCCAGTACTCTGCTGAGCACTGTATTAAATTACACTTAAACACACAATGTGGTGGTGGAACAAACACACCACAGGGCTTGGTGTGTGAATTACATATTTTGCTCAGTTTTGAAAAAAAAAGGCAGAACTTCTCCAAAAAAAGCAAAGCACTAAAACCCAACAACTGCTGCTTCCCAAAGAACCTCCATAATTCAATGGCTCAAATTAAACCCCCTTACTGTAAAAGTGTTTGTCCCTTGTAATGCATGTAACAAGGGGCTTACCTTGTGGTGAGTGAATGGTGTTCAGATGTGCAACACACCAAAACTGTTCTCGAACACTGCTGACACACGAAAGGTCAATGGCTTGTATAAGCCTAATTAGGTACCGCCCACTCCCACTGGTGATTGTAAGAAATAAGCAGCACATGACCACAAAATGATCCCTCACCTGTGATGTGTGAACATACATGACTCTGACACACCACAACAGGTGAGGGGTCAAGTTTCAGAATCTTATGGCCATGCAGGGTTCCTGTATTACATTCTGGCCAGGAAATATAAGCCAGGAGATTGGGGGAGCAGGTGAAACTTACACATAACATACAGAAACATTGAATTTCATTTGGGGGCCACTGTGATGAGTGTAACAAACTAACACACCAAGTGTTACACCCATCACAGAAAATGCAGAGCAACACTGGAAAAAAATGGAGCTGGTAAAGGGAACAGGACACATAAAATAAAAAAGCAAGTGGTGTTTGCAGCAAGACCTTTATTGGCACATTAACATATACAATTCCATCACAGTAGCCTGCAAATAAATGTATGGTTTTCAATGTCATACTTTAGGGCCAGAAAAATGCTGAAATTGACAACCTTTTAAAAAAAAATGTAGGGAATGCCTTAGGGTACTGAAGTTATCTGAGCTATCTCTACATGTAAACATATATTAAAAACACCAATTTCCTTTTGAAAAATCTTTTTATTTTTGTTAATAAAAGAAGAACAAATTAAGTGGTGCATTGGTAACCCCCTCTCACGAACAGACCCAGAAACATTTAAGCACTGAGTGCCTGAGATATGTCAGTGCACCTTCAAAGTTCATTTTCAAAGTGATAAAGTGGCCATTTCTCTTTGCAATAGATGGTATTGAAGATCTTCCATCTAGTCTGCATCTAGCCTACATCTTGTTCAGACTATCTGGCAAAGTTCCATCTCATCCATTTTTCTGTATACTTTTGTATCCTATCCTGAACTTGAAATGTTACTTTTTCCATGTCTGCAATCTCCTCTACATTTGCCCACCTCTCCTCTTTATCAGGTAGTGCTTCTTGAAGCCACTTCTTGGTAAAAGCCTTTGCTATGACTGCTACACAGATACACCATAAATACAGAGAACTGGCACCTTTTATATTCTTTGGAAGGAGGCCCAGGATTAGTTCTTTAAAGCCTATTGGATGCTGGATATCAAATAAGGCCCATAATTGTGTAATAACAGTGGCATTAAACTGTTCTAGTGTCAGACATGTTTAAACAAAGTAAGTCAAAAGCCTTTCTGTTTTTGACATAGGGTAAATCACAGCATGAAGCCTATGCAATGTCCCATGACACAGTCATATGGGACTATCAGCTTAGTCATACAAGACATCTCTTCTTTGCCTTCCATCTCTGTTCCACACCTCATAGGCTATCTAGTCTAACTTGTCCCAGAGCACCACATTCAACCTGTCATATGGGGCAACACAGCATGCTGGCTCCCATAGGAAATAATGTACTTGACAGACAACCATAGGGCTATTGCCCTTGAGTCATGGAGCCAATGACAACCTACTCTGGGAGCTCTGTCTCTGTAGGCAGAGTAGCATCACTGCTACTGAGACATGCCCTATATGTACTCAACCTGTATTCCACATAACATGGCATCCTGACATGCACTGCTTATCAACCTGTTCTGTTTAACTACTCTGTGACAGAAACTTTTAAGTACCTCAAGGGAATCAACAAAGTCCAAGAAGGTACAGTAGCATCTTTCAGAAAAAGATATGTGCAAGAACAAGGGGACACAATTTGAAGATAGAGGGGGGAAAGCTCAGGGGCAATGTGAGGAATTATTTTTTCACAGACAGGGTAGTGGACACGTGGAATGGCCTTTCTGAAGAGGTTGTGAGGTCAAAAACAGTGGGAGAATACAAGAATGCATGGGACTGACATAAGGAAATTCTTGTGGGGGGGTAGGAAGAAATAGGCTGTTGGTTAACTAGGATCTGCAGCTTATCCAGTAGGTAGGGAAATGGGCAGACTAGGTGGGCCAAGTGATACTTATCTGCTGACAAAGTCTATGTTTCTATTACATGACACCCTGATGGCTTGGTCCTAGTGCTTCTGATGCAGACTCTTCAGCATCCCTCAGTTGGTCACTACCCTGTGCATCTGTAGGTACACTGGGCTACATATCTGTGGAAACAATGATGGTATAGATGCAGGCTAGTACATGTCACACCACATGCATAGCAATGAGAGTATTTCATTGCATGCATATATGAGATGCTGTTTTTTTCCTGTCTTCCTCCTGTGTCCTCCCCTTATGGTAATATTTGACTCCCTTGTCATGTCATGGGGGTGCTGCAGAATGACTGGTTCCATGAGGGCTATGCCATTCCACTTGAGCTTAAGTTGTCATCGATTCCACTCTAACAGTCCCTGAAGTTTCAGTGCATGCTGTACTAGACCTCCTCCCTTTCCTTGGGGGAGTGTTTGGTGCTGCCAGGTGGCAGTAGCACCTTGGCCCATTGCTGAACTTTATTTATCAGCATTGCTGTTTCTACCTCTGTACAGTTTGAGGCTCCCTTCCACCCAGCAGATGTACTGCAGTCTGTGCATGACAAGGGCCTTCACAATGGAATTTCCTCGCACAAAGCTGTGAACCTCTGGTCACCCTAAGCAGGAATTATGTTGTTGGGGCAGTACCTGTGTCAGATGTCTGTGATAATTATGATGTAGATTACATCAATTTCAATGCAACTGTGTTATTTCACTTTTTGACATATGGTGCATCAAAAATGTTCCAACCACGATGCTGCCTGCGTCATTTTGAATGGAAAGCTGTTATACTGTTGACATCCAAATCCAGAGAGTGGCACTCGAGGGAATAATGCTGTTTACATGATAAATATAGATTATGAATAACAGTGTTTAAAAGTGCATCACATCTAACATTGAAACATATACAAAAATGACCAAAGGTCATGTCTAATCTGCACTCAAGTACTTACTGACCTTTGACCTGTGAGAGGGATGGCTAAAAACTACAAGCAGCAACAGGAATATGTAAAAAAAAGAAATGGAAAATAGTAATTACAGTTGTTGAATCCATGACCAAGGTTACAACTGGTGCCAAAATTAATCATGATCAGCAGAAGAGCCCTTTTTTGTGTGATAAAACAAAGCAGTCATACTGAAAGTGCCAAAAACAGTCATTGTCAAAGTCCATAATACAGAGTGGAGATGTTTGTACACCTCATGGGACAAGGTGGGGCTGTACAGGTCACTGGGGGGTATTACTTGGTATGAAAGAACAGAAGAAGGCCAGAGCCCATCGAGACTGTTCCCCACACTACGTGGGACATTATTTATCTATTATCCCTCAACCAAACATCTAATTTGTTTTTATAGACAGTGGCACTAGTTGCCTCTACCAATTCTTGTGGCAAGGTGTTCCATACAATGGATGCTTTTATTGGAAAAAAGTTTCTCCTTTTGCTGGTCTTATAAGTTTTTACTTCAAGCTGTTTATTATGCAGTATCGGAACATGTCTCCTTTTGGAGAGTGTTAGACCACATTTTTCCATTAGATCTGGTGAATTTATTACATTAAAAACCATAAGCATATCACCTCTTAATCTTCTAGTTTGAAGAGAGAAGAGACCAGTAGCTTTTAATCTGTTCTGATAATCCAAGTTTGTTAATCTTGGAATCATTCTAGTTACTCTCCTTTGAACCTGTTCAAGAATTGCTATGTCTTTTTTTAAGTTTGGATTCCAGAAAGGGGAGCCATATTCTAGATATGGTCTAATGTATGCCCTATACAATGGAAAAAGGCATTGATCAGTGCGATTAACAAAAGTGCGTTTTATTTGCCTCAAAAGTCTGTTGGTCATGCAAGCAGTTCTAACACAGTGATCATATGATGTAAGTTTATTATTAACATATATCCCTAAATCTTTTTCACAATTTGATGAGTGAAGTGGTAGTCCGTTTATATGATATATCATTTTTGGATTATTTACACCAAAATGCACTACTAAACATTTGTCTTGATTAAACTGCATATGATTTTCATTTGCCCAAAGTGTTAATTTTCCAAATCCTTCTTTAATGCAGAAATATTTTCTTGATTATTAACCTTTCCCAATTTGGTATAGTCTGCAAATTTAACTATGAAGTTATTTGGCCCTGTTTGTAAATCACTGATAAAGAGGTTAAACAATGTTGGTCCCAAGACCGACCCCTGTAGTACACCACTTGTCACACTACCCGAATCAGACAAGATATCATTAATTCTGACTCTGTGAGAATGATTTGTCAACCAGTTTAAAGTCCAGTTGACAATATCAGGTGACAAACCTAGATTGTGCATTTAGTAATGAGTTTTCATGTGAGACTTTATCAAAGCTCTACTAAAGTCCAAAGAATTACATCAGTAGGGATACCCACATCTAGTAGAGTACTTATATTATTGTAAAATGATATCAGATTGGTGGTGCAGGAATACTTGGGAGTAAACCCATGCTGATTTGAATCATAAATTCCTAATTTTTTACAATCTTGATCTATTAGAGACTTCATTACTTGTTCCATTAATTTACCAGCCACTGAGGTCAGGCTAATTGGACGATAATTTTGCACAGAACCTCTATTGCCTTTTTTTAATATGGGAGTAACTATTGCTGAACGCCAATCATTTGGTACAATGCTTCTTGTAAGGATTTATTGAAAATAATTAACAAAGTTATATAAATATTTATAGAGGTTTATGGGGTGGGCTGCTGTAAAACCAATTGGACTAATTGGTGGTGTACAGGTCATTGGGGGCTCCTGTATTGCCAATTGGATTAGACTGTGGGATACAGGTCACCAAGGGGGCTGCTGTACTGCCAGTGGGACTAGGCAGTGATGTACAGGTCACCAGAGGGCTGCTGTACTGCCAGTATGACTAGGCAGTGGGATACAGGACATTGGAGAGGCTGCTGTATAGCTAATTGGAGTAGATGGTAGGGTAAGGTCACAGGGTAGGCTGTTGTACAGTCAGTTGAAGTAGGCAGTTGGGTAAATGTCACTGGGGGGACTACTGCACTGCCAATGGGACTATGCAGTAATGTACAAGTCACTGGAGGAGGCTGCTGTACTGCTAATGGGAAAAGGTGGTGGGGTACAGGTCACTGAGGGGCTGCTGTTCTGCCAATGGGACTAGGCAGAGGTTTTAGGTCAACAGGGGGACTTCTGTACTGCCAGTGGGACTAGGTGTTGGGGTGCAGATTAAAGAGCCATTGGGATATCCAATTGACCAAAAGTGAAGGAATTCCCAAATTGTGACGTTTGTTAAACAGCAGAGAATGTGACACATGGTCAAAGGCCTTACTGAAATCAAGCAATAATGCATCTGTTAATATATTATTATCCATTAACTTACTTAACTTATGATAAAAAGATATAAGATTAGTTGTACATGAATGCCCGGACTTAAAACCGTGTGGAGAATTGTCCAAAATATCAAGCAGTTCGATTATATTCTCCAATCCTGATTTAATTAAACATTCCTTTACTTTTTCTATAATGGAGATCAGACTGATTGGTCGATAGTTCTGAACATTATTCTTGTTCCCCTTCTTGAAAATGGGTGTTACTGTGGCTTTAGGCCAAACATGAGGTATTTCATTTTCCAGTAATGATTTATTAAATAGCATTATTCACTGTATTTTATTTCTCCTTCCATTTTAGAATGGAGGTTCCTTTTGGAAGTATGCTCATAGTCTGAGGATGGAACTCTTGTAGTTCTGAAATGTTACATAAAATCGATTTAAGGAGCAACAGTGAAGCAACTTGGATGTGAAAATAATGAAACATTGCTATCAAAGTGATTGGAATCATTTGGGTTTATTGTTAGGGTTGAGTGAGAGTTTTCTGTTGTTTTGATGTAGTATTCCATTTTTTCTCACTCCTCTACCTTTTAATTCAACTCCTGGATATTTGATTTATATACAAAGAAAAAGAACCCTGGAACTAACATGTTGGAGTTTTCCACAGATATTGCCTACCATGGTTAAGCGCTGACCTACTTTAGGCACTGTCTATGGCCAATATGTTACATGGTGTGCTGTTGTTACAGAGATCCCCCAACCCTGAAGACCATCACAGTGACAAGAATCAGGCAAAACCCGTATGTCACTGTGATGGTCTCTGCTGGCCATGGGACTGCCTTGCAGGGTGTATCGCCCCTTCCCCTGGGATAACTCTGACTTGGAGTTATATCACTAGAAACCGGGGTTGTGTGGGGCAGATCTTCCCACATGGGTGGTTCAGGCTGTGCAGCCACCCAATAGAAATATGAAGGCATCCCTGGCAGTGCAATGCCGACACTCAGCAATGCAGCTGTTGCTGTTGGGGATGTCTACTTCGGAGATGTTGCAGCAACATAGTAAAACCATAGTATTTGCAGCATTGATAACCGTTGTATGTAAATAGCCTCAGACAACAACCTAAGGCACTTCCTGTGCATATATTCCCTAACACGTCTCTCATGTTGGCCTGATTGTAGTCTTTCAGTTGCTTTCAGTCATGGATATTCACCTTGGCATCTTTGCGGGTCTTATTCTTGTTGAACAGGCTAGCTGGAGGTATAACTGAATGACTGGTGTTCTCCATGTCTGGCTGAAGGAATGGCAGGTTTTATGCCTTGCCAATAGTCTTTCTGGTGGTCTAACTGGATGATGGGCACTGTCTCTGGCTTGTCTGAGTTGCTGCATTGCCTTTGGTTTGGCTTTCCTGGTGGAGTTGTTTTCTCATCAGGTGAAACGGTCATGGACTAGTTGGTCTCTGGCACATGGTCCGCCTACTACAGAACCTGCCCTTGTGTTTACCTGTACAAGTATGATGGCTAATTTACTATAATCATCCCCATCACCCTAGTAAGCATCCATCTAAGGTATGCATAGCCAGTGTGCAATAGCAATGTTATGAAGGATGCAGCATGCCACGAATATCTTGGATGCCATTTGGGTTGTGTATTGTAGTACCCACCTGATCTGTAGAGGTACTGAAATTGCATTTTCATGAGTCCAAATGTCCTCTCAATCACAGAGTGTGTTGTAGCATGTGCCTCATTGTACCTTCTGTCACCCTCTGTCTGTGGGTGTCTTATCTGTGTCATCAGCCATGGTTGGTGTGGATATCCACTGTCAGCTGTGGCAATGGAATGAATTGGATAGTGATGGTGGCACATACTGTATGCATAAAGTCAACCATGGACCATTACAGTGGCCAAACAGTCTACACCTAGCCTACTGCCAGACCATGCAACCCTACATGTGATGGCTCTATTGCCATCACTGCCACCCAGGGCCACCCATCTGCCTAGCCCCATAACCACCACATGGTATGTATGCTGTACCTCTGAATGAGACCCCTACAGCTTTGTGTGATACACTGGCACATATGCATAACAGGCTGCATAACTATGTCACTGTACTGTGCACACTGTGTGACTGTGCAGAATGTGGCCACGTGGCTCACTTTTGGCTCACATAACCAGCTTAATATGTGCACATTACTGGCAGTGACTGGTGACATCTGAGAAACTTGCAGCTGCCTGGATGACTGATTTAGGCCACATTACAGGGCAGTCAGGAATGGAGACACTAATAAACCCATTGTACCCCACTTTACCACCAGGAACCAGCATGCCAATTAACTTTCTTTTTTTGTCATTCAGTAGCGTTTCTGGGATGTCAACCAAAGAAAAAACATAGAAAGCAAGCTGATCATCCACCTAGGCTCTCTGGAGCCCTCAGGTTAAAATGACAGACTTATTTTCTACTAACATCTTTGAACCACCGTATGGTTTACCACCGCAGTCAGTCTTTTTTGCTTGCATGTGTGCATGGTACATTTGCATGTGTGGGTATGCCTGAACTCACTTCCATCAAGTTTAAGTGTTTGTGTGTGTGTGTGTGTGTGTGTGTGTGTATTCACATGGGCATTCTAGTTGTGTGTGCATATCCACTTTCATTTTCCACAGCTCTCTCTATCTCTGTCTTCTTTCCCCACATTTGTCACCTTTCAGCCTTCTTACTAGGTCCTGTTAATTAGTCCCCACTTGAGGGCTTATCAGCTTATTCACTCCTACTATGCCTTTTCACACCCATCATCGCCTACTTTTTTCCAGATTCTTTTCTTACCTTGTCACTTTTTTTCATAGAGCCTCCCCCATTTTAATTCCAAATGTATATTCCTTATCTCCACATACCTCTCCTAAGACCTGCTGGAATACATCCATCTGGTGAGGGAAGTGCAAGGTCCTCTAGGTATTGTGCTTCCATCCTTCCATAGATGCACATCTCCATGTGGCTGTGAAAGCATGGGGTCAAATGGCCCTCCAGTTCCATGGCTCTAGGAAAGCAATTTATATGCTTGCTTGTAATTTTTTTTGGGGGTAGGGGTTGTGATGTAGACAGCAATGTTCTGAGTGCTGTATCATTTTTATTTCTTCAAATAATGGAATTGTGGTATTGAAGTGCCTGTTAAAATGCCAGTGCCCTTGGAATAACCTCCTCCCCCTCCCGGTTTCAGCTGAAATCACGGATGCCATGAGAAAAATGCTGAGACAGCATGTGAGATTATACACAAACAGATTTTAGAGATAATGTGTTATGTGGAAAAGCCTGAAGCTAATTATAGGGTTAAGAAGCTTGAGTTCAGCATATCCATTTTATGACGCTTCCAGAGGAAGAAAAGCAGGTTGTGATGTATTCGTGCAAGATCATAAATGTTTGGTGTCTGTGTGACACAGGATACTGTTTAAATATCAAAGAGATGTCATTTGACACACATGAGTTAAGCTGAGGATTGCAGAATGTAATACTTTGAAAATACATCCTGTGGTTGTATAAGATATATATTTTTTAAATATAATCTGATAGAGGAGGAGCTAGCTGACCTCAACAAAAAGGAGTTGGCCAATACAGTTGTTTAAGGAATAATTCTGTTTTACAGAGACACATTTTTACCTAGACTCTGACCAAGCAAGATCGGTGAGCACTTTAGCAAGTATTTAGAGACTAAGTACTGTAGTAGGAATTTGCACTGTTTAAACCTTGTTTCTTTTTAAAAGATTTATATGTCTTTTGATATAAGAGTTCTGTATTTTGTATTTCACATATTTTTAACTATGTTAGTAAAATTCTTTTTAGAACTTACATTGTCTGTCTTTGACTTCTTTTTATTTTGTAAGAAAAGTACATGGTCATTGCAGATACTAAACATAAGCTTGAATGGTGGTACCAAACTGCAAAGAGAAGCATTAAATCTGAGGTCTTTATTAAAGTTTTAAAGGGCTCATCTCTGTACACCTGGCTAGATGCCCGTAGGCAAAGATATCTGGCCCCCTGAAGACAGATATATCTGAGCCTGTGCATTGGGTATGCTAACAAGAGGTTAACAGTTTAAATCCCTCCGGAACTGGAGAACAAAGGTTGATCCGAACTCACAAAAACAGACAAGAGGGTTACCTTGCCTGTTATACTGTTCAAAAGACTGCGCTCAGAGTTTGACACTTTGGGAGTAGAGGGCCTGACCTGCTGAGTGGGTTTGTGACAGGGGTCACTTCAATGGAAAAAATATATTAAGTCTTCTTCTTAAGTGCCAGCAGACAGCAGATGATTCTATATTGGCACAATTTCTTTTTACCCATAAGTCAGTAAATTGTTGTCAGTTTGCTGCAAAATTTGATATGGTTCTAGTGGAAGATGAGATATGCATTTGGAAATTTTTGGTGATGATCAGACTTTCATTGTGGATTTGGCCTCATGGTGAAAATTGGAGGTAATGTTGTAGTGCAGTGTGTACCCCAAGAATGTTTAGTGGGGATTATGTGTAGTGTTGTGGTACTCACTGACACCTTTTTTTTCTTTTGATATATACATTGTCCCTTAACTCCAATTATTGAGAAACTTATGGCTTATTAAAGTTGCAATGTTATTCTATTGGAATTTTCATTTTTTAAATGTTTATGTTTTTTTACATGAGTATTTCTGTTGCTATTTTATAGGGATTAAGTCTTGTAGTACTCACTGGCACCTTTATTTTGATACAGAACATAGGCTGATCCTTGACTCCAGAGATTGACACAGTTGCAGCTTGTTAAAGTTGCAATGTTATCCTACATGAAATTTATTTATTTATTTTATTTATATGTTTTTATATGGCCCAATTTTATTTGTAGAGTATCATGTGTTAGTGTTGTACTACCCATTGAGACCTCTATATATATATATATATATATATATATATATATAAATAAGACAAAGAACCTCTGTGTGCAAACACTGAGGCAAGGGTTACCCCAAAAGGCATTTGGCTGGGAAGCCAAGTTTCAAGAAAATACAAAGTCACACATGCTCCCACAATGCAAAGCATCACGGGCTGCATATGCAAATCACCACAGAATGTTATGCTGGTCAAACTTTAAGCAGAATGCATGGTGCCGAAAGGCCTCTCACACAGTTGCAATTCTGCTTAAGCTGGACCAACATAACGTATGTTTATGCAACCCGTGATTCTGCGATAACAAAACTATCATGTTCCTTTCTTGAAACAACTTCAACAAATACTGCTGAGGTAACCCTTACTCAGTCATTTACACCTGGTCTTTGTCTTTAAATAATTTTTATTTAATGGGTTCACCACAATATATCAAGGCACACTGCCTTAAGGGTAGCTGGTCCATTCCACTGGGGTGTCAAACAGATGAGGCATACTGATGAGTCCTGGTAGGACCCTTTGCAAACTGTGTGAGAGGCCTTTTGGCACCATGCAATTCTGCTTAAAGTTGGACCAGCATAACATTCTGTGGTGATTTGCATATGCAGCCCGTGATGTTTTGTATTATGGGAGCATGTGTGACTTTGTATTTTCTTATATATATATATATATATATATATATATACACACACACACACACATATATATATATATATATATATATATATATATATATACACACACACACACACACACACAATGTCCCTTTACTCCTTAACTTCAAATATTGAAGCCAGCCTGGTGGCGCTGAGGGTTGAGGCACTAAGTCACCATACCTCACGCCACACTGGTGACTCAGGTTTGGGAACAAGCTCAGTGTGGCTGGGGGTCAGCTGGGGAGGAGAGAATGGAGCATCCATCGGACTGCTGTCCTCTCCTGGGAGGAAGGGGGGAACTGTCTCACGTAGACAGTAAAAGAAAAAATGTCTCGAACACCAGACTATAATTGCCAACAAAAAAAGAGGAACAAAGGCTTTATTTCATGTTCCACATGAGATATCATTTATGTGGTGATTTGCAAGAGCTGTTCAGCTGTATATGTGGGCAAAACACAACAAAAATTCAAGGAACGGATAGGCCAACATATAAGAAGCATACAGAAAATGGATGCAGTGAGTACTTTAGCAGTACACTATCAAGAAAAAGGGAAGGATCATAATTTTTTTCTTCCATGGAGTTGAACTGGTGCACCAGATAGTAGGAGGTGGTAATCTGGACATTGCAATCTTACAAAAGGAAACTTTTTGGCAACACAAGTTAAAAAATACTGATTATCCAGGACTGAACAAACACTTTCATTTGCTCCTTATTTATTGGACCCTTAAAAAAAACTACTTTTGTAGAAAAAGAGCGAAAGAAAGATATGCCATTATTATTATGTTTTTCTTTTAAACATTATTTGTGTAGCCAGAATATATAAACACTATTTGCTTAGTAATAATGTATGGATATGCAAACACACTGACTGAGGTTTGGCTCCTTTTTATTTGGACCCTTAAAAACTTCTTTGTAGAAATAGAGAGAGAGAAAGATATGTCTTTATTTTTTTTTCTTTTAAACATTGTTTGCTTAGCCAGAATACATAAACACTTTGCTTAGCCATACTGAATGCATATGCAAGCACACCTACGGAGGTTTTTTATCTTTGAATAAGAATTAGATATTTATATAGTAAAAATCATCTTTTTTTTCTAGCTGTGAGTACATGTATATATAAGTATATAACTTAAGATAACTTAAAAATAAGTTATTTCAATAGTCACATAGATATTGTAGGATCTATCCATATCTGACTACCTACTACCTACTACAGAATGTTTATAATATTCCTTTGTTTTCAATTAGGAAATATACATTGGTACTCAGGAATATATGGATAGGCATTATCTTTTTGTTTGGCAATAATTAGATGCATATGTTTGATATTTTAAAGGTTAGTATTTTTTCTAGATCATGTTATATTCATTTTATTGGTGGATTTCATCACTTTATTTTTCCTAACATTAATTTTTTTTAGCACTGATCACTTTAGATGAATCCCTTTATAAGAGATGTAATTCCAAGTCTCACCAGTCTTGAGAACGCACAAGTTTATCTCAAAAATGTTTGACTCAGTGAAATTTGGTCACTGGGAAGGGGGTAGCCGTCTGTTTGGAGTTTGTCCTTGCTTGCATGCTGTTTGGATTTTTTTATGAATCAATGGCGTGAATAAAGTCGCTTCATTTTTTTATCTGGATTGAATCCTGTGTATCTGTTTGAAAGTGACACAGTTTGCTGACTTCTGCTCTGTAAGTGTCAAAAAGACAGTGATACCTGGGGAGACTGGGTGTACTACTGATGTAGAGACCATGGAAGGGAGCGTTGGGCAGCCATCTTCTGGACATGAGTGGGAGTGCTCACAAACTGGGCTGGATGGCATTTGCACATCCCACGTTCAAGAAGGGAAGCATCAAGGAAAAATACCTGCTCCGCAGATAGGTGACAGCACCACCAGTGTCCCATCACAACACACCTAATGCTGGGTTTCTCATACTGGCTCTCCCAATCTCCCTGCCTGCCTTGGTTCCAACATTGGAGCCCCACCAGAACAGATATGTAGGGGAGTGTCTGTCCCTGATTTCCCAGCATGGGGGCTTCAGGCAGGTGGTATGTGGGGGTTTCAAGAGAAGATGCTCGTGAGACTTCTGGGAACACGGCGCAGAAATAGAGTTGGAAAAAAAAACTTCAAATATTGAAGGAGTTACAGCTTGTTAAGGAAGCAATATTATCCAATGGGAATTTTAAATATTTTTATTTTCATGTTTTGTATATGCCTATTTTCAGCTGGTATTTCTCAGGGTCTTATTTTTGTAGTAGTCATTGAGATCTTTCTTTTGATATATAGCATCCATCATCAAGTCAAAAGACTGACATAGTTACAGCTTGCAAAAGTTTAAATATTATCCTATAGGAATTCTAATTTTCCTTTTTTATATGTTTTTTATATGGCCCCCTTTTTTTGGTGGTGGAGGTATTATGTGTTAGTGTTGTAGTACCCATTGAGACCTATTTTCTGATACATAGGTTGTTCCTCAATTCAAAAAGATTATAGCTTGTTAAAGTTGCAATCTTATCCTATGTGAATTTTAATTTTAAAAGTGTTATGTTTTTATATGTCCCCTGAATATTTTGGAGTGTATTTATGTGTTAGGCTTGTAGTACTCATTGAGACCTTTCCTTTGATATATATAGATTACCCCTTAACTCCAAATATTGACAGAGCTATGGCTTGTTAAAGTTCAAATGTGCAAAAAACCTAAGTTAAAATTCTTGTTTCATATGAACCAATCTTGTTTAATGAGATTGTGTCATTCTCACAAAACAAGACTGGTTCATATGAAACGAGAATGTGAAAAACAATGAAGTCAAGATTGTTTTTCATCTGAACAATCTTATTTCATGAGAATGTGCTGTTCTCACAAAACACATTGCATCATGGGGAGGCAGTATAGCGCAATGGTTTAAGGCTCTGAGCTGCAAATCTGGTGACATCCAGCAGACCAGACCTGGGTTTGAATCCAACAGCTTCCACTTGCAGTCTGTGTGACCCTGAGCAAGTCACTTAACTTCCCTGTGCTCTCACGTTGCATCTGTAAAAAAAGCTTTCAGCTTAGTGTGCTAGTCCTGGTTAAACAACTAATAAAAAAGAAATCATTTGAAATAAGAATGTGAAAAAAAACCTAAGTTAAAATTCTTGTTTCATATGAACCTAATCTTGTTTTGTATGGCCCTATTCTTGTTTCATGAGGCCATATGAAGCAATAAAAATGTCTCATGAAACAAAAAATTAAATACACATTTTTGGTCCTTTTTCCAAAAACTGAATAATTCAGCTAATGGGATCCCATTTAGCAAGATACATTTATTGCTGTCTCTACAAGATATGATTTTTATAGGTTTTCAAAAAAAGTAAAAAAAAAAACAGAAACACGATGGCTTCCATAAGAAACAAGAAATGTTTCTTACGAAACAAGATTACCTCTGATATGAAATAGAATCTTGTTTTGTAAGGCTAAATTCTTGTTTCGTATGAAACAGCTATCCAGAAGAGCATACTGAGCATGCTCAGCATTGACATTTCATATCCTTATAACTCTGGAATGGATTCATATTTTCTCACTAAATTATTGAAAGGCACCATTACAGAGCAAGCCCGTTCTACCCTGAAGATTTCAGACCAAAATTCCAAACCATCTGGTTACTAGGTGGTGACAAAAAATGGCAAAACCCCTGATTTTTATTTTTTTTCACTATCCACATTTTGTAATCTGTATGTCCAACCAGAATGAAACTTGCACATCAAGAGACTTTGCCCCTGAGACCAGAAATGTAAAATTCCATGCAACTCTGTTGAATGGGTGTGAAGTTATTAAATTGCAAAGTTAGAGGTTTAACATTAAGGAGCCTACTCAACCCCACCTGTAGTGGTGCTACTGTGCCACTATCATTACATATAAAGGTACAACAAAAAGAGTGCATATTGGAAGGTGCATATACAAAGTGTATTGTATGTGTAAAGACAGCAACATTTTTCAGAAGAACACACAACATACTTATATGACAAAGCACTAGACATCACTCATTTAAATACTCAAAATCTAGTTGAATTCAGAACCACATCCTGCAAAAGCAAATGGCTAACAGAACAGCTACAGCCCTGAAGACAAAAGTTATATCACTACAAATCTGGAAAATGCATTTTTAATCAATCAGATACAGAGTCTAAAATAGTCTAGAACATTCTTAGGACAGCCACAGATTGGCTATTATTTGATCAATACAAGGGTAATCATAGAAAGGCATGCAAGCAATAACACATGATGAGGTGTGGGTTATCACCTGATAAGAGCACACTCAGGGGTGAACTAAAACACAAGGCATTTGCGCTATGTGCCTTAAGCACCTGGGTGTGCTTTTATCAGGTGATAACCCACACCTCAGAGTGTGTTATTATGCTTATAAAATGGGCCCCCCAAGTAACTATTTAAGAAAACAAAAAGAATAAATATAGCAAAAAATGCAAAAAAGTGAGGTTTGGTACAGAAACAGTAAAAAAATAGTCCCCCTACTGGTAACTGTTGATGGCTAGTACATGAGTACAGGGTGCTGCCACCTCCATGCACATAGTAAGTTAAATAAGAGTGTGTCTGCTGCTGACTAGAGCAGGTGTTTGTTTTCTAGTGAGCCTCCTGTTTTAGTCACACTGAGCTTGTCCATTGCCAGGCATCATAGTTACTGCTTGTTAAAAAGTGGGTTGTAATGTTGGGTACTCCATTTGTTTAAGTTGAGATGTGTTTATTTTGTCTTAATAGATAATTCACTGTAGTGCTGATATATGTGTGTGTGTGTGTGTGTGTGTGGGTGTGTGAGCTGAGCCAGCAGCTGAAGATGACTTCTGGTTTTGGGGTAGGCTTCAGAGATCATGGTCCAGTTTCAACATCATGGTGTTTTTTTTTTTAAGTGACTTTGGGTGGGAGTGAAAGGCACAGACTTCATGGGCAGACATGGGGCAGCAGAGAAAATAGTAAAAAAATAATTTGGTGTACTGGTGATGTGTGTGGGAGCCAAATGCTGAGAAAGGGCTTCCAGTTTTGTGGTCAGCTTCAGAGATTGCAGTCCAGTTTTGACATCATGGTGATGTTTTAGAAGTGAGAGTGGGTGTTCATGAGAGCCACAGCATTCATGGGCAGACATGGGGCAGCCTAGAAAATAGCTGATATGGTATAACTTAAGTTTGTTGTTGTTGGGGGGTGGCTTGTTTCTCTTCTGTGTGTATGCTGTTCTGGTGCAGTGGTCATTTTCATCATTGGGCTATGAGCTGTGCCAGTCTGTGTTTATGTCTAGGGCTGGCATAGCTCATTGATTTATTTGTATTATTGAGATCGAGAGTGCCAGGAATTGCCAGTTGATTACTATATCTTCTGATAAGGATACAGCTCAGAAGACGTAGTATCCAATCAGATTGCTGAATTTCATATACCCATTTTATAAACAAGGGTAATTCACTGTTAAATACGAATGAAGTCAAATGGCTAGATTTTTAAAGGCTGATGCAAGGCTTGGATCAAGCCATGATCATAACTGTTTTTTCTGGCACAATTGTGCCAAACTCCTTTGCTGCAACTGCACCTGATTTTCTATTGTCAGGAGCAGTTACATCAGTTTCCTCAGTTTATGGCAGCTTGCACCAAAAATCTGGCAAAACGCCCTATAGTGTCCCCCAAATGGTGCAGCTTAGACCAGGGAAAAGCTGGTCTAACTTGTGGCATTTGGTGCTCAGGACTGAAAATCCTGATTGGTGGCCGGGAGAATGCTGCAAGCCCCCTGGGCTAAAATAATTGGTGCATCAGGGACTTGCAGCATTCTTTGAGCTTTTAAAACCAAGTCCAATGTTCCAAGAGTAGAGTTCATGTATTTCTCCATTAGAAGAGCTTTTTGACTAGATCACCCCCATGCATGTCTAGTTCAACTTTTTCAATCCATACAAGGTTTTATTTATTTATTTATTTAAATGTTTAACCAGAAAGGCACACTGAGTGACAAGTCACTCATCTCCCAGTGCAACCTGGGGGGAAGGGGTACAATAGGAATGAGACATCAAACATTCAAGTTCTAAATTCAACATTATCATATAGTTGTAAGGTAAGTGTTACAAACAGTGTTACAACAGTGTTGTGTATGATAGGTAGAACGAGTGTAATAAGTCCCGGGTTAATAAGTAAACAAGTGCTTATGTGAAAGATAAAGAGTAAAGGAGAGGCAGGGGTTAGGTGAGATGAGGGGAGGGGAGGGGGAAGAGTCATGTCCCTGGAGACCCCTTCAGGTTGTGAGGAATCCTGCAATGGGACTGGTGGGACTAGAAAGAAGAGGATAAGGAAGTGTCCCAGAGAGATCCCTTCAGTATGGTGGTGGAAGGGAGTAGAAGAGAGATACAAGCCGCTTTGGGGTTAGGAGAAAGACCCATGGAGAGCATTCAGGGTCCCTTACATTCTGTGAGAGATCAAGAGAGTCCAGAAAGGGGGAGCAATTTGGGGGAAGGGGAGGAGAGCTTGAAATTTGGGGGGGGTGTGCACAGGGTAAATTGAAGGTGATGGTAGAGGGGTTGGGTTTTTCCCGGGCTTAGAGGAGGGAGTTAGGGAGGGACATTGCAGGATCAGCTAGGAACAAAATAATTATTGAGGGCAGAGCTGATGGAGTAGGTGGAGGATGAGTGCCGGATTTGAGGAGGAAGGGAATTCCAAATTTTTGGGAGGCAGTACGAGTAAATGGATTGACTGATTTGAGTGGATCTGTGGGGGACTACCATGGTGCGAGAGTCAGTTGATCTAAGGTAATGGAAGGGTGGGTGGTGTTATAAAGGAGGAGGTGAGGTAGGAAGGGAGCTCACCCAACCAGTGCTTGAAGGTGAATTTAACACAGTAGGAAAGTCACCTGTTTGTAAGAAAGAGGAAGGATAGGGCACAATAAAGATCACAGTAGTGGGTGCAATGAGGGGCATCCAGGGAAAAGCAGCAGAAGGAATTGAAGATGGTGTCAAGTCTGGCCAGGGAGGACTTAGGGGCAGCACCATAGACTATGTCACAGTAGTCAGAAATGGGCAATATCATCTTTTGAACAAGTTCAGGCCTAGCCATAGGAGGGATGCAACTACTTCTCCTGAGTAGGCACCAAGCTTGGGGTGCAGTTTTTTTAGATGGCGTCAATATGTCCAAAGAAGTTTAGGTGTTGTTCCAACCAAACACCTAAGTACCTGAAGGAGGATTGTCCTCAAGTAAAGTCTCATGAAGGGTGTGGAAAGTGGGTAGGGAGGGAAGCCTAGAGAGTCTCTGCCTTTTGTCAGAGATCATGGAGACAGTCTTCTTGGCATTGAGGAAAAGTTGATGGTTAGCAAAGCAGAGCTGAACCTTGTCGAAGTCTTGCTGTAAGCTGGTTGTAACCTCATAAGGACAGGAGCCAGGTGCATACAGGACTGTATCATCAGCATACATTTGTATAGCGGAAGATGGGGAGCAAACAGGGGGAAGGTCATTTAAAAAGATGGAGAATCAGAGGGTCCCTAATACAAAGCCTTGGGGGACTCCAGTGCTAATCTGGAGGGAAGGGGAAGTGGCATCCAAGATCTTAACTGATTGGGGTCTGCCAATAAGGTAGGCCTTGAGCCAGTTTGTGGAGGAGGGCGATGAGCCAGTTGCCAGTAGTGATTTGAGGAGAAGGGAGAGAGAGATAGTGTTGAAGGCCTTGGCCAGGTTGCCAAAAATGGCAGAGGTAATTAGGTCATTGCCATCCTGGTTAGGATTGAGTCTGTGAGCCATAGGAGAGAGGTGGTGATTGAGTTGTTTTTCCTGAAACCAGACTGGAAAGGGGTGAAAAAGGAGGTGTCAGATAGAAAAGAGCTGAGTTGGGTTAGGACAATGTGTTCTTGAAGCTTGGCAAGATTAGGGAGAAGATAAATGGGGCGATAGTTGCCAGGGGATGAGGGGTCACCCCCTTTGGGTAGAGGGAGGACCACTGCATGTTTCCATGAAGATCAAGGTTTACTAATGCTGTGGATCCATGTACCACCTCTAAGAAATGGCTTGCCATAGCATATTTGTTTTAAAACTTAGTATATTTTATTTCAAAGTATTGAAGGAGCACATCACAAAAAAAGATATAATGATCTCATATAGAATACAAGAAAAACTAAAATACAATAACCAATACTAGACAGAGCAGCTATAAAACCTCCTAAGTAAGAACCATTAAAGTAAAGCTAAGAGTAAGACAATTAACCACATAACAAAGAAAGGACAGATGTATCCCATAAAATAAAGTAGCATTAAAAGTCCAATAACTTTTCCAAAACTATGATCTACATGATTTGAATCAACTAATGAATGGTATTAACATTTAAATAATCAAAAGTGATATATGTTCTTAACAGTATTCTCAGTGAGATTAGTGCAATTAACATATCTGTAAGAGTGTAAATAGTCATTCCCATCTATGTGTAAACCCCATCTAAGGCTTGCTAAGGACTTTTCCATCCACAGGAAAGTGAGTATTTCAGCATGCCACTCTTTAAACAACAGAAGTTGGTTATCCACCCAATGTCTCAAAATAATTAACTTGGCCATAGCTGATATAAGGGCCATATCATATATCTGAGGGCCCACTAATTGTGGTATTCCCAGTCCTAAAAGGCAGAGTTCTGGATGGAATGCATCATGCAGGCCCGAAGAGGATCCAGTCAGATTTGACTTTGATCCAAAAAGTCCATAGTGGGTGACAATCCCATAAAAGATTCCTAAAAATCCCCCTGTGTGTTTTACGTTGTGTGCATAAGGAATTGTATAGTCTCCCACACTTAAACAATCTAGCCAGAGTATAAAAGACATTGTGCAATATTTTATATTTCAGTAGATGGAGCTTATCCACTTTTATATATCTGTGAATGGGTTGCCAAAGCAGGGCATCTGAGCAAGTAGGATTTTTTTTTTCTCAGTAAAGCCATTTTACTTGTGATGTATGTCCAATGTTGTCCTTTAGGGCTTTACATAGTAAAGAAACTGCATGAGGCTTCATCTCTAAAATGGCTAAGACATGATATTCAGTGCCATATGAAACTCTCTAGGGTCGAGCACCTAAGAAGCCTCTGACCGAGTCTGAGAGCTGCACAAAAGCAAAGAAGTAGTGTTGAGGGAGGTTGTAGATTCTTCAAAACTCTTCAAAGGTAATAAAGTTCCCATCCTGTAATACACACGTAAGAGTCGAAAGATTTGCTTATGGAAGGAAAGACATGGTTATTGGCTTAATAGCAATTCTAAAATTGGGATTAAGTCAAAGTGGCAGCAACAGAACTCACAGCATGATGTATTTGAAGAACAACAGAGTTGAGCATTTATTTTCACTGCCTATCCTATCGGGGTGTGGCGTAAGGCAGCAGGTAACCTCGACCATGGTAGATACTGCATGGTATGGATAGAGATACCATGTTGTTTACATAAATGTTTAAATAATTTTCCATGGAGGGCAAGACTGTCCTTGGTCAACTCCAAAACATGGCTGACTCCAGTTCAAAAACTTACTAGTATGTGGAACAAGGTAGTACCAATAGAAGTAGTGTAGCTGTAAACCTCCATGTTGCTATGCTAAGACTAGTTTCACAAGAGCAATTTTGGGGTTTTTATTGTTCCAAATAAAAGGTGAGATGGTCTGATGAAATGTTTCAAACCAAGACTGGGGGACTGGTATGCATACCATACTAAGAGAGTATAATAGTCTAGGTAGGACATTCATTCCAGTTATGGAAATTGTACTCCAAAGGGATAGGAGAAGAAATTGCAACTAAGCAAGGTCCATCACAACTACACAGGCTATTGAATAAAGATTACATTCAAGCAGGACTCTAGTCCCCAAAGTAAGATGAATACCTAAGTAATTAAGTTCAGATGCCAACCAACAGTTTTGTAATTGCAAAGGGAGGTCACTCTTATAGGTTTGCGAATTAAGAGGCATTATTAATGCTTTAGATATATTAAGATTGTAACCTGAAATATGTCTAAAATCAGTAAGTACTGTTAGTGCTGCCAGGATGAAGGAGCTAAGGTTAGTAACATGTAATAAGATGTCATCTGCATAGGTAGACAACTTAAATGAATATGGACTGATAGGGATACCTTTAGGATAGGGATAATTTGTGGGTTCTGTATTATATGTCTGATAAGGGGTTCATGGTATAAACTGAACAAAAAAGATGATAAGGGGAATCCCTGTCTAGTCCCCCCATTGTAAAGGAAAAGATTCCAAAAAAACCCTATTACAAACAATTCTAGCTATGGGAATAGAAAATAAGAGCCAAATCCATTTGACAAATTCTGCTGGGAAAGCAAAAATAATTAAATGCTGAAAAATAAAATTTCAAGAAACATGATCAAAAGCTTTTTCTTCATCCAGCGGGACCAAAGCAGGCAAGTTTGCCTCCATGTATGCCAAAATTAGGTGAAAAACTTTCTGCATGTGGTCAGTGACTAGATGGACTTATATGCAGCCTGTTTGTTCTTGATCTATAAGGGGATGCCAACAGGCATTAAACATTTTGCCAAGATGTGCGAGAGAATTTTCACATTGACATTTAAAAGGGAAATGGGGTGAAAATTGTTAACTCTGGTATGGTCTTTGCACAGTTTAGGAATTAACATAATATAGGCTTCTAAAAAGTCTGATGGCAGGGAATTAGACTGATAACAGAAATTATAGAAATTAGCCAGGTGAGGTGCCAACTCAGATTTAAAGGTGATGTAGAAATTTGGTGAAAACAAATTTGGCCTGGGTGATTTGTGAGGCATTAGCATAGACATAGCTTTCTCAACCTCTTGAACTGTAATAGGAGTAGTTAAAATGGGATCCAATTTGGGGAGGTTGGCTTCTCATAAGTATTCCTGGATTTCAATGTTCTTTTCCGGTGTTTCTGCCTCCCCTTCATACAGGTGCTCAAAGTATCTCTTAAATTCTGCAACTATGTCTCTCAGGGTTGTAAGTAGCAAGTGCTTGGAAGCTGACTGAATGGCCTCAACCAAATGAAGCATTTCCATCTGCTTTATACACATGGCTGGTAGTTTAACAGCTTTTTCACCAAATATATAATAGTTGAAGCATGCATGGTATAAAGCATGCTCAGCCTGCTCCCTATTCAGTTCTGCATAGGCTGCACTTTCATGAGTTAGACATAGCCAATCAGCTTCTAAGAACTTAAAGGTAATGTGTTTCTCAAGCGAATGGATAGACTGAAGCAAGTCTCGACCCTGTTGCTTCCTAAGCTTCTTCCATACTGAGGCTAAACAAATGAATGCACCTCTGAGAAAGCAGTTACAGGTGCCACAACATGAAGCCGGTGAAGACGCTGAGGGAATATTAAGCTCAAAATATTTTTTGATAACCACTCTTAACTTGTTGACACACCAGTCATTCCATAGAAGATGGTTATTCAGCCTCCACCGCTTGTCCCTATCATGGCGGGGTGAGGGCAGAAACACAGAAAAAGACAGAAAGGCATAATCAGAAATCACCATGCTATGGATCTCACAAAACTGAGTATCCCTAATAAAGGAAGGGATTATCATAGCCTAATAGATCCTTGAATATGAACCATGAACTGGTGAAAAGAGAGTGTACTCTTTTTCCATGAGATAGAGAGTTCTCCAGCTATCTACCAGACCACCATAATCTAGGAAATCATGGAGAGCCCTCTGAGCTGGAGAAAGCCCTTTATGACCATGCCCAGATCTGTCCAGATTATCATCAACTGCTAATTTCAAATCCCACATTATAATCTTAAGGAGATCTTGAAAAGGAGAAAGGCTATTCAAAAGGTGAAGTAAAATGGTTGGGGAGTCTGAATTGGGACCATACACATTTCCTAACAATAGTTCTACAGTTCCCTCCAGGCCATGTAAAAAAATATAACAACCTCAGGTTCAGCAATTTCTTTCAGTATCTGAAATTGAATGTGTTTCATAATTAGGATCAATACCCCCTCTTTCTGAGAACTGGCACCTGTCCCCTCTGCATGGCCTGCCCACAAATGTAGAAAAAAGTGAGCATCCTTAGCCATGACATGGGTTTTCTGGAGCATTGTGACACCCAATATAAGGGTAGTGAGGTGGGATAGCACCCATGTATGTTCTAGGGAGAATTGCCCCCCTCCTTAATGTTCCAGGACATGCAGGTTAAGTGGGATACTGCCATAAAAGGCTAGAAATAAACCTATAAGATCTGTAAAACATAATAAAAGCAAATCAGAGATGGGAACATCTTCTATAACTCTTAATCTCAAACCAATTAAATGTTGCTCTTTGAACTGTCATCAGTAACATATAATGATTACTTAAGTGCTCCTATAGAGAAGAAAATGGGGAAAATCCCAACAATCTCAAACAATCAACAGATAACATTATAAAAACATCAACATTAGATAACAGTAACAAAAAGCAGGATAACAACCAGAGAATACTATCCTATGAACCACAACCAATAACAGAAGGGGAGGGTAGGAGAAACATTCAAGAATGGGGTGTAATGTCCCCTGTCTTACAATGGTCCATGATAGCTCAGAAAGCCCATGCAAACTTTGAGCCACCATGTTCCAGTGAGTAATATTAGCCAAATGACAGGTATCAGCAACCAGAAAAGAAGTAAAAAATATGGGGGGGAGAGAGAATTCATCCTGCTCCCTAACACTAGTGCTGCTTTTGAGGTCCTACAATGTGAAGAACTCAAGGTGTTCCCTAGGGGAAAAAAAGAGGCTGTATTATTTACACAAAGAGTTTAGTTGCCTTTAAACGAGGATCATGCCAAACAGCTCAATAGAAACTGAGGAACAAAAAGTCAATGGAAACCAGGCATAGAGTTCATGATTATAATTAAATAGAAAAAATAGGCCAACAGTATAGTCAAGAAAAGAAGCAGCCGTAGAACAGTGCCATCTGTAGAAAACAGGCATCTTCAGCATCTTGCTTGCACTAGCACAAGGAACAGATATTATGTCTCTGTCCAAATTACTAACATACTAACATACTAAAATTCCAGCAGAATAGGCCTAACGGTCTTTCGTGTCTGCTCGTTTGGTCAGTCCCCAACCTGGGTGCTGACCTTGCTGTCCCCCTCGCCTTCTCTGGCTTCTCCCTTCCCAGTTCCGGATATTCTTGCTGCATTGGATTTTGCTTCCAGAACCCTTCCCCTGTACCAAATTCACAAGCCTGGTAATAATAGACCCCCAAAAAGCTGCACACTTGTATAATTTAGAAACAACAGCCCAGAAGAACAACAGCTGGAAAAATAGGAATGCACCACAGGAGAATATTGAAATGGAGTCACTGAAATTTGAGGAACAGACCATATTCTAAATCAAAGGTAGCCCCATCCATCAGAGAAGTCAGCCTACTCAGCTCACATCTCTCTTTGCCACAGTGAAGGTAATCTGGAAGAGCTTAGCAAACTCTGTTTTAGCTTGCTCGGCTAAGGAGAAGTCCAGTGTTCCAGAAGCAGTAGAAACAACTAGCCGAGCTGGGTAGCACATAAAAGAATGTCACTCCTGCCTCTTATAGGATCATCTTAATGTATTTATAAATATACTGTTGTTTCCACACTACTGGGGAAGTGTATGCAAAAATAAAGAACTGTTTGCCATTCCAGGATAACGGGCATTTCTTCTTGGCTTCCTGCAAAATATGCTGTTTTTCCTGGAAATTAAGGCAGAACAATATAATTGCTCTTGGCTTTCCTTGCAGAGGTGGTTGGATCTGTGCTAACAATGGGCCTGTTCAATAACATAAGCATCTCCCCATGGTGGTGGCCCTAAAATCTCCTGCAGTAGCTGCTGTGTGAAATCCAGTATATCAGAGCCTTCCGTCTGCTGCAGGATGCTGACAATAATTAAATTATTTCTTTGGCTACGAGCCTCAAGATCATCGGCCTTCATTTAAATTTTGATCAGATGTTTTTTTAACCAATGCAAGCTCTGCAGTTTCCTGAATCTGGGTGTCTTCAATTGAGCTGATTCAGCTTTTATCCAGCGATGAACTTTCTCCAGAGCCAGTTTAAGGGATTGTAATTTGTCAACCACCTTAGACAGAGTGAGCTTGATCCCAGCCATATCAGCCAGCAGGAGATCCAATTTATCTGGCTTGGGATCATCTTCAGGTGAGTCCGATGTGAGACACTTTCAAGAGGGTTGAGGCCACAGAGCTTGTGGCAGTGGCATTGGATCTGCACACACTGGATTGTTGACCATTTCTGTCTCCATAAGGTAAGCAAAGTTAACAGCAGGTGAATCGCAAGGAAGGGCACAAATTAAAAAGTAGAAAACAGCTGTGGAATTTATAGAAAAATGTAATTTAAACTGTTGTGTACACAGAGCCAAAAAGAGTGCTGTTGATCAACCCAGGAGCATCACATGACTCTCTTGCCATAGCATATTGAGTGTTATGAGTTCTGATGGCAGTTTTGTATTTCCCTATGTGGATTTTCAATTCTCTGTTTGTCCCATATAGAGGGTTCCACAAGGGCAAGACAAAATATAGGTGAATCCTTTAGAGCTTCAGTTGATGAACTGGTTAATCTCGTAATGTTTCCCACTTGTCAGAGAGACAAAGAATTTGTTTTGTATGTATTAAAGAGGGAGTCCGGTCAAAAGTATTACATTGCAGAATTAGAATCAGCCTACCCCAAATAAATCTCATACCAAAAATTAGGTTTCTACATTACTTTGTTTTTAAGTTATGCTGTAAGCTATTTCATAACGCTGTTTTCACTCCCTGTTCAAAAAAGCTAGTTTTAGTGAAAAGCCACTGATGATATCACAATATCACAACCAGAACTCACCAATTAGTCCTCCCTATCAGCAACCTTACAGGACCTATTTCTTCAGTCATCAAAACTGTAGCTGTAGTATTGATTTAAAATACAAAAAGTGACACAGGGTTGCCTTCAGAGCTTGTATTTCCAGAATGTTCAAATGCATGATACTGAACTTTAGAACAGAATGTAGCACTGAACAAAGGTATAGACTGTCAAAGTGGTGCACAATTTTAGAATGTTAGTGGGGGACATGTAATCTCAACATGTGGCGGGGATGTACGATCTCGCAGTGTGGTGGGACACTCAATCTCAGAATGTGACAGGGACACACATTGAAGAATTTAGTGGGAATTAGCAATTCTAGAATATAAGTAAGGATGTACACTGTTGGAATACGTCAGGACACACCATTTTATTTTTAAACTGCTTGTGCTTACCACATTCTGGAATTGTATGCTTACACCACATTTTAAAGTTGTGCATCACATCCCCACCACAATCAAACCTTGTTTATCCCAGCCATATTCCAAAATAGCTCATCCTCGCCAGATTCCAAAATTGCACATCCACACTACATTCCAAAACTGTGTTTCAATGCCACATTTTGAAACTGTCACCATCACATTCCAAAATTGTGTCATTATCACATTCTGAAACTGTGCATCACCACCATATTCAAAAACTTTGCATCATCACTGCATTTCAAAATTCTATATTACTGCCGCATTCTGAAACTGAGTGCCACCACCACATTCTGAAGTTGTGCATCACCACCACATTCTGAAGTTGTGTGTCACTGCCACATTTTGAAGTTGTGCATCACCGCCATATTTCAAAGTTGTGCATCACCGACACATTTTGAAGTTGTGCGTCACCACATTTTGAAGTTGCACCTCACCACGCCATTCTGAAGTCATGCATCTCCACCCCATTCCAAATTTGTGCGTCACCTCCCCATTCCAAAGTTGTGTGTCACGCCCCATTCTAAAATCATGTGTCACCACCCCATTCCAAAGTCATGGGTCACCGCCCCATTCTGAAGTCATGCATCACCACCACATTCCAAAATCGTGTATCACTGCCCCATTCTGAAGTCGCACCATACTGACCCATTCTGAAGTGGCGCAGAACTGCTCCATTCTGAAGTAGTGTGGCACCACCCCATTCCAAAGTCTTGCTTCACAGCCCCATTCTGAAGTTGTGCATCACCACTCTATTTCAAAGTCGTGCGTCACCACCCCACTCCAAAGTTGTGTGTCACCACACCATTCCAAAGTTGTGAGTCACCATCCCATTCCAAAGTTGTGCATCACTGCCCCATTCTGAAGTCACGTGGCACTGCCCCATTCTGAAGTCATGCAACACTGCCACATTCTGAAGTTGCATAGTGCCACCACATTTGGAAGTCACTCGGCACTGCCACATTCCAAAATCATGCAGCATCACCTCATTCTGAAGTGTTGCAGCACTGCCACATTCTGAAGTTACACGGCACTGCCACATTCCGAAGCTGGGTGGCACAACCGCATTCCGAAACTGCACTAGTGTTCATCACCACCTCATTCCAAAACTACGCATCACCGCCACATTCCAAAACTGTGTGCTGCCACCACCACATTCTGAAACTGCATGTCATCCCCACATTCCAAAACTGCACATCATCATGACCACCACATTCCAAAATTGCACATCATTTCCACATTCTGAAATTGTGTGTCAGTCACATTCTGAAATTGTGCGTCAGTCACATTCCAAAACTGTGCGTTAGCCAAATTCTGAAACTGCATGTCACTGCCACATTCTAAAATTGTGGATCATCACCACATTCTGAATTTGTGCATCACCACATTCCAAAATTGTACATCACTATCACATTCCAAAATTTGCGTCACCACCACATTCCGAAACTGAGCATCACTGCTACATTCTGAAATTGTGTGTCACTGCCATATTCCAAAACTGCATGTCTCTTCTACATTCTAAAATTGTACATGCCTGCCACATTAGGAAATTGTGTGTAAACTTCCATGCTTCAGTATTGCCTGTCATGGTCACATTCTGAAAATGTGCATTCCCACCATATTCCAAAACTGCATATCTCCACTACGTTCTGAAGGCGAGTGTCACTGCCATATTCAAAAATTGCATGCTCAAGTTACATTCTAAAATTATGAATCCCTGCCTCATTCTGAAATTCCATGTGCCTACCAGATTCTGAAACTGCATCACTGCTGGTTTCTGAGATTTTGCGTCCACACTGCATTCTAAAATTTAATATTGCCTCCACAATCTGAAATCAAGCACACCAATCACGTTTTGAAATTTTGCGTCACTACACCACATACCAAATTAATTCATCCAGGACACATTACAATTTTACATATTCTTACAACCTTCCACAACTATGTGTCTCCCGCATTTCAAAATTGTGTATCTCTGCCACATTCTGAAACTATATGACACTGCCACATTAAGAATTTTAGCATCCCTGCCACTTTCCAAAGCAGTATGTCCCACCTATTTTCTGAGATTGTGTCATTGTTGCATTCCACAGTTGCAGTCTGGTGACATTTCACAATCTCATCCATGCACTATTACACAAATTGCATATATTGTTGTCATTCTAAAGCAATGTTTGCTGCTGTATTCCAACCCCCCTGTCACATTCTTAAGTACTGTACCTTGCATCTGCTCATTATGGAAATGGATGCCCTCACTCACCCATTGTCAGCTTTCATTTTCCAGTTGTTTAATACCACTGCAATTTTATGTAATGTGGGAGAAATAAGTCTGGTAAGGTAGCTTGCAAGAAAGACTAGGTTGTGAATTCTGGTTGTGACATCATCAGTAGCTCTTCACTGGAACTGGCTTTTGTAAACAGGCAGCAAATTTAGGGTTACAAAACGACTTGCAACTTTTAAACAAAGCAACTTAGAGGTCTCATTTTTGGCATGCAGCTGACTGGAGATATGCTGATCCAAATTCTGAATTTACTGATGCTAGAAATGTTGGCCAGACTCTCTCTTTAAGAGCATGCATTACATTGTCCATGTTTATAATTCCCCACAGGGTGAGGAGAAGCCATATTCCCAATGATTGATTTGGAAGTAATGAATGGACTAATCTATCCCATATATTTCTGCCTCTCTGATATGTTACTCTTGTGGTCTGTTTTGTGAGACTACTCAGTCTTGTGTCAGCATTTAAAACTGGAATGTAATTCATTTAGCCTCTCCTATCTTTGCAGCCTCAGGGTTGTACTGTGCTACAAAAGTAGGTTGCCATTTATTTAGTTGTTCCATTTGATTTTGTTGGTTTCCTCTTAGGACACACGTCTGTCACAATTTTTATCATAACTGTGTGCTGAATCTATATTTGATTGATTGATAAAAATGTTATTTTTATACAGGTAATTTTGTTGGGGAAAAAAAACATTTACAACAAATTCCTGTTTTTTTTTTAAAGGCTGCATACCATTTAACAATAGAACAATAAACAAAAAAATTATAACATTCATCACAAAACTACATAATTAATATATACATCAAATGTACAAACAAAATTTAATACACCATACAAAATGTATCTAAATTTATGGTCTCTGCAGTACTTTCAATTTTAAAATCTTATTGCCATATATCTCAACAGCCTTGCTCAAAATTTTAGTCATTGGCACATCTGCATTTTAGTCTAAAGAAATGGTGCTTAGGTATATTTTTTATCAAAGTCAGAGGGGGGCAGCTGTCAGTCCTTAGCAGCATGTTTTGTGAGGTGGGTTTTCTGTACACTTTGGATTTCAGTCTATTTCTGTCCTTAAACATAGTAAGGTCCAAACAATTAATGCACTGGTTATGTACTTCAGAGGTAAATTTTAAGTGTGGACTAGTCGAGTTGAGATATTTCACAAAATCCAGCAGTTCAGTTTCCTCTCCTCTTCATGTGACAAAAGTATCATCCAAGTAAAGCTTCCACAGTACAGCCTTGGTTACATAGATGTTTAGATGCAATGCAAAGAAGTGCAAAGTAACGCACCTGGGAAACAAAACCTCAGTGGAAGAGTACACAATGTGGGGGAGGTAATAACAACAACAAAAATGGAAAGGGACCTGGGGGTAGTCAAATTAGATGACTTAAAGGTTGGCAAGCCATGTGAGAAAGCAGTAAGAATTACTTGGGTGATACTGGAATGCATAGAGAGAGGCATCACCAGTAGAAAACAATAAGTTGTTATCCATCTTTACAGACAGTTGATGAGACCCCATCTGGAATACTGCACGCAGTTCTGGAGACCTCAACTCTGCAAGGTCATAGACAGGATGGAGGCAGTCAAGAGGAGGGCAACTAAAATGGTGCAGGGCCTGCACCAGAAGCCATATGAAGAGAGACTAAAGGAGCTTAATATGTATACCCTCGAGGCAAGGGGGGGCATGATAGAAACATTTAAGTACCTCAAGGGAATCAATAAAGTCCAAGAGGGTAGCATCTTTCAGAAAAAGAGATGTGCAAGAACAAGGGGGCACAATTTGAAGATAGAGAGGGAACAGCTCAGGGGCAATGTACGGAAGTATTTTTTTCACAGAGAGGGTGGTGGACGCATTGACTGGCCTTCCTGAGGAGGTCATGGGTCAAAAACAGTGGAGGAATTCAAGAATGCATGGGACAGACATAAGGCAATTCTGGTGGGGGTAGGAAGAAGTAGGCTATTGGTTGACTAGGATCTGCAGCTTATCCAATAGGTAGGGAAATGGGCAGACTGGGTTGCCAAGCGGTCCTTATCTGCCAACAAAGTCTATGTTTCTATGTTCCATTCCACACAGTAGACATAATCATCTTCCCAGTCAGCAACATACAGTATTTTGATAAAGTTTCTGTCAATGTCCCTACAGATGAAACAATTGGTCTGTCTGGTACCAGTATTTTTTTTTTTCTTATAATGTTTTATTAGGTATTTTCTTTTGACATACCATGATACACTGCACAGTATTACACTCTGATGTTGCCATATAGCCACGGTCAGGAATATATATACCACCATTATAATTATTTATATATATATACTTATACAAGTCTGCATAAAATAACTATACCCTAGACTCTATCCACACATTAGCAATAGAGACTATCCCTGAGTTACCATCTTTATCATGTATCTTATCTACCACCATACTATTTATGCTTCCACCTCTTTCTTCAACTTCGCTCCAACTGAACACAATAGGCCCAGAAAGGTGGGGGGGGGAGGGGAGAAAGGAGTATTCACCCAATCTATTGACCAGCTACCTGAGTAAGGGGGATTCTCAACTGATTATGTAATTTGTAAAAAGTCAGTTTGGTGGTATAGTCCCCATTTAGATGAAAATAGCCGCATGCTTGGCCTTTGCAAGGCCAAAAGGTTTTCAAACAAGGACAGGTGAGCTAATGCTTCATGCCACATACAGTGTTTCTACTGGGTATTGAAGGTTGTCTCCAGTAAATGAGCAAAAGGCATTTGGCTTCTAAAAACGCAGGAGACAACCCAGTGCTGCAGATATTTAGAAAGGAATTTGAGATGCCTAGTATCTCCTAAGAGGACCAGGGAAGCAGACAGGGTCAGCTTGGTACCTAACACTTGTGACAAGTCAGCGGCTACCATATACCAGAATGATACCAGAAGGGAATAGGACCAGAGTATGTGTGCAATATGGGCATCTGGCTGCAAACAATGTCAGCAACGGCTATGGCCCAGTAGGCCCCTCCTATGTAGCATTGCTGGAGTACGATACCAGAACAACAATATTTTTAATTGTATGAAACTGCTATTAGAATCTCTGTATGAATAATGAATATTTTTACAGCAGGAAAGTCATTGTTCCTCAGATATGGATACCCGCAGCAGTGACTCCCCATTGCATTCTACATCTATGCATGGGATTAAGATGCAAGTCTCTCCAAGTGCTATAAACCTACCCATGAGACCGTTTCGAGTGTCTCTCCAGTGAGGGTCAATAAGCCATTGTCACCTTGTATTAGCTGGGCTTTTAGTTATCAAAGGTGTTAATGCACTGTGAATTTGTAAATAGCACCAAAAATCTTTATTCGGTAGGCCATATTTTCCCTGTAATTGTTCAAAGGAAAGCAGATGGTTCACCCCTTGATTACCCAAGTATTGGACTATTTGTATCCCTTTTTGTTGCCATTGCTTCCAGTTTACACTCGCCCCTTCAATCTGGATTAAATTATTATGCCATATTGGGGCCAGCTGCAGTGAAGGGAACCATTCTTGTTTTGGCTTGTGGGATCTGATGCCTAAAAGTCTCCAGGCCTTGGCAGTGTGGGCGATTATGGGGGGGAGTTGTATATCAATTTTAGAGTGAGCCACTAGAAGATTATATAGTGAAGAGGGGCTTACCAAATCTGCTTCCAATTGAACCCAGAGAGGGGTTGCCCTACTTTGTGCCATGAACCATCTAGTGGCATGGGTTGCCATGCAAGCCAAATAATATCCATAAAACCCAGGTACATTAAGGCCCCCACTAGTCCAATGCGCCCTTATTTTTTGCCTACTCCATCTTGATGGCTTTTAATCCCAGATAAAATTAAATGCTAACTTACCTAGGGTTTGAAATAGCTTTTTAGATAAAGGTATGGGTATGTTGTTTAAAAGAAATAAAACCTGCGGTAGAAACAACATCCGGATTGTAGCTACCCTTCTTGGGAGGGATAGTTTAATTTTCCACCACCTCTCCACCTCTACAGCCAGCTGAGCATATAACGGGGAAAAATTAGCCATTTCAAGGACCGCCATTTAAAGGCAATTTGAATTCCTAATTTATGGAAACTATGGTCTGCCCACGACAGGTTAGTGCCCAGTGTACACTCCCTTGTACAGAGGAGATTTAGTGGTGCAATTATGGTCTTTTTTTGATTGCTCCTAAGCCCAGAGATTGTGGCAAACTCTTCCAGAAGCAAAAGTACCTCAGGAATTGCTTGTCGAGGGTTGGTTAGAGTTAGTAACAGATCATCTGCATATGCCATCGCCACATATGACTGCCGCCCACATTCAATACCCTGAATCAATGGGTCTGAGCCAATAACCCATATAAGTGGATCCAAGGCAATCAGGAACAGGAGGCGAGAGAGCGGGCGGCCCTGCCTCGTGCCCCTTTGCAATGAGAGGGGAAGAGAGATATCCCCATTTGTGAGGATGCATGCCCTGGGTGATGTATACAGTGTGCATATCCACTGTTGGAAATATGGCCCAAAACCAAATGCCTTTAAAATTTCATGTAGGTATACCCACTCAATAGAATCAAAAATTTTGGCAAAATCTATCGCCATGGCTGCCATAGAGTGGGAGGGCCTGGATGCAATCCACTTTAGGCCGAGTAATAGACGTGTGTTATCTGCACCTGTCTTACCCCCTCATAAAGCCCACCTGTGCCGGGTGAATAAAGAAGGGAAGCACAGCACTCAATCTAGTGGCAAGCACCTTAGCTAGAATTTTAGTATCTACTGGCAATAGAGATATTGGGCTAAAATTCATGCAATCTAATGGATCGGATGACTTTTTAGGCAGGAGAGTGATGAGGCCATCCCTCATAGAAGGTGGGAGAGTAGTCTTGTTATGTGAATCCTAATGGGCTTGTTGAAGTGGGAGGAGTATATCTGAGCCTAAAGCCTTATATAGCTCGACCGAAATACCGTCCAGTCCGGGGGCTTTCCCATGTACCATTTTTTCTAACGTAAGTAGTATTTCCTCACAAGATACTGGTGCTTCCAACTGCCTCACCTGCTCAGATGATAGGGATGGGAGGTACATTTGACGACAGAAGCTCAATAACTTCTGGCTCATCTCCATAGGGTTAATCGTGGAATGGAATTTATACAGGGATTCATAAAATAATCACATGGTATGATTCACCTCTTTGGGGGTAGAAGCTAATGTTCCCGAGGAGGTATGAAAGGAATATATCCTCATGGCCGCTTCCTGATTATGTAACCGGTAGGCCAAGAGCTTCCCAGTTTTTTCCCCATTAGCCCAATACTCCTGTTTAGTTCGAAGGAGAAACCACTCAGCTTTTTGCTGTAGACTCTCATTGATCTGGTATTTTAGATTAATGATTTTAAGGTATAGCTCTTTATCCATATTTGCTCTAGGGGCCACCTTGAAGGATTGTTCCAACTCAGCCAAATCTGCTTGCGTGGATTTCAGCTTGTCTTTCTGTACTTTATCCCGATTTGCTGAGAAGGCACTAATACGCCCCCGCAACACCACTTTAATGGCATCCCAAACCATGCTAGGAGACACTCCACAGACTAAGTTTAGTGAGAAATACTCTTTCGTGTCCCTAGAAAGCATGTACTTAAAATCTGGGTCTTTGAACAATAGTGGGTTGCAACGCCACTGGACTTTATGGGTGGATTGTTTGGTAGGGAGATATGACAACCATACTGGCGAGTGGTCCGACATTATTATTGAACCTATCCCAGTATCAGAAATACCCTCCCCAGCTAAGTCATTCAGTAACCAAAAGACTATATGACTGTGGGTTTGGTGTGGTGTGGAAAAGAAAGTACAGTCTCTTGCAGTAGGGTGCTCCCTACGCCAGGCATCAACCAAGGCCCATTCTTCCTGTAAATCGGTAAGAGAGTGCCTCACCTTAGGAGTGGCCTGTGCCATGGGTATAGACTTATCTAAATATATGTCCTCCACTAGATTGAAGTCACCTCCTAGGATAATGGAAAGGGAAGGGGCATCTGCTTGTAGTTTTGAGATTGCCTGACTAACTGCCGGGAAGAAATCCATGTGTTCCCTGTTGGGAGCATATATATTGCCCAAAATCATGACTCCCTCTGGAGAAGTTAGTCTTACAACTATCCACCTGCCTTGGTTATCTTTTTTTACACTATCTTCCAGGCAGAGGACTGGCAAAGCAAAATGGCTACCCCCTTGAATTTGGTAGGGGCAGAACTCGCCACCACTTCTCCAACCCATGCTTTCTTCAGCCAATTATTAGTTCTGGACAGGAGATTTTTTCCTGGAGTAGGGCTATTTCTACCTTCAAGGACCTTAAATGCTGTAAAACTTTTGTTTTTTTAACAGGGTGATTGAGCCCCTTTACATTCCAAGATATCCATCTAAGAGCTTTGGTCTCATTTGACATCTTGTTTACCCTCAGTAAAAAAGAAGGAGAATTACTTACTGCGAGTCCTGGGGGAGGAGCTCTGTAGCTGGATTCAGTACCTTAATACTGTACCCTGCCCACAACAGCACTATCCAACCCTGAATTAGGATAGACAGAGGTGGAAGAACCACCAGGAACAGATAATACCTTGACCTTGGTCTCTTAATATACAACCGTGTTAGAAGAAAAAGAAAAAAAACAAGACTGTGTAAGCAGTTATGGCTTATAATGAAATTGCAGTCAAATAACTTGTTAAAACACACAACAGTGCCCTGAAAGAACCAGGCACTACAATGAATTCTATCTATGAGAGCAGAGATCACAGTTAAAGAGGGTTATCTTAACACCCTTCAACTATGCTAGCTGCAGCGCTCAGTAAGGGGTCATGTACTGGAAGTGGTCACTCAATACGAGTTAGCCCAAGCCCAGTGTACATCCCTGGTCAGTCACTCTGACTCCGTGAAGGGGGAGGAAGGGGGGGACCAGTAGAAATGCCCCCCAAAAAAAAGAAAAAGAGAAAGGTGGAGGGGGAATGGGGTATGTATATCCTCCATCCACCCTAAACATCACCCCCTTTAAAATATAGGGAGAACCAAGAAGGAAGTGGGGGAGTTGGGGACATCTACCTTCTGATTATTGCCATACCCTTGAAGCCATGTTCTCTATGCTTTAAATGGAAGAAAACAAAATTAGGGACAGATAGCAACACCCTTAATAACTCACACCCGCCAATAGGGCAGACTTTCAGCCTTAATTTGGGCAGGGGGTAGGGGGGAGTATTCTCTCTTCCATGTTGTAGTCGAAAGAAAGGGATGTCAGGAGAGATAAGGGGAGGAATCATAACCCCTTGAAGCACTTCGCTTTTTAAGAGTTCAAGTGTTCGAGCCTTTGGCCATCTCAGGTGGTCCCCGAGGGAGAGTTCCAGGATCAGGAGAAACCTTAGCATCGGACAAAAGACTGGGTTTTACTCTTGATGGAACCTCTACTGCTTCTATAAGTGTACTATCTGGATAATCCGCCCAGTCCCCTGTAACCTCTGTCTCCATTTCTGTGTTGAAAGAAGATTCCAAGTTCCTGTGTTCAGTTGGCCCAGGTGAATCGCCCCGCAAGATTTTTGCAGGAGGGTCTTTACTTGGCAACTGCTGTGGTCCACTTCATGCTCTGTGCCTGGATTTAGAGAAGGAAATGTCTGATCTTTGTGGCAAAGAGCTAGTTTGGATCATTTGTGCGACATTTAGTTTCTGCAGTGGCTTACTGTCCCTTCTACCAGGGGGATTAACAACTGGTTGCACTGGTCCAATTGTTAACGTGCCCCCAGGCATGTATCATCTAGCAGAGAGGTTCCTGGCAGGAGGTGTAGGCACTTGAGGCTCCCAGAGCCTTCTGGGTGATGTAGTTTGATAATGTAAACTAGGCCAGGACTGAGCCAGCCAACGTTCCAACTCCTCTGGATGGTCCACAACAACTTCTTGCCCAGCTTTACTGACCCAGAATCTGGTAAGGTATTAAATCTGAAATGGAAATCATTCTGGTATAAAAACCTCTTAATAGGGCCAAATGCTCTTCTCTTTGTTGCCATTTCTTGTGTGAAATCCCTATAAATTTGAATTGGTGTTCCTTGCCAGTGCAACTCTTCCCAAATCCCTCGATGCCCTTAGGATCCTCTCCTTGGTTGAGTAACGAAGCAGGTATGCCACAATAAGTTGGGGATGGTTCACTTGCTTATGGTATTGAGCAGTCACTCTGTGGGCCCTTTCAACTTCGATGGGGCCCTGCCATCTTTCACCCAATATTGTAGGGATACTGTTATTTAGAAATTTCTCCATATCCTGACCTTCCACTCCCTCAGGCAGACCAATAATATGCAAATTGTTGCGTTGATTCCTATTCTCATGGTCTTCTGCCCTGCTCCATAATGCTTTGAGGTGCTCTTCATGCTGTCTCATCCTCTGCCAAATTTGCAACGGTTGATCCTTGCAGGTTTCTGCCTTTTGCTCCAGTACGTTAACCTTATCCTGTAGTTGTTTAACCTCTGTAACTGTATTTGAGAGCTATAAGCTTAGCCCGTCCACCCTTGTAATTAAGGTCTCCAGCAAGTGAGTAATATGGCGTAAGGACTCTTCTACAGCAGGAGGCTTGTCGGGACATAAGGGTGCTGCATTCTGTTCACCGATAGTAGCTGAGAAACTCATCTTTACTGAATTTTTACTCAGCGCATGTAGAAAAAGAACAACAGGTTGTTCCGGATTGAGTCGCTCTACAGCCTATCTTCCCCACAGGGCTCAGCTACCGTCTCCGATCCTTGCTAAAGCATGTAGAATGGCTAGGGTTGCAGGTAGGTCCTACTCGGCCTCACAGTAATCTGCCAAGTCCCAAACACACGGTGCTCAAAGATACTACCACACTCCCTGAAATCTGCTTTAAACATACGCCGCTCAGAAGGTATGAGTGTCACCTGCTCATAGAGCTGTTTTTTTAAGTCAGAACTCCTCAGAATCACGGCGATTAAGCATGGATGAGCACATTTAGGGCAAGAGCTCTCTTTTTAGGCTGCCATCTTTTTGGTGGCCAAACCATGCCCCCTTGGTACCAGTATTTTATTCTTAAGAAGTTTGGGCAGTAGGTATAGAGCTGTTTTTTTTTTTTTTGGAGAGGGGTCTGGAGTGCTTTTTTGTCTTATTTGTTAGATCTCTGTTGAAACGTATTTAAAAGGTTTAAATAATAAGCTGTTTCATAGCTTTTGTAAAGTAATCATTTCTGTCCCCTTTTACCACTGCACCCCCCCACACGCGCACTTTATCCACTGGACATCTTATAAAATTCATTTCTGACAGTTGTTCTAATGCAATTCTTTCCCCTTGAGAGACATTTTGTGATATATTTCCTTTGAAGTTTTTTTAATATTGTCAACTTCTTTTTCTACTAAATTCACAATACGTCAGAAGGATCAGATTAGTTGTCTAAACCTTTTATATGTGCCTCAAGAGAGATCCAACAAATGATTAAATGCTAAAGTGAGTAATGCTGCACTTGTAATCAGTTGGATCACAGAACAGGACGTTAGCTTTCTAACAGTGCACCCCTCCAAAAAAAAAAAAGAAACAACAAGCCCCATACCTATTGTCCAAACTTCATAAGAAAAAAAAAAGTACTGGTACTAAGGAGACCAACAGTTTCATCTACATGGGCAGTGACAGAAACCTTGTAAAACATGTGGATGAATTCATTAAACAGCCAGTCCACTCTATAGCTTTATGTGTTAAAAAAACAAACCATATGATTCAAATTCTTGCTGACATCAGAGAGGAGGAAAATAATCTTCCTATGTGTATTGACACTGAAAGCTTGTAAACTAATATCCCCCATGAGGAAGGGATAATGCCTAGTTAGAAAGTTCTAAGGAGAAATGACCCAAATGTAGTGCCCCCTCATGACTTCATCCCTGAAGCAGCCAGACTCCTGTTTGAGTCTAATTATTTTCTCCTTCTTCAGAAATAGTGTGCTCAAGTTAAAGGACAGATATGGGTCCACTTTCACCCCCAATTTGGTGAACTTATATGTTGCAGTCTGGAAAGTTTAGTTTGTCTGCAGTGTGGAACAGACCACCTATGTAACCAAAGCTGTACTGTGGAAGTGTTACATGGATGACATTTTTTCTCATATGGAAAGGAGATGAAATTGAACTGCTAGATTTTGTGAGTTATCCTAAACTTGACTAGTCCACATTTAACATTTTCCTCTGAAATATAGAATCAGTGGGTTAACCCTTTGCACCTTACTATATTTAAGCATGGAAACAGGAAGAAATCCTAAATTTACAGAATGTACACCTCACTGAATACAATGCTATGGGATGACAACTACCACTGCCCATCTATAATAAGAAAAATAATCTATCTATATATCTATCCCTCCATCTCTCTATATCTATCTATCTATCTATCTATCTATCTATCTATCTATCTATCTATCTTATACTGGTGCAGTAGTGCCAGTACAGTTAGGGTTGAGTAAGCACTTTAATGTTAAACCCAAACTTTTGCATGTTAATGACTTTGTCACCATGTGATGGGTTTGCCTGAAAGTTTGCGTGCATGGTCTGGTACCATAGATCTCTGGATTTGACAAGTTGTGTTACAGTTGGATGTGTCGTTGCGGAGCTGCAGAATGCCAAAAAATGCAAAAAAAACCCAGACTTTTTGAGTGTTTCTTTGCTCGTGCCTACAGCCCACATGATTTGTCTGTTTGATCTAAAATCTTCATGGAACGTGCAGTCTGTATCACTGATGTGCCTTTCAAAGATTTGGTAAAAAAATATTAAACCATTCAAAAGTTATTCAAAAAACAAGTTTCCCATTATAGTCAATGGGGAAAAAATGTGCCTCTCGAAAGCTGTCACCAGTACATTTAACATTTGCAAATGGCAGTTTCATTTTCATGTGGCGGCCGTCTTGTTTTCAGTTAGTGAGAGAGAAAAATGTCTGGTATTTAAATTTGGGACCCCCTAGGTAAACACTGACTGTTAGTTTTACCTAGTTGGGTCCCGAGGATGACTGCCCTATCTTTTTTTTGGGGGGGGGGACTCCCCAGAAATGCCATTTTAAAACTTGGAGCCCTGGAACTTTCACAAATTGCAACAGAAACTGCCACAACACTTTGGCAAACACGAAAGTGTCATGCTGTTTTTTGTGAAACTGTCACAATTTGCTAAAGTACTTTGTCCAAAAACCTGCAAATCTTTGCCATCCCCCTGCAACAAAACAGTTCGGCCTTTTGCGCTGATATGTGCAGGGTGGCAAGCTCTGGTCCCAACAGATGTGCCTTTTAGTGGTTTTGTACCACAATATTTAACAGGCCCAAAGTTACAGGGCTCCAAAGTTGATAAATTTTCCATAGGATAACATTTTGGCACCAGTGACATCTTTCAGCACCTGTATCTCAAAAACAAAGTGAGATACAGATTTTTTGCTACCTGCAGCAGCAAAAACAAGTCTGAAAATCATAGATAACATCTGCAGTGCAAATCTTTCCTACTTGCTACAGTTACAGAGATATTGGCAAAAACATGTTAAAAGGGTTCCAAGGGTGACTTTTCAGCACTTTTCGGTGCCTGTATCTTGGAAACTATGTGAGATATAGACTTAGATATCCTATCTCGTGTGGAGGTTACACTGTCATAATTACAACGGCACTGGAATTTTTTTCATAGCTACTATGGTTGCTGAGATAGTGGCAAATTAGTGTTACAAGTGTTCCTTGCCCTATAGTGTTGCTGTATGGCTCTGTAGTTATATGTAAGTGGGAGTGCAGGGCCCAAAGGGCCTGTGCTTCCACATTCACATACCATTATACAAAAAATGGGCAATGTGAAGGGAGCACAGCACCCGGTGGGCCATCGCTCCCACTAACACATACCAGTTAACACTTACATTACACTTTCTCAAAAAGAAGGCCAATTCATTACAAAGCAACTCTGTTAATGCATCAGTTAGGGTTCATAGCACAGTGACAAAAGTATGCAAATGTGATATTAGGGTTACACCCTTACCACACCCCACCACCCCACCCTACCCTCTACTTACGAACAGACATCGAGGTGTGACATGGGGTTGTCAGGCCTAATCCAAATGCAAATGCAAATGCAAATGGTAATGGCAATGGTGAGGCACAACGAAACAGTAACACAAGAGACAATGTAAGGACAAGCACAAATGCAAACGATAACAGTAATGAAAATGCAAACACAAATGGTAATGCAAACAGTAACAAAAATACCAACGTAACAGTAACACAAATGGAAATGCAAACTCTAATGATAATGGCAATGGTGATGCCAAAGGAAACAGTAATGCAAATGAAAATGCAACCGCAAATGGTAATGCACACGGTGATGTAAAAGGAAACGCTAATGCAAACTGTAACGGGAATGCAAATGAGAACGTGAATGCAAATGCTAATGGTAAAAGTAACGCAAACGCACATGCTTTGTGTCCCAAAAAGGTGCATTGAGAAGCACAATTAATACAAAGAATGTGGGCACAATAATGGTCATTGGACCAGAAAATGAGAACTTGGAATACTAAATTGCTTAAATCTCAGGAACTGTACGACATAGGAAAAAAATGTAAATCTCATATTATTTACAACTTTCCAGGCTAGTTTTGCTCTTAGCCACCCAGTGGGGGAGTAAGAAGTTTTGTGACAAAAAGTTTGTATCTCAAACCGTTTTCGAGATGTGGGAACCGAAAGGTGCAGCGGATGCCATGATGTTATCCTATGGGAAAAATCATCCACTTTAGAGTGCCATAACTTTGAAGAACAGTGATGTTTTGGCACCAAACTACCAAAAGGCACATCTGTGAGATGTTGGCTGTCTTTCCTGTAAATTTCAGCCCACTACGTTTTACAAAAATAAAAATAAACATATTTCTGGGGTGTTTTACCCCCAAAAAAGACATGGGGAGCATCCTCAGGGCTCGACTAGGTGAACACAACAAGGATTGTGTCCTTAGAGGGTACCAAATTTAAATGCCAAGCATTTCTCTGACCACCAACAGAAAAAAAAGTCTGTATCCTGAAAGTAAAAGGGAAATTTGCCACAGTAAAAAGTGCATTTGCGACAGTGTTGCACATTTTGTTAACTTTTCCCATAGACTATAATGGGATTCAGTGTTTTTTGAATAATTTTTGAACCTTTTTATATTTTTTCACAAAATCTTTGAAAGGCACATTGGGGCCCCGGCTGCATTTTCCCTGAAGTTTTTGGACTGACCATGCAAAACAAGCAGGCTGTAGGTGCAAGCAAACCAATGTGCAGAACCCCATAATTTATGCATTTTTTGGCACTCTGCAGCTCCACAATCATACATCTGACCGTAACGAAACTTGGCAGATCCAAAGATCAGTGGTACCAGACCATGCATTCCAAATTTCAGGCAAGTACCATCATATGGTGGCAAAGTTATTAAGCTGCCAAATTTCAGATGTAACCATAAATGGGGTACTCAACCCTAACTATGGTGACACTACTGTGCCACTGTAATACATATGTATTTGTTCATATATATATAAATATATATACACACATTCATGGCAAAAAACTCAGTTTAATGCATCAGTTAGAGTTGTTCCACAGTGACAAAAGTGAGGAAATTCGGTGTTAGGGTTGAAAGCCCCCCTTGCACCCCTCAGCCCAACCCCACAACCAGCATCAGGGAGTACATTGGGGTCATCGGCCCTAACTCTTACCCCATCACATGTGTAAACAAGTTGAGGTATAGGAGAATGGGGTGAGAGTTAGGACCGACAACCCCAACACACACCCCCAATGCTGGTTGTGGGTTGGGCTGGGGGCTTCAAGGGGGCTTTCAACCCTAACACCGAATTTCCTTACTTTTGTTGCTGTGGAACAACCCTAAATGATGCATTAAGCAGAGATTTTTGCCATGAATTTCCCTTCTTTTTGAGAATAAGGACTATAAATAGTAAATGGAATGTGGTGGTGGAAGCGTGGGGCCCGAATTGTCTTGTGACATAGTAATGGTAATTGCAATGAAAATACAAGCTCTAACGGTTACCCACATGGTGATGCAAACATAAATGGTAAAGCAAATGTTAAAAGAAACACAAGCGCATAGTCACTCCAAAGCATACAGTGACACAAACGGAGATGGAAGTGCATGCAGAAATGGAACTGGTAACACACACAGCCATGGTACCACTATTGTAAATGCAAATGTTAACTGTTACAGTAACAACAACACCAAAGGGAACAGAAACGGGAACACAAATGCAAGTGCGTACGGAAACACAAAGCATTACATGCACGGTCACGGTACCACAATTGCAAACACAAATGGTAATGGTAACAGCAAAAAGAATGCCAAAGGAAACAGAAATGGAAAGGCAAACACAAGCGCATATGGAAACTCAAACCGTAATGCGCACGGTCACGGTACGTCTATTGTAAATGCAAATGATAACTGTAACAGCAACAGTAAGGGGAAAGGAAACAGAAACGCAAATGCAAGTACATATGGAAACGCAAACCGTATCATGCATGGTGATGGTACTGCAATTGTAAATGCAAATGGTAATGGTAACAGCAACAATAATGCCTAAGAAAACAGTAACGTAAACTCAAAGGGTAACACACATAGTGGTGTACACGGGAATGCTATCACAAACTGGCACGGAAACACAAGTGTAAAGCCTACGTGTAACAGTAAGTGGAGTGCACACCCTATTTTCCCCCAAAAGCTCTATTGAGAAAGACAGTGAAAACAAGGAATGTATGCATAATAATGTGCCTCAGAGCAGAAAACGAGCAGTTGTAATACTAAAATGCTAATATCTCAGTAACTGTACACCGTAGAAAAACAATTCAAATTTTACATGATTCATGAGTTTCCTGGCTAGCTTTTTACTGCATGCATAGCCCAGGTCATGATGAAAATTCCGTATTTCGTACCATTTCAGAGATACGAGCCCCGAAAGGCACGGCGTATGCCACCATGTTAGTCTATGGGGAAAAAATTATATTTCAGAGTACTATAACTTTGTATCGATGCAATATTTGTTCTTCAAACCACCAAAAGGCACATCTATAAGATGTTGGCTACCTTCTCTCAAAATTTCAGTCCAAAGGACCAAACTGTTCTTTTGCAGTAGAGTGGCAAAGAATTCCTGTCATTTTGCTATAGCCTGGAAAAGTAGTGTCTTGATTTGCAACACCTTTCACAAAAATTTGTGAAAGTGTCACAAGTGTGACACTACTTTGCAACACTACTTTTCCCAGAAATTTGAAAAACATATTTCTGGGGTGTTTAACCCCAAAATAAAGACATGGCTAGCATCCTCAGAGCTCGAATAGGTAAACACAAAAATAATTATGGCCCTAGATGGTCCCAATTTTAAATGCCAAGCATTTCTGTGATCAGTAACTGAAAACAAAATGGCAGATTTGCAACACTACTAGGGCCATTTGCAACACTAAAAAGTGCATTTGTGAAAGTGTCAACATTTTTTACTTTCCCCTTTGACTTATAATGGGAACTTGTTTTTTGAATAACCTTTGAACCATTTAATATTTTTTCATGAAATCTTCAAAAGACACATTGGGGACCCTGGCCTCATGTTCCCTGAAGTTTTTGGACCAGTCACGTAAACCATGCAACCTGTAGGTACGAGCAAAGAATGCACACAAAAAACATAACTGTGCACATGGATGTCGCTTAATAACTCCACAGCCGTATATACAAGTGGTACAAAAGTTGGCAGATCCCAAGATCTATGATTACACCCCATACCTGTCAAATTTCAGGCAAATCTGTTGAACAGTGGAAAAGTTATGAAGGTGCAAAATTTCACCCTTTAACCTTAAAAGGGCTACTCTATCATAATATATATATATATGTTTATGTGTATATATATATATATATATATATATATATACAGTGAAGACCACCAGGATGAAGCGCAGCACTGCAGAATTCTGCAGTAGAGTTACTGCAGCAAACAATGCAGTTTCAGTGGGCGTTAATCTCTTTTGTCATGCAGTAAACCTGTGACACTGCACTTCATCCTGCATATATATATATATATATATATATATATATATATATATATATATATATTCATTGCAAAAACTCTATTAATGCATCAGTTAGGGTTGTTTCCACAGCGACAAAAGTGTGAAAATGCGGTGTTAGAGTTACTCCCCACCCCACCCCACTCCCTCCCACTCCTCATCCTCAAAACCCTATCTCCGCATCCCCCACCCTCACTCCCCACACACACATGCAAGCAGGAATGGGCCAAGACAACACAACCTATCAGAGACAACCAGCATCCCATAACAGAAGTAACATAAAACTCTCTAAACATAGTTCAAGACACATCCATCATCATGGTCTAGCAACTGTATGAGTTCTGCTGGCATCAGAGTGCCTTTGGGGGGTACACACACATGCTGGGAAACTATGGGAGATAGCCCAGAGTAAGCATTTTTCTGTTGCAAACATCAATAATAAGATTTAAGCAGATGCCAGTATTTCAACTCTTAAGAAATGATGAAACATATAGTATGTTATCTATAGATAGCTATACTAGAAATAGGAGTTTGGGTAACCGTAACAACAGTCATTGGATATTTGCATATTTTCTTTCTGATTGAGGGAGTCAGTCATAATGACAAATGGTAGTAATAATAAAAGTAATGTTTTGTATCATAGTTTAGAAGCAGCATGTGACAGCAACAGTTGTAACATCCAAAGCTAAGCATAACATGCTGCTAAGGAGTATTTCCAGGTAACACAGCAGAATCTGAAAACTAATATGTATGTGTCAGCTCTATCTTTCCTGCTACCACATGCCTATGTGGTAGCAGCGATACTTGCATGCAGCGAGCCAATTGTCAAAGTATGACACATAAAAAATCAATATTTAGAAAATTTGTACAGACTAAGTTTCATTGTGCTAAAATGTTATGCCAGCTATAATGTTTTATCATACTGTGCTGGCAGTATAGAGTTGATCATACTGTATTTGTTATTTTTCAATATATAGTGTTATGTGAAATGAGTACAGTGTAGTGATTATTGTCCTTACAGATGTGACTGACTTGTATAGTGTCTTACAACCTTGGATGTGTCTTGCATGTGTGTATGGGGGTTGGGGTGGTGAGATATGGAGTTAGGGTTTTGAGGATGGGGGTGTGGGGTGGGGAGTAACCCTAACACCGCATTTCCACACATTTGTCACTGTAGAAACAACCCTAACTGATGTAGTAATGGAGTTTTTTTGCAATGAATTTCCCTTCTTTTTGAAAAAGTGTAATATAAGTAGTAAATTGTATGTGTTGTTGGGAGTGAGGGGCCCTTTAGACCCAGTGCTCCCACCAAGCTGTCCATTTCTTCACAATGATATATGTCTATGGGAGTGCGGGCCCTCCGGGCCCTGCACTTCCAGTTACACATAAGTATGGAGCCATACAGCAGCCGTATAAGGAAAGGAACCCTTGTAGCAGTAATTTGGCAACATCTCAGGAACCATAGTGAGTACAAAAAAAATTAAAGTCCGGTTGTAATCATGAGAGTGAGTACTTAACGCAACAGCAAACTAAAGAACCTGTGTATCTTGCATTGTTTCTGGGATACAGGCACTGAAATGCAATGAGAAGGCACCCTTCAAAGTTGGAATATGTTTTTACGAACATACGAATGTGCCAGCAGAAACAGACCACCCGGTATATCTAAGTATGCTCGAGTGTGCAGCTAGCACCCCTAGTTTGCAGCTGCCCCACCCCTCCCATTTGTCATCCCATTGCCACCCCTACCTTCCCCAACCTCACTCTTCCCTGTTCCCTGTCCCATGCCCTTTTGAAACTGTTCACAGATTTACATACCACCCATTCTGGTAGGGCATTCTATTTTGCTACCACCCTCTCTGTGAAATAGTGTCTCCTCATTTACTTCCTAAATCTTCCCCCTCTATTCTTAGCGCATGCCCCTTGGTGACCCTCCCGCTCCTTAACATAAAGATCCCATATGCCCCATCCTTATTGATTCCCCTCAGATACTTGAATGTCTCTGTCATGTCCCCCCTTCCCTTCTATCCTCTAGGGTGTACATATTCAGGTCTCTCAGCCTGCTGTCATGGTCTTTTCCTTCCATTCCACATATCATTTTTGTTGCCCTCCTGTGCACTCCCTCAAGTAGCCTGATATCACGCTTTAGGTATGGCCTCCAAAACTGCACACAATACTCTAAGTGCGACCTTACCAGCGACCTGTAGAGGGGCAAGATCACCTTTCTTCACCTGGATGAAAACCCCCTCGCTATGCACCCCAGCATTTTTTTCACTTTTGCAGCCACTCTCCTGCACTGGGCAGTGTTGTCCATGGTCCCTGTTATCATTACCCCAAGGTCCTTCTCCTCAGTGATCCCAAGCTTAACCCCTCCCAGCCAGTATTCTCTCCTTGGGTTCTTCACCCCAAAGTGCATAACCTTACACTTCTTTGCATTGAACCCCAGCTGCCACCTCTCTGACCACTCCTCTAGCTTGCTTAGGTCCCCCTGCAGCTGCTTCCATCCCTCCTATCCATTTACCACTGCTCCCATTTTGGTATCATCAGCGAACACACTGATCTTGCTCACTGCCCCATGTGCAATGTCTGATAAGAAGAGCCGGAACAATATTGGCCCCAACACAGAGCCCTGTGGCACCCCACTCATCACTGGCCTTGGAGTTGAGAGCTCCCTCTCATCATCACCCGTTGTAGCCTTCCACTCAGCCAGCTTGTAATCCAGTTCATCATTTTTGCCCCTACCACTACACCAGTTAGCTTCTCCTCCAAGCCACCCATGAGGCATGGAATCGAAGGCCTTGCTGAAGTCCAAGTAAAGAACATCCACCGCATGACTCTTATCCATCCAGCTCACCTGTCACCCACTCATAATATTGTATCAGCTTGGTTTGACAAGACTTCCCTGAAACAAATCCATGCTGCTTCATATCCTGTAGGCCATTGTCCTCCAGGTATGACACCAGTCTTTCCTTTAGTATTGTCTCCATGAGTTTGCACACTATGGAGGTGTGACTTACTGGGCAATAATTATCCGGTTCATCCCTTGGTCTGCTCTTGTGTAATGGTACTACTTGTACCATCCTCCAGTCCAGTGGCTCACATCCCGACTCCAATGAGGTGCTATACAGATCTACCAGTGGCTCCGCCAACACTTCTGAAATCTCCTTCTGCACTCTAGGGTGGATACCATCCAGCCCTGGTGCCTTGTCTACCTTCAGTGCCTTCAGTCCCTCTAGGATTCTACTTGCCTCAATTCCTCCAACTGTTGCCTCTCCCTCATCTCACCCTCCCAGCCCATGGTGGTAGCAGTCCCCTTTTCTTCAGTGAACACTGAGCAAATGTATTCATTCAGTAACTCTGCCTGCTCCTCACCCTTTCTGTCCACCTCACCCCTTTTTATGCTCACCATTGTCTCCTTGCACTTCCTTTTCTCCCTTATGTATCTGAAAAATTCTTTCTCTCCTCCCCCCATTAATTCCCTGTGCTAATCTCACCTCCCTCAGGGCTTTGGCTTCTCTCACTATTCTGGTTACCTCCTTGGACCATCATGTATATTTCTTCTTGTCCACTTCCTTACCTGTCCTTCTATACCTCTGGTGCATCTCTCATTTTGCTCTCACCACCTTCACTACCTCGATGTTCAACCAGCATAGTTTTCTTGCTCTGCTCCTCTTACTCTGTGTCTTGGTGCAGGCTCCTGTTGCCTCTGTAATCCCCCTTTCAATAATATCACATTTCTGCTCTGCATCCATCTCCTGCTTTATGCCCTCTAGTTTCCCTTTCAGTACTTCTTGCATCCTCCCAAAGTCTTCCCCCCTGAAGTTTACTACCTGAGTAACTGATTTTTCTGGCTCCCCACACATCATGATATTAAACCACACCATTTGGTGATTGCTGTCAGCTAGTGGGTCCTCTACCTTTATTTCCCTTACTGGTGTGTCATCACTCAACAATATCAAATCTTCTTTTTCTCTATATATCTGTAACCATAGTAAGTAGGAAAAAAATTCAGCTTCAGGTGTCATCTAGTATTTCAAAACTTGTTTCAGCAGGTTAGTTCAGCTAAAGGTGAAATAAACTGTCAGTAGCAAAAACTCTGTATCTCGCTTCATTTTTGAGATATGGACGCTGTAATGTTATCCTATGGGAAACTGCTCAAATTCAGAATGCTGTAACTTTGGGACCCTTGAATGTTTTGGTACTAAACCATGAAAAAAGCACATTTGTGGGACCAGGGCTTGCTACCTTGCAAATGTCAGCCCAAAGGACCCAACCGTTTGGTTGCAGGAGGTTGCAAAAACTTTGCAGTTATTTTGACTAACTTTCGCAAAATACTTTCGCAAAACACAAAGTTTTGCAAAAACAAAATCATGAAAGTTTCGCATTTGTGAAAGTATTTTGCGAAAGTATTTTTCCAAAAAAATAAAAAATGCATTTCTGGGGGTTTAGCCCCCCTAAAAAACTATATGGCTAACATCCTCAGGACCCAACTAAGTAAACACAACAATCAGTGTTTACCTAGAGGGTCCCAATTTTAAATGTCAGGCATTTTTCTGTGTCACTAACTGAAAACAAGATGGCTGAATCACGAAAGTAAAAGGGCCATTTTCTACAGTAAAAATGGCCATCTGCGAAAGTTTTGTGATTTTTGCTAACTTTTCCCTTTGACTATAATGGGAAATTTGTTTTTTGAATAACTTTTGAATGGTTTAATATTTTTTTCACCAAATGTTTGAAACACACATTGGTGACCAAGACTGCATCTTCCCTGAAAATTTTGGACTGAACGGACAAAGTGTGTGGGCTGTGAGTGTGAGCAAAGAAATGTGCAAACAGTCCTTTTTTTTTTTTTTTAGCATTCTTAGCTCCGCAACCATATATCAGACCATAACGCATCTAGCCACATTCAGAGCTCTATGGTACAAGACTGTGCATGCAAAATTTCAGGCAATTCTGTCATACGGCGGCAAAGTTATTAAGGTGCAAAATATGAGGTTTAACATTAAAGTGGCTACTCAACCCTAACTATAGTGGCACTACTGTGCCCGTATTATATATATATAGATGTATACATACACACCTAAGGGGTAATTGCATACAATAAAATGCATATGCATGGATGATTCAGATTTTGATCAGGGCTGTCAAAATATGGAATTAATATTTGAAAATAAAAAGTACCTTAGAGACTGTAGAGATTTAGCTATACTTATGCTAAAAAAATTCCACAGAGTGTGGTCCTGAGAGGAAACCAACAAAATCAAAGGGAACAACAACATAAATGACAGCCTACTTTTGTAACACAATGCAACCCGTAGGCTGCAAAGGTAGGAAGGGCTATGAGGAAATGCTGGCCTGTTTTAAATGCCTACCAAAGACTAGGGATTTTGCAAAGTTTAAATTTGCAGTCGAAGGTAAGGGGAAGTTGCCAAATTCTCTCTGCAGAATATTTCGCAAAGTATTTCTATTTAATAGGAAATTCACCATTGGTAACTTCTCCTTGTAACTTCACCTGTAACTTATGCTTGGGGTTTACAAAGGTGAAGTTGGGTCAAAATGACTTCCACCAACTACCCCTTTTGGGTTTTGTAAACATAACTCTGTCAAATTTTGTCAAATGTGTCTGAAACCTGGTATGGTGGTAGGCCACAAGGAGTTGCATAGCTGATGAATTTTTGATGATTATTGGACTTCAGATATGGATTCAGAACCATGGTAAATTTGGGGGGGGGGTGATTTTGGGTGTTGTGCACACCCCATAAATGTTTCCAAAGGTATTATGTGTTACAATTGTAGTACACATTAAGACCCTTGTTTGATTGTATAAAGTGTCCCTTAACTCCAAAGACTGGTGGGGTAATGGCTTGTTAAAATTGCAGTGTTATCCTATGGTACATTAGGGTTAGGTTTAGTGGGGTCGCTTGCAACCTATGCACTAAACATGTCCCCCATGGCAAGTAGAGGACCCACATGGGTAATGGGGTCCAGAAGACCCATCTCATGGCAAATCACAGAGCCAAGCATGAGGAAAAACTGAGGGAAGTAGCAAATTGGGGTGGCAGAGGTGGTGGGCCATCTGTGTCAGCAGGGGTTCATGGAGGGCATATGGGAAGTATTAAAGCAGGGCGGCAGGCACACCCTGTAGAAGCAGCAGCACCCTCTGTTGGATTTCAAGCTCCCCATGAACTACAGTAGCATCATATGCACTCTCAACTGCTGCAGAAATGTTAATGTACTTGCTGTGGTTTATTGGCTACATTTTCACCCCTAATCGTTACTCCTTGTACACCTGTTTCCACCGCTGCTTAATATGTCACTGCTACATTAACATTATGTTTTGATTATGTACTCTATCCATGGCTGCTACAGTGATTTACCTTGCTTATACATGACTTTTATTCTTTCCTCAGAGTGTATAGTACCAACTCCCTTGCATTTAATTTGCTGACTTTTGATTTGTATTTTTGTGAGTTGCATTGTACTTGTAACATGATTCTCCCATCACGCCTTCCCTGGATTGTACTTGGAAAAGAGTGCTGGCTCAGTCTGCTTTTCTCGGATACCAACTTTTAAAATAAATAAATCACCAGCAGCACCCACACTAACACCAGATTTTTTTTTCATTTTTTTACACAAATAATATACAACAGAGATTTCAGAGACTAAGGGGAACCCACAAGATGCAAAAGTTCAGGTAATTATGATGATGTTACTGTGTACACGAAAAACACTAACTTCACTAAATACACAAAAAAAGGAAATCAATATAGTCAAAGTACAGAGGCAAAAATTATTTAATAAAACACACCTAATCATTCTGAAGAATTAAAATTGCAAACCAAAGAAAACAGGAAAAAAAAGTCATTCAAAAACACTGACTACCAACAGCACTAGTACTGTTAAGACAGAAAAGGCTGCTTAACCTGCCTTTTTCTTTCTGAAAGTTGCTGCAGCTAAGCTCCCGTCTCCCCAACAGTACTGCTTCACTACACAATACAGACGATGAAATTACAACTAATACTACAACTAATTGATGATCTACAGGCAAAAGGCACAGAAAAGACTGAATCGAGAGATTTTTGTTTTGTTAGAAACAAATGCCAGTGTTAAATGCTTTCCAAAGGTTTTTAGGCAGAAAGTTACAGAGCACACTTAACATCAACTGTCTCTTCCTCATACTACATTGAATTCAGCCTACGCATGGCAGTACAGCTCATCACAGCACCATGTGACCTCCGATCCCATGGATCCCTGTAAACTTCGCCTTAGAGCCCAAATTCACAGAAGTTCACAATTTTGCCATTCATGAAGTTCTCCTTTAAGGCAAAGTAGAACTTCACCTTAGAGGAGAATTTTGCAAATTCTATAAAATTTGCAGATTTCTCTGTGAAGCTTAGTTTTCTAACTTCACCGACCTCTATGCAAGACTGAGTAATTTCACAAAACAGACCCCAAGAGTGACATATTGGAGGGACAGAAATATATGGGATAGATTATTTCATTCAGCACTTCCGAAACAATCAATGGGAACATGGCTCCCTCACCCCAGTGGGAAATTATAAATGTGGACAAAATGTATGCTCAGAAACATACAATACAGATGCTTTTGTCATTCTGAGATTGGGGGAAACATTATAAGATTAACTAGTGCATCCACTGCAGCTCTACAGAGTCATCTACATTTTGTCTTGCTCTTGTGGATCACTCTATGTGGGACAAATAGAGAATTGAAACTCCTCATACAGGAATATAAAACTGACATCAGAACTCATCCACAGCAGTAATAAACTTTCTGGGGATCACAAATGTGGAACTAGGCATGAGTGGGGGTGATAATCTCCTCCAATGGGAGACATACTCTCAGAACATAGACTCCATTTGGATATTAAAATGAATTAACACTGCAGTCCTTTATGTGATTACCCCCCTCCCATGGATCAAATTATATCTAACCTGTGACTGGCTTAGAATGTTTTGGACTGTTATGGACTCTGGTTTGATTAACAAAACATTTCCTTTTCAGGTTTGTAATAACTTTTGCTTTCAGTTTTGTAACTGTTCTGTTAACCTTTTGCTTTTACAGGATATGGTTCTGAATTCAATTAGATTTTGAAAAAAGTTTTAAACATGTGGGGCCAAATATTCAAATGTTTGCAAGACACAAAGCCTAGTTTGCATGTGCCAACCTGTTTTGCACTGAAGTCCTATATTTAGAAACCCTGTTAGCATAGGCAAAGAGGGTTTTTGTGCCTGGGTAATATTCAAATGGGGGCACAATGTAAATGAAGGGGCAGGGAGCTAAATATTAGTGCAGCTGAATATTCAAAGAATGTATGCTATGCAAGCCCATTTTGTGTGGTCCCCTTAACAACGCAGATACTGCCCACCAAAAACACAACTTACTCCTGCACAACCCTAGTGATTGACAGTGGAAATGTGTTGCCCCCCGACGCACAACACAGTAGTAGCTGGAGTCTAGTGTGCTGCCCTCACTAAATGTCAGCCTGATGTAAAAGATAAAGTTTCCCTGGTGGAAGTGATACCCCTCTGCTGATCTCCTGCCCAATGTAAAAGATAAAAGTTCCCTGGTGTCAATGGTCCCTAACACTGACAGCTGGCCCAATGTAAAATATAAACTTTCAATGGTGTCTAGTGGTCACATTCACTGATTGCTGGCCCAGTGAACAAATAAACTTTTCCTGGTGTCCAGTGGTCCCTCACCCCACCCACACCCATGTCTGATGTTGAAGTAACTATTTCCTCAGTTCCATATTATAACAGCAAATGCAAAACAGTGATCGCTATTATGGTGAGTGTATGTCACTGAAAAGCAAATTGACGATATACACACTACAGTGACCCAACTTCCGGAAGTAAATAAACAGTTTTTGTGGGGGGGGGGACTGCACTTCCCTGTGCCCCCCACACCGCCTGAATTAGGATTCTCAACTCCAGGGTGGTGCATGTCAGGGAGGGGGTCAAAATCCAGATAAAACAAATTTAAGTGCCACAGCTCACAGCTGTGGCAAAATGCAACCTGCACCAGGTCCCGAACCCAGTACCTGCTTTGCCAGAGGTAGCCTCCCACACCACCATGCCACACAGCTAGCTCAGCAGCAGTAGGTACTATACACCTTGAAAACCCCTTCCCTATCCCTCCCCTTCCCTTCACTATTCTCCCCTTCCATTCACCCTTCATCATATTCATTTTCCCATACCCTTGCTATTCAACAGTGTAGCTCACCATAAAAATGGCCAAAATGAGTTGTTATATTTCTAGACACTCATTTTTGATCACTCTTATAATATGCTACCATTTCCTCTTGTCCAGTGGTCCCTCCCCCCACCAACACCTATGATCGATATTGAAGTAACTATCCCCTGGTGTCCAGTGGTCCTTCCCCTCACACACACCCATACCCTTTGTTGAGGTAACCTTCCCTGATATCCAGTGGTCTCGCCCCATCCCAATCCCCAGTATATGGTAGTTAAACCATTCTCTGGTGTCTAGCCAACCCCCTTCCCTATCCCCAATACACTATAAATGACAGTAAAGCCATTCCCTGGTGTCTTGCAGACCTCCTACCCCAGCAGGTAGTACCCCACCTCCCTGCTCCCCCCATTCAGACCACAAGCCAGTGAACAGCACAGTCCTCCACTCTCCACCATGACTGGCCACCAACTGAGCTGTCAATGAGCATGTACTGTACAATCAGCGGATTGTACAGTATGTGCTGATTGCCAGTTCAGTTCTGGATGGTGATTGCGCTGGCCCGAGTGCACTTGTCATCATGGTGCCAGGGAATTCACAGTGAATTCTCATTCTATTGTGGGGGACTGTGCCCACCACACCCTCCACACCCCTAACTAAAGATATAAACTCTGGGGGGGGGCAGACCTTGTAGAAGGGGTGGGGAAAACTGGAAATTGGCTCCCTAATAGCAGGCCCACTTGGTCCAGCGCATGGAATGCCAGCAGTGTGGCAGTTCAAGCAGTGGCTGGCCATGGTGGAGAGTGGAGGGCTGTGCCAGTTGCCATCTCAGGGTTGGAATGGGTTGGTGGGGTGGTGGAGCACAACCTGGTGTGGTGAGGTGGTGGGGAGTCCACTAGATACCAGGGGATGGCTTTATTGTCATTTACAGGGGATCAGAGACAGGGAGGGGGGGTCTGCTAGACACTAGGGATTGGTTTAACTACCTCATCTAGGATGGGGGAGCAGGACCACCAGACACCATGGAACAGTTATTTCAACATTGGGTATGGGTGCAATTGGGGGGAGGGACCAATGGATACCAGTGAATAATTACTTCAACATCAGGCATGGGTGCAGGAGGGGGGACCAGTGGACACCAGTGAATAGTTACTTGAACATCAGGCATGGGTGCAGATGGAGGGACGGCCCACTGGACACCAAGGAATAGTTGCTTCAGCATCGGACAAGGATGCAGATGGGGGGGAGGGACCACTGGACACCAGGGAATAGGTATTGCAACATCGGGTATGCGTGTAGGTGGGGAGATACCAGTGGGCACCAGGGAGTACGCATATAAACATCAGGATTGGGTGCAGGTGGAGTGAGGGACCACTGGACTCCAGGAAAAGTTTATTTGTACATTGGGCCATCAATCAGTGGGGTGGACCATTTTCACCAAGAAAATTTTAATATTTACTATCGGGCCAGTGATTGGTGGGGGGGGGCACAAATATCAGGTATAGCTCTCTAGGACTGGGAAATTGGGAGGTGGCACCATGCAATCCAGCCTCCCTCCCTCCCTCCTCATGCAAATGAGCCCATAAAGAGCAGGCAAATTGCCGCTTAACACCTTGCATGCCCAATGGGCTCATATTTATTTATTTATTTAGTTTTTGTTTCTTGGGTAAGGTGCACTAGCCATGGTAATGACTATTTTCAGGCAAGACCCTGGAGGATACAGAAACAACAAAATGTATACAAAGCATAAGAGATAACATAATTGTACATGTCATTACATTAGTATGAACATTTTGTAAGGATGGGAATACATTGAAGCAGGAGTAAATTAATAACAAGCAAGGTAAGAATACAAACCCAAGTAATTCATCATCTGTGAGGGAAAAACAATAAATTTACTAAGGTCATATGAGCAAGATCCCAGACAAATTAGGTTAGGATAAAGCAAAGAAGGCTGTAACACAAGCGTGGTCATACAGGATAGGTATAGGAGAGTAAGGAAGTATTAGTGATGTTAGAATGAGGGATAGAGGACGGTGCAGAAAAAGAAATCAGTGACAAGAGAAGAGGTGAGTACAGAGAGTGATTTAGAGTAGGCCATACAGGTAACAAGAAGAAGGAAGTGCTGAGCGTTTATTGGGACAAGACTGGAACGAAGTGGCTTAAGGAGTCAGGGTAGGAGAGAGAGAGAAACAGGCTAAGTTGGTTGGAAGCAAGAGCAGTTACATGAATCGGCTAGATATCTGCATAGCAGTCTTTTGAAAAAGGCACGGGATGGGGCAAGGTGTATAGTTAGGGGAGAGAGTTCCAATATTGGGGGACATGACACACAAGGGCACTAGCCTCTTTAGAGGAGTGATGCCTAGGGATGAGGACAGGCACATTGTCTGCAGAGCGCAGACCATAACCAGAGGTTTGATTGAATATTGGAAATTTAGCATGGGCACAAGTCATTGTGGCACTCAATTTCAGAAGCCATGTCTGCCCAGTGCTAAGTGGCTTAGCGATGGGCCACAATTGCCCTATATTCAGTTGAATAGGGCCAATATGCTATTACAATGAATATAGCATTTTTTATGTTGATTGCGCACATGCGCAAGAAACATGTTGCGTCAGCTTTCTCCAAAAGCAGGTTGTGGAGGCATGGCACTGTTGTTCCCAATGCCCCCACAGCTTGCAAAGGCTTGTCCCCCATCCCCCATTGCCGTGGCATGCTGCTGATGACACTAGTTCAGCCAGCATGCCACAACCTTCTAAATAAGTAGCCGCTGCAATCAGGGGCCGCCTCGTCATTGCAGCGTCAGCCATCCGCTGCAATGAGGGAAGCGACCCGTCATTGCGGGACGGGATGTGAACTTTATTGTTTGTGACCATGGCGCGGTTGCCGCCGTGTTCACAAACAATTCTAATCCCTTCCCCAACGTGTTTACTTGCCGACACGGGCCCCATCCCCGCTGGTTTGTTGCCCCGTTCGTTGTTGCCAACGGAGAGCACACTCCCGTCGGCATTCTGTAACCCCCTGGTTTTGTTCCTGCTGATGCGGTGCCCAATCCCCATCGGCATAATGATACCCCCGGTTTTGTTCCTGCCGATGGGGTGCCCAATCCCCATCGGCTACTGCTGGCCCCCAAATGAAAGCCTCTGCTGGCATGTTGGGAGCCCATCCCAGTGTGCCAGATGCCCCTGTGAAGGTAAAAATGGTCCCGCGATGTCTTTTGTTTTTTTTTCTTCTGAAAAAAAGGAAACTGTCCCTCGGCACTCTCCCTGCCACCCACCCGCAACCCGCACCCACCCACTGCGCACCCTACCTCCCCACACCTCCCCTCACCCCATACTTACCTCTGGAGCTTGGTGCGAAGATCTTTGGTGGACCGGGAACACGTCTGCACTGTTCAAAGCCGACTGCGAACTGAGGAAATGCCAGTAAGGTGTATAATGTAATAAATAGGGTTTTTTCAACTTTAGTGCATATCTCAGGCATTTTGGGGAATTTTGTTACCAAATTTTCAACATGGGGTGTTTTTGGGACCCCTCCTCATGAATTCTTGAACTGTCATGGTGTTAATCAGCCCAGAAAGGTGGTTTTGCGGTCACTGTGCGGAATCACTCTTTGGGGCTGATTAACAAAATGACAGTGCCAATGTTCATGAGGAGGGCTCTCAAAAAGCCTATGTTGCAAATTTGGTGGAAATATACAAAAAATTACTGTTTTATGAGCGTGCGTTGCTCAGTTGCTATGTACGCTCATAACTTCATGAATTTACAATATTTTCATGCCAGATTTTCAACATTGGCATTTTGTCACACCTCTTTGTGAGCAGTATAGCTGTCATTGTTCACATCCTGGCTGAAATGTGTTTTCGCACTTCCAGCACAGAATAGCACTGTCACTGTGGGAAATCAGTGTTCAGGACAGATTAAAACAAGCATTTGTCAATGCTGAATGTTGATTGCGTTGGTCTGTTGAGCTCGCTCGGTGGCCCTCTGTCACTGGCTCAGTCTGTTTGTCCCGGTGCTGCAGGCTTCTCTTTTTGTAGTGGGCTGCTGCCTGCATTGGCACCTTGTTCTGCTGAGGAAGAAATATGCAGCTGTCCAGACAGAGCTCCATTTAGGTGGCTTACTCCCCCTCTCTGACTTGCTCATTCTGTTTCTCCTGGCACTGCAGGCTGCCCTTTTGTACTGGGCTCCTGCCTGTGTTGGTGGCTTTTTCTACCCACAAAGAAATCCACAGCTGTTCCGACAGAGCTCCATTGAGGTCGCTCACTCCGCCTGTCTCACTCACTCATTCTGGTTCTCCTGGCACTGCAGGCTGCCCTTTAGTACTGGGCTCCTGCCTCTGTTGGCGCCTTTTTCTGCCCATAAAGAAATGTGCAGCAGTCCCGACCCAGCTCCATTGAGCTCGCTCACTCCCCTTCTCTCATTCGCTCATTCTGTTCTGCCAGTGCTGCAGGCTGCCCTTTTCTACTGGGCTCCTGCCTGTGTTGCTGCCTTGTTATGCCCATAAAGATATTTTCAGCAGTTACACTACAGCTCTGTTGAGCTTACTCACTCACTCATTCTGGTTTTCCTGCCACTGCAGGCTGCCCTTTTGTGCTGGGCCCCTGCATGCATTGCTGCCTTTTTCTGCCCACAACCAAATCTACAGCAGTCCCAACAAAGCCCCGTTGAGCTCACTGACTCCCCCTCCCTCACTCGCTCATTCTGTGTCTCCTGGTGCTGCAGGCTGCCCTTTTGTACTGGACTCCTGCCTGCATTGGCGGCTTTTTCTGGCCAGAAAGAAATCTGAAGCAGTCCCTACACAGCTCCACTGAGCTTGCTCACTCCCCCTCTGTCACACTCGCATTCCGTTTCTGCCGGTGCTGCAAGTTGGCCATTTGTACTGGACTCCTGACTGCGTTGCCGCATTTTCTGCCCACAAAGAAATCTGCAGCAGTCACATTAGAGCTCCGTTGAGCTCACTTACTACCACTCTGTCACTCGCTTGTTCTGTTTCTCTTGGCGCCGCAGACTGCACTTTTGTATGGGGCTCCTGGCTGCTTTGGCACCTTTGTCTGTCCACAAAGAACTCCGCAGCTGTCCCGACAGAGCTCCGTTGAGATTGCGCAGTCTCCCTCTCTCATCGCTCATTCTGTTTGTCCTGGCTCTGCAAGCTGCCCTTTTGTACGGGGCTCCTACCTGCATTGGCACCTTTTTCTGCCCACAAAGAAATCCCAGCAGTCCTGATAGAGCTCCAGTGAGCTGACTAAGTCGCCTTGTCTCACTCACTCATACTGTTTCTCCCACCACTGCAGGCTGGCCTGTGGTACTGGGCCCCTGAATGTATTGACACCTTTTTCTACCCACAAAGAAATCTGCAGCAGTCCTGACAGCACTTTGGTGAGTTTGCTCACTTCCCCTCGCTCACTCGCTTTCTCATTCTGTTTCTCCCAGTGCTGCAGGCTGCCCTTTTGTACTGGGCTCTTGTGTTGGGACCTTTGTCTGCCCACAAACAAATCCGCAGCAGTCCCAACAGAGCTCAGTTGAGCTAGGTCACTCCTCCATCTCACTCGGTCGATCTTAATCTGTCACAAACATTGATTTCCCAGAGTGACCGTGCTATTGTCTGGCAGGAGTGCAAAAACATACTGTGGCCAGGATGTGAAAAATGACAGCTGTAGTGTTCATAAGGAGTTGTGGAAAAATGCCACTGTTGAAAATGTGGCGGGACAGTATTACAAATCTGCGAAGTTACAAGGGTGCGTGGAAATAGTTCAATGCACGCTGGTAACACAGTCATGTTATGGCAGTCCTGACAGAGCTTCATTGAGCTCGCTCACTCCCCTTCTCTCACTCGCTCATTCTGTTCTGCCGGCGCTACAGGCTGCCCTTTTCTACTGGGCTCCTGCCTGCGTTGCTGCCTTCTTATGCCCACAAAAATATTTGCAGCAGTTAACATACAGCTCTGTTGAGCTTACTCACTCGCTCATTCTGGTTTTCCTGCCACTGCAGGCTGCCCTTTTGTACTGGGCCCCTGCATGCATTGCTACCTTTTTCTGCCCACAACCAAATCTACAGCAGTCCCAACAAAGCCCCATTGAGCTCACTGACTCCCTCTCCCTCACTTGCTCATTCTGTGTCTCCTGGTGCTGCAGGCTGCGCTTTTGTACTGGGCTCCTGCCTGCATTGGTGGCTTTTTCTGGCCAGAAAGAAATCTGAAGCAGTCCCGACACAGCTCCACTGAGCTTGCTCACTCCCTCTCTGTCACACTTGCATTCCGTTTCTACCGGTGCTGCAAGTTGGCCATTTGTACTGGGCTCCTGCCTGCGTTGTCGCATTTTCTGCCCACAAAGAAATCTGCAGCAGTCACACTAGAGCTCCGTTGAGCTCGCTTACTACCACTCTGTCACTCGCTTGTTCTGTTTCTCTTGGTGCCGCAGACTGCGCTTTTGTATGGGGCTCCTGGCTGCATTGGCACCTTTGTCTGTCCGCAAAGAACTCCGCAGCTGTCCCGACAGAGCTCCATTGAGGTTGCGCAGTCTCCTTCTCTCATCGCTCATTCTGTTTGTCCTGGCTCTGCAAGCTGCCCTTTTGTACGGGGCTCCTGCATGCATTGGCACCTTTTTCTGCCCACAAAGAAATCCCAGCAGTCCTGATAGAGCTCCAGTGAGCTCACTAAGTTCCCTTGTCTCACTCGCTCATACTGTTTCTCCCACCACTGCAGGCTGGCCTTTTGTACTGGGCCCCTGCTTGTATTGATGCCTTTTTCTGCCCACAAAGAAATCTGTAGCAGTCCTGACAGCGCTTTGGTAAGTTCAGTCACTCCCCCTCCCTCACTCGCTCTCTCATTCTGTTTCTCCCAGTGCTGCAGGCTGCCCTTTTTTACTGGGCTCTTGTGTTGGGGCCTTTGTCTGCCCACAAACAAATCCACAGCAGTCCTGACAGAGCTCAGTTGAGCTCGGTCACTCCCCCCTCTCACTCGGTCAATCTTAATCTGTCCCAAATACTGATTTCCCAGAGTGACCGTGCTATTGTCCGGCAGGAGTGTAAAAATATGTTTAGCCAGGATGTGAAACATGACAGCTGTAGTGTTCATAAGGAGTTGTGAAAAAATGCCACTGTTGAAAATGTGGCATGACAGTATTACAAATTTGCGAAGTTACAAGGGTGCATGGAAACAGTTCAACGCACGCTTGTAACACAGTCATGTTATGCAGTTTCATCACCAAATTTTCAACATAGGGATTTTATGACCTCTGCTCATGAACAGTGCCACTGTCAATTTCTTAATCTGACCCGAACACTGACTCCCCACAGTAACCATGTTATTCCATACTGGAACTGTGAAAACACATTTCGGTCAGGATGTGAAAAATAACAGCTGTACTGCTTATAAGGAGGTGTGAAAAAATGTCACTGTTCAAAATCTGGTGTGATAATATTACAAATCTGCGAAGTTACAAGGGTACGTGGAAAGGGCGCAATGCACACTTGTAACACAGTCAATTGATGGGCTATCATCACCAAATTTTCAATATAGGCATTTTAGGACCTCTGCTCATTAACAGTATCATTGTCATTTTCTTAATCTGTCCTGACAGTGATTTCCACAGCTACCGATCTATTCTGTGCCGGAAGTGCAAAAACACATTTCAGCCAGGATGAGAAAAATGACAGCTGCACTGTTCATAAGTAGGTGTGGGAAAATGGCAATGTTGAAAATCTGGAATGAAAATATTATAAATTCGCGAAGTTATGAGTGTGCGTGCCAACTGCGCAATGCGTGCTCATAACACAATCATTTTATGGAGTATTGTTACCAAATTTTCAACACAGGCATTTTAGGCTGTCTACTCATGAACAGTGTCACTGTCATTTTCTTAATCTGTCCCGAACACTGATTTCCCACAGTGACAGTGCTATTCTGTGCCAGAAGTACGAAAACATATTTCAGCCAGGATGTGAACAATGACAGCTATACTGCTCACAAGGAGATGTGACAAAATGCCAGTGTTGAAAATCCAGCATGAAAATATTGTAATTTCACAAAATTACGAGTGTACTTAGCAACTGCGCAATGCAGGCTAGTAAAACAGTAATTTTTTGGATTTTTTCAACCAAATTTGCAACATAGGCTTTTTAAGAGCCCACCTCATGAACACTGGCAGTGTCATTTCATTAGTCAGCCCCGAAGGGTGATTCCGCACAGTGACCAGGAAACCACCTTTTGGGGCTGATTAACGCCATGACAGTTCAAGAATTCATGATGAGGGGTCCCAAAAACCCCATGTTGAAAATTTGGTGAAAAAATTCCCAAAAATGCCTGAGATATGCACTTCAAGTTGAAAAACTCTATTTATTACATTATACAGCTTACCGCATTTCCTCAGATCGCGGGTCGGCTTTGAAGAGTGCAGACATGTTCCCTAGTCCAGTGAAGATCGTCGCTACGAGCTCTGAAGGTAAGTATGTGTTATGGGGTGGTGGGGAGGTAGGGTGCGCAGTGGGTGGGTGCAGGTTGTGGGGGTGGGCAGGGAGACTATGAGGGACCATTTCCTTTTTTACAGGTTGTAAAAAAAATAAGACATTGGGGAACCGTTTTCTGATTTAACAGTTGCTTTGGCATCCTGGGGTGGGCTCCCAGTGTGCCACCTGTGAGGGTGGGTTAGCCAACAGGGGATTGGGCACCCCCCACCAGCAAACAAGGCAAGGGAGAGGGGAGCTGCAGGAGCCGAGGGGGATTGGGCACCCCATCGGCTACAGCAATGGAGGGGGGGTATCATTATGCTAACAGGGGTTGGGAACCCCGTCAGCAGGAAAAAATTGGGGGGATAATCATTATGCCGACAGGGATTGGGCACCCCGTCAGCAGGAACAATGGGGGGGCTACAGAATGCCGACAGGGAATGGGCTCCCCCATCAGCAAATAAACACAGTGGGGGAGAGGAGGTATATTGTTTGTGAACACAGCATCAACCCACCACCATGTTCACAAACAATATCAGGGATCCCACATCCCGCCCTGCAATGATGGATCACTCCCTCATTGCAGTCGATGGCTGACGCTGCAATGACGAGGCGGCCCCTGATTGCAGCGGCTGATTTTTTAGAAAGTTGTGGCATGCTGGCTGAACTAGTATCAGCAGCAGCATGCCATGGCATTGGGGGATGGGGGACAATCCTTTGCAGGCTGTGGGGGCATTGGGCACAACAGTGCCACGCCTCCACAACCTGCTTCTGGAGAAACCTGCCACAATATGTTTCTTTCGCATGTGCACAATCAACATAAAAATGACAGTGACACTGTTCATGAGTAGAGGTCCTAAAATGCCTATGTTGAAAATATGGTAATGATACTCCATAAAATGACTGTGTTACAAGCGTGCATTGCGTAGTTGCCATGCATGCTCGTAACTTCACGAATTTATAATATTTTCATTTCAGATTTTCAACATTGCCATTTTCCCAGACCTACCTATGAACAGTGCAGCTGTCATTTTTCCCATCCTGGCCAAAATGTGTTTTCGCACTTCTGGCACAGAATAGGGTGGTCGCTGTGGGAAATCACTGTTAGGGACAGATTAAGAAAATGATAATAATACTGTTCATGAGCAGAGGTCCTAAAATGCCTATGTTGAAAATTTGGTGATGATAGCTCATCAATTGACTGTGTTACAAGTGTGCATTGCGCACTTTCCATGCACCCTTGTAACATCGCAGATTTGTAATATTGTCACACCAGATTTTCAATAGTGCCATTTTTCCACACCTTCTTATAAGCAGTGCAGCTGTCATTTTTCACAGTTCTGGCGCAGAATAATGTGGTCACTGTGGGAAGTCAGTGTTGTGGACAGATTAAGAAAATGACAGTGGCACTGTTCATGAGCAGAGGTCCTAAAATCCCTATGCTGAAAATTTGGTGACGAAACTCCATAACATGACTGTGTTACAAGTGTGTGTTGAACTATTTCCATGCACCCTTGTAACTTTGCAGATTTGTAATACTGTCATGCCACATTTTCAACAGTGGCATTTTTTTCACAACTCCTTATGAACACTACAGTTGTTATTTTTCACATCCTGGCTAAAATATGTTTTTGCACTCCTGCTGGACAATAGCACGGTCACTCTGGGAAATCAGTGTTTGGGACAGATTAAGATCGACTGAGTGAGAGGGTGGAATGACCGAGCTCAACTGAGCTCTGTCTGGACTGCTGCGGATTTGTTTGTGGGCAGACAAAGGCCCCAACACAAGAACCCAGTACAAAAGGGCAGCCTGCAGCACTGGGAGAAACAGAATGAGAGAGCACGTGAGGGAGGGGGAATGAACAAACTCACTGAAATGCTGTCAGGACTGCTGCAGATTTCTTTGTGGGTAGAAAAAGGCATCAGTACAGGCAGGGCCCAGTATAAAAGGCCAGCCTGCAGTGGTGGGAGAAACAGTATGAGTGAGTGAGACAAGGGAACTTAGTGAGCTCAACAGAGCTCTATCAGGACTGCTGGGATTTCTTTGTGGGCAGCAAAAGGAGTCAATGCAGGCAGGAGCCCCGTACAAAAGGGCAGCTTGCAGAGCCAGGACAAACAGAATGAGCGATGAGAGAGGGAGACTGAGCAACCTCAAAGGAGATCTGTTGGGAGAGCTGTGGATTTCTTTGTGGACAGACAAAGGTGCCAACGCAGCCAGGAGCCCCATACAAATGTGCAGTCTGCGGCGCCAGGAGAAACAGAATGAGCGAGTGACAGAGCAGTAGTGAGCGAGCTCAACAGAGCTCTAGTGTGACTGCTACAGATTTCATTGTGGGCAGAAAATGTGACAACGCAGGTAGGAGCCCAGTACAAAAGGCCAGCTTGCAGCACCAGCAGAAACGGAATACGAGAGTGACAGAGGGGGAGTGAGCGAGCTCAGTGGAGCTGTGTCGGGACTGCTTCAGATTTCTTTCTGGCCAGAAAAAGCCACCAGTGCAGGCAGGAGCCCAGTGCAAAAGGGCAGCCTGCAGCACCAGGAGACACAGAATGAGTGAATGAGGGAGAGGGAGTCAGTGAGCTCAACGGGGCTCTGTTGGGACTGCTGCAGATTTGTTTGTGGGCAGAAAAAGGCAGCAATGCATGCAGGGGCCCAGTACAAAAGGGCAGCCTGCAGTGGCAGGAAAACCAGAATGAGCCAGTAAGTGAGCTCTACAGAGCTGTATTGTAACTGCTGCAAATTTCTTTGTGGGCATAAGAAGGCAGCAACGCAGGCAGGAGCCCAGTAGAAAAGAGCAGCCTGCAGCACCGGCAGAACAGAATGAGCAAGTGAGAGAAGGGGAGTGAGCGAGCTCAACACAGCTTTGTCAGGACCACTGCAGATTTCTTTGTGGACAGAAAAAGGCGCCAACAGAGGCAGGAGCCCAGTACAAAAGGGCAGCCTGCAGCGCCAGGAGAACCAGACTGAGTGAGTGAGACAGGGGGAGTGAGCAACCTCAACAGAGCTCTGTCGGGACAGCTGTGGATTTCTTTGTGGGTAGACAAAGCCGCCAACACAGGCAGGAGCCCAGTACAAAATGGCAGCCTGCAGCACCAGGAGAAACAGAATGAGTGAGTGAGAGGGGGGAGTGAGCCACCTCAATGGAGCTCTGTCGGGACAGCTGCAGATTTCTTCCTCAGCAGAACAAGGTCCCAATGCAGGCAGCAGCCCAGTACAAAGGAGCAGCCTGCAGCACCGGGACAAACAGACTGAGCCAGTGACAGAGGGCCACTGAGTGAGCTCAACAGACCAACGCAATCAACATTCAGCATTGACAATGGAGTTTGCCCTTTAAGGGTCTGACCATGTTGTCCTGGTGCACCCCTTCCCTCCGTTAGGGAATGGTTGTGCTCAGAAGGGGAGGGGACAAGGAAGGGAAGGGGCAAAGATCCAGAACAATAGGGCAGGTAGAAGGAAGGGAAGGGGAGAAAGGAGGTACATAAGGGACAGCACAAGGGGTCCTCAGCCACTTTTGCTGGAGTTTTGATTTGACATCAGCTGCAGCACGTCAGATTTGGCAATATTTTGAGGTTTGTTCACAAGCAAAAGAAGGTAAGGAACAGTCGAATTGGATACATACGCGAAGCGGTGTTTAGTTTCTAAATAATAATAGTAAGGTAATGAAAAAGAGGAGAGAAAAGAAAATTCGTTGCAGCAGTTAGCAGAGAAGGAGTGAGTTGTTAGAAGTACAAGATGAAGCAAGGATTTGGTTGGGAGCGCCTCACAGGTTCAGAGTTTAAGTGAGAAGGCTGTGGCAGCACGGAGGGGGAGGTTTGTGTTATGCTATTGTTGAACAGAGGAGCCAGTTTAAAAGCTAAAAAAAAAAAGAAAATGTTTGTGATGACGGGTAATTAGCAGGCCTGGTAGATGCCCTGAAATAAGGAAGTGGAAGCCAGTCCCGAGGCCAGGTGGGTAGTCCAAACCACGTGGTGCTCATGAGGAAGGTCATCCTGTTTGGCTTAGGCTGCTCACAGCGTTTAGGCCGATTGGGGGGGGCCCAATAAAGGGATGGGCTGGTTTTTAGGCCTTGAGGTTATGGTGTTGAAAATGTTGACCCGAGACCCCTAGCACACGTGGCTAGGGTCACGAGGAAGTTACCCGGTTTTGGCTTGGAGGCAGGTGGCGATTTGGGAGCCCTTGGGGTGTTTTTGCGGTGGTAGAGGTTAGGCCTTCATGAGGCAATGACGGAAGTGAGTGAGAGACACGTGGCGTGACGCAGCACATCATGTGGGGCGTTACCAAGGCCATGCGGTGATGTCACACATTGCGTGGCACTAACGAGAAGGGTGGCCCCATTGTTTAGGGGAGTTTTGCAGCTTGTTAGGGCTGTTTTTTAGGCCATTGATGCGATATCTATAAGCAAGCCATTTTTCAGTTTAAAAGTATTAAAGGAGGGAGTGAGCAGAGAACTGGGGGTAGGACGTCACACGCTGCTAGAGGCACAGTGAAGCCTGTGCCCTGCTGGTGACATGCAGCCTTAGTTAGGGACCTGGGGTCTCATTGTAAAAAAAAAAAAAGTGTGCAGGCCTGCAGAGGCCCCGACGGGAAGAGGAGAGGGCGTGATCTTTGGTGGGAGTGGTGCGAGGTAGCGTGCCTCGCGGTGTCTACGCAAGGACGAGCATCAAAAAAAAAAAAAGAGCTTGAGCATTGTTTTAAGGCTGCTCACGGAGTAGGGCACAGGTTTACAGGATGTAGAAGGCATGGAAGGGCGAGCAAGGAATGGCAACCACGTGGCGTGATGTCACACGCTGTGTGGAGGGTAGGGACAGAGGCCTGTGCCCCGTGAGTAGGGGGATACCACAGGCCCCTATGCAAGGATGAGCAGCTACAAAGAAAGGGGGCCGTAGATGCACATGCACGGCGGGGGGGCGTGGGGGAGAAGTGGACTCTTCCCCACCCTAAGGGAACCAGTGATTGGCTTCCGGGGAGAGCTTCCCCTCAAGAAGAGGTGTAAAGATAACCTGGGCAGGTACAGGGAAGGCAGGGAGAGCAAATGGAGGCAGGGTAGCATGGAAGTATGAAGTTTTAAGGAACTTGGGAGGGTGGGGAGCGGTCCGTGGTCCGCAAGGCACAGGTTTTTTCATTATGGGGTATGTCCCATTTGGTGGCAAAAAAAAAAAAAAAAGGGGGGAAGGGGCCCGGGGACATGGGAAGGCAAGTAGAAATGGGGGCAGTGCAGGAAGGCCCCCCAAGGCGGAAGAGGTGGAATCTCGACCTGGGAACACTCGGGAGACACCTCAAGTGGTGTCGAGGTCGCAATGAGTGCGGGCCCAAGATAAGAGAGGACGACCTGCCAGGCAGGATGGGGGGGTCCATCCCGGGTGGCCTCGAGCTATGTTTGCATGAGGGAGGTGTGATGGACAGGATAAAGAATTACAAGGATGGTTTTCTAGTTTGAAGGTACGGAACTACGTAATAACCATGTTTTCATTTTCCTATAGTTGTTTTCACAGAGCACAATACAGACGAACATGGCACCCAGGAAGAGCAGGCCACTGAAGGAAGATGACTTCAAGGCTATAATCGAATTGGCTGAAAAAGCAAACAAGATGTGGGAAATGGTGGAGGGGTAGGAACCGGGGAGGCCCGGGGAGAAGAGAAAGGCGGGTATGGAAAAAAGTGGCAAAGGAAAAAGACCAGCTGAGGGGCCACACAGGCCCACTAGGGTAGTACTGGTGGCAGCGGGGCCTGCCAGGGCAGCCAAACCAGTACCCACATGGCTGGCAGACCCAGTGTTGCCAATACCCACCCCAGAGCAAAGGGGAACCCCTCCGCCGGAATCAGGACACGAGGCCCGGAATGGGGGGTCCTGCCCGCAGATCCCAGTGGCTCACCCTCCTCCTCCACCTCAACCACAGGAAGTCACAAGGGGACCTGATGAGGTCTCAAGACAAACCGGCCAGGACAAGGTTACAGGTAACATGTCCAACCCAGTGGGGGATAGTATAAAAGAATATATAGGGCATATTGTGGCAGCACTGGGGACAGGAGGGCTGGGGCAGATGGAATCAGCCCTGGCAGAAATTAAGGTGGGAAAAGAGGTGCCAGGTAATACTGGGGACAGAGGGGAAAGAGAGGGTAATGGTACAAGGGAGGTAGGTGCGCCTGCGATGAGGATAGGTGAACACGTGCCACTCGCCACAAAAGAAAAAATATGGAAAGGGGAATATGTGGATATAGTTGCCTTGGTGAGCCAAGAGGCAGTGGCCAAATACAAAGAGACAGAGAGCATAGGTAAGAATAGTGCTTTTAGGAAAGAAAGAGGATGACAAGTGCATGAAAAGAAAGACCTGGGATGGGTGGTTTCTAGGTTTTTCCATTTTTTCAGCCATTGCTCTGGAAAGGAGGCCAGATCTGGGCTTCACGCTCATTATCTATTCATTGATAATACGAAGGGCAAAAGCGAAAGGCGGGGTAGGATGGCTATATTATTATGAATATTTTTGGCAGAGAATGGTGACATTTGGGGATGTAAGATGGGACACCAAGCAGATAGATTTATGGACAGATTATGTAACAGACCAGTCCACACCTGAGGGTGGGTGGGGCAAAAAGGGGGTTGTGCCACAGAGATGCTGCTGGGCATTTAACAGGGCCTTTTGCTCGTGGCCTCAGTGTTGTTTTCAACATGCCTGTGCAAAATGCGGGGGGACGCACCCGGCAAGCAAGTGCAGGACAATGTGGCCACAGAGTGCACAAGGGCACGTGGGGCAAGGATTGGGCCAACAGTCCTTTTGAGATGGACTGGGGTTTAAAGGGCAAACCTGGAACAAGGGAAGGAGGGGCAGGGGGAACGGGAATAGAGGAGGCCAGAACCACTGAAACAAGGAAGGCAAGACAAGAAGAAAAGGTGGAGCCAGGAAGGGGGGATAGGTGGGACAACAAGGAGCAATTTGATATGGCCAGAACCCCCATCAACCTAGCAGCATGGTCAGTTTGCCTGGAGGGATATCTGGATGCGAGGATGTGGGATATGATATTAAGCGGGTTTAACACTGGGTTTTCATTGCAGTTTAAGGGACCCAGGCAGCCGCAGGAGGCACGCAACCTGGGGTCAGTAAAAGGAAAAGAGGGAGTTCTAAGAAGGAAGATTGAGAAAGAAAAGACAGCAGGCAGGGTGGAGGGGCTATTTAACACCCCCCCATTGATAAATATGTGAGTATCACCCTTGGGTTTGATACCCAAGAAGCAAGAAGGGGAATACAGGGTGATCCACCACTTGTCATATCTGGAAGGTGAGTTGGTGAATGATTTTATCAGTGAAGAACATAGTAGGGTGACATATGCAACACTAGAGGATGTGGTCTGGATAATCCGGGCCACAGGAGATGCATGGATGGCAAAAACAGACATCGAGTCTGCCTTCAGACTTCTTCCAGTCGGAAGGGAAGACTGGGATCTGCTGGGTTTTAAAAATGAGGGACAGTATTATTTCGACAAAGCAATGCCAATGGGGTGTTCCACAGCATGTGCCACATTTGAGGCTTTCAGCACGTGTTTACAGTGGATATTCCAAGAAAAGATGTGTTATAGGTCGGTCATCCATTACTTGGATGATTTTCTCCTCATTGGGAAGGGAAAAATGGAGACAAAAAGGATGTTGGACAGGCTTCAAGAAGTGTGCCAGGAGCTGGGAGTCCCACTGGCACAGGAAAAAACAGAAGGGCCCAGCAAGATTATGGAATTCCTCGGGATAGAGATTGATGCCACGAACAGAGTGTTTAGGTTACCAGACAAAAAAGTAAGGAGGTTGAAGGAACTAATTCGGGTGCACACCAGTAGGAGGCAGGTACGACTAAAAATGGTCCAGCAGGTACTGGGGCATCTGAACTTTTCATGCAGGGCCATAGAACCAGGAAGGGCATTCACAAGGAGGTTAATCAGAGCTACAGCATGTGTCACGAGACCGCATCACTGGGTGGATCTGACGCAAGGTGTCAGGGAAGATTTTAGTATTTGGGAGGAATTCTTGAAAGATTACAATGGGTGTTAGTTCTGGCAAGAGGATTGGCTGTACAACACAGACCTAGACTTATACACAGATGCGACTGGAGGGTTGGACATGGGGGGTTAAATGAGGGGCAAGTGGTTTGCAGAACCATGGCCGGCCAGTTGGGTAAAGGACGGGAAAGTGAGGGATACAACACTACTGGAGATCATGCCAATATGGGCATGAACTCTGGTGTGGGGAGAAGACTTATGTGACCAAAAGGTGACATTTTGGTGTGACAATAGAGTGGGGGTTGATGTGCTAAACAACAAGGGAGCCAGGGCGGATACAGTAATGCAGGTGGTACAACAGTTACTTTTAAGGGATTTACAGCTGAACATGTCCTTCAGAGCAAAACACATAGAAGGGGTACACAATACCCTGGCTGACAGCCTTTCCCGTCTGCAGCTGGACCATTTCAGGAAGCTGGCACCAGCAGCGGAAGAACAAAAAAACGCCCATACCAACGAACATCTGGGACATTGGCAAGAAGGAGCAGAAATGCTGTTTCGCAGCTCATGGGCACCTCGGACACTGAGGGCCTATGATGGGGCCTGGGGGGGGGGTTTCAAACATTCAGGGCAGAGCACCAGATGGAGGTAAGTGGGCAGCTCTCCGAGGAGCAGTTGGGAATGTTCACAGTGGAACAATGGCAAAAAGGGACTGCTCATACCACAATGGGGGTCTATCTGGTGGGGATCAGTGTGATCTGCAGCCTAAAAAGGTGGAATGACCCAACGAAATCAATGCTCATTAGGATAATGATGCAAGGGTGGGGCAGATTGAAGCGAGGGCCAGGGGATAATAGGAGGCTAATAGGTGAGCAGTGGCTAATAAAGCTAAAAGAGGTGCTCCCGGAAATATGCAGATCAAAAGTGGAGGCCCAGCTATTTCACACTATTTATGTGGTAATGTTTGCAGGGGCAATGAGAGTGAGTGAAGTGGTAGGCCATGGGAAGGATGACAAGAAAGGAGGTGTGGAATGGGAGGATGTTAGTTGGAGGATAAGAGAAATACAAATCAAGTTAAAGAGGTCAAAGGTGGACCAAAAAGGGCAAGGGTGCATGATAACGCTTAAAGGGCGGTCAGAGAGTGCGATATGCCCAGTGCAGGCCCTGTGGGTTTTCGCCGCAGAGTAGGTGACCAGGACAGGGAAGTTATTTGTGCATGGGGATGGAAAAAGAGTCACTGGCTATCAAATTACAGCAGTGCTGAAAAAAGGCATGCGGTTTCTGGGGGAGGACCCAGCCAATTACTCTTCCCATTCCCTGCGGATTGGGGCTGCCTCACAGTGGGCAGCAACGGGGGAACCAGTAAAGGACATCTTGGAAAAAGGGTGCTGGTGGTCAGCCAGTTACAAAAGATACATTAGAGCACTGAAATAAAAAAAAATAAAATAAATAAAAAAGAAGGGGGGGAAGGGAAGGAAGCAGCATGGTTTAAAAAAAAAAAGGAACACGGGGGGAAGATACAAAGGGGGCACTGACTATGTGTATGAATTAATTAATTTTCTTTGCACCCCATAGGTAGAGGGAGGAGCACGGAAGTCTGCTTCTGTGGCCATTCCTATATTTACTGGGCTGGTAAGAGAGCAGAGACAAAAGCTGGGGGAAAACAGTTGTACCAGGATGCAAGACAGTGTAGGTTGGTATGGCACGGGTTACGGGGTATGAGATGGGTGCAGCTCCTGCCTGCTTTAAAAGAACTCAAGGGATATCGGCCCAGTCCAGACCTAATCATTATACACCTTGGGGGCAACGACCTGGCATGCAAACCATGGGTACACACTTATTTACAGATAAAGAGGAACCTGGTGGCAATAAGACAGTGGTGGCCTCAAGTATGCCTTGCCTGGTCGGATATGATACCGCGTAGGGTATGGAGACAGGAACATAGCCACAGGGCAGTGGAGTGGGCCAGGAGAAAGATGAATAGATGAGTGGGGACATTGATAAGACAGATGGGAGGACAAGTGATACTGCGGGGAGTAGAAGAATGGGTGGATGAATTCTACAGGCCAGACGGGGTACACATGTCAGACATAGCAGTGGATATGTTTAATGCGGAAACAATGGGTTTCATAGAGGAATGGAGAAAACAGACAGAAGCGGGCACATAAAAAAAAAAAAAGGGAGGGGGTGTGGAGGAAGTTTTCATCCCTGAGGTAACGGAGAAAGAGGCCCTATGTTTGGGGGGAAGCCAGTCATCCAACGCAAGCTGGAGACTGGCTAGTGGGGAAAAAGAGGGGGGGGAGGACAGGAGGGGGGGAGATAAAAGAAATAACACAAGAGGAAGAAGAAGATGAAGGAGAAAGTGATCTCAGTTTTCACCGTTACCTAACAGAAAAGGAGAAGAAGAAGGCACCCAGGTTTTCACCTGGGGGATGGATAATCAGAGAGTGATATATGGATTGAAATAAAGGAAATTATGGAAATATGACAATAAAGATATGGAAAATGGATAATGGATTTCTGAATATAAATAAATTAATTACCAATCTGAGCACAACAACAAACAATGGTCTCTGTGTTTTTGTGAGGGAAAAGGGGAGAATCCGGGACAAATGCTTGTTAGCACCAGGAAAAGTGCAAGGTGCAGCATTGCACATTTCTGAATATCAGGCCTGTGGGGTCTAGCTTTTTGCTACATTGGTATGCTGTGTGTCTGTTTGCAGAATGTTGCTGTCTTTCCACAAGCTATGCACTGTTTTTATGCATTTTCTGATATGCATTATTTTTATTGCACCTTCATATGTAATACATAGGTAGTAGTTATTGGCTATGTGTCTTGATGTAAATCCTGTGCTTTAAATATTGCCTCATTTATTGCCACCAGAAGGGCAGCACACCACTCTGAAGAAGACATCACTGTGATGTTGAAACATCAGGGTGTGGCTTGGTGGCAATCAATTGTTAGCATGATTGGTTTGTGAGTGTTTATACAAGTAATTTTGTAGCTTGAGCCACATAGCAAACTGTTTTTTTTTTTTGGGGGGGGGCACTGCATTCTTTTGTGAAAATTGCAATGTGGATTTTACCAAATGTAGAGCATTGTTTTTACCTTCATACAAAAATCGGAAGTTACCATGAAAGTGTTGCCAGCCTTGTTCTTAAAAGTGTGGTATGCTTTTTAAGATTCATTAAAAAGAAGTGAACTAGATTTTCCCCCCAAAAAATGTTTCTAATTTGTATGTGTATTTAACTTTGTGGTGCTGACCCAGTTTCCAGTTGTTGCCACAGTGCAACACTTTTTTTTGTGACTGATATAGGCCCTGGATATGCACATGCTACTATCTTGCTGAGCCCCTGCTCAGTGGCTTTTTTCATTTATAATTGTCAAATCCAGGTAGGTATCTGTGTTGTATTGTAATTCATCATGAAGCCTGACTATGGTGTATAGCTACTGAAATAGTTAAAGAAGCTTTGCTATTCCTCCTCTTTGCATTTCCATAAAATAATAATATTGCCAAACAAGCATCTGTATGTTTTGATATTCTCATTGTATACATTGTCTTCATTATTGATAAATTCCTTTTCAAATTCTCTTATGAAATTATTAATGTTTTTGGGTGCCAATGCAGCTCCCATTGCAGTACTCCTTCTTTACAAAACTGCCTTTTCCTCAAACATAATTATTTTGTAATAATATTTCTGACAATTTCATTAGCAATTCTATTTTTGGTGTCTTATTCTCTCTGGTGTCCACAGCTTTCTGCACTGTAATGCTGAACATCTTTCTCTGTGTGGGATGCTAGTGTATGAATTTTTTACATCTATTGTCATAAATTGTGTAGAATTTGCATCACATAGTTGGGTCTCTGATGTAAGATGGAATGAAGGGTATCACATTTTTGCAGTGAACATCTACTGTATATAGACTGATAGAGGTTATGTAATCCATTCTATGCCAGAAATGATTGGTCAAGCTGGAGGCTTGATCATATGTGTTTATGGATTTTGGGTAGCGTGTAGACTAGCGGTATCCTCCTTGATCTATTGATCAATACAACCCACTCTTCTATAATTTACAAGTGCATAGCATTATAAATGACATTTGCAATTCCTTGTGTTAATTCTTCCAATTGTATTTTTTGTACTCTAGTACAGTATTTGTTTCTTGATCTGTTAGTTATGGCAAAAATTCTTTAAATTGACAATCCTACCACCCTTGTCAGCAGGTTTGGTTATAACAGATTTATCAATCCTCTTTTTTTTACAGATTAGAAGACTGTGTATATAATACTTATTTCATTGTCTGATTAGTTTCACATCTGTGTTGGCATCCTTCCTAGTAATACTCGTGTCCCCTATATTGCAGTTGTCTATAGTATGGGAGTCTTCCCCTTACTCTTTGGTAATTTCCCCTGGCTTTGTATCCCTGACTGTAGCCCCATTAGGTGTATGGGGAGCCAAGAGAGTATGATTCAGCCCAACTTGCCAAAAGAAAAATATTGTGTTTCCATAGTGACCGGGCACTAAAGCACATCATAGTGGTGATGCAGTTACATCTCAGACATTTGTCTGAATATGATTTACCAGCCTAGCCCCCTCCTTGCTGCACAAATAAGCCACAGAGAAACAGCATGGTGAATGGCATTGGAGCCATGAATGCTGAGCAACTTGCAGGCTCAGAGCATACGCTGAAAAAGTGAAAGCTGGATCAGAATGAATCATTAAAAAGCATTGAATGGTGAATTACAGATTTAATAAAACACAGATATAAATAGAGTTTTACACAAGATAATGAAAAGAAGATATCAGTAATACAGGTTTATAAAATATGGGATATGTAATGGGCTTACTAAAAATATCACATTTATTTTTACCTGTAGGGATTGACTGCTATGGTTTCATTACTGGCAAAGCCAGAAGAGAGAGAGAGAGAGAGAGGTCTATAGAGGTCAAACCCTGCAGATAAAATGATATGTGATATTTTTAGTCAGCCCTTAGCATATGTCATTTATACATTGACAATGCATCTCTGGCAAACTTAGTTCTTTCAATGAAGATTTCACTATTTCTGTTTCATTTCACTGCTCTGTTTTTTAACTGCAGCATATGCCATTGTGATGTCATCAGGCATTGTTCAAGTTTTTCTCACATTGGTTAAGAGCTTCTTTGTGACCAGCCTCAAGTGGAAATAATTGCTGATGACCCACCTATGATTGATTTTTTTTTCCACTGCAGGCCTGTCATGCATAAAAATAAATGCATTTATTTGCAAAATGTCATTCTCACAGTCATTGTATTAAATTCTGTTTTTCAGATCAGAGGACCACAGAAACACAAGATATTGAACTTTATTTAATAAAATAAAGTGATAAGAAAGAAAACATCATTTTAAAAGGTACTTATACCATTCTGAATAGGTATAGATTCTAAACTTACCAAAGAAATGTATGCAATATCAATATTTTGTTATTTGTTCTGTTTCATTTCACCACTTCTGACAAAATAGTTTCTCCTTCCCCCGCCACCTCCTCTGTTACCTCACTCCCTCCTTGCTCTTATCCCACTGACCCCATCTTCCTGGACCTGTCCATGCCCTCTGGTCCCCACTCTCTCTTATCTTTTCCCTTCATCCACTCTCCTTTTCTCCTCTTTTATCCCTTCTCCCACCATAGCCTCCCCTTCCTCTCACCCTACGACAAGGCCTCTGGCTGCCATATTTTCTTTTTCTTCTCTATCTGGACTCTGCCCTCTCATCTCCCCTACCCCTTCCTTACTCTTCCCCCCCCACCTCTGATTAGCAATATTGCTTCAAATGTACCTTATGGTTTTCTATGCTTGCTTGTAATCTTGTGTGTAGCACTGTTCCCACTTATTTACCAGATGACTTGCTGTGCTCTGATGATACCATGAATGTTGTCTATACCTCCCTACCTTATTGTAACCCTCTCCTTTGACGTGGAACCTTTGTAAATGAGCTGCTTCAGGCTCAAAGGTGTTTGTAATCCAAGATTTAAATAAATAAAAAATATCAATGAGATGTTATTTAACATGCATGAATGAACCACAACTACTGAAGTAAAAAGAAAAGTGTTCTTTTATTGAGACGCAATACTTTACTGAAATAGTTAAGAACTGCAGCAGAAATATAGTAAACTGAAACTGCTCACAAGAAAATGCAACATTATTTTGTAGCATTTACAAAGAAGCAGCATTTTGAGAAACGGTTAGATTCCAATGATGATTCTATATGTGTCACCTGTAAAGAAGCTAAGTTACATCTTAAAAATAAGAAGTCTAAGAAAATTTGTGTTCTAGTAATAAATTGGAATTAATCTAAATACACAAACTATATTATGTTTTGTGAACATTTTAGGGTTTTTGATTACTATTCTTATTTCCAGAGATGGTCTAATTCATAAAGCATGAGAATAATTTAGAAATTGATCATGTACTATGGAAGTGGTTTAGTTCCGCTATAGTGTTATACTGATTACATTTAAAAAATAATTCATTATGATATTACAGTGAAACCGTACTAATTTTTTCTAATGTATTTATTATACTTTACAGCATTTAATTTACTTAATATTACTGCAACATTGTGATGAAGGGACTTATTAGGCTCCCAAAAATGACTGGTTTACTACAAATAAAATAAGATGAACCAGTTACATCTAAATTGATTCATTTCAAAAGAGGAAGGACCATTTATAGAAATAATTTATTGGTGTAATTCAGAACAATTCCTCCAATTAAATGAACAATGATTTATTTGAATATGAGAGAATGACAATTTACATGGAAAACTAATTCCAAAATAAAAATAAAAAACATGAGTTTTTTTAAAAAAAGAAAATTTGTTTGAGTCAAATACTTAACAAAGAGTTGAGTTCATACATTTTGAATTTTGTCTTCTGAAAGTGTTACAGTAGGCAAGAATTCTCCACACTTAGAAGGAATAATTATTATTAAAATAAGGGTCTCAGATTTCTTATATGAATAAAATATTTTACTGCCAATCTGCCCTTGTGCCCCCTCATTATCTTCTTGTTCAATTTAATTTTGAAATCTAACTTTTTCATCATGTCCACATTAGCCATGACCTAGCTGTGTAGCAGCAGATCACCCCATTATGACTGCAAACATTCTGTAGGGACAATGGACTTCAGTTTAGATGATGGTGACCATGTTATTAATTGAAATTACCTATATGAAAGAAATGGTTTGTATCCCAATAGGAAAGAAAACATTGTGTTGGCAACAAGGCTTGTTATGTTCATTAGAACACATTTAAACTGAGCATACAAGGGGTTGGGAGGGTCGTGAATAAAGGAAAACAGGTGTCAGGTGTTAGTAATAATAACATTTAGAAGGTAGTATGGAATAAATTACAAACATGAACAGGGGACTGCAGAGTATGCTGACACATACAAGGAGGTCATCAAATAAAATACTGTCAATGAACTGGAATCATTGGCAGCATTTAAAAAATATGATATAACAGCAATTATTGAGATATGGTGAAGGGACAAGGACACATAAGGCAATGACATACAGTGGCGCCATCCAGGATGCAACTTAGTGTGACAGATTCCTACAAGCAAAAGGGGTTAATGGCCAATGAAATTTCCTTGTTTCCTGCAGTACCTTTGGTACAAACATCCTGCAGTATTATGTTGCCTTCTAAAGGTTTTCATTGTAGAAGGTGACAGACAGATTTGTATGACTACAGGAAGACAACGGGGAGGAGTAGCTGTATATGTAAGAAGTAATATTCAGGTGATCATAAATGAAGAAGTACTTCAGAAATCAAGGGGACGTGGACTCACATTAGGTAAACATGAAGAAGAATTGAACATAGGCCTAAATCAAGTATTATACTGAGAGAAACACAATGATTGCAAAGTGTCAAATTTTTTGTTCCTGGTGACTTCAACTTCACAGACATAAACTGGGAGGAGTATACAGTTGGCAGATGATGAAGCAGATAGTTCATAGATGAAGCTTAGGATTCTTTTTTATTTCAAACTGTGATCAGCCCCACCAGGAGAAACAAATGTCTTGATCTCATTTTCACAAATGAATAGGAATTCATTACAGAAATTGAAGTAAATGTTGCCTTGGGACAGAGGCAATGAGATCATGGAATTTGAAATTGTGAATACACCACTGCTACAGCAACTGGGAGTTAATCCATGGAACATTAGAAAGACATACTTTAACAGATTATGAACTAATCAAAGTCAGTTGATTGTAACATTGTATTGCATGACTTTGCAGCAGAGGTCATATGGGGAGGTTCAAAGAACTTATTAATATCCATGAGAGGGACAGTATATCATTGGAAAGAAAAAATAACAGAATGAATGGTACCCTAACGTGGTTATCAAGAAAAATAAAGAAAATGATAATGGCAAAAAAGGAGACCATTTAAGGTTAGCAATACTAATCATGAATACTGGAATATATACAAAGCACTCACAACAAATAGAGGAGAGTGGTTAGAGAAGAACAAATTAAAAACAAAACCAAATATAGAAATGAACTACAAAACAAATACAGTATTGTTTGGTTATCTTATAAACAAATGAACATCATCCAGGAATATGTCCACTATTTAATAATCATGGTAATAAAATATCACATCCAGCTACAAATGCAAAGAAAGAAAATAATTATGTTTCATCAGTATATAATAGAAGAGAAATACTGTATGTAAGGTAGAGGTTAAAACTGCAGTATGGCCTGGAGACTGCTGTTGAGGATAATTAAATGCAAAATATTTTGTTCATGCACCAAATAGTGTTTCTGTCATGTACTTCATAGTATGGAAATATCAGTTTTCTTTCTTTTTCTTTATCTTTGTACATATATTGGACTCTTTAACAGTGAAAGGTGTGCTAGATTGCACCATCAGGGAGGGTAGCAGGTAATGGCCAAGTCAGAATGTCACATGGAAACTTGTTTGCAGACTATGATATGCTGTTCATGATGAGATGTACGATTTCAATTTCCATTCCGAGAACGATTGCCTATCTGATATTCTCACTTGTCATTTATAGGAATGCAACAAGCTTGCCTTACAAATAGGCCTATCTACCCTCCGTTGTTAGTCACCCAGCACCCGCTTAACATTGCAGATGGTTGACAGATGGTGATGCCTTGCTTCAGTGCCATGCCTCTTCTTATTTTGATGCAGGATTGCCATTCAGAGGACAATTCTGCATTGTAGCAGGAGGTCTGAGTTTGGTTTAGGATATTGGCAGACTCGCAGTAGGAGATTGGTTAAGGATTTTGGCAGACATACTCCTAGGTTTTTTGTCCTCCATCATTTTCCATCTTCCCAAGTTAGTTTTCAGTCTTTCACTTACCATGGACCTAGACTTTCTGCAGTGGCTCAGTAGTCAGTGTCCACCCATCCACCATGAGTGTGTCTGTGAGGTAAGGTTTTTGGGTTGTTAGCATCAGCAGGCAGACATAGCCAGCAGAACCCTAGCAAGAATGAAAGTTAATTTGTGGATTGGTGACTGTGCTTGGCTCACTCTGTCTGGTCAGGTGGGTGGGCAGGGGTATGAGTGGTGGTAGGTAACAGTCAGCAAGTCCATCTCTGTCCCATCTGAGTCAGAGACTCCCTAAGAGCACTGTGCTGCTACTAGAAAATCCATGGATGGAGACCTCAAAGTCACACTCTGGGGGTCAGGTATGGGTCCAGTTCATGACATGGCCATTGGACACAGACACTGCTGCCTGCCTTTTGGGAGATGAGTCTGGTCAGATGGAGCAAGGTGAGTCAGCAAAGAGCACAATCAATTAACAGCTGCTGGGCCACTACTTCCAAGGGGCGGCAGACAGAGCACAGTGGCAGCAGGGCAAAGTACAAAAAGTGTTGTAGAAACACCTGACTTGACTATGATTTTCCCAGGCAGCGCCGCATGGTTGGGCTTGCGGTTGCACTTTTAAAGTTTGATTAAATGTAAATCGTGCATCACAGTAGGAACACTGAGGTTGAGAAAATGGAGCCTCACAGTCTGCAAAGCAGCTGCAATGATTACAAGGTGCTGAGTGAATAGCAATGCAGAGCAGACAGCTGTACTGATGATGGAGCCAGGTGGCATCACTATACATGTGTGGGTACAGAATGCGACATACAATCCTGCTCCAAATCCCAACAGTCCTGGTACTGGTTGGAGCAGGTGGCATTCATACATATGGACTGCTAAAAATAAGTATTGTAATTTTTTTTTATAACTGTAAAGCCGATGCTGGTGCTAGGTGACTAGCAATGGAGGGCAGACAGCTATATTGGTGATGGGGGCAGGTCGCATTGCTATACATGGTAATAGGAACATCGAAACATAGACTTTGATGGCAGATAAGGACCACTTGTCCCACTCAGTCTGCTCATCTCCCTACCTATTTGATAAGCTGCATATCCTAGTTAACCAACAGGCTGGGTCACAATGCGACACAGAATCCTGCTCAGAATTACAACAGGCACAGTACCTTGTCTGTGGAGCAGGTCGCATTCCTATATATGGACGTCTCACAAGTGCTGGAAATACATGGAGATTGTGTCTGTTTCTTTTATTTTCAAAACTTTTCTTTTTAATAACTATTAACAGCGGGTCAGAATGCGACATACAATCCAGCTCCAAATCTCAACTGGCATGGCATTGTGGGGAGCAAGTCGCATTCCTACGTATGAAATGGTGAAAACAGCTATTGTAATTTTTTTTTTTATAACTGTAAAGCCGATGCTGGTGCTGGATGACTAGCAATGGAGGAAAAACAGCTATATTGCTGACGGGGGTAGGTCACATTGCTACACATGGCTGGGTCAGAATCCAATATACAATCCTGTTGTGAATTACAACTGGCAGGGTACCTTGTCTGTGGAGCAGGTTGCATTCTTGTATATGGACAGCTCACAACACATGGAAATACCTGGAGATTGTGTCTGTTTTTCTTATTGTCAAAACTTTCTTTTGTAACTATAAACACAATGCTGGATGGCAGATGCACATCTCTCCACATCCTTCACTGAAGTGAAACTTCAACATGCAGTTCTACTCTGATTCAGAAATCCTATTTTATGCCTGACAAATACTGTATTTTTCCCATAGGAAATAATGGGACATTCAACATCTGATAACTTTAGAATGGATTAATATTGTTCCACCAAATCTTCAAAGGGCACATCTGTGATGCCAAGGCTTTCTACCCTGAAATAATTTTCAACCACTAATGTTAACCCCTTTTTGAGATACAGGTGAACAAAAAAACAGCCAAAAAAACAAAACTCCCTGTTTTTTTCAACACTCTGTATCTCAAAAACTACAAAAGGGATTGACAAGAAATTTGGCACATCAAGAGACCTTCCCCTACACACAAAGCATGCCAGATTTTGTGCACATCCCTTGAATGGGTCCAAGGTTATTAAAGTGCAAAGTTTGAGGTTTGACATTAAACTGCCCTGCAAACCCTAACTATGCTGGTGCTACCACACCAGTATAATATAAAGAAAGGGTTAAAGAGGAACTGGTGAATCAAGACAATAGTAAATCTCAGGGAACAGACAACCTGTATCAAAGGTTGCTAAGGTACCTAGCAAATTTTATTTCGTATCCCATTAACCATCATCTTAAATTCCTCAATAAGAAAGATTGTGGTCCCAGAAGACTGGAGAAGTGCAACTGCAGTGCCACTACATGTGAGTGGAAATGCAAACCACAGAATCCAGGGAACTAAAACTTGTAAATAAAGTGGGAGATAATAAAAAGGTTTTTTATAATTATGTAGAGAGCCTGAAAAATAGTAACAATATAGGCCCACTGTTAAGGTAGACTAATACAAAACAAACTGTCAGGATGGCCAAGGAATTTAATGTATATTTTCAGAGTGTGTCTCTCCCCAGAGAAAATTTGCCTATAGAAAACTTGGGTAACATGGGAAGTAATATGGTGATCACTACTCAAATGGCAAGAAATAGATTAGAGAAGCTGTATCCCACTAAATCGGCTCGACCTGATCATTTACATCCCATGTTGTTAAAAGAACCATTGCCAGTGCTTTGTGAACCCATGCCTGCTATTTTTCAGGAATCCTTGAATATTGAAGTGATTCCCAAGGATTGGATAATTGCAATTATTGTCCCAATCCACAAAAAGGGGACCAAAACCATATGCTCAAACTACAGACCAATCATTCTCACTAGTATAATAGATCAAATATTTGAGGGTTTCATTAAGGAAGAAATTGAACAGCACATATGGGAGAAAGGACTTAATGATATCCATCAACACAGTTTCCAAAAGGGTAGGTCATGTATGACAAATCTAATCCAGTTTTTCAACCCTTTCAGTGAAGCACTGAACAATGACATCTTGGAGGATGTATTATATATTGACTTTGAGAAGACCTTTGATAGTGCCTCCCATTGTGAAGTGATAAAAGCTTTAAAGGAAATAAACAAAGATGACTGTTTAATAGGATAGATTTCAGCCTGGTTAATGAATAGGACACAGAGAGTGATTATAAAGGGGTATATGTCTGCTCATGCACCAGATACTAGTGAATTCCCCCAAGGATCCGTGCTAGGCCCTATGCTGTAAGATTCTGGTTTCAACACTAAAAATTATAAATGGGGCCTGGACAGAAAAAATTGCCGATGATATAAAAATGGGGGCCATGATTATAAACTCAAATGGCACAAAATTATGCCAGGAAAATATTGATAAATTAAGAGAAATTGCAGAGAGGAAGATACTTATATTCAGCCTAAGTAAATGCACGATTATGCATTTGGAGAAAAAAAACATAGATTTAATTACAATATAAAAGGTGTTAAATTACAATCTACAGATTTACAGAGGGATCTGGGCGTCCAGATTTCAAACACCTTAGATTTCTCCAAAAACTGTTCAATGGCAGCAGAAAAGGGTATGGTATTTTGACTTGTATAAAAAAGAACATTAGACATAGGGCCAGGAAGGGGTTATGTCACTGTATGTTTCATTGGCATGCCCACACCTGTAGTATTGTTGCACGTTTTGGTCACCTCATTTGAAGAGAGATGTGGCAAGAATGGAGGGGTCCAGAGGAGGGCCACGAGGATGGTGAATGGGATGGCTGAAAAGACATATGAGGAAAGATGACTAGTCTTCAGGGAATACTCACTTCAGTACCGCAGGCACAGAGGAGATCTGTGCCTAGTATATAGGGCATTCCAAGAAAGAGACTTATGGGAATGCTTGGGACTCCAAAAGAGAATAGCCACAACAAATAATAGAGGGCACCAATTTCAACTTAGGAGTGATCCCTTTAAAACAAGACAAGGAGAGCAATGGTTTTCCCAGAAAGTGGTGACAAAATGGAATACATTACCTTCTGAAGTAGTGTCTAGTGACACTATGAGAGGGTTTAAAAATGCATTGGCTAAATATAATTGAAACACTTGATTCCATTTCAAAGTATAAACTGATACAGGTCTCATATGGCTAACGCTACTTGACCAAAGTATCTATCCTATGAATCCTATTAATCCTATGAATTAAAGGTAAATTTGCCTGATCTCAGTGACATGCAATTGTACACAAAGGATTGGTAAGTATGTCATATTGGAGTATAGGGAAAGCCTGGAACTTATGAGAACAGTAAACATGGTCATTGCATCTGAAGATCATGTCAGACCAACAATCTCACATTTATTAATATGTTCACTAGGGAAGTTGATTTGGGTCAACCAGTAGAAGTGCTTTACCTAGAATTCTATAAAGCCTTTTATTGAATCCACTCTCATTATTTTTTTAAATTACAGAAACCCTAATTAATATGTTGGTTATGAACTGGAACTACAGTGGTGCCAGCCAAGATGCAATACAGTAATGCTGCAGTATATCATAAAATGCTATAGTATGCTAAAGGTAACAGTGTAATTCAATGACACTTAAGCCTTTTTTTTTTACTGGAGTATTTTGTATCATGTCATTGACTGCATGTTATTGTATTGCATCGTGGCTGACTCTGCTGTATGAGTCATTACAGGGAAGGAGGCCAATGATATGTGTAAATTGTGAAATATCAGGCTGGTGTGAAGTGGATAGTGGTGTTCCACAGTGGTCAATCCTTGGGCCAGTTTTCTTCAGACTGTAAATTAGTGATCTGGATCAAGCATTGGAGGTATGGATATTGAAGTTTGCTAATTACACCAGCTTGGAAGAATTGTAATTTCATGTGAAAAGGCTACAGTACAAGCCTTCAGACAGACTTAATTAAGCTCAGTGAATGCACTATGAAATGGGGTATGACATTTAATGTTAAAAAAAAATGCAAGTTGACACATTTTGGGCATGGGGATATTAAAGTTACATATGTGCTTGAAGGGAATGTATTAGAGGAGGTGAAATATGAAAAAGATTTGGGATGATCAATATCAGTAGCAATCTGAATCTATGAGGCAGTGGAGAAAAGCCACACAGAGGTCCTGTTTGGTGCTGAATAACATAAGGTGAGAGTTCATGAGTATATCAAATGAGGTAATGGTTCCCCAGTACTGCTCATATGTGGCATACACCTTAAATATAGCATTCAGACAAGGTAAACATAAATAAGAAGAGATGTTGAGATGATGGAGAGGGAACAGTGAAGGACCACAGGAATGATCATTGGAATGGATGGTTGAAACATAGAAACATAGAGGTTGATGGCAGATAAGGACTGCAAGACCCATCCAGTCTGCCCATTTCTTTTTCTACCTTATAAATGTGCCATCAGCCTTTGCTCTGTCAGTGGCCTATCTATTCATACTCATCTGTATTGCTCCCTTATGCCTATCCCATGCCTGTTTGAAGCCCTGCACTGTATTCATAGGGACCACTTCCTGAGGTAGGCCATTCCATGCATCCACCACTCTTCCTGTGAAAAAGAATTTCCTCACATTCCCCCTTAATCAGCCTCCCACTAATCTCATGCTGTGTCCTCTTGTCCTGCTATTTTTCTTATATTTAAACATGTTAGACTCTTTCACCTTGTTAATGCCTTTAAGGTGTTTGAATGTTTCAATCATATCACCTCTCTCCCTCCTTTGCTCGAGGGTGTACATATTGAGCTCCATTAATCTGTCCTCATATGTCTTCTGATGCAGTCCCTGCACCATTTTGGTTGCCCTTCTCTGGACTGCCTCAATTTGGTTAATGTCCTTGTGAAGGTGTGGCCTCCAGTACTACACGCAGTACTCCAGACGGGGCCTAACCAGTGTCTTGTAAAGAGGGATTATTACCTCCCTCTTATGACTTGTGATACCCCTACTAATTCACCATAACATCCCCCTAGCCTTACCTACTGCTTTAGAGGTCTGCTTGGATGATTTCAGGTCATCGGTGATGATGATGATGCCCAAGTCTCTTTCTTTCTTTGTGACTGCCAGCAACTCCCCTCCTAGCCTATAGGTTGCTTCAGGGTTTCTCTTCCCTATGTGCATGATCTTGCACTCCTTTGCATTAAATCCCAATTGCCACTCTTCTGACCATTTTTCTACAGTAGTTTATCCAGATCTCTTCTCATTCTGCCCACCCCATCTGGATCATTTACTCTGTTGCAGATCTCGGTGTCATCTGCAAACAGACAAGCCTTCCCCTCTAGTCCATCTGCAATGTCACTAATGAAGATAGTGAAGAGGACTGGCCCCAGGACTGATCCCTGAGGTACCCCACTTGTGACTTGCATCTCTTCTGACTGTATACCATTTACCACCACTCTCTGTTTTCTGCCCGTCAATCAGTTTGCCACCCAGTTGACCACCTTCTGACCCACCCCGAGCCTACCCAGCTTATTTATCAATCTTCTATGTGGAACAGTGTCAAAAGCTTTGCTGAAGTCAAGGTAGATGACATCAACTGCTCTCCCTTGGTCCACCACTCTGGTTACCCCATCAAAGAAATCTATGAGATTAGTTTGACAGGACCTTCCTATTGTAAATCCATGCTGTCTTGGATCCTGTGCCCCTATGGACTCCAGATGTTGCACTATCCTTTCCTTAAGGAGTGCCTCCATAATCTTGCCCACTACTAAGGTAAGACTGACTGGTCTGTAGTTCCTTACTTCCTCCCTGCTACCACTCTTGTGGAGCAGGATCACATGAGCCCTTCTCCAGTCTTCTGGGACCTCTCCTGTGCTCAGAGACTCACTAAACAGTTCTGCTAATGGCTCTGCTAGTTTCACCCTTAGCTCCTTAAGTACCCTGGGATGTATGCCATCAAGTCCCATTGCCTTGTCCACCCTAAGCTTAGCGAGCTCTTGTAGGACCCTTTCTTTTGTGAAGGGAGAAGTGCTCACCTCCCTCCCCCCTGTGTCCATGGTGCTGAGCTGTGGGCCCTGCCCTACCTTCTCTTCAGTAAATACTGAGCAAAAGTATCTATTTAGGATAGATGCTTTTACAAGATCCTTCTCCTCACATGCCCTCTTTTCTCCTTTGAGCTTAGCAATACCCCCTCTGGACCTGCTCCTTTCACTAATGTATCTATAGAAAGTCTTGTCACCTTCTTTTACTGTTCATGCTAGTGTTTCCTCATCTTGGGACTTGCCCTGCCTTACTGCCTTCCCTGCTTCCCTTAGGGCAGTTTGGAATGCCTCCTTATCTTCATTCCGCTGTGTTCCCTTATATTTCCTGAAGGCCAGCCTTTTGGCTCTGACATTTTCTGCTACTATATTTGAGAACCAAAGTGGTTTCCTTCTTCTTTTGCACTTCCTTTTGTGTCTAGCGCAATGGGATGTTGCATCAAGTATTGCATCCTTAATGCTTGCCCACTTTGCCTATACCCCCTCGCCTGTGTTTCTTTTTGCCAGGGCTAGCTTAACTCTGTTGGCCATCTTATCAAAGTCAGTGCCTCTGAGGTCCCATATTTTTGCCTTGGAATGGGATGATTTAGATGTAGTGGCCAATTGAACCATACCATGTGATGGTCACTGGCCCCCAGGTGACCTTCTACCTGGAGATCTGTGATCCCTTCCCTGTTAGTCAGTAGGACTATGAGGGGAGACATAATAGATTTTATTTATACATAAAAGAGCACAGTAGAATGAGAAGGGATATGACAATATTGTGTAAACGTTTTAAAGGTATCAGGAATATATCAGTAAGAGAACTTTGGACAATACTAGATAAGATATAAGTATAGCTTCACTGCAAAGAAAATAAAAAAATAAATATGACCAAAAAAACACTTTGCTAATCAAGTACTGTAGTTTGAATTTTGGATGACTTACCAAGAGAGGTAAAAGAAGCCAGGAACATCAGATAATTTACTGTAAGGCTGGTCTGTTTAGGCATTTCTGAAGTAAAGGTTTTGGAGGACATCCATGCTAAACTTGAAGGGAGGAAAACTAGGTAGTCTTGCTGCCTTCTGTCTCTGTATATAGTATGCAAGTAGGGAAAGGAAATTAAAATAATTTCATGGAGTCAGAGGGGAAGAAGAAGTGCATTTAAGGTGCAAGGAGCTGAAAAATAAGATTAATGAGGTCATGAGAGAAACCACAAGGAAAACAATGGACTCGTAAAGGTATCCAATTATAATAGTGTATCCTGAACTGCGAAATATAAATCGCACGGTCAGGACTTCGCAGGAAGGAATAGCAACAGGGGTAGAATACCTTCCAGCAACTACTGCTACCCCTGTTGCTGTTTAGCCAGATAGAGAAGCAGGGGAAGAAGGAAAAAAATATGTTTGCCGACCAAGCTGCCCCTGTTGCAGAGGATGTTAGGTAGCAGCAGCTTGGCCGGCACAGACCAGGAGAGCAGAGTTCTAATCCTGGACTCAGTGATTACTTTTTCCATTTGGGGAAGGTGCAGGTTTTTTCAAAGGGCCATGGAAGCAATAATTCCACAGCCTCACAAATGTACCTTTTCCCCGGATCCACTCCCCATCAGAGTTGGATATTTTATTTAGAGGGGTGTGGGGTGCAGATCCCCCCCACTTCAGGGGTTGTGGGGGCAGAGCCCCCTAAATAAAAATAGAGATGCATATTTATTTTGTCTGCAATGGCAGCGGTCATCATTGTGGTGTTTGACTGTTACCACTGGTGCTGTGTATACTGGCAGTGCTACATCTTGGAGCTGCAGAGAAGAGCACTGTTAATACAGTGCTGTTATGGATGGCACTGTTATCGACAGTGCTCTTCTGACCTAGTGCCTTATTAAAAGGGCACTTTGGAGAATAGGTATGGGCATTTTAGGTACATTGGGGTAAATCTGAGTTAGGGAATATAATATATATATAGCTATATATATATATATACATAAATATATATATATATATATATATATATATATATATATATATTGGAGCAAAAACTCCATTTAATGCATTAGTTAGGGTTGTTCCACAGCAACAAAAGTGAGGAAATTCGCTGTTAGGGTTGAAAACCCCCTTGGACCCCCCCCCCCCAACGGCATTGGGAGTGCGCATTGGGATCATCAGACCTAACTCTCACCCCATGACATGTGTAAAGCAGCAGAAGTATAGGAGAATGGGGTGAGAGTTAGGACCCACGATCTCAATGCACACCCCAATGCTGGTTGAGGGGTGGCGGGGGTCCAAGGGGGGTTTTCAATCCTAACAGCGAATTTCCTCACTTTTGTCGCTGTGGAACTACCCTAACTAATGCATTAAACGGAGTTTTTTGCCTCTAATTTCCCTTCTTTTTGAGAATGATAACGAGACATAGTGAATTCGGGCCCCGCGCTCCCCTCCACATGATGTCTTGCTTGTGGCATACTAACAGGGACAGCAACGCAAACAGAAATGCTAACAGTGGCGCACATGGTAACACAAGCGTGAATGAGAACAGAAAGGGTAACACACATGGTGGCGTAGATGGGAACGGTCTGCCACGTGATGTGTTGTCACATAGTAACATGGTGCCTGCAAACAGAAATGTCAATGGGCATGGTGACGTAAAGTGAAACAGAAAGATAAACAGTACTGTAGACAGAAATGGCAAAAAATAACAGAAACACAAGCGCAAATGAAAACGCAAAGGATAACGCACATGGTGGCGCAGACGCCAACGGTAAGTGAAACGGGTACGGAACCGCAAGTGAAAAGGGCAACAGTAACAGTAATGTAAGCGCACAGGCTGGTTTTCCCCAAAACCTGCATAGAGAAAGACAGTGAGTACAAATAATGTATGCATAATAATGAGTATCGGCGCAGAAAATGAGAACTTGGAATACTAAATACGTTATATCTCAGGAACCGTTCGACGTGAAAAAAATTTAAAAGTCATATTATTTACAACTGTCCTGGCTAATTTGGTAATTAGTTTTTTCGACGAAGAGTCTGTATCTCGCACCGTTTCCGAGATACGGGCCCTGAAAGGCGGCGAACGCCATAATGTTATCCTATGGGAAAAAAGGAAAAGTTTGGAGCACCATAACTTTGCCTCCCTGTAATGTTTTTTCACCAAACCACTGAAAGGCACATCTGTGGGCTGTTGGCTGTCTTCCTCCAAATTTCAGGAAAAAAGACCAAACCGTTATTTTGCAGCAGGGATCCAAAGGATTTCTGTAATGCGTAGGGTGCCGTAATGTTATCCTATGGGAAAAAATGTCAACTTTGGAGTGCCGTAACTTTGCCACTGTGTAATATTTTTTCAATACAACACTGAAAGGCACATCTGTGAGATGTCAGCTCCGTTCTCTCCAAATTTCAGCCCAAAACTCCCAACGGTTCTTTTGCAGTGCAGTGCCAAAGAATCGCTGTCACTTTCCCACAGATGGAAAACTGCTGTTGCAATTTGCAAAAGCTTTTGCAAAAAAGTTCCATACTTTCATGAGCACGAAAGTAATTTGTGAAAGTACTTTTTCCAGAAATTTGAAAAACATATTTCTGGGGTGTTTTACCACAACATAAAGACATGGCAAGCATCCTCAGGGTCCGACTAGGTGAATACAAAAAGAATTAGGTTGCTAGAGGGTCCCAAATTTAAATGCCAACCATTTCTCTGATCACCAACTGAAAACAAAATGGCCGATTTGTGAAAGTAACAGGCCCATTTGCGAAAGTAAAAATGCATTTGCGACACTGTCGAACTTTTTGTTAACTTTTCCCTTTGACTTATAATGGGAAACTGTTTTTTGAATAACTTTTGAACCGTTTAATATTTTTTCATGAAATCTTCAAAAGGCACATTGGGGACCCGGCCGCCCGTTCTCTGAAGATTTTGGCCGGTCGCGCAAACCGTACGACCTGTAGGCGCAACCGTAGAATTCCAGAAAAAGCGTAAACGTGCACACAGATCACGCTTAATAACTCCGCAGCTGTATATCTGACCAGTACAAAACTTGACATATCCCAAGGCCTATGGTTCCTGATCACGTATTCCAAATTTCAGGCAAATCCATCAAACAGTTACAAAGTTATTAAGGTGCAAAGTTTTGGGGTTTAACATAGAAATGGCTCCTCAACCCTAACTATGGTGGCACTACCGTGCCACTATAATATATATATATATATTCTATGCAAATAAATTGCGTAGATGCATCATTTAGGGTTAAAACACAAAAAGTCAGGAAATTAAAAATCTTTAGGGTTGCCCTTCCCCACCGGACCCACTCATCATCCCAAGATTGACAGCTGACAGGGTGTGTCATTGGGGTTGTGAGGTCTAAATGTCACCTCATTCCATCTGAAATTGCATTCACAAGCCACTGTAAATGAGAATGGGGTGATATTTAGGTCGATCACGTAACTGAGCAGCAGCAAGCACAACAGCTGCTGTTTCAAACCTCTCCATACATGCTGGTACAAGACGTTAATTCGGACGAATCATAAACTTGACTCCTCTTTCCATGATTAGCAAGGGAAAGAAAAGTCATGCTTTGCAGTTATATGCACATATTTGTATTGTATGTTGCTACTGTACACTGCAGCCTTGTGCAGTTGACAGTGATACATTGATGTGATTACAATTTATTTTTTTTACAGTTTACACAGGGTAGTCCCAGTTGAGAGGAGTTCTGCCACTACACCTTTGCGCAGTTGGTTGAACAGGAATGCTGGGAAGCTTATCGAGGAACGCATGTTCACAGAATGAGTATTTGGCTGTAGTGGGGTTTGAACCTACCATGTGCTGGTTCCCATTCAAAGACATTGCTCTAACCACCAGAGGAAACTGCCTCTGTCAGATTGAGAACTGCAAACCCCACCCCATACCCATAAGGGATAGCTAAATATGCATCCTGTAAATCTAACGCACTTATGCAGGATCAGTAAGGTCCCAGTCTATCTTTTGAAAGCCCTGGAACAAAGACAAAAAAAACCTGAGATCAACACCAGAAATATGATTTATTCTTCTGATAAGGAAAACATCCTTGGGCAGATGGACTTTTCATTATGCAAGTCCTAAAGCCTGGAATGCCATCCCTGAAGTCTAAGACCAACAAATACACAAATAAAGCTAAACAGAATAAACACATGGTTAATTAAACTGGAGAAAAAACATTATCTTGTTGTTTTAGCTTGGTGTAGGTTATAGCTTTTAACCTAATTGTTCTCCACCATCTTATTAAGAGTTATTAAACTGAATGTTTCTGAGCCTCGTTTTTTTGATGTAAATATGTACAGAAGTTGTTCATAATAATCACAGACACAGAACAGCTGTAAATCAAAAATTAGAAGGAATTATGGGAAACCACTGCATGGTTGGATAGAACAAAGCCCCTTGAGCAAAACCCGCCCTCTCTTCCTAGTACACCCCTGGGCTGAGAAATTTGATTTTTGAATTCAGCCATCTCGTCCCTTGCTCGCAATGTACAATCGCGATCAAAGAATCTTACGATCAAAGAATTTGCAGACTCACAATCAAAGAATAAAAAATGCTGTATATCAAAAATTTGAAGGAATTGCAGTAAACCACCACCATGGTTTGACAGAAGGAAGCCCCCTGAGCAAAACCCACCCTCATTTGACTTCCTAGGGCACCCTTGGGCTGAGAAAATAGATTTTTTAATTCAGCCATCTCATCTCTCACTCGTGATGCACAATCGCGATCAAAGAATCTCTCCATCAAAGAATTTGCAGACTCGCGATCAAAGATCGTTAGTGAGGCACGATCAAAGATTTTAAAACCTTATAACTCTATTTTTTGACTGTTTTGGATCAATCCAAAGGCATGGCTTGCTAGATCAGAGCCCCCTGAGTAAAACCCATCCAAGTTTTACTTCAGGAGTGACCCCTGAACCAAAATATTTGTGTTTTTACAATCAGAAATCTGAACACAAGATGGCGGACCTCACGATCAAAGAATTCTCTGGGACAAAGATTCTTGAAACATGAGGCTGCAAATTTTGTGACCGCCAGGCAAGACGAGTTGGCCAAAACCCCATTCTTTGTTCACAAAACAAACATATAAATGTTCCCATTGACTTATAATGGGAACTTAAAAGTAGCATAACTTTTGAATGCCGTAATATTTTTTCACCAAACGAAAAGTGGCATGTTTGACCAACAAAGCTCTTTCAAACAAGCCATCTTGCAGAGTGGCATGCCACACAATGACCATGCAGGGCCATGTATAAAATCCCAAAAGCTGCCTCCAAAAATGGATAATTTTGCATTTTTCAGCATTTTGGTGAGCTAAAACCGTAAGTCCGACCAAATCAAAATTTGGCAGATCAAGAGATCTACCATGCTCCACCACGTATGCCAATTTTCAGGCAAATCTGTTGAATGGGTACAAAGTTATTAATGTGCAAAATTTTGACATTGACATAGAAGTGACATCTCAACCCTAAATAGAGTGGCGCAACCGCACCACTATAATATTAATATATATTATTATAGTGCAAAGTAATATGAATACTTCTGATTGGTTGGCAAAATTCCAACAGGTCAACATTAACTCACATTAACCTACAATGTACATCCGTATCACAGAGTGTAATTAAAATAAAATAGGTGAAAAAGTCCCAGCAACTGAAGAAAAATACACAACATTAAATGGCTGCCTGCATACGGGCTGTAATTAGTTCAAAACGTCAGCCCCACAACCGTGTTTGTAAAAGTGCAAAAAGTAATAACACATCCACCAGCTAGTAATCAGTTTGAATAAAGGAAATCACCAGAAGAATCGTTACAGAACGAGCGTCAGGCGCCACTTCTCTCCATACAAGTCACATTTCACATCTGCAATCAACTGGCTGCCTGCTTACATGCTATCCTCAGAAAACTGACTAAAGAAACACATATTTCAATACTCTTAATGCAAAGCACACAGAAACCATCATCGCACAAACAATCGGTAAAAAGCGACCCCGTAAAAGAAAGCGATGTTAGAAATAGTATGTGCCCCATGACAAGAGTTCAGTATTAACATAAAAAAAACAAGTACCTTAACAAGAGTCATTTCTCCCCCGTGGTATCGCAGAGTGTCCCGCCATTCAAGAGCAGATCCTCCTTCGTCCTGTAGCTCATTCACAGTGCAAAACCGGGCAGCAATCAAGCAGCTAGGGGCAAAAAGTAAAATAATAAAACATTGATGCATTTCTTCCAGTTCTTTCAACCACATTGCCCCTCCAAAACAATAAACACACACGCGCCACAGAATCATGAGGTAATTCTTTAAAAATAGAATATTAAAACGGCAGTTACGTTAGCACTCCAGCAAATGAGGACCTGGCTGCGCGATCCATTTAAAACGTAAATACTTAAAAAGCATAAAAGCCACTCAACTATAGCCCTTGAAATTAATTTTAGCCTGTTTGGAAATATGTCAGTTCCACAGTGGGTAAATGGCACCCCTGATTTCATTACCACCTACAGAAGCACTACTCCAGTATTCTCCGATATCCATGAGGCAAGAACGTCACCACATAGCATACAAAATGTTCACTCATTGGACATCCTGAATGACAGCTTTGACATCAACGAGGTTACAGCTGTCGTCCTGACAGGATCTCAGCTCAACAACCAGCCATTGCAACAGAATCCTTCGCAAGCAGTAACCACAGTAGATGAAAATGAGACTACTACCAGCAATCACACACCAGATCCAGAGCCAGAGGCAACTGACACAGAGCCTACCAATGCACCAGCATACACAGATGCCAATGAAGAAACAACATTAGTAACACTTTTCCTAACAGAGATTACAGAAACAGAACATGAGAATACCATAGTACCTGAGCAAAAGGAATCCATATCTCAGCAAATGAATGTAGTTCAATACACATGTAAAATTCAAGGTATCCATAGTGCTCACATAGGCCATTTTATGCATCCAGTCAGTGCCTGTGTGTGTGTGTGTGTGTGTGTGTGTGTGTGTGTGTGTGTCTCTGTGTGTGCACATGCGTGTCTGTGTCTTGGTGGTGGGATGCAGTAGAGGTTCAACCTGCGTGTATGGTTGAGTGTTAATCTCTTAGATCATGTCTTAGTAGAACACAATGGCAACCACATGTAAACATACAAAAATCTGCATAAATCCATACCCCATGCAGTTCATAAGTACATGTTAACAAAATCAACCCAAGAAAGCAGCAGTCTCCAAAGAAATGTATAAGACAGTAGGAAGTATGGTATATTATTAGCAATAAGGTATTCCCAGTGGTTCTCTCAATGATCAGTAAAACAACCTCTAGGGGCATGTAATACTCAGCTACATCTCATGCCACACTTCTCCCCAACTGGGTGATAAACAGACCATTAACAAAATCCCTGGCAATACATCATTTAAGCAACAAGGCATGACCAAGGGTTATGTTAATGGTCTGTTAATCACCTTCCAGGGGTGTACTGTGGCACAAGGTGTAGCCGAGTGCCACATGCCCCTAGAGAGTGATGAATGTTCAACGATACTAAAGCTCGACATGCATGACTGCACCCCCCCCGACATGGCCTACCTAAGGTAAACATCACAGTACTTACTTTCATACTCATGTAATAAACCAACAAATGAACCCACTCCCCCATTTTCATGTTGACCCCCTACCCATACCCATTATCATACAAACCCCCACTATTTCCTTGATGTTGAGTAACCCAATCCACATCAGCAACACCTCTCTCCTCTATACTGTCATAATGTGTTGTCACCTACATCCCCCCGATCAGCGACACCCCTCCCCGCAATGTAGTTGTCACATTGCTAGCCCACCCCAATACACCAAACACCTTTTGGAAAAAGACAACTGCACTTGATGTTTTATTTTGTTTTTTTGTGAACTGAAAAAAAAAAATTAATGGTCTCTTGTGGTCTCTTCTAACCCCACCCCAACCTGCACCCATCCTCCATGTACCCTGCCTACATATAAATATGTATATAAAATATATATATATCTAATAGATAATAAAAAGAGTCTGAAAAATTGAGCTTTCTGTTTGGCTTTAAACACAGTAAAACAGTTATGTACATTAGTTTTTAACATAAGCCATGGCAATTCCTTATTGCAAAACTACTCAGTATAGACACCTCTCCCACTACGTAGGTTTCGGCCTCAGCCACATCTCCTCCCCCGCACTTATTCCTCTCGTGACCACCCTACTCCCCACCCTCAACTCTTCCTGGCCCCCACCTCCCCTCCAGACACCACTTTTTTCCCTCTCTCTGCTGTCAGGGGTCCCCTACCCTTCTAGCTCCCTCCCTTGGGGCGCCCAAAGTCCCCTTGCTATCTCCTGACCTGTCCACTGTGGCCAGCCACTGGATTGGACAGTACTTCCCCTGCAGTTCGTGCCTGCCTCCGCCGTGGTGGTCCCCCAGATTGGGTTCCTCACCCACTAGCTGTATACCATCCACTGCAAAGTTTGTTCTACCCCATTCCTCTTTTCCCAACCGCCACATGGGGGTGTCTGCCGATTCAGGCCCCCCCCATTCAGCCTCCTGTACCTGTTGTTCTCCTATCCCTTGCCACAATGTGGGCTTATCGTATTGAGCTTGTAGCCGTACTCATGTTTGTTAGCTCTAACTCTGTACTGTTCTTTGTATGCTGAACTCTGGCCCCACCTGTGTCTGGGTGAGATCGTTCTTTGTCTATGCACCATGCCTCAATTGTACTGTCTACTGTGTTCTCTCTGCCTACATGTAGTTACGGGCCTGTATAGCACCCTGAATATTTAACCATTTTTTTTTTCTGTATTATAACCTCTCGGGTCGCACCTGAAAATAGTTACTTGTTGTCTAGTGTGCTTACCTGGTTAACAAAAACAAATAAATAAATATTATAAAAAGGGTCTGAGAAATGTAGCTTTCTGATTGGCTGCAAACATTCTAACAGCCTTATGTTAATCTTTTATTAACACACATGTAGAGCTTAGCCATATGATAAACTGAGTATTAACCCTCATCCTGACCAATAAAGTAACAGAATCTCCTAGACAAAACAGCCACCAACAGTGATATATTTTTTCTGTTTCTTATCTAAAAAAATACAGGTTGAAATATCGAAGCAAGAGCAACCATTGCCAGACTCAGCAAAGATGACTAACTCCAGACATGTACAAGTCACAGAAGAACATGTAGACGTACTTGAGGAAAACAGAAATGAAAAAAGCACAAGAAAAGCAGCACAATGGTCTGTGAAACTCTTTAGAGAATGGTTAACCGAAAACAAAAAAAGTGCAGAGTTTGAATACTTGCCAGTGCCTGATCTATGTAATATACTAAGACAATTTTATGCATCAGTTCACAATAAAGAGAGCAAGCATTATAGTCTTGGTAGTTATGTCAGCATAAGAGCAGGGTTAAATCGTCATCTTAATGATCCACCTTTCAGTCGTAAAGTAAATATAATGCATGGCAGTGATTTCCAAACAGCCAATAATGTTTTCCTTGTGCTAATAAAAACACTCCACAAAAAAGGTGAGGACAAAACATCCCATTATCCCCGAATAACAGACAGCGATCTATCAAAGCTCTGATCCTCACCATTGATGGACACAAAAACAGCAGCCGGCCTATTCCACAATGTATGGTTCAACATACAGCTACACTTTGCCAGACGTGGTCGAGAAGGGTTAAGAGACCTGACACCAGCTTCATTTGTATTAAACACAGATGAAAATGGGCTAGAGTATGTAACACTCTCTTTTAATGAAGATACAAAAAACCACCACCAAATGCATGAGTCCAATAAAGAAAGGCTAAGAGGTCATATGTACCAGATCCCAGGTGACCTCACATGTCCCATCCAATCTTTTAAAAAATATGTCTCTAAATTACCCAAGGATGCAGGTGCATTTTACTTGCATCCAAAATGTTTATCCCAGCAGTTGCTGGACGGACAGGCCACATGGTACAGCCAGACACCCATGGGTGCATCATACTTAGGTGGAATGATGTCACGTCTCAGTAAATTGTCTCGGCTAAGCCAGAGAAACATGAATCATTCAATTCGCACAACAGCGGTGCATCTACTACACACTGCAGGGCTTGATACTAAATCAATAATGTCAGTAACAGGGCATAGATGCAAGTCATCCATAAAGAGTTACTGGACCGCAAGTAGTGAAGAACGTAAATCCTGGTCATTAATATTGTCTGGAAAACCACAAAAAAAATCAAACTAAGTGCAACAGAACCTAACCAACAGTCCCCCACTAAATTAGTCTGTAATAGCAGTGTATTAACAAGTGACATAAACAAATATCTCCCATCTTCTAGCCAGTACCTTCCCAACTGCACAATCAATGGTGGTGTGCACATATATGTGCAAAACCAGTAAACACCACCGCCATGCACAATCCAAACCATGAAACTTGTAGAATCAACTAATATCAGCCATGTCAAAAAGAATGTTAAAATGTAAACCATTACTGCATTCTTTGAAAAAAAATGAACCAATGAGTAGTGAAACTAAGTAGTTAAAACATTGTAGTATTATTTCTGTTGTATGAAATCTGTGCAGAGCACTACAAAAATAAAACAGTGACATAACAGTGTTAGAATGTTAACAGTTAATGAAAAGACTCCATATCTCAGACCGTTTTTATTATCGTAGTAAATAAGTAAACCTGCCTATGTTAAAAAAAAGTCAAACATGAAAGACAAAATACTGCAATAGTGTAAAAGAAGTTGTAATAAAATATTTGTTGTTTCTTCAGAATACCACTGTGTTTTGTTATCATGTAAAACAACAATGCACATACCTATCCTCAAGGCCCCTAGAATTCTGCGGCTGCAGAACTTGCAATCTACCGCAGAACTTCTGCGGTGCCGCAGAATTCACTCTTCTTGGTGATTTTTTATTAATATTTCTGTTTATACATAGAATATGGTTCCCTTCCCCTCTTTTTATATCCAAAACCCCCCATATGTTCAGAATGTGATGTTATCATTGCTATAACATCATACATTAGCTAATGAAATGGCTGCATTCTGCAAAAGAAATGAACAGTCACTTATCTACCACTGCTCCCACTGCCAGAGACGGTGGCGCAGCACATCATGCATGGTGATATTTGCTCAACCTGCACTACAGCCTAATACAATTTTCAGTCTTACATTGTTGCACTATGGCCAACTTAAACAAAACCTTGGCAATAGCACAGACCTGTAAAGTCCATATCTCACTTTTTACAAACGTATTTGTGCCTTCAAGGTATAGAGATGCTATCTGAAATGAATAACTGGTAAAATGAATTTAACTGTCTAAATTTATAAGAAAAATAATTACTAATAACTACAAAGTGAAATATAATAATGTGCAGACCTGTTGAAAGAATAGACTTGTTAAATAAATAATTGCGCTGTACGCATTTTTGCCAGGGTTATTGATTACATATTGTCATTGGTTGACAGAATCACCTAAAAGTTATTGAGAAATGTTGTGCTCAGGGACAGCTGTTGGGCCAGAGGATAGCATGCTGTATTTCTGTGCTGGCAACTCAGGTTCAGAGATTAGCTCTGGGAGCTGGCTGGGCAGCACAAGGATTGGTGGAACACATCACTGCTCGGAGCCTGGGAAAGTATGGTGCAGTGTTCTGTCACATGATGGACACATTGTGATGGGCTGGAGAGCTGTATCTCACAATTGGTTCACATGCATGTCATGGCCTGATGGTGTTACGCAGTGTGTCAGGGAAAGCAGATTGACATGAAAAATGAGTTTTGCAATAACTCCTCTATTCCATTTGCAATGGGACCTGTATGAATGAAGATGCAAGTTCATGGAAATTAAAAAAATATATATATATACACACACACACACACAGTATCTCTGTCTCTCACCACACACACACACACACACACACACACACACACACACACACACGCATATTTGTATGTATGTTACAGATTGCATATAAATATACAAGTGATACACAGTGGGAACCTCATGAGTGGTGTAGAATGCACATGCAAATATATATAAGTGATAGACAGTGGAAACCTCATTAGTGGGATAGATAGCATGCATATAGAAATACCTTATTTATCACATAAGACCCCTTTGCATATATAATTTATGCAACAGGCTAGGACCTTAAGGGAGAGACATTTGTTTTGCTTTTTTAGGCATAACATTATTTTTATAAGTCTATTATTTTTTGAACTAGTGTTACTGTGCTTTACACCATCCTGATTGCTATAACCACTGCCATGAAAGTGAAGTCAGGATAACAAACTGACACTGTGATGTGGTAGTTTGTTAGTGCCGCAGAACTTCCGCAGAAATTACAAACCACGGCCACAGAAGTTCTGCGGCAAATGGTAGTCTTGCTGCAGAACTTGGTCCCACTGTGCCTCAGAAAAGTAGGGGCCCTACCTATACTAACGTGTATTTGTGTTTCATATAAAGAATTGCATAAGTAAGAACAATCAGAAAGCAATGATGCTAACATAAAAACAACACAAGATTTTCTCTCGAACATAACAATGAAAGTTAGCAGTTCTGTCAGTGTGTGTGTCTTTCTATACATATGTGTCTGTCTGTGTCTGTCTGAGTGTGTGTGTCTCTATGTACGTGTGTGTGTGTGTCTGTGTGTCTGTGTGTGTGTGTGTCTGTCTCAGGGATTAGCGTGTGCTGAGCATGGCGGGGGGGTGGAATGTATTAGCCAATAAATAAAGACAACGATCGAGATAAACAGTGTATCAATCACCCCCCCCCCCAGGTTCTAATGTGGCTTGACGTGGAGCTGAGTACCACACTGTCCCTAGGATTGTGATAAAGTAACTGCAAAGCAAACTCCTGGGAGTCTGTATTTTAAAAACAAAGCAACAGATGTGAAGTAAAAAAACAGTATCTTATCAATGTAAATCAAATAAAGAATTTGATCACAAATGAAGTAATGCATCCACCAACAGAATAAACATGCTGCTTCACAATCAAAATGCATAATGCAACCATTTCAACACCAGACTACGATAGACTCTTCATAAGGATGCCCCATGCAGCATGTGCATCAGCCTGAGAATGATACTGTACTGTTCATCTAACCTCTGGTCATACCTTATTGCTTAATTAACAATCCAACACACACATGCAGCAACACACACACACACCCACCACACACACAAAACACACACACACACACACACACACACAAAAACACATACACAGTGGACCAGACCGAAACAGCCACATACATGCACAAATGTATGCCCTAGATTGGCAGAAGAGAATGATGCACTGAGTCCCTTAACACCTTCCTAAATCTGTAATGCAACCCCTAAGCCCAAGGTATCAAAAATCTCTTCACAGGCATTATGTGTCCTCCAACCTAAATCTCTCTCCAGATGCACTTTGCATCCTGCTGTGCTTCCTAAAGCCTCACTTTACACACCCTGCGTCAGTCATAAACTCTTCACAGAGCCATCATGTACAACCCCCTCACCCTCAACCAGACGGTCATAACTGGCCTGATGCATGACGCTCTGCAATGCCCCCCAACACCTGGAAAGATGCCTTGAAACCTCCCTATAAGTGTCAAGCACCCCCCCACACACAAAAAAAAAACACCAGCCAAAAAAGAGCATGGATGCAACCACTGTGAATCCCACCAACTAAATAACCCCAAAGTATCATCCCACAACTCTTCCCAGACTCACCACACCACCCATCCACCACCTCTGAGCAGATACGTATGAACCCACCCAGAGGAGCTGTACTCAGTTCTCTGTGGAGATGTCTAAACGTCTCTAAACAGTTACTGTTGATCTGGTCTCATGTATTCCCCCCACAAATACCCAAACCGTACATACAGTTACCGTGTACTCCACTAACCCCTCAATAAATCTAAAACGTTTACCAGAGTAACTGTTTACCCCCACTGCAAAACTCCAACCATCCACTTTAAAGACAATCTGTTTCGGCACACCTATCTATCCACCTAAAAAGGGATCCTAATTAATCCTGCACATCCCAGGCAGGCATCCAAAAATCAACATGCAACAACCCTCATTTGACTACCCACACATAGCCATTTGCCTAACACTCCCCCCCAGTTGACCTATGCATCATTTACCTCCCCCTGACAGTAAAATCAGACCATTGTGCACCCCCTAGTTAAGTTAACAAAAAACCTCCCCAGAACTGTAAACTAGCCAGCTACCCCACGCATGTACCTACGATAAATGTATTCATCTCCTTCACCGCCTCGCTTACTTTACGGCCTACTGATTGCTGTAAGATCACACCCTCTTAATCTCCAGCGATACCTCACCAGTACATTCCATGCAACAAAAAAACATTTCTTACACCCACCAGTGATAAACACAGATCGTCACAAGAGCAAATGGCTAATCACAGAAAAAAATGCATTTATATATCGTACAGCGTAAAAAATGTTCTACACAATTCCCGATTGCCACACATCAGCCTGAGACTCATCACTGAATTACAGTGATAAGGTACTACGAATAAAAAAAATACTTCTACCAAATTTCAGCTAAATAGTGTCCAGAAATGATACACAACCTGCACTAGTCCCAAGTGAGCAGTAGATGTGAAAAATAAATATTCGAGGTAGGCCGCCAGTCAAAGTCACATCAGTTTGGGCACTGCTGCGCATGTTCAGTTTAAAGAGCTCCACAGGGAAAAAAAAGATTTAAATCGTTTAAATGAATTACAAGCCTGAAAATAATCAAAGCGTGCGGAACACCAAACAAAGTTACCATAACACAAAACATAAGTGCCACCATATAACAATAACACTCCGTTTTACATTTTACCAGCTCACATAAGCAAATCACAGGTTACAGACGACGGGTTGGTAATTCTCATAAACAACAGCTATTTTTTTATAAAATAAATACTCAATTTAAAAAAATAGCAAATCTTTCTACCGACTGCCCACACATACTAGCACTTTTTCTAAGAAACACCACCAGCAATATGTTGACTGCCACCACACGTTCTGAGTTATCAATTACTCTAATTATCCGCGGAGGGACTATTTTACATTGAACTAACATAGATTTCTAAATTAAAAGTAAATAAATAAATTTCAATGAATTAAATACCACATGGCGCTTGTAATAATAGCAATAAGGTATGACCAGAGGTTAGATTAACAGTCAATCACCACCTTTGTGGCAATATGGCACTCGGCTGCGCCTCGTACCATATTACGCCACAAGGGGGTGATTAACAGACTGTTAATCTAACCTCTGGTCATACCTTATTGCTTAATATATATATTACCTCATTTTTTTCGGTGGTTCATAAAATGTGTACTTTTCTGCAATTGATTAAGTACAACTTTTCCCCCAGATCTGTCACTCATATACATTTCAGACCACTAAATAAAACATTTTACTCCTGAATCTGTCAGTCAATGAAATCACAGCATGGGCTTGCATAGCTAAACAAATTCAAACTGTAACTGAAACCCACTTGTGCTAATAATATTCTTACTTGTTTACTGTTTCATCATCACATGGTCACATGTAATCTCTGATCCTGTCTATGCACAATCAAGGACAAACCCAATTTTAAAATGCCAAATGTTGATTGCTTTGGTCCCTTGAGCTTGCTCACTGGCCCTCGGTCACTTACTCATTCTGTTTCTCCTGGTGCTGCAGGCTGCCCTTTTGTACTGGGTTCCTGCCTGCATTGGCACCCTTTTCTGTCCACAAAGAAATCTGCTGCTGGCCTGACAGAGCTCCGTTGAGATGGGTCACTCCCCCTCTCTGACTCGCTCATTCTGTTTCTCCTGGAGCTGCAGGCTAGCCTTTTGTACTGGGCTCCTGCCTCTGCTGGTGGCTTTTTCTGCCCACAAAGAAATCTGCATTAGTTCCGACAGAGGTCCATTGAGCTTGCTCATTCCCCCTCTGTCACTCACTCATTCCGTTTCTGCCGGCGCTGCAGGCTGGCTTTTTGTACTGGGCTCCTGGCTGTATTCCCTCCTTTTTCTGCCCACAAAGAAATCTGCAGCAGTCACGATAGAGCTCCGTTGAGCTCACTCACTCCCCCTCCCTCACTCACTCATTATGTGTCTCCCACTGATGACAGCTTTCCTTTTGTACAGGGTTCCTGCCTGCATTGGTGGCTTATTCTGAACACAAACAAATTTGCAGCAGTCCCAAAACAGCTCAGTTGAGCTCCCTCACTGTCCCTCTCTCACTCACTTGTTCCATTTCTGCTGGCGCTGCTGGCTGGCCTTTTGTACTGGGCTCCTGCCTGTGTTGCCACCTTTTTCGCCCCACAAAGAAATCCACAGCGGTCACGATAGAGCTCCGTTGAGGTCGCTTACTCCCCCGTCTCACTCTCTCATCCTATTTCTCCTGGTGCTGCAGGCTGCTGTTTTGTAGTGGGCTCCTGCCTCTGTTGGCACCTTTTTTTGCCCACAAAGAAATCTGCAGCAGTCCCAACAGAGCTCCGTTGAGCTTGCTCACTCCCCCTCTCTCACTCACTCATTCTGTTTCTGTCAGCGCTGCAGGCTGCCCTTTTGTACTGGGCTCCTGCTTGCGTTGCCACTTTCTTCTGCCCACAAAGAAATCTGCAGCAGTCATGATAGGGCTCTGTTGAGCTCACTCACTCCCCTTCTCTCACTTGCTCATTCTGTTTGTCCCACTGCTGCAGGCTGCCCTTTTGTACTGAGCCCCTGTGTGCATCGCTGCCATTTTCTGCCCACAAAGAAATCTGCAGCAGTCCCAACAGAGCTTCGCTGAGCTCACTCACTCACCCTCCCTCACTCGCTCATTCTGTGTCTCACACTGCTGCAGGCTACCCTTTTGTACTGGGTTTCTACCTGTGTTGGCACCTTTTTTTGCCCACAAAAAAATCTGCAGCTATCCCGACAGAGCTCCATTGAGATTGCTTACTCCGCCTGTCTCACTCACTCATTCTGTTCCTCCTGGTGCTGCAGGCTCCCATTTTGTAGTTGGCTCCTGCCTCTGTTGGCACCTTTTTCTGCCCACAAAGAAATCTTCAGCAGTCCTGACAGAACTCCATTGAGCTCACTCACTCCCCCTCTCTCACTCACTCATTCTGTTTCTGCCAGCGCTGCAGGCTGCTCTTTTGTACTGGGCTCCTGCCTGCATTGTCACCTTCTTCTGCCCACAAAGAAATCTGCAGCAGTCACGATAGAGCTCCATTGAACATGCTCACTCACTCCCCCTCTCTCACTCGTTCATTCTGTTTCTCCCCCTGCAGCAGGCTGCCCTTTTGTACTGGGTCCCTGTGTGCATTGCTGCCTTTTTCTGCCCACAAAGAGCTCTGCAACAGTCCTGACACAGCTCCGTTGAGGTTGCTCACTCCCCCTCTGTCACTCACTCATTCAGTTACTGAGGGCGCTGCAGGCTGGCCATTTATACTGGGCTCCTGCCTGTGTTGCTGCCTTTTCCTGCCCACAAAGAAATATGCAGCAGTCACAATAGACCTCCATTGAGCTCGCTCACTTCCCCTCCCTCACTCACTCATTCAGCTTCTGCTAGAGCTGCTGGCTGGCCTTTTGTACTGGGCTCCTGCCTGCATTGCCACCTTTTGCTGCCCACAAATAAATTCACAGCAGTCATGATGAGCTCTGTTGAGGTCGCTCAATCCCTCTGTCTCACTCGCTCATTCTGTTTCTCCTGGTGCTGCAGGCTGCCCTTTTGTAGTGGTCTCCTTCCTCTTTTGGAGCCTTTTTCTGCCCACAAAGAAATATGCAGCAGTCCCGACAGAGCTCCATTGAGCTTGCTCATTCCCTGCTGTCACTCGCTCATCTTGTTTCTGCCACTGCTCCAGGCTGCCCTTTTGTACTGGGCTCCTGCCTGCCTTGCTGCCTTCTTTTGCCCACAAAAAAATCTGCAGTAGTCACGATAGAGCTCTGTTGAGCTTGCTCACTCCCCCTCTCACACTCGCTCATTCTGTTTCTCCCACTGCTGTAGGCTGCCCTTTTGTACTGGGCCCCTGCGTGCATTGCTGCCTTTTTCTGCCCACAAAGAAATCTGCAGCAGTCCCGAAACAGCTCTGTTGAGCTCGCTCATTCATGCTTTCTCACTTGCTCATTCCATTTCTGCCAGTGCTGCAGGCTGGTCTCTTGTATTGGGCTCCTGCATGTGTTGCCACCCTTTTCTGCCCACAAAGAAATCCACAGCAGTCATGCTAGAGCTCCGTTGAGTTCGCTCTCTCCTCCTCTCTCAGTTGCTGGTTCTGTTTCTTCCACCGCTGCGGCTGGCCTTTTGAACTGGGCCCTTGCATGCATTGCTGCCTTTTTCTGCCCACAAAGAAATCTGCAGCCGTGCCAACTGAGCTCTGTTGAGCTCAGTCACTCCCCCTCCCTCACTCACTCATTCTGTGTCTCCCAGCCCTGCAGGCTGCCCTTTTGTACTGGGCTCCTGCATGCATTGGTGTCTTTTCCTGCCCACAAAGAAATCTGCAGCAGTCCTGACAGAGCTCAGTTGAGCTCGATCACTTCACCCCCCCACTCGCTCGATCCTAATCTGCCCCAAACACTGATTTCCAACAGCGACTGTGGTATTCTGTGGTGGAAGCGTGAAAACACATTTCGGCCAGGATGTGAAAAATGACAGCTGTACCATTCATAAGGAGATGTGGAAAAATGCCAGTGTTGAAAATGTGGCATGAAAATATTACTAATTTGTGAAGTTACAAGGGTGCGTGGAAACTGCACAACGCACGCTCGTAACACAGTTATTTTATGGAGTTTCATCATAAAATTTTCAACACAGGCATTTTAGCACCTCTGCTCATGAACAGTGCCAGTGTGATTTTCTTAATGTGTCCTGAACACTGATTTCTGACAGCAACCGCGCTATTGTGTGCCGGAAGAGCGAAAACACATTTTGGCAAGGATATGAAAAATGACAGCTATACTGTTCATAAGGAGGTGTGGAAAAATGGCAATGTTGAAAATCTGGAGTAAAAATATTGCAAAGTTGCGAAGGTATGAGTGTGTGTGGAAACTGTGCAAAGCACGCTCGTAGCATGCTCATTTTCTGGACTTTCATCACCAAATTTTCAACATAGGCATTTTAGGACCTCTGCTAATGAACAGTGTCACTGTCATTTTCATAATGTGTCCCAAACAAGGATTTCTCACAGCGACCATGCTATTCTACACCAAAAGTGTGAAAACACATTTCGGCCAGGATCTGAAAAATGACAGCTGTACTGTACATAAGGAGGTGCATAACAATGGCAATGTTGAAAATCTGGAGTGACAATATTAGACATTCGCAAACTTACGAGCGTGTGTGCAAACTCCGAAATGCACACTTGTAACACAGTCATTTTATGGAGTATCGGCACCAAATTTTCAACATAGACATTTTAGTACATCTGCTCATAAACAGTGTCACTGTCCTTTTCATAATCTGTCCCGAACACTGATTTCCCATAGCAACCATGTGATTCTGCACCAGAAGTGCAAAAACACATTTTGGCCAGCATGTGAAAAATGGTAGCTGTTCTGTTCACAAGGTGGTGTGGAAAAATGCCAATGTTGAAAATCTGGCATGAAAATATTGCAAATTCGCAAAGGTACAAGCGAGCATAGCAACTGCACAATGCATGCTCATAAAACAGTCATTTTTTGATTTTTTTCCACCAAATTTGCAACATACTGTAGGCTTTCTGAGAGCCCACCTCATGAACACTGGCACTGTTGTTTTGTTAATCAGTCCTGAAACGTGATTCCATGCAGTGACTGTGAATCACCTTTCAGGGCTGAATAACAACTTGATAGTGACAGAATTCATGAGGAGGGGTCCCAAAAACCCCATGTTGAAAATCTGGTCCCAAAATTCCAAAAAATGACTAAGATATGCATCAAAGTTGAAAAAACCCTATGTATGCCATTACACAGCTTACCAGCAATTCCTCAGTTCATGGTCACCTTTGAAAAGTGGAGACATGTTCCTGGTCCACCAAAGATCATCACGCCGGACTCCAAAAGTATGTATGGGGTGAGGGGGGTGTGGGGAGGCAGGGTGCGCAGTGGGTGGGCATGGGTTGCGGAAGGGGGTCAGGGAGACCAGCTGAGGACCCTTTCCTTTTTTCACAGGGAGAAAACTAAAAGCATCATGTGACTGTTTTTTTTTCAGGGGATGTGGCATGCTGGGTGGGCTCTCAGCGTGCCAAAGGACTCTTTTTTTTGGGGGGGGCAGCTGTAGCCGATGGGGGATTGGGCACCTCCATCAGCACACAAAACAAAGGGGGGGCCACATCATGCCAACAGGGATTGGACACCCCCATCAGCACACAACAAAAGTGGGGAAAGACATTATGCTGACAGGGATTTGGCACCCCCATTGGCACATACTGGTATGGTGGGGTCTCATGAGCCGAGTGGGATTGGGCATCCCCTCATCACACAAGAACTTATGGGGGGGGGACATGCAGATGGGGATTGGGCACCCCCATTGGCAAAAAAAACCAGGGGAGGGGACATGATGCAAAGGGGGATTGGGCACCCCCTCGACAAACAGGTGGGGAATGCAAGGGAGCCCTGCAATGAGGGGTCACTTCCTCATTGCAGTGGATGATGTTGCAATGATGAAGCAGCCCCCAATTGCAGCAGCTAAAACTTCTCAAGGTTGTGGCATGCTGGCTGAACTAGTGTCAGCAGCAGTGTGCCACGCCATTGGGGAAAGCGGGCCAAACTTTCAAAGGCTGCGGGGGCATTGGTCACAACAGTGCCATGCCTCCACAACCTGCTTCTGGTAACCTGCTACAATATGTTTCTTGCGCAAGTGCACAATCAACATAATGAAGTGCCTTTTATATTACTTAAAATAAACTGTGCAAATAGTAAGAACAGGCAGTTCTTAACACCTCGTGGATTCTATGACTCAAGAGCTTTTGACCCGTGCTCTCTAGCCGTTATGATTTCACAGTATTGAATTAGTGTTAAGAATTAGCCTGCTTGTAACACCTTGTGGCTAATTATTCTCTATGGAATTGAAAAGTGAGATGGTAGGCAGTGAGTTTATGACAGAGGACATGGACACCATTAAATATTTAATCATATACATTGCAGAGGAATTTTTTCCATTACAAAAAGAAACACAATGAAGAAATGCATACTTTGCAAGTTGACTTCATGTCTACTTTATGACATACTGTACTGCAAGTCAAAAGTTAAGTAACAGATGGGGAGGGTGAAAGATGATGAATCCCATTGGCCAGATGAAGTTGGCTTAACGGTCACAAGAAAACTGGTACCATAGATAACACATCCATTTACACCTAATTAAACACAAGATTACAGTATTTGCAACTGTCCATGGTATTAATGAAGATAGCCATCATGAATTCATGAAGGGCAGGCCAGCTAATTCAACTTATTAACTTTCTTAGAGAAAGTGTCAAGAAATTGTGACTTGAGGAATAAAGTGGATGTGATGTACAGTGGTTTAAGAAGGATCTTTGACACAATACTCCATAGAAAAGTAATACATAAATTAAGGCACATTTGTATTGCTCAGCATGTACATAGAGAATATTGGATGGGCAACCATGCAGAACCAGTGTGTTCTGCTACAGAGGGGTTTGATTCCCTGTGATCTCGAGAGCGAAGCTCGAGAGGTCCAAGGAATCAACCCCGAGGTGGCAGAACACACTGGTTTTGCATTGGGTTGCTCATCCTGTAGTTTGTATAATGTATGGTGTGCCTTGCATCCTATTTTACGTTTTCTAACTAAATGTTTTCATTGAAAAATAAACTGTAGTCTCCTATTTTGTATTTCAGGAGTTATGGCTTGTTCTTGCCAAGTTGTGTGGTTGCTAGGGGCTGGGTGTCCCTATGTTAGAAATGCACACTCCAATTGGTTGCCGTAATAGTGCGGGTGGGTTTTCAAAGAAAAACATGGTGGGCAGATGTCTCACTTAGTGAGCTTATCCACTAACTTAAGGCAGAAACTTCTTTTTTATGCTGGTTCTCATCACAGAGAATAAACTGCTTCTGAGCAGTGAATGTTTTTAAAAAAACACCGCACACAGCTTCCATGTTTGGAGCAGATTACATTGCTGCCATTGCGCAGCATTTTTTTTTATGGTGGCTTTTACACAGGTCTTGAGCTTTTCAATCTGAATGAATGGAATGCTGTTCTGCACATATGGTTAGTACAGCATTCCATTCATTGTAGAGCATGTGGCTGAACAGCATTTCAGTATGGTGGAATTTCCAGTTGGAACAGCATTCCACCATACACTATAACATTGTACAGTATGTGACTGATGCTGGCTGCAAGGACTCAGAGACTGGGTGGGTATAATGTTTTCAAACTGGTTAAGTGTAGGTAGTGAGGTGTAACAATGATTGGTATTCAGACCAAGATTGTTTAATCTAGACAGTAGGGATCTAGAGAAGAATGCAATGAGTTGGGTTTCAGATGATTGTGTATGTATGTATGTATGTACCCTGTATGTATGTATGTATCTATTACTTTTTGATTTATTCTTGTAACCAGGAGGTGATTTGGTTCCAAGGTCGCTTTCATCCATGGCTTGTGTATATAAAGAAAGGTGCCTAAGAACTGAAGAGGACAGGGTGATTTTATTATATTTTATTTATTTAAAAACTAGTAACTGTGAAAGGCATGTTAAACCAAAGCTCATTTTCAGATGTGATCCAGGGGAGGAGGAACAAAGACGTACATGGTTAGCAATGAATAAACTGTAATGGTATGATAACATCAAGAGTAAATAGGACAACAATGAAATGTAGTTGCAAACATTTATAGGTAAATTATGCAAGATACGATGCAGCAGCACAATGATTATATACACAGAGGTAGGTTAAATCCAAAAACTGAAAACCGTACTGTAAGGTGCAGAGCAGTGGTGGGTTGCACAGAACAAGGCTTATTGTTAAGTCTGAATATGTGGTCTTAAGACTTAAAAGTAGTCTAGCATAAGTCCTTGATGTGAGACTGTTGCACAAACAAAAAAATGGCCTGACTTACATAAGACTGGTCTATGCCCAATGTTGCCTAGCAACATAGACTGGACTGTAAAATGGACTTACACTGACACTTCTCTGTAAACATCAAGATGGCTGCCAGAAGCAAGTATAATTTCTCCTGCTCCAGACTGTGAGTTGAAATTAAATGTTATTAGTAGTCATATGCATTTTTGTTGCTGTTGTTGACATAATTATTTTGTTATTGTCGTTAACATATATTTTCACAATTGTATAAACATTGTTTTTACCACAGTGATAATAGTGCTTGTTCTAAATATTTGGTGATTGTAAACACTCTAAATATTCACTGTTAAGCTGAAAAAATTATTGAAATATGGTTTATAACATAATGGCCAACCTCTTGTTTCATCATGAATTTACTGCATATGAATGTTTTCTACGTTTGGAATCTAGCAGTGTCCCAAATTCTAAACTGTCAAACTCAAAAAAAGTTTACTGACAAATGTTGTGATGTTCAAGATGCTAACTTTGAGTATCACTGTTATGGAAAACATTGATTCTCATACCAACTATTAACGTACATGCCATGAGCTTCTTATGTTTATTAAACAGTCACTGTTTCTTACATTTTCTGGGTCGCACATCCAGTGGGGGTGGTGGTGTCCTGTAAACTAACTGTGCTAATAATGGGCTGCACATGAGCTGCATCTCATAGAATGTACTGCTTCTCTCCATTGCACAACGCTGCTTGCATTAGCAAAGGCAAAGTACCAGCTTCTACTGACTGATCATTTAAATAATGCCAGAAGTACTTCTGGAAATGGGAAAAAAGCATTGCTCAGAGCTCAGAAATCAAATGCTCTGTCTACATGAAAGAAAAATCTCATGTATGGGGGAGGGGGTTAACTCTTGAGTTTGCCGGCTTTACTTCTCTGTGGAATAAGGTGCACAGTTTCTGTGTTGCATATCCAGGATCTGATTTCCGGTGTGTCATCCCTTATTGCTAGGAAGTTCAAAGCACAGCAGTGACATGCAGATACAGTACCTTATAAATTTATTTGTTAGCTGTCGGGACTGCATTGTGGAGCAGAAGGTTTGCTTCTCTTCCTATCAACAAGTGAAAGCAGTGTGGGAAAGCAGTCACATTCCAGTGTGTGCCATTCACCGCATTCTTAAAGTAGGTAAATGCTTGCCCCAGCTATGTAAAATAAAACAGCAAATACGGCAGTTCTGGAGCCCATGACATAAAACAGCCAAGTTAAAGTGGACTGCTTCACCCTTCACAGCTATCATGTTACTTGCTTGAAACTATTTGACTGCTCTCTGGTTGCTCAGATAAGAGCAATTAATCACAACCAGTTTGTTTGTTTCTTAAAGGATCCTCTGTTTGTGCTTCAGAGAAGAAGACACTTTGTGCACTCTGTGCTGGGCTTCTGACAATAATGTGATGGAACCATGACATACTATGTTGTGTGACTAGATAACTGTTTAGGTTTGCTGCCAACCTCAAGGATGCAAGAAGTGTCAAAGTGCAAATAAAAAGACCTCCAGGATTTTGGATAGGGGAGTTGTGAGTTTGTTTACTATATGGGCCCTGGATCCCTGTAAGTCTGTCTGTCTCTTCAACTACTGCTAGTTTTAGTGATGCAACAGTGGATAGCCCAATTCAGTTAAAGAATATGCTGGCTAACTGTTGACAGAGTCCTTGGAAGCCAGAAAGGATATATTTATATAGCATCATTCAAAAGAGCAAACAGTAGCCAGCCTGTTGGCACCATGGTATAGCTACCACTCACAATGTTGGTGACCCTGGTTCCTGCCCAGAGCCTGAGTCATTGGATAATTGGCTAGAGGAAGAGGGGACATGCGTGTGATGGACTGCTTTCCTCTGAGGTGGGTTGGGAATGATGCCAGGTATTTGCCTGCCCTTAGCAGCATCAGGTGGTCAGACAACTGGGACCACAATGCAGAAGGTGGAGGTTGGGCAGATGTCCAACATGCTGCATATGGAAGCTTGTGCAGCACTGCCATTAATATCAGTACATGCCTGCTCCTTTTCACCATGTGTGAATGGAGTAAAAATGGAAAATTACCTTGGCTGTTGGCCACCCTACTGCTTGCAGTGACAATGATCCAGGGTTGGAATCAACCCTAGGTTGTTAGAGGGCCAGCCAGGGGAGGTGGACTGAGCTTCCCACAAGATTCTGTTCTCCAGAGAGGGAAGGGGAATCACAACTACTGTGCATCCTCCACTCAGTTAACCATGGGTGGCAGTGCAGGTAAAATGCAGAATCTTGGTTAGGAGACAGTGGATTGGCTGGATATACATACCTCGCTTAACCATGTCTGCCTAAACCAGTGTCAATTGGGAGGTGGAGGGAGAAAAGGGGAAAATGCAGGCAAGCCCTATGGCCAATCCCTGCAGACTCTGCACCTCACCAACCTAGGCTCACCCCTGAGTTCCCAACTGTAGCATTTCTGAAGGACCTGGACCAACTTCAGAACCTCCACCATGGGGAAGGAATACTAAAGGATACCACACCAAGAGAGAGGTAAGTTCTACTATAGGTGATAGCTGGGTTGACAGGTTGGGGCTGCATGGTGCTCTCAGAAGGGACAAGGCTGGCTTAGAAGGGGGTTAAGAAACATAGAAACACAAAAATTGTCAGCAGATAAACACTGCTAGGCCCATCCAGTCTGCCCGTGGGCTCTATACATTGTATGTGGCCACTGACCCTATGTGATCAATGGCTTTTCATCACTCCCTCCCCTCTCAGGCTTCCCTTGTGCCTGTCCCAAGCATGCTTAAACCCCTCCACTGTGCTTGCCCCCACTACCTCCTGTGGCAGACTATTCCAAGTGTTAACTACCCTTTCTGTGTAGAAAAACTTCCTCACATTACCTCTTAATCTACCCACTTCCAATTTCATATTGTGCCCCCTTGTTCTAGTACTTTTTCTACATTGGACAAGGCCCCACACCTGCAACTTGTTTATGCCTTGAGGTACTTGAAAGTTTCAGTCATGTAGCCCTGCTGCCTTCTCTTCTCCAGTGAGTACATATTGAGGTCCCTTAGTCTCTCCTCATATGTTTTGTGGTGTAAGCCCTGTACCATCTTTGTTGCCCTTTTCTGGATAGTCTCCACCTTATTTATGTTCTTGCACAGGTATGGCATCCAGAACTGCATGCAGTGCTTCAGGTGAGGCCTTACCAATGTTTTATACAATGGCCTCAGTACCTCCCATCTTTTGCTAGTGATACCCCTGCCTATGCACCCCAGCATGCCACTGGCCTTCCCTGCCACCTTTGTACACTGCTTCGATACCTTAAGGTCATCAGAGATAATAACCCCTAGGTCCATTTCCTGTTTGGTGACAGTCAACTCCTCCCCCCAACCTATGGTTCTCCCCAGGGTTCCCTCTACCCAGGTGCATTATTTTGCACTTCTTTGCATTGAACCTCAGTTGCCATATCTCTGACCATCTTTCAAGCTTCTCCAGGTCCCTCTTCATTTTCTGCACCCATTCTGGAGTATCTACCCTCTTGCAGAACTTGATGTCATCTGCAAACATGCAGACCTTTCCTTCCAGCCCCTCTGCAATGTCACTAATGAAGACATTGGACAGGACTAGTCCTGGTACTGATCCCTGGGGTACTCAACTGGTCACCCCCTCCCCAAATTGTACCCCATTTATCACCACCATCTGTCTCCTGTCTGTTAACCAGTTCCTAATACAGTTCACCACCTTGTCTCTCATGCCTAGACTACCTATCGTGTTAATCAGCCTTCTATATGGGATGGTGTTGAAGGCTTTGCTGAAATCTAGGTAGGCAATGCCTACCACCCATCCCTGATTAAGTTCCCTAGTCACCCAATAAAAAAGAAAACTATTAGATTCATTTGACATGACCGTCCTAGTGTGAATCCCTGTTGCTTCAGATCCTGAGCACCACTGGTTTCCATATGTGCCATTATCCTTTCTTTCAGCAGGGTCTCCATGATCTTTCCCACCACTGAGGTGAGGCTGGCTGGCCTGTAGTTCCCTGCATCCTCCCTACTGCCACTTTTGTACAGTGGGACTACCTGTGCCCTTTCCAGCCCTCTGGAATGACATCCATGTTGATTGACTGTGTGAACAGGGCCACCATAGGCACTGCTAGTTCTCTTTGCAGCTCCTTTAATATCCTCAGGTGGATGTCGTCTGGCCCCATGGCCTTATCCACCTTCAGCTTTGTGAGTTCTTCCAGAACTCCGTCTACTGTGAATGGACTGGTGTTCACCTCTCCCCCCCATTGCCTATGCAACCCAACAGTGGTCCTTGACCTTCCCCCTCCTTAGTGAATACTGAGCAGAAGTATTTATTCAGTATTTCTGTCTCGTCCACATCCCCCTCCTTAATCTCTCTCCCTTCTCCCCTTTGAGCCTCACAATCCCTTCCCTGTTTTTTCTTCTTTCACTAATGTACCTATAAAATGCCTTATCCCCTTTGTTTGCATACTGTGCTAAGCCCTCGTCTGTCTGTGTCTTCGCCCTCCTAACTTCCTTCCCTGCTTCCCTTAGACATTCAAGGTACACATCACTGTCCTTCTCCCTTTGCATCCCCTTATATTTTCTGAAACTCATTCTTTTTTTTAGCCCTGACTTTGCTCCTCAACTCTTTGGAGAACCATAGTGGTTTCCTTCTTCTTTTTACTTTGGCCACTTTCCTAATGCAATGGTTTGTTATATCCACTATGGCTCCTTTCAATTTCTCCCATTGTTCTTCCACCCCCTCTACTACTTCTCCCTACCCCAGGACTGCTTGTATACATCTTCCCATTTAAGTGAAATCCACCATCCTGAAATCTAATACTTTTACTCTTGTGTGGCTTAACTGAGTCCATGTCTCCATGCTGAACCACACCATACAAAAAAACTAAAACAATGTAATTTGCCCATCACCAAAACCGATATAAGTCCCACCACCTCAAAATATACAACAGCAAGCTTGAGACACTCAAAATAGTCAACAACTTTAAATACATCGGTGTCATCCTTGACTGCACTCTCTCATATAGCCTGCACATAGACCATGTAGCTAAGGTAGCGAGTGTTAGAATAGGGCAACTTTACCTGCACAGATGCTGCCTCACAGAGAGTGCCATTAAACTAGCAGTTAACAGCTCAGTACTCTCAATTATAGATTATGGTCTTGCAGTCTATGGAGCTGGCACTGTTGCTGCATTAAAGAGAATCAAAACCATTCTTAACAAAGCCTGCCGCCTCGTCCTGGGTGTTGACCACCTAACTAACACTTGTGAACTGTACTGTAGCACTGACTGGCTAAATCTGAAGAACAGGATCCAGTATCAAGTCCGTCTGCTAGCTAAAAAAAACACACTTGGCCTTACACCCTAAGGGGTGCAGCAACTACTTAGCTAATCATTAGGGACACTTTTGTGAATGGTCACCACATGGGCCATCCTCCAGCCCTGTGGTATGCATCCTGTGTCCAGTGAGGTATTCAGCAGGTCAGCCAGTGGTTCTGCCAGAACCTCCGCTAGTTGCTTAAGTACCCTAGGGTGAATACCATCGGGTCCAGGTGCCTTATTCACCCTTAGTGCCCTTAACTCTTCCAGTACCCTGTCTTCTGTAATCTCTGTATCAGTCACCCCCCCAACAGCCCACTCCACCCCTCCCTTGTGGTATCTGCATCCCCTTTCTCCTCTGTGAATACAGAACAGGAGTATACATTTAATACCTCTGCCTGATTCTCCCCCTTTTCTGAGACTCACAACAAGCAACATTTTCTCTTCTGTTTTCCTGTCTGTTTAGTCATGACATTTCTTTCTCTATTTCTCTGTCTTCTTACTTTGCCATAACAGTAACTTTTTATCTATAGTCTCCCTTTTTTACTACACTGTCATTCTATAACCCTTTTACATTTCCCTTCTCTTGCTACTATATTTTCACCATATTAACAAAATTTTTTTTTGTTATTTTAACAGGTTTGATAGGATACTGACTCCTTTTCCATCAGATAAGTATTACTTCATGTTTAACCTGTCCTATCTTTCCTACTTATTCCCTAAGAATTACGGATCCTTTGTGACACCTGGCCCTTCCTGTATTTTATTTTACAGTTCTGACTGATGTCGTCCCTTCAAGATTCCTGCTTCATGCTTTCTAGTACCAAAGTAGGAGACCCTCTGTATATTAAACAGAGTAAAAGCCACCCACAGCTGGGTGTGCTCAGAAAAGTAAAACTGTACCTCAAATTCAAGCACCAGCCTCCATCATAAAACACACAGTGAGTCAATGAAAATTAAAATCAAAAAGTTGTATTCATAATAGTGCAAATACCTCTTACAAATAAATTGCGAATAAAACTTTTTGATTGGAATTTTTCACTGAGTCCCTGTGTGTTTTATGATGGAGGATGGTGCTCGAGTTTGAGGTACGACCCTCTGCATATTACCTGCACTTGTTGGGTTTACTGTAACAGTTCAACTGCACTTGTTAGAAAGAGAGCGAGAGAGTGAGTGAATGTGTGTGTGTGTGTGTGTGTATATCTATTAAGGTTAAACATACCACAGCATCTTTTTTTAAAAGAGATCTACAGTACCAAGTTAAAGCTATTCATTACATATACTGAAGTCTTACCTCTGCGAATAGTAATTGCTACATATCGTGCCAAAAATAGCCCTGTAGTTTTCCAGTAAAAATGCACATAAAATCATCCTGACCGGGTTTAGCTTACTTCCAGGTCTCTAGTGTAGTCTACGCTCCACCCCCACGCATAGCCACATTATGATGCAAAGTCAGGAAGTGCGTGGGGGTGCACTTCATAATAGCCTATGGGGGACAACTTTCCAAGTGTTGCTATATATTATAATGGCCAGCTGGTGATCAATCAAGGGCACCAATTAACTAACTAGAAACACTTGGAAAGTTGTTCCCCCATAGGCTGTTATGGAGCTCACCCCTGTGCACTCCTTGGCCTTGCATCATAACATGGCTGTGCATAGGAGCAGAGCATAGGTGGCACTAAAGACCGGGAAGTAAGTTAAACTTGGTCAGGATGATTTTATGAGCATTTTCACTGGAAAACTACAGGGCTATTTTTGTCACAATGTGCAGCAATTACTATTCACAGGGGTAAGACTTTAGTATATGTACTGAATAGCTCATTTTATATAGCTTTGTAGATCTCTTTAATAGCGCTTTTTGCCTTGGCGGTCAGCACAAGTGAGCTCTCAGCCATGTCCCTGCCTTACCTGTTCAGCTTTGACCTCCGATTAATGCCTTTCCTCCCTTCCAATGAAAATAATACACAGGGTCATTTCCAACGTTGTATAATATATAATGTTGGAAACTACCCCTGCAGATCATTTCACCTGTTACACAGTCTCAAACTGTCTATGACTGTACATAATACTGTTATGGTAAATTATGCCACACTTAACCGAATGTAGCTGGATTAGTGCAGTACCTAAATAGATTACTAATGCAGGGTTGCTTCTATTTCCTAAAACATCTAGCTAATGTCAGAAGAGTGAGCCTGCTGATGTTCTAAAACTCCACCTCCTTGCCTGCCAAAACAATACTGAGTCCAGAACCCCCCCCCATTCCACCACCACCACCACCACTATAGACCCCAGGGAAAAGGTTATTTTGTTTTACTACACTAGCTAATTCCCACCATGGAAATTAGCCCACTTGTTCATCAGTGGTGTTATAGAAATCAGTGACCCATGACTCTAGCCCCCAGAGAATATCTGCTGAAACCTGCACCCCCTCTTAAGGACACTACCTATATTCTTGGAGGTTCAGCCTCAGGCTCCTCCTCAGAAGCCTTCACTGACACCTGAAGAGCCTACCCCACAGCCAGATGTTACTGCTCAGACACTTGGCAGAGGTCATTATGACATTCCCTCTTGCACGCCTGCACTTGAAGATTTCCCAGTGGACACTTCGAGTTCAGTAGGACCAGCGCTTGGAAGAATTGGAGCAGCTGGTGGCAATATTCACTCCAGTGCACCAGACTTTGACTTGGTGGTTGGACACCTCCCGTCTTTCTACAAGGGACCACTTTTGACAGGAGTTTCCTTGCCAGATCCTGACAGTGGATGCATCTAGCCTGAGATGGGGTGCAGGTTTGGCAGACCATCAAACCCACAGAACCTGGTCTCCCCTAGAGAAACATCTCCATATTAACATTTTGGAGATGCAGGTGATACTTTATGCCCTTCAGGCTTTCCAGTCAAGTCTGATCCTGGGTCCTCACCTTATTCACATGGACAACATGTCAATGGTTTTCTACATAAACAAGCTGGAGGGGACTAGCTCCTATTCCCTCTGCAGGGAGGCCATGAAAATCTGGTATTGGGCCATCTGCCATCATCTGGAACTCACTGCCATGCATGTCCCAGGCATACAAAACACCTTGGCTGTTAGTTTAAGCCAGTTTCTGTCCAAGGCAAACAAATGGGAACTCCTCCAGTTAGTGGCTGATGAGCTATTCTACAGATGGGACTAGTCCAAGCTGGACCTTTTGCATCCCAGCTCATTGCCAAACTGCCCTGTTTTTGCTCACTAGATCCAGGGACTGGTGTTTTCTGGTGAAATGCATTGTTCCTGTCTTAGACAGGAAGGTTTCTATATGCCTTCCTTCCCTTCCCATTACTGCAGTGAGCACTTCTCAAGTTGCAGTTGGAGGGAGCAGGGACAATTCTAATAGCTCCCTACTGGCTACCTCAGAATTGGTTCCCTACTACTTCAGCAACTAGCAGCTTAACCCCTAATTCTCCTGCCCCTGAGCTCAGACTTGTTCTCCCAGGAGTAGGGTACCCTGGTACATCTGGACCTCAAGTCTTTGCACCTGCATGCATGACTCCTGCAGACCTAGCACTGGCTCAGCTTGGGGGTTTGCCCCATAGTGGCAGAAGTCTTGGTGGCCACCAGAAAGCCTTCCATCAGGGCTACTTTTTTGATGAAGTGGAAGCAGTTCTGTCTTTGGTCTTCCACTTGCCATCTTGATCTGTTCATATACCCAGTGAACTCTGTCTTGGTGTACCTCCTTTCTCTATTAGACTCATGGCTGAGCTTGTCCTCCATTAAGGTGCACCTATTGTCCATCTCTGCATATCATGTACCCAAAGAGGGCATAACTATTGCCCAACTGGATCTTTCCCATACTTTTTTGTGGACTTTCTGCACTTCAAACCTCCCATGAGGGACACTGTCCCTCCATGGGACCTTTTGTTTGTTTTGGAAAAACTTACATTGCCTCCATTCAAGCAGGCCACAAGTTGTGAGTTGTGCTTTCCATCATGGAAGGTGTTTTTTGGTTTTTTTTGAGTTACTCTTTTTTACTCCATCTCCTGTGGGCCACATTCGGGAGGGATCCCCAGCTCAGTCCCCCCGACATCTACCAGCTGACTGTCTTCCCTCAGTGCTTGCCCCCCTGATGGGATAGGCAGGGGGGTACCCAGGGCCCCCACTGAAGACCAGGTCCAGTTCTGGTCAGCACCATGGCTGGTTGGGGAGTGGGACCTGCAAGCTCCTCCATCATCCATCCACTGGAGATCTTTTTTCCATTTTTCTACTGGAGTTTGGGCATGCAATGATACCAATGACAGTGCCTCACACACTCCCGTTTGCATCCCATCAGGCATCTGCCCAGCCTTCATCCACCACGGACAGCATTGGTGCATCAGCACTAGCCTCTGCTAGAGACCAGGCAAACACTGGCCACTGATTGCCCCCCCCCCCAGGAGAAAAGCCATCCATGGGATGTTTGATCCTTCTTCTTCCTGGCAAACCCCTGATAACTTGCTCACAACCACAAACACAGGTTGCCAGCATAGCAGGAGGTAAGGCAAGATGCCTCAGCCCTCCACACCACCAAGCTGGCCTAGTGGAAGGTGTTATTTTTAGTTACCATTACTTCTGATTGAAGGATTTCTGAGCTTCAGTCTCTAAAATGTAAAGAGCCTTATCTAGTTGTTCCCAAGGACAGGGTATCCTTGCAGATTAACCCTACATTTTTGCATAAAGTGGCATCTGAGTTTACACTGAATCAGGACATCCAGCTGCCTGTTTACTACCCAGAGTATTCCAATCGAGGGGGGGCTCTACTTCATACTCTGGATGTCCACTGGGTGCTTCTTTATTACTTAAATCATACCTTTGCTGTCCGAATGTCTGAACAGCTGTTTGTTCCTTTCACCTTAAGGACTGAAGGGGCTCCAGTTTCTAAGCAGACTGTGTCCAAATGGCTAGTTAACTGCATTCTTTATTGTTATAGAAAGTATGACATGCCTTTGCCGGGATCGATCAAAGACCATTCTTTTTTTTTTTTTTCAATTTAAACTTTATTTATACATTTTCCAATATGAATGGCAGTTACAGTGAAGCAACATGTGACACAACCAATTGTGAGAATAGAACTGCCCAACCCACCCCACCCACCCATCCCCCTTTACAGTAGCAACTACTCCGTGTAACCTCTAAGTGCAATGCTCATTCCCAGAGGGCCTGTGAGAGATTTGAGATATGACATAATTACTAATGAGACAGTGAGATTAGAGAATGAAGGGGATCCCATATTTTGTTATAAACTGCAAGTCTGTTATGAAGACCTTCTCTGTTCAAAGATTAACAAGAATTTCATACAACCACTCTTGGAAAGTTGGGGTGGATTTGTCTTTCCAGTGATGTAAGATAAGTTTCTTAACAGATAGAGCAATCATGGACATATGAAATTTCCTTACTTTGACCCTGACAGAGGACAGATCCCCAAAAAGACATCTATCAGGAGTGAAATACTCCTGAAGGCCCAGTAGGGGATCCAGGGAAATCCTGATTGAATCCCATAAAAGGGAAACTTTGGGACAGGACCAGAACATATGAAGAAGTATTCCTTCTTCTCGCATGCACTTAATACAGGTGCTAGAATCTGAAAAAACACATGTCTTTAGTTTTACAGGAGTACAATACATATTATGTAATATATGATATTGCATAAGGCTCAATCTGTCTTGGGAAACATATTTATGGCAAGAACTCCATAAAGATTGCCAATCCAACTGATACTGAGGAAGGAGCGAATTCCAGAATCTAGTAGGTCCAAAAAAGTCCCCATATCTTTTATGAAACAACACTCTATATAATTTAGATATAGCACCTGGAGATCCAGTCAATAAGGAGACCTCAGGTATCAGGGCTGAAACCGTCTTGGAAGGGAAGATATTCCCCAAGGCTATTGTGAGTAGGTGTCTTAATTGCATAACTTTGAAGTGAGAGGAAACTGGGATGAGGAATATTTTGGAAATATCACCTGGGGGCAACCAGTGCCCCTTATCATCCACCTAAGAGTACAGTTTCCCATCTCCCAGTTGGGGCAACCATTTACTGGAAATCTGCTTCGTATTGATAGTGAAGGATGGGGAATTCCAAATGGATTGAGCTAAGTCAGTCTGGGGGGAATAATGTAGAAATGAATATAACTGTGCGTATATTCTTAATGAGATACCTACTGTGGGACAAGCATCTATACGTACCTGAGATATTTTAAGATAAAATAAGGTTAGGGGGTCCAGGCTCTTAGATTTAATTGCATCCAATTCAATCCTAAGCCATACTGGTTGTTCCTTTTCAGGGCCCAGGGTTACCCATCTCAAGCATTTTACTAAGTGACTGACCCAGTAGTATATAGCCATGTGGGGAATCCACAGCCCCCCCTCAAATATTGGAGCAGCTACTTTGTAATAGGCCAGACAGGGATATTTATCAGCCCAAATAAATCTTGTAAATATACCAGGTAACTTTTTAAACCAGCGTAGAGGGATGAAAGTATTGAGAAGAGATAAGGGATAAAAAATTATAGGGAAAACATTCATCTTGATTATGTTAATCCTGCCCCATAATGATATGGGACGTTTAGATCACCTGTCAAGGTCGTGAATAATAAGCTGTGAGAGGGAATCAAGGTTATCCTTAAACCATGTTAGGGGATTACGGGATAGCTTAATGCCCAAATACTTAAATGACCTGGGAGTCCAACATAAACCAAAGGGACTAATATCGTTCTGATCAAAGACGATTCTACCAGGGGTATGGCTGATTCTTTTCCATCCATTAAAAATGTGTCTGCAGCCAATATCTGTGCAGCTGCCACTTGAAGTTCCATAGACACTTTCAATCTGCATTACAATTTGGATATTGCCTCTCATTGTAGGGTGGGCTTTGGCCTTGCTGTCCTACAGGGCCTGCATTGATGAGCTTTCCAGCTGACTTTTACCTTCTCCTGACTTTTAGGGGGTTGATCCTTTCACTGCCTGGGACCCAGTCCTTATAGCGTAACCTGCTGCAAGAGCTCCACCTCAAAATGAGATAGTGCTGAGGCGTAAGAACTTTTGGCATGTCTGGATTGAACTCTGGGGGGGCTCCCAGCTCTGGCTCCATAATAAGGGAATCCCAAGGATTCAAGTCTCCAGGGACGGGGGTGGTGGTAGCCAATCATGGGAAGCAGGGACAGCGCTGAGCAGCAGCCCATCTGAGCTAAAGATAAAAACATTTATGTCAAAAAATATATATATATCAAATACTTTTTCATGGTACCATGCAGATAAGCTATGGGAAAGAACAGTCCATAAAACAGGAAATCAAAGCACTCAAGTATATATAATTGTTAATATTCAGAATGGTTCCTACAACAAAAGTTTTATAATTAACTATGGCAGGATAAGCCTACTAACAACAAATAAGGTTGGTACATAGGAGGCTTAAATGAAAGTCTCTAAATAAGACCGATGGAGTGCAAGTCAATGTTTGTGCAACAGACTTAAAATTTTTAAGCCTGCCCTGCCTTTGTAAGACCAAAAACAAATCTTAAACACAGACTTAACTTTTTTGTGTAACTGGCCCCAGTATTACTAGCACGCTGAAATTTCAACTGGGGGCCCAGAGGCACAAAGGAGAGATAACAGACAAGGGCAGGCAGGCAGAGAGGGAGATGCTAGAAAAAAACAGCAGAAGGAGAAAAGCGATTAAGGATTGAAAGGATAGATAATGAGATGACAAGGAAGACAGAACATTTATTCCAGTCTGCAGGGAACCAAAATAAGAGGGCAGACTAGCCAAAGGATGTCAGCAGGCAGAGCAGAAATGCTATGAGAATCAGTCAAATGGAAGAAATAGTTGGAGGGAGGTAGAGGGTACCAGAGATGGCTAAGACAGGGAGAAAGAGAGGAGAACTGGAATTTGGACATAAGGATGCACAATAACACAAATGCTGAGAGTTGAGAGGTGGCAGGAAAAGAGGCTGGTAGAGAAGACAGTGATGATTGAGTGGAGATGAGTTAGAAGAAAAGCATCAAAAGGAGTGGTAGAAAGATTCTAGCCTGACCAGTGAGGTTTTGGGAGAAACCCTGATGACAACATCTGCACAGTCAAATACTGACAAGATCATTTGTAGAATGATCTACCAGAAAATGGGGTGGTAAGCAATCTGTACTATGGTGCAAGAATCAGAGTCAGGTATGTGACTTCATGTGGATGATGTTGATATACTGGGAGAAACTGAAAATCTGACTAAGCCACAATCCAAGGTATTTAAAAAAGTAGACATCCTCCATGGTGGAGCCATTGTTGGTGATAAACAATGGAGTTGAGAGAAGCCTAGCTCTTTACTGCTGAGTGACAAAGAGCATTGACACAGTCTTTTTGGGACATAGCAGAGGCTGATGAAAGATGAACCAGCACTGGACATTATCAATGTCCTGTTGAAGCTTTGATTCAATATCCAAGGTAGAGGAGGCAGTGATGTACAAGACTGTGTTATCTGTATATGTGTGTAGGTTGGCACTGATAGAGACAGAAGAGAGATAATCAAGGAACAGGGATAAAAGAATAGGATCAGGAATGGAGACTTGTAGGAAAACTGCTTGGATTGTGAGGCAGAGAAATGGAGTCACCTACAGTACATGGACTGAATGGTAGCAGTCACAGAGACAGGAGCAAAATTACATCACTGTTGGGGGGGGGGACATGCTCCACAGCTTAGCATGGTCAGTACAGATGGTTGAGGTGACGAGACCCTGGTCCATTCATGTGAGGATGGAGTTAGTGACTCTCAGTAGGAAGGAAACAGTAGACTCTCAGTACGGAAGAAACAGCAGACTCAGTAGGGAAGAAACAGTAAAGTGGTGTTTCTGTGTTTCTAGAAGTCCAAGTGGTACAGAGAGAAGCCAGAGGATTTAAAAAAGAAGAGAGTTGGGATAAAATAAATCATTCTTGAAGTTTTAAAAAGGTGGGAAGAAGAGAGGTGGGGTGGTCATTCCTTAGGGGTGAAGGGGTCTCACCCATTCAAACCCGATGGACCACAGGAGGAGCAAAAGAGAGACTGACGAGGTTTGAGATAGGAGCAGCAACAGCTGAACTGGAGAGAACAAGCAGTTCAGCATCACAACTGTTAGCACTATGATCCATGAAGTGGTTCAGTTTCAGTAAGGCAGACAGGGTATCAGAGGGAATGATGAGAGTGGGAAAAAACAAGGGAAAGGTAGGCTTTTTTTAGATTTTTTTTTTTATTTGTTTTATTGTGTGAGATTTTTTTTACTGTCCTTGAAAGGTGCTGTATTGACAGCAATGGAATCTGAAGTCCTCTGTTTATCTACATGACAGGTACAGCACTGGTGATCACAGTGCAAACATCTCTACACTGCCCTACCAATGTGCCTCAACCCTGCCTTGGAGGGACCACCACAAAGCTGAGATGGCAGTTCAGACTCCATGCTCTTTCAGTCCTTTGCATCTCATGTAAGAGTGCCAACGAGGATGCCAATTAGTGCCAGTTGTGTTGGTGATTTTAAGATTTGGACATCTGCCCACTGGGAACTGGACTGAGACCACTACAGCTCATTTTTATGGACCACTGAACAGCCCTCAGGTGATAATGACTTTCAACCACTACTGACCTGTGCTGGACTTTTACCCACAACCTACATGTGGAAGGCTTCTTAGCCCACTTCCAATCCACTGAGCCATCCAGTTCTTCTGGGAAGCAGAAATTTAATGAAGAAGGGATATCTGGGCCATCTATAACTCTCGGCCAGACAATGTCAAATGAGCTTAAACATCAGTAAGTGTGAATTTATCTGTTTGGGGAGCTCTTAAAGATATCCAGTACATGCTGAATTCCATGCCAAGGGTTATAACAACAAAGTATAATCAAGAGATATGGATTAAATGGTAGGAAAACTATATACAAATACAAATAAGGCCATTCAGTAATGGGACCTATTACCATAAACAATTATCAATTCCATGTTGAAAAGAGGATTGCATAATTTCCCAGAGAAAAGGGTATCACATTGTTTATAAGAAAGAAGGGCAGACTTCTGACTGATTCGACACCCTGCAATGGGAACCTTGAAGCAGGCAACCTTTGTTTGTGGCCAAATTCCCTGAAACCAAAACACGTCAAGTAGTCAAGGACGTGAGGGGAGGTAAAAGGGAGGCCATAAGGGAAGAGTTTAGGTAGGAAATACATCTGCTCAGGGGTGGGAGGAATCTACGGTCCAAGGGTAGAAGCTATGAGGGTATATAGGGGCTAACGTACTTCAGCACATCCCCTTTGGTTCCTGTTCTCTGGACAAGATTCTTCTTCCATGCACCAGCAGAGCAAAATTAGCAGCAGCAGAAACAACAGAGTAAGCAAGTTTGGTATAAAGGTTCAGATGCAAGTGACTAGGTAGACAGACATTTGTTTCTGTAGGGGTGTTGACTAGAAGGCCCTTAGGTGGCTCAGTTGACTAAGGGATGGAATGAAGTAAAATCTGCCAACGTTATAATGTAAAATGTCACTTCGCTCAGTGGCAATTGTGAAGAATGAGCCAGTAGTACAGCAGTTGAATAATGACTTATTGAGATGGAGTAGCAGTACAGCTGTGTATAAAGTCCTTTTCATGTGGAGTAGACATCTCAGCCGATCATGCTCTTCCTCCGTCAGGAGGAAAACACTATATTTCAGCAGCATTGGAGCCGGGGGGAGGGGGTTCATGCTTTAGAGGCAAGGTATACTAAACAAACAAACAAAAAAGTTAATGCTGCAATTTGGCAGTGAAAGATCTGTGGGAGGCACCTCCTCTCACTTGTGCTTAAGATGTAGAAATAGCACCACTAGAGCAAGCTGAGAGCACTCTGGAAGTGTAGTGTTTCAAACAGGAGTGACCAGAAATAGGTCTTGGTGGCTGCCTGTCTGCGCTTGGCAGTAACCCCCTGTTGGTAAGAAGGGAAGAGTGGAGATGGGATCAGCTGTATCCACATGGCATGAATGCCAGATTGCTGTGGGTTTGGAGTCCCAAGGTAATCGATGGGTCAAAAAAGAAAAAAAATAATAGATTATTGGTCATCATGGTGCATGCCAGCTAGGAACCGTGAGCTGTGCAAGTGTGCTGAGCAGCTGACATTAGTGAGAATGATGTACTGTAATGCCTTTAAACCCTGGTTTAGAGACAGTTGTGAGAAGGCTATGTTAGTAGGATATATGGGGAAATGAGTAAAAAGTGACCAGACCTGTTAAAGCATTGTTTGTCAGCTGGGGAGCATAAGCAGCCCATGTGGGGCAGAAGGCTGCAATCTTGGGCATGGTGGCTGACATGCAGTGGCTAGCCAGCACCTGCATGCTGAGTTGCCACCAGCTTAGGCAAGGTGGCTGCAGAGTTCCCATTGTGCTGCTGCTGGGCCATTAGTGTCTGTTGGAAAGAAAGGGCACAAGTATCAGCTGGGTTTCCTTTATAAAAAAAGAAAAAGAATAAAAGAATGAGCTAAGCAGAAAAACTCAGGAGTGTCTGGGTTTTAAAACGTATGTCCCGGCATCGAGCTGGACAGTGGTCACTAGTCATGCATGTGCACTACAAAGGTATTTGTTGGGAGTGATTGTGAACTGTGCATTCCTTGTGTGAGGCCGCCCTTTTGGTTTCAGTGTTTGTCAGTGGTGACAGTGCCCTCATGATGTGGGCCATAATGTCTAACAAGACAAGACAGAGGTGGCTATTAAAGGCGTATGAGGGAGAAAAGCAGGACAACAAGTCACCCATAGCATTACAGGTGATTTATGCAGGAGAAAAATGCCAGTCGTGCATGCACGGCAGAATGTACACCATATTGGGCCTGGCAGCTACCATGCAGTGTGCATGCTATGCATGTGCATCAAGACAGCTGTATTTTGAGCACAACAGTCATCTGATGGACCTGCCTTAGTGCAGTCAGAACCTGCACATACAGTGGAGGCCATCTTGCTCACAGAATGGTTGTGTGGTGATCGCCTCAGAAGGTGTCACGGAACAAGTTAAGCCTTATCAGGGGAATTGAGTCAGAGGCTTGGAGGAAGTTCTTTTGGAGGTGGCAGTTTAAAAAGATGTTAATCTAGAAAAATGATAAATAGTAAAAAGATGAAATGTTTGGTAACAAAAAAACAAAAGAAGATGTTTTTGTTTTACAAGGTATGAATGGTTGACAAACTGGACTGCCATGGCAAGACCCATTTCTCTGGTGGTATATGGCACTGACGGGCAGCAACCACTTAGTTAAGTGCCATGAAGTGCTGCATGGTGGCCACCCTAAGGGGTTAGAGAATGAAGGACTAAGTGCAGCAGACAACAGTGTTGATAGCACCATGGGATTTGGAAAGGCTTTCAATGAGGGGTAGCATTGGTTAACAAGCTGGACTGCCATGGTAAGACCCACACCAGGAAGTTTAGTGGCTTGAGCTAGGAAACAGGGCTGGGGGAACACAAAAAAAAATGTGTTTGTATGCATAATAATGAAATGTTGATTGACACACAGCGTCCTGACAAGTGGATCAAGCAGAGGAGGCGTCCTCAGACACAGACAGCGTCCTGTGTTTCTGATTTGTGATAGTCTATAGGAAATCCCTTTAATTTTTATTCCTTTAATGTACTAAGGAATGGAATTTCCTTGACACACCCAATTGAGTTACATCTTTGGTGCTGATTTATCCATTCTAAATGAAATATAATCCCCCCTAGTTTCCTTCTAATTTACATGTGTAAGGTACAGTAAGCAGCAGTCTTTTTAAGTGTTTTTGACACTTGATAAATTATTGTACATATTACATTGTGAAAACTTAATTTGTAGAAATAATATGTAGTGGGCTACCAACACAAGGACTTCACAAGCCATATGACCCAAAAGCTGTTACTTTGCACATTTTTGTTCACTTTCTTGCATTTATTACACTTTAGATTGTTTCATTTGGGGGTTAGATTATCTTTTTTTTATGAAATATAGCATTTATATGTTTATTTATTGTGTGTGATTCTCTGTGCACTGTCAAATTATGTGAACTGAAATCCAGGTGGAGCAGGGCTGCTAATTACACTCCCTGATGATGCCTTAGAGCAGTGTTGGGCAACCTGATAACCAGAGGTCCACAAATGTGGTGCTCAAACACTCCCAAGGGCCACAAGACCCCACAAGACCCCCTTTACCTCAGTATCAAACAGAAATTTTGCATTAGAATACAATAAACTTTATTTATAAGAATGGAAACAGCATTAAAAGTTATAAGTTATAATGCCACAAACTTTATTTAAAGGACTGGAAATGGCATTAAAAGTTATAAACAGTATTAAAAGTTATGTTATGCGACAGATGCAGGGGCTGACGGTAAACCCCTGTGGGGACGCATGTGGCCCATGGGCTGCAGGTTGCCCACCACTGCCTTAGAGAAACCAGTTGGAGTTTTTTGTGGTGTCTGCTTACATCTCTGTGAGGAGTTTTGACCATTTTATATTAAGTATTGCCTTTAATAAATAGCTAATTTTGCTTGAATATTACAAGTCTCTTATTGCTTTTTTTTGTTTGGCATTACCAGTAGCACTGAAGCTAGATGAGGTGATGCTGTTCTGTCTGCTTTAGAACATTTTGTTGAAAGTAGCACACTTAGCAGTTGGGCAGATCTTTTTTTTCATGTTCTGTGCAAAGATGAAGATGTCTGGATAAGCAAAGCAGTGAAAATGACGATAACCAAGTTTGTGAAGAAGTTAGTGGCTTTAGTGCGGGCCCATGGCAAGGGCTGGTGAAACGCCTGTTTTAGGAATCTGGTTTTGAGCCAGGTCATTGAGCACAGAAAATTCTGGGCCATCGGTGCTTCCAACTCAGATGACCACTCCTGGGCAGCCAGCAGGGCAGTGTACGGTGCCCAGTCAGTCAGCATCCAAGAAGGATAGCAATAAGAGGGCACACGCACCACAGCAGGAAGAGACCAAGAAGGCAGCAGCACGTTGTCAGCAAATGGTAAAACAGCAGGCACTAGCAAAGAAGTAGCAGATAACACCACCAGCATGGTTCCCCTGGAGCATGGTATGCCTAACTTTGAAGAGTGAAACCCTGAGCAGATGATAGTGCTGTTGGTTAGCATGTTTGAAGGTGATACCAAAAGGTGGAAGCCCACAGCTAAAACCTCCAGGTGGGTGAGAGGGGTGCCAGAAACTCCACAAGCTGGGAAGTGCATAGTGAAGCCTGCTCTGAAGGGCACAGGAGAGGATGCAACCAGTCAGCTGTTCCCACTGGATTTTCTCAGTTTGGTTACACTCATGTAACATTGATTACTGGGCCAACACATCTGGCCATTCAACCTGGTGGATGTGGTGAACTTCTGGTACCCAGGAACCAGGCAAAGTTGTGGGGCAGCTGCCAGTGGTACCAATACAGGCTTAGCTGCCAGTCGTACAGATGGAATGCTTTGTGAATGCAGTGTTTCCATGAGGCACAGTGGTGGAGGTAGGGAGCACATTAGGGGGACACAGCTATCTGACTTGGAGTAAAAGTTGGACTGGGTCTTGACTTTTATAGAATCTCAGGAAGGGAAGAAAAGTGGTCCCTCAACTCTGGGGATGGCAGTCGTTCCAATACAGAGTGACAGGTGGCACCAAAGGCTTTAGTTACAGCTGCATACAAGGTTGTAGCAGAAAATGCTCCAATGGTGAAGTAGTACTTCCTCACATCCCTCTTAAATTTCCCCCACTCCAGCTTCATCACATGCCCACAGGTCATGGTGCTCTTTTTCATTTGAAAGAGAATCCCCTCCTTTATCTTGTTCACCTCTGTAAGGCACTTGTCAGTCTTTATCATGTCCTCTCTTGCTCTCCACTCTTCTAGGGTTTACATGTTGAGATCCCTCAGTCTCTCCTTATATGATTTTTGATACAACCCCTGCACCCATTGAGTTGCTGTCCTCTGTTCTGCCTGTATCCTATCTATGTCATTTCTGAGGTGTGGTCCAAAGAACTGGACTTAATACTCCAGGTCAGGTCTCACCAAAGAGTAATACAGTGGTAACACCACCTCCCTCCACCTGCTGGTGATATCTCTCTTTATGCATCACAGCATCCCACTGGTCCTACCAACTGCTTTTTCCTACTGCCCTGCCACTTTAAACTAATCATATATGATAACCCCCTTTGCTTCTTAATTACTGAAAGTACCTCCCCCATCCTATACTCAGCTCCTGCTTTTCTATTTCCTATGTGCATGGTTTTGCACTTTTTAGCATTGAAGTCCAGCTGCCATGCTCTGGACCACACCTCAAGTTTCCCAAGGTCCCTGCTCACCCCCCCCCCCCTGAGTATAAACCCTATTTCAGATTTCTGTGTCATCTGCAAAAAGGCATACTGACCTCTCCAGTTCTTTTGCAATGTCACTTATGAAGAGATTACAGAGGACAGATCCTGGTACTGAGTCATGTGGCACCTCACTGGTCACTCTCTGCTCATTAGAGTTAGAGCCATTAACAAGCACCCTCTCTCACCTATCCATTAATCAGGTTCCTACCTAGTTTACCATTTCTGACCTTGAACCTAGGCTACTCAATTTTTTTGATCAGTCTTCTGTGTGTCACAGTGTTGAAAGCCTTGCTAGTGTACACATAGGCCACTTCAACTGCCTTTCCCTTCAATGGGGTGTCCATTTCACCCATATTCATAACCAGCTAGAAACTGAAGCTCTACATGGATGAATCTGGAGGCTTTTACTTTAAAACATACTTTTAATGAGTGTGGTGCATGGTACAGTGGTCAATCAGTTGAGTAAGGCTGGGTTGACAAAGAACATCACCTTGTAGTACTAGAGTTCTTCCCAATAGTGACAGCTCTCCAAGTAAGAGGGGAAGTTAGAGATTGCAAGGTCATCTTCAGAACAGATAACACAGGTGTGGTACATGCTATTAATGGGCAATTAGAGGCAAAAGGTCTGATGGGTCTTTCATGTAAGTCTTCTTACGGAAGTGTTTTTTTATTGAATATCCACTTTAAGGCACTGCATGGGCCTAAAGATCTTTCTCATCTGCTTGGCAGATATTTCAGGAACCAGTGCCTGAAGGGGATGAATATCCCAGGGAAGTTCTAGTCCTGGGAATTACTGAGCCAGGCTACCAAGCAGTAGTGAGTAGGGGGCCTGGGTTCAATCCCCAGTGCAAAACATTTTTACTTCTTTCTCACTATAATTTAAGTAGCATGAGAGAAATTGTTTGATGTTAGTGATAAGAGTTTCTGAAAGGTTGAAAGTTCTATATTGCTGATAACTTGAAAAATTCCAGCTGAGATTTTGAGGTTTGAATGCAACATGGGAACATTGAGAAGAAGCCAGAAGGTGAAGGAAAGAAACATATTCAATTCAGTGCTTCAGAGTAACTGGTAACTGGTATTTTTCTTTTAAACTTAGATTGTAGGCTTGTAGTGACACTATACTTTCTTTCTGTGTTGTCTTTACTTATAATTGTTTTTGGGCTGTTGAAAATTTAAAAAATAGTGGTGGTGTAATTCTGTGCTGTCTTTAATTGCCGCAAATTTTCGCCCCCTCCCACCCCTTCCCCCAACTCTTAATTATATGCCCTGATAAATCTGATTGACAGGAGCTAAACACAGGGTATAGTAAGAGGTGTGAAGTAGGAGGGGCATAAGGGGGAAGAAGACCACCCTCAGCACGACAAGTGTTTTGATTCATTTATTTATTTATTGGTTTCTTTTTCCTTAAAAAAATATATATCTGAGGATCAGTTACAGGATTTTTAGTATTGTAAATAAATAAAAAGAGAACTAAGAGAGCTTCAGTAGCAGATAAGTAGTGGAATTGCAGTATAATGTGGGGAGTGGTGCAATGCAGTGGCTGTGGGGCAGCCATATTCAGGCAGACCTTCTGGACACTGAGGTGCTGCCCTATCTGCATGCATCTCTCGGGTCTGCGGGATGAGGTAGCCAGACTCAGAGCGGAAGTAAACTGGGTCAGGAGTACCATCACCCCTGTCCAGGAACCACCCAGTCCAATGCAGCTGCCTCAAAGGATGCCGAGAACGAGGAGCACTTGGATGACAGTGGGCTCAGGGAGGGTTAGAGCAGTCAGGCAGAGGCACATCCCAGATCCTATTCCACTCAAGAATTCATATGCGCACTGGCAAATGAGGGCAACCAAATAGAGGTACCCAGGGAAGTGGAAGGAAAGGATGTGGAGGTTAGGCAAGGAGGTGACCTCATTGGGGAAAGCAGTGGACCCCAGAGGAGGAGGAAGCGAATCCTGGTGGGGGACTCCATCATAAGAGGGATCCAGCTAGGAACACAGGAGGGGGAGGACAGGGAGGTGAGATGCCTACCAGGTGCCACGGCATGGAGGGATGGAAGGAAGATACTGGGGATCACTGGGAAGGCAAGACAGGAGGGTGAGCTGGATGTCATTATCCACCTAGGTACTAATGACTTGGCAAATGGAGAGCCAAAGGAAGTTCAGGAAGAGTTTGGGAAACTGGGAGGGGTCTCAAGCAAGTAGCTACTTCTGTCACTTTCTCAGAAGTACTACCTGTGAGAGCAAGGAGAGCATAGGAGTGCATGCACCAGGAACTTGAACTCATGGTTGAAGAACTGGTGCTGTGAGGAAGGGTTTGGATTCATTGGTGACTGAGGGACCCATCTGGAGGGATGGAGGTTTGTTCAAGCCCGAGCGGCCTGCATCCATCCTGGAGGAATCAAACACTCAATGATAAGTTTAAATGCTACATTGACAAGCATTTTAAACTAGCAAAGGGGTGGCAGGCCAGCAAGGATGGTGCCTACTGCTCGCCCCCACAGCTAGTAATGGAACCAGTGAACCAGAGGAGTGGCTATCTCTGCAAAGCAGTGTGCAAAAGTTGGAGATTAGTGTCCAAAAGGTGGATAAGCAGAAAAGGGGCAAAATTCAGCAGAAGGGCAGACAGCAAGGAGAACCAGGGATAAATGACAACCAAGGAAGGGGCTGGAGTAGAACAGTGAAGCAGTCTAGGGAGGTCAAATCATGGAAAGCCATGTGTGCAAATGCCAGGAGCCTTAGCAACAAGATGGAAGATCTGGAGGCTGTCATGGTACAGTCAGACCTGGACATTGTGGCCATCACTGAAACCTGGTGTAATGATAACCATGACTGGGAGATGGCCATACCTGGCTACAACATATTCAGAAGAGACAGAGCAGGCAGGAAGGGAGGAGGAGTGGCACTGTATGTGAAAAGTGACATAAAGGGCCACACAGATCCAGGAGGACAAAATGGGGAAGATACTGTGGGTTAAGCTGGAAAGGAAAATGGGGCCAGCCATCCGCACAGGTGTGGTCTATAGACCACCAGCCCAGGAGAAGAAACAGATAGGGAGCTGATGCTAGCCATCCAAAGGATGGCAGACAAGGTGAGGTAGTACTGGTTGGAGACTTCAATATACCAGACGTGGACTGGAACATCAGCAGCAGCATCAACTAGAGCAGATTTATCCTGGACTCCCTTCAGGTGCCTTCCTCAAGCAACTGGTCATGGAACCAACTCGGCAGAAGGCAATACTGGACCTTGTGCTCACAAACAGGGACAGTGTGATGGGGTAACAGTGGGGGAGCACCTGGGTAACAGTGACCACCAGTCATTGTGGTTTGAAATCACAGAAAGAGCAGAAGCAAAACCACAAAAAACACGATCCTGGATTTTAGGGGGCAGACTTTGGGAAAATGGGAGATGCTTGAAAGAGGCATTAAGGGAATGGGACAGGAATCAGGGATTGAGGAACAGTGGGCAGTATTTAAAATGGGGATTATAAGAACAACAGAATTATGCATTAAGCAGGTTAGCAAGAGGAAAAGAAAGAGGAGACCATTATGGTTTTCCAAAGAGGTAGCAAAGAAAGTGAAAGCCAAAAAGATTGCATTCAGGCAATACAAAAAGACACAGGCAGAAGGGGATAGAGAGAAGTACCAGGAGAAACAAAGGGAGGCAGGGAAGTCAGTAAGGGAAGCCAAAGCTCAGACAGAAGAACACATTGCAAAATCAGTGGTTAAAGGGGACAAAACCTTTTACAGGTACATAAGTGAAAAAAGAAGGACAAAGGACAAAGGATAGTGAGACTGAAGGGGGAGGATGGGAGCCGCGTGGAGGATGACAACAGTAAAGCTGACATATTGAACAGGTATTTCTGCTCAGTCTTTACTAAGGAAGGGGGTAATGGGTCTGAAGGAGTACAAGGGGTGAGAATGGTGCAGAAATGGACACAAGTCCCTTTACAGAAAGGGTCCTAAAGGAACTGGAAGTAATAAGAGCTGATAAAGCAATGGGGCCAGATGGGGTGCACCCAGGGTCCTTAAAGAACTAAGAGGTGGTGGCTGAACCTCTTGCTATCCTGTTCAGCCAATCACTGGAAACAGGGAGGTACCCAAAGACTGGAGGACAGCAGATATAGTCCCCTTATACAAAAGTGGGAACAAAGAGGAAGCAGAACTACAGACCAGTCAGCCTCACCTCGGTAGTGGGAAAGATCATGGAAGCACTACTGAAGGAGAGATTGGTGGAACATCTGGTTGTCAATGGACTACAGGACCCAATGCAGCATGGTTTCACCAGGGGAGGTCATGTCAGACCAACCTCATTGAATTTTTTGACTGGGTGACTAGGGAGGTGGATCAGGGAGGCAGTGGACATGGCCTATCTGGACTTCAGCAAGGCCTTTGACACTGTGCCACATAGAAGACTATTACACAAACTGGGGAATATGGGTGTGGGCAGGACAGTAGTGTGGTGGGTAGGTAACTGGCTGGGTGGCAGGACACAGAGGGTGGTGGTAAATGGCTGTCACTCCACAGAGGGAAGAGTGACCAGTGGGTACCACAGGGATCAGTGCTGGGACCGGTCCTATTCAACATCTTCATCAGTGACATTGCACAGGATCTAGAAGGCAGAATTTCACTGTTAGCTGATGACACAAAGCTCTGTAACAGAGTAGACACACCAGAGGGTGTAGACAGAATGAGAAGGACCTGCAGAAACTTGAAGAATGGTCAAGGGTTTGGCAGCTGAAATTCAATGCAAAGAAGTGCAAGATAATGCATATGGGGCACAAAACCTGGCACAATATATCAGTTGGGGGTGAGGATATAGCATGCACCAAGCAGGAAAGGGATCTTGGGGTTGTCATCTCTGATGATCTCAAGGTAGAAACAGTGTGACAAGGCATCAGGTAAAGCAAATAGGATGCTGGGATGTATAGGCAGGGGCATCACCAGCAGGAAAAGGGAGGTCATAATTCGCTATACAAAGACACTAGTGAGGCCCCACCTGGAGTACAGTGTACAGTTCTGGAGACCATACCTACGTAAGGACATAGAACAGGGTAGAGAAGGTTCAGAGGAGGGCAACAAAGATGGTGCATGGGTTGCATCACAAGTCCTATGAAGACAGGTTGAAGGAACTGAACATGTACTCCCTGGAGAGGAGGAGAGAGGGGATATGATAGAGACATACAAGTATCTTACAGGGAGGAACAGGGTGCAGGAAAACACTATTTTAAGCGAAAAAGATGTTTCAGGACTAGAGGGCATGGGATGAAGTTGGAGGGAGGACGATTCAGAGGAAACATGAGAAAGAATTTCTTCACAGAACGGGTGGTGGACAAGTGGAACACCCTGCCAGAGGAAGTGGTGGGGGCTGAAACAATCACGGGATTTAAGAATGCATGGGATAGACATAAAGGAATTCTAGAGGTCAGGGGTAAGGGGAAATAGACTTCTAGGAAAACAAACTGAACTTACAAGCTCAAATGGGCAGACTAGGTGGGCCATAGGCCCTTATCTGCTGACACTGTCTATGTATGTATCTATGTATGGGAAACATTACTTCAAATTCACAAATTTATCATGCTGACTCCAGGGTTCCTATTTTCAAAAGGATTTCTCCAATTCTGTACCTATGGCAAAAAGATCTAGAAATAAAGCCCCAGAGATCTTAGTGCAGGAACTGATCAGGTTATCATTTATGTGTTTGTTTAAGGAGTGCGGTATGCTTGTTTATTTTTCTTAGGTGTATGTGAGTATCTGAGTGCAGGTATATATCTATATTGTGCAGTATCTGCATGTACATTGTTTAGCAAGTATGTGTATTTTACTACACAAAAATGACACATCCATACCTTAACACCTCTGGTACGTTAATGTTTTCAGAAAAAGAAATGCTATGATCATACATTTAATAACTTGTAATCTGAAAGGTATTCAGAACAGCATGAGCAGTGTAGAACTTTAGAAATGCCACAACTTAATCATAATGCTCTTCCCATTGTTGTAGTATTACTTGCCATTATCTTTTGGAAGCTAATATTTGTATTAGATACAATTTTACTTCTAAAAATTGGAAGTGTCTTAGATACTGTGAACAAGTTTACAAAATCAGATCCATGACCTTCAGGAAACCAAGGAATATAGTAATAAGGGTCACACGTTGGCCCACATATCTTTATTCTTCACATACAAAGTACCTGAACTTTAGTTCAAACTAATTTATGAACCATTGTTCTCTAACTCTGAGATAAAGCAGGATATCTGACAATACCTTCACATCAAGCATTCATAGCAATGTACCAAAAAACCACTATGGCTCTCAAAAGAGGTGTCAGGGAAGGTTAAGGAGAAAAAGGCTGCATTCAAAAACTATAAGGAGTCACAGAAGGAGCACGACAGGGAACTGTATCAATTAAAGTAGAAAGAAGTAGGGAAGGCAGTCAGAAAAGCAAAGGCCCAAACCAAGGAAAAGATAGCAAACTCAGTTAAGAAGGGAGATAAAACCTTTTATAGGTACATTAGGGAACATAGAAAGGTTAAGAGAGGGATAGTGAAGATTAATAAAGGAGAGGGGAGGCAGGCAGAAGGAGACAGTGAAAAGGCAGAGATACTGAATGAACACTTTTGCTCAGTATTCACAAAAGAAGAAGAGGAGGAGTTGCCTAAACCAAACAATAGAAGCACTCTGGGTAATGGGGTTGATGCCAGTCCATTTACAGAGGAAAGAGTCCTGAAAGAACTCTTAAAACTCAAGGTGGACAAAGCAATGGGGCCTAACAGGATTCACCCTAGAATCCTAAAAGAACTAAGGGAGGACCTAGTGACACCACTGACCACACTTTTTAACAAATCATGGTAGGATGGGGAGGTACCTGAGGACTGGAAGAGGGCAGATGTGAATGCCCTTCACAAAAGTGGGAGCAAGAAAGAAGCAGAAAAGTACAGACCTGTTAGTTTGACCTCAGTGGGGGAGAAAATGATGGAATCACTTCTGAAAGAAAGAAATGTTGAGTACCTAGAGGCCAGTGGGGCACAGGACCCAAAGCAGCATGGATTCACAGCAGCAAGGTCATGTCAGATGAACCTAATCGATTTCTTTGACTGGGTGACCAAAGTAATAGACCAGGGAGGGGCTGTGGATATGGTCTACCTAGACTTTATCAAGGCATTTGACACAGTTCCATGCAAAAGATTAATAATCAAGTTAGCCAGCCTGTAAATGGGTCCCAGGGTGGTAGCCTGGGTAGCAAACTGGCTGCACATCAAAACACAGAAGGTAATAGTGAATGGAACACATTCCGAAGAAAGGGGGGTTACTAGTGGAGTACCTCAGGGCTCAGTACTGGATCCAGTCCTCTTTAACATCTTTATAGGTGACATTGCAGAGGGTCTGGAAGGAAAGGTATGCCTCTTTGCAGATGACACAAAGATCTGTAACAGAGTTGATACACAAAGGGGGGTAGTAAGGATGAGAAGGGACTCGGCAGGGTTGGAGGAATGGTCAGACATATGGCAACTTAGATTCAATGCAAAGAAGTGCAAAGTAATGCACCTGGGAAATAAAAATCCAGGAGAAGAGTACACAATAGCAGGGGAGGTACTAACAACAACAATAATGGAAAGGGACCTGGGGGTAGTCATAGCAGATGGCCTAAAGGTAGGTAAGCAATGTGAGAAGTCGGTAAGGAGGGTCAGGTGGATACTGGGATGCATAGGGAGGGGCATCACAAGTAGAAAAAGGGAAGTGGTTATCCCTCTGTACAGACAGTTGGTGAGACCCCATCTGGAGTACTGCATGTAGTTTTGGAGACCTTATCTACGCAAGGACATAGACAGGATGGAAGCAGTCCAGACGAGGGCAACTAAAATGGTGCAGGGTCTACATCAGAAACCATATGAAGAGAGACTGAGAGAGCTTAATATGTATACCCTTGATGAAAGGAGGGACAGGGGACGTGATATAAACTTTTAAGTACTTCAAGGGAATCAACAAAGTCCAGAAGGGTAGCATCTTCCAAAAAAAGAGATGTGTAAGAACAAGGGGGCACAGTTTAAAGATAGAGGGGGAGATGGCTCAGGAGTAATGTGGGGAAATTGCTTTTCATGAAGAGAGTGGTGGACGCATGGAACCACCTTCCTGAAGAGGTTGTGGGGTCTAAAACAGTGGGGGAATTCAAACATGCATGGGACAGACATAAGGAAATTATAGTGGGTGGGTTGCAGGAAGTAGTCTGTTGGTTAACTAGAATCTGCAGCTTATCCAATAGGTAGGGAAATGGACAGACTGGGTGGGCCAAGTTGTCCTTATCTGCCGTCAAAGTCTATGTTTCTATGTTTACCAGTGCCAGAAACTGACACATAAGAACAGAAGTTTCTAAAGTCTGTAATATTTGCATAGAAATGTAGAATTTGATGGCAGGCAAGGACTACTTGGCCCATGCAGTCTGCCCATTTCTCCCTACCTACATTATTAATATGGACTGTGCCCAATCTACAGGTCTTTCTCCCTCCCCTTTCCATTCCACTATGATTCCATTGTGTCTATCCCATGCATTCTTGAATCCCACCACTGTTTCAACCCCCACCACTACCTTCACTGGAAGGCTGTTCCAGAATGGAACACTTTTTCTGTGAAGGAATACTTCTTCACATCTTTCCTGAATCTACCCCCCTCCAGCTTCACAGCATGTCCCCTTGTTCTTGAGCATCTTTTCTTCTTAAAAATACTTCCCGCCTCCACCTTATTTGACACCATTATGTATTTAAAGGTCTCTATCATATCCCCCCCATTCCAGTTTGTATGTATTGAGGTCCTTTAGACTCTCCATGAATGGCTTTTGATGCAGACCATGCACCATTTTAGTTGCTATCCTCTGGACCGTCTCCACTCTGTCTATGTCCTTCCTGAGATGTGGTCTCCAGAACTGAACACATTACTCTATTTGGGGTCTTACTAGTGATCTATTCAAAGGCAACACTACCTGCCTCTTTCCGTGGGTGATATCCTACTGTGTGCACCACTGCATCCCACTAGCCCTTCTTACTGCCTTGTCACACTGCCTGTCCACCTTTAGGTCATCCAATATGATTATCACAGGTCTCTTTCTTGTTTGGTTGTCATCAATACCATTTCTTCCATTTTGTAATTGCAATTGTAACTTAGCAAAAGTGAATACAGCAATCACTTTAACAAATACATTTTAGTGGTTGACAAGAGTACTTGAATAACTGTAGTCAACATTTCATGAAGCAAGATATCTGAAAAAAAAACATTCTCATCATGCAGTGATTTTCAGCTAGCATACACCAGAGACAGACAACTGAGAAAAACAGTTTATAAAGACTGTTGCATGTGCTAGTGCAGATTTTGTTACAGTGAATATAGCCAAAACATTAATAAAACAGCATTGTAGTAGCTCACATAACTTCCTTTACACTGAGGTCAAAGATGAATTGTTCTGTGATTTCCTATAATCCTTTACTTTTTGATAACTTTTGATGCAACTACCCAGGCAAAATTGAACATTGCAGTCAGAGCATTAGTACTGATTCTCAAAAGCAAATTGGTGTTTGCCTTCTTTTTTGAACTACTTGCTGTCAGGGAGTGAAAAGACTTAACAGAGAAAACTCTGCTAAGTCAGGTAGGACTCTTTTTTTTTTGGTTTATGAGAGATGTTAGCTGGAAAGTGCTTGCCAACAAGGCATATTTATTTTTTAGCCAAATCTAAGACCACTTTTTTCTTGTAAATAAGAATTGAATTGAACACAGCAATCTCAAGTCAGGTGAAAGAATATTTTTTTTTTATATATCGCATTTTGTTTTTCCTAATGTACTGGAAGTTCTTAACCATTTGATTACTGACATCAACCCCTCCTTTTAATCTTGTAATATAGTACATCATTTGGTTTGATCTTGGGAGTTCAAATTATGTTTGCTGTCACATGTTACAAAGTCAGCTACTGCGCTGTAGTTTTTACCTGCATGCCACATATTGTTATGGCTGTAGTGGACATTGCTCTGCAGTCATTTTGCTATTACAGTAGAAAAAGTGAGCTCTTCTAATTCCTAATGGATTAGATAAAATTATAGGTTTTGTGGTTTACTCCACTTTCATTCAGTTAAGCAGTGTTTCAAAGCACTATTTTGTGTTGTAAGCTTCAATCTGGTTAGAACTGTCTTTCAAGAAAGATTCGTAGCTCATAAACATGGCAGCAGCAGACAACCCTTGGACTATGATGTCAAATATCACAGAATAGAATGTTTATGTAGTAAATCTATGTTGCAAGGCTCACCAAAGATACATTAGAGAACCCCTAAACACATTTCATTTAAGTTACAAATATGCACTTTTTCCTCTTAAAACTTACCATACTGTTGAAATTCTGTTGCTAAAGTACTGAAAAAGGAGTGTGCTTGTTTGTGCTGGTTATATGCCTTCTTCCTGAAAACTTATATCAGCTAAGCTAGCTGTTTTACAGGGAGTATGTGTTTTTTACCTTTTTATTTCAATAATCTTTACTGTACCTATGCTCACTATTCATCATGTTTGAGGCAGATGAATATAAAGCTGTTGAGGACATACATTTAAACTTCAATTTTGGTATCCAACCTTACCAATTTGATCCAACAGTATCCAATGTTAATCAGTGTAAGGTGCATAAGCTGCTTCTGATTCTGACATAGAAACTGACAGTTCTGATTAAGATGATGTAAATCAGAGACTTACTGTACCGTGGATTGGCAAATGCTTTTAATTATTAATACCTAATCATTGCTTTATCCATAATCTAGGAGTCATTGTCTGTTTTATTTAGCAACACAAAGATATCTCAGTCCTTCATATTATCTGTGATAGCTTCCCATATATTGCAGAGCAGCTCATTGACCAATGCTGCTTCAAAAAAATGTTATCTATATTTTTTAGTATGTCTTTGTACTCATCTGTTCTGAACTTTATTGTGTGTATGGGGTGGGAGGGGGGCTCTGATGAGATGCCCATATGCACCCATTGTTATCATAATTTGATTCTGCTTCATATTAGTTTATTAAGTGCTCTGTTTGGATATGGTTTCATCTTGTGTTGCAGTACAAAATGTGCATTTGTTTCTCATTATATATGTTACCTATTCTGATGTGTGTGTGTGTGTGTGTGTGTGTGTGTGTGTGTGTGTGTGTGTGTGCATGTGTGCGTGTGTGTGTGTACTTCGATGGTGGTTGACTCTCAGTTCCTGTACTGTCACCTGTGTGACCATATGTGGATGCTCACAGACAGGGGTCAAAACTGGCACTGGCCCCACTATCCAAATGCTGTTAGATATTTTTTTGGGATAGACAAAAATCTTTGTAAGAATAAAAAAGATCATTGAAAGTTTTACTTTTACCACTTGAAAATCAAGACCATGATCCTGAGCATTCGTGCAATGTTGCCGTGGACATAACATATATGATCAGGATCACAGGATTGTTTTTCAAAGGGGTAAAAATAAGAATTGCAATGCTCTTCATTATTCTTACAAGTGTCCCCATGCTCAAAAGAGCATGTACTTTCAGCCCCAACTATCACTTACACTTGACAAAGTAGAAGAACTTTTGTACTTGGACCTTTAATTTAGGGTAAAAAAAAACTAACATACAAAACAAAAAAAAAAGTGTGTGTGTGTCTGTCTGGGTTAACTGAACTGAATGGGTATCTGAACAGTTATAGGTGTAAATATCAGGTGATTGAAAGGACTTAACTGCTGTGAGGCTTAAATTACTGGTAGAAAGATCTAGTAAGTAGGGGGAGTGGCTTAGCTAGAAGGAAGCTACATTTAAAGACTGCCTTAGAAAGATTCTGCTAATATCTTGGCAGAAGACACCAGGAGAAAGGACTGCTGTGTGACTGGACTTCTCTGCTGGGACTAAAGTAGAAGAACTTTTGTACTTGGACCTTTAATTTAGGGTAAAAAAACTAACATACAAAACAAAAAAAAAAAGTGTGTGTGTGTCTGTCTGGGTTAACTGAACTGAATGGGTATCTGAACAGTTATAGGTGTAATTATCAGGTGATTGAAAGGACTTAACTGCTGTGAGGCTTAAATTACTGGTAGAAAGATCTAGTAAGTAGGGGGAGTGGCTTAGCTAGAAGGAAGCTACATTTAAAGACTGCCTTAGAAAGATTCTGCTAATATCTTGGCAGAAGACACCAGGAAAAAGTACTGCTGTGTGACTGGACTTCTCTGCTGGGACTATATTGCCCTCCTTCCCACCCCTCCACCCCCCACCCAAAGCTAGTTCTATTTTTATAGGCACAGGATTTGACTGACAACAGGAACTTCCTGTTTGGGAGCAGGAAGTGAGTGATCACAGAACCACCAAAGACCCACCATCCTAGAAGGGCAGGAGTAGCTCACGGCCCCTCTAGCTGCTGGAGGTCTGCCTCTGAGCAAGTAAGTGGTCCACTGAGAAATATAGGATATTCTTGTCTCAGAACAGGACAATCAGGAGCTTAAAGGGCACACAGGCAGAAAGTAAGGAGAGAAAAAAAACAGAGGAAAGAGTAAGGATTGAAAACAGTTAAGGGGCCAGAAATAAGACATGATTGGAGTGGTGCAGTGCAGTGGCTGTGGAGCAGCAGTCTTCGGGAGACGTTCTGGAGGATGCAGTGTTGTCCCATCTGCAGACACCTCTCTGGGCTGAGAGGAGGTTGCTCATCTCCAGGCTGAGTTGACCAGGATTTGTGGGACCTCCTCTTCCATCCAGGGACCACCAGTGCCACCCCGTTGCCTCAGAGGTTGCCAAGAAAGAGGAGCAGTTGGACCACAGTGGGCTCAGAGAGGGTGAGGTGGTGGAACAAGGTGCATCCTCAATTGTACCTCTCACAGATTCCTATGCCATTCTGGCAAAGTGTGGTTCCTCTATGGAGGCACCCACAGTGGAGACCAAGGAGGATGCTGGGAACCTCCACAAAGGAGACCCACAGGAGGGTGGCAGGGGACCCTGCAGGGGAAGGAAACAACTCCTGGAGGGGGACTCCATTGTTAGGAAGGTAGAACTGGGGGAGGAAGGGGAGAGGGAGGTAAGGTGCCTGCCTGGCGCCATGGCTTGGAGGGACAGGGAGCAAATCCTCAGGATTGCCAGAGCAGTAGCACAGGGGAGGGAGCTGGATGTCATTGTCCACCTAAGGACAAATGACCTGGCTAAGAAAGGGATTAGAGAAGTGCAGGAAGAGTTTGTGGAATTGGGGAGGGGTCTTAGTCAAGTAGCACTCACGGTTACCTTCTCGGAGGTGCTGCCCATCTATGGCATAAGAGAGGCTAGGGTGTTCTGCACCATGGGATTCAATCAGTGGTTGAAAAACTGGTGTGGAGCTCAGGATTTGGCTTCATTGGGGACTGGGGTCCACCTGGAGTGATGCAAGCCTATACTGGCATGATGGGCTGCATCTGTCCAGGAGGGGAACCAGGATCCTAGGTGATAGGTTTAAATGCTTCATTGGCAAGCTTTTAAACTAGCCAAGGGGGGAGGCACTGGAAAGGAACAGGGAAATCCTAGCCCCCCCAAATAATCATGGTAATAAGTGCGGCAAACACCAACATAGAGGTGTCGATAGGGAGAAGGGCAGGGGTAAATGGAGAACATGACAAAGGCAAGAAGGACAGGGATGGGGAAAAAGGGAGTAAGGCCATCAGGAAATGGAGGGTAATGAGTACCAATGCCCGTAGTCTGGGCAACAAGCTCCCTGAGCTGGTGGCCTTGATGGAAGAGGGATGCCTGGATATTGTAGCAGTCACAGAAACATGGTACACAGAGAACCATGACTGGGATGTTAACATACCAGGGTACATAACCTACAGGAGAGACAGGCAGGGGAGAAGAGGGGGAGGAGTAGCTCTCTATGTAAAGGAAGGGATAAAAGCAACTGAACAAAAGAGTAAACAGGGAGGAGAGGAGGCACTGTGGGTCACCTTGGAGACTGGAAAGGGCACCACAATCTGCACAGGGGTTGTGTACAGACCCCCATGTCACGGGAAGGGAATGGACAAGGATATGATAGAAAGCATTCTTAGAATGGCAGAGAAAGGGGAGATACTATTGATAGGAGACCTGAATATGCCAGATGTTAACTGGAGCACATTTGCTGCAGCCACATCCAAGAGCAGGGCCATTCTTGATGCCCTACAGGTGGCAGGCATTAGACAGCTAGTTTCAGAACCCACTCATGAGGGAGCATCTTAGACCTCGCATCAAACGGGGCAGTGAGAGGATCTCAGATCTAGAAGTGGATTGCCATCTGGGGACAAGTGACCATCAAACAGTGTGGTTCACATTAAACTCAGCTACAGAGTCAAGCCATACAACAGTGAGGGTACTGGACTTTAGGAGAGCTGACTTTGGCAATATGGGAGAGTGCATCAGAAAAGCACTAGCAAACAGGCTAGAAGGAGGTGTGGAGCAACAATGGGGAATCATCAAAACTGCCATCACAGAGGCAACAAGCCTTTGTGTGGAGCAAATAAACAAATCAAAATGAAAGAAAAGCCACTATGGTTCTCAAAAGTGGTACAGAAAGTCAGGAAGAAAAGATAGCATTCCGGAGTATAAGGAAACACAGAAGGAGCAGGACAGAGACTGTACCAGTTAAGGCAGAAGGAAGCAGGGAGGAGTCAGAATAGCAAAGGCCCAAACTGAGGAAAAGATAGCCAACTCAGTTAAGAAGGGGATAAAATCTTTTATAGGTACATCAGCGAGCGTAGAAAGACAAAGGAGAGATAGTGAGGCTGAATAGAATGAACGGTGGGTGGGCAGAGGGGACAGTGAAAAAGCAGGATACTGAATGAATATTTCTGCTCAGTATTCAAAAGAGGAGGGGGAAGTGCCTAATCCAATTAACAGAAGCACTCTTGATAGGGGTCGATCCCAGTCCTTTCACAGAAGAAAGGGTTCTGCAAGAATTCCTAAAACTGAAAGTGGACAAAGCAATGGGTCCTGATGGAATTCACCCCAGAATTCTAAAAGAATTAAGGAGGAACTAGTGAAACCACTGGATACTCTTTTTAATAAATCATGGGAGGATGGTGTGGTACCCGAGGACTGGAGGAAGGCGGATGTGATTCCCCTTCACAAAAGTGGGACCAAGACAGAGGCAGGAAACTACAGACCTGTCAGTCTGACCTCTGTGGTAGGGAAAGTGATGGAGTCACTTCTAAAGGAAAGAATAGTTGAGTACCTAGAGGCCAGTGGAGCACAGGACCCAAGGCAGCATGGATTCACAGTGGGAAGGTCATGTCAGATGAATCTAATAGATTTCTTTGACTGGGTGACCAAAGTAGTAGACCAGGGAGGGGCTATGGACATGGCCTACCTAGACTTTAGCAAGGCATTTGACACAGTCCCACACAAAAGATTAATAGTCAAATTAACCAGCCTGGGAGTGGGTCCCAGGGTGGTAGCCTGGGTAAAACATTGGCTGCACAACAGGACACAGAAGGTAATTGTAAATGGAGTCCACTTTGAAGAAAGAGAGGTTACTAGTGGGGTACCACAGGGTTCAGTATTGGGTCCAGTCCTTTTTAATGTCTTCTTCAGTGACATTGCAGAGGGACTGGAAGGAAAAGTATGCCTTTTTGCAGATGACACAAAGATTTGCAACAGGGTTGATACACAAGGAGGCATGGAAAGCATGAAAGGTACTTGGCAAGGTTGGAGGAATGGTCAGAAGTATGGCAGCTAGGATTCAATGCAAAGAAGTGCAAAATAATGCACCTGGGAAACAAGAACCCAGGGGAAGAATACACAATGGGTGGGAGGTAGTAATAACAACAACAAAAGGAAAGGGACCTGGGGGTAATCATATCAGATGACCTTAAGGTTAGCAAGCAATGTGAGAAGGCAGTAGGGAGGGCTGGGGGTATACTGGGATGTATAGGGAGAGGCATCAGCAGCAGAAAACAGGAAGTTGTTATCCCTTTGTACAGACAGTTGGTGAGACCCCATCTGGAATACTGTGTCCAGTTCTGGAGACCCCATCTCCGCAAGGACATAGACAGGATAGAGGTAGTCCAGAGGAGGGCAACTAAAATGGTGCAGGGTCTGCAAGAGAAGTCCGATGAGGAGAGACTAAAAGGAGCTTAATATGTATATACCCTTGAGGAAAGAAGGGAGAGGGGACATGATAGAAACTTTTAAGTACCTCAGTGGAATCAACAAAGTCCAAGAGGGTAGCATCTTTCAGAAAAAGAGACTTGCAAGAACAAGGGACACAATTTAAAGATAGAAGGATGGCGGTTCAGGGGCAATGTGAGTATTATTTCACAGAGGGTAGTGGATGCATGGAACAGCCTTCCTGTGGAGGTTATGAGGGTCTAAAACTGTGGGAGAATTCAAGAATGCATGGGACAGACATAAGGCAATTCTTGTGGGGGGTAGGAAGAAATAGGCTGTTGGTTAACTAGGATCTACGGCCTATCCTGTAGGTAGGGAAATGGGCAGACTAGATGGGCCAAGCGGTCCTTATCTGCCATCAAAGTCTATGTTTCTATGTTTCTATGTTTGTTCAGGAAATTCACACACGTGCAATGTGTGTTCACATTGAGAAGAGGCATCTGGAGGAGGAAGACTGGCCAAACAATAAGGTGATGTGCTTGGTCCAAGCTAAAGTATATATTTGTAAAATATAAGTAACAGATCTTACTGCCACTCATACTGGTGCACATGAATAGTTTATTTTGTCATAGATTTTATTATAGGCACACTGGTCACACAAGTTCAGTATAGCTGCTGAAAGCTGGTAGTGTCCCTTTAATATATGCACTGCTCATTCACTGCATTGATAAAATTTTCCAGAGAGCTGTAAAGTAAGCTGAAACTGAATAGCAGCTAGAAACAAATCATTAGGAAACTATCATTAACGTGTTGCAGTGAGCAGTGCACACATTAAACAGCTCACAGAAAAATTCTAAACCAGTAAGCAGGAGGGACAGTTTAATGTGATGTGTACTGTATGTTATACTGGAATATACATGCATATATGTATTATTCAATGTGTGTGTGACAACAATTATAAAGTATAGTTGTGTGGCTCAGTGGTTAGTGCACAAATTGCTAGTCTACATTCCCCCACTATCTAGATCAGTTTCAGACTTATGTGTGTCATTGCTGATTTAAATGAGGTGTCTAATGGCAATCCCCCCACTCCCTTACTCTCTGATGTCCCTCAGAGCCATAACAGAGGAAAATGGTCTCTCGATGTCTTTCTTTTTAATCTGTGAAAATGTGTGTAGACAGTGTACTGCTATGTTATACTGGGTTATTATAAGGGTAGGAATGAAACAATAATCTGATTGGCTGACAAAGTTCAAGGAGCCTTACAATAATGTTGGATAAGTATACCTGCTGGACCTGATCACATGGTGTAGTAATTTCTGATTTTTACAGACTTGATTTAGATAAGCCTTCAGGGAATACACACCAAGTCTAATGGCACTTGAAACACAGAATTTAGGGGTCCATAGAGTGGGAGCCCAGCCAAAATTTCTGGCATCACTAAATTCAGAATTTGGATCAGCATATCACAAATTATCACTGTGCCAAAATGAGATCTCTGAGTTAATTTGTTTAAAAATTAGAAGTAATTTTGAAACCAAAATTCACAGCCTGTTCAAAAAATACCAGTTTCAATGAATTCTGCAATTGAGAAATGCAGTAATGACATAGCTCTGAAAGTTGTAGGGATGCACAATTTTGGAATGTGATTGTGATGCTCAGTTTCAGAATGTGGCAGTGGTGTAGGATTTCATAATGTTGAGGTGATACACAATTTCAGAATGTGGCTGAAGCACACAACTTCAGAATGTGGTGGTGCACAATTTTGGAATGTGGCAGTGGCACACAATCTCAGAATGTGGCAATGGCACACAACCTCAGAATGTGGTGGTGTGCACAATCTCGGAATGTAATGTTGGTGCACAATCTCGGAATGTAGCGGTGGTGTACAATCTCAGAATGTGGCAGTGGCACACAGTCTCAGAATGTGGCTGTGGTGCACAGTCTCAGACTGTGATAGTGGCACACAGTCTTGAAATGTGGTGATGGCACACAGTCTCAGAATGTGGTTGTGGTGCACAGTTTCAAAATGTGGCAGTGGTGCAAATTCTCAGAATGCTGCATTAGCATAAAGGCATGAAATGTGGCAGTGACACACAGTCACAGAATGTGGTGGTGCACAATCTCAGAATGTGGCGATGATGCACAATTTCAGAATGTGGCACTGGTGCATAATCTCTGAATGTGGCAGTTGCATACAGTCTTGGAATATGGTGGTGGCACAGAGTCTCGGAATGTGGCAGTGCCCACAATCTCAGAATGTGGTGGTGATGTACAGTCTCAGAATGTGGCAGAGGTGCACAATCTAGGATTATGGCAGCATTGTAAAATTTTGGATTGTTGCACTGGTGCACAATCTCTGAATGTGTTGACATGCACAATATTGGAATGTGGAGGTGGTGCACAGTCTTGGAATGTGGTGATGGCACACAAATTCTGAATGTGGTAATGGCACACAATCTCAGAATGTGGTGGTTGTGTACAGTCTCAGAGTGTGGCAGTGCTGCACAATTTCATAATAGGCAATGGTGCATAATCTCTGAATGTGGTGGCTGCATACAGTCACAGAATGTGGTGGTGGCACACAGTCTTGGAATGTGGTAGTGGTGCACAGTCTTGGAATGTGGCAATGGAGCATAATCTCAGAATGTGGTGGTGGTGCACAGTCTTGGAATGTGGCAGTGCCCACAATCTCAGAATATGGTGGTGGTGGTGTACAGTCTTGTAATGTGGCAGTGGTGCACAATCTAGGAATGTGGCAGAGATGCACAATTTTGGATTGTTGCACTGGTGCATAATCTCTGAATGTGGTGTCATGCACAGTATTGGAATGTAGTGGTGGTGCACAGTCTTGGAATGTAGTGATGACACACAAATTCTGAAGGTGGTGGTGGCACACAATCTCAGAGTGTGGCAGTGGTGCAAAATCTCAGAATGCAGCAGTGGTACACAGTCTCAGAGTGTGGCAGTGCTGCACAATTTCATAATAGGCACTGGTGCACAATCTCAGAATGTGGTAGCTGCATACAGACTCAGAATATAGTGGTGGCACAGTCTCAGAATGTGGTTGTGGGGCAGTTTCAGAATGTGATGGTGCGGCACGGTCTTGGAATGTGGTAGTGGTGCACAGTCTTGGAATGTGGCAATGGAGCACAATCTTAGAATGTGGTGGTGTCACACAGTCTTGGAATGTAGTTGTGCCCACAATCTTTGAATGTGGTGGTGGCACACAGTCTCAGAATGTGGTGGTAGTGCACAGTCTTGGAATGTAGCGGTGGTGCCCAGTCTCAGAATGTTGTGGTGGCACACAGTCTTGGAATGTAGCGGTGGCACAAAGTCTTGGAATGTGGTGGTGACACACAGTCTTGGAATGTGGCAGTGGTGAATAGTCTTGGAATGTGGCAGTGATGCATAGTTTTGGAATGTGGTGATGAGGCACACTTTCAGAATGTGCTGGTCACACAACTTCAGAATGTGTGCATGGATGCACAATTTTAGAATGTGGCTGAAATGTACAATGTCAGAATATGGATGGGATGTGATGCATAATTTTGAAATGTGGTGGCCACATACAATTCTGCAATGTGGCAGGGAAAGTAATTTCGAATAAATTAGTCAGATAATTATTTTTTAGCTTTTTACTGTACTTTTCTAATTATACCCATTAGGTGCTGAAGTAACACAATGCATGTACATATATATTGAAATAATAAATGTGTTGCCCTCTTGTCATAAATGGATTTGCTTTGAAATAAGCATTCTATGCATAAGCCTTAAGACAGTTCCTCACATTTGTAAAATCTTTTATCTGTCAGAAAAAAAACAAAAATGCTGAGACAGTGGCAATGATCACAGCAAGCAAACCAAATGCAATTTACCATGGTGGAGGGACTATTTTATGTCAATTTGACACAAAAATAAGCAAAAAGTACTAAACAAATTGTTCAAACTACAGTAACTCATAACCCAATTATAATATAGCAATAAAGAATTCTGAGGAGTTACGTTAATGTCCAGTTAATCACCCTCTGGGGATATGTGACACTCAGCTACACTTTGTGCCACATTATGCCTTCAGGAGGCAACCAACAGGACATTAACGTAACCCCTGTTGTTCATTATTGCTTAATTTTATATATATATATATATATATATATATATATATATATATATATATATATATATATATATATATATATATATACACACATATATAGATAGATAGATATGTATATGTATTAATAAGTGTGTGTGTTTCACTGACGGCCTTGACCCAAAACTCCTCTCCCTCTCTACTTCAGTCATTTCCTACCCCCTCTCAATAATCATAAATCTCTCATTCTCTATTGCCTTGGTCCCCTCTTCATGGAAATATGCTGTGGTCCTCCCTCTACTCAAAGGGGGTGACCCCCCATCCTCTGGCAACTATCGCCCCATTTCTCACCTCCCTACCCTTGCCAAGCTTCAAGAACACATTGTCCTCTCCCAACCCATCTCTTTCCTATCTGACACCTCCTTTTTCAGTTTGGTTTCAGGAAGAAACACTCAACCACCACCTCTCTCCTATGGCTCACAGACTCCATCCTCACCAGGATAGACAATGGTCAAATTACCTCCACCATTTTTGTCGACCTGGTCAAGGCCTTCAAAAACATCTCTTACTCCCTTCTCCTTGGCTCACTCCTGGCAGCTGGCCTATCTCCCTCCACCACAAACTGGTTCAAGCCCTACCTTACTGGCAGAACCCAATCAGTTAAGATCTTGGATGCCACGTCCCTTCCTGATTATCACTGGAGTCCACCGGGGCTCTGTATTAGGGCCCCTCCTATTATCTATCTTCTTAAATGATCTAACCTTCTGTTTGCTTCCCATCTTCCACTATACATATGTATGCTGATGATGCAGTCCTGTATGCATCTGGCTCCTGTCCTGATGAGGTTACAAGATTACAGCAAGACTTTGACATGGTTCAGCTCTGGTTTGCTAATCATCAGCTTTTCCTTAACATCAAGAAGACATCTCCATGACCTTTGGCACAAGGCAGTGACTCTCTAGGCGACCCTCCCTGCCCACTTTCTACACCCTTGATGGGACTTTACTTGAGGACACATCCTCCTTCAGGTATTTAGGTGTTTGGTTGGACCAACACATAAACTTCTCTGGACATGTTGATGTCATCCAGAAAAAACTGCACTCCAAGCTTGGTGACCTGTTCAGGAACTGTAGTTGCATCCCTCCTATGGCTAGACATAAACTTGTTCAGAAGATAATACTGTCCATTTTTAACTACTGTGACACAGTCTGTGGTGCTGCCACTTAGTCCTCCCTGGCCAGACTGGACACCCTCTTCAATTCCTTCTGCTGCTTTGCCCTGGATGCCCCCCTCACTCCTATCATTGTGATCTTGATTGTTCTCTATCCTTTCCCTCTCTTACAAATAGGTGACTCTCCCACTGTGCTAAATTCACCTTCGAGCACTGGTTGGGTGAGCTCTCTTCCTACCTCACTTCCTCCTTTATAACACCCCCAACCCTCCCATTCTCTTAGATCAACCGGCTCCTGCACCTTGGTTGTCCTCCGCAGATCCACCCAAATCAGCCAATCCAGTTACTCTCACCGCCTCCCAAAAATTTGGAATTACCTCTCCCCTCAAATCCAGCACTAATCCTCCACCTACTCCGTCACCTCTGCCCTCAAGAATTACCTTGCACCTAGCTGATCCTGCCATGTTCCTCCCTAATTCACTCCTTTAAACCCAAGAAAAACCCTACCCCTCTACCATAACCTTCATTTTACCCTGTGCACACTCACCCCCGATATTTCTAGCTCTCCTCCCCTTCCCCCAAATTGTGCCTCCTTACTGGCCTCTCTTGATCTCTCACAGAATGTAAAGGACCCCAAATGCTCTCCATTGGTCCTTCTCCTACCCCCAAGGGGCTTGTATCTCTCATCCACTTCCTTCCCCCTCCATTCTAAAGGGGTTTCTCTGGGACACTGCCTAATCCCTTTCTCTTTGGTCCCCCTAGTCCCCTTGCAGGGTTCCTCGCATCCTCAGGGGGTCTCCAGGGACACAACTCTCTACTCCTTCCCCCCAGGTCACACAGGGAGATGAGTGACTTATTGCTCAGCATGCCTTCCTGGTAAAACATTTCAATAAATAAATAAATAATTAGAAAGTGCAGTTAGGTGGCTCGGTGGTTAGTGCAAAAATTGCTAGTCTATATTCCCCCACTATCTAGATCAGTTTCAGACTTATGCATGTCATTGATGATTTACATGAGTTGTCTATTGGCACTCACCACCTTCTGATGACCCTCGGAGCCTGAAAAGAACACAGTTCCGCAATACTTTTTTTAATCTGTAAAAAAAGGTTCATTGTTGATGCAATCCTGCACCCCAGCCCAACCTCCCACTGAGTGCCCACCACCACACATGCCCCAAATGCCCCCACATGATCTCACTCACCTAAACAGATCCCTGTGTGAAGATCCACTGTCCCATGGAAGACACATCTTGATGCTTTATTCGGCAACTGCTATATAAGAAATAGGAAAGTGCAGTTAATAAAACCCATTGAAATACATTAATCCTCACTTGCCTTATTTTATAATAGCTGTCACCCGTTCCAGCAATATGTGTCTTCGATGGAAGAGTATCTTCACACTAGAACATTAGTAAAAATGATTGTGTGTGGAGGAGTCTTGGGGTGTGGAAGGTGGGGTGCTCAGTAGAGGTCTGGCTGGGGGGGGATGGGAGTCACATCACCACCTAGTCTATCCTATTAATCTCTATCTAGTGTGAGACCCCATGCCCAAACTGAACTCTGGAGCCCTCCCAATGCCTCCAGGATGCCCCTATGTCTGTCCCACTCCTTCTTAAATTCTGTGACAATTTTAGCCCCTACTACTCCCTCTGTTAGGTTATTCTAGGTATTCACCACCGTCTCCATGAAAAAATATTTTCTCATTTCCCCTGAGTCTTCTCCCCTCTAACTTCATTTTTCCCCCTTGACTTGGAGCATCTGTTACAGTACTTTGGAAGATGCTTCCTTCCTGTACTCAGTTAATACCGGTGATGTATTTGTATTTTTCAATCATATCCCCCCTCCCTCCTTTCCCCAAGGGAATATATATTTAACTCCTTTAGTCTTTCTTCATAGGTCTTATCCTGCAGGCCCTGCACCTTGTTACTTGCCCTCCACTGCATCACCTCCACCCTGTCTATGTTCTTCCTCAGATGGGGCCTTTAGAACTGGACACAGTATTTGAGGTGAAGTCTCATGAGTGTCTTAAACAGGGGCAAGATGACCTCCCTCTTTCTATTCATCATACCCCTTCTTATGTATCCAAGCATCTGACTAACCTTTACAACCACCTTATCGCACTGCCATCTTTCGCTTAGGTCCTCTGAGATGATAACTCCCAGGTCCCTTTCCTGCTTTGTGTCTTTCAGCACCTCCCCACCTAGTTCATACTTTGCCCTTGGGTTCATGTGCCCTATGTGCATAATCCTGCACATCTCACATGAATCCCAGCTGCCATACTTCAGACCATTTTCCCAGTTTTCTAAGGTCTTCCCTCATTCTTTCAACACCCCATGGAGTGTCCATACTATTGTATACCTTTGTGTCATCTTTGAAGAGGCATACCTTCCCATCCAGTCCCTCTGTAATGTTCCCAATAAAGACATTGACGAGGACCAGCCCCTACACCGACCCCTGTGGTACCCTGCTCATCGCCTCTCCCTCTCCAGATTACTCCCTGTTTACCACAACCCTCTAACTCCTGCCATTCAGCCAGTTATCCATCCACAGAACTATTTTAGGATTCACCCCAAGGCTCCACAGTTTGTTAATCAGCTTTCTATAAGGGACAATGTTGAATGCTTTTCTGAAGTACAGATTAGCCACATCCACTGCACCTCTCAGGTCCACAACCTTTGTTACCCAGTCATACCATACATTAGTTTAATGAATTAGTGCAAAAGGCAGTGATTTTCCTAAATACATTAATGTTAGGGTTAGATCTATAAGTAAATAAATGCCATATAAGGGAGTGCATGTGTGTTAGTGTGTGTAGGTGGCAGTGCTCTGTATGTATAGACAGTGCACTGCTGTTATACTGGACTATGCATATATGTGTATATGTATTAGTGTGTATGTACCACAACAATTAGAAAGTGCAGTTTAGGTGGTTCATTGGTTAGTGCATAAATTGTTAGTATATATTCCCCCACAAGCTAGATCGGTTTCAGCCTTATGCATTGCATTGCAGATTTAAATGTGTAGTCTAGTGGCAACTCTCCCCCCTCCGATGTCCCTCGGAGACTAAAAAGAAGAAAACGGTCCCTCAATGCCGTTTTTTTAACTGTAAAAATGTGTGTAGACAGTGCACTGCTACATTACACTGGAATATATATGCATATATGTGTGCATATATTAGTCATCCCCATCCATTGCCACCAGTAGTTCAGTTAAGGCCACTTTTCGGGTGCCCCATCCCAAGACCTCCCTAGCCCAAAGGTCCTTCCACTACTGTGCCCCCACATGGTTCAACTCCCTCCTGCTCTCTGTCACTAAGTCTACCAAAATTGGTCCCTTTAAAGTCACTCTCCGTAACCACCTCTTTGGCGCCTAAAGCTGTAGTTGCCCTTAATCAACCTAATGTTGGAGTCCCTTCCTGTTTCTTGCCTATAGCCTTGACAATGTCCATTGGACTGCCCCCCCCTTTTTTATGATTATTTACTGCATGTAACTTTATCCCATAAACCACTGTTATATTGTGTTCTTTTTGTTATCTGTATTGCACCCTTATGTTACCACTGTTGTATCTCACACTGTAACCATGTCTACCCTCCCTGTGACGAGGTGCCTTTGTAAATGAATCCCTGACTCAAAGGTTGTAAATCCGAGTTTCAAAATAAATAAATAAAAAATAAAAATAAAAAAGTATATCACAACAATTAGAAAGTCCATTTAGGTGGCTCATTGGTTAGTGCAAAAATTGCTCTTTTAAGCATTTCTTACTGCCCACAATAGCATCATTTATCAGTTGTACTGGCACTTGCTTGACCTTGTTACACATAGCCTCAAATTCCACCATTATCTGAATAGCTAACTACACAGCTCATAGGTTTGGAATGTTTACAGGGCAAGACGGAATTTAGTATTCTAGTAGTGAGTAACTTGATGATTAAAGGGGTAGAAAAAGTGGTGGGAGGCAAGAGAAAGTGGTGGGAGTGGTCAGATACCATGCCAGACATTACTAGGATAGAAAGAAGAATAATGGAGGTAGGGTGCCTTGCATGATAGGAATCTTAGGAACCAATGATCAGCAAAGCAGCCTATTGAGGTGGTGAAGGGCAACTTTCAAAGACTGGGGGCACACCGAAGGTACACTTGACTTCCCTGGCCATTTATGAGGTCCACTCTGTAGGTGAGGTGGGGAGGAGAGGAAGCAAAATAGAAGGGTGAAGAAGGAGGAGGAGACTGAGAGGTTGATTTGGTGGCTGAAAGGATGTTGCCAGGAGGAGGTTACCATTTTATATGAAACTGGGGGTTCCTTGGGCAGGAGGCTCTTGAAGGGTAATGCCTTCACTTAGCAATAAAATGGGCAGTGTGTTGGGGCAGAAGTTCAATGTCTATGTTGATGGAGATTTAAACTAAGGAGGGGGAGGTAGAGGCTGGAGGCACCACACAGCAATGAGAACAAATTGGAAATATTGTTATGAATCCACAGGAAATTGGAACTAGTGTAAAAGCACTGGGGGTGGAGGCATCTGGAGAGGACCATAATAAATTATGAAAAGGAGTTAGGCAGTGGAGGCACACAGAGCAAGCCAGGGCCAGGACATTAAGGAGGAACAGGAAGGGCGGTATAGGCACATGCTGAAAGACAGTCTGCTTAAATACCAGGAGCCTACAGAACCAACTTAGTGAGCTCCAAGTGATAGTGGTAGCTTTGGGATTAGATCTCATAGCTTTCAAAGGAACATGGGCCTCTGTGAACAAAGACTGGGACTTAGCAGTACCAGGATACACCATGTATAGGCAAGATAGGGGTAACAGAAAAGCATACGGTGTAGTTCTTTATGACAAGGGGGGCATAGAGTCAGTAGAGGATGGGTCCATCTAGGGAGGGAAGGGAGAGACAGAATCACTGTGGGTTCAGCTCATTACCTCATCAGGAAAGAAGCAGCACATAGGATTTGTCTACAGACTGCCTGGACCAGGGGATGAGGGAAATGGGGAGATAGTGACAGAAATTCAGAAGGGTACTGAAAAGGGGGAGGTAATGATGGGAGATCTCATTCTACCATATGTAAATTGAAACATTTCAGCACCTAAGAGCACCAGGAGTCACACCCTGCTTGATACTGTGCAGGACTGCCTGCTGGTGCAGCTGGTCAAGGAACCCAAAATGCACACTGCCATTTTTGACCTCATGCACACCAACTCAGAAATGGTAGGCATATCTCTCAACCTTCTTTCCTGCAAATCAGGAAAAGGGCTGAAAATAATTGAGGACCAAGTACTAAAATCAGGGATACGACTTAGAAAAGGGAAATATCTTCTCAAGCAGCCTGCTACATTGTGGAGTTTGGTGTGGGAAGCATTTTCTGAAAGAGAACTGGACTGTAGCATTAATGTCTGCACTAACATAAGCTACAAAGCCATACTTTTTAGCATTATAAAAAGGCTCTCAGAAATGCTGCAATCTGATTGGCTGTTAGGATTCCAACAACCTTACATTAATCCATGTTATACTGTCATGTACAGCCTGATCACCATGGCACATGGATTCTTCCTGTCAGCATTCTGTCCTCTAGTACTGCTGAATGTGTGGAATGATGCATTCTGATTTTGAACCAGTATTCTTAAACTGTTGGTGAAAGAACTATTTTATTAAAAATCTCTCTCTAATGAGGAAAACATTAAAAAAGTATACTTTTAACACTTTTTTTTTGGAATCATTTTTTATAATAGCAATAAGGCACTCCCAGGAGTTAGATTAACAGTCAGTTAATCACCCCCGAAGGGCAATATGGCACTCAGCTGCACTTCATGCCACATTACACCCCTAGGGGGTGATTAACAGACTGTTAATCTAACCCCTGGTAATGCCTTATTGCTTAATCAAAAATGCTGAACGTATAAGGGACCAGGGAAATTTCTGAGTCAATATCATGTACATTCCTGAAAATCAGGAACAGTTGAGAGATATGATGGTAGAAGGAGTGAGAATTGGATAGCCACTGGAGCCTAGTGACCATAACACCATATGGTTCAAACTCACTCTGGCTACCAGTATATCCTTGTCAAAGGCTGTATCTCTGGATTTCAGAAGAGCAGACTTTGGCCAGGTGAGGGAACTAGTTAAGGATAAGGTTGCTTGGAGTGGACAAAATTGAGAGGGACATCAACGAATGGTAACTCCATACTCCAAAATGTGCATAATGGCCTGTGTAACAATCTGCTGCCTGTGTATAGACAGTCAATGCCTGGCATAAATGAGCCTGCCCAGGCAGGGTCTGACCTCAGAACTTGTACAATTGATATGATCTTTAGATGTTAAAGAAGAGTTAAAACATTCAGCCAGGGTACTAACATTTAAATATGTTTTCCAATGGGGTAGCACAAATTGTAAATAAAAAGGAAAAAAAAAACTTTATTTTCACAAAGTGGACACCACCAAGTATGCATTGAGTTTTCTTTGCATGCATTTCCAGTTGATTAAGTGAAAACCAAGAATGAAAGTAATGGAAATCAGATTGTAGTTAACTATTGATAATGTCAGCTAAGTTGTTGACGACAAATAAAATTCAGTAATCAGCATATGATCGAATAATACTGTATCATTAGCATGTTACTTAATAGAACACAATTAAATAACAGCAGGAGGGGGATAAATGACCAAAGTAAAATGAATAGGAGCAAGTATGGAACCCTGATTGAGACAAAGTGAGATAGGAAGAGGACCAGAAAAAGAGCCACACCAAGAAACAGATTATGGCTGGCATATAAAATACAAACCAATCAATAACATTGTCTATAAACCATAACAAACAAGATGATTTAAAAGAATAAAATGATTTATTAAACTAAAAGTTTTGTAAAGATCAATAAAAATACAATCAGCAGCTAACTCTTAATCCAAAAACAAGACAAATAAATAGTCATGAAAATCAATTCTAGATGTTGGTGTAGAAAACTTTTGATTTAAACCAGATTGAAAGCTGGAAAGAATATTGTATTGGGGAAAAAAAATTCATCATTTGATCATGAACTTCTTTTTCAATAAGTTTAAATAACCATATAATAAAAATAGGCAGATAATTATCTGCACAATATTTAGCAGAATACCTGCAAGGAGAATAACAAAACTGTGCTTCCATGCTGAAGGAAAGATTAACATTAATTTAAAAGGAAGAAAAGGGACAGGGGGAGTTGGATGGCTCAGTGGGTTGGTAGTGGGTTAAGGAGCCATTTAGCTATAGTTCACTGGCTCAAATCCAGCCCAAATCAGTAACAGCTGAAAGCCATTATCAGTAGCAGCAGGTGATATAAAGAAAAAAAAAGAAAAATTTGAGTTTGTGTAGTGTATAACATAGTGCATTAATTCATTTAGTGAAATTGTGCAGTTGGATGAATTTTACTATGCAAATTGCCACACTATTCACCTTGCAATTAATTTTATGATGAAAATAGCTGCATTTCACACCAAAGAATCACCAAAAAGTGAGAATTCTATTATTCACGTTCACATAGTGAAATCCAGCATGAGTGCAAGATGAATCTGAGGATAGTAGAGTGAAGGAGCAAGCAGAATTGTTAGGAAAGAAAAGGCAGGGTTGGAACTGAGGATTGCTAAGGGTGTATATGAAAATTACCAGAGATTGTTTAGAGTATATCAGTTAGAGTATATCAATATATGGGGACCAGTAAAGGGGACCAATAGGGATAGCATTGAGAGGGTGTAGAGGCAATCAACTATAAAATTATTTATGAATGAAGGGATCTAGAATATGAGGATAGATTGACAAAGCTGAATTTAATGCCACTTAATATGACACTGATTGGGAGGGGGGGCATGATATTGCACTATATCTCAATACAAGACACCAACTTGCTGGATCAACTGAACCTAATCATTAAAGATCATAACAAGGGCACCAGGGGACACAAATTACAATTTAAACACACTATATTTATATCTGAGAATCAAAAGGCATTCTTTACCCAATGAATAATCAACCTATGGAATGCTCTCCCCAAAGATATGGGGCTGGATTCACAAAGCTTTCAGAAGGTGTAAAACCTTCCCTAAGTCCCCAAAACTGCCTCAGCTATGGAAAAAAGGGAAGACTGCTCTAAGTGCTATTCACAAAATCCTCTGCAGCTGTGGAAAAAAGCAGTACAGACCGTGGAAAAAAGTTCAGCTGTGGAAGTCACTGAGGGAAAAGCGTATGAGATAAGTAAGGCACAGACCTTGAAAGGCTATTCTCAGCCAGGTTTTTTTCCACAGTTGCGGAAAAATGCTACACACAGTGGAATGAGGTGTAACTCCCTCAGCAAACTGCAGTAGTGCCCCAACAATTGGAATCGATTAAGGTGGAAGTGAGATACAGGTAATAGCATCCCAGATAGTATAGCAGTGGCTGTTGGTACAGCAACAAATGCACACATTGCCATGATATGGCAACAAGCAACAATCACCAGACACAGTGCAGCCAATGATGGAGCCCCACAGGCGGTAGAGTTTGACCAGCCTGCAGTGAGTGCTACCCCCGCAGGCCACGGGAGCACCCTAGGGAGGGAAGACAAGCAGTGACAGTCAGCCACTGTGGTGCCATGGTACCGCTGGTACCTGTGGTGCTGCTGTGGTCCCAGTTGAGGGACTGGCTGTAGGTCTCTTTGTGTGTGCTGTCAGCTTCATATTATGGCAACAACGTTAAAGTCTGCTGCTTCAGCTACTGAATTGTACTATTGCTGTGTCTTCTCAGCCATTTCCGCAGCTGCGAATCTGCAGCTGCAGATCCGCAGCATTTGCAGGATTCCCACAGCTGCTGGAATTCCACAGCTGTGGGATTTGTGAGGAATTCCCACAGTTGCGGGATTTTCTTTGTGAATATCATGCAACTGCATTTCCGCAATGCTGTAGGCTTTTTCCTGCAGCTGCGGGATTTTGGGCCTTCTTTATGAATCCTGCCCATTATGTCTAGTAAAGACAAAATGCAATTCAAAAATAGATTAGAATACTACCTATTAAAGTGTAATACTGTACTGTGATTTATTACAGATAATTACAGGACACATATGGGCCTACAGCCTTTGTCTCGCTCCTAAGACATTAGTATAAACCTTAGTATTAAGGAAAAGAGGAAAACTAAAGATGGTGCATGTACTTCTTGTCTGTGTTAGAATTTGGACAATATGAGAGTTTTGTCTAGGAGTGGTGGAATTGGGACAAAGGGTTCTCCCTATGATTGGCAGTTGAAAGTTGGGGGTGTTATATGGAGATAAGTGGTATGATGTAGGAGATACAGGCTTGTGTTGCTCCTGGCAGACAAATTGGATGAAAACAAAAACTCAGATACAAAACTGAGGTAAGGTACACTACTGTGCAGCATCCCCAGCATTCCAATCTTTCAAGCAGCTGTCGAAATAGGACAAACATGGCACATAATATTAATGTTTCTCTCTTCTTGGACTGCATTAAGACAACTTATAAGAGAGAAATTATAAGAACATATAAATAGAACCTGGTGGATTGCTTACATATACTAGAATATTACTTTTCAGATAATGATTCTAAATATTTCACAAATCTCTATAAGGGCTGGGTGGTCCATACCCTCTTATGATTAAATCAAAAGTTGTGGCAAGTATCTTTAAAAATAATTTTGGGGGATTACTTGAAGAAAAGTTGGAAGATAAAAAAGGTCATTTTTAATTATTAAAGTTAAGCTTGGAAGTCAAATTCCTAATAAAGAAGATCGTTTATTGTTCTTTAAATTATTCTTTGCTTTTCCCACTTACTGGACCACACATTATTGCTGAAAATGATAACTTAATATAAGGTCTAATGGACAGGTCAATTGGCTTTTTAAAATCTTTATTAGGGGTGCATTGCAAATGAGTTGTGACCCTGAAATAAAATGAAATGAAAGAAGAATAACAAAAAAAGCACGTGGCCAGTTTAAGTCAAACCAAAAGGCCCACCTGGTGACTAACTACATCAAATGTGATTGTGACCTTTAATCTCCCGCTGCCCATCACACTGAATACTGTCTCTCTCTCCCTAGGCCCCCTCTTCCTGGCCCCTTGACATCCTCTCTCCATGCCCCCTCTACTCTTTTCTCCCCTTTTTGACTCCACCACCCCTCTTGTCCCTTCTTCCCAACCCCTGACAAAGCTGCTTTCTGGCTGCTCCCTTGCCCCCCCCAACCTAATCTTGACAATGCTTAAACCTAACTGCTCTCTGGAATTTATTGACTAACTTCTATATGCTCTTTACTTTTCTGCTGTCTTCCTCACTTCCATATGCAAATTGTGTGTATGTAATGGAACCGTTCTCAAATGTACAATGCTCTCTGTGTCTTGTTATGAATTTTGTTTTAATTTTCTGATCTATTGTGATGTTACACTTTGTCTATTCTCTGACACGGAACCTCTGTAAATGAACATCTCACTCAACGATTTATTCCTAGTACAGTTGAACCTCATTTATCCGACCCACATGGGGGACATCTGATCAGGTCGGATAAGCGGGGGGGGTCGGATAAACGGGACTTACATATGTTGCGCTGTATTTTGTCTCTTATCCATTGACACTCACACAGTAAATCAAACTGAAAGTAAGTCCGTGAAAAAACACTCCATCATTACTGAATCACATCACAAGCTTTAACTTATGTTCAGCAGCACTCACGCAGCCAAGGACAGTTAACCTGTCTTTTTGTTTTTTTTATTCCTGGAGCATCTTTTTTCGAACCATGCGCCAGAGTACGCTCAGGAAGACCTCGCCAAAATAGCCCTGTTTCATCTGCTTTGAACACCTGTTGGGGCAGCAATCCTTCCTGCTCGATGGTGTTCAACAGCTGGCTGATAAAAGGTTCGATTTCCTCATCTGCTGAACTGATCCTTTCGACGCACAGTCTAAGCTGGTGAATACCGTGCCATCGCTTGAATCGATCTAGCCAGCCTTCGCTAGCTGAAAACAGACAACTGGCACCAAGTTGCTCGTGAAACTGGAGGGCCTTTTCTTTCAAGAGCAGCCCCAATTTAGGGGTACCTTTCTCTTGCTCTTGGCAGAACCATGTGTAGATGGCGGCATCACGCTGTTCATTATTACAGCTCCGCATATTCTTTCTGTCCTCCGATCCTACGACTGACTCCATAGAAACAGCAAAATCCTGCAGCTTGCTCTTCGCTTGCTTGATATCACTGATGGTGAATTTTCCCACACTATACCCCTGTGCTAGTGCCACAGCTCACTTCCCATTCTTAAGCCTTTCTGCAATCCTGATCTTCTGTGCAACTGTAAGAACCAAGCACTTTCTTTTCTGAGCAGAGGACGGGGACTCCATTGACGACATACACAGCTACAGCATATCACTCTAAGCACTTAATGACAGCTATATTGAGCAGTAAGCAGCATCTAATTGACAAATTAAACACCTCCTTAAGTGCTTAGATTGGTAGTGTAACTGTTGGTTACAGAGCTGCAGTAGGCAGGATCTCAATTGACAACAACTGCAAAGACTGCCAGAACCAGAACTGCTGTAATATAAGTAGGGGAACACAGCGCGGGTTCATTAGATAGGGAGATCTGGATATGAGGGGGTTGGATAAACAGGGTTCAACTGTATTCAATAATTAAATAAAAATAAAACTAGATCTGGATCTTGTCTTCTGATCACCCCTTCTGAAATTATTCAATGTCTAGATCATGTATGGGTGCACGAAAGACATCTGATTTTATTTACACCACTATAATAACATCCTGTACCTATGTATAATATCAATCATATTTCAAAACATAACAGTTTATTTCCTTGGCCACATTACATAGAAACATAGAAACATAGAATCTGATGGCAGGTAAGGACCGCTTGGCCGACCCAGTCTGCCCATTTCCCTACCTAATGGATAAGCTGCAGATCCTAGTTAACCAGCAGCCTACTTCTTCCTACCCCAACCCCCTAGAATTGCCTTATGACTGTCCCATGCATGCTTGAATTCCACCACTGTTTTTGACTCCACAACCTCCTCTGGAAGACCGTTCCATGCATCCACAACCCTCTCTGTGAAAAAATACTTCCTTAAATTACCTCTGAGCCGCCCCCCATCTTCTTCAAATTGTGCCCCATTGTTCTTGCACACCTCTTTTTTTGAAAGATGCTACCCTCTTGGACTTTGTTGATTCCCTTGAGGTACTTGAAAGTTTCTATCATGTCCCCTCTCTCCCTCCTTTCCTCGAGGCTATACATATTAAGCTCCTTAAGTCTCTCTTCATATGTCTTCCGGTGCAGACCCTGCACCATTTTAGTTGCCCTCCTCTGGACAGCTTCCATCCTGTCTGTGTCTTTGCAGTTCAATCTTGCACTGAATTTACCCATTTGTTCCTTCTTCTCTCAGTGTCCGGAGGGGTCATCCAACCTCCTGCTTCCAACAACCAATCTTCTCTACCTGTAATTTAGCTAGACCCAGGTGCCAGTAACCTGACCTCAAGCCCTTCTATATACCCCTCCCTCCTCTAATCATGTCCAGGTACATACCCCTGGCCCAGGCACCCTCCACCCCTGGCCCTGCCTGTTCCCCCCCCTTATCCCTCTTGGCCCCTTAGTCCTATCCCCTAATTCCCTTTCAACCAGCCCCCATCTCCAGCTTGTGTTTGATGGTGGGGCTTCCCTCCTTTGTGGGGCCCTGGCCCATCTTACAGCCTAACCACAGCCAGTTGACACAATGTCAATAAAAAGACCGCCATCTCTCTATCAAAGAGATGCACCCCATCCTCCCTATAAAGATGTAGTTTATCAAAATGAATGCCCTGGTGTGTAATGCAGGCTCCCCACAAATCTTTCAGAAATGATGCCACCCTTCTGTTCAGCCATTTACTGGCTCTCTCAATCGCCCCAGCGTTAATGGCCTGACACCATACCCTTCTCAATATTATTTCAGAACACACAATCGCTACCTTGGCCACCAACTGCTTATGGTCTGCAAGTCAGCCCTAATAGCTCTCAACAAAGCTTCCCATAGTGTCTTCTCCAAGTCGTTGCCCCCAAGGTGAATAACCAATATGCCTGACCTTCCCCAAAACAACTTAGGCTCCTCTAGTACAGGAAGCAATTGAGCCCCGGGCATCCTCCAGACCCCTTTCCAGTGTATCTGTGGGCTTCTGAGTCCTCTCACAAATTCCCTTTCCACCTGGCCAGACGCCATGTGTTTCTCCACCCAATAAATATAGGAATGCCCCAGGATCCACATAATCCATCTCCTCGTTACACTTGCTGATAGAAGAAAGAACACAAGACAGTCATTTCAGGATCTGAAATAATGCTTATAACAGTCGGATCACCATCTACCCCACTCTTTTATATCTTCTGCCGATCCCCCTTCCAGGACTAGGGCTGAAGCAATCCATATCCTGAATGAGTGCTTAACAAGCTGTGCCTGGTCATGTCCCTGAATTGCTAATACCCTTTTTAATGCTCCCCACACCTGGTAACATGTTACCACTCTCCTGGTACCATGTTGAAACCAGGAGCCTATGCCTGATGGCCATATACTCCTGTACCTCTTTATGGTATTAACTGTGCACACCTGCCTTTCCCCCCTTCGCTGAAACTGTACTTGAGTTCCCCATTCCATCCGGTCTGTTTCTGAGAACCACAACCAAATATGTAGGCTTTCCCTGTTGAACTGAATGTCCTCCTTCTGTAGCCCCCCTTCAATGTCACCATTGTTTTTAGCCACCACCTCCCCACCCTAAAAGCCACTCTATACAGCAATGTGAAAATTGCCTGAAAGAGGCAGGCCTCCGATACTGAGTCACATATGACCTCCAGTGACCCCATGACCACTGCTAGGATGTCGGGCATTATGGGTCTGCGTGTGTCTGTTTGGGGGCCCTGTCCTTATTGCCAACCCAGCAGCATGTGTCTTACCCTTCTACTGTTTTTGGGCTCTGGCCAACCCCTGGTCCCACAGGCCCAACCTATACCAGCTAACTGTACTGCCATGGTCGAGTGAGACAATCATCTTTCTCACCTGTCCACCATAAATCTTATTACCTGCTCCTCCATGACTGGTAAATGTACCACCATTCCCTGCTGCACTCCAAATCCTCGGAAGGCTTCCCATGCACCTTCATAGGCCTTCAGAGTGTTGGCCAACCAGGAGCTCCAGTACAACATTCAGGTTTTTGCCACCCAATTCCACACAGGTGGTCTGGTACCAGCGTTTTCACCATTTTCACCTGAGGTGCCAGTCTCCTGAACCTGCTCAACTGCAAACGTGAAAGGCTGTCAGCGATATCATTTTCTACCCCTTCCACGTGCCTAACTCTAAATGTCAGGTTCAAGTGCAGTCTTAGTATTACCAGCTGTCTGGCCACCCTATTCACCGAGTCAGTGGATTCTTTCTTCCTTCCTGTTGATTACTTCCACCACACCTTTATTGTTGCACCAGAAAATAACTTTTTTGTGTCTTATCCCCCCCCCATACCACCAACTCTATCCAAATAGGGAAAATGTCAAGTAAAGTAATGTCCTTCTGCAAACCCCTGAACTTCCAGCTATCTGGCCAGGTTTCAGCAATCCATCTATGCCTATAGTATGCCCCAAAACCCAGAGCACCTGATGCATCCATGTGCAATTGCAGGGCCTTGCTGTCTACCCAATCCTCCAGCAGGAAGGTAATCCAATTGTAGTCCTCCAAGAAGTCATTCCACACCAATAGATACTCCCATACCCCTTTTGTGATATACACCCAGTGATGAGGCCACTTTGCCTTATTTGTGGCCCACCCTAACCACCGCATGAACACTCTGCCGGGGGCTGATCATCTTACAGGTGAAGTTGAGATGGCCCAGCAGCTGTTGCGCTACCACCAAAGGTACCCTTCTTCTTCCCAATACCTGGCCAAGGAGCACCTTCAGTTTCTGCACCAAGGCTTGACGCAGGTGAATACACTCCCAGATGGTATCCACTTAAATTCCCCAAAACTCCATCACTCTGGGTGGCCTCTCCATCTTTCTTACCACCAGGTGAATACCAATTGCTTCGCACAAGGCCTGGAAGTCCCTCAATATCCCTTGCACCTCCCTCTTAAATTCCCCGATCAACGAGAAATCATCCAGGTAATGTACTACCTGGCTGTGCCCATCCCTGTGCCTAAACACCCCACTGTACCCTTGTACTAAATACCTCAAAACTTGAGCAGGCTACTAAGCACCCCATGGGCATGGCCTTATAAAGTAAAATCTGCCATCAAATTGGAAACTCAGCAGGTCCCAGTCCTCTGGATGAACTGGCAGTAGGTGCAACATAGATTCTACATCCATTTTCACCAACCATGCCCCATGTACCACCCTAATGAGCAACACTGCTGAGTCAAGCGATGTGTAGGACACAGCACTGTGCTCATCAGGGATGCCATTGTTCACTGATGTGCCTTCTGGATAAGACAGGTGATGAATCAGCCGGTACTTCCCCAGTTATTTTTGGGGAACAATTCCCAAAGGGGAGATACTAAAATGGCCACATGGCAGTATCTTTTTTTTTTTATTCAGTTTACTTTATTGGCACAGTAATGATACATGAGTTATACAGCCCTAATCAGGCTGACACTTGCAAGTTACATTTGCCATTATCATATAAACATGTTTGCAAAAACAATATCATTGAGATAAACAAGATTGACCTAACAATTGATGAGGTAACCTAATACAACTTTACCCCATCCCATCCCAACCCAACACCCACCACCCACACAGCATCTACATACAAATTGAGGCATCGCAAGGATTCTCATTAGGAAGCAAAACAAGGATCAAAGGATACATCTAGCAGGGGGGTCTTTCCTATGGCCAGACAGACTAAGCTTGCCAAGCAGCTAGAACAGCATCCAATAGGCTCCAACTGGAGCCATAGGACTGGATCCTGTTGTTCATTTTGGCTATGTGTAACTCCAATTGTAATGCAAGCGTATTCTCCTTATACCATTCTAGGACTGGTGGAGTAATGGTGTCCGTCCAGTGCCTTAGGATGACAGCTTTGGTCGTAGCCGATATAATAGCCATGTACAACTTTTTTTGCCTACTCATGCCTCTGGGGAAGCTACTCAATAAACAAATTTCTGGTGTAAAAAAGAGCTCCAGGCCTATTATCGATGGTAATGAAGCTCAAATTGCCCTCCAGAAAGGCTGAATCTAGCGCACTCCCACAGCGTGGAACAAATCCTTCTTTGGTTGCACCTGTTACAGATAGGTGATGATAGCTTACCCATCTTGTGAAGTCTAGCAGGAGTATAATACATGTTGTGCATGATATTAAATTGCTGTAGTTTATATCTATCCTGCCTAATATATTTATGATTATTTACCCATATCTGCTCCCATACTCCCCTATCCACTGTCATCTCTAATCTCTGCCTCCAATAATGACTAACACAAGAGGGCAAACCCTCATCTAGCCTCTGCAACACATTATAGACTCTAGAAACAGAATGGGGTTGGTCTGCAACTTTAAGCAATGAGGACAACTCGGTCCTATTTTCCACCCATGTTTTCGTTCTGTGCAGGTGAGCTTTTATTGAGCCACAAATTTGCCAAAATTTGAAATTATACCCTTTTAAATCTGGGAATTGGATACAGGCTTGTTCATATGATATTGGCTTCCCTTGGGGTGCCAAATCCCCCAGTCGTAATCCAGCTATCAGCCCCCAAAACATAGAAGAAATCGGAGCCCGCTGTATTAAAAAGTGGATGTTATGTATCAAAATTTGTTCTGGTGAGTTCTGCCAGTTCACCTTTAGAAGCTTCTGAGCCTGTTGTAGAACTTTTAGCGACCATCCAATAGGCGTGTTTTTGAGTGGTTTGGGAAGGAGTTTAATGGTGGTATAGGCAATTGAATTTAGAGTTAATGAATATTTAAGAACTAAATCACTCTCAATATGGACCCAGAAAGGCACATAAGAGTTCGGGGCCACTAAGCTATTCGATTTATTCCAATGTACCACTTTACTAATATGTGAGGCAATGTAGTACTTAAAGAAAGAGGGGAGCGCGAGGCCTCCTGACTTTTTTAATCCTGTGAGTTTCGGGTAGGATCTTCTGACAGTCTTCCCTTTCCATAAAAATACATTCTGAGTATTTTTTGCAGATTCCCAAACCAGGTTTTGGGTAGGTTAACACCCTAACATGTTTAAAGGATAGAAAATCCTCGGTAGTATGTTCATTTTCACTGTTTCTATCCTAGCCCAGAGTGACAAAGGCAATAAACTCCATCTGACCAGGTCTTGTTTTATAGCTTTAATAAGGTTATGGAGATTCTCTCCAATCATCGAACTTACCTCCCTAGTGATTTTAATACCAAGATACGTCAACATCTTTGGTTCCCAGTTTAACCCATATTCCCTTGCTGAGTTAGGATAGCATCTATTGTTTAACAGGAAAAGCTTTGTCTTGGAGATATTAATTTTGTAGTTCGAGACTTTGGAAAACTTTGTAATTTCATGCAGCATTATTGGTATACCATTTTCTGGATCCTCTAAGTGCATAAGCAAGTAATCAGCATAGGCTGAAATTAAGTACCGCCTGTTTCCCACCTTTATTCCCCTAATCTCTTGTGACGCCAGTAATCTACGAATCAGGGGTTCAAGGTATAAATTAAATAGGAGTGGGGAAAGGGCATCCCTGTCTTGTGCCGCAGGATAAGGGAAAGGGCTGACAATATACCATTGCACCTATATCGTGCCATGGGTGTACTATAAGACTCGGACCCAATTTAAAAAATTTTCAGATAGACCAAATCTGGATAGAACTGCAAATAGAAAGTCCCATGACACCCAGTCGAATGCCTTTTCGGCATCCAATGCGAGTAAGGCTGCCGGGGTCTGTAAATTATGTGCATGCACAATTAGATGATGGAGTTTACGTAGATGGTCACTAGACACCCTACCGCTCATGAATCCCACTTGCACATCACTTACCAGATTACTCATTAACGGACTGAGTCGGTTGGCTAAGACTTTAGCTAGTATTTTAATATCGACATTTAACAATGATGTTGGGCGATAACTGCCAGGGAACACAGGGTCTCGCTCCAGTTTAGGGATAAGAGTTATGAGGGCCTCTAAGAAAGCTGTTTCCGAGACGCCCTCATAAAACCAAAAGTTATATACCTTAGTTATGATTGGACAGATTACGTCCACACAAACCTTATACAGATTAGTAGTTAGACCATCCGGTCCAGGGGACTTGTCCCCAGCAAGTTGGGTAATCACTTGCTTCACTTCCCACTCTTGTATGAGTGATCCTAACTGATTCGCCTCTAAGCTTGTAATCCTGGGCAGGGTAACCGAGTCTAGAAATTCTTGAATTTCCACTGGGGTTGCTCTATCAACAGACAGGATGCAATATACCCGCTGAAAGTATTCCCTGAAGGTCACGGCAATTTCTCTAGGGTCACCCGTTATAGTATCTCCCCTATCACTTTGTAGTACGGCTACGAATCGATTAGAGCCTAGTTGTTTCAGTCTAAGGGCTAAAAGTTTGCCTGCTCTTTCCCCAGATTCCAGATACCTGATTTTAGTTCTCCGGAGGGCCAACTCTGCTTTCTGCATCATAATTGAGGAATATTGAGTTTGGAGTTGATGCAGTCTTACCCAATCCGCTTCAGTTGAGTGTCGGGAAATATTATTTTCCAAGGTCCTAATAGCATTAGTAATTTCATTTAACTGCAGTCTAGATTTCTTGGCCCTAGTGGAAGTTATTCTGATGCACTGACCCCTTAGCGCACACTTCAAGGCTGCCCAAATAATATCTATGTTGGGAACTGAACTAAGATTTCTTATGAGAAAGTGGGATATAAAATTCTTCAGGTGTTCCTAGGTAAAGGAAACCTACAACAGCTAGTTATTAAATCTCCACATGAAGTCCCTCTTTATACTGGAATTTGGTTCAAATAAAATAGACACTGGGGAGTGATCCGATATAACCCTGGTATAAATCCTAGCATCTGTGACCGAGGAAAGTGCATTAATGCTGACTAGAAAATAGTCAATTCTGGAACACGTTTTGTGTGGCATAGAAAAAAAAGTGTATTGCCTAGCTCTCCCGTTATTCAATCTCCAGATGCCTATGAGGCCTAAGCTTTCCATTACCTCTTTTAAAGCTCTCTGGGCGGGAGATAACCCTACTTGCTTGTTATCGGATCTGTCAGAAACAAGTGTGGAGTTATATTCCAATCCCCCCCCCCCCATTAATAATGTCATGGACACATAAGTATTTAGGATATCCAGGAACTGCATAAAAAATTGCGGGGAATCCACATTGTGACCATAAATGGACCCAATAACCACTTGTTTTGTTATTAAAGTCCCAACCAGAAAGAGATATCGACCCTGTGTGTCCTATATCTCCTTCTCTAGTTGGAAAGGAGTCTTTTTATGAAATAAAATGGCTACTCCACCTTTATTTGAGGACGCACTTGCACCAAATGCTTGACCCACCCAATATTTAGAGAATAACTGGATATCTTCTCTGTGAAGATGCGTTTCTTGTAAGTAGGCCACGTCAGAGTTTAGAGCCAAAAGGTGCTTCAACACAATTTGCCTTTTGCATCTGTCCTGGGCTCCCTTAATGTTCCAGCTCAGAAAACTAACACCCCCTAATATCATCCTCTGAATATTGATAATAACATATCCTTACATATTTTCCTCGAGTGTGTACAATCCTGTTGACACAGGCATCCTTGTCTTCCCATAACCTAGTGTGTAGATGCTGCACCCCCGAGCCCCCAACCCCCGCACTGTCCCATCCCCCCAAACTCCAACTGTTCCCCCCAGTTCTAACAACTGCACTATCATACCAAACTGCCATGTGATGTAGTTTCCAGCCCAGACGAAAGGTAACCCGCTTCCCAGCCCAGTCCTCAATCTTATTAACATCATTTGTCCTATTTATCTGATCCCTCACCAAATTAACAAAACTAAATCTGATCTTACTCTTCTGACAGCCTTTCCCCCCTCCCAAATTAGTCCACGTTGTAAAAAAGAAGACCATAAGGTGCATAAAGATCGCACCTGAAGCGAGTAACAATGCCTACCCTCTGATCCAATTCCATTAACATCCAAACCACATAATTTGTGCCCTTTGAATAATAAAGAGAAACTATTCATTAATCTATATCCCCCTCTAGTGGGGAAATGAGTGAAGTACTTATAATCATGAATCACAAGGAAAAGGTCTTGACAAAATGAGTAGGTTAAACAATAATTAAGTCATTAGTCCAGTTGGTTACATGCTGTCTCCATGAACTTTGTACCAGCCCAACCAATGGGACAGGAACGTTCCCCCTAATCATTGATGGCTTCAATGCTAGAAATAGACACAAGCTGTCCTTTTTTTATTACAGCGACTTTCTTGCTTCTCACTAGCAATAGTCCAGTCCGTGGAGCTTTCACTGTTGAGCTGATAGGGGTTGTCTGATCCTATAAACAGCAGAAGCAGACCCTTTCCATGATACAAGCTCATTTTAGAGACATATGTTATCACTCTAGATAGAGGGACTTAGCACTACCCTCTCGGTTTACTAATCCCATTGATGGTTACCGCTATCTTCGGCGGCAGATGCGATGATGACCATACAGAGGTTGAAACTCAGAATCTTCAGGAGCATTAACAATGATGATCACTTGAAATAGCAGATGCAGTGTACAGCATTTAAATTAGGTACCCTTTTGGTTCCTCAGAGTGTGGATTTCCGGATAGTGAATGCTGAGTTTCTGAAACTTTCTGGGAAAAGAGAAATTTTTGCCCCTCGTATTTTAAAGTGTAAAAACATAATTGAGTCCACTTCAGCAGGGGCAAGGATCTATCACTGCAGAATGTATATCTATTAGAGCACAACTAAGGCACAGGATCAGGCAAAATCAATAGGAAGTACAAACAGGTTAAGGGATCACTATCCTAAACCCATTCCCAAAGTCTTAGTCCAGTTGTTTTCGATAAGACTATTCAGCTTATTAATCTGCCTTGCTGGTCAAACCGGCCCATTACTTGAACAACTCTGGTAGTGCTTTTTTTAAGTTCCTGCTGTGCAATCTCCACACTCTCATAGGAAAACCATTGATCTTTTATTTTAACTTGGAGCAAAGCTGGGTATTTGACCCTGAATTGTATTACCATGGCTATCAACTTTGAAATGATGGGATGTAGATCCTGGCATTTAAGCTGCACTGAATCGGGCAAATCGTGAGTTATTCTAATCTTTTTCCTCTCCCAGGAGACTTCCTGTAAAGCTCTAACTTTGTTTAAAATATGTTGCTTATCCAGGTAATTCAGCAATTTACAGATTATCGGCCTTGGTGAGGCACCTGGGCGGGGGGGTGGAGAGATCTGTGTGCGCGCTCCACCGTATTGCTTTCATTTGGGGGTGGACCGGCTATCTTTTTGAAAAGTTTTTGGACAAACTATATAGGCATTGTGCCCTCTTCCTTCTCCGGATTCCCAAATATGATCAGGTTATTTCTTCTGCTCCGTCCTTCCAGGTCTTCAAGTTTGTCCTCAGTCTTTTTTTATTCGTTTGTTGAGACATGCATGCTCAAGGTCTTGCTTATCTAGTTTCGCTTCAACAAACCTTATTTTAATTTAGTTGTCCCCCACTCTGGTGCCGAGGGATTCCAACACTGATTTGAAACAGTGAATTTAAGATGAGATCTCTTTAATCGAGGATTGCAATGGGGAGATTATTTCCAGAAACCTTTCCTCCGTTAAAGCTGAGAGCCCCGAGGTTGATTTACTGGGTCCCTGCCGAGGGTGCTTTGTGGCCTGCTCTTTCTCCGGAGAAGGAGGCGGTGTGTGCTTAGCAGGTTGCTTCTTGATGAAGGCTTCCATTCTGGAAAAGTACACCGATCTAAATAGCTTCTCAGACACTTCACCGAAAATTTTCACACAAAAGTCCCACAGATTTGTTATTGATGAGGGCTATAAACTGGGCTGAAAATGGAGCCGACTAGAAAGTCTGCTTTCCCTAGGCTGCCATCACATGACCTACATGGTGGTATCTTAAAAAGCTCCTTTATCCTGCCAGCATCCTTTTCTTTAATGATTTTCCTTCACATGATGTCCTCCTTCCCTTTTACTGAAGACAGGTTCTTAGCCTTAGCTCCTCTCCTGTCCCCTTGAAATTTTAAAGAAATCCCCCTAGAGAAACCCCCTCTCAGCCACGCCCCCACCCTGTTGTCTGGGTACCCCACTGTCCATGCCTCCAATATATCTCATTTAATTGGGGTCTTCACCAGCGAAAAACCCCACTGCAACCTGGTTGTCCCCCGGATATCAAGTCCAACCATAGTTGAAATTGTACCCACCCTTTCTCAGATTTCCATCCCTTGCCCCCAAAATTGCCACTGTTACCCCCTCTTCCCCCTTGCACTCCCTGAAAGGGCTGAGCCTGTCTGCTAGACCTCCTGACCGATCACTCTATCCTCGTCATTTGAGCACTGGGTGCAGTCCCCCACACTTAGAGCAGGCATGCTTGGATTTACAATTTGCCCAGGTGCATGCCACCCTATTGTACACCCAGCAAGACTTGGCAACCCACTGCCCAACTACTTTTTTACTCCCTTCTGACACCACACTCGACTGGTTGGACAAAATCCTAACCAATAGTTCAGAATGTGTACAATCCCATCTCAGATACTCCCTCAATGCCATCCGCTGATGAAAAGCTTTGTCATATTCTAGCCAGCCGTAGCCTTTTTGGGCCTTGTAGGCATCCCTAATTATGGATGTGTAAGTCAGCATGGGAATGGCCTAGTCAGGCTGCTTTTCTATCAGAATGGCACTATATATCAAAAAAACTGCTTGCCACATGTCTAGGTTTTTTCCCTTGTACATGTCCTCCTCGTCTTTCTGACCCACTACTGCCAATGCTCCAGTCATTTCTGACTTTCCCACCATTTATTTCTGCTCATATCTTTTGGCCATCTTTTTGTCCAACAAATCAAATATGTCTGCATACTCAACCTTCCTGATTTTGTCCTTGATGGTGGCTGGGACATGATCCCCTAAAGAGAAACTGGGAGGAGCATCATACAGCTTTCTCCCCCTGCCTATACCTTCCTCCATCCCCTGGGGCCCCCAGTATCCCCTTTTATCTTTTTTAAATTCATCTAAAATGTTTTCCATGGTGCCAAGTCCCTCCATATATTTTCTTATGCTGTCTTCACTGGGGAGTACCCCATGTCCTCACCCCTCCTGTACCTAGCTCTGATGGTTCCTGTGTGGGCTCAGGAGGGGGAACCAGTTCCAGGTCTGGGGCTGCCCCCCTCAGTCACTTACTTCCAGCTTCCCTACCTTGGGGTCCAGCTGGTTGTTTCCACTTGCTGTCTGCTGCATCCTCCTCTTCCCTCTTTGCAGCGTTGTCTATGAGCTCTATCATTTTGCTAATCAATGCCACTGCCTCCAAGCGTAGTTGAGCGATGGAGTCTGGGATGGGTTGTTTCCTGGGAGCCATGGCCTGGAAAAAATACTTTAGACAAGCAAAAATATGGGGTAAATGATGGAATAAAGACCAGCCTCTCCCTACTCCTATAGATGATTAACCCTTGGCCAATATATATGACCAAAGTCTCCGATCCCTGTAATAGCCCCCATGCCCAGGAGTGCCCCCACATCCATATGTTAAACAGACTCGATGCAGATTTTCCCTCCTTAAATCTAGTAACAGGGTCCTCGTTTTCCACCCCACTACTGTGTCCTTGTGTATCCCTTTAAGTGAGGTTCCCTCCCTCTCCCTTCATCTTTTTTTTTTTGCATCCCTTCTGTTCACACTGCCCCTTATATTACCCATGGCCATGTGCCAGATGTTTGACCACGCTATCCAGCCAGAGCCCCTTGACCATTGTTTGTCTCTTCTCCTGTTCCTACAGGAAAGTTACCTACATCCACCTGAACACCCTCCCCCGCTAACTTGCCACCAGAAATTACACACAAAAAAACTAAACTCATTCTCCTGTGCACCTTAGGACCTGCTATCACTGCTAGTCCCTGCTGTACATGCCTGATCATCTCTGGATCACGAGGCATGACCGCAGATGCCAAGCTTGGGGTAGGACTCAAGGCGACCAATCTGGCCATGTGAAAAAACACACAGGATTAGACAAATTGAAGGGCTCAGACTCCTCCCTACACCTTTAGTTAGCATCACCTTCCCTTCTCAAAGGTTGGGGCATCCATGCTCGGTGGGGTGCCTTGCCCCAGAGACTTTCCGACACTCCAGAGGTGTCAAACTTCCTCTGCTGCAGCATAACCGACATGCACCTTCTTCCAGTGCAAGGCCACATATCTAAACCAATGTAGACACTGCCACTTATGAGCACAACCGTTCCCCCTGAAACTGAGAGAACCCCCCTGCAGGGACACACGGTGATGACATCAGATGCCACGCCATGTGGCCATGGTCTAATGCATCAAGGGCCAACTCATGCCCACTCAAAAACCCTCCACCATTGTATGTTGGGCAGCATTTTCTGCCATCCCGGCATCCCAACTCACCTTCTCTCTCATCCACCCAACCCCCAAGCATCATCACAATGCAGCCCAGTTCCTTATTGGTCGCAGACTCACTGATGACCACAATGCCCCCAGGTGCCCGCATCGCAAACACCCTCAAGGAAGGATCTCCAATAACCACTGTGTCTTGAGATATCCCGAAAGAACCCTGCTGGGTTTGACTGTACCCACCATGTTCCCTCAATCACATCGCCCATTCACTCGAACTCCCCCTGGTATCCTGCCCCTGTGGCATGCTGTGCCTAGGCCACCATCTATGGGCCTCTTTAGTAGCCCAGTGCCTGAAATCCCAGTGCCTCAGAGGGTCCATAGCCCAGACAATGTGTGCGCGAGATTGCTCAGCCTGCTTTCCAATTTTTGGTGTGCGCTCACCAGGAACCACCAAGACTAATGCTCCCAACCACACTTCAGGCTCAGATGCAATGTGAGAGATCTGCAATAAAAACCATTACCCTGCCTGCCACTATCCAAATGTACCACAGGTGGGAGCGGTTAAAATGAACGAGGGCCACTGCAAATGCTGAAATAGGTCCCATGGCCCCATACCAAAACTTGTGTAAGTGAGTCTGCTTCACGGCTGCTCCTAGCTAGGAGCCACCAGTCAGTCCCCTTGTACCCAAAGGTATCGACCTCCACCAACACCAAAGCTCAGCTAGGACTCAATTCTGCTTTCTCAACTTGCCTTACACTTGAATTGTAATGAAAAAAACTTTCTTCTTCTTCTTCTTTTTTTAATTTATTTTTTTTAAGAAAACTCAAATTCTCAGGCAAACAAATCCCATCTTGTGCAGTCCTCTTTTGTTTTACCTTCAGCATCTGCAGCATAAGACTAGGCCTAGTTTGCCATGTGGACACCATGCAGACAGTAGGACCCCAAAGCCTCTCCCCAAAACAACTACTGCACTTTTCTCTTTTATGGTATATAACCTTAAACCAAACAAAACATAGATTACAAAGCAGACAACAGACCTTCCTAATCAGCAATACTTTTGACTTTACCTTTCCTGACAATCACCTTTGAAGAAACAAGAAACCCTCAGGGCCTGGATGCCCAGGCCCTAGAGTTGCACTACCTTTCCTCATGGTGTAATAATCAGTGAGATTTGCCAACACTGTGTTGAGATCCACTCTAAACAAAAAATCCCAGCAGAAAGAGGGTGAAGAACCCTCAACTTAGGTTTATAAACCACTTAAGGACCCCTTGAAAGGACCCCTCTGAACCACACCCCTGGACCAATCCTGTGCCCCCTCAGGTGTATGCATCATTCCCCTGTACCTGTCCATCATGACCTCACCTGACCCTCTTTCCCCAACTGTCTGTCATCCTGACCTCACTAGGCTCCTCCCCTTTTCTAGCCCTGTCTGTTCCTTTTCTCCATGCACACCCTCTTACCTAACCCCCCCTCCCCCATCCCTTAAGCTTCCTTCATTTCCTCCAGGCTGCCATCAGACAATTCAGGTTGCCTTTTATTGGCAACCCTATTTATTTTGTTGTTTTGTGATCCTACACCTGCATTCTTATTTTTATTTATTTCTTTATTGAAATGTTTCACCAGAAAGGCACACTGAAAAACAAGCTGCTCATCTCCCGGTGTGACCGGGGGGAGGGGTACAATTGGATAAAGAATTAGACATACAGTTTAATATTTAAAATATACAAAAAATTAGATATTCAATTACATTTGTAACAAGACATATAGTTAAAAAATATTATAAATATTCATACAGTTGCATTTGTAACATAACATACAATTAAATATATCATACCTGTGAAATATGCATTTAAATACAAGTGACATATCTGAGGAACATAGTATATAGTAGTGAAGGGACAGGAGACTGTGCTGAGATGCAGGCTAGTGGAGTGGAAGGTTTAATAGGTGATGTGAGTCATGGAGAGGAGCAGAGGCATAGGAGAACAGTTAAGGAGTGCTAAAGCAGGAGCAGTTGGATGAAAGTTATGTAAGGCAAGGAAGTGGGAAGAGGAAGAGTGACATATTTGGGGAGGGGAGTTCCAGATTTGATGGAAATGATGAGTAAAGCCTTACTGACTGATGAGAGTGGTACGACAGAGGATCAACAAAGTGTGAATGTCAGAGGATCTGAGGGACTGGGAGGAGGAGGTGGGGAAGAGAGTGAGAATGAGAGGTAGGAGGGAAGTTCTCCTAACCAAAATTTAGAAGCGAGTTCGGCACAATGAGTGAAGTGCCTATTGGCAAGCAGAGGAAGGGAAATGGTGTGGTAGAGGTAACAGTAATGAGTGTGTGATGGAGCATCAAGGGCAAATTGACAGAAGGAGTTAAACAAGAGTATCCAATCTAGTTAGGGAGGATTTGGGAGGGGTACCATAGACTACATAGTATTCCTTCCTATTCTCATTACCTTCTTAATTTTCCAATCACTTGCAGACACTTATTATTTAATTTATTCCTATTATCCATACGTCTTATTAAAGAAATGACTTTGGTCTCATCACCAAAAATATTTTATAAAAGATTTTGAACATTAGTTGTGGGAGTTTTAAAATATCTGTTCACAACCATTTTGTTCTTTCATAGAAATTACAAGATTGCTCAATAACATTTATAGTCTGTAGGTTTCATCCAGCTCTACTTAAAGAATGAAAATTTTCTGAAATAATAAAGAGGCAATTATTCTATTTTATTATAAGGGTCTCAGAAATGTTGCAATCTTATTGGCTGCCAGCATTCTGAGAGCCTTATTTTAACCTTCTTATTAATATACTTGTACAGCCTAATTACAGGAGCACTGATTTAAAAAACAAGTAAGGTCCTACTTACCTTCCAGCATTCTATGCCTGAAAGTTACAGACACCATTAGACTAAGGCTGACAGAGCCAAAATACATAGTGATCACAACAGGCTAAATGTAACTAAAAAAGTAAAAAAACCTAAGCATTGCTGTTGCACTTTCCTCAAGTGCTGCTGTTAGATTCAGTATTGGTATCTTCCTGTATCAGGATACTGTCTGACCTATACTTGAAACGTGAATGCGTAGCCTTCTCTTATCTCTTCTTGTGACAACAATTTACCTGAGCTTCTATTATGTCCCACTGCTGTCTCCCCCATGGTGCAAGCATGATGACTGATTAAGGAGAGCAAACATCAGCCTCCTCAGACAGCCTTAAAAGAGCATTCTCTGAATAACGGGATGATTCCAGCCAGAGCCACAGAGTGTGGCAAGTGTGCTTATGGGTTCATTTAATGGCTGTGGTACGAAGTTGGTTTCTGAGTGGATGGGCAGGATGGTAGGGGTGTTTCAATTTGAGCTGTTTTGGTAACACGGTTCCCCCTCACCATTGCCACAACAAATAACAAAATGCTGTTATCCCCAGCTGTGGCTCCCAGTGTTAACTTCCCTTCGTCCTCTGAAAAAAATAATTAAAACAGTAACAATAATCCTTGGGATGTCGGAGGTTGAGTTGTTGCAGTTTGTGGCAAAAGTTTGGCCAGGTGATTTTTTTTTTATGGTAAATTCGAGCAGGATGGGAGTTGCTGCTGTTACTGGATCTGTCAGAGGAAGAGAGGGAATTACAGTAACAGCAGCACTTGATATACAGTGAGAGGTGACGTGCTTTCACACCCCACACCCAGCCCTGAACTAACCAGCACGGATGTACAGCAAACCTGCAAGGGGAAAGAGTTGCCCACTTCTCCATTCTGCTATGAAAATGTGGGCAGATGCCCTAAAGAAATAAGACCAAGAGGTAACAATTTTAAAAATGGACTAAGAAGAAATGAGTTTTAAATAAAAATCTGCACCTGCAACAACCCCCTTTGATCATTACACAACTTTCTAGAACACCCCAAATGCATACATTTTTTTCAGAAGAAATAGATGGCGATCACTGGTTCACATGGTAGAGTTGTTCAGGGTTTGTGGAGCAATGTCAGCAGCTTAAAAGAAAGAAAACAGGTGGAGGAAGTCAATTAGAATCAAAGGCACCCTGTTTTTTTTTACCTTCTTGTCTGTCATATTTTTTTTCTACAACTTGTAATCTTGCCATCATCATGTCTCTCTCTCTGTCTCTCTCTGTCTGTCTCTCTGACTCTCTGTCTCTCTGTCTCTCTCTCTCTCTCTCTCTCTCTCTCTCTCTCTCGTGTTCCTTCTGCTGCAGCAGGTCCCTGCAGATTAACATTTATCAACAGCAGCACGAACTGCAAGAGAGAGAGAGGGAGGATTCTGTCCCCTCACCTCTCACAGCCCCTTACCCTAGGTCACAGTAATAAGTCCCAAATTAGTTTTATTTTTCATTTTTGTTAAATAGTACTGTTTTAATGTGCACAAGATTTTTAAAACAATAATGAATGATGGGGGTTACCTTAATGTTTGGTGGAGGAACTATTTTATGTTAATTTAATACAAAAATAAGCAAAACAGTAAAAAAAGTATTAAAACTTCAGCATCTTATAACACAATTATAATAATAGCAATAATGAACTCCAGGGGCTTACATTAATATTCAAGTTAATCATCCCTTGGGGGCAATATAGCATCCCTAGAGGGTGATTAACTAAAACATTAACATAACCCCCTGTCGTTCATTATTGCTTAATAATACACACAATTATCTAATCAGAAATCTCATTTAACATGGACTGGGATTCCCTTAAAGCCATTTGAGGTGTCGGATAGATTATCTCCAATTCAGCAAATAGAGGTAGAAAAGTGATAATCAAGGCATGGCATTGTTGAAAAAAAAAACACTTTCAGGAGAAACTTCCTCATTACTCCAGTGTTGAAGAAAAATTACACACAGTTGTTTCACGAAGAGGCAATAAAAAACATTTTCTTGAAAATTATGCACATGGGGCATTACAAAGAGTCAGAGACAGTTATTTATTTCTATAGTGATAAGCCAGACACTTGTCAACTTCAAGCGGTAAAAACTAACAATACTGCTAATTTAGTTGAAGATCTATATGGAATTTGGAAGTAGATCCTAGAGGCATTAATAATGTTTTGGGGGTTTATTCAAAACTCTGCATCATGGAATCACCTTAACGGAGTAGTACACCCAGAATGTAAAAAAAAACATATGTTATGTAGAGTGTTTTGATATGTATGTTAGTTCCTAGTGTGTCCTTCCTTCTGTCTGCTATTTGGAGTTTTTCCAAAATTGCCTGCTAGCTGTATGGTAGTTTTATGACCCCTGAGGATCTCCATAACAAATAGTTTTATTGGCTTTCTTTCTCCCAGGATGCCCCCTTTCTCATGTGACAGTGATGTAGCCATGCCCTTAGATTTAGCATGTGTATTGCTTTAAAATTAGTTTAGCAACAGCAGAGCCTTGTAACTTCTTATCCAGGGAGCACACATGGCAACAGTTAGTTTAGCAGATACCTGAGAGCCAGCTAACTGGGGTTTCTGTAAGACAACAGCTACTAAATTGCTCTAATTCACTATTTTTGTTTTGTCTGTGCATCAGGTCTAGCTAGCAGGAGTGTTGTAACATCAAAAACACAAATAATGAATTAGAGCTATTTAGTAGCTGTTGTCTTACAGAAACCCCAGTTAGCTTGCTCTCATGTATCTGCTAAACTAACTGTTGCCATTTGTGCTCCCTGGATAAGAAGTTACAAGGCTCTGCTGTTGCTAAACTAATTTTAAAGCAATACACATGCTAAATCTAAGGGCATGGCTACATCACTGTTACATGAGACGGGGGGGGGGCATCCTGGGAGAAAGAGAGCCAATAAAACTATTTGTTATGGAGATCCCCAGGGGTGGTAAAACTACCATACAGCTAGCAGGCAATTTAGGAAAAACTCCAAATAGCAGACAGAAGGAAGAACACACTAGGATTTAACATACATATCAAAACACTCTACATGACATATGTTTTTTGCACATTCTGGGTGTACTACTCCTTTAAGAAATATTGGGCATCTAGGCTCCCTTATGACAGCTGGACCTGATATACTGTAGCTTGATCAGTTAGAAAGACTCATATAGGAACAAGAAATAGCTTAGCAAGAAATCTGTGAAACACTAAAAGCCTTTCCTTGAGACAACTCTCCTGGCCCAGATGGTTTCTTGGGAGAGCTTTATGAAACAATTAAAAAACAGCTCCTCAGTTTTTTAATTAGTTCACAACAGTGAGGCAGTTGTCTTCTTCATTCAGTTAAGCCTTTATCACATTGATATTTAAGGATGATTAGGTCTGAGGGAGAAATTTGTAGTTCTCAAAAACCAATCTCTTTATTAAACACTGATTGTAACATTTTTAAAAGAAACAAAGTCATTTTCCCAATGTTAGAAAAAGATAACTAAATATAATACAACAATATGAAATGGGATTTATTGGCGAAGGAGGCTAATTCATAATATAAGATGTGGCACATATTTATGTAAGGGTGAGTAAATGTGAACATTGGAAACTTCTGTTCTACTTTGATTTGGACTCCCTGACTTTGGTTTGGTTTCAAGACTCAGAAAAAAAACACACTTTAGGTCCTTATTATGGGAGTCTAGCAGGTTATAAATAAATGAAATATGCACTTCTTTACCACCCCTACCTACTGATGTCAGCTCTGTCCTCTTTCACCCACCCTTTCCTCCATTCATTTTATTTAAAGGGGCCTTGCTACTAAATATCTACCCTCCTTTACAGGATAGGATTTATCAAAGGTCTAGAACTGAATGTAATTGTACTATATTGTAGGAGGCAGTATAGCACAGAGGTTTAGGGCTCTGAGTTGCAAACCTGGAGCCCTGGGTTTGAATATCACTGCCCTGGCCCTGAGCAAGTCATTTAACTTCCTTGTGCTCCCAGGTCACACCTGGAAACAAGCTTCAACTTAGTGTGCCTTACCTGGTTAAACAATTTCCCCTATAGTGTAACATTGTAACTAATCTTTTGCATTGCAGGCTTGATAGCTCTGTTGTCTGCTTATTGTTTTTAGCCAGTTTGTGACTTATCTCTGTAATTAATCCTGGGTCGCCCCTGAAAAAGGGCCTCCAGAGGGCCAATGGGTTTACCTGATCAACAAAATTTAAATAAATAAATAAATGCTCAGCACCAAGTACACTGCCAGGAGAAGAACTTTTATTTTAATAAGCAAATGTCTGGGGAAAGGGAAACAAAGTAGAAAGTAACTGAGTGGGGAAAGAGGTGGCCAGAAGACTAGACCTGGCCACCTAGGAAGGGCTATATTTTTTTGTTTTTTAAAAAATTTGTCTGAAGGTCAAAGTGATCCAAAGTGGCTGAAACATTTTACATGGTCAAATCAAAGGCAAAAATGCCAAATTTCTGCACATTGAAGAAATACGCCATAGGCTAAGTATAGCTGCGATGAATATCTGCAGCTTACTTAATAAAATAGCACAGCTACAATGCTGGATACAGCTGTATTAACCAGATGTGCTAATCCTCACTGAGACCTGGCTGTCAAAAAAGGTCCCGGGTTCTGCCATTGCACTCCGTGACTTCACCCGTTACAGAGCCGACAGACTGGGCAAACGGGGAGGGTGGTGTGCTTTCTACGTCCGAGAATCACTGCTATGCCAAAAACTTCCAACACCGTCTCTGAACCATGGGGTTCAGGCTATGACACTAAAAGTCAAACCAGACCCTACCAGAGCCCCTGTAACTATTACAGTAGTGTACATCCTGCCACATAATCAAGCCTCAGCTTTTCAATCTCTGGCCGACTATATCACCAGCTTCCCACCCAAAACAGAGCACATTATCTTGTGGGATTTTAATGTGAACTGGTTGTCAAGCTCAGCTTCCTTGATAAAAGACACCCCCTCAGCGCTAGACCTAACTCAATTAGTTAGCCAGCCAACCAGGGTAAATTCCAGAAATGGTTCTGGCACCCTAATCGACCTCCTACTCACCAATCACCCTAACAGAATCTCAAGCCTAACTGTACTCCCAGACTCATTAAGCTATCACTCTCCCATCCTCATCACCTGGTCATGTAAATGGCAGCTACCCCAACCAAGCAGTTTTATCCAATGCCATTTCCAACCTGGTGGTCTCACTAAACTAAGGAGATATCTGTCCCAGTGTGATTGGTCCAACATCAGATGCACCCCTTCCATAGATGTAGCCCTTGACTAGTTCACCCACATATTCAACAATGCTTGTGATATAGTTACTCCACTCACTAAGGTTCAAACCAAACAGTGAAATGTCCCCTGGGTCACACCTGCACTGTTCCTGCAACTAAAGAACCATGATGACATCTCGTACAAAGCAATTGCCTCTGGTTTGCAGGTGGACAGGTTGGCCTATAAAATGGCTCACAACAAGTGTACCTGGGCTTTTAGAATGGCCAAATCTATCTACAAGTCCACCCTGGCCTCATCCTGGGGGAATGCAAGGTTGTTTTGGGAAACAACCTAAAGGAACTGAACAGAAAATCCAGAATGACTCCCCTGCCCAGCTAACTGTCAACAATAATACTACCTAGTACTCATTCACCATCGCCAGTGGCCTAAATGCAGCCTTTTCTGATCTTAGCACAGTTCTCCCTAACAACTTTTTCGACCTCACACCTATGTCCCCAGAACCAAGCAATACCTACCCCCTTCTACCTCAGGGTTGTTACTATGAATGAAGCAAGATCATACCTTCTAAATGCCCTAGGGAGGCCAGCCCAGTGATACTGAGGGCTGAGGCACTGGATGCCTTACCTTGCGCTGTGCCAGTGACCCATGTTTAGGAATGAGCATGGGTCACGGGGGGTTGGCGGGGAGGAGAAAGGTAGAGCGTCCGTTGGACTGCTCTCCTTCTTCGGGGAGGGGGGGTTTCACCTTCTGATGCTTGATTGCCCCCAGACAGAGGCTGGGGATCAGGGCATGGGGTGACAGCATTGGGAGGAGTCTGGGCAGATGCCTGGGGGAGAGGTGTGTGGATGCATGCACCTCTGCCCCTGCTGGCATCATTGCATACCCATGGCTCTGGTAATAGGGAGGGGAGGAGCAAACAAGGAAAAAATGTGGCACCTCTCGCGTGGCTTGATGGCCGTCTGTGAGTGTTTGTCGGGAGCTGGCACCCAAACTGGATCCGTGAGGGTGGAGAGTTAGGGGCTCCCTGCCACCCCAATGTGGGGGCAAGCCACAGGGGTTTCAGGCAGCCTTGATTGAGATGGACGGTGGCCATATCCTCAGATGGGATGTGAGATCTACCAGGGGGCAGAAAGGTGGCACAGGAGGATAAGTAATCATACAAAAAAAAAAAAGCCCTAGGAGGATCAAGCTATTGCAAAGACTCCTTTAATATGAAACTCCTTAATTTGGTGCTGCACTCAGTGCTCTCCCCCTTGATTGATCTCCTTAACCTCTCGCTATGCCTAGGGCAGTTCCCAGCTGACTGGAAGGTGGCCACCATTACACCAGTACTAAAGAGTGGAGACCCCACTATACCCAATAATTACAGGCTTATCTCCATACTCCCTCCCCTCTCGAAAGCCCTGGAAAAAATAATTGCCACACAACTCACAGACTACCTGCTTGTGCACGACATCCTATGTTAGGAGTAACATGGTTTTAGATCCAGTCACAGCACAGCCACTGCACTCATAGAGTTCTCCAACTCACTGCACAATGCCCTAGATAAGAGGCTGCTAACAGGAGCCATTTTCATAGACCTGTCAAAAGTGTTCGACACAGTCTCCCACACCCTGCTCCTAAATACTCTCCGCAGCACCGGCCTGTCCCTTGGACCCATCGCTTGGTTCACAAGCTACCTCACAGATAGGTCCCAATGTGTGAAGATAAACAGCACCCTCTCATCCACTCTGCCAGTCCACTCAGGGGTCCCCCAGGGCTCCATCCTTGGTCCATTGCTATTCAGCATCTTCCTGAATACCCTATCTAAGTCCTGTCCATGTAACCTTTTACTCTATGCAGGTGACGCAGTAATGTATGCTTCTCACTCAGATCCCACAATCCTTCAGTCCTCCCTACAACTTGACTTCAACTACGTTGAAAACTGGTTCACTGACCACGGACTCGTGGTCAGTATAAAAAAGACTAAATCAATGCTCTTTTCCATCACCAGAGTAAGAACTACAATACTCAGCTAACAATCTTCTCCAAAACCCTCCTCACACTGGAACAGGTCCACACCTATAAATATCTAGGCATTACCTTCTATCCTGCTCTATCATTTAGCCAACATATTAGTAATCTCTCCACCACCATAAATATATGCACAGGATTATTGTATCGGCACAAATCCTGCCTACTTCCAGAGGCCCTACACATTGCCATTACCTCCTCTGTTCTCTCCCTTGTAGACTATGAGCTAGCCATCTACTCGGCCACTGCCAAACTGCACTAAATAAAATCCAGCTAGCCATTAATAAAGCCTATAGGCTCCTTACTGGAGTAGATAAGCACACCCATTGCTGTACCCTGTATACTCTAACAAATATACTCACCCTAGACGAAAGAGTACATTATCACACATGTCTCCTCACTAAGAAAATACAGCTAGACCCTACTCCCACTGGTGTCTTAGCCACCCTCCATGCTACACATACCTCAGCAAACACCTGCATGACACATAAATTAATGTGGGCTTTTCCCAGGGTTACAACCACCCTTGCACAATGGTCTTACCTCTACAGAGCACCATCCTGGTACAATGATCTCCCCCGGGCCATCACCACTATGTCCAGACTAGGCTCCTTCAAAACAGCCCTCAAAACCCACATAATCTCCACCCATCACTGCCATTGTTCCTAAAATGTACTGGAATCTGCTTACGGATGGCGAGATTCTGGGATAAAGATATACTTATCCCAGTGTTGCTACTATGTGGTAATGACAATGTTGGCAACCCGATGGCTTGCACCACCTGCTAGCATTTAGGCCATACCATAATATTGGTTGTACTGTTCGTTGATGTTCACAAGCTCCCTGAGAGGTTGTATAGCTACCCTACTGTATAGGACTAACAGCACTGTTCATACCCTTTTATATAGTCTCCTTCTTCTTCCACTGTAATATTGTATACTGCCTACTATTTGATATATATTGCTGATACACTATAGTTATCTCTCTCCCTACCCTCACTGTAATATTATATAATTACTGCTTATTGTTATGTATTTTACCTTGACATGGAGCCTTTGGAAATGAGTCACTGACTCAAAGGTTGTAATCTGAGATTCTCAATAAATAAATAAATATAAACAAATTTGATGCTGGCTCATCCTTCTTTACACCCAAAACTCAATTACATTAGCATTATAAGCCATAAAGGCATGTGATTGGGTAAAGTGTTCATTTTTAAGAAATCATAACCAAGGTACTGTAGAAAATGGAGGAAAGTTTATAAATTGAGTTTAACTAATATGCTCCAATCCCACTGTATGGGTTAGAACAAAGTCATTGGCTTTTGACAGTCATAGACTTTTAAACAGCGATAAAGAGGGGTGCCTTTTTCCCTCCTGCTGTTTGCATTATCCATGGAACCCCTAACAGAGTTGGTATGATGCATGAAAGACATTGTGAGAGCTGAGAATAGTTGAACAGAGCTTACAATCTCCCTTTATGTGAATGATGTGCTAATTTTCTTAAAGCACATTAATAAATCTCTGTCACCCTTATTCAGTCTAGTGTGACAAGGAAACCATTTTTCAAGGTATAAAATTATTTGGAAACATACAGCAAAAATATAGCATATTGTGCCTGGTAGGTCAGTCCTCAAAAAGTAGATTGATCATTTTGTCTCAAGTTTCCTCTGGTTCTTAAAGCCATAAACCTAGACGTAAGTATGTGGATGCTGTTTCCCTTAATCCTGATAGGGAGAACCAACCTTATTAAAATGAATGCTTTACCAACACTACTGTGTTTCATTCAGGCTGTCTCTCTTAGGATTAACATAACAGTATTCACCTAATGAAAAAGAAATGACATTTCTCTAGTGAAACACAAAATAAATGTTAAGTACTGAGAAATTATATCTGTCACCAGTGTAGAGTTTCCTAGGTCTCCCAGATATTGCCTGTTACCAGTACACAGCTCAATTGTTGTAGATTAATCTGCGGTTGCACCCTGATAATTGGTCTTCCAGCTATCTTCAACTAGAGAAAAGTATCACCCCATTCCAGGAGTTATGAGATGTACTATGCGTTAAGCTCTATGCAAATTAAAGTTAACACAAATGGTCCTTTTTCAGTAAGGTGAGAGTCAAAATAGGGCAGGACACCTTGAGAAAAATGAGGTTTACTAAATACTACAACTCTTCATTTCTATCCAGTGCAATACAGATTTTTACTTTATGGGAGATAGAACAGTCTGTTAAGAATTCAGGAAATTGAGGATTTATGCTAATTACAATGCTTTTACATGGATAAATTCATAACTCATTAGCAGTTCTCTGAACTACTTAATAAAAGGATAATTTGTAAGTTATATTCAAATAAGGGATTGCAATAGATGAAACCTAATAGATATTAATTTAGTATCAGATTCTCCACTGGAAACCCTCATGGAGGGCACCACTACTAATGGAAAGCACATTAGCAAAATGCATGTCTTAATGAGAATCAGCAGACAAACTGATTTACTTAAATTCAGAAGAAATTGGCAAAACAAGTTAGATGTCCAGTTAGAGGATTCAGTTTGGCTAACTCTACAGTAGTACCTGAAGCCCAAGTAGTTGCAATATATAATAAATTGAAGCAAATTAAATGTAATAGTTTCCATCATTCTTACTGCACCCTGAAAAAAGTAAATACGTTTAACAACTTTCTTTGATAAATATCCCAGATGTGCTATATAAAAGGACTCTCTAATTCATATGTTTGTCAAATGCCATTGTCTGGACAGCCGTTGCAAGATGATTCTTCAAACCATGGGCCATGTAGTATGTGTACGGACCACACTTTTGACACTATAGTTATTAGGTTGACCACCAAATTTCCAAACAGTTCCAAGAAGAGTTGGTATTTCACAGCCTAAATGAATCATTCTCTAGTCAATGCAAATAAAAATCTTATTTTGTTATACTGAAAGAATAACCTTCTCCGTGTGGTGCTCACTGGCTTAGCCTGATTATTGGCTGTTATAAACTGTAGAGAATGCAATACTCCATAACATAAATGGATTCAACCAGCTCTGGTTCAACTTTGTTAGACTTCTGACCAACCACTAACTTTTTCAGGATCATTTGAAAAAATGAAAACAATGCTGCTCTCCAGTTCTCAATTAAAAAGAAGACACCCCACTTTAACAATCACAAATAATAAATCAGAACCCCTGGAACAGGTACACTCCTTCAAGTACCTTGATATCATGATTGATGACGCACTCTCCTTAGGACAGCACATCGACTCAGTGGTCAAGGCCACCAATGTAAAGCTGGGAATACTGTACAGGCACAGGAAGAGCCTCACACCTAATACTTTAAGGACTTTGGTCTCCAGCTCTGTTCTCTCTGTAATAGACTATGGACTGGTGGTGTATGGAGCAACCACTGATATGGGTCTAAGGAGGGTAGAAACAGCCCTAAATAAGTCTTGCAGACCTGTGCTTGGTGCTGACCAGTTTACACATGCCTGTGATCTGTACGAGCAGTGCAATCTGCTGTCACTCAGGATAAGATAAGATTCCAAACTTGCCTACTGGGGAGAAAGGCAATGCTTGGAGACACCCCTCCCTGCATTTTAAACCTACCATCCAGAAACAAGTTCCTATGAAACACCAAAGGAATGGAGCAAAACGCATTCAGTGTCCCATTCCATCGGACAGCTCTGGGGCAAAGATCTTTCTCTTACTGAGCTTGGTTCTGGCTCAATGAGCTACCTGCAGCCACGCAGAATGTAGCTAGCCATAGGATCTTTAAAGCTGAGCTAAAACAGATCCATAACAACAATACATGCGAATGCCACCCAAGAAACCATGATCCCCCCAGAATCATACAGAACCTTCCCCCCTGAGCTATCTAGTTATAGTGTTCATAGCACATAATCGTTAGTGCTCAAAACACATACACTAAGTTGCCAAAGCAGCATTTATCTATCAATTCTTTTCCTATCCTTCTCCCCTACACCACCCATCGCCAACCCCTGCTCCCCTTCCCCTACTACCTCACCCCTAACCCTCTCTTGAACTCACTTCTTTTCTGTCTTTTCAATTCTCTCTTCTCTCTCTCTCTTATCCCTCACTCCCTCCCTCCCTCACCTACTCGATCTCTCCCCAACCCCTGCCCACACATCTTCCCCCCGCTATCTCTCCTCTAACCCCCCATTCAAACTTGCCTTCCAAGTTTCTCTCCCCCTTCCCTCTCTCTCATCTCCTTCCCTGATTTCTCCTCTAACCTCTATCTATTCTTTGTCCTATCACACCTGGTTTCTCATTTTCTCCTACCATTCCCTTGTTTCACTACCCCCATCCTCCCTCCTCCTAGGACAGAAAGACAATGCCAATCTCTGGCAGCACCTAATGCCTGTAGCATGTCCCGCCTGATACACTTACTGTAGTCGAAAGTTCTTGCCTATTATAAAAAACATAGCATGTTTTTAGTAGTATTGTCAATGTGGTGTTTCCACTGTATACTCCTGTTGCTGTTGTGCAATCCCAGTCCCCGTAACCTGTGTTCAATGTATGACATGGTACCTTTGTAAAAGAGTTCTAACTCAAAAGTTGTATCCAAATAAATAAATAAATAATTACATTTATGTTTGCTGCATCCTGTATCACACTTGGTGCCCATGTTGTATGCTGCACAATGGGACTCTTTTTTTGAGGCGATAGTGTTTGGTAGTCTCTTATCATTAGTTGGGATGGGCAAACCCTTTCCTCTCAGTACAGTATTTTCTTTCTGAGAACTAAATCAATAAAGTTAAAAACAGTAGGAGCATCAAGAGATGTGTGGTGCTGTGTTCAGAAGTTAGTCAGGCACAGAAAAAAGGAATAACACCCACACAACATCAGGAATGACCAGAACACCAGCTTATAGTAAAAAAATGGTTCTTTATATAAATACAGAAGTGCAAACAGTCACACTGAAGTGGCTAGCAAACAAGAACTAACGTTTCACCTGGCACACTGCCAGGCTTTATCAGAGTCTTTCTGAGAGCTGCATCATCCTGACCTCCTCCTAAAACAAAGAGAGGGCTTCCTTGTACAGTAAGTGAAACAGTCCACCAGGAAGTGAGCCATCTTTAGACTTGTTGTTTTGAACAGTGACAGGAAGGAAGAAGCTATGGTGTGGGATCCCCTGAAGATGATTAATTACAACTATTTGGTTCACCTTAGCAATAGAAAAAAAGATGACTGTGTCTAAAGCAGTGGTCTTAGAAATCAAGAGGGCAGATTTAGGGATAATGGGGAAATACCCTTAAGACAAAATTAAGGGAGTGTAAGAGATACAGCGAGTAGAAAAAATGTGGGAACATAAAAGGAGTAGTCTTTTGTAAGTTACTTAAGCTTGTGTGAAGCAAGTAAGACCAAAAAATACAGGACGCCACTCTGGTACTCCAGGAAAGTGGAGGAAGCAGCCAGGGCAAAGAGGGTTTCATCAAATAAGTACAAGGTGTATCAATCTGAGGACTAAGAAGAGGCATTGTTTATAAAAATTAATCTGCAAGCAGAGTCATAAGGAAAACAAAGACAGGCATGCAACTGAGGTAGCTGAGGTGTAACAAATGACAAAGCTTTATTAGATATATCAGGGATAACTGGAAAACAAAGGGAGGGAAGGAGAAATTGTTTAACCAGGAGAGGCACACTAAGCTGAAGCTTAATTCCAGGTGCAACCCGGGAGCACAAGGAAGTTAAGGGACATGCTTAAGGTCACACAGTATGCAAGTGGGGGCTGTGCGATTCAAACCCAGGTCTCAAAGTTGGCAGCTCAGAGCCTTAAACCACTGCACCACACTGCCTCCTTGATAGTACATAGTAAAGGATAGTACATGAGGCAAACATTGGGAAAAGTTTGTATGGCAGAAGATGGGAAGAAGACTAATACCCTCAATTTGTACTTTTGGTTGGCATCTACTTTAGAGTTGGGGAGTAAACTAGTCTGTGAAAGGAATACTACAGTAGAGTGGCAGAGTAAATGTCAATTGGGGCCAGTGTTAAAGAATAGGGAACTTAAGGAGTTCAGGGCACTCAGGGTACATCTGTCTCTGGTACCAGATGGGTAGTGATCCAGAGTGGTGAAGGAATTAGTGCATGAACTAGCAGGACTTCTTACAGTCCTTTTCAACCACTCTCTGGTCACTGGTGTAGTCCCATGGAATTCAAAGAGATTCAGTGTGGTCCACCAGCACATGACTGGGAGCAAGAAGGTCTCAGGAAACAATAGGCCATTATGAACTCTGTAGTAGGTAATCTCCTGGAACCTGTCTTCAAAGAGTAACTGGAGTTCATTATGAGGTTACTGGATAGATTCACAACCGTATCGGGGTTGACACTGAATTGGAAGAAAACTACAATCTCCCCTCTCAATGCCATCTGTGTACCAATGTGCATGCTGGGTACTCATATAGTTTGGGCACCTGGGGGTTCCCTTATCTGAGGTTGGTTATCACCACCAAGTGGACAGACTGAGTGAGAGACAACTTCAACCCTCTTTTACCAGCTCTTGAACCCAAAATTCACAGATGGTTCAAACTCCACTTGATGCTCAAGAGCAGAATTAGGCAATTAGTATGTTTGTGCTCCCCAAATTTGCCTATATATTAAAAAATGTCCCATTACCAGAAGAAGGCAAGTTCTTTACTAGGCTGGACAACCTGCTGGCCATCCTTATATGAGAAAGCAAAAAGCCCACGCTTAGTAAAGGCAAACTCAGGGGACATTGGAAGATAGTTGGGATGGGTCTCTCATGGTTTCAAGGGTATCTATGGGCATATAGAATGGCCCAAGTCATAAAATGGTTTCTCGAACACAAAGATATTGACCCCCCTAATGGGTAACCTTAAAGAAGGATACTGCACATACACCCAGGATAGGTCTCCTACTATGAACCAAAGTCTAAGAGGATGAGGAAGGGAACCCAATCATCCAAGAGACTCAAAGGGCATTGCAAAAATGCATGATCTTAACTCACTCACTGAAACAAAAATGGGACCTGCCAAGGCCCTACACTTACCTGTGGCATATTTCTTTCATAGATGTGGGGGATTCCAATGTGTGGGGGAGAGGGTGGGAACAAGTGGGGATACAAACAGTGGCTGAAATTTCAATGCCAAATTCAGAGTCATTGATTTTTTTACAGCAGATTCAAGATAAATGTGGGTTACCCAAATCTGATTTCTGGAAGTTTCTTCAAATCAGAGGGGACATTCTGGTGCTAAGTAAGATGGCCTCATTACTGCAGAAGTGGCTGTGGTTACAACAGCTGCATAAGCTGGCTAACTCAAATGGGGTGACTAGGACAGTATATTGAACAATTAGGGATACCCCACCCCAAAGTTATGGACAAGTGCAAAGTGGAGTGGGAGAAAGAACTGCAGATTGATGTCCCACTGGATAGATGGGAGGGTGCCTTAAGGGGGCACATCCGACATTACAAGGATGCAAAAGGGCAATTGATCTAGTATAAGATTATCCATATGTGGTACAGAACCCTTTCAATCCTGTTCCATAGGGGCATATTACCACACTCCAAGTGATGGAGATGTAATGCAACAGAGGCGGGATTACTACACATGCTATGGCACTGTCCCCAGATTGAACACTGTTGGAAGATGGTCCTTGAGGACTGCTCCACAGTCTTCAGTATGGTGACCACACACAGTCCAGAACTAGATATACTAGGCGATAGCTCACTCTTACCAGGGCGAACAAGTCACATAGCTTCTTGGCTCCTAGCAGCAATAATGAAAGCAGCAATAATGGGAGCTAAACTGGAGATCTTCATGAAATTGGAGATTACCAACACCACCATCCATCTTTGCTTGGCACTCAGCAGTTGCTAAGGTAGCAGCCTTTGGAAGATTGTTCTGTGTAGCCCAGGGCAAAGTATCTCTATTTCATGAGAAATGGGCCTTGGACTTCAACTTCCACCTATGCATGGTCCCGCCTCTATCTGGAGAACCTGCCTCCTGCAACTTAGATACATAGATACATAGATACATAGACAGTGTCAGCAGATAAGGGCCTATGGCCCACCCAGTCTGCCCATTTGAGCTTGTAAGTTCAGTTTATGTTTTCCTAGAAGTCTGTTGCCCCTTACCCCTGACCTCCAGAATTCCTTTATGTCTATCCCATGCATTCTTAAATCCTGTGATTGTTTCAGCCCCCACCACTTCCTCTGACAGGGTGTTCCACTTGTCCACCACCCGTTCTGTGAAGAAATTCTTCCTCATGTTTCCTCTGAATCGTCCTCCCTCCAACTTCATCCCATACCCTCTAGTCCTGGAACATCTTTTTCGCTTAAAATTAGTGTATTCCTGCACCTTTTCCTCCCTGTAAGATACTTGTATGTGCTCTATCATATCCCCTCTCCTCTCCTCCAGGGAGTACATGTTCGGTTCTTCAACCTGTCTTCATATGACTTGTGATGCAATCCATGCACCATCTTTGTTGCCTCCTCTGAACCTCTCTACCCTGTCTATGTCCTTACGAGGTATGGTCTCCGAACTGTACACTGTACTCCAGGTGGGGCCTCACTAGTTTCTTGTATAGCAGAATTATGACCTCCTTTTCCTGCTGGTGATGCCTCTGCTCATACATCCCAGCATCCTATTTGCTTTACCTGCTGCCTTGTCACACTGTTTCCTACCTTGAGGTCATTAGAGATGATAACCCCCAAGATCCCTTTCCTGCTTGGTGCATGCTATATCCTCACCCCCAACTGATATATTGTGCCAGAGTTTTGTGCCCATATGCATTATCTTGCACTTCTTTGCATTGAATTTCAACTGCCAAACCCCTGACCATTCTTCAGGTTTCTGCAGGTCCCTTCTCATTCTTTCTACACTCTCTGGTGTGTCTACTCTGTTACAGAGCTTTGTGTCATCAGCGAACAGTGAAATTCTGCCTTCTAGGTCCCATGCAATGTCACTGATGAAGATGTTGAATAGAACTGGTCCCAGCACTGATCCCTGTGGTACCCCACTGGTCACTCTTCCCTCTGTGGAGTGACAGCCATTTACCACCACCCTCTGTGTCCTGCCACCCAGCCAGTTACCTACCCACCACACTACTGTCCTGCCCACACCCATATTCCCAGTTTGTGTAATAGTCTTCTATGTGGCACAGTGTCAAAGGCCTCTTGAAGTCCAGATAGGCCATGTCCACTGCCCTCCCCTGATCCACCTCCCTAGTCACCCAGTCAAAAAATTCAACGAGGTTGGTCTGACATGACCTCCCCCTGGTGAAACCATGCTGCCTTGGGTCCTGTAGTCCATTGACAACCAGATGTTCCACCAATCTCTCCTTCAGTAGTGCTTCCATGATCTTCCCCACTACCGAAGTGAGGCTGACTGGTCTGTAGTTCCCTGCTTCCTCTTTGTTCCCACTTTTGTATAAGGGGACTACATCTGCTGTCCTCCAGTCTTTGGGTACCTCCCCTGTTTCCAGTGATCGGCTAAACAGGATAGCCAGAGGTTCAGCCACCACCTCTCTTAGTTCTTTAAGGACCCTGGGGTGCACCCCATCTGGCCCCATTGCTTTATCAATAGTATAGTAGGGGTTCCATGTCAATTGAGCAATGGAATTGCAGTGATGGCAAATCCAGTGAAGGGCAATTCAGTGAACGTTAAAAGGGCTATGGTGCATAGGGGCACCCAACAGTAAGGGTGATAACTGCATTACTGCTTTTCTGTGGGGGACTTTGCCCCATACACCCCCTTACTTATATACCTAACTTGAGGAAGTAGCACCTTGGGGAGTGAGGAAAGCAATTGTAGCCTGTACTATAGGGTGTCCACAAGTTCCAGTCGCCCTTTTAACATTCACTGAATAGCCATCATTGAAATTGCTGTCATCATAATTCCATCACTCAATTGACGTGCTACTGATAGTAGGCCATTTAGGAGGGGAAGATTATAATGCTAGTGCAGATGGGGCATACCCCCACACACATGCAGCATAAATGGCATAGGCTTCAATACATTAGAAAAACAGGCTGAAGGATAGTTCAAAGGATATACTGTCATTTTGCCCTTGATGCTCCAGCACGTAAACTTCAATGTGACCTCTAGCATGCCCTGTCCCTTCCCCCACTTGCCAACAGTCACCTCACTCATTGTGCCAAACTCACTTCTAAGTTGTGGTTAGGAGAACTTCCCTCCTACCTCTCATGTTCACTCTCTTCCACCCTTCCCCCTCCCAGTCTTTCAGATCCTCTGAAACTCGCACTTTCTTGGTCTCCTGTTGAACCACTCTCATCGGTCAGTCAGGCTTCACCCATCATTTCCCACAAATCTTGAACCCCTTCCCCAAATATGACACTCCTCCTCCTCCTACTCCCTTGCCTCTGCCTTACAAAACTTTCTGTCATCTAACTGCTCCTGCGTTATCCCTCCTTAACCATCCTCCTATACCTCTGCTCCTCTCCATGACTCACATCCCCTATTAAACCTTTCTTCCCCCTGAGCCTGCTTCACAGCACGCTCTCCTCTCCCTTCACTGCTCACTCCCTCACTCCTAGCCCTACCCTTCTTCCATTATCAAGTTGTCCCTGCTTAGTTTTGACCACTGGCAGGGTTGTCAGCAACCTGGAGGGGTCTAGCACTGAGCAAGCCTCCTTCTCCCCCTGCTTTCCCTCTCTCTCCTTTCTATCCAACTTGTCCTCACCTAAATCTGCCCTCTGTTGGGATTCTTAGCACCCTGTTGATGTCTACTCTCAGGTAGGTTTCTTCCCTCCCTCCTTTTTTCCTTTCCTCTTCTATCCCACCTATTTCCCTCTGACCAACTTGTCCTCACCTAATTCTATCCCCTGGCAGGGTTCTCTGCATCCTGTATGGGTCCGGCACTAGGCAATTACACTTCCTCCACACCCCCTCCCCCTCTATCCTTTCTACTCAACTAGTCCTGACCTGATTTTGTGTTCTGGCAGGATTCTCAGCATCCTTGAGTGGCCTAGTCTTAGGCAAGCTTCTTCTTTCCCTCCTCTTCCCTCCTTTCCCTCCATCCTTTCTTTTCTCTCTTTCTCAAAATGTCCTCACCTAGTTCTGCCCCCTGGCAGGGTTCTCAGCATCCTGAAGGGGTGCAGCACTGGGAAATTACTCTTCCTTCCCTCCCCTTTCCCCTCCATTCTTTTTACCTAACTAGTCCTCACCTGACTCTGCTCTCTGGCAGGGTTCTCAGCATCCTGAAGAGGCCCAGTCTGAAGCAAGTTGCTCCCACCAATCCTCCTCCTCCTCCTCCTCCTACCCTTTACCATCCACTCTACTATCTCTACCCAACTTGTCCTTGCCTACTCCTGCCCCTCACCCTACATCCTTGACTCATTCCACCACTGGCAGTGATCTCCGCACTCTGAAGGGGCCAGATCCAGGTATGACTCATCCTGCTCTAGCCTATCCCTTACCCCACCTCCCTCCTGAGCCACCCTCTACCCCCTGCACTTAAACAAAGGAACTAATTCACTTGAGCTAATAATTAGCACTTTTTTTTCTGTCTGAATTGCTCCCAGAATGCACTAACCCTGTCTTGACTTGCCCCTCACAACTGATTTTATTTGCTCACTTTGCTCCGGTAATGTTCCCCCATCGTTATCCTCTCTTTCACCCAGTTGGTTTCCCCTATCTACCCCTCTACCCTCCATGATGTCCCCTCACTGCACCTCATTCATTCAATAATTGCTAAATAATCTGCCTCTTAACTATGATCCATTCCTGTAAAGAGTTGGCTCCAAGGCTACATTAAATTTCTGTACTATGTTCCTCAGATATGCCACTTGTAATTAAATGCATATTCCACAGGTATGATATATTTTACTGTATGTTATGTCACAAATGCTATTGTATTTATTTATTTGCTTTTGTTAACCAGGTAAGCACACTATACAACCAAGTGCCTTTTTTCAGGTGCGACCCGGGAGATTACAGAGATACATTCAAGCATGACAGGTAATGACAAGAGCAAGTAAAGTAAGAGTAACATACAAAGCAAGGTCAATGCAATAACAACATGATTATTTATTATATTTTTTTAACTGTATGTCTTATTACAAATGTAATTTAATGTTTAACTTTCTCAAATATGTTAAATGGTAAACTGTATGCCTAATTCTTCATTCAATTTTACCCACCCCCCCCAGGCCGCACCTGGAGACTAGCAGCTTGTTGTTCAGTGTGCCTTCCTGGTGAAAACTGTCAATAAATAAACAAAAAATATAGTAGTTATTCCTACTAAGTGGGGTCACAAAAACTGCAGTATAGAGACAGCACAATCACAAACACAAAGAGAGGAAAAGAGTTTTCCTTAATAACAGTGGAAGGGTCATGTTAAGGGTGGGACACTGCAGATTTTTCAGACACTGTTATAGAACAGTCTTAATTGAGACAGAGGAAATACTGAATACTTATAGTTAGATTACATTTTCCTATGCAGTATATACTAATGCAACCACAATTGTATACTGGACAATGATTACTACATCCTCTTCCAAGCTTAAGTTCATTCACCATGATAAAAAAGGTGTGATATGTTTGGAGTATACAGCTTCTTGTTTATGTATGATTTTGTGTTTTCTTGAAACTTGGCTTCCCAGCCAACTGCCCTTTGGGGGTAACCCTTGCCTCAGTGTTTGCACACAGAGGTTCTTTGTCTTTTAAATAGTTTTTTATTTTAATGGGTTCACCACAATATATCCAAGGCACACTGCCATAAGGGTAACTGGTCCATTCCACTGGGGTGTCAAACAGACGAGGCATACTGATGAGTCCTGGTAGGACGAAACACGTGTCTATGTCTTCTGTTAGCACCCTTTGCAAACTGTGTGAGAGGCCTTTCGGCACCATGCAATTCTGCTTAAAGTTGGACCAGCATAACATTCTGTGGTGATTTGCATATGCAGCTCACGATGCTTTGCATTGTGGGGGAATGTGTGATTTTGTGTTTTCTTGGTTAATGATTGATATATCTGTTTTCATTTATTTTGTATCATAATCTGCGTGTATGTTCTTACTTGTATTCAGACAAATACAATATTTCATGTTATAAAACAGTAACTGGAGAAATTTAATGAAACAAGTAGACTCTGAGACAGGAAGTAACATGGCTTCATAAAGGAAAGGCCATGCCAGTTTAAAATGAGTTTTTTGTCGAAGTAAACAGGTCAGGTCTTGGGAGTGGACAAGGGCCATGAAATTTAGATTTCAGTGTCTTGTGACTCAGAACACAATTAAAGAGTTATTAGTGAATTGCGGGATTTGGTGGGGTAGGTCAAAATTGGGTGGAAAATTTGCTCGGAAGAAGGACACAAAGTATGGTAGTAAATGGAAAACATTCAGAATTCAGGTGTGTCACAAATGTGGTACTACAGGGCTTTGTACTGGAACCAGTACTGCTTAATGTGTTCCTCTGCAACATAGGGGAAGTAGTCAAACAAATCGCCAACTTACAGAAGACACTAAATTCCACAGAGGGTAGACCATGTGGATGGAATCAGGAACATAAAGAGGGATCTAGAAAATAGGAGGGGTGGTCCAAGGCATAACGTCTGAAATAAAATACCAAAAAGTGCAAAGGTATGTGCATAGACAAAGGAAACCTGAAGATGGGTTATTGGTTAGAAGTTGGGAAAATTATTCTGCCCCCTGAGATGTCTGCTATAAAGATCTCAAACAACACCGGCCCCAGTACAGAGCCCTGTGACGTCCAACTTGTCACTGTCCTGGGAGATGAGAGCTCCCTTCCCACCACCACCCTCTGCTGTCTCTCTTGCAGCCAGTTCACTACCCATCCCACTAACTTTGCCCCTGCCCCTGTGCCTTCCTGCTTACTTCTTAGCCTCCCATGCTGCACTGAATTGAATGGCTTACTGAAGTCCAGGACATCCACTGCATGGCCCCTGTCTAATTGCCTGATTACTCAGTCATAGAACTTCACCAGGTTGGTCTGACAGGATCTGCCTGAGACAAACCTATGCTGTCTGCTATTCTGCAGTCCATTAGCCTCTAGGAGGGAAACCAGCCTCTCCTTCAGGATTGTCTCGATCAGCTTTCCCATGATGGATGTGAGGCTTACCAGTCTGTAGTTTTCTGGCTTATCCTTGGGGCCACTCTTGTGGAGGGGTATCATGTGTGCTATCTTCCAGTCCTGAGGTACACTCCCCAAGTCTAGGGAGGCATTGAACAGATCTGCCAAGAGTTCTACCAGGACTTCTGCCAAGCTCCTTTAGCACCCTGGAGTGTATACCATATGGCCCCAGTGCTTTGTCCACCTTCAGTGTCCTCAAGCCCTCCAGTACCCATGCCAACTTTAATTTCCCTGTCCGTTACTTCCCTGCCCACCCTGCCACCCCTTTGCAAAGCTCCTTTCTTTTGTACATACTAAGCAGAAGATAAAATATCTCTGGCTGCTACCTGACGTGGTACTGTGTACCTATATTATGACTACTGTGATCTACTTATTACCAAGCTTGTACCACCAGTGAATTCCTGTAACACTTGTTGCTTTTTTAATCTAAGCGTTATGTACTGTACCATTTTGTTTGCTGTGATGTATTGCTGTCTTGATGAGGTGCCTTTGTAAATGAGTCTTTGACTCAAAGGTCTGTAAACCAATGATCTAATAAATAAATAAATAAATAAAGTATTTGTTTAATGCTTCTGCCTGTTCTGCCCCCATTTTCACCAACCCCCCAGCCCTCCTAATCCATACTATCTGTGTCTAGTTCTGGAGCACAAACCTGAAAAAGACTGTATATGATCTGACTAATGGCATGCTACAAAGATAGTACAGGATCAGCAGCGTAAATCATATGAGGACTCAGGCCAATCTGAACATATACTCGCTGGAGCTCAGAACAGAGAAAGAGTTAAATGGTAGAAACTTTTCAATACAATATGTGATGAGGATAAACAGGGCAGCATGCCATGACCTGTTTAAGCATAGTAGGAGATCAGCAACTAGAGGACATGAGTATAAGCTGGTGTAGGGATTGACTCAGGAAGGACATGAGGAAGCATGCACCTTAATATTTATTTTATTTGATTGTACTTTATTTTCAAAGTTGCACCATTCTCCCCATCCCCATCCAAGAAGGATTTGACTTCCCACAGCCAATCAGGAACCAAAAGGAGTAATAAAAGGAAGAGAGCACAGTCTGTCACTGCTCACTGAGGTGGAAACCAGTAGCTGACCAGATCAATTAAAACTGGAGATGGAAAGACTCCAAACAAATGCAGCTTTTAAATGTAATCCTAAAACTGCTGTCAATCACTCACCCAGTGATCAGAGCTGGAAGTCAGAGAGCTGATGCAGACATCTTGGGCGTGGCTGAAGGAAGGTGCACAGCAGAAGCATCTGATTTCCCTCAGACAATTGGGAGTCAGAAGCAGAAATAAAAGGAAGAGAGCACATCTTTTGGTGCTCACTGAGGTGGGAGGCAGAAGCCAACCAAATCAGCAAAATCAGAGCTGTAAAGTCTCCAACAGAAGCAGTTTTTAAGCTGTAAACCCCAAACTACTGTACAGTAAATCACTCAGCCGGTGATCAGAGCCAGAGGTCAGGGATCTCAAGCAGACATCTTGGGCATGGCTGAAGGGAAGGTGCATGGCAGGAGCATGTGAACTCCTTCAGCAAATCAGACACCACCAAGAATCAAAAAGTCTTGCCTAAAAACACTCCATTCCAATGTATCCCAGTAAGTTTGTTTCCCCACTAAGTGAGTGTAAAGGTGAATAAGTGGAACAGGTGTAAGATTGCCAAATTAGGCAATGGCAGACATCCACAAATGGAAGCAGGAAGTAGGGGACTCTGCCGATTGACTAAGGTGGGACACCTGTTCATTCCTATTGGGCCATTTACTGATGGGATCAGGTGAGCTCCAAAGGTAAACCATAACAGAGAATAAGAGCAACACACTGTCTAGGGTATGAGTATAAAGAGAGTTAAGCAAAGTATGGAGTAACACAAATAGAAATGAACAAAAAGGGTTAAACTAGAATCATCCTACCAGGGGTAAGTAGACAAACTATCTCCAGATAACCCAGGAAGAACAGAAGTTGGGAATACTGGGAGTGGTGCAGTGCAGAGGCTGTGGGGTGGCAGTTTTCAGAGAGACCTTCTGATAACTGTGGTGCTGTACCATCTGCTTGCATCACCCTGGTTTGAGAGAAGAGGTCACTAGACTCAAGGCCAAACTGGTTAGGTTCAGGGGACCTCTTCCTCCACCCAGGGGCCACCAAGTCTGCCACTGTTATGTCAGAGGATGCCTGGGGAAGAATGGCTGGACTACGGTGGGCTCTGGAAAGGTTGGTATGTTGGGTCAGAGGCAGATTCCACAAATGGCACCACTACACAGTTGCTGTGCCTTTCTGGCAGTGGACATGGATGATATGGAGGTCCTCCATAGCTGAGACCCCAAGGAGAGTGGAAGAGGACCTCAGAGAAGGTGGAAGCAACTTGCAGTGGGGGACTCAATTTTGAGGGGGATAGATATAGGAATGGGAAGAGGAGGAGAGGGAGGTTAGCAGCCTATGTGGTGCCATGGCCCAGAGGAGTGGGAAGCAGATCCTGAGGATTGCCAGGCAGGAGGATGGGAGGCAGAGCTGGATGTCATTGTCCACCTGGAGACTAATGCCCAGTCTAGTAATGGGGCTGGGATAGTACAGTAGAGTTCAGGGAGCTGGTGATGGGTCTAGTCAGGTAGTATGCTCAGTGGCTACCACAGTGGCACTTCTGGTATATGACAGGGGTGATGAGAAGGATTTTGGCACCAGGAGCATCAGCTCATGGTTGAAGGAATGGTGCTAGAAGGAGGGGTTGAACTATACTATAGACTGGTGATCCACCTGGAAGGATGAGGCAATATACAGGGTCAACAGCGTGCATTCTTCTGGAAGGGGAACTGCAGAACACTGTGGATGGTTTAAATGTTGCTGTGATGAATATTTACACTAGCCAAAGGAGGTAGTGGAATAAATTGGGGGGGGGGACTGCTCTCTGTTACAGGCTAAAATAGAGAACCTGGAGAACCTGAAGGGAGAGGAGTCCCCCAGGATGCTAATTAATAAAGGAAGCAGGGAGGTCAAAATGAAGGAGGATGGGAATGGGAACATTAAAACGAGAGGGTGGAATGAGGGAGGTCAAAAGGAGAAAAAGGGAGGTAACAAGCAGAGCTGCAACAAAATCTGGAAGGCCATATGTGCGAATGCTAGAAGTCTACAAAATAAGATTATGGACCTGAAGGCCATCATGGCAGGGTAGATCGGAATACTGTGGACATTACCATGTCATGGTGCACTGCAAACTATTAATGGGACAATGTCATGCCAGGCTATAGTCTCTTCAGGAAGGACTGGTGATAACAATAGGAGGCAATGTGGTGCTTTCTATGAGTGAAAACATAAAAGTGATAGAGATAAAGGGAATACGAGGTGTGAAGGTATTCTGGGTCACCCTGGAGAAGGGGAGCAGTGCCAGTATTTACATGTTGACATGATCTACAGCCCTCCAGTGCCGACAGAGAAGTTAGATAATGTACTGGTGAAAGCAATTGGCAAGATGGCAAAAAAGGGGGAGGTGCTGCTGATGGCTGACTTCCATCTGCCAGATGTAGATTGCAGCCTCCCAGCTGTGGCTTCAGTTAGAACCAAGGACATCCTGGATTCCCTGCAAGGGGCATTCCTTAAGCAACCAGTTAGTGAACCCACTCATGATGGGGCAATACTGGACCTAGTATTTACTAACAGGGACAGTGTTGCAGATGTCAAGGGGGAAGCCACCTTGGGACCAGTGGTCGCTGTACAGTGTGGTTTAATATAAAGGTGATTATGGATTCAAACCACACAAGTGTGAGGGTCCTGAACTTCAGGAAGGCAGATATTATAAAGATGGCTGAATGTCTCAGGGATGACCTGATGGGGAATGACATGGGTGGGGTGGAGAAACAGTGGACGAAGCTAAAAGGGCCATAGTTAAGGAACAAACCTCTGCTTCAAGTAAGTGAAAAAAAGCAAGAGGAAAATGAGGCTGCTATGGATCTTGAAAGAGGTGGTGGAAAAGGTAAAGGCTAAATGGGTAGCATTCAGAAAGTATAAGGAAAATCAGAGACCACATGATGCAGCACACCTGGTTGGAGCTCCGATTCACTGCTCCAGCCACCCGAACATTTAAAAGTTTATTTTCCAATTTTCCAGTACTGGTAAAGACACAAGAAGCAGATTGGAAGACACTTTAATCAGTTGCCTATGAGTTGCAGCTGTTTTCTGCCCCATAGAGGTCGAAATGTGGAGGGCTCCACCAAGGCACACTCCCCCAGTCACACTGGAGAAGACCTCAAAGAAATACAGGGCTACTAGTGCAACTGAACCACTGGGGATGACCCACACTCAGCCAGACCAAGAGCTGCTTATGCTCTCCAGATTCCTGGCTGAATTTAGACCCATCTAGGAAGAACTCTGTATGATGACATCGGAGATAAAATCCCTTTTGCAGGCTTTGGAGGACATTTCATTATGTACCTCTGATAGCGAAGCCTGCATCAGCTCACTGGAGAAACAGGTGGAGAAGGTGGATCCAGAACTGGTGGCAACCAGACAATGGATGGCAAAAATGGAACTGAAGGCAGAAGACCTTGAGAGCCGTGGCCGCAGAAGCAATGCGGTCCTCATAGGTCTGTCGGAGACTGAAGAGGGTCAGGATGCTATACTTTTTGTACAGAAATTCATGGTAAAAATAGTGGGGCCATCTCCCTTTGGGCCTAAATGTGTGATTGAAAAGGCACACCGGGCACTTCAACCGACCCCCCCCCCCCGCAGGTGCCCCACCAAGGCTATTAATCTTAGGTTTCTGAACTATTTAGAGCATCAACACTTTCTCTCAAAAGAGAGAGCTACAGGAGGTCTGTTGGGAAGGAGTTAAACTTCAAGTTGCCCAAGATTTGCAGCCATGATCCAACAGCACAGAACGGCCTTCCACCCCTGGTGACTAAGCTCATCACCGCCAGGGTGAAATTCAGAATGAACTGTCCAGCAAGGCTCCAGGTTCAAATTATGGTAGTTGATAGGCTTATGAAGATCCAGAAGCAGCCTAGCTGGGCTCAAGATCACCCTACCAGATCTCTTCCGAGGCACCTGAACTGGCTATGTCATGCTTTATTAAGTTCTTTCAGAAAATAAAGAGATGCTTCAAATTAAATTGATCAACAGATTAGAAGTAAAGTTCAGCATAATAGAGGTGCTATGATTTTCATACCATACCTGATCTAGGAAACCTGTGACTTTTAAGACAAGCTTGGTGCAGACTGACCCATGGGGTAGCTTTGAGAGCCTGGACTTGTAGTGATTCCGCAGCAGCTTATTCTAAGCTTCGATTTGCCTCCAGAAGGCTGCACCCCATGGACTTCACACAGTGCATTGTTTAACTTCTCGAAGCTGCGCATAATTGTAAAGCTCTGGAGTTCCCCGTAGTTTGTGGTAATATACCACTGCAACCACTAGAAGGAGTATGTCTCCCATGTTTCACAGACCCAATGGATTATATTTAGTTGATGTGACTAGCACCGCATGGGTTTTGTTTTGTGCTCTCAGGCTAGTCTCTGCCATGTTCTTTACTATGCAAATGCTTTAGGTCTGGGAATATTACTGGTCACAATTTATTGTACTTGATTGTTAGCAATGGTCTTAACCCTTTTCATTTTTTTTTTTCTGGCAGCCTCAGTTCTTGAAGAATTTGGACGTCAGATTCTGGGATATTTTCCTCCGTTGGACACTTTCCACCTATACCTGATGTGTTACAGGAGCTCATTGCAGTAGTTTATAATAAGCAGGGAAATTAGTTGAGCTCTTATATTGTTAGTAATTCTGAGCCTCTGCATCTGCTCTACATTTGCAGATTGGGTTTGTTTCATTTTATTTCAGTGATAACAGGTGAAGTAGCCTACCATATACTGATAGCAATATTAATCTTATGGCTGTTGTTGATCCGGATCACAGGGTTCTTGTTACTGATCCAGGGTAAATTTACTTTTTCTTTTGTTTGTTCGCTGTATGTTGAGATAATGGACAGGAAACAGTTAAGGGTGGCTGGAGGGGGGGAGCAGTAAAATGGGGTTCTGCAGGACGAAGCTCACAACAGTAAGGGGAGGAGGGAGGGCTGGGTTGGTCCAGTGTTCTAGGGACACCGTTTAGGTATTTTTTGAGATTTTAGGATTTGGGTACTACGGAAGGGAGGAAGGTTGGGGAATAGCACAGAATCAGTGTATGATGAGGTACCAGAGCCACCTATCTATGCTCTAATAACATGAGTTTTCTGGTCTGGTTTTAATGAGATGAATGGCTAGAGATCTAAAGCTTGCTACATGGAATGTGAAAGGGGTCAGACAGAAAGTAAAACAATATAAGGTGCTGAAGCATTTGAATATATTGACAGCTGAAATCATGTTCATGCAAGCGTCTCATTTGTTAGATTCTGAAGCATTAAGGATGAGGAGACAACAAGTGGGGCAAGTGTTTTCTGCTGGGTCACTACCCAGAGTTATGGAGTCATGATTTTAATAGTTAGGAGAGTCCCAGTCTCCCCCACTCAAATTGTCAGGGATCCCCAGGGCAGATTTATATTGGTTCAGGGTACAATATATACCACAGAAATTCTTTTGGACAGCATTTATGGGCCCAATGTGGATACTCCAGGGTTTTACATAGCTCATTAATGCTCTTACCCCTTTCTTTGATTCCGATAATCCTTGGCGGTGACCTAAATTTAGTTTTTGATCCAGTAATGGATCGGTCTGGTCATTCCCAAAAAGGGCTCTCCCCAGCTCAATGGGCACTTCGAGAATTGATGGACCAGATAGGCCTGTGTGATGTCTGGCGTGTTCTTAACTCCACTGATAGGGGATACACGTTCACCTCTCCAGTTCACAGGTCCGCCTCTCGTATTGATTACTTACTTTTTTTCCTAGACACTTTCTCCCGGTGTTCTGGACTCCTCCATTCACCTCGGCCCTCCCTCAGATCATTCTCTGGTTATGTGCCAACTCTCCCTTTCATCCCTCCCCAAGAGGGGGGCATGCTGGAAGATTAATGACCTGCTGCTGAAGGACTCTGGAGTAACCAAATATGTCTCGGAACAAATAGATCAGTTTATCAATGCTATTCACAATTCCACTACTAGGCCAGATATGAAATGGTGTGCTTGCAAGGCCTATCTTAGAAGAATTTTGATTGGCCTGGCATCACAGAGGAAGAAAAAGGAACAGCAATTGCTACATATTCTCTTTCAAACCCGAATATAGAAGGAAAACTGGCCCCTACTACCCTGAAGCACTCAGGCAGGAGTTGGTAAATTAAGGGACACTTTGAGAGAGAAAGCGGAATTTGCAATTTGAAAACTAAGGCCTCCTACACAGATCAGGGTGAGAAGGCAGGGTGTTTGTTGGCTCTCAGAATAAAACAACAAGAATCCTCTCAATTCATTGCATCAATACGTTCCCAGGAGGATGGCTCCTTGAAAACGTCTCTTGCAGATTTTGTAGCCGAGTTTACTGGCTACTACAAACAACTGTATGGGCCTATGCTCGATCCACCTTCAGATCAGACTCTGAATAGATATCTTGAAGCTTCCCACTTACCTTCCTTCTCCGAAGCACAACAACATGCACTGTTATCTCCTATTTCTCCACTGGAGCTAGTTGAAGTCATCAAAAGTCTTCACACAGATAAAACCCCTGGGCCGGATGGATTCTCATTTAATTTCTACAAAATATTCTAAAGACCAGCTAATCCCTTTGCTTCTGCCACTGTACCAACATACTGTATATTGTCTGGTGTAGAGGCAGATCCGACTCTATTTGAGGCCCTGATTGTCCTTTTGTCCAAGGCTGACAAAAGTCTTGAACTGGTCACAAGTTACCACCCTATTTCCTTCCTTAATCAGGCTATTACAATTTTAACTAAATTACTTGCTGACCGCATTAGCATAATTCTCCCTGCTCTCATTGGACAGGAGCAGGTGGGATTTATGAAGGGGAGAACTTTGGTGGACCACCTTCGAACCTTGGCCCATGTCTTCTCGGTGTCCAGAGATGCTCATTTTCCAGCTGACCTGGTATCTCTGGACACCAAGAAGGCCTTCGATAGAGTAAATTGGAACTTTCTATTCAGGACTCTCAGGGCTTTTGATTTCCCTCTTGATTTTCAGAAATGGATACAAGCACTATATCAGTCCCCAACTGCCCGTGTGACTGGTAATGGAATGATGCACTTTAAAATGCTGCTTTGCACACAATGTACTATTTGCACAAATTAGTATACTGTGCACCTGTAGGAAGTTTGTACTACTGTTGATGCCCTTTTAGTATTTATTTATGATTTCTAATAAAGATGTGCTCTTTTTGGCATGAGCCTTAGTATTGGCATCTTTTTCTGAATATTGTGTTGACCTCAGTGAAAGACTTTTTTGTCTTTCTATTTTGTTGTCACTGGTAATGGAGTGATCTCAGAACTTTTCCCATTGGAATCGGGTACAAGACAAGGCTGCCCTTTGTCCCCACTGCTCTTTAATACAGATTTGGAGCCTCTCATCTGCAGATTAACGGAATGTCAGAGGATTCAAGGAATCACTATTCAGGCCCAGGAAGTCAAGGTCTCTGCTTATGCAGATGACCTCCCCCTCCAGCTGCCCCTCCCAGCAACATCCACCCCACCCATGTTAGAAATCATTAAGGAATATAGTCAAGTATCTAACTATAAGTTAAATGTTAGTAAAACGGTTGTCTTTCCCCTTAATCACAAAGTGTTTAAAGATAATATTTCTGCACTAGGTCGTTCCTGGAAGCAGGATTCTTTAATGTATCTTGGAATCAAATTTACAAGAAACTCAGCCCTTTGTCTTAAACTGAATCTGGATTCTCTGGTACACACAATTAGTCAGGATTTGGATCGATGGTCTGCTCCCGATTTCTATGGGGTAGAATCAACCTAATCAAGATTAATGTTTTCCCGCCTTTTCTATCCCGTAACCAACTTAACATATAGGCCACTGTCCTGGTTTAAAAAAGTGCATGGTCTCCTCCCCAAGTTCATCTGGTCCAGTAAACAGCCAAGAATAGCTTTCCACAAATTAACTACTACCAAATTTAAAGGGGGTTTATGCCTCCCTTATCTAGGCCTTTATTATTGGGCTAGTCATGCCACCAAATACCTCAGATGGCTGTCCTTGGATGGTTCACTACCCTGTCACCCTTCCTTTCCATTCTGGCTCAAAATTGAACTAGCTCATATTTAATCCTGTGGTCTGTCCCCTGCAGTACTCTTACACATAAAATAAATTTTCTCCTTCAAGTTTAAAAGCCTCTCCCATAGCTGTATCTGTAAAGTTCACTCCCAGCTTTGTGTCTTCCTTAAGTATAAGCATACTTATGACTTGATACAACCCATATGGGGTAATCCTAATTTTAAAATTGACAACAAAGAGCTCACATCTCAATGGCTGCCATACTTGGGGTATGGCCACTAATTTTATAAACGAAGATGGCTCCTGGTATTCCTCTGTGGAGATCATGGGCAAATTCAACATTCAGAACCATAACATTTTTTAAAGTTTTCCAATTGAGGCACCTTCTCCTAGAAGTGCTGGGAGCAGACCCCCACAGCCTGCAAGTTTATCTTTCCAATTGGAATTATGCCACTTGGCAGGCTTCCCACAAGCCATTTCCAAGACATATGGGATCCTATATGACAGGATTTACCCAAGCTGTTTGGGCCCTATGGTTTACTGGATTTCCTTTTTCCCAGACTTGAATATAGATTGGCCTGCCCTATGGCACAACTGCCACAGATTTGTTACCCAAGACAGGCTATGTCTTATGCAATTTCACATACTGCATAACCTGTATTATTCCCACAGAAATTAGCCACATTTGGAGTAGTACTCTCATCCTTATGCACCCACTGTCAGCAAGGGGACGGCACTTTATACCATATTTTTTGGACTTGCCCCTAAAGTGGCTCCACTATGGTCTAGTATTCGACAAAGAGCAGATCGTCTCTTAGGTTTGACTGACTTATTTACTGCAGAAACCTGTTTGCTTGGAGATTACACTGGGATCTTAGTGCTCAATCACAAATATTACGTGGACCTTATTTCCATGTCCGTTAAAATTGGTACTGAGGCACTGGAAGGACAGTGAGGACATTTCTTACATTGAATGGCTTAATGAGCTGCTAGCTAATCTTAGAACAGAAAAGGTAATGGCAAGCCTTAGTAATAGACTAAAAAGGTATACAAGGATCTGGGACCCCTTACATACTCTATATTGCTTATAATTGGTATGAACTGGCACCTTTACCCATATCTAGGTGTACACTGTTTACATTTCTGTGCTGGGAGGGGGCTTGGGAGGATGGAGAATGAGAGGAGGTTACTGGGCGGGTGGAGGAGAAGGGGGATGGGTCCATCGCATTGTCAAATGTATGTCTGGTATGATGTGTCAGCTATGGATCTGTTCTCTATAATGTAAAACTTTCAATAACATTTGAATTGAAAAAAAGACAAGCACAAGGCATTGGAAATACACAAAGGATCGGTCCAATAATGTAAGAAATCCAGGCTTGCAATTGTTCAAGCCAGTCGACAGCGTTTTCGGAGGCAAGGCTGAGAAGGATACTGGCTGTAGGCTGGTATGGAACCATGGACTGTGGTGAAATTGTTTTAATGTAGGCCAGGTCATCTTGAATAGCTTGTATAGCTGGTGCTCCTTGAGCTGAGATGGATGACTGGATGTCGTGCATGATGGTTTTTATTTTGTAGCCCCACACCCTTGAGGTGGGTGAAGATGGCTCTCCAGACACTCCAGCACCCATATCTGGATCGTCTTCAGACATCGTGGTTGGTGATGAGCTTCATTTCACTAAGCAGAGGTCGTAAGGATGAGAATGAGTTGCCATCATGCATGAGATGGCACGTCGTGTAGTAGATGAAGTGCCGAGAAGAAAATATTTTTGTAGACAAAAGTACAATTATTTGTAAGCAAAGTTCATCGAATCACATCTTAATAAACAATTCCCACTCAGTTCTGTGTTGTCTGTTAGTTAAATAAAGGTTTTGTTGCAAAAATCAGCTATGTGTTGCAGTGTCCATTCATTTCAATAGGTTTGCCATTGATTTCAATGGAGTGAGGTCATTTTGTGCCCTTCACAAGATGGATGCCAAACTTTGACATACAGTTCATGTGGTTTTGACTGGCATGACTGTAGCAAGATGGCCACCAGCAGGGGGTTAAGGGTCACTTCCTTTCTGGTTGTTTCTGTAAACAAAGATGGAGGATTCTTGCCACGAGGCTGCTGGCTGCTTCGCAAGGTCCAAAATGGCGATTGCTGTGCTGCTGAGCTTCTTCTTCAACCCTGAAAGGAAAAATGGTAGGCTTTTTATTTTGGTGAGTGAATGGCACAATGCTGGGGAATTTCTGTGTTTGTTTGACTGTGTCCCATTCTGTTTTTTGTGCTGGGTTTGCTTTTTTTTATATTCCAGGGTTGTGCTTTATTTTATTTGTGCTGCACCCTGCCTGAGCTTCCTTATTTTTTTCTTTGCCCCTTGTTTATTTTACTACACATGGACTCCTGCAGTCTTTGTTAATAACTTACTGATTTATTTGAAGGGCTGTTTATTTGCCTCGCAGGGCGATCCCTGGCAGTAACCCCTCAGTCTTTTTATTTGCTCCGGGGGCTCCTGTTGTCTTTATGATTTTTTTTCTGGCTTTGGGTCATTTGTGAAGTGTGGCTGAGCAGTGAAAGGAGCACTCCATGCTGGCAGTTCTGGAGGACCAGAGAAAGGCTTTGTGTTGCCGGGCGACTGGGTGGACAGACTGCGGTGCATGAGGGAAGTTAGAACAGCAGTCTGGGAGTGCCGAGCAGTGGTGCATAGGAGTAGCCTCTAAGAATTCAGGGAAAGCAGTGTGAGCCGCAAGGTAGGAGAACCAATAGGAAGTGAATCCATGGTGCATAGGAGCAGCAAGAAGATCGCTCCATGCTGCAGTCCCAATTTGATTTCATTTGTTGTGGCCCTTTTGTAGTAGTGGCCAGGAAGCAGAGTCAGGAGGCGTCTAGCTGAGCCACGGGTAGAGGAGAAAGCTGGAGGTTGACAGAGTTTTTTTTTTTTTTTTTAATATGATTGTCCTCATTCCCCTTGTCTTTGCTGTCATCGGAGCTCAGTGGTGTAGTGGCAGGAGCACTGAGCAAGACGAGGAGCCAGTGCTTAGAGCAGTGACCTTTGTTAGTATTATTTTGTCTTTTTTTTTTTTTCCTGGCGCACCTTTGTGGCAGGGACTTGCAGTGTGCAGAGCAGAGCTGAGCTGTGGTTGTAGGTGACAAGGAGGGCTGCGAGGTAAGCGGTCTCTCATGGCAGCCATGAGCCTGATTGAGTAAACCCGAGTGCTTAGTGCAGGTCATTTATTTACTGATTTAGTTGTTCCTTCGGAACTGCAATCCTTACTGGGAGAGGCACTGGGCTGGACAGCAGCAGCTGGGAGGGTTAGAAGGAGATTGCTTGCTTGACAAAATGGACAGTTTGAGAGGAGCCCTGCCACAAGGTGGGAGCTGGGGGTTTTGCAGGTTGGAGCTCCATGGTGCTTGGGCTGGAAGAAGAAATAAAAAGAAATAAAAATAAATAAGTAACTATAATTGTACGGTGTATTACTTTCTCTAGTACTTCTCCATCCTTGCTAGTGACTGCACAGGGCTTCCTGGAACAAGTTTCCAAACATAATAGAAAGCAATAGAAAAAGTAATTTACCCAACACTGGCTGCAGGAGACAGGATACAGTAGTTTGTCTGCAGGCAGGACTGTAGTGCAGTAACATTCAAGCTGTTCAGGCATACTGGGACAAGTGACTTGGGCTACCCAGCGATACAGACAAGTGAGATGGGGTCTGGACAGAAGAAGGACCGCATTCTCCACCATGTGTGGCATTTTGTTTGGTCTGCCACTTAAAGACCTTTTACCTCTCTGGTCTGCCAGACCCATCTGTTGCTGCTGGTGAGGACCCTTGCTGGACCGCTCCAATAAACTGACGGACGAGAAATAAATACATAAACGGTTTATTCTGTACAGCAGACGTTCTCTTCCTGAGATCTAGCCCCAGACTGACTGACAGACAAAAATACAAAGGGTTTCTTAGGAGCCCTGCTAAGACAGCAATTAGCATAATATTTGCTACATAATTCTTAGAGCATTTAAAGGGATGACAGCTGGCATTAGCCCCATATATAAGTACAAGTGTGCTCCACAGTAACCATTAATATAGTTACAGAAGCTGCACCTCCTGAGTGCTTCCAGTTCCCTGCAAGATAGACATATTTTAAAATCTCTGTTCTCAATGCATTCTTTTGCTTGTAAAAACATTGATGTTTATCTCATAATGCTAATTGCATCCTTTAATGACACTATAATATATGGTTAAGTGTTGTTGCTTGGCTTTCCATACACTCAAAATCCTAGCTGTGCATGTGAAAAGGTTGTAGTACACAGTTCAAAGGTCACAAAAGTTGTTGAGGACAGTTTAAAGGTCATGACAAATTGTTGTGCTAGTTCAAGTTCACAACAAATTGCTGTGTTTAGTTCTCTCCCTGTTAAGCCCCCTGTCAATATTATAACTTATCTTGAAGATAGCTACTGACTATGAGTCATAAAAGGTAGGTGGGAAGGGAGTGGTTGATTCCCACTTAATACTGTTTATAAACTAAAATGTTTACTTTTGACATTCAGTAAAACTACATACTATAAAAAATAAAACATAGGCAACCATGTCCACGTCAGCTTGTGTTTCCATCTTGGGACTGAAATGATGTCATGGACCTCTCAAGCTTCATTCTTCGGGTTCATATGATGTGATCTCAGCACCTGCATGGAAACACAGCCTTATTGTGTATGATTGCCCATGCATTATTCTCTACATTAAGTATAGGAAGTGGATAATTGTTCTCATGAATGTAAGGCAATTAAAGCCAGCAGCCTGGAAGCTTGAAATATACATATAAACCGAGACACTAGAGTTACTACGCTGTGGAGGTGCTGAGATTGATACCAGCTACTCCTTTAAAAATGTATCTTTTTCAATGTAATTAATGTTTGTGGTTTTACCACTGCTGTTGATTTTCTGTGTTGCTGGTGGTTAAATCTTGTGGTATATAATGTTTACAATGGTACCCCCCCCATTGCTGTACCATAAAGATGACAGCAAAGGTATTTTCCAGTTATAGGTTTTATATGCTTTTCTACTTTACTCCTCTTTTAGCTTTCTGTACTGATTCACATGATATCAATAAAATAAATTATTTAAAAATGTGCCCAGATTCTTCTAATTCATTCCGTAAGAAATTTGAAATAAGATTTTAAAGAAGTAGTTGGGGTTATATCTGTACTGAATAGATGTAACTGAATGCAGAGTGTTTTTACTGAACTGCTGTATTAAAACCTGAAAATAACAAATGTAGTAGCAATGAAGTAAAATTAATAGCACAACAGCATCTGTTCCTGCTGTTGCTCGCTGAAAAGAACAGAATTTCAGTATTGATTAAAGTGTATCTTATACTCTGTGAAGCACTGAAATACATAATAATAGCAATATTCTATTTGTATTTGATGATTTCATTAGTGGTTTTGTTGTGTGCCATGTCAAATTAAATAAGTAACTCCATTAACAAAGAGGACCAAGAAAAGATGTCATCCTGAAGAGGTACTTCTGTTCAGCCTTTACAATGGGGGACGGACCACCAGGAGAAGCAGGAACAAAGTGGGGAGGTGGACATAAGTCCATTTTCAGAGAAAAGAGTCCAGAAGGGACTTGCAACTCTGAAGGTGAACAGGGCTATGAGACTGGGTAGGGTACACCCAAAGATACTAAAGGAAATCAGAGAGGTAGGTGCTAGCATTTCCTTTGATGGCCTTATTCAACAATTCACAGAAAACAGGCATGGTTCTGGTGGACTGGAGGAGAGCAGACATGGTACCCTTTCATGAGAGTGGCAGCAGGGAGGGCGTTAGCAACTATAGGCTAGTCAGTCTCATTTCAGTGGTGGGGAAATTAATGAAACCATATTAAAGGAAAGACTGGTGGATTATCTTGAATCCAGTTGGCTGCAGGATCACAGGCAGTGTGGATTCATGAGAGGAGGTCATGCCAGACAAATCTGATTGATTTCTTTGACCAGGTAACCTGGAAGATAAATTAGGGGAGGGCAGTGGACATGGCCTATTTGGACTTTAGCATGACCTTTGACACTATGCCACAAAGGAAACTGATTAAGAAATTGAGTAGCCTAATGGTGGGACCCAGAGTGGTGAATTGGATTTAAAAAATGGTTAATGGCTAGGAGTCAGAGAGTGGTGGTTAACAGCATTCATTCTAATGACAGAAGAGTGACCAGTGCAATACAGCAGAGCTCAGTGCTAGGACCGGTCCTCTTCAATGTCTTCGTAAGTTGCATTGCAAAAAAATGTATTTCTAATAGGGTTGACACTCAGTAGGGGGTGCAGAGAATGCACAGGAATCAAGGGAAACTCAAGGAGTGCTCAAGAGCAGGGCAGTTGAGGTTCAGTGGCAAAAAGTGCAAAATCATGCACCTAAGGCGTAGGATCCCAGGAGCTGAGTATAGAATGGGGGATACTGACAACCACTAAACAGTAATGGAACCTTGGGGTTATCATAAATGATGACCTCGAACTAGGAGAGCAGTGTGCCAAAAAGTGGGTAGGACTAATGGTGTGCTGGGGTGCAAGGGAGGATAACTCCAATAGGAGGAGGGAGGTATAGTTGCCACTGAATCACTCTCTGGTGAGACCACACTGAAATATTATCTAGCTCTGGAGGACACACCTCAGAAAGGACATAGACAGGGTGGAGGAAGTACAGAGGACGCTTAAAATAAATGGCGCAGGAGTTGCACCAAAAGCCCTATTAAGAGAAACTGAGGGATTTCAACATGTGCGCCCTAGAAGAGAAGAGAGCAAGAGGGGACATACTAGAGACCTATAAATAGATAATTATTTGTGACTGTAATTTAAAGTAATTTCTGGACCTCTGTAATCATAATTGAGCAGGACAACTTAGTAAAATGGGACTAACTGACCTAAAATTCTTCTCCTATTAAAAAATAAGAAGTTTTTATCCATCTGTCTGCCTGTCTGTCTGTCTGTCTATCTATCTATCTATCTGCCTCAGAGGGGTGAACAAGGTGCTGGAGGGGAGTCTGTTTCAAATGAGGATAAGGGGGCATGTGATGAAGCTGGGGGAGAGTTTAAGAGGGATGTGATGAAGTATTACTTCACTGAAAGGGTGGTAGACACTTGGAACAGACTGCCAGCAGAAGTAGTGGAGGCAAAAACAATAGAGAGGCTTCAAGCATACATGGGAAAGACACCGACTCTATGTCATAGAGGAATATTAATAAATAGACAAGAAGGACTAAGGGTCACTGGAGACCAGTTAGGGTCTATGAAGACTAAATAGGCAGGGAACATCTGGACAGACTGGATTTGCCAAGTGGTCCTTTTCTGCCAACAAATTCTATGTGTCTGTATTCTAAGTTTCTATTTAAGTGAAGCAAACTGTTCAGAAACTCACTCAAATTAAAATCTGAGAAAAATTAAAAATACTTCTTCTTATGAAGTAATGCTTCACTGATAGATGTCCAAGTTGGAATGGTGCTTTTGTAGGCAATCAACTGGCTGCGTTATAATCGTATTCCAAGATGCTGTCATGATCAATTTTTGAAGCATTTTCTCTCACTGTGTTGCAACTTTTTCCCTTAATTGCGGTAAAATGGATTCAAATAAATATGAAAAATGTCAGATATAATCCTCTAAAATTGGTGATTATAGTAACTCTAGTGGCAGTTGTGTTTGTACTCCAGTGTAATACTCTATATCGCAAGTGTGTCATCATGAAATTCATTAGGGGATTAAATATATTATATGGTGTATATGTGGAAATGAAGACATAAACTTCTGTGTCTCAGTACTTTAAGTAAATTGATATGGCAGAACCAGTTTTCATATAAAGTGCATGTGTTCTATGTAAAGCACTTTACTGGACAACCATCTGTTTAAATCACGTGTAGAAAATGAAAATTATATCCTTGGTAATTCCCAGGAACCAGTTGATGCTTTTCAAAAAGCTATATTTAAAGGCCCAGATATTCAAAGGGTTTTGCGCATGGCGCAAAGTATTGCGCCATGAGCAGCAGCCACTGACTCTTGCTTGACGCGATATTCAAAAAGGAAAGTGCGGGACACAACTCGATGCACCAGAGTGCATCAGTAATGTATGCAGGCTAGTGGAGGGGGTGCTCATGCATACCCTGCACAGCCCGATGTTCAGCCCGGGATGTGCAGAGCCATGCATGCGCAACCCCTACTTGCACCAGCACAAAGTTGATCCAAAAATAAAAAAGGAACACGGATGGCCACCCACAAGGCGCAACACAGCAGCTGCCAACTGTGGGTGGCCACCCGAGCTCCGGCTGCACCTGGCGGTGCCCCCCCATGCCCAATCGCAGGCATTTGTAAAAAAAAAAAAAAAATGAAGAAGTCTGTCCAATATCCCTAGTGGTCCAGTGGACCGCTATCTGCCTGATTGTGGGCATTTGTAAAAAATAAATACATATGTCCAATATCCCTGGTGGTCCAGTGGACCGCTGACTGCCCGATCGCGGGCATTTGTTAAAACAAAAGAACTATGTCCAATATCCCTGGTGGTCCAGTGGACCGCTATCTGCCTGATTGTGGGCATTTGTAAAAAATAAATACATATGTCCAATATCCCTGGTGGTCCAGTGGACCGCTGACTGCCCGATCGCGGGCATTTGTTAAAACAAAAGAACTATGTCCAATATCCCTGGTGGTCCAGTGGACCGCTATCTGCCTGATCGCAGGCATTTGTTAAAACAAAAAACTATGTCCAATATCCCTGGTGGTCCAGTGGACCGCTATCTGCCCGATCGCGGGCATTTGTTAAAACAAAAGAACTATTTCCAATATCCCTGGTGGTCCAATGGACCGCTGTCTGCCCAATCATAGGCATTAGTGGTAAAAAAAAAAAATAATCGCAATATTCCTGGTGGTCTAGGTACCTCCTCCCACCCGCCCACTGAGCCCCCACCACCCCGCCCCCGCCACACAGCTGACTACTGATCTTAGTTAACTGTTCATTGGTCTTGTTTTTCTTTTGCTTGGGATTAATATTACATGAAGTTACACACAGCTGACTACTGGTCTCAGTTAACTGTTCATTGGTCTTCTGTGATTGGGCTGTGGAGCACATTGCCGGCTGCAGGGGGCATCGGTCCCTGACGGCTGCTGCCTGGCAGGGTGCCAGGTGCAAGTCATCGGGGATCGGCACGCCTGCATGCAAATGGGACCATAATGACATGCAACTGGCCCCATTTGCGCCTTGCATACTGTACATTAGGGCCCCATTTGCATGTCAAGTTTTGAATATTGTGGTTGCTGTGCATAGCGCAATGGAACTTGCGCTAAGCGATCTCCATGCCCCATCAACACTTCCAGCTGGCGCAGTGCCACTGCACCATGCACACTGCGGGTGGCCAGGGTGCGATATTCAACGCTGCTGAGCCAAGGCGCAGCTCCGTTGAATATCTCCCAGTCCACACCCCTGCGCAGCCAAGTTGAGCTGTGCCCAAGCTTGCGCCACAGCCTGGCACAGTTTGAATATCTGGGCCAGAGTGTATTTGTGATCAAACTATAAAGAAGAAAAAATGGATACTTTTCAAAACAATGTGAATGCTACTGAGATAAATATCAACCAACCTGTTTACTGTACTGCACACAGGATGTAACTTAATATTAGGCTGATTAAAATATATCGGCTGTTTTGTGTTTGTGCACATTTTAACCTTAAGCTCTGCAGCAGTCATTGTATTAGACAATGAACACAATCTACATCTGTGGAAATGTTACGTTTGGAAATGTTTTGTTTGTTATGAACTGAATAAAAACTTTATTTACAAACAAAAACATCAGCTGGTTCTCATTGGGGAAATTACTAAGTACTGGTTCTTCGTGTGAGATATTATTTAGCTTAACTTACAGTACATTTTCTCCAAACACTGATGTGGTAATATTTTTCTGTGTTTGGAACCACAGATGGAAGCACAGATTCAAATTTAAGGAAATACTAACGCTGTATTGTGATATTGTTCAATCCCCAAGAAAAAGCATGCCAAAGATTCACTTTGGCTCAGGGGACTGTTTTGTTTATTGTTTTTTTTTACCCTAATGTTCGTACTTTTTATGCAGTTTATTTAAATCCTACCTGGTGAATTAATTAAGTTATTTTGCAGTATCTTATATTATGTGTGCAAAAAAAGCTCACTACCTCTTGAGTTGTAGCCCACTAGTACTACACCAGTCTAACAATAGGATGCAGAGTGTAGCTGAAAAAAAAATATTTCATTTATGAGGATGATGAAATGTTATACAGACAAGTCTGAGGTGCTTCAAAGGCCTCTCCTATGGCAAATGTGATGTTGACTTATAATGCTGGGGATGCAGAACCTCTACTGGTTCAATTCTGACTATGTTGACGAGGCAATTTCCCATCTAAACATAGTTACTTTCTTTTTCTTAACACGTTGTTGTAATAAAAAAATACACTGTGCCATGTCTGTGTGCATCTAGAATTACAGATAACATCCAGTCAACTGTATTGAATGTTCTCACATTGTCATCATGAAAACCATATTGTTCCCCCCTTTTAAAGGACACCCCTACAGAGCTCATTTAAGACAGTGTAACTAAAACGTTTAACTAAAATAAAGATTCTTCTCTCACACCCCACCCTAAATGCCTACTGGGTCAATATGTCGTATACAATATGGTGCAGGTCAAAACTGTGAAACACAGACAATGCGGTCAGATATAGTGACAGGGTGCAAAACCACAAAATTATGTAAGCACAGTTGTGCACCCTGTCTCTGTTACTTGTAAGAGGATAAGACCTCTGCTGGGAGGAGGGCCCACTGAGCAGCTGCCATGGCTCAACAGGATGAGCTGTAGGCAGCAATGGAAGTGGTGCATCTGTGGACTGGGTTTTGAATCCCGGTCCCAGACACATGCACATTTTTTATTTACGCACTTTGTACAATATCTATTTTCCACCCCCCGAGTTGATTATTTAAGTTGGGGGTTAGGAAATGCACAGCCTCCAGTAGGGGGTGCGGGGGCGTAGCTCCCCATAAAACATAAAGAATTGCCTCTGAGCAATGTACCGCGCTGTATTGACAGCGTGGTACACTGCTGCACTATTTTGGCGTGCGGCATTATGACCCTGTGCCCCCTAAACTGATCACAGTTTTCATTTTTCAGAATGTTCATGCTTTTGAAAAATTGTGTAACGTGACATGGCACCTTTTTGTAGGACACCACAAAAAAATAAAAAAAGATTTAGCTCAATCAATTGTTTTCAGTGTGTTCTTATTGCCAACATGTAAGAAATGATGTTTCCTGGCTTGTATTTTGTTTTGCAAACTGTTTTAACCCCCCCTCAAAAAAAATACCCAGACTTAAGTTCACCATTGAATGTGGAATTAGTTTATCATTTCTGTTTGAAGAGGAAGATCAAATGTATTATTTACTAACGGTAATCCTTTCCTTTAACACCTGTAGGCGTCACAGTAACTGGCCTTAAACAGGATGAATTGTTTTCCCATTTAAGTGATGAAGGTATTGCTTGTAACATGTAAGGCATTGATGAGACTAGTAAAGGAAGTCGCCTGCTTACCATTTGATGTCTATAGTTCCTGAAGTAGGGGAGTCGCAGAAAAGGAGTGGTGTGTCATTGCTTTATGTGACAGTTTATACACTCTCAAAAGCCCATAGTGCTGCAGAGTCACTTGATAAGGAAGTGGTTCTATGGGTATCCTGTGAGAAGGGCGACTGCTGTTGAGCGCTTACAGAAAAGGCGACTCAATAGCAGCGCTTGTTCTCAGGACTAGTGGACGGGGGGGGGCGAATGCTGGTATAGCGACATCCTGTCACTGTATGTATACGCGCACATGGGGAGGGGAACAAGCACATTGTGCGATGGGCGGAAGAGGAGTGAGGGTTTGTGATGTGTAGCATGACGGTGGGTTGCCGAGCTGGTCATGGGACATGGTGGGTTCATGGCAGGCTATGGTTGGGAGGGTGCCAGGTTCGGTGCTGGGTGCATTGGGATTTTTACGCCAGTCCGAGGATTGTAATATTTATTATTTTTCACCCCCCCCAACATGCACCCTCTTGGAGTTGAGAATCTTTAGTAGGGGGTGTGGGGAGTGTGCAGCCCCCCTCATAAACAAAAAAGTCAAGTTCCCAGTGCCCTTTTGTCATGCACCGGGAGTGTACATTAGCAAAATGGATTTTCGCCGATGTACATTCGCCCTAACGGCGATTGCCTTTCCGCGATCGCCATTATCACATAGACCCGGTTCTGTGGAACAGCTGTAACTTTCTGCATCTTCCCTACAAAACTAAAAGTAGTAATGATGTCCAAAACATATCTTTCCTGTTATAGGTAGCGCACTACATGCTCATTTTTGTCACAGGCAGGTTCTCTCCCAGAACTCAGTCCGCACTGTTACCAGTTTTCACACCCCTTCAGATGCCTGAATGATTACCTTGATATGCTGCCACCACTCGGCTTGACTCTTACATGGAGTGTCTGTAGGTCAGAATCCCACTAGAACCACTGATCACACAGTAAAGTGACCTTTCCCAAAGGGCAAACAATGCACCCTGTTAGCCACAGCTGAGAATCCATTGCTTTAGATAGCTTAGTAGCCTGTCTCTTTAGAAATGGATCATGGACTTGCCAATTACCCCAGGATATCTATACCTTAAAAACTCAGTCAGAGAAAGCATGAAGTATATAAAAATAACACTTCATACTCTACTATGCTTACATATGTTCCAGGATTATACAGTACACACTGAAGACTATGGGAAATACAGTACACTACATACAGTAAATTGAAAACAAAACATTTGAAACAATAGAAATTACCCAGAAAACACTCACTAGTTCTCCCTAAGTTCTAATTAGAAATAGATGTTTACCCCTCGTTGGGATATTGTAACTTATAGCAGACTTGGACAGCAATGGTGAGGCTTCTCAATTCCACAATAAAACTGACTTTTATCAGAGAAACACAGTCAGAAATATCCATGGCAGGCCAGCCCTTTTTTCCACATTAACAGCCCTGTATCTCTGACATCACATCCTGGACATTTCTTTTGAACTCTGTGGACCTCCTCTACAACCATACTAATCAGAACTGATTGTGTGAGTGTATTTGGGCTGTATCCTGTTGTTATCATGGCCCTCTGCACAGCAGGACGCATCTTCACTTTGACTTGCCCACTCTTTACATCCAGAACACAGAAGTGTTTAGATGAAAGGACCTGTGTTGCCCAGAACAAAATAATCTTCAAACCACAGGAACTCTGCTACCCACACCCAACTTGTTTTCCCATGGAATAGCAAATTTCAAAGAAACTGTCATCTCAGTCCCTACCTACTTCCCACATCACCTAAAATATTTTACAAAGAAAATAGAAAAATTCAAACAGATTCTGGGTGTTACGTATGTTACAGTTTACTATTCATATTTTAAAAACAAAGAAAAGGATTACCTTTGGCAGAGTCTATTATTTAAAACTGGCCTTACATTCATCCTAATATTCTGAAAGAAATGGAAGCACCCGCTTTAATGTTCCAATCCTCTGATAACTCTAAATGTGGGTGCAACTTTCCAAGGCTAAAAATCAGTGCAGATTTCGATTTCACAATTACAGTAAGTACGTTTTGTCCTGCATACTGGCTACCATTTTAAAATTGAATCCTGAACAGATAAATAGATTTTATTTATTTTAAAAAGTTCCCCCAGAAAGGCACACTGAGAAGCACGGCTCATTTCCAGATGTTACCTGGGGAAGGGGGAACAAGCAAGAATAAAGTAAAAACACCATGGCTAACAATCAAATACAAATACAGGTCAAGTAGGTTCTGGTAAAGTGCAATGATTAAATGCAGTAAACAGTACTATGCAGTTACATATTAAATGAAGAAGATCGGGCAGGGTTGCAAATTAGAGAGGTGAGGGTAGGGTGGGTGGGGCGGTACAAGACGGGCAGAGGAAACAAAGTGGGGTAGGATTTGAGAGAAGGGGTAGAGAGGGATGAAAGAATAAAGGAAAAATGTGTAGGGAGGAAATTAGAGCAGGTGCAGGTATGGAAGAGACATTACATAGGAGAGAGGAGAGGGCATGTGGGGAGGAGGCATGATAGATAGACGGGGAAAGGAGTTCCACAGTTTAGGGAAGCAGAAGGAGAATGTCCCCTGTCCAGCAGTTGTGGACCTGGGGGGGGGGCAGCCATTATACGAGAGTCATGGTTCTAAAGGAGTAGGAGGGAGGGGGTGGAAGTGATAGAGAGAAGGAGAAGTACATGGGGAGAGAGATGAACTAGAATTTGGCTAAAAATTTCACACAGTAGGAATATTGCCTGTCTTCCAGAGAGGGGAAGGAGAGAGGTTGATAGAAAGAGCTGTGGTGGATACAAGGAGGGCAATCAAGAGTGAAATGACAGAATGGAAGCGAGTGTCCAGATTGGCTAGGGAGGTCTTGGGAGTGGCACCGTAGACTACATCTCCGTAGTCAAAAACCAGGAGGATCATTTTCTGGAACTGTGCACGTCAGACCTGCAGTGGAATACACCCACGGTTCCTGTATAGGGCACCTAATGTGGGGTGCAGTTTTTTGAGGATTGTCATTCACGTGACCAGAAAAGCTGAGGTGCTGGTCATGCTGGGGTGTATTGCAAGAGGGATCTCATTCAGAAGGAGGGAGGTTATCCTGCCCCTGTATAGACCATAGGTCAGGCTCACCTGAGTACTGCATGCAGTACTGGCACCCATTCCGAAGAAGGACATCAGATTGTTGGGGGGGGGGTGCAGCGAAGAGCCACAGAGATGATCCAGGGTGAGAGAGTAAGCCCCATGAGGACAGGCTGGGAGAGTTGAATATGTATTCACTGGAGGAGAGGAGGGATGGGGGGATATGATCGAGACCTTTAAGTATCTAAAGGGGATAAACAAGACCAACACAGAAGGGATTTTCTGGATGAGAAAGGGGAGGGACATGAGAGGGCATGGACTGAGATTGAAGGGGGGAAGATTCAGGAGGGAGAAGAGGAGACATTTTTTCACTGAAAGAGTGGTGGACAAATGGAACACCTTACCAGACGAGATAACGTCTTATAAGACAGTGGGAAGTTTCAAGAGGGGTTGGGACAGGGTAAGGGAAAGGGATACTGGGAAAAGGGGGGCAGGAGGGGCAGCTGTGAGATGAGGTGCTAGTTGCACACTCGAATAGACTCAATAGACTGTGAAGCCTGTTTCTGCTGGCAATTTCATATGTTCATAAGCCAAACCTTGACATACCTAAAATAGGTGGTATCCTCCACTGTAGCCCCATCAAGGGTGTGGAAAGGGGGGGGGAGGGCTGAGAGAGTCTCTGCCTTGTGCAGATACATGGGGCCAGATTTCCAAGGGGTGGCGCAGGGTTTGCACCAAGCCTTGCACCACACCACTTTGAATCTGCCGTTATACCAATCTGTTCTGCCACAACTGCACCCAGTTTTCAAAGCTCAGACTCAGTTGCGATAGTTTCCTGATTTATGGCAACTTACGCTAAATCTAGGGCATAAGCACCATAAAAAGGGTCCCCAGGAATGACGCAAGCTAGAACACAAAAAAGATGGTCTAACTTGCAGCAGTTGCCACATAGGATAGAAAATCCCATTAGATAGCCACAAACCCAGTGCAACATATCATTGGTTCACCCAGCATTGCAGCAATCTAGCCACTTTGCAAATCCAGCCCATGTAGTTTAAACCTTTACAGACAGCTCTAAGAAGCTGCAGTATTTTAATCTCTTGAGCTGTGCTTGTTTTGCAAACTTTACCAAGAGTGTTAAGCTTTACTGTATTGCATATAGAAACATAAAATTTGACGGCAGATAAGGACCGCTTGGCCCACCTAGTCTGCAGACATGGGTTTGAATCTCACAACTGCCGCTTGCATACTGTGTGACCCTAATCAAGTCTCTTAACCTCCTTGTGCTCCTGGGTCACATCAGTTAATATGGTTCAGTGTGCCTTTCTTGGCCAAAAATTCTAAAATAAGTACAAATAAATAATATCAACTACATGTTAATGGCTTGCTGACTCTCAGATTGGCCAAAAACCCTTCCCTATGCCATACAAATGTAGAAACATCGACAGTAATGGCAGAAAAAGACCAAAGGTCCATAAAGTCTGCTCGAGCTCCATATTTAGCCCTGGTGTCTACTTTTTCTCCAGGGTCCTATCCTTCCCTACCCTCCTCCATTTTCCTCCCCAATTCTGATGCCCAGAGCAACCACTATACCCTCCATTCTGTCCCAGCCATGTTTAAAACCACTAACAGTTTTTTTACCCACTGCTTCAGCTGGCAGCCAGTTCCATAGCTCCACCACCCTTTCTGTGGAATAGTATTCCTCACCTCCCTTCTATTAGCTTCCACTTATGACAATGTGACCGTGAGCTGGTATTCAAGTTAAACAGTTCTCCGCAGTTCATCCAGTTAATTCCTTTTAGAAATTTGAAGGTCTCTATCATATCTCTCCTCTTCCTTCTAGTTTCCAGCGGGTACATGTTCAGTGCCCTGAGGTGCTCCTCATAGGACATGTTGCGCTGGCCCTGAATCATTTTTGTTACCCTGCACTGCACTGTCTCAAGCCTATCCCTATCCTTCCTGAGGTGAGGACTCCAGAACAGGGTGCAGTACTCCAAATGTGGCCTCACCAATGATCTATATAGGGGAAGTGTTACCTCCCTTTTTCTGCTATCAATACCCCTCCTGATACAGCCAGTCATATCAATACCCCTCCTGATACATTCAGTCATCCTGTTTGCTTTGCTATAAGCCTTGTTTCACTGACTCGATTGCTTTAAGGAGTCCCTGATGGTAACTCCAAGGTCTCATTTCTCAGCTGTGGTACTCACTCCTCCCATCCAGTACTCCATCCTGGGGTTCTTGTTCCCTAGGTGCATCACCTTGCACTTTTTGGTGTTGAATTTCAACTGGCAAACCCTTGACCACCCCTCCAGCTTTTGCAAGTCTCTCTTCATTTCCTTTATGCCCTCATCACTATCCACCCTACCACCCTTCCATAGAGTTTATTGTCATCTGTGACAAGTCACAGCCTGCCCTGGATCCCCTCAACAATGTCGCTGATGAACATGTTGAAGAGTACCGGACCCAGGACAGATCCCTGTGGAATCCTTCTCGTGACTTCCCCTCTTCTGATTTAACCCCATTGACCACTACTCTCTGCGGCCTTCCTTTTAGCCAGTTACCTGCCCAGTTTACTATGATCTTAACCACACCCAGATCCTCCATCTTCTTCAGCAAGCATCTGTGGGGTACCTAGTCAGAATCTTTGCTGAAGTTGAAGTAGAGCATATCCCTCATCACCCAGTCAAAGAAAACTATCATGTTAGTCTGACAATACCTCCCTGCCACGAATCTGTGCTACTTGCTGTCCTGGAGACCATTGCTCTCCAAGTAGTCCACGAGATCTTTGACCAGTGATTCCATCATTTTTCCCAGAGTAGAGGTAAGAGCGACAGGTCTGTAGTTCCCTCCTTGCTTCTTGTCCCCCACAGTATGCAGCAGAAATACATCCACCACCTTCCAACCTTCGGAACCACCCCTGTCCTTAGAAAGCTGTTGAATAGCCCTATCAGAGGATTAGCCAGTTCTGCTGCCAGTTCCCTGAGTATCCTCAGATGCAACCTATCTATTCATGGGGCCTTATCAATCATTAGGGTTGCCAGCTCTTTCAGGACCCTTTCTCTAGTAAATGTTGGCTGCCTCATCCCTGTGACCCCCTTAATGGCTGCTTTGATGCCACTCTCTAGCAAGGGCCTACTATCCTCCCTAGTGAAATCTGAGCAACTGTAATTGTTAAGGACAGCAGCCTTTTGCTCATCCACCTCAGTCACCCTATCCCCTTCTGTTAGCCTCACAGTTCCCCCTCCTTTCTTCCTTGTTTCACTAATACACCTGAATAACTGTTTTCTCTGCTCTTGACTCCCTCCACAATACACAGCTCTATGTCTGCTTTTGCCTCCCTAACTGCCCTATTTGCCTCCCTATTTTTCAGCAAATATTCTTCCCATTCTTCTGCCCCCTGCTCTTCTTTAAATTTGTAGACCTTTTTCTTGGCCCTCGCCACTTCCTTGATCCTTACTGAGAACCACAGTGGTCTCTTGAACCTGTTCTTTTTGGTTACCATTCTCTTGCATACTTTAGATGCCTTGAGAATGGCCCCCTTAATTGCCCCCATCTCTCATCCACCCCATATTTTTTGTCCATCCCTACTAACTTATCCCTGACCAGATCCTTCAGCCTATTGAAGTCTGCCCTTCTAAAATCAAAGACTTCAGCTCTTAATTGCAGTTTACCAGACCAGAGAACCAGTTTGAACCAAACAGAGCTATGATCACTGTTCCATAATGGCTCCCCTACTCCCACAGCTCCTACCACCTATGAGTTGGTGAGCACTACATTGAGTATTGTTGTCTGCCTGGTGGGCTCCTTAACTAACTGTACCAGCAGACAGTTCTGGAATGCATCCAGCATGATCTGGCTTCTGGCCACTGGAACATCCCAGTCAATGTCCGGCAGGTTCAGATCACCCACCACCACTACTTCTTCCCCCTTATCTATTCCTCTTTCCAGTTCTTCCCTGCACTCCCTGTCCCTCTTCTCCCTTTGCCCTGGTGAGCTACAGATCACCTCTTAGTGCTGTTTCTTGCCTTAGGCTGCCAAGAGTTGCACCCATATTGACTCAGTCTTCCCATTACATCCTCTGATACTCCCATCATCTATCACCTCTGTGCCCTCCTTGACATAAAGGGCCACTCCTCCTTCTTCTCTACCTGTTCCTCTGTTCCCCCTGAACATTGAGTACCTAGGGACCATCAGTTCCCAGTGTTATTTTCCAAAGCCCATGTTTCTGTTATGGCCACAATGTCCACCTCATTGTCTGCCATCAGCACCTGAAGTTCACTGATTTTATTACCTAGGCTCCTGGCATTAAGGCATACCCACTTCCATCTGGCCTCTGATCTTGCTTTGCTACTATCCTTGTACTTTGTATGTCCTCTCATCTCCTTGTTTTTCTTGATGCTTGCACCCTTTGTGTTCACCCTCTCCACAGTCTCTTTACCTAATCCAGTATGGACCAGAGCTTTCTTTGTACTTGCTATGCTGCTACAAGCCCCCAGATATGGGGGAGTACTAGCTAGGATCCCTTTCCTCTTCCCTGCCATTGGGATTCCCCTTGAGTCAGTCTCCCCTGCAGTCAGTTTAAATATCCAATATAGATGTCAAACTTCTGCCTCAGTGCACAGGCCCCCTCTCTTGTCAGGTGAAGTCCATCACCCCTGAAGAGCCTCCTGTCTGAGAAGTACCCCAGTCCCCTATAAAGTGGTACCCCTTATCCTTACACCATCCCTTAAGCCATCCATTAAACTCCTCTATTACCTCCCACCTCTGTCCTGCATCCCCTCCCTGCTCCATACAGGGAGGACTTTGGAAAAGACCAGGAAGGCTGAGTATGCTGCCAATCTGTCCCGAAGTCTATAAAAGCTCTGTTTCACCATCTCCACTGATTGGTTCACCAGATCATTGGTACCAGATGTACCGGCTCCCCCTGCTCCTTCACTACCATCCTCCTTATCTTGGCTAAATCCCAGATAGCAGATGCCCCAGGATGGCATTGGATCATCCCTTCATGTAAATGCCCACTCCAACACCCTCTCTACTGCCCTAATTATTGAGTTCCCCACCAATAAGACTCTCCTAGCAGACTTGCTCCCCTTGGGTACCAACATGTTGCCTTGTCTTTTCCCATTGACTGTCTCGAAGATCCCCCAGCAGAGTCTGGTGCCTGACCCTCTTGGGGTGCAAAGCTATTCACCGTCTGGATGGTGAGGGGCTGGACAACCTCCTTGTGGCTAAGCCTGCTTCTCCTTCCAGTCCCCCTCACCCACCACTTTCCACTTTTCCCCCAGACCAGTCTGTCTCTGGGGAAATGGGGGTGGGGGGGTGGACTCCTGCTGAGCTGATGACACAACTGAGATGTTTCTACCTTTGCAGCCACCAGCCGAGCCTAAAGCTCTGCCAAGGTCCTGAAGATAGGGCAGTGCCTCCTCCTCCTCCTCCTCCAGAGCATATCCCTAGAGAAGAGCACCCCACAGCTGGCACAACTGACTACCTCATCTCTAAACCCCATCTCCATAAATACCTATACTAAGCAACTGTCTAATTTAAGTCACAGAGCTTGCCCAGATGGGTCCAGCTGTAAGGCTCAGCTATAGCACATAAAAACTGGGATAAAACAAAACTACCTTGTAGTGCTCACCCAGATAGGGTGTAACTGCAGGCTTGGTTATAGCATAGAATAACAGGAGTTGAAACTACCTGGTATTGCTCAACAAGATAAGGTGCAGCTCTGTAGCACAGAAAACTTGACTTACACTATCTTGCAGAACTTACCCACGTAGGCTGTAGCAGTATGTTTTAACTATAGCACAAAACAGCCCTTCAAATGAAAGGTTCACTAGCTAAAGCACACTGTTCTGCAAATAAACTTTACAGTAACCTGTTGTACACTTCTTAGTTGCCTCCATGGCAAGTTCTCTAAAACCTCATCCCCACAAAGTAAAAATACTAATGGTGAGCCCATCTCCCTGAAGGAACTGATTTCTGAGATACTTCCATGACAACTCCAAGGGTCTGATTTCTGAGATACTTCCATTACAACTCCTAGGGTCTAATTGTCAAGCAAGCATTCAGGTGTACCAAAGTTAACTGTTTAATATTAGTTGTCTTGATTTTTCAACAGTTGCTTTCTTTTCAGGAATGTATCTGGTTTAAATCCAGACCAAAAATAGTAATGGCTGAAAGTCATTGTCATCTCATCTGATGACTGTTCAGTGGTCTAATCGAAAGGAGTTGTGGTGTTCTCATTTCCTTCTGGACAGGTATCAGCATCGCAAAGCTACAGTTGCAATTGGCACAACTGCAGTTGCATCCTATGTAGACAGTCTCACATGAGATATGAAGGACTGCACCGGCCTGGAATCTAAAGTCCCCATTCACTCACTAGAGGTGGACCATCCATGACATACTAACATAGTTCGATGGAAAGGACTCAAGGTCTGTCACTTCAGCCCCTCCTGCTGCAAGGCAGTGACTATATACAGTTTGAGTATGGGCACACATCAAAGCTTAACAGACAGAATATTACCCGACCCATGCCATGAAACCCTACATGCAGTTATTCCTCAGGAATCTGTCTATTTCTGCTTTGAAAACCTGAACACCAGGCCAGCCCGGTGGCACATAGGGCTGAGGCACTGGACACCTTATCTCATGCTATGCCAACCTTGGGTCACCGGGGTGCCAGCATTGGGGGGAGAGTGGGAGCAGGATCGAGCGATGACTCTCCTATCCCGGGAGGAAGGGTTGCCCATCTGCAGTCCTGCTGTCACCAGATGGAGGTCCAGTGGCAGACACAGGTGGTCATGGAATGACTAGTAGGGTAGGGCATCCTGCAGTGCGTGACGTGCATGTATCTCCACATGCGCATGCTCTGCCAAGGACACGAGGGTGGGAGAACACAACGGGAAAAAAAGCACTAAAAATAAATAATTGGGAAAAAAAAAAAGAAAACCTGAATACCACAAGAATCGATGTTGTTCTAGAACTCCAACATGGCAGTGTTGAGAGCCCTGCACTGTAAATATATTTATAAAGAAATTGGTGACTGGAAATGGCACTCTGAGCTAAGGTTCATTTCTAGGTGTGACCCTGGGGACATGTACATGGAATAATACATCATGTACTTTAGGTAAAACCAAAAAATAACAGTGTGAATAGAGTGCAAACAAAATAGTTTAAGTGGACAATAGCATGGGCTTAAAAATGAATAACAATGGTACCACTGTATGTATTGATAACTTACATAATGAACTAGGTGGGGTGAGTGAAAATTGGCAGTCTTGAGTAAGAAGGATACTGGGTAGCCAGAGAAGGCTTCACATTCCAGCAGCTCCTAAAAGGAGTACAAAGTGCCCACAGGGGAATTAGGAACAGGAACCATAGTGAGTAAAGGGAGCTGTTAGAATGAGCGTAAGAGGAGAGGCAGATGTGGGGATATTCAGAGGGAGGAAAGACAGATTGTCCTGTATGGGGATGACTTTTCAAAATAGGGTTAGGAATGGCATTCCAAAAGTAAATACAACGAACAAACAAAACAAATATGGCTTTTGTCTGGTTTCATATAGTGGCTTTATGCACAGTGTTAACCACTTGTTACGGGGAGAGAGAATGTCAACCCTCATTATTTATGCTGATTTTAGCTCATGTTTCATAAGATCTAAAAAAAAAAAACATTTCAGAAATATGAGTATGGACCTGAAGAAGAGAATTATATCTCTTGAAAGCTAGTCTCAGAAATAATTTTATTAGTCCAATAAAAGGTATCACCCGCAACATATTTGTTGTTGTTTTTTCTCTAGAAATATGAAGTGTAAGTGAAATGTCTACTTAGGTCTGCAATGACACCAGATAAGTTATAAATTCTGCTAAAATCCCTGCAGACTACAAGAAGACATTTTTTTTTTTTGCAAAATCATTCATTATTCAGAAATATTGCTGACTATATTTACATGTCCTAACAAGATATGCAAGTCTGAAATCCCTGTTGACAATATTTATGGCCAATGAGTAAACGGTACCCAAAATGTCAAAACAAGGTTATGTTTCAAACTATTCACGCTGGCATACTGTATGTATCTAGACTATTTTCTGGCCACATGCCAATTCATGGCCCCCTGTTGAAATACTTTAAATATGTGTTTCTTTTATTTCATATATTGACTGCAGTAGAAGGATAACAGCAAACAAATTATATTCTTTCAGGATTTAGATTTTTGTTTTTTCCCCCACAGGGGTCTCTTTGCTGGTAGCTACACAGAAACACATTATCTGGAAGATGGCAGTGCTGTAACCACCAGCAGGAACTACACGGTAAGGAGATTTGAGTCCTCAACTCTACTGAAGCAAATGATTCTCAAGTCTAATAATGACAGGCCATTATCCCCTTGTAACTGGTACCCCTAGTAGTTTTCATGTGGTTTCATGTTTTGCCGGCATCTTTATGGCCACTGAATCAGCTAATGCCACTCTTCTGTGGCATTTTGGCCATACAAAGTTAAACACTAATTATGTATTTACTTAATTATTTAGATAGTTAATTAGTTAGTTATTTGATTATTTATTTGAAATTATTCCACCTGGGATAACCCCACGAAATGCAACTTCATGTTTTCATGGGGGTCCCAAGGAGGTTAGCAACAGGCAACAGGTTAACATAGTCTAGCAGGAATAGTTACATACAGTCTAAACTATACAAGGCCAGAAACTCGTAAAGGTAAGTGCCTCCAAACAGTAATCAAAGCAAGCTAACAAAGTGGTGTCACAGCAAACTAACACTTAGCATTATCTGTAACACCATGGTGGGGTTTTGGGGGGTGGATACTGGACCAAAACAAAGGCAGGAAGTTCTATGGTGGCTAGAAAGAATGGACTTGTACACCTGCAAGCTAGAAGAAGTCCTAAGATAGAAGGGAAGTTTGTTATGGATTTCTGGGGTTGCTTGTTGCAAAGGTAAGGGCCTTTCTACCAAGTTCATGCTTTATCCTGGGAATTAAGAAGATATAGTGAGTGCTGCTGTTGAATGGATGGAATAGGCACTGCTTCACTAAGTGGGGTGAGCTAGAAGATAACCAGGGTTTTTTCCTTGTGCACAGTTTTACAACAAAGAATCCCAGAGATAGTCACACCTGATTGAGGGACTTGGCCAGTTAAGCTGGTCAACAACAGAAAATGTTGGTAGACTACCCACTGGCAAATTCTTTATCAGATTATTGCACCATTCCTAGCAGGGGTTTGAATTCAGAATCTTTGGGGCTAGAGAAGCATAATATAACACTACCAGGTAAACTAAAGAAGCAGCTTATGTACATGAGCTTGTAGTAAACTGTATAATATGTATCCCAGTGCACAGAACGCCATGTGTGCTGAAACATATTGATTGCTAGTGGAGTTTTCCCCCAGTCTACCTCATTACTGACGATAGGCAACCCTAATACGGCAATGACAGGGCACATTAGTCTTTCAGTGTTTTTTTTTTTTTTTTTTTGTCTGTTTGGAGCATAGAGAGTCTGCTGTGCTGACTCATACTACCTAAGGAGTGGTAGTTTTATGATACAGATGGTAATTAACTAGGACTTGACCCATGGTCCCACACTGGCATGTGAACCGAGACAACATTCAGATGAAAGTCTTCAAACAGTGAATAACTAATGCAATAAACAGCAGTCCACCAATGTCACTTTAAGGTACCTCCTGTTATCAAGTTCTGTGACAGAGCCTGTGTGGTGTAGTAGCTGGAGCACAGGTTTTGGAACCAGTAGATCCAGGTTCAAATCCCGAGCCAGTTACACGTTGTGTGACTCTGAGCAAGTCACTGAATGTCACAGTGCTTCAGCTCACCCAGATGTAAAAATTGCTCTACATCAGGATTCAGTTAAAGTGAGATATTGTATCTCGGATAAGCTTTCCTGGGTGAATAAATTGTATACATAAAAAAAACAAAAAACAACCAAATAAGGTTAAAGGTCTCATAATCACAGAGACCTAAATAACTTCCAACAGCATTCGAAATGCTCTTCAGAAATACAATGAGCTTTTTCAAAGAAATAAGATTGTAGTCTCCTTTGTGCTGATAAATCAGTGCACAAAATATAGTTCATCCTGCTTTCTCAAAAAGGCAACCGTAACTTCCCTGAACACAAAAATCCAATTATGATTGGTAGACTGTAAGACCACATTTAATCAGATGGTAGGTCTAATCTTCAAAAGGAAATGCACATCTGTTTTGATTTGAAATGTTCTATTAAAAGTTTTGAAAATGTTACTTTGAGGAAGATTACTGAGGTGATTACATCATTATTAATGCAACTCTGGCAAACCTTTATTTTGGCATTTATTTTATTTCCCAGATGTACTTATACTGTAGCTAAAAAATATATAATGGAATTTACATAAACAGTATAGCAAGGTGTAAAACATCATCTTTATGTTTAGCTGCAAAGTAACCACTAAACTGAGTATAAGGCCAGTGTCTGTTTTAGTGACCATTTCACATAACTGTACAAACAAAATCTGGCCAGAGCCGATACAGCTGCTCAGATTGGTGAGAGTGCGGCAAGAGGGAGTAAAAGAATACTCAGAGCTCTCACCGCGATCTCGACATACCAGCACAGAACAAAAGGGGTTTCTGAAAATTTTCTGACCCACTTAGAAATCCAGGATGCTTTTATTCGCCGCACCAGAGCATGCCGTGGTCAAGATGGTGGCGTAGATGGAACTGCACATGCGTGATACTCGCGCATGTGCAGTTTGAGTTGATGCCTCCATCCTATGCGTGGTGGCCATCAGGTCCACTGTTATGGAAGAAAAAGTAGAGCGCCAGTGAAGGGGGTGTGTTTATGTGGACTGTGAGAGGAAGTGCTGCATAAACTGCACTAGTGGAATTTGGCCGGAGCACTGTGGAAGTACACCAGACAGCAGTCCAGTCACGTGCTTCCACAGTGTATAGTAAAACTCCTATGATGGCATAACATCTGTGGAGCTCAGCCCAAGCAGCCATAAAAAGGGGCTTAACCAGAATGTTGTGGCAACCATCTGGCCACCTGACTACTGGGATTTTGACAACCTGTATTGTTCTAGGAAGTAACGAAAAGACCTCCTGTTCATGTTCATACAACTTAGTGTTCCTTGAGAAATTTTAAAGTTGACACATACTCCCCCTTAAAACAGTAAGCACATTTTTTGCATTTTAAATTACAGTGCTTAATAAACATTTATCTACATTTAACACGTGGTACTAGTCATAACAAGAATCTATTGGAGCCATTGTAGTTCGACATCCATCATGCTCTGTGCTCTTCAAGCTAATATTCTCTGCTAATCTGAGGCTAGATTTTTTTTGAGCCCTCATATTGAGCCATGGCCGCTTGCACTGAGTAAAACCTAGCAGTATGCAAAACATAGTGCTCAATCATCAGTGAGGCATATTCATAAAGACAGTGCACCCTGTCCAGCACACACTGCCTGTATGAAAATTGGTCTCTGGTAGTGCCACATAAACTGCATATGCCCAGCGCACTGCAGCCCCCAGGGGCAACAGACACCCAGGAAAAAATGGAGGACTGTGCATCCCAAATGGATTAGCACCTTGGCTCCTCGGTTCCATATTCAGAAGCTAGCATGCTAATGACCACTTACAGCATGGAAAACACCAGGGGGTAATTGACATACTATTATGTGTCCATCGGCAGCTGTTCACAATGCCCCTGTGCATATGAATGCATGGATGCATTGTGCAGGGCTCCCAAAAATAACCACAAAAAGAAGGACTCAGTAACTCAGTATTTAAAAATTAATGAAGGTTATTTGTGCAAATTGTGCATGTAGCACACAGTGCATACAGTGCTGGGCAGACCAAAATCAGCTTTTTCTACAGTAAGCATTCTTGATCCGTCAGTCAGATGCGGAGGTGGTGAGAGAAAAGTCTGTGCTGGTGGCCATCTACATCTGTGTCCACTGAGATGACAACAGGTGTATTCAGGTAGGTCGGGTACAGCCGGAGGGGAGGGGTTGGCTCTGAGTCGATCGGCTGGGAAGGGGGGGACATCATTTACAAATGAGGACCACGCAGGAGGGGGTGCCACTGAAGTGGCAGGGAATTTATTCACAGCACATGGGGGATCAGGGCTGGAGGGGGAGGGGTACCACTGGACTGCCAGAGTATTTTTCCTGATTATAACAGGGATCAGGGCAGGAGAGGGGATCAGTGACATCAGTGCCACCGAGGTGGGGGGGGGGTTGAGAAACACTGAGCTTGTTGACAAGAGTAGAGTTTTGCAAGTGTTAAACTAGGCTGCCTAGCATCATAGTAGCATTTTTAAAATCTTCTAAATACACCACTGTGCCCTGTATTCAAGAGGGCTCCTTCATTTGCATGGGCACAGTGGTGTATTTAGCAAGATCACATTATCCACTATGTGCCATGCTACTGATCCCTTTGAATATGATCCCAGCACTGTTGGACATGTCCAGTTAGCACAACACAGTTCATGTTAGAATGCACTAACCTTCTGAATACTGGGGCCTTGAGCTCTATCTGCTGGGATGACAAGTATGAAAGTATGAGACAGCAGGGGTCAGATATTAAAATGAAAATGAACTAGGTGTGCAACAAAACAGACAGATGACAAAATGAATGCTCAGTGATTTATTAGTGCATACCAAAGACAGAAACACAATGCCCCAATGCTTTGAGTCCCTTCGGATTCTTTGTCAGGGGGAGGGATGACTAGTGCTACAGACCATCAATTTAAGGTAAAAACGTAAAGAGACGGTAACTTAAAGTGCTTTTAAACACCTAAAGTGCAATTATAAGAAATATATTGAAGCTTCATATAAAAATAGCAATAGCAATCAGAGAAATAGCAGAGTTACTAAGGTCTATTATAACCAGAGCGCAAAATGACGGATTAGTGCAAAAGTTCACAATTCAAAACAGAAATAAGTCAAAGATTAATTTTTGTGGAATCCATTGAATTGTAAAGTTAGATCCAAATGGCAGTTCCAGTTAGGGACTTCTGATAAAAATTCAAGGTGTTGGAGCTATGTGGTTAAACCTAGAAGGAAAAAGAACATAATGAGCAGTGAAACAAAAAATATATCCTGATCTGTGGCTGTATGTTCAATAGTTGTTTATAATAAAAATTACACAAAACCTGTAAAACCAAAAATGAGAGAAACAAAAAAAAACCTAAAGAGGTAATAATAGAAACAAATATATATATATACTTTTTCAAATAATCTTTTATAGTATTCTCTTCTTTACAGTATTCTGCCTAATGACAGAGCTGGACTTCTCGGATTTTCCAAGGGATAACATGGATCCAGGGCCTTTGGTCTTAGCCTATAATAGGGCTGTGACTGAGGCCCTGGATTCCATAGCTCCAATTCATGTTCGTCCCCGTACTCTTCACTTAGGGGCTCCCTGGTTTGATGGGAGGTCCGTGAGTGGAAGAAGGAAGGGCGAAAGGTGAAAGACACTGGCGGAAAACTCAACTGGAGGTGGATAGACTTGAATTGTTAGAACGTTATAAATTCTACCAACCAGCAATTTCCGATAAGAAGGTAGAGTTCCTGTCCAGGGAATTGCTGCAGCAAGCAATACACCATCCCAGCTCTTCCGGACTGTAGACAGACTGTGCAATCCAGTCTGTCTCCAGACTGGTAGAGCATTATCACAGGTACAGTGTGAGGAGTTTGCGAAATTCTTTGCTGACAAGGTATCCACCATCAGGGATGAGATCCGCCAGTGTCCTTCTATTGGACATTGCACTGATCAATCGGGTGGTACTAATGCCCAGTTGTACTGGTCTACCTTTAGACTACCAGCAGTAATAGATATAGTGAGGATCATCCAGACTCTGCGACCTACGTACTGTAAGTTGGACCCAGGCCCTACTCACCTGGTGGTGGGGTGTGTAGATGTTATCGGCCCAGTCCTGGCTGGGATAGTGGTGGTGTATTAGAGAGAGGATCTTTCTGGATCCCTTAAAGAGCAGTAGTACGCCCTGTTGAAAAAGCCCTCTCTTGACCCCGACTGCCCAGCAAATTGTAGACCAGTCTCTAACCTCCCTTTTGTAGGGAAGGTTATTGAGAAGGTGGTTGCTCTGCCACTGGAGGATCATTTGTCCAACCACAATATCTATGACCCTCTCCAATCCAGCTTCAGGAAAAGGCATAGTACAGAGACGGCTCTTGCTCGGGTATTGAATGATCTCCTGATGGCAAGAGATCAGAGGACCCATTCCATCTTGGTTCTCCTGGATCTCTCAGCAGCATTTGACACCGTGGATCATGGGGTATTGATCGACCACCTGCGATTTTTCTGTGGTCTGAGGGGAGCAGTCCACAGCTGGTTTTGATCTTTTCTGGGGGGGCAGATCTCAGAGAGTGGTGTCTGGAATTTACACCTCGGCCCCTCATTGGCTGCCCTGTGGGGTACCGCAGGGGTCGGTGCTGTCCCCTATGTTATTTGCAGTGTATATACTTCCATTGGGGGACATTATAAGACTGTATGGGCTGAGTTTTCATTTTTATGCTGATGATTCTCAGCTCTACCTGTCTTTTATGCCTGATCAGGAGTTGGATTCCATCATGATGTTTAACAACTGCCTCCTGGAGATTCAGGATTGGATGAGTGCTAGTTGGCTTAGGTTGAATTCAGGGAAAACTGAGGTGTTGGTTGTGGACCCTGGAGGGAGGACAACAGGGGCTTGGATGGGAAACCCTCGGGTTTATATCTTGAGGGGCCCCACTTCTTGCCTCTGGCCAAGTACGTAACCTTGGCGTGATTTTTGACGAAAGCCTGACTATGAAGATGCAGGTGTTGGCTGTAATCAAATCTGCCTTTTTTTCATCTGAGGAACATCGTCCAGGTGAAACACTTGGTTCCACGGGAAGATCTTCCCATCTTGGTCCACGCCTTTGTCACCAGCCATTTTGATTACTGCAATGCCCTCTATCTAGGGCTGCCGGGGGTGGATATCCACTGCTTGCAGCTTGTGCAGAACGTGACGGCCAGGTTGTTGATGGGAGTTTCACAATCTAGCCATATGACACCTGCGCTGCATGATCTGCACTGGCTGCCAGTACAGTGCCGGATCACCTTCAAGGTCACATTATTGACATTGAAGGCCCTACATGATTTGGGACCTCACTACCTGAAAGAGCTCTTGGTGCCTTACTGTCCTGCCCGTTCTCTTCGCTCCTCTGACGAGGGATTGCTAGAGATTCCCAGGGTACGTCTAAAGATGTCTGGAGGTAGATCTTTTGCCTATATGGCACCAACCCTGTGGAATTCTCTACCTCGTCAGATACGAGAATGCCTAACTGTTGAAAGTTTTAAAAAACAACTAAAAACTTTCCTTTTTGCCCTAGCATTTGCCGGTACATAATAAGTAAGTGTACTGTATGATTGTCTGATTTATTGTCTTGAAATGTGATTTTAACTGTCTTATTGTAAAAGCGCCTGAGCTTGGGAAGGTGCTTAATATAAATAAAATTTTACTTACTTACTTTACTTACTTGATCACAGACCTATAGAAAGGGGCAATGTCCCAGTCCTCATTAAGACCAGTCATGTATAGTACACCTAACTGATAAATATATCTGCTCTCTTTTGCAGAAGCATATTCTGGTGATTACCACCCCTGGGGTTGGGGAGTGTGGTTAATAGCCATGAATCTAAAGGATTCAAGAGAGAGGACATGATAGACACTCCAGTATGTTCCTACTGGAGTATCACAATGTCCATGTAAACGTCTTTCAGATGAGACATTAAACCGAGGTCCCATCTGCCTGTTCTGGTGGTAGTTCAGGTGGATGTTAAAGATCCCATGGCACTTCTCAAAAAGAGCAGGGGAATTTCCCCAGTGTCCTGGCCAAATTTCCCCCCATTCACTAAACAAATACCACCAACAGCTTAATCTGGTTCAAAATCAGTTGTAATTCATCTGTATCCCCATCCCCCGGGTTGTGCCTGAAAATACGCAGAATTTATCTAGTGCACTTACCCGGTCAACAAAAGCTAAATTAATTTAAATTAAATTTAAATGACTCTAACATGTACTTCTATTCACTCCTTTAAGATGCGAGTAGTCATCCCTACTTATAGGTTAGGACAATCGCACCATAGGGCATAAATTACATGTGTAGTTTGGCAGGTAATAAAGTGCTGTACATTAACCTGAACTTCATTAACAGGACTTACAAAAGTGTTACCTCTTTGCATGTATTGGCAAACATTGCAGTTGTCACAACGGTGCAATCCAAATGAACCAACTGGTTACACAGATTGCCTGACTGGGGTAAAGTGGCTTCTTACCACTTTATCCTTTATACTTTGGCCTTTATGATGCACAACTCTTGGGTTTGTACCAATTTTTCCTTGTAGATCTTGATCAGCATCAAGGATGTGCCAAAATCATTTTAGGGTGCCCTCTACCTTAGGGGTAACACAGTTGTACTCAGTGATGAAATTGATACAGTCATCGCTGGACTGTTGTTTGTCCTTAACTTGAAGCAGAGCCAAACGATCATGTGTCAGGGCAGAGTCCATAGCTTCATGTAGGAGAGTGGCATCTTAACTTCTAGATAGAAATCTGTCTGTGAGGTCCCTAGCATGGTTTTCAAACTGGGTATAGTTGTACAATTTCTGCTAATACGTAGAAACTGCCCTTTAGGTATGCCTTTCAAAAGGTGTGGAGGATGGAAACTGTTGGCATGTAAAAGTGTATTTCCTGTGGTAGGATTTCTGAAATTTTCAGTTATAATAGTACCATCTGAGGTGGCACCGATCATGAGGTCTAAAAACACTACAGATTTAGGATCAATGCAGTAAGTAAAGTGTAGATTCCAATCATTAAAGCTGAGTCATTTTAAAAACTCATCAGCCTCAGATCGAGTGCGACCCCAAATGCACAAAATATCATCAGTATAGTAACCCCAGTAACGAATATTGTCCAGGTAGATGTTGGAATGGGGGTCGAAGATGGTGACCACCTCCCACCAACCCAAAAATAGGTTGGCGTAGGAGAGCTCCATCGCCGACCCCATAGCAGTGCCACAAACCTTTAAATAAAATTTCAAATTAAATGTGAACAAGTTACTTGTGAGAATAAGTTCAAGTGCATCCATCACAAATTCAGAATCAAGAGTGCAATCACTTTGGAATAGATCCATAAAAAAACGGACTGCCAGTAGTCCCAAAGGATGTCTGATGCTGGTATAAAGTGACTCAACATCAGTCATTAATCACAAGCAGCCAGCATCAAATATTTGGTGTTTAAGAACCTCTGGGACCAACATTGTGTCCCTTAAATGTGAAGGGAGACAATGAATCAAAGTGTAAAGAAACCCATCTAAAAATTTAGACAGGTTCTCTGTGAGGGAGCCCACACCAGAAATGATGGGGTGTCCTGGAGGGTTCCAGAGGCTCTTGTGCACCTTTGGTAATAGATAAAATGTTGGGACTACAGGGAACTGCTGAAAAAGGAATTTATATTCCTGCTCAGTAATTACACCTCAAGCCCTGTAGGAAAGAAGTAAGTTATTAAGCTTAGTTTGATAGAAATGTATGGGGTTCGAGTCTAGGAACTTATAGTTTTCAGCATTCTGTAATTGTCTATTAGCTTCAGATAGATAGTTTTGAGTATTTAAGACCACTACCTGTTCCCCTTTGTCCACTTGTTTGACCACAACACTATGCATGGCAGACAATTCTTTCAGTGCAATTGATTCTTCCTTTCTTTTTTGTATTATTTCTTTTCTCCCCTACTTGCATCCACGCCAGCCTCTCCTTCCGGCGAGCCAAGGCTTCTACTGACCCATCCTGTTCCCCAAGCCTGCGCTCTCACATGACAGCCATCTCTCCGGGTAACCTCGCGTATCCCTTCACCGGACGGGTCCCCCTCCTCCAAGGGGGAAAGCACCAGCCAGGGGGACGCAGACCAGCACATCATCTTGGCCGAGGGAGACGTTGCTGAGGCGGAAGGCTGCGGAGGCATTGATGGGTTCAGAGAGCCAGGCAGCCATCATCCGGTGTGACATGGAGCGTTTTTCATGCTTTTCTGTGTACGTCCCTCCTTCGCCATTGTGCAGTGCTCTTGGTCTCCACCAGAGGCCACTGCCGACCGATGACTCCCCAACCCACCCCCGGGAGAGAAGACCAGTCCCTATGGATGCTCAATCTTCTCCTGCCTCTGCCAGCCCCCGGTGACCCAAGTCCGTTCCCGAACCCGGGTCGCCGGCGTGGATCCAGGTAAGGCACCCGCGCCTCAACCCTCTACGCCACTGGGCTGGCTTGATTCTTCCTTAGAAATATTTCTATGATAACGTTTGTTGGTGTGAGTGATAATCCTGTCGACTTCTCTGCAGACCACTTTTTCAAAGGTGGAAATCTCTGGGGAGATGGATCTTCCAGGAAAAAAGGTTGAAACTGGATGATAATCCGATTTATTCCAAGTGTTTTCATTTTCAAACTTTTCAAAGTTATTTAAGGCCCATTCTGGGTCCCAACAGTCTGAGAGTAATTCAGGTTCCAGGGTATAGTTGGAAAAGTTGTGCTGTAGTTCATCTTGATTACTGGAGCCTGCTGTTTCTCTGTGCAAGCTGGATAAGATTGATGGAGGTGGAAGTGGAGGAGAAAAACACTGAGACCGATCATCAGCCTGAGGCCTTCCTGTTTGTTTACACATATTTTGTCTTTGTAGAATAAACCTTTTTAAGTCATAATTTTGGAAATGTTTTTTGTAAATCCACTTGAATGTTAAAGGGATCAAGATATGGTTCTGCAACAAAAAAACAAGCCTCTTGAAAGAACTGAGATCTGGGGCGGAGTCAGGAATGTGTCCGATAAATTTATCACTTGCCCTTGCCCCTGAAATTGTGTTATTTCGATTTGTCTTGATGCTGATTTTGATTTCTTAAGTTTCCCCTCTCAGCTTCCCCTTCTGGTCTTTTTTCCCTAGTTTTGGGCTTGGTTCCTAAACATTCCATCTCCTCCTCGGTCTGAGCCAAGGTGCGTGGTGGTAAAAAAAAAAGAACTTTAGAAACATAGAAACATAGACTTTGACGGCAGATAAGGACCACTGGGCCCACCCACTTTGTTAGGCTCTATTTGATTAGCTGAATTTGTAGAGTTCTTATTGCTAGATTGATTTTTCTATGAAGCTTTTAGATCTATTATGATTTCTTGACCTGCCTCGAGATTGTGACCTTCCTGGAGATCGGGTATCAGTATTGCTATCCCATTTTCAGACCTGCCCTTGTGCAAAATCATTCAAATCTCTTATGAATTTTGTTTTCTAGCAATAACTGTCTTTTCATGTGCTGTGATTTTACCACACAATCTTGTATTGAGATTTTCAAAATTGTCAAATGTTTCAAAATGAACTAGTTCAACTTTAACCCCTCCTATAGATTTTAATGTATCTGTGTTTTTCAGTATCTTGGTCCACTAGAATGGTGATCAAAGTAGCTGAACACATGGACAAAGCTTGTTCCCATCTGGTTTGAGAAATGGGTTTATAAAAAAAAACGGATGGTCCTTTATCAAATCTTAAACCCCAGGGGATAAGATGAGTCTGTGAATATTTGGAAAGGCTCAGAATGGTGTAATAAAGATTTAATTCTGTAAACTTTAGCCTTTCAAGTATATTAAATAAGTCACTGCAGTTATCATTAAGTTCAGGAGGTGGTCTAAATTCCGATGAAAAAATATCACCTGCTTGTTCTCATCGCTTCACCTGTTCAGTTGTGGTGCTGAGACCCCTTTGTGGTGGCGGTCTGAGTCCTGGCGTACACCCACAAGTACCTCCTGTAGGACTTCCGTTTCAGATTCTTCGCTGCTTGATCTCCGATTTCCAGGCATTGAAGCACTCAAATAGTAACGGAGAATATCAAAATTAAAAGTTCTGACTAGAAAAGCGAAGAGATGCAAAAGCGGGGGGCATCGGTACTCCTGTAGTGTTAATACCGCGCTTGCATCACACCACTAACTCCAAAAATAAAATTCCAAAATGAAATAAAACCGGGGTCCTCTATCAACAAAAGATATGCACTAATAGTATGAAATCAGGGAAAGGTTAAACGAATCACTGGCACTTACCCAACAAAGGAAATAAAGAAAAACACCAGAAAATCTCAGCGTCTGAGCAGCCATGCATAAACTCAAAAACAGGAACAGGAAAGAAAGAGCCAGCGGCTCTTGGGCTGATGTGCTGCACCCAAAACGAAGCAACAACAATGAAAATGAACTAGGTGCACAACAAAACAGACAGATGGCAAAATTAATGCTCAGTGATTTATTAGTGCATACCAAAGACAGAAACACAATGCCCCAGCGCTTCGAGTCCCTGCAGACTCTTCATCAGGGGAAGGGGCGACTAGTGCTATAGACCATCAATTTAAGGTAAAACCTTAAAGAGGCAGTAACTTAAAGTGCTTTTAAACACCTAAAGTGCAGTTATAAGTAATATATTGAAGCTTCAGATATTAAAACCAAGTTAGTTCAAGTACAGTTTAACCTGCTTTTGTTTGGCAGAACAGTTTCTGTGTCTCTGCCCAAAGTTCTAAGAGACAGCACCAGTAGTTCACAATCATTCAAACTTCTGATGATTCTGATGCTTTGAATTTCTAGCCCCAGAACTCTTCTGGCATGCAAACGGAAGAGCTTCCCTGCATGACTAGTAACAGTCTAGGATAAGGGGTACAGGAACTTATTTCTAACTGGTAGCTATTTATAATGTTCCAAATTTCAGAAATAATATTCATACCCCTAAATGATACATTCTTAACTGTACTGGAAGAAATGCTAATGCTCACTAGCTCAGTGGCGGTGGGAGCTGTGAGAGTAAGCGAGGCACTATAGAAACAGTGATCATAACTCTCTTTGGTTTGAACTGGCTCTTGAGACTGAACACCCCCAATCAAGAGCTGAAGTCATTGATATCAGAATGACAGGCTTCAGTAGGCTAAGGAAGCTAGTCAGGGAAAAGTTAGTCGGGGTAGACAATGTGGGTGGGTGGCAGAGATATGGGGGAAATAAAAGGGGCCATTCTCAAGGCATTTGTCATGCGTGAGAACAGTAAGCAAAAGGAACAAGTTCAAGAGACCATTATGATTCCCAGTAAAAGTCAGGGAAGGTCAGGGAAGCAGTGCGGGCCAAGGAAAAGCAGGGGGAGGAAGAATGGGGAGAATGCTTACCGAGAAATAAGGAGGCAATGAGGGCGGTTAGAGAGGCAAAAACAGACACAGAGCTGCACATTGCGGAGGGGTCAAGGACACAGAAAAACAGTTCTTCCAATATATTACAGAAAAAAGAAAGACAAGAGGGGGAATCATTAGGCTGTCGGAGGGCGGTAGGGTGATAGAAGAGTACGGACAAAAGGCTGCCATCCTTAATGATTACTTTATTCAGTTTTCACTATGAAGTAAGGAGGGCCCTTGCCAGATAATGGCATCAAAGTGACCACTAAGGGGATCCTGGAGATGAGGCAGCCAGTATTTACAAACAAAAGGCTCCAGAAAGGGCTGGCAGTCTTTAAGATAGATAAGGCCCTGTGACCAGATGGGTTGCAGCTGAGGATACTCGGGAACAAGCAGCAGAACATTCTTGAACCACTGGTAGGACTGTTGAATAGCTCATTATGGATGGGAGTAGTTCTGAAAGACTGAAGGGTGGCAGACATAGTTCTGCTTCATGGGGAGACAAGGAACAAGCAGGAAACTACAGACCTGTCAGTCTTACTTCGTTGTAGGGAAGCTGATGGAGTCACTGGTCAAAAAGTATAGTGTGCAATACCTGGACAGCAACAGTCTCCAGAATAGTAAACAGCATAGGTTTGTGGCAGGGACGTCTTGTCAGACTAACCTGATAGTTTTTATTGACTGGGTGATGAGGGAATTGGATTGGGGCCATGCTGTGAATTTGCTCTGCTTTGGCTTCAGTGAGGCTTTCAGCTCAGTGCCTCACAGACACTTGCTGAAAAAGATAGAGGATCTATGTGCGACTAAGGACATAGTGAACTGGGTAGGTAACTGGCTAAAAGAGAGGCTACGAGCAAGGTCTTGCAGGGATCTGTCCTGGGCCAGGTCCTCTTCAATATGTTCATCAACAACACTGGAGAAGGAATCTGGGGTAGGTTGTGCTTCTACAGATGATACTGTTCTGTGGGAGGATGGATAGCGACAAGGGAATCAGGGAAAAATGCAGAGTGATATACAAAAGCTAGAGGGGAGGTCAAAGGCTGGGCAGTTGATTTTCAACACCAAAAAGTGCAAGGTAGTGCACCTAGGAAAAAGAACCCTAGGACAGAGTACTGGATGGGTGGGGTGAGACTCAGCACTACGGCTAAGGAGCGGGACCTTGGAGTTATCAGTGACACCCTCAATCCAGCCTGTGCAACAAGGACTATGATGAGGCAAGTAGGATGCTGGGGTGTATTAGAAGGGGTGTTGAAAACCGGAGGAAATAGGTAATACTGTCCCATCATAGATCCCTAGTGAGGCCACAGCTGTAGTACTGTGCTAAGTTCTGGAGCCCTCACCTCAGGAAAGATGGAGACAGGCTGAAGACAGCGCAGCGCACTAGTGCAGGCTAACAAAGATGATTCAGGGCCAACAGGGCAGGTCTTATAAGGAGCAGCTCGGGGCACTGAGCATGTACTCACTGGAGACCAGAAGGGAGAGGGGATATATGATAGAGACCTTCAAGTTCCTAAAAAGAATTAACAAGGTAAACTGTAGAAAGCTGTTTAGCTTGTGTACTAGTTTGAGGTAACAAGGGCATGAGTGGAAACTGACAGGAGGGAGCTTTAGAAGGGGCATGAGGAAATATTATTTTACAGAAACGTTGGTGGAGATGTAGAACAGTCTACTATTCGAAGTGGTGGGCGCTACAACTGTTAATGTTTTCAAGCATGGTTGGGACAGAATGAAGTGTATAATGGATAGTTGAAGATATCTCCCTCCATTTAACTACATCATGGAACTGTAAGTTCCAGGTCATACCGAGAGACGAGCAACTTGCTGTTCAGTGTACCTTACCTGGTGAAACTTTTCAATAAATAAATAAATAAAGTCATTAGCAGCAGGACCACCCAGAAACTCTTTGCAGGCTGGAGCCACCAACATCAATACACCTGGTCAGGGCCTATATAATGTATGTGTCCCCAGCATGCCTCTGTTCTTTCTTCCACTGTCAACCGCTCCTCAGTCAATTGCTGTTGAAGAACACTGTTGAAATGTGCAAGTATTCACTGTTGCTCTATACTTTAAGTTTGTTATTTTATACTTTACCTTTTATGCCATGAACAGACAAAGAACTGCTGTTCTGATATTGTGGCTGCAGCGATGTTATGATTTATAAAGATGATCACTTCATTTGCATCCATTGCTTTGGTACAAACCATGACATTAAACCATGTGCAATTTGCCAGAACTTTAAACAAGGAGACATTGTAAAAAAGCTTTAGAAAACTTTCTTTTGATCCAGGAAATGGAGAAATAAGCTGTGGCCAAGGCAGTTTATTGGTTGTCACCTTTGCCTGTTTCAGGTTCACTGTTGGCCCTTCAGTCTTCACGATCAATGGCAGCCATTGGTGAATCATTGAAAAAAAAGACAAATCGTTAAAGTCGGTGGATAAACTTTCCTCTCACATGGTAACTAACTCAGTGGCTTGTCTTCAGAATGTGTCTGCTGCTGACATATGGGCTGCTGTCACTCAGAGTACTGTTCATACACTCAATAGACACTACAGTCTGAACATTGTTTCTCGTAGATGTGCCTGCTTTGGCCTCAATGTTCTGCAAGGCTTCCTTAGGATCACCAGGTCATGTCATCCTCCCGCAGTGCACAATACTGCTTGGGAATCATTCCATAGAAACACAGAATTTGATGGCAGATAAGGATCATCTGGCCCACCTAGTCTATGATGTGGCTCAGTGGATGGAGATATCCTCAAAGAAGATAGAATAGTTACCTACCATAGCAGTAGATCTTTGAGAGACTCTCCTCCATTGAGCCACAGCTCTCCTTCCTGCCTTCCCCCCTTGTTGGGTAATAGATGGACCAGGATGGTCCTTTTCTGCTGTCACAATACTATGAAACTATGACTATACTGCCTGCTGTTGCAAGCTGTTTCTCTTCTGATGCCCCAAAGGAATCCATACTAAGGTTTCCATGTCTTCTTCTGTATGCCTGGTGTGGTCCTGTTTGCTTTGGCTCCTGCCATCTGATGATTCTCCAAACTGGTTTCCATTGGGGAACTAAGGCACGCTGGGGATGCCGACATTTTATAGGTGCCGACGAGGTGCCTCAGTGTGGGCAGCCCCAGCCTGCTAAAAGTTTCCAGGTGGTCTTGATGCTGACAGCTTACAGTTCCATGATGTGGCTCAATGGAGGAGATTTGAAGATGCACAATTATGGTATGTAACTATTCTTTACTTGGGGTGACAGAAACTAGAAGGAGAATGGGGGAAGGCTAGGACCCTGGAGGGACAGCAATTCCTAGGGTTAAATAGGGAACTTGGGCAGACTGGATGGTCCATTGCTCTTTTTCTGCCATCATCATCTATGTTTCTGTGAAAAACTGGACTTTGTATCCTTCTGATTTTATAAGCAACATTCTGTATTGTTCTTTTCGTGGAATCAGTCATTTGGAGTTTTGACTATAGTGTGTTTATTTGTTCTGAGCACTGTTCTGACAGGCCAACAGCTCATACTTCAGATTCTGTGTGCAAACTATGACAATGAAAACTCCAAATTATTGGTTCAATGAAGAGAACTGCATGGAATGTTGTCCCTAAAGAAAACAATTCAAGACAGTTTTTCATATTACAGAGAGACCCTTCTGAATTACACACACGGTGCCAACAGCATGTAAAATTATCACTATTCACAAGGATCTTGTCACTCATGTTTCCCACTGCAAAAAGGCACCACAGATAAATGTGTAGTATTGTTTTTTTTAGTGATGAGTATCAGTGAAAATGTACAGCAGCAAGTGAACAAGCCCCCATCTAACACCAATGTTTCATGCCTATAGATGGGGGCTTTGTCACGGTGTAGCAACACATGTTGGTGGAAGGATTAAATAGCATTTCATTTAAAGGTATATACCCACCAGTATGTGTGCTAATGAGCTCTTTTAAACCTTAAAAACAACAATTTTTAAATTGTGCAAAGTAGTAATAACAATACATAGTACCTTAAAAACTTAAAAAAAACCTTTTTAATAAAATATAAACATTTTCAAAGTATTGCCAGTATATTTAAAGTAGATCCACATTAAATGTGCCAGTACAACATTCTTCATAAAAAGAGGCAAGGAAAAAGTGGAAAAGGAATGGCAGTGGACAGAAGAACAAAGAGAAAAGGGAAAGAAAAGGGTGGGAGGGAGAAAATGAAACAGGGATATGTTAACATTTATGCATATGTATCTATATGGTTAAACATAACCAATACGATTGGCATTGGTTAAACAATCCCCAAAGGGAGCAGAGATTTGCAAACTAAACCATACAATACTGAGGTCCATAATATTGAACCAAACCATACTTTAAGCATAGGGATATCATACAATATCGATGGATCAAAAACAAGTCAGGAATACAGAACTGCACTTCGTAAAAATCCACAACCACTTTTCATAGAAAATGAGTGATTGAAAAGTTATCATTTAGAGCTGGGGGCATGTTGCCATTTAATTCATATTGCCAAAATGCCTCCCTTCTCAGCAATCTGAGATCTGCATTACCTTCCTTGGGGGCCACCGTATTTTTTTTCAATATACTGAAAGACGAAGTGATGGCCCCTGCCCTCCGTGAAGATGTATTATGACAGGGCATTCTCTTTATTAGCCTTCTCTTTTGCCCAAATGTGCTCCCCAATTCTGGTTTTGAACTTTGTGACAGTTTTTCCAACATAAAAAGCCTTTTTTTTTTTGTCCAACGTAAATAGCTTTGCAGCTACAGGTAGCCAGGTATACTACTGATTCAGTGCTACACTATGTGAAATTCTTGATGTAGTGTCCTTTTCCTGTAGTGGGGTGTTGAAAACTATTACCCCTCCTAATGTGTGTGCAAAACATCAAAGCACTATACTAGAAAGTGCCAGTAGGTAAGGATGAGTTATCAGATGACATGTTATTATCCCAGGCTATACATTGCTGCTGTACATTTTCACTGATACTTAAACTTTGAGCCCACCAAGTTGACCATCATTCCCTATGTTGCATTTCTCTGCCTCCTTCCTTTTCCCAGTAACCCATTTGAAGCTGTCCTGTTGTGCTTTGTACCCTGATATTGTGCCAGTGTTGATCACATTACTGGGTAGACTGTTCCATCAGTTAAGTGCCCACTTATGAAAAAACTTTCTGATGTCCAGTTTGAATTTTTGTCCCCTACTCCCCCCTTCCAAGTCGAGGTTGTGATCCCTGGTGGTTGTACTTCCATACAGCTTGAACAACAGTCCACGCTATTATACCCCTGTGTGTATTGTTTTCCTTTTGTTTCTGTCATGTCCACCTTTCCCTTCTGTCCCATAGAGTACATACTTATCACCTTAAGACCTACTCTGCTGCCCCAGATCATTTTTGTAGCACTCCACTGGATAGTTTTTAACTTCTCCCTGTTCTTTTTCACATGCAGGCTCCAAGGCTGCCCACAGTGCTGCAGGTGTGGTTAAATCCATTACTTTTACAATGGCAGTATCACCTCCTGCACTCCTGCAGCTCATGAAGCCCCCACCCGATGCATCCCAGCATCCTGTTTACCTTCCCATATGCCATACTGTATTTTAAAAAAGTTTACAAACTATTGCTTCATTATCACCACCAGATCACTTTCTTCCCACAAGTGTTCCACCTTCACCTCAGCAATGCAATATTATATTCCATCTGTGGATTTCTGTTACCATATGCCAAAAAATGTCTGTTGCCATATTGGTCCTTGTACAATAAGATGCACAAAACAGGTGAATTAATGCCTTGTAAAGGAGATAGGAAATGATTCTGTGCAAGTGTTACCTGTTACATAAATCAGCAGTGTCAACCTATCCTTTGTATTTTTATGGTTTGAATGCTCAAAATCTTATCTGAAAGTTCCATTCATTTTCAGTACTGCCTACCAGCTTGCCACCGTCTTATTTTTTATATCATCAGTCTGTGCATCAGACTGACTGGAAAAATAAATCTGAAAGGCAATCAGCAGCCCTAAATTTATAAAGCAACCAGCAGCCTCTCCTTTTCTTCCAGGGCCGGTCGCGTTACACATACCGGCATGTTCACTGAAATTGCAGCAGCTCTTCACATAAAGATCACGGTTTAATTTTTTAATCATACCTCTGATCAAATCTGTTGATTTCATCCCAGCTGTCCAGTGGGTCATTCACAGTCCCCATCCCACCTTGTTGCTCTACTGAGACCAGGAACAGTTAAATCATACAACATACAGTACTGTTCACAAGTATTCAAGGACCAACACAGCTGTTTCTTTATTTCCTCGCTGACTGCTAATTAACGCAAACTGCAAAACAGAAAGCTGTGATTTGCATTATCTAGTCAGTAGCCGACAGATGAGGTGAGAGTAGGGAGGTGACAATCACCAAATTTTGATTTTGAAACAGATGAAAGTTATTTTGTGGAGCCAACACGGTTGTTTATCCCCCGACTGGGGCTTACCTCTGGTTTCCTAGTACCATCAGCCTCCCCCGAATCCATTTGTTTTGTGGCTGGCAGCGTCTGGTGGTGTAACCCCCACTCAAGTAAAGTAAATCAAGGCTGGGCCGATGGAGTCTCTTTGTTGAGATGTCCTGCATGCCTGCAGATCTGTGGATGACCCAATTACATTGAGGCTCCAGAATAATGTCCCATCCTCATCGCGGAAGTTGTAATGTCTCTGGGAAGGAGTAAAACATCTGCTCCTTTTCAGACCACAAATGGAAGCTATGTGTACCCATTCTAGGTCACAATTTGCGTGGGGAAGGGTGGGGGAGAATGGACTCCTTCAACTTTGGGAGCTGCTTCCTGTAGTGAATGCTTCTCAAATCCCGGCACTGATTCACTTTACTGAGGGCAGCGGGGGAGGGGGGACTTACACCACTGGCCACTGCCAGATGCAAAATAGATGGATTTGGGGAAGGCTGATGGTACTAGGAAAGCGGAGGTAAGCACCCCGAGAACGTGGGGGGAATTAAATGACTGTGTTGACTCCACAAATAACTTTTAATCTGTTTCAAAATCAAAATTTTGTGATTGTCACATCCCTACTCTCACCTCATCTGTTGGTTGCTGACTGGATAATGCAAACTGCAGCTTTCTGTTTTACAGTTTGCATTAATCAGCAGTCAGTGATGAAGTGAAGAAATGGCTGTGTGAGTCCCCGGATATTTGTGAACAGTACAGTATGTTGTATGATTTAACTGTTCCTGGTCTCAGTAGAGCAATAGAGTTGGATGGGGACTGTGAATGACCCACTGGACAGCCGGGATGAAATCAACAGATTTGATCAGAGGTACAATTAAAAAATTAAACCGAGATCTTTATGTGAAGAGCTGCTACAATTTCAGTGACCATGTGTAATGCGACTGGCCATGAGGCTTCTGGTTGCCTTTCAGATTTAATTTTCCAGTCAGACTGCAGGGGCGTTGCCAACTGATAGACAGGTACAGCAGCATTGTATTGGGAGTCTGTGATGACAGCATTCCAAGGCTTGCATGCACTGACTCCCGATACAAAACAAAAAAGACGGTGGCAGGCTGGTAGGCAGTACTGAAAATGAATGGAACTTTCAAATAAGGTTTTGAGCATTCAAACCATAAAAATACAGACAAAGGACATAGGCTGACATTACTTATTTATGTGACAGGTAACACTTGCACAGAATCATTTCCTATCTCCTTTAATGGACCAACAAAGTTTTCCAAAAAAAAACCAACTAAGTTTTTCAACTCACAAGGTTCTTCTTCAAAAAGAATCTTTTTCTTCTGAAGTCTAGTCCAACAAACATCTGAAGAAGAACCTTGTGGGCTCGAGAGCTTAAAGTTTTTTTTCTGTAAAACGTTGGTCCATTATTAGATATTAAATCACCTGTTTTGTGCATCTTATTGTTACCATATGCATCACTTTACTTTTTTTTTACCATTGAATTGCAATTGCTAGGTTCCAGACTACTGCTTTAACCTCTCCTCATCTCCTTTCATGCTGCTAGTTCCCTCCTAGCTATTCACTCTCCCATAGAGGTTTGTGTCATTTCTGAATAGACTCACTTTCTTCTGTAACATCTCCCCAATGTTGCTAATGTACGTACTAAAATGTATCGGCCTCAGGGCAGACTCCTGTGGTACACCACCACCCTCCTGACATCAGAGAACACCCCAGTCCCAAATCTTCTACCTTTTTCGCTAGCCTCCTTTGTGGCAGTGTGTCAAATGCCTTTGTACATGTAATACTTTGGTATGTAAAAATATAGATCATTTGGATTAAGAGGTGTAAATGTGAATTTCATTTTTGCAAATAACCTTTTATACCTAAATTACGAAGGGGTCAAATAAAGGACAACACTGAAAATGAGCAATGGCTCAATGGTTTATAACATCATTCCTTGGCTTTCAAATAAACATAATTCATAGATTTTGTCGGCAGAAAAGGACCACCAGGCCCATCCAGTCTGCTCGTTTACGCTAGCTCACAGAGCAACTTGTGACCCTTATTGGTCATTGACTTAGTTTTTTCTTCTTATCTCTGTTATTCCTTTGTTTCTGTCCCATGCATGTTTAAAACCCGCCACAGTACAGGCTGCCACCACCTCCTGGGGCAGGCTATTCCATGCATCCACCACCCTTTCCGTGAAGAGGAACTTCATAATATTTCCCCTTATTCAGCCACCCTTCAATCTCATGTCCTGTTCTCTTGTTCTGGCACTACTGTTGAGCTGAAATATGTTATCCCCTTCCACCTTGTTGAACTATGTTGTCCCCTTCCACCTTGTTTATGCCCTTGAGGTACTTGAATGTTTCTATCATGTCACCTCTCTCCCTCCTCTGTTCCAGCGTGTACAAATTTAGGTCTCTCTCTGTCCTCATAAGGCTTGTGATGTAATCTGTTCACCATTTTGTTCACCCTCCTCTGCACCGTCTCTATTTTGTCAATGTCCTTTTGAAGGTGTGGTCTCCAGAACTGTACACAGTATTCAAGGTGAGGTCTCACCAGGGTCTTGTACAGTGCAGTTATTACCTCCCTCCTTCTGCTTGTGATTCCCCTTCCAATACATCCCAACATCCCACTAGCCTTTCCCACTGCCTTGAAAGCCTGCTCAGCAGATTTCAAGTCATCTGTGATTATGACCCCCAAGTCTCTCTCCTCCTTAGTTACTGTCAGCAGCTCCTCCTTCCCCCATCCTGTGGCTCGCTCCAAGGTTCCTGCTCCCCACATGCATGATTTTGCACTCCTTTGCATTAAACCTTAGCTGCCATGAGCCCCTGACTATCTCTCCAACCATTCCAGGTCTCTTATCCTTTCCACCCCCTCCAGGGTATCCACCCTATTGCAGATCTTGGTATCATCCGCAAACAGGAATACCTTTCCCTCCAGCCTGTCTGCTATGTCATCAATGAAGACACTGAAGAGGACTAGCCCCAGTACTGACCCCTGAGGTACCACACTGGTTACCTCCCTTTCCTCTGATTGGGTTCCTTTTACCACTACTCTCTATTTTCTGTCCCTTAACCAGTTGCCAATCCATTTCTCCACTTTATGTACCACCCCCAGGCTGCCTAGCTTGTTGACCAGTCTCCTATGTGGGACCATGTCAAAGACTTTGCTGAAGTCGAGGAAGGCAGTGTCTACTGCCCCCCCACCCTTAGTCTACTGCTTTTGTCACCCAGTCAAAGAAATCTATCAGATTTGTTTGACAGGATCGTCTTGCAGAGAACCCATGTTGCCAAGGATCCACCAGCCCATTGGTGACCAGGTGTTCTACAATTCTTTCCTTGAGGAGTGACTCCATTATCTTCCCGACTACAGAGGTTAGACTAACTGGCCTGTGGTTCCCTGCTTCTTCCCAACTACCGCTCTTGTGAAGAGGGACAACGTTTGCCCTTCTCCAGTCCTCTGGGACCACTCCAGTGTCTAAGGACTTGCTGAACAGGGCTGCCAAAGGGGCTGACAGTTCATACCTCAACTCCTTTAGGACCCTGGGATGTATGCCATCTGGACCTATGGCTTTGTCAACCTTTAACTTTGCCAGTTCCTCTAGGACCCTCTCCTCTGTGAATGGACTGGTGTTTCCTTCCCTCTCCTTAACTCCTCTGAAGTCCAACTGTGGGCCTTGCCCATCCCCTTCCACTGTGAATACTGAACAGAAATATTCATTCAGGATCACTGCTTTTATCCCATCTCTCTCCACTGTCTGCCCCCTGGCCCCTCTAAGCTTTGCTAGTCCCCCCCTTTGCCTTCCTTTTCTCACTGATGTACTGGAAAAATGCCTTGTCCCCCCATTTAACTGACTGAGCTATTTTCTCCTTCTTACTGCCTTTTCTGCCTCTCTCAGGCACTTATGGTACCTCTGCTTGTTCTCTCACTTTGTGCCTCCTTATACTTCCTGAAGGCTAGCCTCTTGGCCCTTACTTTTTCTGCCAACCCCCCCCCCAACCAAAGAGGCTTTCTTCTCCTTTAACTCTTGTCTGTAGACCTGATGCATTGTTCTGTTACCCCCACTGCAGCCTCTTTGCTGTATTCCCATTTATCCTTCATGTTCCTGCCTACCCCTTTCATTTGCAGGGTTTCCTTTAGCAGTAGTCCCATTCTGGTAAAGTCCGCCCTTCTAAAGTCAAAGACTCTTGTTTAAAGAAATATAGAAACATAGAAGTTGAGTGAATACCTGCAGGTACACAACCTCCTCTCTCCGGCCCAGCATGGGTTTAGGAAGGGGCGCAGTATGGCCACTGCCCTCACTGTAGTCACCTTGCAGATCCGAACAGCTACCGACCAGAGCAACCTCATAGGTGCAATCTTCATGGATCTCTTCAAGGCCTTTGACAGGGTAGACCACTCCCTCCTCAGCTCCACTCTCCTCGCCCTCGGACTCTCTAACCCTGCCCATGCCTGGTTCCTCAACTACCTTACTGGTAGGAAGCAATACACCAATTTTAAGCAGACCCATTCCCACCTCACCACTGTCCAACACGGGTTCCCCCAAGGGTCCATCCTCGGTCCGACACTCTTCTCCCTTTTCATCAATGAGCTGCCATCTGTCTCCACCCATGGGTTAATTACCTTATATGCTGACGACCTTGTCATCCTAAACAGTGATCGCGACATTGGCACCATCAATACCCAACTAAACTCCAACTTCAAACGGATTCAATCTTGGCTGGCGGCACACAAGCTCACCACCAACCTTAAGAAAACACATGCTATGCTCTTCGGCTCCCTCAGTAGAACTAAAACCTGCTCCGCCCCCCTTCTAATCCTCAGGGATGACGCTTGCCCTGCAGATGGTTCCTGCTGTAAGCAAGTATCTTGGCATCACTCTGGACCCCCAGCTGGACCTCTCCCAACATGTCCAGACATGTATGTAAGGCCACGAATGCTAAACTCGGTCTCAGCCTCCAGAGCAAAAAAACTGCCTCACCCCAGCTGCTTGGGTGGCCCCTAGCCAGGAGTTCTCCTCCCCTCTGCTACGACTTGTGACCTTGCCCCATGCCAAAATCCAGCCTCTCGAAATGGGATATGGCCTACAACAGCATCTGCCGCTTTGCACTTTCTGCTCCTCCCCTTACACATCGCTGCGACCTCTACACTCGTCTCGAGTGGCTCCCTCCGGAGAAGCACCGTACCTTTGCCGTAAGTAACTTCATCGACAACATAGTCAGAACATCCACCCCTGCTGCCCTTGCCCTTCCCCTCAACCCTGACACCACTACCTACCATCTTAGGTCAAGGGTGTCTCTCTCCCGCCCAGTTCCTAGGACACTACCTCATGGTGATTGGGCCTTCGCCAGCCTACCCGAAACTATGGAATTCATTCCCAGCCACTACACGGTCCACTCCCTCCCACACTGGATTTAAAACTTCCCTCTTAAACTTCCTGAAGGGTCCCTCCACCTGCCCTTGCACTTCGTAGCCTCGTCCCACACTATGCTGGCATGGTGGGCCTCTGCGCTCTCTGGGACCACCGCACTTACTTTCCTGACAACCTGGTCAAGCAATAACAAATTGGGTTACCTTACTGGCATCATCTGCACTCCCATTGCATGTAAACCTGACTCACTCACTGCCTATATATGGCCTTGCTTGTAATTCCCCCAGGCCACCTGTAACCACCCCTGGGCTCATGTGTTGTTTTTTTTTCCACTGACTGTCATTCCTCTATGTATTCTGATACTTCACAGTATGTAAAAACTATACTAGTCACTCCATTGTATGTAGAAGCTGTATTAGTCACTTCACTGTATGTAAAAGTTGTATTAGTCACTGTACCTGTAAAATTCAAGTCTGTAACTCTCCCGGGTCGCACCTGAAAATAGGCACATGGATGTCTAGTGTGACTTACCTGGTAAACAAAAGCAAATACATAAATAAATAAGAAACACTTTGCTACAGAGACAAATAAAGCAGTAACAGAATATATACCTTGCAAAAGACAATTTGAATCAGAAGATTACAGCAGTAATCTGTTAGCACACACCTGTAGGCACACCTTGTAAGAATGCAGCAGAAGGTATACCCAGCAACAACAGTAACAATCCCTGTGAGTACAAAATAAAAACAACAACATATAGTATATCTGCCTAGCCAAAAGAAGTCTTAATCCTTTCCCTTGCTCTGGTAAGGTTCTTTGCTCTGTTCCTTCAAGCAACCTAGAAGGAAAGAGCTCAGGTGAAGCTAGACACCTTGGCCAGCAAACCTAGTCTTTATGTATGGGTTGACTGGATCTCCGTGTCCACCTTGAACCACATCATATTGTGGTCACTGGACCCTAACTGTCCTTCTACCCTATGATGTGATACCCTGTCCCCATTGGTCAGTACCAGATCCAGGATTGCTCGGCCCCTAGTAGGTTCCTAAATGAGCTGTGTAAGGCCAGACCCCTCAAGTGAGTCCACGAAATCTTGTGTCCTCGTTGAGGCCCCTGCGGGGATGAACCAGTCCACTTCAGGCATGTTATAGTCACCCATTAGCAGTACCTCCCCCTTTGCTGCCATGTCATGCATGTTTTCCAGCAGCTGCTTGTCAATTTCCTCGGCCTGAGTGTGGGGGGGGGTTGTCTGTAAACTACCCCAGTGCATATGGCAGTTCCATTGCCTGGCTTAAGGGTGAACCATATTTCATCTGTTTGCTTATGCCTGTTTAGAATTTCAGTCACCCTTATGCTTTCTCAGATGTAGAGGGCAACCCCTCCCCCCTTTTTACCTTCTCTATCTTTTCTGAACAGGGTATAACCCAGTACACTTATGTTCCAGCTGTGAATAAACATAATTGATCATTTATGATGATCAGGAATATTACAAACAGATGCCAATTAAGAAATAATACACAACAGTGTGTGGCATATCAAGAGATATCATCAGTCCTGTGCTTTGTTGGGAGGTGTGAGGCAAAGCCAGATGCCTTTACCCACTCAAGAAGTGATGATATCCCATGATGTATCACACCCTGAGGTATATTATTGTGACTTTAAAATGAACCCAAAAGGTTGAGGTAAGGCTGACCTTGGGATTCAGTTTTCATCCGTGATGATATACGGTGACATTGTCATAAGTCAAAGTCTGCTTCAGCCAGTCCACTTTCAGGATTTTCCTATCCATTTTATAATTAAGCAATAAGACATGACAGGGTATGTGTTATTGTATAATAACATCATGCTTTGGGTGGCTGAAGGATGAGGCTGCAGGCCGAGATCGTTCAACACGCAAGACGTGACATTATTACACAGTAACATAAACCCTAGAGTTCCGAGACACATATATACAATGGCTCATTTGCGAAAAACAAAAATAAAATGTGAAAAATATGTTGTTTTTTTAGTTTTCTTTAGGGCAGATATACATACTGAAAAAAGAGTACATCATTTCTCTTTTGTCCATCACTTGGCACTGCTGCTACATGCTTGTGCTGTATCTGCTTTCAGCTGTCACTTGCTTCTTTTCTGTGTCTGTGAGCCCCCTGCCTCCCATTCATCTGTTTCTGTCTGGCTGTCTTTTCCACTCAGTGAAGTAAGTCCTTCAAATTTCTCAGTGCGGTGCTTTTCACTTACATTGTTGTGCCCATATTGCTGCTTTTCAGTTGGCTTGCTGCGCTGAGCGAGTGGTAGATGAAGCTGACAGCCACATGGTGAGCTTCTGAAATGCTGCTTGCTCACAGTTCCCACTCCTATATGATGATGATGCTGAGGACAAGAGTACATGAAGAATCTGGTCACACTGGCTTACATTTGCTTTGCTTGTCCAGTTTGCGGTTGCAAATTTGGTCAGAATATTCATGGATGGTATAAAATAAGGAAAGAAAATAGCAAGCAACCACGATCAGTATTGGGAAAGGACAGCCACACGCTGTCTGTTTGAAGAAGTGGTTGCTCATCTACACAGCTGTAATGTTATGTAAATAGTTTCTCTTATTTAAAACGTATATTGTGCAGAACGAAAAACAGGAGTGAGGAGTAGATTGTGTCTGTGCCTGGGGGGCATGACGGCTTATACAGTTCTGCTCACAGCTTACTTTTCCATGGACATAGGAGGAAGTAAGGAGGGATTTCTGAACTGGTAATCCAGTCCTTTTGATGCTCTGTTCTAGATACAGTGATGTTATTGGGAATAACATCACTGTTCCGGCACCCACTGACCAATCAGAGGACAGGAAATCTAAAAATAATATTCTGTCCTGTTTAAACTCAGTCAGGTTTATTATATTCCACTCCACCAAACCACACCACAGAGAAGCTCATTCTTGAACTCCGTCCTCTGTTACCAGGTCACACTGTCGGGAGACATTTCTTGCAGTAGTTTTGAATCCAGGTTTTTGAACACAACTACTTCACTGTGAAGAACACTACATTATCTGTCTGTCAGGGATGTTCAAATTGATACTCTCTGCTGTCATCTATTTGTAACCAAATTAAATATAAAATACGTTTCAAATCATAAAAGCCCCCCTCCCCACTAGATTTGATCTGCTTCTGCAGGGCTGCAAAGTAGAAGATGCTAGGTGCTAGATATTCAAAATATTTCCAAGGAAAATGTTGTTGCTACAGCAAATTTTATAACATGTATCCTGGTATAAAAATGCCTGCCTAGAATTTCTAGGAACACCATCAGAATTTAAAACAGCACTGGCAGTGTCCATGGAAATCTGGAAATTCTGTTTATTTTGTTTATTTGTTTATTGAAATCTAGGATTACAACCTTTGAGCTTCAAGCTCATTTACAAAGGTTCCACGTCAGGCATAAGGAAAGAATAAATTCACAGTGCATTACTAGAATGAGGAAAAAAAAAAACAAACACAAAACTATAGGGAAGCAAATCACAGTGAGTAGAACAGTTGTTACAGTTACAGTACTAGTTCTGGGAGAGTGCAGAGAGTTTGTTTAGATGATGAAGGTAATTAATCAGCACAGTAGGCCTTACTGAGAGGAAGAGGGAATAGCTAGAGGAAGAGGGGGTGTAGAAATATGGCAGTAACCTCAGGCAGGGTTACTTTGTCACAGGGGGTTATTGGTGGGGGGGGTATGCGGCAGTGGAGAGTTGGTCAGTGGGGTGGGGTGAGAACTAGGAGAGGTGGTATAGGGGTAGGAGGGGGGAAACAGGGAAGATGGGACAAGGACAGGTGAAGATGCGGCCGGGACAGCAAAGTAAGTGCAGGTGTTGGGGTAGGCGATTACAGGTCACAGGGGAAGAGGTCAGGGGAAGCAGTGGCATTTCTGATGGGTAGTTAGGTGGGATTTGAATGCTGATTTGAATGGACTGAGTTTGCTAATCGCGGTAAGTTTGGGTGGTAGTATCCCTGTCCAGAGCGGGGCTCCGTATTCAAAGGATCTCTGTCCTTGTGAGGTACGGTGGAAGGGGACCTTGAGGGAGTGGTTGTTAGCTGCCCTGGTAGTCCTCGTAGGTTCCAACTGGTGCAGGAGGGAACTGCATCCAGGAGGTAGCGGGCGAGGATCTCTTTCTTGGCTAAGAGACAGACTTGGTAGTGGGTTCTCTTGACCAGGTTAAGTCATCCCGTTAGCAGGTAGAGATTACAGGTATGGGTTAGGCGCGGAGCCCCTAGAGCTAGCCTGCAGGCTTTGTTCAGTGTAGTGGAAAGCCATTTTTGGGTAGAGTCAGGTGCCGCACTGTAAATGGCAAGACTATAATTGATGGGCGAGAGGACGGAGCTGGTGATGGCAAGCTGAAGGGCATTATCAGTGAAGCAGCTATGGTGTTTGTATAGTAGACCGAGCTTTCAGTTAGCTGATGTGGTGATATTGTCCACATGGGCAGAGAATGAGAGGGAGATATCAAGAGTGAGTCCCAGATATTTGAAATGCTGGACAGTTTCAAAGGCCATATTTTGCTTACTAAGAATGTTGATGGGGTGTGACTTATGACGGTTATGGGTGGGGGTGAATAGCATGTTTTTTTTTTTTTTTGTGGTTGACTAGCAGGAGAGCTTGTCCAAACCAGTCCTCAACATTGTTAAAGTCCTTTTGAAGGCACTGTTCCAGGGTGACAATGTCAGAGTGGCTGGAGTAGCTTATTGCATCGTCTGCGTACAGGAGGATCTTGTGCTGACAGGCCAGAGGGAGCTCATTAAGGAAAAGACTAAATAGAAGGGTTCCAATATGGATCCCTCAGGAACACCAGTGGATACAAGCTGAGGGTCTAAGAGGGTGTTAGCAATTTTTACACGTTGCACAAGCCCTGTGAGGTAACTCCGGAACCAGGACAGTGAGTCATGGGACAGCCCCATAGCCCATGGGCTGACATTGTTCTGTTGCAAAAAAGTGTTTTCATAAGTGTTGGTGCAACCAAACTGCACATACTAATGTTCTGAATACATTTCCTTAAAACTCTACCAGCAAGCTATATGATCAGCTCCAGTAGCAGAACTAGTAGGAGTCTGGGTTATGCCCAGCCAGATTCATTACAATGTGACCCAGACAATGTTGAACACAACCACACCTTAAAACAAATGGACACACAGGCCAATGCAGAGACAAGGACACATAAACACAGACACAGATATGCACAAAAGCATGAGCAACAAAACACACCGTTTTTGTCAAGTTGTACATTGATTTATTCCACTATCTATCTAGCCAAAGGACCTTTTAAATAGTAAACACTTGGAGGGCTTACTCTCAATAGACAGTCAAGTAGAATCCAGGAACACTTAAGAAAGCAGTTCATTCACCATTTAAAATAAAAATGTCAATCTTTATTAATCCCTGTAGCTACCACTTACTCTAACATGCCATAGAAATCACTCAATTTTTTCAGAAATGGTGGTAGTCAGTCAGTATGTATTTTCACAAATTACATGGTTTTATTCTTATTTTTAGACTGAAAATTGTACATAACAAAAATGTGGTCTTGGCCAAGCCACAAGGAACATAAGTAATGACTACAACATGTTCCAAAATAGCACAAAAAAGAAGAAAATGGTACCTGTATAGTTATTTAGTGTCAGTCCTGTCCGTCACAGGATATCTTGGCTAAAATTAGGCTTTGGGTTGTTGCGGGTACAAGCTTGCCTCTTTCTCTGTGCTCTCTCTGGAGCATTTGAAACAGTGCTGAAGGAGGCTTGGGGCAGTGCTGAAATAAGGAAGCCAAGATGTGACTAATATTTTTCAAGTCAAATACATAGCCATCCTTCGAAATGTCAGTGTTCAATTAGCAAAATGAATAACACTAAATATTTAAATGAAAATAATTATAAAGCAGTTTTCTCTTCCCAGTATAAATGAAACTTTAAATTACTCTTTAAAGTAATATAAACAAAGTGCAATACGGGCACAATCCAGGAAAAATGATGGATGAATATCAGATATGTCAATATGAAATGAAGATAGAAAGTATAATTCCAATATATGACATCACAACTGAGGATGAGACTGACATACATGACCACACCACCCCTCTCACTTATAATAATCCTGTCTGTGGATGTTATAACCAGTGGTGATGACAGCCACATCGCCAATTCTAGCCAAGAGCTAGCATTTGGGATGACAAGGATGTCAGCCTGGTATTGCAGGACCCATAGCCAAAGTGGATCTGATTTAGGGACTAAACTCCAAGCACTGATGTGGAAGAAGCTCCGACCATTAGGGGGGAGGGGGAGAATTGTACTTTTTATCACTGTCTCTTATTCACATGTCTGAAATTCATCCACTGTTTTTCCTGGAAAGCTCTCTTTTCCCCTCCTTCCTCCCCCTATATATTGGTGTCATCTTCTGTCGCCCTGATACCAAAACTAATTCCCTTCTCCACCTCCTTTCTTTCCACATTTCCCTTCTGCTAAAAAACTCACCCATCAATTTAACTCCTTTAGTATCACACAACTCCTTTCTGAGCCCACCTATCTCAACTTCAACTCTTCCAGCCACTTCCTTACTGACTGAGTCTTCTTGTCCCACCCCAGTGGCATTTTGGCACTCTCCCTGACAAGGTTACACATTTAGTGACTACTGAATGATTGTGCCCAAAAGATCAACCACACCAGTGCCCTTCCCTTCCAAAATGCATCTGGTGCAGATCATTCAGGTCCCCTGACCTAGCCTTCTGCTTCATGAACTCTACCACACTGACTGTTCCCCCCAGCTCTGTGTGCAACAACATAAATGAGGTCCTCTCATTTCCACTGCAAATATTCTGTTTGGTATGAGCATGCCTCTTTCTGAAGATCGCATGTAAGAGGCTCTTACATTCCCTACAAACTCAGTTGCTTGCAAGGCAGACACTCCATACAGTAGTACCCTTTGTATCTCCAGAGGACTTGCTGAGGTACAAAAAACTCAGTAACACCAGAACTAATGCTATCATGGAAGCCAAATCCATTTACCTTTCTGTATACCACCTGAATAATCTTAAGGTACTACGTAAATTCTGAAAGGTGATACATTGTGTTTTTGGAAACAAAGACTGTTGGCAGAAAAGGACCAGTAAATGCATCTAGTCTGCCCTATTTCCCTGCCTATTACTACTCCCCGTACCCTATTTGGTCTGAGGTGTCTCTCCCTCCTCCCTTTCCTTTGCTTATTATGCCCACATGACTATCCCACACCTGCTTGAAGTCCCTCAGTGGCTTTGTCCCCACCACCTCCTCCTCTGGCAGGCTATTTTTGATAATTCTCACCTCCCCAGTCAACTATCCTCATTCTATAACTTGCTAGTCCCTGATTTCTGACCCTGCTAAAATCATCTCCTCTTTTAAGGATTACTTTATCTCCTTTGCCTTCTTTTGTTGCTCCCACCCCTATCCCTTCCCCTTTACCCTCCCTGCTGAACTCCCTCTACCCCTTATCTTACCCCTCCCCATTTTTCTGTCAAACCCTCTTTCTTCATCCCCTTTTTTCCTTTCCGCAAATGTCACTCGCTGCTACCCTAACTGTACTGCTATCACTCAAACCCTCCAAGGTTAACAGCCCTGATGGGCTGCATCCTAAACTCCTGCACCTCTCACCACAAAAAAGGCAATACCTCCTTTAGGTACTACTATTAATATTATTACTATAAATTATCATCCAATTAGCTTGACGTCTATTATTGGAAAGATAATGGAAGGATTCATAAGAGAAATAATAGAACACCACAAAGTATATAAGGGGTTAACAGATGTCACACAGCATGTGTTTTGGTCAGAAAGATCCTGCTTGACTAACCTTATGCAATTTTTTGAACCAGTAAGCTGCGCCTTAGATAAAGGGCTACCAGCTGATATAGTCTGTCTTGACTATTCCACATTCAGAACTTGTAGATCAATTTATTAGGCTGGAAATTCATCCAAAGGTCATACAGTGGGTTGAATCATGGTTAAACAATAGATACTAAAGGGTGTGAATCCAGGGCTACCATTCTGATGGGGGCAAGGTTACTAGTGGGGTGCCTCAGGGGCCCATGCTAGGCCCAACACTGTTCAATGTGTTTCCATGATGCAGACGTCAGCAGGTTCATGGCTATGTAAGTATGCTGATGATACAAAAATTGGAGCCATTATTGGCAATGTGGTAGCAGCAGCATATTTTTAGAGTGATTTGGAACAGTTAGAAATCGGGGCAACAAAGCATGGACTGGAATTTAATGGGGAGAAATGCAAAGTTATGCATTTGGGACATAATAATATAATGGCTGAATACATACTGAACAATAGGATCCTAGCATCGGCTGTAAATGAAAAAGACTTGGGTGCTGTTGTTACAGACACATTAACCTTTGACACACATGCCGGGGAGATGGTTAAAAATGTAATAAAATTCGGGGATACATACTTAAGCATGTTAAAAGCAGGGACACGAGAGTAATCATCCCGCTTTACACCTCACTTGTGAGGCCTCATTTGGAGTAGTGTGCTCCATTCAGTGCACCACAGATTATAAGAGGCATTAAAATGATGGAGAAAGAACAATCACAAAAAGAATTGAGAGCTTAAAAGATAGAACATACAAGGGCAGATTAAATAAGGTGGGTCTGCATTCTTTGCAGTACAGAAGACAGAAGTGATTTGTGCTATGTACAGAATATAATGCTTTTCAGAATGAAGAATTATGGGAAAACTACAGGGCTGTGTAAAAATGAAATTGGCAGAACCACCAGGACACATGGGTTGCACCTTAGGGGAGAAAGTTACAAAACAAATAAAAAAGGAAGATGGTTTAGTCAGAGGGTAGTATCACACCGGAATGCCGTACCAAAATCAGTTGTCCTCAATAATACAATGGATCAGTTCAAAAAAGCATTAGAAGCTTAGGTGGGAAAAGAACTGGTTACGCAATACCACTGAGATGTGGCAAGTCGAAAATGGCTACTGCCAAATGACTCAGTCCCCCAATCTATGAATCTATGACTCTACTGTTATACCTTGCTCCCTGCTCTTTCCAAAGTGCATGAAAAACGTGTTCTGTCCCAACTTTCATCCTTTATTGACTCCTATTCTTTTCTTCTCCCTTTCCAGTCTGACTTCCATAAATCCCATTCCACTGTTATGTCTCTTCTACAGCTTACTGATTCTATCCTGAAGGTGATGGACCTGGGTGTGTTTACCCCAGCATCATTGTTGAAGCATTCAGTGCTGTTTCACCCCATGGGTGCATGCATGTATACTCCTAGCTAGCCACAAAGAGGGGCAATATTCTGGGCCCACGTCTGTTGATTTTGGTTATTCCTACTCTCTGATATCCACCCCATTGATGTCATAAGTTGAATGTTGTTCTCTTTGTAAATTGACTAAAATGTTTAGTGCATAAAACTAGGTAGTACTGCTGCATGTTTTGCTCATATTATTTAGTTTCTGAAGTACAATGTGGTGTGTAAAAGGGGTGGCAGTAATTAATATGGTCATGTCTACAATGGAAGGAGGGTGGCAAAGAGGCATCTAAGGATTCTGGCTTACAAATGTTATTTTCCTGGCTATACTAGTGTTTCAATCCCTATGACCTGTTGGTCATCTGTTTCCTTTCCTTAGAAACATAGAAGGTGTCAGCAGAATGGGACCTCAAGGTCCTTCTAGTCTCCCATGGTGTATAGAATACTATTGTTATACTATTACTAGATTATTTCCTACCTATCATACAGGCTCCAGTCAGTCCACTTAGGCAATGTCCTATCCCCAACTCATCCATAAAGGGATCTCCCAAGATTCCACCCTGGGCCTGATCCTTTTGTCCCTTTACCTTAAAAGGAAAGTCCCCTCAACCTTTGTTTCTGTTTGCCAGTGTAGTGTGTAGGCATGAAGAATTAGTTTCTCTCTTGTATCCCCCTAATTTCATCCTAAATTAGACTTAAATGAAGTTGCTTCATTCTGTTCCACCCTGGTGTGAAAACTAGTTTGACACCATTGCAAAAGACATGACCCCACTCATAAAAGGAAACATGGGAGTTGATAATGTGTATTTGCACATCAAAGGGACTGGGAGTAAACAAAGAGCTCCTAGTGCATAGGAATTAATCAGTTGAATAACAAAACTTCACAAGCACCAGCATCCTTCCAACTGCCTTTTTGCAAATCACATTTCAAACAACAGAAAGCATTAGGCAACTTACCTTGAAAAGTTTGATGGCCAGCACAAGACAAGAATACTGGAGTTAGCCCAGTGGTGCTGAGGGTTGAGGCGCTGGATGCCACACCTCGCGCCATACCAGCGACCCGAGTTCGGGAGTAAGCTTGGGTGCCAGGGGTCAGCAGGGACGGGGCAAGGATTGAGCACCTGCAGGGCTGCTCTCTTCCCCCAAGGGGAGGGCGGGCTATATCTCTGCACGCCAGTGGCTCCCAGTGGAGGTTGGGGGTGCTGCAGTGCGTCGGCTGCACGTCAGGTAGCATGGTTGACACGGGCAGGGTTGCCATGCACGAGTGCACCATGGGTGCACCATGCAGGGGTAGGGGCACCAGAACACAGAAAAACCCGGCACTGTGGGGCAGGTGATGGCACCTGACCCCCCATGACAACCACTGGATCCACCCTGCCTGGGCTTCCAGGTCCTCTGCCTGGGCCCCACTGCCACAGCCAGAGTCTACATGTAAGAGCTCCCAAAGAGGACGGGTGGCCCCACCCCGGGGGGGGTTAAGCTGGGGGTGCTGGCTGTAGGGAGGTAGGAGAAGGCACAGGATCAGGGGGACCTCAGGTGGGCTGGAACAGGCAGGATGCCTGGGAGAGGCAACACGGGCTGTGACCGGAGGGAAAAAGATTAAAAAAAAAAAGACAAGAATACAGGGACTTCAGAAGACACGCAACAGAACTGACTGTGACAGTAGCAATTTGGCTGATCTGTGTATGTAAGCATCATCAGCTCCCATGTTGCCTTGTATGAGCGGGGTCATGATCTTTGCAATGGTGTCAAACAGGTTTTCACACCAGGGCAGAACAGAGTGAAGCAACTTTGTTTAAATATAAATTGAGATGAAATTCGGGAGCAGGGTTAGGAAAGGGAATCAGTGTTCATTCCTACAACTATACAGGTATACAGAAAAGAGGTGTAAGAACTTTCCCTTTAATGTCCTCCGTTCAGTCTGTGTCTCAATATACATATTTATGTGGACAACACTGTGCTTTTTGTCTGTGGTACCTCAGTTCCTGAGCTAGAAACAACATTGTAGCATGATTTCGGTAACAGTGTCCTCCTTGGTATATGCATGTTTGCACCCACTCCACTGCCATATTATTCCTCTGTATATTAGGGAGTGACCTCAAATATTTAGGCACTTTTCGGGCTAGATGTGTTGCTGAACCACTGTACTTGCTAATTAGTTAAGCCTAATTTACTGCAATCTGTACTAATTGAGTGCCTTGGCACTCTAAGCTATTGTTCTTGTTGTTGTACCAGTATTTCTATAACACCTGTGCTGCTGCTGTATTGTACTGTAATTTCCGTGTATCTCCCGATGTTGTCTACATCCTTTTACCCCTTCCCTAGGATGCATCTGGAATCAAGCAGTACTCTGCTCAGTATGCCCTCCTGGTGAAATACTTAAATAAATAAACATCCAGAGCTGGTTCTGCTCAAATAATCTTTTGCTTACAGCTCCAAAAAGGGTGTCTATGACCTTTTCTGATATAACTTTTCCTGCCAGTCTCTCCTGACCATTAGGCTGTGACTGCAACCAGGATGCACCACATATATATTGTGCACAAAGGATTTGGAAGCAAGTTTAACAAGATCTGGCAGAGCCTCTATGACTTTGAATGCATTTACTAGATAAGGATGTTTCATGAGCTTAAACATAAACATTTATTTATTTAAAAAATATCAGATTTACAAACCTTTGAGTCAGAGACTCATTTACAAAGGCACCTTGTCAAAACTAATACAAAAACAGCACAGTTAACAAGTCAAAAAACAATGGCTCGGAGAGCAGACAGTTATAACAATCATTCACTGGAGATACATGGGTAGCAGTAGATAAACAGATTACATAGTTTAGGCAGTCAGGCACCACATCAAGAAGACCAAAGCAGTTCAAACAATATACAATAGCTAAAGCAAATAGACATCAGGAGTCAAAGAGAAGTCCAGAGTGTTCACATGAAGGCTGTTGCATACACTAAGTGAATCAAATCAATAAGGCACAACAGGGTGTGTGTTATCATGTAATAACATCATTCCTGGGGTGGGTTGAAGCACGAGATGAAGCCGAGTATTTATTTATTTATTTATTTGCACGTATTTATTTGATCCACTGGATCAGCAATAATTGCACAAGCTGTGCCCAGTGCAGATTTTACAGCACTGGTCCTGGTCCAGTGATCTGGGTTTTACCCATACCACACTGCATATGGCTTAGTGTTATACTGTTCGGATGGCTGCATAGTCTAACCCATTGAAGATTGAAGTTTCAGAAAACCATTATGCTACAACTGCCAAGACTGGCTCCCTCCCTCCCTCACCCCCCAGTCACAATTAATCCTCTACCAAAGTCATGCTTAAATACTGATGCCTCTACATCCACACCACTAAGCTTTTAATGCCAACGTGCTTCTTCTGTTGCTGTGAGTTAAACTCTTTCTTTAAAAACATTTTGTTGAGAAATTTTTGTTTTAGTATATCCATGGTCAGGAAAAATGAATTTGTAAAAGAAACCAAAATCCCCATTTATCAGTTGATTGAATCACAATACAGCATGTTATGCATTTTTCAGATTCTATGTGTAACCTACAGTAAGTCAAACAGAAATTAGACACAAATGCCTACCTAGTTGCAAGTGAAGCAAATGTGGTTATTATCATTCAGTTGTAAACACCTGTAGTCACAGCCAGGACTCACATTGCTAGACTCTGGGTAAGTATGACAAGTTTCCTAAATACTGGTACCTTATCCAGCTGTGTTCTGCTTGGTGTGTGTGTGTGTGTGTGTGTGTGTGTGTGTGTTTAAACATGTAACTTTCTATAGTATATTGTATAGCACTGTGAATCCTGGCTGCAGTCTTCTTTCTCTGCTGTGGCTAAGCAAGACACTGTAACAAGGCACTGGCCTGCTGTAGGGGCTATTAGACATTAAACCAAAGGGTACTCTGTGAAGACTAACTTGGAGAAGATGCAATAAAACAAACTTGAATGACAGCCCCCAGATGTCATAAAACACCCAGGGAAAATTAGAAAAAAATCCTCTCACAGCCTAGGCAGAAACAAAACACTTGATCGAAGTGAGAACTCAAAACTGGTAGTAATACATATATTCCTGATTTTAACATACAGTTGTCCTTTAAGAAGATTCAGTAGAATATAAACAGTAGCCCAGAACTGCCTGCCTGAGAATGAAGTTGGTATATTATTTGGAAAAAGGCAAGGCTGGCTCTCTTGCTATGCAATGTCCTGCAAAGTAACACACTGACTGCTGTTAGGATGGTGGTGTCAAATGCTGTGAGGTGCCCAGGGGAACTTGTTATGCAGACAGTTCCAGGAAGTGTTTAACCCATTCTACTTCTAATAGCTTTCTATGATGTCTGTACTATCCATTTGTGCAAGTCAACTCCACTTCTCAAACTTAAAAAGAAAATACACTTCATCACAGACTGTGTTTACCATTCACTGTGCCCATGATTAAAATAATTTGAGCCCCATCCCCCCAAAAATGTGTCCTCACATGAACATGCATGATTTATCTGTAAAGACAATTAAAAAATGTATTTCTAAATGCATTACTAACATCGATGCTTTTAAGGTTTTGAAACTACTAAAAAGACAAACTATATATAGATAGATAGAATATGGTAAACAAATATTGTCAATCCCAAAAGCTGAACTTTGTTTTTAGTATATAAATGTTTAAGAAATACCTGAAAGCTATCTATTTTCCTTAGTTTTTAGACACTTCTTAGTCTTTCCTTTCGAGACACCAGGTGACTCTGATAATCATTTGTTCCAAGGGGTTTTAAGTCAGTTTGAATGCATTTTAAGTATCTTCTGTTCTCCTAGTCCTTAAAAAAATGCAGGGACTCCATAGACTTGTTGTTCCTTGGTCCACACCCCAAACTAGTGAGTCTTCTTTCAGCATGATAGATGCACCTCATGCCCCTCCCACATGAACAAAAAAGGTGGGATGGACCTTTTGGAGCTTCTTGGGTGGAGGTGGGGTAGACCTTACTTCCCCACAAAAAACAATGCTGCGTCCCACTACTCAGGTTCCAGTTCTTGTACCACCCATTTAAGAAAGAAAATAGTACCCTGCAACCATTGACTAACATGAAAGCGTATTTATTTGAGGGTGGAAAACATTTCTTGGAGAAGGGTAAGGCGAAGGAGACTATTTACACCTTCATTCAGTTCCACGGACAGAAAACATGACATCACTCCTTTTGTACATGCAGTACTCCTGTTGGCTCTGCCCACAGTCATAAAAATAAAGAAAAGGTAACCACGAGCACAGAACAGCACAGCACTGTACCTCAGTGCTTCACATCTCCAAAATGATGCCCCCCCCCCAGATGAAGCATTGTTTTGGAGATGCAGTGCACTGGAGTACTAATAGCTGCAGAAAAATTATAAAATTGATGAGATGTAATCTTTATTTTTACAATTTTTATTTACTAATTTAAAACAATTTAATTTTGTAATTCAGTAGCTCTTATACATTAAGGGTGGGATATTCGAAAGGGTTGCGCCATGCGCAATAGGGTTGCGCCTGCTCAAGTCCAAAATTGCGCCATTCTGCGATATTCAGCAGGAGACAGTTGCGCCACTGAAAACAGGCTGAGCAACAGCACAATGCAAATGAATGCATGCTCAACTGGAGGGGGAGGAACCATGCATAAACTGCACAGCCCGATATTCAGCCGGGCTGTGCAGAGTTGTGCAGGCGCAACCCCCAACCTGTGCCTGCACGACTTTGAGCCAAAAAAAGGCTTAAGTCGAGGGCCACCCACAGGTGAGCTGCTGCATTGCAGGGCGCAACACAGCAGCTGCCACCTGTGGCTGGCCCCCAACCCAGTCCCTGTGCCCCTGCAGCCCGATCACGGGCAGCAATGTGGCCCCCCAATGGATCCCTGGTGGTCCAGTGGACCAAAGCCCAATCGCAGGCAGTATGTTTAATAAACCCCACCCCCGAACGGATCTCAGGTCTAGTGGACCGAAAGCCCGATCGTAAGTAGTATAAAGATATTCTTTCTATCGTATTTTCAGGAGCAGGTCTTACTTACTTCACGAAGCCCTTACTCATCTTCATTTTCAGCAGTTGGAGTGGTGATTGTTTTCGGCTTGCCGCTCATACTGCCGACTGACTGCCCGTAGGGCTGCACGCCTATTGGATATATGAGCTATCGGGCATAGCCCATCGTCAGAGAAAGATAGTCCAGTTTTGTGAATGAACTCATTCACAAAACTGGACTGTCTTGTACGGTATGGGCTACACGCCCATTGGCTCATGCTTCCAACTAATGGGCATGCAGTTCTACCGGCAGTCAGTCGGTGGGCTGGCGGGCGGCAGGCGGAGGGATGCTGCCGCCCGCCAGCTGCTGGGGGCAGGGTGGTGGGGCTACGGGTGGGTGGGGTGGGGGACACTAGCCACCAGGGATACGTTGGGGGATGCTACATTGCTGATCGCGATCGGGCTGTTGGGGGAGAATTAAACCATGCCTGCGATGCCAGTGGGTGGTGGGGGATTCTACACTGTTTTGCTCACATTGGCTGCAGGTAGCATCAGTCCTCGACGGTTGCCATCTGGCAGGGGCCAGGCGCAAGTCCTCAGGGATCGTGCACCTACATGCCAATGGCATGCAAATGGGGCTATATCAGATGCAAATGGCCCCCGCGCCTTTGCATGAATTATGGCCCCATTTGCATGTCACCTTTGAATATCAGGATTTTATGCGATGGCGCAATGGTACTTGCACCACCGCAAGTTGAATGCTCCACTCTGTCAACTTGCGGTGGCGCAAGTTCCACTGCGCCATGCACAGTGTCTGTGGTTGGTGTGATATTCAAAGGAGTTTTCAATAGCGCAACCCTTTGAATATCACCGCAGACACAATTTAGCGCACCATATTTTGCGCAGCTAAGGGCTTGGCGCCTTAGAAGAGCGCAGTTTGAATATCTACCTTAGAAGATTTATTAAAATGCATAGATGGTAATGATGCCATTTAAATTTTTACAATGGTAAATCAATAACCAAGAAAACATAAATTAGTTCTACCTAGTCAGTGCTAAAATTAAGTCACGTCTTTCCTAGCAGGCATTTATTATTGAATTTACCTCTCTAACTAAATGATATACTATACTTAATACTTTAGCCAATAAAACAGTGAGTACTTATTTATTTTGTTTTTGTTAACTGGGTAGGTACACTAAGCAAAGGTATTGCCAATTTTTGGGAACAACCTGGGAAAGTTACAAACAGCAAGGTGAATACATACATTTCGGGAGATAACAGTTACTGGTATACACCACACCACACAGCAAGGCCATTGGTGAGTCAACAGTTAGAAGTTACAGATGGTGGAAACATCGAATTCAGGTGCAACAATACACCAGAGGCTGGAGGATGCAAAAAACAAGGCATTAATAGATGATCATGGCAGGTAAGCCGACCTTAGACAATAGAACGTTAAAGCAGGTAGAGTAAAGCAGTTAAGTGCACTTATTTTGTTGGTGGCAAGGTAAGACCTGGCTAAGTCGTATTACTCAGGATAGGGTTTCGTGCACATAAATCAGTGCTCATGAGGTGCTTGCAAAGGTTGCTCTTAAAGACCTGGTGAGATTGAGCGAGACCTACTGTCTCTGGGATAGTGTTCCATAGTTTGGGTGCAAATGCTGAGAACACCTGCTCACCCATCTTAGTCATACATACTGGTGCAGATTTACAGTTAGTTATTAAATAAATGTACTTAATCTTCCAGCATTCTGTGATACAACTTCAAATTAGTTCAGATAGATAAAAGGGGATGTGGACAGACAGTAAAAATAAAATTATAAATTTAGAAAATTCTCATTTTTAAGTCATTATCAAAAGTGCAGTGACAGCAATTATGAAATTCTGACCCTCGGTGCATTATGTATCTATTTGTACTACCCAAATATGGATAGATTTATTTTTTTACCCAAGACCCGAAGGAAAAATAAATAATAACGTTTTTACTTTTCTAAGCCATCTACAAAATTATTTGAGCTCTGAAATGCAGTAGAATCAAATGAGTTTTTGATTGTTCACTGACCTTCTCCCTCTTTTCAGTTTTGAGAAATTCTGCCATCTGGTCAACATCAGAAAAGAATTTAATGGTTGATTTTTTCAAAGCGTTGCAATATTAGAGATATGCATGATTGATTGTTTTGACAGTTATTCAATAGGAGCATGCACACATTTCATTTTCTAAAAAGAAATTTGTGCATGGTCCAATTGAATAACTGTCCAAAACTAGTCCCTGTCATGTGGTTTCTATCTTTCTCACAGTAATAAATGTTGCATCTGTGACAAAAAAAAGACAACCATTAAATTCAAATGCTGTGGTTATTCCATTTATGACAGAATAGCCATCCAAAGAGTATGGACCCACCTTAAATTTACCACCCCTTAGCACGTGCTTAATAGAAATGTTTTCTTTCTCAGATATGTACATAAGCCACTGAATAGCAGGTGTGGAGTATCTCTTTAATTGTCTGTGGTGGTCATCTGAGGGGAGAACAATGACAGTGCATTCTTTCAAAAATAAAAATCTGTACATGGTCATGCAGACTGAGGCTATTGTGACGTACTGGAAGGGGTTGAAGGATACTGTTTCATACTATACTGTATCATCATCTGACTGTTTTAAAACACTTTTGGCTGTCATGTTCATCACTTCTTTCCTAAATTTGACACAGGCTTTTCGAAGAATTTCAACATCTAACTGACAATAGTAGCAAAGCTCTCTTTTCAGATCAAATTCTCTATGTTGGTTAGCTAGGTACCATTGCAAAAACTCTTGCTTTTCTGCAGGCAGCATATATTCAGAACCATAAAACTGAAAATCGGGCAGGGGGCCTACATAATTTTCATTACCCTTAGTGTTAAAAAAATGGACAAAGTAACCTTTAACAATCACATTCTCAAATCCAAGGGCTACAGGGATTTTTGCTAGTTTAAAAGGAAGAAAACAATGGCTATCGATAAATCTGATGTGTAGGGATGTCACTGTGACACCGAGTGATTTTCCTCCTTGTGTGAACAATTTAATCTCAATTCTTTCCTTGACTAGCTGGTTAACAATAAAATAACTGTCATAGCCTTTGGCATTGTGTGCTATAAATGTGTAGTGTCTAAATGGTGCATCAATAAAATGTCCTACAAAATCTTTTATGCAATCTTCCCCTTCAAATTCCCAGGACCTGTCCCCATCTAATTGCTTAGCATACACAAAATTTGGTATGTTCTCTCCCGTTTCTTGTGTGGCTTCAAAATCAAACACTATATATTTCTCAGAGATTTTTACATCTGTGAGTGGTGACATGTAACACAGATGCTTGTCTGTGGTCATGAAAGAACCACATATGTTACATTGAATCAATTTGCATGTATGAGATCCCTTGTAAAAGACAAAACATTGTTCACACAGTTTCATGGATTTAAAAGACCCTGTACTTCCATCAGCTCTAGCTAAATGCCTTTCTAGGCATGCTAAAGACCTACAAATCTTTTTAGAGTAGGGGCAGGATGCAGTGTCAGTTTCCTGTTCAAGACAATTGGGGTCAAAGCAAACTTTGCACTGTTGTGCACAGATATGATTTCCCTTATGGCTATTGGCTACGTCACAATAGTCGCATAGGTACCTAGCCCTGATTAATTTTTTCACATTTGTTATACCATAATAATGGTCATCATGCAGTAATACAAACAGTGTTTTAGGAAGTCTTTCTGGCCCTGTTGAAAATGTTTCCCAGTTTCCTTCATTATGATATAAAATCTTAATTTTGACTCCTAAAAAATGTTCAAACTGTGCCACATCACTGAAAGTGACAGGGGTTTGGTCTGACAAACTTAGCTCAGCATGCAATATTTTAGTCTTATTCATCAACTGACTGTCACTCATATGTGGATTTAGGAGTGTGAGAATGGAGCCACCGAAACACAAACTATTATCTCTGTTATTTAAATCAACCAAGTATCATCTCTTTTTTTGTAAAATCCTGCTATACAAGATGGAGCTCAGTGTCCATCTCCCCCCACCCCCAAACCCTGGTGATTCCTTATAGTAGTTACCATGAGATGTATAGTGTCATCAGTAATGATTTCTGTATTGCTCGGTAGCATATCAGCTAGATGATCTAAGAAGGTGGCAGCATTTAACTCATTAGGTTGTGTTTTCCTTGAGAACAAGGGTTGATTTAAAGAAGCAGCATTTAATCTTAACTGTATAAATTCTCCATGGTGTGTTTGTCTCATCACCCTGTCCAGCAATTCTTGTATAGCCTGGTGCATTGCAGCAATCCCCTCTGTAAAAGATTTCATTTTATCTAGATTTATATACTCATATCGCTGATGGAATTATGTAGCATTAAATTTTTTTAAAACACGTTCATATTGCTGCACAGATTCTAAAAATACTGTAGGGGGCAACCTGTTTGCCAGTTCATCATCATCTTGCATATGTGCCACAACCTGGTTTTCTAATTCAGCAGATTGCTGAACATCAGCAACATGCTGTAATAACCTATGTTGTAATATTTTCCTGGCACGCTTTACTCTTCTTTTCAAATTTTCTCGGATTGTTTTATTTTTTACCCAGATTTTTCTTTTTTGACGCCATCTGTTATTTTTTTTTATTTTGTTATTGCTGCCACCCTTTGTACTCAGCTTGTGAGAGCTTCTGTGCTTTCCCTTTGTAATTTTATTTTTGTATTTGGACACCATTTCCTCCATTCTCCTGTAGTTTTCAAACATGTGGGCCACATTTGCCATCTGTTTCAGCTCTGAATTTGAGAACTTGGTTGCACATAATAAAGAAAATACACTGCTCAGTAAATTACCTTTACAAAACTCAGATTTAAACATCTGATGATCGTAATCCTCACTAGATAATCTGCTCTCAGTTATTAAGCCATTAAACAAACAATCAAATGCTTAAAGAATACAAGCTTTCCCAGGATTGATCATGTCACTGTCCCTTTCTTGAAACCCTGGGTGCAATAACTCTTTGTCAGAAACCTTGTGCTACTGCTTGTAGATGGCTGTACGTCATCATTCAGATTCACACAAAGTCTATTTTGCTCATGACTCACACCAGCAGAAACTTTTGAGTGCCTTTGAAAAACATCACATTCATGTAATGGTCTTTTTCTCCCTCTCTCTCCTGCAGGGGTTTGCTGTGCTGCTGTTAAAACAGAAAATACACCCCTGTCACTACTTTTGTATTTTCAAATTTACACTGTAAGACAAAATTTAAACTCTAAAAACTTACAGCATTTTAACCCCCCTCAGTCTCCCATTTTCAGCATTATGCTGTAAAACAAATTTCAAATCTGAAACCTGCAGCATTTTTCCTTAACCCCCACCCCAAAACCTGCAGCATCTACTATTCCTAGTTAAAAATAAAAAATATACACCTTCAGTAGTGGAAAAAAGTGCATTATTCAGCTCTTCAATCGATTGGAAAAGGGCTTCATTTCCACCCCATGACTCCATTATTGCTTGTTAAATGTTTTTAAAAATTCTTTTAGCTCAAGATGTATTTTTGGAGGTCTCGCTCTGTTCTTTTTTCTTTAGCTCTCAGTGTCTTGGAATGCTTATATAAAATGTGTGAAACCACACCCCAAGTACGTGGTTAATCCTAAAAAAATGTCTGAACATCTGGTACTGTCCATCAACCCCTCTCCCCACCCCTTCTCCATGGGGAAATATATAAGTCCTAGGCCACTTAATGTAGGCTTTGTTTTTCACTTCCTGCTACAGCTGGAACGCATCTCTCTCTAATGCCGTTCTACTAAAACTTTGGTCACAGTCTAATCAAAAGGTATGCAGACTGCTTCTTTAAGTCCAAATAAACTTATGGTTTAGTTAGTTTTTAAAATGTATAATGAAAATCTTGTCTTTTTTTAAAAATCTGTGTCCTTTAAATTAGTAATTCAGTAAAACAGCTTACAAACCACTAATTAGAAGATAAAACTTATTTTGTCTTTTCTAAAAAGTTAATCATGAGAATCACCTGTTTTTCTCTTTTACACAGTAGGAGTACTAGCAAGACTAATGATTCTCTGTGTAAATGAAAAACAGATTTTTTTTATCAATCTTAAAACATGAAGGGGTACAGTTTATAATAAATGCAGTTGAGTGTCAGCTTAAGTTATGTTTTTAAAAATCAAAATGGAAATTCTCTCTTTTTTCTAAAACAGCTGCGACCTTTAAATCAGTAATTTAGTGTAACATAGCACACACACACACACACACACACACACACACATAGCGTGTATTCTTTTTCACTGACTCTAAGCAAAGTTGTAGATACATTTTAAGAAGACTGCATGCTTTGAAATGATTATGAGAGAGAAACACTATCATTTTACATTCTGTCTTTTCTTCATAACATATTATTTATTTTCTTATTTAGTTAAGCTTCAGATTAATACCTTTGAGCCATGAGCTCTTTTACAAAGGTTCCAAGTCAGATAAATTACAGAAACATTATACAGGTAATGGTTACAAACCTACCACATGACTTTTAATTTTTTGCTAGTGTGACTATAGACATTTATTTTGTAACAAAAGCATAAAGCTACATTTTTACAGATCCCTGTAAACACAGGGACCCTGTAATCCAAAAATCTTGAGACACACATGTTCCCAAAGAGAATCAATAGTCCTTTGTAGCCATGGCTGTGTAAATGAAAAACAGATGTTTTCTCTCAGTCTTAAAAGACAAAGACACCCACCACACTGCCAACAGGACCATGGGCTCCAGAAAGGCCATCTGTACTTTAAACATACATAAAAGTCATTGCTTTTCCTACATCCCTAATGAGGGACACACACACACACACACACACAAACACACATATATATATACACACACACACACACACACACACACACACCATACTGCCAGCATGTTGCAATGCTATCCAGAAAAAACTGTTGAACCATCATATTTACATGCAGGTCCCTGTTTTAGCTTATAAATGTTACATGCATATACATAAAGGTATCCTTTGGGTACAAGTTTTACACATTTTATGACTTGTTTTAAAACAGAAAAAGGGTACTCACACAGGCAGATGGATCTCCCTCGTGGGGTCTCCAAACAGATCTGTGAAACCTCTGCACAATCAGGTTGTCTCCTAGATACTTCTTTCTGAAAATATCCTAATAAAAAAAAACACACATATGCCCCTGCAGTTATACACCCAAGCCGACAGGGGGCACATAACACTACATAAACCCTAACTTATTTTTTTGGGGTGGGTTGGGGCACGGTGGTGAAGAGGGACAGGGCTTTGAGCCAGGATGGTGGGGTGCAGGAGGAAGGGGGGCAGGAGTTTGAGCTAGCACGGTGGGACCCGGGTTCCAGCCAGGATGGTGTGGCAGGGGTACGAGGAGTGTATGAGAAGGAGGGGCACAGGACACTTGCAAAATGGTGGGTGGCAGGGGTTTGAGGAGTGTACAAAAATGAGGGGTGTAGGACGCTTACAAAATGGTGGTGTTATGTCAATTCCAGTGTGGGTCATTTCCTGCTCAAGTGGGTGGGACACGGGATCGAATGCATGCTATTTCCTGTGCAAGGGGCAGGACACAGGTTCAAGCTTTCATCACTTTCACAGGAAGTGGGTGGGGATAGCATGGTTTAGGGAGGGACTTCCAGTTTAACAAGGGGCCGTTCTGATTGGTCCATTTTAGGCCACGCCCACCTGTCAAATGGCACATGCTGATTGGCTGAAATTTAACATTTGATGAGATATATGAACTTATACTACTATTGTTTTTGTCTTTCCAATATTTTATTCTGTCAAGTGATTTTAAAGATCTTCTGACTGTATCAAGTATTTTTATAAGCTACTTGCTTTCTGGTTGTAACTACTGCATCATCAACATACATAATGAGGCTATCATTTTGTCATGACATTTGTGGAGAATCAGCCCCTAACTGAACAACATCTTCAATTAATTTGTCTTTCTGTCTATCTGTCTGTCTGTCTGGCTGATGGGCTAGCTGACTAGCTAGCTATCTATCTAGCTACAACAAAAGAGGAGTCAATAAGCAGACTTGCTTAACTTCTTTTCTCCTAACACCTCATCAGTGACATTGCACTTTTGAGAGTACCTAACTGTTAAGATAGTGTCCTTGTGTAATATTTGTAATAGAAAAAGAAGATGGCGATCTGTTCCTTTTGCGATTTGGGAAGACCAAAGAATTTCTGTTTAAGTTTTCAAAATGTTCCCTAACATTTAAGAAAGACTACATAATGACATTTATTTCAAGATTATACATCTAAGACTCAAATAATCAATATTATACAATGACAAAAAAGAATCTTGGACTGTGATTGGTCAGTCTGGGTCTGGATAATTGATGTCATGCCAGCATAACATCACAGATCTAGTCTCAGCACACACATGACCCAATCACATGAAAAAAAAATCATAGCATGTCCTTTCTTCAAAGCCATCAGTATGATCAGCTTCAAGGACCCAGTCTCTGCTGACCAACAGAAGTGAAACTGAACCAAACCCCTCCAGCCATCATGGCTTGCCCCACCACAGACATATATTTCATCCCTCAGTTTTTCACACAGCTAAGTAAAAAAAATGAAATTTAAGTCTAGAAAGTACTGCCAGGTACGAGTGGCTTCAGTGCTGTAACTGAAATCAGCTTTTTCTGAAGAGCAGTCATGCGAGCACAAGTACACCACTGTACTGCACTCACTGATCAGCTCAAAAATCACACTGCTTAGTAACAATTATTTTACAATATGATGTATTGCCATAACGAGCCGGCAGGAAGGGAACAGACATAAATGTTAAATATTATCACCATCACACTGGGCTTCTCTACACTATCATCCCCGCCCCTGCCAACAGTTAAACCCCTCCCTCTCACTATCATCAGCTGTCACCACCCAACTGTTACAGCATCATGAGCCAGTGAACAAGAGACCATCTCAGTCTGTTACCTTCACTTAATGGCCAGGTCATAACTTTCTCTGTTGCTACTGCCTGTGTCTCCTGACAGTAACATCACCTCTACTGGGAGTAACTCAGAAACTGGTACTACATGTGATGTGAACTGTGATGGTGGGGACCAGAAAGACACTGAAACCCAGGGAATCACCACTGCATGCTGGCAACAGCATGACTACACAAAACTGGGAAAATAAGTCAGCTGTACCCAGGTCGGGGACAGCAAGGCAAAATAAAAAACAGGGAAAAAACAATTAATGTGGCAGGGGAGTATCAAGCAGACAAGTGACAAGAAACCAAAAAAATGTGGGGAGGGCAGAGCAGAGCTACAATAACATTACTGCATCTCTACATAGTGGGAAAAACAAATATCAGCACTATTTTGTTGGTAGTATTTCTACTCATTAAAAAAAGACACAACATGTAGTTTAAATAAATTTTTAATTCTTTTTTTTAAAACATAAGCCATTGTATAATAGGAATAATGCACTCTAGGGTGTGTGTTGTGCTGGGATAATGTTACTTCTCAGGTATTGGATGTACTCGGCCTGAGGCCTTATGCATAACCACCCAATTTGTGATGTTATCCCAGCATGACACACACCCTAGAGTGCACTATTCCATTAATAAAGATACCGTTTACTGTAGTCCATTCAGCTTAAAATCCAGACTGGTTATCATGTAGCATGTTATTAGTTTCTAGCGGTAACTGTTGCTTATCTGACAAGATTCTTGTGAAAATTTTATGAGATACATAAATAGAACTTTGTCTGTATGAGTTTAAATCCTCATTGGGTACTTTCTTATAAAGTGGAAAAATTTATGTTATGTTCCACACTGCATGATTTGTTTGACCAACTAATACAATTCAACAACGGTGTTACATTTTCAGCCAACTATTACTCATTGTTCCTATAAATTTCCATGGGAAGACATTCAGACCCTTTTCATTTGTTATTTATGACCTGTAACCGCACTTTTAACTTCTTCAACAGTTATGAAATCCAAATCCTCAAACTGCAAATAACTGTGAACCATGGAAGAATTAGAAAAAAATTCCTATTTTTAAGATGTTGCCAAAATATTCTATCAAAGTATTTGATAAGATACATGCATCAATATTAATTATATTTCCCTTCCACTCAAAAGCAGTTAGCTTCCAGAAAATCAGAGTATAATTATTTCATATTGTTTGTTGCAATATTATCCACAGATCACTTTGATAGTTTTTGCCTTTCAAAGTTGCTAAATGTTCGTATCTGTTTTTAATATTAACATGATTGTCTAGTCCTTTCCTTCAGTTTGTAATGATGTTCTACTTGCTTTATTCATAGCCTTCTTTAATGTTTTAAGATATATATATATATATATATATATATATATATTTATATATGTTTATACCATGGGGTGAGAACTTTCTCAGTAGGATAACCTGTGTTATTTCAACTGCAGTGAGGATAAATCCTGATGACACCAGCAGAGTGAGGATATCGACATTTATCTATACTCTGCTGATGTCACCAGAGTGAGGATAAATGCACTGAAGCTTGCATTCTTAAAGAAACTGCTTCAGAAAAAGTTTCTCCTTTCTCACTGAAGCTGCAACTTGCTCAATTAGCTTTGCAAAAGACTCTCATCTATGTCCCATTGTGTTTCTAACATTGCTAGCCCATTACTATGCTGATCTCAGCTTCAAAACAACCTGAATTCTAAATGAAAGTCTTTTACAAAGCAGGTTCTGTTTCTCAGTGCTACTGGCAGCAGTTTGCCTTTCTCACCGAGCCTCTGACTCTCTCAATTAGCTTTGCAAAACACACCCACCTGTGTTTCTGACTCCCAGTCCATTCAGAACACACACACACACTGACAGCACACACAGAATGAGCAGGAAACACACAGACTCAGGAAAAATGTTCCTGCAACTCTCAACACTGTGGTATAAATTGCACACATGATGGGAAGAGCAGGAAAATATTCTCACTCTCAGCCCATGAGCTGTGTATTTTCACACCTCTCGGCACTCAGGAGAACACAGCTCACTCTGCAGGAGTGAGAATATTTTCCATATCCCATTCCTGCCCATCATGTATCCCATATATATATATATATATATATATGTTTTGTCATACCATGGACATTTTTTCACTAATATCATGTTTCTTAGGGACAGTCCAAGAATCACAGTTTACATTTTTACAAAAGTTATGTATATTTTCGAATACTTCAAAACGTTCCATATTTGTATAAGGACATAAAATGATTTTTTAACTCTAGTACTTTTTGACTTGTCTGCACTTCTGCTTTTTTGATTTTAGCAATGGATCCCATGTCACAAGGTTACCTTTCTTATGTTCCATATGTCTATGTCTTTCTCTTCATAAGTTCCTAGGTGGGGTGGAGCAGTAAGATGGCCACAATCCTTCTCCACTCCCTGCAGCAACTCCCCATTTGATGTGCTTTTGTAACTTGTTTCTGCTAAAATTTGCAGAATTTTCATTTTATTCAAAAACTAGTGAATGAAACATATGTTAAATGTGTATTTGGCTTACTATATTGAAGAAGAAATGCTTCTTTGTTTTTGGATTTTCCAGTTGTAAGCACTCTGCCGACCAACTTTTTGGGCGTTTATGCTGTAGTAGATTTGTGTTTGTTCGGCTATGTGCTACTTGAGTGGAGCCTTTGTTGCTTGGTCCTGGCTCTGTATATCTGAATAAAAGTTTCTTTTTGGACAGTGGGAAGTTGTGTCCCTCTTCAGGATGGGTTGTGAGCTCAGTGGCCTCAGAGTCTACGGTATCCGTTGCTAGGGTTTGTACTTGAAGTGCCTGAGCTATTGAAGTGACTATTGTTTATTGATTCGGGGATGCTATGAACAAAATAGTGAAAGTGTGAAAGTACTTTAATGCTAACAGGCTAATTTAGCCTTTTAAAATGTATGCCAGCATTGCCTAGTGGCTGGGGTTACATAAGGAGTTTTATTTGATTGTCCCAGGTTAAATGCACTTACTGGAGCACTCTCTATCTCTTTGCTTAACAGGTGTGTGAATTTCCAGAGATGAAAATGAGAGACAGGAGACCGTTGGAGGAGTACTCTGGACTATAAAAAGGTGTACTGAAATGAATTACAGATTCCCAGGATGGTGAGATTGGGATATTCTCTTTAGAGAACCGTCTGACACTTCCTTGTTGATATAGAAAATTCTGATAACTATTTGTGTCAATTTGCAACCTGAGACCTGAAAGTCTTCTAAGATCTGGAGAAAGAAGAAAGGAGTTAAGTTTACAATTTTACATTTTGTATTTGTGCTTTTCTGTTTTCAACATACAGTTTTATCTCTTTTAAGGAGTAATAAGTGTGTTACCTCATCTTTTGCAGCCAGCACAGCTATTAATAATTAATGAAGATTGACTCCTGGGTTTGAATGGAGCCTCTTTGAATTGATTATGACTTCACAAAAGGTGGGCTCTTGTATCCAAATGGAGCCTTTTGGTTTTACTCTGAATTGATGGGCTGATTACGGTGTAGTGGGATGCTATTGAAAGTATCCCTGAGATACAAATAAACTTATTTTTTCTATGATCATTTCTTGTTATTGATCTGGGCTGGAATGCATTTTGTGAATGTATGATCTAGTTTTTAAGAACGTTATGCAAAAACATGCAACTGTTAAGTACCTGCTTCTGCTTTATTGACTCATGAACATAAATGGAGCCTATTGGCCCCACCTTACTAAACGATGGACTCCTGAGATTGTGGATCCTTGAATACTTGATTTAAAGTTTAAGGACTCCTGAAATTGTGGAGTCACAACTCTGTTTGATAGAATTTTAGACACAGAGTTTATGCCAAATGTTGCATGAATGGCCAAAATTTTGTGGAAAAATATTATGATTACAGGTTTGCTGAACATTACATACACACACATATATATATATATATGTATGTATGTATATATTTTTTTTAATATGCACTTTGTTCATTTTAGTGTTTTAAAGTAATCATTTTCAGTAATATACCTATGTATATCTGTAGGATAAAAGGGTTTGGATTATTAACCCCTTCTAAGAGATGATTCAAATTAGTTTATTTACTGCAGCTTTAATGGTAATCCCTTATTCAGCCTATTGGATTGTTGATATCTAGTGGAATCACCAGTTGGCTGTTTTGTTTTCTGCAGTTTTTATACATTGCTTCCAAGTCCTGGAATTCTTATGACAAGGTATAACTTTGTTTATACTATAAAGAGGTCAATGGAGTTATTATGAAAAGTAAATTATGGAATCTGTGATTAATAGGCTATTCACAACTAATTTACTGCCAAATAATGTGTAAGGGTAATGTTTAAAATGCAATGTAAATGCATTTATGTTTGTATGTCTATATGTTTTGTAAAGGCTATTGCTGAATAACATAGAAACATAGAAACAGAGAAACTGTCAACAGAAAAGGACCGCTATGCCCATCCAGTCTGCCTATAGGCCCTATATATGTATCCATCCACTCACCCTAAGAGGTCAATGGCTTTTCATCACTCCTTTCCCACCCAAGGTTTCCCTGTGCTTGTCCCAAGCATTTTTAAACCCCTCCACTGTACTTGTCCCTACCATCTCTTGTGGCAGACTATTCCAAGCATTCACCATCCTGTCCATGTAGAAATGTTCTCACTTTAGCTCTTAATTCCCCCCCTCTCCAATTTCATATTGTGTCCCCTTGTTCTGGTATCATTCCTACATTGGAAAAGATGTCCCAACTGCACCTTGTTTATGCCTTTGAGGTACTTAAAAGTTTCTATCATGTCACCACTTTCTTTCCTCTCCTCCAGTAAGTACATATTGAGGTCTCTTAGTCTCTCCTCATATGTTTTGTGGTGCAAACCATGCACCATCTTTGTCGCTCTTCTCTGGACAGTCTCCATCATGTTTATGTCCTTACACATGTGTGGTCTCCAGTACTGCACACAGTACTCCAGGTGAGCCCTTACTAGTGTTTTATGCAATGGCATTACCACTTCCTGCCTCCTACTAGTAATAATTCTGCTTATGCACCCCAGCATGCCACTGGCCCTCCCTGCAGACTTTGCACACTGCCTTGATACTTTCAGGTCATCAGATATGATAACACCTAGGTCCCTTTCCTCTGGTGGTGGTCAGCACCTCCCTCCCATCATGTAGGTCACCCCAGGGTTCCCCCTACCCAGGATCATTATCTTGCACTTTTTTATATTGAACCTCAATTGACACCCCTCCAGCCATCTTTTAAGCTTCTCCAGCTCCCTTTTCATTATCTGCACCCCTTCTGGAGTATCCAACCTATTGCAGATCTTGGTGTCATCTGCAAATAGGCAGACCTTTCCTTCCAGCCCCTCTGCAATGTCACTAATGAAGACATTGAACAGGACTGGTCCCAGTACTGATCCATGTGGCAATCTGCTGGTCACCTCTCTCTCCCCAGATTGGATCCCATTTACCACCACCCTCTGTCTTCTGTCTGTCAGCCAGTTTCTAACCCACTGTATCACCTTATGCCCCATAGCCAGACTACTTATCTTGTTAAACAGCCTTCTGTGTGGGACAGTATCAAAGGCTTTGCTGAAATTGAGGTAGGCGATGTCTATGGACCCTCCCTGATTCACTTCCCTAGTCACCCAATCAAAAAAATCTATCAGGTTCATTTAACAAGACCTCTGTAATGTGAATCTGTGCTGCCTCAGATCCTGGGTACCAATGGAGTCCAGGTGTGCCTCTATCCTTTCTTTCTGCAGTGTCTCCATGATCTTCCCCACCACTGAGGTGAGGCTGACTGGCCTGTAGTTCCTCACTTCCAACCTACTGCCACTTTTGTGCAGTGGGACTACATGTTCCCTCCTCCAGTCCTCTGGAACCACACCTGTGTTGAGTGACTCTGTGAACAGGGTGGTCAGAGGAGCTGCTAGTTCCCTCTACAACTCCCTTAATATCCTTGGGTGTATGTCATCTGACCCCTTGCCTTTATCGACCTTCAGCTTTGTGAGTTCTTCCAGAACGTTCTCCACTGTGAAGGGACTGGTGTCCATTTCTCTCCCCCGATTGCCTCTGCTCCCCAACTGTGGTCCTTGACCCTCTCCCTCCTCGGTGAATACTGAACAAAAGTATTTGTTCAGTATTTCTGCATTGTCTAGATCCCCCTCCTTACACTTTCCCTCCTCCACTTTGAGCTTCACAGTCCCCCCAGTTTTTCTTCTATCACTGATGTACCTATAGAATGTCTTGCCCCTTTTTTCACAGACCAGGCTAAACCTTCCTTTGTTGCTGCCTTGGCTTTTCTAATAGCCTTCCATGCCTCTCTGAGACATTCAAGGTACACCACCCTGTTCTGTTCCCTTTGAGTCCCCTTATGTTTCCTGAAACTTGCTCTTTTAGCCTTTGCTTTGTCTCCCACTTCTTTATAGAAAAACATAGTGGTTTCTTTCTTCTTTTCCCTTTGGCCACTATCCTAATGCATTGGTTAGTTACCTCCAGAATGACTCCTTTTAGTCTCCCCCACTGTTCCTGCACCCCTTCCATTACCTCTACCTTCTCCAGGACTGGTTTTAAACATCTACCCATTTCATTGAAATCCATCCTCCTGAAATCTAATACTTTTGCCCTTGTGTAGCTTAATTGAGTCCCTGTCTTCATGTTCAGCCACATCATGTGGTGGTTGTTGGATCCCAGCTGCCCTTCCACCTGGACTCTTTCGACTATGTTCCCATTGACCCATACCAGGTCTAAAATCAATTTATCCCTGGTTGACTCATGCATCAGCTGTCTGTGTCCAGCTCCCTGCAGGGATTCCAGGATGGCCGTGCTTCTGGCTGAAGTAGCTGCCTGGCTGGTCCAACCCACATCAGGCATATTGAAATCTCCCATCAACAGGATTTCGCCTTTAGCTGCCATGTCATGAATTTCCTCCACTAGTACCATATCCACTTCCTTCCTCTGTGCTGGAGGTCTGTAGATAACCCCTGTACATATTGCTGTGCCATTTCCTAGTTCAAGGGTGACCCACATTGCCTCAGCCGCCCCTTGCCTTTCCTGTACTTCTGTAGCCTTTATGCCCTCTCTGACATACAGGGCCACCCCCCTCCCTTTTTACCTTCCCTTTCCCTTCTGAACAGTGTATAGCCTGGCACATTGATGTCCCAGCTGTGAGTAGCAGAATACCATGTCACTGTTATTTCTGCTGTGTCAAGGTCTGCATACGTCATCAAGGCTTCCAGGTCTGGAACCTTATTTCCCAGGCTGCGGGCATCTGTGAACATGACCTTCCATGTTTTACTCCCTGCCTTCCCTCTGTTCCTGTTTTCTCTACTTTGCCTCTTCCCCCCACCCTGGTATTCATGCTCATGTGCTCTTGCCGCCTTATAAAAGTCTTCCCTGCCTGCCACTCAAATAAACCTTTGATTGATTGATAATCAGTTCCTACTACCACCTGCAACTAAAGTCTATAATAACATTTTAGTTTTTTTTTTCAGACACAAAGGCAAGTGATTACTAGAAAATTCATACAGAACTTCCACTGAGGTTGTTTGAGAAAACATTGAATATAAAAAGTCAATAACTTAACCACTATTTTTATTCAGGAACTTCAGTTTTCCTTTTTCATCTCCTTTTACTCTACCATTTAAAGTCAGTAAATTATTATCCAATAAAAAGGGCATCAATCTATTCTCTCTGCTGTTTATTTTCTTGTCTTTTGAGGTTCTGATCAGAATGGCCAAATGTGTATTGATATCCCATTTATCGGTACCTTTAAATGCTTCTACCTTTTCATGAATTCTTGCATTTAGATCACCAGCCATAATAATGAAAGCTATACACAGAGGTTCTATAACATCCTCCATAATTTGTTGAAAAAGCATCAAACACCAATTCAGAATTGTCACCTGATGTACAGTACCTGGAAGTAAATAAAAATTAAAAAGGGCCATTTTATTACACTTACTATGTCTTAATAGGAGCAAAGGACAGTATTCACTCTCAAAATGTACATGTTCAGTATTAACATTCAGGTTTGAAGAAGTTAGTGTCACCAAATGTCTGTTTAATCTTCTCATTTCATGCTTTTTTGTTTAACTTTCATTTAATATTGGTTAAACTCATCAAAAGTTGAATCATCTGTTGGCAACACCTACATTTTGTGCATAAGAATAATGTCAAGGGGATTTGCCTGATTAAACAAGTAAGGCTATTTGTCCCTGGCAGGCCCTCCCAGGATGCAACAGGTTGGTGAGTCCAGGGGGAAGGGAGGTAGTCCCAAGGGGAAGGGGAGTGAGTGACAGGGAAAAGGGAGGGGCCCCAGGTAAGGATGGAAGAGGACTGGCTGCTAGAGGAGAGAGAGAGAGAGACAGAGAGACAGAGAGAGAGAGAGAGAGGAGCAAAAGGGGATTACATCAAAGAAACCCAAGCAGGAAAGGCCCTCTTTCTATGCTGAGTGGTGGTGCTTTCTTAGGTTTACACCATGCACCACCATCAGCACGTTCAGTCGGTTTTTGGGTGGTTTTTGTTCTCTGCAATATTTTCTTCAGGGGGGCACTCTGGTGAAGCCCCATGGTTACATGGAATTTTTCAAATCTTTTCGCACAATCTTACACAGGTAGAAATTGTATCATGCACCATGTGCAGAAGAGCAGGTCAGAATTCAAAGTCCACATTTGCAGCAAGACGAGGGTACCATTTGTTTTCAAGCAACATGACCTGCAGCATCAAAAGCCAGGTGAATCATCCAAACAACAGATGATGGGTAAGTAGGGTCGCACCAGACAGCACACCAGAGCCAACAGTGTGTGCATTGATCTGGTGGTTTTGGCCATTTGCTGGAATGCTCCTAGTGTCCCTGTATGAGCAAAATGCTTTGGTTTTCCCAGATGGGGCCAGCAGGGTACCTGGGAAACATGGAGTTCTTTTTCTCTACCCACAGCTGTGGGATGCAACCAGGCACCAGGCTGTAGTCACGGAGAGCACAGGTTTTGGCAATTTTCAGAAGTGCCCCAACCCATTTCCCTTCTCTCCTCTCCTCTCTGTCAAAAGCCTGACAGCTAGAGCAATGGCTGGGAGGCCTCAAGGCAGGTCCCATGCTGGAGGGGAAGCTTGCACTCCTTATTAAAACCATTTAAGGGGCAGACTGATGCTAAGAGCCACAGCTAGTCTTTTGTTGCAGCCGAGCCATTGGTGCCACATGGCTGTCCACCATTTTGCATTATTTGTGTGGTCCCTGTCATAGCCAGAACAATTCAGCATTTTCCTTTGGCCACCTTTCTGTGGGGGGGGGGGTAACAGGAGAGTGGCAAGGGAGTGTGTTGGAAGGCCTTCACTGGGTAACGGGCCTTTTCTTGCAAAGGGGTTTTGTTTTGTTAACCAGAGGGGACAGCCAGTGGTGCAGCTTGAGTGCACAGTCAGGTGACCTAGGCAATGAATCAATCGGCAGTGGAAAACATGGGCCAGACCCCTTGTTTTTGACTCGGGGAGTACACTGAGCAATGGTGCCACATGACTGACTATAGCCTTGCCTCTTTAGTTAGGCAAGCTCCCCTTATAAACATTGCTAGAAATCAACTTTCTTCCTCTTTGTGAAAACATTCAATTAGGTCTGGAAAATGGAGGCATCTGAATTTAACTTTATTGGGCAAAAATAAATGCCAAAACAAATAAATAAATGATAATTGCAACACACATATTCTATATTTTCCAAATATTCTGGTACTACCAAACAACAGCATTACTAAATAAGTTAGAAACAATTTTTAGGAATTTTGTATGTTACAGTATTCAAAACCTCTCAGCTTTAGCATTAATAAACTTAGAACCTCTGAAGGTATGGTTGGAATTTTCTTTGTTATAGTGGAAAAGGTACCATTGGGGCCTTCATTTTCAAGCAATCTAGTCTGCATTTCTTGAGTCACTACCAAAAAAAAAAAATTTCTCCATTGTGGATCGGGGGAGGGGGTAACGCTGCTATAAGTGGTAGCTTCATTAACATCTTATCTCGTTCCTCATTCTGTGGGGGTTTTGAAATCACAGGCATGTTTCAATTACTATAAGAGTATCATGTGGGGTAGTAGAAGGGGTAGTGTTAATACCCATCCCTGTGGAATCCCGTATGAGCTTTTGTATGGTGGAAGGACGGAGTGGCCAAAAGAGTGAAGGGGTAAGTGGTAAGCAAATGGAGACAGTCTAGAGTGGAATCTTCTTAAAATCCTTCAGTCCATTTAAAAGAATAATTTTATGGAACCTCTAGTCTTCTATCTGATATCAAAGTTGAGTAGTGCTGATTTTGTACAATGGTTAAAGCATCTGAAACAATAGGAATCACCTGGGGCTTCCGTAACGCACCTACGGAGGGCTGCATTTTATACTGACTATACTAATTTCTATTTTGCAAGCTAAACTTGCTTAGTCAGTTAGCTCTGGGAGGCTGTAAAGGCTATTAAAGTTGTGGATAATACAAAACCTCAAAGTTAAGGCACTGGACAGCTGGCATGGCTAATTGGTTTATTTCCACTAAACAGCAACATTTAGAATTTAGTGTTTTAAGTATTTTGTTGGGAAGAAGTGAACCCTTGGTTTAGTCTGCAGAGAGTTATGTAGTTTGCTAAAGAGCTTACTCCATTGCATGTTGCCGGTTAACACATTCTGCTGTTATATCATTCTAATTATCCTTCATGGCTTTGCCACAAAGTACACATACAATTTAATGAGATATCAACAATTTAAAAAAACAGAAGGCCATATTCCATATTCCTTAATGGCACCTGGAGTGCAGGGTCAACATGTTACTGGAAGATGAGAACTAATAGAATTTGATATTAGAAAATTAATGAATAAACAAATAAATGGGGGTAAACAAATAAATGGGAACACGAGCAAGTTTTTATGAGCTTATGGCATGTACTTGAGATGGTGTGCAGATTAGCCTAATTGAAATAATTAAACAATTAAAATAAATGTATTTCAGGGGTCCACATTTCAGCAAATGTTTTGCCTACAATCCTACATTCCTGGCAAGCCTTACTTATCATCAAGTAAGTATTTATTTATGTAGTATTTATGGGAAGGTGTTAGACTTGGTAAGCCCTTTGAGACTAGATGTCCTTTGTTCAGGGGTGACCCGGAAATCGCATTCTAAATGCAGCAACTTATACCGAGTGACAGGCATTGTGGAAGGAAAGAAGTAACCATTATCTTGGGGTAGATGTGCGTAACCAGCAGTGGGATCTAATATATTAATAGTTAACTATTTGTAAGACAAAATACTTATTAAGGGGTAAAGCACATTTCCAAAGCACCGGACCACAGGCAGCTCACACTAGTGCTGTGTTCGCAATCAGCAACAGAAACAATAACAGAGGTGGTTATGGTTTGTGGACATATAGGCAGAATTGGACACACAATTTTGTTACTTAGCTCAAGGTACTTAATTTTAAGAATTGGGCTCCTGAAGGGAACCAAGATTCAAATGGCAGATTTTATTTCTATTTTACTTTTGAAAAGTCATATAGTCTGAGCCTGCACTTGCCTATTTAGATGACTACCTTGGAGGAACTGATGTAGATGCATGATCTTGAGAGGAAATAGTGTACGCTGTGCAGAACTGTGAAAGCACTGGGAGTAGTGGCGCTAACTTGTTAGGGTGGAAAGCTAACAAATAGGATCAGCTTTTCCCAAAACCACTGCTCCTCCCTTGCAGAGTGAGTACTATGAATTTGCATCTAAAGAGCTGTTGATATAATATTATTATTTCCATTCACAGGAAATACCACACAGCAGCTTAGTCTGGTTTCAGTCTCACTGTGCATTCATTTGGGTGGGGGTAATTGGGAAGGGGGAGGGGCAGTGGCAAGGAAGGGTGCTAGTTGCACACTCCAGCAAATGGCCCATAGCTGTGGGCAAGAAAATAAGCAAGTAAGCAAGTAATATTAATGCTGATGTCATGCTAAGGATTAAAGGCAGAGTTAGTTAGAACATTCTAAAAGAGCTGAACATTTATATTTTGTGATTTTATATTTTAATGGGGGGTGAGATACTGACAACAGTAAAAATGGAAAGGGACCTGGGGGTTATTATATCAGATGACCTAAAGGTGGGCAAGCAATGTAAGAAGGCAGTAAGGAAGGCTGGGGGGATACTGGGATGCATAGGGAGAGGCATCAATAGTAGAAAACAGGAAGTTGTTATCCCTCTGTACAGATAGTTGGTGAGACCCCACCTGGAGTACTGTGTGCAGTTCTGGAGACCCCATCTTCGCAAAGACATAGACAGAGTGGAGGCTGTCCAGAGGAGGGCAACCAAAATGGTGCAGGGTCTGCACCAGAAGACATACAAAGAAAGACTAAAGGAACTTAATATGTATACCCTTGAGGAAAGAAGAGAGAGAGGGGACATGATAGAAACTTTCAAGTACCTTAAGGGAATCAACAAAGTCCAAGAGGGTAGCATCTTTCAGAAAAAGAGATGTGCAAGAACAAGGGGGCACAATTTAAAGATGGGGGGGGCTCAGAGGTAAAGTAAGTAAGTATTTTTTCACGGAGAGGGTTGTGAATGTGTGGAACAGTCTCCCTGAGGAGGTCGTGGAGTCAAGAACAATGGAAGAATTCAAGAATGCATGGGACGAACATAAGGCAAGGTAGGAGATAGTAAGCTGTTGGTTAACTAGGATCTGCAGCTTATCTGTTAGGTAGGAAAATGGGCATACTAGGTGGGCCAAGCAGTCCTTACCTGCCATCAAATTCTATGTTTCTATGTCTCCAACTATCTGTACAGAGGGATAACAACTTCCTGTTTTATACTATTGATGCCTCTCCCTATGCATCCCAGTATCCCCCCAGCCTTCCTTACTGCCTTCTTACTGGGTAGGCTCGGGGTGGGTCAGAAATTGGTCAACTGGGTGGCAAACTGGTTGACAGGCAGAAAACAGAGAGTGGTGGTAAATGGTATACAGTCAGAAGAGATGCAAGTCACAAGTGGGGTACCTCAGGGATCAGTTCTAGGGCCAGTCCTCTTCAACATCTTCATTAGTGACCTTGCAGATGAACTAGAGGGTAAGGCTTGTCTGTTTGAAGATGACACCAAGATCTGCAACAGAGTAGATGATCCAGATGGGGTGGGCAGAATGAGAAGAGATCTGGATAAACTAGCAAAATGGTCAGAAGAGTGGCAACTGGGATTTAATGCAAAGAAGTGCAAAATCATGCACATAGGGAAGAGAAACCTGAAGCCACCTATAGGCTGGGAGGAGTGCTAGCAGTCACAAAGGAAGAAAGGGACTTGGGCATCATCATCACTGATAACCTGAAATCATCCAAACAGACCTCAAAGCAATAGGTAAGGCTAGGGGTGTTAGGGTGTATTAGTAGGGGTATCTGGTCGTAGAGAGGGAGGTAATAATCCTCTTTACAAGATACTGGTTAGGCCCCATCTGGAGTACTGCGTGCAGTATTGGAGGCCACACCTTCACAAGAACATTAACCAAATTGAGGCAGTCCAGAGAAGGGCAACCAAAATGGTGCAGGGACTGCATCAGAAGACATATGAGTACAGATTAACAGAGCTCAATATGTATACCCTTGAGCAAAGGAGAGAGAGAGGTGATATGATCGAGGAATTCAAACACCTTAAGGGCATTAACAAGGTGAAAGAGTCTAACATGTTTAAATATAAGAAAAATAGCAGGTCAAGAGGACACAGCATGAGATTAGAGGGGCCGATTAAGGGGAATGTGAGGAAATTCTTTTCACAGAAAGGGTGGTGGATGCATGGAATGGCTTACCATAAGAAGTGGTGGCTATGAATACAGTGCAGGGCTTCAAACAGGCATGAGATAGGCATAAGGGGGCAATACAAATGACTATGAATAGATAGGCCACTGACAGAGCAAAGGCCGATGGCACATTTATAAGGTAGAAAAAGAAATGGGCAGACTGGATGGGCCTTGCAGTCCTTATCTGCCATCAACTTCTATGTTTCTATGTTTCTATGTTTCTCTTAGTTAATCAGATAAGAGCATTGGGAATATTAACTTTATGCACACTGCATCAATTACTAATATGCCTACCCATACTACTCAGAATAGGTAGTTAGCTAATTATACTATTACCCAGAGAATGTTAACACACTGAATAACTATATTCAGGTCATACTCTTTGGTATATTCCTAGAGACAATAATTAGTAACAATCAGCTAACCCAAAGATACAGTTTCATTAAATCGGCAGTAAGGAAGCTACATACACGGTGAGGCAGTTCCCTTCAGAGCTCCACATAAATAGGAACATGTGAACCAGGAGGAACACAAATGGACACCTAATGCTTAGATTTTGCACTAACCATTGGACAGCTTGAGTTGGGGTAGCTAGCAGTGGGGGCAAATCCAGAGTAGCACAGGGGACCCAGGCGGTCACCAGCCAGAGCTTTCTGCTTAAAGAGGGGAGGTGATGGGGGCAGGCCGATACCAAGTGTGGACAAGAGGTAAGGAATAGGGTGTCCTGTGCCAATGCCAGATAATATTTTCGAAAAGAGGTTTAGGTTTAGCAAGAGGGCCACTCAAGTCTGCATTTAAGAATCCTGTTTGGTGCCCCCCCCCAACCCCCGTAACAGTCTACATCTCCTCACTGGTAAGTTGGAGGCACTGAAGTATGTTGAGGGTATAGCACCACTATTTTCAAGTCAGTTAGGCATCCCCGAAAAAACCTACTCCCACTCAGGGCAGTAGTAGAGGCTAAAGAGCCAGGGTTTTTTCTTCCTTACATCTTCCTTCTGGATAAAGGCCTGAAAAAAATGGTAGCCCTGGTTAATATGACCGGATAATAATGGTGTCAATAGGCTGGCCAAATGGCTTTCCATTGCTGGAGGTTTGAGGGTAGGACACACAACAAAAAAAAAGGGTTTTGATCTGAGACAAGATGAATACCAGAATGGCAGATGGATCTGGACACTAGCCTTGCTGTATCCTTAGGAGCATTATATGGTCCCTGAGGTGGGGCAACAAATAGGCTTGTCCAGGTTTTTTCTGTTCTCTGGCACCTGGTAGCTAGCAGGAACTAGACAGGGCATGCAATTATACTGAAGGCAACCAATTATGTTAACTGGTCAGATCTGGTGGGGAACAAATCTTTTGGTAGTCTTCAAGACAGACAGAAACATTGGTCCTTCTATGCCTCTGGTATTAAAAAAAGGGGGAAATAGATTGTGGAAAATTTTCCCAAAAGCAGGCCACCACTCTGGCGGTGGTATAAAATTACTGAATACTGACTTGAGTGCACATGTACAAGTTCTAAGGTCAGGCCTACCTCAGGGTTTTTGTGAACAGAAAAGATTTTAACTCAACATAGCCAAGGTGCCCTGGAGAGCTGAGCAACACAAACTGGACAGCCATATTTCCACACACACACACACTCACACACACACACACACACACACACACACACACACACACGTGTATATGCAAGTATATTTTGTGCAACTGTCTGGTATGTATTTATATATGTATATATGTGTATATATATATATATATATATATATCTATATATGTGTGTGATATATATATATATATATATATATATATATATATATAAATATGTATATGTAGGTATGTACATAGGTAGATATGTGGATATATAGTTGGATATATATATATATATATATATATATATATATATATATGGATATACAATGCCCCATTGAAAATATCTCTGATATTTTCCCTGAGTGCAGTTTGACCTTTGACATCATGAGTGGCGAACCTGCTCAAGAGGAAAATATCTGAGATATTTTTGATGGGGGCATTGTATGTTCCATTTATACAATGGACCAAGTTTTTTTATTAGTGTCATTTTAATTTTTTTTAAAATAGGTATGTCTTAATTTATTTCTTTTTGTTTCCGGATGACTAAGTGTTGTGTTCCTTATAACTGAACTTTTGAGTCAGGACACTGTATCATTGTGCTGCTGGGGAGAGTGGCAAGTGTAAAAGAAAGAGAGCTGGTTGCTTTTTTGTGTGCTGGGGTTTGAAGGAAGTGAATGTTTTGTGTGAGGCTAAAAGTTGTTGTTTTTTTATTTGGTGAAAGAAAGTGGGGTGGGAGAGACAATGAAAATAATTCACTGTGTTTTGTCTGGTATTTTGGGCCTTTATGAGAAATGGTAATTAACACTGTGTGAAGCTGAAAGTTGATTTTTTAAATAAGTTACAGTGAAAGAACAGTGGAGAAAATGAAACTGTTCTGTGTGCTGCTGGAGAGAAATGAAACTGCCAGTGGGAGCTGGAATGTAAGTGAGCAGTTGCATTCTGATTGTGCTGCTCATGCTGCCAGCTCCCACCAATCAAAGCCTTTGTGAGCATTTATGCTGAAGTGCAGATAGTGCCTGGTTATTACCTACAGTGAGGATAAATGACCTACAGTGAGGATAAATGTGATATTCTTACTGTAGGTCTGACCAGCCAAAAATACTGCTGTTATTTGCCACTTTTTATCCTCACCCCATTGCATAAATATATATATATATTTATATATATATATATATATATATATATAACTCACATGTCTCTTTTTCTCCCTTTTGCTCAGGTGAAGTATGCAGGCATGAGGTGGGATTGCACCCAGGTTTTCGCTGCTGGAAAGAACAGAGAGCAACAGGGTACACAAGGGGCCACCAGCAATACCAGGATTGGGACAAGGACCAGTCCTGGAAAAAACAATCTGAGAAGAAGGAGTTGGGGGCTCAACTACTACCATTGTGGCAGGACACACCCAGACACAGCATTATTTGATCTTGGGATCATTCATTCTGGAGACTGAGGAAGGGGGGGGGCCCGCTCCAGCCAGGCAAATTACTTAAGGGTTGAAAGAACAGTTTATACAAGGAGAGGGGTGTCGTGGGAGGTATAACATCACTGTAGCAATCCCAACACTGTGAAGACCGTCAGAGCAACAGGAATCAGTAAAAACCCTCACATCACTGTGATGGTCTGTGCAGTGACCAGGACTGCTTCGCTGGGTGTTTCACCCCCCCCAGTCCAACTCTGACTCAGAGTTGTAATCCTAGAGACTGAGGGTATGTGGGGGGGGTGGAGCCCTGATAGAAAGCACCGACATCCCCGAGGTTACACTGATCAGCATGGTCGCTATCACTGTACAGGATGTTGGTGCTAGCTCTGACGAAGCGCTATGGTCAAACTGTCCTGGGAGCACCTTAGTATGTTTAAAATGTTACTCAAGGTTGATGGGGCAGGCGAGGGATTTTAGGACACTGGAACAGGTGGGTGTGATGCTACACCAGGGTGGGATGGATCAGGGGACCAATTACTCAGTAGCCAGGGTGCACCACCCTCTTTCATAGTTGGACATAGACATATGCATCACCAGAATAGTGCTGACAAATGCGAGGCAGGAAGGTAGTTTGTGTGGTCTGGAAAAGCAATGTCACTCAAGGGGGTCCTGGGTAAGGGTGGGGGGAACCACCATCCAACGCAAGCTGGAGATGGTCTACTGGGGAAAAAGGGGGGAGGGAGGGTCCCAGTCTGGGGTTTACACAAGGGCTTCAGGGGAGTTGGGGCCCCATGATGAGGCCCCAGAAAGGAGAGAAGGGCCTATGTCTACACACTGGCTCCAACTTTTACAAGCAAAAGAAAAGGGCCCTGGATGTACAGTCGTGTCATATTGTACAATTTAAATGAATGGGTGGACCTGGATGTACATCTGGGCCAAAGAGATGTGCAATTATCAATTAAATATAAAAAGGAGTGAAGTTTATTGTATGTTTATGGGTGATTTAATTGAACACTGATGCTGTGTGATAAACAGAAATCTTATAATAAACATAACTGTCGACTTGAGCAACCAAATTTGAAGTGTGTGGTGTGAATTTTCTGGGGAGAATGGTCAAGGGACAAATTGCTCTATGAACTTTTGCTAAACTGGGTCTCTTACCTAGGATTGTAAATCTTCGCTATTCCATGAGATTAAGAAATGTTATTTTTTCAGTGGTTAGTCACTCTTTACAGTATTTCAGTCTGAGATTTGATTCACCATTTCATCTCTCTTCTTACTGTATTACCAATATTTTTCACCACTACCCACTGATACCACTATCTCCTGGGTCATCAGGTGACTCTGAACTATCCCCATCATCTGGATCAGAATCTAGTACTATGTCTGTGTTTATCTTCACTCCTCTTTTCTTTATTCCTCTTATGAATAGTTCTTTCTCTGAACTACCTTCTAATGTTACTTACTTCTTTCTCTGCTTTTCCAAGAATTGTGTTATTGTCTATTGTTTATTATCTACTTTGTCATCTTTTGTTGATTTGCCCCTCTTCATCATTTTTTACTTGATTTCCTTCACTTCTACTTTTTCAGTTTTCTGGTAGTAGCATCATGTTAAGATTCAACCAATCTTTTTTAAATTGTGTTTCCTATCTAGAATGTACTGTCTCTGTTCTTTGCTTTTTATTATTAAACATATATTTATTTTTTTTAATCAGTCTGTATCTATAAGCAGAATTAATATCTGGCCATCTGAATCCATCTTTCATAACTGATATATTTAAAATATGCACTGCGATTTTTAATACGCATGCTGTCTAATTTTTTTTTTCTTTAGGGACTACAGAGAGATACATTGCTGTTGAGAACTGATTCATCCTCAGTTTTCTAATGTTAATGTTTTCCATTTTCCTTTATGATCATAAACTTAATTTTCAGAATGTGCCTCTGCATCAGAATCCCTGCTTTCATTCTGTGCATGTGACACAATCTGTTTTTTTTTTAGGAGGGGTTGCTTTTTTATCTGACAAATGTCTAAATTGTTCCTACCTTTTAACCTCACATGTTCCTTTTTGGGATGAGCTAATTGGAGGGTTAACAGTTAACTCCATAGTTTGGGGTAATATATTTGTTTCAACAAACTCCTTTATTAAATCTTATTCTAAAAGTGCAGACTTTGGGAGCTTTGGCTTTAACAATTTTGCATTCATGCAAAGCATTGTTTTCTCAGAGTTTGCCTCCATTGCATATTACATTAAAATCATTCTGCTACACAGAATTCACAAAGATTTTTTAAGCCCAGAGTCTTACTAAAAAACAATGTAGAAGCTGTGACATGTTTGTGATTTTCTTCTTAGTAGAAATTTTTGACTGAGTATAACTTTGTAGGAGACAGCACAATTGCAGGAAATGATCTTTGAGAATGTCCAGCTTTCAGGTCTTCACTATGCTGCACTGTAAAATCATTGGTAGCGAATCTACAAGTAGTAAATTTTAAAATAGCTGCTACTCATCATGACAATTAATTAGTGATTCAGTATTCTGAATACAATTTACCATATACAGATATTCCATTTTCTAACTTCTGCATGCACATAAAAAAGAAAAGACAGTTATTTTGTGGGTTTTATACTCACACCTTCCAGGAAAATGTTACACAGGAGGATCCCAGCCAAACCACCAGAGCCACACCAATAGGGAAATGTACTCCCACTTGGAAAAACACAAGATATATTTAAAACCACAACTTGCTGGAATGAATGCTAGTTTAAAAAACAAAATCACCATTTATAAATTTGTGTAAAAAAATAACTAATGGGTCAACTACTTGGCAACACTATGATTTCAGGCCTTGCAAGAATGATACAGTGAGAGAGAGAATGTGTGCTACTCCCTTGTCCTCCTCATGCCAACTTCAGTGAAGCAGGCCACTTATCTGACACACTAACATACTAAAATGCCAGCAGAATAGGCCTAATGGTCTTTCATGTCTGCTCATTTGGTCAGCCCCCACCCTGGGAGCTGACTTTGCTGCCCCCCTCTCCCTCTTTGGCTTCTTCCTTCCCAGTCCCAGATATTCTTGCTGCACTGGTTTTTGCTTCCAGAACCCTTTCCCTGTACCTGTCCCACCACCTCTTGAACCCCTCCACCATTTCTGCCTCCACCAGCCCCCTGGGCAGCGCATTCCATGACTCCACCACCCTCTCAGTGAACTAGCAACTCCTCCTTTCTCCCCTGAATCTCCCCCCCTCCATCTTCCACCCATGCCCTCTAGTTGGCCCCACCTTTCCTTCAGAGCACCCTGACTGCTCCTCCCCTATTTACCCCCTTCATGTACCTGAAGACCTCTATCATGTACCCCCGGTCCCTTCTCTCTTCCAGTTTGTACATATTTAGCTCTTCGAGCCTCTCCCCATAGGTCCTATCCCCCAAGCCTCAAATCATTTTGGTTGCCCTCCTCTGGACCCTCTCCAGGAGTTCAATGTCCTCTTTAAATGTGGCCTCCAAAACTGCATGCAGTACTCGAGATGCGGTCTCACCAAGCAGTTATACAGTGGGAGTATCACTTCCCTCCTTCTCGTGGTGAGCCCCCTAGTGATGCATCCAAGCATCCTGTTGGCCTTTGTCATCTTAACATCTACTACCACCCCCAGGTCCCTCTCAGCCATCAAGATTTGTAGCATCCCCCCCCAGGGTGTATACTTGGCCCGGGTTTCTGGCTCCCAGGTGTAGTATCTTGCATTTCCCTGCATTGAACCTCAGCTTCCACTTTCTAGACCACCTTGGCCCCTGTAGGGCCACCCTCCCCTCCTCCCCATCCACCACCGGCCCCAGTTTTGAGTCATCCGCAAAGAGACTCATCTCACTCCTGATACTCTTCCTTATGTCAGAGATGTAGGTGTTGAACAGGAAGGGCCCAAGAACCGATCCCCGATCATAGTGCTAAGTGTCAAAAAGTACCAGCCAACCAACCAGAAACTAGTTACCTGCATTATGTCACTGGTGATTGGTCACCACCATTTTTTTAAATATAAAACTCTTTCTATACTTAAACAAAGAACAGACCTTATATAAATGGATTTCCTCTTAATGTGTAAAAAGTGAGCTCAGACAATTACCAGCCTATTTTTAATACTATTTATTTATCAGAGCTCATTCACAAATTAGCTTCAAAATATTCTCAAAAATATTTTTTATAACACCACTCCACCATTTAAACTATCTCAGAAATGTGTTCAATATTCTCCAAAATGCCAGTTTCCAGTAATCGTGAAAGAAGGGCTCATAACACTGTTACAATTAATCAGACACTCCTACAGTTCTTGAAATTTCAATAGTCTGTGTTCAACTTCAAAATCTTAAAATTTACTAGCCTCTTTGAACTTTTCCAGTTAAAGAATTGTGGAAAAGATCAGTCTCTCCCACAGCAGTATTTCCAATTCATGCAGTGTCTCCTGAATCCGCTTCTAGATTATTGCCAGACAGATCTCAACTGCTCAATTTTCTGAGCCACTCCTCTTTCAAATTCAGCCCACCAAACTAACCATCCTCTTTTTCCTCACCAGTTCTTATGTTGGTTCCTAGATGCTCTCCGTACTCCTGACTCCTATCTCCTCTCCTTCATGGACTCATGTCTCCACCTATTTCTATCTGAACCATGACCAGGACTGGGACCAGAATAGGGGGTAAGGTAAGGTAAGGATAACAGACTTTCTGGCAGAAAATGTAAAGCGCTCTGCAAAATATGCTATACAGTACTTCAGCATCTGAATTTATAGGCAACTATGACATGCCTGTTATGTAAATAAAACACATCTTAAAATCACTGCTGACAAGCTCCTCTTCAGCATTCACAGCCACAACTTCAAGGTAGTAGACTTTTTAAAATGATGATATTAAGCTGAGTAACAGGAGCACAGACTCTGTGCTGCAGACTAGTCAGATGCTCATGTGCAACATACAGTTTTATTACTTCATCTTTCATTATTGTTCTTAAATAGTGTATATGTCAGATAATGAAACAGTTTTTACTGGAGTTTGGTGAAATGTATCTTCTACTGGCAGAATTCTGGAAATATTTATGATTCCCCATCTGTGACATTTTTATAAAATTTTCATGAACATTTTGTGAAATACCACCAATATTTAAATTTCAATTATGTTCATCTACTCTTAAAAGTACTTGCCAAAATTGCACCCTATTTGGCATGTTTACAGACCACTAGATCAGGGAGGCATTTAACAAATATCAGATCTCCAGCTTTAAATGGACATGAGTTTTATGTCACAAAACATTATGTCATTTTAAATGAAATATTGCAAGAAAATAAATTGCACAATTTTAACCCTATAACTTTAAAACTAAAGAATGCCACATCTCCAGTTTTGGTAGGTTTATAGATCCTAAGGTGAGTGTGTGTGTCAGCTTTCTAATCTCTTCCTTAAAGGATGGTCAAGTTGTAAGCAGCCAAAATTTGCAAAATAAAATCAGTAATTAATGTCAGATTTCTTGAGCTTTTGTTAGAATTGAGAAACTTTGTGATAAGTTTCTGGAAGCCATATCCATAGATTCTTCCCAGTCATGTACTTGAGTTGCCATGGAGGAGGAGGAAGGAAAAGCTGAGATGATGGATAATAAGGTTGCAATCAAAGTGAACTTCATAGTAAAAGTGCAGTGACACCCACCACAGGTACTCTGATGTCAGTCAGTATCCTGAATGAAGAATCATTCAGAATAGCCAAGGTCATCACTTTGCACTTAATTGTCTTCTTGCAATTTACCAGGTAATCACTAGAGCTTACATAGTAGAGAGCTTGGGGAGGAACACTCACATACAATATTGCTTCTGTACAATGCCACTTACTGATTCTGTAGCAGCACTGAACAAAATAATGTATTTTTTAGCATTTTAAAATGATGATACTGAACATAGCATCTAGCTTAAGCAGCTGCGACAGATAACATTCTGACAGAAGTAGCTGGGTATATTAATTCAGGATGATCAGGACATCTCTAATTCACAAGGACTAGATGACTTCTTTTCTCAGTTAGACTTGCTGAAACTTTCCCAAAGTCAACCGAAATTATTGTGTGGCCCAGTCACTGAAGCGAAAGTTTCTGATGCTATTTCATCACTTTCTTCAGAAAAAGATCCAGGTCCTGACAGTTTCTCCCCCCTCTTCTGTAAGTATTTTAAATTGGAACAGCTTCCTATACTGGTTAAATTATTTAATTATTTGAATTCTTCTGAAATTCAGAAAACCTTTTTATTAGAGGCCTGTATAGTACTTATTCCCAAACCCAGTAAGGACCCTATGAGAGTAGAAACTACCATCCCATTTCAGTACTTAATGTAGATATTAAAATTCATGAAAAAATGTTGGCAACTCATTTGGGTAAAGTTTGGATCAGTTTAATTGAGCCATAGCATGCTCTTATTATAGTGACTATTTCCGTAAGCTGTTTTATCTTTTCTCTGCATCCGGGGAGAATGACAGTAGTTCAGTGTTGGTCTTCCTGGATACACAGAACATTTTTGATAGGGTGGCTTGGCCTCACTTGTTTCCAGTTTTATGGACTTATGATATTCCTTAAGAGTTTGTGCAAAGGATTAAGATTTTATATACCAAACCCTCAGCACATGTAGTTTGCAACAATCAGCTCTCTGCCCCTTTTTACTTAGGTTGGGGAAACTGGCAGGGTTGTCCATTATCACCACTTTATTGTATTCTGTATATAGAACTACTGATCTGCAAAATTAATTGAGCTCCCTTAGTCAAAGGTATTGCTGCAGGTCAAAAGGAATGGAAATAGTCGATGTTTGTGGATGATATTTTACTCCACATATCTCACTGGCAATCTTCTTTACCTGCTGCCCTCAAGATCATTTCCCATTTCAGTGAATTCTAAGGATATAAGCTCAACTTAAAGAAAACTGCAGTTCTTCTGCTTACCCTGTCTTGCATGAAGGAGGCAGTCACAGAACTGGGACTTCAGTGGAAGTCAAAAACTTTGACTTACCTGGGCATCAAACTTCCTTGAAATTTAAAGCTGATGAAGGTGCTGAATTTAGACCAAGTGATAAAACAAATTGATCAAGATTGTCCCACTAGCATCATTTATCCACTCCCTCTGAGACATGGCAAATGTCATCAAGATGAGTGTTTTACCTTGTTTAATTTATCCCCCGGGTATGCTGAATATAATGATTCCTAAGTCCTGGTTTAAATACCTACAATCTTTGTGCATTTTGAATTCTTCTTATTAGATAAACCTCCATGGAGAGCATTTTATAAACTTTGTAGGCCGAGGCATCTAGGCAGTCTTAATCTTCCTGATTTTTATAATTATCACCTGTCCCTACATGCTGGCAAATACTTCCAATGGAATACCCTTGTATATCTGTGTAAGTATACTCCTATTTAGTTAGCTATTGAAGACAGCTTAGTTAAGAAATATCACAGTTCCCTGCTCTCTTTGTTGTATATCCCATTATCAAAAATCCCAACAGAGCTACACCTTATCCCAATTGACTGGTCTACTAAGGCCCATTCCCAATTTTGTAAATCTCTGAAATGTTCATATTACAATAATTTAAATCAACCCTTTTTTATTAACAGAAATTTTTGTTTAGTGAACAAATAATTTTTAGCTGAATAATGGGTAGAACAGAAAATTGGCTCATTTGTTGAGCTAATCAAAGATAACAAGCTTCTTTCATTTCAAGAACTTCAGGCTAAATATGTTATTCTGTCTCATCTTTTTTTAAGTAAGTGCAAATTCATCACTGTCTCAGCAAATTCTTGCCCCTCCCCGGCCAAATGTGGTGGGTTCTTTTTTTTCTTTCTAAGTTAACAGCTTTCTTGTATCAAGATAAGCTGATCTCACATATTTACAATGCTATTAAACAGCAAGTCTGGAACAATATACTTCCCATGGCTTTTTAAATCAAATCAAATCAATTTTATTTTTAAAAAGGCACCTTTCTAAAAACCAAGGCGCCTGTACAATAAATACATAAAACAGAATAAATTTTTCTAACAAACATATAATTCAACAGACAACAATATAATAGCAGCATAGGAAAGCAAACAAAACCTCACTCAATAAATGCCAGGCTGAAGAGTTAGGTTTTCAAAGCTATTTTAAAACTCTGGATGGTTAGGCAGTCTTGAACTCGATGAGGTAGAGAGTTCCAGAGGGACGGGGCAGCAAAACTAATTGCCCTTGTTCCAGATGTTTGCAGACGTACCCTGGGAACCTAGAGCAATCCCTTATCGGAGGATCGGAGAGGATGGAGGGGATGGTAGGTACAAAGGAGATCTTTCAAGTAACCCAGTCCCTGTTAGTGTAGGGCCTTATAGGTAAGCAAAGCAACCTTAAAGGTGATCGACCACTGTATAGGCAGCCAGTGCAGAACGCGGAGCACAGGCATCATATGACTGGTTCTTGATGCACCAGTCAATAGCCTGGCTGCCACATTCTGCACCAGTTGCAAACGGTGGATATCAACCCTGGGAGCCCTAGATAAAGGGAATTACAGTAGTCAACGAAGATGTGAACCAATGTCAGAAGATCATCGGGAGGAACCAAATGTTTCACCCAGGCGATATTTCTTAGATGGTAAAAAGAAGTTTTAACAACTGCTGACACCTGTGATTTCAGGGTCAAGCAGTCATCAAACATAATGCTCAGGTTCCGCACCTGGTCTGAGATAGCCAGCTGAACACCTGCAAGCCATAGACCCAAAGGTGAACCGGCCATCATATCTGCCTCACGATGATCTGGGTTCATGACTAACACCTCATTTTATTTCAGGGTTCAACCTTAGCCAGCTCACATTCATCCAGGCCTGAATTTCAGTCAGACAGCTTTTGAGCACCAAGACAGCATCATCTTGTTCCGGGACAAAAGACATGTATAGCTGAGTGTCATCTGCATAGCAGTGAAAACTCAAGCCATACCATCTAATAATCACTCCCAATGGCAGCATATACACTGCAAACAACATGGGCACTAGATGGATCCTGTGGAACCCCACAGGGCAGAGAGAATGGAGCCAAGGTACAAACCCCTGACAGCACTCTCTGAGTCCTACCCATGAGATAAGATTGAAACCATCTGAGTACAATCCCTGTGAGTCTGCAGATAAAGCACAGGTGATTCAACAGCACACCATGGTCCACAGTATCAAATGCTGCAGAAAGATCAAGAAGGACTAAGATGGAACAGGTCCTTCGATCTCTCGCTATCAAGAGGTCATTTAGTACCAGAACAAGAGCCGTCTTAGTACCGTGTCTCTTCCTGAAACTGGACTGGAGAGAATCATAGATATTGTGGCTTTTCAAATGGTCTTCCAGCTGCAATGCCACCACCTTTCCAATAACCTTACCCAAAAAGGGAAGGTTAGTGACCAGCCTGTAGTTTGCTAGACAGTCGGGATCCAAGGAAGGCTTTTTAAGAAGAGGTCAAACTATGGCCTCCTTAAGGAAAGCTGGAAAAACTCTCCTCTCCAAGGATAACCAGACTATCTCAGCAAGGAACGGGCTGATAACATCAACACCGCCAACAAGCAAGAACGTGGGGCTGGATCCAAACTACAGTTGGTAGGATGTAAAGTCTGGATAACCATCACAATATCATTGATTGTAGGCTGGGCAAAGTCACACCACACAAACCAGGAGTGTGACATCTCCTGCCGACCACTGCTATTCCCTAGAGAAAGGGTCAGGCTGATATCAGACCTGATCGTGGCAACCTTATCCACAAAGAATTGAGCAAACTCCTCACATTGCTCTTGTGAAAAAGCATTTCTGGGCTGAAGACAGAGTGGATTGCACAGTCTGTCCACAGTCTGGAAAAGCTGAGCTGGTCAATTCCATGCCGCAGAAATTTCCCTAGACAGGAATTCTGCCTTCTTATGGGAAATTGTTGATTGATATACCAAATAATGGTCCATCAAACTAAGCCTGTCACATACCAGGCTGGACCTCCATCATCGCCTCTCTAGCCTTCGTCCCACTCTCCTCAATTCCCTAAGGTCCCCATCAAACCATGGGGATCTAGGGTGAAGGAAGAGTGGACAAACATGGACAGAAGCAGTAGGGCCTCTGTCACTACCTTATTATAGGCAAATACCAGATCCCCTGGATCCATGCATTCCCTCAGCATGACCGATAGGTCCAGTACTGCCATCAGACCATCTGGGGATACACTCATCAATAAGCAGCACTGGATCATCTCCATAGGGGCAGGCCTCTTGGGGGGGCCTCAAAACTGAAGCTGATGGTATGATGGTCTGACCATCCGAATGGTTCCACCACCAAGTCGGATATCTCCATCTCCAGGAGAAACACCAAGTCCAATGAATGACCACCAATGTGGGTCAAGGAGGAAGCAACCTGTGTGAGGCCCAATGAGCTCATTAACTGGAGGAAGTCCTGTCCAAGCTACGAGAGTTCATTGTCAACCCACACATCGAAATCCCCAAGGATCAGCAATCTAAGGGATCCCAATGTTAGGTTGGTGATGAAGTCTGCAACTTCCCGGAGGAAAACATTCCCATCTCCTGGTGGATGGTAGATGAGAAGAATCCTGCACCCCACAACCTCTCCCATGATACATTCAAAGGAGTTGGTGGCTCCCACTGGAATTTCTTTCAGGTTCAGTTCTGAATTAAAACATAGGGCCACACCCCCACCCCTATGATCGATCCTCGGGCAATGTATCACCGAGTACCCGGGTGGAATTGCTGCAGCTAGAATTGGGCCTGCATTTCCATCCAACCAGGTCTCAGTGGTCAGTCAAATTAACAAGATCCCCAATTATGGCAGTCTTGTTTTTAATAGACCTGGCATTGCATAACACCGCCCAAGTTCGATGAGCAGCTGAGGGAGACCGAGTTTCTTGTCTACAATAAGCAGAACCCTGGGGTATGGGAACCAGACAGGGAGGACCCCTTTCCTGGACCCATTTCGCCCCAGGGCATCTCCTTTGCCATACAATCCCAATCCACCCACTCCTCCCCATTCCTCCAACAGGCCAAGTTCCTGCCCTAACCCTCCTAGCTATTCCCAATCCCCTACACAGTTTATACACCTCTGGGGATAGAGGGGAACAACAAAAAGGGCGAAGGTCCCTCAGCCTGGATGGGGAATACTGCCTAACTGGCAGCCCAGGCCAACACATTTTCCTAAAAATAAATAACCCAAACCAAATATAAAATATAACCATATAACAAATACCAACCCCAACCCCTAAAATAAAACAAAACTATTTAAAGCAGGATGCAACAGCTTCAAAGCAGCAGCAGAAAAATAGTCCAAGACCTACATTTATCTCTATTTAGGGAGCTCTCACCTCCCCAAAAAATAAGACGATTATATTTCCCAAACACTACCTCTCACATATGTTAGGGAAAAAATGTTATTGGGATAATGCTTTGGGTTTGCATAATTCACCTAGTTTATGGACTATGGTATGGTTTTACACATACAGGTTCATTAAACAGGACAGACTTAGGCTCTTGCAATTTGATATTTTATAAGAGCTGTATTATTCTCCCAATACATTTTTTAAAATGATCAAAATTTCATCTGCATTATGTCCCCACTGTACTAAAGAAGTGGGTACTTTACAACCATATTTTGTGTCTTTTCCCTACAATCAAATCTTTTTGGGCACTTGTTCAACAGTGGTTCTCCTCTTTTTTTTTTGGCTATACTGAGTTTATTACAATTGGAAATTTGTATTTTGGGGAACTACGCCTCAATCCCATCCATTACAGATTAAAATTATATTGTTCTAATTTCTATAGTTACTGTATGAAACTTTTAATTATGAGGCATTGGTAAGGTAGCTGGATACCAACATGTGGGGAGTGGCTTCACAAATCTTTAACTTACTTGAGTGCTGAGTGTGTGGTTACCTTGGCTAATCATACGTGGTATACGTTCCAGACTTGTTGGACTCCATTATATTATTATATCACTCAGTGGTCTTAATTTCTTGTTTTTTCAGGTCTACATTCCATTATCTGTGATTGACTACTTAGTTGTAAGTCTTTTCTTTTTCTTTATTATTGCAATAGAGTTGACATGCTCTGTTATCTAGTTCTGGTCACACTTTTCCATCGGTTGGTCCTGTATTTGAACCTGGCACAAGTCGGGGGGGTTGCAGAAGGGAGGTAATAAGGTGTCTATTAGGGTGGGAGGGGAAGGTCATTGTTTTCTTTGTTTTTAGGTTTTTTTTTTTCATTTGTTCACTGTTTTTATTATTACTGTTATAATTACCAGATGTTTTTCTGAGTATTTGAGATATCGGTTGTAGATCATTATATTGTGATTGGTTGTTTTTGATTTTTATATTGTACTTTTTTCTCTTTCTCTCTGTTTAGGGGAGTTTGTGGTGCAGCTAAGTGTTTCTAGGGGGTTTGCTGGTGTAGCTGATTGTCTCTGGAGGGGGAAACAGGACACCTGGAGGGCCAACATAGGTAGAATAGCTGTGGGCATGGAGCGGGGGCAGGCACAGAGGAGAGAATGGATAAGGGAAAATGATTGAGAAAGTTGGTGAAAAGGACAGGAAAGGGTGACTCAGTAGGGGGATGGACAGTGGCAGCATAACAGGAGGGGAGATCAGTGGCAGGAGGAGAATAGCGTATATGGAAGAGGGAGAATCATAGAGTGTAATAACTGTGGAGCAGCCATATTCATGGGCACCCTGTGGAGGCTGGGGCAGTGCCCAGTTTGTCAAAGGCTGTGGAGGCTGGAGGATGAGATTTTAAGGTTAAAGAGGGAATTGTCTTGGACAGAAAGAGAAGAGGAAATGTGAAGCACAAACTGTAACCAGGTAAACAGAAGAAGGGACAGGGTAGGGACTGGAGATGGCTAGAACTATCTACACTGGGGACAAAGGGGGTGGAGACAAGTTCAGGAGATAGGGGGCCAAAGGGAATGGGGGACAAAGTTACTGCACATAGGCATACAATAGTCTCAAACAGGTACTGGCCATTGATGAGAATGACGGATGGGGAGAAGGTGCTGTGGAAGAACAGTCCAGGGTAATAGAGACAAATGGGATGGGGGGTGTTATAAGGGAAAATAACCTAATGTTTGTCAATGTAGAATGAGCACAGGAGGGAGTACTGATGAGGGTAGTATGACAGGGGCAAAAGGGGGGGATAGTGTGCTGGAAGAAGAAGGAGTTAGGAAAGAAAGGATGGGAGGGATGACAGGGGAAAAAAGGGGTGGACTCTTCGTGTTGGGGGAGTCAATACTGAGAGGTATCAGGTGGGGTAGTGAGGGAGAGAGGCATAGTCAGGTCTGGGTGGAAGCCATGCCAGGAATGAAGGCAGAAAGGGTGGGGCAATCAGTACTAAAATATGCCAGAAAGGGCAGGGAAAAAACACATCTAATTCTGCACCTGCGGATGAATGACCTGGCTGATTTGATGGTGGATGAGGTGAAAAGGAGGTTTGAGGATTTAGATTCATTTTGCTAGGGGGCAGAAAGATCAGTTACCTTCTTGGAGGTACTTCCAGTACAAGGGCAAGTATGGCAAGAAACTTGAGGATTCATAAGTTTAATGAATGGCTGGTAACCTGGTGTCAGGAAAAAGGGTATGGGCTGGTAGGAGGGTGGGATGGGGGTGACCTGGGAGGACAGCAGTCTATTTGTTAAATATAGTCTGCACTTAAATGAACAGGGGAAGAAAGTACTTTAGCAAAAGTTTAGGGAGTATAATGAGGAGAATTTAAACTAGAAGAGGAGAGTGGCAGAATGGATCGAGGTGATCAGAGGCCTCAAGATGGGAAACCATATTGGCTTAACCCGCATAACAGTGAGATAAGGTGAGGAGCAAATAATACAGGGAGAGCCATAAAGGGAGAGGAAGAAGGAATAGAGAGAAAGAAAGGGGATGGAGGGTGGTATCTTTAAATGCTAGGAGCCTGGGGAATAAAAATTCAGAACTACAGGCTTTCATGGCAGAGGTAGGGGTGGATATGGCAGCCGTCACCAAGACATGGGCCACCCAAAACCTTGACTGGGACCTGGCAGTTCCAGGTTACAGATTATTTCACAATAATAGAGTTAAGGGGAAAGGACGGTGTGTAGTGCTCTATGTGAGGGAGGAGCTAAAGTGTGTTAGGGAAGAGGGGAATGAGGGAGATACAGAGGCTCTATGGATGCAAATCCAAGATCCAAAAAATAGGATATTATGGTTGGCGGTGGTGTACAGGCTGCCCTCCCAGTCGGAAAAGACAGATAGGGTATTGGCAGAACAGATCCGGAGGAACTGTGAGACAGGTGGGGTGGTGATTGTAGGTGACTTCAACCTGCTGGGAATGGAGTGGTGACACCTGCCACCAAGTGTAGAAGGGAACAGATAATGCTAGACACCTTCCAGGATAACTTCCTAATGCATTCGGTCAGCAAACCCACTAGAGTAGGGAATACCCTTGACGTCGTATTGTCAAACGGGGAGTAGGTGCGGGATCTGAGGGTGGAGGAACCACTGGCGGGGAGTGACCACTGGACAGTATGGTTCCAATTGCAGCTGGGCAGGGAGAGGGGACATCTGGCACAAAGGTGCTAGACATTAGAAAGGCTGATTTCAAAAAGATAGGTGAAGTTGTGCAAAGGTTCCTGGACAGAATTCAGCCTAATATGGACAAGAATCAGAGGTGGAAACTCATTAAGTTAGGGATAGTGGAGGCAATAAATTCCTGCACCAAGGCCTGAAGTAAAAAGGATAGGGTGAAGAAACCTAGCTGGCTGAACAAGGGTGTCATAGACAACATGAGGAGGAAAAGAGTTGCCTATAGGAGATACAGGAGAACAGGGAGAGGGAGGACAGGAAGGAGTACCTGAAAGAAGCAAAGGAGGTGAACAGGGAAATAAGGGCAGCAAAGGCATCAAGGGAGCTCAGGCTGATGAAGGGAATTAAAGAGGGGGAAAAGACTTCTTCAGGTACATCATGGAGAAAAGGGGTTGTAAGGGCCAAATAGTAAGGATTAAGCATGAGGGGGAATTGGCGGAAAAAGGGGACCAAAAGGCAGAAGCACTTAACAACTACTTCTGCTCAGTTTTTACTAAAGAGAAAGGGAGGGAAATACCTAAGGTTGGTGGCAGGACAGGAGCAGAGGCGGAGGGGGTGACAGATGGGGAAATCACAGAAGGTAGAGTGCTAGATAGGTTAAGGGCACTGAGGGTGGACAAGGCACCGGGAATGGATGGCATACAGCACAGGTTACTGAAGGAGTTGGCAGAGGTCCTGGCAGGCCCATTGGCAAACCTATTTAATGCCTCTCTTTGGCTCAGGGAGTATACCTCAGGAATGGAGGATGGTTCACAAGGTTCCACTCCATAAGAGTGGTCCCAAAGATGAACCAGGGAACTATAGACCAGTGAGTCTCACTTCCATAATGTGGAAACTGATGGAAACAATCCTAAAGGATAGTCTGGTGACCCTGCTGGAGGTCAGTGGGGTGCAGGACAGTCAGCAGCATGGCTTTGCCAAGGGCAGATCCTGCCAGACCAACCTAGTGGACTATTATGACTGGGTGACTAGGGAAATAGACAAAGGGCATGAGGTGGATGTCCTGTACCTGGACTTCAGTAAGGCATTCGACTCGGTGCCACGTGGGAGACTAGCATGTAAGCTAAGGGGCACAGGGGCAGGGGAAAAATTGGTGGGATGGATGGAGAACTGGATGCAGGGATGGCAGCAGAGGTTGGTGGTGGGGAGATGAACTATTATCCCCAAGGGCAGTGATGATCGTGGTCCCACAGGGGTCAGTGTGGGGCCAATGTTATTTGAAGTATTTATTGCAGACATCTCGGTAGGCATAAATAGCAAGATCAGTCTATTTGCAGATGACACCAAGATGGGAGTAGTGGTAGATGACCAAGGGGGAGAGGTGGCAGGGATTGCAAGAAGATCTAACAAGGCTGAAGACATAGTCTTACACCTGGCAACTTTGTTTCAATGCCAAAAAATGCAAGGTACTGCATTTTGGGGCAAAGAATCCAAAGAGGGGGGTACCATCTGGGGGGGTGCAGCTAGCTGTGACTGAGGAGGAGAAAGATGTGGGGGTGCTCATTACACGAGCAATGAACAACTCAGCACAGTGTAGGAAGGCAGCAGTAGTGGCCAAAAAGATGCTGGCTTGTATTGTGAGGGGGTATAACCTCTAGGAGGAGGGAGATGATTCTGCTGTTATACAGATCGCTGGTCAGACCCCACCTGGAGTACTGCATTTAGTTTTGGTGCCCTTACCTAAAGAGGGACATTAGATTGCTGGAAGAGGTACAACATAGAGCAACAAAGATGATCATGGGTCTGGGGGAGTTACCATATGAGGTTAGACTGAAGGAGTTGAACATGTACTTTCTGAAGGAGAAGAGGGATGGGGGAATATGACTGAGACCTTTACAGTAAGTACATGAGAGGAATAAACAGGACAGGCACAGTGGGACTGTTCAAGGGGAAGGTGAGAAGAGATGCTCGGGGTCATGACATGAGATTGGAGGGTGAAAGATTGAAGAGGGAGACCAGGAGGCATTTCTTTACTGAAAGGGTGACAGCAGAGTGGAACGCATCACCGGAGGAGATGGTGGCCTGTAAAACAGTGGGATGCTTCAAGAGGGGCTGGGATAGGACAAAAGGGTGGGTCATGGGAGGGGATATAGGATGGGAGGGGCAGCTGCAGAGTAGTGATGCTAGCTGCAAAATCGAGTAGACACGATAGACCAAATGGTCTTTTTCTGCTGGCAGTTTCGTATGTTAGTAGGAAGGCAACTTTACATTTCTTGCATTTCGGACACAATAGTTTTGTAGAATCCTGAGCAAAATGGATATGGTTATAAATCTACATGTATTATAGACTAAGGTAATTACTTGCATAATAAGGGCCCCACCCTAAGGTGGCAGATAGGTATGTCTAAGATGTCATCCTATGTAACTCTAATTGTTACATCTCTACTGTTCTTCGGAGGGTGTTCCTGTGGTTGATATGGGACTGCATATACATGACTGCCTCCACCCAGTTGAGAAGACATCCTCCTTAATACCACAATCTTTCCCTTTGCCATTTTAGCTGGAGATGCCTCATGCCGAGGCACTCCGTCATGGCAGTACACTGCCTTAAGCCCATTGCAGTACCTATTTTGGTAGTCATACCCAGGGTAATACCCCACTGTGTAAAGTTGAACTCAGACACCCCAGCATTACCACTGTCGGGGGCTCAAGGTGCCCTTTGGTTAATATTATTAGTAGTTTATGTTGTGCAGTTAAGGCGTATTTCCTGCAGGGTGAGTAAACTTTCTCCAAGTAGTCCTGTTTTCAGTGAAAGTTTTTTTTTTTTATAGGCTTAAAGCAGTCATCCTTGAATGTTAATACTGTATTGCATGTGACAGGGGTTGTTGTTTGGGGTCTGGGGTGGAGGGTGGGTGGGCATATAAGGGACATCCAGATTACTTCCTTTAAATAGTCCTGATGACTCCACAGCTGTATCTTTGCTCATGGAACATAGACGGTCTCACTAGCCCAGTTAAACATTCAAAGATTCTCTCCCAAATTGCTAAAGGTGAAATGGGACCTGGTGTTTCTACAAGAAACTCAACTCACCCCACTAATGCACTAAAGTTGACCAAGTTTGTTTTTACAGGTACTAGTCCTCTTCTTATGAGGGAGGTCAACAACAAGGGGTATCTGTCTTACTACCCAGATATACTCCATTTGAGATACATCAGACATGGTGAGATCCAGAGTGCCACTTGGTTATGGTGTAGGGTAGGCTATGTGGTCAGGAGATGACACTGATCAACATGTATTTCCCCTTGGTGCTAACACCCCCATTTTAAAATGACTGCTAGGCTGGATAATTACCTTTGTAGAGGGGATTCTAATTATGGCTGGTGGCCTTAACATCACCTTAAATCCATATCTGAATTTGGATAAACAAAATCCCTTCAGCCAATCTGCCTCCCATAAATACTTAATGAGACTTTTAGCCAAAATAGTCTGGGCAGATAATTGGTGATAATTCTACTCCAGGCAACGTAGGTACACTTTCTATTCATTGGCTTATAGTAGATATTCTAGAACAGATTACCATTTTATTCAGGTGGAGCACCTTCCCAGGGTAGAACACTATAGTACAGGAGATATTTTCTTGTCACACCATGCCTCGATTGGTGCCTATTGGGATTTTGTGCTTCAACATAAAAGCATGCATTGGCATCTAAATACCTATTTGCTGAAATTCCACAATTCAGGGAATTTATTAAAGAAATGTTAGAGGAGATAATGAGAGACAACCCTGCTACCGACACATTACAGGTAGTATGCTGGGACACAATAAAAGACGTTCTCAGGGGATATCTCATTCCCTTTTCTTCAAAACTGAAGAAAGCTTGAATGGAAAGCAGACAAACCATGGAGGAAGCTCTGCAATTTTTGCCACAGGCTCACCAACAGGTGAATCACTCAGTCCTCCCACAACTAAAGAAAGTTAAAGCAGACATAGATAAGCTGATTCTAGAACAAACTGAAATGTACCATATATTCCTATGCTAGCACTTTTATGACATGGGAGCTAAAGCCTTTCATTTACTGGCGTATCAACTATGAAAGCCATGTAAATTAGCCACCATCACCTCCATGAAGCATCCCCTCAGTGGAGATAGCATAGTCCAGTTGCAGGAGATAGCACAGGCAATTAAGGCCAACCATCAAACACTCTACACCACGGAAATGATGCCATAACAGGTGTTAATAAACACCTTCTTACAACACCTGCAATTACCTTAGCTCTCTCCAGAGCTTGGAGTCAGGCTTCACTCATCTATAGCTCCAGCAGGACTGGAATTAACTATCCAAACTGCAAAAACAATGAAAACACCTAGGCCAGATGGCTGCGCAAAGTTTCATAATCTCACAGAAGAACTTGACAGAGCCTCGCTACTAGCAGCCTATTACAAAGGGCTGCAGGATGCAGATCCCCCTCTATCTAGGTCTAATGCTGTGATCTCTGTTCTCCCAAAACCAGGCAAAAAAATCCCTTATATTGCTAATCATATAAGGCCTATCTTGATGCTTAATTCTGACTATAATTTTTTTATGTCCATTTTGGCAAAGCAAGCAGATAAAATTCATATGCCAACCGAACAGTGACATTTAGACATCAAAATACGATACAGCAGCAATTCGATGTTGCTGCTGTAATGTACCTGCAGGCTCCCAGCACTGCTGTCTTTGAGTCTTGCACCCCTCTGTGAATCAACTCAGACTTAGAGTTGATAATCATTTAGTATGGGGAGTTTGGGGGTGCAGCCCCCCTATAAAAACAGATTGTTTATCTGACAGATTTATGTCAACCACAAGTTGCAGTCAACATAAATCCATTGCTGTACTGTCGGGTCCAAAATTTGCTGTCGATGTGGTGCCATAGACCCGATAAAACTCTCCCTACCCTTATACAAAGAGAACAAATTAGCTTTGTGCATATACACATTATGACAGATAATATTTGCTGTACACTCCATATAATACATCAGATACAGCAATCCCAGGCCCCACCAACCCTCTTGAGTTTAGATGCAGTGATGGTGTTTGACCAGGCTTCCTGGCAATTTCTTTTCTTTGTATTGGGATGTCTAGGATTCCAGGTCATATTTATTCAGTTGCTGCAAAAAATAGACTCTTCTCCAAAAGCTAGTGTTAAAATTAATTGACACCACTCAGAGGACTTTCCCATTTACAGAGGCACATGGCACAGTTATCCCATGGCACCCTGCTTTTATTCATATTTATAGATCTCCTTGCACAAGCCATTCATATGTCTCCTGTAATCGAGGGTATAACAGTAGACGGGGAGGAGCACCACATAGCACTTTATGCTGATGAAGTGCTTCTCTACATGGGAAACCCAGAAGTGATGCTTTTGAGAGTAATGTAAATAATAACCAGTTTTGGGGATGTGGCTGAATATCACCTGAATACCTCCAAATCGAAACACTTTACTGTATTTTTAATTTGAATCTGTCTATGCTCCTATGTACAACTTTTCCATTCAAGTGGGACTCACAAACGTGTAAGTATCTGGGAGTATATGTGTCCCACAAACAACCTAAGCGTATAATGTTGCTTCTTCTTAAGGGATCTCTCACTATACTGTATTTACACTCCCTATCCTGCCTCCCCTACAAGAACATGAAATAGGTTCACACAAGAATAAGTTTTTTTATTAAGGTTGCTGGAGCATTACTATTGCAGTTCCTATAATTGTAAGTTCATTGTCAAGGTTTATATGACACATTTCTTCTCAAGTCTACTTTCAGTTTATTTGGTATTCTGTAAATTGTTTACAATTTTTAAAAAATGTTTAAGTAATCTTCTAGCTAGTTTCATTATCTGCTGCTCCACTCTGGCTTGGAAACAGATCTCAGCAACGGCCAGAGTGGAGTGTGTTTGCAGAGTTTTAACCTACATTTCCAAATTTGGAAATTTGCATAGGTTCTGTCTCTGGGACAGCACTCTCGGCTGAGATGACTGCATAAAGTGTAAACATAGTGAGGGATCCCTTAAGAAAAAACATTAATAATAATAATAATAATCTTTATTTTTAATGCGTCTTTCAAAAATCAAGGTGCAGAACAAATTGTAAAATCACATCAAGATAAAATATTACAATAAAAACTGATAAAAAATATCACATCAAACAACATGATGAAACAATAAAATCAAACCAGGAAAACATATTACCCAAAAGCCTTAATCCACAGAAAAGATTTGAATGCTTGTTTAAAACCCCCCACTGTCGCACACTCTCTAATCCAATGTGATAGAGATTTCCAGAGGGTCGGTGCCACAAACATAAAAGCCCGGGCACCCGAAGATTTTAGAACAACCCTCGGAATCTCCAGCAACCCCTTGTTGGCCGAGCGGAGCGGTCGCTCCGGGAGATAGGGAACCAGGAGCTCTTTCAGATAGTCAGGGCCCAAACTGTGCAGGGCCTTATAAGTCAGCAAGCCAACTTTAAAGGTGATCCGTCACTGAACTGGCAGCCAGTGCAGTCTCCGCAGCACCGGTGTAACATGGGAAGAACGAGGCGTCCCAGTTAACAACCAGGCTGCAGAGTTCTGCACCAGCTGCAAGCGGCAGATATCAACCCCTGGAAGCCCAAAGTAAAGGGAATTGCAGTAGTCCAAACACGAGGTCACAAACGCGTGGATTTTTTTAATTTTTATTTAGTTGTTTTTAAACCAGGAGTAGCACACTAAGCTGAAAGCTTTTTTACAAGTGCTACCTGGGAGCACAGGGAAGTTAAGTGACTTGCTCAGGATCACACAGTATGCAAGTGGAAGCTGTGGGATTCAAACTCAGGTCTGGTCTGCTGGATGTCACCAGATTTGCAGCTCAGAGCCTTAAACCACTGCGCTATACTGCCTTCCTGAGGATCAATGTAGGTAGGTCCCCGGATGGAACAAAGTGCTTGATCCTAGTGATGTTCCTAAGATGGTAAAAGGAAACTTTAATGACGGCCGACACTTGAGCACGTAGTGTCAGCCAATCGTCAAGGATCACCCCTAGGTTCTGTACCTGTTCAGAGATAGGGAACTCAACATCCCCCAGCAATAAACCTGAAGGATGGTTTGTCCCCCACCCCCCTATCCGGCAACCAGGATCCACGACTATCACATCTGTCTTCCAATAATTCAACTTCAGCCAGCTGGACCTCATCCAACCTTGGATTTCGCCAAGGCAGTTTTTAAACACTGAGAGTGCTCCGTTCTGGTCAGGTGTAAAAGACAGGTAGAGCTGGGTATCATTGGCATAACAAAGAAACTCCAGCCCATACCATCTTACAATGTCTCCGAGGGGAAGCATGTACACCGCAAACAACATGGGGGACAGCACTGAGCCCCGGGGTACCCCACAAGACAGAGAGATAGGATCAGAGGAAAACACCCCCAATACCACCCTCTGAGTTCTACCAGTGAGGAAAGAAGTAAACCATCTGAGGACCAAACCTGAAAGCCCACAGATGATTCTCAGGCACTCAAGCAGAACCCCATGGTCTACAGTGTCAAATGCTGATGACAGATCCAAAAGTACCAAAATGGACCGTTTTTTCTGGTCTCTTGCCATCAAGAGATCATTGAGCACCCAAACCAGCACAGTCTCGGTGCTGTGCCTCTTTCAAAAACCCGATTGAAGAGAATCGTAGATGCTATGGATGGTCAAGTGGTTGTTTAACTGAGTAGCCACTACTTTCTCAATTACCTTCCCAACAAAGAGAAGGTTTGAGATAGGCCTGTAGTTACCAAGGGAGTCAGGGTCCAAACAAGCCTTCTTCAACACTGGTGTCACCACTGCCTCCTTCAGGGAGCAAGGATATTCACTAGAGTCTAAGGAGCACCAGACTATCCTCGCCAGAGCCGGGATGATAATCTCCCCACAGTCCATAATCAAGGCTGTAGGGCCTGGATCTAAACTACAGAATGTAGTGCGCATACCCTGGATAATCCTCATAACATCTTCGATTTCTGGCCTTTTGAAGAGACTCCAGGAAAAGAGAGGGAATGCAATTGGGGACTGGTCCACGGCCATTCCCATAGATAGTGTTGCGCGGGTCTCCGCCCTGATGTCATCCACCTTATCTGCAAAGAACTGAGCAAGCTCCTCGCACTGGGATTGCGAAAAGGCTCTATGAATCTGCAGACAGGCTGGGTTGCACAGTCTGTCTATGGTTTGAAAGAGCTGGGCCAGTCGGTTCTGAGCAGCAGCAATTTCCCCAGACAGGAATACTGCCTTCTTATGGGCAATTGCTGACTGATAGAGTTGATAGTGCTCTAGCAGTCTAAGATGGTCGGCATCTAAGCCGTATTTCCACCAACACCTCTCTAACCTGCGTCCTAATCGTCGCATCTCCCTCAAGTCCCCATCGAACCATGGGGACCGAGGGTGAAGGGAGAGAGGACGCACATGGATGGGAGCAATAGAATCCAGAGCATTGGTAATGGCCTTATTATAGGCCAGAACCAAAGCCTCTGGATCCGAGTACATCACAGGAAATTCTGATAGGTCAAGTACCGCAGTTAGACCATTGGGAGTCACATCCTGTAAAGGGCAGTACTTGACCATCTCCACAGGGGTAGGTCTACGCAGGGGAGTACTAAAATTGAATCTCACAGTGTGATGGTCAGACTATCCAACAGGTTCCACCCCCACGCCAGAGGCTTCCATCCCCATGAGGAAAACCAGATCAAGGGAATGGCCACGTTTATGAGTGGCAGAGGTAAAAACCTGTGAGAGGCCCAATGAATTCATCAATTGGAGGAAGTGCTGTCCAAATTGTGAGAGTTCATCGTTGATCCAGGCATTGAAGTCGCCCAGCAGCATCAAGCTGGGGGACTCCAATACCAGGTCAATGACAAAGTCCGCCACTTCCTTAAGGAATGGCTTCTCATCCCTGGGTGGACGGTAGACGAGAGCCAGTCTATAGCCCCTACCTGCCACTACAACACATTCTAATGATCTGGTCTCCTCAACTGGAACACTGGCGAGACCCAATTCGGTCTTGAAACAGACCGCAACCCCCCTGCCCCTGCGGTCCAATCTCGGGCGGTGTATCACCGATTACCCGGCCAGAACTGCGTCACTAAGAACGGGCCAGTGCATTACCGTCCAACCAGGTTTAGGTGACGCAAGCCAGATCCGCAGTATCCACCAAGTCTGCCACAATGGCAGTCTTGTTTACAACGGATCTGGCATTGCATAAAACTGCCCATATTACTATGGCGAGTAATTTTTTCTTCCATCTCGGAGTTGAAATGACAGAATATGAGCCTTAAAGTGAAGCTTGAGGGGTTCATGCTGTCATCTCAACCCTTAGATGGAAATACATGCTGTGTTGTATGTGATTACATATATTTTATTTAATAATGTTTGTTTTCTTACATATGTGTCACGGAAGCATCCTCCTCCTAAATAATCTTTGTTTATGAAAAAAGCACCCTGTACCTGGAGTTTTACCTTTCAGTTTGTAGAAGTTTATAAATATAATTTCTACTGTAGAAACCTTCAGAGTCATTTGACAGTCCTAAGACATGAAGCACTTCTGTTTCAATAACTATAATTAAAATGGAAAACAGCAGAATTGTAGCCCACCGGTGAATGTCCCACAATCTAAATTAAATGTATAGACTTTTGTAAGTTACAAAATACAATTTGGGGCACTAGGTAGTCAGTAGGAGCCGGGTGAGGGGTGAACATGGAATTTAAAATGTTATTACCTTAGAACTGGTGGAAAATGCTGTTTGCAATGTGCATAATAACATTTCATAATGCATGTAACAGTTTGCAAAGTGCACAACAAGGATTTTGAGCAGGCAGATTTTTATATGGAACACTGGCACCCATATACTATAACATCATTTTAGATACATTGTAACTTGAATGTAGTACATGTTCTGTATTTAAATCACCCTTTTCATTTTAACTAGACCCATCACCATGAACCTAGCATCTTATTTATTTATTGAAAGTTTCACCAGGAAAGGCACACTGAACAACAACTTCCTCATCTCACGGTGCATCCTGGGGGAAAGGGTACAGGGATAAACAGAGCAAAAAGCATACAAAGCAAAATACACATACTGTAACATACATTATAATACAACAATTACATACAGCTTTAAATAGGAGCTGTAGAGTATTTAACCAGTTGCACTGAACATTGTAAAACCTGGAGGGGTTGTGTACAGCTGCAGTATAAATGAAATACATGAACTTACAGTACCCAAAACCTTAATAGTTGTTATTAGCATAACAGTTACACAGATACAGGAGCATGGTAAGACGATTATTAGTGTATTAGCAACACCTAACACCACACGGGGCAGTAACTGCAGTTATCATGGAACAAACAGGATAGCAACTACTTCAGAGCAAGTCTGCTGTGGGTAGACAATGATGGAGATGATGCCAAGTGCATATGAAGGAACAGGTGCAATGACTGAAATTAGAGTTAAGAATTAACAAGGAGACAGATTAAAAATATAGGATGACACAGAGCCAGAACCAGGAGAGATGGGAGCAAGGTGGGGAGGGTCAGGAAGAGGGGAGAAGGGGCTCAATGGGGATAATTGGTGGAGGAGCAGTAGTTGCAGGTTCAGGGATGTGGAGTAAATTTAGGTGCATGAGCAATTTACTGAGAGGAAGTTGTGCAAGGCAGAGGATATGGAATGGGGGAAGAGCAGTGGCGGATCTGAAGGGGGAGTGCATTCCAGAGTTTTGGGAAGTGATAAGAGAAGGCATTCTGACCAGGAGAGGCAGACCAGTGGGGGATTGCGAAGGAGAGGGAGTCAATAGATCTTAGGGAATGGAGGGTGATGGGGGGACTGATAGGAGGGAAGAGAGGTAGATGGTAGTGAACCAAACCATAAATTAGAGATAAATTTGGTGCAATGATGAAGATGTTTATTTTCAAGTGATGGGAGAGCCAGGGAGTGATATAAAGAACAGTGATGAGTGAGACAAGGAGAGTTCAGTCAGAAACAACAGAAGGAGTCGAAAAGGGTATCTAATTTGGCAAGGGATGTCTTGGCAGCAGCACTGTAGACTATGTCACAGTAGTCAAATACTGGGATGATCATCTTCTGGACAAGTTCATGCCTTGCCGGGAGAAGGAGGCATTTCCAGTTTCTGTATAAAGCATCAAGCTTGAGGCACAACTTTTTCAGGATGGTGTCGATGTGCCCAGAGAAGTTTAGGTGTTGGCCTAGCCAAACACCCAGATATCTAAATGAGGAGGTGTCCTCAAGGTTTGTCCCATCAAGTGTGTGGAAAGAGGGGGTGGAGGGGAGCCTAGAGAGTCTCTGCCTAGCGCTGCTGTGGCAGCTTGTCCACACCTTACATCAGTCCTTTTGGTGACATCACAGTCTGTGATTATGAAATCATGAAAATACAATTGTGATTTGAGGTGTACACAAGTGGCTGTAGCATAAGTATAATAAACAGTGATACCAATTCATGATAATGTGAAAAGCTATGACATAGATGGGGAAGTTAAGTACAGAGAATGTGTGAAATACAGTATATGTGTAACTGTGCCTAAAAATCATCTCAAGTTACTGTTGATTTCCTGTAATTTTTTTTTTTTTTTTGTAATAAATGGAACGCCAGACTATCTACTATTATTGTTATGTCTATGGTTGTATTGCATGACAAGAAGAGTCAACTGAGAGACTGTGGAACACTTACGTCAACAGCATCTCCTGCTAATGTTACAGCTTTGAGCTCTGCTAGTGTGTTGCTAGCAAGAGCGGTTCTCATCCATTTGTTATGAGTTCCAAGTGACAACATCAGAGCTAACAGAAAAAGAAATTATGGTAAGTCTGATAGAATCTCTTCTTTTTTGGAGACATCACCTAGAGAGAAAGATTTCAAGTGCACTGCCTATGGGGAGACTTTCTCATGCAAAGCAGATTTGAGATACAATTCAAAGAGGGCCAATCCGTTGTAGCCCTAGTGAAGAGCAGCCAAAACATTTACTGCCCCCCATCTGTGTCTCTGCCTTGTGGTATTATGTCTAAAAACAAATCCCTCAGAAACCTGCTCTGTGCTTCAGGCTGCATAGTGATGCCAGGCATGCTAATGGCGCCTGGTTCATTCCCCAAGCTCAGGATCTCAGGAGCAAAGGGCAGCAGGAAGGGTTAGGTGTGTCTGGATGCTCTTCTCCAGAGTTGGGTGGCTTCTTGTTACAGCTATTCCAGCAACACCCAGCAGAAGCCTAGTAGCAGTTCCACTGGTGGTGATGGTGACCATCTGACATCTGTAGACTGGAATGTGAAAAGTTTCAATTGTGTGTTGTTAACAGTATATTTACCAGGACAGCAAAACTGGGACAACAGTTGATTTCTGGTAGGGTTCTATTTCTACCCAGTTTTATATCTGGCAGTAAAAGCTCAGGGAGAGGTCAAATGCCTTGCTCAAGGTCACAGTAAGGCATTGGCTACGATGATTTTTAAATTTTCTTAAAATGAAGACTGGTAGTTTCTAAGAACATCAGGTCTTTCGTAAGTGTGATCCAGGCTAAGAAAGTATTTTTGTTTGTTTTTTAAGAGTTTATTTTTGTTGTACAATACTGTATATGTTCATTAGGTTTTCTAAATGTAAGTTTTTTTTTTTCTTAAGCTTACAAAATGTAAAGTTTCATAAGTGAATCAAAGATAATTAGAAAAGATAGCTGCCTAGTGCTACAAGCTTAACTTAATTTATACACAAGTCATAAAAATAAGGTAAATCCCCTTTATCTATGCTCTTGATTATGCTGTTATTTTAAATATTATTAAATATAAATAACTTTAATTAAATAAATACTTAAGTGCAGCCTTATAAAAATCTCATGAGAATGAGAAAACAAGAAAAATATATCTCAAATCAATTTCTCTCAGTCAGTACTTGAGCATGTGTTGAAACATACACATTCTTAGCAAGTTAAAATCTGACGTGATTCCCTCCAGTGCATTGGAAATTTTTATTGGAATGTGGGTGCATATATTCCCAGCTGTCCTACATTGGCCTGATGCTACTGTCTCATCCTGCTAGCAGTCTATTTTTGCTCTATTTTGTGTGTGATGGTGGGGGAGGGAGTCCTAGAAATCTCCGAATTTATTCCTGCATTGCACCCTTTTGTCCATTAAGCTTGCTGATGGGTAGACACTCTACCCCACCACTGTGAATAGACGCCTTCAGTTGTAAACTCATGTTACTTCAGTGTCCTGACTTTCACCCCATCTTTACCCATTATGGGGACTGTGTTCTTTATGTTTTGGCTGGTAAGTTGAGAGGGACAACACGGCTATGTGTGTTTGAAAACTTCTCTGTGAGCATGACATGATAGATTTGTGGTTGGTGTTTGATTAGTTTTGTTTGAAGAAACATATGGTGAATGATTGATGTATGGCCTTATTTCTTATGAGTTGATTTTTTCCCATGTTACGTAACATCTAATATGCCTAAGAAGGGAAGGTAAGATACATATAAATTAAATTTACATGTATTTGTAAATAGAACTACAGTAGACAAAGTGCATGGTGTGTATTTCCTTTGTAAGACACTACCAATATCATCCTAAGATGGTTGTGGCATTCATGGTTCCAGAAATGATGTCCTGTAGTGATACACTGGTATCGTTAAAATGTTTAAAATTTTCAGAAGTGATTTATCTAGGAACAGAGAATTTTGTATGCAGAAATAGGCTCTTGGTTCATCAAGTCAGCCAGGCCCCTTCACCTTAGTCGCTACCAGTGAAGCACTAATACAGCCTCTGCAATATCCCTCACTTGTAGCTCCACTTCGTTAGTCATGTGACCTTCACAGAACCCCCTCTCTCCCTCCAATATTTTCACCTCAGCAATGTGTCTATCCTACCTTTGCTTGAAACCTGCAACTGTTTTCATACTAACTACCTCCCTGGGTAGATGGTTCTACCTCTCAACACTCTCCTTAATTTATTCCCTCAACTACCTCTTTAATGCTCCCCCTAACCAACATGTAATTTATGCCCTCTTGTCTTAGACCCCCTCATATGGCTGAAACAGATGCTAACAGTTCACTCTTTTTTAAATATGTCAACATGTTTCAATGTGTTGATGTGGCTATCTACCTGTTTTAAATATGCCAACCTATTTTAAACTCTTGACAAAATATATGCAACTCTGTACGCATTTTTTTGATGAAGTAATTTAAATACGTAAATCTAAATGTAATAGTAAAGTACATACATACATAGATACATAGACAGTGCCGGCAGATAAGGGGCCTATGGCCCACCCAGTCTGCCCATTTGAGCTTGTAAGTTCAGTTTATGTTTTCCAAGAAGTCTATTGCCCCTTACCCCTGACCTCCAGAATTCCTTTATGTCTATCCCATGCATTCTTAAATCCTGTGATTGTTTCAGCCCCCACCACTTCCTCTGGCAAGGTGTTCCACTTGTCCACCACCCATTCTGTGAAGAAATTCTTCCTCACGTTTCCTCTGAATTGTCCTCCCTCCAACTTCATCCCATGCCCTCTAGTCCTGGGACATCTTTTTCGCTTAAAAATAGTGTATTCCTGCACCCTGTTCCTCCCTGTAAGATACTTGTATGTCTCTATCATATCACCTCTCTTCCTCCTCTCCTCCAGGGAGTACATGTTCAGTTCCTTCAACCTGTCCTCATAGGACTTGTGATGCAATTCATGCACCATCTTTGTTGCCCTCCTCTGAACCTTCTCTACCCTGTCTATGTCCTTACGTAGGTAAGGTCTCCAGAACTGTACACTGTACTCCAGGTGGGGCCTCACTAGTGTCTTGTATAGAGGAATTATGACCTCCCTTTTCCTGCTGGTGATGCCCCTGCCTATGCATCCCAGCATCCTATTTGCTTTACCTACTGCCTTGCCACACTGTTTCTCTACCTTGAGGTCATCAGAGATGATAACCCCAAGATCCCTTTCCTGCTTGGTGCATGCTATATCCTCACCCCCCAACTGATATATTGTGCCAGGGTTTTTGGGCCCCATATGCATTATCTTGCATGTCCTTGCATTGAATTTCAACTGCCAAACCCCTGACCATTCTTCAAGTTTCTGCAGGTCCCTTCTCATTCTGTCTACACCCTCTGGTGTGTCTACTCTTTTACAGAGCTTTGTGTCATCAGCAAATAGTGAAATTCTGCCTTCTAGGTCCTGTGCAATGCTGAAACATGCTGAAAGTTCACACTATACACAATTGGAAAAATGTGTTTAGGTGTGTATAATATGTGATTGTTGATGTGTTTACCATCCTCCTTCTGTGTCTCCACTTCCTTTCCCTTCATTAGACACCAGATAAAAGTACACCCTTCCCCCGGTCGTGCCAACATACCTCCTGAACCTTTGCTTACCCTTTCCTGGTTTTTGATCACCCCTTACCTCTTCCTTGCCCCAACCTCATAGATCTTATTCGAGGATATCTCTTTCATCAGGTTACAACTATGGAACTATATCCACCATGCACTAGGACCACAACAGAAATGTTTTTGCTAGCAGTCTTCTAGGGGCTGCCCATGACAACGTTATATGTCAATGTCCTCACCATATACATGTGGACAGCCCTGCACTCACCTCAATTCTTTTCCCACCATCAACCATTCACATTGGACTCCAAGGAGACACCACCACTTCAGTCGATGACCAAATCTTCAAATGTCTTGATTTCTTTACTTTATTATTTTTCTTACTTAGTAATTACCACTTTATTTTTAAAGTGATTCACATCGCTATGTATGTTGACCAACTCAGCAAAATTCTTTTGATATTTCAAGTTGGGTGGAAAAATCTACAACAATAACCGGGATGCCTGTGTCTGCTGTCTAAGCAAGGCCCAAGATATTAAGTCTTGCAAGACCTGCTGAGGCTTCAACCAGGGTGCCTGGTGGCATGGTCAGAAAGGTCTACAGTCTTTCCACCTTTAACAGAAGGTAGCCAGAATCGAGAGGGAACTCAAGGCAAGAAACTCCTCTGTGTCGCCGGCATCATCCATGGGTTCTCGTTCTTCAAAGGCTGGGACAAATCTTCTGGGAAACACAAGAACCGGGAGAGACAGAGGAGCAAAGATAAGTACTCCCCCCCCATGTGCTCTCGGTCCCCATTCTGGGTGCTGGCCCTACAGCATTGTCATCCACTTCAGTGACTACACCTTCTGCTGCCAAATCCCTCACTACCACAGGGTCAACTTTGGCAATGAGTTCCACTGGACCTTCCATGGCCAGTGATGGCTTATCAACATTGAGTCTTTTGATGCTCCCACTGTTGCTGCAATCTCTGCTGCTTAGACCCCAGCTTCATGAGGGGTGACTGGCAGTGGGTTCTGCTGCACCTTCTTTGGTCGGTGACAGCCCATTGATGTTGGGCTTTCTGCCTCCCCTGTTGAAACCCCAGTCCATTTCATTTATTCTGGGAATCCAGCCTCACTCATCAATGCCACAGGGAGCCCCATCAATGCAGACAACCCTTGATGTCCAGATGATGATATCCTCCTTTATGGAGATCATTCAGTGCCTTGCCCCTCCTCTGGGCCCAACAATGCTGGGGCCTACAAGACCAGCCCCATGTTGCCATCTACCATGTCAATGCACCCGGATCACTCCAGGGTGTCAATATTCTAGCTGCATTTCTTACCTCAGTCAAAGCCCTTTAATGAGAATCAGGAATAAATTCCTGACCTCATCCCACAGGAGGAGGAGGAGGAGGAGGTGGAGGGAGGAGGAGGAGGAGGAGGATATGGCTGGGAAACCCTCTAGTTCTAACTCCACTGTCTCCTCTGGGAGTGAGGGCTCCACAAGGTATACCCCAGGTCCCCTACTGAAGACCCCTCTTTCATCTCAATGATGAAGCAGCTCCAAACAGCAATGGGGTTTGATGCTGAGGAGTAAGATATTACCAGGAGAAATCTTGTTGAGTTATTGAACTACAAGACTCTTCCCCTCTTATTATTCCTCCTCTACTGGCTGCACTAGAGGATGCCACCATGCTACTGTTTTGCTTTTTTCAAATAAATTATTTTTAGAAAGGGCTAACTTTGGAACCACTAGGGCTAGCAAATTATTTTTTTTTCTATGAATGAAAGCTTGGAGTTGGTTCACTATGACTGTAAACATGTCAACATGTTTTAAACACTTCAGTGTTTTCTAAATTGTTTTGAACCTGTCAACGTAATGTGCAAATGTATTTCAAAATTGGTTTAAACATCTTGTGAAACATGCAAAAGTCTTCCTGTTCAATTCTTAGTAAGCTGGGTCTCATTTCTCAGTCGCAGCATACTGTCACAAAATCGGTGCAACCATCACTTGCTTTAAACCTCTCAAACTATGGTTGGGGGCATTCGGTGCCAAGGCACATCATTGTTTGCCAGTGCTTGGAAGAGGTGAATTCAGTCTGTCTGTGGCACACAGCCATAGTGGCTTTTTCTTTCACTTAGATTTATTTATTTGCTTCACACAAAGGCTTGTTGCCTCTGTGATGGCAGTTTTGATGTTTCCCCATTGTTGCTCCACCCCTCCTTCTTGCCTGTTTTCTAGTGCTTTTCTAAGGCACTCTCCCATCTTGCAAAAGTCAGCCTTCCTGAAGTCCAGTATCCTCACTTTTGTATGGCTTGACTCTGTAGCTGAATTTATCGTGACCCACACTGTATGGTGGTCACTTGTTTGATGGATACCCACTTCTAGATCTGAGATCCTCTCACTTTCCCCATTTGAGAGTATGAGGTCTGAGATTGCTCCTTCATGAGTGGGTTCCAAAACTTTCTGTCTGAGGTATGCTGCCATTGGGCATCGAGAATGGCCCTGCTCTTGGATGTGGCTGCAGCAAAGGTGCTCTAGTTAACTTCTGGCATATTCAGGTCCCCTGTCAACAGTATCTCCCCTTTCTCTGCCATCCTAAGGATGCCTTCTATCATACCCTTATTCATCCCCCCCCAGAGATGGGTGTCTGTATACAACCCCTGTGCAGATTGTGATGCCAAGTCCAGTCTTTAAGGTGACCCACGGTGCTTCCTCTCCTCCATGTTTACTCATTTGTTCCATTGCTTTTATCCCTTCTCTTACATAGAAAGCTACTCCTTGCCATCTTCTCCCCTCCCTGTCTCTCCATTGTGTACCCTGGTATGTTAACATCCCAGTCATGGTTCTCCATGTACCATGTTTCTGTGACTGCCATGATATCCAGGCATCTATCTTTCATCAAGGCCACCAGTTTAGGGAGCTTGTTGCCCACCCTATGGTCATTGGTACTCATTACCCTCAGTTTCTTGTTGGCATTACCCCATTTTGCCCCATCCCTGTCCTTATTGCCTATGTCATTTTCTCCATTTACCCCAGCCCTTCTCCTTATCGACGTCTCTATCTTGGTGTTTAGCTCACTTACTACCCTGTTTTTTTTTGAGGGGGGGCTAGGATTTCCCTGCTCCTTTCCAGCTCCTCCCCCCTTGCCTGGTTTAATTGCTTAAATATGTAGAATTGGAGAATGTAGACCCACTCACTGGATCTTGTTTAATAAGAATTCTGAGTACTTTTCAATTTTTCAATGAAAAAAACAATTTACTGCACCATTTATCAATGTTTCGCAGTTCACACTAACTGCTTCTTCAGGATATAGAGTTTTAAATTTCAAAGCAAATTACTTATAAATGAGTCTTATAAACATGATGTGTCAAATAAACAGTATGCATATAGTCATTGATTGTTCATTACAGAATGTAAAATTTCTTTTTTTTGTCAAATGTTATAGATATAAATATGAGAATCAATATATATATATATATACACACACACACACACACACACATATATATGTATTTACACACACACACACACGAACATATAAATGTCAGCCTATACTAAAATAACATAATTTAAATCATTCCCAGCTTAGTGTAATAACTCCAGTACAGTTAGTGAATCCTGAAATTTGACAACCGCTTAGCAAAATGTATGAATAAAGCTAATGGTGATTTAAAGCAGCTTGAGACTGCCACAAAAATATGTAAACTATAAAACTGTGTAAGAAAGTAAACTTTAACACTGCAGAAAACCAAGTCTGTCTCTCAAAATGTACTAGAAAAGCAACTGAATAAATACATAGTGCAGTATGTTTGAGATAGAGAGACTTGTGATTTAAAAAAAAAAAAGAGTACACTGTATGTGAAAAGTGCTGCAGGTTGTTTATGTTACAAAATTAACTCAAACAAAAGCTCTAAGTAAATCTATTACCTTTCACCAGGTTAAAATGGAAAAAAGAAGCTTGGGACTTCATAAAAGTGTCATTATATAAAGGGAACTAGAACCGAAATATATATTAGGAAAAGAATTAGAGCACTTTGAAGTACAAAAAGACAAAATATTAATTAAGCTCTTTTCTTCCTCTTTCTTTTTCCACACTCCTTCTATCTTGTATCTGTCACATCTAATTCAATACAGCTACAAGTAGAAGCTGAAAAATAGATTCCCATTTTTGATGCATCACAAATTATTTCAAAAATTCATAATAGGTAATAAAGATATAGAAACATAACATATATTTTTTAAACAGTCTATTTGAAATGATGAAACTTCATTTTTTATTATGGTTTAGAATCAGACAAGACTTTGAAGGATGCACTAACTAAATTGGATTTATTACACTAAGGTGGGAATGATTTAAATGATGTTATTTTAGTATAAGGTGACATTCATTTTTTGTGTATATATATATATATATATATATATATATATATATATGAAACATACCCCTTTGATTCTCATATTTACATGTATAACATTTGACAAAAAAAATACATTTTACATTCTGTAAAGAACAATCAATGACTATATGTATACTGTTCATTTGACACATCTGGTTTATTTTATTTATTTATTTATTGTATAATCGAATTTACAACCTTTGAGCCAGCAGCTCGTTTACAAAGGTACCTCATCACAGAGAGGACACACATGGTTAACATAATTTACAGCATACTGTCAAGACAGTATAACAGATTTTTTACATATTTACAGAATATAGACTTAGAGAATTACATAGTTGTACATAGGTTGCATGAACAGGAATACATAGTATTACAAACAATTGCTTGAACACATGTGCACCTGCTCTGGGCAACATTATATGCCTGTCTGTTGGCAGCCCAACCAGTCTCAGTGGCTATAAGCCAAAGGTTATCACTGTGCCTCACTAGTTGGAGTAGGGCAGGGGTGACCCAGGGTGCATTTTGTTTTTTAGAGCGGATCATGGTGAAGGGTGCAAAAAGTTCACAGGCCTTGGTAAATGCTTGTGAGAATAGGTCAAGGACAGTGTCAATGCTAGTTGCATGGCAGATGGGAGACCAATCAATGTGAGTGAGGAACTGCCTGAGTTTTAACAGTCCTCCTGGGTGAAGGTGCCTGCAGTGAGTGGTTTGGGCTATGGGTTTGGGGGTGGGGTAGACCAGAGGAATAGGAGAGGTGAGTGGTCACTTAAGGAATCTGGGAGGACTTGAATATCTTGAATCTTTTGGGGGCGGTTTGAGACAATGACATCTAGGAGGGTGCATGTCCCTGAATTTTGGTTACGTCTGGTGGGTTGTGAGATAAGTTGGGTCAGGTCCAATGCAGTGAATGTGTCTCTTATCGGTGAGGCAGTGGGACTGAGCCAGTTTACATTGAGGTGTCGTACTAGGACTTGTTGAGTCTTATGAGGGACTCATTTATAAGTAATTTGCTTTGAAATTTAAAACACTAGATCCCAAAGAAGCAGTGAGTGTGAACTGTGAAACATTGACAAATGGTACAATAAATTGCTTTTCTCATTGATCCGGTGAGTGGGTCTACATTCTCCAATTCTACATATTTCAGTATTTTGAGGCCAGTTGGAGCTTGATCCCTCCTGGTGTTTTCTTTTTATCTTTATAGGTACCCAGTGGGCCACACTGATGATCAGTGGTTCTCTAATTTAAATGCTTGCCAATGAAACATTTAAACCTATCACCAAGGATCATGGTTCCCCTTCTGGACAGATGCAGATCATCATGCCAGTATAGGCCTGCATCACTCCAGGCGGACCCCCAGTCCCCAGTGAAGCCAAACCCCTGAGCTCTGCAACAATTTTTCATGGTGTGGAGCACCCTAACCTCACCCATGCCATAGACAGGCAGCACCTCCGAGAAGGTTACCATGCGTGCTACTTGTCTAAGGACCCTCCTCAACTCCACAAATTCTTCTTGCACTGCTCTGATCCCTTTCTTAGCCAGGTCATTTGTCCCTAGGTGGACAATGACATCAAGCTTCCTCCCCTGTTCAGCTGCTATGGCAATCCTGAGGATTCACTCCCTGTCCTACCAAGCCATGGTGCCAGACAGGCACCTTACCTGCCTCTCCCCTTCCTCCCCCAGTTCTACCCTCATAACATTGGAGTCCTCAACCAGGAGTTCTTTCCTTCCCCTGTGGGGTCCTATGCCACCCTCCTGTTGGTTTCCTTTGTGGAGTATCCCTGCATCCTCTTTGGTCTTCACTGTGGATGACTCCATAAAGGAACCACATTTTGCCGGAATGGCATATGAACTGTGGAGAGATATAACTGGAGGGATACACCTCTGTTCCACCACCCTCAACCTCCCTGAACCCACCGTGGTCCAACTGCTCTTCTTTCTTGGCAACATCTGAGGCAATGGCAGTGGTCCTGGTGGTCACTGGGTGGGAGATGAGGTACCCCAAATCCTGGCCAACTCAGACTGGAGATGAGCAACCTCCTCCCTCAGCCCAGAGAGGTGCCTGCAGATGGGACAACACTGCATCCTCCAGAATGTCTCCCGGAAGACTGCTGCTCCACAGCCACGGCACTGCACCACTCCCATCATGTCTTATTTCTTGGCCCTTAATTGTTGTTTTGAATACTTACTCTTTCCTTTCTTTGTTTATTTATTTATTTTCTCCCTACTTACTTACTTCCTCTATGCCCTTTAAGCTGCTGATCTTCCTGTTCTGAAACAAGAAGTTCCTATATTTCTAAGTAGTCTCCTTACTTGCTCAGAGTCAGACCTCCAACAGCTGGGGTGGGGGGGATAGTGAGCTATTCTTTTCCTTCTAGGATGGTGAGTCTTTTGTGGCTTTGTGATCACTCACTTCCTGCTCCCAAACAGGAAGTTTCTGTTGTCAGTCAAATCCTGTGCCTATAAAAGTTGAACTGGCTTAGGGTGGAGGGGAGGAGAACAATATAGTCCCAGTAGAGAAGTATAGTTACAGCAGCAGCTTCTTCCTCTTGCTGTTGTCTGCCTCTTCTCTGACAGAAGCTATCTAGGGCAGTTTTTAAATCTGGCTTTAACCTGGCTTCCTTCTACCTAATCCACTCCCCCTACTTTACAGCTCTTTCTACACCTAGTTAATTGCTCATATAACAATTCCCTTCAGCCAACTCAGACAAACACCTAGATAACTGCACAGATAACAATTCACTTCAACCAACTCAGACAAACACTAACTCTTGTTTGTTTTGTTTTTACCCTAAATTGAAGGTCCCAGCAGTAGAGTTTTAGTTTTTTTAGTCCCAGTAGAGAAGTACAGTTATAACAACAGCCCCTTCCTCTTGTTGTTCCCTGCCTCTTCTCTAATACAAGCTATCTAGGGCAGTTTTTAAATCTGGCTTTAACCTGGTTTCCTTCTAGCTAAGCCACCCCCCTACTTTTTCAGCTCTTTCTACACCTAGTTAATTGCACAGATAACAATTCCCTTCAGCCAACTCCGACACACACAGTCTTTTTTTTTTACCCTAAATTGAAGGTCCCAGTAATAGAGTTCTAGTTCTTTAGTCCCAGTAGAGAAGTATAGTTATAACAGCAGCTCCTTCTTCTTGCTGTTCTCTACCTGTACCACAGTGCAGTGAACAGGATACAGGAGGGGAATATCTTTCACATGAAGAAGAGCACCAAAATCAGATGGCATGCGATGAAGCTGATGGGGGGCATTTAGGAGGGATGTGGGGAAGTGTTACTTCACTGAAAGAGTGGCCTTGAATATATTGCTAGTGGATGTGGTGGAGGCAAAAACAGTAGGGGGCTTCAGGCATGATTGAGGTAGACATAGAGGAATAATAGTAAATGGGCAAGGAAGTGGGACAGTCTCCAGAGACCAATTACTGTCTGTGGAGGCAAACTAGGCCAGGACCAGCTTGGTGGGCTAAGCAGTCCTTTTCTTCAAACAAATGCTATGTTTCTGTGTTTCAGTTTTGTATGGGTCTCAGAAAAAGCAGTTACATTATTTACAAAACAAAGAACTCTCTTTAAGTCGTCTTTGAACATCAGATCGAGTGAGACTCTCCTGGTTAGGGATAGGGAGTTTATTCCACAGATAAGGAGCTTTCAGCACAAAGGATTGCTGAGCAGTAGTTGTCTAAGCCTTAGAAACAGTTATTAGCATCTGTAAGGAGGAACCAAGAGGCCTCCTCTGTGGTTTGCATTCCAAGATATCCCTATGGTTTGTAGAGTGATCACATACGATCTTGCACATAGGGAAGAGAAACCCTGAAGCCACCTCTAGGCTGGGAGGGGAGTTGCTGGCAGTCACAAAGGAAGAAGGAGACTTGGGCATCATCATTACCGATGACCTGAAATCATCCAAACAGACCACTAAAGCAGTAGGTAAGACCAGGGGGAAGTTGGGGTGTATTAGTAGGGGTATCGCAAGTCAGAAAAGGGAGGTAATAATCTATCTTTACAAGACACTGGTTAGGCCCCATCTGGAGTACTGTGTGCAGTATTGGAAGCCACACCTTCACAAGGACATTAACCAAATTGAGGCAGTCCAGAAAAGGGCAATCAAAATGGTGCAGGGACTGCATCAGAAAACATATGAAGACAGATTAATGGAGCTCAATATATACAGTATACCCTAGAGAAAAGGAGGGAGAGAGGTGATATGATCAAAACATTCAAACACCTTAAGGGGATTAACAAGGTGAAAGAGTCTAACATGTTTCAATATAAGAAAAATAGCAGGACACGAGGACACAGCATGGGATTAGAGGGAGGCCAATTAAGGGTAATGTGAGGAAGTTCTTTGTCTGAGAAAGGGTGGAGGATGCATGGAATGGCCTACCTCAGAAAGTGGCAGAAACAAATCCAGTGCAGGGCTTCAAACAGGCATGGGATAGGCATAAGGGAGCAATACAGATGAGTATGAATAGATAGGCCATTGACAGAGCAAAGGACAATGGCACATTCATAAGGTAGAAAAAGAAATGGGCAGACTGGATGGGCCTTGCTGTCCTTATCTGCTGACAACTTCTATGTTTCAATGTTTCTATGTTGTATGTCAAGCACAGCAAAGAGCAGCTGAGTCTCTGTTCATGGGTGACTAGCTTAGAGAGGCCAGAATCATGCAGTGATGTTCTCTGATATCAGAGCTCACTGCAAACCTGCATAGCCTATGATACAATACCTTAAGTTTGTTGAGTTCTCTTTCCCTCAACCAGGAGAGAACAGGCACCCGAAACATTAGTATAGGGAGCAAGACACATTTGGCTACAGATAGAAACATAGAAACATAGACTTTGATGGCAGACAAAGACTGCTAGGCCCATCTAGTCTGCCAATTTCCCTACCTACAGGATAGGCCGCAGATCCTAGTTAACCAACAGCCTATTTCTTCCTACCCCCCACAAGAATTGCCTTATGTCTGTCCCATGCATTCTTGAATTCTCCCACAGTTTTTGACCCCACAACCTCCTCAGGAAGGCTGTTCCATGCATCCACTACCATCTCTGTGAAATAATACTTCCTCACATTGCCCTGAACCGCCTCCTATCTTTAAATTGTGTCCCTTGTTCTTGCAAGTCTCTTTTCTGAAAGATGCTACCCTCTGGACTTTGTTGATTCCACTGAGGTACTTGAAAGTTTCTATCATGTCCCCCTCTCCTTCTTTCCTCAAGGGTATACATATTAGCTCCTTTAGTCTCTCCTTATATGGCTTCTCTTGCAGACCCTGCACCATTTTAGTTGCCCTCCTCTGGACTGCCTCTATCCTGTTCTATGTCCTTGTGGAGATGGGGTCTCCAGAACTGGACACAGTACTTCAGATGGGGTCTCACCAACTGTCTGTACAGAGGGATAACAACTTCCTGTTTTCTGCTGATGATGCCTCCTATACATCCCAGTATACCCCAGCCTCCCTACTGCCTTCTCACATTGCTTGCTAACCTTAAGGTCATCTGATATGATTACCCCCAGGTCCCTTTCCTTTTTTGTTGTTGTTACTACCTCCCCACCCATTGTGTATTCTTCCCCTGGGTTCTTGTTTCCCAGGTGCATTATTTTGCACTTATTTGCATGGAATCCTAGCTGCCATACTTCTGACCATTCCTCCAACCTTGCCAAGTCCCTTTTCATCCTTTCCACACCTCCTTGTATATCAACCCTGTTGAAGATCTTTGTGTCATCTGTAAAAAGGCATACTTTTCCTTCCAGTCCCTCTGCAATGTCACTGATGACGACATTAAAAAGGACTGGACCCAATACTGAACCTTGTGGTACCCCACTAGTAACCCCCATTTCTTCAGAGTGGACTCCATTTACAATTACCTTCTGTGTCCTGTTGTCCAGCCAATGTTTTACCCAGGCTACCACCCTGGGTCCCACTCCCAGGCTGGTTAATTTGACTATTAATCTTTTGTGTGGGACTGTGTCAAATGCCTTGCTAAAGTCTAGGTAGGCCATGTCCACAGCCCCTCCCTGGTCTACTACTTTGGTCACCCAGTCAAAGAAATCTATTAGATTCATCTGACATGACCTTCCCACTGTGAACCCATGCTGCCTTGGGTCCTGTGCTCCACTGGCCTCTAGGTACTCAACTATTCTTTCCTTCAGAAGTGACTCTTTCACTTTCCCTACCACAGAGGTCAGACTGACAGGTCTGTAGTTTCCTACCTCTGTCTTGGTCCCACTTTTGTGAAGGGGAATCACATCCACCTTCCTCCAGTCCTCGGTACCACACCATCCTCCCATGATTTATTAAAAAGAGTAGCCAGTGGTTTCACTAGTTCCTCCTTAATTTTTTTAGAATTCTGGGTGAATTCCATCAGGACCCATTGCTTTGTCCACCTTCAGTTTTAGGAGTTCTTGCAGAACCCTTTCTTCTGTGAAAGGACTGGGATCGACCCCTATCAAGAGTGCTTCTGTTAATTGGATTAGGCACTTCCCTCCTCTTTGGAATACTGAGCAAAAATATTCGTTCAATATTCCTGCTTTTTCACTGTCCCCTCTGCCCACCCAATCGCTCATTCTATTCAGCCTCACTATCCCTCCTTTGTCTTTTACGCATGATGTACCTATAAAAGGTTTTATCCCTTCTTAACTGGAGTTGGCTATCTTGTCCACAGTTTGGGCCTTTGCTATTCTGACTTCCCTCCCTGCTTCCTTCTGCCTTAACTGGTACAGCTCTCTGTCCTGCTCCTTCTGTGTTTCCTTATACTTCTGGAATGCTATCTTTTTCTTCCTGACTTTCACAGCCACCTCTTTTGAGAACCATAGTGGCTTTTTCTTTCATTTTTGATTTGTTTATTTGCTTCACACAAAGGCTTGTTGCCTCTGTGATGGCAGTTTTGATAATTCCCCATTGTTGCTCCACACCTCCTTCTAGCCTGTTTGCTAGTGCTTTTCTGAGGCACTCTCCCATCTTGCCAAAGTCAGCCCTCCTAAAGTCCAGTACCCTCACTTTTGTATGGCTTGACTCTGTAGCTGAGTTTAATGTGAACCACACTGTTTGATGGTCACTTGTCCCCAGATGGCAACCCACTTCTAGATCTGAGATCCTCTCACTGCCCCCTGCTCGAGAGTATGAGGTCTAAGATTGCGCCCTCACGAGTGGGTTCTGAAACTAGCTGTCTAATGCCTGCCACCTGTAGGGCATCAAGAATGGCCCTGCTCTTGGATGTGGCTGCAGAAAATGTGCTCCAGTTAACATCTGGCATATTCAGGTCTCCTATCAACAGTATCTCCCCTTTCTCTGCCATTCTAAGAATGCCTTCTATCGTATCCTTGTCCATTCCTTCCCCCTGACATGGGGGTCTGTACACAACCCCTGTGCAGATTGTGGTGCCCTTTCCAGTCTCCAAGGTGACCCACAGTGCCTCCTCTCCTCCCTGTTTACTCTTTTGTTCAGTTGCTTTTATCCCTTCCTTTACATAGAGAGCTACCTCCCCCTCTCCCCTGCCTGTCTCTCCTGTAGGTTATGTACCCTGGTATGTTAACATCCCAGTCATGGTTCTCTGTGTACCATGTTTCTGTGACTGCTACGATATCCAGGCATCCCTCTTCCATTAAGGTCATCAACTCTGGGAGCTTGTTGCCCAGACTACGGGCATTGGTACTCATTACCCTCCATTTCCTGATGGCCTTACTCCCTTTTGCCCCATCCCTGTCCTTCTTGCCTTTGTCACTTTCTCCATTTACCCCTGCCCTTCTCCCTATCAACACCTCTATGTTGGTGTTTGCCACACTTACTACTGTGATTATTTGGGGGACTAGGATTTTCCTGCTCCTTTCCAGTGCCTTCCCCCTTGGCTAGTTTAAAGCTTGCCAATGAAGCATTTAAACCTATCACCTAGGATCCTGGTTCCCCTCCCGGACAGATGCAGCCCATCATGCCAGTATAGGCTTGCATCACTGCAGGTGGACCCCCAGTCCCCAATGAAGCCAAATCCCTAAGCTCTACACCAGTTTTTCAACCACTGATTGAATCCCATGGTGCGGAACACCCTAGCCTCTCCTATGCCATAGATGGGTAGCACCTCCGTGAAGGTTACCTTGCGTGCTACTTGACTAAGGCCCCTCCCAATTCCACAAACTCTTCCTGCACTTCTCTAATCCCTTTCTTAGACAGGTCATTTGTCCCTAGGTGGACAATGACATCCAGCTCCCTCCCCTGTGCAGCTGCTCCGGCAATCCTGAGGATTCGCTCCCTGTCCCTCCAAGCCATGGCGCCAGGCAGGCACCTTACCTCCCTCTCCCCTTCCTCCCCCAGTTCTACCTTCCTAACAATGGAGTCCCCCACAAGGAGTTGTTTCCTTCCCCTGCAGGGTCCCCTGCCACCCTCCTGTGGGTCTCCTTTGTGGAGGTTCCCAGCATCCTCCTTGGTCTCCACTGTGGGTGCCTCCATAGAGGAACCACACTTTTCCAGAATGACATAGGAATTGTGGAGAGGTACAACTGGAGGGATGCACCTCTGTTCCACCACCCTCACCCTCCCTGAGCCCACTGTGGTCCAACTGCTCCTCTTTCTTGGCAACCTCTGAGACAATGGCAGTGGCACTGGTGGTCCCTGGATGGAAGAGGAGGTCCCACAAATCCTGGCCAACTCAGCCTGGAGATGAGCAACCTCCTCTCTCAGCCCAGAGAGGTGCCTGCAGATGGGACAACACAGCATCCTCCAGAACATCTCCCAGAAGACTGCTGCTCCACAGCCACTGCACTGCACCACTCCAGTCATGTCTTAATTCTGGCCCCTTAACTGTTTGCAATCCTTACTCTTTCCTCTGTTTTTTTTCTCTCTCTCCTTACTTTCTGCCTGTGTGCCCTTTAAGCTCCTGATTGTCCTGTTCTGAGACAAGAATATCCTATATTTCTCTGTAGACCACTTACTTGGTCAGAGGCAGACCTCCAGCAGCTAGAGGGGGCCGGAGAGCTACTCTTGCCCTTCTAGGATGGTGGGTCCTTGGGGGTTCTGTGATCACTCACTTCCTGCCCCTATACAGAAGTTCTGTTGCCATAATTATGTGCCTATAAAATAGAACTAGCTTTGGGTGGAGGGGAGGGAAGGAGAGCAATATAGTCCCAGTAGAGAAGTCCAGTCACACAGCAGTCCTTTCTCCTGGTGTCTTCTGCCAAGCTATTAGCAGAAACTTTCTAAGGCAGTCTTTAAATGTAGCTTCCTTCTTGCTAAGCCACTCCCCCTACTTATCAGATCTTTCTACAAGTAATTTAAACCTCGCAGCAGTTACGTCCTTTCAGTCACCTGAGATTTACACCTAGATAACTCTTCAGATACCCATTCAGTTCAGTTAACCCAAACACACACTTTTTTTTGTATGTTAGTTTATTTACCCTAAATTAAAGGTCCAAGTACAAAAGTTCTTCTACTTTAGTCCCAGCAGAGAAGTTCAGTCACACAGCAGTCCTTTCTCCTAGTGTCTTCTACCTGGTCTAAAATAAAAACATGAATTCATATGGATTTCCCACCCAACCTATTACACAGGATTCCTTGTAATTGTGCAGGTACCTTGAGGCAGGTAGTTTCAAGATGACTGCTTGGTAGCTGTGTTTAAAGTAAGAATTTTATTTATTACATAGTGTAGTTTTTCATAAGTCAGATAGAGCACATTTCAAGAATTTAATAAGGAATATAAAAAAAATGTAAAAGACCACAACATTTTATTACGACAGACAGAACAGTCATTAACAGAGTAACAGTGCATTGAGATTAGGAAATGTTCTGTTTTTCAGTGTTTTTGTTTCTTAGACTTCCAAGAGCTTTGCATCTTTGAAGTACTGTATTTTGAGATAGATTTTTAAAGTGCTGTGGTATGTTGACCAAAGACTCTGCCACCCTACATTTTAACATATGTACAGGATACATATAACATCAGAACATCAGTCCTTTATCTTATATTTAATTAACTGATGTATTTGGAGAATACTCTGCAAATCGCCGGACTTGCAGTATACACAAAGTTTAGAGTTCCAAGCTGTGAACAAAGTTAATACATCCAGTGAATCTGATTTGATTTCCACAACCTCCATTTACATACTATGTGTCCCAGAGCAAGTCAGTTTACCTCCTTGTGTTTCTGTGTCTCCATTTTAAATGAGCCTTGTGCCCAGTGAGCCTTAACTGGTTAACACTGAATAAAAAAAAAAAAAAAACTTAATTAGGAGGGTCCTGTGTTTTTGTGTTTTCAAATCATCAGTAATGTCTTAAACAGGTGTTCTGATCACCAGAAGGGAAATTTCACTTGGTAGTAACAGGTCACCATCACACAACATTCCAAAAAAATAGAACTATCAGGTCATTCCGTTCTTGGGTATTAAGGACAGCTAGAAACTGTAAAAAATGGAGGTTCAAGAACAATTGGGATTTATTCAAATAACTTATCAGACAGGATAATGTGGGAGGTAAAGGAGAGGCTGATCAGGAATAATGGATGCTAGAGAGATTCTGAGTTGGGAAATCTTGGAACAGACTGGATAGAATGTTTAAGTCTTTTTTTTTCCTACGCTAGTCTTTTTCTATGTTTCTAGCTATATAAATTGGATCTTTGGCCCTTGTAGTTCATTCACATCTCAGCTTATTAAGAAGCAGAAGTCATCATCCCTTGATTGTGATGTCAACACAGGGCATAGTGACATTAGCTGAGTAAGTCTCAGATGTGGAGGAACTGAAAGGGACAATGCTGTTTTCAGGTAAATGCCCTTAACAGTCAAGAATAGTGTAGCTGGAAATTTAAGATAACTGGGATATCAATTGAATCAATCAATCTTTATTTTACCAAGCAAAGCACCATTGAGTGAGCTCATTTGCAAGGTGGACCTGGAAAAGTGCACATAAAAGTAAACAATATACAAAGGAAAAAGATGGGTGTACAATTAAGGAATACAATGTGGAAGAGGACATAAAACACAGTACAGTATTAGGCAAGGTCTATACAGGCAATATGCAAGAAGCTAAGCAAATAAAAATATTGTCAATATACATTATACAGTATGTACATGAACAGTTCTGAGAAAAGCTGAAAGAGGGGTGATAGGGAGAAGAAGGGAGAAGGAGTGATAAAGAGGGTATCACAAGGACTGGGTATGATGTCTGACACTTATTTCACTGGCCTCGGGGGGGGGGGGGCAGTTACAGGATTCTATAAAGGAATGACAGAATAGCTTTTTGAAGGAGGAGAAGGTTGTCCGGGCAGCCAGCTTCAGAGTTTTTCATAATTTATTCCATAGGTGAGGGAATACATAGCTTATAGATTCTTTACCAAAATGTGAATTAACTTTAGGAATGTATATGGAGATAAATGAGGGGCTGCACAAGGAGTAATTGCCTACAGTGCACAGGGGCAAGCAGTTAGAAATATACTGGGGGAAACTTATGTGTGATAGCTCTAAAAGTCAAAAAGGTGGCATTTATTTGCCTTCTGAACTTGAGGAATGTCCAGCCTACTGTGGCATACAGAGAGCAGTGGTGGGTAAGGTATGGTAGACCAGAGATAAATCTCAAAGCTCAGTGATAGAGCAAGTCAAGTTTAGAGAGTGTGGAGGCAGAGCCTTTTCCATAGAGGAAGTCTGCATTGTCCAATAAGGATAGTAAGGTGGTTTGGATCAGCTTTTTTTTGGCATCGTGGGATAGGAGACACTTGATCCAGAAGAACAGGCCCAGTCTGTGCCTTAACTTCTTTGATAGTTCTTCAATATGGTCAGAGAATGTAAGCTTGTGGTCTATCCAAAGCCCCAAATATTTAAATTGTGTTACATATTCAATAGGTTCTCCCAGAAGCGACAGAATGTAGGGAAGGTTTTTGACCTATGGCAAAAGGTGAGAAAAAATGTGGCCTCCATTTTTGTTGCATTTAGAAGTAGTTTTTGGCTCAATAAGTTTAAGTCCACCTGTAGGTCCATACAAGCCTGCTCCGGGGTAAGACTAGCAATTTATATGACCATGTCATCAGTGAAGAGATGAATGTCAGCTGCTTTGATTCCAGAGTCAATGTTGTTAATATGAAGGTAAAGAACAGTGGTCCTAAAATGGACCCTTGCAACACACCTTTTTGGAGCAATTTTAGGGGGGAGAGAGAGATCTCCTTGGGCTTTAACCTGTTTGAATCTTCCAGAGAGGTAACCATTGAACCATTTCAAGGCAGAAGAATGTAGGCCAATGCTTTGAAGAGTGTCTAACAGCAAGTCACGGTCCACTGTATCGAATGCCTTGCTAAGATCAAGAAGCAAGGCACATACATATTTCTTGACATCCAAAGAATTTTGTCAGTTTTTTTGGTTACCTTTGCAAGTGCGGATATTGTACTGTGACAAGCTCTGAATCTTGACTGGGCAAGGTTAAGCAGATTGGTGGAGTCTAAGTACTCCTAAGCTGCACATTAACCACTTTCTTGAGCAGTTTATCGAGGATGGGAAGTAGCGATATTGGTCTGTAATTGTTTAGATCACTTGGGTCACCAGACTTGAGTAGGGGAATAACATGGGCAGTTTTTCAAATGGGAGGGAGGTCTTCTTGGGCAAGAGATAGATTAAATAGGTGGGTGATACGTGCTGATAATACATGGGAGGTGAACTTCAGAAAATAGGGGTTGATAAGGTCAACACTCATACTTTTCTTAGTATTCAGGGCTAGCAGTAGATCTTCCATTTGTTTCAATGTCACAGGGTTAAAGGAGAAGGCCATGTCAGGGACAGAGGTAATGCTAGTGGATTTAACAGCATCCTGACTAAAAAGTTGTGTGCAGAGATTATAGGAGGGTGAGGAGTCAAAGGCGAGCCCAGTGGTGGCAAAGTGGTTGTTAAGCAGATCTAGGATTATCTGTTTATCAGAGAATGTGGAGCCACCAGAGAGGATTTTGTCTTGGAGAGAATTTGCCAGTTCATGCCCTCCTGTATTTTTAATGGTCTTCCAAAACTTAGAAGCACACTTAGATTATGAGTCCAGCTCATCCTGAAAATACTTAGCTTTTTCAGATCTGACAACTTTAGAACAGGTGTTTCTAGCCATTGTAAAAGCTGACCAATCAGCAGATAGATTGGGTTTCCATGCTTTTTTCCAAAGAACATCCCTATTAAGCAAAGTGGCCTTCAGGTTGGCTGTAAACCATGGGCACAATTTTTTCTTTCAGTGAACTTTAACCAATGGAGTGTGCATATCTATAGCAGAAAGTGCAATCCTTTGAAAGGATTCATAAGCTTCGCACACTGACTTGGCTAGAAAGAAATCTTGCCAACTAGAGTTTTGTAATTCAGAAAGGAATGCTAGAGGAGCAAAGTTACTTTTGCTTCTTTTGTATATACAGTATATCTTGAAGAGGAGGCTGGTCTGGGAGCAGACCTCACACAAGCAATGGAATAATGGTTACTATGGTTGGTGAAAAAAAAACACCTGAATGGGTGAAAAGGTGAGGCTTATTAACTAGAATAAGGTAAATTAAGGTACTGTTGGCAGGGTTTTTCTTATTAGGGAGTGTGACTTCAGGAATTAGTTATGTAAGGCCGAAGGTGTCACATAGTTCTTTAAGGGGTTCAGAGCTTGCTGAGAGCCAGTCGAGGTTGAGATCTCCCAAAATGATGATTTCCAAGGTTGACATGTTCAATTCTATCGTGGTCTAGCACCTTTAGGCCTCCAGAGGTGGGCAGTAACATCCAATAACGCAAAGAGATTAGGAGGAAGAGAGCTGAACCTTCAGGGTCAAACTTTCAAACTCCTTAGGCAAAGAGGTTGAATTGGTAGTGGTCACCAAAAATTTGTTTAGTATATATGAGGCTACTCCACCCACTCTGGTAGGTCTGTCAGTTTGGAAGACATTATAGAACAGAATGTTTATGGTAGAATCCAGAGTGGAAGGGATGAACCAGGTTTCAGTTACTACCAGTATGTCAGGCATAGTATGGAGGGTCCAGGACTGAATGGAATCAAACTTCTTCAGAAGACTGCAAACATTAATATGAAGGAATTTTATACCCTTGAGGTGTGCTAAATCAGAGGGAGCAATTATCAAAGTGAATGGTCCATGGTTCAGTTCAACACTGCATGAAAAGAGTAATAATATCAGCAACATTTTACTCAGGGCACTTAGTAATAGTTTAAAGATAAGGGGACTTTCTCTTTTGTGATGGGGAGAGAGAGACTAGATGAAGAGTAAGTACCTTGGTAACTAAGTGGTCCTAACAATGCATAGATCAGTACCCTAGCCTCACAAAAAACTGAGTGGAAGAGGGACAGATGGGGTACGATTGAGTGGTTAAAGTACAGCAAAAGGAAGACAGAGGTTCCAGGATTCCAAGGCGGCAGAAAGGAAGGTTCCTACAAAGCAAGGAAACCAGGTAGTGGATGGCAGTGAACGACCTCTCCCCAAGGAGATATAATGTACTCCACCTGTAAACAGTCGGAATGTGGCTCTACGGGAGTGAGGAGGGAGGTAGATACAATGCAAAGTAATAATAGAGAGGTCTGCATTGTATGGACCTGGATACAGTGGGGAGTATAAGGCCACCAGATAGACAGCAACGTTTTAAGTATTGTTGTGCATAACACAGGAAAATAGTAGCGGTTATATGAGTGCTTTACAATGGTCATGAGAGCAATTGGAATAATAAGCTGCTCCACGGGAGCTGATGATCTAAGCTATATTAAGTAGCCGGAATGCAACTATGCTGGAATACAAACTAATTACACTAGATAGGGAACGTGCTTGGCAAGAAACAGTGTTGCTGTTACTTTAAGCATGAGGAGCTGGCTGGCAGAAGCCTGTAGGAATGAGATAGTAAGCTGGGGAGGGGTTAAGTGCATTTAAACAGGACTGGGGATGGAGGTGGGAAAAATCAAGGCCTAAGGGCTCCATTCCTGGAGGTAATCAGTCCCCGAGGAAGAATCTGCACAGGGCCTTCTGTGAGGGGCACTTGGATCACCTGAAAAAAGAAGCACAGGGGAACATTAAATAAGAGAGGAAGGGGAGTGGGGGCTGTTCATGGAGCTAAAAAAAAATGTAAAATGGATTAAAAAGGGGGTGGGTCACAGATCAAATGTTAGGCAAGGTGCCACAAGGTCTAAGAGAGCAAGAACAGGCTAATTAAAACACAATACCAAAGTAAAAAGGTGAAAAAAAGGGACAAGAGTTTAAGACCTGAGCTAGCATTGCTGCTGGATCTTAAGAGGAAACACTCTACAGGCACATAGATTAAATCAGCCAAAATTGAACTCTAAAATACTTGCAAGACAGTATTAGCAGAAATCAAAATCCATTAAAATATCATTCAAGAATTAAGATTGCAGAGCAGTGCAGAGCTATATGGAGCCAATCAGAGAGCTCCTGGGGCTAACTGCAGCCAATGGGTCACAGTAGAAAGAGACGCCAGACTTAAACACAGAAAAACTGCCTCATGAAAAAAAAAAAGAAAAAAAAGAAAAATCAAGGTCCTAGGGCTCCCTTCCAGGAGGTAATCAGTCCCCAAGGGAGAGTCCATACCTGGGCTTCTGTGAGAGGATGATTTCTTCAGAACCGGACCATGGATTGCAGTCTGCAAGGTCGGGTTCTTCAGACAACCATGGTTGTGGCAATCAGGCCACCTGAAAATAGAAGAACAGTGGGACATTAAAATCAGCAAAACGTGAACTCTAAAATACTAGCAATACAGTATTAACAGAAATCAAAATCCATTAAAATATCATTCAAGCATTAACATTGCAGAGTTATATGGAAACAATTGAAGTGCTCCTTGGGCTAACTGCAGCCAATGGCTCACAACAGGAATAGATGACGGACTTTAACCCAGAAACAACTGTTCTAATAAAAAAAAGGAAAATCAAGGCCCTAGGGCTCTGTTTCTTGAGGTAATCATTCCCCAAGGGAGACTCCATACCTGGGCTTCTGTGAGGGGCTGGTGGCTTTAGAACCAGACCACAGTTGGCAGTCTGGCTGCTAGGGTTCATCAGAGAATCATGGCTGTGGCACTCTGACCACCCGAAAAGGAAAGGTCAAGGGGACATTAATTAAGAGAGGCATGTTGGTGGAGGCTGTCCGTGGAGCTAAAAAGAAACTACAAAATTGTTTAAACAGAGTTTGGGTAGCAAAAAAAATGTTAAGCAAAGAGCCACAAGGTCTGAGAGAGTGAGAGCAAGCACAGGCTAATTAAAACACAATACCAAATAAAAAGGCAAAAAATGAGGGGTGTGAGTTTAAGACCTGAGCTGAGATCGCTGCTGCATCTTAAGAGGGAACACTCTACAGGCACTTAAATTAAATCAGCAAAACTTGAACTCCAAAATACTAGCAAGAGAGTATTAGCAGAAATCAAAATCCATTAAAATATCATTCAAGCATTAAAACTGCAGAGCAGTCCAGACCTATACATAGCCAATCAGAGTGTCCTGAGGCTAACTGCAGCAAATGGATCACAGCAGGAATAGCTGCCTGACTTAAAGTCAGAAACAACCGTCCTCATGTAAAAAGAAAAATCAAGGTCCTAGGGCTCCCTTCCTGGAAGTAATCAGATCTTGAGGGAGAGTCCATAGCTGAGCTTCTGTGAGGGGCTGGTGGCTTCAGAATTGGACCATGGATGGCAGCCTGGGAGGTTGGGTTCATACGAGAATCACGGGTGTGGAACTCTGACCACCTGAATATGGAATGACAGGGGGACATTAAATAAGCGAGGCAGGGGGTGAGGGCTGTTTGTAGAGCTAAAAATAAATGCAAACTGGCTTAAACAAATGTGGGTTGCAGACAAAGTGTTAGGCAATGTGTCTCAATGTCTAAAAGAACAAGAGTAGGCTAATTAAAACACAATTCCAAAGTGAAAAGGTGAAGAAAAAGGGATGCGAGTTTAAGACCTGAGCTGAGATCGTTGCTTGGTCTTAAGAAGAAACACAGTACAGACACTAAGATTAAATTGGCAAAACCTGAACTCTAAAATACTTGCAAGACAGTATTAACAGTGCAGTGCTAAACAGAGCCAATCGGTTTGGTCCTGGGGCTAACTGCAGCCAATGGGTAACAGCAGGAATAGACATCAGTCTTAAACCTCGTCACATCACGGATTCTCTCATCACAGTGTTTACTGACCTGACTGGAGTGCTACCCTCCAACTGCCTGCACCCTGCTGGGGAACAAACTGCATGCCTCAAGGGGGCTCAATCCCTGTTTTCTACTTATAAACAAGTGTCAGTGAAAGAGGCTTACAAACACATAAAGAAAAATACTAGGCAAGACCAGAATGGGGAGGGATGGAGTCTGTATGAAACTCCTATCCCTAACACTGGATGTCATCATCGTGCCAGTTAGAAAACTATATAACAATTTGCAGGCTCATGCACAATTCCCCAGGATCTGGAAACAGGCTCTCATGATGCCAGTGCACAAGAACAGTGCTATGACATGCACCGCCAATTAAAGGCCAATATCCATCCTCTCTCCTTTATCTAAAGCCCTGGAAAAGTGTGTGGCCACCCAAGTCACATATTACCTCAACAAATACAACCTGTTATGTCCCAACCAACATGGCTTCAGGCACAATAATAGTACCTTCACTGCTTTGCTGAACTACACCAACTACTCGAGCAAGGTACTAGACAAAGGAAAACTGGTGAGGTCAGTCTTCTTAGACCTCGCCAAAGCCTTCGACACTGTCAATCACTCTTTCCTCCTGACTCAACTAGAGAACCTGGGGGTTGCAACCACTGCTGTCTGCTGGTTCAAGGAATACCTAACACACAGAAGCCAATGTGTAAAAATTGGGCACACAGTATCTAGCTCCAACGAGGTATCTTTAGGGGTCCCACAGGGGTTAATACTGAGGCCCTTACTATTCAGCCTCTTCCTAAATAATCTTCCTGAAGCTTGTAATATTAAACTGATACTTTGCGCAGACAATGCTATACTTCTCACCAGCAGTTCATCAATAGTCGCCCTCCACTCTGAGCTGCAGGCATCCTTCTACAAGTTGGAAGACTGATTATGAAGCAATATACTTCTATTAAACTTCAACAAGACCAAGGTGATGCTCGCAGCCAGCCCACAGCACAAAAAGAAGCTCCCTCTCCTCACCATCTCCAATAAAGTCTGTGAGCCGCTAGAACAAGTTCACTCCTTCAAGTACCTGGGGGTCACCATTGATGAGTCCCTCACCTTCACCCAACACATCAACACAGTGGTAAAAGCAGTGAACACCAAGCTGGGTGTACTCTATAGGCATAAAAAGTATCTCACTCCAGAAGACCTTCATCTCAGTCTCCAGCTCCATCCTTTCTACCATTGACTATGGATGGGTGGTCTATGGTGCAGCAACAGACACTGCACTAAAAAGGATTCACATTGCCTTCAACAAGGCATGTAGGCTCACAATGGCTGCCGATCGAAATACTCACACCTGCTCCTTATACAAGGAGATCAATTGACGGCCACTAAAGAACAGGATTATATCCTAAACATGTCTCCTTGGAAAAAAGGTGCTAATGAGTAACCCCACCCCATACATTTCTAGCATCCTAACAACAGGTGCTACCAGCTATACCACCAGAGGCAGGATAAGGAGGGGCCCTATCAACACCTTTCCATCAAACTGTGCAGGGACAGCGTGCTTTCAGTTATATGGCCCCCCAATGGCTCAATGAAATCCCAGTGCACATTCTAAACTCCCAATGCATCTCTCAATTCAAAAATGGCCTAAGGCAACACCTTCCTACCAGGACAATACGTGACTGCCACTAGGACTATAACTCCCATAATGCCCTCTCACCCACACTCTCCTTCCCCTTCCTTTTACTCCCACTTTTCCCCCATTGCCCTATCCCTCTGTCTTCCTCTCCCCCTGTGCCTTTTCCCCCACTGGATCAACCTTAAAACCAGCCTACTAACACTACCTCCCAACCTCCTAGACAAAGCCACTTCTTTTGGCTGGCCACTGACCCCCCAAGTCTCCCCTTCCCTTTACCTTGACTCCTCCTCGGACTCTCACACTAGGTGATACACCTCTTTCTCTCTTTCACTACATATAAACATTTTCCTTTACCCTAGTTGAATGCTCTTGATGCTGTACTATCACCATTGGTACTATGAATGACATTGTAACCTTATTGTATACTAGCTACCTACTATTCGCGTATTGTATATAACCTGTTTGTTATTGTTGTCATTGTCACTGTTTGACGTGGAACATTTGTAAAAGAACTCTGAGCTCAAAGGTGTGATCCACATCCCTAAATAAATAAATAAATAAATAAAACCTAGAAACAACTGTACTCATGTAAAAAAGAAAATTAAAGATCCTAAGGCTCCCTTCCTGAGGGTAATTGGTCCCCAAGGGAGAGTCTGTACCTGGGCTTTTTCAAGGGGTTGGTCACTTCAGAACTGGACCCCAAATGGCAGTCTGGCAGGCCAGGTTTGTCAGAAAACCATAGCTGTGGCACTCAGACCACCTAAAAAGAGAAGGACAGAGGGTCATTAAATAAGAGAGGCATGTTGGTGGGGGCTGTTCGTGGAGCTAAAAATAAATTCCAAGTGGCTTAAACAGGGAGTGGGTCGCAGAGCAAATCTTAGGCAAGGTGCCACAATGTCTAAAAGAGCAAGAGCAGGCTAATTAACACACAATTCCAAATTGAAAAGGTGAAAAAAGGTATGTGAGTTTAAGACCTGAGCTGAGATCGTTTCTTGGTCTTAAGAAGGAACACTGCACAGGCACTTAGATTAAATCGGCAAAACTTGAACTCCAAAATACTTGCAATAGAGTATTAACAGAAATCAAAATCCTTTAAAATATCTTTCAAGCATTAACATTGAAGGGCAGTGGAGAGCTATATGGAGCCAATCGGAGTGCTCCTTGGGCTAACTGTAGCCAATGGGTCACAGCCAGAATAGACACCGGACTTAAACCTAGAAACAACTGTACTCATGTAAAAAAGAAAATCAAGGTCCAAAGGCTCCCTTCCTGGAGGTAATTGGTCCCCAAGGGAGAGTCCGTGCCTGGGCTTATTTGAGTGGTTGGTTGTTTCAGAACCAGAAAATGGATGGCAGTCTGGCATGCTGGGTTCGTCAGAAAGCCAAGGCTGTGGGACTCAGACCACTTAAAAAGAGAAGGACAGAGGGTCATTAAATAAGAGAGGCATGTTGGTGGAGGCTGTTTGTGGAGCTAAAAAGAAATGCAAAATGGATTAAACAGGGGGTGGGTCACAGGCCAAATGTTAGGCAAGGTGCCACAATGCCTGAGAGAGCAAGAGCAGGATAGTTAGAACACAATGCCAAAGTAAAATGGTGAAAAAAGAGTGGTGTGAGTTTAAGACCTGAGCTGAGATCTGTGCTGGGTCTTAAGAGGGAATCCTCAACAGGCACTTAGATTAAATCTGGAAAATTTGAACTCTAATATACTTGCAAGACATTATTAACAGAAATCAAAATCCTTTAAAATATTTTTCAAGCATTAACATTGCAGGACAGTGCAGAGCTATATGGAGCCAATCGGAGTGCTCCTTGGGCTATCTGTAGCCAATGGGTCATAGCCGGAATAGACATAGGACTTATACCCAGAAACAACCCTCCTCACAGAAAAAAGAAAAATCAAGGTCCTAAGGCTCCCTTCCGGGAGGTAATCACTCCCCAAAAGAGAATCCATATCTGGGCTTCTGTGAGGGGCTGGTGGCTTCAGAACTGGACCACGGATTGCAGTCTGGCAGGTTGGGTTCATCAGAGAACCACAGCTGTGGCACTCCAACCCCCTCAAAAGAGGACAGCGGGATGTTATATAAGAGAGGTGGGGGGCTTATCACGGAGCTAAAAATAAATGCAAAATGGCTTAAACAGGGGGTGGGATGCAGACCAAATGGTAGGCAAGGTACCACAATGTCTGAGAACTTCCTTCCTGGAAGTAGTCAGACCCTGAGGAAGTGTTTGTACCTGGGCTTCTATGTGGGGCTGGTGGCTTCAGAACTGGACTGAGGATAGCAGTCTGGCAGGTTGGGTTCATCAGAGAACCAAGGCTGTGGCAACTGGACCATCTGCAAAGAGAAGGACAGGAGGACATTAAATAAGAGAAGCGTGTTGGTGGGGTCTGTTCAGGGAGCTAAAAAGAAATGCAAAATTGATTAAACAGGGGGTGGGTCTCAGACTTAAATGTTAGGCAAGGTGCCACAAGGCTTGAGAGAGCATGAGCAGGCTAATTAAGACTGAATACCAAAGTGAAAAGGTGAAAAAAGAGCGGCGTGAGTTTAAGACCTGAGCCGATAGCACTGTTGGGTCTTAAGAGGGAATACTCTACAGACACTTAGATTAACTCAGCAAAACTTGAACTCTAAAATCCTAGAAGACAGTATTAAAATAAATGAAAATCCATTAAAATATCATTCAAGCATTAATATTGCAGAGCAGCGCAGAGCTTTAGGGAGCCAATCGGAATCCTCCTGAGCTAACTGCAGCCAGTGGGTCACAGTAGGAATAGACACCAAACTTAAACCCATAAACAACTGTCCTCATGTGAAAAAAAAAAATCAAGGTCTTATGGCTCCCTTTCTGGAGGTATTCCATTCCCGAGGGACAGTCTATACCTGGGCTTCTGTGAGGGGCTGGCTTCAAAACCGAACCGCGGATGGCAGTCTGGTAGGTCGGGTTCATCACAGAAGCACAGCTGAGGCACTCTGTCCACCTGAAAAGAGAAGGACAGGAGAACATTAAATAAGAGAGGCAGGGGGTTGGGAACTGTTTGTGGAGCTAGAAATAAATGCAAAATTGCTTAAACAGCAGGTGGGTCGCAGAACAAATGTTAGGCAATGTGCCACGAGGCCTGAGAGAGCAAGAGTAGGATAATTAAAACACCATACCAAAGTAAAATGATGAGAAAAGAAGGACGTGAGTTTAAGACCTGAGCTGAGATCTCTGCTGAGTCTTAAGAGGGAACATTCAACATGTACTTAGATTAAATCAGCAAAATTTGAAATCTAAAATACTTGCAAGACAGTATTAACAGAAATCAAAATCCATTAAAATATCATTCAAGCATTAACATTTCAGAGTGGTGCAGAGCTATATGAAGCAAATTGGAGCGCTCCTGGGGCTAACAACAGCCAATGGGTCACAGCAGAAAGAGATGCTGGACTTATACCCAGAAACAACTGTCCTCATGTAAAAAAGAAAAATCAAGGTCCTAGGGCTCCCTTCCTGGATGTAATCAGTCCCCGAGGAAGAGTCCATACCTGGGCTTCTGTAAGGGGCTGATTTCTTCAGAACTGGACCGTGGATGGCAGTCTGGCAGGTCGGGTTCATCAGAGAACCATGATTGTGGCACTCTGGCCACCTGAAAATAGAAGGACAGGGGGACATTAAATAAGAGAGGCAGGGGGTGGGGGCTGTTTGTGGAGCAAAAAAGAAATGCTAAATGGGTTAACCAGGAGGTGGGTCGCAGACTAAAATGTTAGGCAGGTTGCCACAAGGTCTGAGAGAGCAAGAGCAAGCTAATTAAAAACACAGTACAGAAGTAAAAAGGTGAAAAAACAGGGGCATGAGTACAAGACCAGAGCTGAGATCACTGCTTGGTCTTAAGAGGGAACACTCTACAGGCAATTAGATTAAATTAGCAATACTAGAACTCTAAAATACTAGCAAGACAGTATTAACAGAAATCAAAATCCATTAAAATATAATTTGGGCATTAACATTGCAGAGTTATACGGAGCTAATCGGAGTGCTGCTGGGCTAACTGCAGCCAAAGGCTCACTGCAGGAATAGATGACGGACCTTAACCCAGAAACAACAGTCTTCAAAAAAAAAGGAAAATCAAGGACATAGGGCTCCCTTTCTAGAGGTAATCATTCCCCAAGGGAGAGTCTGTACCTTGACTTCTGTGAGGGGCTGGTGACTTTAGAACCGGAACTCGGTTGGCACTCTGGCAGCTCGGAATCATCAGAGAACCACGGCTGTGGCACTCTGACCACCTGAAAAGAGAAGGACAAGGGTACATTAAATAAGAGAGGCAGGATGGTGGGGACTGTTCGTGGAGCTAAAAGAAATGAAAAATTGTTTAAACATGGATTGAGAAGCAGGCCACATGTTAGGAAATGTGCCACAAGGTCTGTGAGAGAAAGAGAGAGAGAGAGAGCAAGTGCAGGCTTATTAAAACAACACCAAATAAAAAGCTGAAAAACAAGTTGGGTGAGTTTAAGACCCGAGATGAGATCGCTGCTGTATCTTAAGAGGGAACACTCTACAGGCACTAAATCAGCAAAATTTGAACTCCAAAATACTAGCGAGACAGTATCAACAGAAATAAAAATCCATTAAAATATCATTCAAGCATTAACATTGCAGAGCAGTGCAGAGCTGTACGGAGCCAATCAGAGTGCTCCTGGGGCTAACTGCAGGAAATGAATCACAGCAGGAATAGATGCCGGACTTAAACCCAGACACAACTTTCCTCATGGGAAAATGAAAAATTAAGGTCCTAGGGCTCCCTTCTGGGAGGTAATGAGTTCCCGAGGGCCAGTACATACCTGGGCTTCTGTGAGGAGCTGGTGGCTTCAGAACTGGACCTTGGGTGGCAGTCTGGTAGGTCAGGTTCATCAAAGAACAAAGTCCAAGAGGGTAGCATCTTTCAGAAAAAGAGATATGCAAGAACAAGGGGGCACAATTTTGAAGATAGAAGGAGGATGGCTCAGAGGTAATGTTAGAAAGTATTTTTTCACAGAGAGGGTTGTGGATGCATGGACCAGCCTTCCTGAGGAGGTTGTGGAGTCAAGAACAGTGGAAGAATTCAAAAATGCATGAGACAGACATAAAACAATTCTCGTGGGGGGTAGGAGGAAGTAATCTGTTGGTTAACTAGCATCTGCAGCTTATCCATCAGGTATGGAAATTGGCAGACTACATGGATCAAGTGGTACTTATCTGCCATCAAATTCTATGTTTCTATGTAGAACATGCAGAGTGCAAAAGAACTCACTAAACCCCATTTGTTGTTGCCATGACAACTATAATAGAAACACTGTTGTCATCATTCTTGTGCTATGCTCTTGACCCGAATCTCCCCTCTGTGATGACATGTTTAGTCAGTCAGTGTTGCCATTGTAATAGTGTGATTTTTTTTTTTTTTTTTTACAGCTCAAGATTGGCATCTAAGCTTTAAACCAAGCCAAACAGCCTTCTTTCACCGCTTCTCCAAACTCTGAATGATCTCCTCAAATTCGCACCTCCACCACCCACTTCCCTATCTACTGCCCAGGCAAATTACCTCATTGTAAATTATTCCTTCACTTGAACACCAAGTCCCCCCATACAAATTCCCTGTCTGACCAGCAGCACCTTCCTAAGCTTGAAGTTGGCTTATATTAACAACCACAGTACTTACCTGGCAAATCCTGTTCTCTACTGTTCTGTCCAGAACCAGTTGTTAAGTTTTAACTTTACCTCAGCTAGCTGTACCCTATGTATATATGGCTCTGTGATTGACTGTTAACCAATGTATAACCAAACATACCTCATTCCACTGTATACCTGTTCTATGTTGTTGCTTAATAAACTGCATGTTATCCTCCCACTATAACCCTCACCCAGGTTGCACAGCGAGAGGAGCATCTTTTTGCTCAGTGTGCCTTCCCTGGTGAAACAATTCAATAAATAAATATATAAATAAAACACACATTCACACTAAACTGGCATTTTTTTTTCATTTTCCTCGTCAGACAAACTTGCTGGCTAGCCAATGCTGACATCTGCATGATGTCAGAATCTGACATACTGTTTGCAACTTTGCAGATGTTCTTGATGTGCTCTATAGCTCTGCCGAAGCACGTATATCCTATGAACATCTTCAAGGTGAACTGGAACATAAATGGACTGTGGATGGACTGATGACCAGATGGCGGAATGACAGTTTGAATATAAAATCAGGTACAGTTAATAAAAAAAAAAAAAAAATTGTAAATGGTTAGTTTGAAGATTTTTTTTTTTTTATTCACATTGGTTAAAAAAAAAAATAAGGTACTCACAGGGGTTGCAAATAATTTAATCACAAGATTAGGGCATGGAAGCCATCCTGGTAGGGCTGAGGGTTGAGGCGCTGGATGCCATGACTGGCGCCACACCGGCGACCCAGGTTCAGGAATGAGCCCGGGTCATCGGGAGATGGCAGGGGAGGACTAAGATTGAGCATCTGTAGACAGCTCTCTTAGTCCTGTGGTGGGTTCAGGGCTCTCCCGTGGCTCTGGCATCCCTGTGGCAGAGTCTGGGGGCACTGCAGTGCATGGCACAAAAAGCATGGGGATTGGGGCAGCAGCAGATGTCCTCTGGGTGCGTAAGGGAGCGTGCGCACACTGGGCGGGACATCATTACACATCCGTGCCTCAGGGGAGGAAACAACAAGAAAATCCCTCTACCCTCGGGTGAGGCGACGGCGATCTCTGGCAAGCCGACCCACCACACGTCCAATACAGGCTGACTCTCCGGTTCTCCTTTGTGTCTGGATGCCTCTGCATGGGGCAGGGAGAGTCCCAGACCCCACATACCCAATGAAGCTTCTGGAGTGGCCAGTTCAGTTAGGCGGTTGAGTGTGGCGGCTGTCAGCGAGACCTTGAGAGATGCCCCAAGAGTAGGATGCAGAAATAGATCCTACAAAAAAAAAAAAAAGATTAGAGCATGGCACTCAGCTTTACCTTATGTCACATTATCTCACAAGGATGTGATTTATGTTTGGTTTATGCAACCACTGGTCATTCCTTATTAACATACTAACATACTAAAAGCCAGCAGAATAGGCTTAATGATCCTTCGTGTCTGCTTGGTAGCCAGCCCCTAATGGGCGCTGGCTCCTCCACCCCCCCTTGCCCCCAAGAGGGTCCTCTTAGGCTTCAGTATACCCATGCACCTGTCCCACCCCCTCTTAAAGCCCTCCACTGTGCCCTCCTCCACTAGAGTCCTGGGCAGTGCATTCTATGGCCTCAACATCCTCCTGGTGATGTAATACCTTCTACGTTCTCCCCTGTAGTTTCCTCCCACCAGCCTCCACCCTTGCCCCCTGGTTGTGCCCCCCTTCTTTAGCCTGAACATTTCTTTGGTTCTGCCCCTGTTTATCCCTTTCACATATTTGAAGACCTCTACCATGTCCCCCCTGTCTCTCCTCCAGTGAGTACAGCCCAAGGACTTCCAGCCTTTCCTCGTAGGTCCTCTCACTCATGCCCCGAATCATCCTGGTTGCCCTCCTTTGAAACCTCTCCAGCAATGCTATGTCCTTCCTAAGGTGAGGTCTCCAGAACTGCATGCAGCACTCAAGATATGGCCTGACCAAGGCATTATACAGAGGGAGTATCACCTACCTCCTCCTGGACGTAATTCCCTGGGCTATGCAGCCCAGAATCCTGCTTGTCTTTGCCGCAGATCTTCTGCATTTTTCAGTGTTATTTATTTTGGTGACTACTACCACCCTCAGGCCCTTTCACTCATTGTGGCTTGCACTGAGACCCCCCCAGGGTATATACATGACCTGGTTTTCAGACCCCCAGATGCAGCACCCTACACTTCCCTGGATTAAACCTTAGTCCCCACTTTCTTGACCAACCCTCCACGGTATCCAAAACCATCTGGAAGGTCTCTCACATTTCCTCCCCATTTGCCAGTTCCCCCAGTATTGAGTCATCCACAAAGAAGCTCATCCTACTCCTAACCCCCCTCCCTATATCAGAGACATAGGCATTCAACAGGAGTGGCCCCAGTACCAAACCTTGGGGAACCCCCCTGAAGACCTTCTTAGGGGAGGAGACTATCCCACCAACCACTACCCTCTATGTTTGCCCCGTTAGCCTATTTTCTACCCATCTAAACAACTGTCCTCCTACCCCATCCCCCCCAGCTTTGTCAACAAGCCGATGTGGGGTACTGAGTCAAACGCCTTACTAAAATCCAGATATAGGATGTCCACCGGTCTTTGTCGGTCCAGGGTCCCTGTCACCCAGTTGTAAAAATCTATGAGGCTGGTCTGACATGATCTCCCCGGGACAAAACCATACTGTTTGTCATCCATGTGCCACAACCTTTCCAGTTACCTCCCGAGCTTCTCCTTGATGAAGCCCTCCATTAGTTTGCTTACCACAGATGTTAGGCTGACAGGCCGGTAATTTCCCATCTCCCCCCTACACCACCCTTTGTGGATAGGCACCACATGAGCCACCCTCTAGTCTTGAGGCACCCATCCTGTCTGCAGAGAGGTGTTGAAAAGTTCAGATAGCAGAGCTGCTAGTTAGTCCGCCAGTTCCTTCAGAACCGTCAGATACAGCCCATCCGGTCCCGGTGCCTTATCAGTTTTCAATGCCCAAAGGGCCTCCCTCACATTGTCATCTGTGATTCTCCCTCCCAAACCCCCCCCTCAACTAAATACCCATCCTCTTCTAGGCCTGGCCCACCCAGTGCCCCAGCCTCTTCCAATCCTCTCAGCTCCATCTGACCTCTCCACTCAGCTGTCTCCCTCTCTCTTCCTTCTGGCTGAATGGATCCTCTGCCTCCTTCCATAAGCATCGAGGCAAAGTACTCATTTAGTACCTCTGCCTGCTCTCCTGCCTCCTGAGCCCATCCCTCCCCAGTCCTAATCCTGGAGATCTATACTCTCCCTTTTCTCTTCTCCCCTATGTATCTATAAAATCCCTTTCCAGCCCTCCAGATATCCCTAGCCAGGTTTTGCTCCATCCTTGCCTTGGCTCCCCTCACCACTTTGGTGACCCTCCTTGCTGCCATTTCATAGTCTCCTCTCTCCCTTGGCCCCCTGGATCACTTAAAACATGCATAGGCAGCCTTTTTATCCCTCACTGCCTCTTGTACCTCCCTGGTCCACCAGCACGGCTTGTTGGCTCTAACATTTTTATGCCTTACCCTTGTACATGAGCTTGTAGCCTCCTGCACCCATTTCTTAATGGTCTCCCACAAGCTGCCAACATCCATGTCTGGCCTAATCTTGTTCAAGCTCCTCCTTAGCACCCTGTCCATACCCATGAAGTCTGTCCCCTGAAGCCCACTACTACAGTATTTGAGTGGTTATCCTCCCCCCCTAGACATGGCAGAAATCAGACCATGACATGGTCTCCACCTGCCAGTGGATTATGTACCAATAGAGACCTTATCTGGTTGTTGTCTGCAAGGACAACATCCAGTATCCCCACCCCCGGTAGGTTCCCCCACCTGTTGGACCAGGAAGGCATCCTGAAACACATCCATCCGTCTCTGCTCCCTGGCCACCGCTGATGTCATAGTGTCCCAGTCTGCCCCCAGCATACTTAGGTCCCCCATGACCACCACCCTACCCCTTCCACCGTCACAGTGCCCCTTGATATTCTTAACTAATTTTTCCTAAAGGGCCTCATCCATTGTGGGGGGTGGTCTATACACCAATCTGATTTTCAATCCAGTATAGCACAGTGGTTTAAGGCTCTGTGCTGCAAATCTGGTGACATCCAGCAGACCAGACCTGGGTTTGAATCCCACAGCTTCCACTTGCATACAGTGTGACCCTGAGCAAGTCACTTAACTTCCCTGTGCTCCCAGGTCACTCCTGTAAAAAAGCTTTCAGCTTAGTGTGCTACTCTTGGTTAAACAACTAAATGAAAAAAAAATATTTTGCCTCCCCTGGTTTGCAGGGTTACCTAAATCACTTTCACTCCCCCATTAGCCTCCTCTACTCCACTAACCCCTATGTCATTCTTGACTATTAGCGCTACACCCCCTCCTCTACCTATATTGCTTAAATATTTCAAGCCTGCCACAGTAGCTTCTTATTCTTGTTCAGAATCAGCTGTGAACATATTTGACCTCCCAAGACCCTATTCAATTATGAAGACTTGTGCAGAAATGCAGGACTTCACTGAAAAAGATATCCTTCATTTTTAACAACCCTGGGTAAGTAAATGTTAAATAAAGTCAGTCCTCTAAGATACAACCTTGTGTAATTGCCCTTATGACTCTCATTTTTTGTATAAATATTTTGGAACATCTTGCAAAACTGACAGCTTGCACTTGCATGTTGCTTTAAAAATCTACTCAGAAAAGACTTCATTTTCTATGATTCTTTTGCTTTTTGGCAGGATGTGATACTGCCAGAGAGAAGCACTTCCTAGCTCCCTAACAGTCCTGGCAGTACAGCTTTTCTGTGAGACCAGTGAAAAAAGATATGCAGTCTTTTCAGGTATTTGTTTTCAACAGGTTTGCAAAAGGTTTAACTCAGAAAGGTGTTTTTTTTTAATCTAGAATGATTCTAGAGAGTCTCTTAGCTTAAATACAGTGCAGTTTTGAAAAGTTTCCAAATGCTGTGGTAGATCAGATTGCAACTGAAATATTGACTTGCTGCATATGTTTAATTAGTGGTTTCTTTGTTTTTCCTGCATTTTTAAAATTTTGTATGAAGAAACTGGACTTTTAGACTAAGAAATGTGTGCAGTTGCAGTTATTTGAATGTTTATGTTTTTGTGTGTGGTAAGAGAAGCCTTTCTCCTCCAGTCTTTGAATTCAAAATGAGTATTTGTAATGCTGTTGTGTTTATATATTATAATATGTTGCAAGCCAGGGAATGTTACTAGGCAATTTGCTTCTCAATCCTGTGCCACTTAACCTGAATAGATTTTTTTTTTATTTGAATAAGGGTTAAAAAAATCAGGAACAGCTGTCTTAAAATATTTAATATTAGCTGAAGAAATTTTTGTGGCAAAGTATTTTGTGAAAAAAACTAGACTATATCACTAATATCTGACATAGATTTTATGTTTTTATATACTGTGAATTTTATAGTTTTCTTGGTGTGACTACAGTTTGTGACCCAGGTATTACAGTGGATGGAAATAGTATGGGGGATGTGGATACCATGAATACCGTGACACTGCCTGTCCACTACATTTTTTCCAAAGTAAATTTCTGCAGAAAAGAGAGGGGGTTTGTTCTGCATTCGTAGGGCACACTGTACAGAATGGGTGCCAGGAGAACTAGGTCTAAGACCAGATGTGGAGGTGATCAGAAGGCTGTGCCGGTTGCTGGCTCTTGGTGCTGGATCGAGGAGGCCAGTGGGGTGATTGTGCACTACCTGCCAGAGTGGGGGTCTACCAGACCACCAAGTACAGGGTTTGTCTGCTATGGGCAGGTAGAGGTTAGGGAAGGGGAACCACTGGACCACCAGGGAATTCTTTCATTTTCCAAACAAGGATAGGGATCAGGGCTGGTGGGAGACCACTGCACCACCAGGGAGTGTATTGTTTTTAAACAAAGATAGGAATCAGCATGGGAGTGTGACATGGTCCAGCACACTGAGCCACTGTGGTAGTATGTAATGGAATCTGTAATGGGCAAACAAATGACCTTGTAGTGCAGTGGGTTCATCTGCATCTTTGTTTGAATATTCACCCATAGGGGTGCAGAATTAACCAGTGTGTGCTGCGCATTATGGTTGGTCTTTAGCCCATACCCTTTTAGCACAGCACAAAGCATGGTGGAACACTGGCTGGATGCTACGCTACCATGGCTGATATTCAAATTAATAGTGCAGTCAGTTCAGATCATGCTATTCATTTGAGTATGGTGCCAGAGCCAGTTGTCCCCGTTTTCTCATTTGGCACCCCTTTGTGTGCGCGAAGCTGGCTGGCTTTGAATATAGGGTCCAAAATGCCCTACCTATTAGATAAATACAATTTGATTGGGGTGCAATGGGTTATGTGGGTATATAATTACAAAATGACACTAATTTAAGGTTCGAATGGAACTCAAGGTTTTGAAAGACTTAATGAAATAAGTGTTGCATTACCTACAATATTTAGTAGATCAACAGCATGGGAAAGTAAAATAAATAAATAGCTAGAGACAATAAAGTTAAAATACATTTGGTAAAAATCTAGTGTTTTTTAACTCTAATGATACAGTAGTTTCTCTTTAACTCTGTCTTTTTCACTAGAACTCTGCTTTCTTTACTGCTATATTGTATTACCATTCGTATCTCTCTGCTGCTCTCTCTACTCAAGCTACTATACATTCCTCATTATTACCTTTATTTTAAAAGATCTGGCCAGATGTTGAATGCCTACCTTATAGTATTTTATCTTATTTAATTCTAACCCTAATCTCTCCTTTAGAACCTCTGACACTTTTGTCTCCACATCCTTCTCTGTGTTTTCCTTTTAGATACTACCAGAATACCCCAAACTCAAGCCAATCCCGCCCATGTCATTGTGATTTCAACAGAGCAGGTAACTCATATTTAATTTAGGGGTCAACATTTGGTATTGCAGTCACTAGCCAGCAGGGCTAGTGACTGGTAAAATGTATTTTCTTGTTTGGCAACCAGGTAAAAATCCCCACAGACTTCTCCACTGGCCCTGCTGGTGTACTTACTGAAGTGTTACCTTCTCCAGTACAAGTCCAAAGGGCTAGCTAAAGGAAAACCTTACTAGCTAGATACAAAATATGCTACATTTAGCTAGAGGGACAGTGACAATTTTGATGCCAGTGAAGGAGGTAGGGCTATTGTCATGTGCCAAGGAAGGAAGTGGGGCTATTGTCGGGGGCTGGGGGGGCTAGTGCCTGGAGAAGTGGGATGCTAGTATCTTGGGCTTTGGAAGATAGGTCAGCTAGGGTCAGAAGTTGTGGAAGGAGGGAGCGGGCTAGTTTCAGAGCAGAGGGAGAGTGTAGAGGAGGGTGTATGTGTGCCTCAGGTGTCTCAGGAGGTGGTGTCCAGAGGGGGCCTTGCAGAGCAGGTGGGTAACAAGTGTATATATGACTCTCAAATGGGTGAGGAAGAAGGGGTGTGGTTTCTGGGAGTCAGGGGGCCCAGGAGGGAGGGAGGTGATATCCACAGGTTTAGAAAAGTGGGATGCCTAGAGAGAGAGAAGGGTGTTCAATGAGACTGTGGTGAAGGAGAAGGAGGGGCAGTGTGCGGGGGTTGAGGCAGGAAGTAGAGGCAGGGGGTTGGTGTCTGGGGCTATGGAGGGAGCCAGGGTAGTGTTGGAGCTGTGTAAGGTTTACAGTCAAGGGGGCTACAGTCATGGGGGGCTGTAAGGAAAACATGCTAGTGTCCAGTGCTGTGGAGGGAGGGGGCAGGTATCGTGGAGACTGTGGAGGGAGATGGCTGTTGTTGGGTGCTGTGGACAGTGGTGGCTGGTGTTGGGTGCTGTGGACACAAGTGGCTGGTGTTGGGTGCTGTTGATCAAGGTGAGCTGGTGTAGAGTACTGAGGAGTCAGGTGTGCTAGTGTTGAATGCTGTAGAGGGAAGGGGCTAGTGTCTGGAGCCATGGAGGGAGGAGGCTAGTATTGGATACTGTGGAGGCAGGTGGCATAGTTTTGGATGCTTTGGAGGGAGAGGGCTCATGTTGGGTACATAACACTGTGGGGATGATTAAACACAAAAAGCATGAGAGAATAAAGTTTAAGACCCTACTTAAAAGCCTCCACCCCTGGGATGCAACAAACCACCTCTTGGTCATGTGGTGTTGGACCAACTTCCCTCACTGTCCCCCTTACTAGAGAATCCCTTGAAAGAAATACACAAGGTGAACTACGAGGAACTGTTTAGCCTGAGCAACAGTTAAAGGACATGGGGGATATTCATTTATTTTGGCCTGGTAATGACAGCTATTTTCAGACTCGAACCTACCTGGCATTTGTTGGAGGTCTCCTGACCAGACCCAGCTTTGCTTATGAGATTTGATAGAAGGCTGCAGGCACATACAGAGAATAATGAACCCCCTACCATGTAGAACAAGCCACATTGACTGAGTTAGTGACATAATGGGCATGAAAACAAAGCTTGAGTACCCTCAGGATGTCGCTAACCTCAAAAATTGTGTGGTTACCACAGCATTCTGCAATGAGGTGGGTTCATGACACATGACATCTGCAACACTGCATTTACAGGAAAAAAGATGGCCACTGGGTTGGACGTGCTGTCGGCTGCATTTGCCACTGCAGCCTAGTGCTTTGTATTACCTATTTTGCCTGATCTGTTGCACTGTTTTGATTTTACTGTTTTGACTTTAGAGTTCTGACTTTAGTGACTCTACAGATTTGGCCCTGTTTATTCTGTTTGTCTGATTTGGGCTGTTTAATCTTCCCCGTTGTTCTGCACTCTAAGTTGGCATTGGTATTGGAACAAGTGTGGCAGTAAAGTGTGCCGAACCTATGAGCAATATTGGGAAGTCCTTAATGACTGTCTCATAGTGTGTACCTGGGCTGTCGTCCCTCCTGCCTGTTACCTCCTGTTTGATCGGCTTGCTGGTGCCGGCTGCTGCTTTGCTCCTGAGGACTGTGTGGATTAATTTGATGTCAGATGCTGTTTTTTTCTACTTCTGAACTAGTGTTTGGGTGTAGCAGAATATTTTGCCGCTGAGGTCCTTGGGGAGTTATATATATTTTTTTTTACACTCTGTTTATCCCCACCACCTTTTCTACCCTCAGCTCTCCACTTAATCAGAGCCCTCAATGCCTCAAACATTGCAACCTACCTGACTCAAGGTCTGCCCCTAGAGTGCCTCAGCTCAACTCCCCTGAATCCTGCCCCGGGCAGGGTGAGGAAAGGTCCCCCTTACCTTTTCCCACAAATGTTCAGGGAGAGGGCTTGCACAGTGGAGTCTGCCCTGATGTTGTCGGTGGTGGCACGCATGCTGCTGGAATGGTCGTCACCTAAGAGAGGTGAAGGATTTTTTTCCTCTGAATTTGTATCCCTCTGTTACCCAACCCCCTGAGATGCTGGCGCATAGGACTTGAGTCCAGAGAGTCAACGTGCAGATGCACGCTCCTCTCAAGTGCCTAACAGTGTCCCCCCTTCCCGGCTTTGGTAAGTGAAGCCACCATGCCCCTTGAGAGCCGTGCACCCACTGGCCGTCTCAGGATGTCAGGTGCTATATAGCGCCCCTTGAATCCCACCCTGAGGGAGGAGAGCATCCATTGGAATGCTCCATCCTCCCTCCCCTGACCGACCCCCGCCGACCCGAGTCTGTTCCTGAAGGCGGGTCGCTGGCATAGCATGAGGTGTGGCGTCCAGCGCCTCAACCCTCAGCACCACTGGGTCAGCAGGGAGTTATATTTTTAAGGGAAGAGATATCGTGCTGAAGGGGACTTGGATTATATCTGTGAAGAACTTGGATATTGGCCGTGGATTACCTTTGGACTGTTGCCAGCTTGCCTAAGGTCTCCAGGAGCAGCATGTGTAACTGGACAAGTTTTAATTTGGAGCAGGGAGTTGGTCTCGGATCCTGTTGCTGGACTGACTGCAGTGTGTGGCTGAGCGGGGGTCCCAGTCTTACTTTGCTGGGTAGCCGGCAATGTGGTTGGTGTACCTTTAGGAAATCTTCATTGGACCTGCTAGTAAATGGGCCTGGCTGGGATCTGCAGCATCAGCCATAGGCTTGCAGTCTGGTCCCTTATTGGATTTATTGGGGCCGCTCCAACTTCAGTGTAACATCTTCTGAGTGGATTTGTTGACCTCCCTTCCTTCAGAAATACGGTTAGACTTTTATAGCTTTTATGTTTAAACTCTGTCAAGAAGGCAGTGAGAGTGCCCTCTTATCCCTTAGCCTTGGATCTGTGAGAGAGCAGCAAGGCTGAAAAGGGCCTGGTCATCATCAGTAAAGTCCCCTAGTAGTGAGAGTATTTTGGGGACTGAGAATAAATTGAGTTTTTAAGCACTCTATTTCCAAGGATGCAAGTGTCCCTGGGTGAATCTGTTTTTTTCCTCTGATGGTGGGATAGCCACTGGGGGTTGAAAAACTGATTTTTCTTTGCTATTAGTTTTTTAGAGACCTTAGTTTTTTTGTAGTTATTATTTGAAGGTGCCGCTTGTTATATGCATCTCCTGATTGCCTTAGGCTTGCTGTCTGGGACTGAATGATTATGTTAGGTTCTATTTTATTAATTATAATTTGGTTTTCCCGGATTGAGAGCTGAGGGAGTTTTAGGCGTTAAGTTTTAGTTTGTTTAATTTCTTATTATTTTTATTTTATTTAATGAGTATAATTTAGTGAATTGCTTTGTTTTCTGTGGAGTGGTGTAACTTTATTGTGATTACCAAAATGTGTCTGAGGCCTGCCCCCACAGTTGTGCTCTATTCATTCTCTGCCCTTCGTGCCCTCCCCCCCTTCATCTCCCACCCATTGCAGTTTGATATCTACCAGTGCTGTAGAGCACTGGGTATTGTTCATTGGAAGGGGAGAGGAGTTGGGGGGTGTGAACAGCCGAGGGTGAATGAGCGGAGCCACCGTATTGTGGTTGTGAGATCCAGGAGATGCCTTGGGGTGAAATGGAACCCAGATCGTGGCCCTCCATGTCTTGTTTCCATACCCAAGGGCACCACCAATTTTGATGGGAAGGTAGCCCGGACAGCCCTGGAAGCCCATCCAACTCGTGCAGTGTTATGTAATGCCAGTTCCATTAAAAACAAGACTGCAATTATGGCAGATCTTGTTGGTACAGTGGACCTGGCATGCATTACCGAGACCTGGCTGATGAGAGCTCTGGCCCCATATTGGAAGCTGCAACTCCGTCCGGATACTCTGATATTCACCGCCCGAGATTGGATCATGAGGAGGGGGTTGCGGACTGTTTCAAGACCGAACTGGGCCTCATAAAAGCACCAGTTGAGGAGACCAAGTCATTTGAATGTACTGTGGTAGCAGGTGTAGGCTGTAGGATCGCCTTCATCTACCGTCCACCCTTAGATGAGAAACGATTCCTTCAGGAAGAGGAGGATTTCATGATCAACAAGGCATTTGAGTCACCCAGGCTGATGGTCCTGGGTGACTTTAATGCCTGGGTCAATAGTGAACTCTCGCAATTTAGTCAGCACTTCCTCCAGTTAATGTCATCACTGGGCCTCACACAGATTGTTTCTACTACTACCCATAAACATGGTCATTCTCTTGACTTGGTTTTCCTCCTGGGGGTTAAAGCCTCTGAATTGGGGGTGGAATCAGTCGGATGGTCCAATTACAGTAGAAGCCGCTTTAGCAGGACGGCTCAGTTTCAGGACAATCGTCCCGTTTAAACGTCCATCTCTACAAAACGAAGTTGTTGTTTTATTTTTAAACTAACTGACATTGGTAGGGAGTTGGTTAATGTGAAGGGGTTATTTTTTTTTTGTATGCTTGTGCTTTATGTACAGTGTTACAGTATACACCATGTACTGGTAGAAGTACTCTGACACTGAAGTGGTGAGTATTATATAATGGTGTAAATTTTCTCCTCCATGAAGTGGTACAACTGGCTGTTGTAGTCATCTTCGAAAAGGTCATCCGACAGCAGCTCTGTAGTGTGTGGCAAACTGATTTGGGGCACAGCCTGAAAGGAGGTAGAGGAGGTAGATGGCATTTCAAACACTTCTGGCAATGCTTGCACTTCTGGCACCGCTACGTGTTCAATAATAGGTTCACTATGAGCAAGAGGAGCAAAGAAGTCAGTTGTGCTTGTCTGTTTCTTTTTTGAAATGGCATAAGCTTGTATGCTCCTTTCGGCATCGAGCAATGAATCCCACATTGTGGTTTGCCCATGTTGCTGACACCACAGTAAACCTGTGTGAATCCCAGTAAGGGCATCAGTGTTTGTGACTAGTGGTGCATCATCTGTGTCATCTATTGTTTGGTCCTCGATCTCGAATTCCTTATTGATTGCACTCACCACTTCAGAGTCAGAGAGTTCACCAACAGTGGGTTCATTTGAATCCATATCAACAAAGTCATTGAACGCTGCATGATCCATAAAGGAGGGTATGCTTACATCATCCAAGACTGGCATTTCTTCATTGGCAGTTGCATTGTCTCTTCAGATGCTCTCCCAAAAAAGCCTGCTTTGCAAAAACAATTTGCAACTGTTTGTGGCTTCACTGCCTGCCAAGCTCGGTGTAGCATATAAACTGCATCTGCCAAATTAACTTTCTGGCTATTTTTGCTGCATGAGCCGTCTCTCCCTCGTCAGAGAGAATGATTTTTGCTGCCACAAATTATCTGTAGTGCCCTTTTAAGTGTTTGGTCACCCCCATATCCATGGGTTTGATTATGCTGGTGGTGTTTGGTGGAAAAAAACACAAGCTTAATACATTTTAGGCATTTAATCAGATCATGAGGGTGTGCCGAACAATTGTCAACAAACAGGATGTTTTTTTTGTCTCCGTCTTCAGAGTTCAGCATCCCATGCCATCAGCCATTCTTGAAAAAAATTGCACCAGCCATCCATGCATTGCATGAACTGGTGTAGGTGACAGGCAGCAATTTTAAATCCCGAGGCAAACAACTTGGGAGTTTAGATTTTCCAATGACAAGAAGCTTTCGCTTCTCTGTTCCACATTGGTTAGCACAACAAAGCACAGAAATTCTGTCCTTGCTTTTTTGCCTCCAATAAGTTCATCTTGCTTTAAGGCATGGCCACGGTCTGGATAGCCCCAATAGAAAAGTCCAGTTTCGTCAGCGTCCCATACATCAGTAGGTAGATAACCAGAAAGGAAACCAGGCAGCACTTCAGCAATCCATTTCTGTGCAGCAGTGGCATCTGCATCTTGATTTTCCCCATGCTCCAGTTTAAAGACGATTTGATGTCACATTTTCCAGCTCGATAGCCATCCATTGGTGGCATCAAATCCATCATGTGACATCTCCCTTGCAAGATCAGCCTTTGCTTTCAGCATTGGACCTGATATGCGCAGTCCCTTCTGCAGAGCCTGGGAGAACCACAAGAGGAGATCCTCATCCACTTCACTGTACTTACCCTCCCTTTTCCTTTTGCGACTTGGGTTCACGTTTGTCCGCCACTCGCTGAGGATTGCATCACGGTTTTTACTGATGCGACCAGCCTCGCTTTTGGGAATTTTAAACTCCGCTGCTACTGAGACAAGAGACCTGGAGGAGTTTGACAATGCATCAAGCACTTTGACATGCTCTGCAAGCTTGAGTTTGTTCCAAGAAAGAGACATGGTAGAGTCAAAGCAGGGAGCAAGCAAGTGCCAAGAACATTAGAAACTGTTACATCAAAGGTCAGACCACTTAGTCTAATAGCAAAACTCTGTTGAAATCATCCCAATACACCGGCTTCTGTGTTAATTGGTGTCCTGCTTAAATGTTTAATTAACTCTATGTTTTCCATGGAATTGAGTGGCCATCCCGCTTAAGCACGTCTCATTTAAGTGGAGTGTACTGTACTACACTGTGCATTTCAGTTTTTGCACCCCCCCCTTCATAGGTCTGCCCCAGTGGAGATGATCAGTTACCACCCTTTATGAGATATAAGCTCTGAAGGCCTGGCGGCTGTACTTGATCTATCGGTTCTTCCATTGGCACCCAGTGACCCAGAAGCCCTAGTTGCTGCCTATAACCAAGCTGTAACCTCAGTTCTGGATGTCATTGCTCCTGTCCGTGTTCATCCTCTCTGTCTTCGCCCTCAGTCCACCTGGTTTGACTGATCTTAGTGGGAGATGCGGTGACTAGAATGAAGGTCAGAGCATTGTTGTCAGAGATTTGCCCTAGATACCGATCACCTTAGATTGATGGACCATTATCAAGCCTATCAATCCAGAATCACCTGTAAGAAGGCAGAGTACCTGTCCGGGGAGATTGAGGTCACTCGGAACTGACCAGCCCAGCTTTTTTGAACCGTGGACAGACTGTGCAACCCAGCCTGTCCACAGGTTCAAAGAACTTTTTTGCAAGTTGAGTGCGTGAAGCTGGTTCGATTCTTCACGTCTAATGTGGCCGACATCAAGGCGGAACCCCTACCGGCACACTCTGGCTCTGCTCTAGACGGGCATTTGAACATTACTCCTCAGTTTTCCTGGAGTACCTTCAACTGGCTGAAGCTCGGAGACATCATGCAGATTGTCCAGGGTATGCACCCTACGCTCTGTAGTTTGGATCCAGGTCCAACTACCCTGATTTTGGGCTGTAGTGACATTCTTTGCCCGGTCCTAGCACAGATAGTCTAGTGCTCCCTGGAAACAGGTGAGTTTCCTAGCTCTCTGAAGGAGGTGGTGATGACACCCCTTCTGAAGACAGCTTCCTTGGACCCAGACTGCCATGGAAAGTACAGACCAATCATGAACCTCCCCTTTAAGGGGAAATTGATCGAAAAAGTAGTGACCATACAAATGGAGGACCATTTGACCATCCATGATGTCTATGAGCCTCTCCAGTCTGATTTTCAAATGAGGCATAGTAGTAGTACTGAAATGGTGCTGATTCAGGTGCTCAATGATCTCCTGATAGCTAGAGATCAGAAGAATTGCTCCATCTTGGTCCTTCTTGCTCTCTCTTCAGCGTTTGAAACTGTGGACCATGGGGTCCTGCTCGATTGTCTGAGGTTCATCTGCGGCCTGTCAGGTACAGTTCTTAGGTGGTTTTCATCTTTCCTCACTGGAAGAACTCAAAGGGTGGTGTTGGGGATTTATTCCTCTGATCCAGTCCCTTTGTCATGTGGGGTTCCTCAGGGATTGGTGTTGTCCCCTATGTTGTCTGCAGTGTATACGCTACCTCTTGAAGACATTGTAAGAAGGTATGGGCTGAGGTTTTATTGCTATGCCGATGATACTCTCTATAGCTCTACTTCTCTTTTGCACCTGATCAGAATAGAGCTCTCTCAGTATTAAATAACTGCCTCGCAGAAATTCAGGAGTGGATGGCTTCCAGCTGGTTGAGGTTGAACTCGGCAAAGACTGAGGTGTTGGTGGTGGATCCGGGTTGCCGGATAGAGGGGTTGGGGGTGGGGTTACATAGAAACATAGAGGTTGATGGCAGATAAGGATCGCAAGGCCCATCCAGTCTGCCCATTTCTTTTTCTACCTTATATATGTGCCATCGGCCTTTGCTCTGTCAGCGGCCTATATATTCATACTCATCTGTATTGCTCCCTTATGCCTATCCCATGCCTGTTTGAAGCCCTGCACTGTATTCATAGCCACCACTTCCTTAGGTAGGCTGTTCCATGCATCCACCAATCTTTCTGTGAAAAGAATTTCCACATTCCCCTTTAATCAGGGCCCTCTAATCTTATGCTGTGTCCTCTTGTCCTGTTATTTTCTTATATTTAAACATGTTAGACTATTTCACCTTGTTAATGCCCTTAAGGTGTTTGAATGTTTCGATCATATCACCTCTCCCTCCTTTGCTCAAGGGTATATATATTGAGCTCCGTTAATCTGTCCTCATATGTCTTCTGATGCAATCCCTGCACCATTTTGGTTGCCCTTTTCTGGACTGCCTCAATTTGGTTAATGTTCTTGTGAAGGTGTGGCCTCCAGTACTGCACGCAGTACTCCAAATGGGGCCTAACCAGTGTCTTGTAAAGAGGGATTATTACCTCCTCTTATGACTTGTGATACCCCTACTAATACACTGTAACATCCCCCTAGCATTACCTACTGCTTTAGAGGTCTGCTTGGATGATTTCAGGTCATCAGTGATGATGATGCCCAAGTCTCTTTCTTCCTTTGTCACTGCCAGCAACTCCCCTCCCAGCCTATAGGTGGCTTCAGGGTTTCTCTTCCCTATGTGCATGATCTTGCACTTCTTTGCATTAAATCCAAGTTGCCACTCTTCTGACCATTTTGCTAGTTTATCCAGATCTCTTCTCATTCTGCCCACCCCATCTGGATCATCTACTCTGTTGCAGATCTTGGTGCCATCTGCAAACAGGCAAGCCTTACCCTCTAGTCCATCTGCAATGTTACTAATGAAGATGTTAAAGGGGACTGGCCCCAGGACTGATCCCTGAGGTACCCCACTTGTGACTTGCATCTCTTCTGACTGTATACCATTTACCACCACTCTCTGTTTTCTTTCCGACAACCAGTTTGCCACCCAGTTGACCAAGTTCTGCCCCCCCTAGCCTACCCAGCTTATTTATCAATCTTCTATGTGGAACAGAGTCGAAAGCTTTACTGAAGTCAAGGTAGGCGACATCAACTGCTCCCCCTTCGTCCACCACTCTGGTTACCCAGTCAAAGAAATCTATGAGATTAGTTTGACAGGACCTTCCTTTTGTAAACCCATGCTGTCTTCGATCCTGTGCCCCTATGGATTCCAGGTGTTGCACTATCCTTTCCTTAAGGAGTGCCTCCATAGTCTTGCCTACTACTGAGGTAAGACTGACTGGTCTGTAGTTACCTGCCTCCTCCCTGCTACCACTCTTGTGGAGCGGGATCACATGAGCCCTTCTCCAGTCTTCTGGGACCTATCCTGTGCTCAGAGACTCACTAAACAGGGAGCAGTGGTAGATGGAGAGGAGAGATGGAAGCAGCTGCAGGGGGACCTAAGCAAGCTGGAAGAGTGGTCAGAGAAATGGCAGCTGCGTTTCAATGCAAATAAGTGTAAGATTATGCACTTCAGGGTGAAGCATCCAAAGAGAGAATACTGGCTTAGAGGGGTTAAGCTGGGGATCACTGAGGAGGAGCAGGACCTAGGGGTAATCTTAACAGGGACCATGAACAACACTTCCCAGTGCAGGAGAGCATCTTCCAAAGTGAACAAAATACTGGGGTGTATAGCCAGGGTGTTTTCCGCCAGGCAAATGAGGTGATCTTGCCCATCTACAGGTTGCTGGTAAGGCTGCACTTGGAGTATTGTGTGTAGTTTAGGAGGCCATACCTGAAGCGTGACATTAGGCTACTGGAGTGGGTGCAGAAGAAGACAACAAAAACATGTGGAATGGAGGGGAGAGACTATGACAGCAGGCTGGGAGACCTGAATATGTACACCCTGAAGGATGGAAGGGATGGGGGACAAGATAGAGAAATTCTAATATCTGAGGGGAATCAATAAGGATGGGGCAGATGGGATCTTTAAGCTAAGGAGGGACACCAAGGGGCATGGGCTAGGAATAGAGGGGGGAATATTTAGGAGTGAAATGAGGAGACACTATTTCACAGAGAGGGTGATAGCAAAATGGAACATACTACCAGAATGGGTGGTATCATGTAAATCTGTTAACAGCTTTAAAAGGGCATAGAACAGGGAATAGGGGATAGTGAGGGTGGGGGAGGTGGGAAGCGGCTGTGGGATAACAAAGGGGAGGGGTGGGGCAGCTGAAAACTAGAGGTGCTAGCTGCACACTTGAGCAGACTTGGTTAGACCAGGTAGTCTGTTTCTGCTAGCACGTTTGTATGTTCTTATAATGTGACTGTCCTCAACAAATACTGCTTTGTATTCACAGAAGACTACAATGGGGATAGTCCCCCATTAACTGAGAAGGGCAAACAGGTAGGAGGAGTGGACATTAGAGCCTTTTCAGAGGACAGAGTAAAAAGAACACCATAACAGCTTAGGATGTATAAAGCTATGGGGCCCAATGGGATACTCCTGAGGATCCTAAAGGAGCTCCAGGGGGAACTGGCTAAACCTCTGGCTAAGCTGTTCGGTGGATTACTGGAAACAGTTGTGGTTCTGGACAGGCATGGTTCTGGAGGAGGGCACAAGTGGTAACCCTGCAAAAAAGTGGTAGCAAGGAGGAGGCAGGAAATTACCGCCTGGTCAGTTTGATTGTGATAATAAGTAAAAATGATAGAAACCCTACCTAAGAAAAGATTGGTGGACTACCTAGGGACAAGGCAGGGAGGACATGCCAGACCAACTTGATTTCTTTGAGTGGGTGACAAAGGAAATTGACCAGGGCAGAGTGGTAGATGTGACCTATCTAGACTTCAGGAAGGCCTTCGACACAATTCCACACAGGAGACTAATCCACAAACTGGCAAATCTGTGGGTGGGGACAGAGGTGGTCACATGGATTAGAAACTGGTTGAGTAACAGAACATAAAGAGTGGTAATAAATGGGGTTAGTTCACAGGAGGGACCGGTAACAAGTGGCATACCCCAGGGATCAGTGCTGGGACCAGTGCTCTTCAATGTCTTCATAAGCGATGTTGTAGAAGGATTAGAAGGGAGGATTAGCCAGTTTGCGGATGATACACAGCTATGTAACAGGGTAGCTTCACAGGAAGGTATAGAAAAAATGAGAATGGATCTGAAGAGGCTAGAAAACTGGTCAAAAGAATGGCAGGTGGATTTCATTGCAAAAAAAGTGCAAGATTATGCACTTAGGGAGAAGGAATTCTAGGGTTGCGTATGAACTAGATGAGGTAACACTGGAGGCCACCACAGAGGAAAGGGATCTAGGGGTAATCATAGAAGACAACATCAAAGTGGCTAAACAATGCAACAAAGCAGTTGGAAAGAGTGACAGAATGCTAGGGTGCATAGAAAGGGGTATAACAAGTAGAAGGAGGGAAGTGGTGGTACCATTGGACTACTCCTTAGTATGGCCTCGTCTGGAGTACTGAGTTCAGTTGTGGAGGCCCCATCTCTAAAAAGACAGGATGGAAACTGTGTAGAGGAGGGCAACAAAAATGGTGTTGAGGATGCGGTACAAGTCATATGAGGAGAGACTCAGAGCTCTTAAGTATGTACTCTCTGGAGGAAAGGGAGGGGCGCATGATAGAGATGTTAAAATATTTAAAGGGTATCAACAGGATACCAGAGAAGCGCATTATTCACATGAAGGGAAATAGCAGAACAAGTGGGGACAGCATGAGACTTAAGAGGGGAAAACCCAGAGGGAACTTGAGGAAATTCTACTTCACTGACAGGGTGGTGGAGAGATGGAACAGTCTCCCACAGGAAGTGGTGGGAGTGGCCATGGTGCAGTCATTCAAGAATGCATGTGATAGACACATGGGAATTATCAAGCTAGGGTGAAGGGGGGCCATGTAGCATCTAGGGTACCTTAAGCATTAGAAAGAGGGATAGAGCAGACCGGATGGGCCACAAGGCCCTTATCTGCTGACAACATTTTGTATCTGTGTGTATCCAGTAATAACTTGCTTACTGATCTGTAACTGTAGTGGGTGGAAAGCATCACAATTGTTGGCTTTAAGGTGTAAGTGCAGACATGTATCATTAAATGTACTGAAATATTGTTAGGACTATAAGCATGATTTCGATTGGATTTAGAAAAAGTGTACATTTATTGCAGTTTTCTTCTAACGAACATAAAAAATGTAGTATACAACTGTGTTTTAATATTCAAGCTAATTCATCACTCATTTTGGTCATAAAGTAACATGCCTATGTAGCTTCAATAATTATTTTTTTGCTTTAGGTGGTTCTGCACAGCAAAAGATCTGGAGCCTCCATTTGGTGTAATCTTCTTCAAACTGGTCGAATGTAAAGACTTTTATTTTGGGAGTCAAAGAAGCTGGAAAAACATCTTTTTATGTGCCATAAACTATTGTTTATCTTGCTACTCCCCACTTGTGCATGTAGAAGTATAGTGGCGACAGGGAGCCAGATGCAAGTGGAGCGGAAGATGACAGCAGGCATCCAGTTGAATTCCCATTCTGCCAGCAGACCAGATCTCCTGAATCATGCAGAGCAGGGGATTGTGGGTACTTTTGTACCATTACATTAAGGAGATGTGTATAGAAGTGCCAGTACATTTTACAGTAAAGCGTGTTAAAGGCCAATACATATGGGAGCACTAACAGAGGTAGATACATCAGAAAAATGAGGATGTAGGCAATAGCATTTCTGTATTGCTTTACACTGCCAATGTGCTCATGGGTGCATTTTGTTATCACATCCTTATTTATATGCCCTGTTGCGGCGTCCAACCAGTGGGGGGCATCCAGACGCCGGCCCTGCTTGCTGGGAGAGTAGCAGGCTCACTCACATGATGGGGGGGCACCAGTACAGACATCACTGATGTGCTGGAGGACTCCCCTTACCCTACAATACCAGGCCAGCCCCGGACCCCCCCCCCACGTGATTCCATGACAGTCCTCCCAGCATAGCAGGGCGCAGCCATTAAGCTGCTCGGTCGCACCCATCCATTTTTCCTCCTCATTTTCTCCCTGTTGGAGTGTGGACATGCAATGATGTCTATGCACAATGTGCAGATGTCTGACACACCCCCCCTCCAGTAATACCACGCTTGCAGTGCCATCGGGCATCGCCAGGGGCCGCAGCAGCATGGTGTGATTCCGTAGCCCACCCCAGGACTAGGAGAGCTGTCTACAGACACTCGATCCTTGTCCACCACTTCCAACCCCGATGACTCTGGCTCATTCCTGAACCCCCGGTCACCAACATTGCATGAGGTGTGGCGTCCAACACCTCAACCTTCAGCACCACCAGGCCGGTGACATGGGTGCATTTTGAGCAACACTTGGGTACTGGTACAGCCCAAAACTGTCACTCAACATGAAACACTGGGCACATGAAGATTACAAAAGCAGCATACAGACTGTGTGCCACAGAGGGATAGCGTATAGTCACACCTGCAGTGTTCACAGATGCACACTTTAAATTTGTTTCTTTTATACTAGTGAAGTGGTGGGGATAACAGTAGTTGGGATACTCTCAAGCTATGATACATCCTATGCTTTGAGGGGCACAGACAGCAGGATAGCCTGCAGGCATATAGACTGCATGGTCTACAGCAGCTGTGCTTGCCAGCTAGCCCAGCTATAGGTGCAGCTCATGGTGATGGGTTTTGAGTAAAGACCAGCATGCATATGGCCTGTATACAGTGCCAGTGCATGGGGGCAGGCTAGCTAGCGTGCCCCCATGTACTGGCACTGTACACAGGCCATATGCATGCTGCTGCTCAAAACCAGCCCTGTGAGCAGCACCTGCAGCTGGGTTAGCTGCAAGCACAGCTGAAGAACAGTGTGTGGCCTATGCTGCACAAATTACATATATGGCACTATACAAATACTAATTGAATACTACAGTACTATTACTTTACCACTATTGAGAAGTATTCAACTTGTCTTTATGAGTCTTCATTGCTATTGTTATACAATTCAGAAGTAACCATTTAAGTAATCATTTAATCTTCACAGCATTGCCTTAATTTACATAAATTTGCATATATGACTACCTGACTACTAACCGAATACTTAATTATTACTAAGTTAGTGTTTAAATAGATAATTCATTTAAATTTTTCAGTTCGTGGGCAGACTACTTTACTACTACTGAATACTATCCAAAATTATCATGCAATTACTATTGCAATACTAGCAAAAAAGACAAAAAGATAGAATTCAGACTTCGACGAGGGTAATTAAAACACAATACCAAAGTAAAAAAGGTGACAAAAGAGGGGCGAGAGTTTATGACCTGAGCTGAGATCTCTGCTGGGTCCTAAGAGGGAACACTCTACAGGCACTTAGATTAAATCAGCAAAACTTAAACTCCAAAATACTAACAAGACAGTATTAACTGAAATCAAAATCTTTTATAATATCATTCATGCATTAACATTGCAGAGCAGTGCAGAGCTATACAGAGCCAATCAGAGTGCTCCTGGGGCTAAATGTAGCCAATGGATCACAGCAGGAATAGCCACCAGACTTAAACACAGAAACAAATATTCTCATGGAAAAAAGAAAAATCAAAGTCCTTGGGCTTTCTTCCTGGAGGTAATCAATTCCCCTAGGGACAGTTCATACCTGAGCTTCTGTGAGGGGCTAGTTGCTTCAAAACTGGACTGCAGATGGCAGTCTGGAATGTTAGGTTCGTAAGAGAAACATGGCTGTGGCACTCGGACCACCTGAAAAGAGAACGGCGGTGGACATTATATAAGAGAGGCATGTTGGTGGGGGCTGTTCATGGAGCTAAAAAGAAATTCAAAATGGCTTAAACAGGGGATGGGTCATTGAACCAAAATATTAGGAAAGGCGCCACAAGGTCTATGAGAACAAGAGCAGGATAATTAAAACACAATACCAAAGTAAAAAGGTGACAAAAAAGGGGCGTGAGTTTAAGACCTGAGCTGAGATCTCTGCTGAGTCTTAAGAGTGAACAATCTACAGGCACTTAGATTAAATCAGCAAACCTTGAACTCTAAAATTCTAGCAAGACATTATTAACAGAAATCAAAATCCATTAAAATATCATTCAAACATTAACATTGCAGAGAAGTGTAAACCTATATGGATCCAATTGGAATGTTCCCGGGACTAACTGCAGCCAATCTGTCACAGCAGGAATACACGCAGGACTTAAACCCAGAAAAAACTGTCCTCATGCAAAAAATAAATATCAAGGTCCTAGGTCAGCCTTTCTGGAAGTAGTCAGTCCACGAGGGAGTGTCCATACCTGGGCTTCTGTGAGGGGCTGGTGGCTTCAGAATTGGACTGCGGCTGACAGTCTGGCAGGTCACGGCAGTGGCAGTCGCACCATCTGCAAAGAGGACAGTAGGACATTAAATACGAGAGGCATGTTGGAGGGGGATGTTTGTGGAGCTAAAAGAAAATGCAAAATGGATTAAACAGGGGTAGGTCAGAGACCAAAATGTTAAGCAAGGTGCCACAAGGTCTGAGAGAGCAAGAGCAGGCTAATTAAAACACAATATCAAAGGAAAACAGTGAAAAAAGAGAGCTGTGAGTTTAAGACCTAAGAGGGAACACTCTACAGGCAATAAGTTTAAATCAGCAAAACTTGAACTCCAAAATACTAACAAGACAGTATTAATTGAAATCAAAATCCATTAAAATATCATTCAAGCATTAACATTGCAAAGCAGTGCAGAGCTATACAGAACCAATCGGAGTCTTCCTGGGGCTATCTGCAGGCAATGGATCACAGCAGGAATAGCCACCTGACTTAAAGCCAGAAACAAATGTCCTCATGTAAAAAAGAAAAATCAAAGTCCTAGGGCTCTCTTCCTGGAGGGAATCAGTTCCTAATTGAGAGTCCATACCTGGGAATCTTTGAAGGGATGGTAGCTTCAGAACTGGACCACGGATGGCAGTCTGGCAGGTTGGGTTCATCAGAGAACTACGGCTGTGTTATTCTGACCACCTGAAAAGAGAATGATGGGGAACATTAACTAAGAGAGGCAGAGGGGTGGCGGCTGTTCGTGGAGCAAAAAAGAAATGCAAAATGGCTTTATCAGTTATTGGGATGCACACCAAATGTTAGGCAGGGTGCCACAAGGCCTAAAAGAGCAAGAGCAGGATAATTAAAACACAGCACCAAAGTAAAATGGTGAAAAAAGAGGGACGCGAGTTTAAGACCTGAGCTGAGATTGCTGCTGGGTCTTAAGAGGGAACACTCAACATGCAATTAGATTAAATCAGTGAAACTTTAACTTTAAAATACTTTCAAGAAGTATTAAAATAAATCAAAATCCATCAAAATATCATTCAAGCATTAACATTGCAGAGCAGTGCAGAGCTATGCAGAGCCAATCGGATTTCTCCTGGGTTAACTGCAGTCAATGGGTCACAGCAGGAATAGACACCAGACTTAAACGCAGAAACAATTGTTCTCATGTACAAAAGAAAAATCAAGGTCTCAGGGCTCCCTTCCTTGAGGTAATCCATCCCAGAGGAAGAGACCATACCAGGGTTTCTGTGAGGGGCTGGTGGCTTCAGAACCGGATGGTGGATGAAAGTCTGGCAGGTCGGGTTCATCAAAGAACTACTGCGCTGGCACTCTGACCACCTGAAAAGAGAAGGATGGGGAATATTAAATAAGAGAGGCAGGGGATGGGGGCTATTCGTGGAGTTAAAAAATAAATGCAAACTGGCTTAAACAGGAAGAGGGTCACAGATATATTAGGCAAGGTACCACAAGGCCTGAGAGAGCAAGATCAGGATAATTAAAATACAATACAAAAGTAAAATGGTGAAAAAAGAGGGATGTGAGTTTAAGACCTGAGCTGAGATTGCTGCTGGGTCTTCAGAGGGAACACTCAACAGGCATTTAGATTAAATCAGCAAAACTTTAACTTTAAAATACTTGCAAGAAGTATTAAAAGAAATCAAAATCCGTCAAAATATCATTCAAGCATTAACATTGCAGGGCAGTGCAGAGCTATCCAGAGCCAATCAGAGTGCTCCTGGGGCTAAGTACAGCCAATGGGTCGCAGCAGGAATTGATGCGGGACATAAACCCAGAAACAACTGTCCTCTTTTAAAATAGAAAAATCAAGGTCCTATTGCTCCCTTCCTGGAGGTAATCAGTCACTGAAAGGGAGTGTCCATACTTGGGTTTCTGTGACAGGCTGGTTACTGCAGAACTGGACCATGGATGGCAGTCCGGCAGGTTGTGTTCACCAGAGAATCATGGCTGTGGCACTCCTACCACCTGAAAAATGAAGGAGAGGGGGACACTAAATAAGAGAGGCAGGGGATGGAGGCTGTTTGTGGACCTAAAAAGAAATGCAAAATGGCTTAAACAGGATTGTGGATTGCAGACCAAATGTTAGGCAAGGTGCCACAAGGTCTGAGAGAGCGAAAGCATGCTAATTAAAACAATATCAAAGTAAAAAAGTGATAAGAGGGCCATGAATTTAAGACCTGAGCTGAGATTGCTGCTTGGTCTTAAGAGGGAACACTCTTCAGGCACTAGGTTTAAATCAGCAAAACTTGAACTCCAAAATACTAACAAGACAGTATTAACTGAAAACAAAATCCTTTAAAATATCATTCAAGCATTAACATTGCAAAGCAGTGCAGAGCTATACTGAGCCACTCGGAGTCCTCCTGGGGCTATCTGCTGGCAATGGATCACAGCAGGAATTCCCACCTGACAAAGCCAGAAACAAATGTCCTCATTTAAAAAAGAAAAATCAAAGTCCTAGGGCTCTCTTCCTGGAGGGAACCAATTCCTGAGGGAGAGTCCATACCTGGGATTCATTGATGGCTTCAGAACTGGACCATGGATGGCAGTCTGGCAGGTCAGGTTCTTCATTGAACCACAGCAGTGGCAATCGCACCTTTGTAAAGAGGACAGTGGGACGTTAAATAAGAGGCATGTTGGTGGGGGATGTTCGTGGAGCTAAAAGAAAATGCAAAATGGATTAAATAGGGGGTGGGTCAGAGACCAAAATGTCAGGTAAGGTGCCACAAGGTCTGAGAGAGCAAGAGTAGGTTAATTAAAACACAATATCAAAGTAAACATGTGAAAAAAGAGAGCTGTGAGTTTAAGACCTGAGCTGAGAATGCTGCTTGGTCTTAAGAGGGAACACTCTACAGGCATTTAGATTAAATCAGCAACACTTCAAAATACTTGCCAGAAGTATTAAAAGAAATCAAAATCCGTCAAAATATCATTCAAGCATTAACACTGCAGGGCAGTGCAGAGCTATCCAGAGCCTATCAGAGTGCTCCTGGGGCTAAGTGCAGCCAATGGGTCACAGCAGGAATTGAATGCCAGACATAAACCCAGAAACAACTGTCCTCTTTTAAAATAGAAAAATCAAGGTCCTACTGCTCTCTTCCTGGAGGTAATCAGTCACTGAAAGGGAGAGTCCATACTTGGGCTTCTGTGATAGGCTGGTTACTACAGAACTGGACCATGGATGGCAGTCTGGCAGGTCGTGTTCACCAGAGAATCATGGCTGTGGCACTTGGACCACCTGAAAAATGAAGGACAGGGGACATTAAATAAGAGAGGCAGGGGGTGGTGCTGTTTGTGGACCTAAAAATAAATGCAAAATGGCTTAAACAGTTTTGTGGATCGCAGTCCAAATGTTAGGCAAGGTGCCGCAAGGTCTGAGAGAGCAAGAGCAAGTTTATTAAAACACCATATCAAAGTAAAAAGGTGAAAAAAGAGGGGCATGAATTCAATGCCTGAGCTGAGATAGCCGCTGGGTCTTAAGAGTGAACAATCTGCAGGCACTTAGATTAAATCAGCAAAACCTGAACTCTAAAATTCTAGCAAGACATTATTAACAGAAATCAAAATCCATTGAAATATCATTCAAACATTAACATTGCAGAGAAGAACAAACCTATATGGATCCAAATGGAGTGTTCCCAGGACTAACTGCAGCCAGTCAGTCACAGCAGGAATACAAGCAGGACTTAAACCCAGAAACAACTGTCCTCATGTGAAAAAGAAAAATCAAGGTCCTAGGTCAACCTTCCTAGAAGTAGTCAGTCCACGAGGGAGTGTCCATTCCTGGGCTTCTGTGAGGGGCTGGTGGCTTCAGAACCAGACTTCTGCTGGCAATCTGGCAGGTCAGGTTATTCATTGAACCACAGCAATGACAATCGCACCATCTGCAAAGAGGACATTGGGACATTAAATAAGAGAGGCATGTTGGTGGGGGATGTTTGTGGAGCTAAAAGAAAATGCAAAATGGATTAAACAGGGGGTGGGTCAGAGACCAAAATGTTAGGCAAGGTGCAACAAGGTCTGAGAGAGCAAAAGCAGGTTAATTAAAACACAATATCAAAGTAAAAAAGTTAAAAAAAGAGGGCTGTGAGTTTAAGACCTGAGCTGAGATTGCTGCTTGGTCTTAAGAGGGAACACTCTACTAGCACTAAGTTTAAATCAGCAAAACTTGAACTCCAAAATACTAACAAGACAGTATTAACTGAAATCAAAATCCATTAAAATATCATTCAAGCATTAACTTTGCAAAGCAATGCCGAGCTATATGGAGCCAATCGGAGTCCTTCTGGGGCTATTTGCAGGCAATAGATCATAGCAATCAATCAATCAATCAATCAATCAATCAATCAATCAATATCTTTATTTATCCAGGCGGGCACAATTGAGCAAGCTCATTTACAAGGTGGACCTGCAGTCCTACAGTAATAATACAGAAAGACAAGTTACAATAGTACAAACAGTAAAAATGCTGCTATTACAGTAAAAATGCACATTTACAGGCAATATACATTGAACACAGAACTACAAGGAGTCGTGGACAATGAACTTGTGCTGGATCCAAGCCCAAAAACTGTGCATTTTGTAGTGGGAAAAGTTAGGGAGAGGGTAGGCATACCAGATAGAAGATATCAAGTGCATAATGTAGGAGAGGAGGAATAGGGCAAGAAGAGGGACCAATTGTTACAGCAGAGTGAGGGATTGGGAGGGCGCGGACCGTACGAAATGCGACAAAGCGATTTTTGCCCCAAAACGCGGCGACATATGGAGGAGAAAAGCTGCCGTTGTACTAAGTTCAAGAGGAGGAATATAGTAGCAGGCGCATAACTGGGAGGGTCCTGGAGTTTAGGGCAGAGGGAGATGTTGGATGGATGAGGGATCGAATATTTTTTTGGGCGAAAGATGATAATTATTTCCAAGTGTGGTAGCATGTGCTAGAATCAGGATGCAGCTGTTCAGAGTGTCAAAGAATAAGATATGGGAGTTCAGCAATAAATCCTGTGTATCTGTTGGTGGCATGCTAGAGGCAGAGGCACACATTTCAGCTTGGGGGGGGCACCGTTTGTGGCCCGTCATTTGAGGGAGGGAGGTTAGTTAGTGTCTAGTAAAGCAGTTGTAAATTTCTGTAATGCCATCATGGTAAAGCCTTTTGAACAAAAGGGTAGTTACTGGGGTTTTCATCTTAAGTATTTTGGGGGTTTTATTCCATGTTGTTGGGAGTTCGAATCCAAAGGCAGCTCTCCCAACTCGTGTGAGTGCCCTGGGTATATTTAGCAGGAGCTGTTAGCAGCTTCTAAGGGAATCATTTCTGGGCACAACTGGAGACAGACAGTCGATGATGTATTGAGTGAGTTTGCCACTGAGGACTCTAAGTGTCCAGAGTGCTGCATTAAAGTTGCTCCTATAGTGAAGAGAGGTCCAGACCGTGGCAGCATATAGTGCGTAATGATGGGTAGAGAAGGGGAGATCAGTGATAAAGCATATAGCTCTGTGGTAGAGTGTATCCAATTTTCCTAGATAGGAAGCCACATAGCTACTGTATATGAAGTCTGTGTAGTCAATTAAGGACTGGAACGTGGCTTGGACTAGTCGTTTCTTTGTGTCTGCTGTAAGAAGTCTTCTTATCCTGTAAAAAAGGCCAAGTCTTTGCCTTCATTTTTTCAGCAAGTCTTCCAGGTGGTCAGTGAAGGACAGTTTACAGTCTATCCAGACCCCAAGATATCTGAATTTTGGAACATACTCTAAACACTCTCCCAGCATCGTGGTTATTGGGGGGAAGGAGTCAGTTGCGCTTGTGTAGTTTGCGGGGGGAAATAACATGGCTTTAGTTTTTTCAGCATTTAATAGCAGATTTTTATTGATTAGTTGAAGTTGCAGGAGGTTGAAATCTTTTTATAGGTCAGTACAAGCTTCTTTTGGTGTGGGAGGACTCAAGTACAGCACTGTGTCATCCACGACTAAGTGAATACTTGAGTCCTAGATTCCCTCAAAAATGTTGATATACACTGCGAAGAGGAGGGGACCTAATATGGATCCCTGAGAGACACCTCTTTGTAAGAGTTTTAGGGCAGATGGTTCGCCATCTGCTTTCACCTGCTGGTATCTGTCTGTCAGATATTCAGAGAACCAGTTTAGAGAAGTAGTATCCAGTCCTAGTGTTTTTAGTGAGTCGAGGAGCAGGTCGTGGTCGACTGTGTCGAATGCTTTGCTGAGGTCAAGAAACAAAGCACATACTGACTTTTTATGCTCCAACTCCAGTTGCCAGTCATTGGTTACTTTAGCTAATGCAGAGACTGTACTGTGGTTGGCTCTGAATCCGGATTGAAAGGGGTTTAGTAATTTTTCTCTGTCAATGAAGGATCTTAGTTGGCCATTTACTATTTTTTCCAGTAGCTTCGAGAGTGTGGGTAGGAGAGAAATTGGCCTATAGTTATTAAGGTCGCAAGGGTCTCCAGATTCAAATAGCGGGATAACGTGTGTGATCTTCCATATGTGAGGGAGGCTACCTTGTGTTAGGGACAGGTTGAATAAATGAGTAATAGGCACTGCCAATACGTGGCATGCTATCTTTAGGAAGTATGGTTCAAGTGCATATGTGCTGGCACTTTTCTTAGTATCCAGGTGGAGAATCAAGTCTTTCACTTCCTTGAGGGGAAACCGATGAGAATTAGAAATGTTGACTAACAGAGCCAACATTTGGTGGGGTCATGCCAAGTTGAGTGCGCAGGCTATATGCAGGCAAGTTATCGAAGGCGAAGCCAGCTTTGGCGAAGTGTGTGTTGAATGCCTGCAGTATCTCTTTTTTGTCATTGATTACTGTATTGTCAGAGGTAATTTTTGTAGGGAGCATATTTTGTGATGTTGCTTCTGCCAGTTCTTTGATTGTGGCCCAGAATTTGGGAGGGACAATTGGCTGCAGTATCTAGCTCTGCTTGGTAATAGTAGGCTTTAGCTTCCCTAATCAGTTTGGTGCAGCGATTTTTGGCTGTTCTAAAGAGGAGCCAATCTTCCTCTTTTTGGGATTTGTGGGCAGTTTTCCAGAGTTTATCCCTGGACAGTAGCGCAGCCTTGAAATCTTGAGTGAACCAACGGCATTTCCTAGCCTTTATGCACATTTTTGACAGAGGCACATGTAGATTCATGGCGTAGGTAATGATTTCATGTAGTAAAGAATATGCAGTTTCCACTGTTTTAGCAAGGTAAAAACTCTGCCACATGGGGGAGTTTTTTAGGTCAAGTAGGTATGCCTTTGGGTTGAATGACCTGGTTGACCTTTTGGTGGAGAATTTGGCCGTGGTTGGCACTTTGTTGGCTGCCCAAACTCCAGCTATTAGGCAAAGGTCACTAATATCCACATCAAAGGTTCCAACTTGGGGGAAGGAATGGGGTTTATTCACAAGCAGGACATCCATAAGGGTACTTTTTGCTGTATTCTTTTTGTTGCTATGAGTGGGCTCTTCGTTGAGTAGGGTGAAACCAAGTGAGTCGCAGAAAGATTTAAGCGGGTGACCAGCTTCTGAAAGCCAATCATAGTTTAGATCCCTGAGGATAATTGTTTCCAGGGGGCTAGTGTCCAAGATAGTTGTAAGATAGGACAAGAGCTGAGTACCGGCAGATGGTGGTCTATAGCATCCTATGACTCGGAGTGCTAACGATAGGGATAGGTCAGTTTTTATGTCCAGGCACTCAAATCCCGCTACCAGTGAGTAAAATTAAAATTAAGAATTAAGTGTTGATGCCACAAATCTATCTTTGATGTAGATGGTGACCCCACCTCCTCTGGATTGCCTATCACATCTAAAGATCTGGTAGTTAGGTATATTAATCACGTTATTCGGCGTAGAGAGCCGAAGCCAGGATTCTGAGATAACATGCACATCTGGCATTGCATGGGTGGTCCAAGCCTGGATAAGGGTGAATTTTTTCAGCAGGCTGCACACGTTAATGTGCATAAAACTAATACCTTTAAGAGATAGTGACTCAGAAGGGGAAGTAAGTTTAGTTATGGGCCCTGGATTAAGCTCGACATTGCCAGAGCAGAGTAAGAGGAGAAGGAGTAGCAATTTTTTCAGGGATTCAAGTGAAAGGCAATGAACTTGAGGCTTTTTCCGGCTTGGCATGGAGGAGGAACCAGGGTGCCAAGCTTTGTTTTTTTAATTTATGCGAGCCTAAGGACACTGAGGCTAATACCCGGCTGTGTAACACCAGTGGGAGTAACTCAAATTAATTAGAGATAAGGAAGGAGGCGTAGACAAGCCTGCAATAGTTGCTCTTCGAGGAAGGTAGTCCACCTGGATTAGCTGGCAAGGAGCCTTGGCATAACATGTGCTGTGTAGAGTCAGATTGGGTGAGCAGTCTTCAGGATGAGGATGTGGTGTACCCTCAGTCTCAAATTTTTCAGATAATAAGCCAGTAAGAGTTTAGATACACAGTACAGTCAGGAGGAGGATTTGCCATGAGGCTGCCATAATTGCAGTTGTTGGGTAAATTAGGGAATTTTGATAACAAGGGTAGCTCGCCGGCTGCTGGTTGCAGGATTCCCCTGGCGGAACCCTGTCAGTAACAAATTGTTTTAGTAAGAAAGAGAAGGCAGGATATTCATCAGGGATGGGAGTGGGCGGTGCTGATGGGTCTATATAATAGTACAAAGGAGGGGGGATGAGCAGGTGGGCAAAAAATTGTGGCTTTGCCGTACCTCTCAAGTGGTGGAGTTCGATGAGGAGGTCTCGGGCGGTGGCTTTGGAAGCACCGACTGCCCGGTGTCCGCGGTCCACACGGAGGGCGTCTGAGCTGGGATCCCTAGTGGGTTCTCGGCTAGAGGAAGGAGAGAGGAGCTCGAATTAATAGTGGGGCAACACAAAGGCTAGCATTCTGAGCGAAAACAGCTCAATTAGCAACTGAAAAGCCTGCGATTTCCTTGGCGCCTTGCAGTCTGGAGAGAGCTACAAAGTCACGAAGAGGCTGTAACACTTGTTGCTGGGAACATTTTTAGACAATAAACACAGTTTTTTGGCAAATAAGTCACTGTTCAGTAATTTGTAGTACAATTTTCAAGTAAAACAGTGCCTTAGCAAGACTGGATATGCTAGTCAGCAATAAGCAAACCTAAAGTACCAAAATGGTATGCCTCAGCAAGACAAAATGAGATAAAGCTGCTAGAAGGCTTAGTTGCAAAAAGGGGATGGGAGGAATTGCAGTTGTTGACAGTAAGTAACCAATTAATTGAAACATCAGATAGGAGTGGGCGGAGACTGTGTGCATTTAAAAGAGGCCTGGCAGGGCCGGGTGGGTGGGACGAAAAAAATCAAGGGGAAGTTTGCAGAGCTAGCACTGAATCAGTGCACATACAGTTGGAGAGAAACTGCAGCAGGGGGGAATGGTAAGTTACTTTACACAGGCCGAGCAGAACAGGCTAAATTAAAATATATAAATTAGAAGCAGAGTACAGGGATGTAGGCTTACATGAAGTCACATGTCTTGGGTGCTTCTGTCTCAGGTGAGTGAGACCAGCAAATCAGGGAGCTCTACACAGGTGTGGAGCCAATAGTGCTACCCTGAGAAGGCGCTGTAATTGAAAACAGCAAATTGCAAGTGATGATCCGGTTCAGCATTCACACAGCCCAGAGAAATCGTGGCAATTTTTCAAGCGTCATACCTTATCTATCTCTTTGGGGGGTAGGTGGATCAGGCTCCTTGCACTGTAGAGGTGCTATGGCTGGATCGTGACCACTGCCCGAGGGGAAAATGGCACCTGTAAGGAAGGAGACAGCAGATTAAATAGGAGCAGATGGGGGGGGTGTCTAAACAGAGACTCACAAAGAGAGCTAAGCACCAACTTGAAAGACAAGTCAAGGGGAAGTCTCAGACAGAGGCAAGGTGCCGGCTAACATGGGAATCCAAAACAAGCACAAAAGAACAGACTGATGGGGGAAGGCAGGAGGGACAGAACAGAGACAGAGGAGGAAAGGAGGACAAAGGAAGATGATTAAGAATGAAATTCAAGGGCAGGAGTCTTAGGCTTAAGACAGAGGCTACACAGATTTTACAATTCACTGAAGTTTCTAAGTCCATAGCAGTAAGCATGTAAACCCAGTACAGTCTTAATTAACAGCAGGAAGACCTGCCTGACTTAAATCTAGAAACAAATGTTCTCATGTAAAAAAGAAAAATCAAAGTCATAGGGCTCTCTACATGGAGGTAATCAGTTCCTGAGGGAGAGTCCATAACTGGGTTTCTTTGAGGGGCTGGTGGCTTCAGAATTGGACCACGGATGGCAGTCTGGCAGGTTGGGTTCATCAGAGAACCATGGCTGTGGCACTCTGACCGCCTGAAAAGATAAGGACGGGGAACATTGACTAAGAGAGGCAGAGGGGTGGCAGCTGTTCGTGGAGCAAAAAAGAAATGCAAAATGGCTTAATCAGAGATTGCATCATACACCAAATGTTAGGCAGGGTGCCACAAGGCCAGACAGAGCAAGAGCAGGATAATTAAAACACAATGCCAAAGTAAAATGGTGAAAAAAGAGGGACGTGAGTTTAAGACCCGAGCTGAGATTGCAGCTGGGTCTGAAGAGGAAACACTCAACAGGCAATTAGATTAAATCAGCGAAACTTTAACTTTAAAATACTTGCAAGAAGTATTAAAAGAAATCAAAATCCGACAAACTATCATTCAAGCATTAGCATTGCAGGGCAGTGCAGAGCTATCCAGAGCCGATCAGAGTGCTCCTGGGGGTTAGTGCAGCCAATGGGTCACAGCAGGCATTGACACCTGTCTTAAACCCAGAAACAACTGTCCTCTCATAAAATAGAAAAATCAAGGTCCTACTGCTCTCTTCCTGGAGGTAATCAGTCCCTGAAAGGGAGAGTCCATACTTGGGTTTCTGTGACAGGCTGGTTACTACAGAACTGGACCATGGATGGCAGTCTGGCAGGTCGTGTTCACCAGAGAATCACGCCTTTGGCACTTGGACCACCTGAAAAATGAAGGACAGGGGACATTAAATAAGAGAGGCAGGGGTGGATGCTGTTTGTAGACCTAAAAATAAATACAAAATGGCTTAAACAGGTTTGAGGATCGCAGACCAAATGTTAGCAAGGTGCCACAAGGTCTGAGAGAACAAGAGCAAGTTTATTAAAACACCATATCAAAGTAAAAAGGTGAAAAAAAGAGGGGCATGAGTTCAATACCTGAGCTGAGATAGGCTGGATCTTAAGAGTGAACAGTCTACAGGCACTTAGATTAAATAAACAAAACTTGAACTCCAAAATACTAACAAGACAGTATTAACTGAAATCGAAATCTATTAAAATATCATTCTAGCATTAACATTGCAAAGCAGTGCAGAGCTATACTAAGCCAATCGGAGTCCTCCTGGGGCTATCTGCTGGCAAATGGATCACAGCAGGAATTCCCACCTGACCTAAAGCCAGAAACAAATGTCCTCATGTTAAAAAAGAAAAATCAAAATCCTAGCGCTCTCTTCCTGGAGGGAATAAGTTCCTGAGGTAGAGTCCATACCTGGGATTCTTTGAGGGGCTGGTGGCTTCAGAACTGGACCACGGATGGCAGTCTGCCAGGTCAGGTTCTTCACTGAAGCATGGCAGTGGCAATCACAGCATCTGCAGAGAGGACAGTGGGATGTTAAATAAGAGAGGCATGTTGGTGGGAGATGTTCGTGGTGCTAAAAGAAAATGCAAAATGGATTAAACGGGGTGGGGGGGGTCAGAGACCAAAATGTTAGTCAAGGTGCCACAAGGTCTGAGAGAGCAAGAGCAGGCTAATTAAAACATAATATCAAAGTAAAAAAGTGAAAAAAGAGGGCCGTGAGTTTAAGACCTGAGCTGAGATTGCTGCCTGGTCTGAAGAGGGAACACTCTTCAGGCACTAAGTTTAAATCAGCAAAACTTGAACTCCAAAATACTAACAAGACAGTAGTAACTGAAATCAAAATCCATTAAAATATAATACAAGCATTAACATTGCAAAGCAGTGCAGAGCTATACTGAGCCAATCGGAGTCCGCCTGGGGCTATCTGCTGGCAATGGATCACAGCAGGAATATCCACCTGACTTAAAGACAGAAACAAATGTCCTCAAGTAAAAAAGAAAAATCAAAGTCCTAGGCTCTCTTCCTGGAGGGAATCAGTTCCTGAGGGAGAGTCCATACCAGGAATTCTTTGAGGGATTGGTGGCTTCAGAACTGGACCACGGATGGCAGTCTGGCAGGTCAGGTTCTTCATTGAACCACAGCAGTGGCAATCGCACCATCTGCAAAGAGGACAGTGGGACATTAAATAAGAGGCATGTTGGTGGGGGATGTTCGTGGAGCTAAAAGAAAATGCAAAATGGATTAAATAGGTGGTGGGTCAGAGACCAAAATGTCAGGTAAGGTGCCACAAGGTCTGAGAGAGCAAGAGCAGGTTAATTAAAACACAATATCAAAGTAAAAAAAGTGAGAAAAAGAGAGCCGTGAGTTTAAGACCCGATCTGAGACTGCTGCTTGGTCTTAAGAGGGAACACTCTACAGGCATTTAGATTAAATCAGCAACACTTTAAAATACTTGCAAGAAGTATTAAAAGAAATCAAAATCCGTCAAAATATCATTCAAGCATTAACATTGCAGGGCAGTGCAGAGCTATCCAGAGCCAATCAGAGTGCTCCTGGGGCTAAGTGCAGCCAATGGGTCACAGCAGGAATTGATGCCGGACATAAACCCAGAAACAACTGTCCTCTTTTAAAGTAGAAAAATCAAGGTCCTATTGCTCCCTTCCTGGAGGTAATCTGTCCCTGAAAGGGAGAGTCCATACTTGGGCTTCTGTGACAGGCTGGTTACTGCAGAACTGGACCATGGATGGCAGTCTGACAGGTCGTGTTGACCAGAGAATCACGTCTGTGGCACTCGGACCACCTGAAAAATGAACTACAGGGGGAATTTAAATGAGAGAGAGGCAGGGGGTGGAGGCTGTTTGTGGACCTAAAAAGAAATGCAAAATGGCTTAAACAGGATTGTGGATCACAGACCAAATGTTAGGCAAGGTGCCACAAGGTCTGAGAGAGCAAGAGCAGGTTAATTAAAACACAATATCAAAGTAAAATGGTGAAAAAAGAGGGGCATGAGTTCAATACCTGAGCTGAGATAGCTGCTGGGTCTTAAGAGTGAACAATCTACAGGCACTTAGATTAAATCAGCAAAACTTGAACTCTAAAGTTCTAGCAAGACCTTATTAACAGAAATCAAAATCCATTAAAATATAATTCAAGCATTAACATTGCAGGAAAGTGCAACCTATATGAATCCAATTGGAGTGCTCCCAGGACTAACTGCAGCCAATTCGTCACAGCAGAAATACACGCAGGACTTAAACCCAGAAACAACTGTCCGTATGTAAAAAAGAAAAATTAAGGTCCTAGGTCATCCTTCCTGGAAGTAGTCAGTCCATGAGGGAGTGTCCATACCTGGGCTTCTGTGAGGGGCTGGTGGCTTCCGAACCGCACTGCGGCTGGCAGTCTGGCAGGTCAGGTTCTTCATTGAACCACTGCAGTGGGAATCGCACCATCTGCAAACAGGACAGTGGGACATTAAATAAGAGAGGCATGTTGGTGGGGGATGTTCGTGGAGCCAAATGAAAATGCTAAATTGATTTAACAGGGGGTTGGTCAGAGACCAAAATGTTAGGCAAGGTGCCACAAGGTCTGAGAGAGCAAGAGCAGGCTAATTAAAACACAATATCAAAGGAAAAAAGTAAAAAAAGAGGGCAGTGAGTTTAAGACCTGAGCTGAGATTGCTGCTTGGTCTTAAGAGGGAACACTCTACAGGCACTAAGTTTAAATCAACAAAACCTGAACTCTAAAATACTCGCAAGACAATATTAAAAGAAATCAAAATCCTTCAAAATATCATTCAAGCATTACCATTGCAGGGCAGTGCAGAGCTATACATAGGAAATTAGAGTGCTCCTAGGGCTAAGTTCAGCCAATGAGTCACAGCAGGGAAAGATGTCGGACTTAAACCCAGAAATCACTGTCTTCTTGTAAAAAATAAAAATCAAGGTCCTAGGGCTCCCTTCCTTGAGGTGTTCAGTCCGTGAGAGGGAGAGTTCATAGCTGGGCTTCTCTGAGGTTCTGGTTTCTTCAGAATTGAACTGTGGATGGCAGTCTGGCAGGTCGTGTTCACCAGAGAAACACTGCTGTGGCACTCAGACCACCTGAAAAAAGGACAGGGGGACATTAAACAAGAGTGGCAGGGAGGGTGGAGGCTGTTCGTACAGCTAAAATAAATGCAATATGGCTTAAATGGGGTGGGTCACAGACCAAATGTTGTGCAGGGTGCCACAAGGTCTGAGAGAGCAAGAGCAAGCTTATTAAAACACAATACCAAAGTAAAATGGTGAAAAAAGAAGGACATGAGTTTTAGACCTGAGCTGAGATTGTTGACTTAAACCCAGAAACAACTGTCCTCATTGTAAAAAAGAAAAATCAAGGTCTTAGGGCTCTCTTCCTGGAGGTAATCAGTTCCTCCATACCTGCACTTCTGTGAGGGCTGGTGGCTTCAGAACCGGACAGAGGATGACAGTCTGGCAGGTTGGGTTCATCAGAGAACCACGGCAGTGGCACTCTGACAACCTGAAAAGAGAAGGAAAGAGGGACATTAAATAAGAGAGGCAGGGGGGCGGGGGCTGCTCATGGAGCTAAAAAGAAATGCAAAATGGATTAAACAAGGGGTGGATCACAGACCAAAATGTTAGGTAAGGTGCCACAAGGTTTGAAAGAGCAAGAGAAGGATAACTAAAACACAATACAAAAGTAAAATGGTGAAAAAAGAGGGACGTGAGTTTAAGACCTGAGCCAAGATCACTGCTGGGTCTTAAAAGGGAACAGTCAACAGGCACTTAAATTAAATCAGCAAAATTTGAACTCTAAAATACTTGTAAGACAGTATTAACAGAAATCAAAATCATTTAAAATATCATTCAAGCATTAACATTGCTGGGGAGTGCTGAAATATATGGAGCCAATCGGAGTGCTTCTGGAGCTAACTGCAGTGAATTGGTCATAGCAGGAATAAGCAGTGGACTTAAACCCAGGAACAATTGTCCTCATGGGAAAAAGGAAAATCGAGGTCTTAGAGCTCCCTTCCTGGAGGTAATCTGTCCCCGAGGAAGAGTCCATACCTGGGCTTCTGTGAGGGGCTGGTGGCTTCAGAAGCAGACCGCGAATGTCAGTTTGGCAGGTCGGGTTCATTAGAGAACCATGGCTATGGCGCTCTGACCACCTGAAACGAGAAGGACAGTGGAACATTAATTAAGAGAGGTGGGGGGGTAGGGGCTTTTCGTCGAACTAAAATAAATGCAAAATGGAATAAACAGGGAGTGGGTCATAGACCAAATGTTAGGCAAGGTGCCACAATGCCTGACAGAGCAAGAGCAGGATAATTAAAACAAAATACCGAGGTAAAATGATGAAAAAAGAGGGGCGTGAGTTTAAGACTTGAGCTGAGATCTCTGCTGGGTCTTAAGAGGGAACACTCTACAGGCACTTAGATTAAATCAGCAAATCTTGAACTATAAAATACTATCAAGACAGTATTAAAAGAAATCAAAATCCATTAAAACATCATTCAAGTATTAACATTGAGGAGCGGTGCAGAGCTGTACGGAGCCAATCAGGGTGCTCCTGGGGCTATCTGCAGCCAATGGGTCACAGCACGGATATCTGCTTAATTTAAACCAAGAAACAACTTTCCTCATGTAAAAAAGAAAAATCGAGGCCCTAGGGCTCTATTCCTGGAGGTAAGGTCACAAGGCGCTCGCTGAGCAGCCCTCCCCCCACAGAGCAATCACCGGTCCTTCCCCCATGAACCGGAGAAAAGGAGGTCGCGAGGGCAAACTGAGTAACCCTCAAGCAGAGCACCCATCCCCTTGCCTGCACCAGAGCCCCAAAAAATGAATTAAAGGTACATCCAAAGAACTCCTTCTTGTCTGGCTAGTGATGTGCCTGGGCAAACATCGTATGACTCTCAAAAGTTTCTCAGATGGACAAACACTAGAGATTGCGGACGGACTTTGACGCCATTTGAAAAATTTAAAACTCGGCACAGCAGTGGAGATAGTCCCTGGCCACTCCGATTTCTGCCCAAAAGCCTGCCATTTTGTGTTGTCTGACTGTTACCTTAATGAAACCAGCTTCATATCATAGTTTTAAATACTTGAGTTAATTTGCTGCTTAAAGTTTAAGGTGTCCCAGCACGGCTTGCCACTACCTGTTTTTACTGAAAAGCATTGCCCCCAGTTAAACCTGGCTGTTACCTTAAATTGAAAAAAAAAAAACGCTGCCTGCTTAGATTGATTTAGTATTAGTAACTACAGCTTAATTTCTGTGTTCCAGCCAAACTCCATATTGAAGTCTTAATTTACTGCTTTACTGAAAAGCATTGCCCCCAGTTAAACCTGGCTGTTACCTTAAGTTGAAAAAAAAAAAAAAACGCTGCCTGCTTAGATTGATTTAGCATTAGTAACTACAGCTTACTTTCTCTGTGTTCCAGCCAGACTCCATATTGAAGTCTTAATTTACTGCTTTACTGAAAAGCATTGCCCCCAGTTAAACCTGGCTGTTACCTTAAGTTGAAAAAAAAAAAAAAACGCTGCCTGCTTAGATTGATTTAGCATTAGTAACTACAGCTTACTTTCTCTGTGTTCCAGCCAGACTCCATATTGAAGTCTTAATTTACTGCTTTACTGAAAAATACTGCCCCCAGTTAAACCTGGCGGTTACCTTAATCTGAAAAAAAACAAACAAAAAAACACCCTGCTTGCTCAAATTGATTTAACCTTAGAAAACTGCACTTTTAAATTCCCTGTGTCCCAGCCAAGCTCCTTTTGACTACTTTAGCAACTTCTACTTAAATTCCCTGTGTACCAGCTCAGCTTTACCCCCTGTATTTCTGCTCTCTACCTGTATAGCCTGTCCGAGGACATAGACAGCTGCAATTATCCGAATTAAGCTTCTGTAACCGGAACACTCAACTACTGTTTCTACCTCCTCACCCCTACTTAAGTCCCCTTCTCTCCTCTCCCTCCACAGATTCACTCGAGAAGAGGAGGTCGTGAGGCTCTCATTGAGCAGCCCTCCCCCCACAGAGGAATCACCGGTCCTTCTCCCACGAACCGGAGAAATGGAGGTCGCGAGGACAAACTGAGTAACCCTCCCCCAAGCGGAGCACCCCTTCCCTTACCTGCACCGGAGCCCCAAAAAATGAATTGATGGTACATCCAAAGAACTCCTTCTTGTCTGGCTAACGATGTGCCTGGGCAAACATACTATGACTCTCAAAAGTTTCTCAGATGGACAAACAATAGAGATTGCGGACTTTGGTGCCATTTGCAAAATTTAAAACTCAGCACAGCAGTGGAGATAGTGTCTGGCCACTCCAATTTCTGCCCAAAAGCCTGCCATTATGTGTTGTCCGACTGTTACCTTAATGAAACCAGCTTCATATCATAGTTTTAAATACCTGAGTTAATTTGCTACTTAAAGTTTAAGGTGTCCCAGCATGGCTTGCCACTACCTGTTTTTACTGAAAAGCATTGCCCCCAGTTAAACCTGGCTGTTACCTTAAATTGAAAAAAAATGCTGCATGCTTAGATTGATTTAGCATTAGTAACTACAGCTTAATTTCTCTGTGTTCCAGCCAAGCTCCTTTTGACTACTTCAGCAACTTCTACTTAAATTCTCTGTGTCCCAGCTCAGCTTTACCCCCTGAATTTCTGCTCTCTACCTGTATAGCCTGTCCGAGGACATACACAGCTGCAATTAGCCAGATTAAGCTTCTGTAACCTGAGCACTCAACCACTGTTTCTACCTCCTCACCCCTACTTAAGTCCCCTTTTCTCCTTTCCCTCCACAGATTCACTCGAGAATAGGAGGTCGTGAGGCTCTCACTGAGCAGCCCTCCCCCCACGGAGCAATCACCGGTCCTTCCCCCATGAACCGGAGAAACGGAGGTCGTGAGGGTAAACTGAGTAACCCTTCCCCAAGCGGAGTACCCCACCCCTTACCTGCACCAGAGCCCCGAAAAACGAATTAAAGGTACATCCAAAGAACTCCTTCTTGTCTGGCTAATGATGTGCCTGGAAAAACATCCTATGACTCTCAAAAGTTTCTCAGATGGAGCCCCACCGGCACTGTGTGCTGCCTCCCCACCACCGCCCTTGGTGAACATCTACTTATATAGCAGTGGTCACGTGAGCTGTATAACCTATCAGCTCACTTTCCCATCTGCAGGTTATCAGACCTCTCCACTAGAGGTCGTATCAAAAACTGCACTGTCAGCCTCCTACCCATTAAAATGGATTAAATCCTTGCTGCCTGCTGACAGCTGTAGGAACTTAGAATCATATCCCCCTTCCTCCTCTGAGCCAAAACCCCATGACATAATTGCAATCCTAATGTGCTCCCTGCACCTCAGCCCTAAAATTCCAACTTGCTGAACAGAATTTTTCCCCCCGTGCTGGGACCCCTCCCCAAGTCAGAGAATTTACTTTGGAACTTCCTTATCCCCGACTGCTGAGAAGAGCCATTCCTTCAAAAAACTAAACCCCTACTTCCCTCTAATTCTAAATCATCCTATACATGAGAGGCTAAACAAGCCTATACCAATTATACAAAGACCTCCCCTGAACACTCCCAGTTATAATTCTGCCCCGACCTGATTCTATACGGCCCACTTACCCCCCTTCCAACTCCACGGGCTCCTCGTCTAGACTTAAGCTAATGCTTGGGGGGGACATTGAATCCAACCCTGGTCCCTTTTCTCCTAATCTCACCCTTAGTGACCCCACAAACCCCCTCTGGGCTAACACGGGTGGGCTCAAGCTGGTGCACATGAACATTGGGAGCCTACGGCACAAAATGCCTGACCTTGAGGCTTGGACCTTGCTTTACAAACCGGACATACTAGCAGTGACGGAGACATGGCTAAAGCCTCACATCCTCCCCCATGAAGTCAAGTTGGCTGGCTATCAGACCATAAGAAAGGACAGAGCAGAAAAGAAAGGGGGGGTTCTTATCTACCTCAACTCCTCCTTGAATGCTACCCTGATTGATCTCCCCACTCCAAATGGATCTCTGGGTGAGGTACTACTTGTCAAAATACTCCTGGGAGATACCAAACCTCTCTTTATTGGGTGTGCCTACCTCCCACCCCAAACTGCCGCTTCCTTCCTAGAATCCCTTACAAATGCCCTTCACAATCACCCCCTTGGGGAGACCATCCTCCTAGGGGATTTCAACCTAAATTGGCGTTCCCCAAGTGCCTCCAAAATCAAGAACCTAATATTGGACCCATCACTTATCCAAGTGATTGATTTGCCAACCAGGCTTAACACAAAGTCTGGCAATCACGCACTACTCAACTGGGCGCATGTCTCCTGCCCCGACCGAATACTGACTGCAGGGATTATGTCCGACTCCCTAAGCGACAACTCCCCTATTTTCTGTACCTGGTCTAATAAACCTCCTTAGGTCTCCACCAGAGTGATTAAAGCAAGGAACTTCAGCCGGTTTGTACCCGCTGACCTCTGCTCCGACGTTTGAAAAGTCGACTGGGACCCCATTGTCTCCCTCCCCACACTTGACGAGGCTCTGGAATACTTCACTAAAACATTCCTGTCCTTAGCTAACTAACATGCCCCCTGGAAAAAGCTCAGAGTACAGGGAAAATGCCACAAATGGCTAAACCCTAAACTAAAGCACACCATTTGACTCTGAGACAAGGCGTGGGGACTCTACAAATCTTCTGGCTGTAAACCGGACTGGAAGAAGTACCAGTGCCTGAGGAACCAATGCAAAAAATCTACAAAACAGGCCAAATCCAAATTCCTTAGGGACCTCCAAACTGGCCATCTACATGACCCAAAGAAATTCTGGGGCCACATAAACTATCTTCTCAAAGGCACCTCAAAAGAGCATGATGTTTCTCTCCTAATCAGGGACTCATTTACCAACGACCCGACTAAAGTGGCAGAAGCGTTCTGTGCCTTCTTTGCAAACCCTAATGGTTGCCTCCCACCAGTGCCTGGGACTCCTTTTCTCCCCTACGCAGACAGGGTGCTACCTCGCCCCTTATTCCACCTGAAACTAGTTGAGCCCAGAACAGTACTCCCCCTTCTGCACAAAATAAACCCAGACTCCTCTCCTGGAAATGACCTTTTAGAACCTCAGCTGCTGAGTGCTGCAGCCCCGGCCATCACCTATCCCGTCACCCTGCTCATCAATAGGTCCCTCAAAGAAGGGACGGTCCCCAGTAAATGGAAAGTTGCGACCATAGTCCCCTTCCACAAAAAAGGAACTCAGGATGGAGTGGGGAACTACAGGCCCATCTCTCTTCTCTGCCCTCTGGGGAAAATTCTGGAAAGACTTTTCTATGATCAACTCCAAGACTACCTAGAACAACACCTACTCCTCTACAAAGTACAGCACAGCTTTAGAAAAGGCCATGGCACTGACACCGCCCTCATCCGACTAACATCAGACATTCTTAAGGCCATCGACCAAGGCATCCCAACGGGTGCCCTATTCATTGACCTATCCAAGGTTTTTGACTTGGTCAACCATGAGCTTCTCCTTACCAAACTTCATCGTCTTGGTCTGAATCAGCTCTCACTCTCCTAGATCATGAGCTACCTGACAAACAGATCCCAGAAAGTCCGCTGGTGAGGAGTGCAATCTAACCCCAGACCTATGATCTCTGGGGTACCCCAGGGCTCCATCCTGGGCCCCCTACTATTTTCACTATTCCTAAATGACATTGAAGAGGATTGTGCTCCCTGCAACCTTATCCTCTACGCGGATGACACCATAATTAACTTCAGTGACCCCCAACCCTCTGTTATCTCCTCCAAACTTCAGGCCAGCCTCTCAGCTCTTGAAGTTTGGCTCACAGCAAACTCCCTAAAACCAAATGAAGAAAAAACAAAAGCAGTCATCTTCCGGACTCGACACCTGGGCAGTGACCGTAATGGGCTACTCCAACTCTCATCAGGCCTAGGAAGGCAAGTAGATGTCTCAGACCAGTTCAGGTATCTTGGGGTTCTCCTTGACCAGGAGTTAACCTGCAAACTACATATCAATGCCTTAACTAGATCCATACATCAGAGGCTTGACCTCTTATACCGACTGGGAAACTCCCTCTCCAGAGAAGCATGACGAGCCATAGCAAACTGTAACTTCCTTCCCTCATTGCTATACGGCTCCCCCTTACTCCAGTCTCTCCGGGAGAAAGAGTTAATCAAGCTTACCACTCTCTATCACCAAATAGCCTGCTTTGGAACCAACCCCTTCCCTAGGAGACATCACTGTGAGGCCCTTAATGACCTTCACTGGCTGACTCTAAGGCTTAAATTATCCTATACCACTGCCTGCATTGCCTATAAATTCACGCCCCTAGGCCATCTGCCTCACCTGAGTGGCCTGCTTACTCCTGAAGTCCTCTGCCGAACCCTCTGGTCTACAACAAGTCATCTCCTTGACATCCCCCGTATTCGGACCAACCAAGGAAAGCTTTCTTTTCATTTCGTGGCCTCCCACTTGTGGAACTCACTCCCAGCAAGCTTACTAGACAAACCCTCACTCTCCGGGTTCAAATTTGGACTCAAAGTGTACCTTCTTGAGCTGAGCCTCTGCGGCTGTAACCGCTAGATCATGTCCTAAACCTGACCCCTTTCTATGACAAATGACTAATACTCTTCTCGCCTTGGATTTCCTATAGTTAATGCCAATAACACTGTTGACCTGATGTAATGAAACTGTTTCTACCAACTTTTGTCTAAATGTACCCCACTAACTATGTATGTACTCTGAAACTGAGATATTGTATTCCACTGCAGTCCTCACCTAATGTAAAGTGGTTGGTGTACTCAACCCCGGGCCGCCCCTGAAAAAGGGATCTCTGGTCTCAGAGGGCTTACCTGGTCACCAAAGTCTAAATAAATAAATAATCAGTTCCCGAGGGAGAGTCCGTACCTGGGCTTCTGTGAGGGGCTGGTGGCTTCAGAACTGGACCATGGATGGCAGTCTGGCAGGTTGGGATCATCTGAGAACCACGGCTATGGCACTCTGACCACCTGAAAAGAGAAGGACAGGAGAACATTAAATAAGAGAGGCAGGGGGTGTGGACTGCTCGTGGAGCTAAAATAAATGCAAAATGGCTTAAACGAGGTGGGTCGCAGACCAAATGTTAGGCAAGATGCCACAAGGCCTGAGAGAGCAAGAGCAGGATAATTAAAATACAGTACCAAAGTAAAATGGTGAAAAAAGAGGGACATGAGTTTAAGGCCTGAGCGGAGATTGTGGACTTAAACCCCAAAACAACTTTCCTTATTGTAAAAAAGGAAAATCAAGGTCTTAGGGCTCTCCTCCAGTAGGTAATCAGTTCTGAGGGAGAGTCCATACCTGGGTTTCTGTGAGGGGCTGGTGACTTCAGAACCGGACCGAGGATGGAAGTCTGGCAGTCCAGGTTCATCAGAGAGACACGACTGTGGCACTCAGACCACCTGAGAAAAGAAGGATTGACATTAAACAATAGTTGCAATGGGTTCAGGCTGTTTGTGGAGCTAAGAAGAAATGCAAAATGGCTTAAACAGGTTGGTGGGTCGCAGACCAAATGTTAGGCAAGTTGCCACAAGGTCGGAGAGAGCAAACGCAAGCTTTTTAAAACACCATAACAAAGTGAAAAGGTGAAAAAAAAGGGGCATGAGTTTAATATCTGAGCTGAGATCGCTGCTGGGTCCTAAGAGTGAACAATCTACGAGCACTTAGATGAAATCAGCAAGATTTGAACTCTAAAATACTTGCAAGACAGTATTAATGGAAATCAAAATCCTTTAAAATATCATTCAAGTGTAACCCCTAGGTGGCCCTATCCGAAGGGCTACTACCCCTGCCTGCTTGGCTAGTTGCAGGTTAAGGGGCCTGAGTACTGAAATGGGTGCCTCCTCCCAGAGGACAGGGTTGCTAGTAACAAGACTAACCTGGGTATAGCCCTTTGGGACACTGTAACCCCCTCTTTCCCCTCTAGTAGCCTAGACAATATGCAACAAACACTTTCACAGTAGCCCCTATTCAGCATACAATTCCCCACACTGTTTGCACTTACCACCAGGGCTGGTTCCACCAGTTTGACCCTGGAGACCCCCTGAAAAGAAGGTTAGGCACAGCAAATAACAGCAGTACAGTGCTTTTGGTACAAACAGGAACCACAGCTTAAATGCAAAAAGAGTTAGATCTAATTTATTCAGGGGAATTGAAACAGGGAAGGGCATAATCAGGTTGATTGATTCGAAAACTGATCTAGTCAGGCAATTGGGCATGCACTTCTCTTCCCTACATAGTCACATGCTCTGAGTACCCAGGTGGAAGTAAGCTGGGTTAGCCTGGAACGTTGCCTGGGGTAGGCCGGCGTCGGAGCTGGTTGAGGCCCTGTGATGAAAAAAAAAGGCATGCACAACCACACACAATTTGTAATCCAGAGCCTGAAGGCTCAGTTCATGAAAGGAAAAACAACAATGCAATCAGATGACAACACTTGAGATTTAGCTGTTGTTGCAGGGAGCTACCCTGATTATTACTCATGCTACCCAATGCAAGACACAGGAGGGATGAAATGGAGATTGCAAGTTGACAACTGGCATGTCAGGAGAAGCAGGGCACACACAAATTGCCAAGGTGTTGTTCCTGTTTGAGATGTTGAGCAGGGGGCTGATTCCTGGGCAAGTCTCTCATCAATGGTGTTCTCTGCACCTGAAGTAGCTGGCTGGGCCAATGTGGCAGGGCCCAGGCTGGGTAAAACAGTATGGAAATCAGTCCAGGAAGGCTTGATGCAGCTTCCAGCAAGCGTGGCACAATTAAACAGTGAGGAAACAAATTGCAACCCACTAACAGCACACAGCACATTTATAGTAAAGCAATCACCATACCACAAAGCGGATAGCAGTCCGGCAGTAATATAAGTGTCTCTGAGCAAAACTGGGAGTTCTATGGTGAATGGGTGTCCTGACAGGCTGATTGCATACAACAAATCTTTGATCTTCTTTAGGTTTAAGCCTGTTCACACTTCAGTGACTTTTCACTCACTCAGTTCAGATACAGTCCAGATTATTCAGCCTTTCAAATGATTCCCTCTCAAGGGTCTTCAGACAGGCAGACAGGCCAGACTCAGCCTTTCCACCAATCTCCCGTGCGAACTACGCAGAGCTGCTGCTCAAATCACTTGAGCTGTTTACTCTGCAAACTCTAACTCCAGACTGACTGACTGCAGCAGGCAGCTTGGGAATTTCTCTTTGGTCAAAAAAGGTTCTGGTTGGTTGATCCATCTGTCTGTCAAAGCAAGGCCCCCCCCCCCCCACATCTGTTTTGGGGCCAAAATGTAAAAACTATAATTCATACAGAAATTTGCTCCCACAAGACCCCTGGGGACAGGCTCTATTTTAGAGTCCCCAAAGGCACTGCTTGGCCCATTCTGGCAGTCCAGGACCAAGATGATGGTGGTAAACAGAACTGTCCATGCTGCAAAGAAGGCATGTTAGACAAACTACAATATCATTACTAGTAGTCATATCAGATGACCTAAAGGTGGGCAAGCAATGTGAGAAGGCAGCAAGGAGGGCTGGGGGGATACTGGGATGCATAGGGAGAGGCATCACCAGTAGAAAACAGGAAGTTATTATCTCTCTGTACAGACAGCTGGTGAGACCCCATCTGGAGTACTGTGTGCAGTTCTGGAGACCCAATCTCCGCAAAGACATAGACAGGATGGAAGCTGTCCAGAGGAGGGCAACTAAAATGGTGCGGGGTCTGCACCGGAGGACATATGAAGAGAGACTTAAGGAGCTTAATATGTATAGCCTCAAGGAAAGGAGGGAGAGGGGGGACATGATAGAAACTTTACAGGACCTCATTGGAATCAACAAAGTCCAAGAGGGTAGCATCTTTCAAAAAAAGAGGTGTTCAAGAACAAGGGGGCACAATTTGAAGATAGAAGGGGGGGCAGCTCTGAGGTAATTTAAGGAAGTATTTTTTCACAGAGAGGGTTGTGGATGCATGGAATGGCCTTCCGGAGGAGGTTGTGGAGTCAAAATCAGTGGTGGAATTCAAGCATGCATGGGATAGTCATAAGGCAATTCTGGGGGGTGGGGGTAGGAAGAAGTAGGCTGCTGGTTAACTAGGATCTGCAGCTTATCCAGTAGGTAGGGAAATGGGCAGACTGGGTGGGCCAAGCGGTCCTTATCTGCTGTCAAATTCTATGTTTCTATGTTTCTATAATCAGCAAATATATACAGCTTCTAACAGAGCTCCCTCTGCGTAACTAGCGATGGCAGAACGGAATGATTATCTGGCAGCCTGGGCAGGACTTGAACATAGAAACACTCAGCCCCTTCTCAGATTAAATAAGCACCACGTTATTGGCAGCTCTTAAAGAGACAGAGCACAGAGGCATTAAGGCACTTTTCACACAAACACTTTTAAAGCACTAAGACACAGGATACCAGCCTGGCAGTGGGCATTTAGGCACACCCAAGGAAGACTTTTGGGAACCCCCATTTGTAGGGGGGTTACACCCTTCCCTGCCCGGAAAAACATGGCTTCTGCTTTAAGTCTACACCATCACAATATTGAAGAATCAATATATACAAGACATATGTCACGTTAGCATACTATGGAAATACTATCTGATGCATCAGTTAACATAAACTTATCACATTACTATACATTTCACTATACTGTATCTTCATTGACTATTCTTATGCATGTTTCATACACTCTATATACTGATTCTGTTATGATTAACATATTATGAACAGTTACCTATGACTTCACTTTACAACTTCTAGTACAGTAAACAATGCAGAAGGGGGCCCTTCCCTGCAGCTAACTTGGGGCTAGATGAGACTGGGACACCTTGGTCTGAAGGAAGAACAACAAGGAAGAGAGGTGGCAGACAAGCTCAGTTTGGGCAGTGAGCTCTTGGAAGCATAAACACCTTTATGGACCACATTGAGAGGCAAGTCCACTGGCCTCCCAGGGGAATCAGAACTAAAACATAGTACTGGCTTAACAGGTCGCCCAGATTTTCTAGGGGGAACAGACACAGGCTCTGGGCGGTCAACACTGGCATTAATTTCCCCTCCTGTAGTGAGGGATGCCTCTGCACTGGTTGAAATGTCCAAATTGGGAACACTATCCGACCCTTGCTCTGCAGACTCTGTTTCCACAATATTTTGCTCAGTATTATCTGCTGAAGAGGGCCCAGGTTGCTCATTCTGGGAAGACTCTGGAACAATTAGGCTTTGCAGCACTGAAGGGGTGCTGTCAGCACTTTCATATTGTTCTTTAAGTTCTGATATGTCACCAGGGAGACTCAGACCATCAACCCTTTCTTCGTGCAAATCAAACAGTTCTACAAGACACAGAGAGTCAGCAACCTCAGACGTGATACTTTGCACCTCACTTTCAGGGGGCATTAGGTCCAGGGAAGAAGCTGGGGGGTTGGGCAGTTCTGAAGGCCCAGCTTCATCCCCATGATTCTGCAGAGGATTGCCTCGAAATGACTGACTCAGTTCATAAGAGGGATAATAGGCATTATCACAGTCACTCTCATCAGAGACTGCTGAACAGTCATCACTATCTCTCTGGGCTTGATGAGGGGAAAGCCTTAGTTCTGGAACAGCATGGACAGGTTGGCTGTTTCCTCTTTGCAGCAGCATGAGCCACTGTCCCAGGAGAAGTGTCAGGGGTTGGTTCAGCATTAATAATAACTTGGCCAATGGGCAATAAGTGATTACAGTGGATGGTCTTCACAGCTTTTAGATTATTTTCTGAGTGCACCTTGTACACCAGCAGATCATTCAATTTACCAACTACTATGTGGGGAAGATGGTGCCATCTATCAGCAATTTTGTGTTTTCCATGCAGTCCCAAATTGCGTAGTAGCACACTATCTCCAGGCAACACTCCTGGGCTTTTGCTCGTCGATCATGTCTTTCTTTGTTGGCAAGATGTCGTTTAGCAGCCATAGTTTGAGCTAGTTGATAGGCATGATTCAACTGATCTTTCAATTTCTGTACATACTGCAAGTAGTTTTCGGCTTGGACTCCATCTGGAGAGACCCCAAAGCAGACATCAACTGGCAGTCAGGCCTCCCTACTGAACATGAGTCGGTAGAAGAAGAACCCAGTAGCATCACTTTTGGTGCAATTATGTGTGTATACCAAGGTGCTGATCTGCTGGCTCCACCTATGCTTGTCTTATGAATGGAGGGTGCCGTGCATGTCCAGAAGGGTGTGGTTAAAGCATTCTGGTGGAGGGTCCCCCTGTGGGTGATAGTGGGTGGTTCTTGACTTCCACCCCCCACACACACACACAGCATTTCTTTGATTAGCCTACTTTCAAAGACTCTGCCTTGGTCAGAATGAATCCGCTGGGGGGCACCATAGTGGGACCTAAGAATTTTCCACTAGTACCTTGATATGGCAGGGGCCTTGATCTTTAGTTGGAAGGCTTGTGTGTACCATGTAAAATGATCAGTAACTACCAACACATTGCCAATGTTCTTTTGATCAGGTTCTAAGCACAAGAAGTCTAAGCAGATCAGTTCCATGGGGGCACTGGTAGTGATGTTGACAAGACTTTGGGGTAGTGGACTTGGACTTATACATTCACTGCCATCACTGGATGTGCAATTAGTGCTAATGGTGTGGGTGTTGGTGGTAATGGTGGTTCTAGGGTAGGCAGTGGTTCTGTGTGCATCAAGTTCAGACAATTCAGTATGCATTTCAGATTCTTGACCCTCCTGACCCTTCTCATTCTCCCGTGTAGTCTGGAACATGGAGACAATGGGTTTTGGATGATCAAGCAATACTGAATGTTTTTTCAGATGGCATTAAAGAGCTGTAGTGCCGAGGCATAACGTAGCTTTGCCACGGCTTACACTTTGTTAACATAGGGAACAAATTGCTCTGCATGAATCACTTTTACAGACACAGAAATAATTCCACACTTCAGATCTGACAGACTTTGTTTGAGTGCTGGGAAGATAACTAAAAACTATTTGTGTTTTTTCACCTGTCTGAACAGAACCTGGGACATCCTCCTTGGTGCTAGAAGAGTGGGCATGGGCAGTGGCCATTGAGGGGTTCACATTGTTAGCCAATGTAGATGTGGTGGATTCAATGACTATGTCCTTTTCATTGCCAATATTGGCAGATTTATTTGCAAGTGCACTACCTGATTCTTTGTCAGCAGCAGACATGCTCATTTTACTTGGTTGAAGAATTGATGACTCATCACAATCACAACAATGTCAGACTGAGACAAAAAGCTACTGTCTGAGTTAGAGAGGGGGTCATTGTCACTTGCACTGTTACTGCTAGTCATTGGTATTTTAACAACATGAACAGCATACCTCATGGTGCCTCTCTGTGTGATACCAGCAGCAGCACAAATGTTCTTAAAAGGTCCCCCTTTACCACACTTCATTGTTGCTTTTTTGCTGTTTGTTGAATTTTGGTCATGTGAAACATTTTGTTTTTTTTGGCTTATGCCAGGATAACTATTACCACCAACACCTGCTCCACGACCAGCATCAGATGCTTCATCTGTGTTGGTGTCTGCCATAATAGTAGCAGTATACTACATACACAGTCACACACAATGTCTGTGTTAGAATATAACATGGTCTATGATTGGTGATCACTGGCTGCAACTACAAAATTTGGTTTGGGCTGTACATGACACTGTGATGAAGTGAACTTATAATGTAATTGAAGAATATGCATGTTTGCAACTTCTTCAAGAAAGGAAAGATCCCAGATTCAAGGCTTACAGAATGCTAGGTTTGCTGGGCAATTGGGCATAGGAATATGCAAAGTAGGTTGGGCAAGGTGAAAGATCAGGAATTGTAATTCTGACTCTGATTAAAAAAAATTTGTTTCATTATTATTACATGAAATTGTGCCACCACACAACTGTCCACTGAGTTTCTCATAGCAAAACACTATAGGTTGAGTACAGTGCAGTCAAAGGGCACACATCAGCAGGGTGATGGGCTGGCCACAGGAGATGGAATCACTCAAACCATCGCAGAACACGGTGAAAAAGATTTTCATTTATGTGTCTGTTTTCCCAACAGGGAAATAAATCTCTGGCATGTATTTAAGGAGATGAATACCATCACACACAGACACAACTGGCCAGTTATTGAGCCTCTCATGGTAACACACACTGGGTAGGGTACAGTGCAGTCAAAGGGAACACAGCAGCAGGGTGATGGGCTGGCCCCTGGAGACAGAATCACTCACACAGTCGCAGAACACAGTGAAAAAGATTTCCATTCATGTGTCTATTTTCCCAACAGGGAAATATATTTCTGACATGTGTTTAAGGAGAATACCACCACAGACACAAATGGCCACTCATGGGCCTTTCACAGTAACACACACTGCGTAGGGTACAGTGCAGTCAAAGAGCGCACAGCAGTGGGGTGATGGACTGGCCACAGAATACAGAATCACTCCCACTGTCTCAGAACACAGTGAAAAAGATTTTCATTCATGTGTCTATTTTCCCAACAGGGTAATATAACTCAGGCATGTATTTAAGGAGGTGAATACCACCATACATGCAGACACAACTGGCTGCTCATTGGGCCTCTCATGGTAACACACAGTGGGTAGGGTACAGTGCTGTCTAAGGGCACACAGCAGTAAGGTGACGGGCTGGCCACAGGAGATGGAATCACTCACACAGTCACAGAACACAGCGAACACGATTTTAATTCATGTGTCTGTTTTCCCAACAGGGAAATATATTTCTGGCATGAATTTAAGGAGAATATTATCACTAGACACACATCTGGCTGCTCATTGGGCCTCTTACAGTGACACACACACTGGGTACAATGTAGTCAAAAAAGCACACAGCAGGATGATCCCCTAGGGTGGGTACAGCCAGTGCAGTCAAAGAAAGGGCACAGACAAGCAGGGTGATGCAATCAAAGCAGGTCACAGGATGAGGGGCAGTATGCCATAAGAAGGAGTAACACAACAGAACACACTGGGTACTGTATGGGATCCCCCTGTCCTACTTCCATCCTGGTCTTGTACACAGACCAGATTGGCTGTTGCACAACCCACTCCATTACACACACGCTCCCATTCCCCTTCCCACACACTGTCCTTCCTGCCTGCTACCCCTTCCTTTTTCCACTACCTGGCTTTTCCTCCCATCCTTTTTCCTGCCACAAATGTTTTTTTACTGGAGGGTTCCCCTTTCTTCCCCAGTCCCCAGGCCACAGCCCACGTCACTGCTCCCTCTGCCACTCCCTGAATTTTCCTTCACTTGTTGATAGGAGAACACTGCACATGGCTTAGTTTATCTCAAAATTCTGGTTAGGCCCACTGCCATCTTGTCTAGTCATCTCCTAATCTGCCCCTCACCAGTCCAAATACACCCTCCGGTCTGAGGACACCCGCTCCCTAAATATACCTTTCAGAAACACTATGTCAGGCCAATTGGCTTTCTCATATCGCCTACCTAAACTTTGGAGCCTACTTCCAGTCCAAATCCACCACTCCTCCTCAGCCTACTCCCTCTACTCTTCCCTAGCAAACTACCTAGTGACAAACTGCAACTGCACTAACCCCTGAGGGCCGGCCAAATTTCTGCTGGTTTTTATTCTGCCTTAGTATTAGCCCATGCAAGTCTTCACTTACTCCAACTCAGTGCTCTCTCACTCCTCTACTTCCTGCCCCTCCTCACCTATTCCTTCTATCCCCCCAAACTCTGAAACTATGTTGTAGTTTGTAAACTGTACAATCTGCTAAATGTATATTTATATGTATGTCAGTATATGTATATGTATTAGGTGTAATGTATCTATTATAGACCTAGTTATATATGGTTGTTAACCTAATGCCTGGCACTGCCTGCTGCCCGAGCTGAACGAAAAAAATAACTAGTCGGTCAGCTCAGCTGACTGCTCTCTGCTCTGTTCAGTCTGCGCCAGCCCATCTGCTGATATTTCTGCTGCACAATGCCTCCAATGAGGTATGGTGATGTCACACCTCTCGCATGACTCTGACTCCATCCTCCATCCTGAGTTCCTCCCTCACAGCTGACACTCTCACTCACTCCCCAATACAGCATCTACCAGGCAGTCCCTGAGTCCCTCCCTCCCAGCTGTCACTTCCTCCTCCCTGTGGCCTCTGCTCTCCAGACCTCTGACCATCCACTCGCACTTGCCCACCACTCACTCACTCCTTCCCTCCCAAATATGGCAGCCAGGTGTCCAGTCCCTGAGTCCAACCTTCTCAGCTGTCACTCCCTCCCTGTGTCCTCTGCACTTCTCACCACCAGCCAGTCACCATCCAGTCTGCTCTGTGGTGCCAGCCCAGTGCCATGCCACTCTCCTCCCACTGTTAGTTCCCTCCCTCCAGGCAGTCAAGAAGTCCCTCCTTATGTCCCTCCCTGCACCTGCAAGCTTTATGGCATTGTGGGGTGCAGGGTGGGCAATGTTTAAAAAAGAAGCACAAAAAGTCACAGAATTCAAACCCTTTTGTGAACCCCCTAATGTTTCAGCTCTAAATTAGGACTTGAACACTAGGGATCGAGGAGGGTTTGATTATTTTTTGAATTAGTTCTGACAACCCTACTTGTTGGTGGGTGGGGAGTGGTGGGAAAAGTATTGTTTGGCCTGCAATAAAAATGTTTTTCTTTTAAATCTGTGGCACTTATGTACATTTCTCTGGTTTTGAATACTGACATCTGTCTGATTTTCTATAACCATCCACCACATGGTGTTAACATGACTGGATGATCAGAAGACCTTTGATTGGTGCTCGACCTTTAGCCATGTTGAGACCATGCAGTGTGTAGGGGCATTGGGGTCTCTGAATTAATATTTGGCTTGCACTGCAATGTATGATAGTGGTTTGCTTTTTCCACCCTTTCTTTCCACTCTCTTCATTTTGTTTCTACCACTTAAATGTTTTAACACAGGCTGACTGCAATTGTTTATTCCCAAAAACAGTTAATACATAGGCCGTGTTACTTTATTAAGACCACCAGATTTTTGTTTCACATGACGAATGCAGAGTTTTTAGTTCCTATTGCAGTGTGCCACTCTTCTTCACCACATTCCTTGTCTCTCTCATCTTGGGTGAATCACCTTATCTGCCCCCTCCTTCCTTCCGTCATTTCTTGTGAGGCAACTGATGTGCGCTCTACTTCCGTTCATCATGTTGTGAAGCTGTATGTGTTCTCCTTACGTCAATTATTTTATTGCTGCTGGTCACAGTTGATGTGCCTTCTTTCTTCCATCATTTTATGTGGGGCAACTGATGTGCGCTCTCCTTCCTTCCATTGTTTCTTGTGAAGCAACTGACGTGCACTCTACTTTCTTCCATCTTTTTATACAGTATGTTGTGAAACTGTTGATGTGTTCTCCTTCCTTCCATCATTTCATCTCTTCAGGTCGCAGCTGATGTGCCGAACTCCTTCTTTCCATCATGTCATCTGTTCTGAGTCAACCAGTGGGTGCACTCTCCTTCTTTCCTTCTCCGTAGTGAAGAAATGGTGCCCTCTCATGCATGCCATATAAGCTCTAAAAGAGGAAGTTATTGTGTGTGATTAATTCTGAACCTTTCTGCTTCTTAATGCTTTTCTGAATAACGGAACATCAACGTAGCCGAAGACCATGTGTGTTTGCTGCATCCTTGATCAACATTGAACTCATAATGTTGTCCACTCTGCTGACCAAAGAAAAGAGAAGTAAATGCTTCAGAGACAGCATCAAGAATGACCCAAAATGTTATGAATCATATCTTAATACCTACAAAGCTCAATCAAAAGTTTACCATGAGAACCTGGATAAGGAGAAGTGCCGTGAATACTGAGAGAATTCTAAGCTGCGAGCACAGCAGCACAAAGAATGTCAGAAGTAGAAGAAATTGGAGCAAACCAAGAATGCTGAGTGTGTAGTGGCAAGAAGAGAGGAACAAAAATGCAAGAGCAAAGAGAGAAATGGAGGGAACAAAAAACAGCAACATGCAGCTATGTCAGCACAGAAGAGGAGGAGAATTAATGAAAAAAGGCACCATACCTACAAGGAGGCCGAACGACAAGTAAAGACCAGCATCACAGCTTCAGTGCTAGTAAACGTACCTAATAACCCTGATACAGCTGCAGTTGAGGACCCCAGATCTGACAATGCCATCCAGAAGGCACTTCAAAGGGCATGACCAGCCCTGTCATTGTCACCCACTCATTTTGTATGCTCAGTGGATAAGTTGATAACATCATGTTCACTGGCAGAGAAGGCAGCACTGGGAAAAAGAGGACAAAACATGGCCTGTTGTGGAAATTTGGGGAAGAAACTATTGGAGGCCACAAAGGAAAAAGTAAACAGTGGACAAAAACAGAAAGGTGAATGAGTCCGAGCACTTCTGTTTTTGGAAAACTGTAAGATGCTACATGAGGCCAGCAGAACCCTTGGGATCAGCTGGACAACCCTTATGGACACAATGCGCAGGGAACAGAAGCATGTGAAAAAATATACACAAATCATCGTTGCCTTTGGAAACGGCCAACAAAGATAAAAAATGTTTTTGAATAGTCTGCCACCATCTGCCTTACAAGAAGACATTTTTGAAAATAAGTCAATGTGTGAAAGCCTTCCTTTCCAAACTGCTCAATATAATGCATGAAGAATTTCTGAAGGAAAATCCAGAGTGCCATATCGGTGCAAAGAAATTCTATCATCTTCAACCATACATATTAAACTCATCAAAGAGCAGAAACTAGACAAGTGCCTTTGTGAACATTGCACAAATGTCTCCTTAAAACTATGCACTTTAAACCACACGGCTAACAATAACAAAATGAACGAGTGCAAAGTCCTGAACATATACAAAGCTGTGGAGCTGACAATGTGTCCGTAACAGGTTCTTTAGAAGAGACTGTGTGGATAAGGTGTGTGACAACTTTAAAGTTAATGCAATATATAAAAAGGCAAAGGAAATATGGGGCAGAAATGGTAAACTGATATCAGTGAGAAAGCATGACTGTGACCAAAACAATAGATGGACTGGAAATAAAAATGTCCTGAAAAGTGCTTAAGAGCAAGATGACAATGCTGCAACAACTGATAGACATGCTTAAAGAGGATCTTCAGTTTTTGGTTTGCAACCTGAATGTGGCTACATGGCAACAGCACCAGTTCAGCACACTTAAGGAAAAACCACCTCAAGGATGGATTGTCATAGTGCTGGACTTTGCAGAGAACTATGCCTGCAAGTACCAGGATGATATCCAATCCTGCTACTGGCATCATGAACAGGCTACAGTGCACCAAATTGTTACTTACTACTGATGTGCTCATTGTGAAGGTACCATCACAGAATCCCTGGTATTCATTTCACAGAACCTCACACATGACCGCCATGCAGTTTGCAACTTCATTAACCTGGCCAACACACATCTGTTTTTGTTAACATGGCCAACATGCAGCATTGTCATCTTGCTTTTCGTATAAGAAGAGGAAGGAACATGAGAGGGCATAGTCTTAGATTGGAGGAGGAATATTCAGGAGGGAGGTAAGGAGACAGTTCTTCACGGAAAGGGTGGTGGGCAAGTGGAACACTCTACCACAGGAGGTGGTGGCCTATAAGATAGTGGGCAGTTTCAAGAAGGGATGATGCAGGGTTAGGGGAAGGGTAAATCTAAGGAGGGGAGAAGTGGGAGGGGCAGCTGCAAGATGAGGAGTTATCTGCACAATCTGGCAGACTCGACAGACCGTAAGGCCCATTTCTGCTGGCATTTTCATATGTTCATATATTCATATGTTCATATCTCACAAGGGCCCAGCACCTAACCATAGAAAATGTGGTACATTTTACAGATTGATGTGGGATCCAATGTAAATCAAAGTGGGTGTTCAATGCAATTTCAATGGCTCCCAGTGAATTCGGATTTTCAATTGAAAGGGCGTACTTCAGATCAAGGCATGGGAAAGGCCCCTCAGATGGAGAGAGTGCTATTGTTAAATCAATGGCAATGAGGGGTATGCAGAAACATCTTACAATCATTTTCATAGAGGAAGAGCTGTTTGTGTACTGTCAGGATCACCTAACATGAGCACTTCCAACTGATGGGTGCAGCCACTAACAAAGAATTTTCTTTTTCGTGCCTAACAAATGCATAGGAAGGCCAAAAGGAAAATATGTGAAACTTGTCCCTGGAACTCAACGGATCCAAAATGTGGAATCTGTGGTGCCTGGTGTGGCCAGCAGTAATTTAAGTTGTTTTTTTTTATCCACTGCCAAACTGATGGCCCATGCCAGAACAATGAACATCTACAGCCATAGACACTAAGAGGCTTACATTTTCACATGTGAGAAGCACATTGCACAGTACTGAAACACATGCCCTGCCCCCAGGATGAACTCGGACACTGTTCCTGGCACATTAGTGACTGCAACTCCAGTGATGGACCCCTGCACTGCTTCCAGCACACCAGTGCCAGATCTTTCAACTGCTCCTGCAACTCCGTGATGGACCTCAGCGATGCTTCTGGCTATTCAATGATGGACTCCTGTGCCTCAACTCCAGTGATGGACCCCCACGTGGATTTCGGCAGTCCAGTGACCTAACCTTCAGCTGCTACAACTCCAGCAATGCTTCCAGCACTCCAGTGATGGATTCCAGCAATGTTTCTGGTTCTTCATTGATAGACCCCGGTGATGTTTCTGTCTCTCTACTGACAGAACCCTCTTCTGCTTCAGGCACATCTGCAACAGACCCCTCCACCACTGCCCAGCATACAGTACATCCACAGACTCAAAAGAAAAAGTTGAACCCAGACAAAATAGAAGTTGGGAAATTCTATGTAGTGTACTATCCTAAAACCTTTTATATTGAGCAAGTGCTGGAATTCATTGAAGACAGACATGTTTTTACAGTCAAATTTCTACTGCAACGTGCAAATGGATCTTACACACAGCCAGGACAAGAGGATACCGACATGGTCAGGCAACAGAGACTTTTTCATGGGTCACTAAATCTGAATGGAAAAAGCACATTTCAAATTGAACCATAAGTACAGCAAATGATCACAATGCAACATGAAAAGCTACAGCAGAGCTGGAAGTGAAGATTTCTTATAGTTTTGGGACATTATCAAATGTTGCTTTAAAAAGCAGAATGTTAACATTTCATACATTTTCATATATTTTCTCAAATAGATCCGATTAGTAAACTTTTAAGAACTTGTACTGCTGATTTGTTGTCCACTATAACATTCAGAATGCATGCTGGTGTCCACCATACATTCAGAACGCATGCTGGCCACCATAACATTCAGAATGCATGCTTGTTGTCCACTATTACATTCAGAACTTTGAAGATCATTTTTCTCAGGCATTTCAAAGTAAGTTATCTCACAGCACAGTGCATTTTTCACTGCTGGGTCACAGCATTTTGAAATACCTAAAAAATGATATGCTCTGTATTTAAAAATTTACCCATACTGTCACAGTTTGGTATAACATTTTCATGAACAGACCCATGCATACCTGTAAAAAATAAATGCCCCTAATGTCTTTTTTAAATTTAAACCTGAAATAAAGAAAACTATCCCTCGTTGAGTCGCTGCCATTCCCCTTCCCCAACCAGACCCTCCCACTGAGCACCCACCACCCCACCCCCACCCTACTGTATGCTTACCTCCAGAGGTCATATGCTGTTATCTTCTGTAGTCCAGGATACATCTGCATTATTTGAAGGCAAACTGTGAAGTGAGGAATAAAGCTTAATGCAGTATAATGTATTTAATGGTTAGGAGCTGGTTGCACTATATGACACAGCTGTCCTTTACTAAACGATAGCTGTGTTGTATAGTGCACCACTATAGGATAGTTGTCCTTTACTAAACAACAGCTGTGTCGTAGTGCAACTGGCTGTTGTTGTCACTTGCCTGCCATCCTCACTGTGCTGTGCCATCTGCACACTGGGTGCCCCAATCCTCGGTGGCACCCTTTCTTTCTTTCTTTCTTTCTTTCTTTCTTTCTTTCTTTCTTTCTTTCTTTCTTTCTTTCTTTCTTTCTTTCTTTCTTTCTTTCTTTCTTTCTTTCTTTCTTTCTTTCTCTCATTAATTTTGCTATATAGTCTGACACTTGGATGCCCACCTCTGGTGATGGACCCCCCCACCATTTGTTTGATAAATGGTTGCTGACATCGGGGGCCTCAAAACCTGTGTCGGCATTTACTAGATCTCACCACCCTCCAGCACTGTGGAATACTTTGAGAGCCCAACTTCAGTGTTCCAAAAAAGTTTGGAAACTTTTATTATACAATACCATATAAAAATCTCTGTCATCTGATTGGCCAGCCATCCCTAGCAACAGTGATGATACCCCAGTAAAAGAAAAATCATTGTATGTAGACCTGGCACAGCTGAGTGAATCACATTATAGAGATATCATACCTGCCTCTCACTGACAGAAAACCACAGCTTGCCTGACAGGAAACAGATGAAAGTCTTACCTCACATCACCTTCCAGCTCTTCACTGAAGAAATGTTCAAAAAAATGTTTGCTGAGGAGACAGTAACACCTTCAACCTGCTGTGACTCCATGACTGTAAGAAAAAGAAAAAAAGGAAAAAGCCAACATTTAAACATAGCTGAAAAAGAGCTTGACACACTAGAGCTAAACAGGAATGAAGCTAACGCTTGGCAGCAAACCACCTGGGCAGTGATAATCCTCAATGACTGGCTCAAAGAAAAATACATAAATATTGACTTTGCCACAAATGAATCGAGCGAGCTAAATGGTATCCTTGGCTCAGTCAGAAATTCAAATTGTGAGCCATACAGTATCTCTAGTTATGTGGGGAAGTGAGCTGGGTTAAACCGCTACCACAATGAGCTGCCACTAAGCCGTGCCATGAATTTAATGTCAGATGCAGCCTTTGCAGTTCTAACAACATATTTTTGGCTATGTCAAAAACTTAAGGAGGGAACGCAGAGACTGCACAAAACATCACCCGCCAATCACCCAAACTGATTTAGCCAAAATCCGAAGCTCAGAAGCTGTCAACCCAGACAGAGCCAAATGTCTTGTATGTCGAGTCTGGTTTGAGCTGCAGCTCCACATGGTGAGAAGAGGCTGCATTGGGCAGCACTCTCTGAAAGCAGACTCCTTTGAAATCCTTAGAGATGAAAGGGTCTTAAAATACACTACCCTTTCATTTAATGAAAAAACAAAGAATCATCCAAACTACCATGAGCAAAATAAAGACAAGCTAAGAGGTGCAATGTATGACATACCTGGCCAGCCGCACTGCCCAGTGAAATGCCTAGAAAAGTACTTATCCAAGCTCCCAGCAAATCCACCCTGCCTATATTTGCACGTCAGGAAAAAAAGTCAAACCAAACTGGACTCTAAAGCCATGTGGTACTCCTTAGAATCCATTGGAGTCAATTACCTCTCTTCTATGCTGCCCAGAATATCTAAACTAGCAGGCCTCAGCAACACCTACATGAACCATAACCTAAAAGCTACGGCCGTGCAACTCCTTTCTGATGCAGGTCTGCAAGCCTGCAAAATGATGTCCGTAACAGGACATAAATCTGAGACATCTCTCCAGAGCTATTGGGGACCAGAACTCACTTAGAGGAAGCAATGGAGTACGATCCTGTCCTGAATCATTAAACAATCCCAGCAAGTCTAGTCAACCAATGCTCTTGATGCTCCCAGAACTTCCCAAAGTGCCGCAACCTAGCCCAGAACCGCCGTTGATGAAGAAAACCCACAAGAGTTCACCCAAGCAACTACCAATGAAAACCGCAGCAGAAACTTCAAAGAATCCCACCAAACAGTAATTCAGGGCAATTCCATGTGTGTCTTTAATATTTACAAGTAGAAAGAACTGAAAGACACACAAAAAAAGTCATCAATGACAGATCTGTTTCAAGTTTATTCACAATTGCAAAGATAGAAGAAACTGTTTAAATGTGTTACAACAGTTACAACCTGTTTTTTTAAAAAAAAACATAAACCATTCTAAAGCAAAGTTTCAGAGACTTTACAGTTACAGTACACTAAAGCCAAAATCAAATGTTAAACTATAGTAAAGGAACTACTTTTTCTGTACTTAAACATTCTTTATAATGTTACAAACATTTTCTTCATTATACAGTATTTGCACTATAAAACAGAAAACCATTTGTGTCAATTATTTTATTACACAAGGTATTATTGAACAGTAGCTATAATGCACAAGAGGGTGTGTGTCATGCTGGGATAATGTCACACCTGGGCTGCCAGATGCACTCGGCCTGTGGCCTCATGCCCAACCACCCTAGGTGTGACATTATCCCGACACGACACACGCCGTGTTGTGCATTATTGCTTAATTATAATCCAACACCAGGATGCCCACCCCCAGTATCAGACCACTGCCCCCACAGCCCATTATTTAATAACATGTTTCCAACATTCAGGGCTCCAGTCCCCATGTCGGAATTAAGTACATCTCCCATTCAGCATTATGGGACACTGGGGAGCCCAACCCACTGTACCGAGATAGATGTATTAATTATTTGTACATATGTGACAGTTAGGATGCAACACAGACATGCTGCAGAATATCACTGCAGGGGCCATTGTAAGTCAATGGCAATTAAGTCCTTTTGTCATGCAGGATTTTGTGACATGTCATTACTGCAAATTATTGCTCTTCATCATGGCTGACTCCATTGTACCTATAAAACTAAGAAAATTGTCACCCGATTACCTTTTTATTTTTTTATAACCTGTAAAAAAAGGAAACCACCCCTCATTGTCACCGCCATCTCCCTACTGCCAGCCCTACCTTCCCTCTGAGGACTCACCACCCAACATCCCCTTACCCTGTACTTTCCTCTGGAGGTAATATGCAGTCATCTTCTGTGAGCCAAGACACATCTGCACTCTTCAAAGCAAAACCGTGAACTGAGGAATAAAGGTATGTGCCGTATAATGTATTTCAATGGTGTTTTGAACTTATGTTGATATCTTTTCCATTTTTAGGTATTTTTTCACCAAATTTTCAACATGGGCTTTTGGGCCCCCTCGTCATGAACACTGTCACTGTTGTTTTATTAATCAGGCCTGGAAGGTGATTTTGCAGTCGCTGCATGAAATGACCTTTCAGGACAGATTAATGAAATAACAGTGCCAGTGGTCATGAGGTGGGGTCTCAAAAAGCTCATGTTGAAAATGTGGTGACAAAATTCCTCTAAATTGCCAAGTTACAAGCTTGCATTGGAATATTTCTGCACAGGTGAATAACTTTGGTAATTTACAGTATTTTGACTTCAAATTTTCAACATACCCATTTTTTCACACCACCTCATGAACAGTACAGTTGTCATTTTTCACATTCTGTCCAAAATGTATTTTTGCACCTGTGGCGCAAAATTGCATTTCAGCACGGATTTGAAAATTTTCACCTATGGGGTTTATGAGGTGGGATCATAAGAAGACTATGTTGAAAGTTTGGGGTCAAAATATTTTAAAAAAAAGCAATTTATTATGTAACATTGTTTGCAGGGATGTCCATTGCTCCCAAGGAACTTGCTGCCTTACCATGCCAGTGAGCTAAGTTCAGGTGTGAACTCAGTCAGCTGGTTTAATGGGACAAGGCTGATGGGGAAGGAGCTGCAGCATACAGCATCAGTCAGAGCTTGGGTAGGGATGGAGCAGTGTTTTGGTGCAGACACCACACCCTGTGTTGGGTCAGAGAACCTCACCCACAGGGTAACAACATGTGTGCTGAGCTCTGCTGGGCCGATGCACTGCATCAGGACTGTCTCCAATATTATATTTATCTCATTTTGTGTAGGTCCCAAAGGCTATGCACAAATGAGGATACAGTTCCACTATCACAAACAGAAAGGAAATTCTTTGCAAAAAACGTATGTTAGTGCAGACATTAGGGTTGAAAAACGCAAAGCACACAAAGACAGGAAATGATAAAACATTAGGGTTCTGGGTCTTCAGAGTATTTGCAAATCAGTGGTGGGGTATCACTTGGGGTTGTCAATCCTAATACCCACCCCTACCCTGGATCAGACAAGTTCAAATGTGACAGAAACATAGAAACATAAAAGTTGACAGCAGATAAGGACCACAAGGCCCATCTAGTCTGCCCATTTCTTTTTCTACCTTATGAATGTGCCATAGGCATTTACTCTGTCAATTCATACTCATCTGTATTGCTTCCTTATGCCAATCCCATGCCTGTTTGAAGCCCTGCACTGTATTCATATCCACCACTTCCTGTGGTAGGCCATTCCATGCATCCACCACAATTTCTGTGAAAAAGAACTTCCTCATATTACCCCTTAATCTGCCTCCTTCTAATCTCATGCTGTGTCCTCTTATCCTGCTATTTTTCTTATATTGAAACATGTTAGACTCTTTCACCTTGTTAATGCCCTTAGGGAGTTTGAATGTTTCAATCATGTCACCTCTCTCCCTCCTTTGCTCCGGGGTATACATATTGAGCTCTGTTAATCTGTCCTCATATGTTTCTGATGCAGTCCCGGCACCATTTTGGTTGCCCTTCTCTGGACTGCCTCCATTTTGTTAATGTCCTTGTGAAGGTGTGGCCTCCAGTACTGCACACAGTACTCCAGATGGGGCCTAACCAGTGTCTTGTAAAGAGGGATTATTACCTCTTACGACTTATGATACCCCTACTAATATACACCCCAACATCCCACTAGCCTTACCTACTGCTTTAGTAGTCTGCTTGGATGATTTCAGGTCATCTGTGATGATGATTCCGAAGTCTCTTTCTTCCCTTGTGATTGCCAGCAACTCCCCTCCCAACCTGTAGGTGGCTTCAGGGTTTGTCTTCCCTATGTGCATGATCTTGCACTTCTTTGCATTAAACCCCAGTTGCCACTCTTCCGACCATTTTGCCAGTTTATCCAGATCTCTTCTTATTCTGCCCACCCCATCTGGATCATCTACTCTTTTGCAGATCTTGATGTCATCTGCAAACAGACAAACCTTACCCTACAGTCCATCTGCAATGTCATTGATGAAGATATTGAAGAGGACTGATCCCTGAGGTACCCCACTTGTGACTTGCATCTCTTCTGACTGAATACGGTTTACCACCACTCTCTGTTTTATGCCTGTCAACCAGTTTGCCACACAGTTGTCCAACTTCTGACCTGCCCTGAGCCTACCCAGCTTGTTAATTAATCTTCTGTGTGGAACAGTATCGAAAGCTTTGCAGAAGTCAAGGTAGGTGACATCAGCTGCTCCCCCTTGGTCCACCACTTTGGTTAGCCAGTCAAAGAAATCTATGAGATTAGATTGACAGGACCTTCCTTTTGTAAAATCATTCTGTCTTGGATCCTGTGCTCCTATGGATTCCAGGTGTTGCACTATCCTTTCTTTAAGGAGTGCCTCCATAATCTTGACCACTACTGAGGTAAGACTGACTGGTCTATAGTTCCCTACCTTCTCCCTGCTACCACTGTTGTGGAACGGGATCACAAGAGCCTTCTCCAGTCTTCTGGGACCTCTCCTGTGCTCAGAGACTCACAAAACAGTTCTGATAATGGCTCTGCTAATTCCACCCTTAGCTCCTTTAGTACCCTGGGGTGTATGCCATCAGGTCCCATTGCTTTGTCCACCCTGAGCTTATCGAGCTCCTGTAGGACCCTTTGTTTTCTGAAGGGACTAGTGCACATCTCCTTCTCCCCTGTGTCCATGGTGCTGATCTGTGGGTCCTGCCCCACCTTCTCCTCAGTAAATACTGCACAGAGGTATCTATTTAGGATGGATGCCTTTCTATGGTCCTCCTCTTCACACTGCTTCTTATCCCATTTGATCTTAGCAAACCACCCGCCATTTCCCCAGCATCCAACAGAAAAACCTCGACCGCAGAGGGTAGTTGGTCCAGGAGGTTGGCAGGTGGTTAGGAGGAGCAAATCAGGTGCCCCATCACTCTCTCCTCTCCAACACATTACCTCCAAAAACCATATAAACACTACAAACAGGTATCTGCCTCTATCTCTGAAATCAAATAAAGAGGCAGAAAACACTGCAGAGCAGGACACTGCGGCACAGGAGCTAGCACAACAATACTCACCCAAATCAGGAACCAAAACTAAACAAGCACAAAGGAAATCCAAAAAACTTCTGATCATAGGAGACTCCATGATCTGGGAGTTGATACCCATCTCCAGCCAGGGTGATGGTCAGATGTCTCCCAGGTACATCAGCATGGAGAGACACTGACCGCATTGCTAAATTGTTCACAAAGCAGGAGAAAACATTGATGTCCTAGTACACATAGGGACTAATGATCTCGCCAACCGGTCAGTTGTGGAGACCAAGGAACACCTGACTAGGCTGGGTGACAACTATCATCTATTTCTGTCCGCATCTCCTTCTCTGAGATCCTGCCAGTCTGGGAGAAGGGAGCAGATGGACGGAAGGTCAGAGAAGCGGAGATAGGGGAGCTAAACACGTGGCTCAAGGACTGGTGCCAGGAAAAAGGACACAGATTTGTAGGGAACTGGCAACAGTTCTGGGAGCGAAAGTTCTTTAAATTTGATGGACTGCATCTGACTAAAGAGGGAGTCAGTGCATTGGGGCAGAAGTTTGACGTCTTTGCAGAATATTTAAACTAGCAAATGGGGAGAGGGGTGCTGCACCCCATACGTCGAATGGGAAGAACACCCCTCCCCCCTCAGCTAGTGGTCAAACAGGAATTCAGCGTGTTTGCCATTCATTTGCATCACCAGGTAAGAAAAAAGGTTTGTCTCCCCATACGATGCACAGGGGTAATGCCAAACTTCACCCAACAACTAACACTTCAAAATCTGGCCAATGGAAAATCATGTACACAAATGCTCACAGCCTGGGAAATAAGATCCCAGACCTGCAGGCAATAATGTCAGAGGCTAAACTGGACATAGTAGCAATTAGTGAGACGTGGTTTACCAGTAACCACTTGGGAGACTTCAGTACCTGGCTATGTATTGTTCAGAAGAGACCGAGGTGCAAAAGGGGGAGGAGTGGCCCTGTATGTTAATGAAAATATCAAAGCTACAGAAATTCAGAATACACATAAGGAGCCAGAAGAACTGTGGGTCACCCTGGAAACAGGAAATGGGACAGCCATAAGAACTGGGGTTGTCTACAGGCCCCAGACCAGAGGGAGGACATAGACACATTACTGTTAGAAGATATACAAAACATGACAGCTAAAGGGAGGTTCTGATAATGGGAGACTTCAACATGCCAGATACAGATTGGTCAATACCAGCAGGAACATCTGCCAGAACTAGACTCATAGTGGATTCCTGCAGGAGGGCCTCAAACAACTGGTACAGCAACCCACAAGAGACAGGGCTATCCTAGATCTAGTACTGACTAACAAAGAAGGGATCACAGATCTCCAGATAGAAGGTCACCTGGGGGCCAGTGACCATCACATGGTATGGTTCAATTTGCTACTACATCTAAATCATCCCATTCCAAGGCAAAATATGGGACTCAGAGGAGCTGACTTTGATAAGATGGTCAACAGAGTTAAGCTAGCCCTGGCAAAAAGAAACACAGGTGAGGAGGTACAGGCAAAGTGGGCAAGCATTAAGGATACAATACTTGAAGCAACATCCCATTGTGTTAGACAGAAAACGAAGTGCAAAGAAGACGAAACCACTTTGGTTCTCAAATACAGTAGCAGAAAAGGTCAGAGCCAAAAGGCTGGCCTTCAGAAAATATAAGGAACACAGCGGATGAAGATAGGGAGGCATACCAAACTGCTCTAAGGGAAGCAGGTAAGGCAGTGAGGCAGGCAAAGTCCCAAACTGAGGAAACACTAGCACAACAGTAAAGAAGGTGACAAGACTTTCTATAGATACATCAGTGAAAGGAGAAAGTCCAGAGGGGGTATTATGCTTAATGGAGAAAAGGGAGCATGTGAGGAGGAGGACCCTGTAAAGGCATCTATCCTAAATAGATACTTTTGCTCAGTATTTACTGAAGAGAAGGTAGGGCAGGGCCCACAGCTCAGCATCATGGACACAGGGGAGGGAGGTGAGCACTACTCCCTTCACAAAAGAAAGGGTCCTACAAGAGCTTGCTAAGCTCAGGGTGGATAAGGCAATGGGACCTGATGGCATACATCCCAGGGTACTAAGGAGCTAAAGGAGGAACTAGCAGAGCCATTAGCAGAATTGTTTAGTGAGTCTCTGAGCACAGGAGAGGTCTCAGAAGACTGGAGAAGGGCTCATGTGATCCCACTCCACAAGAGTGGTAGCAGGGAGGAGGCGGGAACTACAGACCGGTCAGTCTTACCTCAGTAGTGGGCAAGATTATGGAGGCACTCCTTAAGGAAAGGATAGTGCAACACCTGGAATCCATAGGGGCACAGGATCCAAGACAGCATGGGTTTACAAAAGGAAGGTCCTGTCAAACTAATCTCATAGATTTCTTTGACTGGTAACCAGAGTGGTGGACCAAGGGGAGCAGTTGATGTCGCCTACCTTGACTTCAGCAAAGCTTTTGACACTGTTCCACATAGAAGATTGATAAATAAGCTAGGTAGGCTCGGGGTGGGTCAGAAGTTGGTCAACTGGGTGGCAAACTGGTTGACTGACAGAAAACAGAGAGTGGTAGTAAATGGTATACAGTCAGAAGAGATGCAAGTCACAAGTGGGGTACCTCAGGGATCAGTCCTGGGGCCAGTCCTATTCAACATCTTCATTAGTGACCTCGCAGATGGACTAGAGGGTAAGGCTTGTCTCTTTGCAGATGTCACCAAGATCTGCAACAGAGTAGATGATCCAGATGGGGTGGGCAGAATGAGAAGAGATCTGGATAAACTAGCAGAATGGTCAGAAGAGTGGCAACTGGGATTTAATGCAAAGAAGTGCAAAATCATGCACATAGGGAAGAGAAACCCTGAAGCCACTTATAGGCTGGGAGGAGTTGCTAGCAGTCACAAAGGAAGAAAGAGACTTGGGCATCATCATCACTGATGACCTAAAATCATCAAGCAGACCTCTAAAGCAGTAGGTAAGGCTAGGGGGTGTTAGGGTGTATTAGTAGGGGTATCACAAGTCGTAAGAGGGAGGTAATAATCCTCTGTACAAGACATTGTTAGGCCCCATCTGGAGTACTGCGTGCAGTATTGGAGGCCACACCTTCACAAGGACATTAACCAAATTGAGGCAGTCCAGAGAAGGGCAACCAAAATGGTGCAGGGACTGCATCAGAAGACATATGAGGACAGATTAACGAGCTCAATATGTATACCCTTGAGCAAAGGAGGGAGAGAGGTGATATGATCGAGACATTTAAACACCTTAAGGGCATAAACAAAGTGAAAGAGTCTAACATGTTTAAATATAAGAAAAATAGCAGGACAAGAGGACACAGCATGAGATTAGAGGAGGCAATTAAGGGGAATGTGAGGAAATTCTTTTTCACAGAAAGGGTGGTAGATGCATGGAATGGCTTACCACAAGAAGTGGTGGCTATGAATACAGTGCAGGGCTTCAAACAGGCATGGATAGGCATAAGGGAGCAATACAAATGACTATGAATAGATAGGTCACTGACAGAGCAAAGGCGATGGCACATTTATAAGGTAGAAAAGAAATGGGCAGACTGGATGGGCCTTGAGGTCCTTATCTGCCGTCAACTTCTATGTTTCTATGTTTCTATGTTTCAATACCCCATCTGGACTTTCTCCTTTCACTAATGTATCTATAGAAAGTCTTGTCCTCTTCTTTTACTGTTTGTACTAGTGTTTCCTCGGTTTGGGCCTTTACCTGCTTTGCTGCCATCCTTGCTTCCCTTAGGGGTGATGTAGGGCCCTGTGTGAAGAAGTGTGAAGATGCTGGCCATACTGTATTACCATGAGGCACTAGGTTGGAGCTGTATCTTGTGCTTCGGTCAGGAGGCTATGGGCTTGGGGGTAGGCATTAGGTTTGACAACCCCAGGTAAGACCTCATCACTGATTCAGCAATACTCCAAACACCCAAATCCCTAATGTTTTTTTTATTTCCCATCTTTGTGCACTTTGCTTTTTACAACCCTAATGTCTGCATTAATGTAATTGTTTTGTAAAAAATATATGTAATCGATAAATCCCTCTGAGGTGTGTGGTAGTGCTCTGATATATGCACGCCTGCGTGTGCGTTGTTACGACCGAGTGCGTCAACCACCCAAGGCATGTGTATATCGGAGCGCCATTGCACACCTCAGAGTGGTTTATCTATCTTATAAAATGCCAAAATTGTTTTGGAGTAGGGTAAAAGTACAGGTGTGTGTGGTCACGCTCTGATATACGCACGGTCATGTAATGTGTTTTATAAGTCAGAACATTGGATTTGGATGATTATTTGCTTACCATTTTATAAATATATAAACACATACTATATATATATATATATATATATATATATATATATATATATGCATGTCTGTATTTATACATATATAAATATGAGATTGTTTACAGAGTGTATTTCTCCTTACAGAACTGTGTGAATTGTAATTTTATTTTATGTATTGTGTGATGTATTTGGCATATCTTTTGGTTATAAGAAATTTGTTCAATAAAAATATAAAAAAAAACTCGTAAAGACTGTCTCTCTGAGGGTGATAATGGGAGGTTCTTACGGCAGTGATACCTAGTAATCAGTACAGTTCCTTCAGTAATGCAGCACCAAAATTGCTACCCTGATCAGTAATCTTTTCAGGTTCGCTCACCCTGCTGAAAATTTTGGCAAGCTCTGCTGCCACTTTGGTGCTGTGACTGTACACATTGGAGTGACAACTGGGTATCGACTTGAGCAGCATAGTTGCATACTACCAAAATTAATTGATAACCCTTTATAATTTTGTTTAAGGGGCCAATCATATTTATTTCAATTCTCTCCAAAGGCATATCTAACAAGGGTAGGTGCACCCTGTCTTTTTTAGTCACTGTGGCTACTTTCTGATGTGCAGCACATGAACTGCAATAGGTAGCAACATCCTCATGAATCCCAAAAGCCAGTGAAATCACTACACCAATCTGACAATAGTGCAATCCCTCCCCGAGTAAGCAGTCATAGGACTGTCATGTGCTACCTGTAATAACTCAGTTCTATACTTCAATCAATCAATCAAATTTTTATTTGTAAAGCGCTTTTCCAATGCCAAAGTACATATACAATATAAAAACAGATTATTAATCAATTAAAACATATAAAAATAAAAAGGCAGCAGTAATAAAACTAATCATCAACCCAAATGCCAGGCTGAATAAATATGCTTTTAATGAGGGTTTGAACATCTTGATGGACAGACACGGTCTAATCCAATGAAGTAGAGAGTTCCACAGGGTCAGGGCTACAAAAGCAAAAGCCCTAGCACCTGATGTCTGAGAATGGACCCTGGGAACCTTCATCAATCCCTCGTCAGTTGATCGGAGAGGACGGGGAAGCAGCATGGTCAAAGGAGGTCTTGCAAGTAACTGGTCCCTGTCCTTGTAGGGTCTTACATGTCAGCAAGACGACCTTGAAAGTGATCCTCCACTGCACTGGCAGCCAGTACAATTTTCACAGCACAGGCATGACATGGCAAGTTCTTGATAACCCTGTCAACAACCTTGCCACAACGTTTTGCACCAGCTGCAGGTGACGGAGATCCACCCCCGGTAACCCTAGGTATAGAGCATTACAGTAGTCAAGATGAGAGGACACAAAGGCGTGAACCAATGTAGGAAGGTCATCGGACGGAACAAGGTGCTTTATCTGGGCGATGTTCCTCAGATGGTACAATGAGGACTTGACAACTACTGACACCTGTGTTTTTAGTGTCAGTTCGTTATCAAGCACAACACCCAGATTCCACACCTGTACAGAAGGTCTCAACTGGTCACCCCCTAACACAAGGCCAGAGGGTTGCCCAGGAGCCAATTCCTCTACTCGCTGACCTGGGTCCACCACCAACACCTCAGTCTTGTCTGGATTCAGTTTCAACCAAATAGCACTCATCCAGTCTTGAATCTCAGTGAGGCAGTTGTTAAAGACCGAGATTGCACTATTCTGTTCAGGTTCGAAGGACGTATAGAGCTGAGTATCATCTGCAGAGCAGTGAAAGCTCAGCCCATACCACCTTATAATGGCTCATAACAGAAGCATGTACACCGTGAACAACATGGGTGACAGTACGGAACCCTGCGGCACCCTACAAGGCAGGGCGATGGGGGCTGAAGAAAAAATTCCTGACACCACCCTCTGAGTCCTGCCTGTGAGGAAAGAATGAAACCACCTGATGACTGTCCCCAACAGTCCACAGATTAGCCACAGGCATTCCAACAACACTCCATGATCCACGGTGTCAAATGCTGCAGAGAGATCAAGGAGGACCAAGATCAAGCAACTCCTCTGATCCCTTGCTATTAGGAGATCATTAATCACCCAAACTAATGCTGTCTCAGTACTGTGCCTCTTCCTGAAACCGGACTGGAGAGGATCATAGACTTCATGGGTGGTAAGAAAGTTCTCAAGCTGCAACGCAACTACCTTCCAAATAACCTTGCCCAAACAGGGCAAGTTAGAGACCAGTCTTTAGTTCACAAGGCAGTCTGGATCACTGGAAGATTTCTTTAAAAGGGGTGTCACCACAGCCTCCATCAAGGGGTTTGGGAACACCCCTTGATCCAGCGACCACCAGACTATCTCAGCAAAGATTTGTCTGGTGGAATCCATACACCCCACAAGGAGGTGCGTTGGACCACGATCCAAACTATAGTAAGTCGGTCGCAAGCCCTGAACAATCTTCATGATATCCATGATCGCTGGTCAGTCAAAATCTGTCCAGATAGACTGGATACCTGTGCCCTCACATTGACCTCCACCATACTCATTTGAACGAGTTAAGCAGACCTCTGACCTAATGGAGGACACCTTATCTGCAAAGAATTGTGTGAACTCCTCACACTTAGCTTGTGAAAAAGCTCTCCAGCCCCGAAGGCAGGCTGGATTGCACAGCCTGTCTAAGGTCTGAAAGAGCTGAGCCAGTCAATACCTTACTGCAGCAATCTCCCTGGACAGGAACTCTGCCTACTTATGGGATTTTTCTGATTGATAGTCCGAATAATGGGCAAGCAACCTAAGTCTGTCCTCCTCCAGGCCAGATTTCCACCAACAACCTTCCAACCTTTGCCCCACTCTCTTCAACTCCCTCAAAGTCCCATCAAACCAAAGGGACTGAGGATGAAGAGGGAGGGACAAACTCGGACAGGAGTTATAGAGTCTAGGGCCCTCAACACCGCACTATTATAGTGCATTACTAAGTCTCCCAAATCCAAGCATTCCAATGGCCAACCCGATAGGTCCAGCACTGCCAACAGACCCTCTGGGGTAGCACCCCCCAAAGGGCAGTACCGGACCATCTCCAAAGGGGCTAGTCTCATAGGGGAGCCATGAAACTGAATCTTATAGAGTGATGGTCCAATCATCCAACTGGTTCCATCACCAAGTCAGCAGCCTCCATCCCCAGGAGGAACACCAGGTCCAAAGAGTGACCCTGAATATGGATTGCAGAGCTAACTACCTGTGTAAAGCCCCAAAAAGTATCAGTTGGAGGACGTTTTGACCAAAAAGAGAGAGTTCATCGTCGACCCAGGCATTGAAATCCCCCAGGACCAACCACCTGAAGGATTCTAACACCATGTCGACCATTAAGTCTGCAACTTCCTGCAGGAAAACTTTCTCATCTCTGGGTGGATGGTAGATGAGAAGAATCCTGCTACCCACACCTGCTCCCAAGATACACTCAAAGGATCTAATGATCCCCACTGGAACCTCTACAAGGCCCAGTTCCATCTTAAAACAGATGGCTACACCCATGCCCCTTCGATCCAATATCGGGCGGTGTATCACCTAGTACCCAGCTGGAACCATTGACTCCAGTACGGGACCAGAATTCTCATCCAGCCAGGTCGCGGTGATGCACACCAGGTCAGATGTCTCAACAAGTTCAGCAATAATTGCTGTCTTGTTCTTGATAGACCTGCCATTACATAACACCACCTGAGTTGGATGAGAGGCCATGGAAGAATAGGCAACTTGCACACTATCAATGGAGCCCTTGGGTATGGGTACCAGGCATGGAGGAGACCTTTCCTGGACCCATTTCTCCCCAGGGCACCTCCTTGAACTCACTACCCCATCCTTCCCCTGCTCCCCCCCAGGACCAGGGACCCCTCCCCTTTCGGCCCCTCTGTGCAATAGCTAAGGCACCACAACACCTATCCACCTCGGGGTGTAACGAGGGACTATAAAAGGGGTGCAGGTCCCTCAACCTGGACAGGGAATAGCACCTGCCCACCGAAGCTCGATCCCAACACATGCTATCTATTAAAAAACCTACTATGAATATTAGATACAACCACAAAAATCTATTTCACCGCTCTACTAATAAAATACCCCTCGAGCGCTCACTTCGAGGGTTTAGGATGTATTAAGTTTAATAATCCAAACAAACATCAGTCATAACAAAAAATTCTGAATGTGAGTTCTAAAAAAAACAGAGTTCTCTCACTACTCTGGCAAAATGCCCAAATAACCTTCCCCCCCACCACCACCACATCTCACATAGCGGGGGAGAGTCTGCAGTAAATAAAAGAAAGTCATTCAGATAATAATAACACTGAAAGTTATAAAATGTTATGTCCAAGTCAGATCACGTCTCTCCAAGCATCCCATAAGAAAAGCAAGACGCTCATCCTTGTGTGCGCAGTTTATTCCATTCAAGCGAGCAATCAAACCCTGAAAAGTTCAATTTGATCCAAGTTTGAACACACAGCCGAAGTCACTTATTTCAGCCCAGTGGCAGTGGCCAGAAGCAGCAAGCTATGTACACACAACAGCTGGCATCCTGAGGGAGCCCCCCACAATTGCACCCAAAGGAATAACCCCCTTACCCTCGCCTGCTTGTGACCCATGGCCACAGTCACCCCAGAGGCAAGCCAAAAGATCTACCTCCTAAACAGCTTAGGGGAGTCCCCACTCCACTCCAACTCTCTGAAGAAGCAGTAAGGGCACCTCCACTTGGTCCTGAGCTGCACAGGAACAGAAGCCCCAAGCACAAGGAGGGAGGACCCCTCAACCTCCAGCACAGCACTGCTCCTGGACCTCACTGCACACTATATTTCTCTACTCACGAATCCAGGACATGCAATATTCATACACGATTCTTCCAGGCACACAGTCAGCCCTAAGTCCAATAATGCTTCAACCCATAGACTCCCACTAATCCAAGTGGCATCCAGGGATTTAACAGCAGATAAAAAAAGCTTCCTCTTCTAGGCATATCCCATCCTTATCTGCCCACAGATGGTGCCTCACTCCAAAACTCAGAACCAACAAATGGGCAGTCCACTTGATAACTTCTTTGTTATCACCATTTTTCCTTCTGTTCCTGTGTCTGAAGATTAATCAAACTCTGTACAGTAGCCCATTACATTTTTTAAACATTTGTTCACCTTGTTTTTGTTTTGCCCCAGCTGCTTCAAACAACCATGGAGAGAAACATTATTAGTTTGCTCTGAAACAAAATCACAATCAGTTGTCATTTTATTTTCAGCATTTTCATAGATCATCCCCTTATCTCCAACAGTCTTTTGTTGCCACTGTTTTTTTCAGGCATCTTCTTTCTTTCCTGGACTTCTGGATCTTACAGCTGGGCTCAAACAAGTTTGACTCAAAGTCACCACCAGGAAAGAGTCCCCAACATCTGACATTTTCTTTGCATGTGCTCTTGTGATTACAGCTGCTGAAATAGCAGGGTTTACTCTTCTGTGATTCACTTATCAGATCCTGGAAAGTAATTGCCAACAATCACAGGTACGGGTAACTTTAGTACTAGCCCCACTTTCTTTTGGTGCTATACCGCATTAATGTTGAGTCACTTTGGTGTTTGGATAGTATCGAGTGTCCCCATAAATGCAAATTACCCCAGTACCTGGTCCTTTTGCACTGTCTTTTTCCCAAAACTTCAACATGCACCAGGGTCTGTGTGCTTCCTGAATATGTAAGTCATATCACAGTCTTACCTCCCACCTTGAAATCTGTTAAATACTAGCCTCAATTTGCTATGACTATATTTTTTCCAGTGTTACCCTTTTTATTTTTATGGCAGTTTCTTTCAATATGGCCTCACTTATTACAGCTGTTTCAAATAAAGTATTTGTGTGCAGATTTTTTTACCCACATCAGAGTACTTATCTGATCTGGAGTTAAACTGTGGGAAAAGAGGGTCTTATCATTCTTGCTCTGTTTCTTCACAGCGGTGGTAACTGTCTGGCCATCTGCTTCTCCCCAGACAAAGAAATAACCCTTTCCCCACTTTCTGGTTTGTGTACTTTTATCCAAAGCTCCACGTCTGTAGGAAGGATGTTGATGAATTGCTCCGTTGCAGATAATTTTGATGACTTGCAGGACTGTTTTAATTAATTATGAATTCTTCAAGTTGGATGAAGGCATCTCAAGGACTATCGACTGAGTGGTACTTCAGGGGTCAGAAATTGTGCCTGTAGGTCTCTCCTGAGATTTCATATCTTTTAAGGATATCTCTTTTCACAAAGTGATAGTTTTCTAACTGTGCAGTGTCCATATTGTTGTAGGTAAGCTGGGCTTTACCTGTCAAAAAAGGTACCAACCTGATTGTCCACTGATGCTTTGGTCATTGGCAGGCTCCAGTGTCCATTTCAAAAGTTTTCAGGTATGCTTCAGTATCATCTGAGGGACACAACTTTATAAGTGTAATGTCTTTTAAGCTGTTTGTGTTTTGTTACTCAACTGAACTTGTACCAGATCCTCCTGCTTTGATAGATTGCAAGGCATCTAGTCATCAATTATTAGTCTTTCTTTGTTGAAAAGCCACCATTTGAAGAAGGGAGACATGTTTTCTGGTTCTGCTTTTGCTTTTTCTTCTTACATCGCTGGTGCTGGCTGTAGAGTCTCAGTTGGGACTTTTGTTTCTGTGTCTAGTTTGGATGCCATTCTTCTGGTAATCACTCCTGGGGTTGCTGTTGCCAGATCCATACTTTTCTTCCCTGGTACCAGGTATAGTACTCATGCACAAAACTCTGGGCTTAGAGTATGCAGACAAAAATCCCACTTTGTCTGACACCAGCTGTTATAGATGTATAGGTCAGGAATAACAAGCATACAAGGAGAGGTTATGACATTCACAAGTAGTGCTTTATTATGATCAGTAACAACAAAACAGAAAAAGAAAAGTTGTACAGGATAGTTTCTCATACAGGCAGTACAAAAATAAAAATCCATCCTCTGAGTGTGTCTCTAAAATCTCAATCTCTCTAAACAGAACATTGCTTTCATTTTATAAGCTGTCTTTTCCTGGCAGCTCAAAATTCTGCATCCTGTTCTTGTAAGTTTCATCTCTTGTCTTTCAGAAAAGTTAATAAGACATTGTCGGTTTCTTTCTTGAGACCGCCCTGAAGAGTACAGACCCAGACTGCCACGCAAACTACAGACCTATCTTTAACCTTCCCTTTGTAGGGAAGGTGCTTGAGAAAGCAGTGGCAGTGCAACTGGAGGACCATTTGACCATCCATGACATCTATGAACCACTCCAATCCAGTTTTTGTAAAAGACATAGTACCGACACAGTGCTGGTTTGGGTGCTTAATGATCTCCTGATGGCTAGAGATCAGAAGAACCATTCCATCTTTGTTCTTCTGGATCTTTCTTCAGCCTTTGACACCGTGGAACACATGGTGTTGATAGGATGCCTGAGGCATATCTCTGGAATGTCGGGGACAGTCCTCAGATGGTTTACATCATTTCTCATGAGTAGAACACAGAGAGTTGTGTCTGGGGTTTCTTCTTCAGGCCCAACTGCTTTGTCTTGTGGGGTGCCTCAGGGTTCAGTGCTGTCACCCATGCTGTTCACGGTGTATATGCTACCCCTTGGAGACACTATAAGAAGGCATGGGATGAGGTTTCACTGCTATGCAGATGATACCCAGTTCTACCTCTCTTTTGCACCCGACCAGGATGGAGCTCTCTCAGTTTTAACAACTGTCTAAAAGAAATTCAGGAGTGGATGGATTCCAGTTGGCTGAAGATGAACTCAGAAAAGACTGAGGTACTGGTCGTGGACCCAGGTCGTCAGATAGGGGGGTCGGGTGCTGGTGCGCACTCTGGAATTTTTCTTGGCAGCATCTCACTCCTGACCTCTGAACGGGTGCATAATCTGGGATGTAGTTTTTGATGATGGACTGATACTACATTCTCAGATGTCAGCTGTTGTCAAAACCTCCTTTCATCATTTTAGAAATATTGTCAAGATTAAGCATCTGGTTCAGTCTGACGACCTTCCTACCTTGGTCCACGCCTTTGTGTCCTCGTGCTTGGATTACTGCAACCCCCTTTATCTAGGACTTTCTGGGGTTGAAATACATTGCTTGCAGCTGGTGCAGAACGTGGCAGCATGGTTTTTGACAAGATCTTTACAATCCTGCCATATTACCCCAGTGCTACGTGAACTGCACTGGCTGCCAGTATAGTGGCGGATCACCTTTAAAGTCGGTTTACTGACTTTTAAAGCCCCACATGAACAGGGCCCAGACTATCTGAAAGAGCTTCTGGTTTCTTACTGCCATGGTCAATCGCTCCGCTCGGCTGACGAGGGGTTGTTAGAGATTCCGAAGGTGAATTTGAAGTCATCTGGTTGTAGAATTCTTGCATATACAGCCCCCACCCTTTGGAATTCTCTACCTCACCAGTTACAGAAGTGTGCAGCTGTGGAGGAATTTAAGCAGGGTTTAAAAACCTACCTGTGGAAAAAAGCTTTTATAGTTAACTGAAATGAGCAACTGTTGTATTGGTATATGATTCTAAATGTATTAATTTGTCATTTGATGTTGTATGACTTGTTTTTATATTGTTAGGCGCCTGGGCAATGGAAAAGCGCCATACAAATACATTTATTATTATTATAATTTATTATTGCATCCAGTCTCAATAGGTGCAACAAAATAGAATGTTCTGTCCAAGAGACAGTTTCCTATTGACAAGCTTGTGGAGGTCAAAATTCATATCAAGATTAACTTGCTGTGTTACAGACTGTCACACATGCTGTGATCAGGGACTTCCAAATATGGAATGTCTTACTACTCTTACTGTCAAGAAGGATAGAAGTAGTATAAATGGTCATGTTGCCCAGAGCCCTTTATCTGTTCCAAAATATTCCCTTGGCCCTACCTCACAACTGCTGGATATGCAGCATAAATAAATTTTGAGAATCATTTGGATCAGTCAGAGGCCCCATATAAAACTTACATACCTTATCTTACCTATGTCTCCAGGTAGCCTGGCCCTCCCAAAATTCCAGTAATAATACTAGGCTGCACATATGTAATTTATTCTCCACCATCACCTAGAGGGCAAGCATACCATCTGGCTTGACATGGAGAGAACTCTGTTATCATTCTCTCAGTTTGTGCAGTATATGTAGTATAGACTGCTGTCTCAGGATCAGGTGCTTGCCCTGAATCCATGGCTGTAGGAACAGGTAAGGGTGTGGCATTTCATTTGGAGGTCCTTGCATCTTGTTCTATTGTAACACTACTGTGTCCAGTAGCACAGCTAGAGGACTTCCCATGCTGCCTTATGACTACAGATTCTGAACCTGGGCAAGGCACAATCTGTAGCATCTCTGCCAATGTTTTTCAGGGACCATGCATCCAACCATTCCATGCCATACTGGTACAGCATCATCTGCAGGGATCAGGCATTTACTGTTATCTGCCAATCTGTCATTATATGTCTACTTGCCCTCTTAGTGACTGATCCCCGGACCAATATCCCCCCATAATTAAATGCTGTTTAAGATTATTTAGCATAGAAAACCCTCCTCACATGATCTCCCAAATCTACCACGCGATACAGGTCTCTTCAGAAGACAACACTATGTGGTCATGTACTGTACATTGCTGCAGACATTTCTTCAGTCCTCAGAAGCAGTCCTTTGGACTACATATTCATCTCCATCCACATCTATATATACTAATGCAGTATTCCAGAGGCATGTGAAACATTTGGTACCGTTACCTGTTACTCATACTGCATAAGGTATCTAAAAAAGCTATTACGAAGTGTTTGGCTGATATCTTCAATACTAAAAGTAGAGGATTGGTGGTGGATGGTCCACCAGGATTATAAAATGGAGAGAATCACATATTCTCTGATCAATAGCTTGGAAGTATATACTAATCATTGAACTCACTGTTTAGTTCACACCATGGGTGAGGATCCCTCGCTGGTCCCCTGAATTTTAGTTTACACAACAATATTGACTGTCCACTGTTCATAAATGTACAGTGAACCAGCACTCAAACTGACACTAGCAGGGAGTGAGTGGCAGACCATAAAGGATGGCTTAGAGGTGCCCCATTGCCTGTCCCCCCATTTTTTTGTGGGAGGATGGTCCATGCTACCCACTGCACACACCTAATGGTATCACAACCTCCTTAGAAAAATCTTGATAGGCACTGCTGGAACAAGAACAACATTTGAGGAAACTCTCAAGAATATGCCCCACCCCCACACTTTACCATATGGGGGCCAGGTGGTGTAGTAGTGTGATCTAGTTCTGTAGTAACATCTGATGCATAGTACTATGCTACCCAACACAGTATGAATTTATAATTTGTAATAACATACTTTGTAAATGGATCACCTCAGAAAATTTGAAAAAAGACATAAATCAGTGCGAAAAGCAGGTCCAGTGAGGCGATCTGGTCAAGATCAGATAAAAAATTAAGATGAGGGTCACAGAAAGGAACTACAGCACTACACACTGTTCCTCCGCTCAGCATAGTTCAATTGTTTCATTGAGCATAAGCGGTTTGTGACAGCGAAATTGTAATAGCTATTATGATTCCATTAATTTTTGTTAAACTTTTACAACAAGTAATTTGTGAAATTTTCACTCTAATTCTAATTCTAACTTTCTACACCAAATTGTTCCACCTTTTGTTAGATTGCAAGACCAAATAACACTGGGTATGCATGCCAAATTTTAAGTGCATACCTGCAATAAAGTTGAATTTTTTGGATAATGATCAAACATTTTCACAAATAATTAAATTGTAAAATTACAGCTGTATCAATAAATATAGTCAAATATTTATCTCTGGTGGCTCTCCAATGGTACTTCAGACAGCTAGGAAATTTCTGTAGAGGTGTAACAAAAATGTTAGGAAATATTTGACAAATGTCTTTTTCCACAACTATTTGAACCACTGTAACTTAAAATTTATGTTACCCAACTTTCTCCATATTTAGTAGTTTCTAATACCCTTCATGAAAGTTATGTATGCAAAATTTCAGGTATCTATCTTCAAAGGTGGATGACTAGTAAGCATAGAAATATTATTCAAACATTTCACAAATAATAAATAAGTTAATAAATAAATACATTTCCAGATTTTTGAGCCACTGAAAGTTCACAACCATTCATCAAAATGTCATGAGGCTTGTCATCCCCTTAGGACTCTTTGCTTAGTGTAGACATGCTGACTTCAGGGGCCCGATTCCAGAACAGCTACACCAGATGTAAATGCATTACGCCAGCCCTGACTGGTGCAACTCGCAAGTTACACTTGCAACTTTTGACATGAGTGATTCCAAAAGAACACTTATGCTGCAAGCCACAAACACTACGCCAAAAACAAGTTACAACAGTTACGCCAAACAAAGCATGCCCCAATGCATTATGCAGCTTGTGACATGTGTAATGTACCAGTACGACCTAAATGTTATTACAGAACAGGAGGCATAAGTAAATATGCCAGAAGAGGATGACATAAAATAGACCAAGGAATAGCTGGTCTAACCAGAGCATAAGCATATATACCCCCACCCACATAGTCAGATAGCAGACAGCTGTGTAGTGTGACACACAGCACAATGTCAGCAATATCAGCCCTACTGGGCATTATGCTAGCGGAGCACTGGGAGTGCAGGCATGGCAGGCACCATGGCAGGACCCAGGTGACCCAACCACAGTGGCCAACGATGGTACCGAGGCAACCAGTGCAGAGAGTGAGATGCCCTCAGAAATCCTTTGAGGAGCTGACTGAAGAGCAGTGCATAGCACACTACAGGCTCACCAAGAGCTGCATCAGGGAGCTATGCCAGGACCTGAATGGGGACTTACACAGCACCAACAACAGGAGCCACCCACTGCCACTGGAGGTGTGCATTAGTGCAGTGCTGTGCTTCCTCACCACCGGCACATTTCATATGCCCGTAGGGGACATAATGGGCATATATCAGCTGGTGATGTCCAAGCACCTAAGCAGGTTCCTTGCAGCCCTCATATGGTGCACCACACAACACATCAGCTTCCCATGGGATGCCCAACAGTAGCGCCATGTGAAGCAGGTGTTCTACAATGTGGCACAGTTGCCCTGTGTGCTAGGTGCCATCAACTGCACACATGTGGCCATCAGAGCCCCAACAAAGGATGGAGATGTATACATAAATAGGAAAGCGTACCACTCAATGAACATCCAGGTGGCATGTAACAGCAGATGCCACATTCTAGATGTGGTGGCCAAGTACCCCAGATCCTGCCATGACTCCCACATATACAGGAACTGTAGGCTACAGGAGGCCTTCAAGAGAGGGGACATCACTGGTGGATGGCTCATAGGTATGTACCAGGGGGAATGACAACTGAAAATGTGTGCAAGTAGCAGTGCGTGTGTGAGTGGCAGACAGTGCTTGCAGATCTGGATGGAAACAGTGGCACAGCAGGACACAAGGTGCATAGGCACTGCAGCTGACAGATGTTATGGCCATACAGACATGTGGCTCGGCACACACGAGACACAGGCAGGGCCAAGACCTACGCAACATGCAACACATAGGGGCCTAGGAGGGCTACACAATGCCAAGGGAAGCCCATGCAGTGCATGGACACAGCCAAGGTCATGCTTGAGACTGAGATTGCATGCCTGCACATGTGAGCATAATTGTACCATACACTACACTTGTGTATTACTGCATAGCAAATCATTTCAGTTTTATGTAGATGGTATCATGATGATTTATATTTTCTACCAAAGGGCAGTTTTGTCATTTAAGTAGAAAAGCCTAAAGGCAATGTCATTTCCCTTTTATAACTCAATTTAGCCCAAACCATCCTTTCTCAGCAGAGAAAAGCATTCAATTAGACAGTACTGTACCATAACAAAAAAATAAATCAATAAAACAAGAAAAACAAACAAACACAAAACAGAAGAAACTTGCTATAGTATGGCCCTTTGCTTTAACAGTTTGTAATATAGAATGTTTTAATCTCAAGGCAACTTGAGCCTGACCAGGGGACAGGACACAGCACCACACCAACAGACATGACTGGCTTTGATGTTTCCTTTGCAAAACTTCTGTTCAAAAGTGTTTTTTTTCTTTATTTCTTTCTTCATTTATCTGAACATTTGTAACCAAGAGAGACACATTGAGCCAAGCCTCATTTCCAGGTGTGATCCATGAGACAGAGAGAGAGAGAGAGAGAACAGGAAATACAACAAGCATTTGTCAATGCCATACGTTGTCTCGCTGGCATTGGCATTGGTAGTGCAGGAGTTAGAGATGTATAATAGGAATGACAGTGAAATATTGAACTGATACCAACCCCACCACCACCATGCAGAGACTGACAGGCGTTGGGGTGTGCCTTTGGGTCATCAGCTATAACGCTCATGCCATTTTACCTCACCCTACCCTGTAGACACTGACAAGTGTTGTGGTGTGCTTAGGGGCCTTTGGGCCTTATACATACCCCATTCCATAAGGAAATACACTGAGGTGGGTGCAGTATAGGATAATGGGGTGAACATTAGGGCTGAGCACTCCAAGGCACACCTCAATGCCTGTCACTGGCTGAAGGGTGGAGGTGGGGGTAAAATGGCATGAGCATTACAGCTGATGATCCCAAGGCACACCCCTGACACCTGTCAGTCTCTACAGGGTGGGTTGTTACACTTAGAAACCCTAATGCTGTAGGTGTTTGTTGGTATTTGCACTCCAAATTATCAACATAGGCTTTTTGTGACCCCACCTCCTGAAAAAAGGCACGATCAGTTTGTTAGCCAAAAGGCAGTTTTGCACAGCGACTGTGCTATTTGGCACCACAGGCACGCAAACACATTTTGGGCAGGAAGTGAAAAATGACAACGTTGAAAATCTAGAGTGAAAATATGAAAAAATGGTGAAGTCATGAGCATGCATAGAAACTGCGCAACACACATCCGTAACCCAATTATTTTGGTGATTTTTTTAACCATATTTTTAACATAGGCATTTTGGGACCTCCCCTCATGAACAGTAGTACTGTGATTTTGTTACTCTGTCCCAAAACTTGATTTCCCACAGCGACCATTCCATTGTGCATCACAGGTGCGAAAACACATTTTGGGCAGGATGTGAAAAATTACAGTTGTACTACTCATAAGGAGGTGTGAAAAAATGCCAGTGTTGAAAATCTGGCATGAAAATATTGCAAACTTGTCAAGTTACAAGGGTGCCTGGAAACTGTGCAATGCATGCTTGTAACACAGTCATTTTACAGACTTTCTTCACCAAATTTTCAACATAGGCATTTTAAGACCTCTGCTCATGAACAGTGTCACTGTCATTTTCTTAATCTGTCCCTAAAAACTGATTTCCCACAGTGACCATGCTATTCTGCGCCGGAAGTGCGAAAACATATTTTGGCTAGGATATGTAAAATGATAGTTGTACTGTTCATAAGGAGGTGTGGAAAAATGCCAATATTGAAAATCTGGAGTGAAAATATTACAAAGTCAGGAAGTTATGAGCGTGTGTGGAAACTGCTCAACGCACGCTCGTAAAACAGTAATTGTTTTGATTTTTTCCACCTAATTTGCAACATAGACTTTTTGAGAGTGCACTTCATGAGCAGTGGCACTGTCGTTTCATTAATTTGTCCCAAAAGGTGATTCTGTGCAGTGACCGTAAAATCACCTTTTGGGACCTAATAATGCCATGACAATGACTGAATTCATGAGGAGGGGTCCCAATAACCCCACATTGAGAATTTGGTGCCAAAATTCTCAAACATGCCCGAGATATGCACCAAAGTTGAAAAAACCCTATTTATGCCATTATACAGCTTACCAGCATTTATTCAGTTCGTAGTCGGCTTTGAAGAGTGGAGACGTGTTCCCGGTCCACCGAAGATCATCATGCTGGGATCTGGAGGTATGTATAGGGTGAGGGGAGGCATGGCACGCAAAGGGTGGGCGCTGGTGGGGAGAGGGGGCAGGAGAGACCATGAGGGACTGTTTTCTTGTTTCACAGGGGAAAAAAAAGATGAGGGTCGTTTTTCTTTTTTTGCTGGTGTTGCTTGGTACACTGTGGTGGGTTCCAGTGTGCCATCTGCATTACAGGGAGGAGGACTGCAGCCGATGGGGATTGGGCCCCCCCATCAGTGCAGAAAGGGGGGGCTCATGATGCTGAGGGGGATTGGGCACCCCCTCAGCACACAGCACAAATCGGTGGGTGGAGATATTATGCCGACGGGGAGTTGGCTCCCCCATCAGCAAACTGAACTGGGCAAGGGGGACTGCAGCCAATGGGGATTGGGCCTCCTATCAGCAAAGACCGACTGTTGGGGGGGCACATGATGCTGAGGGGGATTGGGCACCTCCTCAGCACACAATTGGAATGGGAGGGAGGGCATTATGCCGACAGGGAGTGGGCTCCCCCATCTGCAAATGAAGTGGGTCGGGGCATGCTGACAGGGGGATTAGGCACCCCTGAAGTTGGCATTGTGCGTGGCAGCACTCAATGCCACCATGTTTACTGGAAAACATTTCTAGTAAAGGCATATTGAGAGGTGAGTTATTGTGTCGCTGCATGATGAGCTTGCCTCTCATTACAGTAGCACTTTTGTTAGATGTGGTGGCCACTTTACATATTGCTGGTGTCAGTGCCTGCATGCTGGCTTATTGGGGAATGAGGGACACACCTACTGATGCATGCCCTGCATTCACCCACAGTGACCATACCTCCAACTCTGCTACTACCGCAAGATGTTGGCTGGCGCACACATGCGAACCAACACAAAAAGCATACAAGGCATTGTAATAGGTACAAAATAAAGTAAAAATAGTGCAGTTTTGCATAGTGAAACAATTAAGTAGGGTCAGAAAAACAATTTATCATAGTAAAACAGGCATGAGTAAGGGACAGGCAGGAGGGGGTGGGAAGAAGTTTTAGTTGGTGCCTAGTGGAGATAGGGGAATGGGAGAGACAGAGAAATGATAGAGAACAGAGGAAATACCTAATGTTCTCAATCTCTCAACTGAACAGCTGCATCCTTTTATGTTTGGTTGCTCACATGCGCAGGAAACATTTCTTCACAGCTTAGGAGAGAAGCTGGGTATTGGAGGTGCAGCACTGTAGGGGCCAAAGGCCCCAGTGCCTTTTGAGGCTTGGCCCGCTTTTGTCAATGCAGTGGCACACTGCTGCTGACGCTAGTTCATCCAGTGTGCCATCACCTTAAAATGAATCTGCCTCTGCAATGAGGGAATGACCCGCCATTGCAGGGTGGTACCTTGCCATCCATGACCCAGTTCATTTGCCGATGGGAAGCCCACTCCCCATCAGCATACTGTAACCCATTCCCCCATTTGTTGTGTGCCGAGAGGGCGTCCAACCCCCCCCCAGCATCATGCACCCCCAAAGTCTTTTCTTTGCTGACGGGGCCCAATTCCCGTCAGTTTTAGTACCCCCTTTCCCAGTTAAATTTTCCAATGATAGGGGTGCCCAATCCCCCATTGGCTACAGCATCCCCCCAAAAAAACACTCATGTGGCATGCTGGGAGCCCATCCCAGTGTGCCAAATGTCCCTGTAAAAATAAAACCGTCCCGCAATGTTTTTTTTTTTAAACCTGTAAAACAGAAAACGGTCCGTCGTTTGAGTTTGGTGGCCCCTTCCCCAACCTGCGCCCACCCTCTGCACACCCTGCCTCCCCAACACTCTCCCTCACCCCATACTTACCTCCAGAACCCAGCACGATGATCTTCAGTGGACCAGGAACACGTCTGCACTTTTCAAAGTCAATCGTGAAATAAAGAAATGTTGGTAAGCTACAGTATATAATGGCATAAATTGTTTTTTTATAACTTTGGTGCATATCTCAGGCAGTTTTGGGAATCTGGCACCAGATTTTCAACATGGGGTTATTGGGACCCCTCCTCATGAGTTCAGCCACTGTTATGGCATTATTCAGTTCCGAAAGGTGATTTTGCGGTCACTGCATGGAATCACCTTTCAGGACTGAGTAATGAAACAACAGTGCCAGTGTTCATGAGGTGGGCTCTCAAAAAGCCTATGTTGCAAATTTGGTGGAAAAAATCCAAAAAAATGACTGTTTTTCGAGTGTGTGTTGTGCAGTTTCCACGCATGCTCATACCTTCGTGAATTTTTAATATTTTCACTCCAAAGTTTCAACATTGGCATTTTTCCGCACCTCCTTATGAACAGTACAGCTGTCATTTTTCACATCCTGGCAGAAATGTGTTTTTGCACTTCCAGAGCAGAATAGCATGGTCGCTGTGGGAAATCAGTGTTCAGGACACGTTAAAAAAATTATAGTGACACTGTGCATGAGCAGAGGACCTAAAATGCCTATGTTGAAAATTTGGTGACGAAAGTCCATAAAATAACTGTGTTACAGGCGTGTGTTGTGCAGTTTCCACATATGCTCGGAAGTGCGTAAATTTGTAATATTTTCACTCCAGATTTTCAACATTGGCATTTTGCCACACCTCCTTATGAACAGTACAGCTGTCATTTTTCATATCCTGCAAAAATATGCATTTGCATATCTGTCGCACAATGGTGCGGTCACTGTGGGAAATTAATTTTTCAAACAGATTAAGAAAATCATAATGACAGTGTTCATGAGCAGAGGTCACAAAATGCCTATCTTGAAAATTTGGTGAAATAATTCCACTAAGTGATTGCAGTACAAGCATGTGTTGTGCAGTTTCTATGTACACTCAGAACTTCAAGCATTTTTAATATTTTCACTACAGATTTTCAACATTGCCATCTCTTCACACCTCCCTGTGGATGGTACAGCTGTCATTCTTCACATTCTGCCTGATCTGTGTTTTTGCACATCTGGCATAGAATGGCATGGTCACTGTGGTAACTTGAAGTTCGGGACACATTAACAAAATCACACTGCCACTGTTCATGAGAAGAGTTTCCAAATGCTTTCATGAGGTGGGGGTCACAAAAAGGCCATTTTGAAAATTTGTAGCGCAAATACCAACACACACCATGGGTGTTAGGGTTTCTAACCATAGCATCACACCCTGTACAGACTGACAGGCATCACAGGTGTAACTTTGGATCACTGGCTGTAATGCTCGTGCCATCCCAACCCCACCCTGAAGCCAGTGACAGGCATTGAGGTGTGCCTTGCACTCTTCAGCTACAGGCTTCATTCCATTCTCCTGTACTACACCCATTTCAGCATATGTCCTTATGAAAGGGGTGACTGTGAAGTTGAACACCCCAAGGCACACCTCAACACTTGTCGGTGTCTACTGGATAGGGTGAGGTGAAATGCCCTGAGCATTATGGGCAACGACCCACAGATACACCCCAATGCCTATCCATCTCTGCAGGGTGGAGGTGAGATTGGTGTGAGTTCAGTACTTCACTGCCACTCCTATTCTGCATCTGTTTAACTCCTGCACGTCCAATGCTAATATCAGCAAACAAACATTCGGCATTGACAAATGCTTGTAGTAATTGCTACATACTGGTGCTGATTTTATTGATTCATTAATTGATTAACTTGTTATTTAAAAGGTAAGTTCTGTGAAAACAAGTACTATCTGCAAGAGTGATTTTCAGGATTTAAAACAGCAAAAAGGCAGTGAGACACAAATTTTGACAGAATCATTTTAACTGTAAACTGCACAGAGTGCACATGCAGTGTATATGCTAATTAGAAAGAATAAAATGAACTGTTCACTAATGTCAGAACTAGAGAGTTTAAGGATCCAACGTCAAAAGCCAGCTCTAAATGTGTGTATGCAGATACAGTACACAGTCTATAAAATGTACTTTATAAAAAGCTCAGAAGGAACTTTGTTATTCCAGGAAAATGTAAGCATTGGAATGTGTGCCAAAGTCCAACATTTCTACTGATAAACTAACAAACCAATCTATTATCAAACATTTCATAACAAGAACAATTAGGTTACTTTGTTACTGCATTTGCCTGTAAAAGAAATTCTTGGAGACACTGGTCTAGATTTTCAGGCCTTTGGATGCAGGCCTTGTGGCAGCTGTACTGCCAGAGCTGTGTCCCTGTAAATGCACCAGAATACTTGTGGCTGATTTTCATACATTCTGATGCATATATGACCCCATGCTCAATTTATGGACAAACAATAACACATGCACCACTTCTGTGATGTATGCATCATTTTCAGTGTGCAAACCATGGAATTGTGACATCAGTTTAGATCCAGTTGTTTCTGGTCTAGCATTCATGTCACAAAAAACACAGTTGTTAGAGAACCGTGATGCAATTCTCCAAAAACCCAGCCTCTTATGTACGTAAGTAAATATTGAAGGACCGCACATCAATTAATTTTAATGGCAAGTGGAGATGAAAAACAAACATTTTATTGACCATTATTGAAAACACATATTACCTTTACATATCTTCAGTCCCCCCCATATATACCTCACACACATATTCTAAACAATTCAACCCTCCATGTACTGTTACAGTTAATCTTTTGAAGTGTTGCTGATTTCAATAACAAACTGTTTTTCTGATGGTCTAGCAGAGGTACATGGTGATAGTTCTTAACATGACTGTGATACAGGTGTGCAGTACATTTGTCTCATGACTGGTCCCAAAGGATTTTAAAAACACACTGGTGTGCATGGGTTTAGCAACACCATGTCAGGCAGTTTTGTTTTGGTAAGGGAAAGTAAATTAAATTATAATATATTATAATATGTAATCTACACATGAACATACAAACATACAAAGAAGCTGGTAGAACAAGGCTATTAGGTCTGTCTACTCTGCTCATATTGCAGGGTCCAAAGCTTAAGCTATTGACCCTGGTCCCTCTCCAGTCCTTTCCCTCTGCCGCTTCTGTTATTCTTACTTTTCCCTTAAGTCTTTCTCAGCATCTCTTGAAGCTTCCCACCATCTTCAACAAGACCACTTCTTCCAGCAGTGCATTCCAACTGGCCATCATCCTCTCCATGAAGAAGTGCTTCCTAATCTCCCTCCTAAATCTTCCCCCTCCAGCTTAAGACTGAGTCCCCTCATGTTGCAGCAGGTACGTAGCTTAAAGATACCCTCCTTCTTCACCTTATTTATCCCTTTCACATACTTGCAGGTCTCAGCCATCTTTCTTCTCTCCCTCATCACCTCCAGGTAGTACATGTTCAGGGCTCCCAACCTTTCTTCTTATGCTTTACCCTGTTGACCTACGATCATCTTTGTTACCCTCCTTTGTACCATCTTCTGCAGGTTAATGTCCTTTTTAACTTATGGGCAGCAGTATTAAACTCCATACTCTGGGTGTGACCTCACCAGCAACCTGTAGAAGGGCATTATAACCTCCTCTTCCCTATTGCTGACCTTCATCTAGATTAGCTGATCTGTTACTCTACTGTAAGAAAATGTATATGTTGCATTTGAAATGGCTATAATGCTATTGGAGAACACTAAGAGTTGTTCTAATTTGTTTTTCTATTACAGTGTAACTACTAGGATTAACTTCAATGCTTAAATTGGGTAGGGGACAAACAGGGCTATGTATTCAACTGGGGCAGAAACAGAAAAGGTTCTAGTGTGCATACTTTCTTTCACATAGCTATGCATTTATTACAAAACAGCTTTTCTTGGCCAATATGCCCTTTTTTTGTTTCTTGAATTTAGAATACACATATATTAGGAAGGTGTTATAGCTATGTGAATGCTAGCAGGTGTGTGTAGGAGGTGTGTATGTGTGCACACTAGGCCTTCCTTTCACTGCAGCCAGATGTTTAGGCAAAAATAAAGAAGAAACAGCAGACTCCACATTCAGTGACTGAATATTTTGTTTAGTGCAACTTCAAGTTCCCCCCCAAAACTCAGTTAATTGTGTATACAAATGATTTCCACCAGCACAGTGGGACTATCCCAGCTAAGCTTTATGACTGGCCTATGCCATGTGGCACTGGCCACCATACACTGCTTGGAATGGGGCAGTGTGGGGGTGCCACTGGATTATAGGAACTGCTTGGCTTTTGATAGGGTGATGGAACAGTTAACACTAGAGCCTACCCTGCTTGGATTGCAGTAGGGTGAGAGAGACGGGTACCAATGGACATTTCTAGGCACTTGGTAGGGTCATGTAAAGGGCAACTGGATGCCACAAATTATTTGACATAAGGCCTATGAGAGATAAGGAGTCTACCTGGACAGCAGGGACTAGTGGGCAAAGGACATATTGCACTGGCATTGCCAGTTACCAATTACTGTGCTTCTGATATTAAATACACTTTTCCAAAAAGTATGGAAATTGCAAAAAAACTAGTTAAGCATCAGTTAGATTTGAAGCAGAAAGCCACAAAGTATGTAAATGCAATATTAATGAAAATGTACCCTGAAACTGTATGATTGTGTGGTGATTAGGTGTTTCTTCAGGTTTCCATGATTGCTCAAGCATCATTGGCATTGCCCTAACTTTGGCACTCTCTTTTCAAAGCATTCTTCAAAGAGTACTTTTCTGATCCTTGAAAGACAGTACCACTCTTATAGTAATGTCATTGCTTCTTCAGTCATTCAAGTCTAGAAAAATACCACATCACACAGTCATGAAGATTAAGGGGTCTTTTTACCCTATCATTAAATTTCATTTTTGTTTGACTTTGTGCTTCAACCCTAATTGATGCCTAAACATTTTTGGGGGGCAATTTTTGATCTAGTATCCTTGGGCTGGTGGTATAGCCTAGAGGTTACAAGCTGTGAATGAGCTTGGTATATCCATCAGATGTGGGCTTTATTCTCATAACCTCAACTTGCAAACTGTGTGACCCTGAGCAAGTCACTAAAACTCTCCAGTGCTCCTGGGTCAGCAACATTGTGCCTAGTGAGCCCCACCCGGTTACCAATGAATTAAAAAAAAAACTAATGAAAAACATAACAAGGGAGACTCCAAACGTGCCAAAGTATACAAAAAAAATTACATTGCTTTAGCATATTTTAACAATGGAAAGGCACTAATGTTCTTTTTCTTTTAATAATAATAATAATAATAACATTTATTTGTTATAGCGCCTTTCGTATATCAAAGCGCTGTACATTCAAGATAAAAACAAAATACAGTAAATACAAGAAAATAAAGAAAATCCAGAATAGGCTTTCCACCACAAAAAAGTCTTAAGAGCCTGCTTGAAATACCCCACCGTCCTGCACTCCTGAAGCTGATGTGGCAGAGAATTCCAGAGGGTAGGTGCCACAAAACCAAAAGCACGCACACCAGATGACTTTAAACTTACCCTCGGAATCTCCAGCAACCCCTCATCAGCCAAGTGGACCTGTCACAGAGGGGTGTAAGAGACCAGGAGCTCTTTCAAGTAATCAGGGCCCTGTCCGTGTAGGGCTTTGTAAGTCAGTAGACCTACCTTAAAGGTGATCCACCACTGAATAGGCAGCCAGTGCAGACCATGCAGCGCAGGGGTAATGTGAGTTCTTCTAGATACCCCAGTTAACAAACGTGCTGCCGCATTCTGAACTAGCTGCAAGTGGCAGATATCAACCCCAGGAAGCCCTAAGTAAAGGGAGTTGCAGTAATCAAGGCGCAATGACACAAAGGCATGCACCAAAACAGATAGGTCGCCAGATGGAACAAGGTGCTTAATCCTAGCAATGTTACTAAGGTGGTAAAAGGCCAGCTTGACTACTGCCGACACCTGATGATGAAGGGTCAGACCATCGTCAAGCACCACTCCTAGGTTAAGCACCCATTCAGAAGTGAGAATCTGGGCCCCCCCAGGACTAAACCAGAGGGGAGCTCAGTACTCAATCCCTCTGCCCTATGACCCGGGTCCACTACCAAAACCTCAGTCTTTCCTGGGTTCAACTTTAAACTACTGGTTCTCATCCAATCTTGGATTTCAATGAGGCAGCCATTCAATACTGAGATAGCACTAACCTGGTCGGGGGCAAAAGACAGGTAGGGCTGGGTATCATCAGCATAACAGTGAAACCTCAGCCCATACCATCTTACAATGTCTCCAAGGGGCAGCATATATACTGTTAATAATATGGGGGACAGTACCGAGACCTGAGGTACCCAGCAAGGCAGAGAAAAAGCCCCAGAAGAATATATACCCAAGACAACTCTCTGCATTCTACCAGCGAGGAAAGATGTCAACCATCTGAGAACTGTACCTGGCAGCCCACAGACTGACCTCAGATGCTCAAGCAGGACCCCATGATCCACAGTATCAAAAGCTGATGATAAATCAAGGAGAACCAAGATGGAATGGTGTCTCTGATCTCTCACCATCAGGAGATCATTGAGCACCCAAACCAGAGCATTCTCAGTACTATGCCTCTTACGAAAACCCGATTGGAGAGGTTGGTATAAATTATGGATGGTTAGTTGGTTATCCAGTTGAGCTGCCACAACTTTCTCAATAACCTTCCCCACAAAAGGGAGGTTAGAGATAGGCCTGTAGTTTGCTAGGTTCTCTGGGTCTAAAGAAGCTTTCTTCAGGAGGGATATCACCATCCCCTCCTTCAGGGAGCTAGGGAACTCACCCGACTCCAGAGAGCACTGGACAATCCAAGCTAAGACCTGGCCAATGATGTCACTACAACCCAAAATCAGGGAAGTAGGGCCCGGATCTAAACTACAGCAGGTGGGATGCATCATCTGGACAATCCTCATAATATCTAAAACTCCGGCAGATCAAAGGAACTCCAGGAAACTCCAGGTTCTGTGACATGGCACCGATCAACAGCATCCCCCATAGAGTGAAGTTGGAGACATTCCTGCCTGATGTCAGCCACCGTATTTGCAAAGAAGCGAGCGATCTCATCACAATCATTTTGTGAAAAAACTTGATGGAACTACTGACAGGCTGGGTGGCACAGTCTGTCAACAGTTATGAAGAGTTGAGCCAGTTGGTTCTGTGTGACAGCTATTTCCCTGGACAGGAATTCTGCCTTCTTATGGGAAATTTCTGTTTGATAGAATTTATAATGTTCTAACAAAATAAGGTGGTCAGCATCTAAGGCTGTCCTCTGCCAATGACGCTCCAGCCTATGCCCCTGTCTCTGCAATTATCTTAGAGTCCCATAAAACCAAGGGGCCCCAGGGCAATGCGGAAGGGAGTGAACACAGACAGGAGCAATCAGATCAAGAGCCGAAGAAATGGCCCTATTATAGGCCGTAACTAGCTGCTCAGGATCTGTGCTAGTGTCGCCCAACAATGAGAGGTCAATTACCACCATCAGGTTTTCAGGGACCACATCCCGCAAAGGGTGATAACTGACCACCTCCACAGGGGTCAACCTACCCAGAGGGGCTGAAAAATTGAACCCAACAGAGTAATGGTTGGACCAACTGACTGGTTCCACCACCAAGTTGGAGGCCTCGCTCCCCAGGAGGAAGACCAAATCAAGAGACTGACCACCCTTGTGAGTAGCTGAGAAAACAACCTGTATGAAGCCCAAAGATGTCTTCAACGGGAGGAAGTGTTGACCAAAGAGTGAGGATTCATCATCAACCCAGGCATTGAAGTCACCCAGGGGTCTCCCCATCCTTCTCCCTCCCTTTAATTTGATCCCTGGAATTTTGCATGGAATAAATTCAGTATACTTCTAGGCACAGTATGTGTCAGAAAAGACATGTGCCAGGTCTTGTAACTATCCACCATGAACCTAGCCCCAGACTAATATATGGTCAAGGATTTACTGTCCCCTCCTGATACCCTATACCACTAAGCACACAGCAACCTGAGAGGAATGGAGTGGCTTGGGGTGGAGTTGGCCAGGACTCTGGAATTCTATTCAAAAGCACACATTAGCTCTGCAGTAGACTCCCTAATCCATGGGAGCAAGAGACCATAGGATATGGCAATCCACCTAAGATTGCCATACCCCTTTCAAAGAAGCATTTTTTAAAAATGCAAAAAATACACATTAAATATAGGTCCAATTGAACCCAGTGATGAATGGCAATGAGGGGTGGTGAGGATCGTGGGCATGGATCTCCTGGTTTTTGGGGCAGGTTATCCCCTTGGTACCAGCAACAGAGTGAAGAGAAGGGCTACTGCAGCCTTTTGGCTGATGTAATGGTCCATCCTGATATCCACTTGAAACCTGTCATAACAGGCATTATGCATGCACATATTGCAGTGGGCTGCAGGATCATGCCTCCGTCCTGTCCCCATGTATGTGTGGGTTTAATCCTGATTAGGAAAGAACAAGTAGGTGCTGCTCTCTTTCTGTGTTGCTGCGTATGTAGGTGTCTGTAGGACAATTTGGATGTAAATAACTGGCCCGTATGTGCAGTCTAGTGTGAGGCATAGTGCAAAAATATGCATACAACCCAATATGATTAGTGTGTTACATAGAACAATCTGATTTATCCAATGTATAACACAAGGCCATCATATATGTTTAGTACATATAACATTAGCTAAAGTGATTAGGTGTCTCATACAGCCTATCTGCCATTGTATTACATAGTTGTTTCTTGAACAGTGAGAGGTGTGCTGTCAGAGTATTACAGGCAACTGCTGTCAACATGCTGTTTCTCCTAAAGGAATGTTTCATGCCAGAGAGAGCTGTGTTATGTATGTCAGAATGTCTCTTTGCATCAATTAATAAACCTGTGAGACTACAAATCAAATGAAAATATGTGCATTAAACTGTATGTCTCTAACTTATTTATAGCAGGGAGTTGTGTAATGAAATGTTAATTCTGTGCTGCTTGTTTATAGGCTACAGCTTGGGGAGGGGGATCAAAGCCTGTTGTATGTCTACATGCAATTTTCTGTTGCACACAAATGTGTAAATAAGAGTGCAAGGTCCCTATGCCCATTGTTCAAAGCTAGGATATAGATCCAATTTTCAAAACTGAATTAGCTACAGGTATATCCAATTTACACCAATTAAATATAGTTGTACAAAAAAAGAAATGGCTCGGCACTCAGTTTTGTAATTTTCAAATGCAATTTTACGGCAATTTATTTATGTTTAATAGCTACAGGTATATCCAGTTTGCACAGTTCAGATATCATTGTATCTGGACACTATACAAAATGACCCTTCTTTTACTGCCCACTGTGATCTAATTATAAAAAATGCTAACAGGGCTCTAAACTGTATATTGAGACATACAGCAAGCAGAAGTAGGGCAGTCTTCATCCCATTGTATGGATCATTGGTGAGAACCCGCTTGAAGTACTGTTCCCAGGTCTGGTCCCCTTACACTAAAGGTGAGATAGAGAGAGTGGAAAGAGTACAGAGAAGGGTGACCCAATCAACAATGGGACTTAAAAATATGTCATATGAGGAGAGGCTGGACAATTTGGATCTATATTCCTTGACTTATAGAAGATGGAGGGGTGATATAATTTTAGTCTATAGATCATTCCGCGATGATATCCTTAGAGAAGATTTAGGACTTGAATTATATGTCAGAAATTACAATACTAGAGCTCACTGTAAACAAATTAAGCAACAGAAGTGGAACTCACAAAAAGAAAACAGTGGTTCAGTCAGAGGGTGGTATCTGGGTGGAATTCTCTTCCTCATGAGATAGTTAGCAGTCCAACTATATTTTCAAAATAAGACTAGATGATTTCAGTAGAACCAAGTCTATAGTTTATTAATTGGTCCCCTTGTTTCTAAATCACTTTATAGCTAGCAGACAAGGACGAAAGTCTATATATGCTTTGTGACAACTATGATACTATGATATTGACAGATAGTTGCAACCTGACCTGTCATTGGTATCTATGTCTATCCCTTTCTTAATCCAAATTTTTATGTGAAGCACCACAAAACTGCATAAAATGTTGTAGTCTATTTCATGACTTTTAAACATCATGTGAATCATAAAAAGGAATGCATGTGTGGAGTGAAGGTTGTCTTTAAATACTTTAAAATAACATTAACATAAAAAAATCAGGCTTTACAATTTTGAAGGAACAGTTTAAAAATAATATATATATTTTTATTTTATTATATATATATATATATATATCCCAACTTAAAATGAATGGAAGCAGAGTGATGAAATTCATGCTGATGAAATGGATAACATCAGCCATTTTGTAAGGTTTTGCTAGCATGGGGCATTGCTTGTGTAGGTGGACGGAGCGACAAGATGCTGAAGTTTCATTACTCTTTCTATTCCCATTCTAACATCAGATAAATAATAAAAGGGGGTTAGAAAAGGGTTGCAAGTGACAGCCTTCAAATTAATTTCAGCAGTTTGTACTGCAGGTCCAAGACGCTACCATTATTCTGCACACTAGCAGGTAAATACTATAGATTATTGAGTTATATTTCAAAATTTAAACATATTTGCATAGACTTCTATTATAAACAGGGTGTAAAACAACAGAAAATTGAACATGGTGCAGAGGCTTAATGCAAGTTTGTATTGCTTTTGAAGTAATAGTGACAGTACCATTTGACTGATTCTCAAAGAACATTTGAGCCTCTCATGCTTTATCAGGCTAAACATGTCCTTATAAATTAATCTGTGTCCCTTATTTGTACACACAAGTTTAAACATATTTTTAAAAACAATTCAGTGATTTTTTTAACATGCATTTAGTAAAACTTTTTTTAATAGTGCTAGTATAGTACATGACTTAATTTTAATCCAACAGAATTGTAAATGCAATAAATAACATAGCAAACTCCTTATCCAATTATGCTAAATTGCCAATAAAGAATGACCTCCTATACTACAGAATCTTGAAAGAGTCAAGTTTAAATGTGGAAGGCCACATGCAAGACATACTGTAGTTAGTTTGAGATCTATAAGACACTGCTGTAGCTGGATTATCACTCTACAAGGACTGCTGTGATAATGTACAAGAATTAACCCCCGCACAGAGGTTGAATACAGACCCCCCTCCCAGGGGGAGGAAATGGACAAGGAAATGATAGAAAGTATACTTAGAATGGCAGGAAAAAGGGGAGCTATTGCTGATGGGGGATCTGAATATGCCAGATGTTAACTGGAGTGCAGTTGCAGCAGCCACTTCTAAAAGTGGGGTTATTCTAGATGGCCTGCAGGGGGCATGCCTTAGAAAACTAGCAATGGAACCCACTCAAGAGGGAGCAATTTTAGACCTGATACTCTCAAATGGAGATGGAGAGAGGATTGCAGATGTAGAAGTGGGTAGCCATCTGGGAACTAGCGGCCATCGAACAGTATGGTTCACGATAAACACAGCAGTAGAGTCAAACCATACAAAGGCAAAAGTATTGGAATTTAGGAGGGTTGACTTTGCCAAAATGGGTGAGTGAGTGCCTAAGGAATGCACTAGCAAATGGGCAGGAAGAAGGGGTGGAAGAACAATGGGGAATAATCAAGACTGCCATCGCAGAGGCAACAAGCCTTTGTGTGAAGCAAATAAACAAAACAAAACGATGTAAGAAACCACTATGATTCTCAAAGGAGGTGGCAGGGAAGGTTCAAAAGAAAAAGAAAGCATTCAGGAAGTACAAGGAATCACAGAAGGAGCAGGACAAAGAATTGTATCAGTTAAAGCAAAAAGAAGCTGGGAAGGCAGTCAGAACAGCAAAGGCCCAAACCAAGGAAAAGATAGCCAACTCAGTTAAGAAGGGGGATAAAATCTTTTATAGGTACATCAGGGAGTGAAGAAAGACCAAGTAAGGGATAGTGAGGCTTAATAAAGGGGAGGGCGGTGGGCAGAGGGAGACTGTGAAAGGGCAGAGATACTAAACAAATATTTTTGCTCAGTATTCACAAATGAAGAGGGGGAGATACCTAAACCAAACAACAGAAACACTCTGGACACAGGAGCTGATACCAGCCCATTTGCAGAAGAAAGGGTTCTAAAAGAACTCTTAAAACTGAAGGTGGACAAAGCAATGGGGCCTGATGGGATCCATCTCAGAATTCTAAAAGAACTAGGTGTAGAACTAGTGACGCTACTGACTACTCTCTTCAACAAATCATGGGATGATGGGGTGGTACCTGAGGACTGGAGGAGGGCAGATGTGATTCCACTTCACAAAAGTGGGAGCAGGGCAGAAGCAGGAAACTATAGACCAGTTAGTTTAACCTCAGTGATAGGGACAATGATGGAATAATTTCTGAAGGAAAGAATTGTTGAGTACCTAGAGGCCAGAGGGGCACAGGACCCAAGCCAGCATGGATTAACAGTGGGAAGGTTATGTCAAATGAATCTAATAGATTTCTTTGACTGGGTTACCAAAGTAGTAGATCAGGAAGGGGCTGTGGACATGGCCTACCTAGACTTTAGCAAGGCATTAGACACAGTCCCACACAAAATATTAATATACAAGTTAGCCAGCCTGGGAGTGGGTCCCAAGATGGTAGCCTAGGTAAAGAATTGGCTGGAGAACAGAACACAGAGGGTAATAGTAAACAGAGTCCACAGTGAAGAAAGGGGAGTTACTAGTGGGGTACCGCAGGGTTCAGCATTAGATCGTCCTCTTCAATGTCTTTATAAGTGACATTGCAGAGGGACTGAAGGAAAAGTATCTCTTTGCAGACGACACAAAGATCTGCAACAGAGTTGATACACAAGGTGAGGGAAAGGATAAGAAGGGACTTGGCAAGGTTGGAGGAATGGTCAAATGTATGGCAGCTTAGATTCAGTGTTAAGAAGTGAAAGTAATGCACCTGGGAAACAAAAACCCAGGGCAAGAGTGCACAATGGGGGGTGAGATACTATCAACAACAAAAATGGAAGGGGACCTGGGGGTAGTCATATCAGATAACCTAAAGGTGGGCAAGCAATGTGAGAGGGCAGTAAGGAGGGCTGGGGGGATACTGGGATGCATAGGGAGAGGCATCACCAGTAGAAAACAAGAAGCTGTTATCCCTCTATACAGACAGCTGGTAAGACCCCATCTGGAGTACTGCGGGCATTTCTGGAGACTCAATCTCTGCAAAGACATAAACAGGATGGAGGCAGTCCAGAGGAGGGCAACTAAAATGGTGCAAGCTCTGCACCGGAAGACATTTGAAGAGAGGCTTAAGGAGCTTAATATGAATAGCCTCGAGGAAAAGAGGGAGAGGGGGGCATGATAGAAACTTGCAAGTACCTCAAGGGAATCAACAAAGTCCAAGAGGGTAGCATCTTTCAGAAAAGGATGTATGCAAGAACAAGGGGGCACAATTTGAAGATGGGGTAATGTAAGGAAGGATTTTTTCTCAGAGAGGGTTGTGGATGTATGGATCGGCCTTCTGGAGGAGGTTGTGGAGTCAAAAACAGTGGTAGAATTCAAGAATGCATGGGACAGTCATAAGGCAATTCTATGGGGTAGGGGTAGGAAGAAGTAGGCTGTTGGTTAACTAGGATCTGCAGCTTATCCATTAGGTAGGGAAATGGGCAGAATGGGTGGGCCAAGCGGTTGTTATCTGCCGTCAGATTCGATGTTTCTATGTTTCTTCATTGACACTTCATGTTCTTAGATCTACAGGGATCCTCTATTGTACTTTAATTATTTTTTTTTACAGAAATGTATACTAAAACTGCCCCTGCTTATTAAATAAATTATTCAGTATTAACTGCTTGGAGCCCTGACATCTTTTGAACTGCATACAGCAGTTACAGTGCCCACCAAGAAGTAACTTAAAGAGCTGCTGACACCTCAAAGAAAACTTTGAAAAACATAATATTTAAGTAAAATTTAACTTGCATTCTATGTGTATTATATAGATTTCTTCTCCTCATTATTTATCATTGAAGAAATTTGCATGAAAACAGGCTCTGTATCCATAAGAGTTCATCTGCCTCTTTAGCTTACTCCCAATTTCATGTCATAACCCTCTGTTGTGACATCACAATCTGCTGCCATAGGAGTAATTCTGATGTTACAAGCAGAGCATTATGACCTCAGGTAGAGAGAAAGTAACAGGAGTAGATTAACTCTTCAGAAGCAAAGATTCTGTTTTCATGCAAATGACCTCAATAATAAATAGTGGGGAGGAGAAATACAAAACAAATGTGAACTATGAGCAGAACTTTGTCTAAATATCATGTTTTGATAAAGTTCTCCTAATGGGGTCAGCTGCTCTTTAATTCTGCAGCATTCTACAGCTGTGCTACCGGAAACAAGAAAATTCAATAGCAGTTAATCCCTTTTGTCATGCAGGAGTCATTGATATTTTGCTGCATCCGGGAGGGTTTCACTGTATCTACTATATGCTTTTCCAGAACTTCAGTTGAATAAATACGGTAAAGGCAAAGTACTGAATGATAGTGGCATTAATATGCACTTGGAATATCTCAAGGGCTTTTTCCTAACCCCTGTGTTTCCTCCATCGGCAATGGTGATGGCATAGGTAAATGCTTGAACAAAAGGAAGTAGGGAACAGACTGTTTTAGTTAAGTTGCAAAACATTTATTTTAACACCAAATAGAGTACCATAAATGAAAAGCAGAATAAAACCATTTTACTTTCTTTATAAAGCAATCTAGTTGGTAGGAGTCTGCCTTCATAGATTTATAATAGTTCACAGAATATGTGTATAAGGAAAGTTATTTGTGAATAAGACCATGGATGCTACAGGGTTTCCTTTATAAACCCATTTTTATGTAATCTTTTATAAGTTTGAAAACATTGCAAAACACAAAATATGAACTATCTGAAACTTTCAAGCTAATGTAAAGGAACTTTTTAGACTTGTTAAATAATACTTAGGCAATTATAAACAGCATTTGGCTTTAATGGGTGCTGCATCACCAGGTAAGGAAAAAGGTCCAGCTCCCCATACGACGCAAAGGGAAAACGGCAGACCTCACCCAACAACGAAAACACTGAAATCTGGCCAATGGAAAATCATGTACATAAATGCTCACAGTCTGAGAAACAAGATCCCAGACCTGCAGGCAATAATGACAGAGGCTAAACTGGACATAGTAGCAATTAACGAGACGTGGTTTACCAGTAACCACACTTGGGAGACTTCAGTACCTGGCTATGTACTGTTCAGCAGAGACCGAGTTGCAAAAAGGGGGGTGGAGTGGCCTGGTATGTCAATGAAAATATCAAAGTTACAGAAATTCAGAATACACATAAGGAGTCAGAAGAACTGTGGGTCACCCTGGAAACAAGAAATGGGACAGCCATAAGAACTGTGGTTGTCTACAGGCCCCCAGATCAGGGGAAGGACATAGACACATTACTGTTAGAAGATATACAAAACATGACAGCTAAAGGGGAGGTTCTGATAAGGGGAGACTTCAACATGCCAGATACAGGCTGGTCAATACCAACAGGAACATCTGCCAGAACTAGATACATGGTGGATTTCCTGCAGGGGGAAGGCCTCAAACAACTGGCACAACAACCCACAAGAGACAGGGCTATCCTAGATCTAATACTGACTAACAGGGAAAGGATCACAGATCTCCAGGTAGAAGGTCACCTGGGGGCCAATGACTATCACATGGTATGGTTCAATTTGGCCACTACAAATAAATCATCCCATTCCAAGGCAAAAATATGGGACTTCAGAGGAGCTGACTTTGATAAGATGGCCAACAGAGTTAAGCTAGCCCTGGCACAAAGAAATAAAGGTGAGGGGGTACAGGCAAAGTGGGCAAGCATTAAGGATGCAGTACTTGAAGCAACATCCTATTGTGTAAGAGAGAAAAGGAACTGCAAAAGAAGAAGAAAACCACTTTGGTTCTCAAAAACAGTAGCAGAAAAGGTCAGAGCCAAAAGGCTGGCCTTCAGGAAATACAAGGGAACTCAGAGGGATGAAGATAGGGAGGCTTACCAAACTTCCTTACAGGAAGCAGGGAAGGCAGTAAGACAGGCAAAAGCCCAAACCGAGGAAACACTAGCACACACAGTAAAAGAAGATGACAAGACTTTCTACAGATACATTAGTGAAAGGAGAAAGTCCAGAGTGGGTATTGCTAAGATCAAAAGAGATAAGGGGGCATGTGAGGAGGAGGATCATGTAAAAGCATCTATCCTAAATAGATACTTCTGCTCAGTATTTACTGAAGAGAAGGTAGGGCAGGGCCCACAGCTCAGCAGCATGGACACGGGGGGAGGGAGGTGGGCACTAGTCTCTTCACAAAAGAAAGAGTCCTACAAGAGCTCAATAAGCTCAGGGTGGACATGGCAATGGGACCTGATGGCATACATCCCAGGGTGCTAAAGGAGCTAAGGGTGTAACTAGCAGAGCCATTATCAGAACTGTTTAGTGAGTCTCTGAGCACAGGAGAGGTCCCAGAAGACTGGAGAAGGGCTCATGTGATCCCGCTCCACAAGAGTGGTAACAAGGAGGAGACAGGGAACTACAGACCAGTCAGTCTTACCTCAGTAGTGGGCAAGATTATGGAGGCGCTCCTTAAGGAAAGGATAGTGCAATACCCAGAATCCATAGGCGCACAGGATCCAAGACAGCAAGGGTTTACAAAAGGAAGGTCCTGTCAAACTAATGTCATAGATTTCTTTGACTGGGTAACCAGAGTGGTGGACCAAGGGGGAGCAGCTGATGTCGCCTACCTTGACTTCAACAAAGCTTTCGATACTGTTCCACACACAAGATTGATTAATAAGCTGGGTAGGCTCGGGGTGGGTCAGAAGTTGGTCAACTGGGTGGCAAACTGGTTTATGGGCAGAAAACAGAGAGTGGTGGTAAACGGTATACAGTCAGAAGAGATGCAAATCACAACGGGGGTACCTCAGAGATCAGTGCTGGGGCCAGTCCTCTTCAATATCTTCATCAGTGACATTGCAGATGGACTGGAGGGTAATGTTTGTCTGTTTGCAGACGACACCAAGATCTGCAAAAGAGTAGATGATTCAGATGGGGTGGACAGAATGAGAAGGGATCTGGATAAACTAGGAAAATGCTCAGAAGAGTGGCGACTGGGGTTTAAAGCAAAGAAGTGCAAGATCATGCACATAGTGAAGAGAAACCCTGAAGCCACCTATAGGCTAGGATGGGAGTTGCTGGCAGTCACAAGGGAAGAAAGAGACTTGGGCATCATCATCACCTATGACCTGAAATCATCCAAGCAGACCACTAAAGCAGTAGGTAAGGCTAGGGGGGTGTTAGAGTGTATTAGTAGGGGTATCACAAGTCGGAAAAGGGAGGTAATAATCCTTCTTTACAAGACACTGGTTAGGCCCCATCTGGAGAACTGTGGAAGTACTGGAGGCCACACCTTCACAAAGACATTAACCAAATTGAGGCAGTCCAGAGAAGGGCAACCAAAATGGTGCAGGGAGTGCATCTGAAAACATATGTGGACAGATTAACAGAGCTCAATGTGTATACCTTAGAGCAAAGGAGGGAGAGAGGTGATATGATCGAAACATTCAAACACCTTAAGGGCATTAACAAGGTGAAAGAGTCTAACTTGTTTCAATATAAGAAAAATAGCAGGACAAGAGGATACAGTATGAGATTAGAGGGAGGCCGATTAAGGGGTAATGTGAGGAAGTTATTTTTCACAGAAAGGGTGGTGGATGCATGGAACGGCCTACCTCAGGAAGTGGTGGATATGAATACAGTGCAAGGCTTCAAACAGGCATGGGATCGGCATAAGGGAGCAATACAGATGAGTATGAATAGATAGGCCTTTGATAGAGCAAAGGCCGATGGCACATTTATAAGGTAGAAAAAGAAATGGGCAGGCTGGATGGGCCTTGCGGTCCTTATCTGCCGTCAACTTCTATGTTTCTATATGATGAAACCATATCTGTGATTTCAGAAATCAGTAGAAATATTTCCTAGTTCCAAACATAATTTGTAAATATTACAGAAAGGTATAATTGCACTGAAAATTCTATTTTCCAAGTTATAGACCCACTTTAAAGATTTAAAAAACAAACTACTGAACATTTTGGCTAATTCATTACTTAAAGCAGCAGCATTTGTTAGTATCCCCTTTTTTCCAGCAATAATGTTTGGTAGGAACATCAAGATAGTCAATTTTCATTCCATTTTCTTTCATTTCTAAACCAAGATATGATATTTTGAAATACTGTCATTTTTTAAAGTTTCAACTCCCATGCATGCCCCCGTGAAAATAAATAAATAAATATCTTGGTAAACATTATTGAAAAAGTAAAGTATAAATTGAATATATCATTACAACACACACTATAGTACTTTTTATCAACACACATACAGTCCTTTGCAATATATAGTATGGTTACAAATTGCAGTATCCACAGCTTCTTGTCAGTCCCTTACAGGTACAGTAACCCAAAACCCCACCAACCTGGAAGGGAAGTGGACATTTACAGTATATTGTTTTTACTGGGCAAAACATTGCTTCATTCCTAACGTAAGACATGAATAAGAAGCCCCTTCAGACCTTTTGACTGATATATTGCACTTAGACTCAATCTGCTTATATACTGTACAGGCAGTGATATACACTAAGAGAGTTACAACTTTGGAGTCTTGTTCCACTTAGTTGAGTTGGTGCATTTTTAATTTCGAGAAGCCTGTCTGGTGTCACTGTTCCTTTTGTTTCATGTCAGATGAGTTGCTGATCATTTGTCCATCAGGTTTCTTGCTCCGCGTCCACTGTGGTATTTATTCCTCGGGGGATGTGTCAGGTCAATCATTGAATGACCTCCCAACACTAATGATGACGATCCATTCTTTTCACCATATTTTTTCTATATAAAAAAGGAAACTGTCCGATTGGGGGTTGGCACATTTCGGAAAGTAAGACTGTCAATGCATATGGTAGCCATGGTACATCATGCCATCATGCTGTAAATGGCAGCAGTTGGAACATTCTATGAAACATTGGGAGCCTAGATCAGGAGTGCATGCATACTGTCAAAAGGGAGCCAGGAGTCAATTTGGATTGCAGTCTACAGTTTCAGCAGTATCTGTGGTATCTCCCTTCTTGTACATGAATGTGAGTGCAAGCGATCCAGGTGAGTGGCAGCAGTGAGTAACAGTGTACTGAGTTATTTTTTATAGATAAACAATAAAAAAATATTAATTTTGGAAAAATATAGCAGGGGCAAGGAGTGTGTTGGTACTATCGGGAGTTAGGATACCAGGTCCTTTCGGACACAGTCCAGGTGAGCGGTAGCAGTGAGTAGCAGTGTACCGAGTTATTTTTATAGATAAATTGAATGAAAAAAAACTTTGGGAAAAATATAGCAGGGGCAAGGAGTGTGTAAGTACTGTTGGAAGTCAGGAAATCAGGTCCCTTTAGACACAGTTTGCAGTTCGTGCATATAGCCAGTTGTGTTTTATTTTATCTACCATTTTGTTAGCTGAGGACCATACTTAAGTTCTTATGGTGTCAGGCTTAACACTTGTTTGTGTCTCCTGCAAGAGACATCCATGCTACTGCCAGTTCTGATAGTGACTACACGCTTCCTCCTATGTAGTTTTTTTTTTTTTTTAAAGAAATATTCTGGTTTTGTGGCAATCAGGTCCCAATACACACAGTTTCAGCTTAAAGTGGAGCAAGGGATAAAAAGGTGTCTGTCTGCGTTTTATTTGCTAAGGTGAAAAAGGAATAAGGAGCCCCTTCAGACTTTTTGACTGCCATTTTGCACAGTAGGTCTCACTCTGCTTATATACTGTGCTGGCAGTGACATACACCAAGACAATTATTTATAACTTTGGAATCTTGATCCACTTAGTTGAGTTGGTGTATTTTTACCTTTGAGAAGCCTGTCTGGCTACACTGTTCCTGCTCTTTTCTGTCAGCTGGGATACTAATTGTGTGCCCACCAGGTGCCTTGCTCTGTGGGCACTGTGGTATTTATTCCTGGAGTGGGGGGGTGAGTCACATAATTTACCGAATGACACCCCCAGCAGTAGTGATAATGATCCATTCATTTCACCATTATTTTTGTGTGTGTGTTTTTAATTAAAAAAAGGAAACTGTGAGATCGGGGTTTGACACGTCTCTGATGGTGAGACTGTCAATGCATTTGATAGCCGTGGTACATCATACCATTATGCTGTAAATGCCAGCAGTTGAAGCGTTCTATGAAATTTATAATAATTTAAAAATTTTAAACTGACATCAGAAGCACCCATTAAGTGAGACCATACACAATGACTTTATAGAAATATACAGCATTGCAATTGGCAGCAGTGGACATGTACCTTCTAGATGAAAATCTGATATGTAAACCCCACTCCTGATTATGATAAACAATGACCATATGAAAATATGCAGTGTTGTGGCTGTCAGCATGGGATGTGTAGATTGTAACTGAAAATTCAGCATGCCAATCACTGTCCACTATCATATGTTTTATCCTCCAACTAAAGTGACATGCGTGACTGTGCCCTGCAGAAAGCATTTACTTGTCCCCTCTATGTGAATATCTCTGTTATTCTTTGTGTTTATGCCCAGTATATTTTGTTGGTTGTGGATGTCTGGTGACAGTCACAATGCCGCATATTTATAAATAGACATTGTGTATGGCTTCACTTACTGGGTGTCTCTGATGCGATTTTTAAACATTAACAGTAATGGAACTGAATAACATATATTAACAGGGGCAAACTTGTGATGGGAATCAGACTTTACAAAAAAAAAAAATAAACAATTGGAAGCAAGGTTGCGCCAGTCCTGTCTCTTGGGGCTCTGGAACATGACACTGCTGCATATCAACATACAAACATATGAAATACCAGCAGAAACAGGCCTCATGGTCTATCAAGTCTGCTCGATTGTGCTGCTAGCCCCTCAACTTGCAGCAGCCCCACCCTCCCCTCCCCTCCTCATAACCACCCCTGACTCTGTCCTACCCTTTCTTAAATCCCTCAAAATTCTGCACAATACCACCTCCTCAGGCAGAGTGTTCCACTTATCTACCACCCTTTCTGTGAAAAAGTGTCTCCTGATTGCCTATCTGAATTCCCCCTCCAGTCTCAGCCGATGTCCTCTCATGTTCCTCCCTCATCTGATCTGAAGAATCCCTTCTGTATTAATCCAGTTAATACCCTATAGGTACTTCAAGGTTTTGATCATATCCCCTCTATCCCTCCTGTCTTCCAGGGAATACATCTGCAGCTCTCCCAGCCTCTCCTCATAGGATTTTCCCTTCAGTCCCTGCATCATCTTTGTTGCCCTATGCTGCACTCTCTCCAGCAATCTGATGCCCCTCTTCAGGAATGGCTTTCAGTACTGTACGCAGTATTCCAGGTGTGGCCTGACCTGTGACCTGTACAGGGGTGGGATCACTTCTCTGTACCTGGAGGAGATTCCCCTCGCTATGCACCCCAGCATCTTGTTTGCCTTTGCAGACACCTTCCTGCACTGAGCTGAGTGGTTCATACTCCCCATTATTAGTACCCCTAGATCCTTTTCCTCCACTGTGATTTCCAATTGTACCCCTCCTAACTATTTCCTCCTCTGGTTCCTTGCTCTTAAGTGCAGTACCTTGCACTTCTTGGCGCTGAACCCCAACTGCCATGTCTCCGACCATTCCTGTAGTTTGGTCAGGTCTTCCTCCACCCCTCTATGTCATCTACCACTGCACCAATCTTAGTATCACCTGCGAACAGACTGATTCTTCTCCAGATCCTGTTTGGGATATCGACTACGAATATCCTGAACAGCACCGGTCCCAGTACTGAACCCTGGGGCGACCTATTCATAATGTCCCTTGGTGATGAGAGTTCCCCCACCACCACCACCACCCTTTGCTGCCTACCCCTGGGCCAGTTGGTGATCCAGTTGACCATTTGTGTCCCCACACCAATGTATTCCAGTTTCTTCCCCAGCCTCCCATGCAGCACTGAGTCAGAGGCCTTGCTGAAGTCAAAATATAGGACATCCATTGTATGGCCCCTGTCCAGTTCCCTGGTAACCCAGTCATAGTACTCGACTAAGTTAATCTGGCAGGATCTGCCTGATACAAAACCATGCTGATGGCCATCTTAGAGCTCATTGTCTTCAAGAAAGGTCACCAGCCTCTCTTTTAGGATTGACTCCATGAGTTTCCCCATAATTGAAGTGAGACTTGCAGGTCTGTAGTTGCCTGGATCATCCTTTGGGACATTTTTATGAATGTGCACCACATGGGCATTCCTCCACTCCTGTGGCATGCATCCTGTCTCCAGTGATGTACTGAACAGGTCTGCCAGTGGTCTTGCCAGGATCTCTGCTAGCTCCCTAAATACCCTAGGGTGAATGCCATCCAGCCCTGGCACCTTGTTCACCCTCAGTGCCCTTAGTCCCTCCAGCACCCTGTCCTCTGTAATTCTGATACCAGTCACACCCACCCTCCTTCTGCCCACTCCACCCTTCCCCCTCTGCTCACTCCACACTTCCCATGGGGTATCTCCCCCCTCTTTCCTTCATGAACACAGAAGTACTCATTCAGTGCCTCTGCCTGGTCCTTCCCCTTCTTCAGCCATCCTCAACTTACTTAATCCTCACAAGCTGGTCTTTGTTTCTTCTTCTCTCACCAATGTATCTGAAGAAGTCCTTTTCCCCATCCTTGATTCCCTGTGCCAGTCTCAGCTCTCTGGAAGCCTTGGCCACTCTGACTAGCCTGGTAACCTCCCTGGACTTCTTCGTGTACTCGTCTTTGTCCCCTTGCCCTCTTGATTTCCTAAGCCTCCGGAATGCTTTTCTCTTGGCCCTCACCCCCTTTCATTACCTCTTGAGTCAGCCAGCATGGCTTCTTTGCTCTCCCCGTCTTGCTTCGTGTCTTGGTGCAGGTCTCAGTAGCCTCTGCTAGCCGTTCTTAATGGTATTTCATATTTGGCTGACACTCATGCATGTCTGAATTTCGACCAGTTACTCAAACTAAATGTTCCACCTCCTTTTAAAGTCTGCTCCCTTAAAATCAATCATCCTGGTACCTGGTCCTCCTGTTACCCTTCCCATATTGAGTGTGAACCACACCATATGATGGTCTCTCCCAGTCAGGGGGTCCTCCACTCCCAGATCTCTTATAGCCTCCCCATTCATTAATACCAGGTCCAGAGTCCTACCCACCCTACTCGGCTTGTGGACCATTTGCACCAGGAAGCAGTCCTGAAATGCATCTAGAAATCTCTGCTCATTTGCACATGTGGTGGTTGGGTTGTTCCAGTCCACCCCAGGGAGGTTGAAGCGCCCCACAACTATGATGTCCCCCATCCTACAGACTCTTCTAATCTGCTCGGCCAACTCTCTATCCAGGTCATCCCCCTGTGCTCATGGCCTGCACACTACCCCCACACTCAGTGTCTTTCTTTTAGAGTCTTGAACCTGCATCCATAAGGCGTCTGTCCTGCCCTCCCTCCCCTCCTCTCTCATACACCTTATCCCCTCCTTCACGTAGATTGCTACTCCCCCCCTTTTCCCCCTAGTCCTGTCCTTCCTGAATATCCTGTACCCTGGGATCATCATATCCTAGTCTTGGTTCTGGGTGGCTCATGTCTCCATGATGGCTGCAATGTCCACCCTTCCCACAACCAAGAGAGCCTGTAGTTTGGCTGATTTGCTACATAAGCTTCTCACAGTCAGCGAGACCACCCTCCCACCTATGTCTTTCTCCCCCCACCCTGGTCCCCTTCCCCAATCCTTCCTTGTGTCCCCACCTCAAATATCTCTCTGATAGCTTGGGGGGGTAGGCATGCTTGGCTCCCCTCTCTGGGATCCTTATCTACTAGCTGTCCTTCTGCCACCCCCCACCTAGTTTAAATCTATCCTTGATGCTATGTACCCCTCAAACCTCTGCTTTAATACCCCTTTCCCCTCTTCTCTCGGTTGCAGCTTATCCCCTGCATGCAAATCCTTATTTTCCCATGTACTGCCCCAGGCCCCCACTACCCCATACCCCTTAGACTGACACCATTACCCCAGCCATTTGTTGAACTCTCCAATCCTCCCTTTCCTTCCTGTACTCACGCAGTGTATTGGGAGCACCTCTGAAAAGGCCACTTATTCCCTGACTTCCTCACATAGCCCCCCTAATTCCTTAAACCTTCTCCTCACTACTTCCACCATCTCCCCCGCCAGGTCATTAGTGCCCACATGCACCACTACATGTGGTTTCTTCCTGCTCCTCTTTGTGCACTTAAGGACAACCCCGCCCAGTCCACCATTAGCCTGGTTATAGCCTCCACCCATATTCTATTATGCCTCTCCCCCCTGCCGCTCCATCTGATCACTTTAAGTATGAAATCACCCAGCACTAGTACACCCCCTTCCTCTTTCCTTTTCCTTGACCCCACTTCTTTCCCAGGGTATCCAATTTTAGAGCATATCTCCACCCTTCCTCCCTACTACTCTATCCCCCTTCTCCCCCATCCTGTCCCCTTCCCCTTTCACTGCTCCCTCCCTCCCTATCTCCCACATCCCTCCCCTCTGCCCTTTCCCCCACTACTCTGCCCCTGTCGTCCACCCCACCAACAGTGCTTCTCTCCCTTTCGCCCCTATCACCCTCCTCTGACTGACTCCTGCCTCTTGTGGGGTTCCCTCTTGCCTCCTCTCCTGCTTTCCCCTGGAGATCACTCCCCACCTCCTTCTCCACCAGTATTGCAAGCACAGCAAACCTGTTTCCTGCCCATCCTGGCTGGCTGAGCTTCTGCTCCCTCCCCCTCAACTCTAGCCTTCCCACTAATGCTAGGCCCCTTGTTTGTTCTGCTCCTGCACTCCCTCTGCATCATTTCCCTTGAGTCACTGTTCCTTCCCTGTGGTGCCCTTATGTTATTTCCTGGATGTGACCCCCCTGCCTCCAGGCCCCTTCCCCCTGCCCTCATCCTCTCCAGCTCTCTACCAAGCCACAGCACTTCCTCCTCCAGCCCCCTCAACCAGATACAGACTGGACACCCTCCTAGCCTCCACAATATGTTGAACCAAATTGCCGCCCCACATTCATTACAGCCCACTATTCTACCCATGATACCAGTACTAACTACAAAATACAGTTCTCTCTATAATTTTCTAACCAGCCAGTCCCTACTTAAAAATACAATACCAACTCCTGTAGCAAAGAAGCATAAAACACTAATTATGATACCATAGCATCCATATGTTTCCCAGCAAAATACAGTTTGAGGTGCTACACCTAACAACAAAGCAGTACTATCTATAAGTTTATATCTTTTATCTCTTATCTGTGCTTATCTGCTAGCCTAAATTAAGTATTTTTGTTGCATTTCCCTAGTTTAGCGCTTGTGAACTCTAACCTGCCTAGTTTTAAAATACTTGCTGTACTTATCTGCCACTAGACGAAATTAATTTATTTTTGTTCCTGAATCACTCCCCCCTCCCTCTCCTTGCTCTTGCTTAGTTCCATCCCCCACCATGCATTTCAGACCAGCCCCCTGTTTGACTATAAACATATTTTTTCTCTCTCTAAATTCCCCTCTCTCTCCTTTCATGGTCTGTGGGCAGGTGAATGAACCTTCCTGCCCTCCCCAGCTCCTGACTGAGCAGCCGCCAAAAAGCCCACAAGTGCAGGTACAATTTCAAGATGAAGCAAGCTGCCCTGCCAGATTTTTGACCTTGGAGCCATTATCAGCTCCCTGTGTGTACGCTACTGCGTATAGAGCTTAGAGCTTTATTAGAGCATTAAGTTGCTCTGTACAGTCAGAACTCAGCAATTTTATGCCCATCCGCCCACCCCTACCTTAATTAAATACATTTCAACTCCTCTTCTGCATACTAGTTGGTCCCAGAAGACAGGAGGCAATTCAGTACAACACCAAGCCTACAGTTCCTACCTCCTGCATTTCTATCTACCCTTTTCCTGAAGGCACTCCTAGTCTGCTGTCAGTGCTCCCTAGAACCCAAACAAGTACTAATTTCAAAAATGTCTCTCCTTTTCCTGGATACTAAGTACATAAGGCAGTTTGTGTCCGCAACCACGACACTTGACTCCTTTCTGGCCATGGGCTACTATAAGCCTGCTTCTGTCATTGTACTCCAATTGTTCTTCCTATCATTACTGGGAAATCTCGGCTTCTGCTTACCTAGTCTGTCATACTAAACCTCTCTCCTTCCTTTAGCTATCCATCATCCTACACTACCTATTATTGCTGCTTTCCCTTAGTGCTCCTCTCTCCTTCCTTTGGCTTTACTTCTCCCATCACCACTTTTATTGCTGTTCTCCCTCTGTGCTCCACAATAACTCTCCGTCTCATCCTCTACCCAACTTCATCTCACCCTATACTATAGTCATTTATATCTACCCATCCTGCTTCTCCACACCATCATGCTTAGTCTTAGTATCTTTATCCTCCCTCTGCTATTTCCCTTGCTATCGCTTCTAAACTCTTCCTCCTGTATGTCTCTGGCTATAAATTCTGCACACCTCTGCCTTGCTCCCCTGACTCCCTTTAGAACCTCCTCCCTCACATCACTGGGCAACTTATGGCTGCACAACCCTTGGTCAATAAGCCCCTTGATCCTCCCCCCCGCTTCCATGCAGGACTGGCTCCAATACATTCCATCACTGGATTACCCTTAGTCTCCCCCACCCCCCATCGTCGTTCCAACTGCAGTTGGCTGGCACCCCCTGAAAAGTTTATTTTAACAGTATTGATATTATTAGCTGGAGATATTGAACCCAATCCTGGCCTGGACCCCGCCACACCCTTACAGCTTCCCTGTGGCCTCAAGCTAGCTCACTTGAGCATCAGGAGCCTCCTCAATAAAATCTCTCTGCTCCAACCCTTGGTGTTCTCACTCAAACCTTATGTTCTAATCATCATGAAAATTTGGCTAAAACCTCACATCCATGATGACTGTGTCTCTATCCCCAGCTACTCCCTCATCCACCAGAACTGACTTGGAAATGGTAAGGGTGGAGGAGTTTCCATGTATGTAGCCTCTTCTCTTACTATCACTCCTATATTCGCAGCAACCATCCCACAGACACATGAATCTCTACTGGTGAAACTCACCTTTCCTTGCTCCATACAAATTTTTATTGCTGGCTCCTATTGCTGCCCCAGCACTCACACATCATCGATCACTGACCTCTTAGCCACCCTACAAACTAATGTGGCTAGGGGCAAACTCCATGTATTGGGTGACTTCAATGTAAACTGGCTCGCTCCTTCACAATCCAAAATTTGGCAAGACATTGAAGCCCTAAATCTTACCCAACCACTCAAAGAATCCTCCCGTCTAAACACAAAATCTCTCAACCACTCTCTGATAGACTGGGTCCTCTCTTCCCACCCTCATCACATAATTATTGCTGGTCTACTGCCTGACTCATTAAGTGACTACCACTTGATCTATGCAGTTAGGAAAATCCACCACCCTAAATGCCTCCACCCAAAAACACTGCTGCTACTGTCCTACAACTCCCTAAATACTGCTTCACTCCTACATGATCTGGCTATCATTGACTGGTCCTTTATCGCCTGAGTCCCCTCCATTGATGCTGCTCTTTACTACTTCAAGTCAAATTTTCTCTCCGCTTGGAATACCCATGCACCTCTGAGAAGAATATGTGTGCTTGGGACTCACCTGCCCTGGGTCTCTGCTGATCTCTTAGCTTGTCTCTGAGCTTGTGATCAAACATGGAAGACTCACAAATCTTCCAGCCTTCCTGCAGACTTCCAGAAATATAAAATGCTCCAAAATGCCTGCATCAGGGAAATCAGACTCGCTAAGTCAGGATACTTTTAGGACACCTTCCTTACTAATATAAATCACCCGTCCAAGTTCTGGAAGGTGGTAAATTCCTTATTCCACCCCAGTCTCAGCCACCCTCACCTTTGATCAAAACTGGCAACAGCACATTGTCAGATCCCCAATCTGTAGCAGTAGAGTTCAATTCCTTTTTAACCACCTGTGAGTAGTCCCTGCTGTCCTCCCTCCCCTCGGTTTCTGCTGATCCTCTCCTCCCCCCTTCCCCCCTCTTTCCCTCCTCTCATTCCTTCACTTTCAGCCACATTACCCCTGAGGACATCTACAATGCTCTGATGATGCTCAATCCCTCTAAGGGTAAATGACCCTCAGTGCTGGATGCCAAAATGTTGTATCTATCCACCCCTGCCATTGTGCTGCCTCTTGCCTCTCTTCTAAATCTCTCCTTCTCCCTCATTATTGTTCATACTGAGTGGAAACAGGCTACTGTCATCCCCCTCCCTAAAGGAGGTGACCCCTTCTCCACGGATAACTACCACCCAATCTACCTCCTTCCCATTCTTGCTAAACTGAAGGAACATCTAGTCCTATCCCAGTTTTCTTCCTTCTTGACTCAATTTCTTTTTCACACCTTACCTGTCTGGTTTTAGGAGATCCCACTCCACCATCACCTTACTGATGAGGATTATTGACACCATTCAAACAGGCATGGGTCAGGGTCACATTACCTTTGCCATCTTCATCAACCTAGCAAAGGCTTTCAACACTCCCTCACACCCACTCCTCCTCTCTTATCTTACCAGTGCAGGGCTCTCCAATGAGACTACCAGCTGGTTCCACTCCTACTTAGTAGGTAGATCACAGTCTGTTCACACTGGCAACTCCCTCTCCCCTCATCTCCCCATAACCACTGGTGTGCTCCAAGGCTCTGTCCTTGGCCCCCAGTTATAGTCTATCTTTCTAAATAACCTGCTCTCTGCCTGTCCACCCTTCTCTATCCATATGTATTCAGACAACACCGTCTTGTATTCATCTGGCAACTCCATCACCGAGGTGGTGGCCAAACTTCAGTGCAACTTCAATAATGTTCAGCTGTGGTTCCACTCAAACCAACTTCCACTTAATACCAATAAAACAGTCTCCATGACCTTTGACACTAGGCAGAGACTCTCTCAGATCCCCTCCCTTCCTTCCTTCCTCACTCTGGATGGGACTATGCTTGAGGACTGCTCCTCCTTTAGATACCTCAATGTTTGGCTTGACCAACACCTAAGCTTTTCTGTACACATCGAGGCCATCCACAAGAAATTGCACCCTAAACTGGGTGCTCTGTACCACAACTGGGGCTGCATCCCACTGCCAGTTTGCCAGGCCATTGTACAGAAAATGATTCTCCCCATCTTCAACTATGGGGATGTCATACACAGTGCTGCCCCATCCTCCTCCTTCTTAGCCAGACTGGATGCTTTCTTCTCTCCTTCTGCCACTTCATCCTCAACTGTCCCCCTTGCACTCACCACTGAATCCTTTACCAATCACTTTACCTCTCCTCCCTTAAGGAACAATGGAGCACTCATTGTAGAAGCTTCTTGGCCAAATTCTGGACCCAGTCCCTACTTTCCTATCTTTCCTTCTTGCTCACCACCCTTACCTTGCCTATTTCCTATTCAATCAGAAATTCTGACCCTCACACTTTAATCATCCCTCATCGTACCTCCGCAGCAGGTTAGGCCACCTTTTCATGCCAGCTCCCAACTTTGTGGAACTCCCACCCATGGCACATTAGATTTGCCCCCTTCCCTTGAATTTTCAGTTACCTTATATAAAAAACATTTCTGCTCCCCCTGCACCTGTCCCTAATCCCCTTCCTCTTCCACCCCTGCTGTTCCTACCCTCCCTGTCTTCTGCAGGTGTTTCTGGCTTTAGGCATATAAACATGTATCAACCCCTACCAAAGCAAGTCTATATTCTTATTTTTGCAACATGTACTAGCTATGTGTACAAGGATATTTCCAATCACCACGATTCTTAAGTTGCGCTAAAATGTCCATCTTCATTATTGTAAATTTCTTGCATTTTGTATTTGTTTACTTATAATGTATTGGTTTTTGCATTGTTGAACATCTGTATTATTTATTTCTCAAAGTCCTTACTGCTATATTCAGTATGTTGTCTGTACTCCAATTTGTTCCCCTTCTCCCCATGATGCATCTGGAAACAAACTTCTACTCAGTATGTTCTTCCTGGTAAAACTTTAAATAAATAAATAAACCTCTTAACCTGAGCTACATATCACTCTATAACGTTACAAAGAACAATCTCCTCTGTTAGGGCATCTATGGATGCACCTGGTAGTGCCTCCACCAATTCCAATGCAGCACTGTTCCAGTAAATGTAGACAAGCTGGGGGAGGGATGCGGGAGGGTGGGATTAGGGCCTTCTGCCACTCCTGTGTGAGTCAATCAGCCACTTACACAGCTGCACACCTCAGACCCTTTCCTCAGGCAGGAGCAAACACATCCCTGCAGTTCATGCTTCTTCAGTTTCCAGTTCCAAACTGAGTCAGTTTAAAATGGCTCTGGCTAAACTCCTGCCCCTGCCCCAAGTCTACATCTTCAGTTTCCTGTCTTTCAACTGGCACAGAATTGAACACAAAAATACAGTCCCAAACCAAAAGCACTGTTTAAACACCCAAATATATATCCCTCTCCCAGTACAGGCTATTTGAACTACAGCAACTTAAAAAAAAAATACTTCCCTTTAGTTTAGCCTCAAACAAACATCAGGACACCCCTGCAGTTCATGCTTCTTCAGTTTCCAGCTCCAAACTGAACAGTTTATACATGCAGAACAACCCAATATTTAGCAGACTTCTGTGCTGTACCAAGTAAACTGGAGGAACAAAAAAATCACTGATTCGAAGGGTCAAGTCCCAGAGCCCCAAGAGACAAAGACTGGCAATGACACTGCTTCCTAACATTTTTTGCAAAGGGTGGGGGATGCTATAGAACAACATAAAAAATAATTGGGAGGTTTTGATGAGGGTGGGAGAACAGATCAAGGAGTGACAATTTCTTTTTTTCAGGAAAAGAAAAACACACACATCGAGGACTGTTTTCCTTTTACACTATGATAATCGGACATATGAACTACATGGTGATTGTGAACACAAGTAGCATATATGCAGCATACAAAAATTGTATAAGAATGAAGTGGAGGGACACAAGAAAAAAAGGAGTATTGGCATCATCACTGAAAGTGAAATGCAATACCATGGGTCAGAGGATGCCTGGCTGTAACTAGGAATCCTAAGCATGCATCCATCCATCATAGGTCAAAATAAGAGACCATGTATATTACTGACTGCAACCATTAGTCTAAAATTGAGAAACCAGGTTTCTCAAAATGTGTCCAGCGAACATCCTGTAGTATAATCATGCAGATTGACATTATTTAAGATGTTCTGCTGTGAGCTGGCATAAATGTGACTCCACTTGGGAAAGATTTCAATACGCAGCACAAAACCTTACTGCAGAATCTGAGCACTCTGAATGCATGCAGCTACAGATTGTGCACAGGTAATGTTGAAATAGGGAGAGGGTATAGGGTTGGGGGAATGCAGGATCACACCATCCACTGCTGGCTGGATAATCACAGTGAATTATATGGGATGGCAATTAATTTACCTTAATAATGAATCACATGTGAAAAATAAAATACGGTGAAACACAAAAATAAAAGAAAGGACTCAAGTTAAGATTTGTTAAACTATGCAGAGTGGGAAAACAGGACTAAAGCAGCAGAAGATGAAAAGCAATCATAAAGCAATTTTTTAAAAATGAAACAAAAGCATAGCAGTGCCATACAAGGCAGAAAGGCAGGTACAGTTTTTCAAAAACAGGATCAACTGCCAATGCGGAAGTAACAGCCAAAATAGTGTGACTATTACTCCATAGTGGCCGATTGTGGCAGAGTGTTACAAGCTCCATCTGACTTTTGGAAGGATACTTCCAAAAGTCCAATGGAAGGTGCCAAGATTGGCTGTTTATAGTCACAGAAAGCAAAATGACTGAAATCCACCAAATTGCCTCCTAATGGCTTTTACACTAATTCTTCAGGTTCATTTAGATGTCTTAAGCTTGGTGTCCTATTTTAATGAGGTGCTGAATGCTTGACTTTTTATGGCTCTAGGGGCAGAGCTCTGCAGTCATAATGGGAACACAAACACTTAGTATTGCACTGTGGAAGCATGTGACCAGACCACTAGTCAGTGTGCTTCCAGAGTGCTGTGGTACTGTTTTCAGTGGTGTGTTTATGTGGCACTTCTCCTCTGCCGGCCACATAATCAACCCCACTTCAGGGGCACTTTTGCTTTTCTTCTGCAATAGCAGAAGTGATGGCCACCATGCACAAAATGGCAGCACCAATGCAGACTGTGCATGTATAAGCATTGTGCATGCACAGTGTCATACTCACTGCAATCTTGTTGTATAGCATTTTTTGGTGGAGCTCATAAGCGCGTGGCACAGCTGTGTTGGCTGTGTCCTGATTTTGTTTGTTTTGCATTGACTCTAGTTGTGTCATATGGCACCACCAACCTAGTGGGTATTTTTATTTTGTGACTATGACTATGGGTTTTTAAAATGAAACACATGGGTTACGGTTCTACAATCCCCATGTAAAACCACTGCATTTGGAACCCTGCTATAGCTTACTACAAAAATGGCTTTGGAATGTCCTTGGAATTTACACTCAGTCTGAACTTTTCAGGAACGAGAGTAGATCCACTCAACTATGTCAACCAGTTGCTAACAGCAGTAACTACCACCAATTCTTTTTCTGTTAAAGAGTAACTCGACAGTGAACTTACCACCTGAAGCTCATTATATGAAGCATTCAAGGGACTAGAGATATTGATGCACAAGGTGAGGTGTATTTACTGGAATGTGACAAATTTGGAGGCATACATACAGGTCTCATGAATTCCAAGAAGTTTATATAACCTAAACAAACTTACATATCATTTGAACAATACTGAATTTATGAAACAATGGGAAGCCATACTTACAGAATCCAGCTTGAAACTAATTCAATTAATCATCAAATTCAGTAAAGAAAGGGATGCAAAATTACAAGAAGAGATTAAACAAAAAAGAGAGACACATCCTTAGAGTCGGAAACAATGCTGATTTTGAGCTCTATAACTAGAGACTTAAGAAACCTTATTGCCAAATTAGATGACAAACTGAAGACATTAAAACTAACCAAGTTCAACAGAGATAAGGAGGACTATTAAAGAGACATGGTTTATACTTGGAAAAAGGCAATACAAGAAGTATTCTAAAAAGAGACAGATAATGAAGAGGAGCAGTTCCAGCCATGGATGTGGTCATGGGCAAGACATTAAACAGTCAAAAACTGCAAAGAAAGAGAAATGGAGGGCTGCCCTGGGTCACATTGAATATTTTGGATATTTGTTGCATAGCCCACAATGATTTAGGTATTGCCTTCACCAGTAATAACAGTGGCACCACCAGATGCTGGGAAAAAAGGTCACCAGTGAGAAAAGTAACAGGGGGTTTTATTCCTTATCAATCCCATTGCCTTCACTTCTGTCTGGCTCATGAGATGTACTCTGTGGTTAACCCAGTCCTGAGAGGCCCCCCTTCTTGAATCCTCTTTGTCTGTCTGCTTGTGGAGCCCTGTGACTTACCACTCATAGCAGGGCTCCCCTGGGGAGATAGGATATGAATCAATTCCTAATGAGCATGGTAGGGTGTCATTCAGCTGGTGAGTCTCTCCTCTGAATGAGGCATCACATTGCACAACCAAGAAGGGATATTTTTATTGAATGGTGCCCTCAAGGCATTGATGTGCAATGGCATCAGTGCACAGGTGTGGTGATGCAATGTATGCCCTGCAGACCTCTGCCATTGCCTCACCCATAATGAGTAGTCCTGGCTTACAGTACACCTAGGTACCACTGGACCCCCCTCCCAGAGGTGGAGATCTTTTCATGGGACACTCATCCAACCTTTCACTGGCTGAAATTCTGATGCTTTGGGCTCCTTCTTGAATTCAGGTCACCAGCATTGCAAGCAGAAGCAGTACTGCTGCAGCAGCATGCCAGCCTAAAAGTAGCAGTGTGTTGATATTCACCATGTTATAACTTCAGTTGCTTATATAGAAAAATGTCTAATGGGTGAGTCAGCTGAGCGAGAGTTGCAAGAGACAGTAAAGGAAGATGAGGAGAAATTTCACCAGGAGTTAGTGGAGAAGGAGGATGCACAGGAGGAAGTAGCAGAGGTGGAGGAATCTCAGCAGAAGGTAAAACAGTAGTATTCTGAGGAGGGGGTAGTGGATGTGGAAGAGTCACATGATATGACTTGTGAAGGCAAGAAGTAATTGCTCTGCTACTGCTCCTGTGCCACAGCTGAATCAAGATACAGCTGCAAGCATAAGGATCAAGCATTAACTTATTCTTTTAAAGAATTTCAGTAAAAATCATTACAGTATCTGGTTGTGCTGTGCTGATAAAGTGCAAAATCATGGCTGAATATCCGCCCTACCTGGTTTCACCTATACGGGCTTTTTCAAGGGACAAAGAACCAGGAAATAAGGGCATATTTGTATCTTGGATATAGTCACATGTGTAAAGAGTGCCATTTAAAGGTGCAGAGTGCTTATATATATATAGTGCTACCTTAACCAAACATACAATTCAGTTTTTAAAATGTCTTACTTTGCAGTGGGTCCATCAACTTATTTCTATTACTGTATCAGGATCTGAGTAAAGAAGTTTCTGCCCTCTTCTGGCAAACCACTCTCTTCCACTCCAGGGTTACTGAGAAAGTGAAGCCAAATGACTAGGCCTATAAGGACAAGTAATAGATGTTCAGTTAAATGTTTTTTTTAAAGAATTATATATATATATATATATATATATATATATATATATATATATATATATATATACACACACAGTGGTGTTCCATAGGATGAAACCCATTCTGTAGCATTTGCAGCACTCTACAGAATGCTGCAGCAGACCTACTGAAAAAAGCAATGTAATTTCAATGTCATTCAGGAAAATGTGACACTACCAGGATAACGTGAATGCCACAGTTTCCTCCATGACAAAAGGGACTAATTGCCATTGAAATTACATTGCTTTATTCAGTAGGTCTGCTGCAGCATACTGCAGAGTGCTTTAAAAGTGGGTTTCATCCTGGGGTATGCCATTGTATATATACACATGCATATAGTCTGATTTATCCTGATCAGTTACAATCTCCCAAGGGGTAAGGATCCTAGCTTCACTTATTTCTTCATCTCTTATCGATAAAGGGCATTACATCTTGCCAAAAGGGAGTAGTAACTTCTTTACCCAGATCCTGAAACAGCCATCTGAAATATATGGTAACTATAGTATTTCTAGAAATAATTATGAACTGTGTCCTGAAAGCACACTGTGTTATACATTAATAGAAATAAGTTGAAGAACCTATTGCAAAATAAGACATTGTAAAAATTGAATTGTATGTTTGGTAAAGGTAGCACTATATATGTATTAGCACTTTGCACCTTTAAATGGCACATGTGACTATATCCAAGATACAAATATGCCTGTATTTCTTGGTTCTTTGTTTCTTGAAAAAGCCTGTATAGGTAAGAAATCAGGTCAAGCATACTATAGAACTCCTTATATTCGCTGGCATTTTATTTTCTCTATATTCACTATTTGAGACTTGAGCGCTAAAATAAAGTGCTAGCGAATATATGTATACTGTATATATAATGTATTAACAAAGGCTGGAAAATGAAATTAAGTAAATGCCAAGTCAGTTCAAGACCATGGATAGTGAAATATAAGCATAGCAAAAATAAGGTGTTCTACAGTATATCCATCCGTGACTTTGCACTTTATCAGCACAGCACAGCCAGGTACTGTAATGTTTTTTACTGGAATTCATTAAAAGAATAAGTTAATGCTGCATCCTTGTGCAGAGTGTCTTTTTGCTTGCTATATGACATGAATGTAGTTGGTGTTTTAGTTGTCATGTAGTGCCTGCTGACAAAGCGGAAAAGATTGATGTGAGGCTGATGAGGGTAGAAATGACATTGATGCTGACAGTCCACTGCTTGATGTAGACTGAGAGCCAGAGTACAATCCATGTAGTTGGAAATTAAAAAGATCACTTTATCCACCCGGTTTAAGTGCAATGGAGGAAGAGGAGGATGAATGATGAGCGGGAGAGTTCTGGTTGATGCATGAAACAGGATCTAAAAGCAAGGGAAAGAGGACAGTACATGTCATTGTAAAGGGGAAGAAAAAAGATGTTTTTAGAAAGTTACAGGAGGAGAAGATCTGGGTGCAGATGAGGATGCAGAGGGTACAGATAGAGGCATGATCCAGTGCTCCCTCCCCCATGTACAGGTAACAGCAAAGCAGCACCCCATCTCAAAAGTCTTTAGTTTGGGAAGTTTATCTCATAACCAAAAGTGATGAGACTATGGCAAAATACCAAATTTGCAGGGCTTTCGTGAGCTGGGGAGGGGAGTCTGTGTCACTTCTTAGTACCACAGGCCAATGTAGCCACTAAAAGACCAAACATCTTACGTGGCAGCAGCAGTGAAGGAATGCACAACTTAGTTATAATAGACCTGTTGTTGGTAAAGCTCAAAGTAACTACACCTCCACATACTGTATGTGTTGTTTGGTAGATAATATCCACCAACAAATGACTCAGTCATTGTGAGACGTATGCTTACAGATTAGTGTACAATTCAAGAATTGCCTTGGCCAAAAATGTGTGCACAATGGAACATTCTGTTTGAGCTTTGCTTCACTCATTAGATTACAGAACTAACTTTTTCAACAAAGGAGTATAGCAGAATATTAACCACAATCATTTGTGCCACAGCAGCAGCAGTTGATTCCCTAACAACTGGGTGGTTGCAGTAATATTTAGTGAATCAGCATCATTGAGCATGTGCATCACTGCACACTGGGCTCGATTCTGACATGTGTATGCTATGAGGCTAATACTTAGTATGACTTGTATGGGCACTATCCAGCACAATTCCACAAACATCTCTTCAGAACTGAGCATTCAAATTGACTCAATTCATTGCAAGCAATGGTGGTAGTAATTTTGTACAGTCTACTCATGATGGGTATTTTCACCATTGCCATGCTTTGCACACTGCCTTAGTTTGATGTGCAGGACTTCCTAAGGGTAGACAAAGAAAAACGGCATCATGTTGATCATTATCCTATAGATATGTGTATTTTTCAGCTATTCCAGAAAGGCCAAGAAGCTGCTAAGGAAAGTCCAAGAAACAAATGGGATTTCCCAACACCACATGAAATTGAAGGTGTCCACAAGGTGGAATTACACCCTCTACATGTTTGAATGATTGTTTGAGAAATACGAAGCCTTCACTGACTACACAATGATGCATCATTGCCATGACCCTCAATCCTTTTCCTTCCCTTCTGCTCAGAATGATGGACAGGCTCATTCAAATCTTGCAGCCCTTTGAACATGCTACCTAAGCTGTAAGTTCTGCTAATGCAAGTTTAAGCAATGTAATTCCAACTTTTAAGGTGTTGGCATCAGGATCTGGTGCACATTCTCGAGCAGTTCAAAGTGAATGAAGACACAACCAACTGTTATCTGGTTGAGCAGATGTTAGAACTTGTGAAAACAGACAGGTAGTTATGCAGTGTGATGGAGTTTGGGCCCTATGTGGTTGCAACTGTTCTTGATTCATAGTACTAATATGGAATGCCTTCTCAAAGGGGGTAAGGCTGAGCTGGATAAGTACATCTTGACATTGACAGAACTATCACATGAACATATGTAGCAAACAGCAGAAATCAAAACAAGGTTAACATTGCCAAGTGATTTTGCCCCCCCAAAAGTTGGTGTCTGCAACATCATAAGTTCATACATGCAATGTCATCTTCCTCAGTAACTGCCTTTACCTTCTGCAAAGTGATTCCACAGAAGCAAGACACTGGCTCCAATTTTCTATTATCTGTTCTCACTCAGATTGGAGTTGCCATCAAAAAAGTATCACAGTCCCATCCACAAATACATACAGTATGTCTGCAGCAACTGTGGTGAAGCATTATGTAGGTAATCCAGAACAGAGAGGGGTTGATAATGACCCCTATTATAGTGGCAGTCAAAGAGTGAGGTGTGGCCTGTACTGGCTGAGTTGCAATATGCCATCTGTCCTGCCCAGTAGCTAATGTGAGCTCTGAGATAGTGTTCAGTACAGCAGGGGTGATCAGCACTGCCATGAGAATGAACAAGTGTGACCTAATATTGAAAAGCACATTTTTTATAAAAATGAATAAACACCATTATCCACCTAATTACACAAACAGTGAAAAGTACCATATATGGGATAAAGGTGAGCTATCACAGGTGGGGAGGAGGGTGAAGAAACATCTGATTAAGAAAATGCTTAGGGTCATTTTGAACATCAAGAGATTATCTATGCCATCATCAGCCATTTTCCCATGTTGCAATAGATCTGCCTCTGCCATCTGTGATCGATACTGACCCATGGTGCTCATAGGCTCCTGAAGTGATTTGCCCTACTCTGATATAGTAAAGAAGGCTTCACTAATGCTCTGCTTCTGATTGTTATTTAATGTCATTGCCTTGACCCATACCTGTCTTACTATGATTGTGGGGTGGTGAGAAAGATACATAAGGTGACAATAGTATACCACATACCATTATTGAAAGACTCTCATGGGGGACAGTCTGTGTTGAAATTTGTGTGAACTGAACTGCTTCTCTATAATCAGCACATGGCCATTTATATAGTGCATCATTCAGCACAACAGCCAGCAACAGGATCACCACTGCAGTATACAGAATGACTGCAGTACACAATGACATATGTTTCTTGATGTTGCTACTATATGTCTGCAACAGTAAACTGAGGTTTAAAAAAACGAGATAGCAAATGTACTTTTATTCATAGTTCCAGTTTGGAATGGGAGACTGATCTTGAGGACTATATCCATTGACAACTTCAGTGCACTAAATACTGTAGGTCAGTGGAAGTGCCGTGTGCTGAGACAAATGAAGTAGTAAACCTTGTTTACTATGTCAGAGCTTTGTAATGGTATTGCACTATGTTGCTGCTTGATGTACTGTAATGATTCCATACCACTACAGCCCAAGAGTAGTTAAGCATAGACGAACAAATCCCCAACACTCAGTGCTACATTTACAACTGCATGTCACAAGCATTGCAGAAATTGCAGTGAAGAACATCTTAGTGTATAGTGATAAAAAAGTAAATGGAGAGTTCATGTTTAAATGATACTATTCATATCGTTGTCAGACTGTATTATGGCTGTATGAGTGTGAATTATTTGTATTATATATAACCATTCCAAAAAGTGTGTTTAGTAATTCAAAACACAAATGTCTCCCAGTACCACTGTCTTTACTCCTTCCATATCCTTGACCTCAGTGTAATATACTTTTTAAATGCAGAACAGAAGCAAAATGTGGTTTAAGAACCTTTTTTGGATTTCACTACTAATCCTTCACCTGCCTTCACAGAAAGCTTTTATGTGTGACTCCTCCCATTGTCGTCAATGATTTTTCAATCCCAGTCTTTTTTTTATCACAGCTGCTGTTTCTACGCCCCCCAACAGCCCCCTTCTGCCCAACCCCCCCAGCTCCATCCCCCAGAATTACCGGGGCTTAAATTATGCCTGGCCCAGGAGCAGTGCTTGCGGAGAGTCAGGTGTCATCCTGCTGTTGGGGATGTTTCCTTCTCTTTTCACCCCTTTTGTGCCCGTGCACCATGCAATGGGTGCAGCAGCTGTCTCCACCTCCTTGGAGGCAACCGAGCACCCTGGGCATGGGCAAGCCCTGCTAGCTGTGCCATTCTCAGCACAGACCCCCCCCATCCCCAAGGAAGGAGAGCTATGATGCTCAGTCCTTGCCTCCCCTGCAGGCCCCCAACGGACCTGAGTCCATTCCCGAACCCGGGTCTCCGGCGTGGCACAAGGAGTGGCATCCAGTGCCTCAACCCTTAGCACCACCAGCCGGTCTTCAATCCTAGTCTTAATATGCACAACAAATCAGTTGATATTTCATAACCCATCTATGACCAAAACCATTCCAAGGGCTTTTTGTTACTGTCACATTCAACGTCATGTATGCATTAAATTAGGTGGGCATTAATATTCTCTGCCACATCTGTGCTGGATCTGAAGCCTATTGGAAGCTGGGATATACTGTATTGTGGGTCACAGTTGCACTGCACAATACCTCAGTCACACACACTGTTTCCTAACGATTTTCAGTGTACCCATGTCCTGCAAATCCAGCAAACTGATTCAGTGCCCAAAGTGTGCCACTTCTTTCCACTGCTTGGAGCAGTGTGTCTGCATTTTGCATGGTAAGTAGTGCTGTCAATTTATGTCATCTATGTTTTCTTCTTTTTCAGGTTAACTAGGTCATTTGTTGTATTTTATTATTTTTAGTGCTGTTAGTCAGGAAAATATGACAGCAAGAACCATGCCCAGAAGAGGACAGTGGAAGTGAAGGTCTAGGCCACATCTGTGTACAGTAAATCGAAAAGAAACCTGGTACACAGAGCTCAGTCCTGAAATGAACAGTCCAAGACTGTAAGTTTTAAGGCAAAAGCGGTTGGTACCTTTTATTCATACAGAAATCAGGAACACAGTGAACTAGCATGTCAATAGCAAACAAACCAATTCTCCTGAGCTATGATCAGAGTCTTTCTCATCTCTGTGTACTGCACTGCTAAGTGACTGAAATGTATAATATAGTGTGATGCAAAGTCACTCAGAACAATGTCACTTCTGATACTGCTGACACATGTTAATGCCTGATGATGAGTCAAAATGCTAAAAAACTGGAAGTTTCTAATAATTTCTTTTTGTCTATCCCTGTCTTGCAGGTGTGGTGGACATCTCCTATGTCCCCAGTCCACATATCCTGTCTTTTGGTAAGCCACTGACTTGAGCACATTAAGTAATTAGTTCAAGTCTGTTTTCTTATTTGATGTTTTACCCATGAAAAATTTTAAGTTTGACTACATCAACATAGTGGAATGTGTGTATTGCAAACCCACTGGAGCAATCAGTCTGTATGCTAACAAATGAAAGTCATTTATGCTGTGATATTTTCTCTGACAGAGACTGTTTGATATGATAGTAAAGGAATCATTACAGTCCTGTTGGGACCAATGCCACTTGGTGTGCAGGGCCCACAGGTAGGAAAATGGTGTGCTTCTGTCACATGCCATGCAGGGTATGTCTATGTTATTTTCTACCTGTATTTTAGAGTCATCTACCAGTACGCAAAGTCCTCAGAAGGATCATTTTTGACTAAGTCATAACAGTCAAGTTGCCTTCTCCAGACTCAGTCAGTCACATCCTCCTCTTTGGTGATACCAAGTTCACAGAACTGCATCAGATAGCAACAGTCATCCATACAGTGAAGCCCGCCAGGATGAAACGCAGTGTCACAGGTTTCCTGCATGACAAAAGGGATTAACTCCCATTGAAATTGCATTGTTTGCTGCAGTAACTCTACTGCAGAATTCTGCAGAGTTGGGCTTCATCCTGGTGGACTTCACTGTATATACTGTTCAAATAATTCTGCTGGTCCAGTTAGTCTCAACATTCCCCAGTGCATCTCTTCACTCTATTCTTGTCATTTGACACATAAAGTGACTGCCACCTCATAACCATCTACTTCCAGGTCACATCCCCAATCAGCATGAGAAGCACTATTGCTTTTCCAAAGAAAAGTTTATGAACTAAAGTGGAAAGCATGAAAAAAAGGAAAACTGCAACAAAAGTAACAGCATAAGAAGAAACTATTTACAAAAATAACTATTTTCATGCTTACATCCGTCAGATCACTAGAAGAAATGTCCATATCAGCAGCATTGGTCCTGTGTCTGACAAGGTAGTTTGTGGTTGTGGTCTTGGTGTTGCTTCCAGCAGTGTTGCTCATTCTTACATGTGTTTTCCTAAGCTGTCTCTTCAGGGTCTTTTGGCCCACATATTTATTTTTTTGTTCTGCACACAGTGGTGTTCTACATTTCAGTGTTTCTTATATTTTTCTCCAGCTGCTCCATCTTGTCAGGCAGAAGGTTGACATTTTCAGTTTGTTTTTGTGGTGGTATGGCTGCAGCTGGGAATCCAGCTTGTATCTCTTCTCCTCCTCCTCATGAATATGGCCTGTAAGGCCTTTTTGATTTTTTCCAGCCACTTGGCCACATGGCTTCTCATTACCCTCCTCTCACCTGATGCTTTGGTCTCTGAAAGCAAGTAGAAAAAACTAAAACATGAAAAAAGATCATTGCCCACCAAAACCTTTCTTATATTTGCCTGTAAGTATCACTCTTGTCTGTACCTAAATAAGTGCTTGTCTGAGATCTGGACTTGGATGTTGTCAAACTGGTTGGGACTGAACCCAGGAAAGACCAAAATATTAGTGGTAGAGCTGAGTCAGATGAGGAGGATGGGGGCCTTTGGAGAGGACTTAGGGTATTTATTAGCCTGGCCAAACTGGAGTCCTTCAATAAGGTGAAAAATGTGGGTGTCCTCCTGGACAGTGAGGTGACATTTGATGCGTAGGTGTCGGCAGCTGTCTGAAATGAATTTTATCATCTCTGCTACATCACCCGAATTAAACCCCTTATCCCCTCTGAGGATCTGGCCACCCTGATACACGAGTTTGTTATCTCGAGGCTTGACTATTGCATGCACTGTACCTCAGTGTGACAGGGAATGCCATACAGCTCCTTCAGCTTCTGCAAAACATGGCAGCCTGGCTGATGACAGGCCTTCCGAGGTGTTGTCATATTATGCCAGTGCTTTGTGAACTGCATTGGCTGCCAGTGCACTGGTACATCTCAATTAAAATAGGTCTTTTGACCTATAAGGCCCTGCATAATTGGGTTCAGGGGCATACGGTCAATTCATCACCATCTTTTTTGCCGTGGACAATATGTTGCGGTCCATTCGGCGAAATTGTTTTTGTCGCCGTAACACTCGGTCGTGGTCATAATGTTGCCAGTGCTGCTGGTGACATTATGACCGCTGCCTCTGTAATACCATTATCGAGTTTCTCCAAAAAATAGCAGCTTAGAAGGCACAGTATGTTGTAGGACATGCATTTCGGTTTAGCTCAGGGCCTTTCTAAATGGTGAGAGACTAATAACCCTGTGAGACAAACAGTGACTCAAGCTGTGGGTTAAGCCTTCCCAATAAACAGTATGTCACATAGACCTAGAATTACAAGTGGCATCTAACTCCCAACTCTGTAAACCGCACAACTGCTCTGACTGTGGCTCTCAACAACATACTATAAGCCAAACAAATATGGCTGTGGTTTAATCATGCTTTATAATGCTGTAGAGAGTTACTAGCACTACTAGCCCTTCCTATTGCATGTTATGGAATCCTTCTCCTGCGGTAACATGTTGAAAACAAAATTACAACTTTGTGAACAGAACAGCTGCCTTGACTGAGATCAGATCTATATTTTTTCATGTAAGAAAGTGTCAGTTTGGTTGCTGAAAGAATATATATATATTCTAATTAGGAGTAAACATCACGGTCAAAATACCGAGTTGATTTATCAAACGAGTTTTCATCCAACTTTCTGTCTGGCGAGTGACGTTCAAAGCAGCAAGTTGTACTGTTACCTTTCATCCACTCGGTAATTTGACCGTGACTAAATGACCGCGACATTTAGTCCGGGGACTTTTAGTCCATACACGGGTCCAGGCTACCTGAGAGATCTTCTGACTGCCTACACCTCAGGACACTCTCTCCATTCTGTGGGGGGATTTCCTCCTGGAGGTTCCCAGGGCAAGGCTAAAATCATCTGGGGATTGGGCCTTTGCTGTGATGGCACAGACTATGTAGAACTCCTCGTCAGAATATCTTCGGGAGGCTCCCTCCTTGGAAATTTTTAAGAAGCAATTAAAACATTATTTGTTTCAACAATCCTTTGGAGTTTAAGATTGCTGATCAAATATGTATTTATTAATTGGGTATTATAAGTATTTATTTAGTTTTGTTATTATGGTAATGTGTGGTCAGTATTTTGTATTATGTTATCTGTTTATTTATTTGATGTAAGGACACCCTGAGCCTTTGGGGAAAGGATGCCCTAAAGAAATAAAATCTGCTACTACTACTACTGCCACCCATGGTGCCAAAAATCCACCCCCTAGTTGAGATAATAAGAATTATGAAGTAACTTTTACTTCACTAGTGACCTGGTTTACTGTCCATAATGAAAAACTTCAGTGGCAAACACTGAAATGAGGAAGATCAAGTATCCTAAAGGATTCCATGTTTCCATGTTAAGGGGATATGCCTGCTACTGCTCCAATAACAACACATGGGTGACCACAGAGAGTTAGGCAATATATGGCTCCAGAGCTGGAATTTCTATAACAGATTCGCTATGGCATACTATGTATGCTTGTGCCAATAGCCCTTTCTCTGATTTCCAGGAGCAGGAAAAGAAAAGCAGGCAATAACACCTCCTCCAGCACATGCAGTATTCTGTTGGGCATCAAAATGCTTTACACCACCAAATGCCCTCCCATCAATGATGTGTCAAGAGGGGTAGCTGTCCTGTATCCCCATTGTGGGGTGACTGGGTTTCAAGCCATGAGGCAGAAATTCGTGCATGGCTCAGATGTTGGTATGTTTGCTGGAATGTACTAAAAAGATTTGCAGTTTGGGGTAAAAAAAAAAGAGTTAACTTACTGGCAAACCAAAAAAAACATGATTTGGTGACTGTGAATCAGGATTCTTGATCATATCCTGAGGGGAACACCCAATGACAGAGCAACAGATGTGGGATGGTCAACATACTTTTCAACTGCATATAACATTTCATCCTTAACACTAAATTCCCACTGCTATAGTAAATTAATCTCATACCACTGCCTGAACATTGTGGCATGAGTTCCATGGTGGCCTCTTTCTCACCCTTAGGTCCACACCACTATCATCATCATCATGCTGGCCACCACCACTCGATCCTGCTTCTTCTACATGAGTCCATGTCAAAACAGCGTATCAAAAACATAAGCCAAGCAATATGAGTGCCTGGAAAGACAGCGACTGAAAACTTCAATGAGGTACCAAAACTGCAAAACATTTAAAAGAGCACTGCACAAAAGTTTACAAATAGGGGTCTTCACCCCCCACACCCCCTTACTTAAATATACTGTACATACTTGAAGATGCATTGTATACCACACAAAGTTTTTGCTGTTTTCATGCCTTGATGAAGTTTTCAGTTGCTGTCTTTCCTGGTGCTTATATCACTGGGATTTTATTGCCCTCTCTGTTTTTGAAGCAATAGCTTCAATTGTATATTTCAACAGGAGCTGAACTGATTATTTCTCAGTAGTCCAAAAGAAACACTGATAATCACCCTTGTCAACAGTCTCCATGTGGAATGTGGTTTCCAGTGCATGTTTCATAGTTCAGTAATGACATGCATTGATTTTACACTTAGAAAAATAGAAAAGAACATGCAGTGAAAATAAATTGTTCTTCCAGTCTGCCCGAGATTCCTACTGAGATTTAATAACATAGTGCAGGTCAAGCTTAGGATGGATGCCCTAGGGGCAGCTAGTCACATGCCAGCTCTGCTTTTCTCCCACTTACACTGCTGCTGTCAAACCCTAGCCCTTACATCCATAATGCCACTCTTGAATCTTATCTCTGACAGAGCATTTGCTGGTTCATCCACGCTGGTGTTCAAACAAGAGTGCTTGGTAAATAAAAGTGCAGACAAACATTTGCCAACAAGCTAGGCAACAGGCAGTTGAGTTGGCCCTCAACCCAGATTGTTCACCTCAGTTTGTGATCACCCCCTCCTGGTTAAGCCTCCCTTACCTCCCCATTGCGGGGGTCTTCACCCCCCCCCACAAACACACACCCTCACATCTCTATAAACATCCCCCAAGCAGTCACAAACTGTGGGGGAGAACATGCCCACACAAGTATGCTGACATTAGTGGGTGGTCACAAATACCTATCACCCGCATGTCATATGACCTCGTGCTGACCCCTGCATTCCTGTGCCATAGTCGTGGTGCCCAGACAATGGTCTACAGCATTTACCATCCCCTAGGCAAGCAGGTCCATTTGCTCACCACCATATTAGTACAAAAAAACTTCTTAAATCCCTCTTGAAACCTCCTCCCCACCAGCTTAAAATTCTGATGGCTGGTAGTTGAGTTCTCACACAACTTGAACAAATTCTAACACTCAACCAAGTTGAGCCCCACAGAAACTTACATTTTTATTATAGCACCCCTTTATTCTTCTTTTCCCTCTTAGGAATCCTAAATTTCCAGCACACTTGACTTGCAAACTCTCCACTCAATCTTTGTTTTTTTATATTGTCATTTTTCAAATCATGCCTTGTCACTAAGCATAGTTAGCACCTCAAAATTGCAATGGTTGGTGTCTGCATTGCACCTAGTGACTCAGCGACAGTATATTGTGCTGTAATGCTAAAGATCATGGCTCTGGATCAGACTCACGAGCTAGCTAGACCATCTGTGGGAGGCCCAGAAGTGTTGCTTAACAGTAGCAATGACAGGCCTGGGAGGGTTGGTGTTATCTCATCCTAATACAGTTACTCCATTGGGCAGGGTTGAGTGTGTACACAGCACCAGGTACCATGGGGAAGTGGGTTGAAAAAAAGGTAGACAAGAGCCAAAGCCACCACCATTTAAAGCTTCAGTCAGCTGCTGACTTAACTGTCAATGAGCTTGTACAGTACATAGTACATGCTCATTGGCTGACCTGGATGAGACCACTTTTTTAGGGGTCCATTGATACAGGTGGCCAGCAAGAAGTTGCTGGCACCATGCAGAGTTAAGAGGCATAATCTGAAATTTTGCCCCATTTAGTTTGTATCCTGAGAAGGAGGAGTATTCCCAACTAACAGAGTCCAAGGTTTGCAGAGAGGTAGGGATGTCAGAAGGAAACAGTGTGATATTGTCTACAAGCAATGTTAGCTTATGGGGCTTCCCTCTGACTGTTATGCATGGAAATGTTTGTTAAGCTCAGATCTTTAAAGCCAGAGTTTCTACTGCTAGAAGAAAAAGGTGTGGAAAAAGGGGGTGCCCAAGACTAGTACCTTCACACAAGGGGAAGGCTGGTGAAAATACTGAGTTGGTAAGGACTGATGCAGATGGGTTGGTATATTGAAGTCATACTTGGGAAATGAATTTACTATCAAAACCAAATCTGGAAAAAGCATCTAGAAGATAGGCCCCCTCCATCCTGTCAAATTATTTTTCTGAAGCTAATGACTGGGTGGCATCTGGTGGGGTCTGGTGGGATCTGGTTTTCCACAACAGGTCTAGAATCCTACAGGTGTTATCTGTCCCAATGTGGCCATGGATAAAGCACTCTTAATTGGGGCTGATTATGACACTTATGATGTCATTCAATCTCCATTAATGAATTTTGTGAAGATATTGGCATCCACATTGATTGATGTGATCAGATGAGATTGAGACAGCAAAGCACACTGTCATGGCCTTTCATTGGGATAAGTGTAATCAGAGCTGTCATGAAGGAGGGAGGAAAGCTTTTTTTATCTCATACATCATGGAGCCATGGAATGCACTGCCCAGGGTGCTGGTGGAGGCAGAAACGGTGGAGGGGTTCAAGAGGGGGTGGGACAGGTACAGAGGAAGGGTTCTGGAAACAAAAACCAGTGCAGCGAGAATATACAGGACTGGAAAGGGAGAAGCCAGAGAGAGTGAGGGTGGCCAGCAAGGTCAGCTCTCAGGGTGGTGGCTGACTAAACGAGCAGACATGAAAGACTGTTAGGCCTATTCTGCTGGCATTTTAGCATGTTAGTATGTTAATATAATTAAAGACCCTCGTCAATCTGGGAAACAAATTCTCCATGAAGAATGCATAAAGTAAAAGTCACTGGGGCATCTATCCAGGCCTGGGGACTTCCCTCTGGACATAACCAACATGGCAGTCCTAACTTTCTATTCAGACTTGAGATTAAGTAATATCCTAGTAGAAGGAAGCCAGCTGCATCTCTGAGAGTGACACTTCTGAAGTACACAAGTTCTGGTAGTAGGTGTGAAACTCCTTGTTAATGAACTGAGGAGAGGTGACTTGGGTGCCCTGTGCTGTCTGAATAGTATCAATATATTTTCCATTTCTCTAGTTTTTAAGTGCTACACTAGCAACTTCCTTGGTTGTTCTCCAACTTCCCAGTAGATCTGGTTCAAAAAGAACAGGGCATATTCCATCTTGTTGTGATGTTTTTTTTCTCCAACACTGTCTGTGCTACAGTAATTTGAACTGTAAGGGTTTGGCACATATGGAGGAGGGTTTGGTAGTCATGTTCTAGTATTTCAAGCATCATCTTTCTCACCCAGGTCATCTTTTCCCTTTCTTTACATAAGCGGGATGTATAAGCAATCAGTTTTCCCAGGACTACTACTGTCATACGAGCATAAAAAATTGCCATCGGGATAAGGAAATTAGGTCTGCTCACATTGTAGGGTCCTCAGCTTAAGCCACTGACCCTACCCACTTCCACAGTCTTCCCTTCCTCTCTGTCTGCCCTCTTCTAAACCTTCTCCCAACCTGATACTGTTTACCCTTGTGTTTTGGTTTCCACTATGCTTACAGGCACCCTCTCATATCCACTCTATTTATTCTTTTCAAATACTTGAAGGTCTCAATCATGTCTCCTTTCTCTCGCCTCTCTACCATGGAGTACATGTACAGGGCCTCCAACCTGTCTTCATGTGTTCTACCCTACTAGCCCATGATTATCTTTGTTACCCTCTGTGGACCCTCTCCAGCATGTTAATGTCCTTTTTAAGGTATGGGCTCCAGTACTGAACACTGTACTTCAGATGAGGCCTCATTCATGACCAGTACAAGGGCAGTATTGCCTCATATTGCCTGCTGCTAATCCCACTGGCAATGCAGCCCCAGATTTTATTTGTCTTTTCTTCTACTTTCCTACATTGCATGGAGTGTTTGAGGTCACTAGTGACTATCATTCCTAGATTCTTCTACTTCACTGTTGTAGCTACCCAGACCCCTACTGGACTATACTCAGTCCTTGGGTTCTTGGCTACAGTGTGCATAAATCTATATTTCTTTGTATTGAAGCCAAGTTAACAAATCCAAGATCACCTCTCTAGTTTTTTTCACAGCCTCCTTTGGGTCTTGTATACCTTCTGTTGTGTCCAGCCTCCTAAAGAGCTTGGTGTCATCCATGGATGGCAAATTCTGCCCTTAATGCTATCCCCAATATAATTATTAAAGACATTGAAAAGCACCAGTTCAAGCATCAAGCTCTGTGGGACTGCACTGGTGGCTTCACTGGTGCTAGATAGCTCATCCCTAACTACCACACTCTGGGAACTGTCCCCTGACCAGTTTTACACCCATCAGGTCAACTTCTTTCCAACCCCAAGATCTTCCAACTTTCTGATCAACCTCCTGTGGGATAAAGAGTCAGAGATCTTGCTGAAGTTGAGGTAAAGGGTGTCCACTGTTTGGCACCTGTCCACTGTTTTAGTGACCCAGTCAAAGAAGTCAATCAGATTCGACTGATGTGACCTCCCTCCCATAAACCCTGAACATTCTTTGGGCCATGTTCATCCCAGATATTCTACTATCCTTTCCTTCTTTATAGTCTTCTTTTTTTCTTTCTTTTTTTGCAAATAACATTATTTTAATGCAAGGTTTAACCATGTACAGGAAAAAAGGACATCTTTATGATCTTCTTGAGCTTGCATACGACTGATGGTTTCCCAAAATGTGGCCACCAATATGTGAGACACTTCATTGAAGAAGAAGTACTCATCAAGCTCCTTCTCAATCAATGAGCAAAAATCTCCCTCTTGCAGGAGGGAAATGTTGCAAAGCCATTTGTTGTGTGGCCCTGAAAACCTACCCCACATCAAGGGGAGATTACCATGGCAGGGTCTGATATTAGGATGTTGTCTACAGACACTGCCACGTCCTTGACACCTGTTTCTGGGAGACAAAAAGTCAGTTGAATCTGATTCAATTCTTTGACTGGGTCACTAAAACAATGGACAGGTGCCAAGCGGTGGACATCCCCAAAAGAGGAACTTGGGTTAAATCCCAGTAGTGACACTGCAGTGCAGTATGAAAGGGGTGCTGCACTTCAGAGATGCTGTCTTTCGATGAGATGTTAAAACTGAGGTCCCATCTGCCTGTTCTTGTGGTAGTACAAGTGGATGTTAAAGATTCCATGGCACTTCTCGAAAAGAGTGGGGGAATTTTTTTATTATAACTTAAAAAAAAATTAATAAACCAAAACATGTTACAAATCACATGGTAAAATGGTGAAACAGAAATGTAAATAACAAAAAAGAAGTATCTCAATCATACAGAAAACAAAAGAAAAAAATAGAAATCATGCAGTATTCAGTTCATACTGTGAAAATAGCAAAAGGAAATCTCTCCACAGTAAATCAAAGCATATTGTATATATTATATACTGGTGAGAATATATACCTTCTGCCATCCCTGTGTCTAATCTCCCCCCTTCAAAAGGAAAGAGTAGGGGAATTTGAATGTATACTACAAAAATCACAAGATACAACAAATGAACATGGAAACTGAGAAAAATAAACATTCATAAAGTAAGTATCACAACGTATGATCCCAGCATTCTTATTACTGAAAAACCCAACCCAAAAAAGGAAAATGGAAAAAATAAAACAAAGCAAATGTGCATTACATCATACTATCCCAACCCCATCCCCATCCCCATCCCCCAAAAATAGGGGAATGGTGAACTAAAACCACAGAAAGTCATAAAATCAGACATATGAACTTTTGGAACAGAAAAACCAAAAAGGAAACTGAACTCAGAAATCATAAAACAAATTAGAATCAGGGCATTCTTTTCCTACTACAAAGGTGCTAAGAAAATGAGGTTTGTGTCAGAAATATCCAAAAAGCAGGCAAAGGGAGAAAAAAACAAGCAAGTATTGCATCATACAAATCTACATCTTTTTTCCACTAGTGTCCCCCCTCCCCCCATCAGCAGAGGAGGCCGGTCTGGACACCAGAATCACAAAGTACCGCACTGAGAAATGCTCAGTGGACCCATCCAAAGAACAACAGTATGGCAGCATACATACCCATCATAACAGCCAATCACAGTTGTTCCACCAACTCCTAGACCTGTGTAATGGGACAGTATTGAGTTCATGCCTTTTGAAACTTTGTAATGCAAATAACTGATTCAGAGGCACAAAGGTACTCTGTAAAGTTGACTTACACCTATTAATCCAGATATAGTAATTGAAAAACAACAAACAAATCCACATGGTACCCTTATTGTATGAGCCCCAGGAAGGTGGCAAACAACCTAAAAACAATATTTTGGAATCCAAAATACCAAATGGGGACCCATCCCATCGTATTTGTACTACATCCCAAAAGACCTTAGTGTATGGGCAAGAGAAATGCAAATGCTCCATGGTTTCTAAAATATTAGGACAGGACTCCACTCTTGGACAAAAGCATTCCTACTGATCCTTGTGTTTCAAATTGGATTTCACTTTCAGTTTACCGTGGGAACATAACCAAAGTAGATCGCACATGTATTTTAGTGTATGAGATGAACTCAACATATTCCCAATAGCAGACAGCTCATGTAATGGTTGCTCACTAAAATGTATGCCAAAAAAAACTGGGATAAGAAAAGACCATATAGATCTCTTCTCGTTGATTGGAGCAATGTCTGCTTTGAAATCACCCAAACTTTCAATTTACCCATGCACCATTGAAAAGAAGTAGGGAGACCAACCAATGACCGTTGTTTAGGTATGGCCTTATCCATTCCCCAATTATCCAACCACAGTTGGACCTGGTCCAAATACCAAGTGGCCCAAGGTTTATCTGTATTTTGTAACATAAGTTTAAGATTAGCATAAAGAAACATACAAAAGAAAAAAAGGATTGGGTGAACAATGCCGAGATCCCCTCTCTTGATTGAGAGGTACAGGATGCCCCTCTTTTATGAGTTCATTCTACTACCCCATATGCACTGAAAAAAATACTATAAATGGTCATCTCCAGCTGTCTTGGGGGTGGAAAAAGCACACTCAAATGTAAAAACATGCTTAACAAAAAGGTTTTAACCATGTAAACCCATTTTTGTTTTGTCATTCTCCAAGCATTCCATTTATCAATCCTACCCTTTGCTTCTCGAATCAGTTTATCCCAATTATAATACCTCGTATCACCTGGGCCAAAATATACAACAAGAATCTTACAAGGAGTCAGTGAAAGGGGGCTCCCCGTAATGTCTTGACAGATCCACCATGCTGCCCAACTAACAGAACCTTACTCTTTGTATAATTTATTTGTGTCCCTGTACTATAAGAGAACATACCAACACATAAACATATGAATTTGCCAGAAGATACAGGCCTTATGGTCTATTTAGTCTGCTCTAGTATGCAGCACATCAGTCCAGTAGACTGCAACTGCCCCACCACCCTCACTTTCCTTCATCCCACCTCCCTGTACACTCATGGGTTGTACCCTCCCTTTGAATCTGTCCCACCCTCTCTTGAAGCTCCTCACCGTCCTCAGTGATACCACCTCCTCCAGCAGTGCATTCTACTCTGTCACCACCCGTTTTGTGAAACAGTGTCTCCTCATTTCCCTCCCGAATCTGCCTCCCTTCAATTTCAGAGAGTTCCTCCTGGTTTCCCTTCCGCTCTTAAGAGTGAACACACAGCCGTTGTCCACTCTGTCCATCCTCTTTAGGTACCTGAAGGTCTCAGTCATGTCTGCTCTCTCTCTTCTATCCTCCAGAGTATTCATATTAAGCTCTCTTAGTCTTTCCTCATAAGGTCTATCCCCCAACCCCAGGATCATCTTTATTGCTCTGTGCTGCACCGCCTCAAGCAGTTTGATATCCCTTTTCAAGTGTGGGTGCCAGAACTGCATGCAGTACTCCAAGTACAGCCTCACCAGCAGGGCCCCTACTTTTCTGCGGCACAGTGGGACCAAGTTCTTCGACAAGACTACCATTTGCCATAGAACTTCTGCGGCAGTGGTTTGTAATTTCTGTGGAAGTTCTGCGGCACTAACAAACTACTACATCACAGTGTCAGCTTGTCATCCTGACTTCATTTTCATGGCAGTGGTTATAGCAATCAGGATGGTGGAAAGCACAGTAACACTAGCTCAAAAAATAACAGACTTATAAAAATAATTTTATGCCTCAAAAAGCAAAACAAATGTCTCTCCCTTAAGGTCCTAGCCTGTTGCATAAATGATATATGCAGAGGGGATCTTATGTGATAAATAAGGTATTTCTATATGCATGCTATCTATCCCACTAATAAGGTTTCCACTGTCTATCACTTATATATTTGTATGTGCTTTCTACACCACTCATGAGGTTCCCACAGTATATCATTTATATATTTATATGCAATCTGTAACATACATACAAATGTATGTGTGTGTGTGTGTGTGTGTGTGTGTGTGTGTGTGTGTGTGTGTGAGAGAGACAGAGATACTGTATGTGTGTGTGTGTATATATTTATATATTTTTTTTATTTCCATGAACTTGCATTCTCATTCATACAGGTCCCATTGGAAATGGAATAGAGGAGTTATTGCAAAACTCATTTTTCATGTCAACCTGCTTACCCTGACACACTGCATAACACCATCAGGCCATGACATGCATGTGAACCGATTATGAGATAGAGCTCTCCAGCCCATCACAATGTGTCCACCATGTGACAAAACACTGCACCATACCTTCCCAGGCTTTGAGCAGTGATGTGTTCCACCAATCCTTGTGCTGCCCAGCCAGCTCCCAGAGCTAATCTCTGAACCTGAGTTGCCCACAGGGAAACACAGCATGCTACCCTGTGGCCCAACAGCTGTTCCTGCACACAATATTTCTCCATAACATTTAGGTGATTCTATCAACCAATGACAATATGTAATCAATAACCCTGGCAAAAATGCTTACAGTGCAATTATTTATTTAACAGGTCTATTCTTTCAACAGGTCTACACATTATTATATTCCACTTTTCTGGGCATAATTACTCTATTTTTCTTAAAAATGACATTTAAATTCATTTTACCAGTTATTCATTTCAGATGGCATCTCTATACCTTAAAGACACAAATAGGTTTGTACAAAGTGAGGTATGGACTTAACAAGTCTGTGCTATTGACAAGGTTTTGTTTAAGTTGGCCCTAGTGCAATAATGTAAGACTGAAAATTGTATTAGGCAGTAGCGCAGGTTGAGCAAATATCACTATGCATGATGTGCTGTGCCACCGTCTCTGGCAGTGGGAGCTGTGGTAGATAAGTAACTGTTCATTTCTGTTGCAGAATGCAGCCATTTCGTTAGCTAATGTATGATGTTATAGCAATGATAACATCACATTCTGAGCATATAGGGGGTTTTGGATATAAAAAGAGTGGAAGGGAACCAGATTCTATGGATAAACAGAAATATTAATAAAAAATCACCAAGAAGAGTGAATTCTGTGGCACTGCAGAAGTTCTGCGGTAGATTGCAAGTTCTGCGCAAAATTCTGTGGCTGCAGAATTCTAGGGGCCTTGCTCACCAGGGACCTGTACAGGGGCAATATGACCTCACTACTTCTAGAAGTAATCCCTCTTGCTATGCATCCTAGCATCATGTTTGCCTTGGCAGCTGTCTTCCTGCACTGTGCTGAGTGGTTCTTCTCCCCAGTCACCAGCATACTCAGATCCTTCTCCTCCTTGGATGTGGATAATTGGGCACCCCCCAACCAGTAACTGTATCCCAGGTTCCTTGCTCCCAAATGCATCACTTTGCACTTCTTGATGTTGAACCCGAGCGACTAGGTGTGCGACCATTCCTCCAGTTTTGCCCAAATCATCCTGAAGTACTTTTCCCCCCTCGTCCCCGTCCACCTCACAACCAATTTTGGTGTCATCTGCAAAGAGACTGATCTTATTTCTGATCCCTACTGCTATGTCTGCGATGAAAATGTTAAACAGGACTGGTCCCAGTACCAAGCTCTGTGGGACACCACTAGTCACTTCCCTGGACACTGATGTCCTACCCCCCACCACTACCTTCTATTGTCTATCCTGCAGCCAGTTTTCAACCCCTCTGACTAGTTTCTACCCTACTCCAAGCCTCTTCAACTTGCAGGTCAGCCTACCATGTGGCACTGAATGAAAAAGGCTTTGCTGAAATCTGAATAGAGTACATCCACTGCAAGGCCCCTGTCCAGTGCCCTCATGACCCAGTCATAAAAGTCAAACAAGTTTGTTCGGCAGGATCTACCAGAAACAAACCCATGCTGCCTGTCATCCTGTAGATGATTATCCTCTAGAAATTGCTCCAGCCTTGCTTTGAGAATAGTCCCAATCAATTTACCAACAACTAAAGTAAGGCTTTCTCTTCTGTAGTTCCCGGGCTTATCCTTGGGCCCACTCTTATGGAGAGGTGTCACATGTGCCTCCCTCCAATCCCTGGGCACGCTCTCTGTATTTATAGAGGTGTTGAACAGGTCCAGCAACAGTCCTGCCAGGACCTGTGCCAGCTCCCTCATCACCCTGGGATGAACTCCGTCCAGCCCCAGTGCCTTGTCCACCCTCAAGGACCTAAGGCCCTCCAGCACCCTTTCTACTGTGATATCCCCATCCGTGGTCACCTCACCCCCACCCTACTGACCCACCCTTCCCTTCAGGTATGGGCCCATCTCTCTCCCTTGTGAATACTGAGCAGAAGTACTCATTGAGTACTTTTGCCATTTCAGCACCCTTATAGACCCACTCACTGCCTTTCCTGATCCTAACAATTTGATCCTTGCTCTTCCTCTTTTCCCTGATATAGCTAAAGAAGTAATTTTCCCCTTCTTTTATCCCTGCGCTAATCTCCTTTCCCTAGCCGTCTTTGCAGCCCTTACTGTTATGCTCACTTCCCTGGATTTCCTCATGTAACCCTCTCTGTCCTCTGCCCTATTGGTTCTCTTGCTGGTTCAGAATGCCTTTCTCTTATACTTCACCTTCACCGCTACCTCCCTAGTCATCCAGTTTGGTTTTTTTGGTCCTGGATTTCTTACACTGGCTCTTGACATAAGCTTTAGTGGATTCAGTTAGTACTAGCTTGATGATTGCCCATTTCTGTTCTGTGTCCATGTCTGGGTGGATGTTAGCCATGCGATTTCTCAGTATGTGACCCATCCTGCCAATGTCTGCCCTTCCGAAGTCCAGGACCTTAGTTTTTTTAGTGGCTCCTTCTCTACCCAAATTGATTGAGAACTACACTGTGTGGTGATCACTACCCGCCAGTGCTTCCTCCAACCTAACATCCCTTACATGTTCCCCATCCTCCAGCATCAGGTCAAGAATGTTCTCCTCTCTTGTTGGCATTGTTACCCTTTGGGTCAGGAAGCCATTCTGGAATCCTTCCAGGAGTATCTGCTCCCTAGCGCATGAGGTAGCTGGGATGCTCCAATCCACCCTTGGTAGATTAAAGTCCCCCACCATCACATTTCTTCCTTTTGCCACTGAGTCACCTAAGCTGCTCCCCCAGTTCCCTGCCCATGTCCTCTTTCTGGGTTGGGGGCCTATAAACAACCCCCAATCAGAGCTTAGCTCCCTTCAGGGCATGATGTTGCAGCCAAATGACTTCCTACCTGCCCTCCTCCTCCTCCTCCCCTATAATACAACCAATCTCTTCTCTAACAGAGATTGCTACTCCCACTTCCCTTTTTCTCTGTTCCTCCTAAATAATTTAAATCCTGGGATGGCCAAGTCCCAGTCGTGGAGTCGAGCTTCCCACATCACGGAAATGGCAGCTATGTCTATCTCTCCCTCTGCCATCAATACTTGCAACTCAGCCATCTTGTTCCCCAGGCTCCTAACATTTAGTGATACCACCTTTCACTCATTACATCTCCCTGCTGCCTCTTACCTTTCCCTCCTCCCCCAATCCTAGTCAAATTTGGCTTTATCCTTGCTGTGGGGGGAGGTTCCTTGGACCCCCTCTCCTGGTTCAGTCCACCTCGATAGTCCCCCCAGCTGGTTTAAATTATATTCACCAATATCCACCAATATCTGTGCTGCCTTATCACAAGATGCCTCCCCCCCCCCCGATATGCTCAGCTCCATACAAATGCGTAAGTAAAGAGTCCAATGTAATGATATAAATGGCAGGGATCAGAGGACACCCCTCCCCGTCACACTCCCCATTCCATACAACCTGTATGTCCAACCCATCCATTAATATAAGGTGCCATTATTGCCACTTTATTGCAAGCTTGCACAGCTTGGATCCAAAGAGCCAGACATCCCATTTTCTCTAAATACTTCCATACATAAAAATGGGACCCTCTATCAAAAGCCTTTTTCTGGTCAAGGCTGACTAGGTACCCCATCAGTTCTTCTCAGTCCCCTCCTAGTCATTAATTGTCTTAGGATTAGTAACACATCAGATATCCTTCTACCTGGCAAAACTGAGCTGGATGTATAATATCTTCCAGAACCTTAGTCAACCTATTATGCAGTAATTTGGTAAAAAGTTTACTATCTGAATTTAGCAATGTGAAAGGTCACCAATGGAATACACTCATCCTATCACCTCCTTTATAAAGCAATAGTTTATCAGACCCATATTCATACTGTCTGTCAAGCAAGGTAAAAAAAAAACAATAGTTGAATACCTGAAGTAATTCTTACTTTATTATAGGTAAGAAAGCCTTATACAGTTCATTGTGTAACCCAACACACCCTGTGGCCTTCTCCTGATGTAAAGCCTTAATTACCCTACAGAATTTCTCCTCCATAAATTGACCAATAAGTTCCTTCTTCAGGAAGTCAGGCAATTGTGAAATGTCTACATTATTCAACCAACCTAAAATTACATCCTCCTGCTCTTCTACATCTTTGTGAAACAATTGTTTGATAAAACTATATACTCTGGAGCAAATCTCACAACTGTCCCTCAGAATTTTACCAATAGGTCTGGTAAGCTGAGAAATATTTTTTCTCCTCTGTGTGGTACAACTATCAAAGGGATTTGTTTGGGATTGTCACCGGTGTATACCAATTTGTTGCTCAATTTCAAGTGTTTTCATTAGATCGTATTTGTACTTGAACCATAGCCTCCTTAATCTGTGCTAGTACCATAGAATCCCCATTATTCAGTCTGGATTGGAGTAAATATAATAATTCCCATTGCTACATGTGTTTATCTTTATTAATTTTCCCATTTATCCAACCCATTTCCTGAAAATAGGTTTGTATGTCCAGTTTACTATCCTTCCACCACTGAATTTTATCATCATATAAAAAATAAACTGATTTACGAGCAGCCAATATATTATGAAAACCCTCCTGAATCTGTGGAATATCCAATAAGGACAATTGGCTTTTCCAGTAGCCAGGACCTTTACTCCTGGCTGCTGTACTGGGTATAGCTACAGACGGTAACCCATGATCTGAAGTAGCCACTGGGGTAACTTTAGCCATCTGGACTTCCAAAGTTGGAGTAAGAAACCAGTAGTCAATATGAGAAGAAGTTAGTCCCCTAAAATAAGTATGTGGGGCATGCCATCTGGCATCACTAAAAACATTGACCAACCTGGTTTGATCTAAAACATGGTTCAGGAAAGTCATGTCACTATAAACTTAAGATGTAAGACCACATTTATCCCTCTTACACCTACTAATATTACCCCCCCCACACTAATAATGTGAACCTTGCCATATATAAATTTGACATTATTAATTTCAAAAGGGCAATACAGTGAGTTTTAATTTGAGGGGCATAAATATTAAGTAAGCTGAAATCCACAGAATTAATGGAGACATCAATTAATAACGCCCTACCCAAGGAAATATCGACCATGTGAGACACTTTAATGGATGGGTCAGAAAAGGAGATCATTACTCCACAGCAGGTTTCAGTACCCATTGACCAATAACTAGGTCCCCATAGTCAACTTTTTGAAACCACCTGTATCTCTTCTAGAGAATGCAATCCCATATACTGAAAAAAATAACATCATAAGAAAGACTGGCAAATAAACCCAAAGTAGCAAGGCATTTCTTCTCAGATTTGATGCTATTAGTATTTAAACTGGCCACCACCAAATCATATAAAACAGATGTAGAGTCAAAAGTGTTCAGGTAGATAGAGTTCTACTGCTTTTTCGTAAATCCATGCGAACACCCACAGTATGTTGTTTTTTCCTTTTTCTTATTATCCTTCCTGGGAAGCTCTGTATGTTGCTCAGGGTCTGACAGAACATCCTTCTGGGAAGAGGCCAAAGAAGCAACATTTGAGCCTCCCACCACTTCAGAGGGCAACTCCTGGAGGACTGTGACTTTGTTTCCTAATGAAACACTGTCCATGGACTGGTCCCTGGAAGTCATGGGCTGATGGTGTTTTCCTTTGAAGGGAATGGTCTGAAAGACTGCCAGGTCAGGCACCAAAACCAAACCCTGATCCCCAAGAGGAGTACTAGGAGGAGGAGGGAGTCAGGGTGGAGGCATCTCAGTACCAGGCTGGGCAGAAGTAGCAGTTCGCTTTGTAGCAGAGATAACCCTTGATCCACTTGAGGGAAATCTCGGGGGGTTAACCAGTGTCAGAAGAACCAGAGGCCCAGAAGAAGCTATGCCCCCTGAAAAATCTTGAGCAGCTCTGGCAGCTTTAAAATATATAAATCCTGTATCCCATAATCCACGTCTTCAGTATTATGGGAAGCAAATGGACAGTCACTGAAAGTATGCCCTAAGGTGTCACATAGGGAACATTTTGGGGTATTATTGCAGTGGTATCCTGCATGCCCCAATTTGCTGCACTGAAAACATTTAATGACATCACAATTGGTACTGATATGCCTCTTAGAATCATATTTGTAATAGTGTCTCAGCTGACTGGGGTAAAAAATAAACCCCTTGTCCATGCCAACATAGCAACAGTTAGTGAAGTGTATCAGATCTTTATCTCCCATGTGCAGCTTTATCTGAATCCTCCACCCCCGTTCCACAATTCTTTGTCATCCAGAATAGGCTCCTGTGTCCCCTGGATCTCACAAAATGTTTCTAACCAAAAAAGAATGTCCTGGATGTTAACCCATTCATTCCAAAATAACAGTGATAAACTGGAAAGATTTCTTGGTTAAGGGGACCACCTGGAATGGTGCCCACAGTGGATTTCTTTTCATAACCAAATGATTCATCCAAAATGTCTCCAGAAGGTCAAAAGAATACTCTCCCGGAACATGAATGAGGGCATAGATACCAGCGGGCATAAACACCAATGACTGTTTAATAAGCATCCTGCCCAAATACTTCTTATTTGGAGGTTGCTCCAACCCCCCCCCCAAGATGTCTAATGCATACAGAATTTCACCTCTTTGCCAGTTCCACCAGCTTCTTAAAGAGGCTGGCATATGTAGGAGCAGGTGCTGACTCCACCACCCTCTCTGGCATCTCCAACACCCCTTCAATAGACTGCTGCTCCTGAGCCCCTGCTCCAGTTACAGGTAATGGGCTGCAACAGTAGTAGTGTCATCCTGACCCACTAAAACAGTGTCCACCACACTGCAAACATCCCCAGGCTGAGCATCATAAAAGACATCCTGAGTGGAATCCAAAGGAGAGAAAGAAATTGTACCTGATATATCAGCCATGTCTGCCCAGTCCACCGCTTTCTCCATAATCTGTTCAGTTGGTGTGTCCACTACCATCAGTAACTGCTGCGGCATTTGCACCGCACCAGGAAGAGGAACCTTTGGGTCTTCCACCCATTTCCCTTCCGAGTTCTGCATCGAACCAGCCTGGTGAAGGGCCTGTTCTGGAGACCAACTGTTGGTCGGTGAAATCTAAAGCATGTAACAGATTTGGTGATATGACCTTTGTGGCCAAAGTCACTCAATTATGGGACCCAATGAAAAATGAGACAAAAGAGCTAAAACAAACTAAACCGTTTATGACATCTGTTAGATATGATTTAAACATAAAATGTATGTCTAATGATTGAGTCGGGGTAGTCAGTTTTGTATGTTGAAATTTCTACCTTAGGTATATGTATGCTGCTATTGTTGGGGTATTCAGTCTTGTATCTTTAAATTTCTACCTTGGGTATATGTAAGCTGCTATTTGAGAGTATGTTTGTCTCTAATTTATTTAAAATGTTAAACTTTACTAAATGTAATCTGAAACAGGTCCATCTTGAAAACGGGTCTCTGACCCAGTGATGTGTTTTTAAAATCTACCTGTATAAAAATAAAGTTTTACTTTACTCGCCTGCACCCTGACTCCTTCCATACTGCCGGTGCACTGTGGATCCTGCTGCGGGCCAAACACAAAAACTTTGTTGCATCTCAACGTATAGGAGCCCTGTGAAGCTCCGGGCCATTTCTTTTGGGATTTTTCTGTCTTCAACAAAGCGGATGCCTCCTCATATTCTCATTCAGCTTGAGCCAACTGCTGATAAGCCAGGTATTGTTTCTTTTTCAATGCTTGCTGTAAGCACTGCTCAGCATCCACAAACTCCATATCCGATGTACCACCCACTGTTCCTACATCAGTATCCACCATAAAGACCACTTTTGAACAATCGACATCCATTGCAATAGACTGAAACAGCACAATTCTTTTGGTGCTGTGTAGGTCCATGATCTCCAACTGCCGACCCAGCAGTGTCTTCCTCCATGATCAGGCAGTGCCCCCTACCATAGAGTAGGGAAATTTCCCCGGTGTCCTGGCCAAATTTCCCCCATTCACTAAAAATACCACCAACAGCTTAATCTGGTTCAATGTCAGTTGGCAACCATCTGTATCCCTCTCCCCCAAGACAGGGCTGAAAATAGGCAGAATTGCCTAGTCCTCCTTTCCCGGTCAAAACAACGAAATAAATAAGATATCTATGTGAATGTAGGTATTGTGTACTGGACAATAAAATGAGAAATCTCTCTCTGATAGTGGATGGTGCATCAAATGTCCCAAAGGCCAACCCTGTCAAATGTGGATGATAAATAAGCAGCTATGGCCACTTCTCCACTATGACTAGGGCCTGTGTGGTCTAAGGAGGGAGAAATAGCTAAGTTCAGATTACCCAATGATAATATCAGCTGGATTGGGAGAGGGTTCTCTGAGTACCTCATCAAAGAATGCTATGTCCGATGTGTTAGGGGCATATATACACTGCCTAGTACCACTGGCTCACCCTAATAGGTGCCTTCTAGTAGAAGAAAGCAACCAGCATTATCTCTAAATTCTTTATGAATCCATCACAATGAGGTTCCTGTGAGCTACTACTGATGCTCTCTCACACCGGGTCACAGAGTCTTGGTAAAGGGAGTTACTGGAGAGGAAGACAGAGACAGGATGCTGGAGAGATAGTTGTGCACCTGGCTGATTGTCTTCAACTGAAGGAGGCACCACAATACTGGTGGGAGAGGGCAGAGGAGCAAATCAAATGATACAGAACCAGAACTTCAGTGGACTTGAACACACCAGAACGCTGGACGACTGATCCATGACCTGCAAGCTGTGTTCTAACATCCTGCAAGCTGGCCGAGTGAAACAAGGGATATATAAAGGGTAACAGGTTCTAGTTTCTGGTAATCTTTTTATTCTCTTTAGTATCACTCATCTGTATTGATTTGTTGCTGATATTGTGGTTTACTTCCCAGGATACTGTCTGTTCCATTTTAGGGTTGATTAGGCTGTTTTTGGGTGCGGATTAGTGAGTTCCTGGAGCAGGGTACATATTTCAAAATTCATTTGGGGAACATACAGACTTGCATTTACTTTTGCTTGTTGTGAGTTGTGATATTTTGAACATTTAATTATTTCACTGATGGGGGTTGTTTTGTCCATCGATGCAGCACATATAGGAGAGATTGCTTACCATAGTTAAATCTTGTAATGTGAGTGGCCCTTTCTAGGCAATAGCAGAGATCAAACTAGAAAGGTACCAGTTTTGAATTCTTGTAAGTGAGCTTATAAAGTGAGTCAACAGAACAACCGGGCAGAAGCTGTCACAGCTGGGTTATTATGAGCTACTGCCAACGTTGTCTCACACTGGGTCACAGAGTCTTTGAGAAGGGAGGCAAAGAAGAGGAACACAGAGACAGGATGCAGGAGAGAGAGTTGTGAGCTGGGCTGATTGCCTCCAACTGAAGGAGGCACAGCATACACCCGTCCACCCTCCTCATCCCACCCACCTTGTGCTCATCTCCCTTTATAGGGGAGGAGCACTAAAGCATATCACCACTTCCTGTCCAGAAACAGGAAAAGGTCATAACCATGTAGGACTGACAGGACACAAAGAAACTGCTATTCCTATAGAAGGGAAGTTCATCAATAAAAGGAGAAAGACAAGAAGAGAAGGGGAGAGGGGGAAAAATTACTACAGCAGCAGAAGGGTTTTCAAAGGATTGAAGGAGGGGACATTGGCAGAACAGAGGAGGAAGATGCATGGACAGGTGCAGTGCAGTTGGTGCAGGGCAGCAGTATTTTGAAGAACATTCTGGGTACTGTGGTGCAGCCCCATATGCAGACACCTCTCTGGGCAGAGGGCAGAGGTTGCCAGTCTCTGGGCCAAGCTGGCTGGAGTATAGGCAGCCTCTGCCCCCAGGCGGAAGCCACCATGTCTGTAACTACTACTGCAACAGATGCCTGGGCAGAGCACTGGCTGGATTACAGTGGACTTGAGGAGGTAGACAGAGGGGAGGCAGAGGCACATCCCCATCTGGTCCAACTCAAAAACTCCTATGTTGACCTGGAGAAGTGGGCAAGCCCCACAAGTGAACCCGAGGTTGTGACCAGGGAGGATGAGCAGATGCTCCAGGAGGGAGGCCCGAGGGCTGGTGGTAGAGTACCTCAAATGAAGAGGAAGCTACTCCTGGTCAGGGACTCAATAGTCTGATGTATGGATCTAGGCACAGGTAGCAGGGTGGAGAGGGAGGGAGGTGATGTGCCTTCCAAGAGGCACAGCTTGGGGTAAAGGGGTGAATCCAGAGGATTGACACAGTGGTAGCAAGGAGAGGGGTGCTGGAGGTTGTTGTCCACCTGGAGACTATTGACCTAGCCAGGGAAGAGGTGAGCATAGAACAGGTGCGGGGGAGCTTCAGGGAATTGGCTAGTCACCTTAGCGAGATAGCAGAATCCTGTTTTACTATGCCACAGTGACATCCCCCACAGCAACATCCCCCACAGCACCAGAAGGATGCCAACATCTCCAACACCTATGCATCCTGAAACTGACCAGCACCATGGCGACAGCTGTGCCCCCCACATCTCCCCTATTCTAGATTACTAACTCCATGTTGCACATACAGTGGAGTTGAGTTCCTACCCCCTGTTGCAGCACAGTCTGTCTCCAAGAAATCCCCATCATCGCAATATCCATCACCGTTGGGGTTTCATTGTGTAGGTTTCACTGTGGGGGTGTCGCTGTCCCATCAGCATATGGCACAATCCATAACATTCACGGATTTGCTACCAGTGCATGGCAGGGGGAAAGCTAAGACAGTTTAACACTTGGTTGAACAGCTGGTGTAAAGAAATGGGTTTTGGCTTCATTGAGGACTGGGGACCCAATTTGAGGGATGTGGGCCTGTACAAGGGAGATGGCCTGCATCTATCCAGGGAGAGAACTGTGGTCATCAATGAGCAGTTTAAATGCTTTCTTGATAGGCATTTAAACTAGCCAAGGTGGACAGTTGAGAGCAGGGAGACTCAAGTAGCCCACCCCCACAGGTTAGAGAAGCTAGTAGGGAGGACCAAGAGGAAGAGCTGTTAACAAATATTACTGAGCTCAATAAAGAGCATATGGTGGTGGAAGGGAGGCAGCAAAAGAAAACAACCAGATTTTGAAAGAGTAGACAGGAAGGCAATAACAGAATTACAAGGTGGGGGGGCAGGCAGCGTATTATGGACAACCATGTATACAAATGCATGTAGTCTGGGAAATAAAATCTCAGACCTGACGACTTTGATGGCAGAGTCAAACCTGGACATAGAAACATAGGAACATAGACATAGAAACATAGACCTTGACAGCAGATAAGTACCACTTGGCCCACCCTGTCTGTCCATTTCCTTACCTATTGGATCAGCTGTGGATCCCAGTTAAACAACAGCCTACTGGTTGTGGCAGTCACTGAGATGTTGTACATTGGATTCCATGACTGGGAAGTGAATGTACCAGGCTATGCTCTATTCAGGAGGGATATGGAAGTAAGAATGGGGGGTAGCACCTTATGTCCGAATAGATATTAAAGCAACCGAGATTCAGGGTAGATAGGGTAAGGCCAAAGCATTGTGGGCCACCCTTGAGCCAGGAAATTACATGGCAATTTGCACAGGAGTGGTCTACAGGCCTCCAGCACAGGGGGAGGAGGTAGATAGGGCAATATTGAATGAAATAAATGGGATGGTGACAAAGAGGGAGATACAGGGAGGCAGTATAGCACAGTGGTTTAAGGCTCTGAGCTGCAAATCTGGTGACATCCAGCAGACCAGACATGGGTTTGAATACCACACCTTCCACATGCATATTGTGTGACCCTGAGCAAGTTACTCAACTTCCCTGTGTTCCAAGGTTGCTCCTGTAAAAAAGCTTTCAGCTTAGTGTGCTACTTCTGGTTAAACAACTAAAAAAAAAAAAACAGCTGCTGGACAATTTTAACATGCTGGACTACCCCGGCGTCAGCCTCAGCCAGGAGCCGAGACATCATGGAAGTCTTTCAGGGGGCAGGCTTGAGGCAGTTGATGCAGGAGCACACCAGGGACAAGGTAATTCTGGACCTTGTACTGATCAATGGGGAAAGGATTGCAGAAGTCAAGGTAGATGGTCACCTAGTGACCAGTGACCACTATACGGTGTGGTTTAAGATAGATATAACATCACAGGCAAGGCACACAAAGTCAAAGGTCCTGGAGTTCAAGAGGGTGGATTTTGCAAGGATAGGGAGGGGGATCAAAGAAGCCCTGCTGAGCATGGAGGCAGGAGGAGGGGTTGAGGATAAGTGGGAACCCCTAAAAGGAGTCATATTGGAGGTGACAAATCAGTGCATTAGGCTGAAAAAGAGAGGAAAAAGAAGGAGCAAACTGCTATGGTTCTCAAACGAGGTGGCAGGAAAAGTTAAAGACAAAAAGGTGGCTTTCAGAAAATACAAGGAGACACAGAGGGATGAGGATAGGGTGGCGTACCTAGAGAGGCAGAGGGAAGCAGAAAAGACAGTAAGGAGAGTGAAGGCTAAAACAGAGGAAATACTAGTGCAGACGATAAAGAAAGAGGACAAGACTTTCTATAGATACATTAGCAAAAGAAGGAAGACAAGGGAGGAATTACAAGACTCAGAGGAGAGGTGTGTGTGTGGAGGGGGACCTAGATAATGAATCTATACTAATTGAATTCTTCTGCTTGGTATTCACAGAGGAGGGGGAATGACAGGGGCCAAAACTGGACAACAGAAAATTTGGGATGAGGTATACAGCAGTTTACAGAAGAGCGAGTCCTGGAGGAACTCTTAAAACTAAGGGCAGACAAAGTGATGGGACCAGATGAAATATACCCCAGGATACTAAAGGAACTTCAGAAAGAGCTAGCAGCACCACTGGCAGCCCTGTTTAGTGAGTCACTGAATACTGGTGTGGTTCCAGAGGACTGGAAGAGGGCACACGTAGTCCTGATTCTCAAGAGTGGAAGCAGGTAACTATAGACCAGTCAGCCTTACCTCAGTGGTGGGCAGAATTATGGAAGTGCTGCTTAAGAAAAGGATTGTGGGACACTTGGAATCCAGCTGAGCACATTATCCAGGGCAGCATGAGTTCACAGCAGGAAAGTCATGTCAAACAAACCTTGATAGACTCTTTTGACTAGGTGATGAAGGATGTGGATCAGGGCAGCGGTGGATATTGCCTACCTTGATTTCAGTAAGGCCTTCGACACCATTCCACACAGAAGGCTGGTAAACATGTTGGGTAGCCTGGGGATAGGCCACAAAGTGAAGAAGTGGGTTAGAAATTGGTTGAAGGACAGAAAGCAAAGGGTTGTGGTAAATGGGATTAAATCCAAAGAAAGGGGGGTGTCCAGTGGGGTGCCTCAAGGATCAGTCCTGGGACCAGTTCTTTTCAATAATTTCATTAGTGACATTTCAGAAGCACTGGAGGGAAAGGTTTGCCTATTTGCAGATGACACCAAGATCTGCAACAGGGTAGACACTTCACAGAGGGTTGAAAGAATGACAAGGCACCTAGATAAGCTGGAAAGATGGTCCAAAATGTGACAATTAAAATTCAATACAACGAAATATAAACTCGTGCACTTTGGGCACAGAAACCCTGTGAAGAGTTACAGGATGGGGGGGGAGTGGCTAATGGTCACCAGAGAAGAAAGGGATTTATGGAGAATCATCTCAGATGACCTAAAGGTGGCCAACAATGTAGCAAGGCAGTGGAGAGGGCCAGTGAGATGTTAGGATGCATAGGAATGGGTATTACTAGCAGAAGAAGAGAGGTGGTGATACAGCTGTACAAAACACTGGTGATGCCTCATCTGGAGTATGGAGTATAGTTCTGGAGGTCACATGTTTGCAAAGATATGGACATGGTGAAGGTAGTCCAGAGAAGGTCAACAAAGATGGTAAGTGACTTGTACCAGAAGACATATGAGGAGAGACTGAAGGACCTCAATACAGAATGTATACACTGGAGGAGAAATGGGAGCAGGGAGATTTGATAGAAACTTTCAAATATCTTAAACGCTCGAACAAAGTCAAGGTGGGTGACATAATTCAGTATAGGAGATGTACAAGGATGAGAGGACATGATATGAGATTGGGGGGGCAGGATAAATGGGAATGTGAGGAGGTGAGGGAGTTTTTCTTCACAGAAAAGGTGGTAGATACATGGAATAAACCACTTGAGGTGGTGGGAACTAGAATAGTGGGGAGATTCACACATGTATGGGACAGGCACAAGGGAACCCTAGAGGTGGGAAAGAAAGGCAAAACCAAATGACCAAGCAGGGTCAGCGGCCAGACTAGATGGGGCTAGCAGTCCTCATCTGCTGCCAATTACCATGTTACTATGTTAATATATGTTATCAAGAATCCCTAGCTGGATACTCCACCTGCAGAGGATGGTCAGCACCCTCCTTCCCCGCTGCTTTGGGGTACATGCATTATGGTAAGACATGCATACCCAAGAACTTCGCAGTCAGGGGTTCCACCTCCAACAAGTGGGCTCTTGAAGGACTGATATGTCACATTGCAGGTTTTTAAATTGAAGCAAAATGTTCTTCCTTTTAAGTTTTTAAATGGGCAATTAAGGCCATGTGTGTTCCAGGATACCATTTTTAAACTGTCCAATGAAATCACTGCATTGGTTGCACAAGTGAACAGTGTAAAAACTAAACCCTTCCAACCCCCAAACACTTACGTCAGCCAACTACAAAATACACCACATACGATTGCTTACTGTAGTGGCATAGTTTCCATTTGTTTGCCAATGACACTTTTATTTATGCTGCTGAACCTGTCCTTGAACTAGCATGCAGCACATTGCAACGTGAATTTAACCTCCTTCAACATAACCTCCTGAGTCACAAACTCCTGCTTAATGTAAAGAAAACAAAAGCCATGATCTTTTGCTCCCAAACTAATCTCAGACAACTCCCTCTCCCAAGGATCCCAGCCACAAATATCATCCCTCCTGGGGGAGCCTATTGAAACTGTGGAAAAATTCAAAAATCTTGGCTTTGGCTAGATCATAAACTCTCTTATACAGTCCACATGGAGGAACTGAGTAAGAAGTTGAAACAGCGCCTAGGGTTGTTCTTCAGAATCAAGCACCTCCTAACCTATGAAGCCAGGCTAAGACTTGTGCATTCCACATTTCTACCACTCTTGGACTATGCAGACATACTATACAGTCAAGGTCCTAGATCTATTCTGGTGAACCTTGACACATTATATAATAGGGCCCTAAGATTTGTCAGTGGTGCCCCTTCAGGACTCAGCACTGTGCACTATATGCTATGCTGGGTTGGCAATCATTAAAAACCAGAAGACTCAGAAATGCAGCCACCTGGACCTACAGAGCTCTAAATGGTAAACTACTGACATATCTCTCCAGACCGCTAACATATTCCACTGATACCTACTCAGTTAGGAGTCATTCCTATGTATTCCTTGACATTCCTCAGTTTAGAACTTGCTTTGTGGCCTCCGCATTAAGTCATTCTTTACCAGCCCTCTGGAACACTCTACAGAAATCCTTGAAGCTCTTTCCCCTTATAAAAATGCCAATCTTCAAGTCCTTATTAAGATGCCACTTAACTGACTCCTGCAACTGCTTTTCTTGATCCTTGTCCTTCCAAGTTCAAGAGCATAATGCCAGGCTCTACTAAGCATGTGTAATAAATGAAACTAGTCACACCCATTCCCCCACCATCTTCCTTTCACCTCTACCTCCTTGAGGGTCCCTTCCCCTCATCTCATCCCATTCTCCCTGCCTCCCTCCTTCCTTCTATCTATGCAAGCCTTACCAGTATGATTTCCAACTGAACAATATCCCTATATAACCCTATTGTGATATTGTCATGGTTTTAAGTTGAAGGTATTTTGCATACAACTGTTTTGCTTTCTGTATGCACTATGATCCAATGACAGACAACACAGAGTTATGTATATACTGTATATTGTTCATTTCTCCCCTGCCCCTTTTTGTATTAATCTGCATGTATGAGTGCATATTTTTTGCTCTTTATTTATATTTTTGTTTTTTGCTTGATGCTGTATAACTATGTTTTGTTATGATCATCACTGTACTCTTTACCAATTCCTAGATATGATGCTTCATGACAGGGGAATTTAGATCTTTCCTGGGCAGTATGCCGTAATGAAGGCTTGGGTCAGGAAATTTGTTTGCCATGACTACCTAGCAGTGAGAAGAGCAGATGCTCAAAGCACTGCTATGCATGATGGATATGATGGGGAAAGAAGCACCACTTCCTAAAGGCAGGAGAGTAGCTGCTATGAGCCGAGGAGGCCATCATAGGGCTGGCCCTGGAAGGCAAAGTGATGAGAAAAAAGTGGAGTGCAGTACATGTAGCACTAAGGTTTATGACCAGAAACCTCATGATCCCACATTGGTTTGTTAGAGAAAGGTGACCATAATGGTCCCTTTAGTAGGCCTTGCACCTGTATAGCTCAACATACACAAATTCATTGAACTAAACAAACAACTGATTTAACAAATAACTGATTTAACTTGGTACAGGGCATGGTCCAGGAAAAGACTTCCAGGGCCTCAGTTTAGGAATAAAGTTCTCTTCAGCCCCAATTCTGTGTCCCTTGATGATCACTGGACAAATGACCCTCCATGAGCCAGAGTCAGTTCATGAGGGGAGGCAGCAGTTCCCTTAATAGCATGGCAGACTTCTAATATTTAATATATAAATCTAACAGCTGCCAGTTTATCTCTATTGGATACTGCAGCAGTTGACAAGGGGCTGGGGCTGTAGGCTGATCCTGAAACTCAGGTCTGCCTAAACAGAGCACCAAAAGATTATCAGTCTGGCAGATGAACCTGCTGCACTTTATCTACAGGATACCAGGCCATGTTGTTGCAGGCAACTCAGAAGTGATTTGCCTTTCTGACCCTGAACATAGGATGCCCAGAAGTAGCTGTAAATGTCCTTTCCTTCACTGATGACACTGCTGACTGTGAAGAATTGCATTATGTGTTATTGTCTGTGCCAGAGGTGCACTGTGATGGTTCAGCAGGGTTTGACTGCTGTACATCAGTTAATGGTGTTTGTAAGGTAATGTCACAATTGGTTAGCAGAAGATCTATCCAATACTCAATGTCTTCCCCTGCAAAAAGTATTGGTTCAATGTTCCACTTGAAATGGGAATGTAGTAATTTAGTCAACACATACAGTAAGTGTTGCTCTTAAACATGGCATTTATTCACTGATCAGTCAGCAGTCTGAGACTCAAGTCATCTGACAGCAAAACACACAGCACAGCAGTGGTGCCATCTTTTGACTGAAAGTCTTTCTTTATGCCAGCAAGAAAAATGTGAAGAAATCTGATTTGAAGAAAAATTGGACACAGAGTTGCACTGTCTGCACTGACATCACATGTGGCAGCCTCAAATGTCTCCAATAAGACAACCAAAGATCCCAGTAGAGTCCAGCAGCTGGAACTGAACATGATGTCTACTTTACTTATTTAATTATGCATGGTGTAGTCATGTACAGCTTTTTTCTGTTCAAGAAGCATTTCCAACATGTAAAATGTTAAATTCCAGTGGGTTGGAAACTTCTGCTTTAATGTATGCAAGTATATTTGTTTTACTATTGTAGCCCCTTCAGAATTATTTGTGCTTTCACAGAGTAGATGAAATGCCCACATATTTTCCTAGCAATAAATAGCAGGTTTTCAACATTTCTGTTTCCATTTTTAAGAAACCATGGATGGGAAGATTTAAACAATGTGCAAAACACTGTATGTGTTGGTAGCTGCCACCTCTAACAACCTTGACTATGTTGGCACCATTATCCGATACTGCGAACCCTGGAGATGAGGAATACAGAATAAGCCATTTCTGGAATTGATTTTGCAGCTCATGCAAAATATTCACAGCAGTGTTCTTCTTCAATAGTGGTGACACAAAACACAGCCTGCTTCCTACTACTTATGGTACAGTGGGAATTATTACTTTTTGACTGAAAACATGCCCAATGAGCTGTAACAGTCTTATAGTCAGTTATTTGGTTGCTGGTTCATATATACATGGTTATGTGAATCTGCTTATCCTCAGAGAGTTTCAACTGTTTATTGACCGCATTACACACCAAGTCATACAACTGTGGAACAGCCTTTTTTGAGAAATATGCTGACAGGGATTGGTGTACCATGGTTCAATCCAGTTCATGAACTTAAGAATTCCTTTCTGTGCAACAATAGCAAAAGGGAGCCGACAATCCGCCAACAGCTCTGCAATGGCTTTATTTAACAGCTGTCATGTTGGATGATTGTAGATAAATTGTGACGTCCTTGCAACACTTTCTTTTAATGTTAGTTGACGAGAGTGATGAGATACTGTATTTTTAATTTTGAGAGGACTGTACTTTTCACACCTTTTTCACATGGAGTACTACTGAAAGATTTTGCAGTACTTGATGGTGACAAAAGAAAATGATCTATGTTTGTGTGGGAAGACTGCAAGGACACATCAAGTGATTCAATGTCAGTTCCTGCTTTCGGTTCATTGTCACTATGATCCCCATCACCACCACCTTCACTAAAGCCCATACCAACCACACTGTCCTGCACAGTTGGGTATTTTGCCTTTGCATGTCATATCATTTCTGATGTTGCAAAATGTCCCTCTTTGCCACCACACCTGCCACTCTTTTTGCATAGGCTGCACACAACTCATGAGTTGTCTGCAGGGTCACTACAAAATAAATTCCAAACTGAAGATTTACCCTTTGTGCTATGTACTACGGTTCATGGCACTATTTTGCATACAGTCAAGGGACCCGGAGGAAACCCTATACCCCTTTTAGTAGACAGTCTGGAAAATAAAAAGATATAGTAGACGCAGTCATGGCTTTCGCTATGCCACAGAGAGACTTCACACAAAGAGTAGTTATGACAGGGCACAGGGCACCTAACAGGCTAACATACAGTATCAAGTTACTTTTTAAGTGCTGATATTCTCAATGTGCCCTTCTCTTTACCCCTGCTAATTGCCCATTTATAAACTGAGCATCTTGCTACCAACTCACTAAAGGCACTAATCAAAAAGTATAACCAAACAAAATTGTTTTTTTTTTCCTTTTCCCAGGTAAGCACTGCAGCTCAGTCTCTTTTTCAGTTTTTTTAGTGGCTTTTTCTTAGGCATGATCCTACTGTGCTTTTTTCCCTTCCTCTGGCCCATCTTTCTCTTCATTGTAGAAACATCTGCTTCCACCTCTTTCTCATTTACCATTTCCATCTATTAATCATTCACATGTATATCTTGTGCTTGATCACTGTCTTTATTCTCACTGGTATCAGCCTCAGAGAAATGGGAATGCAGTCTGTGGGTGGCTTGCATTCTTGGAAGTATTCCCAGTACTGAGAGCCAGCACAGTCAGGAAGAAAGGGACTGATGAGTTTAATGACTGGCTGAGGGAGTAGTGCAATGAGAAAGGACACGAGTGTATTGGGGGTTAGGAGGATACCTGGTCAGATAAAACACTTTTTGCAGCAGACACACTTCACCTCAGTAGTGGGGGTGTCAGCAGTTCTCAGGGAGAAGTTTGGAGGGTACATAAACCAAAAACCTAATTTAAACTACTAAGGGGAGCAAGCAGGCATGCAGGCCCCAAGTCACTGGCAGGAGGTCAGCAGACCCCCCCATATCACTAGGGGGGACTGGAGGGTGGAGGTGAAGAGGGAGTGAGTGGATTAGCAGTGTGGTGTGGAGAGAACAGGTAAGGGGAAAAATGAGAAAGGTAGATGGGAGGGAAGGGAAGGATGCTCAGACTATAGATGGGTGGTGGTGTCCCTGAATGCACAAAGTCAGGGAAACAAGATCGATGACCTGCAGGCATATCTGGCAAACAGGAGCATGGACATCACAGCGGTCACAGATAAATGTGCCACACCTAATCATGACTAGGCCTTTTTATTCATGGGTTCAAATTATACAGGAGGGATAGGGAGGTAGGATAGGGAGCGAGGTGGTGGTTGACATCAGGGAAGGTATAACTTGTATATGGGAGGAGTAAGAAGAAGGGCGGGTGGAAGCAATGTGGATTCAGTTACTGTTTAATAGAGGGAGGAAGGTGAGGTTGGAGGTGGTTTACAGGCCACCCAACCAGGAGGATGAAAGGGACAGGGAACTGAACCCATAAAGATTCAGTGATGCAGGGAAGTGAGAGGTGGTAATACTGGGAGACTTCAACCTGTCCAAAGTGGACTGCAGGGTACTGGCCATTACCTGTGTCAGGAGTCAGGTTATCCTCAATGCTATATAAAGTGGGTTCATGATACAAGACATGACAGAACTCACCAGGGAGGGATTGCTGCAGGGAGGAGCAAACAAGCTCATCTCTTCCTGACACTAGACAGGCTTTTACATCTGGCCTGTCTGGAGCCCATTACAGCTTTTACACTTGCAGAGTTTATTCAGTTTTCCTCTGACAGGGTGTCCTCCATTAGGACCAGTATTTCCCCAGGTGGGTCATTACAACCCAGCAGGGTGTAATCTGGAAGTCGGGGTCAGATTTAGAGGCCTTGAGGAGATTTTGAACCAGTGACAGTGAATGTGGTGTGCGAGGTAATCGCTGAGCTTCTATCCTGGATCCAGGCCCAACACTACTACTGGTGAACTGCATGGAGCATCTGGGCCCAGTGTTTGCTGAAATAGTCTGGTTTCCTTATCTGTGTGTGGGGGGGGGGGTTCTGAAGTCATTGAAAAGAACTTTGTAGAAGCTTCTGCTGAAAAGCCAAAGCCATCTTTGGAGCCTGACGTTTTGGAAAATTACCAACCTGTCTCTAAACTCCCCTTTTTGGGAAAGATTATTGAGAAGGTGGTTGCACTATAGGTTGAGGCACACCTTATCACCTTTAACATCTATGAGCCCCTGCAGTCTGGGTTTAGAGCAATGCACAGCACAGAGATTGCACTGATTCAGGCACTCCATGACTTGCTCAGGGGAAGGGACAAGGTAGAGCAGTCAATTCTCATTCTCATTCTTCTCAATCTCTCCTTAGCTTTTGACACTGTGGCTTGCTACTGGACTGACTCTGGGGACATGTAGGAATCACATACAAGGTCATCAGCTGGCTTGCATCTTATCTTCAGGACAGGAACCAGTGGGTCATGATGGGAGAATACTCCTCCTACCTTTTGGCTCTGTCCTGTGGGGTACCCCAGGATTCAGTCTTGTCACCCATGTTGGTCACAGTGTATATGATACCCTTGGGTGAGATCATTATACGGTATGGGCTTGTATTTCATTGATATACTGATGATACTCAGCTCTACCTGTCCTTTGCACCTGGGCAATTGGGTGCAGTAAATGTGCTTAATAAGTGCTTGTCCAATATTCAGACTTGGATGTTATTAAGTTGGTTAAAACTGAACCCTGAAAAAACTGAAGTGCAAGTGGTGAAGCTGGGTCACTGGAGTGGAGTGGAGGCTTCCAAGAGGGAGACTGGGCTTTTGCTCAGCCCCTCTAGGTTATTAGCCTCCACCAAGGTGAAAAATCTTGGAGTCATTCTGGACAATTGGCTAACACTGGATGCTCAGGTCCAGAGTGACTTTTACCATCTAAGAAATATCAGCCGGATTAAGTCCCTTGTCCTACCCGATGACCTGGCCATGCTGGTACATGTGTTTGTGACTTTGATGCTCAGCTACTGCAATGCTCTACACTTGGTGTCAAGGGAGGTGCTCGGTGATGCCTGCATCTGCTGCAGAATGCTGCAGCCCAGCTACTGACAGGTCTTTCAACGTGCTGTCATGTGTCACTAGTATTGCATTAACTGCACTGGCTGCCAGTGAGTGGCATATCTTCTTTAAAGTTGGTCTTCTGACCTACAAAACTCTGCACAGGCTGGGCCTGAGCTACCTGTCAGAACTCCTACTTCCTCACATTTCTGGATATCATCTCCATTCTGCTGAGGAAGGCCTCCTGGTAGTTCCTAGGGCAAGACTAAAATTGTCTGTGGACCGGGCAATTGAGGTGGCAGCCCCATTCCTCTGGAATCCTTTACCTAGGACTGCGAGGGAGGCACCCTCGGTGGAGGTCTTTAAATGGGGTCTGAAAACTGTTCTATTTATGCAAGCATTTGGGGAGTAAATTAGTTTATTAGCCATAAATATTTATTGGATAGTGTTGATAGTATTTATGTATTTCACTGTTGGTTGCACCATTGATAATATTATTAGAATGGGTACACCTGCTACCCTAGCTGACATGCTGAAGGGAGCTACACAGGCTTACTCCTTATGGTCTAAAGATAGATCACTTCTGGCTGTCCCAAAATATATTTCCAAGATCGGTGAACAGGCCTTCTCAGCATTTGTTCCCAAGCTCTGGAATTATTTTCCTATGTCTCTATGATGCTGTCAGATTCATCTAGTTTTTGAAAATGAACTTTGCAAGTTTTTGCTGTCTAATGATAAATGTTTGTGTAAATTACCCCATTTATTGTATTTCTCTCACACTTATTCTATTTAATGACCTGACAATTTTGTACTCATGATGTTGAAACCCTTCCGTTATTACATTGTGCTTAATATGATTCATGTCACTCCTTTACTTGCCTGTACTATGGTGACATTATGTATTTTGCCAAAGTATTTATTGTTGCCTTTGTAACTTGCTGCCTATCTATTGTCTGTTTTCTCCTGAGTCATGTCTGAAAATAGGCAATGTTTTTGTCTAGTGCACCTACTCAGTTAACAAAAACAAAATAAAATAAATTCAATGTACTTATGCAACTTGATGTGGTGTTTTGCTTATGCAACTTGTGGAATAAACTTTGTTATGGGTGTTCACTTCTCTGTGTATGAATGTTGAAGGCAAGGAACTCTGGAGGAGGGCTCCACTCCTAGTGGTGTCATGAGAAGTATTCCCTTAGGCTAAGGGTAGTTTAGGAAAAAGCCCCAAGGAGAGAGGATAGCTACTGGAGGAAGAGGGAATGGTGGTGGGGAAAAGAAAAGATGCTTCTGAATGAATCAGGAAAGCAGAGTTTAAATAGGTCAGGTTGGGGCATGGCTGTTGCTTCAGGTATACCGTTAGATGGGTGACACAACTAGTGGATAGCAATTATGGTGATGGAAAAAGATCTTGAGTGGCAGGGGTGTGCTGTATTTCACAGTGCCCTGCACTCAAGTTTTCATTGTCAACAATGTCCTTCTCTGGTCTACTCATGCTCATACCAGGAGAAGATAATATTTAGAGATGGAGGGTGTTGGGGGGCAAAACCCCCTGCAAAAAAAAACTCTTTTCCTCTGCTGTCCCATGTTGCCGTAGCTGGCTTGTGGCAGAAAGTGGGGCTGCGGTCATTGCATGCAAGATGTTTCTGGCACCCTAATTTATGGTGACCAGATTCATGTCTAAATGCAGTGGGTCAACCATTGCTTAAGCTCCTTTAACCACAGGCTTAATCTTTTCAATTTAATGTGCTTATGCAACTTGGTGTGGTGTTATGCTTATGTAACTTGCTGAATAAACTTTTTTATAGCCGTTCACCTCTCTGTGCCTCAGGAATACCATCCTGCAGGGGTTGGGAAGGCAAGGAACCCTGGAAGAGGGTTCCACCCCTATGAGTGCCATGAGAAGGATTCCCTAATGTTAAAGGTAGATAAGGAAAAGGCCCCAAAAGAATGCAGATCAGAAAGCATTGCAGAGGTAATGAGTTGGTATTGAGCATGTGGACCATCGCATAGGTTAGCAGAGATAATGGTAATGATCAGTAGATAACTGAAATTTGTAATGACCTTAATGAGGTTAAATGAATTATAGCTAGAGGGCATGACTTCCCAAGGAGAGAGGGAATGGAAAACAAGAGCCAGCATCACTCTCCATCCAACAGTGGAAACCTACCTAAATAACTGCGGAATCTTACCTAAGTATCCTTGAGAAATGCAACTAAAGTAAATAGATATTATGACCTTTGGCACTGAGGAGAGGAAACACTCCCTTTTAGGAGGAAACCTCTGGTGATCCAAGGTCTAGTTCACCTTCCCTCCAGGCTTGGGATGTCTTATTTAGTGACAGCTCTGCTGTTGCAATTTAGAAACCCAAACCTAGGTGAGGTAAATATTCTGGTTTGGTGGAAAGCTCTCACAACCCCTCTAATGGATATGCCATGAATGGTTGCAAGCACACTCTGCAACATAGGATACTCTGAAGAGAGAGAGTAGAACCCCCAAGGTGAGAGGAGGAGAACAATGATCTCTGAGGCACATAGTTGGCATACTTACTAAAAACATACCAGGTTAACCAGAGGTAGTCAAGGGGATACTAGCATAGAAGACACCACCAAACCCCAATTCTGTTAGCTAAAGTAGCCCTCTTGGGCATAAGGCCCCATCCTTCATAGCTGAAGTCTTAAATTCTACATCAGGAGGTGTCATTGATACATCTGCATGGCTAAAGCTCCACCTGGAGCAAAGACATTCTCACTTTGGGCCAGATAAGAAGGATGACACCCTGAGTTTCTCATGCTCAAGATGCAGACTTCATGGGTGCAGAGCAAGATCATCAGCTGTAGGGCAGGACATGAGCCATAAAAAGTAATGGTCATGGTTGGCATGCCTCCAATTTTTGAATGAGAGTATACAGTCAACTGTTAAGTCCTAGATAGAAGGAGACTGTGTGAAGCCAGTGGCCATCAGTTAAATATTGGGATGCCTTGTGAAGTCAGAGGCCAGAGGTTAGGAGTGGTTAGTGAAGAGTAGCCCAAGCAAAGCCAGTGGTTATGAACAGGTAGGAATATGCTGGGCGAAGCCAGCAGCTGAAGGTTAAAAGCAGGAGCAAAGCCAGTGGAAAGCAAGCCAACCAATTCCATTAAGGATGCTTAACATTGATGACATTGAAAATACTCAATGGCTGTAGGTAATACTTATCTGGGTAGGTGGTAGGTGGCTGGGTGAAGCCAGCAGCCATTGGTTAGGTAGAAGGAGGCTGTGAATGCCAATAATTGAATCAATGAGGTTTATGTAATTGAACTGATATGGTTTATATATGATTATCTTAAATGCCATTTAGGCTGCACAGGAGCAGAAGTAGGAGGCTGTGCGAAGCCAGTGGCTACACATTAGAGCCAATAATGAAACTGATGAGGAGTATGCAGAAATATGGCAAAGGAGCAGGGCAAAAGTAATTTATCTTACATAAAAGCCTCTTCCTGCTACTTGGAGCCATGATGCCCTACTGTGACATCACAGTCCCCCACTGTGGGAATAACAGGGAATCCACAAGCTGAGCACCATTAGACAAAACAGCTAATTTAATGACTGAAAGTTTTAGTATAGATTGAAAATAGAAAAGTAGTGTTTAAATGCCAGCAGCTGTAAGCCAGGCTGACATACCTTGGATTGAATACATAGGCAAAAGTAATGAGAGTTTGGTTTATGATTATAAATGCATACTAGTCCTGCACATAGGACTAGAACAACATTACATTTATGATATAGTGTAATTTGGATGGTAGGGCAGGAACACACCACAATATTTTAGAGGCATCCTCATTTTCCCACTCAGTTTGACTGCTTTCATTTGTATTGCAATAAGATATGAATTAAAGGATCTTGTTCTGATAAGCTGTAGCAAAAAAACACATAAGGAGTGGAAGCAGTACATGAGAATTGTAATGTTGGGAGTGGCAGCTGCCAAGGTGGAGCCAGCACCGAGTGAAGCCAGGCCAGGTGCAAACAATTAAGGTGTATGTGCACACTGTTACAGGCAGGGAGAATAACAAGTATAGTTGAAGTATACAGAAAGCAAGACACAAATGACAGAAAGTCCAGCATAAACCAAGCAGAATCCAAAACACAATAGAATGAGAGAGGCAAACACTGGAGAAGGGAGGGGTGTGGCTGTTCCTTTAACCCATTGAACCACAGGCTAAAGTCTTTCAATAAATACATTTTATGTATTCTGTGTTATCTTTTGTAATGGCACAGTGAGCCTCAAGAGAAGGATGCCATAAACAAATTGAGACTACTACTATGAACACTACTGCTGTACTTCAATCCTTGATCTGGTGCTGACAAACAGGGACCACATCCAGGATATAAGGGTTGAAGAGACTCTGGGTGGGAGTGACCATCACAGTGTGGTTCTGTTTGGACATGTGCCATGAATAGGCCCCCACTAAAACCAATGGCCTGAATTTTAGAAAGGTGGACTTCAGAAATATGGGTGAACTGCTAAGGAGTCACGTGTCAAGCATCCAAGTGGATATGGTGTGGACCAAAGGTGGCCCATCATCAAGGAGGGAAGGAGGAAATAACTCCTAACTTCACCAAAACACCACATAACAACAATTACAAACATGTCTATGGCAATATTAACTCCTCAAAAAGTCTGCACCTATCATACGTGATAATAAAACTATAAACCATCTGATAAGGTGAACATCTTCATCAGATATGTCTGTTCTGTATTTGCAAAAGAGAGCAAATCCCTCTGCATAAATACCCCCACATCAGTTGATACCATTGCTATCACACCAGAAGATGCTAAAAAGAAGATTGATAACTTAAAAGTTAACTAATCTCCAGGACCAGACAATATCTTGTACCATGTCCTAAAGCTCCTGAGGGATCAAATAATAATTCCATTGAAAATACATTTTGAAAAATCATTATACTCCAGAATCATACCTGATAACTGGCACACTGCACATGTGGTCCCTATTTTTAAAAAGGGCAGTAAACATAATCCTAGAAACTATAGGTCCATAAGCTTAACATCAATGTGGGAAATATTCTGGAATATTGTATGAAAGACACAACGCAACACAAAATGCCTAATCAGGACAATGCCTAGCATGGTTTTGTGATGGAAAGGTCATGTACAGGCAATTTACACTCTTTTTATGAGAACGTAAGCAAGATATTAGATAACAACACCCCATGTGACCTAGTATACCTTGATTTAAGCAAGGATTTCAATTTGGTCCAACAATGGGAGGTTCCACAAAAATTGGAACAGAAGGATCTGGACCATAAATTACTCAGGTGGATAGCTGGGTGGCTAGAAAACAAAACACAGAGAGTGGTTTTAAACTTGGAGTGTGTGAGTGTTGCTAGTGGGGTCCCCCTAGGTGTTGGTATTGGGTCCAGTGATATTTCAGCTTTTCATATTGGATAGCATGTCAAATGTGTCAAGGTGGGCAATTAAGTGTGCAGACAATACAAAGCTAGACATACCAGTTGCATCTTTAGAATGAAAAAGCAGCCTACAAAAATACTGTAAAAAGGGTATCCTGGATTACAACAAGATAGACCAGAAAAATCTGGTCTACCTTGCAGCAACTGGCACATGGGATCGAGAATCCCAATCACTGGCTGGGAGAATGCTGCAAGCCCTCTGCACCATAAGTTCAGCGCAACTAGGGCTTGCGGCATTTGTAGCCCTTTTGTGAATCCATCCACTAAACTTAGAAGGCTTGATTCTCAAAGGTTGATGCAGTACTTGTACAAGCCCTGCATCAAATCCTGCACTGCAATGGACACATTTGTATACCGTGCACCAAATTCTAAAAGGTTGTCACACTTTACCCGTTTTATGGTGGCTTGCACCAAATATTTTGTGCAAACCCTGTAAAAAAGTCAGCAACATTAGACCAGAATAAGCTGGTCTAACATGGGGCAAAGGGCACATGGGATTGGGAATCCCGATTGCCAGCTGGAGAATGTTGCAAACCATATACGCCATGTGTTTGACACACCCAGGTCTTGTGGCATTCTAAATCATATGAGAATCAAGCCCAATATCTTAATGGGAACTCAAACGGGAAATTATATTTAATTTAGAAAAATGCAGAGTTATGCACATCATGATTAAATACCCTGTGCACACTAACACTCAATGCAACAAGGGACTCAACACCACTACACAGAAAAGGGATCTGGGTATTACTATAACTATGGACCTTGAAGACTCAAAACAATGCAACAAAGCTATCTCAAAGGCAAACAAGATAATATAGGCAATAAAAACAACATACAATCAAGACATCAAAATATCACCTTCCCTTTCTACAGGGCATATTTGTGGCCACAGCTTGATTATGCTACCCAGTTTTGGTGTCCATACATAACAGGGGACATTCATCAGTGGGAGGGAGTCCAGAGAAAAGTAATAAAATCAATTCCAGAACCTAAAAACATCTCATACAAGACCAGATTAAGGAAGCATGATTTGATGCCCTTAGAAACGAAACTAAACAGGGGTGGCTAATTACTTATGCTTGACATAATACATGACCAGTACTTATTTGATGAAATTAACTTTGATTTTAAATAAGTCCATCATGACACAAGGGTTCATCTATTATAAACTACTGGACATAAATTTAAAACTATAAAAAGGAAATTTTATTTCACCCAGTGGGTAGTAAGTCCATGGAATTCTCTACCAGTTGAAAATTGTTGTTAGTAAAAACAGGAAGATATTTAAGAATAAATCAGATGACTACATAATGAATGGAGGTTGTTTGCAATACTATTAATGAAGCACTAAGGGGTGTACGCCTGGTAGCTACTATTACACCTTTGTATAAACCTTTGCATAACGGTTGACACAAGGGAGTGTGTTAGGTTAAGGTGAAGAACTTGTGTGCCTAAGCACCGTGCTGGTTTAGCACTGAGGTCACCCAGGCAGTAAGTCATAAGAGGTCATCCTACAAGAAATTCAGCTCAGAAAAGGGGACATGTGGGTGGAGGAGAATGGGGGTAAAGCAGAGGTACAGAACAACTACTCCTGTCTTCACCAGGGATAGAGGTGAACTGGTTACTCCAATGGGAATGAAAGTAGAAGGGGGCAGTGGGCATGGATGTTTTGACTGAGGTGGATAGTGTGTATAGAGAGTTAATAGCATTGAGGGTAGATAGACTCCCAAGCCCAGATGGCATACACCCAAGGGTGCTGACAGAGCTGATGAAGGAGCTTGCAGCTCCCTTTGCTGACCTGTTCAGTAGTTCACTGGAGTGGGGGTTTGGTACTGCAGGACTGGGGAATGGCACATGTAGTACCCTCCATAAAAGCAGTCCCAAGAACAACCCAGGGAACCATATACAGATCTTTTCTGACATTAATCATGACAAGCTCATGGAGACCATACTTAAAGGGGAACTATCATCATTCCCCCAACAAAAACACGTGATCTATATGTCCCGACAAGTTAAATCATGCAGGTGGTAATTTTTTTAAATAAGTTATAGAGTTTTTATTTGTAATTTATCTGGTTGATCCTCCAACACTCCACCTGCCATTAGTATGTCACAGTCCTCAGCGGCCAGCCCTTTGATGATGCAACTGACTGCTGAGCAGTGGGTGGACTCCTATGTAACAGCACAGTGGTTAGGAATTATCCAACAATATACAGTGGATGATTGCACTTCTAGCTACATTATTGATTATCTGAATTTTCCTCAGCTGGTACCAGAGTTAGAAGTGCAAAGATGTGCTGTATTTCCTTTGATAATTCCTAACCACTGTGCTGTCACACTGGAGTCCATTGCAGCTCAATTGCGTCATCAAAGGTCTTGCTATGGGAGATTCTGAAATACTAATGGTGGACAGAGCATCACAGGATCAACCAGATAAATTACAAATAAAAAATTCTATAACTTTTTTTAAATCATTAACACAAGTGAGATTTACCTAATCAGAACCTATAGATCCTGTGTTTTTGTTGGGTAATGATGACAATTCCCCTTTAAGGAAAAGTTATTAGAGAATCTGGATGAGAATAGTCTTTAGAATGAGAGGAAACACCAGTTTATGGGAGGGAGGTCATGTCAAACAAATCTGATTGACTTCTTTGAATGGGTCACTAAAACAGTGGATGGGGCCAAGCAGTAGACATCCTTCACCTGGACTTCAGCAAGGCCTTTGTCCTTTTACCACAAAAGAGGTTGATTATGAAGCTGGTGAATCTAGTGGTTGATGAGAAGCTGACCAGGTGGGTGGGGAAGTGACTGGTGGGACAGGACCCAGAGTATGATACTGGAAGGTGAGGTCTCCACCAGCAGGGAGGTCACCAGTTGGGTCTCACAGGGCTTGGTTCTTGGACCAGGGATGTTCAATGTCTTCATCAACAATATTGGGGATGGCATTAAGGGCATATATTGTCTATTCTCGGATGACAACAAGCTCTGTGGAAGGGTGGACAATAGAAGGGATTCAAGACCTAAGGGAAGATCTGGAAAAGCTAGAGAGCTCGTCTGAGATTTGACAGCTTGGTTTAAATGCAAAGAAATGCAAAGCTATGCACACTGGAGCCAAAAACCAAATGACTCAGTACAGCTTGGGAGGGGTCCAGGTATGTGCATCAGAGGAGGAGAAGGACCTGGGAGTGATGATCACCTGTGACTTGAAACACTCTAGGCAACGTAGGAAAGCAGCAGCAAGGGCAAATAAAATGTTGGGCTGCATTGACTGAGGGATCAGCAGCAGGAAAGTGGAGGTAATACTGCCCTTCCTCAGGTCATTAGTGAGGCCACATCTGGACTGCATTGTACAGTACTGCTGCCCATGCCATAAAAAGGACATAAATCTGAGGGAGTTGGTCCAAAGGAGGGCAACTAAGATGATCATGGGAAAGCAGGGTAGGATGTATGAGGAGAGGTTGGAGGCCCTAATCATGTACTCCTTGGAGGATGAGAAGAGATGTGACATGACTGCAACCTTCAAGAATTTGAAAGGCATACAGAAGGTGGGCAATGACAGTCTCTTCAAATTTAGTGAGAACCAAAATATGAGGGGACATAGTTTGAAGTTGAAGGGGAAGGAGGTTTAGGAGAGATGCTATGATGCACATCTTCATGGAGATTGTAGTGGCATGTTGGAATGTGCTTTCTTAGAAGGTGGTTTCATTGAAAATTGGAGGCAACCTCAAGAGAGGCTGGGATAGAATTAAGGTGAAAATAAAGGCCAAGGGAGGGGGAATTGGAGTTCAAGGGCAGATTGGGGTGGGGGCAGGGTCAGTAGCTTATGCTGAGGACCCTGCAATATGAGCAGACTAGATAGACCTAATCACCTTATTCTGCTAGCTTCATTGTATGTTCATATGGACTAATAGTAGCATAGTATGCAATAACCCCATACCTGGAAATGCCTCTGTGGTTGATGCTCACAAACCCTTTAGTTTTAACTAAAGAGCCTTTTTTAGACTGATATGAAAAATGCACCTTTATTGGATTCAAGCATTCACTTAGATGATGATGCTTTAGAGTTAACAGAATCACTTTTTTGGGTTTGATTTTGTTTTTCCTGTGCAGGAGCATGAATGCTTAGCCTGGCTATTGACATTCCCTTTTGGTTTGTGGATGCTCCATTGTCTACCTGAGGCTCATTACTAGCCAGACTCTGAACACTTTGATCCATTTTTTGTGGTGTTTTTTTTAATTTCTAAAAATATCTTTCTCCAACCCTAGTGTCTTGACTCTCACTCCCATCCCTACTGTGCCAGTCTGTACACAGGAAAGCCAGCCACACATAAATGATGATGACCACCACCACCACCGCTTCCTTCCACAAAAGAGAAAGAATAGTGCCTTCTAACATTACTGCTTAGTGACTGTATTTAGCTGCTCAACAACATAATTCTGGTAATGTCTTTGGAATGTAAATTGATGATGTACATGTGTATTTTATGATTTTATGAAGGGCACAGTGGTGATGATGAAAATAAGGAGAATAAGAAATCGAGATGATGATGTATGATGACACTTTTTTATACTTCAGCAGGTACTGTAGCAACTAATGTTGTCTCCAGTTTCAGAAGTTCACTCTCAAGTCTCAAATGAATAAATATGAAAAACACCAGACTTGTCATCTCCTCCTTATTTGGTTTAACAAAAAATAATAAAAATAATAGTCTGCTATGAGTCCAGTCAGGACAGGATGAATATGTATGTTAACTCATTGTTATCTCTCTCTCTCTCTCTCTCTCTCTCTCAGCCTCTCTCTATTTTTCTTCTTTTTGTAAAGTCTCTTTTATGTTGGGGTCTTGGGGAAGTGGTATTTTATTTTTTTTAAACTCCTTCCACAGTCTCCTCCATATCTTTCTCTTCAACTCCATCCTCACTCAGTTGCCAGAAGTCACCTTTATGCTGAGATCTTGAGACAGGATATTTTATTTTTGTAACCCCCACCACAGTCTCTCTCTCTCTCTCTCTGTCTCTCTCTATCCCCCTCTCTCCCTCTCCCTCTCAGCAGCCAGAATCCACTTTGATGTTGGTGTCATTTTGTGTTGGACTCTTGAGGTGGGGTAGTTGATATTTTTAAATGGTAAATGTTCTTCTTCTTATGATAAGTAGTATCTCTTTCCTTCTAAAATGTTAACTTTCTTATTCTGATGATAAGGGGTATTTGTTTTCAGGTAAAAAGCTAAATTAAATTGTTCTTATGATAAGAGGTATTTGCTTTCAGATAAAAAGGCAAATTGTCTTTTTTTTATGATAAGTGGTATTTGTTTCCTTGTAAAATATAACATTTTCTTATTCTTATGATGAGTACTCTTTTCTGATAAGATTGTTAGATTGTACATTTTTTTGTTCTTATAATATGGGTTATTTCTTTCCTTTTAAAATGTTTTTTTTTCTGTTATTGAGATAAAGAGTGTTTGTTTTCTTATTAAATGGTAAACCGTCTTGTTCTTATGAATAGGGCTCTCTCCTTGAGCCTCTTCTGTTCTCCATTTTCATAAATGAGCTGGCCTCAGCCCCAGCTCATGGGCGACCTACAAAATATGCAGATGACCTTGTCATCCTGAACAGCTCCCAGGACATCTCTGTCATCACTGCCCAGCTTAACTCTGACTTTGGCCTAATCCAAACATGGCTAAAGGACCACAAACTCACTATTAACCTGCGTAAGACTCAGACCATGCTATTTGGCCTTGCAGCCAATACAAAAGCTGTCCTGGCCCCTCTAAAGATCTCATGTGCTGATGGGTCCTTTCTGCTAGCTATTGATCATATTAAGTACCTGTGGGTGACACTTGACCCTCAGCTAGATTTCTCGTTGCATATACACAACACATGTAAGGCCTCTAACTGTAAGCTGGGTCTCACATACAGGGCTAAAAGCTGCCTCACCCCGGCTGCTCGGCCAGCCCTAGCTAGGGGGGTCCTCCTACCCATGCTAAGCTATGGACTTGTCACCTTTGACAAGTCACAAAAAGCAGTCTCTCAAAATGGGATACAGCATACAACAGCATCTGTCACTTTGCACTTTCAGCCCCATGCCTCACCCACCGATGTGAGCTCTACTCCCGGCTTGACTGGCTCCCAACGGAACAGCACTGCACCTTTGTCTTGGGCAACTTCATTGACAATGTGATCCAAACGGCTACCCCCTTCTACCCTCGCTGCATCTCCCTTACCCACTACCCCTTCCTACCACTTAAGATCCAGTGACTGTCATGTCCTCCTGGCTCCAAGAACTCGCACACAAATGGGAGACTGGGCCTTTGCTGCGTACGCACCCCGGTTATGGAATGCCCTCCAAGCAAGCACTTGCTCCTCTGCCTCCCATTCCTCCTTTAAAGCCTCCCTCTGGGGATTCCTCAAATCGGCCTCCATCTGCCTCTGCACTTAATGTCTGTCTGGGTTCTTTACCCTACGCCTCTGCTTAAGGTGGAGGTGCTCTGTCCCTTACTTACTAGTGAGCTGACAGATTCGTAGAAGAAATTATTATGTTGGGTCTACTCAGGCCCTTCTGCCCATTAGCATGAATATGTTCACTGCCTCTTCCTCATGCTCTGCCTTGACTCTCCAATCCCCAACCCCCAACTGTACTAGTCTTGTTTGCCTGCTTTCTTTATCCATTGGGGTGTAGCTGCTCTGGTATGTTGACTTTTGCCTTTCTTGCCTGAACCATGTGGTTGTGTAAAACCAGATGTTCTTGTATTGTCCTTGCTCTCCTCTATACTCCTGAATGTGTACCTTGTACTTGCTTGACTGCTATTCTTGAATGTACCTCTGTACTTTGTACTTGTCTTTGACTGATGTTCTTGAATGTACCTCTGTAATCTCCTGGGTCGCACCTGAAAATAGGCATTTGGTTGTCTAATGTGCTTACCTGGTACAAAAGCAAATATATAATAAATAAATGATGAATCCAGCAGAATAAGGACATTTGATCTATCTATTATGCTTGTATTGCAGGGTCCATAGCTTGAGATACTGTCCCAGTCCCCCCAACTCCTCTCATCCTTTCTATCCTTTCCACCCATCACCTGTATCTCCCCAATATGTCTATCCCAGCCTTTCCTGAAGCTGCCCACAGTGTTCAACAAAACCATCTCTTGTAGTAGCACTTTCCAACTGACACCCACTCTCTTCATTAAAAAGTGCTTCCTAATCTCCCTTGTAAACCATCCCCCTCCAGCTTAAGACTGTGTTCCCTCATGTTACAGGTGCACTTAGCCTCAAGAGACCCTCCTTATCTACCATGTTTATCCCTTTCAAGTACTTGAAGGTATCAATCATGTTTCCTTTCTCCCTCCTCTTCTCCAGGGAGTACATGTTCCGTGCTCTCATTCTCTTCTCATATGTTTTTCCTCTGCTGACCTGTGATCTTTTTTGTTGCCCTCCTCTAGACTGTCTCTAGCAGTCAAATGTCTTTTTTTCAGTGAGAACCAGTATTGTACTCTAGATGCAACCTCTCCACTGACCTATACAAGGACAGTATAGCCTCCCCTTACCTACTGCAGATTCCCCTAGTTATTCATCCCAATATCTTATTTACCCTTGCTTCTGCTTTCTTTCACTGCATGGTGTACTTCAGGTCACTGATGATCATCACTCCCAGATCCTTCTCCTCCTCCATAGCTAATACCCGGACCCCTCCAAGCTGTACTCTGTAATGGGATTTTTGTCTCCAATGTGCATAACATTCCATTTCTTAGCATTGAAGCCAAGCTGCCATATACCAGACTACCTTTCAAGACTTTTCAGATCATCCTGGAGGTCCTTTATCCCCTCAGCAGCATCCAGCCTCCCATAGAGCTCAGTGTCGACTGTGAAGATGTTCATTCTTTCCTTAATGCCATCCCCAGTGTCATTGATGAAGACACTGAATAACACTGGTCTGAACACCGAGCCCTGCAGTGTTCCACTGGTGACCTCTCTTGTGCTAGATAATAACTCTCCTCTTACCATCACCCTGTAGGTCCTGTTCCTCAGCCAGTCTTCTACCCATCTATTCATCTTCTCCCCAGACCTGGGATCTGCCAAATTCCAGATCAACCTCTCGTGGGGTACAGAGTCAAGGGCCTTGCTGAAGTCCAGATAATGGATGTCCATTCCTTGGCCCCTGTCTACTGCCTTAGTAATACAGTTGAAGAAGTCAAGCAGATTTGTTTGACATGATCTCTCTCTAATAAACCCATGCTGCCTCACATCTTGGAGATCATATTTTCTCTAGATACTATAACAACCTTTCTCTAAATATGGTCTTCATGAACTTGTACATGATTGAGGTCATACTGACCAGTCTGTAATTCCCTGTGTCATCATTGGCACTGCTCTTGTGGAGGGGCACCACATGTGACATTTTCCAGTCTTGCAATACCACACCTGACTCCAGTGAACAATTAAATGAGCAGATCAGTGGCCCTGCAAACTCCTCTGCCAGTTCCCTCAGTACCCTTGTGTGTTCGCCATCCGGGCCTGTTGATTTGTCCACCTTCAATGTTAGTAACCCTTCCCTCACTCTACCCTCCTCTGTCACTACATCCATGCTTCCATTCTCCCTACTCCTCTTCTCCCCTCAGAGGTACTATTCCATCTTTCTCCTTGGTGAAGATGGAAAAGAAGTATTTGTTCAGTACCTCTGTTTTCTCCCCTTCTCCTCCACCTACTTTTCCCTGTTTCTGAAGCCTAGCGATCCTGTCCTTCCTGTGTCTCATCTTGATTATATAGTGAATAAAGGCCTTCTCCACTTTCTTAATTCTCTCTGCTATCTGCAGTTCCTTCTGTGCCTTTGCCTTCTGGACTACCCTACTTGACACACTAGCCAACCTTAGGTAATTCTCCTTATCCACCTCCCTCTTGATCTTTCTGAATTTCCTATAGGCTAATCACTTTTCCCTTACTGCCTGTGTGATTGCAGAACTGAAGCAGCTGGGTGCGTTGGCCCTTGATTTCTTCCCTTTGAGCCTAATTCACTTCTCTGTGTATACCCTTTGTCCCTTCTTAATGATGGGCCACCTTTGATCCATCCCCATATCTACTCTGTTGTCCACCAGGTATCTTCTTAGTATCTCATTCATCTTATTGAAGTCCACCCTCATAAAATCCAGGATTGTGGTCTTAGTGGGGATATTTTCTCTGACCATGTTCAACTGGAAGCACGTTGTGCTATGGTCACTTCCACCCAGTGGTGCCTTGACTGTTATTTCTTGTACGTGCTCCCCATTCGTGAGCACTAGATCAAGGATTGTCCCCTCCCTGGTGGGTTCTGTGATGCTCTGAGTCAGGAACCCACTCTGCAACAACTCTAGGATCATCTGACTCCTGGTGCATGTTGGGGCTAGTATGCTCCTGTCTACCTTGGACAGGTTAAAGTCCCTCACTATTACCGCCTCTCCTTTCCTTGAAACTTCTCTTGCAGCTGTTCTTATGATAAGGTGTATTTGTTTCCTTGTAAAATGTAAATGTTCTTTTTCTTACGATAAGGGGTATTTGCTTTCTTGTAAAATGGCAAATGTTCTTGTTCTTATGATGAGGGGTATTTTCTTTTCTTATATTAAGGGGTATTTTGTAACATAAATGGCAACTTTTATTTCTTGCTTTTGGCCTCCATTGCCATCTCCCCTGTACAATCTCATCTGTCTTTCTTCCTCAGTCTCCAACTCTGTCCTGAGCACATACAGGAATTCCCTTTTTAAATTGCAGCTAAGTAGTCGTTCTTGTTTTTCTTTTATTTTGTTGTTGTTGTTGTCTTGTAATCTGGCCCTCCCACCTTTGACACTGTATTCTGTTTGTCTCTCTCTCTGTCTTACTTTCCTTTCAGGAGCCATCCTGAACCCCTGTTGTTTTTATTTTATAATTTATTATTTTTAGTAGGTTCCCCACTGCTTTCATAGTCATCCCTCCTTCCACTCCCTTTTCATCCTCTGCTCATCTGTCTCCATCTCTCATCTAGCTCTACCTGCACCACCACTCTCACTCTACTGTGTAAGTCTGTTGCGCAGTTCAGCAGTGTCACATGAGCATTCTGCCCTCAAGCTACTGAATATTGGCTGTGCCTATGACTACTGCCTGCATGTTGCTGATGGTCCATTGCATCAAGCAGTCCCCTTCCCACATTTATTTTATTTATTCTGTTGGTAACCAGGAAAGGCCCACTAGTGTTACACAAGGCCCCTGCACCCTAATTGATACCCTCAGGGGTACACCGTAGACAGCTAATGTTTAGGCATAGGCTATACTAATACATAGGGCTAAGGGCATCTACCGTATAAGAGTAGATGTCAGGATATGAATACATATTATTGTAACTCACTTTGCTTGCTAATGCACACACATTATACCATGTATTTTCCTGTCTATTTCTTACTTGTCAGATGCCAAGACACCTGTCCTTGAAGTAATTATAATGTGTAAAGGCAACATTGCCATCTTTCGGTGATGGACACCACTTCACCTTGTTATGTAAGACTTTGTATAAGAACGTCTTTGTTCTAAAACTGATGACTTTACAGAATTATATAATGTTATCGTGGACCGTGGAGCCACCTCTAATTTAGCCAATAGGGCTCATCTCTGTAACTAGAAATGTTTCTGTCTTTTAGTAACCATAGTAATTATCACAAGTATATAATGTTGTGCACAGGCTTTACACCTCGGAGACCCGAGAGATCCCAAGAGACTACAGAGAAACCTCGAGGTGTAGGGAACGCTTAGCACTGGCTCCCGGTTTGTATTGGTAAGAACTGCTTAAGGCAACTGTGATTTATCCCTTTTGGTAGTAATAAACTTGTTTATTACTCTAATGCAACTTGTCTGTGAGTATTTGCATCTCCAATATTGCCAAGAACCTGAAGGTGAGGTTTAGACCTCTTACAATTGGCTGACCGTGGTGCAGGTTGATATTGAGTGTTGTAAGTTTTCACTTTGTTGCTATACATTTCCCTTCCCACGGGACTGTAGGTGTACACTCCCGTACCACCTCTCCCATCTTTTCTACTAGTTTGTAGATACTTGCAAAGTCTAGCTGACTTTTTGGGTGTGGTCAATGCCGTCTCGACCCACTCCATAGCAGCTTTGAATTGCAAGACTACAACTTAAACAGTAGCCCGGCTGTGTTTAAAGTACTCGTGTTGTGGATCGATACGCAACACGTGGTCTTTTTCACAGTTTGAATTTTCGTTCCCTCCCACACAATGGCCACCGTATCAGATATCTGCACAGAACTGAGACTTGATGTCTCTAACTTTCTTACCTCACATGGAGGATGGGCTGACTTCGCGTGGGACGCGAGTCAATCCTAAAACCCTGTACTGGGCATTTCAACCCAGTACACAGAGACGCAACAGTCAACCAATAAGCGCTGTGCTAAAGGGTTGATGGTCACTGCTCTCTACGCTGCTTTGGAAGCCTCCGAAGTGAGGTTTCGTACCCTTGACCTGCAGATCGCATCCCTTAAGCATGCGATGGGTTTCCAGGAAACAGAATGTATTCGGATACAGCAGAATTTGGAATCAGAACTCCAATCTTTGCGTAATGAAAAGGATTCACTATTGCATCATTCCGCACAGGCTGGTGAACAAGAAATGTGCACTTTAAAACAGGAGTGTGAAAGTTTAAGATAGGATAAGAGTCAGGTGGTGCAAATGAATGATTTGTTGAGTGCTGCGAATTGCACAGTTGAGTGATGAAATGGGTGAACTTCAGGACGAGATCAACCAGGTACGTAACGATTTAGAAACAGCTTATAGGGACAATCGCGAATTGTGCACTGGCGTAATCGCTGTTTTGCAGAAGCAGAAACAAGATCAGGTTGATATGGATGTTGCAAGTGTGAATCATGATGAATGTAAAGCTAAGATGGATAAACTGCGCCATCAGCGAGAGGTTTTGACTGGCCATGTTAAGGCAATGGGAGGCGTAGCCCCTGCCTTTCACTCGTCATCGGAGGGGGAACCATCCGATGACGACATCTCACAGTACAACGCCCAGTCACGCCCCTACTATGGCCCAGATTCCCCACCCAGCCATCCACAGTATGGCGGGTCCCCGCCCACTACTCCTCAGGTCACACGTAGACGACATTGTGACGCTCATCATGGGAAACGCCATCATGGCGGCGCCCATGATAGGGGGGGAGCAGGCCCAAGCCTGGTCCCGACGGCACCTCCGGTAGCCGTTATTAGTGTGGAAGACAGGCAAGAAATTGAAACCATGATTGATAGAGCATTGGAAAATGTTCCTCTTCCTGAAAGAAGTATGAAAGCCATTAAAAGTCAGATTTGACAAATTTTTCAAGAAGCTGGCACTCAGGAAGGTGCTGTTTGTACTGCGGCTGAAGCTGCAGCTTGCACAGCATTGGATGGTGCGCGAGACGCATTACCTTTGCCTGATCGACCACCAACTAATCCCCTACAAATGGCCTACTCTGTTCAGCAAATTGCTGGCAGCATTGGTCGGATGAACCTGTCTGACAATCTCAGCTGCCATTTGGAAAAGGTGCGCTCCAAGTGCGAGATGCTCAGCCTCGCCGCAGAATATCAGGTCCAAATACTACGCCAGACCATCGATCCTAGTTTATGGGCCAAACTTGGTCGTTGCTCCTGACAAATCCACCCTGCAAATTGAGGGGCAAACCACATCACAAGGACAAGTTCTCGCTGTGGCCAAACTCTCTAAGGGGAACTTTCCAGGGTTGGCCCAATGCTAAATTATCCCCAAATGGTTCACTGTCCTTGTTACAAACTGCATTAAGACACTCTGGTTTGTATAACATAACTGCTTTGATTGTTCCTTCCTATTGTAATTCTCTTTCTCAAGATTCTGCCCGCAGATTCTGTGCTGTACACCACATGGCCTCAGCAGCCATGTATCTCTCTGTGCTGCCTCCTACTGAAAAACAGCTTTTGGAATGTCCAAAACATACCCCAGGTCCCTGTAGTGGTCTCACAGCCACTGCCCTCCCAGGTTCTTTGATTAACAATTTACAGTTTATGCATATACCTGTTTTATTTAACCTTACTTACTGGAATATGAAAGAATTTGGTATGTGTCACAATACCAATACATCTGCATTCTATAGTACTTTATTGCTTGATAGTTTAGCTGCATTTCAGATTCGCACTCCAGATCCCTTTACTGGGTTTACTCTCACCAACACAGAGGTAATTTTAGGAGGAAACCTCCTTCTAGTACTCTTACCCAAAAACATACTAGACGTGAAGATGACAGTTCTGATGTTACAGGTGCCACAGGTACTGTCACAGGTCTTTTCGGTACTGCTATGTCCATTTGGAACAAAGCAGACATCGCTGCTATCAAAAGTCATTCTGCAAAATTCTCCACTGGTTTGATTAATAATGCTTTACCACCTTTATTGCATGGTGTGGATGGTCTTAGTCAGGAAGAAAGATACACTGTATACAACATGCATGACATCGCAAAAGCATTCACTGATTCCAAAGATAAGATTAATGCACTCATACAACAGAACAATAGAGAAGCTGATAAACAATATATTGGTAGAGAAATACTTTGTTCTGCATATGGTTCATATATACTCACTACCATTAACAATCTCTTCAGAGACCTGGAAACTGGAAGAATCCCTGATATAATACATGACAGACGCATCTCTAAATGGTATTGTCCTAAATGTAAACTTCCATCTTGTATTTCCCTATGTATGCAACAGACACTGTCCATTCCTCTCTCCACAGCTCGAAATTTGGGGTTTGTGACCAGACATCCTAATACTGGTCCTTGTTTTTCTAGTAAGAAATGTTCTATAACAGATACTATGTTTGTCTCCTTTACTGTCTCCTTACACGTTTTACTCACTACAGCCTTGTTGTTAGACAAGCTGGCACTGGCACATTCTATTGGGCATTTGGATGATGACATCTACCGAGAACTCCTGGATCTACCACCTCTACTGGTCTACCACTCCTTCCTGGATGCCTGGGTGGCACCGCACACGGACTGTTGTGCGAAAAAAGCAATACATCTACCTGTGCCGATGTGATGTGTTTGATGTTATACGCCCTGTTTGTGGCTACTCTCCAGACAGCATTGATTGGACTTTCACTATGGATGATGACGTCACTGATAATGGCACCAACTCTTTTGAATTAACGCCGTCACCAGATCAGCTCTACCAGTCCTATCGTGAGGAAGCTCATTGCCTGTCAACACGGATTTCCAAGACGATCTACACATGCCCTGTCCAGCTGCAAAAATGGAGACTGCCTACAGTACGTTCACAGTATAACTCTGACGGAGAATACTGTATAGTGACAAATGTGAAATCTTATTCATATGGTTCTGTTACTTGTTATATTGATTACCCCAACTTCTGTTTTGTTCCCCATCAAAAAACTGTTATTGGACATACTGTCATACCCCCTGTTCCCCTTATGGAAGCAGACATCATTGATGGTAATCCAGATTATTTACTCACACTTTCAGAATACCTACCCTACTTTAATGTACACATAGATCCACTTACACTTACATTGAAATCACTTTTAGATAGAAAGGACACACACCTCATCCACATCAGCAATAATATAACCAAAGCCAATGAAGCAATTCTTGACCTAATGAATGATGGAGATATGAATAACGCATTGACTAACACCTGGTTAGAAATCACTTTTAAAGGTTTTGTTATAATACAAGCATTTTTGATATTTACTTTGATTATTATGCTTTGCTGCCTACGCCGTACTCTACGCCAACACCGTGAGCAGCTTGAGTTCCTTTACAAGGCTCGCACCTCCGGATTGTAAAGGACCACTGCTCCTGTCCACACCTTGTATTTCCCTGTGTTGCCCTTTGAGGCAACAAGGGGGGGAATTGTTACACGCGGCCCCTGCACCCTAATTGATACCCTCAGGGGTACACCGTAGACAGCTAATGTTTAGGCATAGGTTATACTAATACATAGGGTTAAGGGCATCTACCGTATTAGAGTAGATGTCAGGATATGAATACATATTATTGTAACTCACTTTGCTTGCCAATGCACACATATTATACCATGTATTTTCAGTCTATTTCTTACTTGTCAGATGCCAAGACACCTGTCCTTGAAGTAATTATAATGTGTAAGGCAACATTGCCATCTTTCGGTGATGGACACCACTTCACCTTGTTATGTAAGACTTTGTATAAGAACGTCTTTGTTCTACAACTGATGACTTTACAGAATTATATAATGTTATCTTGGACTGTGGAGCCACCTCTAATTTAGCCAATAGGGCTCATCTCTGTAACCAGAAATATTTCTATCTTTTAGTAACCATAGTAATTATCACAGGTCTATAATGTTATGCACAGGCTTTACACCTCGGAGACCCGAGAGATCCCAAGAGACTACAGAGAAACCTCGAGGTGTAGGGAATGATTAGCACTGGCTCCCGGTTCGTATTGGTAAGAACTGCTTAAGGCAACTGTGATTTATCCCTTTTTGTAGTAATAAACTTGTTTATTACTCAAATGCAACTTGTCTGTGAGTATTTGCATCTCCAATATTGCCAAGAACCTGAAGGTGAGGTTTAGACCTCTTACACTAGGAACAAGTGCCTGTTTTCAAGGGTGACCTGGGATTACTGCGGTAGTTAAGTGACTTGCTCAGAGTCACTCAATGTGCAAGTGGAGGTTGCAGGATTCAAACTCATGTCTGCTGGATGTGCCAAGCTCATTCACAGCTCATTACTCTAACCTCTAAGCTATACTGCCAGCCCCATTCCCCTTTCTCCCCTTCCCCCCACCAATGTTAATTATTGGCAACACTCCTCTTCCCTTCTTCTCCCATCCCTAGTGTTTTGCCCTGATTTGTCCAGTACCCTCCTTCCACTCACACCACTTGTCTCTTTCTTGTCTTATCCTCCTCCACCCCTCACCACATGACATGAAGCTCCATGTCCTTTCTCTTCCCAACCTCACACTGACTTACCCTGTCCCCTACTTTGCACATTATATCTCTCCTCTGCTCTTTGTGTTTCTCCTCTGCTCACTGCATGTCTTCTCTGCTGCTCTCTATCACACACTGCTGCTCCCCCACCTTACCCACATATTTGAAACTGAACTCCATTGATATAGTCCTTATTTATCTGTCATGTGGGTAGGTGCTGGATTCAAAGGTGGTCTCATTTACAAAAGAGCAGTCTGTCCAGCCCTAGTTTACACCCATTAACATTAATAAATATTTCTTGAAAATGTTTTGAATTTGATAGACTTCAGCTGAAACTAATATGTTATGATCTTACATAAAGGACTGAGCAGATTTCAATGTGCCACAAGTCCTTTCCATGCTCACAATTTAATTTCTATGTTGTCATGTTAAGAGAGGTGTTATAACACTGAAAATAAAGGACAGTTTGCAAAGATTTTAAACACACACCATGAAGACATGTGAAAGTCAACCTATGCTTTTCAATGTCATTAAAGAGTATATTTCTTTGAATATTTAAAGAAAGCCACATTCCATGGCTTCTGAGATTTATATTACTGCCAAGCCCATGACAAAATTAGATAATATGTTGGAATATGTGTCTTTCCAAACACTATTTAGCTAATAGATAGATAACAATATTATGTTGTTTGTGTTGCTGGCTGTACACATGAAAGGGCAGGCTGTGAAAAACAGTGGAATCTAGTAGTGAACATAGTGAGTAATAATCAAAAGTAATATAACCATCTAGTGGTGGTCTTTGAAGTAGGAAGTATTACAGCCAAGGAAGCACTTTACCCTCCCAACTAGTGGAAATTTCCCATTAACAGAATAGTTAGAAGTCCAGCCTTCAAGATTCATGGTTCCATGTTTGTTTTCCTGCAAAGAGCTGAAGGTGCTTCACCCCCAATCACAAAGTAAACAGAGGGACAGACATAATGTACAGTATGTACCAAATATATGGGATGTATTTCTCCTAAAAGGTGGGATTGCATATTAGACATGGCAGTCTGAGCAAAACAGTGCCATTTAATAGTGAAAACCGTGAATAACCATCAAAAGCAACACAGCCATCTAGTAGTAGACTATGAGAGAGCAAATAAGACAATAACTTCCCAGATAATTAAGCAATAAGGCATGACCAAGGGTTATGTTAATGGTCTGTTAATCACCTTCTAGGGGTGTACTGTGGCACGAGGTGTAGCCGAGTGCCACATGCCCCTAGAGGGTGATTTACTGACCATTAACATAATTCCTGGGAGTGCCTTATTGCTATTATAATAAAACATGTTTTTAAACAGTGTTAAACCTTGTTCAGCATATGGTTAAGCTCTACATGTGTGTTAATAAAAGATTAAGATAAGGTTGTTAGAATGTTTGCATCCAATCAGAAAGCTCCATTTCTCAGACCCTTTTCATAATGGAACTTACTGTTTAGCTGAATGGTAAGACTGGCTGTCTTTCCTATTTTATATAGCTTCTTGGCCTCTAGTGGCCTCCTCCTGCTTCACGCTATTTCCACCATCCTCAGTTCCAGCCACTATTCTCCCCACTGTTTCTCCCTTGTGGAGCCACATGAGGAGAGACCCAAGGATACTGGTGCCATAAGTGATGGCCTCCAGTGCTCATAGTTTTTTTTCTTGTTTTCTTCCCTGCCCTCCCCAACACCTCACTTCAGGAAGTGCACCCCATGTTCATCACCTCAGCTGCATGTAATGACATCTTGCAGGGGAGACATCTCCCTTGGTGAACCGAAGAGGTCTCTATGGCAGCAGAACAAGGATGCATGCCTCCCCCCACAGCTGGGAGTTCTGCCACATGCCAGCACTTCTCCAGACCCTTGGTCACCTGATTCACTTCTCAGTCTGATTCTGAACCCGGGTCATCAGCACAGAAATGCATGGTGCTTCTGCTGGGCCATGAGGAAGTCTCTAGAGGGTCTGTCTTTGGGACCCAGGGAGCCAATTTGATTCCCAACAAAGGCTAGAGGAATATCTGCTGAAGTAAAGACAGAACAGACACACTGTAATATCACTAACATAATATTAAAAAGAATAATCATTTAGTTGCATTTGATTATGCCTTTATTTTATTAATTATGTGCGTATTTTGTCATCACAATGTAAACTAAAGATGTATGAACTTCTGGAATTTTTAATATATAAACTCCTGGAATGTTCAATATTGTTGGAACTTTTCCAAAGAATGTTACAACAAAAAAAAATGTTATAATTTTACTCAGTATCAAGACAAATTAAGAATGTCAGATATTGTGGGCTCAAGACAATATTACTTCTTTTTGAAGTCTTACAATATGATAATATAATATTTAGAACACTTTGAAACAAAGTATTACTTGGTACAGTTCTATTGTGTTACAATATTATTAGTTGCATTCTTCAGTTGTGATTTCCACTGACACTTGCTGTGAAGTCAAACTAATTGTTCCTGTCCCAGTTTCACTTGAATAGATAATTTCAGTAAAAAAATGATGTTAAAATAGCAAAAATATGTAAAATGCATGGAAACTTAAATATGTGTTGTACTGTCTAGTCCATTTGTGCATATTTGTTTTTCTGGGGGACATTTTTTCCATAATATTGTAAATTCTTCTGTTATTAACATGTTTATGAAAATGTTTTTGCTGATACAAGATTTTTTAAAGTAATGCATATGTTATTTAATATTTCACAGTATTTATGGCTTTAAATATGTGCTATTTTATGCAGAATTCTTGATAGGCAATTTTGCAACAATTTATATTTAATGTGCTGTTATAAAAATGTATTCAATAGTTGGCAAATCTGGTGCCCAATGCTTTCACAAAAGCAGAGACATCCTGCTATTAAGTAGAATTCTTGGAAAAAAACAGAGCACATCACTGTAAAAAATGCAGCTATTGCCATGGAATCCGAAGAAGCATTAGCTTTCTTCTGACAGATATGTTGTTTTCATTTTAATACCTCATCTCATCTGACAGAAGAAAACAGATGGACACAGCATCTGCATAATAGGTTCTTCCAGTAACATGCAATTCTGCTTTTCTTCATGTTGTTTACACTTAAAGTACCCCTGGCACTTATTTCATTTCATACAGCATATGATTCTGTTAAAACCGTTAAACTCTTTAGACAAGTCAGTTTCCCCCATAGATCTGCTTATGTGTGCATTATGCATGTGAAAAGTAAGCTAACACAATAAAATTGCTGGAGTGTGTAGCTCATGGCAATTCCCTTAGTCAATTCTTTTGTGGTTAAGGCCTCAGAAAACCTTGTTAAAGCTGATAAATTTGGGGGAAAGCATTAATAGGTTAAGCACATCTATTTGTTATTTCTTGTTTATGTATATGTACTTCTGCCATGATTGTTAACTGAAAAATAAATTTGAGTAGCTGTTCAGGCATGTCATTGGTTTTGTGCTGTAAAAAAAGGCATCACTTGCCTTGCTGTTTAAGCATTTTGGAAACACCTCAGTGAACAAGGAAACAGATTAAGCATTCAAGCATTCCTAGGAGTGGCTCTTAATAGTGGTGGAACTGTTCTATTAAACTGTTCATAAACACAGAAACTTGTCATTTAAATCCTCTTAATCCGATAATTACATGCTGGGATAAACACCATACACAACCTGTTTACTGCTTCACCCTGTACAGAATGTATCAACATGCTAATAACAGAGGTTAAATAACTGTAGAGTTTTCTATTGTAAAAATATATTATGCATGTTAGATTATGTCTGTTATACTATCAGTTTGTTGCTCAGTATTGACCGTACACTCCCAGATTGAACCTGAGAAATTGTGTGTTGGGGGGGCATGTTTCTCTAGTGTGTTACCTGGTAAAAAAAAGATAGACAAATCAGCATAGCAGTCAATAATATGTGTTATGCATTCTTCCAGTTTTTTTTTATTTTTTTTTAATTTTTCAGTTAATTTCAGAAGCTGTGTCTGCACTAATAACTCACTTTCCATAACAACAGCTGAATTCCACAAATACTCGTCCATGTGTGCTCTATAGGAATATGTATCTGCGTGACTTTTTTGTAGCCACTCTTCTTTGAATGATAACAAACCTCAATTTCATAATATCATTTAAGTCAATGATATCATTTATAATGTGCATCCACTTGAAATAAAGTAATGTTTTTTCCTAACTCATAATTCATAGACATATTCCTTCCTGGCAGGTGGTTTTTATGTGTGCATTGATGATATGCTGATCTCCACATGCATTTGTAATAGGACGCATAATGCTATTTTCTGTAAAATGAATCACTTACTGAAAACTTACATTTTATCTTTTGTGTTATTTTAATATATCTTGGTGTTTAACATTTTCCCTGTAGGAAAGGCTACATGATTTATTTCAGCTGTTCACTGTCAACATATACCTTATAGAAAGACAGAAACATGCATTTTGTTGTCAGAAAAGAACCACTTGGTGCATCCAGTCTGCCCAGATGTTTCCTGCCTAATCTGCCTCTGCAGACACAGTTTTGTCTCTGGCAACCCTCTTGCCTCCCTGCCTCTTTTCTAATGTATACCTGTGTCAACCCCACATATGCTTGAATCCCCAAACTCTCTTTTAGCCTCTGCCACATCCACTAGCAGTCTGTTACAGGTGTCACCCACCCTTTCAGTGAAGAAATATTTTCTCACATCTCTCTTGAATTTCCCCTCTCCAGCTTCATTGCATGCCTTCTAGTCCTGGTGCCCTTTTTCATTTGAAAGAGATTCCCCCACACCCTGTTCAGCTCCAGGAGGTAGGTCTCTATTATGTCACCTCTGTCCTCTCTTTCAGGATGTACATGTTTAGAGTTCTAAATCCCTCCTCATAAGGCTTCTCATGCAACCCCTGCACAATTTTTGTTGCCCTCCTCTGGACTGTCTGCACCCCTGTCTATGTGCTTTCTGAGGTGTGGTCTCCAAAAATGGACACAGAACGCCAGGTAGGGTCTCACCAGTATGCAATACCATGGCAACATCACCAACCTTCTCCTGCTGAACAGACTCCTTCTTATGCACCCCAGCATCCCACTAGCCTTACCCACTGCCTTGTCTCATGGCCCTGCCACCTAGAGATAATCAGATATGATAATGCCAAGAATCCTTTCCTGTCTACTGTCAAAACCGCACCCCCCCTCCCCATTCTGCACTCAGTTCCTGTGATCCGATGCTCTAAATTCATGATTTTACACTTTTTGGAATTGAACCCCAACTGCCATGCTTTTAACCAGTCCTTATGTTTCCCAACATCCCTTTGCAATCTCTCCACCCCCCACGAGTGTCTACCCTGTTGCAAATGTTGCTATCATCTGCAAAAAAGCCAAACCTTACCTTCCAGTTCTTCTTCTTTCCTTTTATAATGTATAATCATATGTGTGATACATGGTGTTCTGCCTAACTACGCAACAAAAGTGTAGGCCAAGGTGATTAAAGTGAGTTTCGCTTCTTTTTATATAATCAGGGACTCAGGGCCAGGTTGGTACTTTGGGAAAACAGTTATGTATTCACCTATATTTGGGAAGATAAATAAGTGACAGAGCAGAACAGAAGACTGATATGCCACATGTTACATTTATACACATACTGTACTGTTACAGCCAGTGATAAGTTGCTGTATATTCAGATATAATGTGATATATTACAGGAAATTCTTTTGTTCTTAATGTGATGTATTGTGATATATTGCAATATAGGGGAACATACTGTATTGTACTGCAACTTGTTACTGGCTGCAACTCTAAAGGTTCTACAATGTCGGTTCGAAACTATATGGTCAACCAACACAACAGTGACGCGACCATATCGCATGGCAATTGTGCCACCCAATCACCATTGCCTGCAATGTACCAGGCCATATTCTGGCTGTTTGCAGGGGGATTCACCCCTGCACCCCCAAGAAATAATATAATCACCTCCAGGTCAGAGGTATAGGGGGGAAGAAAGCAATACTCCTGGGGTGGCAAAGATGACAGGAACTGCAAAATCCCAGTTGTCAGAATGATGGTCGGCCGGGTTACAACACCCACATTACCATCCCTGTAAGGGTTTCGCTGCACTGACAATGCACTGACTCTAAATAGTCAGACCATATTTGGTTGCCATCAGGGCAGGCTGCACAATGTGAGAGTTCCTTACTGTGTAAAAACCTTAAATCCCCCTGCCCTCACCCTGGGAACAACATGGTAAAATAACATTTCTTGAAGTGATTTGGTACTGTATCAGAATCATTCTGTTGTGTTTTTTTGAGCTTAAGTAAGTTCATTATGTGATATGGCTGGCAGTATAGCCTAGAGGTTAGAGTAACGAGTTGTGAACAATATGGTACATCCAGCAGACCAGACCTTGGTTTGAGTCTCACAACCTCCACTTGCATACTGTGTGACTCTGAGCAAGTCACTTAACCGCCCAGTGCTCCCAGGTCACCCCTGAAAACAAGCAGTTGTGCACAGTGGACCTTACCCAGTTACCAAAGACTAAAATAAAAAAAAAAATATTACAGGTACTCTAATGATTTGCAGGAGTATAAATAACTGTTAAAATACAGCTGCTGTGAGCCCCAGTTAGACAAGAACCAATATGAGCTTGCTGTTATAAGACTCTGTGTGGAGGTCCTCAGAAGCAGGATGATCACTGCATCCAATTTGGCTGCAAAAGTAATATCCTCAACCAGGTGGGCATCATGATATGCTGATCTTAGTCAGGTCCTGTAACAAACCCTGAGGGCCACTCTTTGTTCAGTGGCAAAACAGTCAATCAAGCTATATATTCCAGGACACCCTCTTCCTAATCTGAGAGCATAAGGCATTAGTCTTGGAGTTGCCCCTGTTAACTATTCAAAATACAGAATAAAAAATAAGTTAGTGGTCCCTCCAGTAGTGTGAATCATCATCACCAATTTTTATTTTATTATCAAGCCACACATGTAAATATCTGGGCATTGTTTCAAGGCCCCTGCCAGGCCCAAACTATGGTGTTCTCCTAGTCAGTATATAATATACTAAGAAACTGAATTTGGTGGCAGAAAATGACTGTTTAGTCCACCCTGTCTGAGAGATGGTATCTGCCAAGTCTGTCTCTGAAGACCCTAAATGGTTTCCGGAGATCCTCCTAACCTGTTTACTAATATTTCACTATGGCTATTGCAAGAATGCTTGCAGCTCCCTACTGCTTTCATCTCAACCACTTCTGCTGACAGTCTGCCCCAGGCATCTACCACTCTTTCAGTAAAGAAGCATTTCCTCACATCCCTCTTAAACTTCTCCCCCACAGCTTCATTGCATGCCCTCTGGTTATGGTGCTCTTACTCATTTGAAAGAGCACCCCTACTGCACCTTGTTCACCACCATGAGGTACTTATAGGCTTCATTGTCTCTCTTCTTGCTCTCCTCTTTTCCAGGGTGTACATGTTGAGGTCCTTCAGTCTCTCTTAGTAAGGCTTTTGATGCAACTCCTGCACCATTTTAATTGCCTCCTATAGACAACCTACACCCTATATCCTTTCTGAGGTGTGGCCTCCAGAACTGGATATAATACTCCATGTGGGGTCTCACAAGCCAGGGATATAGTGGCAACGCCAACTTCCTTCTGTTGTTGGAGATACCTCTCCCTATGCATCCCAGCATCCTGCTGGCCCTACACACTGCTTTGTTAAACTGCCATGCCATTTTGAAGTAATCAAATATGGTTACCACAATGTCACTTTCCTGCTTAGTGACTGTCAGTTTGTTCCCCCATCCTATACTCAACTCCTGGATCCCTGTACCCTAGGTGCTCAATTTTCCAGTTTTTGGCATTGAACCCTAATTGCGATGCTCTTGACTACTCCTTAAGTCTCCCAAGATCCTAAGCATTCTCTCCACCCTTTCAGGAGTGTCCCCCCGTTACAGATTTTGGTGTCATCTGCAAAAAAAAGCCATATCTTCCCTTCCAGTTCTTCTGTAATGTCACTTGTGGGGACATTGAAGAGGCTCAGTCCCAGTACTGAGCCCTGTGGCACCCTACTAGTCACTCTTGCCTCACTGGAGTGAGTGTTGTTAACCACCGCCCTCTGTCACCTATCCATACATACACCATTTCCTCATCCAATTCATGACATTGGGTCTCCTCCAGGCTGCTCAATTTCTTTATTCATTTTCTGTGTGGCACAGTGTCAAAGACCTTGCCAAAGTACAGATACGCCAAGTCCACTGCCCTCCATGATCTATTTCTCAGGTGACACAGTCAAAGAAATCAGTCGTGTTTTTCTGGCACCCCCCAATGGGTCCATCCTGCCTTTGGTCTTGTAATCTACTAGAATCAAGATACTCTACCATCCTTTCTTTAACAGGATTCCCATTAATTTTTCCAACCACTGATGTGATACTGACCAGCCTATATTTGTGGTTCCATGTCATAACAGGGCGGCAAAAATGACAAAGAGATTTTCAGCCCAGCAATATGAGTGCTGGGCAAAACAATGAATGAATACTTGAGCGAGGGGTCGGAGCAGAGAAAATCAAAGGAACACCACACAACAATTTACAACGGGGGGGGGGCTTTGTCCCCTGATCTCCCCTTACATAAATATACATACTCTACTTGAAGATGCACTATACACTAGAGGAAGGACTCACTGTTCCACCCCTTGCTCAAGTTTCAAGTCGTTGTTTTACCCGGTGCTCATATTGCTAGGTTGAAACTGTCTTTGCCATTTTTGCTGTGCTGTCTTGATGCAACACCATAGTTGCTAGCCTCCTCTGTGCTGCTGCTCATATGGAGAGGGTCGAGTGATGAAAGTGAGCAGGAACACACAGGAACTCAGTTCCTGTACCTTTTTTGCAGCAGGAACCAAGTTCCTGTACTTCTTCCCACTGACACTAAAACTGAAATTCTTAAACCAGCAACATAGTGACAGTTTCTGGGTCTGTGATCTGTTATCAGGGTTTCCATAACACCATTTGACTTGTACAACAATGTTATTTTCCTAAAAATACTTTAATATCTCTAACTGAATCTACTAGCGTCAAATTGGATAGCTGTGCCTTGACATTGCTATCCGTTAGATTGAAGATCTTCATTCTGTATTTCATAATTGCCAGTGCCTGAGTTCCTGTACTTCTTGTCTACCACTTGCACCACTGGCGTCCACACTTGCTCTCCTCCAGTCTTCTGTAATCATGCCTGTTTCAAGTGAGTTGTTGAATAAGGCCATCAATGGTGCAGCTAGGATCTCCCTGAATTCCTTTAATAACCTTGAGTGTATTCCATCCAGTCCCAGAGCCTTGTCTACTTTTAAAGCTGCAAGTCCTTTCAGGACTTTTTCCTCTGAAAATGGGTCAGTGTCCCATCCTCCACTCCCTAATGGTCCATCCTGCTCTCTCCACTGTGAAGACTGAGTAGAAGTATCTGTTCAGGTGGTCTGCATTTTCTTGATCCTCTTCTGTGTGGTCTTCCCATGCTGCCTTCCTTATCCTCACTATCTCTCCCTTGCTTTCTTCTTCTCACTTATGTATCTTAAAAAAGTCTTATCCCAATAAGCTACCCCTTTGGCTATCCTTTCCTCTATCTGTGCCTTTGTTCCCCTCACTGTCTTTCCTGCTTCCCTCTGTTTAACTTGCTGTGTACCTCCCCATCTTCCTCTTTCTGCATTTCCTTACAAGAAAGAACATAAGAACATAAGAAAGTAGCCTGCAAAAGGAGACCACATGGCCTAACTTGTATGCTCAGATTGTTGCACAGTCCTTACTTTACCCTTCCACCAATGACCCTGGCCACCCCCTCCCATTCCCCTTCCTCTTCCACTTCTTTGATCCCAAGGCCTCCCTCTGTGATTGTCCCAGGATCTATTAAATGCTCCAACAGTATTAGCTGCCACCACCTCCTCTGCCAGCTCATTCCAGGACAATACCACCCTTTCTGTAAAGAAGTGCTTCCTCACATCTCTTCTGTGTCTTCCCCCAACCAGCTTTAGGCTATGTCCTCTGGTGGTGGTGTTGTCTCTCTTATGGAAGAGATCCCCACACACTAGTTTGTTTAGTCCCTTAAAGTACTTTAAGGTCTCTAGCATATCCCCCCTTTGCCTCCTCTCATCCGGGAACTACATCCTTATGGCTCCGAGCCTCTCTTCATATAATCTATCCTTCTGTCCCCTGATCATTTTAGTTGCTGTCCTCTGAACCTCCTCTATCATTTTAATATTCTTTTTTAGGTATGGGTGCCAATACCTCACTCCATATTCTAAATGTGGCTTTACCAGCAACCTATACAAAGGCAAAATAACCTCACTGTATACTAAACCACCTTGCAATATAGCCCAGCATCCAGTTTGCCTTCACCACTGCCTTTTTGCATTGAGTGGACTGTTTCAGATCACTAGTAATTACCACCCTTATGTCCTTTTCCTCTTCTGAAGCATCTACTTGAACTTTTCCTTTGTAGTACTTCACTCTTGGGTTCATTGCCCCGATGTGCATCACTTTGCACTTTGTGACATTGAACTCAAGCTGCCATCTCACTGACCATCTCTCCATTCAGGCTTGGTCCTCTCTTAACTCCTTTATCCTTTCCTGGGTGTCCACCCTCCCACAAAGCTTGGTGTCATCTGTGAATAGGCACATTTTGTCCTTAATGCCATCTCCAATGTCACTTATAAAGATATTAAGCAATACCAGGCCTAACACTGACCCCTGTGCAATCCCACTGGTGACTTCCTTTGTACTGGAGGATTCCCCCCACAACCACCACCCTCAGTGTCCTCCCCCCAACTAGTTTTCAACCCATCTTACTAATCTCTTCCCTATCCCTAGGCCCATTAGTTTTGTTATCAGCCTTCTGTGTGGCACTGAATCAAAGGCCTTACTAAAGTCCAGGTAAATAACATCCATTGCCTGGCCTTTGTCCACTGCCTTCATGACCCAATCAAAGAACTCAGCCAGGTTCATTTGACATGATCTGCCCACTACAAACCCATGCTGCTTTCTGTCCTGCAGACCATTTTCTTCCATGTACCTCACCAGCCCTTCTTTCAGTATGGTTTCCTTAAGTTTACATACAATCAAGGTCAGGCTGACTGGCCTGTAGCTATCCCGGTCCTCCTTTGGCCCACTCTTGTGGAGTGACACTACATGAGCTATTCTCCATTCCTTTGGCACTACTCCCAAATCTAGGGATCTATTAAATAAAATTGTCAGTGGGCCTGCCAGTTCCTCTGCCAGTTCCTGGAGTATCCTGGGGTGCACCTCATCTGGCCCTGGGGATTTATTTATTTATTTGTTTTATTTAGTTCATAATTCAGATTTACAACCTTTGAGTCAAAGACTCATTTGCAAAGGCACCTCATCACAGGGAGGGTAGACAACAATTGGTGGTGGAGTACAACAGTGGAGAACATTACAGGTGAGATACAATAATAGAACACACAAAGCAATTCCAGTAATACAAAGGTGTACAAAGGCTTCAATTAGTTACAGTTAGTCTAGTATGTAAATAATAAGGTACTTCCAAGGGTTCTAGAGAGCAATACCTAGGGGAAGGGGTGGTTGCTGGGGGAAGAGGCAGTCCGGAAGGACGTTGTCTGTAAATTGGGCCAGGCAGAGATCTAGGTATGGGCCAGTCAGGGGCATTTACAGCTCTGAGTGTCAGTGAGGTGGTTTCAGAGGGCGATTTTGATGGGGCTGATTTTGGGGATGTTTGTGATATGAGTGGGGAGGGAGTTGTACCAAGAGGGGGCTCTGTGGTGGAATGATCTTTGGGTGAGAGAGGTCCTGGCTCTCGGGACCTGGAAAATGGCTTTGGTTGTGCTTCGGGTGGCAACCGAGTGGGAAGCCAATTTTAGGGATGCAGCAACCCCTGGGGCAGAGCCCAAGTAGTGATTTTTTTGCCAGTATACAGGTGTGGTAGTGTATGCGCTCATCAAAGATGAATAAGTTTGAGGAGGAGTAGAGCTGACATGTGTGCATTCTGCTGGGTGCACCGGTCAGGAGTCTGCAAGCCTTGTTGATCAAGGTCTGGACTTTGGTGAGGGCGGTGGAGTCAGCAGCCGCATAGATAGGGAGCCTGTAGTTGACTAGTGACAGGATGAGGAGGTGATAGCCAGCCGGAGGGCATTCTAAGGGAGGCAGTCTTTGTGGTGGTAGAGGAGACCAATCTGGGTGTTTACGACAGTAGATAGGGAATTAAGATGAGAATGGAAAGAGAGAGCCGAGTCAAAGGTGATGACTAGATATTTGTATACAGACACCTGTTCAAGGGGGTGTAGGGTGCTGGGGAGGATGAGAAGGGGGGCATTTCTGGAGTTACTCTGGCAGTGGGCAAAAAGCATAGATTTTTTCTTCTTGAGATTCAGAAAGATCCACCCTCAGTGCCATCAGCCCCTCCCTCACCCTTTCGATCCCAGTGACCCCTAAGGGATCTATTCCAGCTCCCTCCTTTCCTTGCACCAGCTGGGGTATTGGTCCCTCCTTATCCTTTGTAAAGATGGAGCAGGAGTATTCATTTAATAATCCATTTATACTTCCTGAATGTCACCTTTTTTCCCACACCATCTTGGCCACTTCCCTAGAGAACCATAACAGTGTAATTTTCCTTCTGCTTTTATTCACTTTCTTCATGGAGAGCTTGATTGTCTTCATTATACTCTTCCTTATTTGTCCTCACTGTGCTTGTACCCTTCTGAGACAATGCTCCCTATGATGCAATTGTTTGAGACATTCACTTATTTCTTTAAAATCCACCTTCCTAATGTCCAGGATCCATCGTCCTTATGTGGTTTGCCTCTGTTTCCATATTAATGTTAAATCACACTGTAACATGATCACTGATACCTATTGGACTACCCACTGTGATGTCTGTATTGTTGTCCATGTGTGTTAGACCCAAGTTGATCACTGCCCCATCCTTAGTGAGTTCCTTGAGTAGCTGCCTGAGAAAAGTTCCTTGTAGGGAGTCAATACTGTCCCTGCCGATTGCTGAAGCTGCAGCTGAAAGGCTCCAGTCCACATTTGCCAGATTGAAATCCCTGACTAGCAGTATCTGCCCATTACTTGAACAAACAGAGGAAAGAAAGAAATAAGTGTCTTAGCTGGGATTTGAGCCAATGCCACCAGGAATACTGTTCCAATTGTGCTACCAATAATGCCACCAAGGCAACTGGAATACTGGGACTCCCCAAAGAAACTTACTCTTTCTCTAATGCACAGCCTTGTACTGTGAAGATAATTACTGTTTCATACAGAAGGGTGTGGTGTGCACACATATGGAACCCAAACAAAGAAGAGAGAAAGAAACAAGTCTCTTAGCTGGGTTTTGAACAGAGGCCACCTGGAATGACATTCTGGTTGTGCTACCAGCTGTGCCACCAAGGCAACTGGAAACCGAGGACTCCCAGAAGCACCTTCCTCTTTCTCTAATGCACAATCTGGTACTGCATGGATAATTACACTTTCATACATAAAGGTGTGGTGATCACATATGTGGAACCCAAACAGAAGAGAGAAAGAAATAAGTGCCTTAGCTATTATTTGATCCTTGGCCACCCAGAATACCATTCTGTTGGCAGTACTAGCTGCACCACCTAGCAGGGGTGTAGCCAGAAATTTCTATTTTGTACACACAAGCTCCAACAGTTACACCCCCCATTAAAAAATGTACACATCCTCTCCAAATGGTACCCCCTTCCAAACAAGTCAGATCGTTGTCAGATGATTCCTCTAATATCTAGAGGGGTTATACATGTATCTATCTCCTAAACAACAGAAGTTTAAACAGAGACACTCCTCAGTGGCCTACACTAACCCAAATATGACAGATTAGAATGAAAATATTAACAGAAAGGCATGTGGATTGAGACAGGCACACAATAAAACTGTACACAAATGTGTACAGTAAGTATGCCTGCCTACACCCTTGCCACCTAGGCAACTGGAAAGCTAGAACTCCTGGAAGCACCTTACCCTTTCTGTTATGCACATCCTCATGCTGGATAGATAATTACACTTTTATACACATGGGTGTGATGTGCACATATATGGAACCTAAACAGAAGAGAAAAAAAAGTAAGTGCCTTAGCTGTGATTTGAACCCAGGCCACCTGAATACCATTTTGTTCCTTAGCTGTGATTTGAACCATGGACACCAAGAATAATGTCATGGTTGCACTACAACTGCACCAGCAAGGCAACTGAAACCTGAGAGTCCAAGAAACACCATACTCTTTCCCTAATGCACAATCTGGTGCTGCACAAATAATTATATTTTCATACACAAAGATGCACTGTGGGAACCCAAGCAAACTGAAGACAGAAAGAAATAAGTGCCTTAGCTAAGCTATCTTACTTGCCATCCTGATGATGGCTTTCTATAGTGCTTTATCCAACTGCTTTCTTGTGCTGGAGGTCTGTAAACCCCCTCTATGGATAGTGGCCTCAGTACTGGTCTCCAAGATGTCCCACAGTGCCTCCTGCCCTTCTTTTTCCTTTGTGTAACCCGGTACTTCCCTGGCCTTGATTCACTCCTTCACATATAGTATAACCCCACCTCCCAAACTTCCTTTCCTGTCTTTCTTTCCTGAATAGAGATGGGAGAAGTTGGCTAAATTCGCTCTGCAAAATAATCCATGAATTTAGTGCATTTCACGAAGTGCAGATCAAACTGCAAAGTGTGGAATTTCACCAGGAATGGTGGAATTCTAGCTGTGAAGTGCAGACTTTCACCTGCAAATTTTGGACGTTTGTCAGCAAATGATGGAGTTTCACCATTCGTGGGCGAAATTCTGCCATCTGGGGGTGAAATCCCACAATTCATGGCAGACTTCCAGCATTCTCATTGAAACCATCACAATTTTGGGTGAAGTAGAAGTTGTTGATTGTAGGAAAAACTTCATGAAACACAATGGATGCCAATTATGGCCACTTTGTGGCAACTTTGCTGTCAAATTAAAATTATGGCACATCTCTACTCCTGAAGAGAGTGGGCCACTCTGGCCATGTCCAAGTCACAGCTGTTAGTGCACCATAACTCTTTTATGACCACCAAATCCAAGCTAGCCTCTGCCATGATAGCCTCCAGGTCCAGAATTTTATTTTCCAAACTCCTTGCATTGGTGCATATGGCCCTCAACAGCTTATTCACTCCCGGCCTACTTCCTGACCCTCCTGTGCTTGTGGTACCCCATCAAGTGGGTGATCGAGTTGGGGGGGAGGAACTGCTAGCCACCAGGGATTTTTGTTTATTTTGGGCAATCGGTGGAGGGGAGGGGACCACTAGACCATCAGGTAATAAAAAAATATATACTGGGATGCATCGGGAGAGGGAGGAGGAGGGGATTCACTAATAAAAATAAAATACTGTGCAGACCACACCAGGGATAAGGAGGAGGGATTCACTATACCAGGAGAGACTGAGTATAACTGAATATTTTACAGTATACGGATGGGATGTTACAATAGACATCGAGCGGGTAATCATGTTGGGGGGAGAGACCCCTATCAACTGAGGATTTATTTAAATTTCAGGCAATCAGCGAACAATGGGGAGGGGGGGGGGACCACAAGACAACCAGGGAAAAAAAGGGGTTCACTAATCACTGGACTACCACCAGACAAAATATTTAACAATATGGGTATAGGGGTTTTAAATACACCTCGGGCAGGTGATCGTGTGGGGGGTGGAACCACTAGCCACCAAGGATTTTTGTTTATTTTGGGCAATTGAGTTGGGGGGGGACCACTGTCCCCCAGGTAAAAAGTAAAAAAAAATTGCATTTTGCAGTGGAAATTCTGCCAGTCATGGGCTGAATTTCACACCCATGAAATATTGCGGAATGCTTGGATTCCTCAAAATATTTAATGGGAACTTTGCCCACGACATTAAACTTTGGCCCATCTCTATTTGTTAACTGTTCTACACAATTAACTGTGCATGTATTACAGTGCCATGCACCCAGATGTACTTGGCCAGAACAGTTAGACAGGTCAAGGACCATGTATTGGAACACCTTAGGAATATTCAGTCTAGCAAATGTGACTCCTCTCTGGGCAAACACTTTAAGGACCTTCACAACAGCAAACCTAGCTGCCAAAAATTCAGCGCTGTTGAGTGCATGCGAGCACCACGAAGGAGTGGTGACAGAACCAGAATCCTATTACAAAAAGAAGGTGGATCTATGTTTTAAGATCCATGGAACCCCATGGAGTTAATAAATAAGTTGGCCTTAAAAGTATTTTTGTAACAGACGTCATTGTTCCTACAGCCTAAACTTGCCTTGCCTTCCATTTTTACAGTGGATTGAATGTATATAATGTTGTATGTCCTATAAAACTGATATTTCTTTTTTTGTATCCTTAGATCACCATGTGTGTTTTGTCCTGAACATCACTCTCACATTCGTATTCACAGCCATCACTTTATCAATTCATATCATCATGTCCTTTTAGTTATTCTTCTCTTGACTCTTTGTATCAGTACATATTGTTTTAAACAGAAGTCTTTTCACTTTCTCTTTCATATCCCCTCCCATTATCATACCAATTCCATGCCAGACATTGGGGGCTTTTGACATGAAATCCACCACTAACATATCTGAATATGCCACCCCAATGAATTGCCTCAGGGCAGATCTGGGGATTTGTACATTTTCAAAATCCAGAACCCCCTTCCCCACCCCATGCAATAGCCTCATGGCTACATAGCCTGCATTCCTTGTGATGCTATTCTTAGTTCTGACATGGTTAATCTGACTTCTGCAGTGGCATTGGGAGTTATAATTTTTATTCATTGCTCAACTTTTGTATATGTCCCCCAATCCTACTATTCCATACCACATGGTTGCACTTATAATACTTGTATTATCATTACATGTATGAATTGGGCTACTTTTCATGAATAGGTACTTCTACAAATGCCAATAGCTCATATTCTGTTGAAATGATGATCGCCTTGGTGCATCCCATGAGGGATTATTAGATCTCTTTCCATCAGACTCAAACAATGATTTTATAGATATAGATGTAAAAATATATTTTTTGTATTTTATACAGTATATCCTATCTAACTTTTAGTACAGATAAACTAATGTATTAGTACTAGGTATTTAGCAACCATTGCACTTTAAAGTTTTGTTTTTGTTCTTCTTTCAGAGTTTGGAATATATTATAATATGTTTTGGATTTCTACAGCACCAACTGGATCACACAAGCTCCAGTGTACCATTTAGTACAACATGTCTTGATACATTTTGGTAATTTCAGGTGATCACCCTTTGGCAGATCCAACTAACCACATCTGGTTGCTACTAGCCACTTGCCTACTAAATCTAAAACTGCTTTACTATCCAAGCATCTGTAGCAGAGGAATCATTATCTACTAGAAGTAGGGCTTAAAGAGATGAATTTGTATGACTTTGTGTAGTTTTGTATAATTTTTAGCCACCTAACACCATCTGCCACTTTAGGAGCTATGATTTACTTAAGGGGAGATGTGGGATTGTTGACTTTGCATGCTGATGAAGAGGCAGTAAGACATTGAAGTGCCAGTGTAATAGCTTTGCTGATGTTCACTTAATAAAGAAATCTTACTTTGCCCCTTCCAAGGCAAGTGCTGTACTTTTATAGTGTTCTCCAAGCCAACCCCCCTCTGGTCCCCATCACCCTCCTCCATCCACCAGCACCCACAAAATCAACTTGCATGGCTGCAATACAGAAAACAGTCACCAGGTGTAGAGCATCTGCTCTATCAATGTCCCTCTCATACTGGTGCTAATGAGTGAATAGTGATGTCTTTGCTCCTAGTAAAAAAACTGATTGACTCTTCAACCAGTCTGTTTTTATTAGGAGCACATATATCACCATTCATTCATTCATGTAATTATGAAAGGGACACTGAACAGAGCAGATGCCCTGCACCAGAGGACTGATTTCTTCATTACAGGTTGATTTTGTGGGTGCCTATGGGGTGGAGGATGGTGGTAGGGACCAGAGGGGTTGGTGGGGGGGGGCAGGGTGTACTTTTTCGATTCTTGATCTATTTCTGCCCCCTATCAGACTGGCCCCCTTCTTCCAGTCTTCTCAGTCCCATCACCCCGGCATTCACCAGGATTTATTTTTCCATGTCATCCATCAAGAATTACGCCATCAGGGTCAGTGGGGTTCCCCAAACCCCACCATTGAACATGATCTAGTGCACTGGACAGGGCCTGGAAAGACAGATGCGGGGTCTACAGGTGACCGGTGTCATACTGCTGGCTGGGAGATTTTCTCATTATCTTCCCTGGGGGCGCAAATGTGCAGTGCCACCATATCGTAGGCCACGTGCTTCTGCACAATATGCATTGACAGCCACCAAGCTTCCACATACTTCAGACAGCCCCAGCTTGTTTTCTGTCTAGTCTCCTCTAGGGGTCAGGTGCGTGCCAGGTTCCACATGCCCCACCCTTGGAGGAGGAGAGCAGTCCCATTGATGCTCAGTTCTCCTCCCACAGGTGACCTTCTGATGCCCCCAGTTTGGGACTTGGGTGAACTTAATGTGACAGGGGGACTCAGGTTGTGGGGGAGTGTGCCTGGCAAGCAGTATGGGGGAAGGATCCCATTTTTTGGATCCACTCATACTGGCAGGAGGAGGGAGGAGGGTATATACCACCAGGAGAGTGGGAAAAGGGTATAAAGGAATCTATTTTGTTTGGAGTGGGGGAAGGGGTGGTTTTACAGCACAGCAGGTGGGGGAGATTTCATAAAGCTTCAATATTTAAAAAAAAATGTTGGCAGAATTGGTGTATCTGCTGCCAAATTCACGAATTTCATGAATTGTGAATTTCTGAAAACTCACACTAACTTTGCCAGTGGATTAAAAATTCCCATCTCGATGCACCCTTGCTCTTTGCTTCCTTTACCTTACTGACTGTTGAAACTTCCAGTACCTTACTGCCTCTTTTCTACTCCTGTAGAATTTCTGCTTCTCCCTTTGCTTGTTTGAAATGTATTTGGTACCCTACTCTAGACTGGTGTTCTCTTGTTTTCCCTTTTTTAACCCATCTGTGTCTAACTAGTCCTGGGTGTCTTAACTCCTTACTCACTTCCCCAAATTTATGTTACCCTGTCTAGATAAGGTGGCTCCTACTTTCCTTTTCAACACCCTTACCTGTACCTACCTCCTGGTTCCTACCACTCCTTACCTACTACATGTTTACCCATTAGCTGTAGCTACCTAACCCAAGTCTGACTGCTTCAGCAAACCAGAACACAGTTGCGTGCTATCTCGTACCTTGGCCTAGTGTTAATCCTGTAGAGTCTCCTGCAGACTGTGGAATATTGCAGACACCTAAAAATAGATGTCCCACTCCTCAGCTGTTCCACTCACACACTAGGATATGAAGGTGATGGGTCATACTGGGCAAGGGAGTCTTTTATAGTGCTCTTGTTAGAAGGCTCTAAGCATCTCTCAACTCCCCCACCAATCATAAAACTGATTCACAGGATTTACTTAACCTATTCACTCAAAATTAAATTCTTGAGTTAGATTCCCCTCACTACTTCTTAGAAATTTAAAGACAAGTCTCAAAATATCCCAAACACTGGGTAAAAATCTTTCTACTCCACACTTACACTGCTGCTGTAAGTATGGAGAGAAACTACAAATTATTGAGGTGTGGTAGTGCCACTACACTTAGGCTTGAGTAGGCTGTTTAATGTAAAACCTCTCACTTTGCATCTTAATAGCTTTGCTCTCATTCAATGGAATTACACAAAATTTTGCATGCACAGTCTGGGGTGAGGGTCTGGATGGTGGTGTCAATGTCTCCTGATTTACCAAGTTTTGTTCAAGTCAGATGTGTGGATTCTGAGATCTAGACAGCGCATTTCTAGGAAAAACTGTTTTTTTTTTTGTTGTTTGTTTGCTTTTTGTCTTCTCCTACAGCCTAGACAGTTTGGAACTTTGGTCTGAAATTTTCAAAGTAGAAAGGGCTTGCCCCAGAATGGTGTCTTTCATTGGTTAGGTGAAATAATATAAATCTGTTCCCAAGTTAACAGGATTTGAAATTTTGTTTCTGAGCATGCTCAGTAGAGTTTTTTTGATAGACATTTGATACCCTACAGAGCATACTCAGAATCAGCATTTCAAATCCTTATAACTTAGGAAAGGACTAATACGTTTTCACCAACCAATGAAATGCATCATTCTGGGACAAGTCCTTTCAACCTTGAACATTTCAGACCAAAATTCCACACCATCTGTGGTGTAGGCGATGATAAAAGAACACCAAAAAACCCTGATGTTTCCTTAAAATGTATTATCCAGATCACAGAATCTTGGAATACACATATTCAACTGGAATGATACTTGTCAAATGAAAACACCTTACCCCCCAGACTGTGTATGTAAAATGTCATGCAATTCCATTGAACATGGCAAAACCATTAATACACTTATTCTTTGCAAAACACTGCATTAATGCACCAGTTAGTGTTTAACTTAATGCCACAAGTGGGGAAATGTGGACTTAGGATTTCCAACCCTAACTCCTCACCCCCCACCCCCCATGCAGCAAAAAAACAAGAACACACAAGCAACCACAGACAGCCATCATCAGGTAAGGCAAACAACATACAACTGTTTCCAGATGAAACAAATGCAGGAGCACTGATGTGCAACCTTTTTTATTTCCGCTGCTCTCTCCAACTATCTTGCATCAAACTGTTCCTGTTATGACCCGCCTTAATTTCCTTTGTCTTGTTCCTTACAGTTCATCCCCCTTCAGAATTTATCCAATGCCTCTATCGACTCTGCTGCCTCTACTTACCCTAGCCCCTCCTAGGTGCTAATTCTCGTAGCTTTCTCACTTCCTTTACCCTCTACCCCTTTTTTCTCTAGCCTTCACACTCCCATTTCAGGGTTCTCAGCATCTAGAAGGGGTCCTTTAGTGCCTAGGCATGCCTCCTTATCTTCCCCCATATAAGTATCCTTGGCCTTCCAGGTCCTCTTGCAGAGTCCCCAGGATCCTGGAGGGTTTCTTGGATCAGGCCTCATCCCCTCCCAGGTGTTATTTCTCATTCTCTCCCACTCACTATCCCTCTATAACTACAATGCCTAACTGCAGGAGGGTTTACAATCACCTGAACTTTCCTGCCCCCTTGCAGGGTTCATCACATCCTGAAGGGTTCTCTTTTTGGGTCAGGCCTTATTTCCCCTCCTAGGTGTTAATCACACTTACTCCCTCTCTCTCCCCCTCTCTAATCCCTACTCCAGTCCCCTGTCCTCATGCAGGGCTCCCCACATCCTGAAGGGGTCTGTCTGGGACACGATTCTGCACCATCTGTCATCTCATCCTTTCTCTCCTTCACCCCTTATTTCATGATAGCACTTGCTCACTTATTACCATTGCACTTATTAATTGTTCTCACAAATTATATATGTATGCAACTCTCTTTGAAACAACTGCATTAATTAATTTTATGCTATGTTGATCTTTGTAACTTGAATGTAAAATGTCTCATCCCTATTGTACCCCTTCCACCCAGGTTGCAACGGGAGACAAGCAAACTGCTGATCAGCATGCCTTCCTGGTGAAACATTTCAATAAATAAATAAATAAAAATAAATAAGTAAATGTGTGTCTGCGTGCAGAGAACACTTTTTGATAATTGGGTTTTGAGAGGTGTGACACTATCCTCCAATGCAGAGCAGTATTAAAGCGGTGCAACCAATCATGAGGCAAGGTGAGCATGACACAGTTTCAGCTTGCTGGGCTGAAATGTTCTCTAGGTGAAAAAGAAAAGATGACCCAATCATGAGTCAGATCTTTACTTTGATGTATGGAGGCCAGCAGACACAGCTGATCTTTTAATAGGCCTAGGAATTTCAAATGTCCTGGAACAGCCCTGAGCTATTGACTAACTCCATACATACCGCTCAACCTCCTGCCTCACAAATCAGGGACAAGGCTTAAAAACATCAGGGACAAAGGACCAAAATCAGGGACACATCTTCAAAATTAAAGATATCTACCCAGAAAGCTGGTAGAATATGGGGCTTAGTGCAGAATGCATTTTCTAAAGAAGAACAAGTCTGTAACTTTAATGCTTGATATTATTTTGTGCTTACAATTTCCACTGTTTAGCCACGGAAACACAAATTTTAGGAGGGACAGAGTAAACTTTTGAGGCAAAATCAGGGACATCCCTAAAAATCAGGGACAGTTGAGAGGTATGACTCCATATGTGTATGTGTGTGGAGGGGGGCACAAACACACACATTACTTTAAAGGACACCTAAACCCTTTTTTTACACATTTATACTAGCAGTACTAACCATATTCAAATGTGAATAACTGTAAAATGAAAAATGATAGTATGGTACTATGGGCATGAAATTTATTCAGCACAAAAATATCTACACAATGAGTGGTGTTTCATTTATAGAAACCTTTTAGTTTTTTTTATAATTAGCGAAAAACAGCAGAAAATAAAATGTTTTCACTTTTTCAACAAACAAATGTGAATAACTTTACAACAAACAATGATAGCAAGGTGCTATGAGCATGAAATTTGTTCAGTACAAACGTATCTACAAAATGAGTGGTGTTTCATTTATAGATACCTTTTAGTATCTTTTTTATAATTAGCAAAAAACAGCAGTAAATAGTTTTTTCACTTTTTGCAATAAACAATTGCAAATAACTTTAAAACAAAAAAATGTAGCGTGGTACTTTGAGTACAAAAGTTGTTCAGCACAAAAGTATCTACAAAATGAGAGGTGTTTAATTTATTAGATTTTTTTTATAATCAGTCAAAAATGAAAGGGATTTTTTTTTCACTTTTTTGGAGGTAGGCATAAATGGAATATGATACTCTCTACTGGCAATATTATTGATATGTTTTGTTCTTGTGGCAATTGACTTGATGACATCACTCAAGGCTATGCCACTTGTGATGTGACTAGGTCAATCGGTCCACACTTCCCAGGTGGTTGATGGTGCTCAGCTGTGCCACGTGCCTCACAATCCACCTCACAACCCACCTGGGGAGTGCGGTAATATACGTAACCCACAAAGTGCACCACAATGCATTTACTATCCCAGGGCTTCTATATCAGTGGCGCAAATCTGCCATTGACAAATGCCTGTTGGATTAGTATGAGCAGAGTGAACACTCAAGACATATACCCTTACTTCTGGCTGCTGAAAGAACTGCATGATACTCAAATCACAACACTACTTCTGTCTGCAGAAGAACAAGTCCCTGCAGCCACAGATACAAATCCATGATACTCAAATTACAACAGTTCTTCTGTCTGCAGAAGCACTGCCCCTAGGAGGGCAGCACTTCTGTAGCCACAGGAGCTCAAGCACACTGTAAGACATGCAAACACCTCACAAGCCTGAGCTTCTGGAGCCACAGGTGTAAGAGATGCACACCAACCTCTGGCTGTAGATGCTCAGGTGCCACAAAATCCACAATACTAAAGTTGCAAAAGTACTTCTGTCTGCTGAATTGCAGGCCATAGGTGTAAGACATACAGACTGACTTCTAGCTCCAGACAGCCAGAAGTACTGTTGCAATGTGGGTATCTTGGTTTCAGCAGCGAATCTTGACAGGCCTGTGACTCTTCGGCCACAGGTGTAAGACATACGCACTGACTTCTGGCTCAGGAAGAGCAGGCCCCTGTGTTACACAGCCAGCAGTACTGTTACAATGTACTGTAGGTACTATAGTTTCAGCAGTGGATCTAAAAATTGTTCATATGGCAACATTTATTAAGGTATGCAGCTAAATATAGAAAGAAATGCTGTAGTAGACCATGTACTCTAGCAAGGTGCATCACACAACATGCATGAGTACCTCTGGCTGCAGAGGCACAGGCCTCATGGGGCATTCTATCTGCAGACCCACAGGTCCCCATGGGGTGTGTGCTTCTGCAGCCACACATACTCATGCATGTTGAATGACATATGCACACAGGTGTGGCTACATAAGCACAGGACACAGATACAAACCCATGAAGGTAGCACATTAGTGCTACTAGATTTGTGTCATCTGGAAACAGTTGTATGTTGCTTGTCTTACCTGTCAATGGCTGTCTGTGGTCACTTGTGTAGTTTTGTCCTTTTGCTGCTTGGTAGGTGGGGGTGGGGAGTTAGGGTTGGAAACCCTAACAGATGACGACTGGCACAGTCCTCTTCTCACCTCCATGGCCAGCTGCCGACTGTCTGCATTACGAGTGGTAAAGCAAAAGAGGTGCATTACCGTCATTATACGTAGACAGTCGCGGTTGGCCGTGGGAGGTGAGAGGGAGGGATGCCAGTCACAGGCTGGCGAAGGGGGGGGTGCTGGGTGGCTTGGATGGATGGGTGGGGGTGGGAGCCATTAGACTATCAGGTATAATAAACACATAATTTATTTTTATACTGGGGTGTGCTAGACTACCAGGGATATAAACGTCAGCTGTTATCAGACAATATTGCTCCGGTGGGGCACTAGACTACCAGGGATCTACATAAAAAAAACAGTGGGTAGGTACCACTAGACCACCAGGGCATTTATTTCTTCACATATTTTATTGGAGGGCCACTAGACTACCAGGGAGCATTATTACATTATTTTGGGCATGCTGATGGGGCACAACGAAGCCCCTAAGGAAAACTCACCTTTATTTGACAGTCTAGGGCACCCTTGGGCTGAGAAAATTAATTTTAACATTTGGCCATCTCGTCCTGCTGTTTATTCATGAGCGAGCAATTTCTTTGATCGCGAGGATGCAAAAACTTTGACCGCAAGCTTCTTTGATTGCGATCATGCATCGCGAGCGAGGGACAAGATGGCTGGATGAAAAAAACTATTTTCTCAGCCCAGTGGTGTCGTAGGAAGTCAAACGAGGGTGGGTTTTACTCATGGGGCTTCATTCTGATGAACCATGATGGTGATTTACCACAATTATGCATATTTTTAAAATTACAATGTTTTTAATTCTTTGATCGTGAGCCTGCAAATTCTTCAATCGCGAGCCTGAAAATGATTTGATCGCGAGATTCTTTGATCGCGATCGTGTGTCGCGAGAGAGGGACGAGATGGCCCAATTAAAAAAATAATTATCTCAGCCAAGGGGTGTCATAGGAAGTCAAATAAGGGTGGGTTTTACTCGGGGGCTTCGTTTTGTCGAACCATGGTGGTGGTTAACAGTAATTCCTTCAATTTTTCGATTTATAAGGTTTTGAAATCTTTGTTCATGAGCCTGCAAATTCTTTGATCATGAGCCTGCAAATTCTTTGATCATGAGATTCTTTGGTTGCCATCTTTGATTGCGAGGGAGGGACAAGATGGCGAGATTTTTTTTATAATGGAATAGATAGGGACATTTTATAAAACTTTGATATTGAATATCTTGGGAACGGCTTGGTCTTTTGTCTTGAAATTTGGAAGATAGAAAGGCAATATCCCACAGATATGTGTTTTGGTGGTTTGGTCAATAAATTATACAGGGTGGCAAAGTTATGCCACTACAAAGTTGACTTTTTTCCCATAGGATAACATTGCAGTGTTTGCTACGTTACAGGAATTCTTTGCTGCAGTTCTGCAAAATAACAGTTTGGTCGTTTGGGCTGAAATTTGGAAGGAAGAAAGCCAACATCCCAGAGATGTGCCCTTTGCTGGTTTGCTGAAATAATTTTACTGGGCAGCAAAGTTATGGCACTCTGAAGTTGATGCTTTTTGCCATAGAATAATGTCTATTGCGTCTTTCCGGGCCCGTATCTCGGAAATGGTGCGAGATACAGACTTTTCATCAAAAACTTGCTCAGCCCCCAAAATGGGGACGGAGTGTAAAAATAGCCAAGAGAGTAATAGTTCATACAAAATTTTTACTTTTTTTCTACGTCCACAGTTCGTGAGATATAAGCAATTTACTAAGTCATAATTTTCTGCTCTGAAGTCAATTATAATGCATACATTCTTTGTTTTCAATGTGTTTTTTTAATGCAGTTTTCGGGGCAAAGAAGGGTGTTCCCTTTCGTTACTGTGTCACTTAGCATTTCCAGGTGCAGTTCTGTTACCATTTGCATCACCGTTCTCGTCTATGCTACCGTGTGCATTACAGTTTGCATTTGCACTTGCATTTCTGTTTTGTTTCTCGTTATTGTTGCTGTTACCATTACGAATTGTATTTGCAATTGTGGTACCATGCCCATGCATGTTACAGTTTGTATTTTTGAATGCACCTGCATTTCTGTTTCTGTTGGTTTTATTGTTGCTGTTACTGTTACCATTAACATTTACAATTGCAGTACCATGACCTTGCGTGTAACAGTTTGTGTTTCTGTATGCGCTTGTATTTCTGTTTCTGTTGGCTTTATTGTTGCTGTTATCGTAACAATTTGTGTCCCATTGCCACTTGCATTTGCTTTGCAGTTCCTGTTGCTATGTAACAAGGCATCACGTGGTGGGAGTGTGGAGCCCAAAGGGAACCGTGCTCCCGCCACTGCATTCTATTCACTATTTATCATACTCATTCTCAAAAAGAAGGGAAATTAGAGGCAAAAAACTTTGTTTAATGCATCAGTTAGGGTTGTTCTACAGTGAAAAGTGAGGAAATTCAGGGTTAGGGTTGAAAGCCCCCCTTGGACCCTCTCACCCCAGCCCCCCAACTGGCAATGGGTGAGTGTTGGGGTCATTGGTCCTAACTCTCACCCCATTCGCCTATACCTCTGCTTCTTTACACATGTGATGGCATGATAGTTAAGGCCAACGACCCCAACGCGCACCCTGATGCTGGTTGGGGGGCTAGGCTGGGAGGGTCAAAGGGGGACTTTCAACCCTAACCCCAAATTTCCTCGCTTTTTTCACCATAGAACAACCCTAACTGATGCATTAAATGGAGTTTTTTTTTACCTCTAATATATATATATATATACATATATATATATAAAATATGGCAGCATGGTAGTGCTAACATAGCTAAGGTTGAGTAGCATTTTTAAGGTTAAAGGGTGAAACTTTGCACCTTAATAACTTTGCCACTGTTCAGCAGATCTACTTGACATTTGGTAAGCACGATTGGGCATGGTAGATCTTCAGATATGCCAACTTTCATACTGGTTGGATATACAGCTATGGAGTTACTAAGCAACAACCAAAAGCACAATTTTTTTTTTGTGAATTCCTTGTTCTCGCCTACAGGTCGCACGGTTTGCATGACCGGTCTGAAAACTTCAGGGAATGTGCGTCTAGGGTCCCCGATTTCGTGAAAAAATATTAAACGGTTCAAAAGTTATTCAAAAAACAAGTTCCCATTATAAGTCAATGGGAAAAGTTAACAAAAAGTTTGAAAGTGTCACAAATGCACTTTTTAGTGTCTCAAATGGCCCTAGTAGTGTCGCAAATCGCACATTTTGTTTTCAGTTAGTGATCAGAAAAATGCTTGGCATTTAAAATTGGGACCCTCTAGGGACACAATTCTTTCTGTGTTCACCTAGTCGGACCCTGAGGATGCTAGCCATGTCTTTATTTTCGGAAACAGTAGTGTCGCAAAGTAGTGTCACACCTGCGACACTTTCGCAAATTTTTTTGAAAAGGGTCACAAATTGCGACACTACTTTTCCAGACTATGGTCAAAATGACAGGAGTTCTTTGCCACCCTGCTGCAAAAGAACAGTTTAATCTTGTGGGCTGAAATTTGGAGGTAAGGCAGCCAACATTTCACAGATGTGCCTTTTGGTGGTTTAGTGAAAAAATATTGCACGGCTGCCAAGTTACGGTACTCCGAAGTTGGCATTTTTTCCCATAGACTAACATGGTTGCGTCCGCCGTGCTATTTGGGGCTCGTATCTCAGAAATGGTGCAAGATACGGAATTTTCATCGCAACTGTGCATAGCCTATGGCTAAGCATTGAACAAAAATGTAGCCAGGAAAATCATGAATCATGTGAATTTTTTTTTCCCTACATCGTACGGTTACTGAGATATAAGCAATTTACTATTCCAACATCTCATTTTAGGCTCCAAGGCCCATTATTATGCAAACATTCTTTGTACACACTGTGTTTCTCTATGCAGCTGTTGGGAAAAACAGGGTATGTGCTTCTGTTAATGTTACAGTTACTGTTTCCACTTGCATTTACGTACTCATTTGTGTTACCATTCTCATGTATGCCACCGTGTGCATTACCCTTTGCATTCTCGTTTATGCTTGCATTTGCATTACTGTTACCATTTGCGTTTTCACTACTGCTTGTGTTTGCATTTCAATTTGCATCACCGTGTGCATTGTTATTTGAATTTATGGCAGCCCTTTCATTTGTGTTTGCATTTGTCTTTCGTTTTGCGCCTTCGTTGCTGTTACTGTTACCATTTGCGTTTCCTATTGCGTTTCTATGCCAGTGTGCATTATGGTTTGTGTTTCCATATGTGCTTGTGTTTTCTTCCACGTTTGTGTTTCCTTTGGTGTTATTGTTGCTGTTACCATTACCATTCTGATTTACAATTGTGGTAACGCGGACTGCATGCGCCGCCACGGCTCATGCTACTCCACACGCTTGCATTTTGCGTCATGTTTCTGTTTCTTTGGTCATTTTAATCTCATTCCTTCTGTATTTACAATTGTGGTACCATGCCTGTGCGTGTTACGGTTTGCTCTTATGTGTGTGCTTCCATTTGTAATTTAGTTTCTGTTACCTTTGGCATTCTTGTTGCTGTAACACTTAACATTTCCATTTACAATACCAGTGCCACCACTGTGCGTGTTACCAGTTGCATTTTCATACATGCTTGTGTGTCCGTTTGCGTCACTGTTCTCTTCTGCATAACTTTACGCTAGCAATTCTATTTACGTTTGCTTTACCATTTACATTTGCTTTACCATGTGCGTAACCATTGCCGCTTGCATTTGCTTTGCAGTTCCTGTTGCTATGTAACAAGACATCATGAAGGGCCCCACACTCCCACTGCCGCATTCCATTCACTATTTGTCTTCCTCATTCTCAAAAAGAAGGGAAATTAGAGGCAAAAAACTCCATTTAATGCATCAGTTAGGGATGTTCCACAGTGACAAAAGCAAGGAAATTAGTGTTAGGTTGAAAGCTTGATCTCCCCCAGCCCAGCCCCCAACTGGCATCTGGCACATTGGGGTTGTCAGTCCTTACCTCACCCATTCTCCTATACCTCTGCTTCTTTACATATGTGATGGGGTGAGAGTCGGGCTGACGACCCCAATGCTCATTGGGGGTGGGCTGGGGGTCCAAGGGTGGGCTTTCAACCTAACACCAAATTTCTCACTTTTGTCACTGTGAACAACCCTAACTGATGCATTAAATGAGTTTTTTGCCTCTAATATATATATATATATATATATATATATATATATATATATATATATTTTCATGACAAAAACTCTGTTTACTGTTAGTTAGGGTTGTTCCTGGCGACAAAAGTGAGGAAATTCGGTGTTAAGGTTGCCACCCCTTGCACCCCATGCCGACCCCGCCCCCACCAACAGGCATCGGGAGTGCATTGGGGTCATTGGCCCTAACTCTCACCCCATTCCATGTGTAAATAAGCTGAGGTGGTGCAGTATAGGAGAATGGGGTGAGATTTAGGACCGATGACCCCAACCCATACCCCAATGTCTTTTGGTGGGGGCGGGGTGAGTGTGGGGTGCAAGGGGTGGCAACCCTAACACTGAATTTCCTCGCTTTCATTGCCATGGAACAACTCTAACTGATGCATTAAACAGGTTTTTTTTAACCATGCATTTCCCTTCTCTTTGAGAATGTGCACTATAAATAATGATTGGAATGTGGTGGTGGGAGTGCTTGGCCTGAACCACCATGTGAATTTTTGTCACTTCTCTGAGCAAAAACTGTATGACTGACTGAAATGAAAATTGGTAAATGAAAACATGTACCATACCACAACATGTATAACAAATGTGATCTGAATCTGTTTAACAGTTGCACATCGTCACACCGGGAAAACTTCACAGGGGTGCCAAAAAGAAAATTTTTGCCACTTCACTACACAAGAACCATATATCTGATGGAAATAAAAATTGTTAAAAAAAGAAATGTACCATAGCACACCATGTGTCCAAAATTATGTGCACATTCAATGGTTACACAGCGCCACGAGCAAATAATGTAACATGCAAAATTCAAGAACCATAAGTGCCAGTAACCTGAAACTTGTCACATTCCAAGATGTATTATAAATCTTTACATATTCCAAATGTCAGGCAAATCGGACAAATGGTTCAGAAGTTATTGAAGTGTAATGAACCACATTTTCATTTGTTGGAGTGGCATAATTCTGCACCTGTTAATGATTTACATGCCAAACCACTGCAAGGCACCTCCATACCACTAGGGCTACCTAAGCTATAAATTTCAAGCCAGTAGCGTCATGCAGAATGCTATGCACAAAATGTTAAACATGTCATGCAGTATCTCCGCAGTGAATTATTTTTCCAACAAATAAACAGCATCATTCACATCTCCAGGACATCCACTCAACACCCTCCAAATTTCATGTGAAAAGATCAAACCGTTACAGAGATATTCAATTTTTATTTTTCTGCACCTTTAAGAAGTTTTCCACCACAAAATGGTGGCTATCACGGCCAAAAATGCACTAAAATGGCAGACATGGTGACCGAAAAATCTGTAACTGTGAGAGGGGCCAATCTCAAATGGCAATAACTCTGGAATGGAGCAACATTTTTCACCAAACATGGCAAGTTTCAGATCAATCAACCACACAGTGATTGCACTATGTGTCGTGGCAGACAGTGCAGAAAAATAGTAAAAACATAATGTTTTGCACTGCACTACACAAATACAAAACACAAATGGTAACAGTAATGCAAACGGTGATGGTAACAGTGTGGTAAATGAAAATAGTAATGCTAATGGTAACACAAATGCAAGCGCAAATGGTAACGCAAACAGTGACACAAACGTAAATGATAATGCAAACAGTAAGAGAAGTGCAAATGCAAATGTAAATGAAAACAGAAATGGTAACACAAACTGTAAGACAAATACTAATGGCAACAGAAATGCAAATAGTAATGAAAACAGTAATGAAAATGCTAATGGTAACAGAAATGCAAAGAGAAACGTAAACAGTAACGGCAACGTTGACCAAAAGGAAACAGTAATGTATTCAGCAATGGAAATGCTACTGAAAACGCAAATGCTAAGGCCAACAGAAATGCAAATGCAAATGGTAATGAACACACAAACAGTAATGGTAACACAATTGGAAATTAAACAGTTACAGTAACACCAATGATGACACCAAAGGAAACAGTAACGCAAACTGAAACACAAATGCAAGCACATACACAATTGCAAATGGTAACACACATGGTGAAGCAAAAGTAAGTGCAAACAAAAACAGTAATGGAGAAGCAAGCACAAATGCAAACGCAAAGGGTAACGCATATGGTGACATAAAGGAAAATGCTAACGCAAACGGTAACTGAAATGCATGCAGAAACGCTAATGGTAACAGTAACACAAATGCACACCCTTTTTTTCCCAAAAGGTGCATTCAGAAGCACAGTGAATACAAAGAATGTATGCATAATAATGGCCCTTGGAGCAGAAAATGAGTACTTAGAATACTAAATTCCTTATATCTCAGGAACCGTACAATGTAGAAAATTTTTTTAACTCTCATATTATTTATGACTTTCCAGGCTAGTTTTGTACTTAGCCTCCTAGTGGGGGACTAAGCATTCTTCCAATGAAAAGTCCGTATTTCAAACCGTTTTCGAGATACGGGCCTCGAAAGGCATGGCGGAAGCCATAATGTTAGTCTATGGGAGAAATTATCAACTTTGGAATGCCGTAACTTTGCAGCCCTCTAATATTTTGTCACCAAACCACAAAAAGGCACATCTGTGGAATATTGGCTTTCTTCTGTCCAAATTTCAGCCCAAAAGACCAAACTGTTCTTTTGCAGCAGGGTGGCAAAGATTCCCTATTGTTTTGGACATAGTGTCACAAAGTACATTCGCTAATCACAACACTTTCGCAAATGAAATCAAGAAAGTGTTACATATGCGAAAGTACTTTTCAACACTATGTTTTACAAATATTTGAAAAACATATTTCTGGGGTGTTTTACCCCCCAAAAAAACATGGCTAGCATCCTCATGGCTCGACTAGGTGAACACAACAAGAATTGTGTCCCTAGAGATTCCCAAATTTAAATGCCAAGCATTTCTGTGACCACCAACTGAAAACAAGATGGCCGATTTGTGACACTACAAGGGTCATTTGTGAAAGTAAAAAGTGCATTTGTGACACTTTCGCATATTTTGTTAACTTTTCCCATTGACTATAAAAGGGAAAATTGTTTTTTGAACAACTTTTGAACCATTTAATATTTTTTCATGAAATCTTCGAAAGGCACATCAGGGACCCTGGCTGCATATTCCATGAAGGCTTTGGACTTGTCATCCAAACTGTGTGGGCTGTAGGTGTGAGCAAAGAATGCATAAAAATGCATAATTTGTGCATTATGCGGTGCTCTGTAGCTCTGCAACCATACATCCGACCATAAGAATACTTGGCAGGTCCAGAAATTTATGGTACCAGACCGTGCATTCCAAATTTCAGGTAAATCTGTCATACAGTGGCAAAGTTATTAAGTTGCCAAATTTCAGATTTAACCTTAAATGGGGCACTCAACCCTAACTATAGTGGCACTATCGTGCCCCTATAATATATTAGTTACATAAACACTTCTATATTAAACCCAAATGTGTGCACCTTAATAACTTTGCCCCTGTTCAACCAATTTAAATGAAATTTGGAAAGTGCAACCTCTGTGACAGTAACTCTTGATCCTATAAATTCCATGTAGGTTGGTTCATGGGAGACAAAGTTACAGAGGTGCAAAAAACACAAAAGTCTCAATTTTTGAACATGTTAAGACTTTTTTTTGTCTCCCTATAACTTAAAAAATAGGATCCTTTGAAACCTGAAACTTTCAGGTTTGATAGAGACTGGTCCAAGGTGTGTGCTTTTGTTGTTTTTAGGTCCCCTAGTTAAGTAGTTTTTAAAATATTTAGTAAAAATGTTCAATTTCTGAGCATGCACAGTTCAACAAATCAACGTTCTATTCATAACTGAATCTTTTCAAAAGTAGCTGTTTGCACTATATGACACAGCTGTCTTTAATAAACGACAGCTGTGTCGTATAGTGTAACCCCTGCTGCTGTCAGGTGTGGGGCTACTGACATTGTAGCCCCCACCATCCTGATTGTACTGTGCCTTCAAACTGCACACCGGGGAACCCAATCCCTGGAGGCAATGTATTTATTTAATTTATTTATTCTTTAATTTGTTTGTACAATCCAACACTGGGATTCCCACCCCCAGTTTCAGATGCCCCCTGCAGCCCCTTGCTTCATATTCACCCCCCCAACAGAGTGGGACACTGGGGAGCCCACCCCCAATTTCCTGAATTAGATATAAATCTTTTATGTATAAATGGAAAAAAAAAAGAAAACCGTCCCCCGATGTATTTTTTCCCTCATGAAAACCTGAAATAAAGAAAATGATCCCTCACTGTGGTCACCGTTTCCCTCCCCTGATCCCAACACTCCAACTGAGCAGCCGCTCCCTCTACACCTTACCCTATACTTACCTCTGGAAGTCATATGCTGTCATCTTCTGTGGACCCGGGACACCTCTGCACTCTTCAAAACCAAACCATGAACTGAGGAATAAAGCTTAGTGCTGTATAATATATTTTGCTGTTAGGAGCTATTTGCACTATACAACATAGCTTTCTAACAAATAACAGCTGTATTGTATAGTATTACCCTTACTGACATATAATGTATTTTGTGGTTAGAAGCTGGCTGCACTATACGACACAGCTGTCTAAGAAACGACAGCTGTGTCGTATAGTGCAACCAGCTCCCAACTGCAAAATACATTATACAGCATTAAGGGTTACACTATATGACACAGATGTCATTTGTTAGGCAGCTGTGTCGTATAGTGCAATCAGCTCCTAACAGCAAAATTACTGCTTAAAAAACTTCTTAGAAAACTGCTGCTGTTCCTTGCATGAAAGTCCCGTCCATGGCCATAATCCCCTCCGGAAGCCCTCACACAGCTCCCCATATATGAATGACCACCATTGCCACATAGGTAGGACACGGAGTGGCCCATCAAGCCCATCCCTAGGACATTACTGGGCAAGTGCCCATTCATCAGGCCAAGGCTGGTGTACAGGCTGTTTCAAAATCCCCTCCTAGATCCTTCAAATTTTTTATTACTTTTTCTTATCCGACACCAGGATGCCCACCCCTGATGTTAGATGCCTGGCCCCCTGTGCAGCCCATTCTTTTATAAAGACCTCCAACAGTGGGGGAGGCCCAATCCTCACATTGGCATTTACACTCCCCCCTGCAGTGTTGGACACTGGGGATCCCCACTCCCTGGTGTCCAGAAATAGTTTTAATTCTCTCATTTTCCCTGGAAATAGAAAACCATCCCACAACATCTTTTCCTTTTATAACCTGAAAAAATGAAAACGGTTCCTCATCATCACCACCACCATCTCAGCACCCCCAACCCGACCCTCCCTCTGAGCAGCCACCTCCACACACACACCCTTACCCCATACTTACCGAAGGAGGTTGTCCAATGCCATCTTCTGTGTGCACACCAAGATACATCTGCACTCTTCAAAGCTGAACTGCAAACTGAATAATCAAGGTAAGTGCCCTATAATGGCTGTCAATGGCGGTTTGAACTTATATTGATATCTCAGGCATTTTTAGGTCCACTTGCACCAAATTTTCAACATGGGCTTTTTGGGAGACCACCTCATGAACACTTGCACTGTTATTTCATTAATCAGTCCCAGAAGGTAATTTTGCAGACACTGCAGGGAATCACCTTTCAGGAAGGATTAACAAAATGACAGTGCCAGCGTTCATGAGGAGGGGTCCCAAAAAGCCCATGTTGCAAATTTGGTGAAAAAATTAAATTCCCCAAAATGGCCATGTTACAAGCATGCATTGCACAGTTTCTATGCTGGCACATAACTTCGATAATTTACAATATTTTGACTCTAGATTTTCAACAACCCATTTTTTCACACCATCTCATGAATAGTACAGCTGCCATTTTTCCCATCTTATCCAAAATGTGTTTCCTCACCTGTGGTGCAAAATGGCACAGTCACTGTACGGAATAACCTTTCAGGACTGATCAACAAAATGACAGTGCCAGAATTCATGAGGTGGGGTCGTAAAAAGCACATGTTGAAAATGTGGTAAAAAACATAAAATATTGCCATGTTATGAGCATGCATTGTGCGGTTTCTTCACAGCTGCATAACTTCAGTCATTTACAATATTTTGACTCCAGATTTTCAACATCCCCATGTTTTCACACCACCTCATGAACAGTACAGCTGTCATTTTTCACATCCTGAGATTGGGCTACTTTAATGGGATCGGGCTGGTATAATGAAATGGTACCAGGCTAGTAGTTCAAAGCACAGTGTTTCACAGTAACTGAAATGACTTTTCAGAAAAAGTAAGCATAGTGCTCTTCGGTCATATATTTTTATGAAGGCAGGTGCATCGCTCTGGACCGATGGAATGGGTGGGGGGCATTTTGGGGTAGGTTATAACTTTTGGCACATAACTATTTAGTGCTGCCTTTGCCTTGTCATCCTCTCAGTAAACCTACATGCAGTACATGACTACATGCATTATTAAAACTTTCCTCTGATCAAAGCAAACTCTCCTAAACAATGACATGATACTGAAAGGTGTTCACTGTAATGACTTGGGCACAATTGCCAATACATTTAATTATAACTTCTCTGACCTCTCCAGTTACACCACTGCTAACTCTTCCGATAACTTAATGTCTGGATCCCCCACCCCAATGGACACTACAAAGATGCTTCCTTTCTACTTTAAAGCCATCTCAAAGAAGGCTGTCCTCAAGCATCTAAATTCCATATCAGACAGTACCGCTGTTGGATCTGACTGCCTTGAACCTAAACTCTTAAAGCTTGTGGCACCGTTCATTGCAGGTCCACTGTCCAGGATACTCAATTTGTCCCTGTGTGAAGGCATGGTGCCTAATACATGAAAACAGGCCAGAGTCATGCTGGTGTTTAAAAAAGGCAACAAAAAAGTTATAGCCAATTATAGACCAATAGCTATACTGTCAGTATTAAATAAAGTCCTGGAGAAGCTTGTCTCAGCACAGATCTCAGAACACCTTCCTAAGTACGACCTCCTCCACACTAACCAACACGGCTTCAGAAAAGGCCTTAGTACTCAAACTGCTCTACTACAGCTGGCAAATGATGTTCTTCAAGCCATGGATCAGGGTCATCAAACCAGTGTAGTATTTATCGATCTGACAAAAGATTTCAATCTTGTTAACCACCCTCTTCTGCTTGGTAATCTCCAAACCCTGGGTTTCTTGACTGGAGTTGTAACCTGTTTCCATAGCTACCTATCGAACAGAACTCAAGCTGTAAAATTCAACTCAGCCATCTCTGAAACAGCAGTCATTAATGTTGGTGTACTACAGGGATCTATCCTCAGACCACTCCTCTTCTCGATTTGTATTAATAATATAACACAAAAAATATCCTCATGTTCATCATTGCTATATGCTGATGACCTTGTTCTTTACACTAGCTCTGAAAATGTGCATTCTATTAATCATAAGCTCTGTATGGACCTATTAAATATTCAGTCCTGGAACACCAAAAATAACCTCATTCTCAATGCTGGAAAGACCCAGACTATGCTCTTTGGATCCTCTATCAAACTAAAGCAGTGCTGTGAATTTTTCCAGGTATCTTGGGCTGATGGCTCCCCACTGAAGATGGTAGCCTCCTTTAAATATCTAGGTATCTTGCTCGATGAATCCCTCACTTATGACACCCATATAACCTCCACATGTAAGGCTGTCAGTGCCAAACTGGGCTTAGCCTACAAAACAAGTCATATTTTTACCGCTTCTGCTAGGACAGCCATTGCTAGAGGAATTCTACTTCTGTCACTCTCTTATGGATCCATAATCTATACTAACACATCTAAGGCTACTCTTCATAGGTGGGACACAACTTACAACAGTATATGCTGATACACCTCTGCATCCCCCAGACTCAGACATCACTGCCTACTGTATTCAGACATAAATTGGTCCTCCCCCATTGCACACCAGCTCCTCTTTCTGAGGAACCTTCTGGACAGTATACTGAGGTTCAGAATGCTTACCTACCTCGCCTCCTTGCTGACCCCTCAGCTCATCTCCTACGGTCTCCAATCTTCTGACCTTTCCTTGCTTATCATTCCCAGATGTAGAACTACCAAAGGGAAATCAGGTTTCTCGCATGTAGGTCCCTATTCCTGGAATTCACTGCCCCTAGATGTACGCCTGACCCCTAATCATGCTACTTTTAAGAAGAAGCACTGCTCCCTCTTTACCGCACTTGCTCATTGCACCTGCTTCAACCCACAGTACATCTTGGCTCCCTTTGCCTCAGCTGCCCACAGTTTCCCTCCCCTTCTGTGGTGTGAGCTGGCACCCTGCTCCTTCAGCCTCCCCACAAATTCTATCCTCCCCCCTTTCCCATCCCTTTCCTTCTCTCCTCCTCTCTCTCGCTAGGCTATATCTCAGCATTACCTCTCTCTCTGCCTCCTCCCAATAGCAGTTTTTTTCAGTTTCAGCCAGATGTAATGATACCCTGTGGCATTTTTCTGCACTTTAAATGCTGATATTACTATTACTGTTTACACATGGGCACTTACCTACTATTTGTATAATTACACCTCTATGTGCCTTAGTACAAATATTGTCTCAAATTTGTTTCACTTCTGATTGTGATGCATTGCATATTTCTTGACACTGTATTCTATGTACCTGTATCTCTCTGTGTTGTTGACCTCCCGGGTCGTGCCTGAAAATAGTCACTTTTGTGTCTAGTGCACCTACCCGGTCATCAAGAAATAAATAAATAAATACATGGAGTTGGAGGCTGAATCAATTGAACACCTTCAGGAAATAGTAATATCTGTGTATAATAATTGTATTTCAACCTGCCGCCTAACTCTCAACCTGTCCTCGCCCCAAAATGGGCCATTCACTGTCCATCAACGTAAAAACTCAAGGTACGGATCCTGCCTGTCGGCCTGTCCTCATCCAAAAATAAGCCACTGTCTGACCTCAAAGACTCTGAGGGGTAGAAAAAGCATTGAAATGTCTCCCCAAGGCACTGTGAATGTGATTAAAAAGGGTGCTCCGCTGATCAAAATAAAATGAATAATAAAAAAAAAAAAATCAAGGTTATTACACTCACTTTCTGCCTAATCAATGAAAAATGTGTTCTTTTATTTCTAATTTTATAGAAAAAAATATGATTTTTCAACAGTTGAAACCCAATTATCATTTTATACAATTTACAATTGAATGAGTTTTTTCTTTAGCTCAAGGAGATTTTTCCAGTATTTTTCTGTAAAAATAAATCTTTCCGATGGCAGAATCTTTTTTTCTTAACTATTTGCTTTTCATGTCACTATTTCTAATGGCAGTTATTATGCCCCCCCTTAAAAATGAAAGTATATTTAAGAAGCACAGAGGGTTTGGATCACGTGATGGCAGCCTAGGAAGAGCAGCTTCTCCGATCAGCTCCGTCTCCAACCCGCATATACCACCCTTGAAGTGGAGTAAATAAGGATTCATCGTTAGATATTTGTGAGTGAAAGACCCGAGTAATCTCCGAAGATTGTAAAGCCTCCTGAAAATGGAAGCTTTTGTTAAAAAACAAATGGCAAAGCATACGCCGCCTCCCTCACCTGAGAAAGAGCAGGCCGCGAAACGCCCACGTCAGGGACCTACTAAATCCAGTCTGGGGCCGTCTGCATTAACGGAGGAAAGGTTTCTGGAAATTTTTGCCCCACTGCAATCCTCAGTGGATGAGATCTACTCAGAAATACAATGCTTTAAAACAGCACTGGAAACAGTCGAGATGAGAGTGGGGGATAACGAGATTGAACTTAAGTCCCTGGAGCTTAAGGCAGATAAACACGATTTGGAAAGAGCCCCCCTCAACAAGAGAATCAAGAAAATTGAAGAAAAGCTTGAAGATCTCGAGGGCAGGAGTAGAAGAAATAATCTTATTATCCTTGGTATTCCGGAAGAAGAAGAGGGGTCGGCGACTATTCAATTTGTTCAGAAGCTCTTTGAAAAAATAGCGGGTCTGCCTCCAAACGGCAGTTATGTTGTGGAAAGAGCACATAGATAGCTTCGTCCCCCTCCTGTCCCTGGAGCCCCCCCCCCGTGTCCTATAATTTGCAAGCTGCTGAATTTCTTGGACAAACAATATATTTTAAATAAGGTCAAATCGTTACAGGACATCACTTGGGAGGGAAGAAAGATTAGAATTACCCACGATCTCCCACACTCGGTGCGCCTTAAAAGACAGAGCCTACACCCCATAGTCTCAAAGCTAGTAGCAGCAGGCATGCAATTTCAAGTCCGATACCCAGCGTTGCTCCAGGTCAAGATTAAGGATCAGTGGCAATCTTATGATTCAGTTGAAGCGACTCAAGGAGAACTCAAAAATGCCATGCCAGAGCTTTTTAAATGATTATAGGGGGCAGCCGGTGTACCAGCTTGTTGCACTAAATAGCTGATTTAATTGAAGGAGGACTGGCAGGAAGGGGGGCTGACCTCCTCAGACTGTTTCATTTTTGCTTACGATGTGCTTTCCCTGCTGTGTCATCAAAGAAAATGTTGTGAGCAGGAACGAAGCTGCAGTGGACCTTTTTCCATGTTAAAGTACTTAGTTTGATTCATTTCCAAAGCCATATGAGGACAGTGGGCTTGACACAAACCCTGGAGGTTCTAGGCTGAAGTATCGTCTTTGCCAAGGAGTCAAGAGGAGCTGAATAGAGCACAGTGGAATAAAGACAGAGTAACTGAGAAATCATAATTGATGGCTCTCGTGTTGTCATTAAGAACTACCTAGATAATGCAGGTCATCCAAACTTGGCTACAATTTGATTGCTCTCCAGATAAGCTCCTAGTGATTTTCCCATCCAGGTTTAAAAATCGGTAATGGCCGCAATTAGTACAAATAACTCAGGAAGGCTGAGTTTGCCCAAAAATGGAGATCCATTATGTACAAGACTCGTTTGACTTTTTTCATGGTTTTCTGACACGGCTACTTGAGATCGGAGAGCAGTGAGAGCTTGAGGTCCTCGGAGAGATACGCTCATAATACCATGATAATAAGGACTGATATGAATATATTGACTTCATTACATGATTTAAAAGTTACAGGGAAAGTGCATATAATGTGGGGCATTTTGTTTAGAGTTAACCTGGAATATTTTGCTTAGTTTCTACACTATGAGACTTTTTCTTTTTTTTTTATTCTTCTTTTCGACATGGTTAATGGGACTTTAACAGGAACGTACTTCCCCACTAGAGGGGGCTGTGGACCATAGAAAGTTTTGATTTTAATATTTAATCAGTGTATGGAGATTTGCCATAGTGGAGGAAGTGAACATATTGGAAGGCTGATTTGTCTCCATTATTAGGATGAATATTTTTTGTTATGCAGCATGTTTCTCAACTCGTTGAACACTCTACAAGGGTTCAGATTATAGAATAAGATGGAAGATTGGGTTGGGGTGGGGATGGCAGAAACCTAGGTTGATATGATCATCACACGACATAGTGAAGTAGTGGTGCAGTTATTGGGACTGGGGGTAGTTCGGGGGTTTAGGGGGGAGAGTGGGGGATTGAAGGCAACAGCATTCATATGCCAGAATATTGCAGTCGGGGACAGGTGGCTAACAGATCCTTATACAGTGGGGGAAGATCACAACTGGGTATCACTTTCTAATTCTAAGGGTCATGACAGGAGTTATTAATTTGGTAAGTTGGAATATCAAGGGTGCTAGAGCCAGATGTAAGAGACAGATTGTACTGAAACACCTCTCAACTCTTAACGCAGACGTTGTGTGTTTGCAGGAAACACACCTTCCTAGAGAGGATACTCAGCTATTTGTTAAACAGTGGGTGGGCCAAGCTTTCGGAGCTGGCTTTTCTTCCAATAAAGGCGGGGTGGCCATAATATTCCATAGAAGGACTCCCTTCCAATTAGAAAGGGAGATATGGGATAATCAAGGCCGATACATTTTCCTAGTGGGAACTTTAGTCTCGGTGAAGGTAGTTATTGGATCAGTATATGGCCCAAATACAGACTCTTCACAATTTTTTATGCAAATACTAGAGGCTCTGAATGGTTTCACTTCCTCCACCTTGTTAATAGGGGGGGACTGGAATATCACAACACAGTTACATCTAGACCGGACTGATAATAGGCGTGTGGGTTTCTCCCCTGCGCAGCGAGCCCTAAGAGAAGTAATGGATAATCTAGGCCTGATCGATGTCTGGAGACTGATGAATGGGGATATGAGGCAATATACCTTTTTTTCTATTCCGAATAAAACATGTTCTAGAATTGATTATTTTTTAATCAGCATGAAAATTCTTCCCTCGGTCTTAGAGGCTGGAATTAATGCCAGAGTCATATCAGACCACTCCCCAGTTTTCATCAAGTGGGTACCGGCACATGGGGTTACAAGGGACTTTAGGTGGAGGTTTAATAACCAATTACTGCAGACGCCATTCATTCAGGAACAAATAAAGATGTTTATGACACATTTTATGGATAGTAATTTAAACTCAGTCCCGAATATAGACATTGTGTGGGCAGCATTGAAATGTGGGCTTAAGGGAGAGTGCATCCGGATATCGGCGACCAGGGCCAGAAAATCCAAGATGCACTTGGAAGAAATCACAATGGCCATTAGAGCTGCGGAGAACAACATCACAAAGCACTCTGATGAGCTCGACTGGATTAAGCTGCATCAGTTACAAGCCCAATACTCAGCAATAATGATGCAGAAGGCAGAGCTTGCTTTACATAGAACAAAGATAAAATATTTAGAATCAGGGAGAGGGCAGCAAATTCATTTGCACTTAGATCAAAACAGCAAACTCCAATCGAGTTATTTGCAATACGTAAAGAGGGTGGGGATAATATGGTAAAAGAACCAAAATAAATTGTAGCCACTTTTAGAGATTACTTTCGACGAATCTATTCAATCGATTCAAAAAATAAACCCACCTCTATAGAAATCCATAAGTTTTTAAGCTTTGTTCCCCTAACCAAGATATCGAACACTAGAGTGAGCCAATTAGGAGCCCCAATCCAAGAGACAGAAGTGAAGCTTGCAGTTTCACAGTTAGCGGGAGATAAATCCCCAGGGCCGGACGGGCTAACCACTAACTTCTTTAAGGCCTATGTGGACATAATATGCCCAATTATAACCAAAGTGTACAATTTTTGGTTCAGTGAAGGTATCTCTGATCTGTCCTTCAGAGGCACTATCACTCATTCCCAGACCTGGTCGGACCCCATGCTGATGGGCAAGTTATCGTCCGATATCACTGTTGAATGTCGATATTAAAATATTAGCTAAAATATTAGCAAATCGGCTGAGTCCATTCATGAGTAGCATGGTTAGTGATGAACAAGTGGGATTTATGAGTGGAAGGCTATCCAGTGATCATCTACATAAGATTCATCACCTAATTATACATGCCCAAGGTGCACAATACCCAGCAGCATTATTGGCACTGGATGCCGAAAAGGCATTCGATCGAGTGTCTTGGGACTTTCTTTTCACAGTTCTGGATAACTTTGGATTGCCTAAAGAGTTCCTAGACTGGGTTCGAATTCTATACAGTGCCCCACAGCTCGTGTATGGTGCAATGGCATATTGTCGTCTCCCTTTCCTTTAACTTGTGGCACGAGACAGGGATGCCCGCTTTCTCCACTTCTGTTTAATTTATATCTTGAACCCTTGATTTGTAGATTGCAGGCATCACAGGTGATCAAAGGAATTGAATTGGGGAGTAGGCAATATCTCATTTTAGCATATGCAGATGATCTTCTGATGCATTTAGAAGAACCTGACACTGGTATACCAGAAATACTAGGAGAAATAACTAAATTTTCTAGAGCCTCCAACTATAAAATCAACCCCTCCAAGACAAAACTTTTCCCACTGAACAATAGATGTTATCCCAATATAGCGAGGGAACTTGGCCTGACTTGGAAGTCAAGGATATTGACATACCTTGGTGTTAAAATTATGAGAGGGAATAAGTTCAACGGTCAAGAAAAATTTTGATAGCTTCCTTAAAACCATCAAACAAGATCTAAATAGATGGAATTTTTTGCCCCTGTCGTTATGGGCCAGAATAGAAACGGTAAAAATGAATATACTGCCAAGGGTTATCTATCCTTTAAATATGCTGGGATGTTATTTGCCCAAAGTCTGGTTTGTGAATCTAAGAAAGATGCTTAATACATACCTATGGAAAGGGAAAGCCATTAGGAAAGCATACCAGAAACTTACAGGCCCAAGAGAGAAGGGAGGGCTTGCTCTTCCATCTTTCTATAAGTATTATATTGCATCGCACATAAGTAAGATAGTCCATTGGTTTAAACCAAATACACCCTCGTCATTGCACCCTTATACACCTCTTTTTGGATTTTTATTGAAAGAGACCTAGTTAGGAAACATAGGATATCGTTATGCACGGTCGTGTATACTACTATTAAACTTCTCCCGAGATTGCTAAAGGACACCCCTATTGGTTGGTCATTAAAGGCCTTACAGCAGGCCCAAAAACTTCTAAGGATCAGCTGGCGGTACTCGCTAGAACAAATGTTGACACCGAATATTCATTTCTTAATACAACGGGCACCAATTTTGCCTGGGTTCTGGAGATCACTGGATGGCCTGAAGTTGGGAGACTTAGCTCCTCAGGGTAAGTTAATATAATATTAGTGGGCATGTGTTAAATTTCCAGAACTAAAGGGACAATACTTCAAGTTCCGACAAGTTTCCGAGTCAATCAAAGCCCGTCTTAATAAAAAGGAGGCCGGGGGCAGATAACAGAGTTGAACTAGTAGATTTAATTAAGATAGCTAACCAGCCCCATTCTATCTCTGGAATTTATGGTGCATTGCAACAACTTGATGACAACCTCCCAAATGGTGTTAGTTATTATTGGACACATAGATTAGGAATAGCAGAGGATAGGGACACATGGAAGCGTATATGGTTTAATACATAACGAAATATTAGACAAGATAGATACAGGCTTCAGCAGTTCTACATTATATACAATATGTATTATACCCCTAAGAAACTACATAGAATGGGCAGGTTAACACAATCCGCATGTACCAGATGTGGGGAGGAAGGCAGTGATATATATCATGTACTGTGGGATTGTGCTAAGATTCAGCCCTTCTGGAGGGCAATTCGTGTCTCTCTATTACAAGCGGTAGACCTAGATGTTTTCTTTACACCCGAAATCTGCTTGTTGAATAATTTTCATAACGGTATGACCAAACAGCAGAAATTGTATATGGCCATAATATCAGCTACTGCAAAAGCTGTTATCCTGAGACACTGGAAGGATACTTCTACTCCGTCTACGGGTGAATGGTACAAAGAAGTTACACTTGCATTACAGGTAGAATCCCATATCACCAAGATGAGCAATAGGGCGGGTTATTATTTCCAGTGGGGTCTTTAGATACAGCCCTGACATCATGGCGCCTGGGAGTCACCTATAGGAGGTATCCTCTTCAGGAAAGTTTGATTGGGTTCATTGTGTGAATGCTGTTTTAAATAAATAATGGGTGAGGGGTTGGGGGTCTGTGGAGTAGTGTTTAGCTATTTTTTATAGGCATGAACGTACTAATAGTACAGGCTGGTTAGTAGTACATATAGTGCATCTATGATTATTCTGTAAATATTCACCAGCTTAATGTTTGTTCACGGCACATGTAATGGATATGCCAATAAAGTAAAATGAATAAAAAAAAAACAAAAAAAGAAGCACAGAGGCTTGAAAAGTACCACTCCCTCGCTACCTCGGCAATCATGAGCAGCATGAACAAGGAGTTGAAGTATCCTTTATACATGGTGGAGGATAGAACTCTAACTGAAGTTTAAGGAATTCTGCAACTGAATAGGTAGTAGAGCTGTTTTTAAATAAAGACACAAAGAAATTGCTAGAAAGTGTTTGATTACGGGGTATGGTTGACTGCCAAAGGAATGGCAGCATAACTCTTGGGCTCCATCCTCACTGAGAAAAACTGGGGCTGGTCGGTCTAATCCCGGGATGTAAAGCATCTTTTGTTACTAAATACTTGTTTGGGAAAGTACCCTGAATCATCCGGTGTGTTTATTTCTGACCAAACTGTGCTGTGAAGCTGCTAAATCTCACCAGCTATCCGCGAGCGGAGTGACTTAGCTAGGCCACAGAAAGTACAGGCGTAATCCTCGAGACGTACAGCGTGTTTGCCCCGCACAGCCCAGTAATAGAGTCCACAGCAACATCCCTACTAGCACAATCAACCCCGAATAAGCTGGCGACTGAGGTTTCACTGCCCATAATTTCTCCAATACAGGATATGAGCGCGCAACTGCCATTAGTGACTGAATCGCTAACGTATATCACCCGAATGTTAGAAGCGGTTTTGATATGAGTTGATACCATCAGTACAGCACTTGTAAATACTACTACAGAGGTACATGTAATACAAGATTGATTAAATGTGGTAGATCAAAAGGTGGAAACTTTGGACATACAACAAGCTAAACTTACACAGAGAGTGAGAATGCAAGATCTAAAATTAGAAGCATTGCTTGCCAGAGTGGAAGATCAAGAAAATAGGGGAAGATGCAACAACCTCCGAATTATTGGAGTGCCCGAGGGAGCTTAGGGAACATCCATGGAGAAGTTTCTCAATAAGACGCTCCCTGAGATGTTTGGTGAGCACTGGAGAGGCCCAGTTGAAATCGAAAGAGCTCATCGGATCATTGGAAGGAAGGAGAATCAGCAGTTAGCCCCAAGGCCAATTGTGGCATATTTTCTGAGATATTCTACAACGGAAGGTATTCTAAGTGCTGCTCAAGACCTAGGTGAAATTCAATGGCAAGGAGCACTGATTTCCATATACAGAGATTTCGCACAGGAGACAGCGAATAAGCGCAGGGCCTATGGCCCGATCAAGAAGATACTGTCAGCCTATAATTTTCAATACAGATTTAAAGGTCTTACCAGACTGTTGGTTTCTAAGAAAGGGAGAAAATTGTTAGCAGAGGCTCCTGAGGAGATTGAGAGATGGGCCTCTAAGTTTTGGCCCAACATACCCCTTCGGACTTCATCCCCCAGAAGGCTATGGGAACCCTTGGACACCAGAGCTAGGAACCGTAATCACCAGCAACGGAATCCAGAGGACCGATATGATATGGGACCAGATCCTTGGCTCGATGAGCCCCCCAGGGAGAGATCTACTTGTACAAGCAGTAGGCCTGTACTTACAGTGGCTGATGGTCTAAGCCAGCCCTTTCTCCCTCCTAGAAACACCAGCTTGATTTCAAGTCAGTGACAGAGATCTAGAAGCAGTCAACAGTTTTCCCCTGAACTGCAGAAAACAGCCCCACCCACAAAAATGCCTAGAGGTGAATCTTTGGAGTCCTGTTCAGATGACTTTGCGGATTTAATGGTGCCCTCCTCGCCTAATCATGGGAACCACATGGACTGGGCTGATATCCCGGAATCTTCTCTATTGGAAGTAGTGGACATCTCCAGTCAGGTTAAACCAGGGATTAAATCATACGCAACAACGGTAACTTCTGAAGAAGTCCCAGTTCTTAGTAATTGATTTCAACAAGCAAGGAATCGAGATGAAGAATCCCCTGGCTGAACCCTGACTGTACTGACCACAGTTTGCAATATCTTACTCTATGATGTCTTTCTTGCTGAGTTTAATAATAATCCAGAGTTATGGCAAAGTTTCTCCTTCCCTGTGATTGCTGATACTCTCTGCCATACAGTGTCCAGACGCAGAACCCCCCCCCTCCTTGGTCCACCTTCCCCCTTCTTCCTTCCCACCCTCCCTTTACCACCACCTTCTAAACTTGATTTAGATCTGGTAAGTATAAATAATGCTGGAAGTTGCTGAATTTTTTATAGTCTAATGTTTGAATTAGTAATGCAAATGCTGCAGTGGGCTTGGCCCTATGTTCTCGATTAGGGTCGTTCCCTACCACTCCCTCATCCTTTTCTTTTCATTATTAACCCCCCCTGCCCCCCATTATTGGGACTATACTTTCCCTTAGGATTATTCCTCGGATGAGGGTGGATAAGCCCAGTTGGGTGGTGACTCTCATTGATACCCCTGAGCACAGGCGTAGGTGGAGCTGAGGATACGGTTCTTGTTTATCCTCTTCCTGAAAACGTCTGTAGCAGTTAGTGATGAATTGCTTTTTGACTATAGAGCAGTGCATTTAAGCCTGAGTAGCATAGGCTTTCTGTTGTCACTAGTAGTCAGATTTGGTTGGGTTAGATACTATTGTTAGCATATACACTTCCTGTGGCTATTATTGTCATTCAATAACCTCTCTTGTGTCTTAAAGCATAGAATCCTCTTGGTATTTGAGAATAGATTACAGTAGATTTATTAGATAGTAGCTCTCAAACAGGGTACTGAAGGTCTAATTCTTTAGAACATATTAAAGGAAGCTCAGAGGTTTTCTACCATACTCATTACTATGTCTCCAGATATTGTATAGGGCCTACGTCTAGTGTCATGGAACGTAAAGGGCCTTAACCACCCAGTGAAAAGAACCAAAGTGTTTCAGCATTTACGATCCATGCACACAGACATTGCCCTTTTGCAGGAGACACATCTCCTTAAAAAATCTACTTCTTGGCTCAAGAAATCATGGGTTGGCTCCATACATGCTAGTTCAGCATCTTCCAAATCAATGGGGGTAGCTATATTAATTCGGAGATCGAGTAATTGGACAATGGAAGAGTCTCACACTGATAAACAGGGGAGATGGGTTATAGTTAAATTAAAATCAGGCCTGGACGGATTGATAATATACAACCTTTATGTTCCGAATGTGGACCAAGCGGAGTTTTTTCCAAATTTGAGCCAAACCATTGCTGGGCTAGCACAGTCTTACTCCACTATTCCTTTGATAGTAGGAGAAGATTTTAATTTAGTACCAGACATATTGTTGGATAAATCTTGTGCTACCCCCCAAATCCATACGAAGGCACACGCAGCCCTGCAGGAAATGATAGAACAGTGGGGCCTAGTGGACGTCTGGAGGTGTGATCATCCATCAGGCTGGGACTATATGTACTAGTCCTCTCCACATGACACCTATAGTCGCATTGACTATTGGTTAGCTAACCAGCCAGCCTCGAGTGATATCTCAAACAGTAGCATAGGCAATATAATCATATCAGACTATGCACCGGTGTCACTTACTTATACTGCCCCTAAAAGTCGAAATGCTGGTACAAGATGGAGATGTAACCCCCTCTTAGTTAAGCATTCTGAATTCCAACAAGAAATGTAGAAAGCAGCTCGGGAATTTTTTATGTTTAATAAAGCTGGAGAAGTCTCGGCAGGCATAGTCTGGGAGGGATTTAAGGCCACTCTCAGAGGCCACATTATCGCCTTTTCTGCAAACCAGAATAGAACCAGGAAAAAAGAGATAGCAATGATGCAATCAGAACTCACTGACCTGGAGGGTCATTTTAAAGCTTCCCAGACCACTGCTTCTAGGGACCCCTCGCTGATGAGGCATATCGTTGGACTTAAATATCGAATAAACTCACTTTTACATCATAAGGCAGAATGGACTTTGCTTAGGGCTAAACATCGATACTGGGAAGGAGGAGATAAAGGGGGGAAGATTCTTGCCTACCAATTGCGGAAGCAGCAAGCATCCTTAAAAATATATGCCCTCCACACCTCCACAGGCTCCATAGTTAGTGACTTGAAGGACATTAATGAGACTATGAAAAATTACTACCAGACCATATACCAATCCAAATTCATAGATACTAGGGAACAGCTCTCAAACAAACTGTGTCAGTTTTGTAAAAATTTTACAATATCCTCATTAACTCAGGAACAAACTGACCTTTTAGACTGCCCTATATCAGAGACTGAGGTACGACAGGCCCTATTTCGCATGGCCATGCGGAAAGCTCCAGGGCCAGATGGAATGACCATCAAGTTATATCCAGCCCTGGACCAGGAAATTATGAATCTCTTGTTGCTTGCTTTGCAATGTGTCCATGCTTCAGGCTCCCTCCCCACCACAATGAAAGAGGCCTTAATTACAGTAATACCTAAAAAATCTGATGATTCCCTAAATTGTACTAATTTTCATCCCATATCCTTACTGCCGGTGGACACAAAGATCCTGGCTAAAATATTAGCTGCCAGCCGGCCCGATGGTGCAGCGGTGGATTTCCGCTATGACGCCGGGCGCACCGGTTCAGGGAATGGACCTGAGTCATCGGAGGCCGCCAGGGGAGAGGATGGAGCATCCCATGGACTGCTCTCTTCTCCGGGAGGTTGGGGCAGCATCCGGAGCGCTGAAGACTCCTGGCGGAGGCCAGGAACTCTCGCGCTGCCATGCTAGTCTCTGGGGGAGGCGGGGCGGACGCTGGCATCATTGCACGTCCCTGCCTCTGGGAGGAAAACACAAGAAAAGAGCGAGGGGAGATCCTCCGTCTAGGTGAAGCCTCCCGGCTTCAGTCCACCTCTGCCGCTTGCCTCCCAACTAGTTACTGGTCCTGCAGCACTGGAATTAGGGGAACCAGTGCCGCAGCCCTGCCCTCCGGGGGGCAAGCCAGGGGTGACTGGGAGTGGCAGCAAATAGGCAGGTGGTGGAAGCTCTGGGGGCCATGACTAGGCAGATGAGCGACGGAGGATCTCCCAGGTAAAACATGAAATTTAAAAAAAAAAATATATATATTAGCTGCCAGATTGCAGAGTATCCTGGGTTCAATTATCCATCCATCCCAAGTTGGTTTTATGCCTGGAAAGGTGGGTTCAGACAATACTAGATTGTTATTGAATTTAAAGTGGCTGGCAAATAGAGCTAAAATCCCTATGGCTGCCCTAGCAGTTGATTTTGCAAAGGCTTTCGATTCCATAGAATGGAATTACCTCCATGAGGTCCTTTGCATATATGGATTTGGCCCCCAGTTCTGTTCATGGATCTCGACCCTCTATAATTCTCCAAAGGCCAAGATTCTATCTAACTCCACCATTTCTTCCTCCTTTCCATTATATAGGGGCACCCGACAAGGCTGTCCCTTATCACTCCCCTTCTTTTTCTAATTGCCCTAGACCCCCTACTTCAGGCTCTTGATAATGCGGAAGGGATTACAGGCATACCGGCAACCAGCAAATCTTATACTGTAGCAGCCTATGCAGGTGATCTGCTACTTACCCTATCTCGCCCCCAAGATTCGCTACCAATAGTTCTCTCAGTTCTTAAAACTTTGCGGCTCTATCAGGCCTGCAGGTCAATCAACGAAAGACTGTACTGACCCCACTGAATTCACTCTGCTCGCAGAAATGTGTTCATGGCACAGAACTTAAATGGGCTCTGCAGGGTTTTTCTTATTTAGGGATCTATATACCTTTTAATTGGGCAAATTTTGAATCAGCTAACTTCCCCCCTCTGCTAAAACAACTAAATGCAGAAATGGAAAGATGGAAAAAACTACATTTATCTTTGATGGGCAGAGCGGCTGCAGTGCGAATGCTATTACTTCCGAGGGTACTATATTTATTTAATAATCTTCCAATACGAATTACTCCCAAACTCTTTGTTTCCCCTTGAGAGGATGATCTCTGATCTAGTATGGGAGAAAAAGGCACATAGATGGAGGAAAAACAAACTTAGGACTCATTGGACTATAGGAGGCCTTGGAGCCCCTTGGTTTCTGAACTACCATCTAGCATGTACTGCGGCACAAATAACTAAGTGGTTTATACCACCCAATACACCTTGTCCAGGTGTGGGTTGGCCTTGAAATAGACATGGCAGCCCCAATCCCACTTAGGTCCTTGCTGAGCTTTAGTGGCTCTACAGGAAAGGGACTATCTCCGGTTATACATCACTCCCGATATGCCTGGCATTGCATTATGACCCTCTCAAATACTCCTAAGAATGTGTGGGCCCCAACCCTGGAGTATGCAGACCTATGGCGCAACACCTTTATAATATTAGAGGGACAACCTCTAAACTGGCCTGGTTGGGAAAAAAAGGGTATTCACTTTGTGAAAGACCTCATGATGCCTGGTACAAATACATTATTATCTTTTGCCCAGTTAAAGGATAAATTTAATCTTTTAAATACCGACTTCTGGTGCTATCTCCAAATACGCAGCCTTGTCTATGCCCTTTCTGCCCAAATAAGACTGGATAATAAATGGAAATGGCTTACCACTGTGCATAAGGAAACTTCCTCACGTGGTCGTATAGGTAAATTCTATGCTATAGGTAGAGACTCTCAACTGGATCCCACAGAGCATTGCAGAATCCGATGGGAGACTGAGATGGGGGTAACTATACCTAGCACTACATGGGCTAAATGTCTTCAAAATGTACATAAATTGTATAAAGATTCCAAATGCCAACTAACACAGTTAGCAATATATTGCTGTACTGGTACAGAACTCTGGCCGTTCTATGTTCGGCAAAACTAATGCCACACTCCAACTGTTAGAGATGCCAACAACCCGGAGCCCACCTTTTTCATATATTGTGGGAATGTCCACAACTCTCCATTTTCTGGGATGCAATTAGACGAGATTGCTTTTTAGTATTAGGTATAAGGAACCTCCAGTTAGACACTAAACTTTTGCTGGGAGATATGTCTAGCCTTTCTACATTGCCAAAGGCCCTCCAAGAGTGGGTCATGGTGGCCCTATTAGAGGCCAAACAGCTCATTTTAATGCAGTGGAGACAGGTGAACAACCCAAGTATAAGACAATGGCACGCAGCTATAGCCAAACTAGCACTATTGGAAAGGTTGACCTATGTTCATCAAGGTCAAATGGCTCACTTCCATAAAAAAATGGGATTCTTATCTCAACTCACCATTGTGTAATGCCCCTCCTGCCCTTTGTATAGCTCCCCCCCCACCAGCAATTCGGTAGACCGCTTTACATACCCCAGTTGTCTATTAGTAAATGAGTAGCTACAATAAGAAGGATAAGCTGTACTTATATATGAATGTACATGTACAGATTATATGTGTCTAGCCTCTGGTAATATAATGTATACTGTAAGAATTTGGACCATGAGGATCCTTCTACATGTATGAGAGGAATGAATATGGAAGTGCAATGCAAAAACTGGAAAATCTTAATAAAATCTTCTATGATAAAAAAATAAAGTGTTTGATTACTTCATATCTGGGTGACCCTCAGTGAATTCAGGAATTCACAAACATAAACAGTGGTCATGTAGTCCAAAGCATGTTTTAATTGAGAATGTGAACATAGGAAATCTAATGTTAATTATTGAAAATTATTCAATATTTAAAATTTGTGATATCGGGAGATCCATGTTCAGTGCGGGGGGGGGCATCAAGTAAGGATTTGCGAATCTTTCTTCTTTTTTTTTTGTCATGTCTGATCTATTTCATTAATTGATTAAAATAGTATTGTCTATCTAAAATGTGTCATTTTTAAGTCTGAACAAACTCGTGTTTTGCAGTGTCTCTGATAGCTTTTTTGCAGATAATTTTTCAGTCTGTCAGAAATGTGAACACTGTCAAAGTCTCCAGTCCCGTTGTCAGTGTAATTAACATGAAATTATTTTTAGGATAAAAACTTGCAAGTACTACTATTTAATTACTGTAATAATTTACATCGGGACTGCAGCACTCATGTACTGCATCTGATGATTTTGTGTCAGTGATGCAGTTGTGCCTACACTGAGTTCTTTATTCCTGATGATCTTATGCATGTGTATCACACCCTATACTTGCAAGATCGTTATCAGGTAACTGGCTTTGTAAGGGATATTTCTGATCATTATTCGACAGTGATACTTTCATGTATATGACATCAGTCCAATGTATCCTGACACTTTCTTACCCGTAGAGGGCCATAAATGTGTTTGATAGATTTTCTTTTTTTATTAATGAATCATTTTTTGTAGTGTTTCCCTATTGTTTGCCGTCCTCCCAAAGACATACCCAAGCAGCACTTTACCATTAGTATGCAGAGAATTGATTTTTTTTTTTATGCATTAAAATTAAAAGCTGCTGTCAATGTTCACATAGTCAGCAGTTGGGTTTGTTGCTGTCGCCCTGTTCCCTGAACACTCACTCACACATACATATTGCAGAAGCCACCCCCCCCCAAGCTCTTTCATTGTGGGCATGTTTAGTGTTTATTTATTTAACAAGAAAAAGTAGATCATTATTTACACACAAGCAATAGGAATGGATAAACACAGTCTGAAGACAATTCTGATGGAACGTCAACAAGAGTCTGATCGCCAGTAAGAGGACTGAAATACAATTGGAATTCAGGAAAAGTAGAAGACTGGTGGGTTGTTTTTATTTTGTACATATGCTTACTGGTGCCACACTCTTATTTTCAGTTGTGAGTGGGTAAATTATTCCTTGCTATATTTCCTGGTGTCTTATAATGAAGTATGACATAATTAATCACCCGAGTAGGACAGAAACAGCATGAATGGGTCAGTGGCAAGATTTTAAGTAATAATGTTTAAGAATTATTCTGTCCCTTTAAATATCTTTGTCCTGTGACAATAATCCCTCTACCTACCACTTGGCCCTTCCAAAGGGGGGGGCCCACTCTGAGGTGAATGTCAGCTGTTTACCCGGCTTTAATTTTTATTTTTGTGACCTTCCCAGTCCACTACTGGTAAAGTGAAGCAGCTTTGAGAATGGTTGTGGCTTAAGTCACAGTGTGGTTGGGACAGTTGTGCTCTCTGGAGGAGAGAGGGGGGATATCTCTCTCTCTCTATCTCTCAATAATTGAGATTTTATTTGTTCCTACATTTAAACTTATTTACAGGCATTTTAATCAAAGCACACAGAAATACATACTTTCTGGTTGATGCAAGTGGGCACAGGCATGCGTTCATGTACATAAGAAACCTAGTTATGCTGCAGAACTATACCTACTCTTATTGAGATCTATCTTTGAGGTAAAATTGTTGTACAGCTGCAGTACCATGGCCCCCTCTCCCCACAAGAACCACGCATGGTTGGTTATCTGTCTGCAGCAGTCCCACAGCACCTATTTTATTGTGGCTCTCTTATCATTAACCTGACTGCTTGTTGTGTACTGTTTTACAATGGAGCCCCAAGTTACTTCAAGGCTAAATGCACATAACACGGAGCCACTTGTTCTTTTCATTTGCCACAATTTTTGTGAATATTTTATTTTTTTATGTTGTTGGACTTGGACCTGCATGGGCTGCAGCATATTTGTTTTTGTAAAGTGAATCACACTTTCCATATGGGCTGCTACACAGACAGACATTACAATATGCATTAATATACTCCAGCTTACTGTCCCCCCTGGGGAAGGGCCACAACACCTTGGCCAGCCTGTCAATGATGGAGGAAGGTGTCAGCATCACTGACATTCCTAGCCTGGCTTACCACCCCAGGGTGGGGTGTGGGGGCCTGTGGTGGTGCCGCAGACTGTATTTCAGTTGGTGGAGTGGAACAGCAGTGGAGAGTCATAGAGGCAGGCACCAGGGAACTGTCATCCTGAAATGCCATTGCTTTTCTCCCTTTGAGAGGGTGGGGGATGAGCAATTACATCCAGCATCCACCCTGCCCCCAGAACGACTGGACAATCGGGTTACTGCACTACTCCCAGCATCCACCAGGGATCTGTTGCATGCCAGCCATGCTCCCATCCCTCACCCTTGGAGCAGGAGCGCAGTCCACATGACACTCCATCCTTCACCCCCCCCCGTCTGTCCTCCAGTGACCCAGCTATGCATATGGGAACTTGGTGGGAGCACTGGATCAGAACCAATACATGTTTTTTTGGTAGATATAACACACTTTCTCAAAAGGTGAGGAAATTCTTTGTAAGAAACTACATGTAATGCATCATTTAGGGTTAAAGCAGAAAATGTCAGGAAATGAGAACATTATGGTTGCTCCCTAACCCCCCCCCACCTGCCATCCTCCACAGACTGACAGAGGATGGGGTGTGTTGTTGGGGTTGTGAGGCCTAAATCTCACCCCATTCTCCTTTACTGCAGCATGTCCACCCATTTACACATGGAATGGGGTGAGATTTGAGCCTCACAACCCCAATGACACAACACCATAGGCCAGTCTGTCAATGATGGAGGAAGGTGTTGGCATCACTGACATTCCTACCCTGGCTTACCATCCCAGGGAGGGGTGTGGAGCCTGTGGTGGTGCTGCAGACTGTATTTAAGTTGTTGGAGTTGAACAGCAGTGGAGAGTCATAGAGGCAGGCACCAGGGAAGTGTCATCCTGAACTGCCATCTGTGGAGGATGGCAGGTGGGGGGGTTAGGGAGCAACCCTAATGCTCTCATTTCCTGACTTTTTCTGTTTTAACCCTAAATGATGCATTAAATGTAGTGTTTTTGCAAAGAATATGTGTGTGTGTGTGTGTGTGTGTATATATATATATATATATATATATATATATATATAAATATTTGTATTACAGCTGTGTGAAATGGGAAAATTCCAAATCAGTGGAATTTTGAAAACAATTCACAAAATTAGGCAAAATTTCATGGACTTTTGTCAGAATTTCATGGAATTTAAAAACTTTAGTAACTTGATTAAAACTCAACAACCGTTCAATCAAGAGTTCTCAAATTTACAATATATTCTCTTTTTGTGAAATGTATCAAACATCATGTAATTTGGTGGCATAGTTTCAAAATGTTATTTTATTGTTTGTGTGAAATTTCATGAACATTTTTTTATCTGCATATATCTTAGCCATCTATTAGTCAGGGACCTTAAGTCTGGCATTATTTCTTGATGATAGTTGTTCTAACAATGTGCCAGATTTTATGATAATATGATGCATCATCTTAAAATTATATGTGCTCAAAATCTGTCATTTTATTTTTTTCAGGAAATTTCATGAACAAAATTCATCTGCATATAACTCAGGCACCTTTGGAGCTAGACTTGTGTAAATTAGCAAGGATGACTTTTTTGTAATTCTTACAGAATTTTCTAAATATGGAGAGAATTAGATAAGAGATTTTTAAGTTACAGGGGTTCAAAACTTTACCATGTAAATATTTGCAAAATTTTGTGAAAACTGTTAAAAATCTGGATGTTTTTAACTTCTCTACTCTTGCATGCACAGGGTTGGCATTTGACATGCATATCCATTGTGTATCCTGGTGTCTACACAACTGGATAAATTGGTTAAGCAGTTTTAATATTGCAGAAGAAAAACATGATTATCAATATTTTCTGACATTTATTTTATTGTAGTCTGTAGATGAGGCATCACTATTTTTTTGTGGAACATTAACAATAACATTAACAATGCACATATCACTACTTCATTTGATAAGCTCTGATGAGCTTCTTGCAGTCCTGCGGTTCCTCACTGGGTGACTACCCCCCTTCTTTTTTTGGCATAGCCAGATTGACTCAGTAGAACTACTGATCCCACTGATATCCTCTTTGTTCTTTACAGTGACAAACTCCCTTAAAACATGAGTCACCTACTCCTTTTCCTATCAACCTACCCTGTTGGAATAGCCAGAATTCTTTCTTCCTGCTGCCCAACACATTATCCCCCCCCCACATCTTTTTTAGTATCTCTGAGTCCTAGACTTGCATGTATACCAGACTCTCTGGATTATACATTTACTGGATGTCATCCTTAAATATCCTGCATTCAGGTTGGAGTTGTTGACACTCTGTGCTTCCTTGTTCCAACCTGGGGGTCTACCATTTCTGTGCTACCCAACTCAGCTGTCAATTCTTGGGGAAACTGTACATCTAACTCCAGAACCTGGTGATCCCCTGCACTACCTGCCTCTTATACCCTTATCCATTAATTAGAACCCCGCATATAAAGCTGAGTAAGATAAGAAAATTCCACTTTTAAGGAATTTTTCATGAAATTGCAATTTTCAGAAAGAGTCATGGGATTTGACTTTAAGTACATATGTTATTTTGCAGTTTCTCACAGCAAGCAATTAATAAAATTGGCACACACAGTTTCTTTGTAAGGTGTAAGAACCTGCCAAATGTAATGATATTGCATTCTCTAGTTTTAAGGTTTCAGGGGTTTATAAATTTGTCATTTACATTCTTGCAGAATTAAATTTTTATATGTTTGAAAGTTTGACAACCTTTAATGCAAACCCATTTAAAGCTGAAAATATTATCTTTTTCAGAAAATACCATTTGGTGTAGTAGTTTAAATGTTTCAACTCTGATTAAATTTGTATATGTAGTTTTAAAATTAGAGGGAACTAACCAAAATTAATATTTTAGCAACATGTTCAACAGGATATAATGCAGTCCCATTTAAAGCTAGAAGTCTGAAACTGTGCACATATACAAATGTAGTGATAACCTGTATACCTGGCAATGTCTATAATATTTCAATGAATACTATCAAAGTTATATTAAAATTACAGAAATGCAAATTTTGGCAAAATATTTGGCTATCTAGTAATCAGCTCCCATTTAATCTTGAGACTTAAAACATGGTGCATATATGTATTATATGTACTTCTATAAATCCAGTTATTATTGAGAAATTTTAAAATTATCTCAAAATAACTGAAAATGTTATTTTTATTACATGTTTGGTCATGCATACCTCTGCCCCTTTCAATGTACAGCTCTGCTATTTGGAACACTCTTGTAATCGATAGGGTACTGCTCATGTTCCAAATGTGGTGTTATTTGGATGCATACTTTTAAAATTATAGTGAAATAACTGAAATTTAACAGTTTGTAAAATTTCATGGCATTTTCGTGAAAATTCCACAGGGTTCCATGAAATTGGAATGGTCATTCTGTTGGCATTCCTTGTGTAGAATTTTATATTCTGTTCAGCTCTAATAAATATATATATATATATATATATATATATATATATATATATGTGTGTGTATTTATATATAGACATATAGATAGACTGCACTCCAATCCCTCTGTAGATGAGCATATGTATGTAAGTGTGGAAGCCCAGGACTCTCTGGGCCCTGTGCTTCCATGTATCAAACAGTGACCACATTGTCAGCATAGTCATCTTGTTACCTCCAACTCATGTACCTTGATATAGAGAAATTGTGAACTGCAAGACAAAATGTAATTATGTGCAACTGCAATGCCATTCTGCATCACAGGTACAAAAATACATTTTGGGCATGATGTGAAAAATGACAGCTGTACTGTTCATGAGGTAGTGTGAAAAAATGGCTATGTTGAAAGTTTGGCAGTGAAATATTAAAAAGCACCATAGTTTTGTGCACATGTGGAATAAATTCAAAGGATGCAAATAACTTGGGCATTTTTAGGAAATGTTTCACCAAATTTTATAATGTGGTCTTTTTGGGATCCCACCTCATGAACACTGATACTGTCATTTCGTTAATCTGTCCTGAAAGGTGATTTCATGCAGCAAATGTGCCATTCCATGTCACATGTGCGAAAATGCACTTTGGGCAGGATGTGAAAAATGTCAGCTCTACTGCTCATGAGGGTTCCATGTAATAACAGCGATCACTAAATAGCGATTGCCGTTATGAGTGTACATCACCAAGAAAGCAAAACAGTGATGTACACTCCCAGCAAGGAAGAGAACAACACCACCAACAACAGACAAAGATATTTATGTGGGGGGGCTGTGCCCACCGCACTCCCTCCCTGTGGGGGGCTTTGCCCCCTGCACCTCCCATTCTTAAGATTCTCAATTCCAGGGTGGTGCATGTAGGGGAGGGGGAGATGCTTATCCAAAAAAAAAAATTAAATCCTGCACCCAAAATATCAAAAACTATACTCCTCTGCAGCCCCAAACCCTTCACCTACCAAACTGTAGCCAGCCACCCTCACTACCGCACCACATGGCCAGCTCAGCAACACCATGCTGCACTAACTCCCATGTACCTTCCCTGTTATCCCTCCTTTTCCATTCACTCTCCTACATCCTTGCTCTTCTTCCCTCGCTACACTTTCAGGGTAGCTCACATAATGGGTACTGAAACTGAGTCGCTCATATGTGAGTCACTAAATTTCAGCAACCCATATGATGGGATACCATTCATGAGATGGTGTGAAAAAATAGCTATGTTGAAAATTTGGTGGCAAAATATCGAAAAGCACCAAATTTACATGCGTGCATAGGGACTATTCAATGGACGCATGTAATTCAGGAATTTTGGGGAATTTTTTCACCACATTTTAAATGTGGACCTTTTGGGATCCCACCTCATGAATACTGAAACTGTCATTTCTTTAATCAGTCACCCACGATGATTTCATGCAATGACATGTGAAATCGCCTTACAGGTCCAATTAATGAAACAACAGTGACTGTGTTCATGAGGTGGTGTCCCAAAAAGCCCATGTTCAAAATCTGGTTCAAAAATATGAAAAAATGGCAGAGGTATCAACATAAATTCAAAACACCATTAACAGCAATTACATGGCACTTACCTTGATTTTTCAGTTAGCAGTTCAGCTTTGAAGAGTGCAGATGCATCCTGGTCCACAGAAGATGACAGCTGACATTCTCTGGTGGTAAGTATATAGCAAGGGGTGTGTGGGTTGTGGGTTGCTCAGTGGGAGGGTAAAGATGTGGGAGGGGGAAGGGGAGATGATGAGGGACCATTTTCTTTTTTTTTCAGGGAAAGAAAACGTGTTTGGGAACTGTTTTCTTTTCTTTTTTTTTTTACAGGGTCAAGTGCAACATCTTTATTTCTGGACACTGGGAGTGGGTTCCTTAGTGTCCCACAGTGCGTGGGGTGTGGTCTTCAGAATGGTGACATTGGGATTGGGCACCCCAATGTCAGCTAATATAAGGTTTGGGCTTGGGGGGACATCTGACCCCAGGATGGGCATCCTGGTATTGGAATAAAAAGTACACAAATTAAGTATTTCAGGACACTGGGGGAGGACTCCCCAGTGTCACACACTGCTGGAGGGGACTTCATAATGCTGACACAGGGATTGGGCACCCCGATATCGGCAGCCATATTTAAAACAACAGCCTTTTTTGGTGGGGGGGCATCTGACACAGGGGTTGGGCATCCCTGTGTTGGAATTTACAATAAACTATTTTGGAACACTGCGAGTGGGCTCACCAATGACCCACACTACTGGGGGGTAAATGCTGACATGGAGATCGGTCACCCCGATGTTGGCAAAAACATTATTTATTATTAAAGCATGCCTCGGCCCCCTTGGAGGCAGTAAAAGGAGAAAACCTCCTTTTATTAGGTAAACACCAACAGGTGTTTACCTAAACAGGGGCCAAGCAACACATTTCTATAGTTATTTGGCCCAAAAAGTGGCCTTAAAAGGTTTTTGTTGTTTTTACATGGGCCAATGTTTATTTTCTGGTAAAGTAGTGCCACACATTATGACAGTTTTTGTGAAACAACCGCAATTTTGCGGCAGTTTTCACACAACACAGCCTTTAGTTCCATGAAAACTGTCACAATTTGCAGTAATTTTGCAAAAATATTACCACAAATTAGTGACACTACAAACGGTTGATGCAGAAAAACATATTTCTGGCCACAATTTTTAATAACTAAGGGCAGAATCATGTTCCTTGGGCCCCAGTTAGGTAAACAAAGCTGTTGGTGTTTACCAAGGGGCAGTATTATTTGAATTACAGCATTTACCCCATCACTAACTGAAAACAAGATGGCGGCAGCATGACACTACTGAAACCATTTGAGGCAGCAAAAAGTGCTTTCCCAGCAGCAAAACCTGTTTTCATATGGAACATATAATTATTCCCATAGGCTATAATGGAAAACTTAAAAGTTTAATAACTTTTGCACTGTTTAATATTTTTTTCACCAAACCTTCAAAAGGCACATCTGCAACCCAGACCCCATATGCCTTGACAATTTCAGACCTCATCACTGATCCATTTTGGGGATGCAGAATGACAAAGGATTTGCTCCTAAATGGTTATTTTCACATTTTTTGACACTACACATCTCCGCAACCACACGTCCGATCAGATTGAAACTTCCAAAATCAAGAGATCTATGGTACCTGACAGTGCATTAGAAATTTTGCGCACATCGGTAGTACAGTCACAGAGTTATTAAAGTGCAAAATTTTGGATTAAAATAAAAGTTACTATTGAACCCTGTCATTCCTTCATCCAGAATGACCCCCAGATCATTCACCCTTGTAGCAGCCAAAATCATTGATGAGCCAAGCCGCAGCCCTGTCACCTTCTCAGCAACTGCCAGTCTCCCTCAGTAACCCTTATTAGTTACTAGTGCATCTGTCTTTTCAGTGTTGAGTCTCAACCAGCTTGATGTCAGTACTGGATCTCAGCCAAGCACTTGTTAAACACATCCACTGCATCTGGTGAAAATGATAGGCAGAGCTGGGTATCATCTACACGGCAGTGAAACCCCAGCCCTTAATAGCTAATGATCCCTCCCAGAGGCAGCATATAATTAACATTGCAAACAACATTGGCGGGAGGACTAATCATTGGAAAACACCAAAAGGTGGCAACACTGCACTTGAGGAGAAATTCCCCAACACCACCCTCTGTGTCCTATAGCTGGGGTAAGATTCAAACCAGAGATGATGTTGCCCATGAGACCTACATATTCCCTCACCTGATCTAACTACAACAAATTGTCTGCAGTGTAAAAGCAGAAGAGAGATTGAGGAGAAGACAAACTGACTGCGTTTATCTGTCCCTTGCCCTGAGAAGAACATGTGCACTCTGACCAGTGCAGTCTCAGTGCTATGCTTAGACTTAAATCTGGACTGGAGAGGCTCAGAGAGTCCATGGGCTATGAGGTGTGCCTTGAACTGGAAAGCAGCCACTTTCTCAATAACCTTACCATACAATATTTACAGAAAAAAAATATCTGGGGAATGTACTGGGCTCCCTGGAATATGAACTAAAAAATTCAATTAAGCATTTATGAAAAGTATGAACAGAGCGCACATTGGTCCCTGTGGCCTCCCTTCTTAAAATAATAGAAAGCAAAAAAACTACATTTACATAAGGTTCATAGATAGAATTATAAATACCATTTGAGGTCTTTTTGACCTTTGCATTTTTGCTTTTCCTTTCTCCCTGTGCAGTTTGTAAGCATCAATGAAGCTTTATTATCATTCATCTTTATCTTTGGAATTGAATAATGTTATATTTTAATCAAACGTAAGGGACATAGATGTACCGTATTATGATATGGATGGATATTTATCTTTTTTAAACCTATTTTGTATGTAACAAATCAAAATAACAATAACTGTTTTATATAAGGTTTTATGTGTGTATTGTCATGACTTATTGTAAGTCGAACAATACACTTTTTGATTGAATGAAAAAACAAATAACCTTACCAAAAAACTTGGGTTAGAAAAAGGTCAGTAATCTGCCAGGTTGTCTGAGTTCAGAGTTGGCTTCTTCAGAAGAGACCTCATCAGTGCATTTTTAAATTCAGCTTGGAAAACATCCTCCATTAGGGAACACCAGACCATCTCAGTGAACACTGAGCCCAGATGCCCAACACAGCTCACCAGTAGCCATATTGGACCTGGATCCAGTTCGCAAAAGGATGATCACAGAACAGAAGTTACCTCAATCATCTCTTCCACTGCCACCAGTCTAAACTCCCTACATGCCAGCAGACTGAGTCTATGGAGTGTTGGCTCAACACTAGAGATGCAATTTTGCTGGCGAAATTCTGGTGAAATCGCCAATTTCGCTCTGCAAAACATTTCACATAATTATGGCCTTTTGGTGAAATTTTGCCACCCAATTTCGACTTGAATTTCGCCTTGCGCTTATAGAAGGCAAAATAAGGTGAAATTGGGCTTTTCTCTCTGCTGGTGGTCACATGGTTGAGTCTAAACAAGCAGAAAGTAAGTGGTTCATTTCCTGTGCTACATGTCTCTAGAGGAAGCAGGCAGCATTTAGATTCGGAGTCAGAGCCCACTTTATGGACCTCAAAATAATGCTTCTGCCACTGTTTACCAAGGATTACAGGCCTAATCTTGGTGTCGCCACTGCCAACCATGACCGAGAAGTCCAGAAATGCTTCCCAAAAAATGTTCAAATAAATTGAGACTGAAATCTGATGGCAGTCATTCTCTTATATGGTTCAAATCCTCCACCAGCACCCAAATCTGCTGTTTTCTGCACTGTTTACAACAGATTTCAGGCCTAATCTTGGTGCTGCCACTGCCAAGCATGCCACAGAAGTCTGGAAATGTTTTCTAAAAAATGTTCAAGTAAATTGAGACCAAAATCTTGTGTCAGTCATTTATGCTGTTATATGGTTCACATCCACCACCAGGACCGAAATCTGTTTTTTTCTGTATGTTTTAACAGTTTTCAAGCCAAATCTTGGTGCTGCCGCTGCCGAACATGCCCCAAAAGTCCAGAAATGTTTCCCAAAACACGTTCAAGTAAATTGAGACAGAAATCTGGTGTCAATCATGCTGTTATATGATGTCCCCCACCTAACAGACCTCAAATTGAAGCTTCTGCCACCTTTTACCAAGGATTACAGGCCTTATCTTGGCGCTGCCGCTGCCGAACATGCCCCAGAAGTCCAGAAATGTTTCCCCAAAAATGTTCAAGTAAACTGAGACTGATATCTTGTGTCAGTCATGCTGTTATATGGTTCACATTCACCACCAGGACCAAAATCTGTTTTTTTCTGCATGTTTACAATGGTTTTCAGGCCTAATCTTGGTGTTGCTACTGCTGAACATGCCCCAAAAGTCCAGAAATGTTTCCCAAAACATGTTCAAGAAAATTGAGATAGAAATTTGGTGTCAATCATGCTGTTACATGGTGTCCCCCCACCTCATGGACCTCTACTCAGGGGAGTGGCAGCTCCTCTGCTACTATGCCCACTGCTTGAGAGAGAAAAGGGTTGTTCACACTTCTCCTCCACCGACCCACTCAGCCCTCCCTCCTCTTGCTCTTTTGCACTGCTGTCACTAACATTAGGCTTGATGGGACATCACACTAACAGCTCTGGTATCTTTCTGGTGTTGGTGCCAGCGCAATGGGTGCTTGTTTTCAAGTGGGTGTGCTGCCCACCACTGCCTATGTGGCTGCTTTTTTTCCATGACTGATATGTGCTTGACACAGCTAACATATCGCTACAATCTCATCAGCTGCATCAAGCAAGACAAAATCCTAAACTAGTGACTTTGCACCTCTAGATTTGACATGGTACTGGGACTTGAACAGTGGAGCCTAAGGTGTAGACATTTTTGCTTTTTGGGCCACTTGCATGACTTCCAACATGCTAGGTTTGGAAGGGAGGTTACAGGACTGCTTATTATAGGCTTGCTGATAGCTTCACCCTCAGGCTTGGAATCTAAATGGGCTACATCATCACCCTTCGACTTTTTCACTTCTGGCTCTCACAAGGGATCCAACACCTCATTGTCATCTGTACCAAAACATATTATATCCTAATCCTCCTCCTCCCTATCACTGTCTACTTCAAGAGAAACCTTTCCCTTCTCTGGCATCTCCTCACGGGGAGGGGGGGGGACTTTCCTTATCTCCTTCTTCAGGAGAAACAGACTTTAGCTGGACAGTATCACCATCACCAACATTAGCTCCACCTTGAGTAGGAACAGCAGTCACATCAACAACTTTTTCCACCTCCTCCTCCAGGACCTTGGTGCTTCCATTGGTGTGAGTGTCTCCCTTCTTCCCAGTACCATCCCCAACAAGTATAATAGGTACAGATTGGGCAATAAAAATTTGATTCAAAGACTTGAAGCCACTTCTACTTCGATTTTGCTGGCAATGGCTGCCACAGCAGCACTGGAGCCCACAGAAGGCACTGATTTAGAAATAGGTTTGCTTACTGAAAGTGGAACTGTATTTCACCTTTTTTCAACAGACTTCTTTGAGTCATCATCCACCCAGGCACCTTTCCCTGAACTGGAACATCTCTTGGCTGGCATATTTATATTCTTGTCCCATTTTCCTTCCTCCAGAAGTATATGATTATATATTTCTATTGAATAAGTGTGATTTAACACCTGCAATACTATCTGCAAAGGGAAAACAGAAATCAGAACAGGTAGCAGCACTGTAGTCTATACTACTACCTACAACTGCTACTGTAGCCTATTCGAGTGTTAAAACACTGTTTTATTTTTCAATTACAAAAACACAAATTAAGTAACATGGGATAACAGGAGGACAGAAGTAAGAGACTTTAAATACCAAACAAAAAGAGAACACCACCACAACAAGGATGTACAGTAACTCTGAAAAAATACTTAAGCAGTTCTTAAGAAAATGTCAGTTTTTAAATGGAATGGTTATTACACAACTTGATAATAACTGGGTAGGTAAAGGAAGGTTCATGCAAACTAAATTGTAAACCAACTGGACTTAACACCTCACAGTCAAAATATGATCTACAGTTCAGACAAGAGGTGTCTGGAAAAGGCAAGTACTGCAATGTGTTAGTACTTACTAAATACAATTCTGGCTTACAGATATGTCAGATGGAAGGGACAACAAGATTTGAAATGAACAAACAAAGTTGCCTCCAACAGTCATGCAGGGACCTCCACTCTCTTGAAAACTATGTAGTTTTTTGTGTAGTATACGTCAGGTATTGATCTGAAATATGTTTTTTCTTAGTGTTTGTTTTGGTATGTTATTTATTCAGTTACACCTTATTATTAGCTACATATGTGATTATAACATTTTGTATTGTATGTTGTTAACTGTTGCATGGGACCTCGTTGGAAATGAGCTTTGCTTAATCGACTTTATACCTTATTCACAAGAACTTCATTGAATAAAAAACATTTTACTACTACTACTACTACTAGGTAGTAAACACCAGTGGTGTAACAAGGAGGAAAGGGTTACTATAGTAAGCAAATTAAACAAACAAAAAAAAAAACAGGAACACTGCAATGCAGAGGCTAGATAACAATTTTAATTTCTGTGAGCAATTCAACAATGCAGTGTACCTGGATATGCACAAGTGTTCAATGTACATGAATACTTCTAATAAAAAAAAAATAAAGCAGAAATGTGATTAAGCAAAAGGAAACAGAAGCAGAACTACTCAAAATGAGTAACAGTTCTGACAAAGTTACCCAAAAAAGGGTCAATGTATAAGAAAAATATAACAAATAAGTAGCACACCAACAAATATATTAAGACTTAAAAGAAATTACAGAAACTCACTCACAACTTGTGAGAAATCTGTCAAATATTAGGAACTAGCCTGCTCTGCTTTCACATGCATACACACACACAAACAATACACGGTCGACCCTCCCAGACTCAGCTCCCTCACAGACAGACACAGAGAAAACAGAAAACACTACCTAAGTTTAACTAAATATTATCCAAAGATACCAAAAAAAAAAAATGTTCACTAGCAGCACTAGGAACTAAATTTAGATTTTGAGAGCAATTAACCCACAAAAATCACAAATAAAGAGGTTTTTGAAAGGTTTATTGGCTGTGATGCACCACACTGAACTGCTCTCAGACTCAACAGACAATATACTGTGCAGGAAACAGCCTGCACATGATATTTCAGCTATTTACCCACAATGCATTGTAATTTCACATGCAATATTGAGAAATATATATGCAAAATTGGCAAAATTTCACCTTATGCAAAAGCGAAATCAAAGGTGAATTACATTTCAACTAGGCAAAAAATGTCTCATAATGTGGAAATTACGCAAGGTATTTCGGTGGTGAAATTTACCAATTTTGCACAACTCTACTCAACACTACTGGATTTCCACAGTCTACATGGGGAGATCCTGATCTCAATAGAGGACGCCCTAGCTGAGTAGAATTGAGCAAACTCCTCACATTTACTAGTTTAAAAAATTCTCATGGACTGCAGAAAGGTTGAATGACAATCTATCCACAGTGCAGAACAGAGCTCAGCTGGTTGATTCCTCCGAGCACCAATCTCCCTTGAGTGAAAACCTGTTTATTTTTTTTTCCTGGGTGATTGCCCTATGATTTCACCATAATAAATATCTAAAGTCAGCTTGTATTCCTGGGATTGGCATCTCCTCCAACAATGCTCCAGCCTCTACCCATTGCTTTCACCTCCCTTAGCTTACCGTTATACCATGGTGAAGTGCACAGCTTGCTAAATTCTCTGTCTTTCCTTCTCTAAGTGCCCAGAGTGCAGCTGTTTGGACTAGGGACATGTTTGAGGCAGATGTCAGGGACAACCTCACGGTGTGCCAGGTCCGCTTCATGTGGCTTGTGCATAAGAGGCTTCTCACTGTCATGGAGAATGTACAGAAAGAGAATTGTACGGTGGGTTCCCTTCAACGTTTCAAGTTAGAGTTCTGTGGGGGCTGCTGGGTGTAGGTATATCAAAAACAGAAAGAAACAGCCACATCCTAATCCTTCTCAAGTTAATTTTTCTTTTTTATTCCATCAAACATCACTTTAGATCCTTAGAGACCCAAAGTTTCACCTATTGGGCTTCTTCAGGGAATAGGATCTAATATTTGATTAAATCAAAATATTTTTTACAATGTGTTCCTATATGCAAAGAAATGTTATTGTTCATAATTGTTCAAAATTCACATTTAAAGTCAATTATCCACCATCTACAAGGTGCTGTCCAATCTCTAATATACTTCTAACATTTTAATGCTCTGTCATATATTTTCAATATATCTTACTGTAGTATTTAGTGTAGAGACACTCAAAATATTTATTTTTTATGTACTATTGTCAGTGTAATCCTTTGGCGACACTCACCGTCAGTGGCCAGTACTGCACAAGTGACAAACTTTTCATTTGATCTAATTACAAGCATTTGTTTAACACCAATACAAACATTGTTAACTATGTCTGTGATTGTATACAGAGAGTTGAATATCAATATGTGGTTTTCTATACTGTTGTAGAAGAACTGTAATCATTGAGAACACTGGAATGTGTGGTGTCTATGGATACATCAGTACACATTAGACCACATCAATATTTAGACATATTTAGCAATGCTTGTATTGGTGTCAAACAAACACTTGTAAATAGCGCAAATGAAAAGTTTGCCATTTGTGCAGTACTGGTCGCTGACAGTGGGTGTCGCCAAAGGATTACACTGAAGTGTGGATGGTGGATGATTGATTTTAAATGCTGATTTTTGAACAATTGTGAACAATATTATTTCTTTGCATTAATAAACACATTGTAAAAAATATTCTGAATTAATTCAGTATTAGATCCTATTCCCTGAAGAAGCCTAACAGGGTCTCTGATAATCTGAAGTGATGTTTGATGGAATAAAAAAGAAAAATTAACTTGAGGAAGGATTTGGATGTGGCCGGTAGTTCCTATTTTTGATGTCAAGGAGAATGCACAGGCAGTGTGGGACAACATTGCTGCCATCCATGAGCTTTCAGAAGCCATCTGAATGGATGGGGAAGAGCAGCAGCAGCCACCTGCTGACCCATAGGGGCTGCTTAATGCAATGGGACTTGCTGAACTGACAGTTGCCCTTATTGGGTTTGAGTACAGGCCACTGGGCATTTACTTTTTTTTTTTTTTTACAGGCAGTTTCCCTGTTGTGTTGCTTTTATTTATGATCCATTGCCATTAGTTGTTATTTATGGGCAGTTGACCTTTTGCTATTTATTAAACATTTTGATATGTTTGTTACTGTATCATGTGTCTTTTATTGGTGTCTATCTCTCCTCCACAGCACTCACCCTGCCTTGTGTTCTTCTCTGTGCCACTTGTGGACTGCCTGTGGTCAGCAGTATATTCAGTGCTACTAGCTCATAATGACTGCTATACTTAGAGTTGGGCTTGTGCTCTGCACTGTGCTGTAGTATTGTGTTATGCTGCAGTGCTGCACATGTGCACTGTGCTGTTTCCCAATACTTGCTTGTGTTAGCATAGGCATACTAGTTCTGAATATATATGTGGTCATGGTCCTGCACAGGTGCAGTGCTAGTGGTGGCGCAGCACAAAAGCCAGCTGAATATATTGGCCTTGGAGAAAGACTGGAAGCTGTACAATGTAAGGCAATTCAGATGGTCCTTGGTCTAGGGGGTAAGTCATATATGGAAAGACTGCAGGACTTGAAAATGCACAGCTATGACAACAGAAGGGAAAGGGGTGACATGATAGAAGCATACAAGTGCCTGAATGGAATAAACAAGGTGTATGGCAAGGAAATTGATTCCTTGAGCTCACATAAAGGTATGAGGAGGATGTCACTTAAACTGGCAAGGGGTAGATTCAAGAATGATGTCCGTAAACCCTTTTTCATGGAAAGAATGTTTAAACAAGTGGAATAAGCTGTCAAAATAACTGGTAAGGGCCAAATTAGTATGCAGTTTTAAGCAGAGATGGGAAAGGCATATGGTCTTAGTGAGAAGAGGGGACAGAATTTAAGGAATAGGACAGTTACTAGAGTCATCACAGAGTAGTTAGGTAGGGTAGCAGTTTGGATAGGCCAGTGGAACTTTTTTACCCAAAATGTCTGTTTATATAAAGTATCTATGTACTGTATCTATGAGTAAAAGTGCTTTTTCTTCCACCATTTATGAACTGATGTAATTTTGTGTGTGCCAGCTTTGTGTTATTAACTGTGCACAACCATATTTTTAAATAAATTTTATCCACATGAATGAAGTTGATGCACATATACAGGACAATGTTTGGTATAATTTGTTTGTTTTTTTTTTATTGGTGAATGAAAATGAATTGGGAAGAAGACAGGCTGGGATAGCAGAGCAGCAATGAAAAATAACATCTCTCTTTAATCATTGATATAATTTTTTTTCTTTTTTATAACTAGTTGAGAAGTTTTCTTTCATAGATGAATATCATTTGAAGCCCAACAGATTAGTCAATAGTACAGTGAAGCTAAATGGTGAGTGTGTCCAAGAAATGTTTGGTATAGGGTACAAAACATTATTGGAACAGAATTAGGAGGGTGATATTAGTAATCATTTACCAGTTTTAGTCTCAGGAATGTTTTCAATCTTGCTAGCCTGTTGTATGTCTGTTGTCTGCTGGCAAATGTGAAATGGTGACTGACAGGTGACAGGCTGAGGCAAGTTGTTATGTTTTCTCCATCACTATTCTTCCTCATCATTGTCAATAGGCTCATCATCACTAATCAATAATCACTGATCACCACTTTAGAAGTCCCTGAGTATCCAACAAATACACCATAAGGTTAGCAGTTCAGCATTTTATGGGACCATCATCACAACCATGTATTATGGCATTTCATGACAATTAGCTCCCCATTGTCACTTTCTGTATTTTACTACTGAACCCTCCAACTCCCCAGACACTCTTGATTTTTTTAATTATCTGGTTGATCCTACTATTTCTACAATGCCTCTGATTTTAAAATAAACAGTAACTCACAGCATTGAACCACTCTTCATTTCTGCTGGGACCATCTTTACTTGTGCTAGAACAAAAAAAAACTTAATGAGTGTCTGCCTATGTTAACATGTAAGGCTGCACAGAAATGGAAGAATCAACCAAATAAGTAAATAAATAATAAAGTAAGTCATTTGGAAGGTGATTATTTTGGCAATGACACACACACACAGATTATAGTGATATTGCTGATTTTCTTTTAAGAGTGGAGACACATAGGTCTGTATTTTCAAAGAGTTGTGATGGACTCAACTGCACTCTGTGCCACTTTTGCTGTGCCTGTGCTTGCATCCAGATTATTGACACAAGAGTGATGCAACTATGACACAACAGAGACACACATTTCACTCAATCATATTTGCACCACTACAAAGGTAGCTGAATCATATTTGTATCACATTTGTGTAATGATTGCATCACTTTTGTGTCATTAATCTGGAAGCAAGTGCAGCAGTAGCAAATGTGATACAACTTGTTGTTGCATCCCTTGCAACTCTTTGAAAATACACAACCATATGTAGATCAGATAGGGACACAAAAAAAGTAATTCTAAAGAATAAAAAATTAAAAATGAAGTAGTTGTAATTCATTTTTTACACAACATACTGTAGATGTGTGATACAGTATCTGCAGAAACTTCTTGAGGTTTGCTCTTAAGATGCAAGGGTTTTCCAAACCTCAGATGTATAAAGGGCCCATAATACTCTTCTTCCTATGCACTACTCTATATCTACTGAATTATGGAAGAAAAAAAATTTCTGCTTGCACATAGGTAACAGCTAGATAATGAGTTTAAAAGCTAATGGCTACTCAAGTGCCAGAGAAGCACATTCACCCACCAAAGATCCTTTACATATGATGGAAGACCACCCCAAATCAGGTACAATTTGTGTTTTTGAGTAATAGAAGAAAAATCAATACTATTGTTATTTTTTGAACATAGGAAACAATTTGTTAATGAGACTACATATTATAGGCTATTTAACTACCGTATGACTACTACAGCCTTACTAAAAAGGTATTATACTGTATGTGACACAAGCCTACAACAAATCTGGTGTAATTATCATCTTCTGACACTTTCACAGGCTTTGTCTGTGAAAGCAAGGATGATTTGGTACTGCTGGGGAGGGAAGAATGTTCCCCACTCAATTTAAGGCATAAAGTGAATGTTTATAGGTAGTGTACTGATATAGATATGAATTCAATTATAGAGACAGATATCAACACTAAGAAAAAGTACAAAACATTATTTTTTGGTTTTTTAAAGCATCATGATATTTTTCATGTCAATATTAAAAATAGTATATTGATACAATTTGTCATTAAGAAAAAAGAATTCTAGCATTTAATTTATTAGAACAAAACTCTGTCATGATGTTCAGATATACAATACATCAATATAACTAGTGAAAACTGTCTGTTTCTATATCAATAACATTGTTGATGATTATAATTAAAAAATCAGAATTGGATATTAATTTGTTGAATTGGATTACCTCATGGTTAATAGGGTGTAGACAGAGAGTGACTGTGAATGGAATCTTATTGAACTGGGAAGATGTGACGAGTGGGGTTCCACAGGGCTCCATCTTGGGACCCTGTCTTTTCAATATATACATAACCTTACTCCAGTGTGATCAGGCTAACATTTGGCTAACCAAGTTTGCCAATGACTGTACAATTGGGGCACTAGTCGATAATAGTGAAGATGGCACTGCCATGCAAAATGAACTTATAGACACAGGCAATTGGATGACCACAGATAAATTAGAACTAAATGTGAACAAATGTGCCATAATGCATCTGGGAAAAAAGAACCAAAATATATCATATAACATGCTAAACAAAATATTACCTGCTGCTAGTGAGGAATGTGACTTAGGGAAAATTATAACCTCTGACCTCCAATTTAGTTCGCATTGTAGTATCATTGCTAAAAAATTGAATCAAAAATTTAATTGTATACTAAGACATATTAAAAGTAGACATTAAAAAGTCATCATTCCCTTATACCAGGCATTAGTACAGCCCCATTTGGAGTATGGAGCCCATGTTTGGGCACCATACAAAAGGGGTGACATTGATAAACTGGAGAGAATACGAGAGAATACAGCAAAGGGCTACTAAGACAATAATGGGATATCTCAATATGACATATTCAGAGAGACTTAGAGACCTAGATGTTTACCCTACAATACCAGAGATTAAGGGGGGACATGCGTATGACTTTTAGAGCACTACAAGATGAAGCAGTATGGTCTGATTATGGTCTTAGACTAAGATAATCCTCACACAACACCAGGGGTCATCCCTTTCAGTCAGTGGCAGATAGCTGGCATCTTTTAAAAAGAAAATATTGGTATCGTCAAAGAGTGGTTAAATTATGGAATAGCTTATCAAATTAGGTGGTTGCAAGCACTTCAATGGAACAATTCAAGACAAAGTTGTATAATTTTTATTCAAATAAGTATGGGATAGTCTAAGAAACCAAAGGACAAAAGTCTAGTTCTGCTTGAAAATCCTATGAAACCTATGAAACATAATTACTACTGGTACATAATAACAGTATAATAACAACAATATTTCTTAACAGCTAGACTCCAAGCTTTCATTAAAAAAAAAGTTTCTAGCCTCAATGGTTCCAGAGATAGACATTTTAAAATATGTTTTCTTAAAACATAATAACTTGTGAACCGTTAGGGCAAGACCATTTTTTTATGAAAGCTTAAGGTGAACAAGTAGATATATCATTAAGATATCACTACAGCAACCCATGTATTGATATATAAAAAGCATAACATGTTCCATATCAGTGTACAGAAATCATAAAAGGTTCACTAAATTTTAAAAGTCATCTCATTTTGAACAACATATTACATTGACATACATATGTATGTAGCAACACAGGATGACTGTATCACTGAGGTCTATACATGTTGATCAGACATTGAGTTTGTTTAAAAAACAGTTTTTATGATAAATTGTTCAAAGGTTACAGCTTTCAAAACATAATTTAAAACATTATAAAATATAAGATAATTTTTTAACAAAGTAGGCGATTTGGTATCTTTTATTGGAGCACATAGATTTACAAAACACAATCTTTTAGGCAACACAGAGTTGTTCTTCATGCCATAGCAATTTCTTCAAAAAAACAAACAAATGTCTTTGGTAGAACTGATAAATATGCTTTTACACATCAGTGTGACAGTTCTGTTGATAAGAAAGTAAATAATTGGATATGTGATGAGACAAAAAAAGACAGTCTTTGAAATATTAGGTGGTTATTAATCAGATAGAGATGTAGGCTCCTCTCCAAGGATTAAATGTGACAGTAGATGGCCTATAAATTGTTAAATGCTCATGTTCTAAGATCCTCCCTTAAAACAAACTGTGGGTGTGTGTGTGTGTGTGTGTGTGTGTGTGTGTGTGTGACAACAAGAACACAGCAGATAAACAGGGAGCCTTATGCACTAAGGCAGGGAAAATGCACAGGAATGAGATGTACTGGTGATGTGCACAGACGGCACCACACACCCATATACACAACCACTGGTGCACATGCTGCCAAAGCAAGGGATAGCACCTATAGCCATGCTCATAGCCATGCAGAGGCGAGGCAGGTGGTGTCTGAGAATGTGGGTATACCCTGTGACCCCACTATACACAGAAAAATGCACTGCCACACATACCCATGGAAGTGAATGCCAACACAGAGAGAGAGACAAGGCAACAGTGCACCCCAGGGGTGCATGGCAGCCACACTGAATATATGCACTGGACTGGATCCACAAGCTGAGGAGAATAGGTGCATGGACACTGTTGTACCTGGCCCATCAATGAGCACTGCATGGCTCAGGTCTGCCAACTTCACCTGCCCACAGGTGGCAACCATGGTGACTGACATCCAGGTGCACTATGCCACAATGTATTGGGCAGGCACACTGAATAGCCCTCTTGAAACAAAGGCATGCCTGTGGTTGGACATCCAGTCAGAGGTCAATGCCACAGGGCTGGAAGCACACAGACTCAGTGCCATTAAGCATAAGTAGTGCTACCTCCAGTTTGCAGTGAAGCAGAAGCTGGCAGTGGCCAACTGCTCACAGTCATACACAGGTGGTGCACCACCTTCAAAGGCACACAGACTGTCTCCCATTGAGATGATCATGGCAGACACCATATCTGACATGGTCTGCCATGGTGAAGGTAAGGGCATTGATACCCTAGAAGGTAACTGTGACACTATATACTAATATGGGGGAAAAACAGGCACAATGTCCATCATGTTCACCTTCTGTTGCAACCTACAGACATAGCACACCACACCACAAGACCACAAGAGAACACTGCACTGACAGAGCCTCCAAGAGAGCAGGCACCCACTGGAGGAAGTTAGCAAGCACTGTGCATCATACCAGGACTGTGTCCCACAATGCTGTTGCACAGCCGGTAGTAACCACCCACCCTGCTACCCATAGGTTGACAGCTGAAACGGTCCAGGATACTGGTGGAAGACAGTGAGGCATATCCTGATGTCACTGTGAGGGCTGTGGTTATCTCAGATAGAGCTGCAGACAGAGCCACCAACTGACCCCATGCTGGCACACCTCAGTAGACCGGTGCCACCACAGCATCCCAGGATATGCTGGAGCACACAGGCTGGGACACTGCGATGGACCTGTAGAATATGCCCTGCTGTCCCATTGTGATGGCCAGGTGATGAAACTCACATGCACAGGTGATTAGCAGTGTAACAATGAGGAGCAGCACACGTGCCCATGGACCAGTCACCACAGTGGTAAGGTGTGCATGTCCACATGGCTGCCAAGGTGCAGCAAGCAGAACCCATCAATGGGCATGCTGCATAACTACTACCATGACCTGTGGCAAATGAAATAATAATGCCTATCAGATCAGAGGGGGGAAATACAGAGGCACTATATGACCTCACAATGGATGGGAGGGGCATGCACAATGGTATCAACAGGTTAGGTGACATGCTGGAGAGGTTGGCAGAGTGCATGCCACCTGTACCTGCATACCCTGTGACCATGCAAGGTGTCCCTACAGCTGGGTAGGAAAACAGGACCACACAGGGACTGGCAGGTGCCCATGCCACAGTGAGCGACCCCAGGCTGGACAGGGCACCAGTGAGAGAAAGTCCACCATGAATCACAAGAGGAGCAAAAAAACAGACACTAGGCAGATGCCTAGGCAGAAGATCAGGCATCCGGACTGCATGAACATGACGATGCCACTATGATGACTGGACCACCCATGCACAGTGCCCATCTCCATAGGGGGCACAGGGCACACCACAACCTGCACACCGATGTACACATCACAGAAGCATACCACTACACATGAAGTGCACTGTACAAGTCCCACAAGAAACACACATGAACCACACAAGCAGCACACATGAACCACATATGCACCACACATGAACCCTACAAGCACCACACATACACTGCACATGGCCCCCACTCCCAGTGGGGGCAGGGTCCAACATCCCACCAGCCAGTACACCACATGCACCACACACACACACGCATGCACCGTACCTGGCATAGGTGCACTCAGAGGGTTACATCATCACAGTGGCACCTGGCCTACACAGCTAACAGGTGAATGTACCCTGTGTCACTGTGTGCCACAATATAAGGCCTAACAGCATGCCCCCCTCCCCACATGCTGGATTGTCATCATAACAGGGCAGGAGGTCCTCGTGTGTATTGCATGGCATAGGCAATTATCAGCGTTCACAGATGGTTTGTTGCATGGCATAGTGAACACTCTGCATGGCTTCCTGGACAAGCATCATTATGCCACTTGTGTGATCCGGGCACTGGAACCACATCTTCAGCCTGCCAGTTTTGCATTTCACCACAGATTGTGTCCTCTTGTGTGCCTTGTTGTGTGCCTCCTCCACTTGCCCCTGTGGCTCCAGGTATTGTGTCAGTAGGTATGGTCATAGTGGGTGTCGGCTATTGGCTAGGATACTGAAATGAAGTGTTAGTGTGTGTGGACAGGCCAACAGGTACCTTGAGTTCCATCTGCAGTTCCTATGAAGCAACCAGCCATCCATGCAGCCCTTTTCAGCAAAGCAGGCACCCAGGCCAAATCGGTCGAATATATAAGCATTGTGGCATGAGCCTGGGTATTTTATGCACACGTTACTGATGATGCCATCTGAATCGCATATGATCTGGCAGTTGATACTATGGAGCCCCTTGCAATTGTGGTACACCTCCTCTTCCACAGATGGGGCGATGATCACAACATGGGTGCAGTCTATGGAGCTAATCAAGTTCAGTATCTCTCGCATTCCATAGAACCCCTGTTTTGTGCTTTGAATTGCCACCAGTGTGGCTGTGAAGGCTATTTGTGCCTGCATATTGAGTAGCAGGGCATCCATGATCTGTTGCAGGCATAGGACACAGATGATTGGCTCACATTTGTGTCATCCCCTGCCACCCATTGGAAGGAGTCTGTGGTGTAATATGTCAATGCACACAGCACCTTGGTTTCCACGGACATTGCCCTGGACCATCTGGTGCACAGTGTGAAGTGTGGGCTTATTATTTCACATAGGTGTGCCATGGCAGCTTGGTCCAACTGGAACCACTATATACAGTGTGTGCCACAGTGACCAACTGTATAGCTGGGTGCAAAATACTCATGACCATGAGCATCCTTGATGCTGCCAATCCTGTGCCAGCCCTTCATCCAGCAGGAGGGCATTCAGCAGTAGGCCAGGGCACAAGGTACACAAATGGGCACCACTGTCACACTTGTCGTTGTGCAAGAGATGGCCATTCAGCATGGCACATTTTCCAGAATGGACCATCTAACTCCAACAGCCCACTCCCTGGCCATTTATGGGGTGTTTCCTGCATATGCCGGTGGATTGCGTGGCATGCTAGGGCATCAGCCATGGGGCAACATCAATTCAAACATGCATCATGGTGGAGGCAGCAAGGACTGCAGAAGCTGTGGGGCACTTAGGGGAGTACCACAGGAAATTCTGGAAAGAGGCCACCCTCACCTATCAGGATGCCCTGGATAGGGGCAATGTGTGGTGTGTGATGAATCCAGAGAAGGTGGGTTCATGGCTGCATGGAGGTGGTATGAGGGCATCAATGCAACATGGTATTAGGTTCACAGTCTGCTGCCTGTTGTGTGTCCACAGACATTCAGTGAGAGGCCAGACAGCATCACACAGGAGAGGAGGTAGTTGGGCTCATGGTCTCCCTCCACAGGAAGTGGCCCTAGCAGATACCAGAGATACTGTCTCTAAGGGTCAGGAGCATGGAAATATACTGTAAGCGTGATGTCAGTTAGCTGTGGGTGGTAGAGGAGCCCTCTAAGGTAGGTGTTACATTCCATATGTGTGGTGTATGGGTAGTAGTGGCACGTCACAAGTAGATTGCTCACACCCCACCTTTCCTGTCTCTTTCTATTGTTTCAGAGATACACCAGCCCACTGTGATGATAAGGTAGGTGTTACATTGCATGTGTGTGTGGTGTATGGGTGGTAGTGGCACATCACGAGTAGGTTGCTCACACCCCACCTTTCCTGTTTCTTTCTATTGTTTCAGAGGTACACCAGCCCTCTGCAATGACTGCGCTGCATCTGTGTGGCCTGTTTTGGCAATCCACAGCTTTGTACATAGGGTCCAGTATGATCAAACATATAACTAAAACCATGTTAATGTATATGGCAAACTAAAAATATATATCAAATGTTAAGTGATAATATACAGAAATATATGCACATGAAATGCTCATGCACCTGAAGCAAGGGAAAGGAAGTTGTCTGTTTAAATTTTGTAATGGGCCAGGAAGCTAAAGTCTATATACAGTCCATTATTTTTAGTGTCCAGAAGATAAATAAACCTGAGCTCGTAAACCCACCTTTCTTGTGTATTTTTGAAGTGTCCCTTGAGAACCAGGATACAGAGGTTTAAGAGATGAGACTGAAAGAAGTGTTGTTCCACTGTTTTTTTCAGTCTTTTTCTCCTTTATGCTGTGCCTGTGTGAACTCATCTGGGGTTGAAGGGGTTGCCTGGTTTCCCTCACATAGCCTGATTATGGACGCTTTTTGCACTTGATGTAACAAGCAACATTCTATTATCCACATGTACTGTATATCCTCCCATTTCCTGAATTGCTTCTTTTAGGGGGTGTTGATAAAATCTGAAGTGTAAATGCGGTCTCATGTTTTACATTTCGGAATAATGCAGTGTTTAGTGCCTCCTATTGTTCTGTTGTTTTGTTGAGGCATACGTTTGCTTCAGATAATCAGGTTGATAAGTTAGGAGGTTGTTTGAAAGACTGCAATGGTGCTTCGTGGAGAATACATTTCTTGGTGTCATTCTCATTAAATATTGGTTGTAAGTTCTTAATAATATTTCAAAGGAGCTCCAGGTCAGGGTTGGATATAACAACCAAGGGTGTCTGTTTGGTGGTGGTCTTTTCTTTATATTGTAGTAGCTGTTCTCTTGGCATAAGTGTGACACTTTCCACAGCTGTCAGTTTCTCTAGAGGAGTGTCCCTTTTCGGCATTTTTTTATTCCATGTGACAAGGTGTTTATCTCTGTCCTCCTCACTCAAACAGATTTGGTGGCATCAAAGCACTTGGCTCTACATTACAGATTTTTTTAGTGTGCCTAGGATGATTACTGTTTTTGTGTAGGTATCTCAGTCTGTCTGCTAGTTTCCTGTGCATATGGGTCTATAAGGTTCCTTCTTTGATGACAACTGTGAAGGAAAGGAAATTGATGCTTATGTCAGAGTACTTCAGGGAAAATTTAATGGATGGGGTGGAGTTTGTTAAATTCCTGATGAAATTCTTTAAGTGTGTGAGTACCTTCTGTCCAAATTATAAATATATTATCAATATATTGGAATTTAGCAAAGTTATTTAACTTGTTCCTAGATACAGGGTGTGTTATAAGTAACTGGAGGATGGCAGATGTAGTACCACTGCACAAGGGAGGCTGCAAGGATGAGGCAGGGAATTACAGACCTGTCTGCCTCACATCAGTGATGGGCAAGGTGATGGAGTTGCAAATAAAGGAAAGAGTGGCAAAATACTTAACAGACAACAAAGTATTAGATAAAAAGCAACATGGATTCACTAGTGGGAGATCTTGCCAAACAAATCTGATAGAATTTTTTGATGGAGTAACAGAGGTGGTTGATCAGGGAGGGGCAGTTGTTGTTGCCTACCTGGACTTCAGTAAGGCCTTTGACACTGTCCCTCACCACAGGCTGGTAAATAAGAAAGAGAGCCTGGGGGTGGGACAGAAAATAACTAGATGGATGGAAAACTGGCTGAAGGATAGAAATCAAAGTGTGGTGGTAAATGGTGTACATTCTTGTGTAAGGAAAGTTACGAGCAGGGTTCCTCAAGGGTCTGTACTAGGACCAATAATTTTTAACATATATATCCGTGATATATCAGAGGGAATTGAAGGGAAAATGTGTCTGTTTGCAAATGATGCAAAGTTATGGAAAAGGGTCAATACTGAAGGAGGAGTGGATGCCAAGAGGAGGGATTTGAGTATACTAGAGAAATGGTCAGAAACATGGCAGCTGAAGTTCAACACAAAGAAGGGTGCAGTGATGCATATACACTAGGGCATAAAAATTGACTGGCCAAGTACTCACTGGGGAAGAACAGATAAAGCAAAAAGAACAGGAACGGGATCTGGGGATTATAATATCAAACAACCTCAGGGTAAGTGACCAATGTAGTAAGGCAGTTGGCAAAGCTAACAGAATGATGGCATGCATAGGAAGGGGCATAACTAAAAGGAGGGGGGGAGATGCTGATGCCATTATATAAGACCATGGTTAGACTGCACCAAGATTTCAGGGTACAGTTTTGGAGGCCTCATTTAACAAAGGACATAGATGTAATAGAAAAGGTTCAGTGAAGGTAAGCGAAGATGGTGCAAGGTATGCAACGGAAACTATATGAGACAAAGATTGAGAGAATAAAATCTGTATCCGCTGGAGTTTAGAAGAGAGAGAAGAGACATGACAGAGACATTCAAGTACATGAAGGGGATAAATAAAATGAGGGAAGGAAGTGTATTTAAAAGGAAAGTTGGAGTTAAAAAAAGAGGCCCTACTTTAAGATTGGAAGGAGGAAGATTTAAAAGTAATGTAAGAGAGTGTTATTTCACTGAGTGGGTGGTTGAACCCTGGAACAGATGACCTGAGGAGAAAACAGGTGTCAAAATAGTGGAAGGATTCAAGAGAGCATGGGATAGACATATGGGGTTGGTTAGAGGACAGAGGATAGGCTGCTTGTGCACCGGTGACAAGTGGGGGGGGGGCAGACTGGATGGGCCAGGATGGTTCTTTTCTACTGACACATTACTATGATACTATGAGTGGTCAGGTATGTGGGTAGGGTAACAGAGGTACACAACAACTCAGATATTTGTTCAACACACAAGAATTTTGTGTGAAGTTTATTTTTGTAAAATAACTTCAGGTTAGAAAATATACAAAAAATAAACAAATTGAAAGAAAATTAGTATTAACTCCAGACTTAAAATAGAAATAAGCTCTCCTCGAGCCTCAGAACCACTTCCCCTCAGTGATTCTGCCACAGCCTAGAATACTAGAAAACCAATAACTTCTACTATCCTCTCTGCTCAGAGTCCAACCTCTCAGCACACTCTCTCAGATTGATCTGCTCTCACTGAGCACAGTACCTTCTTTTATATTCAGTTAATTAATTCAGTTATTCAGCTGATCCATCCCTTTTCTAATACATACAGTTTCCTACATAATACATACATATGTGGGATCAGTCTGGTTTCTATAATCATTCACTTAAATATTATACTGGTATTTCTCCTTCATAAATGTTTCTATCATATGTATTTATGACTTCATTTTACTTGAATAGATAAGGGTTGGTTAATGAGGGTTTAGCTCTTCCCCTCAAATTCTGACTGACAGTTGACACTCCCTCAAGTAACCCTCACTTTGGGCCTGCAGTCTCCTAGGATCCCATTTTCATTCAGACCAGTCCAGGCAACTTGAACACAGACCTCTGCAGAGCTTTGGTCTTGCAGCAGTAGAAAATCCACATATTCTGCATTATTACTGGTCGGAAATGCTTTCTTGCCCATCCTGAGCCTTACAGTACTCCCAGGTAACGTTTCATAATTTATTACAACTTTAAAGTCCGACGGCTAAAATTTCAAGCCATCAGGAAACATTTTCATTTGGGCCCCTTCTGTATATAACCTTATTCCTAATAGAAGTAAATATTCCTGGGGTCTAAGGTCATTGCGCTATTGCAACATAGCTCAGAGTAATCTGCTAATGACATAATTTGTACCATTCGACCTGCCAACAATGTAACATGCCCATTCATTCCTTGGCATGTACATGTCCAGTAAGCAAGCATTTTCCTCTGCTAGTGGACGTGCAATTCTACAGAGTAACTTCCTCTGCTCTTCTACACAGGATCGTGCCACAAGGCACCTCAAGGACACAGCCTGCAGCACGTCTGTATTACAACAGTAAGAGTTACATGATTGCAGAGCCTTTTCTGTAATGACAGCATTCCTCAGAACATACAGAAAAGTGACTCCTTTACCTCTATGTGTTTTGTATGCATACACTAATCACTAGGTAAAAACAATTTCTTAATGCAGCAAATCTCTAGTGATGACAGTTTATTATGGCACAGGTTTAAGGCAGGGACAGAAATGAAATTACAGAGGGTACAGAATAGTAGTGGAGATACTGTAGTAGGTGGTCTACCCACTATAGTAGAAAAGTGAATTTATAGAGATATAAAAAGAAGAATGTGCTACTGCAGTAGACTTAGGGATACAGGGGGATTTTAGAAAATGCCTTTCCTTGCCAGATAAGGAGTGGGGGGGGGGGAGACCAGGCTTTGCTACTACACAACCCCATGGTTAAGCATAAACTAGACTGTTAAGGTCTTGTTTCCAAGACAACCTACCCCAATAATATTGGTAGGATGGAGCTACCACCCACTCTTGCATGGGAGCTCCACCCCAAGGGTCCCTTACAACAATATAACTAAGTAATACAATATCTCTGTACTACCTCATACAATCATTCTTTCTAACTTATCCTGGGGTGTCTAAATCATACGTCATAATCATAACATTGTCAACAAAACCTCATTTCCCATGAGCACCATAACGTGAAAGAAAGTCATCATTCACATATTGGGTTCCAGCCCTGTGTTTTACCACAGATTTGTATGGTTGTAATGCTAGATACCACAGCATAATCCTATTATTGCCATCTATCATTTGATGTAGAAAGCATAAAGGATTATAGTCAGTGATCAGCATAAATGGAGCATCCCATAAATAAAGCTTTAGTGCATCAATCTCCCACTCTGTGGGAAAAACACTCCTGCTCCACTGTAACATAATTTTGCTAACTATCATGTAATTTCCTAGAAATATACAACATAGGGTGCTCCATCCCATCAATTGTCTGGCTTAACACCGCCCTGAGTCCAGTACCTGAAGAGTCTGTATAGACCTCAAAGGAATGCTCAAAGTCAGTGCTCTTTAATACCGGTGAGGAACACAGGGCAGCCAATATCTCTTGAAAAGACTTTTCACAGTCATCCATCCATTTCACCTTATTGCCATACTTCTTTTTGGTCAGTTTTGTGAGAGGTGTGTCAATGGTAGCAAAATGAGGATTAAACCTGTGGTAATATCCTGCCAATCCTAAAAAGGATCTGACATGCTTTTTTGTCTCAGGCTGGGAACAGTTAGCTACCACTTCCACTTTATCAGTCTCAGGCTTCACTACTCCATTTCCCAAAATGAAGCCTAAATACCAGGTTTCTAGCATTGCTAGGGCATATTTGGCAGGGTTGATGGTAACATCAGCTTTCCTAATGGATTCAATAACTGCCCTCGAGTGTGTCATATGGGAGTCCCAATCAAGACCAAGAATAATCACATCATCCAGATAAACTGCCCAAAAATTGTGGTGAGGTGCTAGTATCTGGTTCATGTAATGCAGGAACATGACTGGTGCTCCATGTAAGCCAAATGGCATAGTCCTGAATTGAAACAACCCCATGGGTGCACTGAAGGCTGTTTTCTCCTTTGATGTAGTTTCTAGGGGGATCTGCCAATAGCCCTTGGTGAGATCTGATGAGAGGGAGGCAGTACAACACAGTGGTTTAAGGCTCTGAACTGCAAATCTGGAGACCTGGGTTTGATTCCCACAGCCCCCACTTGCATACTGTGTGATCCTGAGCAAGCCGCTTAACTTCCCTGTGCTCCCAGGTTGCACCTGTAAACAAGCTTTCAGCTTAGTGTGTCTCACCAGGTTAAACAATTGGGGAAAAAAAAAGATCTACAGTAGAGATGCATTTCCCACTCTATCCAGAATGTCATCTATTCTCGGTATTGGGTAGACATGAAACTGTGAGACCTGATTCAGGCCTAGAAAATCAAGGCAGAGGTGAATTCGTCCCTCCTTTCTTGACACTACTACAATGGAGGAACCCCAAGCCCTGTTCTAGGGTTTGATTATCTTAAGTGCTTGTAGTTTGTCTAGTTCCTCTTTTACCTCAACTTGAACTCGTTCAGGCAGCCTATATGGTTTCTTTTGAATTCGGGGGGGGGGGGTCAGTCCTGATAATGTGTTCTACTCCTCTAGCAAGGCAAAGAGTACTAGTAAAAGTCTGTGGATATTCCTCCAGCAGTGCTTGTAAGTCCTGCTTTTTGTTTGGATCCAACAGGGTATTGATATATATATATATATATATACAGTATATATATATATATATATATATTCTGCCCATCCTGTGGTACATCCAAACGACTATAGGCCACATCAATTTCAGTATCCTCTCTTTCAGGGATGACTAACAGCCCCACCCCGGCCTGGTTTTCTCATGCACCTTTTTAACAAGTTTGTATGATATGCCTTTTTTAGGTTGTCTTTTTTCTGGGGTCTCAATTTCATAAATTACTGGCCCAGTCTTTCTTAGCACAGTATAAGGTCCTTGCCATTTCACTAGCATCTTATTTGCTGAGGTGGGGAGAGGTAACAGTACTCTTTCTCCTGGGAAAAAAAAATTATTTTCCGTAGTCCCTTGATCATACATGTATTTCTGCTTCATTTGAGCCTGCACACCCATATCATGAGCTGTTTTTGCATATTTTACTAGCCTTTGTCTTAATTGCCTCATGTTTGTGGCAATACCCAGATGTTTCAAGTCTTTTGTCATACAAAAGCTCAAATGGGGAGTAACCTGTGGAAGCCTGAAAAATCTCACAATAGGCAAACAGGGCGAAAAGGAGGAACTTGTTCCAATTTTTACCTTCGTCGTGTTCAAATTTCCTCAGCATTCTTTTGAAGGTTTGATTAAACTGCTCTGTGAGTCCATCTGTTTGGGGGTGATATGGAGAGGTTCTTACAGCCACTATATCAAGAAGTCTGTGCAGCTCTTTTAGTAAAGCGGCATTAAAATTACTGCCCCTAGCAGTCACAATCTCCTTAGCTATTCCCACCCTACAGAACACTTAATCAACTCTTCAGCTATCTTTGGGGTAGTGATTAACCACAGAGGGATGGTCTCAGGATATTTCATTGCATAATCACATAAGACTAGGATGAAATGGTTGCCTTTTGTACTTTTGTTCAGTGATCCCACCACATCTATCCCAATCTTCTCAAAGGGGTAATTAACCAATGGTAGGGACATTAAGGGTACTACATCCTTCCTTCTTTCCTTCTTTTCTTCCTGGGATACCAATTTGCAACTTTCATACTCCCTACAATAGTTAGCCACATCTTTGTGAATTCCTGGCCACAAGAAGTGTTGGATTAGTCGCCCTAATGTTCGGTCTCTTCCTGTATGGCCTGCTCATGGAAGGTCATGACTCAGATATAAAAGGACCTTCTTAAAACACTGGGGCACCAACAATTGTTCAATTCATTCTTGTGACACAGGATTGTTACATATTTGATATAATAAACCATTTGTTTCTATAACCTCAGGGTTACCTGGTGTTGGTACTTTTCCCACCTGCAAAAAGAAAGATTTTAAACTTTTATCTGCATGCTGTTCAGTAATCACATTAGCTTTTACAAAAATGTTAGACACATTCTCTGGGGTTAATCCCTTTTGATCAAAATGCCATTGTCTCTGCTGTCCCTTTTTAGCATTATGAGACAAATTTGTTTTCCCTGGTTCCTCAACCACATCCTCTTGAAAATGAAAAAGTTCTCCATGTTGTAGTTGTTTTTTCTCCTGTGCTCAAGTAGTCATAGCTGTTACAGTTCCTTTTTCTGGCATGAGGGAAGCAAAATCAGGAAAGTCATGGCCAATTATCATGTATACTGACAAATGTGGGACTAAATCAGTAGTGATCATGGTGGGATGTTCTTTTACTACCAACTCCAGAGTTGTAGTAGGATAATGATGTGTGTCCCCATGAACACACACAACACTCATGTTAGGCCCTCTTTCTTTGCTGGTAACAAATTCGGGTCGAATCATTGTCTGATTGCTCCCTGAGTCTATCAAAACTGCCACAGTTTGTTTTTTTGATTTGTACATCCATAATGAAATATAAAGGATTTAGTAAAGCCAAATTAACTGTATCACCCCTTTTTGTGAGGCAGAACCTTGCTGTGTGTCCTAGGCCTTTGCAATTGTGACATACAATATCTGGAGGGAACAATCTCCCACCAGTTCCTCCTCTGTTGTCTGTCTTGCCATCATAACAACCATATCTAGGCCCATAAGTTTGCCTGACTGAAGAGTTGACACTAGGACTAGTTGTTTCAGCTGGTATGTTGCCTGTTCTTTTGTAATTCTGGTGGGCAGAAAGAAAGTCATCACCCAAAGTAATTGCTATATCTGCTGTCTCAGGGTTGTGCTCCCGTACTCATATCTGAACCTCTTGAGGCAAGATCTGCAAGAACTGTTCTACTACAACATCATCCACAACATTGTCAGTGGTCTTTCCTTCTGGCTGCAAGCACTTTAGACATAATTCTCTGAGCCTGGTAAATGTCTCTCTCTAGGGATGTCATTACTCTGGAAATTCAATGTCCTAAACCGTTGCCTATATGTCTCAGTTTTTATGTTGTAATGTTTGAGAATTTCCTTGTTATCCAAGTCACAGGAACTGGCAGTTCTTGTATCCATATTGGTGTAAGCTAGCTGCGCTTTGCCTGTCATGTATGGGGCCAAGCGAACCACCATCTGTGTTTGTAGCCATCCACACACCTGTGCAACCCTCTCAAATGTTGTCAAATACCCCTCAATATCATCTGTTGCCATCATTTTAGTCAATTTTATGTCTTCTGGGTTTTGATCAGGCCTGCCCTTATCTTGCCCATGTCCTGCCCCCAAATCATGAAAAGCTCTTAATGCCTCTGCCCACCTGATGTCTTGCCTCCGTCTCTCTTGTTCTCTACACTTTCCATGTCCAACTGTTGTATATCCAGCCAATGTAGTAATTCTGTGAGTCCTTCTGGTGGTTCCTCCATGTAACTCCTCTGCTCCGCTTCCTTCAGTTTCTCCTCTTCAGGTTCCCCATCGATCGAGTCCTTTGGTCTCCGACTCCTTACCGCAGGTTCCAATCCGGACATCAGTGTCTCTCCTGATTTCAATATCTGGGTTTGGGCCTGAACACCAGTCACCACATCACTCTTTTCCTCATTATCCGACATACCTCCTTGTCTCCCTAGTACCAGGACTGGTACAGAATACTGGTTTCCTCCACCACAGTGGACAACCAGATCCCATTTCTGACACCAATTTCTGTGGTTGGGTATGTGCGTATGGTAACAGAGGTACACAACAACTCAGATATTTGTTCAACACAGAAGAATTTTGTGTGAAGTTTATTTTTGAAAAATAACTTCAGGTTAGAAAATATACAAAAAATAAATCAAAGAAAGAAAATTAGTCTTAACTCCAGACTTAAAACTAAATAGAAATAAGCTCTCCTTGAGTCTCATAACCACTTCCCCATAGTGATTCTGCCACAGCACAGAATATTAGAAAAACAATAAATTCTACTATTCTCTCTGCTCACAGTCCAACCTCTCAGGACACTCTCTCATGCTAATCAGCTCTCACTGAGCTCAGTACCAGGTTTTATATTCAGCTAATTAACTCAGATGGTCAGCTGATCGACCCCCTTTTCTAATTAGAGATGTTGCAAAACTAAATTTCACCAATGATATTGCTGCGAAATCAGCAATTTCGCCTCGTGGAATGTTTTGCGAAAATGCAGCATAATTTCACAATTCCGCCCACATTTTCGCCCTCTGAGAAGTCCACCAACAGTGGAGAAATTTCACCTGCTAGTGGCAAAATTCCACCACAAATTGCAAAATTTTACCTGTGGGTGGCGTAATTTCGCCCATAGGTGAACTTTTGCCAGCTTGGGGGTGAAATGTCACTCACAAACGGGGGCGAAATTTCACATTTCACCCTGCAAAATATTTTGCATAATGTGCTAATTCCATGAAATATTTTGCCCGATGAAATATTCAAATTTTCGCACAACACTATTTCTAATACATACAGTTTCCTACATAATACATATATATGGGGGATTAGTCTGGTTTCTGTAATCATTCACTTAAATATTATACTGGTATTTCTCCTTCATAAATTTCTCTACCATATATATTTATGACTATTCTACTTGAATAGGTAAGGGTCAGTTAATGATGGTTTAGTTCCTTCCCTCAAATTCTGACTGACAGTTGGCACTCCCTCAAGTAACCCTCACTTTGGGCCTGCAGTCTCCTAGGATCCCATTTTTCATTCAGACCAGTCCAGGCAACCTCAACACAGACCTCTGCAGAGCTTTGGTCTTGCAGCAGCAGAAAATCCATGTACCCTGTATTATTGCTGGTCAGAAATGCTTTCTTACCCATATTGAGCCTTACAGTACTCCCAGGTAACGTTTCATAATTTATTACAACTTTGAAGTCTGATGGCTGAAATTTCAAGCCATCAGAAAACATTTTCATTTGGGCCCCTTCTGTATATAAACTTATTCCTAATAGAAATAAACATTCCAGGGGTCTAAAACCATTGTGCTATTGCAACATAGTCAGATATATCCTCTAATGACATAATTGGTACCATTTGACCTGCCAACAATGTAACATGCCCATTCATTCCTTGGCATGTACATGTCCAGTCAGCAAGGATTTTCCTCTGCTAGCAATCGTACAATTCTGCAGAGTAACTTCCGCTGCTCTTCTATACAGGATCATGCCACAAGGCACTTCGAGGACACAGCCTGCAGCATGTCTGTATTACAACAACAAGATTTACATGATTGTGGAGACTTTTCTGTTACGGCAGGGTTCCTCAGAACATACAGACAAGTGGTTCCTTTAAGGTACGTATTTTGTATGTGCACACTAATCGCTAGGTAAAAACAATTTCTTAATGCAGCAAATGTCTAGCGATGGCAGTTTATTAGGACAGAGGTTTAAGGCAAGGACAGAAATGAAATTACAGAGGGTACAGACTAGTAGTGGAGATACAGTAGTGGATGGCCTACGCACTATAGTAGAAAACAGAATTGATAGAGATAGAAAAAGAAGAATGTGCTACTGCAGTAGACTTAGGGATATGAGGGTTAGAAAATGCCTTTCTTGGCCAGATAAGGAGCACGGTGGGGGGAAGATCAGGCTTTGTTACCGTACTATGATTTGTGAGTGGTTTGGTTTTTATGTTGTTTCAGGAAATCCTCTTCCAATCTGGCATGACAGGTTCTGCATACTGTGAAGCCATCCTGGTGCCCATTGGTGTTTCCAAAGTTTGAACATAATGTTTCCTGTTCAAACTGAAGCCATTGGGGGTCAGAATAAATTTGGTAGCCAATGAAGTCATGGTGCTATCCATTTTCTTGCAGGTATTTGAGACAGGCTGACATTTCATTAGTATGTGGGATATTAGAGTAGAGGGAGTTCACATCCATCGTGGCTAAGATGCTATTAGGCAGTAAATCTCTGAAAGCAGAAAATGTTCACAAGAAGTGTATAGTGTCCTGAATATAGTTGTCTCTTTCTATAAGAAGTGTTTTTAAAATGGTTTCAATAAATCCTGAGATCCCTTCTGTCAGGGTACCATTGCCAGATATTACAGGTCAGCCTGGATTTCCAGGTTTATGGATCTTGGGCTGCATGTACAATGTGCCTGACTTAGGTTCTCCAGGGATCAGATCAGTTATTTTGTTTTGAACATGCTTAGGAAATTATTTAATAATGTCCCATGGGAGCTCCCAAATACGGTTCAAGCATGCCCACAAATGCAGAGTTGCAGAGGGACATTCTTAGGAAATCATATAGTAATGCCCCATAAATATTTGATGTATCTTAAACTACGAAGATTGTGTTAATGAAGAAAACAGGCAATTAACATCTACTACAGGGACCTCATTAGAGATCCAACAGTACAAAACACCAAAGAACTAGAAAACTTCTCTGCAGCAAGCCTGCACCATCAATATGTTTAGAAGTCTTATTGAGAATAACATAATTTCCAAATGTTTTGCCTGGAATTACCATACCCTACCTCTCACAAGGGAGAGTGTCCCCAGTGCACAGAGAACATCTACCCATAGCAGGTAAAACAACACAGCAAAAAGTTAGATTCTATGATCTCAATGAAGGCAAGAGGAAGAAGTCTCCTGAGGCCTGACAATCTAGGTATCTGGACACAACCATAATACAATTGGTAAGCTCCTCACCTTCAAGTTCCTATGTGAAGTCAAAGACACAGAGTCTGGAGTTGGGCAAACTGGGGTTAGGGGCTGTAGGTCCCAATAGTATTCCCTCTAGTATACCTTAAACATGGGAGCTTTTACAGTGTTACGGGGGGGGGGGTAGGAAGTAGGAACATCCCTATCATAGTGCATTCCCATCACTCCCCTGTCATCTTAATGCTTTGAGGCTAGCTGGATCCAATTTAAGTCATTCTGACTTAGCTGAATGTACTACAGTTGTTATTACCAATTGTTCTGTGGGTCGGTTATAGCAGACAGTGTTGGCTATCAAGCTGCCTTGCTTCTCATGGCTAGAGGCTGCCACTACTTGCAAGGCCCAATCCCTTAGGTTCCTTGGCTAGTGTGTGGGGATGGCACCTGGAAAGGAGAGATAAGAGTGGGGAAGACCACAACTGGGAATAGGTTAAGGGTCATGCTTATGCATAGTGGTAGTGCGAGACCATATGGCATTGAGCCATATGAAGTCATCAGAGAAAAAAGAGTGGAGGGGTGGAGGATGTGTGGTAAAACATGTAGGAAGAAAGTGTAATCATGTGAAGAAACCCTCCAAAAGTCACTCTCCGTAACCTTCTATAAATGGCAAATATATTTAGAAACAGGTGGAAACAGATAACATACCCAAACATTCCCTTTTAAAAACTGAATATGGCATAGTAGTGTTGGGGAGATACCATGAGACCCCCTGAAAAAAACCCAAGGGGAATGTCCAGTGTATCAGCCCAAGATGATGTTAAAGACAACAAGCACATGTCTTAAACTGAGAAGGCCAATAGGGCCAGGAATAAGAATCCCACTTCCAAGGCTGGAGGGTAAATGGGGGAAGCAAGAACACTAAATGCCCTTTGTGAGTACAGTTCAGGGCCCTACCAGATCTATAATGGCAGCAACAAACAAAGAGGCTTGCTGGCTCCAGAAAAAAAAGAAACATACTTACAGGGGTACAGAGGTGAGTAAATGATGCCATGTATTCCTGTCCCTAATGCAGCTTCTGGGGAGATTGGCCTGTGTCACCTAGGCCTAAAAAGATGCAGGGTGGCAGTGGTGTTGAGGTGGCCACAGAAGTCGAGGAGGGTGAGGGTGCATGAGGGCCTGCTGGCAAAGTGCTGGATCCTGCAAGTCCAGCTAATAAAACTTGTGGCGGTGACCTCGTCTAGGCAGCTTCATAATTGTTCGGTGTGAGGTATCCCTGCAATTTCAGAAGAAGCATGTGAGATGGGTACATGGGACTGTTTCTAGAACCTGAAGACAGGGTCTTTGTGTATTCTCCCGGGTTGTGTTGTGCCTTTGGAGGCCATGGCACCTCCTAGGCAGGGAACAGGGTTCATCAGTGACTGCTGCCAATGACTGGGAGCTGTTGACCGCTGATGCTTCCCCAAAGGTTTGGAGGATGGGGGAGCAGGGCCCATGGGCTGGGGCAGGTTCCTTGCAGACTGAGGATCCAAGCAGACTTGTTAATATTTAGGACAGAGTGTGTGGAGGAATGAATGGTTGGTCTCAGACATGTCAAAAGTGTGCAACACTCCATGAATGATAACAAGAATCTGTGCAGGATATCTCATTAAGTAATGAAGTCCAAATGCATCAGTCTGTGATGGGCCAAATTGAAGGCTCTGCAATGGTGGCAGAATTCAATTGAAATGTCTTGCATTATGCAAATAATATAGCCCTGCCACTGTAGAGAACCATGGTCTTGGGCAGTTTTCATGACTTGTTTTTCTTTCAATGGATATCACAGCAACGTTTCAAGGATGGGACATAGTATCTCACCCAGCCTGGGTTTCACCACTAGCAAGTGGTGGGCTTTCTTTATTTTGAATGGAGGGCAGCCAGGAGCATTAAGTACTTTAGGGATAACCTGCTGGAGAAAACTTGGCATGAACCAGCCCACAACTCCCTCCAGGAATGGCACCAGCCTTATGTTCCACTTGTCAAGATTCTCAAGATCATTGACCATGTCTAGGAGGTACCCAATGGTGTTCATTTGCTCCCACAGCTTGGCTTGATTCATGTCTCCAATGGATTCTACAGTGTGGACCCAGGATTTCATAACATTAACTTGGGTGCATAGTAAAGCATCATCCTTGGCCATGCCCACCTCCACAATTTTCAGCTCTTCTGTGTCCTTTAGGATCTGATGGAGGAGGGAGGTTATTTGTCACATACCTGTGGCTGGAAGTGCTGTGGTACCCATAGTACATTTTCTCATTGTACAGGCTGCATGAGTGGGATGCCAACAAGGAAGAGATGTGTGTACACCTTAGGCATGTAGGCAAATAGAAGCAAATACCGGCACCACTCAACTGCGTATAGAAAAGGCTTTATTTTTAAATCAATGTAAAATATACTGCCACAGCATCAGTATGTCTCAAAGCCCTGACCTGTTTCACAATCGGTGCATGTTGATCTTCTGGAAAGGGATTTAGTTAGTGCCACCAAACACAAAAAAAAGGGATGAATGTATACCAGTCTTTCAGAAGCACTTTGTAATGATGAAAGGGAGTATGAACTCCGATAGATAAATGTTGATGTCAAGAAATTCTGCTGCAGGTATGGAGCTCTATAAAAGCTAAGCAGGCATCTTTGCTTGAGTCATGTCATACCCCCCAATCCACGGTATTCTTAATATCCCACCCCTCCCCTGTGACAATTCAAAATCCTTTAGGAGCAGAAGGTTGCACTGACAACAAAGCAAGGTCAGATGGCTTGCTTTCACACTCCAAACATGTATGTTACTATTTTGGGCCCTTGAGAAAAAGTACACTGACATTTTTACATTGATTATGCCACATGCCTGTTGCTTTCAATGAGTAAAATATTTTATTTATTTAGCTTTAATTGACCAGGTAAGCACACTAGACAAAGATATGCATAGTTTCAGGTATGAGCCAGGAGGTTACAAAGCTATGTATACAGTGCAAAAAACTCTAACAGTGTGAAGATGGCAACATACAGTAATAGATAAGAATATCAATGGGTAAAGATCACAGCAAATATACACAGTATCTACATAGGTTATAATAGTACACAAGCATAGATCTGAACAGAACTAGACTGAGAAATGAAGTACACCATTCATTAGAGTGTGGGAAAACCAGAACTATTTGCAATTAGAGACAGAGTTAGATTTTAAGTGATCCCATAGGGAACCTTCTAAAACTGTGGTGGGAAGTGGCACAATGAGTATGTACTGGGATAGAGTTTCATAACCAAGGTGCACAGATGGCAAAGGCCTGGCCCCCCATCACCATACAGATTTTAAGAACAAAGAACACATATGAGCCATTAGACCTGAGGGAGTAAGTTGGATTGACAGTCTTTAGTTGCCCCACCAAGACTAGTGGAGTCACAGTTCTAACAACTTTATCAATAAAGTAGCTCACAGCAAAAAGTATGATAGTTCCCTGGAGACAACCTGTCTACTTTGTTACATACTGTAGATCACAGTGATGAGTGAGTCAAGGGGCAGAGAGGGAAAACCAATATACATTATTTTAAGCAACATCCCATTTAGATAGATTGAACTTAGTAGTATGGATAAACTTAAGGAGACAATAACGCAGCTAACATGAGAATGCATTTGGCCCTGTAAGCCAGGCCCAGCTTGCAATTTACTGCCTTACATACATTGCGGATATGCAGGGAGAAGTCTAGCTGAGGGTCAAGAGTGACTCCCAGATATTTAAAACAGTCAACACTAGTGGCATTTAGGGGTCAGGACAGGCTTTGATTTTGGCAGGGGTGACAAAAAAGCATAGCTTATGTTCTGCGGAGATTAAGGATTAATTTATTGGACCACAGCCAAGATTGTATTTTGCAAAAATCAGCCTTTGAGAATTAATTATACTGATGCCCTATGAATTGATTAGTAACACCAGGTCATCTGCATAAAGGGTAAAGTCACTATAGGCTGGCACCTGGGGAAAATAAGATGGGTCCTGGGATAGACCCCTGTGGTATACCAACCTTGACAGATGTGAGCTCAAAGAACATCCTGTTATACCTGATGAACTGCTGCCTAACCTGTAGGTGGGTAGTAAACTAGAATAAGGAAGGGGCTAACAAACCAAAAGAATGAAGCTTGGAGCAAAGGAGTGTATGGTTTACCAGATCAAAAGCCTTAGAAAGATCTACAAAGACCACTGAAGTCAGCATGCCATGATCCATAGCAACCCTTATCTCTGAGGTAACTTTGGTGAGGGCAATAGAGGTACTATATCCCTTAGGCAAGCCATTCTGTTCCAGGGATAGCAGTTCATATTTCTAGATGTACTCCATCAATTAGGGCACTACCACTTTTTCTAGTAATTTGCTAATGCAGACAGTATTGCTATAGGTTGGTAGCTTTCGAGACATTTTTGATGCCATTGTTAGAATACTGGTACAAATATAGCAATCTTCCATAAGTCATGGATAGACCCAGTAATCAGTGATGGGTTGAAGATATTGGAGATTGGCAAGGCAGGGAATGGTGCAGCAAAACGGATGAGCTTGGACTCCATATTATCATGACCAGCACTACTAAAGGGGAAAAGGCTGGCAAAGAGTCTGCTAGTTTCACCCACTGACACAGCTTTGAGGTAAAAAGGTGAATGAGATGGAATGGCAGGTGGAGAGCTCTCAGGTTGATCCTGCAATTTAGTAGATGTTTGCTACTACACAAACTCTCAGGTGAGAGGTGACATTCGAGAAATCACAGTGTAGGAGAACAAGGCTGCATAAACATTTTGATGACATCTTGTTTGGCATATAAACTATGTCATCAAGGCAAATGCCAGGAAGCATAGGAAAACCAGGAGCAATTATAAAATTTGCAAATATCGTTTTATTATTATCAATAATAAAATAAGAAAAAAATAAAATTGTGCAGGATAACTCTTTTACAGGCATGTCAAACAAAACAACGTCCTTCATCTGAGTGTAGCTCTAAATTTAAATCTCAAACTCTCTCTGTCTCTCTAACAAAAGATTGCACTCTTTATATAATGTCTTTCTGGCAATTAACTTCTGCATCTTGAGCTCATTAAGATACTGTACCTCCTGTTGCTCACAAAATGTATCAGAACTTTGTCAGTTTCTTTTCTTGTACAGTAGGTGCAACAACCTAGAATGTTGTGTAGCAGAACTAATATCCTGCTGACAACTCTGCAAATGATCTTGTGGAGGTTAAATTGCATCTCAGTGTTAACTGCCTAAGTTCCATATAGCTTGTTGCAATCATTTCAACAATACAACTATATACATGTTCAAACTAATGGATCCCAGTTTCACACAAACAGTTTCACCCAAAGATTCAAATATATTTTTATAACCACAGATAAGCAAGGAGGGAAAGAAAAGATAGAAACAGTAAGAAAAAGCAAGTGAAAGCAGGGATCTAGCGTGAGGGGAAGAATTGTGAGAATGTCAGAGTGATCAATTCCTAGGTCTGACAAGAAAATCTAATTGCACAATCAGACAGACAATAGATAGGCAAGGAGAAAATAGAAGAGATACTTGCTTTTAACTCTTTCTGCATAACAAATGGGACAGAGTCTTATTTAACTCTATCACATACCACCCCACTTAAGAGGAAACCTGTTAAAAAGGCAAAAAAAAAAAACAGGTTTCCAAAACTGTCTTTTAATTCTCTTCTAACATTACCTTATAACCTTAACAGTTCTGCACATATGCAGAATCCCTTTTTCCACAACAGCCAGTACAGCAAACAGTTAAGTTTAAATAATCACATTATTTTAATCTCGAAATTCTCAATTTCTAATCCATATCTTGACAGAAAATCAGCATTGACGTTCTCTTTTCTAGATTTGTGCATCACTTTGAATTTAAATGGCTGTAGCGCCAGGTACAACTTTGTGATTCTGGAATTTGTATCCCCCATTTGATTAAAACAACAGAGTGGATTATGACTGGTTAAACGTACAAAGTCAGCTCCTATCAAATAAATCTTATGGACTCTATGGCCGACTTTACTGCAAGGCATTCCTTTTCAATAGTAGAGTACTCTCTGTCATGCAATTTCCTACTGATAAAATGAATGAGATGTTCTTCCCATCTATATTCTGACTCAGGACTGCACCTAGGCCTACCTCTGATGCATCTGTCAATAACAAGAAAACTGTTTCTCAAAGTGTGGACTTCTTAAACAGGAGTTGAACACAATGGAGCATTGATGGACCAAAAAGCCTCATTACATTCTGGGGACCATTTTACATGATTCGGGTACTATTTTTTTGTGAGTTCAGTGAGAGGGATAAATAACTGGGTAAAGTCAGGAATGAATCTCCCATAGTAACCAGTCAGCACTAAAACTGACCTAACATGTTTCTTTGTTTTAGGGACAGGACTGTTAACTACAGTTTCTATCATAGAAATATCAGGCTTTACTTCTCCATTTCCCAAAGCATAACCTGAATATCTTGTTTCCTGCATGACCAATGCACATGTTGCAGGATTAATTGTCTGATCTGCCTTTTTGACAGATTGGATAACTGCTCGTAGATGTTCCAGGTGGATTTTCCAGTCTGAACTATACACCACAACATCATCCAGGTAAGCAGCATAATAACCAGTGTGAGTAGCTAAAATTACATCCATATATACCACTGCAATGTATGGGGTGTGCCATGTAACTCAAACAGCATGGTGGTGAACTGATGGAATTCAATAAGAGTAGCAAATACAGTTTTGTCTCTGGATTCTTTAGCTAGGGAAATTTGCCAGTAACTCTTGATGAGATCTACGCTACTGATATACTTGTCACTTCCCAATCTAACCACCAAATCTTCTGTCATGGGCACATGATAACTGTCAAATTCAAACACTTGACTAAGTTTCATAAAATCAAGGCAGATTCTTACACCCACCTCTTTTTTTTTTCATTTACAATCACCATTGGTGATGACCAAGCACTTTTCAATTCTTCTGAGACCCAACTGTTTAATTTGTTTTGTGTTTCCTTATAAACATCTGCTCTTAACCTCTCTGGTAATCTGTATTTCTTTTGTCTGATATGCAAGAATTCCTTGTCACTATTACATGCTCAACCCCTTTTGCTTGGCCTTGCACTGTGGTAGAAGTACTGTTGAATGTCTTTACCAAGTTATGAATTTCTGCAGTTTGTTCAAAGGTTAAGAAACATTCATCTTTACAACATCAGCAGTTACTGTTTGTTTCAGTCTGTAATAAGCAATATCAGTATCTTCTTTATCAGTTTCTGGTAAAACCAAACCTGAAGCAGAAGCTGGTGTGAAACAAACTTCCCACAGACCTCCAGCTAGGTGACAAAGGTATAAAACCATGCAAGACACCCCACTGCAAACTTTGTACACATATCTCTCCTGAGACATGTGTCATTCATAATGGAGAAATATTTAAAAAACAAAACTCATATTCCTGTTCTTCTAGCAGTGTAGTATATATGATACGATGTAGAAAATTTGAGGATAGTTGCTATATTGGTGAAGCTAGACAGAAGTTAAAAAATAAGTATCAATCACCACAGATTCACAGTCATCCACAAAGATGAAAATACACCAAAAGGAGAACATAATACCAGAATAATCAATCAATGGTTTTATTGTCAGAGTGTTAAAAGGCAATTTCAAAAGCAGTCAGGGACGGCAAACATTTGAACTAAAAAGTATTACATTTTTTGACACTCAAGAAAAAGGACTTAATAAAGATGTTGGTTTTTAACACATTACAAAGGATTAAGTCCAAGACAATACTTCAGATGGTTCTTCTTCCCATCATATCAGCACCCTTCCACTAGACTAAAATATAACTATCACTCAATTTGACGATAAGGTTGGCTCTTTTAACAAGCACCCTCTAGATACTATAGGATTCTTCTTGTTTTTTTTTTTCACAAATGTGAAATAATGGTCCAAACTAAAAAGTAACTGCTCTTTGGTCTTATAAGCTGGTCTCCTCATCTGGCACAGTCCATTGACCATGGGGTTCTTCCTGCCTGTATGTTAGGAACGTGAATTGACTTTAATGCTTTGATGTGTAAACTGCTATTCCATGTCTTGAATCCACATCCAACTTGTATATGTGTCATACTATCCAGCCCCATTTTCACTGAACTGACCTGAAGAACAGAGTATTATCTTTTGAAAGCTAGTCTCAGAAATAATTTTGTTAGTCCAATAAAAGGTATCACCTGCAACATTTTTTTTTTTCCCTCCCTGCATTGTTGATTGGACAAACACAGCTACCACATTTCCTTTTTGGTAAAAGTAACAAAGCAGCCTTTTTTTTTCAACCTATTTGTTTAGGAGGTTAGCATGGTATATCTTGGTAGGATTTTTCCTATCAGGGGTCTCAATCTCATAGTTAAGGTGCCAGTACAATTCAACACTCTGTAAGGCCCTTGGCACTTCATTAACAGTTTATTTAATGGGTAACACCAGCAAGACCTTTTCACCAGGTTCAATAACTTGTTTACCCAAAGGTAATAAAACACCTTCTGCTAGTTTTTTGCCTCTTCCTGATTACTATGGCCCATTTGGACATATTTTGCCAGTTTCTTTCTCAGGGCACACATATAAGATGTAACAGATTTTTTCTTAGTGGGTTGATTGTCACATGTTTGTTTTATTACATCTAGAGGCCCTCTGGGTTCTCTACCAGATATCAGTTTAAAGGTAAAAAACTTGTTGAGGCCTGTGGAACTTTTCTGTAAGCAAAAAGCAGGTTAGATAAGAAATGATCCCAATCTTTCCCATCCCCTTTTACAAACCTTTTTAACATGCATTTTAGGATTTGATTAAAATGCTCATCAAGACCATCTCTTTGAAGGTTATAAGGGGAGGTTCTTATGGCAGTGATACCTAGTAGTCAGTGCAGCTTCTTCAGTAATGCAGCTCCAAAATTACCACCCTGATCAGCAATAATCTCTTTAGGTATGCCTGCCCTGCTGAAAATGTTTGCCAGCTCTGCTGCTACTTTTGAGGCTCAGACAGTTTGCATTGAAACTGCCTCTGGGTACCTAGTGGCATAGCTCATACTACCAAAACAAATCAATTTCCCTTTTTACTTTTATCTGAGGGGCAAACCACATCCATTGCAATTCTCTCAAAAGGCACATCTATTAAGGGTAGAGGCACCAGGGACACTTTACCTTTTTTAGTCACTGAGGCTAATTTTTGACATTCATTGCAAGAACTACAATAGGTAACAATATCCTCATGAATTCCAGGCCAGTAAAATCTGTACAACAGTCTGGTAAGGGTGCGGTCCCTCCCCAATTGATCAGCCATAGGACTATTTTGTGCTATCTGAACAACTCAGTTCTGAAATTGCTTGATATGGCCAATTGTTCTATCTGTTCCTGCATCTGAGGATTAGGTCAAACTCTGTACAGTAGCCCACTACATTTTTTAAACATTGGTTCAGCTTTTTTTTTGTTTCATCCCCAGCTGCTTAAAATAAACTTGGAGAGAAACATTGTTAGCTTGCTCAGAAACAAAATTGCAATCAGTTATCAATTTTGTTTCAGCACTTATAGGGTTATATTATTCCTAAATTATTGTTTGATAAGGGCATGTCTGGAATAACATCATATCTGTCAACCTACTATATTGATGTTATCAAGTCCTGACTTCAATCTGATGGAGTTGGAAGGGTAAACCAGTACAGTGGAATAACAGACTGTGCGAGACAAAGTTCTGAAAAGGAAGGCTGGAGAGTGTTCATGACAGATCTCTCTTCAACCCTTTTTCAGAGTTTTCCCAGTAAATGCTGCTGTGATTGCCACAGTCACACTTATCTATATGTACAGTATATGTACAGTATATGAGGGTAGTGGACAATGAGCCAAAGTTTGAGCCCACTCTTACAATTCAGCAGGCTTCAAGCTTATAATGCCATGGTCTTTCTAATACTAATATTGCTAATATGTGATTTGTAGTACTGGCATTGAATGAGTTTACTTTTATAATTAAAATATTTGGTCTACAGAAACTTGGCAATTTTATGCCTATGACCTATTTCTCCATTCAGTATCCTTGAACCTAAGAATGATTTCATCTAATTTTTAACTTACTGTATCTCAAAGTTTCTTGACTTTTGACAAATGAAATGTATTATTGCTAGAATTCACACTGTGATTCTTCTTTTCCTCTGCATCTGCAATCTGCAGCATCAGGGTTTCAGGAAAAAAGGGTGTTTGTGGGTGTCGTGTACTCTGATCCCAATGCAAGTAGCACAGCTGCTGGTTTCCCAAAACATTATATGGTGCAGTTTCCTCCATTTAAAAAGTTGTCATGCTGGAAATGATGCTCTGAGTTGACAAACATCACAGGCTGTCATCTGGTAGTGCTACAAGGAGGAAACTTCTTTCCTACAATTCAGCATGAAGTTTTGGGCCATATTTCATAGCTTGTAGTGCAGCACAACTGGAAATTAACATATACAGGTAGATAGTGTATTGCTTATAGTGGGGTGCCTTGGCTAACCAGGGCTTTATTAGATGTATCTCAGTGAACTACAGAAGGCAGTTTGGTATAAGCACTGACCTGTGAAACAGCAGATGCATTCCAGAGTCATGAGTCATTGTGTGACATTGATAAGCCACTTCCTCTTTCTGAGTAGAAATGGGTAGAGGCAGGATCCCACTGAAAATGAGATGTTGTGATAATGTTTTTTTCTGGGTAAATAGATGGTGTAAAAATATATACTTTGATCAAATGTTTTATGCACCTAAGCATGACTTTATATCAATATTTTTGATGTCACTTGGGATAGACATAATGACAGCCCTTAAAGGATATGCAAATATTAAATGTGTTCTTTATTTTCTAGAATTTAATAGGATAGGTCATCATCCTTCTGAACAAGCAGTTCCTACAGACATTAAGCACTCCAGCAAGTCCTTTAACCACAGGATTATTTTGCAATGTTACTTGTTCATAAAATTCCGAAAGTCAACTTTCAGAACTCATCAAACAAAAAAAAAAAGTATCATCTGCCTTCAAACTATTCTTGTGTTACCTGATATTCTAGGGAGTACTTCAAAATTAGGTCATGTACAATATAAGTCACCTGTTTTCATTACTGTTCATCTCCTATATATTAAGAAATAGTTCAGAGGGTCCAAGGTGCACTACATTCCAGAAATAGGTGGTATCAAATAAGGTGTTGTCCATGGAGAGCACATTTGTAGCTGAAACAACCTTTTATACTGTTGCCTCCAGTTCATGTTGCCTAGAATAAGATAAAAGGAGTCAGTGTGCCCTGCAGTTATAGCATAGAACTGTAAGACAGACTTGCCTTCCACCACAGTCACTGGCTCTCTGTGTGACTTTGAACAAGTCACCTGTCCTCTCTGTGCTTCAGTACTACGAACAAACACAAAACTGATTTACGTTTGTGGTGCTCAAAATCAGTAGCTATGGGGGGGACAGCCCAAACTCAACTACAGAACAGTGGCTTCAGTTTTCCCAGCTATTCATTTTGCAAGAAGCAGGACTCTACATTGTAAGTAGAGATATGACTGATCTGTAGGGCTGAAAGGCATAAATAATTTTGTAAATGCATATCAATAAAATGTAAAAAAGAAAACTTGTAAAAACTAATGAGCACCATGTTGCTAAATACAGTGTTTCAGTAGACCATTAAGGATGTGGATTCACAGCTATACCATCACAGAAAGTGGGCCAGATATTTAAGAGATATCCATTGGACAGGTGATGCACGTTGATCAAATTTATCAAACTTTGCCCAAGTCGATAATATGCAGTGAACTTTGTACAGTAACACACTGACTTCTTTAAAACATGCATAGTGTACTTTACCAAATGTTTTTTACAAATCAGCGTGTATTTTAGTTTTATGTATAGTATAGGACTGGCTGCTGCTCATGTATTTTGTTTGTGTGTAAACATATCATCTATAAATTTGGATTCAATTTTAATTTTCTTTTGCTTAACCATAGATCAGAGATTATAACTGTTTAAAACCTGGTGGATTATATGCTGGTTAGCATTATTGCTAGCCCCAATTTCATCCTGCCATTTCTAATTGTCCCTAGAGCCCTGCCCAATAAAAACACAGACTACCATTTGTGTGGATGCCCAATTGGCAATTAATTTATTATAATCTCTTCCAAAATGTCCATTTCCACAACATTTCCATCCTCATATTTCACACCATTATTTTACAACCTTATGTACATCTGCATCTTTATTATGCACATTTTCCACAAACCACGTTTCCTTATTGTTTTCCCCTTCTTGCCACCCAAAGTACATCTGGGGGCTGACACAATATTTATAAACACCAATGCTCATTGTTGTTTCTCTTCTCGCCCCCCAGACATACATCTGGGGGCCACTCTCTTCATGTTCTTCTCTTTTGTTGGGTATGGGTGTACACTGTTGGTTAACTAGAATCTGCAGCTTATCCAGAGGGTAGGGGAAATGGGCAGACTGGGTGGGCCAAGTGGTCCTTATCTGCCGTCAAAGTCTATTATACTGATACCACTCATCTGTCTGTTGTTCTGCATCCCTCTGAATCACATTATCCCATCCCTTTTTCTGTGACGCTTCTTCTTCTCTGCTGTCCACCTTCGGCTGTCCTGGCAAACCTGCTGTCCACCTTCAGCAGTCCCCTCTCACTGCACCGTACCCTTTCTTTTCTCCCAGGTCTTTCCCTTCTTTTTGGGGTGGGTGGGTGGGGATTTTACCATGAGCAAATTGTGATCTTTCTCTGCCTAGCTTCACCTTTTAAACCCACTTTGCTCCTCGCTCTCTCTTTCCTACCCAATCACCTCTCATCTTCTGGCTTGATGTCACAGGACTCTGCCCCCTTTTGGAGTTCCCTTATCTTTCCTTTGGGCATGCCCTCAGTTCCTGCTCCCTCTGTCCCCCACCCCACCCTCTGGCCCTTGTCATCTGCCAACATCCACCCTATTATTCAGGGCCTGGGACAACTGTGACTGCCTTTTTAGGAAGCAAACCTATTTGTCCCTAGAGCCCTTCCCAATAAAAAAAACACACTACCATTTGTGTGGATGCCCAGTTGGCAATTAATTTATTATGATCTCCTCCAAAATGTCCATTTCCACAACATTTCCATCCTCATATTTCACACCATTATTTTACAACCTTGTGTTCATCTGCATCTTTATTATACACATTTTCCACAAACCGCATTTCCTCATTGTTTTCCCTTCTTGCCCCTCAATGAACATCTGGGGGCTAACACAATATTCCTAAACACCAATTCTCATTCTTGTTTCTCTTCTTGCCCCCCAGACGTACATCTGGGGGCCGCTTTCTTCATGTTCTTCTCTCTTGTTGGGTATGGGTGTACACTGATACCACTCATCTATCTGTTGTTCTGAGTCCCTCCGAATCAGATTATCCCACCCCATTTTCTGTGCCCCTTCTTCTTCTCTGCCATCCACCTTTGGCAGTCCTGGCAGACCTGCTGTCCATCTTCAGCAGTCTGCCCCTCTCCTGCACACCTACCCCTTTCTTTTTCCACTAACCTACCTCCAGCTTGCGATGGACGGTGGGCTTCCACCTTCAAGTAGGTGTGCTCCTCTTTTTTTTTTTTACTAAAGCCTGTCCCTTACCAGCTGTTCCCCATGTAAATGAGGACCGTGTCCCCCTTTTGGTTTCCAGCCCCCCCGTTAGAGGGACACAACTGACCTGCTGGCCAAATGCATCCCTGTATTCATCACCTGTTGGCCTTAATGTGTGGCAAATCAGTCTTCCCATCCTGAGACCTTCTGGCTTCTGTCTATTGATTATTTAATCAAAGGCCCCTTCTGGCCAAGCATCTGGTCTCTTCTGCCCAGTGGCTTCCTGCCCTGTTTCCTGGTTTGGCATACCTTATTTAAAGTAACTGTTGGCCCCAGCTGGTCCTTTCCTCCTTTTTTTTTTGATTGTTGCTAGGTCACTTAATCACATTAGGTGAATTATTTAGGCAAACTTCTTTACAATATTTAGGTAACGTAGTCACTATTTAGACAAATTAAAGGACATAGGGCCCCAAATCCCTGAGTTAACGTATCCCAAATCATCGTATGTTCAGTGGTGCCCTGTTTGTCTATCACCCTGACCCTCCAATCATGTTAGGTGGGGATGGGAGGAGGGCCCACTGGTTTCCCCCAAATTTCTTCACTGTAGGAACCAGCTTCTTGCTGCCTGCCCCTGCCTGTTATCCGTTGCCCCTCAAGAATGTGTCCCCATGCCTCAATTGCCCTGCTGCACTCTCCTGACCATGCCCTGCCAGGCCTGGGCTGGTGGCTTGATATTTACCCTGATGGTGCTGTCCCCTCTTCCCTTATGATTGTCTGCTATTTTATGCATCAAGCCACTACCTTAAGTCTGTACCTGGAAGCACTACTCACTATGCTCTACCAAAAGTTTGCAAACTGCTTCTCCTCTTTCTATAACCTGATCAAACCATAATTGATTGGCCTGCCCCCTTCCCAAGAGCTCTGGCTTTTCCCATACTTTAACTCACTTTGCCTCCTTCACCCTATTATCCCGGGAACCTATCCACCTTACTCAATTTCCCCTGAACTGCAAACAGGACTGTAGCTGACAGCGTAGCTGTTCTAACTGCCACCAATTGGGCAAAACTCCCCCAGAAGGATTCCTTTTTGCATGCCGCCCCAATGCAGGACTTCGATTGCAACTCACCCTTTTGTACCCAAACCCCCACAACCATTTGTGCCCATTATTTGGTAATTTGGTAGCATGAACCAGTCTAGCATGGGGGTGGTCAGAGTAATTAAAGTCATTCTGCTAATCTGCCCTTCACGAAAAAACACCGGCTAGCTCCTGCAAGGCTGTTGTCCAAAATGAAAAATCAGTATAGATGCTCTCATTCGGATGTCTTTTTAGCCCCTAGCATTCTGGCTAGTGAGTAATCTGGAATCTTCCCCCCCTTTTTTTTTTGAAAGAAACCCACCTATACCAGGTGCCCAGGGGATCTAGCTTCCATCCCTTCGTTTTGCCTTTGTTTGACATTTATACCCACCTTACCTCCCTTTCCAGATTGGAAGGATTATTGTCTGTGATTAAGTGTTTCCTGACTGGTAGCACAGGTATCTTACTCCGTGACATCCCCCACCCACCATGCTTGCTACCACCCTGATCTGTAGGCTCTCCCTCCTGCCTCTGAGTGGGTGAAACCTGTCCAGGTAATTTGCTTACCCCTTCATTCATTAACAGCAGTATAGACTTAATCATCTTCATAACTCTATCAATCCATAGTTTGCCCTATATGGGGTCAGACCCATTTCTTTGCAGAATTGAAAGTTCATCTGTAAGCAACCCCCAATGTGATATTGGAAGCCGGTGAAGAAGCCAGATATAATTCCTTTTATATCTCCATTCTTCTTCCAGCTCCTGAACCTTAGCTGGACTATCCCCTTTTTTTAGATTTTTGTGGGGTTTTCCGGCATGACCTAACCACCCCCTGTATTCCTATTACATATTCTTGGTTGTGAGGTGAATGGTCAATTTTACCCTGGTGCAACCCCTTACCTTTGCTTCTTAATTCCACCAGGTCCCGCTCCTTCCTGGCCCTATCCTTTTTCTCTGGCTGGATTCCTTTCCCTCATACCCTGTGACCTGAACCCCCTTCCCGATACTCCTCCCCCAAATGTTTACCCTCTTCTCCACACACCATGAAGTGGTACTCTCTTGTGTGAGACCATCCTTCCAGTATTGAGGGGATGGTCCAGTCCATGCTTTGATCCAATGGGCTGGTTGATGGGCCACAGACCTGCAGCCTGGGGATTGCTGTAGTAACCTGAGGCCCAGTCACCACCATGGTGGCCTGTGGAGTCCAAGGGGTTGCTGCAGTATTTGGGCATACAGGGCACTGATTCTGTGACCGGTGTCAGTGGTGACCCGGACCTGGCAAACCCCATGGCTGTAGAAACCCTTAATAAGCCCACCTGCTACTCTACCAAACCGGCCCTATATTTTTTTATAGCCCCCCTTGGCCTCCTTTGGCCCCCTTTCAGGCATTCCTTCACGCCCGCCCAAGGCCTTGGTTGCCACCTCACCACCATGGTCCAAAACCACTCTGCATTCTTCATCTTCAGTGGTGGTCATGGGTGCCCTGTTATGCGGGTCTGCCACTTGAAGCTGAAAATAACCACATAAACTGTTAATATTTACCATCAACACTGTCTTTCCAATATCCCCCCACCACCCAGGGTATTTTAAGTGTGGTTACTCTGTCCACCAATGAGATTCTTAAAACGGCCTTCCGTCTTGCCTCTTTTTTTTTTTAATTGTCGGGTAATCACCTGCAGTCCAACTGGTTCATTGGCTAAAACTTCTGTTCTCCTTGACTTATATTCTGTTTGCCTATTTATTTATTTTGTGTGTTATACCCCTCTTTATCCCCTTCCGATGGCACCCCAGTGATATGTGGTGCCCCTCCCCCAGTTCCTGTCATGTGTTTACCACACCCTCCTTACTGACGGGGCCAGCCTGCCGCAATAAGTACTGTCCTGCTCAGCTGCCTCAGCCCCTAACTAACCAAATGCTAAACTTCAGCACCTTCCTGTCCCCCCCTTGTTGCGAGTAACAATTTCTGTCAACCAAACAACATACCGCTGTACCACATTACTACCTTTATTATATTGTATCATCTTTCCTGCCTCTATCCAAGTCACACACTCTCCCCCCCCAGCCACATGCCTCCTTACGATGGTGGCTACCATGCAGCCCACCTAGTCGCTAAAATGGCATCCAAGCCAGGAGACCATGGCCTACCTAACCTTGCCCCATGTGGAATCTTCTTAGGAAAACCTGTTAGGTCCTTCTCCAACAACAAGGATTTTGCAATGTAAAACTGCTTGTGATGTCCCAAGTATGGGCAGCCTACCACCAAAACTATTGTATAAGAGAGCACCAGATCATGGCTTCCGTCTCACTTTCCCAGCAATGAGTGATCCATTTGGGTTTGTACCCCACATTTTTTCCTGTCCCAAAACCTTTGGAAGTTAAGAAGAATAACAGTGATATATGGTACTGGATCCAAATACCGGTGGTTTCTGTATTGTGAAATATTTCCTTTTGCTATAATATGGGAGGACCTTGACTTTCGGTGGAGCCCCTTTTTGATATGGCCCCCTGGCCCCCCACTGTGTAATAACCCACCCAGTGTACCATTGCTTGGCATTCTCCCTCCAACAGTTCCCCCTCTTGAAACTCAAGACTGATCCCCCCACCAGGAGCTAGGCCTCCCTCACCTAAGATGGCAGACACCACGTAGGTACCTGCATTCCTCAAAATGGCATCCACCAAAACCGTTGACAAAGCTCCACAAAATGGTGGTCGCATTTTTCTTTGGCCAGCTGGGGACCAGGCCTCTGGGTCATTCCTGCCCCCCAGGTGGGTCAGAAGCCCGGCAAAAACTCCCACAATTGCTGAACCCACAGGGCACCCAGGGGGAACATCACCCCCACTCATGGTTATTTATTTATTCATTTTTTTGCTGCACCCCAACCTGAAATGCTGTAATCCCCTTGCAACCTGCAGTCACCCACATGGTCAAAAGCATGCCTAAACCATTCACTGGTATTCCTGACTAAGAAACTGTCTTTTTCCCCCTGGGACTTGCTCTTACCACTCCCTGTGGGCTGCGTTCCGCTTACACCATTCAATTACCATCCTCAGCTTGAGTCTGAGCATCTCTTCTCCCTGCTAGCCCCCTTCTCAGCACTCAGCTCCCATGATCATTTCTCTCTCCTGACTAACATGGAAACCGAACTCTACCTCTGCCCTCCTCTACTTGTTCACTGGGGCATACGCACCCGAGCTAGCGCCACTGCAGTAAAACCACCAAACTGTGCTTGCGTCCCTCCATCCTGGCTGTAGCCCCTGGCTTCTAAAACCCTCTTTGTCTTCTTGTTACCTCCATATGACCTTAATTCTAGCCTCCAACTCTGAATGTATGTCATGGTATCACCTAGACCTTTTTGTACTATATCAAGCACTTTTACGTTTAGTCATTTTAAGAACTGCCTGTAGAAGTACCACTCCCTGGGGACTGCGCTTCTCAGCTACCATCCAATTAGTAGCTTTAGTTTGAGCCTGGGGATCTCTTCTCCCCGCTAGACCCTTAACTGGAGCTATGCTTCCATGACCGTTTCCCTCTCGCGACACATAGAGAAAATTAAATCTACTTTCCCTCTGCTCTACTTGACCATATCACACATGCTGTGGGTAGGTGACTTTTCCCAGCACAGCCGAACCCCCTAGCCAACATCCTTCTTTATTGTTCTAAGGGCTGCTGGTCCAAAAATTGCCCCCCCGACACATGTCCTGGTGCTGCCGCACTCGAAACTCCCAAACTGTCCAACTTGTTGTGAGCATGGTGCCACTGCCGGCACCCTATCCTTAATCCCTGACCCTCGCGGCTGGCATTCCCAAAAGACCCCTAGCCACCGAGCTCCTCTTCTTGTGCTGCCAAGTGGCTCACTGTCACCTCCTTCTGTCCACCAGTATTTCTACTCCCCCTTATTATGAATCTGCAGCACGGCATCGGATGGCTGACAAAATCTGCGCAACCATGGCACCAGAAACTGAGATATCAGGCCTAGCCTCATACAGCCATTTGCTTAATCTCCAGCGCTAACCAACATTTTCTATCCTGCTATAACAACCTGCGACACTGTAGCATAGCCCACCAGTAACACATTCTTATACTGTACCTACCTTTACTTACCCCTGTACAAACCTACTAAATCACCAACCACAACACCGTAGGTATCCCCTGGATCTGCTAGCTACCGACAATATCTCACATTGGCTCAAACAAGAGAAAATTAAATTAAATTAAAATTAACTTAAAATCAGTTGCCCCCTGATATGCTATAAATTCAGAATCGCCAGCTGATGTGCTTCATAGTAAAGATTTTACCATGAGCAAATTGTGACCTTTCTCTGCCTTGCTTCACCTTTTAAACCCACTTTGCTCCCCTCGCTCTCTTGTTTCCCTACCCAATCACTTCTCCTCTCCTGGCATGATGTCACAGGACTCTGACCCCTTGTTATAGTCCCCCCGCCTATCTCTCCTTTGAGTGGCATGCCCTCAGTTTTTGCTCCCTCTGTCCCCCCAACCCCTCTGGCCCTTGTCATCTGCCAACATCCACCCTATTGTTCAGGGCCTGGGACAATTATGTCTGCATTTTTAGGAGGCAAACCTATTTGTTTTAAGGCATCACTTCATAACATAGCAAAAACATTGTATTTTGCCATTTTTCTTCCACGTTAGAGTGCCCCTTTTCTCCTCTTGCAGGATACCCATATCCTGTTTTGAATCTTTTTAAAAATATTTTCAAATAACTAAGTGAGAGTTCCATCAAAAATGGTTCCCACCAGAATTTTATCAATATTCTTAGTTATGATTTAACATTTATAAAACAGCAGTAGCTTTTAGTCACTGTGCCATTTTTGTTCATCAATAATGTTTTTTTCCTGACAAAAACATCATACTTTATTGATTGATTGACAAACTGATTCATTAATTTGACAAGGCAAGGCAAGATAAATTTTATTTATATAGTGCTCAGTCCATCAAGGGCTCTGAGTTCTTTATAAATGTAAACACAAATGGTAAGCTATAAAATATATTAACAAGATAAGACTGGAATAAATCAGATCCCATTAAAAGCTTCCTCAAATAAAAAGGTTTCTAATGAGGCTTTGAAGGCTTCCACTGAGCTGGCTGCATGAATATTATAAGGGATATAGTTCCGGATAATAGGGGCCACTATGCCAGAGGCTCTATCACCTGATAACCTGAGGTTTGAGGTGGGGATCAATATCAATCCGGCTTGGGTGGAGCAGAGAGGGTGGAGTGGTTGATAAGGAATCAAGAGTGCTTTTAAGTAGTCTGGTCCCAATCCACATGGGGTCTTGTAAGATAACAACCCAATCTTGAAGGTGATGCATGACTGCAAAGACAGTCAGAGCAGAATACGCAGATCCTGAGTAATGTGATCCCTCAGTGAGGAACCCATCAATGTCTCGTCTGCAGCATTCTGAACCTGCAGCAACTGATGCATCAAGCCTCCAGATAGCCCTAGGTATACAGCCTTACAGTAATCCAAACTCTTGGTGACAAAAACGTGGAGTTTGCCAAGTTTAAGTTTATTGATCAGGTAAAAGCCATTACAAAAGGACAACATTATGACATAAGAACATATCATGAAAAACCTTGTTTACAGATACACAATTATATACATATATATTCATACTGCACACACAAAAATGGAGTTATATCCATAAATATTTATATTGCACATACAATGTTACAATTCCTCATAGATCATCAAGCCTAAATCCACTAACTGTATACCTTGATGTTTGTATAAATTTAATTTGGGATATAACTTTGACATTTCAGCAAATACAAATAAGCAGTCCTATACATTCTTTATCAGACTCCTTATGCTGTCCATGTTTCATTATATACTATAGACCTTCAACATCTTCAGAATTCATTATACGTCTGGTTCTTATATTAGTTATTTCTGTCAGAAAATGTGAAGTTTATTTATGGTATTAACATTTTAGGAATTAAAAATGAGATCCAATAGAAACCTGGATGGAATGAGTATAGAACCATTTATCTTATTTAAATATTTTTGTCTAAATCTGTTGTACCAGGAACATTTAAAAATGACAAGTTCCAAGTCCTTAACTTCATTTAACAAGCAGAAACATACTGTTGACTGATGACAAGACTTATTATATCTGGCCATAAGGACATTACCTGGAAATACTTCAAATCTATATTGTGCAAGTATATCTCTATACTGGGGTACTTGCACAGCTACTAAAAAGCATTTTAAAGAATGCTCCATGGTGTTCTTTAGCAGCCAGATGGAAACCTTCAATTGTTTTATATTGTTCATATAATTTTTCTTAGCTTTGTTTTGTATTATTTTTTAACATATTTAATATAAGACATGGATAACAACAAAGGCATGGATAATAATTGCTAGGTCATCCTGAGCTAAAAACAGCTGGATCTTAACAATATTTTGAAGATGTAAGAAGCCAGACTGGACAACAGATGATACCTGCTATTCGCAGATCAATCTATTATCCAGTATGACCCCGAGATCTCTGACCGCATTCACTACTGAAAGGGGCTGGCCACCCAAAACAGGAAGGACAACCCCTCCACAAGCAGGTAAGTCCCAACAACCAGGTTTGATAACCATCATCTCGGTCTTGCTTGGGATGAGATATAACCAGTTGGCAGCCATCCCATTATTTATCTCATACAAGCCACTGCTCAGCACAGAAGATGTAGAAGTGCCATCAGGGGCACAGGGCAGGTATAGCTGGGTGTCATCTGCATAGCAGTGAAACTCCACTTTGTACCACCTTATGATCTCCCCTAGCAGCAGCATATACATGGAGAATAAGATGGGGGGGCATGGATCCAACCCTGAGTAACACTGCAGGACAACACAGATGACCATGAGGAATATTTCCCCAGAACCATGCACTGCATCCTCTCAGTCACATATGAGCTGAACCAGTGCAAAACTGCACGAGTAGTGCCCACATAGTTTCTCAGTCAATCAAGCAGCAGCCCATGATCCACTGTGTCAAATGCAGATGAAAGGTACAAGAACAAATTTACAGTGCATTGCCCTCAGTCCCTCGCCATAAACAGATTGTGTGTCACCCAGACCAGGGCTGTGCCAGTGCTGTGCTGAAGCTGAAAACCAGATCAGAGAGGTTCCAAGATAGAAAGACACTAGAAAATGTCTAACAGCTTCTCAGCCACCACGTTCTCAATAACCTTCCCTTAAAAGGGAAGATTAGTGACTGGTCTGTAATTCACAAGAACATCAGGGTCCAAGGATGACCTCTAGGAGAGCCTCACCACTGCCCTTTTCAGGGCCAAGGAAAAGACACCCACGCTCAAGCATCCATTTACAATCTCAGCAAAAACTGGACCCAAGAACTTAGCACCGCTGATTGATTGATTGATTGATTGATTGATTTGTTGATTGATTTCAGATGTTTTTCCAGGAAAGACTGAGCTGATAAAAGTTTTTCTCCCCAGCTGCATCCTGGGGGAAAAAGGTAGCAGGGAGTAAATTGCACAGAGCAACACATTATTAATACAAAGGTAGATATAATGAAAATAGATAGGTTCAACATAAATGGCATTATAAAAGAATACAATAATAAAATTGCTGCATATTAAAACAAAAACATTAAAACATAAAGAACAAAATATCTAGAGCCAAAAAGCCCAGCTGGTTGGATGGAGAAGATGACCAGGAAGTAAGGAGCAAGAAGGCAGTCTTCATGAAGCATGAATGCACCTAGAGGGACATGGACATGATAGTAAGTACTAGTGCTGTACTAAAGCAAGGGAGGTGGGCAGGGCAGCATGATTGGCCAAGGCCAAGAGAGAACTGCCCCTTGGAGATTGCCTTCTTCTGGTATATTTTGATCCAATTTCTAGTCTTCTCACGGGTTGGCTGGCCTTTTCATTAACATTACACACAACAATACCCCGGGGGGGATTAATGCAGAAGGAGGTGGAGTTACGGGAGGGTAATTCATTATTTCTCCTTTTGCCCCAGTATAATAAAAATAAAAATCTCAGTGGTTAAAACTATATTTCAACAACTGATATTGTAAACATGGCAATTACTGTTTGTGTGGGTGATGTTTTGTGTATATGTGAAATTATGAGGCCTCTGTTGCTTTAATATCCTAGGGGTGTGGTAGCATCCCTATAGCTAGAGTTTAGTAGTGTGCTTAATGTTAAACCCCTAACTTTGCACATTAATAGCTTTGGCACCTTTTGATGAAATCAGCTAACATTTTGTATGTGTTGTCTAGGAGGGAAGATCTAAATTTATGGAAAGTTTTGTGAAGCCACTTGTGCAGTTTCTGAGATCTGCTTATGTCATTTTTATGGCTGCGATGGCAGAGCTCTGCAGCTGTATTGCTATAATTGTAGCTCTTCTAACATTATGGAAGCACATGACCAGACAGCACTCCGGCGTGCTTCCACAGTGCATGGGCACAGTTTCATTCCTGGGTGTTTCTACAGCACTTCCCCTCTGTCAGCCACAGAAATGCATCCCCTTCACAGGGCACTAGTTTTTGTTCCATAATAGCAGAACTGACAGTGCCGTACCAAAGATGGTCACCAAAGCCAACTGTTTATGTGCAGTTCTGTTACAGTGGCCATCTTGGTCATGGTATCAAACTGTACATGTGCGACAATTGCACATGCATGCCTCTGTTGTCCTGGCCATCTTCAATATGGCTGACTCTGATGTGGCGAGAGCTCCCATTACTGTTTCAGTAAGCTCTCGCCACTTTGAACAGCCATACAAAGATTGGATTTTTTTTTGCTCTTCCCACACTCTACATGGAATGGAATTTTTCCCCCAAACTTTCAGGGTGCAGAGCTGAAATCCTATGGTTGTGCCTTTGGAAGATTTTGTGAAAAAATATGAAATGGTTCCAGAGTTATAAAGTTTGAAAGTTTTGTGTTTTTCTGTTCTGAGCATGCTTGGTGGGGTTCTTGGGATGACGTTCTGATATGAAATGAAAAATCTGATGCCACAAGGGCATTTTGATTTTGTGAGACATTGACGTCACAGATTCAAAATAATTTTTCATTTTGCGAGAGTCACCATCTTGTTTCTCGATTCGATAACAAAATAGTAATTAAAATGTTGAACACAGCAGTTGTTTTATAAAAAAATAAAACATGGATATAAGTAATTTGAATGGGGTGATTGACATAGTGACATTTGTTTAACTCATAACAGATTATAAAAATATGTTTTATTATTTTAATGAACATATTAAAATTGTTTTGTTTTTTTTTGTATCATGACTTGCTTTTCTGTTTCACACATTCCCCTAGGTAGGAAATTATTAAACTAAATTTAGATTGCAAAATGCTTTTCTTACTGCTATACTAAAATATATTTCTGAAACATATTTTGTTTTACGGATCTTTTTTTTTCTATGTGTGAAACCAAAATTACCTGATTGATATGAAATTTGACTGCAGATTTACATTTTTTGCGATGCTACTATATTTGTTTTTGTAATGCTACATTTTTGGTGCAGATTATAAATAGTCATCGGATTGGCTCCAATTGGTAGTGCAACATGTTATTTAACTGTGGAACAGAATTTTTCATTGCAGGAGTAAAACTGATTTCTTGACATTAAATGTCATTGTGCACTTACAGTTTTCATATTGTGATAAAAAAAGATGTGTGAAATGGAATTTGATTGTGCAGTTTGACTTTTTCATTTCACAACTTACACGATTTGGCCTACATTTAATGTTACTTTGGTGGCACTGTTTTTCATTTTGCAGCATAAAATGTGTTGTGCAGTACAAAATTGTTTTGTACAATGTAATTATTCCCTCCTTGACTGAAATTTGATTGCACAATTAAATTTCTCCTATCGCATTAAAAAAAGATGTTGAAAATAGTTTTGCAGCATAAAATGTGTTGCACGGTACTAAATTGTTTTGTGAAACAAAATTATTCACTCCATAATTTAAATTTGATTGCACACTTCAATTTTCCATAACTTGGTAAAAGAAAATATTCAAAATGACATTTAATTAAGCACTCATATTTTTCATTCCACGATTTACATTGTTTGGTCACCTTTCAATTTTGGTTTCACAATATCATTTTTTGTTTCACAGCAAAAAAAAAACAGTTGCGTAATAGGAAATAGTTTTGTGGACTTCAATTATTCAGTTCACAATTTCATTGCAAAATTCTGTTTTTCACATTGCAGTAAAAAATGTTCAAAATGAAGTTTGCATAGTTTGATTTTTTATTTAGCAACTTACATTGCTTTGCTAGGTCGTGACTTGAATTTAAAATGCTCATCATAACCCTTTTTTGTTTTGTGACACAAATTTGCTTGCAAGACATGAAATTGAAATCTACTATAAGATCTTGTCTTTGTCAGGGTTTATGCAGACAGGCTGTCAACTCTGCCTTGTCTACTCTCACATGACACTCTTCTCTACTGGAATGTTTTGCCTGAATTTCCTATGGATTTCCTCATTTGGAATGCCTTGAAAGGGGAGTGCTGTCATGTTGCATATGTGATTGATGGAAATGGAGCACCATTCTGTTCACCTACCAAAACCACCAACAAAATAATGTGAGCTGTTTTGTAAGCATGCTTTGAAAGCCCCCCCCCCCCCCAAGCAAGCTGTACAGGCTACGTACTGTATATTGGCACAAAGAAATACTCAGCACCTTAAATCTGGAACTACAGATAGCTAATGTATGACATAAATGGGCTAAATTTATGGCAAAATGGTGTTCTTTATACGCTTGGCTTCTTGCATTTTACCTATTATCTTGCTTTGTATATGATGGAGGTCCACTTGTCAATTGTAATCTTCCTAAATTTCAGTTCTCTCCTTATTTTTCTTTTGGTTATTCAGGATCAGTCTTTATTGTTTTCTTTGTCATGCAAGGGTTTTCTATTTGGATCATTCTATGGGGCAGTTGATATAGTGGGGAGGGTGGTGGTCTCCAAAGTTCCTTTTTATTTTATTGTCATTTATTATGGCTTTTTTGGGGGGGTTGTTGTGGTGTTGTTTTCATTATTAAAAAAATTATTGCAGCATACTTAATTAAAAAAAAGTTACACTAACTAAATTATGACTCAGAGATGAGACTCCTGTGCTACTTCCTGGCAGCCAGTGTCAGTGATTTCCTTGCTGGTTGTCACAAGACGAGGAAGCTGCTGTGACTGGTATAGTCTGTTAAAGGGGGAGGAGACAAGGCTACTGCTTGTACAGTGGATGTCCCTTTTGGGTGGAGGTCATCATCTTCAGGGTTAACAGGGGCTAGGAAAATCTTTTGATTCTCTTGCTCCTGCATCTTAGGTGTTGGTTCTTCTTGAACCGGCCACCTATCCAGAACCTGTATGAGAAGGGCATGGTTCTGTCTAAGCACCTCTCTAGTGCTTTTTAGTCCACTAATGAGTTATTTAATTGAATCAAACAGAACCACAATGTTCTCAGACAGATTCAGGATGTTGCTCACTGTGACCTTTGCTGGTGGAGATTCTGTTGAGGAAAGAATATATAATTATCTGCTTAAAATTGGTATATATCGGAATGTACTGATGCAAATTACATAATCATACTATGCTCATTTCTTTTGCAGAATTAATGTGAGCAAGCAACATGATGATGACTGTCTTGCACAATGTGTTCCTTAATGTTTTAACAGAATACAAACAAATGCAAAAGTATCTGTTTAGTTGGGGGTGTGGGACAATAACAGTTGTGTACAATGTCCTGTTATGTTCACTATGGATACCTACAGAATGTCATGCATGGTGGGTCAGAGTCAAAGTGATATGTGTGTTCAGCTATTGTATTGATATGCTTTGTGGATAGATAGTGTGTATATTTACAGTGAGTGACTTTACTGTGTTATATTGACAGTGATACCAAAATAGGTATTACCTTTACTTAAGTATGATCTACATACAGTATATGACCAGATTGATCCGATTTTACACAGTCCCTGTTTTACAGTAGTTAACCCACATGTTCTGGAGACATAATGTATTATCTGTGGAGTAGTTATGTTATTGGGTACTCCATTTTTCATAACATGTTAATAAGTGGCTTATGTTTGTCTGGCAAACACAGTCTGCATGGTTGGTGTGAAATGAAACCATGTACAGTTACATATGTTCATCTTATATGTAGTGTAAGGAAAATATGTTTTCTGAATGTACTCCAGATATGCTTCTATACAGTTAATGTTTATCCAACTCTACTTACATATACAGTATGCACTCAGTGGTTGTCCATCACCAGTTACAGAAATGTAAGCATTGTCTTGCAGTATCTATACGAGAAGTACAAATGTGCCATGCGATAACTGGACATTTGTTGAATAAATTAATCTACTGTTTAGTCTGACATCATAAGTTATCTATCAGCCAATTGACTGCCAAGCAATTTACAATAATAAAGTTGTTTGACATTTCTGTGATAAGTTAAAAACAACATAGATTATTTGATGTATGTGTAACTGATGTGGCATAAACATACATACATAAATGAACAGCACCACCACTACCCTCCTAGAGTATAAGGATCACAAACGCAAAACCCTAGACTGTGGCCACATTGTTGGGTCAATCTACATTGATCTTACAAAAGCTTTTGATACCATTAATTACTCCTTTCTGGTACAATTGCTTCCCACATTCAGTCTCTTGAAAGAAGTCTCAAACTGGTTCCATACCTATCTCCTAGATAGAACACAAAAAGTATAAATTAATGACACCCTCTCATGCAGCCTCCCTGTACACTCAGGGGTACCTCAAGGATCAACCCTTGGTGGGTTATTATTTAGCCTGTTACTCAACAGTCTTCCCAAATCCTGTAGCAGCAAAATAGTCCTATATGTAGAAGATGCTGTCCTTTTCACTAGCAACACTGATCCGCTCCCCCTTAATAATGAGCTCCAGGTCAACTTTACACTGGTTGAAACTTGGTTTGAGCAGCACAAACTGCTGATGAACTATAAAAAAAACAAGGTGATGCTTTTAGGTAACCCCCATAATAAACATAAATATGTCACCATATCTATCCGAAATAGTCACAACCTCCCTCTCGAACAAGTAACAGAATTTAAGTACCTAGGGGTCCTGCTGGACTGCTCCCTCTCTTATTCCATCTGTGCAAATCAGGTCTCCAGGGTAGTTAATGTTAGAATTGGCACCCTCTACCACCACTAGCACTTCCTGACCTCCAAGGCCCTGTGACTAGCTGCCACCAGTTATATCCTATCTATTACAGATTATTGCCTAGTCACTTATGGGGCTACCACTGACACTACCATGAAAAGAATCTCAACCACACTTAATAAGACTTGAAGTCTTGTAACTGGCACTGACAAAAACACTCATACCTGTGAGCTTTACAAGCTTACCAACTTGCTCAACCTCAAATGGCAAGTCACCTACCAAACCTGCTGTTGGCCAAGAAAATCACTCTCTACCTCACCCCCTGCCTCTTTCCACCTACTTACACCTACTCATAGAAACATAGAAACATAGACTTTGGCGGCAGATAAGGACCGCTAGGCCCATCTAGTCTGCCCATTTCCCTACCTACAGGATAGGCCGTAGATCCTATTTAACCAACAGCCTATATCTTCCTGTCCCCCACAAGAATTGCCTTATGTCTGTCCCATGCATTCTTGAATTCTCCCACAGTTTTAGACTCCACAACTTCCTCAGGAAGGCTGTTCCATGCATCCACTACCCTCTCTGTGAAATAATACTTCCTCCATTGCCCCTGAACTGCCCTCCTTCTATCTTTAAATTGTGTCCCCTTGTTCTTGCAAGTCTCTTTTTCTGAAAGATGCTACCCTCTTGGACTTTGTTGATTCCTTGAGGTACTTGAAAGTTTCTATCATGTCCCCCTCTCCCTTCTTTCCTCAAGGGTATACATATTAAGCTCCTTTAGTCTCTCCTCATCGGCTTCTCTTGCAGACCCTGCACCATTTTAGTTGCCCTCCTCTGGACTGCCTCTATCCTGTCTATGTCCTTGCAGAGATGGGGTCTCAGAACTGGACACAGTATTCTAGATGGGGTCTCACCAACTGTCTGTACAGAGGGATAACAACTTCCTGTTTTCTGCTGCTGATGCCTCTCCTATACATCCCAGTATACCCCGGCCCTCCTACTGCCTTCTCCCATTGCTTGCTAACCTTAAGGTCATCTGATATGATTACCCCAGGTCCCTTTCCTGTTTTGTTGTTGTTACTACCTCCCCACCCACTGTGTATTCTTCCCTGGGTTCTTGTTTCCCAGGTGCATTATTTTGCACTTTTGCATTGAATCCTAGCTGCCATACGTCTGACCATTCCTCCAACCTTGCCAAGTCCCTTTTCATCCTTTCCACGCCTCCTTGTTATCAACCCTGTTGCAGATCTTTGTGTCATCTGCAAAAGGCATACTTTTCCTTCAGTCCCTCTGCAATGCCACTGATGAAGACATTAAAGGACTGGACCCAATACTGAACCCTGCAGTACCCACTAGTAACCGCCTTTTTCTTCAGAGTGGACTCCATTTACAATTACCTTCTGTGTCCTGTTGTCCAGCTAATGTTTTACCCAGGCTACCACCCTGGGACCTCCCAGGCTGGTTAATTTGACTAATAATCTTTTGTGTGGGACTGTGTCAAATGCCTTGCAAAGTCTAGGTAGGCCATGTCCACAGCCCCTCCCTGGTCTACTACTTTGGTCACCCAGTCAAAGAAATCTATTAGATTCATCTGACATGACCTTCCGCTGTGAACCCATGCTGCCTTGGATCCTGTGCTCCACTGACCTCTAGGTACTCAACTATTCTTTCCTTCTGAAGTGACTCCATCACTTTCCCTACAACAAGTCAGACTGACAGGTCTGTAGTTTCCTGCCTCTGTCTTGGTCCCACTTTTGTGAAGGGGAATCACATCCACCTTCCTCCAGTCCTCGGGTACCACATCATCCTCCCATGATTTATTAAAAAGAGTAGCTAGTGGTTTCACTAGTTTCTTCCTTAATTCTTTTAGAATTCTGGGGTGAATTCCATCAGGACCCATTGCTTTGTCCACCTTCAGTTTTAGGAGTTTTTGCAGAACCCTTTCTTCTGTGAAAGGACTGGGATTGACCCCCCTATCAAAAGTGCTTCTGTTAATAGGATTAGGCACTTCCCCTCCTCTTTTGTGAATACTGAGCAGAAATATTCATTCAGTATTCCTGCTTTTCACTGTCCCCTCTGCCCACCCGTTTATTCTAATCAGCCTCACTATCCCTCCCTTTGTCTTTCTCGCTCAGTGATGTACCTATAAAGGTTTTATCCCCTTCTTAACTGAGGTTGGCTATCTTTCCTCAGTTTGGGCCTTTGCTATTGACTTCCCTCCTGCTTCTTTCTGCCTTAACTGGTACAGCTCTCTGTCCTGCTCCTTCTGTGTTTCCTTATACTTCTGGAATGCTATCTTTTTCTTCTTGACTTTCACAGCCACCTCTCTTGAGAACCATAGTGGCTTTTTCTTTCATTTTGATTTGTTTATTTGCTTCACACAAAGGCTTGTTGCCTCTGTGATGGCAGTTTTGATAATTCCCCATTGTTGCTCCACACCTCCTTCTAGCCTGTTTGCTAGTGCTTTTCTGAGGCACTCTCCAATCTTTCCAAAGTCAGCCCTCCTAAAGTCCAGTAACTCATAACCCCCAAAGTGCTCATAGTGCATCCAAAAACACATACCACACCCTTTTTTGTTGCACCTCTCAGACACTGCAAACCTTTAGCTCTCGGGCTCTGACCTATCTAAATGTCCTCCCTCAAGACATCTCCAATTAATCAAAACTAGGCCCCTTTAAGTTTAAGCTCAGGCAGCACCTCATCTCCATTGCCAGCTGCAACTGTCCTCCCTAACTTACTCTACAACAACTCTCTTTTTCTCCTCTCTACCATCCCACCTTTATCCTTTTCCCCTAACTGGTTTTACTACCCAACAACTCTTCAAGTCCCCCCTCCATCAATTTTCCCCTTCCCTGTCACCTAGACCCTCCTTTCCCTTGTTTTCTCCTCTGTCATCTTCCACCTCTGCCTCCACCCTGTTTGCTTCACCCTCTCCCCACTCTGTGACATCCATCCTCTCTCCCCTCGCCTGCCAATCCTTCAGGTTAGTTCCTTTGTCTACCCAACCAGATGCTAAACTGAAGCAATATTACACCACCTAACAAAGCCTCACTATGGCTTCTTATGATTGTTACACTGCTTGTTATTTCTTTTAAACTTTATGATTGTAACTTTGAACTCAACTGTAATTGTCTTATACATATGTAACTTCCAGCCATGCCTGGCCTGATTACCTCTGCTGATGCAGAACTTTGTAAAAGAACCTCTGGTTCAAAGGTGTTAATCCTAGAAATCAATCAACAAATAAAATAAAGGTATTATATAGAAAGCAGATTACTAATTCTACTTATATCATGCTTCCATCTTGCAGGTGACATTATTACTGTTGATCATATGATATAAACAGCTTAATTTTCCACAACTATATTACTAAGCAGAGGCATATAGCTAGGAAGTCATGCATTATATGGTACATTATCATACTGTGGTTTTCAAATGAGGCATAGTATGTAGTATGTTACATAGCTTAGCAGGCACAACTTTTTCATTTTGTTATTTGTTTTTTTCTTATGCAGGAATGAAGCAACTACACATACTACTGATCACTTCATTCCATATAGACATACATTGATTTACAACCACTATACCATGAAGATCAGTGTCTTGTAAAACACATGTTGTGCATCTGCAGACCTGTTTGGTGACTACATATAATGAACTAAATCACAATGTTTAATTGCATTAATAATTTTATGAATTTCTGCAATTGCTAGTTATAAAAGCCCTGTTGAAAGTATTGTCATGTTATTGATACAAACATGTGACATGATCATCTCTTAGTCCTGTAACAGATAAGCAGAAAACTTCATGCTAAGCATCAATTTTATTTCCTGTGACTGGTATTTACATCTTTAAAAAAATTAATATCATTATTAACATATATAATTGCCCTAAAGTAGAAAGTGGTGTGTTGCTAGTTTTGCTATATATTTATGTTGACTATGTCCACCCTGTTTTTTTGGTTTTGGGAGATGTTTACCTCTGGTCACAAAGGGAAGAACAAGTTAATTTTTATGCTAACATGAAAGGTGCAAGCTGACATTCTAAAATAGGTTATAATCTTCCTGCTTCTTCACTGGGTAAACAAAATCTCATACTCATATCGTTATTTTGTATGGCTGGTTGGGTGAACCTCTTCCACTTGTGGGATTTGGAAACTTGTAAACTCATAATTAAGAAGTGAGTTCCCTCATTACTCATTTGTATCACAAACATTTATGTGTTGTTTTCTGAGATATAGAAATATTCTCATAGGATCAAAAAATATCCAACAATCACAGTTTACAGAATAAGTAACCCATGACATATTCTTTACAGACATGTTGCACTGCTTAATCATATACAGAAATATCAAAAACAAAATTATACAAGATCTGGTCAGAGACGATAGGGCTATAAAATGCTACCAAGTGAGGAAAGTTACACATGTGCGTAGAAATTATTCAGCACCCAGGTGTAACATGGCCATATGTTGGAGGTGTTGCACCAGAGTTTCAACATGGACTTTTTTGGACCCCTCCTCATTAACAGTGCCAGTGCCATTTTGTCAAATTGTCCCGAAAGGTGATTGGGCAGACCAAATGAGCTATTCTGCACCACAGCTGCAAAAACACAGTTTGGACAGGTTGTGGAAAATGACAGCTGTACAGTTGTGAATGAGGTGTACAACAATGACTGTGTTAAAAATGTGAAATGAAAATATTAAAAATTAGTGCGTTAGGAGCATGCGTAGAAAGTACTGGCGCTGTGCTCATAATGCAAGTAATTGTAAATTTCACCAGATTTGCAACATGGACATTTTGGGACCCACCTCATAAATAGTGGCACTGTAATTTCATGAATCAGTCCGAAGGTGATTCCACGCAGTGACCACAAAATCACCTTTTGGGACTGAGTAACAAAATGACAGTGACAGTTCTCATGAGGTGGGGTCCTAAGAACCCCATGTTGAAAATTCTGGGCAGAAATTCAAAAATATGTCTGAGATATCAGCATAAGTTGAAACCCCATTGAATGGCTGTATAGCATGCTTACCTTTAATTCTTCAGTTTGCTGTTGGGCTTTGAAGAGTGCAGGCATGTCCTGGTCCAGAGAAGATGACAATGCTGAGCTCTGGAGGTAAGAATGGAGTAAGGGTGTGTGTGGGGAAGTGGGTGTTCAGTGGGAGGGTGGGGAAGAGGAGGAGACCTCAGCAACAACGAAGTACCATTTTTACTTTCACAAGGAAACAAAATGGACAACAAGGGACCGTTTTCAGTTTTATAGCAAATGGACAAAAAAAAATATTCAGCACACTGGGGTGGGCTCCCAGTGTGCTGCAGGAATGCCAACATGGGGACCGGGCACCCCATGTCAGGTGCAGGATGTGAGCAGGGGGCACCGGCAGGAAAACAAAAACTTGACGAGGGACCATTTTCTAATTTACAGAAACAATTCTGCACATTGGGGTGGGCTTCCAGTGTGTGACATAAGATTGTCATGACTTCGGGGGGGGGGCACAGAACAGTGAATGGCATAGTGCCATACAAAACATGGCAGCACCGTAGCACTGTGCATGAGCATGACTCCGAGCATGCAGGTGACTCATGCGCATGCGCAGTGAATGCATCAGAATGCAAAAGTAACAGCTGAAATTGTATGGCTGTTATGCCATAAGCCGATCGTGGTGGAGGGCTTTCAGCTCCATTGGGCTTTTGGAAGGATACTTCCAAAAGTCCAGCAGAAGAGGTTGTAAGATCAGCCATTTTCAGAGCTAAAAAGCTCTCACAAAATGGCTGTAGGCTCTATCCACAGCCCTAGAAATTGGTTTCACAAATTGTTAAGCCTAATTTGCTGAGGGCCATGTTTGGTAGTGGTGTTATTTCAGCACAACACAACTGGATAAAGATGCTGCAGCCTCTTTGTCCAGAAATGAGTATTAAACACTCAGCATGTGCTAGTGATAACCAGATGAGCACTCATGTGTCGCACATCCAAACTGAATATACTGGGTAGATGTGGGGCATCACTGTCAGCAATGAGCTATCCTTAATAAAGTTCACAAAAAAAGTAAAAGAAGAGCATTTTGACTTAATGTTGAAAGGTGCTATATAAACCCAAGTTAGTCTAAAGAGACTTATTTGTTGATGCACCATATAAACTAGGATGGATATGAATCACATCTGTAGAGAGAGAGTACTGAGGACCTTAATCTGCCTGAAGTTAACAAAATGCAGTTATGGCAAACTCAATATGCTCATATAGAATGCATTTAGAAGTTACTGATTACAATTCACAGAAGTATGTTCAGCACTGTACTTGGTTGTTTACTTAAATTGAATGTCCAAGCTTATATAAAAAAGGCACGTCTTACATTTTTAGACAGTTTATGCTGGCAAAAGTCCACCTCTATAATGTTTATAGTATTTTTGAGCTGTAACTGTGGAAGTGGAAGGGATCACATTTTGCCCCAGCTGAGGTAGCCAGCCCATCTCTTCCACTTCCTGCTTGATTAATCTGCCTCTGATCTGCCCACAAACTCAGGCACATAATGATGTGTGCCCAGGAAGAGCATGGGAGCATGCTCCATTAAAGTCTATGGAGGGGTGGTTTTAAGAATATTTTTGTATATCATAATGGCCATTTAATCATTAAAAAAATGCACCAGTCGACTAAAATAATAATTAAATGTTATTTGCCTCATACATGCACACTTCTGTCATGGTGGCCGTCTTGGACACAGCAGGCTGCTTCTCATGCATGCACAGTGGGAGCACTGAGAGCTTTTTACTGGAACTCACCACTCTAAAGCAGCCATGTAGACTCTGACCAGAGTTTGTTTTTCAGGTTATGTGAGGTTAAGTTTCTTTGTCACTGTAAAGCAGAGTTATCGGTCACCTTGTCTTTCTCTTCCACTGGGTTTCTGAAGAAATCCAAGAGTTTCCTTTATTTACTTTCCTATAAAGTTTGTTGGCCTGTCACTGCCTCCATGTCAAGCAGTCTCTCCCAGTTTGTTACCTGCCCTTTTTGTTGGCACCATTTCATAGGAAAGTGAAGACCAGCAGGGGCATCTGTAGTGTGGATGCAGTTTCCTCCTGAGTGTCACTTTCACCCTCTCCATTGTCTAAGGCTTCTAGCTTACTCTGTCAGCAAGTGACAGGTCATTCCGGGGGAGTGTTATCTTAGTGACAGCATGAGAGACAGTGAGACAGGAAATAGGGTTTCAGTGGCTGTGAGTTAATTGGGTGCTAAGTTACTGTTCAAACTCACTGGTTTAGACAGTACTGGTACTCAGAGACTAAGTGTCCCACTAAACCAAAGTACATTGCTCACACTATCTAGCTAAACCACAAATAACACTAATTACCTTTCACAGGTGTTAATCTGGTCCCCAGCAGACATTCCACTTAAGCAGCCATTCTGCTTAACCATGTCCCATCTATCTGGCATGGACTGTATAGAGCAATCATGGAATAATAGAGGAGATGGATAACTCTGGCCATTGTGTCTAGCTTCACTGTGGCTGACTAGAAGCTCAGGTATCAGAAGATGCCAAGAAATATTTGTTACTATTAGAGGACTGTGACCAAAATATAAACAGCACATCTTTGAATGAACATCAGTGATTATGAACCTGCCAGTTAAAGACTCAATCGTGTTCCTATTTTGAAGTTATTATGTACAGCATGTAGACAAATTGTACAGGAGTGGTTATACATTATGTACTTTTATAACTCAGCCTCCATTCAACTGAGTTTCTTGAAATATGGAAAACACAGAGTTGAAGTAAGGATTTTCAGATCCTGAAAATTTTGTGGCAATCAGTTCACTGGGAGAAAAGTTACAGAAGTGCACAAAGCGTAAACATTACATTCATTAAGACCTTTTTTGCTCACCTATAATGAAAAAAGTGGAATGATTTCAAACCTGACACTTGCAAATTTGATAGAGTGTACCCCGTGTTTTTAAAAAATTACGTACAATTGCATGCATGCTCTGTTTAAAACTAAACATTCTGGCCCAGATATTCAAACTGCGCCAGTCTGAGGTGCAAGCCCCTGCGCTGCTCAAAATAGTTGCGCAGGGGTGTGGCCGGGGTGATATTCAAAGGAGTTGCGCTGTTGAGCAACTCATTTGAATATCGCCCCCGAGCCACAGCACTTGCGCATGGTGCAGTGGAACTTGCGCTACCGCAAGTTGCCAGAGTTGAGCATTCAACTTGCGGTGGCGCAAGTACCATTGCGCCATGCGCAAATTTCCGATATTCAAAAGGTGACATGCAAATGGGGCCATAATTTATACAAGGCACAGGGGCCATTTGCATCTCTTTATGGCCCATTTGCATGCCTTTTGCATGTAGGTGCGCCCGATCCCGAGGACTTGCTCCCTGGCACCCTGCCAGGCAGCAGCCGTCGGGACCGGCCTTACTGCAGCCGATCGCGGGCATCACAGTTATGCCCCCCACACCTCCCACAGCCCGATCGCGAGCAGAACACATACATGATCATTCACAAATCTGGACTGTCATGTACGGTGTGGGCTGCATGCCCATTGGCTGTAGCTCTGCACCAATGGGCGTGCAGCCCTCACCGGACAGTCAGTCGGCGGGCGGCGGGCGGCAGGCAGGTGGGATGCTGTCGTCCGCCCGGCTGCGGGGAGCGGTGAGGCCGTGGGTGGGTGGGGGACACTAGACACCAGGGAGATGTTTGGGGGTTGTGCTGTGACATTCTGCCCGTGATCGGGCTTCAAGTCCACTGGACCACCAGGGAGTTATTCGGGTTGGGGGAGGGTTACATTCTGCCCGTGATCGGGCACTGGGGGGTTTATACAGGTTCTGCCCGCGATCGGGCACTAGGGGGTTTATACAGGTTCTGCCCACGATCGGCACTGGGGGGGTTATACAGGTTCTGCCCGCGATCGGGCACTGGAGGTTTATACAGGTTCTGCCCGCGATCGGGCACTGGGGGTTTATACAGGTTCTGCCCGCGATCGGGCACTGGGGTTTATATAGGTTCTGCCCGCGATCGGGCACTGGGGGTTTATACAGGTTCTGCCCGCGATCGGGCACTGGGGGTATATACAGGTTCTGCCCGCGATCGGGCACTGGGGGTTTATACAGGTTCTGCCCGTGATCGGGCACTGGGGTTGAGAGCAGGTTCTGCCCGTGATCGGGTACTGGGGTTTATACAGGTTCTGCCCGCGATCGGCACTGGGAGGTTTACAGGTTCTGCCCGCGATCGGGCTGTGGGATGTGTGGGGGGGACATGTACGTGTACTGCCCGCGATCGGGCTGGTGGGGGGCACAGGGAGCGAGTTGGGGGCCAGCCAGGGGTGGCAGCTGCTGTGTTGCGCCCTGCAATGCAGCAGCTCACCTGTGGGTGGCCCTCGACTTAAGCCTTTTTTTTTTGGCTCAAGCTTGTGCGGGCACAGCTTGAGGGTTGTGCATGCACAACTCTGCGCAACCCGACTGAATATCGGGTTGCGCAGGTTATGCATGGATCCTCCCCCTCCTGTTGAGCATGCATTCCTTTGCATTGCTCTCTTGCGCAACCTGGTGCCAGTGGCGTAACTGCCTCCTGCTGAATATCGCAGAATGGTGCATTTTGGACTTGCGCATGGCGCAACCCTTTTGAATATCTGGGCCTCTAAGAATAAGTTAATTCTTAAAACCACGTTTCTAAATGTGGTCATTTGAATAAAATGTGTGTGTATCTATGGGGGTGAGGCTAGCCTGATGCTGTATTCAGTGTCCATTTGCCTTTCAGCAGTGTTCATTCAATGAGGGCAGGGTTACTCATCAGTGAGTTTAAATTAATGTAGTTTTTTAAAAGAAATTTGCTACATATGTGCCGATATTACTTATCTAGTTCTTACATAATATATAACAACTCTAATGCTCTCTGATTCTTTTTCAGAGAGCATAGACCAATAAATTAATAATTATAAAGAAAGTGATTAGACTCACATATTTTTATTGAGCTGATGTGTTATGAAGTGTTGTACTTCTATTACCTTGCAGTGGAAATATTACACAGGCTTAATCATGTTACCTTTAAAGCAGCAGATCATATTTTCAGTAAAACAATAGGATCAGGTGTTTTTGTTTCAGAGAGGGAGTGCATTCTGTTTAGAATGTACATTAGGTTTCTGGGCCCAGTGTTTGCAAGGCTGATCAAGTGTTCCCTTTTAGATGGAGTCTCTCTAAGGACATGAAAAGCTGCTCTGGTGAGACCTCTCCTGAAGAAATCATCTCTGGACTTGGATTGCCTGGTGAATTATAGACCAGTTTCTTATCTCCCATTTGTGGGGAAGGTTAGGTTAACGTTTATTGACAGCATGTATAAAACAATGTTTGTTACACACAATATTCATAAAAATAATTAAAATACATATTTTAATAAGTTTCTCAACCCCAGTCATTAGAAATACATTCTTATAACACGTAATTCCCCACATCACTTATAGTTTTACCCAGTCTTCGAACTTATACAGTACTCTTTGTGCAAAACTAGCTAGTGCAAAAATATCTACTATTTCAGTTGGATCAAGAATCCTTTACAATTTCTTATTAGTTTCCATCCTCTTAAATTTATTTAGCTTTGAAGATAGGAACAACTCTCTTTCTCTCTCAAAGGCAGGACATTCCAACATAACAGGTCTAGTTACAAGATTTATCATCTCCTTGCGAATAAATGGGTAGACAGGATTGCCTGGGATTAAAATTCCCTTGTTTGATAATATTCCTAATCTTAATTTTGTTATGGCTTTTCTTTGTTTTGCTTTCTCACAAACCCTTAAATATTCTCTTCATTAAAAGTATGTTTTATTTTCTTGTACGTTATGTACTGCTATGAGTCCCTTATACTGCTCATGTCTCGTTGTTTAGCAGTATCTTCAAGTCTCTGAGTAGCTATATCTCTAAATTTGTTAGGGTCACATGATTCAGTATACATGTTGTTATACAATATGCCATTCTTGTTAAATTCATTTAGTATCTTAAACCACCCTTTTCTTAATAAAACGATTATCAGTTTTTTTCAATTATTTCAATTTTTTCTTCTACCCAACAATGATGAAGTAAACTATCATCTGGTGCTTCCATTATTTTTTTTTATAAAATGTAAACTCCTTTTTTTAATTACTGTTGAAATTGGCAATATTCCTGTTTCTGCCCTTATTGCCATATTTAGGGTAGACCTAGGGAGCCCAAGTAGTTTCTTTAAATATACATTTTTTCATTATCTCCAATAGATTTGAGATTAGTGCCAGGGCCCCATACTTCTGCACCATATAACATTTGTGCATTTATCTTAGCTTCATAGCACCTTTTCTGTGCAATAAAGGAATTATTTGCAATTGTATTTGCAAATCTTGTAACTGCTAACATTGTCTTGGTGGCACTATTTATTGTTTTCTTTACATGTGTGTTCCAGCTTCAATTTCTGTTCATTATAACCCCAGCTATTGGAACTCTTTAATTTCTTCAATAGAATCTGACACTATTTTCCATTCTTTAACATTTCTCCTTCCCTCACTACAGACCATTATTTTAGTTTTTTCTTTATTTAATTGAAGTTCAAGTTTTGCAAGGGTTTCCTTCACTTTAATCAATGCTCTTTTTAGACCCAGCGGGGTCTGGGATATTAACACAGCATCATCTGCAGATAATGGAATTTTTACTTTCTGTTTATTTACATTTGGAGGGAACGTGTCTATCTCTTCTAGTTTATCCACTAATATATCTATATATAAATTATATAAGGTCAGAGCTAGTAAACAGCCTTGTTTAACACCAGCTTCTACTCTTATATTACCTGTCATTTCACCTTGTTTAGTATACCTTACTATTACTTTATTATTAGAATGCAAAGTTTTTACAATTTTTAAAAGGTCTTTATTATTCCCCTTTTTAATAAGAATTTCCCATAGAATTTGTCTATTAATTGAATCAAATACTGCTTTTATATCAAGAAAAGCCATAAAGATTTTCCCTTTTTTTCTAACCACTTATTTCTCCATGATATAGCGAAGGATAAACATTTGTTCAATAGTTGACCTCCCTTTACCAAACCCAGCTTGATTTCTGGATAGTATTTTATCTTCTTCTATCCAAGTTTGCATTCTAGCAAAAAGTAGTCTAGTAAATAATTTTGCACTTATATTCAATAAAGTTATTGGTCTATAATTTTCTGGTAATATTATCGGCCCTTTTTATGGGGGGGAACTATAACCCCTATATTCCATCTATCAAGTATTTTATTAGTTTGGATTATGTTCTCAAAATGGGATAACAAAACATCAGCCCACCACTCTGGATTCATTTGAAATATTTCTGCACTGATTCCATCCACCCCAGGTGCTATTTTTTATGTCTTTTAATAGCTAAAAGTATTTCTTCTTTAGAGAAAGATAGGTTCCTTACCTCATGCTTCATTGTTTCTATATTAATAATTGAAATTATATCCCTATTTTCTAAGAATACTGGTGTTTTATCAAAAGTTTTTTCTGAAACGTTGCTCCCATGCTTCTGGAGGGATAACTGCTTCAAGATTAAATCTCATCTTGCCTGTACCACAGGCAACTAATTGCCAAAAAGATATATTATCTTTACAGGCTATTGCACCCTGTAGATTAAACCATAAGTTTTTGGCAAACTCATATTTCTTCCATTTTATAAGCATTTTGTATTCCTCCTTAATCTTGTTTTAGTGCTACTCTATCATTTACTTCGTTACACCTTGTAACCCTTTTCCCTAGTCGGTTTATAGTTTTACGCATGTAGTTACACTCATCATCAAACCATTTTGCATTATACAGACGTATGGTTTTAGCCTCTAATTGACATTGTTTTAATTCTTTATAGAAGTGATCTTCTAATTCTATATATAACTGTTATCATTCCTTCTGATTCTCCTTTATATTGTCATGGTGGGCCTTTTCCTGAATTTGCCTTTTCTTAATTAATATATTTGAATCATCTAGTAGATTCTGAAGTTTCTGAATATTATACGAAGTCCACTTTATTCTTTTTGTGTTATAGATCATCAGGTTATTTCCCATCCACTCTGCACATTCTAAATTCTCCTTTTTTACTCCCTTTACTTTAATTATTAGTTCAATGGGTCTATGATCACTGTCCCAATTATCTATTACTTTCAAATTTAATATGTTATTGTATGAAAAAACATCCACCATGACATAATCCAGGGTACTCCCACCACAATAATGGTTATGTGTTAATCTCCCCATTTTGTCCCTGTTACACCTCCCATTTTGAATCCGCATGTTCAGAGTATTCAAGATTTCCATAATTAATTCCCCTTTTTTATTTCTTTTCTTGTCCAATGATTTCCTTATTGGAACTCCTATGATGTCATCTTGATTTCTGTAATTTGTTTTTTCTTCCAATAATTCTCCTGTATGAGCATTAAAGTCTCCTGCTATTATTGTCATTAGACCTGGGTAGGAAGTTTGTAAGTTCATTATTGTTACTTTTAGTATTTCAAGTACTGCCTTAAAACTGGGAGATGTAATTGGAAGTTGGGGGAGATATGCAGTCACAAAAATGCCAACATTAACTTTTTTTATACTGTATAAGAATTCCCAAAATAAAATATATAGGGTCCTTAAAATGCATAACCCTTTCAATTCATGGCCTATTTCAACCATGGTACAAATACCTCCTGAAGGTCTTCCATATTTGTTAATTGTCTTAGCATCTAATGCCCAGATCTGATATCCTTCCAGTAAACAATGTTCTATAGTACTTAACCAAGTTTCTTGTAACATTATTATTGAATACTTTTCCAGTAATTTTCTACATCCAATATCTTTTAGTTTTCCTGCTAAACCAGCGATGTTCCAACTAATTATTTTCATTTCTTCTATATTATCTTGTATGAAAGGTACCTTTTGCACTAGTGGTCAACATTTTTCAACTGAATTTTCCAAAATACAAAACTGATTTTGGTTTCTTATACTAGAACAGTAATTATTTTCTATTTTAGAGACAACAGAAGCATCAGAAACCTCCCTCCAATCCTTACTACCTTGTTCTTCTTCCTCTTCTTCCATTAATATGATACTATTATTTATTCTAGGGCCTTTTTGAAATCTTCCTCTTATTGTTTTTTTTTTTTTTTGTTCTCTGTAAATAGCCCCTTCTTCCAAAAGAAGAACATGTTCATGATCATCTGGTACCATATAAGTTGTAATTCTCTGTTGGACTTTTACATTTGATTTTGGTTGAGTAATCTTTTCAACTATATGTGGTGACTTTGTATGTACTACACTTCCCTGATTGTCCAAATAATGTTCTTTTTTCTCAGTTGTTTCCTGTAGTTTTACTCCCCAGGCTTTTAAACCTGATCTTTATTTCTTAATATATTTTGTCTTATTCTGGGGGATTTCACCAACAGACATATCCATCCTTTGTTGTTTCCTGACCAGTATCTATATACTGAACTTATATCAGTCCATGTAAAACTTTTACCCAGCATTCCCTTGCATATGTTGTATACTATAATTTTCCAGGTAATGTTATTTTCATTTTTTGCCTTGTGGATACCATAGAAGTACAGAGTAGGAAGCATTTCTCCTTTTTCAGTTAAAAGGTTTCTGTTAATGTCTTCAACATTAGTTGTATATTTTGATATAGTTTCTTCTGTTTCCTTTGGGCCATTTAGTTCTATTATTTCAGAAGTTGTATTCTCCCACTGGTGTATTTTCTTTTTATTTCCACTATCCATATGTATAATAAGGTTTCCTTCCCTCTGATTTTTATTTTTGTTTTCCCCTAACTTATTCTTAGTAGATTTCTTTGGGTCACAAGCCCCCTTCACCCTTTCTGATCTTATGTTTACCATTATTGGTCCCTCTTTACACATTTTTTCTGTTTTATTAATTTTTTCTCTCCTAATTTTTGAACTAGGGTAGCCATCTCTTTTATTTCCTTCTCACCTATTTCTTCTCTTATTTTTCTAATGGATTTTTCTTTGGGCTTCTCACAAACTTTCCCACCTTTCATTGCTTTTGATTTATATATTCCATCCTCATTTTCTGCTTGGACACAATTTTGATGGTTACTGTCTTTTAATAACATTTTACTTAACAAGGAGGTAAAGTTTAGAAGTAAATCATTATTTAACACTATTCCATCTCTTATTTCCTTGAGAAGTTTCACAAAATGTTCATCCAATTGAGTTGGTTCTTGTTCCACTGCTACCCTATCTTCTCTTAATACTGGGAAAGATGAACTTATAATATATGGGATATCAGGGGGATAGGCAGATGGTGGATCTAATCTAACACATTTAGTGTAAGGGGTATTAAACTCATCAAAATCATCAAGAAAGGAATTACTAGGGAATTGATGGGATTTATCCCTCTGTTCTCTTTCTATTTCTTCAACTTATACTTTGTTTTTTCTTTCATAAGTCACTAAATTGTCATGTTCCCTTACTAGTTTTCTACCAATTTCTTGTCTCTCTCAAGTTTCAACCCCCAGCTGTTCTATTCCTACATTATGAATTTGGGCTTTAACCTGTATACATTCCTTTATTGGTTTTGGGTGGTTACTGTTTTCTTCCCAGTCTCTTATTTTTCCTATTAAGGGATGCTCTTCACTTTTTGCCTCTAGGCTCACTTCCTGGGTAGTGTTTATTGGGGAAGAACACAATGGAGGAAATGTAGAACTCTGTATTCTCTATATTTCTTTTGAGTTTACCAAGTTTACTTGACTACCTGGGGTAAAAATACAACTCGTTATTTTCCTTGAACCAGGGTCAAATTTCTTTGTTGTTTTTTGACCCTTATTAGATCAATTCGTCTTATTTTTAACACTTGTTTTACTTGATATGTTTTTTTTCCTTTAGCAGCTCTTGTTTCCATAGTAAAAAAAAAAAAACTTTAACCAAAACTTATCAAAAAAAAAAAAAACAAGGACAACATATTTAACAAATTTTCCACCAAATATACATTCAAGTGTTGTAATTTGTTATAAAGTCCAAAAATCTAGTCCTCTAAAAGATAAAAGTTATAACATAATGGATTCAAGGCAACATCAAATCTTTTAAGGTTACGTTTCTTGTGATGGCATTCTCAGTTCAAATGATACTCTCCAAAGATTGTGGATAGTCTATATGTTGGATATTCAGGAGTAGGGCTAGTACTGCAGCCCCTACCAGTTCTTAATTAGTAGATTTTGCAGATTATTCAGCTCTTGTTCTGCTTCGAGATAGCTAATGAAAGTTAGCAAGGCCACACTTTTTTTTTTTAAAGTTTGCTGTAGCAATTCCACCAGTTCATAGGTAAAACCACTCTCGGCTGAAGGCACTAAGGATATACAAAACAAAAAGAAAAATACTACTTAAAAATGGAATCATAAAACCATAATCAAACTATGCTATGCTTTACACAATATTGCGATACTTATTAGAGCTGATAAACTTAGGATATTCAGTTTTCTTAATTGTAATCACATAAAACATAGACCTGAAAATATCTAAATGTCCCAAAACAAGTACACAGTTTAAAATATAAGTTCTAAAATAGCAACAACCTGATATACTCACTGATGGTTTTGGGGGGTAGAAACACGGAGGAAAAGTTTCCCTCTAGTACTTCTCCACTATAGAACATATATTGGGCAGACTGGAATTGCTGGCAAATTGACAAAACATCCAAACATACAAGGAAATCAGGTAAAAGAAACTACAAAGCAATAATTCAGTCGTAGTACAGCAGAATGCGACAAACCAAACCCAAATTGTGGCAAATCCTAAGGCATCCAAGTCGGGCTCGACACCGTTATAAAGCGATATCAGAATACCAGCATTACTCTAAACCACAGCCTGGAGCATCTCACACACTCATGAACCAAGAGATAGCTAACAGGTGAAAGTGAAGATCCTTACTGCTGAGTAGGCTGAGAAGCTACTAACATACCTGTGGGTCACGTGATGAAATTACCATATGGTGCGAAAAGCCATAAACAAAAGTTAAGGTTAAAAACCTCAAAAACATAAAAACATAGGATTTTATAAAATATTTAGTTTCCAATGATCAATAAAACTACTACCTAAAGATACATAAACTAATATTGAGTAGCTAAAAATAGCAGGAGCTCAATAAGGAAGACAATTTATTTATTTATTTATTTAAGAGTTTTACCAGGAAAGCATACTGAACGGATTACCACTCGATTCCAGTTGCATCCTGGGAGAGGGGACAATTGGACACATACAAATCATATATCATAAGCACAGGGAGAGAGTACAGAATGCAAATTGTCGAAACATACAAAACATAAGCACAGAGAAGAGTGTACCAGGTGCATATACATTTACATACAGTAGAGGAATATTGTATCATAATTATATTTGCACTAAGTAGAATATTGTGGTAAGACCACATCAAGGGAAAACTAGAGCATGTAAAAAACACAATGTAGTTGGAGATGTATGTAGATTACATATTATAAACATTGGATGAGGAATAATTGTACATGTAATTAGAAGAACTTTAAAAATCTCAAAAAGTAATTACTTTACTGTAAGGAGCCTCCAGGTGTAACCCCTAGCTATACTCAATTTAAATGTTTGAGCTAGACAGGGAGTGATGTGCTAAGAGTGCAGCGACTAAGGAGGCCAACCCCTGGGTGTCCTTCTGTGCAGGCACATGTTGAGGAAAAGTGTACTTTGAGGATGAGATTTAGGTGAGAGGTGTTAGTGCAGTCTTGAATGCTTGTTGGGAGTGCATTCCAGAGTTTAGGCATGAGGTATTTGAATGCCGCCTGGCCCTTTGCTGTGGACATATGTGGAACTCTTAGGAACCGGGAGTTACTGCTTCTGAGGGAGTAGGCGGGTCATTCTGGGGCTGAGAGGGCAGATGCAAGGTAGTGGAGAAGGGACTGTGACCAGAATTTTGCTGTGGTCCTGATGCTGTGGACGTGTCTACGAGCCTGGAGCGGCATTAGATCGAGGGAGCTATAGAGGTCGCAGTGATGAGTTGAGAGAGGGCAGTCAAGGGCAAAATGACAGAAGGATCAGAAAAGAGGGTAGAGGCTGGCATGGGCAGACTTGGGGCAGTGTTGTAGACTATATCCCCATAGTCAATTATCGGGAGGATCATTTTCTGGACAATTTCCTTACGGGTTGCCAGAGGTAAGCTATCCTTATTTCAATATAATGCACCTAGTTTTGGGTGTAGTTTTTTTTGTGGATCGAGTTGATGTGAGTGGAGAAGTCAAGATGCTGGTCCAGCCAGACCCGGAGGTACTTGAAGGAGGTGCGGGTCTCTATGGGAGACCCCTCAATTGTGAGGAAGGTAGGAGTAGACTGGAACTGGGAAAGCCTTTATCTTTTCCCAAATGTCAGGGAGACAGTTTTCTTGGTGTTAAGAAAAAGTTGGTTTGAGTAGAACCAGTGCTGTACTGCATTAAACTCTTCTTGGAGTGTGGCAGCCACTTCTGTGGGGCAGGGGCCTGTTGCGTATAGTACGGTGTCATCAGTGTACAGGTGTATGGATGTATGAGTGCAGACTGTGGGGAGGTCATTTAGGAAAACTGAGAAGAGTAGTGGGCCAAGGACTGAGCCTTGTGGGACCCCAATAGTAATGAGTAGGGAGGAGGAGGTGTTTAGGTCCAATTCTCACTGATTGAGATCTTCCTACTAGATAAGAGTAACTAGCTGGTGGCAACAACTGAGAGTCCAGCACTAGAGAGTTTGGAGAACAGAAGGGAGTGGGAGACTGCGTCGAAAGCTTTTGTGAGATCAACGAAAATGGCTGAGGTGGTATGTCCTTTATCCATACCCGTTAGGATGGCATCGGTGAGCCATAGCAGGGAGGTTATGGTGGAGTGTGATTTCCTGAAACCTGATTGGAAGGGTGTAAAGAAAGAGGAAGAATCAAGGAAGGAGGAGAGCTGGTCAAGGACAAGGTGTTCCTGTAGTTTGGAAAGGATGGGGAGAAGGGAGATAGGACAATAGTTACCGGGTGATGAGGGATCACCCCCTTTTGGGAGGGGGATGACTGTCGAATGTTTCCAACCTGATGGGATGTCAGCAAGAGAAAAAGAGAGATTGAACAGAGTGGCCAGTGGGGTGGCAATGGCTGGGGCAGATAGATGGAACATTTTTGAGTCAAGCCCTGTAGGGCACTTGCCTTTAGAGGGGTTGAGGGACTTCAGGGCTTTCAGCACAATCAGCGGGGTAACCCAATGAAAAGAGAAGACAGTTCTCTGTGGGGATGTTGGCATTGGGTTGGGTGCATACTTGGAGTGAGGCAGAGAGGCTAAAAGTGAGGATGCACTGCCGGTGAAGAAAGTGTTGAAGACTGCGGCCACTTCAGGTGGTTCAGAGACAGTGGAGCTGTCCACCTTTAGGGTAGGGGTGGGTGGCTGGACAGGGGGAGAGAAGAGTTTCTTGATTGATTTCCAGAAATTTGTAGGGTGATTTAGGTTTGTGAGGAAGGATGCCTTGAAATAATTGGATTTGGCCTGTCAGATTTGCCTAGTGCAGGAATTTCGAAGTGAACAGTATAGTTGGAGTGCCACCTGAGTGCCTGTTGCCTTGTACAATTTCCAGACCCAGTCCCTGGTGTGGAACTGGTCAATGAGTTTGGCAGAGACCCAGGGCAGGTGGGCACCCCCTTACTCTTTTTCTTCTGAGGGGCGTGTGAGAGTTCCACACAGTGAGGAAAGTGTCTTTAAAAGAGTGTAGTGTTGAGTCTAGGGAGAAAGCCAGGGAGATGAAGGACCAATTGGCTTGCTCCAGGTCACTTAGAAGTATATCTAGGTTAAGAGCTTTGTATGACCTAATGACAAACATCCTTGGAGGTGGTGCTTTGGGTCTGAATATTTTTCTTACTGTGTAAGTCATGTGGTGATTGCTTAGGGAGTCCGGGAGTACTCCTGCTTTGACGATCTGATGGGGGGTCAGAGGTAAGGACCCAGTTTAAGAGGGAGTGGTTCTGAGATTTGTGGTTTAGATGAGTGGGTTCTGAACTTTGTTGTGTGAGGTTTAAGGCTGTGATTTGGCTTTGAAGTTTGGAATTATTGTTTGCGAGCCAATTGAAATTGAAATCCCATAGGATATGTAGTTCACCCCCGGAGGGAGTAGACTTTAGGGTGCCCAGGTGATCCAGCATGTCAGGCTGGGAGGTGTCCGGGGTGCAGTAGGACCCTGCAATATATAAAGGGGTGGAGTGGGGAAAGGAGAGTTTGATTAGGAGAGAGTTGATTGACTGAGTGAGTGCGGAGAAATGAACCTGGGTGAACTGAATGTTAAAGGAGATGTACATGGCTATGCCTCCTCCATTTTTTTTAACCCAGGCGGTCTTGATGAATGAGCAAGTAGCCAGGTACAGATGCTTCTGTGTCCGGGTTATGGGGCTTTAACCAAGTCTCAGTGGTTATCATTACATCTGGGCGAAGTGAAAGAACGATTGGTTGCAAGGCTGTGAATTTATTCAGGATACTACAGATGTTGAGGTGCACCAGCTCAAGACCTCTTGGTAAAGTGAAGGACTGGTAAGTGCTGGTGGGTTGTGGGCCAGGGTTTAGTTCTGTGTCCCCAGACAGGAGGAGCAGTAACACCAGCAAATGGTAAGGAACGTGCATGCTTCATTTTGGCTTGCGAGGAGTAGTAACCTGTTGTGACAAGTGTGGAGGGGTAATTAGTGTGGAGGTGATTAACACTGTTAGGCTTGCATGAAAGGATGGAGGCAGGATGGAAGCACAAGGGATCCAGATGTTCAGGGAGTAGTGGTGTATAAGCATTATTTGGGTGAAAGTAGCATAATGGGGGGTAAAGATGTTTCCTAGTGAGAAGGGGTATGGAGGTAGGCTAGGATGGAAGGTAGGTGGGAGGGAAGTTAAGGGAGAAAGCTGGTACATTGTGGAAAGAAACAGAAGCAGCATTATTATTAGCATTAGTAGCATTAGCAGAAGCAACAATTAGTTGCTAACCAAGTATAACCAGCATAATATAAATTATTTTTCTTTTTCAATAAAACCATAACATTTTACTATACCATATCATAACAGCAAGAAAGCTGACAGGATTTAGACATACGCTGACGCTGGCAGCTTCAAATTAGTACTGAATTAGTACTGAATATTTTCACTATGTTTTCGTTTGGCAGACATCCATAACCACAGCAGCAGGTTATTCCTTGCCTTTCCAAAGGGCTTTTCACACACACCGCAGTCCGGTCTCTCCCGGCAGGGAACCCTGCACAACCTTTGGGTCTTCCCTTCCTCCTTTTCAAAATTTTCGTTAGGCGTTATCCCCCTGCTCATTGCCCTACTCAACAGGAACAAAGAGCACATAGTAACACGTCTGCCTCCACCCGCTCAGCTTTCATGCAGGTTATAGAGAAGATGCTGGCTTTGTAGCTTTAAGAACACCTCATGGCCTTTGACATCTATGAACCTTTTCATTATGGGTTTAGACTGAGGCACAGTAACAAGGTAGCATTGGTCATAGTGCTTAATGATCATCTAAGTGCTAGAGATCAAACAGATCAGCCAGTTCTGGTTTCCCTTGATCTGTCATCAGTGTTTGACACTGTGGACCCTGGGTTCTTGTTGGACCACCTTATGGAGTACTGAGGCCTTTGTGGCACAGTTATCTTCTGGTTTGAGTCCTTCCTTTGAGACAGGACACAGAGGGTGGAAATGGGAGTTTATCCTCACTCCCAAGGCCCCTGTTCTGTGGTGTACCCCAAGGGTCAGTCCTCTTTCCCATGTTGTTCATGGTGTACATGCCACTCTTGGGAGGGATCATTAGACAATACGTACTGGGTTTTCATTGTTAAAGCAAAGATACTCAGCTATATCTGTGTTTTTTACCTGGGATGCCTGATGATGTCAAGGTACTAAATTTGTGCCTGGCTGAGATTCAGGACTGCATGTCATGTCATTAAGCAAGTTGAGACAACCCAGATGTACTTCTGATTGATCCTGGTCAGAGGTGGGGTGTAGGTTCTACTGAGGAGGTGACTGGCCTACAGTATGACTAGATTCCTATAGGTTTGTGACCTCTGCTAATTTCAAGAATCTTGGGGTCATTCTGGATGAGAGGCTGACACCTGAGACTTATGTGTTGGCTGTGGTCTTGAATGTTTCTTACCATGTCAAAAACATTACCTGGATCAAAACTTTGATTCAGCCTGAAGACCTGCCATCACTGATACATGCATTCATCACTTCTAGCCTTGATTACTGTAACAATTTATACCTTCAGGTCAATGGAGGTGTCTTCCCACATCTGCAGCTGGTGTAGAATGCAGCTGCCTAGTTATTGACTGACCTTCTGAGGTCCTCTCTTATAACCTAGTCCTGTGTGAACTGCACTGGCTGCTGGTGGAGTGGCATATCACCTTCACAGTTGGTTTGCTGACCTGCAAGGTTATATATAGACTGGGCCAAGGCTACCTGAGAGACCTGCTAACTCCCTATCAGACATTTCACCCTTTCTGCTCCTCTGAAGTAGGCCTCCTATTGGTTTCTAGGGTGAGATCGAAATCCTCTGAAGATAGAGCTTTTGCACTTGCCACCACAGTCCTATATAACAGGCTTCCCAGGGTTCAGAGGGAGACCTCTTCAGCTGTGGTCTTTAAGAGGGGCCAGAAGTCTTTCCTTTTTTTGTGAGGCTTTTGGTACTACCTGATTTATTTGAAGTTTGTCTGCCACATTGCCTCTCCTGCCATCTGCATTGTGAATTTTTTAATTTACATAATTTAAAATGTATTTATTTTTATTTAAGAATATTAATTATATATGTATTGCTATGATTGTTGTACAGTGCTCAAGGCCCTTGGAAATGGACACTTAAAGACATTCCCTGGTGTTTCAAATTCCCATTTTTCTGAAACATCTGAAACAGTTTTCAAGGCTATTTTCTGGGACAAATACATTCTTAAATATATGGAAGCATTACTAGAATAGTGATGTATCCATTTATGTCATGTCAAGCTAAGAACAGATACAGACTGGTAGTGAGCAAAATAACTCCCAAATTGCACTGTTGGCATCATACAAGGCACTTTATAAAGATGTCTGAGTGTCTTTGGTTACTCTGTTTCTTTTATATTAATGTCCTTGTCATTTGGCATGAACTTTTGAATTGTTTGAATAGCTTTCTGCCATGTTTTATCTTTTTGGGGGATATTTCAGTTTTTTTGTCCTGAGCTAACCACTTCAGAAACTGCAACTTTGAAAGCAGATATAACTAAAAGAAGCATGGCAACTCCTATATTTCTTTATTTTGCTAAATTCACAACCGTATTCTACATCTATCAAAAAAGTTTTATGAAAATAATATGGGACTGAAATGGTTTTATACATAAAAACATACAAATATTTCCCCTTCTTTTGGGGAATGTTAGTTCAAAACTGGGTACCCACTGGGTACTCTGTGGTGCACTGTCCAAGGAAGAATCACAGGGGTGGGGAGTGGACATCATTTTTGGAGCAAACCTGGGCTTCACAGTGAATTCAGTTACAAATACCAGGTGTTCTGAGTGTGTTGCCATGTTCGGGGGTACAGGTGCAGCTTCCAGGATTCTCCTTATTTACTGCCCTCCTGGGGTGGGAGGAGAATTCCTACAGGAGGTAGCAGACTTCAATGTTGACCAGCTGTTGGAGTCCCACAGGTGTTCAATCCTGGGGGACTTCAATGCTTGGGTTGTCAGTGAATTCTGGCAGTTTGGTTTTGACCTCATCCAGTTAATGTCTGCACTGGGCCTGACACAAGCAGTTGCTTCTGCAACTCACCGGCACATCCACAAGTTCGATCTGGTATTCCAGCTGAGTCTTGGGGTTGACAACTTCAAGACTGTTTGGGTCTTTTGGTCCAATCACTGTACGGTGGGGTTCATGTTTGCCCCCCCCAAGATAGTCCTTCTGCTGTGGAGATGGTCAGCTACCATCCATTAAGGGGTTCACACCCACAAGGATTTTTGGCATTAGGTGACCTATCTAGAGTTGAGGCAACTTATGTGATTGGCTCTGGAGCAGTGGTGGCCACCTATAACAAGATGGTGTCCAAAGCACGGGATACCATCACTCCAGTTCATATATAACTTAGATCCTCCCACTTAAGATCCCCCTGGTTTAATGGGTTCTCAAGGAGATAAAAATCAAGGGTCAGAAGTTGGAGTGTTACTGGCAGAAGACCCAGCTGGAGGCCAACAAACTGGTCCTGCGTGCCCACTATCATGAGTACCAGGATGCAGTCTCCCGTATAAGGCAGAATTCCTATCCAGGGAGATTGTGGCAGGGAGGAACAGACCTGCTCAGCTTTTTCAGACTGTGGAGAGGCTTCTCCATCCTTCCTGTCTACAGCCAAGGAAGACTTTCATCCACCTTGTGTGAAGAGTTTGCTCTCTTCTTCTCTGACAGAGTGTCATCTATCCAGTCGGGGATTCCGTTGGTGAGGCCAACAGCTTGCAGTAGCCAGACTAGTAGGAGCAGAGACATTCTGCCTGCCTTGGAGGAGTTTAGGCCAGTGGAGGTGTCTGAAGTGATTGGGATGATCTTAAAGGTAAAGCATACATTTTGTGAACTAGATCCAGCCCTGACACATTTCTTAATGGGATGCACTGAGGCTATTGGTCTGGTTTTCACCAGGATTTCCAGGTGCTCAATGGTGGAGGGGGTGTTCCCAGTGGCTATGAAAAAGGCACTGGTGAGACCCCTCCTTAAGAATCCTGCTCTCGACCCAGACATCCTTGCGAATTACCATCCAATCTTCAACCTGCCTTTTTTGAACAAGGTTGCTGAAAAATTGGTGGTGCATCAGCTTGTGTCTGTTGACATCTATGAGCCATTTCAGTTGGGTTTTCGGACTAGACACAGCACAGAAATACCTCTAGTTAGGGTGCGTAATGACCTACTCAGACCTAGAGAGCTAAGAGTAAAAGTCAAGGCACTCTCCAATCCCTGGCTCACGGTTGAGCTACTGGCTCAGTTAAAATCAAGGGACCACCTCTGGGCAATAGCTAGGGCCACAGGTGCTCAACTGGACATTCAAAACTACAAACAGACTTGCAACAACTGCACAAAACAAATACGACTGAGGAAGAGTACCTACTACAAGGAAGCCCTCACCAACACCTGGGGAGATGGGAGAGCTTTTTGGGACAATATTAGGGAAGCCACAGGGAAGCAGTCCAAATCCTCCCCAACCCTACTGATGGTTGATGGAGCCACCACCCTTGACCAGAAGGTCACTGCCAGTACTTTCAATGCAGCCTTCACTGACCTTAGTGCTGTTCTCTCCCTGGACTTTTTCTCCAAAACTGACTCCCCTGCTCCAAATTCCCTACCTACCACCTCAAATCATCCACTGTTCCACTTCAAAAAAGTCAAGGTGAATGATGTCTGCAAATACATAACAAAGGCTATCTCCAAGTCCAGAGCCAGTGGTGATTCACTGGACCTTAAACAGCTATCCTTCACCTTTGAAGAGGTATTGTGCCCACTTACCAGAATCTTCAACCTCTCCCTCAGCCTCAGTCAGTTCCCAAGCAAATGGAAATCTGCTATTGTCAAACCAGTCTTTAAAAGAGACAATAAGTGCATACAGAGAACTACCGGCCGATCTCTATATTACTGCCCCTCTCCAAAGCCCTTGATCGCATTGTTGCTGACCAGCTTACAGACTACCTGGACAAATATAACATCCTATGTGCACAGCAACACAGATTCAGGCATGGGCACAGCACATCAACAGCCCTCCTGGAATTCACTGGAGTCCTTCACAACACATTGGACAAAGGCCATCTAACTGGAGCTGTATTCATCGACTTGACTAAGGCATTTGACACTGTTCACCATGGCCTGCTTACCAAACAGCTGCTGAATGCTGGGATCTCCCAAGACTCCACTGCATGGTTTAATAGCTACATGGACCAGTGCTCACAAAGAGTAAAAATCTCAGGAGTACTCTCTGACTCCAAACCTGTTCGCTCAAGTGTCTCTCAGGGATCCGTACTGGGCCCACTACTTTTCAGCCTTTTCCTGAACTCCCTTCCACTATCCTGCCCAGAACAAATTATCCTTTTTGCCGATGACACTGTGCTTCTCACCCCCCATAAGGACCCACAACCCTTACTTCACAACCTACAGCTTGCTTTCTCCACTTTTGAAAACTGGTTCGCAAAACATAAACTGGTTCTAAATGACAAAAAGACTAAATCTATGCTTTTCTGCAGCTCGCAAAACAAACACAGGCGATACCCCCTTGATATCACTACAAGAGTGGGTAATACCCTTGAACAAGTGTCATCTTTTAAATACCTTGGAATCTCACTTGACCCTTGCCTATCTTATGGGACTCACATTGATAGTGTTGCCAGAGTGGTAAACTCACGCATTGGAATTCTCTACTGAAATAGACAGCATCTTACCCAGGCAGCACTGAAGATTGCTATCCAGAGCTCTGTGGTCTCCGTCATAGACTACGGCCTCATAATCTATGGCTCTGCCTCTACTACCACCCTCAGGTGCATAACGACCTCCCTAAACAAGGCCTGTCAACTGCTTACTGGATCCCACTGACTCACACACACATGTGAGCTTTACACTCAAACGGGATGGATTTAACTCCCTAACTGCATAAAGTACCTTACCTGCTTGATGGTGAAAAAAGCTACTTTGGGTCTTACTCCACCTAGTGTCCAAGCCCTCCTGTGCCCAAACACTAATCCTCGTAACATCAGAGGGTCTGAATGTCAGCTTCTACAGGTCCCCTGAGGCAGCACCACTCTGGGCCAAAGATCCTTTGCACACCGTGCACCCAGCTGGATGAATGCCCTCAGCAATCACATCACCTCCACCTCCTTACTGGGTATATTCAAATCAAGCCTCCAGCATCATCTCACAGCCTCCAGCTCATGTGACTGCCACCTCTAACTTCCCCCTTCCCCATTAAGATCAACCACCCCACTCTAATGTTCTTTGACAATGCGGTGAGCCGCTCTAGTCTCTTTTTTGGCTGCCACCACCCTATCCTCTCACCCTTCCTCCCTGATTTCTTTGAGGTTTCTGAAATGATTCCTTGTATGTGTTATTCATGTATCCTATTTACCGTGATGCCATACCTGAACTGATGAATATTGTTGTATACTCTCTTTAATGTTGTATGCCCTTGTTTAACATATTTAACATGTATGTACTCTCCTGAGATGAAACCTTTGTAAAAGAGCCTTGGCTCAAAGGTAATTGTAATCCTAGATCTAAGTAAACAATAAACAAAAGAGATAGAGGAGACAAGTCAGGTCTTGTGCTCCTAGATCTCTCATCAGCATTTGACACCATGGACCACATAGTGCTTCCTGATCGGCTCTGTGAGTTTTGTGGACTCACCGGTGCTGTCATCAGATGATTTGAGTCCTATCTGTCTGATAGGGTACAGCTGGTAGTCATGGGGAATTTCTCCTCCTCATCAATGCCTCTGTCATGTGGAGTTCCACAGGGCTCAACCTTGTCACCGATGCTGTTTGCAGTGTACATGCTGCCCCTTGGTGAGATCATTTGACAGTACAGTGTGGAGTTTCACTTTTATGCAGATGACACCCAACTGTATTTGTCATTTTCTCCCAGAATATCCAGTGCTGTCGATGTGCTTAATATCTGTCTGGCTAAAATCAATGACTGGATGGCTTCCAACTCATTGAGATTAAACCCAGATAATACAGAGGTGCTAGTGATCAAGCCAGGTTGTGGGCATGATAGGTTGCAATCTGGAGTGGATGCAGGCCTTTTCCTGGGGTCTACTCAGTTGGTTGCTTCCCTGAGGGTACATAATCTAGGCATGATCCTGGACTGCAGGCTGACCTTTGAAGATCAGGTATCTTCTATGTTTAAAAGTGTTTTTTACCACTTACAGAACATCGCCAGGATCAAGCCCCTCATTCCGCCTGAAGCTCTGCCAAACCTGGTAATGCCTTTGTTACCTCTAGGCTTGACTTCTGCAATACTCTTTACTTCAGAGTCATGGGAGGAACACTCCACAGTCTGCAGCTGGTGCAGAAAGTGGTGGCCTGGTTGCTGACTGGTCTATCTTGATCCTGTCATGTGATCCTTGTCCTGCGTGTTCTGCTCTGGCTGCCGGTCAGGTGGAGGGTCCTTTTCAAGGTGGGCTTCCTCATCTATTAGGCCCTATATGGACTGTATTCTGGCTACCTGTCAGAGCTCCTTACACCTGCAACCTTTGCCTGCTCCCTCTGCTCCTCTTCTAGGGTCCTCCTGGATATTAACAGAGTTCAACTCAAGACATCTGGTGATCAAGCTTTCAATGTCTCTGGGCCGATCCTGTGGAAGCGCTTCCATCTGCAGTCTGGGAGGCCCCCTCGATCGGCATTTTTAAGCAGATGCTGAAGGCCCACCTTTTCAGCCTAGTATTTATAGAGTAATTTGTACCCAACCTGTTTTACTGTTCTACTTAATTTTAATAACTGAACTTTGAATTTATTTATTCCTGTCATTTCTGGACTGTAATTGTTGTTTATTGTGTTATGTTTGTTAGGCACCCAGAGCCTCAGGGATACGGCACCTTAAAAATAAAATTTGCCCTGCCTTGCTTTGCTTTCAAGAGGGTGGCATAGTATTGGTTATTGAAGGGAACATATTCAGAGCTGGATGGATGCACGCCAATAACAGTGCATTGCACAAAAATGATGCACCAGTATGCTCTGCTCCAATGTTCAAACAGAATGCATGACTGGAACAGACCACGCATTCTGTTTGAATATCGGACCTTGGATGCGTGGCACATAGCAGGCGGCCACCATGTATGGTGCAGTGCATCCAGGCTGTGGGCCTGAAGACTGCCCATAGAGGAATGTGTGGTGCATACCTGGATGCACTGAGTCCCCCATGGATGATATTCAGCCCAAACATGCAAATGAGCTCATTGGGCATGCATGGCACTAAGAGGCCTAATGAAAGCTCATTATAGGCTCATTTGCATGACTGTGCCAGGCAGAATGCACCGGGCCTGCCCCCCCCCAGCTTTGATCACCTTGAAAACATAAAGGTGCTATGATCCCACATTTTCCATAGTGTAGTGTGTCCCCCCTCCCCAACCCCAATCGCTGTAACAGAACATGTAACCCAGTGCCCCTTTTCCATAGAGTAGGGTCCTTCCTCCCCAGCCCCAATCCTTCCAATAATAAATAATGTAGCTTCACAGTTTCCCTTGTAGTCTAGTGGTTGCCCCCTCACTGAGCCTCATAAAATGAAATAAAGCAGCATCCCTGAGCCCTGAACCTTGTGCTATGAAATAAAGTTGCATCCCCAACCCTGATCCATGTAATAGGAAATAAAGTAGCATCCCCAAGCCTTGTAATATGAAATAAAGTAGCTGCCCCATTTCCTTGGTAGTCTAATGGCCCCCCACCCCTATAGGCAGAAACCCACCACCCCACACCCCCATCATGTCCCATGATGGCTACTGGCACTGCCCTCCTCACCCTGCCATGGCCAGCCACCGACTTATCATTAACCGCTCACATACAGTAAATAGTATGCACTCATAGCCAATCAGTGTATACTATTTACTTTGAGTGGGTTATGATCAGTTGATTGCTGGCCATGGCAGAAGAAGAATGAGTACCAGTCACTGATCACTGGCACGGGACTGGATGTGGGGGTGCGGGGTGGTGGGTTTCTGTCTACCACGGTGGGGGCCACAAGACTATCAATGAAATGGAGCAGCTACTTCATTTCATATTACAAGGCTCTGGAATGCTACAGTACTTTTTTTCATGTTACATGGATTGAGGCTCAAGGATGCAACTTTATTTCATTTTACAAGGCTCGGGACTTGGGGATGCTACTTTATTTCATTGTATGAGGCTTGGGGCTTGAGAAGGGGCGACCACTAGACTACCAGGGAAATAGAGATGCTGTATTATTTATTATTGGAAAGATCAGGGCTGGGGAGAGGGGGGTACTACACTATGGAAATGGGGCAGTGGGTTACATGTTCTTTTACAGAGGTTGGGACTGTGGGGGCGCACTACACTATGGAAAAGCTGTGAAAGGATTTGTATTCTTTTACAGCAATGGGGGGGTGTACCTGGCCCTTGACTATGGGTGGGGCACCAACCTTTCCCATGCATAGTTAAAGTAGGGTCTGGAAAGTGTAAGTATATGCCAGTGCAGCTGGCTGTAGTTAAGCTTTGGAGGGGGGATGAGTATTGCGATGCGGAGAGTGTGCATGAGGGACCCCTCATTTAAATTCCTGCATTTCAATATTCTGTGCGGCAGTCAGGTTTGTGGGGAGCATCAGGTGCTTCTGAATATTGCCATGCTGCGCCCGATGGCCTGCACATGTCTGAAGATGCGCGGTGCATCTAGGGATGAACCATGCATCTCGTCTGAATATGTGGACTTTACTCTTTATTTTTGCGTTTGTTGAAAAAAATGAAGCAAACATCATGACCCATAATGTGTCCTCATTTTCCTTTTTCATTTATGCTCATGTTGACACCTGAAACTTTGATGCTATAGCTACATAAAACAATTTGACTCCTTTCAGATTTTTTCTCTAAAGAGAGAGATTAGGTCTCACCATGTATCTTAAAAAACATTTTTTTTTTGCGTGTGTGTGTGTGTGTACTTTAATTGTTTAGATGACCGTCATGTACTGGGCAAAAAATTATGAATTTGACATCAGGTTGCTGAAACACCAGGGAATGTTCTTAGGAAATGAAGTCTTCTACTCCTCCAATGCCTCTGTCTTAGCTTCCATACATAAATGGCTAATGTAATTTAAAAATAATTTTTTCAAAATAGTTAACTTTTTATGTCTGCTTGTGCACATGAGCAAGAAACATGTTGTGGCACCTTGCTGGAGAAGCAGGTTGTGGAGGTGCGACAGTGTTGTGAACAATGCCACCACTGCTTTTTGGAGCTCGTCTGTGTGTCACCAATGAAGGAGCATGCTGGCTATGACATTAGTCTGCAAATGTGCCACCAACCTGAAATTATTTTGCTGCTGCAATGAAGGAGTGCCCCCTCATTGCAGGGCGTGCCTTGCCTGGTGTAACATTTCAATAAACATGGCAGCGGCTGTCGCCATTCACCTCTCACAGTCCCCAGCAAGCCGACTTCAGGGGTGCCCAGTCCCCCGTCTGCATGCCCCATCTCCATTTCGTTTGCCAATGGGGAAGCCCAATCCCCGTCGGCATGTGTGCCCCTTTGTTGTGTTTTGTCTGCCGAGGGGGGTGTCCAATCCCCCTCGGTATCATCCCCCCCAAAAAACAGACATGCTTGCTGATGGGGGGCCCAACCCAAGTTATTTCAAATGCACACAAAGTTTTCACAAAATGTAGTGATAAAGTATGAATAACACAGTACAAGAATTCTGCAAGCAGATTGCCCTTCTCTGTTTACAAACAGGTACTGTAAGTATGCCTGTCTTTATTATCATGGTACCAATATTTAGGTACAATCTGAGCTGTAAAAACCAGCATGCACCTAAGTAAAAAAATGTTTAAAATCCACTATTTAGGTACCATTCGGCTAATAATACATATATCTTTCAGAGATTTCTCATTCCTGTCATTACTGGGGAAATCAGTATGAAAGCAGCATCTTAATCCCTTACAATGTATATATCAATGTTTCTTATTCTTCATTTGAATTCATGTCCCCCTATACAGTACAGTAGACTCAGACTGGAATACCAGATCGAGCTTGTGGCCGTGCCGGAGAGTTGCAGAAGCAACTGCTTGTGTCAGGCCCAGTGAAGATATTAACTGGATAAGGTACAGTAGCTACATCATAGTCAGTCATGATTAGAGATGTAGCGAATTTAAATTCCGCCTGTGAAGTGTCCGTGAAGTGGGCACTTCATGTTGCCACTCCGCTACATGGAATGTGTAATGCAAAGTGCTCACTCCACCTTGTCATTACCTCTTCGTATTAAGGTGGAATGACAACGGGAAGTGAGGCAAAGTTGTTGTTTTCAAATTTAAATGGACTTCGCCATGGTCTTTAGCCATAGCCTGGCAGGAAAAGGAAGGAAGTGAGTCATACAAGCAGACACTTTCACTTTCTCCTGTGCAGACGGAGACAGAGAGAGGGGAGTGTGTTGTTTTGTCACTGCTGAGACTTGGAGATCAGAGAAAGGAGAAGATTTAAACTTTGATTTAGACCCAACAGCTTTTTTTATAAGCTACATTTGTTTGTCTTTTCTGTACTCTTTTTTACTTAATGTGTTCTTTCTGTAAATTTATTTTTCTTACCTTTATAAGTAGTTTGTCTGTGTCTGTATGACTGTGTGTGTGTTGTGTGACAGTGTGAGTAGTCATTGCTCAGACAGAGGGAGCACAGTAGGAGAGATGGACCAGGGTGAGGGTCTGAGAGAATGTCTGGGGCGGGGGAAGCTCTGGGAGAGCATAATACTGGTAGGTGTCATACCAGGTGCATGTGTGGTGAACATGGCTGCTGGTTCCTGTTGGACTGATCAAAAATTCTGAGTGTTCACCCCCCTGGAAGCAGGACCAGCACCACCTTCTGACTCTGAGGCAGTTGAACCACCACAACCACCACCACCACCACCACCACATCCAGCACCGGCTCCAACACCAGGTCCTGTGTAGCAGGATGTGCCTGTGCCCCTGGGCCCAGGTATGGATCCCAACCCTGCTGAGCACCATGACCAACCAGCTGCTAGTTCATCTTGCCCTTCCCTGCCTATGCCTGGTCCTCCCCATACCTCCATTGTTTGTCAGTTTTCTGACTGTGTCAGGAGGACAGCAGCATGGTCAGGTGCCACCTATGTGAGGTGGAGGTGTACCATGGCCCCTGGGGGACTCACCTGGAGACTGGGGGACAGCGCACCCATATGCTCAATCACCACCAGTTGGAGTGGCAGGCTGCCACAGAATGGGCCATGCCTGAACCTGCTGGTCCTTTTGTGGCAGAGGGTGCAGCTGTGCATGGCAGTGGCCCTAAGAAGAGAAGGGCAAGAGCAGCACCTGCTGCTCCACCAGCTCCCAAACCACCACAACCACCACCAGCAAGTCAGCCTGTAGAGCGTGTGGACCACAGAGAACTGTGTGTAATGTAGGCTGACTTGGCAGTTCTCTGGAGTGCTGTTGAGGAGAACAATGAGAGGGTGAGTGCTGTCAAGCAGCAGTTGTATCGCACAGAGGGACATCAGTTGCAAATTATGTCCATGGTGGAACTGCTGCTGGATCACCATGGAATCCCACATTAGTTTTTTTTTTTCCCTCACACCATGTGCCCCCCACACCTTCCTTGCTGTGTTATAAAATGTATTCTTCCACCATCCCTGACACTTGTGTAACCCCCTTGCAAATGGGGGTTCCTAGAAATGCCAGTCTGGGTTTAGCTTAGCCCGTTTTGTTCTGTCCTTCTCCCGCTGTCTCTCGGGCTTCTCCTGACTTGGCCTCTAATTTTTCTGGCTACCCAGGTCCTGTTTGCCCTTGTGTGTGTCCCAGCTTGCAGTCAAATGAAAATCCAGCCCCTTGTGGCTTAAACTGCTGACCACGGGTTCCCACTGCAAAAGCACTGCCTCCAGGGCAGCAGGAGTCGCATTGGCATGCTAAGCGCCTTTGATGTGGAGCCACTTGTTTTGTGGTTGCCTCAGGGACTGTGCCGTGGGTCCCAGGATCCCTTCCATCTAATTGGGACATGGTGACCATGGACAGCCTGCTGGGGGACCGCTCAGATGGGAATTAAAGGAGTTCTGACTGGGGCTCATTTGAGTATGCCTGTGTAGGGCCCCAATCATCTGAATAATGCATAACAGTGTGTCTGGCTACCTCCAGGGTAGCTATGTTCAGCTCCAGCCAAAAAGTAAAGAATTAAAATGTTTTAAATAATATGACTGTTGCTGCTTGTTGGGAATATACTGTGCATGTGGGAAAAAAATGTTTAAAGTTAAAATGAGTACTGTTTCCCTGGCAGTTTCAATATTATGGGACTCTATGTGTCAGCCTGTCAGCTGCTGCAGTGGGAGCTTGCAAAAGTAAAGGAGCCACATTCTTTACCTGTGCAGCGACTACAAGTGCAGCCTTTAAGCTATAGAACTGTGGGGCATTTGAGGCAAATAGTTAATTCTTTCTGGCTGCACCAGGACATTATTCAGGACTGTATCTAATCTGCTATAAGGGACAGTGGGTTAAGCAGCCATTGCCAGCAGTACAGCCAATTGGAATTGCAGCAATAAATAGCCAGGACTTGTGGGACGTTCACTGCATCTCATGGCTTAGCACCCAAGTGCTTATGGGGGCTTACAGGGACATTATTTTAGGCGCAAATTCCACAACCCAATTGTGCCTCGAGTGTTCTGATTGACAGGTCCTTCAGCAACTTGTAGACATGACACCCCATCCCTGCTACCAATCAGGAGTCAAACTATGAGCTCTATAAAGAGACAATGTTGCCAGTTTGTCTGCAGATTCAGAGAGAGATTTGGAGAGAGAGTAGCAGAGCAGGCTCCAGCCTGCTGGGAGCCCCCCATGGGGGAAGGGGCTCAGGCTCCAGCCATGCCATCAGACCTGGGCCACTTAATTCAAGCCCTTTCAGTCTTCAGAGGGAATTTTTTATTTTCTTCAGCTAACAGTTAACTAGTTACAATAATTTAGCGTTCTGCAACAGCTAGTCTGGAGGTTGCCAGTACTGTCCTCCAGAGGCCAGCCTTCCCTCCCACGTCGGGGAAAGATGTGGATCGAAGAATCAGATTTCCAGCAGTGGTGAGAGCGCTGACCAGACCAGATGACATCATGCAGTGGTGAGAGCGCTGACCAAGTACCTCAGCGGTGAGAGAACTGAAGAAATCTTCAGGATGCCTTCGATTGTGGATGAGACCTGTAGAGGACCTGAATGAGTACCCTCGTACCCCCAGGTGCGAGGGAGAAGATAAGCAAGTAATCTTGGGGGCTCCATGCCCCATTAAGAAATGTGTGCTGTTAAGTGTGAAGTATTGAAATCATCAGTCTGGGCTACTAACCCCATAAGAGACTGCCTAGTTCAAGTAATGGATGCATCTTGTCTGTGGCCCAAATGGCTAAGTTGCAGGTGCAGCAAGATGCTGGGCTTAGTGAAGCATATAAATGTGTAGCTATGGGTTAGAGTCCTGCCATCATGGAGCTGTCTGCCAAGACGCGCTTGCCACTTCATGAGACAGGAGGCCCTAGAGCATATTAATGTCTAAGATACCTTAAAGAGAATGTACCTGTGTCTGCACAGAATTTGGTCTAAGAGTGCTTGGTATAAGTGTTAAATGGCTAGACGTGCTGGATAGGACTCCACTTGTGGATAATGTTCTTGGTATATAGAATGTACTGGATGTGACTGCCTGTGACTAAAGTATAGGATGCTTGATAAAAGTGTCATTGCCAACTTACTTTGGATGGATGCCTTTTGGTATATAAAGTACTGGATGTGACCATGTTTAAACTGCATTTAGGATGCTTGACAGAAGCATCACTCTCATTGCATTGGATGGGACTTTCAAATATTGTGCTGAATGTTCTGGATGTAAGATTGACATAGTTTATTCTGGAATGTTCAGAAGTCTGCGAGTGCAGGGCAATCCCTGATTTGTCTACAAGTGCAGGGCAATCCCTGCTTTGTCTGCTAAAGTGCAGGGCAATCCCAGCTGTAGTTGTAAACAGTAATTTGCTGCTTTACAAAAATCTGTTTCCAAGTTGCCCATACCCTCAAATTAATAGCCGGCCACCTCGACCAGCTGCAACTCCATCAGGCCTGCAACATCTTGGACTGTGGTATCTGTTTAACCAGTATGGTATGAGATTGTGGGGTTTCTGCTGTATCTGGAACTGGTACCAGTGTGGTTAATATTAATAATTATGTTTAACATCTGATTTATCAGCAGTTAGATAGCCAGGGCTCTGGATGTCTTAAGTCAGATGGTAAAATGTCATTTATGTCTGCCTGTTAATATGTAGCCACCCAACTGGAGGGTTCACCAGCAAAATCCAAAATGATCTCTGTACATGTGTAAATGTGGTAAGATATCCTCTACTCCTCCTGTTTCCCTTTCCTAGCTCCTTTATAACCCTCAAAATAAATATCTTGTTGTTGTTTGAAATCCTGTGTGAGCATATTATTAGAGAGAGCCTTTAATTAAAAATGTGAAAATGTGGGGAACTGTGTATTGGGGCATGTCTGGGAAAGGTAACTGGTCACTGTGGGTGGTATAGCAGCTCAGGGGGCTACACCTAGTACCATCTCACCCACGTAAAGCACCCTGAGAGGAGGCACTGTGCAAAGGTTTTAAAAAATGTTATTAGCTAGCGAACCCAAACCCCTTAGCCTATGTCCAGGGTAGTAGGCAGGGGTGTGACACTGGGGATGGCGCTGCCCAGGGGTTACACTTGTATGTAATTATGCCCTTTTTTGTTGTCTTCCATATGCATGACACTTTGTATCCTGAGCAGTGCAAGTATACTGTGCTAAACTACATGTGTGCAGTCAATTTTCTTTCCAGTCTGTGTATGTACTGCAGACACTGTCCAACTCCGTGACTTAAAAACACTTATTATTGAGTACAATGGTGGGATGGTGAAGCCTGGAGAGATACTACAAAACAGGCTTACAATACATCCAAGTAACTAGTAAAAAAATTAATGTTGTGATTCATGATGTGATCGTAAATCGTGATTTGTGACTGCATTTGTGACCGTGATGATGAAGAAATGCTAATGCCTATGGCTGTACTTCCCCAGGCCCAGATGAGTTGTGTCACAAAACTCACTGACTTAAAAGCACTCATTAATGATTACAATGGTGGGGTGGTGAAGCATGGATAGATACTACAAAACAGGCTTACGATACATCTAAGTAACTAGTAAAAAAAATGTATGTTGTGATTCATGATGTGATCATAAATCATGATTTGTGACTGCATTTGTGACCGTGATGATGAAGAAACGCGAATACCTATGGTTGTACTTCCCCGGGCCCCGATGAGGTGGGGCACAAAACTCTCCGACTTAAACACACTCACTAATGAGTACAATGGTGAGGTGGTGAAGGATGGAGAGATACTACAAAACAGGCATACAATACATCCAAGAAACTAGTAAAAAAAATAATGTAGTGATTCGTGACGTGATCGTAAATCGGGATTTGTGACTGCGTTTGTGACTGTGATGATGAAGAAATGCGAATGTCTATGGCTGTACCTCCTGGGCCCTGATGAGGTGTGGCACAAAACTCCCTGACTTAAAAACACTCATTAATGAGTACAATGGTGGGGTAGTGAAGCATGGAGACATACTACAAAACAGGCTTATAATACATCCAAGTAACTAGTAAAAAAAATGTATGTTGTGATTCGTGAGTGACGTGATCATGAATCATGATTTGTGACTGCATTTGTGACCATGATGATGAAGAACATGATTTGTATCATGAGTGACTCGTGAACGTGATGATGGTCCTGCCTTAAAAATGCATATTAATGAGTACAATGTTCATGCAGAATTATGCACCACACCAGACCAGTACTCTGAAGGGAAGCCAAAGAAACAAGTGTGACTTAAGTTACAGATGGAGATTGGGCCCTAAAGAGATGCAAATGCACAGACAGATTAAGATTTCACTGTGCACTGAAGAAATGCAAACGCAAAGGCACAATACCTAACCTGTGCTCACCATCAGAAATTTAAATCTGGAAAAGAATACCTTCGCCGGTTGGGGCGAGCCGTGGGGGGGCAGTATACTACACTGCTGCAGTAACAGTCAATAGTACTAGTACCAGTAAATATAACACAAAGAAGTACAAAAATCACACAGCTGCAGTGGATAGCAGGTTCACAACACATTGCTGAAATTACTATGTGGCACAATAAAAGGTATCTGATTTGATGACACACATCACACACATTCTCACACACACACTAAGTAATGCGTAGCAAATTGAAAACTTCAGTAATATAACCACGTATTTTAAACAAACTAAAATTATGCACTGCTGCTGCATAACAATCAGCAAACAAATGGCAAGAATTATTGAAAATATTACTGTGTGTACATTAACACAATTATACTAGAAAAATATCACCAAAACAGAAAGAACTGTCTTTTTCTCCAAGTTAATCTACCCACACAACAGATACACCCCTCCCCAAAGTACACTTTCACTGACTGTTACTACACAGACCTAATGTTGTACATTAAAATTAAAAATCCACACACAAGCAATAAACGCTTGATAATATGAGAACAGGAGGGTTTCCTACAATCGCTGAACTAAGTTTGAGCAAAAAAAAAATACTCAAAAAGGCTTTTTGAACAGCTTTTAGAAGGTTTGAATCACAGAGATCTCTCAGAGCAGACTGTCTCCTGCAGCTTCCTACACACACTACCCCAAACTGAGCCTGTGCAGAACAAAATAGAGCCCATGTGACCTAAAATCCCATGAATCACTGCAAAATTCGCCTTCAGAGCTTATAAACAAGGCGAAGTGAGGTGAAGTACATTGTTTTTAATGTACTTTACCTTAAGATTTGGTGGAGTAGTGGTTTAGGAAGGCAGAGTAATGCAAAGTCGTTGTTTTCCATGGACTTCGCGTTAGCCATTATAACGCAAAGTACTCTGCTTCGCATTGAGGGGCACACCGCTAATCCACTTTCACTTTGCGATTCACTTCACAGAGCGAATTGGGGCCACTTGGCCCATCTCTATTCATGGTGAAGACTGCAACATCTCAGGTAGAGTGCAGAATTATCACCTCAGGGCCCACATATTCAAAAATGGGCAAAGTGGAGCACAAAGGTTTGCACTTCACTTGCCCATTGCCCACAACCCAAGGATGTTATGTTCAGTCAGATAGCACACTGGCACTATCTGTTTGAATATAGGGGCATACCAGCACATTGCTAAGTCAAGTAGCACTGCCCAAAATGGATCCTTAAAGTGCAGGGAACAGCACCCTCAGTCTTGATAGCACTTGGAGCTCACATCACGATATTCAGCCACCACCATGCAAATGAGTCTACAGTATAAGGCATACAAGGTGCTAAGGGGCCATATGCATGTCCATTATGGGCTCATTTGCATGGGAAGTGGCAGCAGTTTTGCACTCCCCAATGCCTGGCCCCATGAACTCTGATCCCAGTCCCTATGAAAAGAAATATTTCCCTTTTGATCAGTGGTTCCCCCATCCTCCAGTCTCCATCTCCATTAATATCAAAGTAGTCCCTGGTGTCTAGTGATCTGCCCTATCATCTGATCCCCTTACATGTTAATATTAAAGTAGTCCCTGGTGTCTAGTGATCTCCCCCATCCTCCAATCGCTGGTGCCAGTATAATGAAAACACACACTGGTGTTAAGCGGACCCCCCCACATCATCTTCTCCGTGGCCACAGCAGAAACAAATTATTCCCTGGTATACAGTGGTCCCACACACTCTCTGGTCTCCCACTGCTGTTCCATAGAAGAAGTCGCTGGTGTCTAGTGGCCCCCCTGCACCGCTAGCACCAGGTACACCACCCTGCAACCCCCCCTTATCTTAATTGCTGATGCCACATGAGCCCATATGGTGACCAGCACAACCCTCCTCTCACCACCTTGGTCAGCTGCCATATGTGATGACAGGGACTGTGCCTCCCCTGTACTATAAAGGGAGCATTTGTACTCTCTACAGTAGATAGAACACATGCTCCCTTTACAGTACAGGGGATGCAGAATCTCTATCATCACATATGGTGATTGGCCAAGGCAATGAGAGGGTTGTGCCAGTTGCCATATGGGTTCCTGAGGCACCAGTGAACTAAGGTAAGGGGAAGTACCCAGTACAGGCAGTGCAGAGGGTCACTTGATGCCAGGTACTTCATCTACAGAAAAGCTGTGGGAGATCCAAGGGTTAGGGGATCACTGGATGACAGGGAGTCATTTGATTCTACCAAGGCCAACATGAGGAGGGAGGGGCATCCACTGGACATCATTGTATATTTTCTTTATACGGGTGCAAGCAATCAGAAGATGTGGGGGACTGCTGGACACAAATCTATATATTCTTTATATTGGGCTGACAATTGGAGGGTGGGGGGACCACTAAACACCAACATATAGTTTATTTATATGAGGTCTGGTTATCAGACAGTAGGGGGACCTCTGGACAGCAATGAAAAGTTTATTTATATCATGGCCAGTGATCAGAATATGGGGAACTACTGGACTTCAATGTATAGTTCAAACCAGGGCCATAGATTGGATGATGGGTCAGACCACTATACACCAGGGACTACTTTGATATTAACAGCGATGGGAACTGGTGATGGGGGGAGTCACTGGGCATCAGGAAGCAGGTGGGCTCTCCCAACCAACAATGTGGTTGTTGGCTACAGCAGCTCCACCAGCAGCAAGGGTTGCTCAGAGTAAGTTGAGTTTTTTCTCAGTGGTAATTGTGCAGCACAACGTGGCCTGTGCTAATCCTTTTGTGCAATTCTACTGTGATGAATATTGTGCTGTGCCAGGACTCATGTCCTTGCCCCTTCCTTTGTCCAATGCATGCATTATGTTTTAGCAAATGCATGCTAACCCTTTTTGAACATGCAATGATTCAACTGCCTCATTTGAATATTGTGCTTGGGCATAAACCCCCGGCAAATGAGGCACAATCACTTTGCCAGCCAGGCAAAGTTTTGAAAACCTTGCCCATATATACAAGGCAAATTACTTTAAGTTCCTGTTTGGTTCTGCTTCTCAGATTTGTAATTGCTATTTCTCATTGCATAAGGATTACATGCAACATCTCCAGTTTTGTTACAATAGTTGCAAGCTATTGCCCTTAAACTATTGTAAAACACTGCTAAACACATGGAATTCAACTCTCTGGTCTTGAGGTACAGTAGGCAAGTAAATCTAGGATACCGTACATGTAGCATCTATAATAAAGTTTGGGTACACTGAATAAAAAATGAGCAGCCATGTTACACTAAACAATTGAAACTGCTCAGATGACAGCAATGAATTATTTCACAACTGAGCTCATAGCTTGTTCTGATTACTTTATTTGTACTGTAGTTACCATGCTGGATAGAGATGTTGCCAAGTTTTGATTCACTGACTTCGCCTGCATGGAGCAATCTGCAAAGTTTTTCCCATTAGGTCGCAAATTTGTGTATGTGACTTCACCAGTAATTTCGTGGTAACTTCGCTGTTAGGACAGGCAGGCGAAGAATGTTAACTTTGCCAGTAAATTTGCCAGTAAAGACAGTAAGGAGAAATCCATGGCTGCTTCCTGTAAACAACTCCTGCAAGTCACATGATACAGTTCTATGCAACTTGACTCATCTTAGTTTCTCTTTGCATACTGAGATATGAGTGAAAGGGGAGTGATCAGAACTGTTTACTACTGCAAAAGTAGAGTAAAAAAGACAACGTTTTACCTTTCTGTTAGCTGTTATATATATATATATATATATATATATATATATATACTGTATCATTTTTACTTTATAGTTATAGTCAGCCTTTCTGTAGTTGTCTTTCCCTCGAATTTTGTGTGTATTTTACACTTGCTTTTGTTTATCTTTTACCTCTTTGTGTGTTTTTTCACTCTGTTTACTCATTTTCTTTCTTTTAAGAGTTGAATGAGTGGGACAGATAGTCAGGAGGAGAGAAGGCTGCAAGTAGCAGAGGGGAGAAGTACTTTTCATATACAGAGGACCTGGCCCATAACAGTGGCAGCAACAGAAGGTGACAGCAGCAGCAGCACCCACCCCACCCAACAGCGAAGGACCCACCGGCCCCAGCAAGGAGATGAGGGAAGGGTAATACTTGTTGAGTGCCCAGCATCACCACCATCAGCACCTGCTCACCAGGAGGAGGAGGAGGACCTGCAGCCAGGACCATCTCACTGCCCCCCTCATCAGCAGCAGCACAAGTCCCTGTGAGGGACTTTTTGACGTGGACCCCACTGACAACAGTGTGGTGAAATGCAAACTGTGCCACAATACTGTGCGGAATGGGAAAAGGTGGACACATCGAGAGACAGATGGCCAGCGCACACACCTGTGAGAGCGGCATCAAGAAGAATGAAAGGAGCATGTTAAGCAGAAAGGTGATGAGAGGAGTATAGGTGGTGCCACCCCTAGTGCTTCCTCTAGCAAGTGAAAGAGAAAGTGACATGGTGGTGTGCAGATGCAGTATGGGGGAGATGGAGGTAAGAGCAGCAGGGACCAGTGGTTGGCCCCGAGTTGTACAGTGGGATGCACAATCTGAGACCAGCCTCAGATCCTCCTCCCACCCCTGTTGATATGGATCAGCTCTGCAGTGAGATAGGGGAGCTCTCTTGGCAGTTTGCAGAGCTGAAAAAGATGCTGGAGGTGGTGCTCCACAACCAACAGACAGTCATGGAGGGTTTGGCAGCAGTATGTGGCCATGCACCCTCTCTCTCTAGTCCACAGCTGTCCAATATAGCTATTTGCTTTTCTCCTTTTCACTAATTTTGTCTAATTTTGTCTGTGTTAAATCTTAAAATTGAAAATAAAAAAAAAATTAAAAGAAAACAGTTTTTCATCTATCCTCCTTATTTCTCTCTGCGTGTATTTGTTTCTGTCACTGCTGCATAGTCTGTATTTCTATCCTATATGCTTTAGTTTGAACTCCTCCCCCTCGCCCCAATAAAAAAACACACAAAAAAATATTATTTGCTATCAGTATTTCTGATTTCTGATTCTGTGTCTCAGTTCACACCTTTCCTCTCTGTTTGTGTCACTGACATTTGTCTCAACTACCAGAATAAATATGTCAGATGGCTAGATGTTAGTAGTACTGCCACTACCACATGGACCATAGTACTGCACAGTGTCACTCACTACCCTAACAGTATTCTTTATGTAATCTGTGTTAGTTGTGCCTTAATCACAATGCACAATTCCTCTGTTTTCCCATGATGTGTCTCAAGTGTCCAAATGTTAAGCACTATAGTACACATAACTGCCAAGCACAATATTTAAATGTCTCACTTCTGAAAATATTTCTCCCAAACCTGAAATTAATAATGCTACTAATAATCGGCCACAGGTGTCTGTGCTACTATGCTGTTTAATTTGTCATCTCGGGTAGTCTGTGTTGTTAAGCAGTTTAATACACACAGCTGTCAAGCAAAATTTATAAATGTCTTACTTCTGGAAATGTGTCCCCCAAACATGAAATCTGTAATGCTGCTGGTAAAGGTACTGAGCTGCTATAGGAGTCTGTGTTACTGTGCTGTTTAATTTGCCCTGTCGGACAGTCTGTATTGTGAAGCAGATTAATACACACAACAGCTAAGTGTAATAAATAAATGTCTTACTTCTGGAAATTGGTCCCCTCAAACCCCAAATCAATAATGTTGCTAGTAAGGATAAGAATGTGCTGCAGGTTCCTGTGCTACCACGTTGTTTAAGTTGCCCTCAAACAGTCTGTGTTATCAAGCACTTTAATACACACAACTGCCCAGCACATAATATGTTTCTCACTTCCAGAAGATGGTCCCCAAACCCAAAATCAATAATGCTGGTTATAAACTGTTGCAGTGCTGCTGAAGCATCTGCAACTCACAGTGTCATGATCTGTGATGAAGCAGATGTAAAAAAATCAGGGTGCTCCAAAAGAAGATGAGGTGGCAAAATTTGTGATTTGTGACCATGACTAAGCGACATGAAACAGAAAATTCAGGGTTGCACCCAAAATTAAATGACATCAAACAGAAGAGTCAAAATCACTAAACAGCTACAGAAGGACACTGACAAAATTGCTTAGTTAACCACAGAAACCCAAGTGTTCAAATCTGTGAATTCAGCAGTCAGCCAACAGTGGTAATTCAATGTTAAGCACTGGTGGATTCCGGCCTTGGCATGTGGGCATGCACTACTCCCTCTGGTGAAAGGCATACTTCTCAACTGTCACAATTTTTCTGATTACCCTGCACAAATGTGTGATTTTGAATGTTGCCAGTGTGCTCTGCATTCTCAGTGGTGGCTTCAGGCTCTAACTTCCCAGTCAGCGGCAGACATCACGTGTGCATACCCACAGCCAGTCAGGTGCACTCATCCTTTAGTTTGCATTGATGTGCCAACTTTAAAAAAATGCAAGGTTTGCCTTTCTGCATCACAAAACTGGACTGTAGTTCAGGGTAGTTGCCATGGAACCCTTCCTTGATATGTCTTCTCTCCTCAGCCAGCTCCTGAAGAAAAATATCTGAGTCCGTCTCACTGCATGCTGCTACCAGGGCATCATGCAAAATGAGAACCCTAACAGAAGTATCATCTTGGACCAAGGTAATTTGACAAGCCTGGATCTGTGCTGGGATGGTGGGGCCTGGAGCCACTTGCAAACCAACCACTAAGCCAGTGGGGATTTGAGAAATAAATTAGATTCGTGTTTAAATGGCACATTGTGCAGTTACAGCAGCAGTGTTCATGACACAACACAGTGGATTTAATAAAGATGGCTGCACCCAAAAATGAAGAGTCATGATTTGCGATAACTAGATGTCATGATTTGTGATGAAAGCAAAGAGTCCCAAAAAAACAACAGGGTTGTACCAAAAAAAGATGAGGTGATATGGTTCATGACCATGGCTAAGTGATATGAAACAGAAGATCCAGGGTTGCAACCTAAAATTGAATGGCATGAAACAGAAGAGTCAATAAAGAGGATGAGATTCATGATTGTGACTAAGTGACATGAAACACAACATAATAGAAACAGGGATGCACCCAGGAATTAAATGGCATCGGACAGAAGATTCTGTGATCATGATTAAGTGGTGTGAAACACAAAATAATAAAAACAGGGTTGTACCCAAAATTCAAGTTGCATCAGAAGGAAGATTCAGTAAAAAGAGTGTGATTCATGATCAAGAATAAGTGACATAAAACAGAAGATTCAGGATTGCACCCTAAAATTAAATGGCATCAAACATGAGAGTCAAAATCAGGGAAACTGTTGCACAAAGACACTGAGAAAACAGCATAGATAAACATGGAAACCCAACCATATAAATTTATCAGGTGTGGAAATTCTAAAAGCTAAATGATAAGTTCTGGTCAGAGCCGATAGGGCTACAGTTGAGGAATTTTGGGGTTAAAATATTGAAAATTACCAAAGTTAGGAACCTGCTTTAGCAAAATTAATGTAGGCTCATAAATTTATTGTTTTGTAATATTTGTACACCACATTTTCAACATAGCTTTGTTGTGACCCTGCCTCATGAAGAAGGGCAGAGCAAATGTTCAACTGCTGCCGGAAGGGTGACTCCATGCAGGGACTTCAAAATCAACTTTTGGGATCCAAAAACTCATTTTGGGAAGAAGTTGAAAAATTGCAGCTGTCACATTCATGAGGTGCTGTAAAGAAACAGCTATGTTGAAAATTTTGGTGTAGAAATATTGAAAATTATCAAACTTAAGAGCCCGTGTTTGCAAAATTCAACATAGCTTCATAGCGTTTTTTGTTTTAAAATACTTTTACACCAGATTTAGAACATAGCCTTCTTATGACCCCACCTCAAGATACAGTAAATGGCAGATAAAATTTTCAACTCCTGCTGGAAAGGTGATTTTGTACAGAGACTGCAAAATCACCTTTCGTGAGGTAAAAAAAAATAATTTTGGCAATGTTGTCAAAAATGGCATATGTCACTTTCATGAGGTGATATAAAGATATGGCTATGTTGTAAATTTGGGGAAAAATATTGAAAATTACTAGTTAAGAGCCTGCATTCGCAAAATTTAATGTAGGCTCATAACTTTGTTGTTTTTTGATATTTTGACACCAAATTTTCAACATAGCCATTTTATGACCCCACCTCATGAACATTGTTGGAAAAAATGTTTAACTCTTGCCCCAAAGGTGATTTCATGCAGTGACCATAAAATCACCTTTTGGGACAGATTCACCTTATGTCACTTGCATTGTTCATGAGGTGGTGTCCCCAAAAAAGGTTTGTTGAAAATTTGGGCCATGTTATGCCACTAAGTTCAAAAACCCACTGAAATACATTGAACCACATACCTCAGTTCCCCAATTTGTGATCTGGCATTGAAGAGGGAAGATGTGACTGTGGTCCAGAGAGGATTATGGTGTTGGACCCCAGATGGGTAAGTAAGCACTTGTGGGGATGCGGGTTGGTGGATGCTGAGTTTGAGGGTCAGTGGGGGGCAGAAACAGCTGCAAAAGACTTTGATGGATGTTTTTTTTTACAGGGCTTAAAAAAAAAAACAAGGCTCCATATTGTGATACTGAGAGATCGGGAACCCCCAGTGTCACTCTTATGTTTCTGGATGTGTTTATGGGGTGGTGGACACTGAGAAGGAGGGTCAGGTGGAGGAATATTAAAACAAAAAAATTCCGAGGTTCTGGATCATGACACTGGTGGATTGGGCACCCCCAGTGTCACTGTTATGTTTCTGGGGGTGGGGGGTGGTGCTGATAGGGAGGGTCAGGTGGGGGAATATTGAAATAAAAAAACACAGCAGCATCTTGATTGCAACACTGAGGTTTGGCACCACCAGTGTTACTCTTATGCTTCTGGTGGTGGGGTGTGGTGGTGGGTGCTAAGAGGGAGGTTGGGTGGGAGGATATCTTTAATTTAAAAGACAATAACTGGAAATAACAGCACACTACGCAGTTTCATGATGGCCACCACAGGGTACTGCACATGTACTAGTAGTTGCACATGCACAGTAGACTGTGGTGGCCTTCTAAATGGTGGAGTGTGCCTTATCTGCTGATTCTTTTCTTTTAAATTATAGATATCCCACCAACCCTCCTCTCAGCATCCACCACCCCATACACACCCAGAAACATAAGAGTGATGCTGGGGGTGCCCAGTCCCCCAGTGTCCCAATCAGGATGCTGCCATGTTTTACAAAAATAGTGCAGTGCCCCTGGAGACAAGGAGTGGAGTGCTCCAGGGATGCCATGGATGCGGATGCAACTGTGATCCATGTCCAACATGTTGTTCGATCACAAGCAATGCACTGAGTCCTTTTTCTGTAGCAAGAGGTCTGCAAGGCTATGTCCACTGCAGTTCTAAAAAGAAACTCCTGAAGGAACTAGATTGCTTCACTGTACCCCTCTGAAGGGTTGGTTTGAATTTGATCTTTGGCCCCTTCCAGATGTACAGCTCCATTTAAGACAAAAAGATTAACAAACTGGGAAGACATTGGCAGGCCATTCCAGTACTTCCCATGGACAAAGACACAGTCTGCCATTCCCTTTACTCAGTTATTTTGTGACTCCTCTGACCCAGCAGCAAAGGTAAGTATTGTATTTGATTTATTTTTTTGTGAGATGGAGGGGTTGTAACTACTTTAACTGTAACCATCACCGAAACCTGGCTGGATGAGAATGCTGGCCCAGTTTTGGCTGCAGCAATTCCAGCCGGGTACTCGGTGATACACTGCTTGAGGATGGATTGTAGGGGTGGGGGAGTTGCTATCTGTTTTAGATCTGAACTGAGCATGGTGGAGGTACCAGTGGGGATCACCAACTCCTTTGAATGTATTATGGGTGATGGTGTGGGGTGTAGGATTCTTCTCATCTACCGTCCACCAGGAGATGGGAAAGTTTTCCTGCAGGAAGTTGTGGACTTCTTTGTCAACTTGACATTGGGATCCCCCGGATGGCTGATCATGGGGGATTTCAATGCTTGGGTCAACGATGAACTCTCACAATTTGGTCAAGATTTCCTCCAGCTAATGAATTCGCTGGGCTTCACACAGGTTATTTCCTCCTCAACCCATATTGGTGGTCATTCATTAGACTTGGTGTTCCTCCTGGGGATGGAGATATCCGACTTGGTGGTGGAACCAGTCGGGTGGTCTGACCATCACACCATCAGGTTCAGTTTTGTGACTCCCCTTAATAGGTCTGCCCCTCTGGATATGGTCCAGTACCACCCTTTGAGGGGAGTTTCTCTGACTGGCCTAATGGCGGTGCTGGACCTATTGGGTTTATCGAGTGAATGCATGGATCCTGGGGACCTGGTGCTTGCCTATAACAAGGTGGTAGTGGCGGCCCTGGATTCCATCACTCCTGTTCGTGTTCATCTCCTCACTCTTCGCCCAATGTCTCCTTGGTTTGATGAGTCCCTGAGGGAGTTGAGGAGAGTGGGACAAAGGTAAGAGAGGAGCTGGTGGAGGTCGGGCCTTGAGTGTGACAGACTTAGATTGATGGATCATTATCAGGACTATCAATCAGCAATTACCCATAAGAAGACAGAATTCCTGTCCAAGGAAATTGCAGCTGCACAGAATTGACCAGCCCAGCTCTTCTGGACTGTGGACAGATTGTGCAATTCAATCTGTCTTTAGCCTGGGAGTGCCTTTTTACAAGAACGGTGTGAGGAGTTTGCTCGATTCTTCACTGATAAGGTTGCCAAACTCCGGTCCAGCCTCCAGGCAACTTCCTCTAACGGAAGTTGCAGTGGTTGGCAGGAGATGTTGGGCTCCCAGTTTGTCTGGTGTGACTTCTATCTCCCCACAGTCAATGACATTGTGATGGTCGTCCAGTTGCTGCGACCAACCCACTGTCGTTTGGATCTGGGCCCTACTCACCTCCTGGTAGGTTGCATTGATAAGATCATCCCAGTCCTTGCCGAGATAGTCCGGAGGTCTTTGGAGAGAGGGATTTTTCTGAATCCCCTGAAGGAGTCCATGGTTCAGCCCCTTCTTAAAAAGCCCTCCTTGAACCCGGGTGGTCTGGCAAATTACAGACATGTCTCTAACCTGCCCTTTGTGGGTAAGGTTATTGAGAAGGTGGTTGCGTCTCAGCTTGATGACCATTTGACCAGCTACAATGTCTATGATTTTCTCCAGTCTGGATTTAGGAAGAGACATAGTACCAAGACTGTTCTTGTCCTGGTACTAAATGACCTCCTAATAGCAAGAGATCGAAAGACCTGTTCTATCTTGGTCCTTCTAGATCTCTCTGTGAAATTTGACACTGTGGACCATGGTGTGCTGCTGGAGCACCTGCGGTTTATCTGTGGACTGTCTGGTACAGTCCTCGAATGGCTTTGATCATTCCTCAAGGGTAGGACTCAGACAGTGTGTCGGGGATTTTTTCCTCAGTACCGCTCCCCCTATCCTGTGGGGTGCCACAGGGCTCCACACTGTCACCCATGTTGTTTGCAGTGCACATGCTGCTGTTGGGAGTGATTATTAGGCAGTACAGCTTGAGTTTTCATTGCTATGCAGATGATTCTCAGTTGTACATGTCCTTTGTGCCCAGTCAGGATGATGCTGTCTCGGTTTTTAACAACTGTCTTACCAAGATCCAGGACTGGATGAGCATGAGTTGGCTACAGTTAAACCTGGAAAAAACTGAGGTGTTGGTGGTGGACCCAGGTCATCGGGAGGTGGGTTTGTTGGCAGGAACTCCCTCTGGCCTATGGCTTGGGGGTTTTCAGCTAACTATCTCAGAATGTGTGTGGAGCCTAGGCGTTAGTTTGGATGACTGCCTCACCCTTAAATCTCAGCTATTGGTGGTTGTCAAAACCTCATTTTACCATCTGAGGAATATCACCTGGGTAAAATATGTGGTTCCTCCCAATGATCTTCTAACATTGTTTCACGCCTTCATTACCTCCCGCCTTGATGACTGCAATGCCCTATACCTATGGCTAAGGGGGTTGATATCCACCCCTTGCAGCTAGTGCAGAACGCGGCAGCTAGGCTGTTGACTGGTACTCTCAGGACTAATCATATAATGCCTGTGTTCTGCAGACTGCACTGGCTGCCAATACAGTGGTGGATCACCTTCAAGGTCAGTTTGTTGACCTATAAGGCCCTACATGATCAGGGACCTAGTTACCTGCAAGATCTTCTTTACCACTACTGCCCCACCCGCTCCCTCCGATCCACCGAAGAGGGATTGCTAGAGATTCCCAGGGTTCATTTGAAGACATCTGGGGCTCGGACATATAGTTTTATGGCCCCAACCCTTTGGAATTCTCTACCTCATCGGGTGAGAGATTGCCTGACTGCCCAAAGTTTTAAAACTGCACTTAAAACTTATTTATTCAGCTTAGCATATTCTGATTTTTAAGCCACTGCTGTATTTATTGAATTTTAAATTGTTGGACCTGCTTATATTGATTTTAATTTTTTTCTGTATTGTACAAGTGCCTTGATTTTGAGAAAGGCGCTTTTTATAAATAAAGCTTTACTTATTTACTTACATTTTCTTTTACTGGTTTTGTATTTTCAGATATTATTAGTAGGGTGATGAAAATTGTGGTGAGGCATATGTCCAGCCTGTGTCCTTTTTTACAATTCAACACGTTTTCCAACAAGGAGAAGGTAAGTATTTTTTTTTGGGTGGGGGACCACTTTAACTCTAACCAGTTTTTCTTACTGTTTTTCAATGTTCAGATATTATCACTAGGGTGATGAAATCATGTTGCTACATAGGTTCAGCCTGTAGCTTTCTTTGGAATTCAGCATGCTTCCCAGCAATAGGCAGGTAAGTATTTTTTTTTGGTGGGGTCCTGTTTCTGTTGCCCTATGTTCAGGTAATTTTCAGCATCTGTCTGTTGCTATGTAGTCCGGTCTGAGAAGAGGACAGAGGCTTGAATGCTGGAGCAGGAGACAGCAGGACAGCACAGGACAGAGCCCTGTGAAGACAGGAAAAGTTTATTTAGACTCTACTCAAATAACTACCCACTGTGGTGGTGGACACACAGTATGCCTTTTGTACACGCCACATCCTACTACACCACCTGTCACCTATGAAGAAAAAAAAGAGAAATTATTCTGCCTTTGCTCGATCACTGTGGCAGTGGTGGCCATGTCCTGTATAGTTGTTGTAGACTCCACATCCTACTACACCACCCGTCACCTGTGAAGAAAAAAAGAGAAATTATTTTGCCTCAGTCTGCCACTGTGATGGTCACCAAGTATAGCCATTGTTGACTTACCACTTGACAAACTATGTAGCATCGGTTTGGCCACTGGCCATAGCAAAGTGTCTACCAGTGACAGGAAAACAAAAAAGTAAAATAAAAAGAAATTCATATAATACCTATAGTTACAGGGTATCCCATGATAAGGGCACTCACTATTGAGAGCTCACAAAAAAGGTGACTCAATAGCGGCACCTGTTCAGAGGGTTACTGGATGGGAGGGACGACTGCGGATATAGTGATATCCTGTCGTTATATGTACACATGTGCAGGGGGGGGGCGAGCATGGCAGAAGAGGAGGGAGGGTCTGTGTAGCATGGTGCAGTGATGGGCTACCGAACTGGCCCTGTGGCATGGTGGGTGCGTGGATGGCTATAGCTGTGAGGGTTCTGGGATCGGGTGTGGGTCTGGGCGCATATACATTTTGTTGGACCCGGCCCGGAATTTCTTTTTTCCAACTCTACACCCCCCTGACATGCACCCCCCCTGGAGTTGAGGATCCTTTATTAGGGAGGTACGAGGGTGCCCTTTTACTGTGCACAGGGGTGTACATCAGCGAAATTGATTTTCACCTATCTACATTCGCCATAACGGAGATTGCCTTTGTGCGATCGCCATCATCACATAAATCCTTGTTACAGTAGTACTGCTGGCCATGCTGAAGTGTGCCAGTGAGCTGGTGTAGAATAGCCATCTTGAATGGTGAAACCTGGATGGAGACAAAAGAACAGAAAGAAAAACATTTTAATGTCTTTCTGAGTAAGTAAGGCCTCTTTTCCTCTGCGAGGCCAAGTACTGGAGTCAACCAGCAGGTAGCTGAGCAAGAGAGGTGGAGAAATAAAACTTGTTGCCTACAAAAGTACTGAATACTACTGTGTTGCTATCAAACTCATCACATTTACTCTGATTTGAAACATTTGTCTGGAATGTTAGTGTAATTAATCTTCTCTAATCTCTATGATACATATCACTTCAATTTGGGGTAAAAACATTAATCATATCAACACCAAATTATGTATGCATATAAGCAGTTAGTGAAAAAATTGTGTACTATAAATCAATCTAATACAAATAAAAAAGTAATAAATTCAAAATGATACTTACAGTTATATTATAGTACTCGCCGTGTGTTTGTACCATTGAGATGGTCTACAATTTGGAAGAGTTGTTCCGAATATTGAAACCTGTAGGCAGATTAAAAGGACTGGAAGAAAAACATTGTAATGTCTTTCTAAGTAATGTGGAAGGCATCTTGGTCTCTTCAAGGCCAATGACTGCAGTCGTCACCCCACCAGCAGTGAGGATAAGGACTGTGAACAACAGTGAAAATGTCTTACCAGCAGGCAAAGATAGGCCTTGCTAAGGCTGAGGTCTTGCTGACTTGATGAGCTGGCTGGCTGGAGGGTCAGCTTGAATGTCCTCTTGTCTCACTGTTCAAAATAGGACACTGCTGTCATGCACCTGTGATGGTACCATCCACAGTATTGATTCAGATTGCCTGCAAAGTGTTTTTAGCAGCTCCACATGATAGGGTTGTTCAGTTCCAAATCCAGTAGCTATTATCTCAGTTCAGATGGACATTGCCTCCAGTTATATGAGTTTTTAACTGAGGGAGTAACTCTAACTCCTGCCACAGGATCAAGCCAAACAGTTTTCCTTGTAGTCAGGAACATTATTTCATCAATGTGGAGGCAGTGGACCATGCTGTTTGTGAGAAACCAAGCAGGCCAGAAGAGGAGGAGGAGGTAGAGGCAGTACTGTGTCTTGCTGGGTGGAGCAGGCATGCTTTACTTAGCTGTTAAAATGGCATTTTTATGTTGCACCAGTGTGGAGGTGGTGGCCCATGCTGTTTGTGGCTGTGTAGGACCCAACCAGGCAAGAGGAGGAGGATGAGCAGGAGGAGGCAGTGTTGGGTCTTACTTACTGGAGCATGAATTATTTCTAGACATCACATTCAAGTGGTGGAGGCAAGTATTTGATTAGGTGCAAGGAAGCAGCAGCACAACAATTGGGGATGGGGAACAGTAAAATGAATGAAAATAGCAGAATTATTTTTGTCAATCATACATTAAAGGATTACACTGAGGGGCAATGAAGGAAACAACACATCTTTTTTAGTCTTCAGCATCATTGAGGAAGCCACCCTCACAGTCTTCAGGACTGAAGTTGTCACCAGATGGGAATTCCCTCTCAATTACTGCTTCATCCACCATGGTAGTGCAAGTCAATTTGTTAGTGCTGAGTCTGCTGACAAGGCTGTCATCTTCATCTTCACTGTCATGTGGTAAGAAAAGGGACGTGCTTGACTTGTGTGGAATGTGACCCTCATTCCTTTTAATAAATGTTAGCATAATAAACTTTTTTGGTGACAGACTGGTGCGCCTGTCCCACACAATGGCACCAGCCAAACTGAATACACGTTCCACACTGACACTTGAGGGTGGGCAGCTGAGGCTTTTCATGGCAACTGAGGTCAGTGCTGGCTACTCAGTGACCTTGCAGCTCCCATATAGTAAAGGCTCATCTGCAATGGTAAGGTGCCTTGCATCTACAAAATATGCATCTATCATGTTTTGCGCTGTTCGCAGACCTGCTGCCTCATAAGCATCATCCTTCTTCATTTTTGTCCACATCTGCAACTCCCACCTGACCTAAAACATCCCAAATGGGATTTGCCATTTTTTTTGGCAGTTAATAATTTTTTTTATTGCAGATGTCATATAACAAACATACCAATACAATACATCAGCAGAAACATGATATGATTAATGTTGACAGTTATAGTGACAATAAATGGCTTAACGGTATCCACATCTAATAATGCAGGCTCAAATTCTAATATTAAGAGCTCTGGCTGAGCCCCAGGGAGTAGTAGGCTAAGATCTTTAGAGAAAGACCCATTTTGGGTCAACTTGGCATAGTGTAGAGGAGAGATGGGAACCCACATACTAAGGTAATGATGTTTCTTCCCTTTGGTTATGTGGGACATGCGAGAGAGAGAGTTGCCACCTGTTGGATTGCCTGAAGTCACTCATGTACAGTATATGAGGGATGTTGGTGGCTCACCAATGGCAGAGGAGTAGGTGCTTAGCTTCCACTCCCACTTGAATACACCACCGGATCCGAGGATAAGTATTATGAATTGGTGGGGGAAGGATGCCCAGTAACATGAGCTGAGGGAGAAGTGGAAGTGTGTCCCCCACTACTGATTTGCAAGCAGCCAAATTTTCCTTCCAATATGTTTGGATAGCAGGACAACTCCACAAAATATGGTGTGTATTGCCCCTCAAGGAACTGGAATGCCAGCAGGAGTCATGGGATAGTAGGCCCATGGCATGTAGTTTAACTGGGGTTCTATATGCTCTATGGAGTATCTTATTTTGAATAAGGAGTCTTCTATTATCTAGACAAGTGACATATACCGCCTTCCAGGAATTTTCCCATATTTGTGGACAACACCTAAGGCAGATGCTCGGTATGCTCTAACCAACTGCGTCTGATCCAAGATTGCCCTGAGGATTTGGGCATAGAGTAAACTTGTCCTCCCTTTCCCTTTAGAAAACCATGATTGTATATCTAGTTTGGTGTCTTGTTTAGTTATGGCGGGTTTTTTTTTCAATACAGGGATGGCACTAAGCAGTTGGAGACATTTCTAAAATTCTGATTTAGCCAGGGAAAAAGTAGTTCCTACAGTAGCAGCCACAGACACTGCCAGCAATTTCCCAAAATGTCTGTGATATTTCCAGAAATATCTCCTGCTTTCTCCATTTTCACAGTAGGGGCAGCAGAGAGAAACTCTTCAGAAATTTCATGAAATAATTGGAAATAGCTGGCAATGTCTGTGGCTACTACTGTAAGTTGTCAAAGGAGTCTAATATTAACGTCTCAGGGATCAAAAGATAATTTAGGTGGAATATACCTTTTTGTACCCAAAAGGATCAGCGTAGAGTCTGGCCACTGATTTGGACTGGGGGTTATTCCAGAGATGAACCCAGTTAAGTGGTGTAATGGAGTGCCTGGTATTTTTTGCTAGCCAGCTTCATGCCTGAATAGAGGTAATTATGGCGCTACATTGCTGAAGTTGGTGGGGAAGAGGGGAATATAAATAAGCCAAAGGTGGGACTGGTGAGCAGAGGAAGGATTCAATAGTGAGCCAGACAGGTGGTGGATCTGAGAAGAGTACAAATCAATGACATGTTTGCACGCCTGTACAGGCATTGTGATAGCCTTGGAACCATGAAAGATTGCATCCACCTTTTGCCCAATGTGATCAAAGTTTTAGTCTAATAAGTCTTGGGGATGTTCCGTCCCTTAAGAAGGATCCTATTAATGTGTCCAGTTGTGCAAACTATTTCAAAGGTAATTTAATATGGAGGTGAGAGAGATAGTGAAATATTTTGGGGGTGGCCATCATCTTAATTGCTGCAATCTTACCCGGCAAGGAGAGGTGTAATTTCCTCCAACAGTCAAAATCTGCCTTTAGGTTTTGGAGTAGCAGGGTAGTGCTAGGGGCAGGGATCTTGATGATCACCAGAAAGGTGAATGCCTAAATATTTATAGAAACTGGAGATCATTTTAAGCCTGCCCTTACAAATGGATCAGAGGAACATTGCTTATTCAGTGGTAGAACTTGCTTTTTCCCTTGGTTGCTTTTTAGGCCTGAAATGAGAGAGAATGCCTTAAGGAGAGAAATGAGATGGGGTAGGCTATCTGAAGCAGCTGAGAGGAAAACTAATAAGTCATCTGCATACAAACTAGTGCAGAAGTCCACCTCCTTGATAGAAATACCAAGTATATCAGGGTGGTCCCAAATAGCAATTGTCAAGGGCTCACTGGCTAAAACAAATAATATGGGGGATAAAGGACTGCACTGACAGGTGCCTTTATGGAGTAACAATGGGGGTGACAAAGTGGAATTAGTTAGAATCTGTGCCATTGTAGCTTGGTATAATGTTTGTACCCATGTGGAAAATATGGCCCAAATCCAGTATAATGTAATACCTTGAGGAGGTAGCCCCATTCGACCAAATCAAAGGCCTTTTCAAAATTAATAGCAACTGTGGCTGCCGGGTTGGGGAGTTTCTTAGCGGTTTCAATAATGGATATCAGGGAGCAGAGATGATTGGAGGCTAATTTACCATTTGTGAAGTCCGCTAGGATCAGGTGAATAAGTAGAGTAAGGATCTTATCTGAATGAAGGGGGAAGGCCTTTGTCAGTATCTTTACATCTGTATTAATCAAAGATACAGTATAGGGTGATAACTGGCAGGGAGCTGTCTGTCTCTCCCTTCTTTAGGTAGTAGCATTATTATTGCTTCTCTAAGGGTTGGGAGGAGGGCCATTGACAGGTGGGATTCCAAAAGCATGTTATAAAGGTTGGGGCTTATTACGTGATCCAGGTGTGCATAAAAATCTGCAGGTATGCCTTCTCCACCTGGAGATTTGTTCTTATTTAGGGAGTGAACAGCTGTTTGTATCTCCGATAGAGAGTGACAGTGGTGTCAACAAAATCCACTGTTGTGGAGATAGGTGGGGAAGAGCTAGTTGGACAAGAAACTGTCAATCTGGAGGGCTTAGTCTCCTGCTCAGGAGCTATATAGTTTTTCATAGAACTGAGTCATGATTTTATTTGTTTCATTTGGGTTATAGTGGGAGGTACCAGAGGGGTCTTTTAACATCGATATGTGGCGATCTGTCTGTTGCTTCCTCAGGCAGCAGGACAGCAGACATCCTGTTTTTTCCCTTCATCCCAATACCTATGTCTGGTACGAAGTAAAGCTAGTTCAGCTTTCTGGCAAGTAATGAGTTTATTTGTAGATGGATCCCTGTCAGTTCCGCCAAAAGGGATTTCGCTTATTTTCGGTTCTTAGCCTTTTTATATTCTTGTTCTTTTTGTGCCAAGGAGACTTCCAGGGCTTTAAGGGCCACCTCTCTCTCTCTCTCTCTCTCAACTGCATTTTGCAGCAAACCCCATAATCCCCCCCTAAGAGTGTTGCTTTAAAGGCCTCCCATAAGGTGGCAGTAGCGACTTTCCCCGTATAGTTTTCCTTAAAAAAATCTGGTGACCTCCTCTATGACCCATTTATGGGAGGATTTGCCCTTCATAAGCAAGGGATCTAGTCACCATTGTGAGGGCCTAGGTGGCTATGGTCCCCTAATCAGAAAGGTGGTGACTGGAGCATGGTTTGATATGACCAGGTGTTCAGTGTCACAGGTAATTTTTTTTGTGTTAAAGGGGAGGAGGCAAGTATCAGATCTAATCTGCTGACTGAGCCATGCACTGGTGAAATGTAAATAAAATTCTTGGCCATTGGACTGAAGGACTTCCATAGATCTGAAAGGGAATGTTCCTCCATCATATGAATCAGGGCTTTAGCAGCCGTAAGGTGAAGTTCCATTGTAAGGAGTGACCTGTCAATGTTTGGAGCTAATGTCACTTTGAATTCACCCCAATTAAACAATGTACCATAGGGGGAGCAAAGTATTGGAGTTTTTGGCAGAAGGTGTGATAGAAACTTGGGGAGTCTGAGTTGGGACCATAGATTAAACTCATAAGTGGACCTCGTGGAGTAGAAAGCTATTAGAGTATGCAACAACCCTTGACATCATTCTCCTGCTTTTCTATTTTCCAGGGTAGGGATTTGTGAACATGTTTAGAAACCCTTTTTTTTTTGTATAATATTTTTATTTGCTTTTTCAACAAGCTTCAACATACAATCAAATACACAACTTGTTCATTCCACTATCACCAGCTTACATTGTAGAAATCAATCAGTTCACTTCATTCCAAACTATGTTTCCCTCAGATTCTACAAAGTTAATTTACATTAAATTAACTTAAATTAGATTAAAATAAAATAACAGAGAGTTAAAAGAAAGAAAGAAAGTGCAACCAGTATACTCATGCTTTATCCATCCAGTCTTGTACTCAGTTCTACATTTCCCCATACATTTCAATCATTCATTATTATCTTCTCTTTTAACCCTCCTCAAACATTTTTGCACCTCCTTCTTTTATACTTCATCCTTTCTACTTTCTCTGTACCTCCTCTCTTCATCCATCTCTATTTTAACCTACTGTACCCTCCCATAACATCCAGCTCTCTTCCTCCAACAAAGAGACCAAAAAGGGGGCCCAGTGTCTTTCAAATCCTTCTTCTCTTACCCTCATCACATATGTTAACCTCACAAGCCCCAGTGTCTGTAGCACCATCCTCCACCACCCTTGTACTGCCGGTGCGATCTGTGATACCCATGTATTCTGGATCCCATGTTGAGCCAGTACGTAAAGTACCCTGATCCATCTAGGTAATAATATCCATTCTTCCTCTTCCCCATTCTCCACCCCGAATAGACATCCCAGGGGGTCCAATTGTAACTCCCGTCCGGCAATCTTTCCCACTCTACCCACCACCTCCTTCCAATATTTCTGCAGTATCGAGCATTCCCAAAAACAATGCACATATGTTCACCTTTTGGAACCACACCTTCCACATAAGGGTGACACTTCAGGGTGCGTCTTATGCACGATCACTGGTGGGAGATACACTCTATGAATGAATTTAAAGTATGCATCTTTGTATTTATTACATATCATAATTCCAGAATGCATCTGGAGCAACAATTTCCAATTCTGATCTGCTATGTTCCTTCCGAGGTCTCTTTCCCGCAATTTCCTAGTTTTACCGTCCTATCAGGTAGTATAGCCTTCCCTCTCTTAACTGCTTGGCCTATAAATCCTTTTTCCTGCTTTTGAGCTGCATAGATCAACACCTCTACTGGATCCACCTCGTACAACCCTTTGTTTTCCTTTCCTAGGCTTCCCATATATGCCCTGGTCTGAAAATACCTGAATTTATCTCTCTTACCCCCATCTACCACTTCCTGTAACTCTTGAAATGAACAGAACCGCCCTCTCACTAGTAAAGCATCAAAAGTGTCTCCTTTCCTTGTACCCATCCTTTCCTCTTTAACACCTTCCAGGCCAACAATACTTGTACCACCAGGGGATTAACCTTTTTTCCCATCTTACATGCCCTTAACCCTCTACTATGAAGATATGCCGTTAGTTTACCCTGTGCCGTTCCCTGCTCCAATTCCACTCATCTGGCCACTTTAGGCTGATGTACTCAGTCAGCCATATATCTTTGCAGTATAGCCAAAAAATAGTTTTCCAAGTCCGGGAAGTTTAAGCCCCCTTTTCCTTTATCTGCCTTTAACCTCCCTAGGCTCATCCTCGGACACTTTCCCCTCCAAATAAAGGCAGTAAAGGCCTTCTCCAGTCTATGCACATCCTCCATGGACAAACCCAGGTGAAACATTTGTAAGAGATACAAGATCCTGGGCAGCACATTCATTTTTATTATATTAATTCTGCCCAGCCATGACATGGGCAACTGTGTCCACCTTCTTAAATCTGCCTCTATAGTTTTAATCAATTGAACATAATTTAAATTATATAAGGACCCCAGGGATCTACCAACCTGGACCACTAAATATGTCATGCTCGTCCCCACCACTTTGAGTCCCCATTGTTTAATCTCCTCACCCGTCCCCTTAGACCACATGACTTCTGACTTTCCCAGATTAATTCTGTAATCTGAAAATTTCCAAAACTCCTCTATTAATGACAGAAGTGGGGGAACCGATTGCCTAGGGTCCTTCATAAACAACAGCATTTACGTATAGCGCCAGTTTCTGTTGCAATCTACCCTCCCCACGCTCCCTGTATATCCCCATTTTCTCTAATTGCAACCGCCAGAGGCTTTATTGCGAGCGTGAATAATAAGGGGGACAGCGGGCATCCCTGCCTCGTGCCTCTCTCCAAATTGAAACTCTCCAACCTGCCCCCATTTAGCACTATCTGCACTCTGGGCCTTCTATACATCACCTTTATCCATCCCAGGAACGGTTCACCCAGACCAAACCTCTCCAATATTTCTAACAGATAATTCTATTCCACTCTATCAAACGCTTTTTCCACGTCCATTGAAAGGATCCCTATATTATCCTTTCCCCTATTTGCTCCCCAAACTATATTAAGCAGCCGCCTCATATTATGATACGGTTGTCTTCCTTTAATAACCCCGTTTTGTCCGGGTGAACCATCCCTGGGAGAATCTCCTCTAATCTGCTGGCCAAAACTTTAGCCATTATCTTCAAATCACAATTTAACAGTGATATTGGCCAATACAAGGCACACAGGTGCAGGTCCTTTCTCTCCTTTGGTATGAGACATATCACAGCATCATAACACGTATCCGGTAAACTAACCTCCTCCATCCCCTCCCTCTGCTAAAACACTCTGCACAATACCCTTGCAACTCGAGCCCCCAACAGTTTATAGTACTCCACTGAATACCAATCCGGGCAGCTAGCCTTCCCCTTCTGCAACTTTTGGATGGCTTCCAGCACCTCCCCCTCCGTTACTGGTTTCCCCAACTTTTCCCTCTGCATCTGCATGGCCTTCTGGACTTTTACCTTCTCTAAAAATTCTAACATCCTTTCTTTTGTTCCCCCATCCCCTGCCTGATATAATTTTTGAAAAAGGTCTGAAAGGCTTTCTGCACCTCCTTATCTTTACTCTGCAGTATACCCTTTTCATCTCTCACTCCCATAATTCTATTTGTCCTCCTGCGTCCCTTCATGAGATTTATCACTATTGGCCCTGGTTTATTTCCCCACTCATATATGTATCTTCTGTTAAACAGGTTGGCTCTCCCCGCTTCTGATCTTAGATGCGCATTTAGAGCCTCCCATACCATATCCAATGTTCAAACGGCCTCCCCCTTTTCACCTCGAGCCACTCTCCTTTCTAATTCATTTAATTTACCTTCCAACTCCCTTCTCTGTGCCCGCCATTTTTTCTTTATATGGGATACGTATTCAATAATTGCTCCCCTTATAAACACCTTGTCTGTTTCCCACAGTATATTATTCGAGGTTCCTTCTTTGTCATTTGTTGCCATAAACAAGTCCCAGCTATCCTCCAAATGCTCTCTAAATTCCTCATTCTGAGCCAAATAAGTGGGGAATTTCCATATGGGGGGGTCCTCTGTCTCTCTCTCTCTCTCCCTTGTATTTTCATTACCACCGTTGCATGATCCGAAATGTATATTGGGCTATGCTGTACCTCCCACATCTGCGCATACCAGTCCCTTGTGGCGTAAATATAATCTATCAGTGTCCAAGTTTTATGGGGGTTTGAAAAAAAGTATACTCCCTCACTCCTGGGTTTGCTGTTCGCCAGACATCCACCAGTTCCAGCTCCGCCATCCCCTCTTGCCATTGTTGCGTCACCCCTGAGCGTCTCCCTTTCCCCTCAGAATGGTCCATTTTCGAGTCCATGGCCCAGTTCAAGTCCCCCAACCCCATTATTAATCCTGGGAACTGTTCCCGTACCAATAAATCTAGCAAAGATGCATAAAACTGGTATTCATACACCGCTGGGGCATACACCGATCCTAAAGTGATTTGCTCCCCATCCAGGGTTCCCGAAACAAAGACAAATCTCCCGTCTTTAGTATCCCTAATTACTCTCTGCACCTTCAAGTTCAGTCCTTTATGTATTAGTATGGCAACTCCTTTTTTACGCACTGAGGCTGAGGCCGCATAACACCTCCCCACCCATCCTCGAGCCAACTTAGCATGTTCTAATTCTGTTAGGTGTGTTTCTTGAAATAGAGCTACATGGGCTGCCCCTCTTTTAAGAGCTGCCAACAGCATAGACCTCTTTACTGGATTCGTAATACCCAGAACATTCTAATTAATTACATTAATACTTTTACTAATCGACATTCACATATATTAATTCTTTCCCTTCTATAATCGTCTTTCCGTCAATAGCATGGTAGTTTCATATACCTAGTTCCACTGGTTGCACTTTGTTCAAAAAGATAAAACATCAAAAGCAGAACATACAAACTCAGCCACAATACAAACACATAACTTTGTACACATAACCCCCTTCTTCTCTTTCCCCCTTTGTCCACTACCACGTCCCTCCCCTACTATTCCTCCCCCCTTCACCTTCTCTCTACTGATTCCATTCCCTCCATCTTCAATCTGACCCACTTCTCCTTCCACCTCCCGCAGTTCCTTTAGTTCCTTCTTTTCCTACTTTCCCTCCCCGGCCTCTCCCTCCATTTTTCTGACTTGAAAATCCCCTCTACCTAACTCCCTCCTTTCCTTCCCCACCTCCTTCCCCTTGTACGCTTCCCCGCTCCTTAGACACTGTCAGTCTCACTGACTCAAGTGTCTGCCTCATCCCCAGATACTAAAGCAGGTGCTCCCATGCTCTCCCCCCTCAGCCATTTTAACTCTATGGCCCTTGTTATGCACCTCTGCCCATTTTAATTATCCCCTTTCCTTCCTTGCCAGCACTTTCAGCATTTCCTTTCCCCTCACTCCTCACCACCCTGCCCAACTGCTTGCCTCTTTGCAACCCCCATCTTATCCGTCTGGAAGCCCTTCCCCTTCTGTGTCCCTCTCTCCCTACGTTATCCCCCCCCACACTTTTATTCCCTCCATACAAACATTCTCCCCAAAGAATGAATTGGTTGGGGGTATAAGTAAGGACAAGCAGGGAAAGTAGGCTGTGCCGTAAAACCAACGCACTGGGACCCTCTCCCTGCCTGCTCTCCTACCTGCACCCAGACATTTTTCCAGTCAGCTTCTTTCTTCATGAGCTTTTCAGGCCTTCTCCTTTACATCCGGGTATCTCCACCACTTAATGAAAACTCTCATCCCACCATGACCTTTCAAACCATCTTTATGTATGTCTCCTTCATTTCTCTCCGCCATCATCTGCTCACTCCGCCAGTCTTACCCAGTTCCAGTACCCCTAATCAAGTCCAGGCATGGTGGTAAACTCATTGTCAGCTTTTCCAATTCGCCCTCTTTCTCCTCCAGCACAAACTTCAACTTCAAAACCATTAGAACAAAGCACAAACAGGCAATCATCCCCAGTTACTTCTCTTCTCCTTCACTCAAGTTCTAAGATAGAGCTCTCGGCTCCATTTCTCAGTCCCTGAATCGATCCTCAGTGCAGCTTTTGCCTTAAATTTCTCACAAACTCCTCTGCTTTTTCCACTTCCCAGACGGAGTACGTAGCTCCCTTGTGCTTTAATTTAAAGTGGCCGGGTATACCAAGAAATTCTTGACTTTCAGGTCACGCAGTTGCTGCATGGTACTATTAAATGCTTTCCTTCTCTTTAGGAGTCTGGTCGAATAATCTTGCGACATAAAAAGACAATGGCCTTCATATTCCACCTTCCTTTCTCTCGGAATGCCTTCAGCACTAGTTCTCTATCCTGGAAGTGATGGAATCTAAATATTATTTGCCTCGGCGGCTGATCATTCAGAGGTTTGGGCATCACGGCCCGATGGGCCCTCTCAAGCTTGAATTTCCCCTTCTCTGGCTGAAGGCCTAGCAGTCCAGGCAATACTCTTGCACAGAAATCCAGCAGACTTTCCCCTTCCATACCCTCTGGCAATCCTCTCAGCCTTAAATTCAGCCTTCTATGGTAGTTTTCCTGATAATCGAAGGCTTATTTTAGTTCATTCAGCTCTTTTTGCAATGCCACCACAAGCCCAGGAGTCGCCAGCAGTTCATCTTCCATATGTGAGATTCTCTCCTCCATCTCTGACATTCTTCCAGCCTGCACCACCTGTTGCTCATGTATCTCCTGTAATTTTAAATCTAACTTTCCTTTGAGTTTAATCAACTGGGGCTCCAGGGCTGCAATGACTTGTCCCGTAACCTCTCTACCCAGGGCTGCTACCTCCACTGCTGACAGGGAAACTAGGCTGCCACCATCACCCCTTTTTTTGTGTTGTTTGCCGCTGTCCTCTGGCTCCTAGAGGCTCCTGATGTTAGATAGTCGTCCATCACAAATGCATGCACCATAGGATGTAAGTGTTCCTTACTTTCGGGCACTTTTATGTTTTTAAAGCTGAGGAGAGGGAGCAGCATGGATATTCGCATCCATTCAGCTAGCTGCTCATTAGTACCAGAAACCCATCTTTTAGAAAAGGGAGTGCAACTGTGTGCCTCCTGGCCCACCCACTCCATTTGTGCTTGATAGCTGTGTTGGGTACCAATTTGGTCTCCTGAAGAAAAGTGATATTGGTTCACAGTTTTTTAAGATGGGAGAAAACCTGTTTTCTTTTGATGGGAGAGTTAAGGGCACAGACATTCCATGTGACACATTTGAGGTCAACAATGAGAAAAGATGTATAATATTAAAATTATATATATGTAAAAGAGGGAGGGCCATCTGCCTGGTTTCAAAAAGCAAGAATATAAGTCAGGAGTGTGTTGTTGGGGTGTCCAAGAAATAAAGACATCAGATCATATAGATGTGTCTCATCTGAAACCAGAGTAATTCACTGTAAGCTGGTTGTCTAATATAGTGCCGAGACATAATAAATTATATCTGCATTTTAACTGGAAATCATTACTAAACATAGCAAACGAGTTATTAAAAAATATTCTAACAGTATGAGGTTGATTGACATCCAATCCTAACCAATAGGGAAGAAACATGGGAAGGAAACACTTTAAGCATATGGTTAGGAACCTAATGAAGCCGGCATTGAAGAGGTTGCCAGTAGGCCAAAGTTTCAAACCCGGGGAGAGAGTAACAGTTACAGAAGCCACTGTTGAACACCTAGAGAGATATATAATCATGCTACAGAACAACTCCTGCTTGGGTGTTGAAAGCTAAACTGAAAATGAGTATAGTTTGGGATCTTGGATGGTGTCCCCCACCACATGTAGATTCATAACAGAGCACAAGGGGTATCTTTCTGTTTGGAAAGGAATCTTTTTGCAAAGGAGAGAAAGGACAGAGTAAAAGAAGTATTATATAGGAGTACAAAAAGTACTCTGATGGGGAAGGTGGATTACCCTACTCTGTTCCCAGCGTACACCATCAATATTTAAAAGTAGAGGGATAGTACCAGGACTAGAGAAAATATTAGGCACGTTTAAACTGGTGTGTGCTTCCTAATGAGAAGAGACAGGGAAAAGACTCCTGTGGGGGTGGAGCAGTGTAGGTTAAATCTATCGGGTTATCTCCTATCCCAGAATAGAAGTACCTGGTAGCAGGAGTAAGAACCCTGAGGGTCTGAATTGTAATCTGTACTGCCACGTTAGATCCCCCTGGTATGAGAGCAAAGGGGTAAGACCTTATCCTCCCCATGGAAACTAGTAGTCCAGTAAAGTGAAGACTGTGTTGTAGGTGTGGTAGACAGAAGCCCCAGCAGGGAGGATCAAATGATGGAACCCTGTAGGAGTGCACCTGAAATACCATGAGAAGTGTTGCATAATTATTATAGGCAAAAAAAGGTCTAATATTCCCTGGGAAGATGTCAAAAACTCAGTGTCCCAATTTCCTTTCTCAGCTAGGGAATCTTAGGAACACATTTTTTTGCTGGTATCTGCATGCACACATTCAAGAAGCTGCAAGCGAACATTAATCAGTATACCACCAGAGTATCTAAACCATATACTAGAGTGGGAACTACCAGATCAACCTATGGCATTATAAGGGGCAGAATACATTAATTAATTTACTTGGGAAAAAAAATATATATGCATAGAACACAGTAATAACTGGGGATGCTTGACAATCTACAGCCAGACAACTAGAGCCAAACTCCTGCTACTTGAAAAGCCAGGGATAGCTGAAGAACATGTTGGAAAAACATAGCCCAAGTCACAAGACCCATCAGTAGCTCAAATGACACTTAATGAGGCCACATTCTGAAGAGCCTGGGGGGGGGGACATTGTCAGGGGCACTGATCGCTTGAACCCATTCAAGTCTGTGTCTCTGTTATAGTGGACTGCCTTTACTCTGACATGACCGTGTCTGTGCTCTTTAAACATGTAAAGAACTAATGGGCAAATAGCTCAGCAATAACCAGAAGCCAGATAGTGGGTCTTATGGATGAATCAGTAACTGGGGCCTCCATAATGGTCCAGGGACAAGGGTGAAAACAGCCCTAGAGCATATCTGAGCTGAAACATGACCCCTCAAAAATGGAAGGAAGTAGCGAGAGGGCTTATACTACCTCAACAGTTGGGCCCTTTGTTCTAGGGAGTGACAGGGTCCTCAGTTCCCGATGAAGTGAAAAGCAGGAGCAGGATTTCTACCACTCGGTCCGACCAGGAGGAGTTTTCTTCATTTCCTGCATCAAGACCCTTACAGCTCAGAGGATCTTCCCCTTAGTGTGTCTGTGAGGATTCTGTTCAGATTCAAGTCTGCAAACCTATTCATGCTGAAGAATTTCTGCAGACTCTGGAAGGATTCTGGGGACCCTGATCTGCAACTTCAACTACAGGAGTGGTGGTTGTCTACCAGGGGTTCTTTTTTGGGATTATCATGGTGCCATTGTCTCCCTCTCAATCATTTCACCAGCTGCTAGGAGAGATTCACTGGTAATTGTTGTATTGTACTTTGGTCTTGCATCTCAGCAAAGAGTTGCTGCTTTCTGAGGTCCGATGATGGGAGGATATCCATAGGTGCCTTTGCAACTGGTGTTGAAGAATGCATTTTGAGAATTTATTGGACTGCCTCATGGGATGCAAAGGCTTTTTGCACCCCATTCACTATAACATATAGTGTGACTGTATGCAGTACAAGTCACATTAAACTGTTCCTCCAATGAGTTCCTGTAGCATTTCTGACTGAGTTGGATAAGTGTTGCTGGATTCAACACAAAGCCCTGCACAAACTGTTTCTTAAGAGTTAAAATGCAGTTTTGCATTGCACTGTGACTGGACTGTAGATGCATTCTAACTGAGTTGCAAAAGCATTCTGCAAACATTGCTCTTTAGCTGGTTAAGCACTGAAAAATAATATAATATGAGTTGGCAAAGCATTGCCAACTCAAAAAAACAATGCTAAACCAATTCATTGATGGAACAGTTTAATGTGACTCGTACTGTACCTCATGTAGTACTGGAATCTAAACTGTGCCAGCTTCTTGCAAGCTGGAGTAAAGGCCAGGCGGCAGTTGGACAGTTCCACTAAAAATTCCTGAATAAACCTTATTGTGTGGCCCTGCCAAACTAGCAGACCACACTCTCATGCCAGTTGGAGGATATTGTCCCAAACTGGGAAGCAGGGCAACATGACATAGATAGAGCTTGGGGGTTGACCATTGTGGGGCTTCAGAGCAAGGCTATGGTGCATCCATTTGATCTCAATGGGAGGACAATCACGGGCATTGAGAAGCAGCGGTATCATGGCTTGAAGAAAACGGATCATGTCCGGTATCTTGGCCCCCTCCAGGAAACCCACTATCCTCATGTTATTTCTTCTGGACCTGTTTTCAAGGTCATCTATTTTTTTTTTTTTTTTTCCATTTTATTCTTTTCTCCTCCTACCCTAGCTGCCGGCTGCCCATTACTTTCAGCCCGGTCATGGACCACTGACTTCCACCCCCCATATCGGCCTCGGGCCCTTCAATACCCATGGCTTACCCCATGGTGGGGCGCAGCACTCTGCCTGCATGTAGTCATCGGACTGAGTCGGAGGGCTGGCCCTGAGGCTAATCAGCCGTGGTGAGCTTCATTTAGGGCGGCCGGCAGCTTTGTCCATTTTCGGCTTTTTCGGAGGGAGGCGGGGTTGTGCAATGACGCGGAGCATCCTGCCCCGCCTCCAGTACGTGCCTGTGCCAGCAGCTGCATGACTCCTGGCCTCCACCAGGGGTCATCCGAGCTCCAGACACCTCCCCTCCCTCTCCCCGGAGAAGGAGAGCAGTCCCTAGGATGCTCCATCCTTCTCCCCCAGGCACGACCCTCCAGTGACCGAGTCCGTTCCGAACCGGGTTGCGGTCATGAATCAACAGCTGAGCCGGCGGGCCGGCCTGATCATCTATTTTTTCAAATAAGTAGCTGAAGGAGAAGCCTTTTGCCTGAAGTTGGGCCTGAGCCTAACTAGAGGTTTCTTCTAATGCGTTTATTCGGTGTTCAGTAGTTGTAATTCTATTACTGAGCTGAGCAAGCTCCTTATTTGTCTCCATTGCTGACTGCTTGAGCTCTGCTGTATCTCATAGGACCTGCAAGAGCATGTTCATAATCTGCTGCATGTTTATCATTTCAGGGGTTGGAGAGCTCATCTTTGGATTTTGTAAGCAGGCTGAATCAGTGCTTCTGAGCAGAGAGCTTGTCCCAGTAATGATCGAGTGATTCCTCAGTGAGTTTTGTGGTTGCAGCTCAGGAGATTGATATCAATCTGCTGCAAACTTTTTTTCCTCTTCAGTGCTTTATAGAGTGTCTCTCAATATTTCACTCAGTTGCTGGATTAGTGACAATTTAGTTAGCAAGGTATAGCAGAGAAAAGATCAAGCTGCCATCTAGCTTTATGGTTGGCCAAGCCCCCTCCAGTCATTTTTACTTTTAAGTGTCATGTTTTTTCAGCCCCTTTCCCATGTAAGAAGGTGGTACCAACACCAGGTCTTTGTGCAGTTTCATGTTTTGCCTTGGGTGCATGTGTCTGTAGCATTTGTGCCCAGCGTACCCTTCTTAACAGATTTGGTTCGGTCAACGTTTGGACCTGCTGACACCAACCTTCAATTATTGATGCCAGCCCACGTTTATAGCATGGGTCAAGAATAGTGGCAATCCCAAACTCTGCAGACTGCAGAATGCTGGAATCATGTGCACTGCAGTCTAAGACATGGACCATGTGTTCCATTAAGGGACAATTTCCACTTTCACCACTTGCTCCCAGCTGTTTCTACACATTCACCAGTGTCTGCCTTAGCACACATAGAAGTAGAATGGCCTGACTGATACAGGCAAAGTCCCCACTTACTGCCTGTGTTGCATGTTCGAACTGCCTATACATCATGATCAGGCTATCCATTTGGCACCACTGCTCTGTTATAAGACACATGGATACTACTGTACTGTCTTTGCTTGGATGTAGCATCAGAAAGTCAGAAATTACTTTATACTGCCTGTATAACTGCTTCATCATGTACAGGGTGGAGTTTTACCTGATACAACATCCAGCTTCATACAGAGGCAGTTTGTTCTGTATCTGCTTCTGAACTGGAGTGTGGAGAGAGTGAAAGAGAGCAGCAGCACTCTCTACTGTGAAGTGTAGTACTAACAGGAGATGGATGTTAAGCGCTTTTTAATCCTGGAACAGGTATGCCATCGTTGCCTTACTACTGGGACAATTCCAAGCTCTTTCCAGGCAAACTCTAAGCAGCTCAGTATCATTGGATGAAGTTTTTGTGGCAGGCGATGTAAATCAGGAGTTTGAATGGTGGCAGAGCTTGTTTTTAGCTGATTGATATCACTGAGACCTGTGGAGTGTGTGCAACAAACTCTGATGAGGAGGAACGAATGTTTAGCAAATGTTAGTAGAGAAATAGTTTGGGCCATACAAAACTGACCTGCTTAACTAATTTCTCTCTACCCTTGTGAAATCTGAGGAGTCTTTTTGTGCAATTTTAGCCCATTTTTGTGAATTTCTGAGTACACAAATATTTCAATACTTGTTCGCTTTTGCAACCCCGTTCATCCTAGACTGGATTACACTGGTATCTGAGTGAAGTTAGCGTATATAGTATGCAAGCATAATACACTAGGAATTATTGAGATTTATTTTTAAAACCTTTTTTAATAGTTAAAAGTTTGCCTTTTTAAAATTCACACCCTAGGGGTCACATGACTAAGAACTCTTAAGATGCATGCGTGGCATTCTTAGAATGTTACCATTTGCAAACATCAGCTCGGAGAGTGTGGACAGGTTGCAGGACATCTGCAGATGCGGAGACTTTATCCTGTGTTTTTTATATGAATTAGAGAAATGTGGAAGAGTAAGTTTTATATTTAAAATAACTGAAGGTTAATTTTTTATGAAAATATATTAGTAATAAACAGATGCAGTTATAAATGACAAGGGAACTGGTTTTGCCACAGTTGGCAGGAGCACAGAAGGATGACTTGCCACAGTCGGCAGCAGAGCAGAGGAAGTCGGCCACAGCGGTGGCAAGCGAAGGGAAGATCGGGAGTCCAGGAGTAGCAGAGAGAATGGGTTCACCACAGTTGGCAGTGATTTTCTTGTTGGAGACCACTGGAGGAAGGAGGCTGCACCTAATTGGCGGCAGTAGGGGCCAAAGGAGTCAATCAGCCAATCAGGGAGTGAAGCGATAATGTGGTCTGGCTTTAAAAGCCCAGCCAGACCACCAGAGCTGTACACAGGAGCTGGTTTTGACATAGTCGATGGCAGCACAGAAGTACTTATTGCCGCAGTTGGCAGCAGCACAGAGGAGGTTGGCCTCAGTGGCAGCAAGCAAGTGGAGCATCCAGAGTCCAGGAGCAGCAGAGGGATGGGGTTCATCACAGTTGGTGGTGAGTTTCTTGTTGGAGACCACTGGAAGATGGAGGGTGCACCTGATTGGTGGCAGTAGGGGCTGAAGGATTCGGGCAGCCAAACAGGGAGTGAGGCGCCAACACAGTGTGGCTTTAAAAGTCCAGCCTGACTGCCAGAGCTGTACACAGGAGCTGGTTTTGCCTCCCACCTGCTTGCCCTAACCCCGGCCTCTATTAAATGCCAGAGGGAGGAGGAGCTAAATAAATAGAGATGGAGTTGAAAATTCTGGAGAAATTGGGTGTGGCCAAGTAACATAAAGGGTGACTGGATGAGTGGAAAGCGTCACCGTGGAAGGGACCTGCAACTTCTTGGACTTGATAAATCCACCTGCATCTGCTTGAACTTTTTCCATGGGATTACCTGTACTGAACTGAAATACAGAAATCAACACAAGGGAGCTGTAATTGTGGATCTCTTGGACTCTGCATAAGAGAGAGGGCATAAGGAGCTGGGCTGAGCAGACTTCATCTGGTGACTATGGTTTATTCAAACTTATTGAACTGCAGGTTGGTTATTGTGGGGTGAAGGTCCGGGACCTAAATTCCATATAGTGGGACTTGGTTCTGTACTGAGCTGCCAATATATTAGTCTGTTAAGGTTAGATGTCTTGCTGTGCTTATTAGCCTATAGAATTGATATTGTGGGGTGACAGTACTGTGCACTGTACTCTGCAACAGAGTAGACAATCTAGATTTTAGGACTGTTAGAACGGTTAGCCCTGATAATATATTTTTACCTAGTATAATTTACTTCACCTAGAGTAGGAGCTGGTTCTTGGGAGGTGGTAAAACTGTTAGAACTGTTTAGCTGCTAAATTATTTTTACCTAGATTAGGAGGTGGGCTCTAGGGCTGTGTTTTAACTGTTAGAACTGCAAGGGGCTATAACTCTGTTCTTGCACTACTCCAATATGGCTGCTGGGAGAAGGGTGGGGGATAGTATTCTGGGGAAGAGACTGGGCCAAGAGGAAGCATACAAACCTGTATGGAGAAGGACAATGTGGGCAGCCTCCAGCCACCAGGGCAGGCATCTTTGGAAGGCTTGTAGGTTGCACTGGCTGTGTGGCGGCGATAATACTAAATTGGGCCTGGAGGGAAGGTGGTTGCCCACTCTGTAGGCAGTTATCACAGATCAGGGTAGAGGTAAACTGGCTAAGGATGCAACTGGAAGTGATGGGGGGACGATGAAAGAGAATGGGATGGGCTGTGGATGGCAGGTGGGAAGTAGTGGTGTGAGACCAGGACACGTTTCATCACAGAGGCGGGGAGAATTTATGGAGCGTGGACTTGTAGCAAGGGATGCAGAGGCTGAGGAGGAAAGCAGTAGAATAAACTGTCCAAATCATGGGGGGGGGGGTGACAGGACATGTGGGGCTGGCAAGGGGCAGCCTAGAGGGGAGGTCAGTTTGAAATTGCGTCAAAAGCAGGAGGTTGGCATTGAGTGTTATAATAAATGTGAGCCATTAAGCAAATTGGAAGGTGAGGAAGGGGCATGTGAAGATGAGTGGGGATAAAAATGAGGTTGGAGGGAGTGAGTTGGATAATCGGAGGGGGATAGGGACTGAGAAAGGAAATATAAACAATCAATCTAGTGGGGCAAGAGGCAAATTGAATGTCAAGCAGAGGGAGGTGGGAAATCAGATAGCAGATGTGGGGGCTGAGGGCAAAATCAGTGGGAAAGGAGGAGAAATGGAGTCGAAAGAGGGGAGCCCCTGGAAGGGGAAGGACCGTACCAGAGAAGGGTCTCTAGGTAAGGGGGACCTGCAGGGGGGGCACAGGAGGGGGAAATAAGATTGAGAAGGAGGATGGTCAAAGGCATGTGGATATGACCATGGTCAGGGAGATAGGCACGGATAAAGTAGGGAACAAGAAGGAGACAAATCAGGGGGGATCTGGGGAACTTGGGCATAAAAAGTGTGGCAAGAAGGGGAGAGTGACAAGGGGTTCTCTCATAAGGAGGCAGGAAGACACCAAGGGGAAGGAGAAAACAGGTAAAGGGAGGGTTGAGGTTGGAACAGGGGCACAAAAAAGAGGCAAGCAAAAGTCCAAGGGGGACACTAAGGTACTCCTGTTGGGGGACTCCATGATTAGGGGTATTCACTGGGGTGGGAGGGAAAATCAAGTCGAGTTAAGGTAGTGGGTATCTCTGATCTGACAGTGCACAGGGCAAAGTTCCTGGTGTATGAGCTGGCAAAGAACTGTGAAGGATCACTGGACTTCCTGGTGCACCTGGGGACAGACAATATAGAGGGAAATAGTGTACTGGAAATCCAGGCAAGGTTCCGAGAACTGGACAGAGTTTGTCTGGATAGTTGATGCACAGTTACCTTCTCGGAAATATTGCCAGTACCAAGGGCCAATATGGAGAACAAAATGAAGATCATGGAGGTAAATGAGTGGCTCAAACAGTGGGGGAGGATAATGGGGGACTGGGGTGTTGGGGGACTAGGGTGAGTTTGGGAAGATAAGGGACTGTACACCAGGGATAGGCTTCACCTAAATCCAATAGGTAAGGAAGTCCTAAAACAGTGGATGGTGGATTTCATTTAGGCTAGGTGGGGTTTAAACTTGTGAACGGGAGGGGAAAATGAGGGTGCTGACCTGACAACCATACATTTTGCAGGTGGGCCTGGCCTTCAGCCCCATGGGGGGGTTGGACGAGTGCCTAGGGGTGGAAGGCTCCATAGGTGAGGAGGGAGGACATATATAAGGTCTGGGGTGGGCAAGGTAAAGGGGGGTAGGGACAAGAGTTGAGGGGTGATGTTTACAAATGCCAGGAGCCCGGGGAACAAGATGCTAGAGTTCCAGGCCATGCTGGTTGAAGGAGGAGTAGATGTAGCAGTGGTCACTGAAACTTGGGCCACCCCTAGCCACGGTTGGGAACTAAATGTGAATAGGCACACAGTGCTTAGGAAGGATAGAAAGGAGGGAAGAGGAGGAGGAGTAGCTATGTTCATTAGGGATAACATAGTGATTAGTAGGGTGGAGAAAGCAGAGGAAAATGTGGAGGCCTTATGGGTCACCTTGAGAATCCCGTGGGAGGGAAGATCAAGATGAGAGTGGTATATAGGTCCCCAGGGCTGGTGGAGGATATGAAGGATTGTCTGCTGGAGAGCATTAAGGGCCAGTGCAGACCGAAAGGGGAAGGGGTGGTATTGATGGGGGATGTAAATATGCCAGCTACTGACTGGGGAACTATGATGTCTATGGTGGTCAAGGAGCAGAGACTGCTGGATGGCTTCCAGGATGTGTTCCTCAATCAGCAGGTGTTGGAACCAATGAGGGAAGGTCATGTCCAGGACATGTTTCTTGCGGATAAGGATCTGGCATAGGATCTGGTGGTGCAGGGTCCCCTGGCAGGGAATGAACATGACACGGTCTGGTTTCAGCTAAATTTGGGGGGTGAGGGGGATAGTTCTAGGACAATGACTGTTGATTTTAGGGGGACAGACTTTAGGGGCATGGGAGAGATTCTCAAGGAACATTTGAGAGAGATTAGGCCAAGGACAGATGTAGAAGGTAGGTGGGAGGTCATAAAATGGGGACTACGGGAGGCTATCAGATCCTGTGCAAAGGTGATCATAAGGGGGCGAGGTCATGTAAACAGTGCTGGTGGTCCAAGGAGGTCCAGGAGGCAGTATGGCAGAAGAGGGCTGCCTACAGCAGATACAAAAATATGGGAGGGGGGAGGGATAAGGAAAACTACCGCACTGCAGCCAGACAAGTCACCTGGATGGTGAGGGGGCAAAGGTCAGAAAAGAGCAGAGGCTTGTCCAGGGGATATGGGGTGAGGAAAAGGGGTTCTTTAGGTATATTGGGGAGTGGAGAAAGATCAAGGGCCAGCTCAGCAGATTGAGGATGAACGGGGGGTGTGTGGAAGGTGCTAGGGAACATGCAGAGGTGTTAAATGACTACTTTGCCTCTGTGTTCACTAGGGAAGGGGTTGGGAAAATTACAAAGCGGGAGCTGAAGGAGTTAGATGGGGCAGCAGGCAGGATTGCCTAAGCACCTGATAAAGAACAAGAGATTGGGAGTGTTATCTCAGGGGTATCGCACCAGGATGGATCTGCTAAAAGGGGGGAAGGGACAGATGATGCTATCCCCGTCGGCTGGGTATGGGAAGCCCTGAAATCCCTTAAAAAGTACAAATCCCTGAGGCCGGATGGCATACATCCCAGAGTTCTGTGGGAAATGGTGGATGTTCTGGCTGCACCTCTGGCGGATCTCTTTAACATGTTGCTGGAGACAGGGTGGGTGCCTAGGGATTGGAGGATGGCACATGTTTTGCTCAACCATAAAATGGAATTGAGGGAGGTGCTGGGAAACTATAGACCTATCAGTTTGACATCGGTGGTGGGAAAAATGATGGAGAGTATACTTAAGGAACGTTTGGGGGGGGGTTCTTGGAGGAGATGGAATACTTGGATAGTCATCAGCATGGGTTTGTGCAAGATAGATCATGTCAAACTAACCTTGTGGAGTTCTATGAATGGGTAACATCAGAACTTGACAGAGAGATGCCAGTGGATGTACTGTTCTTGGATTTCAGCAAGGCGTTTGACTCGGTCCCTCACAATGACCTACTGGAGAAACTGAAGGAGATTGGGGCAGGCCCATTGATGATTAAATGGACAGGAAGCTGGCTTGCTGGGCACACTTAGAGGGTGGTGGTCGGCAGGGAGGTCTTGTCCCCTTGGGAGGTCATTAGTGGGGTACCTCAGGGCTCGGTTCTGGGGCTGCTCCTGTTTAATGCCTATATCTCCAATATCAGGAAAGATATCGGGTGTGAAATGAGTCTCTTTGCGGTTGACTCTAAGCTGGGTGCAGTGGTTGGGGGGGGTTGCCCCTGCAAGGGGACCTGGATACCTTGGATAATTGGGCCTGCACCTGGAAATTAAATTTTAACTCCTCTAAGTGCAAGTTGTTACACCTTGGGCAGGGTAACCCCAAACATAGGTACACATTGGGAGTGGATGAGTTGAAGGCCACGACAGGGGAGAAAGACCTGGGGGTCCTGGTGGATGTCAACATCAATAATTCTGAGCAGTGCAGGAGGGCTGCTGTCAAGGCAAACTGGATGCTGGGCTACATCGCAAGAGGGATTACCTCAAGGAGCAGGGAAGTAATTCTGTTGCTGTACAATGGCCTGGTTAGACCACACCTTGAGTACTGTGTGCAGTACTGGAGGCCGCACTTAAGGGGGGACATTCAGCTCCTAGAAAGAGTTCAGAGGAGAGCAACCAAAATGATCCAGGGCCTGGGGGAATTGACGTATGAGGATAGACTAGAGGAGCTTGGCCTGTTCTCACTGGAGGAGAGGAGGGACAAGGTGGACATGATTGCAGTTTTCAGGTACCTCAAGGGAATCAATAGGGTAAATTGAGATGAGATCTTTAGGCTGAAGGAGGGTGGAATCACAAGAGGACATAATTGGAACCTCAAAGATAGAAGAATGAGGGGTGAAAGGAGGAGGAGGAGGTATTTCACTGAGAAGTGTTGGAAGCACGGAATGCGCTGCCCGGGGAGCTGTTTCTGGCTTCTACGCTGGAAGGTTTCAAGAAAGGGTGGGAAGGTATAGGCAGGGGATGAAATGGGGGTTGGCTTACCCTTGGGGGGCTGGGATGAAGGGAAGGTCAAACAGGAAAAGGAAGCATGGAGATGGTTTCGGTACCCACCCAGGGTTCTAAAGCATGAGCAGACTCGATAGACCATAAGACCTAATCTGATATTGTCTAGTATGTTAGTATGTTAAATTTGAAGGCTTACCTACAGCAATAGTTGCTAGATTACAGATTTTATAAATTATAGTTGGGACAGAAAAAAGTTAGTGGACAAACAGTGGGGGAATTTATCTATTTAAATTTATTAAGAAGATAGAAGGAGGCAAGCTGAGGGGAAACGTGAGGAAGCTTTTCTTCACAGAGAGGGTTGTGGACACATGGAATAGACTGCCACAGGAGGCTGTGGGGGTGAGCACAATGCAGGGTTTTAAACATGCATGGGACAGGCATAATGATACCTTAGAGGTGGGAAGGTGGGGTGAAAAGCCATTGACCAGTTAGGGTCAGAGGCCACAAACTAGTGTAGGACTTTCAGGCAGACTGGATGGGCCTGGCAGTCCTTATCTGCTGACAACTTCTATGTTTCTATGTTTCTACTTAAACCAGCATCCAGTGATAATTGATCCAATTTCTCCTTTTTTCCAAGAGGTTGCTTTTGATTATTCAAAGGCAGCTGCACTTTGGCACTGTGTCTGAATGCAATTAAGTCTCCTCCCCCGTTTGCTGAGTGTGTATAACACTCACCTGCTTCCTCTCCACAGCCAGCTTCGAATTTGAGATCGGATCCCTCGGTGGTCCGGCGGTTGCGAGGGCCTGAGGACAGATGCCCCCCCCAAACCAAGCAAAGCAGGTACAGAACGTGGGCAGAACAAGGAATCTCAGGACTGTGGCGCAGTTCGAATCAGTGTGAGACCCCACTGATGCTCCGCGTTGGCTCCCCACCTCCCCCACCACCACCCTTGGTCAACACCGACTTATATAGGATAGAGAAGAACTGATAAGAACCAATAGGAGCGTGGCTGTTTTTAACCAATCATCCCACTTCTCCTTCAGCAGATTATATGCGGTGGCCACAAGGGGGTTTCAGCCTGCTACCCCTTATCCCACATGGAGCCTACTCTGGTCTTACTCCCATCTCTTACTCCAGCAGGTCTCTGATATTGACCCCTATACTCGCTCTGCTCTTCCCTGTGCGAGCCCCCTCCTTCAGGTGCATCTCCCCAACAGTGTTGAAAACAAACATCTACCTGATTGGCAGCATCCACACACCTATCCACCCATTGCGCCTCGTATCCCCACCTGTATACCACTTGTGCTGCGCTGCACTAGCAAGTAACCTATTGTCAGACTCGAAACTTGCACCCTCACAAAACAATGGGATTCTCACCAGGGATGGGTACAGTGACCACTGACTGTTATCACTTCTATTCCCACCCTTTATTCCACTTCCCCCTTTCCCTCCACTCACTCACTCACCTCGCACACTCGACCACCTTATCTCCCCTCCGCACTCCCCACCAACACCAACTCCCACCCCCCTGGTCCCCAGAGCAGGGTGGGCTCCCCCCATCCTAGCCATACCTGCCCTTGGCTCCCTACCCATCCCCTGCACCTTTGCCCCCAAATCCTCGCATCTGCCAAGGCAGATTTACCACAATCATCATAGCCCATTACTCTGACTTGTCACCTTACTTCTTCTGCTCTCTGGGAACGTCCAGCCAAATCCTGGTCCTGGACATTCCACCCCCCCTCGCCTGCCGCTAGGCATGGCCTCCACATTGCCTCTATGAATATCTGCAGTCTCCCAAAGAAAACTGCTGCACTGCAGTGCTGGGTCACCCAACACAGGCCCAACATCCTTGCCATAATGGAGACCTGGCTCTCCACAGTAACCCCCGACTCAGCTGTCTCCCTCTCCGGTTTTACCCTTTTCAGAAAGGATAGTGTGGGTAAGCGTGGTGGCAGTTGTGCAGTCTACTTGCGTGACTCCTTCCTGAGCCAAGCACTCCCTGCCCCCAAGCTTGATCACAGTGCAGAAGCCATCTCCTTAACAATCTCCCCTGACTCAGGCAGGAGACCTCTCTATCTTAAACCACATACATACCACCATGGGCTCAAGGTCCAGCTGTCCACACCCTCACTGACTATCTCTCCACCCTGCCCCACAAGGCTGAACAGCTCATCCAAGGTGACCTCAATGTCAACTGGCTTGGATCCACTGTAGCACACATAAAGGACTCCTTCACTGTCCTTGACTTAACTCAACTAGTCACCCGTCCTACCAGATTTAACCAGGTCAGTGGTACCAGCTCCCTCCTTGACATAAATACTCTCCAATCGCCCCCACAAAATCAGATCTGTCAGTTTCCTAGCCAACTCCCTTAGTGACCACTCCCCTATCCTCTGCTTCTGGTCCTCCCTCATGCTCAAACCCACATGCAAAGTCACCTACCGTCGCTGCTTCCGCCCCGGGGGCCTTAATATGCTAAAGCAGTACTTAGCCCAGCTAGATTGGTCCCCAATCTCCCTTGCAACTGATATAGACACCACGCTAGCCCACCTCACCGGTGCTTTCTGCAAGGCCTGTGACATTTTTCCACCTGTCACCAGCACTCTCACCAAAAGACACAATGCCTCCTGGATTTCTCCCCCCCGGTCCAGCAACTGAAGCAGCGAGATAACCTGTGACAGATCGTGGTCGAGTCAGGAAGGACAGTAGACAGACAAGCCTATAATGCCACTCGCAACCAATGCACCTGGGCCATAAGGCAAGCCAAGGCCAGATACTACCAAACCACCCTGGCCCTCATCCTGGGGCTCTTCACGAGCTTTCTGGGATATCAAAGAGCTTAATGGGAAATCTCGCTCCCCCACCAGATGCTTGTTAGCAGCACTATTACCACTGACCCCCCACTCGTTGCCGACTGCCTCAATGCGGCCTTTTCTGACTTAAGTGCAGCCCTTCCTGTCCACTTCTTTGACTCTATCCGTGCCTCCAATCCCCCCGCCATGAATCGCCCCCCATTTCTCCTCTGCACCATATCTCCCCACAACACCAAGCCACTCCTACTAAAAGCTCTCTCCATCCACAACCCCAGTTGTGACCCCCTTGATTCCAGGATTCTCCGCCTGACTCTTGATGTCATGCTAGCCCCTCTCACTGACCTTTTTAACTAGTCTCTATGCCTCGGCCAATTCCCGAGTGCATGGAAATCAGCTGAAATTACCCCAATACATAAAAATGGAGACAGCACATTACCAAACAACTAGAGACCAATCTCCACCCTCCCCCCCCACTCTCTAAGATCCTGGAAAAGATAGTATCCATCCAACTCATGGATTACCTATCCAAGTACAACATATTATGCCCCTAACAGCATGGCTTCCATCTTGGTCACAGCACCACTTCAGCTGTACTGGAGTTCTCCCAACAAATACACTCTGCACTTGACACTGGGGATATCACTGGGGCAGTGTTCATTGACCTATCTAAGGTCTTTGGCACTGTGTGTCACCCTCTATTGCTTGACTCCCTCCGTCAACTTGGTTTTTCATCTGTCCCCCTGGCCTGGTTCTCCAGCTACCTCCTTGCCAGTCCCAACGGGTCAAAATCAACGCTACCCTGTCAACTGCCCAACCTGTACTCTCTGATGTCCCTCAGGGCTCCATCCTGGGTCCCACATTATTCAGTCTCTTTCTAAACACCCTTCCCAGCTCCTGCTCAGGCAGAATTCTCCTATACGCCGACGATGCGGTCCTCGTCGCCTCCTACCCCAACCCACTTACCCTCAGGACCTCTCTGCAACTCTCCTTCAGCCAAGCTGAAAAATGGTTTCTCAACCATCGTCTGGTTCTGAACCACAAGAAAACAAAATCTATAATTTTTACCCACCACCAAAGTAACTCCAGAAATGCCCCTCATCCTCCCTCGCAACCTACACCCCCTTGAACAGGTATCAGAAAACAAATACCTGGACATCATCTTCGACTCGGCTCTCTCCTTCCACTCCCATCTTAACTCCCTGTCCTCTGCCATGAACGACGACTCTTCTACCACCACAAAGACTGCCTCCCAGAGTATGCCCTCCGGCTGGCTATCGCCTCCTCCATCCTGTCTTTGGTTGACTATGGGCTCCCAAACTATGCAGCTGCTGACCCCACCGCCCTCTCCAAAGTCCAGACCTCTATCAACAAGGCCTGCAGGCTCCTGACAGGTGCCCCCAGCAGAATGCACACATGCCAGCTTTACTCCACCTCGAACCTACTCACCTTTGAAGAGTGCCTGCGATACCACACCTTTAAACTGGCCCGAAAACACTACTTGGGCTCTCCCCGTCGGGGGTTATCTCATCCCTAAAACAGGCCACTCACTCGGTCACCATCATAAATGCAACCAAAGTCACCTTCCAGGTGCCAAGAGCCAGGACCTCCCTTGTCCAAAGATCTTTTCACTCCAGAGCCCCCTCCTGGTATAATTCCCTCCCCGCTCAGATCACAAACATCCCCAAAATTGGCCACTTCAAAATCGCCCTCCCTAAACACCTCACTGACTCTCGGAGCTGCAAATGCCCATGACGGGGCCATACCTAAATCTCTGCCTGAACCAATCCACAGACCAAGTCTCCCCGGTCCCCCACCCTTCCCAGCAACTACCCCTCTTCACCCCCCCCAGGTACTCATACCCAGTATCTTTAGGGGTCCATAGTATTATATGTATATTAGTTTAGTTAGATTAACTTAATTGAGGCCTGTACAACTCAATTGGAAATTTGTGTGCTCCACTGTTATCACTGAATTGCTTGAATGTTCGTTTGCTGTGCATTGTATGCTCCTTTATATGCCTCACCTGTAATGTTCTCCATTGTTGTACTCCACCAAAATGTTGTCTACCCTCCCTGTGACGAGGTGCCTTTGTGAATGAGTCTTTGACTCAAAGGTTGTAAATCCTAATTGTGAATAAATAAATAAAAATAAAACAACACCCAGTATCCATTAATAACAGGCAATCCTTTGTCCTATGAACCCTTCACATTTTCTGAAATCACCTTTAAGCAGGTTGAAGAGCAGCTGCTTAGGCTTGACACTAAAATGAATGCCGGAGTGAATGACATAGACCCCTACTTCTTAAAGCTGGGCTACTACTACCTCACAGCTCCAATTATTCATTTGTTTAACCTCTACTTATCTCAAGGCAATGTACCCCATGTCTGGTAGATCACCTTTTACCTCTCTTTAAATCAGGGGACCCCAGTGACCTAAATAATTACAGGCCTATCCCAATGTTATCAGTCTTATCAAAACTTTTGGAAAAGCTGGTCAATATTCAAGTATGAGACTTCCTGGACAAACACCAATTAATAAACCCCATGCTGTCTGGGTTAAGCCATCTTATAGTACAACTTCTGCTTTGTCCTAAGTAACAACTGATTGGTTATAGGAAGAAATCCCTTTTCTCTTGGAATTCTGGAACCAGTCTGGTTCAGGCCACCTTTATGCTGCTACTTCACTATGCAGATATAATGTATAGTAATTATTCTATTACCAGCCTTCATAACCTGGAGACTCTCTACCACTGGGTCCTAGCATTCTTTACTAATGACCCCACTAAAACACACCACTGCACATTATACAAGGACCTGAATTGGACCTCACTAACAACCAGGAGACTTGTCCATAAATACACCAGGGTATATAAAGCAATCCTGTATAAGTTGCCCCGTATATATCTATCTATCACCTTGCATCACACACAAACCTTCCATGCATTAAGGAAATGTGCCTATATTTCACTGGGTGTACCCAAAACCTGTACTCAAGCAGGTAAGTCAGCCATGAGTTACTCTATGTCCTCCCCTTGGCCTGGAACAAACTCCAAAGTATGCTTAAATTAAAAAATCTGATACCCATAAATGCTTTCAAGTCCCTCATTGAAAAAACTAATCCAGAAATCTGTCACTGGTTCTAATTCCCAAATATTGTTCTATCTAGCTCTTGCATAAACCTCTAAATAACTCTGAAAAAAGCTGTTTCATGTGCTTAATTATTGTTCCTATATGCCTGTTGTTTACCGGTTGTGACCAGTATCTTTTCTTGTTTTTGTACTATTAGTTCTCATTGTAATTTTTTTATCCATTATATGTTATATATCTTGCTCAGTTACTGTATTAAATTTTTATTTTGTCCGTCTGCCATGTACTGTATTGTATTTTTACCATTGTTTGCATATAAAGGACATAGAAACATAGAAACATAGACTTTGATGGCAGATAAGGACTGTTTGGCCCACCTAGTCTGCCCATTTCACTACCTACAGGATAAGCTGCAGATCCTAGTTAACCAACAGCCTATTTCTTCCTACCCCCCACAAGAATTGCCTTATGTCTGTCCCATGCATTCTTGAATTCTCCAACAGTTTTAGACCCCACAACCTCCTCAGGAAGACTGTTCCATGCATCCACCACCCTCTCTTTGAAAAAATACTTCCTTACATTGCCCCTGAAACATTGCCCTGGGACCACCTTGTGAATGAGCCTGCTCAATGGTTGTTATCCCTTGAAATAAAATGAACTGAACTGATCTGACTGATCCCTGGAAGGATTATATCCCCAGCCATAAGTGAAATGAAGCGAAGCATAAACTTTACCTGCATTAAAGGAGGGAGCTGAAGACTGTACAAATGAAAGGAAATCACAGTTTGGAAGAGTACAGCTATTATCGTGTTTACAGCATATATGTACTATTGAGAACTGTAACCATGGAATCCTTGTAAGTATTGTAAGATTTTTTTCCTTGTTATTGAATGGAAAGCAGACTATTACATTATTTAACTAATTAAACAAAATGGTATAGTCTGTACGGTATTATTTAATGATACTTTTAAAGGCTAATTTATTAGGATTTACTGATATATACTCATTGGTAATCTTTGACAGGAACATTTTTTATTAAGGGATTGTATTCCATTAAAACTAAAACACAAATCACTTTCAAAGAAGTGGCCCTATATTCTAAAATTGGTAGGGGGACCTATTTATCATACACGATGCCAGGCAGTGAATTATTCATTATTACTACAGAACATAAAAGAGAAATTCCCTTCTAGATCCCTAATCCATCAAGTTACAAACTGTAGAGGGAGTCATGTGATGCCCTCAAGTTGAACAATCACACTCAGCATGGATCTGTGCTCTTGATGATACTTTAGCTTATATTTTGCAAATTTAACAGCCTTTTTTTTTCATTTTATATACTATCCATCACAGTCCTGTGCTGATGGAGGATCTAGGGGTTCATTCTGTGGCTATGGAACTTGTACCAGACTTTGATAATATCAGACAATCGGAGACTGCGTCACCTCAGCTGCAGCAGCCAAAGCCACCATGAAACTGACCTACCCCAGATTACCTTGATACTGATATGGAACCCGACAAACTCGATTTAATTTTATCTGACATGGCTTGTATTAAACTTACTTTGAACAAGGTGGTCAATGACTTACAGCTACTAAAGCCAACCCTGGTGTCCTTTAATTGACACTTAGGGGATACGTAGGTATGAATCAGCTCCATGGAGGATACATAGACCAAAGAATGTAAAGAGATTCTTGATCTTCACAAGCGCATCACCAAGTTGGAATTGAAGGCTGATGATCTAGAGGCGAGAAGTCACTGCAATAATTTGATGATTGTTGGGGTTCACAAACAATCAGAGGGGAACAACATGCTGCATTTTGTTCTGGGCCTTCTAAAGATGATTGATCGCATGCCAGTGGTAGGACCTGACTACGTGATTAAGTGAGCACATCGCTCACTTCGCCCTCAACCTCCTCCTCATGGAAAGCCAGGGGTGATTATGTTGAAATGTCTCAATTTTTAAGATAAAATTCATATCTTGCAACAGTCTTCTGCCAAACGCTGATGTGGCAAGGTCGGTCTCTGCTCATTTTTGGGTATATGACATCGATGATTTGAGAATGGCAATCAGTGCACTGGAACATCAAACAGATTCTGTATATGGTTGGAATAAAATTCTACATGAGGTACCCAGCTCTCTTTTTTGTTACCACTGCATCAGGTACTTCAGAATTTAATTCTGCAGATCAAGCCCTGGGAGCTGCCTAAGCATTTCCCCAAGCTTTATGTTACTGTTTGCAAGAATCTGAGCACTTGAAGGGGGTTTAGTATGCTCTGGTTGGTTGCCTGTACTGCAAACAATGGGCAATTCTTTGTTTTGCTTATGTGGTACTCTCCAGTCATGAATCTTCAGCAGTTTAATGGTTTAGAATTGCTGTCTTGATTTCTTTAAGGTCTGGACCGGATAGTGTTTTCCTTTTCGTCAGATTGGCAAAGTGTCTAAGCAGCATGGAACAAGCTTTGGTTTTGTTTGTGGTCCCCCTAAAGGACTGATCAAGTCTTCTGGACTTTTTTGGGAGTCACCTGATGTTTTTGTTTAATGTAATGCTGGATCCTTGCCTGGGACTGATCTTTGTGCTTGATTTTATTAAGTGCTTGTATAGGATAAAGATGAACATATCCTACCTATTTGGGCTGGAATTCTACACCAGGGGATCACTGAAGTGGCCCCATTAATGGAGTGTAAGGCAGCATCTAGCTAATCTCCCCTTTGTTCCCTCCCCCCTTTTTCCTTTTTTTTATTTTTTATTAAAATTCCATGCCTCGGCTGCACAATTTACTGTGCTTGTTTAGATTATTGGCTGGGATGTACTAGTTGGGTCTTTTGGCATGTTCACTGAGACATCACGGCCTAAAAAATGCTTAGAGAGTGTTCTCTTCCCATGTTGGGTGTGTTCCCTACCCTCTCTTCCCCTGTTTGGTTGGAGTTTGTTACTGTCAGCTCTTTGAGCCTATTGTTTGGCCGGTTCATCACTGGTTCTGTCTTTCTAATTCTAAGTGAGCACAAGGACTTTTGTTCTGTTGAATGGGCAGGATATTGGTGGTTTTATAATGCAACCATTGGTATGTCATTCCTTATACTAGAGGGAAGCCTGATTTTTAATTTTTTGACTATCTCTCACTTTCTTGCCAGTGTCTGTCATGTTGCATTCTGTTTTCATTATGGCCACATCCTATTTCACATGTGTCACTTGAAATATTAAAGGAGATAATTCTCCCATGAAACGTATCCAGGTGCACAATCATCTGGCTATGTTTATAACCAGATTTAGCTTTCATCCTAGAAATGCATCTATTGGCTATGAAACACACCTTTTTCATAGGTTGTGGGTTGGCCGCTCCTTTGGGGCTGGGAATAGCTCCCATAGAGCTGTGTCTTAATCTACAAACATCTATTCATCCAGGTACTTAAGGAACATGCTGACCCAGAGGGTAAATATCTTTTATTATATGTTTCAGTAGGTACATCTGAGCTTTTGGTGGTAATACTTATGGACCCAATGCTGACAACCCCTCCTTCTTTGTTAACCTCATGCACATTATTTCGACCCATTCTTTCCAACCAAAAATAATTATGGGAGATTGGAATCTCATGATGGATGATGCCTTGGATAGGTCAGGCTCTATTCATAGGGGTCTTTCCCCAACGCAAAGGGCTGTGAGGGATCTACTAGATAATTGTGTCCTGGTGGATATGTGGAGATTTCTTCATCCCTCAGATAGGGAATACACTTTTTCATCTCCTGTCCACCACACCCACTCCCATATAGCTTATGCCTTGGTGAGCCCTATTTTTATCCAGACAGTCCACTATTGTAAGATTCACAGTCAACTAATTTCTGATCATGCTCCAGGTTCTCTTTCAGTGGGTTTGTCCCCTATTGATGAGAGGGACAAGTGCCAGAGACATAATCATATTTTGAAGGATAAGTGGTGCTGTAATAGGTTAAATCAAGTAACTGCTGATGTCTTTGCACTTGATGTCCCCTCTGTTCAATCTCTGGCCACCTGTTGGAGTACATATAGATGTGCTGTCCGAGGGGAACTCATTCGACTGGCTTCCTCTCAGATTAAGCATAGGAAAAAGAAAGTTCAGGATACTCTCTAATCCATATGCAGCTTATGGAGTTTTTGAACACTTTTATTGCGTTGATTCCTAAACCTGGAAAGGACCCCCAAGAGGTGGGTAATTATCGCATGATTTACTCTATTAAATGTCGATGTTAAGATTTTATTTACTATATTAGCTAGCAGGTTGGCGATTGTTTTACCATCGTTAATCGACAGAGAACAAACAGGCTTCATGCTGGGGCGTTTAGTGTCAGATCATTTGAGAATGATTTTTCATTTACTTTCAGCCTCCATGGAGGGCATCACCCCTGCAGTGCTGGTCTCCCTGGATGGTGAAAAAGCCTTTGACCAGGTTTCATGGCCATTTTTATTTCACACGTTGTCTGCCCTGGGAATCCCAGAAACATTTATCAAATGTACCCATCTCTTATATTCCACCCCTACGGCTCTCATTGTTTGTAATGGAGCTTTGTCAGATAGTTTTGCTTTGCAGAGAGTCATGAGGCCAGGTTGCCCTTTATCTCCTTTTTTGTTTAACCTTTAGTTGGAAACCCTGACTAGATACTTTATTCAACACCCTTTGATATCTGGAATTTCTAATGGTCCCCTCATGTTTAAGCTTTCTACATATGCAGATGATATTCTGCTCCATCTCACTCATCCTTCAGATTTCCTACCCCCTGCTTTACAACTTCGCACAGATTTTGGTTATCTGTTAGGATACAAGTTGAATTTGTCCAAAACGGTTATTTTTCCCCTTAAATCAGCAACACATGAGGGAGATTTACCGCTGGAATTACAACATTGCTGGTCAGCGGACATCCTTAAAATCTGGGTATTCATCTTATAGAGGGTACTAAGAAACTGATTGACCATAATCTGCAACCCTTAATTGGCACTATTAAGACAGCTCTTACTCACTGGCAATCTTTTCCCTTGTTCTTATGGGCAGAATATCAATGATATGCATGAATATCTTGCCGAGGATCCTCTACCCCCTAAGTATGATTGGTATTCCTTTACTCCAGGCCTGGTTCACACAGTTACACCGGATAATTTCTGAGTTCCTATGAAAAGTTAAAAAAATGTATCTCTTACTCTGAGTTGTCTTTGGGAAAGTTTCATGGGGGGGCTTCTGCTTCCAAATTTTTGTTGGTGCTACTTAGTTTCACAGGTGAGCAAATTTTTGGACATGTGTCTTCCAGACATGGGGAATGGTACTACTCAGCCTAATCCACCATGGAAGGAGATATAATCACATTACTGTAGTATCCATGACATTTCTCCTCTGGCTTTGGCACATATACCCTGCTCAAAACTGCCTTTAGAACTGAGGAGTTCTCCAATTGGGTGGTCAGCTCAGATTAATATGTATCTCTGACATCAGCTTAATTTTGTCTCACAATGAGATCCCAAACAGCCAATCAGACAAAACTCTAATTTAAAGATCACCAATAAGCTTATCCCTTTAGCCATTTTGCCACATTCTGATCTCCAAAGTATATCTGACCTCTTAATGGAGGACCAGTTTATCATATTTGAAGAATCCTGTAAATGTTTTTCTGTACCTCACTCTGCAGCCTTTGCTTTTCATCAGCTTAAACACTCTATTCAGGGATTTCTAGGTCCACATCCTTGGTGTCCTTCAGACAGTCTGAACTATCGTAAACTGGCTGAGCTGGTGACTCAGTTCCACCAAGCCTAATAGACAACAAAGTTGTCAAAGTGCAGCATAGTGAAATCCACAATGCCAACAGGCAAAAATGTGCCTGTCTGACATTCACTGACTTTTTCCAGGGGGCTAAGCCCCTGCACCCCCCATGTAGGGGGCTCCACCTCTCCACATCCCATGATTTTTAAATAACCAACTTCGAGACAGAGTTGACTTGCTAGGGGGAAAAACACTGGCCAAGGTAGAGCTGGAGTACATTGGGGCCATTACAGTGATAATCTCCAATTCATTCGAAGTTGTCGCTGTAATGGTCTTCAATGTAAAATGTTTGCTGTTGCTGTGGTATATGGGTGACTCAACCACATGCTGTGTCTGTCCTATATAAATCACTCTGGGACATGGTGGGGGCTAAATCACCAGTGAAAAGTGGTTATTGGGTAAAGGAATTTCCTGAATTTTTGTCTCTCCAGGAGTCTCCTACCCAGTGTCAGTTTGTTCATAGATATATTAAAATAGATAAGATGAGATTAATGCAAATTAAGATATAACATAATGCTTATCATACACCGCAATGTGTATTTGTCCTCAGTGGATGAGAAACTGCTGTGTGTAGGGACGGTAATGCCCAAGACAGTACTCTGAAAAATTTTTTGTGGGATTGCCCTCCTATACAGAAATTTTGGAATCATATCAAATCTCATCTAGAACCCTTTCTAGGGCTTCAGGAGAGATTCACTCTAGAATTATGTCTTTGAGTGATAGGTATTTGATGACTGTTAGGGCCTCAGAGAGACCACATGGCTCTTATTTCAGCAGTAGCCAAGCTGGTGATCTTGAGACACTGATTAGATGTTCAAGCTTCTAACTATAAAGAATAGCATGCTGAAATTTTGACCATCTTAAGGATGGAAAAGACCCTAGCTAGTTTACACCACAACCTTTCGACATATAAGACTAGATAGGAGAAACTAGATACCCTTCTCCAACTGACTAAGACTTGGATCTCGTTTGTTTCCATTTTTGCATTCAGGCTTCCTAGGCTATATTTTGTACCCTTTCACCTTTGTTTTTAACTTGATTGACCTCCCATGATGCTTTATTTTGAGTTAGTTATTTACTAGGTAATTCTTTGTTATTTTTGCAGACCACCCAGCTTTGCTACTGGTTATTGCTTTTGTTTTCTGCCATTATTTCTAATTACCATCTGCAATAGATTCTTTTACATCTGGCAGATTGTTATTGTTACATCCTGTATGTCTGTCAGTGGATATGCTGTCATTTAAATGGATTTGTTTGTATCTTGTGCTCTTTAATTTTTAAAACTTTAATAAAGATGAAGTTTTAAAAAAAATTGCAAACTGTAACTAAATATATTTAACACAAGTTTTATTTATCTATTAATTGAATCTAACAGTATGGCACCAAGACAAATATAAATCAAAAAACAAGTTAATCCAATTAAAAAGGTGAATAAACCTAAAAAAAATAAATAAAACAAATTAGAAAATAAACCAATCACTAATTACTTTATCCTGTCCCATTCTGAGTTGATCAAAGAACAATTGTAGTCTGGCAGTAATAAGGCAAATCAGTTGGTGCCTCAGCTCAGAGGGGGTGGTGAAACCCTGGTAGATAATCCATTATTAATACAAATCAAGACATAAGAAGGCTCTGACAGCAAGGAGAGGAATACAAGGAATGTACAAAGATTGAGTAAATTAAATAGAAAATTATTGTTTGATTCCCCTGCATGAATGAGCACGCATAGGGGAAAATGGAAGGAAAAAAAGACGAAGAACAAGGCAGGAATTTACCAGCAGCAAGGACCCCAAAAAAGGATAAACTATCTAATGATAGTAATCCTAATGTAGTAAGGGAAATAATTAAAGAGAACTCTAAACAAGAGCACAAAAAATAGCAAAATATACAAATCCTTGTTGTATAATTTTGAAAATGTCATTTCTCCATATATTCAGCACTTTAACATGTGGCACCACCTGATCTACCTCACTTATGGCAGTCCCCCATTGAGATGAGTGGAAGCAAATCCAATAGTAAAAGAGAAACATAAGGAAGAGGGACTAAAAAAATTAATGAAAAAATTAAATTACCTGCAGCAGAAGAATCATTTGTTAATCAAAGCCTAATTATAGTAGGATTAGCAGAGATTAAAAGGGAGATCAGTAAAACAAATGATTAATTCAGCGGTTTGATAAGACAGATAAAGGGTGAACAATCAATCAAACTGGTCAGAAAACAGCAAACTAAAGAGATTTAAAAAGTGGTGTCTGAGACCACAGCAGAAGATTGGAGCAAAAAAAAAGGGGGGGGAAGAGATTCCAAAAATTACAAAAATGGGAGGGGACCAGGAGATCAAAGGACTAGCAAAAACAAGATGGAAAATGGAGCTACAGGTAGAAAAAAAATCAGGATAGAGCTGCAGTAAAACAAAATGGTAGTAGACAAAAAAGGTTTCCAAATTGTAACTGTGAGTGGAGTGACATAGAAAAGGACAGCTAAGGTAGGGATGGGGTGAAAAGTAGAGCTAAAGTACAAAACATAGACAATGAAGCAAAGAAAGCTAAATATGAAAGAAAGAAATCACCTAGGGGTTGTTGCAAAAAGTCAAGCAATACCGAAGCAGCATACTGCTAATAACTGACTGAAAATGGACCAAAAGGATAGCAAAAAAGAAAAGAAAGAGATACTTATTAAAAGAGGGAAAATAATAACTGTTCACCTGAAAGGTTTACCTAAGGTGAAACACGAATCATCATTTACATTTAAATTAATAGTATATAACTCATGTTAAGGAATATTGGGAAATATAGTAGGCTGGTCAGATTTGATGACGGTGTATAGATATCAAAATGGTAGCAGAAAGAGATTAGAATGTATTACATTGAAAGACCCTGATATTAGAGTGATTATCTTACAATATAAAGATGGATTTAAGAAGATGGTCATCAACCTCGATATAACAGTACAGACACACATTTAAACCAAAAGTAAAGAAAGTGAGGTGTCAACAAAAGAGGAGAAAGAAGCTAGATTTGAGCTAAAGCCAGAACAGAATACACAGACAACAAAGAATAACCAACTATTTTCAGCCAAGGGTAACTATACACTCTTTTGGCACTGAGTCAGAGGAGGAAATGGAAATTTTAGTAAGAGATTGTAGATACCAGGGTACCACAATAAACACAAGTGTGGTGCTGGAAACAAGCTTGATCTCAGCCAAATCTATAACATCACCAGTAGATAATGGGAGGTATGAAATGTTAGATATATACTGTAAATGAATACGTGCATGGACATTGAGGAAGGTGACAACCCAGACAGTAGCATTTCCCTAATTGACTTAGACAATACAGCGTAAATAGGCAGGGGCATGTCAGCAATCCCAAATAAAAGGAGAAGAGGAATTGTCAAACTCTTAAGCTGGAATATTGTTGGTTTGTGAGGGGAAATCAGAGGCTGCAAAGTGATTGACATACAGTACATCATGGGATATGAAGATATTATGTTACAGGAAACATGCCTTGAGAAAGTGGATCTGAATATGGTGGAAGATTACCATGTACATTACAAACCAGCTAGAAGAATGACAAAGTACGGACATGCCAGTAGTGGAATAGCCACTCTCATTGCAACAAATGCATTTGGGGAGGCATATCAATTAGATCTGGAATGTCTATACTTATTGGGGAACATACTGGGTGATCAAGAAAACATGATCATAATATGTATAAATGTGTATGCTATCCCCAAACTAAATAGTAATCTATAAAATCAGCTGTTTGAAAGGCAGTTTTTGGCTCTGGAAATACTCATGGACAGATGTGGCTCCACACCAATTTGCATAATAGGCAAAATCAATGCAAGAATATTTAACCTCTTAGAAATTTACTCTAATAGATGGAAGATAGATGCCATTTTGTCTATCCTGATTAGAGACTCAATGGATAGGAAATTAAATATGAGGGGGTTAAAACTTTTAAAATTTGCTGCAGCTAATGGGATGAGAATTTTAAATGGAAGGACCAAGTGGGACTATTAGGGTAACTTTACATACCCCACAAAAAGCAGGGGATCAGTCATTGATATCACCATAATAGATGTATGGTAATTCTCTTTGGTGAAATAATTCATTGTAAGGGAAGAATGGGATAATGATCACTTTTATAATTTGGTGACTCTATATCTTGATTGTGATAGATAGTAAGCAAAAAAAAAATGAATGATGCCAATGAACATATGGTGATCCTAAATAAGAAGAAGATAAGATGGGACCAGTTTTGTAATGACAAAATTAATGCACTAATCTGTGGAAATAGCATTATAATGGAGATTGCTAAATTAATAAATAATATGGAGAGTACTACAGTGAACTGCAACTGCATTCAATACCTGGAACAGATATTCAAGCCCATCTTAGAGACCTTGGACAAAGAGGATAGGATTCAGCAATATCAAAGTCAGGTAGGGAAAAACACTGGTATGATAAAGAATGTGTGGAAGCAAGGAAATTAGTGATAAGAGCAGGGGAATGCACTAAAAGCATTGTTAACGTAAACTTAAGAGAAGCATATATAAAGTTTAAAAAAGATTATAAAAGGCTGTTGAAACATAAAAAGACACAGTACACGAACACATTATGGATCAATTTACAATATGCCATAACAAACAGGGACTACAGCAGTTCTGGAATTTAGTGGCATTTGCAGCAAATAACAGAAACATGAATATTATATGTATAATTATATCAAAAAGGTCGGTTGACTATTAAAATGAGATGCCTGTGTGGAAGGCAACAGATTTAAAATCTCAGGAGCTAGGGTGTATAGTTGAACCTTGGCCAATAGTAACAGAAACAGAAGTCATATGATATGGACAATTAATAAACAAAAAAAATAAATAAATCTCTAGTTATTGACAGAATATCAGCCTACATTTTTAAAGCAAATCCTTAATGGTGGTCAAAAATGTTGGCTCTCACATATACTTACATCAACAATAATTTTATAATACCCACTTGTTGGAAAGAAAGATTCATAATTTCCCTGTTTAAGAAAGGGGATAGAGAAAAGCTGACATGCTACAGGCCCATCAATCTGATTTCTATTTGTATGAAATTATACATCAGAATTATTCTGTAAATATTGAAAACCTGGATGAAGGATAAAAAATAATATCTGTATACCAAGTGGGTTTTAGAAAATCTAATAGTACGATGGATCACATATTTACATTCGGGATTTTCTAATACACAAATATGTAGAACACAAAAAAAGGGAATTTCTACTTAGCTTTTCTGGACATTAGCTGAGCCATTGACAATATAAATAGAGAAAGATTATGGCAAATCCTATGGGAATCGAATATTGACACCAGACTCCTACCTATTCTAAAAATATCACACACAAATAAAACAGCAAGGGTAAGAAACACAATAGACGGAGCAGTAACCAAAGCAATACAGATTGACAAAGACGTTAAACAAGGATGCATTTTGGCTCCCACTTTATTTGTGCTCTATATAGAAACCCTTGTTAAAAAAATTCCAAAAGATACTCAGAGCCCAAAGATCAACAACCAGGGTACACAAATGTTGTTATATGCAGATAATATCATACTGCTACCAAGAACACTGATCAGTCTCAAGAGGGCTTTACCCACCATGTTTGTACACATGGAAACATTAAATTTAACTGTTAATATAAATAAAAGCTAAATTGTGGTATTAGGTAACAGGAAAAAGCCCGAGAAAAGATAGTTGGTCAATAACATAGAATTACAAGAAATAGCAGTGTACACATATTTGGATGTGGTATTTCATAGAAATAGAACATGGGAAAATCATCTGCTTAAAGCAAAGGAGTCTGGGATCATATCAGTCAAAGCAGTTAACAGGTTTGCAAAACAATTTGGTAGAAATTCTTTTGAGGCAATGCATAAAGCATTTGAAGCCAAGGTCAATGCTCAGATTTTGTGTAGTAGTGAAGTCTGGTGTGTATTATTTAATTCAAAATTGATAGAAACTGTGCAGAACTTTTTTATCAGACTTATGTTAGTCCTACCGAATGATATACTAACTGCAATACTAAGGCTAAAATCAGCTATAAAAATGATTGAAGTGCAGGCTTTCTGCAGAGTACCAGGATATTGGGCCAAAATAATTAAAATGGATGAGGACAGACTTCCAAAACAATGCTTGGAAGAAATCAAAAGATTAAGTTATAAAAAAAACATGGTTTAATGTACTTAACAACAAACTAAGGCAAATAGGTCCGGAGCCTATATGGGTTCAAGACTATAATGGACTTGTGGGGCAGGATTCACAAAGGGAGTGCAAAGTGAGTGCACAAGTTTTCCCTGTACTTCCCTACTGCGCTGGTGGGCAACTGTGCTATTCACAGCCAGATAGCCCGGTGGGCTATCTGACTGTGAATAGGGGCTGGCAGGGGGCAGCACTAACACAGACAAAGGCAGTGGAACTGGTGGTAGCACTGCTCCCACAGCAAGCCAGGAATACTTCCCCACAGCCAATAGCGCTCAGACATTAAAGTGCTATTCACTAATGGAGGCATGCAAATTAGTCCATTGGGCATGCAAGGTGCTAGTGGCCATTAGCATGCCCATTATGGGATAATTTGCATGACATTAATGAGATGAGACTGCCACCAGCCCAAGTTCCATGAAGTCACAGTCCCCAAAGCATAGTGGTGCCCACCCCCCACTGTGATTGCAGACCTGACAGTAAATAAAAAAAGAGTGTTCCATAATGTAGTGGTCCCTCACTGGTCCCCAATCACCCTCATGAGAAATATTTAAGCCCCTTCTCCATAATATAGTGTGCCCCCCATGTCCCCAATCTGTGTCATAATAAAAAAATAAATTTCCTTTTCCATAGTAGAGTGGTCCCTCCACCCACCTCAGTCCCAGATCACCCTCATAATAAAAATAAATTCTCTTTTCCTAGTATATTGTCCCAACCCCTCCCTGGTCCCTGATCTCCCACCTATACTGCATTTACTTATTTTCTGTAGTGTAATGGTCCCCAACCTCCACCCACTCCAGTAATTTACATCCCACCCACTGCCCCTACCTCAGCACATCCCACCGGTGGGCAAGCAATGCAACCTCTCTCACCTCCACAACTGCCTGCCGACTGAACTGTCAGTGACAGTTTACAGTATAAAAGGCAAGCCCATTGGATGAAGTGTCAATCAATGGATTGCTGTGTATACTGTAAACTATCATTGACAGTTCAGTTGGCAGGCAGCTGTGGAGGTGAGATGAGGGCTGTGCTACTTGACGATCAGCAGGATGTGCTGGGGTGGGGGAACTGGGGGGGAAGTTGTTACTGGAGTGGGTGGGGCTCTGGAAGGACCACAACACTATGGGAAATGAATAAGTACAGTACGGGTGGGAGATTGGAGACTGGGGAAGGGGGGTGGGACAATATACTGGGAAAAGGGAATTTCTTTTAATTATGAGAGTGATTGGGGACCGGGATAAGGGAGGGAACATTATACTATGGAAAAGGGCATTTATTTTTTATTATGATGGGATCAGGCACCGGAGGAGGGGGGCTGCAGTACCTCCGCAACCCTCTAGGATTTGTGGGGAGAACCGCCAGGTTTTTCTGGGCTGTAATTTGCTCCACGCAATGGCCTTTGCAAAAGGCCATTGCATGGGCAAATGTTTGTGAATGGGATTGTGGGGACACACATGTTCCCTCTCACTCATTTGCATTGCTGCCTCCTCACTACATTGCCTGGGTGCAAACCCAGTTTGCAGGAGCAAACTTGGCTTTGTGAATAGTGGCTAATCACAATGGTAAGTTTGCCTTTGGCAAACCTGATTTTCACCTTAGCAAAGCTTTGTGAATCTTGCCCCTGGATTCTTATGTAGAGATGGCAAAACAGAGGCTTATAGATTTTTTTTTTTTTAAAAAGATCTGGCAAGATTACAAGGCCTCTCTGGAATGCGGCTGTACAAAAAGGTTAAGATTAAGAAGAAAATAGAATGCTATCTGGAATTTGTGGAAGATAGAAGGGAAAGAAATGCTTTATGCCACTGGAGATTGGATATATTACACAAACAAAATGATGGAATAGTTACTGGATGGCAACTAGACAGGATGATTATTGTAAATGTGATGTAAATACAAAAGAACAATTGCTCCTCTACTGTTGCATTGTCCACTGCTGTCAGAAGAGAGAAGGAAATGTATTCTCCCATGTATTAAGAACCCTTATGATCCAATGGATAAGAAAATCAAAAAACTATTGTTCTCTGATAAAAAGTAAATTATTTTGCTGTAGATAAGTTTGCACATAAAATGTTTATTATCTTTGGTAAACTAGGAAATTGTTAAAGTGTCTGCTGTCATTTTTAAAGAATTGTACATGTGACAAACTACATGTTTTATACATGATCTCTAAAAAAAACAATCTGAATCTGAATCTGCAGCTGATGGAGCTTGTCAAGGGCTTTTCCAGAAGGGCAAAGGAGACACAGATGTGACCAGCCACAGTCATAATGCACTTGATATCCGGATGTGTGAGAAACTGCAACACAACAAGATTTAAACAGAGTGCCAGGCATGGTGACCTGACAAATCCCCCATCACTGATGCATTTCATGACACTGGAGCCATTATCACTTGCAATGAAACCTGCTTTCAGTGAATGGGGGTAAAGCCGCTCATCAGTCTCGGTCTGGAGCATTTCCAGCAATTTCCCACCCGTGTGTGATCCAGGTACACTTTTCATTGTTAGTGTGGCATGTTGGCAAAGACCCTGAATGTTGCTACCACCGCAGTTGGTCTTAATGCAATTTTTCCCACACCCAGAGTCAAACAGTACCCTAGGTTCCTGTGCCCAGTGTGCTGTAATGCACAAGTAGGAGCTACCAGCTATTTGGCCACTGGTCCACATATCCATGCTGAGATGTATGTACGGTGATGCTGAATGCTTCAAGGCATGGTTTACCATGTCTGACACTGTCCATTACAGTTCTGGAATGGCACATTTTGAAAAGTTTGTTCTTGATGGAATCTGCCATTTGGGATAGGCATGGGCCATCAGCCTCCGAAATCCAACATTCTGTACAAAAGAGAATTGCATCAAATCAATAGACAGGACTTCCGCAGCTGCTGCATTTAGCTCATGTGCAGTTGAATGACTCGGAAGGAATTTGGAGTTCTGCTCAAACATGCCATGCAGCATAAGTTGGACATTTTTGGGATTGGTGTATCAAACAGCTGGATTCTTCATGGTGGCATTGTTGGGGTTCTCTTTGACTCCTGGGGATTCATAATCATATGTGCTGCTGCCCGAGTGACAGCATAGTCTTTGTGGATTTTCTGCAATAGTGCAACTGTGCTTTTATGACTCAGGGTGCCAGAGCTGCTCTGCCCACAGAATCCTTCTCCTCATCTCTATGGATCTCCTCACTTGCCCCTCTGCCCTCATTGTCTGTTGCCCTGTCACTTCTGTTTTCTTTGCCTGATAATTATGAAGGACAGGGACCCCCTGACACTGGTTTCCTTCTGGTACTGTCTCCAGCATAATGGGTGCCTGTTCTTCAGGTGTTTGTGTTGCCCACCAGTGGCTAGGTGACTGCTCTTTTTACTCCTACTGACTCATGCTTGACACAGCTGACAGATAGCAACTGTCTCATCAGGTTGGTCAAGTATATAGAAATCCCACACTAGGGATTTTGTGACCCTTGCTTTAACATGGTGCTTACACTGGGAGAGCTGAGGAGAAAGGTTGGAAATTGGTGTTTTTTGGGATCATTGGAGAACCTTAAGAATACTGGGGAGGGGGGACTTTAGTAGTTTGATCACTAGTGCACACAACATCCCTGCACCATCTTCATCACCTCCCTTATGCTTTTTCAAATCAGGCTCCCATAGGGAATCCGACACATCAGCAGCAGCAGCAGCAACAGCAGCACAGCTAGTGCTATCCTGCTCTACAGGTCTGTCCTTTTCAACATCACCATCTCCATGACTCTGACCCTCTCATCATGACAAGTCTGACTCACATTTTCTAGATCTCCCACCTCCACCACTGACTCCACACTATCGGGCTCAACACCACCACCACCACCAGGACCCATAGGGACACCAGCAACCTCCTTCTCAACCACTGTTTCTTGTTTTATGGTGCTGCTGCTTCCCTTGTCACCTGACATATCCCCCACCAGCATGGCTGCCACATATGTGGCAGAGAAAAATCTGGATACACTAATGTCACTATTCCAAACTACTACTTCACTGCTACCAGCCCTGGACCCGACAGAACAGGCTGTCCCTGCTTCTGGAAAAATTGTTTTTTTTAACTGCACCACTATTTGGCCTCAAAGATTTGGAACTCTTCTTTGATGTGCTCCAGGCACTTTTAGCTTTTTACTTGAGCTTTTCTTCCAAGTCATTCTTCTATGTTAAGTAACTTGTTTTTTTTTTTAAAACAGAACAGGGATTGCAATGACTGGGGTACCATACCAACAATGACAGAACCCTTTGTTCTTTTACACAGCAGAGGGATTATAACAGCAGGGATGACAACAGTGACAGCACCATTTTCTTGCTAATAAACAGCAAAGGGACAGCAACGACAGGGGTACCAACTGTGACAGAACCCTTTTTTGCAAATAAACAGCTCAGAGACAACAATGGCAGGGGTACCAACTGTGACAGAACCCTTTTTTGCTGATAAACAACACAGGGATAACAAAGACAGGGGTACCAACAGAAACATAATCATTTTTTTGCTAATAAATAACACAGAGAATACAATGACATGGGTACCAACAGTGACAGAACACCCTTGTGTTTATGCATAGCTCAGGGATTACAGCAACAGGGGTACCAACAGTGACAGCATAGAATCCTTTTTTGCTAAAAACAGCACAGGGATTACAATGACAGGGGTACCAGCAGTGACAGAACCTTTTTTATGCTAGTACACAGCACAGGGATTACAACAACAGGTATACCAACAGTATCAGAATCCTTTTTTGCTAATATAAAGTACAGGGATTACAACAACAGGGGTACCAACAGTGACAGCACAGAAGCCCCATTTTACTAATAAACAGGACAGGGATTACAATGACAGTTATGAACAGTGACAGAACCCCTTTTTATCTAATAAACAGCACAGGTATTGCAATGACAGGTCTACCTTACCAACAGTGACATAATCAGTTTGTTGTTTTTACACAGTATTGGGATTACAATGACAGGGGTACCAACAGTGACATAACCCTTTTTTGCTAATAAATAGCACAGGGATTGCAAAAACAAGGGTATACCATACCAACTGTGACAGAATGTTTTTTTTACTACTAAAGAGCAGAGGGATCATAACAACAGGGGTAACAACAGTGACAACAGAGCAATTATTATTATTTTTTTTTAATCAGCACAGAGTTTTACAACAACAGGGGTAAAACAGTGACATCAGAACTATTGTTTTTTTTTATCAGCACAGGGATTACAATGACAAGGGTAACATTAGTGATAACAGAACAATTTGTTTTTTTAAACAGCACAGAGATTACAATGACAGGGCTAACAGTGCTTAAAAATATTTTTTAAACACCACAAGGATTAGAATGACAGGGGTCACAGGGATTATTAGTAATTAGTAATTTGGTAGGACACAGAGCAGAAAATCTGTAAAACTATTACAGAAACAGTGCCAAAATGGCTTACCTAAACACAGCAAACTCAAATGAGAAAACAAAAATTAGAAATTATAGATAAAAAAGAGGTTCCATGTGATTTGGGTGAAAACAGAAAGGGAGAAACAATAAAGGCGATGGCCTTTTGAAGAATGTAAAAATGGCGACCGTACATATGGGCGATCACCAAAAAGGACACAAATGCACCCCTATTGCTAAAATAACCAACTCTGAGGTCATAGTACCTTGGGGAAGGGAGAAAGCATCTGTTGCTGTTTTGGAGATCATCCTTTTTTATACGCCATTTTTTCATTTGCCGAAATGCCGTCGCACTTATTGTTCTCACCCTTATTGTTTCACCCAAATTACGTGATACTAAAGAGAAATAACAAGCAAGACTAAGGAAACAAAGCTCTAACAGAAATCTCCTACTTAAAAAAAGCTGTGGATCTTTCTGGGCTACCTTGCTGCTACACTCCCCAACACCATTGGTTCACAGACTGCTGAACAAAACTGAAACCACTACTGTACTTTAAAATGAATAATCACAGATAAACTGAACAAAACACATTTAGGAGCACTAGGTACTCCACAACAATTTGGTAGTAATTTGAAATCCAAATTGCTCAGTTCTGAAATAAACTGAAAAGTTTTTCTTGCTCAGAAAAAGCACAAACTCTTCTCTCTACTGTTACTTCACAACACCGCAATGAGAGACAGAGGGCCAGATTTTCACAGGTCAGATGCAAGCTGCAACAATGGTAGCTTGCGCCAACTGCCCCTGCATCAGGAACACTGTGCCCAATTCAGTTTCATATAGGGCACCTGAGCCTGAGTCTTGTGACTTGCTGCATCAGTCTAACAGAGAGCGCAGCCACCAAGAAAGCCGCAAGCTGTGTAATGGGTGGGTGGCAGATGCTCCATCAGGAGGGAGCATGGTAGTGAATCATGCCCCCTCCCCAAGCCCTGATTCCCCATATTATTAACAATGAAGCCCGTGTGGGCTAGTGAACCACCCAGCCCAGGTCCCTGACATTATGAATAATATAGCCCATGTGGGCTAGAGACCCACCCAGCCCCGATCCCTGAAAATTGTCATGTAAGTTATTAAAAAAGAAAATAATTATGTCATATGCAATATAGCCTTGGTGGTCTAGTGACACCCCCACCTGGTAGTGCCAGACCACCCCACTCCCCAGTTGCTGTTATTCACTAAGCATGTACTATTTACAGTATTCACTCATAGAAGAGCTCAGTCGGTGGATGGCCATGGTAATGAGAGGTGGGCTGTGCCAGTTGCCTGCTAGGTACGGATCGGGGGGGAGTGGGCTGGTCTGGCACTGCCGGGTGGGGGATAGGGGCCACTAGACCACAAGGGATACATTGCATATGACATAAATATTTTCTTTATAAATAACTGACATGCCATTTGCAGGGACCAGGGATCAGGGCTGTGTGGGTTCCTAGCCCACAAGGGTTATATTATTCATACTATTGGGGATTGGGGCTGAGGGGGCTGATACATGTAATTAGTTTGGGGATCAGGACTGGGGAGGACTACTGGATTACCAGGGATGTATTGGGCGTACATATGTTACACTGGTGAGGCACACAGCGGCACACAGTTGCCAACCTTTCCAGACATTGTCTAAGTACCTCTATGCCTGCTTTTTGATGATATAACAGTACTTAGACCATTGTCCTCTTGGAGGGTTCTCTGAATATCAATTAAGGGGATATGGCAGCCTGAATCTGCCACAAACCCCCTAGTGCCATGCCGCAGCAATTTTTGTGGTGCAAGGCTGGTGCAAACCCCCTTTACCGCAAGCAGCCTGCGTTCGCCATAGGCTGTTTTCCTGAATAGCTCCTGGACACATCTTTTGATGTAAGGTGCCAGTTGCGGCACAACTGTTTGCCACAAGCACCTTGTGTCTGACACAGGGCTTTGAAAATCTGGCGCAGCCTCCTCTGTGTCCTATAGGCTGTTCAGCAACATGTGACTTCACTGTTGAGCAACATGTAGCCTCCAATCCCATAAGTACAGTGCAAACTTTGCCTTTGTGATGAACTTCACTGCCAAAGAAGTAACTTTGCAGATCTGCAAAACTTCACCTCTGTTCTAACTCTGTGGTGAAGTTGTGACTTCACATTTTCATTCAGTTGTTGCTTTACCATGAAGTTCCAACTTTGCATGGTGGATTAATTTGAAAAATGAGGTGAATTCGTGAATTAATCCACGAGAAAAAATTTTCCAATTTCACACATCACTGATGCTGGAGACCTGGGCATACATTGCAATCCTGACTCTCACCACTAGGTTGGAGTTGACCGGGGAGTACTACAAAAGTACTACACAGACACTTAGGGAGGGCTGGCATTTTTACACTTTGTCAGTGCCTCCTTTGGTGTGAAGAGGGAGATAAAATTAGAAGTTGGTGGCTGAGCAACTCCCTCTATAAGCTTGATGTGGAAAATTAAATTCACATTGGGGGAGGTTAGAAGGTCACAAAAGACATTGGACAGTCATTGTCTGCTATGCGGGGGGGGCATCCACATCAGTGTTGTGGTCTGCTCAACGCTACTGCTGCCAAAATAAAGTTGATCCTAGAGGGTCTATCAGCTGTTCTTCATCATGTTGTATGCACTGGGGAATTCAATATTGTGGTGTGAGCTAAAGTAGGTGGTGGTCTGTGACCAGTACACCTGATGATTAATGTAGTTGCATTTCCTGTAAAGTGACTGAAATCCAGGAAGCTATGGCAGACTGAAGGGGATAACAAATTTTACCAAAAACTAGAGCCCACATAAGCAAAATATGGCCATATTTTGCTAGGAATTAGAGGTGGACGAAAGTTGTTATTTCTGCCTTAGTGGAACTTCCGCTAAATTTTATAACTTTCGCAGAAGTTTCTGAACTTCCATCAATGGTGGATCAGAAAATGTCTGAATGTTTTGGATGAAATTTTGCCCTGTTCCTCTCAGATATAGGCAGAAGAAGAAAAAAAATAACTTCACCTGGTGTAGAGTGCCCCCCAACCAAGCCCTGTCCGAAATAAAAAATAAAATTCCCTGGCAGCTAGAGGTCCCTCCTACTACCCAATCACCTACCTCATATAAAAAAAAATAATTCCCTGATGTCTAGTGGCAACTGCCACTGGTCACCAACCACCTGATGTAAAAACATTAATGCATGAAGTAGGTGTATGCCTCAGATAAGAGATTTGCTTTCATCTGCATGATAAAAAGCACTTCTGTAATAATACTGTTTTTCCTATGTAAAAGTCTCCTGCTTGGGAACAGGATGGCCATCAGGTGAATTAAGTGTAGTGTAAACAGAAAGCTGATATTGGTGTGCCCCTCTCATTCTAGGTCATCTGTTAAGGATTGCTTCAAGCTTCCCATTTTTGCTGGTGTTCAGTTAAATGCTGGGCAGGTTGTGCACACTTACATAGAAACATAGAAATTGTTAGGAAAAAAGGACTGCCAGGCCCATCCAGTCTGCCCATAAACCCTATACATGTTTGCAGCCTCTGACCCTATCTGGTCAGTGGCTTTCCATCACTCCTGGAGTTAATCATGAGAGCATCCTTCCCCTGTAATCTCAATAGTTGCCCATCATCCACAGTGGATTTTATCATCTTAGTGATGTTGTTAAGTTGCATCTCTGCCTCAGCAATAATGGTATAAGGACTCTAGTGTAGATTCTGTCACTTTCTGCTTGAACAACTGTAACTGATCCAAGACCAGCAGACACTACACACAAGTCAGGAAGGAGGTGCAGATAAAGAGTAAGCAGCCCCAAAGAGAACACAACAAACAAAAAAGTTTATCACATTCAGAAGCATTGGGGTGCAGACCTGTATTCCAAAGGAGTTCACCATGACGCATCAGTAGTGTAAATCAAAAAGATTTAATGAATAATTCACACACTATAATGGTACAGCAGAGAACCAGGCTACTCTTTGAGGAGCAGTGACTCCAGTGCTTTGTTCACTGGAGCTTCATTCATTCATTCAGTCATTCATTCATTCTTTATTTATATAAGGCGCCTTTCTTAAAACCAAGGCACCTGTACAAGTACATAAAATAATAAATAATTAGAACACTAAAACAGTCATAAATCATTAAAAGTTTCCTAAAAAGATATGTTTTCAAAGCTCCCTTAAAGCTTTGGACAGTCGGGCAATTTCACACATTAGCTTCCTCAGGGATTCAGTCAGGCACAGTGAAATACACTACTGATGCATTCTAGTGAACTCCTTTGGAATACAGGTCTGCACCCCAGTGCTTCTGAATGTGATAAACTTTTTTGTTTGGTGTGAACAACTGCAATGCAGTTTACTGTCATACAGCTTCTGCATATGTTAAAAAAAAACCCTGGTGACTAGCGGACCCTCCGTTCACCCAATCACCCACTCAATGAAGACATCGTGCCCTGGTGTCCAGTGTAATCCTTCCACCCTTCCTGATCCCCCATTGTCAAAATAAACAAGTCCCACTCCCTGGTAGTCTAGTGAACCCCCCTTCCTATCCCTGATCCCCAGTCCCTGAATTCCAAACAGATATTCCATGGTGGTCTAGTGCACCCCCACACCAGCAAGAAGTGTCCCACCACCCCCTCCCCCCATCCTGAACCCTTGCAAGTGACCAGAATAGTTCTCTTCTCTCCACCATGGCTGGCTGCCCACTAAGCTTTTAATGAATGAATGAATGCATGCTTGTACATGCACATGCTCATTCATTGAGAGCTCAGTGGGAGACCAGCCATTATGGAGAGGGTAGGGCTGTGCCAGTCACCCACTGGTGTTCGGGATGGGGTTAGCAGGGTGGTGGGACACTACTTGCTGGGTAGGGGGTGCACTAGACCAGCAGGGAATATCTCTTCAGATTTCACAGACTGGGGATTAGGAATTGGGAGGGGGGTCATTAGACCATCAGGAAGTGGAACATGTTTATTTTGAAAATATGGGGGATTGGGATCGGGGCAGGGTAACACTGGACACCAGGGCATGATGGCCTCATCTCATGGGTGATCGGGTGGGTGGAGGGACTGCTAGTCACCAGGGATATTTTTAACATATGTGGTGACTGCTTAACAGTAAAGTGCATTACAGTTGCTCAGGCAGAAGGTGGTAGAACCTACACTAGTGTACTCATACCATTATGACTGAGGAAGAGATACAACCTAACAACATCATTAAGATGATAAAATCTTCTCTGGATGATGGTCAACAACTGAGATTACAGGGGTAGGATGCTGTCATGATTGCCTCCCAGGTTGCACGCAACCTGTCCAGCATTTAACTGAACACCAGCAAAAAAGGGAAGTTTGAAGCAATCCTTAACAGGTATCCTAGAATGAGAGGGGAACACCAGTTAGAACTTTTTGTTTGCAGTACATTTAAGCCAACTGGTGGCCATCCAATTCCTAATCAAGAGACTTTTCCATAGGAAAAACAATGTTACTGCAGAAGTGCTTTTTCTCTCATATGAAAGCAAAGCTTTTGACTAAGGCTTACACCTGCTCCATGCATTATTATGTTGTTGTTTTTTTGCACACCTTCACTAGGTATCACACAAGTTGGGAAGGAGAGTGGAATAGAATTAAAGGCTCTCCAACTAATTGCCAACATGAACTGTTTTTTTATGAACTACAGCATGAAAAATATGGTATGATGAAAAAAAATCAAACAGCTCTGATCACGTCACTGCCTCCAGATCTCCACAAATTTATCTGATTATCAATATGCATTTGTTTTGCGCAACAGTACTTCAACATTCAAGTGGTAAGTGCTCAACAAGAAAATACTGTGGTCATCACTTTACTAAAACTCTTCCAGGGTGAATAATATGACAGAACCAGCTGATGAACCGTAACAAAAAAAAATCTGCTTTTTGCCTTATGGAGCAAGCAGAAAGGAGTTTAATTGTGCTCTTGCCTTATTAACCATCACATTCCCTGTTAAAATAGCAAAATTATTTCCTTTATTTCATGTTTCCTAAATTATTGTCAGTAGGTAGTAGGCAAAAGCATTGCTTTCTTAAATACATTAAAGGTGACATTTTCCCTTCCAATATCAATGCATTGTTGCTACCATTAGTGTAAGTGTTTCAAAATATAGTACATAGGCAAAGCACAGGCAAATGCTACATCATTTAAAATACATTAGCTCCCTTTACATGAAAAATTAACCTAATACAGAGGTGGACAATAGATAAATAGCTTTGACCTTCCAATGCAAACAGTCACAGACAAACCATAAGGAGAACAAATGAGTCTAGGCCACAGGCTATCTAGAACTTTAGCATTCACAAGACATATGTATTTGAATGATAGTCAAGAGTTTGGGTGTAATTTATTGATGGCTTTACATAGTGCTAATAGATACGCTCACACCACAATAATCATTCAGTGTCACTGTTCCTAATTGCACTTACATCTCGTTATACAATGTTTTGTTATTTAAGTTGATTTAAGGCTACTCATCAGTACATTGTTTCCCACCTGTAATACAGCTTATTGAATTTACAATAGTTCAAACACAGACACACACACTACACTACACACACATTATCATATAAAATGCTCAGTTCCATAAAATACCATTGACATACTGATTTAAAACCGTTGGTACAGTACAGTATGTACACTGTAGCAGTTGAACATATTATTTCACTTCATCAGTGATTTTTTAAGCTTGTGTGGATGCCATATTGCTAGAAAGAATATGGCATGCAAACTGAAATATAACAAATGAAAGAGCATGCTACTGATTTCATGTCTCAAGCTGTTGTTTATTTATGTATTTGTTTACTTACTTATTGAAGTGGAATGGAACTTCCCCACTGGAACAGATGTCCCATTTTAGTGAGGTTCCAAGCAGAATAACTACAGTGAGTATTAGCACAGTGAACAATTATCTGTAGATGCAGGGTATATAATTAGGAGTTATAAAATGTATCTCCTGCATGGCAGTTTACAGCATGTTATACTTCATTGAGGTATTACTAATACACACATGCTGCTCCTGTGGTTACATGATCCTATAGCAAATATTTAACAGCAGAGATGTTATGAGATTTAGAGAGAGTGAGTTTTAGTTTTTGGGAGTAGGTGAGGCAGACATTCATGGCTCCTGATGTTGTTCTTGATTTAGTTGTTCCCTTGATGTTGTTAAGTACATCAAGGGAATTAATACAACTCAGAAGGAAAACCTACACTAAGTAAGAAACAAATTCTTCTGCTCACTCATCTTAATAGAAGATATTGGCAAAGGAAAACAGGGTGGTGCATAAATATAATTAGGCAGAGGGTAGCCACTTTGGGAAGACTAGACGGACACCATGGTCCACATCTGCCAACACTTTTCTTATGTTCTTAGTAATTGCCAATGTCAGTTGATCTAGATTTCTGTCAACATACAGTAAGAGGTCTGAAAAGGCAAGTTTGGATCACTGAAGTAGTCTGACGAGAGTTTATAGATGCCCTTACACAAAGGACTGGATTTTGAATGAGAAAGATTTAGGTGCATCCCTGGGATGAACCCGCTCGTATCTTGACCACCCCCATAACCATTGCCTACTTGGATGCAGTTAATAGGATTTTCAAAACCAGACCTAATTGCTGTAATTGGTCCTGGTTTAGGGCAACATGCATTCAACTTTTGACACATTTGCGTTTTTGGGACCAGTGAGACAGACAATTATGGCTAAATTGGTGGCTAAAGCCCATAACTGGCAGCAATGGAATCAGCACAGATGACCATACCATACAAGACTAAAGCCCAAGTAGCAAAGCTAAGATTTGTTTGTTGGGGAAGTACATCCCCAATTCTCTTCCTATTATTATGGACAGAGGGGGCATAGGTGGGAATATAGTTTGCTGTGACATGAATCCATGCCTTCAAAGTCCAACAAGATGAATCTCTCTCCAGACAGTTTTTTGGGACAACAAACGGAGTGCAACAGCACTGAGCATGTAGTTAGATGCCTTCTAAGATGGTAGAATCCTTCCACCAAGAACTGGAACAGTGTCATCAGTAGCAAGATAGGTAAGTTCAAACACACTGCATGAAGTTCAGAGAAAATCCCTCATATTACTTACACTGCTTCAACTGGCCCCTGGAATACACCATGCAGAAATACATGTCAGCAACCCAGATTCAGGAGCAGAGAGTATAAAGACGCAGAATTGCCAAGAGGTTAGAGCACCAAAGTGGTGAACTTGCAGACCTAGCAGTCGTGGGTTTCCCACAACCTCTGTTTGCATACTAAGTGACCCTGAGCAAGTCATTTAACCTACTAGATTGCACACGGACATTATATTTCTCTCAGTGTGCCTTTTCCAGCTAAAATTGTATAAATAAATAACTAAATAATAAAAAATAGCAGTTGCATTAGCACCGATGACTGCACTGTGCAAGGCAGCAGACCCAGCAGCAGCAAAGCTGACATCTTGGTGGGGCAGTACATCCCGATTCTTTCCATCCTCTGATGGATATAGTGGGATGAGGAGTAATGTACTATTAACAGTGTCAAGGATCCATGTTAGAAATATCTGCATTGGCACATCAAAGCCATTGCAAAACTTTCAAAAACTAACTCTGGGAGGCACATGACTGTGCAGTATTGGAAATCTGGCATAAGATATTTAGCTTGTGGAAATTTCAGTAATGATACGAGGGAAGCAAGTTATCTTTATAGTACAGAATGCAATGATGTGTTCCTTTCAGGGTGTTTAGTTAAAATCATTCATCTTGCTTTGCTCTGCTTAGCAAAGAGGGTATAATTTCAGAGTTGGGTCTAAGGCAAATTGTAGTTTTGTTCAGATATTCAGAATTAGGGCTGTATTTTTCTACCAAAGAATCAAATTAGTCCAGCTTGACTGTTTTAATTCAGCGAGCCTTAATTTAACAATGGGATGGAACTGAATAAACATACAACATATGTAAACAAACATTTAGGTAGTTAAGATGCTGTTATTTACATAGAATGACTAGGCTAGAAGGTGAAATAACATACATTTTTACATAGTAAGGTACATTAGATAACTAGGAATTGTTTTGGGAAGGTAGTTGCAAGGAAGAAAGAGGAGTGATGAGGTAGACTCTGAGGATGGGAAGATAGGGAGAGGGTAGGAACAGATTGGGGAGAGGTGAAGGTGAAGAAAGGGGGGAGGTGACAGGTACTGGGGGTGTGGAGATAGATTTAATATGGTGTTTGGAGTCTGGGAGGGAATGGGAGTCTCAATGGGAAGTGGGCAATTGATTCCAGAGGTTGGGGAGGTGGTAAGAGAAGGCAAAGGCACCAGCCGCTGATTGCCAGTGAGGGATGGCAAAGTAGTGGGAATGCTAGGATCTAAGGGAGTAGGAAGGGCTGGGAGCAGAGAAAAGGAGTGAGGAGAGGTAAGGAGGGAGAAGGTTGAACCAGTATTTTGACATGATAATAAGTGGGTGAATATGTCACCTGTAGGAGAGGGGGGAGAAATTAAGAGAGGAGAGAAGTGTGCAGTGATGAGTACGAGGTGGGGCGTTGGTGGCAAATCTGCATAAAAGGTTGAGTAATGTGTCAAGCTTAGAGATGGAGGAGGCTGGGGCTGAGGCAAATGTAATATCACTATGGTCGAGGAGAGGGAGGATAGTCTTGTGAACTAAGTCACAACGAATGTGTAGGGGAATGGGATGCTTGTTGCAAAAGATCCCGCCAAATTTGAGGAGCAGTTTTGAACAGAGGGAGTTGATAGGGACCAAGTAGTTGAAGTGTTGGTCTAACCAAAGTCTGAGGTATTTGTATGATGTGATGGTATCTAGCATGGAGGTGTCCAAGGTGGTGAACCAAGGCGGGGGGAAGGAGTTTGGCCATTTTTAAGGGGAGCCAAAGATCATGAGGACTGTTTTTTTTGGTGTTCACATTTAGGTTATTGTCATGGAACCAAGTTAGCACTCTGTTAAAATCGGACTGAAGTGGTAATTGGACAGAATCAGTGGTGAGGGCCAGAGATGTAAAGGATAATGTTGCCTGTGTAGAGGTGAATGCTAGAGTGAGAGCAGTCTGTGGGGAGGTTGTTAATGAAAATAGAAGAGAGGATGCGACTGAGGATGGAACTCTAAGGGACACCAGATAGGATGGGGAGGTCGCAGATGCAGAGTCACCTACTATGATGGATTGCTGGTGATCACTAAGGTAGGATTTGAATCAGAGGATAGTGGAGGATGCTTGAACTACTGTTTGCAGCTTCCAGAGGAGGTAAGGGTAGGAGACAGAGTCGAATATCATGGCAATGTCAATAAATATTGGTGATGTGAGGTGGCCTTTGTCCATTGTGGTGAGGATTAAACTAATGACATGGAGAAGGGAGGTGGCTGTGGAATGTTTTTGTTCCAGAATCCAGATTGATAGTCTGAGAAGACTTTTGTTGAAGAAAGGAAATCAGCTAGTCTTGAGAGAACTAGGGATTCCTGGAGTTTTGTCAATGAGGGGAGCAAGGAAATTTGGTGGTGATTTCCAGGGGAAGAGGAGTTATCTCTTTTGTGCAGTTGGATAACATTGGCCAATTTTCATTGGTTTGGACAGTGTTGTTGTGGAAATATAGGTTAAAAATGTGAGAGTGAGGAGAAACAATGGCTGGGGCGGAGAGGCATAGGAGCTTTGGGTGAAAGCCACCTGAGCTACACTTGTGTGGATTAATTGTGCATAGGGTGAGAAAAACTTCACTGGGTGTGGTGGGATGGAGGCTGAACCCATTAGAGGGGGTGTTGGTGTAGGGAGGCACTGTACTCTCAGGTAGTGCACAGGATGTGAAGAATTTGTTAAAATTATCAGCGACTGAGGTGGAGTCAGAGACAGTGGATCTGTGTTGCTTGAGTGTAGGGGTAGATACCTGGCAGGAGGGGTTGAGAATGGATTTTATTGTGCTCCAAAAGGATAAGGAGTTGGGGCAGGATGAGAGGTTTGAACTGAAGTACTCAAATTTAGCTTGGTGTATCACTTTTGTGCAGGTACTTCTAAACTTGTGATATAGTTGGAGGTCAGAGGTGGCTTTGGAGGATTTAAAACTTGACCAAGCAGTGTTGTGAGTTTGAAAAGTGATAGGATATATTGGGAGATTCAGAGAAGGTGGTGCCGGCTTACCCTTGTGGTGCAGAGAGGGGCATAATGGTTCCATATTCCTGTCAGGATGGAGGAGAAATGCAAGACAGCCTGGATAACATCTGAGGCTGAGAACACTGGGAACCAATTTTCTGAGTATTGGTCAGCCTGGAGGAGGTGGGGGTAATTGTGTGGGTAGAGCAGAGGCTGAGATATTTGAGGATGATTTGGAAAGTTTTTTTTTTTTTTTTTTGGTGCAGTATGTGAAACTGTGATTGCTGATAGCGTCATTGAAGACTTCTGCAGTGGATATGCAGTGGGGGTGAGAGAAAAGGATCCAGTTGAGGAGGGTATGATTGGTGGAGAGTGGGTTGTAATGGGTAGGTTCATTTAGCAGCTCAGAGGGACTGAGAGATTCAACAGAGATTCTGGTGTGAGAGGAGGAGGGTGAGAGCCAATCAATGTTGAAGTCCCTCAACATGAGGAGTTCGTCTGAGGAGAGGGAGACAATAGAGCTGAGGCATGAGAGTAGGGAATCGGGGACAAGTTTAGGGGCTGCAAAGAGAGTGCAAATGTAGACTGGGACTGTGGAACCGATAGAGAGCTGGACAAGGAGCATCTCGTGGGATTTGGGAACTGTGCTTTGGAATGAGACAGAGTTGGGATCAAGCTACTAACATACATGGTGACAATGCCACCCCACTTTCCATGGTACTGGCAGTAAAGTGTGAAATTTGGGAGGGCTAGTTGGGTTTCTAGGGTGTGAGGGGAAAGCCATGGCTCAGAGACACAAAAAACATCTAGTGGGTGCTGTGTGAACCAGACATTTAGGGCATCCATTTTAGGTAGGAGTCTACTGGGCATTTATGTGGAAAATTTGAAGACCCTTTGGGGGGGCAGGGCTGGGGGACCAGGGTTACGTTTGACATTGCCGAAGATCAACAGGAGAAAAAGGAGAAAAGAGTATAGGAGGTGCCTCTTGGATCAGAACAATAAGGAGAGGGGTTAGGGGTCTTGGGGGTGCTGAAGGGAGAGAAGAAGGGATATATGTTTCGATAGGGAGAAAGGAGAAGGCTTGGGTGGATGGTACAGTTGGTTGTAGTACGGTGAGCAAATGGGAGGGTGGGGGGTTTGGTGAGTGATAAAGGAGGATTGACTATTAGGAGGCAGTTCCTGTGAGGGATATGCGGAGAGGGGGCAGGGGACTCAAGATGGAGGAGGAGCAGTAGGCAGGTGAAGTTTATGACCATTTTGAGGTTGCAGCATGGGGGTGGAGAGAGTATGGAGGGTAACTGCTTGAGCCTGAGGAGGAGATGAGTAAAAGGGGTCAGGCGATGGTGGGAAAACAGCTGGATTTAGGAACTTGTTTAAAGTTGGGAAGGTTTGAAATCAGTGAGGGCTGAGAGAATATTTGGTGACACTTAGTGAGAGAGGTGATAAACAGCAGGTGGGCGCACGGTGAGACAGAATATAACATACCCACACAGTCATGTGACCAGAACACCCTATAAATCTAGAGCCAGCCAAGGGTGGGAGGGGCAGCAACTGTGCTTGCACAGTGGCAGGACAAACTGGAGCTGAGCAAGTGATCACTGGTGAACTAGCTGCTGTGGTACTTAGCCATACCTGTGCTGTGGAGGTTCCATGTGTCATGTAATTATTCCTCAGTTCAGTGAGTGATCAGTTATGCATCTTCCCCAGTAAACTGAAAAACACTTTCCTTGGTGACTAGTGACAACCCCCACCCTCTGATCACTGCCCCCATATCATTAAAAGTTTCCATGGTGTCTTGCAGCACTCCACACCCTCCAATTACCATCTCCCTATCATTAAATATTTCCCTGGTGACTAATGGCACCCCCCCACCTTCCGAGGGTGGGGGAGGGTGCCACTAGACAACAGGGTAACATTATTTCATAGGGAGAAAGTGATCAGAGGTTGGGGATGCCATTATACACCTGGGAAACATTTAATGATAGGGGGACAGCAATCTAAGGGTGGTGGGGGGTGCCACTAGACACCAGGGAGTGAAATATTACATTAATGCAGGACCGGTGAAGCTGATCACAATTCATACATTCATTCCCTAGTTCAGTGACTCACTGGACTGCAGAATGAATGTATATATTGCAGATTCATGTTTTAAACTGATGAAAGAATTTCCGCAGAACTGACCTCTGACAGTGATCAGTTCTGCAGAATTTCCTTCAGCAATTGAATATATCAACCCACAGTTAATACATTTATCCTGCTGTTCTAAGTCAGAAATTCCACAAAAGTTGCCAGAAGGATTTCTAAACTTTTGTGAAGCGGCAGTTCAAATTTTGCACTAATTCCACCGGTGGAAGATTTTTTTTCGTACAACACTAAACTGTGTTCTTTAGTTTCCTCAGTTTGCAGTTTGTGAACTGCAGAACAAGACAAAGTAATGGCTTTTGGCAAAGACTGTAACCATGGCTCAGTATACAAGAGACCTCCCACACTATCCAGAGTGCCTGATTAATCAGGCACTGCAATTAAAATCTGCAGCCCTGTGGTTCCAGCACAGCAATCACTCACATTCTGCTATAGGATACTAGAACAGCTGTTCAGGGTGGTGGCCAGTGAAAACAGCTAAGCTAGCTTCCTCACTTTAGTGAACCCCTCTATAAGGAATTTCTGTTATAGTGAACACCTGTAATTGCTCCCATTGTTACCTAATTAGGTATATTAATACCATGCTATAGTGAACAAATTTGCTGACTCTAGAAGCGTTCCTTATAAAGAGGGACCACTGTAAAAACTGCTAAGTCAAAACAGCTATGTCAAATACAGCAACCAAAAACTACTCCCCTCCCTGAGGTGCATCCTCTCCTTGAGTTGGTAGATATAAGAAGGGGGGAGGTGTACTGCTACCTGACGGTGATTGCCCTAGCTATGCAACCCAGCATCTGATTTTCTTTGGGTGCTGCCTTCTTGCATTGTGTCAGGTGTTTCGAGCCACTCTTGATCATTACACCCAGCACATTTTCCTCCTCTGTCATTGTTATCTGTACATCACCCAACCAATATTTAGTGTCTGAGTTTTTTGCCTCAAGTGCAGAGCTTCACAATGTTTTGCATTGAACCCCAGTTTCCAAATGCCAGACCACTTCTCTAGCCTAACCAGGTCTTCCTTGAGCTCCTGTTTACCCTCCTCCATGTCTACCCTACCACTGAGCTTTGTGTCATTTACAAACAGGCACATCTTACCCTTGATCTCATCAATGATGCCACTTTTGAATATGTTAAACAACACCAGGCCAAGCACTGAGCCCTGTTATAATCCACTGGTAACAGGCCTAGCTTCTGAGAATTCCCCCCCCCCACTACAACCTTTTTCAGTTTTGAGCTTGTAGCCAACTTCTGACCCACCTAAGAAGCTTAGCCCCCATCCCTAGATCTTCCTGACCAGTCTCCTGTGAGGTACAGAGTTAAAGGACTTACTGATGTCCAGATGCAGGATATAATCCACTTGACCTCTGTACACTGCCTTGGTGACTCTGTTGAAGAAGTTAATTAGGTTCAACCAGCAGGACCTCCCCAACACAAACCCATACTGCTTTTTATCTTGCAGCCTATTATCCTCCAGAAAACTCACCAGTCTTTCAGGATGGTCTCCATTAACTTGCCCACTATTGAAGTCAGGTTCACTGGACTGCAGTTCCCTGGTTCAACCCTTGGCCATTTTTGTGGAGCAGTACCACATGTGCAGTTCTCCAATCCAGGGGCATGTTCCTGGATTCCAGAGAGGTGTTAGACAGATTTGTCACTGGGTCTGTCAGAGTCTCTGCCAGTTCCCTTAGGCCCTTTAGTACCCAGTCAGCATGAATGATGCCATCCATGATGTCCCCACTCACTGTCTCCACCCTACTGTATGATTTTGACATTAGAGCCCTCACTGAAACTTAGCTCAAAAGTAAAGTAGATAAAGACATATGGGTGTCATAATACAATTTGTTCCACAGAGATAGGCAAAATAAATGGAATGGTGGAATTGCTTTATATGCAAAGGATAGTTTTAAATTTGCCCCAGGAACACTAGCTGATGATGGGAGTGAGCCCAGAGTGTGACATTTTGAAGTGGATATTTTACTGGGAAGCTGTAAGGAGTTGTACAGTGAGGTTAACTTAACACCCCTCCACCTGGAGATGCCCTAAAACCAGAGAAAATATTTTCCACATAAAGTAAAACTGTTAGTGCTATTGTAATTATGGGAGATTTTAGCCTAAATGGGATGGCAGACACGAAAAACAATATGTGCATGATAGGGTGCCCAAGCTTGACCTGCACTAGAATATCTGGTCCTTGACATGAACCAGTTATGAAAAAAAGTACAACATCTGTTGGACTGGGTTCTAATTTGTAACTTGGGTAGCATAACTTGCTCAGACACCCTATCACACACCCTGAGTGATCACTCCCCAATTTATTGGTGCTGGTAAAAAAAATAGATTATACAACAAACGGAAATCCATTTTTAAGGAACTTAGCAAATTTACTGTAGCTGTTACACTAGTTAAGGCAAACATATAAAAAAATGCAGATTGGACCTATCTCAACGTCATTCCTAACATTAAAACACACTTGATTTCTCTATTCATGAACTAAATAGAATCAGTGCTGATCAGCTACCTAATAACAAAATACTAAATTGTCAGAGATTGAGGTTTATAATTTCCTAACTTTCTATGACATTTTGTGTCTTCAAGTAACATGGTGGCACAATGTCACTCCACCTATGATTTCTAACTACTTATCTTAGTTACGCAGCATGCTCCGTTGTATAAACAAAATCATCACGTAGGAACCAAGCTAGTCTGTTCATTTTTCTTAGAAACTCCTCGAACTTCTTGATTTCTGAAATTAGCTATAACCAGTCCATAGTGTATTGTGGAATGTCATTGTTAATCAAAATCCATCTCCCTCAAAATGATGTTCTGCTGCACTAGTGACATTCACAGTGCAGCAGAACCAAAAAGTGACGTCCACAGGACAGCAGAATGACTTTTCATTCTGCTGCAGTGTGAACATCACACATGGTGTCCTTGAGCAGCAATCTGACATTTAGGGCATACTGACAGGGCACACTCATGTCCTTAGTAAAAATGATTTAAAAAAGAAAGATGTGGGGGGACGTTCCACAATACACTATAAAGAACAGTGCATGCGTAACATTTAATGGCAGGGGTGTTCTTTCACCTTGTTGGCACTATGACAATGGATTACCTCTTGAGCTGTGCTCTCGAAGTAATCCATGGTCATAGTACCAACTCGGTGAAAGAATAGCCCTGTTGTTAACTGTTACTCATGCACTATCCTATATTTTGTTCTGGTTCTCAAGCTAGAAACTAACAGCACTGAGATTATTCTAGTTAATGTACATATTCCCCCTAGGACTAGTAAAATCTACAGTTCTTTTATATTGCAGCAATTGGCAGAAATATTGAAAGAATAGATGATCAAGTTTGAAAATTATTACATTGTAATTTTTGATGACTTTAATGCTAGGATCCCAAATTGATTGGAGCTAGTCAATTTGAGGACAAGCTTGACTTAAAGCTTCATTTAATTAATTCAAAAATAAATATACAAAGCACTTCCAAAAATAATCTAATCAACAAGGTAAATTACATAATGAAATAATGACCAATTTGAATTTTTTCTAGAGAATGGACAGATTCCAGCAGACCCCAAGGGAGATTTTAACTTCAAGGGCCCAATGGGATCTTCAACTATTGACTTGACCTGGATCAATCAGTGTGCCCCGGTAAATCTGCAAGATTTTAAACTTTTGAATCAGCCAGATTCAGTTCACTCACAGATCCTTATTAATTTTCACTTTTTAAATCTTTTTGTTTTTCAAATTTATGTATTTATTAAATGTTTCAACAGTTACAAATACAAGAAACAGTACATAGATACTTGATACAGTGAAAATGCCACCAATGTACTATAGTCTAAATATCCAAATGCCTGAAGAACAAAAAATAGACTACATGCATATAAATAATGATAAAATAGCAATCATAAAGCATACAATGACAAGTTTAGGGTACAAAGTCAGATTTGTCCCATAGTTTATACCACTCATCTACACTAATGTATCTGAAAAAAAGAATATCTATTATGCAGCTTTGCCATAATTTGTTTCCATCTGAAAAATATTGCAGACTAGATTGTAACACATCTCAGTGGTGGGGATCTGTGATGTTAACCAACATTTTGTGATTGATTTATGTGCTGCCAGAAGTAAACTTTGCAGTTACTTGAGGGTGACTAGAGTATGGTAACCCTGGGGGATATCTAATAAAAGGAATAATGCAGCATTTAATTTCAGCTCAGGATCCCAGAGTTCTATAAGTGTGGATGAGACCTTCTGGAAAAGAGGCTCCAGAATGGGACAGCTCCACAGGATGTGGGCTAAAGTCACAGGAGTGTAACCACACCCTCTCCAGCACTGTGCTCCCTTATGTGGTAAGTACTTAACCTGCCTTGCTGGGGTGATGAAATATTGAAGAAAACCTTTCCAGGAGAATGCACACCAAAAAGCAGATGAAGTAACAGTGAATGTGGAAAGAAAAATGGAGTTCCATTGCTGGTCATCAAAACTCATTTTAAGGTCCTTTTCCCAAGCTAGTTATTCATGGTCAAGTGGATGCATTCAAAGGGCCTGAAGTGCTTTGTATAACTGAGAGATGAGGTGTTTTGCTTGAAGATCTCCTAGAAGGGTAAGTATTATAAAAATAATTAAAGCAGGGGGGTGGTCCCTTAAAGATTCTATCTGAAGCTGAGGTTTGAGGTAGTCTCACACCTGTAGATATGAACATACAAACATACGAATGTACCAGCAGAAACAGACCACCTGGTCTGTCTAAGTCTGCTCCAGTGTGCAGCCAACACCCCTAGTTTGCAGCTTCCCCACCCCGTCTCCCCTTTGTCATCCCACTGCCACCCCAACCCCCCTCCCTCACTCTTCTCTGTTCCCTGTCCCATGCCCTTTTGAAGTTGTTCACAGATTTAGATGATACCACCCATTCTGGTAGGATGTTCCATTTTGCTACCACCCTCCCTGTAAAATAGTGTCTCCTCATTTCCTTCCTAAATCTTCCCCCTCTATTCTTAGCCCGTGCCCCCTGGTGACCCTCCCCCTACTTAAATATACCTATAAAACAATGTGTGTGGCAAATGATACTGATTTATCATTTCAGTAAAAGTATAAATGGTTAAATCCTGCAGAAATTGGCACCAGTAATTAAGGCCAAGATGTGACCATCTTCATTATATCAAGTCCATGCTCATAGGGGTAAAGTCTGAAGACCTCACAATTGAAATAAATCTAAATTTGTATGAATTTAGTTCCTTTTTCTGGATTATTTGAAACCAGATATGGATGGCGTCTGCAGTATATGGGTCTGCAAAAGGATTTATTTTATGTAAAGGAGCTTTGGTTAATAATGATTTAGGGAAAAAAGAAAGGTCCCCCTCTTGAAGTTCTAAAGTTTTCCAATGAGCCTAATAATTATTTATTAACCAATATAATGCCATATGAAGCTGCACTGCCTGGTGATAAATCAATAAATTAGGAAGATCCAATTTTCCCATTCCTTTTGGTAATTCTAATACAGTATAGTGGACATGATATTTCTTCCCTTGCCAAATGTACCTGGCAACATGTTTATTTCAATTATGGAAATATGATAATTTAGGAGAGATTGGTATTGTTTGGGCTAAATAAAGAAAGCGAGGGAGGATGATCACACTGATGTTCTCCATGCTTTGAATTAAAAATAATGGTAAATGAGACCAACTGTTAAGCTCTTTATGCAACATTGTGGTAAAGGTATCATAATTAAGTTTGCTAACCTGAGTAGGATTCTCAGCTAAAATGACCCCTGGATAACATAAATATGTAAGGCTCCATTTAAAAGGAAATTGATTTCAAATATTTTTTAGAGGAGGTGTAATGTATAGATAAAACTTCAGTTTTTGACAAATTTAAAGTATATCCTGACAATTGACCAAACAGAGATAATGATGACCAAAGATGAGGGAAGGCTTTATCTAGCTTGGCTAAATTAATTAAGAGGTCATCAGCATATAATGCTAGCTTATTCTTCTTATTGCCAGGAAATACTCCCATTATATTAGGATCCTGATGAAGGACTTGAGCGAAAGGCTCCAAATAGAGGGCAAAAGGAGGGTGGATAGGGGCAACCTTGGCATGTGCCCCTACCAAGGAAAAAGGTTGAAGAAAATTGCCAATTAATGTTCACATAAGCCAAGGTGTGATTGAATAGGGCCTGTAACATTTGAATAAAGTTAGGGGGAGGGGAATCCAAAACAAATGAGAGCACAAAATAAAAAAGGCCACACCACCTGGTCACTTTTTAAATCTTAATACAGAAACAGATCTTGTTTCTCCTACTGAAAATATATCAGAGAAAATAAATACTAAGAGAATAAGATGGCAAAGGGATGCACGTAACTTGTCTTCCATGATACTTACTTTGGATCCTGTATCTACCTTGAGAATGGGAATAGTCTCCAGTACAGTTAAAGATAATATCAATGTCATAAAAGCATTGCCTGAAATCAATAACATTTTAAAACCTTTATTTAGGATACACAAAACAAATAGACCTGTCAAACAGACTTGGTATAATGCAAAATATAGGGCTGCTAAACTAGGAATAAATAAACTAGTGAGGTACACGAAAGGGCATAGGACAAGAGAAAATCTTAAGCTCTTAAACAAATGTAGAAAAAAATTATTAAAAAAATCTTCTTGATATAGAAAAAGAAAGTATCGAACCAAGTTATGGAATAAATGTAAAAAGGCAGTGTTGGATTAAGACATTAAAACCTTTTGGTCATTGGCAAGTCTTGGTTACAATCAATACTCTACCAAGATTGAGGCTTATATTGTGCCTCAGTCTTTGGTTTCGCATTTTGAGGCATTAAATTTTTCTTCCGTGGAAGAACAAAGGCATTCAGTCTCTGATGAGCTGAATGATCTTCTCTTATGTTATACATTTCCTAGACCAGTCATTATCTTCTCTAAAAATATTATGCAAGCTTTTCTCTTGATTAAAGCTAACAAAGCCCCAGTACCTGACCAGATCTTAGTTGATGTTTATAAAGCATTCCCAGATTGGTGGACCCCTATTTTTGTTGATATAATTAATATGCTTTTTTACAGTGTTGATTTCCCCTAATATTTAGAAGGGCAGTATTATATAGCCTATTTACAAAAAGGGTCAAGTTACGGCTCCAAGGATGTATAAACACATTATTCTTCCAGATGTATTACAAAGGATACTTTGCAAAATTATATTTCAGAAACTAAAGCTCTGGGCCTATAAAAATCACGTTTTGAATGAGGCACAGAATAGTTTTAGGTGTAATCAGTCTACCATACGACATTGCTACAGTACGTGTCATCCCATCTCATTCATAAATATATTTCTATCAAAAAAGAAAAGTTTTATTGCTGTTTTGCAGCTCTCAAAACAACTTTTGATAGTATTAGCCATAAATTTTTATAGCAAAAGCTGTGAGTATCAGGTATAGACCCTTATCTGTTGGACATCTTAATTCGACCCTATCAAAATACTTGAGTGCAGGTACAATACAGCCAATCTGGTAGTTTAACTTCCAGAATTCAGACAATTCTAGAAGTTCATCAAGGATGTATTCAGGCCCCATATTGTTTAATTTGTACAGTATATGAATACAATAATTAAATGACTATAAAGTCCTGACTTTCATTCCCCTAAAGTGATTAACAGAAATGTGACCTTTTTTTAGCCTATGCTGATGATATTACCATGTTATCTACCTCTCTGCTTGGCCTACAAAGGAAATTGGACCTTTTTGTTAAATTGTGTAATGACAATAATCTTCTTTTAAAATAGGGATACAACTACATTTGTTGTTTTGGGGAATAGGAGCAAGATGATTCCAAGGTTATACATAGAGAGCCAAAGAGTTGGAACTGAACAATATTATGATTACCTGGGCATAAGATTTTCATGCAATTTTCTTTGGAAATTTGAAATGATTAGAAACTAAAATGAAAAATGCATTTAATGTTTTTAAGAGATTCAACTGTAAGTTAGGGAAGTGTACTATTAAGTTTCTTCTTACAGTCATAAATGCAAAAATCTAATCATGTATTCTTTATGCATCTGTAATTTGGGGTTCTACTGATTTGTTATGGCTGGAAATTATCCAGATATATGTTGTATCTGTACTGAGTTCAGTTCCAGAAGAGATATTAAAAATCAAATTAGGCCAGTTCTCCTTATTTTCTCTGGTAACAGAGAGACACTTAATTTTTCTTTTGACCCTCTTTCTCTTACCTGAGGAAATGTTACCCAGACAATGTTTGGAGGAACAGATTAATTATGCCCAGAGTGATATCATCTGTCCATCCATAAAGCTTATTAAAGACCATTTGTTCCCTCTGGGTATGGGACATTTGCTATATGAAATTTATCTTAGACCCAAACACAAACTTGTTATCCAAATAAAAACCAGGATCCGGAATACTGCTGCTGACCAAGATTTTGCATGAATTTCCTCTTTGAAATTCTATAAATGATATAAACAACTTAATTCTTGCCATTATCTTGAACACTTTTAAATATATGTATTCTGTCCATGTGAATGAAAAGTAACCGCTAGGTTTAGAATGCAACTCTATGAAGCTATATATCTATCTATCTATATATATATATATATATATATATATATATATCCTAGGCAAAAAGTCCCGGAGCAGTTATAGCATTCTGTAAATGTGGTGCTAAAGTCAATGACGACTTTTAACATATCACCCTTTTTTGTCCATTGTACCACAGTAAAAAAGGTTATTGGTTAGGACCAAGTCTTGAACAATTGCAGTCTCTCCCAATATCAAATAATCTACACCTTGCATAAAATGCATGATCTGACCATTTTGCACTGACTTGTTGTTTTTTTGTTATCATTGAAATCGGGAATATTAAATATGCTACCTTGAAGCAACTTTTGATTTGAATATTGGAATGTTACTCCTAATATTCCATACTTGGGAGCAAAGGGAGTAATCCCTTTTTTGCCAAAAATTGCCATATTGTTCAAAAAGTATGTTTTGGAACCCTAGAAATTATAGGCTATAATACTTTTGATGGGGATATAGGTATCCAGACCTGAATCCTGATGAGTCCCGTTTACTCCTACTATTCAAAAGGATTACAAAATGCCTTGTCCTCTCTGACTCTTCCCATTATTTTCAAATACATACTTTGTTTTTGCCTATTATGAAACTAAGAAATGTAGCACTTACTCCTGTCATTTAAATGGATTATCAAAGGTTTAATCTTCTCTGATTATCTTTGGTGATCATAACATATTCAACATGTTTATTTAGCTTAAAAATTATGTCATTTATTGTTCGCAGCAGGATCACTAAAAGTCCAAATGTTTGACTATTTTTATTGCTTATGAATGTATGAGTTTGTTTTTCATGAAAGTATTAAAATCATTGTGCTACAGTATAGTGGCTTATATGCATTTTAGTCCAATTGCAGAATTTTAGTAGACAGTGGATTTATAATTTGACTCTATTTGACATTTAATACTTGTCATATTTGTAGTGAATCATATTGTTTGTTTTTGTATGAAATGATATATGTTGATCAATAAACTTGAAACTGAACACTCAGAAATCAGAGTATTGTGACTAGAGATGCAGCGAATTTAAATTCTGCCGGTGAAATGAACGTAAAGTGGGCACTTTGCATTGCCACTCCGTTACGCGGAGTGGGCAAAGCAAAGTGCTCACTCTGCCTTGTCAATACCACTTTACATTAAGGCGGAATGGCATTGTGAAGTAAGGTGAAGTCATTGTTTTTAATGGACTTCGCGTTCCTCATTATGATTCTAAGTGATCCACTTTGTGTTTCAGATTTGTCAGCCACCCACACATCACATGGCTTACAGTACTGTAAGTCAATGCTCTTTAGCTAGGCAGGAAGAAAGTGAATCATACAAGCAGACACTTTTACTTTCTCCTGTGCAGTCAGAAAGAGAGAGGAGTGTGTTTTGTGACTGCTGATACTTTGAGATCAGAACGAGGAGGAGATTTAAACTTTGATTTAGACCCAACAGCTTTTTTAAAAGTTAATTTTTTTTGTCTTTTCTGTCTGTACTCTTTTTTACTTAATTTGTTCTTTCTGTAAATGTTATTTTTCTTACATAGAGGGACATCAGTTTCAAATTATGACTATGCTAGAACTGCTGCTGGATCACCATGGGATCCCACATTAGTTTTTTTTTCCTCATACCATGTGCCCCCCCACACCTTCCTTGCTGTGTTATAAAATGTATTCCTCCACCATCCCCAACCCTTGTATGTAATTATGCCCTTTTTTGTTGTCTTCCATATGTATTCTGAGCAGTGGAAGTATACAGTGCTAAACTGCATGGGTGCAGTTTTCTTTCCAGTCTGTGTATGTACTGCAGATACTGTTCAACTCCCTGACTTAAAAACACTTATTAATGAGTACAATGGTGGGGTGTTGAAGCCTGGAGAGATACCGCAAAACAGGCTTACAATACATCCAAGTAACTAGTAAAAATATTAATGTTGTGATTTGTGACATAATCATAAATCATGATTTGTGACTGCATTTGTGACCGTGATGATAAAGAAACGCAAATGCCTATGGCTATTCTTCCCCGGGCCCAGATGAGGTGTGGCACAAAACTAGCTGACTTAAAAACACTCATTAATGAGTACAATGGTGGGGTGGTGAAGCATGGAGAGACACTACAAAACAGGGTTACAATACATCCAAGTAACTAGTAAAAAAAATGACTGTTGTGATTCGTGATTTGATCGTAAATTGTAATTTGTGACTGCATTTGTGACCGTGATGATGAAGAACGTGATTTGTATCATGAGTGACTCCTGATGATGGTCCTGACTTAAAAATGCATATTAATGAGTACAATGTTCATGCTGAATTATGCACCCCACCTGTCCAGTACTCTGAAGAGAAGCCAAAGAAACAAATGTGACTTAAGTTAGAGATGGAGATTGGGCCCTAATTAAATGCAAATGTACAGACAGATTAAGATTGCGCTGCACACTGAAGAGATGCAGATGCAAAGCCACAACACCTAACCAGTGCTCACCATCAAAAATTCAAATCTGGAAAAGAATATCTTTGCCAGTTGGGGTGGCCCACGGGGGGCAGTGTACTGCACTGCTGCAGTAAGAGTCGCTAGTACGAGTACCAGTAAAGATACCACAAAGAAGTACAAAAAATTACACAGCTGCAGTGGATAGCAGGTTCACATTGCTGAAATTATGTGGCACAATAAAAGGTGTCAGATTTGATGACATGTGCCACACACATACTCACACACACACACACTAAGTAATGCTTAGCAAATTGAAAACTTCAGTAATATAACCACATATTTTAAACAAACTAAAATTATGCACTGCTGCACCACAACAATCAGCAAAAAAAAAAATGTCAGAATTCACCTTTGGAGCTTAAAAACAAGTCGAAGTAAGGTGAAGTACATTGTTTTCAATGTACTTCACCTTAAGAATTAGTGGAGTAGTGGTTTGGGAAGGTGGAGTAACATGAAGTCATTGTTTTCAATGGACTTCACTTTGCTCATTAATAACGCGAATCACTCCACTTTGCGTTGCGGAGCACTCCATGAATTTGCTTTCACTCCGCGTTCCACTATGCAGAGCAAATTGGGGCCACTTCACCCATCTCTAATTGCGACTGGTACAACTATCCTTTCACCTCAGTTACCGGTCACTGTATGAGATGCCAGTTAGTGTGCATACTGTAGGAACAGCTGTATAGGAGTCCACCCCCCAAGCCATATTGAAGTTGGCCTAAAAGCAGTTATTAAATTTTGTACTTCAAATAAACCTGGTAGTAATATTGTGATTATTGGAGATTTTGAAATAAATTAGATGGATGACACAAAAAAGTAAATGCATGATAGGATGTCTGATCTTGTCCTTCACCAGATTAATCAGTCCCCAACAAAAATCAATAAGAAAACAAAGTTCAGAATCTTTTGAACTGTGTTCTGGTTCATAATTTCAGAAGGCTAACATACTCAGGCACTCTATCACCCACTTTTAGTGATTATTTCCTGATTTATTGCTGCTGGTTAAATTTATTAAACAGCAAACTGAATCTGCTTTTTTGTTACACTAGTTAAGGCATACATAAAAAAATACAGATTGGACCTATCTTGATGTCATACCCGACATTGATAATGCACTTAATTTCTTATTCATGGACTAAATAGGATCTCTGATCTGGCATGTATCCATAAGCTAAGGTTAAATACTGAACAGAATGGTTGGATTACTAACCAGCTCATTGACTTAATGAATGGCAAGGCTGGGATTGAAAAACCTGAAAAGCCACTCCTTTAATAAAAAATTTCTGACTTGCTACAAGGTAAAAAGAAATTAATGTAAACTTATAGAAAAAATAGCTCAATAGAAGTATTTCAGAGATGAGCAGAGCACTCTGAAAAAGAATGTTCCCAGTTTTGGAAAATAACTGGTAATGTAAAACATGCAGATACTTATCTATCTTACTATACTTATCCCCAAGATCTTAGTTGCAGGCAAAACAGTTCTGACAGAACAAAATGAAATTGCCGAGTGTTTAAAGAACTACTCTGGTAATTATGAATTCCTGTTAAATTTCCATAAACTCCATCATAAAATATCTAAAATCAAAAGATGAATGTTACTAAAGGTACCAACGAAGGTCTGCATGAAATACTTATTTTGCCAGAAAGAAGGCTGATAGGCTTCCCCTGGCAATAAAAAGGGAAGTGGTTTGGAGGATGGGGTTTGAGACACAGCACCAATGAATTGTAATGAGAAGTAAAAAAGTTCTGCTCTGGAGATTAAACCTAGGCCTCTTACTCTCTACTGCTTGGTAGCTTGAAAAATGAAAAACATAATATAGTCCACCACTACAAAAATAAATTGTCACAGTTAGATAAAGACAAGAAAATAGAAAAGCCTTACCTTAGGAGATGAAGCTCTCAGTCTGCAGTTATTTTCTTGACTATCAAGGAACGGTGCTACAAGCTTCTATCAACTGCATTTTTTCAGTGAGTCCTCCTGATCTTGGTGATGCTATGCAGTCTTGCCTCACCACAAGGTTCTGTAAATAATCTCTTCTTTTGCTGCTGCTTCTTCCTCAGATCAGCACATTGTTGGTGTTCCACTTCCTCCAAAGAATATAGAGGGCAGAGTGACACGGTCATTTATGGAATATTTGGGAAGCTGCCATTCTTTGTTCAAGAATCTGGCCTTTAGCATCCTCTTCTGAATAGATTTCAATAAAGGTGTCTGTTAGGTCCAAATAAAGTACACGTAGACCACCTGCCTATAATAAACATTTTTAGACAAGGCACAACCACAACCATCAGCATCCACAGAAATATATCAGGAAGCCAGGCATCAATTGAGATGGAATACAGAAGGAACATCACATACCAATGGGGAGGGGGAAGGGAACCGGGGGGAATGGCAGGCACCAGCAGGAGGGAAAGATGGAAAGCAAACAAAGAAGCAGTCAGCCAGAGGCAGAGTAGCACCACAACAGAAGAGAAACCAATTTTTCACTTAAGCAATAGAACACTCATAGAAGCAGGGTTAAGTGTGGCTGAATTTGGGTCTTTCATTAGCACCCACCCAGCTGGGTAATATTTTTGAATTAGAAGCAGACTTACAAAGATTCTTTAGAACGCTAACATTTAAAAATATGTTTGGAGACCAGAATGTTGAAAATAATTTTCCACAACAATTTAAACTAACTATGAAAGTAAGGTCTTACTGTAACCCTCCGGTGGGTAGAAGCAATGGGGCTGAAACATTTTGTACACTAGGAGAGAAGGAGATCATGAAACTATTCAGAAATAGGAATAGATTTATCCTTCAGTACAAAAATCTCACCAGACAACAGAAATCAGCTTTAGATGGATTAAGAAGAAAAAGAAGAATCAGCATTTATATAGCACTTTTTCATACATCCAAAGCGCTTTACAAGCAATGCTAGACTGGTAGTGAAGTGACTGAATGTGTGGTGGCGGCCGTATCGCACATCATCACCCACACACAGCCTGGATAATTGCATGAACCAGTTTATGGGAAGGGGAATGATGGCCAGGACACCAGGAATGTTCCCTACTCTTTGCAAAGAGTGCCCTGGGTTCTTGTACTTCCACCTGGACACCCACCAGGACAACACCAGGATGGGCAGAAGGGACCTCAGTTTAACGTCTCATCTGAAGGATGGCATACCCCAGCAGTACAGCACCACCCAATACTGCACTCGGATGCCAGCGATTTTTAGGTGCAAGTCCAATCCTGGTGTGGGACAAGAACCCATGACCTTCTGGTCCAGAGGCGGATGTGCTACCAACTGAGCCACGCTGATAAGAAGCGACCGCAATGTTGTAATCGAACCAGCGGGCAAAGAGGGTGGAATATTTATACACGATGGAGACCAGTATAAAACAATGTGTTTGAAACTAGTGTCAGAGCAAACCAACTTCATGCCACTTACAGCTGATCCCACAAGGTATCTACACACTCGATTTATGGAATTAATGGACAAATATGTAGATATGGACTGGCTGCTGCCTTGAGAGGCTGAATTATTGTGTAATAGCTATCCCAGTGTCCCTACCTTCTACAGCATACCCAAGATACATAAAAATGCTCATGACCCACCAAGATGGCCAATAGAATCCAGAACTGGCTCCATTTTTGAATCAATCTCATAAACATAAATGTCCTCTTACAAACTACAACAGAAGGCATGAGTACTTATGTTAGGGATACAACAGACATACTTTCTAAGTTAAGAATTGTTTTGGAGCAAAGTCTCCCAGCACAGTCTTTTCTTGTTACTATTGCTATAGCTGATCTCTATACATTGATACCTCACAGACAGGGGGTGCAATGGAAGGGCAGAATGCTTGATACTAGAGGTGAGGGGGCAAGACCTAACACTAGAGTGTTGCAGGAACTGACAGAAATTATTCTCAGTAACAACTACTTTGAGTTTGATGGCAAAATTTACCAACAAACTAGAGGAATGGTTATGGGTAGCACCATGGATCCCACTTATGCCAACTCCAACATATGCAGGGCCCGATTCTAGAAGGGTGGCACAATTCACCACCAAACACAATGTGCGCAACCTGCAGCTGTAACATTGACTCTGTGCCCTATTCTAGAAGGGGCAGGGTCATCGCAGCTAAGTCCTGCGACTTGCGACATGTGGCCAGGTAAGCCAAACTGTGGGTGCACCTGGTGAGAATGTTGCAAGCAGCAATGCAGGTCTAAACACATCTTTACAGTACAGAACTCAGTCGGAGGCTGTCTGTGGAGGTGAGAGGTGGGCTGTGCCAGTCACTGGCTGGGGATGGCTGGGGTGCTGGGTGGTCTGGCATGGCTGGGTGGGGGTTGGAGGCCACTAGACTACTGGGGACATGGGGGTGATATTTACTGACTGTACAGTGATTGGGGGCACTAGACTACCAGGGATATGGGGGTGAGAAGTATTTAATTTACAATGATGGGGGCACTAGACTACCAAGGATATGGAGGGGTGAGATGTATTTAATTTCAATGATCAGGGAGGTACTAGACTACCAGGGACATGGGGGTGATATTTATTTACTGTACAATGATTGGGGGAGCCATTAGACTACCTGGGATATGGAGGTGAGATGTATTTATTTACAATGATCGGGGGCACTAGACTACCAGGGATATGGGGGTGAGATGTAGTTAATTTACAATGATCAGGGGTACTAGACTACCAGGACGTTGCTGGGTATATGCCGCATTGCGGCAGGTGACTCAGGTCGGGGCACTGGTGGAGGCATTGACTGCACCACCCTGAAGGGGACACTTGCAGAGGATTCAGAAGATGGGGGTGTGGGCAGCCCTGCTGTAATTTACTGTTGGAATCGGGCAGTTGGTGGGCTGATCCTGCAGGGGCTATTAATGTTGGATTCTGGGGATGGGGGTTGGGCAGCCCTGCAGGGCACCCACAGGGGTATGCTGGTCATGGGAGGGTGGAAAACTGTTCACTGATTGCTGGACAGCCGACAGGTCTACAGGACCCCTGGGGTGTCCATAAGTTATACCAGCTAAATGCTGGTGTACCTTACATTGCCAGTTCTCTGGGGGTTCTTGTAGAATCCCGACATTGGGGACTTTGTTGCTGCCCTTCTGGAATGGGGCACAACTGCCGCCGTAAACCCCCTAGCGCCATGACGCAGAGGGTTTATGGTACAACTGGGAGCATAACTGCTGTTTGGCACAAGTGGCCTAGGCATGTTGCAGGCCACTTTGTAGAATCGCACATGTCGCATCTGCTGGCCTAAGTTGCTACATGTGCCATTCTACATGGCGCAAGTGGTGTTACGCCAAGCGTAACTGTACTAGAATTGGGCCCACAGTTTTGAATTAAAAAAATGTTTTAAATCACACAGTCAACTCATTTCATCCATATCTTGTATCATGGTATCAATGTATTGGTGATATATTCTTTGTGTGGTAGGGAACAGAAGGAACATTATTGCAATTCCACACTTACTTGAACAACAGGGATACAAATTTAAAGTCTTTTATACAGTACAGTGATCAAGAAGTTTCATATCTGGACTTAGAGATTATTAAAAATCATGATATAATTGAAAGCACACTTTTCAGAAAACCTACTAATAGAAATACTTTACTTCATGGCACTAGTTACCATGAACAAAGCTCAAGTAAAAAGGGACTGCAACACAACACAGGAATTTGCACATAAAAAACAAGAGGTGCTCTCCAGGTTCAAGGATAGAGGCTTTGACAGGAAAAGTCTAAGGCAAGCAGACTATAGTATAAAGAGTGTAAGTTGGTCAGGGCTGCGGATGACAAAAGAGTTAAGCACTGAACCAGCTAGGGTAGTATTTGCAAGCAAGTATAATCACAAGTTCTCTGAAATTAAGAAAATAATTAACAGACACTGGTTTTTAGTTACAGAAGAAAACCACAATATTCCTGCTCTCTCACAAAGGCCTATTGTTACAACCTATTGTTACAGCCAAAAGAGTCCAGAATTATGAGTTCCCATTTTAATTCAATGGCCTAGGAGAACTCAAAGAAAGAGTACCACATCCAGCTTACACCAGGAGCCATAGCATTCTTGCTGACAGCACCCAGACTTATCGTAGTCCCACTATTGCCCAAAGTGAAGGAGAAATAAGCCAGAATGAAGAACCTTGGAATAATCACCAAGGTTGAGGGATCCACAGATTGGTGTGCTTGAATGGTAGCGGGCACAAAGGCAGGTTATCAGTTAATTATACAATGGCAAGAAAATTTCCTGGATTCTGATTGGTCAGTCTGGGCCTGGACCTGTGATGTTATTCCAGCATAACGTCATGGGTCTACTGTCATCATTATGGCTACTCTCTTTTTTTTTTGCATCTCCTCTTAAGAAACAAAAATATTTTTCTACACTAATAAAAACATTCTTTAAAATATTTTTTTATTTTACATATAACAACAAGACATTGTATAATAGGAATAATGTACTCCAGAGTGTGTGTCATGTTGGAATAACGTCACTTCTGGGGCGATTAGTCGCACTTGGCCTGCGGCCTCATGCCTAATCACCCCAGGCATGACGTTATCCCAGCACGACACACACCCTGCCATGCATTATTCCTTTATTATGTATTACTACAGCACTGAAGAATTAAGACACTCACTACACTGAGAGACTGTTTTCTTATTTACAGGTATTTATATGCTATCCACTGCTACTGATGTTTGGATGATTTGGGGTGAAAGGAGCTTTATTCATAAGAAGGTGGTAATGGGTAGTGGCTTAATTCATAGTTTGATGGGATAGGGTAAGGGAGGTTGTGGAACTTCACTTGGTTCTGTTGGGGGATGGAAAATAAAAGTTGAGAAAACTTAGCTGGGTGCATAGGAGGAGGAGGAGTGAGGTGGACACTAGAAGGGTGTATGAGCTAATACATTTTTACTCTTTGATGCATGGTAGTATGGTGGTGGGTATGTATTTAACAGAGGGCAAGGATGAGCTTCATTGTATTAAAAGTCACTGGCCAAAAGAGTAGTGAAGTCCCAGTTTAAACTTCCACAGCCAAAAGACGATCAGCTTCTACTGGGACCATTGCAACCTGGCATGGTCCTTTGGGGAGGATGTTCAATGTGTGGACACACTAGCAAGAAGCAATAATTTGATTAATTGCACCACTGAAGGTGTTATTTATGTATTACAATGTCCATGTGACAAACTATATGTTGGACAAACAACTTGGGCACTGAAAACCAGAATATAAGAGCACAAAGGAGATGTAAGAAGAAAGGAAGTCATATCCTGTGGTGCAACATTTTAGAGATGCAGGACACACTGGGACCGCATTACGATTTTGGGGCTTGGAAACTTTGCCACCACCTGACAGAGGTAGGAATTGTAGCAGAAAATTATGCTCAGTAGAAATGAAATGGATTCTTAACATGCACACATTGGATCCGAGGGTTGGTATGAATGTTGATACAAACTGGCAAGCATGCTGGTAGAGATCTTGTTGGACTGGGGATATGATTGCAGGATACTATACTTGATACAAGACCCTGTTATGTATACATCAACGAATGCTGCATTGGTACAGTGGTGTGACAATACTGAAAATGTTAGTAAAAAAAAGTAATAGTATAATGGTAAGCATTCTTATACAGAAGGACATGATTAATAATATATCTCTACTTGCTGACCTCTACAGCACTAAACTGGAACAAATGATTTCTTAAAGATAAATGATGCAGTCTTATGATGTTTATTTACTGTGAAATGACATGCTGGTATTGAGTGTAATACTAGTAAAAAAGTAATTTAATAAAGCAGTAAGTAGTTTGATCATGGTTTTCTTTGAATATCAAAAACACAGGTTAAGTAATTATTGATTTTTTTTTTGTATTATTTCCTAAAAACAAATATGTATAAAGACTCCAGTTATTGAAATCAACAAGACATGAAAGGGTAGGCATAATTTCACATTTAAAATGTATTGCATTGGACTCTGTCTTCTTTCACCTCCGATGGTTTGGCACCCCAACCCCACCCTTTCCCATTACTCGGTTCCCTCTCTACTGTTTCAACCTCTCCATATTATCCTTCATATTTTGTATTAATTTATAAAATTTGCGCTATATGATGATATCATAAACCCCTTGGTTAAATGGGCAAACACCACCACTTCAACCATTGAGCCCAACTGCAGCAGCCAGTTATCGCTTGCATGAGTGGTGAAGGTTGTCAGTTGCCTTGCAACTGAACTCATGTTTCTCACAAGAGCATGGATGTGACGAGTGCATCACTCTTCAGGTTTGCAGGCAGGCTCAAGAGGGCAGAGAGAGGCTGGAATCCTCAGTGAAGGAGTCACCATTTTGACCTTACGTTTTTCTATGCTTCAAAATGAAAATCCAGTGAAAGGATCAGCGAAAGGAGGAAAAACAAGGGGAGAATAGCAAGGCTCAAGGGAGAAGGAGGGGAATGCAAGAAGGGCGACCCAGAAAAGGCAGAAAACTTAATAAATATTTCTGTTCAGTATTCACAGAAGAGGGGGAAGGGCAGGGGCCACAGCAGTACAGCAGTTGCCAATGGGGTGAAGAGGTGGACAATAGTCCATTCACAGGGGAAAGAGTCCTGCAGGAGCTCACTAAATTGAAGGTGGACAAAGCAATGGGACCAGATGGCTTACATGCAAGGATATTAAGAGAACTGCAAATGGACATAGCAGAACATCTGGTAGCCATGTTCACAGAGTCATTCAACACAGGGGTGATACCAGAGGATTGGAGGAGGGCACATGTGGTCCCTCTACATAAATCGAGAAGCAGGGAGGAGATGGGGAACTATAGGCTAATTAGCCTCACCTCAGTAATGGGGATGATCATGGGGACATTGCTTAAGGAAAGGATAGAAGGGCATCTAGAAGCCATCAGTGCCCAGGACCATAGGCAACATGGATTCATAGTAGGGAGGTCATGTCGGACAAATCTGGTAGATTTCTTCGACTGGGTGACAAAGGAAGTAAATCAGAGTGGGGCAGTGGATGTCATTTACCTTAATTTCAGCAAAGCCTTTGACACCATCCCACATAGGAGGTTGATAACAAGCTGGGTAGGCTGGGCATGGGGGACAGGGTGAAAAATGGTTAAAAACTGGCTAATAGACAGGAAGCATAGGGTGGTGGTAAATGGAGTGCAGTCTGGAGAGAGGGGGTGACCAGTGGGTTGCCTCGGGGATTGGTCTTGAGGCCAGTCCTGTTCAATGTCTTCATTAGCGACATTACAGAAGGGCTGGGAGGAAAGTCTGCCAGTCTGCAAATGACACCGAGATTTATAACAGAGTGGATATCCCAGAGGGGGTGGAGAAAATAAGCAGGGACCTGTGGAAGCTTGAAAAATGGCCTGAGGACTGGCAACTGAAGTTTAATTCAAAAAAGTGCAAAAGTATGCACCTGGGACACAGAAACCATGTGGAAAGCTACAGGATGGGGGGAGAGTTGCTGACATTCACAAAGGAGGAAAGGGACCTGGGGGCTATTATTTCAGATGACCTAAAAATGTCAGAGCAGAGTGTTAAATCAGTTGGGAGGGCCAGTGGCATGCTTGGATGCATAGGCAGGGATAACACCAGCAGGAGGAGGGAGGTAGTGATGCCATTATATAAAACCATTATCAGGTCTCACATGAGTACTGGGTGCAGTTCTGGAGGCCGCACCTTTGTAAGGACATTAACAGGTTGGAGATGGTCCAGAGAAGGGTGATTAACATGGTACAGGGGTTGCAACACAAGACTTATGAGGAAAGATTAAGGGACCTCAATATGTACTCACTGTAAGAGAAGAGGGAAAGAGGAGACATGATAGAAACATTAAAGTACCTCAAGAGAATAAACAAGAGGAAGGGGGAGACATTTTCCAATACAGGAGGAGCACAAGAACAAGGGGCATGACATACAATTGGTAGGTGGGGGGTTAAGAGGGAATGTGAGGAAATTCTTATTCACAGAGAGGATGGTGGACTCATGAAATGGTCTGCCTCAGGAGGTGTTGGGAGCAAGCACTATGGATGGATTCAAGCATGCTTTGGACAGGCATAGGAGAACCATAGAGGTACAGCAGTGGGTGGATCAGAAGCAGTAATCAAGTACAAGGGCCTACGGATAGACTAGATGGGCCAGGAAGTCCTTATCTGCAGACAATTTCTATGTTTCTATGTAAAGAGCAGCATAATACTTTACAGTATCTCTTCTCATTGAAAAATGTTAAACTCATCACATTAAGTGTTTCACATTGGTCATATTATAACAGAAGTTCAACAACTGGAAATGTGGTTTAATTGACAATATAAAACTTTATAGTATATGGTTTGGTTTTATTATGTATGGAATTCGGTGGCTGCTCTAATGTTGTTGTGCACATTCTAAAAGTTGTTTTGCACATTCTAAAAATTGTTGTACATGTTCCAAAAGTTATTGCCCGCATTCTAAAAGTTATTTTGCATGTTGTGTCATCCATATTCTTAAAAAAAATACAAAATCACACATGCCCCCACAATGCAAAGCATCATGTGCTGCATATGCAAATCACCGCAGAATGTTATGCTGGTCCAACTTTAAGCAGAATTGCATGGTGCCGAAAGGCCTCTCACACAGTTTGCAAAGGGTGCTAATAGAAGACATAGACACGTGTTTCGTCCTACTAGGACTCATCAGTATGCCTCATCTGTTTGACACCCCAGTGGAATGGACCAGCTACCCTTAAGGCAGTGTGCCTTGATATATTGTGGTGAACCCATTAAAATAAAAAACTATTTAAAGACAAAGAACCTCTGTGCGTAAACACTAAGGCAAGGGTTACCCTTAAAGGCATTTGGCTGGAAGCCAAGTTTCAAGAAAATACAAAATCACACATGCCCCCACAATGCAAAGCATCATGGGCTGCATATGCAAATCACCACAGAATGTTATGCTGGTCCAACTTTAAGCAGAATTGCATGGTGCCGAAAGGCCTCTCACACAGTTTGCAAAGGGTGCTAACAGAAGACATAGACATGTGTTTCATCCTACCAGGACTCATCAGTATGCCTCATCTGTTTGACACCCCAGTGCAATGGACCAGCTACCCTTAAGGCCGTGTGCCTTGGATATATTGTGGTGAACCCATTAAAATTAAAAACTATTTAAAAGACAAAGAACCTCTGTGCGTAAACACTGAGGCAAGGGTTACCCCAAAGGGCATTTGGCTGGGAAGCCAAGTTTCAAGAAAATACAAAATCACACATGCCCCCACAATGCAAAGCATCATGGGCTGCATATGCAAATCACCACAGAATGTTATGCTGGTCCAACTTTAAGCAGAATTGCATGGTGCCGAAAGGCCTCTCACACAGTTTGCAAAGGGTGCTAACTGAAGACATAGACACGTGTTTCATCCTACCAGGACTCATCAGTATGCCTCATCTGTTTGACACCCCAGTGGAATGGACCAGCTACCCTTAAGCTCCATATTCTTAACTACCTAACTCATATTCATTAACCCCTCTGCTATTGGCCACCTCTTTGGTCAAATTAGAGCCCTTCGACCAAGAAGCAAAACAAACATGGTGGTGCCACTTACCAAACGGCACACTGAGACACTAGGACAAACTGTTGGGTAGTTCGCTCCTTCTTTTCAAATCATAAAAATTGATAGTTTTTTTTTATTTTATAATTAAATGGCAGACATGAAGGATTACAGGTTCAGCAGCAGAATGGGACCATACGGACAGGACTCCACAGCACACTGACCTGACGACGACAACAAGGAGCTCAAACACAAGGTATTACGCTTTGCTGAAGTGAAACATTAAGAAAAGCAACTTAAAAAAAACTCTGGAACCATATACTATAACAAATAAAATATGGGCACAGATACACAGCTCACCCTGTTTCCATCTCGGGGCTGAGATACAGTAGTAGTGCTGAATTTTTCGAGCAATTTTGTGAGATTCTCTATTTATCCTTCACAAAATTTAGGGAACAAAATCCTCTAAAATTATTTTTGTTATACCTACAGAAAGAGGCCAGTTCCTATTACAGTACTTAAGTGCCATCTGGTAGATTTTCAACTACACTATCAGATGAGACAACCCTCTCTGCATAGCAGTGAACACAATAACAAACAAAACAAAATCCTCTAACTAAAGGTTTCACAATTCTCAATAGGGATTTTTTAAAATCCTTTGACTAATTCGGTGCTACTACTGTACCAGCATGGATCTCTTAAACTTCGCTCTCAACCCCTCGATGGAAACATAGGCTTATTGTGTATCTGCACCCATACTTTATTCCTTATGTTAAGGAAAAGTAACATAGTCTCAGTTAGGGGGCTGACAGCAGGTCAAGTCTCATACAACTGGCACAAAATCCTCAAAACAGGAAGGTACCAAACCTATTTGTGTGAAGTAAATAAGCAAATCGAAACGAAAGAAAAAGCCACTATGGTTCTCAAAAGAGGTGGCAGTGAAGGTTAGGGAGAAAAAGATAGCATTTGGGAAGTATAAGGAAACACAGAAGGAGCAGGACAGAGAACTGTACCAGATAAAGGCAGAAGGAAGCAGGGAGGGTAGTCAGAATAGCAAAAGCCCAAACTGAGGAAAAGATAACCAACTCGGTTAAGAAGGGGGATAAAACCTTTAATAGGTACATCAGGGAGAGAAAAAAGACAAAGGGAGGGATAGCGAGGCTGAATAGACTGGGCAGTTGGTGGGCAGAGGGGGACAGTGAAAAAGTAGGGATACTGAACGAATACTTCTGTTCAGTATTCACAAAAGAGGAGGAGGGGGAGGTGCCTAATCCCATTAACAGAAGCACTCTGGATAGGGGGGTCGATCCCAGTCCTTTCCCAGAAGAAAGGGTTCTGAAAGAACTAAAACTGAAGGTGGACAAAGCAATGGGGCCTGATGGAATTCACCCCAGAATTCTAAAAGAATTAAGGAGAGAACTAGTGACACCACTGAATACCCTTATTAGCAAATCATGGGAGTATGGTGTGGTACCTGAGGACTGGAGGAAGGCGGATGTGATACCCCTTCACAAAAGTTGGAGCAAGTCAGAGGCCGGAACCTACAGACCTGTCAGTTTGACCCCTGTGGTACGGAAAGTGATGGAATCACTTCTGAAGGAAAGAATTGTTGAGTACCTAGACACCAGTGGGGCACAGGACCCAAGGCAGCATGCGTTCACAGCAGAAAGGCCATGTCAGACAAATCTAATTGATTTCTTTGACTGGGTGACTAAAGTAGTAGGCCATGGAGGATCAGTGGACATGGCCTACCTAGACTTTAGCAAGGCATTTGACACAGTCCCACACAAAAGATTAGTAGTCAAATTAACCAGCCTGGGAGTGGGTCCCAGGGTGGTAGCCTGGGTAAAACATTGGCTGGACAACAGGACACAGAAGGTAATTGTAAATGGAGTCCACTCTGAAGAAAGAGGGGTTACTAGTGGGGTACAGCAGGGTTCAATACTGGGTCCAGTCCTTTTTAATGTCTTTATAATTGGAGGGCTTTAAGCCCGAGGTTCAATGGGTGGAGCAACAGCATCACTCCTCCATTGACCTCAAAACGTCACTCATCCTGGACTCTCCTAGGATTCGTTTTTGTTGCAGCCAGAGGCGCTGCTCTCCTTTGCCTGTCTGGAATGCTGCTGCTGTTTCCCTTATGTCCGCAGCTACCTCCGTCTGCCCGTTCTTTCCTCTCCCCCTGTTTTTGCTAGTTTTGCCTCCTATCTCTACCGCAGCTGCTGCTGCTTTCTTTCCATTATCCTTGTCTTTCCATGCGCTTGCTCGCGGCCTTTCTCCCTCCCACTCTGTTGTTCCTTGCTTGCTCGCTGCTTTGCATCACCCATCTGCCTTCCTTTTCCATCCCTTCCCAGTACCTCTTTCTGCCATCCTGTTTCTCCCATTGTGCCTTGGCTCCTGGCTGCCACTCATCCTCCTCTCTGCTCCATGCTGCTGGTATGCTCCTCATTCATGGCAGCTGTTGCTCCATCCAGGCCGATGCCTTTGGTGTGTGCTATCAACCACAGCGCTGGCTCTAAGCTGTGCTTCACTGCTCACCTCCAATTCTACCAAACTGTGTCGGCAGCCTCCCTGCTCACTCTCCTGCCCTGGGGATGAACACTGTCGTGGTGACCCCCGATTATTTACGGATGGTCAAGGTGCATAGCAACTAGCTTCTCTATCTGAATTCTGTCTGAGTGATCCCCCCCCCCACTAGCCTTGCTCCTTTCTGTTTCTACTTGTCACAGCCTGGGGCAGATCACCTGCCCGTGTTCCCTCTGCATTTTCGAACTCCTATACTGAACAGTACCTTTCATCTCATTGCAATGTTTCGACAAGGTCCAAGACCTACGTGACAAACTTACCTGGCTTGCCGTCCTTGTCAGCTCACGCTTGGTTCTGTCATGGCTATGGCTATTGGTGCTAATGGAGGGCCCAGCATCTACAGCGGTGAGTGAGGGAATTCGACCATCGGCATGTGCATGGTGCAAGAGTAGTGCTTGGGGGTTGAATCTGTAGCTTTTATTCTCTTTCCTTTGGAGGGCTACGTTGAAGGTACAAACGAGTGCTTGTGACATGTCCTCTGCCACAGCAGTTATGACAGCACCCAAGATGACAGGGGGCATGCGTTGATCATGCTGTTCCACAGCCTATCATGGGGATGGGTACCTCTATAATCACTGATCCTTACTGAGTTTTCAGATTAGTGCTCTCCATGACAAAGTGTTACTCCGAGCTGCTAAAAAACCAAAAGAAACATATAAATGAATAAATAAATGGTAACATACATAAGTAATTTTATTTATTTATGCCTCCCTTTGCACTGCATATATACTTAACCCTGTACATCTACAGGTGCAGTGGCACTTTTCTGATGCCTGCTTGAAGTGCTGGGAGCTAAGTATTTTCCACGAGAATCACACTCCTTTTAGCCTCTGCCATTTCCTAGGGAAGTAATTCTATGATTTCTCGATGACAGTTCGATCTACTTCCCACAGAGGTCGCTCCTGGGCTTTCCACCTATTCCTTGCATCTCTCACTCTCAGGGTTGAAATAAAAAAAAATTAAAATAATTATTTTAATTTGAATTGCTTATGGCTCGGAGTTTTGACCTTTCCTTGTTTGTCCACTTGCTCGGCCCTACCTGGCTCTTCGGTTTCCCAGTCTGTCACAATTCCTTCTATATTATTATGGGGGATTAGTACTCTTTCTCAAGCTCGTTCTCCTCCTGCCCAGTAGGTGGCACCGTACTCCATCTCTGATCTGCTTCAGGCATTTTGTGGCCTGTATTAGATATTTCATTGGGGCATTCCTATCATAGCTCCTATGCCTTCCCTCATGGTTCCTCTAATTTCTTCTTGATGCCTTTCTCTACAGAATCAGGGGTGTCTACCCCATCGATTCCACTTGTTGCCTTCCTCCTCCTCCTCCTCAGTCACCATCTGATTTGTGCTTGATATTATTTTGAACATCCCTATCCTTTCTCTGTGCAGGCTCTCACCGACCTGCTCCTCAGTTTCCATCATTCAACCGTCTGCCTTGACTGACCAGTTAGCTCACCTCGGCTGCCTTCGTCTAGCTCCGCTACTCTCGTGCTTTCCTTTTGAGGAGCCTACTTACTCATCCTGCCTTCATACCATCATTCCTGTCTCCTCCTAATACCTGTCTCCTCCTCTTCCACTTCTGTCTGGCCATCCTGGGGTACGCAAGAACTCGACAACACTGGCCTCTTCCTCAATCAATTCACATAACTTCTCTTCCATCTCGAGCTGTGCCAGGGCCAACGCTCTTTTCTTAGTTTTGTTTTAGGGCTAATTCAGAGGCATGCTGTACCAAGGGCTAGTGTACATTAGCAGAACAACAGCACTGAAATTCTTCTTTTCCTGTCCGCAAGTGCACACATCAACCTAATCTTTTCTTTGCACTTCACTATGTTTGTTGTGCAGCATTGATGGCTATGCTCCTTCCTGTACCATCAATGTACCTCACCCCGGTATATCTGTCCCGCCCACCATGTCTCTTTTCTTTGTTCATGCCACATGTTCTGCTCCTTCTCCATATGTCCAGTGCTTCTTTGACCTGCCTCGATCTCTGTTTACCAATTTGAACCTCCCTCATTCTTTGTCATTTCATACCTTGCTTTCCTGTACCTGCCCCTGGGCTTCACTTCATCATTGTATCTCATCTGTTTCCTATTTTCCCTTCCTCATCCTAGCACCTTTTTTCCTCCCAAATAGCTCTGTCTGCCCTGCAATGGATGATTCTTTTGGGCATACCAATCACACCTCCCATGCTACCTCATTGATCCCCGGCCTCCTGCCCCTGTATCCGGTCCCTGACTCCAGTACTCATTGCCCATTTCATATCTCATTGAGCCTCCCTTCCTGGATACATTCTGTCATCAGCTGTTGTGGATTTACCCCAGTCATGGTTTCTCTCATTATCATCCGATTTGCTCGCTTTCCACCATATCTCGCCTCAACCTGCTCATCTCTTTCCATCACTCTGTCAATATGCCTTGGCTGCCTCCCTCTAGCCTGCAGTGTCAATCACCTTGATTCAACTCTGTCTCCATTCCTGGCTATGCCTTCCTGTCAGTCGCCCCTTGCTAGGGGCTGGCCGGATGATATCCACTATCATTAATATTTCTTTCACATTCATTTCAGAATCTACTTCATTTCGTGGAGCCTATTTCATCTCATCGCTCTATTCATTCCTGGCTCTACCTATTTTAAGAAGTCTACTCAGTCACGTAGCTGACCCCATCTGACCTTCCATCGATTCGGGCCTATGTGCCACCTCATTCAGCTTACCCTCCTACCGCCTTGCGGAGCCTTCCTCCTTCATGGAGTCTACTTGCTCCATGTAGTCCGTCGTCGATCCCTTTGTCTGTGATCCTTCGTATACTTCACCACTCAGCTCCGTAATGCCTGGCCTCGACCTGTTCATCTCATTCAATCCCTCTCTAGGCATGCCTTAGCCTGGTTTGCTGCCCAGTCTACTCTGTTCCCTTGCTCTGTCTGGCCATGCCTTTTCTGATCCATGTACCGCCTAATTCGACTCACCCCCATGCAGTTCTACTCCCATATTGGCTGGGTCCTATGCTACCCTATTGCCCACCGTATCGTCCTTCGTCCTTTCATACTTCTTCTCTAGTACCTGCCTTCCTAGCATCCATCACTCTTCCTACTTCATCCATTCCTGTGCCCTTCCTCAGCCTAGTGCTTATTCTTGTCTTGATAGTCATGGATTCTTCCACTTTTGGCTTCCCTCCTCCTCTCATTTCTTCTGATTTGACTCCCCTCAATTGCCGTCCTGTGCTTGCCCTCTGGATCGCTGACCCTCTGGTTCCTGATACACCTTCATGGCCTTGGTGTCTGTCTCCTTTCTAGGAGCATCATTGTTCGTATTGCTCCATAGAGCCTGATACCTTTGTTCATGTTCTTTCCTGTTCATTCCCATCTCCTCTTCTTCCAGTTCCGTACCGGTTCTTCAGGATTCAGCCATCATAGCTTCCCTCCACTCTTCGATTCACTCATCTTCATTCTTCATCCAATTTCGATCTCTCCTCATTGTACATCATCCAGTTTTGATCCTCGATCACTTCACTTGAGTTGCCTCTGGTTCCGGATCTTCCTTCTTCCCCTCAGAATCTACCTTCTTTCAAGGTGCCTGATTCCTTACTTCCTTCATGCCAGTTCATTTTCAGTTCTTTCCTGTATCCTCCTCTTCTAGTTCAGTTTTGGATTTCTAGGCTTCACTCTGCTATTGGTATGCTCTTGATATTCCTTTTGGGCATTCCTACCATATTTCCTATGCCACCTATCAGCCATGGCCATCCTGTCGCATGTATCGAGTTCATAACTACAGTCATATTGAGTTCCTAATCCAGTCATCATTTACTCAGCATTACCTCAAATCTTATCTATTTACATCACTTACCCTAACATTCCTATCATTCAGTTCTGTACTAGCTCATCAACTACAACCTCAGGGTCTAATCATTCAGAGCCTACTCTTTTACATCATATAAACAAGCATGCCTCTTCAACCTCAGTGCCTGCTCACTTGCATCTCTCAATTGAGCACACCACTCCATCAAGCCAGTCTACAGTACTATTTTTCTCCTCTTTGGCTCATCTGGAATATCCTCATGAGCTCACATAGATAGCCATTGCTGATCTGACTCATACATGGATTTACTCCCTTCCTTGCTCCTCGATCTGCTATATCTCTTCAGCTATGCGAGCATACCCTATCTAGGTCTAGCAAGATTTTAGTTCCATCATTCCTCGAGCATTCCATCATTGACTCTGATGCTACTCATTGACCACAACAACAGGATCTAATTGTTCAGATTGTATAACCATGCCTTATCAACCTCAATATCTACTCCTCATCTCACTCAATCGATCATACCTATTATCAGATCTTAGGCTACCTCATCGACCTGCCTTCCTCCTGAGGTGATCATCACCATCAATATTCAGTTTGCCTCATGTTCGCATTCGATTTGTGTACAGCCTCATGTTCCAACTTCAATCTGCGCTTTCTTTTAAGGATCTTCCATATTCCATCATCACCCTCATTACTCATATCCCTCTAGTTACTGAACCCTTTCTTTCAAAAAATATGCATCCACAATTTAAATGTCATCATCCTGGAGGGAAGGCGACCTAGGCCTTGGATCCTCATAGGTTTCCTCCTCAAAGGGGGTTTTTCCTTCCCTCCATGCCAATGGTCATAATATTAGTTGGAGTTAGTGATTTTCTTCTCATTAGTTAGTTAGGTTACGCTGTTGGATGGAGGTGGATGGTGGCTCAGCTTTGCCCCCCCTCTCTCCTTAGGAAGTTAGCCCTTCTCTCCATAGAATTTGCCCATTATACTTACCTCTTCAATGCTTGATATCTTTGGGTATTCTTTTTGGGCTTCTTCCTAACCTACCTATAGCCAATGCATTTATTTCTGGCACCTGTAGGGGGGGACCCTCCTCTAGGGTTCCTTGCATTGTACCCCTACTGGGTGGTATATCCCACAGATAGAGAGGTGGAAAGCCACAAAAGTAATCAAGTTACACAAGCATTATCACATATATTATCCAGTTGTGTAAGCACATTGAAGTGACATTGCAGAGGGACTGGAAGGAAAAGTATGCCTCTTTGCAGATGACACAAAGATCTTCAATAGGGTTCATACACAAGGAGGCATGGAAAGGATGAGAAGGGACTTGGCAAAGTTGGAGGAATGGTCAGAAGTATGGCAGCTTGGATTCAATGCAAAGAAGTGTAAAATAATGCACCTGGGAAACAAAAGCCCAGGGGAATATTACACAATGGGTGGGAGGTAGTAACAACAACAAAAATGTAAAGGGACCTGGGGCTAATCATATCAAATGACCTCAAGGTAAGCAACCAATGTGAGAAGGCAGTAGGGCAGGCTGGGGGCATACTGGGATGAATAGGGAGAGGCAACACAAGTAAAACACAGGAAGTTGTTATCCCTTTGTACAGACAGTTGGTGAGACCCCATCTGGAGTACTGCATCCACTTCTGGAGACCCCATTTCCACATGGACATAGACAGAATGGAGGCAGTCCAGAGGAGGGCAACTAAAATGGTGCAGGGTCTGCAAGAGAAGCCATACGAGGAGAGACTAAAGAAGCTTAATATGTATACCCTAGAGGAAAGGAGGGAGGGGGGGACATGATAGAAGCATTTAAGTACCTCAGTGGAATCAACAAAGTCCAAGACGGTAGCATTTTTCAGAAAAAGAGTTGTGCAAGAACAAGAGGTCACAATTTGAAGATAGAGGGGGGATGGCTCAGGGGCAATGTGAGGAAGTACTTTTTCACAAAGAGGGTGGTGAGTGCATGGAACAGCCTTCCTGAGGAGGTTGTGGGGTCTAAAACTGTGGGAGAATTCAAGAATGCATGGGAAAGACATAAGGCAATTTATGTGGGGCGGTAGGAAGAAATAGGCTGTTGGTTAAATAGGATCTGCAGCTTATCCTGTAAGTAGGGAAATGGGCAGACTAGGTGGGCCAAGCAGTCTTGATCTGCCATCAAAGTCTATGTTTCTATTCAAACATCAAAAAGGTACTGTACACAGCATTATCTACCATGACAAATAGTGTAACGAGCATCAAATATTCTGAGAACCCAGAGTGGCGCACGGAGGTACAGCACACAACTAAACCCACTAAAAGGGACAAAAAGAAACTGATACTAATAATTGGCAACTCAATGACTAGGGGTGTAAAGACTCACTTCCAGCAGGACCATGCTTCAACTATGGTAAGGTGCCTTCCCAGAACATCGGCATGGAGGGACACCAATCGCATAAAGAAAATCATTCAAGGCATTGATTGAGACACACATGTCATTCTTCGCATAGGTATGAATGACCTAGCCAGTAAGTCAGTCAAGGCCCATCCAGTCTGCCCATTTCTTTTTCTACCTTATGAATGTGTCATAGGCCTTTGCTCTGTCAGTGGCCTATCTATTCATAGTCATTTGTATTGCTCCCATATGCCGATCCCATGCCTGTTTGAAGCCCTGCACTGTATTCATATCCCCCACTTCCTGAGGTAGGATGCTCCATGCGATGCTCCATGCATTCACCACCTTTTTTGTGAAAAAGAACTTCCTCACTTTACCCCTTAATCGGCCTCCCTCTATTCTCATGCAGTGTCTGCTTGTCTTGCTATTTTTCTTATATTGAAACATGTTAGACTCTTTCTCCTTGTTAATGCCCTTAAGGTGTTTGAATGTTTCAATAATATCACCTCTCTCCCTCCTTTGCTTTAGGGTATACATATTGAGTTCAGTTAATCTGTCCTCATATGTTTACTGATGCAGTCCCTGCACCATTTTGGTTGCCATTCTCTGGACTGCCTCAATTTGGTTAATGTCCTTGTGAAGGTGTGGCCTCCAGTACTGCATGCAGTACTCCAGATGGGGCCTAACCAGTATCTTGTAAAGAGGGATTATCACCTCCCTCTTCTGACTTGTGATACCCCTACTAATACACCCCAACATCCCTCTAGCCTTACCTTCTGCTTTAGAGGTCTGCTTGGATGATTTCAGGTCATCAGTGATGATGATGCCCAAGTCTATTTCTTTCCTTGTGACTGTCAGCATCTCCCCTCCCAGCCTATAGGTGGCTTCAGGGTTTCTCTTCCCTATGTGCATGATCTTGCACTTCTTTGCATTAAACCCCAGTTCCCACTCTTCTGACCATTTTGATAGTTTATCCAGATCTCTTTTCATTCTGCCCACACCATCTGGATCATCTACTCTGTTGCAGATCTTGGTATCATCTGCAAACAGACAAACCTTACCCTCCAGTCCATCTGCAATGTCACTGATGAAGATATTGAAGAGGACTGGCCCCCGGACTGATCACTGAGGTACCCCACTTGTGACTTGCATCTCTTCTGACTGTATGCCATTTACCACCACTCTGGTTTTTGCTTGTCAACCAGTTTGCCACCCAGTTGACCAACATCTGACCCACCCTGAGCCTACCCAGCTTATTAATCAATCTTCTATGAATTGCATCAAAGCTTTGCTGAAGTTATAGTAGTAACATCATCTCAGTTTTGTCCACTGTTTCCGGTTACCCAGTCAAAGAAATTGATGAGATTAGTTTGACAGGGTAACCAGAGTGGTGGACCAAGGAAGCAGTTGATGTTGCCTGCTTTGACTAATGAATGTATAAATCTTAAAAATTAAAAGATTATTTAAAAAAGAATATAATTTGGAAAGAAGTGTAATACCTAAATGGGCCGCAGATTGAGAACTATTCAAAATAAAAAGAAATGAATGTAGAAAACTGACAAAAAGGGCAAGAATTACAGAAATACAATGGACCAAAATTCAGACCCGAACAAATTCTGCAACATCGTAAAACACTTAACTAACTTGGGGGGGGGGGGCCCATGAAATTTAATAATTAGAGTTGGTAATACTTTAACTGAGGCTCCTGAGGTGGTCGCAGACACACTGAACACATTTTTCACTGATCTTCCTAGCTTTGGGGATACATCAAAAACAGGATAATGAAAGGAAACAAAAGACATAAAAACACTACCAGTCCATCACCCATTATTTAGATTTAGAAATCTTACTTTATCTGAAGTTAGAAGGGAACTACTCAAATAAATATACACAAGTCAGCAGGATTGGATGATCTAGAAGGAAGATTCCTGAAACTAGTAGCCCAATAAATAGCTCCAATTATTACATATATTTTTAATTGGAGCTTACAACTAGGATGTTTTGCTGTGTCTTGGAGGTTGAGTAAAGTGAGACCAATTTGTAAGAGTGGCAATGCAGCAGAAGTAAACAATTATTGCCCTATAGCTATACTGCCCATTTTATCCAAGTGTTTGGAAAAACTTGTAAATAGACAGCTTTTTGAGTATATGGACAGATACAGACTGCTAACTCCCTACCAATCAGGTTTTTGTAAGGGCTATTCAACCTATACAGCCTTAACAGAGTTCAATGACCTGATTTGTACTTCTTTGAACTCGGGTAGGGAGACAGCAGTTGTATTTGTCAACTTATCTAAAGATTTTGCCCTGCTGATCCACTCCATCCTATTTGAAAAGTTACATGACCTGGCTTTCTCTGATGGTCCCCTACTTTGGCTTACCTCTTATCTAACTGGGTGGACCCAGAGGGTTGAGGTACAATGTCATCTGTCAGAACCTCATAAAGTGACCAGGGGGGTCCCTCAGGGGTCTGTCTTGGGACCCCTTCTGTTTTTGATTTTTAATAATGACCTACCATCTGTGGTATATTATACAGCCATTAGGCTGTATGCTGATGATATAGCAATAGTAGCCTCAGGAGTCAACATATTGGACCTTCAGACTAAGCTACAGGCTGATTTTGCTAGGGCTGAAGAGTAGTTCACCAGGTCACAGCTACTCATGAATGTAAAGGAAACAAAAATGATACATTTTGCAACAAAAGGCAAACTTTCACAATTACAGATCTTTACCAACAATAAAGCACAAATAAAACTAGTGACAAGTCATTGTTACTTGAGCGTAATCTTTAATCCCTTTTTTTCTTTTAATGACCATATTTCTACAATCATTGGAAAGATAAATGAGAAACTGTTGGAATTGAGGAGAACTACTAGGTGCTTAAAATTCCAATATGGGAAAAAGATAGCAGAACAGCTTATCTTGCCTACTCTTAAATATGGGGAGTTAATTTATCAGACAGTAAACAAACATTTGTTGGACAAACTTGATAAATTACAATGTTAAATAGCAAGATATATTTTGCAGTGTAGCTATAGGACACCACATTGTTTGTTATTAAACAATCTAGGTTGGCAACCCCTAGACATTGAGCATTCCAGGGACTGGATAGTATTAATTCATAAATATAAGACACATTACCCTGAGCATAGTATTTCCCAGATTCTCTTTCCTGATGTATTTGACTCTACGAAATAAATACCCTAGATCTGTTAACTAAAATATCAGGGAAAATGGAAAAATAAATATGGGGATAGAACTTTAAACTCCTGGGCTGCATCATTTTGGAACAAACTACCCCCAACTGTACATGCTGAAAATGGGATTTACGACACCAGTGTGACAAAAATGTGTCTAGTGATGTTACAGTGATACCTTTATGTCAACTGCATTTGCAGTCGGCATAAAAGTGGTCACTATCTCCCATGTTTTCTTTGGGGGGCTTTGCCCCTGAACACAATAAGCTGGGGGGCTGTGCCCCCTGCACCCCTCCCATTTAAACAAATCAACTCTGAGTCAGACCAGATTGGGGAAGGGGTGTAAGATCCCCAGAAAACATTGCCTGGGTCCAGCACTGACACTACAGCAACCTGGCACTGTTGTCACTGTAGTGTCGGTCACTGTTGACTTGTCGCTGTGGGGGGCATATACCCTGAAAATGCAGATAGGGCTTTTATTATTGCAATTAAAGATTTATTTTCCTCTACTTGTCAGTGTACTTAATAAGTTCTCATATTCATGACTCTTATTTGTCTTTTGAATATCATATTTTATGTTTTGTATGACATGTAGTATGTTACTGTATTTGAACTGGTGTTATTTTATGTGTGAAACTGTTAAGTTACACTAGACAAACAGAGGACTGTCTTGCAGTCTGTACTGTAAGAGTTCAAATGACATACTCCTGTAAAAAAAATAAAGTTTTACCTACCTACCTATTCTCTCTTCATCCTCGCCTTTGTGCTCTTTCTGCTTTCCCTCTGTTTCCCCTGATAAACCTCTATATCCTCCTCTCTCGGCATGTCCTTATAACTTTTGAATGCTACTCTTTTAGCCTTTACCTGTTCAGCCATCTCTTTTGAGAACAACAGCAGCTTAATTTTCCTCTTAGTTTTGCTCACTTGTTTGCCACAGAGGTCTGTTGCCTTTATTATGCTTCTTTTTAGCTTTACACTCTGTTCCTCCACCCCACCCAGTTCACTTACCCCTCCCAGGTCTTCCCCGAGACATTCACCTATCTTTATAAAATTGCTTGTCCTGAAGTCCAGGACTCTCACCCTAGTGTGGTTCAATTCTGCAGTCTGTCCTTATATTGAATTAAAAACATGATGATCGCTGGTCCCATGATATCCTTGGGAGGCTCCAATTTACATCCAGCTGATTGAAGTCCCCCTTCCCCAGTAGCAACTACCCCTTTTCTGCCATCTTGCCAATGTCTTTCAGCAGTATCTTATCTGATTCCCCCACCTGTGCTAGAGGTCTGTTGGTCACTCCAGTGTGAATAGTGGCTGTGTTCCCCATCTCCAGGGTGATCCACGGTACCTCTGCCTCTCCCTGTATTCCCTGTATCTCAATCACTTTTAGTTAGTTAGTTAGTTAAAGCTTAATTTTTTTGACAGGATAGAACTTTAGGTCTGAAAGGTCCTATCTGCAAAGTTGTCCTGTATACACAAAATGCAAACAATAAAGAGTGCATATCATACATACATTACAAAACAGCTATTATCAAAATACAATAAATAATACAGATGTATAGGATTAGCTCAGAAGCAAATACATTCTTGATGGTAAAAAGTGTCAATGGCTAACTTTAAAGTAGATAGCTTGTGTTTTATGTTTTGCCCTCACTTAAAGCACCCTCCTTTCCCTCCCTCCCACCCAGTCTCTCCTGAACAGAATATAGATGGAATAATAATGTCCGAGTCATAGTTTCCAGTACACCATGACTTGGTAATGGCCACAATATTCAGGATGGCCTCTGTCATGAAAGGGTCTAGGTCTGGAATCTTATTTGTTAGACTTCAACCATTCGAACACATGGCCTTCCAAATTCTGTTTCTACTCTGCAAGTTTGTTTGTTTATTTATTTAAAAGTTGGTAAGCAGAAAATGCACACTGAGCCAAGGCTCATTTCTAGGTGCGACTTGGGGTAGGGATTGTGAGGAGTAAGAACTTACACATACATAACGATGCAGTATTTCATTACAGGATAACAGGTGCATACAGAGGCATCAGAAAAAATGTGTGTTTTTTTGTTTGTTTTTTTCCTTTTTGCCTGCCTCCCCTTAATGCTCTTGTTCTCTTCCCCCTTTGTCTCTACCTCCCTGCTTCCTTTATTAGTTTGTACACTGGTAGATTCCTCTCCCCTCAGTTACCCTTACTCTCTACTTCAGTCAGTGCATGGAGTACTACTCAGCTACTTTAAATGTTCACAAAAATAATACCATTTAGGCCAGCCTGAAGGCACTGAGGGTTGAGGTGCTGGACGCCACACCTCGCTCCACGCCGGCGACCTGGGTTCGGGAGCAGATTCGGGTCGCTGGTGGGTCAGCCGGGGAGAGATAAGCTTGAGCGCCCAGTGACAGCTCTCTTACTCCGTGGAGGGTTGCGGCCATAACCGTGCATTTGTCTGACTCCGAGTGGAGGCTCAGAGCACTGCAAGCCCCAATTGCAGGGGAACAGGTGGCCGTCTCACAGTGTGGACGTTGCTGCGTAAGCGCCATGACGTTAGGGGTTACACACTGAAGGGGAGGGACAAAAACAGAAAAACACCTGCTGGCTCCAGGAAGATGGGTTTCCCGGAGCATGCCTCTGATGTGCCCCACTCACCAGGACCACCACCTCAACCTGACGAGATGAAGGATTACAGGGTGAAAGTCCCCCACCTCTTCCCCGCTTAGGGGGAAAACCGGAAGCTCCATGGAGGAATGAGGGGTGAGTCCTGGTGGGTGCGTGGTAGAAGGATGACTCCTTGGTTGCCCTGAAGGGTCGGGGCCAGCAGGCAGTAGGGAGGGGATAAACAGAAGGGGGAAAAAAATAACATTTAAACTATGCACCGAGGACTGTGGTTCCCCTCATGGATGGATAGAGGCCATCACCCTTGTATAGGACCTTATCCTCCTAGGTGGGTCTCCAGTTCCCAGTATAGCTAAACCCTTCCTCTCTGCACCATCCCTTCATCCATGAGTTGAAGCTCCTGGTGCAGAGATCCCTCTCCTTCCCCTTGTCCTAGACAGGCAGCACCTCACCGAAAGCCACTGAGGTGCTACCTGTGTATGTCCCCTCCCCAGCTGTCAAAACTCCCCCTGCACTATTCCAGCTCCATCCCTAGTAAGGTCATTAGCCTTCAGGTGGACAATGACATCCTGCTGTCCCTCCCATCCTGTTTACCTAGTGATCCTCAGGATCTGCTTCCCATCCCTCTGGCCACGGCACTACATAGGCAACTAACTTGCCTCTTCCCCCTTCATATTCCCATATCTATCCCCCTCACAATTGAGCATCCCACCAGAAGTTGATTCTTCCATCTTCAGAGATCTTCTGCCACCTTCTTTGAGGTCACCTTTATGGAGGTTACCACATACATCCTGGTCACTAGCACAGGAGCCTCCTCCAGGCAGTCCCACCTTGCCAGACTGGCTCAGGAATTACATAGTGGTACCACTGGAGAAATGTACCTCTGTCCCACCACCACCGCCCCTTCCAGCACCCACCATATCCTGTCTGTTCCTCCTCCCTGCCATCCTTTGAGATAACAGTGGCAGATTTGGTGTCTCCTGGGGGGGAAGAGGTCCCCCAACTACTAGACAACTCTTCTTGGATTCTAGTGACCACCTCCCTCAACTCAGAGAGGTGTGAGCAGATGGGGCAGCACTGCAGTCTCCAGAAGGTGTCTCTGCAAATTGCTGCATCATAGCCACTGCATTGCACCACTCCCAGCATTCTTAACTTCTATTTTCTCTGTATTACCTGGGAATACTTTTGTACCCTAAACCCTGACAGGGTGTTTCTAGTTTTCCCCTTTGTTTTTTTTTTCATTTGTGTTCTCCATGCTTTGATTAAATCTCTTTATACTCCATCTCAGGGTTCGTTTAAAAACGTCAGGGGCCAGATCTTTTAGCTTTATGGGCCCAATCCTGTGGAATTCTCTATCTCGTCAGGTGCTAGATCGCCCGACTGTCCAAAGCTTTAAGGAGGCTTTAAAAACATATCTTTTTAGCCAAGCATATAATGTATTTTGAATACCACTGTTTAGCTTAATTTTAATATTGTTTTATTATGTGTAGTACAGGCGCCTTGGTTTCAGAAAGGCATCTTATATAAATAAAGATTGAATTGAATTGAATTGAATCTCTAGATAGGGTGCTTCTCCTATGCCAGGTTTTGGTTACATTTTACCCTCTTCCCTTCCCAGCAGTGACTGTTATAGATGTAGTGAACACGTGCCTTACCTTAGTAAACTGGCAGAATTCCCTGCTTTTTTTCTTCCTCCTGCTGTGCCTGACAACTCCTAAGATGCAAGTTCCCTGATCCACTCCTTTTCTGTTCCACTCACTTACTGGGACACAAAGATGCTAGACATGTTAGAGTGGAAATGTTTTTGTATTACTCTTGTAAGACTGCAATAAGCCTCTGTCCACTCCACCCCCAAATTACATGCTTAATTCACAGGGCTTCGTGAATCTACTCAGCCCCTAGATTAATCTCCTGAGCTAGTTCCCTCACACCACCTGTTACAATTTTAAAGACAAATTTCAAAAATGCCCCAAACACTGCCTATAAATTACTTTTGTTCTCCTCACTTACCTTGTTATTTTCAGTATTAAGCAAAATATAAATAAATATGGCTTTAAGATAAAGCTAGGTGCTTTCACTCCTCTCTGTCAGCAAAGTCTGTTCCTCCAGCTGAGGACCCCATAATCAACTATGGCTTGGGCTACAGTAGCTACAGGCAAAAAAAAAAAGGAAAACTCCTCAATGTGCATAGCACGCAGTATGATATGGAAATTCACATCATTACATTTGTGCTGTGCCCATTCATTACACACATTGCAGGGAATGTTAATATAGTTCCATGAATTGATACATTTTGCATCAACATGTTGCCTCAAAGTGCAAATTACATCAATTCATGAAGTAAATCTATGCACAATTGTGATTAAATGCATAGGGCACACTATGCAAATGCTTTCTGTTGTTTGTAGTGGGTGAATTTGCTGCAGTTTACATGCACATTTTAATTTCACAGCACTCATAGCTGGGGCTTTTTTCAGACTCGCATTCCTAACTGAAAAGCAACTTCAAAGGGCACTTGTGTGTTATCAAGCAGATAGTTTAACTCACAGGATACATCTAAGTAATGGAACAGGAAAGCATCACGGATGGCAATGTGCAAAAAGAGTTGCATGTTGGTGTTAAAATCAAGACAGGCACACACTATATCATTGGCAGACAAGTGGGAGTAGCTGTTTTCTCCATTTCTTACTGGCTGAAAATACTGGCATACCTTCAGATCCAGTATGCTATTAATGTGTTTGCTTGAAGCAAACAAAAAGAAAATAGGCTAATATGTGAAAGGTTATGTATTATTTATCAGGTGAAGCAGGCCACAGTTTACAGTTCTTGAAAAACACAATGGACAGTTCTCTAAATCTTTAGTTCTCACACTTTGTGATAGTGAGCCTCCCCCGAGCTATGAAAAAGATTTCAAGCCTCCCTCAAATTTGGAAAAAATCTTGGGCCTCCCCACAGGAAAAAAAAAACAGGCTACACCTAAAGAATGCACTGGCTCAGTGTGTCTTTCCCAGTCACCAATTTACATATAAATAAACACCTACTGCAGAAACAAACCTTGACTCAGTGTACTTTTCCCAGTCACTAATTTGCATATAAACATCTACTGTAAAATCAAACACTGATTCAGTGTGCCTTTTCAAGTCACTCATTTGCATACAAACACCTACTGTAGAAACAAGCCTTAGGTCAATGTGCCTTTCCCAGTCACCAATTTATATATAAATAAATGCCTACTTTACAAACAAGCCTTGACCCTGTGTGCCTTCTAGTCACCAATTTACATATAAACACACACCTAGAAACAAGCTTTGGCTCATTGTGCCTTTCCTGATCACCAGTTTGGGCATAAATAAAGAAATTCAGCTGCCCATATCCATATTTAGTTTGCTTCATCCCATCAAACAAAACATTCAAACCTTAAAATGTAATACTGTACATTCACAGACTTGACTGGGCCTCCCCTTGAACAGTATGGGACCTTCCTTGGGAGGCTAGCCCCACCATTTGAGAACTGCTGCTCTAAATGGATCAGTTACAATAAAACATCTAGGTAACATCATAACATGACTTTGACAACAGCATCAATAAAGTATGTTTTAATGAATTTTGTGATAAAACTTACTTTTTCAGAATTGAAAAGATTATAGTGCCTGCAACATTTATTTGAAGTACTGTTTGAGGCATTGTAGGAGGCCAAAATGTGTTATGTAGCTGCTTGTCGTGATTCTGCAGTACCAACTTGAGAACTATGATCAGGAAATATTTAAAATGATTGTCACAGCTGATTATGATTGAAATCTTTCAGATGTGTGTTTTCTATTATATACTGTATATACTCTGTTATACATGGGTGTATATAACACAGAAAGATAACATGACTTGAATGAATAATTTATTGCTTGAACAATTAGCAGAATGTTATAATCATTCATATGCATAGCCATATAAAACATTAACAAAAAAACAAAAAAGTGATGATATCTACATGTAGTACAGTACTGTCAGTAGGGAGAATCATTTAGACACATCAACAACATCCATGTGAATTCATATTCAGGTTTAACCCTTTACAGTTTGTTTTTCATATTTTCATTATTGCACAAAAGTAGTTTGCTGCCTCATTGTGCTCCATGCACCATCTGTGGTAAGGATGATCAAAAAGAAAAGATCCACATAAATGCCTGGCAGTGACATACTGTAAGGATTGGCCCCAACTATTGGTTCCAGGCTATGTTATACCAGGGATATAGGCATACTTCTTGCTTAACATTTTCAATTCCTCCTGAATTACCCAAGCAGATTTCATTTTTTGTGTCCCCCTGCTTGTCTCAGATATGTAACAGATTACAGCAGAATAATTCAAAATAATGTATAGACTCTTTTTTTAAGCAGCAGTGCAATTCAATTCAGCAAGGCATTTGACCATACTAAAGATTCCAGGCATCGTTTGGTTTATTTGGTGGTACACTTTTCTAGTTCCAAGAAAATGTGATTGTTTTGCAAAGGTTTTCATTTATTGGATAGCAGCTTAAATTCATGCCTGTTTCATTTCGTGCTCTGAGCACATCTGACATGTTCACGCTCTCTTATTTTCACTGATCAAACACTAGTATTGCAATTGTATAGGGATTCATCTAATATTCACTGTTTTTTTTTTTTACTTTCTCACAAATTTGAAACCAATGAAAACAGCAAAAGTAAAAAGACAGTGAATAGTTCCTGTTAGACAGTATTTTTCTTTTCTCAAGGAAAATAAAATGGAACCACATTTTGCTTAGAAACTGTAATGTAGACTTGGCAGAGGCTAGGACAGATAACGTAATAAAAAAGAAATGGTGCACAACAAACGAGGTACATAAAAAAGTACATGTGAAATGTATGCTTATATTTTTATTAACTGTCACTGAACCTATCTTTTTGGAATAACATTTTTCATTGCAGTGCTGTTTAAATCAAGTTCCATTATTATATCTAAACAGAATCTATAACTATGGAGACAATCATTGGCCAGAAACTGTAGGGAAAACTTTTAATTTTCAATTGCATCTAAGTATTGAACTATACAACAATTTCCCATCTTTAACTTTTATTTTTGAGGTGAAGCTTAATGCCGCTGGTAACATCATTTTGTAAGGCCTCAAAGTCGCATTTTTGATCAGTTCAATTTCTTTTAATGAATAACATGTTTAGATACTAACATGCTTCTATTTTACATTTTCTTCTAAGCAGAACCATGGTTGTTGTGTTCTAGATATTGTTGTGACTACTAACCAATAGTTTAATAATTTCAAATCTAAGTTGCTTCCAATTTAACGAATCCCAATTCTGCATAAATATAAGCTGCCAGGGTAGATCTGTTTACCCCAATGCTTTACTAAAGAGCTGTTTATTTGGCTTTTCAAGAATGCCTTTGTTCCTAGGACTACATATCTCTCTGCAGAGAAATACTGGCTATGATACTTGGCTATTGCAGCCTTGAATAGTGGCTAGTACACACAAAGACCCATGTGTTCACAGAACAGCAGATAAGGTGGACTAAACTAGTTTGCAGCAGGAAACACAGAGTCAGCGCTTAGAGCAAGAAATACACTCACATGCAAAAAATAATGAATACTTACAGTTTAGTGATCAAAAGTAGAGATACAGCACTGAAAACCCCATTTACTTTTGGTCTTAAATGTAACCCTTTGTTAGAGGGTGGAGCTACTGCCACAAAGGTTAAGCTTTAAATACTTTGTCATCACTGTATACATTAATATCTTTGTTGCAGTTAAAGTCAATAGGTTCACTTTGTCTTTAAACTTTTGAAAATGGGAAAACAGATGTATAATGTGTCCAGTAAACCAAATAGTAAAGCTACAAAAATACAAATAAGAATCAAAGACACAAAGGTAAAAGCTGAAGGGAAAAAAACAGTGCAGGGAATGAGTGGCTATTACACTACTGGCAGTGCAAGTTTAAGGCTGCCTCAAAACAGCATAGAAAATACTGAAAATCAGTGTGAATGTATGGACTGCAATCCATTGCAGCCAAATATGTAGTCCAAATGAGACCATACTAGCAAACATGGTTGGGGAGGGGGAAGCTATAGAATATATGGCAAAAGCATTCAAAAAGGAAAGGGGGAATGGGAAAGAAAGTCAGATATTGAGTCTTCAATACTACTACAACAAATAAAAAGTGTGACCCTTAAAACAGTTAAGCAAAATATTATGTCTGGAGAACCAACATCAAAGTACAGATATGTTCAGAGATGTTGAAAAAGCAAAGTGGTAACATAGACATCACCATGCAGTTTGCAGTACATCTAAAAACAAATACAAAAAATCAACAATGGTGGTTCCAAAACACACATATACAATTGAAGGTAAACCAAATCATAAATTGTGATTAAACCATTAAAAATTGGATCAAAATAATGGAGTCATTTAGATAGTCAGGTCTCAAGGTACAGTATACAGTGTATAAATCCAACTAGATTCCTTTTGTAGTAAGGTGCTGACTCTATCACTACCTCCAGCATGCTCAGGGTCATGCTCAATACTCTGAAAAGACATGTATTTGGGGTATTTATTATGGAACCTGTCAAAGTGTTCCTTGCTGTAGGTGTTTGTGTTTGCTGAATGAATACAGTGAACATACTGTTTTGTATTTGCTTACATAACAGTCTGATGGTACCATCTACATAAATTTTGGGGAAACTACAAATTATAACATAGATCATTAACTAGTTGAACAGAAAAAAAAATCTCTGATTGGAACAGTACTTTGTATGGTGGGATTTTCAAAGCCAGCCCTACAAAACCTACAAACATTACAGTGTCTGCACCGGGAGGTTCCAATTAGAGTCAAAGGCAGTTGATTGCCTGGTGTTGAAGGGGTTGTTTTTGGCCGTTGGAAGAATCTGTGGGTGACCATGTCTCCAATGGTTGTGACTTTACAAATAGGTGATTCTGGGGGTGGGTACTAAGATCTGGAAAAGTACTTCCTCTCCTTCAAGGGCATACCAGTGCTTCTTCAAAATTGAAGCCATTTGTGGGAAAATGCCATTGGAATCAGTGATGAAATTAACCCAATCTAAGTTGTTGTTTTGGTAGGGATGGGGTTGTAGTAGAGAGGCCCTTCTGAGGGATCTTGCTCTATTTTTAGATTAATTTATTAGGTCCTCCAAATAGCTTCTCCATAAAAAGTTTTTACTAATGTCAACCACTGGTATATCATAAATTAAGCTTATTATAGTGGAAATATTGATTTGCCCATATTTAAAGATACATTTCCCTAGCCCCCGTGTAATCTATTTAACCTTCAATAATGTTCTCTTCATATGTCTGGTTCATTTACAATGACATGTGATGGTAACACCCAGATATAAATAACTCTCAACAACCTCCAGAACTGTATTTCCTATGTGTTTGGTGCTGAATTGGCCACTACTTAGCAAATAAATCACAAATTATAGTGAGAAACAAATAATGTGACTCATTGGGAAATTATCCCATGCCCCCATAATACCATTCTGGTACTCTACCACTGAGCTACAGGTTCACCTTTCACCTGGCAAATGAAGGGGTGACAATGGATGGACAAAGGAAAAATAACAAAGATAGCAAGCCTGGGTTTCAATCTCGAGGGCAACAGGAGCTGGAAGGCAAGGAAACCAGAAGACAATTAACTGAACAACAGATGAAGAAGAAAGATATGCACTTGTTTACTAGCAGATGGAAACTGAGGAGCAGAGTGGTGCAAAAACAGATGGCAAGAGAACAACTTAAAGATGCTTTTCAAGTAATCTCACAAGAGACACCAGAAGAGGAATCGACACTGAAGTGAGCCCTGCAACAAGCTGGATGGCTGCAAGATGGTATCGGTAAGTGGATTCCTGATCTAATTTTTGACTTGGACAGTAATGAGGAACAAGTGGTCACTAAAAGAGACAGTAAGTTACTCCTGGAAAGAAAAAGTACAGATGGGGTACAGAGAGGGAGTGGGGCAAGCCAAAGTCAAAGTGTGCATACCAATAATGGGACTGTGGAAGACACTACTATTAATGATAGTATGCCTCCAGTTATAAATGCAACACAAACTGAGGAAACAAATCACAGTAATTGTACAGAGGGGATAGAAACAGACAAAATGGAGGAAAATGCAGTTGAAAGTAATGGGACCCAGACAGATGAAAAAGAGCAGATGGAAATAAATGAACCCAGAAACAGACATGAACAGAAACACAGTGGAAATATAAATCATGCCAGGGGAATGTGGAGGAAGACCAGAGGTCAGAAACTGGGGAAAAGACAGGACATGCAGAAAGAAATGGCATGGACACAGGAGAAACATCAGAGAAAGAAGGGACCCCAGCTAATACGGGACACAGGGAAGATCACAGAGAAGGACTGGGGGAGATGAACACCATGACTCAGAAAGACAGAAAGGGGTGCCATGAACAAAAACAACCACCCCAGATTTGTCCACCTCTTTGATCGATTCCCCCCCAAGTGGCTCAAAAACATGCAGTATGAATAAGTTATAAAGGGGGATTGGAAATGTAACTGGACAGGGAATATGTAGGAAAAAAGTTGAAAAAAGTGTCTCTGAACTTTGTGCCAGAAGACGTTCATGCCCTGATACATATATCAGGAGAAGATAATTTTGATATTAGCTTCAATACTTCTCAAGGTCTAGAAAAATTCTTGGTGAAATATAATCAGAGGAAATTTTCCCCACTGTGGACACCCATTTTAGTCCTACCATTGACAAAACCAGTGGTTAAATGAATTACTATTATGTTCAGAACTTGAAGCATTAACATAGGTGACATCCATTGCTGGTTACAAAAACGATGTGATGTGTTAACCCTCCCAGTGGCATGGGCCACTTTAAGCAGCCCATGGTATGTTTCTTAAATGGCAGGCCGCTCTAAGCGGCCCAAGTGTACACTGTTTACTTTTTAACTGATTATTTTAAATTCCATTAATCTTGATAAACAAATGATGGTTTATTAGTACCTAGACCCCTTCCCCTATCTGCTGTTAAAATTTGAAATATGTAGCTTAATGCATGGTAAAGTACTGACAATTTAAAAATGAGCAAACCTTTTTTTTTTTGCTCTGCAGAATGCTCACTCAGAGCACCTGAAACAGCATCTTTGTGATGCTTGGAATGATTCTCAGCTCAGAACAGAGAAATCCACTCTGAGCTAAGAGACATTCTTTCTCTCTAGTAAGGAGAGACATTTTAATTTACCTTTTATGTGCATTAGGAGGTATAGGAATAAACATTCCTTGTGTACTGTTTATTTTAATTTGACAGAAAACAAAATACACAATTTTTCTTTCCAATTGATGTATCATTATATACCTCGGCTTTCTCTATGATAAACACTGCAGTTCTTTCTAGCTTGTGGAACCTAAAGCTTTGCCAGTTTCTCGCTTGAGTTTTGATACAAAATTACAATTTCAAATCTGCTCAGCACCAGAAGCAGCTCAGCCTCTTTCACAGATGAATGTTGATACAAAATAACAACTTTAGATCAGTCCAGCACCTGTGTGGTAGCACACACTTTTTACTGTGCTGTGGACCAAAGGATTTACTTGGCAATGAGGAACTTTTTGAAAGCAAGTTCGCTAAAACTGATGTGGTGCTTTTGTGTGTGACAGTGTTAGAAATTCAAAGCAAGGTTCTTCTTATGATTGATATATTATATTTAATTTCCCCATTATTTATTTATTTTATTTTTTTGTTGTTGTTTTGGTTATTCATTCTTTATCAAGGGCTTGAAATTCAGTGGCTAGGGATGGTTTGTCACTTTTGTTTTGCTAATGATCAGCATCTTCTAGCAAGAAAGTGATCTGATTTTGTTTTTTGTTCAGAATGGTAAGAAGAGGGGACTGAGTTTTATTTTGTATATGTTATCTATTTTTTTCTATCATTTAGCAAAGCCGTTGTATTTGCTACCCTCCCCCGCTTCCTGTTTGCATTTCTTGATGCTGACTGTAGTGTGATTAAATGAGAGGTGAAGGAAGGAGTGAAGACTAGGCTACCAATCTTGTTTCTTTTCATGTAAACATGAATGCTTTATTGAGGATATCAAGCTGTATTTTTTCTTCATTGGGATGGTTTTCTTTAGGGGTACTGTTTTGAAAGGCTGAAAAAAACAACTGAGGATGTCATGTCCAGGCAGTTATAGAAAGTGCCTTCATGGCTATTTGCATATAACCTGCATTGGATTGTGGTGGTACAGTATACATAAATAATTGTTTTCTGTGTTTGTGCTTGTCTGTTGTCTGATTGCAGTTTTTGGACCATGCACAAATGAAAGGCTCAGCACAAACCTTTGTGCTGCAGTTTGTGCTTTTTTGAGAATCCAGCCCCAGGGCTATTACTGATTTTAAAGTGCAAGCCTGTTTTTCCTAGGATTTTTCTGCCCAGAACTCTGGGACCAATAGAACTGGGCCTAAAATCAGAAGTCCCTAGAACTTGGAAAGTTTTAAAATTTAGTACCAAAAAGCACCTCCACCACAAAAATGGTCTGAAGGGGTTTAAATGCAAACTGTACATTAATTTTATTTATTAAAAATGTGGTCACCAGTATAGGCACAGTAAGCCTGCACTGATTTACAGGTGCATCCATGGGTGGGTGGGGTGGGGGGTGTCAAGGAATCCTTCAAGGGGTACAACAGGGAGTGAAACAGTAATAACAAAGTGATAGAAGTAGTAATGTAAACGTGTACTGTAAAATCATACAAGTAAGGAATTTTGAAGAAGTACAAAAACAATGGTTATGGTGAAAATAAGCATGTAATCAGGAATGTCATGCCAAGAACATTTCTAGAAATGTGGCACACATTACCCATGGGCCTAAATGCAAAAGCTTACCATAGGCAAGAGGGGAAAATTGGGGGACAACCACATTAGAGAGGCCAATGGAGCAGAGTGAGGGTGGATCCAGAGCAGGATCCCTCCTTAAGCTACAAGGGCTGGGGTCATCTTTGGGAGGCTGGTAGGGTGTACTGGTTGTGGGTCATCCATGGTACTGGATATACAGTAGTATGGAAAATGGGGGGATGCGTGGTATGTAGGCAAATGGCACAGTTAAGGGAGGAGGTGGGATTGCTGAGATGGACACTAAGATGGGAAAGGAAGAGGATTAGCAGAGAGGACAGGAGGAGCCCCGAAGAAGGAGCTATTGCAGCTAGGGGGCTAGGTACAGTTAAAAGGTGGACTGCAGGGAGACAAGGAGCAAACATGGGCACAGGAAGGAAAGGATGGGATGGGGTATGGAGGAAAATAGAGGAGCATGAAAGTAAGGAGGGGATGTAGGGGAAGGCTCCAGAGGGGATACAGGAATCCCAGACAGTGGCAGAAAAGGGAACAAGAGTAACCGGGGGGATGGCAAGTGATAGAGTATACAAGTCCAAAGCCTGCGCAGAGGACAAGGGAGGAGAGAGCAATGGGAGGACCATCCGCCGCAGAGATACAGGCAGTGGGCCTAGAACAAAAAAATAGATTTGCCTCACTAGGAGCACAAAATGTGAGAGAAGAGCAGGAAAATGGAGTTGAAAAAGCATGCAGGGGAAATAGGAGAGGCAGGCACAAATGAAGGCTCAGAAAAATTGGAAAAGGGGGATGCCCAATCAGGTAAGAACAATGGGCAAGTCCAAAAGGAGGTGGAGCAGTGTGCTTGGGTCCAGAGGTGCAAAAGCTAGATGGGGAAGGGAAGGGTGAGGGCTCCCAGGAAAAATCAGTCAGGGCACAGGCAGGGGCAGAAAGACACAGAGGAGAAAAATTCACAGACAGAGAGGCAGAGGCAGGAAGCCTGGCAGAAAGCTCCTGTGGAGTCACAAAGCTGGGGGGTGCAGAGTGAAGACAGTACTTTGGAAGGTGACATGGGCAAAGATGGTAATGAAAATAGGGTAGTAAATAGGATACAGGGGGTTGGGGGTAGGATGGAAGGGAAATATAACCAGGAGATGGAGAGCAGTGTTCTACTGGTTGGAGAACTCTATAATAAAATTAATTGGGTGGGGGAGGCAGGGGGACAAAAGCACATTATGGGTGAATTGTCTGCCTGGCATGATTGCAGCTAAGGTCATTCATTATATCTCCTCAAGGGGGAAGCAACAGGATGAGAAAACACACCTGCTGTTATACCTGGGAATGAATGACTTAGCAAGAAATCGCCTGATGGAGGTATAGGCAAGATTCAGAGCTCTTGCTAGATACTGTAGGGGTTCAAATTAATTATTTTCTTCAGAGGTACTACCATTACCAAGGGCAAGCACTGATAGGCAGATGAGGATAAGTGAATTCAATGAGTGGCTGGTGGGGTGGGGTGAGAAAATGGGGTAAGGGTTAGTAGGGGACTGGGGCTGTATGTAGGGGGACAAGAGCTTGTTTGCACCAGACTACATCTGAATATGGAGGGGGTGGCAGTACTAAAAAGCAAACTACAAGAATTTATAGTGGATACCTACAATTTAAACTAGGTTGGGGGAATCTGCTTCACAGGGAAGAAAGTTTGGGGTGCTACAAGCCCCCCAAGATAGTACTACCTTGTTGGGCAACAGGGAGACGGGTGAAGGGGGAACAATGGGGGAGACTGGAGGAAGAGATTAGCAGCAAACTCCAGAAGTTTGGGAAATAAGAGTGTGAACCTGGAGGCCATCATGAGTGATGACGGACTAGATCTAGTTGCAATGAGTAAGACTTGTTGAACAGAGCATCACACCTGGGAAACAACCATTCCAGGATACAGACTGCTCAGAAGGGACAGGGAGGGCAAGGGGGGGGATTTGCCTTATACATCAGGGAAATCATTAGTGTAACTGAAGAGCAGGAGGAGGAAGGGGAGACTGAGCTGCTGTGGTAACACTAGTTAGGAAGAGGGATTAATCCCTGTGGCTGGGGGTGGTATACAGGCCTCCTGCACAAGGGGAGAAAGATAATAAATGGCTAACTCAGGCAATCATGAGGCTGGCCCAGAAAGGAGAACTGCTACTAGTGGGTGACCTGAACCTCCCAGATGTTACCTGAGAAATCCCAGATCCAGCATCGGCAAGGAGCAGAGACGTAATAGATGAGCTGCAGGGGGTATTCCTTCAACAGCTGGTCAGGGAGCCAATGATGAGAAGCAACTTGTTAGACATAGTCCTGACTATCGGGGAGAGTGTGGAGGAGGTGCAGCTGGGCGAAGTCTTGGGCACCAGCGACCACAGCATGGTATGGTTCAGGGTCAGGGAAGGGAGGGAGACAAGTAAAACCAGTACGTGAGTCATGAACTTTAGACACATGAACTTTGATAAGATGAGTAAGATAGAGAAAAAAATTGAAGGTAAGATGAATATAGAAACAGTGGAGGAATTCTAGGATGCTATCAGAGGAGGGGTTCAGGAAGCAGTGGAAATGTGCATAAAAAAGGTCAGGAAGAGCAAGAGGGGGAGGAGACCACTCTGGTTCACTAGGGAGGTGGCGGGGCAGTCAAGGAAAGGAGGAGGTCTTTCAGAAAATTTAAGAGGACACTCTGAGAGGAAGATAGGGAGGAGTACAGGAAGAAGAGGAGTCTGGCAGTGAGGGAGATCAGAAGGGCAAAAGTAGCCACTAAGGAGAAAATAGCTAAAAACGCTAAGGGGGATAAAACATTTTTCAGATACATAAAAAAAGGAGAAGGGCTAGGCAGGGTATTGCTAGACTGAGGGGGAGGGGATAAGCTTGGAGCAGGACTACGTAAAAGCAGATGCATTAAATAAGTACTTTATCTCGGTATTCATGGAGGAAGAGGAAGGCAGGGGCCCAGAGCTAAACTCTAAGGGAGGGGAGGGAGGGAGGGAGGAGGGAGGAGGGAGGACAAATGAGTGGATCAGAGCCCGTTCACTGTGTATATGGTCAAGGCGGAGCTAGATAGACAAGGCGATGGGGCCTAACAGGTTACACACCAGAGTGATCAGAGAATTGAGGCACAAGCTCACCGCACCCGTCACAAGACTCTTCAACCTGTCACTGGATACAGGGAGGGTGCTGGAGGACTGGAGGAAGGTGGACATGGTGCCCTTGCACAAGGGAGGTAGCAGGGAGCTGAAAGAGAACTACTGCCCAGTCAGCCTCATGTCTGTGGTGGGGAAGGTAATGGAGGCATTAATCAAGGAGAGGGTGGTGGATTTCCTGGGAGGAGTGTGGAGTGCAGGACAGTAGACAGGATGGCTTCACCAAGAGGAAATCATGCAAGACCAGCCTAACTGAGTTCTTTGATTGGGTGACTCAAGTAATCAACCGGGAAGGGGCAGTGGACATGGCCTATTTGGACTTCAGAAAGGCCTTTGACACCATCCCCCACAGGAGGTTGGTGAGCAAGATAGAAAGAAGAAGAATCATTTATATAGCACTTTTATACACAGTGTATCCCAAAGCGCTTTACAAGCAATGCTAGACTGGTAGTGAAGTGACTGAATGTGTAGTGGCAGCCATATTTCACATCAACACCCCCACACAGCCTGGTTAATTGCATGAACTGGTTTATGGGAAAGGGAATGTTGGCCAGGACACCAGAAAAGTCCCCTACTCTTTGCGAAGAGTGCCCTGGGTTCTTTTACTTCCACCTGGACACCCACCAGGACAACACCAGGATGGGTAGAAGGGACCTCGGTTTAACGTTTCATCAGAAGGACGGCACACCCTGGCAGTATAGCACCCCCCTAATACTCCACTCGGATGCCAGTGGTTTTTTTAGGTGCAAGTTCAATCCCGGTGTGGGACAAGAACCCATGACCTTCTGGTCCAGAGGCAGATGTGTTACCAACTGAGCCACGCTGACATGGGGTTGGGAGGGAAAATAGCAACCTGGATAAAGGCATGGCTAGCAGGGAGAACTCAGAGAATGTTACTAAACGGTGTGAACTCCGAGATGGCAAGGGCAAGGAGTGTGGTGCCACAGGGCTCAGTTTTGGGTCCACTCCTCTTCAACATCTACATCAGTTATATTGCAGAAAGTTTAAGAGGGATGGTGTGCCTATTTGTTGATGATACAAAAATCTGCAATAGGGTGGGCACCCAGGATGGGTGGAGGACATGAGGAAGGACCTTTAGATGCTCGAAGAGTGGGAAGTGTCAGCTGAAACTTAATGCCAAGAAATGCTCTGTGATGTACCCAGGGAGTAAAAACATGCATGCAGGGTACACGTTGGGTGGGGAGGAAATCAAAAAAATCAGAACAGGAAAGGCATCTGGTAGGGTTCCCATGTAGCAGGGCAGAGGGGAGGGCCAATGGAATATTGACAGGCATAGACAGAGACATTACTAGCAGAAGGAGGGAGGAATAATGCACCTCTACAAAGCTATGGCGAGGTCGCAACTAGCGTACAGGGCTCAGTTCTGGAGACCATATCTCCACAAGGATGTAGATGCATTGGAGAGGGTTCAGAGAAGGGCAACAAAAATGGTGCAGGGTATGCAGGGGAAGACATACAAGCAGAGGTATAAGGAGCTGAATCTGTACATGCTGGAAACAAGGAGAGAAAGGGGTGACATGAGTAATACCTTTAGATATGTAAAGTGACTAAATAAAGTAGGAGAAGGAGATCTGCTAAAGAGGAAGGAGGGAGCCAGAACTAGAGGGCACAGCTTCAGATTGCAAGGCAATAGATTCAGGGGCAATGTGAGGGGGCACGACTTCACAGAGAGGGTGGTAGAGCCTTGGAACAGACTGCCAGATGGAGTGGTGGGAGTTAAAACAGTGCTGGAATTTAAGAGGGCATGGGACAGGCATGTGGGGCTGAGTATTGTGGTGGAGGGCAGGGGCAGGTGTGGAAGGGGGTTTATGAAAGGGGAAGGATGGAAAGACTTGATGGGCAAGAAGGGTCCTTTTCTGCCATCAAGTTTCTATGCTTCTATGATTCTATGATAGGCACAGTGAGTCAAGGCTGGTTTACAGGTGCATCCTCGGGGGGGACACTGAAGCTTTCAAGGGGTACAACAGGGAGTGAAACAGTAATAAGAAAGTGACAGCAGTAGGAGCGTAAACATGTACAGTAAAATTATACGAATGTAACCCTTAGGTGGTGCTACCCCAAGGGCTACTACCCCTGCCTGCTTGGCTAGTTGCAGGTTAAGGGGACTGGGTACTGAAATGGATGCCTCCACCCGGAGGTCGGGGTTGTTAGTGGACAAGTTAACCTGGGACAGCCCTCCGGGATACTGTAACTCACCCTTTCCCTTCTAGTGGCTTGAACACTATAATCAGTTTTGCAATGACCCTTATTCACCATGCAATTACCCACACAGTTTGCACTTACCACCAGGGCTGGATCCACCAGTTCAACCCTGGAGATCCCTTGTAAAACAAGGTTAGGCACAGCAAACAACAACAGTACAGTGCTTTTGGTACAAACTGGAACCACAGTCAGGTTAAATGCAAACAGAATTAGATCTGATTTACAAAGGGGGCTTGAACAAGGAAGGGGCATAATCAGGTTGATTGGCTTAAGGGCTAGATTGATAAGACAGTCATGTATGCACTTTAGAGTCCCTACACAGTCATACACTCTGGGTACTCAGGTGGGAGTAAGGTGGGTTAGCCAGGAACGTTGCCCGGGTTGGCAGGTGTCCCAGCTGGTTGGGGCCCTGTGATGAAAGAAAGAAACATGCACAACACACACTATTTGTAATCCGGAGCTGGAGGGTCAGTTCGAGAAAGAAAAGACAATGAGGCAATCAGATGACAACACTTTAGATTTAGCTGTTGTTGCAGGGAGCTATCCTGATGTGTACTCACGATACCCAATACAGGACACAGGCAGGACAAAATTGAGACTCCAGGTGGATGAGTTAGACTGTCAGAAGAAGTAGGGCCCACACGAATCACTGAGGAGTCATTCCTGTTCAAGGCGTTGAGCAGGGAGCTGATCCCCAGGCAGGTCTCTCGTCGATGGCTTTCTCTGTGCAGTGGATAATCTAGCTAGACCAGCGTGACAAGGCCCAGGCCAAAGGGAGATGAATGCAGTTTCAGTCCAGTGGGGCTGGATGCAGCCTCCAGCAAGCAGAATACAGTTCAGTACACAGTGGGGAACCAAATTGCCACCCACTAGCAACACACAGCACATTTATAGTAAGGAAATATCACTGTACCAGGCGGATGGCAGTCCAGTCGCAATTTCAGAGTCTCTGTGCCAACCCAGGATTCCAGCAGTAATTGAGGTCCTGACAGGCCAATCGTGTTCAGCAAATCTTCGGTCTTCTACAGGTTTCAAGCCTGGTCACAGTTCAGTGGCTTTAGACTAACTAACTAACTCTCTCTCTCTCTCTCTCTCTTTCTCTCTCTCTTCAGATTCAGTCCGAAATAACCACAAGTTCCCTCTTAGGGACAGCAGACAGGCCAAAATCAATCCTTCCACAGTTCTCCAGTGCAAACTACGTGGAAACTGCTGCTCGACTATCTCAAGCTGTTCACCCTTTCACTTCCCCACTCAGGCAGACTGACTGCAGCAGTTGGGAATTTCCCTTCAGTCCAAAAGGTTCTGATTGGCCCATTCTGGCAGTCCTGGACCAGGATGGTGGTGATAAACAGAACTGTCCATGCTGCAAAGAAGGCAGGTTAGACAAACTACCGTACCATCACAGTTCTAATAGACAATCAGCAAATAAGTACATCCTCTGACAGAGCTCCCTCTGCGCAAATAGCGATGGCAGAACAGAGAGAGAGATTATCTGGCAGCCCGGGCAGGACTCGAGCATAGAAACACTCAGCCCCCTCCCAGAATAAATAGGCACCACGTTATTGGCAGCTCTTGAAGGGACAGAGTACAGAGGCATTAAGGTGCTCTCACACAATCACTTTTAGGATGCTAAGACACAGGATACCAGCCTCACGGTGAGCATTTGGTATACCCACGGAACACTTTTGGGAACCCCCATTTATAGGGGGGATACATAAATAAGGAACTTCGAAGAAATATAAAAACAATATTATGGTGTAAACAAGAATGTGATCAGGAATGCCATGCCAAGAAGATTTCTAGAAATGTGGCACACAATAAAATATGAATCTGTTGGATACTACATTATGTCATGGTGTTACTGTGTCTGGCGGTGCGACAGTATGTATGGTGTGGAGTGGTGTGAAAAAGTGCATGGGAGTATGGGGTCATGAGATATATCAGCATGCATGTTGATATAGAATGGTGCGACAAAGTGTATGGGTGTATGAGGTGTTGCTGTGTGTGTCATAATACATGGGTGAGTAATGTCTGTGTGTCAGAGTTCATGGTGGTATGTTGATGGGTGGTGTGACAGCATGTAAGGTGTCTAGTGGTGTGAGACTGCATGGGGATATGGGTTCATGACGTATCTCAGTGTGCATTTCGGTATAGTGCCAGGTTGTGTGGCAGTGCATGGAGGTTTGTGGTTGCGAAGCTTGTCACCGTGCATGATGGTATGATGTTGCTTGGTGTGACAGCATGCGTTGGCTATGGTGTTGAGTGCTGCGTCAGACTGCATGGGAGTATGGGGTTGTGAGGTGCATCAAGAGTAGAGATGTGCGAAATTGTGAAGTTTCACCTAGCGAAATATTTTGCGTAATTTAATTCCTGCATTATGCAAAATTTTTCGCCTAGGCGAAACGTAATTTTGCCTCTGATTTCGCTTTCGCATAATGCAAAATTTCACCCAGTTTCACTTTCACATATAGCTTTGAGTTGAAGCCACTCACACAAGATATTTGAATTCCAAAAAAACTATACACTAATCTATGCACAAGGCTCAGATGGCCAAAAGCCTTTGGCAAGAGCCGACATTTCATTTGCAAACTCAATATGTAGGGGATGCAACTGCACTACACATCATTATGTTGTTAAAAGGAATCTTGTAGGTGTAACCAGCTCTAAGAAGTATCACACACCACAAACAATAAGGGAATAAGGTGTTTATTAGGGGAAGGGTACACGGACACGGTAAAGAATAAGTAAAACAAATGACAGGCAGGATCAGGAGGACAAGGGTAATACAGCAATGAGAGGGGAGAACTAAGAGAGAGAGAACAAGAAAAGGGACTGAATTCTATAGGGAGCATAAGACAGTAACAAACAACAGTATCAATGGTCAATAAAATTATTTTACATACAAAATAAAGAAATAAGAGGACTTAAGGAATGGACGTAGATTAAACAGGACAGAACAGTGGTTTTTTTTGGTTTTATTTTTTTATGGGGGGGGCATACAAATAACATAATGGAAGATAGAAAAAGAAAAACAAAAAATACAAATTAATTTGTGCTGCCATATTAAGTGCCAGTGGGGCCACCATGGAATTCTGACAGGATGCACGTGATTTTGTCAGCATCACACTGTAGTTTTCCCCCCCCCGGGCATCACTAAATTCCTATGTGAAATCATTTAACTCTTGTCAGATATGCTGGACTGCAGACAGGACAGCGGATAAGACCTCATGTGTCACTGGCACTGCTGGCAAGGAGGGGGCTGCCTGTGCTGCTGACTTTGGAAAGGGAGGCCCTGGAGGGGGTCTTGATGTTACTGACTGCTGCTGTTTTCTGGTATGGCGAGCACAGCAAGGACGTTTAACTGGTCCAGCCATGCCACCCTTATGTGGTATGGTGTGGGATGTTGTGAGAGCATGCATGAGGTATGGTGTTGGGTGGTGCGACAGCATGCATGGGGTATGGAGTTGAGTGGTGTGGCAGCCTGAATATGGGTATGGGGTTGTGAGGTGTATCAGCATGCATGGAGGTATTATGTTGGTTTGTGTTACAGTGTTCATGGTGGCATGGTGTCAGGTGGTGTCACAGCTTGTATGATGTAGAGTGGTGTGACAGAGTGCTTAGGGGTATGGTGTCAGATTATGTGTTAGAGTGCACAGGGGTATTATGTTGAGTGGTGTGACAGTGCACGTGCAGTATTCTGTTAGTTGGTATGCCAGTGTGCATAGGGGTATGGGGTCATGAGGGGTATCAGCATGCATGATGGAATGATGCTCATTGCTCTGACAGCATGCATGGTGAATGGTGTTGGGTGTGTGTCAGATTGCATGTGGTTATGGGGTCATGATGTGCATCAAATGATGTGTGTTTATGGTGTTGGTTGGTGCAACAGTGTGAATGCAGTATGGTGTTCTTCTGTGTGTCAGAGTGCATGGGTGTATGGTGTCAGCTGGTGTGACAGCGTGAATGGAGTATAGTGGTGGGTTGTGTGCCAGCAGTCATAGGGTATGGTGTCAGGTGTTGTGACAGTGCATAGTGGAATGGGGTGGAGAAGTTTGTCAGCTTGCATGGCAGTATGATGTTGGTTTGTGTGACAGTATGCATGGTGGTATAGGTTTGAATGCTTGGCACTGCAGGGGCTGTGGGGCTGTGAGGTGTGTCAGAGTGCATGGGAGTATGTTGTTGGGTGGCGTACCAGCATGCATGGGGTATGGGGTAATTAGGTGCATCGACATACATTACTGTGTAGTGTCACCGTGAATGTCATAGTGCATGGGGGTATGATTTTGGTTTGTGTGCCAGAGTGCATGGTGTTATGGTGTTGGGTGGTGTGGCAGCACGTATTGTGTCGAGTGATGTGTCAGAGTGCATGGGAGTATGGTGTTAGTTTGTGTGTCAGAGTGCATGATGATATGATATTCAGTGGTGTGATAGCATGCATGCTGTATGGGGTCAGGTATTGTGACAGCATGCATGGGGTATGGTTCACCCCTGAGATGTGTTGGAAGTGGTGCTGCTCAAATATAACCCAATATATGGGGATTGAAGTGCCACTGCCAATATACCAGAGGGTAAGGTGCTGTAGTGCTGCTGCCATCACACCCGAGGGGGATGTGATGCTGCTACATTCACCCGTGGTAAGTGCTGGGAGTGGTGCTGCTGCCATCAAACCCAATATGTGGGGATTGTAGTGCTGCTGTCAATACACTAGAGGGGAAGATGCTATAGTGCTGCTGCCATCACACCCGATGGGGAGAGGGGGGCTGTGTTGATGCTACCTTCATCCACGAGAGGTGCTGGGGATTGCAATGCATGTGCCAATATACCAGAGGGGAAGGTGCTGTAGTGCTACTTCCATCACACCTGGGGGGTGGGGCTGTAAAGCTGCTACCTTCAGCCTGAGAGGTGGGAAAAGTGGTGTTGCTGTCATCAGACCCAAGATGTGGGGATTGCAGTGCTGCTGCCAATACAGCAGAGGGCAGATACTGTAGAGCTGCTGTCATCACATCCAATGGTGGTGAGACAGGAGCTGTGATGATGTTACCTTCACCCATGAGAGGAGCTAGGGATTGCAGTGAATGTGCCAATACATCAGAGGTGCTGTAGTGTTGCTGCCATCACACCCGGGGGGGGGGGGGCTGTAACTCTAACTCTCCTACCTTCAACCTGAGAGATGGGGGAAGTGGTGCTGCTGCCATCAAACCCAATATGTGTGGATTGCAGTGTTGCTGCTAATACACCATTGGGGTGGATGCTGTAGTGCTGCTGCCATCACACCTGAGGGGGGAATGTGATACTGCTACCTTCACCCATAATAGGTGCTAGGAGTGGTGCTGCTGCCATCAAACCCAATATGTGGGCCCATCGAGAAAGATGACACAGGGGCTTACCAAGGCAATGGTCCAAAGAAATGTGGTTTCACTGGGGGGGGGTCTTGCCCAACAAACATGAGCCAAATTATTTAAGTGTCCAAGTAAGTGGATAAGGGGGAGCACTTGACGTGGCCCACCTAGATTTAATGCCCTAATTACCTACATTGCAGAAGGACTAGAACGGAAGGAATGCCTGTCCGCAGATAACACAAAAATCTACAATAGGGTTAACACATGGATGGGGGTGTAAAGAACGATGGCTCGTGTAAAAAAACTGAAAGAATGGTCATGAGCTTGGCAGCTGGGTTTCAAAGCAATAAAGTGCAAAACGATGCACTTGGGGCTCAGAAACCAAATGCAATGTTTCAAATTGGGAGGCAAAGTAGTAGCAGTCACAAAATAAGAAAATGACCTGGTGATAATCATTACCGATGACCTAAAGACAGCTAAACAGTGTGACAAGGCAGTGGGAAAGTCTAGTGGGATGCTTGGATGCATAGTTATGGGAAATTCCAGTGGAAAGAGGGAGGTGACAATACCCATATTTAGATCATTGGTGGTGAGACCCCACCTCGAGTTCTGTGTACAGTTCTGGAGATCCCGACTCCGAAAGGCCATTGACAGGGTGGAAATGGTACAGAGGAGGGCAACCAAAATGGTGAAGGGCCTGCAACAGAAGCCCTATGAAGAAAACCTTAGGTAGCCAAATATGTACTTCTTAGAAGGAAGGAGGAAAAGATGGGGATATGATTGAAAGATTCAAATACCATAAAGGTATAAACAAGATACAGGGAGAGAGCATCTTGGAGTGCGGAAAAGTTGGCAGTTTGCCTCCGGGGCCCCAGTTTTAAAGAACTGTGTGCACATACTCCCTGGAAGAGTGGAGAGAGGGGTGTGGTATAAAATTAATTTGGGTAGGGGCCGACTAGTGTCAGGCTCGAGTCCTGCCTTGGCTGCAGTGTTATCGCTACATTCTGCCATCGCTATTTGTGCAGAGGGAGCCCTGGTGGGAACTTTGACTGTTTACGGTTTATCTGTTTTGATAATAATAATATTGTAGTTTGTCTAACCTGCCTTCCTTCGCAGCCTGGATATTTCAGTATTGCACCACCATCTTGGTTCTGGACTGCCTATTGGGACCAATCAGTACCTTTGGGGACCTAAAATGGTGTCTGTCACCAGGGATCTTGTGGGAGTGAATTTCTGTAGGAATTGTAGTTTTTGCACTTTGTCACCTAAATGAACCTGGAGGAGCTCTAACTGTGACAGTCAGATGGTTTAGCCAACTGAACCTTTTGGATTTCTAAGGAAGTCCTGGTGCTGCCTGCAGCAGAAGTCAGTCTGCAGAGTGAACAGCTTGAGTGATTCGAGCAAGTCTCCTGTGTAGTTCATGCAGGAGATTGATGAAAAGGCTGAGTTCGGCTTGTTTGCCTGCTGTCCCTCAAGAGGGAGCATCTGAAGAAACCGGATTATATCCAAAACTGAGTGTGACAAAGCCACTGAATTGTGACCAGACTTGAACTTGAAGAAGACCGAAGATCTGCTGTATGCAATCGGACTGTCAGGACATTCATTCACCACAGAACTCCCAGTTTTGCTCAGAGACACTGATATTGCTGCCAGACTGCTATCCACTTTGTGATATGGTGATTGCTTTACTATAAATGTGCAGTGTGCTGTATGCTGTTAGTGGGTCGCAATTTGGTTCCCCACTATTTAATTGTGCCACGCTTGGTCGAAGCTGCATCCAGCCTTCCTGGACTGATATCTGAACTGTTCTACCTGGCCTGGGCCTTGCCACACTGGTCCAGCCAGCTACTTCGGGCAAAGAGAATACCATCAATGAGAGACTCGCCCGGGGATCAGACCCCTGCTCAACATCTCGAACAGAAACGACACCTCGGTGAATCGTGTGGTCCCTGCTTCTCCTGGCATACCAGTTGTCAACTTGCAGTCTCCATTTCTTCCCTACTGTGTCTCGTGTGGGTAGCATGAGTAACAATCAGGGTAGCTCACTGCAACATCAGTTAAATCACAAATGTTGTCATCTGATTGCATTGCTGTTTTTCTTTTTCCCTTTCACAAACTGAGCCTCCTAGCTCCGGATTACATATTGTGTGTAGTTGTGCATGCCTTTTCTTTTCATCACAGGGCCCTGACCAGCTGCAACGCCAGCCTGCTCCGGGCAACGTTCCAGGTTACCCACCTTACTTCCAACTGGGTACCCAGAGCGTGTGACTGTGCCGGGAGTAAAAGCGCATGCATAATTGCCTGACTAGATCAGTTTTAGAATCTATCAACCTGATTATGCCCCTCTGTTGTTCAATTCCATTGAATAAATCAGATCTCTTTTTGCATTTAATCTGACTGTGGTTCCAGTTTGTATCAAAAACACTGTACTGTTTTTATTTGCTGTGCCTAACCTTGTTTTACAGAGGGGTCTCCAGGGTTGAACTGGAGGAACCAGCCCTGGTGGTAAGTGTAAACAGCATGGAGATTTGTGTGCTGAATAGGGGCTACTATGAAAGTGTTTGCTGCATATTATCTTGGTCACTAGAGGGGAAAGAGGGGAAGTTACAGTGTCCCAGAGGGCTGTACCCAGGTTATCCTTGCTACTAACAACCCTGTCCTCCGGGTGGAGGCACCTGTTTCAGTAACCAGGCCCCTTAACCTGCAACTAGCCAAGCAGGCAAGGGTAGTAGCCCTTGGGATAGCGCCCCCTCAGGGTTACATGAGGAAGCATGTTCTTCACTGAGAGGGTGGTGGATGCATGGAACAATCTTCCAGCAGGTGTGATCGGAATAAAAATAGTGGTTGGCTAAAAGCATGTATGAAATAGGTATAAAGGAGAACTGGTATCAAAGTGTGTGTGTGTGGGGGGGGGGCTGAGACCAGGTATGTAATAAGGAGACTAAATAAGCATAGAAAAAAGGGCAGATTCAGCATTCTTTTTCTGTCAACAAATTATATGTTTCTATGTGGATTATTTGCAGTATGCCTGTCTCCCAGCTAAGAACCGGCAAAATAATGTGACACCAGCAAATGCACCGTTTTACTCAAATGCCCAAGGAGAGAAAACTGTAAGGAAAACAACTTGCTAGGTAGGATGATGCATGGCCAGTCACAGGCTTGGCACCACTGTTTGAGAAAGCCAGGCTTGATCCTGCTTTGGGAAACTTTCTAGTCCCTCCAACCCTGGTGTTATCTAGAGGTTAATTCCAGAGAAGATAGGTGACTAAGTTGGGGAGGGCCCATCCAGAAGAGGACCATCAAGAGAGCAGGAGCAGCAACACAATAAAAAATTATTGGTATACAAGTGCAATAGCATTCATTGTATGAGTAGCATTTCAACTCATGTGAGCTTTTTGCCACTCACATTTAGTTACTAACCAAATATTGGAAACCAAGCCTCAGCCTACTGTGTCTTTTCAGGCCAGAAAAATATTTGTGTTTTACAAAGAAGCTTGAACTTAGACATGCTGTCTGCTCAGTATTCCTTTTTTACATACGTTTTGTAACCTTTTCTTTAATTGCTATGGTAACCCTGCTCTACAAAATTCCAAGCTAAGAATGTTATGCTAAACATTGTATCCAAAATGAAGCTAGCTGGCATATGCTTCTAACTGCCAGTGTGAACTTTTTTTAACCTTTTTCTCATCATCTGATCTGTGGTGTTACTCTTCCTGGCTACAATGTCTTTAGGCTGGATCGCCTCTCCGAAAGAGGTGGGGGCTGCACTCTCTACCTAAAAGACTCCATACAGGGGCACCACATCATTACCTCACTCCAACCTACAACTGCTCAGTACTGCCAGTGAGAATCCTCCTCAGAGCCCAAAACAAAACCCTCACTGTTGCCACCATCTACATCCCTCCCAATGAACAGGGAACTGATCTAACAGCTGTTCTTGACTTTGTAAAGTCACTCCCACCAGACACCGAATCCATCCTCCTAGGCGACTTCAACATTAACTGGCTTGCGGCCGATGCTGGTGCACACAGGGATACCGTTGCTGCGGCAAACCTCACACAAATGGTTGACTCACCAACCAGGAAAAATTACAGGACCAGCACCAGCACACTCTTGGACTGGATCCTTTCCAGTCACCCATTGTGGATATCTAACACTAATGTCCTCCCTGACTCTCTCAGTGACCACTCCCCTGTTAGCTGCACCTTGTCAAATAAATTCATCAAACAACCACCAAAAACTATCACCAGCAGGGTTCTACCCAGTGGTCACCTTCCTCGACTCAAATACCACCTCCTCCATCAAGACTGGTCCCCTGTCTTCAATGAAACCAACGTAAACACTGCCCTTGACCACTTCATAAACATCTTCACTGTGGCCTGTGACACATATGCTCCTATTAAGAAATGCAAAGTCAAATCATTCAATAACCCTTGGCTCACAGGTGACCTACTCAGGAGACCACCGATGGGAGCTGGCCAGAAACTCTGGAAGGCAAAACGACATCCAAAACTACAAACGTGCCCGCAATGACTGCACCAAAACCATCCGGCAAATGAAGTCCGCCTACTATAAGCATGCTCTTACAAACTCCTGGGGCAATGGTCGGGAATTCTGGAAGAACATAAAGGAACTCACCGGGAATCCACCCAAAACCCCCCATCAATACTCAACATCAACAGAACCACTACCCTCAATCCAAAAACCATTGCGGATACCTTTAACAAAGCCTTTACTGACCTCAGCACTGTCCTATCCCAGGACTACTTCAAAGATGGTGAAGCCCCTCTGTCCGCAATGAACACTACTCCCACCAGCTTCCCCCGCTTCTACTTCAAAGCAGTCAAGGCTCACCAAGTAAGCAAATATGTTACCAAAGCCCTTGGTAAATCAAGATTCAGTAATGACTCCCTCGATCTCAAAATCCTGTCTTTCACACTTGATGAAGTGCTTAGTGCTCTGACCAGAATTTTCAACCTCTCCCTCAGCCTTAGCCAGTTGCTGGACAGAAGAAAATCTGCCACTGTCACCCCAATCCATAAAAGTGGTGACAAAACTGCCCACGATAACTACAGACCTATCTCCCTACTACCCCACTCTCCAAGGCACTAGAATGCATCGTCTCAAACCAGCTCACAGAATACCTGGATATGTGCAACATCCTGTGCAAGCAACAAAATGGGTTCCACAAAGGTCACAGCACCTCCACAGCCCTACTTGAATTCACAGGCGCAATCCACAATGCACTTGACTCCAGTGAACTACTAGGCTCAATCTACATTGACTTAACTAAAGCCTTCGACAACGTCAATCACCACCTCCTGCTTGTCCAGCTTCAGAACACTGGGCTGTCAACTGACTCCACTGGCTTGTTTAAGAGATACCTTGAAGAACGGTCCCAAACAGTAAGAATCGCTGATACACTCTGGGACCCTAGACCAGTCCACTCAGGAGTCCTCCAGGGCTCCATTCTGGGACTCCTCCTCTTCAGCCTATTCTGAAACTCACTACCGGACAGCTGCCCAGAACAAATAATTCTCTACACCGACGATGCTGTGATCCTCACCTTGGACCCTGATCCAATCCAATTACAAAATAAACTTCAACAGGTCTTCTCCTCCATCTAATCCTGGTTCCTAAATCATAAACTGCTTCTCAATCAGAAAAAAAACAAGTCTATGGTCTTCTGCAGCCCCCACAACAAAATCAAACAACTCCACCTCTCCATTGCAACCGAACAAGGAGCCATCCTAGAGCAAACACAATTGTTCAAGTACCTCGGCATCTCCCTTGATCCCCACCTCTCATACGCTGTCCATATCAGCAGTGTTGCAAAGTCTGCCAATGCGAGATTAGGCATTTTATTCTGGCACAGGAAACACCCAATCCCAGAAGCACTGTCAGTGGCCGTCCAAAGCTCCATCGTCAGCATCATAGACTGTGGTCTTATCGTATATGGGTCTGCAACTACCACTGTTCTCAAATGTATTGCGACCTCCCTGAATAAGGCCTGTCATCTCATCACTGGCTCACATCGCCGTACCCATACATGTGACCTTTATTCCCAATCTGGATGGCTTCAACTGGACAAACGCATAAAATACCAAACCTGCATCACGGCCAAGAAAATTATAATGGGGCTTGCCCCAACTGGTGTCTGTGCCCTCCTTAAGCCTAGACATAGGAGCATCACTACAAGGAGATCCAATGCCCATCTACTACATATCCCATGATGTCGCACAACCCAAGGAAACTGATCATTTGCCTGTTGGGCATCCAACTGGCTCAACTCTTTTGGCAGCGACATTGTGACCGCTCCAACACTCGGCCTCTTCAAGTCCAAGCTGCACCTCTCACTGCTTGTATCCTGCGATTGCCCATCTTAACATTTCCACTGTTCCAGCTGCAAATTCCCCAGCACCCAGCACTTACAATCAGTCTTTGCACCCCTAGCACCTTACCTGTCATATTCTCTCTACAAGGCCCCCTGGCTGCACTGTCTCCTGCTCTCGCCCACCTCTGCCCGTATCTCCACTCCTGCCCCGGCTCCAACCACCTCCCGTACTCCCCTTAACCCCTGCACCTCCTTCCCCCGATCTCCTCCACCACTTCCCCCACCACCCACCCACCCTTCCCTTTGTCTTGCTTATAGCTCAAGTCTTTGTACTGGTTATTACAAGTCTGTAAGTCAATGACTGTATGTTTGTAACTAAAAATGATGACTGTTACATATACTGACTTGAACCTTTGTAAAGAGCCTCGGCTCAAAGGTATTGAAATCCTAGATTGAAATAAATAAAATAAATAAATGTGTACTGTTGAGCTGAACACATTTCAACTAGGAACATTTTAAATCAGTGTTATACTTTTGTGTTCTCAGATAAAGCTAACAGACTTACTGATTTCAATTTATCAAAAGATGCATATACGACTAACTCCTAAGCAGTGAATAATCATGAATGGTGCAGCATTTTTATGCACAGTTAGTTATGTGATCCAAGTTTGATTATGCATACAAATGAAACATGAAAGAAAACACTGACATAATCAAATCTTTCTGTAAGATTCCAACTGTCTGCCAAACAGCACAACTTAACATTTCTAATAAATTTGTGTGACCCTCACGTCACCATGTCTGGGTTCATATCACTACGTGGTGACTGTACAGGGACCACCTGGATGAGGGTGTAGGTTTCATTCTTTCTCTGTGGTAGTGGGTTAGCCCAGATCAAATAAGAAATGGTGAAGTGGATCCTGCCAGAGAAAATAAGTGGGCCAGATATTGTGTGTGGTAACACCACCTTAGATACAATATCTACCCACCTTCCTACACTGGACTGGACCACCACCTAAGGTCTAATAAGACAGTTGTTACCTTCACTGATAAACACTCCAATCAGGTTATGCAAATGTGGCACCCACACAAAAGTAAAAATTCAACAAATTAACATGAAAGGAGTACTTTTGACTGTTGCACCTAGGCAAGGAAGGGGAGGCTGATGAAGGCTGTACTCTGGTTGGGGTGGGGCGTAAAGCTACCAACAGTCCCTATTTTCCCAGGACAGTCCCTATTTTAGGCAGCATGTCCCAGTGTCCCCACAAGTTTTTTTTCAAAATGTCACTTTTGTCCTGGTTTTTGCTTACTTGTCCCAGTTTTGTCCCTTTTTTTGCTGACTGTTAATTTGTGAGTGACAGTTATTACAGCACCACTATGGCACTGCTCGGGCTGGATAGCAGTTTGCAACTTCAACTCTTGTGCCTGTGTTGCACCGCAAGCATGTCAGTGGGAGCACAGTAAAGCATGTTCCTTCCTGTTACATTAGACTGGGTAGTAGTGCAGACAAGCACATGTGAGCATCTACCTGCCAGAGCTGAGAGGGTCTCCAGACAGAAAAGAGACCAGCAGCAGTGAACTAAGGTACCCGGACCTGATCGACTGTAAGGAAGTGTATGAAAACAAGCTGGTGTGGTGGTAGGAGTCAATGAGGTGAATATAAGCGGGTTGGATGAGACTATCAGGAGGAGTAATACATGCAGCTTGAATGTCTGATCACAATAACGCAGGTTTGCTTCTAATGAACTTTCTGGACATCATGATTTGGAACCTGCTGCAGCAGAATGATGTATTGTTTCAATCTGGATATTTGCTACTGATGTTACTGTGGGTTGGTATGGCCAGAGCAAGCAGCAAAATGTAATTGATTGTGTGCAGCCTTGTCTGCGGTGGTGCCCATGGGAGTGACACGTATTGGGGGTCATGGTCAGGATGGACGGTCCCAGTTTTCATCCTCAGAAAGTTAGTAGCTTTGGGGGGGGCTGGTGACTGTTGAACTTGGTCTGGAGTGGAGGGCAGGTGACTGCTGTAGCCGGGGAGGGAAGTCAGATGAGTGCTGTACCCAGGCTGGGGAGGGAGAGCTGGTGACTGTGTAGTGCCCCACAGTCCTGGTGCCCTCCAGATAGAGGCAGCAATGTGCTTTTGGGCTGGGGTGACAGGAAGGTGCCCCCAGGGTGTAGGGAGGGCCCCAAGCCAGGTATCCCCACCCCCCAAATGTGAAGCCCCAGCAGGGCTGTATTTTAAAAATGAAGAATTTTATCCCCTGCTCATTTTCCCTGCCTGCAGCCCCTCCCCTCCGTTACCTTGCGCCAGGCACCTGGTCTTGTGGGCCCAGTTGTGAAGAAGTGCAAGCAGGGATGGTCTCATGTCTGGGATAGAATCGTCAGCCCTTTTTGAAAGGCAAGAGCTGTTCAGTGTTTGGCTGGTAGAGCAGGAGCAGAAGAGGCAGCAGCAAGTGTGAGAGGGAGTGCTACACCGCCGGGGCAAGTTAAAATGGAAGGGAACTTACCTGACTGTTGCACCTGGTCTGAGGATGGAAGGCAGGTGACTTCTGTACTCAGGTCAGAGAGAAAGGACTGGTGACTGTTGTACCTGGGCTGTGGGTGAGCTGGTGGTGACTGTTGTACTCAGGCCGGGGAGGGAAGGAGGGTAATAAATAGCTGTACTTGGGCCTAGGATGGAAGGGCTGGTGACATTTGTAACCAAGCCGGGGGGGGGCTGGTGACTACTGTACTCAGGCTAGGAAGGGAGGACTGGTGATGGTTATACCTGTGTTGGGGGGGCTGGTGAATGTTTTACCATATCTGGGGAGGGCAGGCAGGTGACTACTACTCAGGTCTGGGAGTAGGGTGACAGACATTGTTGGCACCGGGGTCAAGAGTGGGCCATCTAGTGTGGTCAGAGGGCCTTCCGCCAAAGCAGCTTGCCCTGTCACAGACATCATTGTTGCCAGAGTCAATAGACCGGATTTCCATAGAGTTCATGGTGAGTTAGCTTGTTTAGCTGACACTTCTGTGACTTTACAGATCTTACTTCAAGAGGGAGCTCTTGCAGCAGGCTATAACCATTAGGACTAATGCCTCAGGCCTTAGGACCCACCAGAAAAAACTTAGCTAGCAGTACCCAGCTGGGACCGCCCCCCCCTGATGTCGGCTCCACCCTGACATTGGTCATGCTATAAAAGGGGCAGACCCTGACTCCACCTCAGTTCTTTTCCCACTGCAGACCCACTCTCGTTGGGAAAGCCTCAGTGCGTGCTACTGCAGTTCAAGTAAATTTTGTCAGATTTGCTTCATTTTTTTCTTCTCTTTAGAACTGTTTTACGCCTTTTCTCCTTTCTTCAGATCTCCTTTCTGGCATATATCTTCACCATTGTCGGTCTCCTCCTCTGGTCCCAAGAAGATGAAGTGTGCCTGTGGTTGCCAAATTCCATTCAAGGATGGCCACCAGAAGTGCTTCTTCCGTGTGGGACCTGACCACAACAGTGCTGCCTGCAAGATCTGTAGCGGCTTCACCAGCAGGACTCACATCAGACGCCTGAAGGCCCTGAAGGCCCACCTATTGGAACAAAAGATGGACTTTCTTCAAACCTCTTGGTTGGGGGCCTATAAACAACCCCCAATCTGACTGTAGCCCCCTTTTGGGCATGCAGTTGTATACAAATGACTTCTGACCTACCTTCTTCCCCCTCATCCCTGATGCATCCAATCCAGTGCCTTAGGTAAATGGCTACTCCCCCCTTCCCCTTACCTTTTTCTCTGTACCTCCTGAATAATTTAAATCCTGGGATGGCCAAGTCCCAGTCATGGGTTTGGGATGCCCACGTCTCAGTGATGGCTCCTTCTGCCAGCAGTGCCTGCAGCTCTGACATCTTATTCCCCAGGCTCCTAGCATTTAGTGAGACCAGCCTCCACCCTGACTCTCTCCCAGCTGCCCCCTTACTCTCCCCTCCCCATCATTGACAACGTAGGCCCTATCATTGCTATTGGGGGAGGTCCTCTGGACCACCTCTCCTGATTAACTCCACCTCCCCAGCCCCCCCATAGCAAGTTTAAATGATACTTTTTGGAGATAAATCCCCTCAGTCTCTGCTTTAACACCCCTGAACCCTCCTTACTTAGCTGTAGCCTGTCCCCTGCATATAGATCTGGGTTCTCCCATGTGTTGCCCCACTCTCCCACACAGCCATACCCCATGGACTCACACCATTCTCTCAGCCACTTGTTGGAAGTCCATGATTCTGCTTTTTCTGCCCGTACTTGCCCATGGCACTGGCAGAACTTCTGAGACTGCCACTGTGCTTCCCTCCTCTCTGTATAACTTCCACACTTCTCTGAAGCTGTCCTGAACCTCCTCTATCTGCTTTCCTTCCAGATCATTTGTTCCCAGGAGAACAATGATGTGTGGTTCCCCCACCTTCTGTCCACACCTAACGATGTGGTGCTGCACCCTACCTGCTGTCATGCCAGGCATGCACTCTACCCGGATGCTGCTATTCCTGGCATCTGTATCTATTACAAACCTTGAAACATCACACCTTTTCACCATTTCACATGTATTTATCTATGTAAATAAACAAAAGGTGTCATTTGCCCATTCTAGTGCTTATTTTACTCCTCGACTACCCTGATAGGTATTTCAGCCTATTTACTGCTATTACTTCATGACATATACCACATAGTGCCATAGGTGGTACATCCCAGGATTTAACCTGTCACAGCCCTGGTAGTGAGGTATGGTATCCTATTTGAGATAAACTGGGGGTGCAGTGTAACATTCCGGATCAGAAATTATATCCAGGCACCTGTATCTATATAAAACAGCTAAACATCACACCAATTCAATATTTCACATGTATTTATCCATGTAAATAAGTTAAAAGTGTGTTTTGTTACTGTAAATGACTATAACGTCATGTAACCTGAGGCATCAAATAATTTGCCCATTCTATGGCTTGTTTTACTCCTCAACTACTTTGACAGGTATTTCTGTTTACTGCCATTACTTCATGGATTGAGTTATTTACAGCACATAGTGACATAGATGGTACACCTCAGACCTGAATTGATCACAGCCCTGGTAGTGAGGTATAGTACTCTATTTGAGATAAACTGTGTGTGCAGTGTAATGTTACAGATCGGAAATCACATCCAGGCACCTGTATCTATAATAAATAACTAAACATCACACCTATTCAACATATCACTGTGTCGTAGACAGCCAATTCTGAGTGCTGTATTGTATTTTTTTAATATAAAATCTATTAATGTCTCTGCTAAAAATTCAAATGCTCTAGGAATGACCTCACTCATCCCCCCCCCAGATTCCAGCTGAGAGACGAAAGCCATGGGAAACGGCTGACAGTATGTGAGTTCACACACACTCATTTTTTTTAGAGACAATGTGTTACATGGAAGACTTTTATTAAGGATCCTGTTTCTCTGAGTTAATTACAGACTAGTTTAAGTTAATTTTGTTAAGAGAGAAATCATAAACTAGGTTTATGATGTTAGAAAGGGAAGCTAGGATGTTACATAGAGATGTAAGGTTGTAAATGACCCTGTGAAGCCTGTGTGAGGAGGGTTCAGCATGAGATCAAAGAAATGTCATTTGAAACTTGACTTATGCTAAGGTTGCAGAATTAATACTTTGAAATTACATCCTGTGGTTGTATAGAAATATATATTTTTTTAGGTATTTTGACAGAGGAAGAACTAGTTGACCTCATCCAAAAGGGGTTGGCAAATGCTGCTTGTAAAGATTATTCTTTTTCACTACAGAGACACTTTTCATCTGACACTGACCAAGAAAACATCTGAGCACTGAAAACAGATATTTAGAAAGCTAGACAAAATCTAAATATAGTTGTAGGAATTGCACCGTTTTAAACCTTGTTTTGTTTAAAGATATGTATGTCTTGTGTTATAAGAGTTCTGTATTGTATGTTTGACATATTATTATATATTTTAGTAAAAACTCTAATTTTAGAGCAAACCTGGTCTGTCTTTGAATTGCTTTCTTTTGCTAAGAAATATTTATCATTATAGCAGACAGCAGACATAAGCTTGTGGGGTGGTACCAAACTGGAAAGAGCGTTTTAAATCTGAGGTCTTTATTAAAGTTTTAAAGGGTTCATCTCTGAATACATGGTTAGGTGTCCATAGGCAAAGATATCTGGCCCCCCGAAGACAGATATATCTGAGCCTGTGCATTGGGTATGCTAGCCAGAGGTTAACAATTTGAATCCCTCCAGAACTGAGACCAAAGGTTGATCCGAACTCACAAAAACAGACAAGTGGGTTACCTTGTCTGGTGGGCTGTACAAATTGGAGTACCATTACCTGATCTCCAACCTACCAATCCACTTCTTGTGCATGTTTGTCAAACTGTATTTTGGATTGTTGCTGGGCCTTGCCCATGCAGTTGGCAGCATACAAGTGTGTGTATGAGGTCTTTTCTGACTTCTTACACATATTGGTCTACAGGCACATGGTCTGCAGTGGGGGTGTGCAGGTCAAACAACAGGTGTTCAGGTAATCTCATCTGTCTCCCAGTCATCACCTCAAAGGGGGTAAGCTGGGTAGTGGCTGAGGGTGTACCCCTAATTGCCATAAGGAGTAATGGCAGTAGGGAATCTCAGGTTTTGGGATTGTCCTCAATGAATTTGGAAAGCATTTGCTTAATCCGTCTGTTGGCTCTTTCTACTTGACCTGAGGATTGGAGGTGGTAAGGTATGTGGATCTTCCATTGAACTCCAAGGAGTTCAAGGGATTCTTTCATCAACTCACCTGTAAAACTGGTTCCTTTGTCAGAGTCTACCTTGAGAGGTAGGCCCCACCTGGAGAAAATCTGTTCTAACAGGATTTTGGCCGTGGTCTTCACAGTGCATGTCTTAGTGGGGAAAGCTTCAACCCACTTGGAGAAGATATCAGTTACCAATAGAGCATACTTATTATTTCTTCTGGTGTTGGTCAGAGGACCAATAAAATCAATCTGTATGGCATGCCAAGGGCCAGAATGTCATTGTGGTAAGAGTTTGGCATTTTGTTTGGTAGGGATGGGGTTCTTTTGTGCACAAATGAGACTGTTGTCTATGTACTGTTTAACATCTTTGGTGACACCAGGCCACCAGGCGGTGGTCTTAAGCCTTTGGAGGGTATTTTCCACTCCCTGGTTTCTGTGTATCATGCACTTGGTGCAAGAATTCAGATCTCTGGTGTCTGGGGACCACCCACAACTTGGTGGTGGAATCATCTGGTTGGTACCAGATGAGCTTGCCATCTGGTGACAAGTGTAACTTACCTTCATGCCTTCAGTAGGGGTTATGTGTCGGAAGTTTCTCTTTGGTACTCTTGTCAAGGAATCTGAACACTTCTTTGAGTTCAGTATCAACATGTTGGGCTGCTGAGAGGTCCAAGGGGGAAAAAGGTTCAGGCTTCTTCTGGAGTGCTGAAATCTGTACAGCCGCATTGGCCTCTGGATGGTCCATCATCCAGGTGTCCCCCCCTAGGGCCCCTTCCTTAGTAAGGGCATCTGCTGTGTCATTGAAGGCATAGTAGGGGTCATGGAGAGAATGAGCGTTGACTTTATGTGCATAGAGTTTGTGTGCAAATTTCCGTGCCAGTGAATGTATGTATATTACCAATTCCTTTTACTTTACTGGGCTGCCATCAGAGGAGAGGAAGAAGTTCTGCCAGAAAGGAAGAAATTCTGTAAGAGAACAACAAACCCAGTTAGAGTCTGTAAAGATGATAGTATCCTCAGTCCTATGTTGGCTAAACTCAAGGGCACAGGCCACCGCTGCCATCTCTGCATATTGTGATGATGCTACACTACAGCACTTAGATATTTTGACAGTGTTCTCATAAAGGTAAATCACTAGGATACCCATCCATGCAATTTGTTCTCCCTGATAGTAGGATGCTGAACCATCACTAAAGACGCAACACAAAGAGGTGTTATCAAGTATTTGTGGCATGGCAGGGAGGAAAGGACCTGGATCTGGAAGATTAGGTGACTGCAGTGTACAGTCATGGGGTTCTCCTTGGAAAAGGAGTCCATGAGCCAGCATAGATGGAATTTTTGTCAGTTGTACCTGTATGTCTCTATCCTGGAGAAGAAGTGACCAGTGTGTCAGTCTGGTGTTAGAGACTTGACCCATCCTTCACTCTGTCTGAGAGCAGAAAGGTAGTTGGGGTGTGGTTGGTGTTGATGATCAGTGGAGAGTACCAAATGATATACAGGAAGTGCCTGACAGCCCAGTAGGTGGCCAGAAGGTTCCTTTCACAATGGCCATACTTCTGTTTCACTGGGATCAAGAGCTGTGCTGCATATGCAATGGGTCTCAGGGTGCCATGAACCTTCTGGGTCAGCACTGCTGATATGGCAATGTCAGAGGTGGTGTATTCCAGATGGAATGGTAGTGCTGGATTGGGGTTAAACAGAGCTGGGGTGGAGGCCAAGGCCTGCTTCAGTGATGTCACAGCCTGGGTCTGTATAGGGACCCAAGTCCATGGGATGTCCTTCTTGAGTAAGTCATACAGAGGAGCAGCTCTCTGAGCAAAATCACAAATAAAATCTCTCAAATAATTCACCATACCTAGAAACCTGCAAAGAGTTGCCACACTAGTGGGCAATGGCAAGTCTTGCAATCCCTGTACCTTCTTCCAGGTAGGGCTTCAACCTTGGTCAGTTATTTTTAGACCTAGAAAGAGTACTTCTTTCTGACATAGTTGTGCTTTTGCTGGATTGCATTTCAAGCCTGCTGTCTGGATGAAAGTCAGTAGTTCGTCCAAAAGATACAGATGTTTCTGTGTGGCTGTTGCCAGCAACAGGTCATCCACATATTGCAAGAGACATTGGGGAGTACAGAAACTCTCAAGGGCATCCATCATATGCAGATGGAGCAGGGACGGACTATTTTGGAATCCTTGTGGCAAGCAAGTCCATGGGTACTGTCTTCCTTCAAAGGTGAAGGCAAACTTATATTGATTCTTAAGGGCCAATGATTATAACCAAAAACCATTGTAAATGTCCAGGATACTGAACCATTTCAGGTTAGGGGTCAAGAGTCATAGCACATCAGGTGCTGATACCACAGTTGGGGAACAACTGGGGCTGACCTGATTCAGTTTCCTGTAGTCAATAGTAAGTCTCCAGGAGCCTGTGAGTTTTTTCATGGGCCACACTGGAAAGTTGACAGTGGAAATGCAAGTTCTGATTACTCCTTGCTTGAGGAGTGACTTGATTGTTTCTCTAAGGGAAGGCAAGACCTCAGTTGGAAAAGGGTATTGCCTTTTCCTCTCATGTGCCGGGCCTGGCACTTCGATGACAGTGTGCATTCTTCCACAGTCATGTTTTTTAGTTGCAAACACTTCCAAATGTCATTGCAAAATGGGGAGAAGCTTTGGGAAAAGTTCATGAGTCTTGAATGAATCTATGACATCATACTCCTTGTCATTGGCAGATATCGTTGCCACAACATGTGAATCAGGAATCAAAATGGTATGATATTGACCCCGAATCTGTATCAGTAGCATGTTAGCTAAATCCACCACACAGCCATGTGGTTTAACGGAAGTCAATTCCTATGATACTAGGATGATCATGCATTACCATTAGTTGGAAAGTGTGTGAGGCCTTTAGATGGCCTAGCTCTACCGGTAGGGGTAGAGAACGGTATGCAGGTAGCCTAGTACCATCAACTCCTGACATGTTGGTCCTCCATCCAGTGGACCAAGGGGATGTGTCTGGATGTTCATCGTGTAGCACAGATACAGCTGCACCTGTATCTAGCAAGACTACTAGTAGGCGGCCCCCGACCTTGGCCTCAGTGCAGGGCCTTCCGTTTGTATCCAAGACTAGCTTGTTTACAATCTGGACTGGGGCCTGTAACTGTCAATCTGCACTGCTGGGAGCATGGAGAGGTTGGGCCTGACTCTTGTGAATCACTTCACCATGCTGCATTGACACTATATAGGGAGGAGCTTCTGGGTTCAGGACTGTATGAGCCTGAGGGCCTGTACCACCAGTGTCCCCATGACCCATTGTGGTCTGGGTTGTCAGTTGTACTGCCACAAGGGCCTGTGCAGGAACAGCATCTGCTACAGAGCACACTTGTCCCAGGAGCTCTCGGAATTTCCGATTCTCTTCAGCTATCTCCCTATATGAAGGGCCTGTTCTTTGTTGTTGTGGTTTACCCTTATGCGTTTTATACTTATGCCAATTCCGGTTCCCACCTCACTGCTGTTGCAGTTGTTGTTGATGGGTCTTTTGGGGGTGTTGGTTATCAGCTGGAGGGGCCTGCTGATGTTGGGCCTGTTGGTGTTGGGCCTGCCCTTCCACAGTGTAGTGTGTCGTGGCCTCTGGAGCAGGCTCCACAGCGGCTACCTTCTTGGAACCGGAGCCCAAATCATGGATATAGAGTTGGTAAACTCTGTCAGTTTTCCAAAGGATGTCAGCAGACCTATCCGTATTGGGGTATGTGGTTGGCTCTACCTTTTCTCGTACTGTTAGAATCATGTTCCTAAGGAACAGGGTCTTATATTCAATGAGATCTACATTCGCAGCTTCTTATGCCAAGTGCTTACCTGCTCGGTAGGCCATCCAAAGTCTCTGGTGGTAAGTCGCCGGACTTTCCTTTGCATTCTGTTTTACAGGGTATGCAAGCATCACTCCTACTACACCTGGGCTGTGAGCAGAAATTAGCTCAGCTGCAACCTCATCAAATGTAGCATTCCCATCCTGGTGGATGACATCGGGGAGTTTGGCCCACAAACTAGGATCAATGGTTTGGCATAGTATTTGGACCTGGTATTCTGCAGTGAGGCTAAGCATCTCGCATTTAGAACGCACCTCTTCCAAGTGACAGCTGAGGTTGTCGGACGGGTTCATTCGACCGATACTGTCAGCTTTTTGCTGAACAAAGTAGGCCATTTGTAGGGGATTACTGGGTCGATCAGGCAGAGGTAGATTGTCTCGAGCGCTGTCCAGGGTGGCCTGAGCTGCAGCCTCAGCCACAGTGCGGACAATACCCTCCTGAGTGCCAGCCTCCTGCAGAAGCTGCCTAATCTGGGTTTTAATGGCCAGTTTACTTCTCTCAGGAAGAGGTACATTGCCTATTGCAGTTTCAATCATCATTTCTATCTCATGCCTATTTTCTACATTAATAATGGCTATCGGTGGTGCCGTCAGGACCAGGCTTGGGCCTGCTACCCCTCTATCATGGAGGCCACCATGTTGGCGTCTCCCATGATGGGCGTCATGACGTCAATGATGTATGACACGGTGAGGGTGGAGTGGGGACCCGCCATGTTGTGGATGGCTGGGTGGAGTCTCTGGGCCATAGTAGGGGTGTGACTGGACATTGTATTGAGAGATGTTGGCATCTGACAACTTCCCTTCAGATGACGTATGTAAGGCAAGGGCTACACCTCCCATTGCCTTAACATGTCCAGCCAGAACTTCCCGCTGTTGGTGCAGTTTTGCCATCTTGGTTTGACATTCAGTATGACTCACACTTGCAACATCCATATCAACCTCATCTTGCTTTTGCTTTTGCCACACTCTATATGTGGTGCTCAGTTCACCATTGTCCCTAACAGCCATTTCTAAGTCATTACATACCTGATTCATCTCTTCCTGTAGCTCACCCATCTCCTCACTCAACTGAGCATTTGCAGCACTTAGCAAATCATTCATTTGCAATGCCTGTCCCCTGTCCTGTCTCAAATTTTCACACTCTTGCTTCAACATATAAAGTTCCTGTTCTCCAGCTTGAGCTGAATGATGCAATAATGAATCCTTTTTGTTCCACAGAGCTTGGAGCTCAGACTCCAAGTTCTGCTGCAGTCTAACACATTCTGTTTCCTGCAAACCCATTTGTTGCTTAAGAGATGAAATTTGCAGATCAAGGGTTCAAAACCTCGCTTCGGAGGATTCTAGAGCAGCATAGAGAGCCACGACCATCAACCCTTTAGCTTGGCTCATATTGGCTGATTTTCTCGTCTCCGTGTACTGGGTAGAAGTCAGCCCATCCTCCATGGGAGGTAAGGAAGTTCGAGACATCGAGTCTCAGTTCTGTGCAGATATTTAATACGGTGGCCATTCTGTGGGAGGGAACAAAAAATCGAACTGTGAAAAAGGCGCCGTGCTGTGTATCGATTCACAGCAGGAGCACTTTATACACAGCCGGGCTACTATAAAAGTTGTAGACTTACAAATCAAAGCTGTTATGGAGTGAGTCGAGTTGGCATCAACCACACCAAAAAGGATGACAGCCAGACTTTGTAAGTGACTACAAACTGGTTGAAAATGGAAGAGGTGATACGGGAATGTACACCTACTGTCCCCGTGGGAAAGGGAAACAGTTTCAGCGACAAGTGAAAACTTACAAACACCACATATCACCTGCACATGGTCTCCAATTTGTTAGGAGGTCTAAACCTCACTCTCAGGTTCTTGGCAATATTGGGAATGCAAGTAATCACAGACACATTGCACAAGAGTAATAAACAAGTTTATTACTACCAAAAGGATAAAATCACAGTTGCCCTCAGCAGTTCTTACTAATACGAACCGGGAGCCAGTGCTAAGCGTTCCCTATACCTTGAGGTTTCTCTGTGTTTCCTGGGATCTCCCAGGTACAAGACTAGTGTATTACACTATATACCTGTGATAATTACTATGGTTACTCTAAGTTAGAAAGATTTCTAGTTACAGAGATGAACCCTATTGGCTAAATTAGAGGTGGCTCCATGGTCCAAGATAGCATTATACAATTTTGTATAGTCATCAGTTTGTGAACAAAAGGGTTCTTATACAGAGTCTTACATAACTCAGTGTAGTAGTACAACTCACCAAAAGGTGGCAATGCTGACTTACATATCATAATTACTCCAAGGACACAGATGCCCTGGCATCTTACAAGTAAGAAATACACAGAAAATACATAGAAGAATATATGTATTAGCAAGCTAAGTGTATTTCAACAATATGCATTCATATCCTGACATCTACTCTTGTACGGTAGATGCCCTTAGCCCTATATGTTAGTATAACATATACTTAAGTGCTAGCTGTCTACGGTGTAAGTCTGAGGGTACCAATTAGGGTGCAGGGACGTCATGTAACACACTGTTCACAAGACTGTGCTCAGAGGTTGGCACTTTGGGAGTAGAGGGCCTGACCTGCTGAGTGAATATGTGACAATCACATGTATTTATCCATGTAAATAAGCAAAAGGTGTGTGTTGTTACTGTAAGTGACTATAAAGTGGCCAACATCTTGTTGTGGGTCATGTGACCCAAGACATCAAGTCATTTGCAGATTCTATGGCTTATTTTACTCCTTGACTACCCTGACAAGTATTGCTGCCTATTCACTTCATTGATTTAATGACATTTAGCACATAGTACCATAGATGGTATATCCCAGGCCTGAATTAGTCACAGCCCTGGTAGTGAGGTATTGTACCCTATTTGAGATAAACTGGGTGTGCAGAGTAATGTTCCAGATCAGAAATCACATCCAAGCACCTGAATCTATAAAAACAGCCAAACATCATGCCTATTCAACATTTCACATGTATTTATCCATATCAATAAGCAAAAGGTGTGTTTTGTTACTGTAAATGACTAGAAATTGGCCGTCTTCTTGTTCTGGGTCATGAGCCCCAAGGCATTAAGTCATTTGCTCATTCTATGTCTTGTTTTACTCTTTAACTACCCTGACAAGTATTTCTGAATATTTACTGCTATTACTTCACTGGTTTAGTGACATATAGCGCATAGTGCCACAGGTGGTACACCCCTGGCCTGAAGTGGTCACAGCCATTGTAGTGAGGCATGGTACACTATTTGTGATAAACTGGGGGTGCAGTATAATATTCTAGATCAGAAATTATATCCAGGCACCTGTATCTATAACAAACAGCTAAACATCACACCTATTCAACATTTAACTTGTATTTATCCATGTAAATAAGCAAAAGGTGTGTTTTGTTACTGCAAGTGACTAAAAAGTTGCCACCATCTTGTTTTGGATCATGTGACCCAATACATCAAGTCATTTGCCCATTCTATCAATTATTTTACTCCTCAACTACTCTGACAAGTATTTCTGCCTATTTACTGATATTACTTCATTGATTTAGTGACATTAAGCACATAGTGGCATAGGTGGTGCACCCCAGGCCTGAATTGGTCACAGCCCTGGTAGTGAGGTAAGGCAACCTGTTTAAGACAAACTGTGGGTATAGTCTAACATTCGAGATTAGAAAGTATATCCAGGCACCTGTATCTTTACAAATAGCTGAACATCACACCTATTCAATATTTCACATGTATTTATCCATCTAAATAAAGAAATGGTATGTTTTGTTACAGTAATTGAAAAGAAAGTGGCCACCATCTTGTTGTGGGTCATGTGACCCATGGTATCAAGTCTTTTGCCCATTCTGTGGCTTATTTTACTCCTCAACTACCCTGACAGGTATTCCTGCCTATTTCCCACCATTAGTTCATTGATTTAGTGACATGTATCACATAGTGCCATAGATGGTACACCAAAGGCCTGAATTGGTCACTGCGCTGGTAGTGAGGTATGGTACCCTATTTCAGATAAAATGGACATGCAGTGTAATATTCCAGATCAGTAATTATATCCAGGGACCTGTATCTATAGCAAACAGCTAAACATCACACCTGTTTAACATTTCACTTGTATTTATCCACGTAAATAAGCAAAAGGTGGGTTTTGTTACTGTAAATTACTGTAAAGTGGCCTCCATCTTGTTTTGGATCATACGACCCTAGGCATCAAGTTGTTGGCCCATTCTATGTCTTGTTCTACTCCTCAGCTACCCAGACAAGTATTTCTGCCTATTTTTTGCCATTACTTCATTGATTTGGTGACATATAGCACATAGTGCCATAGGTGGTACACCCCAGGCCTGAACTGGTCACAGCCCTGGTAATGAGGTATGGTACCTAGTTGAGACAAAGTGGGGGTGCAGTGTAATAGTCCAGATCAGAAATTATATCCAGGCACCAGTATCTATAACAAACATCTAAATATCACACCTATTGAACATTTCACTTGTATTTATCCATGTAAATTATCAAAAGGTGTGTTTCGTTGCTGTAAATGACTATAAAGTGGCCAACATCTTGTTTTTGGTCATGTGACCTGAGATATCAAGTCAGTTGCCCACTCTGTAGCTTATTTTACTCCTCAACTACCTGACAAGTACTTCTGCCTATTTCCTGCAATTACTTCACTGATTTAGTGACATTAAGCACATAGTTCCATAGGTGGTTCACCCCAGGCCTGAATTGGTCACAGCCATAGTGGTGAGGTAAGGCACCCTGTTTAAGACAAACTGTGGGTGCAGTATAACTTTCCAGATTAGAAAGTATATCCGGGCACCTGTATCTTTACCAATAGCTGAACATCACGCCTATTCAATATTCCACATGTATTTATCCATCTAAATAAGCAAAAGGTGTGTTTTGTTACTGTAAATGACAAGAATGTGGCCGCCACCTTGTTTTGGGCCATGTGACCCTAGGCATCAAGTCATTGGCCCATTCTATATCTTATTCTACTCCTCAACTACCCTGACAAGTATGTCTGCCTATTTCATGCCATTACTTCATTGATTTAGTGATATATAGCACATAGTGCCATAGGTGGCACACCCCAGGCCTGAACTGGTCACAGCCCTGGTAGTGAGGTGTGGTACCCTAGTTGAGACAAAGTGGGGTGCAGTGAAATATTCCAGATCAGAAATTATATCCAGGCACCTGTATCTATTACAAACAGCTAAACATCACACCTATTCAACATTTCACTTGTATTTATCCATGTAAATAAGCAAATGGTGTGTTTTGTTACTGCAAATGACTAAAAAGTGGCCACTATTTTGTTCTGGGTCATGAGCCCCAAGGCATCAAGTCATTTACTCATTCTATGGCTTGTTTTACTCTTCAGCTACCCTGACAAGTATTTCTGAATATTTACTGCTATTACTTTATTGATTTAGTGACATATAGCACATAGTGCCACAGGTGGTACACCCCTGGCCTGAAGTGGTCACAGCCCTTGTAGTGAGGTATGGTACACTAATTGTGATAAACTGGGGGTGCAGTACAATATTCTAGATCAGAAATTATATCCAGGCACCTGTATCTATAACAAGCAGCTAAACATGACACCTATTCAAAATTTCACTTGCTTTTATCCATGTAAATAAGCAAAAGGTGTGTTTTGTTCCTGCAAGTAACTAAAACGTTGCCACCATCTTGTTTTGGGTCATGTGATCCAAGTCATGAAGTCATTTGCCCATTCTATTGCTTAGTTTACTCCTCAATTACCCTGACAAGTATTTCTGCTTATTTAATGACATTCCATCATTGATTTAGTGACATATACCACATAGTGCCATAGGTGGTGCACCCCAGGCCTGAATTGATCACAGCCCTGTTATTGAGGTATGGTACCCTATTTAAGATAAACTGGGGGTGCAGTGTAATATTCCAGATCAGTAATTATATCCAGTCACCTGTATCTATAGCAAACAGCTAAACAACACACCTGTTTAACATTTCACTTGTTTTTATCCACGTAAATAAGCGAAAGGTGTGTTTTGTTATTGTAAATGACTATAAAGTGGCCGCCATCTTGTTTTGGGTCATGGGACCTAAGGCATGAAGTCATTTGCCCATTCTGTGGCTTATTTTACACCTCAACTACCCTGACAAGTATTTCTGCCTATTTCCTGCCATTACTTAATTGATTTAGTGACATTAAGCATATAGTGTCATAGATGGTACACCCAAGGCCTGAACACAGCGCTGGTAGAGAGTTATGGTACTCTAGTTGAGATAAAAGGGGGGTGCAGTATAATATTCCAGGTCAGTAATTATATCCAGGCACCTGTATCTATAACAAATAGCTGTACATCACACCTATTCAATATTTCACTTGTATTTATCCATGTAAATAAGCAAAAGGTGTGTTTTGTTATTGTAAATGACAAGAATTTGACTGCCATCTTGTTTTGAATCATATGACCCAAGACATCAAGTCATTTTCACATTCTATGGCTTATTCTACTCCTCAACATCCCTGACACGTACATCTGCCTATTTCCTGCCATTACTTCATTGATTTAGTGACATATAACACATTATGCCATAGGTGGTACACCCCAGGCCTGAACTGGTCACAGCTCTGGTAGTGAGGTATGGTACTTTAGTTGAGATAAAGTAGGGGTGCAGTGTAATATTCCAGATCAGAAATTATATCCAGGCACCTGTATCTATAACAAATAGCTAAACATCACACCTATTCAATATTTCACATGTATTTATGCATGTAAATAAGCAAAAGGTGTGTTTTGTTACTGTAAGTGACTATAAAGTGGCTGCCATCTTGTTTTGGGTCATGTGACCCAAGGCATCAAGTCATTTGACCATTCTATGGCTTATTTTACTCCTCAACTACCTTGACAAGTATTTCTGCCTATTTCCTGCCATTACTTCATTGATTTAGTGACATGTAGCACATAGTGCCATAGGTGGCACACCCCAGGCCTGAACTAGTCACAGCCCTGGTAGTGAGGCATGGTACCCTATTTGTGATAAAATGGTGGTGCAGTGTAATATTCCAGATCAGAAATTATATCCAGGCACCAGTACCTATAATAAACAGCTAAACATCACACCTATTCAACATGTTACATGTATTTATTCATGTAAATAATGAAAGGGTGTGTTTTAGTGCTATAAATGACTAAGAAGTGGCCACCATCTTGTTTTGAGGCATGTGACCCAAGGCATCAAGTAATTTGTCTGTTCTATGGCTTGTTTTACTCTTCAAGCACCCTGACAATTATTTATGTTTATTTCTTACCATTACTTCATGAATTTAATGACATACAGAACGTAGTGATGTAGGTGGTTCTCCACATGCCTGAATTTGGCACAGCACACATTTTTGAATAAAAAGCAACAATCCATGAAAAAGCATAATTTGTTGTCATACTTGCATACTTTTTTTTATAAAATACATATTTTGCCACTAAACCTGTATTTTGAAATTTAGATGTTACACTCGAGTATTCACTGGGGGGTCATGGTCAGTGAGCTAGTAGTATTAGAGGGTATCATGGTGGCCATCTTGGATTTGATCATGTGACAATTACATTGTTTCCATTCTATCAATGTATGACTAAATTAAAAGAATAATGATTTAGGAATTCAAAAATATATAGTTTATTGAGGTTTTCGCCTCAAAAAATACAAGGAATACTTGCTCAAATCTTAATAGACCCAATTACAGCAAAATGCCTGACATTTATCATTATTCCATTGCCATCAATAGGGTTAAGTACCACTGAACCCATCATTGATTCTGAATCTCTTTGGACCGGGGGTTGGCATTTCAAAATAAAGTTGAGGCAAACAGAATCAGGCATTATCCACATATCAAACAGTTTTTTAATTGGAAAGGACAGAGGGGTATGTTTCTACATGGGCCAATCAAAAGCATGTCATAAATGTGAAGAATGGACCCATTCAGCCAGTACCTGTGATACATTGAAATGTATTTTATGTGGAGAATATCATCATGTAAGCACGGCTTCTAGGAATGTTGCAAGATGTAACCTATGTGATGGCAGAGGGCATGTTTTCCACATGTGTCCATGGGTGTCTCACAACCAGCAGGCCGGGGTCAATCAAGACAAACTAATTAGACAAGCCCAAAGAACAACTGAAGGTAACTCAGGAACATCTCAAAGTCAAGAGCACACAGAAGAGTGAATAGAAGGATCAGAGCCCTACAAACAGTCTAGGAAGGCTCCGACCCAACCACACAAGAGAAACAATCATCCATACATCAGGAACAAGCACTACCAGAGCCTCCAGAGTAGGTGCCAGAAGTAACAGAGGAAGTAGAAGTAGAAAACATACAAGACCCCCCCCCACCGAGTCATATAGAAGGTCTGGGAAGTGTAGCAGAAGAGAAGCAGGATACACAGAAACTGCCACCCCCCCCAAGTTTGAAACACCCCTGTGATGAGACAAAGTGCAAGGTTAAAAACTGTGCAGACACCTGAATTGGTGGTTGGAAATAGGTTTGAGGCTTTGACCAGCAAGAGTGAATGTGGAGGTACTGACATGGAAGGCATGGATTCCGATGCCTTAACAAAGTCACTGCCGGTACTGGGAAAAAAAAGGATGGAAGGAAATAGAAAAACAAAGAAAAGGCATTTGGAAGGTACTGAAGATTGAAAAAAATAGTAATATTGGACATTTAACAAACAAAAATTCCTATGGAACATTTGAAACTTGCCACATTTAATGTGTGTAGCATCCTAAATGTGGGTAAAAGGAAGGCTGTGTTTTCACTCTTAGAACAGTTACAGATAAATGTGATATTTATACAAGAAATATGGATGGCAACTGCCAATAATGTGTCTCAGTGCAAGAAAGCATGGCTTTGGGGTCCATCATATTGGTCGTTCAGGCTCGACACAGTGGATGAGGTTGGAATTCTGTTTAAAGGGGTACAGTTCCAACTACAGAAATTTGTAGACATGATTCCTGGCCGATTACTAGTTCTGGATGGGCTACTGTCTGGACACCAGTATAGATTTATCGCAGATTATGCTCCTCAAATCAAGGCAGACAGGGCTGATCTTTTTAGAAACAAATATAGCCATTTGTAGCCACTAATCAACCAGTATTGCTAAGGGACAATTTTAATTGTTCCATAGATGTAGATAGAAGAGCCTCAGAAGGAAAAAAAAGTGTACCGTGATACACACACTCTACAGAAGTGCTTAAAAATAGCAGGAATCCAAGATGTCTATACAATACTACAAAAAAAAAAAAAAACAGAAACTACATATACTAGTGGGAGACTAGCAACACATATTGACTATTGCTTTGTATCCCCAAATGTGAAATTAAAAAATGTAAATATTCTACCCATGGAATTCTCAGATCACTCTATGGTTCAGTTGTTCATGGAATTTAACTCTTAGCCACAGACAGTGGGAAGTCGGTGGAGGTTAAACACTGCAGTAGTGACAGATGTTAGGGTACAAACTGGGATTCAGGAATTATTACAGGCTAGGAAGTCTGTATTTAATAGTAGTAAAATGTTCATTTATACAGGAAGGAAGACCAACTTCAAACACCATTAGGGCCACTAGAGCCCTCTTTACAAGGTGTACCTGTTTAGATGTCAATAGTTAAAACAACAGTTACCATTATCCATAAAAAAACACTTAATCACACATTTCACATAAATATACTATAAAATAAACGTCTTCTGAATGCAAATAGTTTATTTATTACATAAACAATGGAAACGCTTCTCCTGGTTCATACTGTAGCTGTATTAAATTTTGCTATAGTTATATCTTGAGTTTTAAATTCAGGTGAAATTTTGTTCCAGATCATAGCTGCCCTATACTGGAAAGTAATTTTTACAAACCTATTTCTGTTTTTTGAACTATCAGATCTCTTGCTCCTTTTTTTCCTTAGATTAAACTGATGTGAAGAGCTAATAAGCCTATCTGCTAAGCCTGGAGGAGAAGCAGAACTGTATAATTTATAAACTTATTTAGTCCAGTTATTTTGTCTTCTGTAGTCTAATGAAGTCCAGTTTAACTTTATATACATTTTACAGTGATGAGTGCCATACTTACATCTCAAAACAAATCTGGCCAACACGAGTTCAGTTTATTTAGTGATTTTTTTATTAGCACTAGAATAAACTTGACTCCCATAGTCAATCAAAGGGATTATTAGTTGATTGGCTATAAACAACCTATCTTTACTGCTCAAACAATTTGCTACTCTTCTAAGTGAACCTATCCTGGAATTAACCTTTTTTGTCAGTACATTTATATGTTGCTCAAAAGAAAGCTTTTGATCAACATATACTCCCAAATATTTATAAGTTGAAACCTAGACTAACTGACTGCCAATTTAACTTCTTTGGAATTTTTCTTAAAAATATTGTTACCCAACAGGATTACCTGAGTCTTTCTTGTATTCAAAATTAGATTTGAGGAATTAAACCAATCTTGTTATGTATTAAAGTATGTCTGTAACTTTGTCTCAACCTCTCCACTATCCGACCTACAGAAACCAGGACAGTGTCATCGGCATAAAGCCTAATATCAGAATATTTTATTTGACTGTGAAGATTATTAGTGTAAATGATAAATAGCAAGGGTCCTAATATGGACCCTTGTGGAACGCCACATGTAACAGGAAGAAACTTGGAACAGAAATCGTCCACCATTACCATCTGAGATCAATTTTTCAAATAAGATTGAAATCAAGTTAATGGTTCTTCAGCTAAACCTATATGCTTCAATTTGTTTATCAATATTGAATAATCGACTAGGTCAAAGGCTTTTGATAAGTTGACAAACACCACACCCATGGATCTAGACTCCCCAAGAGCAGTTGATACTAGGTCTATAAAATCTGTGAGTGCTGTGGTCACAGACATACCCTTTCTGAATCCTGATTGGGATTGATTTAACTTATTTTATTTTTCAAGGTAATTTCTGAGTTGGCTATGAACCAATCTCTCCAGCAGTTTTGAGAGAATGGATAATAAGGCAATTGGCCTGTAGTTTTTTGGACCAAAATCTGAACCTCCTTTATGTACGGGCACAATTTTAGCCCATTTCCATGACTCTGGAAATTTACCTTCAAGCAAGTTCCTGTTTAATAGGTCTGCTAGGGGTCAGGCTACCTCCAGAGCATAATCTATTAACAATCATGTTTCAATATCATCCAAACCCTTTGCTTTATTTGATTTGAGTATTTTTAGTTCTTTCATAACTTCTTTTTTTGCTATGATTTTAAATCTAAATAAGGAAACACATTTCTGCTCAAACTGGGTGGCATCCATGTCCAATCCAAAGCTTCCTGAGTTATTTTGCCTACCAGAGATATCTAAATCCAGAAGCTCCACAAAATATCTGTTCAAGTAGTCAACTGCATTTTCTAAATTTTGCAGAACTCAATTTTCAATGACCTTTATGTCCTTCAAATTTCTTGATGAGTCTGTAAGAGTCTTCAGCAGTTTCCAATATTTATTCAGGTCTTTTGTGTCTTTGATCTTATTTGTATAATATTGTGCTTTTACATTCCTAACCTCCTGATTAATTATATTACAAATCTTTTTAAATTGGCCCAATATTGTTTGGTTTAGAGTTTTATTTGCATTCTTCCAAAGTACCTTTTGTCTAGTATTTTGTCTATATGACATGGCAAGGGAGTGGTGGGAAGACACAAAAAAAGTGTTACAAACCTGATTGAAAAAATATGGGGCCCATACAGAAAATAAGAAATTTTTAAAATATTTGGCACTTCATAGAAACATAGAAACATAGACTTTGATGGCAGATAAGGACCACTTGGCCCACCTAGTCTGCCTATTTCTCTATCTATTGGATAAGCTGCAGATCCTAGTTAACCAATAGCCTACAACCTCCTACCCCCTCACTTGAATTGCCTTACTGTATGTCTGTCCCATGTATTCTTGAATTCCCCCATTGTTTTTGAACCCACTACCTCCTCAATAAGGCTGTTTCATGCATCCACAACCCTCTCTGTGCAAAAATACTTCAAGTTGCCTCTGGCTGTCCCCCCTCTATCTTCAAACTGTGCCCGCTTGTTCTTGCACATCTCTTCTTCTGAAAATTGCTACTCTCTTAGACTGTGTTGATTCCATTGAGGTACTTGAAAGTTTCTATCATGTCCCCCTTTGCCCTCCTTTCCTTGAGGGTATACATATTAAGCTTCTTTAGTCTCTATTTGTATGGTTTCTGGTGCAGATCCTGCACCATTTTAATTGCCTCCTCTGGACTGCCTCCATCATGTCTATGTCCTTGCAGAGATGTGGTCTCCAGAAACACATGCAGTACTCCAGATGCAGTCTTACCAACAGTCTGCACAGAGATGGATGACAACTTCATGTTTTCTACTTGTGATGCCTCTCCCTATACATCCCAGTATCCTATCAGCCCTCTTTACTGCCTTCTCACATTGCTTGCCTACCTTTAGGTCATCTGAGATGACTACCCCCCGGTCCCTTTGCATTTTTGTTGTTGTTAGTACCACCCCCCCCCCTCGATTGTGTACTCTTCCATTGGGTTTGTGTTTCCCAGTTTCATTACTTTGCACTTCTTTGCATTGAATCTAAGCTGTCATACTTTTGACCATTCTTCCAACCTTGCCAAGTCCCTTCTTATCCTTTCCACTCCCATTGTGTATCCACCCTGTTGCAGACCTTTTGCCATCTGTAAAGAGGCATACTTTTCCCTCCAATCCCTCTGCAATGTCACTTATAAAGACATTGAAGAGGACCAGCCACAGTACTGAAGCCTGCAGTACCCCTCTAGTAACCCACCTTTCTTTGCAGTGGACTATGTTTACTATTACCCTCTGAGCCCTGGTGTCCAGCCAATTTTTTTACCACCCAGGCTACCACCCTGGGACACACTCCCAGGCTGGCTAACTTGTTTATTAATGTTTTGTGTGGGACTGTGTCAAATGCTTTGCTAAAGTCTATGTAGGCCATGCCACAGCCCCTCCCTAGTCTACTACTTTGGTCACCCAGTCAAAGACATCTATTACATTCATCTGACATGACCTTCCTGCAGTGATTCTATGCTACCTTGGGTCCTGTGCCCTGCTGGCCTCTAGGTACTCAACATTGTTTTTTCTTTCAGAAGTAATTTGTTCATTTTCCCTACCACTGAGGTCAAACTAACAGGTCTGTAGTTTTCTGCCTCTGCCTTGCTACCACTTTTGTGAAAGGAAATCACATCCGCCTTCCTCCAGTCTTCAGGTACCACACCATCTTCCCATGATTTGTTAAAAAGGGTAGTCAGTGGTGTCACTTGTTCTCCCCTTAGTTCCTTCAAAAATCTGGGGTAAAACCTGTCAGTCCCCATTGCCTTGTCCACTTTGAGTTTTAGGAGTTCTTTTAGCACCCTTTCTTCTGTGAATGGAATGGTATCAACCCCCTATCCAGACTGCTTCTATTGTTTGATTTAGGTGCATCCCCTCCTCTTCTTTTGTGAATACTGAACAAAAGTATTTGTTCAGTATCTGCCTTTTCACTGTCACCCACTGCCCCCCCTTATTAAGCCTCACTATCCCTCCCTTTGTCTTTCTTCGCTCACTAATGTACCTATAAAATGTTTTATCCCCCTTCTTAACTGAGTTGGCTATCTTTTCCTTGGTTTGGGCCTTTGCTATTCTAACTGCCTTCCCTGATTCCTTCTGCTTTAACTGATAGAGTTATCTTTCCTACTTTTTATGTGATTCCTTATACTTTCTGAATGCTACCTTTTTCTCCCTAACCATCCCCACCACTTCTTTTGAGAACCATAGTGGCTTTTTTTCCTTTGTTTTGTTTTATTTACTTCACACAATGGCTTATTGCTTCTGTGATGGCAGTTTTGCCCATTGTTCCTCCACCCCTCCTCCCTGCACTTTTGCTAGTGCATTCCTTAGGCACTCTCCCAATCCACCAAAGTCAGCACTCCAAAGGTCCAGTGCCCTTTCTTTTGTGTGGCTTGAATCTATGGTTGTGTTCACTGTGAACCACAATGTCTGGTGGTTGCTTGTTCCCAGATGGCTACCCACTTCTAAATCTGTGGTCCTCTCACCGGCCCCATTTGACAGTACCAGGTCTAAAACTGCTTCCTCCTGAGTGGGTTTCAACACTAGCTACCTGAGGCATGTCCACCGCAGGACATCGAGAATGACTCTGTTCTTGGATGTGGCTGTACCAAATGTTCTCCAGTTAACATATGGCATATTCAGGTCCCCCATCAACAATATCTCCCCTTTATCTGCCATTCTAAGGATGCCTCATGTTATTTCCTTGTCCATGTCCTCCCCCTGAGATGGGGGTCTGTATATAACCTCAGTGCAGTTTGTAATGCCATTTCTTGTCTCAAAGGTGACCTACAGTGCCTCCTCTCCTCCCTGTTTACACTTTAGTTCCATTGCTTTGATCCTTTCCCTTATGTAGAGAGCTACTCCTCCTCCTCCTCATTTACCCTCCCTGTCCCTCCTGTAGATTGTGTACCCTGGTATGATGACATCCCAGTAATGGTTCTCTGTGTATCAGGTTTCTGTGACTGCCATGATATCCAGGCATCCCTCTTCCATCAAGGCCACTAGTTCAGGAAGCTTGTTACCCAGATTACGGGCATTGGTACTCACTGCTCTCCATTTTTTGATGGTATTACTACTTTTAGCCAGTTCCATGTAAATAGTGAGTGCTTAATGGGGCAGAATAAATTGGCGATGTTTTCTTAGTGAGTGTCAAAATAGAAATGCTACAGAATGGCTCTGCAAAGTATAACTACTCCTAAATATAACCGATCACTGTATTTTGTATTTGGTAATTGTTTACCTTTGGTTCTGATTGTTTCACTACTTCCTGTTCCTAGCATATGCTCCTCCCTCAGTCCTGTTATTTAAATCTCATCTCTGATTGCGCGGTTCTGGTTCTTAATCTGATAGAGTAGTTGGATTACACAATGGAGTTTGAGCTGATTCAGAGCCAGACAGGTAGGCCTCTAGCTCTATATCAGGGCTATGTCTACGGTAAGGACAAGGAAACAAATGAAAAAATATACTGGCACTGTGTTGATGCACATAAGTTTCAGTGCTTGGCTAGACTACACACCATGGACAGCCAAGTTTCTGCTGTTATTAAAGAACATACACATGTCCCAGATACCTGTGATGTTGGTGCATGGAAAGTGATGGTAGAGATCAGGGAGCATGCTCAAAACAGTGCGGAAACAACCTCACAGGTGGTTGTTCAATGCACCAGCAGTGGTCCTGATAGCTTAGCTGGCCATCTGTCTGCTGTTCTTTTGATCAAATGGACAGTTCAGAGAATCAGACAAGTGGATAGAGGGTGTCCTGCAATGCCTGCCACAGTTCCAGAGTTTACATTAACAAAATCCAGAGCACCCTTTTTATTATATGATGGTGGCAGTGAACCTGACCATTTTGTTATTTTTGCTACCTCAAGCAGTTTAAAGCTGTTACAGGACAGTAATGACTGGATGCTTGATGAGATGTTTAAGTCCTCCCCCTTATTATTCGATCAGTTGTGCACAATTCATTGCCTCAGGTCAGGCTGTGTTGTTACAGCAGTATATGTGCTGATGTGTGCAAGGAAAAGCCGCTCTTACGCATGGGTGTATAACAAGCTATAAGAGTTGTGCCCTGATTTAATACCTGCCTCTGCAATAATGGATTTCGAGCAATCTGCATGGACATCATTCTGTGCTGCATTTCCTAATACAGAGATACGAGGCTGCTTCTTCCATTTTGCTCAAGCACTATGGAGGAGGATCCAAAAGTTCCCTGAGATCCAGGAGAAGTATAGTGCAGACCCTGAGTTTGCACTGCATCTTAGAATGCTGCTATCCTTGGCTTTTGTATCAATAGGTGATGTTGTTGCCTGCTTTGATGAGATGAGGGAGTGGGAGTTTTTCTCAGTACATGAGGAGAAGTTGACACCGCTTCTTGACTTCTACGAGTCAACATGGATCAGGAGACCGAGGGGTTGTGCCAGTAGAAGAACCACTGCATTCTCACCAGAGCAGTGGAATTGTTTTGAAGGGTGGCACCAAGGTTTTAACTGCTGCCTCGGTGCTTGTCACCCTAGTATTTGGAAGCTGATAGAATGCTTTAAATAAGAACAGCATCTGACAGAATTAAAGATTGAGCAGCTGGTGTCTGGGGCAGGCAGATGCTCTCAAAAATGAAAATATAAGGATATGAACATCTAAGTGGAAAAAATAGTATCATAGTATTCGACACGAAGCAAATATGATTATTTGCATGGATTAGCTTATAATTTCCAGTTCAAAGTATGAAATTGGTGTTTTATGAGTCGTAGCGAAGATATGCAGTGTATGTTTTTCAATAAAGAATAACATTCCACAGACATGAAATCTACACCACAATCTAATTGATTGTGTTTTTCTCCATCCTTAAATTCACCATTTTCACACCGCTTACTCTAAATTCTGTTAAACTCCATCTGTGCATAGTCCCCATATTTGGTATTACTTGGAATCACTACAAAAACAAAGCACAAAGTCCAAATATCAAAATCCCTGAGGCTCACTAATTTTTAAATTCGCTGGTGTTGTTTAAAGAATGGCGACAAAGTCGCTTACATGTTGAGTCACCGTTATTCTGCAGTAGTGATTTTGAAACTCGGTAAATTGAACTTGCTCTAATTAATTCATGATTTTTGCATTGCTATAAACATGGGACACCCTTTTAGCCCCATCCCTGTAATTACTGCCTTTGCCTTTATCTCCATTTGCCCCTGCCCTGCCCCCTATTGACCTCTCTACCTTGGTGTTAACCTCGCTAACTATCCTGTTTTGTGGGGGGAGGCTGGGAATTCCCTACTTCTTTTCAGTGTTTCACCCTTGACTAGTTTAAAAGCATGCCAGTGAAGCATTTAAACCTATCACCTAGGATCCTGGTTACCCTCTCGGACTGATGCAGACCATCATGCCAGTATAGGACTGTATCCCTTCAGGTGGACCCCAGTTACCAATGAAGCCAAAACCCTGTGCTCCACACCAGTTTTTCAAGCATTCATTGAATCCCAGGGTGCACAGTACCCTAGTCTCAGCCATGCCATAGACTGGCAGCACCCTGAGAAGGTTACCATGTGTGCTACTTGTCTAAGGTCCTTCTCCAACTCCACAAACTCCTCCTGTGCAGGTCCGATCCCTTTACCAGCTAGGTCATTTGTCCATAGGTGGACAATGATATCCAGCTCCTTCTCCTGTGCAGCTGCTCCCATGATTCTTAGGATTTGCTTCCTGTCCCTCCTTGCTGTGGTGTAATGATACCTCCCTCTCCCCTCCCCTCCCATAGTTCTACCCCCTAACAATTGAGTTCCCCATCAGGAGTTGTTTCCTTCTTCTGTGTGATCCCATGCCACCCTCCTGTGGGTCTCCTTTGTGGAGGTTTCCAGCATCCTCCATAGTCTCCACTGTGGGTGCCTCCATAGAGGAACAACGCTCCACCAAAAAGGCATATGAATTGTGGAGAGGTACAACTGGAGGGATGCACCTCTGTTCTACCACCCTCATCCTCCCTGAGCCCACCTTTGTCCAGCCACTCCTTATTGTTGGAAACCTCAGAGGCAGCGGCTATGGCCCAGGTGGTCCCTGGGTGGGGGAGAAGATTTTCCAATCCCCTGCCAGGTCATGGGGGGGAGAAGGTTTCTCTATTCCTTGCCAGATTGACCAGGAGTCCGGCAACCTCTTCCCTCAGAACAGAGCAGTGTCTGCAAATGGAGCATCATCACAGCCTCCAAAATGTTTCCTGGAAGACTGCCGTTCCACAGCTAGTGCATTGCACCACTCCCCACATGTTACTCTCCCTCCCTGTTGAAATTGTGCAATTTTTTTTTGTTTGTTTGTTTTTGATACTAGGGAACCTCACTTCCCCTTAGTAATTTATCCTTTTTCCAAGGGACTGCATACTGGGATACCCAAATTTTTATTTTTTACAAGAAGATATCCTCCCAGCTTATGCAACGCTGCCTGTCTGCCTTCTGTGGCACACCCCACCCTGTTTTGTGCCTGAGCAGGAAGTTGTTTTGGCAACAGTTACAATGTATTTATTCTTTAGTAAACACTAAACCAGGGGATAATACTGAACAAACAGCACAGTTAAAAACTCAGATGAAGAAAAGTCAAAATTATAGAACAGCCATTCTAATAGCAGAATTAAAGTACAGAACTATAAACTCCCCAACAGTAGATCACTGTGCATCATGTAAGACATGGGTAGATAATACATCTATAACAGTACTATTGGATGGTGATGGAAAAATAAAACAATCACCACAGGATTTACAAAGAATTATTAAAAGCTATATATAGTCCCTTAATAATCAAGAGAATTATGAAGAAGATGAGGTGAAAATTGATCTAGAAGCCCTTCTGGTAGAACTAGGAGATTCAGCCAAAAGAAAATTGGGAACACTTTTTACTAAAGATGAGGTAGCGGAAGTACTGAAGGGACTTAGAAAAACATCTCAGCTGGATGGGATGGTTTGCATTGAAATTTTACTTATCATTTCAGGAAGATTTAAAGCAACAGTACTGGATAATCATGAAAATTCTGCTTTTTGGCTGGAAGCATGCAGCCACAGTTCTGGTTTCCATATCTGTAAATATTTTTTTGTAATGATCTTTAGTTTTTTAGATATTTAAATTGTATTTCCATATGTGTGGAACCACAATAAATATGGCTGTTGCCTTATTTTCAGCTGAGCTCCCCCTCACAACTCATCATGTCTTTTATTTACTTCAATGGGACCCTGTGCTGCACATTTCCACTGTCCCTGTGCAGTACTGTGAGTCACACGCATGTGCAGTTGGTAGCAGAAGATTCCAGTTCAACATAGAGGGTGGAAGCAATGGAAATGAAAACTAAGAAAAATGGAGCAAATTACAGGGTGATAGTACAATGAAACAAGACATACTATCAGATTAGTGCTCAACAGGGCACAGGGAACAAACTGTTGCAAAATATTCGATTTTTGTTATCTAGTACTGCCACTTTAATAGATATGTTAATAGCAGTGTATCAAGAGATCACAGAAAAACAAATGATGGTGTACAGTTTCACATGAGGATTGATGTGATTTTTGCATAAAACTGGAAATTAAACTTTATCGCAAAATTGGAGGCCAATATGCCTTCTAAATACAGATTGGAAGATTTTAGAGAAATTGATACATAAAAAATTACAAAAAAAAAATCTCAATATTTTAGTGCATCCAGCACAAACACTGGGAATAAAATCCAAGATAACCCAATTCTAATTAGAGACTGTTATGAATATTACAAAACAAGGAACATGAAAGGGTTTTTGATATTCTTGAATCAGTGCAAAGCCGTTGAGAGGGTGTCACATATGTATCTATTACAGGTATTAAAACAGTATGGAGTCCCATAAACAATAATGCAATGGATACAAACCCTTTATAAACAAGCAGTGATAGTGCCCCTAGTTGGAGGAATAGATGGTTTACCAATCCCAGTCATGGTGGGAGTTAGACGGAGTTGTCCACTAAGCCCGCTATTATATGCTTTATCATTAGATCCTTGTATTGGGCACATTATGAATAATAGAGAGATACTAGGTTTAAATACCCTGGGTAATACTGAAGTATTAAAAACATCAGTTTATGCAGATGATATATGCTTATTTTTAAAAACAGAGGAAAGTGTAAGCCAAACAATTAAAGAACTAAATGATTTTGCTAAAGTTTCTGGAGCCAAATTAAATGTAGAGAAGAGTGTCAGAATAACAATGGGACAACAGCCAATGGATAAATGTATTTCTGGAATAAAAATAAAATAACCAATTAAAATTCCAGAAATGTACTTTGTATAGGGGGATATGGTATAGAAAAATTAGTTGACAGCTATTAATAGATGTGAATGAAAGGCTGAGAGATGGAAAAATTGGATTATGTCTAAACACAAATGGGTGTTTACTCTTAAACTCTTTATAATACCCTTATTATTGTATATAGGATGGGTGTTTCCACTACCATGGAACCTTGAAACTAAAATACATAGTATTTTTTTTGAATGCTCTGGGGGAGCAGACTGAACCCCATAAAAAGAGAATTGACATACTTATCCAGGCAGCACAGGGGGTTGGAATGGTGAATCCCATTGTTCTTTTCTCATGCAATGTTTTGGACAGGGACAGTCAGGAAGATAATACAACAAGGGATAGATGGTGATAAGAATATAATTTGGCCAAAATAATTATTAAAAGAATATTTGAATAAATGGCAGGAAGATCCAATTAAGATTTTACTGAGGTTAAAGCTTCCTGAGTTTTGAAAACCAACTCTCAAGAAAATGTATATATGGAAAATACCAAAATCACAAGTATTAGCAAATAGTCAGAAACTATTGTATGAACTGATACTGCAAAATATTGGCCCTTCTGAACTGGTATTTAAATTCTGTACACAAAGTAACCAGAAATGGGCATTGAAACAATTAGTAAACCAAAGCATTCCAGAGAGGATGTGGGATAATTTATGGATTTGTACATATGGACAGTTAAATGTCATCGGGAATCAAAAAACAAAGCCATTGTCGAAAGACATTGGGCTGGATTCACAAAGCTTTCTGAAGGTGCAAAACCTTCCCTAAGTCTCCAAAACTGCCGTAGCTATGTAAACAAAGGGGAATTTGCACTGAGTGCTATTCATAAAACCCTCCATAGCTGTGGAAAGCAATACTAAGAACTGTGGAAAAAAGTGCAGCTGCTGAAGTCCCTGAGGAAAAAAAAGGTGTGAGATAAGTAAGGCACAGCCCCTGAAAGGCTATTCCGCAGTTGCAGAAAAATGTTACACACAGTGGAATGAGGTGTAACTCTCCCTCAGCAAACTGCAGTGTCAGTGGCTCAGTAGGTAGCACACTCGCCTCTGAGGCCAGGAGATCAGAGGGCTGTGGGTTCAGTTCCCACATCAGGCACTTGGGTTAATATCCCAGTACTGACACTGTAGTGCAGCATGAGAGGGGTGCTGCACTTCTGAGGTGCCGTCTTTCGGATGAGACGTTAAACCGAGGTCCCATCTGCCTGGATTGGTGGTAGTTCAGGTGGATGTTAAAGATCCCATGGCACTTATCGAAAAGAGTAGGGGAAGTTTATTGAAAAACAAAACATAACATCACCATACAATCATAATATACAGTGTACAAAAAGATTTCAATACAACAAGGCTTTTAGACAAAAAATTATTCCAAAAGACAAAATTGAACCTCAGAAAATTATTTCTTATCCTTGATTTTTACACTTGCTAAATCAGTTTCTATCTGAGAAATAATTGAAAGAGAAGACACAGAAATTTTCTGGAAAATCAATTGACATCTTGCTTGCCATAAGTGAAACTGAATAAGTGAAAAAAAAACGTTCAATGTACTAAAATGAAAGGATTGCCAAAACCCTGTATAATCCCCTAAAACTAAAGTATTATAAGTCATATGTACCAAAGCAGGCAGTTTCCAATAAACAGATGCATCTGTCCAAAACTGTTTAGCGAAAGGACAATCTAAAAAAAAATGGGAAAGCTTTTCCTCTATGGAAATACAATTTGCTCTTAAACAATATCTTTCAGTCAATGGCTTATATTTAAGATTACCATGGACACCTAGCCTGCCATGGGCAGATATCCAAACAATATCCCATGCAAAGGCTGGGATTCTAAAGTCACTCAGTTTGTGCAAGGCAAAATTCATCTTCGTAGGAACACATTCTGGGAAGACTAAGATCTTACCTTGCACAGTGAAAACAATATAATTGTAAAAAGGATTTCCTAGAATGGATACCAGGATAGGAATGATACATTCCACTGCTTGCATTTCTTAAAAGTCGGCACCCCATAAGATGGCAATTGATCATATTTAAGAGATTTTTGAGGAACAATTTTCCATGTCTGCAAGAAAGGGTCCCAGATAAAGCGAGACCAAACCTGCCATATCTGTTGTTGTAAATCCCAAAGAAAATTAAAGGAATTAAATAAAAATATTGAGTGAAAAAAGATGAGTGGATTAATCATATCCAAACCTCCCTTTTTAACTGGCAAGTAAGTAAAGTCCCTGCGGACTGGATTCAATCTGTTCCCCCAAACCATGTGGAAAAACACACTAAAAAGTCTGGTTTCCAATGAAAACGGAGGTCGAAAAATATAACTCAAGTATAAAAAGACCGGAATCAAAAACTTTTTAACAATGGAAACCCTTTTCTTTTTCCCAAATTTCTATTGCTTCCAAACATTAACTTTAGCTTCACCTATGCTGAGTCGTTGTTCCCAGTTAAAGGTTACCATATCACCATGCCCAAACCACAGACCCAGAATTTTACGCGGTGTGGAAGCAAAGGTATGCCATTGGTATCAAAAAACAATCCTGCTCAGGGTTTAAAGAGAAAATAAAACTTTAGATATATTGAGGTCAGACCCTGAAGACAGACCCCATGTCTTAAAACTAGTCAAAGCATTCTGCAGGAAAGCTCATTTTGCATAAACAGAGTGACATCATCTGCATATGCTAAGACTTTTACCTTTTGCAGGGAAATGTCTGGAGCAAGTCCTAAAATGTCATTACTGCTATGGATATACCGAATAACGGGATCCAAAGCATAGGCATATAATAGGGGGCTTAAAGGGCATCCCTGCCTGACACCTCTAGTGACTGGGATTGCAGACCCCATAAGACTGTTCACTAATGGGTGAACTTCCGCATCTAAGTATAATAAAGAAATCCATTGTACAAAGGGTTTCGGGATCTGATAGGCCAATAAAAGAGTAAATAAATATGAATGGTAAATACTATCAAATGCCTTAACCTGATCTAAGGCCACTATAAATCCTGATCCTTGTCCATTTTTACTAGACTCAAACAATTCTCTTAAAATATATAAGTTCTGTTGAATCCGTCTTTGAGGAATCGCACAAGACTGTGCCGGATGAATAAGAGTATTCGAAACCAGAGATAATCTATTTGTAAGAATTTTGGCAAGAATTTTATAATCGCTATTAAGCAAACTAATGGGCCTCCAATTGGATAGTAACCTAGGATCCCCTTTTTTATATAAAAACTTTAAGAGAGAAATATTAAAACTGGGAAAGCTTAAACCCGAGGTCAACATGTAATTGAAGACCATCGGGAGAAAAAGACATTATGGAAGAAAATTTTTATAAAATTCATTTGGAATGCCATCTAAGCCCGTGATGTTTTTGTTTTAGTGATTTTATCGCGTTTCCACTTCTAAAGAGGAAATAGGCTGTAATAAGGAAGTATGATAAGAAGTATCCAGGATAGGCAAACCAGACAAAAATTTAGCTGGGAAACTGTCCTGTTTTCCCAACTGTCCTTCAAAGGAATTCAAAAGAAAGGATTGTACTATTTTCATCATATCCATATCGGAAGTAACTGCAGTTCCATCCGAAGATAATAAGCTTCCCATTAATGTCTTATCTAAGCGCTGTTTACAGGCTGCATAGGGGTCCGAAGCTGGATGTGATTTCATCCCAAATCGAAACTCCATATCTAAGGATTTAGCTCTATTATATTGGTAAAGTAACATTTGCTTTTAATTTCAGCAATCTGGGACTGAAAGAGACCTGTCCTTTGGAGGAAAGGACATCAATTTGTAAAGCTGATTCCGGTATTGTAGATATGTGAGGTATTGTAAATTCACTTTAGTTTTCCTTTAGCTATCAAAAAGGACTTAATCTCTTGCTTAGTATCCAACCACCAAGAAAAAGGATCATCATAAAGACAAATGACCGAGTTTCTTGCAGCAAGTAAAGTCTGTAACTCAGTAACATTATCATTATTTTCTAAAAAGGAAACATTAAGACGCCACCTAGGGCTTGCTGCTGGAATTTTTGGCAGAATACTTTCTAGATTTAAAAAACCAATTAGAATTTGGTGATCTGAAAATTCAGATGGTTGAACTTGTGAAAAAGAAGGCTTCAAATATTTGGAAACAAAAATGAAATCTATGCGAGAAGAGAAGGTATGCCTATGATAGGAAAAACCCCCAGTAGCATGTAAAGATCTATATACATCAGTTAAATCTGCAGAAGTGACCATCTGACGTAAGGCAAGAGAGTCACAATATAGTTTTTTTTTCATTTGAGAATCTCCTTTAAATTTAACATCAATATCAGAGTTAAAATCTCCTCCCCAAATCACATGCCTTCTGGTATATAAAAAAGGCCTAATGTCCTCCAATAATTTTATTCTTGCAGCCTTCGACTGAGGGGCATAAATATTTATAAGCCGAAATTCAAAATCCCGACAGGCACAGTCTAAGAGCAAAGCACGCCCAGGACAAATATCTACTAGCTTAGAGATCCGGAAATGTGTGGAGGTAAACAGTATTCCTATACCATCTGCCACGTCCGTGCCAAATGTCCAATAAGACGGTCCCCATACCCACCTTTTTTGTGTTTGGGAAATCTCAGCCAATGAGGAAAGTCTGGTTTCTTGTAAAAAAATAACATCTACCTGTAATGTGCTAAGGGCAGTTAGAAGAGATAATCGTTTCTTAAAATTTTTAATGCTGCACACATTAAGAGATGCTATTTTAAGAGAGGCCATGATGTGAGGTAAAAGTTTAAGACCCAGATTTCTGAGAAAAAGTAGCTTTCCTTTTCTTTCCCTTTTTCCCTTTCTTCTCCTTTGCTAGCTCAGTTGTTTTACTAACCTCCTCTTCTGAAATAAATTCCGACAAGTGTGATGTATCAGACTCCAGATCTGAATCCCTTCCCTCTTTCTGCAAAGGAGAAAAAAAATTGTCGACCGAAATCGAATTTACTGATAAAGGTTTACTAGAAGCTCTAGTAAACCATCTGGGCTTAACTATTTCAAAGGGGGGAGGCATAGAAGGAGACGCCTGTGGAGAGTCAGACTTAGTCAAAGGAATTCCTAGCTGAATAGCGGCATCAGAACTGGAAGGGCCTGCTGTTTCATCAGGAATGATGGGCCTATCCTCATGCTCCTGTAAGCTGTGTGGAATATCGTCCTCAGCAACTAACACTGATGATACAGTCCCATCTCCTTTTTTAACCTGTGCTTTATGTACCAAATCCTCTGAGTCCCACCCCCCGGCTTTATTGTGTGAGGCCCATGGACATTGATGGAAGGCGTGACCCTTTTCAACACATAAATTGCATTGAAAAATATTCTGGCACCTATCCACAGAATGTCCAAAACCTCCACACAGTGGACATTTCAAAAGATCGCATGTGCTACTAAGATGTGTTTTAGCTCCACATTTGTAGCACACACAGGGCTGCCCACTATAAAAGCACACACCTCTGTCCTTTCCTAAAAAAAAACTGTTAGGCAAATGGACTACCTCCCCATTCACTTGTGGCAATTTCACCTTAAATCTCCAACTGCCAGTCCAGATACCTTCCAAGTCCAAAATAGCTTCAGGAGGTCCCAAAACCTCACACTTCTTTGTAACCAGTGGTAAATGTTACTAACATTAACCCCTTCATTACTAAACATTACAGTAACATAACGAATCAGGGTTTTGTAAGGGTAAGGCAAAAAGGGTACCCAAAGTGGAGATGACTTCAAAGTGGAATATTTATCCCAGAATCTCCATACCTTTAGCTGTCTTAAACTTACATCAAAGTGTCTTCACCTGAAATGTGAATGAGTGCGAAAATATCTTTCGGAAAAAAATTAATTGAACCTTTTAGCAATGAATTGGCAACATAATACCTATCAGGATGGGTTGGTAGGCCACCCCTGTAACACAAGCGCACAGCATTTCTTCTAGGAGCTTGCTCCAACTGATTCTTAAACAGCTCCGACATAGGTATTTTGTGTTGCTTTGTATTAGACTTTTCCTCAGTAACATTAACTCCAATTTCAGTAACATCATCTTCCCCCAACGAGCTTGGCTTCAAGGAGGCCAAAGGACGTTGACTAGCAGGCTGTACAGCATTATTTTTTTCCCTTTCCAAGTCCCTACCTGAGCTCAGGGTTTCTGCAGCGTTGGCATGCGTGAGGTGTAGTGGTGATATAGCAGTCCAATCTGGATCAGGAATCCAGTGTCCGTGTCCGTTTTCATCCAGCCCGAATCTCCTAACGCCCCTCCGATGACCAGTCCATTGAAGGAAAAGAAGATTTTCGTGTGAAAGTCCAAATTGTTCACGTAAAACTGCGTGGCCCTTTTTGGTGAGAAATCTTCCACATCCACGCTCCGATGTGTTAGCGTGTCCTGCATCTGGTGCACCCTGAAAGGCTCTCTCCGCGACTTCCTGCAGAGCAGTCCTCCCAATCGGTCGTCCAACAACCAGTCTCGCACTGTCTCGTTCCTTCCTCATTCCGAGAAGACGGCTGCAGCGAATCCAGGTCAGTCACTCCTAAGTCGGACTGTAATGTAGCCCATATTCTCCAATTCACAAGGTATTACTCTAGAAATGTCCTCCATTCCATCCGAACTCTCTCTCATTTCTGCCACAACACCAACTGCTAGAGCCCTCCACCTCCATCGTGAAGGAGGAGAACACTGCGCAGCCCTCACAGTGCTGCAATCAGCACTGTTCTGCCACCAGCGATCTCGCACAGTAGGGGAGTTTCCCCGGTGTCCTGGCCAAATTTCCCTCATTCACTAAAAATACCACCAACAGCTTAATCTGGTTCAAGGTCAATTGGCATTCATCTGTACCCCCCTCCCCTGGGTCGTGCCTGAAAATAGGCAGGATTTGTCTAGTGCACTTACCTGGTCAACAAAAGCTAAATAAATAAAGTAGTGCCCCAGCAATTGGAATCAATTAAGGTTGAGGTGAGGCACAGGTAATAGGCTAGCATCCCAGATACTATAACAGTGGCTGCTGTAACAGCAACAAAAGCACACATTGCCATGACATGGCAACAGGTAACAACCACCAGACACAGTGCAGCCCATGACGGAGCCCCACAGGCAGTAGTAAGAGCGAGTGCAATTTAACGAGTTTCAAAATTGCTACTGCAGAATAACAGTGACTCAACATATAAGCGACTTTGTCGCCATTCTTTAAACAAGATCAGTGACTGGCCAGCCTGCAGTGAGTGCTACCCCTGCAGGCAATGGGAACAGCCCAAGGACCAAGGACCAATAACCAATAGTGACAGTTGGCCACTGTGGTGCCATTGTATTGCTGGTACCTGTGGTGCTGCAGTGGTCCCAGTTGAGGGATTGGTTGCTGGTCTCTTTGTGGGTGCTTTCAGCTTCATTCTATGGCAGCACTGTTAAAGTCTGCTGTTCCAGCTAATTAAGTTCACTGTTGCTGTGCCTCCTAAGCTATTTCTGCAGCTGTGGATCTGCAGTTGCAGATTTTCAGCATATGCACAGTTTCCGCAGCTGCTGAATTTCTGCAGCTGCAGGGATTTTACGAAATTCCACACCTGCTCAAAATTTCTTTATGAATATCACACAACTGCGTTTCTGCAGTGCTGCATGCCTTTTTTCCTCAGCTGCGAGATTTTTGGCTTTCTTTGTGAATCCTGCCCATTGTCTGTATTTAGAATGTTAAGCACCAGAGGAAACTATAACACATTTTCAATTTTTTTTTAGAATGTAGTTATTCCAAAAACTTATGGCACTTTTTAGCTGTTAGGTGGGGCCTGCCATGGCTAGAAAGATTGACTTAAGAACAATATGTATTCAGACAATATGTGGATAGGTTAGCAGGATATAATGCAGGCACTTTGGGGGGTACTGTTTGCTTATTTAAGATTTTATTTATGGCAGGCTAGAAGTCAATACAGTATGTATTTCAACAGCAATGTATAACATATTTTGCAGTAAGGAAGCTTTGTGAATCTGCCTGTATGGAAGTATATTGTAAAGATGTAAATAAATATTGTAATGCACAAGCAAATCACATGTGGAAATGTCTCACAGGGATACTGCGCTAGTGGGAAGAGAAAATATATGCAGGAGGATTGAGATCATATAAAAGAAATGGGATATACAACAATACTGTTTATGGAATTGTTTTGAATTTATTAGGATATTTTTGTAACAGTGTACAATATTTATGTGACATTTAAAAGGGTGGAGGAAAATAGTAATGTAGAGCTTATGATAAATTTTTTTTTCTTTTGTTTTATTTTTACTTTATATTTGTGTTTTATTATAAAAAAAAGATATTGATTCTATGTTATTTTTCTTGGATTTCTGTACTGAATTTCTTAACAAAAATGTTCCTACTCTTTTCAAGAGGTGCCATGGGGTCTTTAATGTCCCCCCTGAAAAACCACCAGACTAGGCAGACGGGACCTCGGTTTAATGTTTAATCTGAAAGACAGCACCTCAGGTGTGCAGCCCTCTCCATGATGCGCTACAGTGTCAGTATTGGGATTCTTCCCACATTCCTGGTGTAGGGCTAGAACCCCCCGCCTTCCAGTTTCCTAGTCTCAGAAGTGAGTGTGCTACCAGCTGAGCCACTGATACTGCACTTAAAAAGGAACTAAATATTGCAGAAGTCACTCAAATGATAAAGGTTCATGAAATACCTTACAAATGAGGTATTGGGCTTACCTATAGGTGTCAGGAGTCCTAAGATTTGAAAATCTGAATCTTCTGTAATGTTAATCAATGCAGCAACCATTTAATGAAATCTTGAAACAGAAAGTGATGTCAATGGGGTGCAAGCTGTATGTTATTCATTACAGCTTGCTCCTCAGTGACATCATTTTCTGTTTCAATAGTCCATGAAATGGCTGCTGCCATTGTTGAATTTACAATTATACAATGGCAAGAAAAAATAATGGACTCTGACTGGTCAGTCTTGGGATGGAGCCATGATGTTATCCCAGTACAACATCACATGTCTAGTCTCAGCCTCACTGTGAACATATAGATGATTTTTTGGAGCTAGATGATTTTTTTGCACTTAGAGCTCTTTTTTTGCATCTCGTCCTAAGAAACAAAAATATTTTTCCACACTAATAAAAACATTCTTTAAAATTATTTTTTTATTTTATATTTAACAACGAGCCATTGTATAATAGCAATAATGTTCTCCAGGGTGTGTGTCGTTTGGGATAATATCATGCCTCAGTTGCTGGACATACTCGGACTGCAGCCTCGTGCCCAACCACCTGAGGCATGATGTTATCCCGGCATGACACACACCCTGTCGGGCATTATTGCTTAAATGATTTAGATCATATTTCAGGACTGCTCACAGCTACAATGTTGTCCAGTACCTTATCTGCACTCTGAATATACTTAATGATTTCCCTCTTATTAATAATTGTTATATAAAAGTTGTTGTTATTTATATGTTACTATATTAGTAACATTTTATTTTATTTTTACATTAATGGGCCCAGATATTTAAACTGCGCCAAGCTGTGGTGCAAGCCTGGGTGCAGCTCAACTTGACTGCGAAGGGGCGTGGACTGGGCGATATTCAATGGAGCTGTGCCAATGGCTCAGCAGCGTTGAATATCGCACCTTGGCCACCCGCAGTGCACATGGCACAGTGGCATTGCACCATCGCCAGTGGCCAGAGTGGAGCATGAGGATGCGCTAGCGCAAGTTCCATTGCGCAAGGCGCAGCAACCGTGATATTCAAATGTTGACATGCAAATGGGGCCATAATGTATGCAAGGCACACATGGGGTCATTTGTATGTCATTAAGGCCCCATTTGCATGCAGGTGCGCCAATCCCTGATGACTTGCACCTGGCGCCCTGCCGGGCAGCAGCCGTCGGGGACCAATGCCACCTGCAGCATGGCAATGTGCCCCACAGCCCGATCATGGGCTTCAGTAAAAGGAGATTAATCCTATATCCCTGGTGGTCCAGTGAACCACTGCCCTCCCGATCATGGCCTAAGTTAAAAAAGTAACCTCTATCCCTGGTGGTCCAGTGGACCTTTCTGCCTGGACCACCAGGGATATAGGATTAATCTCTTTCTTACTTAGCCCGTGATTGGGTGGGCAGTGGTTCACTGGACCACCAGGGAATTAGGATTAATCCTTTTTTTACTGATGCCCACAATCGGGCATGGGGGCACCACCACAGAGGTGCAGCCGGAGCTCAGGAGGCTACCCACAGGTGGCAGCTGCCGTGTTGTGCCCAGCAGTGCAGCAGCTCACCTGTGGGTGGCCATCCGTTGTTCATTTTTTTGGGGGGGATCAACTTTGTGCTGGCGCAGGTAGGGGTTGCGCATGCATGGCTCCGCACATCCCGGGCTGAATATTGGGCTGTGCAGAGTATGCATGGGCACGCTCACGCCCCACCTGCACCTGCACCTGCATACATTACTGATGCACTCCGGTGCATTGGGATTTGTGCCAGGTGCAATTCCCATTTGAATATCGCGCCGGGGCGCATCAGTGGGTTGTGCATGGCGCAACTCTGTTGCGCCATGTGCAACCCTTTTGAATATCTGAGCCATAGTGTTTTGCACATGTACTCTATGACAGTTGAATGTTTGTTTTTAATGGATTTTGTATGTTTTGTAATTTGTCTGCAACATTAGATAAGGATAACACAGGTTTGTCTTGTAAACTAGACAACAGTCCAAATGACATGTATTACTGGTATAAAAATAAACTTTTACCTACCTTATCTGAAAGATCATTTTATGGGCTTTCACCATATGAGTGACCCTGCCATGCTTATCCCCTTTTAGGTATAGATTACCAAATAAACTTGTTTCTTTTCAATATGATGGAACTATCACCTATCCACTAACTGTTCTGCCTGGGCAGAGTAATTTATTACTATTCTGTAATAAAAATATTGATAGTGCAGTACCCAGATATTAGAGGAAATATAATAATCAATTTCTATTTAGTTTTTGGTTCCCTTAGCCACCAATATCCAGATGCTTTGGAATTTTTTTTCCTATGAATACCAGCATTTTTCCAGTTGATGAATTGATGACGGTGAAATTGCTTCCTCTTAGCCAGAAGAAAGCAGTTGTACTACTCACTTTCTTGATCAAGACATTTACACAACTGTCTGCTTTTATTCTCTTAATTTTTTTAATCAAATTCCTTAATTTCATCTTCTTTTTTATTTATTTATTTAGTTTTTGTTAACCAGGAGGGTGCACTTAGCCACAAAATGACTATTTTCAGGCATGAACCGGGAGGCTACAGAGTAGGACGGACAACAGCAATACAAATAACAGGATTGTTGTGATACACGGAGAAAGGACATGATTGATAAAAGAAAGCAGTAACAATATCATAACATACAGTAAAGAAATAAGGTAAAAGTACACAATGTAAGTAATATTCAGGCAAGTAGTACAGCAATTGAAATAAAATATATCAGAATAATAAGAAAGGGGAGAAAACAAGGAGCATATTAGACTATACCAATATATTGGCTTATCATTTTAGAAACATAGAAACATAGACTTTGATGGCAGATAAGGACTGCTGGGCCAATCTAGTCTGCCCATTTCCCCTACCTACAGGATAGGCCGCAGATCCTAGTTAACCAACAGCCTATTTCTTCCTACCCCCCACAAGAATTGCCTTATGTCTGTCCCATGGATCCTTGAATTCTCCCACAGTTTTAGACCCCACAACCTTCTCAGGAAGGCTGTTCCATACATCCACTACCCTCTCTGTGAAATAATACTTCCTCACATTGCCCCTGAACCGCCCTCCTTCTATCTTTAAATTGTGTCCCCTTGTTCTTGCAAGTCTCTTTTTCTGAAAGATGCTACCCTCTTGGACTTCGTTGATTCCACTGAGGTACTTAAAAGTTTCTCTCAAGTCCCCCCCTCTACCTTCTTTCCTCAAGGGTATACATATTAAGCTCCTTTAGTCTCTCCTCATACAGTTTCTCTTGCAGACCCTGCACCATTTTAGTTGCCCTCCTCTGGACTGCCTCTATCCTGTCTATGTCCTTGCGGAGATGGGGTCTCCAGAACTGGACACAGTACTCCAGATGGGGTCTCACCAACTGTCTGTACAGAGGGATAACAACTTCCTGTTTTCTGCTGATGATGCCTCTCCCTATACATCCCAGTATAACCCCAGCCCTCCCTACTGCCTTCTCACATTGCTTGCTAACCTTAAGGTCATTTGATATGATTACCTCCAGGTCCCTTTCCTTTTTTGTTGTTGTTACTACCTCACCACCCATTGTGTATTCTTCCCCAGGTTCTTGTTACCCAGGTGCATTATTTTGCACTTCTTTGCATTGAATCCTAGCTGCCATACTTCTGACCATTCCTCCAACCTTGCCAAGTCCCTTTTCATCCTTTCCATGCCTCCTTGTGTATCAACCCTGTTGCAGATCTTTGTGTCATCTGCAAAAAGGCATACTTTTCCTCCCAGTCCCTCTGCAATGTCACTGATGAAGACATTAAAAAGGACTGGACCCAATACTGAACCCTGCGGTACCCCACTAGTAACCCCCCTTTCTTCAGAGTGGACTCCATTTACAATTACCTTCTGTGTCCTGATGTCCAGCCAGTGTTTTACCCAGGCTAGCACCCTGGGTCCCACTCCCTGGCTGGTTAATTTGACTATTAATCTTTTGTGTGGGACTGTGTCAAATGCCTTGCTAAAGTCTGGTAGGCCATGTCACAGCCCCTCCCTGGTCTACTACTTTGGTCACCCAGTCAAAGAAATCTATTAGATTCGTCTGACATGACCTTCCGCTGTGAACCCATGCTGCCTTGGGTCCTGTGCTCCACTGGCCTCTAGGTACTCAACTATTCTTTCCTTCAGAAGTGACTCCATCACTTTCCCTACCACAGAGGTCAGACTGACAGGTCTGTAGTTTCCTGCCTCTGTCTTGGTCCCACTTTTGTGAAGGGAATCACATCCGCCTTCCTCCAGTCCTCGGTACCACACCATCCTCCCATGATTTATTAAAAGAGTAGCCAGTGGTTTCACTAGTTCCCCTTAATTCTTTTAGAATTCTTGGGTGAATTCCATCAGGACCCATTGCTTTGTCCACCTTCAGTTTTGGAGTTCTTACAGAACCCTTTCTTCTGTGAAAGAACTGGGATCGACCCCCTATCAAGAGTGCTTCTGTTAATTGGATTAGGCACTTCCCCTCCTCTTTGTGAATACTGAGCAGAAATATTCATTCAGTATTCCTGCTTTTCACTGTCCCTCTGCCCACCCACCGTTCATTCTATTCAGCCTCACTATCCCTCCCTTTGTCTTTCTACGCTTGCTGATGTACCTATAAAAGGTTTTATCCCCCTTCTTAACTGAGTTGGCTATCTTTTCCTCAGTTTGGGCCTTTGCTATTCTGACTTCCCTCCCTGCTTCCTTCTGCCTTAACTGGTACAGCTCTCTGTCCTGCTCCTTCTGTGTTTCCTTATACTTCCAGAATGCTATCTTTTTCTTCCTGACTTTCACAGCCACCTCTTTTGAGAACCATAGTGGCTTTTTTCTTTCATTTTGATTTGTTTATTTGCTTCACACAAGGCTTGTTGCCTCTGTGATGGCAGTTTGATAATTCCCCATTGTTGCTCCACCTCCTTCTAGCCTGTTTGCTAGTGCTTTTCTGAGGCACTCTTCCGTCTTGCCAAAGTCAGCCCTCCTAAAGTCCAGTACCCTCACTTTTGTATGGCTTGACTCTGTAGCTGAGTTTAACGTGAACCACACTGTTTGATGGTCATTTGTCCCCAGATGGCAACCCACTTCTACATCTGAGATCCTCTCACTGCCCCCATTTGAGAGTATGAGGTCTAAGATTGCTCCCTCATGAGTGGGTTCCGAAACTAGCTGTCTAATGCCTGCCACCTGTAGGGCATCAAGAATGGCCCTGCTCTTGGATGTGGCTACAGCAAATGTGCTCCAGTTAACATCTGGCATATTCAGGTCTCCCATCAACAGTATCTCCCCTTTCTCTGCCATTCTAAGAATGCCTTCTATCATATCCTTGTCCATTCCTTCCCCCTGACATGGGGGTCTGTACACAACCCCAGTGCAGATTGTGGTGCCCTTTCCAGTCTCCAAGGTGACCCACAGTGCCTCCTCTCCTCCCTGTTTACTCTTTTGTTCAGTTGCTTTTATCCCTTCCTTTACATAGAGAGCTACTCCTCCCCCTCTTCTCCCCTGCCTGTTTCTCCTGTAGGTTATGTACCCTAGTAAGTTAACATCCCAGTCATGGTTCTCTGTGTACCATGTTTCTGTGACTGCTATGATATCCAGGCATCCCTCTTCCATTAAGGCCATCAGCTCAGGGAGCTTGTTGCCCAGACTACGGGCATTGGCATTCATTACCCTCCATTTCCTGATGGCCTTACTCCCTTTTGCCCCATCCCTGTCCTTCTTGCTTTTGTTACTTTCTCCATTTACCCCTGCTCTTCTCCCTATCGACACCTCTATGTTGGTGTTTGCCGCACTTACTACCGTGATTATTTGGGGGGGCCAGGATTTTCTTGCTCCTTTCCAGTGCCTCCCCCCTTGGCTAGTTTAAAAGCTTGTCAATGAAGCATTTAAATCTATCACCTAGGATCCTGGTTCCCCTCCCAATCAGATGCAGCCCATCATGCCAGTATAGGCTTGCATCACTCCAGGTGGACCCCCAGTCCCCAATGAAGCCAAATCCCTGAGCTTCACACCAGTTTTTCAACCACTGATTGAATCCCATGGTGCGGAACACCCTAGCCTCTCCTATGCCATAGATGGGTAGCACCTCCGAGAAGGTTACCGTGCATGCTACTTGACTAAGGCCCCTCCCCAATTCCACAAACTCTTCCTGCACTTCTCTAATCCTTTCTAGCCAGGTGGTCATTTGTCCCTAGGTGGACAATGACATCCAGCTCCCTCCCCTGTGCAGCTGCTCTGGCAATCCTAAGGATTTGCTCCCTGTCCCTCCAAGCCATGGCACCAGGCAGGCACCTTAACTCCCTCTCCCCTTCCTCCCCCAGTTCTACCTTCCTAACAATGGAGTCACCCACCAGGAGTTGTTTCCTTCCCCTGCAGGGTCCCCTGCCACCCTCCTGTGGGTCTCCTTTGTGGAGGTTCCCAGCATCCTCCTTGGTCTCCACTGTGGGTGCCTCCATAGAGGAACCACACTTTGCCAGAATGGCATAGGAATTGTGGAGAGGTACAACTGGAGGGATGCACCTCTGTTCCACCACCCTCACCCTCCCTGAGCCCACTGTGGTCCAACCGCTCCTCTTTCTTGGCAACCTCAGAGGCAACGGCAGTGGCACTGGTGGTCCCTGGATGGAAGAGGAGGTCCAACAAATCTTGGCCAACTCAGCCTGGAGATGTGCAACCTCCTCCCTCAGCCCAGAGAGGTGCCTGCAGATGGGACAACACCGCATCCTCCAGAACATCTCCCGGAAGACTGCTGCTCCACAGCCACTGCACTGCACCACTCCAAACATGTCTTATTTCTGGCCCCTTAACTGTTTGCAATCCTTACTCTTTCCTCTGTTTTTTTCTCTCTCTCCTTGCGTTCTCCCTGTGTGCCCTTTAAGGTCCTGATTGTCCTGTTCTGAGACAAGAATATCCTATATTTCTCAGTAGACCACTTACTTGCTCAGGGCAGACCTCCAGCAGCTAGAGGGGACCGGAGAGCTACTCTTGCCCTTCTAGGATGTTGGGTCCTTGGTGGTTCTGTGATCACTCACTTCCTGCCCCAAACAGGAAGTTTCTGTTGTCAGTCAAATCCTGTGCCTATAAAAATAGAACTAGCTTTGGGTGGGGGGGTGGAGGGGAAGGGATTTTACTATAGGTAAGTTCAAAAATCAAGGAGACCATGCGGCCATGGAAAAACATACACTATATTCCAAAACTAAATAACAAGACAAAGGTCATGTAGGACCCAGTACAGAATAAGTACAGTCACTTGAAGGAATATAGTTAGCACAGAGTAGGCAGCCAGTTAAAGTGAGATTAGGGAGGATGAAAGCAGGAGCAGGAGACTGATTTGAGAAGAAAACTACTAAATTCATTTATAAAGATGGCATGAGATGATGCCTGATGAATGGCCAATGGAAGGGAGTTTCAGTGTTTTGGGGCAGCGTGACAGAAGGCACAGGAACCCTTTGCAGTTTTGCATCTAGATACCTGGAGAAGAGAATTTTCGACAGCGCGAAAGCCATAGGAGAAGGAGGATTGAGGAAGCAGCAGAGAGGCGAGAGATGAACGGGTTTGTGATGTAATAACATTGTCCACAAGGGAGCTAAGGGAGAGGATTCTGGCAGCCAAAGGGGGTAGCATGTTTATATCAGCATAGAGCTGGCAGTGATGTTTTCATCATGGGGGTGATAAAATATAACGGCAAATATTATTGTAGGTTGTATCCCATCTGTGAAGAGTAGTTCTAGGCACACCAGCATAGGTGGCAATGCCATAGGTGAGGGCAGGAAGTAGGATGCCATGAGCAATGGCTCTTCTGAAGGAAGGGGTAAGGGAATAGCTAGTTCTGTAGGTAATCCCAAGTTTGGCAATCACTGATTTACAGGTGGACTGAATATGGAGGTCAAAATCAAGGGACTGGTCCAGTTGAACTCTTAGATATTTAAAAGATTTGAACATACCTATAATAGAGCCATCATGGCAGGATACCTCTAGTTGGTCATTGCAAGGTCTGAGTTTGGAGGCACAGCCAAAAAGCATGGCTTGAGTTCTGCCTACATTTAGAACAAACCATATCAAACCATCCTATACTATGTAAAGTGCCCCTGCTGCTTCTGTCAATATATAGCATCTGTTGATTTTTTTTTTAAATAATATAGTATGTTCACTCCAGATTTATCCTGCTCCTTATGGTGGAAGCTCCTCAATTGATTTTTTCACAAAAAAGTTCAGATAACATCTCTGGGCCCGATTCTAAAAGTGATATGCCTGGCGTAACAGCACTTGCACCAAAAAGAATGGGGCAAGTAGCAAGCTACACCAGCAGTTGCGACGTGCAGGATTCTACAATGTGGCCTGAGACATGTTGAAGGCCACTTGCACCAAACAGCAGTTACGCCAGCAGTTGCACCATAAACGCCCTGCGACATGGCACTTGGGGGTTTACGGCAGCAGTTGCGCCCTATTCTAGCAGGGCAGCAAAATAGTTCCCAATGTCGTGATTCTACAAGAACCCCTGGAGGAGATCTGGCAATGTAAGTTACACCAGCATTTAGCTGGCATAACTGTACATACGTCCTCTGGGGTTCTGTAGACCAACTGCACCCACTCCAGGATGTGCCCCTCATTCCCAGAACACCCCCGTTGGTGCCCCACAAGGCAGCCCACAACCCCCCAGCTCCTGATCCCTCATAGCAGATGTGCCCAGCTTGGCATCTCATACCCCCAGAACCCCCAAACCCTAAATGCCCTAGAGGGCAGCACACACACATCATGCCCCGAACCCCACACTGCTAGAGGGCCCCACAGAGCAGCTGTGTCCCCCCGATCCATTCCCTGAGCCAAACTTTTGTCAAGAATGTTTAAAAAGTAAACCTTGAGATCCCTTTGGTTAGTAGCCCCTCATTGTCTTACTTCAGCAGTTAGTTCAGGCACCATCTCAGTTGGTACTGCACAGCTCACCACCTCCATGGCCAGCCACTGACTGAGCTCCCTCATGAGTATTCTTTCATTTCTGAGTACATTTATACAGTTAGCACTCATTCAGAGCTCAGTCGGCTGCTGGCCATGGAGATGAAAGGTGGGCTGTGCCAGTCACTGGCTGGTGATGTGTGGGGGGACTGGCACTGCTGGGTGGGGCAGGTGGGGGGCCACTAGACTACCAGGGATCTCAGGGATTTTACTTTTTGAACATTTGCAGCAATGTAACAGGTCGGGGAATGGATGGGGGGACACTGCTGCCCCGCGTGGCTTTGGGGGGGCAATTACAGTTGCTGGGGGGGCTGCAACTTGTGACATGCCCCTCAGTTATGCCCTTAGGTTGATGTACCTGTCTGCATGTCGCAAGCCATGGGACTTAGCCGCGGAGACCCTGCCCCTTCTAGAATAGGGTGCAGGGTCCATGTTGCAATGGTGTTTGGTGCAAGTCACCTTTGGGGGTGACTTGCACCAAGCTTCTAGAATTGGGCCCTCTGTATCTTGCAGTGGCTCATTCAAGAATATTCAACTCATATTTTCTATTTCTGTAAACAAAAGAGGTTATTCTCTGAGGCCAAACACCGTACATTACTATTTAGTTGTAACATTATGGCAGCATGGTCGCTTTTTGTTCTGGGCTTTATTACAAGGGAGCCCCAGGAAGAGACTGACCCAGACTATAGCACTAGGTCAATTACTAACATACCTGTCACAGACATAAAGGTTATATGTCCAGCCTCATCATCTACGCATCTTTCATATAAGTGGTATATATTTCTTTCCTTCATGATTTATAATAAAATATCACCTCTTATTAATTTTCTGATCTTTACTTTTCCTTGACCACTTCAAATTTGTCATGTCAGTCCTAATGAGTTCAGTATCTTCCAGTACCCCTCAAAGTCTCCAGTATAGGCATTTAAGTCTCCTGTGATTAGTATTCTCCTAATCTGGATATTTAATTTGCAAACATCTGATGGTTTCTTTTAGACTCTCACATATTTTTCCTAAGTAACATAATGAACCCATATACAGTATATGCATGTTAATGGGGGCATATTTGTTTTTTAATTGATAGTTTATTAAGGATTTCCAGATAAGCAATGTGCAAGCTTCATGACTGACATACCAGCTCAGTTCCAGATTGGAGCCACAAATGCACCTAGAAATACAGGCCAAATGGACAGACTGAGATTGATTCAAAATGTACAGAGAATCAGGTGATGCCCAAGCAGATGCCACTCAGACAAGTTAACACACCACTCATTAAGAAATATTCCATAAAACACTGGTTTATATAAAGAAAAGTAAATTAGCCACCTGTCCAGTAATGAAAACCTCAGCTGGTAGCAACATAGTGTAAAAAAACATATAAGCCTATAGAACAGTAATGAGAAGGCTATGAGTAAACCAAAGAGCAAATAACAATAAATAGCTAAGATTATAAGTCACAGCCAGAGAGGGGGTGTGGGGGGCAGGGTTAGAATTGTGTGGAGTGGAAAAGAAACATCCACCAGATGGATAAAGAAGAAAGCCATCTCCACCTAAAGTACTACCGAGCTGTCTGAACCACTCGAGGGAATGCCAGGGGACAGACTAGTTACTCCTGCATGAAGCAGCATTCTTTGTATACTGAAAAAGGAGCCACAGACTTGAAGAAGTCTGAGGGACTTACTGGTTGCTATGTAGGTCAGCTGCTCAAAGCCAGCAAGCCTGAACATGCTGTCCATCCACTCTGCAGAAGAAGGAATTTCTCTTGTGCACCATCGCTGGAGTAGATGATGCTTTATTTCTGTGATAGCTACCATGAACCAGTCATACAGTGGCCGATGATGGAAGGGTAGCCATTGTGTATTCTGCAAGACAAACAAGGATGCATTCCTAGGAATAGATCAGGCTATAACAGTTTCAATTAGAGGGGCCAGCCACCGACTGAACTGTGCCAAGCTAGCATACTGTAATAATACATGCTCTGAATGACAGCCGCTGTCATACACAGAGCACGTATTAGTAGAGTAGGCAAGCTTGGCACAGTTCAGTCAATGGCTGGTCATTGTGGTGAGCGGATGGCAGTGCCAGTCACCGGCGGAGTATTGGGGGTGTGTGGTGGGGCCCACACTCTTGGGTGGGGGGGTGGTGGGCCACTAGACTACCAAGGAGCTATGGGGATTGAAGGGGGGCATTTTGCCCCAGAGCAGTTGGGGGGGCTTTCAACATGTGTGTGTGTGGAGGTCTGGGCGTTGGGGGTGTTCCACACACCCATCCTGGCACAGTGCATGCCATGTCTGGTACCTGAAGCTTATGGGGGGACTGTAGCCCACAGGTGATGTAGAGCTGGGGCACAGTGGCACCCTCTAATGAATGGCAAAGACCACTTAGACCAGCTTTTTGTTGGTGTAAATGGTCTTTGACAGATGTTCGCTGGTGGTTGTCTCTGAATCCTGATTTGTGGACATAGCAGCCACCCTACCTGAATAGAGTGCTAATGCTGCCATAAACTCCCTTACGCCATGTCACAAGGGGGTTTATGGTGCATTGGTGCAGTTGGGTGTAGGCAGCCTGCAGCATGTCGTAGGCTGCCTTTGTGAATCCCACAGGGATGCAACTGAGGACGCAAGTGCTACCTGCACCATTTTTTCTGACACAAGTTGCCTTGTATTATGATTTGCCTGTTATGAATCTGGTCCTTTGTATTCAGAAACATTTTGCTTTACCTGCTGTTTACTATAGTATAATAAATTTTATCAAACTAATTGTAGGTATGTCTAGGCTGACATCTTCTGTAACTACAAATCCCAGAATCTCCTGCAGCTGCCACCAGAGCAGGACTGCAGTAGAAAGATATGAAATAGCTTACAGTGCATGTAAGAGCTTTTATAAGCTATAATCAGATGTTTTTTGGCATTGCTTTTCTCCAGGGGCTAAATGCAGTTCCCTGTGACTGTACTGAGCTCTGAGAGAAAAGAAGAATCAGTAAACTAAACAACAGTTCTTAAGTAATCTCTAACATTCATTGCAGTTTGTTGAATATGAATTTGTGGTGACTGTTCCCCATTAATAGTGATGTGCAGAATACATAAATCTGCCGGTGGAATTAGTTTGGAATGACTACTCCACAGCTGGACTTTCCGACAGTATCTTGCTGGTTCTTCTGTAGAATACCGCCTGCTGTGATCTGCAGAATTATATTCTGTAGAGACCCATTTTTTCCCACAGAAAATCCGCAACCATTTCTGTGGAAAATATTGTGATGTGCAGAATAAAATTTGCAGAACAGTATTTTTTCCATGAGAAATCATTCTGCAACAATTTCCATGGAAATACTGAGATCCGTGGAATAAAATTCCATGGAAATATTGCAGAAAAACTCATTCTGCATTTTTCTGAGGTAGAATTTCCCCATTCTGTTTCTGGCAAAATTTGTCAGAATTACAACAGAATTTTGAAAATTCCACAAAATTTTGTTCTGCCAGTATTTGAAAATTCCACACAGCACTACCCATTAAATGTTGACTGCTACTGATTTTGTCACACTGCATTTATTTATTCAGTGTGTGAAGAACAGCAGACAAATGTATTATGAAACAGGTTATTTTCACACTGGATACAAAAGATTTAGCACATGACACTAAGAGACTGAAGTTGCCCAAGTCTAGTTTCACACAAAGTAATCTGTGCCTAATTCACTTCTGTTTAATGTACAGAATTTAAGCCATTTAGTACTATTTTACTTTCATGCAAACTTTACATGGAGTGAAAAGGATGAACATTAAATTACAACAAAAATACCTATTCTGTTAGTATACTTACGGAGCCATATTCCTATACGATGTGCATCTGTAACTACAATAGCAATGGAATATGAAATGTATGTATTGTAAAATAACCAAACATCAAGTTTAATATTTGCAGCCATTCACAAACACTTGATTGTATAAAGTAAATTAAAATCCAATGTTAATTAAAATATACTTAGTTTATACTTTACATTCAGCATCTGTATCTACAGTGCTGCCCAGATTCAGATTCCCAAATGTTGCCAAATCTTGTGACACTGTTTTCACATTTGTTCTCCATAATGACTAGTCATAATATTTGGATACATTAGGAAATATTTTCCATACAGTTTTTCAATCCTTGGGATTCTTGTTGGGCCTATCCACACCTTCTCCCAGACAGAAAAGACCTCCTCCTGATCTTACCTGGAGCTAATCCCCCATGGCTAGCCCTGTATGATGGGGCCAAATAGGGGGGTGTGTCAACCACCCCCACTGCACACATCCAGAGGTTCTTAGGTGTCCAGTTTGTAATGCAGACTGGGGAAGCTACATTGGGAATCATGTAGCCCACAGGTCCCTTTTTCCATTTTTCTACTGTATTATCTTGATACAGCAATGTAAGTGAGTGCATGCAGAGGCACGCACACACTGTAGATCATGGACCCCCCCCCATATTAAGTCACTCACACTTACATTACAAATGGGCCTCCACACGGTGGCAGTTAAAGGCCAAGATAGCTTACTACCCCTTCCTCAACACGAGTGAGCAATCCCTTGGATGCTCAATTCTCACTCTCCTGAATGACCCCCAGTGACTCAAGTCAGTTCCCACACCTATGTCACTGGCACGGAAGGAAAGGTGAGGCACCAACACCTCAGCCCTCCACTCTACCTTGCCAGCCTGATGAATTAGGAAATTAAAAGCAATTTAGGAATTAGCAAGAGAATATGCTCATCTATTATTGCAACATCTTCACTGAATATTCTGATTGACCTAACTAGACATTGACAAGAAGGAACCTGAATCTGGGTTCCACTATAACCACTGGAATATGCATTATTGTTTGAGATGCTGCACCTCATATAATTTTTCCTTGGTAAATAATGTAAACGTGATAATAATGTGGCCTATAACAATATTTTATAGATATTTTGTGTCCTCCTAGTACCATACCAAACATTCCCATATGACCAGTGCAGCCAGTAATTGCTAGTTAACAACCTGCACATGCATCACTCTACTATTCCCATACAAGTTGTTTTATGTTATCTACTGTAACCCCCCCCCTCATTTTTATTACATTTCACATTTTAGCTTGTTTGTTGTGACTGCATTTCCCACTCCAAATAATTCCAAATTGGCATGGTGTCAAATTAAAATATATATCATACACTGTGATTGCACTCAGATATACCATCACTATTTGTAACACAGTACAATTCCTAAAATAGTGTAGCACTTTTTCAGATCTAAAATTTAACTTATAACACAGTCACATGCATTAAAATTGGGATGAAAAAGCAGAGGAGAATACACATAATTCAGCAACAGTTTCTATGAAGTAAGAAAGAATGTAGATGGTGTGACAGTATCACAGTTATACAAAACACAAATGATGAAAGAAACAAGCATTCAATTCCAAATGTTTGCTTGCTGGCATTGGCATTGGTAGTGTAGGAGTTAGAGAAATGCATAATAGGAATGGCAGTGAAGGACTGAACTGAAGCAAACCCCACCACCCTGCAGAGACTGACAGGCATTGGGGTGTGCCTTTGGGTCATCAGGCATAATGCCCACACCATTTCACCACATCCTACCCTGGAGACACCCACAAATGTCATGGTGTGCCTTGGGGTCTTTGGGCCTTATGCTGACCCCATTCCATAAGGAAATATGGTGAGATGGGTACAGTATAGGAGAATGGGGTGAACTTGGTGACTGAAGAGTCCAAGGCACACCTCAATGCCTGTCACTGGTGGCAGGGTGTGGGTGGAATGGCATGAGCATTACAGTGACAATCCTAAGTCACACCCCTGATGCCTGTCAGTCTCTACAGGGTGGGACGTTATGGTTGGAAACCCTAACGCCCTAGGCATTCATTGGTATTTTCATTCCAACTTTTCAACATGGGTTTTTTGTGAACCCCACCTCATGAACAGTGGCAATATCAGTTTGTTAGCTGAAAGCTAATTTTGCACAGCGACTATGCTATTTGGCACCTCAGGTGCGAAAACACATTTCGAACAGGATGTGTAAAATGACAGCTGTACTGTTAATGGGGAGGTGAAAAAATGGCAATGTTGAAAATCTGGAGTGAAACTATAAAAAAACTGGTGAAGTCACGAGTGTGCATAGAAACTATCCAACGCACACCCATAATGTCATTGTCCACCTAGGGACAAATGACCTAGCTAGAAATGGGATCAGAGCAGTGCAAGAGGAGTTTGTAGAGTTGGGGAGGGGCCTTAGACAAGCAGCGCATATGGTAACCTTCTCGGAGATGCTGCCTGTCTATGGCAAGTGTGATGCTAGGGTACTCCTCACCAGGAAATTCAATGAATGGTTGAAAAACTGGTGTGGAGCTCAGGGTTTTGGCTTCATTGGGGACTGGGGAGCCATCTGGAGGGATGCAGACCTATACTGGTGCGATGGTCTGCATTTGTCCAGGGGGAAAACCAGGATCCTAGGTGAGAGGTTTAAATGCTTCATTGCAAGCGTTTAAACTAGTCAAGGGGGGAGGCACTGAAAAGGAACAGGGAAATCCCAGCCTCCCCCCCAAAAAAACACGGTAATTAGTGAGGTAGACACCAAGGTAGAGAATTCATTAGGGAGCAGGACAGAGGTAAATGTATAAAAAAGACAAAGGCAGTAAGGACAGGAATGGGGCCCAAACGGGTAAGGCCATCAAAAAGTGGAGGGTGATGAGTACCAATGCCCATAGTCTGTGTAATAAGCTCCCTGAACTAGTGGCCTTGATGGAAGAGGGCTGCATGGATATTGTGGCAGTCACAGAAACATGGTACACAGAAAACCATGACTGGGATGTCAATATACCAGGATACACAATCTATAGGAGGGACAGGGAGGGTAAAAGAGGAGGAGGAGTAGCTCTCTATGTAAAAGAAGGGATCAAAGCAACAGAACTAAAGAGTAAACAGAGAGCAGATGAGACACTCTGGGTCACCCTGGAGACAGGAAATGGCACCACAGTCTGCATGGGGGTTGTATACAGACCCCCATCTCAGGGGGAGGGACTGGACAAGGAAATGATAGAAGGCTTCCTTAGAATGGCAGAAAAAGGGGAGATATTGTTGATGGGGGACCTGAATATGCCAGATGTTAACTTGAGCACCTTTGCTGCAGGCACATCCAAGAGCAGGGTCATTCTTGATGCCCTACAGGGGGTATGCCTCAGACAGCTAGTATTGAACCCACTCAGGAGGGAGAAATCTTAGACCTGGTACTCTCAAATGGGGACGGAGAAAGAATCTCAGATTTAGAAGTGGATAGCCATTTGGGAACAAGCGACCACCAAACAGTGTGGTTCACGATAAACACAGCCATACAATCAAGCCATACAAAAGCAAGAGTATTGGACTTTAGAAGGGCTGACTTTGGGAAAATGAGAGAGTGCCTCAGAAAAGCACTAGCAAACAGGCAAGAAGGAGGGGGTGGAGAAACAATGGGGGAGTAATCAAAACAGCCATCACAGAGGCAACAAGCATTTGTGTAAAGCAAATCAACAAAACCCAACGAAGGAAAAAACTGCTATGGTTCTCAAAAGAGGTGGCAGGGAAAGTTAAGGAGAAAAGGATAGCATTCAGGAAATATAAGGAAACACAGAAGGAGCAGGACAGAGAACTTTATCAGTTAAAGCAGAAAGAGGCTGGGAAGGCAGTTAGAGCAGCAAAGGCCCAAACCGAGGAAAGGATAGCCAGCTCTGTTAAGAAGGGGGATAAGACCTTTTTATAGGTACATTAGGGAGCGAAGAAAGACCAAAGGAGGGATACTGAGGCTTAATAAAGGGGAGAGAATGTAGGAAGAGGGTGACACTGAAAAAGCAGGGATACTGAATGAATATTTCTGCTCAGTATTCACAAAGAAAGAGGAGGGGGGAGGTACCTAAACCAAACAAGAGAAACACTCTGAAGATGGGGTTGATACCTGTCCATTTACAGAAGAAAGGGTTCTGAAAGAACTAATAAAATTGAAGGTGGACAAAGCAATGGGGCCTGATGGGATTCACCCAAGAATTCTAAAAGAACTAAGGGTAGAACTAGTGACACCGCTGACTACTCTCTTTAACAAATCATGGGAGGATAGGGTAGTACCTGAGGACTGGAGGAGGGGCGGATGTGATTATCCTCTTCACAAAAGTGGGAGCAGGACAGAGGAAGGAAACTACAGACCAGTTAGTTTGACCTCAGTGGTAGGAAAAATGATGGAATCACTTCTGAAGGAAAGAATTGTTGAGTACCTAGAGGCCAGTGGGGCACAGGACCCAAGGCAGCATGGATTCATGATGGGAAGGTCGTGTCAGATGAATCTAATAGATTTCTTTGACTGGGTGACCAAAGTAGTAGACCAGGAAGGGCTGTGGACATGGCCTACCTAGATTTTAGCAAGGCATTTGATACAGTCCCACACAAAAGATTAATACACAAGTTAGCCAGCTTTGGAGTGGGTCCCAAGGTTGTAGCCTGGATAAAAAATTGGCTAGACAACAGCATGCAAAGGGTAGTAGTAAATGGAGTCCACAGTGAAGAAAGGAGGGTTACTAAGCGGGGTACCGCAGGGTTCAGTACTGGGTCCGGTCCTTTTTAATGTCTTTATAAGTCACATTGCAGAGGAACTGGAAGGAAAAGCATGTCTCATTGTAGATGACACAAAGATCTGCAACAGGGTTGATACACAAGATGAAGTGGAAAGGATGAGAAGGGACTTGGCAAGGTTGGAGGAATGGTCAAATGTATGGCAGCTCAGATTCAATGCAAAGAAGTGCAAGGTAATGCACCTGGGAAACAAAAACCCAGGGGAAGAGTACACAATGAGGGGTGAGATACTGACAACAGTAATAAAGGAAAGGAACCTGGGGGTAATTATATCAGATGACCTTAAGGTGGGCAAGCAATGTGAGAAGGTAGTAAGGAAGGCTGGGAGGATATTGGGATACATAGGGAGAGGTATCAATAGTAGAAAACAGGAAGTAGTTATCCCTCTGTACAGGCAGTTGGTGAGACCCCATCTGGAGTATTGTGTGCAGTTCTGGAGACCCCATCTCCGCAAAAACATAGACAGAGTGGAGGCTGTCGAGAGGAGGGCAACAAAAATGGTGCAGGGTCTGCACCAGAAGACATATGAAGAAAGACTAAAGGAGCTTAATAGGTATACCCTTGAGGAAAGGAGGGAGACAGGGGACATGATAGAAACTTTTAAGTACCTCAAGGGAATCAACAAAGTCCAAGAGGGTGGCATCTTTCAGAAAAAGAGATGTGCAAGAACAAGGGGGCACATTTTGAAGATAGAGGGGGGATGGCTCAGAGGATATGTGAGGAAGTATTTTTTCACAGAGAGGGTTGTGGATGCATGGAACAGCCTCCCTGAGGAGGTTGTGCAGTCAAGAACAGTGGGGGAATTCAAGAATGTATGGGACAGACATAAGGCAGTCCTAGTGGGGGGTAGGAGGAAGTACACTCTTGGTTAACTAGGATCTGCATCTTATCAGTTAGGTAGGAAAATGGGCAGACTAGGTGGGCCAAATGGTCCTTATCTGCCGTCAAATTCTATGTTTCTATGTAATTAGTTTGGGGATTTTTTACAGCAGATTGTCAAGACAGGCATTTTGGGACCTCCACTCATCAACAGTGTCACTGTGATATTCTTAATCTGTCCCCAACACTGATTTCCCAGAGTGACCACGCAATTTTGCGCTGGAAGTGCGAAAACACATTTTGGCCATGGTGTGAAAAATGAAAGCTGTACTGTTCATAAGAAGGTGTGTAAAAATGCCAGTGTTGAAAATCTGGACTAAAAATATTACAAATTTGTGAACTTACGAGGGTGCATGGAAACTGCGCAATGCGCGCTTGTGACACAATCATTTTATGGACTTTTGTCACCAAATTTTCAACATAGCCATTTTAAGACCTCTGCTCATGAACAGTGTCACTGTGATTTTCTGAATCTGGTCCAAACATTGATTTCGCACACAAACTGAGCCATTGTGCACTGCATGCACGAAAACACATTTAGGCAATATGTGAAAAATGACAGCTGTACTGCTCATAAGGAGGTATGGTAAAATGGCAATGTTGTAAATCTGGAGTGAAAACAGTAAAAATTCTCGAAGTTATGAGCGTGCATAGGAACTGTGCAATGCACACTAGTAAAACAGTTATTTTTGGGAATTCTTTCACCAAATTTTCAACATAGGGTTTTGGGGGCCTACCTCATGAACTCTGACACTGTCATTTTGTTACTCGGTCCCGAAAGGTGGTTCCTCACAGTGACTGCAAAATCACCTTTTGGGACTGAATAACAAAATGACAGTGGCTGAGTTCATGAGGTGGGGTCCCAAGAACCCCATGTTGAAAATTTCGTGAAAATATTCCCCAAAATGGCTGAGATATGCACCAAAGTTGACAAAAAAACATTTATTTCGTTATACAGCTTACCAGCATTTCTTCAGTTTCTGGTCAGCTTTGAAGAGTGCAGACGTGTTCCTGGTCCACCGAAGATCATTGCACCAGCCTCCGGAGGTAAGAATGGGGTGAGGGGATGTTGGGGGAGGTGGGGTGCGCAGAGGGTGGGTGCAGGTTGGGTTGAGGAGGCAAGAGAGTCAATGAGGGACCATTTTCTTGTGTTCTAGGTTTTTTTTTGTGTGTTTTTAAGACAACATGGGACTTTTGCCATGCTGGGGTGGGTTCCCAGTGTGGCACCTGCAAGTTTGTTGGGGCCAGGGCAGTGGAGCCAATGGGGGATTGGGCAACCCCATGGGGCACAGACTTCAGCCATACAGTACTGGGTTTTGGCTCCCAGCATGGCACCAGGAAGTTTGCTTTTGGGGGTCAGTGGAGCTGATGGGGGATTGGGCACCCCCATCAGTCATACAGTGTGCGGAGGTGGAGGGGAGTGCTTGTGCATGCTGGGGTGGACTCCCAGCATGCTACATAGGTGTTCGTGGGGGAAGAGAGGGAGAAAAACTTTCTATGACAGTTCAGATGCAGTGCTGACATGTTGGCAGCAGTATGCAAATTGTCTACACATTACCACCACTGATTGTAGCAGTGTTTTTCTCAGAACTGTATGCCACTGCATCTGAATGGCTGTCATAGACAGCTCGGACATTCATTGGTGCAGTGCAGCAATGCCTGCAAAAAGGAGCAGGGTATTGGAATTGGTGGCACACCTACAAAAACTCATATGGTGGCACTATGTTTCTTGCACATGCATGCAAACAAACATGAAAAACTAAAGTAACAAGAACAGAGTTATAAGTGGTAATACGCCAAGAATATTGTCAGCATTTATACACAATGCATTGGAAGTTGTTAAGTTTCTAAACTTTTCAGATTAAATGTTATGCACAATAGGTGTAGATGAGTATATTAACTCTATGAAATTACTGTGAGAATAAAAACTGCCAGATAATGATGGGATATACCATGGCGTGATTCAAAATATGCAATTTATCTTCATGAGGGACAGCACAGAACAATAACTCTTGAGCAGTAGTGCTCAACATCACCCTCAAAGCTTCATTTTCTGGAGTGCATTCACTTTTTTGTTTCAAAGAACAATCTGCCCCTCCCCCACCCTCTTGATTTGCTTATATCACACTTCAATAAGCTCTACCAAGTTTTAATAACAATAAAGGCCATCCTTGCCCCACCCACTGAGCAGCAACACATCCACTACCCCGAAGTTCCAGACAAACCAATGATAATAATAACCCTTCCCCCGCTGACTCACAATCAATCCCAACTCTTTCCTCCCAACCCCATCCAAAAAACATGGGCATCCCTCTGCTATCCACCTACTTAGCACCCAATCCACCCTTTACCTCTCCATGCCACCAAAGTAAAGGGATACTGCAAACTGTGTGGTGACAATGGTACGGGGGACTGACACCAACCTTCCTGTCATAAGTTCAGACAGCCACCATCTAAATGAATGGGAGTGAAGGCTCATAGTTATCAATTAGCATGTGCTCCCATTCATTCTTAAAATGTCAACCATCTCTCTTGTATCAAACTGTCTGCCACATCCTCTACTTGGGTCATGGCATGGAGGAAGAAGGTTGACTTTGGAGTTGAGCTGGTGGGTAGGAGAGGGTGACTCTGTTTATTTTGATTGGGTAGAGGAGGGAAGGTTGGGATTGGGTGTGAATGGGTGGGGGAAGGATTATTATGATCATTGGTTTGACTGGGGCTGGGGGTGGGTGGTGCTCTTGTTAAATAGTGGAGGAAGGGATTTTTATCTTTACTGAAACTGGATAGAGGAAGAAATGTTGTATGGGTGATTCAAGACAATGAGTTGAAGGAAACATTTAAAAAAGAATTCTCACTAAGAACAGCAGAAAAATGCCAACTTCATCTTGTCCATGTGTAACACAAACTTTGGAACTTCACCAACAATTCACTGGCAGATTAACATTTCACAACACTCCAAATCCACAGTCTCCTACTCTCAATGTGACAGTCACTTACTCATTCTGGGATACTATGTCATGGTATTGTGACAGTGCTTTGGAAGTAAATATTAAAAAAATAAAGACATATATACAAATTTAATATCTACAGATTTTATTATTTGTTTACTTTTTTTGGGTGGCATTTGATGAAGCCCAATAAAAATGTTTGATTTTTCAGAGTTCAGTGCTGAAGTTCATAAATTTGAACTTGAAGAGGTTTACACAGCTCCAGTCAAAATATGGAGAATGTACAACTGGCTGCCCATGGCATCCCAGATTGAGGCAAACATGTACTCTTTAGAGTACTGTTAATCTAGCTTTCACTGATTTTCCATGAACAGAATCAGTGTGTTCCTTAAATTATAGCTTTCAGTCTATTTTTTGATATAGACATTTGAATGAGAAAAGTGTTATATGTCAGTTGAGATTGTCTTTCAAATGAAGCTACAGCTTGTTATTTATGTATTTGTGAAGTTTGTGGGTTTAATGGGTCAGACAGCAGGGATTTACTACTTCTTTATAAAATCCTACAAAATTCAAATTTAATGTTTCAGTGTGGTTTAAAATTTAATCCCAGGAAAAATAATCTCAGATCCCATAGTAAACAGGTAATTGTTCCTAGGGTAAATACAGTCAAACAAAATAACTTTTATACAATAAGAATAGTTAGAATTTAGAATTCCCTACAATGCTATCTAGTCCATACCCCAGCCCTGGAAACCATTAAAAAACAGCTTGACATACTCCTGGTTCAGAACATGTCCAGACAATAAACCCACTATGAGTGGGAGACAATTCAGTGGGCTTTTACCTACTTTGTCTTCAAAAACTAAGTAATACCAAGTAATGAAGTCAGTTTGACAATAGAGTATATACTATACTTAGAAATGCTGACCACAGGTTGGTGGTTCCACAGACCTAAATATTGTAGTTACATAGTATTCTGCATCTCCTTCAAAGAAATGCCTTGCCAAGTCTTGACATAAAGTACTGTACCTTAAAGTTTTGAACTAATCACCACTGCAATGCAATACTTGAATGGAGAGGAGCAGAATGAAAACACTGCATACTCAAGCTTAGATTAATTTCATAAGCTAGTTAGTGAAACAGGGTATCTCCAAAGTACTGGTTTGAATATTATTTGCCAGCTGATATACACATGCTGAGTTTATTCCAGACACTTACTGTTGACCCTAGTCACTGACCATAGAGACACTTCAGTTTAGAAATCATAAATAAACCCTTGTTTGACTAAATTCATTTGAATGGTTCAGTTTTATTGTATTAAATACAAACAATATGTACAGTATTTCTGCCAGATGCATTGTCTTTCAATAAATCACATTTTTGGCAGAATTTGCACCCATCAATGTATTTCACTTTTTCTTCTATACTTCTCTCTATTCAAAACAAGACAGGCCACAAAACACTTATAGATTATATTGAATAAGCACACGCTCTTCACCTTACATTTGTATCCAACACAGTTGCAGCTAGTTCAGTGTAGGGCCCTAAGGCTCACATACTTGTGACTAAATTGTATTAAACTGTTTACAGTGTGTAAATGTTGGTGGTTAAATTAGCATTCATTAAACAGTGAGTTGAATACACTACAATGGATAATGCTGTCTAATTATGTTATCATGCTTAAGTTATTCATATATTCATAAACCAAATTACAGTTATTTATAAATTGAAGTCAAATTTTACTTAAGAAAGTTTATTTTGCTCAAGCAAGAGGAAGAGAATGAGATTATTGTGTTTGAGTCATTTACATGAAACCTCAGCGGGAAAAAGAAAAATTACTTTATCACTCATCAGAAAATCTGCTTATTTTTACACATTCAGCTTTTGCCTAAAATCACCCTTTTATTCTTCCATTATATCAGTCTCTAAAATGTACTGTATCAAAAGAATTGCATGCATTACAAAATAAATAATAGTAAAAACTGTTTTTAAAAAAGGTAGTTATGGCATGAAATATATGATATAATCTAGAGTTTAGTGGCAAAATGCAGATGCTCAGAATAGTTCCTCACTAAATGGCACTTTTTTGAAAATTATACTCTGGGAGATATTATTCATAAATGACACTAATGAGCATAAAGCTGTAACTCAAGGAGTGATGAAAATTATCCTATCAATTATTGTTGTGATTAAGCTTTTGTCAGTAACATGTCATTGTTTTGATGACAGGAATGAATGCAGGCATGTACCAGGCAGCTATGCAGACAGGCTGTGAATATAATGGATTGCAGCTATTTAAGCCAGGTTGCTGAAAAAGGACCACCTGCATTGAACTGGTTGGTACCTTATATGCATAAACAGCATTTTGCACTAAAGTGCCAAAAAGAAAATGAAGCTTTAGACTTGATTAACATGACTCCTGCTAAACTGAAGCATTAGCATTTATCCATTAACCAAAAACACTGCTTCTGCAAGTTTTCCTGCAGAAAGTGCTAATTAACTTACTATGTTCATTTCCATGTAATTTTAGGCTTTCATTCAGTTTGCATATTATTGTGAACATGATCTAGGACTCCAGACAAGAATAGTTTGCTAAAACAAATGACAAACACTGCTCACGTGTGGGTAACAAAGAAATCAACATAGGAACTTCCTTTCTTGACTGACTGGCAACATTTGAAGTCCCATTAGATACAGACAGCTATACACAGTGGCAATATATACAATGGATTGGAAGAACAGATAACAGGCTAATAGTCCATACACTCTGATATGTTGTTGCTACACAATTTCCTTTAATGTTATATCTAAGGTTTCAATGATTCCCAAATAATTGTTTTTTATTTATAATGTGTTTTCTAATAAAATAGACTTGTGGCCTTTGTCTTTCATTAAGATAACAACTGAGAAACATACTGGCAACAGATATCATGCACCTGTTCATAAGCAGATACTATCCTACTGAAAATAGACATGAAGAAAGACAAGCAAGCAGACAGACACATGCTAGCTACTGTAGGTCTGTATCTGTTCTAACATCCCCAGTTTGATGAAGGAATAATATCCCTCTTCAGTCTAGCTTTAGGAAGGATCGCTCCACCACTACCTTTCTCCTCAGGCTCACTGACTCTATACTTACCAGTATGGACAGTGGCCTCATCACCTCCACCATATTTGTCAACCATGCCAAGGCATTTGACACAGTCACTCACCTCATCCTCCTATCCAAACTCTCTGCAGCTAAGCTCTCCTCCTCAGGTGTTGATTTGTTCAGCTTCTACCTGGTTGGCAGAACCCAATTGGTTAGGGTAACTGACTCTATATCCTGTCCCCTTTCCATCAAGACAGGTGTTCCACAGGGCTATGTTCTAGGTCTCTTTCTTTTCTCCATCTTTCTAAATGACCACCCGCCTGTCTGCTCCTCTTCTAGCATCCACATGAATGCAGATGACACTGTTCTGTATACATCTAGCTCTTCCCCGTCTAGGGTCACTGCCACCCTACAACTAGACTTTGATAATATCCAGCGCTGGCTATTTTCAAATCAGCTATTCCTTAGTGGTAAAAAGACAATCTCCATGACCTTTGGCACTAGTCAGAGATTGACCCACTTCCCCTCCCTGCCTTCTTTCCCCACCCTCAATGGGACTAAACTAGAGGATATTTCCTCTGTTAAGCATCTTGGTGTCTGGCTTGACAGGCATCTGGACTTTTTTGTACACAAGGATGCAATTGCCAAAAAAAGTCCCCTCAAACTTGAGGCCCTCTACCATAACCACAGCTGCATCCCACTACATGCCCACCACATCTTGATAAAGAAAATGATCCTCCCAGTTTTTGACTATGGCAACATAGTCTTTACTGCTGCTCCCAAAACCTCCCTTTTTCCAGACTGGACACCCTCTACAACTTCTACTATTTTGCACTTGATGCCCTCCCTCTCTTCCATCACTGTAACCTCTATAAATCCCTCTCCTTCCTCTCTCTTGAAGATAGGAGACACTCCCATCGTATCTCCCTCACAGCTAAATACTGATTTGGTTCCCTTCCTTCCTATCTCTCCTCATTATTACCACCCCCCCCACTCACTCTAATCATAATTACGACCACCTCTCCCTATCTATTCCCTGAAGATCAACCTCCAAAGTCCAAGCTGCATTCTCATACCACCTGCCTAAATTGTGGAACTCCATTCATCTGCTTCTCCATCATGCACCCTCACCTGCTGCTCTCTCCTTTATCCTTCACAAACTCCCTCCCCACATCTGCACTTGCAGCTAGTTTTTCTCCTCATGTCTCACCTGTTTATCCCATCTGATTGTTACTCCCATTCCAACCCTACCCTGTTTCTACTGCCCCTTTAAGGGCAATCCAAGTTCTAAGCTGCTGTTCAGCCATACCTCACCCTCTCTCCTTTATGCTACTACCATTCTTATCACTGTATACTGGTCACCAATCATTGTTTCTCTATTCTGTCCAGTTTACTGTGTGGTTGCAATTGTACTACCTGTGTATATAATTATTTATTAGTGTATTTCCCTACCCCTTTCCCTGACTGCTGTGCTATTGTAATGTTTTACCTGTATGCATATCTATTGCAGTATTTGCTGACTGCTACACTGATGTGATGTTTTACCAGTATGTATATCTACTGCTGTTATTTTCCACATCCCCCCTTCCCCCAGGTCCCACCTGGAAATGATCCTTGGCTCAGTGTGCTCTCCTGGTGAAACATTTTTAGATAAAAACAATGGAATAAAATATAGTGATTCACCAAGTCAACTAAACTGTGTAAAGCACAGAATAGTAAATGCACAGTTTACAACAGGAAGGTCCTGTCAAACTAATCTCATAGATTTCTTTGACTGGGTAAACAGAGTGGTGGACCCAGGGGGTGCAGTTGATCTCTCCTACCTTGATTTCACCAAAGCGTTCGATACTGTTCCACATAGAAAATTGATTAATAAGCTGTGTAGGCTCTGGGTGGGTCAGAAGTTGGTCAACTGGGTGGAAAACTGGTTGGTGGGCAGAAAACAAAGAGTGGTAAACAGTATACAGTCAGAAGAGATGCAAGTCACAAGTGAGGTACCTCAGGGATCTGTCCTGGGGCCAGCCCTCTTCAATATCTTCATCAATGACATTGCAGATGGACTGGAGGGTAAGGTTTTCCTGTTTGCAGATGACACCAAGATCTGCAACAGAATAGATGATCCAGGTGGGGTAGGTAGAATGAGAACAGATCTGGAAAAACTGGTACAATGGTCAGAAGAGTGGCAACTGGGGTTAACACAAAGAAGTGCAAGATCATGCACATATGGAAAAGAAACCCTGAAGCTACCTATAAGTTGGGAGGGGAGTTGCTGGCAATAACAATGGAAGAAAGAGACTTGGGCATCATCATCACAGATGACCTGAAATCATCCAAGCAGACCACTGAAGCAGTAGGTAAGGCTAGAGGGATGTTGTGGTGTATTAGTAAGGGTATCACAAGTTGTAAGAGAGAAGTAATAATCCCTCTTTACAAGACACAGGTTAGGCCCCATCTGGAGTACTGTGTGCAGTACTGGAGGTCATACCTGCAGAAGAACATTAACAAAATGGAGGCAGTACAGAGAAGGACAACCAGAATGGCACAGGGACTGCATCAGAAAATATATTAGAACAGATTAACAGGGCTCAATATGTATACCATAGAGCAAAGGAGAAGAGAGGTGATATGATTAAAACATTCAGACATCTTAAGGGCATTAACATGGTGAAAGAGTCTAACATGTTTCAATATAAGAAAAATTCCAGGACAAGAGGAAACAGCATGAGATTAGAGGGAGGCCAATTAAGGGGAATTGTGAGGAAGTTATTTTTCACAGAAAGGGTGGTGGATGCATGGAACAGCCTATCCCAGGAAGTGGTGGATAGGAATACAGTGCAGGGCTTCAAACAGGCATGGGATAGGCATAAGGGAGCAATACAGATGAGTATGAATAAATAGACCATTGGCAGAGTAAAGGCCTATGACACATTCATAAGGTATAAAAAATGGACAGACTGGATGGGCCTTGTAGTCCTTATCTGCAGTCAACTTCTATGTTTATGTGCACAGGTGTACATAATGAGAATTTTATACACACCAGAGATGCTACATAAACCCTGAGAGAGAAGCTCAAGGGGTTTACAAAGGTATCCCATACAGAGGGTACGCAAATAAATTCAAGTTTTTGTTCATCTACCCATGTGTTATTTCATATATGTGCTGGGTATCATTTTCTTGCCTCTAAGAGTTAAATAGAAAAGTAGGTAGAACAGTGCGGCCTGTAGATGGTGCTGCTATTTAGGGATTGAGTGTTGTGGCTAATATATACAGTATATGTATATATATATATATATATATATATATGTTTTTTTTTTATTGCTTGATAACCCTCTCTCTCTCTATTAGTCTTTCTGCTTTTCCTTGTCACTATTTTTTTTTAAATATGGCAGTCCAAGTGTTTGGGCAAGGGGAGGTATGCGGTAGTTCCATAGAAAAGCGCAGTTGGCTGATGTGCGGTTCATAGCCACATTTTAGATTTACTTTTTGTTTTGTGCAATTAGAAGCTGGGAGATTGCAAAAGAAGTGTAACCTGCTGCTTTGAGATCTAATATAGAGGTAAGAAAAGTAAAAAAAAAAAATCAAGAAAATGACCTGAGGAGAAGAACTGCAAGAGGTGTTCCGTGAGGAAGGCTGGCGCAGCTTTCTCTCAGGGAATCCCAACATGTTCACCATTATAACCAGCTGGTTATAATGGTGAATTATAAATGGGTTTTCCTATGGGAGAAAATGATACCCTGTTATTATTATTATTTGCATGGTATTTTATTAGTGGTACATGTATTACAGTTTAAGTCACTTATATTTGTACATCCTGCGTACAGTAGCTTTGCCATTTGTTTTATTCTAACCTGCATACATTTGCTTGTCATTTTAGTGTCTTAACACCTCTACTGTTGTCTCTTTCCCCCATGGAACTCTCTAGAAAACTACAGTAGGATTACAACCTAAGCAACACTGTCCTTGTGTGCAGAAATTCTAACTAGCTAACTATCTAACTAACTAACTAACTAACTAACTATCTAACGAACTGACTAACTACTATCTGCGGTTGCATAGCTGTTTTCAAATTACATCAGTTTCGCTGTATAGGTCACACTTTACAGTATGGGCACAACTATATGAAGATATACTGACTACTTGTTAGACATGATCAAAAGAAAAGTTAATATCCTGTCAGTTGTGAGAACCAATGTCCTTTTTCTTCAAGTTTGTTCCTAAACATTGCCAAAATGTGTTCTGGTGGCTGTTAAAGTCATATGGATGGTAATAACAAGACTATGATTCTCCATATTTAAATAAATATCTGAGTCACTGTATGATGTTTTGTTAATTAAATAGTCCACGTCTATAAAATCCTTGATACTGTATACTGTAATACCCTAAAATCAATAGTGTTGGGGACCACATGATGCATCAGAGAATGCATGCATGTTGTGCTACCATGTAGCTGTCTCATGCTCAGAAGGGAGTCCCAGACATTCATGTTGTGGCATCCGTTGTATGGGAGTGCAGCTTGTGGTAACATTTCCGATGGAGGGAGGGTAGAGATATGTACCATAACTGCATGACCTACTGTGGCAGGCCAGTGGTGGCTGGCCATTCATCAAATGGGTAACCCCCACCAAACAAAGAAAATGTGGTATTTTCTGGTCCAAAGATGGAAAGAGATTCTGAATTATCAGTTGTGGATTTGAACGGTGATCCCACTGAACAACTTGAATGTTTGAAGTATTTATACAATATGTGATACTTGATAATTCATTGTTCTTTGAGCCACATGTTAAATATGCTAAAAAGACCATCTTTCAAAGGCTGGATGTGTTGTTTAGGGCAAAAAAGTTTCTTATCCCAGAGATGCATAAATCACCAGCTCATAGCCTTTTACTCCCTGTATTGAACTACGGGCTAACAATTTATGCAGAGGCAAAGATTGTACTATGTCCAGGTTTGGGTTGTATGCAATAGTATATGTAGATACATAACCAACCTTCTTAGATCCACACATCACTGTATTTGGTACACAACTGTGGGTTGTCCCCCTCTTAAAGACCAATGTAGACTACAGCTTGGTGTAATGTTGTAAAAAGATGGTTTCAATATACTCCCAGAATCTAGGAGTATATTGAAACCAATCAAATTCATTGTACAATATTGATATTGTATTGTTCACTTTGTAAAAATGTCTGTACATACTGCTTGCATTTGTAAAAATGTCAGTACACACTGTTGTATTTCCTCACTATTTGTTACTCTTTGTCTCTTCACTGTACATTCTGTACCCGGGTCGTACCTGGAAACGAGACTCGGCTCAGTGTGCTTTTCCCGGTCATCAAAATTTTTAATAAAAATACAATAAAAGAATCTGTCTCAGGCATGTTTATCAAGACTCATAATTTGAATGGGACAAGGTCTCATAATAGCAGGCTTTACAACCTTCTATTTTTTTAATATCTTCCACTCAAAGATCATTGTTGTATAGGGCCCCTCAATTTCACTACTTTTTATGTAGTGAACTTGTCAATTGCCCTACTCTGACCTTGTTTGAAGTTTGCTAAAACAAAGGCTCTTGCAACATAGTGTTTGCACATCTTTTAATTAATGTATGTACTGACTGTTTTATTATTTGTATTATATTGTAATTGTGTATTTATGACCTTGTCACTAATGAAAATGGGCAGTAGTGTTCATTAGCTAAAAAGTATAAAAACAAATACAAATGAAATTGAAATCTCCAGTCTCACAAGGGCTGTTGAAGCTCATTGCAGTGCTAGAAGAGATTCAAAAGTGGGATACACAAGACAAAACTGGATGAAATATCACTTGAATAATGGGGTCCAATTCCAAGATGGCCAGTGTAATTTGCATGCAGTTGCGAGTTATGCTGGTCACCTCTACACCAGGGACCCAATGCTGCATTCCAGGAGCTGCGGGGTCCCGGCACTTGTGACATGTGAGAATGAGAGATACACCATTCATGTGGTGATAGCCCATGCATGGCACGTAGCATCCTCATGTCGCATCTTGCGGCCAGTGACAGGCTGCTCCCCCTGAGCCCCCCTGCCCTGGACCACTGCAGTACACATCAGGGGGCATGGGGGGGCTAGGACAGATGGCACAGGCATCCGGGGGGTTGCTACTGACACAGAACCCTGGGGAGCCCCCACATTCAGGGGTTTGGGGTGGGGGGTGCTAGTGGCGTCTGGGGGACAGCATGGCACCGTTGCTCCAGTGCTGCAAGGCTGCATCCGATGGTGCCAGCCATCGGGTGCCACTTAAGACAGCTTCTAGCTGTCGGAAGTCAGCTATGCCACTGCATGTCCTGGAATAGCAATTTCTGGTTACTAGAGCAGCCCTTCTGGAATTGGGCCATTTGGCACTGTGCTGTATGTTTCATATCACCCCTCACCATGACTCCCATGTCTTTTTCATCCTCTAATTTTGTCACCTGTATTCCCCCCAGCCAGTAACTGGCCTTTGGGTTTCTGGCTCCCATGTGTATTAACTTACATTTCTTAGCATTAAAGACCAGCTACCATATGCCCGATCACTTCTCCAGCTTAGTCAGGTCCTGTCTTAAATCCTGTCTCCCCACCAGGCTGGTGTTTTGTGTGCCTCTCTCACTGCCTTGTATATCTGAGTGTGTGGTACACTGTGGAGGGTGGGGGCAGAGTCTTCTGTTCAGATTGCAAGGTATCAAGTGCAATGCCTGCTGCAGTGACAGCTGATTGTACTCAAGGGAAGTGGTATATAGTCAGGAGTTTGAAGGCTGGCTGGAGTGGGATGTTTTGCTTTGGTTTTGTCAATTTAGTTTAAAGAAAATAAAAAGTAGTTATTTTGTTAGAAAAATAGAAACATATTGAAAATGACATCAGAAGGGGACCCAAATATCCATCTAGTCTGCCTAAAACAGTCCTAGCCCCCTTCCCCTAACTGTTATTTAGTGCTATGATGCATTTGTGCTTACTCCAAGCCCTTTTGAATGTTCCAACCATTTTATCCTTTATAACTTGTGATGGGAGGCAGTTCCATGCATACACCACCCATTCTGTAAAGAAGAAGAACTTCTGTGTGTTGTTCCTGATCTTGCCCCCTTCCAGTTTCATATTGTGATCTCTGGTTCTTGTGTGTCTCTCTTGACCTGAAACAGATCCTCAGCTTGTACCCTGTTTATACCCTTCAGGCACTTGAAGGTCTCGATCATGTCACCCCCTTCTCCCTCCATTGTTCCAGGGAATACATGTTGAGGTTGTGCAGGTGTTCATCGTATGTTATGCTGTGCATCCCTTGTACCATTTTTGTTGCTCTCCTTTGCACCTTCTCCAGTCTGTGTTTGTCCTTCATGAGGTTAGGCCTCCAGAACTGAACACTGCACTCAAGGTGAGGCCTCACCAGCGATCTGTACAGTGGCATGATAACTTTGTTTCTTCTGTTGGTAATCCCTGTTCCTTTGCAACTAAGCATTCCATTTGCCTTTAGTGCTGCTTCCTCGCACTACTTGGATATTTTCAGGTCATCTGTTATAATTATGCCTACAGTACATCTCTTTCTTGTTTAGTGGCTTACAGTTTAACACCTCCAATGAGGTATTCTTCTTTTGTGTTGCTCTTCCTGAGATGCATGATCTTGCACTTCTTTGCATAGAAATTCAGTTGCCATGATTTAGACCAACTGTCCAGTTTCCTTAGGTCACTCCTCATCCATTCCATGTCCACCCTATTACATATTTTTGTGACATCTGGGAAACAAACTCACTTTGCCTTTCAGGCCCTTTACTATATCACTAATGAAGATGTTAAAGAGGATAGGGCCCAGCACCGACCCCTGTGGCACTCCGCTTGTTATATATCCCTCTCTTCTGATAGGGATCTGTTTACCAGTATCCTCTGGGTTCTCCCACTTAACCATCTTTGTACCCAGTTTACTACATTTTCCCTATATCCATGCTGTCAAGATTGTTCAATAATCTCCTATTTGAGACCGTATCAAAGGCTTTGTTGAATTCTCGGTATACCACATCCACAGCGATGCCTTGATCCACTATTTTGTTAACCCAGTTGAAGAAGTCAATGAGTTTTGTCTGACACAACCTTCCTGTGGCAAAACCATGTGCCTGCTACTCACTTTCCCATTTCCCCTAGCAAGGAGATATTTTCCTTGAGTAGGGCTTCCATTATTTTGCCCACGGTCAAGATGAGGCTTACTGGGTGGTAGTTTCCTGCACTTTCCTTACTCCCACTTTTGTGAAGTGGGATGATCGTGGCCTTTCTCCAGTCCTCTGGTACCTCCCCAAGTTCAAGTGATAGGTTAAACAGTTTGGCCATTTGAGCTGCCAGTTCCTCTCTTAGCTCCCTCAGTATCCTAGGGTGAATTTCGTTTGGTCCCATGGCCTTGTTTGCCTTGAATTGTTCCAGTTCTTTGAAAACTCTTTCCTTTGTGAATGGTATTGAATTTAATTTGCTGCTATTTGTGCTACTCTTCTCCAAGGTTGGTCCACAGCCATTCTTTTCCTTTGTAAAAACTGAGCAAAAATATCTGTTTAGAATTTCTGCTTTTTCTTTATCATCCACAGTAAGTCCGCCATCCTCCTTTGCGAGTCTCATGATACCTTCGCTAGTCTTTCTTTTCTCATTGATATATCTAAAGAAGGTCTTGTCCAAAATACAGACCCCCATTGCTATCTTCTCCTCTGCTGACACCATTGCATCCCGATTTCCTTTCCTGCTTCCCTTAGTTTCTCTTTGTATGTCTCCATGTCCTTATCGTGTCCTGTTTTCTTGTATCTCCTGAATGCAATCCTTTTCTCCCTGACCTTGGTGGCCACTTCCTTAGAAAATCAGAGGGGTATTCTTCTCTTCATTGCTTTGTTCACACTTTTTATGCATTGACTTGAGGCTTGTACTATGGCTGTTTTGAGTGATGTCCAGTACTCTTATACCCTCCCCCTGCACATGCTATGCTTGGCAGGATTTGTTTGAGCTCCTCTTTCGTTCTTGGAAAGTCAACACGCTTAAAGTCGAAGACTTTAGTTTTTGAGTGTTTTGTTTCTTTTTCAGTTTTAATTCAGAACCATACTATGTGGTGGTCACTGGACCCCAGGTGGTCCCCAGTTTCAATCCTTGTGACGTTGTCATCATTGGTGAGTAGCAGGTGTAGAACAGCTTCCACCTATTGGGTTCATTTATTAGCTGTGTCAGGCCTGACATGTGCAGTGTTTCAAGAAAATCTTTGCTTCTGGTTGAAGATGCTGTAAGGGTGCTCCAGTTTATATCAGGTAAATTGAACTCTCCAACCACAATTACATCCCCTTTGGTACTCACCTTGTGGTTGATTTCCAAGATCTCCTTGTCCCCCTCATACTCCTTCCCCCCATCAAGAATCCACCTCTTCCCCTGTGGCATAGGCTCAGCCACTTCCTTGGTGAAGACTGAGCAAAAGTACTCATTTAGTGCCTCCACTTGGACCTCCACTGTTTCTGCCCCAACCTCCATCCCTCTTTATCCTGACTATCCCATCCCTTTTGTTCTTTCTTTCCTTGATGTACCTGAAGAAGTTCTTCTTCCCATCCGTAATCCCTTATGCCAACCTTAGTTCCTTTTCAGCCTTGGCTGCACTGACCTGTCTCCCTGCCTCCTTGGAATGCTCAGCATATACCTCTCTGTCGTCCTCCTAAGAGATATGCTTGTACTTCAGAAAGACTGCCCTTTTCTCATCTACCTTTTCAGCCACCTCACTGCTATACCAGTTTGACCTCCTGTTTCTGAACTTATTTTTACTGGCCCTTGTACAGGTGTTGGTGGCCTAGGTTATCCCAATCTTAATGATGGTTAATTTCTGGTCTGATCCATCTCTGGACAAAGCACTATGTCTTCATCCCCTTGATGTCTGCCTTCCTAAAGTCCACCATCATTATTTTAGTCATGGCTGCATCCTTCCCCATGTAGACATAAAACCACACTGTGCAGTGGTCACTGCCTGCAAGGGGCTCCCTCTCCTCCACATCCCAGACATTCTGTCCATCTGACAGTACAAAGTCTAGAATGGCCTCCTCCCTTGTTGGCTCTGTGACTCCCTGCATCAGGAAACAGTCCTTAATAGCATTCAGGATGACCTGTTCCCTACTACAGGAAGTAGCTGGGGTGCTCCAATCTACTCCAGGTAGGTTGAAGTCTTCTAGTATTACCATATTTCATCTCACCCTATTCTCCTGATCTGTTCCCCCAGCTCCATATCCAGCTCTATTACCTGTGAAGGTGGCCTGTACACCACCTCCACATGGATCCTCCTCCCAGCAGTGTTCTGAATACCCACCCATAGGGCTTTGGCAGTGCCCTCCAAACCCTCCTCCCTGTTCCGCTTAATTCCTTCCCTTACATACAATGTCACCCCCCACCCCTTTGCTCTGTGTGAGAATGGAGATGTTTGTGGTCCAACATTAAATTTTTTCGGTACCTCTCAATTACTCTGATGTGCTCAAAGGCACAGAAAGTAAAAAACAAAATGTAGTTTCAATGTAACAAACAAATAAGGCTGCAGTGGGTTTTTTTTTTGTTTTTTTTTATAAAACAAAGATATGGCACTCAGATTTTAGAGAAAAACACTGCACTCCAAAATCATATCAAAATGTTGTAAGTTTATTGAAGCCACAGATGCTGACAAATGAATTCCTTGGTGCTTCGACAATATGGGTCTTACTCAAGGTACATTATGCCAAAGGCGACATTCCAGATTTTAAACTCATGCTGCACTGAAATCAGGAAACCATGTGCTGAACCAGCCTTGCACCACCACTACACCATTAGTGAATATGTTCCAGGTTGTAAGAGAGTTGTACCATAGTGGGGCTGCAGCATCCCCTAATTTGGGATTTTGAAAGCCCAGCAATGGCTGCAAGTCACAACAGTGGTTATACATGCCATAAGCTGGTCAAACAGTCCTTGTGCTGCAAATCAGGACTGTGTCTGGAGTCCAAACCCTGCAACCAGCACAATATAGTGCCAATGGTTCTTTTGGGGGTCCTATTGGGCAGTGTGTGAAAAAGCATGGTGTGCCAGGTTAGCAAGATGGCACCAGGGAGTTGTGCCAAGTACAGTTCCACAGAGCCACATATTCAGTATACCAGAGCATGAATGTACCAACCATGACCTTGCCATCTGTTGTTCTCAGCCCTGCTCTGGTCCAGTAGCTGTCATACTCCCTCACAAGTGATGTCCCTGGCAGCATGGTATGTGGTGCAGGATCATGGCAGGCATGTACCCACTGACAGCACTGCTCTGGCAGCAGATCATGCCCCTGTAGCACAGCCATCTGTGTCAGCATACTGAATATTTGGTTGCCATAGTAGGAAGGCTGGTTGGTGGGCACCCCTATTGGGAGGTGACAAATGGGAGATGGACTGACAATGGACCTGCTACTGGTGTTGTACACTATGCATTCACCCAGCCAACATGTCTGTGACACTGCTCTAACAAAGTAGGGTACAATGGCAGGGATGAGTTTCCCCACCCCATACCTGTGGTGCCAGGTCGATTTTCATTCCTCTCCCACAGGCATATATGTCACCTGCCTATAGGGGTACCCACCAACCTGACATTCCTACTACTGCACCCAAAGATGTGATATGCTGACACACAGAGGGCTGCAGTGGCATGTTCTGCAGCCAGAGCCATGTTGCCAGTGGGTACATGTCTGGCAAGATCCTGCACCACATACCATGCAGCCAGGGAAAGTCCCTGCTTGTCAGGGAGTCTGATAGCTATGGGACAGTTGGCACAGCTGAGAACACCAGGGTGTCCAGGTCATGGTCAGTGTCTTCATGCCGGGGATTACCCAGCATGCAACTCCATGGGACTGTACTTGACCCAACTGCCCGGTGCCACCCTGCTACCCTAGCACAACATGTTGTGGCACACACTGCCCAATAGGGCCCTCCAAAAGGACCTTTGGCTCCATACTCTGTGGGTTGCAGGGTTCTTTCCCCCCAAACATTGTGGATCTGGGGCCAGCTTTGTGCTGGGTGGGGGGGCAATGGCACCCTCTATGAAACCTCTCCAGTCCACAAACATTTTGGCACAACACTCCACCTGCGGCACCTCAGGGGACTTTTGGTGTGGTTGCCCTCTTTAGTGCGACACCCAAACAGTGAATCCGGAAAACAGCCCATTACACTGACTGTTGCTGAGGTCTATTTTTGAGTGATGCCTTTCTCCCAGTGTTCTGACCCCTTCCTGGAACAACTCCAATCTGGAGTTGATTATACAGTAATCCGTGGGGTGCAGGAGGCATTGCCTCCTGCAAAAATTACTTCATTTTGGGGCAGCACAATACTGGAGTCGGTATTGTGCCATCACTGTGTGTGAGGTAGGCAAATTCACTGTCAGCCTCCAGTGGTATTTCCACTTTGGTGCAGTGCAGGGTCCCTGGTGAACCTGGAGTTTGCCATTGATGGGGACTGGTGCAACGTGTGCCAATCTAGCACCTCTTTTAAAATCAAGCTCATAGTGTGTACATTCAGTGGATAAAACTGCACATTAGGTCCATTGTAGGAAAGGAAAGTACAGTTTAAATGTTTAATTGTACAAGTAGGTTTACATTTGCCAAACAGAAACATTAAACATTAAGTTATGACATAGTATAAACAAGTACTTTTCCTTAGTCTTCAAAGTAGAGGGAGTAGGGGAAGGATTACCAAGCAGGAATTGGTAGAGGGACACAATTCACATGGAGGCACCCACAGAAGTGGCTAGGGAGGTTGTGGGGGTCCTCCACATAGGAGGCCCCAAGGTGGGTGCCAGAGGATTCCAGAGAAGGATTAAGCAACTCCAGGTGGGGGGTTCAGTTGATAGGGGGATAGATTTGGGGACAGGAAGGGTGGGTGAGAGGGAGGTCAGGTGTCTACCCCGTACCTTGATTAGGAGGGATGGGAAGTGGATTCTGGAGATTGCTAAGACAACAGGACAGAACAGGAGGGAGAGCTGGATGTCATTGCCAACCAACAGACCTATGACCTGGCTAGGGTTGAGGTTAGGAGAGTGCAGGAGAAGTTCAGGGTCTTGGAAGGGGTCTTAGGCAGGTAGCATGCTCAATGACATTTTCTGTAGTGTTGTCTGTCTATGACAGAGGGGAAGATGGGATACTCTGTTCCAAGAGCTTCACCAGTGGTTAAAGGATTGGTGCAGAGAGGAGGATTTCAGCTTCATTGTGGACTGGGTTGCCACCTAGAGGAAAAAATGGCTTGTACAGGGGAGATGGCCTGCATCTATCCAGGAGGGGGTCCACAGTCCGAGTGGATGTTTTAAACACTACATTGGCAATCACTTAAACTAGCAGAGGGAGGTGGTGCATGGCAGAAGGAATCAGGTACACATGAACTGTTCATCTGTCACCGGGCATGGATTTAAGATGACACAATTTCATGCAGACCATAAATCAGGTACATAAAATCTGCGTGGTTGCATGTATCATTTTATTTTCATCAAGTGAAATATACAGAAAGCTAAATGGTAAGTCAGACAACTTCTTAGCTTTAAGTTTCTAAGGCTTTTCTTCAGTCTGGCATGAATAAAACAGTGTGAAAGCACACACTACAAGGAGATCTTTCACCTTCCTATCTATCTCTCTCTCATCTCTCAGCACTGAGCTAGGGTTTTTTTATAAACTCACTAGAAGTTGGAAAAACTATTTCCCTTGCCTTTTGATTAACAGCAGACATAACATAAAACTAGCCACTAGAGGCCACTGTTGCACCACAGAGAACAGTTATTTGGCACCTGAAGCACATTACATAGCTTGTTTACAACATTGTTAAAGGTCAGAATTGAGACCAGAACATGTTGTGCTCTCCTAAACTCTTTTGCAAGGTCATATCACCTCATCCTGTCTGTTGCAAAATATATCTTAGAAGGGGGCTACAAACATCTAAAAAAACAGACACAAGTCTTTGTTATTCTTATATTAAGACAGCCCTCTCATTTTTGTAACTGTACTTTTAGTTTTGTTTTTAGGTTAATATGCACAGAAAGCTTTATAAGCGCTTCAGCACTTTATTTATAACCAGCCAACCAGCATGTTGGGGAAGGGGTTTCAATTTATCCCAGGGGTGTCCACTATGACAGGGTCACCCTGTCACATCATCCCCATAAGCTTAAGTAGTCAATAAGGAAAACCCTAAGGGAGGGACATCCCCAAGGGTTTCTAATAGTAGGACAAGCAAAATGGTGGGACTCAAGGCAGAAGGGATAAGGAGAGTAGGCAAAAGGGAAAAAGAGGGACTGACAAGAAGGGTGTTAGAAGAATTTGTAAGACCATTTACACAAATGCTCAAAATCTGGTAAATAAGAACCCAGACCTTGTGGCCAGTATGGCACAGGCTTGACCTAGATGTTATTTCCACCACTGAGTCATGGTGCAATGAACACCATGACTGGGATATAGTCATACCAGGCTGTACTCCATTCAGGAAGGACATGGAAGGTAAGAAAGGAGGAGGAGTGGCACCATATCTAAGGATTGCATAAAAGCTACAGAGGCACAATCAATACAGGGAGGGCAGGGGCACTGTGGGTTACTCTAGAGACAGAGAATGGAACTGCTGTTTGCACTGGCATAATCTACAGAACTCCAGCACAGGGGGGATGGATAAAGTACTGGTGTAAGCCATCCAAAAGATGGTGACATGGAGGGAGGCGCTGCTGGTTAGAGATTTCAATCTGCTGGATCTGGATTGGAGCATCCCAGCTGCAGCTTCAGCTAGGATCAAGGACATCCTGGACTTCCTGCTGGGGGAATTCCTCAGGAAGCTAGTAAGGGATTCCATTTGTGAAAGAGCAGTATTGGACCGAGTACTCACCAACGGTGACAGCATTGAAGACGTTGAGGTGGGTGACAACATGGAGTCCAGTGATTACCTTATGGTGTGGTTCAGTATAAACACTGAGACAGAATCAAAGCACACTTAGGCAAGGATCCTAGAGTTCAGGAGGGCTGACTTTACCAAGATGGTGGAATGCCTCAGGGATGCCCTAACAGGGGGGTGGTCATAAGTGGAGTACAGGAAAAATGGGCAACACTAAAAGGAGCAATAAGGAAGGCAACAAACTTCTGTGTCAGGCTAGTAAGCAAAAGCAAGAGGGAAAAGAGACCACTATGGTTCTCAAAAAAGGTGACTGAGAAGTTAAAAACAAAAAAGTTAGCATTCAATAAGTATAAGAAGACACTGAGGGAGGAGGAGGATAGGGAGGTATATCATGAGATGCAGAAGGAGGCAGTGAAAGCAGTCAGGAGTGCAAAGGTACAAACGAAGGAGAAAATAACACAGGCAGTAAAGAAAGGGGATAAGCCATTTTTCAGATATGTAAGTTAAATGAGAAAAATCAGGGGAGGGATTGTAAGGGTAAGGAGGGAAAGGGAGTAGTGTGTGAAGGGGGACCAGAAAAAAGCAGACATCCTGAACAAGTATTTTTGTGTGTTCAGTGTTCACAGAGGAAAGGAAAGGTGAGGGACCTCAGTTAAGTGGCAGGAGCATTGAAGTAAGGGAGGTGGACACTAGTACATTTACAGAGAAGAAAGTCCTGGAGGAACTCTCAAATCTGAAAGTGGACAAGGTAATGGGACCAGATGAGATACACCTAAGGATATTGAAGGAGCTCAGAAAGGTGCAGGCTGCACCTCTGACAGTCCTGTTCAACAACTCACTGGAGATGGGAGTGGTCCCAGAGGACTGGAGGGGAGCAGATGTAGTTCCAATTCACAAATGTGGTAGCTGGGAGGAAGCTGGAAATGACAGGCCAGTCAGCCTGACCTCTGTGGTGGGGAAACTAATGGAATCATTGCTGCTGGAAAGGATTTTGGAATATTTTGATACTAGCAACTTACAGGATCCAAGGCACCATAGATTCACCAGGGTGAGGTCATACCAAACAAATCTGATATATTTATTTGATTGTGTGAACAGGGTAGAAGATCAGGGTGGAGCGGTTCATGTGGCCTACCTACTGTAGATTTCAATAATGCCTTTGACACCATTCCAATGGATATCCTTCCTAGTATCTAACAATGAAACTTGTAACTTTAAATTACTTAAGCACTCTATCACTTATACTCTGCACATTTCACAATAACATTTACTTTGCATCACATAGCATTTATTTGATAGCATTCACAGTATACTCTCCCCCAGTCCCTGAAGCTGAAAGGATTCCAGATTTCAAAATTTACAAGAGTGTCCCTCTTGCACTAGTCCCATAGTGAAAAAAAATAAAAGTTACTGTACCACTTCCTTTGAATGCTGGAAAACTGGTGTCTTGGACCTCTGGAGTTGGCAGTGGATCTGGTGCTGTTGATCCTCAGAGATGACTTGTTAGCTTATAGTAGTCGCACTCCTCTGGCTGGGTGAAGCTGAAGACACTTGTGGAAAACAAGTACTCAAAGCAGCAGGCTAATTTATTCCATCCCTGTTTTCACTTACTGACCTACTATCCCTAACACTGGGATGCAAGTGATCCCTTATAATCTGTTCACTTAACTGAGGACTAGTCCCACAGGCCCTATCAAACTGGTAGGCCTCAGAAGGCTGGACTCCCTATGGTCAGGTCTGGTACCTTCAGGTCCGTCTCGCTGATCAAACTCCCCAAAAATTAGTTATGTGGTTCCCTTTATGCCCTCTGAACATTTTATTTCTCAAAATCCTGGTCACTTAGTTGATAGGATCCTGTTCCAAACCTCAGCACCAATCAGCTGAGTTCCAGCCTGGAATTCTGCAAAGCACAAGCCACAATGGAAGCCTAAATTTTGAATTTCAACTGCCCTTCCTGAGAATTCCCAGCCTGCTCTGCTCTGTCATCTTGGATTCAATGTAATTATACATAATTTTAACCACACATTACTGCAAAAAAAAGTTTAAGCACATTTACTGTACACTTTTCCCAAAAAGCTCCCCTTCCTAACTGTGTCCAGTGCTTTTTACTAAGAAATTGTTACTTTACTAAGAATTCCACTCTCAGACAGTTTTGTTTCTGCAGCTCTAGGAAGCAGTGCATGCTGACAAGACAAGTTGGGCTCTTTGAGGACTACAACATTATGGTGGATTCCTTGTTTGGGACACTTGATCCAGGCAGTCAGTACCCTGCTCCTTGAATTGGGTGGAGTCAGTCTCTTGGGGCAGAGTTTTTCTTCCCTTTTTAGGTTCGTTTTACTAGTGGTCCTCCACTGCTGTTCTTTTGTTAAAAAGCTGCATATTAAGGGCAACATACTGTGGGTGTCAGCATGGGGCAGCAGTCGGCTGGAGACTCTGCACCCACAGTAAGACCATAGCCAGCAAAGCAAGCTTATTCTCCAAGGGTTTGTTTCACTATGTCATGTAGAGTGTATGTTCCCTGTAATTACCTAATGCTGCATTACTGCTTGCTAGTTCATTTCTTTATTATTATACTGGCATGGTAGTACCAGTATGATTAGGGTTGAGTAGTGTGTTCAGTGTTAAACCCCTAACTTTGCACATTAATATCTTTGGCACCATTTAACAAAATGAGCTGAAATTTTGCATGTGTTGTCTAAGCTACAAGGTCTTTATCGGTGGACATTTTTGTGATTGCAGCTTGTGCGGTTTCTGAGATCCACATGTCATTTTTTGTAAAAGGCTAACTTTTTTCCTATAATTAACATGGGTGTTTTTTTTGTTTGCTCTTACCCACAGCCTGCATGGAATGGAGTTTTCTTTTTCCCCAAACTTGCAGGCAACATGTGTTTTGTTCTATGGTAGTGCCTTTGATAGGTCTGTTCCAAAAATATTAAATGGTTCCAGAGTTATATGGGTTTAAAAGTTGGTGTTTTCCATTCTGTGCATGCACAGTAAGGTTTTTGAGGGTATCTTCTAGCCTTTTGCTTTTAAGGCTGCCGCTGGTTGCTCTGGTGAGGCTGCCGCTGCTTGCTCTAGTGAATGGTAGATCTGTCTTCCTGTGTCACAAAAAACATGGAGGCAGGTAGGGTATGGTGTTTGAAAGTGTATGTTGTGCTCCCATAAGATTTATAAAATGACACTATATTGCTGGCATTTTTACATAACTTCAGGAGAGCAGTTCTGATCAAATGTGATTTTTGTGGAATTATAGGTAATATTTTCTGCTGCCATACTGTTCTTAAAATGGTCTCTTTGTCCTTCTATGAATTAAACTTCATCACAATAGAATGTGGTCAACTGTTATGTCCTGTGTGTCTAGGCATTATGGCCTGATGAGTCCACTCTATGCAGAATGACATGGTGGGAGGCAGCGACAAAATGTCTCTTGACTAAGTCCTCCAGAAAGTTTATAAGCTGGCCAGTTTCAGAGCCCTCAGAGAGGCAATACATTTTTAATTTGTCCCTCCTTAATCTTCACTCAAGGTCTACATGTTTATCTTGTAACTTTTCAGCTTGATCCTTGAGAGAGAGGACCGCCTTGTGCAGCTGCATAGCTCCATTCTCTGTGAATGCAACCCATTCTTTTGCCCTATCAAAATGCTTCTCCACTTGTTGAAGCTGTTTACTGATATTTGAAAATTATGCCTGACTTTTGGCACTAAAGCTCTTTATCTCTGGAAGGATGTCTCAAAATGATTCCATGTTAAATGCTCTGCTTCAGTATCTATCGTGCAGCTGACTGCCATACTACTGAAGAAGTGCTATGGCTTCAGTCCTGATGTTCTTGCAAGAATCATTTGCCATCTGCATACAGATCTTTCATCTGACACCCAGATCTGGTGCGGCCAATCTCCCCCTTCCTTATGACTGGCCATTTGGCTTTAAGAGCCCTTCTAACACCAGGAACCCCATCACTGATTTGCCAAGACTCCAGAGACCCCAAACCATAATGTGTTTTCCTTTTGCTGCTTGGATGGGTGAAGATGGCATTAGGGTGGTGTTAAGTTACCATACTGGGCATTAACTCAGTTTTTTGCAAATTACATTCTTATATATTTAGACTATTATATGCTCTGTAGTACTAGAAATTGAGCTTAAATGTTGTAACAAACTGCTCACTTTATGTGTATCTGGTCAATTGCATTGTGTGGATCTGCTTCCTGTTAGTTTCTGCTATATTAGCCTTCAGTTCATTCCATTTGTGGAGGGGCAGTTTTTGAGTGTTTTGTTTTACTTGAATTAAGGAGTGTTCGCTGTAGAAGTACTCTGCTTATCTTCCTTGCTGTTTCACTATTGCCGTCCTATCTGTGCCTACTGTCCCTGAAACATTACCCTCTTTTCCTGTTCATACATCACTTCTCCAAACATCTATTTTACTGCCTCCATCTGATTTCCATACTGCAGTTAACCCATCTTGTTTTTCCTTTTTCATATTTTCCTCTCTTCACCTTTCCACATCCTGCTGTTTCTCCCTCAAAATTCTCTCTTACTGTTTCCCCTCCTCTTCACCTACTGTGTCTTCCTCCTCAAATCCTGATCTTACCCAGTTTTCTTGGCAACCTCTGTGTCAATTTCTTTCTGCTCATTGGCTTCACCTTGATACTTTTTGGCACCCTCTGTCCCTGTTCTCCTCATTTTCTCCCTCCCCCTCCCCTTCCTCCAAGCAGCAAAACTGTGCTTTAAAATTCATTGTCTGTCTTCTACTTCTTTTAGCAGGTGGTATGGAAATTAATCCCAGCCCCATTACACCTTCACCTATGGAACTTTCTAAAGGTTTGAAGGTAGTTCATTTAATCATCTGTAGCCTTCTCCCTAAATTTTTATTTATTTATTGTTTTTTATTGGTCTTCTTAACAACAGGGTACACTTCAAATCTGAATACATTCTTTAGCCTCTTATCCTATATACAAATGATTAAACAATAGTCAATGTTTGGGGAATAAAATAGTTACAGATTGAAATTGTTTGGTTTACTTTTTTAAACCATGTTCCTAATACAGGAAGTGATTTAGTAATTCTGGTGTCATTAAGACATTGCTGTATTGTGTCCATATTTTATCAAAAACATCATATCTTTCTGTTAATATATAATTAATTTTTTCCATTTTATAAGTTTGATTCATCATATTGAGCCAGTCTTTATAATCTGGAGGTGTATCATCTTTCCATTTCACCAATATGCATTTATGGGCATTAATAATTCCAATGATAATCAATTTATTTTGCCCATTTTCAAACTCTGTTAATAATGCTGTTGTTAGCATCAAAGTCTCTGCATTCTTTATTAGCTTAACTATAGTTATAGTTGCTATTGAGTCTATAATTTTCTGCCTATATTCTATTCAGTTTCCCGCATTTAACTAGCATATGTTCTAATGTTCCTACTTCTTGTTTACATCTTTGGCATAAAGGTGAAATATCAGGGTTAAATAGATTTAAACAAGTGGGTGTATAGTAAATACATTGTATAACACTGAAATAGATCTGTATTAGTTTTATTGATTACAATCCCAATTGTTTAAGGTCTTTTATAATTTTCCAATTTTCTTCTGCAGTCTGTTTGTTTACTTTTTCCTCCCATTTTAATTTTAATGTTTGTAAATTTTGATTTTATTTCATTTTCATTATATTGTATACATTTGTTATTGTTTGGGATCAGTAATTCCCTTTCTAATAAATTAATTTGAGGAGATTCAGACACATTACCATTTCTCTGAATATAATCTCTTACTTGTAGATGTCGAAAAAACTGTGCATTAGGAATTTTATATATGAGCTTAATTGCTTCAAAGTCTACAAATCCATTTTGATTATATAATTGATGCAGTTCTTTAATGTCTCTTTGGTGCCATATATTAACGCCTTGATCCTCTACGGAGGGCAGAAAATTTCCATTTAAATATATTGGCTCAAATGAGGATACTTTATTTTTAAGTTCTATCTTATTTACTATATTTTTCCAAATTTCAAAGGTTGTTTTTGTTGCCATGCATATGCCTCTTATATTTTTAATATAGGGGCCTGCATATATGATATGTTTTGATATTTTCATATGGAATACTATCTGCTTCTATTTGGCAGGCAACCTTATATTTGTCTTGATTGAACCATTCATATATAATTGATACACTGGCTGCATGATAATAATTTAATAGGTTTGGAAGTGATAAACCACCAAATTATTTATCAGTGTATAATGTTTCTATTTTTAGACAAGGCTTTTTACCTTTCCAAAGAAATGTTTTAATTACTTTTTCCATTTTGTTAAAGAAATTAGTATGTATTATTATGGGTAATGTTTGAATAGAGACAGCGATTTTGGTAATGTGTTCATTTTAATAATATTAACCCTTCCTATTAGTGTTATTGTCAATGTTTCCCATTTATTAAAATCTAACTGTACTTCATTTATGATTGGATTGCAATTATTACTGTAAAGTGCCAAATTGTAATTGTCCAATATACACCAAAATATTTTAATTTATGCACATTTTTTTTATATTGGGGGCTCTTGTAAATGGATCAGAGTGGCTTTTAGATTCTAAAAAGCTCAGTTTTCTCCCAATTAACTTTATATCTTGATATTTTTCTGAAGATGTTTAATAATTTATTTAATTCTGTATATATTTGATTCAAATTATGCATTTATATTAATACATCATCTGCATATAGTCCTATTTAATGTTCTGTTTGATTTATTTTTTAATCCCTGTATATCCTTATCGCTTCTTATGTAAATTGCTATGGGTTCTATGGCTAATGTGAATATTAGTGGGGTAGGGGGCATCCTTGTCTGACCCCATTTTCAAATTTATAATGTTAGATTCTTCCGTGTTAGTAGCCAGTTTAGCTGCATTTTTTTGACATAGTAGTTCTATCCAGTTGGTAAAATTAGGCCTGAATTTCATTTCCTTAAACAGGATTTTAATGTAATCCCATTCTAATCTATCAAATGCCTTTTCAGCATTTAATGATAGCATAATGAAGTTATTGTCTTTAAATTTGTCTATTAGGTTTATTGTTCATCTTATGTTTGTTTCTATTTGTCTATTTTTTATTAACCCATTCTGATCTGTCTGAATAATCTTTGGTAGTATATAATTTAATCTATTTGCCAATATTTTAGTTAGTAGCTTGCCGTCAATGTTTATCAGAGATATAGGCCTGTATGAGGAAGTTAACAATGGATTTTTGTTTTTCTTTTTGAATAGTAGGATTGTAGCTTCTTTTGCTGATAGATTCATTGTTTTAAGTAAAAAGATATTATCATATAATATTTAGAGTTTAGGAGTGAGAATTTTAATATGTTCTTTATAAAAATCTATCAGAATTCTGTCCAGACCTAGTGCTTTTCCTATGGGTAGTGTTTGTATTGCATTTGTTATTTCATGTCTGGTAATTTCTTGTTCTAACAGATGATTTTGCTCATTTTGTATTTGTGATAGTTCTATTTTACTTAAAAAAGGTACATATATCCATACAATCTTGGCCCCTTTCTGAAGTGTATAGTTTTTTATAATTGTTTTCAAATTCCTTTTTTATTAGATTAGGTTTATTAATAATCTCTCCTTATTCATTTTGTATTTTGTGTATGGCTTTTGATTAGTTGTCCTTTTTTATTTGCCATGCCAATAGTTTATCTGTTTTGTCCCCTTTTATATAGTATTTTGATTTTGTTCTATGTATTTGTTTTTCTGCTTCCTCTGTAATTAATGTGTTATTTTGATTTCTTAAGGCCATTAATTCCGAAATACTATTGGGTTCTGTGTTTTATGATGTTGATCTTGTTTTTGTTCTATTTTATTTTCTATTTCTTTTATTTTATATTTATGTTCCCTCTTTTTTCTAATATTATATACCATAGTTATGCCTCTGATATATGCTTTGTATGTGTCCCATATGTTTACTGCTGAAGTTTCATTAATACCATTATTTTGAAAAAAATTTCTAATTTCTAGTATTATTTTTTAATGATATTTCTTGTACTTAAGCAACATAGTATCTAGTTTAAAAGTGTATTTTGTAAATTTTGTTTTTATTCTTATTGTCATTATTACAGGTGTGTGATCAGAAATATGAATACTTCCATATTTCACCTCCTCCAGATTATAAACTATAGCATTAGACATTAAAAAGAAATCAATTCTGGAATATGTTTGATATTTTAGTGAGAAATATGAGTATATTGTATTATTGGGGTGGGCATGTTTCCATGGTTCAATCAAATAAAAATCCTTCATAAAATATTTTATTTTTAATGCTGCAGATTGAATTCAGGTGTTAACATATGTGAATTTATCCTTTATATGGTCTAACACTAGGTTAAAATCTCCACCCATTATTAATGGAGATCCAAAACTAGTGATCAGGAGTAACAATTCAGTATAAAATTATGGGAAATTTTCATTTGGGCCATATACATTTATTAAGGTTATCAAATTGTTATTAACACAAATTTCACAGATAATGTATCTGCCTTGTTTATCTATTATTTTTCTTTGTATTGTTATGTCAATATTCCTTTTAAAGAACATGGCCACACCTCTTGCACTTGTGGTATATGGAGCATTAATTCCTTGTCCCCATTTATTTAAATAAAAGTTAAATTCATTATTCATTAGATGTGTCTTCTGTAGAAATATAATATTAGATCCTTGTTTAGATACATAGTTAAAGATGTTTTTACCTTTTATTCAATTTCCCATCCCTTTTGCATTCCATGTCAAAATTTTTAACTTTGCAGCCATAACACTTAGGCCCAGATATTCAAAAGGGTTGCTCCATGCGCAACAGGGTTGCGCATGCGCAAGTTCTACATTGCGCCATTCTGCGATATTCAGCAGGAGGCAGTTGCTCCACTGGCAACAGGTTGCGCAAAAGAGCAATGCAAATGAATGCATGCTCAACAGGAGGGGGAGGAACCATGCATAACCTGCGCAACCTGATATTCAGTCGGGTTGTGCAGAGTTGTACATCATAACCCAACCTGAGCCTACTGCACCTTGAGCCAAAAAAAAAGGAACAAGTTGAGGGCCACCCACAGGTGAGCTGCTGTATTGCAGGGCGCAACACAGCAGCTGCCACCCCTGGCTGGCCCCAACTCAGTCCCTGTGCCCCCCACCAGCCCGATCGGGCATCACAATTACATGAAACCCCCACATCTCCCACAGCCCGATCGCGGGCAGTACAAATACATGAACCCCCCCACATCTCCCACAGCCGATCGCGGGCAGTACCACATCATGAACCCCCACACACATCTCCACAGCCCGATCGCGGCAGAACACGTACATGTCGCCCCCACACATCTCCCACAGCCCAATCGCGGGCAGAACCTGTATGACCTCCCCAGTGCACGGTCGCGGGCAGAACCTTATGACCCCCAGTGCCCGATCGCGGGCAGGATTAACCCCTCCCCAACCCGAATAACTCCCTGGTGGTCCAGTGGACGTGAAAGTCCGATCACAGGCAGAATGTCACAGCACAACCCCCAAACATCTCCCTGGTGTCTAGTGTCCTCCCCCCACCCATGAAGCCCCTCACCCGCTCCCCCCACGCGGCGGCGGGCAACAGCATCCACCCGCCTGTCGCCCGCCGCCCCACCGACTGACTGTCGGTGGGCTGCCGCCCGGTGGTGCAGAGCTACAGCCAATGGGCGTGCAGCCCATACCGTACATGACAGTCCAGATTTGTGAATGATCATTCACAAATCGGACTGTCATATTGATATGGGCTACACGCCCGATGGCTGTAGTCTCGCAATGGCGGCTGCCCGGACCAGTCGGCTCGATGAGCACCGAGGCGGCAAGCGGTGGGATATGTCGCCTGCAGCTGCGGGGGCGAGGGAGGAGCGGTGGGTGGGTGGGGGCCACTGAAACACCAGGAGATTTTGGAGGGTTGTGCTCGACATTCTGCCCGCGATACGGCTTACGAGTCCACTGGACCACCAGGAGATTATTCGGGTTGGGGAGGGTTATTCTGCCCGTGATCGGGCACTGGGGGTCATACAGGTTCTGCCTGCGATCGGGCACTGGGGGTCATACAGGTTCTGCCCGCGATCGGGCACTGGGGGTCATACAGGTTCTGCCCACGATCGGGCTGTGGGAGATGTGTGTGGGGGGACGACATGTACGTGTTCTGCCCGCGATCGGGCTGTGGGAGATGTGTGGGGGGGTGTCATGTAACTGTGATGCCCGCGATCAGGCTGCATTGTGTGTCGGTCCCCGACGGCTGCTGCCTGGCAGGGTGGCCAGGAGCAAGTCCTCGGGGATTGGTGCACCTACATGCAAATGGCATGCAAATGGGGCCATAAATAGATGCAAATGGCCCCCCCTGCTGCATAAATTATGGCCCCATTTGCATGTCACCTTTTGAATATCAGAAATTTGCGCATGGCGCAATGGTACTTGTGCCACCGCAAGTTTAATGCTCAACTCTGGCAACTTGCGGTAGCGCAAGTTCCACTGCGCCATCTTGCCAGATGCTATGGCTCGGGGGTGATATTCAAAGGAGTTGCTCAACAGCGCAACTCCTTTGAATATCACCCCGGCCACACCCCTGCGCAACTATTTTGAGCAGCGCAAGGGCTTGCGCCTCAGACTGGTGCAGTTTGAATATCTGGGCCTTAGTGTATAAATTGTGTATACAAAATATAAAAACTTGATTTTTGAGACATAAATCTATAATATTATCTGTCCATCCCAGTAAATATTTTTCAATCAATAAGCAATAATAGATTCCTTTTACATTCTTTGTTGTGTACTTTACTTTCTTATCTTAGGTACCCTGTCCTATGTTTTCTAGAATGATTATAAAAACATAGACTTTTTGGTTTATTTCTCCCTTCTAATTCCCCTGTCTCCACACCCCCCTCTAAAATCCTATCTCTCCACAGCAAATGTACAATCCAAAGTAGCAAATTCATCTTGATATATACCATTTATTTCCATTGCTGTTGCCCACCCAGATCATTTGCAATGGCCATAAAAGAGATGACACTTTGCAGCATCAGAGCTGAGCCATGCGCACACCCCTCTTCAGTTATTCAGTTTATCTAGAGTTTTCTTCATATAGAATTCAGCAATATAGAGTGAAAATATCCTAAAAGATCCTAGAAGATCAATATACGGCAAGTAAACTCTTTCTTATACTATCTTATGCAATACTCATTTCCCCGTCTCATTTTGTTTTTATTATTATTTTTCCCCCTCTTTCTAAATCCATTGCATTATCATCATTATTTTTTTTGAAGCTCATTTTCTTTTCCAATCCCTTATATGGCTAACACCACTGTATTGTGTCAGTATGTATCTCATTATCCTCTGTTTTTATTCTGAAGGGGGGGCCTTTGTATGTCTCCAGACATGATGTGTTCACTTGATATTGTGCTTTAATGTATTATTCCACTCATTTGGGATCTGTAAAGAAGTGCATCTTCCCATGCCAAAAGAATCTTAATTTTTCCAGCGGTAGTAAAGTGCATTTAATGCCCATCTCATGTAAAATGGCTTTGGTGGGCAAGCAATGTGAGAGGGCAGCAAGGAGGGCTGGGGGGATATTGGGATGCATAGGGAGAGGCATCACCAGTAGAAAACAAGAAGTTATTATCCCTCTGTACAGACAGCTGGTGAGACCACATCTGGAGTACTGCGTGCAGTTCTGGAGACCCAATCTCCGCAAAGACATAGACAGGATGGAAGCTGTCCAGAGGAGGGCAACTAAAATGGTGCAGGGTCTGCACCAGAAGACACATGAAGAGAGACTTAAGGAGCTTAATATGTATAGCCTCGAGGAAAGGAGGGAGGGGGGACATGATAGAAACTTTCAAGTACCTCAAGGGAATCAACAAAGTCCAAGAGGTAGCATCTTTCAAAAAGGAGGTGTGCAAGAACAAGGGGCACAATTTGAAGATAGAAGGGGTGGCTCAGAGGTAATTTAAGGTATTTTTCACAGAGAGGTTGTGGATGTATGGAACAGCCTTCCAGAGGAGGTTGTGGAGTCAAAACAGTGGTGGAATTCAAGCATGCATGGGACAGTCATAAGGCAATTCTAGGGGGTGGGGGTAGGAAGAAGTAGGCTACTGGTTAACTAGGATCTGCAGCTTATCCATCAGGTAGGGAAATGGGCAGACTGGGTGGGCCAAGCGGTCCTTATCTGCCATCAAATTCTATGTTTCTATGTTTCTATGATTTATTGAAAGCTTTTCTGGTCTCAACAGTTTCCGAGCTAAAGTCTGGAAATATTGAGAATTTTAATCCCTCTGCAAAAAGACTCTTTTTGAGTCTTGATTTCTGTAATATACTTTCTCTGTCCTGGTAGTTGTGGGGCCTTAAATATACTGTTCCTGCAACCATTCAAGTATTGTTAGTGTGGGGGGTTGTGTTCCAGTTCTTCCAGCTTGGTGAGCTCTGTCCACTAAGATTTTTTCTTCTGATTATTTTAATCCCATGGCTGTCATTATCAATTTTTCAAAGTAAGGTACCGGATCCCCCTTTCCCTCTAGGCCTTTGGGTATATTTAATAATCTCAGATTATTTCTCCTGGAACTGTCTTCCTTATTAATCACTTTTAACTGCACATCTTGTAATAGATTTTTTTAATTTCTGTCATTTTTTTCTGCCCAGGGGTCACTACATCTTCAATGCCACTAACTCAGTGTTCCACCTCAGTGGTTCTTATGGTCAAGTTCTCAAGTTTTTGTGTGATGTCATTTATTGATTTACTTAAATTTGTAAAGGCAACAGTAATTTTGTTGAAACCATCTTTAACATCTGCTTGAATTTCTTTTTTAAAACCCATTAACATCTCTGCTTGAGAAATTACAGTAGCTCAGGTTTTTGAATGGTATTACGCTGAGCTCGTGTTGCAGCCATTGTGGCAGCTGTTCTTTCTGTATCTCCATATACTTCCTGGTTATTAATAATAGGGGTTTGATGAGTTGCAAAGGTTGGCAGAGGATACTGTTTTGAAACTAATAACCCTTGGTGTGCAGTTTGAAATGTTAACGTTATGGTCTCTAAAGGCTTGATAATTGGTAATTCTTTATCTGAATCCTGCATTTCCAAGGAGCTAGATACTTGTTGAATTACTGTAGCTGTATCAAGAGTTTTACTGATCTTTTTGCCCCCAGTTCTTTTAGTATCATTGCCTGGGTTATTGTTACACTGCAGGAAAGGCATGTTTGATTCCAGCCCCACATCAATGTTTCCAGTTTTTCTGTGGTCTCCAATAATATGTGGCTCCAGAGCACCAAAGAATAAGTTTGATTTTGAGTTTGCCTCTCTTATTGTTTTTGCCGAAGGAACCACCTGCATGTTTTCCATGTGTTTTTTTACTCCTGCGGTTGCAGGAATCGGTGTTAGAAGTTGTGGGAGCTGTAGCAAACTTTTCCCACTACTGGTAAAAACTGAAGGGTCCTTTGTTGCAAATGAGTACGCAATGACAAGGAGCTTAATGCAGTTTCAACAGTATCTCCTATGGAAACGTGTCCTTGGGTGTTCTTCAGCTGTTTTCTTTTTGAGGCTCTAGAGCACTTTGGAAAGGCACCAGGATCACTCAGCTCTTTTGTTCTGCACACCAATTTTGACATTCCAGAGCTCCGACCTGTTACAGGATCGCTCCTAGGTATGTAGACCTCTTAAAATTGTTTTGTCCTACAAAAGGTTGCACAGTTTTTCTCCTTATTTACTTGATGTGAAGCAAGCTGTTATATTTCAGTTTATTTAGCACATGTGTAGATTAGTTTCAGTCTTGAAGAGAAAGGTGTGTGAGCCCACTCTAACCTACCGCAGCATCAGGCAGCTATCTTGGATCCAGAATCCGGGGTTGCCTTCTCCCTTAAAGTGACCAGTTAATACCTATTATACTTAACCTTCAGATGGACGTACTAGTATTAACTGAAACCTGCCTCCCTCTAAGGTCTAGAATTCCATGTAACTAGAGTATACCTGGCTACACCTTAGTCAGGCAAGATCGATCTAAATGGAATGGCAATGTTGCAGTATTTATATCCACTAGGCCCCAATTTATGACTGTTGTTGCTGTCTTCACTCCCACTTACCATGAGTTGCTCCTTTTTAAACTTTCCCTTCCCTTATCTATTGCCAACTTTATTGCTGGTGTTTACTGCTGTCCTAGTACATCCTCTGCTTTAGTAGCTGAGCTCCTCTCTTCTATCTGTTCTAATTCATTGAGTGGTGAGCTACTAATACTTGGCGACTTTAACTTAAATTGTCTCTCCACACATACAAACAAATTCTCACAAAATATGAATTCACTGCAGCTGACCCAAATAATTTCTAAACCCACTTGATTAAATTTAAAATCCTTAACCCACTCTCTGTTAGATTGGGTCCCACTCAATCAAATTTAAAATCCTTAAACCACTTTCTGTTAGATTGGGTCCTTGCTTCTCATCCACACTGTTTAGTTGCTGTAGCTATCCTTCCTGACACCCTCAGTGATCATCATATGGTTTACTATGTGCATGAACTACATCAGCCTTAAGCACCCCCCAAATTCATATATCTAAGGTATTTTAAATCACTTGACTTGGCCTCTCTCCTAACTAATCTTATGTCCATTGGCTGGTCCACTATCTCTGAAATAAATAATATAAATTTGGCCCTAAATTATTTTCAGTCCAAATTGTTGGCTGTATAGGATTGCCATGCACCACTGCATAAATCAAGAGTGTGTGGTTCACATCTTCCCTTGATATCGGCTGAGGTACATATTTGTCTATGAAACAGAGACCTTGCCTTGTGTGCTTTTAAAATCAGTGGTTCCTAATCTTCATCGGCTTACTATAGATGTCTTTGCAGCATGTACCAAGGCCATGAGACTTGCAAAGTCTGAGTATTTAGCTTCTACACTCCAAAACAATATCTATAATCCCTCAAAGTTCTGGAAGGTTATCCTTTCCCTTTTCACCCCTCAGACACAGTCTCCCTTTCCTATTCTCAAAGTTGGTGATTCCCTTCTCTCTAATCTTTCTGATATCATGTGATGCCAGTGATTGGGAGTGAGCACTTTCTGAAAGGGCAACTCAATCATGGTGCCTGTGCATAAGGCAACCAGATGGGGGATAGGAGAATATAGTGACATCCTATCACTTTGTATAAAGGCACAGGGGGGACCACACCATGCAATGGGCAGAAGAGGAGGGAGAGTTTGTGAGGTGTAGTGCAGTGGTGTGCTGCTGAGCTGGCCCTGTGGCATGGTGAGATGGTGGCAGGGTCAGGTTAGGAGGGTGGTGGGTTTGGTTCTGGGCAAGCTTGTTTTTACTCTGAGTGTGGGATTTTCTTTTTTGACACTATTTCACACACACACCCAACATGCACCCTCCTGGAGTTGAGAATCATTTAGTAGGGGGGTGCAGGGGCACACCATCCCAAATAAAACTAAAAACCTAACTGTCATGTGCCATTTTGCTGTTTTCTGTGAGTGTACATTGCTGAAATTTATTTTTGGCAATGTACGCTTGCCAAAACGTTGATCGCTATTCCACGATTGCTGTTATGACATGGAACCAACCTTTCTGCTATTGTTATGTCTTTTAACTCCTACTCTACAACCTGTGCCCTCTCTCTAATCCCTTCCTCCCCCTTTCCACCTCCATTCCCTCCCTCTCTCTGCCTTCTTCTCCTCTTTCTTTTTCCTTCTCTCCTATCACTCCCCCTGTTTCCCTTAATCCTCTAAAGGGAGGTAGCCTAGATGGCCTTGACCCCAAGATTCTCTTTCTATCAAGATCTGACTTTTCTCTTCCTATTGCTTTTCTTCTTAATTGTTCATTTTTCTCTGCTACTATTTCTGATATTTGGAAACAGGTTACTGTCATACCTCTTCACAAAGGTGGTGATCCCGCCTCTCTGGTAACTTCAATCCAATACCTGTTCTCCTCACCTTAGCAAAGTTACTGGAACATATTGTTCTCTCTCAGTTCTCTTCCTTTCTTGACAACTCCTCCTTTTTCATACCTTTCCAGTCTGGTTTTAGGAAATACCACGCAACCTTTACCTCCCCCATTCAGCTCACTGACTCCATACTCCCAGGTATGGATCAAGGATTGGTTACTTCTGCCATTTTTGAAAATCTTGCTAAAGCTGTTGACACTGTGGCACATCCCTTCCTTCTGGATGAACTTAAAGAAGCAGGCCTCTCTGACTCTTCAGTCTGTTGATTTTGTTCATACATTGAAGGAAAGTCTCAAGCTTTCTGGATAGGAAAATCCATTTCACCTCCACTTCCCATTAGCTCAGGTGTCCCTTAAGGGTCTGTCTGGGATCCTATTGTCTTTTCCATTTTCTTAAATGATCTCCCAACTTTCTGTTTTTCTGCATCCATTCATATTTATGCTGATGACACCATCATTTTTGCTTCTGGCTGCTCTAGCCAAAATCTTTCCTCCCAGCTGCAGTTGGATTTTGACAACATTCAATACTGGTTCAAGTCTAACTGTCCCTCAATGCAAAAAAAAAAAAAAAACAGTCTCCATTACTTTTGACACTTGTCAGAGGCTAGCTAGCCAGATTTATTTTCTCCTACTATTTAATACCCTTGATTGTATTAAGATTGAAGATGTTCCATAAGAAGTGCAAAGTCATGCACTTGAGAGCCAGAAACACAATGAATTGTTATCAACTGGTTGGGGATACAGTTGTCCACTACAGAGGAAGAAAAGGATCTTGGGGTGCTAATAACAGGGCAGATGGACCACTCAGCACAGTGCAGGAAAGCAGCAGCTAAAGCTAATAAGATGCTGGGATGTATCAACAGGGGAATCACCTCTGAGAAGGATGTCACATTGACCAACCAAGATTATCATGGGATTGGAGGACAAACCCTACAAGGAGACACTGAGGGAGCTCAACATATACTCCAAGGAGGAGCAGAGGGGTGGGGGACATAATAGATACTATCAGATATATGAAGGGCTTAAATAAGGCTGGTGCAGGGGTTATGTTTAGATTGAAGGGCGGGAAAGACACTAGGGGGCACAGTCTGAAATTGGAGGTTGATAGATTCAGGTGGGAGCTGAGAAGGCATTACTTTACAGAAAGAGTGGTGACAGGGTGGAATGCACTTCCATTAGAGGTAGTATCCTCAAAGTTGGTGGAAAGTTATAAGAGGGGATGGGACATGGTCAGAGGAAATGTTACTGAGAGGACACTGGGGGGAGGGGTGTCTGCAAGCAAGAGCATAAATTTTGATGTGCGGGTAGGAGAGGGAGGGACAGCTGCAATGTAATGGGCTGCTAGCTGCATACTCAAGCAGACTTGATACAACATATGGACTATATCTGCTGGCAGTTTTCATATGTTCATATGTTCATACTTTAAGTACCTCAAGGTCTGCCTTGACCAGCATCTTGATTTCTCAGTGCATATTGATGCTATCTTCCACTGCCATATACTGCCAATATGCTTTGTTGTACCTTACTCATTGTACTTGCTGCTCTGCTTCCTGTTAGCTGATTAGAAAGTGTATTAGCCATTGTATTATCCATTGTATTAATTGTTCACAAATGTATCCATGTGTTGTTACTGTTTTACTCCTATTCCCCTTCCCACAGAACACATCTGGAAACAAGCTGTATTGCTCCTACTGAAACTCTTGAATGAAAAAATAAATAAACAAAATAGGCTACACACTATGCTTGGAGCATTGTACATGACTAAATTGTACATTTCTCTTCCTGCCCACCAAGAAATTGTAGTAAAAATGAATCTCCCTATCTTTGACTATGGTGATTTAGTCTACAGTAGAACCCCTAAATACTCCCTTGCCAGACTGGACCCCTTTTTTCATTATTTTTGTCACTTGATATAGATCACCCACCTCATACTTACCATTGCTCTCTTTACACAGTTCTTTCTCTTCCCTTCCCTGATACTAGATGCCTTTCCCATTGTGTCTCTTTTATATCAAAATTCTTGTTTGGCACCCTTCCCTCTTATCTCAAATCCCTTCAATCCTCTCCTCCTTCTTCCTCCTACACTCTCTGAAATAATATATCCCATTCTTTCTCTATTCCTTCTAGAAAATCTACTATTGATCAATCTGCTTTTTCTTACAGATTTCCTAAACGTTGGTCCTCCTTTCCACTTTTAATTCTATCTGCCTCTTCTCTTTCATTTCTAAAGTCTCTTCTTTACAACTTGTGTTATCTTACCTGCAACTGTCTATAACTCTTTTCTCTTGTTTAGCCCTTTCACTATTTTTGACCTGTTTATGCTTTTTCACTATTTGTTCCTTTGTTACATATAAGAATGTGTTCTTACTTGTATTTATTTACTATTTACTACTAATCTGATTAATATATTTCTCTTATTACTGTTTTATTGTATTCTACTTATTTGTAGTAGTTGTATTGTTAGTTATCTCCTTCACTCTTCTCCCCAGGATACATCTTAAAATGAGCTGTTTTGCAGCTCAGTATGTCCCTTCTGGTTAAACTTTTAAACAAATAAATAAATACATATACAAAAAAAGTGGATTATGAGATCATGGAGTCGCTAAGGTTTAAAGTTTCCAACCTGTGGAAAAAAGACAGCTTACAGTATAACTCTCCACACTAATGTGGACTGTTACTTTTAAAAATGTGTCATTTTACTTTAAATAACCTCTTTTCCTTAAATCTGGAGTGCAGACAAATTAAATATTCATTTTTCTGAAGCTAAAACTCTGCCCTGTGTCTGATCCTCTGGCATCAGTAACAATTCCTTCCCAAAAGCTCATACCCTCTCCTGGCTCCTCCTCCACCCTTCGAGCCTGCATGGGTTCTGGGCCACAGCTACTCCACATTATCAGGTCATCAACCACTGTCTCTTAAACTTTCATTTAAATAAAACTATTTCTACTAATAGAGCATCCTTCACTCTACAAAACTGCTAAGTTTGGTGAAAATCTGGATTGAAACAGCTTGGCAGTGTAACTAAAAAAAAATCAATGGCACATTTGCTGCATTTTTAATTATGTTGCTTCATTTTCCAGCACTACTGTGCTTACAACTGTTCTATTTTGCAAACTATAAGGTATTGTGGTATGAAATTCATGTGCTTGAGTTTACTGTACTCTAAACTAGTCCCCTGTGCCATTTATTTATTAATTAAATACAATATTGAGTTTAATTCCTTGAAGGTTTTTAAACTCAGTTTCTCTCAGCCGGCAGCCTTCATGCCACTCTAACATGGTGCCTGGACTGTGCTAAAGTGTGTAGGAGCCCATCCCCACTTTACAATATGTGTCCCTCTATTTAATTAATAATATAACTGCTATCCAGCCACTACTATTAATTACTAGCCTTTGGAGCCTAGCAACTATTTTATTTGTTTGAAAATATCTGGTCTCCTGCTGGCAAGGGGAGCACTCCTTACCATGTCTCTCTCTCTCTCAGCCTAACACTGCTTCAGCAGGCCGTAGTGTGCTCTGCCACCAAAGTCACAGTTTTGCACAGCTGCTCCTCAGCTGTTCCAAAGGTGGATTCCCCTTAGTGCAGTAGTGCTATGCTACAGAGCTGTGGTTCTGCTCTCTTACCTCCTCACTCTCTCTCAATGCTTCAGTGCCACATAGCTGCTGCTCAGCAGTTACTTACTCTGCAGCAGACTGGGACATTATTTTAAAACAGGGCACAATTTTTTCTTTGTAAAAAAGAAGTTGCTGCTTTTACTCAGGCTGGCCCCAGTATACCACTGGACCACCGGGGCTATTCTCATTAGCTAGAGCACCCTACTTATTAACCCTTGGCTACCAAGTACTGCACCCACAATTGCCATTACAGTAGGGTGACAGGCTATTTACATATAATGTCAGCTTCAATGTGTGTATGTACAAAGGGTGTCACCAGCCCAGTGACCAAAAGGGCTGAGGCACCTTGGGTGCCTAACCTTTTCCCACACCAGTGACCCACTTTCAGGAATGGACTTAGGTCATGGAGGGTCAGCCAGGGAGAGGAGAGTCAAGTGTCTGGAGGACTGCTTTTCTTTTCTTAGAGGGGGGCTGCTGATCCTGGTGCTTGTCTTCCCTCTAGGGGAGGTTGGGAGGCAGGCAGCTCAGGACCACAACTTGGGACACAGAGATGGCGGCCATCAACTTCTCATACATGGTAGCATGCATGAGCACATCCAGACGGCATTGCCTGTCCATTCCTCCAGGGGATGTAAAGAGGAAAATGGCCAGGTGCAATGCAGGATGAAACCAACCACTCACAGGCTCTGCACTGGCTACATGGCCCTCTCCCAGTACCAGATCCATTTCTTGCATGAGAGAGGCTGACCTTCAACTCCCACAATGGAGGCACGCCATTGGGGAAGCACCAGGATGAAGGTAAGTCCCTGGGATACCAGATGACAGGGGTGGGGGTGGTCGGTAGAAGGGGTTGCCTACACTGCAGTGGGGGGGGTTAAAAAAGACAAACTGTAGAAGAGGTGTAGCCAGTAACTCCCCCCCAGCTTACTCCTACCAGCACTAAAGATTAATATGCTCACAATCGTTTCTTCTGTCTTATTTTTACACAGGGTCTACCCTTCGTACTGGCAGATCTTCAGCTCTGAACACCTCATCAGGCGACCCTCTAGCAAATAAGGTACGTGGTTTTACTGTCATGTGGATCAGATGATCCATGATTGTTACATTAGGGGTATATAAGATAGAATGCAGGGAGGTGGCAGGATCAACAGAGACCAGATAGGGTCTGCAGAGACAGAATAGGTAGGGGGCATCTGGGCAGACTAGGTGGGCTAAGCAGTTATTTTCTGCCATCAAATTCTGTGTTAATGTGTTTCTATGACAGATGTAAGTGACTGTGGAGATAGCAGTGCAGCAGGAGTTGTCAGAGTCAGAGGTTGCAGGCTGTGTTCCTCTTTCAGTGGCAGTAGATGAATGGAGGGGGATTCCCTAAATGGAAAGCAGCTTCAGGGGAAACTGCAATGGACCAGAGCCCCCCGAGATCAGAGACATTCTAATAGAGGAGGAAAACAGTAGGATGGAAAACAAGAATATCATCTTCAGGATGCAGTGGTGGCACAGAGCTGTTGGAGGAGAGGATCTCGGCCTGTAGGAAGGTTCTTCCAATGCATGGTGCTGTACCCAGTGCTTTGATTTAGCCTGAAGTCTCTGTCTTTTGCAAGAAGTGGGATTAACTGTCCTCATGTTGTGTATTCCTCTTGTTATGCTACATTTGAAAAAAAAAAGATTGCAATATGTGTATAAAGAAAGATTATAAACTGCAAAGAAGACTGGATGTTATTTGTTACTTTTTGACAATCTAAGAGCTTTAAAAGATTACACAGTTATTGTTGAAATTGTTTACTGCACCCTTTATTATATTGTGCCTCTAGTGATGACAAAGGTTCATTCCTGATTTAAGGGTGTGGGGCTGCAAAGAGGGGGCAGAAACTGCAACACTGAAGAATTTTCTAGTTGCTGTTATTTTTTTTAACACTACCGTATAAAAAAGTGTACAGCTGTTAGACTGAAGTTTATTACTAGTCAGTAAGTGATGGGCAAGAGCTGTGTGAATTGAGGGCTTCACTTTCCGCTGTAGTCCTGGGTGAGTGACAGGAAGGGAGGTCAGTGAAACAGAAATGACTAAAAATCACTGTAGTGACTCCAGCCAAGTTAGAAAATTATTTTGGAGGCACTGCCACAGTGATTATACAGGACCACACTTGTTAGGACATTGAAGGTACTGACAAAACATTTAATGGTGCTTACTCTTTGCATTTTAAGTGTTCCTTTATCAATTCAGTCAATACCAGATACTAACATCTATTCACCAGGCAATCTACTTTCACTGGATTATATAGATAAAAGTGAAAAAGTTCTTCTTATACTATAGTTAAAGAAACAAAACATGTAGTACATGATGTCCATGGTGGTCACCAACTACATGAACCAGTGAATACACAATGTTTGAACTCTGCAGCCCTTTAGAAAAAAAGTTTAATAACTACCCATTTCAGATTCAGTACATATACTGTATATGATGTGCCACAAATCGGGATGTAAGTTTAGGGCTGAATTGTTAAGCCTTCAGTAGTGTAATGGTGAAGGAGCAGGATGTTGGGAAAGAAGATGATGGCTTCCATTCCCACAGTCAGTAGAAATGTCATGAATATTTGTATTATAAAAATTATATTTATTTATGCAAGTTCAGAGCTGAATCAGAGAATCTTGTAACATTGTTGTGACAGAGTTGGGCTTTGGAATACAAAGTTAATTCAGTTTCCACAAGTATAATTTTCAAGAAGCTTTTTGTTATGAAAATACAGTATATGTTTCTTACGTTGCATATACACTTCGAAATTATAAGAACATATTTTATGGATAAAAGTAATAGTTTACTGGGGCCAATAGTGTCTGGGTTGTTGCATTTGTCAGAGTCTGTCATATATCAATAAAGTTGTCTCTGTTTCTCCCACTAGTGTACTAAACTAAAATCAGGTCTCCTCACTCCATGTAGCACTTCGGTCCTGATTTCTGTTTTAGGGCTCTTAGGTTTCTGTTGTAGCATGAATTAATCTATGCTGTACCAGAAATGCAGTCCTTGTTACTCTCTCCTATGTCAGAGATATAAATTTTAAACAGAAACTGACCACAGTATTACCCCACTAGCCACTTTCCTGTTCTCAGGGATTTTTTTTGAATACATACTGTCTGTGCCTTTCATCCCCTGGGCCCTTTGCCACCCCTCAGTCCTCGTCACTGACCCATCTCATGGACCAGATGGTTACCCATCACTTACACAGAGAGTTGTTAAACAGGTAGTCTGCCACACAGAGTTATGCAGTCCCTGCAGGTGTTCCTTTTTTTCATGTAATGTATTTTATTGAATACTTCAGCAATACAAGAAAATCATGAATTATAACATTATTGGTAAAATGTCTCATTTTGTACATTATACAAAACAGAATTAAACAATGTCACACAACCAATACCCCCCTCTTTAACCTATACCTGTACCCCGACCATGAAGCATGGTAATCGAGATAGCGGGGCTATAAGGATAAAGTTATCAAAGTCATATACTAATGAAAGAAATAACCTATTTTGTCATAGCACAATCCAAAAAGGTGAAAATGAAAAAGGGAACATAGCTAATTAGGTACTAAAGCCATTAGTTTTACAAAAGTATGAAGCAACTGCCATCTTTGGCCAAATAAATGAAGGCAGTTGTGGATGGAAGCAATTTGTAGTTCCAAATTCAATGCTGTATTTCTTGATGCCATTCATGTTTCTTAGGAATGACATCATCTAAACAATGATGAATAATGACAAGTGTCATTGTAAGAGCAATCAAAGCCATATAAGCATGTCTTTTACCATCCACTTGGGAGGGATAAAAACAAGTCAGTGGACCCCTGACCGTTTGCTCCCTTCACACCCTGACCCCTCACTCACTTCTCCTCTGCAGTGCAGTCGGCTCTGCTAAAGCTGCCACCTGTGATCTCCAGCCAGCAAGGACTCCCTTGGATTCAGGCAAGTGGAGAACCCCTGACCAGGTGCTCCCTCCACAGCCTGACCCCTCACTCTCTTCTCCTCTGCAGTGGGGCCGGCTCTGCTAAAGCTGCCACCCACGTACTCCAGCCAGCAAAGACTCCCTCAGATCCAGGCAAGGTACTACCATACTGAGCGGCTGATTGAACTTCGGCACCCCACACTGCCTGTTCCTGACTCTCTGCTAACTCTATCCTATTGGCCTCACTGGAGACTACAGCTACTGGCAGTTATAAGCCTCATTTTGCTTTCCTTTTCTCTAGGTTAAAAAGAAATATATTATCGTTTTACTTCCTAGCTAAGTGGTTAGTTACTGTATAGAGCTATTTTAGCACAAATTGCCACTATTAGTTACTATTTAGAGATATTTTACTTTGCTAATACTGCCTAAGTGTGTAGTATGAAAAAACAGTGTCTGTGCTTTTCCTTTCTTTTGCTAGTTTCTCCTAAATCTCTCTCTGTCCTGTCTACACCCCCCAACCCCCACTGCTGTAGTGTCTCCTCTACTTGTCTGGACCCCTGCCAACTGATTTCATCCTATCTTAAATTGTGCCTTCCTTATCCTTCTTCAGTAGAGGGACCATGACCGAGCACACCCCCCACAGCCTGACCTCTCACTCTCTTCTCCTCTGCAGTGTGACTGGCTCTGCTAAAGCTGCCGCCCATGTTCTCCAGTCAGCAAAGACTCCCTCTGATCCAGGAAAGGTATGACCATACTGAGCAGCCAATTGAACTTTGGCACCCTACACTGCCTGCTCCTGACTAGATGCAGGCTCCCCCCCTACCATGCGCATTACTTATATATCTGCTGTGAGTAACCTGATAGTTGTTTGTCAATTTTACTTTTTGTCCAGTTTCCCATTAGCAGAATATAAAGATCCACCACTAGATGGACCTTGTTCTTTCACTTAAAGTAAGTTTAAATAATGGAGTCCCAAACTTGTTGGTTAACTGTTGCAGCATTGTCTATGCTATTGCTCCATTCCACCCCTTTCCATACCACTATCGAAAACAAAAACAGTATAACTCCATCATATAGAAACAGTTACCTCAACTCAACTTCTGTCCCTTCTGTCTCAAGTTTCACCTTTAGCAGGATCAAATGTGTAGTGTTAGGATCTCACCCAGGCACCAGCAACCCCACCCCCCCCCACTCACCTAAACACTCCCACTATTGGGCAAAAAATTGAAATGGACAACCACTCATCGCCACCGTCCCCATGTAACTAAACAACTCAAGTTGCAGGCACTTCAACTGATTTGGTTGCTGCTACTACTTTAGGGAAACATCCACCCCAACCCAGGTCCTAGATCAATGGAGGCTAATACTATCACAAAGCTGGGTAAAATCTCAATAGCCTCCATGAATATATGCAGCCTTCAATCCAAATTTGATTCCTTACTAGCATAGGTAGTACAACTTAACCCTGATGTACTCTCATTGGTTGAGACCTGGCTCACTCCCCGAACCTCTGATAATGAAATACAACTCTCTGGCTATAACTCTTTCCTGCTTGATAGAAAGGGGAAAAGAGGAGGTGGTTTTATCATTTACATCAAGAATCACTTTTAGGGTAGGGTACTGACACATGCTAAAACTGGTAAGAATGTGCAAATATTATCATTAAAACTAATTCTCAGTGGGCATGGTAATGGTTTAATCCTGGTCTCAGTTTACATCGCTCTCAAGGAGCAAGTGGAAGGTTTCAAGATGCTGCATGAATATCTCTCTGACCAGCAGCCCAAACTCTGAAGTACTAGTGCAAGGGGACTTTAGCATTACTTGGCTGTCTCCAGATGCCACCACTACAGAGATGCCATCTCTGTACTTAACCTAGAACAATTAGTCAACTCGCCCACCCGCTCTAATTACTGCACAGGGACCGGTACCTTAATTGATTGGTTACTAACTAACCACCCTGACAGGATCACTAGCACAGTTGTGGTCTTAGATTCTTTAAGTGACCACTCTCCTATCCTCTGTGAGTGGTCTAATAGGTCACCCAAACTGCCAGCAAATGTGTGTATGTCTCAGACTTTAAGAAAGGGACAGCTGGATCAATCAAAACAACATCTTAAGCAGCAGAACTGGGCTAACCTCTTTACATCTGTTGATGTTGATGATGTGCTGAAATATTTCATTAAGACCTTTAATGAGGCCTGCGATATTTATGCTAACACAACTAGGAGGGAAGATCAAAGGTACCCATAAGTCCTGGATCACCCCACAGCTCTTACAGCAACTCCTGGCCAGGGATAACCTATGGTACAGGGCTAAGAGTGTGGTCACACAAATCAACATCCCAAACTACAAGGTGGCCAGGAATAAATGTACCCAGGCCATCCGAAAGGCAAAAACATGCCATTTTTGGACTGAATTGGAGAATTCTTGGAGTGACAGCCATAGATTTTGGCAAAATATCAAAGCTCTCTCTGGTGAACCACATAAAACGGTACCATCCTTGCTTAATCTGAATGGGACCATCACTTAAGATGCTATGACCATTGCAAATGTATTCAGTAAAGCTTTCATGAATCTAAGTAATGTGCTGCCCCCTGAATACCTATGCCCTGTAAATGTTGACTCACATGATAATCCTATCACCCAGCCTTCTAATCAAACTCCACCTTTTTACCTTAGGATAATTTTTAAAACAGAAGCTAAAAGTTACCTTCAGCATATGCTTGGAAAATCAAGGCACAGTGGAGACAGTCTTAACTTGAACCTAGTCCCCCTATCCCTTGATGAAGTCTTAGCTCTGCTGACACAAATTCTCAACTTCTCCCTCATATTTGGTAAATTCCCCAAACTATGGAAAGAAGCTGTTGTAACCCAGGTCTTCAAAAGTGGAGAAAGGTTACTCCACTCAAACTACAGACCAATCTCTATTCTTCCCCCAATCTCCAAAGCTTTGGAGAGGATAGTCTATGATCAGCTCATAGACTATCTTGACAAGTAACAATTGTTGAGCCAACAGCAATATGGATTTAGAATTAGGCACAGCACTATATCCGCTCTACTCAAGTTCACAGGTTATATTCATAATGCCTTTGATCGAGGGCACTTGGTGGGAACTACCTTTATTGATCTCACCAAGACCTTTGACATGGTCAATCATGAACTCCTGTTAACCCAACTAGACATTACAGGCGTATCTCTAGACTCATTTTGCTGGTTCAGGAGCTATCTATTAGGTCGGGAACAAAAAGTAAAAAATATTGGTACACTCTCCGATAGCCAGTGACTGAGCACTGGAGTCCCCCAGGGGTCAATCCTAGGCCCCTTGCTGTTTAATCTTTTTCTAAATAGACTCCCCCTTGCGTGCAGTGACAAAATCTTACTTTATGCAGATGACGCTGTGTTGTTCACAAGCCAGCCTGCTTAACCCTGGAACAACACCTGCAGGCTAATTTCAACAATGTTGAATACTGGTTCATAAATTCAAAGTTACTGCTAAACTAAAAAACATGAAAACAATGATTTTTGCATCAGCACACAGTAAACACGGATCATCCACTCTCACAGTAAGAAACAAGCAAACGAGCCCCTTGAGATGGTCCAGCAATTTAAATATCTTGGTGTCACCCTGCATAGTTCCCTCACACACTCGCAGCATGTTAACTAGGTTGCCAAGGCTGCTAACAGACATCTAGGCCAGCTCTACAGACGCAGGCACTGCTTTATTGAAAGTGCACTCAAGATAGTCATAACTAGCTCAGTCTTCTCCATCATAGACTATGGCCTTGTCATTTACAGCGCAACCTCAGACACTACACTCAATAGGATTGCCATCACAATGAACAAAGCCTGCAGATTACTCTTTGGCACCCCACCCCTAACTCACACCTGCGACCTGTACGTGCATTCAGGCTGACTTGACCTTAAAAACAGGATTCACTACCAGACATGTCCCATTGCCAAAAAGGCCACCCTTGGTCTTGTACCCAATGGTGTTCAGGCAATGATCTGCCCAGCAGCCACAGTTAGACTAACCAGGGCAACCAATTCCAATTCTTATAAGGTCCCATACCGCCGTACCTCACAAGGCCAGAGCGTCTTCACTTACCAGGCCCCTTTCTTGCTAAACTCTCTACCTGCTGACCAAACTGCCAAACCCAAAATTGGTCCTCTTTAAACAAAACTGCGTAATTATCTCTCAGCCTGTATGGAGTGCACATTTCCTCTGAATAGATCCAGCATCCTAATTGAACCTACAGTCATAGCACTTTGACACCTCAGAATAGCTACTTATCCACTTTCCCCTTTACTGGATCCCACTTTTTATATTATTCCCATTCCACTCTCCACTCTCGCTACCTCCCCCACCACTCTATGCTTTCCTACTAACTATGTCCTTTCTCCTTCCAGTCACTTCCCTTGACAAAGTAAATTGGCCCAACCAGTTTCCTGCATTGAATATCCTAGTCAGTTCATTAGAAAGATCTTGCTTTTACTATCTGAATTTGTATCTTCATTTATGTGTTACTATCCGTACCGAACTTCTATGCTGTATTTACAATAATGTTTTTGCCTGGGGACATCCCATAATCTGTGTATGTTATCACCTGTTATTGTTTTCAAATTATTCTATTAATGACGTGGAACCTCTGTAAATGAGCTTTTAGCTCAAAGGTTGTAATCCCAGAATTCAATAAACAATAACAATAAAACAGCCTCAAGGCCAAGTATTGGGTCCAAGGAATTTTTGATTGCCTCCCAAAAGGGAACTACTTTTACACAATCCCTCAAGATATGTTTGAGGGTACCTTCCATTAAACCGCATCTATTACAAAGATAGGTCAACAGCTTACCCATTCTATGTAACTTTTGAGGGGTGTAAAAAAGATTATGTAAAATTTTATATTGAGTTATTCTATATCTGTCCTGTGTTACATATTTGTATAACCATTGCCAAAAAAACATGCCATGTATCAGAAGTCCAAGATACTCCAAGAGCCTGTTGCCAATAGTAAAAGATGCCAGAGGCAGTATTGGAATCTATATTCTGAAACGTTTTATAAAGACATGATATAGTATGGGGTTGGAACACTGACTTGGCAAGAATCTATAAGGAAGTGCCAGTCTGCTGAGTCCAAGGCCCAGTACCAACATATACCTTCAACACATGAGTTAATTGCAACCATTTGAATTTAAATGTTGAAAGCCAAATGGTAATGATCCTGCAATATATCCCCCTGTTATTGTCTGACTATGCACTGATTTTCCATACCTGTAACATTTATTTGTACATAAATGCCTACTGAACTGTGTATGTATTATTCTGATGCCTATGTATATACCTTTGCTCTGTAATTTGTTCTAAACTTGTATTAATTTCTGTACTGTACCAATTGTCTTTTTACCCCTGCCTGTGTTGTATCCCCGGGTCGCACCTGGAAATGAGCCTCAGCTCAGTGTGCCTTTCCTGGTTACCAACTTTTAAATAAAATAAAATTAAATAAATGAATAAATATAGAAAATTAATAAACAGATTGTCGCTCTAAAAGGGAATCTACCAAAAAAGAGTTTGGCTGTGGGCAAAATGAAATGGGTAAAGTACAACAATAAATCAAAATATTAGGATTACCCAGTACAGGCTGAGAAATATATTTTACTAAATATAGACCAAGGTATTTAGTTAACTGTGTATGGCTTTAAGAGACCAATATATTGGAGTCTGCTTCAAAATGTTTTGATAATAATGCAGGAGTAATATAAAGCAAACTACGGGGTTATAAACCCTCCTGGTGGCACATAACCTGTTCTATTTGTAACCAAGGCAGGAGATAAACATTTTCATATAGTTGACTCTTCTCTTGCCCCCACCACAGGTACTTATTACTATGGAGTGCTCCATAATACAGAAAGAAATTTGGAAGTTACAGTCCACTGAAATGCTTAGTGGCAGTCAATTTAAAATAAGCTCTTCGGACTGCTTTTCCATTCCATAAAAATTAGTTCAGAAGTGACTGTGTGTGCCTGCAGGGGCTCCTAAGCAGTCTGAGTCATTTCCTTCTTGCCATTTTTCTTTCTCAAGGACATTGCGAACACAGAGACAAATCCACGCCTGCTGTCATCCTAACCCTATGCAGTGTTTCTACCATTGCTGCTACCTGGCCTCTGTCAGGTGGCAGTCAACTGGCAGGACACATGATCACCCTTTTCTGAGGAAGGAGAGCCATCATGGGCTTCTCAACCTCTTCTGACTGGCCCCCAAGTGACCCTAGTGCATTCCCAAGCCTGGGTTATTGGTGAGGTAGGTGGTTAGGCAGTCAATGCCTCAGTCCACCACACAACTGGGCCAGCTGTGTTCTCAAGGAATTTACAATATGGATCACCCTCTGGGTTCTGTCCGTCAGCCAGTTTTTGATCCAACTGGTTATTTATTCCCCTAGTCCCAGGTTGCTCACCTTCTTAAGCAGCCTCCTACACAATATCAAATCAAAGATATGCTAAAATTCAAGCACAGTATGTTCACTGTCTGGTCCCTTGCCACTATTTGTGTCAGTAGATTAAAAACAACTGTTAAGTTAGTCTGACATGACCATCCACTGGTGAATTCATTTTGGTTCCCTTACCTTAAACTATTTTTCTCTATGAATGTGACTAACCCTTCATTAAAAATTATCTCTAGGTCTTTTCCCACCATTGACGTCTGGCTCATTGGCCTTTACTTTAATGGATTTGCCCTGTAATCTCGATTGATAAAGGAATTACATTTACCAACAACCACTCCTAAGGCACTGCACCTGTTGCTACAAATTCTTCATAGAGTTCTACCAGTGGTACAGCTAGTACCTACCTTGTTTCCTTCAGCATCAAAGGGTGAATCCCATCCGGCCCTGGCAAATTAGTGTTTTTTTTAGTTCACCATTCCCTTTAACACCTTGCACTTGTAATCCTCCCTAACTCAAATATGTCCCCTGTGTTGCCCCTGAATTGTTTCCTGCTGTTTGGTAGTGGGCCTGCCTGCTGAGTCATGAACACTGAACAAGAAGTCTTTATTCAGTACACCTGTCTTTTCCCTGACAGTCCTATTCTCAGCCTATCAGTTCTTATCTGTATTAGTCTGACTAGGCTCCCACAAAGATCCCTTTATGATTACTGTGCCCTACTGGTGGTCTACCTTTCACCTAATTGAAACTCTCTCCAATGGAAACATCTATCTTCTGCCCCAGTACAATGGTTTCATGTGCTCCAATGCAGCTGGTCATAATTAGAACTTCAGAAAAGTTTTTTTTTTTTTGAGGGCTTCATTTTATGCATTAAAAACAATAACTTGACTCTCAATTTTGACTCATAAATGGATAACCATTCAATAGATTTGCAGTATTTGCATGTCATCACAACAAAAAAGGGGACAATTAAAAGTAAGGGTTCTAGAAAACGCAAGGCAGGAAATAGTTTTTTTGTTTGTTTTGTTTTGTTTGTTTATTAAAAATGTGTAAATGTTCAAGGGCCAAAGACCCTCTTACATGGGCAACTAGACAAATAACAGAAAAATTTACCTCAACAGACCTGGAAAAAAGAAGGGTGATGATGTTGCACTGTATGTGAAGAAACACATATCAGCCACCATTGTTAGCTGCTCCGGTCCTCTCTCTCTCAGTGAATGTATGTTTTTGAGCTAACCCTGGGTTTCTCTAAAAAAATATATCTGGGATGTTGCTACAGTCCCCCTACTGGAGGTATCCCAGGCTTATCTAACCTACTGGATGGTCTAGGGCTAACAACTCCAACCAGGAACACTATATTAGTTGGAGATTTCAACCTCAACCTCAGAAATTTTAACTGCCCAGACCCCATCAGGCATCTCAATAATATAAGTGTGTTAAACTGGCCTGTCGTTTAGCTCATTGACAATGTGTCATCAGCAGTTAGCTTCTTCACCAATGCCCTCCTTTGGGTACAAGCCCTCCACTTCCCAATTGCCACTTGTAGGGAGAGAGGGGGCTACACCCGTTGGATATCCAAGGATCTACTGGCTCTAATGAAACAGAGCAACAGCCAGGGGAAGGCTTACAACGTGTCCCCTTCCCCCCAACTCTGGAATGCTTATAGGCACCTAAGCAACACCTGAAAGCAAACATCCAAAACACTAAAGCGCAACTTCTCCCTCAACCTACAAATGAATAACCTCAGTGATTCATGGCATTTTTGGGCCTCAATAGTGTTCTTACTCAATCTGAAGACTCACAGCCAAGTCATTGAACTCACCTACCCATCAGACCCCCTTGACTGACCCCACTGAGATTGCATAGAGCTTTAACAAAAAATGTGCCATTCTTTCTGTCTACCCAAGTAGACTTCCCCCCAGTCTCAATCTAGCCCTAGTAGTCAGGCAGACTGACACCCTGCTGGCCACAGCCCTTCCCTGCCCCCCTTCTACTTTAGAGCCATAGGCCTAGTAATTACCGCTAAGCTCCTAAAGTCCCTCCCTACCAGGGGTAGCCCTGGCAGTGATGGGTTGTTCCCCTCCTTCCTTAAGTTCATCTCTCCTGCAATTATTAAGTCCCTCATCTTCCTTTTCAACCATGCCTTCTCCATGTCCACCAAGCCTGATTCCTGGAAGCATGCTAATGTTGTTCCTATCTTCAAAGCAGGCTATCCCCTTCCTACTGATAACTACAGACCCATCTCCCTCCTCTCCTACCTTGGCAAGCTACTAGAGAGAATTGTGCACTCCCAGCTTTGTGAGTACCTTGGAAAACATTCACTGCTGTGCCCCAATTAGTATAATTTCTGTAAGCTCCACAGCACCACATTGGCCTTAGCACATTTCACTCACCAAGTCCTCAGATATATGGATTCAGGTAAGGCCACAGGTGCTGTATTCATGGACCTGACTAAGGCATTTGCTTAGTCAACCCCTTCTCCTACAATCTACTCTCCATCACCTTGTCTACTCCTCAGAGACATCCTCATGGTTTCTGAGCTATCTCAAGGGAAGGTCCCAATCAGTTACCATTGGGGCTGTGTCCTTCCCTGGCTATCTCTACCAGGGTCCTCCAAGGCTCCATCCGTGGTCCTTTACTGTTTTTCATATTTATCAATGCACTCCGGCAGCAAGTCTCTCCTGTGAGACACTTCTCTATGCAGATGTTCTTGTTCTATGCCATACTGTCAAGTTACTTGCAAACATCTCTTCCATCCTTACCCTTAATTATGTTGCTGCCTACAACTGGTTTACTTCCAAAAAGCTCCTGGTAAATGGAAAAAGACAAAATCAACGTTATTTGGCTTAAAACCATTCCTCACCAAGGTCTCCAAAACAGAGTCCTCTCTACTTGTACTCACCTTTCAGAAAAAGAGATGTGCAAGAACAAGGGGACACAATTTGAAGATAGCGGGGGGGATGGCTCAGGGGCAATGTGAGGAAGTATTTTTTCACAGACAGGGTGGTGGAAGCATGGAACAGCCTTTCTGAGGAGGTTGTGGGGTCTAAAACTGTGGGAGAATTCAAGAATGCATGGGACAGACATAAGGCAATTTTTGTGGGGGGTAGGAAGAAATAGGCTGTTGGTTAAATAGGATCTGCAGCTTATCCTCTAGGTAGGGAAATGGGCAGACTAGGTGGGCCAAGCGGTCCTTATCTGCTGTCAAAGTCTATCACATTGGACCCCTCCCTTACATTCACTGATCATGTTCATATTTCCATGCATAAAGTTAACCAGAAATTAGGAATCATTTACCAGTTAAGACAATTCCTGTCCCATAAAGTGAGCCTAGCAATTGTGCAAGACAACCTTCTACCGCTTACTGATTACTGCTCCCCTATATATTCCCCCATGTTATCAGCCCTACGCTCCAGGCTGACATCAGTTTACAAAAGCATCTGTCACTTCTTCCACCTCACACTCTTTTCTACCCATCATTGTGACTTATACAATATTACTTGGTTGGGTCCCCTTCAAGAACGCTTTGACTATGCCTTGGGCTACCTAATAGACACTACACTCAGAGATGGTTCCTTCTCCCCTTATTCATCCCTACTCACTGGCAATGTGACTACTAGGTGCCTCCATTAATCATCCATCCTCCTCCTGGTAGTTCCCAGAATCTCCACTACTATGGGCAACAAAGCCTTTTCCATCTCTGCCTCCTCCTTATGGAACAAGCTCCCTATATAGCAGTGTCAGTGGCTCAGTAGGTAGCACACTCACTGAGGCTGGGAGATCAGAGGGCTGTGAGTTCAGTTCCCACATCTGACACTTGGGTTAATATCCCAGTACTGACACTGTAGTGCAGCATGAGAGGGGTGCTGCACTGCTGAGGTGCTGTCTTTTGGATGAGACATTAAACCGAGGTCCTATCTGCCTGGATTGGTGGTAGTTCAGGTGGATGTTAAAGATCCCATGGCACGTCTCAAAAAGAGTAGGGGAATTTTATTAGACAAGGAAACATAACATCAAGTGTATATAAAGTAAACAAATGAAACATTATGATACATGAGAATCAAAACATGTCCATTCAAGTATAAAGAAACATTGTGAGGAAAAACAATAGTTAAACTATAAGAGACATGTCATTAATACAAAAACTTAATATTTGTCCATAAAGAAGTAGCAGAGGGAGCTGAAAGTTTACGACATTCTGAATTTTTAAGAATCAACAATGCAGTTTCAATATGCTGAATAACAGTTTGAGGAGGCATTCTGATCTGTTGCAAAGTATATTGACAACGGGCTTGCCATAAATAAAATTTACAAACTGAAAGGATCACTCTGAGTGTACTTGGGTGACATGGTATTCGTGAAAAAGGAAAATCATTCATTATCAATATTTGATATGTGATATGGCTGAGGAATGGCCATTTCCATTTATTGGCCAATGTTTTCCAGAATAACAGTACATCCGACATTCCAGAAAAAATGAGACATGGTTTCCTCAATATCAGGGCAGGAAGGTTTAGGGCAATATCTCTCTTGAGATCATTTATGCTTAAGGTTCCCTCTTACCGGTAAGCGGCCATGACAGCATAACCATGTAATGTCCCACATATGTAAAGGTATACGGGCATCTTGTAACATTAATAAAGCATTGCCTATGCTGGAAGGGGGACAAAATGGGAATTGTATATCAGGCCTGAAAAGATTAAGAAGAACCTAATACAAATGTTTCCTTGGAAGTGATACAATAGATATTTTAGTAAGTTTCCAGCAACGTAATTTCCTAACACTATTTATGGCATAAGTAGGGGAGCCAGGGATATGGGCAAGGATGGGAGGAGTAAACCCCAGTTATCCCAGATATCATGCATGTGATGAACAATCCATGTATCACAAACATGAGTAGTTGAGCGTAGTCTAGAAAATAATTTGGAAAGGAAAAAGGACAAATAAAAAATTATAGGGTTTACCATGTTAAGTCCTCCTTGTTTTACAGGTAAATATGTGAAAGGACGTCTAACAGGGTTTAAACGACTCCCCCATATCATTTGAAAAAATATGCTCAAAAGTCTGATTTCTAGTGCACGGGGAGAGGCATATATATAACTAAGATATAAAAAAATCAGAATAAGAAATTGTTTTACCACTAATACGCTCTTTTTCTTACCCAATTTCCAAGACTCACAAAGGGCAACTTTCGCTTCTCCTATGCCTAAACGTTGTTCCCAATTATATGTTGTCGGATTTGGAACATTAAACCAAATACCTAAAACATGGTGAGGGGTTAAACATAGAGGAATTCCACCTACATCAGTAATCTGAACAGAGTCAGTAACTAAAGGGATGGTAACACTTTTACTTAAATTAAGAGTACCACCCAAGAGCTTGGAAAAGGAATGAAAACTTCTATGGCTCGGTCCCCTGATCATTTATCTTGTACAAAGAGTGCAACATCATCTGCATAGGCAGAAATTTTAACAGAAGGCAGTGTCGGGTGTGGCGCAATACCAACAATGTTAGAATCCCATAAAATATGTCTTATAACAGGATCTAACGTGAAGGCATATAATAATGGGCTTAAAGGGCATCCCTGATGTAGGCCTGTCTTCTGAAGTAAGGTGATACCCAGATGACCATTAACCAGAGGTGTAAAATATGCCATAGAAAGGAGACGTATGATCCATTGGATAAATGGAGCAGGGATACCATAAGAGCGTAAAACATATAGTAAATATATATGTTGTACAGAGTCAAATCCTTTTGCTTGGTCCAAGGAAAGTATGAAACCAGTGAGAGCATTGTGATTTTTTGCCTCAAATAGTTCCCGCAGGAGAAATAAATTGTTCTGTATAGAACGTCCTGGGATAGCACAGGACTGAGCTGAATCTAATAGGTCAGGGGCCAGGTGTGCTAACCTAGTATTTAGAATACGTGCTAGTAATTTGTAATCAGTGTTAAGAAGATGTAAAGGTCTCCAATTAAATAAATCATGAGCGTCACCTTTTTTGTAGATAAATTTCAGAAATGATAAGCCAAAGTCTGTGGTAACCTCAGGACAAACCAAAATATAGTTCAAAACTTGTGTCAGGATTTCTAGGAGATTATCTTTGAAAGTTTTATAAAATTCATGAGTCAAATCCATCAGGGCCTGGAGAGACTTGTAACGATAAGTGAGCGATAGCAGAAGCTACTTCTTCCTGCGTAATGTGAGCAACGAGGGTTTGAGCACAATGTTCAGGGAATTGAGGAAATGAAGCAGAAAAAAATGCAGAAAAGTTGGAAGGTAAAGGAGTAGGCCTACAAAATAAATTCTGTAGATGGGACTGAACTATTGTTAACATATTTTGTGTGGTATAAGTAATGACGCCATCCTGGTTAAATAAACCATTCATTACCGTGTGTTTTATTCTATCTTTGTGTGCAATAAACGGGGTTGTAGATGGCAAGTGTGAAGATCTGACTCTCATGAAGAAGTCTAATGTACGGGCACTATTATATTGATAGGAGATCATCTGACGTTTAACAGAGTCTATTTGGGAAGAGTAATCTATAGAAGACGTGGTAGATAAAGATAACAATCTATATAAGTGATTTCTATGAAATAAGTAAGTAATATACGCATCATGGGCTATCCGTTTGCCCATTGATTGAAAAAGGTGTTTAAGTTCTAATTTAGTGTCAAACCACCACTGTAGCAAAGAATCATAAAAGCATAGAACTAAAATTGGGGCACAGAATAGTAGTTGTACATGATCTTGCAGTTCTAGAGAAGAGATGAGAGAATTACTTAATTTCCAGATAGGAGAGGGAGGAAGTAAAGAGACAGGGAGATGACCAATACAGAAACTACAGGTAAGTAAGAAATTATCAGAGATCTCTAAGGGTTGAAGTGTGGCTGTTTGTGCAATACAGTGTGGTGAAGAAAATAAATAGTCAATTCATGAATGAAAGTGTGACCTATGATATGTATTACCAACAGTAATATGTAATGAGCGGTAGGCATCAATAAGATTCATTCCTTTTACCATGTCAAATAAAGCCAGTGAGTCACAATAAATCTTATTCCCTTCCGTAGTTCGATATTTATCATCTTAGGAACAATTAAAATCTCCCCCCCAGATAATATGTTTTGTGGTGCATAAATACGGTTGAAATAATTTAAATAATGCAATACGAGAGGCTTTCGTTTGAGGGCCATATATGTTAAGTAGACAAAGCTGACAGTTATTGAAAGTACTATCAAGTATGAAGGCCCTGCCAGGAGAAATATCAATAATGCGTGTAATAGTGAAATGTGTGGAAAAGAACAAAATAGCTATCCCATCAGCAACACTGTCTCCAAAGGTCCAATAAGATGGCCCTTTAATCCAACTATGTTTGAGGTGTTGTACCTCAAACAGGGAGGTAATATGTGTTTCCTGAATAAAAAGAATGTCAAGGTGTAGGGAAGCAGCTAGATGAAGAAAGATCATTCTCTTCTTGTAGCTTTTAATGCTACGGACATTAAGAGTGGCTACAGTAAGTTATGTCAGGAGGAAGTGCAAAATCATCCACTGCAGTCCGTGATCGTCATATTTTTCCGTTTTTTGCTACTTTTAAGAGATTTACCAGATTTTTTACGGGACACATCAGGAGGTTTGGGTGTGAAAAATTCAGTGTCTGAAGGAGGAACTGGTGTCGATTCTCCATCAGACTCTGCTTTGCCTCCTTTAATATCTCGAAGGATTAGAAGGGGGAGGTCAAAGGTTTCACAGACTTCCGCAGCAGCCCTAGTGACCCATCTGCTGGGTTTAAAACCTTCCTATTAAGTAGAAGTGGTTACTGTATTAGTTTCAGGACAGGGTAAGGAAGTGGGTGCAGGTATAGAAGGGCAGGATGGTCCTGCATTGTAGGTGGAATCTCATTAAGCACTGAAGGAGAAGGGGGGGCAGTATCCATAAAGTCAGAAACATTTACCTTTGAAGTGGGAACATCCTGCCTGTTATCCTGTGCCTTCTGTACCAACATATCAGGATCCCAGCCTCCCTTACTGTTTTTGCTAGCCCAAGGACACTGGTGGTAAGAGTGCCCTGGTTCGTCACATAAATTACATTTAAAGACATTCAGACAAGAAACACTTGGATGACCATATCCCCCACAAAGACTACATTTCAAGAGATCACACGTGCTACTCAGGTGAGTGTGTGCTCCACATTTGTAGCATGCCCTGGGCTGACCTCCATAAAAGCAGACGCCTCGGTCTTTACCTAAAAAGAAACTGTTAGGAATATGTTGAAGTTCAGAGTTAACCAAAAAGAGCTTGACTTTGAACTTCCATCCTCCCGTCCAGAGGCCTTCATCATCCAAAAGTGCCACAGGAAGGGATAACTCTGTGCAGTGTTTCTGTAGCCAATGACTTATGTCACTGACACTTACCCCCTTGTTCCGAAACATAATGGTGACTGTACTGGGTGGCTCAGAAGTAATTTAAGGAAGTATTTTTTCACAGAGAGGGTTGTGGATGCATGGAACGGCCTTCCGGAGGAGGTTGTGGAGTCAAAATCAGTGGTGGAATTCAAGCATGCATGGGATAGTCATAAGGCAGTTCTGGGGGGTTGGGGTAGGAAGAAGTAGGCTGCTGGTTAACTAGGATCTGCAGCTTATCCAGTAGGTAGGGAAATGGGCAGACTGGGTGGGCCAAGCGGTCCTTATCTGCCATCAAATTCTATGTTTCTATGTTTCTATGTTACGTATGGAAGGTTTAGTAAGGGGGATAACATAAAATGGAGTCCAGGGAGAGGTGTTCTTTGAAGAAGCACACTTATGCCAGAATTTTTCCAAACCAACAGTGGTTTTAAAACTGACATCAAACGTTTTCTCCTCAGAAACATGAATCAATGCATATATGTCAGAAGCCTGGTATTGCATGGTGCCTTTCAATAACGTGTGAGCAACATAATACCTGTCCGGGAACTCCTTAAGCCCAACTCTATAGCGTAGACGAACAGCATTTCTACGCGGGCCTTGTTCTAATTTGTTCTTAAATAAATCAGAAAGCATAGGGCCAGTGTGGGGAGCTGAGGGGGGTATTACTGGGGAAGGTTGTAGGGTGGGGGTTGTGGAGGAGATATCCTCTCCAGGGTCATCAAAAATGGATAGTGGAGGGGGTAAGGCAGAGTCTAGGAGGCTGGATAGGGGGCGTATAATGTCTAAATCCTGGGCAGGGGAAGAAGGAGCATGATGTGTAATTTTCTCATCAGGAGGTGGAGACAGATGAATTAAATCAGATTCAGGCACAATAGGCAGTTTAGTAGCTAAATCATCAGTCGCATCCATTACATCCCCCAAAGCTACTGTAGGTATAACATTTTGTTCACTACAAATATTAGGTGGCAGAATAGTGTCCTGTTTCAAGATAGGTACCTCGTTGGAGCTCATAGGTGCAGACCTGGAGGGGGAGAACAAAACACTGTGTCTGTCCTCATCCCAAGACGGGTCAGGGGTCCATGAGCCTGATGCTGTTTCAGTTCAGCCAGCGTTGTGTAAGGCAGTTGTGGTAGTCCAAGCAGGATCTCCTGCTGAAGTCTCATTTGGAAGTCTAAATTGTGATTTCATAATGTCCGATGTAGAAGTAGAGGCAGAAGTAGGTAGGTTAGAAGGCTGTGGTAACTAAGATACGCTAGATGTAATAGGAGAGTCTCCCGAGTGTGACGAGCCTGTCGCATCTCCTATGGTAACGGAAGTGCACTGGGGAAGATCCGGTGGGGGAACCCGCAACTGTGAAATAATACGTTCCTTTTGCAAAGCAGCATTAGAAGGCAAAGTCATAGGAAAGGGATCCAGAGCACAAGCAGTATCAGGTACGTTGTTTATACCGTCAAATGATAGCGATAACATGACCTCCGTGAATCATATGTTGTTCCTTGCATAAAGTAGTCTAAGAAGTACGAAGCAGAGTAGTCCCAGGCAAAGCGGGAGGCTCTAAAGGCAGTGCAGCACCATCGTGATGCTGACTCTGCTCTCCAGCATCCATGGCTGCGTGATGAAATCCCCTACCGAAAAGAGTAAGGGAATTTCCCCGGTGTCCTGGCCAAATTTCCCTCATTCACTAAAAATACCACAAACAGCTTAATCTGGTTCAAGGTCAGTTGGCATTCATCTGTAGCCCCCTTCCCTGGGTCGTGCCTGAAAATAGGCAGGATGTGTCTAGTGCACTTACCAGGTCAGCAGAAAGTAAATAAATAAATAAATATTGCTTCACTCATCCTCCTCGCACTTATACTTCAAAAGCCACTTTAAACATTGGCTACTACTGGAAGCCTAATGCTGCTGTCCATCTGTGTAAGCTGGGATGATCTCCCCCCCACATTCTGTGGAGTCTCCCCACCCTTGCGACACCCCTTTATCTCCAGCTTATTTCCCACCCCCATCAGGCCCTCTCTCCCCTCAATATAACCTTCTCCACTACACTTGCTTATTGTGGACTGTTGCACTAAATTTTGAATATCCACCTGGTCATTACTTGATTTTGTTATTGGCATGTCTTTTTGAAATTGCACTTATATGGTTTACCTTGTAATTTGTCACCTTACTGTATTGTTTTCCATGTTCCTGTGATGATGTATATGGACTTGTTGTTAGCCTACAACTTTACCTTGTACCTTATTGTATTCTCATTTTTATGTTGTATTGCACATCCACAAGCAGCATCTTTTTGGTAGTAGCAGAAATGCAGAGGTGTGTCACTGTTGGCAAATGCAGAGCATGCTTTAGTAGGTGTACTCTTCATTCACCAAGTAGCCAGCATGCTGGCACTGATGCAAGAATTATGTAAAGCGCCACCAACTTGAAAGAAATGTGCTGCTGCAATCACAGATAAGCTAGTCATGCAACGGCACAGATTACATGCCTCCCGTACATGGCTTTCCTGGTGAAACATTTCAATAAACATGGTGGCTGCTCCTGCCACAGGCACATAGTCCCCAAAGAAAGCTGACATCGGGGGGGGCAATCCCCATGTCGGCATGTCTGCCACACCCTCACATTGTGTGGCACAGTGGGAACCCACCCCAGTGTGCTGCTGCTGACAAAAAACTGACTGCATCTGCATGTTCCTGCCCCCACCCCGCCCCCATTGTGTGGCACATTGGGAGTCCACCCCAGTATGGGCAACATCACCCCCCAAAACTCATGGGGCACACTTGGAGCCCACCCCAGTGTGCCCAATGTTTGTTTTATTTCACCTGTAAAGAAAGAAAATGATCCCGCAATGTTTTTTAATTTTTTTGTTCTGTACTTGGAAAAAAAAGAAATAGTCCCTTGATGTCCGTGGCTCCCCTCCCCAAACCCGCACCCACCCTCTGCACACTCCTCCTCCCCCACACACACACACCCTCACCCCATACTTACCTCCAGAGATCTGGTGCAGTGATCTTCGGTGGAGCAGGAACACATCTTCAAAGCTGAACTGCAAAATGAAGAAATGTCGGTAAGCTGTATATTGGCATCATTGGGGGGGTTCAACTTAGGTGGATATCTCAGCCATTTTTTGAATTTTGGCTTCAAATTTTCAACATGGGGTTCTTGGGACCCCAGCTCATGGACGCATGCACTGTCATCTTGTTATTCAGTCCCAAAAGGTAATTTCGTGGTCACTGTGCAGAATCACCTTTCAGGACTGATTAACAAAATGACAGTGCCACTGTTCATGACATGTGGCCACAAAAAGCCTATGTTGCAAATCTGGTGAAAAACATCCCAAAAATGACTATGCTATGAGCGTGCATTGCTCAGTTTCCATGCATGCTCATAACTTTGAAAATTTTTATATTTTCACTGTAGATTTAGAACATTGTTATTTTTTCACACTTCCTTATGAACAGTACAGCTGTCATTTTTTTCATATCCTGCCCAAAATGTGTTTTCACACATGTGGCGCACAATGGCACGGTCCCTGTGGGAAATCAACGTTTGGGACAGATTAACAAAATCTCAGTGACACTGTTCATGAGCAGAGGTCCCAAAATGCCAATGTTGAAAATTTGGTAAAAAAAATTCCCCAAATAATTGTGTTACGGGCATGTGTTGTGCAGTTTCTACTCACGCTCGTGACTTCACCAATTTTTTATATTTTCACTCCAGATTTTCATCATTGCAGTTTCTTTACACCTCCTAATGAATAACACAGCTGTCATTTTTTACATCCTGCCCAAAATGTGTTTTTGTACCTGTGGCACCAAATGGTGCAGTCACTGTGCAAAATCGTCTTTTGGCTAATCAACTGATAGTGCCACTCATCATGAGGTGGAGTCACAAGAAGCCCATGTTGAAGATTTGGAGTGAAAATACCAACAAATGCCCAGGGTATTAGGGTTTCCAACTGTAACACCTCAGCCTGTAGAGACTGACAGGTGTCAGGGGTGTAACTTGGGATTGTCGGGTGTAATGCTCATGCCATTCCACCCCACCCCCACCCTACTGCCAGTGACAAACATCGAGGTGTGCCCTGGACTCTTCAGCCCCCAAGTTCACCCCATTCTCCTATACTGCACCCATCTCAGCATGTTTCCTTATGGAATGGGATGAGCATAAGGCCCAAAGATCCCATGGCACATAGCAACACTTGTCGGTATCTGCAGGGTAATGTGCAGTGAAATGGCTTGCGCTTTATGGCTGATGACCCAAAAGCACACACCAATGCCTGTCAGTCTCTGCAGAGTGGGGTGGAGTGGGGTTGGTGTCAGTTCAATCCTTCACTGCCATTCCTATTATGCATCTAACTCCTGCACTACCAATGCCAATGCTAGCAAGACAACATCCTGTATTGACAAATGCTTGTTGTTATTACTCTCTGTACTGTAACTCCCTGCACCTCATTGTTAATGGCCTATATTACAGCCATGTTACTTCTCTTGTATTCTGTTTTGTTAATTATGCCATTGTTTATGGCCTGGGCCATGCCTGACAATGGTCCCTTGGATCAGCACGCCTACCCAGTCACCGAAGGCATAAATAAATAAAATAAATACATAAAAATACATTGGTCTCTGAATAAAAAAGAGCTACAGAAGGAACCACTAATTTCTAAATGATGTCAAATTCAGGGAAATCCCTGCAATATACTTGTTGATGTGGCTTTTTTTCATACCCCATTTAAATAAATAAAAAAATAAATAAAAATAATGGTATTAGATGCTTCTGTGCTAACAAACTGTACTTTTTCTCTTTAAAATCTATCAGTAATGGTGGCCCTTTTTGTGACATAGCAAAGGATGTGTTGAAAAATTGTTTGTAATGGCAGTTATTGTAATTGTTTCCCAAACAAAATTGTTCTGCAACACAGTACAGTCTCCTGCTTTTCAAAGCTTTCTCTCATTCCCACCCCTCAGCTGGCCCTAAGGTAAGGGGAATTTTACATAATTATTTATGTCCAGCTCTGTTAGCTGCACTTTAATACTTGAAACTTGATACACTAAGGGGTCTTGTACAGGAATCTACTTTAAAACACATGCTTAGTTTCTGCTGTAATCCTTGTATGCCTTTAAGAGTTTTTCCTCACCATGTCAAGATCAAAATATACAACCTTAAAAGTGATAAGGCTTTCATGTGTAGCTCCCAGGGACATTCCTACCAGTCTTCAGGGAGATGGGTGAGTGTATTTCTGATCTCTTAAGAACCAGCCAAATTGCTGAAACTGGGCTGGCTTTGGTGGGGTTTTAAAGGTGCACTCCCATGGCTGCCAGTCCCTTTGTTTTCCAGCTAGGCTAACTGGAAAGTTTCATGTCACGTAGAGGAGCCCCAGTTACATACTTCAAGCTCTTGATCATCAGTTAAGTAGGACTCACTGCCGAAGAAGATAAACATTCAGATTTGACTGCTGGTTGGATATTATGGGCCCGATTCTAGAAGGGTGGTACAAGTGGCCGCCAAACACAACTTGCGCCACCCGCAACTGTGACATTGACCCTGCGCCCTATTCTTGCAGGGGCAGGGTCTCCGCAGCTAAGTCCTGTGACCTGTGACATGTGGTCAGGTATGCCGAACAAAGGGCGCACCTGGCGAGCATGTTGCATGGCACAACGCAGAACGCAAGTGCCCCCATGCCCAGCTAGCCACGTTAGGTGCCCTGCAGGGCTGCTCACAGCAACTGACCCCAATAGTGCAAAACAGGCCCTGCAGGGCTTCCCATGACAACTGACCCCCTGTAGTGCAAAACAGGCCCTGCAGAGCTGCACATGGCAACTGACCCCCATAGTGCATGTCATGCCCCGCAGGGCTGCCCACAGCAACTGACCCCCATAGTGCAAAACAGGCCCCGCAGGGCTGCCCACAGCAACTGACCCCTGTAGTGCAAAACATGCCATGCAGTGCTGCCCACCCCCCTGCCCCCTGAATACCCAGTTGTAAAATGCCCCACAGGGCAGCGCAGTCATCCCACCACCCGTGCCTTGACCCCTGAGTTACTGGCCGAAAATGCAGCAAATAACCAGATAAGCCCTGGTAGTCTAGTGACCCCCCACCCAGCCAGTGCCAGCCCACCCAGCAACCCCCCATCCGTCCCCAGCCGACGACTGGCACAGCCCACCTCTCACCTCCATGGCCAGTCACCAATTGAGTTCCGTAGGAGCGCTTACTGGAAAGACACACTCAGAAATTAATTTCTAAGCGCTTCTTTACAGTAGCACTCCTACAGCACTCAGCTGGCAGCTGGCTGTTGAGGTGAGATGTGGGTTGTGCCTGTCGATGGCTGGGGACAGGTGTGGGGGGTGCTGGGTTGGCTGGCACAGCAGGGTGGGGGCCACTAGACTACCAGGGCTTATCTGGTTATTTGCCAAATTTGTGGCTGGTGACTCGAGGGTCAGGGCATGGGTAGGGGGTTGACAGCACCACCCTGTGGGGCGTTTTACAACAGGGTATTCAGGGGACTGGGGGTGTGGGCAGCCCTGCGGTGCATAACTTACACAGGGAGTCAGAGGCAGTTGTTGTGGGCAGCCCTGTGGTGCCTATACTGTTTTGGGGCACATACTGTATGGGGAATGGGGTGGAACTGTGTGTGGTGCCAATGGGGGTGGTCTTGGCATGGGGAGCACATGGACTGGGTACTACAGAACCCTTGGAGGACATATGTAAGTTACACCAGCTAATTGCAGGTGTAACTTACAATGCCGGTTCTCCTCCGGGGTTATTGTAGAATCCCCGATATTGGGGTCTTTGTTGCTGCCCTTCTGGAATGGGGTGCAACTGCTGCAGTAAACCCTCTAGCGTCTTGTCACAGGAGCTTTATGGCGCAACTGCTGGCATAACAGCTGTTCGATGCAAGCTGCCTGTGACATGTCGCAGGCCACTTTGTAAAATAGCGCAAGTCACAACTGCTGGTGTAAGTTGCTGCTTGCGCCATTCTACTTGGCGCTAGTGCTGTTACGCCAGTTGTAACTGTTCTAGAATCTGGCCCTATGTGTTGTTCATTTTACCATTATTTTTTCATGGAAAACTGGTACTGTTTTTGCACCAGTGAATATTTTAGTATGCTCAGCAAGGTCAGAGGCTGGCTAAGGTGTATTTCCTGATCTTGACTTGGCTCAGCTTGTTTGCCCCACTACATGGTCATGCTTTGTGTTTGGGTACATGGCCGGTATGTGTTGCTGCTGTTTCTGTAATGGAATGTGACTTCAAATAATGTTTAATGTACGAATAGTAAGCCCAAAAAGATAATGGGGGTGTTTTCTGACTTTATGATGCCCAAATAGTGAGAAGAAAATAGGAACTTTCTGACTTTGGGACCTGATCCATGTTCATGACCCTGATGACCTCTCACATCATATTACCTTTGTTAGGCCCACTGCATGGCAGCCTGTGCTTGTTGTCATCTGCCATACCATGTTCTGCTCAGGGGATATCAATGAGTGTTTCTTTTAATTTATTTTAATTTTTTTATCATAGTAATTTGTGTGCATTGTATTGAAAGTGCTTTGTACATGGCCCTTCATACATAGGTAGCCCATGTGAGCTTGTGTGTTGAAGGAGGACAGATGTGCAGACGTGAGCAATTCATTTATGCTTTGCAACTGGTAGCCCATGTGTGTGCTACTGACCATTTTGGGATGATGCAGCACCCGGTAAGGTTGTGAAGCCTTTGGGCTTACCCCTTGGCCAAGTAACAAAGATCCACAATTGTTTGGGGGGGGGTTACTGGACACACATGGTCTGCCTGTTTAAAAAGATAGCACTTATGTTGTTTGAAAACTGCTTGCACTAATGTGAATGTTAATGGTTTGAAAACTTGCATTTTGGGGGTGGATTGTTTGAACTAGTTGAACCGGCCAGCCATGTGTGTCTCCACCATCAAACAAAATGTTGATTGTTCTTTGCTGCATGTTGTTTTTTGTTGGGGAATTAGTCTCAAGTGTGCCTGTGTAGGTTGTGAGGCCTTTGGGCATACCCCTTGACTGAGTATGCAATAGAGAGTAGTCCACAATTGTTTTGTGTGTGTGGGGGGGGGCAGATGCACATGGGCAACAAGTGTGCCTCCATTTTGTTTGCAGCTGGGTGGATATGTCCCTCCATTTTGTTTGCAGACATCTGGATGCATGGCTCCCTTTTGTTACCAGATGGGTGTATGCTTGCCTCCATTTTATTGGCAGAGCTGTGGATGCCTGGCTTCATTTTTAACTTTTTCTTTTTATTTGATTTTTTTTTTCTGGCAGAAGGGTTGACGTGTGGCTCCAGTTGTATTGTGATTATTGGTAATAGGAGGCAGTATAGCATAGATGTTAAGGGCACTGAGCTGCAGACATGAAGACCTGAGTTTAAAGCCCATCAGCCTCCACTTGCATATTGTGTGACCCAGAGCAAGTAACTTAAAGAGCAGATTCACAGATTTCTAGTAGTTGCCCCCACAAAGCACATAACATAGCCTTCCTGGCCCAGAGTTGGTATCCATCATTTATTTTCCTTAGTGCTGCCTTAAAAGTTATTACACTCAGTAAAATTGCTCCCAGAGAAAGTGTGTGTTAGAAATGACACTTACCCATGCCAAAGACATGCAGACCCATTTTGTGATGTTGTAAATGAAGGTTGTGTTCGCACCCCATTGATTTCGAATGGGTGACTTTCTTAAATATTTTATTATTATTTAGTGTTGCAATTTAAATAAATTAAAGTCACCACTGACTAACAGAGATCCTGCTAGTCAAGCGGTCATTTCGATTTATTTAAATTGCAACACTAAATAGTAGTAAATGTTTAAGAAAATCACCCTTGAGAGTCAATGGATTGAACACACAGCCTTTGTTTGTAACATCACAAAATGGGACAGTATGTCTGGGTGTGGGGCGTATGTGTTTTATAGAAGTGGCGCTTCTGGCTGTGTTGTCTGGGGCAATTTTACGAGTGTACTGTAATAGCTTTTTTCTTACTGCAGCACTAAAGAAATAAATTATGGATATCACCTCAGGACCAGATAGACTATGTTATGTGCTTGGGGAGCCCTTACTAGGAACTTGCTCTATAACATCCTTGTGCTCCCAGTTTGCACTTGGAAACATAAGAGTATTAGTGTTCCTTTCCTGGTTAAACAATTTCCCTTTCCCATCTCTTCCTATTGCTTATCTTCTCCTTTTTTTGTCTTCACTTATGGAGTGATTTAGTAATTTGAACAGGTATGTTACTGGGATCTTCATTGTTTTGATATTGGGTTATGATTTTTGGTAATGTGAAAACAAAAACATTAACAAAATGCTATTTATTTATTTAGTTAGTTAGTTATTTTTAACTTAGACACCACCATAGGGGCTACTTGCTACTGTATTTTGGTTTACATTTCAAAATCACCAAACACTCCTCTATGGCCGTTTATTGTTTTCAAACAGACAGCTTGTACTGGGCTGGTGATATCTGCAGAACCCATTTTGTGTGTGACTGCATCCACAACCTCACATCCCAAATAAACAGTTATGCATATCGCACATATGTGTTTGGTACACCCGTATACCAATTACCTATTTACAGTATGCACATTTGAGTTTTACACCTAAGTAGACAACAACTAATTTTGTTGGGGTGGCAGATTTATGTGCTGTGATTCAGATGTTGTTTGGGCGGTGCTGCTGCATTAGCTAACTTGTTTGGTGCTGTCTGCAATATTCAATTTTCTATGCATTAAAATTGTTTATTATTGTGCCTTTGCAGTTTTCTAGTTGCAGCACAAGGCAACCACGGCATATTGTTAATCACAATTCGAAACCATATGGTGACTTTTTCTGGTTAGGGTGCTTTATGTTAAAAAGCATTCTCCACATTCTGCTTGTTGTGGTTCCTTAATTCACATTATTCTCTGATCCATATTGTTTAATATCATGCACATGTGTGGTGACTTTATAGAACTTTGTTTTCCAAAAAAAAAAGAAACGACTATGAAAACCAACTACACTGTTTTATGCAGATGTTGTGTTCAGCTTACACTGACAGTCCATTATCCAGGAGATATGGACTGGTGATGCCCTGCTCAGAATGCATGCTTTAATGATTCTTTGTCAGATTCCATCAGCTATTTAGTTGTTTGCCTCCATGTTGTGTGCAGACGGCTGCTGGCGTTCCTCCATGCTGTCTGTAGATGGGTGTTTATCCTGTAGTGAATTTAGCCTATGGTCATAGTTTAGCCTGTTGTCATAGTTCAGCCGGTATTTACAGCTGATGTAGTATACCAAAATTATGTGTTTTGTTACTATTTAATAATTATTTTTTGATATATTTTGGTAGCACGGTAGTGCTACCATAGTTAGGGTTGAGGAGCCATTTCTATGTTAAACCCCAAAACTTTGCACCTTAATAACTTTGCAACCATTTGACGGACTTGGCTGAAGTTTGGAATATACAATCAAGAACCATAGGCCTTGGCATCTGCCAAGTTTTGTACCAGTTGGATACACGGCTGCAGAGTTATTAAGCATGATTTGCGCACACGTTTACGCTTTTTCTGGAATTCTACGGTTGCGCATACAGGTCGCACGGTTTGCGCGACTGGCCCAAAATCTTCAGGGAAAATGCAGCCAGGGTCCCCAATGTGCCTTTCAAAGATTTGGTGAAAAAATATTAAATGGTTCAAAAGTTATTCAAAAAACAATTTCCCATTATAAGTCAATGAGAAAAGTTAACAAAAAGTTCAACACTTTCACAAATGCATTTTTACTTTCGCAAATGGGCCTGTTACTTTCACAAATTGGCCATTTTGGTTTCAGTTGGTGATCAGAAAAATGCTTGGCATTTAAATTTGGGACCCTCTAGCAACCTAATTCTTTTTGTATTCACCTAGTAGGACCCTGAGGATGCTAGCCATGTCTTTATTTTGGGGTAAAACACCGCAGAAATATGTCTTTCAAATTTCTGGAAAAAGTACTTTTGCAAAGAACTTTCATGCTCATGAAAGTGTTGCAAATCTTTGCGCAAGCTTTCGCAAATTGCGACAGTAGTTTTCTAGTCTGTGGGAAAATGACAGCAATTCTTTGGCACTGTACTGCAAAAGAACGATTGGGAGTTTTGGGCTGAAATTCGGAGGGAACGCAGCCGACATCTCACAGATGTGCCGTTCAGTGTTGTACTGAAAAACTATTACATGGCAGCAAAGTTACAGCACACCAAAGTTGACAGTTTTTCCCATAGGATAACATTACGGCGCCAGACGCATTACAGGAATCCTTTGGCACCCTGCTGCAAAATAACGGTTTGGTATTTTTTCCTGAAATTTGGAGGGAAGACAGCCAACAGCCCACAGATGTACCTTTCAGTGGTTTGGTGAAAACATATTACAGGGAGGCAAAGTTATGGCACTCTGAACTTCTCTTTTTTTCCCATAGGATAACATTATGGCGTTCGCCATGCCTTTCAGGGCCCGTATCTCGGAAACGGTGCGAGATACGGACGTTTTGTCAGAAAAATTCTTAGCCCCCCATGGGGGCTAGGTACAAAACTAGCCAGGACAGTCATAAATCATATGACTTTTACATTTTATTTCTACGTCGTACGGTTCTTGAGATATAACCTATTTAGTATTCCAAGTCCTCATTTTCTGTTCCGATACCCATTATTATGCATACATTCTTTGTACTCACTGTCTTTCTCTATTCAGCTTTTGGGGAAAACCAGCCTGTGTACTTACATTACTGTTACCGTTGTTCTTTCTGCTCTCATGTTCCGTGCTGTTCACTTCACCATGATTTCATACCACCATGTGCATTATCCTTTGTATGTTATTTGCGCTTTATGCTTTGTTATTTTTTTGCCATTTGTGTCTACAGTACTGTTTCTCTTTCTGTTTCACTTTGCGTCACCATGCCCATTGACATTTCCGTTTGCAGGCACCATGTTACTATGTGACAACACATCCATGGCAGACCGTTCCCATCTATGCCACCATGTAGTTACCCTTTCTGTTCTCATTAGGTGCTTGCGCGTTACCATATGCGCCACTGTTGGCGCTTCTGTTTGCGTTGCTGTTCCTGTTACTATGCCACAAGACATCATGTGGCGGGCCCGCGTCTCCGCTGCGCGTGACATTCACTATTTCTCGTTATCATTCTCAAAAGAAGGGAAATTAGAGGCAAAAAATTCCGTTTAATGCATTAGTTAGGGTTGTTCCACAGTGACAAAAGTGAGGAAATTCACTGTTAGGGTTGAAAACCCTAACTCCAAATTCACCCCCCACAGCACCACACACACACAGACACACACACACATGCAAGTATGGGGGAGGACCAAGTCAACACAACCAATGACAGACATCCAGCAGCAGGTGACAGAAATAACAAACAATTGTCTAAATGTACTATGAGACATCCCCACCCACCTGACCAGGTACTGCATGCTCAGTGGCGATCAACAGCAAAACTGAGGCCATGTACACCAAACGTACACATCCCTGATTGCAGCTACACACAACGTACCACACTTAGTAGTTTCATGGCCTTACCTACCCGATGCCCACACCAGACCACACCACATGTGGTGGGCCACCTGAGCAATAAGTTCTAAAACCAAGGAGTTGTACAGGTATAATATCTCTGATTATAACAAGGGTTTGAGAAATGCAGCTTTCTAATTGACTGTAAACATTGTAACAGCCTTATGTTTAGTTTTTATTAAGATACATGTAGATCCTAACCATATGACGAACATGGTTTAATGTTGTTTAAAAAAAAGAGTTTTATTATGATAGCAATAAGCCACTCCCAGGTATTATGTTAATGGTCAGTTTATCACTGTCTAGCAACATGAGGCACTTGGCTACCCCTCATTCAACATTAAACCCCTACAGGGTGATTAACAGACCATTTAACATAACTGTTGGTCATGCCTTATTGCTAATTGTCTTTATGAGTAGATACTCTCCTCTGCTAGGCACTGCAGCAGCTTGGCAACACAGTGTCCCACCCAGTTACACATACACTGTCTAGTTACTGAAGAATGGCTGTGAATATGAACTCAAGAAGATGAACAGTGTAACTGATCATTACAGTCATCAAACCTTAGTGTGATTATAACTGACAGAGTCAGTAATAGAGAATAACCCCTGCTGTCCTAGTACACTTACCCCATTGTGAGTTAAATCAATACTAAAAGACATTCTGTTTATATCTACACTATACCTACTTGATTCCTGTTGTACCACAATTAACATAGTTATCACTTTGATAGCATCAGTGGCAGAAGTGTGGCAAACCCAAACACTAGGCATACAGCCTGAGTATGAAACAACTGTTAAAAAAATTACACTGTGTCCATAAGTGGCATAGATCACTCATTGCAACAATAGTAAATGTATCACTATTTGAATAGTTAGTCATCACAGATGCAATGAGATTGTCTTTCTCAGGTACAACATACTCAGTAAGTGCCTACAGGAAAATCTATCCTATAGACATCTCCGATACAGGTACGTCATTGTTGGCTCAGTAGTGCTATGATATTTAGAAGTTGCTTGCCTGATCCATGCAATTACACTGTTTCTTACAAAGAATACTTACTGCATCTTTAGTATTGAAACACACTGAAGGTCTATGTATGTACATCAGCAGTACACCTTCATCAGTAAAAATGCATCTGATACTGGCAGTACGAATTTCACAGCGTTGAACAGGCAATGCTTTTCCATACGTTTACATCAGCCTCTCTATCTTGAGTAAACCATTGCAGTAAATGTACTACAATGTAAATCACATACTAAATGTAACACTACTTTTATCTTGAGCATGCTAGTGTCTTGTAGTTAATTTATGTACTTCTCTTAATTAATGTATACTCACTAGTGTTAAAATCTTTCTACAACTGTCATCATGCACCTTCAGCATTTATACTGACTAACGGCACAGTACCAGTTGTGGTGTGGTGTGGGGCATCGGTAGGTAAGGCCATGCAACTCACTAAGTGTGGTAATGTTGTGTGCAGCTGCAATCAGGGATGTCGTTTGGTGTACATGGCCTCGGTTTTGCTGTTGATCTCCACTGAGCATGCAGTACCTGGTCAGGTGGGTGGGGCGTCTCGTAGTACATTTAGACAATTGTTTGTTATTTCTGTCAGCTGCTGCTGGATGTCTGTCATTGGTTGTGTTGACTTGGTCCTCCCCCATACTTGCATGTGTGTGTGTGTCTGTGTGTGTGTGTGGTGCTGGGGGGAGTGAATTCGGAGTTTGGGTTTTCAACCCTAACAGCGAATTTCCTCACTTTTGTCGCTGTGGAACAACCCTAGCTAATGCATTAAACGGAGTTTTTTGCCTCTAATTATTATATATATAAATTTTTAAGTCTGTGTTAATGATGTAGTCTATAATTACAGCCAAAATAGTTAACTGATGCATTACATTAAACTGCTTTTTTGTTGTAAATATTGAATACTTTTTTTTTAAATACATGGTTATTTTACCCATTTGACCTTTATACCTTGAATGATTGAAAATTGAACTACTATTTCCTGTCTGTTATTAGCTGCTGTGGTACTTTTATGTTCTCTATTACATCTGCAGGCCTACTTTTATCTCCTCTGTTAGACAGACAACCCTATTTTATGTCCCCTATTACATATGCAACTTTGTGGGGGCTTTTCCTCAGGATCCAAAATGGGAGTTATCCTGCTGCATATTACAGTTTTATATGGTGAGTCACAACATAAAAAATGCTTATAATTATTACTATATTATGACTTTAAAAATAGACACTAATGTCATACTTTGGATGTCATTTTAATGCACAGACCAACATAAGCAAACTACAATAAAATAAGACATTTACAAAAGAGATAAGAAGGACAAAGTTAACTAGCTAAACAATAACAGTTTCACATCTCTTACTAGTTAGAACATACTTTTTAAAACTTTTCTAAAGGTGTCTAAAGAATTACAATCACTAGTTACACATGATGGCAGAGCATTAAAAACCACAGGCAATGTACATAATAATGATCTCTGACCAGTGGGAGTTTTCATCATAGGATCTGTAAATGATGTATATTGGGATGATTTAGTAAGAGATATGGGAATATATTTTTTAAATAATACATATAAAGAGTTAGGAACCAAATCCATGGTCATTTTGTTAGCCACAATATCAAGTTAATATTGATATCTCTGATCAAGCTGTAACCAATCCAGATGCTCATAAAGGTTATAATGGGTATGATATGGTAACTGTGAAGTGAATTTAACAATCAGATCCAGTAACATCTTAACCCTATTCTACAACTCAAACCCCACTGAATGGTAAAACAGTAGGCCATAATCTATCAGAGGCAAAAGAAAGCTTTGTGACAACAACAGCCTAGTAGATAGGATACGTAATGGGTTGAGTCTATAGAGAGCACCTAATCTTTGGTGTGCTAGTTTAATAACAGTATTAATTTGTTATTCATACATTAAGAATTCATCCAAAACATGTCCTAAGTATTTGAAGGTCCTAACTTGTTTAATGTCCTCACCCTTTAATGTTTGCAATGAGAGAGTAGGATCATCAATCCATTTTTTTCTTTGATTGTAAAAAAAAAATAGAACTAATTATTTTCTTCATTTAATACCAATTTATTAGAGCCAAACTATTTAGAATGGCATTAAAGTCAGAAGTCAAATCATCTTGCAATTTCAGAAAATTGGAACTGCTCGTGAGGATCACCACATCATCAGCGTAAAGAAATATTTGGGTATTACTACAAACTAAAGGAAGTATATTCAAATATAAACTAAATAAAAGGGAGCCCAAAATAGAACCCCATGGAACATGCAGTGGAACTGCAGATAGTGTTGAAATACTGGGCATAATTATAGTTGATTCAGAGTAACCAGAAAGGTTCAACATTACATGCTAGAAATGCTAATCCACCCAGCTGTACACTATTTCCAGTACTCCATATGGGTGGTTCTTCCATGTCAGGATGACCTGCTCTACAGAATAAGAATATTGTGGCAGAGTTAGGCTACACCCTCAGAGGTGACTGATGGATCATTTTTCTATCACCTTATTTCCTAGCAACAGGTAACACTTTTCTCTTTGCTTTTCTTCTTTCCCCCCTACCCTGGGTTGGCTACCTAGTGTAGCTCTTTATTTTCCCTACTAAACTTCCTACTAGTTCTCTCTTTTCATTCTTTTTCTATTTCCATCCATCAAGTCCCTGGAATAATGCCAAACACCCAGAGAGGTGTTGTGTAAAGTACATAAGTGCATTTTGTGTACAAAAAAACATGAAGGCTATTTTAAATAGGAATGAATACAGTTAGTATAGCCTCTTTAAAGAAAAAGGAGTCAGAAGCCATATAAAAAATAATAATGTCATGATTAGTACAGTTATAAGAAATCCTAATGGTACTTTCATAAATTCACATTATAAACTTGTAACTGTATAAGGTTCTATGTTTAAAAGAGTTTAGTCACTGTGGATCAGAGATGTAGAAAGTCAATATCTGTAGATATATACACTGTACAGTTAACTGAACCAGGAAGTCCCCTGAAATAACCCATCCCCCCTTGGTTTTGAAACAACACATTCAGACATGAAGCAACATGTCCAGACTTGTAACTAGAAGAGGGCTCTGTCAGGTGATCCCACCAAAAAGATATAAATACCTCTTCAGTGAGTTTACTTCAGTTCAGCCCAGAGGGGCTCAGCCCTAGGAGAGGAGGAGAGGTTCTACTGTTTGTGCAGACAAGCTGATGAATGCAGATGAGAAGGGTATTAAGCATACCTCTCAACTGTCCCTCATTTTCAGGGATGTCCCTGATTTTTCCTCAGAAATGTCTTCTGTCCCTCCTAAATTTGGCATTTCTGTCACTGATCAGTAGGGATTTGAATCACAAAATAATGCCAGTTATTGGTGTTACAGTCTAGTTCTCATTAAGAAAATGCTATTCACACTAAGAAGCATGTTACACACATCTTCTGGAACTAATATTACTATTTTTTCCGATGTGTCCCTGATTTTGGTCATTTGTCCCTGATCATTTTAAGCCTTGTCCCTGATTTGAGATGAGGGATGTTGAGAGGTATGTTTAGGAGCTCTAAGATCCAAGATGGTATTAGGGGAGAAACTACTGATGTCAAGTAGTGATTTTTTTTGCAATTTTTTTGTTTTCATTTATTATTTTTCAGACTTTTGAAAATGAAATATCACACTGTGGTGTGTTTGAAACCTGTAAATTTGCTTCATCTGAAGTTTATTCCCACACACTGTGACAAACTTGGTGTTAGAAGTGGGATAGTACTGGTTGTCCAGAGAAACAAGTGGGAGACCAGTACCCAGATACCAGCCCTGGTTTCCAGACATAGGGGGCAAAGAGCAGGATTGCATACCTCCAGGATCTCATTGATGCCAAGGAACTGTTGAAGGAGGAGGGGCTTCCCAGTGTGCATACCAGAGCTCAGGTGAGAAGGACCAGAGGGGAATTACTAACTGGAATGGAGTTTGATGAAATGAGAAGGTGGACCAGCATGAAAGAGAGATGGAACACTGATGACAGGTGCTGATGGAGGGTTCCCTACTGGAGGATTTAGTGGCAGAGGTAGAGGACCAGGATCCTTGGGTTCTAGAGGAGAACCCCCTGATGGAACCTTTGTTGCCAGTCATTTTTGAAATCCCGCTGTTGCCCATTTTTCTGGGCTGCTGCTACTTGGAGGATGATGAGATGAAGGCCCCAGGTAAGATTGTTTCAGGACATTTGTATACTGGGGTGAAGACTACTAGCAACAGGGAAGACACCATCATGGCTGAATGGACTTTTCCATGTTTTGAACCCCCTGTGATATTGTATGAAATGTATGAAACATGTAATGTTTAAAATGAATATAGCATTAAGGCTGGTGCTGAGTACAGTCAGGTGAGGGTACCAGAATGGTGTAAGGGTTGAAAGGAATCCCCTGTATGTTACAAATAAGGGTTGAAAGGAAACAATGTGTTAGAATGGGGTCAGAGCTGGGTACAACTCACCCCAGAGAAAGCTGTGGTATAGGCCTGCACAGCTGCCCTGATAGATGAGTATGGAGGAAGCTAGAAGCCAGCATAAAACTGTTGTGTATTACTTCCTCTTTTTTTTATGTAATGATGAAGGCACAGTATTGGGTGCAGTAGGCTGAAATAATGCCAAGTGCTGGTTATGGAGGAAGCTGCAAGTCAGCATAAAACTGCTGTGTATTGCTTCCTCTTTTTTAATGTACTGATGAAGGTACAATAGTTGGTGCACAGGGTTCTGAAAAGATGCCAAGTGATGGGTACTGAAACGATGCCAAGTGATTGATTCTGAAATGATGTTAAGTGATGAGTATTGCGCTGAACTGTATGACAGTCCCAGGGTAATGTTGTGAAAATATTGTCAGATTGCAGTAACTTGGTATGGTGGACAATCCTAAAAATAGCTGAATTAGGGGACCCTGGGGTGACACTCTCATAGTGTGTGAGAGGAAGTTTCAACCAACCCCCATTCTACTGTTTTGATAGAATATTTAGGACTGGGAGGTGGTTCTTGAAAAAACAGTATAGTTTTGAGAACTGTTTTTTTTTTTCTTAAGGAGGGAGGTGTGTGGCAGAGTTAGGCTACACCCTCAGATATGACTGATGGACAACTTTTCTATCTCCTTATTTCCTAGCAACAGTTAATGCTTTTCTCTTTGCTTTTCTCCCCCCCCCCCCCGCATCCTAGGTAGGCCACCTATCATAGCTCTTTACTCTCCCTACTAAACTTCCTACTAGTTCTCTCTTTTCATTCTTTTTCCATTTCAATCCATCAAGTCCCTGGAATGATGCCAAACACCCAGACAGGTGTTGTATAAAGTGCATCAGTGCATATTGTGTACAAAAACAACATGAAGGCTATTTTAAATAGGAATAAATACAGTTAGTAAAGCCTTTTTTAAAGAAAAAGGAGTTATAAGTCATATAAAACAATAATAATGTCATGATTAGTACAGTTATAAGAAATCCTAAAGGTATTATCATAAATTCATATTATAAACTTGTTACTGTATAAGGTTCTATGTATACAAGAGCTTAGTCACTGTGGATCAGAGATATAGAAAATCAGTATCTGTGGATATATACACTGTACCTTTAACTGAACTAGGCAGTCCTCTGAAATAACCCCTGCCCCTTGGTCTTGAAACAACATGTTCAGACATGAAGCAACATGTCCAGATTTGTAACTGGAAGAGGGCTCAGTCAGGTGATCCCACCAAAAATATATAAATACCTCTTCAGTGAGTTTACTTCAGTTCAGCCCAGAGGGACTCAACCCTGGGAGAGGAGGAGAGGTTCTACTGTTTGTGCAGACAAGCTGTTGAATGTAGATGAGAAGGGTCTTAGGAGCTGTATGATCCAAGATGATATTAGGGGAGAAACTACTGATGTTAAGTAGTGGTTTTCTTTGCAATTTCTTTGTTTTCATTTATTATTTTTCAAACTTTTGAAAAGTAATATCATACCATGGTGTGTAAATTTGCCCCATCTGAAGTTTATTCCCACATGCTGTGACAAATATACAGTACTAGACATCATTGAATCATTGCAGGGGCAGGCCTAAGACAGCTGGTTCTGGAGCCCACCATGGACAAGTCAATCTTAGACTCTGTGCTGACCAATGGAGACAGGATCAAGAAAGTCAGGGTGAATGGACACCTAGGGTCTAGTGACCACCATGCAGTGTGATTCAGCATCAGTACAACATCACAGAAGAGCCACACAAAGACAAGGTTCCTGCAATTCAGGAGGGTGGACTTTGCTAGGATGGAAAGAGAGATCAAAGAAGCTCTGGCAGGAAGGGATCAAGGGGGAGGGGTTGAGGAGCAGTGGGCACACCTGAAAGAAGCCATAGCGGAGGTGACAAATCAGTGCCTTAGGATGAGGAACAAGGGAAAAAGAAGCAACAAACCATTATGGTTTACAAAGGAGGTGGCATAGAAAATGAAGGACAAAAAGAGGGTATTCAAAAATACAAGGAGACTCAGAAGGATGATGATAGGGCAGTGTACCTAGAGAGAGACAGAGAGATGCAGGGAAAGCAGTTAGGAATCCGAAGACACAGACAGAGGAGAGATTAGCACAGATGGTAAAGAGGGGGAACAAGACAATTTATTGATATATTAGTGATAGAAGAAAGGCCGGGGGGGATTGTAAGGCTCAGAGGGGTGGGAAGGGTGTGTGTAGAGGGGGACCTAGAAAAGGCAATGATACTAAATGAATACTTCTGTTTGGTATTCATGATAGAGATGGAGGAAAATGGACCACAGCTAGTGTTAGCAAAAACAAGAGGGTGAGAGGAACACCAGTCCCTTTACAGAAGAGAGTCCTGGAGTAACTCACAAAACTGAGGGTGGACAATGTGATGGGACCAAATGATATACACCCAGGGATATTAAAGGAATTACAGGCAGTGTGAGCAGCACCACTGGCAGCCCTGTTTAGTGAGTCACTTGATACGGGAGTGGTTCCAGAGGACTGGAAGGGGGCAAATATAGTCCCTCTTCACAAGAGTGGTAGCAGGGAGGAGGCAGAAAACTAAAGGTCAGTCAACCTCACCTCAATAGTTGGTAAGATAATGGAGGCGGTGCTTAAGGAGAGTGGTGCAATGCACTGGCTGTGGAGCAGCAGTCTTCCAGGAGACATTCTGGAAACTACATTGCTGCCCTATTTTCAGGCACCTCTCTGGTCTGAGGGAGGAGGTTGTTTGTCTCCATGTTAACCTGGCAAGGATTTGGAAAACCTGCTCCCCCACCCAGGGACCACCCAGGCCACCGCCACTACCTCAGAGGTTGCCAAGAAAGGGGAGTGGTTGGACCACGGTGGGCTCAGGGAGGGTGAGGGTGGTGGAACAGAGGCACATCCCTTCAGTTGTGCCTCTCCACAATTCATTCACCACTCTGGTGAAGCATGGTTCCCCTATGGAGGCACCTGTAGTGGAGACTAAGGAGGATGCTGGGAACTTCCACAATGGAGACCAACAGGAGGATGGCCCACTAACCCACAGCTGAAGGAAACAACTCCTGGTGGGGGACTCAACTGTTGGGGAGGTAGAACTGGGGGAAGGATGGGAAAGGGAGGTAAGGTGCCTATCTGGGTGTCAAGGCTTGGAGGGACAGGAAACGAATCCTCAGGATCGTGGGAGCAGCAGCAAGGGGGAAGGAGCTGGATGTCATTATCCATCTAGGGTCGAATGACCTGGCTGAGAATGGGATCAGAGCAGTGCAACAGGAGTTTGTGGAGTTGGGGAAGGGCCTTAGACAAGTAGCACACACGGTAACTTTCTCGGAAGTGCTACCTGTCTATGGCATGGATGAGGCTAGGGCCCTCCACACTATGGGATTCAATGACTGGATGAAAAACTGATGCAGAGCTCAGGGATTTGGCTTCATTGGGGACTGGGGCTCCACCTGGAGGGATGCAGGCCTATACAGGCGTGATGGTCTGCATCTATCCTGGAGGGGAACCAGAATCCTAGATGATAGGTTTAAATGCTTCAGTGGCAAGCATTTAAACTAGCCAAGGGAGGAGGCACTGAAGAGGAGAAGGGGAAATCCTAACCCCCCAAAACAATCAGGGTAATTAGTGAGGTAAACACCAGAATAGAGCAGTCGATAGGGAGAAGGGCAGGAGTAAATGGAGAAAAAGACAAAGGCAGTAGGGACAGAGATGGGGCAAAAAGAAATAAAGCCATAAAAAAATGGAGGGTAATGAGTACCAATGCCCATATTCTAGGTAAAAAGCTCCCTGAAATGGTGGCCTTGATAGAAAAGGGATGCCTGGGTATTGTGGCAGTCACAGTAACATGGTACAGAGAGAACCATGACTGGGATGTCAACATACCAAGGTACACATTCTACAGGAGGGACAGGGAGGGAAGAAGAGGAGGAGGAGGTGGAGTTCTCTCCGTAAGGGATGGGATCAAAGCAACAGAACTAAAGGGTAAACATGGAGGAGAGGAGGCACTGTGAGTCACCCTGGAGACTGGAAATGGCTCCACAATCTGCACAGGGGTTGTATACAGACCCCTGTCTCAGGGGAGAAATGGACAAGGAAATGATAGAAGCATCCTTGGGATGGCAGAGAAAGGTGAGATATTGCTGATGGGGGACCTGAATATGCCAGATGTTGACTGGAGCACCTTTGCTGCAGCCACATCCAAGAGCAGGGCCATTCTCGATGCCCTACTGGGGGCATGCCTCAGACAGCTAGTTTTGGAATCCACTCAGGAGAGAGCAATCTTAGACCTGGTACTCTCAAATGGGGACAGAGAGAGGATCTCTGATCTTGAAGTGGGTGGCCATCTGGGAACAAGCGACCACTAAGTAGTGTGGTTCACAATAAACTTAGCTGTAGAGTCAAGCCACACAAAAGTGAAGGTACTGGACTTCAGGAGGGTTGATTTTGTCAAAATTGGAGAGTGCCTAAGAAAAGCACTAGCAAACAGACAAGAAGGTGGGGTGGAACAACAATGGGGAAACATCAAAACCTCCATCACAGAGGCAACAAGTCTTATGTGAAGCAAATAAACAAATCAAAACAAAAGAAAAAAACACTATGGTTCTCAAAAGAAGTGGTGGGGAAGGTAAGGGAAAAAAATATAGCATTTAGGAAGTATAAGGAAACAAAGAAGGAGCAGGACAGAGAACTGTACCAGTTAAAGCAGAAGGAAGCGGGTAAGGCAGTCAGAATGGCAAAAGCCCAAACCAAGGAAAAGATAGCCAACTCGGTTAAGAAGGGGGATAAAACCTTTTCTAGGTACATTAGGGAGCAAAGAAAGACTAAGGCAGGGATACTGAGACTGAACAAAGAGGAAGGTGGTTGAGCAGAGAGCAACAGTGAAAAAGAAGGGATACTGAACAAATACTTCCTCTCAGTATTCACAATGGAAAAGAAGGGGGAAATGCCTATTTTGGTCAATAGAAGCACTCTAGATAGGGGGGTTGATATTAGTCCTTTCACAGAAGAAAGGGTCCTGAAAGAACTCTTAAAACTGAAGGTGGATAAAGCAATGGGGCCTGATGGGATTCAGCCCAGGATTTTAAAAGAACTAAGGGAAGAACTAGTAACACCAATGACTACTCTTTTTAATAAATCATGTGAGGATGGGGTGGTACCTGAGGATTGGAGAGGGGTGAATGTGATTCCTCTTCACAAAAGTGAGACCAAGACAGAGGCAGGAAACTACAGACCTGTAAGTTTGACCTCAGTGGTAGGGAAAACGATGGAATCACTTCTGAAGGAAAGAATTTTTGAGTACCTAGAGGCCAGTGGTGCACAGGACCCAAGGCAGCATGGATTCACAGTGGGAAGGTCATGTCAAACAAATCTAATTGATTTCTTTGACTGGGTGACCAAAGCAGTAGACCAGGGAGGGGCTGTGGACATGGCCTACCTAGACTTTAGCAAAGCATTTGACGCAGTCCCGCATAAAAGATTATTAAACAAATTAGCCAGCCTGGGAGTGGGTCCTAGGGTGGTAGTGTGGGTAAAACACTGGTTGGACAACAGGACACAGCAGGTAATAGTAAATGGAGTCCACAGTGAAGAAAGCAAGGTTACTAGTGTGGTACCCTAGGTTTCAGTAGTGGGGCAGGTCCTTTTTAATGTCTTTATAAGTGACATTGCAGAGGGACTGGAAGGGAAAGTATGTCTGTTTGCAGATGACACAAAGATCTACAACAGAGTTGATACACAAGTTGGGGTGGAAAGGATGAAAAGGGACTTGGCAAAGTTGGAGGAATGGTCAAATGTATGGCAGCTTAGATTCAATGCAAAGAAGTGGGGGGGGGGTAAGATACTTGACAACAACAAAAATGGAAAGAGACCTGGAGGTAGTCATATCAGATGACCTAAAGGTGGGCCTGCAACATGAGAAGGCAGTAAGGAGGGCTGGGGGATACTGGGATACATAGGGAGAGGCATCACCAGTAGAAAACAGGAAGTTGTTGGTCCTCTGTACAGACAGTTGGTAAGACCACGTCTGGAGTACTGTGTACAGTTCTGGAGACCCCATCTCCGAAAGCCATAGACAGGGTGGAGGCTGTCCAGAGGAGGGCAGCCACAATGATGTAGGGTTTGCATCAGAAGACATATGAAGAAGACTATAGGAACTAAAAATGTATAGCCTTGAGGAAAGGAGGGAAAGGGGGGACATGATAGAAACTTTCAAATACCTCAAGGGAATCAACAAAGTCCAAGAGGGTAGGATCTTTCAGAAAAAGAGATGTGCAAAAACAAGGGGGCATGATTTGAAGATAGAGGGGGGACGGCTCAGAGGTAATGTGAGGAAGTATTTTTCCACAGAGAGGGTTGTGGATGCATGGAACAGCCTTCCTGAGGAGGTTGTGGAGTCAAAAACAGTGGGGGAATTTAAGAATGCATGGGACTGACATAAGGCAATTCTAGTGGGAGGGTAGGAGGAAGTAGGCTGTTGGTTAACTAGGATCTGCAGCTTATCCGTTTGGTAGGGAAATGGGCAGACTAGGTGGGCCAAGCAGTCCTTATCTGCCATCAAATTCTATGTTTTTATGATTGTGGAACACTTGAAAACCATGGGAACACAGGATCCAAGGCAGCATGGATTTACAGCAGGAAGGTCATATCAGACAAATCTGATTTACTTTTTTGACTGGGTGATGAAGGAGGTGGATCAGGGAGGAGTGGTGGATATCATCTACCTCAATTGCAACATGGCCTTTGACACCATACCCCACAGAAGACTGGTGAACAGGCTAGGTAGGGTGGGCCACAAAGTGTAAAACGGGGTTAGGAACTGGTTAGAAACAGGAAGCAGAGGTTGTTAGTAGATGTGATCAAATCTGAGGAAAGAAAGGTGACCAGTGAGGTGCCTCAGGGATCGCTACTGGGGCCAGTCCTTTTTAATGTCTTCATCAGTGACATTGCTCAAGGGCTGGAGGGGAAGGTTTGCCTATTTGTGGATGATACCAAGATTTGCAACAGAGTAGACACTCCGAAGGGGGTCGCAAGAATGAGGAGGGATCTGAGAAGGCTGGAAGAGTAGTGAGAGGTGTGGCAATTAACCTTTAATGCAAAGAAGTGAAGAATCATGCACCTGGGGTGAGGAAACCATGTGGAGAGCTACTGGATGGAGGGGAGAGTAATGACAGTTACCAAGGAAGAAAGAGATTTAGGAATAATCATATCAGATGACCTAAAATGTGTCAACCAGTGAAACAAGGCTGTAGGGAGGGCCAGTGGGATGTTGGGGTGCATAGGAAGGGGTATCACTAGCAGAAGAAGGGAGGTGGTGATGCCAATGTACAAGATGCTGGTGAGGCCTCATCTGTAATATGGTGTTCAGTTCTGCAGGCTGTATTTTAGCAAAAACATAGACAGGGTAGAGGCGGCCCAGAGAAGGGCGACCAAGATGGTGAAAGGCTTGCATCAGAAAGCATATGAGGACAGATTAAAAGACTTCAATATGTATACACTTGAGGAGAGGAGGGAATGGGGGGATATGATAGAGACCTTCTAGTATCTAAAAGGCATAAACAAAGTACAGGTGGGAGACATCTTTCAGAACAAGAGTTGTACAAGGATGAGGGGACATGATATGAGATTGGAGGGGGGCAGGATAAGGGTAAATGTGAGGAAGTTTTTCTTCACAGAGAGGATGGTGGATGTTTGGAATAGCCTACCCCAAGAAGTGGTGGGTGCTAATACAGTGGGGGGATTCAAACATGCATGGGATAGACATAGGGGAACCCTAGATGGGGTGTAGAAAGGTGAGAACCAATGACCAAGTAGGTTCAGTGGCCTCTGATGCAGTTAGGGAATACGGGCAGAGTAGGTGAGCCTAGCAGTCCTCATCTGCCATCAACTACTATGTTATTATGTTTGACTGTCAAAGGAAATGTACAACCTTTTGATTTTTAGAGGCTGCAGAGAATCCACTATGTTTAATGCATTACAAATTACCACATCCTTGGACATGGGCTCTTTACTCATTCCAAAAGCAAAAATTGATGAACAGAGATATCCTCTTGATAATAATAAATAATGATAATTTTATTTGTTGAGCACAACTCAAACAATTATCAAAGTACTTTACAACACTCAATCTCTAAAATAGTCATCTCAAATAAAATTTAAAAACTAATAAAATATTCATAACAAATATTAATAAAATAATCCATAATCAAAAATCAGGAAAAGCACATGAATATTAATGTTTTTTAAAGCATTTTTAAAACTCTCCAATGTCTGGCACTCTCATATCCGATGAGGTAGAGAATTCCACAGGGAGGGAGCAGAAAAAGCAAAAGCCCGAGCTCCTGTGGTCTTCAAATGTACCCTGGGAATCTCTAGAAATCCCTCGTTGTTTGCGCAGAGTGGTCGAAGGGAGCAGTAGCGACTCAGAAGCTCTTGTAGGTAACTGAGACCTAGACAGTGTGAGGCTCTGAAAGTAGGTAAACCAACTTTAAAGGTGATCCACCACTGAACTGGCAGCCAGTTCAGAGTGCGCAGCACAGGTGAAATATAGCTGGATTGAGCTGACCCAGAAAATAACCTGGCTGCAGCATTCTGCACTAGCTGCACTTGTACTATAATACAATAACTTTGTTCTTCAGATCAAAAATAATACAGATGAATTCGCAAATGTTATCTAGTTTTGATGTACCTAATTTGTTTTAATATCATCCATGTATTACCTTCAGCCATGCAAGAAATTTTAGAGCTGCAATTGTGCATAGCTATTTTTCAGACAGAAGAAGTGAGACCTCATACCTGGTAGCCAGTAAAACCAGTATTTTTACTTGTGGACACCATTTTGTCTGGAAATATGGCAATGTCTGCAAGCATTTCCACCATCCAACTTTGGATATGTCCATGTGAGTTATGCAGGTTTTATTGTGTTCCACAGACTTTGCCAATTATATCATGATTTGTCCATGTAGTCACATACTGTATGTGTGGGCAGAACAGCTAGCCCTCTCACAGTGCACAGTGAAAAATCATGGCGTACATTACTGTAAGGGCAAATAGTGTAGGTTTGATGACTTAGTCAAGAAGCAGTGTTACAGTAGGATTCATACATGGTTTTCCACATTCACAGCTCTGTACTCTAAGCAAGTAAGCAACAGTGTATTGCTTCATAGGGGAAACAACCCTCCTCAGTCAGTTGTAGGAACCTTAGCTGGTATTTTTAAAATGACCTGTCACTGAGAGGTAACATTGCCCTCTTTTATTTATACATACCATTTTTTCTTTACTTCATCATACACTTCCATCCACTGGTGGTAGTCACAGATTTTATTCTAAACCAGATAGCTCAAGCATTTAGAAGCCAGATTCTACAATGTGTGTGATGAACAAAGGACTAAGTAGAAGTCATTAATTTATCAGTGACACTTGGGAGAGGAGTGAGATAAATCCACTGAGCTGGTGGGAGGGGGAACTAAATGGAATAATGCTTATGTTTCTTCCCTAAAGCCCTATGCACTTTATGACAACACCTATTTGTATGGCATCATAAGAACATAAGAACGTAAGAAAAGTGTTGGCAGATGGGGACTGTGTGGTCCATCTAGTCTGCCGAAGGTGGCTACCCCCCAATTATATATATTTTTTTTAAGTTGGCCACATTGCCTGTCCCAAACTAGTTTAATTTTCCTCATTGTCTTTGATGCCACCACTGCTGGTAGCAGGCTTTTCCATGGGTCTATCACTCTCTTGGTGAAAAAGTACTTTCTAGAGTTGCTTTTAAACTTGTCTCCCACCAGATGCAAGTTTTGCCCTCTTCTACGTGCTGCCTCTTTTTCCTGGAAGAGTTTTTCCTTTTGAGTTGTGTTAATACTGTTGATGTTCTTAAATGCTTCTATCATGTCCCCCCTTTTCTTCTCTGTTCTGGAGAGAATAAATTCAACTCTTTGAGTTTTGTCTTGTATGGGTCATGATGCAGCCCCTGCACCATCTTTGTGGCCCTTCTCTGCATCGTCTCCAGATGGTCAATGTCCTTTTCTAGGTGAGACCTCCAGAACTGGACACAGTACTCGAGGTGTGGCCTCACCAAGGATCTGTAGAGGGCCATGATAACGTTCTGCTTTCTGCTCATAATACTCCTTCCTATACATCCGAGGATACCACTTGCCTTCTGCACTGCTTATTCACATTGTTTTCCTACCTTTAAGTCATTAGTAATGATCACACCCAGATCCCATTCCATCTTTGTCTCCTCTAATTGATGCCCTTCTAGTACATACGTTTTTCCTGATTTCTGCTTTCCAAGGTGCAATACCTTAAGCTTCTTGGCATTAAATTTTAACTGCCAATTTCTGGACCATTCTTCCAGTCTCCTTAGATCAGCTTCCATACCCAATGCCCCCTCTAGTGTATCCACCCTGTTGCAGAGCTTTGTATCATCTGTGAACAGGCAAACCTTCCTCTCCAGTTCATCAGTTATGTCTCTGATGAATATGTTGAAGAGGACTGGACCCAGCACCAATTCACTGGTCTCACCTCCCTCCCTCCCTTGCTAATGCCCCATTGACCAAAACTCTCTTTGTCCTATTCTGTGGCCAGTTTCTAATTCAGTTTACTATTTGCTGTCTGACTCCTGTGTGTTCTAGCTTTTTGGCAAGTCTCCTGTGGGGAATGATGTCAAAGGCCTTGCTTAAGTCTAGGTACACCACGTCCACTGCCTCACCCTGGTCCACTACTCTGATAACCCAATCGAATAAATCAATCATGTGTGCTTGGCACGCACACCCTACTGTGAAGCCATGCTGTTTGGGGTAGAGTTTTCCCAATTCCTTTAGGTAGTCAACCATTCTCTCCTTTAGTAAAGTCTCCATACTTTTTCCCACCATTGAGATCAGGCTGACTGGATGGTAGTTTCCTGTCTTTTCCTTACTATCACTTTTGTGCAAGGGCACAATTGTTGCCCTTTCCAATTTTGAGGTACTTTGCCACTTTCCAGTGGTAGATTGAATAGCTCAGCTAGTAGTGCAGGTATTTCTTCCTGAAGCTCTTTTAATATTCTGGGGTTGGCACCATCTGTCCCCATGGCTTTATCCACCTTATGTTTACTTCACTCTTTTAAGACCCTTTCTTTCATGAAGGGGCTTGTGTCTGCCCCTCCGCTATCCTGTTCTGTGGTCCTTTGCCAATATCTTATATTGTGAAGACTAAGTAGAAGAATTTGTTTAACAACTCTGCTTTGTCGTCATCTTTCTCTAACAGCTGGCCCTCCCTTGTTGCTAGTCGGACTATTCCCCCTTTACTCTTCTTTTTTTCTCTGATGTATCTATAGAAAGTTTTATCTCCCTTTCTAACCCCCTGTGCTATTCTTTCATCTGTTTGGGCTTTGGCTATCTGAATAGCTTTTCCTGCCTCCATTAGTTTGTTTCTACATTCCTCCATGTCTGTTTCTCCTTTTGTTTCCTTGTAATGCTTAAAAGCCCTCCTTTTTCCCTTGATTTTTGTTGCTACATCTTTGGAGAACCAGAGAGGGTTCTTCCTTCTTTTGGCTTTGTTGATTTGTCTTGCACATTGTTCAGTGCTTCTATTTAAGGCATTCTTTAAGTTCTCCTAGCAGTGTTCTTCATTCCCCTTGTTACTGATATAAAGCATGGTCTTGATCCTGGATTTCATTTCAGGAAAGTTTGCTTTCCTGAAATAAAGCATCTTGATTTTTGTGTGACTTTTATCTTCCTCTTTATTTTCTGATAAACAGACTGACCTGTGGTCGCTGGTCCTCATTTTGATACCCACATGAATGTCTGAAATCCTGCTGCTATTTGTGAGCATCAGATCCAGGGTTACTTTGTCTCTGGTGGGTGAGTCTAAAAGCTGATTTAGACCTGCCCCACACAGCATGAACAGGAACTCTCCTCTCTGCTCTGTGGTTGCTGTGTATGAGGTCCAATCCACATCTGGCAGACTGAAGTTCCCAACAAGCAGCAACTCACCCCTGTCTGCCATCACTGAGATGGCTTCCAGGAGCTCTTTGTCGAATTCACTTTCCTGGGTTGGATGTCTGTAGATAACTCTCACTTGGAGGGGGGGCCTTTTCCCCTGCTCCCAGGGTGACCCATAGGGCCTCTGTTTTACTGTGTTTTCCCTGGATCTCTGTTGCATAGATTCTCTCCATTACATGAAAAGTCACCCCTCTCCTTTCTTTCCTTCCTTGTCTTTTCTGAAGAGTGAGTAACCTGGGAAAGTAGCATGTATCAGAGATGTGAAACTTGTCTTACACATTGAGTGACCACTGCTAGTGATGGTGACTAGCAGGACAACTATATTGTTCTATACAGTAAGGTAATAAAAAGGAAGCACCACATAGAACACTCCAGGAAAAGTAGGATGAAGCAAGGGACGAAACATAAGATGGGAACAAAAGATGCCACATTACATGGGTGGTCATGCATACAAATGTCCACAGTCTGGGGAACAAGATCCCAGAACTGGTGGCTGCAATGCCAGAGGCTGATCTGGACATTGTGGCAATAATCAAAACATGGTACACCAGCAACCACAACTGGGACATAAGTGTACCAGGTTATGCCCTGCTTAGAAAAGATAGGGAGGGTAAACATGGGGGAGGGGTTGCCCTCTATGTCAAAGAGAGCATAAAGGTGATTGAAATTCAAAACAGGCATACGCAAATGGAAGAAGTTTGGTAATCCTTGAGCCAGGCAATGGAACAGCCATTCACAAAGGGATCATTTAAAAACCCCTGCCTCAAGCCAAGGAAATTGACAAGCAGCTTCTAGAAAACATGCATGAAATTGCAGCAAAGGTGGAGGTACTTCTAATGAAAGACTATAACATGCTGGAGGTAGACTGGTCCATCCCAGTAAGGGCCTCAGCTAGGACACCAGACTCCCTTGAGGGTGCTGGCCTTAAACAACTGATTCAGAAATCTACCAGGGATGGGGCAATCCTGTATCTGGTGCTGACCAATGGGGACAGGGTAGCAGATCTTAGGGTGGAAGGTCAGTTAGGGTCCAGGGACCACAATATGGTGTGGTTCAAAGTGGACACAGGGATCCAGTCAACCTAATGAAGGCAAAAGTCTTAGACTTTAGAAGGGTGGACTTTACCAGTATGTGACTACAGCTAAAAGAAATCCTGTAAAAGAGAAGGATATGTGGGGATGTTGAGGAGAAATGGTCACACATCAAGGAGGCTATAGCGGAGGTAACAAAACAATGCATTAGCTCAATAGACAAGAGTAAAAGGAGAAGAAAACCACTTTGGTTCTTGGGGGGTAGCAGAAAAAGCTAGGGCCAAGAGACTAGCAGTCTCTTGGCCCTTACTTATACAGTATAGCACAGTGGTTTAAGGCTCTGAGCTGCAATTCTGGAGACCTGGGTTTGAATCCCACAGCCCCCACTTGCATACTGTGTGACCCTAAGCAAGTCACTTAACTTCCCTGTGCTCCCCGGTTGCACCAGTAAAAAAGCTTTCAGCTTAGTGTGCCACTCCTGGTTAAGCGATTAAAAAAATATCGACAAAAAAAAAAAACTAGCCTTCAGGAAATATAAGGAGACACAAAGGGGTGAGGATAAGGAAATGTATCAGAAGTGTCTGAGAGAGGCGGGAAAGTCAGAAGAGTGCTAAAACATAAAAGGAGGAGAGAATATCTCAGTTGGTTAAAAAAGTACATAAGACATTCTTCAAGTACATTAGTGAGAGAAAGAAGGCAAAAGAGGGAGCAGCAAAGCTTAGAGGGGCCAGGGGTGAGATACTGGAGGTAGACGGGGGAAAAGCAGTGATCCTGAATGAATATTTATTTTCAGTCTTCACTGTGGAAGGGGATGGGCAGGACCTACAGATGGACTTCAAAGGAGCTAAGGATAAGGAGGTAAACATAAGTCTATTCACAGAGGAGACAATACTAGAAGAACTAGCGAAGGTAAAGGTGGAGAAAGCCATGGTTCCAGATGGCATACATCCCAGGGTCCTAGAGGAACTGAGGACTGAACTGGCAGCCCCTCTGGTAGCCCTATTCAGTGAGTCCTTAGACACTGGAGTGGTCCTAAAGGACTGGAGAAGGGCAAACATCGTCCCTGTTCACAAGAGCAGTAGTAAAGGAGAAGCAGGGAACTACAGGCCAGTTAATCTAACCTCTGTAGTCAGAAAGATAATGGAAGCACTCCTTAAGGAAAGAATACTGGAACACCTGGCAGCAAATGGACTGGTGGATTCCAGGCAACATGGGTCCTCTGCAGGATGATCCTGTCAAACTAGTCTGATAGATTTCTTTGACTGGGTGACAAAAGCAGTAGACCTGGGGGGGCAGTAGACCCTACCTCGATTTCAGCAAAGCCTTTGATACGGTACCACATAGGAGACTGGTCAACAAACTAGGCAGAGTTGGGTTGGGATGCAGGCTGGTGAGCTGGATTGGAAACTGGTTAAGGGACAGAAAACAGAGAGTAGTGGTGAATAGAACGCAATCAGACAAAAGGGAGGTGACTAGTGTGGTACCTCAGGAGTCAGTTCAGGGGCCAGTCCTCTTCAATGTCTTCATCAGTGGCATTGCAGATGGACTGGAGGGAAAGGTGCATCTGCTTGAGGATGACACAAAGATCTGCAACAGGGTGAATACTCCAGAGGAGGAGGAGGAAAGGTTGAGAAAAGACCAGAAACCACGGGAGAGATGGTCTGGGGCATGGCAGCTAAGGTTTAATGCAAAGAAGTGCAGAATCATGCATGTGGAGAACAGGAACCCTGGGGTGAGCTACAGGTTGAGGGGGAACTGCTGGCAGTAACTAAGGAGGAGAGGGACTCGGGGGTCATAATCACAGATGACTTGAATGCTGCTAGGCAGATGACAAAGGTGTTGGGAAAGACCAGTGGGATGTTGGGGTATATTGGAAGAGGAATCCCAAGCTGAAGGAGGGAGGTAATAGTTCCACTGTACAAGACCCTGGTGAGACCTCACCTTGAATACAGTGTACAGTTCTGGAGACCACACCTTCAAAAGGACATTGACAAAAGAGAGATGGTGCAGAAGAGAGCGACCAAAATGGTGAAGGGATCACATCACAAACCTGACAAGTAGAGCGTGAGGGACCTCAATTTGTAATTGCGGGAACAAAGGAGGCAGAGAGGTGGTATAATAGAAACATTCAAGTACCTCAAGCGGACAACATATTCCAGATTAATAGTAACAACAGGACAAGAGGACACAACATGAGGCTGAGGGGTGACTACATTAGGGGTAATGTCAGGAAGTTATTTTTCACAGAAAGGGTGATGGATGCATGGAATAGCCAACACCAGGAGGTGGTGGCAGCCTATACAGTTGCAGTCTTTAAATATGCATGGGACAGAAACAAAGGAATAATGAAGTTAGGAAGAAGAAGCTAAACCCAATGACCAGATAGGGTGACTGGACACTTGGTTAGGCTGCTTAAATGGACAGACTTGATAGGTCTAGCAGTCCTTATCTTCAGACAGCATCTATGTATCCAACGTTCAAAAAAAAGTAACAGAAATGGGGCAGAAATCACCATTTACTATAATGGAGAGCAATTCAAGGAAACACTTAAGCAATAGATTTATTTTTTCTAATTTATGATTTTAAAGTCTGGGTTATCAGCAGTTTGACAGAACAAGATATCGAGATAACATGCAGCTGTCAAACCTGTATTTAGAGTTAGTTCATTGTCGGGACAAGCTCCAGCTGTCTTTTTTTACATACTGTAGTTTTCCTTTCTGGAGAAAGGGCTGAATTTTCAGTTGCAATGAGTGAAGGTGCACATGAGTCTCCCCATTGTGCTACTGAGCTATTCACAAAGGTCTGTCAGTTGCAATAGGAAGCAGTTCTTCCTGCAGCAAAGGTGGAATGCAAATGAGGATCACCAAATGTTACTGTTCACAAACAGGATGTACCAATACTAATATATGAACTGAAACACCCACATATGTCTGTCCATTGGATAGAACTAGTTGCATGGCAGTGTGCAGTTTGCAGAGGCCATAGTACTCAGTGCTACCACAAATGTAGTCCCCCACTTTGTGACTCCCACTGTAAGGTCATCTTTTGTGATGACAATTTCTGAAATTCTCTCTTGCCCTGCCGATTTTTCTTGTAGTCCAGTGGTGAGACTCCCTAACCCTTCCACTAATGTAGTCCTTCTTGTATAATAAATCCTTCCTTGCCCTCCCCCTTCTGGCTGTCAAAATGATTGTCCCTCAAAGATCTGTATTCCTTACAGGTTCTAGTATTCTGGGTCACACTTTAAAAACACCCCTATGTCTTCCTGTAATAGTTCTACAGGTATGGCATCTTCCTAATGCTGTGTCTACAAAGGAAAGACTCCCATTCTTTGAGAATAGCCCCAAGGGACATTTTTATGGTGACCCCTAACCCTTTTCCTGCAGGGGAACAGTGAAATTAGCACCCACAGCTGGAATGGTTGTGCCATCCTCTTTGACCAAGCAAGGGATACGTGCAAGATTGTCATACAAGCACGTTTACACTAGTGCCTTATGAATGACAAAAAGGCTGCAGGGCTTTAATTGAGTAGTGGTTGTGTTTTTTTTTTTTCTTTCAGAATTTGTTGCACATGCAATTTCTAACTCTTTAACATCAAGTTTAAAATATTTTTCTATTTCTTGAAAGTATTATTCCACTCAAAGAAAGTGATGCTGTCAAAGAGGCAATTGTAGCATCAGTTGAGATTCAGAGAATTAATGCTGAAGTATTTGATTAGCGTTTGGCCTAATTTATCCTGCAGACTTGTATTAGTTCTCTCTCAAGTGGGCCCAGAGAGATTTCAACAATTTCCCTGCTGACTTGAACACATTTCTAATAAAATTGTCGGAATTTATTTTTTTGACCTTTAGAAACCATATATTCCCAGGCTCCCTTCACTAGGTATCTCTTTGCAGTTTTCTACAAGAGCACTTACTGTGGTAGGCTACTGAATGACTTGTTGAATGCTTTGCAGTAGCCTTACTCTACCAATGTAAGTTCCAGAGTCAGCAATGGACATTGCTCACAAATTGTGCAAAGTTGGCCAGTTTTCATTTTTCTCCATTCCAGGAGATGGAATAAATTCTCATCAAGAGCACCCTAAACTTAATTCTTCATTGCTTCAGTTCTTAAAATTACTTTATACTTCTCACATACTGTATGTTGTTAACAAAATGGATTATCAGAAGCACATTGTCTATTTTTCTGATCTGGTTCGTTTTTGGATATATTTCTTTTTAATAAAACCTTCTGTTTCCTTTTCAGTTGAGACTTTGAATCCTTGGGCAAGCAGCCGCTAAGAGACACCTGACTGTGAATGGTGACCTTAAGTAATTTGTTCAATGTAAAAAAGCTGACAAATCTCTGAATCCAAATGGAGAGATGAAGCACAAGGTAAGAATAATGTCAGCTAATTGAAATAAGTACAGTACTGCTGTTCTTCACTTCTGCACATGCAGCTTTATGATACAGAATGTTGTTTTTTAGAGAGTACATGAAGACAAGTGGGCAATGCTGTAACAAATCTAGCTGGTTTGTTAAATAAATTCATTGCAAAATATCAACATTGAAGCATCAGTTGGAAGTGTAGCACAAAGAGTCAGAAGTTGGGAAATACAACTTTAGAGTAAAAAGTCCACTGAACCTTGTTAAATCTGTGTCACTGCATTCATCAGAGTTTGAATAATCATGGGATGCATTGCTGGTGTTGCCACAACTTCAGCACTTTCTGTTCAGGCACAAGTACAAGAGTCCAATGTTTGGAGACATTGTTCCAAAGTTAGTGCAGCTCCAATGCTGCATCATATTGTGCTTTAAATTAATGCTTGGACTCTGATTAGTATGGATAAGCCCTAGTAATACAGTTTTTGTGTTCCAGTACATATCAAAATACTAAACATTCTGTGATATACTGCAGCATTACTGCATCGCATCCTAGCTTTTGTCACTGTGAATTCGTACCTTGTTTCATTATTTAAGAACTCACTTACTGGACAGGTCCCCAGTCCAAAACTGCCATACTTGGCTTCTTACACTTGATCTACACTAGATGTATGAGGCTCAATCAAAACTGTCACCACCATAAGACTCTTCAGATTAGTTACAGAGGTGAGGTTCCCCAGTTTTGCTGTGTTACTGCTTTCAGGATGAGGTTGCCAGGTTCAATAGAATGTGATGGGGAAGTAGATGGCATGTTTTAGTGTCTGCAGGTTGTGGATCACAGCTGGAGCCTGGCAATCATTCTGTGCCAACGAGGGGAATTTTGTTACACCTTAAGACTGAATTGCATGTGTGGTCATGTCTGAATTAGTGGGTGCCCAGTGTTATGTGTTCCTTCTCCACCATACCACCTCTCTGTGCTGCTCAGTGAGTGAAGCATTGGGCAACCAATCCTCTGGAAAGAGAGCATGCACATAGCTCTGCTAAATTCTCCCTGCTGTCCTGTGCTGCTACTGTACTGCACTTGGGACATAAACCCTGGTCATTAGAAAGCAAAAGTAGTCCCTACTGCTTGGCACCATAAAGCCAGTTCATCAATACAGTTTTAGCACTGTAGTTGAACCAAATTTCAGAAAATGTTCAAAAATGTACTGTATTTCTATTTTGAAAAAGAAAATCTTTCATTATTATGTTCAATACAGTGAAGCTCCAACAACAATATATCAATATTTAAACATAACTGACTCCAACGATTCATTTAAAATGTTCTTGTTTATTTATTTATTTATTGTACATATTGGAATTACAACCCTTTGACTCAAGGACTTGTTTCCAAAGGCTCCAAGTCAGTTCCAACAGATTCAACACATAGACAGAAACAAAGGTGCAATAAGATAACAGGAGATTACCGAAGTTTTGGTACATACAAAACAGAAAACAGCAAACAATATCCATATATTTGCAGGTGGCAGTACAAACAACATAGAGTACAGAGCAATCCAGTGCCCAGTTAAAATTAAAGTTTACAATAGCAGTACAGAGGTCTATACAGTGTGATAGCTAGGCTCCAAAGCAAATACAGTAATTCAGCAGTGCAGCCTGAGATGAGGCATTTGTTATCATGAGTCTAGTTAAGGGCTCGGAGAGGGGAGAGGGGACACCTTTGGGCTAGGATCCCAACTGTTGAGTGTATTTGCAGCTGCGGGTGGAGAAAATGAGGCTCTTGAGAGCTGCCTTAAAGGGACCTATTTTACTGAGTGAGGACATTGAGAAGGGGAGGGGAGGGTGTTAAACTGGTTTTATGTAATAATAGCATCTCCTGAAGTGCAAGTCATTATGGGTGACAGCAAATGGAGGAACGTGGCAACGGGCAACCGGGGAGAAAGGCGACCAGTGGGTTGAGCGCTGGCAGCAAGTAGAGGATAGATGGATGACTGGGAAATTGCAACAATACACTGGCAACAGGGGGAAGGTTGACATGAAAGTGGTGAGTGCCACAGAGAGTTGTGTGATAAGTGACCGACTGTGGGGGACGGGACAGTGGCAAGGGGCACAGGGTAATGTCCCATGGATGACTGGCACAGTTCTACTGCAAACCACACAGTGCACACCCCGGACCCACATCACCAAGGACAAATACCCCCAAACAGTGTGCCCCCATCAAGGGCCATACCACATGCCCTGAACCCTCAGACACACCGACACCCCCCTTGCGTCCCCACCACACACATAGCGCAAACCTCAAACAGCCATGGTGCTGCTGCAACACCTGCACAATGGTACACAGCAACCACACCCCCACACACACCCCAACACTTCTGTGGGGTGGGTAGGCAAGACACACTGCACACTGCCATGTCCAGCATGCACTATACCACAGGGTGATGCCCACCCAAATGGAGGTGTATGGTGTAGTGTGACACACGGTGCAATGTTGAGTGGCAATACAGGCAAGGTGTGCATGGGGCACTGCACATCACACAGGGGATATGCACGGGACATGGCATGTTATGGCACCTGGTGCAATTTTACAGTATACCTGTGGCCTGACTTGTGCCCCCCCTTGTTTTAGTTGATGCCACTCCATCAACCAGGGGTCCATGCTGTTGGCAAGCACCCTCCATGGAATACCATCAGGGTGGTGCCCTGCCACGGGAGAGTGTGTTGCCATCTGTGTGTCCACTGGGGCCTGCTGTGGGTGGGGATGTGCTCTGCACTACCATGTATCTGTGCCCACTCTGCCATTGTTCTGCAGGGGGAGGCGGCCGCTGTGCCATACTGTCCATCCTCTGTGCAATACTGTCATTTGGGGGGGGCATTGTGCTCCATGCTGCACAGTCCTTGTGGGGGGATACCGTGGGCTCAGCTGTAGGACACATCCTTGCTGCTGCAGTTGCCCTGCCACCTGAGGCCCTCACTGTCCCAGGCCCCCTTCCTACCTGGCCTCACTTTTCCTTGGTGTGTCGCTGCAGTGGGCGCCTTTCTGCAGTGGGCAGCCGTGGCTCTCACTTCCCAGGTGCACGGCTATGGGGGTTCACCAGCTCAGTTGTGGCTGCATTGTGCATCGCCCTTACAGGGCTGTGACTGCAGTCACTCATGTACTGCAGTTCTGTCTTCCTGGGCAGTCGCCCATTAGGCATCTGCTCTTCTATCCTCACCCACCATCCCGGTGCCTAAGAGATTGCGCTCCACATGGCTGCTACCTGCTGAACCAGTGTGGTGCCCTGTAACAAAAGAATCTCTGAGCGAGTGAAGTCCACACCCTCAGAACTCTGAGAGAGGTCTTAGAGGAGCTACAAGTAGAGGCAGAGGGGAAGCAGGGTGGAGGTAGGCGGACACCCCTGGCGGGGAGAGATCTAGAAGTATTTTTTTAGCTAGGAGGCAGGTCTGATATTGTGACCGCTCTTCTAGATTGAGTATGTTAGCCATGGAATATAGAGTGCATGCATGAGTCCATTTGTCTGCACCAGTGAGGAGCCTGCAAGTCTTATTTAGGGATAGCTGGATTCTCCTGAGGGCGGAGGCATCAGCAGCTGTGTTGACAGGGGGGCAGTAGTCTACAAGTGACAGAACAGAGGAGGTGACAGACAATATGTGGGCATCTGGTGGAAGGCTGTCCTTATGATGGTAGAGAGAAGGCCTATGCACATGTTAGTTGCTTAGGTGATCATGTTGATATGTGAGTGAAAGGTGAGGGCAGAATTGAAGGTAATGCCCAGGTATTTGTAGCTGCTAACTTGTTCTAGTGGGTGAGGTGAGCTGAATAGTATATGGAGGGGCAAGTTTTTTACCTTATTTTGATGGTGAGCAAACAACATGGCTTTTGTTTTTTTAATGTTAATGACCAGCCTGCGGTCATTGAAAAAGTTTCCAATTTGGCTGAAAGAGTGATGGAGGGAGGCCTGAAGAGAGGAGGGGTCAGGGTGGGAGGAGAGGAGAACAGCGTCATCTGCAAATAGCAGGACCTTGCTGGAGCAGGAGTTGGGTAGGGCATTTACATAGAGACTAAAAAAGAAGAGGGCTCAAGATGGAACCCTTAGGGACCCCAGAGTGAACAGGGTGGGTGCTGTAGAGGGAGTTGTTTATTTTGACACACTGGGACCTTGAAGAGAAATAGCTAGAGAACCAGTCAAGTGGGCCTTGGGAAAAACCTAGTTGAAAGTGAGTGTCAAGTAGGAGTGGGTGACAGACCGTATCAAAGGCCTTGGAGAGATTGATGTAGACAGTCCTGCAAGGTGGCATTTGTCAAGGGTTTTGTGAAGGAAGTTTGAAAACTCCACAAGAGCAATGGTCGTACTATGACCTGAATGGAAGCCATGCTGCACTCTGCATAGTAGATTGTGGGAGGCAAGATATCCAGATAATTGGTCTGCCACTATTTTTCACAACGCTTTAGAGAGAGGGGGAAGAATAGAGATCAGCCGATAGTTGTCAGGGGAGGATGTGTCACCAATTTTGAAGATGGGGGTGATCACAGCCTTTTCCCAAGCTAAGGGGAACTGGCCCAGGCAAAGGGAGTGGTTGAGTGAATCAGTCAGGGGGTTAAGTACTACAAGGACCTGCCGTAGGATCTTAGCATCCAGAGGGTCAGAAAAGGAGGTGGCAACACTGAGGGCTTTTGTTAGATAGTGCCAGGAGTTTTGTGACGAGATGGTCCTCAGGCAGAAAGGTGAGCGAGGAAAGGGCATTGTCTGGGGGGGGGTAAGGTTGAAGAAGTTAATAGGGAGAACTGCACTGAGATCTGAGAAGGCGGTGTTAAGGCAGTCAGCAACATTAGCAGGGTCAGAGATAGGAGTCCCATTAAAGTTGAATAGAGACGGATGAGGGGAGTGAGACTTCCCATTTAGCTCCTTTATGTTATCCCAGAAGTTCTGGGTGGACCCCCAGGAGGAGGCTAGTGAGGATCTGTAGTACTCCACTTTAGCCTTATGAATAGCGCATGTACATCAGCTGCGCTCAGCATTGTAGGACTGCCTGTCCCCAGGCTTGCCCTAGGAAATGGCTCTATGCCAGAGATTGTCTCTGTGGCAGTGCTGTTTGAGCAGCGATGGTGTGATCAATGGTGCACTATGTTGCTGAGTACGGGGTTTTGACCAGCAGGGTAAAGATGTTGCAGGTCTTATTGAAGGAGTGGGTAAAGTAGTCGAGTGCTTCATCAATACTAGGGGCCCGGTTGATTGGTGACCAGTCCCACTGGGCAAGGTACTGCTTAAGTCTAGCAAGGTTACCTGGTCGGATTAGTTGGTGGGAGACCATGCTGGGCACAGGTTTTGGTAGATGGCAGGACCATGTGAAAGTTATTGGTGAGTGATCGCTCAAGGAGTTAGGATGAACAGCTATGTTCTGTGCTGGCGGTTGGTATGGATGATGTCCAGTAATGTGTGAGAGTCATTGGATGGGTTTCAGATGGGTAGGTTGGGTTACCAGCTGTGTTAGGTCCAGGGCTGCAAAAGCATCCTTGGCATGGGCAGATGAACTGGCAAGCCAAAGCTTATCCAGAATTAGCCCTTCTCAAATAAAGTATCTTCAAAAAGGGCTAACCTTTGAACTTTTAAAACTAGTAATGTATTTTTATAAATGAAAGGTTAGAGTCAGGTCAATAGGAATATTCCTTAACGATACAGGGTTGGTTACTCAAAACACTTGTAAAGTGCAAATAAATGTACAAATCCCCCAAATGTTGTGCAGTTGCAGAAGAAAAGTGGCAATTGAACTAAATGGTATACACAAAACTTCCACAGCTATGGGAAAAATACACTGCAGACTACTGAACAAATGTGCAACTGTGGAAGTTCTTGAGCACAAAAAAGCCATTGAAAAGTATGGCATATCCCTTTAAATGCTATTCTCAGCCACTGTTGACTGGATTCTCAAAACACTTGGAAGGTGCAAAAATGTGCATGTCCACAAAATTTGTGCAGTTTAAGAAAAAAGGGGTAATTGCACTGAGTTATATACAGAAAATATCCACAGCTGCAGGAAAAACACACTGCAGACTGTAGAAAAAAGTATCCCTGCCGAAGTTCCTGAGCAAAAAAAAAAGCTATTGAAAAGTATGGCATATCCCTTTAAAGGCTATTCTCAGCCACTGTTTTTCCACAGTTGCTGAAAAAATGTTGCACACATGATGCACCACAGAGTGAGGTGTAACTCACCCTGAGCACAAAAACAGTGTACTAACAATTGAGATACAATTATAGTGGTAGTTCAGAAAGCAGCAACTGCAAACCTGTGGGCTGAATAGTAGCATCAGTCATTACCTCAAAAATAGCATACATTTCCACTGAAAGGCAACAAACCACAACCACATGACCCAGTGCCGCGCATAAAGGAGCACCCACAGGCAGTAGAGGCAGAGCTGGTAACAGATGCAAGTGAGTGCTACTGAACCAGGCAACATACAAACCTCAGGGAGAAAGAGAACCAGTGGTTACAGAATACCACTGTGGTGTATGGTCCTGCTGATACTGGTGGTGCTGATGTGGTCTTAGTTGTCTGACTGGCTGCTGGTCTCGCTGTGGGTACTTTCTGCTGCATCTGCGGCAAGACTGTCAAAATCTGATGCTCCAGTTAATAAGGAGCACCTGTTGTTGTGGCTGCTAAGCCTTTTCCTTAGCTATAGATCCACACTTGTGAATTTTCAGCGGCTGCAGAATTTCGCAACTGGCTTTATTTGCGATTTTCTACAAGTGCTGAATTTTTCTTTGTGAATATGCTGAACCTGAATTTCTGCAGTGTTGCAAGCCATTTTTCTGCAACTGCAGCATTTTTGTCTTTCATTGAGAATACAACTCAGGTTTTCTGCTGTTGCGGAAAGAAGGTTGCACACATGCTGTACCACAGAGAGTGAGGTGTAACTCACCATAAGCAAAAAGCAGTTTGCTAACAATTGGGATACAACTATAGTGGGGGTCCAGGTACCAACAACTACAAACCTGTGGGCTGTATAATAGTGTCAGTTGTTACAGCACAGATAGCACACATTTCCATTTAAAGGCAACAAACCCCAACCACATGACCCAGTGCAGCCCATAAAGGAGTTCCACAGGCAGTAGAGGCAGAGGTAGTAACAGCCAGAAGTGTGTGCTGTAGACGCAGGAGAAAGAATACCTCAGACAGGGACACACAACCAACAGATGCATATTACCAGTGGGTGCAAGATCTTGCTGGTACAGGTAGTGCTACTATGGTCCCAGTTCTGGGACTGGCTGCTTGTCTCGTTGGTAGTGCTGGTTCTGTTGCAACTTTTGCAGGACTTTCAAAGACTCCTGCTCCACTTACTATGGAGCACCTGCTGTAATTCTGTCTGCTGGGCCGTCACTATTATTTTTGCAGCTGCTTAAAGAAGGTTGCAGATTTTCAGCACTTGCAGAATTTCGTAACTCACCTGTTTTGCGATTTTCCGCAACTGCGGAACATTTCTTTGTAAATATGCCGCAACTAAATTTCTACAGTGCTGCAAGCCATTTTTCCACAGCTATTAGAATTTTTGGCTCTATTTGAGAATCCAGACCACAGTTTCTATGTATCAGTACATTTTGATATATCAAAATATATATTTTTAACATTTCTGAAGTAATCTTTACAAAGCATTCCTTAATCTACCACCACATATTGCTCTTTATCATATATAGTGTTTCACTATATATTGCTACTATACATGATGCTCAGGTAGCGGTAGTGCTCCTTGAGGGCTCAACTGAGCCAGAATAATCTGTGGTAGTTGCTGCTTGTGGAGGTGGCTGGGTCGGCAGCTTCAGGGAGCAAGGAGGGACCAGAACATGGAGAAAGGAGCTGCGCTGTAGGGAAAAAGTGCACGGCTCCAGGGAGGATTAAAAAGCGTGCCAATAGGCAGTGCTCCGGGAGGAGCCAATCAGTGGAGTGGTGGCCAGTTTGAGCATATGACTGGGCCTTAAAAGACAGAGCCCACATGCAGGGTGATTAGAAGCGCAGGGAGGGAGTGGTAGTGCTCCTAGAGTGCTCATCTGAACCAGAATCATCCATGGTAGTTGCTACTTGTGGAGGGGGGCCGGGTCAGCAGCTTCAGTGAACAAGAAGGGACCAGAAGATGGAGGAAGGAGCCACACTGTAGGAAAATACACACAACTCCAAGGAGGATTTAAAGACGTGACAATTGGCAGTGCTCCCAGAGGAGCCAATCAGCAGAGAGGTGGCCAGGTTGAGCGTATGACTGGGAGTTAAAAGGCAGAGCCCAGTTGCAGGAGTAATCAGAAGGAGAAGTGGTATTTCTTCCTCTCACCACCCACCACCTCTTGTAGTGGGGTAGAGGACCTATCAAAAAGGGCAGAAGGAGGAGCTCACTGGAAGGAGGGGTCGGGATTCATCCAGCTGGAAGGGCAGCACTACTACAGGACTTAGGTACTGTGACTTCAAATATTTTTGGTGGCTCTGTTATAAGTTTGGAGGCACTGGGGACTGTGTCTGGAACAAGGTAATGTAACTGTCTATTTCTAGAGAAGCTGCTTCAGAACAGGGCCACTGTGACTGGACTTGGCACTAGAGGAGGGTGGAATCTGTTTGGGTTCTGTGTTCTAGGGGAATTAAAGTGATTGATGTAGGACATTTTATGGGGCTTGTCACTGTTGTTCTAGGGGATAAGTCAACCATAGAAGCTCTGTGGTTGAGGGGTCCTAAGGTATATGATCTTTTCAGGAAGCAAGGCAGGGGTTGTTAGTGACACAAGAGATAGGGACTACATTCTGGGTAGTATTTCAGGAATTAAGGATATGCCGATGTGAGCAAATGGAGGGAGGTAGGGAAGGATACACTAGGAGATGGAGAGGCATTAACGTGGAAGGATGGGGACAGCAAAGAAGGGGGGAACAGGGGGCTGCAGGATGCTAGATGGGCCTAGAGGGATATAATAGTGGGCTGCAATGGTTGTGGGGCAGCAGTCATGATGATGTATTGTGAAAATTAGGGGGGTCCAAACTGTGAAGGGCTGAGGAGACTCGGGAAAAAGTGCAGTGGCTTGGGGAGTTGAGGATGTTGGAGGGTGAGGGAGGTTGCTGGGGAGGAGGTTGGAGGAAGGGGAGGATTGCTGGGAAGAGGGCAGCAGGAGGACACCACAGGGGTGGAACAAGGGTTTGGGGGATGGGATGGGGAGGAGAGGCTGGGGCAATGCTAAAGTGTGGCATAGCACGTGAGGGGTGGGAGGGCAGGAGGAAGGAGCCCACACTCAGCACGACAGAGTGGACAGGTAACAGGTTTGTAGTGCTGGCAACACTGGAGGAGTAGGGGGAGGTGAGGGATCTCCATTGGGGGTAGGCAAGGGGAAACGAGAGATTGGCACGGGGGACGGGAGTCTGGCAGAGGATGGTAGTAGCGTTAAAGGGAGGGGCATAGCTCAAAGGATGGAAGAAGAGAGCAGGGGTATATGGGAAAGAAGCAAGGCTAGTGAGCTATATAGTAGGGATTTAGCAGAGGGGGAGCCCAGGGTGGAAAGGAAGGAGGGGGGAGTGTGAGAGAACATTGAGGGGAGCAGAGATAGGTCTGGGGTGGAGGGGGAGGATCCGAAGGATGGAATGGGAGGGTTTCGACTGAAGCAGAATCTAGCAGTAGTCACAAAGGTAAAAGGGTGGAGGGGGAGACGAGTATTGGAGAGGGAGAGGTATTAGTGCTGGGGGACTCAATATTGAAAGGGGTAAGTTGGGGCAGTAAGGGGAAATGACATAGTCACATCTGGATGAAGTCCATACCTGACTTAACTGCAGGCAGGGTGTGGCAGTCAATTCTTAAGTGTGCTAGAAGGGATAGGAGGAAACCACATCTTGCGGTGCATGTGGGTACAAATCACCTGGCAAGGGAGATGGTGGAAGTAGTGAGGGAGAGGTTTGAGGACCTAGGCAGGTTGTGTGTGGAACTCTGGGATTGGTGGCCTTCTCAGAGGTGCTCCTAGTACCCTGCGCTAGCACAACGAGGAAAGTAAGGATTGAGGAGTTTAACACCTGGCTGAGGGAATGGTGTCACTCCAGGGGATAGGGATTGGTTGGGGGCTGGGACAGACTGTGTGATAACAAGGATCTTTATGTAGAGGACAGGGTACATTTGAGCAGGATGGGGAAGAAGGAATTAAAGCAGAGGGTCAGGGAATACATAGCTACTAAGGTGGATTTAAACTAGGTGGAGGGGTGACAAGTGGACAGATGGTAGGCAGAGATCCCAGAGAGGAGAGCCAAATGAGCTTACCCCCCCAGGCTAGCAGGGAGATACTTGGAGCAGTGGCATGGGGGGGCTATGAGAGGGTATCCCAGAGAGGGGAAGGGGCAGGATCAGGTTGGAGGGTGGTCTCCCTGAATGCAAGAAGCCTTGATAATAAATCAGAAGAATTACAGACTTTCTGGGCAATAGAAGAGTCGACATTGCGGCCTTCACAGTAACGTGAGCCACCCAGTATCAGGACTGGGATTTGACGGTCCCAGGTTTTAGGATATTCAGGAAGGATAGGGCTAAGGGAAAAGGTGGGGGGGTGGCAATATATTTACAGGAGGAGATAAGGTGTCTAAGGGAGGAGGGGGAGAAATGCAGAACAGCGGCCCTATGGATGCAGTTCAAGGACTTAAAAAGGAGGACAATGAGGATGGGGGTAGAGTACAGACTGCCGGCCCAAGGGGATGACCTAGATAGGGGGTCTTGCATCTGGGGGTCAGAAACCTGGGACATGCATACACCCTGGGGGGACCACACTGCAAGTCACATCAGGCGAGAGGGACTTAGGGATAGTGTTGGACAGCAAAATGAATAACACAGAGAATTGTCAAAGAGCTGCAGCAAAAGTAAACAGGATACTGGGCTGCATAACCAGGGGGATTACTTCCAGGAGGAGGGTGTGATCCTGCCTCTGTATAATGCTCTGGTTAGGCCTCAGTTTGAGTACTGTGTGCAGTTCTGGAGACCCCATCTTAAGAGGGACATAGCACTGCTGGATAGGGTCCGGAGGAGGGCAACCAGGATGATTCAGGGCATGGAGGGTTGGACCTATGAGGAGAGACTGGATGAACTCAATCTGCATGCATTGGAGGAGAGGAGGGACAGAGGGGACATGATAAAGACTTTCAAGTACGTAAAGGGGATAAATAAGGGTGGAGCCAGGAAACTGTTCAGGCTTAAGAAGAGGGGAACTGCCAAGGGGCACAAGTGGAAGCTGGAAGGGGGGAAGTACAGGGGGAAGTGCAGGAAGCTCTTCTTCACAGAGAGGGTGGTGGAGCCATGGAACGCACTGCCCAGGAGTCTGGTGGAAGAGACCACAGTGGAAGGATTCAAGAAGGGATAGGACAGGTACAGGGGGAAGCTGAGGCCAGGGAGGGCCTCCTCGGGGGCTGGGGGGGTGGAGGAGCTAGCTCCCAGTAGTGGGCTAGCTTTCGAGCAGACACGATAGACCATGGGGCTTCTTCTGCTGGCTTTTACTATGATACTATGATAGGGAGTTAGCTCAGCAAATCAGAAGGGTCTGTAGGAAAGGGAACACTGTAATAGTGGGGGACTTCAATCTACCAGGGTGGAGTGGAGAACCCAAACCACCACCACAAGTGCAAAGGAGCAGGTCAAAGTAGAGGCATTCCGGGACAGCTTCCTGGAGCAGTTAGTCCGGGAGCCAACTAGATTGGATAGGACTCTAGACCAAGTTCTGTCAAATGGGGAGGCTGTAAGGGATCTGGAGGTGGAGGATTCTCTGGCTGGGAGTGATCACCAGACGTTATGGTTAACACTCAATATAGGCAGGGAATCAGGAGGTACAAGTACCAGGGTAATTGATTTCAGGGGGACAGACTTTGAAAGAATGGGGGATATTGTGGGCAGGCATCTGGCAGGTATCAGATCATGCACCGATGCTAGCCAAAAATTGGATATTATTAAGGAAGGGCTGGTGGAGGCTATTGGGACATGTTCAAGAACAAGGAGTAAGAAAGGGAGGAAAAAAAAACAGCTGGCTGATGTATGAGGTCATGGAGGGGGTGAGGGACAAGAAAAAGGTATTTTGGAGACTCTAGAAATTGGGAGGGGAGGACAACAGGGAGATGTATATGAAGAAGTCCAGGGAGGTTACCAGGCTGGTCAGGGAGGCCAAGGCATCTAAGGAGCTGAGATTGGTGCAGGGTATTAAGAACAGACAGAAGGACTACTTCAGATACATAAGTGAAAGGTGGAAAAACAAAGATTAGATAGTGAGGATAAAGAAGGATGGGAGCTGGGTGGAGAAGGGGAAGGACCAAGCAGAGGTACTAAATGATTACTTCTGCTCTGTGTTCACGAAGGAAAAAGGGGGCCAGGCACCACCGAGGAGAGGTGGGGTGGGCAGGGAGGAAAGGAGGCTACTGATACAGGGATCACAGAGGATAATGTGCTGAAAGGATTATGGGCACTGAGGGGAGATAAAGCACCAGTCCAGATGGCATTCACCCTAGGGTACTTAGAGAACTAGCTGAGATCCTGGTGGGACCATTGGCTGACCTGTTCAATACCTCCTTGAACACAGGATGCATGCCACTGGATTTGAGGATGGCCCATGTGGTACCCATTCACAAGGGTGCACTCAAGGATGAACCAGTCAACTACCAACCAGTGAGCCTCACATCAATTGCGGGTAAACTGTTAGAGTAGATTCTAAAGGAGAGGCTGTGACCTTTCTGGAGAACAATGGTCTCCAGGATGGTCAGCAGCATAAGTTTGTCTCTGGAAGATCCTGCCAGATAAACCTGACTGAGTACTATGACTGGGTGACAAGGGAACTGGACAATGGCCATGCAGTGGATAGTCTGTATTTGGATTTCAGCAAGGACTTTGATTCCATGCCACATGGGAGGCTTGGGAGGGGGGACTGGAATATATAGTGGTGGGAACAAAGATGGTGAACTGGATCACCAATTGGCTGAAGGGTAGGCAGCAAAGGGTAGTGTGGTGGGGGGGGCTCTCAACACCGAGGGATTTGATGAGTGGAGTGCCACAGGGATCAGTGTTGGTACTGGTGTTTTTCAGGATTTTCATTGCTGATATCTCCCAAGGGGTCCGGAGCAGGATCAGTCTCTTCACAGATGACACAATGATTTGAGTGGTGGTGGATGACATCGAAGGGTGGAGCGGGATGCAGGAAGATCTGATCAAACTACAGGAGTGATTAGAGGCATGGCAGTTTAGGTTTAACACCAGAAAGTACAAGGTATTGCACTTCGAGGCTAAGAACCATGGGAGGATCTATCAGCTGGAGGGAGTACAGCTGGAATGCACTGAGGAGGAGAAAGATCTAGGGGTGCTCATAAAGCGGAGTATGAACAACTCAGCTTAGTGCAGGAAGGTGGCAACAGAAGCCAACAGAATGCTGGGGTGCATAGCAAGGGGAATCTCCTCAAGAAATAGGGAGGTGATCCTACCCATCTTCAGATCGCTGGTCAGGCTGCACCTGGAATACTGCGTGCAGTTCTGGTGCCCATTCCTGAGGAAGGAAATCAGATTGCTGGAGGGTGATGAAGATGATCCAGGGATTAGAGAGATACTCCTATGAGGAGAGGCTGGGCAAGCTGAACATGTATTCCCCGGTGGAGAGGAGAGATGGGGGGACATGATCGATACTTTTAAATACCTAAAAGGGATAAACAAGACTAATACAGAAGGGATTTTCCAGATCAGAAGGGGGAGGGTCACGAGGGGGCACCAGCTGAGAGTGGAGGGGGGAAATTCAGGAGGGAAGTCAGGAGATGGTATTTCACAGAGAGGGTGGTGGAGAGGTGGAATACTCTACCTGAGGAGGTAGTAGCCTGTAGCATGGTAGACAGCTTTAAGAGTGTATGGGACAGAGCAAGGGGGGGGTAATTATGAAGAGGGGTGAGACAGCTGCAAGGTGAGGGGCTAGTTATGCAATCAAGTAGATTCGATAGACCGTGAGGCCTGTATCTGCTGGTATTTTTGTATGTTTGTATGTTCATATTATAGCTTCCATATAATAAAATATATCAACTAAGATGGTTCAATGGGCCTACACAACCAGAAGTAGTGTTACGCTTGTGCAACTGTAATAACTGTTTGGCCATTCTCATTCTCTATTCCATGGGAAATTGCCACCTTGTAGGGTTACCAACGGTAAGGAACCACGTCCACCCCTAGATGTGCTACAGGAAAGATTCATTTGGCTAATGGTACCTTAGGAAGAAGACCCCCATGGAAAGAGGCATGCCACTGGAGGAGGAGGAGGAAGAGAGGTTGGTGGGGTAAAGAAAAAATGCTTCAAAAGGAGGCTGGGAGGAACTGCTTATATAGCTCAGGAAGGGGGTGTGGCTGGTTGCTCACCCCACTGAACAACAGGCATAGCCTTCCAGTTTTAAAAATATATATATTAAAATACATTTTTAAATTTTTTTCTCAATTTAGGTTCCACTTCATTGTATTTCATGACAAACTGTGTGTGAACTTGTTGGGAGATAGTCACATGAATAGACCTGACATAGTCCAGATCAATTCCTGTCTCAGCAGTGATTTTGGTGTCTTGAGGAGTGGTTCCTCGTGAACAAACTGATGTTATTCACTATTATGAACTGAGGATCGTAAAGAGAGGAATCTGATTGGCCAAGAGCTCTTTGAAGCCATGATGATATCGGCCTACATGATCAAGGCTTCAAAAAAGTTCTGGCACCACCAGCATCTTTGCTCTGTACTGTCGGGGAACTATTTTTTCAAAATGTACACCTACACCACCTAAAAGCTCATTCATAAAATGTTTTAAAACCTGTTTGTTTTATTTTTTTTTATTTATAAAGCTTCAAACTCGGTTCATACTAGCAATAAGTCACTCCAGGGTGTGGTATATCATGGGATATCATCACTTCTCGGGTGGTTGGATGCACTGGGCCTGCGGCCTCATGCCCAACCACCCAAGGCATGACAATATCCCATGATATACCACACCCTGTCGTGCCTCTTTGCTTAATTATACACTGGCAAGAAAAAATCCTGGACTCTGATTGGTCAATCTTGGGCTGGACCCATGATGTTATCCCAGCACAACATCACAAGTCTAGTCTCAGCCTCACTGTGAAGTTGTACATGAGCATCTCCTTGAGAATCTCCTTGAGCATTTGCTTGATTATTTCATCTGCTCTTAAAAAACTAAAATGTTTTTCCACACAAAAATATCTTTAAAATTATATTTTTTATTCTGTATAACAACGAGCCATTGTATAATAACGTATAATAGCAATAATGCTCTCCAGGGTGTGTGTAGTTTGGAATAACGTCACGCCTCAGTTGTTGGATGCACTCGGCCTGCAGCCTCATGCCCAACCACCTCAGGCACGATGTTATCCCAGCATGACACACACCCTGTTGGGCATTATTGCTTAAATAGAAACTTGGGTGTGGAAAGGCAGATTATACTTAATCTGTGAACAATTGCTGGGTCACACCATGAGGGTATGCAGTCCATCAAATACCTAGGTGTACTTCTGGATCAAAAACTTACCCCTAGGCCCTATGTTGACCACCAAGTGAAAACTTTTCATCAGAAACCTCGACTACTGTACCGTCTTTAAGTATTCCTCACTCAAGAAGTGAGATTTACCATCTCAAACAGCAGCCTGCTCCCTGTCCTACTCCATGGTGTCCTAATCATGCAGTCCCTTAGAGAAACTGAGATCAACAAGTTTAGTGTTTTATACAACAAAATAGGGCACTTTGCTGTTGATGCCGATCCCAAAGAACATCACTGTGATACCTTTACCTCTCTTGGCTGACCCTACGTTGTATGTAAATGGAAGTATTCAGTTGTCTGCCATACTCACAAGCTGATTGGAACCTCACCCTATCTTCCTAGCATGCAAGGCATATTGGGGAAAAAAAAACTAAAGGAGACTTCTTTACTCTTCTGCAGTCACACTGCTAACTATTCCAAGGACCAAAACTGGCACTTGTGAAGCCTCTGCCTATGCTGCCCCCTTCCGATGGAACAAACGTCTTATTGCTATGCAGAACTCTATTAACATTGATGTTTTTAAGTCTAAACTAAAGTCTCACCTCATCAGTCACACTTGTAATTGCAGTTACTGAACCCTTTCTGAACTCAGTTTATTGCTTTTGCATCTTCCAGTGCTGATCCCTAGAAAGCTGTTGTTTATAAACCTGTTTCTGAATTGTATTTACCTTCTGTCTCTGCTTGCTAATGATTGTAATGTCAATCCTGTACCAATATTTATTGTACTGTATTATATGCGTCCTCTCATAATTTTGTTTCTGCAATTAATCCTGACTCACCCCAAGAAAATGGACACTTCCTCAGTAGGCTTACCTAATTTTTAAAAATCAATAAAGAAATAAAAAAAAATGTATTCTGCTAAGATATTAGCACAGTAAAGACCCGGGATGCAGTCCCTTAAACACAATAGTGAAGTAGGTGCGAAGGGAGTTGGTGGATGAAGCCAAGGATAAAACTTATTTATTAAGTACACTAAGTGGGAATTGTTTGGCTCTTTTAAATTTACACATTAATGTACTTAGTCAAATAAGTGCAGAATTCATACAGTTTAACAAATACGGTTTTGTGTGTTATATATTTGGAATGTAACACTTAGTAGATGTGAGAGGTATCCTAGTATAAGTATTCATTTGTCATTCTTGTTTTCTGAGTGCCAGAATGAATAATGTAAGGTTTCTTATGCACTCTATCAATCAATCAAAATCTTTAGTTATCCAGGCGGGCACCATTGAGCAAGGCTTATTTGCAAGGTGGACCTGGTCATGAATACATCAAAGTACAGTACAGAAGCAGGTACACAAAAAGCAATAATATACATGGAAGAAAAAGTACATACAGTGTATACAATACAGTACAAGGCTGAAATAAAAAAAACAGCATTATTTTACAATTGAAGAAGTCAGCAGATGTAGAATCAACCATAGACATACAGGGGTTATAAGCAGAGATCTTTTGAGTGAGGCAGCCGGCAACTACACATATAGGGGAAAGAGGCCATGTATGGGGTGGCAGGTTAGAGAGGTAAAGAAGAGGAGGGATATATTACCAACGACTGGGGGAAAAATTTAACTAAAATCACAGAAAGTGACGATGGCTGTCGTGTACTTGTTTATTATGATAATGAAGGAGGAGGGGTAGATAATTGGGACACTACTATGGATGGGGTGGGACTTTAGCCAGGCTGGAGTGAACAGGGAAAGGTGGGTGCAGCAGGAAGAGTTAATAGGGAAAGAGTGAGAGTGAGAACCAGGGGTAGAAACATGGCGAGCGTCAGGATGGAAAGGTGGAGTTGCGGAATTAGTGGGCTAGTGGTGAGGAAAACATTTGCAAGGGTCTTTCATGTAGCGATCGTAGAGCACCTTGAAGATATTCAGGCTGACAGGGCAGCTCAGCTTCAAGTTTCTTTGTAAACCATTCCACAATGCGGGTAAAAAGAAGCTTAGAGCAGCTTTTCCGAAATGAGTTTTGACCCTTGAAACTTAGAGGGCAATTAGGGAATAGCTCCTTAGAGCGCAGGTGTCTAACTCACTCCGGGGAATACAATCTGAGACATATGAAGGGAGCTTGTTGGTCACCGCTCTGAAAGCCCATAGGGCGGCATTTTTATTCCTTCTATAGTAAAGGGAAGTCCAACCTAATGATGACTAAAGGGAGCAGTGGTGTGGGGAAAGTGGAAGGCCAGTAATGAACCTGATAGCTCTGTGGTAGAGGGTGTCCAACTTAGCCAGTGCAGAAGCAGTGCAGTGGCTGTAGAGCAGGTCCGCGTAATCTATTAAATATAGAAAGGTAGCTTGAATCAGTTGAATCTTGGCCTCCTTTGTGAGCAGGTGGTTAATTCTGTAGAATAGTCTTAATCTTTGCCTTAGTTTCTTCTGTAGTTCTTCAAGATGGTCGGTGAAGGAAAGTTTATGATCAAGACAAACGCCTAGATATTTGAATTTAGCTACATACTCTAGTGTTTCTCGAAGAACAGTGGTAATTTGTGGGATAGCTCCCCCTAGCAGGAATTGCCGCATGTAAGGAGGGGGAGAAGAGCATGGCTTTTGTCTTTTTCTCACTGAGCAAAAGCTTTTTGTTTATGAGCTGGTATTGTAGAAGGTTAAATTCAGCTTGGATTCTACAGGCTGCTTCCAGCGTGGAATGAATCAAGTACAGACAGCGCAGTCATGAGTGTCATAAGTGGATGTTGGCTTTTTGATGGGGTCATTGATGTTGTTAATGTAGACTTCAAAGAGGAGGGGACCAAGGATAGAGCCCTGGGGCATGCCCCTCAGCATAGGTTTTAATGGAGAAAGATCACCTTCAGCTTTAACCTGCTGTTTCCGTTCTCCAAGGTAGTCTGCAAACCAGCACATCGATTTATGGTCCAGGCCTAAGGTGCTTAGGGGGGAAAGAAGGAGGCTGTGATTGACTGTGTCGAATGCCTTACTAAGATCCAAGAAAACAGCACAGACATGCTTCTTGTTGTCAAGGTCTAGGAGCCAATCATTGGTTACCTTAGCTAGGGCTGTTATGGTGCTGTGCTTTGCTCTGAATCCAGACTGAACTGGTTTTAGTAGGCTTCTGGATTCTAAGTATACCCCTAGCTGGCCACACACTATTTTATCTAGTAATTTAGACAGGATGGGGACAGAATGATTTTGCACAGCGACTGTGCCATTTGCACTCTGCTAGCAATGCTTGCATTTTTACAAGTGCAAAAAAAAAAACTGCTAGATAAATGTGTAATTTTGGTAAACAATGTACAAGATAACATGTTATCTTCTAAGTGCAGTACTGTATATCACAATCACTTAATTATTGGAGGTTGGGCACATAACAATGGACAACTGTTATCAAGCAGCAGTTGCACTGTACCAGTGACAACACACAGGCCCTGCGCATGCTGAAGCCAGCAGTTCAAACCAAAAAGAACAAGCATTTGTCAATGCCGAATGTTTGCTTGCTGGAATTAGCAGTGGAAGTGCAGGAGTTAGACAGATGCAGTATAGGAATGGCATTGAAGTATTGAACTGACGCCAACTCCACCCTCACTCTGCAGAGATGGACAGGCATTAGGGTGCGCCTTTGAGTCATCACCCATGAGGGTCATGACATTTCACCTCAACTCACCCTACCCTTCAGACACTGACAAGTGTCGAGGTGTGCCTTGGGGTGTTTGGGCTTTACATTCACCTCATTCCATAAGGAAATATGATGAAATGGGTGCAGTATAGGAGAACAGGGTGAACTCTGGGGGCAAAGAGTCCAAGGCGCACCTCGATGCCTGTCACTGGCTGCAGGGTGGGGGTGGAATGGCATGATCATTACTGTTGACAATCCTAAGTCACACTCCTCACGCCTGTCAGTCCCTACAGTATAGGGCGTTATGTTAGAAAACCGTAATGCCATGGGCATTTCTTGGTATTTTTACTCCAAGTTTTCCACATGGGCTTTCTGTGACCCCACCACATGAACAGTGACACTATCAGTTTGTTAGGTGAAAGGTGATTTTGCACAGCGACTGCGTCATTAGGCGCCTCATGTGTGAAAACACATTTTGAACAGGATGTGAAAAGTGACAGGTGTACTGTTCATGAGGAAGTGTAAAAAAATGGCATTGTTGAAAATCTGGAGTGAAAATATACAAAAACTGTTGAAGTGATGAGCGTGCGTAGAAACTGCGCAACATACACCTGTAATGTAATTAGTTTGGGGATTTTTTTACAGCAGATTTTCAACACAGGCATTTTGGGACCTCTGCTCATGAACATTCTCACTGTGATTTTCGTAATCTGTCCAGAACACTAATTTTCAATGGTGACTGCACTATTCTGCGCCAGAAGTGCAAAAACATATTTCTGTCGGGTGTGAAAAATAACAGCTGTACTGCTCATAAGGAGGTGTGGAAAAATGCCAGTGTTGAAAATCTGGACTGAAAATATCACAAATTTGTGAACTTACGAGGGTGCATGGAAACTGCGCAATGCACACTCATAACACGGTAATTTTATGGACTTTTGTCACCAAATTTTCAATATAGCCATGTTAAGACCTTTGCTCATGAACAGTGTCACTGTGATTTTCTTAATCTGTCCCAAACATCGATTTCACACACCGACTGTGCCATTGTGCGCTACATGCGTGAAAACACATTTTGGGTGAGATGTGAAAAATAACAGCTACACTGCTCATAAGGAGGTGTGGTAAAATGGCAATGTTGAAAATCTAGAGTGAAAATATTAAAAATTCTCTAAGTTACGATCATGTGTAGGAACTGAAAAACGCACGCTCATAAAACAGTCATTTTTAGGAATTATTTCACCAAATTCTCAACATAGAGTTTTGGGAGGCCTACCTCATGTGATACTGTCATTTCATTACTTGATTCTGAAAGGTGGTTCCATGCAGTGACTGCAAAATCACCTTCAGGACCAAATAACAAAATGACTGTGCCTGAGATCATAAGGTGGGGCCAAAAGAACCCCATGTTGAAAATTTGGTGAAAAAAATCCTAAAAATGGCTGAGATGTGCACCAAAGTTGAAAAAAAAAACATTTATGCCATCATACAGCTTACCAACATTTCTTCAGTTTGTGGTCATCTTTGAAGAGTGCAGACATGTTCCTGGTACACTGAAGATCATCGCACCAGGCTCCGGAGGTAAGTATGGGGTCGGGGGTGGGGAGGTGGGTGTGCAGAGGGTGGGCATGGGTTGGGAGAGGGGCAAGACAGTCAACAAGGGATCTTTTTTTTTTTTTTTTCTTTTTTACGGGTTTTTTTTCTTTTCAGGAAGACGATGCGGGACTTTTGCCATGCTAAGGTGGGCTCCCAGCATGGCAGCTATAAGTTTTTTGGGGGGCCGTGGAGCTGACAGGGCATTGGGCACCCCCGTCAGCCATACGGACTTTTGCCACACTGGGGTGGGCTCCCAGCATGGCACCTGGAAGTCTGTTTTTTTGGGGGAGTACAGTGGAGCCAACGGGGGATTGGGCACCCCATCGGCCATACTGACTTTTGGCACACTGGGGTGGGCTCCCAGTGTGGCACCTGGAAGTCTGTTTGGGGGGGCAGTGGAGCACATGGGGGATTGGGCAGCCCCATTAGCCATACAGTGTGTGGGGGGAGCACATGAGCATGCTGGGGTGGGCTCCCAGAGTGCTACTTGGGTGTTTGTTGGGGGGGAGTGGAAAGCAGTTTTGACTGTAGGCACTTTGCACACTGCTGATGGCAGTACGTACATTGCCTGCCGATGGCAGTATGCAAATTTCCTACACATTGCCACAGCTGATTGTAGCGGTCTTTGGCTTTCAGCTGTATGCCACTGCATCTGAACTGCTGTTATAGACAGCTCAGACATTTATTGGTGCAGTGAGGCCATGCCTGCAAGAAGGAGCAGGGCATTGGAAGCGGGGTGGCACACCTATGAAAATTCACATGATGGCACTATGTTTCTTGCACATGGGCACAAGAAACATAAAAACCTAAATCTTCAAACAAATAGGTGTCTAAAAAGTTAAAACAAGTAAACTGATGATTTAGAACCAAATATGCAGTGGACTGACAGAACAGAAGTGTAACAATATAGTGTAAATTTAACTGTATAGTCTAAACCTGTTTTATGTAAATCCTCCTACTGCCTGAATGTGTCTTTCAAAAGGTCTTCTGTTTTTGCCGTGCATGTGTCTGGGTTATGCCTAACAATAGACTGCTGTAGGTCAGTCTAGTGCACTCAAGAAGAAAATAAAAACACAAACATAGGCAATTAGATTCACCTTTCATAATCATTTGTGAGTGGAATGGGATCCATTTGTCACTTCTGGCTGTGCCATTCGTGGGTTATGGTCAAGGCCCCTGGAATTCTGCGATTCTGCAGTTGTGGGATTTTCTGCAGAATTTGCATCATGCCGCAGAATATATATAGTGCCGCAGAATTCATTGTTTTTGATGAATTATCATTCAAATACACTGTTTTTCCATAGTGTCAAGCTTTCTTTCCCATCTCATTTATCCTGAAGCCCCTTCTCTGTGCTCAGCATGTGATGTCATCGATGACATCACATCATATTTAGTCAATGACAGGACTGTGTTTTGCCAGAGAAATAAATAAATCATGCTGCAGAAAGCAGAAAATGCTGCCGCAGAAGCCAAGGAGCCCTGCCGCAGAAAACAGAAAATTTTGCCGAAGAGCACTAGGGGCCATGGTTATGGTTCTGCTTCCTCAAGTGTAAAGATAATTTGCATATTACAAAATTGGATCCAAGAAATACTGTACTCTGATTAGATGACTGGAAACTTTAGCCAAGGGCAAATCACTATATACCACATACATAAAGTGGCAGTCAACCAAATAACAAGCCAAAAAGTGAAACAAATCATTACTCCTGCCTCAGCATTCTATTTCAAAACTATCCAGATGCCATCTTTACGCTTGATAAACGGCACCAAAAAAGAAATGCAAAATGACTGACATAAACTGTAGTTTTGAGATTGCTGATAAACAAGAACTACAGATTATGTTTGATTTCATGTTAGTCCAACATTGATAAAAAGCAACCCAAAAAAGGATAACACATACTTCCATTCGAACTCTTATCACATTCCCCTAAGCTCCTGCCAACTCTTCACACTGCAACTGAAACTTCAAATGCCACTGCCAGTCCTCCAAGCCATGCCAATGTACAGACCCACACTCCTGATTCAGAAAAAATTATAACGTCCTGCAGGCAAGCAAGTGCAGTAAGTACCTCAAAGCACAGACAGACATACACACACACACACACTTGGCTGAGCAAGAAATATTAAACCTAGAGGTAGATAAAAACTAGGTTTCAAAAAAGAAGTAGGAAGCAAAACAGTCCATGGTGACTGGCACCTGTATAAGACCTCAATTTTTCAAGTTTATAATAAAAAGAAGGCAGAGAACATACTTTGTGTCACAATCTACTGTATTCCAGTGAAAAAAAACATGCAACAATAAATACAAATCCAAGCCAAACTATATACATTCTCTGTTGAAATAGCACAGACATGCTGGATATGATGCTAAGCACATAGCAGAGGAAACCCCCCCTCTACCTGTTCATTCATCATCACCTGATGCATTTCGTGCATGAGCATTTTTTCAAAGGATGATGAGCATGTCACCGATACCCCCTTGTAAAAGTCACCTTAGTGACCACAAGTATGTTTCACAGTGTTGGCTAGTCCAGGGTAAGCTTCCGTAGCCTCTAGGACTGAGTGGACACCACAAATGTGGCAATTGCAAATACTAGGTAGATATAGGAACAAATAACTTAGCTGGTCAAATGGTCGATGAAACAAACGCAGCTAACCAACCTCGTGGATAAACTGACTTCAGTTTTGTCCACTGTCTCATTCCCTGAAATTCTGCCTGCCTGGGGGGGCAGGGGGTAGTAAGCAGAAAATCAGGTAAAAGGAGATCACTGACTTGAACACATGGCTTAAGGACTGATGTAAGGAAAAGCGCCATCACTTCATGGGAAACGGGAAATTCTGGAGCTGGACTTTTCAGGTTCAATGGCCTTCATGTCACAAAGGAGGAGACCCATGCACTTAACCTGAAGTTTGATGTTTTTATCAGCTATTTAAATTAGAGGAAGGGGAGAGGGCAACAGCACCCACTGCTGCACCAGAGGTAGCAGTTGCCCCTCCCATATCACCTACTAGTTCCACAACAGGTCACAGTAAAACAGGCACAAACCAGGAAAAAATGAATACGTTCCTGGCCAAACAAATCAGACGGTGTACTATACAAAGAACACTGAAAGCAGGGAAAACCAGTGCTGTCAGGCACTCTGTCTCAATGCCTGTTGCCTAATAAATAAGATAGTAGACCTCACTGCCTTAATGGCAGAGGAAAACCTTGACTGGGTCTCCATAATGGAGACTTGGTTCAACGAGAACCATTCCTGGGATGTTGCTATCTCTGGGTATACTCTATTCCGGAGAGACCGTAAAGGGAAGAAGAGTGTGTGTGTGTGGGGAGGGCATCTATGTGAAGGAAGGAATCAAGGCCACAGAGGTAAAGAAGACACACACCGAGTCTGAAGTCCTATAGTTCACCCTTGGAGTTGGGAAAAAGTCCCCATCTGAGTGGGGGTGAGCTACAAACCCCTGCCTCAGCAGATAGATAGAGACAAAGAGATTTTATTTATTTATTTTTTTATCTTTTATTTATTTAAAATTTAGTAACTGGGAAAAGCACACAGAGCAGCGGCTTGTTTCCAGGCGTGACCCGGGGACAGGAGAAACAGAACAAATAAAGGATTACAAAAAGTACAAAATGCAGAATGAGAAAAACAGCATAACACAAAAAATAACATTTTGGAAATGAGGTTGCATGACAATTATTCAACGGCAAAACTAGAAACTGAAGTCACATGTTGGGGCAAAAAAAAAAACAAGGTATCAAATTGTAAAAAGTGAGAAATGGCAGAGGAGAGTTCAGGGTCTTTTGGTCATGAGATTAGGCTGGGGACAGCAGTAGGAGAGGAGATGCTAAGTGCAGGACTGGCAGAGGTGAGGCAGTGTGAGCTGGGAGGATAAAAAACAGGGGTAAGGGTAGTGCAACAGGAGAGTTAGTGTAAACTGAAGGACATAGCACCAGGGAGGGAAGAAACTAGGAAGTTTGTTGACAGGGGGAAAGGGGTAGCTGAACTACAAGGGAAGAAAGGTAGTACAAAAAGATCAGCAAGAAGTGTGGAATGGAGTAAGCAGTCCCATAGAAATGAGATGAGCAGTACAGCCTGAAGAGGTAACAAACAGGGAATACAGAACATTAGGGTGATGCGGAGGGGGGGCACTGGGAGCAGGCCTGGAAGGGGAGGAATCTGAGAAGCATTTTGAAAGAGAGAAGGGAGGAGGATAGACAAAGGTCAGGGGGTAATTTGTTCCAGAGTGAGGGGAAACAGAAGGAAAAGGCAGATTGACCAGAAGCGGAGTGGGGGTGGGGAAGAGAGAAGGTTCGAGGGTCTCTGTGACGAAGGGAGTAGTTAGAGGTGGCCACCTAGGAGAGGCAGGAGGAGAGGTAAGAGGGAAGAGTACCACACCAGAATTTAGCAGTAAAAGATGCACAGTGAACCAGTCTCCTCTGGGACAGGGGAGCAAGTGATAGAGCTGAGTAGAGAAAGCAGTGGTGGGTAAGGGGAAGGGAATCAGTGGTGAAGCGGTAGAAGGAGTTTAACAGAATATCAAGTTTGCTTAAGGAGGCCTGAGAAGCCGTGCCATACACCACATCGGCACAGTCAATAGTGGGTAGTATAATTTTGGTGACAAGCTCGTGACACATGGGGAGGGGTAGGCAGGTTCTGTGCTGGTAGAGGGCACCTAGTTTAAGGCAAAGCTTGGTGCAGATGGCGTCAACTTGAGTGGAGAAGACCAGCTGGCAATCTAGCCAAACCTCTAAATATTTGAAAGCTGAGACACTTTCAAGACAAGAACCATCCAAGGTAGAGAAGGTTGGAGGGTGCTGAAAGAGGGCCAGTTTCTGTCTGGTGCCGAATGTCATAGCTACTGATTTTTTCACACTAAGATTGAGCTAGCTTTCTAAGAACCAGGACTGGATTCTATTAAAATCATCCTTGGGGGGGGGGGGCTTGCACATTGTCAACAGAAGGCCCAGAGAGGAAAAGAACAGCATCATCAGCATACATGTGTATGTCGGCAGAGCTGCAGACAGAGGTGAGGTTATTTACAAATAGAGAGAAAAGGATAGGACCAAGTATGGAGCCTTGGAGGACACCGGTGAGGACTGGTTATGGGGGGGATAGAACATCACCCATTTGAACCAACTAAACTCTTTCATAAAGACAGTACTGGAAATATTTTACCACAGGAACAGTGAGACCAACAGAACTGAGAGTCTGTAGCAAGAGGGGATTGGAGATGGAATCAAAAGCTTTCGCTAGGTTGATTAAGATGACGGCTGTAATTCGGCTCTTTTCCATCATGGAGAATATTGAATCTGTGATGTGTAGAAGAGAAGATATGGTTGAGTGATGCTTCTAGATGCCAGACTGCACTGGGTAGAGAGTGTTGGAACTGGCAAGGTAGTCAGACAGCCTTGAGTGGATGAGAGATCCTTGTAGTTTATCAAGGGAGGGGAGGAGGGAGATAGGCCTATACTTACCAGGGGTAGAGGGTTCCCCCCTTTTATGGAGGTTATGGACTTTAGCTGATTTCCAGGCCTTGAAAACAGAGGAAGAGGAGAGAGAAAGGTTCCCTCTCGCACCCCACCATTTACTCTAGCATGTCTTCTCCGCTCAGTCTCCCCTCACTCCCCCCATTTCTCCCTATACCTTATCTCCCTTCTTTCCCACCCTTCACCTCCACTGCAGTACCTACCTCTCTCTCGTACCTCCTTTCTCCACCCCACTGCCAGCTATCCCCAACCCTCTGAACTACTGACAAGGCACTTTGTGGATGCTTATTCTCCCCCCACCCTCATAAAGTGTTTTTCTTGTTAAATTAACTTGTACCTATGTTTTGAGTTTTTCTGTAAGTTCTGAATACAAGCTGTATCGTTCATTGTGATGTACCTTTGCTTTCTCCTATTTTACTTTGTTTTACAATCTATGATGTGGAACCTTTGTAAAAGAGCTTGTGCCCAAAGGTCTTTTCTGAATCACTAAATAAATACAATAAATCTGGATGTGTGTGAGTGGGGCTGCAATTGCAGAAGCAGAGATGTAGAGAAGCTTGGAGTGGAGACTGTCAGTGCTGGATTTAGAGGGGTTTAGGGAAAGGAGGTCAGAGTAGAACTCAAGAGAAGTGAATGGGGGGAACTTATAAGTGGGGGGTTTAACAGGTGAGACCGATTGGGCTGGTGAGGGAGAGGTGGGGGGTCCTGGATCAGGGATGGCGCAGATGGCAAAAAACTTGTTGAAAATATTGGTGACTGAGGCCAGGTAAGAAACAGGAGACCCATCAACAAGTAGAACTGGATGCTGGAAACCAACCTGATGATGGCCAATAAAGGTGACTTATTGTTCATCAGAGCCTTCAATCTGCCTGACATAGATTGGGTCACCTTCATGGCATAATCAGGCAAGAGCACTGATTTTCTCATGGCTCTGAAACAGGCAGAACTAAAGCTGCTGGTGCACTTACCGAGCAGGGAAAAAGCAATCCTGGACCTTGTACTATCGAACACTACCAGGATCACTGATGTCAAGGCAGTAATCAATTTAGGGTCAAACGACCATAGATCAGTCTGGCTCACAGTCAAAAGATCAGAGGACAAAAGCCACACAAAATTGAAGATCCTAGACTTTAGGAAGGCTGACCTTATCAAAATGAAAACATGCATTAAAAATAATCTTAAACTTATAGAGGGGGAAGACATGGAAGTAACCTGGAAAGCCATAAAGGGCACAATCAATCTGGCAACAACAGATTGAACAAAACAGATAAGTAAATCTAAGAGTGGGAAGAACCCTCTTTGGTTTACTAAAGAAGTAGTTTACAATATAAGGGAAAAGAAAAGAGCTTTCAAGAAGTACAAGGAAACTAAGAAGGAAATGAACATGGAGAAATACAGAGCATGTATGGTTGTAAAGAGGAAAAACACACTCCAATTAAAAATGTTGTGGTGCCAAGGACACTGTTTCCACAATTTGATATTTTAAGGGCCACTTTTTACGAACAGTTCCAAATTCAGACATGATAATACCTTCCACTGCATAGTACCACTGCAGTTTGTGCTCCACACACGCACCTTCAAGTTATGGCCTGTGACTGTATGTGTAGCGCTTGAGTCCCAGTACATACTTATGAATGTGTGTGTTGTTCCTAGTAAAATTTTTGTGTTGTTTGGAGGCCTGCTGCCATCACATCATGGACATCACTGAACTTAGCACTTCTTAATCCGATGTGCATGACTTATTAAAGACAGTCATCCACACCACAACAACAGCACTTTGAGATGCAGCACCATTTATGTGTATGTGAATCGCCACCAACGCTATCGGCATAGTAACAGCACAAACTATGGTAACATGCGGTGGCAGAATGGGGAGTGGTTGGTGCACCACAGAGTCCAGTGGTATTAGGAAGTGGAAGTTAGCTGTGCAACTCAGCTACATGTTTCCAAATTTGGAAGCCACATCATTCCTCAATGGGTCAGCATTCAAAAAATTAGACCTTTTGTCAACTCATAGCCAAAAGCTGGTAGATTTTATATCGGGCTAGTAAGATTTTCATTTGAGTAGCCCAGTGGGCTTGTGGTGGAGAAGGCAACACTTCAGTTTGTACACCAACTGGGCCAGTAAAAAAATCTTTGGGGCCAGTGGATTTCCCCAGTCATTAGCCATACTGACAAGTGGCGGCAGAACTTGTTTTCAACCCCTGGTACGTATCTGTGCTGGTGGGTCATAAAAGCAAGAACATGTTGCAGTCACAGTGATGACATTAGTTGTAGAAAGGCATAATTGAACTGTAAGTATTCATCGTATAATCCATCATTGAAGTACACAAGGATTAAAAAACTGGTGGATGACCACATAGGGCCTACGATCAAATATGCTCCCTCAAGCCAAAATATAACTCCTGTCACCGGTTAATGGAAACAAACAGTAGATTTCTGTGACATACACCTCAACCACTGTGCATGGCGTGCACTCAGAAGAATGTGTAGGAAAAAACAGAAGAAAAGCATGACACGTCACAAAAAACTATGCCAATCCGTGCTACCATGTGATACTGTCTTAAGCAGTGCTGTACAAAGTTTCCAGAGGAGACAGTGGCATGCCAATCTGTGCCATCATCTGCACCAAGACATATCCATGTGATGCATGCCCTGATGACACAGGAAATCAAGTACTCAAGCATAGTGCTCCTGTTGATCAGCGACCGAGCATCGCGAAGCACTGTTTTAATTGGAGTAGAGAAAGCAGATGGCCACCTAAATGCCTTCTCACTACACCCAGTATGACCATTGTGTACAGACAAACTACACATCTAGCCTTGCCCTAGACTCTGTGTAAAACCTTGCTGTCTATTGAACATCATAACTTAAATGCTACTCAATAACCCCCCAGCTGCCCTGTGCCATGATGGAGTTACCTGCCTTATTGAAATACTAACCTCCTCCAGCGTCATGAATACTTAGATCCAACTAAGATGTTGACATACCCATTATAATGATAGAAGTATTCTTCCATATCTCCAGCGTCTTCGTCTCTTGATCCTTCCACACCTGTTCAATGACTGGCACAACATACAGTCTTTGGAAGTGGAAGAATGATGATTCGCTGATCATTGCAAGATTCAGGCATTGAGCAAAAAGTGGGATTTTTCCAAAATTGTTCCCAGAAAGTAGAATGGCACTCACTGTCATTAGACCTCCGGTATGAAATCCATGCTTAAGCTGGGGCTGGCTTGACCATCTGTAGCTAATGTGACCACCAGGGCAGATCTGAAAGAGAATGACATGTATATACAATACTGTGCATATGTGCATAAAAGATTAACAAACTACATAATGCATTGTAAAAGTAGAAACACATTCTACAAACCCATAGTAAGGTCAAACACGTGCCATAGGTACGTGAAGATATCTTTGGTTGCATCCCACACAAGTGACAGCTTGCCAGTGTGCACTTGTTCACCAGTTCCAGCAGGTTGTTAATGTAAATCAGGTTGAGGCTCTGCTGCACAACTGTAGAAATTACATCACCCAGTTCATGTTGGCTGCTGAGGCTGTTAGTTGATCCATCATTTGGTGTATTGTGATCCTGATCATGCCCTTCTGTACATTCCAACACTTTGTCCTCAAAGATAGATGTAGTGACATCAATGGTGAGTAGTACACTGTGAAGTTTGTAATAGAAAAATGTTTTAGAAGCAACACGAAAAAAGCATACATACATCATAGTACAAGGCTAAACAGTGTTAATGAGTATTGAGAATTGAAAGTACTGTTCAGACATATCAGAATCAGATGCTTTAAAATCACTGTCAGAGTCACTGATAACATGACAGCCATCCTGATCAGCAAGTTACTCATGGCAGTTGAGACTGTGAAGAAAAAGACACAAGCACTTGAATGAGCGTCACTGTCAGATTGCCAATGTTGACATTATCTCACCTAAGAATAGGAACATACTGTGAAGTAGGCATAGATAAGAAAGATACAAAATCACACATGCCCCCACAATGCAGAGCATCATGGGCTGCATATGCAAATCACCACAGAATATTATGCCAGTTCAACTTTAAGCAGAAATGCATGGTGCTGAAAGGCCTCTCACACAGTTTGCAATGGGTGCCAACAGAAGATACATATATATATATATATATATATATATATATATAGATATATACACAATTATGGTAGCACGGTAGTGCTACCATAGTTAGGGTTGAGGAGCCATTTCTATGTTAAACCCCAAAACTTTGCACCTTAATAACTTTGCAACCATTTAACAGATTTGGCTGAAATTTGGAATACATGATCAAGAATCATAGGCCTTGGGGTTTGCCAAGTTTCGTAGTGGTCAGATATACGGCTGTGGAGTTATTAAGCATGATCTGTGCGCACATTTACGCTTTTTCTGGAATTCTACGGTAGCACCTACAGGTTGTATGGTTTGTGCGACCGGTCCAAAATCTTCAGGGAACATGCGGCCAGGGTCCCCAATGTGCCTTTTCAAGATTTCGTGAAAAAATATTAAACGGTTCAAAAGTTATTCAAAAAACAGTTTCCCATTATAAGTCAATGGGAAAAGTTAACGAAAAGTTCGACAGTGTCGCAAATGCATTTTTACTTTCGCAAATGGGCCTGTTACTGTCACAAATCCGCCATTTTGTTTTCAGTTGGTGATCAGAAAAATGGTTGGCATTTAAATTTGAGACCCTCTAGCAACGTAATTCTTTTTGTATTCACCTAGTCGGGCCCTGAGGATGCTTGCCAGGTCTTTATTTTGTGTTAAAACACCACAGAAATATGTTTTTCAAATTTCTGGAAAAAGTACTTTCGCAAATTACTTTTGTGCTCACGAAAGTGTCGAACTTTTTTGCGAAAGCTTTCGCAAATTTCGACAGTAGTTTTCCATTTGTGGGAAAGTGACAGTGATTCTTTGGCACTGCGCCGCAAAAGAACTGTTGGGAGTTTTGGGCTGAAATTTGGAGGGAGCGGAGCTAACATCTCACAGATGTGCCTTTCAGTGGTTTGGTGAAAATATATTACACAGCGGCAAAGTTACGGCACTCGAAAGTTGACGCTTTTTCCCATAGCATAACATTACGGCTCCCAATGCATTACAGAAATCCTTTTGATCCGTGCTGCAAAATAATGGTTTGGTCTTTTTTCCTGAAATTTGGAGGGAAGACAGCCAAGAGTCCACAGATGTGCCTTTCAGTGGTTTGGTGAAAAAATATTACAGGGAGGAAAAGTTATGATGCTCCGAACTTCTCTTTTTTCCCATAGGATAACATTACGGCGTTCGCCATGCCTTTCAGGGCCCGTATCTCGGAAACGGTGCAAGATACAGACTTTTCGTCGGAAAAATTCTTAGCCCCTAATGGGGGCTAAGTATCAAATTAGCCAGGAGAGTTGTAAATAATATGAGTTTAAAACATTTTTTCTACGTCGTATGGTTTCTGAGATATTACATATTTAGTATTCCAAGTTCTCATTTTGTGTGCCGATACCTATTATTATGCATACATTATTTGTACTCACTGTCTTTCTCTATGCAGGTTTTGGGGAAAATCAGCCTGTGCACTTACATTACTGTTACTGTTGCCCTTTCCGCTTGCGGTTATGTACCTGTTTCAATTACCGTTGACGTCTGCGCCACCATGTGCGTTATCCTTTGTGTTTTCATTTGCAGTTGCATTTCTGTTATTTTTTGCCATTTGTGTCTACAGTACTGTTTATTTTTCTGTTTCGCTTTACGTCACCATGCCCATTGACATTTCTGTTTGCAGGCACCATGTTACTCTGTGACAACAGATCACGTGGCAGACCATTCCGGAGTACGCCACCATGTGCGTTACCCTTTCTGTTCTCATTTGCGCTTGTGTTACCATGTGGGCCAGTGTTAGCATTTCTGTTTGCATTGCTGTACCTGTTAGTATGCCACAAGACATCATGTGGCGGGAGTGTGGGGCCCAAAGGGCCCAGAGCTTCCGCCGCTGTATTACATTCACTATTTCTTGTGTCATTCTCAAAAAGAAGGGCAATTAGAGGCAAAAAACTCCATTTAATGCATTAGTCAGGGTTGTTCCACAGTGACAAAAGTGAGGAAGTTTGCTGTGGGTTGAAAACCCCTTGGACCCCCGCCACCCCAACTGGCACTGGGGTCTGCATTGGGATCGTGGGTCTAACTCTCACCCATTCTCCTATACTTCTGTTGCTTTAAGAAACCAGCCTGTGCACTTACATTAATGTTACTGTTGCCCTTTCTGCTTGCAGTTCTGTACCGTTTAACTTTCCGTTGATGTCTGTGCTACCATGTGTGTTATCCTTTGCGTTTTCATTTGCGCTTGCGTTTCTGTTATTTTTTGCCATTTGTGTCTACTGTACTGTTTCTCTTTCTGTTTCACTTTGCGTCACCATGCCCATTGATATTTCCATTGACAGGCACCATGTTACTATGTGACAAGACATCACGTGGTACAACATTCCCGTCTACTCCATTGTGTTCGTTACCCTTTCTGTTTTCATTCGTGGTTGCGTTACGTTGAGCGCTACTGTTAGTGCTTCTGTTTGCATTGCTGTTCCTGTTAGTATGCCATAAGACATCATGTGGTGGGAGTCGGGGCTCCTGCCACTGCATTACATTCACTATTTCTCGTTATCATTGTCAAAAAGAAGGGAGATTAGAGGCTAAAAACTCTGTTTAATGCATTAGTTAGGGTTGTTCCACAGAGACAAAAGTGAGGAAATCCGCTGTCATGGTTGAAAACCACCCTTTGACCCCTGTGCCCACCCCCCCAACTGGCATTGGGGTGCGCATTGAGATTGTGGGTTCTAACTCTCACCTCATTCTCCTATACTTTTGCTGCTTTACACACGTGATGGGGTTAGAGTTACGTCTAATGACAACCAACGTGCATCCCAGTCTTAAACCTTGTTCAGTAAATGGTTTACCTGATCATGTATGTCAATAAAAGATTAACATAAGGCTGTTAGGATGTTTGGAGGAATTACAAATCTCCATTTAACACATCATGTGACAGATCGTTGTTATCTGTGTCACTGTGTGCATTGCCATTTATGCTCTCATTTTCACTTCTGTTACTATATGTGCCACTGTTAGCGCTTCTGTTTGCATTGCTGTTGGTGTTAGTATGACACAAGACATCACCAAGAGGTCGGGTGAGCAGTGGAGCAGCCAATGTCAGACAAAGTTAGGTAGTATATTGTAACTGTATGTGTAGATGACCACACAGATGTATTTGTAAACTGAAGCATACTGTATACCCTCAGATTATATATGTACAATTGTGTTCTATTTGATCTACTGTTTGCTTTCCGGGTCACCCCTGAAAAAGTGATGTCCGGGGACTTGAGGGCTATATGGTTATTTAAATTCAATTAAGCAATAATGCATGATGCAGGGTTATGTTAATGGTCTGTTAATCACCTTTAAGAGGTGTACTGTGGCACGAGGTGTAGCCGAGTGGCATATGTCCGATAGGGTGATTAACTGACTATTAACACAATTCTTGGGAGTGTCTTATTGCTATAATAATGAAACATGTTTTTAAACAGTTTTAAGCCTTGTTCAGTATATCATTAACCTCTTCATGTATGGTAATAAAAGATTAACATAAGGTTGTTAGGATGTTTGTAGCCAATGAGAAACGTCTATTTTGTCAGACTCTGAAGTACACATAGTAGTGACTAAATGGTACATTTATAGTCACAGCTGTGACCTGTTGGGTGCTGATGTGTGGCACTTTGGTATAGTAATAATGACTGCATAGGCACAGGAAAAGTAAGTACATTGCTGAGTTTTTTACACTGTTAGGAATTCTGTCAAATGTGACATGCAATGTCCCACATCATTGCATATGCTGTGATACTGACTGTATGTCATAGGTACCAAACAAATTGATGGAGGTATAGTTGTAGCAGTATAAGTTAACACTGATTTGTATGCTTAAGTCATAGACACTTATTTTTATGTCATAATGGTATTTAAAGTAAGGAGTCGACACAGGTGGTTATGGTTTCAAAACATTTATTGCCAATTTGTCAAATGGAGAAAAGGTCCAATCAAGAGTGAAATTTAGTTAACAGAAGCAGTCTCACAATACAATCTTTGTATGTGTGCAATCATTGCTTGTCATATATGTAAATGTGTAAGAATAATAAGAACTGTATAATATGGATTTGAGTAAGTGTGTGATATTATAGGAAACTAATCAGGTGTTGTGTGTTTCTAGTCATTTTTCAGTACTCACTACTCTTTACATGAGGAAGTAGTTTTTGACATTCGACCTGAAATTCTAATAGTCAGGGTGAAGCTGTGGTGCTTCATTATATACTTATTATTGAATGTGAATGCAGTTTGTAAAAAAATGTGACTTTTTAAAATGGTTGTATGTTGTAATTATGTGTAGTGCATTACTTGTGTGGTATGTTAATAAGGCAATGTCAGTAGGTTGTGAAGTGTGATTACACACATGATAGACAAGTGTTTTGTTGTAATTGTGTGACTGCTAATGTGGATGTTCCTGGGGTGGGCGACAAACCATATGCTGACTGTCTAAGTAGTACAATATACAAAACATTTTCATTTTGTGACATTTGATTGGTATTATTTAATAATATGTCATTGACTAGGCGCAAATGGAAAATTCCCACCCGACCCCTCAATTGAGGCGATCATAAATATTGTCAGGAACAGGTATGCAGTTTGTTGTGATCAGTAACAGTGTCTGATTTACAATTGTCAATATTTTTTACATATGTTAGAATTACTAAAGTGACAAGTTTAAAAAAAATAATATTTTCACATGAACAAATGACATTTCAATTCTTACATTGGCTTCTATGTAAATTCTTAACTTGTAAATACTAAAACTGTGCATGGAATGCATTTTGTAACAAACTTATGGTTAATTAAATGTAGTTACTATAGTGTTGAATAATATGTAAAACATTCACTTATAATTTAGTGCTACACTAGTATTTTTAGTACAGGTATCAAACTAGTTATTAAGAATGTACACCTGAATACAAATGTTTATATTATGTACAAGTAATTGCAAATGCATGTAAAAGTCAGTAAATGAGATTCTGCAATTGCTTCTTATTTACAGTTGTGTAATTCAGCTTCTTGCATTATCAATAAAGGTAGTTATTTTTACATATGTACAATACTAGTATTACGCATGAAAGTAATAGTGCTACACTGTTGCATGGTGACCGAATGATGTTCTCTATATGTCAAGAGTCAATAGACAAATTGAAGTGTTGACAGAGTGGAATGTTTACTGAATGTTAGAAGTGTAGCTCAGTTATTTACGATAATAACTGAGAAGTTCTCTTTGTTTGCAAAGAGTAAGAGGTTATAAGTCATATCAATTTGTTGTTATATATGAGTTGATACATGGATGCTTAAAGATATGTACAGAGGAGGAGAGCAGTAAGTCCTCAGTTCTTAGATGTACAATCTTTGATACATATGTAATCATGGTTTCTCTAGTGACTTTGAATATTGTTGACGCCGATTGGAGCCACTACAACAACTTTCATGTAGTCACTGATCCACACAAGATCTTACATGTTACACTGTATGGAATGTCTCTGTCAGAATAGCATTTAGTTGAAGTGCTACGGTTTATTCAGAGTCGTACATTATACAACATTGTAATGAGGTATGAATGTTTCTGGGACAAAGTAGTCATTTAAAAAATGCAACATGTTTTGTCCTATTCTTCTGAAATATGAAGGTTATCATAATTGTTCAATATTAGAAGATCAAATGGAAGTGTTGGTAGACAACTTCAGACAGAGTGGAATGTTTGTTGAATGTTAGTAGTTGCTTAGTTATTTACGATGATAACTGAAAACTTCTCTTTGTTTGCAAAGAGTAAAGTTTATAACTCATATAAATTTGTTGTTATGCATGAGTTGGTACATGGATAATTAAAGATATGTACAGAGGAGGAGAGCAGTAAGGCTTCAGTTTTTAGATGTACAATCTCTGATAGACATGTAATCATGGTTTCCCTAGTGACTGTAAATATTGTTGGCGCCGATTGAAGCCACTACAACAATTTTCATGTAGACACTGATCCACACAAGATCTTACATGTTACAGTGTATGTAATGTCTCTGTTAGAATACCATTTTGCTGCAATTGTATGGTTTATTTACAGTTGTACATTATACAACATTGTAATGAGGCATGAATGTTTTTTGGACAAAGTAGTCATTTTTAAATGCAACATGTTTTGTCCTATTCTTCTGAAATATGAAGGTTGTCATAATTCTTCAATATTAGAAGATATGCATTTTTCCAGTGTCATGGCAGTCTCTGTTTAAAACTGCTTGTAGAGTCGTCACACTCTAACCATCCAGTTCTGCACCTTAGTAACGAGGTGTAATGCCCAGAATGCATGGATTGACCATGGTGATAGATTATACTGTGAGTGTCAAACACTGATTGGTTGAAGACTATTCTACTAGCTGTGTAATCTGTGATAGGAGTATCAACTCTGAGCCCGTTGGGGTCAAATCTGTGCAACATAAGCAACAGATATTGAGATGAACTCCTGAGACGTATGGACTGAGTGCATCTGCCTCCACACTTCCACAGGCATGACTACATTCAGCATTGGTGAATAGCTGTCGAAATTTGACACTTTTGTTTTAGGGACAAAGAGGTAATCCACAGCATGTCTTGTGTGGTTTCATGCTGTGAATTGCCACATGAAACACATACATATTTTGTAACATATGTTACTGAAGTACTACGCCGCATTGGGTGCCGTCTTCATCCAGGTTGTTTATGACAGTCATCATAAACTCAGTAGTGTCTTGCTGCATGTCTGCAGCAAATGTACTACATCCAGCATATGTAGCTAACACCTGTCGTAGTGGTGTTAGTGACTGTACATTGTTAGAGTGGCCAGAAGTCACGTTGATAATCTGCTTCAAAGCGTTTGATAGTGGATTGTCTTGTGAAGCAGATATTGCCTGCATAGACTGTGGCATGTGTAGAAAAACTTGCATAGCTGAGTTAGCATAGCAGTTTACCTCCGCTGTGTTGTCAAAGACTGGTACAGCAGCTACACCAACTGATTTCTGATGAATTGCTGGTTGTGAATGTTTACTTGAAGTTGTGGCTGCACTCTTTTTGTTGAATCACTTTTGGAAGCTTGCTGCTGTTTGCTGCTACCTCTAGCTGTGACTGAATTGTATGAGACAGACAGATATGTAGGCAGTGGTATTAAAGACATTTGTGGCTGATGTAGAGTATGTAACCTGTTGTACTCAAGAATACATCGCTTGTCAGCTTGTATTTTCTGAGGTGCTATACTAATGATGTGCAATCCAGAATGGCTACGTACACGTGAAAGTGCGACGTAGCTCATGCCATCCTTGAAAATGTCTGTATCTATGTCTACCATTGCTGAATCCAAACTCAATCCCTGAGATTTGTGAATGGAGACAGCATATGTAACACATAATGGGAACTGTTTTCTGTTTACATAGACATCCTTGAAAACCTGGAATTTAACGCAGGTTCGATCTATGTGTACAGACTGCTGCGTGTTGTCAAAGTGCACTACAAGTGTCTCAATATATGTCTTCTGGACATTGTAGACAAAGTCAATGATGTTTCCCATTGCACCGTTTACCATACACCTTGTCTACATCTAGATTACGCGACGAGCAGTCGTGCATTCTTACAAACTGTGAGAACAGCTTCTAGGCCAGCTGTTCGTGAAACATCTGACTTCAGTTCACTTAGTCGTTCAGTCATCTTTGCTACTAGCTTTCGACTAAGAATAACACCATCAACTGTATCAACTGCATGCAGAGTTACAATCTCTTGGTTTTCTCTCTGCAGCATTAGATTGTTGAATTCAGTGCATTTCTTTAGTCGTGGCATAAGACACACTATGTGTCTGCCAGTAGAGTATATATTGCTGAAGACATTACATGCTGTTTCTATGCATGTACTATGTACTGTGATTTTTCGATCATTTAACATACAGACATGTTCTGGTGATAGAGAACCTGTACGAGCTTCATCTAAAAGTGATTTGTAAGCTAGATCACCACTTTGGCACATGTTCTCAGACAACTCAACATAGGTAAATAATTCCCATATGTTTTAGCCTGCAGTGCAACCGAGGATATTCTTAGCTTGCTTGGCAGTCAGAGTTGTAAATACATGCTCTGCATTGACTGGTGCAAGTTGTAAAAGGTCTCTCAACACAAGTATAATTTTGCCACCAAATGGCACTCCATCGTCAGTACCTAAGATCTGCTGTAGACGTAGATGAATACAGGCAAGCATGACATTGGAGACCATGCTGATTTCATCAACGATTAGTAAGTGCATCTTTGTGAACATGGAACGGAGCTGAGATGCAACCTCAAATGACAGTTTACGATACTCTCCAGTTCTCCCATGTTCGACTGGCAACATAAAGAGACGGTGTAATGTTACTCCACCAATGTTGTATGCTGCTAGTCCTGTGGGAGCAGTTACAGCAACAGACATTGAAGAGCCTGTCAGACTCCGTACTTCTGCAGTGATGGCTTCAATCAGGAAACTCTTTCCTGTACCAGCTGAACCACTAACAAACATTAGTAGTGGCTTGTAGTGAGTGCAGTCACATTGTTTTGTTTCATGTAGTATGCCATGTTGGACAGCTTCAACTACTTGAGGTGAACTGTATGCTGCAGCTGATTTAGTCTTTCTCTTAAGTCAGCTGGGTTGACCTAGAGTGTGTGCCATGTTGCATGGCTGTCTCAGTTTCTGACATTAACACTTCTGGGGCATTTAAGGACAGAGGTCACCTAGAACACCTTGTCCTTCTGGATCAAGGTTGTCTTGTGAACTAACTGGAGGCGTCTTCCTGAGTTGCTTCTCTGCCTTCTCAAGCTGTTCTTTCTCAGCTTTTAGTCTTTGTATATATGTCTGTGAGTACTCAGTTTGGAAATTCTCATAAGTGAGATTGAACTGGTCTTTGAATGTGTCAGAGTCACCTTTTAATTCAGACTCACTCCTCCAGGGTCTAAATAGGAATAGGAGAGCAAAGTAGTAATGTTCTGTGCTCTCTGATGTGCCTAGATGCAGTTTGCAGTGATCTATAAGCCATGGCTTGTGTCTCTTCATGAGACAGCCATCTAGTCCATTGACCTTGTAAATTTGGTATGTTGAGTCAGGTGCTGCACCTGTCTTGTAATCATACCACTTAGCCACTTCAAACAGACACATATCATTCATGTCGTTGTGTCTATGTGGGTAGTATGTGTCTATCAAGTTATTCTTCAAGATATGTTTTGAAGAAGGTGTATTGACAGCGAGCTCCTCAATTTCGGCATGAGGAATCAGTACACGCTTCCGTTTCTCTTTGTAGTTTACACTGAGGAAACGTACAGCGTCAGATTTCCCGTACAGATGTGTACCCATTAATCGGTCACTGGCTTCGTAAGCTCCACATTCTCTGTGTGAAAGAGTCTTCAAACCCAATGACCACAGCTGAGATGTCAGGCTTTTGCTTGAAGTGGCAATATCTTCCCAAAGATCTTGCAAGCTAGTCTGTTCATGTTTGGTTATGTACAGTCGACGTACTGAACCAGGGCCAGTGAGTTATCAGCCACAAACTGAACATCTATGTTTGCTTGCCACATTAGGAGAAGGTTGGGTTGTAGTCATTGATGTACACCTCTTTTCATCTCTGGGTAACTTCAGTATACCCTCTTGGTTGATTTTGCCTTCAAGTGATGTCAGCATTGCTGAAAAGGTAATTCATGGCACCATTCTGACAAACTCGTCTAGAAATCCAAAGCGTTTACATCGGTGTACCAATTAGATTTGTTCTTTACTACTCGCCAGCAATATTTTCATGCAAATATGACGCTGGAACTTTTGTACCAACTTCCATAGTGTAGGACTGTCATACTTGTCTAGAATGTGACCAAGTGATATATTTTGATGAATGATAGCACTTCTGCTGCCATGTTCACCAATGTGTAGACGCATCCTTGATCCACAATAACATATGGATATGAGGGGCACCTCGTGCTTGATATTCTGTCCTCCAAAAGTAATGTTCCACAATACCTAGAGGGATTGTCCTTGACAAGATGAAAGTGAGAATGTCATGGAACGCTTGTGAAATATCTTGCTGACAGACACAGGATCAAGTGAACACATTTCTCCGACAGTCATCGAGGGAGATGCCTTCTATAAAATTTGCCCACTTCAACAGTTCAATGAGTTCGTCCCAGGCATATTGAGCACAACTAAGTGTGACAAACCATGTGGCTGCACCATACTCTCGTAGATTGTTAATCACTTCCAAGTGTCTGCGATACCAATATCTTCTTTGGTGCCACAGAGACTTGAAAGTATGGAAGACAGATTCACTTGCACATTTTCATCTTTCTGCTTTAATTTCTCTAGAAATTGAGCTGCTGTTATTCCATCTAGTGGACTTCTTAGACAAATGGTATGTGCTACAGATGCAGACAGAATGCTAAGTTCACTTTCCCAGAGGAGATGGAACGGGTACTGTATGTTACGTCTGAATTTGCCATCTTTGCTGAGGACACAGCTAGTGCAGTAGTCAGCACCCTGTACCCATACTTCTCTTTCATCTAGGCATCCACCTGACCCTTTTGGAAATAGGTCTGGGAAACAGCGTACTTCTAGTGTTGCCTCCCAAATGCTGACAGGCTCACCTTCCACCTGCTTCATTTGATAGAGATCAATGTTGTCTCCTAATGGATCTCTGCCATGTAGTGGATGAATTGTGTACTGTTCATACACATTGTCACTTGTCTGTGTACTGACTTTCTCAATGATTGGCTTACTTTTTCAATAGATCATGTTGCACAGAGACACTGGCCATCTGATCTATGTCAAGGTCTATATAAAAGGAATTCTTACTCTTTAAAATAAGCAAGAAACAAGCTTTACCTTTGCACAGTGACAACATCTTGCCAGACCTTGGCCTTTGTAGGCACACCATTTACAAAGAATTACCAAGCTATTTTCAGTTGAGATTGCTTGAACATTTTTCCTGTAGAGGAAGTGGTAGATACATCACAGAACCCTTTAGAGATCTAACAAGCTCTTTCTGTGGAATGTTCCATGTCTTGTGTTCAGGCGTAGAATCGTTTGGAATGGTTTCATTGTCTGAATTAGAATACGTTCAAACATATTCAATGTTGAAATCTCACTTGGTGTAACATCTGTTTCCATGTTGTTTCAGCATTGACCTTGCTGGCAAGTGTTACATTTCAGTTTTGAAAAACAGTGTTTGCATAGCACAATGGTGTCTTGTAAGTGAAAGTCAGATTTCAGCAGCAAGAATGCTGCCAGGCGGAACCACATGTCATTGTATGGTGACAAGGTTTCTAGGTTGACTGTGACTGTTTGTTTTGTGTAGCACAAACGGTTGCATGACACACATACAGAATCAAACTTCTGAGACTTTGCAACCTCAAACTTAGCAATTTCCTTCCCGTACTGTTTCAGAATGTCATTTTCTAACACTGAAACAGATTTTTCTACAGAAGTGTTACACTGAAAATTAGTTGTTTCTGGTACAGAAGTAATGTGTTGCAGTTTTTTTAGGAAAGTGATGGCACCCTGCATGTCACCTGACTGCAATAAGTCATTTAAACAAGTGTACTGATGTACAGCTCGCCGTACTTCATATACTCTGTAGACAAAGTTTCACATGCCTGTTTGATGCACTCCAACATCACATGTTATGAAAAATACTATCCTAAATTTCCACTAACCGAGACATGCAAATTGGTAATATGAGTCAGTATGTGGCGAGGATTTCACAATGAGTCAATTTTTGAAAACAGTTTATACGTCTCTCTTTGCGATCTGTTATTACAAATAGGTTAACAAAGTGTTCTAGTTTTTGAAAAGATGATTGCCTCACAGTTGCAGGTATCATCACATGACCATGTCGAGGCAGTGCCGTTTATTCAAGAATGTGGTTGGTTCACAGTCATTATCAGTATCAATTGATTGTCATCAAGAATACTGAGGATATTTTAGTTTGTCGGACTCATCACCCTGAACGTCTGTTCTTTTGTTGGCAATGATAAGACTCCTCCCAGAAATATGCTTCTGAGTGCTGTGTGTGCAGCCACTGTCCTGTGAAAACATGATAGAAGTTGTCAACTGTCCAAACAAGGATACTGTTGAAGCCTTTTTTTAATGGCATATACAAGTTTCCTGAATTGTTCAAGCACATGACACATCTTCGCCATAATCGTTGTAGTACAAACAGTGCTCTGTTGACAAAAGTTTGTACTTTAAGATGTAAATTCATCAGAAAGTTGACTCTTGCTGCTTTTTTGTAGATTGTGCCATTAGCACAACAGCGATAGAATCTTCGATCTTAGCTTTACTTGCTAGTGATCGGAAATACTCTCTTTCTGAGTTGTAAATCACTGTTTTTGGTTTTCGTTGTTGTTTGAGCGTTTCTTGATGGTTACACTCAAAATAGTTGTGTTTAACTCCGAGATCGACACAACATTTATGATGGTATACGTGTTTTCTTTTCTGTTAAGGAATTTTGTTTGGTTGTGCAGTGACTTGATGTAGGGGTCACTGTTGCAGTAAAGCTCTGTCGATGTTCATTTTTTGGTGTGCCTTTAGTGTTTTGTTTGTTGCCCTTATACAACAGTGTAGTGCTATTATACTGCTCTCGTTTTGAGACACATCTACGTCTGTATTTAGTTGGCATATTTTCCTATTATGGTTGATAGTGACAGTAAGCAATCTTACAGAAGTATCAGGCACCTGTATGAGAGAGAAAAAAAAGTTTTAGAATAGGCTTCAGTAAATGTATTATAACAATGTGTATTGATAGAATTGTACTTTAAGTATGTTAACAATTTGGTAAACACATAACTAAACAATAGTTTTTATGAATGTGCATTGTGCAGCTGCTACGTAATATCAGAAGTTTGTGCATTCTCAATATTTCTAGTCCACATTTCAAAGATTTTTTTTCATATGTGTACTTATGATTAGGATAGGTGTCATTTTTTACATGTGGATGAAAATGTGTTTTCTACCATGTAGCGTGTCATGGCATAGTCAGTATGCTAATTTACTATATGGTAGACTCAAAACTTGAGAGTGATAGTGTTCATTACCAAATCTGTAACAATTAGTATGTTTATAATTATAGAGAGAACATGCCACTATTACTGTTTATGTGATCGCTCTCTACAGTTGCTAAATGTCTTGCATGTTAGCGAAATTTCAATATCGTTGCTGCATATTATCAACATTGTGTTTTAGTACTCCTGTGTATCACTATTGGAGTTGTTATTTTTAACAACATGGAAAAATGTTTTCTGCACATGTACTGTGCAATGCTGCAGTTGATTGATGAAATAACTGTATGGGGGAGAGTCACAAAATTACAGTGCTTGTGTTTATGAGCCGACGACTTAAAATGAATATGTCGAACAATTTGTGTGAGAATTCTGAAACATTTCTGATTTACAAGCTTGTGCAGTGCAGTTCAGATGTACACTTGTAAGTTTGTGTATTGTCATAGTTTTCAGTTGAGAATTTACAATTTTGCTTTTAACACACAACCTTATGAATAGTACAGATTACATTTTCACATCTTGACAAAATTGTGTTTCTGGTTATGTGATACGTTTTGGTCAGTTGATGTGAGAATTACTATATGGTACATGTATAACAATCAAGTGACTACTGTTATGAGGAGAGGTCTTAAAATGGCTATGTTTAGATTTTGTGTGAAAATTACAACAAACAACTGTTTCACAACTGCGTTGCACAGTTGTTATACACGCTTGGAGCGCTGTAGAAATGTTACATATCTGAAGTGTACTGAGTTTGAAGCAGCTATACAGCACATAATGTGTTTATAATTGAAAAATTAGCTATTTTCCCATTAAATCACGAAATTGTGGCAATAAATAGACAGTCTTGGAAAAATTACTTTCGTGAGCACAAAACTTTGAAAAAATACTTTCGTTCATTGAAGTACCATAAAATCTTACTTTTCGTGCATTACGACAATATGGTCAAAATAATAGAACCGAACTACAAAATTTACTGTCGTGCTATCAAAGTGTCACAATGTACTGGGTAGACAGTAAAATTAAATGTATTGGGAGTGCCAAAACATTCAAATTATCGATCAGAAAACAGTCTGTTTGACTGACTATATCTACCAATGTAATTTAGGTTTATAAGGCCATTTCTGAGAACCAATCGAGACAACAACACTGAGATGAAGTAAACAGCCATTTGAAATATTACTGAGCAGTTTGAAACTATAAGTACAGTCTATCTTCCAATGATTATTTCTAGTATTAAAACTTATAACATGGAAATACATTAATAAGTTTTTGATGTTGAATCTCATATTATTGTTTAGCAGGCTATATTTGAAAAAATAGTTTAAAGAGAGAAATCATTTTGTACTAACTTGTACAGATACAGCTACAAATGGGTAGATAGGAAGGTGCGTGAGTTATATGAAAATGGAACCAATCAGACTTTGATGTTGTGATTGTTAAAACTGCCTATGAAAAGGATACATTTTCAAAATTGTCAGTGGTTGAAATTTTGCGAACATAGGTCTAGTAATACTGATGCATCAGTTAGATTGGTTAATGAAACCAGAGCGAGAATGTTTTTATTTGATTTGTGTGTTTTGTCTGACCAGTAAAGCTAGCTTGAAATAGGAGGAAAATATCAGTTTGACTTTCAGTGCTGTCTGGTCCTGCAAAGTGAACACGACTTTCTTTGCAGCTCTATACAATTCTGAGTTTAAAACTTAGAATGGAAAAAACAAAAAGGATTTTTATTGGATAGTTGGAAGCAGTTACATAAGGCGAGCAGCTGGTTGCAGTTCATAGTAATTTTGGAGGAGCTGCGAACCTAATGCCATTAAGATGGTTTGAGTCGTGGTGGCATGAGATGAGACATCTTATGTCACCATGCGACTTTGATAACTCAATCTCCTCCTGACATACTATAATATCTTGGAGGCAATGCTTTGGGCTCAAAACACTAGGTAGTTTAATTGCAGAGGCAAAATTGGACCTGCTTCTATTGTATATTTTGCCTGCCTGTATTATCATTTTCAGATATACAGGCGTAAGTCTGGCAAGCAGAACATCATATGTATTTGATTGACAGAGCTCACAGAAAAACAATGTACAGATAACCTTTCTCACAGGCAAAAGAGACTACATACTATCGTCACGAAATAAAATACTGCAATTTGGCTATTCCTACAGATGGTGTACATTTCTAGCATGCTGGCAATTGCCATTTTCTGGGAACCTTAGATGGAATCCTCAGTCTTTAAGATTGTCAGTGTTTAAAATATTACAGTATACACAAGGTTCTTTTCAAACTATATTAATGTGGTAAAAAAATAGATCAACTGCACTTCACTCACATATGCCACATATGGGTTTTATATTGGATAATTGGAAACACCAATACTAATTTAGTCTACTACTATCAGTTCTAATTGTATGATGTTGTTATGTCTCAACATTTAAGCAATAAAATTATGACCAGGGTTTAGTTAACTGTCATTAATCACCCTAGGGTGTAATGTGAAAGGTGCAATAAGTGCATACTGCTAGGGGTGATTAACTTTATTATGTAACTAATGGGACTGCCTTATTGCTATAATAAAATATTTCAAAAAAAAAAGTGTTAAAGAATCGTTCTGAATATTTTCCTGATTTATAAGGAGATTTTTAATAAATAGTTCTTACACCAATAGGTTAAATGCTGGTTCAAAATCAGAATGCATCACACACATTCAGCTGTGCTAGAGTTGAATGTGACAGGACAATCGTGTCCCATGGTGATCAGGCTATACATGACAGTATAACATGGTTAATGTAAGGCTGTTGGATATAAAAAATAGATTGCAGCATTTCTGAGAAGCTTTAATAATTGTATATAGTTTGGTATGTTAAATGACTGTAGCATTTAGTGTGGTCTTACAATATAGCTGTCACATATGATGTGTACAACAACAATAAAACACAGTGAACATTCAAGTATATATTTCATTACTGGTATATCAGGAAACGAGTTATTTTAATGTAGCAGATATGGGTAGTAATTAGTATATAGCTACATGAATGTACAACAGATTATCATACTGTTTAACTTTAAATCGGTTTGTTAGCTGTCTTCACATTTATTAAGTATTTTCTAGGTGTCTGCACATTGTGCAATGTGGTTCATCTGTAACATCACTTTGTTATAGTGTGTGAACAGTTCAGTGCAGTAACATGGATGTGTGATGGTGTATTCAATGTGATGTTCGATGCAGTGGCCCACAAGGACTACTGGATTGTGGGTGGTGGACACCACAGACGCAGCAGTTGTTATTACTGTTGAGGTGGCTGAATCCCTTTGGGCCTGCATAATACTATTGAGGGTGTGTTTCTGCTATGTTGAAGGACATGTGCTTTAATTTATTAGTAGTATAGATTCGTTTAAGAAATGATTTATATTGTTACATAATACTAATGTGATATTTATTTTGTTTGTGTTCAGAACTAAACAATTAAAACTGAACAATGAGCAGTGGACCTTGCAGAGGTGTGTGCACTGCTTGAGGCAGTCAGGCTAGGGAATCAGGTTTGCGAGGGTACAAATCAGAACTGGATTCGATGTGGGCGCATTAGCTATCTGTACATAGCTTTAAAAGTTAAGAATAAGAGCGTGGTACAGTTAAAGAAAGAGTTGGACTTTTCTGTTAACGTTTCTACATCTTGAAACAATGTGAGGGATACGGACAATGATCGTGCTGGTACTACCTCATTTATGGCTTTAGAAGCTGCTGGCAAACAGCTCTTGGTGAAACACCTTACTCACAGAAGTAAATCAGCACAACTTTTCATAATAGTTGTCATGTATTCAATTTGTAAAAATAATTATATGTGCATGATTAAGCAATAAGACATGAGGAGGATTATATAAATGTTATAAAATCAGTGTTTATTGGTGTAATATGGCATGAGCACACCAGTACTACATACTCACAGTGATTAGTGACCATTAATATAAACACTCAAAGTGAAATGATATCATAGCAATATTTTGTAAATAGTATTTGAACATTGTTTTAACCTATTGCTTAGTCTCTACATATATATTAATCAAAGATTGACATACAGCTAATAACGTTTGCTACTAATCAAAACCTGTATTTCTCACAACATTTTATAATAGTTAATACTATATATAAGGATGCTATAAAACATGTTACCTAATTCTTCCATTTGTTACTGTACTGTTCCTCACTCAAAACAAGAGCTTCAAGATAGCCATGCCAGAAATAAAACATTTATACATATCGCACTTACTACTATGGTAGTGGAAAGACAAAATATTACTGTTTTGTTATTGTGATGTAGTGGTTTGAACATGCAAGTCTGTAATACTGTGCAATAACAATCCCTCTTGTCATGAACGTGTCCTAGTGTCAGTGGAAGGAAATGGCCGATCATGTAGTAAGTGTAATAGACCCACATACTCTCAACGTATACCTGGTGGTTCAATGGACCCGAAATGCTCCAATACACAGACAGACGTAACACCGATATACATATCAATAGTTTGATACTACAAGTTACAGACTATGTAGATAATGGTGTGCTGGGCCTCTGCACAGAAATATAAATTATTATTATAATATATGACATAATGCTTATGGTCTGTATAATTAGAAACAATATTGTATGTCATGGCTGATTTACTGTTGTTGTAAGTCTTTCAAAACTGTACTGATTCACATCAACATAAATATTTTTTGGTTCTGGTAGAACATCGGAAGTCCCCCAGCTTCACATGGTAGTACAGCTCAGAGTCAAGCTGGGAGGTGGTCAGTAGGGCGAAAGTGTCATTTTGATTGACTCGACGATAAGACTTATTATCCAAATTTGTTAGGCTGTTTACAAATAAAATAAGGACTCTCTCACGATACAAAGGGTTAGGATATTCAAATTGTACATTCATAAAACCATGTGTTATGCAAATAGTTGCACAGCTTTGTGTCGAGCGACATTCAAAGGAGTTAAGCAGGCAACTCTTTGAATATCACCCTCAGCCACAACCACTGTGCAGTGCAGTGGAACTTGCACCACCAGAGTTCACAGGTGGAGCATTCAACTTGTGGTGGCATAATGCATTGCACCATACGCAAAATTCCAAACATTCAAAATGTGACACGCAAATGGGGTATAATTCATGCAAGCGAAGTGGGGACATTTAAGCCTGATTATAGCACAATTTGCATAGCATTATAGTCTACGATCCCGGTGCAGCGTGGTGCCCTGACGGCTGAAGCCACCAGGGAACAATGCCCACATGCACGATCATAGAAAACAGTGTAGAATACCCACAGCACCCTCACTGGGCCAATCACGGGCATGGTTCAATTTCCCCAACAACAAATCGCGGGCAGCATATGGCCCCCTGAGCGTCTCACACAGTCCAGTGGACTGAAAAGATCGGTGCAGGTAGTAGTTTAATAACCCCCTAAGGAACATAGCCTGGTGGTACTGTAAAAGCCCAGCACTTGCTAACTCCACCACCCTGTTCCACCGGCAGCTGGTGAAACAGCATCACCACCTACCACCCACCGACTGACTGCCCGGTGAGACTCTTGACCGATGGTGTAGAGTACAGCCAATGGGTATACAGCCATACTATATGACAGTTCAGATTTTTGAATGAATGAATTGATTCGAAACTGGACTGTGATGTACAGTAATGGGATACTGCGCCCGTGGCTCTTGATCTGCCCAATGGGTGGCACAACAGAATCAGTTGATATGGCAGGTGGATGGATAATGCTGCCGCTACCTGTGAAGGTGAGGCGGAGTACTGGTCGCTGCGGGTGGGTCTTGGGTGGGGAGACACTAGCCACCAGGGGCTATCTTTAAGGGTTATTAACACTGCCTGTTTAAACCTCAAGATACGTTCAGGAAGAAAATGAGTTATTTTCTTACTGCCTGCAATCGGGCATTTTGGTCTACTGGACACGAGGATACATTTGGTGGATTTAACTTATGGCTGTGATCGGGCATTCGGTCCACTGGACCATCAGAGAACGTTAAAGAGCCACAGTGCTGCCGTGATTCAACTGGTGTGGGGAGTACACAATCCCACGATCGGGCCACTGGGAGGTGGGAGGGATTTACAGTTCAGTGCCTGCAATCGGGCTCGAGGCACAGGGACTGGGTTGGGGGAGCCAGCAGGTGGCAGCTGCAGCCTACCCTGCAATCCAGCAGCTCAGCTGTAGGTGACCTCAACTTAGAGCTTTTTGCCTCCAAGTCATGCAGGCTGGTTGAGGTATTACAACTCTGCACAGCAGGTGAATATCGGGCTCTGGGTTCACACATGGTTCCTCCCTCCATGACCATCATTAATTTGCATTCCTGTTGCTCAGCCTGTTTCAGTGGCGCAACTGTCTTTTACTGAATATAGGGAAGAATTGGAATTTTGTACTTGCATGTACAGCCTATTGCGTATGATGACATTTGATATCACCCAAATAGTTCAAAGGTGTTAACCAAGTCTAGTGAATGTGCAGTGCCACCAGCAGAAGATCCTGTACTACCATAACAAACTGGTATTACTACCATGTGAGTGGAATACTATTCTTCATAATCTGAGAATGGATGTATGTCCATAGCGGTAGATGTGGTGTTGCAGAAGTCTTCTCCTCTGCTACTTTAATGAGTGGAGTTTAATGTACAATGGTAATAGATAACCAATTGAATATTGTGGTATCTCAGTGGTATTCAATGGTGAACTGCTTAATTATCTGTTGCTAATTACGACATGTCCTAGATCTTAATAACCTATTTATATGTCTGCCAATGTTTCACTTTTATTATTGCAATAGTTATTAATGGACAGCATAGACTATCTACATGTTTTGTTAATGTGTTTTAATAGCCCTGTAAGGAGTAACATAGTTAATAACTATAAACGGCTGCATATTCAACTAGAGGTCATTGGTGAACAATAACATTATCGTTATGTTTATGTTATTCTTGTTTAATAACTCATTTAAAACTGTTTAAGAACAATCGTCATATAATTAGGTATCATGTATGTAAATTGACATACATGTAATATTTTAGGATGTTCTGTGTAACAAATATGCATTGACAATGTTATAAGTATTGGATTGATGGGCAGCACTGCTTGTTCTGCTGCATACTACCAATAATATTTCTGAGGTTTCTTTTTAAGGAAAAAGCGTTGTTTATTTTTTATTTTATTTTATTTATTTAAACAGCAGTTTGGAAACCTTTGGAGCCATGGGCTCTTTACAAAATACCGTGTCACAGTAAGACAAACCAAAATACATAGCAGTACAACACACAAAGTATAACAGTAAATTAAGACATAGATACAAACAAGCTGGTACAGGTAGGATGGATGCAAACAATACCAAGTTATGTCGTCCAAGCAGTAATAAGCTTTGTCATAAGTATTAGTACAGCTTTATCACAGTTACAGCATCGGGTGTTTATAAGGTGGTTACGTGAGGAAGTTTTGAAACCACCGATATGGTTGGAGAAAGCAGCAACCCGGAGATGGAGGGGGGCAGTGTGTTGAACCAGGAGGGGCCTAAAGCTGAGCTCTTTGGCCGTAGGAATCCTAGCTCTGGGATAACAGAGGTTTTCCCAGAGGTCCGGTGAACTAGTGGGACAGGCGGCGTGGTGGTGGTCAATCCTGGTGGAAAGCCCAGGAGGTCTTTTGTAAAGGTACAGGTAAAATATTTGAGGCACTCGGTGAGATCAGTACCCTTTGCATACAGTAGACAGGTGTGTATCATCTAGGTGCTCAGTAATTAACCTGCAGGCCTTATTCAAGTGTGCAATTTTATGGGTGCGGTCTGATCAACAGCACCATACACTGGCAGTCATAGTTCACTGAGACAGGATAGAGGAGGTGACTGCGAGGTCAAAGACTCAGGCCGGGCGGTGTTTATACCGATGTAGATGCCCAATCAGTATTAGTGGCAGTGGCTAGGGCAGCGATGTGTCCATGGAAGGAGAGGAGGGAATGGATCTAGGTATTTATAAGACAAACTTGTTTGAGTGGAGTGAGGACCCAGGTGAATGAAGGGTGATTGCAGGACTTGTTTGAGGATGGTAAAGAACAACATTTTTTGTTTTAAATTTATCACAATCTATGTTCCTTGAACCAACCCTCAGCTTCAGTGAAGGACTTCTGCAGCCAGTCCTGGAAGGCAATAGGGTTATGATTTGAGGCAAAGATGACTGCATCATCAGTGCACAATGAATGTTCCCAGGCAAAACATGGAAGGGTGTTAAGGTAAGGAGAATAATAAGGGCCTAGAATGGGCCCTGGGGACCCAGAAAAGATGGGACAGATGTCTAGTAGGTCCCATTAATTTTTACACTGTGGTCAGACAGATAACTGGTGCACCAGGAGATAGCCCAGCAGCAAAACCAGAGACTAAGGGCATCAAGAAGGAGGGGTGGGAGACAGTGTCAAAAGCAGAGGTCAATGAGACAGCACCAGCCAGAGACCAGTGTCTAAGGGAGGGAGAAAGTTGAAGAACTCTAGGAGGCTGTGTTGGTACTGTGGCCCCTCAAGCCATGCTGCTCAGGACAAGGACATTGTAAATGGAGAGGAGTCATAGATTTGAGAGATCACCACTTTTCCAAGGCCTTGGAGAGAGGAGAGAATGGAGATCGGTCGATACACCAGCCACAGTCCTATCACAACCTTTAAGATGGAGTGACAATGGTGACTTTCAGGCAGTTGGAACCTTCCCAGGCAAAGAGAGTGGTTGATGAGGGCATGATTGGAATTGAGACTATGTGTCTAAGACCAGCGTGGGATACCGGGATCGGTGTCTACATACAATACTCATGAGGGGCAGTGACAAGGTGCAACCTAAGTTCTTGGGCAGAAACAGCGGAGGAAGGAAAAAGGCGAGAAAGATTTACAGCAGGGTACTGGGGGAGGAGGTCAAAAAAATTTGTAGGGAGGATAGGGCTAAGGTCAGTGAATGAGGTGTTGGGTGGTTGGCTATGGGGCTGGGTCTGGGACAGTGTTAGGGAATCACCAGGAAAAATGAATTTCTTATATTAACTGTTCTGGATTGATGGACATTTGTCTTGAAAAGATATATACATGAGTCATAATTTCAACTTTGTGTGGCTTTTGCAGATGAGAGTACTTGTTATATGCATGTAATACTGACTTAACAACATACATCTAGTTGGAGAGAGAGCTGTTTCCGTAAAGAGATATGTGTTCGTATGATAGTTGTATGAATGATGTAGTATTAGAAATTGATGTTTTAAAGAAAAACACTTTTACCTTGATATTTCATCTATTGATGTGATCATTTTTTGACTTGTTTGCTTTAATAGAGCCCGGGGAAGCTGCTGCTCTTGAACATGTGGAGGTGAAGCAGGAAGCCGGCGCCCAGCCACCACGAAGTGAAATCTGTTGTTGCTATTATCTGCATGGTTGAGAAGTACCATGGTTGTCAACAATTCGTGGTGATCAATGCCCTGTTGATAACTACACCTTTGCTGTCTTACTGCGTGATAGAGGAGTGCACAGTCTGTTGGCATACTCACTGCAATGTTCATTGTCTGGGGTGTGAGTAACACCCTTCATTGCTGAGCCAGTACCACTTTTTGTTTGTTTGTGGAAGTAATCTCTGTTGATATTATTTACTTTATTTGTGTTGTGACCTTATAAGGGTGGTAATGTGTTGATCACTGCAGATACCCAACCACCTAAAAACACAACATGGTGGGAGGATATTGTAGTGACCTAAATGGTGTGCAATGCGTAAAGTGTCCAATTACGATTTTTTTGGTTTTTTCTCAATGTACAAGTTAAAAATGTGCCTTGTAGTCTTCATGACCCCCTTTTCCCAGTTAAACAGAATAGCTGTGCAGTGTGTCTGTCTTCAGCCTTGCCAGCCTCATACTTACCTCTACAATCCAGTGTGATGCTGTTCAGTGCACTGTCAGATATGTGTATTTTTAAAAGGTGATCATGAACTGAGGGAATGTCGATAAAAGTAATAATACAGTGAATAATGGGACTGTTTGTGTGTTACCCTATGAATATCGCACATTTCTATATAGCACTATGGAAGTTGTCTCACCACATTTAAAATGTAGTACTATGACTACTTGCAGTGGTGCAAATTCCACTACATCATACGGTGCGTATTACTGGGTTGGGTGCTATTAAAACAAGTTCTTGAGTACTGAAACTGTGTTAAATATTGGGCCACAGGCATCACATTGCTACATTATTCAATGCTGCATGGCCTCTGCGACACAGTGTCATACTTTGAATAAGCACCTATACTGTAAAACTGTGTTTTTTATACTTTACTATATGATGCTGTGGTTACAAAGTAATTTTTGGGACAGTATGAGAGATAACAGTGAGACTGTATGTGAGTAAAGGTGGTAATATGTCTATTTAAAACATTTGTTGTGAGATGAGCATTAGATGCTATCATTACAATCAGGTATTAGATATTTCCCATACACTGTAGTAGGTTTGAAAATGTTGTGTGTTTATATACTAGAGGCTGGATATTCAAACTGTGCCATTCTATAGCGTAAGCTCTCGCGCTCTGCAAGAAAATAGTTGGCGCAGGGGTGTTCCAGGGCGATATTCAAAGAGTTGCGCTATTGAGCAACTCCTTTGAATATCACCCCAGCTACAACTACTGTGCATGGCATAGTGGAACTTTGCGCCACCTCGTTGACAAAGTGGAGCATTCAACTTTGCGGTGGGTTACAGTACCACCGCGCTACGCGCAAAATCCTGATATTCAAAAGGTGACATGCAAATGGGGCTATAATTCATGCCAGGTGTAGGGGGGCCATTTGCATCTGATTATGGCCCCATTTGCATGCCATTAGCATGCAGGTGCATCAATCCCTGAGGACTTGCACCTGGCTCCTGCCAGGCAGCAGCTATCGGGAAGGATGCCCCCGCAGCCCAATCGCTGGCAAAAGAGTGTAAAACCCCACCACCACCTCCCACTGGCCCGATCCAGCAGGCATAGCGTGAATACCCCGCTCACCAGCCTGATCACGGGCAGCAATGTGTCTCCCCCAACACAGCCCTGGTGGTCCAGTGGACTCGATAAGCCCGATCACGGGCTGAAGTACTAAACACCCCCACCTCCCGATCATATCCCTGGTGGTCCAGTGGACTGAAATCCACTGTGGGATGTAGTTGGCAACCCCTCAAACACATCCCTGTGACTTAGTGTCTCACCCCACCCACTCCATGAAGCCTTCACTCACCCCGCTGCCCCCTGCAGCCGGGCGGGTGGAGGCAGTATCCCACCCGCCTGCTGCCCTGCTGCCCGCCGACTGAGTGCCCGGAAGGCTATGCCCATTGGTGCAGAGCAAAGCTATCGGTGTGCAGCCTCATAACAGACTAGATAGTCCAGTTTTGTGAATGAATTTCATTCACAAAACTGAACTGTCTGGTACGGTTTGGCTGCATGCCCATTGGGTCTTGCTTGCACCATCGCGTGCAGCCCTATCGGACACCAGCTCGGCCGGATGCGTGCGGGGTGGCAGGCGGTGATGCTGCGGCAGCTGTGGGGAGCGGGGTGGTGGGGCTTTGTGGGTGGGTGGGAGGACACTAGGTCACCAGGGATGTGTTTGGGGTTGCCAACTACATCCCGCGATCTGGATTTTCGGTCCACTGGACCACCAGGGATATGATCGGGAGGTGGGGGTGTGTGTTTGAATACTCCAGCCCACGATCGGGCTTATCGGTCCACTGGACCACCAGGGATATGATCGGGAGGTGGGGGGGTGTTTGAATACTCCAGCCCGTGATCGGGCTTATCGGTCCACTGGACCACCAGGGATATGATCGGGAGGTGGGGGTGTGTGTTTGAATTCTCCAGCCCGCGATCGGGCTTATCGGTCCACTGGACCACCAGGGATGTGTTGGGGGGGCACACATTGCTGCCCGCGATCGGGCTGGTGAGGGGGGCACAGAGAGCATACCTCTCAACTGTACCACATTATGAGGAACGTTCCTCATTTTACTTCACAAAAGCTCCCTGTTACACATTGTGAGGACTTGTCCCACATTCAGTGTTAACATTTTTAAGCAAAACTCCATAGTAAATGATGCAAAATATATAATTTTAATTAATAGCAGACTTTCTGAACATAAATGCAAACATTTTCACAGTGTTGTGAGCTTCTAATGTAACGATTTGATTATGTTCCTCATTTTGCCCATTCTTCCACATTTTGAGATGCAATGTTCCACATTTGGGGACAAAAGGTTGAGAGGTATGAGAGGGTATTGAGGGCCAGCCACGGGTGGCAGCTGCTGTGTTGCACCCCGCAATGCAGCAGCTCACCTGTGGGTGGCCCTCAACTTGATCCTTTTTTTTGGCTCAAAGTTGTGCAGCTGCAGGTTGGGGGTTGCGCCTGCATAACTCTGCACAGCCCGGCTGAATATCGTGCTGTGCAGTTTATGCATGGTTCCTCCCCCTCCAGTTCAGCATGCATTCATTTGCATTGCACTGTTGCTCAGCACGTTTTCTGTGGCGCAACTGCCTCCTGCTGAATATCGCAGAATGGAGCAAGTTCGGACTTGCGCAGGCGCAACCCTATTGTGCATGGCGCAACCCTTTTGAATATCTGGCCCTAAATGTTTAACACTGTTATTTATTTTTCACCTGCTAATGTACTGCACAGTTGTCTTTTTCTCACAGCACTATAAAAAGCATCTTTTTCTGCCCTGCTATGTCTAATAGCCAGAGGTACACGCTAATGCCTGTCATCCTGTGCAGGGTGCAAGTCCTTTGTCATCAGTAAGAAAGTTTGTTACTATTACACTATCAATGTTAATGATAGCAAATCAATAATTATTATTGATAATTGTTAATTTCATATTATACCATCGCAAAGACAAAGCCTGGGCTCCCATTGGTGACTATGGGACTGTAAGCGTCATGTTATCACAGCACAACATCACAGCTGTAGTCCAAGCATCACTGACCAGATAAGTTTTTGGAAAAACAAGAAGTCACTACATGTAGCTGCTTGACAGTGCAATCCCACATTTCTCATTCACACTCAAGCGCCTTTAACCTACTGTGAGTGCTTCCGACTCAGCTGTTAGTGATCGCTGGCAATGACAGGCAAATTGTCCCTATGTTGGTCATTTTTCCAGCAGATATAGTGGAATAACTCCCTGTCCCCCACGGACACAGTGTGTCCATTTTCATTAAAAACAAGCCATTATAGACGCTATTTTAATATATGTGTCCGCTGGTCCATCAGCACAGTAATTGTGTACAACTTGCCAGGCAAAACACCTAAAGAAATATTCACCAACATTATCCTTGACTATAAACAGATGTTTTAACTAAAAAAAATGTCATTTTAGACATCATTTAAATTTCAACGCACAGGAGCACGAGGCCTTTCAGATTGCCACAGTCCTGTGATTACCGTCACTTTTTCAAACTCGTGCACTGTTACCATGAACATTGTAAATTTAACAAATTATCGATAAAATAACAGTCAGATTCAAATAGGGAGTGCACAAAACTGTACTGCATTCCTGGAAATCAGTAAGTGCTCAAACAACCGTAACTAGTATTATAGTTCCTCAGTCAGCCTGGCGGTGATTTTAAACCCATTAAAAAAAAAAAATACTAATTAAAAAAATTACCCAGTTCCATATTGGGATCTTAGTGTGTGCACTGCTGTAATTTCCTGGGAGGGGGTTGGTGCAGCAGGAGATAGCAGACACACAATAACATTACAATGGGACGGTTTCTCTATTCATTGTGCCTAACCATTGAGAAATTAAATTGTAAAAGACTTTTTAAGACTTTTTGTAAAAATTTTTTGTTTTATTAGTAGCAACAAGCCATTGTATAATACAATAATGTCCTTTGGGGTGTGTGTTGTGCTGGGATAATGTTACTTTTAGGGTGATTAGTTCACTTCGGCTGTGGCCTCTTGTCTAATGATGACAGGTGCAATGTTTTCACACCACAACACTTACCGTGGAGTGCATTATTGCTTTAATGTAAAATAGTACATTTAAGAACCTTATTACTGCTGTGACACATTGTTTTGAAGAATTTTACCATGTGGCACTGCAAAAGCACAGTGATGTAGACATTATGGGCATCCAACGGTACAACAATGAATTAAATGTCTTTATTTTGAGTAGATTTAACCATACTGCAGTTTAAGTTTTAGGTTACTTGTCTGAATGTCTTATTGCTATGCTACCTAGAAATCTGTCATTTATGTTCTTTATGTACTTGAAGATGTCTGGTATGGTTTTGGAGCGCATGTCATATCAGTGACTTAATTATTTAAAGTAGTGACGTGTGTTGAGGGCCTGAAACATGGGTAAAAAGCTGTTTGGTTTCAAACTATCATTAAACTGATCATCATTGTGTACACATGAAAAGTATATTATGATAGTGTTAATGTCAAGGTACTTTGTTTTTTACTGCAGACATAACTACACATTATAGGCAGACATGGTGAAGTAAAAATTCTCACACTTGATGAGGATGTATTTCAATTGTATGGTAGAATAGTGTCAATAATGCAAAAGTATGTACATACTGAATATTTATGAGTAGTGAAAGAAAATATAAGAGTAGCATTGTAAGCCACAGCTAACTATACATTTTTTATGTTGTCAGCTTATTAGATTATATAGATAATCAAGCATGACAGAGACAGAAATAAGATACTAAATAGTTTAGCATCATACTTAAAACTATTATCATAACTTTGAAATGAATGCATTTCTGATATTTCAGTAGATAAGAAATATTTGAAGTAAAATATTTGAAAGTCATAATTGTTGAATTTGTGTTGTATATTCATCATAACTTTTTTTTAAATCTTTGTAGGGCGCCGGCGACTGCGAAAATGCACGGCCCACTGCCGCTGCTACAGACGGCTCACGTGTGAGGTTGGCAGTCTGCGTGAACAAAACGCTGTCATCCTTGAGAGGCTGGACAGAATCCAGTCTCTCTTGGATGCACAGCAGCAGACTGTCAACCTCGTGCTAGAGCTAGTCGTAGCAGTGGGTGATGGTGCTGTGCCGAGTAGCAGTGCTTCACCTCCATGAACACCATCTGTTCCTGCAGCTTCCCTGGGTGAAACTGGCCACACTTCATAGTGGTCCAGTATCTCCTCCGGAGGGCGCAACAGCTTCCACTTCGTTTGCGCCTCCACATCGAATCCAGTTTCTAGCCTGGATTGCCTCAAGCAGTGCATACACCTCTCGCAAGTGTTGCACAAAAGTTAGAAAACAAAATAAGACTTTAATATATATTTTTATTTATGTAAGAAAACGTATTTTAATAATTTATTTTTGTGTATGATGCAATACACAGTTTAATTATTTTTTTTGCCCTGTACGAATATTATTTGTGTGAATATATATTTTTGTATTGTTTATATGAAGAAAAATATTTTTGTTTGTAATTTTTTATATATAAAATATTTTATAGTAAAAAAGTGAATTTATACTCTCTTGTGTTTGGTGTGTTAATGTGTAGTCTAGATGTTTCTTGAAAATAGTTTTAACAAGATTTATACAACTGTGATTTTCTCATTTGGTGAAACCTCATACCACACTATTGTGGTATTAGAGTTGGGATTCTCCATAGAAGTAAGTTAGATGTGTGACAATGCTACATTACACTATTTGTGGCACACTGTTGTTGTTTCATACAACTAGTGCTACAGAATGTGTGTATGTGTATCATGATGAAGATAAGTATGTACCTGCTAGTACAACAGTGAAATGTCTGTGTTGGCATACTTACAACAAACTTATGTATTCAATATGAGCAAACCTCTTCCATCACTGTTCACATGATTGGTGGTACCACCTCAGTTGGTAGTACAAGCACTCCATCAAATCTCAAGTTACTACAGTAACATATCCATTTGTTCAGTAGATGAACTAATGGTGTCCATGTCATGTCATATTGTCTTTTAGTTATGTACATCTTTTTATTTACATATGTGCTCACAAACAAAAGGAGTAAGACACTTTTACATAAAAATATTACATGGAATAACAATGACAAATTACAATTAATAAAGTAATAAAAACAATATGATTCACAGTTAACTACTGTTACTGTTAATAACAGTAAATGCAACCACAAGAGTTGAAGTATTTCTGATATTGGAACATTTTTTTATGTATGTGCACTATTCTTACAACTATAAATCATGTACTATGCTGAGTAATAGTTCTGAAAAAGACAGGATATTCATGGCAAAAAACTCCGTTTAATGCATCAGTTAGGGTTGTTCCACAGTGACAAAAGTGAGGAAATTTGCTGTTAGGGTTGAAAACCCTAACTCCGAATCCCCCCCCCAGCACCACACACACACACAGACACACTCACACAAACATATGCAAGTATGGGGGAGGACCAAGTCAACACAACCAATGACAGACATCCAGCAGCAGGTGACAGAAATAACAAACAATTGTCTAAATGTACTACGAGACATCCCCACCCACCTGACCAGGTACTGCATGCTCAGTGGAGATCAACAGCAAAACTGAGGCCATGTACACAAATGTACACATCCTGATTGCAGCTGCACATAACGTATCACTCTTAGTAGTTGCATGGCCTTACCTACCGATGCCCCACACCACACCACAACTGGTACTGTGCCGTTATTCAATATAAATGCTGAAGGTGCATGATGACAGTTGTAGAAAGGTTTTAACACTAGTGAGTATACATAAATTAAGAGAACCACATAAATTAACTACAAGACACTAGCATGCTCAAGATAAAAGTAGTGATACATTTAGTAGGTGATTTACATAGTAGTACATTTACTGCAATGGTTTACTCAACATAGAGAGGCTGATGTAAACGTATGGAAAAGCATTCCTGTTCAACGCTGTGAAATTCGTACTGCCAGTATCACATGCATTCTTACTGATGAAGGTGTACTGCTGATGTACATACATAGACCTTCACTGTGTTTCAATACTAAAGATGCAGTAAGTATTCTTTGTAAGAAACATTGTAATTGCATGGATCAGGCCAAGCAACTTCTAAATAGCATAGCACTACTGAGCCAACAATGATGTACCTGTATCGGAGATGTATATAGGAGAGATTTTCCTGTAGGCACTTACTGAGTATGTTGTACTTGATAAAGACAATCTCATTGCATCTGCGATGACTAACTTATTCAAATAGTAATACATTTACTATTGCTGCAATGAGTGATCTATGCCACTTATGGACATAGTGTGATTTTTTTTTTTAACAGTTGTTTCATACTCAGGCTGTATGCCTACTATTTGGGTTTGCCACACTTCAGTCACTGATGCTATCAAACTGATAACTATGTTAATTGTGGTACTACAGGAATCAAGTAGGTATGCTGTAGATATAAACTGAATGTATTTTAGCATTGATTTAACTCACAATGGGGTAAGTGTACTAGGACAGCAGGGGTTATCCTCTATCACTGACTCTGTCAGTTATAATCACACTAGGGTTTCGATGACTGTAATGATCAAGTTACACTATTCATCTTCATGAGTTCATATTCACAGCCATTCTCCAGTAACTAGACAGTGTATGGTGTAAGTGGGTGGGACACTGTGTTGCAAAGCTGCTGCAGTGCCTAGCAGAGGGAGAGTATCTACTCATAAAGACAATTAAGCAATAAGGCATGACCAACAGTTATGTAAAATGGTCTGTTAATCACCCTGTAGGGGTTTAATGTTGAATGAGGCATAGCCGAGTGCTACATGTCGCTAGACAGTGATAAACTGACCATTAACATAATACCTGGGAGTGGCTTATTGTTATCATAATAAAACTGTTTTTTAAACAACATTAAACCATGTTTATCATATGGTTAGGCTCTACATGTATGTTAATAAAAACTAGACATAAGGGTATTACAATGTTTACAGTCAATTAGAAAGCTGCATTTCTCAAACCCTTGTTATAATCAGAGATATTATACCTGTACAACTCCTTGATTTTGCTGAACTCTGTTGCTCAGGTGGCCCACCACAAGTGGTGTGGTGTGGTGTAGCATCGGTAGGTAAGGCCATGCAACTACTAAGGTGGTAATGCTATGCAGCTGCAATCAGGATGTGTACGCTTGGTACATGGCCTTAGTTTTGCTGTTGATCTCCACTGAGCATGCAGTACCTGGTCAGGTGGGTGGGGATGTCTCGTAGTACATTTAGACAATTGTTTGTTATTTCTGTCACCTGCTGCTGGATGTCTGTCATTGGTTGTGTTGACTTGGTCCTCCCCCATACTTGCATATGTGTGTGTGTGTGTGTCGTGCTGGGGGGGGGGGATTCGGAGTTAGAGTTTTCAACCCTAACAGCGAATTTCCTCACTTTTGTCGCTGTGGAACAACCCTAACTGATGCATTAAATGGAGTTTTTTGCCATGAATATATATATATATATATGTATGAAAGCTGAATGGTTCTTAGTATTGTGTCATGCCACATACACCACTGCTCAACAGTGGCTCAGCATCTGAGAATGAATCGTCAACAATGCTGAAAAGTGAAAAAAGTAAGAATATGAAATGTGTATTGTGGTCACACCAGACGACGAACAATGCATGTCAAAATCCATAGTTTTTTTAGATACTATTTAAATATCTTGCTTATACACCAGTATCATGCAGAGTGTACACAAGTGTACATGAAAGTTTGACCTAGCATGAAAATGCACCAATACAAGTACATGTGGCCAGTTGTACTACTACCCGTACCACTCATATAAAATGAAATAGAGCTGTTGGGTTACATATATTTGTTATAACAGCGCCCCACACCATCTGGTGACCCACATGTCCACACCACATGAAAGGCTGTTCTTTTTACTGTTATATTGCTGTATTTCAGTAACATAGCTAAATGTGAACACACCGTACAAGAATGGGTGCTGGGATTGTGCTTGCCACCGATATTCACTATCAGAAACACACTAACATTTCACTTAATAAAATTGGTCTTTTGCTTGCCTTATTGTTTTATTGTATTATTCATAGTCATTATGAATGCTATGCTTGTATATGACTGCAATAAGTGCACTTGGAATATGCATGACTTGCAATATGTTTAATGCCATTTTTATAATGTTTATAATCATATGTATTGTGTTCATTTTCATCAATGTTTCATTCCCTATGTATCCTTCTTTGTATCTATATTCCCACTCTTGACTAATCCATCTGCCCTATCCATTTGCCTACTTTGCTTCCAGCTCGCTATCATCCTGTTTATGTCCTGTGCCTTCCTGCCTGTCGTGGCACCCTGTTCCATACCCACAACATCCTCTGTATTCACCTGATCCTCCTGTTTCTTCTCCTTCCCTACTCATCTTCCCACATCCTGTCCGGTTCCCCCCCATTGTTCCCAATCTTCAATCCTTGTTTCGTGCCCAATTCATTTGTCCTAGCTGTCCATGTCTCAGCTTCACCAGCAACATCATCATCATCTTTGTCATCATCATCCTCCTCCTACCCCGCTGCCCTCTTCTGCCAACGGCCGTAGAGGGTTAAAACAATTTTTGAGCCTTGCATGCGCATAGTCATTACACATAAGAAAGATGTACCTCTGGTTCTGACTGACATTGATTTGTGCTGACAGTGTTGAAGAATGCAGCAGTGATGTCTTATTATGTCCACCAGTATGACGTGACTCTTTGTAGGATTGTGGGGTAGAATGACGAATGTGTGCAGTTCCCTGCACAACCTCAAAAGCAGGGGTTCTCAGGCTATTCTCATACCTAGAATAAAGTGGATTGCAAGCGGGGTAAGCATATATATGTCCAGACAAACAAAGAATGACTGTGTGCAATGATGGAAATATAACTGTGCAGTACATAGCAATAAAAACATGTAATGCACACTACAATGTCAATAAACATATAACAGCGGATGAGATAGCCAGTGTGTGATTCATGTCAACTTACATATCAAGGAGAAATGTTGCCATGGCGGAATGTGATAACAGATGCAGAGATTGTTTGACATCCATCCACTGTGACTGCATTTGGAATATGGAGGACAGTTCTGGAGGCCATACCACACACACAGGATGCAGGGAGGCTGAAGCGAGATCAGAGGAGAGCAACAAAGATGGTAAAGGGGCTCAGCCACCTGTACTATGAAGAAAGGTTGTGAGATCTGAATATGTACTCCATGGAACAGAGGAGGGAGAAGGGGGACATGATTGATACCTTCAAGTACCTTAAGGGTATGAACTGTGTGCAAGTGGAAAGCATCTTCCAGCAGAATGGAACTCAGAGAATGAGGGAGCATGGCCTACAGGTAAAGGGGGGCAGTTCAGGGGTAACATTAGGAAGCTTTATTTCACAGAGATGGTGGTGGATACATGGAGTAGGCTCACGTAGGTAGCAGTTGGAGAAGCAACAGTGGAGGGCTTCAAGAGGGCATGGGACAGCCACAAGGTAGTGTCATGGGTGGGGGCGTATGTCCTAGCAGATAGATGGACAAATGGGCATACTGGTGGGGCCTGTTGGTCCTTTTCTGCCATCACACTTCTATGAATCTATCTATCTATCTATCTATCTATCTATGAATCTATACTAGGAAGACAGCAGATTAAGCACTATGGGCTATCGAGTCTGCTCAACAATCAGTGCCTTCACAGGACGCCATTGTTTGCACCCCCCACACTCGTGACAAGGTGCCCTATTTCAAAGATGGACTCTGGGATGCATTCTCCCCTATTCCTATCCAAGCCTTTCTTGAACCCCACAACAGTTGTAACAGCCAACAACTATCGTGCCTGCTCATTCCATGGCTTCACCACCTCTCAGTGAAGTAGCATCTCATTCTTTCACCCATCAGCCTCCCCCTGTCCAGCTTCATTGAGGTTCCCATGGTGGCCACTAGTTCCCTCAGCTAAAGCACCTCCTTAGGGCTTAACCTATTCATTCCTTGGAGATATTTGAAGACCTCTATCATACTCCCCATGTTATTTCTATCCTCCAGTGGGTACAGGTTGCGCAACCACAGTATCTCCTTATAGTGCCTTTCCCCGATCCCCAGTATCATCCTGGTGGTCCTCCTCTATACTGTCTCCAGTACAGCCATGGCAATTTTTAAGTAGGGACACAAAAATAGATTACATCTCCACAAGGGTATAGACAGGATGGAGGCAGTCCAGAGGAGGGCAACTAAAATGGTGCAGCGTTTGCACCAGAAGCCATACGAAGAGAGACTTTAGAAGCCTAATCTGTATTCCCTTGATGAAAGGAGGGAGAGGGGGACATGACAGAAACTTGCAAGTACCTCAAGTGAATCAACAAAGTCCAAGGCAGAAGCATCTTTAATAAAAAGAGATGTAGAAGAACAAGTGGGCACAATTTGAAGATAGAGAGGGCAACAGCTCGGGATAATGTGAGGAAGTATATTTTCACAGAGAGGGTGGTGAACGCATGGAACCACCTTCCTAAGTAGGTTTTGTGGTCAAAAACAGTGGGGAAATTCAAGAATGCAAGAGACAGACATAAGGCAATCTTAATGAGAGGGTACAAGGAGGTAGGATGTTGGTTAACTGGAATCTGCAGCTTATCCAATAGGTAAGAAAGGGGCAAACTAGGGTGGCCAGGTGGTCCATATGTGCCGTAAAAGTCTATGTTTCTATGTCTCTATGACACAAAAGCTGCATGCAGTATTCAAGGTATGGTCTAACCAGGTAATTGTACAGCTGAAGGAGCACCCCTCCACTCCTTGAGGTTATATCCCTAGCTATGCACTCAATCATTTCATTTGCTTGTGCAACAGCCATTAAACACTTCTCAAACTTAATCATTATAGCAACCAGTATCACCCTGAGGTCCTTTGCCACCACTAGAAACCTGCATTGACTACACACAACAAGGTGTAGACATGAGTCAGGTTTTTGGCCAGCAGATACAGAACCCTACATTTACCAGCATAAAACTTTAGTTTCCAGGGCTGTGTCCACCTACCCAGAGTTTCCAGGTCCTCATGTAGAGCCTGCTTCCCCTCCTCCCCTTCTACCATGGCACACATCTTGAGTCATTGGCAAAGAGGCTCATCCAGCGATTGATACATCTTCTGATGTCTGAGAAATAGTCGTTAAACAAGAGTGTGCCCAGTACCGACCTCTGTGGGAACCCACCTAATAACTCTGTTGGAGGATGAGACTCCTCCCACACCCTCACCATCTGTACATGTCCTGTTATCCAGTTTCCCATCCACATGACCATGTGCCAAGCACCCCACCCACCCATATCCTCCAGCTGTCCAAGAATCCCTGGTTGTGGCCTCCGAGTCAAATGCCCTGCTGAAGTCCAGAACAAAGTCATCCACTGGACTACCATGATCCAGAGCACTCATCAACCCCTTATAAAACTACAACAGGTTTGTCTGACATGATATGCCCTTAAAAAATACATGTGTGTGATCATCTAGATGTCACCATGAGTTCAGAACCCCCTCCAGCCTCTCCCTCATGATGACCTCCATCAATTTGCCCACTATCAACGTCATGCTTGCCGGCCTATAGTTTCACAACCTCAATCTGTCACCACCTTTGTGTATAGGCACAATAGGTGCAATCCTACAGTCATGAGGCAACCAATACAACTGCAGGAAAGAATTAAAAGTGTCTGCCAGGGGTGCAGCATGGCTATCCACCAGCTCCTTAATCACCCTGGGATGGATCCCATCTGTGCTCGCTGGAAGAAGAAGAAGAAGAATCAGCATTTATATAGAGCTTTTCATACACAGTGTATCCCAAAGCACGTTACTAGCAATGCTGGACTGGTAGTGAAGTGACTGAATGTGTAGTGGTGGCCATATCGCACATCATCACCCACACACAGCCTGGATAATTGCATGAACCAGTTTATGTGTAGATGAATGTTGGCCAGGACACCAGGAATGTCCCCTACTCTTTTGCGATGAGTGACATGGGTTCTTTTACTTCCACCTGGAAACCCACCAGGAAAACACAAAGATAATTAGAAGGGACCGCGGTTTAACATCTGATCCGAAGGATGGCACACCCCAGCAGTACAGCCCCTCCCCAGTACTGTACTCAGATGCCAGCGATGTTTGTTGATGCAAGCCCAATCCCAGTGTGGGATGAGAACCCATGACCTTCTGGTCCAGAGGCGGATATGCTACCAACTGAGCCACGCTGACACCTTAGGGTCTTGGGGGCTTGCCACACCCTCATACTGGGGATTTCAATATTCATTTCCCCCAATTCATCTGCCGATCCCACTTCCCTTTCTCCTTGTCATGCCGCCCACCACCTTCCTCCTTGGTAAACAATGAGGCAAAAAAGTAATTTAGTACCGGCACCTTTTCCACCCATTTCTGCTTTCCCTGATATACCTGAAGAACCCTTTTGCCCCATTCTAAAGCCCCATGTAAATCTCATCCATGCCACTGACTTGACGGACCTAACCCTCAAGGCTATCCTAGCATACTCCCCCTTGGATATAGTCCCATAGAGAACGTGTGTATCAACTGTAACATAGAAACATAGAAACATAGAATTTGACAGCAGATAAGGACCGCTTGGCCCACCTAGTCTGCCCATTTTCCTACCTGACAGATAAGCTGCAAATCCTAGTTAACCAACAGCTTACTTCCTCCTACCCCCCACTAGGACTGCCTTATGCCTGTCCCATGCATTCTTGAAGTCCCCCACTGTTCTTGACTCCACGACCTCCTCAGAGAGGCTGTTCCATGCATCCACAACCCTCTCAGTGAAAAAATACTTCCTCACATTACCTCTGAGCAGTTCCCTTCTATCTTCTAATTATGCCCCCTTGTTCTTGCACATCTCTTTTTCTGGAAGATGCTACCCTCTTGGACTTTGTTAATTCCCTTGAGGTACTTGAAAGTTTATATCATGTCCCCTCTCTCCCTCCTTTCCTCTAGGGTATACATATTAAGCTCCTTTAGTCTTTCTTCGGATGTCTTGTGCAGACTCTGTACCATTTTGCTGTCTTCCTCTGGACAGCTTCCACTCTGTCTATGTCTTTTGCGGAGATGGGGTCTCCAGAACTACACACAGTACTCAGATGGGGTCTCACCAACTGTCTGTACAGAGAGATAACAACTTCCTGTTTTCTACTATTGATGCCTCTTCCTATGCATCCCAGTATCCCCCTGCCTTCCTTACTGCCTTCTCACATTGCTTGCCCACCTTTAGGTCATCTGATATATTACCCCAGGTCTCTTTCTATTTTTACTGTTGTCAGTAGCTCACCCCCATTGTGTACACTTCCCTGGGTTTTGTTTCCCATGTGCATTACCTTGCACTTCTTGCATTGAATCTGAGCTGCACACATTTGACCATTCCTCCAACCTTGCCAAGTCCCTTCTCATCTTTTCCACTCCATCTTGTGTATCAACCCTGTTGCAGATATTTGTGTCATCTGCAAAGAGACATACTTTTCCTTCCAGTTCCTCTGCAATGTCACTTATAAAGACATTAAAAAGGACCGTCCCAGTACTGAACCCTCATGTACCCCACTAGTAACCCTCCTTTCTTCTGTGTATTCCATTTACTACTACCCTTTGCGTCCTGTTGTTCAGCCAATTTTTATCCAGGCTACCACCTTGGGACCCACTCCAAGTTGGCTATCTTGTGAATTAATCTTTTGTGTGGGACTGTATCAAATGCCTTGCTAAAATCTAGGAAGGCCATGTCCACAGCCCTCCCTGGTCTACTACTTTGGTCACCCAGTCAAAAGAAATCTATTAGATTAGTCTGACACAACCTTCCCATCGTGAATCCATGCTGCCTTGGGTCCCAGCCCCACTGGCCTCTAGGTACTCAACAATTCTTTCCTTCAGAAATGATTCCATCATTTTCCCTACCACTGAGGTCAAACTAACTGGTCTATAGTTTCCTGCCTCTGTCCTGCTCCCACTTTTGTGAAGAGGAATCACATCTGCCCTCCTCCAGTCCTCGGGTACCACTCCATCCTCCCACGATTTGTTAAAGATAGTATTCAGCGTTGTCACTAGTTCTACCCTTAGTTCTTTTAGAATTCTTGGGTGAATCCCATCAGGCCCCATTGCTTTGTCCACCTTCAATTTTATCAGTTCTTTCAGAACCCTTTCTTCTGTAAATGGACTGGTATCAACCCCCGTCTTCAGAGTGTTTCTCTTGTTTGGTTTAGGTAACTCCCCCTCCTCTTTCTTTGTGAATACTGTGCAGAAATATTTGTTCAGTATCCCTGCTTTTTCACTGTCACCCTCTACCCACATTCCTCCCTTTATTAAGCTTCATTATCCCTCCTTTGGTCTTTCTTTTGCTCCCTAATGTACCTATAAAGGTCTGTCCCTTCTTAACAAGAGTTGGCTATCCTTTCCACAGTTTGGGCCTTTGCTATTCTGACTGCCTTCCCAGCTCTTTCTGCTTTAACTGATAAAGTTCTCTGTCCTGCTCCTTCTGTGTTTCCTATATTTCCTGAATGCTGTCCTTTTCTCCTTAACCTTCCCTGCCACCTCTTTTGAGAACCATAGCGTTTTTTTCCTTCGTTGTGTTTTATTGATTTGCTTTACACAAAGGCTTGTTGCCTCTGTGATGGCTGTTTTGACTACTCCCCATTGTTCCTCCACCCCTCCTTCTTGCCTGTTTGCTAGTGCTTTTCTGAGGCACTCTCTCATTTTCCCAAAGTCGGCCCTCCTAAAGTCCAGTACAATTGCTTTTGTATGGCTTTATTGTATGGCTTTAGGCAGCCTTTTTTCACTTCACAGCATCTTGTACCTCCATTGTCCTTCAGCTCGGACTTTTTGCTTTGCCCAACTTGAATCTCTTCCTTTTTGAAGGCCTTAGTAGCCTCCAGGACACCCTTTTAAATAATTTACAACCAGGCCCCATTGCCAATACTTAGCATGGTCTCATCTAGGAAGCCCATGAGCATCCACTCCATCCCACTGAATTCTGATCCTGTAAAATAAACCACTGTTGTTTTTATGTTCCACCACCAGGTAAAGGGAGAACAAACCCATGGTGCAATTACTTCCCATCACTGGGTCCACAACAACGAGGACCCTGATGAGCTCACCATCTGCCAGGACCACAGCCAGGATGCTACACTCCTGCACTGAATCAGTCATCAACTGGGCAAGGAACGCATCCTCAAAGACGTCCACAAACCACTGCTCCCAGCATGATGAGGATACCATACTTCACCAGTCTATTCCTGGCATATTCTGGTCACCTACGACCACAGTATTGTTATCTCCCCTGCTTCAGTGGTCCCTAAGGTTAGTGACCAGACCTTTCTCTGGTTCATTCAACTGCTTGGGTGTTCTATATACTACACCAATATTAACCTGTTTACCCACGTGGAGCCTGCGGTTTACCCAAAGAACCTACACAAGATCCCCCTCCTCCTCAACTTTGCTTATCCAATGCCATTCACAATGATAAATGCTCCACCCCCTCACCTTCCATCAACCCTATCACTTCTGCACATGGTATACCCTAGTAGGTTTAGGTACCAACCATGTCTGGGCCCGGTGCTTTATCCCCTTTTAGGGCATTGTGGGCTTCCTACAACCTCCCACTGGGGATTTCAACATCTATTTCCTCCACTTCATCAGCTGACCCCTTCTTTCTCCCCTTGCCATGCCACCCCCTATCCTCCTAGGTAAAGATTGAGGCAAAAAAGTCATTTAGTATCTTGGCCTTCTCCCCCACATCCTCCACCCACCCACTCCCCATTCTCAGCCTACTAATTTGCCCCTTCCCATTTCTTCTTTCCCTGCTATTCATGAAGAACCCTTTCCCCCCTTCTAATCCACTTTGCAGATCTCAGCTCTGACCCACCTTGGCCGACCTCACCACCCTGGTGACCCTCCTGGCTAACTTATCATACTCCTCACTGGATATAGCCCCCAGAGAACATTTGTATCAGCTATAAGCAGCCTTTTTTCCCCTAAATGCATCCTGTACCTCTCTTGTCCACTAGCTCAGCCTTTTAGCTTTGTCCCACTTGTGTCTCTCCCTCATGTAGGACTTAGTAGCCTCCAGGAGACCCTTTTTAATAATTTCCCACAGGGCTTCCATGCCCATGCTTGGCCTGATGTCATCTAGGCAGCCCCTAAGGATCCATTCCATTCACCCAAAGTCTGCCCTTCTAAAATCAACCACTGTCATTTTTGTGTGTTCTGCCCTTCTGCCTAGTTCAAGGGAGAACAAAACCATGGCACGATTACTTCCTGCCAGTGGGTCCCCAACAACTAGGTCCCTCATGAGCTCCCCTTCTGACAGGACTACATCCAGGATGCTCCCCTTCCTCATTGGATCAGTCACCAGCTGGGCAAGGAACAAATCATGGAAGGCATCCAGCAGGCACTGTTCCCAGCCCAATGAGGCACCATAGTTCCGCAGTCAATTCCTGGCATATTTAGGTCAACCAGCACCGCAGTATTGCCCTTTCCCCTACCACAGTGGTCCCTAAGTTTAGCCACCAGCCCTTCCTCCTGTTCCTCCACCTGCCCATGTGGCCTATATACTACCCCCACCTTCACCTGTTTACACCCTGGAGCCTGCAGGGTGACCCAAAGAGCCTCCACCTGATCCCCCACTTTCTCAACCTTGTTTATCCCTATGCCATCCCTAATGATAAATGCTATCACCCCTCCATTTCCCTCCACCCTATCCCTTCTGCACATGGCAAACACTAGTAGGTTTAGGTCCCAGTCATTTCTGGAAGTGGGCCAGGTCTCTGTGACAGTTGCCACATCCACCCCCCCTTCCACCAACAGCACCAGAAGCTCTGGCATCTTGTTTCCATTGCTCCTGGCATTTATCAGGACCAACCTCCAACATGCCGCCTGGTCCCCCCTTCCCTGTTCTGAGGTCTTCCTGCTCCATGCCAACAAGGATCCATTCGTGCACTATTGGGTGCTCCTGCCCTGTCCTCCCCCCTCCTGTGGGACAAGCTGGCTAGGGCCTCCCTGGCCTGATCTGTCAGGGAACCCTTCTCCCCCTCACAAGTTTAATCCCATCCTGGAGTGGATGAACTCTGCCTGTTTAAGCTGCAGGATCTCCTTTCCCTCTGAGCTAAGGTGTAACATATTCCTTAAGTACAATTCCTTGTCCTCCCATTTTGCACTTAGCCCCCACCCACCCATACCCCAGGCCTCACACCATTTATAGAGCCACATTAACATCCCTTATTTTTGATTTTCTCCCACACTGGCCCTAGACACCAGGAGGAGACCAGCACCCCACATCCTGACAAACCCTGGCCAGCTCCCTAAATCTAGCCTGTATCTCCAGCTTACTGTTCTCTTCTATATCATTTGTACACAGTCTAGAAATATGTGGTGCGCAAGGAATACAGGATGCAGTATTGCTTTTAAGCAAACATTTTACTGCAAATGTGATTACAAATACTTAATGAGCAAAAACGTCATGAGTGGTTACCCCTAGCACCTCGACTACATGAGTCTTCAAGGGAGTTAAGCCACGCAAGAGAAACTCTTCCCAATAAACCAATCAGTGCTTATGTCATAATGTCAGTATCAGTGCTGGCTAGCTCAGAAACCATTTTCAATTTAGAAGAAAATAAAAGTAGTATAATTACTTCTTATTAAAATATAAATTCTCATTATTTGGACAATAAAACTCTACAACATCAAAAATAATAGCCATGTAGCACTACTACAAAATAGGGTTACCACCTTTTAAGAAGCCCAAAGTGGGACATTCCTTACTGAAACATGATTTTTTGCAGGACAGTACATAACCTTGACTGATGCAACAGACGTGTTTTCTCTATATATTCAGACTTAAGGCTAAGTGCAGTAGTTTCCTAGTTGCTTCCATTGTTTCTTATCATTTTAAGGTGTTTTAGTTAAAGTATTGTAGTTTTCTGCAACATTTTGTGGAAATTTAGAAAATCAGGACATTTAGTATTTTTCATGTTTTTTGCAGGACACAGCTGCCCAAATCAGGACTGTCCTGCGAAAATCAGGACAGGTGGTAACCCTACTACAAAACTATTCTATAAACATCTAAATAGTGGAAATACTTTTAAACAATTTAATTAAACTTACTGATGACAGAAAAATCATCAGTTTCACAATTTATCTAGCACAAAATTACAGAGAGACCGAAATGATTACGATAGAGGTGACATTTTAAAATGGACTAAACCTCGCTCTGTAAGCCGTGGGAGATCGAGAGTTAGATTTCAAAAACAGGATTATAACAAACCAAGTCAACATAAAACAGCAGCAGGTGTTAATGAGAATTTGAGATCGAGGTACCATTTTCAGAAGAGACGGGATACAAGGGACAAAGAAGAAGGAAATGAAAAACAAGGAGAGGCTGCAGAGGGGGTAGAAAAACAAACAGAGAGACTGTTGAGAGAGTGCAAGAAGACTCCAACTTACAGATATTAAATCTCTTCCATGTTAACCTCACCACAGATCAAGAAAAAAATATTAAGGAGAGGTTCAGGCTTCATTCCTACACCACTGATTAACAAATTTTCAGTGATCCTGGACCTCCATGAATTTTTTAGGAAGCTCCATCTTAAATTACACTTCTTTAGAGACAGTAACGGGGAGACACCTGATTTTGACCTAACAAGCATGGGTTTCATATGGGTTACACAGCTTGAGGGCATCAACTTGATCTTGCAAGAAATTAAGGGAAATACTGCTAATGCTGAGACTTTTTCAAATACTGAACGAACTGAAGTGCTTGATTCAACTAAGGAAATTGGACAATATGAAATGAACAACTGTGAACTTACAAACAGCGACTTCAGTAATTTAGCAGCCCAAGAAGAACTTTATGACGAAGGATGTATGTTAGGATAAGAATTTAATCTAAACAAAAATGGATATGGGATGCTGGGGGCTTGCTCTGATGTTAAGACTGTCAGGAAGAAATTATTTAAACCACAATCTACTTTCTGTCCTAAAACGTATAATACAGTGATAGAGGCATATGAAAGAACAATTATTACTCAAGTAAGGGAACTTATTAAATCACAAACTAGGGCATTCATTTTTAACATCACTAGAAAGGAATGCACTTGCAGAATTATCCCAAGATAAAAGCATTGTCATCAAGCTGTCAGATAAAGGTGGTAACATTGTAATCTTAGATATAAATCATTATAGAGAGATTGTGAGAGACCTCCTAGAGAATGAGATATGATATAAATGTTTGTTAAGCAATCCAATAATACAACAGAAAAAAGATTTGTCATTTATTCTATCTGAGGCTGTTAGAAATGGCAGCATTACAGATGCAGAATATGGATTTATGTGGGAAGAATTTACAACCATTCCTAGTTTCTATATTTTACCAAAAATTCATGGAAATAGAGACAAGCCAGCAGGACGTCCTATTGTTTCAGGGGTGGGCTATCTAACACAGAAGTTGGGGAAATTCATAGATTTTTTTTCTTGCAATTTAATGTGGCTACATTAAATTCCCACATAAGAGATACTACTGATTTATTGGAAAAATTAAATGGTGTTGAATGGAATGCAGACTATAAATGGTTAGGGATTGTTGTAGGATCTCTCTACACCTCCATTAACCATGAACAAGGATTGACAGCAGTGGAATCTTTTCTCAGGAACAAGCCAGAGGACTCAGGTGTCCTAGTGAAATTTGTACTGGAGGCATTGGAATTTATTTTAAAAAATAATGTGTTTGAATTTGAGGGTGAATTCTACCAGCAACCATGTGGTACAGCTATGGGTGCTGCTATGGCACTGAGTTATGCAAACTTGTTCCTAGGTCAATGGGAAAGGGATTTTGTGATGAATCCATCGTTAAATCCATATTTCTCCAACATCAAACACTGATTCTGCTTTATTGACGATGTACTTTGTATATGGGAGGGCAATACATCAGATGAGGAAGCATTTATGTCCTGGCTTAACAACAATGACCGTAATTTAAGATTTACTCACCATTTGGATAATAATAAGCTCAATTTCTTAGATCTTGAATTATCCACTGATACTGTTGTGAATGGAGATTTGAGAGTTCACACTAAGACTTATAGAAAGTTCACTGCTACCAATTCAGTTCTGCATTTTACAAGTGCGGATCCCCCTAATTTAAAGACATCAATTCCCTATAGTCAATTATTGAGACTTGGGATAAATTGTAGTCAGGAGAGTGATTTCGACTCCCAGGCACATGAGTTAATGGGAAGATTTGAACAGAGAGGGTATAATAAAGAAATTCTACTAAAAGTAAAAGAAAAAGTGGCTCAGACTATAAGGGATTCCCTCTTCAGACAAACTACAAGGGGTGATTTTCAAGATGCACAGTGCACTTTTATAACAGAATACAATCATCCTGCAGGACAAATTGGTAATGTTATATATAAGAACTGGCCCATCTTAATTAGTGATGAAAAAGTAGGACCTGCAGTGGAACCAAAACCAAGAGTAACATTCTGTAGGGGTAAGAACATTAAAGATAGACTTGTTCACACACATCTCAGTAAAATGAATTTGTCAAATACAATGCAGACTTGGCTCCCTCAAAGAACAAAAGGGTTCCATAAATTCAGGAGATGTAATGTATGTAAATTTGGGTTAGAAGGGAATAACTTTATACAACCAGACAGACCAGAAGCAATTGTAGAAATTTGAGACCTGATTACATGTGATACTACACATGTAGTATATGCACTCTGGTGTGATTGTAATCTTGTATACATAGGAAAAACAGTAAGACCCCTCAAACAACGTATACAGGAACATGTAAGATCTATCATTAATGCCTGGAATGACACCCCTGTAGGCACCCATTTTTTCCAACATTATGACTCTAAACCAGATTGCTTGAAATTTCAGGGCATTGACTGTGCATTATTCAGCTCATGGGGTGGTGACAGAGCAAATAAATTATTGCAAAAAGAAAGTATGTGGATATTTAAAATGGATGCAGTGCAACCTAAAGGTCTAAATAATAAGTGGGACATTAAGCCTTTTTTACACAGAAGGAAATGCTAGTTTAATGTTTAAAAACATAATTTTGAAACATGGTAAGGGAACATTAGAATATGTTCCTTTGTAATTTGTACATATTTTGCTTTTACTGAGATGTTTAACATGTTTTTGTTTTTTTCTCTCTTTCTCTTTAGGCGTCACTAACCCATCCTTTCTGGGCTCCTATCTATCCGGTTGGCATTGGCCACTAAGGAGTTTGGCATATTAACTGCCCGTTACTCCTTGGACTTTGAACTTTTAAAGATGTGGTATTGTGGCTTTTCTCACTTTCCTTTGATGCTTTTTTCTACCTGTATAAAGGTTATGTGAGAGTTGTGAAAAACAAGAAATTATTGTCTAGACTCCGGAATGGATTTTTTGTATTATATTTGACATTACAAATAGATGATTTATTAGTGTTAGATAAATTCTGAAACTGCTGATTTTTCTGTCATCAGTAAGTTTAAATTGTTTAAAAGAGTTTTCCCTTATTTAGATGTTTATAGAATATTTTTGTAGTATTGCTACATGGATATTATTTTTGATGTTATAGAGTTTTTATGTCCAAATAATGAGAATTTATATTTTAATAAGAAGTAATTGTACTACTTATATTTTCTTCTAAATTGAAAATGGTTTCTGAGCTAGCCAGCATTGATACTGACACTATAACATAAGTACTGATTGGTTTATTAGGTAGAGTTTCACTTGTGTGGCTTAACCCCCTGGAAGACTCATGTAGTCGAGGTGCTAGGGGTAACCACTTATTACATTTCTGTTCATTTTTATAAGTATTTGTAATCACATTAGTAGTAAAATATTTGCTTAAAAGCAATACTGCATCCTATATTCTTTGCGCACCACACATTTCTGGACTGAGTCATTTTGTGTAGGTTAGCCGCCTCTTTTGTGGTGCCTGCAGAGGACCATTTTGTTTCAGTGCAGAGGAGTCCTGGTTGTGTATATCATTTTTACCTAGGTGCACTAATATGTCAGGGGTACCACCATTCCTGCGCTAGAGAATGGACCAGATGTTTTTCCTGATGCACTGTCAAGCCTAATATACTTCTGAACTTAACACCACAGGAAGTTTCCCCTCTTCTCCCTCTCCACCTGATCCCCCTAATCATGTAGTCCCCCAAGAGAAGCACTCTTACCACCTCCTTTTCCCCTAGCCCTGCTCACTATCCCACTTTTCCCCCTCACCCCATGTTACCATGCATGTTCCCTCCCCTTCCCCTCATGCCAAATTCCAACCCATCCCTCCCACTCCAACCATTATCTCTTACTGACCTGACCTCCTTGGCCTCTTCACTCCCTGTTATATCATTCTGGTCCAGTCCCACTTTTCTCCCAGGAGTAAGGGCCCACCCACCCACTTTTCTCCCAGGAGTAAGGGCCCACCCACCCATCCCCCAGCTCTTCCTCCTCACTGACCTGTCTACCTCAGCCACTTTCCTTTCCCAGCTATGTCCAGGACCAACCCTGTATCTCCCCTGGAGCAAGGCCCCCATGCTCCATGCTCTTTTCCCTCTGAGACCTGTCATCCACCACCACATCCCCTCCTCCTATTGCACCCACAACCAACCCAGTATTTCTTCTAGGAACATGGGACCCCCATGCCTCCCCAATAATGCACTGGCCCCCTCTTCCATCAATCCTCCCTACATGCCTCACTCGCATCCTTCAATACCTTGTCCCCCCATATTATACCCACTTTCTTTACTAGCGCCCCCCTCCCCCCAGGGTATCCACACTCCAAGCTCCCTCCTTCTTGCCATCCCCTCACTCCCCCCCCCATGATTTGACTCCCATTTATCCTACCGGCACTCCAGGAACTGAATAAACATAAGCATTTCTGTCCTTGTGTTCTCATTTTGATTGCTCTGCATGCTGTTATGTCCTAAAGTGGTAGACATTATAGTGATCCATTAATGCCTTATCATGTCATGGGCAAGGACCAGTGATTACATCAGGTGTCATTAGATCATTATCTGGTGAAAATGGGGTAATGTTATCCAAATAATTGAGTGGTTCTAGTGCAGGTAATGACACTTCATTTCAGCTCTACATTTTCCAGTAATCTTACATCAGAGAAGACTTGCTATGAAAACCCATGACCAACTTCACATAGATACTGGCATGGAAGAAACATTAATGAGCAAGTAACAGCCCTAAAATGGGGCATTTTATGATATCAAATGCAAACTGCAGAATTAGGCAGAATCTGTAAAAGTTCCACAGCATTTCGCATAGACAGCCAGCATACTGCCCAACAGACACACAGATGACAGTGTCAGCCATAATGGTGTGAGTATCGTGCCAGTTGGAGTATGCCACTGTGAGACATGTATTATGGTGGACCTTTTGATCCCAATTTTTACATTGTGCGGTAACTGCACTGTGATGTAAGATCCTCATGCAGATAATTAGAACACTGTCACACTAAAAATAATGTAAGGAAAAGATGTTCACAGGTGAAAAAAGTATGTGTTTACGGAGTGGTTTGAGCTTGGATCTTGCTGTCATCTGAATTGTACAGCATTGTTTCGAATTTCAGTGAAAACTGGTGGATGAGCTGGAGAAAGCACACACTGTGAAACCTCAATTCCTGGCACTGTAATACAGAGGACATTTGAATCACATGCACCCCCCCAACACACGCACACCAAAGTTCACCATGTCCACAGAATCGCTCCGGCATCTTGATAAAAACCTCCTACTGCTGACAAAGCGGGAAAGGAGTTTGATGTTGCCTAAGGCACTGCTCAAAGAGGATGATAGGCTGGTATGGAATGCCAACATCTACCAGAATATAAAGGGTCCGATCTTTATAGACAACAAAGAGAATGCAGGATAGAAACATACCCTCAGAGAACACAGCTCATGGAACTCTACACTACTAGTGATACCAACCTGCGTGCTGGCCAGAATCTCATAGCTGTAACTGACATCAGTACAATGCCTTGTGGTGTCCCAGAGCATAGAAGGATTGTGGTGATCAGAAAGCTCTGACCGAATAGTCACTGCAATGTGATGAATGGAGCAGCAAGGATGAGCGCAAACATTAGGGGGGAGGTTACAGCTGTACTTGAACCGCTGATTTGCTGTTTTGAGTTGCAGCTTATCATGAACAGATCAAGCAGCAGGAACCTGCTTGAGACAGCCCTTTCACTGCCGCAGAATGAACACTTTGCTCATGGCAGTGGGGGATGACTTAGAGAGTGGTAAAGTGGCAACAAGGGTGATCGAGACATGCTGAGGGTTCAGTGTGCACAAAATTGCTGCACCACTAACTGAATTCTACTGAGCAAGAGGCTGAGGAATTTATCTAATGTGCTGCATGCCATGGTCCACATGGAGTGGCAAGCCAAAGTCCGACCAATGAAAGTCAGAGCAACTACAACCGCATGGAATAATCAGCATCAATCACTAGTTGCAGTAACATGACAAGTAACAATACCGGTATGGTTTAGGGCCGTGGAAGGTAATAGCAGGCAGTCCATGCAAAATATTGGATAATCATTAACAGATGACTCAGGTAACATTCCAAGGAAATGATATTGAACTGGAAAAATATAGCCTGCATTTTGCCACAACACACTGTTTCGTTACTAACTGAACTCCCTGCACACACAGCTGTTTGCAAACCGCATAACATTTGTCCTACTGTCTTTTTTTCTGAATTTTTTACTGGACATGTGCTGACAGGCATTGAGGCAATCACATTTACACACTAGGACATGCACCCCTGTGAGTGAGTTACGGAGTCCACTGACGGTCCACAAATACAGTACTTGTCAATAATGCAGATCCAGAAATGGATGTGAATGTGGACCCGATGTCTTTGAAATGGGTCACACACAAAATATGCACATGCTAAACACCCTACTTCAAACTTTGGGTGTTTGTGGCAAGCTGAAAGCTTGATGACTGGTGTATGTTGCGCATATGAGGTGCCTATGTACCCACATCGGAGGATCCTATAGGCATTTTCTTGATGTCAGGGATTTACAATGCACAAAGACTGCTTGCTGAAATTAACCCTGAGTCATACTTATTGATTTGCCCCTTGGACCAGCAAAGTGCACCATTTAGGAAAAATAAGACAAATGTGGACAAATGCATCTCAATCTGGGACATGTACACTGCAAAAAGACTCTTGGATTTCTCCCATATGCTAAGTGCACCATTTAGAGAAATCACCTAACAATGCGGCAGCTTTCGATGATCTTGCCAACATCAAGAGACCGAGCTAACATAAACACTAGTCCATTTCTGCAGTGCTAAACATAACAACTCCTTTGTGAACATGCTAAAAAACATGCTGAGGGGAAAGTGAATGATTAATACACACTACTGATGCACCCAGATTCCTGTGTACTTACCACTTCAGAAAGAAAGAAAGAAAGAGGATGATCACAAATAGGAACTGATGAAAGTGTGTCTTGGATGAAGGGGAAGCAAATAATGAATGGTAACACTAATCACTGGGGCAATTTGATCATGTGGTTGGTTGCCGAAAGGAGGGGGTGGGGAAGCTGTGAGCATGGTGGGACATCATGTCACTGCGGGAATCAAATTCGGGATGAACTTGAAACTTGCAAGGAGCGCAAACACATTTAAAAATTCACAAAAATAAAAAGTCAGGAGAAAAAGTAGGAGCAAAACACATTTTATTTACATATAGAAAAACATTACTAATGCAGTAACATGTGATTGCACAACCCACAAAAGCTGACAGTGCAGCTTTAAGGAAGCAGGGAAGAAAATTAGGATAGCCAAAGGTCAAACAGAAGAACAAATAGTAAAAGGGGTTAAAATGGGGGACAAGACCTTTTACCTAAGGGAGAAAAGAAAAAGTAAGGGAGGTATTATATGGTTGAGAACTGGGGGGGGAGTGCAAAACATTGGGACAGAGAGACAGAAAGCAGAGGTTCTAAACAAATACTTCTACTTGGTCTTCACCAAAGAGAATCAGGGAAGAGGACCACTTCTAAAGATTGAAAGATGCCGTACCAGTGAAGCTGACATGAACCATTTTCAACAGAGAGGGTCTTAAAAGAACTAACAAAATTAATGACCGACAAGGCTATGGGACCAGATGGTATCCACCTGAGAAGGGTAACCAGTCAAAACGGCAACTGAAATTGAGCGACTCGAAAATGAGCAACTCAGTTTCTGCACTCATCATTTGAGCTACCCTGAAAGGGTAGTGAGAGGTGAACAACAAAGTGACTGGGAGAACAGGAGGGGGAATGGAACAGGATGGAAGGTATGTGGGAGGTAATGCGGCAAGAGGCTATTGAGCTGGCTATGTGGTGTGATGGCGAGGGTGACTGGCTACAGTGGGGAGGGTACAGGGTTCAGAGCTGGGGAGGCACACAGTATTTTGTGTTTTGCCGGTGGGAGTATTTTTTTTTTTTTTTTTTTTTTTCACAAGTTTCTCCCCCTCCCAGCCTTCACCCCCCTGGAGTTGAGAATCTTTAGTAAGTGGGGTGTGGGGGGATATGCCCACAGGGGGCGCATCGGGCACAGCCCCCATATAAAAAATGATTTGTTTTTGCCTGCATGTCTTTGCTGGGAGCGTACATTGCCATTTTGGTTTTTTGGTGATGTATACTCGCTATAATGGTTATTACTATTTGACGATCACCATTATGACATGGAAACCCTGAGAATACTTAAAGAACTCAGAGAAGGTCTTGCCTTCCCATTGGCGGACCTCTTCAATAAGTCACTGAAGACTGTCACAGTGCCAGACGACTGGAAAAAAGCCATGGTGGTACCAGATTTCTTTGATTGGGTTACCAGAACGGTGGACCAGGGAGGAGCAGTAGATGTACAGTAGTTTATCTGGATTTCAGTAAGGCGTTTGACTCTGTTTCACGTGGTAGGCTGATAAATAATTTGGAACACACAGGAGTGGGGCACAAAATAATTGGCTGGATTAATAACTGGCTCCAAGGGAGAACCCAGAAGGTGTTGTTTTTTTTTTTTTTTTTGAAATTCAAGTTTATTCAAGTTTTCTCCTGATACAGAGCAAAATGCAAGCATACAGGATATTCCAACCAGCAATACATTCTAATATCAATATAAACATACCCAGGTACATTGTCCAGAAGCATCTTACTCCCCTTCCCTCCCTCCCTCCTTCCCACCCCTCCCTCAAGCAGGTAGAACCATGTAACAGTGAGCATATCATTGAAACACCCTCCGGTTTAAACTATATACTCATGGGGAATAAGCACCTGTCTGGAGTAAGTACAACTCGTGTAATTTTTCCCATACCTTTTGATACCTTGACAAACAATTTCTTCTATTCGCTGTGAATTTTTTCATATTCAAATTAAAAAGCAGCTCCTGTAACCACTCTGTGTAAGTGATTACAGCACCGTCCACCAAATGTTTCAATACTACCTTTTTAAGTGATGCTGATATAATGGCCATATAGTACCTTCTGACTTTTACCTTAATTCTAGAAAAATCCCCCAATAGGCAAACCTAAGGACTGAAGAGGAGATCAAGTCCAAACAGGGGATCTGCTCGTTCCCTGATCGCGTCCCACAGGGATTTAACCCTGTGACATTCCCAAAAAATATGGAGTAGTGTCCCCTCCTGGTGGTGACAATAGTTACAGTCTGAATCAGGAATATGACCAATCTTATGCAATTTTGACGGAGTCCAAAACATGTTATTTAAAAACTGAAATTGCATAACTCTCAGTCTATCCTGAGTTATATACCTATAGGTATGCTGACAAATTGTGTCCCAGTCCCTCCCCGGGTCTCCCAAAGTAGTGTTCCAGTAGTGGGGGATGCCATCAAGATGCTGATATGCTTGATCAAATAAACAGTTATAAAATCTGGAAACTACATGCGACTCCCATACAGTCCTGGCGAGGGTTTCAAATAAACCTTCGCATTCCTAAGACTCAACAGAAGGTGTTGGTTAACAGCACTCTGTCAGAGGAAGGTGGGGTGACCAGTGGAGTCCCCCAGGGATCAGTGCTAGGGCCAGTTCTATTTAACATATTCATCAGAGACATTGCTGGGGGGTTTACAAGGAAAGGTATGCCTGTTCACAGATGACACCAAGCTCTGCAACAAAGTAGACATGCAAAAAGGTGTCACAAAAATGGTCTCTGATCTAAAAAAAACTGGAGGAATGGTCAGAATAGTGGCAGTTGAATTTCAATGCTATGATATGTAAAGTTATGCACCTGGGAAGAAAGAACCCAGGCTGGTAATATACCCTAGGGAGGGAACAGCTGAACGTTACTAAGGTTGAGAGGGATCTAGGAGTACTTGTATCTGATGATTTAAAGACAACCAGATGATGCAAAAACGTGGCACAAAAAGCTAGCAGCCTTCTAGGATGCATAGGTAGGGGTATTATAAGTGGGAAAAGTGAAGTGATACTCCAGCTATACAGGTCCTTGATGAGGCCTCATCTGGAGTATTGCATCCAGTTCTTGAGACCGTACCTCAAGTAGGATAAGGATTGCCTGGAAACTGTGCAGAGGAGAGCTAGGAAGATGATACATGGACTGCACAAAGAAACTTATGTATCAAGATTTAACCATGTCAGGATGTACTCACTGGAAAGGAGAAGGGACAGAGGGTCTATGATAGAGATATTTAAATACCTTAAAGGAGTCAACTTAGTTCAAACACAGGATCTCCTCAGGGAAAACCCAACTTTATGAATGCTGGGGCAGAATGTGAGCCTGAAGGGAAGTAGTTTCAGAGCAAACAACAGTAAGTTTTTCTTCACAGAAAGGGTGGTGGAGCCCTGAAACAGTCTGCCCCCAGAGGTTGATGCAGCAAAAACAGTAAGGGAGTTCAAGCAAGCATGGAATATGCTAGTAAGTAGACTAGGAGAGGGGAGCTTACTGTACATGGGCAGACTTTTTGGATCGCAAGGTCCCCTTCTGCTGGCACATTCTTATGTTCTTATGTTCTGCCAGCGGTCACCACTTCAAAATCATATCAGGGTCCCTAAACTGGCAGAGAGGTACAAGTGAGAGGCTTCATCATGTGTAGTACTGAGTGGGTTATCTGTTTGGTATGCTGTGTATGTGGCTGCTATTATATGGGTAAAACTAAAACAGCTTTTAAAGTTTGAATAGGAGAACACATGAGAGTAATTCATAATTAGGATGCAAAAAATTCTTTATCCTTGCATGTCAATACTTCCAACAGTAGAGAGGATCACAGTTGCTCCTTTATTGGCATAGAAAAACCTGTAAAAAGCAGGAAAGGAGGCAATTATGACAGTGAGTACAATATTGGATTTCTTATTAGATACCATGAAAAAACAGGCTTAAATGACAGATTAGAAGTGTCATCTTATTTGTAATTATTCCCCGGTTTGCCTTTTTGTTGTATCTGGTATTTGTGTTTAATAATGCATACTGTACTGATTTAGGTTTAATTCTTGAACAATTTTTAAATTTCTTAGCAATATATTAACATACGTTTTTGCTCTCCTTCTTCGCATATGCTATTGGTCTGATTAGCCATTTTGGCTACTGAAGCTTACCCTGGACTAACAAACACTATGTAACCTAATTGTGGTCTCTAAAGTGACACAATTTGTTTGGGACTCCATAGGAAATAATTTGCATGAGATTCACTTGGCATTAGTACTTAAAAAATGTTTAACTTCTCAAGTGAATTTTCTCTTTTGTAGTGCCCAAATCTTGAATGATGATATGGAGACATAACTCATTGAAATCCATTGGTCTCAGTGTGCAGTTTATTGTTGTATGGATCTTTTTGTATCTTTAAAATGAAGCATCTGGAAGTGCTTTTATGTAATAGTTCATAATTACTGTTTTGTAAAGTTTTAATTGCACTTGCACTTTAATAATACACTGTTTTTTAAACCAGGCCTTTTATACAGGGGTGTCTGTGAAATGTTCATCATCCTTTGAAAAGCTCTCATGAGAGAAACATATCGGGTGATGATGATCTAAGCAGATGAACTGGGGGGTCCTCTGTTATGTGGTGGCAGCATATCCAGCATGTCTGTGCTATTCCAATAGGGAATGTGTTTAGGCTCACTTGAATTTTGATTTATTGCTGCACATTTTTTGCACTGGAATAAAGAAGATTCCCACACAGGCTATGTTCTCGGCCTTCTTTTTTTAAAATAGCCAAATGATTGAGGCCTTATGCAGGCGCTGGTCACCACAGACAGTTTTGATTTCTGATTCTTCTTCTTTGACCATGACACTGCAGCTCTCAAGTAAATGTTTTCCTCTTTCTCTTTGAAAATTAAGTAGACAAAATGGGCGCTAAATGTATTCAATAGCTGTTGCACAGAAAAAAATTACAATAGATCCAAAAGCTGTACCTTTAAACAGAATATTTGAAAACCTACACCAATTTTGTAACACAGTCAGAAATATCTCATGAGAAGAATATGGCCTGAGCAGTTATGTTAGCTTACACTCAGGGGCTCAATCACCATAACAATGACCCACTGATTAGCAGGCCCATCAACTTAATGTGTGGCACTGACTTTACAATGTCAAATAATGTGTTAAAGATGATTGTAACGTGACCGTGACATACAATAAAAGTGGTTGTAAAGGGACAAACACATGCAATGAAAATATAGTCACAAATCAAATCCAAGCTACCAAGAGCTGGAGTTCCTCAGAAACTCCCCAGCACTTTCTCTAAATACTGTGATGGGCACTGTGAAAAAAACAAGTGTGGATGGACATTTGTGCCACATGGCCTGCTTCAGTAAGAAAGGTGTGCATTCATTCATAGTGAAAACCTGTGACATAAAAAGTGAGAAAATGGGCTCTGGAGTTTAACATAGACCTAAAATGAGCATACTACAAATCACACAAATCTGTAGGATCCAACTAAGGAGAATACCAGGAACTTCCTTATTGAGCAGTCAGGGAACGTGCTCTGTCCCATCAAAAACTACTTAAAATATCGAAATTGCCTCAATATGCTGTATCACTGTTCTATCACCTGGAAAACAAGCCCAGCAGTGCCTACATATGCTTCAAGCACAGTGCTTGTTTGAATCAAATGGGGATGAACACACCCCAGAATATGCAAGGGAGCAGACCTTTCCAATACCTATACTAGACACTCAGGATGTGCTATGGCTGTAACCATTCAAAGCAACTATAGTGTGGAAGCAAAACAAATTATGATCATAACAGTCCATAAACATTAAGCATATCTCAGGAGTTACTGGAGACCAAACATACAAGACTGCATTCAATAAAGTTCAGTCTTGGCAGACAACCCACCACCACCACCACAGAAAACACAGCCTCTGAAAACAGTTCAGAAAGAGCATAAAAGCAATTCTTTAACCTAAGGCATAACAATCAACCATCTACAAATTCCTGCTTTTATTCAGAAACTATATTTCCAAACCATGTGCCACTCTGACTTTTTTACCAGCTCCCCTTAAAGGGCAAAGCCACCTTCAGAGGATCAGCATGTTGCAACTCCATACAAACATCAAGCTATGTACTTGCAAGGAATAGTATTTTGAAGCCAAATTCTGGAAACATCCACATTGCTACAACCACTTAAAAAAAAACCAAAACAATAAGCAACATTCTCAAAACATGTAAAAGGAAAAAGAAACATATTTGAGTCAGACCTTGCATGAAGAAATCTTAAGGAGTTTGTATTTTGAGCTAGAGAGCAAGCTCAATGATCTACTTTATAGCGCAATGCAACCCACACACTCCAGCTCTCTGAAACAAAGTAAGCCACCCTCTTCCAGCCAACATTGCAATGTAAGTCTCCAGAGTTGAATAAACTGGCTCCACCCTACATGACACAATTAAGCAATTTATCAGCCACAGGGTGGTGTAATTTTATTTCCTGACCAAGTAAGTAGCCTATAAAACTTGTTTCAGAAAATGTGCAAATCCTAAAAGCAATCATCAGAAAAAATTAGAGAAAATACTTTAATAGTAAACAGATCCAGAAACAAATGGTTTGATAGCTTTTATTGGACCAACATAGATGTTACAAAAAAAAAAAAAATCCTCTGGCTTTCAGACCAACCAAGTCCTTCTTCAAAAGCTTTATGACAGTTATTTAGAAAATCCCATACTATTAACACCCAGATAATGCATAAAAAACAGAATTAATTCTCACTGGTTTAACATATTCATTTGAAACATAGCAGAAGATTACATCAGAGAAGCTAATTAACACCAGTATGCTTTTAGCTGAGAAGGCCATGAAGGTCAAAGGTTATCAAGAAATAGCATCAAACACAGAGTTCACCTCACATAAATTTTAAAATGTCTCAATATGTTGCAAGAAAACAGTCTACTGATAAGAAAACCTTAGGATACTATTCTCCATAATTCATGTAAGATGAGGAGCTTACAACCTTAATTGCAAGTGTCCTTGTGTTTTAAAGACAACAGTCAATGAAAGACAAATCTGTGGATAATAAATACATGATAAAATGAGGCCTAATTGCGAGTTAAAAACAAGCCCCCAAATTAAAATAAACAGAAATTATATATTATATATATATGTATATATATGTAATATAGAGCTTAGCTTGAGACATTTTCCGAACTATAACCAGTTAATACATTCCATAAACTTTAAGGCCTTCAGTGTTGTAACAGGATTTAATACACAATAATATCAATTGTAAGTATAAATACCAAATAAAATTTAAAAAAAAACTACTTGTCAAGGACTCTCAAGACATTGAGACCATGAGCTTGATATTTACAGATCTCAATAGTGTTAGTGCATGACAAACATGTACAGAATCAGGCTAAGGAATCTGAATAAAAACTCATATTAATAAAATCCCCCAGCCCCCCCTTCCCTGGGAAAGATAACTAGTAGGAATGAAATATATGTACAAGAGTCCTGATACATCATCATTCACACTAATCTTTGCAATATTTACCCAAAGGAACTAAACCTTTCATGAACCCGTAAAGTAAATGAGATATGCATCTTAATATGTACAGAATTTAAAAATGTGACAGCATGTAATCCAACCACTGACAACTAGTAGAAGGAACTAAGGGCCATATATTCAAAGCTTTGTGCTGGGCAAAAAATTTTTGCACAGGTTTAGTGTGGGATTAGCGTGGGTCTGCTATATTCAAAAGGCCAAATAGTGTGGGCAAACCGCATTAGCGCCAGGCAAACCATAAATATATGCAAGGGGAAAAGTGAACATGAATACAAGAGCAATGAGATATTCTGTGACCAGTGCCACGCTAAGGTGTTTAGCGTGACTTAGCATGACCCATAGTGCGGTACAAATTACCACCCAGGAAAAGCTGGTCTTAACCCCAGGCAAACAGCTTTGCACGACATTGGTGCATTGTGCAGTGTTTGCCTGGGATGTGCGTGGCTTGCATGACCCTAACATAAGTGCATGACACTTAGTAAATGCCAGACATGGGGGACACATGCTGTTCACTGATGACACCACCATGATGCCAACAGCTGCCACCAGTCCCAGCCAAGCACAGACAGTGAGGGGTGATCTGACCCACAGGGGAAATCATGGTAATGTGGCCATTTAGCACACACCTGCAGACCATATGTCTGTGGTGCCTAACAGATGCCAGCACACACATGCAGCACTGTGGGCATGATGGCCATTGAGGGGAGGGTGTATGGGTGGCCAGACCTCACCACAGCCCAGGTGTGGCCACAAGGCTGGGACACATCACGCAGTGCACATGGGCCAGTGGTGGGAATATGCTGCCACCTGTGTGCCTGTTGGATCTTACATGCCCCCACAGCCACATACCTCACAACTATACAGATGCCAAGGCACACACAGCCGGCCATGTATATGTCACTGTGTGCATCCCATGCCACAGGTGCAGCATCTGTGGATCACACAACAGCGTAACAGTACTGTCCAGTGTCAGTACTTACCTGCAAGCTGGGTCTGTCACTGTGTACAGTGCAGTGGTCATCACTGCCCTACATACCATAGGCATTGCTGTGTCCCTCACACCACCAGCCCCATTAATACTGTAGTGTCAGCTGTGCACTGTGGCATGACCTACAGTGTGATGGTTGCATGCAGCACCACCACCACCTGTGCCTATGCTGTGTTGTCCCCTGGGGTACGTTATACTATGCTATGCTGTACTGTTCACATGTAGCCTGCAGCTATCATCACGCACTGCCTGACTGACCTACAGGTTGAGCTGCAGTTGGACCTGGCCAGTCTCTGTACTTCCAGACTGACCTACAGGTGGAGCTGTGGGACCCTGCAGTAACGCTGGGCAAACTGTATGCAAATCAGGGCATGATGAGATGCTAACATGGCTGTTTTCCCAGAGACTATCTAAGTAGGCTCATTTGCATGTCACTTTTGAATATGGCAAAGTTCGGCACTGGGCTAACATGTTTGCACCTGGCAAACAGCTTAGCTCTGCGCTAAAGCCACACTAATGTGTTAGCGCGGCGCTAATGGTTCGGGGAATAATGTACAGTGTAAATCACTGTTCTTTCCCACCTGCTGCTGCCTGCAGCTGTACTGGGTCCACGCTTTTACTGGCACACACATAGGCCACATAGTTCATCTCTGCCTACCTTCACATTGCTGTACACTGTGTTGTTGTTGTGGTTTGTGCTTCCTGGTTACTATATTCAGTGCTGTCTTATTCTAGGGCTACATTTGCCCTGCACTCCCAGCCCAGTTTGCACAGCCAAATTCCCATGCTATATTCAGTAGCTGTTTGCCCCAGGCTACTCCTTTTAAATATAGCTCACTTTATGCTCCAGGCTACGTTTGCCACCCGGGCAGTGTTAACCTGGCCCAGGGGCAAAGTTTTGAATATCTGGCCCTAAATGTTTAATATTCATATGATCTTTTGCAATGTTTGCTTGCTTGAAATGTTCTCCAAGTTAAAGAAAGTAAGCTTAACATTGCAAATTGCTGCATGGAAAATGCATTTCACTTATAGGAATTTTACTTTTTCTCTGCATTAAAATAGTTTACTTTCATGTAGGAAAACATATTAAATTAAACCATCTGTTTAGATTTTTATAGTAAAAAGAGATTCTAATAAAAAAAGTTTTCTTATGTTGAAAAATTACCATAAAAATGTAGAAAATTTAAAAAAAAATGCATTGTAATTAATGAGTCCACAACAACTACTTTATTTTGCATAGCAACATGAAAAAAAAAAGCTTTTTAATAACCTTTTTCTTCTTTATCAAACTGTATAATCACAATAATTCACTTCAGGATTTGGATTTTATGAGGATTTATAGACTTCTGGTGAGGTTAAGTCACTCCAACTACAGCCCTGTGATACACCGCAACAGGTGTGTGCAAATCCTACAGTCCACACCATGTCATTGATAATTGTTTAAAAATAAGTCAAGCCATTACATGTCCCCTATATACAGTATTTTCCTGTGGATCATCACACTAAATGACTATGGTGTTGCTCTGCTTAAAGCAGATTTCCTTCACTGAAGTGCAATTTTCACCTTACTTAAGCAGTATAAGTTGGATAGTGAAACAAAATGACTTCCATGGGTATACAGTACATCTTAGGTTTTGCTAACGAAGAGACAGTACCATGAAACAGTCAATTTTAGTTTAACACAAACACATGCAGGGAATATTTTGTGGGAAATTGAATGTGCACGCTTTCTAGTCTTTGGAATTAGGTGTTTGCAAGGCTGAGTACTATATATATATATCTGGAGGCAGAGCTGAATCAGGTTTGTGGTGTTGGCTGCTTTGTCTCCTCAGAAGGAACTGGAAGGGGACAGGATCAGTTGTGTTCCAGGACAGTAGCTGCTGCTTGTTGTTTTTACAGGGTTCTTGTGGATTTTACTTGGTAGAAGGTCATTTCTTTGCTTTCTTACTTCTAAGGGGCTAGCAGGGTATTGTTGTGGGGGCTGTTGGAAGTTTGAAAACTGGTTTGGTGGCTGTAAGTGGGCTCATTTGTTGGATGTTTCACTGTGTAACAGGCTGCGCTGGTGGAGGCCTATTTCTTCTGATTTAAAACCTATTTGTTGGGATTTGCTTGGGCCTGGGTATTTGGCTGCTGGGCTTGGAGGGGAGACACAGGGATGATACACTCTCTCTGAGTTGGGTGTCTGCCTCAAGACCCACCTCCCCCACCTCCCTCCCCAGAGTTCTGCTAATTTATAGGGAATACCTGCTCTGCAATTGAGGAAAAAGGCTGCAGGTGCAGCTCATGTAGTTCTAACCGCTGGGGTTGGATTTAAAGGCCGGAGAGAGGAGCTTAGAGGTTGTTAATTCCCTTATAAGTTTACTGTGTTGTACTGCACCTAGTAACAGGGTTACCGGTGTACTGTGGGACTGTATCTAAGATTAGTGGGTGACCTGATTAGGCAGTAGGGTGTATCTCGGACTGGGGAACCTGGTGGCTCACCCAAGGAAACCTACTTGGAAGGGGATGGAACCACATGGCATTAGGGCGGCATCTTTGGGAGGGTGGTGGGGTGCACAGGTGTGGAGCAGCCATGATACTGGACTGGGATTGAAGTTTGGTGGTTGCCCAGTGTGCTACCAGCTGGCACAGCTTAGGGAGGAGGTTGCGGGATTAGGAGACAGCTGGGGGAAGGGGGAGGTATGGTTGGGGAAGGGGGCTGGGGATCTCCCACAAGGTTGCACCAAGCACTGGGGGCAGCGGCATAGGGAAAGGAGTGCAGGAGAATACTCAGGGGTCACATAGGGACCCTGGCAGAGGGGATCCAAAAGGACACTACCAAGGAAGCAGGCAGGTAACTGGGGACCCTCACAAAGGAGGGACAGAGGGACAACATTCTCAGGGAAGTAGGCAGATGGCCAGGGCTGGACAGAAGGAAGCAAGGCGGGGAGGTTGATCAGATCTTACACTCAGTAACTGCTTCAATTCTCTTCTTCTTCTGCTCGAGGATGAGGGGGGTGATGTAGCCATGACAGGGGTGGTTAGAGATGGAAAGGGAGTGGGGGCAGGAGGCAGGGGCCAGATAACAGGAAGAACAGGGGGAAACCTGGAATGCAGGAAAATGGGGGGAGCAGTGAATCAGAGCAGGAGGGGCAGGGGGAAGAGGGAGGAAAGCACAAGGAGAAGGACCAGTTGGGAGGAAAGGTAAAGGAGAAGGACCAGAAGTACAAGGAGGATTTAGTAAAGGGAGCTGAGGGTTTAGGCCAGGGGAGCACAACAAGCAAGGAGGGACTAAATGGAGACAGCAAGGAAGGGAGGACGAGTCAGGCTAGTTTAGCAGATGGGGGAGAAGGACCAGTTGCGAGCAGTGAGGGGAGTTAGCAAGGTAGAAGGATACTCAGGAGGAGGAGAGGCACATATTGGAGGAGGAGGTGGTCAGGTAAATAAGGAGGGGTGGCATGTGGCACCCAGATAGGGGGAGGAACAAGGAGCCGGCTGGGTGGAGGGGCCGGTAGAAAGGATGAGGGACATGGAATGGGGGGAAATGGAGGAAAAGGAGCGGTCAGAGTGCTCCTGTTGGGGGATTCTATGATCAGGGGTATCAAATGGGATAGGGAGGGAGGGAGAAGCCTGGCCAGTTAGAACAAAATGCTTCCCTGGACTAATGTGCACAGGGCTAAGCACGAGGTATATCAGCTGGCAAAGGATTGTGGGGTTCCTGACATACTGGTCCACCTGGGTACAAATGACATTGAGGGAAATAGTGAGCTAGAGATACAGGCAAGATTCAGGAGCTTTCCAGGTCTGTCATGACATAGGATGCACAGTTTCCTTCTCAGAAATCCTGCCGGTGCCAAGGGCTAGTGGGGAGCACAAAAGGAAGATTAGGGAGATAAACCAGTGGCTCAGGGAGTGGTGTTTGGCCAGAGGGTATGGGTTGATGGGGGATTGGGGGGAGACTTGGGAGGATAAGGAGCTGCATGCTAAAGATAGACTCCATCTCAATTTGGAGGGGAAGGGAATCCTTAAGTTGAAAATAGAGGGGTTCATTGGTGAAAAGTGGGGTTTAAACTGGTGAACGGGGAGGGATGGGAGAAAAGGCTGTCAAGGGGGTGCCGATAAAGGAGGGACTCTGTCTCCACCCCCCTGGGGAGCTGGAGGATTGCGGGAAAAGGTCGACTGGTAAAGTGCAGACCAGGGGAAAACAGGATCCCATTGGGAACACGAGCAGGGGAAATGGAAGTATAGGGAAAGGGTGGAAGGTAGTCCTGCTAAATGCCAGGAGCTTGGGAAATAAAATGCCTGAGCTCCAGGTGATGCTAACTGAGGGAGCAGTAGATGTGGCAGCGGTCACTGAGACCTGGGCCACTGCAGGACACGACTGGGACCTGAACCTGGAGGGTTACATTATGTTCAGGAAGGACAGGGGGAAGGGAAGGGGAGGAGGGGTAGCAATGATAGTCAAAAACTGCATTGGCATAGGGGGAGTAGAGGAGGTGGAGGGAACCATGGAAGCAATTTGGGTCACCTTGATAACAAGGGGGCAAGAGAGTAAAAATAGGAGTGGTGTATAGACCCACTGCCCTGGTGGAGATGCTGGAGGAGAGTCTGGTGGCAGATGTTGGGAGACACTGCAGACTGGGCAGAGGAACGGTGGTGGTGTTGGGGGACTTAAACATGCCAGGAACAGACTGGGAGACTATGACATCTTCTGTGACCAGGGAATAGAGGTTGTTGGATGTCTTTCAAGATGCGTTCCTAACTCAGCAGGTGGGGGAACCGACCAGGGAGGCGTGGGTACTGGATGTGGTCCTGGCAGACAGTGACCAGATTAGGGGCCTGGAGGTAAGGGACCCATTGGCGGGGAGTGACCATGCCACGGTCTGGTTCTGCCTGGACCTAGGAGGGCTAGAAGGCTGCACTAAGACGGAGGTAACTGACTTCAGGGGAATGGATTTTAAGGAAATGGGAAGGATCCTTAAGGAGCATTTGGATGGGATTGGGTCATACATGGATGCTGATAGTAGGTGGGAAATCATCAGGAGAGGGGTGCAAGATGCTACTAGCAACTGTGCAAGAGTAAGACGAAAATGCGGTAGGGCCCGAAAACCCTGCTGGTGGACCAGGGAGGTCCAGGAGGTGGTGCAGGGAAAGAAGGCAGCCTATAGGCAATTCAAGTGCTCAAGGAGTGAAAGGGATCGAGGGGAGTATGAGCTGATGGCTAGAAGGGCCACTAGGGTGGTGAGGGCAGCTAAGGAAAGGAAGGAGCAGAACCTGGCCAGGGAAATCAGGAGAGGGAACAAGGGGTTCTTTAGATACATTGGGGAAAAACGAAGGGCGAAAGAGCAGATTAGCAGGATTAAATCAGGGGAGAGATGGGCACAAGACTCGGGGGAGTAGGCTGAGGTACTAAATGAGTACTTCACCTCAGTTTTCACCAAGGAAAATGGGGGTGCTGCATCATACATGGAGGAGACAGAGCTACTGAGGAGGGGGACCCCACCGATCGAGGGTCTGGGGAGAGGGGAGGCATCACTGGCAGGTGGGGGAGGCTAAGCAGGTAGAAGAGGTACTGGAAGTGAAATCACAGCAGAGAGTGAGGGAAGCCTCAGCTCCCTTAAGATGGAGAAAGCACTGGGGCCGGATAAATTACATCCCAGAGTGCTGAAAGAACTTAGGATGTCCTGTGAAACCCCTGATGAGCTTTTCACCATCTCTGAGGACAGGGTGGGTGCCCCAGGACTGGAAGGTGGCAGCATATAGTGCCTATCCAACAAGGGGGATCAAGGAGGTGGCAGAGAACTACAGGCCTGTCAGCCTGACATCGGTGGTGGGCAAGGTGATGGAGGGCATTGTCAAGGAGAGGCTGGGGGACCTGGAAAAGCAGGGTGCCTGGACGATAGACAGCATGGATTTGTCTCGGGAAATCATGTCAGACAAACCTTGAGGAGTTCTATGACTGGGTGACGAGTGCCTTGGACCTTGGTAGACCAGTGGACGTCCTCTTTCTAGACTTCAGCAAGGCATTTGACTCTGTTCCTCACATGGGCCTGTTGGATAAGCTGGGAGAAATGGGGTGGGGAACCAGATGATCAGGATGGATAGGCAATTGGCTCCAGGACCGGACCCAGAGGGTCGAGTTGGCGGATAGTCTCATCCCCAAAGAGGGTCATTAGTGGGGTCCCACAGGGATCAGTCATTGGGCCCTCCTGTTCAACGACTACGCCTCTGACATAAGGACAGGAATCAGGAACGAGATGAGTCTCTTTGCGGATGACTCAAAACTGGGGGCGGTGGTGGATGGGGAGGAGGGGAGGGTGGCCCTACAGGGGGACCTGGAGGCACTGGAAAGATGGTCTAGAAAGTGGAAGCTGAGGTTCAATGCAGGGAAATGCAAGGTACTCCACCTGGGGGCCAGAAACCCAGGCCAAGTGTACACCCTGGGGGGAAATGCTACAAGTCTCGATGGCTGAGAGGGACCTGGGGGTGGTGGTGGATGTCAAAATGAACAACTCAGAGACTTGTAGAGGGCAGCAGCCAAGGCCAACAGGATGCTGGGATGCATCGCTAGAGGATCACCTCAGAAGGAGGGAAGTGATGCTCCCTCTGTATAACTGCTTGGTGAGGCCACACCTTGAGTACTGCTGCAGTTTGGAGGTCACACTTAAAGAGGGACATTAAACTCCTGGAGAGGGTCCAGAGGAGGGCAACCAAAATGATTTGGGGCTTGGGGACAGGACCTATGAGGAGAGGCTCAAGAGCTAAATATGTACACATTGGAAGAGAGAAGGGACGGGGGACATGATAGAGGTTTTCAAGTACATGAAGAGGGTAAATAGGGAGGAACAGTCAGGGTGTTTCTGAATGAAGGAGGAGGGGCCACTAGAGGCATGGGTTGAAGCTGGAGGGGGGAAGATTCAGGGGAGAAAGGAGGAGGTGCTACTTCACTGAGAGGGTGGTGGAGCCATAGAATGCACTGCCTAGGGGGCTGGTGGAGGCAGAGACAGTGGAGGGGTTCAAGAGGGGCTGGGACAGGTACAGGGGAAGGGTTCTGGAAGCAAAATCCAATGCAGCAAGAATATCCGGAACTGGGAAGGGAGAAGCCAGAGAAGGCGAGGGGGGCAGCAAGGTCAGAACCCAGGGTGGGGGCTGACCAATCGAGCAGACTCGAAAGACCGTTAGGCCTATTCTGCTGGCATTTTAGTATGTTAGTGTATATATATATATATATATATATATATATATATATATATACAGTAAATTGAGACATACTTAAGATTCAAGACAAGAAGGTCATGGTATTTCAAAAATTATGCCATATTATGCCTCTTTGCAATGTGTAAAGTTCAGTTATTTTTTGAGAAAAAATAACACTGCTATGTGCACGTCTCTGAAACAGTACTTGAACTGAATCATAAAAAATCTGCCTGATTAGCTGTAATAAGTAATTACTAGGGTTGCACTTCACTTATAACTTCACTTGGTAGTTCTCGTATCTCAAGGTCAGACAGTTGTGGGTTTCATTCAGCTCCATAACAGGACTGTTTTTCTTTTGTTATTCTTTAGCAACTGGATAAGGCCCACTTGTCCCAGGGTTGTTTTCAGGGGTAACCCAGGACCACTGGCAAGTAGAGATGTCGTAAAGTTTTAATTCACTGATGAATTTCAGGCAAAGTCACAGACTCCACCTCAGTGAAGCAATCCACAAAGTTTTGCCATTCGGTCGCAGACTTTCTTAAGTGACTATGCTGGCAACTTCACAGTAACTTCACCACTAGGATGGACAGGCAAAGTATGTGGACTTTGCTGGTAACCTCGCTGGTAACTTTGCTAGTAAAGACAGGCAAAGTTCATGGCTACTTTCTGAAAACAAATGCCTGAGGTCACATTTTGAAATAAGTCCTGCAGGTCACATGATACTGCTGAATGTAGTGTGACTCATCTTGGTTTCACTTTGCAGTTTGAGCTAGGAGTAAAAGAGGAAGAGATCAGGGCCCCGATGTTTCAAAGTTTCTGTAAAAGCTATTGTGCTAGTTTAAACGCAGGATTAGCGCTGGTCTGCCATATTTGAAAGACCAAATAGCACACGCAAACCGCATTAGCACTGGGCAAACCATAATTATATGTAAGGGGCAAAGTGAGCACAAATACAGGCGCTATAAGATATTCAGCAACTAGCACCACACTAAGGTGTTTAGCTCAACTTAGCGTGACCCTTAGCACAGTACATATTACCACCCAGGAAAAGCTGGTTTTAACCCTGGGCAAACAGCTTTACACAACAATGTTGCTTTGCGTGGTGTTTGCGTGGCTTGTGCAACCCTAACATATGATTATGACACTTAGGAAATGCCAGATATGGAGGACACATGCTGCTCACTGATGGCACCATCATGATGCCAACAGTTTCCACCAGTCCCAGTCAAGTACAGGCAGTAAGGGGTGATCTGGCCCACAGTGGACATCATGGTAGTGTGGCCATACAGCACACATCTGCAGACCATACGTCTGTGGTGATCAACAGATGCCAGCACACACACATATAACACTGTGGGTATGGTGGCCACTGAGGGGAGGATGTACGGGTGGCCAGACCTCACCACAGCCCAGGTGTGGCCACAAGACTGGGACACATCATGCAGTGCACATGGGCCAGTGGTGGGAATACCCCACCACCTGTGTGCCTGTTGGAGCTTACGTGCCCCCCCAGTCACATACCTCACAACTGTACAGATGCCACAGCACACACAACTGGCCATGTATATGTCACTGTGAGCATCCCATGCCACAGGTGCAGCATCTGTGGATCACACAACAGCGTAACAGTACTGTCTACTGTCAGTAATCACCTGCAAGCTGGGCCTATCACTGTGTACAGTGCAGTGGTCATCACTGCCCTGCATACCATAGGCATTGCTGTGTCCCTCACACTACCGGCCCCCTTGCTACTGTAGTGTCTACTGTGCACTGCAGCATGGCCTACAGTGTGACGGTTGCATGTAGCACCACCACCACCTGTGCCTATGCTGTGTTGTCCCCTGGGGTACGATATGCTATGCTATGCTGTACTGTTCACACGTAACCTGCAGCTATCATCATGCACTGTCTGACTGACCTACAGGTGGAGCTGTAGTTGGACCTGGCCAGCCCCTATACTTCCAGACTGACCTACAGATGGAGCTGAGGGACCCTGCAGTAACACTGGGCAAACTGCATGCAAATCAGGGCATAATGGGATGCTAACATGGCTGTTTGCCCAGAGACTACCTAAGTAGGCTCATTTGCATGTCACGTTTGAATATGGAAAAGTTTAGCACTGGGCAAATGTGTTTGCACCAGGCAAACAGCTTAGCTCTGTGCTAATCCTGCTCAAATGTGTGAGCTCCGCACAAATGGTTCAGGGAATATTATACTGTTTTGCACACTGTACTGTCCCATAGGCTGCTCCCTGCAGCTGTACTGGGTCCATGCATTTGCTGGAACACACATTGGCCACATAGGTCACCTCTACCTACCTTCATGTCACTGTGCACTGTGTGGCTGTTGTGGTCTGCATTTTCTGGTTGCTATATTCAGAGCTGTCTTATTACAGGACTATGTGTAACCCCTCACCCCTGCCTTTTTTCCAAAATGACAGGTGGCATGTTGTTGGCGCTGGCAGCAATACCTGGTGGGGATCTGGGTTCGGGGAGGATGAGGTTACCTGGTACAAGGGGACCTAGGTTTGGCTACTCTGCACAGAGGCACCCAAGTAAATTCGAACACAGGAAGCAATAACTGTAATGTCCAGAACCAGGAATGGGATTTTACAGTGTGGCTTTTATTCACAACTAGCTGAACACAACAAAGCATAGATGGACCCCCATGGGGCTACATTTACTGGTAATGCAGATTAGAGACTACAAGGCGGTCCACTGGAAGAATGAACCGATTTTACTGCTTTCAGGATCTGGACCCACCAGGCACACAGCCCGGACTTGCATGCTCTTTGGGTACACAGCCCGACTGGCCCGGCTCACCTGCCGGCCACTTGAATGGCGGTCCATTGGAAGAATGAACCCACTTTCTTGTTGTGGCTCCCCACACCACTTAGAGTCTGCGACTCCTAGAGAGATTTCCTTCTTACTTCTTCTGACTCCCATCTCACAAAGAGAATTTTCCTTACACTTGTTGTGGCTCACCACACCACTTAGAGTCTGTGACTCCTAGAGAGATTTTCCCATTTGAGACCCACGTCTGGGTACTTCCCTCATCACTGGCCAAGCGCATGAGGCAAGTAGCAATCACAGCAGAAATCCGTAGAGGTGGACCTGGTTACTAAAGATGGGGGGTGTTCCCACCTCCGGCTCCCACAGCCCATACCCGGCCATTTCTCTGGAAAAACTGAAACTTCTGAATGTAGATTAAACGGTGGATGAACTGTCGCACCCAGTCTACAATATTACTTGAATTCACACAGCACTCTAGCTTTTGACTCTACTCCATTTGTTTGTCCTAGTACTATAGGCCTCCCAAATAGTAGTTCAAATCCCAGATTTCTTCACATATCCCAGGCTGAAGAAACACATTTTTTGCCCTCTCATATTAGAGCAAACACTCACCCTTTTGTTGCAGGTGCCCCACAGGCGAATTTCAACTCTTCCCACTTTCCAAACACAGACTGAAACTGAAATAGGCAGCTTTCTTTCTTCTGCAGAATTTAGGGGATTGCCCCTGGAATCTACATGGGGATCTTTACTTCCCCCCGGAGGGAGGGAGGCACTGAGACCCGAACAGCGGTCTCCACCACTTGAAGGCAAAACTGGAACTGCTCCTTCCTCTTCAAAAACCAAACTGCAGACTGACCACTTTGAAAACTACCAACATTCTATCTAACTCCCTCTGCTGCAGATTCCAATGTGGCTTATGCAGCTGCGACAGTTCTATTGGTGATGTCATCTCTCAGTCTCAGCTGAGACTGAGAACAGAGTGAGGCAGTGTGAAACCCATTTAACTGGAGTTTCACAAGCTGCCTTCCCTGCCTACCACTAGGTCTTACTGGGATTCTAGTAACCCTGCACTCCCAGCCCTGTTTGCCTGGGCTCATTCCCATGCTATATTCATAGGCTGTTTGCCCTGGGCTATTCCTTTTGAATATAGCTTGCTTTGTTCTCTGGGCTAACTTTGCATGCCAGGCAGTGCTAATTTAGCTCTGAAGCAATGTTTTGAATATCTGGCCTCAGAACTGTTTGCTGCTGCAAATGCAGAGTAAAAAAAGAGAACTTTTCAACTTTCTGTTGGTTATTATGCTGTATATATCATTTTATAGTTAGTATTTCTATAGTTGTAGTTTCTGCTTTATTTTGTGTGTATTTTAGACTTTTTTATTTATTTACCTCTTTTTGTGTTTTTTCCCACTCTTTTTACTCATTTTCTTTCTTGTGAGAGTAGAATGAGTAGGACAGAGAGTCTGGATGAGAAGTGGTGCAGGTAGCAGAAGGGAGATGTTGTGTTTGGCTGAAGAGGACCTGGCCCATACCAGTGGCTGCAGCAGGAGACAGATGCAGCAGCACCCCCTTCCCCACTTGGTACAGGATCCTCAGCCCCATTAAGGAAATGAGGGAAGGGAACTGCCAGCACCACCAGGTGAGAGCCCTCAATCACCACCATTGCCACCTGGGACCAGGAGAAGAAGGACCCACAGCCAGGACCATTCCCCCCACCTTAGCAGCAGCAGCAGCCTAAGTCCCTTGTGTGGGAATTTTTTGGCTAGGACACCACTGACAACAGTGTGGCGAAATGTAAGCTGTGCCACACTACTGTGCAGTGGTGGAAAAAGGGGACACATCTAGGGACAGGTGTCCAGCACACACACCTGCAAGGGAGGCACACAAAAGAGTAGAAGAAGCATGTTAACCAGAAAGGTGGTGAGAGGGGTGTAGGTGATGCCACCCCTAGTGCTTCCTCTGGCAAGGGGAAGAGGAAGCAACATGGTGGTGCACAAATGCAGGACGGGGAGAAGGAGGTAAAAGCTGTAGAGACCAGCAGTTGGCCTGAGGTGGTGCAGTGGGGGACAACACCTGAGAGACCATCCTCAGATCCTCCTCCCACCACTGGTGATGTGGAGAAGCTCTGCAGGGAGGTAGGGAAGGTCTTTTGACACATTGTGGGGCTGAAAGAGATGATGGAGGTGGTGCTCTGCAACCAACAGACACTCATGAAAGGTTTGGTGGCAGTATGTGGCAGTATATCCTCTCTCCCCTGGGCCACAGCCCTCCAATATGGCTCTTTTTCTTTTCCCCTTTTCACTTGTTATGTCTGTGTTAAACCTTAAAAGTAAAAATAAAAAAATAAAGCTGAAAAAAAAAGGTTTTCAACTATCCTCCTTATTTCTCTCTGCTTGTATTTCTTTATTTCTGTCACTACTGCATAGTCTGTATTTCTATCCTATGTGCTTTGGATCTATCCCCCCACCCACAAAATAAATATTATTTCCTATCCATATTTACAATGCTGTGTCTCAATTCACACTTTTCCTTTCTTTCTGCATCATTGAAATTTTTCCCCACTACCAGATAAATATGTCAGGTGGCTAGAGGTTAGTAGTACTGCCACTACCACATGGACCATAGTACTGCACAGTGTCACGCACTACTCTAACGGTATTCTTTTTGTAATCTGTGTTAGTTGTGCCTTAATCACAATGCACATTACCTCTGTTCTCCCATGATGTGTCTCAACTGTCCAAATGTTAAGCACTATAGTACACACAACTGCCAAGCACAACATATAAATATCTCACTTCTGGCAATATTTCTTCCAAACATGAAATTAGTAATGCTTGTAATAAACTACCATAGGTGCTTGTGCTACTACATTGTTTAATTTGCCCTCTCAGACAGTCTGTGTTATTAAGCAATTTAATACACACAACTAGCAAACATAATATATAAATACAAAATCACACATACTTCCATAGTGCAAATCACTACAGAATATTATGCTGGTTCAATTTTAAGCAGAAATGCATAGTGCCAAAAGGCCTCTCTCACACAAAGAGTGCCAACAGAAGACACATACACGTGTTTCATCCTACCAGAACTCAGCAGTATGCCTCATCTGTGTGCTACCCCCCCCCCCCCCCCAGGCTAATGAACTAGCTGACCTAAGATGGTCTATCTGGGTTACATTGTGGTGAACCCACTAGAAGCCAAAAAAAAAAAAAAGCATGCTAAAAAGACAAAGAACCTCAGCACGCAAGCACTGAGGCAATGGTTACCTCAAAGGGAACTGGCCAGGAAGCCAAGTTTCAATGAAATACAAAATCACTCATATCCCCATAATGCAAAGCATCATAGGCTGTATATGCAAATCACCACAGAATATGATGCTGGTTTAACTTTAAGCAGAAATGCATAGTGCCAAAAGGCCTCTCACACAGTTCGCAAAGGGTGCCGACAGAAGACACATTCATGTGTTTCATCCTACCAGGACTCATCAGTGTGCCTCATCTATGTTCTTTATCTTTTGGCTGTTTTTTTTTTGTTTCTGTTGGGTTCACCACACTATAACCCAGAGATACCATCTTAGGGTAGCTGGTACACTCCACTGGGATGTCACACAGATGAGACACACTGATGAGTCCTGGTAGGATAAAAGATGTGTCTGTGTCTTTTGTTGGAACTGTTTGCAGACTGTGTGAGAGGTCATTTGGCACCATGCATTTCTGCTTAAAGCTAAACCAGCATAATATTCTGTGATGATTTGCATATACAGCCCATGATGCTTTGCATTATGGGGGTGTGTGTGATTTTGTATTTCTTTGAAACTTGGCTTCCCTGTCAGTGCCCTTTGGGGTAACCATTACCTCAGTGCTTGCATGCTGAGGTTCTTTGTCTTTTAGCTTGTATAATATGTAAATGTCTCACTTCTGGAAATTTGTCCTCTCAAGTCCCAAATCAATAATGCTGCTGTTAAGGGTAATAAAGTACAGCAGGTGGCTGTGCTACTATGTTGTTTAATTTGCTCTTGTGGATAATCTGTGTTGTCAAGCACTTTAATACACACACCTGTCCAACACATAATATAAGTTTCTCACTTTCAGAAATTGATCCCCAAACCCAAAATCAGTAATGCTGGTAGTAAACTACTGTAGTGCTTCTGGTGCATCTGCAACCCACAAAACAGTGTCATGATTAGTGATGAAAGAGAAGATAAAAAAAACAACAGGATTGTACTGAAAGAAGATGACTTGGAATGATTCATGATCATGATTAAGCAACATGAAACAGAAGATTCAGGGTTGCACTCTAAAATTAAAGGCATCAAACAGAAGAGTCAAAATCACTAAAACTGCTACAGAAAGACACTGGCAAAATGGCTTAGTTAACCTTGAAAAACCCAAAGTGTTCAAAATCTGTGAATTCAGCAGTCAGCCAACAGGGGTAATTTAATATTAAGCAATGACGGATTCAGGCATTGGCGTGAGGGCACATACTACTCCTTTGGTGAGAAACATACATCCCAAATGTCCTGATTTTTCTAATTGCCCTGCACAACTTCATGAATTTGAATGCTGCCAGTGTGCTCTGCATTCTGTCTGGTGGCTGCAGACTCCAGCTTCCCAGGCAGCATCAGACATCATGTGAATGCAACCTCAGCCAATCTGGTGCACTCATCCATTAGTACGTGCTGATGCGCCATCATTAAAAAAAAATGCAAGGACTGCCTTCCCGCAGCACAAAACTGGACTATAGTGCAGGGTACTCACCATGGAACCCCTCCCTAATATGTCAGCTCTCCTCAGCCGGCTAATAAAGAAAAAGATCCAAGTCCATCTCACCTCAGGCTTCTACCAGGGAGTCCTGCAGAATGTGAACCCTAACAGGATCATTGTCCTGTACCAATGTCATTTGACGAACCTGGATCTGTGCTGAGATGGTGGATAGTGGGACCTGGAGCCACTTGCAATCACCAAGCCATGAGTGATTTGAGAAATAAATTAGATTTGCATTTAAACTGCACATTCTCCAGTTGCAGTATTATCTGTGATTTGACACAAGGGATTCGGTAAAGAGTGTTGCACCCAAAAATGAAGTGTTATAACTCTTGATAACTAGGTGTCATGATTCATGATGAAACCAAAGATTCCCTCCCCCGCAAAAAACAAAACAAAACAGGGTTGCAACAAAAAAAGATGAGGTGGTGTGATTTGTGTTTGTGAATAAGTGATTTGAAACAGAAGATCTGGGGTTACACCCAAAAATAAAATGGTATCAGGCAGAAGTGTAAATAAAGAGGGCGTGATTCATGATCGTGACTAAGTGATGTGAAACACAACATAATAGAACAGGGTTGCACTCAGAAATTAAGTGGCATTAGACAGAAGATTCAGTAAACAGGGCACGTGATTCATGATTGTGACAGTGACGTGAAACAGAAGATTGAAGGTTGCACCCTAAAATTAAATGGCATCAAATAGAAGAGTCAAAATCACTAAAACTGCAACAAAAAGGCACTGACAAAATAACCGAACTATGTAAATTTATCACATGTGGAAATTCTAAAAGCTATATAATAAAAAAGAGCTCCTGAAGGAAATAGTTTGCTTCACTCTACCCCTCTGGAGAATCGGTTTGTACCTGGTCATTGTTGGTCCACATGTACAGCTCCATTTATGGCAAAAAGATTCACAAACTGGGAAGACATTGACAGGCCATTCCAGTATTTCTCACGGAAAAGGGCCCAATCTGCTGTCCTCTTTACTCAATTGCATTGTGAGTTTTTGACCCAGCAGCAAAGGTAAGTAATATATTTTATTTTGTTTTGTGAGTTGGGGAGGGGGTTGTAACCACTTTATATCTAACCATGTTTTCTTACTGCTTTTATATTTTCAGCTATTATTACTAGGGTGATAACAGCATGGTGCTGCATATGTCCAGCCTATACCTTTTCTTTGAACTCAGAATGTTTTCCAGCAAGGGGAAGGTAAGTATCTTATTTTTCTTGGGAGGGGGCTCTTCAACTGTAACCAGTTTTTCTTACTGTTTTTCTGTGTTCAGGTATTATCACTAGGGAGATGAAATCATGTTGCTGCATAGGTCCAGTTCATATAGTTTTTTGGAATTCAACATGTTTGCCAGCAATGGAAAAGTAAGTTTTTTTTTTTTTGAGGGGGTAATTCTGAAAAGTTTTATAGATGTCAGGCTAACTGTTTTCTGTTTTTGTTGCTCTACTTTAAGGTAATTTTCAGCATCTGTCTGTTGCTATGTTGTCCAGGTAGAGAAGATGATAATGGCTCGAATGATGGAGCAGGAGACAGCAGGACATCACACTGCAAAGCCCTGTGAAGACAAGAAAATATTATTTAGACTCTACTCAAATAACTACCCACTGTGATGATGGCTGCACAGTATACCCATTGTATACACCATGTCCTACTACACCACTTATCACCTGTGAAGAAAAAAAAGATACATTATTCTGCCTTACTTGATCACTGTGGCACTGGTGGCCATGTTCTGTATAGTTGTTGACTCCACATTATGCTACACCACCTGTCACCTGTGAAGAAAAAAGAGAAATTATTTTGCCTCAGTCAGCCACTGTGGTGGCCACCAAGTATAGCCATTGTTTTCTCCCACATGACAAGCTGGGTAGCGTCCCTTTGACCACCATAGCACAGTGTCTACTTATGACAGGAGAACAAAAAAAAAAAAAAAAGAAAATCATGATATTCACCATTAAAGTAGTACAGCTGGTCGAGCTGGAGTGTGCCAGGAAGCTGGTATAGAACAGCCGTTGTGAATGGTGAAACCTGCAGGGAGACAACAGGGCAGAAATAAAAACATTTTAATGACTTTCTTAAGTAAAGCCTTTCATCCTCTATGAGGTCAAGTACTAGATTCATTCAGCAGGTGGCTAAGAGAGTGATACGGACAAATAAAACTTGTTATCTTCAAAAGTACTGAATGCTACTGTGGTACTATCAAACTTTCTTGTCACATTTTTTCTGATTTGAAACATTTGTCTGTTGGACATTCAGTGCTATAGAATTTTCTCAACTCTGTGATATGTACCACTTAATTTTTGGATGAAATCATTAAACATATCAACACCAAATGATGTACTGTATGCACATAAGCAGTTAGTGAAATAATTTTGTACTATAAATTAAGCTTTCTAATACAAACAAAAAGCAAAAAAATAATACATTCATAATGATACTAACAGTTACGTTACAGCTGTTAGCCATGTGTGTGCCACTGAGATGGTGTAGGATTCAGAAGAGGTTTCCAAGTGTTGAAACCTGCAGGGAGAAAAGAGGACTGGATGAAAAACATTTTAATGTCTTTCTGAGTAATGTGGAAGGCTTCTTGGCCTCTGTGAGGCTGAGGACTTCCGTCACCCCACCAGCAGAGATAATAAGGACTGTGAACAACAGTGAAATTGTCATACCATTACAGCAGACAAAAATAGGACTTGCTGAGGCTGAGGTCTTGCTGCCTTGAAGAGCAGGCTGGCTGGAGTGCTGGCTTGAATATCCTCCTGTCTTACTGTTCAGAATTGGAAACTGCTGCAGTATACCTGTAATGGTACCATCTACAGAATTAAATCAGATTGCAAAGTGTTTGAGCTACTCCACATGATGGGTGTTGTTCAATTCCAGATCCAGTAGATATTATCTTAGGCTAGGCAAACACTGCATCAAGTTATATGTGTTTTCAACTGAAGGAGTAACTCTAACTCGTACATAGGATCAAGCCAAACAGTTTTCCCTTGAGTTAGGAACATTATTTCATCAGTGTGGAGGTGGTGGGCTATGCTGTTTGTGAGGACCCAAGCAGGCCAGAGGAAGGGAAGGAGGAGGTAGTACTGTGTCCTGTTGGCTGGAGCAGGCATGCTTTGCCTAGCTGGCATTTTTATATTGCATCTGTGAAGATGTGGTGGTCCATGATGTTTGTGACTGTGGAGGACCCAAGCAGGCAAGATCAGGAAGTAGTGCTGTGTCTTGCTTGCTGGAGCATGCATTGTATCTAGACGTCACATTCAAGTGAAAGAGGTAGTTACTCAATAAGGCACAAGGAAACAGCAGCACAACAGTTCGGGATGGGGAACAGAAAAATGAATGAAAAGAGATTTATGTTTGTCAATCATACACTAAAGGACTATACTGAGGGACAAGGAGGGAAACGACACATCTTTTTTTAGTCTTCAGCATCATTGGGGAAGCAACCCTCACAGACCTCCAGACTGGAGTTGTCACCAGATGAGAATTCTCTCTCCATTACTGTTTTATCGTGCTTTGTGGAACAAGACAATTTGCCATAGTGGAGTCTGTTGACAACACTTTTTTCTTCAACTTCACTGTCATGGGGTAGGAAAAGGGACATGATTGTCTTGTGTGGAATGTGACCCTCACTCATTTTAATAAATTCTAGCATGTTAACATTTTTTGGTGGCACACTGGTACGCTTGTCCCGCACAATTGAACCAGCAGAACTGAATACACATTCCACACTGACACTTGAGGGTGGGCAGCTGGGATGTTTCATGATAACTAAGGTCAGTGCTGACCACTTAGTGGCCTTGCTGAACCAGTATAGCAAGAACTTTTCGGCAACGGTAAGGTGCCTTGTGTATATCAAGATATGCGTCTACTATGAACTGCACTGCTCGAAAACCTGATGCCTCATCAGCCTCCTCCTCATTTTCCTCAATATCTGCAACTTTCACCTGACCTAAAATATTCCAAAAGGGAATTTTCATTTTTTCTTTTAAATAGCATGTTTTTTCAGTCTCTTTCCCATGTAAGGGAATGGGAGGGCTGGGGGTATACTGGGATGTATAGGGAGAGGCATCAGCAGCAGAAAACAGGAAGTTGTTATCCCTCTGTACAGACAGTTGGTGAGACCCCATCTGGAGTACTGTGTCCAGTTCTGGAGACCTCAGCTCTGCAAGGACATAGACAGGATAGAGGTAGTCCAGAGGAGGGCAACTAAAATGGTGCAGGGTCTGCAAGAGAAGCCGTATGAGGAGAGACTAAAGGAGCTTAATATGTATACCCTTGAGGAAAGAAGGGAGAGGGGACATGATAGAAACTTTTAAGTACCTCAGTGGAATCAACAAAGTCCAAGAGGTAGCATCTTTCAGAAAAGAGACTTACAAGAACAAGGGGACACAATTTAAAGATAGAAGGAGGGCGGTTCAGGGGCAATGTGAAGTATTATTTCACAGAGAGGTAGTGGATGCATGGAACAGCCTTCCTGAGGAGGTTGTGGGTCTAAAACTGTGGGAGATTTCAAGAATGCATGGGACAGACATAAGGCAATTCTTGTGGGGGGTAGGAAGAAATAGGCTGTTGGTTAACTAGGATCTGCGGCCTATCCTGTAGGTAGGGAAATGGGCAGACTAGATGGGCCTAGCGGTCCTTATCTGCCGTCAAAGTCTATGTTTCTATGTTTCTATGTTTCTATGTAAGGAGGTGGTATCATTACACACTCTGTGTACTTTCATGTTGTGCCTTGAGTACATGTGTATGTAGCATCTGTGTCCCTTGTACACTTCTTATCAGATGTACGGTCAACTTTTGGACCTCTTGACATCCACCTTTAATTATTGATGCCAGCCCATGTTTATAGGAAGGGGTGAGCATAGTGGCAATCCCAAACTCTTCAGACTGGAGAATGCTGGAAATGTGTGTATTGTAGTCTAAAATGTGGAGCATGTGTTCCATTAAGGCCCGACCTTCACTATCACCAGCTGCCTCCAGCTGTTGCTGCACATGCACCAGTGTCTACCTCCATACACATAGAAGTAGAATGACATGAATGATACAGGATTTAGGGATGCAGTATAGCACAGTGGTTTAAGGCTGTGAGCTGCAAACCTGGACACCTGAGTTTAAATCCCACAGCCCCCGCTTGCATACAGTGTTACCCTGAGCAAGTCACTTAACTTCCCTGTGCTCCCAGTTTGCACCTGTAAACAAGCTTTCAGCTTAGTGTGTCTCACCTGGTTAAACAATTGGGAAAAAAAAGTGCCCCCACTCACTGCCTGTGTTGCACGTTTGAATGGCCTGAGAATCATGATCAGGCCATCCATGTGGTGCCGCTGCTCTATTTTAGGACACATGGATACTCCAACACTGTCATGGCTTGCATATGACAGCAGATGGGCAGAGATTTCTTCATACTGCTTATATAACCTTTCCACTATGTGCAGGGTAGATTTCCATCTGGTGACAACATCCAGCATCATATGGTGTTGAGGCAATTTGTCCTGAATCTGTAGCTGATGGAGCTGGTCAAGGCCTTTCTGGAATGGAGAAAGTGGTCACAGATGTATAGGCTTTACCTTTCTTGAGGATGGTGCACCAAACAACTGGACTCATTGTTTTGGCATTGGTGGGTTGCTCTTTAACTCCTGGGGATTCATAATCATATGTGCTGCTGCTCAAGTGACAGCAGTGACTTTGTGGGTTTTCTGCCATTGCTTAACTGTGATTTTCTGACTCGGAGTGATACTGCTGCTCTGCCCACTACTAGGCAGACACACAAACACCTCCTACTCTTCTCTATAGGTCTTCTCACTGTCCCTCCTTCTGTCTGGTCTATTGCCCTATCACTTCTGTTTGCCTAGCCTGATGATGGTGAGAGACAGATAACTCCTGCACTGGCTTCCTCCTGGCATTGATGATAGCTTAATGGGTGTCTATTCTTCAGGTGTGTGTGTGTTGCCCACCAGTGCCTAGGTGGCTGCCCTTTTTACCCCTACTCACTCATGCCTGACACCACTGACAGTTAGTAATTGTCTCATCAGCCTGGTCAAGTATATAGAAATCCCATACTAGGGATTTCATTTCCCTTGTTTTAACATGGTGACGGGACTGGGACAGCTAAGGAGAAAGGGTGTAAATTTGTGTTTTTTTGGGATGCTTGGAGAACCTCAAGAAAATGGGGGGGACTTTAGTTATTTGATCACTATTGCACACAATAGCCCCTGCACCATATCCATCACCACCCTTATGCTTTTTCAGAGCAGGATTCCATAGTGGATGCAACAAATCATCTTCATCAGCACAGCCACTGCTGTCATCTTCCTCCACAGGTCTGTCTTCCTCAACCTCACCTTCTCCAGGTTCTCTGACACACATTCTGGAAACTGCTTTGCTGCACTATTTGCAGGCATCACTCTGGTCTGAGGGAGGAGATTGCTCATTTCCATGCTGACCTGGCAATGATTCAGAAAACCTGCTCCCCCAATCAGGGACCACCCAGGCCACTGCCTCCACCTCAGAGGTTGCCAAGAAAGAACAGTGGTTGGACCACAGTGGGATGAAGGAGGGTGAGGGTGGTGGAACAGAGGCACATCCCTCCAGCTGTGCCTCTCCACAGTTCATTCACCACTCTGGTGGAGCATGGTTCATCTATGGAGGCACCCACATTGGAGACCAAGGAGGATGGTGGGAACCTCCACAATGGAGACCAACAGGAGGGTGGCACAGGATGCCACAGGGGAAGGAAACAACTCCTGGTGGGGGACTCAATTCTTAGGGGGGTATAACTGAGGGAAGGAAGGGAAAGGGAGGCAAGGTGCCTGCCCAGTGCCATGGCTTGAAGGGACAGGAAACAAATCCTCAGGATCATGGGAGCAGCTGCAAGGGGGAGTGAGATGGATGTCATTATCCATCTAGGAATGAATGACGTGGCTGAGAATGGGATAAGAGCAGTGCAACAGGAGTTTGTTGAGTTGGGGAGGGACTTTAGACAAGTAGCACACACAGTAACTTTCTCGGAAGTGCTACCTGTCTATGGCATGGATGGGGCTAGGGTACTCTGCACCAAGGGATTCAATCAGTGGTTGAAAAACTGGTGCAGAGCTCAGGGATTTGTCTTCATTGGGGACTGGGGCTCCACCTGGAGGGATGCAGACCTATACAGGTGCAATGGTCTGCATCTATCCTGGAGGGGAACCAGGATCCTAGGTGATAGGTTTAAATGCTCCATTAGCAAGCATTTAAACTAGCCAAGGGGGGAGGCACTGAAAAGAAGCAGAGAAATCCTAGCCCCCCCCGGAAAAATCAGTCTAGTTAGTGAGGAAAACACCAAGATAGAGCAGTCGATAGGGATAAGGGCAGGGGTAAATGGAGAAAAAGACAAAGGCAGTAAGGTCAGAGATGGGGAAAAAAGAAATAAAGCCAGAAAAAATGGTGGGTAATGATTACCAATGCCTGTAGTCTAGGTAAAAAGTTCCCTGAAATGGTGGACTTGATGAAAAAGGGATGCCTGGATAGCGTGGCAGTCACAGAAACATGGTACACAGAGAACCATGGCTGGAATGTCAACATACAAGGGTACACAGTCTACAGGAGGGACAGGGAGGGAAGAAGAGGAGAAGGAGTAGCTCTCTATGTAAGGGAAGAGATCAAGCAACAGAACTAAAGGGCAAACAGGGAGGAGAGGAGGCACTGTGGGTCACCCTGGAGACTGTAAGTGGCTCCACAATCTGCACAGGGGTTGTATACAGACCCTTATCTTGGGGGGGAGGGACAAGAAAATGATAGAAGGCATCCTTGGGATGGCAGAGAATGATGAGATATTGCTGATGGTGGACCTGAATATGCCAGATGTTAACTGGAGCACCTTTGCTGCAGCCACATCCAAGAGCAGGGTCATTTTCAATGCCCTACAGGGGGCATGCCTCAGACAGCTAGTTTTGGAACCCACTTGGGAGGGAGCAGTCTTAGACCTGGTACTCTCAAATGGGGAAGGAGAGAGGATCTCTGATCTTGAAGTGGGTAGTCATCTGGGAACAAGCGATCAACAAACAGTGTGGTTCACGATAAACTTAGCTGTAGAGTCAAGCCACACAAAAGTGAAGGTACTGGACTTCAGGAGGGCAGATATTGTCAAAATGGGAGAGTGCCTCAGAAAAGCACTAGCAAACAGGCAAGAAGGTGGGGTACAGCAACAATGGGGAAACATCAAAACTGCAATCGCAGAGGCACCAAGCCTTTGTGTGAAGCAAATAAACAAATCAAAATAAAAAAAACAAAAACACTATGGTTCTCAAAAGAAGTGGCGGGGAAGGCAAGGGAGAAAAAATAGGATTCAGGAAGTATAAGGAAACACAGAAGGAGCAGGACAGAGAACTGTACCAGTTAAAGTAGAAGGAAGCAGGGAAGGCAGCCAGAATAGCAAAGGTCCAAACTGAGGAAAAGATAGCCAACTCAATTAAGAAGGGGGATAAAACATTTTATAGGTACATTAGGGAGAAAAGAAAGATTAAGGCAGGGATACTGAGGCTAAATAAAGAGGAAGGTGGTTGGGCAGAGAGTGACAGTGAAAACACAGGGATACTGAATGAATATTTCTGCTCAGTATTCACGATGGGAAAGAAGGGGGATAAACCTAATTTAGTCAATAGAAGCACACTGGATGGGGGGGGTGATATTAGTCCTTTCACAGAAGAAAGAGTTCTGAAAGAACTCCTAAAACTGAAGGTGGATAAAGCAATGGGGCCTGATGGGATTCACCTCAGAATTCTAAAAGAACTATGGAAAGAATTAGTAACACCACTGACTACCCTTGTTAATAAATTATGGGAGAATGGTGTGGTACCTGAGGAATGGAGAAGGGTGAATGTGATTCCTCTTCACAAAAGTGGGAGCAATACAGAGGCAGGAAACTACAGACCTGTCAGTTTGACCTCAGTGGTAGGGCAAATGATGGAATCACTTCTGAAGGAAAGAGTTGTTGAGTACCTAGAGGCCAGTAGGGCACAGGACCCAAGACAGCATGAATTCACAGCAGGAAGGTCATGTCAGACAAATCTAACTGATTTCTTTGACTTGGTGACCAAAGTAGTAGACCAGGGAGGGCTGTGGACATGGCATACCTAGACTTTAGCAAGGCATTTGACACAGTCCCACACAAAAGATTAATAAACAAATTAGCCAGCCTGGGAGTGGGTCCCAAGGTTGTAGCCTTGGTGAAACACTAGCTGGACAACAGGACACAGTGGGTAATAGTAAATGGAGCCCACATTGAAGAAAGGAGGGTTACTAGTAGGGTACCGCAGGGTTCAGTACTGGGGCCGGTCCTTTTTAATGCCTTTATAAGTGACATTGTGGAGGGACTGGAGGGGAAGGTATGTCTCTTTGCAGATGACACAAAGATCCGCAACAGGGTTGATACACAAGGTGGGGTGAAAAGGGATGTGGCAAAGTTGGAGGAATGGTAAAATGTATGGCAGCTTAGATTCAATGCAAAGAAGTGCAAAGTAATGCATCTGGGAAACAAAAACCCAGGGCAAGAGTACACAATGGGGGGGGGTGAGATACTGACAACAACAAAAATGGAAAGGGACATGGAGGTAGTCATATCAGATGACCTAAAGGTGGGCCAGCAATGTGAGAAGGCAGTAAAGAGGGCTGGGGGGATACTGGGATGCATAGGGAGAGGTATCACCAGTAGAAAACAGGAAGTTGTTGGCACTCTGTACAGACAGTTGGTAAGACCACATCTGCAGTACTGTGTACAAGTTTGGAGACCCCATCTCCACAAAGACATAGACAGGGTGGAAGCTGTCCAGAGGAGGGCAACCAAAATGGTGCAGGGTCTGCACCAGAAGACATATGAAGAAAGGCTAAAGGAGCTTAAGATCTATAGCCTCGAGGAAAGGAGGGAGAGGGGGGACATGATAGAAACTTTCAAATACCTCAAGGGAATCAACAAAGTCCAAGAGGGTAGCATCTTTCTAAAAAGATGTGCAAGAACAAGGGGGCACAATTTGAAGATAGAGGGGGGACGGCTCAGAGGTAATGTGAGGAAGTATTTCTTCACTGAGAGGGTTGTAGATGCATGGAACAGCCTTCCTGAGGAGGTCACAGAGTCAAAAACAGTGGGGGAATTCAAGAATGCATGGGTCAGACATAAGGCAGTTCTAGTGGGGAGTAGGAGGAAGTAGGCTGTTGGTTAACTAGGATCTGCAGCTTATCCATTAGGTAGGGAAATGGGCAGACTAGGTGGACCAAGTGGTCCTAATCTGCCATCAAATTCTATGTTTCTATGTTACTCTCATCATGATGAGTCTAGCCTGCATTTTCTAGATCTCCCACCTCAACTACTGGCTCCACACTTACAGGCTCAGCACCACCACCACCATCTCCATTACCCACTGGGACACCAACAACTTGCTTCTCAACCACTATTTCTTGTCTGATGGTGCTGCTGCTTCCCTTGTCACCTGACACATCCTTCATCATCATGGCTTCCACAGATGTGGCAGAGAAATATTTGGTTACACTAATGCCACCACTACAAACTACTCCTTCACTACTACCTGCACCGGACCCCATAAAACCCCATAAAACATGCTGCTGCTGCTTCCGCAGACATTATTTTTTACCTGCACCAATATTTGGCACCACAGATTTGGAACTCTTCTTTGCTGTGTCCCCAGCACCTCTCTCTTTGCTTGAGCTTCTCTTTGCAGTCATTCATCTTTGCTGTGTAACTTGATTTTTTTAAAAACAGAACAGGGACTGCAACAACAGTGGTACTGCACTAATAGTCACAGAACCCTTTTCTTGTTTTTACACAGCACATGGATTACAGTGACAGGGGTACCAATAGTGACAGAACCCTTTTCTGCTAATAAAAACCACAGGGATTGCAACAACAGGGATACCATGCCAACACTGACAGAACCATTTTGTTCTTTTTAGACAGCACAGGGTTTACAATGACAGGGGTACCATACAAACAGCGACATAACCCTTTTGTTCATTTCACAAAACACAGGGATTACAATGACAGGCGGTACCAGCAGTGACACAATCCTTTTTTGCTAATAAACAGCACAGGGATTACAACAGCAGGAGTACCAACAATGACACAATCCTTTTTTCTAATAAACAGCACAGGGATTGCAATGATAAGTGTACTGTACCAACAGTGACAAAATGCAAGTAATCACAGACACATTGCATTAGAGTAATAAACAAGTTTATTACTACCAAGGGATAAATCACAGTTGCCCTAAGCAGTTCTTACCAATATGAACCAGGAGCCAGTGCTAAGCGTTCCCTACACCTCAAGGTTTCTCTGTTGTCTCTTGGGGTCTCTCAGGTCTCCAAGGTGTAAAGCTTGTGCATTACGTTATATACCTATGATAATTACTATGGTTGCCAAAAGATAGAAACATTTCTAGTTACAGAGATGAGCCCTATTGGCCAAATTAGAGGTGGCTCCATGGTCCAAGATAACATTATATAATTCTGTAAAGTCATCAGTTTGAGAACAAAAGAGTTCTTATACAGAGTCTTACATAACTCAGTGTAGTAGTACAAATCACCAAAAGATGGCAATGCCGTCTTACATGTTATAATTACTTCAAGGACACAGGTATCTCGGCATCTGACAAGTAAGAAATACACAGAAAATACATGGCAGAATATATGTGTATTAGCAAGCAAAGTGTATTACAACAATATGCATTCATATCCTGACATCTACTCTTATACGGTAGATGCCCTTAGCCCTAAATATTAGTATAACCTATACCTAAGTGTTAACTGTCTATGGTGTACCTCTGAGGGTACCAATTAGGGTGCAGGGACCTCGTGTAACATTCCCCCCCTTGTTGACTGCAAGGACAACACAGACAATTGTCTAGGGAAAGGACAGGAGCAGTGGTCGTTTACAAACCCGACGCGCAAGCCTTGTAAAGGAACTCGATCTGCTCACGATGTTGGCATAGTGTGCTCCGCAGGCAGCAAAGCATAATAATCAAAATGAAAATTAAAAATGCTTGTATAATAACAAAACCTTTAAAAGTAATCTCTAGCCAGGTGTTAGTTAATGCGTTATTCATATCGCCATCATTAATCAAGGCAAGAACAGCTTCATTGGCTTTGGTCATATTATTGCTGATGTGGATGAGGTGCGTGTCTTTCCTGTCTAAAAGTGATTTTAGTGTAAGTGTGAGAGGGTCTATGTGTACATTAAAGTATGGCAAGCATTCTGACAGTGTGAGTGAGTAAGTAATCTGGGTTACCATCAATAATGTCTGCATCTAGAAGGGGGACGCGGGTTATAACAGTATGTCCAATAACAGTCTTCTGGTGGGGAACAAAACAGAAATTGGGGTAATCAATAGTACAGGTAACAGAACCATATGTGTAGGATTTATAGTTCATAACTACACAATACTCACCATCGGAATTATACTGTGAGTGCACAGTAGGCAGTCTCCACTTTTGCAGCTGGACAGGGCAGGTGTAGGTCGTCTTCGAAATCTGTGTTGACAGGCAATGAACCTCCTCACGATAGGATTGGTAGAGCTTATCTGGAGCCAAAGTTGAGTCAAAAGAGTTGGTGCCATTCGCAGTGATGTCATCATCCATTGTGAAAGTCCAATCAATGTTGTCTGGAGAGTAGCCACAAACAGGTTGGATAACATCAAACACATCACATCGGCACAAGTAAATATATTGCTTTTTTGCACAGCAGTCCGTGTGCGGAGCCACCCAGGCATCCAGGAAAGAATGGTAGACCAGTAGAGGTGGTAGATCCAGGCGTTCTCTGTAGATGTCTTCGTCCAAATGCCCAATCGAATTAACCAGTGTAAGCTTGTCGAACAAAGCTGTTGTGGGATCAAAGCGTGGTGAGGAGACGGTGAAAGAAACAAACATGGTATCTGTTATGGAACATTTCTTAGCAGTAAAACAAGAACCAGCATTAGGGTGTCTGGTCACGAACCCCAAATTCCTAGCTGTGGAGAGAGGAATAGTCAAAGTCTGTTGCATGCACACAGAAAAACAGCTAATGGTTTTACATCTTGGACAATACCATTTGGAAATGCGTCTGTCATGTATAATGTCAGGAATTCTTCCAGATTCTAGGTCACGGAAGAGGTTATTGATGGTAGTGACAATGTAAGAGTCATAAGCAGAACAGAGTATCTCTCTAGCAATGTATTGTTTATCTGCTTCCTTGTTGTTCTGTTGTATGAGTGCGTTGATCTTATCTTGAGAATCAGTGAATGCCTTAGCAATGTCGTGCGTGTTGTATACAGTGTATCTTTCTTCCTGACTAAGGCCATCCACACCATGCAATAATGGAGGTAAAATGTTATTGACCAAGCCAGTGGAGAACTTGGCAGAATGGCTTTTGATAGCAGCAATGTCAGATAGACATAGCCGTACCAAAAAGACCTGTGACAGTACCTGTTGCACCTATAACATCAGAACTGTCAATTTCACATTTATTACATTTATGATGTAGATTATCAGGAGAGGGCTTCCTCCTGAAGTTGCCTCTATGTTCAGTAGAATGGACCCCAGCAATAGGCTCTTGCGTACAAATCTGAAATGCGGCTAAGCTATCAAGCAATAATGTACTATAAAATGCTGATGTATTAGTATTGTGACACATACCAAACTCTTTCATATTCCAGTAAGTAAGATTAAACAAAACAGGTATATGCATAAACTGTAAGTTATTAATCAAAGAACCTGGGAGGGCAGTGGCTGTGAGACCACTACGGGGACCAGGGGTATGCTTTGGACATTCCAAAAGCTGCTTGTCAGTGGGTGGTAACACAGAGAGGTATATGGCTGCAGAAGCCATGTGGTGTATAGCACAAAATCTATGAGCAGAATCCTTGGACAAAGAATTACAGCAAGAAGGATCTGTTAAGGCAGTTATGTTGTACAAACCAGAATGTCTTAATGCAGTTTGTAACAAGGACAGTGAACCATTTGGGGATAATTTAGCATTGGGCCAACCCTGGAAAGTTCCTTTGGAGAGTTTGGCCGCAGGGAGAATTTGTCCTTGAGATGTGGTTTGCCACTCAATTTGAAGGGTGGATTTGTCAAGAGCAACAACCGAGGCAGTTAGGTAAGCATCGGAACCTTCCTGGACAGTGATCATACTATCTGGTATATTGATGGATACTCCCTCTGGAGGAGGTGCTGGAGGATCGAGGTGTCGTAGGAGGTCTGGTACCGTGCCTTGGATGCAGGGAATAACTCCTGAGAGGAGGAAATAATGGAACAAGATAGCCGTCTTGTCACTGTATCTGAAAAGAAAGATCAAATATTAGTATGTTAGTACAATTCCACCCAATGGGGTGAGGAAAGTAATTTAAGCTCCTTTATACAGTTTCAGCTGGTTTGCATGTAACCATTTGTCAGTCAACTTGTTGTTGTGGAGGAATCTAACTTGATAGACTGCTGGACTGAGCTTGTTGACAATAGGGTATGGGCCTTCCCACTTGTTGGAGAAGGAATGGGTGGGATGTGCAAATCGAAGTACCATTACCTGATCTCCAACTTGCCAATCCACTTCTTGTGCGTGTTTGTTGAATTGTATCTTAGATTGTTGCTGGGCTTTGCCCATGCAGTTGGCGGCATACAAATGTGTGTGTATGAGGTCTTTTCTGAGTTTTTCCACATACTGGTCTACAGACACACGGTCTGCAGTGGGGGGGGTGCAAGTCAAACAACAGGTGTTCAGGTAATCTCATCTGTCTACCAGTCATCACCTCAAAGGGTGTGAGCTGAGTGGTGGCTGAGGGTGTGCCCCTAATTTCCATAAGGAGTAAAGGCAATAGGGAATCCCAGGTTTTGGGATTGTCCTCAATGAATTTGGAAAGCATTTGCTTAATCCGTCTATTGGCTCTTTCTACTTGACCTGAAGATTGAGGGTGGTAAGGTATGTGGAACTTCTGCTGAACTCCGAGGAGTTCAAGGGATTCTTTCATCAACTCACCTGCAAAACTGGTTCCTTTGTCAGAATCTACCTTAAGAGGTAGACCCCACCTGGAGAAAATCTGTTCCACCAGGATTTTGGCAGTAGTTTTCGCTATACATGTCTTAGTAGGGAAAGCTTCTACCTACTTAGAGAAGAGGTCAGTTACCACAAGAGCATACTTATTATTTCTGCTGGTGTTGGTCAGAGGACCAATGAAATCAATTTGAATGGCATGCCAAGGGCCAGAATGTCTTTGTGGTAAAAGTTTGGCATTTCATTTGGTAGGGATGTGATTGTTTTGCACACAAACAAGACAGTTGTCTATGTATTGTTTAACATCTTTGGTGATACCAGGCCACCAGGCAGTGGTCTTGAGTCATTGGAGGGTATTTTATGCCCCCTGGTGCCCACCAGTAGGAGTGTCATGCACGTGGTGCAAGAATTCAGATCTTAGGTGTCTGGGGACTACCCACAACTTCGTGGTAGAGTCATCTGGTTGGAACCAAATGAGCTTGTTATCTGGTGACAAGTGCAACTTACCTTCATGCCACCGATAGGGGTCATGCGTAGGAAGTTTTTCTTCAGCGCCTTTGTCAAGGAATCTGAACACCTCTTTGAGTTCAGTGTCAAGCTATTGGGCTGCGGAGAGGTCCAAGGGGGAAAAAGGTTCAGATTTCTTCTTAAGTGCTGCAATGTGTACGGCTGCATTAGCCTCTGGATGGTCCATCATTCAGACGTCCCCCTCTCGGGCCCCTTCCTTAGCAAGGGTGTCTGCTGTGTCCTTGAAGGCATGATAGGGGTCATGGAGAGAGTGGGCTTTGACCTTGCGTACATAGAGTTTGTGTGCAAATTTCTGTGCCAGTGAATGTATGTATATTACCAATTCTTTGTACTTCACTGGACTGCCATCAGAAGAGAGAAAGGAGTTCTTCTGCCAGAAGGGAAGAAATTCTGTAAGGGAACAACAAACCCAGTTAGAGTCTGTGAAAATGATGGTATCCTCGGTTCCATGCTGGATGAACTCGAGGGCACAGGCCACCGCTGCCATCTCAGTATACTGTGATGAAGCTACACTACAGCGCTTAGATATCTTGACAGTGTTCCCATAAGGGTAAATCACCAAAATACCCATCCTTGCAATTTGTTCTCCCTGATAGTAGGATGCTGAACCATCAGTAAAGATATGGCACAAAGAGGTACTCTCGAGTATTTGTGGTGTGGCAGGGAGGAAAGGACCTGGATCAGGAAGGTCAGGAGACTGTAGTGTACAGTCATGGAGTTCTCCCTGGAAAAGGAGGCCATGAGCTAACATAGATGGAACTTTAGTCGGTTGTACCTGTATGTCACTGTCCTGGAGAAGAAGTGACCAGTGCGTCAGTCTGGTGTTGGAGAGTGACCCATCCTTCACTCTGTCTGAGAGCAGGATGGTGGTTGGGGTGTGTTTGGTTTTAATAATCAGTGGTGAGTACCCAATGATATACAGGAAGTGCTTGACAGCCCAGTAGGTGGCCAGAAGGTTGCTTTCACAAAGGCCGTACTTCTGTTCCACTGGGGTCAAGAGCTGTGAGGCATATGCAATGGGTCTCAAGGTGCCATGCACCTTCTGGGCCAGAACTGCTGACATAGCAATGTCAGAGGTGGCACACTCCAGATGAAATGGTAGTGCTGGATTGGGGTTCACCAGTGCTGGGGCGGAGGACAAGGCCTGCTTCAGTGACGTCACAGCCTGGGTGTGAATAGGGCCCCAAGTCCTTGGTACATCCTTTCTGAGTAATTCATACAGAGGAGCAGCTTTCTGAGCAAAATCACAAATGAAACCTCTCGAATAGTTTACCATACCTAGAAACCTTCGAAGAGTTGCCACACTGGTAGGTAATGGCAAGTCTTGCAATCCCTGTACCTTCTTCCAGGTAGGGCTTTGACCTTGGTCAGTTATTTTTAGACCCAGATAGAGTACTTCTTTCTGACACAACTGTGCTTTTGTTGGGTTACATTTCAAGCCTGCTTTCTGAATAAGAGTCAATAGTTGGTCCAAGAGATCCAAATGTTGTTCCTGTGTGGCTGTTGCCAGCAACAGGTCATCCACATATTGTAAGAGACATTGGGGGGTAGAGAAACTCTCGAGGGCATCCATCATGTGGAGATGGAAGAGGGATGGACTGTTATGGAATCCTTGTGGCAAGCAAGTCCACATGTACTGTCTTCCTTCAAAGGTGAAGGCAAACTTATATTGACTCTTAAGGGCCAATGGCAATGACCAAAAACCATTGGAAATGTCCAGGGCACTGAACCATTTCAAGTCAGGGGTTAGAAGTTGTAGCACATCTTGTGCTGATGCCACAGTTGGGGAACAACTGGGGGTGACCTGATTCAGTTTCCTGTAGTCAATAGTAAATCTCCAGGTGCCTGTGGATTTCTTCATGGGCCATACTGGGGAGTTGGCAGTGGAAACACAAGTTCTGATTACTCCTTGCTTGAGGAGGGACTTGATCGTTTCTCTGAGGGAAGGCAAGGCCTCAGTTGGGAAAGGATATTGCCTTTGCCTCTCATGTGCTGGGCCTGGCACTTCAATGATGGTGTGCATTCTACCACAGTCATGCTTGTTAACTGCAAACGCTTCCAAATGTCATTGCAGGATAGGTAGGAGTTTTGGAAAAAGTTCCTGATTCTTGAACAAATCTATGACGTCATACTCTTTGTCATTGGCAGATATTGTTGCCACAACGTGTGAGTCAGGAATCAAAATGGTATGATATTGACCCTGAATCTGTATCAGTAGCATGTTAGCTAGGTTCACCACACAGCCGTGTGGCACAAGGAAGTCGATCCCTATAATACTTGGATGATCATGCAGTACCATTAGTTGGAAAGTGTGTGAGGCCTTCAAGTGGCCTAGCTCTACCGGTAAGGGTAGAGAACGGTATGCAGGTAGCCTAGTGCCGTCAACTCCTGACGTGTTGGTCCTCCATCCGGTGGACCAAGAGGATGTGTCCGGGTGTTCGTCATGTAGCACAGATACAGCTGCACCTGTATCTAGCAAAACTACTAGTAGGCGGCCCCAGACCTCGGCCTCAGTGCAGGGCCTTCTGTTTGTACCCAAGACTAGCTTGTTTACAATATGGACTGGGGCCTGAAATTGTCAATCCGTACTGCCAGAAGCATGCAGAGGTTGGGCCTGGCTCATGTGAATCATTTCACCATGCTGTACTGATGCTATATAGGGAAGGGCTTCTGGGTTCAGACCTGTATGGGCCTGAGGGCCTGTACCTCCGGTGTCCCCATGGCCGGTTGGGGCCTGGGTTGCCGGTTGTACCGCCACAAGGGCCTGTGCAGGAACAGCATCTGCCACAGAGCGCACTTGTCCCAGAAGCTCTTGAAATTTCCGATTCTCTTCGGCTATTTCCCTATATGAAGGACCCGTTCTCTGTTGTGGTTTACCTCTACACTTATGCTTCCTGTTCTTATGCCAATTCCAGTTCCCACCCCATTGCTGTTGTTGATGTGGTTGTTGTTGATGAGCCTGTTGGGGGTGTTGATTATCAGCTGGAGGGGCTGGCTGATGTTGGGCCTGTTGGCATTGAGCCTGCCCTTCCACTGTGTAGTGTGTCATGGCCTCCGAAATGGGTTCCACGGCAGCTACCTTTTTGAGACTGAAGCCCAAATCACAGATATACAGTTGATACACTCTCTCAGTTTTCCGAAGGAAATCAGCAAAACCTATCCGTATTTGGGTACGTGGTTGGCTCTACCTTTTCTCTTACTGCTGGAATCATGTTCCTAAGGAACAGGGTCTTATATTCAATAAGATCTACATCTGCAGCTTCTTGTACCAGGTGCTTTCCTGCACGGTAGGCCATCCAGGGTATGCAAGCATCACTCCTACCACACCTGGACTGAGAGCAGAAATGAGCTCGGCTGCAACCTCATCAAAGGTAGCGTTCCCATCCTGGCGGACAGCTTCCGGGAGTTTGGCCCATAAACCAGGATCGATGGTCTGGCATAGTATGTGGACCTGATATTCTGCAGCGAAGCTAAGCATCTCGCATTTAGAACGCACCTTTTCCAAGTGACAGCTGAGGTTGTTGGATGGATTCATCTGACCGATGCTGTCAGCAATCTGCTGAACAGAGTAGGCCATTTGTAGGGGATTAGTGGGTCGATCAGGCAAAGGTAGATTGTCTCAAGCACCATCCAAGGCTGCGCAAGCTGCAGCTTCAGCCGCTGTGCGGACAATACCTTCCTGAGTGCCAGCCTCTAGGAAAAGCTGCCTAATCTAGGTTTTAATAGCCCTTTTACTCCTCTCAGGAAGAGGGATATTGCCTATCGCAGTTTCAGTCATGGTTTCTATCTCTTGCCTGTCTTCCACATTAATAACAGCTACCAGAGGTGCCGTCGGGACCAGGCTTGGGCCTGCTCCCCCCCCATCATGGGGGCTGCCATGTTGGCATCTCCCATGTTGAGTGTCACGATGTCACCGATGTGTGACATGGGGAGTTGGGGGCCGGGACCCACCATTCTGTGGATGGCTGGGTGTGGAGTCTGGGCCATAGTAGGGGCATGACTGGGTGTTGTATTGTGAAAAGTCATCAGCAGATAACTCCCCCTCTGATGACGAATGAAAGGCAGGGGCTACGCCTCCCATTGCCTTAACATGTCCAGCCAGAACCTCTCGCTGATGGCGCAGTGTTGCCATCTTAGTTCTACCTTCATCGTGATTCACACTTGCGACATCCATATCAACCTGATCTTGCTTTTGCTTTTGCAAAACTCTATATGCAGTGCTCAATTCGCGATTGTCCCTGTAAGCTACTTCTAAATCATTACGTACCTGGTTAATCTCGTCCTGCAGCTCACCCATTTTGTCACTCAACTGAGCATTCGCAGCACTCAGCAAATCATTCATTTGCACTGTCTGATTCTTATCCTGTCTCAGACTTTCACACTCCTGCTTCAACATACATATTTCCTGTTCTCCAGCCTGGGCTGAATGATGCAATAGTGAATCCTTTTCATTCCACAGAGTTTGGAGTTCAGACTCCAAGTTCTGCTGCAGTCTAATACATTCTGTTTCCTGCAAACCCATCTGTTGCTTAAGAGATGAAATCTGCAGATCAAGGGTTCGAAACCTCGCTTTCGGAGGCTTCCAAAGCAGCATAGAGAGCCGTGACCATCAACCCCTTAGCACGACGCTTATTGGTTGATTGTCTCGTCTCTGCATACTGGGTTGAAATCCCCAGTATAGGGTTGTCAGATTGACTTGCGTCCAGCACGAAGTCAGCCCATCCTCCATGGGAGGCAAGGAAGTTTGAGACATCGAGTGTCAGTTCTGCACAGATATCTGATACTGTGGCCATTGTGTGTGAGGGGGCGAAAATTCAAACTGTGAAAAAGACAGTGTGCTGCATATCGATCCACAGCACGGAGTACTTTAAACACAGCTGGGCTACTGCAGTAGTTGCAGGCTTGCAATTCAAAACTGCAGTGGAGTGGGTCAAGACGGCATCGACCACACCAGAAAAGTCAGCCAGACTTTGCAAGTGGCTACAAACTTGTTTTAAAACAGGATAGGTGATATGGGAATGTACACCTACTGTCCCTGTGGGAAAGGGAAAAAATTTAAGCAACAAGTGAAAACTTACAAACACCAAATATCGCCTGCACACAGTCACCAATTTGTTGAGAGGTCTAAACCTCACTTTCAGATTCTTGACGATATTGGGAATGCAAGTAGTCACAGGCACTTTGCATTAGAGTAATAAACAAGTTTATTACTACCAAGGGATAAATCACAGTTGCTCTAAGCAGTTCTTACCAATACGAACCGGGAGCCAGTGCTAAGCATTCCCTACACCTCGAGGTTTCTTTGTTGTCTCTTGGGGTCTCTCCGGTCTCTGAGGTGTAAAGCTTGTGATTACGTTATATACCTATGATAATTACTATGGTTACCAAAAGATAGAAACATTTCTAGTTACAGAGATGAGCCCTATTGGCTAAATTAGAGGTGGCTCCACGGTCCAAGATAACATTATATAATTCTGTAAAGTCATCAGTTTGAGAACAAAAGAGTTCTTATACAGAGTCTTACATAATTCTAATGTAGTAGTACAAATCACTAAAAGATGGCAATGCTGTCTTACATATTATAATTACTTCAAGGACACAGGTGTCTTGGCATCTGACAAGTAAGAAATACACAGAAAATACATGGCAGAATATATGTGTATTAGCAAGCAAAGTGTATTACAACAATATGCATTCATATCCTGACATCTACTCTTATACGGTAGATGCCCTTAGCCCTAAATATTAGTATAACCTATACCTAAGTGTTAGCTGTCTACGGTGTACCTCTGAGGGTACCAATTAGGGTGCAGGGATCTCATGTAACAACCCTTTTATTCTTTTTACACTGCAAAAGGATTATGACAGGGATAACAACAGTGACACAACCCTTTTTGCTCATAAACAGCACTGGAATTACAACAACAGGGGTATCAACAATGACACAACCCTTTTTTCTAATAAACAGAACAGGGATTGCAATGACAGGGGTACCAACAATGGCACAACACTTTTTCCTAATAAACAGAACAGGGATTGCAATGACAGGGGTACTGTACCAACAGTGACAAAACCTATATTTTCTTTTTACACAGTACAAGGATTAAAACGACAGTGGTACCGACAGTGACACAACATTTTTTGGTAATACTAAACACAACAAGCTAAAATGTAAAAAAATTAAAATGAGAAGTTTCTGTTCAGGTAAAGAAAAAACAAGAAAGACTGACAAAATAAAAATCTTCTGCTTAAAAAAAAAGCTGCAGATCTTTCTCTGCTGCCTTACTACTTTGCTGCTATACTCCACCACACCATGGGTTCACAGACTGCCAAAACTGAAATCAGTACTTTAAAGTAAATAATCCCAGATAAACTGAACAAAAACACAAATCTAGGAGTACTAGGCCTTCCACAACAATTTGTGAGCAATTTGTAATCCAAAAAGTTTGGTTTTGAAAACAATTTAAAGGTTTTTCTTGCTCTGAAACAGCACACAGTCTTCTCACTACCCTCTCATCCCAACACTGAAGTGAGAGACTGCCTCCTTTGCATTCTACAGTATAGGCTGTTCAGCAACATATGGCCTCCCTATACACTGTTGAGCAACATGTGACCTCCAGTCCCACAGAACAGTGCAAATTTCACCATGTGACGATCTTCACCGGTGAAGTAGCATTTTGTGGATCTGTATGACTTCACTTCTGCTTCTAACTCCACCAGTGAAGTTGCAACTTTGCATTTTCATGGAGTCATCACTTCAACATGACGTTCCGGCTTCATATGGTGGATTAATTAATGAAATGAAGTGAATTTGCAAATTAATCTGCAAAAATAATTTTTCCAACTTAGCACATCGCTACTGGGGAGGTTATGTGACTTGTCCAGCATCACACAATATGCAAGTGTAGGTTATGGCAATCACATCCAGGTCTGCTGGATTTATCAGGCTCATTACTCTAATCTGTAGGCTATACCACCAGCCGCATGGTGCTGAAATGTATTAGAAATATCACCGCAATTTTACCCTGGTAGTTCCTCTACTGAATATGGTTAAAGAAAACATGCTTTACTTCTAACAATTTTACCAGTTTATGTTGATTTGTGGGACTGTTGTCACATGAATGACCACAAAAGATGCAGCTGGTAGTGGTTAAAATAAAACTACTACAATCTGAGGTGCCAAAAATAAGATCAAAATTCAAAATTGCACTAGAATTTTGAGTAAGTTGTTCTTTACAGTAAATGTGGATCTTTTACTGTTGGTTATGACAATAACATATATCACGGCAATATTGACAAACAGTAGGGAGTGTATTAGGACCCAAGCCACCATTCTCATTTTCAATAAAGAGGAGATACTGTTTATGTGTGTTCAGCTTTGATGAGCACATACTGGCTTTCTTGTTTGTCTGTATATAGTCACTGCACTACCAGTATCTAACTTATTACACACAACAGATAATTTTGTTCAGTACATGCATGACTAAAATAATTTCCATCGTATTCAACACTAAACAGTCTGCAATAACTGCAATTGCCTTTTATTAAGTCTGCCATCTATAAAGCAAATTGGCTTTCTTCTTAGTTTCACATTTTAATTAAGTCTAACTTCGGAGTTTTACAAAGTTCTGGAATTTTAATGACCAACTTATTAAAAGAATTTTAATACATTTGCTCAACAAATGCTTAATTCTTTAATTTTTACTGACTTAGCTTCTTCAAATCTGAAAGCACAGTCTTTTTTCTCTTGTTCTGCAGAGCTACAGAAGAAAATTAAAACTTCAACCAGGCTAAAGCCAATTTTCATTCATAGCTCATGACAAATATGTGTTAAGACTACAGCTCTGAAAGCAACTATGTCTACAGTTTCCACAGCCTCACCAATTTAACCACAAGATGCTTGTAACATCTAGACTCCATGTTGGACATAATGATTGAGTATCCTGAATTAAGTCAATTAAGCTTTACTTAAACTAGCCTCTGGGCAGAAACATAGGAGCAAGATAGTATTTTCCATTAGTTAGATTTAGGCCCTGTTTTTGCCTCTGGCATGTAAAGCTACACTAGTTTGCCATTAGTAGAGCAGAGTAGTTGGATGTCACCATTAATGCTGCAGGTGGTATATAATGATTAGTACAGAAACAATCTGGACTATAAATTGCACACCTTGTACTGTATTTTATGGTTTAACAATATCAGACCGTTGGTCCCATTAGACCTGAACATGTCTGGCTCATGCATCCCATAAATCGGATTAAAAAATATTTTATACAGCAACAAATGTATTTATGCCTAATAAAGTTCAACTCACCAAAGTATACTTAATAACAACTTCTTAGGCAATCAAAATTCTGTTTTAGAAAACCTGGTATTTAAATATTACATAAAGCTGTATCTGACATACTCCTGCTGCAATTCTGTCTGTCCTGTACAAGACCTCCTTGAAAATGAGTACTGAATAATGGAGTTTTATCCTGGTAAAATAAATAAATAAATACATGTTCAATTTTTGTGTTACGCAGTAACCTACTGCTTTGCCCTATCCCGTTCCCAGGGAGACAGAAAAATATGTCCCTCACCAGACTTTTCTACTGTATGTCTTGCTGACAAAAAGTAATGCAATAGACATTACATAGCTGCTTCACTCAAACATCATACTATATATTGTTGATTACTTGAAATACCTTAATTAGAATGCACCCACATTAGTCACTGCATGTACTACTATATGCCATTTTAGCTTGGCTTCCATTTCTTCCTTTATCAGGGGATATTGAGAAAAAAATCCTGGCCTGTCTGACACTTTTACATCTTATACTACAATATCCAAATGGCACATTTGAAGGTGCTCAAATTGGTCACTGTATACATACTCTCAATGCTAATATAACTGAACTGGAGTCTTGGTTTACTTTCTACAGCCCTGCTATATTAGGAATCACAAAGTCCTGGTTAAAACCATGGCCAGGATATTCAAAGGGGTTGCACCTGGCACAACAGAGTTGGGCTGGCGCACCCCCACATTGCGCCCCGGTGGGATATTGAAAAGGCTGCCTGACACAGCGCAATCCCGATGTGCTGGGGCACAATGTAATCCTATGCAGTGCAGATACAGGGGCATGCCCATGTATATGCAGCACATTCTGATATTCAGCCCAGGATGTGCTGAGCTTATGCTGGAGCAACCCCTACATGTGCCTCACACAGGTGCTCAAAGTTGTGCTGTAAAGTAGAGGCTCAAAAGCTGGCCACCCACAGGTGGGCAGCTGTATTGCAAGGCACAACACAACAGCCACCAGCCATGGGTGGCCACCACCGTCCACAAGCACCCGGTCCCACCAGACTTCAAGTGCCCCACCCATGCCGTAACGTGGGCAGTCATCGGCATATAAAAAAACCTATGTCCGATCGTGGACTGTAGAATCCTGTAAGAGATCCATGGTGGACTAGTGGACCCCACCCCATATGCCCGATTGTGGACAACCATCAGCAGAATAAAACTCCTATGCCCGATCTCGGGTTGTAGTGTCCTGTAAGAGATCCCTGGTGGACTAGAGGACCCCCCCCATATGCCCAATCACGGGCAGCCATCAGCAGAATAAAACTCCTATTACTGATCATGGGCTGATGTGTCCTGTAAGAGATCCCTGGTGGACTAGTGGACCCCCCCATATGCCCGATCATGGGTAGCCGTCAGCAGAATAAAACTCCTATAACCGATCATGGGCTGTAGTATAATGAAATAGATCCCTGGTGGTCTAGTGGAGCCCACCCCAAAAGCCCGATGTCAGGCCTTAGTAAAAACCAATGTTTACCTGGTGGTTCAGTGATACTCCCAGTCCCCACCCACCCACAGAGGCCCCCAGCTACCCAGCACCCCCCCATCATCAGTGGGCGGCAGACCATACTGTACTACACAGGTCCGGATCTGTGGATTATCGTTCATTCACAGATCTGGACCTGTGTAGTACAGTATGGTCCTCATGCCCATTGGTCCACACTGTGACCCAATGGTTGTCCAGATCATACTGTACTCTGTCATTCAGTGGGTGGCCAGGCAGTATGCAGGCAGGGTGCTGCCACCTGCCAATGATGGGGGGGGGTGCTGGGAGGCTGGGGGCCTCTGTGGGTGGGTGGAGAGGGGGGTACCACTGGACCACCAGGTAAACATTGGTTTTTACTAAGGCCTGCGAACGGGCTTTTGGGGTGGGTTCCACTAGTCCACAAGGGATCGCTTAAAGGACACTACAGCCCATGATTGGGCATAGCAGTTTTATTCTGCTGATGGCTGTCTGTGATCGGCATACAAGGGGGGGGTCCACTAGTCCACCAGGGATCTCTTACAGGACACTACAGCCTGTGATTGGGCATAGGAACTTTATTCTGTTGATGGCTGCCCGCGATCGGGCATATGGGAGGAGAGGGGCTGCAATAGCTCACTAGGGAACAAACCCCCATCGACAGTGGCTTGGTAGGGTTCCAGCCGCAATTCACTGGGACGCCCGGTGCATCGAATGCAAATGTGGCCATAATGACATGCAAATGGCCCCGTTTGCACCTTGCATAGATTATGGCCTCATTTGCATGCCCCCAGCTGAATATCATGGGTGATGTGCCTAACGCAACAGCACTTGCGCTGGTGCATCCCCCTGCTCCTCCTCTGTGGCTTGTGCTGGCACAGTGTCACTGCGCAATGCACAGTATGTGAGCTGCCCCCTGCTATATTCAATGGTGCTGAGCCATGACGCATCACTGTTGAATGTCGCCTGGTCTTGGCCCTGGTGGAGCCCAGTTGTGCTGAGTCCAGGCTTGTGACACTGCCCGGCACGGTCTCAATATCCGGCCCCATGTCTCCTAGACCAGTGTGCTCCTTGCCTTGATTTAACTTCATCAGGTGTGACTGTACTTTCCCCCCAAAAGGTGGCGGTGTCTTGATCTATTACAACAGCCTTCCTGTGGCGGCAGTGGAGTCAAAAACAGTGGGGGAATTCAAGAATGCATGGGACAGACATAAGGCAAATCTAGGGGTTGGGGGGTAGGAGGAAGTAGGCTGTTGGTTAACTAGGATCTGCAGCTTATCCATTAGGTAGAGAAATGGGCAGACTGGGTCGGCCAAGCGGTCCTTATCTGATGTCAAATTCTATGTATTACAAGTCTCACTTGAACATAAATGAAGTAAGGTATTCCATGTTTCCTGACTGTTTTAGAATGGTGTCACACTCTGTTTTTGCTGCGAAATGTAGAAAAGTTTATCTTGCTTGCACTTACAACCCATTCCCATAAGTTGACAAGCTGGCCTTTCCTCCCTTATTGAACTTATGAGTACTTTGACCAAGAATCCCAGTAGCAGAGAGCTTGCTGCCCAGTTATTTGTGAATCAATATTTATTTTTAATTTTTTGAAATTCAAGTTCATTCATTTATTAAATGTTTACACCCAACACAGAGCAAGGAACAGACATATAAAGTCCAATTTTATGAACACAATATTACATTTCCAAAAGTTACTTTACAAAACTTAGTGCAAGAGCATTCTGTCCCTTACCCCCTTCCCTACCCTCACCCCCACCTAATGAATCATTATTTATTAAGTTGTCTGAATTTTTTTTTTTTTTTACTGTTCATTTCTTTTTTAGAGGGTTGGAGTTTGAGTTATAGGGAGCAGGGCTTGGTGCTGTCTGTTCTGACTATGTGCTCTTGGTCTGAAAACCCAGTCTTTACTAAGGGGTTACTGGAAATCAGAAAACCAGGAGGGGTTCAGTTTAGAACCACTGCACTTTCCTTTTACATGTTATGGATTTTACTCCTTTTATTGCAATTAGGGAATGCGTGTAGTTTTTACTAAAGGGTATTTGTAAGCACAGTTGTAGGATTGGACAGTAGGAGTTCACTGTAATGAAACACCATTTTTACCAAATTTCCAAATGTTTAACTAAATAAAATTTGAGTTAGTTTTTCCCCTGTTTATTTACTGTTGCATGTAATGTACTTCTTGAAATGTTGACTTTCTGAAGGGCACTTTTTTTTTTTTGAGTTTCCATGTGGGAAATTGGATAATTTTGGTGATTGCCATATAATGTAAAAACAATGTTGCTCGTTCAAGTAAGGGTGCCATCATCCAATTGTGCTACCTTAACCCATTGGTGCAGAGCAGGTGCACAACAGACATGCCAAGCAGCTGAAGGGGGAGATTGTCTTGAATGCTGCATTGAGGTTTGAAAGCTATAAACTAAATCTGAGAATGCACTCTCAATGCCCCTTTAGAAATTTTTGGTTAGTGGACTACCAAAAAGTTTTTAATGGTTTTTGGTGTTTTTTAGTGGCTCTCGAGCCGAAAGTTTTTTTTTTTTCATACTATTGTTTATTCTTCTCAGCAGAGCAGCCCTACATGATCTCCGGCCACCAGCCCTGCACCCCTGGACCCGCTCATGCGTGCCGGCCACACTAACCCACTCTCCCAGTGGGCCAGCCATAATCGCTCTCGCACCCTCCGGGCACACGCCCCTCTTGGGTCTCTCTCGGGGGGACAAGGCATGGCCATCAGCAGCGAAGATCACCTTCCACATTTTTCCACATTTTCTTCTCAGTGGAGAGCCGTATGTGCAATGGCATCCCATCCACACACGTAATGCTGATGCCCACCGCGCTGTCCCCCTTACTATTGCACACCACTTGTAGTGCGGCTGGCCTCCGCCACTCACCGCTACAGGGTGATGCAAGCCCCACTACCCACCCCAGAGAGAGGAGAGCAGTCATCGGATGCTCAATTCTCCCTCTCCCTGCCAACCCCCTGTGGCCCAAGTCCATTCCTGAACCCGGGTTGCCTGCGTGGCGCAAGGTGTGGCGTCCAGCTCCTCAACCCTCAGCGCCACCGGGCCAGACTGAGCTGAGAGTTTTTAAGAGCTTAATGACACTACAGGTGAATAAAAGTTGTTTGAAGTGTTCTGAGTGCATGCAGTGCAGCTTCCGAGTAATTGCCTAACCAACTTTACTGGCCTGAGCTAGCTGAGAAAGCTGAATTGAACTAAATGAAACCGAATTAAACACATGTGCCCAGAAAGTAAGTCAAAACTCAACATGAATTCAATTCGTTTCAAGAATTTTTTTTAAGCATAATATTAAATTAGATCATGGATTAATCCACTAAAATACATGAAATATATTGATAACTAACATATTGGTAAGTGGAATTTAAAGGCATCCGGTCAAATGCACGTGTGAATTACAGAACGGTAAAAATCATGCTGAGAAAATAGTGGGACTGAAAAGAGCTACAGTACTGTGGAATTATAGAGTGGGCATTACTGTGCTATACATGTAGCTCTTTTCAGTCAGGCTGAGCACTGTAAAGGGCTCAATTCTGCACTGGGACACTGTGTTGTCTGTGTAACTTAGTGGTTAGAGTGACAGGCTGAAAAGAGCTGGTACATCCAGCTGACCCGGGTTTGAGTTCTTCTCTCTCTCCTTTTGCCTTTTTTTGGCTGTCACCCCCCCCCCACAACTGTCTCCCCCACCTGATGCATTGGTATGGTGCTTTGTGCATTGTGGAGGATGAGTATATATCTGAAGAAGGCATAGGGGGCAAAGTGTCAAACACAGATATCTTTTTTTCCTTGGCTGAGTTCCAGACTTCTGCCTGTTGTACTCCCCCCAAATCCCCCCCAAACTGCACCCCTGTGGATTTCAGTTTTTCAATCTGCACACCTCCGTGACTTACTCTTCCCAGGTTGCTTGCCCCTAGAGTTCTGCTCCACCTTCAGCTCCGTGGTGCTACAGTAATAGTGCTCTTTGTGTCTCTAGCTGTTTTCCACATGCAGTTTCTTTTCTGATGCTATTTTACTTGTGAGGTTATTGACTGTGCTACTTTTTTATGCTCTTTTGAGTTAGTTCTGAATTTATACTGTCTTCTTCTTCTTGAAAGTGGTTATCTTTTTATCTATACAGTGTTCATCTGGAAGATGGGCTTGGGGGATTTCTGAATTTTCAAGTTTCCCTTTATTGTTTTGGCCTTTTGGAATTTTTTTTTTTTGTAGAGACCTCCCCCAAGACTGTTTTGTTAGCTCCAGCTACCCCCAGCACTTTAACCTAGATGAATCAAAGGAAGTAAGAACTGATGTGAAGATACTGAGAAATCCAACTTTGAGATGCCACAGTCGATGGTGCCTTGATTTAAACTGAATTACTTTGAAGAGATGAAGATCCGAACTTGAATGACTTTTGACCAGTAAGTACCCCTGGAATTTCCAGGGAATACTTTTAATTTGACTTTTGGTTGCTATATATATTTATTGTTTATTTACTTTTATTTTTTTATGTTTTAAGATTTACTTGGCAATGATAATTATGAAAACTAGGAATTTGAAATCAAGTGAAATAATATTAATCCCAGATGGCTAAATAAAGGAAATTGCCTTCTGTATAGAAGAGCAAGGCTGTTTGTCCTGAGCAGCTCCACCCTCTTTTTCTTGTTAACAGCTGGGGGGCCAGCGGGGGAGGGTGGGGACAGGTGACAGACAGGTATGGGAGGGGCTCACAAGGCAGGTGGCAGGCAGGAATTGGGCAAAGGAGGAGAGAGAGAGAGAGAGAGGGGAGGGAGCCACAAAAAGAGGGAGCCCAGCAGCAGCAAGCTCTTTCTACTTGCTGGCTACACACTTCTGAGTGTTTTGCAGCCTATGCTCTGAGCTCTTAAGGCCAGCGCAACTAGTCAGCATTTTCATTCATTTTATATGGTGTTTTTTTGGTTCAGGTCCCCAAGCTCATGCTTCCACAGTAGTCCATTTAGAAGCTGTGAGTGCTTTTTGTAATTGCCACCCCATGAGTCGCATTTTGTGGCAGGGCTAAGAAGAGCAACTGTGGAGAGCTACATGGCTGAGTGTGCACTAGGAGCCTAAAGAAATCATGCCCACAGTTTAGGGAGATCTGCAATCATGACTAGCATCATGCCACACAGTGCAAAGGACCCGGCAAGAGTTTAATGGTGTGGGTAGGGGGGGAGTTGTGCCAGAGCAGTGTCTTTATTGGAGGCAATCAGAGTAAGGGTAAGGTGGATTCTTTGAGGGGGGGAGGATGCAGCACACAGCATAGCCACATAAAGAGGGATCCTGTCTTGGTACACAATATGGCAGCAAGCATTCAGCTGTTTAAAACAGGGTTTGATTTACTGCAATGAGTTCTAAGGAACTTGTAGAGGTGCACAACATAAGGAGGTCATGAAATGGGCATTGCACATGTGACAGGGTTTTTTTGGGAGTCCCCCTTTTTGGATGTGGGGGGGGGGACAGTCAGACAAGGGAACACCAGGAGCTGGACATCACAGACTTCCTGACGGGGCGTTACAGACTGCTTGCTATCTGAGGGGCCTAGTTGGGGCCTAGGGGACACCATTTTGACCACGTGGAGGGCAGCCATCTTGCAGACACGGCCATGGGGGATGGGAGAGTTCTTTCTTTGGGCATTCCGATAAAGTGGTGATAGCCCTTCAATGCAGAAGGAGTTTCCATTTACAATGCAGAAAATGTTTTCACTTTACTTTTGCTGGCACTTTAGCAAAAAAAATTAATAAATTGACGATGAGGTTTAAATGGCTTTCTCCTATATGAATAACTACTACAAGTATACTTGATATGTGGAATGCATTTTCTTCTGCGATATGGAAAGCCTTAGTTATGCTGCTGCTAACCTTACATATAATATCTTAAAAATAATATAGTATTTATGTTACATTTCTAAATAAATAAATAAATAATAGATAGATTTGTTGGCAAAAGCCCCAACTAACTGACTTGTAATAGCTAATTAATTTTGTTTCTCTATTTATTTTCTCCATTTGTTGGTGGACCTAATTTATGGGTTGTTTGGGGCCTTAAGAGCCACGCTGGGCAAGAGAAGCATCAATCACCCCCCATTAAAAAAAAAAAACATAATTAGACAGGTTTTTAAGACAGCTTGGGAAGCCTCAGTGGAGGGGCCTGTTATCGTGGGATGTATACATGCAGGGCATGCACTTAATTCAAGGCAACAAAAAATTTATATACTGTACTTATTTATATTCAAACCACCCCAAAAACTAGCAATAGCAAAACCAGTCACCTACATGGTCCACTCTAGGGCTGCATGGAGAAAGGGTGTGTGGATTGGGGTACAGACAGGCAGTGGACATCATGCTAACCTACTTTTTTATGCCACTGCAGCAATATATTTTACAGACAAACAAGATGGCACCTAGAAAAAAGACCATCAAGGACGAAGTCATGTGGCAGTGGACCTAGATGATGGCTCAAGCCAAGAAACTTCTGGATGCCATGGGTCAGGACCAAAGGGGGGGCAGCACCAGATAAGCAGGGGAGGAAGCGGAAGGCTGGGGGTTTGGCTGATGGGGAGAGGGGGGTCACTGGGGGAAGAGGCCAGCCCGGGAGGAACCGGTACCTGACACCCCAGATGATCCATGGCCTGTTCCTCCTCTGGACCCAGCTCCTTTGCTGACTGAGCCTCTGGCAGCTGATGCTTCCCAACCAAGGCCAGCACCAACACCCCCCACTCCAGAACAGCCCATGGTACCAGCGGGAGGGAGTGCCCCACCACAGCCCTCACCTCCTTCTGTACCAGTTTTATCAGCAAATCTGATGACCATTGGGTCCATGGACACCCTATGAACAGGTACATCAGAGAAAATGATTAAAGGGACCATTAAGGAATATGTGGAGCAGATGTTGGGGGCCATGGGGGAAGGCGGGGTGGCACAGTTAGAAAGAGCCCTGCAGGAAATTAAGAAAGAGAAAGAGAAAGAGGGGAAAGGTCCAGAAGAACAGGGGGCACAACATCTTTCCACACAGACTAGCAAAGATGGGGGGAACCCAGGGGTTCGTTTGGGCAACCACATTCTGATAGGCACCAAGGAGAAGATTTGGAGGTGGGAATACGTAAATATGTTCTCACTAGCAACCAAGAAGAGTACGAATAAACAGGAAGAGAGGGAGAATGTGGGGGAGAAAGGCATGGCCGCAGTGGTCATATGGCTGGGTAAGAAGGATGGAGACAAGGCAGAGAAGGAGAAGACATGGGACACGTGGACAGTGGGTTTCATCCATTACAGTGTGATTGTGCAGGAGAAGAAGCCCAAGCTGGTGAAGCCCCTTCTGGCCTATTTCCTGATCATGCACAGTGCCAGTGCCTACAAAATGAGGGGAGTAACAATTGGATACAGTATGATGAGTTATTTCAGACCTGGATGGCCACAGACAGGCACATCCATTGGGACACCCGTCATTCAGACATCTGGTTTGAGACCATGAGAGTACCAGCGGGTGGAGAAGGGGACTGAGACAAATTGGCTGGCTTTGCGCAAAAATGCTATTGGGGTTTCAATAGGGCCTACTGCTCCTGGCCCAACTGTTGTTTTCGACACGAATGCTCCAAATGCGGGGGGAAACACCCTGTATCAAAATGCAGGACCCACCTGGCCTACTCCAGAAGCCCAACTCACAACCAACAACCCTTTCCGGGGTCACTCAGGTTTTTGGGTGGGATGGGTTGCTGGCAGCCGAGGAAGAGGTTTCAATGGGAACCGGGAGGAGGGGGAAGCCCTTGGCTAGACAGGCCAGCTGCGGGTGGGGGGTGGTCAGGTGGAGGAGGAAGGGATGTTTTTCTTTTAGTGGCCACCCAGGTGCGAGAAGAAGTCCTGGAGGCCTGGTTGGCTGGCTATCCAGATTAGGGTGCCGGGGGTAATGGGTGGAAAGACAAGAAAAAATGTGTGCTCGGTGAAGGGGCATAAGGACCTCCTCCACAGAAAAATTGACAAGGAAGTGAAGGTGGGAAGAGTGGAGATTTTTTGGGGGGCCTCAGTTTCCCAACCTTCTAGTCTCCCCACTGGGACTTGTGCCCAAGAAACAGCCGGGTGAATTTAGGGTGATGCACCACCTGTCCTACCCTGCAGGGGAGTCAGTGAATGATTACATCAGGGAGGAAGATAGTAAAGTGTCTTACATGACCCTGGATGAAGCAATTTGGCTAATCTGGGCCATGGATACACCGTGGCTAGCAAAGATGGACATTAAAGCAGCGTTCCGTCTCCTGCTGGTGAAACCCGAGGATTGGGACTTGCTAGGTTTCAGGACAGGTGGTGACTACTACTTTGATAAAGCCATGCTGATGGCTGCTTGATTGTATGTGCAGCTTTTGAGACCTTCAGCACCTGGCTGCAATGGGTTTTTGAAATTGAGGCAGCCCCGACACATTCCTATATTACCTGGATGATTTACTATTGATGGGGGAGAGGCAAGCGGGAGTGAAGAGAATGTTGGAAGGTTTTAGGGCAATGTGCAATAGGTTGGGGTGCCACTGGCACCAGGCAAAACCAAGGGACCCAGTTGGTCCATTGAATTTCTAGGGATAGAGATTGATGCAGCAGCAGGGGTGTTTAGGCTACCAGAGGGAAAAATTCTCCACCAAGGTAACTGCTGAGAGTAGTTCAGGACTGTAAGAGGGTCCCCCTGCACATGTTGCAGCAGTTGATAGGTCATCTGAACTTTGCATGATGATTGATTGCCGCAGGGTGGGCATTTATACACCATCTGTTGCAGGCAACAAAAGAGGTCAGCAAACCACTTTGGGTTGACATTAAAAAGGGCATGAGGGAGGGTTTGTGGATATTGGAGCACTTTTTGGAATAACATAACGGCATTACATTTTGGCAGGATGGCTCGGTTTTCAACACCGATATGGAGCTATATACAGCTGCATCAGGGAGCCTGCGGATGGGGGCATATTTCAAAGGAAAATGGATCTCAGAACCCTGTTGAGAACAGTGGGTCTCTCAGGGCCTGGGAAAAGATATCACCTTCTTGGAGGTTTTCTAATTTGGGTCACTACTCTGGTATGGGGGAGGAAGCACTGAGGAACAAAAAAATCACGTTCTGGTGTGACAATCAGGCAGTAGTGGAAGTCCTGAACAGGCAGATGGCTAGATCAGAGAGGGTGAAGAGGGTAATGCACCAGTTCATTTTGCAAGGACTGAAGCTGAACTTGTCCTTTATGATGAGGCACATTGAAGGGCATGGAACATCATAGCTGATAGCCTTTCCCGCTAACAGGTGGAACATTTCTGGGCCATCACTCCAGAGGCAGAGTGACACAAGACCCTGGTTCCACAGCCAGCTTGAGAAATTGGGTGGAAACAGCCGAGCTGCTTTTTTGAAGTTCATGGGCATCAAGAACACTAAAAGTATACGAATCATCCTGTCAGAATTTTCATACCTACAGTGAGATCCTGGGAGTCTAAGTAAGTAGGCCGGTGACCGAGGACCAGTTAGCCAGGTCCATAGTAGACAATTGGATGGAGGGGATGGCAGTCTCGACTATAGGAGTGCACTTGGCAGCCATGGGCACCATGTTCACCCTTAAAGGGTGGAAGGACCCATGGAAAAGCAACCTGGTGAGGAGGATGATGCAGGGATGGCAACGAGTTCAAAGAAAGGAGCCAGACCAAAGGCATCCCATGTCAGAACCCTTGCTGGGGCAGCTGGTAACAGCCTTGCCATTGGTGTGCTACTCCTCTTTGGAGGCAGCGGTGTTCGCTGCAGTGTTCACCACAATGTATTATGGAGCCTTTAAGGTAAGGGAGGAAGTAGGCATAGGATGAGCATGGGGCAGGGGGCAGGGGGCTCCAATGGGAGGATATTCTTTGGACAAGGAATACAGTTCAATTGATGGTTACATGGTCCAAGACAGACCAGACCGGGAAGGGGGAAGCAGTACAGCTAGGAGTCAGGGAGGAGGCCCACATATGCCCAGTGATGACTCTACAGAAGTACAGTATGCAATGGTCTACCAAGCCAGCGGGGGGCCTTTGTTTCAACATGGGGATGGGTCCCGTGTTACCAGTGCTCAAACCGCAGCAATATTGCAGAAAAGCCTGTTCTTTCTGGGGAAGACCCAGACAGATACTCCTCCCACTCTTTTAGAATTGGTAGGGCCTCCCAGGCTGTGGCCGAGGGTGCGATGGGGGAACAACATCAAGAAGTTGGGAAGATGGAGGTCAGGATGTAATAAATCATACATTAGGCAACTTTCTGAACCATACTAATGCTGTTTTCTCTGTTCCCCTGCAGGTTAAGTGATCGAGAAGGGGCCGCCATTAAGAAAAAAGGGGGGGGGAGATAAATATAAGGGAGCATTTTGGAAAGGGGAAGGAGGACCTCTGCCTAGTAACTTACATTCTCTGTCTTGTATTTGCCCAGGTGTGAACAACAAGCTGAAGGTGTGGATCTGCAGCCATCCTTTTATTTATTGGGCTTAGCGGAGAGTGGCGGTGAGAGCAGGGGGCGTCAACTTTACCACGATTGAAACAAGGTCCGGTTCAAGTGGTACAGCATTAGAGGAATGTGTTGGGGACAGTTGCTACCGTGTTTACAAGAATTATGAATTACCAACCCTGCACCTGATCTGCTGGTCATTCATCTCCGGGGCAATGACCTAGGCACATGCCCATGGTTGGACACTATCTCCAGATCAAAAGGGACATGGACATTGTCAAGGGATGGTGGCCTAGTGCCACATTGTTATGGTCAGAAATGATTCCCAGAAGGGCAAGGAGTTACGCCCAAGAACATGGGACCATGGATAAAGGCAGGAGGAGAATGAACCATAGGGTAGCAGGGTTGTTCCACAAACTGGGAGGAACATTCAGCACAAGAGTATAAGGGAAACTGACATGGAGTACTATAGGTCTGATGGGGTATACCTTTCAGACATGGGTGGGGATCTATTTAATGCAGAAATCTGCTTGGCAATAGATGAGTGTAGGGTGATGAGGGGTATGTTTCTGTTAACAGCTGGGGGTTGGCGGGGGAAAGGGTGGGGACAGGTGACAGGCAGGTATGGGGAGGGGCCCACAAGGCAGGTGGCAGACAGGGATTGGGCAAGGGAGGAGAGAGAGAGAGAGAGAGAGAGAGGGGAGAGGGGAGCAAGAAAAGAGGGAGCCCAGCAGCAGCAACCCTTTCTCGCTTGCTGGCTACACACTACTGGGTGCTTTTGTCCCACCCACCCACCCAGAAGCAGAGGGAAAAGGAATTTTGTGGGTTTTGTGGGGAAGAGAAACATGGCAAGGCTGGTCAGAGGGGACTAGAAGGACTTCTGAAGGTGGACAGCAGTGTCTCAAAATTTTCAGTGGGTGAGGGGGATATAAGAGGAGTGAGAACCTGGCCTGGGGTTTACACCGGGGCCAAGAATGAGTGTAGATGGGAGCCTTGGGGACAGCCAGAGGCTCCAGAAGAGGGCACAATGTATACACACAAGCACAGAATGACAGAAAGAAAAAGGAGGTGCTGGAATGTACATCCAGCCCATACAAGATGTGGGGGCTGAGGTATACACCTGGTCCCAGGAAAAAGGTCACTGCTTCCCTGTATGAAAATGAAATATGATATAATTTGTGTTTATTGGATGGTATGTGAAGATTTGTATTGGCTTAAGGAAGCCAAGCTGAATGATTGTGTAATAATAAATCAAGACGACAGAGCACCAGCATTTATGGTGTGAGACTCTTTATTGGGGGGAAGGGCTGATCCGAGGACAAATGTATCAGTAGGTTTAAAATAAAAAAGAATACACTCTGAAGGGGGTTGGGGAGAAATTATATAAAAAAAGGAAAAATGGACAAGAATCAATTAAACATGTTTGAGTTTATAGGGAAAATGATTCCACAACCATTTTAAGTAAAGTAGATCCAGTTCCTGGGAACCCCGAGGCAATGTAGAAGCAATTAGAATTGATTGATGGGCAATAATCATATTGTTCCTCTCAAGTGTATACACATGTCTTTCAATTAACTATTGAAGCGGATTGTGTAGGTAATAAAGCAAATAAAGAGATAGTCATGACTAATCGGGTAGAGATAAATGATGATACCTCCTCAAAACAAGCAAAAAATACAACAGTGCTAGCCCAAGTGGTCAATAAACTAAGAATAAAAATTAATGGGCTAAAATCCTTGTTCAATTCAACCAAGAAATCTGCAGTCTACAAAAGACTCTACCCATTTTGCAAATGGAAACCTCTTTTAAAGAGACTCAGGATATTTTACCCTATCCTGAGGTTAGAGAATTATTTTCTCCCAGATTTTTATTTTTACCCAAAACAGCAATATTGGGCAAGATCCTCCTGAAAATAAACAACTGCAGTTAAATGAAAAACCTGTTGTACAGTAACTCCTTTCTCTAGAAACTTATTAGATTATATTAAGAACCTGTTTAATGCTCATGTTATAATTTTAGAGACATTGGCCCAGATATTCAAACTGCGCCAGGCTGTGGCGCAAGCTTGGGTGCAGTGCAACTTGGCTGTGCAGGGGTGTGGACTGGGTGATATTCAACAGAGCTGTGCCATGGCACAGCATCATTTCATATCGCACCCTGGCCACTCGCAGTGTGCATGGTGCAGTGGCACCGCGCCAGTGTCGAAGTGGCCAGAGTGGAGCATGGGGATGCGCTTAGTGCAGTTCCATTGCGCTATGCACAGCAACCGCCGAGATTCAAAACTTCATTCAAATGGGGCCATAATATGTAGAAGCAAATGGGGCCATTTGTATGTCATTATGGCCCCATTTGCATGCAGGTGCGCCAGTCCCCAATGACTTGTGCCTGGCTCCCTGCCAGGCAGCAACCATCAGGGACTGACGCCCCCTGCAGCCGGCAATGTGCTGCACAGCCCGATCGCGGGCATTTGTATAAATAAATAAGAAATCTGTCCAATATCTCTGGTGGTGCAGTGGACAGCTGTGTTCCCGATTGCGGGCATTTGTATGAAAAAAGATGAATTATGTCCAATATCCCTGGTGGTCCAGTGGACCGCTACGTGCCTGATTGCGGGCATTTGAAATAAAATAATAAATAATACCAATATCCCTGGTTGTCTAGCGGTACTCCCCTCCCCACCTGCCCACTGAGCTCCACCGCCCCGCTCCCCCCATCTGCCTGCCACCCTGCTGCCCGCCGACTGACACCATCAGTAGGGCTGTACGCCCATTGGTCCACAGCGTGAGCCAATGGGCATGCAGCCCGTACCATACGACACATTCCAGATATGTGAATGAATCATTAATGAATCAATGAATACAAAAAGAATTAGGTTGCTAGAGGGTCCCAAATTTAAATGCCAAGCATTTTTCTGATCACCAACTGAAAACAAAATGGTGGATTTGTGACAGTAAAAGGGCCATTTGAGAAAGTAAAAACTGCATTTGCGACACTGTCGAACTTTTTGTTAACTTTTTCCTTTGACTTATAATGGGAACTTGTTTTTTGAATAACTTTTGAACTGTTTAATATTTTTTTCATGAAATCTTCGAAAGGCACATCGGGGACCCCGGCTGCAAGTTCCCAGAAGATTTTGGACCTGTCGTGCAAACCGTGAGACTTGTAGGCGCAACTGTAGAATTCAAAAAAAAGTGTAAACGCATGTGCAGATCACGCTTAATAACTCCGCAGATGTATATCCAACCGGTATGAAACTTGCCAGATCCCAAGGCGTATGGGTCTTGATCGTGTATTCCAAATTTTAGGCAAATCTGTCAAATGGTTGCAAAGTTATTAAGGTGCAAAATTTTGGGTTTAACATGTAAATGGCTCCTCAACCCTAACTATGGTAGCACTACCGTGCTAGCATAATATATATATATACACACACACACACACTATATATATATATATATATATATATATACACACATATAGGTTGAGTAAGCACTTCTATGTTAAACTAAAATTTTGTACTTTAATAACTTTGCCCTTTTCAACTGATTTACATAAAATTTGGAAAGCACAGCCTCTGTGCCAGGAACTCTTGATCCTGTAAATTTTAGGTAGATTGGTTCAGTGGTTGCAAAGTTGCAGAGGTGCAAAATAACCCCAAAATCTCCATTTTTGAACATGTTTTTAGACATTTTTTGCCATCCCATAGCTTGATTTTTAGTTTGCACTATATAACACAGCTGCCCTTTACTAAATGACAGCTGTGTCGTATAGTGCAACTAGCTGTTGTCATCACTTGCCTGGCCATCCTGACTGTGCTATGCCATGTGTTTTATTTGTACTAAGACAAAGAAGTTGTAACATGGCATGCACAATATTAGACAGAACTCATGGAACATCTCTCTTGCCATGTTACAATCGCAAATAGCTACTCTAGACATAGTGATGCACACATGCCCTGATCTGGAGACACCGACTGTCGACAGACTGGGAAAACCTGCACCGGCACAGCCAAATACCGTCAAGGCATGAGAGACACATGGTGCTGTGCTAATGGAGAGCCTGCATACCTGGGAGACAGACGATGGAGTGGGGAGATTGTGCTTGCCATCTTCCAGTACATGTGGGAGATAGGGATGTAGTGACAGAGACAGGTGGGGGACCAGGAACTTAAACACTGCAGGAACATAACAAGCTCAGTTTGAGAATTTGAGGAACATGGCAAGCTATGAAATTGAGAGAAGCAGGAGTAGGGAGATCACGCAGGCCATGTTGTAATACAACTAATGATGTGTACTTCAGAGCAGCCGAGTGACAGGAGGGGAGGGGGGTGAATGTGTTTGCCAGGTTACCTCTGCCATGTGGGCAGAGGGACAGGGGAGCAGAGAATATACACTTATTGAGTTCCGGCTTTGGACAGCAACAGCCCCCTGACCCAGTTGTGATTTTCACTTCTAACACTGCTCAGTGCATGGTGGGAGGCTGCCATGCTGCAATCCCTCACATATGGAACTTATTTGTATGCATTATTTATTATTTTTTATTATTATTTAATTATGTATCCCTCTCATTTGACACCAGGATGCCCACCCCTGTGTCAGACATCCTCCACCCCCCAGCCTGTTTTTGTTTTTAAAGTGACAACATTGGGGGGCCCAATCCTGTGTCGCTATGTACACCAATCCCACTCAGCAGTGTGGACACTGGGGAGACCACCCATAGTGTCCTGAAATAGTTTTATTTACTTAATAGGTCCCTGAAAAGAAAAAAAAATCCCACAGTTTTTTTTTTAACTTGTAAAAAAGAAAATGGTCCCTTGTCTTCTCTGCCGTCTCCTTACCCCCAGCCTGACCCTCCCACTGATCACACACCGCCTTACCCAATAATTACCTCTGGAGGTCACCCAATGCCATCTTCTGTGGATTGGGGCATGTCTGCACTCTTCAAAGGTGATCCTGCAACTGAGGAATACAGCTAAGTGACGTATAATGTACTTCAATGGCATTTTTTTCTTATATTGCTATCTGGTATTTTTTCATCACATTTTCAGTATGGGCTTTTTTGAACCCCACCTCATGAACATTGTCACTGTAATTTTGGTAATCAGGCCTAGAAGGTGATTTTGCTGTTTCTATGTGGAATCACCTTTCGGAAATTATTAACAAAATGAAAGTGGCAGTGTTCGTGAGGTGGGGTCCCAAAAAGCCTATTTTGAAAATTTGGTGAAAACATTCCTCAAAATGGCCATGTTACAATTGTGCATTGAAAATGTTCTATGCAGGCATGTCACTTTGTTAATTTACAATATTTGATTCCAGATTTTCAACATACCCATTTTATCTCACCACCTCATGAACAGTACAGCTGTCATTTCACACTAACTCTGAATTTTCAATGGCAATGTTGAAACTTTAGAGTCAAAATATTGTAAATTACCAAAGTTATTCACCTGCGTAGAAACTGTGCAACCCATGCTCGTAATGTGGACATTTTTGGGAATTGTTTCACCAAATTTTCAATATGGGATTTTGGGACAACGCCTCATGAACACTGGCACTGTCGTTTCATGAATTGGTCCCAAAAGGTGATTCCAAACAGTGACCACAAAATCACCTTTTGGAATCAAGTAACACAATGACAGTGCCAGTGTTCATTAGGTGGAGACTCAAAAGCCAATGTTGAAAATTTGGTGCAAATTTACGGAGAAATGGCTGAGATATCAAAATAAGTTCAAAACACCATAGACAGAGATTATACTTTACCTCGATTCTTTAGTTGGCGGTTCAGCTTTGAAGAGTGCAGACATCTCCTGGTCCTCAGAAGATGGCAACCACCAGCCTCTGATGATAAGTACTGGGAAGGGAGGGGGTGTGGGGTGGTGGGTTGCTCAGTGGCAGGGTCAGGATGGGGAGGGGGATGGGGATGCACAAGGGACCATTGTCTTTTTTATAGGTTTTTTAAATAATAAAAAGATGTCAAGGACCTTTTTTTTAGGTATAATATTTATAAATAAACATTTTGGGACACTGGAGTGGGCTCCCCAGTGTCCCACATTGGGAGGGGGACTACTGCCGACATGGGGATTGGGTATCTCATTGTCAGAAATAGATTTCTTCAGTTTAGGAAACTGAAGGTGGACTCTCCAGTGTCCCACAGTGGCGGGGGGTCATCTAGTGTCAACACGGGGATTGGGCACCCCGAGGTCAGCAGTAAAAGTTATTTCTTACATCAATATTCCTATTTTTGGCTCACAAAGTAGGATCTTACTTCATATCTCATCATGTGAAATAAGATCCTACTTCGTATTAAGTGGACACAAAGGAAGAATTTCAACATTAAATAAAAGCCCATTTTGAGGGCATTTTATTGAGCAGTAAAGTGCAAAATGCACCTAAGAGGCCCCAATAAACAAGCTACATGTGTTGGTTCCTCCCCAGGTCATCATTTTGGGGGATTTCCAAATTTAAATATTTCAGGCAAACTGATAACAAGATAACAACCATATGAAAAAAATAATTTTCTTACACAAAGCAAGATTCCTCTTTCATTTCATGCAGCTATATTTTAGTGCCTACTGAGCATTCTCAGAAATTACTTTTTCAGTTTTAAATTACAATAACTTAAAAATGGATTATTATTTTTTCACCAGCAAAAGGCACATATGTGACATAGTCCCTTTCTGCTCTGAAAATTTCCGACCAAAAACACAAGCCATCTGGGCTGCAGGCAAGTTAAAAGAAAAATCCCAGCAAAGTCAATGAGTGAAAACATGGTTTATTCACCTCTCCATATCTCAGAAATTGCATATCCTGCCTGAATATAAGTCACCAAATCAAGAGATCTACCTCACAGGATGGTGCCTACCAAATTTTGCACAAATCCATTGAATGGTTCCAAAGTTATTATAGTGCATATTTTTGAGTTTAACATTGAAGTGTCTACTCAACCCTAACTATAGGTGTGTGACCACACCCCTATAGTCCCTAATACATATATAGGCAAAAAACTCTGTTTAATGCATCAGTTAGGGTTGTTCCACAGTGACAAAAGTGAGGAAATTTGATGTTAGGGTTGAAACCCCCTTTGCACCCTCCAGCCCACCCCACTGGAATGGGGTTTGCATTGGGCCGCCGGCCCCTAACTGTCACCCCATCACATGTGGAAAGAAGCTGAGGAATAGGAGAATGGGGTGACAGTTAGGACTGATGACCGCAATGCGACCCTGATTCCAGTTGGGGGTGGGCTGAGGTGCAAAGGGGTTTCAACCTTAACATCGAATTTCCTCGCTTTTGTAGCTGTGGAACAACCCTAACTGATGCATTAAACAGAGTTTTTTTGCCTCTAATTTCACTTCTTTTTGAGAATGATAAAGAGAAATAGTGAATGTAATGTGGCGGCGGCGGGAGCATGGGGCCCGCACATGATGTCTTGTCACATAGTAACATTGTGCCAGCAAACACAAATCGCAATGCGCATGGTGATGCAAAGTGAAACAGAAAGAGAAACAGTACTGTAGACAGAAATGTTAAAAACAGTGCAAACGCAACCGCAAATGAAAACACAACGGGTAACGCAAATGGTGGCGTAAACGTGAACAGTAAGTGAAACGGGTACAGAACCGCAAGCAGAAATGGTAATGGTAACAGTAATGTAAGCGTACAGGCTGGTTTTCCCCAAAAGCTGTATAGAGAAAGACAGTGAGTAGAAAGAATGTATGCAAAATAATGACTCTCGGAACACAAAAATGAGGACTTGGAATAGTAAATTGCTTATATCTCAGTAACCGTCACGACATAGAAATAAAATTTAAAGTCATATGTATTATCAGTTTCTGGCTAGTTTTGCTTTAGCCCCTAAAGGGCTAAGAATTTTTGATAAAAGTCCGTGATCTCGCACCGCTTTTGAGATACGGGCTCTGAAAGGCACGGCGTAACACCGTGAATGTTATCCTATGGGAAAAACAGAAGTTCGGACTGCCATAACTTTGCCTCCCTGTAATATTTTTCACCAAACCACTGAAAGGCACATCTGTGGGTTGTTGGCTGTGTTCTCTGCAAATTTCAGCCCAAAAGACCAAACCGTTATTTTGCAGCAGGGCGCGAAACGATTGCTGCAATGCGTCGTACGCCGTAATGTTATCCTATGGGGAAAAAGTGTAAACTTTGGAGTACCGTAACTTTGCCACTGTGTAATATTTTTTCAGCGAAGCACTGAAATGCACATCTGTGAGATGGCGGCTGCGTCCCCTACAAATTTCAGCCCAAAACTCCAAACCGTTCTTTTGCAGTGGGCTGCCAAAGAATTACTGTTATTTTGGGCATAGTGTCGCAAAGTTGTGTCGTGATTTGGGAAAGCTTTCGCAAAAATTTGCGACACTTTCATGAGTGCGACACTACTTTGCTAAAGTACTTTTTCCAGAAATCTGAAAAACATATTTCTGGGGTGTTTTACCCCCAAATAAAGACATGGCTAACATCCTCAGGGCCCGACTAGGTGAATACAAAAATAATTAGGTTGCTAGAGGGTCTCAATTTTAAATGCCAAGCATTTTTCTGATCACTAACTGAAAATAAAATGGTGGATTTGCGACAGTAGAAGGGCCATTTGCGACAGTAAAAAGTGCATTTGCGAAAGTGTTGAACTTTTTGTTTTCCCGTTGACTTATAATGGGAACTTGTTTTTTGAATAACTTTTGAACAGTTTAATATTTTTTCACAAAATCTTCAAAAGGCACATCGGGGACCCTGTCTGCACGTTCCCTGAAGATTTTGGACTGGTCGCGCAAACCGTGTGACCTGTAGGCGTGACCGTAGAATTCCATAAAAAGTGTAAATGCATGCGCAGATCATGCTTAATAACTCCGCAGCTGTATATCTGACTGGTACAAAACTTGGCATATCTCAAGGCATATGGGTCTTAATTCTGTATTCCAAATTTCAGGCAAATCCGTTGAACAGTTGCAAAGTTATTAAGTTGCAAAATTTTGGGTTCAACATGTAAATGGCTCCTCATCCTACAGTGCTACCATAATATATATATATATATATATATATATGAGACAAAGAACCTATGTGCGTAAACACTGAGGCAAGGGTTACCCCAAAGGGCATTTGGCTGGGAAGCCAAGTTTCAAGAAAATACAAAATCACACATGCCCCCACAATGCAAAGCATCATGGGCTGATATGCAAATCACCACAGAATGTTATGCTATTATATATATATATATATATATATATATATATATATATATATAAAGTTTTCAAATGTCAAGTTTGTTTATTTGGGATGATTTCATTGAGCAAGCTCATTTACAATGATGTCCCATTGTACAAATTCATTCATTCACATACTTGTACCTGACAATTACAGTATGCACCGCAAGCCAATCTGTAAACAGTGTGGACCAGTGGGCTTCCAACTGCTACTGTAAGCTGCCATTTGCTGGGCAGCTGGGTGCTAAGTGGGCAGGATTGCAGATGCCTATTGATGATAGGGGTGCTGGGTGGGAGGGAAGTCCTGTGTGGGTGGAGGGTGGGGTGCCACTGGACCACCATAGAGATATGTCCATTACTTCTACTGACGATCAGAGATAAGGGCAGGGTGGGGGTTACCACTAGACTACCAGGGAATAGTACACTTTAATTTATGGGTGGCACAGCTATGGGTGGGGAGGGGGGTGCCACTAGACTACCAGAGAGTGTTTAGACATATCTGTACTGGCAATCAAAGCATCAGGATGGAGGGGGTACCACTGGACTGCCAAGGCTGTTAATCTATTAACTATTGGTAATCTCAGCTACAGGGAGGGAGGGGGGTACCATTAGATTACCAGGGACTGGATATAATGTTCATTTTCCAGTGATTGCCACTATGGGGAGAGAAGAGGGATACCATTAGTCATCCTCTGGGGGCACCGCATGCTGCACAGGACGCCAAGTGGAAGGCGCTGGCCTGCCCTGTACAATGCATGAAAATGGGGCCATAATGGCATTCAAATGGCACCAGTTATGCATTGCATACATTATGGTCCCATTTGCATACTGCCAGCCAAATATCGGGAAGTTGCATACAACGTAACTCTGTTGCACTGGCGCAGTTCCCATTCCAGTTATTCAGGCCTGTCTGGGGGAGGTGCACCAGTGCATCATATTTGCGCAGTGTGCATTACCTGGTATATTCTTTTGAATATATCCCTGAGTTTCATCAGCACAACACAGTTGCGCTGCACACCCACTTGCGCCATTGCTGGGCACAACTCTGAATACTGGGGCCAATATCTGCAGAATCTAGGATATAAGTTCTTTGCAAAAAAAAACTCCATTTATGCAACATTTATGGTTCAGGCTAAAGTAACAAAAGTAGAGAAATGTAACTTTAGGGTTTCCAACCCTAAACCCACATCCCCACCCCCTAAAACAAATCAGGGATGGAGTCTTCATTGGCATTGTCAGCCCTAAAGCTCACCCTATTACGTGTGTATGTTTGTGGAGCATATAGAATGCGGTGAGCTTCAGGTTTGGCAATGCCAAGAAAGACTCCATCACTGATTTGTTTCAGGGGTGGAGGTAGGGGTGTGGGAGTAGGATTGAAAACCCTAAAGCCACATTTTCCTACTTTTCACTCTTTAGCCTGAACCCTAAATGTTGCATTAATGCATATTTTTGCGAAGGATTTTCTTACTTTTTGAGATTGTACGCTTGTATCCTTTTTTACCTGTGGTAACACGGGCCCCTCCAGTCCCTGTGCTCCCATACATCCATACTAATGCAGATAGTGAAGTCATATTCTTATTTACACTTATGAGTACAGGGTCCTCCAGCTCCTGCACTGGCATCCCTCAATAGATGAGAATATGCATGTTGGTGTAGAAGCGCAGGGCCATCTGGGCCCTGCATTTCCATTTCTAGGACAAAAGCAACCAAATTGTCAGCTTTTACTTGTTATTACACCACCTCATGAACTGGGTACTAAAAATGTTTAAATCTGCATGGAGACATCATTCCATGGCATTGCAACATAATTCCATACCACAGCCATGAAAGTACATTTTGACCCAGATTTTAAAAATGACAGCTGTCACATCCATCAGGTGGAGTAAGGAAATAGGTATGTTGTAACTTTGGGGTAAAAATGTTGAAAATCACGAAAGTTATGCGGTACAGTACAAGCCACATTAAACTGTTCCATCAATGAGTTGGTTTAGCATTGTTTTTTTGAGTTGGCAATGCACTGGCAACTCTTATTGCATTATTTTTCAATTCTTAACCAGCTGAAGAGCAATGTTTGTAAAACACTTTTGCAACTCAGTTGGAATACATCTGCAGTCTAGTAACAGTGCAATGCAAAGCTGCATTTTAACATGTAAGAAACAGTTTGTGCAAGACTTTGCACTGGATCCAGCAACACTTATGCAACTCAGTCAGAAATACTAAAGCAGCTCATTGAAGGAACAGTTTAATGTGACGTGTACTGTAGTGTAGGTAAATTTCAACGGATGTACATACCTTCGCTATGTTAACATATTTTGACCCCAAATGTTCAACATACCCTTCTTATGACCCCACTTCATGAACAAGGGTGGTAAAGATTTTTAAATCCAACCAAAAGGTGATTTCACAAAGCAATCATAAAATTGCCTTTCTGGCATGATTTGTGAAGTTTCACTGACATTGTTCATGAGGTGGGGTCTCAGAAAGTCCATGTTGAAAATTTAGTGTAAAATTATCAATAAATGGTAAGGTTATGTAACAGTGTTGAAAATGCCATTGAAATACATTGAACCACACTTACCTTACTTTCTCATACTGCAGTCAGCAGTTCCAGCAGCAAGACTTGTAACCCATAGCAGAGTGCATCTTCACCCTGGGACCTGTTGAGATGAGTAAGGGGGTGTGGGGAGATCTGGGGGTGTTTTGTGCTGAGTGGGAGTTCGGGTTGGGGGTGATCAGTGATAAACAGTTTTTTTCCATGAAAAAACAGACATTGAGGGACAGTTTTCTTTGTTTTAGTCAAGTAGGCAATAGGAGTGGGGGTGCCACTAGGCACTAGGGAAACAAAAGAAGTCAAGGGTGATGGTGATCAGAGGGTGGAGGTACAAGTTGATGGCAGGGAAATATGCTGTAAGTATGGGAATAGCAATGAGAGAGTGGGGGCATGCCACTAGACACCAGGGAAAAATTGTATAATTTCAGGAAGGGCAATGAGAGGATGGGTGGTGCAACTAGACACCAGGGATATGCATAACAATTATGGGCATGCTTATTGGATGGGGGGGCACCACTAGATATCAGGATAAATCACCCAAGAATGGGAATGGTGATCGGAGTGTGGGATGCACCACTAGACACCAGGGAACAATATAAAAAAATACAGGAACAGCAACTGGAGGGTGGAGAGCGCCAATATACACCAGGGAACAAATAATACAAATTCCACTGATGACTATGAGAGGGTATGGGGTCACCCCAAGACACCATGGAAAACTTTAAAAACTATGGGGATGGCCATGGGAGGGGGTTGCCACTAGAAACCAGGGCCCATTCAGAAGGGTTGCGCATGGCACAACCCACTGATGCACCCCAGCATGACATTCAAAATGGGGATTGTGCCTGGCACAAATCCCAATGTGCCAGAGCGCATCAGTAATGTATGTGGCGCAGGTGGGGGGGGCGTGTCCATGCATACTCCGCACATCCCAATATTCAGCCCAGGATGTGCTGAGTCCATGCATGCACAACCCCTACTTGCGTTCCATACAGGTGAGCCCCCAAAAAAAGGAACAACAGCTGGCCACCCACAGGTGAGCTGCCGTATTGCAGGGTGCAACATGGCAGCTGCCACCTGTGGGTGGCCACCTGAGCTCCAGCTGCACCTTCATGCCGGCACCCCCCCATACCCGATCGTGGGCATCTGTTGAAAGAAACGCAGTCCTGCATCCCTGGTGGTCCAGTGGACTGCTTGCAGCCTGATCGTGGGCATCTGTGTAAAAATAGCAGTCAATATCCCTGGTAGTCCAGTGGTGCACGCCATTGCATCGATATGTCACATAGTGCAGCCACATCGCGTGGTGGTCCAGCGGTACCTCCTCCTCATCTACCACTGAGCCCCACCTCCATCCCCCGATCAGCGGCAGCAGCACCCACCACTTGCCGCCTCGCCACCCGCCAACTGACAGTGTACAGTGGTGGTGTACGCTCATTGGTCCACAGCGTGAGTGAATGGGCATGCAGCCCGATATCGCACACAGTCCAGACATATGAATGGATCCATTCACATATTCGACTGTGTAGGTTAGTATGGCTGCACGCCCATTGGCTCACCGCCATGGACCAATGGGCATACAGCCCTACTGTACACCGTCAGCTGGTGGCCGGCGGGTGGCAGGTGGTGGTGGCTGCCACCCACTGCTGACCGGGGAGAGGGCAGTGGGATCAGTGGGTGGGTGGGAGGGGGTACTGCTGGACCACCAGGGATATTGGAGCTTCTTTAATATTACATATGCCGCGATCGGGCTATGAGTGGTCCACTTGACCCCCAGGGATACTGGACATATATTTTTACACAGATGCCCGTGATTCGGCTGCAAGCGGTCCACTGGACCACCAGGGATATTGGACATACATTTCTACACAGATGCCCATGATCGGGCAGCAAGCTGTCCACTGGACCACCAGGGATATTGGACTTATATATTTACACAGATGCCCATGATCGGGCTGCAAGCAGTCCACTGGATCACCAGGGATATTGGACAATTAATTAAATCTACATATGCCCATGATCGGGCAGAGGGGCACATTGCCACCCTGTGCAGGGGGCATTGGTCCCTGACAGCTGCTACCTGGCAGGGCATCAGGCACAAGTCGCCAGGGATTGGCGCACCTGCATGCAAATGGGGCCATAATGACATGCAAATGGACCCATTTGTGCCTTGCATACATTATGGCCCCCTTTGTATGTGCACTTTTGAATATCGCGGTTGTTGTGCATAACGCAATGGAACTTGTGCTAGCACATTCCCCTGCTCCACTCTGGCCACTTGCACTGGTGCAGTGCCACTGCACCATGTGCACTGCTGGTGGCCAGAGTGCGGTATTCAACGATGCTGTGCTATGGCACAGCTCCGTTGAATATCACCCAGTCAACGCCCCTGAGCAGCCAAGTTGTGCTGCACCCAGGCTTGTGCCACAGCCTGGCGCAGTCTGAATATCCGGGCCCAGGGAAAATAAACGCAATTACAGGGACATTGTAGAAAATCATTTTCTCATTTGAAGGAATCCTTTTCATATCAAATGAAAAAATTAAACAAAAAAAAATTCCTTGAAATGAAAAAGGAATCAGCAAAAAACTAAGTCCAAAGTTCTCTTCCATGACAAGTGATCCTTTCTCATTTCAATGAAAATATCAAGCAAAAAAGAATTCCTTGAAATGAAAAAGGATTGGCAAAAAAAATTTAGTCTGAAATCTGTTTTCATGATGAGGAATACTTTTTCGTTTCAATAAAAAAGGACTCACAAAAAAAAAAACTAAAACTGAAATCCTTTTTCATGAGAAGGCATCCTTTTTTTGTTTGATTGAAAAAAAGACTCATTAATAAAGCCCCCAAAAAAACTAAGTCCCAAATGCATTTTTGTGAAAAAGCATCATTTTCATTTGAATGAAAAATGACTCACAAAAAAGCTTTAGCAAATCAGAAAAAAATGATTTTAAATGTTAAAGAAAAAACACATTTTGAGGTCATTTTTTCACCAGATAACTGCAGAATCCACCTAACAAAGTCCTGATGAGCAAGATACATGTGTTGGTGTCTCTGCACTGTATCATTTTTATGGGTTTTCAAATTTTGGGGAAACATTTTTAAACAAGATGACATCGAACAGAAAAGGATTTTTCCTCACAAAAAAAGGATTGGTCTGAATGAAAAAAGGATCCTTTTTCATTCAGGACAAATTATTTTTTCATTCCAGGCAGCTATCCAAGAGACTGTACTGACCCTTGACAAAAACTGAAATTTTAAAATGTAATAACTTTGGAATGGATTAATATTTTTCCCCAGACGAGCAGCAGACACATCACTAGATGAAGCGTTTCTACCCTGAAAATGTTAGACCAAAATTCCAAACTGTCTGGCTGCAAGGCAAATAGGGTTGCCATTAAAAGGCAACCAGAATTGCTTGATGGCATTCCTGGAGGAACAGAAGGCGATTAGGAGCTAAAGGGTTGGGGGGAGGAAAAGGGGGTAGGGGCGGTGAAAAGATAGGACAGAAGGAAAGAAGGGTCAGAGCTTAGTGAGGTCATTTTTTCTATAGCATGGAGATGGCATGAGGCATCCATACCATGTGTTAAGGGATACAACCTTTCCGAGATGTTTGGTGTGGGGTCATGGGCCTCAGGGATCAGTGCTGTTGCGCCTGAATGACCATGGAGGTTTTGTGAGACATAGCACTCGAGAGGAGTTTTGGCTGTTTTACAAAGGAAAAGATGAATTTGAGACAGCCCAGGGAAACTCGTGGGCTATGCTGGTGGGTAAAGGACTTCAGGGAGTCAAGAGGTCAGGCAGTTTTGTGAGGGAGTGGATCCACCTAATGGGCTGCAGGAGGCAGAAAAAATGAATTTTGAGGTGTTTTGGTGGTTCCTAAGGGCCAGAGGAGAGGTGAGTCGAGGGTGAGGACAGTCTCTGTGGGGCACAGTTCTGATGCAGTGTATCCAGATGAAGTGCCACAATTCAGGGGAGCACATGGAAGTGCTGGACCTCACTTGAGGGGGTCTCTGATGCATGGTGAGGAGTGATCAGAATGCCAGCAGGGAGTGAGGCAGAGGGGTGCCCAGCCACCTTGCCTGGGGGAGCATCTCAAAAATCACCTAAAAGGTGATTACCCCACTTGACTAAGGGTACTGTGTTGGCTTATGGATGTTGGGCTGCTCGGGGCAGGCTAGGGCCAGCTGCAGAAGGAAACCAAGAGCTAGACTGACTGCATGGCTGAGTGGGATGGCATCTGACGTCATCGCCACGTGGTCGAGAGAGAATGGGGCCTGCAGCAATGCTGGGATATGCAGCCTCCCATTTTGGTCCAGGCTTCCGAAAAGGTTCCTCTTTAATTATGACCAGGACTGCAGAGCAAATTTAGGGGCATAACAATGAAAGGGAACAATTTATGTCCTCACTGGTACTTCAGCGCTGACTCAAACACATATGCACATAGCCTTGGCTGGTTCTTACATAGTTTTGAATTTGCAGGAATTGGTCAGAGAACTATAGAAACATAGAAACATAGAATTTGATGGCAGATAAGGACCGCTTGGCCCACCCAGTCTGCCCATTTCCCTACCTAATGGATAAGCTGCAGATCCTAGTTAACCAGCAGCCTACTTCTTCCTGCCCCCACCCCCTAGAATTGCCTTATGACTGTCCCATGCATGCTTGAATTCCACCAATGTTTTTAAACTCAATGTCTTGCTGGGGGGCTGACTTAGTTATATTAAATAATAACCATACCTGGCTCCAGAGGGAACAGGGGACACCAAGGGGCAGATCAGAAGTCATCTGAGGGGCATATGGACAAGCAGGCGTGGCCTAGGAGGTACTGTGGAGATGGTACAACACAGTGGTTTGAGGCACTGAACAGCGAACCTGGAGACCCAGATTTGAGTCCCATGGTCCCCACCTGCATTGCTGGGTGATCCTGAACAAGTCACTTAACTTTCAGGGTGGAGGGGGAGGCTACCAGAGGAGGTGACTGGGCACCTCAGTGCTGGGAGACAGCTTGGGCAGAAGCCTGAAAGGTCAGGTCAGTAGTACACATATGAATATGAGGTGCACCCTCAGAACCTCGGAAAGGCTTGGGGCAATAAGGGTGGTACAACACTGTGACAGGTGGCTTGAGTGTGTCAAAGCATCAAGAGTTCTAAGTTTACATGGGGGTATTGACTGGTTAGGAATAAGGTGATGACCATAATCATTGTCTGATTTTCCTATTGCCTTGTCAGAGCATTTATTTCAGGACGTGGCTCCTAAGAAGCAGCCCATGCCAGCCTCCAGTGCTCAGCTATGCTCAGAAGCAGCAGCATTAATGAGTAAAATTGTGGAGCTCATTAACTGGGCATAGAAGAAGGAAGAGAAGGAGGCAGTGGAGAGAAAAAGGAAGCAGCCAACTGGGCCCTGGGGCAGGGGGCCAGGAAGCAAGCACCTGACGGGGCCAGCCCCAGACCCTGAGCCAACCTCCCTGCCGGAACTCACACCAGAACCTTCAGACCTGGATGCAGGAGCTGGTAAGGGTACAGGCAAACCCTCAGGTGAGGGCAGCCTCAAGGAGTATATGGCAGGTTTGTTGAATGAGATGGGGGGAAAAGAATTGGACACAATGGAGAAAATCCTGGAAGAGTTCAAAAAAGGAAAAGTGGATACAGGGGGTTGTGGGCGGACAGGTTTAGGAGTTGGTTGGGGTAGGAAGCTCTATGACACCCCATCCAGGGTTTTCTTTGGGGGATCACATACCCGCCTCCCTCAAGGTCAAAATATGGAAAGGGGACTACGTTGACATACTCAGATTATTGGACAAAAAGACAGCCCAAAAATATGAGCAGAAAGAAATGGTAGGACAATCAGAAATGGCGGTCGTGCTAGCTGTGGTGGGTCAGAAGGACAAAGTAGCCATATATAAGTGTAAAAATTTAGACACTTGGCAAGCTTGGTTTTTGATATACAATGCCATTCTGCTAGAAAAAAAAAGATTTGGCTATTCTGCTCCTGACCTATACAGCCATAATTAGGGAAGCCTACAAGGCTCAGAAAAGGTATGGATGGTTGCTGTACAATGAGGGTTTCCGGTAAAAGATGGCAGTAAGGGGTGACCTAAGGAGGGACTGCACACAGTCAGAGTTATGGGTCAGGACCTTGTCTGGCCACTCAGAAGTGGTGGTAGAAGGGGCCAAAAAAGATGATGGGGCAGGGAGGGTTCAAGTCCTGCTCAGCCTACAATAGGGCAGCATGTACCTGGACCAACTGAAAATTTAGGCATGTTTGTTCAAAATGGAATGGGCAGCATCTGGTACTGAAATGCAGGGGAAACAATGAAGGATCAGGATTGTCCAGAAACCAGGACCAGTCCTTTTGAGGGGGACAAGGGGGGAGGGAATGTGAGCAAGTCTGGGGCAGAGGAAGGGGATACGGGAACAAAGCTGGGTAGAATTCCAACTACGGGAGGACTTGAGGCCAGGGGGAGGGTGGGGCTGAGATGGGGTTTTCTGCTGGCCAGGACTCCAGTGAAGACCGAATTGGTGGAGGCAGGGACAGTGGGTTACCCTGCTCAGAAGCAGTGGATGATGTTATGAGAAGCTTTTTCCAAGGGTTTTACATTAGCTTTCCAGGGGAAATAGAACAAGGGCAGAGGCTAAGAACCTTTCCTCGGTCAAAGGTAAAGAGGACATAGTGTGCAGGAAAATCCTTAAAGAGAAAACAGCAGGTTGGGTAGGAGGGCCTTTTTTGGGCCTCCATTGTATAAACTACACTGAGAAAGGTGGTCTGTTTGTATTTCTGATATGTTCCTAGTTGCAGGATTATGCAACACACTTGAGAAAGGAATGTGTGGATTTAAGGAAGTTCCTCAGGCACTCTGACCATGTGAGCCTGTAGCTTAATGGTTAGAGAGCTGGAACAGCATCTCAGAAGTCTGAGGTTCAATTTCCAGTGGGCCACACTTTTCCTTTCTCATTTCCATCCTTGATTTAAAATATGCCTTGCAGGGGCCAAACTGCACTGAGAGATGTGGTATGTTTGTACATTTCCTCTTTGGGAATAGTCCCCAAGAAGCAGTCAGGTGAGTACCGCTTGATTCACCACTTGTCTTATCCTGAGAGCTCATTAATTAATGATGACATAGCCAATGAGCACAGCACCATATCCTATGCATCTTTGGATTCAGCACTGCTATTGATCAGAGCAGTCCAAGGGGCTTGGTTGGCGAAAACGGACATTGAGTCTGCTTTCTGGTTGCTGCCAGTATGGCCCAAAGACTGGGACCTGCTGGGCATCCAGTTTGATTGGGGGATTTATTTTGACAAGGCCATGCCAATGGGCTGTTCAGAGACTTGATCCACTTTTGAGGCTTTTAGCATGTGGGTTCAGTGGGTGTTTGGGCATAGATATGGCTACAGGTGGGTGATACACTACCTTGATGATTTTTTGCTGATAGGGGAATCCAGGAAGGATGTGCAGGGGATGTTGAAGAATTTCTAGGGCCTGTATGAGGCAATTGGAATTCCCTTAGCAAAAGAAAATATGGAAGGACCAGCCAGGGTACTGGAATTCTTGGAAATAGAGGTAGATACAGTGAGGGAATGTTTCAGCTTGCTTCAAATCAAGGTACAATGGCTTAAAGAACAGCTGGGACAGGTGCTGGGCAGAAGGAGGGTACCTTTGGTGCTAGTCCAATAGCTATTGGGGCACCTGAACTTTGCCTGCATGGCCATCAGCCCAGGCAGGGTTTTCATGTGACGATTTGGGGTGGGGCATGGGGAAGACAAAGCGGCTACATCATTGGGTAGATATCAACAAGGGTGTGAGGGAGGACCTGGTGGTATGGGACACCTTTTTAGAAGACTACAATGAGGTTTCTTTCAGGCAGGAGGACTGGGTGGACTGGGATGCCCTCCAACTATATATGGATGCATCCGGGGCACTGGGCCTGAGAGCTTATTATGGGGGCAGATGGATTTCTGAGGCCTGGCCGGACAGTTGGAGGGACAAAGGTTTGCTGAAGAATATCATCTTGTAGGAGATCTTCCCCATTTGGGTGTCTCTAGTAGTATGGGGCAAGGAAATGCAGAATAAGAAGGTTCTGTTTTGGTGTGACAACAAGGGCATAATTGAGGTCATCAACAGATGGAAGGGGCCCATGGAAATGGTGACTAGGGTTATGAGGCACATGGTACTGCTGCGACTATGTCTAAACCTTACTTTTAGGGCCAGGCATGTGAAGGGGGTTCAAAATGAAATTGCTGACATCCTTTCATGTTTCCATTTGGGTAGGTTCTAGAGGCTGGCTCTTAATGCAGAAGCAATGAGAACACCAGTGCCAGGACATCTGTGGGAAATTAGGTGGCAAAAGCCTGAATTTTGTAATGGAACTCATGGTCAGCCAATATGTTGAAAGCATATGAAGGTGCATGAGATGCTTTCAAGGGGTTTTGGTTGAAGCAGGGCATGGTGGTAAGCTAGCCCTTCACGGAGGAGCAGTTAATGAGGTTTATGGTAGACAGGTGGGAAAAAGGCCTTTCACACTCAACCATGCCAGTACAACTAGTTGGGATAGGATGGGCCTGTGGGGCTAGGAGCTGGTTCGAGCTAAATGGCAGCAGTAGGGTAAGATGCATGCTGTTAGGCTGGAAGAAGCATCAGGGTCCCCAGGCGGACATGCAAAAACCCATCACACCTGACTTCCTAGCTGCAGTGCTGGGGGCATTGGAGGTTATTTGCAATTCGGCCAATGAAGCTTGACTGTTTCAGGTTGTCTTAGCACTGTAGGACACTCCCTGATGATGCTGTGAAGTGAAACTGGTAGGAGATCTGTAGGTCTCATTGTGTGTTCCTGTGTGGGGGGTCTCTATGTTTTCTGGAACATTTATGAAATAACTATATTATTGTCTTTATACATGAAATAAATATATCAAGCTTTTTTCTTTTTTTTTTAAATTCAGTTTATTAAGTTTTACATGAGTATGCATCATAAATGGTGTACATTGACTGGATACAGACATGTAAATGAAAAGTAATAAAAAATAAAATTAAAAAATCTCCCTTCTCCCTCCTCATTCTCCCCACTCCCCTCCCCCTTAATGGTGCCAATAATATTTTGATTCCAAAATTAGTATGAAATATTTGAAACTAATCTGTATTAGCTGGTTAACATACTGCCTCTTCATCTTATAGGGAATACAAGACATGTAAACTTTCCCATCTCTTTCTATAGACTCCCATACAGTTGGTAAGACTAGCCATCATTTTCTCAATCCGTAGATTATGAAGAAGCTCTTGCAACCATTCTGTATATGAAGATTGAAGAGAGTCCTTCTAATGCTTTAGGACTATTTTCTTGACAGACATAGAGATCATCATTATGTGATAATTTCTGACCATAGATGGAAAACCTGTGAAATCCCCTAGCAGGCAAATCTCTGGAGTAAAGTATTCCTGTAGGCCCAGTAGGGGATCCATCTTGGTTTCAATACGGTCCCATAATGGTGTAATGCTGGCACATTCCCAAAACAAGTGGAACAAGGTACCAGAGCTGTTATTACATTTTTTTTTGCAAATAACTTTATTTCCTTAATACAGCTTTTATCATATACAAAAAAAAGAACAATTTCCACCTTGTGACTAAACAAGCACATTCATTATAAATGTCCAGTAACCATAACTAACAAAAAAAAAAGACAAAAAAGGATAACAAAAAAAAAAAAAATCTATATACCAACTCATCCCCATCCCACCCTGCAGCACCCACACCTTCCTTTGGCCCAATTACGCATGATTGGATAACATTATAACATGTTGGACCCTGTTAGGGATTTTAGCACAACCCTCTAGAAAAGAAATAAACCAAAATAGCAGAAAGGGGAAATAAATAAAAAAAAAATACCATAACACCCAAACATAAGCATAATGATGGGAATACAACCTAAAGGAAAAACCCATGGCAGAATAAATATATGAGGGGATCATGGACATTGTAAAAAGGAAAGGGAGAATCAGATGGGAGCTAGTTCAATATCCAAATTTATCTTTAAGGATTGAATAAAGCTCTCCCCAACATTCCTGGAATTTCTCCCCGGAGTGAGAGAACCTAGCCACACATCTTTCTGCATTTAAAGCGGTAAGAAATTCCTCCCACCATTCTCCAAAAGAGGGTTCCCATTCCTCTTTCCAATGTCTTAGAATTAATAACTTTTTAACCATGGCAACCAAAGCTAATTGAACTTTTTGGAAAAAGTGGGAATAGATGAATAAAAGGCAGGTTTCCTCCTCAAAGTAGGAAGCAATTCTAAGAAATGGTGCTATGCACCTTTTGATCGTGTCCCAAAATTTTGCAGTCTTGAGGCACGACCAAAGTTTATGGTATAATGTAGCAAAGTCAGATCCACAATCTTTACATTCCGCAGAGGACAACCTGCCCATCCGATATAATTTACTAGGCGTATAATATATATTGTGTAGAATGTTAAATTGAATGTTTCTCAATTGGTCTTGCTTAATTAGAACAAAATTGTCAGTCCAGATTGTTTTCCATACTTTATCAGAAAAATTCTTGGTACAATTGTTTTTCCAATAATAGGCTATAGGGGAGGGATTCACCCAGGCCTGACTTAAGATTCCCTTATACAATTTGGCAATTGACTTTTGACCTTTGGTCAATTCCCAAAGGGTAGTTAAGACTTTCCCTGCATGATCTGACCATGGTGTTTTGTCCCCAAAAAAGTTTAATACAATGGCGTATTTGCATTAATTGAAACCGGAATTTAAAAGGAATGTTAAACTTATTTTGTAAAGTAGAAATAGATTCAAGTGAGTTCCCCGAAATGAAGTCTTTTAAACATAAATCAAGATAGGATCCCCAGAGTTGGGTTTTAACAGTATTCTTGGCTATTTTTAAGATTGGGTTATTTAACAAAGGTTGCCTCAGATCCTTTATAGGGTGGATCCGAAGCAGGGTACATAATTGTTGTAAGGCTCTCACATCCCACCCAAGTGGAGAGTCTCTGAGCTTTAATGGAATATTCGACCATGGGTTGTACAACAATGCTGCCAAGGCAAGATTGCAGGAATTTGCTTGCTAGTTATCCAACTGCAACCATTCGGGGCTCTCTGAGAAATTTGCCTTGGGAGTAAACCAGTGCAAAAATCTATTAGCATGAACTGCCAAATAATAAATATAAAAATCTGGTAGTTGTAGCCCCCCAATGCCCTAGGGCGAGTAAGCTTACCATAAGCCCTTCGAGGAGCCTTCCCATTCCAGAGAAAATCTGAGCACATTCTCTGGAGAGATGAAAATAAGGATTTAGAAAGGTAAATATTAAGATTATTAAGGGGGTATAAAAACCTAGGCAAAATTGTCATTTTCAAAACATTTGACAGCCCCCAAAAGGATAAAGGTAAATTTTTCCACCTGGCCAAATCTTCCTTTGTTGTTTTTATCAAGGGGTCCAAATTAAGTTCCTTAAGTTTACTAGTATTTTTAGAAATTTTGATACCTAAGTAGGTTAGATGTTCTTTTTCCCATTGGAGACCCATACTTTCAATTTGGTCCCTCGTAACTAGAGGGGATAGGGGATATACCATAGTTTTATTTTTATTGAGCTTATATCCTGAAAACTCACTATATTGTAATATAACTTGAAGGGCATGAGGGAGAGATTGCCTGCTATTGGAAATATGCATAAGTAAATCATCTGCTAACAGAGATAACTTAAGTTCCAAATGTTCGAATTGCATGCCCCTTATCCCCTGTTCTAAGTTGAGAACTCTAGCTAAAGGCTCTATATGCAAGTTAAACAAGTAGGAAGAAAGAGGGCATCCCTGCCGTGTGCCTCGACAAAGTGGAAAGGGATCCAAAAGGTGATTATTACACAGTAACCTTGCTGATGGACAACGATACAAAACTCGACTTTGATCAATAAAGGCCTGTGGAATACCAAATTTGGAAAGGACCTCAAACAAGTACGTCCACTCCACCCTGTCAAATGCTGCTTCTGCATCCAGGGATACCAAGACAGCTTCAAGCTTGGGGTCCCTGGATGCAGAAACCAAGTGAAGTAGTTTCCTAAAATGGTCTGATGAGGTACGTCCCGCCACAAACCCTGCCTGTTCAGGGCCTATCAGACACTTCCATACTCCCGCAAGCCTGTTGGCCAAAATTTTTACGTAGATTTTAAAGTCAATGTTAAGCAGGGAAATAGGACGATAATTGCTGATCACAGTAGGATCCTTCCCTGGTTTGGGAAGCAGAATTATTCTCACTTCAAATAGTGACTGGTCCTTAACTGGGAAGGATCACCAGTAAGTATAGAGCTGTAACAACAGGGGAAGGAGATATCTTTTAAAAGTTATATAGAACAGGCCGGTAAAGCCATCTAGGCCCAGTGCCTTGTCTGGTTTTAAAGAATCAATCACCGCCGAGATTTCTTCAACAGTGATTGGAGCTGTTAGGTGGATCTGGTTATCTCCCAATAGGGTAGACAAGTCTGCTCTAGTTATAAAGGCTGACATTGCTTCATATTGGGCGCCCAATAAAAAATAAGGGGAGTATAATGCTTGATAATACTCTCTAAAGAGAGTTAACATCTCAGGTGGGTTAGACACCAAGGAGCCTGATTGTGGGTGTTTAATGGCTGCAATCCATTTTGACGCTGACCGTTGCTTTTATTGCCAAGCTAGTAATTTATTCTCTTTGCTGCCCTGACCGATATATGAAGCTTTTAATAAGGAAGCAGATCTCTCTACTTTCTCCAATAAAGTACCTGCATAATGTGCTCTTAGCCTAATAAGTTCTTGTTCTTCTAGAAACGATAGGTTGTCTACTCATTTAATTTCCAAATTTCTAATTCTCTGCAGACATATATTGGTTTGGTTTAGTTTTTTTCTTTTTTAATACTGTAGCAGTACATATAAGTTCCCCCCCCCCCATGTAGCTTTTAGAGCTGCCCAGACCAGGTCCACCGCAGGAACCGAGTTATAATTAACCTGAATGGAGTCCTGCAAGAATTGCTGAAATCTAGAAATTATTTGTTTATCCTTTAACAAATTATTGTTTAACGACCACGTATGGGACCTAATAGGAACTTTGGGTTACTCTAGTTGGACTGCAATTAAGGAATGGTCAGAAATTACTCGGGCAAATATTTTTGAGTTGATGATACAGGGGATTAACTGATGACTAACTAGAAAGTAATCAATGCAAAAATAGCTTTTGTGCACTGGGAGTAAAAGGTAAAATCTCTAGCTGATGGGTTAAATAATCTCCATGGATCTATGAGACCAAGTGAGGAAATAAATTCCACTAAGGCCTTCTGAGCTGAAGATAATCCCGCCCCTCTAAGGTATGTACGATCCAAGTCACTTGCCTGAACTAAATTCCAATCACCTCCAATTATAATAGGGTATTGGAGAAAGGAAGCCAGTACCGAGGCTAGGTGAGTAAAAAAGGTAGGGGTTTCTACCTTGGGCCCATAAATAGACCCCAATACTATATCAGAGTTCCCCAGTTTATCAAAAACAAAGATAAACCTTCCCTCTAGATCACTAACAGTATCCACTGGAGTAAAGGGTAATCTTTTTGCTATCGGCAGGGCCATGCCCCGCTTACGAGGGCTGAACCCCGCTCCGAAAACCTGTCCCACCCAACACTTTTTAAAGAACTTTAACTGTTCTGGAAGCATGTGTGTTTCCTGAAGGAACACTATCATAGGGTCGAATTTAGCAAGGTGATTTAATATAACATATTTTTTCCTATTATCCTTCCCCCCATTAATATTCCAAGAAAGAATATTCGGGATATTAACCATAGATTATTGAATGGTTGTACCACGAAGTGCAGATGCTTCGAAGGGCTGTGCTGCCACCACCCCTTCCCTCCCCCAAAAAAGGAAAAACTACCCCATTTTATCCCCTAAATGAACTAAAGCTAAAACAGATAAAAAAACACTTCAACTATGTACAATCCTTATCACTCGGGCCCTAAGCCCACTCCCTAAATACCAGACCATGATACTCTCAAAGGGAGAGCAATGTCCAATCACCAACCCACCCATCAAAAAAAAAGCACAGAGATAAACTACTTTCACACCCTCTTTCTTCCAACTAATGTAGAACAACCCCCCCTCTAAGTGTGGGAGTAGTAAAAAATTCAGTAACTTATCATATTCTATATGTCTAACTTCCTCTATTAAATGCGAAAAAAAAGAAGTAGTAAACTAACCCACTTTCCAGCTAGGATGATCACTGAACTGAGTACAACTTTAGACAGTAATCTTTTAACTTATCCCCAAAAGACAGGAAAAAGGCAGTATTATAATATAAACTTAGTGTCATTATATCGCTTTAGGACCCTCTAATGAAACAACACAGGAATTCCTCCCAGATTGACGTTATAAAGTTAAGAAGAAGATACATTTTTAAACTATCATAAAATGTTGCCTCCTAGACCGTGGTTTACATTCCTAGGCAATACTAATCTTCTGTGCTCTTTGCCAGACAAAGAAAAAAATAAAGGAAAGAAGCACAGGAACGACTAGACAGCATGTTACTGGGCTGTCTCAACTCAGACTCATCTGTCTTACTGTCTCTTATATCCCAGGTGCTCACTGCCTAGCTTCCCCTATAATTTGAGAAATTTAATAACTAACTCGCTTCCAACTGGTAAAATCATTAAACTATATGCAACACTGAGTTGTAATCTTTTAACATATCCTTGAAAAGTGAAGGACAAAGATAGCATTTTAATCTAAACTTGATGTCCTTGGCTATAACCACGTTGCCTGTTGACAAAAAGTCATTTGGCACTATCTAGTGGATAAACTAAGCAACAAATAACACAGGAGCTCCCTTGTAAATTAACGTTAGGTGTAATTAGAGGAAAATTAAACTTTTAGCTGCCATAGAATGGTGCCTCCAAAACCGTGCTTTGCGTTCCTTGGCAGTATTAATCTTCTATGCTCCATGCCAAACCAGAGAATAAAAAAAAGCCACACAGGAACGACTAGACAGAATAATATTAATATATCTCATCTCGAATAACTTTTCTACTGTCTCTTTAGTCCCAAGTGCTGAATACACTACTCCCTTCTCATTTGGGAAATAAGTCTGGGTGACTTCTTCGCAGAGTCTTTGTGGCTTCTTCCACCGAGTCAAAATGCTTGGCTCCTTCTGCGATGGTAACCTCTAATTGGGCAGGATATAGAAGGCGATGGTGTTTACCCGCTGCCCACAGCTTCTGTTATAGGCCTGAAAGAGGTGCATAACTGGCGAGTTTTTAATGTTAAGTCTGGTACCAATCTCAACTTTTTAACCTCCCAGAGAATAGCTGATAACTTCCTGGCTTCCTTATGAATAAATTCCAGATCCAAATAATTTAGTAATTTAAAGATGATCAGCCTAGGCGGGTCAGTCGAGGAGGGTTTAGCCCTGAGTGATCTGTGTGCATGTTCAATAATGAATTCTGGACCATTGGGAGAAGGTCCCACAGTCTTTTTCAGAAACCGCTGCAAAAATTGTATGGTGTTACGGCCCTCTTCTCCCTCGGAAAGACCCAACAGCACCAGATTGTTCCTCCTATTTCTCCCCTCAAGATCATCCAAATGGTCCTCAAGTTTGGAAAGGCTCCTTTTAAGCTCCACCACCTCAGGCTCCATCTTATCCTGTTTTCGCTCCACCGAAGCTACTCTAGCTTCCGCGTCGGTTACTCTTCGGGCTAGCTGCGTGAGCTCTGGTTTAAAATCGGCTACATCCTCAATTAACTTCAGCAAAGCCTCCTTGATAGTCATGAGCTCCGAATAAATATGCGAGGATGAGAACTCCTCTGGAGATGATTGGGGAGAAGAGCTGCAATGAGGACACTTGGCCTCCGATTCTTGTATGGCCTCCTTGGCTGATTGCTAACTTGTCATATTTAGAGGTAAGCCTATCTCCATTTGCTCTCAAAACAACCTCTGCATTCCCAGATTACTTTATCTTTTATTTGCTAGCGTTAACAAGCAAAATTTATCAGGTGTTTTTTGGTTTGGGTCGGTGAAGGAATGGAGCTCCGATGAACACGTCCTATCCCTTCCTCAGCATCACGTGACTCCTCTGTTATTACATTTATTAGATATTGGGGTCTCTGTCTTTCCAATTCTATGCAGTTTATACGGGCTCAAGTACATATCATTAAAGAATTGCATTTGCATTAATTGTAATCTGTCTTGTGTAATTAGTTTGTGGCAGTTTTCCTAGACTTTGGGCCATTTTGAGGATAGGCTACAGAATACATTGTTCCAATATTTGGGAATGCCATACACTTTTGGAAAGATTAGCGGGTTGAGAAGGATATACAATGAGGAGACAGCATGTGGGGCTATGGCCTGTGGGAACCCAATCACAAGGGTCATCTGGAATGACTTTATTTCCATAATATGCTGTAAGCATATGACAGATCTGAAATATTTGAAATGCCCATTTGTTGGCAAGACCGAATTTTGCCAGTAGTCCAGTGGTGATTAACCAGTCCTGGCTTTGGCTATGGAAATCTTGAACCACACAGTGTTGGATGGGTGGAATCCAGTTGCCAGGAATTAGTTTCCCACCCAATTTGAAGTTGGGATTTTGGAAAATGGGTTGGGAAAGGTCGTAGGTGTTTTCATATCTTAAGGTGGAACATAGCTGTGTGTGTATACATACCGAGTGGCCCACCAGGTTATGACAGAGAGTAGATGGTAATTGTTTGGCTTTCAGGAAAAGTAGAGCTGCAGGATTTATCCTAGCTGAGACTATTAAGTCCTTTTCTATTGTAAGCCAGGAAGGGAAATAATTGGACAAGTCTAAGGGAGTGGAAGATGTTACCCAGTGGAGATATTTACTTAGGTGGCTGGCCCAGTGGTATAGACTAAAGTGAAGAAGTTTTAGTCCTCCCAAAGATTTTGGGGTGGCCAATTTGTGGAATGCTTGCCTTGGGGGCTTTCCTTTCCAAAGAAAATTGGATAAGCTGTAGTGAATGTGCTTAAACCAAACTTTGGGGAGCCATAAATTTAAAAGGTTCTGGGGGTAAAAGATGCATGGGAGGATGTTCATCTTAATGACATTCACATGGCCCCATAGGGTTAGGGGGAGATCTTGCCACTGTTTTAAATCTTGCTGTAATTTTTTTGTACAGGTCATCTAGGTTCAGCCTATGCAGCTGGGTGTCACTGGTTGACAGGTATAAGCCTAGATATTTTATGGTTTTGGGAGACCAGTTAAGTCCCAACTCCAAAATGTTCTGTTTATGTACCTTAAGATTTAGTGGGAAGACCAATGATTTCTCTGTGTTGATCTTATAATTAGAGAGAGAGACAAATTCCTGAATTAAGTGTAGTAAATTTTGTATGGAGGGTTTGATTTTGGTGATATGTAACAAGATGTCATCGGCATATACCGCTATCTTAGTACTGGTCGAACTTAATTGTATTCCATGTATCCCAGGAGATATCTGTATAGAAACTATAAGAGGATCTAAGTATAGATTGAATAACAAGGGGGATGGGGGCATCCTTGTCTAGTTCTGGCCTCCAAAGTGAAGCTGGAAGAAAGAATCCCATTATAAAAGACTTGTGCAGTGGGGGCAGAGTATAGGACTTGCAGCCATGAAATTAATTTAAGGGGAAATGAAATCTGTGAAGGGTCCTGAACAAGAACTGCCAGTCTACCGTGTCAAAGGCCTTCTCAGCGTCCAGAAAGACCAGTGTCATGGCATGAGGGGCACCCCATATGTGGAAAAGATGTGAGACAGGCAATGGAAGTAATCTATGGAAGGCCTACCCCTCATGAATCCAACTTGGTCAGAACTAATAAGGGAGGGGAGCACCTGTTCTAATCTATGAGCTAATAATTTGGCAAGGATTTTTAGGTCACAATTAAGAAGAGATATAGGTCGGTAATTGGATACTCGTGTCTGATCCCTTCCAGGTTTACAAAGGATGACAATCATTGCCTCCAGTATCCTGGGGTCTAGGTCTACCTCATTTAGCATACTTGAGAAAATTGCAAGTAGCCATGGGGCTAACTGGGGTGCAAACGTCTTGTAAAAATTGGGTGAGCAGCCATCCGGTCCAGGGGCATTATCTGAGGGCAGGTCATTAATAGTTTGTATAATATCCATTTCCATAAAAGGTGCAATTAGTCCTTCAATTTGGGTGTGGGTGACAGTGGGGAGGGGGAAGCTCTCTAGGTAGCAATCTACCTTCTGTTCGGGTGGGCAGTTGGGCATTCAAGCATATAACTGCTTATAGTTTTATTTATTGATTTTTATCGAATTCAGATTAATACCTTTGAGCTGGGGGCTCATTTACAAAGGCTCTAAGTCAACAAGGAATACAAGACATTTACAGGTGATGAAACATTGCAGAACAGAACGACATCAACTAACAAGTGATATTAGTGTGCAGTTACAACATTAAGCAGGATACAACAAGTGAGGAGAAACAGGACCATACTTGCAGAGAAACATATTAATGCAGCACTAATTAAGTGCAGTACAGTGTTCAACAATCTTGTTACAGTTCAGATGGGGCACTCCCATTCTGCAGAAATGCAGTTTTAGCAGCCAAGGTGAGGTTTTGTCAAGGGGAGATAGTAGGTGGAGGGAGGTGGGGGGAGGTGGGCAGTTGTGGAACAGGAGGGTGGGAGTGAGAGACAGTAGTGTTTTACGGGTGCAAGAATGGCTGTCAAAGGCTGTGGGTTAACAGAAACACTGGCAGTCAGATTTGCTGGCAAGAAGAGATCAAAGCCCATTTTTAAAGTGGCCAAGTCCGGGGGAGTTGGCAAGGTCTGCAGACAGATCATTGAACCATTTAGACCCCCAGTAGGAGAGGGATCTTTGGCTAAGGGTGGTTCATTTGAAGGGAACAGTTGGTCTGGAGGTATTCCTTGTGCATTTAGATGGTTGTGTAGGATCAAAGAGGGCTGATGTAGCACTAGGCATAGACCCCATCAGGGACTTTTTTAAAAGGAGGCAGGCCTGGTATTGGAGTCTGTGGTAGAGTGGGAGCTAGCCAGTTTCCTTGTATAGGTCACAAGATTGAGTCATTTTCTGTACTCCCAGGACCAGGTGGCAGGCCTTGTTGAGGATGGTTTTGACACTTTTAAGTGCTGTGTCTGTGCTTGCCCCATACAGTACGTGACAAGGTCATACTCCACAGATGAGAGAACTGAACTACACGTAACAAGTATCAGGGCAGCTGGTGTCATTAAGGTGCGGTGTCTGTACAGGATTCCAAGCTTCATGTTGGTGGACTTTACCAGTTGCTCAGCATGGGCAGTGAAGGTGAGAGTGTCATCAAGGTGAATCCCTAAGTACTTGAATGTGTTGACTTGGTCTAGTACTTCTCCATCACTACTAAGTATATGCAGTGAGGACCCTCAAATCTTGCCCTGTGAGGTGCTGGAGAGCATGCTCTTTGTCTTTTTGTAGTTGATTAGCAGTTTATTTCTGGTAAACCAGGATTCCGATATACAAAAATTGAGCTGAAGTTCAGAGCTAACTGATCCCAGGTCTTTCCCTGGGACAGAGAGAACAACATCGTCTGCATAGAGTATGGAGTGTGCAGGGAAGGTGAAAGACATGTCATTTATGAAGAGGCTGAATAAGAAGGACCAAGGCTAGAACCTTTCAGGAATCCTAGGTTTACTTCCCTGGGCTCAGAGACTGTATTGCTGATCCTGACCCATTGAGATCTATGGGTGAGGTAACTATGGAACCAGGCTGCAGAGTCCATTGACAATCCTGTTGAGAGGAGATATTTTAGTAGCAGTTGGTGATTGACTGTGTCAAAGGCCTTGGTGAGGTCTATGAAGATCCCACTGCCATCCCTTTATCCAGGGCCCCATAAAGCTGAGTGGTGTACTCTACTAGCACGTTGACGGCGGAGTGGTTTTGTCGGAATCCATGTTGTTGCAAGCAGAGAAGGCTATGCTTTTCTAGGTACTCAGTTAGTTGTTCTGAGACCACCCTTTCAAGTGCTTTGGGGGGGTAAAATCGAGATAGGCTGGAAGTTTGCTAGATGAGCTCTGTTTCCTGATTTAAAAGCAAGTGTGACTAGAGTCTCTTTCTACCTGTCAGGGAAGATGCCAGATCTCAGAGAGCCATTGAATACCTTGGTGAGCGGTGCCACAAGTTTGTTTAATGTGAATGCTATCATCTTCATATCAATCATGTCACTTCCCATCCTGGTCTTACCAAGGACCTGTTTGACATATTTGATGGTCTCACCTGGGGAGATTTGCCTGAAGTAGAAAGGTGGGGTAACATTATCTCGTGGTGATGGAGTGTTGAGGTTGTGCTGTTGGCCTGCAAGGGTGTGATTCAGGTATTCAGGTGGCAACACATTGCTGAGGTCCATGAATGCAACATTAAAAGCATCTGCGATTTCCTTTGGGTCTTGCAATGTGCCAGAGGTGGTAACTATAAGGTCGGGTGGGACCCTTGAGGCAATACCCATGAGAGATTTTACAGAATCCCAGAACTCCCTCCCTCTACCCCAGGTCTTTCCTAGGAGGTCATTGTAGTAAGCTTCTTTCACCAGATGTATGAGTTTTGTGCAGGTATTTCTAGCTTCCTTATAAGCTTGGGAGTCAGTGAATTTCCCGGTGGCTTTGGCCCTATGCCACAGGTGATCTCTGAGTTGCCTGCATTCAATTAGAGGGCTAGACAGCCAGGTGTTGGGGATTACTCTGGCTTTCTTTGCTTTGTAAGGAGTAAAGATGTCACAGGCTTTAGTGAAGATACTGCAGAAGTAATCCAGTATTTGGTTTCTGTCCTTAATTCTATCCAGTGGGGACCAGTCAATCACTTTTAGGTAGTGCTTGAAGGAGTCTAGTTGACCAGATCTTAATGATCTGTTCCTGGTGGTCTTAGGCTTACTCTTGGTGAATTTGTTAGTCTGGGTAATTAGTACAGGGGAGTGGTCACTGATGGTGTCAGGTAGGACTGTTATCTCTGTGATATGTTCAGGACAGGAGGAGAGCAGCCAGTGGATGAGGGTGGTGGTTCCTGTATGGTAGTTTTGTCTGGTGGGTTGGGTGACCAGTTGGATCAGGTACAGGCTGGCTATTTGGTCTTTAGTTGTAGCTGCATCCTGTGCATGCCAATTAATGTTGAAGTCCTCTTGGATTATATGTTCCCAGTTTAGTTTGTTTTGTTCAAGGTGGCTTATGAGCTGTGGGAAGCCAGTGGATAGCGTCCCAGGAGGCAGGTACACAGCGGATAATAGCAGCACTTTGGTTTGTTGGCCAATGTTAAGTTTTAGTGTTAGAACCTGTGCTTCCTTGGTGTGGAAGCTAATGGGCAGTATTTGCCCTTTGATGTCACTCTTGAGGTAAACCAGACAACCACTCCCTCTTTTTGAGGTACAGTCCTGCCGGAATAGGTTGTATCCAGGAAGGGCAATTGCTGCATCTGGGCTCTTTGGTGATAGCCACGTTTCTGTTAGGGAGATAATGTCAGGATCAATCTGAGCCATCCAGGCCTGAAACTGTGGCAGTTAGGAGAGAAGGCTGCAAATATTCAGAGATACAATTTTTAGATGTTCTGTGCTATTGGTACAATTCATGATAGAGGTCACCCAGAGTCACAGCTAGGCAGGAAATTGACAAGAGTCTTTGGCTATGCAAGAGCTTGCAGGCATGCACTCCCCTGCCCCATTACATTGATACCCCGGGGCACACTTACTCAAGTACAAATGCAGGATGTGAAATCCTTTTGTCCTTATACTTCCTTTGCTATTTAAAGAGGTTGCTAAAAAGCCCACAAACAGATCCCTTAGGAGCAGGTCAGACGAAAATGTGGATTCAAGCAGGACCCTGAGTCATTGAGTTTGTCAGACTTAGTTGCTTGACTTTGGTTTTTCTTGGGATATCTTCCAAAATGTTGATTTGAAACTGAAAATGCAAATACCTGGTGGTGATGTTTTACAGAAATCCAGTCCAGGAGACCTTCACAGATGTAGTGAGCAAGAATGGTGTAGTTACACCAAGCAGAAAATCTTGTAAATCCAAAGAAACTAAGCTACAGACACAGGCGCACACAAACAGCCACCCACACAGATGACCAACCTGTGTTGACTTGCAAGTATTGTTCAAATTCTTTATTTATGTCTTTAGCCTGAGATAAAGGCGGTCATTGGGGGTCATTTTGTATTGACGTAATGCATTTTGATAATTCCAATCTTTTAAGCCAGATGGCCAAAAGCCATCCAGCCTGTTCCCCTTGTTCAGTATAAGTAGCCTTTTCTATGAGTAGTTCAGAATATTTATCCTGTAGTATAATGAGAACCTCTTTCTCCAGAGCCGAGGTACTCCTGGATAGGTATTTCTCTTTTTCTTTAGCTTGATCTAGCAGAGTTTTAGCTTCCTGAGTTTCTTTCCATTTCTTGATTACTGACCATTTAATAAATTCTCCCCTAAGAAAACATTTTAGTGCACCCCATTCAATGGATTGGGTGTGCGTGGTGCCCTAATTATTAAGTTTACAGGATTCTAGGGAGGCTAGAATAGTATCTGTAACTTTTGTATCCTCAAACATTTGCTTATTAAGTCTCCATTGCTTATCTTGGCCCCAGTTTAAAGACAGAGAAAGGAAACAGGTTACTATGGAATGGTCTGAACCCATTCCTGGTTCTGTTCTGCTGTCCATTAGCCCATGCAATAGGGTTTTACTCATCCAGAAATAATCAATGCGTGAGGCTGAGGCATGGACTGCAGAACAGAAGGAATATTCCCTTTCCGCAGGGTGCAGTGTCCTCCAAGGATCGCAGAGTCACATATGGTCTATGAGGTATCTAATGGCTCTTTGGGCTGGGGAGAGACCCCGGGTCCTGGGGCCCAATGATTTTTCCAGCTTGGAATCAAAAGGGATGTTCCAATCCCTCCTAAAAGCATTGAGATGTGTAAGAAGGGCATCAGTACAGAGAGGAGCTCCATGAAAAGAGAGGGTGAATCTGCATTGGAACCATATATACTACCCAGTAAAATGTTAAATGAGTGGATTTTACCTATGGCCAGTACAAACCTGCCGTCTTTGTCTCTGATGCATTGCTCATATGTAAGGGGAAAAACCCTAGTGAGGAGAATGGCTGCCCCTTTACTGTTGTGGGAATCCCCTGCAGCAAAGACCTTCCCCACCTGTTCTCTCCACAGAAGGGTCTCCTCTGCTTGTAGGAGATGGGTTTCTTGCAATAAGTTCACATCACAAAGTAAAATATTTAAGTGTTTGAGCAGCCGCATCCGTTTAAGTGGGTGTCTTGCACCTTTGACGTTCCATGTACAAAATTTAAATGGTTGCGCCATACTCCTGAGGTGGTGTAAGTATAATCATTCTTGTATCTCTAGATACAATGCTAGACAAGCTAGTTTGTATTAGTTGCTTTCTGGATTGGTACTCCCCCCCCATAGATAAGAAGCTTCCAAGAGAAAAGTCCCTGATGTACTCATTCCCCCCCAAAATCCCTTTATTAAAAAAGGTCTTAAGACCTTCCTATTTAATCAAGCATTTTCAGAAATGTAAATTCTACTATGGATAACAGGTTATTTATTACTGTGATTTTTAATGCTGTATGTGGAATTTTGTAAAGGTGCCCTGAGCTTGGGAAGGACGCCTGATAGAAATACATTTTTACTTACTTACTTACCCTCTGTTACCCTCCGGTTTCCCTCCACTCCAATAAACAATATGTCCAAGGATGAAATGGTAATAGTATCCTTCTATTTTCTAGAATGTATTCTATTCCCTATAGTGTGACAGTAAGATCTACCCACCCACCCACCCCATTGCGCTGGTCCGTGGCGATCAGCAGACTGAAGGCCCTCCCTCTCCCTGCTCACCAGTTTGCAACTGACATGTTGCATTTATAACTAAATTTGGTTATAGAACTACTTGTTAACCCCCAAATTGCTTATACAAATTAAAACAACATACACACAGTTATATTAGAGCCCTGTTAAATTCACAGGATCCCCTATTCCCTGGTATGTGGAAGAAACTTTAAGAAAAGAAGAAAGGAAAAAAGGAAAAGGACTGGTCCAGTTTTGAGCCACAATATACCATAAATTGCTCTCCATAAATGAAACAATGAAAGCTCAGTGCCTCCGACCAAGGGTAACCCCCTCTGGTTATATGGAAAGTGATGAGGCAGTGCGCACACATTAATTATTGGCTTCTACAGTTTAATGTCTCCAGTCCTGCGAGTCGAAACAGGGCCCTTGCAGGCAGGTGCAGGCTATAAATCCTGCTTGTAGAAAATAACATGGGAACTTGCTGATTTTAAAGTTCCAGGTGGGGTCTTGTCCCCATAACAATTTTAATGTGTCTTGTGCAATGCAGGTATCAGGTCTAATCTCCCAGGCAGTGAGAGTGTTCCTTGAGCTTTATGAAAGGGAGCCAAGATGGGGGGGGGGAAGGAGCAACCAAGGAACTACTAGAACTAAATGGAAATTGAGTAATCTTTCATCCAGAGTTTTTATGGCCAGGGTGAGGATTCCCCCAATGTAGTGCAGCAATGTCCCCCTCAGAGAAGGGTTTGTCATTATATCCAGCCAGTAAATTTAAAAAAGGGTACTTTACGGCATAGAGCCATGGACATTGGTATTTAATTAAGTTAAGTCCTTCTGCCAGCTGATATGGAACAAGATAAAGCAAAAGCACCAGATTTATAGTCTCTATATTTCACCAGTGATTAGTACCTACAAATACCAAGGGGCTGTCAGCGATCGGTAAATAATGCAGGGCACTTCAGTTTGAGGTAATCCATCGCAGGGTCTGTCTCCTCGAATGAGGACCAGGATCCATCTAGTTGTACTTGAAACTTGGCAGGGTATACCATGCGAAACTTTATTGCCGAGGCTATACACTTGGATACTGTCGGGTGAAATAATGTCCAAAGCTGTTGGACTGTTGCAGGCAGATCTTGTATTACCCTGATCTTTAGTCCTTCCCACAGAACATCTTGTATGTCCCTCAGTTTTTGTCATATGTTTTGTTTTTCTTGAAAGTTGAGGAAATAGCATATTAATGGTCTGGTTTGGGCATTCGGTGGAGGCGTAGGCCTAAGGGCAAGGTGTGCTCTCTCCAAGATATAAGTTGGGCTGAAGGGGGAAGGCCCAGCAATTTTTGTCAGTAGTTTTTGCACAAATAAAAGCGTTTCCATCCCTTCCTCCCTCTAGGGTATTCCGACTTCTCCCCCTCTAAGTCTTCAATTGTGATCTCTAATTTTTTGATGGTCTGGTGATTTGTGGTAATGAGCACATCCATTGTGTCTGTCCACTTCTCCTCAGAGATAATGTGGTCCTCGTTGTCTGAAGTGCACCTGGTGATATCTTCTAAAGCGTCGGAGACAAGAAAATGGATTTCATTCTTGAATGGTTGGAACTCAGAAAGAAATGATTCCAAGGTAAGGGTTATTGATTCTGTGGCTGCCAGGGGAGAGGCTGACATTGACTGTAAGTAACCTGCAGCAGTGGGATTTGCCCAAGGCTTCATTGGCTCCTTTTCTGGAGTGACAAGCAGTGTATGCCGAGGCGTCACCTGTCTCATCTCTACTTCCATTCTTCTTCAAAATCCTTTGTCTGGGGGATTGGATGAGGTTCTGCAAGCTGTTGGACCCTGTTTTTTGTCTGTTAGTTGTAAAGATTATTGAAATAAGTTGAAATAGCTGGCCAGGTGAGTGGAGCACTAGTAGAACACTTCCTATTCAGTTGGCTGCATCACGAGACCAATCAATCAAGCTTTTTTCTAGCTTGTGCTCATCTTTGTGGGCAGTTGGTAGTGCTGAAGTATTGGTCAGGTGGTCTTTACCCTGATGTATAAAGGGGTTGTCAGGGTGGGGGAAGTGGTAGCCAATAATAAAGGAGATGGGCAAGGGGGTTTGCAGATGGGGGAAATAGAGTTCACCGGGGAGGGATTGCTTATCTGTTTGTGGCACTCAAAAATGGACCAGATGGGACACAGGGTTTGGGTGCAGATTATGTGAAAAGAGGGGGACCAAGCATGCGCAGTCTGGGCCATGGGAGATTGCAGGATCATACAGCCCTTGTTCATGGGTTCCTGGTTTTGACATGGCAATGGTGGAATAGTGACCTGCTTCCAGGTGGGGAGAGTCCTAAAAAAGGCATTAGCTTTCAAGGTGAAGAACCCGACACAGTTTGCCACTCACTCACTCTGGATAGGGGCATCCTCTTCATTGGCCTGGAAAGGGGATTGGAAGAGGAGATAAAGGAGTTCAGCAGATGGCAATCAGCATGTAATAGGTGCTATGTCAGACCTTGAATGATGTTTTTCTTGGTTTCTTCTATCAGCAGGTTTTCACAAGAGAACAAAGTGGATTTTGAGACATTCTTTCATATACTGGGCAGAGCAATTTGCAGCAACAACCCTGGGGAGCAGGGAATTCATGAAGGACCTAAAAAAACACAGATCCACTGGAAAGGGGTCCAGGGAATGTGTTGGGCCCAGCTGCTTCCTGTGGTGGAGGAGCTCAAGCTTATGTGGGGAACACCTGACATAATTGTTATTCACCTTGATGGTAATGAGTTGGGAAAGACACCATGGTGAGTCTCATTACAGGCCATTAAGGCAGATCTGTGGACCATAAAGAGTTGGTGGCCAGGGGTGGAGGTAGCATTTTTTTTTATTTATATTTCAGATGAAACCTTTGAGCTGAGGGCTCTTTTATAAAGGTTCCACATCAAGGCAATAAGGACAATAAGGTACAAAGCATAACATGATCATTACAATGGAACTTACAAAATGTATGGTCAGAGATTGTGTCACGAAGGTTGTGGTGGTATGCAAAAACCATTGGGGCAATTGAGTGGGCAAGGAAGAGGCTAAACAGGTGGGTGGCTCAGTTCATGACAGAATTAGTGGGAAGCTACTTTGCACCCAAGGAAATAAATTTTGACAAGCTAGAATTTTATAGAGATGATGTGGTTCACCTTTCAGACCTAGGCATGGCTTTCTTTTTGCTGCCCTTCTGTAATTTGGCAGACACTAGGTTGAAGTGCAGCTAAAAATCCCCGCAAGGGGGAAGTCCCGCCATCCAATGCAAGCTGAAGGTGGGGACTGGTGGGAAGAGAAGTCAGGATAAGAAAGGAAGAGCACAGAGGGCTAAAAAGGGGGGTAGCTGGGGGGAGGTTCTACGGCCTGGGGGCAGTGCACCGGGACATGATTAGAATAGGGGGTGGGAGTATAGAAAGGCTAGTGGTCGGGTACATGACATCTGGACCTAGCCTAGTAGAAGGTAGGGAGTGTTGTGGTTGATGGCGGTGGGAGGTCAGATGACGCATCCAGATCCCGAGAAGAGAGGAACAGAAAGGTGGAGAATAGGAGAGGCTATGGATTTCAATGCAAGATTGAACTGGGAAAGCTTCTATGAAAACAAATCAACTGTGATGTTTGATGAACTATTATCGAGTAACCTGTAATGTTATACAGTGGTGTAAGTAAAGGTAATTGCCTTTGCACATCCAAAAGCTGTCTGGACATTAGGTAATTTTAGAAGGGATGGTCAGAAGACAAATAGGGTTGCCATTAGAAGGCAATCAGAATTGTCTGATGGCATTCCTGGAGAAATGGAAGGGGATTAGGTGCTATAGGGATAGAGGGAGGGGAGGAAAGGGGGTGGGGTGGTGAATTGATAGGACAGAAGGAAGGGGTGGAGCTTAGTGAGATCATGACTGACAGAAGGTAGTCAAAGTTGCTAGCTAAATTGACCCACTCCTGCTCTCATGCACACCACTGTGATATTCTCCTCATATTGAATTGGCTATCCTTTGAGGCCAAAATGGATTTTCCAGTACTATGTACTGTCTTTAAACTAATACACCTTCCCTCCTCTCCTCCCATCCTCTCCAATCTGCTCTTACTGAAATCCTTCTCTAGGACACTTAGATCCTCTCATCTCCCCATATTAAGTATCCCCAAACCCCACTTAGCCATAGGCAACAGATCCTTCCATGTTGCTGCACCTCAAAAATGGAACAAACTCCTCCACAAATTACTGTTCTGCACTTCTCTTCATCACTTTCAGAGACTCTACAAGGAAATCTTCTTTCCTCCTCCTACTTGCAGCTGTCACTAAATTGCCATACCTCTACTGCCTTCCCACTTTTCTCCCTTCTCCTTCACCCCTGCTCTCCCCACTATCACCCCCTGGCTCATATTCTCTTCTGTTATGCTGCAGGCTGAGTACCAACCTACTATACTTTAGGAGGAGACTGAATCTCCCCAACCAGTATGAACTTGATGTTTGATTTAATATTTTGTCTGCACTTTAATTGTCTATTGTTCACTGTTTATCTGCACTTTTTGATTGTTAATTGCTTTATATGCTAACACTGAAGAAGTGTCTGTGCACACTCCCCTTGTACTTGTTCTTGTTAAGTTTCCTCTCCCCCTGATCACCCCTGAAAAATGGACCTTGTCTCAGTGGACCTACCCAGTTACCAAAATTCAAATAAATAAAGGGTAAGGGAGTAGGTGAGATCATGATTGGCAGGTCTCAAGGAAGTGATGCGTGCACCTAAGGGGACACAGGATTGGCCTGAGGGAGTGGCCTGGGGGGTCCTTGCCATCAGTCCTAATGGGGTTTATAAAGCCAGGTTGGGGATCTCTCTCCCTCTTTCTGATGGGATTTTTTCATTTTCCCACACACCCACCCTGACAGTTTTGGCTGACCAACGAAGATCAGGGAGGGGCAGGATGCACCTAGGGCAAAAGTTATGATTGAACTGAGGGTCCCTGGGCAGGTGAACAATTCCTGCCAGATGAAAGGTGGCTGGAAGAGCAAGTCTTGAAGGAAAGGGAAGTCAGGATAAGGGGGGAAGGGTACTGAGGGCTAAAAGGTGGGGGATAGCTGAGGGAGGGGGAAGATACCACTGGCTGGTGATAGTGCATCTGGATGTGATTAGAAGGAGGGTTGGAGTATAGAAGGGCTAGGTGTCTGGTCCATGAAATCCTGACCTAGCCTAGTAGGAGGTAGAGAGTGTTGTGGTTGATAATGGTGGGGGGTTGGATGATGCATCCGGACCCTGAGAAGAGTGGAACAGAAAGGTGGGGAAGAGGAGATGCTATGAATTTCAATGCAAGATTGAATTGGGAAAGCTTTTATGGACACAATGAACTGTGATGTTTGATTAACTATTAATGGGTAACATATAATGTTATACAGTGGTGTAAATAAAGGTAATTGCCTTTGCACATCCAAAACCTGTCTGGACATTGGGTCATTTCAGAAGGGATGGTCAGAAGACAATGACAAACAGCAAAAAAAGTTAATTTTTACAGTTTGTGCCATTCACATCTCGGAATCTGAATTTCCACCTTAAATAAAACTTACCACATCCAGAGATCTACCCCTCAAGATCAAATATTAAAAATTTCATGCAAATCAATTGAACAGGTGAGAATATATTAAAGTTCAATTTTTGAGGTTTAACATAGAATGTCCTGCTCAACTCTAATTATAGAGGTGCTACCACACACCTATCATACAGATATAGTAATAGATATGGATACATATATATATATATATATATATATATATATATATACACACACACACACACACACACACACACATATATATATATATATATATACATAAATAATGGACCTACAATTGATGTCTATTGAAGATTTGTCTAAACTGTGTTTTGAAGAGTAAATTCAATGTTCTTAAGAGGCTTTGCTTTCCTTTATATGATATTCATTAAGTCTAGATTGTATCCAGTGGCACATTGTTCAATATTACATGAAATATATATAACTCAACATCTCATACTAGTAGATTCTTTTATATGTAGATGTAAAGACATTGCAGCACAGCAGAACTTGGAAAAAAATTGCTCTTCAAAAATTCATATCACATATAACTATCTTAAAAAGGTTTTTCAAATACAACTATGTTTAATTAAAATTCTAGACAGAGAAAAGTGACATCTCATTATATAATATCAATTAGAAATTTATGAATTTAACAACTATTTTATAAATGTGAAGGAATTTCCTCTCCTTTTTGTAATTGTACCTGGTGAGAAGTAGATAACCTCAAGCATATACTGTTAGTATTTTGGTGGTAAGGAAAGGAACGTTTATCTTGGTGACTTTATTGCCAAAATTATATCTCAAATTATGATTTATTAAATCTCCTGTTCAGTTGTGGAAATGATGTAAATATCAAAAATGTGTTAGCTTTCCTACCTACTGTAAAGTCAAAGATGCTGTGAATGTTCTGGATACCCCATCTGTTAATGCTTTATTTTTTTCCAAAACAAATGGTTTGATACCTTTTATTGGACCAATATAAATGTAACAAAAGAAAACAGTGCTTAAGTTTTTGGACCATCCAAGTCCTTCCTCAGAAGCTTATGGCAGGTTTTTTTTTTTTTGGTAAATCACATACTATTAACACCCAGCACATACATAAAAAAAAAGAATTCTCAATTGTTTAAAGTGCCTTTTTAAAAAAAATAATAATTTATATGTTTGTTAAACTCTTCACCACAGCAGAGTGTTAGATTGCAGAGTAATACCTCTTCCTGTAAAGTTAAGTTAGGTTGTACAACCAAGACTGAGCAGGGCTATACTTCTGCTGGAAAGAATCAAAGTGGAGTGCCTGTGACACAAGGTGAAGGTTAGAGAGGTTACAATTGGATTACATAAGTGGTCTACCTAGACCTATTAAAAACTTACAAGAGGTATATACAAGAGTAAAATTGAGGAGCCAAAAAATACACTGAATAAACTCTGTGAGGGTGGTTCATTGGCCAAATGCCACAAATGCTGTATGTTTGCAATCACAACCAACCATGCTGACAATCTGTATGAATGTGGAAAATGTTTACAGCTTGACACAGCTCAATGTAAACTTCAGAATGTGACAATGCAGCTTACAAATCTGAAAGAAATAATGAATATAGAACAGGAATCTGGGTTCAAAATGTGGTTCCTCCTATACCCCCTATTCTTTCAAATAAAGTAACACCCCTGCAATATGTACCAAAGAAAAGAATGAGAGATGAACAGGTTGTGGAAAATGAAAACAGCTTACCTGGCACTTCAGGTGCTTAACAGACAAATACAAAAACTAAACATACAGGAGTTGAGGGATGTAATGACTGGTACACCATTAGCAAAAATAAATAAATAAATATAAAAAGGAAGAAGGGCTTTAACATCTAATGAGATCACCATCTCTAATAGATACAATACCTTAATGGATACAACGGAATATGACAACACCAATATAGCAAGTAATGAAACTAAAAAGGAATGTATTGTAATGGGAGACTCCATAATACATAAATGTGACTCCATAATATGTGAGAGAGACAAAGAAAGCAGAATGGTATTATGTCATCCAGGAGCCCAAGTTGGAAATATTCAACATCAAATACCAAAATTATAAATCCAACCCCCAGTATAAAGCAGCTTGTGACACTCCACGTGGATATTAATGATGTGGGAACAAACTATGAAAAATATATTTGTTATGATCTACTAGATATGGTTGAGAACGTACAACAGTTAGGTGCCCATGTTATCATCTCAGGACTTTTACCAATACAAAATGCAGTATGTGAAAAATTGCTTACCCTGCAAATAATTAACACCCAGCTCAAAAACTGGTGCACATCTAAACAAATTGACTTCTTAGATACACGGGATCACTTTATACGAAGAAAATCACTTTACAGCTATGATGGCTTGCACCTAAGTATAGATGGTGCCACATAATTGGGGTCCTCATAAAAAATAAAATGGAGAATGTTAATTTAAAATAATGATGTAGGGGGAAGGGAAAATATTCATTACTCATCTATACCAAATAAGAAAAAAAAATAAATAAACCATTAAACTGTCTCTTAAGTAACGTTAGGAGTATAAACAATACATTTTCTGAATTACAGGGTACATCATCTACATTTAATATAGATTTATTAGTGGAAACATGGCTTGAAAACCATGATGAATGGGGTAAGAGCATAGTAGGCTATAATATGATTAGAAGAGATTGTGCAAACAAGATGGGAGGAGGAATAGCAATTTATATATCAAACACATTAAAATATATAGACATTTTATCTCAAATTAAAAACACAAATACAGACACTTTGTGGATCAAAATAAATAATGGTACACTAATGAACAGGTGGTAGGACTATGTTATCGGCACCCAAACTCTACAGCAGAAATTAATGAGGAGATACTACAGGAAACACAAAAGGCTCTCGAGATTGACAATGTAAGACTTCAACCTTCCAGACATCCCTGGGAAATTAACACTGTCAATACATAATCGGGTAGACAATTTCTAGATTTTTGTGTAGAAAATAATCTAACTCAGCAGATAGCTACCCCAACTGGACATAATAACATATTAGATCTGGTGATAACGAACAAGGAGATAAATATTAGTAACTGCGAGGTCAAAGCCCCAATAGGGAACAGTGATCATTCCACTGTATTCTTTCGATTGGTTAACCAAAAAATTAATATCAGGATATGCACTGAATTCTATCTTTATAAAACAGCAGACAAAGAAGCAATTGATAGAAAACTATTAACTATTGATTAACATAATAAACTACATGACAAATCAGTAAATGAATGCAGGGGAGCATATAAAAACTGTTATACATAGTACCGTGAATACACATGTCAAAAAAGTAAAACAAAATATAAACAATAAGGGAAAATGCCTAAATGGTTAACTAAGAGCATTCACAAATTAATAAAAAAAGAAAAAGAAGGCCTGTAGTACATATAAACACAAAATATGGAAGCAGCATGTATGGCCTTTAAGGGAATACAAAGAATTTGGAAAAACAAAATAAATAAAACAAAAAAAAATATGAGATCAAATTAGAAAAAAAAATGACAAAAAAACAGTAAATAATTCTATAGTTATACAAATTCACTAAATAAAAATAATGGAGTCTTAACATCCATAATCAGAAATGTGGAAGAAATAACCGACCCTATAGAAATGGCAAACACATTTAATCCATACTTTAAATCTGTATGCAATAAAAAGGTATATCACTGTGCCAACATAAATAGGGACCCTGAAACAGAACCATACATCATAGACAAACAGGAAATAGTAAAATTAATATAAAAGTTAAACAACTATAATTCACTGAGTCCAGATAACATTTCGGCTGAAATGTTAAAAATATAGAAAGAACACAATTGCATTCGATTAACAATATTATATGAGAAATCATTAAATTCTGGTGACATACCAGTAGATTGGAAATATTAAATCACTTCTATTTTCAAAAAAGGGACAAAAACATCCACTGTAAATTACAGATTGATTAGTTTAACTTCTACCCCATGTAAGATGTTAGAAACAATAATCAAAGCAAAAATACCACATCACCTGAATAATAAAACCCCTTTTGACTTAAATTAACATGGCTTAAAAAAGGAAAGGTCATGCACATCAAAAATGATTTGTTTTTATGACTCTGTTGTCACAAACCCACTCAGCAGGTCAGCCCTCTACTCCCAAAGTGCCAACCTCTGAGCACAGTCTTGTGAACAGTTAACAGAAACAGGGTAACCCTCTGTTTTTGTGAGTTTGAATCAACTTTTGGTCTCAAGTCTTGAAGGCATTCAAACTGTGAACCTCTTATTAGTGTACCCAATGCACAGGCTCAGATAATTCTGTCTTAGGGGGGCCAGATATCTTTGCCTATGAGCACCTAACCAGGTGTGCAAAAATGAACCCTTAAAAACTCTAATAAAAGACCTCAGATTAAACCCGTACCTTTTTCCAGTTTGGTATCACCATTCAAGCGTATGCACAGTGTCTGCTTTAACCATATATACTCCACTTGTTAAAGAAAAGAAATCAAAGACAGATCAAATAGGCTCTAAAAATAGAGTTTTACTAAAATAGATAAAAAATATGTAAAACATAAAATACAGAACCATATATCACAAAACATACAAATCTTTTAAAAGAACAAGGTTTAAACAGAGCAATTCCTACTATAGTATTTAGATTTTGTCTCTCTCTATCTGTATACTTGCTTAAAGTGCTCAAAGATGTTTCTTTGTCAGAGTATAGATAGAAGTCTCCGAATGAAAACAGAATACTGTTTAAAAAAAAAACTGTCTTGGCCAACCCCTTGGCGTGAGGTCACCTGGCTCCTCCCTGTCAGAATATATAAAAAAAATATACCTATACAAAAACAGGATGTCGTATCCAAGTATTAAATTCTGTTACTTCAGCATAACTTATTTTCTTCAAATGACTCTCTTTGATCTTATGATCAGCTTCCCCTTTCCAGGACATCAAAGGGACTTATGTCTCTCTGCCAGATCTCACAGAGGTGCAACATGCTTTTGTATTACCATGTGAATTTCACTGTGCTTCCTCTGAACATCATAAACATTTATGGTTCTAGCCCAGCATCTGGTAAGCTATCATAAATCTAAACAAACAGGCGATCCGCAATTAAGGCCTGGTCTAGTCTGTAATTAGTTGCTGGCCTTCCAGGTAACACCTTCTATCTAAAACCTGTGTGGGTGTGTCATACTCACATGCTGTTTCAGCATTTCTCATAAGAGACAGTCCATAACACATTTTTATATTACAAAAAAATAATACAGTGATCAGAACCAGTTGTCCAAGTGTCACAATTCCTCCCCACCTTGACTGAATTTGAGGGCTCTATCCCCTGCATGGGATGAGCTTCCCAAATCAGTTCACTCCTCATGGACACAAGACAACCCATCTGAGTTCTGATTTTTGGCTCCAGCCCTATGTAGAATTGTCATATACACTTGCAAAGCAAGACTCCATCTTAGCAATCTACCATTGTTCTTTCCCATCTGTGTCAGCCAAACTAGGGGGTTGTGGTCAGTCTTCACCACAAAATGCTGCCCATAAAAGTATGGCTCTAATTTCTTTAAGGCCCACACTATGGCAAGACATTCTTTTTCCACCATGGAGTATGCCTGCTCCCTTGGAAGTAACCTTTTACTCAGGTAGGGTATTGGGTGATCCCTCCCTTGGCTGGATGTCTGGCTTAATACTGCCCCAATACCCACGTCTGAGGCGTCAGTCTGAACTATAAAGGGTTGGCTATAGTCAGGATTTGTCAAAACAGGAGCACTGCACAGTGCCTCCTTTAGTTTGGAAAAGGCTTCTTCACAGGCTAGGCCCCAGGTAATTTTCTTGGGCATCCTTTTCTTTGTCAGGTCAGATAGGGGAGGGAGCAGCCAGGGCACTGTAATTGGTTACAAATTTTCTGTAGTACTCTACTGTCCCTAGAAAACTCCTGACCTGCTTCTGTGTTTCTGGTCTGGGCCACGCTTGGATTACCTCTAACTTTATTTGGTTAGGACCCTACCACATGCCCAAGGTATGCCACTTCTCCTATGGCCACCTGGCACTTCTTGGCTTTGACAGTGAGCCAAGCCATCTGTATCCTGCCCAGTACTTCCCTAAGGTGGGATAGGTGTTCCTCCCAGCTGGCATTAAAGATGGCAATGTCATCGAGGTACACCACGGCATACTCCTCAGCACCATTTAACACCTGGTTCACCAACTTTTGGAAAGTGGCAGGAGCATTCTTCATTCCAAAAGGCATTACCTTAAATTCAAATAAGCCTATCGGAGTGATGAAGGCTGACTTCTCCCTAGCTCTGTCTGTCAACTCTACCTGCCAATACCACTTGGTCAAATCAATAATCGTAAGGTAGGTCACCCCTCCCAACTTGTCCAGGAGTTCATCCGTCTGGGGCATCGGGTGGGCGTCTGACTTTGTGACTGCATTCAGTTCACGATAATCCACACAGAAATGAGTAGAGCCATCTGGCTTAGGCACAAGGACTATGGGTGAGGCCCAGGGGCTGTGGGATCTCTAGATTACCCCTAAATCCAGCATCTCTTCCACTTCCCTCCTAATGTCCTTTTGGACGGTCTCTGACACCTGATATGCTGTCCGCTGTATGGACATCTGTGTCCCTGTCTCCACATTGTGCGTCGCTAAGGGGGTTAGTCCAGGCTCGGTGCTAAACAATGGGGCAAAGTCTGCTAAAACCTCCCTTACTTTCTGGATGTGGTCCGGAGCCATCTGGGGAGACAATTTTACTGCATCCACAGAGGACTCCTGCTTACTTTCTTCCAGCAAGTCCAGAAGGGGGTCTCCATCCTTTCCCCAGGACTACACACTGCAAACACCATGTCAGCCCTATTTGCATATGGCTTCATCATGTTGACATATTACATCCATTCTGTCTGTCTTCGGTCAGGTAACTCCACAATGTAGTTCATGTCTTTTACCTTCCTAACCACTTTGTATGGTCCTGCCCACTCAGCCTGCAGCTTGTCTTTCTGGACTGGAATTAGGACCATGACTTCCTGACCCACCATGTATGAGCGAGTTCTGGCTCTGTGATCGTACCACACTTTTTGTTTCTGTTGGGCAGCTGCCAGGTTGCTCTGGGCTGTCCCCATAAGCTCCTTCAGCCTTTCTCTAATCCTAAGGACATAATACACAATGCAGTTCCCTGGGTAGCGTGCTTGCTTTCCCAGTCCTCTTAGATCAAGTCTAGGGGCCCATGTACCTGGCGTCCATATTAGAGTTCAGAGGGGGAGAATCCTGTTGACTCTTTGGGCACCTCCCTGTATGCAACCAAAAGGTGGGGAAGGTATTTCTCCCAGTCCCTCCCATGCTGTTCGGCAAATGCCTGGAGTATTGACTTTAGGGTACCATTGAATCATTCCACAAGTCCATTGGCTTGTTGGTGATACAGTGTTGTGCAACTCTGCACCACCCCACACTTCTCCCATAAACATTTCATCAGGTCCGATATGAAGGAACACCCTCAATCGGTGATTACCTCCTGTGGAAACCCAACACAGGACAAAATTACAAGTAAGGCATGTGCCACTTTGTCTGTACTGAGTGAGGATAGGGTAACTGTCTCTGGGTACCAGGTGGCATAATCCACCACAGTCAGTATGAATCTCTTCCCTGAGGAGCTGGGGGTATTTAAAAGCCCCACAATATCCATTTCCACCCTCTGGAATGGCTCCTCCACTCTGAGTAAGGGAATCAAGGTGGCTTGGGTTTTCTTGCTCACCTTCCCTATTTCTTGGTACTGGTGACAAGACCTGTAATACTCCTTCACCTGTAGGGTGAAGTTAGGCCAGTAGAAATTCTGGGCCAACTGCTGCATCATGCACGTGATTCCCAGATGACCAGACAAGGGAATATCATGTGCAATCTTGAGCAACTGCTCATGATACCCTTGGGGAAGAACAAGCTTCCTGCCTAGCACCCCTCCCTCTGTCTGTACTGCCTTAGTATACATAAGTCCATTTTCCCAATAAACCTTATGTCTGCTGTCACCTCCCTGTGTGCCGTCCTAGTCTGCCCAAGCCCTCAGCTTCTCTAAACTAGGCTCACTTCTCTGAGCAGCTGCAAACCCCTCACACATTCCTAAGGCATGGGACAGGTCCCCTCCAGTCACTAAAATAGGGTCCCTAGCACTAGCATCAGGACACTCAGGATCACTGTCAGTCCCCACCCTCTGACAAGGGGTCACCCCTCCCTCTTCAGAGTAACCCTCTGTAGCTCTGTGGTTATTTGCTACTGGGGAAATTTCTATTTCCTTTTCATTAGTCTCCCCATCTGGAGACACGGGCTGGGGAACCAGCCTCTCAGTGGTTTCCACAATGGCTTCTTTGGGGTTCAGGAATCTCAATTTTCTCTTGCTGCTTGGTTACGGGTAACTGCAGATACCATCCCCTGTTGGAGATTATTGCCCAGGATCACATCCACTGCTAATGTTTTGGCTACAGCCACCTGTTGCACAGTTCCACCTGTTTCATCCCAGTCTAAGAGAACACTAGCGAGGGGCAATGTTTTCTCCCCACCCACAAAATCCTGTACAGTGACGTGTTTATTGGGTATAAGCTGACTAGGCTGTACCAGAAGCCCCTTTACCAAGGTCAGGGATGCCCCCTTATCCCTTAACCACTGCTTCTGTACACCATTCACCACGACTGGGTGCATGTGTTCCCTCATGTTCACTAGCATGCTTCCAGGGACACACAAACAACCCACTTCTTTTCTAGCACCCGGTTGTGTATTATTACTTGCCTTTTTGGGACACTGGCAATATACCCAGTTTCTTTAGACAACCAACATTCATTTCTCTTTTCAGATAACTCTTTTCTCTGAAACCTGGGGCTAACTAGTTTTGGCGGAGGCAGTGAGGGTTTTAGCTGCCCTGAAGGTGTGCTTTTCCCTTTCTGCACTGCCACGCCCGCACCCTTTGCTCTTAGATCAGGTCTGCTCTTGGCATAGTGGTCCAAGAATTCAGCAGCCTCTTGCACTGTTTTGGGATCTCGGTCTTCTAGCCAGGTTTTTAGCTCTGCTGGACATGCTCAATAAAATTGTTCTAACAAAATCACATTTTCAATTTTATCAACAGAGTTTGCCTCAATTCTTTCCCACCAATGTTTTAAAAACTGACATTGTTTCATGGCTAGCTCCTCATAGCTCATGTCAGGGCTTCTCCTGAGCTTATGGAATTTAGCTCTCTGTGATTGAGCAGTTAATTCAAATTTCATTAACAGTGCAGCTTTAAGTTTTCTGTAATCATCACTGTCCTCATTCTCCATTTGACCCAATGCATCCCGGCAAGTAGCGAGGATAGCTGGAAGCTCCAGGACACTCTAGGAATTTTAGCCTGAATACAAACTTTTTCAAAAGAATTTAAGAAGGCATCCATATCCTCCCCCTCTTTAAATTTGGCTATTAATTTGGAATTCAAATTGTAACCCAGTTCTGCAGTCCCAGTTAAACCCAAGCCACTTATCTGCTCTGGTGCCGCTGGTCAGAGTGGTAGCTTCTCCAGTTCATATTGCCTCTGGCACTCCTGCTCCTCACAGTCTGTGTCTTGGCATTCTCACTCTCCCTCATGGTGTTCTCACTCTCTCTTCTCCTCTGCAGCTCACTGGTGCTTACGCTTCTCATGGTCTGCCTCCCACTGTTTCCGCTCTGCCTCTCATCTCTCTCATTGTCTCTTCTCCTGGAACTCCAGCTCCATCCTGCAAAACTCAATTTGCAGCCTGAGTACTTCTGGATCTAGGATACTGGTGACCTTCCCCTGCTGCTGTAGCCCTTCACTGACAGTGGCCCTGTTGCCCTCCTCATCGGATCTGGACACTGCGCTGGCTGCTAGCCCTGCCACAATCGAGGTTTGGTCCTATTTAGTCACGGTCCGTGACTCACTGCTCTGGGTATCTGCTACCATCAGGGCATCTATTAGGTTCTGTTTGCTGGTTTTCATCTCAAACGGGACTCCTCTGTCCCTGCACAACTGCCTTAAGTAGTCTACAGTGTGCCTGCTGTAGCTGGAAGCCATCTTTCCTAACTACTGCTACTCTGACTTGAACTTTAGGAAAAAAAATAAAACAGGAAGAAACTTGACTGCACGCCAAGAGATATAGTTCTGTCTCCTTTTAAAATAAAATTCTGCCTTTTTCTTTATTTGCAAGTGAGCTAACTGTCTCAAGCTGACACACTGAACAATAAAAGCTTATAATACCAAAATTATGCCACTGCTGGCAACCAATCTGTCACAAACCCATTCAGCAGGTCAGCCCTCTACTCCCAAAGTGCCAACTTCTGAGCGCAGTCTTGTGAACAGTTAACAGAAAAGGGTAACCCTCCTGTCTGTTTTTGTGGGTTTGAATCAACCTTTGGTCTCAAATCTTGGAGAGATTCAAACTGTGAACCTCTTGTTAGCAAACCCAATGCACAGGCTCAGATAATTCTGTCTTCAGGGAGCCAGATATCTTTGCCTATAGGCACCTAACCAGGTGTATAGAAATTAACCCTTAAAAATTCTAATAAAAGACCTCAGATTAAACCCGTACCTTTTTCAAGTTTGGTATCACCATTCAAGCTTATGCACAGTGTCTGCTTTAACCATATATACTCCACTTGTTAAGGAAAAGAAATCAAAGACTGACCAAGTAGGCTCTAAAAATAGAGTTTTACTAAAATAGATAAAAAATATGTAAAACATGAAATACAGAACCATATATCACAAAACATATACATCTTTTAAAAGAACAGGGTTTTAACAGGGCAATTCCTACTACAGTACTTAGATTTTGTCTCTCTCTACCTGTATACTTGCTTAAAGTGTTCAAAGACGTTTCTTTGTCAGAGTATAGATAGAAGTCCCTGAATGAAAACAGAATACTGTTTAAAAAAAAATGATCTTGACCAACCACTTGGCATGAGGTGACCTGGCTCCTCCCTGTCAGAATATATAAAAAATATATATCTATACAAAAACAGGATGTCTTATCCAAGTATCAAATTATGTAACCCCAGCATAAGTCATTTTCTTCAAATTTCTCTCTTAGATCTTATGATCAGCTTCCCCTTTCCAGGACATCAAAGGGACTTATGTCTCTCTGCCAGATCTCACAGAGGTGCAACATGGTTTTGTATCACCATATGAATTTCACTGTGTTTCCTCTGAACATCATAAACGTTTATGATTTTAGCCCAGCATCTGGTAAGCTACCATAAATCTGAACAAACAGGAGATCCCCAATTAGGCCTGGTCTAGTCTGTAATTAGCTTCTGTCCTTCCAGGTAACACCTTGAATCTAAAACCTGTGTGTGTGTGTGTGCGTGTGTGTGTGTGGGTGTGTCTGTGTCATACTCACATGCTGTTTCAGCATTTCTCATAAGAGACAGTCCATAATACATTTTTATATTAAAAAAATGATACAGTGATCAGAAACAGCTATCCAATTGTCACAATTATAATTAAAAACGTGGATAAAAATAGACCTATGGCTATCATATTATTTGACTTTAGTAAAGTTTTTGACCTGGCCCCACATAGGACAATTGTAGAGAAATTAAACAATTATAAAATTGATAAACAAATTATTTACTGGATCAACAATTGGTTAACTGACAAGAAACAAAGGGTATCCATTTGGGGCCACTTGTCAAGTGAGTGCAAGATCACAAGTGGTGTAATGCAGGGTTCTGTATTAGGACCAATACTTTTCCACATTTTTATATGATACCTAGAGGAAAATGTATCCAACAACATTATTAAATATGCCAATGAAACAAAATTAGGGGGATCATGTGATACTGAAGAAAAAATACTATCAGTACAGAAGGACATAATTAACATTTCCTTATGGTCATTAAAATGGAGAATGAGACTAAATACACAAAAATGTCGCATCCTCCATTTAGGTAAAAAAAAAATCCTAGGCATAACTACATTCTCAACACAGTAATAATAATAACATACAAATCAAAGAAATTGAAAAAGACATGGGGATATTTGTAGACAATAAATTTAATTTCAAACAACACACTAATATTATTGCAAGGGCAAATAAAACAATTTGTGCAATCAAAAGGAATATTGAAAAGAGATCATCTGAAGTCCTCCTTCCATTGTATTTATCCTATGTCAGACCACATATGGATTATGGTAGCCAGTTATGGAACCCATACATAAAAAAAGAAATAGATAGGCTTGAAAAAATCCAATGCAGATTTATGAAATAAATACACTCTTTAAAACATAATACATATGAAGAGAAGCTAGCTAAGTTAGGGCTACATAGTCTTGAAGCAAGAAGAACAAGGGGGATATGTTATTTTATTATGACATCATGTGCATCCTGGAAATGATGACAGAATTAAATATAGATTACAAACCGGACAGATCTGATGTACGAGGACACCCTTTACAAGTAATAACAACTTATGAAACCAACAAAAGAAAATATTTCTATACAGTCAGATCAGCTAACCTATGGAATGAATAGTCTACCAATGGAAATAATCATAAGTAAAAACCAAAACTGCATCAAAAGAAATCTAGATACATTTATAGCTAGTGGGGGCACATGCATTACTATTTAATGTCTTAATGGATCAACTTCATGAGCTCATGCCTCTTTTCTACTCCTTGATTCCAAGTGATTCCAAGTGAACTGAGGTTTAAATACAAGAAACCAGGGGCCAGATATTCAAAGCTTTGCACCTGGCACAAATTCGTAGCACTGGAAAGGTGCCAAATTTGCTCCTGACTGCAATATTCAAAAGCCCCTTTAGCACAGATGCTGTGTGAAATTGCCAATGCTAAAAGTTAATGTATGTAGAGGAGGAGGTAGGGGAGTGACCATGAATGCTGGTGCACAGGCATACTCAAAATAGTAGCACTGTGCTATAGGTTGTTGAGCCACCAGTAGCATGGTGCTAAATACCACCTGCAGAAAGCATGCAGTAAGTGGAAGTGAAACCCAAACTAATTCAAAGTGACATTTTGAATTACTACCATAGTAATTCAAAGTGTAACTTCTAATTACATCCCTGTCCAATCCTGGTAATCTAGTGCCCATCCCCCATTCATGATCCCTGACTCCCATTGTATTCATATTCTTAACATCTCCCTGATAGTCTAGTAGCCCCCCATCATGATCTCCAACTCCCGTTGTATTCATATGCTTAACGGTTCCATAGTAGTCCAGTGGCCCATCCACCCCTGAGCACTGACTTCTGTTGTATTCATATTCTTAACTTTTCCCTGGTAGTCCAGTGGCCCTCCATCCAGCAGTGACAACCCCCTCATCCCCCAACTATCCTAGAATGGAGCCGGCAACTGGTTCAACCCATCACTCACTACTGTGGCCAGCTGCTGACTGAGTGTTGAATGAGCATACAGTGCTGAGTAATGAATGAGAGCAGGTACATGGGTAAGACTATGAATACAATGGGGGTTGGAGATTGTGATGGGGTTGAGGGGGCCACTAGACTACCAGGAAAAAAGTTAAGAATATAAAATACTAGCAGTCAAATGAATCATAATGGGCAGCTGGGAGGGCCACTAGACTACCAGAGAATTCATGGACTATGTACAGAATGGTAGCATACCTCCCAAGTGTCACTCATTATGAGGGACATACCTCACTATACCCCTTTGAAAAGCAGCCCATAATGAGATGCAAATGTGTCTGTATGCCAACAGATTACCTAAGTAGGTTCACTTGCATAGGATCTTTGAATGTGGCAAACATTTGCCCTGGGCTAACCTGTTTGTACTGGGCTAGTATGTTAGCACTGTGCAATCGGGTTAGCCCCGGGCAAACCTCTCATCAGTGTAGCACAGTTCTGCAGTGTGTGGCCTACATTGTTGTTTGCAGTTGTTGTGCAACACTTTATTTCTGTCGCACACAATGTCCACCAGCTTCAAATCTGCCCTACTCCATCTCTGTCTCCAATGAGCTGCTGTTGCTTTTTGCACTTCCCTGTCACTGTATGCAAAGCTGTCTTATTTCACGGGCTTTTTTAGCACTGCACTCCCAGCCCTGTTTGCACTGATTCCTTTGCATGCTATATTCAGCAGGTTTAGCATAGGGGCTATTCCTTTAAATATCACTTGCTAATGGTTCAGGGCTAATTTAGCATAACGGGCTGTGCTAATTTAGCCCTGGGGCTAAGTTTTGAATATCTGGCCCCAGATTTAATCAGCTGGCAACTATGAAGCACTCGAAGGTCAAATGTCAACATAAGCAAATAAGAGGAATACTTTAAGAGGCCAGGCAGTTTCATTAACTGACATCATGAATGAGTGATTGTGTTATGTGAATACACTCTTAATTAAATGCAAGACCTTTAGATATAATATAATACCCACTTAAGTACATGTTAAAGAAAGATAGTATTCCAAGTTAAAAATTATAAAACAGAAATATTTTATGTATGGTAATAGGATGGTATAAAAAAAAGTTTCCCTAAAGTGAACAACCTGTTTAACACATTCACAAATTGTTAAACCTATCTAGAGACAATTTATCAACTATATACTCAACCAGATGCTATATTTCATAAACAATAAACCTTCAGTGTTGTACCAAGATTTTTACAAGAAATATCAAATGTCAGAGTAAGGGACCAATAAAAAAACAAAACTACCAAGGACCCCCTATGGAATAAGAGCATGCATCCTAATATGTTTAGAGTTCAAAATGTGCCAGTATATAATTAATCTACTATAAGTACATAAACAGTTTTAGGAAATGAAAGGAAATTAAAAACTAATGGAATTACACCCCCAACCCCGTAACATCATAATATAGACAACTAGTTGGAACAAAGTGTAAATACACTATGTATGTGAACCTAAAGCCCTATTACACTGTAACATCATAATGTCATGTACCTGAATGTATGCCTTACTGCATAAAACCTCTTAAAACCAATAAAAATGATTGTTTGTAATATATAAGGATTGGAGTTGTTGGCCACTCTTTTTTCAGCTCATTAAGCTATTTTTTCCAGTTTAGCAATTAGAGATTCTGAGTTACAATATACTGATGGAGATGTAGGTAACGAGCCCTGAATCCAACAGTTGTATTTATGTTACACTCAAAATAGTTTGGAATTATCTAAAGAGGAACCAATGACTCCCATTCATTCATTATTTTAAGTAGGATTAACAAAGAAAACTATTGTTTAAACCAAAGATTTTTTAGATGCCTGCATATAGCTGCCTCTGACAATGTGAAATACTTAAGAAAATCCATGTCTAAAATTCTGCTGTAAAAGTTCTATGTATATTTGATACATGATTTAATAAACTAATAGATTGTAATAGCAGGTGCCATAAAATGACAAACAAATAATTTTTATTTATTTATTTATTTTATTTTGAATCTAGGATTACAAGTACCTTTGAGCCAAAGGCTCTTTTACAAAGGTTCCACATCAGATGAGGTACAAATAGCAGACAAGACAGTTAGAAACAGGATAACTGGAAAGAGCAATGCAATTTGAGAAGGTGGAGTGCAAAACAGATTACTGTCAATTCCAAGCAGTTACATACATACAGTACTGTGGTACAAGGTGCAGCCAGTGGCAATTGTCAGGAACAAGAAAGTGCAAAAGGGGAAGGGGAGAGAGGTTTAGGAGTGGGGGTGAGGTAGAGGAGGTGAACAGGGGGTAGGTAAGAGCTTTATTAGGTGGGGCAGATTAAGCCTGCAATCACAGGAGATGGTGGCAGAGAGGAGGAGGTGGAGGTTATATTTAAAGGGTCCTAGGTTAGGCTGGAAGGAGATGTTGTTGCTGAGGCCATTGAACCAGCTGGGAGTTCTGTAAGTGAAGGATCTTTGCCCCTGCGTGGTACAGCATCGTGGAATAGGCAGCAACTGTGATTCAGAGCCTCTGATGGGGTGAGAATTCTGCACCCTGCAGAGAAGTGCTTGGACACCTGGGGGGGGCTAAGCCCAGTTATTTTTTTTGCCATTAAGCAGGTCTGGTACTTGATACGATTAGACAATTGGAGCCACCCAGTTTGAGAGTATAGATCACAGGTGTGGGTAAGGTGGTGGGAGCCAGTGATGAGCCTGCATGCTCTGTTAAGGGTCAAGGATACACACCTGATGGCGGAGGCAGAGGCCGAACCATAGATAATGAGGCCATAGACAATTAGGGAAACCACTGAGCACTGTACTGCGATCCTTAAGGCATCGGTTGTAAGACATTGCCTATGCCTGTAGAGAAGGCCGATGCGAGAGTTTGCTGCTTTTGAGACATTTTCAATGTGGGTGCAATATGATAGATTACTGTCAATAGTGACTCCAAGGTATCTGAATAAACAAACCTGTTCAAGGGCTGCTCCAAAGCAATTAGTGATCAAGAGGTGTTGGGACTTGGTTTTCTTGTAGTTGAGGACTAATTTATGCATACCAAACCAGTTTTCGATTGCAGAGAAACCAAGCTGAAGATTGTGTATTATATAAGCCATGATTGGGTTTTGGGGACTCCTGATGTATTTATTGATACCTAATCTTTTTTTATTAAGTGTAATGTTTAGTTATACTTATGTATTTAAGCCAATATTTGTGTGTTTTTCTCTTGTTGTAAAGGCAAATATCCAAACAATAAAACTGAAATTGAAAAAAGAATATATGAGTACTTCCATTAAAAACAATGAGATCTTTTTCCTATGGGGATGTAAACCTAGCTTGACTTGAAGGTAAAATAAAGAGCTAGAAATCAATTGTTGTCCAGCCTACTGGTACAGCAGCAGTGCTACCACTCAAAATGCTGGTGACATGGGTTCAGGAATGAGCCCGGGGAGTATTAAGGCTGGTCAGGAGCAGGAGGCTTGAGCATCCAGGGGACCACTCATCTTCTGTGCGGAGGGAGGGGGATGAGGTTCAGCACTTGACTGGCCCCAGGCAGATGTCTGGGATACATCAAGCACCGAGCCATGTAGAGAGGGGGGAGGCATGGTGGATGTCGGTGGTCATGCATTGATGTCATGGTTCATGTCACAGCCAGAAAATGGGAAAAACAGATCCCTGTGCTCGGAGGAGATGGAGTGCCCCAGCACAGATCTCAGGCTCCCCTTTCAGTCCCGGTCCAGTGCCCTGATGAAATTCAGATGTTAGGGGTGTATGGGCCCCACCTCATCCACCCCTGGGAGGCAAATCAAGGCTACATGGAGGGACTACCATGGGGTCCAGGTAAGAGGGAAGCAAGGGGGACAGATGCCATAGGTGACTCCCAAGGAAGAGGAGTGCAGGGTGCATGGGGGAGCATAAATAGAAAGTAAAAAAAAAAGAAGGAGATTTTACGTCAAATCTATCTCATTTAAATAATAATCAAGTCCACTGTCTAATAAAGGAACCTAGTCCACTTTTTGTAAGGATAAAGAGGATTAGATTAGAAATGAAAGAATTAGAACAAAAAGTTAGAAATAGAAACAATCTAATTAGAAATAGAAAGGATAGAGAAATGTTTGCAGGTATCCTCCAAGATAATATCAGTGATCACTCTACAATCAATTGTGCATGGAAAATTTTTCTCTTTTAGGCTTCCTCCAAGAATTATGCAGTTCAAGGATTACTCAAAGTTAATACAAAATGCCTTTTCTAATGATTTAACCTAACTAAAATAGACTATTCAGATATTTTAATCCAACTGCTGCTTACAGCTATGTCTTACTTTACTTCCAAGTTAATGGAACTTCAGAATAGACATGTACCTATTTTGAGATGGGGAGTCAGAGGTGCTAAATGGTTAAATAGTGAATTAATATCCATTTTTAAATCAAGAACAAGCGCTGGGCAAGTTTTAGGGCTTCTACCTTGATGTCTGAACTTAAAGATGATAGATGTAACCAACTATAAAAACAGTATTTATGAGGATCCACGTACAGTAATGTGTCAAATAATGCTAAGGTATTGCACTATCGACATCTGTTATATGGCTTGACAAAAAAAGGTATATGCCTGTGTTTCGTGTACATAAAAAGGGTTCCGATGAACCTATGGTCTCAATTTGCCTTGAAATGTTGCAAATGTTAATAAGGTACATCTTGTTTATCTGCAATGGTTTCTTCTTTATGATACATTGTCTATGTGCCAGCTGAACATACAATTGCCCATTCAATGGGCAGGTTTTCCCACTTGCAAGGGGCATATAAATGGGAGCTCTGGACAACCAAAAGTTCAGTTATACTTTATAGTTTTCATGTTCCAGACCAGAGTTCCTGTGTGCATACCAACCAGTTTAACATCTCTTACTGCACTTCTCTGGAAATGAGGAGGGGGCCTGGGTACCCAGGAATGCTGGTAGAGTTCATTGGTCTGGGGGACACTGGCTCACTCCAGTGCTCATCTCTGGTGGCTTGAGACCTGACTGTGGTCCAAGATAGAGGAAAGTGGGGCCTTTTGGAGGTCCGTCCTCATGGAAGGCCTCCTGATGGTTTTTGTAATGACTGTCCCATGTTTCTGCTTTTGGTGGAGACGTTGCAGTATCTGTGGAAGATCAGCGAGGTTAGCATCAGTGATCTGAATTCCATGGGCAAGGGACAAAACCACTATCTGATAATGGGTAAGTCACTTTTGTCTTTAACCAATAGACCCTGACCTGATAAAGGAACATGACTTGGGGCAGACTAAATGAAATAGCCATATACTGTTCCTAATGTGTTTCAATGTATTTGTTTTGAAGGGTACATTCCTTTATTGAACCTCCAGCAAAGGTGTCATGGTGCTCCCTTCTGTGCCACTCAGGGTTGGATACACCTAAATGTGCTCATGCCACTTGCAGAAGTGTGGGGATCACAGCCACAAAGGGTATCCATGATTAATTTTTTTGCAGTTAAACTTGTTAATTTTTCATAAGATACAGTGTACAGACAAACCTCTTACAGTACAGTACAATGTGAGTTTTTTTAGAAAAATTGAGGCAGCATATAATAAGAACATTGCTACAATAATACAAGGAGCTTATGGTTTAAGATATAGTAAACAATACAGGTGATGTAATTGACAGATTAATTTGACTTTAAGAAGCAAGAACATTTGTTACAGATGTATGGGCAGGAGTGTAAGTGTGTTCATACTGTAAATATGTTACAGTCTAATCATGGTGCCTGAAACAAACCCATGACTGGATGGTAAAGTGATATATGCAGAAAAGTGATTGTGCAAAATTATTGCCAAAATGAGATTGCTGAAGGAGCATCATTATTTATTTCTGAACTGAGTGATTACTGGGACCAAAACTTGAGTTGTGGTTGGTGCTCCGGCTGCAGGCTCGCCTCAGCAACACAAGCTGTGTGCACTGCTTCTGTAAATACATTATGGCATCTGAGAATAGAAACATAGAATTTGATAACAGATAAGGACTGCAAGGCCCATCCAGTCTGATCATTTCTTTCTCTACCTTATGAATGCGCCATCGGCCTTTGATCTGTCAATGTCCTATCTATTCATACCCATCTGTATTGCTCCCTTATGTATATCACATGCCTGTTTGAAGCCCTGCACTTTATTCATGTCCACCACTTCCTGAGGTAGGCTGTTCCATGCATCCACCACCCTTTCTGTGAAAAAGAACTTCCTCACGTTACCCCTTAATCGGCCTCCATCTAATCTCATGCTGTGTCCTCTTGTCTGATATTTCTCTTATATTGAAACATGTTAGACTCTTTCACCATGTTAATGCTCTTAAGGTGTTTGAATGTTTCGATCATGTCACCTCTCTCCCTCCTTTGCTCTAGGGTATACATATTGAGCTCCGTTGATCTGTCCTCATATGTTTGATGATGCAGTCCCTGCATCATTTTGGTTGCCCATCTCTGTCCTTGTGAAGGTGCGGCCTGCAGTACTGCATGCAGTACTCCAGATGGGGCCTAACCAGTGTCTTGTAAAGAAGGATTATTACCTCCATCTTATGACTTGTGATACCCCTACTAATACTCCCAAACATTCCCCTAGCCTTACCTACTGCTTTAGTGGTCTGCTTGGATGATTTCAGGTCATCAGTGATGATGATGCCCAAGTCTCTTTCTTCCCTTGTGACTGCCAGCAACTCCCCTCTCAGCCTATAAGTGGCTTCAGGGTTTCTCTTCCCTATGTGCATGATCTTGCACTTCTTTGCATTAAACCCCACTTGCCACTCTTTTGAATATTTTGCTAGTTTATCCAGATCTCTTCTCATTCTGCCCATCTCATCTGGCTCATCTACTCTGTTGCAGATCTTGGTGTCATCTGCAAACAGACAAACCTTACCGTCCAGTCCATCTGCAATGTCACTGATGTAGATATTGAAAAGGACTGGCTCCAGGACTGATCCCTGAGGTACCCCACTTGTGACTTGCATCTCTTCTGACTGTATACTGTTTACCACCACTCTCTGTTTTCTTCCCGCCAACCAGTTTGCCACCCAGTTGACCAACTTCTGACCCACCCTGAGGCTACCTAGCTTGTTAATCAATCTTCTATGTGGAACAGTATTGAAAGCTTTGCTGAAGTCAAGGTAGGCAACATCAACTGTTCCCTCTTGGTCCACCACTCTCGTTACCCAGTCAAAGAAATCTATGAGATTAGTTTAACAGGACCTTCCTTTTGTAAACCCATGCTGTCTTGGATCCAGTGCTCCTATGGATTCCAGGTGTTACACTATCCTTTCCTTAAGGAGTGCCTCCATAATCTTGCCACTAATGAGGTAAGACTGACTGGTCTGTAGTGCCCTGCCTCTCCCTGCTACCACTCTTGTGGAGCGGGATCACATGAGCCCTTCTCCAGTCTTCTGGGACCTCTACTTGCTCAGAGACTCACTAAACAGTTATGATAATGGCTCTACTAGTTCCACCCTTAGCTCCTTTAGTACCTTGGAATGTATGCTATCAGATCCCATTGCCTTGTCCACCCTGAGATTATTGAGCTCTTGTAAGACCCTTTCTTTTGTGAAGGGACTTGTGCACACCTCCCTCCCCCCTGTGTCCATGGTGGCTGAGCTGTGGGCCCTGCCCTACCTTCTCTTCAGTAAATACTGAGCAGAAGTATCTGTTTAAGATAGATGCTTTTACTTGGTCCTCCTCCTCACATGCCTCCTTATCCCCTTTGATCTTAGCAATGCCCTCTCTGGACTTTTTCCTTTCACTAATGTATCTATAGAAAGTCATGTCACCTTCTTTTACTGTTTGTGCTAGTGTTTCCTCAGTTTGGGCCTTTGCCTGCCTTACTGCCTTCCCTGCTTCCCTTAGGGAAGTTTGGTATGCCTCTCTATCTTCATTCTGCTGTGTTTCCTTATGTTTCCTGAGTGCCAGCCTTTTTGACTCTGACCGTTTCTGCTACTGTTTTTTGAGAACCAAAGTGGTTTCCTTCTTCTTTTGCATTTCCTTTTCTCTCTAACACAGTGGGATGTTGCTTCAAGTATTGCATCCTTGATGCTTGCCACTTTGCCTCTACCCACTCACCTGTATTTCTTTTTGCCAGGCTAAGCTTAACTCTGTTAGCCATCTTATCAAAGTCAGCTCCTCTGAAGTCCCATATTATTGCCTTGGAATTAGATGATTTAGTTCTAGTTGCCAAATTGAACCATACCATGTGATGGTCACTGGCCCCCAGGTGACCTTCTACCTGAAGATCTGTGATCCTCTCCCTGTTAGTCAGTACTAGATATAGGATAGCCCTGTCTCTTGTGGGGTGTTGTGCCAGTTGTTTGAGACCTGCCCCCTGCAAGGAATCCACCATGCGCCTATTTCTGGCAGATATTCCTGATGGTATTGACCGATCTGTATCTGGCATGTTGAAGTCTCCCATTATAAGAATTTCCCCTTTAGCTGTCATGTTTCGCGTATCTTCTAACAGAAATGTGTCTATGTCCTCTCTGGTCTGGAGGCCTGTAGACAACCCCAGTTCGTATGGCTGTCCCATTTCCTGTTTCCATGGTGACCCGCAGATCTTCTGGCTCCTTATGTGTATTCTGAATTTCTGTAGCTTTGATATTTTCATTGACATACAGGGCCACTCCCCCCCCCCATTGCACCTCAGTCTCTTCTGAACAGTACATAGCTAGGTACTGAATTCTTCCAACTGTGGTTACTAGTGAACCATGTCTCGCTAACTGCTACTATATCCAGTTAGCCTCTGTCGTTATTGCCTGCAGGTCTGGGATCTTGTTTCTCAGACTGTGAGCATTTGTGTACATGAGTTTCCATTGGCCAGATTTCGGTGTGTTAGCTGTTGGATGAGGTCTGGCATTTTCCTTGTGTGTTGTATGGGGAGCCGGACCTTTTCCCTCACCTGTTGATGCAAATGAACTACAAACATGCTGAACTCCTGTTTGACCAGTAGCTGAGGGGGGAGGGGTGTTCTTCCAATTCGACATATGGGGTGCTGCACCCTCTCCCCATTTGCTTGTTTAAATATTCTGCAAAGATGTCAGACTTCTGCCCCAATGCATTGACTCCCTCCTAAGTCAGATGCAGTCCATAAAATTTAAAGAACTTTCACTCCCAAAACTGTTGCCAGTTCCCTACAAATTTGTGTCCTTTTTCCTGGCACCAGCCCTTGAGCCACATGTTTAGCTCCCCTAGCTCCCCTTCTCTGACCTTCCGTCCATCTGCCCCCCCCTTCAAGACTCGCAGGATCTCAGAGAAAGTGATGCCAGATGAAATGGATGATAGTTTCTCACCCAGCCTGGTCAAGTGTTCCTTGGTCTCCACAACTGACTGGCTGGTGAGATCATTAGTCCCTATGTGTACCAGGATGTCAATGTTTTCTCCTGCTTCCTGAACAATTTTAGCAATGCGGTCAGTGTCTCTCCATGCTGATGTACCTGGGAGATATCTGACCATTACCCCTGGCTGGAGATAGGTATCAACTCCTTGAATCACGTAGTCTACTATGATCAGAAGTTTTCTGGATTTCCTTTTTGCTTTTTTTGTTTTTGTTCCTGTTTTGGGTGAGTTTTGTTGTACTAGCTCCTGTGCTGCAGTGTCCTGCTCTGCAGAGTCCTCTGCCCCTTTGTTTGATTTTGGAGATCGAGGCAGATACCTGTTTGTAGTTTTTATATGGTTTGTGGAGGTAATATGTTGGAGAGCACTGAGTGATGGGGCACCTGATTTGCCCCTCCTAACCACTCGGACAAACTACCATCTGCAGTCCAGGTGCTTCTGTCGGATGTTGGGGAAATGGAGAGCAGTTCTTAAAATATATTTCCTCTTGAATATGCAATTTGAGGCATTCAATCTTTACCCATGCTGCCTGCAGCTGAGCTCTTAGATCTCCAATAGCCCAGCATGTAGGACAGTGTCCTAAATCCAGAAAAACTGACCCTCTGAAAAGTGTTCCACAGTACATGTAGTTAATGATATCCATTCCAGATAAATTGCTGGGTTTATAACCTGGTCAGAGTAATTAGAAGGAAGAAAATGAAAGCAAAAGTTTGATGTTGTGTTTTGTTTGTTTGTCTTTGTATAACTTGTTATAACAAGTTAAATTACTACTGCCCCTATAAATGAGTTCACTGTGTGGATACCCCTCTGATCCTCCCCTTACAGCTTTGCCACAGGAAATGTTATGACTGTGCTACCCTATAAAAGGAGTGTAGTGTGGGGTGGTTGGGGATGGGGAAGGGTGGTTGGGCCCTTCCCCTTTCAAAAAAGAAGAACCATGGACAAAAGAAACAAGGAGGTAAGAGCAGACACAATCAGCCAGCAACAAATGCAGTAGCTCTGAAAGCTTATCCTAATGATAGATAAAACTGTAAAACCTGTAAAACTCCACCTGTAATAATTTCAGAGAAGATATACCCTGTAAGAAACACTTTGCTACAGAGAAAAATAAAGCAGTAACAGAAGATATACCTTGCAAAAGACAATTTAAATTAGAAGATTACAGTAATCTGTTAGCACACACCTGTAGGCACACCCTGTAATAATGCAGCAGAAGGTATACCCAGTAACAACAATTTGAATCAGAGAAAAATAAAGCAATAAAATGTTAGCAACAAACATTAACAATCTCTGTGAGTACAAATAAAAAATAACAACCTACAGTAAATCCACCTTGCTGAAAGAAGCCTTAATCCTTTCCCTTGCTCTGGTAAGGTTCTTTGCTCTGTCCTTTCAAGCAACCTAGAAGACAAGAGCTCAGATGAAGCTAGGTGCCTTGGCAGCAAGTTGATTGACAAAACCAGCACTACTCCAGACTTTGAGCTATAAAAAGGCTTTTATTTACAAGACTTTCTAGAAGGCCTACAACCTACTGTCTATGGCTCCTCAGCAATCAAAGCCCCGACTGGTTTTGCAACTAATGCGTCATCAGGGGGAAACCTAGTCTTCTACATGCTCCTTCCTAAAGTGTAATTCCATGGGTTTTCATATTACTAAAGGGTGCAGTGTTTGAAAAGCAATGGCAACTGCTAATGCAAGTCAAAAATGAAGTTTGTGGCTAATTTTAATTAATGTCAAACCCAAGTTGCTATATGGGGACAGTATCTGTGTATAGTGTTAATGCAAATCATAATCTATTTTTTACAATCTAAGGTGGCCCTGTTTACCCCAGAGTCAAAGGGATAAAGCAGACTACAAAACAACGATAACTGTCAGACACTATGGACACCTTATACATGCAAGGGGGGGTTGGCAAGAGTAAGTGAAGCCCTCATCATTACAGTATGGAAGTGAAGAGGTATAAAGTCCCCTCAATGGAGCATGGGGATTTATGACTGAGGCAGATCCCACAGGGGTGCACAGAGACATTTATAGCAGTGCCTCAGAGGGACATACCTCCAGGGCTGTGGGATTAGTTCAGACATGGAAACTGTACAAGACCAAGGTGATGGCCATGGTGAGAACTTTTCACCCTAATTTGAGCCCAGACATGGTAGTAACACCTGCAGTTATTGCCTGCCCCCCCATAGGACATGGTGGTGAAGATGGCATGTAGTGAGGGTTATGTTGTGAAGACAACAGTGGAATATGTGTAAATAAGTCATGTGTTCATGAAATGTGCATAGAGTAAAAACCTGCTGTCCTCCTCTGCAACGGATCCAAAAAACTAGAAATGCATTAAGGAATTTATGGGTTTGAATCAATGTATCCCTGTCAATAATATACAATGGTACCATAAAATTGTGATTACCCAGACACTGTCCCTAATGTTTTCAACATTTACTTCTTTGATCCGTCTGCCTATACAATCTCCCCAATGTCCTCCACACACATAATGAGTTTCTCTTCCACTGGACTGGCCCTGCAGTGTAGTAAAATGTATCATTCACATATCTGGACTGTGTAGTATGGTACGGGCTGCACGCCCATTGGCTCACGCTGTTGACCAATGGGTGTACAGCCCTACCATCGGAGTCAATCGGTGGAGTAGCGAGGGTGGCAGGTGGGTGTGGAGCTGCCACCGCGGCTGACCAGGGGGCGGGGCAGTGGGTCTCAGTGGGCGGGTGGGGAGGGGGTACCGCTGGACCACCAGGGTTGGATTGGAATGTCATTATCAATTACTGACACTCGCAATCGGGCTGCGAGCGGTCCACTGGACCACCAGGGATATAGGACTATTACATGTCACAAATGCCCGCGATCGGGCTGCGAGCAGTCCACTGGACCACCAGGGATATAGGACTATTATTTACTACAAATGCCCATGATCGGGCTGTGAGTAGTCCACTGGAGAACCAGGGATATAGGACTATTATTTACTACATATGCCTGCGATTGGGCATGGGGGGGTGCCAGCACAAAGGTGCTGCCAGAGCTCGGGTGGCCACCCACAGGTGGCAGCTGCCGTGTTGCACCTTGCAACATGGCAGCTCACCTGTGGGTGGCCAGCTGTTGCTCCTTTTTTTTTTAGCTCACCTGTGTGCAGCACAGGTAGGGTTTGCGCATGCATGGGCTTAGCACATCCCGGACTGAATATCGGGATGTGTGGCGTATGCATGGGCACGCCCCCCCCACCTGCGCCACATACGTTACTGATGCATTCCTGCACATCGGGATTTGTGCCAGGCTCAATCCCCCTTTGAATATCGCACTGGGGCGCATCAGTGGGTTGCGCATGGTGCAACTGTGTTGCGCCATGCCAAACCCTTCTGAATATCCTGCCCTCTGTGTTAAGGTGTGGAGTCCCACAGGGCTCCATACTCAAACCTTTGTTGTTTTCTCTTTTTGTTAACTCATCAGATGTGTTTACACATACAGAACTAATGCTGGCAGACAATGTTGTCCTTTTCTGCTCAGGGATCAGTATTACATCTCTTCAAAAATATTACAATCTGATTTTAATCTATTGCATCAGTGGTTTGAATCACATACATTAATTTTAAACTCTGTCAAAACAAAGTCCATGTTTTTTCCAGTACCAGAAAAGTGTCAATCTCAGTTTTTTTTCTTTGTGATAACTCAGGAAATCAAATCAGAACAAGTTTCAGTATTTAAATATTACAGTTTAACCCTAGACTCACACCTCACTGATGAACAACACATTATGGACTTAATTTGTAGACTTCACAAAAGATTGAGATTTCTATATCGATTAAAGAGGAATCTTACTATAGAAACTAGACATATTCTAATGCATAGTCTCTTGTTATCCATTATAGATTATTGCTCTTTAGTACAGTATATTCATACACCTCAAATAGAATGCTCACTAATCTCTGGATGACATATCACAGTGTCTTACGTTTTGCCACTGGACAATCCAGATTTACACATCATTGTCATCTCTACTGCATAAATCCTTTAACTGTTTATCTCTGGCTGAACATTTTAATTGTAGTTCTTTCTTTATTATTTTTCCACAAGATTCATTTGGGTTTGTTGGCAAATGGTATTACTGGTTTATTCCCTAAAAACAATTCTATATGTTATACCAGAACGCAATGTTGAAATTCTTTTAAAATTCTCTATTATCACACAGTGTTTGCCCAAAACTCATTGGGCCCAATTCTCAAACGGAGCTGCATCTGGTGCAAGCTATGGCAAACAGCAGCTTGCACCAATGGCCCCTGTGCCAGGGACCCTGCACCCAATTCAGGTATGGAACGCATCCCGGAGCCCAAGTCCCCTTACATGTGGTAGCATCCCCGCTACATCTAACACATGATGCATGGATGGGGTGTGCTGCAAGCCCCTTACGGCAATGCCCAGCTGGTCCCCCTATCCCCGATGACCCCAATGCAAGCCAATGACCCTCCCAATGGTGGCACAGCCCCACCATCCAAACAGATAGTGCCCACCCCATCCCCAGACAGAGCAGGGGACCAGAATAGCCCTCCACATACCTCCACAGTGGTCCCTGACTGACCAGAATGTGCAGCAGACTGTACAGTGTACATGCTAATATTAGTGTGTACACTGCACAGTCTGCTGCACATTCTGATCAGTCAGGGACTGCCACATAGGTGTGTGGAGGGCTATGCTGGTCCCCTGCTCTATCTGGGGATGTGGTGGGCACTACCTATTGTGGTGGGGGGCACTATTCCACCACATGGGAGGCACTAGCAGTACATGTTACTGGGGCAGCATAAGGGTTTGGGGTGGGGAGGGGACAGAACTAATGTATGTACCATGGGCTGCATAAGGGATGGGGGTTGTACAATACCATGGGCTCTGGCACCACTGGAGGACTGTGGCATAGTGCTGCATACAGGGGATACACCCAACAGAGCATATTCTAAGTCCCCTTAGATCAGCCCTGGCTGGTCTAAGGGTACTTAGAAGTCTGCCTTCAGGGTACACTTTGTGAATCCTATTCCCGGGCTGTGGCAATTTGCACCTGCTGCAATGCCTCTTGCACCTTGTCACAGCCCATCTCTGGGCACAGGGATGGTGCAAACCCCGTTTGGGGCAGGTGACCTGCGGTTGATGCAGGTCACCTTTGTGAATTGCGTGGAGGAAGCCCTGGATGCAAGGTGCACCTTACACCATATCTGTTTGGTACAAGCACCTTGCATAAGATGCAAGGCTTTGAGAATCGGGCCCATTAAATTTTACAGCTACGAAACTTGTATAATAGATTACTAAGTTGAACTGCTAGTTGTCAAAAGCTATCTACTTTTAAGATAACCCTTAGAAATGACATGCTGACCAACTCTATTTACAAGTGTTTTACATGACTTTTTAATGTATATGTATTGTATTTTGTTATATGCTTGAATTGATTATGTACTGTATGTCCTTTTGTATTATAATTGTATATGTAATTACTGGGCATCTGTGAAAATGGACTTTTAGCCCACAGACCTTTCAGTATAAGATAAAAAAATAAATGAAATAAATGAATGAATTTGGAGATAGTTGTAGCAGCCCAACTCACAGATTAGCTGCAAAAGCATACTCTGTTATCTTCATCTCAGCATGACTTTGGGCCAGGGCACAGTATCAGTATTGCCAAGGTAGAGCTTACCAATGCTAGTCCCTTGGCCGTGGAAAAAGGTAAGCTGACTGTGGGAGTATTCCTAGTTTTAATTAAGACCTTTGGACTTGTGGACCACCAGCTGTTCTGTACTGAGCCTGATAAATTGGGGATCTCCCCAACCTCACTAACCTCGTTTATAAACTACCTTTGCCAGAGAAAGTAACTTGTGAAATTTGGAAAACCAACTTCAGATGTTTCCTGTACCCAAATGGGTGTTCCACAGAAATCCAGTTAGGATTTTGCTGTTTTTACTGTACTGTATCTTAACAGCCTCCCACTTAGAATTTCCTGTTGCACTCCCCTTTTTATGCAGTTAATATTCCACGCCTTTATAGCTCAAAATATACTGATGACCTCATTACACATATTAATCTGGATTTTAACGCACTTCAAAACTGCCATTTACAAACTAAGCTGTTGACAAATTTGATTGTATTTTTTTTATTTGCATTTTATTTAACCAGGAAAGGCATACTAACCTATTACTGCTTGTTTTCAAGTGAGTCCTGGGTGATGGGTTGCCTGGGCCTGCTTTATTGACAAGGGGAATGTTGGCCATCTCACCAGAGAAACTCCCCTGCTCTTCAAAGTGCCATTGAATGTTTTGCTTCCACCCAGACAGTCACCAGAAAGGGACAGAAGGAACTTTGGTTCAATGTGTCATCAGAAGGATGGCACTTTGCCAATGCACAACCCACCTCATGCTGCACTACAGTGTCAGTTATGGGTATTACCACAAGTACCTAGTGTGGGACTATAATCCACAGCCTTCTAATTTTCCATCCTGGAGATGAGCATGCTACCTACCGAGCCACTGACACTGTTGAAATGTAAGCAAAACCATGGCCATGTTATTTGTCTGTATGTGAACTCTACATAGACTACACATGATATGTCTTGGTGGCTCCTAGTTAAAGAAAATCAACTCTTTGAAATATTTGGGTGTTACATTTGAAAATACATTTGATTTTTCACTACAAATAAATGAGATGTGCAAGCCTGTAAATTCTTTGTTGGGTCTTGTGTAAAGAGTTAAAATGAAATGTAATCCCTAAAGCTCACGTGGTTATAGTGCAAAGCATCTTGCTAACAAAATTAGGTTATGCTGTCTTATTTAAGCAATGTGGCACAACAGGGTGGATGTTACCGTGGGATAACAACGCACCTCAGGTGGGTTGAAGTACGAGGTGAAGCTAAATGCTTCCATCACCTGAGAAGGGCTGTTAGCCCACCATACCCCCCGAGTGCCTTATCATGATTATGATGTGGGTTGCTCTGTACAGAATAGTTTATTTTTTAAATACATGTTATTATTTTTTTATTTAACATTTTTTTTAAATAATCATACTAAACCCCCACCCAAAAAAAAATTGTCCAATATGGTCATTGTTTTGGTTGCTGTTTTCCAGTAGGTGGTGCCAAACAGCTTTACTCACAGTACTGAGAGTAGGCAGTGGCTTCACCTGTTGGGGCTACTGCGGAGTGGCATCAAATAGTTTACGGTCTGACAACGGGGGCTACCGTAAAGTACAGTGGGATCATTGTTCAGTTGGGTGAATGGCTGGTGTGTGTGGAGTTACTTCCAGTTTCAGAATGGCATCCAGTGTCAGTGTAAGCATTTTACTCAGAGTTGAGTCAGTAAACATGCCAGACGGCAGATCGGTGACCGATGGAGAAATTACTAGTAGCCATGGATTAAGGCTAAGGTAAAAGCTTCATTTTTTTTTTTTACAAATCTGTCATAATGTGCCTGATTTTTGTGTATCGACTACAGCCGTCCATCTGTCCCCCCCAAAAAAAAAGAGTGGACAAGTGATAATCAGAAAAAAAAGTGCAATCTGCTCTCTGTGTGATGGGAAGCTGGCGATGTCAGTTGAGGCAGAGCACTCCAAAGGTTAATGGTCAATCTGTTGATCTGGGAGCACTTTCAACTGAGTCGTTGTGCTGGGATAATGGCCCGGCTAAAAGTGACTCTCAAACAATCAGCAATCAGTATTCTTACTAACAATTTCATAATCTAATTTAACACTTACAAGTCCAGTGTGAGAAGGTTGGATATGGCAAGGTACTGACCTGCATCCTGGTTGGCACTGCTGTTTAAGCACTTTTACCTTTAGATGTCTCATTGATTAAGTACATTGACACAAATCACTCCCCTTCTAAGTCACTCTTCCTGTGAAGTGAGCATGTGCCTATGCCCTGAGGATCCAAGATCCAACATTATTGTCAGTCCCAAACTACCACAAAAAATGGGTGAACTCACATTTTCTTACTTTTGCCCCAAATTCCAGAACTCTTTTCTAATACAAATTTATTGCCACCCCTCCCCACTCAGTTGTTTAAATCTGACATAAGGAAATATACGTTACTCAAAAACTGTTGTTTATGTATCTACAGTATTTCATATGTATTACTTGGCCTCTCTAACTAAGCCGAGTGGCTAAATTTAAACCTAAATTCTGTAAATTTGGTATAATTTATAGTTGGTGGTGTATAATTTTGTGTTATGTACATAGTGCAGAAATATCATTCTTAAGCATTTAGGCTTTTGTAATTTGTAGTATGTTTCTATGCTTTCAACTCACTTGATCACATAGTTATCAATTGTCCATCTATTATTTGCCAAATTATAACTATAATAGATAAATACATAAATATTGACGACTCCAACAAGGAGGATTTCCCAAAAATCATGACATGGTTCTCAGAAAGCCAGGGATGAGCAGATGCCAAAGTTGCATTAGATAGACCTACCAGAAAACATCACTTTTGACTCAGATAATGGTGCTCCAAACATAGGTGTTATTAAGGTAACAACAAAAGATCCCATGCTCAAATTCTCAAAGGCGAATGGTGGGAATTACATTTTTTTTAAGGAAGGATTAATTTTACAGTTCTACTGATGACAAGTTCTGGTCCCATAGAAAAACATCCTGAGCTCAAGCCCTAGACGTCCAGGTTTAGCAACACCCTTGGTTCCAAAATTTCCTTCCTTCTGTTATAGGGTTGTCACCTTTGGAAGAGATGAAAACCAAACACTAAACCACACCCCCAAACCCAACCCCTAACTGTGCCCCTTTTATGAATAATGAGGGTATCGCTTGGACTCTGATTCACTTGATTTATTCAGAATTGCTGCTGATTTGCATTGTGTACAACTTTTTTAAATTACATCATGATTATTATCATTGGTTTGTTTGATTCAGATTTAAATATTTTAAATTTCAGTGTGTGTTAACACTGGGTGGGGTAAGAGAAGGGGTTCAGGGGGCTTTGCATCCTGTGTACAAAACTTAGCTCGTTTATTGAGTGACTACAAGGACACTTCTGACAACAAGCTATTTTGGATCGGGTGGCCTTTTCTGGTAAAATTCTTGTAATAAATAAACTACCCCAGTAATGGTGGATGGGATGTAATTACAAATATCATCTGCCATGTTAAGATATGCTACTGTCCCTCCCATTGCTCCTACTCTGAAGTTATTTGTAATGTCAGAGAAGTTTTTAAAAGTGGTATGACCTATTCTATGCTGTTAAATACCCTATGTTTCCCATGTCAGTCATACATAGCAGATAGCATGATATGTGATATGTAGCATGGAGGCAGTATAATGCAGTGGTTTAAAGCTCTGAGCTACAAACCTGCAGACCTGGGTTTGAATCCTACAGCCCACACTTGCATACTGTGTGACCATGAGCAAGTCACTTAACTTCCTTGTGCTCCCAGGTCACTCCTATAAACAAGCTTCAACTTAGTGTGTCTCTCCTGGCAAAAAATAAACAATGTTTTGAGAAATTTTTGATAAATTAACTACATTTGTAGTGCCTTCAAATCTACATTCTGTTCCTTTCACCTCATCAGGTACTGCTCTCTCTCTTCCTTTTCTCATTGCTGTGGCTTAGCATGACATTAGCCGCACTATTCTGTGCTGTTCGTCTCAAAGGCCTGGAATGGTCTTCCTGGAATATCCAGGTAGTATGAAAATTCACAACAATAACTACTGAGCAGAGATGTGTATAGTATTGCTTGAAATGGAATAAAATATTAGATGATTAATTTAACAACAGGGGTAACCAATATTAGAATATAGGACAGACTGTAAAAGAAAAACCGGTGAGCATTTAAAGGTATAAAAGTATTCTCTATCACAGCAGTCAAAGACCATACTCACAATGCAGCCTTGCAAGGATTAGGTTAATTTGCTGCTAATGGTCTTAATAGCCCTACTTTACACCTCTCAGACTGACTGATATACAAACAAAGATTTGCATGACATCAGAACTTGTTTGTAACCTGAACATGCAAGTAAAATAGTGAATGATTTAACAGAATCTGTTTTAGAAGTACATGAGCATTCAAAATGACTGAAAAAGTACTGCCTCTGAATAAAACTGGATTAGCAGATACGATTTCTGAAACTCAGATTACACAATTCACACTGGGACAGGAGGCAGCCATAATGTGGTGCCTGTCTGAATGTCTAAGGGTTTCAGAAAAATGAAGGTGTTAATTAAGATGGTATTGTTTACCTTTCCCAGGAATAACCTTCCAATTTGCTGGTGTGAAATTAGAGGTGACAACTGGGCAGACAGGGATACATGTGGGCTCTTTTATGTGCCCCGCACTTGAAGACACTTCCTGTTTAGCATGCACTGCAAGCAAACTAGCAAGCAATCACACTGAAATTTCAAACACTTGCTTATAGTCATATGAGAAGAAAATGAAACAGTTAGTGGAGGATCTCATAGATGTTGCTTGATCCACCAGAAAAAAATGAATTTGCAATTGTGAAAACAGGAGGATTGAATCTGGACCTAGAAAACCAAATCCATTTGGTCAAAAACCGAGTAGGTGGTAACCTCATTCTGTTAGATTCTTTGGCATATGGATGGAATGGCATTCTTAGCAGGATGTTTACAGGGATCATACACTGAGCTTGTGTCACATGACCGTCAGCAGTCAATCAGCAATGCTGAGCATCATGATTTCCTCATACCACGAATGCCTATGTATTTTCACTTGTCTCAGAGCAGGGGATGTGTGTACACTGAAAGGCATAGCTCTTTAGTTGTTTTGATAAAGTTGTTTTTGATCAAAACACACTTTTAAGTCATCAGAGAATCATGTATTAATTATTATAGTTAGCTAGTTAACAGCAATCACCTGCACTTTCCAGGAAGGGCATGCTAGGAATTGAGTGTGCCTACAGAAAGATATGTAGTACAGTGTGAGCTTGCTGCAGATACTTTCTGCTGCAGGGTGGCGGGACAGAGCTGGGAGACGTTTAAATGGTTTATTTTGCAGTTATTTTTTTTCCTTTTTTTGGTGGTGGTAGAGGACACATACTCCATCTTTTATTTTTCCCCATGTGTAAGAGTCAGCCAGGTACCAGCCAGTCAGCAAAGGGGATACTGAATGAAAGTAATGTAAGAGGCTAAGTTCATGTTAGTGTTTTCATCTCATTGTCTCTCAATGAGGTTTGTCATTGGGGTCAGTCAAAGACCTGAGGGGTTGTCTCATTCTTGATTGTCTCCCTCTCACCTCACGTCACACTGCACATGGATGTTTACTCCTTAACATTCACATTATTGGAGTGAGTTGCTGCTGTCGGTAATCTTTCACTACATCCTACTGCTACACTGTAGTTATAGTGTCATCTAGAGTGTTATATAACAAATTAAAAAAGGAACAAAAAGAGAAAGATATGTGGAGCAATAAAGGTGCAGACAAAGATTCATCATGCCATTTCCCAGAACAACTTCTACTGGTCTTAGCTGAGATGATAATGGTGGAATTGTGAGTCATGCGGCTGTGAGAACTAGGCTGGGCATTTGAGAGTGTAATCAAATAGACCATTGTTCATGTCTCCACAGATGTCTATTGGTTCTGCTCCCACTCCTGGCAACCTACAAGGTTTCCATTGCAACTGACACCACACTGATTAATCCAGAAGCATTCTGGTTTCCTTTCCTCTTTCATGTGAGGGCAGTTCTACTTCAACTACATGAGAATGAAATAGAAATGATCCATATATAACTAAAAAAGAAAGACATCCCCTTGTCAGTTTCTTACAATCAATACAACAGCTGATACTGGTGTGTGTGTGTGCATGGGCTGTGACAATTGCCAGTCCACCCTGAACTACTATAAGATCCACTCATGTAACACAGCTGTATCACACAGCCCAGTGTTCCTTATTTATCTACAATACATGTTGAAGATGATAATGATGTGTGAGCAAGGCACAGCAATACCAAGGAGAAGCTGGGTGGCTTGGCTGGGAGGAATGGGGGTGAAGAGTGAGTGCCATGTCAGAATGAGGAGGAATAAATTGATATAGGGTAAGGAAAGTTCACTACAAATACCACCAACACCTTAGTTTGGTTCAAGGTCAGTTGTCATTCATTTGCATTTCCCTCCCCCAGGTCATGCCTGAAAATAGGCAGAATTTGTCTGTGCACTTACCCAGTCAACAAAAACAAAATAAATTAATAAATAAATCAGTATGATGTGCACTAGTGGTGATGCATGGATATGCAGAAGTGGAAACCAACATAAGAGAACAAGGACAAAAGATAAAAAAAGAAAAGAAAACAGAAAGGTAAGATTCTCATCAAGGGAAATGTAAAGCCAGCCCTTTCCCGCACATCAGCCCCACGGTGCTTAACATCTGCTACTGGCCATCCCAAGGAACATCATTCCACAGTGCACCAAAAACAATCTTTCACAGTCACTGTCTAGTATCTATGTAAATACCTACTGGCCATTGTAACTGAAAAGCTAAAGTGATTCAATGCAGTGTATGTATGTGTGTGTGTGTTTTATGTATAAGAACAAAAATCTACTGAAAGCACTTTGCAATTAGTTGCATGGAATGATCAGATATGCCAATCTACTAAATCTTTGGGAACAAGTATTCTGGCTCATAATTTAACAGTGAGGCCCATGTTCACTCAGGTCTGTCAGACTGAAGTCCAGCAGAGGATTTGGTGAAATTTGGATAAATAGTATTATTCAGGTAATCTAGCCTCTATGGCAATGTTCAGCTGATGCAACCTTATGTACTGGTGCTGCTTCCGTTTTGTCGGGCTGTGTAAAACAGCCATTCCTAAGCAGTGCACAAACAGCAATAGAGCAGCAAGCTCTGTGGGGGTGCTGAAACACAAATGGAGGTGGGAGCTTTCGGAAAACTCATGGAGTGTAAAGGGATCCTAAAAATGCAACAGAACACAACGGTGCCACAGGTAACGCTCATTTCATTTTAAAAACCTGTGTGTAAAAGCACCTAAAGTTCCCCTGCCCCCTGGGTGTTCCTGGTTGCGCAGGCTTCTGGATGTCTGCTTCTGGAAAAGTATTTTAGCCTCAGCAGGCAGGGCTCCCTCTTTAGACCTCTCTCAATCTCTCCTTCTGGAGGTTTAATTGTTATTTTACTTTGGCTTTCTCAGCTGCTTTGGCCCCATCTGACCCATGCATCCTGGCTTGCAAATGCACGGGGTGTTTATTTGTTGACCTTCTAGGTGGGGAGAGGTATACCACCTTCAGATACTGGGCCACAATTATGCAGTTGCCATGTTGGTGTGACTGGATAAGGCAGTTGAGTCTGCCATTAAAAATACCCAAAAAGGCATAGCTGATTCTGCCCACCTCCACAACCATACAGTAGCACTTGGGTTCTTCTCTGCTGGTGGCCACTATCCTTACCCACATGGTACCAGGTCTAAGGTATAAGTAAGACTGCCCTGGGAGCTACAGTCACATAGTACCACAGGTATTGCAAAGGTGCATGCCTTATGTAGCTGCCACTGGTTGACCAGCATTGGTATATGTTAAAAAAGAAGCAATGTCCTCAAATTAATATTCCCTTTGCCTCTTTCTGCCACCAAGACTCACAGCAACCAACAAATAGCACAGCTCAAAACTCCCCCAGGGCCAAATGCACAGCTCACTCTCAAAGGTCTTTGACAGGTCTGTCAGCTTCCAGCATAGGCTCCCTTTTATGTCACAATCTGTGAGTCTGCTCCTATTGACTCAGTGTGCTGTCTCTCAGGAGCCACGATGTCTCAAAGGTACATCAAAATTATCCAGAATTCTGGACCCAGTCACTACCCACAGGACTCCAGGAATTGTCCATTTGTTCTTATCCTTTTTATTATTAAGTTTGGTAGGTCAGGAATCAAAAAGATTGCTGCACCCATGGAATGCCAGGGCCCTGACTCCAATCAAGGTTTTCTGTGGGCTTCTGTGCTTATTATTGGTGCCCAATTGTCCTGAAACATGTGATATGTGCAGGTGACGAACTGCAGATGCATCACAGTGTTTAGTGCAGTCCTCCATCCATCCAGATTTGGTGCTTGATGAAAGCATGGTTGTCACAACCACAGCTCCTGCTGAATTCTGCTAGCTCCCGCTGGTCCCTTTTCCAAGAAGTCCAGACTGTGGGGTCAGGAGGAGTTGATCTGATGGTGGCAGCAAGCTGGTTTTGGGTTTGAGGGCACCAGGTAAGCCCTACACTTGGGGGGGGGGAGTTACTGTAGAAGCAATATAAAAGCCTGATTCACGACTGATGTAACTTATATTTTAGTGAAATTGCTCAGTCTGCCTTGTGCAAAGCATTGCATATTTCTACTTATAATTCTCTGAACTGGGTTTGTGGCTTTAGATTATATGCGTGAGGTTGGTAGAGAGACAGGGAACACTCAATGCTGAGATTCAGTCTCTCTCTCTCTCTCTGTATCTCTTCATGGACCACATATGCTGCTGTACAGTATGCTACTGCATCTCTGACTGTACTAAGTCTCTGGAGTCACAGTTAGTTATAACTTCAATTTATAACACTTTATCTCTACTTCAGTAGTCTGCAAAAAACAGTCATCAACCTCATATCTATCATTCAATCAAACTGAAGACACAAACTAAATGCAAAGTGTATGTCAAGTTCACAAATAAAAATCAATATATAAATTGCATGCTGCAAGTGATAAGGTCAGCAGAATAATAAACCTTTTTTTATTGATTCAATATAACACATTCCTGAAGTAACCCTGCCAATTCCTTCACCAACAGTCAATTTTGACCCTTTAAAGCTAATGTGGTAGATTGAATATTATTCTTATATTTCATATTTTAAGAAGAAGAACATGCTGTTCTGGAATCAGTTCATTTTCAGGAACATCCTGGGTGTAAGAGTAAATGGGTTGGGAGGGGAGGTACATGCAAATATTGCACAAATAACATCAACATTTAAGGGGAGAAAATATAATTCTGTGTGATTAGGAGAACATAATTTATCAAACAAATAAAACTATACATTAACATATAGAATAAGAACAATGAGAAATGGGTAAATAGAAACATTTCTGATAGCATTTCAAATGCAGAATTTGATTCTTTGTTTAAGTCCTCTCATCAGAGACACATTGTTAGAAAAGAATTTAAAGAAAACTTATTGGGCACCATACTGGTGTAACATCAAAACACAGTTGCTCCATTCATCTTAACACAGAATGTTTGTGATGTAAACAGATGTGAGACAGTTCAAATTCTCGCATAGGGATTTGCATATGTTTCTCATGATTCTTTGCATTATTGGGGTATGTACAATTGTACTTTCTTAAAAGATGCTGTTTTGATGCATTAGTGATTTCGTGATAGAGTCGTCCCTGAAAAACATTTGCAATAAAAACCTTCGCTGAAAGCTAAAAACTGAAAACTTTTGTGGAAAAGTTCCTGGGTTGCTCCTAAAATCAAGCATTTGTGCTTAGTGGGCCTTAGCCAGTTACCAAAAAATAAGACAAAAAGGAAAAAAAAAACATTTTATTTTTAATAGTTAGACCTCCATGTGATGTTCTACTCACAGATCTGAATTCTGATTTTATGACAATATCAACCCCCCTACAATTGATTAGAGGGACATTATTAACCTGTGGCAGTGGCAGGGATTGGCAACTGTGTCCCTTTAAGTATATATGCATGTTTTCAACATAGAAACATAGTAGTAGTAGAAATAGTAGATTTTATTTGTCTGAGGCTCCTTTTCCAGAAGGTTCAGAGTGCCCCTCCAAAAGAAAAAGATTGTAAAACATAAGATCCAAAAAAATTATTATAACTGAGGAGAGGAGAAGGAAATAAGTCATACAATCACTAAGGTTCTGGACTTCAGGCTTGCAAACTTTGCCAAAATGGTGAGATATTCAGGGACAAAATGGTAGCGAAGGAGAACATAGGGGATGTGAAGGAATTATGGAAATCAGTTAAGTGGGTGCTACTGAAAGCCACTGAACTCTGCATTAAGAAGGTAAGGAAGAACAAAAAAGAAGGATGCCACGCTGGTTCACCAGGGAAGTAAGGAGGCAATGGGGGAAAGAAAAAGGGTGTTCGGATCATACAAGAAGACCCAGAGGATAGAGTAAAGGGAGATTTACAGGGAGAAGCAGAGGGTGGCATGGCAGAAGATCAGGAAGACAAAAGCAGAAACAGAATAGAGAATTCCTAGGCAGACCAAACTGGGAGATAAAACTTATTTTAGGTACATAGGAGGGAGGTGGAAGGCAAGGCAGGGGATAGTACAAGTGAAGGCGGAGGGAGAACACAGATAGAGGGGAACTTCAAGAAGGCAGAGGTACTGAATAGGTACTTCTGCTCAGTCTTCACAGTGGAGGGAGAGGGGAAAGGAGGGGACCAAAGTTAAGGGAGAGTGGAAGGGAGGACATTAGAGTAGATCCTAGCCAGTTCAGTGAAGATAGGGTAAGAGAGGAGTTAGGAATGTTAAGGGTGGACAAGGCAATGGGTCTGGATACCCTGCATCTAAGGGTACTAAGGGAACTAAGGAAGAAGCTGGCAGCACCTCTGGTGAAGCTGTTTAACTTGTCCCTGGATACAGGATGGGTGCCTGAGGACTGGAGGAAACTGAATGTACTGCCGCTTCACAAGAGTGGCAGCAAAGAAGATGTAGGAAATTACTGTCCAGTTAGCCACACCTCAGAGTTGGGTAAGATGATGGAGGGGCTGTTGAAGGAAAGAGTGGTAGACTACCTTGTAAATAGTGGACTACAGGATGACAGACAGCATGGCATCACACAAGGAAGGTCATGCCAGATAAACCTAATTGAGTTTTTTGATTGGGTGACGATGGTGGGCGATCAGGAGGGCAGTGCATGTGGCCTATCTGGACTTCAGGAAAGACTTTGACACTGTCTCCAACAGAAGGCTGGGAAATAAGATGAAAAGTGTGGTTGTGGGTCCAAAAATAACAAGGTGGGTGGATAACTGGCTGAAGGACACAAGCCAGAGGGTGGTAGTTAATGGGGTACATTCCAGGAAGAAGGGGTGATGAGCGGGGAGCCCCAGAGGTCGGTGCTGGCACCCATCCTTTTTAATATCTATATAAGTGACATAGCGGAGGGACTACAGGCTAAGGTCTGTCTATTTGCAGATGATATGAACATCTGCAATAGGGTGGACACCCCTGTGGGGAGACAATGAGGGAGGATTTAAAGATCCTGGAGGGGTGGTCAGAAACTTGGCAGCTGAAATTCAATGCCAAGAAGTGTACAATAATGCACATGGGGGTAATGACCTGTAAGCCATCTACACACTGTGGGGGGGGGGTATTAGGGCAACTGAGCAGGAGAGGGATCTGGGGATTATAATTTCAGATAATCTGAAGGTGGGGAACCAATGCAGCAAGGTGGTGGGCAAAGCGAACAGAATGCTGGTGTGCACATGGAGAGGTATAACAACCAGAAGGAGGGAGGAGCTGATGCTCCTTTATAGATCCATGGACAGGCCTCACTTGGTGTTTGGAATCCAGTTCTGGAGACCTCAATTATGCAAGGACATAGAGGGGATGGAAAGGATACAGAGAAAGGCAACCAAGATGCTGCACGGAATGCATGGGAAGCCCTATGAGGGGAGGTGGAGAGAGTTGGATCTGTACCTGCTGGAGGTTAGGAGGGAAAGGGGGGACATGATAGAAATGTTTAAGTATGTAAATGGGATTAATAAGATTGGTGGGTAGCTTATTTACAAGAAAAGTAAGTGCTAGAAGTAGGGATCATAGTCTAAGGTTAGACGGGGGAAGGTTTGAGGCAAAGTGAGGGGATGTTACTTCACTGAGAGAGTGGTGGAGTCCTGGAACAGTATGCCAGAAGAGGTGGTGGGGGCCAAAACAGTGGCAGGATTCAAGAAGGCATGGGACAGACACAAGGGGTAGACAAGAGGGCAGAGTGGGAGATCTCTGGTTGAAAGAAACAACTGGGGGGTAAGGGGCAGACTTGATGGGCCAAGGGGTCCTTTTATGCTGCCAGAGTTCTATGAGTCTATGATTGTACATCAAATAAATATATTTTTTTTTTAGTTGTTTTACCAGGAGTAGCACACTAAGCTGAAAGCTTTTTTACAGGTGCGACCTTGGAACACAGGTAAGTTAAATGACTTGATTAGGGTCACACATTATGCAAGTGGAAGCTGTGGGATTCAAACCCAGGTCTGTTCTGCTGGATATCACCAGATTTGTAGCTCAGAGCCTTAAACCACCACACTATACTGCCTCCCTAATTAGTAATTTAAGGTAAGAATGAACACTAGGTTAATCATGTCTACTCTCTGCTTCTTAAAAAAAAAAAATTCTGTTCAAGAATGTGTAACATGTTTTAAGAGTTTAATTTTAAAAAATGTATCCATAATTTTAAACTGTTCCAACAGCACAAAGATATATTTAGCAACTAACATACACAGCTAGACTTGCCTGGCCTGATTTGGGTTGCTATTTACAAATTTTGAATATGTGGATCCTGTTTAAAGAGCTGGTGCCACATTCAGGAGAACTTCAACAAAACATAATATTTAAGCACTGTCCAGCTTGTATTTCTCATTAGTTCTGTATTCCTCCTTCCCATTATTTAGTAGTGAGGTCATTTGCATGCCAACAGTATCTTTGCTCCTGAAGAGTTCCTCTATTCCTGCTGCTTTCTCCCTCCCTGAAGTCATAATGCACTGCTTGTAACATCACAGTTACTCCTATGGCAACCAATTGTGATGTCACAACAGAGGATTATGACTTGAAGTAAGGAGTAAGCTATAGAGGCAGATAAACTCAAAATGAACTGTAAGGGACATCAATCATATATTCGTACACATTTCTTTAGTAATAAATTATGGGAAGGAGAAATACAGTATATAAAATATAAATGGAATGCAAGCAGAATTGTACCTAATTATTATGTTGTTTAAAGTTTTCTTTGAGGTGTCACTAACTCTTTAAGGTATATCATTGATGCACAGCCCCATATCTGTAGCTTGGCAATAGGTAGTGAAGGTAGAGATGGAGGGAAGGGATGGGAGTAAGGCTTGACAACCCTGACAGCACATGTCTATACTTTGTACTCTTTGAGTTTTGTGTGGTAGCAATCCTACTCTCCATTACCATAGATTTTGCAATGAATATGTGTGTGTATATATATATATATATATATATATATATTGACAAAACTATGTAATATACCATTCTAGGATTCAACTTATTGCCACAAAATTAAGGAAATCTCGTGTCAGAGTTTTCAACTCTCACTCCCCATCCCCGTAAGCAGCAAAAGAACAAGATCACACAAGCAACTACAGACAAATATCAGTTAAGACACACAACATTCAAGTTTCCAAATGACACATGAAGAAGCAGTAAAGCTACAGCTTTGAAAACAGCATATGGCATGCTGCACTTACCTCTTTCTGAGAAAGTTAATAAGCTGAAATTGCAACACAACTTCTGCACTGAGAACCCTCAGAGAAGCCCACGGTTACAGTGTTTTAATAAATTAAGCTGCTGAGCCATGGGGTCCAGAAGAGGAAGACCAGAGACAATCTGGCCACCGACCAAAAAAAAAAAACACTGATAAATCCTGTAAATGGGAAAAGAAGCAATGTGTGCTGGTAGTATGGTGGTGCAGTTAAAAGCTGCCAACCTCAACACACACAAGGTAAGGAAAACTGTACTTGATAGCCACCTAAAAAGAGAACTTGCAAATTTGCAAAACGAAATCCAGTAAAGCAATTTATTTTGATAAAGTTTGCCTGGAGGACTGTACACCCTAGCACTTTGACATGTAGTAGGTCTTTGTCAGGGGGTTGTCCCTCTGTTGAAACCCAGAGTCCTTTTAAATGCACTTCTTAATGATACAAGGAAGAGCAAGGCAAAGTTTATTTCTGTGGCACCCAATCCCAGAGCCTCTAGGCTCCTTACATAAAACATACAGCAGGCAGGGTATCAGATAAATCAAATATCATAAAATCAAAATAGATAAAATGGTAAAATATTAAATACAGCATTAAGACTGGCAGATTTTTGGGCTGGGCAGATCATTACATCCAGAAAGGCCAGGGAAAATAAATGAGCTTTCAGGCCACTCTCAACCTCTCGACTGGCACGGCCTTTCTGATATAAACTGGTAAAGAGTTCCACAGGATTAGTATGGTGACACTGAAAGCCCAGTTGCTGGAAGTTTTTTATCTGGTCCTGAGAAAATCAAGGAGGACCCTGGTCGAGGAGTGAAGGGAGAGGTCAGAGGTGGTGGGTGCCAGAAGATCAGCCAGGTAGCCAGGGCCTAGTCCATGTACACCCTTATAGGTTAATAAACTCACCTTGAAGATAACCTTCCACCTGACCAGCAGCCAGTGCACTGTGGTCACATGGCTGAGTCACATAATTAAAAAAAAATCTTTAAGAAGCAGAGAATAACAACAAAGGACATGTTGCCTAGATATGCAAAAGTTAGCCTGGGTGCTATGGGGTGTTTCCTGTGCTAACTGGGTATTGCACACGATTTCTGGGTGAGTCCTATATTGAGACACCCACACAGTGTGAGCAAAACCCATTAGAGTCCAAGTATTAAGTTACCACTGCACACATGTAAATGAGGTGTTCCTCTCCTGCATATGGGTGCAGTGGGAAACTAAGAGATTTGCACAGGCAGTAAATTCCACAAAATCAGGCACAAGTTACTGCCTATGCCTCCACCCCTGAACCCTGGTCGATTGAAGCAATGAAGTCCCTTGTGTCAGGTGGCACTCCCAGCCCTCATATTTCACACTGCCAAACTATGAAAGAAATTCCTAGTGTCTAGAGCCCCACCCCCACATTTTGATCACCTGCCACCATAATCTGAATGGCTACTCTGGTGTCCAATGTCAACCCCCCCACCCTCTGATTGCCTTTTGGCATAAACAGTATGCTGTTCCCAGCTGCAAAGGCACCCCCCCACCAATCCCCATCCCCAGGAGGATAAGGTATTTTCTGGTGTCCAGTGGAACTCCTGCCCTCTGATCCCTGTCCTCGTATGGAAACTTTGTACTCTGGTGTCTAGTGTTGCCACCCCGCCCTCCAATCACTCGCTGTTGTATCATTAAAGAATTTCCTGGTGTCTAGTGGCCTCCCTCCGAGCACAGGCCACTTTATTAGGCAAGAATTCCCTGGTGCCTATTGGCACCCCCTCCCTCTGAGCACAGGCCACTGTATTAGGCAAGAATTCCCTGGTGTCTAGTGGCATCTCCCACCTTCTGATTGCCCACCACCAAATGATGGTACATGTCTCTGGTGACTAAAAGTACCTCCTGCTTGCTGATGATCCACACTGGTCCCTCTTTGAGCAGGTCCCAGTAGCTAGCATGCCCCTCACATCACTGGTACCATGCCCAAAACCCAGCTAACCCCCCAATACCTCTCAAGAAGGTATCGTGCGATGATCCTGATTCAACAGGTGGCACAGCTTACCTTGCATCTACTCAGCCAACTGTCATATGGAATTGCAGGGAGTATGCATACAGTACTGTGTAGAGTATGCGCACTCCATGTCATTTCATATAGTGGCTGGCCGAGGAGGTGAGGTGAGGGCTATGCTGGCTGTCATAATGGGATTGCCACACAGCCCCTTCCTGACAAATATGGGGGGATGGGGGGTTATGTGGGTGCTGCGCATGGTTCAGGCAGTGTGGAGGGTGCTAATCACCAGGGCCTGTTCAGAAGAGGCACTGGCACAGGTCATCAGCAAGTGGGGGGGTACCATTAGTCACATGGGACAAGTATCCTTGTATGACAGTGGGTGATTGGAGGGAGGGGGGGTGCCACTAGACACCAGGAAATTCTTTAATAATACAGAAAAGAGCGATCAGAGGGTGTTGTGCCACTAGCACCAGGGAATTGTTTAATAATAAAGCAGCAAGCAGTCTGAGGGTGGGGTGCCACTAGATATCGGGGCATACAATCTTCATGTGGGGATGGGGATCAGAGGGTAGTGTTTGACACTGGACACCAGGGAAAACCATATCATTCTGGTGTTGGGGATTGTGGGAGGGCTGCCAATAAACAACAAGGAACACATCCCGACTATGGTGGAAGGTGCACGTAGGAAGGGGTGCTAATGGACACTAGGGTATGCCTTTGCATGACTGGGACAACCATTCAGGGTGGGAAGGCTACTCACCACCATGCCTGATGTGGTGGGCAGCCACAGGAGGGGCACAAACCTGCCACCACTTCCTATGCAAATTAGCCCATAATGGGCATGCATATGGCCCCTTAGTGTCTTGCATGACTTTTGGACTCATTTATATTTTCCTGATGAATATCATGCCAGTGCTCCAAGTGCTATAAGATCTGGGGGCACATTTCTCTGCATGTCCCTAGGGGCAGCACACAGCCCAGATCCCTGTCGGGGGAGCTCTACTTGACTTAGTGCTGCGTTGACATGACCCAATATTCAGTCAGATAGCACTGGTGTGCTGTTTGACTGAATATATCATCCTTAGGTTCCTGGACGAGGGCAAGTACAATGCAAACCTTTGCACTCCTCTTTTGCCCATTACAGAATATCTGACCCATGCAGTCTCTTACGCAAATTTAACACCATTAAGTGAACACAAGTACTTAGTTCTCTAATACATTTTTGTTGCTTTTATTGAATACAAAAATAATTTAATCTTGAAACTATTTTAGATGGAATGGGGATTTAGAGTTGAACAGTTTTAGGAAAGTGCTTTTTTAATTGAACATTATGGTCTCCATAATTCATAATTCTGCCTAAAAAAATTATATAGTCTCAGTGATGTTGTTTTCACAAAGCAATAATCATATCTAGGTACAGAAGACCCAATGGTGGGGAACTGGGATAATCAAAAAATGATGGAAAGGATACCATTTTTAAATTAGAATACCTTATAGACCTATATATTTTGACAGACCATCTGATTTTTTACTACGTTTTGGAAAAACATCTCCTTTTTATGTATGTTTAAAAAAAAAAGGGTGTTGTCACATTCCAGATATTTAGTGGACATCTTCCCTTTCTCTGTATGATATGATGACCTGTTTTTCATTCTGTGGGACAGTTGACAGGTATGATCACAGTCCAGGGATGGCATCTCAGTCTGCCTGCAGCATGGTTCGGTCCACTGCTTTGGTGACACTACAGTGTGTTTTCACTACTGTGTCACAGAGCACTCCCCTACAGTGGTGTGCACCACACTCCACCACAGTTTGCTGCCATTCACTCTCCACCCTCCCAGCTGCTGATGTGTATGCCCTATGTGCACCTGTGTCACCTCCCAGAGTGCATCACGATGTCCCTGGCCAGTCTGCCCAGCACACCACAGGTGGCCTGTACATTTCAGATGCCCTCTGTAGCCAGGGGTTCTCCATGCTGCTTACCAGCCAGCTGTCCTGCAGCCACCTTATGGCAGCCAGCATGTTGCTGCTGTGTGTGTATGCTTGTCCCTCTCATGGGCCTGCACCATTCCACTGCTCCGGTGCAGAGATGCCTGACCTGTGCTGATATGCCACTACTTGGTGACCTCCATGCATATGTGCCACTGCAGTGTGCACTTCCTTTGGGTCATTCTATGCCTGCCACAGCTGCAGCACTACAAGGTGGACAAGGGGGTTTTGACCAGGCCTGACTATGCCTCCCTGTCCCAAAGCTCTCTGGGTCCTGGAGTGTTGTAGTGCTCCACATATGCCACAGATTGGGCCCTTACACATTATACACTGCTGCCCACTCCAGCACTGACCAAAGCATCCTTACCCTTTTGCCCTTTGAGGCACCCAGCAGGCCAGCCAGTCTCTCTGCATCACTCTATTGAAGGAGTGCATGTCCAGATGTCCAGCTGGTTTGAGTTGTCTCCACTCAGCAGGGCAACTGTGCCACCCATGTCCCCATTGTTCCATGATGGCAGCAGTGCTGTGGGGCCCCAAAGGCTATGTGTGCTAACATAACCTACATGGTCTACTGTGTCTGCATGGCTCACTTATGACATTCTTTCCCCCATAGGTGACCACTGCACAGTGGCTGAGGCTCTTCTGCCTGAGGCACATGAAGGGAAGGATAATCTGCTGTGGTGAATCATCCGGCAGCAGTGCCTTCTGGCAGTATAGCATAGAGGTTAGAGGAACGAGGTGTGAACGAGCTTGATACATCCAGCAGACCAGTCCTGAGTTTGATTCTCACAACCTCCACTTGCATACCGTGCGACTCTGAGCAAATCAGTTAACCGCCCAGTGCTCCCAGGTCGCCCCTGAAAACAGGCACTTGTGCCTAGTGGGCCTTACCCGGTCACCAAAGACTAAAATAAAAAAATAAATAAGTAAATTCAGAGGGTTAAGGGCCTGGAAGAGGCCTCAGCACAGGTTCTAGATATCCCGCAGGAGACTGTCAGGAACTCACATCTACAATCCCCACTTGTACTCTAGACTGTTCCAGTGTCCCTCCCTGTCCAGACACCTCACACCCACCTTTCTGTCTCCTCCCCCGTTCTTTGGCTTGTTGCCACCCCATTTTTTTTGTATTGTTCTTACTATACATTGTTGTTTGTTTGAATGTTGTATTGATTAAACTATTTTTTCATTCTGATGCTCCTGTGCCCTGTGTTTGTTTCTTTCATCTATTAGCATTGTACAATGGTTTGCTGAGTTGCCCTCCCTGCCCACATGTGAATACCCCAGTGGGTACATCCTTCCACATCCTTTACTGAGGGCTCTTCCCTGGTAGTCCTGCAGTTGTCTGTGGTGGATCTCCAACCTGTATCCTTGTGTCCCTCCCTTGGGCACTGGGCTGCTGTGCCAGACTGTACTGCCCATGTGCTATATCCAGTGCTGCAAAATGTTTGTGCTACGCTCTGGTCTATTCCTTGCATGCTTATATTAGCACCCGATATTCAATGGTTTTAGCTCTGGTGCTATGTCTTTGAATATTGAACAATGTGGGACTTGTGTAAGTGCTATAAATAATGCAGCGTACTCTGCACATGGGCAAGCCTTTGACTATCAGCCACTGGTGATTGTGTGGAGTACTGACAGACTGTTACATTTATCTGTGAGGGGTTTTGTATTGCACTTTTAGGCTGCTTTTCATTGCACAGCATTTGTTGTATATATAATAATCAGTTATTACCCAATGAATCATTATTCAAGTACTATAGGGAAATAATGAGTAATGGATTGGCAAACATTGTCATAGAATAAGGAGATGCACATATAGACATGCTCTAGCCACAGCTGATAGGGCTGTGAAGAACTACCAAATGACCAAAGTTATTTTCTTATTGGTGTCATATTGTGATGTTTAGTCACAATCATGAAAAACTGCCATGCTGCTAAATCAGTTCTCTTGAATTTATTTAGTCAGAGTAAATGCTGCTGGTATGTGTGTGTATGTGTGTGTGTGTGCGTCAGTGCTCCCAGATTAAGTTTGCCTTTTTCTTGTAACTGCAGGGTAATATTCCTATGCTTTCCTGTAGATTACATCTTTCCAATATATAACTAATGCAAGTCTATGGGAAGAATTTCCCTGTTGATAGCTCCAAATTCCTGTAAACAGAGTTCCTTACCATTTAGATAAAATACCTGACATTCCCTACATGCTTAGTTAAAGGAGACTGCACTGAACCTTTGAGTAGCTTGGCAGAAGACACCAGGAGAAAGGACTGCTGTGTGACTGGACTTCTCTGCTGGGACTAAAGTAGAAGAACTTTTGTATTTGACCTTTAATTTAGGGTAAAAAAACTAACATACAAAACAAAAAAAAAAGTGTGTGTTTGGGTTAACTGAACTGAATGGGTATCTGAAGAGTTATCTAGGTGTAAATCTCAGGTGACTGAAAGGACTTAACTGCTGTGAGGTTTAAATTACTTGTAGAAAGATCTCGTAAGTAGGGGGAGTGGCTTAGCTAGAAGGAAGCTACATTTAAAGACTGCCTTAGAAAGTTTCTGCTAATAGCTTGGCAGAAGACACCAGGAGAAAGGACTGCTGTGTGACTGAACTTCTCTGCTGGGACTATATTGCCCTCCTTCTCTCCCCCACCCCCCACCCAAAGCTAGTTCTATTTTTATAGGCACAGGATTTGACTGACAACAGGAACTTCCTGTTTAGGGGCAGGAAGTGAATGATCACAGAACCACCAAGGACCCACCATCCTAGAAGGGCAAGAGTAGCTCTCCGGCCCCCCTCTAGCTGCTGGAGGTCTGCCTCTGAGCAAGTAAGTGGTCTACTGCAAAATATAGGATATTCTTGTCTCAGAACAGGACAGTCCGGAGCTTAAAGGGCACACAGGCAGAAAGTAAGGAGAGAGAGAAAAAAAAACCAGAGGAAAGAGTAAGGATTGCAAACAGTTAAGGGGCCAGAAATAAGACATGATTGAGTGGTGCAGTGGCTGTGGAGCAGCAGTCTTCCGGGAGATGTTCTGGAGGATCGGTGTTGTCCCATCTGTAGGCACCTCTCTGGGCTGAGGGAGGAGGTTGCTCATCTCCAGGCTGAGTTGGCCAGGATTTGTGGGACCTCCTTTTCCATCCAGGGACCACCAGTGCCACTGTCTTTGCCTCAGAGGTTGCCAATAAAGAGGAGTGGTTGGACCACAGTGGGCTCAGGGAGGGTGAGGGTGGTGGAACAGAGGCGCATCCCTCCCATTGTACCTCTCCACAATTCCTATGCCATTCTGGCAAAGTGTGGCTCCTCCATGGAGGCACCCACAGTGGAGACCAAGGAGTATGCTGGGAACCTCCACAAAGGAGACCCACAGGAGGGTGGCAGGGGACCCTGCAGGGGAAGGAAACAACTCCTGGTGGGTGACTCCATTGTTAGGAAGGTAGAACTGGGGGAGGAAGGGGAGAGGGAGGTAAGGTGCCTGCCTGGCACCATGGCTTGCAGGGACAGGAAGCGAATCCTCAGGATTGCAAGAGCAGCTGCACAGGGGAGGGAGCTGGATGTCATTGTCCACCTAGGTACAAATGACCTGGCTAAGAAAGGGATTAGATAAGTGCAGGAAGAGTTTGTGGAATTGGGGAGGGGTCTTAGTCAAGTAGCATGCACGGTAACCTTCTCGGAGGTGCTACCCATCTATGGCATAGGAGAGGCTAGGGTGTTCTGCACCATGTGGATCTCAATCAGTGGTTGAAAACTGGTGTGAGGCTCAGGGATTTGGCTTCATTGGGGACTGGGGTCCACCTGGAGTGATGCATGCCTATACTGGCATGATGGGCTGCATCTGTCCGGGAGGGGAACCAGGATCCTAGGTGATAGGTTTAAATGTTTCATTGGGAAGCTTTTAAACTAGCCAAGGGGGGAGGCACTGGAAAGGAGCAGAAAAATCCTAGCCCCCACAAATAATAACGGTAGTAAGTGCGGCAAACACCAACATAGAGGTGTCGATAAGGAGAAGGGCAGGGTAAATGGAGAAAGTGACAAAGGCAAGAAGGACAGGGATGGGGCAAAAGGGAGTAAGGCCATCAGGAAATGGAGGTAATGATACCAATGCCGTAGTCTGGGCAACAAGCTCCCTGAGCTGATGGCCTTAATGGAAGAGGGATGCCTGGATATCATAGCAGTCACAGAAACGTGGTACACAGAGAACCATGACTGGGATGTTAACATACCAGGGTACATAACCTACAGGAGAGACAGGCAGGGGAGAAGAGGGGGAGGAGTAGCTCTCTATGTAAAGGAAGGGATAAAAGCTACTGAACAAAAGAGTAAACAGGGAGGAGAAGAGGCACTGTGGGTCACCTTGGAGACTGGAAAGGGCACCACAATCCACACAGGGGTTGTGTACAGACCCCCATGTCAGGGGGAAGGAATGGACAAGGATATGATAGAAGGTATTCTTAGAATGGCAGAGAAAGGGGTGATACTGTTGATGGGTGATCTGAATATGCCAGATATTAACTGGAGCACATTTGCTGCAGCCACATCCAAGAGCAGGGCCATTCTTGATGCCCTACAGGTGGCAGGCATTAGACAGCTAGTTTCAGAACCCACTCGTGAGGGAGCAATCTTAGACCCATACTCTCAAACGGGGGCAGTGAGAGGATCTCAGATCTAGAAGTGGGTTGCCATCTGGGGACAAATGACCATCAAACAGTGTGGTTCATGTTAAACTCAGCTACAGAGTCAAGCCATACAAAAGTGAGGGTACTGGACTTTAGGAGGGCTGACTTTGGCAAGATGGGAGAGTGCCTCAGAAAAGCACTAGCAAACAGGCTAGAAGGAGGTGTGGAGCAACAATGGGGAATTATCAAACTGCCATCACAGAGGCAACAAGCCTTTGTGTAAAGCAAATAAACAAATCAAAATGAAAGAAAAGCCACTATGGTTCTCAAAAAGAGGTGGCTGTGAAAGTCAGGAAGAAAAGATAGCATTCCGAAGTATGAGAAAACACAGAAGGAGCAGGGACAGAGGCTGTACCAGTTAAGGCAGAAGGAAGCAGGGAGGGAAGTCAGAATAGCAAAGGCCCAAACTGAGGAAAAGATAGCCAACTCAGTTAAGAAGGGGGATAAAACCTTTTATAGGTACATCAGCGAGCGTAGAAAGACAAAGGGAGGGATAGTGAGGCTAAATAGAATGAACGGTGGATGGGCAGAGGGGGACAGTGAAAAAGCAGGAATACTGAATGAATATTTCTGCTCAGTATTCACAAAAGAGGAGGGAGAAGTGCCTAATCCAATTAACAGATGCACTCTTGATAGGGGGGTCGATCCCAGTCCTTTCACAGAAGAAAGGGTTCTGCAAGAACTCCTAAAACTGATGGTGGACAAAGCAATGGGTCCTGATGGAATTCACCCCAGAATTCTAAAAGAATTAAGGGAGGAACTAGTTAAACCACTGGCTACTCTTTTAATAAATCATGGGAGGATGGTGTGGTACCTGAGGACTGGAGGAAGGCAGATGTGATTCCCCTTCACAAAAGTGGGTCCAAGACAGAGGCAGGAAACTACAGACCTGTCAGTCTGACCTCTGTGGTAGGGAAAGTGATGGAGTCACTTCTGAAGGAAAGAATAGTCGAGTACCTAGAGGCCAGTGGAGCACAGGACCCAAGGCAGCATGGGTTCACAGCAGGAAGGTCATGACAGCCGAATCTAATAGATTTCTTTGACTGGGTGACCAAAGTAGTAGACTAAGCAGGGGCTGTGGACATGGTCTACCTAGACTTTAGCAAGGCATTTGACACAGTCCCACACAAAAGATTAATAGTCATATTAACCAGCCTGGGAGTGGGACCCAGGGTGGTAGCCTGGGTAAAACATTGGCTGGACAACAGGACACAGAAGATAATTGTAAATGGAGTCCACTCTGAAGAAAGGGCGGTTACTAGTGGGGTACCGCAGGGTTCAGTATTGGGTCCAGTCCTTTTTAATGTCTTCATCAGTGACATTGCAGAGGGACTGGAAGGAAAAGTATGCCTTTTTGCAGATGACACAAAGATCTGCTACAGGGTTGATACACAAGGAGGCGTGGAAAGGATGAAAAGGGACTTGGCATGGTTGGAGGAATGGTCAGAAGTATGGCAGCTAGGATTCAATGCAAAGAAGTGCAAAATAATGCACCTGGGAAACAAGAACCCAGGGGAAGAATATACAATGAGTGGGGAGGTAGTAACAACAACAAAAAAGGAAACGGACCTGGGGGTAATCATATCAGATGACCTTAAGGTTAGCAAGCAATGTGAGAAGGCAGTAGGGAGGGCTAGGGGTATACTGGGATGTATAGGGAGAGGCATCATCAGCAGAAAGCAGGAAGTTGTTATCCCTCTGTACAGACAGTTGGTGAGACCCCATCTGGAATACTGTGTCCAGTTCTGGAGACCCCATCTCCACAAGGACATAGATAGGATAGAGGCAGTCCAGAGAAAGGCAACTAAAATGGTGCAGGGTCTGCAAGAGAAGCCGTATGAGGAGAGACTAAAGGAGCTTAATATGTATACCCTTGAGGAAAGAAGGGAGAGGGGGGACATGATAGAAACTTTTAAGTACCTCAGTGGAATCAACAAAGTCCAAGAGGGTAGCATCTTTCAGAAAAAGAGACTTGCAAGAACAAGGGGACACAATTTAAAGATAGAAGGAGGGTGGTTCGGGGCAATGTGAGGAAGTATTATTTCACAGAGAGGGTAGTGGATGCATGGAACAGCCTTCCTGAGGAGGTTGTGGGGTCTAACACTGTGGGAGAATTCAAGAATGCATGGGACAGACATAAGGCAATTCTTGTGGGGGGTAGGAAGAAATAGGCTGTTGGTTAACTAGGATCTGCGGCCTATCCTGTAGGTAGGGAAATGGGCAGACTAGATGGGCCTAGTGGTCCTTATCTGCCGTCAAAGTCTATGTTTCTATGTTTCTATTTTTAATGTTTCCTGTATAAGCTTTTTTTCATATAGTGGGTCCTCTTCTGTTTCTGCCCCATTTTTGCTGGCCTTTTAGTTAACCCATTGGATATTTATGGGTTACACACTGCTGCAAAATGCCATCTAAAAACTGTATGATGTTTATGTCCACATGAGCCTAGGAATTCTAAATTAGAACACAGATGCATTGTATCAACAATGTAAGTTCTTCACATGATCATACTGTTCTAAAATGGTCAATGCCAGCAGTGTGTGAATCAGAAACACTCACTGAATTTACCAAAATGCTAGTTAAGATTAAGCAGTAACAAAATGGGAACTGGTGTTTTAAAAAATAACATCTAGTTCTACAAAAATGCATTTTTTCTGCTTCAAGACAGTTCTCCTTTGAGATAGTAATAGCCCAGTCTAAAATGTTCACTGTTTATGGGGCTGGAAATATAGCCTAGAGGTTAGAGTAATAAGCTATGAATGAACTTTGTACATCCAGCATTCAGACATGGGTTTGATTCCCACACCCTTCATTTCCATACTCCGTGGCTTTGATTAAGTCACTTAATCTCCCCAGTGTTCCTGGGTCATCTCTAGAAACAAGCACCGATGCCAAGTTGGCCTTACCTGGTTACCAAAGGGGAAAACAATATATATAAAATTACATTTATAAACTGTAAACAAACATTAAACTCCAGTACACAGATTCCAGATCCATGCAATAACCAACCTCCCTACTCCTAATGGAGTCTATCTAACTAGTCTATCCCTTTCTGTAAATCTGTTATTCTTTTTACTTTTAGATTAGTTTTCAAACTGTCTGACTGGAGGACAGAAACATAAAACTTTTACACTGACCTTCTGCTGCGCGGGAGGGAATGCTCACTCTAACATTGTAGATGAGCCTCAGACTGTAAATCCTAGGTAAGAGATGAACAATCTGTGTCACATGGCCCATCCCGAAGCAGGACTGTACACACACACACACACACACACACACGCATTTCCCACTTGACACTTCGACTCCAGAAACAGAAACCAAGCACAAAGCACCTCTTTTGTTCTATGTGTGTCTGGGCAACTGTACTTAATTAAATCTGTCACACTAGTTTATGCTTACTTTTTTTGTTTGTTGAAAGAGAAAGATCCTTCAAGCCAAAAAAGTGATGGGGTTATACCCACCCCTCGTCCTGCAGTTCGTATGTGTGCCCAAGGAATGAAATAGCTCACAGACTGCAGGTCCATTATCTGTAATCTGACACTGTAGTACTTCAGTGTTTTGCAGACATCATATAATGAGTTAACCCCTAAGCTGCTGAAAGAAATAGAATACATCTATTAGACTGAGCTGGACAGATGATAGAAACAGTAGTTTAAAAAGTTTTTTTGTTACTAACCAGAGAAGTACTGAGGCACAGTACAGTAGCATCCCCCCCCCCTCAGATGCCTTTAACATAGAGCAGCAAATAGCAAACATCTAAAGGGGAGTGCACTACTTTGCAGCTGTGGAGGACTACTTCCAAACGTCTATAAAGGGAGTTTCACGAAAAGCTGTTTAGAGCTACAATCTCATCAATGACAGAAGGGCTGTAGGCTCTGCCCACAGCCCTAAAAAAGAACATAAGCAAAGAGTTGACAAAAGTGGTTACATACAGTATGACTTTCCATGTAAAATCAGATTGTTTACACCACATTTTAAGACTATACCCTAACATATTCAAGTTTACTACACAGAACATTGTCAGTTCTCTTCTATACACATTTAAATCAATACTAAAAGGTATCATTAAGAACATAGTACATTTTATACTGTGGCTTGAGTAATCATTACACCTCTGGATATCAAGGTCAAAATATGACATCTGGGTTTACAGTGGGCTACCCTCTCCAAATGCCATCCATTATTTATCTTTCATAATCAGTAAATTTAATTATAGAGGTTATAAAATGTTTCACATTGACTGATGAGTAGATAGATTATTTTTTCTATGAAAGTGAATCATGAAAGGGCTTGCAAATGAGAACAAGACCTTTTAATATAATGTCTACCCTTTCACAATGCCTTTCACATGAAAGAAATTATCAACTACTTTGTAGCTGCAATATTTTGTGTGGTAACACCACTGTTAAGTTTTAATTTCTGTTAATAGTAATGTATTGTTCTTCTGCTCAGTTTTACCTATAATACTGCTATACCAGCAGTGCAATTGAACAAATTGTTTTCTGGAAATGGGGAATTTTATTTTAGGTTCTAAATACAAATATAATCATTTACCTGCTGTTATTTTTCCAAAAATAGAAAACGTTATACAGTATTTCTTTTAAGGGTCACTTAAGTAATTAAAACTTTAGTTTATCTCGGACTTCTACATAGTGATGACACTTACTGTACAGTTGCAGCCAAAGACATGGCCAGATATTTCTTGAAAGTTCTGTGATACAGTGGGCCCAATTCTCAAAGTGCTGTTTAGATCAGCACAAACTGTGGCAAACAACAGCTTTTGCAATCATTGGTGGGCAAGGGACCCTGCACCTAGTTCTTGATTATGAGGGGTCCTCGTGCCAAACTCCTGCAGCTTGCAGCAAGCACTCCTGTGTGTCAAAGAAAAGGTGCATGGAAGGGGAATGCAGTAAGCTGTGGGACAGTACTGTGGTAATGCTGCCACCATCAGAAGTATTGCTCACAGAGCAGGAACAATGTCTGCCACACTGTTCTGACTCCACTGCTGGCCCCACTACAGTCAGCCACTGCTGGCACACTTGACTGGCATACTTGTGTGGTATCCCATGACATAGGTGACCATGATTGGGTGCCTTCAAAAATGTTGACTCAATCATGGTGCATGTCATCGGGGCTAGCGACCAGGGAGGGTGACTGTATGGGGGGTTTATGCATGTAGTGACAGGATGTCACTATATGTATATGCATGCGGGGGGGAGCGAGCATGCTCAGCAAGGGGTGGGAGGGAAGGATTGTGAGGGGTGGTGCCATGGTGAGTTTCCAAACTGGCCCTGTGGCATAGTGGGTGGGTTCAGCACTGGGGTTCTGAGGGTACTGGGTTTGGGTCCAGGCACAGGTATGTTTTGTTGCACCCATCCAGAATTGTTTTTTCTCAGTTTTGCACCCCCACCGACAAGCACCCCCCTGGAGTTGAAAATTCTTTAGTAGGGGAAGCAGGGGAGGGCAAATCCCTGCTCAGGGGGGGTGCAGGAGGCACAGCCCCCCACATGAAACAGTACATCCTTAGCCCCAGGTGCACTTTTGTTGTCCACCAGGGGATACATCGCCAAAACTTATTTTTGGCAATATACAGTCGCCTAATGGCGCTCGCCTTTTGGCAGTCACCGTTATGACATAGAACCTACCTGTGTATGTCCCTGCCTCTCCCTCCAGCGAGGCATGTAGAATGCTACACATTCCCTACATGACAGAGGGCACATCTCCATCACCATCATGCCATGTTGCCAGCAGTGTAGTGACCCCATGGTCCATATCTGGCAGCAGTCCACCACCATCAATGCAAGTGGGCAGTCCTTCCAGCAGCAGGACTTGGGTCCCAGAGAGTCTCCCAGTACTACTGGCATTGGCTATGGTGTGGTAGCTGACGCACCTCCATACAGGCTTCTGTGCCTTGCCAGACCACCCTGAGTCACCAACTTTACAGCAGTCAGTGCGCCTGTATGATTGTGGAGTCTGTCACTCCTGCTGCTGCTCTCTGGGGGCCTGCAGGTGGGACCCCTTTTGATTCATGGGTCATTATACCAGCTCAGGGTTAGTCTAATTCTGGGTCAGTGCTACAGACATTGGTGACCTTACAGAATACCACATTAGGAAATAAGCAGCCAATATCTGGTGCATGGCTTGTTTGCCATGGCACACCCCCATATTTGTCATGTGGCTGGCACAAGGCCATTACAGTGCAAGGGAACATGACCTCAATGCAGCCTGCATTCGAGAATCTGGCTTGGCGCAAGTTTTGATGCAAGGTGCCCCTTTCATCAATTCTTTTTGATGCAAGCACCTTATGTCAATTGTGAGACTTTGAGAAACAGGTCCAGTAAATCTAAAGAAATTTCCTACCTGCCTGCAGTACCACTGAAAGGCTAACAAAGGGACATATCTAGAAATATCTGATCAAGTCTTTGGACACAACAGTACAGTAGAAATCAAAAGTATCAGAGGCAGTACAAGGCACCAAAGCACAAATGCTTTCTATCCACCATGTAAAGTAACATCCATAGACACAAAGTACTATGTTGTGGTGTTGAAAACCCCTCAGGGCTCTTTCCACAAAAAGACCAAGGATATGCATGAATCCTGTATATCCACGAGTGGAGTGCTCCCTTCCCCATATTCAGATGCACTTTACTGAATCTATATCTGATAGGCACTGGGGCTGGGGGCTTTCCAGGGGTTGTGCGGGACCAGATATTGGGCCAAAGCCAGAGTGGATTTCCTGCTTAGCACAGAGCAGGGGATTGTGGGATACAGCAGTCCTCCAAGGACTGGTATATCCATGCAGATGATAATGCTTTATAAAATGACTGGCAATTCCTGACTCCTAAACATTTATGTCATGTCAGAGGGTAGGAGTCATCAGGTGGGGTGAAGTTGATGAAACTCAATTAAAGATGTTTGGTGTCCCACACTAATTTTCATAAGAGGAATTATCTATCACATGATAGATCCAGAAGCAAATGATTTGATACCTTTTAATGGACCAACATAGATGTAACAAGAACAAAGTGCTCTAGCTTTCGGACCAACCAGTCCTTCAGGAAGACTGACAAACCAGTGGGGCATCACTTCTCCCAGCCTGACCACTCAGTCTCAGATATGTCAGTAATGGTCTTAAAAGGAAATCTCAAAAACACACAACAGAGACGAGCTTTTGAGATTAAACTTATCTTACATCTCAATATGGTAGCAGATGGGATGAACTTGGATATTGGCTTTATGGGACACTACAGAAACTAACATTCACAGACCTTTTCTTCTTCAAACTGACATATTATAGGACTTCAGCATATGTGAGATGTGGATGTATGTATGCATGTGTGTGGGTATGCGCTGTGAAGTATGTGATATAAACAGATGTGGGGCTTGCTGTCACATTGAGGTAAGTCTCTATTTAGCTATATGGAGTTATAATGTGTTACTATTTTATTTCACACACATAAAGAATTTCTTCTTACTTTTTATCTTTGCCTGTGGGGGATTGATTCCATTGCACCATATTCAGATTACCCAGCCTGCTAGTGTACATACAGGAGTGTTATCTTATACTGTTATATATAATTTTTGTAACTCTGTACATATTGGGATGTGTGATCTCATTTGCTTGGGGGTCCTGCACATATCTTTTTACATTAGGCTTATATTATAGTACTTTACTCAGGATTTCATGACAAGTTGCATTCCTTTGGGGAACAATTACAGCGACTGAAGTTAATATAGGTTCACTAGGAGAGGGATTGAGAGTGTGTGTGTGTGTGTGTGTGTGTGTGTGTGTATGTATGTGTGGGTCTGTCTGTGGAGAGAGAGAGAGAGAGAGAAAAGGAGGGTGGGGATAGAGAGAGAGAGAGACTACATCTCGTTTAAGCTATGTATCTCCCTCACCCACATTATTGTGATGTGGGGTGGGTTAGGTTGTATTGTTTGTATGAACAGGAGGAGATAAATTACATTTTTATCTCTTTTTCAGATTCCCTAGACACCTGTGTACATGAAGTTGCTACATTCTCAGTATATATTGACATCAGTACATATCAGGCTGCATGGTCTGAACTCCTTGAGGTTCCTTGACTAGAGTTTTTGCTTAACACTAATATTATCTATTTATATTTTAATTATCATGTATATAGTCCTGAGGTTTTGTAATCTCTTGGGCCTTTTATTTAGCTTGAGAATACAGCTGGGTGGCAAGTCCAGCTAGGTTTTATACATCACACAGTGAGCACTGATGTTTTTAGACAACTTTACTGGTAATTCTTGTCTTTAATGCATACATTGTAATTTCATGAGCCCTATAACTATCTCAGTCTGTCTTTAAGCTGGGTGGGGTTGCCTTTCAGTAATCACATCCTTATACTGACTGTGGCACTCATGGCTTGATTTGGGAGTTATCTGCTTCTGCAGTGTTATCTTATGTCAATTAAATTTATGTGCAGTAAGTTCCTTATATGTGTCTTGCACAGGAACATCTGAACCCAAGGTTCATTCGGACTGAGGGCAGTATTGTACTGTTAAACTTGTCTGACATCATCTGTTTTTTTAATGAGTATTTTAAACCAATGGAGGTTTTTTCTGTTTTCTCTGCATTATCTAGCTGTTATAAGTATTGTATTTTCCAAACAACTGCCATGAGCTTCTGAAGAAGGACTGGTTGGTCCGAAAGCTAGAGCACTTTGTTCTTGTTACATCTATGTTGGTCCATTAAAAGGTATCAAATCATTTGCTTCTGGATCTATTCTTGCAAGGACCAATACGGCAACTACTAAATCTACTATCACATGATAATAATTTCCCTCACAGTCTGTGTTTCAACTCAGCTTTTTAATCAAGGAAAAATATGTTTTTCTACAGTATATCAAAAAAGTCTTCCCGACTTAAACTAACAGTCCAAATTTCTAACGTTCAAAGCTAATATTTAAACATGACCACATTACACAACAAGAGTTGCCTGTAGCCAACTAGCTTGAGGATTTTTGTAGACTCAGCTTGTTGGAATTCACTCAGAACTAGTGTTAAAGTACAGGAACTAATGGAGGAAGGAAGCTGAAAAAAAAGGAGACTGGGCCGGGAGCATGAATGGTTTAGAATAACTTCTAGAGCAGGTAAACAATTCAGGAAGGAAGTCAGAAGTGAAAATGGAACACTTTTGGAACAGACTACAGTAAAATGTATTCAAAATCATCCATAAGTGGCTGGAAAAAAAAAATTACCAGGAGATCTGCTGAATCAAGCTGGCACACTTCATAGTCTAGCTCATCCTGGCACCTAATACTTTTGCTCCTGCCACATGTGCATGATTTTGAAATAAGTTTTCATTTGAAGTAGACAGTTCCAAGATTGCGCTGATCTTTTCTTGCTTTCTTGACTGTACACCATGGGATATTGGTAACACTGTGGATGGTCAACATGCCTCCTGTTAATTGTTTAAAATCAATACATTTTATTTCATGTATTTGTTTGTGTTTTGTAATTGTTGACCAAGAAAGCCACACTGAGTTGTGACAGGTTTGTCCCTGATATGTCCTGGGGGTTGGGTTACAAGAACCTGTTTCATTGTCAAGAAAAATGTTAACCAGTCCAGTGGGTAAAATGCTCTACTCTAATGATAAATTTCATGGGATCTTTAAAGGGGAACAGTCAGCACCAATGGCCTAACACCCAAGTTTAATGTGGCATTACTGTGCATGTTGGAGCATTTATAAACTCCAATCTGGTATATTCTGGTCCTGCTCTTCTCCCAAGGCTATGAGTAGACCTCTGTGACTGTAATTAACTTTGGGAGGACAGTGAGACCAGCAAACAAAAGATAAGAGTTTATATAAAGTCTAACATGTATTGCAGTCTATTGAATCTCCCACTTCTCTTGCCAGGTACTGATGTCAGCTGCAGGGAATTCTGGGATTTCTTGTTACAGAAAGTGTCACCCTGGAAGCAAGCAAAATTAATCTGATGCAATATACTATACAGCAGCACACAGTAAGCATAAAAAAAAATTTTTTTGCACACAAAGTGAAAATTAGGATCAGCCCCACACTTGGGTCTTAGTGCTGACTGTTCCCCTTTAATTACCACCTGGAGCGTTATGAGAAATGGGTAGAAGTGACCCCAATGTCACATTACATATGACTGATTGCACCTCAATAGTGCAGCACCCTTCTAGTGCAGTGTCTATACTGTGCATGGCTAGAAATGCTGGCAAGTAAAATATTGCAATCAAAGATGTAGAGAAGTGGCACATTTTACACTTCATGAAGGATGACAGAAGGGTTTTCAAATTGGGCAATTCACCAAACTTTGCCACAGAAATATAGAAACATAAAGGTTGACAGCAGATAAGGACCACAAGGCCCATCCAGTCTACCTATTTCTTTTTCTACCTTATAAATGTGTCTTCGGCCTTTGCTCTGTCAGTGGCCTATCTATTCATACTCATCTGTATTGCTCCCTTATGCCTATCCCATGACTGTTTGAAGCCCTGCACTGTATTCATAGCCACCAATTCCTGAGGTAGGCCATTCCATGCATCCACCACTCTTTCTGTGAAAAAGAATTTCCTCACATCCCCCTTAATCGGCCTCCCTCTAACCTCAGGCTGTATCCTGTTGTCCTGCTATATATTTTATATTTAAACATGTTAGACTCTTTCACCTTGTTAATGCCCTTAAGGTGTTTGAATGTTTCGATCATATCACCTCTCTCTCTCCTTTGCTCAAGGGTATACATATTGAGCTCCGTTAATCTGTTCTCATATGTCTTCTGATGAGGTCCCTGCACCATTTTGGTTGCCTTTCTCTGGATTGCCTCAATTTGGTTAATGTCCTTGTGAAGGTGTGGCCTCCAGTACTGCACGCAGTACTCCAGATGGGGCCTAACCAGTGTCTTGTAAAGAGGAATTATTACCTCCCTCTTACGACTTGTGATACCCCTACTAATACACCCTAATATCCCCCTAGCCTTACCTACTGCTTTAGAGGTCTGCTTGGATGATTTCAGGTCATTGGTGATGATGATGCCCAAGTCTCTTTCTTCCTTTGTGACTGCCAGCAACTCCCCTCCCAGCCTATAGGTGACTTCAGGGATTCTCTTCCCTATGTGTATGATCTTGCAATTCTTTGCATTAAATCCCAGTTGCCACTCTTCTGACCATTTTGCTAGTTTATCCAGATCTCTTCTCATTCTGCCCACCCCATCTGGATCATCTACTCTGTTACAGATCTTGGTGTCATCTGCAAACAGACAAGCCTTACCCTCTAGTCCATTTGCAATGTCACTAATGAAGATATTGAAGAGGACTGGCCCCTGGACTGATGCCTGAGGTACCCCACTTGTGACTTGCATCTCTTCTGACTGTATACCATTTACTACAACTCTCTGTTTTCTGCCTGTCAACCAGTTTGCCACCTAGTTGACCAACTTCTGACCCACCCTGAGCCTACCCAGCTTATTTATCAATCTTCTATGTGGAACAGTGTCAAAAGCTTTGCTGAAGTCAAAGTAGGCGACATCAACTGCTCCCCCGGTCTACCACGCTGGTTACCCAGTCAAAGAAATCTATGAGATCAGTTTGACAGGACTTTCCTTTTGTAAACCAATGCTGTCTTGGATCCTGTGTCCCTATGGATTCCAGGTGTTGCACTATCCTTTCCTTAAGGAGTGCCTCCGTAGTCTTGCCCACTACTGAAGTAAGACTGACTGGTCTGTAGTTCCCTGCCTCCTCCTTGCTACCACTCTTGTGGAGAGGGATCACATGAGCCCTTCTCTAGTCTTCTGGGACCTGTCCTGTGCTCAGAGACTCACTAAACAGTTCTGCTAATGGCTCTGCTAGTTCCACCCTTAGGTCCTTAAGTACCCTGGGATGTATGCCATCAGGTCCCATTGCCTTGTCCACCCTGAGCTTAGCCAGCTGTTGTAGGACCCTTTCTTTTGTGAAGGGAGTAGTGCTCACCTCCCTTCCCCCTGTGTCCATGGTGCTGAGCTGTGGGCCCTGCCTTGCCTTCTCTTCAGTAAATACTGAGCAGAAGTATCGATTTAGGATAGATGCTTTTACACAGTCCTCCTCCTCACATGCCCTCTTTTCTCCTTTGAGCTTAGCAATATCCCCTCTGGACTTTCTTCTTTCACTAATGTATCTGGCATATTAACATTTCTTTTTAATGAATCAATAGCAAAGAGCACTGTTGTAAAAGAATGGAGAGATGCTTTAGTCATCCCAATACATAAGAATGGTTCAAAGCAAGAGTTAAAAAACTATAGACCTATACGCTTAACGTCCTTTGTATGTAAAATTATGGAAAAACTTATATCAAATAAGATTAATAAACATATCATAGATAAAGGTCAAAGTGATATATTACAACACAGTTTTCAACCTGGCAGGTTGTGTCATACTAATTTAATAAACTCTTTTGAGCCTGTGAGCAACGCCTTGGACATGGGTCTTCTGTTGGATGTCATTTACTTGGATTTTGAAAAGGCTTTTGACTCTGTCTAATATAGTATGTTATATGAATGTTTATTACAAATGGAGCTTAATAAATTTATTACTGCTTGGATTATACAATGGTTGACTAATAGAAGACAACGGGTGTCACTATGAGGACATACTTCTACATGGGCTGAAGTTACTAGCGGGGTCCATCAGGGCTCTGCCCTGGGTCCTATATTGTTTAATATTCTTATAGCTAAGATGGTATATGGTTAACAAAGTATGCAGATGATGCAGATGATGCTAAACTAGGCAGGATTGTTAACGATATAAAATCCATATCAAATTTCCAGGATAACCTGAATTTAATCTCAGACTGGGTTACCAATCATAAATTAAACTTTAATTATAATAAATGCAAAGTTATGCATTTTGGGCTTAATAACATGTGTGCTGATTATTATATTAACAGCCATGTGTTAAGTGTAATCACTTCGGAAAAGGATCTGGGTGTCACAATTACTAATAACTTAAAATTTACAGAACATTTGAATACTACTGTTAAAAAATGTACTCGATTGACTAATTCGTGTTTTCAAAAATATAAAAAGCAGAGAACCGGCTGTATTACTTCCACTATTTACTAGTATTATAAGATCTAATTTTGACTACTGTTCCTCATTTAGTGCTCCAACATTAATTAGAGATAGATTATCCAGAGAGAAAATTCAAAAGAGATTCACCAAACATATTATTGGCATGGGTCTATTGACCTATGAAGAAAGATTAAAAAAATTACAACTTTATAGTATGGAATACAGGTCGTTGAGAGGTGACCTTTGTTTGCTCTATAGGGCTACAAAGGATGAATTCTTGTTCGGTACAGTATATCTGACTTGGAATCCAACATCTGTACATACTCGAACACATAATTTGAAATTAACTGCATCGATAAATAACACTGCAAAGGGAGATAAATTATTTACACAAAGAATAGTTCCAATATGGAATTTACTTCCAAATGATGTAGTGCACTGTGATAATTTGGCTCTATTTAAATTGAAGCTTGATTCTCACATGAATGACTTAAAATATGTAGTCCACCTGGCTTAGGTGGCGTGATCAAATTGGGCTTGACCTTTGGTCATGCACTATACCTATGAACCTAGCTATAGAAAGTCTTGTCACTTTCTTTTACTGTCTGTGCTAGTGTTTCCTCAGTTTGGGACTCTGCCTGCCTTACTGCCTTCCCTGCTTCCCTTAGAGCAGTTTGGTATGCTTCCCTATCTTCATCCCGCTGTGTTCCCTTATATTTCCTGAAGGCCAGCCTTTTGGCTCTGACCTTTTCTGCTACTGTATTTGAGAACCAAAGTGGTTTCCTTCTTCTTTTGTACTTCCTTTTCTGTTCAACACAATGGGATGTTGCTTCAAGTATTGCATCCTTAATGCTTGCCCACTTTGCCTGTACCCCCTCACTTGTGTTTCTTTTTGCCAGGGCTAGCTTAACTCTGTTGGCCATCTTATCAAAGTCAGCTCCTCTGAAGTCCCATATTTTTGCCTTGGAATGGGATGATTTAAATGTAGTGGCAACTTGAACCACACCTAGTGATAGTCACTGGCCCCTGGGTGACCTTCTACCTGGAGATCTGTGATCCCTTCCCTGTTAGTCAGTACTAGATCTAGAATAGCCCTGTCTCTTGGGGTTGTTGTACAGTTGTTTGAGGCCCTCCCCCAGCAGGGAATCCACCATGTGTCTAGTTCTGTCAGATGTTCCTGCTGGTATTGATCAATCTGTATCCGGCATGTTGGTGTCTCCCATTATCAGAACCTCCCGTTTAGCTGTCATGTTTTGTATATCTTCTAACAGTAATGTGTCTATGTGCTGCCCCTGGTCTGGGAGCCTGTAGACAACCCCAGTTCTTATGGCTATCCCATTTCCTGTTTCCAGGGTGACCCACAGTTCTTCTGGCTCCTTATGTGTATTCTGAGTTTCTGTAGCTTTGATATTTTCTTTGACATACAGGGTCACTCTACCCCCCCCCTTTTTGCACCTCGGTCTCTTCTGAACAGTACATAGCCAGGTACCAAAGTCTCCTAAGTGTGGTTACTGGTAAACCATGTCTCACTAATTGCTACTATGTCCAGTTTTGCCTCTGACATTATTGCCTGCAGGTCTGGGATCTTATTTCCCTGGCTGTGAGCATTTGTGTAGATGATTTTCCATTGACCAGATTTCAGTGTGTTAGCTGTTGGGTGAGGTTTGGCATTTTCCCTGTGCATTGTATGGGAAGACAGACCTTTTTTCTTACCTGGTGATGCAAATGAACTGCAAAGATGCTGAATCCCTGTTTGACCACTAGCTGAGGGGGGAAGGGTGTTCTTCCCATTCTATGTATGGAGTGCTGCACCCCTCTTCCCATTTGCTAGTTTAAATATTCTGCGAAGATGTCAAACTTCTGCCCCAATGCACTGACTCCCTCCTTAGTCAGATGCAGTCCATCAGATTTAAAGAACTTTCGCTCCCAGAACTGTTGCTAGTTCCCTACAAATCTGTGTCCTTTTTCCTGACACCAGCCCTTGAGCCACATGTTTAGCTCCCCTAGCTTCCCTTTTCTGACCATCCATCCAGCTGCCCCCCTCTTCCAGACTGGCAGGATCTCAGAGAAGGAGATGTTGGATGAAATAGATGATAGTTTGTCACCCGGCCTGGTCAGGTGTTCCTTGGTCTCCACAACTGACTGGCTGGCGAGATCATTAGTCCCTATGTGTACCAGGATGTCAATGTTTTCTCCTGCTTTGTGAACAATTTTAGCAGTGCGGTCAGTGTCTCTCCATGCTGATGTACCTGAGAGACATCTGACCATTACCCCTGGCTGGAGATGGGTAGCAACTCCCCGAATCATGGAGTCTCCTTTGATCAGAAGTTATTGGGATTTCCTTTTTGCTTTTTTTGTTTTGGTTCCTGATTTGGGTGAGTTTTGTTGTGCTAGCTCTTGTGCTGCAGTGTCCTGCTCTGCAGTGTCCTCTGCTCCTTTGTTTGATTTCAGAGATAGAGGCAGATACATGTTTGTAGTGTTTATATGGTTTTTGAGGTAATATGTTGGAGAGCACAGAGTGATGAGGCACCCGATTTTCCCCTCCTAACCACCTGTCAACCTCCTGGACCAACTACCCTCTGCAGTCGAGGTTCTTCTGTTGGATGTTGGGGAAATGGTGGGTGGTTCTAATAATGTATTTCCTCTTGAATATGAAATTTGAGGCACATAATCTCTGCCCATGCTGCCCGGAGCTGAGCCCTAAGATCTCCAATGGCCCAGCATGTAGGACAGTGTCCTAAATCCTGTAAGACTGTCCTTCTGAAAAGTGTTCCGCAGTACCTGCAGTTAATGATATCTATTCCAGATAATTTGCTGGGTTTGTAACCTGGTCAGAGTAATTAGCACGAAGAAAATGCAAGTAATGGTTTGATTTTGTGTTTTGTTTTCGTATAACTTGTTATAACAAGTTAAATTACTAGTGCCCCTATAAATGAGCTCACTTTGTGGATGCCTCACTGAGCCACCCCTTCCTGCTTTGCCACAGGAAATGTCACAACTGTGGTACCCTATAAAAGGAGTGTAGTGTGGGGTGGTAGGGGATAGGGGTGGGTGGCTGGGCCCTTCCCCTGCCTAAAAAGAAGAACCATGGATGAAAGAACAAGGAGGTAAGAGCAGAAACAATCAGTCAACAACAAATGCAGTAACCCTGAAAGCTTATCCTAATGTTAGATAAAACTGTAAAACCTGTAAAGCACCACCTGTAATAATTTCAGAGAAGAGAGACCCTGTAAGAAACACTTTACTACAGAGAAAAATAAAGCAGTAACCGAAGAGATACCTTGCAAAACACAATTTGAATCAGAAGATTACAACAGAAATCTGTTAGCGCACACCTGTAGGCACACTTTGTAATAATGCAGAAGAAGGTATACCAGCAACAACAATTTGAATCAGAGAAAAATAAAGCAATGAAATGTTAACAACAAGCAGTAGCAATCCCTGTGAGTACAAAATAAAAATAACAACTCACAGTAAATCTGCTTAGCCAAAAGAAGTCTTAATCCATTTCCCTTGCTCTGGTAAGGTTATCTGCTCTGTCCTTTCAAGCAATCTTAGAAGGAAAGAGCTCAGGTGAAGCTAGGTGCCTTGGCCAGCAAACCAAGTCTTCTACCTCCAAGATATTAACTAACCCGACCTTTTAACCCTTCTTTCTGTTGGAAATTACTGACAGTTTGCCAGATCCACCCTCCAGATACACACCTAATCCTCTGGAAGAGCTGTGGGAGGAAAGCAATTTGCTCCTTCAATGTGAGAAGGAGACTGAAACACCTCCGAGACAACAAACCTTTTCAAAAAAAAAAGAATAAAATAAAACAGTGTCAAACAGTAATTTTGCTTAGCCCAATGATAAAAAGTCACAAAAATGTAAGCACCATCTGTAATAATTTCAGAGAAGATATACCCTGTAAGAAACACTTTGCTACAAAGAAAAATAAAGCAGTAACAGAAGAGATACCTTGCAAAGACAATTTGAATCAGAAGATTATAGCAGTAATTTGTTAGCACACACCTGTAGGCACACCTTGTAATAATGCAGAAGAAGGTATACCAGCAACAACAATTTGAATCAGAGAAAAAAAAAAGCAATGAAATGTTAACAACAAACAGTAGTAATCCCTGTGTGTACAAAATAAAAATAACAATACACAGTAAATCTGCTTAGCCAAAAGAAGTCTTAATCCATTTCCCTTGCTCTGGTAAGGTTCTCTGCTCTGTCCTTTCAAGCAATCTTAGAAGGACAGAGCTCAAGTGAAGCTAGGAGCCTTGGCCTCCAAACTTTGTGAAGTATGGCGAAGTGCACTTTGTCAGCAAAATTTTATCTAACATTTCCAGGCAGGGTAATCTGCTAATGAAGTGTACCCTGTGGGTGACACATGTTTTAAAAGAAATGGTTAAAAAAAGAAAAATTATTCCGCATCCCTCATTGTATGTTGTCATTCCTCTTCCCTTTATAATAGCTTTCATAATCAAAAAATACCCTGCTTTCCCCAAACTCACATAACAACCCAATTTCTAGAGAATGCAAATTCTTTGAATGCAGTGACATAAACAACAACAACAACAAAAATGAAATTACCCCAGAGATAGACAGCAGTGTAGCCCTCTTCACCTCATCACCCCTGGACACTGTCTGAATAAATGAGCATGAAAGTGTTCACAAAAACTATAATCACAGGGCTGTGCCACCAGCAGTGTGAAGAAATAAAGTACTCAATGCCTTACCTGATGCCTTGCCAGTAACTTGGGTTTAGATGTAGACTCAGTTTGCTGGGGGTCAGCGATGGTGGGATTAGACTGAGCATCAAAGGGACTGATCTTTTCTCCCAGGGAGGGAGGGCTTGCTTGGCCAGCCTCTGACTGCCACCAGGAGGAGGCCTGATGGTAGTGCAGGCAGTGGCAGTATGTAGGGAGGGGCTTTTGCTTTGCGATGCTAGTATGCCTCCACATGCATGCATTCATATTACATTAGTCACAGCAGGGAAATGAGTAGAAAAACAGAAAAAGGAAGCTGGGACTTATCAAAATACTGCAGATCCAAATGTGGGTCTGCATGGTTGCTGGGGAGCTTCTCGGTCTGGAACTCAGTTTGTGTCTTTGCAGGAACTCCATTCCCCTGCCCCCACAATAAGGAGTAATCCATGGGGTGCTTCAGGTTCCAGGAAGTAGTCTGTGCCCACTGTTATCCCCAGACAATTGGGTGTGATAACATCTGCAATAGAGGTAGTTTCTTGTGCTCCTTTGACATGAGACCACTTTAAAATCGTCTTCTGTTGTGTTGGTTTCTGACTTCAGAGTAGTAGTAGACTCACACATGGCTTCTCTTACTGGTTCAGTAAACCTTGGCTTGGGGAGGAACAACTGGCATATATGCCTAAAGGATCACTTCTGTCCTATCCTAAGGAAAGAATTCTGATAATGGATGGCAGGCTGAAGGATCTGAAATATGCTTGTGGGTCAGATCCCAGAAGGTGCAGTCCAACACCTCTTGACAGCCACTTACATAAACAATCAAGGAGATATTGAAAGCAGAAGCTTACAGCTGCAGCCACCACCATAGTCAGATAATTCCTGAAATGTCCGTGATACCGCTAGAGAAATTCTTATCTGACTACAGTGCTGGTTTAGGGCCAACAGAAAAAATCTCTTTAGAAATATCGCAAATATTTGGAACTATCTGATAAGTCAAAGGCTGCAACTGTAGTTCTAGAAGCTCAGGCAGTGCTTCCATGAGCAGAGTAAATAATTATGTCTCTATCAGTCATCCGCCTCTATGGGGATCAAAACATTCAGGCAGACTGGCTCAGGTGCCAAATCTTCCAGCTGGGGGAGTACTCGCTACATCTGGAGGATTTCTGCCTCCCATGCCATCAGCTCAGGACACCTCAAATAGTTCTTTTAGCAGCAGGGATGATAATTAGGTACCTGGACTCTGATTTGGTCCATATTTATTTATTTAAAAGTTTTACCAGGAAGACATACAGAACAGAGTACTGCTCCACTCCAGATGCGTCCTGGAGGACAGGGGGAAATAGGAGAAATACATAGTTACAGAGAGTACATAATACAGCAAAGTTTACAAGAAAGGTTACAGAGGATATAGTGCATGTACAAAACCCATGATTATAAAAAGAGCAACCCTGCAATTGCTAGGGTAAGGTAAGAACTACTGTGGTAGGTAGTTGTTGTGCAAGAGACTAGAGCATACACACAAACAGTTCAGTGCATATAAAATAATCTCCAGGAGAAGCACAGCTAGTGATTGAGTAGGTCCTAATCAGTTGTGGAAGCAGAGGTAAAATGGTTTTTGTGACAGGAGTTAAGATGCTGGTTTGCGGGGGCATGCCAAACATCCACAGGGAGGGAGTTCCACAGTATAGGCATGCAACATCAAAAGGCTGCATGACCTGCCATGGTAATCATGCTAAGAACAGCTAAGAAGTGAGAGTCAAAGTTTCTGATGTGGTAAGCTGGAGTGGGGGCAGCTATCAAAACTGAGGTTAGGTAGAGTGGCAGTGACCAGGGCCAAAACTTCACCATTAGCCTAGCACAGTGAGAATTTTTCTGATTGTAGAGCGAGGGGAAGTCAAGGGTCTGATAGAGGATGCAGTGGTGAGTGGAGGGAGGACAGTCGTGGGTGAAGCGACAGAATGAGTGGAAGAGAGGGTCCAGTCTGGCTAGGGTGGACTTGGGAGCAGCACTGTAGACTACATCACAATAGTCTAGAATAGGAAGGGTCATTTTCTGCAAAATAGCATGGCAAGCCGACAGAGGGATGCATTCACGGTTGCGGTATAGGGCACCCAACTTGGGGTGCAGCTTTTTGTGGATGGCATCTATGCGTACAGAAAAGTCAAGATGCTGTTCAAGCCAGACCCCAAGGTATCTAAAGGAGGTGCAGACCTCTAAGGAAGTCCCATCCAAGGTGTGGAAAGTGGTGTTGGAGGTAAGATGAGAAAGCTTCTAGCTAATGCCAAAATTTATAGAGACAGTTTTCTTCACATTGATAAAAAGCTGATTAGTGCAGAACCAGAGATGGACAGCATTTAAGTCCAGCTGGAGACTGGACACCACAACAGCAGGTAAGAGACTGGATGTATATAGCACCGTGTTGTCTGCATACATGTGAATGGATGAGTGAGGGCAGGTCATTAAGGAAAATGGAGAATAGTAGTGGGCCAACGATTGAGCCCTGGGGTACATCACAGGTAACTGGTAGGGAGGCAGAAATGGAGTTACCAGTTCTGATAGACTGGGACCTGCCTACCAGTTAAGAGTGGAACCAGCTGATGGCCTCACTAGAAAGTCCTGCAAGGGAGAGCTTAGACAGGAGGAGTGCATGTGAGACTGTGTCAAATGCCTTTACTAAGTCTATAAATATAGCCCTTATCCATACCAGTAAGGATGGTGTCAGACAGCCTGAGTAGGGAAGTGGCAGTGGAGTTGGACTTCCTAAAATCAGACTGATAAGGTGAGAAGAAGGATGAGGAGTTGAAAAAGGTGGAGAGCTGACTGAGGACTAGATGTTCCTGGATTTTTGCAAGAATGGGAAGAAGGGAGATACTGTAGGGTGGTAGTTACCAGGGGACGAGGGGTCACCGCCTTTTGGAAGGAGGATGACAGTGGCATATTTCTAGGTGGATAGTATAGAGGAGAGTGAGAAAGAGAGGTTGAAGAGTGCAGACAAGGGGATGGCAATGGCAGAGGCAGAGAGGTAAAGCATTTTGACATCTCGTCCGGTGGGGCATTAACCCTTGGAGGTATTTAGGGTAAGCAGGGCATTGAAAACTTCAGACGGTGAGATCTGATGGAAAGAAAAGGAGGGGGCTGAGGCAGTTGAAGTAGTTGGATTAAGGTGTAGGAGGGAGGGTGGATAAAAGGGATGAGGAACAGTTTGTGAAGAAGGAGTTAAATATTGACGCTACTGTGAGGGGCACAGTCCCCATAGTGCCATCCTGATTTAGAGCAGGGGTGGTGGGGCTGTGCTGGTAGGGTGAATAGCGAGTTGACCACCTTCCAGAATTTTGCAGAGTGATTTAAGTTAGTATTGAAGGCGGCTTTCAAGTAGTTTGCTTTGGCATCCCTGAGTAGCCTAGTGCAAGCATTTTGAAGCATGCAGTACTTAGCACTGACTTCGTGGGAGCCGGTGGCTTTGAATGACTTCCAAGCCTTGTTCCTAGCCCTGAGAGGAGTCAGGGTGTCAGCTGCTAAAGTGCAGCCATCATGTACCATCTACTTCACTCTCTTGTCTTACTGTTGCTACTTCTATCAGGGAATGTGCACCCCAACCCTGGCCCCACCCCCACTAGACTGCCTAAACACAAAGGGCAACTCGCTATCATCTCTTTAAACATCAACAGTCTCCTATCCAAGTTCTTCCAATTCCAGGCTTGGGTACAGGTGACTAACCCAGTCATTATTGCACTCACGGAAACCTGGCTTTTCCCAAAAATCCTGGATGCATCAATATCCCTCAACCTATACAACTCCTTTAGGCAAGGTAGAACCACTAAACATGGGGGAGGGTGCCTAGTCTATACCAAATCTGGAATAAAGGTGCAGGGCCTTGACTCCAGCCTACACACAAAAGAAGTCCAAATCCTGAATCTTAAGCTAAGCATAGGTCAACAGAACAAAGCTCTGCTGCTCTCACAGTATATATATATATATATATATATATATATATATATACCACCTGGCACCAAACTACAGGACTAAAACTAGTTGCAGCCAACCTGCAGCAGTCAGGTACTAACTTGGAGAAGATCGTTATAGGTGACTTTAACATAAACTGGCACTCCCCAAAGGAGACAAAAGCCAGGGATCTAATATCCAGCCTATTCTTAACCCAGATGGTAACCGATAACACTTGGATCAACTACAAAACGGGGAGCAGCTCCCTTATAGACTGGCTCCTTTCCACTCTTCCAGAGAATATATCAGATGTCACCGTCCTGCCTGACAGCCTCAGTGATCACTTTCCAGTGAAGTGCATCTGGACAAACAGTTTCACCAAAGGCCCACCTAAGGTGTTAAAAAATCATTGCCTGAGACTGGGGCTACTTGAACATTTCAAGCAGTACCTATCACAACTGGACTGGTCTCCTTTGGCAGGACATATTGATGGTAATGAGGCATTGAATTATTTCATAATGAACTTCAACCTTGCTTGCGATATTTTTGCTCCGTACAAAACAAAGAAAGTCAAGGGCACCTCCAACCCATGGTGACTAATCCCCTGATCAGTTTAATGAAGAATAGAGACAATCTCTGGCACATTGAAAAATCATCTGAAACTCCTGCATCACTCGTTGCCTACAGGGCAGCTAGAAACGCCTGCACCAAGCTCATTCGGCAGGCAAAAGCTTCCTACTATAGGGACCTCTTAAGCAAGAGCTGGGAATTCTTGAACTCCATCAAATCCCTAAGAGGAAAGAACCCTAAGACCCCACCCGATCTACTAGTAACAAGGGTGTATCCCCTACAGGAACCCATTGACATCGCACATGAGCTCAACCATGCTTTCACAGACCTATCTGGAGTACTCCCTGCTGACAACTTTAAAGATCAGCTCGGGCTACAACACGTCACTACCCTTCTTAACCCACCAAAGGATGGAATACCACCATTCTACTTTAAGCAGATCACCAAGTCTGAAACCACCAAGCACATTAAGAGGGTTCTTGGCAAGACCAGGATGGGGCTGATCTAGTGCATATGAAACTTGTGGGTCTTCTCCTAAATTAATTGGCTGGTCCCCTCTCGATGGTGTTTAATGCATCTCTAAGAATGGGGGTGTTTCCAAAACTATGGAAGTTAGCCAATGTCACACCTGTCTTTAAAGCCGGGGGCAAAACTCTTAACGTCCAACTACAGACCAATATCCATTCTACCACCCCTCTCTAAAGCAGTTGAAAGAATGTTCTCGGAGCAGCTTACAGAGTATCTTGATAAATATAACCTACTTTGCCCACAGCTGCATGGGTTTCCAAAAAAGCACTCCACACTTACTGCCCTTGTTTATTACTCTTCCCAGTTTTATGATGCCTTAGATAATGGGGAGGCAGTTGGCTCAGTCTTCATCTACCTTACAAAGGCCTTTGACTCTGTTAACTACAAACTACTCTTAAACTGACTCCATTCAACAGTTCTATCCCCAGACATGATACTGTGGTTCAGAAGCTACCTCACAAACAGGTCACAATGAGTCAAAATTGGAGACATCCCATCGTTTGCTAGGGAAATGTCCCTCGGGGTCCCACAGGGCTCTGTTCTTGGCCCACTGCTTTTCAGCCTTTTCATCAACTCTGCACCATCTGTACGTACAGCACGCACTATTCTCTGTGCTGATGATACAGTGATATCGGTCACTGGGAAAGATCAAAACTACATCACAATTGAACTTCAAGACAGCTTCCTCAAGCTTGAATCCTGGTTTGCACAAAACAAACTACTATTAAACCATAAAAAAAGCAAAAAGTCTACTCTTTTCTACCTCCCAAAGCAAAAAGAAATACCAGCCTTTGCTCATCCAGAACCACAATGGTGAAACACTGGAACAAGTAACAAAGTTCAAATACTTGGGCATCACCTTTGACAATACACTAACCTTCTCCTGCCATATAGACTCAGTCGTCAAGTCAGCGAATACAAAACTTGGGGTCCTCTATCACCATAGGCACTCTATGACACCAGATGCAATGAAACTTGCCATCAGTAGTTCAGTGATGTCCTCCATAGATTATGCCCCACCAAATCAACAAGAAGCATGGCTACAGACAGGATGGTGATTCTCATCAAAGGGACATAAACTCACCCAGAACTCCATCCTGTACCAAGGACCAAAATGGTACAATGAGTTACCTGCTAGCCTTACAGAATCATCCAAGATTAGTACCTTCAAATCTGGGCTCAGATCCCTTCTTGACACAAAAATGAATTGTGCTTTCCTGCACTAATATGGCAGAATTGCAGCCACCCAACTCTCTCCCTTTCATCCCCACTTTGTATCTCATCAACCCCCCATCCCTGAACAATGCCCACTTGGCTGACAAACCACTTACACCACCATGACACCATCCCTGGCTGACCCTCTACCCCCCTTAGGCTAGACTGACCAACTAAAGAGTTAACTACAAGGCTGAACCCTATTTACCCTGTCCTCTTCAACCTACAGTTGGATATTTAAGGTTTTTTTGGTATTTGAATGTCTGTGTAACTGTTTTCTGTTCTCCGTAAACACTGTTATATTTGCAATGTTTGTTCAACAATAACCTGGAACCTTTGAAAATGAGTCATGGACTCAAAGGTATTAATCCTAAATTGAAATAAATAAATAAATAAATAACTGAGGGAGGGTGGGCACCTCTTAACCGAGTCCGTCTGAGAGGGGCTTAGCAGTCCCATATCACTAGAAACCTCAACTTGAAATTTTCTAGATCAGAGTCGATCGAAGTAGCCAGGGAGCGGGGATGAAGGACCAATTTGTGTTGGCCTGGTCAGTTAGTAGGGATGTGAGGTCCAAGGATTTGTAGGAGTGAGACAGAAATGTTGTGGGGGGAGGAGGGCTGGGCCGAATGATCTTCCTTCCATATGCCCAGAAGCAGAGGCATTTCATGTTGTCTCCCAAGGGGTACTTCAGAACAGCATCCTCATTCCCTCCAGTTCTTCTTAATTCAAAGGTTCTTCAAAAACCAGTCAGGAGGAGGCTTCCTTCTGATTGCTCCAGAGTGGCCAGTGAGAATGTTTTCCTCCGATCTGATAAAAAATCTTGTGGTACAGTTACCAATTGGCTCCACTGCAGTAGGATCCTGCTACACCTACATTTGATGCTGCATCAAAACCCACAATCTCTTCTACTGGCAGCCTGGATCATGAGAGATGTTAGTTATAGTAGGGTTTTCTACTAAGGTCAGTGGTGCCTTGAGGTTAGCTGGTGAACCCTCAATGTCTTCAGCATTGGAAAGTACCTTGTCTGTGTTTGTCTTTTGGGTCCAAATGAAAGGTATCTAAGCCATTCAAGCACACATTCAAGATGTTTTCTTCAGTTTGGAGTAAACAATTACTTGTTTAGAAGCAATCCTTGTAGGTAAGGATTGGACAGTGGGGAAGTCCTGGTATCCCTAAATGGTTCTTCTCTGGGTTTTGTTGCAGTCATTGCTGGATTTCTGCAAACAATTACTTCAGATTTTCCTATTATCCTACCCAATTCCTCCTGGGGGCCTGACAGTTGTGCTTAATGCCTTTTGCACACTGCCTTTTGAACCCTCATCATCAATCCCCAAGGAAATCCTCTTTCAAGATGTGTTTGATCATTGATATCTTAAGCGAAATATACCGGTGAACTTCAATATCTCACTTGCAAGAAACATGACCTTATATTGCATAAGTAAAAAGTAGTCTTGGAAACAGCTCTTTTCTTTCTTCTAAAGGTAACTGTATCATTCCATGTGAAGAAGGAAGGGTGTCTACCTTCTTGCTGTCCACATCTGGACAACATCAAAGGACAGAAGCTGCATAAACTGGTTCTTTACAGAGTGATAGAAATCTACCACAAGGTATCAGTGGAATCCTGGCATTTTGGCAATCGTTGTGTTCTCTTTGAGGCAGCTATGGTTGGCCTAATGGCTTTGAAGGCCACCTTAGCAAAGTGGATCAGATCATGTTAAGTGAAAGCTTATATGGCAGACATTTGAAACTACCAGACTTGATGAAAGCACAATACACCAGAGCTATGGCAACCCCATGGAGTGAATAGGCTGAAGCTCCTCCTTCAGAGCTCTTCAGAAAGGCTACCTGGCCCTGTTTGTATTCTTTCTTGAAACACTGCAGATTTGACATCCAAGGTATGGCCAGCACAGCATTTGGTTGCAAGGTGCTGATAGGGATTTTGCAAAGTAAAACTTAGTGGTCGAAGTTCAGGAGAAGTGCCAAAAATTTGCACTTTGTGGAGCATCACAAAGCTTGCTCACACTTGGGAAACTTCAACTTCACTTGAATTTTGAAGTTTTTGCCATGAAGTGTGGAATCTGTGAGGAAAATTCTGCACTTTGTGGAGAATTAATGCACTTTGCAATCCACAAATTTCACAAATTTGCAGTTCATAGATTCTGCAAATTTCACAGATTAATTCCCAGAGTGAATTTTGTGGACTTCACCCATCTCTAGTGCTGCATGCTGTGGCCAAAATGTAATTGCAGATAATTGCTCCTCCAGGGTCATATATGGGTCAATAGTCCCCCCCCCCCCCATGTTTCCAGATTGGTACTGATTTTTACAGCTTTTTTGAAAATATTACCCATTGACAATGTGGAGCAAGAAGGAAAGAAGAATTTCATCAGAAATACCATCATTTATTGTTCTATTAGCTCCAGTGTTTTCAATGGGATCACACCATCAGTCATTCTTACTCTCCTGGACAATATTGTCTGATAAGTTCATTTAACTAAGGGACTGGGGAATGTCAGAAACTTGATATAATAAAAATTAGTTTTAGTTTGTTATTATTGGCCACTAATAGGCAAGTGGCCAACCCTTTGCTCATGTCCTGTACAACCATTTAATTATTTTCTTGGTCAAGAAAATCCATTGGAGGAAACATTGAGATGCTCCCCACTTCCTGGTTTTCATCAGATACAGGACAGAGCAATATGACACATTGCTCAGATTACATCTCCATTCACAGGTTACAAAGGTAAAAGGGTAACTAGTCCTCCAGCAAGGTAAGGCAGACATCTTCTTTTGTTATTTGAGAATACCTCTAAGAGCCATATGGTGTCATCATTAGTTACAGTGGGAGTATTCCAGGTAGCTAGTTTCTCTTGTTTTATATATCTATAAGATAATTAAAATAATACTCAGACATCTGGTTATTTGTAGATGCCTGGATTTCCTTTCTTTTAACTTCAGAATCTTGGTGAGTTCTCCTCCTCTTGGATGATAAAAAGTTATTTCAGTGAATGGACCTTGTCTTAGTCTCTGTTTTTGCTCCACACACACTAGAACCCTGGCTCATGGGCTCCCTTTGCTTTTAACACAGCAGTGCAGGCTTGCTTCTCCAAGTTCAGGCATCAATAGGCAGTCTCAGTGTCTTTGTTCTGGTTTTGATGGGAACTTCAAACAGTACTTATAACAAGAGAAATTGTCCAATAAACCACATCATGTGTTCTTAATATGACAGGAAGAGATTTGCCAGCCCCTCTCAGGATATATATTTTATTACCTTTGGTCCAGAGTGACATCACTTTCTGTATTGATCACTGGTGCACCAGTCCTAACTGTTCCTTGAAAAGGAGAAAGAATGGTTACGTTTTCTCTTTGGAGTCTCTGTCTCTTACTTAGAAAATACAGTTTTAAGCCCCAAATTAATTTTTCTCCATAATGTTTGAATTCAACAAAATACCATCTTCAAGCACACATTTCAGGGTTCAGCATCAAATCTGGAGTCTTTTAAAATGTTGCTCATGTTTATAGGACAACTATTTCCTGACAGAAGTTAAAAATGACTATAACTGTAATTGTTAGCAAAATCTTTAAAACATGAAATAGTCATTCTGTCCTCCAGGTCCCGAGCTCCAAAATGAGGTAAGTTTTTTTTTTCAAGGTAGCACTTTAAAAGGTTAATAAAAAGGCAAAAAACTTCTTCCTGAGGATAGCTTCCTTTGTTTGTAAGCAGTGAACCATGAAGCCATGCTTTCTGCAACTGTTAGAGAAATCTTCCAGTTGGTGGGACACTTTTCTGCCTCCATGCACTCATCCAAAAGTTTTAGTTTTGGATTTATCTTGACACCAGCTTCAATTTAAGATCAAACGCCCTTACTTAACTCTTGTAGTTTTGGCACAACCTATTATTTTTTTAAATAACAATATTTGTAACATTGCTGCAGTCATAAAATGTAGTCATTTAATAGATTAACAGACCTTTTATCAGCTGATGTAATTTGGTGCTTGAAGTATGTTGCAAATCTTTTTTAGCAATAAAAACAAAAGCTCCATGCACATTAAACCAATTAGAGATTCACTTCAGTCCTTTTTTTCTCGAAGATTGCTGCTTTTGGAGTAAGGCAGTAAAGCTATAACTCTTGTTGAAATGTCATTGAGACACGTGGTTATCAAACAATGTTATCAATAAAGTTCTTCTTTTGTAGCTAGTTGAGATGCAAGATGATACTTTAATATTGCTTTAATGAGGCCAGTTTAAGGTATCTTCCAGAGTGATGGATGCCATGCCCCCTTAAGTTTCATTTAGGCAGAATGAGGTGGAAAGAAGTTATTATTTTTCTTCTTGCTGAAAATCTTCCTTCTTGCTTAGAGAACATATATAGACAGGAATTTAAACCAATTGTTTCTATATGGTACCCCACTTACCTTAATTAACAATTAAGCATTTATAAAGAATATAAAACAGAAATTAAACTATTGCAAAATAATATTATAATAAAATATTTTTCCATAACTAGGATTTGTTCCTACATTTCCACCCTGTTGAATTAATACATTTTGTAAATCAAAACTATAGTCCTACTATATGGGTATATAATTTAAGCATCACAGGGAAAATGAAACACAAAACACCAAGTTGCATCATCATGTTGTATCTTATGACATAATTAGTGCATGACATTTTCAGATGTGACATCATCAGATGTGACATCATTAGTGATGATCATTTATGCAGAAAAATATGTCCAGTACTCCATGATTAAACTATGTGCACTTTTTCTTTAACTGCTTTAATATTTTTCTTTTCAAAATGTTAGATCTTGTTTATTTTACAACAAATCAACTCTTGGTTCATTTTTTCCAAAGATCAATATTAAAATTAACATTTTTAGTGTAACTATTATTCATTGCTTTTTTTTACTTTTACATAATCTTGTATCTTTTCATCTTTAGTATTACTGTACATGTAAGGCCAGTGAGCTATTCTTATTAACATTTCATAATTTGTATCCCCCTCTGTATGCTGAATGTACTATTCATTTGGGCCTTTTTAACCTTTAACAGTTTTTACCGTGATATCATTCCTTGATTGGAATTTACCTTTATGGTAGTACATGGACTTTAGTTCACGATCCATTTGTAGTTCACTTTTAGTAATCATAGTTACCTTGGAATTCTTTAATAAAATTACAGAGTTTTTTTTTTTATTGTTTTGTTACCTTCTTGTTCTTTTACTACGTCAGAATTTGATTAATCACAATTTTCTGTACATTTTCTTTAACTTAAAATTAAATTCAAAATTAAATCAGGATTACAATCAGGCTTATTTATTATTTCTTGCTTTCTTGTTTGCGTTCTTAAGATGATTGTGGTGTTTTGTACTGGTGTATATAAACTGAACATTTACTAGGGTTTGAGTACCCTGGTAGCTTGAAGGTCAGTCACCCCACAATCATGAGCATCATTTGAAAATGTATTTCACTTGAAAAAACATTTTACAGACAAGTTTCATACTAGGTTTCATACTAGGTAAGATGGACATACGGATGGTCGTGGCCCATTTATATATGTCTCCAGCCAAGCTGGTTCATCGTCCCATTGTTATAAAAGAAGAAGATCAAGATTTTTTTCCTTTCCTAATTTAGTTTTACATGTACACACTTGGTTAACGTGTGTCTTAAAATCAGAAAAAGGTAAGTTTTTACCTGAATCTACCTTATTTTTATCTCATTTTTTTATTACCTATATAAACTTCTTTAAAACTCTTGTATTTTATTTTTTTATTCAGAACTCTTTTGCTTCATTTCTTTTTAGATAATATCTTCTGTTATCCTCCCCAATTTCTGGAACAACAAATTACTGAATCATAAAGGATGTTCCCCATCACTTCTTCTAATACACAGTTACAGTAGCTTTTAAAGTGACAGGCTCTGTTTTTGGATTATGTACTAAAACCTGCATTACTTTAATCCTCCTATCCAGGCAAGGTGTGGACTGGATCTTTACATCCACATCACTACCACAGGTTTGAGACAAACAATGCAGCTCGGTTAGTCAATTCTTGTCCTTTCTTTCCATTAACCCTAACAGAAAATGTATTTATATTATCTGAAACTGTTGTAGTGAACTCACTCAACATGTGGCACACTTAAGGAATATTTTGTCCAAACCTCAAGGCCTGTGGTGTAATTTTTATTGGTTAAGGGTTTCATCTTTTTGGTGACCACAGAAGTTTATTGGCTAGGCTTATATACACATCCAGTTATACATGTACGTCTAACCCAACACATGGTAGATTTCAAACCTTGCATTACATACAGGATGTTATATACTTTTTTACCCTATCAGGAGTTTCAAGGTACAAGTGCCTGTACCTTTCAAACTTTCTTTGTGGTTTGGAACATTTTGTAGTCACTCTTTCTAACATTGTGTGAAACTGTGCACTGACTGGACAATGCATAGCTTTGGCATAACATAGAACTAGTTATTTACAAGTCTTTTGTTTTGGCTGGCACATTAAATCTACCTTTTGTTTTCTGGTCCTGTGTAGTACAGTATGGTTTGCATGCCCATTGGTCCACAATGTAGTCCAATAGGCATATAGATCATACTATACACTGTCATTCAGCAGGTGACTGGGTGGTACGCAGGTGGGGTACTGCCTTCCACAGATGATGGGGTGCTGGGTGGCAAGTGGGGTACCACTAGGCCACCAGGTTGCTCTCTTGTATTGCTACAGCCCACAACTAGGCATAGGATCCTCTTTATTTTTACTGCTGCCCAAGATCGGGAATATGGGGAGGGAAGGGGGTCCACTAGACCACCAGGATTATGATTATTCTTACTACTGTCTGCAGTCGGGAATAGGAATATGTTTATTCATACTACTGCCCTTGATCGGGCATAGGATTGTGTTTATTGTTACTACTGCCAGCAATCAGGCATATGGGGGGGCTGCAATAGCCCACCAGGGAGACAACCCCCAACAACAGCAGCTTGGCAGGGTGCCAGGCACAATTCATCAGGACGCCCTGCACACCGCATGCAAATGGGGTCATAATAGCAGGCAAATGGCCCCATTTGTGCCTTGCATAGATTATGGCTTCATCTGCATGCCACCAGCTGAATATCGTGGGTGTTGCACCTAGTGCAAATGCACTTGCATTGGCACATCCCCATGCTCCATCTCTGTGGCTTGCACTGGTGCAGTGCCATGAGCACTATGTGTGCCGACCATGCCATATTCAACAATGCTGAGCCATGAATATCGCCTGGTCCTGGCCCTGGCACAGCCCAGTTGCACTGCACCCAGGCTTGCACCACTGCCAGGTGCAGTCTGAATATCCAGCCTTGAATGTTTAATTACCTTTTTACCAAATTTCAATTTCAACCAAACTTTACCTAAGGTCTTCTGAGCTTCCTCTCCACAACCTACAATCAGTAAGCTATCAGAAATGATTTTCAGCTTCTTTGAGTCAGCTAAGGAATTAGTCAGCTTATCAAATAGACACTTAGACATCAGAGTTACTTCAGCTCGTGATTCAAGCAAGACCTCCTGATTCAGACTGTTCTCAGTGTTTATGTCAAAATAAAACCTTTCTGAATTTCCTTTGGGAATTAAGTTGCCCAGATAGAAGTTAAGTTGTTTTTCTCTCCTACCACCCCATGGCAATATAGCAGTTTTACTAAGACATCTTAAGCTGTTTTTGGCATTAACTCTGAATACCTTTGGAGAAAGGCTGGACACAGAGATAGCATTTTCATTTTCACATGGCATTTTATTTTTAAATTTCATTCAAATCTCATTACCCTTTTTAAAAATAGCAATTTCTTTTACCATGTCAGTGACAGAGTGAACAGGATCTGTAAGTTACATAGCACTGCTAGTCCCACATGCGCTAGGTACTGTTGAAGAAGGATTTTGCACAGGAAAATGAGTGTCAGGAGGTGACTGAGCAACAGGGAGCACATAGTTGTAAGCAAGAGCTTTTAACTCCTCCATTTCTTGTTTAAACTCCTCCATTTCATCCTATGAATTTTTAATAATCTCCTTTAGTCTTAGAGAACTACGCCTATACCTGTTTTGAGGTGCGCTATAATTTTGCTGATCATAATCAGAATAGTGGCACCCGCTGTTGTTAATTCTGTCACCTCTGTCCTTATCATGCTCACTGGTATATCATTTCCCATGGTCCCTCCCCCTTTGGAAGAAATCCCCTGTTTACGACTGCGGGTGAAGCCAACAGGAGTATTGCATCTACAAAAGGAGTGATGTCTTGTTTTCTGTCTGTGGAACTGACTGAAGGTGTAAATAATCTCCTCCACCTTACCCTCTTCCAAGCAATGTTTTCCGCCCTCAAATAAATATGCTTTCATGTTAGTCAATGGTTGCAGGGTGCTATTTTCTTTTTTAAATGGGTGGTACAAGAACTGGAACCTGAGTAGTGGGAGGCAGCAGTAGGTTTTTTTTTGAGTAAGATCCACCTCTGCCTCCACCCCAAACTTTTTTCTGATTCATGCAGGAGGGGCATGAGATAGCTGATGCCTATTGTAAGGAGATACACTAGTTTGGGACTTTATCAACCAACAGACATGCCTTGGCAGTGGAGAACAGAACAGAAAAGAACAGAAGACATTTAATGCCTTCAAACTGAGTTAAAAATCATTTGGAATAAATGATTATCAGAGCCACCTGGTGCCTCAGAAGGAGACCTAGACACACATCTAGCTCTGTAAGAAAATTTTCATTTTTTTTTGTGGGGGCTATGGGATTCAAACTCAGATCTAACTGCCCAGATCATCATTGCTATAAAATGCTATAAATAACAGATTCCAGCTGTTTTCTTACAGAAACCCTACTCAGTTAGATTTCAAGTGTTTGCTAAATTGTAAATGTAGGTATAAATTTCTGTTAGTAGTTAGTGCTGATTGTGGTCTGTGACGAGATCATTTTTTTTTTACAAATGAAGTGTATGGTAGGAAGCTGAAAACAGACTTTGATGATAAAGTGTGTCTTTTCTTTTAAGTTGAGATGTATTAGAAAACTTTGAAAAAGAAAACAATTGGTGATTTTAAAAGCTATTCTGATCAGAGCTGAGATAAAAAAACTAAACTATTTTTTATTTTATCATGGACACTAGAAATAGGATGTCAGCATTCACTACATTAAATCTGTTTTTCAGTTTTTTTTATAGCATCTTGCAAAGGTAATCTTCCCAGAATGTAATCTGTTACGGGGGTGGGGGGGTTACATTGTTTTAATCAGGAAGCATTGCTGTCAGTAATGCATTTAGAAATACAATTTTTAATTGTCTTTATGGTTAAACATGCAGTTTCATGTCAGGGCATATTTTTTGGAGTGGTTCAAATTATTTTAAACATGGGCACAGTACTTGGTAAATACAGACTTTGATGATAAAGTGTATTTTTCTTTCAAGTTTGAGAAGTATGTATTATATATAAGTGTAACCGTGTTGTAAATGGTTAAGTAGGCAGTAGTTTAAGGCTCTGAACTACAAACATGGAGACCTGGGTTTGACTCCCATAACCCCCACTTGCATACTGTGTGACCCTGCGCAAATCACTTAAAGGAGTAGTCCACCCAGAATGTGCAAAAAACATGTTATGTAGAGTGTTATGATATGTATGTTAAGTCCTTGTGTGTCCTTCCCTCTGTCTGCTATTTGGAGTTTTTCCTAAATTGCCTGCTAGCTCTATGGTAGTTTTATGACCCCCATGGATCTCCATAACAAATAGTTTTATTGGCTTTCTTTCTTCTACAATGCCCCCTGTCTCATGTGACAGTGATGTAGCCATGGACTTAGTTTTTATCATGTGTACTACTTTAAAATTAGTTTAGCAACAGCACAGCCTTGTAACTGTTCTTATCCGGGGAGTACAAATGTCAGTTAGTTTAGCAGATACTTGAAAGCTCAAGCATGCTATAAGGAGATACACTAGATTTGGACCTTATCAACCAACAGACATGCCTTGGCAGTGGAGAACAGAAAAGAACAGAACAGAACAGAAGATATTTAATGTCTTTAAACTGACTTAAAAATCCTTTGGAACAAATGATTATCAGAGCCACCTGGGGCCTCAGAAGAAGACCTAGACACACATCTAGCTCTGTAAGAATTTTTTTTTTGGTGGGGGCTGTGGGATTCAAACTCAGATCTAACTGCCCAGATCAATGCTATAAAATGCTATAATTAACAGACACTCACTGCTTTCTTACAGAAACACCACTCAGATTTCAAGTATTTGCTAAATTGTAAATGTAGATATCAGCATTCTGTTAGTAGTTAGTGCTGATTGTGGTCTGTAACAAGATCATTTTTTTCTTTACAAATGAAGTGTATGGTAGGAAGCTGAAAACAGACTTTGATGATGAAGTGTGTTTTTTCTTTTAAGTTGAGATGTATTAGACAACTCTGAACAAGAAAACAATTGGTGATTTTAAAAGCTATTCTGATCAGAGCTGGCATAAAAAAATCTTAACTATTTTTAATTTTATCATGGACACTAGAAATAGGAAGTCAGCATTCACTCCATTAAACCTGTTTTTCAGGTTTTTACAGCATCTTGCAAAGGTAGTCTTCCCAGAATGTAATCTGTTGGGGGGAGGGGTTGAAATTGTTTTACTCGTGAAGCATTGGTGTTAGTAATGAATTTAGAGATACCATTTTTAATTGTCTTTACAGTTAAAACATGCAGTTTCACGTCAGGGCAAATTTTTTGGAGTGGTTCAAATAATTTTAAACATGGGCACAGTACTTGGTAAATATAGACTTTGATGATAAAGTGTATTTTTTCTTTCAAGTCTGAGAAGCATGTATTATATATGGGTCCATCCACAGTAATAGGGGACATATGTTTGACATGACTGTGGAAAATTAAATGTTGTCATTTCTTTCTTCATTCACCATCAATACTTTACCCTTAATGTCCTTTACTAAAAGAGTAAACAGGAAGATAATATAATTTATGGTTTTCTGAGAACAGTTCCTAATGTTTGGAAACAGTAACCAGGTAATGTATGTAACAGGGACAGAGAATATGTTAACTAGAAAAAAAGTTATATATAAATATTTTTGAATCTCGACATGAATTTGCAGTACTTTAACTCATTTGGTTGATTCAATAAGCAACATCAAAATATTTGCATGCAAATTAATGTGATAACCATCAATCTAACAAGTGGCAGAGAATTACGGGGCAAAGTAATTTCAAAGTTTTCCCTCACCAACCTTTCTTTGGTAGTCACAGATTAAAATGCATTTATACATAACTGGGGATAAGAGTAGATGATATTTAAAACTGTTTTGGTCACTTTAAAACTTAAAGTCCAAAAATCTGTGAAAATGTGTTTCATTAATGTATGTAACAGGACAGAGAAAAATTATAAAACTTTAAGCAGTCCCAGAAAACATTGTGGAAAAATGAAAATTGGGCAATTGGAGTCCTTTATTCTTTTCCACTTTATGTTTAATGTCTAAAGTTATGACTCAATTAGCATAAAACTTCTACGGTTGCATACCATCACCACAAAGGAAGTTCAAAATACAACAAATTCACTATACTAACTAGAAATAACAGACACACTAAGAAAAATTAATTTAAACCCTAATCATAACACCACAATATACACACTATATACTTTGCTTATTACAGACCTAATACCTCCAACAAATGTACATATGTACATCTGGCAGACCCCATGTGACAGCATAACTGAATCCACCAGGCATGAGCTTGGACACCAGACTACAGTGACTCACTCAAGCTGGAGTATGCAGAACACCACTTGCAAACACACCAGTACCCCATGAGAGATTGACCAGGGATCTGGCACACCCCAGCTGACAGTGTAGAAACTTAGAAACATAGAATTTCATGGCAGATAAGGACCGCTTGGCCCACCTAGTCTGCCCATTTCCCTACCTAACAGATAAGTTGCAGATCCTAGTTAACCACAGTGTAACTGAATCCATCAGAGCAGAACATGGATGCTTGCCTACAGTGACTCAATCTAGCAGGTGAGTGCAGTACACAAACTGCACACCCACCAGGGCCCAATGAAGAATGATCAGGAATCTGGCAGACCCCAGGAGATGGCTTAACTAAATCCACCAGACAAGAACCCTGGCATAGGTCCATTGTCACTCAAGTCAAGCTGCTGTGTGCAGTACGCCACTTGCACACCCACCAGGGCCCCATGAAAGATTGACCAGGGACCTGGCGGACCCCAGGTGATGACATAACTGAATCCATCAGATGAGAACAGATGATAATGTGGGCAACCCATTGGATTGGAAACAAAATGGAGGCAGACATGGACACAACCACTGAATTGCAAACAAAATGTAGGAAGGCACGGACACAAGCACTGAACTGCAAACAAAATGGAGGCATGCGAGGACACCCATTGACTTGCATATCAAATGGAGACAAACATGACTGCAGAAACTGGCTTGTAAACAGAATGGAAGTAAGCATGGACACCCACAGAATTGCAAACAAAAGGAAGTTATGCCCAGACACCCACAGGATTGCTAGCAAAATGGAGGGACTATTCCCATCCCCCTCCACATCCATGTCAGCAGTGTCTGGGGCTTGGTAGACCATTCTACAATTCTCCAGTCCTGTCAGTAGCCCCCTGGGACCCAAGATCAATCCCACTCCCTCCCCATTAGTTCCATGGTATGTGAGGTCAGTCCCATTTCCCTTCCCAGTCCCTGAAGCCTTGTGGCACACTCCTAAAATGCTCCAGCCCTGTAAGCAGTCCCATGGGACCCAAGGTCATTAACACACCCTCCCCATCAGCCCTCTGGCACATGAGTTCAGTCCCATCTATCTCCCCAGTCCCTGGGACTTGGTGGCAAACTCCTAAAATTCTTCAGCCCTGTTAACAGTCCTGTGGGATCCAAGGGCAGTCCCAAACCCTCCCCATCAACCCCCTGACACATGAGGTAATTCCCATCCATATCCCCAGTCCATGGGGCCTGGTGGAACGCTCCAACAAATCTGCAGTCCCATGGAACCCAAAGTCAGTCCCAGCTTTTCCTCAATAGACCCCTGGCACATGAGTTCAGTCCCATTCCTCTCCCATTTCCCTGGGGCCTGGTGACACACTCCAACAAATCCACAGTCCCATGGAACCCATGGTAAGTCCCATCCTCCTCCCCATTAGTCCCCTGGCATGTAAGGTCAGTACCATCCCCCTCCCCAGTCCCTAGGGTCTGGTGGCATACTCCTAAAACTCTCCAGCCCTGTCAGCAATCCCATGGCATCCAAGGTTAGTCCCATCCCCTCCCCATCAGTTGCCCTGCCACATAAGTTCAGTTCCACCCCCTTCGCAGTCCCTAGGATATGGTGGTGAACTTCTAAATTTTCCATCTCTGTAAGCAGTCCCATGTGACCCAAGGTCAGTCTCACCCCCATTCCCATCAGCCCCCTGGCACAGAGGTTAGTTCCATCCCCCTCCCCAGTCCCTTGGGCATAATGGTGCACATTGACAAATCTACAGTCCCACAGAACCAAAGGTCAGTCTCACCCCCTTCCCATCACCCACCTTGCACATGAGGTCAGTCTCATCCCTCTCTACAGTCCCTGGTGCCTGATGGAACACTTCAACAAATCCATTCTCCCAGGGAGAACAAGGTAAGACCCACCCTCCTCCAAATCATCCCCCAGGCATGTAAGTTCAGTCTCATCCCCCTCCCCAGTCCCTGGGGCCTGGTGGCACACTTCAACAAATTCACTCTCCCATGGAGCCCAAGGTAAGTCCCACCATCCTCCAAATCAGCCCCCCTGGCATGTAAAGTCAGTCTCATCCCCCTCCCAAGTCCCTGGGGTGTGGTGGTTCACTTTTAAAACTCTCTAGCCCTGTCAGCAGTTCCATAGTACCCAAGGTAAGTTCCCCCCTCACCATCGGCCCCCTGGGATGTAAGGTTAGTCCCATCCCCCTCCCCAGTTTTGGGGTCTGCTGGTACACTCCTAAAAATCTCCAGACCTATCAGCAGTCCCATGGTACCCAAGGTCAGTCCCACCCATTCCCCATCAGCCCCCTGGCATGTGAGGTTAGTCCCATCTCCCTCCCCAATCCCTGGGGCCTGCTGGCATACTCTATCAAATCTGCAGTCCAATGGGATCCAAGGTCAATCCCACTGCCCTCCCTATCTGCCCCCTGGAATGTAAGATCAACCCCATCTCTGTCAGCAGTCTCATGGGTCCTAGTGGCACGCTCTTAGCCCTTCCAGCTATACCATAGGACTTATGGTCAGTCCCATCCCTCTCCATATCTTGTCAGCAGTCCCAAGGGTACCTTGTGGCAACTGTCTCCCTCCCCACTGCCCCATTAGCCATACTTTGGCCAGAAACATTTTGCAAATTTAATTGGTGCCATTGTGCTTCCAAGGAGCAAGTTACCACTGCAATCTTTATTTTTATGACATACAAGGGTCTTTAGTTGCAAAACTTTTTTTTTCTAAAATATTGTCATTGGCATTTGGCCACTTTAATTTTAGTAGGAAATTACAACAACACCCAATATGTCTATTGTTTTTAATCTCAGACTTTGCAGGAAACAGTACATTTCTAATTTACTTTTGGATCAGCTGACAGCCCCCTTCCCCAAAGCATGTGGGTGACTATTTTAAAACAAAAGTCCTTTGTTGCATCCCCAAAACAAATGTTCCATCAAAACAAACAAGTACTGTAGAATATCTTAATAATCACAATTAAAAAATAAGGTACCACTAGAAGTCCCATCTATTTGTATCAGGGACCACTGGTTTCCTGAAATCCATGTTATAAACATGACTGAACTTGGTGGTGGGCTGTTAGGACAACTTTTGAAAATGCTAAAACAGAGTCCAGACTTTTTTCACTTTAAATGCATCAGTAAATTATTACAGCACCCAATACTTTTATATTTTAATTTCAAACTATGCAGCAAACATTCCATTTCTAATTTACTTTTGGATGAGCTAGCAGCCCTTGCCCCCCAAAGCATGTGAGTGGCCATTTTAAAATAAAAATTCTTTGTTACACCCCCCAAACAAATGCTCACTCAAATCAAACCAAAAAGCATGTAACATCTCTTAATAATAACAATGAAAAATAAGGCACCACCAGAAGTCTCATTTGTAACAGGGACCGCTGGTTTCATGAGGTCCCTGTTACAAACATGATTGAACTTGGTTGTGGGCTGTTAGGGCAACTTTTGAAAATACTATTTTGGATTCCATGATTTTTTTCACTTAAAATGCATCAGTAAATGACTAAAGCACCCATTACTTTTATATTTTAATCCCAACCTTTGCAGCAAACATTCCAGAAATAATTTACTTTCAGATGATCTGGCAGCCCCCCTCCCCAAAGCATGTGAAAGGCAATTTTAAAACAAAAAATAATTTGTTACACCCCCTAAACAAATGCACACTAAAAGCAGAAAAAAAAAATCTCATTAAATCTCTTAATAATTACAATTTCAAAATAAAGTACACCAAAAGTATTGTATGTGACTGAGACAGAGATTTTTAGGAGGTGCCTGTTACAAACATTAGCATGCTACCTCTGTCTCTGTTACAATCAGGACAGTATCATAAGACCTCTAAAAAATATGTTTGGAAGCCTGCAAAAGTCATACAGCCACAATGAATTACACAGCCTTACACACGTGTTTAGCACATTGCAAATCTATACAATTCACAGCATGTCTGGCACACAGAAGGCAGTTACTGGAGCCACAAAATATATTAGTATTTGACATATTGTTCAAGGTTGCCATTTTCATACATAAATGGATATATTTAAACAGTAGTCATGAACCCCAGTAAAATACACTATAAATTCAAACTTTCTTTAACGTAATTAACCATGTCCAGTAGCTAAATCCTGTTGTAACAAGGACAAATGTACTAACTCTGTCCCTGTTACAAACATGATTGACCATTTATCTGTCCCCAGAGACCTTACTGAATGCCAATCTGTGCACAGCATACTCCCATTTCAAATCCAGCAGTGAAATGCAGTTAGATTTATAGCAGACAGTATAAAAAAATCTTTATTTCACTGCTATGTAGCCCCATTCATGTCAGCTTACATTTCTGATCAGTTTCCACATTCCTGTTTATAACACCATCACACATTTGTAACGGCAAGTTTGGAGGAGACAGAAAATGTTCTCATTTGGTGTTTGGGAAGAAAATTGACTGATCTGCAGGAAAAGCAAAGTTTAAAGGACTTAATCTAGTGTTATGATTGGCTAGAAATAAACCAATGACACTGAAATAAAGTCATACTCCTCAGGCGTGATAAACAGCTGTTACCTACATAGATAGGGGTGGGACAGAGACAGATAGCCCGGTTCTACTTTTAAAGGCAGCTAGAGCATCTCTGCAGTTTTGAAATGTTTTTTCAGCCAGAACAGCAAACTAACTGAGCCTCCTTCAGTTCCTGGCATCCAGCACCCTGATTCTTGCACAGTTTCACATTTATACCAGTCAATCCCATATGTAACCTAGGGGGACAGAGAAGGTTACATACGAGATTGTCACTTTTTAACTCATTCGGGGAAAAAAATAAAAACATATAAAGGCAGACACATATGATGATGTTACAGGGCACTTCATGTAAAATGCATAGGAAGACTTATTTTTTCAGCACAGCAGTTTGGTAGGTAGAAGGAAAGCATACAACATGTGGTGTCTTGAAATGTCCCACCTAGCCAAAGCAAAACCCAGGAGACAAATCTGTAAGTTTAAAAAAAAACAACATTTTTTTGTAAGTATTAGGTGGCTGAAGTTATTTATGTTATCCCACTAACTTCTGTAGTAGACAGCAGTGCAGTTTTGAAATATATTTAAACATTCTTTGCAAAGTTACTGGGTGTTAAAGTGCATGTGATGGAAATGTACCCATTAAGTATGGACATGCCCATATAAGTGTAACCACATTGTAAATGGTTAAATAGGCAGTGGTTTAAGGCTTTGAGCTACAAACCTGGAGACCTGGGTTTGACTCCCACAGCCCCAAGTTGCATACTGTGTGACCCTGCGCAAATCACCTAAAGGAGTAGTCCACCCAGAATGTGCAAAAAAACATATGTTACGTAGAGTGTTTTGATATGTATGTTAAGTCCTATTGTGTCCTTCCCTCTGTCTGCTATTTGGAGTTTTTCCTAAATTGCCTGCTAGCTGCATGGTAGTTTTATGACCCCTGGGGATCTCCATAACAAATAGTTTTATTGGTTTTCTTTTTCCTATGATGCACCCTGTCTCATGTGTCAGTGATGTAGCCATGGCCTTAGCTTTAGCATGTGTACTGCTTTAAAATTAGTTTAGCAACAGCATAGCCTTGTAACTGTTCTTATCCAGGGAGCACAAATGTCAATTGGTTTAGCAGATAGCCGAAAACTATCTAACTGGGGTTTCTGTAAGAAAATAGCTGCTAAATAGCTTTAATTCATTATTTGTGTTTTTGATGTTAAAACACTCCTGCTAGTTATACCTGATGCACAGAGAAAACAAAAATAGTGAATTAGAGCTATTTAGTAGCTGTTGTCTTACAGAAACCCCAGTTACCTTGCTCAAAGTTTTGTAAATCTGATATTTTTTAAATAAATAAATAAATACATGTTTATGTTTAAACCCATGAAACACCCTTATCTAGTCAATGCATTCACAGTCGTAGTGGCTCTGCCAGAGTTTGTTAGCATTGAAATGAGCCTTGATAAGGCTGCTGAGCCACAATTGGGTTTAGCATGGCCTTTGACTGTTCTTTTTTTTTTCTTTTTACACAAAGGTAACTCCTCTCCCCCTTAGCCTGAGTACTAGAGGTTTTGGCTTCAAACACCTTAGGTTGAGGTACAGAAGAACCCCCCGTTTTGTCTAATCTCATGCTTTCTCTTGTATTTCCCAAGTATTTCTCTTTCTGAATTAGAATCACTATTTTGTCTAGGGTTATTCTTTTTGCTCTTGTGTGTTTCATTTTCTGAGTTCGAAGAGGAAATACAAGAAATTACAGAATCAACATCAGAGTTTAATTTTTTAAATACTTTCAGTTTTCTTTTTACTTTTATTTGGTGAACTTTCATATTTTTCTCTTAATTCAACCAAATCTTTATTAACCTATTCATAAGCATTTGCTAGCTTGACCTTTTCTTTTTCCATATTTAATCACTGTTTTTGCTATTGTTTAGCCTCAGATAAGTCACTTTGTAAAGCCACACAGTCCTGTTTATTTTCTTGTAACAGCTTTTGTAATAGCTTCACTTGAATTGTATTTAACCACATTCAAAAGATTTATCCTCCAGAATATTTTTCCAGCTTATTGATCTGTTCACTTTCAATTCTAATAAATATCAGCTGCGCTGGAGTATATATTACTATTTCTATTTGAACATTTACAATTGTAATTAAGGCTGTCATGGCTGTATTTGACAGAAGACAACTTTGGTTTCAGAGCAAGATACAGCAGTCTAGAACTACAGATTTTTTACAGATAAAATCACTTCCATCTTAACAAGAGTTAGTACCTGTTTGGATTAAGCAAACAGATACTTTATTAGAAGAAGGGGGTCTCATTTAAGCAAAAAAAAAAAAAGAAAGTCTCTGTGTGTTTCTCTGAGGAAGGGGGCTATATCAGCTTAATTTGCTGAGTCAGAGCAGAGGGTGAATCTAATTGGGGGTGTGGCTTAGCAGTTTAGTAGTACAAAAGCAGCTGTCTCCAATTACAGCTTCCTACTGTTTTTGACAGAAGACAACTTTAGTTTCAGAGCAAGATACAGCAGTCTACAACTACAGATTTTTTACTGATAAAATCACTTCTATCTCAGCAGGAGTTAGTAACTGTTTGGATTAAGCAAACAGATACTTTATTAGAAGAAGGAGATCTCATTTAAATAAAAAAAGAAAATCTCTGTGTGTTTCTCTGAGGAAGGGGGCTGTATCAGCTTAATTTGCTGAGTCAGAGCAGAGGGTGAATCTAATTGGGGGTGTGGCTTAGCAGTTTAGTAGTACAAAAGCAGCTGTCTCCAATTACAGCTTCCTGATGTTTTTGACAGAAGACAACTTTGGATTCGGAGCAAGATGCAGCAGTCTAGAACCTATAGGTTTTTTACTGATAAAATCACTTCTATTTCAGCAGGAGTTGGTACCTGTTTGGATTAAGCAAACAGATACTTTATTAGAAGAAGGGGGTCTCATTGAAGTAAAAAAAGAAAGTCTCAGTGTGTTTCTCTGAGGAAGGGGGCTGTATCAGCTTAATTTGCTGAGTCAGAGCAGAGGGTGAATCTAATTGGGGGTGGCTTAGCAGCTTAGTAGTACAAAAGCAGCTATCTCCAATTACAGCTTCCTGCAGTTTTTGACAGAAGACAACTTTGGTTTCAGAGCAAGATACAGCAGTCTAGAACTACAGATTTATTACTGATAAAATCACTTCTGTCTCCGCAGGAGTTAGTAACTGTTTGGATTAAGCAAACTGCTACTTTAATAGAGAAGGGGGTCTTATTTAAACAATAAAAGAAAGTCTCTGTGTGTTTCTCTGATGAAGGGGGCTGTATCAGCTTAATTTGCTGAGTCAGAGCAGAGGGTGAATCTAATTGGGGATGTGGCTTAGCAGCTAAGTAGTACAAAGGAAGTTGTCTCCAATTACAGCTTCCTGCTGTTTTTGACAGAAGACAACTTTGGTTTCAGAGCAAGATACAGCAGTCTAGTACTACAGATTTTTAACTAATTGCCCTCCTTCCCACCCCTCCATCCACCCACCCAAAGCCAGTTCTACTTTTATAGCCACTGGATTTGACTGACAACAGGAACTTCCTGTTTGGCAGTAGGAAGTGAAGGATCACTGAGACACATTAGTTTCTTCAACCTTGAAGGAACCTCAAAAATAAATCTTCCCCCCCCCCCGCTGCTGGAGGTCTGAATCCAAGCATGCAAGAAGGAGATTACTGAAGACTATAGGAAGTTCCTTTCCCAGAACAGGAAGGGTGAGAGTTATAAGGGCACATAGGCAGTAGAAAAGTAAATATAAAAATGCATAGATGGAGGAGACAGTAAGCATGCAAAGCAACAGGAGAGGGGACACAAAATAAGTCAAGATGGGAGTGGTGCAGTGCAATGGCTGTGGGGCAGCAGTGTTCCGGAAGACATTCTGGATGCTGCAATGCTGCCCTGTTTGCAGGCACCTCTCTGGTCTGAGGAGGAGGTTTCCCGTCTCCAGGCTGACCTGGCTAGGATTCATGAAACCTCTTCCCCCACTGAGGGACCACCAGGGCCACCACTGTTACCTCAGAGGTTGCCAAGAAAGATGAGCGGTTGGTCCAAGGTGGGCTCAGGGAGGGAGAGGGTGGTGGAACAGAGGTGCATCCCTCCAGTTGTACCTCTCCACAATTTATATGCTGTTCTGGCAAAGAGTGGTTCCTGTATGGAGATACCTGCAGTGGAGACCAAGGAGGATGCTGGGAACCTCCACAAAGGAGACTCACAGGAGGGTAGCATGAGACCCCACAGGGGAAGGAAATAACTCCTGGTGGGGACTCAGTCATTAGGGGGTAGAATTGGGGGATGAAATGGGTAGGGAGGTAAGGTGCCTGCCTGGCACCATGGCTCAGAGGGACAGAAAGAGAATCCTCAAGATTGTGGGAGCACCTGCACAAGGGAGGGAGCTGGATGTCATTGTTCACCTAGGGACAAATTACCTGGCTGTGAATGGGATCAGAGCAGTGCAAGAAGAGTTTGTGGAGTTGGGAAGGAGCCTTAGACAAGTAGCATGTATGGTAACCTTCTCAGAGGTTCTGTCTGTCTATGGCAAGGATGATGCTAGGGTATTCCACACATGGGATTAATGAATGGTTGAAAAACTGTGTGTTGCTCAGAGTTTTGGCTTCATTAGGGACTGGGGAGTCACCTGGAGGGATACAGGCTGGTACTGGTGTGATGGTCTGCATCTGTCTAGGAAAGAACCAGGATCCTAGGTGACAGGTTTAAATGCTTCATTGGCAAGCATTTAAACTAGCCAAGGGGGCAGACACTGAAAAGGAGCAGGGAAATCCCAGCCTCCCCACCAAAACACAGTAGTTAGAGAGGTAAACAACAAGGTAGAGAAGTCAGTAGGGAGCAGGACAGGAATAAATGCAGAAAAAGGTGGTAAGGACAGTGATGGGACTAAAAGGGGAAAGGCCATAAAAAATAAATGGAAGGTGATGAGTACCAATGCCCGCAGTCTGTGCAACAAGCTCCCTGAAGTAGTGGCCTTGATGGAAGAGGGATGCCTGGATATTGTGGCAATCACTGAAACATGGTACACAGAGAACCATGACTGGGATGTCAACATACCAAGATACACAGTCTACAGGAGGGACAGAGTGGGTAAAAGAGGAGGAGGAGTAGCTCTGTATATAAGGGAAGGGATTAAAGCAACAGAACTAAAGAGTAAACATGAAGTTGATGAGTCACTATGGGTCACCTTGGAGACAGGAAATGGTACCACAATCCACATGACCTCCATCTCGGGGGGGGGAAATGTACAAGGAAATGATAGAAGGCATCCTTAAAATGGCAGAAAAATGGGAGATATTGTTGATGGCGGACCTGAATATGCCAGATGTTAACTGGAGTACCTTTGCTGCGGGCACATCCAAGAGCAGGGTCATTCTTGATGACCTACAGGGGGCATACCTCAGACAGCTAGTGTTGGAACCCACTCAAGAGGGAGCAATCTTAGACTTGGTACACTCATATGGGAAGGAGAAAGGATCTCAGATTTAGAAGTGGGTAGCCATCTGGGAACAAATGACCACCAAATAGTGTGGTTCACAGTAAACATAGCTATAGAGTCATAGGGTTACCACCTTTTAAGAAGCCTAAACTGGGACATTTCCTATTGAAATATGTTTTTTCACAGGACAATATATAACCTCGACTAATGCGGTATACTTGTTTTCTCTAAATAATCCAAATTAAAACTAAGTATTGTCGTTTTTTGGTTGTTTTTACTGTTTCTTATTATTTTAAGGTATTTTAGTCAAGCTATTCTAGTTCTTTGCAACACTGACAGGAAAATCTGAAAGTATTTCTTCTAGTATAATGTCAGGACATACAGTATTTTTCATGTTTTTCTGCAGGACACAGTGGAGCAAATCAGGACTATCCTGTGAAAATAGGGACAGGTGGTAACCCTATAGAGTCAAGCCATACAAAAAACAAGTGTATTGGACTTTAGGAAGACTGACTTTGGAAAAATGAGAGAGTGCCTCAGAAAAGAACTAGCAAATGGGCAAGAAGGAGGGGTGGAGGAACAATGGGGAATAATCAAAACAGCCATCACAGAGGCAATAAGCATTTGTGTGAAGCAAATCAACAAAACAAAATGAAGGAAAAAGAACACTATGGTTCTCAAAAGAAGTGGCAGGGATGGTTAAGGAGAAAAGGATAGCATTCAGGAAATATAAGGAAACACAGAAGGAACAAAACAGATAACTTTATCAGTTAAAGCAGAAGGAAGCAGGGAAGACAGTCAGAATAACAAAGGCACAAACTGAGGAAAAGATAGCCAACTCTGTTAAGAAGGGGGATAAAACCTTTTATAGGTACATTAGGGAGCGAAGAAAGACCAAAGGAGGGATAAAGAGACTTAATAAAGGTGAGGGAATGTGGGCAGAAGTTGACAGTGGAAAAGCAGGGATACTGAATGAATATTTTTTCTCATTATTCACAGCTGAAGAGGAGGGGGAGGTACCTAAACCAAACAAGGGAGAAACACTGAATAGGGGGGTTGATACCAATCCATCACAGAAGAAAGGGTTTTGTAAGAACTCTTGAAACTGAGGGTGGACAAAGCAATGGGGCCTGATGGGATTCACCCAAGAATTCTAAAAGAACTAAGGGTAGAACTAGTAACACCACTGACTACTCTCTTTAACAAATTATAGGAGGATGGGGTGGTACCTAAGGACTGGAGGAGGGCAAATGTGATTCCACTTCACAATAGTGGGAGCAGGGCAGAGGCAGAAAACTACAGACCAGTTAGTTTGATTTCAGTGGTAGGGAAAATGATGGAACCACTTCTGAAGGAAAGAATTGTTGAGTACCTAGAGGCCAGTGGGGCACAGGACCCAAGGCAGAATGGTTTCACAGCGGGAAGGTGAAGTCAGATGAATCTAATAGATTTCTTTCACTGGGTGACCAAAATAGCAGACCAGGGAGGGGCTGTGGATATGGCCTACCTAGATTTTAACAAGGCATGTGACACAGTCTCACACAAAAAATTAATATACAAGTTAGCTAGCCTTGGAGTGGGTCCCAAGGTGGTAGCCTGGATAAAAAACTTGCTGGACAACAGGATACAAAGGGTAGTACTAAATGGAGTCCACAGTGAAGAAAGGAAGGTAACTAGCCGGGTACTGCAGGGTATGGTACTGGGACCAGTCCTCTTTAATGTCTTTATAAGGGACATTGGAGAGCACCTGGAAGGAAAGGTATGTATATTTGCAAATGACACAAAGTTCTGCAATAAGGTTGATTCACAAGGTGGGGTGGAAAGAATAAAAAGGGACTTGGCAAGGTTGGAGGAATGGTCAAATATGTGGCAGCACAGATTCAGTGCAAAGAAGTGCAAGGTAACGCATCTGGGAAACAAAATCATAGAAACATAGAAACATAGACTTTGACGGCAAATAAGGACCACTTGGCCCATCTAGTCTGCCCATTTCCCTACCTACAGGATAGGCCGTAGATCCTAGTTAACCAACAGCCTATTTCTTCCTTCCCCTCACAAGAATTGCCTTATGTCTGTCCCATGCATTCTTGAATTCTCCCACAGTTTTAGACGCCACAACCTCCTCAGGAAGGCTGTTCCATGCATCCACTACCCTCTCTGTGAAATAATACTTCCACATTGCCCCCTAACAGCCTCCTTCTATCTTTAAATTGTGTCCCTTGTTCTTGCATCTTTTTCTGAAAGATGCTACCCTCTTGGACTTTATTGATTCCACTGAGGTACTTAAAGTTTCTATCATCCCCCTCTCCTTCTTTCCTCAAGGGTATACATATTAAGCTCCTTTAGTCTCTCCTCATACGGCTTCTCTTGCAGACCCTGTGCCATTTTAGTTGCCCTCCTCTGACTACCTCATCCTGTCTATGTCCTTGCAGAGATGGGGTCTCCAGAACTGGACACAGTACTCCAGATGGGGTCTCACCAACTGTCTGTACAGAGGGATAACAACTTCATGTTTTCTGCTGCTGATGCCTCTCCCTATACATCCCAGTATACCCCCAGCCCTCCCTACTACCTTCTCACATTGCTTGCTAACCTTAAGGTCATCTGATATGATTACTCCCAGGTCCCTTTCTTTTTTTGTTGTTGTTACTACCTCCCCACCCATTGTGTATTCTTCCCCTGGGTTCTTGTTTCCCAGGTGCAATATTTTGCACTTCTTTGCATTGAATCCTAGCTGCCATACTTCTGACCAGTCCTCCAACCTTGCCAAGTCCCTTTTCATCCTTTCCACGCCTCCTTGTTTATCAACCCTGTTGTAGATCTTTGTGTCATCTGCAAAAAGGCATACTTTTCCTTCCAGTCCCTCTGCAATGTCACTGATGAAGACATTAAAAAGGACTGGACCCAATACTGAACCCTGCGGTATCCCACTACTAACCTCTCTTTCTTCAGAGTGAACTCCATTTACAATTACCTTCTGTGTCCTGTTGTGCAGCCAATGTTTTACCCAGGCTACCACCCTGGGACCCACCCCAGGCTGGTTAATTTGACTATTAATCTTTGTGTGGGACTGTGTCAAATGCCTTGCTAAAGTCTAGGTAGGCCATGTCCACAGCCCTCCCTGGTCTACTACTTTGGTCACCCAGTCAAAGAAATCTATTAGATTCATCTGACATGACCTTCCCGCTGTGAATCCATGCTGCCTTGGGTCCTGTACTCCACTGGCCTCTAGGTACTCAACTATTCTTTCCTTCAGAAGTGACTCCATCACTTTCCCTACCACAGAGGTCAGACTGACAGGTCTGTAGTTTCCTGCCTCTGTCTTGGTCCCACTTTTGTGAAGGGAATCACATCCGCCTTCCTCCAGTCCTCGTGTACCACACCATCCTCCCATGATTTATTAAAAAGTAGCCAGTGGTTTCACTAGTTCCTCCCTTAATTCTTTTAGAATTCTGGGTGAATTCCATCAGAACCCATTGCTTTGTCCACCTTCAGTTTTAGGAGTTCTTGCAGAACCCTTTCTTCTGTGAAAGGACTGGGATCAACCCCCTATCAAGAGTGCTTCTGTTAATTGGATTAGTCACTCCTCCTCTTTTGTGAATACTGAGCAGAAATATTCATTCAGTATCCCTGCTTTTTCACTGTCCCCTCTGCCCACCCACCGTTCATTCTATTCAGCCTCACTATCCCTCCCTTTGTCTTTCTACGCTCGCTAATGTACCTATAAAAGGTTTTATCCCCCTTCTTAATTGAGTTGGCTTTCTTTTCCTCAGTTTGGGCCTTTGCTATTCTGACTTCCCTCCTTGCTTCCTTCTGCCTTAACTGGTACAGCTCTCTGTCCTGCTCCTTCTGTGTTTTCTTATACTTCCGGAATGCTATCTTTTTCTTCCTGACTTTCACAGCCACCTCTTTTGAGAACTATAGTGGCTTTTTCTTTCATTTTGATTTGTTTATTTGCTTCACACAAAGGCTTGTTGCCTCTGTGATGGCAGTTTTGTTGATTCCCCATTGTTGCTCCACACCTCCTTCTAGCCTGTTTGCTAGTGCTTTTCTGAGGCACTCTCCCATCTTGCCAAAGTCATCTCTCCTAAAGTCCAGTACCCTCACTTTTGTATGGCTTGACTCTGTAGCTGAGTTTAACATGAACCACACTGTTTGATGGTCACTTGTCCCCAGATGGCAACCCACTTCTAGATCTGAGATCCTCTCACTGCCCCGTTTGAGAGTATGAGGTCTAAGATTGCTCCTCATGAGTGGGTTCCAAACTAGCTGTCTAATGCCTGCCACCTGTAGGGCATCAAGAATGGCCCTGTTTGGATGTGGCTGCAGCAATATTGCTCAGTTAACATCTGGCATATTCAGGTCTCACATCAATAATATCTCCCTTTCTCTGCCATTCTAAGAATGCCTTCATCATATCCTTGTCCATTCCTCCCCTGACATGGGGTCTGTACACAACCCCTGTGCGGATTGGGTGCCCTTTCCAGTCTCCAAGGTGACCCACAGTGCCTCCTCTCCTCCCTGTTTACTCTTTTGTTCAGTTGCTTTTATCCCTTCCTTTACATAGAGAGCTACTCCTCCCCCTCTTCTCCCCTGCCTGTCTCTCCTGTAGGTTATGTACCCTGGTACAGTATGTTAACATCCCAGTCATGGTTCTCTGTGTACCATGTTTCTGTGACTGCTACGATATCCAGGCATCCCTCTTCCATCAAGGCCACCAGCTCAGGGAGCTTGTTGCCCAGACTACGGGCATTGGTACTTATTACCCTCCATTTCCTGATGGCCTTACTCCCTTTTGCCCCATCCCTGTCCTTCTTGCCTTTGTCACTTTCTCCATTTACTCCTGCCCTTCTCCCTATCGACACCTCTATGTTGGTGTTTGCCACACTTTCTACCATGATTATTTGGGGGCTAGGATTTCTCTGCTCCTTTCCAGTGCCTCCCCCCTTGGCTAGTTTAAAAGCTTGCCAATGAAGCATTTAAACCTATCACCTAGGATCCTGGTTCCCTTCCTGACAGATGCAGCCCATCATGCCAGTATAGGCTTGCATCACTCCAGGTGGACCCCAGTCCCAATGAAGCCAAATCCCTGAGCTCCACACCAGTTTTTCAACCACTGATTGAATCCCATGGTGCAGAACACCCTAGCCTCTCCTATGCCATAGATGGGCAGCACCTCCGAGAAGGTTACCGTGCGTGCTACTTGACTAAGGCCCCTTCCCAATTCCACAAACTCTTCCTGCACTTCTCTAATCCCTTTCTTAGCCAGGTCATTTGTCCCTAGGTGGACAATGACATACAGCTCCCTCCCCTGTGCAGCTGCTCCGGCAATCCTGAGGATTCGCTCCCTGTCCCTCCAAGCCATGGCGTCAGGCAGGCACCATACCTCCCTCTCCCCTTCCTTCCCCAGTTCTACCTTCCTAACAATGGAGTCCCACACCAGGAGTTGTTTCCTTCCCCTGCAGGGTCCCCTGCCACCCTCCTGTGGGTCTCCTTTGTGGAGGTTCCCAGCATCCTCCTTGGTCTCCACTGCGGGTGCCTCCATAGAGGAATCACACTTTGCCAGAATGGCATAGGAATTGTGGAGAGGTACAACTGGAGATATGTGCCTCTGTTCCACCACCCTCATCCTCCCTGAGCCCACTGTGGTCCAACCAGGTGAAGAGTACACAATGGGGGGGGTGAGTTAATAACAACAACAAAAGCAAGGCATTTGGCACAGTCCCACACTAATGATTAATATACAAGTTAGCCAGCCTGGAAGTAGGTCCCAGGATGGTAGCCTGGGTAAAGAATTGACTGGAGAACAAGACACATATGGTAATAGTAAACGGAGTCAATTCTAAAGAAAGGGGGGTTAATAGTGGTGTACCGCAGGGTTCAGTATTAGGACCGGTCCTCTTCAATGTCTTTATAAGTGACATTGCAGAGGGACTGGAAAGAAAAGTATGTCTCTTTGCAGACGACACAAAGATCTGCAACTCAGTTGATACACAAGATGGGGTGGAAAGGATGAGAAGAGACTTGGGCAAGGTTAGAGGAATGGTAAAATGTATGGCAGCTTAGATTCAATGCTAAAGAGTGCAAGGTAATGCACCTGGGAAACAAAAAAAAAGGGGAAGAGTACACAATGGGATTGAGATACTAACAACAACAAAAATGAAAAGGGACCTGGCGGTAGTCATATCAGATGACCTAAAGGTGTGCAAGCAATGTGAGAGGGCAGTAAGGAGGGCTGAGGGGATACTGGGATGCATAGGGAAAGGCATCACCAGTAGAAAATGGGAAGTTGTTATCCCTCTGTACAGACAGCTGGTGAGATCCCATCTGGAGTACTGCATGCAGTTCTGGAGATCTAATCTCCACAAAGACATAAACAGGATGGAGGCAGTCCAGAGGAGGGCAACTGAAATGATGCAGGGTCTGCTCCGGAAGACATATGAAGAGAGACTTAAGGAGCTTAATATGTATACCCTTGAGGAAAGGAGGGAGCGGGGAGACATGATAGAAACTTTTAAGTACCTCAGTGGAATCAACAAAGTCCAAGAGGGTAGCATCTTTCAGAAAAAGAGGTGTGCAAGAACAAGGGGGCACAATTTGAAGAAGGGGGGCAGTTCTGAGGTAATGTAAGGAAGTATTTTTTCACAGAGAGGGTTGTGGATGCATGGAATGGCTTTCCAGAGGAGGTTGTGGAGTCAAAAACAGTGGTGGAATTCAAGAATGCATGGGACAGTCATAAGGCAATTCTAGGGGGTGAGGGTAGGAAGAAGTAGACTGTTGGTTAAGTAGGATCTAAGGCTTATCCATTAGGTATAGGGAAATGGGCAGACTGGGTGGGCCAAGTGGGCTTTATCTGCCATCAAATTCTGTTTCTATGACTGTGCAGAGGAAGTCCAGGGAAAAGTAGATATTTTGAACAGGTACTTTTGTTCAGTTTTCACAGTGGAGAGTGGAGCTGATGGGCCACAGTGTGGCAGTAAAGATAGAAAAAGGAGGAATGGGCACAAGTCCATTTTCTAAGGAGATGCTACTTAAAGGACTTGCCGTCTTGAAAGTGGATAATGCTGTGAGACTGACCAGAAGATACCCCAAGGTATTGAGTGAGCTCAGGTAAGTTATACATGTCCCTTAAGCAGTCTTGTAAACACCTCACCGGGATCAGGTGTGGTTCTGGAGGACTGCAGAAGTGCTGACATGGTCATTCAGTGCAGTAGCAGCAGTGGGGATCAATCTAAAAGCTACAGACCTGTTAGTCTAACTTCAGTGGTGGTGAAACTAACAGAGACCTTACTAAAGGAGATACTGGTTAGGTACCTGGAATCAAATGAGCTGCAGAACTACAGGCAACAAATGTTCACGGGATGAAGGTCATGTCAAATACTTCTGATAGACGTCATAGTATTTTTCACTAGGAACTTGGACCAGGGGAGGGTAGTGGGCATGACTTCTCTGGATTTCATCACCTTGGACACAGTGCAACACAGGAGGTTGCTCAGGAAGCTGACCAATTTGGGTGTAGGGAACAGAATGGTAAATCAGATGTGTAACTGTCTAAAAGATAGGAGGCTGAGGGTAGTGGTAAATGGCATGCATTCCAGTGATGGGGGTTACAGTGAGGTACCACAGGTTTGGTGCTGGTACCAGTGCTCTGTGTCTTCATGGGGGATGTTACACAGAAACTGAAGTGGCAGGTCTGCCTATTTGCAGTTGACACTGAAATCTGTAATGGGGTCAACACCCAGGATGGAGCAGAGACAATGTGGAGAGATCTGGGGAAACACAAGAATGGTCAAGGACATGGCAACTGGAGCTCAATGTCAATTGGTGCAAAATCATGCAAGTAGGCTGCAGGACCCCAGAGCTGATCATAAGAAATGTGGAGTTGTTGGCAGTCGCTAGGCAAGAAAGTAGCCTTGGGATTTTTATATTGCAGGATATCAAGGTTGCAATGCAACATGACAAGGTCATGGGCAGCACTAGTGGGATGCTGGGTTATATAGGGAGAGTGATCACCAGCAGAAGAAAGGAGGTTGTGTTACCAATCTATCGTTCCCTGGTATGCCCTTATCTGAAGTGCCATGTACAGTTCTAAAGGCCACTCCTCGTAAAGGGCATTGACAGGATGGAGGTGGTCCTAAGAATTGTAATTGGGATAACTCAGGGGTTGCAGGGGAAGCCCTATGAGTAGAGGCTGAAGAATCTCAACCTGTACATGCTGGGAGACAGGAGATGGCAGGGTGATCTTCAAATACATCTCTGGGTAAACAGGGTGAAGCGGATGAAGAGGAAGAGCCTCTTCCAAGTGAAGATAAACACCAGGACTGGAGGGTATGCTATGAAGCTGGAGGTGCACAAGTTCAAGAGAGACATGAGGAAACACGTTTTCATTGAGATGGTGATGGGGGCATGGAATCAGTTACCAGCCAAAGTGGTGAAAGCTGGAATGGTGGTGGGTTTCAAGCATGCATGGGACAAATATATGGGCATAATAATACAAAACCATGGAGGAAGAGGGACCCAGGGGACCAGTTATGGTTCACAGAGGTACAATAGGTAGGGAATCTTTTGGAAGACTGGGTGAGCAAACTGGTCATTCCTTGCTCACAGTTTCTATGCTTCTATATTTCAATGATTCAAAACTACAGTTACTGTAAAATGCTCCTATTCAAAGATAAAATATGCATATGTTCTGAATTTTCTGTATTTCTTTTGTATTCAAAGTTTTATTGAAGTATACGTGAGACAATCATATCCACACAAGTAGGTCTTTTAAAGACCACTTAAAATATATGTTTTCTATTTACTTACACAGGTTCAGGTAAAACTCCTCCCCTTAATTTATACAAAAGATTTACAGATTACAACTATGAAAGTTAGCCATGGTCTACCCTATTCCATCTGCTATCACTTTGAGAGAAATACAGACTAGACTTACATTCATCCAAGTACTGCTACAGGCCCATTCACCGAGTGTTAGGGACATATAAATACTTCAACTGTCTCTTCTAAGGAACAAAGGCAGGGTTAGTGTTGGAGATATCTAACACCCAGTATTGCCACTGTGTCCTGAATTAGTCAGACCCATCATGGAGTGCTGCCATCATCCTCTCCGTATTGTAAATGTCCCAATTTTATGCCAAGTGGGAACCACTGGGGCTGCTGGAGTCATCCATAGTATTGCAATCGCTTTTTTCCCCTCTAAGAAAATATATATATACATGTATCAGTGATCTCAAAGGGAGACAGTCTTCCGGTGGTGGAATGGACAGAAGAACTAGCACTGGAATAAGACAAGTACAAGAACCAGCTAATTCCTCCAGCTGATTCGCTACATCTTCCTAGTAGGAAGTAACAACTGAGCAAGACCAGAAAATATGGAGATGGCCAGAATGGGGTGGGCCAAAACATCCCCAACTTCGTCCATCTCTGAATGACAAAAATGTAATTAGTTCTGCTAAGATACGGAAATACTGGTACAGACATTTTCTAGCACTTTCCTTCCACATAATGGAGGAAGTGAACTTCACCATTTGAAAAGCAAGAGAAAGCCACATATCTAGGGGATCAAAGTGTCAATTCTTTCTTGTAGCTGTCCAATACTGACTGATTTGAGTCACCTAGGATGTCCTGTAGCCCCTATATAAATATTCTATCATACGCCCTCAAAGTGTGTTTCAGAGAACATTTAAAAATAATTAGAGTAATGATGAGGTGAGGTCAGGAAGGCAAGTCCAATCTGTTTTCTTCTGCTGAAGGTTGGTGCATACCGAAGGTAGTGATAGTGTTCATGATCCATCAGGCCACATAGTTGTTGGAGTGTTTCAAAGGGAAGAACCCTACACAAGTGCAGAAACTGGTGAATATAAGTGAGCTGTAACCATCTCCACCTTTGAAAGGTTGGATCAATGTAACTGGGTGGATGTCTACATCCACTGCCAAATATCTGGTCCAACTTTGGATTTTTTTAAAATCATATTTTATTTATTTATTTATTGAATCATATCAGAATTAAAGCTATTGAGTCAGTGACTCCTTTACAAAGGATCCAAGGCAAAGAATACAATAGTAAGACATAGGTTAGACAATTACAGGGTATAAAACAGTGATGTGAGGAATATCACACAGTACAATAGATACAGAGTAAAGTGCATACAAGAAATGTGGTTCAGGACAATAACAACAGTCAGGAGTAATACAGAAAATTGGTATAAATGGAAATTTACAAAGTACAGTATCTACAATGGTGCCACACATAGGCAGGTGCTAGATAGTGCAGGCCAGTGTGTGTGAATTAGACAGCGTCCACTGAGGCCAGCAAACAAGTACCTACTGGCAAGACCAGGGGGCCCATTGTCATAACACAGCCAAAGCTGTGAGGGGGGAGTCAGGTGCAGTTGCAGGTAGAGGCCTGTGCTATGTGGTTATGGAGGTGGGATTTGAGCAGGTCCAGTTAATGCTCTGAGATGATTGATTTGGGTAGTGAATTCAGCCTGAGAGGAGCCCTGTACCTAAAGGTTCTTTGACTCATTGAGGTTTTACAAAGAGGGACCTGGTAAGGAGTTTTCTCTGAGTGACGGGTTCATCTGGTAGTAGGGGGTGGCTTAAACAGTGGGGCAAGGGCAGAGGGCATGAGGCCAGCTGTGATTTTCTTGGCAGATCTAGTATTTTAGGTGAGCATCAAAGTTTAGCCACTTGGAACTGGTATAGAGCATGCAGGTGTGCGTGAGCCGGTCACAGCTATTGGCTAGCTATAGGCCTTGTTCAGAGCAAATCTTATCCTGTTAAGGGATGTGCTATCAGCCACACCATGGATAATGATACCATAATCTATGAGTGACAGTACTGAGGTGGAGATGGCAAGCTGTAGTGCATCATGGGGAGGCATCGCTTGTACTGGTGGAGAAGACTAATACGCACATTGACATCTTTGCTAAGTTGGCGGCTATGTTCATGATAGGAGAGACTGGAGTCAAGGATAACACCTAGGTATTTAAATGAGGTTACTTGTTCCAGAGGTTCATTGCAGGAGTTAAGAATGTGCAGGGGATGGGCACTAAGCTTGTTTTGGGCATGCATAAACAGCATAGACTTTGTTTTTTTATAGCTTAGGATGAGCCTATGATCTGCAAACCAGGACTCAGCCTCAGTGAATGACCTTTGGAGGGTTAACTGGAGGGCACCAGGGTTGATGTTAGTGCTAAATAACACTGCATCATCAGCATACAATAGGAGGTTCCCAGAACAGGCTTTGGGTAAGGAGTTAAGAAATAGGGTAAATAGCAGGGGACCAAGGATCAACCCCTGCAGAACGCCAGGGGTATCTTGGAGGGGGAATGACTGTGTCTGAGCTAGCCTGACCTGCATTCTGCCAGATAGATAGTCCATGAACCAGACTGTGGCATCCTGAGAGAAACCTATTTGGGTAACTGTGGCTGGGAGGAGTGAGTGATGCACAGTGTTGAATGCTTTTGAGAGATCAATATAAACAGCACCAGCAATCTGGCCTGTGTCAAGGGTTGCATGTATGGCATTGGTAAATTGTAGGAGAGCGGGTGGTGGTACTGTAGCTTTTTCAGAAGACATGCTGCTCAGGGTAGAGTAGGTTGTGTTTGGCAAGGTAGTCAGTGATCTGGGAGGCAACAATTTTTTCTAGTACTTTGGAGAGAGGAAGTAGAATCGAGATTAGTTGATAGTTATCCGGTATGGTACGGAAACCACTCTTAACTCATTGCCTCCACAGGAGCTCTCTAGAGTTGCACCACTTCTCTCCTGTGTACTGTTAATAGTAAATCCTGGGCCTTTCTAATCAAAATCAAGCTATAGTCAGCATGCCACAAACAAATCCTAATAACTCAAGAACCGTAAGTGCTAGACATAAAGTAGGAGTGGCAAAGTTATTCAGCACAAAATTACCTTTCCAGTGGTGGTATGCAAAGAATAATATGTAATTTCATTTATTTTCTATGCTGGTTGAAACAGCAAAACAAAATTTTTTTTTCACTAAAACAGGCAACATAAGCCATACACACCATACCATAAACAAATATGAATAACTCCTAAAGTATAAATTATATACACAGAATATCAGTGGAAAAGTTGTTCAGCACAAAATTACCTTTCCAATGGTGCTATGCAGTGAAATATATATTAAATTTTGTTACATTATATATTAAAATATATAAGTGACTTCTCCAGATGTTGCCAGGGCACACAGGAACTCAGTAGCTGACTTCTGTAGGTGTCCTCAGGACACCAGTGTATTTTACTGACACCTACAGGTGTCTGCTAGGAGACAATGAGTTAAGGATGGGAGTGATGAGGGCAGTTTTCCATATAGTAGGGAACTGCTATAGGGCAAGAGAGTGGTTCAGTAGGGCAGTAAGAGGGTGGAGTACCTCAGTGAGGGTCAGTCTTATTAGTTTAAGATTGAGGGAGTCATTGCTGAGCCTACATTTGCCAAGTGCCATTAGTAAGAGCGGGCAGACTCACGCTGGGAAATAGTTTTGAAACAAAAGAGAGGCACTTGGGTGGGTGCATGGGGGGAGGCGAGGGTAGGTGCAAAGAAGTTGGTAGGGAGTAAACTGCTGAGGTCTGAAAATGAAGAGTTCAGCATGTTTGCTATTATCTCAGGGTCAGTGGAGATACAGCCATTAACGGATAGTTGGGGGGCAGTTGAGATTTTGCCACTTAGTTCTCTTAGGGTGTCCCTGAATTTGCACCCCATACCCCAGGAGGCAGAGAGTGATACCATGCTCTTAGTGTTTGGGTAGTAAAGTATCTATAGTGCACTGACTGCAGAGAACCATATGATTTGATTTGTGAAAAGTGGGCCAATGTCATGTAAACCATTAATAACAAATTCAATATTCTTCCATAGTTGTGAGGCCTGAGGAAGAATCCATAAAAATATAGTATAGAGATGAGAAGCTGTAGCAAAATTTATCAGATTTTGTAGGTTAAACCCAACATTAGACAGTGGTAGTTGCAAAATTGAGTACCTAATAGAAGGTCTATGACCTCCTATATGAAACGTAATATTATTTCGTTCCATGCAGTAAAGCAATAATGTGCTGGAAATGGCAGAATGATCTAAAAAAAATATATAATAAGCAAGGTAATATGTTCATTTGAATTACCTCAACTGAGGAATAATGGCAGTGGTAACTGTGCACATTTAAGTAAATCTTCCATCATGCTGGCCCGGTGGCACTGAGGGTTGAGGCACTGGATGACACACCTTGCATCATGCTGGCAACCCTGGTTCGGACATGAGCCAGGGCCTCAAGGGGTCAACAGGGGAAGGATAGGATCAAGCATCTGGAGCACTGCTGTTCTATCCCAGGGAGGGATCAAGAGAACCACTGCTCTGTAGCAGCCCCTGGTGATGACCGGGGGCACTACCAGACTAGTTTCAACATAAGGTGGAGGAGTGCAGCAAGATGTTGACATGTTACTGCCCGGAGGTCACTGCACGTGGCACTCCTGGGCCGAAAAACCAAGGAGGAAAATATGAAGGGGGGTAATCTCTGCGGCTGATGGACGCACCCTGCTCCCCTGGACCAAAGAGAGGCACCTCTCCAGGGTACAGTGTGATGATGGCCCTTCCCTGTGTTCTGTGAGTTCATGTAGCCCACATGCATGACCGGATCCAAGGATGCAGGCAAGGTGTTCAGAGATCGTGGGTCTCGCTCCGTTGAGGAGGCGGATATATAAATAGAATTAAAAAAAAAAGTAAATCTTCCTAAGTGTTCTTGTTATTGGTTCACAGTTTAATAGTTCAAGATTACTAAGGTCTTTGGAATGTAAATCCCCAGATACTTGAGCCTAGTACTAAGCAACATCAGGGACAGTGCATGTTTAAGATAAGAGGCTGGTAAGTAATTAAAGGAGAACGTCCATCTTGTAAAAATTCAGCTGAAACACAGTGAGATCTTCAAATCCTGCAAGGTGGATAACGCTCCAGGGATAGAGCCATCTGGATTCAACAGTATAAGAACAATGTCATCCCCATAAATGGTAATCTTATATGCAACACCTCCAAGTGGGATTCCCTTTACCTTCCTGTTTGCTCTTACTGCCACCACTAAAGGTTCCATAGAAAGGGCAAACAAAAGCCGTGACAAGGGACACCACTGTCAGATTCCCCTCTGTGGGGATATAGGAGAAGAAAGTGAATTGTTTACCTTAATATAAACCCACAGAATATTGTACAGAAGCTGCAGCCATGACACAAACAGCTCCAGGAAACCAAAGACTGACAGTGTGCTCCAGAGGAAGGTCCAGGACACCCTGTCAAATGCTTTCTTGGCATCCAGGCTGAGTAGATCAGTGGGTATCTTTCTATTTTGTGCATGTTCTGCCAAGAGGAGAGTGCATCAGATATTATCCATTATTTGTCATTTTTGAATAAAGCCTGCCTGATCAGGATGAATCAAAGAGTGAAGAATAAAACCCAGTCTGTGTGCCCATATAGCCATTTATAATTTATCGAGTAGTTCTACTCTGAATATTTGAGTTGTTTTGTTCGTTGCTATTTCTACTCAAAGAATGCTCTTTTTTCCTCCTGATCCCACCTCTCTTCCTCTGGCTGTCTGCTCCATACCCAGGTCTGCACAGACGCAGTGGTGGTCTGGCAGTCTCTATTTGTTTGGATTTCCGCCAGTGACGAGCAACCTAATCCGTTCTTTGTTATTCTCCCTTTTTAAGCATCCTGCAGGACCCCCCCCACACACACACCAACACTGACCAGGAAAGCATCACAGAAGAGGACAGCAGGGGTCTAGCCTGTAAAGGTAAAGGCTAACCCCTCTCATCAGTGTGCTGTGTTTTGGGATGCTTACCCATCGATACTTTGGGTTGACTCTCCACTCTCCCCAGCCACCCCTCTCCCCAAGGCCGTCCCTCTTTTTATAGATGTCATCATTCCACTATTGGTCACATGACCTGGTGCTTTGTGTCTATTTCCCCATTAGCAACTTATCACAACTGGCCACTAGGGGTCAGGCTTATGCTGCCTAATTCTTTGCTTTCCCTGCTCCTCCTCCCCCAACTAATCCTCTTCTCCACCTGCACAGCCTGCATTCACTGCTTCTCCTCCCCACAGCTCCCCCTTTTTGTAGTAGTTTGCTTAGTTTAGTTTACTGTTTGGCGCGAAAAAGCCTTCAACAAATACTGTTTAAAAACATTTAAGGTTACAATGCATAGAATAAAATTCAGATAATATACACCACATAGCATGTAAACGGGGAGCAATCAGAATTATACAGTAGCACCACTAACATATAAATACTTCCTTACTTTATATTTTCCATCCACACTCCTTTTTTATCTATTTAAAACAGACAGTCTATTGCACTTCTATCGATCTTCGAGAAACCCAAATTACAAAGAGCAATTAGGGTTACAACACAACATTTATCAATTGGCCTAATAATTGTACTGTTAATTCTTTTTTTGCATTTATTAATTGTTTTAAAATAACTTGCCACTCTTTGTATAGTCCAACTATCTTCATTTTGCAAAATAATTGAGGTCAATGTTTCCGAATTTAAACCATATATAGCATCCACAAAAGGTCCTAACCAGTATTTACATTATTTTAAATGCTACGTACAATGCCACAGGACATGCATCAAATCCTCATATTTTCCTATCAGTTAGTACTTTCCTACTCTCTCTTGCCTGGGCCTCAAACCCTTTACCCTTTGCACTAAAGTCAGCCACCGTGACACTACATCACTGCAGGCTGACCTTGTATTCATCTCCTATCTTATTACTTATCTCCCTCTCTTTACCATCCTCCTTCCTTTCCACCTGTTCACCTTGTTTTCACTGTTTCATTCTTCCTTTCAGCCTTTCTTTCACCCTTCACTCCCCACTTGCTACTTTCCATCCTGACAATATCACCTTTCTGGTTTTTCTGCTCCCTCCCTCCCTCTACCTGCCTCTTTTTCCCTCAGCTATCTCTCCCCACTCTGACTTGCCCGTTTCCCCTGATCCCTGGTCCCCTCTCTCACTCCAGCACTCAATCAGTGTGTCTCTAGCTATGCATGTCTACCTCAACTTACTTAACCCCTCTGTCCAGACCCTTATCCCCCCGCTCCCTCCACCCACCCATGCCCTCCTCCTAGCACATATTTTCCATGCCCTCCCCATCCTGATGGTTGGATCTTAACCTTTACTCCTCTAACACCCCCGAGTTTCAAAATACAAGCAACTTAAAGTGACCCTCCTCTGACATGCCCTACTACTTCTCTTATCAGGTAAAGTTCACCCTATCCCAGGACCGCTCCCCCCTCTGTCCGTTACCTGTAACAGGGTAGGTGATCTTCTGTTTCCCTCCATAAACATCTGCAGTCTGCAAAAAAATGCATAACATTCTTTAAGGCTAGATGGCTCAACATAAGGCATATATCTTGGCTTTGGCAGAAACCTGGCTCTCCCAAGGCACTCCGGATGTGTCTGCTGCTATTAATGGCTACTCTATCTTTCGGGTTGACAGACAGGTCAAAAGAGGAGGCAGTTATGCGCTATACATAAGGGAATCCCTATAAGCCCTGGTTGTCCCTATCCCCCCTCCCTCTCATGGGGCCCAAACTCTTACTGTAAAGTTAATATTGGGCAACCCTGGAAAAACCCTATATGTCATGACAGTTTACATTCCACCTCACCACCAAAAGCTGGCTATCAGTGAGATCACCTACTGCATCTCCCAACTACCCTCTAATAGTGAGATCATTGCCTTGGAAGATTTCAGCATAAATTGATCATCTTCCTCATCCACCCCTTTCAGGGACTCAGTCATGGCCTTGGACCTCACCCAAGTCATCCAGTCCCCCACTAGACTCAATCACAAAACAGGGTCTTCTACGCTGCTGGGCCTCATTCCCCCCTATCTGCACTCACAGATCCTCAAAGGTCACAGTACTCTTGAATGCCCTAAATGACCACTCTCTAGTTCTCTGCTGGTGATCTATCAAGGCACCAATCAACCCCCTCAAGTCACCTACCTTAGATGGCTAAAAAAAGGTTCTCTGACCCACTTTAAAACCTACCTCTTAAATTGTGACTGGAAACCGCTTGACACTGTGCAGTCCAATGATAGTGCCCTTGCCCACTTCATCACCACTTTCAGTGCAGCATGTGACCTTTTTGCCCCATTCTCTAAACAAGTAGCCAAAGGTCATGACATCCCTTGGATCTCTCAGGCATTTCTTGATCTAATGTTCCATCTGGATAACCTCTGACTCAAAGCCCTCAACTTATGACTACCCCTGGACAGACAACAGTAGAAGGAAGCCAGAAATAAATGTACCTGGGCTCTTTGTCAAGCCAAAACAACCTACTTTCAACACACCCTCTCTTACACTTGGGGCTTGGGATGCAAATTCTGGGACAATATTAAAGAACTTAAAGGGAAACCTGTCTCCCCCTCCCCCCCAAACTCACAGTAAACGGTTCTCTTACCCAGGATCACATACTTATAGCAAATGCCCTAAACTCCACTTTCTCATACCTTAGCAACGTCCCCCCCCCTAACTTCTTTGTCCCTCCTTCAGAGCTCCCAACTGCTCCCGTCCTTCTTTGTAACACCCCGCCTTTCTGTTTCTGGGCCATATCTACCCATGAGGCCAGATCCTACCTCTCCAGGGTCTTGGGCAAGTCTTGTCACAGTGGTGATTTTTTGGATCTAAAACTCTTCCACCTCACTCTCGAAGCAGTCCTCACCCCTCTCATTAAAATCCTCAGTCTCTCCCTCTGCCTTGGCCAGTTCCCTACCCTTTGTAAACAAACTGTAATAACCTCTATCCTAAAAAGTGGTAACCAGAAGATCCCAAACAACTATCACCCCATCTCCATTCTTCCCCCTGTCTCCAAGGCCCTTGAAAAAATTTTAGCAGACCAACTCACCGAATACCCTTCAAAACATAGTCTACTTTGTCCAGAGCAGCATGGCTTCCATAAAGGCCACACCACCACCACCACCACAGCCCTCCTGCAGTACACCACCTTCATCCACAAATCTCTGGAACATGGATGCTTGTTGGGTCTGTCTACATAGACCTAACCAAGGCATTTTATACAGTCAATCATGGCCTCCTTCTCCTTAAGTCCCTGCCCTCAATGGTGCTTACTCTTGAAGCTACTTCATGCCTTGAGAACTATATAAACAATAGTTCCCAGCAGGTCAAAAGCAACTCTACCTTGTATCCCAGCCTGCCTGTTTGCTCAGGGGTATCCCAAGGTTCCATTCTAGGACCACTCCTTTTTAGCCTTTTCTTGAATTCTCTGTCCAGGGCCTGCTCTGGTCAGTTGCTACTTTACGCACATGATGCCATCATTTTCTGGAGGCATTTTCACCACTCCCCACTTCAACAAGCCCTCCAGAATTCTTTTGCTGAAGCCAAAGCCTGGTTTACAGCACACCGTCTAGTCCTGAACGATAAAAAAACAAAGACCATGGTTTTCACTCACGGCCAAAACTTACACAGGGTTTCCCATTTGCACATTCTTAATTATCAGGGCTCCCTTCTGGAAAAAGTAAAGTCCTTCCAATGCCTGGGCATCACTCTAGACTCCTACCTACCATACACACATCCACCTCCTTTGCACCACCATCAACAGTCGGATTGGACTCCTTTACCGACTCAAATGCTGCCTGCCCCCTGAGGCACTCCGCCTAGCAGTATCCTCATCAGTCCTCTCATTGGTTGATCATGGGATAGTTATCCATGGCTCAGCTAACTATTCTGCCCTCTGCCAAATCAAAACTGGCTTGAACAAAACCTGCAGGCTGGTAGAGGGTTGTGACAGATGGACCCATATGTGTGAAATCTACAGTCTCACCAACCGGCTAAACTTTGACGGTTGGCTTAAATTCTACACATGCCTTCTAGCCAAGAAAATCTCAAAGAAACTATCCCCCCAGGGCTACACTACCTAATTCAGCCTGCTCCCCAACCCAGAGCCTCCAGAAGCTCCTTCAAAGCCTCTCTTCTTGTCCCCTATTATAGAACATCCTTAGGACAAAGAGCCTTCTTTCAAAGGGCCCCCTCAATGGATGAATAACCTTTCTGCTACTGTCTCCCTTGAGCCTAAGCAAAGCCCTTTCAAGTCCAACCTCAGGGAGCTGCTCCTTGTTGCCTCGGCCTGTGACTGGCCATAGCCTACTCTCCTCCCTTCTCTTATAGCACCCTACACTCCTCTCTTCTCTATCTCTCCTCTCATCTAGCTGTTTCTGCCTCTGTGATTTTTCAGTCTAAATAAGATGCTTCTTGTATCGTATTGTCTTTTATGAATTTGTTATTACTGAAACTCATGTATCCTCTGATGCTGGGTCTGCTTCTACCCTCAAGATTACTGGTTTTTGCTTCTCCTTTCATTGTTTGCTTCGCCTTTCATTGTTGTTGTTGCTGGAATGCTTTTTCTGTATTATCTGATGTGGAGCCTTTGCAAAGGAGTCTGTGACTCAAAGGTTTATAATTCAGATTGTTCTATAAACAAATAAAGAAAAAATAATCTACATTTACACTGAAAATGAGGTAATAAGAGAAGGGAGTAAAAGGATATTTTGCTAGTTTGGGAACAACCATTATAGTTGTGCATGACCAGGATGGGGAGGATGGTCACCTGTGGCCACTGCCTGGAAAGCCTGCAGGGCAGACAGTAAAAGATATTCTGAGAAAATGTTGTACCACTCCACTGGGAACCCATCTGGGCCAGGGCTTTTTTGAGTTTTTTCCAGTTTAAACTGAGTCTGAAGGTTCTCTAGACATATTGGGGCTTCTAGAGTAGTTTTGTGGGAGTCAGTAAGCTGGGGGATGTTTAAATTTCTTCAGTATTGGGTTGTTACTTCAGTGTCTAAAGGGGATGGGTCTGCATAAAGTTGTTTGTAATATTTGTTAGGGATATTTCTGAGCTGGGTCTCCTCATGGATCTGTTTTTCCGAAGCAAGGTCCTGTATCTGCCATTCACAATATGTATGATGGCGGGCTGTAAGTTTACAGGCTAAACGGTGCATGCTCCATGTTTCCCCTTCAAAATGTGATTATTTTTGGTACAATAGAGCATGCTGAATTCCATGGTCCATGATAGACTTAAGTTCAGTCTTCATGGCATTGATCTTATCATCCACAACCCTATCTCATTGAGATTAAATGAGCTAATAAGTTTATAACTGCTCCCTAAATGACTTATATTTTATATTTGGCCTTGTTTTCTTGAAGGAGGAATATGAAATAATTTCTCCCTAGTAACATCTTCAATGTATCAAAAGGATCAGTATGGTAGCCTCTAGGACTGCATTATCTTGCTAAATCTGGGAATGTGCTGTACTTTAACAGAATGAAACTGCTCTTCTTTGAGTAAACAGAGATTTAGATGCTAATAAGATGTTTTCTTTTCCTTTCCCATAGCTTTTTTCAATAGTAAATTGTGATGATCTGATAACAGCTGGGGGCCACAATCCATATCCTGAATAGATGAGAAAAGCTTGCCTGTTGTAAAGAAGGTATTAATATGGGAGCAGCTATTGTGTCGAGGTGAATAGTATATATAAGCTTTTCAAGAAGGGAAGAAGCATCGGCATATGTCTATGATCCCCACATTAGAAATTATTGTGTCAAGGTAATGCTGGGTTGGGGAATCCCACTGTTTTGCCCTATTTGAAGTGTCCAAATCCAGTGACATTACTAAATTCAGATCATCCCCAAGCTCAACTGTTCCTGTTGTAGGTCCAGCAGTTTACTTACGAACCTTTCTACTACCAAAAAGCTGTGTTAGGGGGTGGAAAGTATACCGTACTAGAGTGACATCTGCCTGAAAGAGTCGACCCTGCAAGCTGACATAATGGCCCTGCGGATCATTATAAGCCTGCTGTAACTCAAACAGGGTAGTTGAGGGAAGCACAATTACCACCCTATTGCATTTACCCTTAAGACGTGAGGAAGTATGAATTATATATCCCCCCAGTTAAGTTTTAAGTGTTCTGAGTTTCTGAATCAAATTAACATCAGCTTGGTGTTGTTTCAAATATTGATTGTACTTTGATCTCTTTATACAGTTGTTCAGGATGTTTATATTTTGAGAACAAAAATGGATCACTGCCATGGCTTCAGAGGAAAAGAAAAATACTGTTGTTTCAGATGGGTAGGGACTGCCTCTTGGCCTGGATGATGATCCCTGAAGAACAGGACCCTGGAAGTGACCCATAGACCAGCTACCCATCCCATAGGAACCAGTGCAGCTGGACAGTCAGTCACTAAAGTCCACCTACAAGGCATTGCCCCCACCAAAGGATATCTAAGGGGAAGTCCTTCAGTACAGTCAATATTTATAAAAGCATATTGTGAACTACCTTATATAATGAGTAACAAAGCCTCTCTCTCTTTGTCTCTCTCTCTCTCGCTCTCTCTCACTCTCTCCAGTTTGCAAAAAAAAAAAATACAATACACTGGGAAGGAGAGGAATAAACTTAGAACAATGACTGATTTGAATCAATTTAGTAAGGACCCAGGCTCCTCCCGTAATTATTTTTGTTTGTGTAAACCTTGTCCAACATATCAGGAAGATTATGGTTCTCCTTGACTGAATACTAGAATTCTTTGCATGCTTGTCACCCACTATTGAGGGACTTGTTACTTTCCCACTGTATCAACATTATTTTAATATATGGACAAATAGAAAGAGTATCATTAAAAAATAACCAATGTTGGCCTGATTAAAAAAAAATAAAACAACTACATTTCTCACACTTCTCACGTTTCCAAAGTTTGCCTTTTCTAAACATATATAAATATATATATATATATATATATATATATATATATATATATATATATTTTAATATGGTTCACTTTTAAATTGCTAGGTTTAGGGAAATGTAATTTTTGTTTAAATGAAAGCTTGGAAGTAAACTGACATACAGTGTAGAGTAGTTCTACGGATGTAATTTAATGAATTTTTATATTTAAATACTATGGCCCAGATATTCAAAAGGATTGCGCCATGCGCAATAGGGTTGCTCCAGCGCAAGTCCGAAAATGCGCCATTCTGTGATATTCAGCGGGAGATAGATGCACCCCCCCAAATCACGCTGAGCAATAGCGCAATGATAATGAATGTATGCTCAACTGAAGGGGGAGGAACCATGCATAAATGGCACAGTGCGATATTCAACAACATACGCCATGTGCAATAGGGGAGCAAGCGGAAGTTGCGTGATAGCGGAAATGAGCCAAAATAAAAAGGAACAAAGGAGAGGTGCAAGAATGCTACAAGGAAGGCACATGAGGCTGAACTCTAGCTACACAAACAGGGCAGGAGGGACACACAGGGCAGGCCAGGGAAAAGGCACCCTGAACACACAGGCACAGGGAAGGTGTGGGGAGCCCCAGCCAGTGCAGAAGGGGGAAGTGCCACACAGCACAGAGACCACCACAGGAAGGTGTTCCCGGTGCAGGGGAAGTAATAGCCAGGACAGCGGGAAGAACTCAGAAACAACTGCCAGGGGGGTGAACACAAGCCAGGGACATGGCCAGTGCCACCATCCAGATGGAGGCAGTAATGAGGGGGGTGAGAAGGCAGGCAGCAGGGGGGCACGGCCGTGGAACGGACCATCGGTGATATGCCCCCAACAGGCAGTACCGAACCCACACCAGCTTCGAGCTGTACAGCGATACTGAGATTGTGGGCTGGTACTGCCTGAATCGGGCAATTCTGAGGTGGCTCTGTGAGCTGTGCAGTGATGTGATGCAGGCACCCACACGATGGAGCTATGCTCAGTCAGTGGAGACTAAAGTGACAGCTTGCATGTGCTTGCTTGCCAAGGGTACCTTCCAGAGACCAACAGGGGACACCACAGGCATAACCTAGTCAGCCGTGTCACGCCATCTCACCCAATTCCTCAGCGCACTACTGCCACATGCTGCGGAGTACATCCATTTCCCCAGCACACCGGCGGAGTGCACAGCAAACATACAGGAGTTCCACAGGGTAGCACATATGCCTGGCATGCTGGGGCAATAGACTGCACCCATGTGGCCATCCGCACACCACCTGACCCTGAGGGGGCTGCATATATCAATCGGAAGGGCTATGCTAGCATCAACTGCCAGGTTGTGTGCGATGCCAGGGGGCGCATAATCAATGTCTGTGCCACACACCCTGGGGGAGCACATGATGTCTTCATCTGGCACCAGTCGGCACTGTGCCACAGATTCGAGAGTGGGGACATCCCCACTGGCCACTTAGTGGGTGAGTATGCAAACCACATGGACAAACATAGAGCTTGGGAGGGGCATGGTCAGAGGTGACATGGGTAGTGGACTTCATGGCCCGAGGCAGAGCGATGCTAATCACCAAACTAACCTCCACCCTCTACACACAGGTGACAGTGGATACCCACTCCATCTCTGGCTGCTCACACCATACTGGCAGCCCACAACCCCATCTCAGCAACGCTACAATGAAGCACATGCCACCACATGCAATGTCATTGAGAGGGTGTTTGGGATGCTGAATGCACGTTTCCGTTGCCTGGACACCTCCGGCGGTGCCCTACAGTACAGCCCCTCAAAGGCCTGTGGGCTATTCCTGGCCTGTTGCATCCTGCACAACATGGCCAATGAATGTGGGATAGCCGTACAGGTCAAAGCGGGGGACAACGATGTGGACGATGAGGACACCGGTGACGATGGTGGTGGGCAGCCCCCCTTGGGTGACGGGACCCCCGACTGCTCCGGCTGGCACAGCTGCACTGGAACACCATCACAGAGGAGCACTTCAGCCAACCCAGATAAGTCATGGGGCCATGTGCAACCACCAGTGGCAAAGGCACAACCCACAAACATGCATGAACACCCACCAGGGGTGTATGCCGTAAAGGGAAGTGGCCTGGCATGGAACCGCACACACCACCAGGGATGGGCGAGTTCTAACATGGCACATGGTCATACACACACACACACACACACACACACACACATACACACACCCCTCACCAGACATGCACAAAGGGTAGGAGGCATGCCGACCCAGACAGCCACCCCTAGCCACACACATGTCCACAGACCACCACGCCCACTGCCTGTCATTGTGCGTGTGTCAGACGTTGGGCACCATTGCACAGTGGTGTACAGCTCAATGCAGGCATCATCATGCACATGCAACAGCGGACAGCAGCCGGGAGGGGGTGCAGATGGAATGTGTGTGTACGTGCAGGGCCAGGTACCCACCCGTGCATTGCCCACTGAATGACACAATGCACACAGGGCAGCATCAGACAGTAGCCATGCTGGGAGACAGGTCAATCACACCCCACAGTGCCACGGCCACAATGGATGCATGGGTGGCCCTGCCGAGACCTGCCAGCAGTGACAGGCTGACCACTGGCCTCATGGGGTTGCACCGACGGTCCCCCAGGGTTCCACTGTGTGAACATGACTGTGCTCGCGCAGGGGTCTGCAGCACACCAAACATGCCTGCGCCAGGTGTGCACAGGATGCCCACAGCTGAACCCGGTGTTGACAAGGATGGTGTCGCACGATGCCAGGAACGGGGGGTGTACATTGCACTGCGTGGTGTCTGCGATGCATGGGCAAATAACTGTGTGCTCATTGTGGCCCTGACAGCTGTGAATGCCTGTGTCTGCCTGACAATGGCAGCAGCCGCATCCTCCCGCAACTGATCCATCCCTGCCAGGAGCAGAGCGGTGTCTCTGCTGCGCTGCTCCTCTGCCTGGCACACAGCCACACTCAGTGCATCCACCGCCATCACAAGCCGCATCTGCTGACTGACTGATGCTTGCAGTATGTGGGTGTGCTCATCCAAGTGGTCATCTGCCTGATCGGCATGCTGCCCCTCAGGGTGCTCGAGGCCCTGATGCTCATCATGCCTTGAGGGTGGGTGCTGAACACCAGGGCCAGGCCTGGGCATGTTCACAGGTGGTGCACTGACACAGCCCCTGACACTGTACCCCCATGGCCATTGGCCGACTGCTGATGCTGCCCCTCCAGCTGCCGCTCCCCAGGGCTCAATAGTGATGCCGCAGTGGCCACAACAGTCCCACTGTCCTGGAAACACACCAGTGCTGCCCCACTGGTGCAGACAAGCACAGGCTGGGACTGTGATGACACGCAGGCCTCCACGGTGGCACCACCCACAACCATGGCCGCGATGTCACCTGTTGTGTGGCCATCCTGTGGCACACACATGTCACTGCCCATGACGTTAGCTCCATCATCATTGGTGACAGATCTGGCACCAGCCCGAGTCTCAGCATGCTGGCATCCATGGACGCTGGCATGCTGGGACACGGGCAGGGCCTCCTCCACACCTGCTCCACCAACATCAGTCCGGACGTCCAGGCGGGCCCACAGTCACCCTGACCCCTGTACTCCTGTGGTGGTGGATGGGCCCTCCTCCATCTCCATGTGACTGGCCTCAGTGGAGAAGCCTACCACCGCTGACCCATGCAGATGCTCAGGAGCTGTAAGGGAAAAAAAGTAGCATTACTGCATGTGACCTACCCAGTCACCCCCCCAATAGACAGACCATGACCTACCATGCAGTGATGGGCTACCACCCATCTGGAATCCACCACCCGGAACACCCTCAATGGTGAAATGCTGCATGCTGCCAGCAACCCACTCTTCCTGTGGGATCAGGCGTAGCACCTCTGGCTGTCCCCCACCGGTTGCAGACTGTGCTGCCCTGATGGCAGCCACCTTCTCTTTAATCCTCCGCCTGTCCATGCCCATCTTCTTTTTGCACTCCTGCATGGAGCGCTGGTGGCTGCCATGCAGGTTTACAGCATGTGCCACCTCCTCCCATGCAGCAGCACGGGCCTGTGGTGTTCCCTGGCATCCGCTGAGAATCGGCTCCTGGTTGAGGTAGGCCTCAAACAGGGCATCTGTCTCGGCCTTTGTAAAATTTGGCCTCCTCTTCCTCCCATGACTCTGTTACTTTTCCTCCACCACACTCTCGGTCATGATTCATCCTGTGAAAATGACAGGTGTTACCTGTGACTGTGCAGTCCCATGCATGTCCCAAACACCACAGTCCACACTCCTGAACAGCATGCAACTCACCGCAATAGACTGCAGTAACTGACTATGGCCAGTGCAGCCCAATGTCGCACTTTTATAGCGCAACCCATGCAAATGAAGCAAGGCACATCTTTAAGTGGATACAAATGCAGTGACTGTGCCATTGAATGGCTGATTAGATGATTTGTATATGCCGGCTGAATATCGCTCTGTTGCACCTTGCGCAATTGTGTTGAACGTGCTGAGCCAAGGGCGCAGTTCTGTGACATGCTCAGTACACACCTAACTGTGCATACTCGGGTTGATGACGCAGGCACCTGCCGTGCTGCTGATGTGCTCTGCATGGGAGACAATGCAGGGCATGGCCACCATTGTGCCAGTGGCGCTACGGCATTGTTCACCTACAGTGGCGTGAAAAAGTATTTGCCCCCTTCCTGATTTTCTCTATTATTGCATATTTGTCACACTGGATGTTTTCAGGTCTTTAGACAAAATATAATATTAGATAAAGGGAACCTGAGTGGACAAATAACACTTTTTTTTTTTACTTATTTCATTTATTTAATGAAAAAAGTTAACCAACACCAACTGGCACTGTGTGAAAAGTAATTGCCCCTAGTTAAATCAACCCAATTAAAGGGATAATTAGAGTCAGCTGATTGAACACAGCCAGGCTTGATTACAGCCAGCCCTGCTCAATATAAACCTCACTTATTTTGGCCCTTACCATCAGAGTCATATTGCCAGCACAAAGATTCAACAAGCACATTATGCCATGATCAAAGGAAGTTCCTGAAAAGATCAGAAAACATTTTGTTGCCCTCCATCAGTCTGGAAAGGGTTACAAAGCTATTTCTAAGGCTCTGGGACTCCATCAAACCACAGTGAGAGCCATAATCTCCAAATGGAGAACACTTGGAACAGTAGTGACCCTTCCCAGGAGTGGGCGGCCAAAATTACTCCAAGGCGCAGTGTAAAATCATCCAAGAAGTCTCAAAGGATCCTAAAACAACATCCAAAGAACTGCAGGCTTCTCTTGCCTCAGCTAAGGTCAGTGTTCATGACTCCACAATCAGAAAGAGACTGGGCAAAATGGGCTTCAGTGAGAGTAGCAAGGCAGAAACCCCTGCTAACCAAGAAGAACATAAATGCTCGTCTCTCATTTGCCAAGAAGCACCTGGATGATCCACAAGCCTTTGGGGAAAATGTTCTATTGACAGATGAGTCAAAGTGGAACTTTTGGACAACATGGATCCCATAATGTCTCGCGTAAAGCAAACACAGCATTCCACAGTAAGAACACCATACCAACAGTCAAACATGGTGGTGGTAGTGTGATGGTGTGGGGATGCTTTGTTGCCTAAGGACCTGGATGACTTGCCATAATTAAAGGAACCATGAATTCTGCTCTGTACCAGAAAATTCTTAAGGAGAATGTCCAGTCATCCTTCCGTCAGCTGAAGCTGAAGCGTAGTTGGGTCATGCAGCAAGACAATGATCCAAAACACAAAAGCAAGTCCACATCAGAATGGCTAAAAGAAGTAAAATTAAAGTTTTAGAGTGGCCTAGTCAAAGTCCAGACTTAAACCCAACAGAGATGCTGTGGCAGGACCTGAAACGAGCAGTTCATGCTTGAAAACCTACCAAATGTTACTGAATTAAAGCAGTTCTGCGAGGAAGAGTGGGTTAAAATTCCTCCACAGCGATGTGAAAGACTGATATTGAATTATAGGAAGTGTTTGGTTGCAGTCATTGCAGCTAAATGTACGTAACCAGTTATTAAGTGTAAGGGGCAATTACTTTTCACACAGTGCCAATTGGTGTTGGTTAACTTTTTTCATTAAATAAGTGAAATAAAAAAAAAACAAGTGTTATTTGTTCACTCAGGTTCCCTTTATCTAATATTACATTTTGTCTAAAGACCTGAAAACATCCAGTGTGACAAATATGCAATAATAGAGAAAATCAGGAAGGGGGCAAATACTTTTTCCCGCCACTGTATATGGCGCTGTGGCACTGGGGCATCATAGGCACACTGGGGCAACAGCGCTGTAGGCCACTACAGGAGGTGGCACACAGGCACCCAATAGCGCTACACGCATTGGGTTCCAATCGCGCTGTGGCTGTCCGTGCACCAGAAACCCTTGACCCTGTGCCTGACCTTTCCCCCCTAGGTACCATGCATCAGGCATGGGTGCACCACTATCGCACTGTTCGGTGACAGCGCAATAGGGAATGGCAGCGCTGTACCATGCAGCATCTGCACATGGCAGGACCATGCTGCAGAGTGCCATTTTGCTTGAACTGGGCAGCAGAGATGGAGCGGAGGCATGCTGTGGTTTGGAGCCAGATTGAGCTCGCCAACCTGGTGGTGATAGTTGAGCCCCATGCTGGGGATTTGTTTGGGGAGGCACCCCTGGACAGGGCCAGGAGTGTGGTATAGCAGGAGATGGCTGATGCCCTGGAGGAGGCCACTGGTATGGGGCAGACGGCGGAGCAGTGCCACCACCGTTATGGGGACCTGAGGCACAGGGACCTGGACCTGCTTGCCCATCTGCGGGCACATGCCAGGAGGGGCATGGTGCCACGGCCAGGTAGGTGCAACATCCATACACTTTTATCATCCATTCCGGTATCATGGTTGCATGTGTCCAGCACATGGGGGGGCCATCTGGGGTTGTCCATGGTGGTGCTATCGGGGTATGGGGTAGGTGGGTCTGGCTGTCTGGGATTGCACACACACGGGGGTTGGGGGACTTTGCTACTGGATTGTAGTGATGTTCCTCTCTCCATGTTTGCACCTTAGGGCCAGAAGAATGGTGGTGCAACAGGGAAGGGAGGCGCTGCATGCTGGAGCAGATGGACAAGATGGGTGATGGTGGTCCGAGGCATGTGGACCAGCCTGCTGATGGTGAGTGCCTTACATCCATGATTACTATTGCATGCTGTATAACTGGGTGGGCAGTGGGGCATGGCCACCATCCATTGACACCACTGCCATGCACGCAACTTCTTACAGTCAGCACTGTCCTGTGGCACTGCATGTCTGGGAGTGCATCAGTGGTGGTCCATGCGTGCACCAGGCACATGGCTGTGGCACTGTCTTCACACCACATAGATAAGTCACTGTACGGCCATGGTGGTGCTGTGCAGGACATGGGCGGTGGGTGTGTGTAGTGGTCCACATGGCTGTGGCTGCCTGGGTGGGCAGGTCTCGTGGACACGGTCACTGTGGGTGGTTGCACACCATCACAGGGGTGTGTCACATGGCTGTATGTCATGCACAATGGGAGGGCTGCATGGGGATGGACAGTCACACCTATTGATTCTGCTCCCTTGTCCTAGGTGGCCGGAGAGTCCTGCAGATCCAGCAGGACATTCAAGAGCTGCTGCGGGTGGCGAGGGAGATATTAGAGCTCCTGCTCCAAATACACTGCCATGGGGTCAGGAGGAGGAGGAGCTCGCATCGGCACCAGAAAGAGGAGGACTGGGCGGCCATTGAAGTCCCCATGCCCCGACTACCACCTTCCCCCCTTTGACCCACCCTCACACCCCTTCTTCCCTCTCCCATATGTTCACCCCTGCCCCTTACCCACCCCCACCTGTTATGTGGCCCTTCCCCCTTTCTTGTATATAGTTGTAAATAGTTTTACTTTACATTTTTTCAATATATGCATTTTGTTATAACAACTGTGGTGGTCTCTGATTTGCAGCGGGTTACAGGTGCTCAGCTGCAGTGGTGTGCATGGTGTCAGGGGTGGTGCACGCATGGGCGTGTGTATGTGTGTGTGTGTGTGTGTGTGTGTATGTGCAGAGGTGAACCACCTATGGTGTGGGCAGGGGGATCAGTCACTGTCTGTGGTTTGTGTGTTGTACTCTGTGCACTGGATGCCTGTGTGCAGTGGTCCACGGGGCCTGCACTGTGTGCTTGGCACCCCTGTCAGACTATTCATGGCCTGTGCAGCTGACACCTTTGCATGTCTGTGATATGCATGGTCTGCTGGCATGTCAGTGGTGACTGTCCATGCTGGATAACAACTGTACCCGGCACAATGCCAGATTGACTGCCATCACCAGTATGGTGCATGTCTGCCTCCAGTGGCAGTGTGGCCTCCGCCACTGTTGTCCCCCATCCATGCTGTTGCTTGTGTCTGTTGCAGGGGATGTGCTCCAGTGTCTGTCACTTGTGCTCCAGCAGCATGCTGGTGGCATACAACTTCATGGTGCCTGCACAGGGTGGCTGGCTCACCTGTGCAATGTAGGGGTGCTGGCCGTGTGTACATGTCAGCCGTGGCCACACGCCAGTGGCTTGGTTGACCCGCTACTGTGTCCCTGTGTTGGTGTGCCCTTGGGTATGGGTGGGTGTTTGTCCATGCACTGTGTTTCATCCTGTGTGGTGCATGACTCCATGTTACATTGTGTGTGTCAGTGCTGGCTGTTGTGGCCACTGCTAGGATGGGATGTGTCCTTGGGAGGGTGTGCAGGGTGCTGTACCACTGGAGGTGGGGTCCGGGCACGCCCTGTCACATGTGGGGCACCTCATGTGCTGATGCATGGTCGGTCTCTCAGCTGTACCTCGGGGGGGACATGCAGGGCTGCACTGTGTATGCATCTGTTGCATCGCTGTCTGCTGCTGCCCACTGCAGGGTGCCCATGGTGGGGCTGCCTTGCATGGCTCCATGGTGCACAGGGTTGCATTGTCACAGTGGGGGTAGTGGCATGCATGGAGTGTCTGGCACTGTTGGGTGCTACTCCTAGGCAGGGTGCATGGGGATCATGGTGCAGGGTGTGCTCTGCATTGGTGTGATGGTGTGGTACGGGGTGGTCGGACATCCTTGTGTGCCAGTCACAGCCTGCTAGGGGGTGTGCCGGGGTACCATGGCCCGACTGTGGGTTGGTTGCTGGTATCAATAGGCTGGTGGTTATTCCAGCTGTCCCCCAGTTGTGCAGAGCATGGGGTGGGGGGGATGATATCTGTTCTGCTGTGTGTTCCTCTGCCGATCTGTGGCATGGGTGCTGGGTCCCTGCATCCCTGATTGTGCTGTTGCATTGCTGCCCTGCTGCCTGGGGTGTCCCTGGTTGTGCTATGGCACATCTGGACTGCTCAGCTGAACATCCCTTGTTGCACTATGGTGCATCAGATATGCTCAGCTTCACCTCCCTAGTTGCGCTATGGTGCAGGTGGTGCGATATTCAGTCGTCGGCCGTAGGCGCATCTTGGCCTGTGAGTTTTCGAATATCACACTTCTTGCACATGGGCACAGTGGACTTGCACTTGCTCCTGCTGTTGCGCACTTTTTGGACGCAGTTTGAATATCTTGGCCTATGTGTTCTGTTCTTAAGTACCCTATCTCTTAGCTTCCCACTTTGGCCAAAATCCAAGAACACCTTGTGCAATCTCAGCTTTCCCTGTTCCTTGGTTCATCCTCTTTCTTCATCCCTTTCCAGTCTGGCTTCAGAAAATTGCACTCCACCTCCTCCACCCTCCTATGGCTTTCTGACTCCATGATCTCTGGCATGTATTAGAACTCGTTCACCTCCACCATCTTTATCAACTTGGATAAAGCTTTTGAGACTGTTGCTCATCCCATTCTCCTAAATAAGCTTAATGCAGCGGGGTTCTCTGACTCCAATTAATTGATTCTGTCCTTACCTTGAGGAAAGGTCTCAAACTTTTCAAATTAGAGAGTCCCTATCTCCCCCGTTTCCTATCAGCTCTTGTGTCTCCAATGGTCCATCCTAGGCTCAGTTCTTTTTTCAGTTTTCCTGAATGACCTCTCTGCCTGCTCCTATGTCTCCATTCATATGTATGCAGATGATACGCTACTATTTGTCTCTGGCTCCTCCTCCACTGAAATTATTGCCAGGCTTCAGCTGCATTTCAATAACATTCAGCAATGGTTCAAGGCAAATCAGCTGTCCCTCAATGCCAACAAAATTGTACCTGTGACTTTTGCCACTAGGCAGACGCTTGCTAGGCTAACCTCCCTCCCCTCTATCCATACCCTATATGGTGATAATATCAAAGATGTTCCCTAATTTAAGTATGAAGGAGAGGAAACAAGACAGCACCACCTCCTCAGAGATTATGTTCAGTTTAAGAATGATCTGAATTAGCAAACAAAAAACGGCCCTACTCAGGAGGTCCACAAAAATACAGCTTTAATGGATAAAAATATTAACTTTACCGCCATGTAAAGTGCAGCATAGAATGCCAACCACTACTAACATCGACTGGTTTCACAGTAACTGTGCATCATCAAGAGGTGTACCACATATGAACAGCAGGACATAAATACCATAAACACATCTTGATGGGGGGGGGGGCGATCCCTGTCCTTTCACAGAAGAAAGGGTTCTGCAAGAACTCCTTAAACTGAAGGTGGACAAAACAATGGGGCCTTATGGAATTCACCCCAGAATTCTAAAAGAATTAAGGGGGGAACTAGTGAAACCACTGACTACTCTTTTTAACAAATCATGGGAGGATGGTGTGGTACCTGAGGACTGGAGGAAGGCAGATGTGATTACCCTTCACAAAAGTGGGACCAAGACAGAGGCAGGAAAATAAAGACGTGTCAGTTTGACCTCTGTGGTAGGGAAAGTGATGGAGTCACTTCTGAAGGAAAGAATTGTTGAGTACCTAGAGGCCAGTGTGGCACAGGACCCAAGGCAGCATGGCTTCACAGCGGGAAGATCATGTCAGACAAATCTAATAGATTTCTTTGACAGGGCGACCAAAGTAGTAGACCAGGGAGGGGCTGTGGACATGGCCTACTTAGACTTTAGCAAGGCATTTGACACAGTCCCACAAAAATGATTAATAGTCAAATGAACCAGCCTGGGAGTGGGTCCCAGGGTGGTAGCCTGGGTAAAACATTGGCTGGACAACAGGACACAGAAAGTAATTTTAAATGGAGTCCACTCTGAAGAAAGAGGGGTTACTAGTGGGGTACCGCAGGGTTCAGTACTGGGTCCAGTCCTTTTTAATGTCTTCATAAGTGACATTGCAGAAGGACTGGAAGAATCATATGCCTCTTTGCAGATGACACAAAGATCTGCAACAGGGCTGATACACAAGGAGGCATAGAAAGATGAGAAGGACTTGGCAAGTTTGGAGGAATGGTCAGAAGTATGGCAGCTAGGATTCAATGCAAAGAAGTGCAAAATAATGCACCTGGGAAAGAAGAACCCAGGGAAGATTAAACAATGGGGAGGTAGTAACAACAACAAAAAGGAAAGGGACCTGGGGGTTATCGTATCAGATGACCTTAAGGTTAGTAGCAATGTGAGAAGGCAGTAGGGAGGGCTGGGGGTATACTGCATAGGGAGAGGCATCACCAGCAGAAAACAGGAAGTAGTTATCCCTCTGTACAGACAGTTGGTGAGAACCCATCTGAGTACTGCATCCAGTTCTGGAGACCCCATCTCTGCAAGGACATAGACAGAATAGAGGCAGTCAGAGGAGGGCAACTAAAATGGTGCAGCGTCTGCAAGAAGCTGTATGAAGAGAGACTAAAGGAGCTTAGCATGTATACCCTTGAGGAAAGAAGGGAGAGGGGGAACATAATAGAAACTTTTAAGTACCTCAGTGGAATCAACAAAGTCCAAGAGGGTAGCATCTTTCAGAAAAAGAGATGTGCAAGAACAAGGGGACACAATTTAAAGATAGAAGGGGCAGTTCAGGGGCAATGTGAGGAAGTATTTTTCACAGAGAGGGTAGTGGATGTATGGAACAGCCTTCCTGAGGAGGTCGTGGGGTCTAAAACTGTGGGAGAATTTAAGAATGCATGGGACAGACATAAGGCAATTCTTGTGGGGAGTAGGAAGAAATAGGCTGTTGGTTAACTAGGATCTGTGGCCTATCTTGTAGGTAGGGAAATAGGCAGACTAGGTGGGCCAAGTGGTCCTTATCTGCCATCAAAGTCTATGTTTCTATGCCTCTTCCTTAAAGTGACAGTGTTTTAATTAAACATATATATATATATAACACACACACACACACACACACATATAATGTTTAATAATAAATAGTATACATAAATAATCATTGTGACACATACATAGAAAAAAGAAGAGTATTCTGCCAATTCATAGCACAGCAGACAGCTTCTCATTATTAAAACAATAAATTCATTTTCTCAATAACTATTTAAGCATATGTAAAATTGAGAAGTTCTCAAACCATGAGATGTCACAAGAGTGCCCGTTCTCAAAATCCATATATGGTGTTTGTTAGAGATGTCATTGTTAATTTCCTTATCTCTACAGCCTAGGAGAAGAGAACAAAAATTATAATCAAAATTTAGCATCAATTTCAGAATCCATAAATCTAAAGCAACAGCGGTAATGTCAAACTTGTGATGGTTCAGGGTAAGGCTATCTCTTACTCTTTTTTATACATGGTAGCAGATCTATCCTATCATTAAGGCCTGTTGATAACATGGCCCCTAAAGTGAAAATCCAATAGGATTCTCTGCATAACAGTAGTTGGTCCAAATTCCCAACTTAGGGACCCAATGTCACCCTGTCGATGGCACAAAATTTAAAGTTATGTGTACCATTGGTCACTGTTTTATGGTGGGTAGCAAGTGCATTTTTCACATCCCCATTTTTAATGGATCTGAGATACTCCACAATAAGTACCTTTAGTGGGCGTGTTGTTTTGCCCACATAAAAATCCCCACACTCACATGTGGCTAAAGACACAACATTCTCAGTTGTAAGTTAAAAAAATTCACGTACTTTGTACATGTGTGTAGTATTACATGTTGTGAAAGTATTAGTCTTCAGTAAATAAGGACAGAATTTGTAATTACCATGTGTGAAATTACCTTAAGGTGGGGGAAGGGGTAGCCAAGTGCTCTTGTCACTCATATCTTCTTGAGATTTATGTTGATAACTATGTTCCAAATGATCTTTTAAATTTTTACCCTCACGGTACATCATTCAAGGTTTCTCTTTTACTGATTCTATTAGTTGAGGTTCATTCATCAGAATATTCCAGTTGGCATTAATAATTACTAAAATTTCTGATGGCACCCTGCAAACCAGTTTATTTCAGAAAGAGAAAGACCAAAATTCTTTACTCCTCGCTTCCAGCTGCCACCCAAGACATATGGTGAACAATATTCCCAAAGCCCAGTTGTTAACAGTATGTAGGAACTGTATAGATGACGCCGATTTTTTTGATTCAAAGGGTCTGATATGTGTGAATGGTTTAGAAAGAGAGGCTATAATGAAAACTTGATGCAGATAGCATATCATAAGGTCATGGATATATCCAAAGAGACACTACTGATGGATAGGCAGACAAGAGCAAATGGGGAAAGGTTTAATTTTGTGACCAATTTTACCAGACATTCCAGTTGTATACAGGGCATTATTTGTTTTTTTTATACTCAGTTTTATTATTCATTCAGTGTTATTTACAATGCCATAAGCTTCAACATTGAACATCTCTAAGCAGAATATACAATCACACATGTAGTAAATAAAAAAAAAAAACAGAACAGTGAATACTGTAATGAATGAAAAGGAACAAAAGAGAAAATTCGTTATAAACGATATAAACATGTATAAACATTGGTCCAAAGTACCTTATTCAATTCATAGAAGAGCACACACATTACTGGAATAGACTAAGAGAGCACAGACCAAGATAAATATATAAAAACTGTATAAAAATAAAATTTACTACCAAACAGTTCAAATTACAGGCATCAAAAGTCAGTTTTTCAAAACCCTGAATATGTTGTATCACTTTTTTCCATTCAGATGTATTTAGGGGGTCTAGTTTAAGCCACCTCCTTGTGATGGTTTTAAGAGCTGCTGTCAACAGGGCAGCTCACAGGTATCTAGCCTCCTTACCCTTCAGAGCTATAGGAGGAAGACCCAGCATGAGATTCTCCAGTGATAGTTCATCCTCTAATCCAAAAATGTTATTCAGGTGTCTATGCACTTCTTTCCAGAAAAAAAATCAATCTTGGGACAATAAACAAAGATATGTGCATGGGATGCAGGAACAGTTCCACATTCTGTCCAGTATATGCCCCAAACCCACCTCCACATCAAGGCCCACTGTGTATCCATAATCTCAACAGATAAATCCTTTTCCCAGCGCACTCTGAGAGTGGTTTTATGATGGGCCTTCATATTCACCAGTGTGCTGTAGAGTAATGAGATGGCCCCCTCCCCACCATTAGTGCTCCAGATCTCCTGAAATGATTACCTATCTTCATATATCTCAGAGTGAGCCACTTCAGCCCTCAGTTGTTTGTTAATGTAATCCATCATTTGAAAATAGCGCAGTAGGGCAGATTGATACCAGCTAAATTTCTGTGCAGCCTGCTCAAAGGGAATCAGGCAAGAGTTTTGCACTAATTGACAGGAGGCAAAAAAGCCTCTCCCTGCCTGCACCTTAAACCAAGGGTACATGTCTGAGGGGGGAAACTGCAAGTTTCCCACCCGCCACCTATATCTCCAAAGTAGTGCCCTAACTGCTTTTGCAGCAATACATCTTCTCCATCCTTCCAGAATAACCTTTGACTCCCTAGGCAGGCTCTCCTGTGTAAGTTAAGCATGGGTCGGATTAAACAGTATCGCTGGTAGTTGTCATGATAAGTTCCACGTTAAGTCCATCTTCTTCCACTGTGCTTTATATGTGGGGTGTGCCCAAAATAAAGCCAGCTTCATTTGGGCTGCCACCCAGTAATATGGGAGGTAAGGTAAGGTTAATCCCCCTCTGCCTTAGGCAAAACTAAAAGGTTCTGGTTTATTTGGGGGCATTTACAGTACCAAATGAAACACATTAGGAGAGCCTCCCATTTTGAGAGGTCCTGGTTGGGCACCATACATGGCACACACTGTTATAAACATGAAATCTGGGCAAGGCCTTCATTTTGATTGCCTGGACTCTCTGTAATAAGGTGAGCGGAAGGAGATGCTGCTGGCGTAAATCTAATTTTAACTGTGCTAGCAGTAATGAGCAATTTAAGGAGTAAAACTTTCCTGGATCTGTTTCAATATTTATTCCCAAATACTTCAGGGATGTCAGGTCCCATTTCACTGGGAATTGGAGGTGCATTTGGGCTGGAATCCTTACATTAAAAGAAAGCACTTCTGTCTTTCCCATATTCAATTTATAGCCAAAAAGTTGAGAGAAGCCTTCCAGGAGGTGGAAAAGCACAGGCAGAGAGGTGCATGAGCTCACTGGATACACTAAAATATAATTTGCATTAATGGCCAGTTTATGGTCTACACCAGCTACTGTTATTCCCAGGATGTCGACACATTGATGAATATTCTGGGCTTGGGTTCAATATATAAATTAAAAAGTAATGGTGATATGGGGCATCCCTGTCTGGTTCCCCTATGCAGAGCAAAACCATCAGAGATGTGTCAATTCTCTCTAATAAATCCCTGTGACTTATAAAAAGAAGAGAAACAAAGGATGGGGGAGGGGGGACCTGAAGCAGGCAATGACACTTCTAAGGTAGGGCCAAGTGACCCTATCAAAGTCCTTTTCTGCATGTAAACTTAGTACTAAGGCTGGGAATTTTTGTTCACAGATGTGGTTAATAATATAGGCCATCCATCGAATGTTATCCTGAGTCTGTCTGCCTGGGATGAATTCAATTTGATCTAGGTGTTAGTCTTGGGATCAAGTGTTGGAATCGCCTGGCAAATACGGCCACCAACATTTTGTAGTCTATATTTAAAATAGAGATAGGCCTGTAGGATGCACAGCTAGTAAGGTCCTTGCCTGGTTTCAGGATCAGTGAAATAAGAGCATAATTCCAGGATGGGGGGATCACTCCACTGGGGGTAGAGACAAAAGCAAAAACCCTATGTAGCAGAGGGGCTAACTCTTCTTTAAAACATTAATAAAATTCTCCTGGTATACCATCTGAGTACAGGCACCTCCCCAACTTTGTCCAGACAATCTCCTCCTCGATCTGCACTGCTATTGGGAACAAAAGTGCCTCCTTCTGGATGGAGGATAAGGTGGGGAGATGAAGTAGGGCTAAGAAGGCATCAATCTCCTCCTCTACCACCAATGGAGGAGAGGAATACAATTCCGAGTAGTACGCTCTGAAGACCTAGGCTATATCTGCTGTAGCATGAGAAGTACTAGTAGAGGCTGGAGTCTTAATGGCCGAAATAAATGCCCTTGCCCTCTGGATTTATAATCTACCTGCCAGCAATTTTAAGGATCTTGGACCCCCATCATAAAAGTGCTGATGAAGAAAAACAAGTTTCTGCTCCACATAGTAATCTAGCAACTTATTCAGCTCTGTCTTTAGTGTCTGCAATTCTTTAGTTCTTTCCCTGTTGATTCTAATTTTCTGCTATTCCTCTAGAGAGTGAATGCAAGATTCAAGGGTCACTCTTTTAGCTTCCCTTAATGTTTTCTCTCAAGCTGAAATTTCTATGAACTTGCCCCAATTAAGGCTTTTATGGTGTCCCATAGTATAGCAGGGTTTTACTCTCCCATGTCATTTTCTTGTATGGATTGGGTGATAAACGTTTTAATAATTTTAATTATTTCTGTTTTTTTTAGCACAGAAATATTCATCCTCCAAACAGTGTTCTTCGAAGGGTCTTTCAACTTCAATTTAAAAAAAAAATGGGGCATGGTCTGACAAGGAGATATACCCCATCCAATTCTTGATAGCTCTAGAAGAAGATTCCTGCGAGAGCAGAATGTAATCTAACCTTGAGTATATATCGTGTATGGGCAAGTAATAAGAATGATTTAGAACCTGCACATTAAGGAGCCTCCAAGAGTCAACATATCCCATCTCCTTAAACAGTTCTACTAACTGCTTATCAATTGTATGTTCTTTTCTAGGGATTAAGGAGGCAGTGCCTAGGGGAAGGGTCAAAATCCAAGTTCAGATCCCCTCCACAGATAACCTGACCCTCTGTTCACAGCGCTAGCAGTAAAAAAAAAAGCTCTATGTATTAGATAACTCCAGTTAGGTGGAAAATACACTGGTTCTAAAGTGACTAAAGTATAATTTAATCTACCTTTTACCAAGGCATATTTATCTTCCTTATCAGTAACTTTATCTATTAGTTCAAAGGGTATCTGCTGGAGGATGAGAACTGCCATGCCCCTATGCCTGCCTCATTTATAGGATGTTGTGATGACCTGTGAGAACCTAAAGAGTTACAGTTTTTTTTATGTTCTATTTGTGAAAGATGGGTCTCTTGCAGTAAAGTAATGTCAGCTCCTTAACGTATCAAATAAGCTAAAATGTTGCTTCTTTTGATGGGGTTCGTAAGCCCATGGACGTTATACGAGCATACATTGTAACCTCTATCTGCCATAATATAACAGGAGGACAGCAATCTCTTGTTTAAACATCATAGCTCTGGGAGAAAACGAACTTCAGTGGGTTAAAGAAAAAAATATGTCTCTCAGTTGAGATACTAGAAACCCCAACTACATAAAGGCCCATGTCAGTCAGAACATCAACATTATAAACAGTTAATAACTTGACAACTGTAAACTGTAACTTCCAAGGTAAGACTTCAGGTAGAGCTTCAGACCTCTGAGTCCACCCACCACATAAGGGGAGTAGAGAGATAAGGGTACACAGTACTCTAGTACAGGACTGCCCTTCTCCAGAGCCCAATTGTAAGGGGACCCTGCACATAGAGTGCCCAAAAGCACACTGGTCACGGGATATTTCTCAGATAGTACTGGACGCTCCTGACTCCTGCTCCCTTGGGCATTAACAATAAAGGAGAGCCTGAGAACTAGCCCTCAACTACGAAAACAAGGTATAACAATATTCTCTGCTTTAAGCATCGAGACAATATAAAACAAAAAGAAACTACAGTTCCAGATTAAGTATGTGAGGTACAAATACCCAATCACTGATGCTCCCCAGTTACTATAAGAAAAAATAGTGCTTGTATGTTCTGTTACAGTCATAGCATTTTTACAATATACAGAACATTATTAATGCTGACTGGAATATTCTGATGAATGAACCTTTACTAATGGAATCAGTAAAGGAGAAATCTACAATGGTGTACCATTGGGGTAAAAATGTAAAAGATCATTTGGTACACAGTTATCAACCTAAATCTCAAGAAGATATGAGGGACAAGAGTACTTGGCTACCTCCCCCGCCTAAAGGTAATTGCACATGTGGCAACTGCAAATTGTGACCTTATTTACTGAAGACTAATACCTTCACAACATATAGTAATACACACATGTAAAAAGTGCATGATTTTTTTAACTGTACAGCTGGGAATTGTGCTTGTGTTGTGTATTTAGCCACATGTGATTGTGGGGCTTTTTATGTGGGCAAGACAATACTCCCACTAAAGATACGTATTGTAGAGCATCTCAGATCCATTCAAAATGGGGGGGGGGTGTAAAATGCACTTGCTACCCACCTTAAAACAATAAGCAATGGCACACAACTTTAAATTTTGTGCCATCAACAGGATGAAATAGGGCCCCAGAGGTGGGGATTTGGATCAGCTACTATTATGCAGAGAATCCTATTGGATTTTCACTTTAGGGGCCATGGTGCCAACAGGCCTTAATGATAGGATAGATCTGCTACCATGTATAAAAAAGAGTAGGAGATAGCCTTACCCTGAACCATCACAAGTTTTATATTACCTCTGTTGCTTTAGATGTATGGGTTGTGAAATTGATGCTAAATGTTGATTATTATTTTGCTCTCTTGTCCTAGGGTGTAAAGATGAGGAAATTAACAATGACATCTCTAACAAACACCTTGCATGGATTTTGAGAACTGGCATTCTTGTGACATCTCATGGTTTGCAAACTTCTCAATTTTACATTTGCTTAAATAGTTATTGAGAAAATAAATTTTTTGTTTTAATAATGAGCAGCTCACTGTTGTGGTATGAATTGGCAGAATACGCTTCTTTTTTCTATGTATGTGTCACAATGATTATTTATGTACACTATTTATCATTGCACATTGTATACTATATATATATATAAATATACAATAAATATATATATATATATATATATATATATACAATAAATATATATATATATATATATATATATATATATATATATATATGTTTAATTAAGGCACTATCACTTTAAGAAAGAAAATGGTATTTATACCCTGCTGGTCACATGTGGTACACCTCCTGATAACACATGGTTAGTGTGAATCCGGTCAAGTCTAGTGGTAGTTGGCGTCCTGTGCTGCACTTTACATGGCGGTAAAGTGAATATTTTTATTCATTAAAGCTGTATTTTTGTGGACCTCCTGAGTGGTGCTGGTTTCTGTTTGCTCGCCCCCTCATTTAAGAACCTTGGGGTCTGGTTTGACCAGCACCTTGGATTCTCAGTGCACATGGATACCATCCACAAAAAAGTACACCTCAAACTCGGTGCGCTGTTATTGAATAAAGGTTATGTTTCACTACTTGCTTACTGAGCTATTCTCTTGATTCTCTTGAAAATGATACTCTCCATCTTTGACTATGGTGACATAGTCTACAGCAGTGCTCCCATGTCCACCCTAGCCAGGCTGGTTCCATGTCATAATGGCGATCACGGGAAAGCGATCACCATTACAGTGAGTGTACATCGCAGAAAATGAATTTGGGCGATGCACACCCTGCACCCACATCCATGGGGGCTTCTTCCCCCACACCCCATTACTTATGGATTCTCAACTCCAGGGGGCTGCATGATGGGGGTGGTGAAAAACTTAAAAAATGTAAAGTTGTGTGCTGGCAAAGAAAAGCCCACACCACACCAGACCTGAACCCTGTACCTGCTCCTCCCAGCCAACCACCCTCCCCACCACACTAGCAGACCGGCTTGGAAGCTGCCCGCCACACCCCCTCCCATATACCGTCCCTCATCTGCCTCTCCCTCCCATGCATGTGCACATGTATATGTATACCTGCTACTTCCTGTCATGGTATTTTGCCCACCCCAGTATCCAGTCACTCCCCTGCTTGGTAGCCATGAACACAGGTGCCATAATTGAGTCACCGTTTTCGTAGGTGCCCAATTTTGGTTGTCTTATTAACTGGATACCCAGCCAGACTGGATCATCTCTTTCACTCTTCTGTTGTTTTGTTCTGGACTGTCTGCTCAGTACCCACCATTGCTCCATGTACTCTCCCTCCCCCCTCCCATGAAGCCAGACGCCTCGTTCATTGTGCTGCCTTCATTTCTAAATACTAGCTGGGCTCCATCCCCTCCTACATTACCTTTCTCCTTTCCTGCCCCCCCCCCTACACACTTCACAACTCTGGCTATTGTTCTCTTGCGCTCCTTTAAGGAAATCCTTCACTGGCCAGGCTAAGTTCTCTTACCGCTTCCCCAATCTAATGAATTCCCTCCTCCTAACCATCTGCTATGCCTCTTCTAAACACTTACTCACTCTACTCTCTTCTCTGTGATTTCACTTCTTACTCCTGCAATCGCTCCTGATACCTGTTCCTGTTCTGCTACTTGCAACCTATTACCCCTTCGTCCTCTCCCTTCTCCCCCTTCTGCACTTGACTAGCCCCATTCACGCTCCCTATAGCATCTGCCCTTGCACCTTCTGTTAATCTCCACCACCTCGGCACTTTTGAATTGTACTCCTTGCATGGCACTCTCTACCACTGTTATTCCTCTCCATATCTTCTCTGCATGATTCACTTTGCCTCATCTTTACATAAATTGCATATGTATGATGCTTAGTTATAATGCTTGGTTCCTGTTCTACCTAATATGTAATTTTTTTGTCCTTAATTTCTTCATTGCCATCCTCCTCCCCTTCCTCAGGACACATTTGGAAGTGAGCTGTTATCAGCTAAGTATGTCTTTCCTGGTGAAACTTTTGAAATAAATCAATGAAGAAATAAACACCTTAACAAAAATATAGATGTGCTGTGTACATGCAGAATGCATTTCACATGCTTAATTGTGCAATGTTTTCATGCAGTTTGCATACGTAAAGGGATCCTAAGTGAACCAGGTCTAAAAAGCAAATCAGGTTCGCATACTGCAAACTTGACATGTGCACAGTGGGTAAGCTGGTGTGAACATCTAAACATTACATCAGGTTCATGTTTGCACGCTTGACATGAGTGCAGCAGTTAAGCTGGTGTGAACATCATTTAAACAGCACATCATGGTTCACATGCTGCTCACTTGCCATGTGTGCAGCAGCTAAGCTGATGCAAACCTCCTGTAAACAAAAACATCAGTTTCTATTTGTTATACTACTGCTAGAAATTACAGTCATTAAAATACATTTGTATTTGAATTCCCATAATATTCTGATTCTTTTGCAAGTTGTTTAATGACTTTTGATTTTTGTCATTAAATCGCCATTAATTTGTATTGTCTGCTTACTGCATTAAATGCCTAGGATATAGCCAGTCAACATCCCCATTCCAGATGTATGAAGAGGGGCCTCTGTGTTGTGAAGCCTATGTTTTTTGTTTTAGACCATGGAAATCTCTTATACAAATTTAGTGCTACAAATGTGTTTTTCCATGACTGTTTCATCTCACTTAGTTTCCCTTCGTCATTCTGTGTTGAGCATATACAATATGGCCATGCTCAGCATTCTTTGTGCTGAGTAGGGTCTTGGAGGAAGCATGCCCCATACCTTACATTTTTCACTGAAATGAGGGACATGGACACTCAAAATGAGGTACAATGAGGGACAGTAACCCACATGATGATCAGGACAAATGAAACATGGAGATACAGTACCTCAGAACACAGTGGAAACCATTGCATTAGCACCTGAGAAGTAGGGTTACTGATAAAAGGCAACCTGAATTGTTTGATGGCAGCCCAGAGTAAATGAAGTAAGCTTAAGGAATGGGGGGAGGGGGAATGAGGTTGGAGGGAGAGGACTGAGAAGGGACAGACAGAGCTAGGAAGGCAGGGGAGCATAGTGAGATCATGAGGATTGACAGGTGGTATGGGGCAGGTGAGGTCATGACAGACAAGTGCAAAGAGATGATGCATACTCCTGAAGGGGGTACTGGATTGGCCCAGGGGTGTGGCTTGGAGGGGTCCTTGCAGTGTGTTCTTAAGGGTGTTATAAGCCCAGGCTGAGGTTTGCTCACCCTCTTTCTGCTGGGATTTCTAGTTTTGAGTGGATCTCAGCACAGTGTTGGCAAGATTTCCACTGATTGTTTGCACCACTAGGTAAGGTATTGGAACTCTGGGTCCTGGACACTCAGGCCGTAAAGGTTTTTTTTCCCTTTTCCGTTTAAAGGCTGATTTTGTTTTGAATGGAGAAATCACATTTTTGGCTGATTGTGAGGTTTGTGGATATATGTTGTAAATCCTAGGGCAATGGGGTCAGGATAAATTTTCAGTGGTATTCTGCAGGGAAACTCTCATGGCCTTCTGGCTACATGGCGACCGCATAGTACACTGGACCTAGCTGTTGCATTTTTTCATGGGCAGGTTTTCAAGCAGCAGAGGCTTTTACCTACTTGAGGAAAGGAAGTCTAAAAGGCATGTGCAATCTTTAAGCTTCTGTTTAAAAGAGATTTATATATTTTATTTCACAAAAGAGTCATTTAAATGCTGAGTGGAGGGATACTGCATTAGGAAGGGGGCCTAACAGGAATTTGCAATTCTGACTTCTTTTTTAAAAAATAAATAAATAAAAATATTATAGATATAAATTTCCTTTAGAAGGGATTTAATTTGAGGCACAATGTAAAAGCAGTTGTGATGCTGAAGCTGCCTGGGAGGACGTCATTTTCCCTCCACTTGTAGAGCTAGAACATGGAAATTCTTCAGGCCATTTGCCGGTAGAATGAGCAACGTCCTTTGCTGTGATGGTTTTCCCTGTGGTTTGAGGGTAAGGATGTTCTTTCAGTGAAGGAGAGCCCATTGGATTACTGGGCATGATATAGGCCCCCTTTAGATCTGGGGCTGTTTCTGGATGATGGTTGGCCTGGGTTTTTTACATGCTCCTTCTGCGGGGACGGGTGGGAGGGGACATCCGTGGAGGATTGTCAGCAGGTGGCAAAATTTTCTGGCACTCAATGACGCTCAATTGGACCATTGGGGTGTTTTTTAAAGCCGTTTACTGATGCTAATGGCAGATGGAGAGAACCCAGGTCAGGCTGGCTACAGAAGGATCAGTGGAACAGCGAAGTGCATTTGTTAGCCTGGGCACCTTTGTCTTTCATGGGTGGGGGGAGGGCTGCAAGGTATAATTTTGGCCCAGTCTCCTGCAGGCACAGCGAGGTTGGCTCAGCTGGGTGAGGACTGCGATACATCCAGCTACTCAGTGCTTGTCAGTAGCAGCATGAAAGAATGGAGGTGTAGCGGGCATTACTTACAATTTGAATGTTGCAGCTTAGTTTTCTACATGTATTAGTTTGGACATTTGTTGCAGGTAAAACATGTCGGTTTTCTATAATTGGATAGCAAGTTTTAAAAACAAAGGAAATTCACTCTGCAAAATAAAACTTAATTCTGAGAAGTGGGGGGCCCCATGGTGTGTGTTTTTTATGGCCAGTATGGCAATTTGGGCATATTTGGGTACACTGTCTCTCTTTTGGTACCACAAGTGGGATGAAGGTCTGTTGCGTAGGGTGGGGCTCCAGCAGTTATAGGTGGGGAAGCACACTACATTTTGGGATGGCAGTGTGAGAGGAGACAGGGAGTTGGGGACATGGTAGGCCCTGGCCGCATGGCATGGTGTCTGACATCATTGCCATGCTGCTAGTGGGGGGGGGGCTGAGATGACCCAGAAGGGCTATATGAATGTACGAGTATCCAGGGTCGTGAGTGTATTTTGTCCCTGGGGCTCCTCTGAGACCGGCTGAGTGAGTGGCAATAATTTAAAAAAAAAAAAAGATAAAATAAACAAGGGGGAAGAATACAAGCACAAACTAAAAATTGGACATTTAAGCAGGGAGCATGGAGCAAGGGACCCGGAGAGCCTGCAGGGGTCCCTGTATACAGGGAAGAGAATAATTTGCATCCCCTCTTGTCAAAATCCTTTCTAGTGCTGGGGACATTAAATCTTAATGCTGGTCCAGATTTTTGGGTGTGTTTAAAAAGGACCAATAAATCTGTCTGACCTTTTCACTGCAAGTTATCATAAATGACTAGCTATTTGAACTGCTTGATACTTCAGTCTGTGCACACTGGTTTCATTCTGGTCTTTTCACAGGATCAGTATTTGCTTTTAATTTCTGGTGGGGGCACTGGGTGCAGCAGAATAGCACCAGAACCCCTCCCCCTCCATTTGAGCCATTAGCTGGATATATTTATTATTATATGCTCGCTAACGGGTACTGTTATGGGGTTTCAGTATCTTCTAGCCAAGTTTTATTTGCTCTTATTGGTACTTGAAGGGCCATGGGCAAGTTCATAACTGGTAAAAAAAAAAAAATAAGGAAAAGGTTTTGACGGACATGGTCTCCGGAGGTAGCCAGTCTATGTGTTGCTCCTAGGACATGGGGGCATTGACAGGCAGTAAGTGGCTTCACCACAGATACAGGGGGAAATCATCCACTTGGATGGGGAGGTAGGGGCTCATACAAGTACTTACTCCTTCTTGTCTGTTTCTAAGTATCTTCACAGGTCATTACTCCTAAGAAGGAAACCCCAGCTTTGATGAGCAAATTGACAGAGCTGATTGACAAGTTGTCAAAAAGGGAGGAGGAGGCAGTGGAAAGGAAATGGAAACACCCAGCTTGGCTACAGGGGAATGGGGCCGGTGGTAAGGACCCTAGAAGACCAGCCCCATAACCAGAACCATTTTCCCTTCCCGAGCCCATGCCAGAATCAGCTGACCTGGACACTGAAGGGGATAAGGAGAAAGGAGATCCCACAAGTGAGGGCAGTTTGAAAGAATACATGGCTGGTTTGTTGGATGAGATGGAGGAAAATGGGCTGGGCTGGGCACCATAGAAAAGATTTTAGATGAGTTTAAAAAAGAAAAAGGGGAAAAGGGGAGGAATAAGGGAACAGAGAAAGATACGGATGGCGTGAAAAAATTATACAACACTCCTCCTGGTTTCTCATTGGGAGACCACATCCCAGCTTCCATTAAGGATAAGATTAGGAAAGGGGAATATGTCAATATATTTGGCCTGTTAGACAAAAAGACTGCTAAAAAGTATGAGGAAAAGGAGATGGTGGGAAAATTAGAGTTGGCTGTGGCACTAGCAGTGGTTGGACATAAAGAGGAGGAAGCCACATATAAAGGGAAAAACCCGGACACATGGCAGACAGGTTTCTTGATATATAGTGCCATTCTTTTAGAGTAACAGCCACATCTTGCTATCCCTCTACTGACAAACACAACCATAATCAGGGATGCCTACAAGGCACAGAAAGGGTACAGCTGGCTGGAATATGATGAAGCATTATGGCAGCAGATGGCATCAAAGGGGAGCCTAAGGTGGGATTGTACACATTCAAAACTATGGGTGAAGACCTTGTCCAGCCAGGCGGGGGTGGCATCAGAAGGGAGCAAAAAAGTAGTCAGTCAGCTGGTTACCAAGTTCAAGTCATGCTGAGCATACAACAGGGCAGCATGTACTTGGGCAAACTATAAGTTCAAGCATACCTGGTCAAAGTGTGGGAGTATGCACCCAGTGCTAAAATGCAGAAGCAAAATCGATTGACCTGGGGGGGGTGAGTGGGGAGGACCAGCCCATTTGGGGAGGGCAGGGGGGAAGAGGGGGTAACAACAGGAATTTTTGGAGCAGGGTGCGGGGATCTGGGAAAAGGGGGTACAATTCCAACTATGGTTGGAACTGATACCCAGGCAGTGATGGGTTTGAGGTGTTTTTTTCTGCTGGAAAGAACTCCAATAAAAAGGGATATAGTGGAGGCATGGACTGCAGATTACCTGCATCTCAAGGTTTAGAGAGTGGCTTAGAGAAAGTTTTTCCATGGGTTTTTCTTTAAAATTTCAAGGGTACAGGAAGGGTGCTTGGGCCAAGTACCTATCTTCTGTAAAAGGGAAGGAGAACATAGTGCAATGGAAACTCAGGAAGGAGAAAGATACAGGCAGTATAGAAGGGCCTTTCGATACCCCGCCATGCAGCCAATTTCATATCTCCCCTTTGGGAAATGTCCCCAAAAAACAGACAATGGAGTTCCGACACCATCTATCTTATCAGGAAGGCACCTAGGTGAATGACGGCAGCCCTGATGAGCACAGTGCAGTGTCATGTACATCCCTGGACTCAGTGGTGCTGCTCATCAGGGTGGCATGGGGGCATTGTTGGCAAAAATGAACACTGAATCCACCTTACGCCTGCTACCAGTCCAAACAGTTGATTGGGGCCTTCTGGGTTTCCAGTTTGATGGGGGTTTCTACTTTGACAATGCCATGCCCATGGGGTGCTCAGTAGCCTGCTCAGTATTTGAGGCATTCAGCACATGGGTACACTGGGTTTTTACACAGGTACGGGCACAACAGGGTAGTATACTACCCAGATGAATGAGATTTATGGTGGACAGATTGGAGAGAGGAATGGCTCACTTGACCATGGTGGTACAGTTAGCCGACATAGGTTATGCATGTTGTACCAGGGGTTGGCTGGAGCCAAATAACAATTTTATTTATTTATTTGCTTTTGGTAACTGGATAAGTGCACTAGGCATAAGGATGCCCATTTTCAGGCATGACCTGAACAGCGACCGGCCAGAGGGAGAGGGAATTTGTGAGAGGACTCAGAAGCCCACAGAACTGCTAGAAAGGAGTCAAGGGAATGCACTGGTCTCAACTGCTCCCTGTTCTGGAACAATAGAAGGATACATCACATGCTCCTGGGTTGGCAGAAGGGGCAGGGCCCTCAAACAAACATGGGCAGACCCATAACAAACAACATTCTAGCGTCAGTCATGGGGACATTGGGGGCCATATGTGACTCGGCATTTGAGGCCTGCCTCTTCCAGGCAGTTTTTGCATTACTGTACAGGGGAGCCTTTAGACTAGGGGAGGTTGTGGCTAAAAGCAAGGGTGACATCAAAAAGGGGTCTGCAGAAGGAAGACATCCAGTTCAACAAGGGAGGCCTACACATTTGGTAGTGATGATCAAAAATGGACCAGATTGGATGGGGAACTCAGCTGCAGATTCAGTGCAGGGGAGAAGGGTAGGTATGTGATGACAAAACTATGGAGTAGTACAGGAGCATCCAGCAGTCAGGCATGGGCTCTTGGTTTCAACATGGGAACAGGGGAGTGGTAACCTGTTACCAAGTGTGTGGACAGGACCCAGCTCAGTTCACCACACAAGCTTTAAGAATTAGGGTGGCTTTGGCATGAGCCCGGAAAGGAGGATCTGTGAAAGATATAAAGGAGTTGGGTAGATGGCGATCCAACTGTTATAAGCACTATATCAGACCCTGAAATAAGTTTTGTGTGTTTTTTCTTCTTTCAGCAGGTGAAAGAAGGCAATGGATTATGTGGATTCTGGGACATTACCATATCTGCTGGGTGGAGAAACACACGGCGAATGGCCAGAGGGAGAGGGAATTTGTGAGAGGACTCAGAAGCCCACAGATCTGCTGGAAAGGAGTCCAGGAAATGCACTGGTCTCAATTGCTCCCTGTTCTGGAATAACCTACATTGCTTTGGGGAAGGCTGGATGTATTAGTTATTCACCTTGGGGGCAATGAACTGATAAAGACACCATGGGGGTGCATTGTTTAGGGCTATTATTGCCCACTTACAGATCTTGAAAGGTTGGTGGCCCACGGTAGAGATTGTGTGGTCTGATATAATATCAAGACGGATGTGGCATCAGGCCACCAATATTGGGGCAATTGAGAGAGCCCAAAAATGGCTAAACAGGAGAATGGTAGCATTTCTGAAGGTAATGGTGGGAGCCTGCTTTTCGCACCAGGGCATTAACTTGGACAAGCCACATCTGTATAGGGAGGACAGAGTGCACCTTTCTGATAGAGGTTTGGCAGTATTTTAACTGGCTTTGTGGCAACTTGCTGTGGTAAGGCTGTAGGAAGCCCAGGTCCCTGCAAGGGGGGTGAGCCCCACCATCCAACACAAGCTGGCGGTGAGAGCTAGTGGAAAGGAAAATAGGGGATAGGAGGAAGGGGCCTAGAGAAAAAAGGGGGAACAGACAGGGCCAGGGGTGAAGGGGGGAGGGAGCACGGGCCAGGGGTAGACACATGGATGTCACTGGAGGGAGAAGGGGTAGACAGAAGGGTTAGGGATTGGGTAAATGGCATCCAGACGTAGCTAAATTTCAGGTAGGGAATATTGGTGGTTGGTGGTGGTGAGGTTAGATGATGCATCTGGACCCTGAGAGAAGAAGGAACAAAAGGGTGGATTCAATACAAGATTGAATTGTAAATAATGTGGACAATTTGAATTTGAATAAACTGTTTACGTTTGAAATGTGATTGATTTTTACAGATGTACAGGATTTTTTTCATAGTGGAGTAAATAAAATCAGATTGCCTTTGTGCACCCATTTTAATTGGTGTGGACATTCAAATAATTTCAGACGGGGTGCTCATAGGACAAGTAGGGTTGCCAATAAAAGGCAACCTGAATTGTCTGATGGCAGCACAGAGGAAATGAGGTAAGCTTAACCCTTGCAGGACCGCGGACTGATATATCAGTCCAAAATTCCTATACATTCTAATTCTGTCAGCAGCCTAATGGTTAAAGGACAGGGGAAGGGGGCATAAAGTAGGGGAGGAAATTGAAAAGGGACAGACAGGGCTAGGAAGAGGAAGAGCCTAGTGAGAGCATAAGGACTGATAGGTGGTAAGGGGGTGGGCAAGTGAGGTCATCACAGACAAGTGCAAGGGGATGATACATACGCCTGAAGGGGGCACTGGATTGGCACAGGGTGTGGCTTGGAGGGATCCTTGCAATGGTTCCTTAAGGGCTTTGTAAGCCCAGGTTGAGGCTTGTTCACCCTCTTTCTGCTGGGAAGTTAGTTTTCCCACCCACCTCCCTGATACAGGAGGCAAGGGTGAGAAACCTGAGGCACACAAGGCAGATTATGGAATGGTTGGACTGAGGGTCCTGGGGCAGGTGGACAGTTCCTGCTGTACAAGTAAGGTTGCTGAAAGAACATGAGGAAAAATGGAAAGGGATGGGAAGGACCGAAGGGTAAAGGAATGGGAGGTGAAGGAAAGGAAAATAGGGGATAGGAGGGAGGGACTAGAGGAAAAGGGGGGGAGAAAAGGCAGGACCGGGGGGAGGGGGAAGGGGGAAGGGGAAGGAGCATGGGCCAAGGGTAGGCAACAGGACATGATTACAGGTGGGAGGGGGGTAGATTGAAGGGCTAGGGGTTGGGTCTCTGCTTATTTAGTGCTACAAATGTGTTTTTCTGTGAATGTTTAATCTCACTTACTTTCCCTTTGACATTGTGTATTGAGCATCTACACTATGGCCATGCTTAGCACTCTTTGTGCTGAGAAGGGTCTTGGAAGCATGCACCATACCTCACATTTTGTCTCTGAAATGAGGGACATGGACAGTCAAAATGAGATACAATGAGGGACACTAACCCACATGATGATAAGGACACATCATGAAACATGAAGATGAACCATTGCATTAGCACCTGAGAATGAATTTCTACCATTAAACATGGGTGCCATTTAGGTAGAGCAGAGGGAAGCAGTTTCTCCCCCAGTATTTGTGCCTAGGTTATTCTTACACTGTGTTAATAATGGCATTAAATTTTGATTTAATATTTTGCACAATAAGTGCTCCCCCCCTGCCTGTGTGTGCTCACGCTGCAGGTACTCTCCTGACTCGACTGTGTCTGTATTGTGTTGTCCACTCTCTCCACCTATTAGTGGCAGCTCAATCACATGTGATGTGGATGAGCTCCAGCCAAGAAAGAGCACCTGAATCTTGCAAGTGTGACACCGTCTTTCCTGCCACATAGTAAACAGACTGTATACTACAGCTTGGAGGAGTCTGTGAGCACTGGACTCTCAATAGCAGTGTTGTGGCACCATATTTTTGTTTGTTTACTCTTAGTAAGTTTCTGTCTTCCCTGGTGGCTCAAGGGGCAGAGGGTGAACTAGAAGCTAGCTCAAGCCTAGGCTGCCTACTTAATCTACTAGGCTTGCCTTGCAAAAGAAACAGCACAGACCCCCACAGTAGCAAGCAAAGCTTAGCTGCAGTGGTGACAGCAATGTGCATGGCCTTCATAGGTCCTTGATCAGTGCAGTGCAGCAGCAGCCGCAGCAGCAACCAACCAAGAAGCAAGCAACCCAGGTTGGGTGAATTCGGTTGGTGAGGTGACTTGGTCATGGACCATGTTGGGGATCTTTGATGGTTTGTTCTAGCATCCAGCTTCTGGCAGAGGGAGGAGGAGAGCAGACTGAAAACTGGTCTGATGGCACACTGCGCCATGCTGCAGGTTCTGGCCATATGGCCAGGTAAGTAAAAGTAAATGTTTTTTTTGTTTGTTTTACAGAGGGATTGGGGAAGGAGAAAGGACTGAAATATAGATGTGTTTTTCATATTTCTTCACCTTTGGGTGACTTCATGACCCATAAGGGATGGGTATTGAAGGAATGGAGTTGGGTAGAAAAATCAGGACAAAGTTCGTTTGGGGGGGCAGAACTTCAGCCAGGAAAAAATTGGTTAATAACTGGGTGGGTTTAAGCCCAAATCTGATGCAGTGCTCTGGGGTATATACAGATGACTCTTATACATTTGAAATTATCCTGATTTGCATATCACTTTTCAATCAAAACAAGTAAATTGTACCTTTTATAGATGTTACAGACATTCTAGAGCTGTACCTTGCATTCACGGACAGTTGAGCGGTATGGTATGTACAGACTATTGGAGCCCCACTATAGTCAGGCTTATGCCCCCCCAAGTGAAGCTGACCTCCATATCCCCATGCTCTGGCACAGTATGACAAAGGGCAAAGGAGACTGCAGGGTGTGCACCATTGAAATGAATGGGGATACTTTTTTATTACTATTTTAAACATTATTGATGGAGAGTTGGAGATTAATGAAGGCCATCACTCGACTAACAAAGGCCTTGTTAGTAGAACAGTGGCCTTCATTATTCACCAACTTACCATCATAATTTATAAAATAGTAATAAAAAATAACTCCATTCATTTCAAGGGGTATGCGCCAGCACTGTGACCCATGGACATCATCTCTTAAAGACTCCTGCTTTTGGCTCCCTAGTACTCAAGTAAGAGACTTTTTACTTATATCTATACTTGGTGGGTTGTCTGTAGCAGCATGGACATACCCACTACAGTGTGTGTGCATGGGGGGGGGGCTGGCCATTTGGGTGTGTATTGAGTTATTGCTACTTTTGTATTTGCACCTTAGAATCTGTTTGCGTGGAAGCATTCAAAGCTATGGAGAGAAAATAGTAGGAGTACAGGCCAGGTAGAAGTAATTAAGTGGTTTTGTGGGTACGTTTGTGTACTGGGGGTTGGACAAAACACATGTATTTCCATTGGTATGTATGCTACAGTTCAACTGTGAAACTGAGATGAGGGAGAGAAGAAAACTGAAAAGTATAACAGTGGCTACAAGCATACTGCATGCATGCAGATATATTCAGATACAATATGTATTGAAGTACAAGTGAACCATATGTGTGCAGACAGTATGGCTTAGTGGTTAAACACACTGAACTGCAAGCCAAGAGACTTGGAGTCATGAAGTTCTGGGTTTGAATCTCATCAACCCCCATTTATGTATGGTGTGATCCTGAGCAAATCACTTAAATTTTATGTGTGCAGTTGTCAGTGACCACTTACTTTTGGCATGCATTCAGTCTTTCCCAATTTAACATAAAAATCATGGTTTCCACACTTGCTTGCTGCACGCATGCCATATGCATGCAATTGGATCCAATTTAACATTTAAATCATACTTGCTGCATGCATATCACTTGGGTAGTTTAATGTGTGCAGCATGAAAACATTTCATATAATTATTTCTGTAAGGGTATCACTACAGTTGTAAAATTTAGTACTCCCTCATTATAATGAACACCTCCGGATCCATACCTGAGGTTTGTTATAACAATAGTTTGCTATATTGTGAACCCCATCTAAATAAATGAAAAAAATGGAAAAGTCAGCAATATCAGTAAGAATGCCACCATTATGCAGTATCATTTAATATACAGTATTTATTAAAACAATGAGCGGGCGGTACTTTATTCTGAAAACTTTAAAAACGTTAAAAAACTTTTTAATATACAGTACTGTATTTTTTCATTTTGTTATGAATCCAGTGTAGTCTGAACCATTTGATGCTGCACAATTTCTTTTTTAGCAGATGTCATCAACTGACTCAGCTGAAGCAGTTCAAATCAATACACAAAGGGCTACCTTTCCAGGTACCAGAGTACAGCTTCAAGTCTGGCATCCCTTCTTGAGAGTTCACATCATGCAGGATGTCTTTCTTGTCCTCAGAGTCTGGCTTTTGCATTTCCCTTGTTTTCCCTTTCATTTCAATAACGGTAGAAAAATCTGACAGTGGCTAAGCAATGGGGTATTTTTCATCAAGTATCATAGCCACCTTTCAAGATGCTGCTCAGCTTCAGCAGGAGTGCCTTCCACCAAACCAAGCTCGCATGCAGTACTGATGTCCTCTACATTTACAGCTTGTGACTGCTAAGGTTTTAGTGTCCTTGAGGTGCTCTCTTCAAATATGGGTCACAGAACATCCAGTCAGCAGTTTGCAATCTTTTCAGCTGTGAAGCTGTCCCAAGCTGATGCTGTCACATAAAGCCTATCATTTATGTTAAATTACTTTAAAAAAAAAACATCAGCTGAGTGCTAGTGTCTCTAGTTATGATTTCATGAAGCAGTTGTTTTCTATACAGCTTTTTTTAAGTTTGGAATAATTCCTTGGTCCATTCGTTGTATCTTAGATGTCATATTAGGGGGCAGGTACAGCACTTTGATCTCATCATCTCTGCTCTTTAGCTCTTCTGCACTGTTGTGGGCAGTGCACTGATCCAGAAGCAGTATTGCTTTACACTCCATACTGTTACTCCTTAAACAATAAATAAATTAATTAATTAATAACTGCAGACACTGTGGACAAACTGTTTATGGAGCCAATCCCGTAAATTTTCTGGGTGATCCAGGCTTTGGAGCTGTTGTCATAAAGCAATGGCGGGGCATCACGATTAATGTGGTGGAAGCAGCTGGGGTTAGCATACTTTACAATACAGAGAGGGTGCAGCTTTTGCTCTCCTGTGGAATAGTGCACATGAATAAAGTCATCTAGTCCTTGTAAATCTTATATTCTTTGAATGCATCTTGCTCTGATCTTGCAGCTAGCGTGAAGTCTGGCAAAAATGTGAAAAAGTGTCCTGTTTCATCAGTGCTGTATATCTCAAATGGCTCACAGTCTCCTACTTCCAAAATGTCTATGAGTTAAGGCATGAACTGTTCGGCAGCAGCATAAAAAAAATATAACCAAGCTAATATGATTTCTCTGACCATGAACATTAGCATGCTGCCTCAAACTTGGTCTTAAACTGCCACCTAGGGTGAACTTCATGGTTCCTTTTTGTTATTTTTATATAGCCTATCAGGACCCTCCCACCATTCTCTCCAACAGCATGTAAACGTGAGCATCTTTGTGTGCTTGTACACAAAAGCATACAAATACGTAGCAGTGTGCATGCATAAATGGGCCAGTTTGAGCCTGCAAGCTCCACCAAATGATCATGCTCATGTTCAAAAGAGAAAACACGACAATTTGACTTTATTACATTAAATAATCAATCAAAAACTGGCGTGTACATGAAAATAATGAAGTCTCAGGGAGCAAATGAGGTAATCAATGTCATTCATCCTTCAACCTCATGGCCAATTACCTTATTAGACCCCTTAACAGCATTATTTCTTTGTATACCACTGTTTCCTATCATTTATTCTATATATTACTGAGGTGTGATGTATATATATATATATATATATATATATATATATATATATTTATCTATTGTTGCCTGCCATTTTAAGAAAACAAATTGCTTTTTCTTATTATTGGTTTACCTTCAGAACCAAAATATAACATTGAATTTTTTCACCCCAACCCATTTTCCAAGTATTATCACTTGGTGGAAAAATTGAAAGGTCTTCATTTATATTTAAGTAAGCCTATATTTTCCTTTCTTATGCAGATTTTGGTTGCAAAATCTGAAATGGATACTCTGATTTAAATTCAGATCTGCCCCCCCCCAATTATACACAATTGTTTAGATCATCCAGAGATTCAAGCCACTTTATTTATGTATGTATGTATGTATGTATGTATGTATTTGAAAATTGTTAACCAAGAGAGGCACACTGAGCTAAGGGCTCATTTAAAGATGTGACTGGGGGAAGGGCTGGAAGAACAGCAGTACAATACATAAAAACAAGGCAGTCAAACAACATTTGATAAACTTAGTTGGTACAAATTTAATTAAATAGAAATATAGTAGGTACAGGGAATATAGTGCAGTCACAACTCAATAATAATCACATGTATGAGTGTAATTTAAAAGTGGCAGCAAATACATAGTGAGCAATACTGGCAACAGGCAAGAGACCGGTAGGGGTAAGTTACTTCCTGGACACATAATGGGGTGGGAACAGAGGTAGAGAGGAAGTGAAACCAGTGGGGGCACAGCTGTGTGAAATATGGACACACTGTTTAGTTTCAGACAGCTATTTCTAACTCTAACTGGAATCCATTTTATGTTCTTTTCATTAATTCTTAGTGTTTTGTTGTATATTTGTCTATCTGCTTATTTTGATTCAGCTCTGTGTATTGTAATGTGTATCTACAGATGGCCCTGAAAACAGGCTTCTCCCTAGTGTGCAATCCTGTCTAAATATAAATAAACTTTGACTTCAGCTGTCTGCTTTAACAAGGACAGTTGAGGCTCATGCCAGGAAGCTGTAAGGAGGAAAAGTAGTAGGAATTGGTGGTGTAGGACTGGAGATTCAACTGGTGCCTGAGGGAGCCATGGGATTAGAAGAGGTGGAGGGAATAAAGGAGTTGGTTCTACAGTGAAGGAAGTTGATAGGAGAAGGCAGATTTCCCAGTGGATGAATGGAGGTGAGGAAGGGCACAATTGTGATTGTCCCTGGGACAGAGGGAACAGGGAACAGTAGGAGAGGAGAAAGGAGATACAAAAGGGAAGGGAACCAAATCAGTATTTGGATATGAAGTACAGTGAGCATGCAATGTGAGAGCAGAGGGAGGATGAATAGAGAGAAATTGAGGGTGTATTGGTGGGCATAAGGGGGGAGTTTGTAGTAAAGCAACAAAAGGAGATACAGAGGGTGTCCAGTCTGGCAAGGGACATGGAAGATGCAGTGCCATAGATCACATCTTTGTAGTCAAAGACAGGGATCACCATTCTGTTAACAAGCTCCCTATTGATATGCAGACATAAGTATTCTTTGTTGCAGTACTGGGCACTGAGCTTGGCATGGAGTTTTGCATGGAGGACATCAATGTGGGCTGAGAAGTCAAGCTTACTGCCTAGCCATACACCAAGGTACTTGAAGAACTGAACTGGTTTAAGAGGTGTGCCATTCAGTGTGGTGAAATCAAATCAAATCAGACTACCTGGGGTTGTTTATGCCATAATATATGACTTAAATCATCACTCTTAGATCCCGACCTCCTATGAGATGGGCTAAGATTAGTTTGGATCTTCCGAGCCAAATTCTGAGAAAATTTGTTTAGAATTTTAAACAAGTCTCATCGTCCTATCTGCTACCTATTTCTAGATCATAAAACTTTAAAGGCGTTTCTGACATTACAGTGCAATTATTATGAAATCACACACCACCATAACTTCAGTGATTTCCTAACGTTGCATAGAGTATGGAGTTCAGTTGTTTGCAATCAGCGATCTCATATACAGTCACAACTGTATGGCACAAAGTGGTCAGAAAAATCATTCATTACCACTGTTTAGCACTACATATCATGGTGGTGTTTTGCAGAAAGGTTTTAATCCTTTCCCTTTTATGGTCACATTTGGAATGGCAACTGTGAGGGTATAGTAACTGGGGTAGCAATGATAATTCCAGAGCTAGCATGCAAACTGTGTGCAGAGTTATGCTCAGTTGTTTGTAGTTCCTTGTGCACCTCTGTTACACACCACACTGCCACTGAATTAGAGGAAATTTTGAAGCATCTCTACAAGGCTGCAGATGCATTTAACCATTGAAGAGACACTTATCAGGGATGGAGACTGGCAAGTGAACACAGATTAAGCAATGCTAATAAAGGGAGGGGGAATCCACTGGATGGCAGGAACTGCTTATGTTTTGTGATAAGGGAAGGGGCTACTGGACCACCATAAATTGTTGGAGGACTGCAGTTGTTTTCAAATTGTGTTGGCCTAGGAATGGACCAAAAGGTAAAGGTTGGGCAGGTGGAGAGAAGTCTAAGGCAGTAGCACCATTGGCTGGAGTTACTGAGCATGTCATAGTGCTATTCGACTATTGCTGATCCATGTATAGTCTGCGAGATCACACAAAGAAACATAGACTTTGACGGCAGGTAAGGACCACTTGGCCCACCCAGTCTGCCCATTTCCCTACCTACTGGATAAGCTGCAGATTCTAGTTAACCAACAGCCTACTTCCTGCCACCCCCCACTACAATTGCCTTATGTCTGTCCCATGCATGTTTGAATTCCCCCACTGTTTTAGACCCAACAACCTCCCCAGGAAGGCGGTTCCATGCATCCACCACTCTCTCCATGAAAACAAATGTCCTCACATTACCCCTGAGCCATCCCCCCTCTATCTTTAAATTGTGCCCCCTTGTTCTTACACATCTCTTTTTCTGAAAGATGCTACCCTCCTGGACTTTTTTGATTCCCTTGAGGTACTTGAACGTTTCTGTCATGTCCCCACTGTCCCTCCTTTCATCAAGGGTATACGTATTAAGCTCTCTCAGTCTCTCTTCATATGATTTCTGATGCAGACCCTGCATCATTTTAGTTGACCTCCTCTGGACTGCTTCCATCCTGTCTATGTCCTTGCGTAGATGAGGTCTCCAAAACTACACACAGTACTCCAGATGGGGTCTCACCAACTGTCTGTACAGAGGGATAACCACTTCCCTTTTTCTACTTGTGATGCCCCTTCCTATGCATCCCAATATCTCCCTGGCTCTTCTTACTGACTTCTCACATTACTTACCAACCTTTAGATCATCTGATATGACTACCCTCAAGTTCCATTCCATTTTTGTTGTTGTTAGTACCTCGCCTGCTATTGTGTACTCTTCTTCTGGGTTTTTGTTTCCCAGGTGCATTATTTTGCACTTCTTTGCATTGCATTGAATCTAAGTTGCCATATGTCTGACGATTCCTCCAACCTTGCCAAGTCCCTTCTCATCCTTTCTACCCCCTCTTGTGTATCATCTCTGTTACAGATCTTTGTGTCATCTGCAAAGAGGCAAACCTTTCCCTCCAGACCCTCTGCAATATTACCTATAAAGATGTTAAAGAGGACTGGACCCAGTACTGAGCCCTGAGGTACTCCACTAGTAAGCCGCCTTTCTTCAGAATGTGTTCCACTCAGTATTACCTTCTCTGTCCTGTTGTGCAGCCAGTTTGCTACCCAGGCTACCACCCTGGGACCCACTCCCAGTCAGGTGAGGTCATTAGAAGAAATACCATTTTAGCCACTGAACATCTGACACTGTGTTTGCATTGATCCTTAGCCACCAGGGAGACTTCTACCCTGGCATCTAAGGCAACATTTTATGTATGGCATGTTTCTAGTGGCTGCTCAATGAGGAGTTTGTTTGAATCCCACAACTCTGGCACCACCACCTGCCATTGTATAGGGTGGTGGGATAATTTTGAAATGGTGTAAACCATTTGAAATGCCAATAATGGAAAAATCACAAACCGCAAAACATTTCCTACGAAATGCAATTTTTATGAGCATCAAGATTTATAACTTTTGATTTTTGTATAGTGCTGATGTTTTTGACATATACTTAGTGCTGACTGTTTGACTCTGAGCAAACACTGTACATTTCAAGTCTGTTGTTTTTAATTTATTGTCCAGACTTTCTCTGCAGTTGCTGCTGCTAATACGTAGCCAATTATAACTACTGTAGATGCATCTAAATGTAACACAGGAAATTTCATCAAAATGAAAAGGGATTTTACAATGACATATCAAGCTATATCTAAAGATACTGTAACTACTGTATTTATTAGCTGCAGCTCTGCCTACTTTAAACCTCTCTCTATTCTGTCATTCATACCTGTTCCCCTCCATGTCTCTTTTTGTCCTCTAGCTATTATTTCCATTCAGTTCCTGATACAGTGTAAGCCAGTTAGTATGGACATGGGCTGGGAGGACAATTGGCTTTGCTAGACAAAACCAGCAATCCCAAATGACTGGCAATAAAAGCAATGTTATTTTAGCTGTATTAAGGAGCTAGTGTACTGCCTAAACTAATATTAGATTTTAAAAGCAGCCAACCATCACCTTTTATATCTGAGGTACTTTTTCTTTTCCCTTTTTTTAATCAGAAGATTGTTTATCTGATGTTAGTAGGTATGAGTGTGGAACAGCACTCTGCCTGGCAGCTAGCATAGTTAGCTTTATTGCCCCCCACTACATCATCAGCTTTGTGACCTCACTGATCATGACATCACTGTTGCTTAGGAACATCCATTTCAGTGACTACTAGGTCATTCACTTGTGATGTCACTGTTAGTGAGATCACAATGCTGATGATGTAGTGGGAGGCAGTAGAGATAGCTATGTCAGCTGCCAGGCTAAGAGCTGTTCAACAGATCTAGTACAATATTATCACATATAAGGATTTCTAATGAGCAAAAGGAAAAATAAAAATACTTCAGAAATAAAATGTTACAACTGACTACTCCTTAAAATGTGTATTATTTCCCTGTCTGCCTGCTTTGGCTACACTAGCTCTTTAAGTGGATACTGCGTGCCACTTTCAGCAGGCAAGTTTTAGCTGAAACCAACAAGTGCTTTCAGTGTGTGGAATCCTATTACCACCTTCAGAAGGTGTTAATCACTGTGACATAAATGCTTACCTTCACTGTCAGCTGTTCCATGACTCAGTCAGCTGATCTCACTGCTATCATGATGTCCAAGGGAGCTGCTCTCCCACTGGCTTGAAAAGTTTACTTGCTGCAACAAACTGAAGCACTCCCAAAAATGAGCATACAGGTCATTATTGTTCAGTTCAATGTGATAATAGCAATCGCCACAGTGAGTGCATTATCGCTGAAAAGCAATTCGGCAATATGCACTTAAAAGTGACCAGGCACACACAGTACAGTAACTGAGTATGCAGAGGCGCTGCACCACCTGTGCCCCTCGCACCCCTCTAATTATAGATTCTCAACTCAAGGGGGTGTGCATGTCGGGGGGACAACAGCCCAGTTTTAAAAAAAAATTAAGTCCCACAGCCGTGGACCAAGCAAAATGTTTCCGGCACCCAGCCCCAAACCTGCTCCATCATAGCCAGCCTTCCTATGCACCATACTACATGGTGAACTCAGCGGAGAACATAAACTAGAGGGTGATAACCCTAATCCCTTTCACTCCCCTTCCTGTCACTATACATCCTTTCCACTCTCCCATTCCTCCCCTCACAGTCAAACCAGTAACCCTCCTGAGAGGACACTCGTGATAATAGCGCTCTCATATGGGTCGCCGTTTTGATGGTTGCCCATATGCTAGTGCTATTATCACAGGATACCTTATTGTTCATCTCTCATTGCCAAAATCCATGGTCTCAGATCTAATTCATGCCAAAAAGCAGATCTTTTCAGAATGGCACTCAAACCAGAATCCATTTAGGAAGAAAAAGCATGAGGAAAAGGACACGGAAGTTAAGGAGGCTCTGCTGCATTGGTTAGCACTGTTCATGAATGAGAAGCCTTAATAAGCTGCCCCCTCCTGTTGCAAATGGCAAAATGGTAGTAGATTTGGGAAAGGTGGATTTCAATCCCGCAGAGGGGTGGCTGCAACATTGGAAATCAAGACATCTGCTATTGTCATGCTCACAGTTAATAAATAATTACAGATGGTTGTGGAGCTAGTGGCTTACTTGATGATGTTCTGCCAGGCATTCTGTCTATGAACCAGCTAACATGTTAAATGCAAATGAAACAGGTGTTTTCTTTTGGTGTGTGGGGTATGGCATGCTAACCTTTAAGGATGAACTGTCCCTGGGACAGTAAAAAGCAAAACAACCACTGTCAGTCCTGGTATGCTGTAACATGCTGTGGACCAACAGGTGTGAGCTTGTGATGATAGGTAAATCAACCAAGCCTAGGTGATTCAGGAATGTAAGTAAGTAAGTTAGTAAAAGTTTATTTGTTTAGCACCCAGTCCCATAGGACCAGGGTGCTGTACAGGTAGGCAAACAAACAAACATACAGTAATAAAGTACATAAAACAAAGAGAAGCATCGATAAACAACAGTATATTCTAAGTAATCTGATATTATTTAAAATAATGCAGCAGTTAGTATGATGAAAAATTGTAGACAATCTACAAATGCCTTTTTAAAAAGATGTGTCTTCACCCCCCACTTTAAAAATCACCACTGATAGGGCCTCCCTCAAAGATTTTGGAAGTGAGTTCCACAACACTGGGCCCACCACCTCAAAGGAACGGTCCCCACTGGACTTTAGGCAGGCTCTAGGAACCACTAGGAGGCCCTCTGTGGTGGACCTGAGCAAAAGCATGGGGTGGACAGGAGTCAGGATGTCATTCAGGTAGCCAGGGCCCGATCCTCATAGGGTCATATAGGTGAGAAAACCCACCTTGAGGATGATCCTCCACCTAACTGGCAGCCAGAGCAACTCGCACAGAATCAGTGTCACATGACAGCACCTCGGGAGAAAGACCAACTTCCTGTAACCTACTGCAGCAACAGGACTGCATAGATAACAAGAAATATTGCTGTTACCACAAATAGATGTTGCATCATCAGATACAGCATTCATATCATGTGATTCACTTGTACTGTCAAATACAGTTCCTTCAGAGTGGACAAAATGGAAGTGTGATATGGAGGGGGAGGAAAGGGAAAACAAGATTTTTTTTTTCTTTCTCTTTTTTTCTTCTTATTTTCATTTCTCCTTATCCTTATCCCTGTCTTTCTTAACTCACTATCAGGACTATATCTAGTATTATTTAGAAATGAAATATTTTGTTTAATAAGTGCAGTAATGCTTAAGGCTTTTTAAAATGAGGGGTGAGTGGGGTCCACATGCTCAATGGGGCTGACACTGTTTTGTAAGAAAATACTAAAACTATAAAAGGGAGCATTCAAAAATGAATGAGGGGGGATAGGGGTTTATACTGTGATAGCAACAAGTGGTGTAAAGTTATTACTTAGGGGAAGGGAAAGAGTAGGGGGATAAGTAATTAAGGCAGTGTGGAACATGTAGAGCTATAATGCATATATTTAAAGAGAAAAGTAATAATGACTTAAAATAATTTCATTACAATGAAAGATGATTTTTGGGATCCATAAATGTGAGTGATGAGTTAAAAATGATGTCCTAGAACATTAATGGATTGGAAAATCCTATTAAAAGAAAGAAACTCCTGAATTATGTTAAAAAAATAAAACAGATATCATGTATCTTCAGAAAACTAATTTGAAAGAGGAGGAAGCAGTAAACATTGATAAAATGTGGGGAGGGCAATGTATTCATTCTATTTTTATGTCTAAATCAAGAGGTGTATCCATTTTGTTTAAAAAGGGGCTAAAAGTAAATGTTAAAAATAAAATAAACACAGAAGGCAGATATGTCATTGTTCAAATTGAAATTAAAGATAGTAAGTATACAATAACTTCAACATATTTACCTAATGATAAAATGTAAAATACACTAGGGGACTTTTTTACAAAACTAATTGAACTTTGAACAAAGCAATTTTCCCGTAGTTATCCACTCCTCTAATATATCTCCCTCCGATCCTCCCTATATCTTCCCCCCAATTTTCATCCCTAAAGTTGTCTGCCACCTGGACCTGTTTCTACAACTTGTAAATATATTCTCTTTCCCCTACTCCTTATGACAAAGCCTCTCTGGCTGATGCATTTTCCCTCTCATATGTAAGTCTTCCTATCTATTATGTATGTCTTAGCCAGTCTTACCTCACTGTTTACTTTTACTACCCCTCACTCTCTTGCTTCTAATTGTATTTTTACATACACTGTACAATGCCAGCTTGATGTCTTGTTACCTTACTTGCCTAAGTTTAACATTGTATGTATAGTTTACTTTGTATTTAATTCTTGCTGCTTAACAACAATCACTTGTGTTTACACTGTTTGTTTAACTCTGACGTGGAACCTATGTGATGAGCTTGTTCTTAAAAGCTGTAAATTTGATATCACAATAAAATAAAGTAAAATAAAAATTAAGCATACTCAGCCATACTTGATAGGGGGATTATAATATGATTTTTCAAGCACAGTTAATACCACAGTGAAGGGGTGCTAGCTGCACATTCGAGCAGACTTGATAGACCCCTAGGCTTTTATCTGCTGGCAAATTTTGTATGTTCATATGAAAAAAAGAGAACATACTGTAATACTAAAGATGAAGCCTTTTTGGTGAACAGGATGGGTGATCTCGCTTTACTAGATTTGTGGGGACTGAAGTATCCTACAAGTAGAGACTACTCTTATTTTTCAGGTAGATATAAAATGTATTCTAGAATCAATCTATTTATAGAATCAAAACAGCTGTTTACAGATGTTATTCAGATAGAGTATAAGCCTATGCATATATCAGACCACTAACCACTACTGCTGACACTTGCGTCCAGGGACACCACCATTCATCGATCATGGAGAATAGATCCATTATTAGTAAAGGATGAAAATTATATTAAAAAAGTAACAGAAGAGCCGGCCCTGTGGTGTGGAGGGCTGAGGCATCCATGCCTTACCTTCTGCCATGTCAGCAACCTGTGTTCACAGTGCAAGTGGTATGCCTGGGATCGGCCAGGGATGGAGAGGATTGAGCATCCATAGGATGGCTCTCCTCTCCCAGGGAGGGGGGGAGTACAGGGTCAGAGCTTCCCTGATACCTAGTGGAGGCTGGGTGCCAGTGAGCCATGTGCCTGTATGTCAGCAAGGGGAGGTGGTGCCATTGGCTAGTGTACTATGTGTGGAAGCATGCACAGCAAGGCCATTGTCAGCATTGCATGCTCCACCTGGGGGACCAATCAGAAAAACCAGGAAAAATAGGTCCCCAGTCAAACCAAGTGAACAGCCACCCACCATAGGCCCCGACCCTGAGTGGCGCTGCCCTGGACGTTGGATCCTATTTGAGGTGAGTTGAGTTGGGGGCTCCTCATTGCCCTGCCATGGAGGGGAAACCATGGTGGAAGATGGGGTTAGCTGCCTAATGTCAGGGTGCGGGGCTGGGTGGGTGGCTGAAGATGATTGCCGACTGGTGGAGACCAAGGAGAAACAAATTAATGTTAAAAAAAAAGTAACAGAAGAAACAGAAATGTACTTTTTTGAAAATAAAGTGGAAGATACATCCCTAAATAATGTATGGGGTGCATATAAAGCCTTTGTGAGAAGCATAACTATATCTTATGCAATAAAAAGGAAAAAGAAACAAAAAAATGAACTAGAACAATTAGAGAAAGAAATACGTGGTCCAGGATTTTCAGACTGTGCTGGGCAGTGGTGCAAGCCTGGACGCAGTGCAACTGTGATGAACTGGGGCCAGGACAAGGTGATATTCAATATGGATGTGCCATGGCGCAGCACCGTTGAATATGGCATGGGCAGTGCACATACTGCACATGGTGCAGTGGCACTGCTCTGGTTCAAACCACTGATAGGGAGCACGGGGATGCGCCAGTGCAAGTGCAGTTGTGCAAGGTGCATCACCTACGATATTCAGCAGGAGGCATGCAAATGAGGCCATAATATATGTAAGGCACAAATTTGGCCATTTGCATGTCATTAATGCCCCATTTGCATGCCTTGAGCATTGTAACCCGGTGACTTGTGCCTGGTGCCCTTCACAGCAGGACATGTGCAGTGGGGATCCCGGGCATCCCCCACCCATAGCAGCAATCGGGTAAATGTAGGACCAAAAATCCCTGGCAGTCTAGTGGCCCCCCTCCTCCCACCCAATGACCTGAGATGTGTAATGCCGATCGGCCCTGGTGGCCTAGGGGGGCCCCCCGCCCATCACCGCGATCATGGTATAAGAGAACATATTCCCTGGTAGTCCAGTGATCCCCCCCTCTGATTCCCGATACCCAGATAAATATAAAGCAACATCTGTCATTGGTGGCCAAGTGATTTACATCCCCTGCCGACTCTGATTCCCTGAAATATGTATAAGAAGACTGTCCCTGGTGGACTAGTGGTCTCCCCCGCCCGTCACTGCAATCACAGTACATCACCCTATGAAATATTCCTGGTGATCCAGTGGCACCTACCCTTCCACCCACACAGAACCCCTTGCCCACCCACTCCCCCATCAGCAGTGGGCAGCCTTGACATACCGCCAGATCCTGCAGCCCACCGACGCCAGGTACAGTATGGGTTTGCAGGGCATACTGTAATAGACAGTCCCAAATAAGTGAATGACTTCATTCATATTTGGGACTGTCTACTACAGTATGTCCTGCAAGCCCATACTGTACCTGTCAGTCGGTGGGTGGCCATGCGGTATGTGGGCAGGTTGCTGCCACTCACCGCTGATGGGGGGGGGATTGAGGTGGGCAAGGGGTCTGTGTGGGTGGGAGTGGTGGGGGTGCTACTGGATCACCAGGGATATTTCGTAAGGCGTTGTACCACGATCACAACGATGGGTGGGGAGACCACTATACCACCGGGGTCGGTCTTCTGATACATATATCAGGAATCGGGGAGTTGGGAGGGAGTAGGATACCACTAGACTACCAGGACATGTATTACCATACCTTTACTGGTGATTGGGGATTCGGGATGGTGGAACCACTAGACTACCAGGGTGATATGTGTGCTTGAAGACAGTGTTCTGGGTGGGCAGATAACCACCCAGGGCTGGTGACTGCTGTATTGTGCCCTGCAGTACAATGGCCCACCTGTGGGTGGCTGGCATTTGTTCCCACTCCTCAGGGGCTCAACTTTGAACCCTTCTATGCCGTACACTGCAGAGTTGTGCTGGCATATGCGTTGCACATCCCATGCTGAATATCGGGATGTGCCACATATGCATGGGCAAGCCCCCAGCATCTGTGCCGCATACTATTACATTGTGCCCCAGTGCATCAGGATTTGTGCTGCGCCAGGTGGCCTTCTCAATATCGCACCAGGACATAATGTGGGGTTGTGCCGGTGCAACTCCCTTGTACCAGGCACAACCCCTTTGAATATCTGGGCCAAGAAGTACAAAAAATGCATACTCAATCACAACTCAATATACATTTAAAAAGGCTGGAAAAAAGTAAGCAAGACTGTAACCAGATATATAATGAAAGAATGAAAAGGTTATAGTCGGTTTGAAGAGCGTAAAACTATGTTCGTATTGATAGAGGAGGTAAACAGATGGCTTTCATGATATACACTGAAAAAGTGGAAAGGAATATAATAGCGATAAAAGCAACAGAAGAAGTGAAAACAACAGAAAAAGATATAAATACAGGATTTGTAAACTTTTATCAAAATCTATATGGTTCACAAGGTTAAAAAGTCTGATTTAAATCAATGTCTGAATATCCCACAGATAAATTAACAACAAAAACAAATGCTAGATGAAGAAATAAATAATGAAGAGGTGGAAAAGGCAATCCAAGAATTAAAACAGGGGAAGTCTGGTTTTACCATAGCGCTGTGACAGCGCCGATGCTGACATTCCCGACAGCTACAGACACAATGTCGAGTGTCAGCATTGTACTGTGGGGGATGCCAATGTGTTTTCTTCAGGGCCTGTGCCTCCTGAGCACCCCGTGTGGGGGTCTCTGCCCCTCACACCTCCCGGTCTTTAGATATACAACTCTGAGTTGGAGTTGTCTCGGGGAAGGGATGCAACACCTGGAGATGTACTGCTGGTGTCTGCAGGGACCAACACAGTTACCTGATGATTTCAGGCAAAATCTGTCACTATGCTGGTCTTCACGGTCATGGTGTTGACCTCCGGTTGGCATACCAGGAAATCACCAGGCCTGGATGGTCTGGGGATTATTTTAAAGCATTTAAAAAACAAAGTACCCCTGAACCTGTAGAGATGTTTAATGCCTTCCAAGAATCTCTCCCCTCTTCTTTTGACGAAGCTCTTCTTCTCATGGTCATTCCCAAAAAGGGAAACGATAAAACATTATGTTCATCATATCAGCTAATTTCATTAGTTTATACTAATAATAAGATCTTTGCAAACATTTTGGTTGCAAGGCTGGAAAAGAATCTTCCAGACCTGATTGGGGATGACCAGATGGGCTTCGTCAAGGGAAGAAGGGGACACAACGTCTGAAATGCACAAACTATTCTTCCTATAGTAAAAGATACAAATGTAATGGTAGTGCCCCTAGATGCAGGAAAAGCATTTGACTGGATGGGGTGGCGTTTTCTATTTAATGTTCTAAAGACAGCTAGGATGGGTACAAAATATCTAAAATGGTTACAAACTATATATGCTACCTGTAAGGCTAGAGTTTTGACAAATGAAACAACATCCTTCTGTTTTCCCCTGTTTCGTGGCACTCAGCAGGGTTGCCCATGTCACCCCTGTTATTTACTTAGTTACAGAACTCCTTGCCAACACAATAAGAAATAATAAAGAAATTCCAGGATTTCAATTTACACAGGGAAAAGTCTTAAAAATGTCTTTATTTGAAGACAATATCTTATTGTATTTTAAAGACCCAGAGAAAGAACTAGATGTAGTGATAAAACTAATAAAAGATTATGGAAAAGAATCTGGATATTTAGTTAATTGAAAAAAAATCTGAGGCCTTGTTAATGCAGTCTGATAAAAGAAGATTTAATATGGATAATTTTCCTACGACTGTCAAAAAAGATCAAATTACATAGTTAGGCATTCACCTTACAAATAAATGGAATAAATTATTGGATACTAATTTAAATCCACTAATAGGGGAAATTAGGAAAGACTTGCAAAAATGGAAAGGCCTCCCATTGTCATTACTGGGTAGGACTCAGTTTATTAAAATGAATACACTTCCCTGATTGTTATATATATTTAAGGCAATACTACTGATGCTACCATCTGACACATTTAAAGTAATTGATAAGTTAATCACCAGGTTCCTCTGGAAAAAAAAAAGCCAAGATTGAAAAAAAAAAAACAAAACAGAAATTAATACTTGAATATTCACAACTTGGACTGAAGTTACCTAATTTATAGTACTTTCACTGGGTGCAGTTATAGATTCTTTAAAAGAAATATGGTCCCGATCAATTCCCCATTGGTTTATTTTGAATATTAAAATCCATCACCCCAAGATATTAAGCATCTAATGTCTACAAATTTTAAAAACAAGGGCCTTGATATTCAAAAGCCCCAGGCACAAACACAAGTGCCTGCGCAGCACAACCCAGATGTGCCACCCCAAATAAATGACATATTCAGGAGCTGCACCATAGGCTGTGCCAGCACAACTGTGGCTGAATATACCACTGATTCGCTATAACACAACTGCACATGTGCTGCACAGAAGGGCAGAACTGAATATAGCAAGTGGAGAAGGCCTGTCTGTGACTGGAGCAACATGACATTGACCAAGGTGGGCCATGAGTAGTGTGCAAGTGCAGAGACAGGGGGTCCCATCAATCATGGCCATGGTTAACAGACTGAGACTGCAAAGCCACAGGATGTACACTGTACAGCATACCATGGGCACAGGATGGGGCAACACACATAGAGAGGTAGGCAATATGTCTAGCAGATGCTGATTGCATGGCCCAGATGAGGGCATGGATGAAAAGCCACAACACTGAAGATGCCAATTGACAGCCTGGCAAACACATACGCTGTGACAACAGTGCCATGGAGCCACATATGCCAGATGTGTGCAGGTCATACAGGGTGGACATGTCCAGGGTCACACATGATGGCAAACAGCGCAGCAGTGCAGCATGGTGCACACTGCAAAACCTGTGGTATGCACAACACTGGAAGAGAGTTACACTGAACATGCCACTGTGGGCAACAGTGGGTGACAGCACAGATGCAGCACAGCGATGCCCATGGCAGACAGAGTGTGGGCCTGTGTGGGTGGACAGGGTGGGCATGAGCATCATGTCACAAACAGGCAAGCCGTGCAATCCAAGGAGCAGTGGGAAACATAAGCAAAAGAACAGCATACCCCAACCACAACACAGGAATGACAACAGAAACAGGGAAAGTGCAGTAGAAAAGGCTTTACTGGACAACAAAACTCAGAAGTGAATACAAAAAGGAACTAACATCAACAATGGGAACAGCAAGTTACACAACTGGAGTGGGAAAGGGATGGACAGGAAAAGGAAATGCAAGTGGGGCAGCAATATACAGGGTGGAAAACAGGGTGAAGGGAGAGACGCACTTGTGCCAATCAAACACGCAAGGTAAATATAGCCCAGTGGCCACACAGACCTATTGGCCCTGTTGTTCCCCATTAGGAGGGCAGTTCACCAGGGCTAGCCCACCTAGCACTATTGTCTGCTCCCAAATGGCCCTCAAGATGGCCCCCAGCCCCCTATCTGCGGTAGATTGCCGTAAGGGTCCCTGAAGCATTGCATCCCAGGCCCCCACCTGATGCAACCTCTTCGTCCCCAACCATGGGCACCACCTTTATCAGGACTGTGTGGAGAAACAGAGGACATGCACTCAGTGCCATGTGTTACACAAGCCATGTCCCACCCCCTTGGGAGTGATGCGCATGCTGGACACTGATAGAACACAAGCACAGGCCCAACAATGCACCACGCACATGACTGACCGGCAGAATGCCGAGTAACAGTGCCACACATTGACCTGAATGTGGCACAGGGCAATACAATGTCAGCATGTACATACAATGGATGTTGCCAGAGGACTTGATGCTATGCCCACCCATACCATATAGGGCCAATAGCCACGTGTACCATGTCCGGAGGCCCATTGGAAGACACGTGTTAGATGTCAGGCACCCACAGTCCTGATGAGACACAAAAGATGTGGTGGACACACATGGGCATGGTGTACAAGGGGAGTGCCACACAGTGACAGGACAATGTCCACAGTGTGCAGACCAGCACACTTGGGGTATACACAGCTAGTGGCCAAGGGCAAGTTGCAGACATGGGAAACCCCCACCCCGACCCAAACCACAAACAACATAGAACCACAACAGAAAGGCACACCTACCTTCCACAGGCCATGAGGGCACCCAACGTGTCCAGCACCCACTGCCTGTGACTGTCTAGCCCTACCTCTGACTTGACCCATGTTCTCCACCAGCTGGTGCTCTGTCTGGCCTGCAAGGGGAACAGAATGGGAAGGAATCCTGATCGGCATGCCATCACATCCCATAATCTCCCCCCAGCAACACTACACAGAACCCTACCTCTCTGAACCCTGGATTACCCACACAAAATAATGACACCACCTCACAAATGCAGAAACAACATGTAGGCAATGTCAGACTGAGCAAATGTGTACATATCTGGGCTTGGAACTTCTTCCCTGTGTGCCCGCTCCAGCAGCACCTACAGCCTCTCAGGGTTCTTCCTCCTGAGGTCTCCAAAGTGGTGCCTGCACTGTTTCCCAGTGCAAGAAACCCCCATCCTCCTGACCAGCCTCTCAGCCACCCTGGCCCATACTTGGGCCCTGGCTTCCTGCAATGCCTCGGTTTCAAACAGCTGGCCCTCAACAGGCTGCGCTAAAGCCACGAGGTTGGCCAACTCTGTTTCACTCCAGTTGAGTGCTCTCTGACCAGAATCCAGCATGTTTGCCATTATTTACACAGTCATGTGTATGCCAGCCTGTATAGCAGCATGCAGCACTGCACACCACATGCCTTGCCATGGCTGTTGCATGATAGGTCTGCATGCAATGGCCTGCGCAGCATGCAGATGCGCAATGGTGATGTGCGATACACGGACAATGGCATAGCACTGCACATGTGTGGCTCCACAAAGGTAGGCAGGAGGATGGGGTCAGATCATCACGCAGTGCACATGACTTGTGGCCATCTTGTGAAGGTCACAGTATGCCACACATGCAGCCAACAGCATTGCGCAATGGCATGGACATGTGCCGTGCACCGACATGGCGCATGCCCCTTTGCGCATGGCATGCATACTGCATCGTATCGAGCATGTGTGGAGTTGCACTGTGCCATGATGCACAATGCATTGCCATGGAATGGCTGGATGTGCTACTGTGCATGGCAATTATGTGCCAGAGAACCATGCATGTGCAGAGATGTGCCATGTGGAAATGTGTGTGTGGCACAAATACATGCACAGAGCAAATTGAGATGGGCTAAGTGCAAGACTGCTATATTCAACCAGGATATGCAAATTGCCCCATTGCCCAATCACTGTGCAAGCCCCCACGTTAGCATCTCATTATGGACTGCATATGGCCTCATTTGCATGTGCTGAGTCATAAATGAGCTGATCTGTGCCACCACACACCACTGGTGACTGGCAGGTAATGCAATGTGAAGGTATGTGTGTTACAGCTACACTGATGAAGGGGGTCTGGTCATGCATACACCATGCCTGGGAGCTATGCAGCACAGCCTTGTAGTTTGCTGACACCTGTCACCCTCCCACCCCACAACCACTAGAATGGTGGAAGAGGATGTGAGATGGAGAAGATGTCCAAACTTCACAGAGGATAAGCTGAAGGCCCTAGTAGAAGCCTATGTCCGGATGGAGGACCTCCTGTCAGGGAAGACAGGCATGCTGCAGGAGAGGATAAAGGGCTGGGATTGTGGTGGCACAGGCTGTAAATGCCCATGGGAAGTACAGCTGCACTTCACAGGAGTGCATGAAGTGGATGAACAGCGAGAGGACCTGGGCCAGGGAGCACCTGGCAACCATGCAAGCATCCCTGCAGGCCACAGGGAGTGGGACACACACTGTGCCACCACTGACAGCCTGCAAGGAGCTGCTGGCATCCACCTGGACCTGTGCCTCTGTGGAAGGTGTCCCTGGAGGTGGGCTTCAGACAGGTGGAAGCCCTTCACAGCACTGTGAGTGTGCATGTATCACATTGCCTGTATGGCTGAGTGCTGTGTTCCTGAGTGTGCAGGGTATGCCACACATGAACACACACTGTGCCACCATGCTGCTGTGTAGTGTATTCACCATTGTAAGGTCCCCCCATGGGCATGCAGTGTCCCCATTGCAGCCTGTGATTGCTGCCCTGTCAGGCTGTGTCACTGGGGATGTAGGCCTGCTGGGGTGGGGCCACCGGTGGTGGTGGTCAGTGGACACCATGGTTCACATGCCACATCAGTGTACAACCATCACACATGCTTGTGCAATGCACTGCAGTGGTCAATCACTCTTGTGGGTGTGCCAACATGCTGGCTGCAGGTATCCTGCCCCCGGGAGGGGCATGCACACATATCAGACCCAACAGCTGTCCAAAATGCAGAACCATGCTGGCACAGGTCAGCAGCATACATTGCTCACACCATATGGTGGCATGGGTGGCACAGGTCACAATGCTGAGCACTGACATGTGTGGTATTGTCAGCATGCCTGTGTATCATGGCGCAAGGCCCCATGTACTACAGTCAATGGGCAACAATGGCTATGATTCCCTGACCATGCACTCATGTCTGCCTTACACCACCATCACGCCTCAGGTGTGCTGTGGGACATGGACTGCAGATGAAGGGTCCGGTGGAGGAGGTGAAAGAGGATACCAGGCCATCGACATCAGTTGGGACTGTGGCAGGTGCAGGCAGAGTGCACATGTTCCAGGACCTTCTGAGGTTTTTTGGGTCTGAATGCCCTGTCTGACTTGGAGTTGCCTGGTGACCTCATGGTGCTGGCATCTGCCACAGAGGATGATGATGATGAGGATGATGTTACACAGCAAGTGGTGATGGCACATGGCAGTGTCACTGCCACAGCACAGGTGGCCACACAGACAGTGACAAACAGGGTGGGGAGCCCTGCCCCCAATACACAGCCCTGGCCAGGTTGCCCCTACGCCAACCACACCTGTGGAGCTTGTGTGTGGCCAGGTCCAGGGTGCAGCTGTGGGGACTAGGGCTGTCCCCCTGATGCAGCAGGGTGCTGTCTGGCAGCAACATGCTGCCCTTGCACATGATACGCCTGTACCAGGACACACTGTGCCTGCCCATGCACAATCTCACCCGAACAGTGGCTGACCATGCAGTGTTCACTGGCCGTGGATGTTGCACTGCAGGCTGGTACACTACCTGACCATCAGCAACCACCTCAGGACAGGTCCCCTGCTCACAGGCTGAACGAGCACACCCAGCTCCTGCAGGCATCCACTGAGCATCAGGGTACACTCTGAGAGATGTGTCAGGGCCTTCGTGTGCAGGTGGACACCCTGGATGACTATGCATCTGTCAGGTGCTACCAGTTACTGGGTGAGATACAGCAGCTCCGGGTGGAGGTGGTTGGTGAGATTTGCCAACTGTGGGCAGACATGACCACAGGCTTTGAGAGGATAGCACAGGCCATTGAGGTGGGCTATGCCACCTTGGCACCCCACAGCTGCAAGAGTGCCTGCCACACCCCATATAGTGGCACCAGCACTTCCACCTCATGGCATCATGTGGCCCCATTGCTTCTGATGCCATTCTCTGCCTCCAGTATTCCCAACACCCCCGGGTCCCAACTGGACTTCAGGAATGAGACACCCATAAGCACACGGTCATGATCTCATGGGTCTACCCCTACTATCACAGTTGGGTCCCTTGCTGATGTGGTTGAAACCCCAGAGGGGGTCACCCATCATGGGCTTGGCCACCCATGTGTCTGTGGCAGCAGTGGTAGAACACAGGTATGCCACCTGTGTGCAATCATCATGGCACAGTCCCCATCCAGGTATTGTTGGCCCACAGACCCTGCTGGCTGTGCCCAAGTACACATGCAGAGGCATACACATGTGCTTGTGGCTTGCATGCCCATGCTGTCCATGTGGTAATTGGGGCTTGTGCTGGGGCACTGCTGTCTTGTTGTCTGGCATGGGCATGAGGAGTGCAGCCTTGTCTGTCCTCTGTGCATGTGTGCAGGCAGTGTCCACTGATCCATGCCATGCACCACAGTAACCTCCTTGTGCCCTCGGACCTGATGTTGCTGTAGTGGCCACACCTGCATGGGTGTGTTCCTTCACCACTGTGGACCTGTCTGCCATGCTGTGTCAGCTGACCTGCACATGTGTTCCCCCTCACTCCCCCCGGCCATTGTACATTCTCCCACGATCCCACTCTGTTACCCACCTGCAGTCTCCAAAGTGCTTCTCAACAATTTGTGTTCCTATGCTGCTGTGCTCTTGCAGCCAGCTGGGGGTCCCTACTGTTGTGTCAATCCTGCCCACTCCTGTCCCGTGGTCCCTCATCTTCAGAGCTGTCACCAGCCGTGACCTGGAGATGGATTCTACAGTCCATGGCCATGTTGTGTAGCATACAACATGCCAGGAATATGCCACTGGTCTTATCTTGGCTGTACTGTAGAGCACTGCCAAACCTGTCCAGGCATCTGAATTGCATTTTCAATATGCCATACAAACGCTCGATGATATTGCATGTCGTGACATGTGCCTAGTTGCATCTGTGCTCCACTTCAGATGAGGGCTTGCGTATGGGTGTGAGCAAACATGACCATAGGGGATATGCACAGTCACCTGTGGGAGAGAAACATCATTTAGTATACATCATGCATTCCCAGGTGTGCTACCTCCCTATGCACATACATCTCAGCCACAGTGCTTTGTGGTCCCCACACTGGCTTTCCCACCTCATGTCACCCTAGCAGTGCCAGCAACATCACATCGGTGGGTGCACTGCATGTGTGTTGCATGCAAGGCATGTGCCTGGCATGCCATGGCCACACACAGCCATGCCCTGCTGTACACATGGCGTGCCCCTTAGGGCACATTGTCCCTGTCCTGTCCAGATGTTGTTTTGTGAGCCATCTCAGCACCTGTGTCAGGCACAGGCCCTGGCCACCACATGCCTGGCCATGTGTGCATGCTGTGTGTCTCTCTAGCCCTGCCCCCCCAATGAACAGCACACCCCTTCCGCATGTCATTCACGGTGCAATGGGCATATATGGGCCATGGAACTGCATGCCTTTTGGCCATGGTGAACCCTGTCTTTGTCCCAACCAGTAGTTCCACCAGCTGAATTGTATGCCACTGTGTGCTGTGTGGGCCTATTGTTCAGCCCCACTCACCCACTAGTTGGCCACAAGGTATCCCTCCACTCTCATACAGGTGGCACAGGGCCAACTGGTTCCAGATGTTGTCATCTTGTGCACTTCCAGGGTGAGTGGAACACACATTGGTGATGAATCCCGTGACACTGCACACCACCTGGCAGTTTACAGAGTGGTATTCCTTTCTGTTGACATATGCAATTCCCTCAGGGCCAAGTGGTGCATGTATTGCCACATGGGTGCAGTCTATGGCCCTTAGCATGCCTGGCATGCATGCCACCCTGTGGAAGTACTGCATGGTTTCTATTTGCTCTGCCTGTGTGCTTGGGAATTTGATGTACTCCAAAGCACAGGGACTGGGCTACTTGCAAGATCTCCTTCGGCCTTACCGCCCTCTCCGCCCACTCCGTTCCACTGATGAGGGATTGCTAGAGATTCCCAGAGTTCGTCTTCAGTCATCTGGGGCCAGAGCATTTTCTTTTGTGGCCCCAACCCTGTGGAACTCTCTATCTCATCGGTTTAGAGAGTGCCCATCCACAGAGTCTTTTAAAGCATCATTGAAGAGCCACTTATTTGCACTAGCTTTTGATTAAGTTATTTTGCTGCTTTTTAAACTGTTTTTATATTTGTATTTATTGTTGATATATGCTGTTTTGGCTATGTTTTACGCTTTGGCACTTTGAAAAGCGCAATATAAATAAATACTGATTTGATATTTTTTTGAAATTCAACATCTTTATTGAATTATATAGTAACAGAGAAAGCATGGTGTACAAACAATGTAACATGCTACAATGAGACAAAATAGCTTACAACTAGCGTATCATCAGAACAGTAAGAGATGAAATGTGTCTGTATATTCACAACAAAAAAAACAGCATACAAAGCCTTCCCTTAACCCCTCCTACCCTCCCCACCCTGGAGAGTGCCACACTGAGAAGCCAAAGATTGGAGAGATGAGATGGCGAGAAGTACTCTGATGGTGAAAATGTTTCAAGGGAGACAGAGTAGTCTATAAATGTCAGAGGTTGCCATTGTGTGGGCTTTAATTCAGATATAAAGCATATAATTTGCCCCATTTCTGATTGAAAGAGGCCATGCGATTCCGGGAGCTAGCTATTAACCTTTCAGTTTTGAAACAAAAGGAGATTTCTTTTAGCCATTCAGGGTATGAGATGGCAATTTGGTCCAACCAATGTTTGAGAACCAGCCTTTTAACTGCTATGGAAATTAAAGCCATATGGAACCTACGTTCCTTAACTCCAATATTAGAATACATCCCTAATATACATATTTCTACTGTAAATAGCTCCCCCAGTCCTAGGAAAGGTCTAAGTTAGTTTGGATTGTATTCCATAGGGATGCCACCTTATCACAATACCAGAATATATGCAGCAGGTTCCCTTCAACTGCTCCACACCGTGTACAATTAGTTGATGCCAGCCTGCCAAATTTGGCCAGCTTGATTGGTGTATAGTACAAATTATTTAGGATATGAAACTGAATTAATCTGTGTCTATCTTGGGTAAGATATCTGTGTGTGTCACTCCAAATCTTGCTCCAGGGTAGAGGGGAGTCAGGTAAGAGGGAGGCCCAGATCTTGGAGCTGGAAAGGACATTGGGATATTTGGTGTCTAGTAGGTAAGAATAGATTCTGGCGATTCCATGGGGCTTGCTTACACACTCCTGAATCTGTTCTAAAAAGGGCCTCGTTTAGGATGGTATAAATACAGTCCCGAATGAATTGACTAGAAGGTGTCTCAACTGAAAAACCTTGAATATGTGTTTCTGGGAGATGTTCAGTTTGGTTAACATGTCAGTGGAGGAAAAAAGAGAGCCCTAACAATACAGGTTTTCCACTGGCAAATCATGTATTTGTGGAAGCCAGTCGGAGGTCAGCAGGGAGCCACCTATTTTGATGTTGGGGTTTAAAGTGAGGGGTTGCGCCAAATCTTTTGTGTGTGGTATGTTAAAGAAACTCCAGCATTGGGATAAGATTTTAATGGAAAGGCCTATAACCGAATTTTGTATAGCCTCTGGCAATGTAGAAAAGGTATAGTAGAAAATTTGGCGGGGTCGGAGATTATATTTGTCCAAAAGAGTGAGTTCTAGCTGCAACCAAGTGGGCCGGAATGGATTGGGTTGGACATCTAGCCATCGTCCTAGTTTGGATAGATGACTAGCCCAGTAATATAACATAAAATTCGGGAGGCGATGACCCCCTCTGTCCTTAGGTAAATTAAGCTTTAAGACGGCCCGTCTGGGGTGTTTACCCCTCCAAATGAAGTTGGAGAGGGCAGAGTGGATCTGCTGAAAGTAAGATCTTGGAAGCCATATGTTTAATAAATTTAAGGGGTAATAAATGCGGGGTAGGACATTCATTTTGATGATGCTAATACGGTCCCATAGAGATATCGGCAGGCTGTCCCATCTGCAAAGATATTTCTGAACTCTCATCAGCAGGTCGTCCAGGTTAAGCTTCTTGATAACCTCTGGATCTCGGGTGAGATGTATGCCTAGGTACTTGAGTGAAACTGGGGACCATCTCATGCCAAACTAAGCAAAGTTAGCTTGGGGTGTGGAGGAGTTTAGTGGGAAAATAACTGATTTGGTTAAGTTTAATCTATAGTTGGATACTTGTCTGAACTGATCAATGATTTGTACTGCCTGTGCTAAAGAGGATTCTGGGTTAGTGAGATGCAAGAGGATATCATCTGCAAAAACTGAAAGAGTCAGAGGTTTCTGGGAGATAACACAGCCTGTGACCTGGGATGAGCCCTTGATACTAAGTATCAAGGGTTCTAAGTACAGATTAAATAAGTAGGGGGACAGAGGGCAGCCCTGCTGAGTGCCAGAAAACAGGGGGAATCGAGATGAAAAAACACCATTACAGTAGATTTTAGCGGAGGGTGATTTATAAACCGTTCTGATCCACTGGATAAAAATATCGGGAAAGCCCATTCTCCTAAGAGTGGACCACAGAAAGTCCCAGTTAACCCTGTCAAAGGCTTTTTCTGCATCTAGTGCAATTAGTGCCATGGGGACCTGGGAGTCTTGGGCGGCTTGGAAGATATGGGAGAGGGTTCTCAGATGGTCTGCCGCAGATCTGCCCTGAACGAACCCCACCTGTTCAGGACTCAGCAATTGCTGCCAAATCTGCTTAATTCTGAGAGAGAGGATTTTGGTTAGGATTTTGATGTCGTAATTTAATAATGAGATTGGGCGGTAACTAGCCGGTTCTGACAGAGGTTTGTCTGGTTTGGGATTAGGATTATTGTGGCCTCTAACAGAGAAGGGTCGAGGAGTCTGAGGTGAACATATATTCATATAATTTCAGGAGGAGAGGAGATCTCCTTGCAAAAGACTTTATAGAAGTTGGGAGGGAAGCCGTCGGGACCTGGAGATTTGTCCAGAGTTAGACCATTTATTGCTTCCTCTATCTTGGCTAGAGTAATGGGAGAAGACAGCCTTTCACATTGGTGTACCTGTAGGGAAGGGAGACTAACACCATCTAGGAAATGTTCTATATTGGGATGAGACAATTGAGAGGTACCTCTACCATATATTTCCCTGTAAAAAGATTCAAAAATGTGTGCAATATCTGTTGACAAGGTTTTAATAGAACCGTCAGGAGAATTCAGTGCAGGAATTAACCTTGAGCTTTCTGTCTCCCTCAATCTAAGGGCAAGCAGTTTACCAGGTTTCTCACCTTGGTTCAGGTAACGAGATTTAGTTTTAAGGATGGCATATTCCGTTTTTTCCCTTAGTAAGTCTTCGTACTCATTCCTGAGCCCACATAAGGCTTCCAGATCGGTTTGAGAGCTGGAGAGAAAAAAAACATTTTCAGCTATCCTAATTTGATTGGACAGTGAAATGATTTTAGCTTCTCTTAGTTTTTTCCTTCTGGAAGCTAATTTTATGAACTTGCCTCTGGTAAAACATTTGAGGGAGCACCAAATTAAGTCCTCTCTGGTAACAGAGATCTGATTGAGTTCTAGAAAGGACGAGATCAAAGATTTAATATGGGAAATTGTTCAGTCATCTTTTAGGAGTTGTGTGTTTAATGTCCATGAGGTATCTCTTTGACTGTGTGGTCCGGAGGAAACCTTGACCCATGTCAGGGATTGATCAGATATGACTGTTGGCTCTATGCCTGTTTGGAGAATGCTCTCTAGAAGGGTGGTGCTGATTAGGATGTAGTCAATTCTTGACCATGTTTGGTGTACTTGAGAGTAAAAAGAAAAGAGTCGGCCAGAAGGGTTGAGCAGGCGCCAGGGATCACATAGGCCTAGTAAATTCATGAAATCCCTGAGGGCAATTTGGGAGGGGGAAGGGGGTTTTAATCGTCTGTAAGTTTTATCGAACTCTTGAGATGGGGCAATATTCCAATCTCCTCCCAGTATAAATAGGGAGGGCAGGAACCCACTCAGTCTATCAGCTAAGTGCATGAGAAATTTGGTGTCTCCTCCCACCGGGCCATAAATTGCCTCTAATACCACTATAATATTGTTAAGCAGGCCTTTAACAAAAACGAATCTACCCTCTTGATCTATAGAGCTATCTTCAACCATAAATGTAATATGTCGCTTTATCAGTATAGCAACCCCTCTACTAGCCGATAGTCCCCCTAGATACAAAAACCTGAGAAAAACCCAGACGTCATTACCCACTGGATTCTGAAGCCAATAAATGTGTTTCCTGCATGAGAAGGATGTCGATATTTAGTAAGGAGCAGTTTAGCAGTTTTGGAGAACCTGATGCCTTTTGGTAGCATCTCTGACACCTCTGACATTCCAGGTAGCGATTTTAATAGGCCCCATAGCCATGTAGCTTGATATCGTAGTTAAGAGAAACAAAATTCAGTAGTACTTCCACCAGATTCAAATACAAGTGGCACCCTCCAGGTTCCCCCCCATCCCTGCCTCCCCTTGAACAGAAATAAAAGTACAGAAATTCCTCGGCCCCTTGAAAGTCTAATTGTGGGCAGAAAATGGAAGTGATGGGTAAAAATAACATGTGGATACTAAGCCCAGATGAGGAGATAGCCCATGATCCCCCCTCCCTCCCCCACTCTATAACATCCCAAGCTCTCCCAACCCCCCCTTAAACTATATACAAAAAGTCCCCATAGAATTAAGAAGCCAAATTCGAGAAGGTTGAATAAACCTGGTGAGGACCATCCCCAAAGGGTTGCAGACCCGAGGATAATCAGTATTAAGCCGAGCTGAGGTGGAGAAAACTGGTCCAGTTTAGAGAAACGTGTCATCATACCTTGGAAAAAGCATTGGCGTCCTGGTCTCCTGGGTGCTGCAACACTCCCTCCCCTTACTAGACTGCAAGGCAGGTCTCCCAGTGCTTTCTCTATCCCTGAGCCCTCCACCCACCAGACCTAGGCAAAAAAGAAAAAAGGGAAAGCTATACATCATGCCCCAATAACAACATATCAAACGTTAAGCCTGTAAAAAGACATGTAAAGTATAGGGACCATACCAAGAACTGCAGAACTTGAAAATAACAGGTGCCTCCATGGCCCGTTTTGCACCAGGAATAAGTAATAAAGCAGGGCTCATGGGGATTCGACTTTTCGCCAGTCGTTTCTACTTACTACAAGCCCATTTTAAAAGATTTTTACAGCCCATTTCATGGAATTAAACTAGCCCCGAGGTGTGGGAAGTAGCCGGGGGAACCAAAACAGAAGGGACCAAGTGGTCCATCTCTTTCAAGGGTCAGTAGAAACAGCAAATGGATTCTTGGTTCCACCGCCTCCCCGCCTCCTTCTCGGAGTAATCAGTCAGGCCATTAACGCCTGATTAGGCCTGTTAGGCCACATCCTGGTCTACAGCTACAGCCCCAAAGAACTGAAATAGAAGAGGGGAAGAATGGTTAGACCCCACAGGTAATGACCTTAACACCAAATCATAGCAAGAAAAACTGATGGACAAAGCTAGCGATTTAGAGTTCAGGTAGATTTAAAGAGACTTGGTAGCTTCAGGGTGAGATCAGTAGTGGCCTGTTCCGGTGTTTCGTAGGAGTGCCAGACACCTTCTAATGCCACCTGTAGTTTAGCAGAAAAGCTCATACGAAAATGAATTCCAGCAGCAATGAGTTTATTTACAATCGGGTGGAAAGCAGCTCTTTTCTGGTGTGTTTCAAAGGGTAAGTCCTTTGCTAGCTTCAGCTTGGAGTTGCCCCCAAAGAATTGATTGCAGCTCCCTAGATTTGGAAAGGACATGTTGTTTCTCAAGAAAACTAAGAAATTTCACTATTATGGACCACGGAGGAGCTCCAGGTGGGGGCCTTGGCTTTAAAGAACGGTGAGCACGCTCAATGTGGTACTGCGGGTTAAGGGGGGAAGGACCCACGACCTTGTTGAGAAATTGTTGGGTGAATGTAATGGTGTCCGTTCCCTCTTCAGCTTCCAGCAGGCCCAGGATCAGTACGTTGTTTCTCCTGCTTCTTCCTTCCAAGTCGTCCGTTTTAAGTTGGAGCTTATTGATCTGTTGTCTGAGTCAGGTAATCTCTGGGATGATTTTCCCCTTCCAGTTTTCCAGTGAGGATGTTCTTTCCTCTGAATCCCCAACTCTTAGGGTTAGTGAGCTGAGGTCGCTTCGGATAGTTTTCAGCTCTGTGGATATCCTGTAAGGTTTCTTGAAAAGGTATCAGCCCTTGAAGGAAACGATCTTCCGTTAGTAGATTTGCGGAGGAACCGGGAGGATTCTGTTTAGCAGTGTACCCCGAACTTTGAGTTTTAGATTTTTTAGCTGATTTCTCGGGGGTAGCCGGCAGGGTATGCTTAGCGCCGGACTGCTTCATCTCCACCTCCATGCTTCGTACAAGCCCAAATTAGACAGCTGTGAATCCAAGGTAAGTCGCTACCGTGATCCAGGCAGATGGAGCAAAACAGTGAGGTGTTCAAATCACTTCTTCAGATGCTAGAGGGGCGGACAAAAGAAAGTTTTACCGGTCGGTGGGCAGGAGCTCTAGATTAGGCTGCTACTAGGTGCTCTGCATCACGTGACTCTCCAATACTGATTTGATTTGATTTGAAAGCACATGGCAGCAGAGTAGTGAGGAATTGGATGAGGAGATGGGATGTGGCAGAATGTGTGAGGCCAGTGGTGTCACCCACCGGCACCTGGTAGGTGCCCATGGCAAGCAGGCACATTGCTGTTGTTACCTTTGTCTCCACTGTGATGGTGCGACTCCTGTGTGTTGGTGCCTGCAGGTCATCATAGAGTAGCTCACGGAGTTATCTCACTGCCCTGTTGAGTTGGTACCAGACCACAATTTCCATGTTACTCAGCTGTTCAAATGTGACAAGGGCATGGCACCATCTCTGCTGGGCATACCACTTATGGGCCCTTCCACGTCCACACTGTTGTTCCTCCCATTTCCTCACTCCCCTCATGACTGCCATAATCAGGAATGCAGAATCATCCATGGCTGTTTGCAGTGCTATGCTGCTCTCTGCCTATGGGTGGACTGGACTTAGGCATTCATTTTGTATGCCTGTCTTTGCACAGCGCATCTGCATGATGCATCACAGGTGCACAGCACATCTTGGCTGAATATGTGGCTGAGCAGCACAATCATGGGAACACCCACTCCACATGTGCTGCATACATTATAATTGTTCTCATGCACATCCGGTTTCACGGTGTGCATCCAGGTCCTTTCAATATTGCCCAGCAGAGCATCCTCTGGTTTGTGCTGCTGCATCTCAGGATGCACTGCACATCTGCTTTGCATATCCTGGCCAAGGATCTTAGAAATATAGATAATGTATTTGTTAAAAACACTGTCAGAATCTGGAATAATATCATGCAAACAAACGATGTTAAAAATAAAAAGTCTAAATACACCCCATTATTCCAGAACTACTTTCATCCCATTTTTAGTGCCTCAACTACAAATAAATGGTTAGAATGTAATGTCAAAAGTATAGAAGATCTATATAATAATCAAATATTAAAATAATTTCAGTAGTTACTGGATCAATATGGAATATGCAGAAATATGTTTTTCAGGTACCTACAACTAAGATCTACAACAGAAGTACAACGAAAAGACAAAGTGAGATTGGATAATGAAATTATGAAGTTGCTGGATATAGCACGTAACAGAAAGAGACTAATATCAAAACTTTATTCAACTATTCTTAGTAAAGAAAAAAATAAGATACAATATTTAAAGCAAAAGTGGGAGTAAGATCTAAAAATAAAAATTTCTACACAGAAATGGGACAAGATTTGTACATTTTGGAATAAATGTTTAAATAATAGAATGAATCAAATATATTACTACATTGTGCATAGAATCTACTATCTCATAATGTTTACTAAATAAATTTAAATCTACTATTTCGCCATATTGCAACAGAGGATGAGGCAAGATTGCTAATGCAGCCCATGTGCTACTTAAATGTTCCTCTATTAAAGGATTTTGGATGGAAATTATTGAAATAGCAAATAAAGCAATAGGACTGAAGCTGATTTATGAACCAGAATTATTTTTATTTCACGTGTCATCTTCAAACAAATTCCTAATAAAATAAAGCAATTAGTAAATTTAGCATTTATGAATGGCGAAAGATGCATTACATGCATGTGGAAGGATTCAGAAACACCTTCCTTCTAGCTTTGGAAGGACCTGTTCTTAGAAACAGATTAGAAAAAGGATATTGTTATACCAATAATAGTAGTTGTTTTTGTAGTGTTTAGAGGGCTTTATAATGCCATATTGCATTTAATAAATTAATGTTATAATGTAAATAAGTGTTTATTTTATCTCATAATGTTACAGTTCTTGAATATTATGCTAGTTGTTTTTATAATGTGTAAAATGCTGTCTAGTGCCATATTGCATGTACTAATGAATGTTATAAGGTAAATAGGTGTTATGGAAAATGTTTATTAAATATTTTATATTTCAGCTTTTTCAGAACAAGTGTTTTTATTTCTATACAGAATATACATCGGGTGGGCATGAATGCCGCATGACTGGAATTGGTGTATTATACATTTGCTGGTAACTAACCATTTATTTTATCCACTGAACATGTCACTGAATGTATTTCAACATAAGTTTCCCCATAAGTAAGTATGTGGAGATGCGTATGTAGTAACCAACAATCTTGATATCAATACAAGAGAGATGGGAACGTGGATGTACAGGTGGTGCTTACCAACCTCGAAAAAAATGCAACTGTAGGCCTATGCCAGATTTATTGTGTGATATCTGTTTATATCCATGGGTAGCCCCTGAATTTTTCACAATCACATTGCTCCAATGTGCATAAAGTAGAACTACTCAAGGGATGGGTGGGTGGGAGGGGACAGTGCATATCATGACAGATAGTATGTACAACCATGGCATTGCTGTAGATCCAAAACTTGTAATTAAAAAAAAAGAAGACATGGCTCTGTGATAATGTTCTTTTTACTTCTATATTCATAGCTTTAAGCAGACCAAGAACATAAAAAGCTCAGTGAAAGAGGAGACCATAATCAACTAGAAAAAAACAGTACAGACAACAAAAGTAAATGCTGACTATTTGACCACTGATATGCTGGATGTCTGCTTCTCTCTCTGTACTGCTAACTGCGCTTTATTGTGCTGTAAAACCTGGTAAAAAAGAAAAACTTTGTCTTTTTATGTTTCTATGATCTACATTTGCATTTCTCCTTCCAAAAAACTATTTACCCTCTGGCCAGTGGTTTAAAAGACTGCTCAATTACTACATGGAACCAAGTTTTTTTTTTTTTTTTGGTGCCGGATATTAACTGGAGCACATTTACTGCAGCCACATCCAGTAACAGGGCCATTCTCAATGCCATATACAGTGCATGCCTTAGACAGCTAGTGTTGGAACCCAGCCGGGAGGGAGCAATCTTAGACTTGGTACTCTCAAATGGGGAAATAGAGGAGATCTACAATTTAGAAGTGTGTTGCAATCTGGAAACAAGCAGCCACCAAGCAGTGTGGCTCATTTAATACAGCTGTACAGTCAAGCCATGCAAAAGCGAGGGTTTAAGTTTACCAATGTATGTGTAGCAACTCGTGGTGAGTATAGTGGGCTGGCTGTGGCTGGCATGATGCAGTACGCTTGGGGTTGAGGGACTGTAGTAGTCCAAATGATGCATCATGTGCAGGTGTATTACTGACTGGCTCTGTGGTTTCAACTGTGGGTATATAATTAGTGGTCATGCCATGGATTGGGTCCAGGAACACACACTGAGAACCATTGGACATACTAGCCAGCAGCAACAGTGATACACACACCCTCTGCTAGGAGCATACATCCCAGAACTAGAGGGCACATGGCAAATACCACATGGGGCACAGTAGAGTGTCTATGACCAAAGTGTTACCTGGCACTGGTGTGTGCATGCACCCATACTTACTGACACCAAGAAACACACACAGCCTACAGAATGTTGCACTGGCAATCACTCACATGGCTGGGCATGTCTAGCCATACTATACCTCATTGCCACAGGTCTGTATGTGCCAGTTACAGCATGGACTGTGATAGTGCTGCACTGGGGTCCAAGCATGTAATGTCCACTGTTCAGGCAGATGCCTACTGAATCCAGGCCTCTCAGCTGTTTTTCTGTTATGCCATGCCTACCTTATTACCTGGTGTACCATGTACACCCATGGCTACTATTTCTGGACAGGGCCTAGAACCAGCATGTATTATCTATAATAGGGGGTACCAGAGTGGTTGACAGAATGCAAGCATTGTGCACCATGACATACACTATGGTGACTTTCAGTTTTTGTGTGGTGTGGTGCTACCTGTACCTTTCAGCTTTGCTTGGCCTGTCCACCAACAGCATGCATTTGTGGTGGCTGCAGTATGGTACAGTCATATGGGCAGGTATAATGGATACTATGTGCTGAATGGTGTATTGTATACCACTGTAGGATACTGATTACACTTCCTTTTTCCTCTTGTATGGAAGACAGCAGCCAACACCCCAAGGCAGTGGCCAACAATCATGGGGATAGCAGCACTGGATGAAGCCAAGTGATGCATCACAATCGGACCCATAGCATCACCACACAGTAGAGGTGTCCAGGTGAGTACCATGCATTGTGTCACACCCTTTGTCTCATGTGTACATGTGTAATTGCCAGTACAGATAGCACTGCTGTGGCCATGGCTCTACCACTACCACATATGTGGGGCCTGTCCCTCTTTGTTTTACTCATGGCGGTATGTGACTGTGATGGAGTATGCCTTGACACCACTGCACATGTTGTCTAGTAGGTTACATACACATCACAATGTGTGTGGCATAATGGGTGCATTACTAATGGTCATGCCCTTGGATCTGAAGCTGAGGGCAGCCTCCCACTGGGATATGACACATTGGGCCTTTAAGGGTACATGTGTGGTCCATTCCAGTGGGATAGTGCCACACGTATCCCACATTGCGTAGGCCTTCAGAATGCATCATGGTGGGGAACTGGCCCATGTTGAATGCATTGGGCTGATTGTAGTTGGGTTTTCCATACATGCTTTTGTAGCTAACATGTCTGTAGATCACAGATGATGTTCACTGTGCATGGGGTAATATACTTTGTCACGTTTATGTGGCGGCACAATGTTTGCTGATGCCATTGTTATCAACTGCAGTTCATTTAAGCAATGCTATTTTATGCTCATTATGGCCAATAGTGATAAGAGGTTGAAGTGTACTATGATCTCTAGTAATCTCTGATTTGTTCTCTTTCAAATGATATGCACCTTTTATCCTAACTACTAAATTATTATGTGTTTATTGAGTACAGTTTTTGCTCAGAGCAGATACTTTTAGAGGGATGTAAAAAGTGTCCAATTTACTGTACATTTGCAATAGGAACATGCTAGTCTTCTGGTCAACACTCAAAACAAATATATCAATCCCTGGTGTCTACTGGTTTCACCTTCATCCCTCCAGCCGGTTGACAAGGGGGGGAGCTCTCTGATGGGGTGGGTCCACTAGACACCAGGTTGACCTGGCTGGCAGGTCCCTGTTTTTCTTCATTGATGGAGCAATCTCATTGGCATGGTTGGAATTAAGTAACAACCACTCAGGACAGAGATTTCTGAACACACTTTATTGTGCTATATACAATTGGCTATGAAATTTAGATCTCCAGATTGCCTGTGAGTTAGTTCTATCCATAACAGTGTAGTGCCACAAAGATCTCACAACATTTCCCCATGTCCCTCTTCATATGCATAATTTAAATGCTTGCCAATGAAGCATTTAAACCTATCACCTAGGATCCGGGTTCCCCTCCCAGACAGATGCAGACCTTCATGCCAGTATAGGCCTGTATCCCTCCAGACTGATCCCCAGACCTAAATGCAGCCTAAACTCTGAGCTCTTCATCAGTTTTTCAACCAGGCATTGAATCCCAAGGTGTGGAGTACCTTAATCTCACCCATGCCATAGACAGCCAGGACTTCCAAGAAAGTTACCATAAAAGCTACTTGTCTATGGCGCCTAACCAACTCCACAAACTCTGTCTGCACTGCTCTGATCCCATTCCAGTCAGGTCATTTGTCCCTAGGTGGACAACATCCAGCTCCCTCCTCCCTTCAGCTGCTCCCACAATCCTGAGGATTCACTTCCTGTCCCTCCAAACCATGATGCTGGGCAGGCGCCTTACCTCCCTCTCCCTAACCTCCCCCAGTTCTACACCCTAACAATTTAGTCCTCCACCATGAGTTGTTTCCTTCCCCTGTGGGGTCATGTGCCACCCTCCTGTCGGTCTCCTTTGTGGAGGATCCCATCATCCTTCTTGTTCTCCACTGTGGGTGCCCCCATAGAGGAACCACGCTCTGCCAGAATGGTGAATGAATTGTAGAGAGGCACCACTGGAGGGATGCACTTCTGCTCCACCACCCTTACCCTCCCTGAGCCAATTGTGGTCCAACTGCTTCTTTTTCTTGGCAAGAAAAACTGTAAATGATCAGGTATGTGAGCATTTTACTTACTACATTGCACTTTTACAGTGAATGAGGCTGTGGTGGGATTCAAACCTATGCGTACCTAGATTTCTTTTTTTATTTTGTTTTTAGTACACCTCCTTCTCATATGGTTGATCATGAAGCTTAAAATACATAAAATTTCAGATTTGTGCAGGACTTCCCTGTATCAGTCTTCACCATTCACCACTTGTAGGATACAAGTCAGGGGGCAGTACCCCCATGGGAGCAATTATTTTATAAGGGGACATAAGTCGGCGCTTTGTCATATTTTTAATAAGGTGATGAGAAATCTGGATCCTTCATTTTATGATGCTGCAGAATGGTGCAATGCACTGGGGTCCACACTAAATCAAGTTCAATGTGCCTACGCAACTGGATATATGATATGATGATGCTTGTGTAACTTGAGTAACTTGAATTTTATGTGGCTTTCCAACTGTCTATCCGTAGGATATACCTCCTGTAGGGGTACAACACAAGGGACTCTAGTGAGAGTCCCCCCCACAGGTGCCGGAAATGAATGAGTCGGCTAAAGGTAGGTTAGGAAGAAGCCCACGGGTAAGAAATGCTAGCCGCTGGAGGAGGAGGGGTGGATGGTGGGCAATGAAAACAAATCCTGAAGCCATCCAGGAAAGATGACATATTTGAGCTCAATGGGGGAGTGACGTTCTTGCTCTGCCCATTGAACCTTGGGCTTAAAGCCCTCCGATTCAATGTGCTTATGCAACTGGATATGATATGATGATGCTTGTGTAACTTGAGTAACTTGAATTTTATGTGGCTTTCTGCCTCTCTATCCGTGGGATATACCTCCTGTAGGGGTACGGAGCAAGGAACCCTAGTGAGGGTTCCCCCCCCCCCACAGGTGCCGGAAATGAATGAGTCAGTTAAAGGTAGGTTAGGAAGAAGCCCAAAAAGAATACCTGAATTGTCAAACATCAAAGAGAGAAGTGATTGATGAATTCTGTGAGAAGGGCTAACTTCCTGAGGAGAGAGGGGAAAGCTGGGTCACCATCTGCCTTCTCCAACAGCGGAACCTAACTAGCTAAGAAGAAAATCACTAATTCTAACTAATATTATGACCATTGGCACAGAGGAGAGAGGAAAACCCCCCTTTGAGGAGGAAACCTCTGGGGATCCAAGGCCTAGGTCGCCTTCCCTCCAGGCTGACGACGTTTGAATTGAGGATGTATGTTTTTAGAAAGAAAGGGTTAGGTAACTAGAGGGATACGAGTAGTAAGGATAATGATGAACTATGGAAGATCCCTAAAAGAAAGCACAGATTAAGGATGGAACATAAGGCTGTGCGCAGATCGAATGCGAACATGAGGCACGATTAATACTGATAGTGATGATCACTGCAAGCGGTCGGCGGGTGAATGAGGTAGCGTAAGATTTAAATAGGTATGATTGATTGAGTGAGGAGAGGAAGTAGAAATTGAGGATGATGAGGCATGAACAATTAGATCCTGTTGTTGTGGTCAATGAGCAGCATCAGAGCCAATGATAGAATGCCTTGAAGGAACAATGAACTACATACACCTTGTTGGAACTGAGGAAGGTATGCTCGAGTAGTCAATGTAAGGTATTAGATCTAGAAGCAAGGCTAGGAAGGAATAAGTCCATTTTTGAGTCAGAGCAGAAAGGGGTATCTGGATGTGCTCACGAGGATATTCCAGATGAGACAATGAGGAGACCAATAATATTGTAGACTAGCTTGATGGAGCGATGCATTTGATAAGAGTTATGTAAGTGAGCAGGCACTGAGGTTGAAGAGATATTCTTGATTATGCAATGTGCACAATTAGAACCTGAATGATTAGATTCTGAGGTTGTAGTCGATGAGGTAGAATGGTACTGAGTGATAGGAATGTTAGAGTAGGCGATGTAAATGGATGAGCTGTGAAGTAATGCTGAGTGAAAGATAACTGAATTCATGAACTTGATATGACTGGAGTTATGATGAGTGAAGGACATCATGAAGGCAGATACTGGAGAGTGAGGCAGGAAAGGATGAAGTACAATAGGGAGGGCAATAGGGTAGCACAGGACCCAGACGGAATGGGAGGAGAACAGCATAGGGCGAGTTGGATTAGGCCATATGCAAGTCAGGATTGGCAGAGCCAGACGGAGAGAGGGAATGGTGCAGACTCAGCAGCAAACTAAGTCAAGGCATTCCGAGAGAGGGATTGAGTGAGAAGAGCAGGTCGATACCAGGCATCATGGAACTGAGGGGTTAAGGAGAAGAAGGATCTCCTGACAAAGGGTTCAACTACGAATGACATGGAGCAAATAGACTCCTGAAGGAGGAAGGCACTGCAAGGGGGCAGGAGGGTGAGCAAGATGAGGTGGCACGTATGCTTGGGTCAACTGAAAGTTAGATAGAATCAGCCAGGGAAGGCCAGAGGATAGGAATGGCAAAGGAAATGAATAGACACATTATGGCATAATGAGATAGGAGCCATGATGACCAGAATGAAACCAGGATGGATGAGTTTGCAGAAAAAGCCCAGGAGAGGGAGCAGGATGAGGGTATGCCGAAGCAGTAGTTGTTGATGGGGAAAGAGAGGCAGGGAAAAACTAAGTTCGGTGTCAATGGAATGGATGAGCACGGGACAATCAAGATGACTGGTGGCAGCAGGAACGAGAGCCATACGAAACACCGGACATATACGAATTATCAAACCTAGGAAAGAGACGGGTGAGGAGAAACGTGGTAGAAAAAGTCAGAATACTATCAGGAATAGACCAGGGAAGCATACATACCTGTCGAAGCAGGTGAATAAAAGCAGAACTACAGGGCATATCTGCGGAGCGGGGGGGGGGAGATAAGGGGAAACAGCAGAAAGCACCAAGAAACACGGAAGGCAATAATCAGCACATGAAGTGGTCTACTAGGGGAGCGACTGGAAACTAAGAAGGGTTAGACCTGTGGTGCAGAATTAGACAGACTCCCAAGGGAGACTAGTACTGAGGATAACACAGAAGGATGCAGCTGGTGGCATACAGATTCTAGAGTTGCAGGAAGACGAGGCAGCCAAAGGCGAAGGAAATAGGGGCAGCATCTGAAAGCTGGCAAGCTGTGCAGTCAGAAAGGTCTGAGAGGTGGCTGTGGCGGAAGACCCCAAGGATGTGGAACTATTTGGTCTGGCAGTAGGCGTGCTGGTGCACTGGGAGGTTGCAGAGCTGCGCAGAGGTCAGAGGAGCCGGGACCACAGCCACCGCCAGATAGGGCAGCATGAAATCTGAATCAGGGAGCAGAAGGTCGATTGAAAGGTTGAGCAAGATAAGGAAGTAGACACTGAGGCTGATGAGGCATGAACAGGTGATACTAATGAGAAGATCCGGAAGTGGCGGTGAGGAGAGAACAGAGGATTCAATAGAGTGATGCAAGTAATGGGGCTCCTCGAAAGGAGATATACTTTGAGGCCAAGAAGGCATGTCTGGGACCAGAGGGTATGCCAACTAGATGGGAGGTATCCTTGATAAAGCGATGGGGCCATACAGACTTCTCAAAATGAGGTAAAGCCAGAAATGAATAGAGTGATGAGATGAAGTAGGCTCCTCGAAATGAGGTAGATTCAGGAATAAATGTGAGGGAAACTGTAATGATAGTGGATAGCCTCCAGCCAGCCATAGCAAGCAAGGGGCGACAGATGGGAAGGCATGGCCAGGAATGGAGGCAGAGTTGAATCAAGGTGACTGATGCTGCAGACTAGAGGGAGGCAGCCAAGGCATATCAATGGAGTGATTGAAAGAGATGAGCAGGTTGAGGCGAAATATGGTGGGATGCGAGCAAATCGGACGTGAAGGAGGGAAACCATGATGGAAAAAATCCATAACAGCCGATGACAGAAGGTACTGAGGAAGGGAGGCTCGATGAGATAAGAAATGGGTAATGAGGACCGGAGCCAGGAACCTAAAAGATGGGTAGGAGGGCCTTGGATCATTGAGGTGGCATGTGAGGTGTGATTGGTATGCCCAAAAAGAAATGTTGAATGCAGCTGAATGAGGTAACATAGGAACGGATGACGTGCTATGATGGATTCACGCTATGAAGGCAGGAACCAGAAAGTGAAGTATGGAAGGATGAAGGATGATAGGGAGGTCAATAGAGTAGCATTGGAACCCACCGGCATGGAACAAGAACTGCAGTAGGGCGAGATGGAGTAGGTGACATAAGATCCATGTTAGGGATACCTAAAAGAACATGGAGATCGAGGCGAAGCGAAGCAGCAGAGACGGGAGGAGAGCAAAGAAGAGGGAATCAATAGAGAACTACGAGGTCAGGCTATAATAGGCCAGAGACAGTAGGTGGTATTCTAGGAGCAATGGATGTATGAAATAACAGGCAGCTTGAGGAGCAGAAGTGAATACCGGAAAATACTGAGCAAGAGACACGACATGAAAAATTTGAAGCATAGAATGCTGGTAGCGATAGGGCAGGAACCCCAGTAGGCTATGAAAGGAGTAGATGGAGCAGGCCAAGGCCAAGGCACTGGCCAAATGGGAAGGCCGAGGCACCAGATAGCAGTACAAAATAGAGATTGATGATTGCAGACACAAGATATCCCAAAGCACTTTACAAGAAATACTAGACTGGAAGTGAAGCGAAAATGCGGAGTGGTGGCCACAATGTGCATCGACTGCCACACACATAGGCTGCATAACAAATGCCTGGGTAGTAGGAAAAGCAACTGAGTCTGGATGGTCATGGAAACGTAAAATAATTTTTTTTTTTTTTGCAGGCAAGCAGGCGGTAAAGGCAGGAGGCATGTACAACATACCCAGATCAGACATTGTTATCCAACCCCCCCCAAAACGTAAACTGATCGGGAGTCAAGATATGATGGAAAACAAGTAAGAAGGTCCTCAGAAAAACCTTCACCGACATTGTCATCTAAAGCCATGACCCCCCATGACTTACACTGATGAGTAATAATCAAGTACGAGGGGAAACAATGAGGAAGGTCCCCAGAAAACCAGTTTGCGCTATAGGTCCTGTCCATGGCAGACTGAGTGTAGATTCCAGCTGGTCTGAAAGCACAGAGGTACTGCAGCAGATGGCAGTGAGTGTCAATCTGTGCGTACAGCAAAAGATTGAGATGGACCACCGAGAGATCGAGCGAACGACCGACTGAGGAATAAGGACAGGGGAGCTGCGGGAGATATCGAGGCATAGATGAGGGATCCCAGGATTCTCCCTAGGTTAAAAGACCATGGTGGTGGGAGCAGCAGGTGCTAAACTAAGAACGAAATACAGCAATGGTGCAGGGGACTGGGCAGCGAACCAGGGCGGCGGGCTACGGAATTGGCAAAATGGAATGAAACGGAGCTGAGAGGGAGGCAGGCAATGGGATGGTGTCTTGTAAAATGAAGGCAGCAAGGACAGAAATGGACAGGACAAGGTGGGCAGAAAACAAGAGGAGAATCCTATAGAGTGCCGAGGCTGCACCAGGGTGCGAGGAGTGAGCCATCAGATGAGAATCAAGCTGGAGGCACTGCAAACCGTGGTGATGAAGAGGGGCTGGATATACTCAAGAGGAGCAGTGCCTCTGGCTTCAATGAAAACAAAAATCCTGAGGGTGTCCAGGAAAGATGGCATATTTGAGCTCAATGGGGGAGTGACGTTGTTGCTCAACCCATTGAACCTTGGGCTTAAAGCCCTCCCATTGTGGATGACCTGTAACCAGATTAATTTTTGGGGTGCATAGGGCATGTAACATGCTTCAAAAACATGTATGGTTTGTGCAGTCTATTCTACAAGGATAGTGCCACAAAGATCCCACAATGTTTTCCCGTGTCCCTCTGCTTATGCCTTCAGGATGTGCCATGGTGTGGAATGGGCCCATTTTGAATGTAGGGCGCTGATAGGAGTTGGGTGTTCCATACATGAATTTGTAGCTCACAAGTTAGTATATACTAACATACTAAAAGCCAGCAGAATAGGCCTTATGGTCTGTCATGTCTGCTCGGTAGCCAGCCACCTACTGGGTGCTCACTTCTCCGCCCCCAACCCCAAAGAGGGATTTCTTCGGCTTCAGTTTCCCCTTGTACCTGTCCCACCCCTTCTTGAAACCCTCCACTATGCCCTCATCCACCAGACTCCTGTGCAGTGCAATCCATGACTCCACTACCCTCTCAGTGAAATAGTGTCTCCTACATCCCCCTGTAATTTCCCCCCCCTCCAGCTTCCACTCATGCCCCCTGGTTGTTCCCCCCTTCTTTAGCCTGAACACCTCCTTTGGTCTGCCCTTATTTATTCCTTTTACATATTTGAAGACCTCTATCATGTCCCCCCTGTCTCTCCTTTCTTCCAGCATGTACAGCCAAAGCTCTTCGAGCTCTCCTTAAAGGACCACCCCATACCCTGAATCATCCTGGTCCCCCACCTCTCCAGCAGTGCTATATCTTTCTCAAGGTGGGGTCTCCAGAACTGCTCACAGTACTCGAGATGCGGCCTGAGCAAGGCAGTATACAGAGGGAGGATCACCTCTCTCCTCCTGGAGGTAATCCCCCTGGCTATGCAGCCCAGTGTCCTTGACCACCTCTCCAGGGTATCCAGATCCCTTTGGATTGCCTCTCTCCATTTCTACCCATCCACCATGTGCTTCCAGTTCTGAGTCATCCGCAAATAGACTCAGTGTACTCTTAACCCCCCTTCCTATGTCTGAGACATAGGCATTAAACAGAAGTGGCCCCAGTACTGAAGCCTGTGGGACCCCACTGATGACCCTTCTGGAGGAAGATACTATCCCACCAAACACCACCCTCTGTATTTGCCCCTTAAGCCAATTGTCCACCCACTTGAGCAACTGCCCCACCCCCATCCCCCAAACTTTGTTAGCAGGCCATTGTGGGGTACCGAATCAAACACCTTGTTAAAATGTAGGTATAGGATATCCACCGATCTATGTTGGTCCAAGGCCTCCATCTCACAGTCATAAAACTCCTCAAGTTTGGTCTGGCATGATCTCCTCAGGGCAAAACCATACTGCTTGTCATCCAGGTACCCCAACCTTTCCAGCTGCCTCCCAATCCTCTCCTTGATAATGCCCTCCATTACCTTACATACCACAGACATTAGGCTGACAGGCCTATAATTCCCCATCTCATCTTTAGACCCCCCTTTGTGGATAGGCACCACTTCAGCCACCCTCCAGTCTTGAGGCATCCATCCTGTCTACAGAGAGATGTTAAAGAGTGCAGCCAGAGGAGCTGCCAGCACATCAGCCAGTTCCTTCATAACACTCTGATGCAGCCCATCTGGCCTTGGTGCCTTATCAGTCTTTAGTGTCTGAAGGGCCTCCATCACCCTATCCTCTGTGATTTCTCCTTCCCAGCCCACCCCTTCATGAAACCACCCCTCCCCTTCAAGATTTGGCCCAGTCTCTACCCTAGACTCTTTCAGTCCTCCAGACTCCATCTGACCTCCTGATTTTGTGGGCTCCCCTTCCCTCCCATCGGGATGGAAGGATCCCCTGCCTCCCTCAGTAAAGGTCGAAGCAAAGTACTCATTTATCAACTCTGCTTTCTCACCTGCTTCCTGAGCCCATCCCTCCCCTGTCCTAATCCTGCAGATCTGTGCCCTCACTTTTCTCTTCTCCCTATGTATCTATAGAATTCCCTTCCCCCCCTCCGGATAACCCTAGCCAGGTTGTATTTCATCCTCACCTTGGCTCCCCTCACCACTTTGGTGACCCTCCTAGCCATTAACTGATTCTCTCCCCGCTTCCTTTTCCCCCTTGAGCACTTAAAGCGCACGTAGGCAGCCTTTTTTCCCTCACTGCCTCCTGCACCTCCCTGGTCCTCCAATTCAGCTCACTGGCCCTACAAGGCACAGATCCTGGTAGCCTCCTGCAGCCCCTTCTTAATGGTCTCCCAAAAGCTTCCAGCAACCATGTCCAGCCTTATCTTGTCCAAGCACCACCGTAGAATCCTTCCCATGCCCTCAAAGTCTGCTCCCCTGAAGTCTACTACTACTGTACTAGTGTGGCTGTCACTCCCTCAGGTACAGAGGAAACCAGACCATGGTGTGGTCACCACCTGCCAGCTGGCTGCACACCTCCAGGCCCCTTATCTGGACATTGTCTGCTAGGACAACATACAATATCTGGCCCTCCCTAGTAGGTTCCCCCACCTGCTGGATTAGGAAGGCATCCTGAAAGACATCCCATCAGTCACTGTTTTCTGGCCACAGATGATATAATAGTGTCCCATTCTGCCCCCAGCATATTAAGGTCACCCATGACTACCACCCTACCCTTTCCAAGGTCACAGTGACCCTTGATGTTCAAAGTGAAGTTCATTGTGTGTGAGGTAATATGCTTTGTCATAATTTTGATAGAGTGATGGGAAATCTGGATCCTTAGTTTTTCAATGCTACGCAATGGCGCAGGACACTGGGGTCCATGATACATTGAGCTGTGGATAAGCTGTGACCAGATTAAGTTTTTGGGTTCATAGAGTGAGTGACATGCTTCAAAACAGGTATGGTTTGTGAGGTCTATTCCACTGGGATAGTGCCACAAGATCTCACAATATTTTCCTGTGTCCCTCTGTGTTTGCCTTCAGAATGTGCCTTGGTGGGGAATTGGCCCATTTTGAACGCTGGGCGCTGATAGGAGTTGGGTGTTCCATACATGAATTTGTAGCTCTCAGGTCAGTATATCAAAGATGAGATTCATTGTGCATGAGGTAATATGCTTTGTCATACTTTTGATAGGGTGATGTGAAATCTGGATGATTAGTTTTTTGATGCTATGCAATGGCACAACACACTGTGGTTCATGTTACATCAAGCAGTGGATAAGCTGTGACCAGATTACTTTTTTGTATGCATAGGACATACAACATGATACAAAATGTGTATGGTTTGTGTGGCCTATTCCACTCGGATAGTGCCACACAGATCCCACAATGTTTTCGTGTGTCCCTGTGCGTATGCCATGAGAATGCACCATGGTGGGGAACTGGATAGTTTTGAACGCAGGGCGCTGATAGGAGTTGGGTGTTCCATACATGAATTTGTAGCTCAAAGGTCAATATATCATAGATGAGGTTCATTGTACATGAGGTAATATGCTTTGTCGTACTTTTGATAGGGTGATGGGAAATCTGTTTCATTGTTTTTTTGAGGCTTCGCAATGGTGCTACACTCAATGGTCCACGCTACATTGAGCAGTGGATGAGCTGTGACCAAATAAATTGTTTGTGTGCATAGGGCTTGTAACATGATACAAAACATGTATGGTTTGTGTGGTCTAGTCCACTAGGATAGTGCCACACAGATCCCATAATGTTTCCTCATGTCCCTCTATGTATGCCATCAGAATGCACCATGGTGGGGGATTGGCCCAATTTGAACACAGGGCACTGAAGGGAGTTTGGTGTTCCATACATGATTTTGTAGCTAACATATCTGTAGATCACAGATGAGGTTCATTGTGCATGGGGCAATATAACTTGTCACATTTACATGGTGGTAAAATGTTTGCTGATGCCATTGTTTTCAACTGCAGTTCATTAAGCAATGCATTTTATGCTTGTTATGGCCAATAGTGAGAAGTGGTTGGAATATTCTATAATCCCACGTGATATTTGATTTATTATCTTTCAAATGATATGCACCTTTTATGCTTATTACTAAATTATTATGTGTTTATTGAGTACAGTTGTTGCTCAGAGCAGATACTTTTAGAGTGGTGTAAAAAGTGCTGTTTACTATGCAATTCCAATAGGAAAATGCTAGTCTCCTAAGAGTTAATAAGACCCCACCTAGAGTACTGTGTCTCGTTTTGGAGACTGCATCTCAGGAAGGACATAGACAGGATGGAGGCCTTCCAATGGAGAGCTACCAAGATAGTACAGGATCTACATCAAATTTCCTATGTGGATAAGCTAAATGAATTAAACATGTACACCCTGGATGAGAGGAGAAAGAGGGGGGATATAATTGATACCTTTAAATACCTCACAGGGTTGAATAAGGGTTAAGTGGGAGGTATTTTTCAGAGGAAAGTGTGCTGCAGAACAAGGGGCCATGATATGAAGCTGGAGGTGAGAAGGTTTATGAGGGATGTGAGGGAATACTCCTTCACAGAAAGGATAGTGGATGCTTGGAACAGACTTCCAGCAGAAGCTGTGGGGGTGAAAACAGTAGTGGGATTCATAAAAGTCTGGGAGAAGCACAAGGGAATCATAAGGGATCGGTAAGTGGTGGAAGATGTGGAATATGTACCATAATCCTGGAAGGGTCTATTGTTTAAGCAATGCAACAACAAAGAGAAGACTGGATGGGCCATGCAACCCTTATCTGCCATCAGCTTTAAGGTTTCTATGCAACAGTAAGTACAACAGAGTCAAGCCATGATGCAACACAGAAGCTTGCAGTAAAAGACATGTCATAAAATATTGCATGACAAAAGAAAACATTACTCACCTTAGTAATTATGTTTCTTCTAATGGAGTCTTGCTGTATTCTGACTATTGCAGTTAGACCCAGCACTCAGACTGCCCCAGAGAGGTTAATTTTCTATGCAGAGCATAGAACGTTGAGCTCGAGCTCGGTTCAAACCTCTGTCTGCTGCACTTTGAAGCGCAACTGTCAGATTCTTACGCGCTAATGCTAACTACTATGTGGAAATTATAACATTTTTACTAGCCAAATGGCAACCAAATATTTTGGATCCCCAAAAGGCTCAAGTCAAGAAATCCAAAATCAAAAACCAGGTAGTGAACAACTTAAGACTATTAAATTAATAATATAACCCACTCCCCCTCTCTAAAAGGAGGGAGTACCCAAATGCACCCCTGGGGTGCAACACTGCATCTGCCAGCCCACTTCCCAAAAACAGGTTCTGAGAGAGGAGGGAGGTCAGAATACAGCAAGACTCCATTAGAAGAAACATAATTACTAAGGTGAGTAATTTTTTCTTCAAACAACATGAAGTCTTGCTGTATTCTGACTATTGCAGACTACCAAGCAGTACCTCCATGGAGGAGGGAATCGAACCTACCTTGGGAATAGGCTCTGCAGTACTGCTGTACCAAACCGAGCATCACTCCTAGCCTGGATGTCCAGGGAGTAATGCTTGGTAAATGTATGGACTGTTTTCCAGGTGGCTGCTTTACATATCTCTAGCAAGGGAATATCCCTGGCCGCAACCAGGGAAGCAGCTGTACCTCTAGTCGAATGAGCCCTCAGGCCTAAGGGAGGTATTTTGCCTAGCTTCTCATGCAGAATTGAATACAAGAGACAATCGACCTGGCAATAGTTCTCTTAGTGGCAGGTTTGCCCTTACCCACTTCCCCATAAGTGAGAAACAACTGAAGAGAGTTAAATCTGTGAGCCTTAGTGAGCTCAATGTAGTAACTAATGGCACTTTTAACATCCAAACTGTATAAACTTCTTTCTCCTGAAGAAGAATGATCAGTGAAAAACACAGGGAGAGACATAAATTAGTTCAGATGAAAATCTGAAATCACTTTAGGTAAAAACCTCCTATTTGTTCTAAGGACCACATTATCTCTATGGAATGAAATAAAATCAGGCTCCACTGACAGAGCTTGCAATTCACTGATACGCCTGGCAGAGGTAATAGCTACCAGGAACACAGTTTTCCAAGTCAAGTACTTAAGCTCTGCTGAAGACAAAGGCTCAAAAGGGGGTTGCATAAGATGATCAATGCAAACATTAAGATCCCAAGCAGCGGTAGGATCCCTAAAGGGGGGATTGGTATGAAGCAATCCCTTGAAAAATTTACAGAATACAGGGTGAGATGACAGTGAGGAAGGCTTTCCCGCTGACAGAAAAGCAGAAACAGCTGACAAATGTGCTTTGAGAGTAGTTGGTCTGAGGCCTAGGCCATTAAGATGAACCATATAATCCAGAACTGTAGACAATTCAGCAGTGTCTGGGGATATATGCTTCTTGGAACACTAAATGCTGAATCTTTTCCATTTGGAGTTGTAAGTTTTTCTGGTGGCAGGCTTTTGAAAGGCTTTTAGAATATCCAGAACCCCTTGGGACAGATGTAAATCTGCATACTCTAACTCTTCAAGAGCCATGCCTTGAGATTGAGCAACTGAAGACTGGGGTACCAAATCCTCCCCTGAGATGAGGTTAACAGGTTGTTATCCCTGGGAAGAGACAGGGGAAGATGGACTGCTAGGGACTGCAACAGGGGGTACCAAGGCTGCCTGGCCCAGTCTGGAGTAATCAGAATCACTTTGCAAGGTTGTGACCTTACCTTGACCAGAACCTTGAACAGTAGAGGAAAGGGACGGACGGCACATAGAAATTTCCCTTCCCAGTTCAAAATCAGAGCATCCAGAGGGAATGAGCCCAATACTGGGGGTCTGCAACAAAACAAAGGAAGCTGGTGATTGTCTGGGGCTGCAAAGAGATCTATCTCTGGAGTGCCCCAACTTGAAAAAAATCACTTTCAACACCAGAGGGTCCAGGGACCATTCATGATGGCCCTGGGAGATCCGGCTCAATGCATCTGCTAGCACATTGTCCTTCACTGGAAGGTGAACTGCTATCAGAGAGGTCTGCAGAGAATAAGCTAGGGACCATAATTTCATGGCTTCCATGCACAAGGCTGTGGACCGAGTGCCTCCCTGCTTGTTGATGTACCACATGGTGGTGGTGTTGTCTATCCTGACCTGAACCACCTTGTTCTGCACTGACTGAGAGAAAGCTTGCAAGGCCAGAAAGACTGCCCTGAGTTCCAAGAGATTGATATGAAGAAGGGATTCCTGAGGGGACCACAGTCCCTGAGCTGTGAGAGCCCCCTGATGGGCTCCCCACCCAATAGAGAAGCAACTGTGGTTAGGACCACAGAGTGAGACTGAGTGATGAATGGGACTCCTTGCCTGAGGTTGCCCTGATCCTGCCACCATTGGAGAGCCTGGATCAGAGTCTGGGTCACTGGAACTAGTTTGGTTAGAGAATCTGTTTTCTGAGACCAAAAGGCCCTCAGGTGAAACCGAATGTCCCTCATCAGAAATCTGGCCCCTTAGACCACTGCTGTAGAAGCTGCCATGTGGCCCAGAAGTTGAAGAAAGTGCCTTGCTAGCCGAGATACCAGAAGGTGAAATGAAGAAGCCAACTCTACAATAGCCCTTGCCCTTTCCAGGGGAATAAAAGCTCTTGCTTTGACTGTATCCAACTCTGCCCCTATGAAGGTGAGGAGCTGTACAGGCTGGAGAACTGACTTGGGAAGATTGAGAAGGAATCCTAGGGAAGTGAGCACTTGCTGAGTCACTTGAAGGTCTGACTTGACTTGGTCTGGGACTGACCCACAATGAGCCAGTCGTCCAGGTATGGAAATATGGAAATATTTTTCCTTCTTAAAAAGACCACTACTACTGCCAGGCATTTTGTGAATACCCTTGGAGCTGATGTCAGGCCGAAGGGCATAGCTTTGAACTGATAATGGCCTGAAGGCAATTCGAACCTGAGCTACTTTCAGTGGGAGCACCTGATGGGAATGTGAAAGTAGGCATCTTTTAAGTCCAGAGAGGCTAGCCAGTCCCCTGGCCTTAGAGAGGAAAGGATTATTCCCAGAGTCACCATTTTGAATTTTGGTTTTAAAAGATGTTTGTTCAGGTATCTTAAGTCTAGGATAGGTTGCACTCACCTGTCTTTTTTGGGGTAAGGAAGTACCTGGAGTACAGACCTTTGCCCTGTGCAATGTAGGAACTCTCTCTACAGCCTTTAGAGCCAGTAAAGATGAAACCTCTGCCTCTAGGGCAATGGTTTCGGAGATGCTTGCAGGTGGAAAAGATCTGGCCCTCAGCTTTGGAAATTTCTTGAAGCTGAGAACCAGCCCATGGCTTACCACCTCCAGGACCCACTTGTCTGAGGTAACAGACATTCAGTCCTGGACGAAGTAAGCCAGCCTGCCTGCCTCCTACAGGAATGGGGAGTCGACCCGGGCTGACACATCAGGGTGTCTGCTTGGCAGGAGCCTTAGGTTGAGGGATGGATGCAGCCCTGCTCATCCCCCTTCTGCCTCTCCCTCTGAAGAACCCCCTCTGAGGAAAGGGAGAAGAGGCCTGTGCTTGGTAGAAAGGCCTATGAGAAGTCCTGCTCCTGCCCCTAGCCTGCTGCCTTTGAGGAGTTGCCTGCCTTTCCTTGGCCTGTGCACTCCTATAGGTGGTCCTATACTCATCCATCTTTTTCACATAATTCTCTGTCTGCTCCTGAAACAGAGAATTACTCACCACAGGGAAATCCATGGCCTTATCCTGGGTGTCCTGTGAGAGACTAGTACATCTGAGCCAAGCCATTCTCCGAAGAGCCACAGATGTAGCCATGATTCTAGAGAACACATCATTGGAGTCCACAGCAGCATGGAACTGTACCTTAGATGCCTCAATCCCATCAGCAGCCACCCCCTCCAGCTCTGAGGCTAGCTGGGGGGAGGCCTGCTTAGCCAGTGCCAGTACAGTGTCCCACCTGGACTTCTGGTACCTGGCTGCATAGGCCATATAATTAGCCTGCCTGAGTCCCAAGGAGGATGCCATATACTGTTTCTTTGCCATGGCATCCAGCTTCCTAGAATCTTTATCTGTGGGGTGTGAAGCCAAAGGTATATTAGCCTTATCACAGGCTGCAGCCTGCACAACCCCAACATGGCTGCATTGTTGATACAAGTACTCTGTACCAGAACCTGATAGGTGTACCTTTTGTCCATCCTTCTGTCAACAGGAGGTACAGAATCTGGAGTTTTTAAAATCTTTTGCGTCTGTTTCCCAAAAGACTTATGAAGGGGAATAGACAGTCTCATGGACTCTGGGATGTCTATCATCTCCACATAATCAGGTTCTTCTTATTCCTCTACAGCTTCTTCCACAGGGAGCTGGAGGGTTTCTGCCACTTTCCTGTAAAACATGTAGTGGGAAGGGGACTCAGAAGACATAGGAGGGGAAACACCAGAAGGCCTGTCTGGGGAGATGTCCAGTTCAATGGGCTCAACCAGACCTCCCACACCATCATCATCGTCATCATCATAATCTTCAACCCCCTCCAAATCCGGTTCATAGAAATCTTCAGGGGTGTAATTTTGAACCGGAGTAACTGACAGAACCGAACGCCTGCCAGAAGGCACTGGATCAGACAGAACTGGAAGAAGCAATTCTACAATCCTTATCACATTGGCAATCTCTTTGGCAGTCGGAAAATGGGTCTCTGGAACCGAACCAGCCGATTTTTCTTTTCTTTTTCTTTTTGTAGGAACTTATCCCTCAAGATTGGCTCTCCTCTTGCCCAAAGAAGTATCGCCCTGGTTAGAGGGCACTTCCTCAGGTTCGGTCGGAACCGAACCGGGCTGGCCATCTGGGTCAGTGGACTTCACGGCCTCCTTATCCCTGAGCCTACCTAATCTTTTTTCCAGGATAGACTTAGGGAAATGTTTACAGATTTGGCAGTCTGAATAGAGGTGGTCAAACCCCAGACAATAAACACAGGTGGTGTGGGGATCAGCCTTAGCAAAGACATCCCCACACACACTGCAGTGTTGAAACCCAGTGGGCCCGGTTTTTCTTTTGGGTTTCTCAGACATACCCATCCTAACCACAAACTTAGCCTTTTTATGGCAAACAACCAGGCAAGACACCCTTATCGGTTTCCAACCGTGTCACGGGTATTGGGGAAAAAAAAAAAGAAAATGCAGTTTTTTTAAAACCGATAAAGACCGGTAACCACACTCTAAGTTTAAAAACAAAGACAGAATATATAAATCACTAAACAGCCAGTTCAGCCGAACCGGTCAAAAATTCAGTTTTATAATTTCCACAAGTTTACTATGTCTAGTTCATTATCTAGTACTTACTGTACCACAGACAGAGATCTGAACCGAAACTTGCAAAAAATAATCAGTAAAACCAAGGACTTTAATCGACTTATGAACCATGAGCAAAGGAGAAATCTCCTGAGCGGCTGTTCAGTTATGAAGAGTAAAGAATCTGACAGTTGCACTTCAAAGTGCAGCAGACAGAGGTTTGAACTGAGCTCGAGCTCAACGTTCTATGCTCTGCATAGAAAATTAACCATCTACTCTCTGGGGCAGAGTGCTGGGGCTAACTGCAATAGTCAGAATACAGCAAGACTTCATGTTGTTTAAAGCACTTAACTGCTATTGAATTTCAGTATTCCCTGCAGTATACCGCATCACTTTGCAGAAGCCCTGCAAGGTACTATGTTGTATTTTTTTTTTAAATCACTCTATCTGTGTTCTGCTGTATATCTAAAATAGGCTTAAAAAAGAAATGCTTGATCGTAGTGGGCTTATCATTCCAGTTGAGATTGTAGTGTGGAACCTGAGCTTACTGAAATTATTCTAGACTTTGCTCTGCTGGGGAATACAGTTGTCTCTCATTATAACAAATGGTATGGGGTCTGTATTTAAAGTTTGTTATAACGAGTGTTCGTAATATCAGAAAAAGCAGGGGAATACAGCATTACGATACTTGTAATGAAGCGCCATGCACCTTATTTGTAAATACAGTATCATAATTTTATTACACACACTTCTAAAATGTCTATAAATTTTGGCATGAATTCAGCAGCTGCAATGTCATCTGCTGACCTCTGCTCACCTGCGATTTTAAGTTGTCTGATGCCATTTCGGTGTTGGAATCTCCACAGTCAGCCCAGAGAGGATTTAAAATCACATTCATTCCCCATGAGTTGTTTTGCCAATGACTCAGCCTTCTCTTTAACAATGGCTCTGGAGATTGGGACACCAGCAGCATGCTGACTTTCAAACCATATTTTAACAGCAAGATCAATCTCTGCATTGCCTGCAAGTCTTAATTTTTTTCTCTGCATCCCCTCCTTTTTAAACAGTTATCTTCAAAAGCCCACAATGACTCCTCTTGCTTATGGAAGGTGCAAATGGTTGACTTGGCCAGTGCAAATTCGGAGGCAAGTTTAGAGAGTCCTTCTCCATTTTTTAGCCTATCTATGATGGCAAGTTTAGTGTGGACATAGAATGCCTTCCTTTTTTTTATTTCAGCCATTACTGTAGCAGGACTGATGTGCGGACCGGGTTTCCTGGTATGATCTGCAGTGTAAATGTGTTTGTCGTGTTAACGTGCTTAAATGAGGAAATGCACTGATTACTGCTATGAGAGAATTCTAATTGTCAGTGGCTTATTCATAATTAAGATTAAGATTAAGCATACTAAACGGGGTAATTTATAAATTATACTTAAGACTTGAGCACAACTCATGAGGGATGAATCACTTGCATGTGAGCTCTGTCTGATATGCCTGTTTGTGGCACCTAAGATGGATCAGAGTTGCTAAAGTGAATGTCAGCCAAAAAAAAGCAGATCGCAAACCAGGAGAAGCTTAAAGTGAGCACTGCATTTTGAAAGAATGGGTTAGTAGTGGGAGTCATAACGTTCATTCATTTTAGGTGGGATCCGTTATGACAGGATTCGTTATAACGAGGGACAACTGTATTTACTTTTTTCCCTCTTCCTGTTCTCCCATTTGATAATTCAAAGCTGGGTTTTACAAAGTCATAACACTCATATTCACAGCAAATGCATTAAGGATATTTCCCCAGTCAACAAATGGCATGTAAATTAATATATATATATATATATATATATATATATATATATATATATATATTAACTTTCATAGTTAGAGGAATTCACCAACACAAACATTTTTGTATTGGATGAAACAGTTTTAGCCCTTATCTTTAGCTGGCCAGAAGACATCACAAGTAGGATATAATTGCAAGAACTAATCAGACCTATTTCTCTCATTATGCAATTTCACTTTTTATGTGCAAAGCCTTGTATTCTATGACTATCCAAAACATAATTGATTAGTTTTTGTTAGTGGTTAGTTATAAATCACTGGAAAAAATATTTTGGTAAACAGAACAGAAAGAAAAAAAATGTTATAATAGTCTGTAATACAATTTTGTACAGCTACACATAAACATTTCCTTGAGATGTCTACAAGTGAAGCTGTATATAACTGCAGGAACAGAGAATACACTTACATTACCTGAAAACAACAGGTGATGCCCTCAGTTTTGTGGTCATTTTCTGGACATTTAATTGTGAAAAAGCAATATACTTATTATGTAGTATCTATAAAGCTAATATGTGATTGCTCTTTGTTATAGTTTATAAAAGCTGAAAAGCCTAACACCTCACACACAAAGCAGGTGATCTGTTGATACAAATCAAAACAAGCAAAACAGTTTATCATGTTGCAGAAAAAAATGCCTGTGCTTGTCATTTATCTCTCATTCATGCTACTCACTTTCACAATCAGGATTTATGGCTGATCATGGACTGGTGCCTCTTCTCTTTGAGGAGCCACCCATTTGATATCTGACACCTGATATGTCATGTCTGGGGCATAATGTAGATTTTTAAGGCAATTTCCTGGATTTGGGAATGTGCACAGTACCATTTAGGCCATTTCCATCTTTATGTTCTTGTCTGCATCCTGGATACACATCGGCATGCAGGTCATGAATCTACTCTGGCTTGTCCCTATGGCATAGCTATAGTGTGCATATTTCTTTTACCTGTGAAAACCAGGGACAGAAGCTGAAGGGTGGCTTGACTCCCATGCATCCCAGAGATAAAAAGAATAGACAGAGGAGTGTCTGGCTCCCGCTTCCTGGGCTAAGACACACATATAGCACATTGATGAGCCCAAATGAGGATGAAGCATGTGTATGTGTCTGCTGTTCTTAGCCTTTGCTGAATGCACAGTGAGGCCTTCTGGCACCATGCAATTCTCCTTAAAGCAGAGCCAGTCCAAATTCTCTCATGGGGATTTGCATATGTTTCCCATGGTGCTTTTCATTATTTGCATATGTGCAAATGTGTTTTCTTTTAAATTTGGCTATATGGCCAATATCCTCTGAGAGCTCGTGCCTCAGGACATTTGCTCTGGGGTTCTTTTGTAATACTGTAGGATGTTGCCTCTTACTTCTGATTGTCCACTGTGGCACTCTAGGGTTAATGCATGAACCTACCATTGCACCATCTGACCAGCCAGCACCTTAACCTGCTTTTAAGTTTTCTTACGTCATGCTTGAACATTGAGTTCCTTTATTATGTTTAAGGGGGAAAAAAATACAGAAAGGCAGTTTATAAGACATTTTTGAATAGATGATCAGACGTGGTGCGCAAGTACCTTTTTTCCAGTACTCAAAAAGTATTCAAATTCTTGACCTTGGATATTCAATCATTATTCAGAATTAGGCCACAAAAAATAGATCAAAATACAGTTTAGCAAAATTATTTACCCTTTTCAAAGAGGTGTAGTGTGTACCCATCCCTGCTCCAGCAACAGCCTTTTATTAACCAAGGAGAAATTCAGGTCTTCTTCACCTAAACCACTTGGGACCTGGATTGCATTATATGCATAACTTGCCAGTGATGACATCTATTTGTTTTCACATTGTTGGCAATGGGTGGTACAGTCAGAAAGAATTTCTGAAGTTATAGAGCCAGATTCTGTGATTGCATCAGACTCTTGAGGAAGAGATGTGGAAACTGATATGTCTGAAATGAGTTCTGTCATCTGAAACTGTGCGATCAAAAGTTAGTAAAAAGAGATATTTTGATACCCAGGTTTTTGTTGGTATTCATGGTTAGTGGCTGTAGTCATTCATGGTTTGTCCATGATTTAAAGTATGGCTTTCCATGGATAACCATGGATTGTAAGTGGCTGAGAAACAGAGCCTGGATGGCCATGGTCAATCTAGTTTCAGAACTGGATTGACCTTAGTCATCTATGTTTAGCTATGGCTTTTAATTTAAAATGTTCTTTATATTATAAAACAAATCACTTAACAACTCTAATATGTTCTTTTTTTTTCAGAGAACCATAACATTCTGTAATCAATGTTTTTTTTTCATTCATTCATAAAATTGTATTCAAAATTGTGAGTAGGATAGTTGTAACAATACTCCAGTGAGCAAAGCTCATTGCAAACATTCCCATACATCTGAAACATATAACTTTTATGTAATAGAAACATAGAAACATAGAATTTGACGGCAGATAAGGACTGCTTGGCCCACCCAGTCTGCCCATTTCCCTACCTACTGGATAAGCTGCAGATTCTAGTTAACCAGCAGCCTACTTCTTCCTACCCCCACCCCCCCAGAATTGCCTTATGACTATCCCATGCATGCTTGAATTCCACCACTGATTTTGACTCCACAACCTCCTCTGGAAGGCCATTCCATGCATCCACAACCCTCTCTGTGAAAAAATACTTCCTTAAATTACCTCGGAGCCCCCCTCTATCTTCAAATTGTGCCCTCTTGTTCTTGCACACCTCTTTTTTTGAAAGATGCTACCCTCTTGGACTTTGTTGATTCCCTTGAGGTACTTGAAAGTTTCTATCATGTCCCCCCTCTCCCTCCTTTCCTCCAGGCTATACATATTAAGCTCCTTAAGTCTCTCTTCATATGTCTTCCGGTGCAGACCCTGCACCATTTTAGTTGCCCTCCTCTGGACAGCTTCCATCCTGTCTATGTCTTTGTGAGATTGGGTCTCCAGAACTGCACACAGTACTCCAGATGGGGTCTCACCAGCTGTCTGTACAAAGGGATAATAACTTCCTGTTTTCTACTGGTGATGCCTCTCCCTATGCATCCCAGTATCCCCAGCCCTCCTTGCTGCCTTCTCACATTGCTTGCCCACCTTTAGGTCATCTGATATGACTACCCCCAGGTCCCTTTCCATTTTTGTTGTTGTTAGTATCTCACCCCCCATTGTGTACTCTTCCCCTGGGTTTTTGTTTCCCAGGTGCATTACCTTGCACTTCTTAGCACTGAATCTAAGCTGCCATACATTTGACCATTCCTCTAACCTTGCCAAGTCCCTTCTCATCCTTTCCACCCCACCCTGTGAATCAACTCTGTTGCAGATCTTAGTGTCATCTGCAAAGAGACATACTTTTCCTTCCAGTCCTTCTGCATGTAAACATAAAAACATTGAAGAGGACTGGTCCTATCTGAACCCTCGGTGCTACCCGCTAGTAACCCTCCTTTCTTCTGAGTGGACTCCATTTACTATTACTCTCTGTGTCCTATTCTCCAGCCAATTCTTTACCCAGGCTGTCATCTTGGGACCCACTCCCAGGCTGGCTAACTTGTATATTAATCTTTTGTGTGGGACTGTGTCAAATGCCTTGCTAAAATCTAGGTAGGCCATGTCCACAGCCCCTCCCTGATCTACTACTTTGGTCACCCAGTCAAAGAAATCTATCAGATTCGTCTGGCATGACCTTTCCGCTGTGAATCCATGCTGCCTAGGGTCCTGTGCCCCTCTGGCCTCTAGATACTCGACAATTCTTTCCTTTAGAAGTGATTCCATCATTTTCCCTATCACTGAGGTTAAACTAACAGGTCTATAGTTTCCTGCTTCTGCCTTGCTCCCACTTTTGTGAAGGAGAATCACATCTGCCCTCCTCCAGTCCTCGGGTACCACCCCATCCTCCCATGATTTGTTAAAGAGGGTAGTCAGTGGTGTCACTAGTTCTACCCTTAGTTCTTTTAGAATTCTGGGATGAATCCCATCAGGCCCATTGTTTTGTCCACTTCAGTTTTAAGAGTTCTTTCAGAACCCTTTCTTCTGTAAATGGGCTGGTATCAACTTCTGTATCCAGAGTGTTACTACTGTTTGTTTTATGTACCTCCCCTCTTCCCTTGTAAATACTGAGCAAAATATTTGTTTAGTATCTCTGCCTTTTCACAGTCTCCCTCTGCCCACCCTTCCTCCCCTTTATTAAGCCTCACTATCCCTCCCTTGGTCTTCCTTTGCTCCCTGATGTACCTATAAAAGGTTTTATCCCCCTTCTTAACTGAGTTGGCTATCTTTTCCTCGGTTTGGGCCTTTGCTGTTCTGACTGCCTTCCCAGCCTCCTTTTGCTTTAACTGATACAGTTCTCTGTCCTGCTCCTGCTGCGATTCCTTGTACTTCCTGAATGCTTTCTTTTCTCTTGAACCTTCACTGCCACTTCCTTTGAGAACCATAGTGGTTTCTTACATCGTCTTGTTTTGTTTATTTGCTTCACACAAAGGCTCGTTACCTCTGTGATGGCAGTTTTATTATTCCCCATTGTTCTTCCACCTCCTTCCGCCCATTTGCTAGTGCATTCCTTAGGCACTCACCCATTTGCAAAGTCAGCCCTCCTAAAGTCCAGTACTTTTGTCTTTGTATGGCTTGACTCTATTGCTGTGTTTATTGTGAACCATACTGTTCGATGGTTGCTAGTTCCCAGATGGCTACCCACTTCTACATCTGTGATCCTCTCTCCATCTTCATTTGAGAGTATCAAGTCTAATATTGCTCCCTCTCAAGTGGGCTCCAGTACTAGTTGTCTAAGGCATGCCCCCTGTAGGGCATCTAGAATAACTGCACTCTTCGAAGTGGCAGCTGCAACTGCACTCCAGTTAACATCTGGCATATTCAGATCACCCATCAGCAATATCTCCCCTTTTTCTGCTTACTAATACTTATCCAATAGTGCTGTTACTTTTTCTGATGGCATTTCTTCTTATTCATAACTGATAAAATATCATAACTTATATTTTCATCACCAGAAAATGAACCGCTTTTAATATGGGATTAGTTAAAACAATATCTTTGCTGTAAGAATTAATTTCCTCGTAAAAATCTTATTTTCTCATTATAAATTGTAACTAGTTTTGCTATTAATATTAAATAAACAAAAAAAAAGCTAAGCTAGGTAGTTGCCATTGCAATAAGGTCTTGGAATATAGGAACATAAAATCATACAAGTTGACAGCAGATAAGTACTGCTAGGCTTATCAAGTCTGTCCATATACCCTACCTGTATCAGCAGTCACTGATCCTACTTGGTCATCGGCTTTAGCTTCTCCTTCCCAACTACAGGGTTCCCTTATGCCTGTCCCATGCATGCTTGAATCCTGCCACTGTCCTCACTCCTACCACCTCTTGTGGCATGCTATTCCATGCATCCACCACCCTTTCTGTGAAAATGAACTTCCCCACATTACCCCTTATCGTGCCTCCCTCCAATCTTATATCGTGCTCCATTGTTCTTGTACCTATTCTGTACTGAAAGATGTCTTCAACTTGCACCTTGTTTATGCCCTTAAGATACATGAAGGTTTCTATCCTATCTCCCATTCCCTCCTCTCTTCCAGTGTATGCATGTTGAGGTCTTTTAATTTCTCCTCATACGTCTTCTGTGACAAGCCCTGCACTATCTTACTCACGCTTCTCTGAATCACCTCCACCCTGTCTACATCCTTTCGAAGATGTGGCCTCCAGAACTGCACACAGTACTGCAGATGAGGCCTCAACAGTGTTTTGTATAGTAGTATCACCATCTCCCTCCTTCTGTTGGTGATACCCCTTCCTATGCATCTCAACATGCCACTGGCCCTCCTTACAGCCTTTGTACTCTTCTTGGCCACCTTTAAGTAATCAGAGATGATAACCCCAAATCGCTTTTCTCACTGGTGACTGCCAGCAACAAGCAAGGGAGGTGTACCTAAGGAATCTAAGGGGAGCAGGGAAGGCTGTAAGTAGAGCAAAGGCACAGACAGAAGAAAGATTAGTGAAGACAGTAAAGAAAGGGGACAAGGAATTCTATAGGTAAATTAGTGAAAGAAGGAAGACCGGGGGGGCTGTAAGGTTCAAAGGGGATACAGGGGAGTGTAAGGAGGGAGACATGGAAAAGGCAGAAATACTGATGAAATACTTCTGTTCAGTAATCACAAAAGAGGGGAATGATCAGGGACCACAACTTGGCAACAGACACGGGGCTGGGGAGGTAAGCCCAAGTCCAATCACAATGGAGAGAGTCCTGAAGCAGCAAAACTGAAGGTGGACAAAGCAATGGGGCCAGATGGCATACACCCAAGGATATTGAGGGAGCTGTGAAGAGAGCAAGTGGTGTCTATTGCAGCATTTTTCACCTAGTCACTCAACACCGGAGTGGTTCCAGTGGACAAGAAGAGGGCACATGTAGTTCCACTACACAAAAGTGGTAGTAGGGAGGAGGCAAGCAACTATAGGCTAGTCAGCCTTACCTCAGTAGCGGATAATATCATGGAGGCACTGCTTAAAGAAAGAACAGTGTACACTTGAAATAAAGTGGTGCCCAGGATCTGAGGCAACATGGATTCACAGCAGGAAGGTCATGTTAGATGAATCTGATATACTTTTTGACTGGGTGACAAGAGAGCTAAATCAGGGGGGTGGTAGATATTTCCTACCTCAATTTCAGCAAAGCCTTTGACACTGTCCAACATAAAAGGCTGCTCAACAAAATGGGCAGTCTGGGCATGGGGCACAAGGTGGTAAACTGGGTTAGGAATTGACTAATGGACAGGAAGCAGAGGGTGGTGGTACATGGGATCCATTAAGGGGAGAGGGTGTGACCAGTGGGGTATCACAGGGATCAGTCCTTGGATCAGTCCTGTTTTATGTCTTCAAAATCTTTACCCTCTCTCTGTGTCAAAGTACTATCCTGGATATCTGGAGGATGGCCAGAATCACCCCCATGTTCAAAAAAGGTAAACCACTTGACCCAATAAATTACTGTCCTATTGCCATCCTATCTGTTCTCAGTAAAATACTTGAGAAAATAGTCGCTACCCAGACCACCAACTTCTTACTGAAACACAACCTCTTAACTGATGCCCAACATGGTTTCTGCAAGGGCCATAGTACCACCACTGCCCTGCTCAAACTCACATCTGACACCTTAGTTGCTATGGGCTCTGGCAGGCTCACCGGGGCCATCTTTCTTGATATGACCAAGACTTTTGACCTTGTTGACCACTCCCTCCTCGTCGCTTCCCTAAACTCTCTTGGCTTCGTGCAAAATGTAAACTGGTTTGAGAACTATCTGTCTGATAGGTCTCAGTATGTGAAATTCAATTCGACCCTCTCTGATAAAGCTACCATCAACATTGGTGTTCCTCAAGGGTCTATTTTAGGCCCTCTGCTTTTCACCATTTTCATAAATGGTATCACTGTGAATCTCCTCAATACCTCATCCCTATTATATGAGGATGACATTGTCTTGTACTGCAGTTCAGTAACCATTGCGGATATAAACACAAAACTCTCCAGTGATTACCAACTTCTACAACACTGGCTTGAAAATCACAAACTAGTCTTAAACTCAACTAAGACCCAAGCTATGTTATTTGGCTCCAGTACCAAGCTCAAACACTCCCAAACACACTTTACTGTCTCCTCCGTGGATGACTCATCTGTTGGTGTGGTAAGTTCATTCAAGTATCTTGGGATCACCCTTGACCCATCCTTGACATTTGGCCTCCACATTCATAATATCTGCAAGCAGGTAAACTCCAAACTCGGGATCATCTACTGAACGAGCTATGTGCTCACTCCTTCAGCTAGACTCACCATAGCCCGTGGAATATTACTTCCCTCTCTCACCTAAGGGGTGTCTCTGCCAGCAATTCAAGTCTCCATAAATGGGACGTTAGCTACAATAATATCTGTCACTTTGCATCCAGCTCCCCCCGGCACAAACATCATTGTCCCCTCTACTCTGATCTAGGATGGCTTCCCCCACTTGAACTTAAGTCCTATGTGCTTGGGGCCATTATTGATAACATTATCAGGTCCCGCACCCCAAATTCACTGGCCTGTCTCCTTCCCCACCAGAAATTCCACTATGTTCTGCACTCTGCAGCAAACATCCCTGTTTTCATTCCGAGACATCGCACAAATAAAGGGGGTTATACCTTTGTCTGTCATGCACCTCTCTACTGGAACTCACTGCCTATAACCCTGCACAAATCCGTATCTCACAACTCCTCTAAGAAAAAACTCTGACAATATCTCCTCTCCTCCTACATAAGCTTCTGTTTCAAACCACCCTAGCCTTTCTCTCTTTTTTTTATTTTCTTTTTATTAAAAAAGAGAGGTTATGAACACAATGCATTACAGAGAATTACTTTGTTAGTTTGTCTTTTTCCACTTTTTCTGTCCACATTTTGATAAAAACATACATTCAAATAAACCCCTTGCATTTTCCCTTGATGCCCATGATGGTGGGGGGGGGGGACTCCAGATCTTAGTTTGGGGCTTCCTCCCCTACAGCCTTCTATCTCATTTACCTCCCATCTTCAAGGTATAAAATCAGGATCTCTGCTGAAATGTAAAATACCCATGGTCTCCATAATAGCTCAGCCTGTGGGGCTTTGTTGTGTAATTTAGCCATAATAATCTCCAAATGATAGATGCTGGATACTATCTTTATTCCAGTCTGCTATGGTTGGAACTATCTCTGACATCCAGCCTCTTGTTATGGCCTTTTTGGCAGCCACTATGTAAATGGGTAACAAAGTTTTATGCCAGGCTGGGGTATGTGGGGGAAATATTGCCAGGAGAACCATTTCAGCAGTCAATTCAATCTCTTCTCCCAAACATTCCGACACTGCCTGTTGAAGATTACACCAATATGGCATTAATAGGCTGCATGTCCAAAAAATATGGGCAAGGCCAGCTACCTGGCATCTACAAGACCTCCAGCATCTGCCATAGGAGGAAGGGAGATATTTAATTAGAATGGCAGGGGATCGTAAAAAACATACTCTGCATTTCCAGGCAAATTCCCTTCAAATACATGAGTGAGTTATCTTACAAGCCATAGGAGAAGTTTGAAGCCAATCCTGTTCAGAGATTTACATCTCCAAATCTTTACCCTAGCTTCTCATGATTGAAAGTGATGAGTCACCCTGACTCTGGCGTAGGATCTGGTAAATGTGGCCCACCAGATGTTCCCACAGCTGACCGGTTGTAGCATCTTCTACGAGTTTCCAAACAATTGGAACTGGATTGGGCAATTGTGGTGTTATATTCCTTTGTCTTAGAAGATAATTTTTAACCTGGTTATATCTATAGATGTCCCCTTCAGGTAAATCACAGTCACTCTGTAATGTTTCAAACTGGACAATGCCCTTCTCCGTTATTAATTGTCTAAAGAATTGAAGACCCACCCTCCTCCATCTAATAAAGGTGTGATCTAATGTTGCTGGGATGAAAGAACCATCCTCTGAGATGAGATTAATTAGGGAAAAAAAATATTTAAGGCTTTTATATTTCTTTAGATGGTACCATTGTGTTAAAACTTGAGCTATGAATGGTGTAAAGTCCCTCAGCTGTGGGGCCTTGTTTATTGAAGCCATGGTTATTTTCAAAATGTTGTATAAATCATTAATGACAAATTCCAAATCCTTCCAAGGAACCTTGAAAGATGGAGAAAGCCACAGTATTAGGATCTTGATAAAAGATGCAAAGGCATATAGCTTTAAATTGGGAAGGTCTGCACCTCCCTCTGTCAGTGGAAGCTGCAGCAAGGACATCCTTACCCGAGGCTTCTGGCCATGCCAGATAAAATAGGAAATGATTCTATCCCATGACTTGAAGTGAAAATTAGCAGGGAAAGTAGGAATATTTTGGAACACATATAACAGTTTTGGTAGGATGATCATTCTAATGGACTCTATCCACTGAAAAATGCTCAAGGGTAAAATTGACCAGGTTGTTAACTCTGATTGAATTTGTATCGACCATGATTCATAATTTAGCAACTCCACATTTTCTAAATTTTTGGGGATTATTATACCTAAGTACTTCATTTGTGTTTTATACCATTTTAAGGGGTATCTGTTCTTTAATGAGTGGGATGGGGAAAAATGTAATGCCAGTAAATCTGTTTTGTTTATATTTAAAACAAATCCAGAAATCTCAGAGAAAAGTGTCAGGGAATCCCACAGGGCTGAGAGGGAAGTCTCTGGAGAGAGGGCTGAAACCAAAATAGCGTCGGCAAATAAAGCCACGTTATATTCCCTCTGACCCTTAGGGACCCCCTCCACACCTGCATTTCTCTGAATTAGCTCTGCTAGAGGTTCAACATAAAGAGCAAATAGTAATGGGGACAAGGGATATCCCAGTCTCATTCTCCTTTGTATAGGTATTGTTTGGGATAATGAGCCATTAATTCGAATATAGGTCTTAGGAGACGAGTATATATTCTTAAGGCATGTTGAAAAAGAACCTGGAAATGCAAATTTGGACAGGGTAGCCCATAGGAAATCCCATCCCACCTTGTCAAATGCTTTGTCTGCATCAAGGCTCATTATAATAGAGGAAATCTTTCGGGCCTGAAGATGTTCCATAATAAGAAATAATCTACAGAGATTATATGAAGTACTTCTTGATTTCACAAAGCTCACCTGATCTTTGTGTATTAAATCCAGTAGGATGGGTTCCAGTCTTTTGGCCCAAATGGCCATAAATAATTTATAATCTACGTTTAGGATAGAGATTGGCTGATAAGATTTGGGAAGGGTGGTGTCTCTTTCCGGTTTAAGTAAAGGAGTTAAAAAAGCATAATTCCAAGAAGGAGGAGGGGTTTCTCCCTCAAAGACTGTCTTACAGGCTGGAAGAAAGCTAGGTAATAGTTTTGGGATAAATGTTTTGTACCATTCTAGACTAAATACATCTGGGCCTGGACTTTTCTGAGATTTAATTATTTTTACCTGGTAAAGTATCTCCTCCGGTCTAATCCATCTTTGTAGCTGAGAAATCTGGGTTTGCAAAAGTTTAGGTAAAGGGATTTGGTCTAAAAACTCCTGAACTCTATGGTTGTGTTTTGGGTGGGGAGGGGGCTGTATATAAAGATTTATAAAATTGTTTAAAAGTCTGTTTGATTTGGTTCTCTTTATATGTAGTAGAACTAGTAGATTGGGATTTTATTTTCAAGATAGTAGATGCTCTTTTATTGGCCCTCAGCTTCCTTGTCAGGTTTCTTGCCCATGTTGCCCCCCCTTCATAATTGTATTGTCACAGATATGCCAGTTGTTGGAAGGTTTGATAATCCATAGTGTTCTGTATCTCCTGTTTTAAGCCTCTTATCCATCTCTGGGGATTAACATCTCATTCTCTATATAAAAACTAATAGGAGGACAGAAGATCTTCAAAGAATTTTAACATGGCATTTTGTTTTTTTAATTTCCAGGAGGTGTATTCCAGAATCTCCTCCCTCAGTATGGCCTTCAATGTATCCCACTGAATAGTACTAGAGACGACCAGGGTCAGATTTTCCCGGATAGCCTGGGGGATACATTTTCTCATGCATCAAGGAACTCCTGATCATTGAAAAGAGATGTATTAAATCTCCAAGTTTTAAATTTTCGCTGGTTCCCTAAGTCAATTTTTAGAATCAGGGGATTGTGGTCAGATAGTATTCTTGGTTCAATTATCATACCCTGAACTAATGTAAGGTGTTCTCCTGTAAAAAAAAAAGTAATCCAGCCTAGAATATGTTCTATGTCATGCCAAAAAAAAGTATATCCTAAGACTGTTGGAAAAGTCCTCCTCCAAACGTCTTCGAATCCTAAGTATGCTAAATTTTTTTTAAAATATTTTCCTGTATTGGGTAATCTACTGGGATTTGGATTGGATGAATCTATATAGGGATCTAATGTCAGATTAAAATCTCCCCCATGATCAAAATTCCTTTATATCTTTCCATCATCTTTTGAAGGCATGATCGAACAACCGGAAGTGGAGTCTGTGGAGGTAAATAAGAATTAACTAAAGTTACAGTCTGTGAATAAATTCTTCCAATTAGAATCACAAATCTACCCTGTGGATCCAAAAAAGAATCCAGAATTTCAAATGGGGTAGAGGCCGGTATCAAAATAGCTGTTCCCCTCTTACGTTTTTTTTGGATGAGAGGAGGCAAACACCTGCTATCTGCCCCCCAATGTAACTTACATTGTTCTGACAGGGAGAGGTGATACTCCTGTAGGAAAAATAAATCTGCTTTCTGCTTATGCTGATATTGCATAATTTTATATCTTTTAACAGGGGAATGCAGTCCATTCACATTTAATGACAGAATATTCACTGGGGTGTTAGTCATTTGTATCTAGGGGGATTATCACTATTATGAAGGCAGGGCATTGTCCAGTTTCCAGAGAAAATTGTATGTATTTGATTATATTTGAATTATTCTTTCCTCTGTACTCTGGTGGCCCTAGACAGCCAGACTCAGCATCTCCAGAGATAAAGGAAATTTATTTATCTACTATCCCTCCAGAAACCACATGTCCAAACTTTTCTGAGGACAGTAGTATCAAATCTAGATTTGTGTCACCTTCTCGCTTCAATTTTAAGTTAGTCAAGAACAAATTATCCATTAATCTAGATAACTGTTGAAAAACCTTTTGTCCTCTTACCAAGGAAACTATATACATTTGGTCTTCCATTCGTGTGGGAAAAAAAAAATGTCCCACTTTGTCCAAGATCCACAAAACCCATGGTCTGGTGAGATAGGGCAGCACTTCTCTAAAGAGAGTATAGATCTGTCTGAGGGGGAACCGCACCTCTAGAACAGACATGGAATTACCATGTCTGTTCCTGTAGTGGTTGGATAATAGGCATCGAAATCTAAATTAGATCAGAATAGAATGTTTAGTATAAAGCATAAACATTCTCACCCTGATTCACCTTTTTCTAAATCTAATTAATGTATCTGTACCCCCTTATCATATATTTAATACCTAATTCCCCTACTCCCCATTATATAGAGAATCATTCAGCCTATCTAAATCCAGATTTTGGTACATATATCACAGTATTATCCCTTCAATAGAAAATAATAAATGATTACTGATTTGATGGCATGTAGAATTGAGGCAAAGTTCCCCCCCACTTTCCCTACCCATCAAAAGAGGAAGAACCATTCTCAGAACCCACCCCTTCCCCCCTTTCAAACTATTAGCATTAGATTTTCCATCCCTGAATCAAACATCCTCTCAGTTCCCTTCCATCTCCCAAGTAATAATCTTCCATGACTTCATTCCCCCCCATCAATAGAGACTAGTCTCCCTAGTCCTTCTCTCTAGCCCTACCCCCTGCCGGTCATTCATCTAGGAGCCTAGCACCCACCCCTGTCTGTTAAACTCCTTCTCTCCACTTTCACATCCTCATTTCGTCACTTCATTACCCCACTTCCCTCCCTCCCCTCCAGGTTATCCTATCATCTTTCTCCACCTTTCTCCCAAGGTCCTCCCTTATCAATCTATGAATGGGGGTTATTGCTCTTACAGCTCCTTTTCCCCTAATCACTTGCACAGTTCCTGATTACATAATCTTGACCTTATCATGTAGTTTCTGTGTAAATATTAATTACTATATGTTGATCTTACTACCACAATTTTCCTATACTGGCCTGACTATATTTTGTCTTAATCTAACTTAAAGATCTTATTTCAGTCAAACTGCCTCAATTTCTTTGTCACATTGCTGCTGTTTTGTCATCTGTACTATGTATCACAATTTTCTGCATTTTGTATGATGTATTATGATTGTTTTTGGAAGTTTTGTCTCTGTACTCTCCCAGATCATGCCTGAAAAAAGTCTTTCTGGCTAGTGCACATACCTGGTAAACAAAAACAAAATAAAAAATAAAAATTAGTGACATTGCGGTAGCACTGAAAGGAAAGGTCTACCTCTTTGTATATGACACCAAGATCTGCAACACGGTGGATACTCTAGACAGGGTAGTGAGAATGAAGAGGGACCTGGGCAAGCTTGAAGAATGGTCTGAGGTGTGGCAACTTTGATTCAATTTCAAGAAGTGCAAAATAATGCACCTGGGAAGAGGGAACCCTGGGGAGAGCTACATGATGGGGTGGGGAGTTGCTGTTGATCACTAAGGAAGAAAGAGCCCTGGCGGTTATAATTTCTGATTACCTAGAGGTGTCTAAGCAGAGTATAAATGCTGCAGGGAGGGCGAGTGGCATGCTGGAGTGCATTGGCAAAGGTATCACTAGCAGATGGAGCGAGGTAGTAATGCTGTTGTACAAAATGCTAGTGAGTCCTCACCTAGAGTGCAGTTCTGGAGGCTACACCTTCATAAGGACATTGACAGGGTGGAGGTAGTCCAGAGAAGGGTGACTAAGATTATACAAGGCTTGCACCAGAAAACATATCAGGAGAGACTGAGTGACCTCAATATGTGCTCACTGGATGAGAGGAGGGATTGGGGGACATGATAGAAACATTCAAGTACCTTAAGGGCATAAACAAGGTACAGGTGGGAGACATCTTCCAATACAAGAGAAGTAGAAGAACGAGGGGGCATGATACGAAACTGGAAGGTGGCAGGCTGAGTGGAAATGTGAGGAAGTTTTTCTTCATGGAGAGGGTGGTGGACACATGGAATTGTCTGCCATAGGAGGTGGTAAGGTTAAGCACAGTGGAGAGTTTTAAACATGCATGGGACAGGCATTATGGTACCTCAGAGGTGGGAAGGAGGGGTGAAAATTCATTGACTAGTTAGGGTCAGAGGCCACAAATTAGTGTGGGGCTTTCAGACAGACTGGATGGGCCTAGCAGTTCTTATCTGCCGACAATTTCTATGTTTCTATATTCTCCCCCCATCCTGTAGCTCTCTGCAGGGTTTCTGGGCCCCAGGTAAATGATTTTGCACTTCTTCACATTGAACTTCAGTTGCCACACTTCAGACCATTTTTCCTGCTTTCCTAGGTCCCTCCTCATGTTTCCATCCCATCTGGAGTGCCTACCCTGTTGCAGATTATGGTGTCGGGGGGAGTGATAGTTGTTGCCTACCTCAATTTCAGCAAGGCCGTGCCCCTATAGTTACAGTTGAGTATGCACTTTAATATTAAACCTCAAATTTTTTAGTTCAATAACATTGCAACAGTTAAATGGATTTGCACAACATTTGGCATGCACTGTCTCATGAGGTAGCTCTCTTGACCTGCAGAGTTTCATTCCAGTTGGATATTCGGATTCTGAGATGTGCACTTCATTTCTCATTGCCCTGTGCACAGACAGTGTGAAATTCTAGTGTGAAATGTGTATGCTAGAAAGAGCATGTTTCACAGAACAGGGATGTGCTTGTTTTGTGAAAAAAAAAATGAATCCATTCCAAAGTTATTGAATTTTTAAGGTCCCTTCATTTCCATTGGAAATTTCACTTTCCAGGATAGCAGAATGGAATGAAAAATGATGTTGTTCTCATAAAAAAATAATTATATTTCATTAGGGGGCAATCCATTTTTGCCAGAAAAAAATTTCTTTTTCGTAAGCCTCCACCTTGTTTTCTCTTTTTTTAATTAACAAACTCATTACCCTGCCCAAGGATGTCTTCTACAAACATCCAAACTTGTACCTTTCTCATCAAGAGCTTATGAGCTTCACTGTGTAATTTTTTATACTGTATCTCCCATGCCCTCAGAATGTTTTTCTTCAGCTATTTTTCTTGCCTCACTAAGTTCCTTTCGATGATTCCTTTTTCGTTCTTGCAAAAAAGGATATCGGCTCATGAAAAAGGATTTATCCCTGGGGCTCAATGCTCAAATATCGCAGCATGGTGCAAGGGACTAGCGTCACAAAGAAGGGTGCAAAGTGCCCCTTGCACCAATAGATGCACCAGCAGTGATTCTCAATGGCAGCCTGCTTCAACCACAGGCTGCCTGCCCCAAAAGGGGTTTGCACCACCTTTATGCCCAAAAATGTGCTGCAGCATGGCACTAGGGGGCTTGTGGCAGACACAGGCTGCCATATCCCTTTATGCGGGATTCTCAGAACACTGCCTGTGGGAGAAATTCTAAGTGTCCTTAGACCAGTGGTTCTCAAATGATGAGGCCAGCCTCCCAAGAGAGGCCGCAAACTGTTCCTGGGGAGGCCCATCCAGTCAAGTCTGACAGTGTACAGTATTTAAATTTTAAGTTTTGGATGTTTCAGGTGAAGGGATGAAGCAAACTAAATATGGATAATGACAGGGGAATTTCTTTACTTATGCACAAATTTGTGACCAGAAAAGGCTCACAGAACCAAAGCTTGTTTCTAGGTGTATATTTATATGTACTGTAAGTTGGTGACTAAGAAGGCACACTGAGTCAAGGCTTGTTTCTGCAGTAGGTGTTTATATGCAAATTAGTGACTGGAAATTCCACAATGAGTCAAGGCTTGTTTCTATGCAATATATGCAAATTACTGACTGGGAAAGGCACACTGAGTCAAGGCTTATTTCTACAGTAAGTGTTTATTTATATGTAAACTGGTGTCTGGGAAAGGCACACTGAGCCAATGCTTGTTTCAGGTATGACCTGGGTAAGGATACAAGAAGTTGCTTAATGACTTGACAACTTGGTAGGAGCAGGAGAGATCATTAGGGGGATAGAACTGGGGGGAGCAGGGAAAACTGAAGGTGCCTGCCTGGTGCCATGGTTTGGAGGGACAGGAAGCTCATCCTCAGGATCACAAGAACAGCTGCACAGGAGACTGATCTGGACATTGTTGTCCACCTAGGGACAAACAACTTGACTCAATATGAGATTAGAGCAGTGCAGGAGGAGTTTGTGGAGTCAGGGAGGGGCCTAAGGCAAGTAGCACACACAGTATCCTTCTCAGAGGTGCTGCCTGTCTATGGCAAGGGTGAGGTGAGAGTACTTCACACTATTCAGTTCAATGGATGGTTGAAAAAATGGTGCAGAGCACAGGGGTTTGGCTTCATTGGGGACTGGGGTTCTACTTGGAGGGATACCAGCCTATACTGGCAGGATGGTCTGCATCTGTCCAGGAAGGGAACAAGTCTTCTGGGCAATCGGTTTAAATGCTTCATTGGCAAGCTTTTAAACTTGTCAAGGTGGGAGCCACTGATGAGCAGCAGGGAATTCCCAGCCTCCCCCTACAAAACAGGGTGCTAAATGATGGAAAGACCAAGGTACAAAGGTCAGTAGGGAGCAGGACAGGGGTGAATGGAGAAAGCAAAGTCAATGAGGACTGGGATAGTGCTACAAGAGATAAAGCCATCAAAAAATGGAGAGCAATGAGTGCTAATGCCCATAGTCTTGGTAACAAGTTTCCTGAATTACTGGCCTTGATGGAGGAGGAACATCTGGATATTGTGGCAGTCAAAGAAACATGGTACACACAGAACCATGACTGGGATGTAAACATACCAGGATACACAATCTACAGGAGGGACAGGGAGGGTAGAAGAGGAGGAGGAGGAGTAGCTCTCCACATAAGGGAAGGAATCAAAGCTACAGAACAAAAGGGTAAACAGGGAGAAGAGGAAGCACTGTGGGTCAATTTGGAGACAGGCAATGGCACCACAATCCACACAGGGGTTGTATACAGACCCCCATCTCAAGGGAAGGACATGGACAAGGAAATGATAGGAAGTACCCTTAGAATGGCAGAAAAAGGGGAGATATTGCTGATGGGGGATCCGAATATGCCAGATGTTAATTGGAGTACATTTGAGCAGCTACTTCTAAGAGTGGGGTCATTCTAGATGCCCTACAGGGGGCATGCCTTAGACAACTGGTATTGGAACCCACTCGAGAGGGAGCAATCTTAGACCTGGTGCTCTCAAATGGAGATGGTGACAGGATCACAGATTTAGAAGTAGGTAGCAATCTGGGAACTAGTGACTATCGAACAGTATTGTTCACAATAAACACAGCAGTAGAGTCAAGCCATACAAAGACAAAGGTACTGGACTTCAGGAAGCTGACTTTGCCAAAATGGGTGAGTGCCTAAGGAATGCACTAGCAAATGGGCAGGAAAGAGGGGTGAAAGAACAATGGGGAATAATCAACATTGCCATCACAGAGGCAACAAGCCTTTTTGGGAAGCAAATAAACAAAACAAAATGATGTAAGAAACCACTATGGTTCTCAAAGAAGATGGCAGGGAAGGTTAGGGAGAAAAAGAAAGCATTCAGGAAGTACTATGAATCATAGAAGGAGCAGGACAGAGAATTGTATCAGTTAAAGCAAAAGGAAGCTGGGAAGGCAGTCAGAACAGCAAAGGACCAAACCGAGGAAAAGATAGCCAACACAGTTAAGAAGGGGGATAAAACCTTTTATAGGTACATCAGGGAGTGAAGAAAGACCAAGAGAGGGATAATGAGGCTTAATAAAGGGGAGGAGTGTGTGTGCAGAGGGTGAATGTGAAAAGGCTGAGATACTAAACAAATATTTTTGCTCAGTATTCACAAATGAAGAGGGGAAGGTACCTAAACCAAACAATAGAAACACTCTGGATACAAAAGTTGATACCAGCCCATTTACAGAAAAAAGGGTTCTGAAAGAACTCTTAAAACTGAAGGTGGACAAAGCAATGAGGCTTGATGGGATTCATCCCAGAATTCTAAAAGAACTAAGGGTAGAACTAGTGACACCACTGACTACCCTCTTTAACAAATCATGGGAGACTGGGGTGGTACCTGAGGACTGGAGGAGGGCAGATGTGATTCAACTTCACAAAAGTGGGAGCAGGGCTGAAGCAGGCAACTACAGACCTGTTAGTTTAACCTCAGTGGTAGGGAAAATGATGGAATCACTTCTGAAGGAAAGAACTGTCAAGAACCTAGAGGCCAGAGGGGCACAGGACCCAAGGCAGCATGGATTCACAGAGGAAAGGTCATGTCAGACTAATCCAATCGATTTCTTTGACTCTGTCACCAAAGTAGTAGATCTGGGAGGGGCTGTGGACAAGGTCTACCTAGACTTTAGCAAGGCATTTGACACAATCCCACACAAAAGATTAATATACAAGTTAGCCAGCCTGGGAGTGGGTCCCAAGATGGCTGCATGGGTAAAGAATTGGCTGGAGAACAGGACACAGAGGGTAATAGTAAAGGGAGTCCACTCTGAAGAAAGGGGGGTTACTAGTGGGGTACTACAGGGTTCAGTACTAGGAACGGTCCTCTTCAATGTCTTTATAAGTGACATTGCAGAGGGACTGGAAGGAAAAGTATGTCTCTTTGCAGACGACACAAAGATCTGCAACAGAGTTGATACACAAGGTGTGGTGGAAAGGATGAGAAGGGACTTGGCAAGGTTGGAGGAATGGTCAAATTTATGGCAGCTTAGATTCAATGCTAAGAAGTGCAAGGTAATGCACCAGGGAAACAAAAACCCAGGGAAAGAGTACACAATGGGGGTGAGATACTAACAACAACAAAAATGGAAAGGGACCTGGGGGTAGTCATATTAGATGACCTAAAGGTGGGCAAGTAATGTGAGAGGGCAGTAAGGAGGGCTGGGGGATATTGGGATGCATAGGGAGAGGCAACATCAGTAGAAAACAGGAAGTTGTTATCCCTCTGTACAGACAGCTGGTGAGACCCCATCTGGAGTACTGTGTGCAGTTCTGGAGACCCAATCTCTGCAAAGACATAAACAGAATGGAGGCAGTCCAGAAGAGGGCAACTAAAATGGTGCAGGGTCTGCACCAGAAGACATACAAAGAGAGACTTAAGGAGCTTAATAAGTACAGTATAGTATAGCCTTGAGGAAAGGAGGGAGGGGGGAACATGATAGAAACTTTCAAGTACCTCAAGGGAATCAACAAAGTCCAAGAGGGTAGCATATTTCAGAAAAAGAGGTGTGCAAGAACAAGGGGGCACAATCTGAAGATAGAGGGGGGCAGCTCGGAGGTAATGTAAGGAAGTACTTTTTCACACAGAGGGTTGTGGATGCATGGAATGGCCTTCTGGAAGAGGTTGTGGAATCAAAAACAGTGGTGGAATTCAAGCATGCATGGGACAGTTATAAGGCAATTCTAGGGGGTGGGTGTAGGAAGAAGTAGGGTGTTGGTTAACTAGGATCTGCAGCTTATCCATTAGGTAGGGAAACGGACAGACTGGGTGGGCCAAGTGGTCCTTCTCTGCCATCAAATTCTATGTTTCTATGATGTGGCTAGAATAGTTGCTCCAGACAGAGAGGAAGCAGAGTAATAAGGATCCAAGAGTCAGAATAGTGGAGTAAGAAGGATAATCTGGGCTGAGGGGTTGGGGTGGAGAACAATAAGTTGAATAAAATGAGAATATACTCCATCAGCTTTATTAATCCTGCTTGGTTCCTGGTGTACTGTGCAAAAGTATGATTTTTTTTTCTTTTCTATGGGGAGGCCCAATATTTTGTCCAAATTTGAGGGAGGCTCAAAATCCTTTCTGTGGCTTGGGGGAGGCTCACTATCAGAAAGTGTGAGAACTAATGCCTTAGACTAACCAGGTACTTTGAAAATACTACTCTGGTAATGCTGACCCTTTTTTGGCAATGTGTTACAGTCCCCCCATCGATTCCCGATGTCCCATGAAAGTAATGAATAAAAGTAATATGGTGGTCTAGTTGCCCCCCAATCCTCAATGTTGCCCGTATTAATAAGTTATCATTTTTCCCCTGCCATGGTGGACTAGATGTCCCCCCTACCCAATCCCCAATGTTGCCCATATTAATAATTTATCATATTTCCCCTGCCCTGGTGGACTAGCAGGCACCCTCCCTGATCCCTAATGTTGCCCATAATAATATATTGGCTAGGTTCTGCATCTGATTTAAAGTGACCCATTTGGGCAGTGCATCAATGACAAATACATTGGCTTGGGACTGTATCTTATTTAAAGAGGCTAATCAGGCAGTGCCCCATATTTTTAAAGCAGCCAGCTTTTACAGTATTTTAGAATAGGGCCTCAGCCAATGGGAAGTTCACCTTGTCAACTAGTGGCTGAGCTTAATTTCATATCAGAGCTCTGATCTGAAAGACTAAGAGTCCCCCACTCCCCCTTTGAGATGAAATTTGTGAGTAGCCATTTGAGGCAGGAAGCACATTTAATGATTTGCCAAAATTGTGTGTGTTTTGGGGGTGGTACTAGGGGGTCCACTGGATCTTTTGTTTTGCTCTGACTGTATTCATTATAACCTGGTAAAAATTAAAATTAATAACATACTCCATGACTTTTCACATAGCTCAGCAAGGACTTTTACAAAGATTGTAAAGGATTAATTGGTATACACAGAGAGGAGTAATATATATATATATATATATATATATATATATATATATATATATATATATATGTATGTATATATAGATATATATATATATATATTTTTTTTTTTGTAGACCTGACTATGTTGACAACATGATGGTTGGCAACTGGTAGAACAAGCATTTTTCCTACAGCTTTTGTCATGAACCCCTTATTTCTCTAAAACCATTTTACAGTTCAAAAACACCATGAAACTGATTAGTCTTACAGCGCTAAGCACCCATTGATTTACACATTGTAGCAAATCGTAAACAAGATTTTTATCAGAGCCACTACAGTTGCTAATATATTAATTTAATCAGGGTGTTTCATGGCCTTAAATGTAAAGATGAATTGCTGTAGTCCGCTCCATGTCTAAATTTCATTTTTGGTAAAGGTAGATCATTTATCTGGTTGATCCTGTGTTTCCCATGTTTTTAAAATGTTAGTGGTGAGTGCGTGTTGCACTATATGTCAAAGGAGAGGGAGATCCATATCAAGGCCTCCAGCTAATAGATGAAATGGTGCAGGGAGGAGAGGTACTGTATGTCTACACTAGAGACTGTGAGTCAACCTGGAAGGATAAGGACCTATACCAAGGTGATGGCCTTCTTTCATCCAGGAGGAAACCACAGTATTCAGTGGATGATTCAAATGTTACTTTGATGGACATTTAAAGTGGCTGAGAGGGGGTGATGGAAGAAATAGGAGAGATAGAAAGTGGGCCACCACAGGCTAAGATACAGAGTAGGGAGATCCAAAGGGGAGAGAGTCCCACCAGGATGCAAATTATTCAAGGGAGCAGGAGGTTAGGAAAGGAAGAAGGGGGGGAACAGTCAAAGGAGAAAGATGTGGAAGGGGAACAATTGAAAAAAGGAGAAAGTGGCAAGAAGAGAGGTGAGGGCTGTCAAAATGGCGCAAGGTCTGCATCAGAAGACCTATAAGGAGAGACTGAAAGTATTTAATATGAACACCCTGGAGGAGAGGAGGGAGAGTAGGGATATTACGGAGATCTTTAAATAGCTCTTGAGGTTTAAGAAGGCACAGAAGTTAGATATGTTTCAGAGAAAAAGAAGCTGTAGAACAAGGGGTCATGATATAAAGATGGAAGGAGGTAGATTCAGGAGAGATGTGAGAAAGTATTTCTTCACAGAAAATCTCTCCCCATAGGGCTTCTGATGCAGTATAGGCTAGAGGTTAGACTAATGAGCTGTGAAAGAGTTTGGTACATCTAGCAGGCCTGGATTTGATTCCCACAACCTCCACTTTCATACTGTGTGACTGAGCAAGTCACTTATCCACCCTAGTGCTCCCAGGTAGCTCCTGAAAATAGGTACTTGTGCTTAGTGAGCCTTACCTGGTTACCAAAGACTAAAATAAAAAAAAATAAAAATTAAAAAAATTCTTGGAACAGCCTTCCATGGGAAGTAGTGCGGGTGAAACCAGTGGAAGGTTTCAAAAATGCCTGGAACAGACACAAAGGAATCCTAAGAAGAAAGAAGGAAGGAAGGAGGTGGAAGTATCAGTGCTGTATGGAAAGTTGGGTTGGCAGCAAAAGTGATCATAATTAAAAAATGGGCAAACTAGATGGGCCCAGCTGTCATTATCTGCCATCAGTGTTTATGTTTACGTAACACCCCTTTGGGATAAAGCCCAGCAGATTATGTGAGGAGGGAGTTCTGGTCAGAGGAGTGAGTGGCGAGGGAGTGAGACTGAGTCATGGCCGGGCAGGGGCGATTACTCTCTCTGGACCCTGGTCAGTAGCAGTTGGGGGGACACAGAAGAAGAAGTGGGAGTCAGTTTCAACAAGCTGCACAGTATCTTCAAGGGCAGCTAAAGTCAAGAGGGGAGCTGGTAGCCTCAAGTTGCAGAGTGCCCTGGCTGCCTGCACCCATTTGTGTAGGGATCCCATGGGCAAAAATGCAGCAGAGAGTGTACTGTCCAAAGAGAAAGATGCATTGGAGTTACACAAGATGAGTCCTCCTTCTCAATTCAGTGATAGTTAAATGGAAACATAGAAGTTGATGGTAGATAAGGACCGCAAGGCCCATCAAGTCTGCCCATTTCTTTTTCTACCTTATGAATGTGCCATAGGCTTTTGATCTGTCAATGGCCTATCTATTCATATTCATCTGTATTGCTCCCATTGCCTATCCCATGCCTATTCGAAGCCCTGCACTGTATTCATATCCACCACTTCCTGTGGTAGGCTGTTCCATGCATCCACCACCCTTTCTGGGGAAAAAAAACTTCCTCACATTACCCCTTAATTGGCCTCCCTCTAATCTCATGCTGTGTCCTCTTGTCCTGATATTTTTCTTATATTGAAACATGTTAGACTCTTTCACCTTGTTAATGCCCTTAAGGTGTTTGAATGTTTCCATCATATCACCTCTCTCCCTCCTTTGCTCTAGGGTATACATATTGAGCTCCGTTAATCTGTTCTCATATGTTTTCTGATGCAGTCCCTGCACCATTTTGGTTGCCCTTCTCTGGACTGCCTCAATTTGGTTAATGTCCTTGGGAAGGTGTGACCTCCAGTACTGAACGCAGTACTCCAGATGGGCCCTAACCAGTGTGTTGTAAAGAGGGAGTATTACCTCCCTCTTCTGACTTGTGAACCCCCTACTAATACACCCCAACATCCCTCTAGCCTTACCTACTGCTTTAAAGGTCTGCTTGGATGATTTTAGGTCATCGGTGATGATGACGCCCAAGTCTCTTTCTTCCCTTGTTACTGCCAGCAACTCCCCTCCCAGCCCACAGGTGGCTTCTGGGTTTCTCTTCCTTATGTTCATGATCTTGCACTTCTTTGCATTAAACCCCAGTTGCCACTCTTCTGACCATTTTGCTAGTTTATCCAGATCTCTTCTCATTCTGCCAACCGCATCTGGATCATCTACTCTGTTACAGATCTTGGTGTCATCTGCAAACAGACAAACCTTACCCTCCAGTCCATCTGCAATGTCACTGATGAAGATATTGAAGAGGACTGGCCCCAGAACTGATCCCTGAGGTACCCCACTTATGACTTGCATCTCTTCTGACTGTATACCATTTACCACCACTCTCTGTTTTCTGCCTGTCAACCAGTTTGTCACCCAGTTGACCAACATCTGACCCACCCTGAGCCTACCCAGCTTATTAATCAATCTTCTATGTGGAACAGTATTGAAAGCTTTGATAAAGTTAAGGTAGGCAACATCAACTGCTCCCCCTTGGTCCACCACTCTGGTTGCTCAGTCAAAGAAATCTATGAGATTAGTTTGACAGGACCTTCCTTTTGTAAACCCATGCTGTCTTGGATCATGTGTGCCTATGGATTCCAGGTGTTGCACTATCCTTTCCTTAAGGATTGCCTCCATAATCTTGCCCACTACTGAGTTAAGACTGACTGGTCTGTAGTTCCCTGCCTCCTCCCCCCTGCTACCACTCTTGTGGAGTGGGATCACATGAGCCCTTCTCCAGTCTTCTGGGACCTCTCCTGTGCTCAGAGACTCACTAAACAGTTCTGATAATGGCTCTGCTAGTTCCACTCTTTGTTCCTTTAGTACCCTGGGATGTATGTCATCAGGTCCAATTGTCTTGTCCACCCTGAGCTTATTGAGCTCTTGTAGGACCCTTTCTTTTGTGAAGGGACTAGTGCACACCTCCCTCCCCCCTGTGTCCATGGTGCTGAGCTGTGGACCCTGCCCTACCTTCTCTTCAGTAAGTAGTGAGCAGAAATATCTATTTAGGATAGATGCTTTTACATGGTCCTCCTCCTCACACACCACCTTATTCCCTTTGATCTTAGCAATACTACCTCTGGATTTTTCTCCTTTAACTAATGTATCTATAGAAAGTCTTGTCATCTTATTTTAATGTTTGTGCTAGTGTTTCCTTGGTTTGGGCCTTTGCCTGCCTTACTGTCTTCCCTGCTTCCCTTAGGGAAGGTTGGTATGCCTCTTCATCTTAATCCTGCTGCATTTCCTTATGTTTCCTGAAGGCCAGCCTTTTGGCTCTGACCTTTTCTGCTACTGTGTTTCAGAACCAAAGTGATTTCTTTCTTCTTTTGCACTTCCTTTTGTCACTAACACAATGGGATGTTGCTTCAAGTATTGCATCTTTAATGCTTGCCCACTTTGCCTGCACCCCCTCACCTGTATTTCTGTTTGCAAGGGCTAGCTTAACTGTGTTGACCATCTTATCAAATTCAGCTCCTCCAAAGTCCGATATTTTTGCCTTGGAATGGGATGATTTTGTTCTAGTGGCCAAATTGAACCATACCATGCGATGGTCACTGGCAACCAGGTGACCTTCTATCTGGAGATCTGTGATCCTTTCCCTGTTAATCAGTACTTGATCTAGGATAGCCCTGTCTCTTGTAGGTTGTTGTACCAGTAGTTTGAGACCCTCCCCCTGCAGGGAATCCACCATCTGTCTAGTTCTGGCAGATGTCCCTGCTGGGATTGATCAATTTGTATCTGGCATGTTGAAGTTTCCCATTATCAGAACCTCCCCTTTAGCTGTCATGTTTTGTATATCTTCTAACAGTAAAATGTCTATGTCCTCCCCCTGGTCTGGATGCCTGTACACAACCCCAGTTTGTATGGATATCCCATTTCCTGTTTCCAGGGTGACCCACAGTTCTTCTGGCTCTAGTTGCTGCCATTTCTGGGAAAGGATGCAGGCATCATGAGAAATGCCCAAATCCCCAAGCCGTGAGGATTGCATGTTCCATGGGGAACCCACTGAGACAGTGCTGGGAGAAAGAAAGTGATATGGGGATCATTGAGAATTTAGGTGACTGTGAAGAATAATTGGCTGGTCAGCACTGTGAGCTGTTTTTGGACTTTTGCTGCCTTCAAACATTTATGATGATAACAGTCCCGTGTTAATGCTGCCTTAAAATCTGTGTGACCTCATCAGTACAGGTAAGAACTTCTACTATGGTGGTATCGGCCAGGTGAAAGCTGAATGTGTTCCCCATGAATTAACTGATGCTCCCCGGAGCAATGTGTGAATTTGTTTAATAAATTGCTGATCCCTATTGTTTCTTCAAGTTCCATGAGGACATTCTGTTATTGAAAGGAACTGTTTAATATGCATTTTTATTTTGTTTATGTGTTACTAGGATTACAACTACCTTTGAACCAAGGGTTCTTTTACAAAGGTTCTGCATCAGTAATGGGTGCAAGCAAAACAATGGTAAGATACAATACAGGGTCAGGAGGTTAACATAGAAATAAGCAGAGGTAAGATACAATACAGGTCAGGAGGTTAACTTAGTAGCAAAAGACAGTACATGTGTATAGACTAGCACAGTAGCAAACAGTGGCAAATATCAATGCACAATTAACAATACGGGTATGAATATATAGCAAGACACAAATACAAATAAAAAACATCCTAGGGGTGACATAAGTGGAGCAAGGGGTTGGGGATAAGAGGGGGAGGGTTGTGGAAAAGGGGGTAGGCAGTCAAGGAATTGACATTGTCATAAGTGCAAGAACAGAAATATTAAGTGCTAGGTAGCCTGGGGTGGAACAACAAGAGATAGGGTGATAGGGAGGGGGAGACAGGAGGAGTGGAGTGGGAGAAGGGTGGAATGGTAGGTGAGAGGAGGTAGAATGGTAGGTGGGGGTGGGAGAATGATGGGAAGTAGCAGGGAATGGAGGGGTGGAGGGAAGTGGGGAGGGTAGCAAGGGAGAAGAGAAGAGGAGGGAGAGGTGAAACAAAGCTGCATGCCTAGTCAGAGCAGTCACAACTTCTGAGGTCAGTGAGGTGCTGGCGGAGTTTACGATTGAATGGGCCAAGCTTGTTTTCAGCTGCAGTTTCAGAGGGAAGGTTGTTTAGCAGCAGGGAGAGCCTGGTGTGGAAAGCACATTGAGCCTGGTTGGTACAGCAGAATGGAACGATAAATGTTAGTTTGAGGGAACTATGCATAAGATGTGCAGTGACTGTGGGCAACATTAAGGCATGAGTTGCAGGGGGTGTGAGGATAAGACAAATTTTCTTAGCCAGTAAGCAGGTCTGGTAGACAAGTCTACTTTTTAGATTGAGCCAGTTGGATTGCTTGTAGAGATCACAGGTATCCATATGTTTCCCTACACAAGTGAGAAGTCTACAGCACTTGTTAAGGGCTGTCTTGACCCATTTTAGGGTGGTATCAATGGCAGCCCCATAGAAGACAAGCCCATAATCAATGATGAGTAGGACCGAGGCAGTTATGGCTACGCACATAGCTTAACCTGTTGTTTTCACCCAGCACAAGTGAGGAAAAGGGACCCTCTATGTGACAGCTGGGCCTGGGTAATGTGCCCACTGGAAATGGTTCTGGGGCTGTAGGTACCCCCTCCCAATTTACATATTCCATCTATAACCCTAGACATGGGATGGGAGAGCTACATGCCTATGTATGACAGGTTATATGATTCAAATGGATAAACACACAGCTGTTACAGCTTTGTACTCATGCTGTTGGTTTACAGAGCAGGTTTAGATACCAATGTGTGTGACTGTTGTTGGGGGGAAGGGTAAGGAGATACAGGCTTGAAGATCAAATGAAACTGAAAACAAAACAAATCAAATACCTGTGCCATATAGTACTATGCACTCAATCAAGCCCAGCAGTGATCAACATTACATACATATTCTGTAGGTTACAGTCAGTGATTTCAGAAACATGTATGTGTTTTTACAACCCATCATCTTCCATTCAGTGCACATAGTAAGCTATTTTTGTAAAAGGCTGGGAAATAATATAAAAGTTGAAAGTTGAAAAAAATGTCAAGTATGTTACCACATTTAGTCTGCTTCACATTTCAGTATCTACCTTATAAATCTGGTAGAGAAAGAGAGAGAGAGAGAGAGAGGGGGGTGGTGGTGGAACTCTGTTATCATTCAGAATTAGTTTGGTCCTGAAAGGATTAACAAACCCTACAGACAACAGTAAGGCATTGTACACTACCACACACATACACACAATTGTTGGGGGGGGGGGAGAGAGACAGGTGTAGTTTGAATCTCTGCAGGAGCAGTACAGTCTCATTAGAAACTCAGTTTTGACCAACAGGCATTGTTTAGATAAAAATGTGTAAAAAGAGGGTTTAGGTGTCCTAAGAGAGAAAGACAGAGAGAGAGATGGAGGAGGAATGGTGGAGCTCGGTTTATTATTTAGTCTTAGATCAGTTGTAAAAGCATTAACAAGCCCAACAGACACCAGTAAATCATTGTACACACACACACACACAAACATACACACACGCACGCATGCACGCACACACACACACAAACACACAATCGGGAGAGAGAGGGAGAGAGAGAAGTGTAATTTGAATCTCTGCTAGACTAATGCAGTCTCATTACAAACTCAGGTTTGACTAACAGGCAGTGATATAGTGCAAATTTTTTGAAGTGTGAGGTCTCCATGAACTACAATGTCCCCAACCCCCGACAGGCTGGGGGTCTGTGGGCCATCTAGGGCCCCATAAGCTATCAGGGTTTGAGATACATTCTGGTACATTTTGAGGGTCAGTTTGACACAGTTTGACTGCTTTTAAAGCCTTCTTTGACTTGTTACAAACAACCAATATCACTATCAAAATAACTACTTGTTATTTTCTGTAAAAGAAATTGTCAAAACTGAAGCAATAAATCCAGCTCCAGCCACCCTTCAAACACCCAACTATATGCCACTTCAATTGAATACAATCAGCTATCACTGCAGTAGGCATTGCACTAGTTATTTTGCAACCTGAACAAAAGACTCTGCCCCCTTCCAACAATGCACCACACATTCAGACATACAAGGCAGTGAGAAGGGCAATGAGAAAGGCACACAAAACACTAGACTGGAGGTGCATGTGTCTGTCAGACAGCAGATACTTACACAGACCATTCATGAGAAAGAATAGAACTGATAAACAGGACCCACTGGATTGTCCTTCAATGCTCAACATTGACACAGGATGTATACCAGGTCATGCATGCTTTATCTGCATGTACCCTGAACTGAGACAGGGACAGCTGCATGAACTATAGTGCATATAAAGTGACATCATAGCCCACAGACTTGACATGCAGCAACTGTTTTGCAACCTGTGTGAGACCTAGAACAATGGCATGACCATAATGGTTACTGCTCTACAGCAGGATGATGTTTCCCATTCATATACTTGGCAGCCAACCCCGAAATCCCCATACAGTATGTCATACACCAGAACCACAATATCATCAAGCACTGTAGCACAACACACACATGACAGCCAACCTGCAGGGGTGCACAGCCAACTGTAACAGATGATGACCTCATGCCAAGCACATCCAGTGGCATGTACACAGCCCAGTCACATGGCAAGGGCAGGGGCACTGCCAGTGGTAGGCTCATCCCACCCTAAACACCCACTTAAAATTCATCCTAGATACAAAAGCCAAAAATCACAAATGACCTAATGCCTCATCCGAATGTAGCACAGACTTTAATGCTGAAGAACTGCCATCCACCATCAGATGTATGTGGACTTCACTTCATTCGCTCCATGCTCTCTCACAGTAGGGGCACAGGAGGCTGGCAGCAAGAGACAAGCTGGGAGGAAAGAGAGATCACTCAAGTAACTGGACGCAGCCCAATCCATTTCATCCCAGCCCCTCACTGCCAGATAAGGCCATTCAGTGCAAACAAAATTATTAATACAAAACAGCACACTTACCTCACTGCTCCTTTTATGATAAAGCCAGGCTGGTTATTAATGCATATTGTTTTGTTGGCACCGACCATCTAACTCATTCAATCTGGCCAAGTCCCAACACCTGACTTGTGAAAATTAATCCCTCACAGGCTCACATGGCATGACTAGTCTGCTGCTCCCTGCTCACACTCTGCATAGTACCAGCAGCACCTTCAGTCACACAGATACAGCTAGCAGCTCACTGGGTTAGAGAATTTCTGCAGTACATTCCCCAGATTGCAGATCCATCTTTCACATGAACAAGAAGTACCAACTTCAAGACGAGAACAAAGTTATCACTGTCAGGTTAAGTTACTAATCCTTCATGGGGAAGACATTTAAATATGCACTACCGCTTCGCCAAATTAAATAATTTAATTAAATAAATAAATGAGTCCACTATACTGCTCTGTCCTGGAATAATACATAGTAAATGCTGGACCCGACTGAAAATAAAGAACTGCCTCTCACATGGGCTATCCTGAGTAAATGCATTATTGGGTCACTCCTGAAAAAGGGACCATTGATCTCAGTGGGCTTACCCAGTAAACAAAATATAACTAAATAAATAAATAAAATGGGTAAAAGAAGGACCCCACAGAACAAAATGATCTTGCATCTCCACTGTACTATCCTGTGTAAATATATTATAACAACTGGGTCAAACAGAACCCCACTGCAAACAAGAGATCACAACTCAGCTGGGCTGTCCTGTGTAACTATATTGTAAATATGTAAAAGCAGGACCCTACAGCAGAACCCCACTGAAAAGTAGATGTTGCATGTAAGCTGATCTGTCCTTGAAAAATACATTGTACAAGCATCCAGATCACTCGTCTTGGAGCTGTCTGGTATATTCCTGTTGGTCTAGTGGTTCCCACTATAAGGCATCTGCCCCCCTTGACTCAATGCACCCTCTCAGGCACCTCCCAGCCCTGGTTACATAATGCAAATTATAGCAGTAGTGATGACTGGCACAGCCTTCTGCTCATCACCGCAACTGGTTTCCATCTGATGGTTTCTGAGCAATCACAGGTATTGTACAAACACCTGTTTCTACTGTACTCATGATCAGTCACTGACAATCAGATGGTGGCTGGCTAAGATGGTGAGCAGAGGGCTGTGCAGGTTGCTGTCACTATTTCTGTACTTCATCTTAGGTGACTTGAGCATGGAGGGGATTATGGGGAGGATGATCCTGAGCAGAAAGGTTGACAGAGGATCAGATGCCCTTATGGGAGTGGAGGGGAGAGACCACTAGACTACCAAATATTCAAGACTGTTACAGGACAGTTGATTGGGGGTGCAAGAAGCACTACATCACCAGGAATATTTGAAACAGCTACAGGACAGGTGATTGGGGTGAGGAACCACTAGACTACCAGGAATATTCAAGACACTACTGGATAGTCAATCAGGGGGTACAGGAACCATTACATCACCAGGAATATATAAAACAGCTACAGGACCGGTGAATAGGTGGGTTGGGGACCACTACTACAAGGAATATGTAAGATAGCTACAGAATGGGGGGAAGGGGCATGCACACATGTTAATTGGTCCATAATGGGCATATAAATGGGCCATAGAGCCTTCCATGCCCAAAGGGGTCATTATTACGTTATGGCTAAATAAGGCCCACATGTGCCATGCCACTTTCCCATTTGATCCATGCTACCTCAATTGTGCTTCTGTCAGCCATATTCAGACTGGGTCTGTGTCAGCATTATGCATTGTCATTATTCACAGTACTGACATGGCCATATTTAGACAGTTTGCATGCTTCAGTTGCAGTGAGCTAATTGTCTGTCACACTATTGCCCCCATGCAGGCTGTGTGCAAATTGCCACTGACCATAGATGGTCAGCTCTGAATATGGAGGCCTATACTCATTTAACCGAATGGAACCCAAAGTCCATGAAACAATGGCTCATGGGAGTAAGAAAGGCCTGCCTATAGCCTCAAGATACCATTGTTTTAACTTTTAACTGCATACAGGCATACATGTTTGGCATTGACCTATGCTTGTTTGTTTGGGCAGCAAAACATACAGCAATACCATGTCAGCCAAATATTTCATTTAATACAGACCGAAACATATGACACAAGAAGATATATAAGAGACAACATGACGAGTCAAATCAGAGCAATGCATTCAAGTACAGGGTCCATGCTATCCCAAGTGTAAAATTGGGCATCACCATAGGGCAGATATCAGCTAAGTGTAATCCCAGTTTAATATCATAGTTACTCTATCTTATTGTTTACTTGTTTGATTGTAGTACTAAATAGAAGCTACTGTGTTTAAAAGAAGAAAACCAAACTGAAGCCTTACACCCCCAACCCCTCACCCACAAGCACCATTGGGGGTTACAGTACCTTGCAAGTCCCAGAGGGAAGATAGCCATTAGATAGAGACACCAATACAACTTCCACTTTATTATCAATCAAGCAGTATTTCCAAATAAACTCCTTACAGATGCAAATAAAGTGTAACCACCCAAACTTTCCACAGGACTGTCAATACAAAAATTGACAGAGAGTTACATAATCTTTACTTACCTTGGTAGGGAAAGTAACTGTAACTTAGGAAACATATAGAATAGTGGATGGGTGAACATCCACAACAAGGCTGTGTTTCCATTGAGGAAGTTGATGATGTCACAGAGACCTGGAGATCGAAGCTCGAGAGGTCTCGCTGATGCCATCAACTGCCCAAGATGGGAACACAGACTTAGTTGTGAATGTTCACCCATCCACTGTTTTATACAGTATATGGGTTTTGTTTTGTTTTACATTATCTTTTTTTCTCGTTACTTGCTGTAGGCATGCACTGCTCCCATTCTGTCTGGTGCTCCTGCTCACTCCCATTCCCACTTATGCTCCATCTAGCTTGTCAGTTTCTCCTCTGCACATCACTTAGTTTTAAAATTGGGGAGAAAAAAAGAAATAATGTGTTCAGAAAGGGAGCCATGTATGGCTCTCAGTGTCCCGACTTCCAACTTCAAAGTCGGTGGCTCTGCTGCCCGGCACTCACTAAATCATGCCTCCATGTTTGTTTGTTTTTTCTAGAGAGCAACATCTGAACCAGCCAGGCGGCAGGTCAAGGGTAAAAATTTGTACTATCGATGTGATGTCAGAACGATAGTTCAACAACTTTTTTGACCTTTGAACTGTAGTACAACAAGATTTCAGCAGTTGCTGAAATCCATGCACAATAGGCAGTACCCATATACTATAAGCAGATTTACTAAAAAATGAGACTGCCTGTTTTATTCAGTTGGAGGAGCATCCCAATGTCTGTCTGCCTGTCCCAGCCCAGTGACACTGTCATAAGACTATACCCTAATCAATATGGTAAGGACCCCTTCCTGTCTTCTTCTATTTCCAAGTCTGCTGCAACAGCACACCTATTCATCTATCCTTTATTGTCCTTTAATTTCCTCTGTGAATAGTTAGTGTGGCCACCTGACTAGACAACTCCAACTTTTTTTCTCTAACTCCCACTAAGTTTTCCAATTTCTTTTTTTCATATTCCCAGTCCATTCCAAGTATGATCAGTAAAATATGGTGTCAAATCGGTATTTAGACTAGGAAAGTATACATACCCATAGATATGATATCAAGAGAAGCAGCGTCTCTGTTAAAAATAAAAGAAAGCTACATGTAAACGTGGGTAGTAAGGAAGTCCAATACAGTGTCAGGATGCCAAATAAAAGAAGTATTTATTCATACAATGGAAATAAACAAAAGCAGACTGATTTTGTCAAAAGAAAATAATCATAAACAAGAAGACATTAAATAAAGGCATAACGGTTCAGTATAGCTTCAAACGGAAACAAAATGCCACCTAGAAAAGAGCTAGGGGTCTGATAGTGTCAGCACCCTATCACCAACTAAAAAAAAAATGCTCCCAGACCTGGTCCTTTTATACAGGAGTAGGATCAGGTGACCAACTAGGCTCTGCCCCTTTTTATAAATAAATACTAAAATCTTCCAGAACATTTACTTTTTAGTTTAGAGTTAAAGAAAACCTACAATAGGTTGTTAGAAACACAATGACATAGACTAGTAGAAACAATAATAAGGCAAATCCTTTCTATGTGTGCTCTTCCAAACAGTCAGGCTCCTCCCATCACTTCCGACTATAAACAAATTGAGAAAATGGCTGCCTGGCCCTATAGCAGAGTCAGAGGGATGGAGGAGAGCCCCAGCTGCAAGAAAGGCTAAAATAGGTAAGGCAATATTTTCTAGCACAGCAGTACAAGTTTTCTTTTACCTAAAACATAGCATACAAAGCATAAGTCTGTTAACATACAAGATTCTCTTTTCAGAAAGAAATGTGTTGTTTTAAAAAGAAACACAACAAAATGGTCTGCAAAAGCCTGAGGAGACAAACATGCTCATTTTCAGTCTATCACACAGAAAATAGCAAGCACCAAGCAGCCTCATTTTAGCACTGAACTTTAAACTGCAGGTAACATTAACTGAAGAACCAAACTGCAGATTACCTTGTGCACACATTCTATTTTGTTTAGAAAATCATCTCTGCAGTTTATTTTGCTAGGAGGGTGACAGAAGCAGCCAGAAAGACACTCAGCTTGTCTTTCATTTCACCCTGTAGTTTCAACCCCTAAGCTACACAAGAAGGCAAATAAGGGCTACTTTCACTGGGTTTGTCCTAGCTAAATGATTTAAATGTATAATCAGGGGCACAGTGCAAACATGGAAGAGCAAGAAGAAATGAAAGGAGGAAAGAAAATAGGGATACACAGAACATCTACAGGTGGCCTTCCTGATAGTTGGGGAACATAGGGAGAAGAATTAGAATAGTACAAGACAAAGAATTACTGTTGCAACAGATTTGTTTTAAAGAGAAAGCATGCTCATTCCAGGATACACACAGCCCCTATTACATACTCCTCCCCACTTAAGAGGAAGCCAACAGACAGGGCTTTCTCTAAAGGAACTTTCCTTTTTCTTTTCTGCTTTTACTTATAGACAGAAGAAATAGATCTCTCACAAGGAGAGATGGAGCTTCAGCCCACCCACTCCCAAAGCTCCACCAGTGGGTCCCTTAAACTCAAATAAAAATAATTCAGAGGTTGCCCTCCAATTTTTTATCAATCATTACCCTGAGGTCTAATTCTGTCTGTACAGTTATATCTGCCCCAAACCGAGACATAAAATCTGCATTGCCATTTGCGGTCCCAGATCTGTGTTTTACTAACAATTTATATGGCTGTAAAGCTAGGTACCACCTCATAATCCTCAGATTCTTCTCCTTCATCACATGGATCCAAAAAGAGGATTATGATAGGTCCACACTTCAAATTCTGTACCCCACAAATAGTATCTCAGAGTCTCTACTGCCCACTTGAGGGCCAAACATTCTTTTTCTATAGCAGAATATTTGGTCACTCTCAGATGCAGCTTTCTACTTATATAGATTACAGGATGTTCTTCTTCATCCTGTATCTGGGATAAGACCACACCAATACCAGTACTGGAAGAATCGGTCTGCACAATAAAAGGTTTGGCAAAATCCAGGCTCTTCAATATGGGGGATGAACATAAGGCAGCTTTGATAGCACAAAACGCCTCTTCACAGGCTGGTGACCAAGCTACCATTGTAGGTCTGTTTTTCTTAGTCAATTCTATCAGAGGACTGGCAATGGTAGCAAAATTGGGGACAAAATGCCAGTAATAACTGGCCAAGCCTAGGAAGGACCGAACATGTTTTTTAGTTACTGGTCGTGGACTTTTGGATACAGCGTCCACTTTCCCTATTTCAGGTTTTTCCTATCCTTGGCCAATTACAAAGCCTAAGTATCTTGTCTCTGTCATTGCTATAGAGCACTTTGTAGGATTAATGGTGATGCCTACCTGGGTAATAGTGCTCAATACTGCATTTAGATGTTTCAGATGTTCTTCCCATGTGGGGCTAAATATTATCACATCATCCAGGTAGGCTGCACTGTATAATATGTGTGGTCTAAGAATCTTGTCCATGAGCCATTGAAAAGTAGCGGGGGCACCATGAAGGCCAAATGGCACTGTTACAAATTGAAACAATCCAATGGGGGTACTGAAGGCAGTCTTTTCCTTGGCCTCCACATCCAATGGGATTTGCCAGTACCCTTTTTGAGATCTAATGTGGTGCTATACTGGGCTTGACCGAGGCGATTGATAATGTCATCAACGTGGGGCATAGGTTAATCATCAAATTTAGATATTGCATTTAACTTGCGAAAATCCAGACATATCCTAACCCCTCCCTCTTTTTTTGGTACAATTACCATGGGGAAGCCCCAATCACTGTTGGTCTCTTCTATCACTCCCATTTCTTTCATTTTACGTATCTCTTTTACAACATCATCTTTTAGTTTTTCAGGTAATCTGTAGGGCTTAACCCTAATAGGGGACTCCTGAGTTACATGAATGTGGTGCTTTATTTCACCCGTTCTCCCTGGTATACAGGTGAAAGTACTGTCAAACTGATATAACAGGGTATCTAGCTCTGCTTTCTGGTCTTTTGTAAGTGCAGGGTTAACTACCATTGGAGCTTGAATACTTTTGGTGTCCAATCTCTTGTAAGCATGATCCAACTCAGTTTCCTCGGACTGAACAGGGCAAACATACCTATTTGAGAATACATTAGATTCAGCCTGCTCACACCATTTTTTAAGTAAGTTAGCTTGGTACACCTTCACTTTCTGTCTTCTATCTGGTACCTCAATTTCAAAATTAACAGGCCCAGTTTGTCTCCGTACAACATATTGACCCTGCCATTTCATAGTGAGCTTGTTGTCAGAGGAAGGTAGTCACAGTAAGACACAATCTCCTGGCTGGAACTGTTTACTCCCTACTCCTTGGTCATATCTCTCTTTCTGATATTGTTGCTTTTCCTGATTCTGTTCTTGTGCTAGTTGGGCATATTTGGCTACCCTCTGACGCATCTGGGTGACATATTCCAAGGTGGTAGGTGTATCTACATGATTACCATTCTCCCACTGTTCCTTAGTGACATCTAGAAGGCCCCTAGGATTCTTGCTGTATAATAGCTCGAATGGTGAAAAACCAGTAGACGTCTGGGGCACTTTTTTATATGCAAACAGAAGGAGTGGCAAGTAGAGATCCCAGTGCTTTCCCTCATCTGATACATACTTCTGAATCAACTTTTTCAGTGTCTTATTGAAACGCTCTACCAATCCATCTGTTTGGGGGTGGTATGGGGAGGTGTACACAACTTCCACCCCTAGGGCTTGGTAGAGTCATTTCAGCAAGATGGAACAAAAGTTTGTACCCCTATCTGTTAGTATTACCTTGGGTATTCCAACCTTACTGAAAAACTTCAGCAATTCTTCCGCTATTTTTTCTGCTGTAACAGTACATAGGGGAATAGCTTCTGGGTATTTCGTACCATAATCACAAATGACCAGCACAAATCTATTACCTTTTTTACTTTTAGGTAGAGGGCCTAAGATATCCATTGCAATCCGTTCAAAGGGAACGGACACCAGTGGCAGGAGTTGCAGAGGGACTTTGTCCTTTTTGTTTATAAGAGCCACTTTCTGGCAAGCACTACAGCTCTTACAGTAGTATGCTACGTGTTCATGGATCTCCAGCCAAAAGAAATGCTGTAGCAGCCTACTGAGAGTCCTGTCCCTCCCTGCATGCCCTGCACAAGGAATATCATGGGCCAAGTACATTAGGTTAGCCCGGTACTGTGTAGGAACTACCACACATTCCCCAGTCTTAGGATTAGTACATTGTCTATACAGTCTTCTGTTTTGGATTTTAAAGCTGGGAGTTATAGAATCCTTCCCCTCAGGATCCACCTGTAAAAATAAAGGTGTTAATGTACTATCTTGTTTCTGATCATTAATAAAAGACTCATGTTCAGTACATTTCAATAATGTCTCATCATCTGTCAAGTCCTTCTTTAAAGTCCATTGATATTTATCTCTTCTCTTCTCTCATTTGGACTTTCTGATTTTCCCAGGCATGTCATACAGTTCCTCCTCAAAAGGAAAGTCCTTTGAAATACACTGTTCCTGTCTGGCCTGAGCCCGTGCTGTGACAGCACTCGCTGAAGTAACAGATGTTAGGATATTTTGAAAATGAGGAAAATCATGTCCCAATATTACAGGTACCGGCAAACGTGGCACCAGACCTACCCTTATCTGTTGCGTTTGGTCCTGCATGGTCACATTTACCTCTTTAAGGGGGTAGAAGTGCACGTCACCATGAATGCAGGTGACTCCTGTCTTGTGATTCAGAGTATTTTCTGCTTTTACAAGATCAGTCTGGACTAAAGTTTGCCTACTCCCCCGAGTCAACCAGTCCAAGCACTTCTTTTCCTTCTATGGAATTGCATCATGTATTGCCCCCAGTTGGCCAATGCTAGATGTGTAGGGTCACTCTTTCTCTTTGGGCAGAATCTAGCTATGTGACCCTTCAATTGACTCTCATGACAGACAATGTCAGGACTGTAACATCTTATAGGCTTATCCAATCTAACAGTACTAGTGTCACTAGAAACCTTATTAGTAGAAGTAGAATACATAGGCCTTACCATGGGTGAGGAGGCACTGGTCCAGGTATGTCCTTTCTGACATGATGGGTGGGCAGTCAAGAAGTCCTCAGCTAGGCTGATTGCTTTCTCTGCTGTTTCTGGATGGTGCTCCCTCACCCACGTCTGCACGTCATGTGGCAGGATCTTGATGAATTGTTCCATGATAACCGATTCAATAACTTGGTTCATGGTTTTCACAGAAGGCTGCAACCACTTCTTGCATAGATCTTGCAATATCACATATGCCTTCTACGGGGAATCCGCTGACTGGTACCAGAAAGTCCAAAACCTCTGTCTATAAGTCTCTATGCTTATATCGTAGCACTTTAAGATTGCTTGATGCACATGACCATAGTCAGTGGCATGTCTAGTCTCGACATGGCTGCAAGCTAATTGGGCCTTTCCAGTGAGATAGGAGGCTAGTCGGACTACCCACTGGTCCTGAGGCCACCCACAGGCAGTAGCCACCCTCTCAAATGTTGTCATGTAGGCCTCAATGTCATAATTCTCTTCTAATTTAGAAAGTTTAATGTATTTTGGGCCATCATTAGGTGGATTCTGATGAATGGTCCCTAGGGCCTGAATGGCCCACAATGTATCCACCCACCTTGCTTCACTTTGCAGATGGTCCCTTTCTCTTTGTTTCTCCATGTCAATTTGCTTTACAAAAAAAATCTTAACAAGTCCTCCGTCTTACTGGGGGGAGTCTCTTTTTCTTCTTCAGAACCACTAGAGACATCTTCCCATCCTGTAGCTCCTTCCTCTTGTTTGTCAATCTTGGCCTCTCATCTTCTTACATCCCCTAGGCCAAGGTTCAGTGGAATCTGTAGCTGCTCTGCCATTGTCCTTGTCAGAACACCACTGGCCATGGAATCTTCCTCCTTGTCCGGCTGCATCTGGCACCTCCTGGATATTTTTGGACAATATCCACTGCTATCCCACTTCTGACACCAAGTGTAAACGTGGGTCATAAGGAAGTAGAACACAGTGTCAGGATGCCAAATAAAAGAAGTAAATGGAAATAAACAAAAGAGGACTGATTTCATCAAAAGAAAATAATCATAAACAAGAAGATATTAAATAAAGGCATAACGGTTCAGTATAGCTTCAAGCAGAAACAGAATCCCACCTAGAAAAGAGCTAGGGGTCTGATAGGGTCAGCACCCTATCACCAACTAAAAAAAATGCTCCCAGACCTGGTCCTTTTATACAGGAGTAGGATCAGGTGACCAATTAGGCTCCACCCCTTTTTATAACTAAATACTAAAATCTTCCAGAACATTTACTTTTTAGTTTAGAGTTAAAGAAAACCTACAATAGGTTGTTAGAAACACAATGACATAAGCTAGTAGTAATACTAATAAGGCAAATCCTTTCTATGTGTGCTCTTCCAAACAGTCAGGCTCCTCCCATTACTTCTAACTATAAACAAATTGAGAAAATGGCTGCCTGGCCCTATAGCAGAGTCAGAGGGATGGAGGAGAGCCCTGGCTGCAAGAAAGGCTAAAATAGGTAAGGCAATATTTTCTAGCACAGCAGTACAAGTTTTCTTTTACCTAAAACATAGCATACAAAGCATAAGTCTGCTAATATACAAGAGTCTCTTTTCAGAAAGAAATGTGTTGTTTTAAAAAGAAACAAAACAAAATGGTCTGCAAAAGCCTGAGGAGACAAACATGCTCATTTTCAGTCTATCACACAGAAAATAGCAAGCACCAAGCAGCCTCATTTTAGCACTGAACTTTAAACTGCAGGTAACATTAACTGAAGAACCAAACTGCAGATTACCTTGTGCACACATTCTATTTTGTTTAGAAAATCATCTCTGCAGTTTATTTTGCTAGGAGGGTGACAGAAGCAGCCAGAAAGACACTCAGCTTGTCTTTCATTTCACCCTGTAGTTTCAACCCCTAATACACAAGAAGGCAAATAAGGGCTACTTTCACTGGGTTTGTCCTAGCGAAATGATTTAAACGTGTAATCAGGGGCACAGTGCAAACATGGAAGAGCAAGAAGAAATGAAAGGAGGAAAGAAAACAGGGATACACAGAACAACTACAGGTGGCCTTCCTGATAGTTGGGGAACATAGGGAGAAGAATTAGAATAGTACAAGACAAAGAATTACTGTTGCAACAGATTTGATTTAAAGAGAAAGCGTGCTCATTCCGGGATACACACAGCCCCTATTACACTACACGATTCGGAATGACTTTGTGAATAGTAAATGTATTTATAGTATATCTCCTTTTAGTGTAACTTAAAATCCATGGAGATGGATGAGGACATGAAAATAGACAGCAGTAGCTCATTTTTTCCTACTGTTACTCATAATAACATTTTTATAAATTAAAAAGCACAAGTTAAGTTTTTAGAAATGCAAAGCTTGTGCTGGTGCAGAATGTTACTATATACAAACTGCAGCTGTGTCCAATAAAATAATGCAAGCATATAGCTTTACCAAGTTACAATTGTAAAAAGAAAGCATGCTTCTACAACTGCTGTTCTTACCCCATTTTGCTTAGTTTCTTTTACGTTTCTTTCTGTATTCCTGTGGCTAAGTTAAAAGAAGTTAAAAATGGATGGAACTGCAAAACACAGCCCTTATTGTTTGCTTTTAAATTGTTATGAATAAAAAACTTGCAGAAGAGAAACACTGAGGGAAGAGTTTTACATTTTTTCCTCCCCTCACTTTGTAGCATGCCATAGTTCTTATTTTTATGTTTGCTTGTGCTCATGTGCAAGAAACATTATGAGGAAGCTTAGGAGAGAAGTGGGTTGTGGAGGTGCGGCACTATGGCAGCCAAAGCCGGCACTGCATTTGTGGGCTTGGCACTGTTCACCCAATGCAGGCCCAGTGTCCTGATGACACTGGTTCTGCAGAAGTGCCACCAATTTGAAACAATTTGGCCACTGCAATGAGGGTCCGCCTCATCATTGCAGCATCAGCTATTCTTCTACAATGAGGGAATGACCCGTTACTACAGGGTGGTACCTTGCCTGGTGTAACATTTTCCTAAACATGGCGGTGACTTATGCCACTACCTCAGAGCTCCATCCCCCTGTTGGCATGCCCCCAACCCAGTTCATTTGCCAATGGGGGAGCCCACTCCCCATCGGCATAATGTTCCCTACATTGGTTGTGTACTGAGGGGGGTACACAATCCCCCTCGGCTCTTGCCCCCAACTCTCAATATGTGACAAAAGGGGTTCCCAATCCCCATTGACTACAGCCCCCCCAAAAAAACACTCAGATGGCACACTGGGAGCCCACCTCAGTGTGCCAAAAGTCCCTGTAAATAAGAAAACCTGCTTGCGATGTTATAAAATATTTTTTAAACCTGTAAACTAGAAAATGAACCCTCGTTGAGTCTCCCCCAACCTGCATCCACCCACTGCACACCCCACCTCCCCACAGCCCCTTCACCCCATACTTATCTCCGGAGTCCAGTGCGATGATTTTTGATGGACTGGGAACACATCTGCACTCTTCAAAGCTGACCGCAAACTGAAGAAATATCAGTAAGCTGTATAATGGCATAAATCATGGTTTTTCAACTTATGTGGATATCTCAGGCATTTGGGGGACTTTTGGCACCAAATTTTCAACATGAGATTATTGGGACCTCTATTCATGAATTCAGTCACTGTCATGGTGTTATTTGGTCCGAAAAGGTGATTTCACGGTCACTACGTGGAATCACCTTTTGGGACCGATTAACAAAATAACAGTGCCACTGTTCATGAGGTGGGCTGTCAAAAAGCCTATGTTGCAAATTTGGTGAAAAAAATCCAAAAAAATACTTTTATGTGCGTGCGTTGAGGAGTTTCCATGCACACTTGTAACTTCATGAATCTGTAAGATTTTCAACATTGGCATTTTTTCACACCTCCTTATGAACAGTACAACTGTCCATTTTCACATCTTGGCCAAAATGTGTTTTTGCACTTTCTGGCACACAATAGCATGGTCACTGTGGGAAATCGGTGTTCGGGACAGATTCAGAAAATCACAGTGACACTGTTCATGAAGAGAGGTACTAAAATGCCTGTGTTGAAATTTAGTGACAAAAGTCCATCAAATGACTGTGCTACTGGCGTACGGTGCAGTTTCCATGCACCCTCGTAATTTCCCGCATTAGTAATATTTTCACTCCAGATTTTCAATATTGGCATTTTTTTCACACCTCTTTATGAACAGTACAGCTGTCATTTATCATATCTTGCTCAAAATATGGGTTTACACATCTGGCTCAGAATAGCACAGTTGCTCTGGGAAATCAATGTTCAGGACAGATTAAGAAAATCATAATGTCAGTGTTCATGAGCAGAGGTCACAAAATAACTATGTTGAAAATTTGGTGAAATAATTTCACTAAATGACTGTGTTACATGCATGTGTTGCACAGTTTCCACGTACGCTCGGAAGTTAGAACATTTTTAATATTTTCACTACAGATTTTCAACATTGACATCTCTTCACACCTCCCTGTGAATGGTACAGCTGTCATTCTTCACATCCTGACCGATTTGTGTTTTTGGACATCTGGCGCTGAATGGCACAATCACTGTGGGAACTAAAAGTCTGGGACACATTAACAAAATCACCATGCCATTGTTCATGAGAAGAGGTCCCAAATGCTTTCATGAGGTGGGAAAATTAGTAGTGCAAATACTAACAAGTGCCTGGGGCAATAGAGTTTCTAACCATAATGTCCCACCCTGTACAGACTGACAGGCATCTGGGTGTGCCTTTGGATTGCTGACTGTAATGCTCATGCCATTCCACCCCCACCCCTCCCCACAAGCAAACGTTTGGCATTAACAAATGTTTGTTTTTTTTCTTGCTACTTCCTAGTAGTAAAGTAAAGAGTACCTTTCCAAAGAAGGCTGGAAACTGTCTGTCTATAAGGATTAGCTTGCTCTGTTGATCCTAATACCATGGGATAGGGAAAGGAACCAGCTGACTATCTAAAATATAAAAGTTTATTTTTTTTCTACAGGATTTCCAAAACACAATGTAATGCCTGAATAAAGACATTGTAATAAAAGAAGTAGCATTGTACTCTGTAAGTTACATATAATAGAAACATAGACACATAGAAGTTAATGGCAGATAAGGACCACAAGGCCCATCCAGTCTGCCCATTTCTTTTTTCTGCCTTATGAATGTGCCAGTGGCCTTTGCTCTGTCAATGGTCTATCTGTTCATACTCATCTGTATTGCTCCCTTATGCCTATCCCATGCCTGTTTGAAGCCCTGCACTGTATTCATATCCACCACTTCCTGAAGTAGGCTGTTCTATGCATCCACCACCGTTTCTGGGAAAAAGAACTTCTCACATTACCCCTTAATCGGCATCCCTCTAATCTCATGCTGTGTCTTTTTGTCCTGCTATTTTTCTTATATTGAAACATGTTAGACTCCTTCACCTTGTTAATGCCCTTAAGGTGTTTGCATGTTTTGATCATATCACTTTTCTCCCTCCTTTGCTCTAGGGTATACATATTGAGCTCTGTTAATCTGTCCTCATATGTTTTCTGATGCAGTCCCTGCACCATTTTGGTTGCACTTCTCTGGACTGCTACAATTTGGTTAATGTCCTTGTGAAGGTGTGGCATCCCGTACTGCACACAGTACTCCAGATGGGGCCTAACCAGTGTCTTGTAAAGAGGGATTATCACCTCCCTCTTCCAACTTGTGATACCACTACTAATACACCCCAACATCCCTCTAGCTTTACCTACTGCTTTAGAGGTCTGCTTGGATGATTTCAGGTCATCGGTGATGATGTCACCCAAGTCTCTTCCTTCTTTGTGACTGCCAGCAACTCTCCTCCCAGCCTATAGGTGGCTTCAGGGTTTCTCTTCCCTATCTGCATGAACTTGCATTTCTTTGCATTAAACTCCAGTTGACAATCTTCTGACTATTTTGCTAGTTTATCCAGATCTCTTCTCATTCTGCCCACCTCATCTGGATCATCTACTCTGTTGCAGATCTTGGTGTCATCTGCAAACAGACAAACCTTACCCTCCAGCCCATCTGCAATGTCATTGATTATGATATTGAAGAGGACTGGCCCTAGGATTGATCCCTGAGGCACCCCACTTGTGATCTGCATCTCTTCTGACTGTATACCGTTTACCACCACTCTCTGTTTTCTGCCCATCAACCAGTTTGCCACCCAGTTGACCAACTTCTGACCCACACTGAGCCTACCTAGCTTATTAATCAATCTTCTATGTGGAACAGTATCGAAAGCTTGGCTGAAGTCAAGTTAGGTGACATTAACTGCTCCCCCTTGTTTTACCACTCTGGTTACCCAGTCAAAGAAATCTATGAGATTAGTTTGACAGGACCTTCCTTTTGTAAATCCATGCTGTCTTGGATCCTGTGCTCCTAGGGATTCCAGGTGTTGCACTATCCTTTCCTTAAGCAGTGCCTACATAATCTTGCCCACTACTGAGATAAGACTGACTGGTCTGTAGTTCCCTGCCTCCTCCCTGCTACCACTCTTGTGGAGCATGATCACATGAGCTCTTCTCTAGTCTTCTGGGACCTCTCCTGTGCTCAAAGACTCACTAAACAGTTCTGATAATGGCTCTGCTAGTTCCACCCTTTGCTCTTTTAGTATCTGGGATGAATGCCATCAGGTCCCATTGCCTTGTCCACCCTGAGCTTATTGAGCTCTTGTAGGACCCTTTCTTTTGTGAAGGGACTAGTGCATGCATCCCTGCTCCCTGTGTCCATGGTGCTGAGCTGTGGGCCCTGCCCTACTTTCTCTTCAGTAAATAAAGAGCAGAAGTATCTATTTAGGATATATGCTTTCACATGGTCCTCCTCCTCACATGCCCCATTATCCCCTTTGATCTTAGCAATACCCCCTCTGGACTTTCTCCTTTCATTAATGTATCTATAGAAAGTCTTGTCACCTTCTTTTACTGTTCGCACTAGTGTTTCCTTGGTTTGGGCCTTTGCCTGCCTTACTACCTTCCTTGATTCCTTTAGGGAAGTTTGGTATGCCTCTCTATCTTGAACCTGCTGCATTCCCTTATATTTCCTGATGGCCAGCCTTTTGGCTCTGACCTTTACTACTGTTTTTGAGAACCAAAGTGATTTCCTTCTTCTTTTGCACTTCCTTTTCTCTCCAACACAATGGGATGTTGCTTCAAATATTGTACCTTTAATGCTTGCCCACTTTGCCTGTACCCCGTCACATGCATTTCCTTTTGCCAGGGCTAGCTTAACTCTGTTGGCCATCTTAGCAAAGTCAGCTCCTCTGAAGTCCCACATTTTTGCCTTGGAATGGGACGATTTTGTTCTAGTGACCAAATTGAACCATACCATGTCATGGTCACTGGCCCCCAGGTGACCTTCTACCTGGAGATCTGTGATCCTTTCCCTGTTGGTCAGTACTGGATCTAGGATAGCCCTGTCTCTTGTGGGTTGTTCTACTAGTTGTTTGAGTCCCTCCCCCTGCAAGGAATCCACCATGTGTCTAGTTCTGGCAGATGTTCCTGCTGGCATTGACCAATCTGTATCTGGCATGTAGAAGTCTCCCATTATCAGAACCTCCCCTTTAGCTGTCATGTTTTATATATCTTCTAACAGTAATGTGACTATGTCCTCCCCCTGGTCTGGATGCCTGTACAAACCATGATAATAGTGACTACCTAATTCATGAGCATCCTTGAGAAAGCAGAACACAAGTGCCCTCATCTTGGATCAAACCCCTGACCCTTTGCTTGTAAAGCCAAGACACATCCAGTGGAAAGTTACAAAGTTACATCACATGACTTGCTGTGGTAGGGTATACAAATCACTATGCTTGTGGCAGCAGTAGCTGTTTTTGGCTTAGTACTTGCTGACCATTGAAGAAGGTGGACATTCTGTCTCTTAAGTCCTGGAAAGTTACTTTGGCTTGTTGAAGTCATTAGTTTTTCTTTTGCTGCTGTTCTTGTTTCATTTTATTTTTATTTTTCTTTCCTGACTGAATTTAAATATGTTAATAAAACCACACCAGTGGTGTGTTCAGCCTTCAAGATATGATTCTGTTGTCTGTCTGTATCCCACTAACCTCTTACACTTTGTGTCCGAAGTGGTATTTGAACAGGGTGTCTGGAGTGGCATGGGGCTGCTCTTGGTGGATGTCAAGCCTGATGTCCAGAGAGAGTAACAACTGATGCACCAGGAGCATTGAGAAGATATTCCTGTCAGCCAGAGAGGGGTTCTGACCAGAAACATGATGGAGAAGTTTAGAGAATTACCCCAGGCAGGACTAGATCTTAGAGCTCTGAGGAAACTTCTGAAGAAGGATGATGTGTTCAAGGTAAGCATGGATGAAACAGGGTAGAATGTGTCTAATGGACCCCTAGAAAAGCTTAATGAGCTCCTGAGGTGGTGGTGCATTAAGCAACTTGAGATGGAGTGACACCAAGAAAAGGAGTGGCAGTGACAAGTTGAAAGCTGAATGGACACCCTAAAGGTTTTACATAAGCTGGGAACAAACTCACAAGCCAGAGAGATCCCAAAGGACATTAAACTGACAAAAATGACTAAAAATGCTGATGTGGGGGCTTTCCTGACTACACTGGAGAGGGTGGCAAGGGCTTGTACCTTGCCAAGGGACCAGTGGGTAGTGAGACTGGTGCCATATTTTAGCAGCTGTGCCCAGTTAGCCTACTGCCATATGCACAGTCATCACATGGACAATTATGATGAAGTTAAGAAAGAAATCCTAAGGAGATATGACATCAATGCTGAGACCTATAGGCAAAGAATTTGAGCCATTCAAACACATACTCAGGATACTCCTAGACAACTGTTAGTAAGATTGAAAGAACTATATCACAAATGGCTGCAACCCAAAGGGAAAATTGTGGATCAACTCGTGAAAACCAATCATATCAGAGCAATTTGTGCAGATACTTCCCCAAGACATCTAGATGTTGGTCAGGGAACACCAACCAAAGTCATCTGTGTGTACTATCTCCTTGGCTGAAGACTATTTAGCAGCACATCAATTTCATAGGAACTTTAAGGGGACTTCTCCTACTCCACAGAATCGGGTAAGAAACCCCACTTTCTCTAGACCCCCTCTTAAATCTACTATACAGTCTGCAGAAGGGAAAGATGGTAAAAGTAGGAAGGACTATAATGATGTTTGTAACCCTGGCACCATTTTACCAAGGGATACTACTTCTGCCTGTCCTCCTGACAACAGACTGAGGGGCCTGGGTTCAGAACTGGCAGTACTGGGGTGCTCCTACCCTCAGTAAACTCAATATTCTGGTACCTCTACCCAGAGTAATGCTTTCATGGGTATCTATCCCGACTGGTACATCCCTCTGGGAAGCTATAACCAGCCACAATCCCACCTAGTGACCTTATACCTTTAAATTGGTAATATCCAGTTGCAGCATTTAACTGATAGTTGGTAACAGGCATTAATTATATACTCACACACCTTGTACTTACCACCAGGGTTTGCTCTTCTGGCACACACCATTGGAACTCCCTGTAAAAAACAGCATTTGCATGCAAACATGTACTTTTAAACACTTTATCAAGGTTTCAGTAGCTTTAAACCAGACAATGATAGGCTCACAAGCCAGCTAAACAGTGAAACAGTAAATCAAGTTTCTTAAGGTGGAGTGAACAAGGATTGGGTGTGAATTTAGATAAAAGATTACTGTATTCTGACAGATTACTTTGCATGCAATTGATTAAGTCCCTGTATTAAACAGTCTATAACTACTGAGTACCCAGAGTGTAATGCTGCCATGAAAGAAATGGTGCCTGAGGTTGCTGGCATTGCAGCTGTTGTTGGGGCCCTTGATGGAAACAAAGCAAGTTAACATAGGCAAGCACAGATCCTGGCTTAGTTGTATCTATGGCTGGTTGGCCTAGTCTATTGGAAAACTTAAAAGCTAGTTGAATACAATCAGATGGTACAATTGAAATCATGAAAAACACTTGTTGCAGGGAGCTACTCTGTATCTACTCACTGTACTCCACAGATGAGTGAAGACCTGGTGAAATGAAGACTGGTGCTTGGAGTGCTGCACATAGGGAAAATGGGCTAACATGACTCATCACCACTTCACGGCCTTTCCCTGTAGGTGGCCACAACCTGCATTGATCTGCTGTGTAGGGAGATGATTCTCTGGGTTAGGTCTCTCACCGAAAGGCTTTTGCTGGTACAGGAACAAGCAGCATGGGCCAAGATTGGCATGGGCCCAGATGCAGCCTGTATCTCTGGAATGGTTCAGTTATTTTGCTGGTGAAACCTCCAGCTGATAGACAAATCGGTTTCTAAGTAAGGCTGGCTCCCTTGTGGTAAACAGGAGTCCCTGGCTCACAGTCTCTTCACATGCAGTAAGCCTCAGAACATCAAGCTGAAGAAACATTAAACATTCTCTTTTCCTCAGTTTGTGGTTGGTTGCAATCTCAGCCAAATTGCTGAGCAACCCCTCTGTCTGCTGGCAGGCAGTTCCTGAATATCGATCCCCTTTTGGATCAAAGTTGGACCACAGAAGACAAACAGGTCTCTCCTGTGAGAATCTTCACAAAGCCAAAACAGGTTCCTCTCTCCTCAAAGTCTCAAGCTGGACTGCCACACTGGTTTAAACTTGTTCTCAGACTTGTCCACTTTTTCATGCAATCTGGTTGGCTAAGGGAGTTGTCAGTCACAATCTTTTATTCCTATTGGTTCTTTTAGGTGCCAAACACTAGAGCCCACCATTTCTCTCACAAGGCACCTGAGCTAAGGACTCTTAAAGGTCCCCTGAGTCCTGATTGAGCCAAACCTGGAAGTTCCAGACCAAACATAGTGGTTCCCATCAGGAAGTGCATACTGCAAGGAAGGTAGATTAAATAACTTGCTTTATCTCAAAAACAGTAAAGAATTAAAAGTAAATATTTACAGTACAACATAGGGCTCACTCTAGCCTGTTAGCGACAGCAGAGTGGAGAATATTAGGAAGTGTCTGGCTGGTCATGAGCTCTGCAGTGCTTGGATCCAGCCCAAGCTACTTACAATATACTTACAGGCTGTGGCACTTAAAGGGATAGCGCAGAGGCATAGCATGGCACTCTCACACAGGTCAAGTGGACAACACCAACAACCATGGATTTGCTATCCCTGAGGGACATCTGCCTGGCAGTGGGCATCTCTGGAGCTGATGGAGACACTCAAGGTAAGCCACACAATTTGGAAGGTGGGGGTACATGTTATTTGCCACTATTGCCAGAATAAAGGACATATTGCAAGGTAATATAAAAAAATGAAAAATAAATGTTCACACTTGGAACTTGTCACAGTGCGTGTTCCCTCAGTGCCATATTCAGTGGTGCTGAGTAATGGCACAACACCACTGAATATCACCTGGTACATGCCCTGGCTCATCCCATTATGATGTGCCCAGGCTTGCTCCCCTGCCTGGCGCAGTCTGAATATCCCAACCAGGATGTTAACACATCAGTGAGCACTGATGCCATTTGTCTGTGTTAGGAAGGTTGTGGGTGAAGTTGCCTTGTACATGTTAAAATATGCCAGCTGCAATTAACAACTACTTGTAGAAGCAAAAGGTTGAGTGTTTTTTTCCACTTTCTTTGCAATTATATTATAAACTGAGCCAGGAAAAAAGTAAGACTGAACAGATCAGAGCTGACATTAAAAAATGTGATGTTCCTAAGGTCTGTTGCATTCACTATGCTTTAATTTTTGTGGAAGGAGCATGAGGTGGATCTATCATGTTGGAACAACTGACTATCAGAGCTGCCTGGGGAAGTAATTAAGGAGTGCCTGAAACTGCATCTAGGCATACTCCCCCAAACACACACACACACACACACACACACACATATATATAAGCTCCTAAAGATCCACCCCCACCTTTTTTTTTATTCATGTGAAAGAGCCACAGGTTTTTCTTAAACATTTATATACTAAAACCATAAAATTCAGCTTTTGGGATTAACAATATTTGTTTACCATATTCAATCTCTCTCTATATATATCTATATCTATATATATATATATATATATATATATATATATATAGATAGATAGATAGATAGATAGATGTATATAGATATATCTTTATATATCTATCTATATATATATATATATGTTTATAAAATGGGTAGGAAAAATTATGTCTGCTGATTTGTTGGAACACATCACCTGACTGTGCGTATATCAGAGCATAACCACACACCTGCGCTTTTACCCCCCTCCAAAACAATTTTGACATTTTATATGATAGATAAATCACTCTGAGGTGTGTGGTCGCACTCTGATATATGCATGCCTTGGGTGGTTGTCGCACTCGGCCTGCAGCCCCGTGTGTAACAATGCACAGCAAAGCGTGCGTATATCCGCTGCTACTGCACACTTCAGAGTGGTTTATCTATTACATATATACACACACACACATATATATATATATATATATATATATAGTTTGTCTTTTTAGTAGTTTCAAAATGTTGAAAGCATTGGTGTTAGTAATGCATTTAGAAATACATGTTTAATTGTCTTTAGAGTTAAACATGCAGTTTCATGTGAGGGCACATTTTTTTGGGGGGGTCAACCAGGAGTGGCACATTAAGCTGAAAGCTTGTTTACAGGGACAACCTGGGAGCACATGGTTGAATCCATGATTGAATCCCATGGTGTGGAGCACCCTAGCCTCACCTACACCATAGACAGGCAGCACCTCCAAGAAGGTTACTGTGCATGTTACTTGTCTAAGGCCCCTCCACAACTCCACAAACTCTTCCTGCACTGCTGTGATCCCTTTCTTAGCCAGGTCATTTGTCCATAGGTGGACAATGACATCCAGCTCCCTTCCCTGTGCAGTTGCTCCAGTGATCCTAAGGATTTGCTCCCTGTCCCTCCAAGCCATGGTGCCAGGCAGGCACCTTACCTCCCATCTCCTCTTCCTCCCCCAGTTCTACCTTCATAACAATGGAGTCTCCCACCAGTAGTTGTTTCCTTCCCCTGTGGGGTCCCATGCCACCCTCCTATGGGTCTCCCTTGTGGAGGTTCCCAGCATCCTTCTTGGTCTCCACTGTGGGTGCCTCCATAGAGGAACCACACTTTTACAGAATGGCATAGGAATTGTGGAGAGGTACGACTGGAGGAATGCACCTCTGTTCCACCACCCTCACCCTCCCTGAGCCCACTGTGGTCCAACTGCTCCTCTTTCTTGACAACCTCTGAGGCAACAGCAGTGGCCCTGGTTGTCCCTGGATGGAAGAGGAGGTCCCACAAATCCTGGCCAACTCACCCTGGAGATCAGCAACCTCCTCCCTCATCCCAGAGAGGTGCCAACAGATGGGACAACACTTCATCCTGCAGAACGTCAACCAGAAGATTGCTGCTCCATGGGTATCAGAAAAAAAAAATTAAAAATTTGACTAAAAGATATGTTATGGAAATTGTCAAACAAATCCTTGAATCCAGTAGATTGGGATAAGTGTAAACAATCAAGAAGTTCTTTAAAAACAAAAATAAAGCAAGCAAAATTGCAATATTTTAGAAATAAGAGTGAAGAGACAAGAGGTACAGGAAAATACTCATCTTTATTAAACTGATTTGAGAACCCTTCAAAAGGAGCCCCAAAAATTCAAATGGAACAGAATGGTGATTTACAAGACAGTATAAAATTGCTGATATATTAAATCATTAGTTTACTGCTCCTCCAGACATGGCAGGAAAACTAGGGAGAAAATCACAAATAGAAAATGAACAGAAAGATGGAAAAGTTGTGGAGGGATTATTGGGTAATGAGTCACAAAATAAGATGGTATATTTGAACAACGAAGGAAACTCTGTGCCAGGATTTAGGTTTAAATACATTACTTGTAAACAAGTAAAAGAAATAATATGATCATTAACTAAAAATACAGCCCCAGGGAAGGATAAGATCAAAATGAGATTTCTGAAAGATGCAGAGTGTGTTGTAACCCCAGTTTTGACTAAATTATTCAATTGGAGCCTGAGGGAGGTAAAGGTCCCTAACTTATGGAAAGAGGCAAAAATAGTCCCAGTTTTTAAAGGAGGAATAACAACAGAACCCTCAAACTACCAACCCATGGCCCTTTTATGTGTGATATCAAAGATCCTGGAAAGACTGGTGCATGGACAGCTATGCAACTATTTGGAGAAGTATGCCTTGCTGTCCATGCACCGGTCCGGATTTAAAAAGTATCACTCCATGAACACTGAGCTCACTGACTTGATAGATATAGTGGCATCTTCCCTGGATAAAGGAAAGAAAGTGGGAGCAGTGTTCGTGGACTTGTCCAAAGCATTTGATACAGTAAACCACCAAAGGTTATTGGAGGGTTTAAAACATATAGGTTTATCATAAGAGGTATGCACCTGGTTTCACTTATACCTGGTAGGACGAAGGCAACAAACTATATTGGATGGGAATTATTCAGCTAATTTAGAAGTACTGCAGGGAGTACCTCAGGGATCTAAATTGAGGCCTTTATTATTTTTAATTTACACAAATCAAGTGATTGATGCAGTAAAAAAATTGCAAATTAGACTTTATGCGGATGACACAGTCATATTAACTACAGGGTCTTATCAAGACCAGGTGTAAATAAATCTACAATGAGATTTTCTAATTGTTCAGAGCTGAATTGAAAATTTGGAGCTAATCTTACATTGTAAAAAAATCAAAGGTGATGATGTTTTCAGGTGGTACTAAGTTAACTCAGAATTATTTGAAACTGGAAATAAAAACTAATACAGGAGAGTGCTTAAACCAGGTCGATGAATATAAATATTTAGGACTATGGGTGGATAGTAAGCTTAAATTTGAATACCACATAAATGATATGGTCAATAAGGTTAGTTGTAGGCTAGGTGCTTTGAGACAGATGAAGTATTGCTTAGATGCTAAAATGAGAAGGTCAATAGTAAACCAAATGTTAGACCTTGTAATAGATTATGGTTTATATATTTATGGGTTTGCTAATACTAAAAACTTAAAAAAAGGTGGAGGTGTTATACAATCGACTAGCGGAGTTTGTATTAAAAGATGATAGTCGATCTCATCATTGCCACCTATATGAGAAATTGAATTGGCATCCGCTTAGGGACAAATAAAATATTATTTGGATAAATCAAGTAAGAAAGGTAATAAAAACTACAAAAGAAAAACCCATTTATTTATATAATAAATTAGTAAAAAAATAATCATTGACATAATCTACGGAATGAAAAATTGCTCAGAGACTGCCAAATAAAAATTCTGAAAACTAAATATGGAGAAATGACCTTATCATTCAATGCAGTAAAAGTTTGGAATGAATGTAAAATACAAACAAAAAATATAGACGATAGTAAAGATATTCAATACAGCTCTTAAACAGGAATCTTCATGGCTTGGATGTCAAGCGTGCCTAGGACTACAATTTGGCTGCTGAGCTCTGTTTTGCAGCAACCTGACTGGATTGGAGTGGTATTGCAGTTTGTCCTTCCAATTCTTGAATCCCCATCTCCACAAAGACATAGACAGAGTGGAGGCTGTTCAGAGGAGGGCAACCACAATGGTGCAGGGTCTGCACCAGAAGACATACGAGGAGAGACTAAAGGAGCTTAATATGTATATTCTTGAGGAAAGGAGGGAGAGGGGGGACATGATAGAAACTTTCAAGTATGTCAAGGAGTACAAGAGGGTAGCATCTCTCAGAAGAAGAGATGTACAAGAACAAGGGGCATAATTTGATGATGGGGGAAGGCTCAGAGTTAATGTTAGAAAGTATTTTTTTACAGAGAGGGTTGTGGATGCATGGAACAGCCTTCCTGAGGAGGTAGTGGAGTCAGGAATAGTGGGAAAATTCAAGAATGCATAGGACAAACATAAGGCAATTCTAGTGGGGGGTAGAGGAAGTAAGCTGTTGATTAACTAGAATCTGCAGCTTATACATCAGGTAAGAAAATGGGCAGACTAGGTGAGCCAAGCAGTCCTTATCTACCGTCAAATTCTATGTTTATATATTTCTCTTTAGTACTGCCTGTTAGTTTCCTAGACTCTAGGTGAGAGCAGAGTCTGGGTAGCTTTTATACAGTCAGCGAGGAGAGGTGGGAGCCTGCCTGACTTTTTCTATCAAACATTCGGTGACATCTGTTGGATTTATTGTTGAGGACAGCTGGTCAATACTATATGGACATTAAATAAGGTTTTATACATTTGTGAGTGATAGTAAGAGTGTTTGGGGGAATAATTTTTATATATTCTTTGTTAATTCTAGTAGTAGTTAGGTTTGATTTAATATATTGTGTCATTTCTTCCCTTTGTGGGGAGTGGTAACTTAAGAGATTTAATGTGTTTGATTATTTAGGTTTTGTTTATTTTTTATTTTTTGTATTATTTTTGTGGGGTTTGGTTTAGTTTATTTTTGGGAATTTAGTTAATTAATCAAGGAATCCAGTGGGGGTATTGTATTGTTGCTGAAGTTTTTGGGATGGGTAGGAGGCCTGTTTTCACAGTTGTGCACTACTCTCCCTCCATTTTTCCTGCCCTCTGCCCCCTCCCATTGCAGCTGTCAATCTACCAGTGCTGTAGAGCACTGGGTATTGTTCATAAAGGGAGGAAGAAGGATAGGGGGTGCGAACAGTGGAGGTAGGAAGAGCGGGGCTGTCATCTTGAGGTAGTGGGATCCAGAAGATGCCCTGGGATGAAATGGAGTCTGGAACGTGGTCCTTCATGTCTGGTCTCCATACCCAAGGGCACCTCCAATATTGTGGGCCAAGTAGCTCGAGCAACCCTTGAGGCCTGTCCAACTTGGGATGTGTTGTGTAATGCCAGATCCATCAAAAATAAGACAGTAGTTATTGCAGATCTCATTGGGTTGGTGGATCTGGCATGTATAACCAAGACCTGGCTGGATGAGAATGCTGGCCCTGTATTAGCGGCCGCTATTCCAGCTGGGTATTCGGTGTTACACCATCCAAGGTTGTACCATGGGGGAGGGGGGGTTGCGGTCTGTTTTAAGACCGAACTGGTCCTCACGTGTACTAGTTGAGGAGGCCAAGTCATTTGAATGTACTGTTGTGGCAGGTGTGGGGTGTAGGATCGCTCTCATCTACTGTCTGCCAGATGATGAGAAGCGGTTTTTACAGGAAATAGTGAATTTCGTCATCGACATGTCATTTGAGTCATCCAGGCTGATGGTCCAGGGTGACTTTAATGCCTGGGTCGATGATGAACTTTTGCAATTTGGGCAACATTTCCTCCAATTGATAACGTCATTGGGCCTCACACAAGTTGTTACTTCTGCCACTCATAAAGGTGGTCATTCACTTGACTTGGTCTTCCTCCTGGGGATCAAAGCCTCTGATTTGGGTGTAGAACCTGTCAGTTGGTCTTATCATTATACCGTGGGTTTCTGTTTTTGTGCCTCTGTTTTTTCACCCCCCCCTTTATAGGCCTACCCCTGTGGAGATGGTCAGGTACCGCCCTTTGCGAGATGCAAGTTCTGATGGCCTGGTGGCGGTGCTTGACCTATCAGAGTTTCATGGCCTGAGCAGTGATCCCGCAGCCTTGTTTCTGGCCTATAATAAGGCCATTTCCCCAGCTTTGGATATCATTGCCCCTGTCCATGTTCATCCTCTCCCCCTTCGCCCTTGGTCCCCATGGTTTGATGGGACCTCGAGGGAGATGCGGTGACAAGGACGAAGATTAGAACGTTGCTGGCGAAAATCCACCCTGGATGCTGACCATCTTAGATTGATGGAACACTATCAGTCCTATCATTCTGCAATCCCTCTTAAGAAGGCAGAGTTCCTGTCCTGGGAGATTGTGGCTGCTCAGAACTGACCGGCTCAGGTCTTTCGAACTGTAGACAGGCTGTGCAACCAGCCTGCCTGCATGTGCGAAGAGTGTTTTCGCAAGTGGAGTGTGAGGAGCTTGCTTGCTTCTTTGTAGATAAGGTGGCTGACATCAGGGCATCATTCAAGCCCACATCTTCTATAGGAGATGCGATGGATTGGCACCGGGTCACTGCCTCTGGTCCCTCCTGGAGTTCCTTTGACCAGCAGGATCTCATTGATGTCATGTGGATCGTCCAGGGTATGCATCCTACATGCTGCAGTTTGGATCCAGGCCCAACTTCCCTGATAAAGGGTTGTTGTGATGTTATTGGCCTGGTCCTTGCATGGATAGTCTGGTGCTCCTTGGAGACAGGTGAGTTTCCTAGCTCCCTGAAAGAGACGGTAGTAACACCACTCCTGAAGAAAGCTTCTTTGGACCCAGACTGCCATGCTAACTACAGACTGATCTCTAATCTTCCCTTTGTGGGGAAGTTAATCGAGAAAGCAGTGGCTGTACAACTGGAGAACCATTTGACCATCCATGACATCTGTGAATCATTCCAGTCTGGTTTTCATAAAAGGCATAGTAACAAGACTGCGCTGGTTCGGGTGATCAGTGATCTCCTGATGGTGAGAGATCGAAACAGCCATTCCATCTGGGTCTTCTCAATCTCTCTTCAGTGTTTGACACTGTGGAACATGGGATACTTCTTGAATGCCAGAGGTTTATCTGTGGACTATCTAGTACAGTCCTTGGGTGGTTTAAATCGTTCCTCACTGGCAGAACTCAGAGGGTGGTGTCAGGGATAAATTCCTCTGGCCCAGTCTCGCTGTCATGTGGGATGCCTCAGGGGTCAGTGTTGTCTCCCATGTTGTTCTCAGTGTATATGCTACCCATCAGAGACATTGTAAGAAGGTATGGGCTAAAGTTTCACTGCTATGCTGATGATGCCTAGCTCTACCTATCTCTTGCGCCTGACCAGGATAGAGCTATCTCGGTATTTTATAACTGCCTCACTGAAATCCAAAACTGGATGAATTCGAGCTAGCTGAGGTTGAACTCAGAGAAGACAGAGGTAATGGTTCTGGTCTCAGGTCATGGGATAAAGAGGTTAGGAGATGGTTTGCCCTCAGGATTATTTCTGGGTGGCTCCCAGCTCCTGACCTCTGACCCGGTGCAGAACCTGGGGGTGATTTTTGATGACAGGCTGATGTTAAGATCACAGATGTCAGCAGTCATTTAATTAGCCTTTTACCATCTGAGGAAAATTTCTAGGATCAAGCACCTAGTTCCATCCAGTGACTTGCCTATATTGGTCCATGCCTTTGCGACCTCTCGCCTTGACTATTGCAACTCCCTTTATCTAGGGCTAGCAGGGGTTGATATCCACTGCTTTCAGCTAGTGCAGAATGCTGCAGCCCGACTTTTGACTGGTACTTCTCGTACCTGTCATATTTCTCCAGTGCTGCGCAAACTGCACTGGCTGCCAATACAGTGGTGATCTCCTTTAAAGTCGGTCTTCTGACTTATAAAGCCCTCCACAGACTGGGCCCAGTTTACTTGAAAGAGCTTCTGGTGCCCTACTGCCCTAAGCGATCACTCCGCTCAGTGGACAAGGGGTTGCTAGAGGTTCTGAGGGTTTCTTTGAAGTCTTTGGGGGCCCGTGCTTTTATGTACGTGGCCCCTACCCTCTGGAATTCTCTACCCTGTCCGCTTTGGGAGTGCACATCTGTGGAGAAATTTAAGTGTGCCTTAAAAACCCATTTGTGGTCATCAACGTTTTGTTGATTGATGTTTTAATGATGATGTTTTAATAGTTTATGTATTATTTCATGTATTTGTGTTTTATTTTCTGTTTAAACAAGTATATTGTTAATGTGCCTTGGTTTTAGAAAGGCACAATATAACATTATTATTATTATTTATTATTATTATAATTAACAAGGAGATGTACATGCTGTGATTAAAATCAATAAATGAATGCAATATGTGTACTACTGGAAATGCTATTGAAATATTCATAATAGAAAATTTAGTTATTCTATTTTTTTCATACAGTATTGCAATTTACATTAGAATACATTGTGATTTAGTATTTTTATTGAACTCTTGAAGGAACATTTGTGTATTATATAGCAATACATGTTTTAAGAAACTTATGTATAGTATAAATCTTATAAATTCAGGAGCACCTTGAAAATGGGACCATAGTCCTAATGGTGTATTGTGCCATCCAATCCTGTTGTAAAATAAAGGTTTTTACTACTACTTACTACTACCTGTAAACAAACTTCAGCTAGTGTGTCTCTCCTGGTTAAAGATAATAAAAAAAAAGACCATGATACCCCATTACCCCCTCTGCATCGGCCAACTGATACAGTATCACCTTGCCACCACAGGGTGAGCTTTCTACCCTGCTAACCCCCTTCCCCACAAGCACGTCATGCCAAGTTTCTCTCCATCACCTGTGGTATGTCTTCTAGAAATCTGTCTAACCTTATGCTAGACAGGTGCACACTATCCTTGGCATATAACCCAGGTTCCTTGATCTTAATCCCATCATGCTTTAATGCAGTTCCACCAATGCTCCCAATAAATTACCTCACAGCAGCATTGTGCAGCTGTTGAACCATCTCTATAGCCCTAGGTTCTCATGCATGGTGACTCTGCATTCTTTGTATAATGTCTTAACTCACAATATGCATATTGGGCCATATGCCCTTCAACTAACATAAGTCCTCTTTCACATGCCATAGCAGGTCAATGAAAGATAGGGCCCCCATGCCACCCAACTGAATCACCAGGATCTGGGAGGTCCCCTCCATCAGGCTTCCGCCAACATCATAGGAAGCAGCCCATGCCATCTCATGCCCCTGTGTCCCAGCCAATAAACTTCAAATACCTTGGTTCCAAGAACAAATGGTCACCACCCTTGCTCTGCCCTGCATGTCTGGCTGCCTAATGCACAAAGGAATGACTGCACACCCAAATCCTCATCCTCCGGAACCTAGGACCTACCAAGACAAAAGAAACAGGTTAAATCATGTGTGGCATCACATATCCTTTGAATGGCTTTGAATGGCTTCCCCATAAAGCCTGAACCTGATCTTCCATGAGCACTTCTGCCCATGAATGCGATGCTGCACTGATCTGGACAAATGGGTATTGAACCCGTCTGAGTTTATCCCCAACCTCTTCAAGCTCTTTCACAACCCCCATCTGAACTGAAATGCCTTAACCAGGATTCCATCATCATGTCAGAACAATGCTCTACCATCACCTGACCTCTAGGTGATGTAGACCTAGACCCTTGCCTGGACCTTCTATTGGATCCCTGGTGGGGACCTTAAGCAGCAACTGCACCCTTGTGCCATGCTGTCTGATGTGCACTTGCACAGACCAATGAAAACATCCACTTTTTTCAGTGCCACTTTCTCATCCATCAATGTTACAGGCTGCCCTGCCTCTTTGGTAAGCTGCACTATTTCAGATACACAGAAGGTTCTGCAGAAAGCCACCATGAAGGATGTTCTGAACAGTCAGACCTCCGACTCCGATTAGCAAACTCCCAGCAGCAGACCCCACACCCAGTTCAAAAGCACCAGGCTAATTGGCCACCTGCCGTCAGGTCTCTTCAGGGTGTCTCAGACATAACATTCCAGCATCTTGTGAAAGGGAAAGGCTTCCATGTGATCAGCGTGTTCCATAACCTTGGAAAACTAGGCAATACTCACCAAGTGTTGCCCGAATACGGCCAATGAACTCACTTGGCACCTCATATGAAGGACGTAGGTGCACAAGTGTCAACCAAGTTGGGCCAAGTGTTATCCCAGCCTTGCCCATGGCTTACACTTAAACAATTATAAACCCCTCCTTTGATGAACAGCCTGCATGCTAAGAGACAATGATCCCCTGATTAGTTTCCAAGTTTTGGTGTTACCAAATCCCACAGGTACACTGGGACTTCATTGGGGTATCGCTCCACTGCTGGTGCCAGCTACAGGAACCTCTGCCAATGTGAATGGAAAAAAGCATCAGCAATTTCATTGGCAACACCTGGCATGTGCAGTGCCCTGAATTTAATATTCAGCAACAAACATCTTAATACAAAGACCCTCATAAGATCCCCCCCTGGCTCCTTTGCCACCTGTCAGTTGATGGTATGCACCACCCCATATTGTCAGACCTGAAGATAATGGCTCTGTCCTTAAAGTGCTTTCCCCATATTATTAGGGCCACCACTACAAGAAAAAACTCTAAAAAGGTTACTTGTCTCAGCAGGCCCCCAGATGCTGAAGATGTGGACCACAGACTAGTACACCACTGGCCCTGGAAATACACCCTGAAACCCAAGCTGCCCACAGCATCGGTGAAGAGCTTCACCTCTTGGCTGGTTAAAGCAGTCTGCCAGTTTGTCCTGCCATTAAAGCATTTTAAGAAGGCCTACAACACACACAAATCTTCCCCTCATGGATTCTGCTACCCAAATCTTATGATGTGGGTTGGAGTAACCTGATTCCACTTGTGTGAGACATCATATAAACATCCTTCCCATGGTCATGATTCTACACACAAAATTCAGTTGTCCAACCAACTGCTGCAATTCTCACAATCTGGTCTCTGTGCCCATGCCACAATAACCAGCTGTGCCATTAATGCTTCTAACTTCTGCTGAGTTAGTCTCACTCCCTAGCCACTGTGTCAATTTCAATGCCCGAAAAGGACAGCGAAGTGGCTGGGCTTCTGGTTTTGTCATGGGCAGGTGGCACACCGAGGTCTACACACACCTCATGGAATGCTTCCATGAGCTGGGCACAATTCATGGTGCCAGCCCTCCCCACAAACAAAAAATCATCCAGATAATGCATAACCTCTGTTCATCCCACTTGTTGTGTGGTGGCCCAGTGCTATGCCATGCTGAACTGCTTAAGCAACGAGCATACCACTGCATAACCCATGACCATGTAGTTGTCCTTATAACACTGCCCTTCCAACTTCATCCCTAGCAGGTCCCTATCCTCTGGGTGCAGTGGCAGCGACCTAATTGCTGATTCAGTGTCAGCCTTCCCCAAGAGTGCTCTCTGTCAGGCTGCTCAAATCACCTTAAGTGCATTGCCAAATTGCACATATGACACTGCTGTATGTGCGGGATCTAGGTTGTGAGTCATAGATTCGCCCTTGGGGTATGATAAATGGTTGATCATCCGAATTCCCTTGGGGTCTTCATAGGAACCAGCCCTATGGATGAAACCCTTAACACTGGGCTTGTTGGCTCCCAAAATGGGCCACTAACCCTACCTACCACTTCTTCCTTCATAAGCTTCTTCTTCATCACCTCCAGCTGCTCCCTGGCAGACTTCAGGTTATCTGCTTCTCAAGGGCAGCGTGGACCTTCATACAGGATTGGTAAATCTGCCCAGAACACTTCTACAAAGTATCGTGTGGCACACAATAATAGTAATATTAACTTCATGCTGTCAAAAAATAATGACAAGAACAGAAAAGAAGCAAACTGAGCAAACCTGTCTCCATAAGTGCCACTTATTATTTCATGAAGTGCACAATGCACCAAAGATAAAAACAAAAAAAAGGCAGAACACACAAAGGAAAGAAGTTAAAAAGTTTTATTGGCAAAGACTGACACCCAGAGAAGATATATAAAGATGTGATTGCCAAAATTTGTGAGACACAAGTATGTCACTTTTGGCAATCAAACATGTATACTGCTTGGTGTGTAAGTTTTAGCTAATACAACTTTTAAACTCTTTCTTGGTGTGTGTTCTGCTTTTTTTGTTTCCCCCTTTGGTACATTGTTCTCTTCATGCAGTAGCATGTGGCACTTATGGAGACAGGTGTGTTCAGTATGTTTCTTTTCTTTTCTTGTGATTATATTTGACAGCATGACATCAGTCTTATCTTTGTTTTTATCTTTAGTATGTTGCGTTCATCTTGTAATTGTGTGCAGCACTTTTGGAGACGTGTGTGCTCAGTTAGTTTCTTTTCTATTCTTAGTACAAATGGGGTGACATCAGAATCTGTTCACACAACTAGGATCAATTGGCATTACGAAGACAAGTCTAAACAGACACTAATTTCAATGTTTCTGTTTGTTTTCATTTGTTACAGACATAAATATGATGTTGATTTAAATAACAACTAAAAGATTCATGTGATTTCTGGTATTATTTTTTTGTTGCAATATAGACCACAGGCTCCGTGCCAGCTCTATCAATGTTCACCTCTTAATCCACAGTGAGCATTAATAAAAAGGGTTATTGCATACAAACTACATCCTGTTACTGTATCTGCATCTTAATCCCAGTCAGAATTCTGTAAAGTAGCTTTATACAATGACCCTGTTAATCCTTCATATAAATGCATGTAATTGTGATCCCATCACAGTTGGGTATAGAAGGTCTAGTAACTGAAACAGTACAAGACATGCACAAAAATATAAGGACACAGCTTAATGGTCAGCAACTTTCTCCTCTGAAAATCCCCCCAAAGGGGTGTATGAGGCATCATGTTTTTGATGCGAGCCCTGTTGCAACATGGCATACCCATGTTTTTTGACACAAGCTTGATGCAAGCCACTTTGGTGTGGGCAATTCTGCTTTTTTATGCAAGCAACTTTAGAAAATCAAAATTGGCCCACATTTTGACACAGCTTGCTCATTGTGTCAGTCTTTTCTGACATAAGCATATTGCATCATACTCTGACCTTTGAAAATCATGGCACTGTTTTTTATGACCAGTTAATTTTCCAAAGGAATAATGACTCTCTTATCTCCAGTATTGATGTGAGGCATTCCACAGACTTGATTCCTGCTTGTTGTCATCTAGTGCCTGTTTCCTCCAAGCGGCCTTAAGTGGATCATGCTTTCTCATCTACTACTAAATAAGCTAGTGCAGTGGTGTTAAACTGTGGTTACTGACTCACACTGTCTCAAGTGTGCAAGCAAATATTACTGAGTATATACATCTGCTGGGAAGACTTTTGTATATGTATTCAGTCAGACTGTGGGACCCTCAACCTTTATCTAGGAAACGTGTCTGTGGATTCCTTATTTACCATTTGGTCAGTGTTAGTTTGTATGTTTGCCTTAAAGTCTTAAGTCTGTGTCTCACATGGACCCTGTTTTGCCTCCAGAACTTGAACTCATGTGTTTCACCAGTTAGAATTTGACCTGTAAGACACGTACTAGGACTATTGTTTGCAAGCCTTCCACTGTCTACCTCCAAATCTACTAAAAGATTTACATTGTTATTTGCTACTGCCTTGTTTTGCCTGGTGGGAAGTGGGCACTGTTATTTTTGTTTCGATGTGTTTTACTGGCTGAGCCTAGTCGGCACTTAATTTTGGTTCTACAACACGAGTTAAGGAGGTTTCTGCCAAAAATAGTTTTGCTTTGCTTTCCCCTGTCCCCTGTGAATATTCCCCCTACCTCTACTGCAGTATTGATAAACATCTCATCTGAGTGATCTGAGTATTTGGGTACCAAATATACATACATATGAAACTGCCAGAAGAAACAGGCCACAACTGTCTATTGAGTCTGCTCAACTGCGCAGCTTGATTAATACCCTGGAGCTGCCCCCTCCCTGCTCCTCCTTGAGTCATACCCCAATCCCCATTCCCCGTACCCCTCCGAGCAGCGCCCCTTCTATCCTAATTTTCTTTGTCACCCTGTGCCCCCCTGAACCTAGTCACCATATTGGCTGCACCACTTCCTACAGCAACTAGTTCCACCCCTTCACCACTCTTTCGGTGAAAAAGTGCCTTCTCATTTCCTTCTTGAATCTACCCACCACCAATTTCAGGCTATTCCCCCTTGTTGTACCCTCCTTTCTTAAGTTAAAGATGCCCTCTGCACCAACCCTGTTTATGACCTTTAGGAACTTGAAGGTTTCAATCATATTTCCCCTGTCCCTCCTGTCCTTTAGGGAGTACGTTTAGCACCCTCAGCCTCTCCTCATATGTTCTGCCTTCCATGCCATGAATCATTTTGGTTGCCCTCCACTAGATCCCCTCCAGTAATTTGATATCCGTCTTCAGGTTAGGTCACCAGAACTGAACACAGTATTCCAGGTGTGGTTTCACCAATGACCTGTACAGTGGCAGAATAACTTCCTCCCTCCTAGAGGTGATTCCCCTGGCAATGCAGCCCAGCATTTTACTTGCTTTGGCTGCTGCCTTTCTGCACTGTGCTGTGTGTTTCATGTCACCCCTGACCATTTCCCCCAGGTCCTGTTCCTCCTCTAATACTGTCACCTGTATTCCCTACAGTCACTCACTTGCCTTTGGGTTTCTGGCTCCCATGTGCATCACTTTGCTTTTCTTAGTATTAAAACACAACTGCGAGATCCCCATGGGCAGGGGCCAGGCAGTGGGCACCCTTACCTCTATGGTAGCATTGCTAATACCCTACTGGAGTGGAATGTGTCCTAAGGTTAGCTGGTCAAGGACTTACCAGAATTGGCTGCTGTTAGCTGCTGCTGAATGGTGATAGTGTTTAAAATGTTTATTACTGATGTTATCACCCACACTGCTAATTTTGTTAACACCCCTCATGGTGGACTGTGTCATGGGGATACAGGTCAGTGACCTACCTGTTTTACATGCAAACTGATGTCACCCCTCCTCACTGTAAACATGTTCCTTGCAATATTAATGTTGCTGCCCCGCTTACCTGCAACACTGCATCCTAAACCTATAGAGCTCTCAGAGATAAAGGAGACTTTCTCTCTAGGACCCACACTGATACCAAGGCCTACTGATCAACTTAAACAATTCTACAATCCCCAAGCCCCCCACAAAATGGAAAACTAACCCTGGTGACACATAGGAGAGTGCTATGGATTTGCCCAGCTTGGCTATATCTCCAGGGCCACAGGCTTGCCCCTCCTTCTTAGGAGTAAAATCTGGATACTGAAGAATTATCTCAGAGCCAGCATAGGCCTTAAAATATTGTTACTTTTTCTACTATCTGGCACTGTCCACTGCAACCTAGGCCCTACTGATAGCTTTGGGTCTGGCACCTGCAGCCTGGACAACTGAACATAGTTTCCATAAAATATCAGTAGTCTCCTACTTAAATTTACCCAGTTCCAAGCCTGGGTTGAGATAGAGCAACCAGATATTATTTGCCTAACTGAAACCTGGCTCAGTCCACACATCCCTGCTGCCACTATCTCATTGCCAGGCTTCAGTACCTTCAGGGAGGATAGGATAGGCAGGTGATGCGGGAGCTGCCTTATCTACCTCAGATCAGACCTGCAAGTCTCCAAAATCATGATCAAAGCCCTAACCAGGGAATGTAAATGCCTAACAATAAAGGTGTTTTTTTAGAGGAAGGGCACAAATCTCTTGTCATAATGTGTTTATATATTCCACCAGTTAAACAGAATCTGGGCATAAAGTCACTTACTCACCACTTTGTGCAACTCAGTCAGAACTGGGAATACATTGTTACTTGTAACTTTAACATTGATTGGAATGCTAAATCCAGCAAAGGTCATAGGAATAAGATGTCCAACCTACTTCTCACACAAACGGTCAAAGAACACACCAGGACCAAATAATAAAATTGGCACCATGATGCTTCTTGACTGGGTACTACTGTAGTTACAAGCCATGATAGGGTTAAAGTTGTCAAATTTTTGCCAGATACTCTAAGTGACCACTCTCTGTTGCAATGTCTATGGGCTGTTAAACAGACAAGGCCACCCACCCCCAGATCACAGTTGCCAAGTCCTAAACACAATGAAGGTGCCTGAATTAAAATCTTAATTAATCCATACCGATTGGAACTTCTTAGATGTCATTCCCAATACTGACTGTGCCTTAGAATTCTTTGTCTCTGAGTTCACTCATGCCTGTGACATATTTGCACCCTTTGAAAAACACAAGACAAGATGAATGTTGTCTGGATGAATCACCCCAAACTCCTTGCCTGCATGAAGGAGAAAGACAATCTGTGGGCACTAGCTATGGAAACAGGGTCCATTATCCACCAGCTAAAGTGCAAGGAACCCCACAATAACTACACCAGTGTGATTAGAAAGGCCAAATCTGACTTCTATAAGGAACAGCAGACCCAAAACTGGAGCACTGGCTAAAGATTCTGGGACAAAGCCTTGGCGTTTATTGGCATAGGAGTTAAAACCACTCCTTAAATGCTCATAGTGGAGGGCTGAGAGGTACTTTATCCCACCAAAATTGGCAATTACTTCAAAGGAGCCATTTTATCATTTCAGTCATTTCCACAGAGCATGACCAGACACTCTGCATGGAACCTGGTCCACAAGCCTTCCAGATGGTGGGCTGTGAACTAGGCTACACAAAATTCTGTTGTAAGCCTGTTTTGTTTTCTCAAAGACACTTTGAAATACATCAGTAAGGTACCTGGCAGAACAAGGTGTGGGAGTGATTTGGTTCATATGAAACTTCTTGCCCTGATGATAGAGGAACTTTCCCATGAAAACTCTAGAATTTTTAACTTTTCATTGTGCTATTCTTACAGTAGTTCCCCAAGAGGTGGAAATCCACACTGCATCAATTAAACCATTTTTCAAAAGAAGAGTCTGCACTAGCCATGCCAATTACAGACCCGTTTCTAGTCTCTCTGTCTCCATGGTCCAACGCCCTTGAGAAAATAGTCTTTGACCAACTTGTCACATACCTCAAAAAATAAAATGTGCAGTGTGTACAGCAATATGGCTTCCAGAAGCTTTACAGCTCCAAGATGGCACTATTAGAATACATCAACTATGTTATTTATGCTCTTGACAAGGGTGACCTAGTCTGAGCCACATGTACAGTATATCGACCTTACTAATGCCTTCCACCTGGTCAATCATAAGTAGCTACTTAAACTCCTTGGCCTGGGTTTGTCATGGAACACAGTTAACTGATTCCACAGCTATCTCACCAATCACTCCCAGTGTGTAAGGATCAATAAGTCTTTCTCCGACACTAGGGCAATATCAATCAGTGTCACCCATGGGTCCATCTTGGGCTCACTAATGTTTGGCCTCTTCATAAATCAATTGCCTGATGCCTCTCAGACAGCCAATGTACTCCTCTATGCCAGTGATGCTGTCAACTATTCCAAACAACATGCCCTTGACAGCCACACCACCTATTTCCCAAGTAACATCAGGTCACTAGAAAGTTTATTCTCTAACAACAAACTGGTCCTCAGTTACAAAAAAAAGACCATATTCATCTCTAACCTCCCAAAGAAGAACAAAGTTCTACCTTTTGCCATCTGAAATGGCCAGGGATAAAACGTTGAACAGGTGGAGTCCTTCAAATACCTTGGGGCAACTCTGGATAACATTTTAACTTTTGCCTCCATTTTGACAATCTGGTGGCCAAAGTTAATGGAAGACTGGAAGCCTTGTACTGTAACTGGAACAGTCTCACTGGAGATGTTTATTGCCTTATCGTGGCCAGCTCCATTCTGTCACTTATAGATTATGGCCTCCCTGTGTATACAGCTGCCTGTGGCACAGTGATAAACAGAATAAAGCTGATCTGTAATAAGGTGTGGGGAAAATAATCACACTTATATTTGTACTCTTTATGCACTCAGTAACTGGCTACCTTTGCCCTTCAGAATAAAGCTCCAGACCTGTTTGCTAGCTAAAAAGGTGCTCCTGGGTGTAACACCCCCTGCTTTAACAAGTTGCTTCTGCACATCCCTAGCAAACACACCACAAGGAACATGGCCAAGAATGCCTTGAAGCCTTCTTTTTTTGGTGACCTTAGTTGGCCAAATGGTCATTTGCTGTCAGCGCCTCTAACTGGTTAAATACACTGCCAGATACATTGCTGAATCTCCTCATGATTAATCAGTTGAAGAGATCTTTGTGGTCTGTCCTTGCAGTCCAATAAAATTGTAACTGTTAAACTGTTTTATACAGTTTCTCTCTGTATGTATCCTATGATTTATTATACAATGATCTGTATGGATTTTTTTCAAACCTGCATGTAATTGTTTTGTCTTAAGTGCTTTGAGCCTGATTCAACTGCATTTTCTCTAGAACTTCTTATTGTACTTGTAATACTTTTTTGACTAGATATTTCACATGGATCCTTTCTCAATAAACACTTGTGTTTAAAGGTAATCTCCAAGGTTTTCTATAAATAAATCAAATAAAAAAAAAAATTAATAAGACAAAACAGACTGGATCCCCTCTTCCACTCCTTTTGCGGTTTTGCCTTGGCCTGCCCTCTCCCCTGCCCTCAGCACTGTTCTTTGTACTCTGATCTCTCCCTCTCTTCTTTGGAAGACTTCTGTCTTACCCACTGTGCCTCCTTTATTTTCAAATTCTGGTTGGCTTTGCTCCCTTCTTATCTCAGCTCTCTCCTATCCCCTACGCCTCCTTCCCTTTACACACTCCGTAACTTAGGCTATCATTCCCTTTTGTCTGCTCTTGTAAGTCGCTGACTGGCCAATCTGTTTTCTCCTTCTGCCTTCCTAATCTTTAAAACTCTCTTCCACTAACAATTCACTCTGCCCCCTCCAATCGATCTCTATTCTCACTACTCCAAGGCCACATAGCTCGTTCCTGTAATTGCCCTCAGTCTAATGCTCTCCACTTCCTCCATAACTACCCCAACCTCTGCTCCCTTTTTAACCTAATCTCAACCCCTCTTACTCTCCTCCCCATTTCTCACTCCCCCATCCCCAACTTTCCTTGTAACCTTACCACCCACTACTCCCTTAACCTCATTCCCACCATTCTTTCTCACTCTCCTCCTCCTTCCTTACTACCCTTTGCCTTCATTCCACTCCCCTTTACCTGTCATCATCAATTGAGTCCCACAACCCCTACTTACTCTTCTTAACCCTGTACATCTTCTTCCTTCTCTCCGTGTCTCCCATACTGACTTCACCTCTTTCTCCCATCCTCTCTCCCCTCTCTTTCTACCCTCCCTCCTCTCTTCTGTCTCTCACTAAGGTTGTGCTAGTTTCTTCCCGAAAGGTCACACCTATCATGTCTATTCTCCTACCCTGCACTGTATTCCTGTTGTTACAGTTTTGAATGTGCCTGGTACTTCACATTACTGATGTTTGATCCTTCATTATTGTTACTTGTCTATTTAGTACAGTATATTTTTCTTTTTGTACTATGCTGTGTTTTATTGTGGTACTGCACTTCTGCTTGTTATTTTGTACTCATACCTTACCCCGTCCCCCTAGGACACATCTGGAAACATGCTTCATGGCTCAGTATGTCTTTTCTGGTAAATCTCTTTTAGATAAAATAAACAAAAAAAATAAGGAGCAGCAAAGAGAGATAGGACAAACATATAACCAAAAATAGCCAGTCACATTTTCTATTCTTGTGAACTAGAGTAATGTGCATATTTCTCTCACACCACCTCTGTTCCCCTTGTGTCTGCTCAAACAAAGGGAAAGATCACTTAGCTGCAGTAATTTCAAGAAATGGCTTTATATTGGCCATGTGGCTCCTGTGAGATTTTGAAATTTTGCTGAGTGTTATCCCCTGAATACTACAAAGTGGAAAAAGTTGTTTGGTATTAAGTCCAGACCCTATTATTGATGACATTGAAGCCTTAACACATAGAAACCTAGAAACATACACCGTGATGGCAGAGAAAGACCAGAGATCCATCCAGTCTGCCCATATTCCCTATAATCCATGAAACATTCTTTGGAACCTATTGTTCCTCCAGGTTACTAACCCACCCCATCCTATCCCCACTCTCTTCAATGATCTTGTCACCCCAGGTGACCACAATTCCTTTCATGCTATCTCATGCCTGCCTGAATCTTCTAACTGTATTTCAACCCACCACATCATCCATCAGATATTTCCAAGATTTCATCACCATTTCTATAATGAAGTACTCCTCATGTCCCCCAGAACCTCCCTCCTGTTAATTTCTACTCAGGACCACATGATCTTGATTTGGCATTCAGGGTAAATTATTCCCCATGGTTTACCATGTTAATTCCTATAAGTAGCTTGAAGGTCTCTATCATATCTCCCCTCTCCCTTCTGATTTCCATTAAGTATATATTTAGTGCCTTAAGACTCTCTTAATATGATCTGCCCTGCTGGCCCTGAATTATTTCTGCAACTCTTCACTGCACTGTTTTCAAACTATGCCTGTCCTATCTGAGGTGAGGACTCCAGAACTCGATGCAGTACTCCAGGTGAGGCCTCACCAGGAATCTGTACAGTATTACCTCTTATTCTGCTTTCAGTACCCCTCCTGATACATCCCAGAATCCTGTTAACCTTGCTATAAGTCTTGGTGCAGAGGCTTGTTTGTTTAAGGGAGTTACTGATGATAACTCCTAGATCTCATTACTCTACTGTAGTACTAAGTCTCACCCCACCCATCCAGTACTCTGTCTTGGGGTACCTTTTCCCTAGTAGCATCACCTTGCACTTTTTGGCATTGCCTTTAACTGCCAGGCCTTTGACCAAACTCTAATTTTTGTAGGTCCCTTTGCATATCACTTATTCCATTATCACTATCCAGCCTCCCACATAGTTTTGTGTCATCTGCAAAGAGACACAGCCTTCTGTGGATCCCTCATCAATGTCACTAATGAACATGTTGAAGAGGACCAGACTCAGGACATATCCCTTTGGAACCCCACTCATAACCTCCCTTTCCTATGATTTAACCCCATTCACCACCATATTCTTCTGCCTCCCTTCTAGCCATTTAGTTCACTACAGTATTAGCTGCACCCATCTCTCCCAAAAGGAACTAAGGGTAGAACTAGTGACATCACTGACTACCTGCTTTAAAAAATCATGGGAAGATAGGGTGGTACCTGAGGACTGGAAGACGGTGGATATTATTCCATGTCACAAAAGTGGGAGCAAGGCAGGGGCAGGAAACTACAGACTTGTTAGTTTGACTTCAGTGGTAGGTAAAATAATGGAATCACTTCTGAAGGAAAGAATTGTTGAGTATCTAGAGGCCAGTGAGGAACAGGACCCAAGGCAGCATGTATTCATAGCTGGAAGGTCATGTCAAATGAATGTAATATATTTCTTTGACTGGGTGACTAAAGTAGTGGGCCAGGGTGGGGCTGTGAACTTGGCCTACCTAGACTTTAGCTAGGCATCTGACAGTCCCACACAAAAGATTAATATACAGGTTAGCCAGCCACCTTGGAGTGGGTCCCAAGGTGATAGCCAGGGTAAAAAATTGGCTGGACAACAGGACATAGAGGGTAATGACAAATGGAGTCCACTCTTAAAAAGGGGGGCTACTAGAGGGGTACCACAGGGTTCAGTACTAGGACCAGTCCTCTTTAATGTCTTTATAAGTGACAATGCAGAGGGACTGGAAGGAAATGTATGTCTATTTGCAGATGACACAAAGATCTGTAACATGGTTGATACGCAAGGTGAGGTGGAAAGGATGAGAAGGGACTTGGCAAGATTGGAGGAATGGCCAAATACATGGCAGCTTAGATTCAATGCAAAGAAGTGCAAAGTAATGCACCTGGAAAACAAAAACTCAGAGGAAGAGTACACAACAGGGGATGAGATACTAACAATAACAAAAATGAAAAGGGTCCTGGGGTAGTAATATCAGATGACCTAAAGGTAGGCAAGCAATGTGAGAAGGCAGCAAGGAGGGCTGGTGGGATACTGGGATGTATAGGGAGAGGCAACACCAGAAGAAAACAGGAAGTTGTCATCCCTCTTTACAGACAGTTGGTGAGACACCATCTGGAGTACTGTGTGCAGTTCTGTAGACCCCATCTCTGCAAGGACATAGACAGGATAGAGGCTGTCCAAAAGAGGGCAACTAAAATGGTGCAGGGTCTGCACCAGAAGACATATGAAGAGAGACTAAAGGAGCTTAATATGTATACCCTTGAGGAAAGGAGGGAGAGGGGGGACATGATAGAAACTTTCAAGTACCTCAAGGGAATCAACCAAGTCCAGGAGGGTAGCATCATTCAGAAAAAGAGATGTGCAAGAACAAGGGGGCACAATTTGAAGATAGAAGGGGAATGACTCAGAGGTAATGTGAGGAAGTATTTTTTCACAGAGATGGCTGTGGCTCCATGGAATGGCCTTCCTGAGGAGGTTATGGAGTCAAAAACAGTGGGGGAATTCAAGAATGCATGGGACAGACATAAAGCAGTTCTAGTGGGAGGTAGGAGGAAGTAGTTTGTTGGTTAACTAGGATAGACAGCTTATCCATTAGGTTGGGAAATGGGCAGACCAGGTGGGCCAAGCAGTCCTAATCTGCCATCAAATTCTGCGTTTCTATGTTTTTTGAGCATTCTTGTGTTTGGTAGTGAATCAAAAGCATTGCTGAAGTCAAAGTACAGCAGATCCACAGTGTGGTTCTTGTCAACTTCCTTGTTTACCCAGTCAAATACAAAAATAAGGTTAGTCTGTTGTGGAGTGGTTGTGGGATAACAGATGGTCCAGGCACCAAACTTCAAGTTCAACACACAATCTATGTGTGATGTTTATTCAAAACACAGTAGATAACCTTAAGCAATGGCATATCCCTTCTTCAGTACATCAGTTTGCAGCAATAGACTATGTATGTCCTTTCTCTGCACTTAGCCAGCACCTACTGACTCACTAATCTCTGATCTAACGTAGCAGTTGAGATTCAGCCTCCACCCCTATGCAGGCCTTGTTTGCTTGGGTAGTGGTGGCTCAAATAAAAAAAACTAAATAAAACAAGCTAAAAACAAAGAACTTCAATGCAGCAGCACTGAAACAAGGGTCACCTGAAAGGACACTGACAATAAGCCAGGTTTCAAAGAAACACAACATCACACATACTTCCCTAATACAAAGCATCATGGGATATATGTAAATCACCATGACATTTCAGGCTTGTTCAACTAACAGCTATTTACATGCATTTTGGATAGCACAACTAACTTAATTTCTATAATAGTCACCTAGTACTTTTTACCATTATCAAAAACACCTAGTGCCATAGTATTTTCAACATTTACAGGTTTCATAAACATAAGGTATATACATCAAGGTATTTTATGACATAGTGCCATTACATACTAAATCCAACAATGATAAACATAACCTGTTGTTTTATATCAGCTTGTAGATCACAAAAATAATCTCCTTATACAAGGACCTGAGAGAGAAAAGGAAACTTAAAGAGGACACTATTGCATAGTTAAGACACGAGCGGGGGTGCCCATAGGTAGCTAATCCTATGGACTAGAAATTGTAAAGGATAGATTAGGCTAAGAAATAGAAGGACTGTTGCAACAGATTTATGAAAAGGTAGGTCCTCAAGAGTGGCAGGAGCTCCCTGTCACATCTGTCAATACCATCTTGCCACAAAACTATGTTGTTCACTTTCCTGGAGCACGTTGCTCTCTAGGTAGTCCACAAACACAATTATAACTTATGAATTGCAAAATGTGCCAGTTAAGAATCAATAAAAGACAAGTTGGGTTATACAAAAAGGGCTGACTTTCTTTATTTTTCAATTAACATGATAGTCTTTCACTAAACAGGAAAAATATTGTAAAATGATTTAGTATTTTAAATGCAATCTTAAAGTTCATTTAGAAAGTGTTTCCTCTTTGTGGCTCAGGAATTGTTGCTTAGGTATTGTTGTGAAGTTAAAATCAAATCCTTCATTTGTGTAACTATTGCAAGAAAGTTTAAATAGTAATCATCAGCAAAAGCCTGGTACCAGCATAGAGAGGAATCATTTTCATCTTGCTTTTAATGTTAAACGTACTGTTTTCAATAAGGTTGTGGAACATTTCCACTCTTTTTAAAACTGGTTTCTTTCCATTTAATCCATTATGTCTGATTCAGTCTATAAATTGTTGTAATGGCATCAATACTAACAGCATAGTACAGTTGTACAGCGTTAAAGTAGATGAATATATTTTTAAAAACGTAGTTTGCTCTTCAACTGGACCAATTATGCAGTATCAGCTCCCTTAAAGCCTCCCAATGGAAGCATTACATAAACACGTGAAGCACTTTTGATTTCCTTTTTAGCATATTTACGTGACTGATATAATAGTAGTTCTCTGCTTCCACTCTTATAATGTACATTTTAAAACATGTATATTTTAGCTAATATGAATACAACCATGTACTGTATAAAGAATGAATTATTGAATATAGTTGCTAATACATGGGTGCCTGTGAAGAACAAACTGGTATTTAACTGTGGGATGCTGGTAGCAGAATAAGGCCTGATAGCTTATGCCCATTCCTTGCTTCACAAAACAAAATGATCACAGGCTGCCACATTTTATTAATAATAGCACATTATTTTGAAAATGTGTTACTTTTGGTGCTTATGCTCCCGTGATGCTGTTTTTCTTAAAGCAAGTTGCAACAGTAACTCCCACCAGGTGGACAACACTGTGTCTCTATACAGCTAATGGAAGCAACAATGTACTTTTCTGGAGGGGCAATGTTTAGTAGCGTAAACGCTTCTTCTCCCAGTTTTTCAGTATGAATGACCACCCTTCCCCCAGCTGGGCTAATATTTTTCAGAGAAGTGGGGCACATCTCTCAGTATGTCAGAATTAAAATATGTACTGTAACTGCATTTATAAATGTAGAGCAAATTGTCAAAATGTACCACACATGTCTTAATTTAAAGAATAGTAGGAACAGAAATAAAGGCACCTAAGGTTCGGTGATAAAGAGTATTTCTGAGTTAGCTGGAACTTTGATGCAGCAGTAAAATTCCCTCTAATGATGCCAATGATTTGGATGAGGGTATGACCACATAATGCTGGAGGCCTGGGGATGTATTCCTCTGGTTAGGGAGACGGGTGTGCTCAGCATTGTTTCTTAAACTGGAGAGTTATGAGGCAGTAGCGTAGCTGGAGCCATAATACCGGGTGGGGAATTTGCCTTACATCGTCATGACTATGTGACCAAGCACTTGTGTTTGCCCCAGATGTCCATTTTTGGGGCTTTCCCAGAGGAGAAAGAAGAATGATGGAAAATATACAGCCTCAACAAGAAGATGTCCAGCCCCTTGCAGGACCTACACCATCAGCAAGGCACATCCTCCACTTGATCTGAGCTCTGAAAGGGACTAGCTTTATATACATATGTATATGCAATAAGGGTGGATGCTAATCAGTCTAGATGCTGTATCTCACTGCAAAACAGTGAGCAGTGAGATGAATGCATTTATCTAAACAGTTGTGTTTATCTCAATAGTTGCTGTGTCATCACTCCAAACCTCTCCAGCCAGCACTTCTTCTCCCCTGCTACTGTGGAAACTAATTTTGCTTAGTCAGAACTACTTCTGATTCTCACATCATCACTGTCATTAACACATTAGTTCCCATTATACATTAAACCATCCCAAAGGCAGCAGTAATACTTTTTTGTTGTTGTTATTGTGTTACATTTAAAGCAGTTACTTTCTAAAGATGCTGGTCCTGCACCCACTCACTCACACCTCGATAAGCTGTAGTCCACCCTGACCCAACCCAATCTGAAGCCAGAGTTTAAATAAATTAACAAAACATTTCCTTTTTTTAAAGGAATACAAAAGTGCTTCAAACTGCACAAGTTTTCATTTCCACAAGGATCTCTTGCTCCCATTAGCACTACACACTCAACACATCTCAGTCCTCTTCACCAGTGCTTACACTACCACGATCCCACATGCTCAGTTCAACTCCAACCCGATGCTCACTAACCAGTGCCACCCACATAAAAACATAAGATCAACCAGCTAAATAAAATAATACATTTTGTGAAGAAAAACAGAAAAATGCCAAACACTATAATGGCAAGGGGCAATCTGTCTCTCTTGCTAAGTGAGAAACAGAGCTGCCATTTTTTTCAAACTTTGATGCCCACCAAGAAGGAAAATAACAGCCAATTAGAAATTGCATTGCCAATGTGCTGATGTGTGGTCGGCCCACTTGTGCAGCCATGGTGCTACCGATCTGTGGTGCTGATGGCTCACATTTAGAAGTGAGCATGGAGCATCAGAAGGTCAGCCAGGGGGAGTTTGGATGAGCATCCTAGGGAGAGCTCTATACCTCTGGGAGGAGGGTTGTGGTTTCTTAGCATACTAGTGACACTCAGGGGAGACTGGGTGTCCAGCAGCCAGGACAACCTGGCACTGCGGAGTCATTGGCGGCAATCTGTGGGACTGGTGTGGGATCAAGTGCATCCCACACTGATGTCATTGAACATGTGCACTTCTGGGGGAACCAAGAAAAAAACCCTGGTCACTGAGCTCTGTAAAGCCCCTAGAACACCTACAGAATGATACCACAAATATATTCCTTGGCTGGGAACTCTGGTGTATTTCAGTCTCTCCCCCAGCCCCCTTGGGGAACCCTGCTGTAGGGGGCAAGCTATGAGCCACCCAGCTGGGTGGCCTGGAACATGATGCTGGGAAGGAAGTCCAGGTGTTGAGTAAGGGGGTAAATCCGCTGCCTGTCATCTGAGTGAAGAAACAGAATTGACAAAAAAAAAGTTGATGTGGCATCCCTAGTAACCATGTCAATGCCCCTGGCAACCCACTATAAATTGGATAAGGATAGACAGCAGATCATAAAATAATCCTACTTACTTCATAAAAATAAAGGCACATATGAAAGAAAAAGTGGCAACCACTAAAGAGGGATTTTGGTGGTCACAGATCTTGGTTTAAGTCCCCGAATGCAACACAGTTTTGTTAAGTAAATCACAATATTCTTGGCTTCTGACCACATTTAGATTTGATGTAATCTGCCAAAGTTCAGGATGCCATGTCAGATTAGCTCTCTGTGATCAGCCTTTGCTCAGGAAACCGAAAGGGACAAATGGACCATATCTGCCCACACAGTTATGGTCCGATCGCTAGTGTAGAGAAACCTTTCCTGTTTTTTTTTCAGTGAGGGAATTGTTGCTGTGATCTTCTGACATTTGTAGTGTCACCTTGCAATTTGAGATTTTAGGTATTGACATCATGCCAGGTGGTTAATATGGTGGTTAAACTTATTTTATGGGACAGCCAAAGTCTTTTTTCTTGTGAATGTAGATAGCATGAAAGGGGTTATTAAAGTGGAATAAGTATGTTCTTTGTGCTATGCACCTTGCATGGATTATTTTTATATATTACCATGGTTGCTGAGTTCTGTAAAGCAGGGGGTGAGTGTTAGAGGACTGCAGTGGAACCAGAGGTGCATTCCCCTCCAACTCTATCTGCCCCCAACTTGCAGAAAAAATACATTACCTACTATATGCAGTTTGCACATTATGTCTTTTAGAGAGTACATCAATTTACTTCATTAAATATCTCATTGCAAATTGATGTGGAGTCAGATTTCAGCCTTGATCCTCCTCCTATTATTCCACACGTCCTAAGGGTATTCTCTCACCTTCTCATTTATTATTCTTCCCCTATCACCATTTTGGAATGCACTATGATCCCTCCATTTACCATTGCGGTCAATATGCTGTTGCCAGTAGGTTGTGTTGGGGTTGGGTATGACAGATCTCTGTATCTGTTGGTGCACGTGAAACACAATTGGTGCAAGCCAGAACCTGCATCAACTCATGTATTTCTGTTGCTGGGACATCCCCAATTTTCATCCCCCCCTTTCTTTTTTAATTATTGGGGATAGTGACCCTGACACTCCTGGAGATGCAAAAGCTGTTAAGCTGCATGACGTATGTCACCTCAAGTGATCTTCTAGAAATTGGACCCTTCCTTTAATACCCTGCACCTTTCTGGCCATTGCTGTATCATGACTTTTTACTCTGTCGTACATGATGTAGGTGCCACGAGTTGTCAAAGTCTCACTGTGTAAGCAGTTCATTTTGGAACATAAATAAATATTATTCTGTATATGATCTTATATGTCCTATATGGATACAATACTGCTTAACCTATCATAAGATATCCATGTGCCACAGTACTTGTGCAATCCTCCTTTTTATGTATGTTCTGCAAATTAGCTATGAAACAATATATATAATGGAAAGTATTGATCATATTCTTTGTTTCTTTTTTTGTTAAAGTCAAAATGTATTTGTTTGCCAAATAATTCCCCTTACTATCCAAAATATATTAACTTCTTATATGCTTATTGCAGGTGTGTGCAAGGTTCAATGTGACTGCTTATTTTTAAAAAAAATGGATCACCACTCACTCACCATGCTGAAGAGCTCCAATTAGAGCAAAACTTACAAAACCAAGTTCTTCCATCATGGGAAACCCTTTTTCCTTGTGTATTTTATCTCAATGAATACACTGGAGAGTATGCAGATAATGACAATTGTTTGTGCATGCAGTGCATGGCATATCAATCAATGTACATAGGTTATGTATGCTAACATTGTGTTAGCATGCATAACATGTATGCTAACATTGTGTTAATGCATGATTGATATACCAGTATTTATGGATATGTATTAAGCTTGCATGTTTTGCAGTCTGTTTCAACTTCCCTTTCTGTTTTCTCCCTCTTTGTTGAGCCTTCTTCTGAGCAGTGCAATGGCAACATAACCCTGTCATCCATCAGTATTTATCAACTGTTCGTCTTCCATCAGGGATTGTCTCCCTGAGTGGGCCTGTGGGGTGCTGTATATCCCATTCTAGCAATTATCAAGATCTGATTAAGCTTGATCAAGTTTGCTGTGCTCTTGGGTGATGTTTGTTATCCTGACACCACTGTACACTTGCTGTCCAATGTCATCAAGGTGCACACCATGGACAGCTGTATGACATGCACCAGCATCTGCCACATCACTCTAGGTGTTTGGTTTCATGCTTGTATTTCCCCTAGATTCTACCAGGTGTATGGCATAATGAGTGCTCTTCTCACCTTCCCGGCCACCCCCCAACCATTTAGACAAACAAAAAACAAAGGAAAAAAAAAATGTTTGTCAGCCCGGTGGCATGGAGGGCTGAGACACTAGACACCTTATCTCATGCTACACCGACGACCTAGGTTTGGGAAAGACCATGAGTCATCAGGGTGCCTGCATTGGGGGGGGGAGCAGAATTGAGCAAGCCAGCAGGCTGCTTTCCTCTCTCAGGGGTGGGTTGTCACTGCCTTCATAGTTCCACCTCCACCAAGTGGAGGTCCAGTGAGGTAGCAAAGGTGAGAAGGGAGCTGCAGTATGGGTGGATGGACAGGGCTGAGCTGACTTCTGGTGTGTGTGTGTGCCTCCAAATGCAAGTATGGCTGTGTGCCAGGTCCTCGGTCAGGGGAAAGTGGGAGAAAACCTATGGAAAAATACAATAAAAATCTCTAGAAAAAAAAAGAAAAAGAAACTGTCATATGGAAACTCGTTATACTCATCACCACCTTTCCACATTCTGCCAGTCGATCTACTTCATAACACATTTTGTTTCTATTTGTGCTTTGTAATAGTTGTACATATATATTGCATTTTATTTATTTATTTATTTATTTAAGAGATTTACCAGATAAGCATTCTGAGCAGGGACCGCTCATTTCCAGATGCGACCTGGGTTACATAGGTCAGACAATAGATACAGTAAAACACAGTACATCAGTGTTACATAGGTCTAGAGTAGCTAACAGTAGTCCTAGTTAAAGTGCACTGCATGGGTAGACAACAGACAGCGGTTCAAAGGCAATTATTATATTTGGCAACTAAATCTTCGGGTGGCAATTACAAGCATCAGAGTAGTAGGACCTCAGGAGTGGTTTTAGAGCCCAGTGGGAGTCTGAGTGCCTGATGTCTGTAGGTAACTCATTCCATAGTTTTGGCAGACGATGCATGAAGGCCATTTGGCCCTTAGAGGTGCGCATGAAAGGTACATGGAGCTTTTTCAGATCAGAAGCTCTGATGGGGTAGACAGGGGGTGGTTGGGTTGATAGAGCACTGCTGAGGTAGAGGGGGAAGGTATTTGACCAGTATTTGTAGATAAGATTAGTACAATGTAGTTTACGCCAAGACTCTAAAGATGGGAAGGCGAGGGTGCTGTACAGGTCGCAGTGATGGGTGGAGGGAGGGCAGTCAAGTGTGTAACGACAGAACGAGTGATAGAGGGGGTCCAGTCTAGCCAAGGTAGATGGGGGTGCACCGCAGTAGACCACGTCCCCATAGACGAAAATGGGGAGGATCATTTTGAGTACTAGCTCCCGTCTAACAGAGGTGGGAAGGGAGCCTTTGTGCCAGTACAGTGCTCCTAACCTAGGGTGAAGTTTTCTCTGTAGTGATTCGATGTGGGCATGAAAATCGAGGTGTTGATCTAGCCATACCCCTAGGTACCTGAAGGAGGTGCAGAAATCTAGGTTTGAGCCATCCAGGGTGTGGAAGACGGGGGCTGCTGGACGGGATAACTTGGGATGGGTGCCGAAGGTTATGGAGATGGTTTTCTTGGCGTTTAGGATAAGCTGGTTGGACCTGAGCCAAGTTTGTATGGCATCGAAATCCCGTTGAAGAGATGCAATTGTGTCATCGGTAGAGGGGCCAGAGGTGTACAGTACTGTATCATCTGCATACATTTGTAGTGCTGAGTTAGAGCAGACTTGGGGCAGATCGTTTAAGAACATAGAGAAAAGTAGGGGACCCAGGACAGAACCCTGGTGGACCCCCATGTTCACTGGTAGCTGGGAGGAGATGTGAGGGCCAATTTTTACAGCCTGCACTCTGCCTGACAGATGGGCTTGGAACCAGTTAGAGGCGGGTTGGGAGAGGCCTGCTTGTTGCAATTTTGAGAGGAATTTAGAGTGGGACACGGTATCAAAGGCTTTGGCCAGGTCAATAAAAATAGGTAGGGTGACATGGCCTTGTCCATGCCCAAGGAGATATCGTCATAGTGAGCCTTTAGCAAGGCTGTGATGGTGGAGTGATTTTTGCAAAACCCGACTGGAATGGAGTGAAGAAAGATGGAGTCGAGGAACTGTGTTAGTTGGGTGAGTATGAGCTGCTCTTGCAGCTTGGCCAGGGCCGGTAAGAGGGAGATAGGTCAGTAGTTTCTCGGTTCAGATGGGTCGCCCCCTTTAGGTAGGGGGATGATTACAGCTTCCTTCCAGGCAGCTGGAATTTTCGCCGTAGTGAAGGAGAGGTTTAGTAGGTCGGCAAGGGGGGATGCTATTGCAGGGCAGATAGGAAGAGGAGTTTGGTGTCCAGGCCTTGTGGGCACTTGCCTTTGTTTGGGCTCGAGGAAGGAGAGCAGCGAAAACTTCTGCAGGGGAGACCGCCAAAAGGAGAAGGTGGGCATGCTTGAGGACTGTGGGGTATGGCAGGGTGGTGGCTGGGCAGGCTGTAGGCTGTCTAGGAGAGATTTGATGCTTGTAGCTGGCGAAGGAGTTGGAGCGATGCAACTTCGCTATGGGTTGGATATGATGTTGCCCTGAAGGTTTAGGGTGGGGAGGGTGTCTGGGCTGGGGAGAGAACAGGACTTTGACGGTTTTCCAGAATTTGGAGGGATGGCTAAGATTTTTGGTGAGGGAGTCGCGGAAATAGTAGTTTTTTGCCTGTCTGATGGCTTTTGTGCAATTGTTTCGGAGGGTGCGGTAGTGTTGCAGAGATGTAGGGGATTGTAGTCTCCTGTGATTTTTCCAGGCCTGATCCCTAGCTAGGCATTTGCCAATTATGTCTGCAGATATCCAGGGGAGGTGGAAATCCCTGACTCTTTTCTTTCTTAGGGGGGCGTGATAGTCCCATATGGTGAGGAACTGCTTTCTGAACCTATCAAAAGTGTGGTCGATTGAGGACGCTAGATTGATAAAGGACCAGTCGGCAAGTACGATATCATTTAGGAGTGATTGGAGACAAAGGGATTTGTAGGCTCTGGTAAGGATCAGCCTAGGAGGGAGGTGGTTAGTTGGTCTGTGCACTTTCCTAGACATGTAGATCATGTGGTGATCACTCAAGGAGTCTGGGAGGATGCCAGCCCTGATTATTCTGTGTGGGTGGGAGGTGAGAGCCCAGTCCAGGAGGGAATGGTTGCTTGTTGCGGGATTGAGACGCGTGGGCTGTTCAATAGTCGGAGAGGCTAAGGCTTTGACACTTGCTGGCAGATTTGTGCATGCAGGTGCAAGCCAGTTATGATTTGTGTCACCTAGGATGTGAAGTTCTCTTGTGGCAGTCAGTGTTTTTAGGGCAGCTAGATGATTGATGATGGTATCACCAGGAGTAGCTGGGGTGGAGTAGATGCCAGCAACATATACCGGGGAGGAGTGTGGCAGCAGGAGATTAATCATCTTAGTTTCAATCTGGGAAGATGGGCTACTGATTTGGACAGGGGTGAAATTAAGACTGGTTGACATATACATGGCTATGCCTCCACTTTTCTTAGGGCCTAGGCGGTCCTGCCTGATTGCAGTATACCCTGGGATGGCTATTAAGGCATCCGTATGATGAGGTTTGAGCCAAGTCTCAGATATGATGCAGATGTCCGGCTTGAGTGTTTGGATGGTGACTTGCAGCTCAGATATTTTTACAAATGTTTAATACAAATGTTCCAGTAAACTTTGTGTTACACAATAGGCACTTTACCATTTTATTTTCATTTTCATTTGTTTTTTTCTCTTGGGTAACTGATAATGTCACAGTACCACACTGATGAGCAAAACTGCTGAAACTCACTATGAAGAATGTCACCAAGATGAAATATCATTTGATTTCAACAGTTACTGTCTGCCTTCTACACAGGTAATCACCAGTGAGAAGGAATATGTGTTAAGAAATATATTGATAAGGGTACACATTTTAGTGGGAAGTGTGTGCCACACTGCACAGTAGGTAAGTTTAGACATATTTGAAATGTAGTGAATCTTATTATTTTTTCAGTAATTGTAGAAAACGATGTTATAGTTTAAAGTAGAAAGTAGTTCCATGCAGAACTCCATGTCAACTGTTGTACCACAGTTCTAAAATTGTGTACAATGATCACCCCAATGTGTGTTACAATAACGTACTGAAGCCTTTATAGACGGTACTGAAGCCTTTATAGACTGAACAATTACTTTTCCTATGAAAGCTACAGAATTACCATGTGCATAATTCACATAATAATATAAGACAAGCAACTATATATTCAATTTATGTGTTCGGCCATCTCATGTTTTTAAATCCCATGGACTGCATTACTATTAGAAATATTAGTCCAAGAGAAAATGGTTAAATGTGTACTTTTTTATATGTTTTTCCTCATAAATAAGGGTGATTTTTAATAATATAGTTGCTCCACTAAAAGTTCAAGAAAGTTGATTCAGAATTACAATGCATCATTCCAGTCATTAAGTAATGCTAGAAGAATGGAATGCTACAGTAGCAGGAAGATTTCATGTGCCACAATAATAAGGCTGTACATGACAGTATAAGGGAGATCACTGAAAGGCTATCAGATTCCTTCCAGCCAATCAGATTGCGGCATTTCTGATGCCAGTTTTATAATTTCTGTTTATGTTGTGCTGGCACAGACTTTAGGTACCTAACATTGGGTGCTTTGTGTTCAAAAAGTTAGTAAAATGCAGTTTTCAACATAAGTGTGTGTACTTTACTTTGAAATAGGATGTGAATAGTAAATAGATGAGAGCCAGTGCTGAATGAGTGAGTCAGTGGCTTCAGATCAGAACAGTGAAGCCTGAACATGTGTTGCTGTGACAATGGTTACTTGGAACCGCGTCTACTTCTATGAAGCTGCTGACTTGCTTGCTCTACTCTCTCTTGAGTAGTCAGCTTCTTCTAAACAAAACTAAGTAGGTTTAAGATAAAAGCAAATCTACAGTTCTTTCTGAACTGAAAGTGCCTTCTTTAAGGTTTGTGCCAGTACTTCAGTAGCAGCAGCTGACAATGCTCAGTCATATTGCAGTGCAGGATGAAAAGTGAAAGTGCTTCTGTGGGAAAATGTTTTGAAAATGGCAAGTTCAACCTGATAAGTTTCACAACATGTTTGGAAATAGAAGGATGAAGCATAAACATTTTAAATTACTGTTCGATTTACAATTATGGTAGGACCTATCAGATGTCCAAACTGTTCTGGTGAGTTGGGGGTGGGGCAGCAGCTATTATAGTAACAGCCATGCAGTCAGAGCTGTGTGTTTGAAACTTAAATAATTTTTGTTTCATTAGCATGACATATATGAATATGGAGATGTGACAATGTCTTACATTGTAGGAAAATGGAGATACCACTTTGGCATATAGGAACACAGCATTATACCAGTTATACCTCAACTCAGGTAACTGGCAGGTGAACAACATATTTATATGGAAAACGTCACACTATTTGCATCATTTTCTAATATGGAATACTTCAGGTTTATAAAAATATGATAATGTTTATTTATTACAGCTTTTATTATTTTGAACTGTAATATAAGTATTAAGTAATTTAATGGTCACTGGTTGAATTATGTTTATATAATGGACAATGGATCTCAAGCAAACTGATTGGTTGTCAGTCATGCATTAGAAATGACTAACTCGCGGCTAAATCTATGAACACTAGCACAAATCACAGATCAAGTTTGGTGGCCCACTATGCCACTAAGAGGGAGTGTGTTAGACAGTTCTAACACACAACTATGGTACTGAACGCAATCGATCTGCCACCTCCTGCATCACCAAGACCTAGAGTTGCACATTATATCACTCTAACTCTCATGCTGAAATGTCTAATTGTTTACTCACCTAATGGTCAGTGGTTGAGGGAACTTGACAAAGCCACGTACCTCACAGCAAAATACAGTGTAATAAACCTAGACCAAACAATTCCACATTGGGCCTTATTTATTAAACTCTGAAGAATTAATTAATATTCTGTTGATGAGTTGTGAGTTAATTTACTGTTCCTGCTGGATCAAAGTCACAAAGAGTCTGGATGCAACACATTTATTTTCATTTAAACTAATGTATGTTGTTGTACAGTGCTTATGTGTTCTGTTGAAGAATTGATATAGGTGTAACAGCAGCAGTTAAGGTGATTGATGCAGTCACACAAACTGAGCCTGATTATCCTGAAGCAGTGTGTTCCTTTCAGACATCACTACCAGCTTCTGATTATGACTCCATTCCTGTGAACGCTGTAACCTCAGATGAAACTTATATGACTTCTGACATTGATCTTGGAAGTACACATTCATCAAGGTGACAGTACATACAGTTTTATGTTATAGCGTATAGAAGAGCATTTTTCTGTTTAGAAAAACATCCTTTTCAAAATGCTGTTGTACCTCTTTTCAAGGGCCATGGAGTGTAATTGTACCCTTTGATGATAGAACAGCATTCTAGAACCTATAGAGTCTGCAGAAGTCAGTTTAATTCTGAAAGTGATAAAAGCATAATGCACGCATTTCACATACTACTGCACACTATAACAAATACAGGATGAGCAACTTTATTCTTAACCAGTGTACTCTGCCATCTGTGGGTTCTGATTCCCACTGACCTCTTGAGTTCTGTTCTAAAGGTCAGAGGGAATCAGAACCCCTCCGTAGCAGAACCCATTAGTTGTGCAAGGCTGCCCATCCAGTATGCTCTATGTACTGCTGTTCGTGGATTCCATGTATGGAATCTGATATTTAACCAGTAAAGTATGATGAGGTGTTGGTGGTAGTAGGTTTACCCCATGGTTAGGGGCATACAGAGACATGAGGAGAGGCCGATTTCATTCAGCACCCTGATCATGGGGTAAACCTAATACCACCAGCATCCATGGATTTCCTTACTGTTTATTTAAAATGTACCCGTAAGTAACTTACAAAAAAAATGAACATGCTACAAGTTTTCAAAGCCACAAACAAATATGGTAAAATGTTGCTAAATAAAGTAAAATAGACCCTCCACAGATGTTTTAACTGCCAGACATCTGTCTTTGAATTCAATACATTTTGTGATTGTTTACCATGAAATAGAAGAATTCAAAGCTCTGCATTATTCAAGTAGAATGTTCACCCCCCCAAAAAAAACACATACACGGTTGGTAACATGGAATGCATAATCCCCCCCCAACACATACACAATTTGGTAGCATGGAATGCATGGATTCAAAATTGTTCTGAGTTCCACTTGAGTGCACACACAAACACATCAGTTTCAAGTGGATCCAGAACCTAAACTGTATGTGTTGCCAGATAAGGAGCGGGGATTTCTCTAACAAACTAGTAGTGCTAGAAGGTGGATTTTTCAGTCATCAAAGAAACAACAACAATTACAAAACTGAATAGAATTTTTTTGTTAAATTTGTGTATGTTTGTAAGTAGGGCTCATGATTGTAATTAACATTAAATTGTATATGTATTTGGTTAAGTTTAATGTGTTTTTATTCTGAGGGCCTAGTTGAAGTTTTCTATATGAGTAAAGGTCACAACTATTCCTTCCAGTATACTCATGTGTCTAACCAATGCATACTTAAATACTGTGAATGTGATAGCCACCATCACATTATCTGGGATTATATTCAAAGCATCCACCACACATTTCGTGAAGAAGTACTTCCTCACGTTAACCCTTGAGGCTTCCCCCATCTAACTTCATACTTCACCACCTTGTCATTTAGCATCTTATATTTTGGAAGATGCTGCCTTACTGTACTCTAGTACTGTACATACATATGAAGAAGCCAGCAGAAGAAGGCCATTTGGTCTATCAAGTCTGCTTGTGTTGCAGGCTCCACAGCTTGACCTAATGTCTCTGCTCTCCTTCCCCACTCCTCCCATCCTCCCCACCAATAATAGTAGTAATAATAATAAGCTTTATTTGGTGAGCACCTTTCAGTAGCATCAAGGCGCTTTACATAAAAGAATAAATAGAACAAGATCAAAATAAAACACACAATATTAAACAGATAACAATAAAATCCAGCATAAGTTAGGCAGCATATGCTTGGCACCACAAGTATGTTTTTTATTGCCTGCTTGAAACCTCCCATGGTTACGCACTCCCTTATCTAACGAGGTAGAGAATTCCAAAGGGCTGGGGCCATATATATAAATGCATGGGCCCCTGAAGATTTTAAGGATACCCTTGGAATCTCTAGCAACCTCTTGTCAGCTGAGTAGAGCAATTGCTTGGTGCAGTAGGGGGACAGAAACTCTTTCAGGTAGTTCAGGCCAAGTCCGTGTAGGGCTTTATAAGTCAGAAGTCTGACTTTGAAGGTGATCCACCACTGAATCGTCAGCCAGTGCAGTTCGCACAGCACCAGCATGACATGACAGATCCGTGGAGTCCCCATCAGCAACTGGGTTTCTGCGTTCTGCACCAGCTGCAGGCAGTGGATATCAAGCGCCAGTAGCCCTAGGTAAAGGGAGTTGCAATAATCAAGGCACAAGGTCACAAAGGCATGCACCAATGTAGGACGATCACCTGATGGAACAAGGTGCTTGACCCTGGCGATGTTCCTCAGATGATAAAAGGATGACTTGATGACTGCCGACACCTGAGACTGCAGTGTCAGCCCATCATCAAGCACCATCCCCAAATCACGCACCCATTCAGAGATAAGAAGCTGGGAGCCCCCCAGGAAAAGCTCCATAGGCTGACCAGCCCCTGACCCCACCTGTCCGGTGGCCTGGGTCCACAACAATCACCTCAGTCTTTCCCAAGTTCAACTTCAGCCAGCTGGAATTCATCCAATCCTGGATTTCAGTGAGGCAGTGCACTATCCTGGTCATATGCAAAAGACAGGTAGAGCTTAGTATCATCAGCACAGTGGTGAAACCTCAGCCCATACCATCTTACAATGTCTCTGAGGGGCACCATGTATACTGTGAACAACATGGGGGAAAGCACAGAGCCCTGAGGGATCCCACATGACAAAGAGAGAGAGTCAGAGGAATAAATCCCTGACACCACCCTCTGACTTCTGCCAGTGAAGAAGGACTTAAACCACCTGAGGTCTGTACCAGACAGGCCACAGATGAACCTCAGGTGCTCAAGCAGCACCCCATGGTCCACAGTGTCAAATGCTGAAGAGAGATCTGGAAGTACTAAAAGAGAACGGCTTTTCCAATCTCTCACCATCTGGAGATCATTAAGCACCTGAACCAGCGCAGTCGTGGTACTGTGTGTCTTTCAAAAACCAGATTGGAGAGGTTCATAGATGCTATGGATGGTCAAATGGTTCTCCAACTGTATGGCCACTACCTTCTCAATCACCTTCCCACATAGGGGAGGTTAGAGATAGGTCTGTAGTTGGCAAGGCAGTCTGGGTCCAGAGAAGCTTTCTTCAGGAGGGGTGTCACCACCGCCTCCTTCAGGGAGCTAGGAAACTCACCCAACTAAAGGGAGCACCAGACTATCTGTGCCAGGACTGGGCCAATGATGTCACAACAACCCATAATCAGGGAAGTTGAGCCCATATTCAAATTAAAGCACTTAGTGTGCATACCGTGGACAATCTGCATAACATCCGTGAGCTCCAGCTGGTCAGAGGTACTCCAGGAAAAGAGAAGGACAGTGACTGAGCACTGATCAATCGCATCCCCCATAGAGTGTGCTGGTTTGTTCTCCGCCCTGATGTCAGCCACCTTATCCACAAAGAACCGAGCGAGCTCATCACACTCCAATTGTGAAAAAGCTCTTCAAGACTGCAGACAGGCCGGGTTGCACAGCTTGTCCACAATTTGAAAGAGCGGAGCCAATCAGTTCTGAGCAGCAGCAATCAGCCTGGACAGCAACTCTGCCTTCTTACGGGAGATTGTTGATTGACAGACTTGATAATGTTCTAGTAATCTAGGGTGGTCGGCCTCCAGTGTGGATTTCTGCCAGCAATGCTCTAACCTTCATTCAAGTTGCCACATCTCCCTCAAGGTCCCATCAAACCAAGGGGACCAAGGGTGAAGGGAAAGGGGATGAACATGAACAGGAGCAATAGAGTTCAGGGCTATAGTAATGACCTTATTATGGGCCACAATCAAGGCCTCTGGACTCCTACTTGCCAAAGGAAACTCCGATAGGTCAATTACCACCACTAGGCCTTCAGGACTTACATCCCATAAAGGGCAGTATCTGACCATCTCCACAGGGGCAGGCCTACAAAGGGGCGCTAAAATTGAATCCCATGGGGTAATGATTGGACCATCCGGCAGGTTCCACTCCCAAATCAGAGGCTTCGATCCCCAGGAGGAAAAGCAGGTCAAGACAGTGATCATGTTTGTGAGTAGCAGAGATAATCTGTGTAAGGCCCAGAGATGTCATCAACTAGAGGAAGTGTTTTCCAAATTGCGAGAGTTCGCAATCGACCCAGGCATTGAAGTCACCCAGGACCATCAGCCTGGGCAACTCAAATGCCATGTCGATCACAAAGTCTGCTACTTCCTGTAGGAATCGCTTCTCATCCCCAGGTGAACGGTAGATGAGGGCTATCCTACAACCTGCACCTGCTACTACAGTAAACTCAAATGACCAGGCTTTCTCAACTGGCACACTCGTTAGGCCCAATGCAGTCTTGAAACAGACTGTAGACTGCCCCCCCATGGTCCAATCTCGAGTGGTGCATCACAGAGTACCAGGCTGGAATCGCAGCCTCCAGTATGGGGCCAGCATTTTCATCCAGCCAAGTCTCTGTGATGCAAGCCAGATCAGCTGTCCCAACAAGATCTGCAATAATTTCAGTCTTGTTCTTGATAGATCTAGCATTGCACAACACTGCTTTAGCTGGATAGGTCTCCAGGGCCACCTGAGCTACTTGCCCACCAATAGTGATGGTGCCCTTGGGTATGGAGACCAGACATGGCGGACCACGTTCCATAATCTGTTTCATCCCAGGGCATCTCCTAGACCTAACAACCCTGATGTGAAAGCTCCGCTTATTCATCCTCTTGCTTTCACACCCCCTGCTCCAACCCCCCCCCCAAGTGCAATGCCAAGTGCTCTACAGCGTTGATAGGTTGGAAAATTTAAGGGGGGAAGGGCAGAGGGCGTGGAGGGCAGAAGACGAATAGCGCATGACCAGGGAGGCAGGCCTCCAACACATATTACTGTCCCAGACAAAAAAATTGCCCTGATAGAACAAAGAAAAAAAAACACCAACCAAAATATACACAGAACAACCAAAACAAAACTCAAAGTAAAAACAGTTTGGCACTCCCACAACTCCCCCTGAGAGGGTAACAAACAAAATAATACAGAAATACAATAAAACAAAAACCCTACCCACCCCTTTCAAAATTAAACCCAAAATAAAACTCACTCAATATGCACACAGCCCTTACAATATACAGACCCACTATACACACACATACACCCATACACACAACCCTATATTAAAAATACATTGAACAAAAACTATAAGAAAATTAAAGTTCAAAACAAATAGTGCCCAAGACCTAAGAGATGGCAGACAGATAACCCAAAGTCTTTTAACAGTGTTTATTAGTCAGCCTACCGGTGAGCTCTTACCTCACCAGAACAAAGAAAACAATTAATCTTCCAGCCTATCTCTCACATAGACAAGCTAGAGTAATAACAATTCTCAAAAAATAATGTTTAAATAGGTAAAAAATAAACAGTTTCACTGCTGCCGGTCCTCAGTGGGGTAAAGACAGTTTAAGCATCCACCACAGCCAGTACTCCTTTCAGCTACAAGTTCACACTCCAGCATCCAGCCACAAGAGCCACAAAATGCAGATTGCTTACCCAGTCATCCCTGAGGAGTTGCCAGGGACATCAACAATGGCCAGCCCAGGGCGAGCAAGCCTTCCAGCCTGACCGCCCAGGCATAGAGATCTCGGTACACCCAGTGCCCCTCCGCCAAGAACACTGGACCCGGTCCCCCTCCAAGGCCAAGGCCCCAGCAAACATCCCCTGGGTTCAGGCTGGCTGTCTAAGCAAAGGGGTCCAACTCTTTGTGGGAGCTTGCAGGCTGGTCAAAAAAAAACAAGAGCCACCACAGTTTGTAAATCCAAAGAATCCAGGGGAAAGAATAGTAAACCAGAACCAACAGGACAGCAGCACTTGTTCTCGACCGAGTCCCCTACTGAAGGGACTCCCTTGGACCACACATCTGTCAGATTCCTGGGCAGCAAATCACACTGGCTCCTCAGGTTCTTCCTTGGCTGGTCCCACACTTTCCGTAAAGGTTCAGCACAGTCAAAGCACTTACCTCCCCTCTATGCTTAATCCAGCCTCTCTTAAAGCTGCCCACTGTCTTCAATGAGATGACCTCTTCCACATTCCAAGTGTCCGCACCACCCTCTCTGTAATGAAGCACTTCTTGACTTCCCTCCTAAACCTCCCATCCTCCAGCTTAAGACTGTGCCCTCTCGTGTTATGGTTGCCATTCAGCTTAAAGAGATTCTCCTTATCATCCTTATTCATTCATTTCAAGAACTTGAAGGGCCCAATCATGTCCCCTCTCTCTTTCCTGTATTCCAGGGAGTACATGTTCAGTGCTCTCAACCTCTCCTCTTATGCCTTACCCTGATGACCAACTATCATCTTTGTAGGCTACCTCTGGACCTTCTCCAGCAGGTTAATGTCCTTTTTGAGGTGTTGGCATCAGTACTGAACTCTATACTCTTGGTACGGCTTTACCAGTGATCTGGACAAGGGCAGTATAACCTCCTCTCTCCTACTATTGATCCCCCTAGATATGCATCCCAGCATCTTGTTTGCTTTTGCTCCCATGTCCTTATCCTCCTCTGATGCAGATACTCAGACTCCACCCAGGTAGTACTCTGTCCTGGGATTCTTGGCTCCAATATGCATAACTTTGCATTTCTTGTCATTGAAGTCAAACTGCCAGATCCTTGACCTCCTCCCCAGATTTTCCAGATCTTCCTGTAGGTCCTGCATCCCCTCAGCTGTGTCCACTGTCACACAGAGCTTTGTGTCATTTGTGAATAAGCATATTTTGCCCTTAATGCCATCCCCAATGTCATTGATGAAAACATTAAACAACACTGGCCCCAGCACCAAGCCCTGTGGGACCACACTGGTTACCTCTCTGGTGTCAGATAACTCTCTCTCCATAACCACCCTCTGGGTTCTGTCCCTCAGCCAGTTTTCCACACATCTGGCCATCTTTTCCCCAACCCTGAGATCCACCAACTTCCTGATCAACTTTTTCTGGGGAACTGAGTCAAAGGCCTTGCTGAAATCAAGATAGAGGATGTATACTGCTTGGCCCCTGTCTACTGTCTTAGTGACATAGTCAAAGAAGTCAATCAGATTTGTTTGACATGACCCCCCCCCCCACCATGAACCCATGCTTCCTCGAATCCTGGAGACCATGTTCCGGTAGACATTCCACCAACCTGTCCTTTAGTATGATCTCCATGAGCTTGCCCACAACGGAGGTTAGACTGACTGGTCTATAATTCTCTGGGGCATCCTTGGGAGTGCTTTTGTGGAGGGGCACTACTTCTAGGCAGTAGTTTCTGCCAATATTGCATATACCATTAAATACTGTGATGCTTGAGGAGACATTCTACTGCTGAATTGTAATTTGTAAATTATACTCTGTGCTGTTCATGTAGTCACGTGCTGTCCTGTGAGCCCTAGCAAGTTTTTTTTCATGCTAGGTAGAGCAGTCATAGTTCTGCTGCAATAAAAGGTGGAACTATAACTTGAGCAAACTACCTTTGTTTCGGTTATTTTAAATTTATTTCTAAACTGTGGGTATGCGCCATGTTAAAGCTCGATTGTATTAATAAATCTTTTAGATATTACAACTTTGTGTTATGAGGCTCTTCTGACCTGTGAGAGCACTTCTGGGGCATACAGGGACATTTAATTCGAGCCCTGCGGTGAGCAGGGTGAGCCCGAGCAGGGTGAGTGCGTGTTGCAGCACGCAAAGACATGTTCAAAGACATGCATGTCTGCACATGTTAGGCATGTTGTGAGAGTTGGGAGTGAATACAATTTGTGGATATAAAACATATACAAAAAAGAAAGGCTCTACTAGATTTATAAAATTGAATAAAATACTGGTAATAGAATGGATGGTACTACCAGAATGGAAACAATGATAATAACAAATGACAGCAGGCAAGGCACCTTATGCAATTCCTGTTGTATGTATCAGCTGGGAAATATACCTGTACAAGACACTGTCTTTATGTGTCAAAAATGTAAGCTAAACAAAGATTTTGAAGTGGAGATTTGTTTATTTGGTGCTAGATTGCAAGCATTAGAAATCAGTCAATGGGAAACCTCAAAAAGACTACAAATATCATTATCAATCATACAGACTCAGGCAATTAATGGTGAACATTTGTCAAAAAATGATGTTAATGCCAAATCTCAAAAGAAAAGGCCTAGACAGGAAGCAGTAGGCTGTGATGTGGAGGATGATTGGTATACTACACAAGGAAGTAAACCTGCCAAAAAAGGTAGAAGGGCAGAACGGTTTCAGTTGCCTTTATATAATAGTTTTGACCCTTTATTAAATATTGATGAGACACAGGAAATTAGTATTCTGTCAAATTCTGTATCTACTAAACCTAGCCAAGTATTTAATATACTTAGTCCCAAGGAGACAATAATTATGCAATCTGGGTTGGAACGACTGGAACAATCAAACTCAGATCTACTGGTGCATTATGAACCAAATGTTATTATTGATACTGATCTCTCTGTACAGAACATGGAGATCATCAGTAATGATAAACAGGTCTATGTTTTGGGGGACTCAATGGTAGCAAAGTTAGATAGACAAATCTCTGATCCTGAGAAGACATCACATACTCTTTCCTGTTTTTGTGGAGCTAAAATACAAGATGTTACAAGGATGAGTAAGCAAATTCTTAATAACTCTGGACAGAATCCATTGGTTATTGTTCACGCTGGTGTTAACAATATTAATATTGAGAGCGAACAAGAAATTAAAGCAGCTTATGTTGGGTTGAGAAATATACTATCAGATATAGGATGCATACTTATTCTATCTGAAATACTTCCAGTTCCAAGGGTTAATAGTCATATAGAAAATAAAATTAGAAATGTGAATAATTGGTTATGTAAATGGTGCCTACGGCAAAACATAAAATGCCTAACTCACTGGGAACATTTTGTTGGGAAAAGAGTTTTATTTGCTGGTGATGGCCTTCATTTGAATAAGAAGGGTGCTGTGATTTTGGGCAATCATATCAGTACTGACATTGTTAATTATTTAAACTAGTTAATGGGGAAGGAGGGAAGAAATTCTGCCCCCTAGGTGTAGACTCAAACAGGTTGTTAGTTTCTGAATCTATGCCCTTAAAAAAGACTATACCAACTGACATTGGAAAAGAAAAAATCAGTACCCATTCTAGTGGATTAAACTTATTAGTACTGAATGCTAGAAGTTTACTGAGCAAAATAAGTGAACTTCAAATGGTTCTTTATAGTAATGATATTGATGTATGTGCGGTCACTGAGACCTGGTTCACTGATGGTCAGTGGGGCCAGAACATACCTGGATATACCCTCTTTCAAAAAATCATGCAAAAACTAGAGGAGGAGGAATAGCCATTTATGCTAAAGATAGTTTACAATGTCTAGAAATAGATAGCACTGTATCAATATCTGTGGATATTGAACTTACATGGGTAAAATTAATTTGTGAACAAGGTCCTATAAATATAGGACTCTGCTATCGTCCTCTGGCATCAGATACTAATACTAATAACAAACTATTTGAGAGTTTAAAAGATATAAATAGATCTGAGAATATAATATTAATGGGAGATTTTAATTTTCCACATATAAAATGGGATAGTCTGGAAAGTTCAAACCAACAGGACAAACTCTTCCTAGATATAACAAAACTAGGCTTAGATCAATTGGTCATGTATTCAACTAGGAAAGACAACATTCTTGACCTGATTTTAACTAATATATCTGAACAGGGGGAATCTCCTAAAATTCTTGAACCACTGTGTGATAGTGGTCATTGCATGGTGCTATGGACCTTTAATTATTTTAAGTCATCTGCTAATGGTAAGACTGTATTGTGGAATTTCTCTAAAGGGGATTATGAGAAAATTAAAGAATACTTACATAACTGGGACTGGGAAAAAGACTTGTTGGATCTTAATGTCAATGAGGCATGGTCTAAAATTAAAAGTGTATTGGAGTATTGTATTTTGAATTGGGTCCCTGTGTGTACTAAATATAAAAATCTCAGGCATTCCCCTCCATGGTACACTAAAGAAAATACATAGATTAATCAGAAGTAATAAAAGAGCATATAATAAATATAGGAAGCAATGTACTGAGGTAAATTGGACCAGGTTCAAAAATAAAGCAAATAAAGTTAAATCAGTATTAAGAAAGGCCAAGATTGAATTAGAATATAAATTGGCATTGGTTACAAAAGATAATAAAAAGAAATGTTTTAATTATTTGGGATCTATTAAAAATAATACTCCTAAAGTGGGCCCAATATTAATTAAATACAAAGTTGTATCTGATGAGCTAACATTAGCCAAATAATTGAATGTGTACTTTACCAGTATATTTAAGGCTAGGGAAAATATTAATAAAGACATGGGTAGTAATAAGGACCCATTTATTCCATTTAAAACTTCCAAAGTATATAATATCATTAATTCATTTAAGAATACATCTTCATTGGGACCGGATAATTTCCCAATTATTTTCCTTAAAGAAGTTTCGTATGAGATTGCAGGACTTCTTAGTTTATTATATAATACATCTATTGAGGGAGGAATAGCTATACAAGAATGGAAAAATGCTATAGTGATCCTGATTCATAAGGGAGGTTCTAGGCATGATGTGAAACAGTATCGACCAATTAGTCTTGCTTCTTGTATCGGGAATATCTTGGAAAAATTTGTTTTATATAGAATAAATGTTCATGTTGCAAGGAATAATTTGAGTGATATAACACAATACGGTTTTACATCTGGCAGATCATGTCACAGCAATTTAATACATTTTTTGAACCAATTAGTGCAGCATTAGATAATGGCTTACCAGTGAATGTTATATTCTTGGACTTCGAAAAGGCATTTGACTCAGTATCACATAAAATATTAATTGAATGCCTAGTTCATATTAAACTTCATTATAATATTATTATGTGGATCAAGTTGTGGTTAACAGATAAGAGGCAACAGGTTTCAATAAGGGGCTATAAATCCCCATGGACTGCAGTGAGTAGTGGAGTGCCCCAGGGTTCGGTTTTGGGCCCGGTACTGTTTAACATTCTCATATCTACCATGCAAACTACATAAGGAGTATGGCTAAATAAATATGTTGATGATAGTAAGCTAGGGTGTATTGTGAATGATATCAATTCTGTACACTCATTACAAAAGAATCTGGATGATTTATTTAGATGGGCTGAAACAAACAGGTTAGTCTTTAATGTAACCAAGTGTAAAGTTATGCACCTGGATAAAGCTAATAGATTGCATAATTACTACATGAATGATAAACAATTGATAACTGTTACCTCTGAAAAAGATCTTGGAGTTTATATAAACAATGAATTGAAATTTTAAGAACATATTAACAAAACAGTTAAAAAATGCTACAGATCAGTTAATTGTATTCTAAAAAATATAAAGAGTAGAGAAGCAGAGGTACCATTACTAATCTATAATAGCATTACTAGACCACATATAGATTATTTTTCCTCCTTTTGTGCACCAACATCAGTTGAACAAAAAGTGAAGGTAGAAAAGATTAAAAGAAGATTCACTAAAAATATAAAAAATGATATGTATATGGAGTATGGTGAGAGATTGAAGAACCTTAACCTTTATTCATTGGAGTATCATTCCCTACGTGGAGATGTACAGTATGTTTAATTTTTAGGGCATCAAAGGATTGTGCACTTTTTGAAACCCTTTGTCTCGAATGGTATCCCTCTAGACGAATACTAGATCTCATAAGTTAAGATTCAAATCTTCCATTAATAAATCTGTAAGGAGAAATCGTTTTTTGACCCAGAAAGCTATTCCTATTTGAAACTCTTTACCTCAAGAAGTAGTTTACAGTTCAAATTTGAATCAGTTAAAATTGAACTTGGATGTTTTTATGCGTGATTCTAAATACATGTTCTACCTTGGTTAAGGGTGGTGAGTTCATTTTGGGCTAGTCCCTCAAACTTGTACATGACCTATGAACCTATGTACTGTTCTCCAGTCCTGTGGTACTACCCCTGACTCTAGTGAACTATTAAAGAGGTCTTCCAGCTCCTCAGCCAGTTCCTTTAGTACCCTTTGATGTACTCTGTCTGGGCCTGGTGATTTGTCCACCCTCAAAGCCAACAGCCCCTTACTCACTCTGTCCTTCTCTATCCCATATCTGTGTTCCCCTTCCGCCCACTCCTCTTTTACCTCCTGAAGACACTGGTCTGTCCTTCTCCACCCACTTCACCCCTTTCTTAAGCCTAACATTCCCTTTCTTCTTGTCCCTCTTCTCACTTACATAGCGAAAGAAAGCTTTCTTCCCTTTCTTAATTCCTTCAGCTATCTGCAGCTCCTTCTGTGCCTTTGCTCGCTGGACTTCCTTACTTACCTCACTAGCCAACCTTAGGTAATTTTCCCTATCCACCTCTCTCTTGGTCTTCCTGAATTTTCCATAGGTCAAACTCTTTTCCCATACTGCCTATGCAATCCCAGAACTGAATCAGCTGGGAGCTTTGGCCCTTGTGTTCATCCCCCTGAGCCTATGACACTCATCTGTGGCAACCAGTATTCCTTCCCCAATGATGAATCACCTTTGGTCCACCCCCATATCTGCTCTCATGTCCACCAGATGGCTCCTTAGCACTTCACCCATTTTCCTGAAGTCCGCCCTCCTAAAATTCAATATTTTAGTCATAGTCGGGATGCTTTCCCTGCCCATATCCAACTGAAACCACACCATGCAATAGTCACTTCCATCCAGTGGCTCCCTGACCATTATTTCTTGTACATGCTCCCCATTTCTGAGCACCAGATCCAGAATTACCTCAGCTCTTGTTGGTTCAGTGACTCCCTGAATCAGGAACCCACTCTGCAGTCCTTCCAGGATCACCTGACACCTAGCACATGTTGTGGAGGATATGATCCAGTCCACCATGGGCAGGATGAAGTTACCCACAACTACCACCTCTCCTTTCCCCACAGCTTCCAATATTTGTGAGCTCAGTTCCCTGTCCCTCTCCCCATCCTGATTGGGTGGTCTGTAAACCACCCCTAACCTCACCTTTCTCCCACTGTTGGACCTTAACTGAACCCATAATGCCTCCACCTCTCCTTCCTCTGACTGCTCCCTCGTGCAAGTTATTCCCTCCCTGATATAAACTGCCACACCTCCCACCTTCCAGACTACCCTGTCCCTCCTGTATAGTTTATATCCAGGGATTGCCAGGTCCCAGTCATGGTGCAATGTTGCCTAAGTCTTGCTTACTGCAGCTATGTCCACCCTCCTGTCTGCTAATAGTGTCTGCAGATCATCCATCTTGTTTCCAAGACTCCACACATTCAGAGACCACCACCCTCCACCTAGAATCTGACCTTCCTTCTCTTCCCTCTATTCTTCTATTCATATTTATTCCCTCTGTGTGCACCCCTCCATGTACCCTTGATATGTGTTCCTCACCCCTCCATCCTTTGCTAACTGTGTTCTAGCCCCTTCCAACTCCTCCTTCCAGACCTCAGCCATCACTGTGAGTTATTTGTATGACTCTGTCATATCCCTCATCTCCTGAATTGCCAATAGAGAATACATATGCAAGTACTTTTGTCTATTCTCATAGTTGGAAGCTCTCCTCTGCACCTACTCCATACTGTAAATGTCCCTTCTTTTATAGGGACTCCATACCTGTGCATTGTACTTGAGGTGAGGTCTAGCCAGTGTCTTATACAGTACATATGTATTACTGCCCCTATCATTCTATTATTGTTACTTTTCTGTATGCATCCCGGCAGTCTACTAGCATTTTCTATCTCCTGGTCATACTGTCAAACTACCGTTAGGACACCCAGTTTAATAACTACTAAGGTTGTACCAAACATGCTAATTTGTACTAAAATCCCACAAGATTGTAATCCAACACAGGCAGAGCACCAAGGTCAAGGTCTTTAAACCCCAGCAAGCGGAAACATAGTTATTAAGAGGGATTCAATTATAGATCTATGGACGCCATTATGTGTAAGGGTCGGAAAGAGTATACTACTGTTAATATTTTCTCAGGGCAGGGATAGGTGACATAAAAAACTTACTGCAGGGAGTTTTAGATCATTCAGATAAACTGATTGCTATAGCCCATGCTGGAGTAAATGATGTTCGGAAAAGGAAATTTACAGACATCTACATGAACTTTGAGGACGTACAGTAGCTTCCAAAATAAAAGAAATAGTGGTAGAAACAGTGGTCAAACTTAACTTTTCTTTGCACTAGGCAGCAGGACAAGTTGATTCAGAATTGCACTAGCCTGCAGATGGTTGCATTAGCCCACAATTGTAATGGTACATTTTTATCACTTCTACAGGGAAAAAATGCAAGATAAGAAAATACTCTGATTATTGTGCATTTACACTGCTCCTAGATTGATTCCGATCCCAGCATAAAAAAAGATTGCAATGTCATGACACACAGTGTGCCTCCTATTGTTTTGTACCATGGCCTCCTCTCTTCTTCTTTCTGTCCCCCCGAACCAGCAGATAACACAGAAGAAAATACCCAGTCAGGCAGACCTAGCTCTGCACACACAATAGCTGGCATTGTCATGCACCTCACCACACTCTCACCACCACCCACAGGGCAATGAACAGAGTCAGGCAGAGAAAGACACTCTCAGCCCCCAAGATGTGATCAACTCGAGCCTGGCACTTCTGGAAGTTTTCATACAATGTCAAGCGTACTAGTAGCACATCTGGGATTTTTTGGGGGAGGGAGCTACACAAACCTAAGTGGTTTGGGGAAAAGAAAATTTCATAAAATTTTTATTTTTAAAAGTACTGTTTTTAACATGCTATGCCCCAACAATATTATTACCAAACAGAAAATCAGCGCCCTTTTCCTGATAAAAGGTTGCCAACATATTACATTGAAATAAACAACAAAGTCACAAATAAGGAATTAGTGGATTTTGGAAAAATCTGCAGGGATTTATACAGGGATTTGATTCTGCTTCTACAGGGAAAATACAGGAAAAATGAGGGCTTGTTACAGGAAAATGGTTATTTGGATCTGGGAGCACTATAATGGTTGTGATTAAACTGCACTATATGGCACTAACAAGAAAATTACTTTGGTCATTTGGTAGCTCTTCACAGCCCCATCAGCTCTGGCTAGAGTTTGTTCTATAGAGGATGATCTATGCACCACAGGAATGCTTATTTTAACCTTTCAAAGTATGTATTTTATTAAGGTATTATGTACCATACATGCTCCAAACCTTTGTTTTCAGGATGAAAGGACATGCTGTAGGATAAGGATGGGACTGATTGGATGGCATTGTCTGGCATGGTCCATTTTTAAAGAGCTGAGAGCCTCTACACTTGCCAGTAATGTCAGCTATTGGTCTATGGACAATCATTTCAGAGTATGGTCTGTAGTGGTGTCCAAGGAAAGTACAGAGTTGAGAGATTAAGAGGGGAGAAGTAGCAGCTATGGTGAAGCTGGGATGAAATCCACCACCTGCAGAGCAGACCCTGTATGCCTCTTAGCATTTTGTCACTGAAACTTTGGATACAGACACTCAAAATGTAGGGAAATGAGGGACACTGGTTTTAATAATATGGACAAATTGTTAGAGACACATTCAGAAAATTGGAAGCTAGTGACTTAACAGCTTCTACCTTTGATCACACCCTGGACACTAGCTGGCAGACTCCACCTGAGGGAAGTGGAAGTAGGAGATTTAAAATCTTCCAAGCTCTTGCCTGCAGGTCTGCTGACTGAAGTGCTACAAGTGAAACTTGTAGTAGAATAGCCGCATCCAGGTTCTATTTTGTCTACGACTTTTACTCTCATCAGCAGTTTCTGCTGCAGCAGTTCCCTGAGCACTCGAGCATTTGAGAAGTTTGTGTATTGTCCTGCAGCCAGTGGATTGGTCCCCTCTCCCTCACAGCAGCAGGGAGCTTGGATGAATGGACCACAGGCAGGGGTTTTCAATGCAAGTAGTAGGGACTCCATGGAACTATTCTGAGACAAAGGGCAGAACAACTGAACTAGTAACCAGATTCTTTCTTACCTTGCAGGAGTACAAGTTAGATGTCACCTGTTCAACAGCTACCTGATTGTTTTCTGCAGCATACAGGGAACAGTTGGATAAGCGCACCCACCCTTCCCTGGGTGATCTTGCTTTATAGGCATTTAGCACCACCCACAACACCTGATAGGAGGTAGTAAGGTACAAAGAAAACCACTCACTGTTCTGTTTTCTTTTTTGCCCACACTTCCTGCCAAGAAACAGGAATCAGCACACATAACTCCTTCCTCCATCCCTTGCCTACAAGCAGGATAAAATGCAATATACTACCTATCAACTAAAAAAATTGACCTTTTCAGTTGCAAAACCTGCGGTGCAATGTACAATAGAATCTACAAATGGCAATCATGACCCTGCCATGCATGCCGGGCCATAGCAGATCTTGCATCCCAACTACAGGATGTTTGGACTATCATATATGACCTCCAAAATAGGGTGCTCTATAGCACACCCCCTGAACACCCTCCCCCACCACCTGGACCAGCATGTCAGCCAAGGGCCAGGACTGGAAGCAGGGAAAGGAGACTGGCAGGTGGTAAGGAAAAAGTATCCCAAGAAGGAAGTCACAAACCAGGAGCATGTCCCAGCCATCTAATCAAACAATAGGTTTGCTCCACTGTAACCAACCACAAAATAATACAAGGTAAAGAAAACAAACCACTAAAAAAGGTTAACACACCAATTAAAGCCAATACAAACTATGACAAAAATACTAATACTCAAAATATAACAAACAACAATACCAAAACCAAATATGATAACAACGAAAATACTAAAACTCAGAATAAAAACAGCACAAATATAAAAGCAAAATTCTCATAATCGGGGATTCCATGATCCAAGGAGTGGAACACCACCTGACACAGAATGTTAAAAGCGACATTGTGGTTAAGAGTCTACCAGGAGCCTCTGCAAGTAGGGACACTAACTGCATAAAGACAATTGTGTAGGAATCATGAGATGTTACACATATAACAATACTCCTTGGTACCAATGACTTGACAAATGGCACCGTTCAGACCAACAAACTTTTTTCCCTTCCGTCCAAATTAGCCTTCTCAGAAGTGCTGCCAGTGTAGGAAAAAGGAAAAACTACCAAGCAAGTCAGAGAGATTGAAGTAGGCAAATTCAACTCATGGCTGTGTGATTGGTACCAAGACAAGGTTTACCACTTCATAGGGAATTGGCACAACTTTTGAGAAAGAGCTTTTTTGAAACACGATGGAGTGCACCTGAACAGAGAAGGTGTGTGAGAACTTGGACAAAAATTCAATGTTTATACAGGTAGTTTAAACTAAATAAAGGGGATTGTGTTGCAGCTTACACCCCTGCCATTGATAGGCTAGTCATCACTCCCCAAAATGCCAAAAATGTGAATACATGCCGAGGAAACAGATCAGAGACAACATCCACCTGAACCAGTAACTTCCATAATCTCTTGCTGGAAAGAGCAACTTGGAGCAGTCCAGGAAGATGGTACAACCACACACCAAAGAGGATGTACATTCCTGGAAGGCAATTTTTGCAAATGCTAGAAGCCTAACCAACAAACTTCCCGAACTCACAGCCATCTTGCAAACAGAAAAGCTGGACTGGGTGGCTGTAACAGAAATGTAGTTCATGAAAAACCACAGATGGGATATGACCATTCCTGGTTACAATCTGTTCAGGGAAGTTAGGAGGGGCAAAAAGGGGGGGGTAGCCATTTACATTCAGGAGGAAATAAAAGCCATAGAAGTAACAGGGCAACCTGGGGACTTCAAGTCTCTGTGGCTAACAGTAGACACAGGCAAGTGAAAACCCTTCAGAACTGGCATCGTGTACAGGCCCCCAAATCAAGGAGATAAGGAAACAAAGACCTACTAGAGAAAATCCACAAAATGTCTGATAAAGTAGAAGTAATACTGGTGGGGGAATTCAACCTACCAGATATTAACTGTAGCACACTATTGGCAACAAAAACAAGAAGTAGGGACTTCTTATTGTCACTACAAGGTGCAGGACTGTCCCAACTTGTTAAAACCACAACAAGGGGAGATGCCATTCTCGATCTAATCCTCACAAACCTGGAAAGGATCAAGGACATCAAAGTGGGATGCCATATGGGCAACAGTGACCATCACATGGTAAGCTTTAAGGTAAACATACCACAGGACACCGGGAACTCAAAAATAAAGGTGCCAGATTTCAGAAAGGCTGACTTCAAAAAAATGAGGAACAATGTAAGTAGCCAGTTAGTGGAAATGGAGGTTGAGGAGGTGGAGGTCATATGGGGGAGACTCAAGAGAGAAATAATGGGTTTTATGTGATAAAGGCAAGTCTTAAAGACCACCTATCTCATAAAGTGACCACAACATACCCTGTGGTTAAAACAGCGCCTCATATTGTAGCAACAGTTGCAAATAACGATGGTCGCTACAATACTTGCAATCTGCACACAGGAAACATTCTTTTTATATGGGGGCTGTGCCTCTCGTGCCCCCCCTTTGCAAAGAGCAAGCCCCCCGCACCCCCCAAACTAAAGTAATCAACTTCAAGGTGGGGCGTACCATGGGGTAGGTTATTATTTTTTTTAAAAATGATTCTTTCTGTACCCGCTGGCATCGCATGTGATAGTGTATTCCACTATGCTTTGTGGCCAGCTTGGCAGGACCCTGGCACACAGAATCCTATATCCTGTACTAGTGAGGCTAGCTCCTTGCTATCCTCCCGCTACAGGATATAGCGATGTTATTCATCACTCCCTATTACTGCGAGCGGTATTATTGAGTCACTCAAATTATAGCACTCAAAAATACATGCTCTACATGTGTGTTACCCAAATTAATATCCCAGCACTGACACTGTAGTGCAGCACGAGAGGGGTGCTGCACTTCTGAGGTGCCATCTTTCAGATGAGATGTTAAACCGAGGTCCCATCTGCCTGCATTGGCGGTAGTTCAGGTGGATGTTAAAGATCCCATGGCACTTATCGAAAAGAGTATGGGAATTTTTTATTAGAAAGAAAACAATACATCACAAATGAAAAATCATACAGAAATCCAAAAAGAAACACAGGGGTTAAAAATAGGAAAAAAAGAAATTGTCGATAACAACAAAAAGAATATCAAATGAATATCAAAATAAGTCCCCAAGATATACATTCATGCAGGGTGTAATTCAAAATTCATACAATACTGATAGTTGCCATACATAAATTGGGATAAAATTAAGTCAGGTTATCCATAGAATATGTTTCCAATAACTGTTAAATAGTTGTCTATCAATAGTTTCATACTCCAAAGTTGTCTGCCTGGCAATAGACTGTTCAATCCGCCTAATTAAGACTACATTAGGGAGTATAGTATGTTGTAGAGAATACTGACACCTGGCTTGCCACAGAAAATACTTGATACTTACAAAGATCAAAGTTAAAGTACTCGTATGGGACCTCCCTAAGAAACCAGTGTAATCACCCAAAATCAAACTTTGATAAGAAATATGGTGAGCTATACCCCATTTCCACAGGGATGCTAGATCTGCCCATAATTGCTCTGAATAAAAACATCGGAGAAAGAAATGCTCTTGGGTTTCTTCCTGACCAATATATTCAGGCCTAATGCATTGCCTGTCTGCGATGGGTTTGTGCTTCAGGTTACCCCAAACTCTTAACCTGCCATGGCAACTTAGCCATTGAACATTCTACATTTGTGATGGTATTCTTTTATCTGTTAATGTGCATAATACCTGAGAGACCTTAGTGGGAATGCAAAAAGGGAAATCTTCCTGGACATAAAAAACATTACCCATAATTTCCTCATAAAAATTCTTTCTGGAAATATCATGAAATTGGGCTTTACGCAATTTCCATTCCCTAAGTTTACTAACTGCTAAAACTGCATAAGATGGTGCAGCATGCCTGGAATTTTGCTTAGGTATGCTACCACCCTCCCATTGAGACATAAATGAGTGAAACAATGACTGGATCCAAACAGACCATGGATGACAATCAGAAAGGGATTTTACTTGAAAGGAAGCTATCATAAAAAAAGAGTTGTAAAAAACCAATGGGTTAATCATCCCAAATCCACCCTGTGAAATCTTTAAGTCAGTAAAGGCTCGCTTTGTGGGGTTTAACCTACTCCCCCATATAATTTGAAAAAAAAAACAACTATACAACCTAGTTTCCAGGGGAATTGGAATAGGAAAAACAGAATAGAGATGTAAAATGACTGGCAATAAAAATGTCTTTATTACCATCACCCTTTTCTTTTTTGAAAACCCCCAGGCTTTCCACTGTTGAACTTTTTGTTCACCTACAACTAAAGGTCTTTCCCAATTCAGCAGAGCCAGATCCCCACTCCCAAAATGAAGACCTAGGATTTTAACTGAATCGGAAACAGGAATACCCCCTATGCTCTGTACTAGCAGGGTCCTGCCTACTGCAAGACAAATGTATTTATCATAATTTAGGATAGTACCATTTAATGTTGAAAATTGCTCAATTGTCTGAAGTGCAGTTTGACCAGACTGGACATCTGTCACCAATAAACAGATGTCATCTGCATAAACTGACAACTTTTGGTCTGGAATACTCAAAGACGGAGTCAAGCCACAAATTGCTTGATTATGCTCTATTTCTCATATTATAGGGTCCAACACAAAGGCATATAATAGAAGGCTTATAGGGCACCCCTGTCTAACCCATTGTTTTAAACAGATTTCATTTCCCAGCAAGTTATTTATTATGGGACATAATCGTGCATTAACATATAATGTTTTAACATAATTAATAAATGTTGTGGGGATGCCATATTTCTCCAGGACTTGAAATAAAAAATCATGGGAAACCCAATTGAAAGCTTTAGACTGATCTAAAGCCAAAATATAACCTGATAATTTATTCTGGGACCCATATTCACAGATATCTCTGATAAATTGTAAATTTTGCTATATTGACCTTTGGGAAATGGAACAGGTCTGTGCTGGATGAAGCACAAATTGTGCTACAATTTGTAACCTCTTACAAAGAATGGGAGAAAGGATTTTATAGTCAGTATTGAGCAGGCTAATTGACCTCCAGTTGCTCAATTCAATGATATCACCTTTTTTGTATAAAAAGGTAAGAATTGCTAAGTTAAATTTCGTATCCCCCAAACCAAATTGAAGAATGTCATTATAGAAATTAGCCAAAATCTCACTAAGGTCTTCTTTAAAGGTTTTGTAGAACTCATTTGTGATACCACCCTCACCTGGTGAGATTCCAGTTTTAAGGTTATTTATGGCTGTGAGAACTTCTGTAGGAGAAATAGGTGCATTCAGTTTTTCTACTTCAGTGTTTGGGACCTTGGGAACAGGAAAATGAAGAACTTCGTCCCAAGTGGCTGTTGGATGAAACATAATGCTAAAGACTGAAGATAAATGTTGTTCTACAATCAACATCTCCGCATCAGATGTTTTAATCTGACCACTTTTATTTTGTAAACTAGTCAAAAGTTTTTGTCCAATTTTTGTTTACATGCAGCATAAGGATCTTTAAAAGGCTGTTGTTGCATGCCAAATATCATTTCGGCATACATGAAAACTGCCCTGTCATATTGGTATTGTTTAATTTTATGTTTTATAACTCCTAATTGTGTTTGTACATATGGAGATGTCATCTGAGGGCTAGACAGTAATTTATAGTATTGGTTTCTATAGCCCAAATATTGTAAATAATCTGAGTTGCTCCTCCTCTTACCGTGAAAAATAAAAAAAATATTTGACGGCAGTCTTGGTGTCCATCCACCAAGAAAACCAGTCATCATAAAAGTTTACAACTGATTTCCTAGAACCCAGTAAATACCGAAGTTGTTGCAAAACAGATACATTGTCTAACAACCATGAGTTCAATTTCCATCTCTTACTGATGGAAGGAAACGTCATGGGTATCAGATTCAATCCTATAACACAATAAAGTAGTTTATGGTCTGAAAATTTGCAATGTTGTAAAGAAAAATATTGTGCTACTAAATATTTAGAGACATAGAAACATAGAAACATAGAAGTTGACTGCAGATAAGGACCGCAAGGCCCATCCAGTCTGCCCATTTCTTTTTCTACCTTATAAATGTGCCATCTGCCTTTGCTCTGTCAGTGGCCTATCTAGTCATACTCATTTGCATTGCTCCCTTATGCCTATCCCATGCCTGTTTGAAGCCTTGCACTGTATTCATAGCCACCACTTCTTGAGGTAGGCCATTCCATGCATCCACCAGTCTTTCTGTGAAAAAGAATTTCCTCACATTCCCCCTTAATCGGCCCCCCTCTAATCTCATGCTGTGTCCTCTTGTCTTGCTATTTTTCTTATATTTAAACATGTTAGACTCTTTCACCTTGTTAATGCCCTTAAGGTGTTTGAATGCCTCGACCATATCACCTCTCTACCTCCTTTGCTCAAGGGTATACATATTGAGCTCTCTTAATCTGTTCTCATATGTCTTCTGATGCAGTCCCTGCACCATTTTGGTTGCCCTTCTCTGGACTGCCTCAATTTGGTTAATGTCCTTGTGAAGGTGTGGCCTCCAATACTGCACGCAGTACTCCAGATGGGGCCTAACCAGTGTCTTGTAAAGAGGGATTATTACCTCCCTCTTACGACTTGTGATACCCAACTAATACACCCTAACACCCCTAGCCTTACCTACTGCTTTAGAGGTCTGCTTGGATGATTTCAGGTCATCAGTGATGATGATGCCCAAGTCTCTTTCTTCCTTTGTGACTGCTAGCAACTCCCCTCCCAGCCTATAGGTGGCTTCAGGGTTTCTCTTCCCTATGTGCATGATCTTGCACTTCTTTGCATTAAATCCCAGTTGCCACTATTCTGACCATTTTGCTAGTTTATCCAGATCTCTTCTCATTCTGCCCACCCCATCTGGATCATCTACTCTGTTGCAGATCTTGGTGTCATCTGCAAACAGACAAGCCTTACCCTCTAGTCCATCTGCAAGGTCACTAATGAAGATGTTGAAAGGACTGGCCCCAGGACTGATCCCTGAAGTACCCACTTGTGACTTGCATCTCTTCTGACTATACCATTTACCACCACTCTCTGTTTTCTGCCCGTCAACCAGTTTGCCACCCAGTTGACCAACTTCACCCACCGAGCCTACCCAGCTTATTTATCTATCTTCTATGGGAACAGTGTCAAAGCTTTGTTGAAGTCAAGGTAAGGCAACATCAACTGCTCCCCTTTGTCCACCACTCTGGTTGCCCAGTCAAAGAAATCTATGAGATTAGTTTGACAGGACCTTCCTTTGTAAACCCATGCTGTCTTGGATCCTGTGCCCCTATGGATTCAGGTGTTGCACTATCCTTTCTTAAGGAGTGCCTCCATAATCTTGCCCACTACTGAGGTAAGACTGACTGGTCTGTAGTTCCCTGCCTCCTCCCTGCTACCACTCTTGTGGAGCGGGATCACATGAGCCCTTCTCCAGTCTCCTGGGACCTCTCCTGGGCTCAGAGACTCACTAAACAGTTCTGCTAATGGCTCTGCTAGTTCCACCTTTAGCTCCTTAAGTACCCTGGGATGTATGCCATCAGGTCTCATTGCCTTATCCACCCTGAGCTTAGCAAGCTCTTGTAGGACCCTTTCTTTTGTGAAGGGAGTAGTGCTCATCTCCCTCCCCCCTGTGTCCATGGTACTGAGCTGTGGGCTGTGCCCTACATTCTCTTCAGTAAATACTGAGCAAAAGTATCTAAATAGGATAGATGCTTTTACATGGTCCTCCTCCTCACATGCTCCCTTTTCTCCATTAAGCTTAGCAATACCCACTCTGGACTTTCTCCTTTCACTAATGTATCTATAGAAAGTCTTGTCACCTTCTTTTACTGTTCATGCTAGTGTTTCCTCAGTTTGGGACTTTGCCTGCCTTACTGCCTTCCCTGCTTCCCTTAGGGCAGTTTGGTATGCCTCCCAATCTTCATCCCGCTGTGTTCCCTTATATTTCCTGAAGGCCAGCCTTTTGGCTCTGACCTTTTCTGCTACTGTATTTGAGACCCAAAGTGGTTTCTTTTTTCCTTTGCACTTCCTTTTCTGTCTAACACAATGGGATGTTGCTTCAAGTATTGCATCCTTAATGCTTGCCCACTTTGCCTGCACCCCCTCACCTGTGTTTCTTTTTGCCAGGGCTAGCTTAGGCTAGATAAAAAATAGACTATCCTTGTAGCGAAGGAAGCCCTGTGATAAGTAAAACCATCAGTCTTATGAAGCCTCCTATAGGTATCCCCAAGATTCACTACTGCTAATGTTTGTGTGAGAGCATGAGAATTGCAATAATTTTTTTGTTGAACATTATCCCTCATACTAATATCTAAACTGCAGTTCATATCTCCCCACCAAATGATATGCTTCGAAGTAAACAGATAAAGTTTGATCTGTTGAAATAAATCAATCCTTGCCGTTTTCACTTGGGGAGCATAGGTGTTAATTAATCTGAGAGAATACCCTTTATAATAACAATCAATGAGCAAAGCTCTGCCAGGCAATATGTCAATATGTCAAGTAACTTGTACTGTGGAGTGGTTAAAAAGAACCCCCACCCTGTCAGCTGCATCAGGGCCAAAATACCAAAAGGAAGGGCCCTCCCACCAGGCCTTTTTAGCTTGAGTAACTTCAGCCAAAGAGGACAAATGTGTTTCCTGCAAAAAGATGATAACGGCCTGTAAATATTTGCAATGCATTAAACAAATCATATGCCTTCTGTAGCTCTTAATGCTGCAACAGTTAAGCAATATCATCTTTAGGCAGGCCATGATAATTTAAGACAAGAGTAAGGGTTATCCTGTTTCCATTTCTTACCTTTCTTTTTTTTTAACTCTAAAAGGTCTCTTTCACCTTCATCATCCACCTCCATCTCAGAAAAAGCTTCTGATTTAGATGTTTCAGAACCAGAATCTCCCTCCATGTCCTCCAAGACTTGGAAGGCATTTTGTGTGAGTGACAAACCCCTGAAGCTCCCTTCTGTCTACTAGCTGCCTGGGTGATTCTTCTAGAAGGGGAAGTTTGTAAATCAGAATCTGGTGGGGGCATTACTGGGAGGTTATCAGTGGAATGAGAAGTACCAGGGACAGGTTATTTACTAGAAGCAGGAACCTTAGTTAATAAAATTGGCTGGTCCTGATCTGGAGGCCTTGACTGCTCAGACTCTGGCTCTGGAGTCTGTGAATGACCAGGCCGTGAGTCTTGAGGTGTATCCCTACCCCTCTGGCTAGAAGGTTCCGTATCTGTTGTTGAATGATAAGGAGCCTGTGGCCTATACCTACCCTGGGCCTGATTTATTAAGTCTTCTTTATTAGAGCCTCCCTGCTGATTCTGACCTGCCCAAGGGCATTGGTGATAAGCATGGCCGGATTCCTAACATAAATTGCATTTAAACACATTTCTGCAAACCTCGCTATCATGATCCATCTCACCACAAAGTGCACACTTAACCTTGTTGCATGCACTACTTTAATGATGCTTACTACCAAATCAGTAACATGTTTTGGGTTGGCCTGGATAAAAACAGACACTCCTGTCCTTTCCTAAAAATAAACTGTTGGGTACATGCATAATATCATTATCTACAATATGCAATTTCACTTTAAAGTGCCATGCCCCAATCCAAATACCTTCTGAATCTATGATGGGCTCAGGGGGCTCTAAGACAGTGCATTTTTTCTCCAACCAGTAGTGGATATCCCCCACATTCACCCCTTCATTTCTGAACATAATGTTTATTGTTTTAAATAGAGGTTTAGTGATGGGAATTGCCCAAAATGGGAGCCATAAAGGTAAAGTCTTGAAAGTTTCATATTTTTGCCAGAATTTATCTAGACCAGAAAAATGCTTAAAACTAATGTCAAATGTGTCTTCTCCACAGATGTTTATTAAAGCATATACATCCGTGGCCAACAAGCTAATGGAATCCTTCAATAGTTTTCTGGCAACATCTGCCCTGTCTGGGTGTTCAGGCAAGCCGCCCCGTACCGGAGACACACAGCATTCCTATGAGGGGCCTGTTCTAGTTTATTATTCTTGAATAAATCCCCAAAATGGGGGCCCCTCCTCGCATCAGTTCTGCATGGTGAATGAGCAGGGGACTCTCTCAGTGGGCCCTCATAAGGAGGTTTATCAGAATTGGTAATGTCTTCAAATGCAGACTCTGAGTCTGCATTACCATGTGTAGGGGTAAAAACAAAGGCTGACCTGCAGGGGAAGCTCCCTGTTGAGTAGCTGGGCACCTGAGAATCGAAAATCTCCAGAGAGGAAACTGAAATCCAAGTAGGGTCCAGGACCCAATGACCATCTGGCTGTTACATCCAGCCTGCCTGAGCAAGGGCAGATTCTTTGGTCCAGGTTTCAGCATTTTCCAAGTCTGACAGCTGCCTGATGGGACCGACAGCACAGTCAGACAACGCCGATACTTCCACGTTCCTTTCCCCAGCTGTAGCAGTGACACGTTCAGTGTCAGAATCCTGGCATTCAGCTGTCTCTGCTACCGCTGAGCAGCCTGCATCAAAGGGAGCAGCCCAATCCAAAACTTTCATAGAAGAGGTCTTCTCACCATCAACAGTTGGAGACACGCTTGCAATTGTAGGATGTTTAGAAACCCCCACTGCATGCTTGCTAGCATACATATCTCCATGAGCCCTCTCTTCAGCTGTAAGTCAAGCCGATACATCCTGATTCTCCTGTTTGTCAGCAACAATAGTCTGCAGAGCTGCAGTCTGCATGTCTCGTTCCTCCACACTCTGAGAGCCATCTGCCATGTTAGCAGCACGACAACCCCCTCTACTGACAGCAACTCAGAAGGGGAATTTCACCAGTGTCCTCGCCAAATTTCCCTCATTCACTAAAAATACTAACAGCTTAATCTGGTTCAAGGTCAGTTGGCATTCATCTGTATCCCCCTCCCCCGGGTCATGTTTGAAAATAGGCAGGATTTGTCTAGTGCACTTTCCCAGTCAACAAAAACTAAAAAAAAATAAAGACTGCCATAGATCAATGTGCCAGATGATCAGCAAAGCAAAAAGAAAAAGAAATCCTCTATGGTTTTCCAAGGAAGTGGCTACCACAGTCAAAGAAAAAAAGAAGGCAGTAGGCATATAGCAGGAAAGCAAAACCAAGAAATACTGGGAGTCATATAAGGAAAACATGAGAGTCTAACAAACAAATTTGAAAGGCAAAAGCCAAGACAGAGGAAAAGACTGCAGAAGGGGCAAAGAGAGGAGACAAATCACTTTGTAGATACGGTAGGGAACGTAGAAAGGCAAAAGGGGGGATAGTAAAGACTGCTACTGAAGAAGGGAATGCAACAAAAATCCCAGAGCAAGCTGAAATCCTTAACAAATACTTCTGCTTGGTGTTTACCAAGGAGGATTCAGGGGATGGCAGAGCCCTAAAAAAACACAACACCACAGGACCGGGGTAGGCACTAGTCCCTTTACAGAAGTCAAAGTAAGGGAGGTGCTACATAAACTAAAAGCAGACAAAAACATGGGACCATATGAGATGCACCCCAGAATTATTAAGGAACGGGGGCAGAATTAGCTGCCCTTTTGGCACTTTTATTCATGAAATCCTTGAAGAGCAGAGTGGTACCCAAAGACCAGAAAAAGGCAATAGTGGTTCCACTTCACAAATCAGGCAGTTGCGAAGAGGCTACTAATTACAGACCAGTGAGCCTTATGCCTATAGTAGGAAAACTAATGGAGACACTACTCAAACAGAGGATCATATCATTCTTCAAAACTAGAGGCCAACTAGACCCTAAACAGCACAGTTTCACAGCAGGTAGGTCATTCCAAACAAATCTGCTCATGTTTTTGATTACACTACAAAAATAGTGGATGAAGATGGGGCAGTAGATATGGTCTACCTAGACTTTAGTAAGACCTTCTACTCGGTTCCACACAGAAGATTGCTAAAGAGCTTGACTACACAGGGGCTGGTCCATAAGTAGTCAGATGGGTACAAAACTGGTTACAAGGCAGAACTCAGAGAGTACAGGTTAATGGAACACAATCAACAGAAGGCAGGGTGACCAGTGGGTTGCCCCAGGGCTCACTGCTGGGGCCTCTGCGCTTCAATATTTTATAGCAAACATTGCTGATGGACTGGAAAGGAAATTGTGTCTGTTTACAGATGATACCAAGATATGTAACACGGTGGACACCTCAGAAGGAGTGAGCAAGATGGAAGTCGACCTCAAAAAACTAGAGGAATGGTCTGGAAAGTGGCAGCTGAGATTTAATGCCAAAAGTGCAAGGTCATGCACATAGGAAAGAAAAATCCAAGAAAGGAGAATTATCTTGGAGGTGAAAGACTGGTGGCCTCAAACCAGGAACACGATCTGGGAATCATAATCTCAGATGACTTGAAGGTTATTAAGCAGTGTGAGAAGGCAACATTGAAAGCCAACAGAATGCTGGGCTGCACTTGGGGGGGGGATCATGAGCAGAGGAGAGAGGTAGTACTACCACTGTATAGATCACTGGTCAGACCTCACCTGGAATATGGAGTCCAGTTCTGGAGGTCTCACTTCAGGAAGGACATTGACCAGGGGGAAACAGTTCAGAGAAAGGCAACAAAAATGATTCAGGGTCTGCAGTACATGTCCTATGAGGGAAGACTTAGGGAACTGAATATGTACCCCAAAAATCAGTGTAGTTAATGAGATAAACATTAAGATAGAGAAAGTCGATAGGGAGAAGGGTAGGGGTAAATGGAGTAAAAGACAAATGTAGTAAGGACAGGGGTGGAGCAAAAAGGGGTAAGGCCATCAGGAAATGGAGTTTAATGAGTATGAATGCCCATAGTCTAGGTAACAAGCTCCCTGAACTGGTGGCCTTGATGGAAGAGGGATGCCTGGTTATTGTGGCAGTCACAGAAACATGGTACACAGAGAACCATGACTGGGATGTCAACATACCATGGTATACAAGCTACAGGAAGGACAGGGAGGGTAGAAGAGGAGAAGGAGTAGCTCTCTATGTAAGGGAAGGGATCAAAGCAATGGAACTAAAGGGAAAACAGGGAGGAGAGGAGGCACTGTGGGTCACCATGGAGACTGGAAATGGAACCACAATCTGCACAGAGGTTGTATACAGACCCCCATCTCAGGGGGAGAAAATGCACAAGGAAATGATAGAAGGCATCTTTCAGATGGCAGAGAAAGGGGAGATATTGCTGATGGGAGTAGAATATGCCAGATGTTAACTGGAGCACCTTTGTTGCAGACATATCCAAGAGCAGGGCCATTCTTGATGCCCTACAGTGGGCACACCTCAGACAGCTAATGTTGAAACCAACTCAGGAAGGAGCAATCTTAGACCTGGTACTTTCAAATGGGAATGGAGTGAGGATCTCAGATCTAGAAGTGGGTAGCCATCTGGAAACAAGTGACCACCAGACAGTGTGGTTCATGATAAACTTAGCTGTAGAGTTAAGCCATACAAAAGTGAAGGTACTGGACGTCAGGAGGACTGATTTTGTCAAAATGAGAGAGTGCCTCAGAAAAGCACTAGCAAACAGGCAATAAGGAGGGGTGGAACAACAATGGAGAAACATCAGAATTGCCATCACAGAGGCAACAAGCCTTTGTGTAAAGTAAATAAACAAATCAAAATGAAAGAAAAAAAACATTATGGTTCTTAAAACAGGTGGCAGGGAAGGTTAGGGAGAAAAAGACAGCATTCAGGAAGTATAAGGAAACACAGAAGGAGCAGGACAGAGAACTGTCCCAGTTAAAGCAGAAGGAAGCAGGGAAGGAAGTCAGAATAGCAAAGGCCCAAACTGAGGAAAAGATAGCCAGTTCAGTTAAAAAGGGGGATAAAACCTTTTATAGCTACATTAGAGAGTGATGAAAGACAAAGGGAGGGATACTGAAGCTGAATAAAGAGGAGGGTGGGTGAGTAGAGAGGGACAGTGAAAAAGCAGGGATACTGAATGAATACTTCTCAGTATTCACAAATGAAGAGGAGGGGGGATACCTAATCCAGTCAATAGAAGCACTCTGAATAGGGGTGGTCGATATCATTCCTTTCATAGAAGAAAGGGTTCAGGATGAACTCCTAAAACTGAAGGTGGACAGAGCAATGGGCCCTGATGGGATTCATCCCAGAATTTTAAAAGAACTAAGGGGAGAACTAGTAACACCATTGACTACCCTTTTTAACAAACCATGGGAGCATGGTGTGACACCTGAGGACTGGAGGAGGGCAGGTGTGATTCCCCTTCACAAAAGTGGGAGCAAGACAGTGGTAGGAAACTATAGACCTGACAGTTTGACCTCAGTGGTAGGGAAAATGATGAAATCACTCCTGAAGGAAAGAATTGTTTAGTTTCTAGAGGCCAGTGGGGCACAGGACCCAAGGCAGCATGGGTTCACAGTGTAAAGGTCATGTCAGATGAATATAATACATTTCTTTGACTGGGTGATCAAAGTAATAGGCAAGGGAGGGGCTGGGGACCTGGCCTACCTAGTCTTTAGCAAGGCATTTGATACAGTACCGCACAAAAGATTAATAAACAAATTAGCTAGCCCGGGAGTGGGTCCCAGGGTGGTAGCCTGTGTAAAACATTGGCTGGAGAACAGGCCACAGAGGGTAATAGTAAACAGACTCCACAGTGAAGAAAGGGGGATTACTAGTGGGTTACCGCAGGGCTCAGTACTGGGTTCGGTCCTTTTTAATGTCTTTATAAGTGACAATGCAGAGGGTCTGGAAGGAAAAATATGTCACTTTGCAGAAGACACTATGATCTGCAGCAGGGTTGATACACAAGGTGGGGTGGAAAGGATGAGAAGGGACTTGGCAAGGTTGGAAGAATGGTCAAATGTATGGCAGCTTTGATTCAATGCAAGAGGTGCAAAGTAATGCAGCTGGAAAACAAAAATCCAGGGGAAGAGTACACAATGGAGGTTGAGATACTGACAAAAGCAAAAATGGAAAGGGACCTGGGGGTAGTTATGTCAAATGACCTAAAGGTGGGCAAGCAATATGAGAAGGCAGTAAGAGGTCTGAGGAGATACTGGGATGCATGGGGAGAGGCATCACCAGTAGAAAACAGGGAGTTGTTATCTGTACAGACAGTTGGTGAGACCCCATCTGGAGTATTACATGTAGTTCTGGAGACCCGATCTCCACAAATACATAGATAGGGTGGAGGCTGTACAGTGGAAGCAACCAAAATGGTGCAGGGTCTGCACCAGAAGACATACAAAGAGAGACTAAAGGAGCTTAATATGTATACTCTCGAGGAAAGGAGGGAGGGGGGGGGTCATGATAGGAACTTTCAAGTACCTCAAAGGAATCAACAAAGTCCAAGAGGGTAGCATCTTTCACAAAAAGAGATGTGCAAGAACAAGGGGGCACAATTTGAAGCAGAGGGGGGATGGCTCAGAAGTAATGTGAGGAAGTATTTTTTCATGGAGAAAGTTGTAGATGCATGGGACAGCCTTTCTGAGGAGGTTGTGGAGTCAAAAACAGTGGGGGAATTCAAGAATGCATGGGACAGACATAAGGCAATTCTAGTAGGGGGTAGGAGGAAGTGAACTGTTGGTTAACTAGGATCTGCAGCTTATCTATTAGGTAGGGAAATGGGCAAACTAGGTGGGCTAAGCAGTCCTTATCTGCAATTAAATTATATGTTTCTATGTTACTCCCTGTAGTAGAGAAGAGAGAGAGGGGACATGATTGAAACATTCAAGTATACAACATGCATTAACAAGGTACAGGCATAGGAACTTTTTCACTTCAAGAAGGGCTCCTTGACCAAGGGACATCACCTCAGGCTGTAAAGATGGAGGTTCTCTACCAACACCAGGAAGTTGTTCTTCACAGAAAGAGTGGTGGATGCCTGGAACAGCATGCCCCAACTGGTTGTGGGAGCCAGCACTATGGAGGGGGGGATTCAAGAATGCCTGTGATAGACACAAGGGAGTCCTGACTACATAGGGCAACTAGAGTGTCAAAATAGGTCTTAAACAATTGGGCAGACTAGTTGGATTTTGCGGTCTCCTTCTGCTGTCAACTTCTATGTTTCTATGAAAGTTCTAACAATGGAGTGTTAATGACTCAGATTGATCCTTTTATTGGATCCCCCTCTTTAACTGCCAGATAACTGCAGCTCTTAATGAGGTGTTAAGCACACCAGGCCATCTGGAACACTGAGAGAGATTAGCATGAGGACTAGAGCCTGCTAAACTAGAGAGATTTTTAACTTCTTCAATAGCAATGGAAAACCTGCACTAATCAGGATGGACAAGTAGAGGGTTAGCTGCCTAGCCCTGGCCAAATTGGAATGCTAAACTCAAACACTGGGGAGAAGTCATTATTTCAGGCATCTTACCAGTACACAGGGCTAGAAACTATAGAGTTAAAGGAAGTGCTGCATTAAATGGCTAGCTGAAGAGATGGTGCTCAAGAGAGGGCTATGCTTTTATTGACCACTGGACACATTTAAAGACTTTTGCCTATTTAGGAGAGGAGGACTTCATTTGAACAGGTTTGGAACTAGGACCCTTGCCCAGAGTTTTAATAACTGTATTCTCCATCTATTAAACTAGAAAATATGGGAGAAGGAGAGGGACCCATGAGTCAAGAAATCCAGCAGATTGAAATCTCATAACAGCAATACTTCCCCCCATAGCTGTCATTTTGTAGATAGTTTCTGTTGTAACAATAGGTCAGAATACCAATTTTGTTTTATGGGCACATAGCTACCTTGTACTTTTCTGCCTGACCTCACAGGCATAGTGGACATTCAGTTATAGAGTGCAAATACGGCTTAATGGCCTTCCACCTGACGTCACTGCCGAGTCAAATAGTGGCCCTTTCAACCTCAAACTGCATCAACACCTCCTTGCGCTAAATAGCTGTGATTGTACCACCTAAGCTGGCAACCCATTTCTCCATCTTCCAACTACCCTCTTCACTCCTCCCCCTCTCCTCCCTTTCCCTCTCCTTTCTCCACCTCCCCTATACCTTCCTCTCCTCCTTTTTTTTTACCCCCTCCCTCATCTTCCCTTACCTTCTCTGAGGCTATTTATGCTTCAGTTTTTCCCCACCATTCTTCCCCTTTTCTTCTTTCCCCATTCCACCCCCCCACAACTATCCAGCTCTATAATGCTCTATTAACGCTAATACTGACTAAGTAATTTCTCTAACTGCTATATAATCTGCACTGGCTGCATTCTCATGCCTGCCTTTCATTGAATACTGTTTGTACCATGTTTGTACCGTAAACATATTGCATTGTAACTTCTTTGAGTTGTAACCTCTGTTTTATTATCAGGGCCTATGCATGAATGAGTGGAGTGGCTATGGCGTGTAGGTACTCCATACTCATTGCGCCCCCCCATGTGGAATGCCCAATCCGGGGCATGCAGCCCCTATGCATCTGATCCTCTGGCTGCACAGACAGAAATGCACCGGGGTCTGGCAGGGGACATGCCAGCACTATGCACCATGCACTAAGGTGCATAGTGCTGCCCACGTGAGTGCGGGGGAGGGTGTAGAGTATGCCAGGGGGACCCCTGCCATAAGTTCCCAGTGCACCCCACACACAGACCATCTCCTGGATCTGGCAGCCACTGTTCCCCACGATCAGGACCCCAGCACCCATACCCACTGACCTCCCAGTACCACCAACCTCATTAATCTTGTGTGCCCCAGCCCCATGATGGCCAACCCCAACCCCTGTATGCACACACATAGGGGCACCAGTCTGGGAATGCTGCCCCCATGGCACTGACAACCTTCCCCCATCCCCCATACCTGAGAGCAGAGGCCACTTCCCGGAATGGCCAGTGGCACATCCTTCCTCTCACCATCTTGGCCACCAGTCATCCAACTGATGCAGGGAGCATACTGCCTATATATAGTTGGTTCACTCCCATCATCACATGGATGGCGGCAGCCCAGGTGGTGAGAGGAAGAGATACTGGCCATCCGGGCGACCTCTGCTAATATGGGCAATGGGGGGGTTGGTGTTGCCATGGGGAGGCAGCAAGACATACAATGGGGATGGGTCTGCCATGTGCTGAGTGGACCAGATGTTCAAGCACCAGGGTCATGGATGACATGTGGGGGGTGCCATGTGGGTCAGGGTTGGTGGTCCTGCTAGGGACTGCATGGGTCTGTGGAGCAACTGGAACATGGACTGAGGGTTCCCCAGCCAATGGAGATAGGCTGCATGGGTCCTGGTGCCTGCATTGGGCATTCATGCAGCTGGACCCATGCCCTCTTGCTCAAGGGATCCTCTGTGAGACCTATGCAGGGCATCTGATTGGATGCCCGACGTGGTCCATGACTCCATCCCTGGCTGCCCTGTGGAGACTTGTGTGCCAGGGGGGTGGGCCCATGGACAGGTGGTGGAATTGATGAATACAGCTGCTGTGCACCTGTCTTCAGGTGTGGAACTATGTGGGCAGGATACGTGCCTCCACTATGTAATTCCCACCCGTTTGTTCACAGGCCACATTGTACTCATCTTTGTTCAATGTGGAACCTTTATAAAAGAACCCCTGTTTCAAAAGTATTTGTAATCCTATATATCAATAAATAAATAAAAAGAAACACCAGATAATACATCATGCAGATAAATTAAGGATAAAGTGTTGTATAGGTAGAATTGACTTTTAATACTAGAAGAGTGGTTAACAAATTTAAAGAATTGAAATCCATTCAGATTTGCACAATTACAGAAACATGGTGGGTGGAAAAGGATACTTGGAACAAGAATATAGATGGCTTTACACTCTATAGTAAAACAAGAGTCTGCAGATGATGATGAGGTGCTGTAGCCTATGTTACTGACAATATACCATCTGAAGACTACGAGACGGATTTAAAAGATACTGAGCAATTACAGATAAAACTCACCCAAAGAAATAAGCAGAAAATAATTTAGGGACTGGTTTACAGGCCTCCGTCTTCCCATTTAGAAGATGATGCATCCATGTGTGAGCTTATAGGGATCTTGACCCATCAGATAGGATTATATTATTGGGAGACTTTAACCTGCCAGGAGTAAACTGGGTAAATGTATAGGGGTCTAGTCAAGTAGAAAAAAGGTATCTGGAGGCCTTTGATCAGGTTGGATTGGTTCAATATGTGGAACATACAACTAAAGGTGCTCGTATTTTAGATTTGGTCCTTAGCAATATGGAGGATGCAATACATGTTTGTGTGGTGATGACACTGCTTGGTAACAGTGACCATGTTATTTTCTTCTTTAAGATTCAAGAACATAGCATCATGCACCAGGGGTAACCAAGTTACTGGATTTTGGAAAATCAGACTTCAACAGTATGAGGCACAAGTTGGCAGAATGGGACTGGCAACACAACTTTTCAGACAAACCTTTGAGAACCATGTGGGACCTATTACGTACCAAACTAAATACCCTAATAAATCGATTCAAACTCAGAAAAAAGAAATATAACACAGCAGGAAAGGTGCCATCATGTATGACCAGAAGGATCAGGAAACTGATAAAAAAAATAAACAGAGCATACAGGAATTCTAGGATAAATAACGACCATGGAGAATGGAGTCACTATAAAAATACCCTTAGGGTAATGAAAAGAGAAATAAGAAAAGCAAAGAGTGATTATGAGAAGAAATTGTCAGTACAAACGAGACAATTACCAAGCCTTATTTTAGCTATATAAATAATAAAAAGAGGAATAATGTAATGTCAAGACCACTAGTCAATTCAGATGGTATATCAGTAATGGAACCTATACAAATGGCCAATATACAGATTAAGCACTTTTCCTCAGTTTTGAATGACAAACCTTAAAATATAAGGAGGATTTCTGGAGTAATGCTTTCACCAAGTCCTATCACTTTAGACAAGATAGATATAAAAAAATTGATTACTAAATTTAGACCCAAATAAGTCACCAGGTCCTGATTGCCTGCATCCAAGAATTATAAAGGAATTGGCTATAGAACTTTCTGACCCAGGGACACATATTTTCCAGAAGTCCATAGATGAGGGAGATGTGATTCATTCTTGTACAGCTGCCACAGTTATACCACTACACAAAAAGGGTAATAAAACAGTTTCCAGGAATAATCGTCAAGGTTGTAGGCAAGTACACTCACTGTACACATTTGTGTACAGTTTTGTTTACTGCCTGTCACAAGCCATATGCTTTTCTGTTAACATTTTCATTGTAATCTGTATTATTTGAGTTAGTGTACACCACTGAGGAGTGTCTCTGTTGAAACCCCTGTTGTTTAGGAGACAGACATATGTATAACCTCTTTAGAGATTAGAGAAATCATCCAACAACAATCTGACTTGTTTGGAAGGGGGTACCATTTGGAGAGGATATGTACATCTTTTAATGGGGGGGTAGCTATTGGAGATTGCATGTACAAAACAGACATTTTTGGCTACACCCCTGATTATCATCCTGTGAGCCTGACATCTGTTTTGTCTAGGGTTCTGGATGGTACCATTAAGGATTATATAGGTTCACATCTGAAAAATACCAACAAGGATGATAGCAAGCAACATGGATTTACTAGAGGCAGATCCTGCCAAACAAATACACTAGAATATTACAGCAGTGTTAGTAGGGCCTTGGACTAGGGCAAGTCAACAGATATTATATTTCTGGATTTCACCAAAGCATTTGTCAAACTACAACATCAGGAACTAATCAAAGTATTGTTAGATTTATGCCTCCACCTCTGTATTATTAACTGGATTATATTTATTTATTTATTTTATTTGAGTTTTGGTAACCGAGTAAGTCCACTGAGACAATTGCAGTCCCTTTTTCAAGGTCGATCCAGGGGTTACAACAAGCAATACAATACGGAGTGATAAAATAGGGTGCAAAAACAAGATAGCAATGACATAGAAATACTGAACATCAAAACATATTATACATAACACAAGTCAAAGCAGATGAGATATTAACATTTCATAAAGCAATTTTTTTTCTTACAAGGTAATTAGTCAATTGAAGCAACAGTCAAATGACCTGAAGCTAAGGTGGGGTAAGGGGACAGGGTTCAAGGGGAAGGTGGGAGAAGTGGGGTGAGGGAGGCAAGAAATATAGATGAGACATCAACAGAAGTAGAAGCAAGCTACCAAGGCTGAGAGTGAGGCATACAAAGTAGCCTTGAGCTTAGGGAAAAAGGGAGCAGGACAGGATGGAGGGAGAAAGGAAGTTCCAGTTAGATAGTGCCACAAAGGAGAAAGACTTGCGGGCAATGGCAAGATGCATTTTAGGCTTAATAAGTAGTGGGAAGGAAGCAGATCTGAGTGCATGAGGAGCTTGTCTAAGACGTATTATCTTACTGAGACAAGGGGGAGTGAATTTGTGAATCAGTTTAAACAAGAAGCTAAGGGAAAAATACCTCCACTTAAATACGTAAGGTAGCCAGTCAAGCGAGGAGAGGATGTTGCATTGGTGATAGTGGGCATTAATTCCCAGAGCAAACCTTCCCACCCTAAGGTAGGCCTGGGAGAGAAGAGATTGGGTTAAGGATTTCATAGACAACAGTAAAGGAGTACCGTAGGTTAGTAGAGGTATTGGGGAAGATGAGGCACTCTTAAGGCAGGAGGCAGAGGATAGGAAAGGACGAATCCAATAGAGGAGGCCTAGTCATTGGTTCAGAGATTTTGTAACATTGTAGCTATGAGTTTTGAGAGAGAGAGAGAGAGAGAGAGAGAGAGACAGAGAGGAGACCAATGTGATATCCAGGTACTTAAAGGAATGGACACACTCTAGGATATCGCCTTGAAGAAAGGTAATACTAACAGGTGAAAGATTGCGCAGGGAGGAGGGTAGGTGGGCAAATAGCATACTTTTACTCTTTTTCGTATTCAGAACAAGATTATTGAACCTGAACCAACTCTAATGGGAAGAGAAGTTGGAAGCAAGTTCTCGGTTAATCAAATAAATATTAGGGAAGGAGTGATAGATGATTGCATCATCTGCATATAGGTGTACGAATGCCCCACCACAGAAGCTAGGAAGGTCATTAATGAATAGTGAGAATAGCATTGGACCCAAGATGGAGCCTTGAGGAACACTATGAGTTATGGGTTTGAGATTAGAGACAGAGACAGCCCATTTGACTTTTTGCAAACGGCAGGACAGGCTACTTTTGACCCAGGATAATGCACTAGAGTTAAGACCAAGGACATGAAACTGGTGGAGCAGAAGACCATGATTCACCAGATCAAATACTTTTGTAAGGTCGATAAAGATGGCACTGGTGGTAGAACCTTGGTCCATTGCCTGGAATATGTCTGAGGTCACTTTTATCAAGGCAGTAAGGGTACAGTGATTCCTTCTGAAACCATGTTGATAAGGGGATAGCAGATTATGAAGTTCCAGGTAGTCCTGAAGGTGATTGTATACAATTCGTTCTTAGATTTTAGCCAAAGGACAGAGAATGGAAATGGGACGAAAGTTATCAACAATTGTATTGGGTCCACCCTTATGTACAGAAATGAATACCGCCACCTTCCATTTATCTGCGATGGTACAAGAGAGAAAAGAACAGTTGAATAGATCACAGACAGGATGAGCAAGGGCTGGAGCACCCAGCTTAAGAAATTTAGGCTCAACAGAGTCATGACCAGGTGAGCTCTCCACTTTTAAATTAGTAAGAAGCCTCTGGACCTCTTTGAGGTAACCAGTTTCAAGTGAAAAGCAGGCCGAGCCCCAGGGGTGTTCAAAGGGGATGAGTCAGGGGGGGAAGGTGAGTTTCTGAATGACGAAGTGTATTTGTGAAGATCCATAAAGAAATCATTAAATCCAGACACAATGGACAAGGGTTCAGCAAGGATAGTGTGGTTGGCAGTGACAACTGTCGGGACTTCCACAGCCTTTCTTTTTACCAGAGAATTGATCTGTCTCCAGAATTCTTTTAGGTTATAAAGGTGCTCGGTTTGCAGAGATTTGAAATGGCGATGTTTGGCTTTATGGAGGGAATTCTTGCACTTATTTCTGAATTGTCTTTATACTTGCCAGTCGGAAGACAGTCCACTTTTTTTAAAAGTCCACCAGGCCTTGTCACGGTGCGACATAAGTACCCTAATTTCCTTTTTAGGTCAAGGAGCTTTGACTCCCTTGAACCTACATTTTTTCAATGGGGCATGGTGATCAATAATTTTATTGAGGGAGGTAATTAAGAAGTAGAAGGCTTGATTTATATCAGGTAAAGACTTGGGTACCAGCCAGTGATATTGATAGAAGTTAGGAACCAGTTAACATCAAACTTTGACATGTCCAGAACCAGAGAGATCTTGGGAGGGGGATTGGGACAATTATTTCTCCAAACACATAATATTGGGGAATGGTCACTTATACAGTCCGAGAGGACACCCTCGGCTTTAATCTTCTGAGAGCAATTAGTGATCATCCAGTCAAGGAGAGTGTGTTTACCAGACTTGGTATTGATATGCATTGGATCCTGAATGAGTTGCACAAGGCTGGAGTCAGCGAGAGATGCACAGACTTGGTCAGCATAAGGGTGATTCAATTCTATATTAAAGTCACCACAAAGTATAATGTTGTGATGAGGTAGATTAGCTAGGGAGGTTAGGAAGGATTGGAGACCTAGGGAAACCTTGTTTGGGGTTAGATAGGCACAGCCAATGGTAAGTTTATTGACATTACCAAGAGTAATGGAAAGGAATATGGACTCCATCGGCATAGAACCTGTGCTAGGATCAGGAAGTTCAATGACATCCAGATCAGGCTGAGAGTAGATCAGAACATCTCCACCCCTCTCACCCACCTTATCTTTTCTGAAGCAACTGTAACCTAGAAGTGCCACCTCATGCTGCTTAACAGACAGCTTGAGCCAGAATTCAGATATACTGTACACTAAAGATCAGGAGTCATCTGCAGGGTGCATGCCTCAAGTTCAGTCAAATTTAGGGTAGAGGCTGTGAATATTCATATGTGCCACTTTTAGGCCTTTTGGCAGGTGTAGGGTATTAGAGAGGGGTATGCGGGCAGGTGTAGAGAAATGGGGCACAGGTTTAAGCTCAATGTCCCCAAAGCAGGCCAGATGGAGGAGAAGGATTACAGATAAGTGAACCCAAGATGAGACACAGGATGAAATGATCTCAAGGGCAGCTGTACCATAGGATACGCGTAAATATTTATGAAACCAGTGTCGTAGAAGAACCGTGTCAATCTTAAGAAAACAAGGGAAGTATTAGAGTGCACAAGAGGATTGCAGCCAGATGCGACATGGATGCAGAGTGTTAATGTTAAGTAGAGTGCAATGTATTGATTCAGCAATGAATTGATCAGCCCAGCAACAAAGAAGAAAGCAGGCAAGCAAGATTAGCCAGCTTAGGCAACCCATGGTAGAGACCAATAGCGTGGAGAACTAAGAAAGAATAGAGGGGGTATGTTAGGGTAAGGATGGGCCACAATAATTACAATGGAGAGAAACTTCAGATACCCAAGGTTTAAGATGATGGGAAGGACATTCAAATTTCCAAAAAAATAAAAATATTAGCCAATAGGGCAGGGGAGTCAGAAAAGAGAAGTACAGGGCTGGGGGGTAGGGGCAGAGCTGCAAGAGCTAGAGTAAGGACAGCAGGGAAAGTGGATAGATAAAGAAGCCATACTAGGACAGCAGGCAGTGGTGAAAAATGAGGAGCTATAGTACACAGAGGCAGACAGAGCTGGTAAGCAGAAGAGCATATCTAGAGGGAAGGACAGGTAGCAAGGAAAAAGCAGCAGTTCTGAAAATACAAGGGCAAGTCAGACAAAAAAAGGAGAATGGAAAGATTTAGGGAGCTTGCTGTCAGTAGGGCAAAGTACAGAGGAGGAGTATAACTAAGAGTAAGAGGATTTTACTACCAGTAAGTTGATAACATCAATACAGGGCAACAGCAGCCAATGGAGAGGGGATAGGGCGGGGTTAGGAGAGTATTTAATAGAGGCTGATGTCAGGGCTGGTGGTCCAGGACAAATTAATAGCAGGTTCAATTTCCACAGAGAAAAAAAACCATAAAAGAAAGCAAAGAGCTGAAGAAAGCAAAGGAAGGACCACAGTCCAATCACAGGAGGAGCCGTAAGGCAGCAACCAATCAGGTGTGAGCTCAGGAATGTGCTGGACAATCGGAGCTTTAAGATGTGGTCCCAGTCTGTGGTGGCAGGTTTACCCAGGTCAGGAGTGCTAGAGGCAGGCAGGGAATGTAGCGCAGCCAGCTGACTTCTCCAGCCACTGCCGCCGGAGTAGATCAGGCGATCCCCCTGGTCAAGGGTTCCTGTGGGGAGAGAAGAGCAGGGAGTTAGGTGAGAGTGAAAAAGGTTTAGATACAAAAGCTTGGCCACCAGACCAAATCGGAGGGTTGGGGGACAGAAAAAAGAGCAAAGGTGAGAGATGGCAGGGCAATATCTTGGCTGTCAAACAGAAGACAAAGAGTGTGTATACAGTACAAGAGACTTATCAGATTGGGATGATGTCACAAGTGAGGACCCCTAGGGATTGGTCCTGGGACCCTGTCTTTTCAATCTCCATGTGACCTCTATTGGCAGTAATGATGAAGGCATATGGTTAACTAAATTTGCTGACGATACTCAGGCAGGGTCGGTAAAAGAAACTAACGATGATGCACTCATACTTCAAGATGCACTAAAGAACATTGAAGAATTGTCCACCAAAAAATAAATTCAACTTTAATCTTGAGAAATGCACAGTCATGCATTTTGGTAAGAGGAACATCCAGGCAGATAACATATTAAATGACTGCCTATTAAAAGTAGTTACTGAGGAAAGAGACCTGGGCATCATCATTTCAAAACACCTCAAATTTCAAATCCACTGTCAAAAAGTTACACATAGAACAAATGGAATATTAAATAGTATAATAAGACATGTTGCCAGTAGGGAGAGGGAAGGAGGTCATTTTGTCAATGCATGTTTCCCTGGTCAGGTTCCATTTGGAGTATTGTGCCCAGGTCTGGGCACCATACAGAAAATCAGATATCCAAAGGATAGAGAGAGTTCAGAAATATATAGCCACATAAATGCTTCCATCTTCTCAAACACAACATATTATGAGCATTTGCAAACATTTGCAATCTGGGACTCCCCTGCACCTGAGCGGCGCCCTGGAAGACTAGGCGGCCCCACGGAACCCCCCATGGCCGCTGCCCGACTCGGACTGCTAACTCTGCCTGCCTCTGGATCTCACCGCATCGGATCCCTCAAGCAGGTACTACCGCTGAAGCCACTTAGCACCAGCCCTTCTCCAATTGGTGCGGCATTTGGCTGCTGGACTGTGATTGGTCCTCCCTGCCTGTTGGGCTAAGCCGATTGGAGCGTTTTCTTCCCCTGCTACAACAGCCGTTTTTCTCTCTGCCAGCCTGTACCTACTAGCCTGCATTTTAAATCTGGTTGCTTGACACCATTTCAGGATGTTTTATCTGTACTTAAGTTTGTTTAAAAGCGCTGCTAATTGCCTGCACTGTTTACATGCTGTTATATTCTCCTGCTTAAAATTCATAGAGATATAATATTATCGTAGCTGTGTATGTTGTAGGTTAGTTCTCCTTGTCTGCTGCCTGACTAATTACAAGCCTCTCCTGCTGACCCTCAGTATTTTTTCCACCTGCTAGTCTCCTTAACTCTATTTTATCCACTATCACTTTAATTTCTCCCCTGTGCCCCTGCACCTCCCTCCTGTCTGAATATTCCTTTTCTCAAGGTTTTCTCACTCTCTGTCTTCATTCCCTTCCCCCCGTCTCTCCATCTGCTCTTCCACCTAAACTGCTCTGACCTCACTCCTTTATCCCTCTCTGACCTCCCCTCCCAAACATATTCTCTCCTTCTCTCACTCTATTGTTTCCCTGTCCTAATCCTCCACAGCTCCTGCAAAGTGTCTGCCACTAGTGTCCTGGCCCCTTTTGCTCTAATATTTATTCTACCCTCTCCTTGCTCCTTCAGGGACTCCCCTGCACCTGAGCGGCACCCTGGAAGACTAGGCAGCCCCACGGAACCCCCCGTGGCCGCTGCACAACTCAGACTGCTAGCTCTGCCCGCCTCTGGAGCTTGCTGCATTGGATCCCTCAAGCACATACTACTGCTGAAGCCACTTAGCACCGGCCCTTCTCCGATTGGGGTGGCGTTTGGCTGCTGGACTGTGATTGATCCTCCCTTTCTGCTCGGCTAAGCAGATTGGAGTGCTTTCTTCCCCTGCTGCAGACAGCCATTTTTCTCTCTGCCAGCCTGTACCTACTAGCCTGCATTTTCTTCCCACCCCACCTCCCCTGCCAAGGCCTGCTTTAAATACACATATAGCTCTTCCTCTCCCTGTCAGCTCCTGTTTTATTGGCTTTTCCACAGGGTGGTTGCTCACTATTCTACTATCTTCTCTTCCTGCCAAATACTTCTGACTGGATCTTGTGTTTAGTGCGTTGCTTTGTTCCTTCCATTGTCCCTCTGCATCCTCACTAGTCTCTTTGACCTAGTCTCTTAACCTTAGGAAATCCACCATGAAGTCAGTCACCCTACTACTTCTCCTTGCCCCCACACTGCTACTGTTTCTCTTTACTGTGTCACTTGTCCCCAGTGCAGCCAATGCCCCTCCTCACTACACACCCAGTGATTTTTAATTTTCAAATCTCCTGGTTTGCCTACACCTCACTATGTCACTACTTCCCTTCTAGTAAGCAGAACTTGGATCCTTGTGATTACACATGCCCATAAAAATTGCTGCCCCCCCCCCTTAAACACCCTAAGCTCCTTCTTTCACAAAAGGCTGTGGTATCTACTCTTACTAGCCATACTGCTCTCAGGTAATGTCCAACTTAACCCTGGCCCAATAAATTGTATAACCAAACCCCGCCTAAATGCTAAAGGTCTTACAATAGTCCACCATAATATAAGGAGCCTGGAGAAACACCTTGCTGAACTACAAGCATGGACCTCCCTCTACAAGCCAGATATAATCTGCCTCACGGAAACCTGGCTCAAGACGTCCACCCCAGACTGTCTGTGTACAATCCCATCCTATAACCTCCTGTGACTCGATAGACCTACCCCTAAAAGAGGTGGAGGCACAGCCTTTTATTTTAAAAGTCACCCCAACTTTCTGCTATTAGCTCATCCCCCCTCAACCACTGTGAAGTGCTTCACACCCTCCTCACTCTTGGCTCTAAGAAATTACATATAGTCTGTGTCTACAACCACCCCCCCCGGAGTGGTCATAAAGGTCTGAAGGAACTGCTGGATCAAACTGCCATTCAATCTGGAAGAAATGAAGTCCTTATCCTTGGAGACTTAAATTTAAACTGGTTGGGTAACTCTTAACCCATGTCCCTGTCAAGCATCCAAAGCCTTAATCTCCACCAGCTTATCCTAGAACCTACTAGAATTTCCCCCCACTCTAACACTGGCACCCTGCTCGATCGGATCATGACTAACCACCCTGAGCACATTGTTGACTCAGGTGTACTAGCTGATGCTATTATTGACCATTCCCCCACCTTCTGCATTTGGGGCAAAGGGAAGCCTTCACCTTCGCAGCCCCGCTCCATTACCTTTCGTGACTATACTAAGTTCAGCCCCTAAGCTTTTCTACAAGACGTTGCCTGTACTGACTGGTGCTCTCTTAGGAGCTAATGATGCTCAGTCCTCCCTAAACATCTTCTTATCCCACTTCCTTAGGCTGTAGGAGCAACACTGCAAGCTGGCAATACGCTGAGTAAAAAACAGGCAAACTAGGTGGCTAAAATCAGGACTCCTCAGAAAGCTACGCTTAAGAGATAAAAGCTGGATCTACTACAAGAGATCTGGCCATGCTGCAGATCTAAACACCTACTGAGCCCTGCGTAACTCCTGTAAAAAGGATATCAAACAGGCCAACAGCTCTTATTGTAAAGACCTCTTAACCAATTCCTATGGAGACTCAAAGAAATTCTGGTCCCACATTAAATTCTTTATGGGCTCAAATACACCATACTCCCCTAATGACATGTCTCTCAATGGTATCCACTGCAGCAATCACCTCACCATGGCTAAATTCTTCAAAAACCAATTCTCTAACCTAACAAAATACACCTCCTCCTTCCCTGCCAAGTTACCTCCTCTTATTTCTCCACATGTTAATCACCCAGCCTTCTATTTCAAGTCTGTCTCATCCCCGGAGGTACTCAAATTACCTAATAATATACCTGAGGATGCGGCAGTGGGCTCGGACAATCTTGAGCCCAAGTTACTAAAACTAGCTGCTCCTATCATTGCTGCCCTCAACCAAGATCTTTAATCTCTAGCTGAGTCAAAATCATGACCCTGATACATGGAAGATGGCAAGGATAACCCCTGTTCTCAAGAAAGGTGACCCCAAAACCCCACTCAATTATAGGCCCATTGCAATCCTGTCTGCTCTTAGTAAAATTCTAGAAAAACTTGTAGCTACCCAAACTATTGAATTTCTCCTTAAATACGACCTCCTAAACCCAGCTCAGCATGGCTTCTGAAAGGGACACAGCACCACAACTGTCCTACTCAAGCTTACCTCTGATGTCCTTAAGGCTATGGACTCTGCTTTCCTTACTGGGTCCATCTTCATTGATATGACCAAGGCCTTTGATCTGGTTGACCACGTTCTTCTTGTTGCTGCACTCAGACCTCTTGGTTTCTCCTCCAGTGTAGCAAACTGGTTCAGTAGCTATCTATCTGACTGAACTCAATTCATAAAATATAACTCTACCTCCTCGGATATGACCACAATTAACATAGGGGTCCCCCAAGGGTCTGTATTAGGCCCACTGCTTTTCTCTATTTTTCTTAACAATATCAACTCAAACCTGCCACAGACTGCCTCCCTGCTGTACGCAGATGACATTGTCCTGTACACCAGTGCCAAATATATTGATGATATCGATGAACGACTCTCCCATGACTTTCAACTCATCCAACAGTGGCTGAATTCTCACAAACTCATCTTAAATGAGTCAAAGACCCAAGCCATGCTGTTCGGCTCCAGCTGTAAGCTCAAACCAGCCCAAAATGATTTTAAAGTTTCCACTTTAAGTGGTAAATCCATCGGGGTGGTCAGCTCTTTTAAATATCTGGGTATTACGCTTGATTCCTCTCTAACTTTCAATACCACATCCTTCAAACCTGTAAATCGGTGAATACCAAACTTGGTATTGCCTATTGAACCTGCTATGCTCTCACCCCCTCAGCTAGACTTGCTATAGCCCGTGGAGTTCTACTGCCCTCTCTAAACTATAGCGTTGTCACCCACCTACACAACTGCAAGCAAATCCAGTCTCTGGAAATGGGATGTCACCCACAATAATATCTGTCTGTATGCGCTCTCCTCTCACCGTCTGAAACACCACTGCACCCTCTACTCTGACCTTGGATGACTTCCACCACACGAGTCTCGGCCTTAAGCTTTTGGATCCATAATTGATAGCATTATCAGATCACAAACTCCTAAATCCCTTGCAGGCCTCTTTCAAACACAGTCTTCCCTCTATGACACTCACTCGGCAGCTTCTGCCCCTGTTCTATTCCCCAGGCACTCTACCTCTAAAGGCACCGGTGCATTTGTCTGTCTCACCCCCCAACACTGAAACTCCCTACCCCTACACATTCGCCAGGCATCATCCCATGATGCTTTCAAGAAGGCATACCAGAATCACCTAATCCTATCCTGTAAATACTCCTGTTTCAAACCACCCTAGACCTACTGACCCCAATATTCTTAACATCTTCCCTCCTACCCCTTGATTGTTTCCTCTCTCATTTAACACCTCCTTTTCCCTATCTTATATCACAGCTGATCATCTCCTCACCTCTCTCTCTCTCTCTCTCTCTCTTCTCTCTCTCTCTCTCTCTCCCCACTTACCTTATTTTCGGACCTGATCCTGTCTCTCATCAGGTCAAATCCATGACTCCTGCACTTATTATTAAACTTTGATACCCTTTTGTTTTATGTTTACCAATACATTGTAACTCCTACTTATTGTTACCCTTGTATTATAGCTTTTACTGAACCCTCTTCTTGTTAATTACTGTAACCATGTGTGCTGTTATTCCACTGTTCTTTGTTGTACTCTCAAGGGTCGTGCCTGAAAATAGTCATTTCATGGTTAGTGCACCTACCTGGTAAACAAAAACTAAATAAATAAAATAAATAAATAGACGTGTTCAGCCTTCTGTTTTGAAAGTTTGGAATGTAGAAAGACAGAAACTGATGGAGAATTTGAAGTCAATGCAATCACGTTTACATCTGGGTGGGGATGGACACTGTGACAATGCGGGTCACAGCTTAATATAGAACATAGTCTGATGGATTTGGAGAACATAAAAACAGTCTCTGTAAACCTTGTACAAGTAGGATATTTACAGTCTTGCCTGTAATAATTTTATTGCACACAAATCCATATATTTTTGTGAGAAGTTTGCAGCGTGAGTTGCATGTAAACGGCAATAATTTTTGCTGCAGTGATAAGTCTGGGCAAACTGTCAAAAAGATTACTACTATTAGTAGTCAGGAACTTTTTTGGTGGCATCACAAAGTGTTAGGAAGTCACTGTAAGGCAAATAAATAATGATATATCCCTGATGGAAACATAACTTTTTTCAAATTATTTTAAACATATTTTGTTTTCCCCACAAGAGCAGTTGGCCTTCCTCAGTGCTTGTGCTATAATGAAGAATGTCAGTGCTGATTTATGACTGTTAAATGCAAAGTACATGGAGAGATCTATATTTAATGCAAGGGACAATATCACTTAAGGGTTGTTTCTGTTGATTTTCAGTGAGTGGTATGGGAGGTTGTCCAATTAAAAGCAGGCATACATGGAGGGAGGTAGAGGTATGCTCTAGGTGATGTAACAATTGTATTCATAAATGTGAACTGTGAACCAAGAGTGTTTGACTATGTTGCAACTATTTACAGTGGCATAATATATTGGCAGTGTATGAGTGAGTGAAGGTCCATGTCGGACCAATGCCAATCCTCTTAGCATGTCACCAATTGTGCTCCTGAAATTTGGGTGACACAATAACTGACTCTGAGTACTACAGTACACCACAGGTACAAGCTCCCATTTTCCCATGATCCTCACCCCCTTTCCCTCCACAGTTTGTCAGGGCTCGATCCACACTTGCCCATGCAACACAGATTTCCTACCATGGGACCATCACACACATTCATAGTTTGCTTGAGCAAACACTGATTAGCACACATTGAAGTTTGTTTATCTGATCAAAAATGTGTAAAAATTGTTGTGTGACAGTTATGGAACAATGCGACAAAGTACAGCAGTAAAGTTTTTTTTTTTTAATGGGTGTGAACTGAGAAAGGCGAATCGACACAGAGTTTTCACTTTCAATTACTGTATGTCAACGGGGTAAAAAATAATTTTGCTATCTTTATATGTACAGAAATGTATACTGACATGAGCTACATTATCATACCATGATGTAATATGTTTATAAGCATATCATAGTCACTAAAATGATTCAGATAAAATTCTGAGCATGCTCATTGACCAATTTCATTAATCTGGATTGTGCCAAACTAAATACTGTTGATATCTTGGTATGTGTATTTTCACAGTTCACCATGTCCTGTCACAGACTATGTAACCTGATTCTATCTCTCTTTCCATTCATAAGAGTAATGAAGTGAAATCATATCACATGGAGCTGAAGGGATTAAAATGTGGACTTGGGGATGTCAGGAAGTGTGGGTTGACAATTGCTACATTGGTGACATCACACCACCCACAAATGCAGAAGTACCTCAGAGGTAATGAACCTGGAGTCACACATCACTATGATGCCTGGCACTTTGTTAAACATATGCTACACACTGGAGATGCAGAAGTAGCAAGTGACAGTAATGTCTCACATATGTCTATATGCAGTATAAAATGTGCAGAGACATTACTATGTCCTGATTGACTCAGACTTGGTTCTAGCTTTAGCAGTAAGAGATCACTATGCAGATCTGCTGTAACCGTTAACCTAGCACAGACACAGCTGTCCCAGCAGATACTGGGACACTTCTCTTCACCAACTGCATTAGAGTCCCAGCAGATGCTGGCAGATCCATTATCACAGGCACTGCTGTTGCAGCAGATCCACATCTCCTGGGACACTTTGCTAAGCACTGAGACTTCTGTCCCAGCAGATGCTGGGGCATATCCCTTTCTTGTTAGGTAAAGCGTCCCAGTACAGCCAGTGATAATGGAACTTTGCCAGCATCTGCTGAGACACTGGTGCATGTGATGAGAGGAAGTGTACCAGCTTCTGCTGGAACGGTAGTGTCTGTGCTACAGAAGCTGCAACTGAATATGCTGGGACAGTAGACTTCTTTTTATATAAGCAATTAGACACCTCAGGGATGTTGCTTTTATTAGGTTTATCCCACTGCCAAAGGCCTGCCTTACAACACCCCTGACCATGGGGTAAACCTACAAAAAACAATATCCTGTCATACCCTGTTGTTTAACTAATCCATATGGATCATGTGTATGTTGCCAGCAATGAACTCCATGTGCAACAACATTGTTACTAAAAATGTACAGAACATGTCTGTATTTCATGTTTGAGGGTTACTACTAATTGAAATTGATCAGCTACTAGTGTTATAACATCATTGTTCTGACATCAACAGGTTGGCTGGCCACCTTGAGTATGTCACATTGATGATACTACAACATAGAACCTCCTCCTAGCTTCAACTTTTCTGGTGTGGTACTACAACTGTCCTCCTCCAGACACTCATGATATCTCTTGTTTACTCTAAGTGGTTGAATAAGATTACTGGAGGTGCTACCAGCTCCTCTCATTGATCCTGCATTACATTTGAATGTACCTTGTCAGGCAACAGTACTTTTTTCACCTTTAGATTTCCAAGTTCTCTTAGGACTGGTCTCCATGTAAACGGACTAGTTTACATATCTCACCCTTCAATGCACATACCATCAATCTGTGGACCACCACCTTCCATTTTTTTATTTGGAGAATAAATTAAAGTAATTGAGAATGGTGCAGAAATGGACACAAGTCCCTTTACACGAGAAAGGGTCCTGAAGGAACTGGAAGTAATAAGAGTTGTTAAAGCAATGGGGCCAGATGGGGTGCACCCCAGGGTCCTTAAAGAACTAAGAGAGGTGGTGGCTGAACCTCTGGCTATCCTGTTTAGCCGATCACTGGAAACAGGGGAGGTACCCAAAAACTGGAGGACAGCAGATGTAGTCCCCTTATACAAAAGTGGGAACAAAGAGGAAGCGGGGAACTATAGACCAGTCAGCCTCACCTCGGTAGTGGGGAAGATCATGGAAGCATTACTGAAGGAGAGATTGGTGGAACATTTAGTTGTCAATGGACTACAGGACCCAAGGCAGCATGGTTTCACTAGGGGGAGGTCATGTCAGACCAATCTGGTTGAATTTTTTGACTGGGTGACTAGGGAGGTGGATCAGGAGGGCAGTGGACATGGCCTATCTGGACTTCAGCAAGGCCTTTGACACTGTGCCACATAGAAGACTATTACACAAACTGGGAATATGGGTGTGGGCAGGACAGTAGTGTGGTGGGTAGGTAACTGGCTGGGCAGCAGGACACAGAGGGTGGTGGTAAATGGCTGTCACTCCACAGAGGGAAAAGTGACCAGTGGGGTACCACAGGGATCAGTGCTGGGACCGGTCCTATTCAACATCTTCATCAGTGACATTGCACAGGACCTAGAAGGCAGAATTTCACTGTTCGCTGATGACACAAAGCTCTGTAACAGAGTAGACACACCAAAGGGTGTAGACAGAATGAGAAGGGACCTGCAGAAAGTTGAAGAATGGTCAGGGGTTTGGCAGTTGAAATTCAAAGCAAAGAAGTGCAAGATAATGCATATGGGGCACAAAAACCCTGGCACAATATATCACTTGGGGGGTGAGGATATAGCATCACCAAGCAGGAAAGGGATCTTGGGGTTATCATCTCTGATGACCTCAAGGTAGGGAAACAGTGACAAGGCAGCAAGTAAAGCAAATAGGATGCTGAGATGCATAGGCAGGGGCATCACCAGCAGGAAAAGGGAGGTCATAATTCCACTATACAAGACACTAGTGAGGCCCCACATGGAGTACAGTGTACAGTTCTGGAGACCTTACCTACGTAAGGACATAGACAGGGTAGAAAAGGTTCAGCGGAGGGCAACAAAGATGGTAGATGGATTGCATCACAAGTCCTATGAGGACAGGTTGAAGGAACTGAAAATGTACTCCCTGGAGGAGAGGAGGGAGAGAGGGGATATGATAGAGACATACAAGTATCTTACAGAGAGGAACAGGGTGCAGGAATACACTATTTTTAAGTGAAAAAGATGTTCCAGGACTAGAGGGCATGGGATGAAGTTGGAGGGAGGACGATTCAGAGGAAACGTGAGGAAAAATTTCTTCACAGAACGGGTGGTGGACAAGTGGAACACCCTGCCGGAGGAAGTGGTGGGGGCTGAAACAATCATGGGATTTAAGAATGCATGGGATAGACATAAAGGAATTCTGGAGGTCAGAGGTAAGGGGCAACAGACTTCTAGGGAAACAAACTGAACTTACAAGCTCAAATGGGCAGACTGGGTGGGCCATAGGCCCTTATCTGCCGACATTGTCTATGTATCTATGTATCTATTCATGATGTCAGCATTGTCATAATCATCTTACACAAATCACCCCCATCTCACTCTCCTCCCTTATTATTACATTGCCTGCTCTGGTTCTTTGCCTTCTGACTACATTCCTGAAAGTGGTCTTGTAAACTTTCCTTGCTGAATGTACTATTTTCTCTTGTGTTTACTCCTTTGCACTCCAAACTGCTTTTTCTGCCTCCATCAGCTGCTATTGGTAAACCTCCCTATCTTCCTTACCTTGTGTCTCTTTATCCTTCCTGTACAGTATGTTATTTTTGTCCCATTCCCAGCTCACTTTTTTTTTACTGAGAACTACATCAGTGTCATTTTCAAATCATTTTTGCTTGCCTGCCTGACGTAAATGCTTGAAGCTTTTATCATGTTCACTTATCATTTCACTCAGTATTTCTAAACTGTACCTGAGTCTTCTCTCCATACTGAAGCATCCATATTGCATTAACCAAGTGTTGTACAATCAGACCTCATGAAGTCCAGGACCCTAACCTTTGTGAGGTTCACTTCTGACATTGTTCGTGTATTGAATCACAGCATACGGTATCCACTGCCGACAGCGACACTTTCACAGCGACCATCAGTACAGTGATTACAGCGCCAGGTCACTGTACAGATGGTGCTGGATCCAGGCACTGTATTCAGGGGATTCGCTGCCCCTCCTCTAATCAGCTCTGACTCAGAGTTGACTATAAAAAGTGGGGGTTGCAGGGGGCACTTTCCCCCCCATGAGGAGTTGCCAGCCCAAAGAAAACATGTCTCCAACTTGAAAACCGTCTGCCAATTGCAAATGCAGTTGACATAATGGTTTCACTATCAAATCATTTGTCAACATTTTTGATCCACACACACACCATACGGTGCTCAGTATTTCCATGGTGACCATTTACTAAGATGTCTGCAGTACTGTCCCTGTTGGTTAGTGCATGATCCAATTTTTCTTCCACTTGGGTAATATCTGCTATTAATTTTCAATGTGCAATGCAATGCAGGCAACACAGTTAGTCACAGATCTTACCTGATATGGCAGATGCAATGTTCTAATGTATACCTGAAATTTTGACAACCCTACCACCAGCATCTGCCATTATCAGCCATTGATGCAAGAGAGCTGATGGGACTGCGGAGTTTTATGAGGACTGCTGCCCCATGGTGACATCCACATTTTTATGCATATAAGCTGTATGAGTACCGCTTTTCCTCAGCATTGTGCGCCACTCTATTGCAAAGCATTACATGTTATTTGTGAGTCAATGAAACAGAATGTTTTACTTTGGTCATTAATGGATGATCTTTTATTTAAAATTATTTACACCCTATTGTATGTGCCCCGCCCCCCGCCATCATGAAGAAATTAGAAAATATATCATGCCAATCTGGTTGTGAAGCTATCAAGCCATGGATTCCCAGTATTTTATATATGCTTTACTTTGATTCCAAGGTCTACACCAAATGGAGATGTTATAATAGTGAAGCTGCATTCCATTCTAAATCATATACAGAATATTTATGCTCACAAAGACCGATTTGAAAAATCTAAACATGGAGAACTTGAGCAGGGCAGCTGCCAGTGGAAGTGGCTTCAATCTAGTAATTATTACATTATTTATGTATGTCAGCTATCCAATCCAAGAGTCTTGATTTTTTTTTATAGTGTATAGTACAGCATTGTTCTGTATAGGATTTCATCCCTTTCAAAATGTTGTTGTACCACTGTTCAAAGGTCATGGAGTATGATTGTACCATTCTGTGGCACAAAAGCATTCTGGAACCTCTAGAGACTGCTCAAGTCAGTATCACTCTGAAAGCCAAAGAACTGTTGTGTGCACATTTCACACGATACTATGCGCAATTAAAAATACTAGATTGGAAAGTTTATATAGAAAAAAAAAATAAAGGATTAGCAACTTCATGTACAACCAGTGTGTTCTGCCATCTTGGGGTTCTGATTCTCATGGACCTCTTTAGCTTCGCTCTCAATATCAGAGGAAATCAGAACTCCTCTGTGGCAGTACACACTGGTTGTGCACAGTTGCCCATCAAGTATTCTCTATACTTAATATATTACACAGGAAAAGATGAGATATGTGTTACCACAACATGTTTTCACATTTCACTTTGGTGTTATCTTTACTTTCAAGGAAAGGAAGCCAGATCCTGAATGAAAAGTTTCAATTCTACATGGGCAAGCATTTAAACTAGCCAAGGGGGGTGGCAGGCTAGCAAGAAGGGAAATTGATTGTCCACCTCCAGAAGCTAGCAAAGGAATAGGTGACCAGAAAGGGGGATATCACAGCAATGCAAAGTGAAAAATACAGAAGAAGGGAAGAATAGAAGGGACACAGGAACCCAAGGAGTGGCTAGACAGTAAAAGGGAAAAATACAATAGAAGGGCAGAAGGCAGGGTGGGCCTGGCAAAAAGATCACCTAGGACAATAAAACAGAGGAGAGAAGTTACATCATGGAGAGCCATGTGTGCCAATACCAGAATGCTTAGCAGCAAGATGGAGGACCTGGAGGCAGCTATGGCACAGTCAGACCTGGACATTGTGGCCATCACTGGGACCTGGTGTAATGATAACCACAACTGGGAGATGGCCATACCTGGCTATAACCTATTCAGGAGAGACAGGAAGGGCAGCAAGGGGGGAGGAGTGGCACTGTATATGAAAGATAATATTAAGGCTATAGAGATCCAAGGGGAATGGGGGGATACTGTTGGTTAAGCTTGAAAGAAAAATGGGGGAAGTCATCTGGACAGTGGTAGTCTATAGCCCATCAGCCCAGGTGGAAGAGATAGATAGGGAATTGATGCTTGACATCCAAAGAATGATGGACAAGGGAAAGGTGGTACTGGTTGGAGGCTTCAACAAGCCAGGCATGGACTGGAGCCTCCCAGCAGTAGCAGCAGCCATGAGCAGATTTATCATGGACTTCCTTCAGGGAGCCTTCCTTAAACAATTGGTCATGAAACCAACTTGGCAGGAGGCAATACTGGACCTGGTGCTCCCAAACAGGGACAGTGTGATGGTGGTCACAGTAGGAGATCACCTGGGGAACAATGACCACCAGACACTGTGGTTTGAAATAAATGAATGGGCAGATCCCTGCCACACTAAAACACATATCGTTGACTTTAGGAGGGCAGATTTTGGAAGAATGGGGAAATGCTTGGAAGAAGCACTAGCTGGAATTGGGAAGCAATTAGGGGTGAAGGAACAGTGGGCACTATTTAAAACAGGAATAGCAAGGGCAGCACAATTATGTGTTAAGCAGGTTAGCAAGGGGAAAAGGAAGAGGAGAACCTTATGGTATTCCAAGGAGGTAGCAGAGAAAGTGAAAGCCAAAAGGATTGCATTCAAGCAATACAAAAAGACACAGGCAGATGGGAATAGGGAGAGGTACAAACAGAAGCAAAGGGAAGCATGGCATGCAGTAAGAGAAACCAAAGCTCAGACAGAGGAGTGCATTGTGAAAACAGTGGTTAGAGGGGACAAAACCTTTTACATGTAAAAATTGAAAAAGGAAGGCAAAGGGAGGGATTTTGAGGCTAAAGGGTAAGGGCGAGAGTAGTGTTGAGGATGACAATAGTAAAGCAGATATACTGAACACATATTTCGGTTCAGTCTTTACAGTAGAAGGGGTAGGTTGTGGGCCAGAAGGGAATAGAAAGAGGGGGGAGGGCACAGAAATAGATACAAGTCCCTTTCCATGTGAAAGGTTCCTAAAGGAACTGAAAGGAATTAGAGTTGATAAAGCTATGGGCCTGGAAGGAGTGCACTGCAGGGTGCTGGGGGAGCTCAGAGAAATGGTGGCTGAACTTTTGGTGATCATGTTTAGCTGATCACTGGAAATGGGTGATGTTCCCAAAGACTGGAGAACAGTTGAAGTAGTCCCCTTATACAAGAGTGGGAACAGAGAGGAAGCAGGAAACTACAGACTGGTCAGCCTCACCTCAGAAGTGGGAAATATTTTGGAAGCACTACTGAAGGAGAAATGTATTTATTTAAATGTTTCACCAGAAAGGCACACTTAGCAATGGGTTGCTCGTCTCCCAGTGTGACCTGGGGGGAAGGAGTACAATAGGGATGAAACATTTTACATTCAAGTTACAAAGATCTACATAGCATACAATTAATTAAGGCAGTTGTTACAAACAGTGTTGCACACCTATGTAATTTGTGAAAACAATTAATAAGTGCAATGGTAATAAGTTATCAAGTGCTATCATAAAAATAGGGGAGAAAGAGAGGATGAGATGACAGATAGTGCAGAGCTGTATCCCAAAGAGATCCCATTAGGATGTGTGGAACCTGCAAGGGGACAAGGGACTGGAGTAGGGATTTGAGAGGGAGAAAGAGAGCGAGGAAGTAAGTGTGTTTAACACCTAAGAGGGGAAATATGGCCTGACCCAAAAAGAGAACCCTTTAGGATGAGATGAACCCTGGACAGGGAAGTTCAGGTGATTGTAAACCCTCCTGCAATTAGTCGTTGTAATTATAGAGGGATAGTGAGAGGGACAGAATGAGAAATAACACCTGGGATGGGATGAGGCTTGATCCAAGGAACCCTCCAGGATCCTGGGGACCTTGCAAGGGGACTTGGAAGGCCAATGATAGGTAGATGGGGGAAGAAAAGGTGGCAAGCCTAGCCACTCTAGGACCCCTTCAGGATGCTGAGAAGCCTCCAAGGGGAGTGTAAAGGCTAGGAAAAATGGGGGAGAGAGTAGGGTAATGGAGAAAGGTATGAGAACTAGCACATAGAAGGGGCTAGGTTCAGTAGAGGCAGTAGAGTCAATAGAGGCATTGGGTAATTCCGAAGGGGGATGAAGTGTAAGGAGCAAGCCAAAGGAAATTAAGGTGGGTCATAACATGAAAAGTTAGGTGCAAGATAGTTGGAGAGGATAGTGTTGATGGAATAGAGGGGAGGAGGAGGAGTGTTGGATTTGGGGAGGTAGAGAATTCTATATTTTAGGGAAACAGTGAGAGTACCCAGACTAGCCAGATAGGGTGGAGTGGCTGGGGACAGTTAGTGTGCGAGTGTCAGTAGATCTGAGGGAGTTGAAAGGAGGAGGGAGTGTTATAAATGAGGGGGACAGGTAGAAAGGGAGTTCACCCATCCAGTGTTTAGCAGTGAATTTAGCACAGTGTGAGAGGCATCTATTTGTAAGGGAGGGAAAGGAAAAGGCTCAATAGAGGTCACAGTGGTAGGTGCGAGAGGAAGCATCAAGGGCAAAGAGGCAGAAGGAGTTGAATAGAGTTTTGCATCTGGTCAGTGAGGACCTAGGAGCAGCACCCTAGACTATGTCACAGTAGTCAGAAATGGAGAGGATCATCTTCTGGACAAGTTCATGCCTAGCCGCAGGAGCAGTTTTTTCTGGATGGTGTCAATGTGTCCAGAGAAGTTAATGTGTTGGTCTAACCAGACCCCAAGGTATCTGAAGGATGAGGTGTCCTCAAGTAAAGTCTCATCAAGAGTGCTGAAAGTGGGCAGGAGGGAAGCCTAGAGAATCTCTTCCTTTGGCCAAAGGTCATAGAGGCTGTCTTCTTGGTGTTAAGGAATGATTGATGGTTTGCAAACCAGAGCTGCACCTTGTTGAAGTCATGCTGCAAGCTGGATATAACCTCAGTTGGGGATGAGCCATATGTATACAGGACAATATCATCAACGTACATGTGTATGGCCGAGGAGGAGCAGACAGATGACAGGTCATCAAGGCAGATGGTGAATAGAAAGGGACCAAGCACAGAACCTTGAGGGTCTCCAGTGCAGATCAAGAGGGGTGTCAAGATGGCATCTACGACCTTAACTGATTGGGTTCTACCAGTAAGGTAGGCCTTAAATCAGTTAGTGGCTGAAGGGGGCTAGACCAGCAGAACAGAAGCAACTAAGAAGAAGGTAGTGGGAAACAGTGTTAAAAGCCTTATCAAGGCGACAAATGTGGCTGAGGTGATGTGGCCATTGTCCATCCCGGAGAGGATTGAGTCATTGAGCTGAAGAAGGGAGGTGGTGGTAGAGTGTTTTTTCCTAAAACCAGATGGAAACGGGTAAAGAAGGAAATATCAGATAGAAAGGAGGTGAGTTGAGAGAGGGCTAGATGTTCTTGTAGTTTGGCTAGGGTTGGGAGTAGCGAGATGGGGCACTAGTTGCCAAGGGATGAGGGGTCTCCAGCTTTAGGTAGGGGGAGGACCACTGCATGCTTCCATGTGGTAGGGACATCAGAGGTTGAAAAGGAGAGATTTAAGATTAAGGAGAGTGGGTAGGCAATAGCTGGGTCTGAGAAAGAGAGAGGAGTTTAGGGTCAAGGTCATCTGGGGAAGATCCTTTTGAGGGGTTGATGGTGAAGAGGGAATTTAGAGTATTAGTCAGGGAGACTGAAGAGAATGAAGAGGGGTGTGGGGAAATAGGAAGTGGAACATTTTTTAAGGGGGGATAGAGGGACAACCGTGACCTTTGAGGGGGGAGGGGTAATTAGGGAGGGACTTTAGCAGTTAGGTTGCACAGGAGGTATAATAGGAGTTAAATTCCACAGCTATGGCATGGGAGTTGGCTACAAGATTGTCATTTACCTTTAGCACTGGGGAAGGGAGGCAGGACTGTGGGGTAGAGAGGGCTTAAACCACCTTCCAGAACTTGGAATAGGAATTTATGTTAGCGAGGAAAGCATTTTTGAAGTAGCCAGACTTGGCTATCCTTGTTGCCTTGGTACAGGCATTTCAGAGCTTACAGTACTCCATGAGGTTGCTAGGAAGCTGTGTGGATTTGTGGCACTTCCAGTCATGATTTCTGGCCCTAAGACAGGCTAAGAGTTGTGGAGTAATCAATGGTAGGTGGTTACACCTAACCCTGGTTTGTTTGAGAGGGGCAAAGGTGTTCCAACTTGCAAGGAATATTTCTTTGAAGTAGGCTAGAGCCTTATCAACTGAGATGGAGGAGACTGAGGGAGACCAGCAAAGCAAAGAAAACCTTTTTATAAGGCACCCTGCCAAAGCTCAAGGCACCTTTGCAAAAATATCATAAAAATGTTGACTCAATACATTAAACAACAACTTAAAATTAACGTTAACATTTGTTAAAAACAGTTCACACCCACATAGTGGCAAACAATACTATAATCAGATTTCTAATAATCAGACAGAAATAGGTTGTGCAGGAGAGGTTCAAGGTCTGGGGATTTGAAGGAGTAAAGTTGCAAGGTTTTATGTGGAGATTTTGGTCTATGGATTTTCCTGACAATGAATATTGGGTTGTGGTCACTGACAGCATTTGGGAGGATGCCAGAGCTAATTACTCTGTGGGGAGGTGGGTGGTAAGAGCCCAGTCGATCATTGAGTGATTTTGTGTCTTATGGTTAGGGCGGGTGGGTTCCAAGATCAATTGCGAGAGATTTAGGGCTTCAAGATCATTACATATTTTGGATGTCTTGGGAGACAGCCAGTTTAAGTTAAGGTTACCTAAGATGTATAGTTCACCAGAGCAGAAAGGGCTGCAATGGAGGTTATGAAGTTGACAGCAATGGGGGGGGGGCTGGCATTTGGGTGACAGTAAATTCTGGCTATAAAGATAGGGAGGGCGAAGGGAAGAGTTAAATGAATAGCCAGTGCATTTTGGGTTACTGGGCTAGTGGATGAATAAATAATAGAATATTGTAGGGAGGTAAGAATGTACATGGCAACACCATCACCGCTACCTGCTCAGTCTTGCCTCAGGAGGGAATAGCCAGGAATGGAGACTGAGAAATCAAGGATCATGTTCTTTAGCCAGGTTTCCATGGTGATCAGTATGTCAGATTTTAGAGTGGCCTGCATGGTTTGTAGAAGGTCAATTGTTTGCAACAAACTATGTATATTTAGATGAATGATCTTGAAACCCTTCGGGAAGACAGTGGGAGCAATAGAATACATTGTGGTAGATAATGGAGCATTCAGGGCATGTAACACAAATGGATCAGGGTTGGGGTGGATATCTCCACAGCAGAGCAAGAGTAGAGCTAAAATGACGAAGTGAAGCTTGGGGCATTTAGAGCTGGATGTTGAGGAACCAGTGAAACTGGCAGGGTAGTGCGCATGAGAGTATGGGAGCAGGAGATGAAGAGCAACAAAGAGGGTGGGACAGTTAATAATGAAGCATGAGGGATAGAGGGAGACTATGATTATAGTTCAAAGGGCAGGGTGGGAGTGATAGTGAGGATGTAAGTAGGGGATTGGAGATAGGAGGGTGTAGAAGGCGAGTTATTTGGCATTTGCAAGTAGAGACCAATCAGAGGAGTTAAGGAAAGTACTAGGAGTAGAGAAAGGGGGAGAGAGGAGAGAAGGAGTTTCATGATCTCAATATAAGAGCAGCAATTCTGCAAGTAGGGGTAAGAAAAAAGAAAAAGATGGAAGGAGCAAGCGAAGAGTGCTAGGTCTAATTGTTTTTATATAACATGTTTAAATAGAGCAAAGGAGAGGTATCTGTATGAACAACAGGAAGGGATTGCTCTAGATAAAGATTGTGTCCCTCTAGAGGCAGTACAGTATAACTTGCTAATGGGAAAAATGGACACTTAAAACCAAAAAAAAAAAGAAGAGGCAGTAGTTACAGCTGAAAGCAGAGTTAGATAGAAGGAGAGATGTCAGTCCAATCAATCAGCAGAGGCAAGGATTTAGTGTCCAATGAAGGGCCGTCTTCTGCCAGAGTGCATCAATCAATTATGCAGCTTAGGATCTGAGCACCCAGCAGAAGCAGCTACCTGGAAAGACTTCAGGGCAGGTGGGAAGAAATGGTGCCTATGGGTTGCCCGTAGGAATGCTAGAGCCACAGCCATAGCTGCGAAGCTTGCTCAAAGCAGTCCTGGAAAGACTTCGGGGCAGGCGGGCAGAGATGATGACTCTGGCCACCCAGTATAAATGTCAGAGCCACAGATTAGTGGAACACCTTGTGGTCAATGGTCTACAGGACACAAGGCAGTATGGTTTTACTGGGGGAGGTCATTTCAGACTAAGTTCTTTGAATTTTTTGACTGGGTGACAAGAGAGGTGGATTGGGGGAGTGGATGAGGCCTATCTGGACTTCAGTAAGGCCTTTGACACTGCACCACATAGGAGGCTGTTAACTCATTCACACCACAAGAGCTCTTTGAGACTTCCACCACTTGTGCCCTATATACTCTTAGCACTGCATCCTGGGCCTTTCTAAGCAAAATCAAGCCATAACCAGCATGCCACAAATAAATGTGAATACCTCTTGAACCGTAAGTGCTACCGACAATGTATGAATGCAAAATTGTTCAGCACAAAATTACCTTTCTAACGGTGCCATGCAATCAATTGTAATCCATTTAGTTTTTATTTTATACTAGCTGAAATACCAAACAACTCTGTTTTTTTTTCTCAGATTTATTCAAGGTGCTTAGGTGAGGCTTGAGAGACCGATGTCAGCCATGTACACAGTACCTTAAACAAATGGGGATAACTCCTAAAGTATACATGATAGACACAATGCAGCAAAATTGTTCAGCACAAAATTACCTTTCTAACGGTGCTATGCAATCATTTCTAAGCAATTTGGTATGTTTAATATTTAGGTAAAAACTGCTGACTTCCTCAAACGTTTCCAGGCCTGAGTGTAAGTCAGCTGAGTACGTCTACAGGCGTTATTGGCCTGAGTAGCTATGCTTTTATATGCCACCTACAGGCATATCTAGGCTTGAATGAGTTAAACAAGCTGGGCAATATGGGTGTGGTTAGGATAGTAATGCGGTGGGTGGAGAATTGACTGGACGGCAGGAAACAGGGGGGGGGTGGTAAATGGCTGTCACTCCAGAGAGGGAAGGTTGACCAGTGGAGTGCCACAGGGATCAGTGCTGGGTCCAGTCCTTTTCAACATCTTTATCAGTGACATTATGGATAACATAGAAGGCAGAATTTCCCTGTTTGCTGATGACGCAAAACTCTGTAACAGAGTGGGCATGACAGAGGGAGTTGATAAAATGAGTGGAGACCTGCAGAAGCTAGAGGAATGGTTAAAGGTGTGGCATTTGAGATTTAACACAAAAAAGTGCAGAATAATGTGCATGGGCACAAAAATCCTTGAACAATATATTGTATCAGCAGGGAGTGGGAGGATATAGCATGCTCCAAGCAGGAAGGGGACGTAGGAGTTCTCATCTCTGATGACCTAAAGGCTGGAAGTCATTGTGACAAGGTGCCGGGTAAAGCAAATAGGATGCTGGAATGCGTAGTCAGGGGCATCACCAGCAGGAAAAGGGAAGTCATAATTCCACTGTACAAGACATTAGTGAGGACATACCTGGAGTACATTGTCCAATTCTGGAGGCCTTATCTATAGGATATAGACACAGTGGAGACTGTTCAGAGGATGGCAACTAAAATGGCACATGGTTTGCATCACAGATCCTACAAGGACAGGCTGAAGGTCTTGAATATGTACACCCTGGAGGAGAGGAGGGAGAGGGGGTTTATGATAGATATATACAAGTACCTCACAGGGAGGGACAAGGTGCAGGAATCATTATTTTTCAGAGGAAATGATGTTCCAGGACTAGGAGTCATGGGATGAAATTTGAGGGAGGGAGGTTCTTAAGTAATATTAGGAAGTATTTCTTTATGGAAATGGTGGTGGATAAGTGGAATGCCCTGCCAGAAGAGGTGGTGAGGGCTGAAACAATCACAGGATTCAAGAATGCATGGGATAGGCATTGGGGGATACTAGCAGTTGAGGGAAGTGAACAACCCAACTCAAGAGAAACTCGAAGAGGCAAAATTACATACGCAACTGTGCAGACTAGGTGGACCAAAGGACCTTATCTGCCATCAGAATCTGTTTATCTAAAATGAGGACAGGAAATCCTGCACTTTGATTTATTATTACCTGTTCATGAAATCTGTTCCATGTACAGTTTATAACAAATAATGGAAAACAGGACCACAATACAAATAAGAACAAAAACAGTGTGCAATTACCATGTCAAGATATTATGGCAACTCATGTTGCTCACACATACTCTCAACTGAGTGATAAGCATGTACAGTGAGTCAGTGTCTCACAAAGCCTAGTCTGACACAGTGCTGTTTGCGTACATGACAGCAATAAAATCTGACGTGTCTAATGGTATTTTTTGAGTACTATATGTACATACAAAATTGCCAGCAGATACAGGCCATTCAGCCTATCTAGTCTGCTCGAGTGTGCAGCACTTCAGTCCATCAGACTGCAGCTCTTGATAGGTCATGTGTGTAAAGAAAACCTTTTCCATAAGTGAAGTGCCTGTCAACCAATGACAGATATGTCACAGCTGATACAACCCATTCTTGATGATGTATTGCGATTAAAAAATGTTTTATGTATTAGTGTATTATTTAATTTGTTTCCACAATGTTAAAAACTGGGATAAAAAAATCCCAGATCTAAATTTTTCAGTACTGTACACACTCTCATGAATCAGTGGCCAGTAGACTTTGCTGCCATTTATTTTAACACAAACTCAGCATTGCTTCTTATTGTAGAATCTAATACTGCCTCCCCATTCTCACTACCACTTAGACAACATAATTAGCCTTTCATTGCCATGCATCAGATTAATTGTCTATCTTGACAACTGTTATGGAATCTGTTGTTAAGCACCTTTGGTTGGTATACATATTAGAACAATTTATGCTGGAAGAACACTGCAAATGCAACATACAAATTGCTTTCCTAATAGCTTTTTACTCTGTTACTTCAAAAGTAGACAATTATGATAAGGAACATAACTGGGTGTTCACTGCTTACTTAAATTACTATACTAACTGTTTCTTGATCCTTTTTGAATACACAAGCAACCACACTCTCACTCTTACTCACCTATAGACACTCAGCCCACACTCCAAAACTCCACAAAAGACAACTTCCCCCAACATTTCTACCTAAAACAACCAACCCACTAACATAAACCCCACTTAAATGACCATAAACCCAAAGCAGCAATAGTGCACTGAGTTCTTCAGATAATTGTCTAAAAGGTTTTACTGTTCACTATAGCCAGCACTTTGAACTCCACACTGTCCCAGAAAGACATGCCATGTCCTTCATAAAATTCAAAATAGGGAAGGGGGAGCTCTCACCAGCCCCATACCCACACCATATGTCCAAGTACAGTACTGTGGCCCTCTCACTGTGACACTCACTGTAATGTAGTGCTTATAAGTTAATATAGAAAGCATCTCACTGCCTCATAATATAAGTTATATGGAAATCACAGTGCCCACTACAAATCACGCAGTCTAGAAGTAAAAGGAACAAACTCACAGCATGGTGCTCTTCTCTAGATAAACTGTCTTCTAAGGAGCCACTCCTCAGAAAATGAATCTTTTCTGTTATCTAAATTGCCAAGACCCAACCAACCTCAAAGCAGGCTTCACCGTACAGAAAAATTCCCCCACCTAAATCACCTGGGCCACCAACCTACACCAGGGAGTCTACGGTGGTTCAAGGAGAAAGAGCACGGTGCCCACCCTCCAGTTGACACCCTCTATTGCCCCAGGGGTGATTCCCAGACCCAACACTGACCTCTGGGCAAGCCAGTCTGGCTAGCCAATCCACCACTCCCAGCCAAGATGATCCTTCATGGTATGACTCCTCATCAAATGGCCAAGTCACCAAAAGGACAGCCCAACAGATCCACTGATATGGCCACCCATGTTACTACTTCAGTTACTTGTCCAGTTCTCAAAGACCCTGGTGCTCCTACAACTCTAGTTCAGTCAGTCCATTCAACCTTCCAGTTCATCAAAGCAGTTACTCCTGGAAACCTTTGACCACAGCCACCCGACTTCAGCAATCTGTTACCTTCAGACTTCAAATTGACAGGTAAATATCATGTGCCAAATGATAGCACTAACATTTTTCCCAATCCTGCCTGCCTGAGCAAGTAAAGGTATGCTCCCCACAGATAGCAAAAAGCATGCAACTGGCATACCATGAGCAGCAGACGTACTATACAAATGGCTGCAACTCTCAGACTTGAGGTAACGCTGCTTTTGGACCACAAATAACAGCCACTCACATTACCGATGCAACAAAATTACAAAAGTTACAAAATAAAATACAAAAACTAGTTAAAAAATAGAAGTATCTGCTGAACTAGACTGATGGCTGGCTTAGTGTGGCCACCATCTTGTATATCTAGTATAACAGCTCAGTATGCTGTTCTTTTCCAGGAGCTACTGTAGCTACTTGGTGGGGCAGACTGCGTGGGTATAACCCAAGAGGCCCCGGTCTTCTCCATCCATTTTTTGTGACCTGCTATAGCCTGCTTAGCAGGCGTGGGTGTAGGTTGTGTGTGGTAAACAAAATATGGAGGAAGCAGAGGGAATGGCACTCCGTTATGGGGAGCGGGGAGTTTGGACTGTGTAGATTAGTACTGGATAACATCCACAAAAGGCAAGTGGTGGTTCTTTGTAGGAACAGTGTGGTGGCTTGATTTGTAGCACACAAGGGGGAAGGTGGTGTGAGGGATACAAGGAACTATGGTCTGCTAGATGAACATGAAAGTATAGGCTGGGTCTGGCTATATCGCCTCTCAGCAGTACAAAAGAGGGCATTTTTTTTGCACGACATGGCCATGGCCAGTGAATGTGGCTGCCATTTTGAGAAGAGGCGGGGGCATGCTTGAGGCTGCCATTTTGAGAAAACAAAAAAATATAGATAGTTAATTGTGATGCAAGGGTACTAGGTATGCAGATAGCATTCCCTACCAGAAAGGGGGAGTACGGTGGGAGGATCATAGAAGAGGCTATATAAAAAAAGAAGAGAAAAGAAAAATATACAAAATGAATGGTAGTACAGGCAAAGGGGCATTTATACAAAGGAATTGCGGAGTGGAGTGAGGGGAAGACTGCAGATGGGTGTGGTTTAGAGTCCCCCCTCAAGAAAAATAGGACTAAGGACATTTTTAAAAATGGGTATTGACAGCTTATACAAGTGTAAGTGGGACTCTAGGGGTGCAGGGGAGGCAGCAGGGAGCAATAGGCAGGGCAACCATGAGCCCACTTGCATTAAATTAAAAAAAAACTAGAAAGTAGAGCATGCAGGAATAATCAGCAGGAGACGACATTGCGTGCACGGGGCAAGGGATGATATTATACACAACCTGATGAGTATTTTTACAGTTTCAGGATGGCACCCAGGAAGGCAGCAGCTCCTAAACAGAAGGCTAGTGAGGTACTGGCACAGAAGGCTGTTGATCTGATTGGTCAAGTCCAAGCTATAATCAAGGAATCCAGGGTGGCAGAGAAGAAAGAGTGGCAAGCTGGAAAGAGGAAGATTTTGCCACCCCAGAAGGAACCACCAAAGAAAAGGGCAACTGTGAACAACCTGGATGCAGGTGGGGAGTCACAAACTGTGATGGGTAAGAAGCAGATAGTGGATCTGTCGGTGGATGGTAGCCTGAAGTACTACCTGGCAGGTATTATGGTGGATAAAGGGGAAAAAGGATGAAAAGAAGTAGATAAAGCATGGCAGAAATTGAAGGGAGAGCAGAAGAAGGCCGACTCAGGAGAACAGAATGCGGAGAGTGGGGAAGGGACTAGCAAGGGAGGGGCAGGGTGGCCACCGGGATTGACCTTAGGTGACCATGTATCTCAAGCATTGAAGGTTAAGATTTGGAAGGGGGAATTCATAGATATGTTTGCCCTGATGGGTAAGGATAGTGCCAAAATTTATGAACAGAAAGAATTGGTGGGGAACACAGAGATGGCAGTGGCACTGGCCATAGTGGGAAAAACCAGAGAGGATGTGAGTTAAAAAGGCAAAACATTAGGGGCATGGATGGAGGGTTTTACATACTTCAGTGCCATCATGCTGCAAAAGTAACCCAAACTGGTGATACCTTTACTTACGTATTGAGCCATAATTTGGGATGCCTACAGTGTAAAATGTGGGTGTGGCTGGTTGATTTATGATGAAAAGTTTAGGCAGACGGTGGCATCCCATAAGGACATGTCATGGGGTTTACGCTGTCTGAACTGTGTAATGGAACCCTGTGGGCACAAGGGGGGATCAATATTGATGGTAAGGAAAGTGTTGGGAATACTAACCAAAAGTCTTGTTGGGCATACAGTAAGGCACATTGCACTTGGACCAGCTGCAAATTTAAGCACACCTGCTCTGGTTGCAGAGGTTTTCACCCAGTCTCCCAGTGCAGGACTCAAGGTGAAAAGGAAGGTTTTCAAACACAGGGGCCAGTCCTTTCGGAGAGGGCCCGGGGAAAAGGGGGAGGATACGCAGGGCAGGCAACAACTATCAGTGGCATAATGGTAGAGGGGATTCAGGAGGTAGATGAGCCTCTGCATGGGGCACTGAGCCACTGCGGGGATATCCAGAATGTGGTATCCCCTATAAGGACTGACACATTAATGGCATAGACTGAGGACTATCCAAACAAAGGTGCAAGGGACATGATAAGGGAAGGTTTCACTGTGAGCTTTGGCCTTTATTTTTTGGGGGTGAGGAAGAATATGAGGTCTAAAAACCAAGGGTCCAGAAAGGGTTAGAAGGACACTGTTGAGAAAGACATAAAAAAAAAAAAAAGAGTTGGTGGCAGGTAGAGTTGAAGGTCAATTTGATGCCCCGGCCTGGTTCCCATGATTCAGAGTATCCCCATTGGGAATAGTACCCAAGAAGCAACTCGGGGAGTACTGATTAATTCACCACTTGTCATACTCTGATGGGGACTCAGTGAATGATGCCATCACACCAGAAAGAAGTGCAGTTTTGTACGACACCTTAGATACAGCAGTGGAGATTATCAAGGCAAGGGAGTGGGTGTGGGTAGTGAAGACAGACACTGAGGCAGCTTTCCAGCTGCTCCTCATGTGGAAGCAGGATTGGGAGCTGCTGGTTTTCCAGTTCAAGGGCAGATATTACTTTGACAAGGCAATGCCCTTGGAGTGTTCTGTGGCCTGTGCCATTTTCGAAGCCTTCAGTACCTGGCTTCAATGGGTCTTTTCTGCTAGGTATGGGCGTGGGGCTGTGGTCCATTAGCTGGATGATTTCTTGTTTGTAAGGGAAGGGAGGGAGGAGACAGTGGGCATGCTACATGACTTTAAGAACAGGGAATTAGGTGCTCTCCTGGCAGGGGAAAAGACAGAAGGACCCAGCAGGATTTTGGAATTCCTGGGCAAAGAGTGGACTTTGAACAACAATGTTTCTGGCTGCCTGAAAACAAGGTGGAGAAGATGAGGGAACTGATGAGAGGGTTGAAGGGGAGCCTTGGCGTACTTCTAAAAACTGTTCAACAGGTTTGGGGCACCTTCATTTTGCTGCAAGGCAGTGGCACTGGGTAGATCTTTTACATGCCAGCTGGCAAGGGCCTCTGCAAAAGCAAAACTACCTCACCATTGGGTGGACATTATCAAGGGAGTGAAAGAGGACCTGTTGGCTTGGGAATGAATCCTAACCCAGTACAATGGGGTCGCCTTCTGGCAGGACAAGTGGGAATGGGACAGGGAGTTGGAACTATACACTGATGCAGTGGGAGGATATGGCATGGGAGCATACTTCCAGGGGGAATGGATTTCAGAGAAATGGTCAGACAATTGGGTGGACTTGGTTTATCCAAGGACATTCTGTTCCTGGAAGCATTCCTGATATTGATCACCATGGTGGTTTGGGAAGAGCATCTTCAGGATAAAAAGGTGATCTTTAGATGTGACAACATGACCATGGTGGCAGTCATTAACAGGCAGTCTGGATCCACAGAAGGGTGTTAAGGGTAGCAAGGATACTGGTGATAGAAGGGTGAAGGCTGAATATGGCCTTTAAGGCTAGGCACATGGAGGAGGTCAGGAACACAATAGCTGACAGACTTTCATGTTTACAGTTGCCAGGTTCCAGTCAATTGTCCCGAGTGTGGCTGCCTGGAGAACGCAGGTGTCTCCATGCCTCTGGGAGATTGGATGGACTGAGCACAACTCCTTTTTCAGAATGCATGGGCTCCTAACATTTGAAAGGCATATGAGGGGTCATGGAGGAGCTTTCAGGAGTTTTGGAGGTGAGTGGGTTTCAAGGTAAGTGGCCCATTATCTGAATTACAGATCATTAGATATATGGTGGACAAATGGGAATCCTGGATGGCGGGTTCAACCATTAGGTTACATTTAGCAGGCATTGGTATGGTATGCCAGTAACAGGGTTGGGGAAATCCCAGCAATACTCCGGCTATCCGCCGTATGCAACAGAGTTGGCACCGCTGTCTGGGCAGGCAGAACAGGCAGAGGCCGATATGTGGGGACACCCTAGTCAAACTATTTGGCAGTCTGAAGCACATGTGCGCTTCAGCATCATAAGCCAGTTTGTTTGCAGTCATATTCCTGGTCATGCAAAAAGGGGCATTCCAGGGCAAAGATGCCGTAGTCAAATGAAAAGGGGATGCTGCGTGTGGGCTTCAGAGGCAAGACGTGTCCTGGTCAGAGGGACAAACCAACATTTGGCTGACCCAGTTCAAGATGGACCAGGCCGAAAAGGGGTCTGCATCAAGTTGACGCAGGGGATGGGAGACAGTCTCAAAATAGATGATGCCATCTAGGCCTACATGGAGGTTAGGCCATGGGGAGGGGGTGGATTTTCAGGCATGGCAACGGGGGTCAGGCCACCACCTCCCAGGTAACAGCTGTTTTTGGAAAAAGGTACGTTTTTCATAGGGGAGGATACCAAGAGATTTGCCTCACTTTCATTTAGGATCGAGGCAGCCTTGGAGGTGGCCAGTTTGGGGGCAGCCCTGCTGCTGTTGAAAAAGAAGGGAGATGGATCTCCCAAGGATATAGATTTTATGTAAGAACATGAACGCTAACTCCTGTTCTCTTGTCTTTTGCAGAGAAGGGGCAGCCGCATGTGATATGGATAGTCGGCCACTCATTCATCCACTGGGCTGAGAAATGACCTTTGACAACCACGGGAGACGTCAGTTGGGGCAGGATCCAGACAACATTCTAATTAAGTGTTACAGGAGGAGGGGACTATGCTGGAGTCAGTGATTACCATTGCTAGATGAAAAAAGGAGGACATGGCCTATGCCGGACTTTATCATTATTCATGCTAGGGGGAATGACTTGGGGAACATTCCTTAGGTGGCCCTGGCCCATGCCATATAGGATAACATGGAGATTATAAGGTTATGGTGGCCATATGTAAGGATAGCATGGTCTGGAATAATTCCCAGAAAGGTGTGGAGATATGCATGGGAGGTACTCACTATGAAAAGGTGCAAAAGCGGGTGAACAGGAAAGTTGCAGAATGTGCAAGGGGGGAAGGGTTTTGTACATAAAACATAACCTCATCACATGTGACACACCACAGAGGTACCGATCCAATGGGGTTCATATGTTGGTAGAGGGTAATACAGTGCTCAACGGGGGCATTCAGGAGACCTTAGAAGTTTGGCGGAGGGTGAGGGGTGTTTTTTGCTAGTTTTTGGATGGGGTAAGCCCATGGCCCTACATGAGGGCTGGTCACAGGATAATTGGAAAAAAATGGGGCCCAGCCAGAAGGAGGTATGGCTGAGTAGGGTAGGGCCCCCTTATGGGGCAATCACCCCAGGGGGGACAGGGATAGGGAGCAGGTGGGACACCTGAACCCAGACAGGAAAATCAGGAGGCGAAGAGGCATCGGGTCATTACACCAGAGCAAGGAGTACTGTAAATGTTATTTAAGGTGATATATTTTGGTAAATATAAATAAAGGAGCAACCCCAAGGTGTGATGTAAATAATGATGTTAAAAGATTACGATATGTGTGGTGGTATACAAAATGGAAACTGAGGTAAATAAATCTACTCAATAAAAGTCAGTTTTGAACAAAGCAGGCGTTGGTGTAACTGATTTTGGGGTGTCCAAATGACAAAAGAGATTATCCTATTTAAGGGGCAACTTAGGTTGTCAGTGGCCACTGAGAGCAGCTATAGATAAAAGGGGAAGGGAAAGTAACGATTGGGATACTTCTCAGGTTTAAGAAAGGGAGGGGGGTGGAGGGGGTGGGTTTCAGAAAGGAGGGTGCTAGTGACCGTAAACTCACAATAGTGGAGGGGGATAAGGGCTGACAGACAGGTCAGCTGATTGGACAGTGTGGAACTGAGGGACAGGTTAGGAAAGGGTATTTATTTTTATTTATTTATTTGTACATCAGTTTACAACCTTTGAGCCAGAGGCTCATTTCCAAAGGTACTTCATCACATAGAGGACAGACAGAACAAATTTAGTTTGCAGCATAAGATTTAGGTTACAGCATAAAAGTCACATCCTTAGAGATACGTAGAGTGGTTTCATACATTTATACAAATTTAGTTGCAATTACATTGATACAATTTAGTTACAACTACATTGATACAGTTGAGCACATGCTGGTATTAACAGTGGGAGAAGTTGGGGGGGTGCAGTGGAGTGCCTCCCAGTGGGCATTGTCAAGTGTGTAGAGATCAAGGCTATATTAGAGACAGGAGCAGCTGCGAGTCTTAAACAGTTGGCTCCGAAGGGCGGTTTTGAAGTTGGAGAGTGTGGGCGCATTGGAGATTGGAGCACGGAGGGAGTTAAACCAGGATGGGGCTCTGTAGCAGAAGGACCTCTGACCATGGGTGGTCCTGAATCTGGGAACCAGCAGAGTGGTCTTGTCAGAGGTTCTGGTTGCAATAGTGGGTTGGGTGTGGTGGATGGAAGCTGTCACTCAGGGAGAGGATAGTCTGAGTAGTTTTTTTTGTGATGAAGCAGGTTTGATAATGTAGCCGTTCATCTAGGTTAATCAGTTTTGCCTCATCATAGAGTTGACAAGTGTGTGAGCCTGGGGGCACCAGTAATCAGTCTGCAGGCCTTATTTAGGGTGAGCCTAATTTTGTTGAGGGAGGTAGTGTCAGCAGTACCGTAGACTGGCAGGCCATAGTTAACTAGGGACAGTACTGAAGAAGTAACTGCAAGTCAGAGAGCATCAGGAGGAAGGCAGTTTTTATAGCAGTAGAGGATGCCAAGTCTTGTGTTGGTGGCAGATGGAAGGGCATCAATGTGGGCATGGTAGGAGAGGGCTGAGTTGAAAGATACCCCAAGGTATTTGTATGAGCAGACTTGTTCAAGTGGTTGTTTGGTACTGGGAAGGATATGGAGTGGGAAGTTTCAGGATTTGTTTTGGGGGTGGGCAAAAAGCATTGTTTGGGTTTTTTTGAGGTTAATGATGAGTCTGTGCTCTTTAAACCAGGCTTCGTCATCATTGTAGGATTGCTGTAGGGTGTCCTGGATGGTGGTGGGATTGTGGTGGGTGGCAAAAATAACAGCATCATCGGCATATAAGAAAATTTTGCTGGAGCATGCACTGGGCAGGGTGTTTAGATAGAGTGAGAAGAGTAGGGGGCCCAGGATGGAACCCTGAGGTACCCTTGAGTGGATGGGACGAGTTTTGGACAGCGTCTCACTGATTTTTACACATTGGGAGTGAGCAGATAGATAGCTTGTGCACCAGGCGAGAGGGCCAGCAGAGAAACCAGTGTGGCAGAGTGCATCCAGCAGAAGAGGGTGGGAGAGAGTGTTGAAGGCCTTTGAGAGGTCAACGAACACTGCACCAGCTAGGGAGCTGGCATCCAGGGAGAAGTGTAGGAAGTTGGAGAACTCAACTAGTGCAGTGCTGGTACTGTGACCAGCACGGAAGCTGTGCTGCTCTGGGCATAAGATATTATGCTTGGACAGATATTCTGTGATTTGAATGGCCACCACTTTCTCCAGGGCTTTGGAGAGAGGGGGAGAGGATGGAGATTGGTCAGTAATTCCCGGCAGAAGTCCTGTCGCGCCCTTTATGAATGGGTGTGACTATGGCCGTTTTCCATGCAGTGGGAAATTTCCCCAGGCAGAGGGATCGGTTGAGTAGGCTGGTGAGTGGGGCAAGGACTTCATCCAGCACCAGCCGGAGAATACAGGGGTCCAAGGAATCACTGCCAGGATTATTCCTTTTTAATGCTTTAATTAGGAGAGGTCTGGCTTCCTGGGAAGATACCCTACATAGGTGGAAGCTGGGGCTTTGGAGGACAGGGGGAGGTAGGGTGGGGGGGTCAAATAAATTACTGGAGAGGACAGAGCTAAGGTCAGTAAAGGAGGTGTTAAGGTAGTTTGCTATGCAGGCAGGGTCGGTGGAGGTAGAGCCATCAATAGTGAGCTGGGATGGGGGGGAGCGTGATTTCCCATTTAGTTATTTAACATTGTCCCAGAACGTCCGGGCACACCCCCAGGAGGAGGTGAGGGTGGCCTGGTAATGGTCGGCCTTGGCTTTACGGATGGCCCAAGTGCACCTGTTCCATGCAGCATTGTAGGCCTGTCTATCAGCCATCAGGCCTGTTTCAGTGGCAAGGTGCCAGAGGTTATCCCTATTTCTGAGCATTTGTAGTAGGGCAGGGGTAACCTAGGGTGCCTTCCGTTTCTTGGCTTGAATTCTTGTGAGGGGTGCAAAGAGGTCACAGGCCTTGTTAAAGGTTTGGGAGAAAAAGGTGAGGGCAGTGTCTAAGTCTGGTGCATGATGAATGGGGGACCAGTTAGTCTGGGCGAGAAATTTTTTGATTTTTTTCAGCCCACCAGGTCAGAGGCACCTGTGAGTGTGGTCATGGCTGTGGGTTTGGGAGTGGAGGCCGCCCAAAGGAATAGGATAGGGGAGTGGTCACTTAGTGAGTCTGGGAGGACCTGGATGTTATGGATTTTTTGGGGGTGGTTGGTGATTATTACGTCCAGTAGGGTACTGGTACCTCTCTTTGGGTTTACTCTAGTGGGCTGGGAGATGAGTTGTGTCAAGTCTAGGGCAGCGAAAGAATCTTGGGTAGTGGAGGAGGAGGCTCTGAGCCAGTTCATGTTTCAGTCCCCCACTAGGATTTGTTCCACCTTGTGGTGGAGGGTGTCAAGGTGTTCTGTTAAAGATATCAGCCCCTGGTTCAGGTTCTTTGGTGGAATGTAGGGAGTGGTGAGATAGAGAGGGCCCAGGAGGCATCAGGAGCAAGTTTGAGGGTAAGGGCCTGGGCCCCATTTAGAAGAGCTGGGGCAGGGAGCACTTGTCCGATGATTCTGTCCCTGATATAAATTGCACAGCCACCCCTGCATTTGCCCACTCAGTTCTCCCGGTATAGAGTATAGCCTGGGAGGGAGACAAAGGAGTCAGGGGTGGATTTGGACAGCCAGGTTTCCACGAGGGCAATGATGTCTGGTTGATGTAGCATGGCCCAACACTGGAGGGCATCAAATTTTTTCAGTAGGCTGCATATATTCATGGAGGCTATGCAGAGACCAATGGACCCAGCTGGTGAGCTGGAGGGTACAGGGCCTGGGTTTGGGTGTATAGTACCCAACAGGAGCAGTAGGAAGACCAAGGTTCTGACCATGGGGTGGTAGTATGTAAGCTTCTGGGTGGTATGCTGGGATGGGTAGGAGGCCATAGGGGAACAAGGAATGGGCAGTGTTCGAGGGGTCGGGAGGGAAAAGATGAGTAGCAACCATGGGGAGCCAGGGTAAGCTGCTGGACGGCATCCAGGGGGTGGGTGTCGTGGGCCAGGGTACGTGGTCAGTGTAGGGTGGGATCAGACTAGGTCAGGGAGAGTTATGGGTGCTGTTACAAGTGGGCCAGGGGAGATGTCTGGCTGATGGGATGTGGGTGGTAGCATGTAAATGAGGGGGAGACATTTGAGGAGGAGGTGCACAAACATAATGCCTAAGGCAGTGGCAGGGCAAAAAGGTTCAAGTATCTTGGTCGTCCTTCAGAAAGCATAGATACCACTTTGGAGTAGTGGTAGTGTCATGGACTCTGGTGGACAGGGTACAAGGTTCGAGACCCTGGTAGGGCAGATTGAGTTAGGACCTGGGTGAGAGCGAGGATCCAGGTTCTAGGGGGCACAGAGCAGGCTGGGTTTGGGCCAAAAACAGGGTGGAAATAGCAACTCCTAGTGGCCACTGGGGTTAAAAGTGGGCTAGCTGTGGGTCCGGTGGGAGGGCAGGGGGTCAATATATAGGGTTAGCGTGTAGGCTGGGTGTGAGGGTGGGGTGTGGCAGAGGCAAAGATGAGAGTAGGGGAGAGAAGTAATGTAAGTAGGTATAGGGGTTCCAGGAAGTAAGAGGAGGATGAAGTTCAGGTGGTGAGTCAGGGAGAAAAGTCAGAGGGTCCCTCTAGTGGCTAGCAGGTATAACCTGCAAATGGGAAAAGTGGGGACTTTGTAAAACAATAGAGGGGAAGTGATGTCACAAGACAGTGCCTATGCAGGTAGTGACGACCAAGGGTGGGTGGGCGGAGCAGTCGTCATGCACAGTGTGTCGATGGGCTAACTCCCCCTCACAAGGGTGCTGCTTTCTGAAGTAGTTTAATTACCTCTTCTCGGCACCTGCTTTGGTCCCTGCTCCAGGAGGGAGCTCTGAAAGTGGGCAGGCAGCTGGGTCTGCAGACAGCAAGAAACCCTTTCTCTTCTGCAGCTGACAATCTGATTTCCCAGCCATCCAGTATAAGAGGAGGCTTGAAAAAATGGGTTGCAAGATGAGGCGACAGGGACTTGATGTCACAAGGAGAATGGGTTGCTAAATGAGAACAACACGGACTGTGATTGGGGAAAAATTAGGGCCCAGGAGGAGGTATAGCTGGGTAGGCGAGGGCCACTGATGGGACAATCACCCCAAGGGAAACAGGGCTAGGAAGCAGGAAACAGGTGGGACACCTGAACCCAGGCAGGAAAACCAGAAGGCAAAAAGGCATCAGGTCATTACATCCGAGCCAGGAGTATTGCAAATGTTATTGCAAATGTAATTGAAGTTGATAAGTTTTAGTGAAATGTAAATAAAGAGGCAACCCCAAGATGTGATGTAAATAATGATGTAAAAAGATTATGAAATGTGGTGAAGGTATACAAAATGGAAATTGATGTAAATAAATCTACTCAATAAAAGTCAGTTTTCAACCAAGCAGGCGTTGGTTTGGCTGATTTCAGGGTGTCCAAATGATAACCCTAACTGATGCATTAACGGAATTTTTTACAATGAATATACTGTATATATATATATATATATACATACAATGTGGGTGAGAGCTATTCCAGTGTAATAAAAAGAGATATTCTCACTGCAGTGAGATAAATGCCGATGACATAAGCAGAGTAGGATAAATTCTATTTATCCATACTCTGCTGATGTCACCACTCACTCACTAAAGCCTGCATTCTAAATGAAACTGCTTCACAAAACAGTTTCTCTTTCTCATTGAAGCCTGCAACTTACTCAATTAGAATTGCAAAAGACACTAGCCTGCATCCCATTGTGTTTCTGAGACACCCAGCCCATTACTGTGCTGATCTCAGCTTCACAACAGCCTGCATTCCGAATGGAACTCCTTCACAAAGCAGTTTCTCTTTCTCAGTGCTACTTGCAACTTAGTAATGCAAAAGACACTCACCTGTGTGCCATTGTGTTTCTCTGGCTCCCAGTCCATTCTGAAAAACTCACACATACTCACACCACACACAGAATGAGCAGAAAGCATACAGAAAAAGAACACAGAAAAAATAATATTTCTAGAGCTCCCATCCCCATTGTATAAATTGCACACATGCTGTACAGATCATGGAATATAGAAAATATTCTCAGTCCTGCAGAGTGAGCTCTGGATAGTCTCACTCGTGCCTTAGCACTTGTGAGTATCCAGAGCTCATTCTACAGGAGTTAGAATAATTTCCATATCCCACTCCTGCCCATCATGCATTATAAAGATAAGTGTGTATATATATATATATATATATATATATATATATATATATATAACTGGCCCTATAGTTAGAGTTGAGTAGGCACTTTAATGTTAATTCTCAATTTTTGCACCTTAATAATTTTGCAACTGTTCAACAGATTTGCAAGAAATTTGGAATGCATGGTTTGGTGTTGTAGATTTCTTGATTTACCAAGTTGAGCTTTGGTTGGACATATGGTTTCTGCACAACAAAATGCCAAAAAATGCACTTTTCACCAGTTTTGATGTGTTTTTTGCCCATGGTGCTGCGACCACACCATGTGGTCTTTTGGTCTGAACTTTGGAACATTGAAAGAGTTTGGGTCAAGGAACAATCCAGTGTTGATTTGGAACAAAAATATTAATCTGTTCAAAAGTTACTTAATTTTTAATTGTTGAATTCTGCGCATGCTCCATTCACTCCACAATTTTGTGAACTAAGAATGGTCTCATGGTCAAAGATTTTGTCAGCTCACAGACTAAAATCATAGTTCATCAGAAAAATTCTTTGTCCTCGAGCCGCCATCTTGTTTTCAGTTTTTCAGCCAAACAAAATGTCATAGTTTTCTCCACAGGTGACTTTTGGGCCAAAGGAGGCATGGGTTTTATTCAGGGTGATGCCCTCTACAAAGCCATGCTTTTGGTTTGGCTCATTTTGGTAAAAAAATATGTTTTTAAAAATGTACAAATTTTTGACCATGACTCGCTAACGGTCTTAGTTCATGAGCTAACAAAATTCTAGTCCGTCATTACCCGACCAGATGGCCCATGTCAAGGACAGGGATTGAAATGATGGACTAGGATTTTGACAGCTCATGAATGAGGATCAAGTGGCAGACTAGGATTTTGTCAGCTCGCAGACAAGGATTTTTTTTAATCCTCTTTCATGAGTTGACAAAATCGTTGTCCGTGACCTGTCAAAAACATTGTTCCCGAGAAATCTTTGTGAGCTTACAAAATCCTTGTCCATCATTTCCCGACCAGCTAGCCCATCTCATGGACTAAGATTCAAATGATGGACTAGGATTTTGACAGCTCGCGAACGAGAATTGATCAGACGGCCCAGGATTTTGCTACCTCACTAATTAAGAATTTTTAAAGATGTAAAAACATTAGAACTGCATAGCTCATTAATGATTTGATCATTTTACTTGAAATTTACAGGGTGTTGAGGGGATGCCCTACTGGTGTGAATTATGCTGTTTAGGTGTTGGGGAATGAAGTGGTTACATAAATATGCCATCACAAATTTTATGTTTTCCACATAGGATAACATTGTGGGGTCTGTCACACCTTTTGGTGCCCATATCTCAAAAAAGAAGCAAGATACAGAGTTTTCACCACTGGTAGATTTGATCACCCATGTATGCTGTAGGAACAATATTTGAAACCATAGAATAAGCCTGCAGTGGAATTTTTTTTGTGGGTTGCACGGTTAATGAGATAGTGTCAAATTAGTGTCACAAGGGTTCAAAGACTGCCTGTGCAGTGCTTTTTGGTTCCTGTATCTCATAAACGATGTGAGTACGGGTTTGGTCATTAATTGTTGTGTGCAGTACTCACTGTCTTGATTACAACAAGACTTGCATTTTTTTCTACCTGCTACATTTCCTGAGATAGCAGCAAATTAGTGTTACAAGGGTTTCTTGCCCTATAAGGCTGCTGTATGGCTCTGTAGTTATGCGTAACTGGGAGCGAGGGGCCCAGAGGGTCCATGCTCCCACAGATGCATATTGTTATGCAGAAATGGGCAACTTGATTCGGGCCCCGTGCTCCCACCAATGCATGTTTTTATTAGTTATATTGCACGTCTTCAAAAAGTAAGGAAATTCATTGCAAAAAAACTGCATTTAATGCATCAGTTAGGGTTAAAGCAACAAAAGTGAGGAAATGAAATGTTAGAATTGAGCCCCTAACCCCCTCCACACAACCCACACACCCATCATACATAGACTGACAGACACAGGGGTGTGCCATTGGGTCATGAGGCCTAACTCTCACCCCATTCTCCTTTACTGCTGCATGTCAACCTGCTTACACATGGAATGGGGTGAGAGTTGGGCCATATGACCCCATGGCACACCCCGGCATCTGTCAGTCTGTGGAGGATGGGTGTGTGTGGGTTGTGTGAGGGGGGTTACATGCTCAACCCTAATATTTAATTTCCTCACTTTTGTTGCTTTAACCCTAAATGATGCATTAAATGTAGTTTTTTTGGCATGAACATATATAGCTATATATATATATATATATATATATATATATATATATAAAACATGCCATATCTTAAAACCTCTGAACTATTTTAGGTCAATTCTCACTGCTCTACAATACAATGAGAATGCAAACAGACAGCAAGCACTAACTTTGGGTGGAAAACAAATGTTCAAAATTTATCTTCCAAAATACAGATGTGGAAGAGAAATAGTACGACCGATAAAAACCACAACGAAATATGGTTTTCAGATCTTCAGTGTACATGTATTCAAATGGTTATATTGTTGAAAATCTTCAACAGTCTTGTTCAGTGAGAAAGAAAAATAAAAAGAGAAAGTATCAAAATTAATCTGTCATATCAGAACAAAACAATTATACAATCATGTTGCCCATGCTCCCCATTCCCTGACAATTCTATCAATTTCCTCCCTCTATAAAATGACTTTTATCACCTAACCACATAAGTATGTCATCCTCTCTTGAAGCTGTCCAAATTCTTGTGGAGATCATCTCTAATGCCAGCACATTCCTCTTGATCACCACAATTAATGTTAAGACCTGACCCACCTCATTGATTTGCTTCAGCTTAGTATGTAGAGGCAATCCCTATCTGGCCCATCAATTCATCTGTGTTACCTAAAGATCCAAATTGTGTCTCCCATTCATCTCATGTCATCTACTGAGTACATGTTTTGGGACATTAGTCTTATCTGGCAATAACTGCATTGTGGCATTGAAGTCATATTCGCACAGTAGCACTGCACTGTACTATCACCTTCAGTTTGACATCCATTCCCGCTTTGTAGTGAAACCTTTTATTAATGTTTTCAATTACATCAAAATAAAACACAAACAAGCAAGTCTCAACAGTGTGTATGGCATCTCCAGCATTTGTCTATGTCAAGAACACCCAATCTGTGGAGTACTGCCAGAATCCTGTACCATGAATGCAGGATTTTGTTTTTGATTAATTGGCTTCTAACATCAATAAAAATAGTGTGATCAAATGTTCAACATCCTTACCATTGCTATTCTGAAATTTCCATGTGGAGGGCTGTTTCCCATTTGGTCATAGATGTCAGGGATTTGCTGGGTAGTGTGTCAGGGAAGGATGAGTCTATCTTACTCCCTTAGCTTTTGGTGGTGGCCTACAATAGTGGCAGGACTGTGGGCTTCTCGGTGCTAGATACTTTCTGAAGGTGGGCCTGTACAGCACTTCAGAGTTGTAGATATCTCCAGAAGTCCTCCACTGGGAGCCCACACTGGGAATTAAGGCTTTGAAATGTATCCAGCACTTGTGAGCCTGGCACCAGGAGGTCACCTATTGTGTTGAACCCTTTGTCCACCCATTTAGGTCATAGTACCAGTTTCTTGTCGATCAGGATATTAGTGTTGCCCCAGACTGGTGTAGATTGTTGGAGTCTGGGATTATTGCCACCACATTCACATACTTACAATTTATAGAATATGTAGTTAATCAGATATGTAAAATATTGGAATATATGTTATGAGTGAGCAGTTGGTAAGAAGGGCTACCACAGAACAACAGAATAATATGATGTTCTCCTATGACAAAAGGGCTATTGTATGTAGTGTGGAATCAAGCAGTCACAATGGATGACAATGCAAACAAAGTGATTGTCCATTGGAGTATGACACTGGTGTCCAGATGATCTGTGAAAATATAAATGTAGTTAAATTGTCGTATATGATAGACCACTGTTAGGTACAGAAAGAAGTGGAGACCCATTGTTGTTGCACAATTGATGTCACTGAATTATGATTTTGCATTATATTGCATACCTAGCTATGATGGTACAATGGCAATGGATGCCAGCACCCACTGATTATGTGACAAAAGAATGAAAGGGGAAACCAATAATTTCCAGTGTATTGTGATCAGATGTCGAACAATTTCAGTAATCACAGACTAGATATAAAGTAACAAAAAAAAGGTCACACAACCCTTTAAATGAAATAACAGTATTTTATAATAAGATATTTACATATGGTACTGTGGTTTTCCATTACAGGATTCATTACCAAAATTTTGAAACAGGTTGTACATCTGTTGACAAGAAGTACTCATATTGATACCACATTAAAAGTGAAATTACCCCTTCATTAAAATCAAGATTTGAAAAACCACTGAGGAATGATGCCATTGAACGGTAAAAAAAAAACTAATTGTCACTGTTCATGAATCAAAATGTGATGATCTCCAAATTAAGAAATAATAACAAGGACTTACTAACCATTTATTCGGTCAAAGCACGATATCCTGTATATGTTTCTGAAGGCCATCTTTCTCGAATAACTGTTACTGCACATGCTGGTAAAATTACTCTAACTTGTCTACCAAGCCAACCCCAACACCAACGAGTGAAGTATTTGTATGCCAAGAATCGATTCTGTCTGTATGAAAACATGGAATGAGGAAAACAAATCAGAGTTATGTAGTTACTTATAAAAAATGTTCTTTGTTAGTTTTCTTATATGAAATTAGGATATTTATAATACAAGATGTCTGAGGTGTTAGTCAACCTTTCAGAAATCAACAATGATGTGAAATTCTGTTGGAAATGTGCCTGGTGACTAGTCCGAAGACCAGAGAAACACAAAATTATAAGGCACTTACTTTTACACTGAGACAGGATGCCCCCATACACCCCAAAATAAGCTTCTTGCTATCTCTGGTAACCCCAACCACTCTTCCATAGTTAGATTTTTATTAATTTATTTAACATTTTTGGTAACCAGTTGGGTCCAGTGGGAGCAAATAGAATCCATTTTTCAGAGGTGACCCGGAATTAATTACATACTTATAATAAGAGCAGTACTAGAAGATACAATATAAGATAATCACAGAGCAAGGGTACAATAAAACAGTCCGGAGTTAAACATCTCTATGAACAACAAAGGGGATGTGAGACAAGTCACTTTACTCTGAATACACAAAAAAAGTTAATGGTTAAACAGATAAGGTACAAAGCATGAGTCATTGAGTACACTGCTATAAACAAACAATGAACTAGCTAGCCATTAGAACAAATATAACACTTCCAGCAGCAGTAATCCAGTCCCAGCTGGAGGTATGTTGACTAAAGTGCCATAGGGGAATTGATAGGAGGGGGGAATCTAGGTAGTTCCCACCAGCTGGAGCAGCAATGTCATCAGTTGCAGGCATAGTAGTTAAGCTCTACAAGGTGGGACTTGAGCCCTTTCTTAAATCCCCCAAGAGAGGAGCATTCTTGTGGAGCAGAGGGCAAGGCATTTCAGAGGGTCAGGACAGGGAAATCAAATGATCTGAGACATAAAGAAGTTTTTATCCTAGCGACACTAAGTAGACGCCAATTTGAGGACCTTTGTATCCTCCTATTTGATTTATCGAGTAACATGTCTACCAAACTTAGAGGGGGGCGTTATTACTTCTAAGCTTGAAGGCTAGGCACAGAGATGGGTAGGCTAGTTTACCTTTGATTTAGGGCCACTCAAGTGAAGATAACACATCACAATAATGCTCCGGGGGGGGGGGCGCTAGCAGCAAAACGGACGACCTTGTGGTATAGAGGTCTCAGCCTGTGCAGATCATTATTTTGAAGCATATACAGGACTGGGGATACATGGAACAGGGTAGTAAGAGTGTACTATAGGCAACTTTCAGGTGGGATTTGTTGGTAAGAAACGGACTAAGTAGCTAAAGGAGGCCTAACTTCTGATTCATGGTCTTGGTCAGATGATCAATGCGTGTTTTAAAGATACTATCATGATCAAGGTACATAGAAACATAGTAGCTGATGGCAGTAAGGACCACAAGGCCCACCCAGTCTGCCAATTTTTTTCTACCTTATGAATGTGCCTTAGGCCTCTACTCTGTCAATGGTCTATCTAGTCATGCTCATCTGTATTGCTCCCTTATGCCTTTCCCATGCCTGTTTGAAGCCCTGCACTGCATTCATATCCACCACTCACTTCCTGAGGAAGGCCATTCCATGCATCCACCACCCTTTCTGTGAAAAAGAACTTCCTCACATTACCCCTTAATTGACCTCCCTCTAATCTCATGCTGTGTCCTCTTGTCCGGCTATTTTTCTTATATTGAAACATGTTAGGCTCTTTCTCCTTGTTAATGCCCTTAATGTGTTTGAATGTTTCGATTCATATCACCTCTCTCCCTCCTTTGCTGTAGGGTATATATATTGAGCTCCATTAATCTGTCCTCATATGTTTTCTGATGCAGTCCTTGCACAATTTTAGTTGCCCTTCTCTGGACTGCCTCCATTTTGTTAATGTCCTTGTGAAGGTGTGGCCTCCAGTACTGCATGCAGTACTCCATATGGGACCTAACCAGTATCTTGTAATGAGGGATTATTACCTCCATCTTACAATTTGTGATACCCCCTACTAATACACCCCAACATCCCCCTAGCCTTACCTACTGCTTTAGTGGTCTGCTTGGGTGATTTCAAGTCATCTGTGATGATGATGCCAAAGTCTCTTTCTTCCCTTGTGATTGTCAGCAACTCCCCTTCCAATCTATAGGTGGCTTCAGGACTTCTGTTCCCTATGTACATGATCTTGCACTTCTTTGCGTTAAACCCCAGTTGCCACTCTTCTGACCATTTTGTCAGTTTATCCAGATCTCTTCTCATTCTGCCCACCCCATCTGGATCATCTACTCTGTTGCAGATCTTGGTGTCATCTGAAAACAGACAATCCTTACCCTCCAGTCCATCTGCAATGTCACTGATGAAGATATTGAAGAGGACTGGCCCCAGGACTGATCCCTGAGGTACCCCACTTGTGACTTGCATCTCTTCTGACTGTATACTGTTTATCACCACTCTCTATTTTCTGTCCATCAACTAGATTGCCACTCAGTTGACCAACTTCTGACCCAACCCATGCCTTCCCAGCATATTAATCATTCTTCTAAGTGGAACATTATCAAAATCTTTGCTGAAGTCAAGATAGGTGACATCAACTGCACCCCCTTGATCCACCACTCTGGTTACCCAGTCAAAGAAATCTATGAGATAAATTTGACAGGACCTTCCTTTTGTAAACCCATGCTTTCTTGGATCCTGTGCTCCTACAAATTCCAGGTGTTGCACTATCCTTTCCTTAAGGAGTGCCTCCATACTCTTTACCACTACTGAGGTAAGACTGACTGATCTGTAGTTCCCTGCCTCCTCCCTGCTATGACTCTTATGGAGCGGGATCACATGAGCCCTTCTCCAGTCTTCTGGGTCCTCTCCTGTGACCAGAGACTCACTAAAAAGTTCTGATAATGCTCTCCTAGTTCCACCCTTCACTCCTTTAGTACCCTGGGATGTATACCATCTGATAGCATTGCCTTGTCCACCCTGAGCTTAGAGAGCTCTTGTAGGACCCTTTCTTTTGTAAGGGACTTGTGCACACCTTCCTTCCCCCTGTGTCCATGGTGCTGAGCTGTGGGCCCTCCCCTACCTTCTCCTCAGTAAATACTGAGCAGAAGTATCTATTTAGGTTAGATGCTTTTCCTTGGTTCTCCTCCACACATTCCCCCTTATACCCTTTGATCTTAGCAATACCCCTTCTGGACTTTCTCCTTTCACTAACGTATGTATTGAAAGTCTTGTCCCCTTCCTTTACTGTTCATACTAGTGTGTCCTCAGTGTGGGTCTTTGCCTGCCTTACTGACTTGACTGTTTCCCTTAGGAATAGTTTGGTATGCCTCCCTATCTTCATCCCACTGCATTCCCTTATATTTCCTGAAGGCCAGTCTTTTGGCTCTGACCTTTTCTGCTACTGTTTTTGAGAACCAAAGTGGTTTCCTCCATCTTTTGCTCTTGTTTTTCTCCCTAACACAATGGGATGTTGCTTCAATTATTGAACCTTAATGCTTGCCCACTTTGCCTGTACCTCCTCACCTGTATTTCTTCTTGCCAGGTCTAGCTTAACTCTGTTGGCCATTTTATCAAAGTCAACTCCTCTGAAGTGCCATATTATTGCATTGGAATGGGATGATTTAGTTCAGTGGCCAAATTGAACCATAACATGTTATGGTCACTGGCCCCCAGTTGACCTACTACCTGGAGTTCTGTGATCCTTTCCCTGTTAGCCATTACTAGATCTAGGCTAGCACTGTCTCTTGTGGGTTGTTGTACTAGTTGTTTGAGGGCCTCCCCAGGAAGGAATGCACTGTGTGTCTAGTTATGGTGGATGTTCCTGCTTGCAATGACCAATCTGTATCTGGCATGTTGGAAGTTTCCCATAATCAGAACCTCCCCCTTAGCTGTCATGTTTTGTATATGTTCTAACAGTAATGTGTCTATGTCCTCTCCACGATCTGGAGGCCTGTAGACAACCCCAGTTCATATGGCTGTCCCGTTTCCTGTTTCCTGGGTGACCCACAGTTCATCTGGCTTCTTATGTGTATTCTGAATATCTGTAGCTTTGCTATGTTCATTGACATAAAGGGCTTCTCCACCCCTCCTTTTTGCACCTCGGTCTCTTCTGAACAGTATATAGCTGGGTACTGAAATATCTCAAGTGTGGTTACTGGTGTACCACATCTCGTTAATAGGTACTATGTCCAGTTTATCCTCTGTCATTTTTGCCTACAGGTCTAGGATCTTGTTTCCCAGACAGCGGGCATTTGTGTACATGATTTTCCATTGGTCACATTTCAGTGTGTTAGTTATTGGGTGAGGTCTGGCATTTACCATGTGCATCATATGGGGAGCTGGACCTTACCTAGTGATGGACATGAACTACGACCATGCTGAACTCCTGTTTGATCACTAGCTGAGGGGGGGAGGGGGGTTCTTCCCCTTCGATGTATCAGGTGCTCGACCCCTCTCCCCATTAGCTAGTTTAAATATTCTGCAAAGATGTTAAACTTCTGCCCCAATACACTGACTCCCTCCTTAGTCCGATGCAGTCCATCAAATTTAAAGAACTTTCACTCCCAAAACTGTTGCCGGTTACCTACAGATCTGTGTCATTTTTCCGGCACCAGCTTTTGAGCCACGTGTTTAGCTCCCCTATCTCCCCTTCTCTGTCCTTCCGTCCATCTGCCCCCCTCTCCCAGAGTAGCAGGAACTCAGAGAAGGAGATGCTGGATGAAATGGATGACAGTTTGTCTCCCAGCCTGGTCAGGTGTTTCTTGGTCTCCACAACTGACCTGCTGGAGAGATCGTTAGCCTCTATGTGTACCTGGACATTGATGTTTTCTTCTGCTTCCTGCATGATTTTAGCAGTGCAGTTAGTGTCTCTCCATGCTGATGTACCTGGGAGACATCTGACCATTATCCCCAGCTGAAGGTAGGTATCAACTCCCCCAAATCATGGAGTCTACTATGATCAGAAGTGTTTTGGATTTCATTTTTTTTTGTTTTGTTTTGGTCCCTGTTTTGGGTGAGTTTTGTTGTGCTAGCTCCTGTGCTGCAGTGTCCTGCTCTACAGTTTCCTCTGCCCCTTTTTTTGATTTTGGAGATAGAGGCAGATACTGTACCTGCTTGTAGTTGTTATATAGTTTTTGGGAGGTGATACATTGGAGAGCCTTGAGTGTCAGGGCATCCAATTTGTCCCTCCTAACCACCTGTCAACCTCTCAGACCAACTAACCTCTTTGGTCGAGGTGCTTCAGTTGGATGTTAGGGAAATCACAGGCAGTTCTTATAATATATTTCCTCCTGAATATATGATTTGAGGTGTGCAATCTGTGCCCATGCTGCCTGGAGCTGAGCCCTTAGATCTCCAATGGTCCCCAGGTATTGGATTGAGTCCATGACCATGAGACTTGTACCAGTGGAGAGGGAGAATGACAGCAGGTGTGATCTATGTGGACCCAGGCTTCTGGGCCAAACAATATAGCCTTGGTCTTTTTGACATTGAGAACCAATTTGTTAGCGTGAAACCAGCTCTTGAGACATAGGATGTCCTTCTCAAGATGCATGTTTAAAAGGGTGATATTCAGGGAGGCCCTGTAGAGCACGGTATCATCAGCACATAGGGTAAGATTGGCAGTGCCGCAGTACTAGGGCATATCATTAACAAATATGGAGAAAAGAAGTGGGCCAAGAACTAATCCTTGGGGGACTCCATTCAGGATAGGGAGTTGATCAGAGATGGCATCTTGCCATCTGACGATTTGAGATCTGCCTTCTAGATGGTCTGAGAGCCACCTAATGATGAGCAGCTTGCAAAGATAATGCATGAATTGTGTCATTTGACTCAGAATGTGACCATGCATGTAAAATAATAATATTCATTCTGTGATGCAATCTATGTCTCACTATGCACCTGTCAGGTTGCATCAGTATGTACCACATAAGCAGCAGTTAGCATGACTTTCAACCAGCTAAGTCCTTAGAAGGGCCAAATGGATTACACTAGTCCACAGACAAACATTTGGAACATAATCAAGTGCCGCTATATTTAACCCCCCCTTACCATGTTATACTAATGATGACTAACATGTAGAAACAGTAACTTTTTACACAAGTGATTGCTCATTTTATAGCTGTTGCACTGTGTTATAGGAATATTTTTTTATTATGCAGACTTCTTACTGCCTGGGCTACATACAGATGACTTTGTTTACATAAGAAAGGTCCTTTTCATAAATAAATAAATATAGATAAATAAATAATTGTACTGCAGTAGTGTGGTTGGTCTGATGGTCACTCAGTATTTGAACTGTTTGTCTTATGAAAATAATTCACTTTTTTACAACAGTCTTAAATAATGTAGGTTAGATAGACTGCCTTTGACTATATTGTCAATTGTGTTGTGATATACATTGCCTGTTTATAGATTCTTTTCATATAATAGCTTTCTAGAATGTATGGAATATTTCTTCTAATGAGTACCCATTTTTTCTTTCTGTTTTTGATTTACAGTATGTGCTTTTACTTTTAATCTGTGACATGGTTCATACTCTTAAGGTAACATATGTTTTGCAATGGAAGACTACTTTTTCGTGCTTGTCTTAGTTGTTTTTTTTTGCTAAAAATATTCAATAAAAACATTTTACTGTCAACGATAAGGTAGATGATAGAATTGAAGTTCATGAATGCTGTAAATGTACTTTGTACGAATGTATTATTCACATGAAACATCACCACCCCCTGGACATGAAAACTATTGAAAATGTCTTCTACCTGTGTGACTCATAAGTATAGGAAGACATGAAGGACTAGGAGAGTTATAAGCCTGTTTGATGGTGTTACTGTGAAAACAATAATACTTTGACATTATATGAGTCATGGTGGTATCAAGTTGCATCATTTGTAGTACTGATTCAGGCTCAGCTAGCAATGGGGCTTGCCACTAAAAGGCAGGCCAGGTTGTCCAGTGATCCCTTCCAGGAATAAGTGCATAGGGGAGGGAAGGGAGATGTGGGGAAGGGACAGAGGGATAGAAGGGGGGGGCCTGATGACATCACCAGACAAGAAAAGGGTAATATGACAAGGGCAAGCCAGAGCCCCAGGGATTGGCTGGGGGGTGGATCCCAGAAGGGGGTCCTGACCAGAGGCCTATTGGGGTATAATAGGCCAGGTCTCAGGTAGGACAACCTCTTTTGCTGGGAATTTTTCTTGGTTAAGAACTCAGCATATTGTTTGGCAAGTCAGGTAAGACACAAAGAACTACTAGGCCTGTAGCCATGTGGCCCAAGCGACCGCCCTCAGTTGGTATTCTTTGTCTCTCATTTGTTACAGTAACAGTTACATTGAAATAAGTTTGTGATAACATGTAATGTGAAAGAGCATATTGTGGTTGGAGTAGGCTTGTGGATGAGATGGAAGGGGAGCAATTGTTTGTACACTTAGGCCAGTCGGCCATGTGGCTTGGAGGCTAGGATGTTGTGATGGTTTTGTTTAAAAAAAAAAGAAAAAGAAACTTGGCTTGGAGTTGGGGCTGGCAGTGACAGTTTTGGTAGGTTTTTGTTGTGGGATAAGGAAGAAGTAAAAGACAGGGTATATAATCACAGGAGTTGATGCGTATGCCAGTCGCTGTGTTTATTATTAGGAAATGAAGACCTACTCAGTGTTTTGGTGGCTCCGTGAGGCTGTTTTGGGTGGTAAACGGAAGATTTCAGCCGGTGTGGAGTGGCTTTGGAATGTTTACAGCATGTGTGCACGCAAAAAGAAATGGAGCAAGAAAACTGTTTCCATGGCATGGTGAGGGGCCTGCAGGGGTGCCAAGGCTGCATGGGCAGCCGGGGGGGGCCTCATGATTGATACAGCTCAGAAGAAGAAGCCAGCAGGTGGTAGCAGGTCTCAAAGAAGGAAGGACTGCTATGTTTGGCGGGAGAAGCCCGCTGTGCTGGCGGACGGGGAGCGTTCAGGCTGGTGCATGTTTGGGCCTTCTGGAGCAGACAGTGGGAGGTGTGGAGCAGATGAGGGGGACGAGATACAGAAGCATGTTTTGGCGGTGGGGAAGACAGGCCCCATGCATCAGAGCTCATGCAGGGGGACTTCAGGAGTTTCTCCTACTGCAGTGGGAAAGGAAAAGAAAAAGGAAGCCAGTGTTTGTCTCGCAGGAGTGGCTATGGTGGCTGCGGGGGGCATGAGGGAGGTCCTTTCTGAGGTGATTGTGATAGCAAGGCCCGGGAGACTGAGTGGTCTGTATAGGGGGCTTCCAAGCACAGCTCAGTGAGCGAGGATGGCAACAGGCTGCTCGGGCTAGAAACCATGGAACCATGGGGGGGCAATGGGTTCATAGGCTGGTATTATTGGCCTGGTCTGCGTATCACCCTGGGAAGTTTTGGGGCATGGGCCTGCAGCAGGCGAAGGGGAATCACGGGGCATATTGAGGGACCTGGGTTTTTGTTTGGGGACCAAGATGGCTATGGCTTGGCTTGGCCAAGAAACTGTGGGGGTCTGCGATTGTCTCCGCGGTACTGGGTCACACCCCGGGGCCCACAGGGAATGTCTGAGAAGGAGTGGACCACACGGTGACTGTTGCAGTGGTTAAAGGGCCTGGTCCTGCACCCATGTAGTAGCTGGGAGGTGTGCGGACCAGGTCTGCCAACAGCCTCTGGGGAAGAGGCTTGGCCTAGGTAGCCAAGGGAACCAAGAAACCAGGTCACGCTGTGAGGTCCTGCAGCATGGCAGGCCGAGGCCTAGGCAAGCCTCACGAAGAGTGCATTGTCAGCATCTAGGAGGAGGCATGGCCTCAATTGCCAAGGCCATGTTCGTGAACCTGTGAGGGGCCCAGTGCAGCAAGGGGCAGTGGCGGTGCAGAGTGTGCAAAGGAATAAGGGTTGTTCATGGCTGTTTTGTGGAATATAGTAAGGGAGGCCTTTGGACTGCAGCAGCAAGGAGTGCACCACTTGAGGAGGCAACCTAGAACAATGGTTTAAGCTGGGATGCAAAACTGGAGACCTGGATTGAGTCCTGCAACCCTCACTTGGATGGCGCAGGCCGTTGGAACGGGCCTGCACAGCTCGAGGCACCTGGATGGGGGGGTAAAATAAAAAATTAAAAATATATATATAAATAAATGAAAAATAAAAGGGAAGAAACAGATTGTCTCACTACGACACAGGAATAGTGGACACTGGGACAGTGGGCCTAGAGCAGGGCTCGTGATTGGTCTGCCGGAGCAGGGGGCGGGGCAGCATGCCAGTCCGTCCAACCTTGGCCAAAAAGGGAGGAGAGCTGATGGTACAGGGCAGAATGTATAACTTTTCACCCCGCAGACTGCAAGGATAGAGAAGCAGGCATGGCATCAAAGCGAGCCCAGTTGACCAGCGAAAAGATACTACAGGAGGCATCAGTCTTAATGGGACAGATGTTGGAGCTATTGGCGGCAGCAAAGAAGAGAGAGGCAGAGGAGAAGTTGCAGAGAAAGTGCAAGGAATGGGAAGAGATCCTGGGTAGGGGCAGAGGGGTAAGAGACCCAGGCAGGAAGTCCCAAGGATGGCACCAATACCAGTGCCCCTGCCTACACCGGAACCAGACGATGGGAACCTGGATGGGAGTAAGGATGATGTGGACCTCATGGATGAGAACGGTTTAAATGATTACCTAGAAGGGCTGCTGGGCTGCATGGGGGAAGCGGAAACTGAGAAGATGGAACAGGTGGTACAGGCCTTAAAAGACAAAGGGTTGGGGACGGAAAAAGGGAAGGGAGGGGCAACAGCAAACAAAAAATTGTACAAAAGGCCCCCAGGCTGTTCAACTGGGGACCACGTGCCGGCCTCAATCAAAGAGAAAATTTGGAAAGGGGAATATACCGACATCTTCGGGCTCGTAGACTAGGACAAAGCCACGAAGTACGAACAGAAGAGTCAAATTGGGAAAATTGGAAATAGCAGTGGTGGTGTTGGCAGTGGTGAGCCACAAAGAAAGAGGAAGCAAAATATAAAGGGAAAACCATAGAGTATTGGCAAAGCAGTTTTATAATATATAGCGCATTGATGCTGGAGAAGCAGCGGGAACTTGCTGACATATGTGCTGGAATCCCCCTGCTGACATACATGTCCATTATCAGGGAGACATATAAGGCAAAGGTCAGATACAGGTGGCTTAAGTATGATGAGGCCTTCCGGAAGCAGATGACAGTGAAAGGGGACCTGAGATGGGACTGCACCCACTCGGAACTGTGGGTGAGGACCCTTTACTGGAAAGGGGGAGGCGGTAGAAGACCAAGCAAGAAGGATCACTCCTGTTGCAGGGGCAAAGGCATGTTGGGGTTACAACAAGGCCACCTGCACATGGGGCAACTGTAAGTTCTGGCATGTCTGTTCAAAATGTGTGAGGTCGCAACCGGACTCCAGCTGTAGGCAGAATGGCGACAGAAGGGGACACAGTGGGGGACAGTTTTATGAGCAGTCCTTTTGGGGTGCCCAGGGGATACAGGGCAGGGATTGTGGGGCAGCCACAGAGGGCAGCATAACACTCCTGGGGGGGTGGTAGCATGGCGGCTATGGGTGGGCGGTGGGGGTACAAGCTGGCATGCACTCCCATTTCCCTAGCAGCAGTGGAGAAGTGGTTCATGGAATACCCGAATAAAGGGGCAGGTGAGCTGCTTCGGGAGGGCTTCTGGACAGGTTCCCCACTGGGATTTCAAGGGGGGGGCAGGAAAGAACATGGGCCAAGAACCTGGGGTCAATGAAAGGGAAGGCAGAGATTGTAGTAGCCAAGATTGAGAAGGAAATCACAGCAGGCCGGGTGGAGGGCCCACTGGAGGGTCCCCCTTGCACGCATATCTGGATTTGCCCATTGGGTGTGGAGCCCAAGAAGGTGGAAGGGGAGTTACGCTTGATTCATCATTTATCATACCCAGAGGGCTCCTCGGTGAATGATGGCATTCCAGACCACCTTAGGGCAGTGTTCTATGCCTCGCTGGAGCAGGCCATAGCACTGATCAAGGTTGTCGGGGATGGCATAGCTAGTGAAGATGGACATTGAATCGACATTACGGCTCTTGCCTGTCAGGCCTGCTGATTGGGAACTACTGAGTTTTCAGTTCCAAGGGCACATCTACTTCGACAAAGCCATGCCCATGGAGTGTTCAGTGGCCTGCTCCACCTTTGAGGTGTTCAGCACCTGGATACAGTGGGTTTTCAGGGTCAAGTATGGGCACAGGAGGGTGGTACATTACTTGGATAAAATCCTCATCATTGAGGCAACAAGAGTGGCGGTGCAGGAAATGCTGAGGGATTTTGAGAATATGTGCCGGTGGATAGGGATTCCACTAGAGCGGGGCAAGACGGAGGGCCCCACCCGGTGGTTGGAATTCTTGGCATAGAGGTGGACACCGAGGAGGATTGTTTTCAGCTGTCCAGGGAAAAAGTAGTGTGCCTAAAAGGTTTATTCGCCCAGGTCATGGGGAAGAGGAGGGTGCCTCTGGTACAAATACAGCAACTGCTGGGGCACTTTAATTTCACCTGCAAGGCCATCAGCCCAGGCAGAGCTTTTACAAGAAGACTGGGGAGGGCCTTGAGAAAAGCCAAGCAGCCACACCATTGGGTGGATGTATCAAAAGGGGTTCAGGAGGACTTTGGGATGTGGGATGTGAGTGGAGTTTCTCGACACCTATAATGGGGTGACATTCTGGCAGGATGAGTGGGAGCTGAGCACGGACCTGAAGCTGTTTATGGATACTACAGGCACCCTGGGAATGGGGGAATATTTTCAAGGGGAATGGATGTCGGAACCGTGGCTAACAACTTGGGTGGAAGGGGGAACACTGAAGGACATCACCTTCCTGGAGATCTTACCGATATGGGTGGCGCTGGAGGTATGGGGCGATAGGATGAAGGGGAAGTATATCTTGTTTTGGTGCAATAACAAGGGGGTAGTAGAAGTGTTTAATAGGTGGGGGGAGGAAAGGGATGGTGGGCAGGCTGCTCAGACATATGGTCTTGCTGGGACTGGGGCTGAGCCTGTCTTTCAAAGCGCAGCATTTTGAAGGTTTGAGGAATGAAATGGCTGACAGTCTTTCCCATTTGCAGCTCGACAGGTTTCGGGAGCTGAAGCCACAGGCAGTGCCACACAGGACCAGGATCCAGGGCCGGTTATGAGAGGTTGAAGTGAACCAGCCAGGGCTCTGTACCAGGGCTCCTGGACAGAAAACATGCTGAGAGCCTACGAAGCAGGTTGGACAATGTTCTAGGCCTTCTGGGGGAAGCACAGTTGGGGCAAAGATGAACCAGCCCAGGACAAGCAGGTAAGGAAGTTCATGGTGGAGCTGTGGTAGGAAGGGCTGGCCCACCTCACAATGGTCGTGCTCTAAGCCGGCATCATTTGGGTATGCAAGGACAGGGGCTGGCCTGACGTAGGGGCCAGTAGGATCATAAAATGCATGGTAGCAGGGTGGTGCAGGGGGCAAAGGGTCAGGGTGGATGGAAGGCAATGCATAAGAGGGGAATTGCTGGTAAGGGTCTTGGGGGCCACCCGGAAGGTATGCACATCAGCCCATGAAATGGTGCTATTCTGGGCCATGTTGCAGTGATGGCTGCAGGGGCATTCCAGGTGGGGTAGGTGGTGGCCCCGTGAAAAGCAGCTGCCAGGCAGGTCTTGCAGCATGAGGATGTCCTGTGGGGACACAACAGGGTGGTCATTATCCTGGCCAGGTCCAAGATTGACCAGGGAGGGAGGGGGACCCAAGTGTCACTGGTGAGGAAACCGCAGTCGGCCAGCTGTGCCATGAGCACACTGGAGGAATACAGGAGTGCTCAGGGAAGGGCAGGGGGATGCTTTTCTGGCATGGGGATGGCTCTCTGGTCACGTGTTTCCAAGTAGGGGTGGTCCACAAGAGGGCATTGGCATTTCTGGGAGAGAATCCCAGCAAATTCACCCCACATTCATTGAGGATTGTGGCAGCCATGGAGGCAGCAGAGAGAGGGGCTGCAGTGGCAGAGTTACAAAGGGTGGGGCGCTGGAGGTCCAGCAGCTATGAGAGGTATGTGAGAAAATAATAACAGCAACTCACACTGTGTATTCTGTTTCCATGGCAGGTTCCAAGAGGAAAATCTGCATAGTGGGGCATTCCTTTGTGTACTGGGCTGAAAGGTTTGTGGTGGCCACCTCCAGAGGAACAGATCTGAGACATAACACTGAGCATACAAGGGTGTTTATGGAAAGACATTTGGGGGATGAAGTGGGCGCAGCTCATGCCTTTGATGGAGAAACTGAAAGTTCAATGGGGCACCCAGGATTGCACTGTTATACACCTGGGGGGAAATGATTTAGGGAGCCTGCCATGGGGGGTGCTGGGACAGAGCATCATGGGGGACTTAGAGAGACTGAGAGGGTGGTGGCCGAAGGTGCCAATTGGCTGGTCCGACATCACCTCCAGGAGGGAATGGAGAGGGGTGCAGGATGTACGACTGATCGAAAAGGTCAGGAAGTGTTTGAACAGGAGGGTAGCCAGGATGGTAATAGAGTTGGGGGGCATTCACCTGCAACACAGGGACATTTCCTTCGACCAGCCAGCAGTGTTCAGGTTAGATGATGTCCACCTGTTGGAGTTTGGGATGTGCCTGTTCCTGTGACCTACTGGGAAGCTGGTGAACCAGGTAGCCGGAAAGGGCTTAGATACTAGCCCGCAAGGGGGAAACCCCTCCATTCATCGCAAGTTGGAGGAGTGGCAGTGGAAGAAAGGAAAAGGGGGGGCGTAGGGGTGGAAAAAAGGGGGTAGGGGGGTAGGATACACAGGTTGGGGACAAAGAACCCAGACATGGTGGGAAAGCAGGGAGGGGATAGATCCAGGTGCTGGATTCAGAAGTGTCCGGGTCTGGAGGGTGAAAGCCTGGGGATGTGGACTGGCCTGGTTCTGGTGTGGAGGAGGAGGAGGCCGGATTCACAGTGTCTGGGCCATGAAAGCACGATGGAAGAAATGACCAGAAGAAGGACAGAGGCTGGAGCCAGGAAGATTTGAAAAAAATATGATGTAAATTGAATTGTGAATTCAAAGTATGTGATTTGTAAATATAGTTCTTTGTGCTATAAATAAATTTGCCAGCGAGCAACCAACAAGTTAAAATGGTGTGGCATCCATCATTCCTGGGGGGTATTCAGAGAGCAATGGAGCTTGCCACTTAAAGGCAGGCCAGGTTGTCCAATGATCCCTTCCAGGAATAAGTACATAGGAGAGGGAAGGGGGATGTGGGAGGGGACAGAGGGATGGGGGGCTGAGGACATCACCAGACAAGAAAAGGGTAATATGACAAGGGCAAGCCAAAGCCCCAGGGTTTGGCTGGGGGGGCGGAGCCCAGAAGAGGTTCCTGACCAGGGGCATATTAGGGGTATAATAGGCCAGGTCTCAGGTAGGACGACCTCTTTTACTGGGAATTTTTCCCACCCTCCCCACCCTTATTAAGGAAGGTGATGGGGGCAGTTATGGCACAAATAAAATAATTGGAGGGCAGGTTGCTTGCCTAGGGGCCCTGGGGCATAGGGGCCAGGTGTGGATGTCCATTGTGGGAGGCAGCATCTGGCCAGGGGACTAAGGCAGAGTCCTCTGGCAGGAAGGGCATGTTTGCCCATGGGGAAGAAAGGAAATGGGGAGTGGGGGAGAAAGTGGGGGTAGGATACACGGGTTGGGGACAAAGAACCCAGACATGGTGGTTAAGTAGGGAGGGGGATAGGTGCAGGTGCCATATTCATAAGTGTCCGAGTATGGAGGGCAAAAGCCCGGGGAAGTGGACTGGCCTGGTTCTGGTGTGGAGGAAGGGGCCAGATTCACAGTGTCAGGGCCCTGAAAGCAAGATGGAAGAAATGACCAGACGAAGGACAGAGGCCGGAGCCAGGAAAATTTGAAAAAAATCTGATATAAATTGAATTGTGAATTCAAAGTATATAGTTTTTAAATATAGTTCTTTGTGCCATAAATACATTTGCCAGCAAGCAATCAACAAGTTAAAATGGTGTGGCATCCATCATTCCTGGGGGGGTGGGATTCAGGTGACAAGTGCCTTTAGCAAAACAGAAAACAGTGTTCTACTTAAAACATGAACAGGGGATGCTTTAGTGAAGGATTATACAATGTGGACTAAGAATCAGAGACTCAGATTTGCTTTCTGTCATGGTTAATCATTCTATTATTAAAACAGAAGATGCCAGTCAGTCACATTCACAAACAAACATGAGACATCACTCTGTCACACCCGAGATTCAATGCTTTACAAGTGAAATTGTAAATCGCCACTATTACTCGGTCAGATCACAACCCTAGCAATATGGTAAAATATGAATTCAACCATGACTAATAACAAGTTAACTAGATACACAGCTAATAACTTGTGCCAGACCACCCACCCAACCACCGCTCCCCCCCTAAAAAATGAGGATAACGCAAATTGAAACATCTTCCCTTTTTTCCCAATATCTTCTTCTGTAGGTTCTAGGACTACTGAAAAGGATGATAAGTAGGGCAGTGAATGCAGTGCTTGACCCATAGTTCAAATCAATGTCCCGTTAATGCTCAGTGCTCCCTGTCCACGGCACCTATCTAGTGTTTTGGGGGTGCCAGGGTAGAGCCCAAAGTAATCAACCAAACTGGTTACTTTCTTTCCTCACTCCAGGAGCTCAATAGAGCTGAAGAATGAGCATTATGATTCCCAGCAGCAATCTGTGATTCATTGCATTCTCACTAAGCAATACTCAGTGGTCTGTTGTTAAAGACGGAATATATGCTGACTGCAGAAGGCTGTCCAGGCCCCTAAAATTAAGAACAGGACCTAGACAACTGGCAACATGTGGCTTAGTGATAAAGGTTTCCCTGCAACTGGAAAAGTACCACACCTAGGAATCACAAATCAGAAATGAGCATGCACAGTAACACTGTGATCCTAGCAACCCAATGATAAATTTTTGTGGAACAGCAAAGGATACAATGAGCTGGGATAAAAGACAAAGAACCTCTGTGTGCAAGCACTGAGGCAATGGTTACCCCAAAGGGCATGAGCTGGTATATATTCAAGGCTCATCTAATGTGATTTTTCTATGGGGCTGAGAGCCAAACAAGCTAATCACCACATGAAGTAGATATAGCCCAGCATAACCCATTCTCTGTTGTGGTTTATTTCAATCATAAAATGATCCCCTTCTTTTTGCTATGCAAAACATTTTTCCATTTTAATGTATTATTTTATTGCATATTTTGCTGTGCCAGAAAAAATGGGTATTAATAACAGATACATACTGTTCCTGAGGAAAGTTTTGCCTGCCATGATACTAAATAAATCTGGCCCTAGCCATGTGTAGCACCCACTGACTGAAGCAGACTTTGTGAAATCCAGTATGTCTTGTGATGCACCAATCAAAGGTGGTACGCTGAACTGAATCGACGAATGCTTCAATTTTTTCTAAGCATGAGGAATCTCACAACAAATACGTTTCTTTTCACTGGGCATTGGCAGACAGACACCACACAGGTGCCTGTTTATGTTTGTGAAGAAAACAAAATTAAAATAAAAATATGTAACACGTAAGAAAATGAAAGTGTAAAAATATTCATATTCATAACTTATGGGGAATAATGTAAGAGTAACCATTCTCATCAAGCAGGTCTCAGAATAACCAGCTGTCCACCAGTCCCAGACAACCAGTTATCAACTAGGACAGGCATGTTCTCTTTGTCTTTCCTTGGGACAGGCAGGGTCCACAGATGGTACTGTGAACCCATGTGTGCGAAGACCATCACAGCAACAGGAATCAGCAGATATCCGTGCATGGCTGTGATGGTCTCTGCTGGTGCTGGCACCACCTTGCTGGTGTATCTCCCCCTTCCCCGAGACAACCCAGACCTGGAGTTAGTAATCCAGAGTCAGGCATGTGTGCGGGATGAAGCAACCCTGACAGTGCAAGGCCAACATTAGGCATTGCAGCTGTCACTGTCAGTGATGTAAGCACTGTGGTTGTCACAGCGCCATAGTAAAACTGCCAGGCAGACAGCGGTAACATGAATAGTGAGCACTAGGACCCCAGAGCTGATGTGATCAGCAGCATCAGTACGAACCTTGTAATATAGGGTAGTGTTTGAAGTGGCACGTCATGTTGTCAAGTTGTGCACGCTATCACTGACCAACCCATACTAAACTGATTCACACTCTGTATCTGCACTGATTGCATTTTTGCATGTCTGTGATTAATAAGTATCAGCACAATCTGAAGGATTTACAACTATGCATGCAAATCTTGTCATCCCACATGCGCAGTTTTCGTTCTTCACTTACCTATGGTGAAATTGGATGAAAGCAGTAGCACAAGGTGAGATTTAGGGAACACAGTTTTAAAAGCAAGGCATGTGGAGAAGTTATTATGAAGGTCCTTTCAGATCAGCAGTGGAAAAAAAAAAACTATATCAAATAAGTCCTTGCAATTGCTAAGGATGACTGCAACAGGCATGAAGGCTGCTGCTTCAATAAAGTGTGGGGAGGAGGGAGTGGAAGAGACAATTAATGAAACGTTCTATGGGCTGCCTAAATGGCAGCTGACAGCAGACCAGCTGTAATGACATTCAGTGTTGAATTACCATAATATGTATGTTGGGACAAGATTATGTATGTTGGCAGGGGAGAGGGGGCCTGGGCAGATCTGGGTGTGGAGAGCAAGTCAGTGCAGTTCATGGGGCATCCCTTTTAAAGCCCTATTCAATTTGGAAATAAATATGTAAAAAGACTAAGAAATATACTGGACAGGTATTTTTTTCTGTGTGACAGGCATAATTCAATTTACACCTTTCCCTTAGACAGCTATTATGGATAAAATATTTCTAGCAATGACAACAAGGCTGTGTCTCAATCTAGGGGCTGAGACAACAGAATATGGAACTTGAGAGTGAGGCACAGATGGCCCATGCTTTCATCTCATCCTCAAGATGGAAACATGTATGCTAAGTTGTGTGTGATTGCCCATATGTTTATGTCACATAGTATGAGATTTTTAGGGCTGTAGTGGGTGGAGCCCTGAAGACCTATTACTTTCAAAAAAGGACTCTGCATTCTTTGCAAGCAAATAACATGCCCCACAGTCACGTCTGCATCCATGGAGCACTTTGTTCACACCACAATATTTTTACAAAAAGAATCATTGGGGCATCCTGATTGTGACACCTGGATTGAGCACCCCCAGTGTCACTCTTATGTTTGTGGGGTGGGGTGGTGGGTGCTGAGAGGGAGGGTCTGTTGGGAGGGATAACTATAATTTAAAAGGCAAAAAAGATTGGTGGCCATGGCACACTAAGCTGCGACCAAGATGGCTACCACAGTCCACTGTGCATGTGATAGTGGTCGCACATGTGCAGTACACAGCAGCATCCACCTTGAATATGGCGGAGTGTGCCATGACTATTGATCTTTTTTGGTCTTTAAAATTATAGATATCTCCCCACTCAACCCTCCATCTCAGCACCCCTTCAGAAACATAATAGCGACTGGGGGTGTCCAGTTCCCCAGTGTCACAGTCAGGATGCAGTGTGACACACACGCTGTCATTTTCTACAATAGAGTGTCTGTACATTCTGGTCATTACCTTACTTGGCTGGGGTATTGCACTGGTTGGGTGAAGTGCAATGACTCTATATGCACCTTCAAACAGAGGTCACCTAAGATCCTAAAGGATGCATACTGTATTGTTTGGTTCTGATGAATTATAATGAACTACATGGCCCAGAGGAGTAGTTTTGACACATGTTGCCTATGTGTGGGGAGACTGCAACATCTATAGAACTGTACCAGAATCTGCATAGGACTACTGTTATTAGTCTGCTTGAAGATTGCCTGAAAGACAAGGAAAAAATTGTCATACAGATTTTGCAATAAATCTGACTTACTTACTTGGAGTTATCAACATGCTAGAACATAGGCATAACTGTGATTCACTATAATACACACAGTTTAAATGGGCCAGACAACAGCACAAACTGTGTATGTGAGCACTTCAGATGATATGCTGTGTTACATGTTGTTCCGACTGATACTGCTCATGATAGCATAGATGTAGTGTGCTGCATGTTATAGGTTGTATGCATAAAACACATCATTTATGTGATGCATGTGCAATGGCAATGTATTTCCAATTAAATCATTTACCATGATGGTGCTATCTCTTGTTATGACACAGCACATTGCCTAACTTGACATTGTGTTGCCTGTATGGTGGTGGTATTTTTTTCAACTTATGCCTCACAACTTACTATATAATAATCATTAGTCAGAACATGCCTGAACATTACTGTACCTCTTTTGTATAGTTATACTAATATTATAATTGCTTATTTCTATGTATATTTTATATTTTTTTTATTTGATTTCATTTTTGTTGACCAGGAAAGGAGGACTAGATAATTCTGCCTATTTTCAGCCTTGTCCTGAGGAAAGGGGATACAGATGGATTCCAACTGACATTGAACCAGATTAAACTGTTGCCATTTTTAGTATGGAAGCATAGTTAAGAATAGTACATATACACAGTAGAGTTGTAAATAATTTTGTATACTCTAATGGATGTTATGTATGAATGTTTACATAATGACTTGTACATCAAAAATAGAATTTCTATGATATTATTTACTGAGTATTATTTACTGAGTATTATGGTATTCTGGTTGATTACTATATGTATCTTTATTGTCTTGTTTCTGTATGCTATTTTAGTACTTCCTATGTACACTGTGACTTTTTCAAACAGCTGTGTAGTTGATGTACACTTGTATTTGACAATTTATTTGGTAACCTTTCATACATTTCTAGATGTCTAATATTTGTAGATTTATGCAATACTAATGTGTAAACAAGATATCCACCCACTGTCTTACTTATTAAGCGTTCCTGCTGTTTTGTATGATCGCATTGATTAAGGGGTCGAGTGTAGAATTTTCCAACTAGAAATGAATGAAAATCTTTCCATGGTTACAGTTATATATATATATATATATATATATATATATATATATATATATATATATACATACACACACACTGTATATAATTCTTTGGTAACCAGGTAAGGCCCACTAAGCACAAGTGCCTGTTTTAAGGGGCAACCTGGGTACACTGGGTGGTTAATAGACTTACTCAGAGTCACACAGTATGCAAGTGGAGGTTGTGGGAATCAAACTCATATCTGCTGGATATACCAAGCTCATTTACAGCTTGTTATTCTAACCTCTAGGGTGTACTGCCTGCCTGGATTTTATGTATATATGTTTACATAATGATCTGTACATACAAATAGAATTTCTATAATATTATTTACTGATTATTATGGTATTCTGGTTGATTACTATATGCATATTTATTGTCTTGTTTCTGTATGCTACTTTAGTACATCCTATGTGCACTATGACTTTTTTATTAGCTGTATAGTTGTTGTACATGTGTACTTGAAAAGTTATTCTGTAACCTACAGCATCATACATTTCTAGAGTTCTTTACATTCGTAGATGTATGTAACACTAGTGTGTAAACAAGATACCCACCCACTGTCTTACTTATTTATTATTAATAGTAGTAGTAGTAGTAGTAGTAGTAGTAGTAGTACTGTGCCTGCTATTTATTCTGTGGTGCTTTATATGTTCTTTTCTCAGTAGTTGTTTTTTCACCAACTCCAGGAACTCTATTCAATTTGGTCAAATTTCATTTTTCTTTTCAAATATAAGGATTCACACTCAAAATAAATACCTGGTGTTCTGTGTGTTTCTTTATTTTTTCTTATTTTCTTTCTTTCTTTATCCCCCAAGGGCCACTGATCTGCCTTACCTTTCATGTCCTAGCTTCTCCCCCAGGTCTATCCGGCCGCCATCCCCTTGGACTACCACCCGATGACCTCATTAGGCCCCGCAGATACCCCCATGGCTTGCCCCCCATGGCGGGGTGGTGGGGAGCACTCCCTCCGGAGCTCAACCCACGCACTCAGGATCCAGTACAGCCAAGCACCCAGGTGCAGAGAGAGTCCGCTGTGGAGACAGCCACCATGCCGCCATGACCAGTGCCCTTCTTTTCCACTTTTCCTTCCCCCTAAGCCGGCTGGCGTGCAATGACACCAATGGCCATGAACGTGCACGCATCCGCCCACGCTGTGGCCAGGCATCAGACCCCGACTGCTGTACTTGTGCTCCCGGCAGCAGTAGTACCTCTGGTCTCCACCGGGGGTCCCTCCTGCACCGGGATGCCTCTGGATCCCCCCCAGGGAAAGGAGAGCTGCTGATCAGGAGCTCAATCCTATTCCCTCCCTGCCGACCCCCAGCACCCGGGCTTGTTCCTGAACCCCGGGTCACTGGCATGACATGAGGTGTGGTGTCCAGCGCCTCAACCCTCAGCACCACCGGGCTGGCTGTGTGTTTCTTTATTTGATTTTAGCAGTTACATATGTTAAGTTTTCATTACTCTGTCATATTTTGTTCCTCACAGTTATTCCTCTGCATGTCATTGCACAATGTACTGCATAGTATGGTGTCCAAAGGAGTCTGCTCTCCTACAGCATGACAAAATAATACTTACGGAGGAGTGCAGGGTTTGTAAGAAACTGTGCTCTCATTGTATATAAACCTTATGTATGGATGGCACTGAAGGCTTAACAGCACTTTATGCTGGACAATATACAAAAAAGAGGACCCACCATTACCACATTGTACAGAAAATTATTTGGGGGTCACAAGACATGGTGTAGAGGACCATGTGCTTGCACAGTATCACACAATTATATTTGTCTGGGAATGCAGCATCCTCCAGACCCTGTGCTCCCAGAGTATGGAAAAATTATGTTTGTCTGGCAGTGCAGCTTTTACAGTACCTATGTACTGGTCATATTTTATTTTACTTGAGTTCTAAAAAAAGAGGGAAATTAATTGCAAAAAACATCATTAATGCATCAGTTAGGGTTGCTACTAAAATGACAAAAGTAGGGAAATACATCTTTAGAATGTACCACAAGAGACATCCATAATTTTTTCTATGCATCTGTATATGTCTTAATAAAATACATATCTATGCCTCTCTAGAGAGCAGTTTGGGATGCAGTACATACAGTGGACTATTCCCCCATGGTTGGCCAGTATGCAGATATACTCACAAGACACTGGCATGGCAGCAGAACTCATACAATTGGTGGACCATGATGATGGACATCTCTTGTTGTATGTTCAGAGAGTTGCATGTTCTTTCTCTTACCTGATGATGGCTGTCTCTAATTGCCTGTGTTACCTTACCCCTTCTTCTGCTTGCATATGTGTGTATATGGGGGGGGTGTGGAGTTAGGTTTGGAAACCTTAACAACACATTTTCCTACTTTTGTTGCTTCGGTAGCTAATGCAGTAACAAAGTTTTTTTTTTTTTTTTACAATAAATTTTACCTGTCTATCTATCTATCTATCTATCTATCTATCTATCTATCTATCTATCTATCTATCTATCTATCTATCTATCTATCTATGTTAGTGGCATGGTAATACCACTATAGTTAGGGATTCTTTCATAACTTTTTAACCATACAACTGACAGACCCCAAATTTTTATGCTCTGTCAGTTATCAAAGATCTCTGGATTTGGCAAGTTTTGTTCTGTTCAGTGTTGTGGTTGCAAAGCAGTGGAGTGCCTAAAAATGTGAAATTTAACATTTCAGTGCAAATTCTTTGCTTGGCTACATCTCCAAAATGGATTGGTGTTGTGGTCTGAAATTGTTTGGGTATATGGTGTCTGGGTCACAGATGTGCCTTTTGAAGGTTTTACAAAAAAAATTAATCCATTGAAACATTATAATAGCTTAAAGTATCCCATGAAACCTATGGGAAAAAATATATGTGCCATGCGAAAGCAACACTTTTTGCTGCCTCAAATGGAAAAGCTACTGCCGTTCTGCCACTATCTTGTTTTCAGTTAGTGACAGGGGAAAACACTGTAATTCAAAAAATTCTGCCCCTTGGTAACCACCAACAGTTGCATTTACCTAATTGCGGCCCAAGGAAAAAGATTCTGGCCTTATTTGTGCACAATAGTGGCCAGAAATATGCTTTTTCCACTTGGCCATTGGTAGTATCACAAATGTGCAGCACTATTTTGTGAAACTGCCACAGATTTGTAGCAGTTCTCATGCAATTAATGGCACTGTTGCATGCAAACTGCCTCAAATTTGCTTCACTTTTTCAAAACACCGCTGCAAATTTAAGGTACTACTTTAATACAAAAAAAAAAAAAATCAGCCCCCATAAATGGCTAACATACTCCCTGGCCAATTTGTGGCCCAAATAATGCCAAAATTGTACCCCTTGCTCCTATTCAGGTAAACACCTATTGGTGTTTACCTAATAAAAGTATAGTTTATCTTTTTATTGCCTCCAAGGTGACCAAGGCATGTTTTAATAATAAAAATGTTTTTGCAGACATCAGGGTGCCAAATCCCTGTGTCAACATGTATCCCCCCACCCCAGAACTGTGGGACACTGGGAAGCCCACTCCCAAAGTCCCAGAATAAAGATATAACATTGTACCCTGTAAAAATTAAGAAAATTGTCCCCAATATCTTTTTTATTATCCTGTAAAAAAGAAAGTGGTCTCTCATCATCTCCCCATCCCCCTTCTCCATCCAGACCATCCCAATGAGCAACTCACCACCCAACACCCCCCTTGCCCTACACTTACCACCAGATATTGTCTTCTGTCATCTTCTGTGGACTGTAACACATCTACACTCTTCAAAGTCCAACCACAAACTGACGAATCAAGTTAAGTGCCATATAATTGCTATCAATGGCGTTTTGAACTTATTTGATATCTTGGCCATTTACTGGTATTTTTTCATCAAATTTTCAACATGGGCTTCTTTGGACCCCACCTGATGAACATTGTCACTGTCCTTTTTATTAATCAGACCATAAGATGATTTTTCAGTCACTGTGCAAAATCACCTTTTGGGATTGAGTAATGAAATGAGAGTGTCAGTGTTCATGAGGTGGGGTCCCAAAAAGCCCATGTTGAAAGTTTGGTGCAAAATACCAAAAAATGCCTAAAATATGCACGATTGCTGAAATTTTTCTACACACGCTCGTAACTTCAGCACTTTTTAATGTTTTCACTCAAGAGTTTCAAAATTTGCCATTTTTTCACATCGCCTTATGAAACGTACAGCTGTCAGTTTTCATGTCCTGCCTGAAACATGTTTTTGCACCTGTGGTGATGAATGGCATGGTTGCTGTTTGAAATCATCTTTCAGGACTGGTGAATGAAATGGTAGTGCCAGTGTTCATGAGGTGGGGTTACAAAAAGGGCATGTTGAAAATTTGGTGAAAAAATTCCTAAAAATGCATGAGTTACATGCCTCAGTTGAATTTATTCTATGCACATGCATAACTTTGTTACTTTTCAATATTTTTCTACCAAATGTTCAACAGAGCCATTTTTTTCACACCACCTCATAAACAGCACAGCTGCTATTGTTCATATACTGCCTGAAACGTGTTTCCGCACCTGTGGTGTAGAATGGCATTGCAGTTCCACATAATTACATTTTGCATTGCATTTCACAATTTGTCTGTACCAGGGGTTCAAGAGGTGGGATAATCAGATGGCTGTCCTCACAATGTGGTCACTGTCATTCGAGACATGGAAGTGCAGGGCCAAGAAGGCCCTGCACTTTCACACCCACATACATATGCACATCTATGGAGGGACTGGAGGACAGGATCCCCTTCAGTAAAATAAGGATACTATTATACTGTCTCAAAAAGTAAGGAAATTCATTGCAAGAAACTCTGTTAATGCATCAGTTAGGGTTCCTATTACAGTGACATAAGTATGGAAATTCGGTGTTAGGGTTCCTAACCCTATCACAACCCCTACCCTGCACACATCAACAGGCATCGGGGTGTGCCTTGGGGTCATCTGGCCTCTCACCCCATTCTCCTATACTGTACCATCTCATCTTCCTTACACATAGAATGGAGTGAGAGTTAGGCCTGATGACCCCAACTGATGCATTAATTGAGTTTTTTGCAATTACTATAATATATATATATATATATATATATATCCACCACACACACACACACACACACACACACACAGACTGTACAGAGAGAGAGAGTTGAGTCAGCCATGATGAAGTGCAGTAACTTGCAGTAATGACATGTCACAAAATCCAGCATGACAAAATGGCTTAATTGCCATTGACTTTCAATGGCCCCTGCAGTAAACTGCAGCATTCTGTGATATTCTGCAGAATTTCTGTGGTGCATCCTGACTGTCACATCCATATAATTTGCAAACAAATTATGTTAATGCACCATGTAGGGTAACTTAATGCCACAAAAATAAGGAAAAGTGGCATTAATGTTCCTCACCCTAACACCCCCACCCCCCAAGCAGCTAAAGGAAAAAAAAATAGGGTTTTGGGACTCAAGAGTCTTGGCGAATCAGCTGTGGGGGGTCTTCATTTGGGGTAGTGAACTCCAATGCCCACCCCATTACATGAGCAAGCAATGTTACACATGATATCCTTTCTTCACATAGGGCCCACAGGGAGGAAGGGGGAGCGTTAGGATTGGCAAACACCAAGAAATATCCCACAACTGATTCCCTAAGATTCTGGAGACTGAAATCTCTAATGTGTTTTCCTTTTGCTGCTTGGAGGGGTGGGGCATTAGGGTGAAAAGCCCTAACATCCCATTTCCCCACTTTTGTGGCATTATGTTACTCTGAATAGTGCATTAACACAGTTTTTTGCAGATTATTTCCTTACTTTTTTAGGTAATGTAATGTAATCAAATATTCATTTGCCTGTGAAAGTGCAGGACCCAGAGGACACTGAGCCGCCATCCCTCCATAGATGCATACATGTATGTTGCCTGACCCTGCACTTGCATTTCAGCAAAAACAGCAACCACATTGTCATCATAGCCTTATTACTCACTCTTCATGAATGCTGTGCTGAGATTAATAAAATCCCCACTGAAATGCCACTGCAACATTATTCTGTGCCACAATTGTGAGAACATGTCTTCGCTGGGATTTGAAAAAATGACAGCTGTCACATTCATGAGGTGGTATGAAAAAATGGCCATGCTAAACATTTGGTGTCAAAATATGTAAAATGACTAAATTTACAAACAAGGGAATTCAGATTTCAATGTGTACATACAACTTTGCCATTTTAACGTATTTTAACCACATATTTTCAACATAGCCTTCTTATGACACCACCTCATGAACAAAGGAGGTGAACATTTTTAAATCCCTCTGAAAAGGTGATTTCTCCAAGCAACTGTGAAATTGTCTTTCAGCCTACATTTGTGGAGTTCCACTGACATTGGGGTCCCCAAAAGACCACATTGAAAATTTGGTGACAAGATATGTAAAAATGGCTGAGTTGGCATTGAAGTTCAAAACCCCATTGAAATACACTGAACCACATTGACCTTAGTTTCTCATATTACATTTGATGGTTCCAGCAGCAGGATGTGTCTTTGTTCAGAAAGTGGATCTTGAACCTGGGATCTGTTCAGGTGAGTGACGGTATGTGGGGGAATACTGGGGTGGTTGTTGCTGAGAGAGAGGTTAGTGTTGGGGTGGGTCTGATTGGCAAGGGACCATTTTCTTTTTTGCAGGTTTTGAAAAAAAATAATCGAGGGACCATTTTCTTTTTTCTTGCATGGACAGTGAACGGAAGGGTGGGGGGCACGAAGCACAATGAAATCTATTTTATTATGGGGACAATAATCAGAATGGTGGGGGTGCCACTAGACAGCATTAAATATATTTTATTACAGGGACATAGCAAAATTACATATTGCCAGTGACAGCAATGGAGTTGGGGGGGGGTACCACTAGACACCAGGGAAATGGTGTCTCACAATTCACATTGCAGCCCCCAGCACAAGTTCCAGCTGTGGCTGCAGAAATCAAGAAATTACCACTGTTCTCATACATAGAAATGCTATGAGTGCTAGAATGTCCTGGAAGCTTATGGAGGAACTGGCAGCACTGTTGACTAAACTGTTTAATATGTAGCTAAACATGGGGAGGATTCCAGATGACTGGAAAAGGGCAGATGTGGTGCCGCTCCACAAGAATGGCAGCACAGAGGAGGCAGGCAGTTATTGACTGGTCAGCCTTACCTTAGTGGTGGGTAAGATTATGGACTCACTCCTAAAGGAGAGAATTGTTGATTACCTTATAGCCAGTGGTCTCCAAGATGACAGACAGCATGGATTCACAGAGGGGATGCCATGTCAGATGAACCTGATCAAGTTTTTTGACTTGATGACAAGGGTGGTTGATCAGGGAGGGGCAGTGTACATGGCCTATCTGGACCTCAGCAAGGCCTTTGACACTGTTTCTCACAGGAGGATGGTGAGTAAGCTGGGAAGTTTAGGGACATGCCCAAAAATAACTAAATGGGTGGCGAGCTGGCTTAGTGACAGATGCCAGAGGGTGGTGGTAAATGGGTTGCACTAAGGGAAGGAAATGGTGAAAAGTGGGGTGCTACATGGGTCAGTATTGGGACCCATCCTCTTTAACATCTACATCAGTGATATCAGTGAGGGACTGAATGGGAAGGTGTGCTGATTTGCAGTTGATACAAAGGTTTGAAGTAGGGTGTACACACCAGAGGGGGTAGAAACAATGAGGGAGGACATGAGAAAACTGAAGGGGTGGTCAGAAATTTGGCAATTAAAATTGAATGTAAAGAAGTGCATAATAATGCACATTGGGCACAGAAACCCATAGGGTATGTACACACTGGGGGAGAAGAGAAGTTATGGTGACAGGACAGGAGCAGGATCTAGAGATTATCATTTCAGACTACTGAAATGTGACTAACCAGTGCAACAAAGTGGTAGGCAAGGCAACTCACATGCAGACATGCAAACAGTAGGGAGGGGTATAACAAGAAGGGGGAGGGAGATGTTAATGCCCTTCTACAAGCCCTTGGTGACACCTAACCTTAAATAAAGGGTCCAGTTCTGGAGACATCTCCTCACTTATGCAAAAATATTGATAGGATGGAGAGAGTCCAGAGGTGGGCAATGTCAGAAAAATAGGTATAATATCACTTTTATAATACAGCACTTGGATTTACCTCAGGCCTTACCCCAAAATTTTAATAAATTACCAAAGATAATTATAAAATTCAAATATGATATTATCCTGTTACGCAGATTCTGGATACCGGTAACAACGTTTCTGCCATATATATATATATATATATATATATATATACAGAGGTTCTTTGTCTTTTATATATATATATATATATATATATATATATATATATATATATATATATTTATTAACACCTATACAATAATTCTAAACATTCCTAATTAGCATAAATGTCAAGTATAATACAGATAATGTAAAAAACAACAACAAATGTTTCAGAAAATCAAGAAAAAACAAATAAAACAAATAAAACCAATTTCAGCAAATAATGCAAATGAATAAACAATATTCAGCACAATAAATGACATTGACAATATACTATGCTTTTAGCATGCTTAGTATTTTATTTATTTATTTATGTATTGATATCTTGGAGAAGATCTGTGAGTGGATGCTCATTTGTAGGTTCTACGTATGTTACAAGAAAAAAGTTGAACAGGTACATAGCATTACATTACAAGGCATTACATTACAAGCAAGAACAGGACTGCACTGATACAAAACAATACAGTACAAGCTAGATAGACAATAAATTGATGTGAATTACAAGGCTGTTATAGCATTCAGCTTAGGGTATAACATTTAGACACTGCTATGGCATTGGTGAGAGGACACCTGGGTTGGAGAAATAGGCATACTTGTGGTGGGAGAAACAGACTGGAAAACAGGCACATCTGCGGCATAGTGAAGTTTATGCCTGTTTAAGTGGTTAAGAACAGACTTAATAAAGGTTGGCAACAATGGGGCTAAGACGGCATCAGATGGGGGCGGGCATGAGGGCAGGGACAGAGAGGGGAAGGGGTGCCCAGTGGGGATGGGAGGGGGTAGATGGGGGTGGAACAATGAAGTACTGTGAAGGTAGGTGACCCTAGGATTAGGTGAAACACTAAGTGCTGCTGCTGCTTTATGGTGGTCCAAATGCAGGAAAATTGCTTTGGTCATCATGAATGGCCAATGCAGTCACAGTTGTCTTCCGTGACAAGGTGCTGCCTGAGCTTACACTTGAAAGCACCAATGGTTGTTGTATTGGAGATGGATGAAGGAAGGGTGTTGGTCCAGTGTGGTGCACAGTAGTAGAATGAACATTGACCCTGTGCAGTGTGGCATCTACATTCACTGAAAATTTGGTTGTGGGTGCTTCAGGATAGCCTGGCACTTACATGGCACATGAGCAGATTTTGGACTCCTGGTGGCATCACATTTAATGTGATTTTCTGGCTAGTAGACAGGTATGATGCTTAACCCTGCTCCTCATCTGTAGCCACCCTGCCCATGAATATAGCTCCCAGATGTATGTAAGCCTTGCAGCACCTGTGAGGAGTTGGCAGGCCTTATTAGAGGCCTGGAAGATACAGCAGAGTGCCGAGTCTGGTGCAGAACCATTAACGGCCAGGCCATGATCAATGAGGGTAACAACTGAGCTGCTGATGGCCATATTAAGTGCTTCATATGTAAGACTGTGCTTGTGGTGGTGGAGTATCCTGATTCTGGAATTGAGGCCTTGGCTGTGTTGTCTATATGCTGCACATAGGACAGAGTGGAGTCAAGTGTGATACCCAGGTACTTAAAATGCTGCACAAGGTCCATCACATCACCACTGTTGTTCAGGATGGATAGTGGGAAGGTCTTGTGTTTACTGTGGGTGCTGGAGTAGATCATAATCTTAGATTTCTTCTATTTAAGGATTAGTCGATGATCCTTAAACCATGTCTCGACAGCAGTAAATCTGAGTTGGAAGTCATTTTGAAATAGTTTGGGTTTGGGGTTGCAGGTGAAAATGATGGCATCATCAGCACACAATAGCATGTGACTGGAGCAAGAGCCTAGAATTTTATTTAAGAAGATACTGAAGAGGAGACCCTGGGGGACCCTGGAGCAGACAGGTCTGCTATCTGAGATGATGTCCTCAATCTTGACCCACTGTGAGTGATTGTTGACATAGCTGTTATAGCATAGAACTGTATCAGAAGAGAGACTGGTATCAGCTAGTTGTTCAAGGAGGAGTGTGTGGTGAACTGTATCAAAAGCTTTTGATAGGTTGATGAAGGTAGCCCCCACTAGCTGTCCTTGATCCACGGCTTGGTGGATATAACCAGTGAATTCCAACAGGTCCATGATAGCGCTGTGCCCCCCTCAGAACCCATGTTGTTCAGGGCATAGGAGTTGGTGTATGTTTAGGTATTCCACAAGCTGATCTGCTGCTATCCGTTCAAGTGCTTGGAGAGTGGCAGGAGTATGGAGATCAGTCTGTAGTTGTTCTGTAGTGCCTGGTCTCCTCTTTTGTGAACTGGTGTTACAGAAGCCGACTTCCAGAGCAGGGGGAACTGGGAGTGGTGGAGGGATAGGTTGATGAAGGTGGTCAGAGGGCTTAGTATCTCAAGTGCCATAGTGACAAACTTAAGGTCCAGGGTGTCTCCACTGTGCCTCTATTTGCCCAGCACCTTCTCAAGGTACTTTCTAACCTCGGTAGTGCTAACTTCTTTAAAGTAATAAAGTGGAACGTTCCCCATAGGGGATTGATCACCTACTGGGTGCTTCCGGACTGGAGGGTCAAAGTAGTACACTGGGAACACTCCGATTAGGTCCATGAGGGCAGTATTTAGGGAATTTGCTATTTGGAGTGGATCCACTGTAGGTACATCATTGATCAGGATCATGGAGGGGGCCATTTTGGGATCCTTGCCAGTAATATTACTGAGGTTGACAGAGAAGGATTTGCTGCAGTTCCAGGAGTTGGAGAGAGCTTTCTTATAGTAGGAGCATTTTGCTAGGTGGATAGCCTTTGTACACTCATTTCTAGCTTTTTTATATAGTTGGATGTTGGCAGCTGTACCGTGTGTACGTGCCTTTATCCAGAGTTGGTCCTGAGTATTGAGTTGTAGCAGGAGTTCTGGCGTTATCAAGGTTGCAGGCAGCTTTGGTTTTTCTTGTTTTCAGGGGGTCATGTTTATCACAAGTGGCATTAAATTTTGTGATGAAGCAGCCAAGTGTGATGTCTACATCATTTGTTTCATGTAGGTCAGACCAATCTAGGCCTTGAAGATCCACTTTGAGTTGTGGCAGGTGCCCTTTGAGGAGTAAACAGCAGGTTATTGTTCTAGGCGGGAGCTTGCTGAAGTTGTTTTGCCAGGTACAGGTAATGGGTGAATGATCACTCAGTGAGTCAGGGAGGACAACGGTTTTGGTGATGTGGGCTGGCCAGTTAGAAAGGATGCAGTCAAACAGTGTGCTAGTACCAGTTTTGTAGTTGACCCTTATCAGGGTTGCCACCATCTGGGAAAAGTGGATAGTCACTAGAGCATTTCTCACCGTAACACCTGCAGGTGAGGGCTAATTGATGTTGAAATCCCTGAGAAGAATGATCTTGGAGTTAAGGTGCAGGGTGCCATTAAGGTCCATGAGACAGCTGGCACTGGGAATTGTTATTCTGGTTGGGATGTAGACTGTGAGGATCGTAAGCACCTTGTTGTGAGTGCCTAGTAGGATTTTGATGGATAGGATTTGCAGATTGGTGCTTCTGTTGAGGAGGGAAAGGATATGCCACTGAAGTGTGTCCTTTGTGTAGACTATGCAACCTCCTCCTTTCTTCAGGGTATGGTCCTGCCTAAAAAGGGTATATCCAGGCAGCACGATGGCAGAGTCCAATACCTTGGGCGATAGCCACGTTTCCATGATTGAGAGGATATCAGGGTTGTGTTTGGTAACCCATACCTTTAGGTTGTCCAGTTTGGGCAGCAGACTGCAAATGTTTAAGGCGGCAAGGGGAGTCCTGCAGATTTTTGTTGCAGGCTATTCTGAGATTGAAGAGGGCCAGGGTTGGGGTGTATGTTGCCTGATAGCATTAGGAGTAGCAGTAGTAGGCTGGTAATGTGGTTTTTAATGAGTTTGTAGCCTCTTGAGCATTGCCGTGTTCCTGATATCAGCATTTTAGAGGAGCTATAGTGGACAAGGAATCAATGAGTGTGCCAGACTAAGGAGGCATATTTAGTCCTGTGGTCCTGGGGAAAATGCACAATGTGCCCTTTCATAGATTATGAGCTTGTCCAGGAATCAGGAGAAGTGGTCATGCCATATGCATTCAGTACAGTCACCTGGGGGTGAATTAGGGCAGCTGGCAGCAGCTTGCAGCTCGGGGGCTCTGTGGGGATATCAATGCAAATAAGACAAGGCACAATAAAATCCCAGGTTTCCAGGACGTAGTTGTAGGTTCCATTGCTGGTTCATCCTCAGGTTGTTTATAATGGTTCATTCCAACCTAGTGTGAGATTAGGCACTCATTTAGCATGACCTTCTGAAATAAGAACATGCAAACTCATTACATTAGTGTCTCAGATTATATTTCTGTATAAGATTCATTTCAAAACATCATAGCATGTGAAATGTATTTTCTTGTGTTTAAATTTCTTAACCTATATACCCAAGATTTGTAATTAAAAGTTAAACTTCCTATGTTACCACCCCAAATAGCCAAATTGGAATAGTAAGATATTATTAATTACTAATTAAAATAATACTTACATTTCTGGTTATCTATAGGCTTGGTCTTCTTTCCTTTTAACTTTCAAAATATTGCTGAGAATTGCTTCTTCTGATACTGGATGATAAAAGTCCTTCAGTGGCTTGGCTATAATCCTCTGTATTTTCCTTCCTCACCCTTGAATCTGGAACTGTTGAATCTTTTGAAATCAATGAAGCAGTGCAGGCTGGATCCCTCTTGCAAAACATCACGAATCATCAAAAAGTCACTTTTCAAGATTTGACGGGAACATCAAGCAATTAGGTACTGTCAGTTCAAGGCACAATAGTTAGCTTCTTCCCAACCGTAGTTGCTTGCAGAAAAAGGGTTTCCTTATGGATGGCAGAGTCTTTTGGTTGGCAGCTGGATTTATTTTTCTGTTATAATTCATTTCCTCTTGTGCCTCAGGATCTTGGCTTGAGCAGAAATTTAAAACATTACTTCAGTCAAAATGTCCTGGATAAACCTGCCTGCCTCTGGCCACGTCGGGGATCTGGGGCTGCTACAGCACAGACGCACACAGAAACTAATTTCTGAGCGTGTCAGTGCAGTAGTGCTAATACTGCACTCAGCCGGTGGCTGGCCATGGAGGTGAGAGGTGGGTTGTGGCAGTCACTGGCTGGGGATGGGTGGGGGTTGCTGGGTGGGCTGACAGGGCTGGGTGGTGGTGTGTGGGGCCACCAGACTACCAGGAAATTGGGAATTTATTGATTTTATGGACATGTACAGTTCAGGGAGGGCACTAGACTAATAGGGCTGGAATATTGCTGCATATGTGACAGGCGACTTGCAGTTCGGGGCCCGGGTGGGGGGATGGCAATGCCGCCCTGTGGGGCTTCTGCCAATGGCTGTTTTGACGGGATGTATGTATGGGTAGCCCTGTGGGGCGCCGCTGGGGTGTACTGGGCATGGGGGGTGGAGGGCATGTGTGCATTATCCTCCGGACAGCCGATGGCTCTACAGGACTCCCAGGGGCATCTGTAAGTTATACCAGCTACATGCTGGTATAACTTGCTTGCCGGATCTCCTCCAAGGGTTCTTCTAGAATCCTGATGTGAGCTCTTTGTGGCTGCCCTTCTAGAATGGGGTGCAACTGCTGCCGTAAACTCCCAGTGCCATGTTGCAGGGGGTTTATGCGGCGTAACGGCTGTTTGGTGCAAGTGGCTTGTGACATGTCACAGGTCACTTTGTAGAATTGCACATGTCACAACTGCTGGCATAAGTTGCTAAATGCACCATTCTGCTTGGTACAACGGCTGTTACACCTGGAGTAAACCTTCTATAATCGGGCCCACTGTATATAAATATATTAATAGCTTCTCTTCCATTCAATAGAATTGCACTAAATTTTGCATGCACAGTCTGGGGTGCAAAGTGTCTTGATTTAATAAGTTTTGGTCCAGTCAGATGTGAGAATTCCAAGATCTGGAGAGTGTATTTTTAGAAAAAAAATTTGATTTGTTTGCTTTTTCAGGCATCTCCTACAGTACTGACAGTTTTGAATTTTGGTCTGCAGTTATCAGGGTACAAAGTGTATGCCACAGAATGGTGCCTTTCATTGGCTTGGTGAAAACATATTAATTCATTCCTTGGTTATAAGCATTGGAAATTTTGGTTCTGAGGATGCTCAGCAGGGCAGCAAACATCTATCCAAAAGTCCCTAGTAAGCATTCTTGGAACTGAAATTTCAAATCCTTATAACTAGGCAAGAGATTAATATTTATTCGCCAAACCAGTGAAAGGCACATCTGTAGGCTAAGCCCTTTCTGTCCTGAAAATTTCAGACCAAATTTCAAACTGTCTGGGTGCTAGATGATGACAAAAACAGCAACAAATGGTGATTTTTATTTACTTTCTCACTATCCAGATCTTGGAATCCACACATGCAGCCAGAAGGAAATGCACCTGATTCTATATACTCCAGAAACATATATACCTAATGGTGTGAGCTTAAGGATTGACAACCCCTAGGAAGACTCCACCCCACATTTGCTTTGGCGTGGCATTGGGGTTTTAGGGTTGCAAACCATAAAGCCACATTTCCCTACATTTGATGCCTTAGCCTCAACCCTAAATCTTGTATAAACACAATTTTTTGCAAATATGTTATTTTTTGAGATAGTCTCTCGGTATCCTTATTTTCCTGATGGATTCTATGTACCCCAGAAACATACACACCTATTGGTGTGAGCTTTAGGGTTGGCTTCCACTAGGAAGACTCTGCCTCTGATTTGCTTTAAGGGTGGCATTGGAGTTTTAGGGTTGGAAACCCTAAAGGCACATTTTCCTACTTTTGATGCTAGAGCCTCAACCTTAAATATTGTTATAACTCAGCTTTTTGGAAAGAATGTCCTTATATTTTGAGATAGCCTAATGGTATCCTTATTTTCTTCCAGGCCCCTCACTCCAATGTATCCATACTGTTTGAGACAGTGTAATCATATCCTTATTTGTCTAATGGATTCTCCCATCCCTCCATAAATGGGCATATATAGCTTTATGGAGGGCCCTGTGCTTCCATTTGTAGGACAGCAACAACCAAATTGTCCATATAGCATTCCTATTACCTCACCTCATCAACCCAATAGTAAAAATTGTGAAATCCCCACCAAAACATCACACTACTACAGCATCATTCCATGCCAGTGGCATAAAAAGACATTCTAAACTATATTTGAAAAATGACAGCTGTCACAATCATGAGGTGGTGTAAAGGAATGGTTATGTTGATAATTTGGTGTTAAAATATAAAAAATTACCAAAGTTAAGAGGGAGCATAGCAAAATGTCAATGACTGCACAGAACTTTACAGTCAAGCATATATTGACAACAAATTCTCAACATACCCTTCTTATGATCCCACCTTATGAACAAACATGATGAAATTGTTGAAATCCTGGCTAAACAATGATTTCACCAACTAATTGCAAAATCACCTTTTGGGCAGAATTTGCAAAATGACACCACCATTATTCTCAAGGAGGTGTCTCAAAAAGGGTATGTTGAAAATTTGGTGTAAAAATATGCAAAAATGGCAAAGTTATGTAGCAAAGTTGAAAACCCCACTGAATGCATTGATCCACATTTACCTCAGTTTCTCATATTGCAGTTGTTGGTTCCAGCAGCAAAACGTGTCTCCAATCAGGGAGATGATCTTCACCATGGCATCTGCTCAGGTGAGTGAGGGTCTGTCAGAGGGTGGGGGTGGTTGGATGGTGGGTGCTGAGTGGGAGGTGGGTGGGGGAGTTGGATCAGTGAGGGTCTTTTTTAACAGGCTAAAAAAGAGACACCACAAAAAAAATGAGCACCAGCACCACCAACCATATAAAAAAATAGTCAAACCCAAATATATAGAAGCATAAGCAATTTTTATTCTGAATAGTGTGCAGTAAAAAAACTCTCACCGGGAGCCAGGAGAACAGCAAACACCTCCTATCAGTTTCAATGGAAGGCATCTTCAGGGAGTGGCAACTGCATAGGTGTAATGCTATTTAAATCCAATGTTTAAAGGGATGGATATATATATATATATATATATATATATATCAATATTTCTTTTGTTCACAAAAATTTATTTCAATACCACTTACATCATCTTTCCAAATACAATACATTAAATAGTGATATGAAACATCACAATAATAAATACTGTAGATGATACAATAAATACAATAGACTGATGCCCCCCCCAACACTTGAAGGAAAATAACAACATGTAAAAATGAGCAACAAACAAGAACCACTTCTAATTAGATATAAATAATCGCCTTTTCTAATATCTGTAAAAGTTACTAAATTATTAAAAGGCAAATCAGACAATAAACCCCAAAAAAGTGTAAATTGATGCAATATTCACAATAGAGCATATATAAATACATCACAAACAGTACTATAAAGGAAGGGGAGCAGTACAAAAAGAAATACAATTATATCAGTATAATGCATTTCTATAGACCTTACAATCTATAGCGAGAATACAGGTAATTGACTGAGACCCTCACTTTTTTAATTTAAGTACAACTATACCTAATAACTCCCTTGGTGAAAACAACACTTCTCATTTATTTTTTTGAGAAAAATAGAAAGATCAATGCCATCACTGAGGCCAGGATACTTAGTTCTGCCCAATGTGTATATCCAAAACACTTCTCTTTCCTTTATTTTTGCATTTATATCCCCTTCCCTTTGGTCCAATAGTAAATTGCTCAATGCCATTGAATTTGAATTCAAGTTGTCCTCTGCCCCTTGTTTTGTGAAAGTATTTTGCTAATGTATTCATCGGATCCCCATTGTGAATAGAACTCAAATGTTCTCTTAATCTATTTTTGAACATACATTGTTTTCCCTGGTGTCTAGTGGCACCCCCTTATCTCCCATTCCCATCCCCTTATTTTTACAATTTCCCCATTTGTGTCCCCCTCATAAAATGCAGAGCATTTGCAAGTGACCAAATATACTATACCTATAGATCTGCAATTAATAAATTGCTCAGTAGTGAACACTTTCTTATTGTTAGCAGATGCAAAGGTTTTGCATTTCAAGACATGAGGGCAATAGACACATCTGCCACATGTAAAAGTGCCCTTGGGTTCAACTGGTAACCATTGTTGTTTAGTTGTTGTTACTACAGGTGGAAAACTATGTACTAACATAGCTTGAAGTTTGGAACATCTTCTATATGTGATTTTTGGGTTGGGGCAGTGGCCACGTCTGCCAGAGAGAGTTCAGTGTCTAAAACATGCCAGGATTTTTGCAGACATTCCCTGGCAATCTGACTATTCACACTGAAGTCTGTAAAAAAAGAAATTTTGTACTGCTGTCTCATTTCTTTCTGTTTGTATTTGAGGAATGTCTCATGGGGTATACTGTCAACTTTCATTCTCATATTGGAAACCACATTTTCACAGTAACCACTGTCTCTGAAATGTTGTTGTAGCTATTCAGCTCTTTGCTCAAAAGTCTATTGGTTTGAGCAATTACGTTTTATACTCATGAACTGAGACAGAGATATATTGTGCACAGTCTGGCAGGGATGACAACTATTTTTTTATTTATTTGAATTTTGATGACCAGGTACGCCGTCAGAAACTAGAAGTCCCTTTTTCAGGGTCAACTCGAAATTATTAGCAAAATGAACACTATTAGTGTTTGTTTCTTTTCAGAAAAGATACATTTCTACAGTACCATCTTCCATTTTAGAAGTCTCTAGGTCTAAAAAATATACACTGGTTTGGCTGTAGAAAACCAAACATTTTAAGTTAGGGTTTGAATTTTCTAAGTGCTGCAAAAAAATAAACAGTTCAGCCACACTGCCCAGCCATATCATCAGTACATCATTGATGTACCGCTTCCATAGGACAATAAATTATAAAAAGGGGTTCCCATCTTGATAAATGACTTCTGTTTCCCATAAACCTAAATAAAGGTTTGCAAAAGTATGGGTGAAAGTCACTCCCATACCCATCCTTTCACCTGTAGAAAATATTTACTCTTAAATAAGAAGGTGTTTTCAATAAGGACAAATGTGGCTAAACTGATCAAAAATTCAGGAAAGATGTGTGTATAATTAGTTTTAACTTCCAACCAGTACCATAAGGCATCTAGACCTGTACAATGGGGCACATTTTTATTTAGTTGTTTAACCAGGTATAGCACACTAAGCTGAAAGCTTTTTTACTGGAGCGACCTGGGAGCACAAGAAGGTTAAGTGATTTGCTAAGGGTCACACAGTATGCAAGTGGAAGCTGTGGGATTCAAACCCAGGTCTGGTCTGCTGGATGTCACCAGATTTGCAGCTCAGAGCCTTAGACCACTGCACTATACTGCCTCCACATTTGTATATAGTGCCTCCAAATTAAGGGTTACCAACAAGCAATTTTCTTTCAGTTGCACTTTTAAATCCCCCAAGACACCCAGAATGTACGTGGTATCTCTGGTGTAAGATCACAATTGTGGTACAATGTGATGTACATGTTCATCTACAAATCAGGACAATGGCTCTGTCAGAGAACCAATACTAGACACACTGGGACATCAAAGGGGATTCAGGAGAGTTTTGTGGATTTTAGGCAGTAAATAAAAAGTTTGCCTAATAGAATGTGATACTATGAGGTAGCTAAGATTTTCCTGTCTTATAACCCCCTTCTCAAAATGTTCTTGTAAGAATGTATCAATTTCATTTTAATAGTGTTCTTTTTGCTAATAGTTGCCTCCCCGGCCACACTGTTGATAATATACCTCTGTTTCAGTTCCTGAGAATAAAACATAATTGTTCTAACCAACAGACTTTTGAGCAAAGAGCTGTTTTAAAGACAGTGTTTATTGTGAAAGTGTGGTTTCCAATATGAAAATGAAAGCTGATAGCATGCCCCATAAGGCACTGCTCCAATACAAACAGAAAGAAAAGAGACAGCAGTACAAAGCTTCTTGTATTACAGACTTCAGTGTAAATAGTAAGATTATCAGGGAATGCCTGCAAAAATATTGAGATATTTTAGACACTGAACCATCTGTACCTGACATGGCCATTGCACCTCCCCCCATAAATTATATATAGAAGATGCCCCAATCTTTGAGATATGTTAGTGCATAGTTTTATACATGTAGCAACAAAAACTGAACAACCATGTTTATTGGGCCAACCCAAGGGCACTTTTACATGTGGCAAAAGTGTATACTGCCCTCATGTCTTGAAATGCAAAACCTTTGCAACTGCTAACAATAAGAAAGTGTTCACTACTAAGCAATTTATTAATTGCAGTTCCATAGGTATAGTATATTTGGCCACTTGCAAATGCTCTGCATTTTATGTGGGGGAAACAAATGGGGAAATTACAAAAATAAGGGGATGGGAATGGGAGGCCAGGGGGTGCCACATCTAACAATGGGTATGGTGACTGGAGGGTGGGAGGTGCCACTGGATGCCAGGGAAATTAGTTTTACAATGGAGATGGGATCGGGGGTAGGGGGCACCACTAGACCCCAGGGCATGTTATATATACTATTATGTACTAAATAATTAGCTATAAAATGTTTTCAATGTAATAAGTTCCAGATTAAAAGAATAAAAGATGGTCACAATTAAATACAATGAAGGATATCAGTTCAACATTTCAATATTATCACATGTAATAGTGACGATTTTTCATAACTGTTTTATGCTGTCAGTCCAAAAAGACTAATAATATTTTTTATTGTATTTTAGTTATTTTTTGCCTCTGCAACTTGCACCAGCATTTCCATTCTATAAAACAATAGGATAGGGATTGGAGGGAAAGGAAGGGATGTCACTAAACACCAGGAAAAATTATATGAGTAAGGGGAAAGGAATTAGAGGGCAGTAGATGTCACTACACAGCATGGGAAGCAGTTTTCCCTCATGAAAATAAATCTTTTTTCATCATCGTGATTTGAAAAAGAATCTTTTTTTCATATTGCATGATATGAAAAGATTTATAAACATCATAAAAAAATATTTGAAGGGCATTAGTGGAACAGTTAAGAGCAGAATGCAGCTAAGGGGGCCAACTAAGCAAGCTACATGTCTCTGTAGCTTCCCACAACCTCAATTATGTTTTTCTCAGCATTAAATCCTTTTGCAAAACAAAAGACAGGATGTCAGCCAAATGAAAAAGGATTTCCCTGACATGAAAAAGAAGGTCAATACAATCGTAGAATTCTTTTTTTTTTTTGTTTCATACAGCTATTTTGAGGTGTTTACTGTGCAAGCTCAGAATCAATTTAGATTATTTTTTTTTAAATTAAATAATTTTGAAAAGGATTCATATTTTTTTACCAAACCAGCAAAAAGCATATCTGTGGGTCAGCCCCTTTCTACCCTCAAGATTTCAGACCAAAATTCCAAATTGATTGGGTGGTAGACAAATTCAAAAAAATGCCATTCAAATCAAAGAAGAAAAAAGTACTGTAACTCACATTTTCACTATCCCAATCTCGGAAGCCACACATCCAACCAGAATGAAACGTTGCACATTCAGTGGTCTGCAATTGCAAACAGCCAATTCTACCCCATGGTTGGATGTGCTCCTGAGAAAAACTAGCAAACAAAGTCACCACGCCAGCACACACCCACCATATTAGAAACCACCAAACACAAGTACTTACCAGATAAATATGACTTTAATTCATTCTAGGGTGTACTGTCCTCCAAACATGTTTAAAAAATACAAGACTGGAAAAAATGCAAGCAGGGTCCCACCAGCTTCCACCAGTTTCATTTAAGCATCTTCAGGCAGAGACATATTTATCTGGCAAGTACTTATGTTTGCTGATTTCTAATACAGTGGGTTTTAGCTGGTGTGGTAACTTTGTGTACATCCAGAGATCTACAACAGGAGACTGTGTATGCAAAATGTCATGCAAATCCAGTGAACAGTTGTGAACATATTAAAGTGCAAAATTTGGGGTTTAACATAGAAACCCTAGTTCTACCATTATATGGTGGCACAACCACACCACTATAATATTAATAGCTTTGCACCCTGTTAAACAGAGTTGCACTAACTTTTGAATGCACAGTCTTGGGGTTGAGGTGTCCTGATTTGCCAAGTTTCATTCCAGTCAGATGTGAGGATTCCTAAATCCAGAGAGTGCGTTTTTACCAACAATTTTTTTTCTTTTTCTTTTTTTTTTGCCATCACCTACAGCCCAGGCAGTTTGGAGTATTGGTAAGAAATATTCAAAGTAGAGAGGGTATGTCACAGAATGGTTCTTTTTATTTGTTTTGTGAAAAATATGAGTCCTTTCCCACGTTATAATCATTTGAAATTTTGGTTCTGAGAATGTTCAGTAGGGTATCAAATGTGCTCGGAACTGAAATTTCAAATCCTTTTAACTTGACAACAGATTAAAATTTCTTCACCAAACCAGCAAAAGGCACATCTGTTGACCAAACCCTTTCACCCTGAACATTTCATACTAAATTGCAAACTGTCTGGGTGCTAGATGATGACAAATACAGCAAAACAAGGTGATTTTTTAATCTTTTTTCATTATCCGGATCCCAGCATCTGAGCATGCAGCTGGAAGGAAACTTGGCAGCTCAAGAAATCTACCCTCTTAGCTCATGCCTGCAACATTTTGTGAAAATCTGTTGAACAGTTATAAAGATATTAAAGTCAAAGATAGTGTCTCATGAAAAATATTTTTTTCCCCACAAAAAAGGATTTGCCCCTTACAACAAATAATCATTTCTAATGAGACCAGCCTCTTCTGCCATTCCAGGAAGCTATCCAAAATGAACTGTGCATGTTCAGAACTCAAAACTTTAAAATTAAATAACTTTGGAACAGATTCATATTTTTTCACCAAACTAATGAAAGGCATGTTTGTGAGGCACGCCCATTCTACCCTGAAAATGTCAGACCAAAGTTCCAAACCATCTGGCTGCAGCAAGATGACAAAGAAAGCACAACATATAGTGATTTGTAATGTTTTTGCACTATGCATGGCTCTGAATCTGCAACGCCAATCAAAACAAAACTTTGCATGTCAAGAGATCTACCACACAAGACTGTGCATTCAAAATTTTGTGCATATCCATTTAACAGTTGCAAAGTTATTAATGTGCAAAGCTTGAGGTTTAACATAGAAACTCCTGCTCAACCCTAACTATAGTGGTGCCACCGTGCCACTATAATACATATGACAAGGGCATGGTCATGCCCCCATAGTTAGGGTTGTACTGGCAGTTTTATGTTAAACTCTGATTTTTGTACTTTAATAACATAGCAACAGAAATGTATTTGCATAACATTTTGCATGCACGGTCTTTGGAGGAAGATCTCTTGATGTGCCAAGGCTCATTTCAGCTGGATGTAATTATTCCCAAATACTGATCTTTCAGGATGTTTTTCCAATTGGTTTAAATGGGTTTTCTGTCAACTTGGCTAGCACCCAGATGGTTAGGAATTTTAGCCTAAAATGTTCTGGGTAGAAAGGGGTTGGCCCACAGATTTGACTGTTACTTGTTTGGTTAAAAAAAATAGTACTCCATTCCAAAGTTATTTAATTTCAAAATGTTGAATAACTGTTTCTGAGCATGCTCATTAAGCACTTCAAAAAAGCTGCATGAAACAAAAAAAAATAATTTTTTCATATTGATGTCTTCCTTTTTTGTGAGGGGAAATCCTTTTTTTTTTATATTTCTGCCATCTTGTTTTCCATTTTACCCCTCAAAACTCAAATTTTGAAAAACACAAAAATTACATTCTGGACAGCTACCAACACATGCAGCTTGCTTATCCTGACCCCATTGGCTGGATTTTACATTTAACTGTTGGAGAAAAGCTCTTGGAATTTTTTTTCATTTAATAATAAAAATCTTTTTTTGTGACTTGTGATACCAAAAAAAGATCATTTTTTCATATCAATGATCTCCAATAAAGAGGCTTTTTCATTAGAGAAAAATCCTTTTTTGTTTGCTGTTATATTTTACCTGGTGTTTAGCACTGCCGCAACCCTCTGATCACCCTCTGTGTCATACATTTAATTCCCTGGTGTCTAGTGGTACTCCCCAATCCTCCTATGTCTGCCCCCCTGAATTATTATTATTTTCCTGGTGTCTAGCAGCATCCCCACCCTGTGATCACTGTACCCATAGTTATTTTTTTATTTCCCTTGTGTATAGTGGCACTGCCACCCTCCAGTCATGGTCCCCCTGATTTATTTATTATGCCCTGATGTCTAGTAGTACCCCACACTCCAACTGCTGTTCCCATAGTTATTTATTTATTTTTAATTGTTTTATTTGCACAACAAACGATAATTTTTAACAGTATATTTGATCAGATACATTTTAATCCAAAGAAAAGGATTACATCCCACACATCCAAAGAATTACAAACATAGAAATATCATATTTTCACATATAATGATAGAATTGTTAAATAACAAGAAAACTTATACATCACACATAAAATTTATTTTATTGATAAAAGGGTGCCATATCTGAGTATATTTAAACATTTATTTGGCAGAGGTATAGTGGAAACGCTCAAGTGCATGAGCTTGAATTAGTAAATTGAGCCATTCCCTAAAACATGGGGGTTGAAAATACTTCCAATCTCATTAAAAATACTTTAAAGGCCACTATAAGACATATGTTCACATAAGATTGTTGAAAATAAGTTAGGCCTTTGTACCACAACTCACAGCAAAACAACATCCAATGTGGATGTTTGTTTAAAGTGCATTGTACAGTGTGCGATACAAATGACAAAATCTCCTTCAATCATAGGTCCAATCGAGGACATAAGATCAACATATGTTCAAGCGTTCCCATTTGAGAATTGCATCTAGGACAGTTGGATGAGATGGTAGGATTCATTTTATGAAGAATATATGGGTAAAATACAGTATACCCTATGCAAAATATTAAAGCTAATTTATTGAGATCTAATAGATTTAAGGACCCATGACTTAATATGTATGATTTCTTTTCAAATGGTAGTAGATATATTAACATTAAGGGCTTGAGACCATTTTTGTCTAAGATCATTTAGATGGTCTCTTTGAAGGGACAGTATAAGCTTATATATCATAGAGATCAACTTAAAAGTATTTCCCTGAGACTAAATATTTTCCATCTCAAGTATTGATTTGTTGACATTAATTTGATTTTTACTAATAAAATCCCTAAACTGCAAATATCAGAAAAAGTGCTGGTTATCTAGATTAAACCTGTCTCTAAGAAAAACAAACTCGAGAAGTTGATCTTGATCTAAAAACTGCCCTACTTCTTCTAGTTCTTTAGCAAACCATATCCCAGAAAGTTCTTGATGTTCAGATGGGGGGAAATATTGGTTACGATATAATGGAGAATAGAGAAAGAAGTAGGGTTTGCATTGTTTGGGTGAAAAACCTTATACCAAATATGCAAAGTGGTCTTAGTGGCTAAATCTAATTGAATGCCCAAGATCTTATAGGGACCACTGTACAGTAAATGCCTTAAATGTTTATAATTTGAAAATGCAGATTCAATACTATATGTAGGATCCATAATATTTACCTTATACCATGAAGCAATGATACTTATTTTAGCAGAGTAATAATAATATTTAAAGCAAGGTAATGCCAGACCCACTTCTTAGGGAGATAGATGCAACTTCTCGAGTTTAAGCCTAGATTTTCTGTCCTTCTAAAGGAACCTCCTAATGATAAAATCCAATCCCTTGAAAAATTTGTCTTCCAAAATAATGAGCAATGACTGAAAAAGGAAGATAAATTTGAGAAGAATAGTTATCTTTACAACATTAACACAGCCCATTAATGTAAAGGGTAATGCTTCCCAAAGGCTTAATTGCATGTGAATGTCTAGTACCAATGGGTCAAAATTTAAGGAATACAGTTGTGCTAGCTTATTATCAATATGAACTCCTAAGTATGTTACTTTAGAGACTTTCTGAATATTCATAATAAGTGGAAAAACAAAGGAATGAGTATATAAAGGAGATTCCATGACCTCTGTTTTTTACCAGTTAATTCTATAGCCGAAAATGCTCCCATAATGATTTATAATATCCAAGATATGAGGTAAATCATGGTTCAAATTATTCAAATACAGAAGAATATCATCCATGTATAAGCTTATTTGATGTTTGACATTACTAACAGAACCTTGAATCAAGGGGGAAGAACAAATTAAAACTGCCAAAGGTTTGATAGCCAGAGCATCTGTCTAGTGGTACCCCCACATTCCGACTGCTGTTCCCATAGTTATTTTTTTATTCTTCTGCTGTCTAGTGGCACCCCGCCACCTTATTACCATCATCCTCCTGCTTGTTTATATTGCCCTGGTGTCTAGTGGCACCCACACCCTTCAATCACTGTCCTCATAAATTGTTTCCCTTTCTTCTGGTGTGTAGTGGCACACTCACCCTCTGATGGCCTTTCTGACCTGAATTGAAGAAAATAGTTCATTGATGTTTTTTTAACCTGTAAATAAGAAAATGGTCCTTCATCAATCTGAACCCCCACCCATGCTTCCCACTCACAACCCACCACCATGCATCCCCCACACTACGCACACAACCTCATTCAACCAAACATGTGCACACTGAAGATACACTATCCTATGGAATACATGTCTTGCTGCAGGAATTGCCAGCTGTAATATGAAAAAGCAAGGTAAGTGCAGTTTAATGTATTTGAATGGAGTTTTAAACTTTGATGCATAACTTAGACATTGTTTAATTTATTTTGTCCCCATATTTTCAGTATAACTTCTTTGGGACTCCACCTCATAAACAATGTCAGTGGAATTAGGCAAATCTGTCCAAAAAGGCTATTTCGCAGTCATGTAGCAAAATTACCTTTTGGTGGCATTTGAACACTTTCACTGCACTTGTTCATGAGGTGGGGTCATAAGAAGGGTATGCTCAAAATGTTGGGTCAAAATATGTAAAAAAGCTGAAGTTATGCACATCTGTTGAAAATTTGCTATGCTCACTCATAACTCTGGTAATTTTAAATATTCTGCCTCCAAATTTTCAGTATTACTGTATTTTTACATAGCCTAATGAATGTCACAACTGTCATTTTTCAAATCATGGCTAAACTGTGTTTTTGCCTGTGCCATTGAATGACTTTGTGGTGGTGTGGAATCATATTTTGGTGGGGATTTGAAAATTCTTAGTACCAAGTTAATGGGGTGGCATAATGAGAAGGCCATGGAGACAACTTGGTGTGGTTCTCCTAAAATTGTAAGCATAGGGGCAGGAGGCCCCTGTGCTTCCACAGCATCATGCATATGTGTCTCTATGGAGGGATGAGAGCACAGGGCCCAGAGGGTCTAGTGCTCACACAGGCAAATAAGGGTACAGTTACATTATCTGAAAAAATTATGAATCAATGGCAGCACAGGGCCTGGAGGCCCTGTGCTTCCAAAGGCAAATAATGCAATTATACTATCTCAACAAGTAAAGACATTCATAGCAAAAAACTTCATTAATACACTTGTTAGAGTTGAAATGACAAAAGTAGGGAAATGTGATGTGAGGGTTTCCACCCTGTAGGCAGCAACATGCTTGGAGTGTGCCTTGGGTTTGTCAACCCTAAGACTATCCCTATTCTCATATGGTGCACCCATCTCAGTTTATTCACTCATGGAATGGGCTGAGCTTTATGGTTGACAACCCCAAGGCATACCCGTGCCTGTTGCTGCTGCAAGGTGGGGGTGAGGTATTAAAGTTTGCAACCTAATGCCTCATTTCCCTACTTTTGTTGCTTCAACCAGAACTAGTGTATTAAAAGTTTGCAATGAATATATATATATATATATATATATATATATATATATATTATGCTAGCATGGTAGTGCTACCATAATTAGGATTGAGGAGCCATTTACATGTTAAACCTAAACTTTTGCACCTTAATAACTTTGCAACCATTCAACGGATTTGCCTCAAGTTTGAAATACACAATCAAGAACCATAGATCTCGGGATCTGCCAACTTTCGTACTGTTTGGATATGCAGCTGCGGAGTTATTAAGCATGATCTGCACATGCGTTTATGTTTTTTTGGAATTCTTTGGTCATCTCTACAGGTCGTACGGTTTGTGCAACCAGTCCAAAATCTTCAGGGAACATGCGTCCGGAGTCCCCAATGTGCCTTTTGAAGATTTCCTGAAAAAATATTAAATGGTTCAAAAGCTATTCCAAAAACAAGTTCCCATTATAAGTCAGTGGGAAACATTAACAAAAAGTTCGACAGTGTCACAAATGTAGTTTTTACTTTTGCAAATGGCCCTTTTACTGTTGCAGATCCGCCATTTTGTTTTCAGTTGGTCATCAGAAAAATGCTTGGCATTTAAACTTGGGACCCTCTAGCAACCTAATTCTTTTTGTATTCACCTAGTCGGACCCTAAGGATTACAGGCATGTCTTTATTTTGGGGTAAAACACCCCAGAGATATGTTTTTCAGATTTCTGGAAAAAGTACTTTCGCAAAGTACTTTTGCACTTGCGACAGTGTCAAATGAATTTGCGAAAGCTTTCACAAAGTTCGACAGTACTTTTCCAGGCTGTGTGAAAATGACAGCAATTCTTTGGCACCCTGCTGCAAAAGAATGGTTTGGTCTTTTGGGATGAAATTTGGAAGGAATTCAGCCAACATCTCACAGATGTGCCTTTCAGTATTTTGGTGAAAAAATATTACTGGGCGGAAAACTTACGGCACTCCAAAAGTGATGCTTTTTCCCTTAGGAAAACATTACAGCGTCCGCCGCTTTACAGGAATCATTTGCCGCCCTGCTGCAAAATAACGGTTTGGTCTTTTACGCTGAAATTTGGAGAGAAGAAATCCAACATCCAACAGATGTAGCTTTTACTGCTTTGGTGAAAAAATATTACAGGGAGCGAAAGTTATGGCACTCCAAACTTCTCTTTTTTTCCCATAGGATAACATTACAGCGTTCGTCGTGCCTTTCAGGGCCCGCATCTTGGAAACGATGGTAGATATGGACTTTTCATCGGAAAATGGGGCTAAGTACAAAACTAGCCAGGACAGTCATAAATCATATGACATTAAAAAATGTTTTCTACGTCATACGGTTCCTGAGATATAAGCAATTTACTATTCCAACTCCTCATTTTCTGCTCCGAGACCCATTATTATGCATACATTCTTTGTACTCACTGTCTTTCTCTATGCAGCTTTTGAGGAAAACTAGTCTGTGTGCTTACATTACTGTTACCCTTACTGCTTTTGCTTGCAGTTCCATAACCGTTTCACTTACTGTTACTGTCTACGGCACCATAAGCGTTAACCTTCGCGTTTCCATTTGCGCTTGCGTTATTTTAACCATTTCTGTCTACAGTACTGTTTATCTTTCTGTTTTGCTTTGTGTCACCATGCGCATTACCATTTGCCTTTGCAGGCACTGTGTTACTATGTGACAAGACATGGACTCCGCACTCCCGCCGCCGCATTACATTCACTATTTCTCGTTATACTTCTCAAAAAGAAGGGAAATTAGAGGCAAAAAAACTCTGTTTAATGCATTAGTTAGGGTTGTTCCACATCAACAAAAGCAAGGAAATTTGGCGTTAGGGTTGAAAGCCCCCCCGGACCCCTCCGCCCACACACCCACCCGGCATCGGGGTGCACATTGGGGTTGTCTGTCCTAACTCTCACTTCATTCTTCTATACCTCTGCTTCTTCACACATCTGATGGGGTGAGAGTATGGGTCAGCAACCCCAATGCACACCCAGATGCCGGGTGAGGGTGTGGGTGGGGGTCCATGGGGCTTTCAACCTAACACCGAATTTCGCTCTTGCTTTTGTTGCTGTGGAATAACCCTAACTAATGCATTAAATGGAGTTTTTTTACCTCTAATATATATATATATATATATATATATATATATCTATGTATATATATATATATATATATATATATATATACACACACACACACGCACACACACACTGTATGTATGTAACAGACAATCCACTATAGAGAGTGTGGGCATGCTCAGACTACACGCACATTGGTGCACATTGTGAGGTATGAGTCCATCAATGCATGTGTAAATCAAAGCATGAGCATGCACCTTGTAGTGAATTATTGTCTTATAAAATAGCCAAAATTGTTTTGGAGGGGTGGTGAAACTGAATTATGTGCAGGCATATGGTTACTGGGGATAATGTACAACTGTGTGGTGTGTTTCTTTCAGTTTGGAGACAGCATTTTCACAAATTGTTCTCACTCATTTTATAAATATATATCTATAGTGATAGACAGACAGACAGATAGATAGACAAATAGATGTAGATATAGATATAGCTATAGATATAGATGTACATATAGATATAGATATAGATACAAATATGGATATAGATATCAAATGGCTAAGTGTGGTATAAAATTAAAAATATGGTTGAGGGTGACAATGAAGTTATAATGTACATGAAATTATAAACGTTTATAAAGTTTTCTTAATGATGTTCCCACAGTGTAGGTCAGTTTGCATATTCACATGTCTGCAGATGGCCCTGTACATTTTGTCTCAAGTGCCTTGGTCTGTTCTATGGAAATATTTCTTCACCATGCTTTTGATGAGATCCTACTGTATGCATGTTCTCAGCACAAAAACATGTGGTCAATACCAAGAAGATGGTGTCCATGACCTTTGGTTAAAGCCATATGCTTACTAGGCTCCCCACCTCCCTAATTTCATTCCACCCTGTATGTACTTCCCTTAATGCTGCTCCCATTTTCAAATATCTAGGTATGTGACTTCTCTAGTCACATTGATGCCATCCTCAGAAAACTCCATCCAAAACTTGGTGTTCTTTACCTAAGCCAGCATTGCCTACCACTTCCAAGCCACTAATCATTACTAAGAAACAATAAGTATGAAATTGAAGATCTTACTTCTAAATGCTAGATGTATGGTTAAAAAATGGAGAAATTAGAATATATTCTCATTTCCAAAGGAATACAAATATGTGCTATTACAGAGACGTGGTTGCACCCCAATGACATGTGGTGAAGAAATATTACAGGGTATAACCTGTGCAGTAAAGAGATGATTAACAAAGTAGTAGGAGGAGTTGCCCTATATACTGTGTCTCAGATCATGCTATTTTAGAGTAAATGTGGGTCACAGTATATCCAAAAAAGGGAAGGAAAATACACAATGGAGTAGTGAATAGACCACCAACAAAGGAAATCAAGACCGACAAAGAGTTTTACAAATGTTTGAGTAAGATAAGCTCAGACAATAGAACAATTATGATGGGTAACTTCAACATGGCTAGTATAGACTGGAACCAACTTGAAGGCAAAACCGTGGCAGAAAATCGATTTTTAGATGTAGTGGGTGAAATGACATTAGAGCAATATGTTGCCACTTGCACCAGGGGGATAATATCATTGATATTATCCTGAGTAATATGGAAAGCCTCTTAAAAGCCTGTATAACTATCCCTCCTATTGAAAATAGTGACCACAACATGGTTAGATTTAGTATCCAAGAATTAAGTACTAGGATCATGGGTGGAACTAAAACAAAATGTTTCAATACTCTGGCCTGCCGACACAGCGGTAGCACTACTGTTTGTGATGACAGTGACCCGGGTTCAGGAATGAGTCTAGAAAGCTGGAGGGCTGGCTGGGGAAAGAGGGCTTGAGCATCCCAGGGACTGCTTACCTTATCTGGAAGGGAAGAGGGACCATGGACTGGTGCGTGACTGACCCCGGGTTGAGACCCGAGGTACAGAGAGCCCAGCCAGAGAGAGGGGGGGACCATGTTGTGGACATCAATGCTATGTGCCATGACATCAAGGCACACACCACAAGGCACAGAAAAACAGTGAAAATAGCTGCAGCATCTCCACTAGATGGAGCACTAGCCCCGCTCTCCGATGCCTCCTACCTGACACCAAACCACCATCCCAACAAGACAGGAATAAGATGGGTTGTAAGGGCCCCACCTCGACCCCACCTGGGGGGTAAACCAAGGCTCCATGGGGGATGAGACTGCTTGGAATGGTCAGGTAGGAGAGTGGGGATGTACAGGTATAAGTGACTCCCAAAGAGTGGCGTGCCGATGGTCGGGGGAGTATAAAGAGAAAAGAAAAAAACAAACAAAAAAATCTTTCAATAAAGCCAACTTTAATAAAATAACAGAAGAGCTTGGTACATGGAATTATAACAGTATATCTGATTTCAGGAATTTTTATCATAACAGCATGTGGAAGGTACTCGTAGATAAGTTAAACCAACTAGTCAACAAATATGTGCCTGAACTCATAAAATACAACAGAATGGGAAGATTCCAAAGTGGTTAGACAGAAAGGTAAAAAATGCAACTAATAGGAAAACAGGAGCTTACAATAAAGCTAAGAAGACAAATATGTCTAAGGCATGGGATAGATGCAAGCTCATGGTCAAAAATTGCAATAAAATTATTAGATCCAACAAAAGGAAATACAAAGAGAGATGCACCAAAGATGTGACAGACAACTGGAAATCATTTTATAGATATGTAAACTATAAAAGAGCTGACAACATTCAAATTGGTTCCCTTCAGGATGACAGTGGCAATATTAAAAGGAATGACAAACAGATGATTCAAAATCTAAATAATTTTCTTGCTCAGTTTTTACTACAAAATCTGATTATGAGCTCTGTCTCCTTTATACAATCTTATGATAAAGAATACATTTTTAAAATCACTGACATCAGGTCCCATCTAAAAAGGCTAAATACTAATAAAGTCCTGGGACCTGATTGAAGTCATCCAAGAATGATCAAAGGATGTGCTGATATTTTGGCAAAGCCTATCACCCCCTTTTCCAAACCTCTCTGAATGAAGGCTCTGTGATCAATTGCTGAAGAAAGATGACAGTTGTGCCCATCTTCAAAAAGGGTAGTAGAAGTCATGTAAGGAACTACTGTTCAATCAGTCTGACATCAAACCCTCATCAAATGATGGAAGGGATTGTCAAAGATTTGATTGAGAACTTCATAAAGGAAAAAAAAAATATGTTAGATGACTCAGCATGGCATTGTAAAGTGAAGATCATGTAAAACTAAGTTGCTGAAATTTTACAACATGGTCAGGAAGGAACTGGTTAGTGAGAATGGAGTAGATGTTATATATATGGATCACAGTATGTTGTGTGACACCTTACCACACTCTGAGTTGATAGACACATGGAAAATCAGGCATTGGAATTAATATAGTGGTATGGATCAAATCCTGGTTGGATTACAGAATGCAGGAAGTTATGGACCATGGGATGAATTCAGACAAGGCCGTGGTAACAAGCAAGGTCCCACAGGGGTTGGTCCTGAGCCCCACATTAGTTAACTTCTACGTCACTTCAATGAATTGAGGGGAGGATGTCTGCATATCTAAGTTAGCAAATTATACTAAAATTGGTAGGGTGATAAATACTCAGGAGGATGTAGTAAGGTTTCAAGCTGAATTAACTAGGCTGAAAGATTGGGCAAAGGAGCACAAGCTGATGATTAACTTAGAAATGTGTGCAGTAATGCATGTCAGCTGAATAAACCCCAAGGCTAGGTACCATCTAAATGGTACAAACCTAAAGAAAATTACTAATGAAAAAGATGTCAGTAATAAGATCACTTATGATCTTAAGTTCAAAAACCAGTGCAATGCCAGTGCCAAGACTGCATCTAAAATATTATACTGTATTAGAAGGTGTATAAGAAGTTACAACAAAAAGGTTGTGTTGCCTCTGCATACCTCCCTTATGAGACCCCTCCTGGAGTATTGTGCCCAGTTGTGGGCTCCCTATACCAAAATGGGAATTATTACACTGGACAGAGTAGAGGTACTGCAAACAGGATGGTGACAAAATTGAAGGACCTGACAGATGAGAATACATTAAAATCCTTGGGCTTGGAGGTCATGTGATGCAGAGAGCCTAAAAGCAGCACTATTCTGGAGCTCCCGCCTATCGACCGCTTTTAACTCTCTTATTGCCCTTCAGTCATTAAGGAGTACAAGTTAGATATCAGTTTTAAGCTTCCTTATCACTTTGGATCCCAGTGGTTTAGTTTTCGGCTGGTTTGTAATAACACAACCGGTTTTACAGCCAAAATGGAAGCTGAGATGAAGCAGGCCGGTACCTGACATACTCCGCCACCTACCCCAGAGAAATCGTCCAAGAAATCGAAACATCAAAGTGCCGGGAATGTTCCCAAGTCTGGTTTTTCTGACGCATCAGCAATCCCTCTAACTGAGGACCATTTTCTCAAGGAACTGCTCCCGTTTAAAGAAACCCTAGAGAATATCTCGGCAGAGCTGAAATCTATTTGTGGAGACCTAAGATCTTTATCTACAAGAATGGGAGATTCAGAAGTGAGAACCGCCTCCCTGGAGAAATGGAGAGAAATCAGAAATAGAAATCATACATCTGAAGCAGCAAATTAGTAAACTCCTAATGAAAACCAAAGATCTGGAGGGGAGAAGCAGAAGGAATAATCTGCTGATCTTGGGTTTGCCTGAATCGGAGGAAGGATCTGATACTATTGCCTTCTTGCAGAAATTCTTCTTTAAGACTGTTGGCCTTCTCCCCTCAACTCACAGTACCACATTGAGCGAGCTCATCGTTCCCTGAGACCAAAATCCCCACCTGGTGCATCCCCAAGGCCTAAAATTGTGTAATTCCTAAGTTTTCTGGAAAAGCAGCATGTGTTCACTAAAGCGAAGGAGCTCCAGGCCATTTTGTGGGGTAGCTCCAAGTTGAGGATCGCCCAAGATCTCCTTTTTGAAACGCGCCAGAGAAGATCTGCTTTTCACCCTACAGTCAACAAGCTAATTGCGGCAGGAATATGATTTAAGATGCTCTATCCCTCCAGGTTGCAGGTGGCAAGCGACGGAGTATGGTACTCATATGATTCTTTGTAGCAGGCCACCACTGATCTTCCCAGCAAACTACCTAACCTGTTTAAAGCAGGGTGAACCTTTACTGCAGCTGCCTGAGGGCAATTGTTTTTTTTTGCTGTGGGAGTTGTTTATTTATCTGTTTGGCATTTTTACCTTTTCCCTTCCCTCTGGGTCTCTTGTGGATCAGATGAGTGGGCAGGGTAGGTTGCTGTGAGGCCTAGTGGGCCTGAATCTGGCTCAATAGAGTGTTCGTGCACTCCTGTACAAGGGTGGGTGGGAACCTTATTTCAGGGGGCATTGCTGCACGTTGTTATCATGGACGGACCTGTTGATCCCACCAGTTTGTTTGCCCCCCGTCACCTCACATTGTTCGGTGCTGGGTTTTCCCCAGAGAAATTGATTAAAGCAACAAGTTAACTGGGTGCCTTGGGGACTCCGCCCTCCTGATTTTTGGCCCTTTGGGTAAATCATTTCCAAAATGCATTTGCATAAGGCATCTGCCTCTTTGGGAGGGAGTAAATTTGGCAAGGTTTGTGAGTGAGCAAGTTTGCAGTCTGATTTCAGGGTTCCCACTACCATTTCAACACGTTAAATCTTTACTCTTTTGAGTACTGCTACGCTAGTTAGGGCTTTCATTTGCCAGTTTTTTCCAGAGGGTCGCTGGGCGGGGAGGCTTTGGGATGGAGTAAGCTTCAAGAATGATGCATAGTGCACCTGGGAAGGGGGATAAAGGTGCACTCCCTGTGAGGTATGGGGATCAGAGAGCACTTCAACTTAATATGTCTCTCTTTCCGTAATCAGTTTAGGGCACTCTAGTCCAGATTTGGTTCTTGAAAGTGGATTATCCTTCTCATAGGAGTGCAGCCTATTGGTTCTGGTTCTCGATACAAGTAATAAGGATTCTGAAATCTTTTCTAGTATACAGGTGGGAACCTTTTGTATATAGGTTGAGGGGTTTATGGGGGGAGGAAGGTTTTCTCTTACTGTCCTGGTCTCTTCCCCACTGACTACATGGTCTGAGTCTACTACTGGATGGTTAAGATTATCTACCTTCTCAGTAACTTGAACATTTTACGAATTTCCTTGGGAAGGGAAACTTTTCCTTACTAATTCTTTTCTACAGGGGTTGTTGGGGATGGGGGGTGGGACTGGAGTGTGCCTTTTGGGATCGTCTGGTCAGTTAGTGGTACATGTTCCTTTTTCTTTTAATAAAAAGATACATGACCTTGGTGCCAATTAAAATAGCAACGTGGAATGTCAGAGGTGCCAGAGATCTGTCCAAAAGATATCAGGTTCTCAAAAATTGCGTGCTTTTAAATATTGACATTCTTTTGATGCAGGAAACCCATCTCATGGCTTCGGAAACAAATGGGCTACGTTGGCAGGGTTTCTCTCAAATTTTCATGTCCTGTGGGTCATCATCTAGCAGAGGGGTGGCAGTTTTGGTCAAAAGACACATATCATTTGTGGCAGAAGAAAGTCTAACAGATCAAGAGGACAGATTTATTATTATTAAAGGTATACTCAATAATGTCAGGGTGTTGTTAGGGGCAATTTATGGTCCAGTTGGAGGGGATGCGGACTTCCTTATGAGCTTGACTGACAAACTGAGTGGATTTCTGCCCTCCTTGATAATTCTAGGGGGTGACTGGAATATTGCTCCATCACAAGACCCAGATAAAACTTACAGTATAGGCCATTAAAACCCCTTTCCCCTCCACAACTAGCCCTGAGGGATTTTATGGACTTATTGGGTTTATGCGACCCATGGCATCTGCTCAATCCCTCTAGTCAGCTCTTTTCCTTTTACTTCCAGGTCCACCGGTAGTGGTCCAGAATAGATTTCATTTTAACCAGCACCACTCTTCTGGCTGGTATTCACCAGACAGGAATTGAACCAATTGTTATATCTGATCATTCCGTGGCATGGATTTTGATCTCCACCGATCCAAACTTTCAAAGGGACACCTCATGGAAATTAGACACACAACTTCTAAAAGAAGAATGAACAATTTCCCACATTAAGTCGCTAATCTCTTCCTTTATAGATTTCAATACAGATTCCACATGCAGGGAGGACTTGATTTGGTGCTCTTTTAAATGTTGCATCAGGGGAGAATTCATTAATCTAGCTTCCAAAAGGAAAAAACAGAGAGAGGCTAGATTTATTTTGTTGTCGAATCAAATAAGGTTGGCCGAAAATAACTTATCCTCTTCATCTTCCCAATCTGATTTGGAAACCCTACTGAAGCTTAGGAACGAATATGCAGATTTGTAAAGGGAAAAGGCAGACTACGCCATTCTTAAAACCAAAGCTTATTATTTTGATCAAGGCGAGAAACCAGGTAGAATGCTAGCCCTTCGACTGCGGGAAGCAGAAAGCTCAAGACTGATCCCTGCACTGTATTCCCCAGATGGCTCTATTAAAACCTCCCCTCGAGATATTTCCCAGGTCTTCGAATTCTTTAACAGGGACCTATACAGTAAGGGTACTTCTCAAATCTCTCATTCCTGTATTGAACACTTTCTGGATGGCCTTAACCTCCCCTCCCCTCCCTGCAGGCCCATCAGTGTGCAATCCTGGCCTTTCCTGTTACCCTGGTTGAAGTCGAGGAGGCAATTAATGGGTTATCACTGGATAAATCCCCAGGTCCTGACGGTTTTCCCTCCAACTTCTATAAAGTCTTTTGTAAGGAGATAGCTCCCCTTCTCCTGAAACTATTTGATTATATGTTCGCCTCAGACCCCCTAGACCCCACTTTGCTGGAAGCCATGATAGTTCTGATTCTGAAACCAGACAAACCCCATAGTGAGCCTGCCAGTTACTGTCCGATTTCATTACTAAATTATGATATTAAAATTTTAACTAAAATCCTATCTCTTAGAATTAAACAGATTTGGTCTCATCTGCTAAGTCCCGAACAGGTGGGATTTGTGCAAGGCAGAACTTCTGCCGACCACTTGCAAACCCTCTCACATATTTTTCAGGTTGCCCAAGACTCCCAGATTCCTATGGCTTTAGTCTCATTAGACGCAGAAAAAGCTTTCGATAGAGTAAACTGGGAATTTCTTTGGGCTACTCTTAAGAAAATGGGTTTTCCAGAAACCTTTATTCAATGGATTCTAATGGTATACAAGGCACCCACTGCTAGAATTTATTGTAATGGGGTTTTCTCTTCTCAGTTCCTCCTGTTTACTTGAACTCGGCAAGGTTGTCCCCTGTCTCCCTTTTTGTTTAATTTATATTTGGAACCCCTTTTACTTAGTATTAAGAACTCGCCTCAGGACACAGGTTGTTCTGTATATCAGCAATCTCTGACCCTCTCGGTTTATGCAGAGGATATTCTTTTACATTTGGCCTATCCAGAAACCTCACTAACACACACACTACAAATTATTGAGTAGTTTGGTTAAGTAGCTAACTATAAGCTAAACTTAACCAAATCAGTTATATTCCCATTAAATGCTCTCACACACCAACTCAACTTCACTCATTTCTGTATGAGATGGTCCCCTTCCTCAATCAAATATTTAGGCATACATCTCACTAGAGACCCAGAGGCTCTCAGGAGACTCAATCTGGATGATTTGGTGTTGAATATCCTGCAGGATCTCCAAAGATGGGTCAAACTCCCATTGTCATTTTGGGGTTGTATCAGTATTACAAAAATGAATGTTCTGCCCTGTCTTTTCTACCATTTAAACTTACTGAACATCTGGCTCCCAATGTCTTAATTTCAGCAGCTCCACTCTGTCCTCTCTAAATTCATTTGGCAGGGTAAACAGCCTAGACGGGCTTTCTTAAAACTTAACCTACCCAAGGAGAGAGGTGGACTCCGCCTCCCCAATTTTATTTTTTATTATTGGGTTAGTCATCTGTCCAAAATGGGGACATGCTTCGAGGCCATACCCGATGAACATTATCCTATCTGGCTACAGTTGGAGAAAAGGCTTCTGGATATGCATAATCTTAACTCACCCAGGGTTTTTTATTATACTATTTCTGCATTACCTACTCTTATACAAAATTTGGCTGTGGGGTCTCTATAATAGTTTTGACCCAGTGTTGGACTTCTTTAACATTTCATCCAAAAAGGATACGGCTCAACCCCTCACTTTAAACCCTAACATCAAAATAGGAGGTTCTTTGCTTTCCCCAGACTGGCTTCCTCAGTTACAGGATATTCTAGTGGAAAGCATGTTTTCCCAGGATGCTCTCCTCTCCTCAACCGACAAAATAGCTAAACTGAATATTCCTCAGAAACATATATTTAAGGTTTTTCAGTTGAGACATCTTATGGTCTCTATTTTTGGGACCACATTCATGTTGTCCCAAGTCAGACCCTTTTTAGATCAGATACAGGAATATGCAAATAAGCCCCATGGAATCTCCAGGATTTATTCCTTTCTTCTGGGTATCAAATACCCTAATGCCCTTACAGGTTCTAAAACTTGGACTTCTCTTCTGTGAGATTCCTCCTTGATTTGGAGTCAGATTTGGGAGGACATGCATAGATATCTCACTCAAGATAGGCACAGACTTATACAGTATCACATCTTAAATAACCTGTACTATACACCAGTTAAGTTGGCCAAATTAGGCAGGCTACCTTTGGCTAACTGTACATGGTGTGGTGCAACTGAAGGGAACCTGATACATATTTTTTGGCATTGTGACAAGGCGGCTCCATTATAGAACACAATTCAATCCCATCTAGACCCCCTCCTGGGATTGGGTGAATTGTTTACCATAGAAATATGTATCCTAGGGATGTTTTCCAATATTAAAGTTTGGGAGTGCAGATTTCACATGGCTCTAATTTCTATAGCAGTCAAAAGACTGGTTCTCAAGCACTGGATGGACCAACTGGCCATATCATATGCTGAATGGCTGAAGGAAATATCACTTTGTTTTAACACTGAAAGGTTAATAGCAAGCTCCCAGAACCGTATAGCCTCTTTTAATCATAAATGGGGTAAATTATAAGCTTTATATTTGAACTAAGATCCATGTAATGCATGCCTCTGACTGTCTCAGTTTGTTGTATTTTCTTTTTGATGCCTGTTATTGCTGGAATTTTATTTGCTCTTTTGTATCTCTTTGTTACATTGTTTTTAATAAGGCACACTCCAGGGGAAGGGGGTGGGGAGGGTAGTGAGGGGTGGAGGGGTGGTTGGGTATAACAGTATATTATTATTTGGTTATATTTGATCCAGTGACATTCTGGTGTCATGTTACCATTAATCTATTTTTGTTGCTATTGGTGTGTGGCTCATTTGCTTTTTTGTTATATACTTTGTGTCATGACATAGATTAATTAAGATGTTGAATTTCCAAAAAATAAAATCCTTGGGCTTTTACTCCTTAAAATACAGAAGGCAAAGAGGGGATCTATGCCTTCTATTTTCATCTTTTAGTAACAACTATTTGTGGGCTGCTTGGGCATAGAGCTCAAGGAACATTATAAAATCAGGGCACACATATTACAACTAAGAGGGTAAAAATGTAACACTAGGAGAAGAGCACACTGGTGTAACCAAAGGGTCATAAATGTTTGGGATTGGCCTCCCACTGGATGTGCTTGGTAGAACACATATATCTGAATTAAAAAAAATAAATTGGCTCTAAAACTGATTTTTTCCCCCGATGCTAGGGACGAGCATTATATAGGTCAAGGGCCTTCTTTGCTCGTAACTATCTATGAATTATGAACTAAGATGGTACTTCTTTTGTTTGACAATTTAGATGTGGTTTATGGCACTGTCCCTTCCTCATTTCTTGCCAGACTGGATACTTATTGCAATGCCTTTTGCTGCTTTGCCACTGATACTCTCTTTTCAATCAGCATTATTCCCTGTACTCTAGCCTCTCATTACCTCCTCTTGTCTTTTGCCACTTCATTTACTGTGCTTTGTTCATTTCTGAATGTTCTTCATTTTTCCCTGCTTGCTTCTCCTTTCTCCTCTCTACCAACCACTCTTGTTCCTATAAACTTTGATCTAGGGACTCCAACATTTTCTTCATGCCTTATTCCAAATCTGCTGCTGAACAATCCACTCTTTCCTCTAATCTTCCTGCCATTAAGAATTCCCTTTCTCACACATTTCATCTGTCTCCTTCCTATCTTTTTCTCAAACATCATCTTAAACTTCTTTTTGCTCCCTCTTGCTCTTACTCTGACATTGGCAAACCTGCTTCTTGTGCTCCCACTTACCTAATTTTCTGTCTGCTTTCGCTGTGCCAGTACATGCTACAGTATTTCTGTTTCCCCTTCTCTTCCCTTCTCCTTTTTTTGCCTCTATCTGTTGTAACTTTTTGTATGTCCAACATTTCCCCATCTCTTCATTTAATTGTTTTATTCTTTGTTATTTTGCTTAATTATGTGAGTTCCTGGCTAACTCATTAATTGCTGCAGTTTAATGTTAGTAATCAACATATGCCTGTAAACAGTTTTTTTTTTTACATTGACTGTAGATTACCTCCAAAACTTGTTGTCCTTCACAATCCCCTTTTCCTTGTATCACATCTGAAAAGTGCTTTGCCTCAGTGTGTCTTTCTGGGTAAACAATGTTCAATAAATAAATAAATTAGACCAAGGACTGAGTGATATTATGAACTCATTTGCATGCAGGATGGTATTATTTCAAAGTACACTATTCTTAATCTTTTTTTAATGTTATATATTTGGATGGTAGTTTTACCTGTAGGATTTTGCAGTGATTTCAGAGTTTGCATTCATTGTTCTATTGGGTTTTCATTGTGTGTCACATTATGGGTATCTGTGCTTTCACCAATTGTTTGTTTTCTTTCTGTAATGCAGTGTCCACCAATAAAAGGAGGTATTGTTTAGTCTGTTCATTCTTTAGTGTAGTGTGGTTAGGTATTGAGAGCAGTGTGCTAATTGCATTTGGAAGAAGTGTGCTTTCTGTGGTCAGAAATGGCACAGTGTGAGCGACTGGATGCTCAGGGTGGTTGGAGTCAGAGACTGCAGCATGGATGGATGCATAGTAGCAGGAGGAGGACAGAATCAGCAGCAATACCATGGAGGGATTCACATGTGAGGAGAGAGCTGGAGCACTGAGGAGCATGACTGGTTGATAAGAAATATGGAAGGTATTTGTAAGCTAGTATTGGGGAGGTTCAATTTTTTTTTTGTTTTACACAAATGTTATTAAAGATTATAAAAACATCCATACAAAACAAGGAAAATCAGTCATCTGAAACAATCATAATGACAAAAGATAAAAAAAACTTTCACAAGAAACATTAAGTGCTAATCCATATAGTGTATCATATAAGAGTAGTCACATAATAAAAATAACAAGAGAAACAAACAGAGACAGATATAAGTACAGTTTGTGAAACACAGTATATCCAGTAACAAGTATGGTGGGTAGAATACCACTGATCATTCAAAAATAAGGGGGGGTGGATTGAATTATATGGAACTTAACAGAGAAGAAGAAGTAGTACCCAAGGAAGTAAGGTGCTTCCAATACAAATCCCATTTAAGCCAATGAAAATATTGAGCCCCATTATTCCCATCATATTTAAAATGTAAACTTACATACATATCCTCCATAGCATGTATTTCTTTGACTATATTAACCCAGTCATTAAGCACAGACACAGTGGGAGTCAATCACCATTTAGTAAGAGCTTTGAAAGGAGTGGCCACAAAAATATGATGGGGATAATTATTTGTGGGAGTACGGATATCTTCTTGTAGAAAACCAAGAAAAAATAATTCAAAAAGCAATGGGATAGAAGCATTAAAAATATTGGAGATCGACAAAGCTACTGACTTCCAATAAGACTGTAGCTTATGTCATGTCCAAAATATGTACAATTGATCTCCCTTAAGCTCACACCTCTACCAACACAAGTTCAAGACACCCTTCAAATAATGCGCTGTCACCGAGGCTGTCCTGAAAAAGTTTACCATAATTTTCCATCTAAATTTCCGCCAATAAAAAGAGGTTGTAGTTTTATGGATAATTCACCAAACTTTCTCCTTGAATAAAAGGGTCTTGAGTTTGAGCTAACATGGATTCCCAGTGATCCCAAATGGGATGAGGAGAAACATAAACCTGGTGATGGTGAATTTGGTAGAAGTGGGAGATAGCATGGGCCTCCCTAGGGGTTTTATATTCATGTTGAATATACACTGCCAAAGTAAAGGATGCACCAGAATGAAAAATCATTTTAGGAAAGGAGGAGAAAAAATGCACAATCTGAAGGTACTGGAAAAAATTCTGCACGAGGAAGATCAAACTTTCATCTTAATTTTTCAGAACTTGTCAGCATATCCCACTCCAATTAAATCATCCAGAGTGCAAAGTTCATGTTGAAACCACAATCTAAAACCTAGATTATGCATCCCTGGAAGAAAATCAGAATTGCTAAACGTACAATAGTAGATAGAGGATCCATGCAATCTGCATCCTTCACCAATGAACAAAACCCATTCAAATGAAGTATGTCTTGACCAAGGGTTAACAACTTTTAAGGAATGGAATTGAGACAGACGGAGAAGTGACACAATCTTCAGGGGTACTCTTGGAAATTGCTCAACCTTGCATTCCAGCCATCCTGTATTTGGACGGGATTTCAAAAAAGTCAGAATGGGAACAGCTTGAATTGCTAAGTAATAATACTTTAAATTTGGAAGTGCCAGGACTCCCTTAGGCTTACTATGACATAAAACTGAATGACATATATGAAGTTGTTTCCCATTCCAGATGGGAAGCAATCACTCAACTTGTTGCCAAAAAAATGCAGGGAGTTGAATAGGGAGTATTCAAAAAACATAACGAAAATGAGGTAAAACATTCATGTATATGGCCTCGATCCATGCCCCAAGTGAAAGGGGTAGAGATCTCTATCTCTCTAGGTCCTTCTTAACCTGTGCCATAATAAACCTATGGCTTAAATCATACAGATGGTTAAAATTAACAGAAATTTTGAGACCCAAATAACAAATAATATCCAGTACCCACTGGCATGAAAAAAGGGCTTGTTGGCTTTGGTCAAGAAAACCACTTAGTAAAATCACTACAGTCTTAGCCATATTGACCTGAAAATCAGAAATACTACCAAAATTTAATCTGTCAAAAGCCTTTTTGACATCTAATGACAGGGATAACATAGTTAATTTACAATGTTTAACATAAGAAATAATATTTAACAATCTTCAGACATTATTATAAGAATTACGTAAAGGAATAAAGCCCATTTAATCATGGTCAACCAACCGGGATAAGAGATTGAAGACGGGAGGCAATACATTTTGCATAGATTTTAACATCTGTATTAAGGAAAAATATTGGCCTATGCAAGGCCCAGGACTGAAAGTTATTCCCTGGGTTCAGGATAACCATTACTAAAGTGGATTTCCACTCAGCAGGGAAAACATGATGATGCATACAGTGAGAGATTGCAGACTGCAGAAGGGTAACTAAGGACTCCATAAAACATTTATAAAATTCAACAGGAAACCCATCTTCCACAGCAGACTTTTTATTTTTAAGCTCTTTCACAGTTGTGCAAATTTCCTCTTGATATATGGGTCAACCCAGGAAATTCCTATCCTCCTGAGTTAAAGTGGGTGAGTGGACTGAGTGAAGGAAGGCATCAATTTTAGAATCCTGAATGACTTGACAGTCAACAGTATATAACTGAGAATAAAATAGTCCAAATTCCTGAGCAATATCCTGAGGTTGAACTAAAACTCAGGGGAGCAAGGACTGGTATGAAGGTAGCATATAACCCTAGAAGCTTGTGCCTTGCGGAGATGGAGTACCAATAAATGACCTGCCCTCTGTCCTTGAGAGTAATAAGTAAATTTAGTACAGCAGAGCAAATTCTCTGCCTGAACCAGAGAGATTTTATGCCAACTGTGCACGCACATCCTGAATCTGATGGAGAAGATTTGATCCACCATTCAACTTGTGTTGACATTTCAAAGTCATTAGCCATGCCTCCAAATCCAGATGTGCCAATACTCTTTGATTCTTAATGTGAGTGAGATAAGATATAAATTTACCATGGATAACAGATTTCATAGTGTTCCATACAGTATTGAAACATTTCTTAAGAGCCTCTTGAATCATGTTACAAAATTAAGGAGAGGTCAGTGCTCCTACATTTAAATGCCACATGCCTCTGAAGACCACAGGGACCACATCTAAAGTCAAGGTCACTTGGGGCATGGTCAGAGATCTGAATGGGGTGAATTTTAACTTTAGAAACATGATGTAAATAGGAGACCAGGACAAAACACCGACCAATACGAGAATAAGTTTTATGTGCATTGGAATAACATGTTTGGTCACTGTCACTAGGGTTCAGCCATCATTATGCATCCTGAAATCCCACTTCTTTGACCAAGGATTCTAATGTTTTGGCAGCAGGGGATCTATGGGTAGAAGGAGCTGAACATGGTGGTTTAGAAGAATCAAAACAGGATCTAAAATACAATTAAAATCCCTACCAAAAATGCAGAAACCATGGGCTTAATCTGCTATTACCTGGAAAACCTCTTGAAAAAAGGTATGGGAGGGTGAGTTAGGTGAATATAAATGTAAGATAGATAAAGGGGTATCAAAATAAGAACCATTCACCAAAACCCACCTTCCCTTGTGTATCAGCCCAAGAACAATCAGGCATAAAGAGTTATTCTGAATTAAAACAGCAACCCCATTCTTTTTCCCAGTGGGATAAGATGATTCATGGATCACCCGTCCCATGGCATGTGAAGCTTAGAAAGTTCAGCAGGAGACAAATGTGTCTCTTGAATGAGGGCAATCTCAGAGTGCAAATGTTTGAGGTGGGTCAAAATTTGGGCTCTTTTAACAGGGTTATTTAACCCATTTCCGTTAAGGGTGGTTATCTGTAGAGGCACAAATCTGAAGCATAAAAATCAAGTTAAAAATGAAGAAAAAAGAAAACAAACTACAATACAATCTAAACCACATCCCTCATATCCAAACATACCTCTATACAACTTAGTCATGAGGAAAACACATGGGGGAACCCAGTCTCACAGAAACCATAACATACCTTCTACCATAAGAAATAAAATGGAATACAATAATTAATAGGGAACAACATAAAACAATAAAAAAGGAACGTTAAGAGAAGTAAAGGATATGTCTACCCACTGTACCAACATTAAAAATAAAAGTGCAAAAAGCTACACCAAATAGTCAAATCCCAACAATAAGAAGATGAAATAAGTAACATCCCAAGGATACAATTCAATACCCCCCATAAATCCCCAGAAAGAAACATGCAAATTAGTCAACAAACCAGGTGACATCTCAATAACCACCCCCCCCAGGCCATATAGAGGCCAACATCCTTACATAACTAATACAGAGCAGTTACCATATTAAAAAGGTTGTGGAAACCCTTCAGGTTCTCCACAAAGGGAACATGCCCTCCACCATTGGAAGTCCCACTGGACAGAGGGCATGTACAAGCCTGTGTAAACCCCCTCGAAGCCACTGCCGTCTGAGCTGTGTACTTCCAGTGTCAAGATTAAAGCAACAAGCCCGATGCCCATATTAAAATAATATCTAACTGAATCAGGGCTAGGAAACAGCTATTAAAAAGATCCAAATGGATAAAGTAAATGGAGGGTCATCAGTACATCAACATCCATATAACTCCCCTTAAAGTAAAAGTCAAGATTAATAGAATATGAGTCAAATTTAAAAAAAAAGAATTCCTCTCCTGTCAACACAAAAGCAACAATTATATTACATAGAGAGACTCATCAGACACTAAGGAAAACTTTTACTGTATATGCTATCATTTTATGAATAGTCATATGACACAAAAATAATGGCAACATTTTACAGGGAGGAATGAGCCAGTCCAACATAAAGTTGAGTAGAAAGCATATACAGTCTGCAGAACCAGTACAATGTATAAAAAGAAAAGGTCCATAAAGTCCTCGGAGCATCTTCTTAAAACAAATCCCCCACACGTAATACTGTAGCTTTCACAGTAAATAATGTCCAAATATCATACAGGGATCCTCTGTATCACATACAATATGAAAAGAAGCATTGGACTAAATCTGCCCCAACATCACTAAAATCATCAACAGTACTTACATGGGCTAAATTATACCTTCAAAAAAGCCCATCCAGCGAAGTGTAAGAAGAAAAGAGACAATAGTTGAGAAATAGTCTGTAGAGAATACTCAGGCTAGCATTTCTTGACAATAAGCTTATAAGAGTGCCTAAATCCCTTTAAGGGCTTACGCAGTGCATCGCTTTTTGTTGGTGAAGAATAACAGTAGAATGTATGGGAAGAAACAAGCCAATCCAACAGAAGACAAAGATGAAATATATGCAGCCTGCAGAACCAAGTCAACGTATATATAAACAAGAAAAAGTCCATAAAGTCCTAGGAATATGTTCCTAAAGCAAATCTCCTGAACTTAATGGCATCAAGAGCAAATGATGTCCATACCACATACAGAGAGTATCCATAGCATGTTGAAATATGAAAGATACATCAGACTAAATCCAACCCATAGTCAGCAGAATCACCAACTTACATTGGCTGAAATATACCTTTGAGAAAGCCTGTGCAATGAAGTATAAGAGGAGAAAAAGCAAGAATTCAGGAGCAGTCCATTGAGAGTACTCAGGCTGGCTCTTCTCTGCAGTAAGCTTATAGGAGAGCTTTAATCACTTCAAAGGCTTGATTAGAGCAGTGCTTTTTGCTGGCTGGAGAAACTTTTGAGCACACATCCTCAGGCAACTCTTGTTTTTCCCTTACATCGGAGTATTCCATGGCTTCCTCTCAATCCACCAGATTGCAGAATTTAAACTCTTGCCAGGCCAGCTCAGGGTCATCAAACAATTTAACTTCATTGGGAAAATGTCCTTCCAAGCAAGCAGGATATGGGGTTGAGTACTTGATCTGTTGTTGCTTAAGAGCACGTAAAATAGGTGCATATGCGCTCCTCCTGGTCATCAAAGCCTGAGAGAAGTCATTATCAAATCTAATCCGGTTGCTCTCATATATGATCTGGCATTTTCTCCAGGTTCTAATTAGAAGAGTTGGCTTAGCAGCATAGTTCACAAAATGGCAAACTATAGATCGGGTTTTCTAGTTCAGGCGAGTTGGGGAAGGAGCCAGCGACCTCTGGGCATGCTCTGTTAACAATGGACCAAGATCACCAATGCCTAAAAGATCCATTATCCAGTTTTGCAGAAAGAGTGGCAGGTCTTCATTCCCTTCCTCACCTTCTGGAAGATCATAAATTTGTATATTGTATATTATTTCACCATGACCTATGATCATCACATTTGTCAGCAAGTTGCATAGTTTCTTGTAGTAATTTAACCACAGCCCATTCCATCCTGTCAACCCAAGAGTCTGTTGAAGATTGGTGCAGCTCTAGGTCTCAGAATTTAGTGTCATGGGCCACTAAATTATATTTAAGATCATCAGACATGCTCCTTGTTTCAGAGCGGAAAGATCAAAGTTGCTTCAGGAGATCCAAATTGGTAGTAGCTACCACCACCACTGCTGTGGGTGCCACTTCAGGGACAGACACCATCTCAGAGTCAGGACAAATAGATTGTCACATTGGAAATTGTTATCAGCTTTCCCTCCTTTCACCTTTTTAAGCCTGACCATACAGTTAAACTTCCTCCCACAATCGAAATCAGGCACTTGTAAGCCCAAATAATAAATAAAGGGAGGCAAGAAACTAAGGCATCAGGCTAAGCAAAAAATCTAAGACACAGTCTTGTATGGTGACATCACCAGAAGTCTGGAGTTGTTCAGTTATTAGGTTTGTTTTTAAAAGGTACAGAATTTTTTAGGTAGAGTAGTGGATTGATTTTCAGGTACGTCATCATTGGTTTGGTAGCAATGGTAATTGATGTTTTAATTGGCTTGGTAATTAGTTGGGAGCAAAGTCAGGGCATGAGAGGATTAGCTGGGGAGAGGGAGGATCAAGCATCTAAGGGACTGCTCTACTTATCTGAGGAGTGATGGTATGATGGCTGCTGCATGCCTGGGGCTGGGTAGGCAGCATGTCAGCAGCTGCAGCAAGAGAGTGAGGAGTGGCAGACGTCAGGTAAGTTGCATGCAGAAGCATGTTTGATGTCATCCTAGACAACACTGCATGCATGCTAACATACTAAAATGCCAGCAGAATAGGACTAATGGTCTTTCATGTCTGCTCATTTGGTCAGCCCCCACCCTGAGAGCTGACCTTGCTGCCCCTCTCACCCTCTCTGGCTTCTCCCTTCCCAGTCTCTGATATTCTTGCTGCACTGGACTTTGCTTCCAGAACCCTTCCCCCTGTACCTGTCCCACCCCCTCTTAAACCCCTCTACTGTCTCTGCCTCCACCAGCCCCCTGGGCAGTGCATTCCATGGCTCCACCACCCTCTCAGTGAAGTAGCACCTCCTCCTTTCTCCCCTCAATCCCCCCCCCAGCTTCTACCCATACCCTCTAGTTGCTCCACCCTCCTTTCTTTGGAGCACCCTGACTGCTCCTTCCCTATTAACCACCTTCACGTACCTGAAAACCTCTATCATGTCCCCCCGGTCCCTTCTCTCTTCCAATGTGTACATATCTAGCTCTTCGAGCCTCTCCCCATAGGTTCTGCCCCCCAAGACCATGCTCCTCAGAGAAGGATGAACACAGAGCATACACAGGCTCTGTACTGATAATGCAGGCACCTCCCATTCTGAATCCATGTTTGGCAGATTAAGAGGACTACCCTGCCACCCCACAATGGGTGGCAGGGTGTGCAATCTGTGGGGGCTAGAAAGGGAGAAGCCAGGCGTCAAGGCTGGAGGTCAGTGTGAGCAGGAGTCCAGCCAGGTAAGATGGGGGATAAACAGAATATTAATGTTTTAATTGGTTAACAGGTTAAGCAATTAGTTGTAATTAGTGAAATATCAGGGGTTTTATGTCCCAAAGGTATATACTCACAATTAGTGAAAGAAATATCTTGCAATTTTTTGATTAGTGTAGGCATCTATTCCAAATTTTACAGAAAGAATAAACTCCTTTTATACCTCTTTGCAAGCCATAATGTTAACTGTTCAGTGCTGGGTACCTTTAAAGTTAAACTTCAAAAAATAGTTACTTTTAGGAATGTCTGTACCTGCTACTGAACTAAGGGCCAGATATTCAAAACTTAGCCCCAGGGCAAACTTAGCACTGCATGGCGTTCTAAATTAGCCCGGAACCACTAGCATGCTATATTCAAAGGAATAGCGTCGGGGATATACCTGCTGAAAATAACATGCAGAGGAAGCCGTGCAAATAGGGCAGTGAGTTCAGTGCAAAATAGCCCTGCAAAGAAGACAACACTGAACATAGCAGCCATGCAGTGCAAAGAGCAACAGCAGCACAGTGCAGAGGGGAACAAAATAACGTGTACCAAGAACAAGAACCCAAAGACAATATCAGCAACCTGAAAGATAAAACAATCAGCCAAGAAACACACAGGACACAGAAATGCAAAGCTAGAAATATGTGCATTCAAATGCAAAACACGAATAAGTGAAACTACTGTATGTACAGCAAAGGTTGAAACTGGGGAGGAGAAACAAAACAGCAAACTGGAAATCGAAAATGGGAAACAAAAAGAGTGCAATCAAAAACAAAGCAAACACAAAACAGTAAAGCAAAGTCAACTATGTACAAGTGCAATATAGCTGCAAAGGGGTGGAGGGCAGGGAAAACTGCAAAACAAGGGAAAGGGCATTAAGGGTTCGATGGCTGGGGCTGTGCAGGTGTGGGGAACAGCTCTTCTAGGATCCTCGCCACCTTCCTGGTCTCAGCAATGATCACAGCCTGCTGTTCAATCAACGTCCACTGCTTCCTCACAAGTCTGAGGAACAGGACGTCCCTCACCTCACCCTCTTCAGGCCTGGTGGCCCATAGTGAGTGCCTCCAAGGACTTATGCGCAGAAAGACAATCATGTAAGGCCAGCGCACTGACAATGTAGAGCAATGCAACCCTCAGGGCAATGCCCCAGGGGTGGACAGCATGTCCCAACAACCATGGCCATTTGCCCAACTGAAAACATCACACGTGCCACCAGCAGTTTTCCTGTAAGCCACAGAAAGAAACAGCATGGCCACACAACCACCCCAAGCACACATGAAGGCCCAGAAGGACCCTGCCGATACCCACAAGTCTGGGAGAATACGCCATGGCTGAGCAATATGGTGGCTGCCAGACTGCAGAACAATTAGCCCCCCCACCCACAAACTGGCCCACAGAACAACAGTAAAGAAATATAATGCAATGCTTGGGACATGCTGCCTACAGCAACAGTAGTCACAGACAGTATGTTACACAACAATACCAGCACAAGGTACACAGGCCAGGAACCAGCCAACAGAGCCCTGTAACAGTGTCACCCACAGCCCATGCAGCTGGAATACCACCCACCCCCATGCCATGACCATGACAGCACTGAGGCACCATGCCCATGTGCAAGCATGGCATGTGATAGTGCCCAGAAGTGATGCACCACCCCAAAATACCTGTGACCCACCACCCTGCGGCTGCATTGCATGAAAACAGCATGGAGGCCTACTCACTTGCAGTAACCTTCTGCTCCTCACTTGAGTCAGTACCCCTACGGCAGTGTCATGGCCCCTCCCTCCTGGCTGGCTGGTCCAGTCTGTGTGCTCTGCAGAGGGAAGTGAGAACACAGTTGTCGTAACAGCATGGACAATACCATCTCACATACAACCACACAGCAAGTATAGCAGTGACCGCTACAATGACCGCCCTTGCATAGACCACAGGATGCCTGAATGCAATGGGTGCATGTGCAATACATGTTGCAGTGGAGGGCCCAACTGTGTGCTGTGTGCACACAGAACAGCACAAGACAGGTACCCCTCTAGACATGGACACCATACAACCACAGAGGCACAGCACTGGTGACACTGTAAAGCACACACAGGCAAGTTCGACTGACACCATCCCTCTAAGTGACTGTGTGGCTGCACAACACTGATGTACATACATAACCCGAATGTAGATGTGTGTGTGTGTGCACAAGCACAGTGCCTGAGAATGATAGTGCCGTGACAGTGGTGAAACTTACCTAGCACAGGAACAATCTCCTCCCGATCCATCTGTCTGAATCTGTCCAGGTGCTGCCTTTAATGGTGCTATATGTCTACATACCTGTGTCTGCCTGCACTGCTCCACATTCCTTGTAGTGCCTGTCTTCTGTGAAAGGTGGTGGGCAATGGACACACAGACCTGCTGTCTAGGCCAGTCATCCTCACTGACCTCCCAAACAGCTGGCGGTCCCTCTGCACCACCAGCTGCACTTGGTTGGCCAATTCAGCCTCCCCCCATCTGTGGTCTCTCTGCACTGCTGCCCTCTGTCTCCTTCCTTCAGGCATCCATGTAGAAAGAGCTGGCTATGCTGCCACCCTAACACCCTGGTAAACACACTCACAGTGACACTGGGAATGGCCATGTTGCACATTTGCACCATGCTACATGTATGCAGATGGCACAAAACCAGAATACGACTATCCTAGACCCAGCTGTGCTACCGAGCATGCATGACCCATGTGTGACCCCAATGTCATGGCATCATCATGCATGCTCCATTGCGCCTTGTGTAAAATGGGTTTGTGCAATGCTAGACGTGTAGTGCAGTGCTATAAATTGCCTGGAACTAATGCATTAGCCCAGGACAAAATTGTGCTATATTCAAAATCAGCATTCAAATGAATCTACTTAGCAATGCACATGCAGTCTGCCATGTAGTACCCCATTACAGCCTCATCTGCATGTATTAACTGTGGATTGCCCTGCCTGGCTATTTTTGGCTTCCCTCGGCTCCACCTGCATGTTTTTCATGAATGCAGGTTTTTTGAGGAAGACAGTCAGAAGCAAGAAATGCCCCAGGAAGTCACAGAAGGATGAGCACCCCAATCCAGGTGTGTAGGCCACTTTACTCAGATTCCTGTAATGTATGTTTACACAGTGTTCACTCCTATGCATTGCAGTGTACTGTGAACAGGTTGCGGGAACAAGTTGTGCTCTAAATGACACCAATATCCTGGAACACTGAAAGCCAGATTGCCGCAGGGCCTGCATACAGGCACCAACATCCCCAGCACTGCAGGGAAACGTGGACCATGACAGACACCCTGTCTGTGTGTGGCCATGACTTCACATACGATGGCACACCCATGGCAGCAGTACCGTGGCACCAGTGTACTGGAATGGGGGGGGCAGCACATGCACACATCAATGCCATCTACACAGGTACTGTGTAGTGCTGCTGTGTATCATGGGTATGCCAAAAGGGTGTCTGTGGCAACACATATGGCAGGACATGTGCAGGGCATGGGCCACCACACAGGCATCCCCATGTGCTGTGTGATGTCTGGCATGCATGTGTCCTATGTGATTACCATATGCCTTTTGTTGACATGCCCTGTCCCACATGCAGTGTCACTTACTGAGGTAGAGTCCCAGGGACTGTCCACAGCAGAGGTGCTGAATCGAGGATGTCCATGTGACAGGTGTCAAGGGTAGTGATGGGTGGGGTGGCATACAGTGGCCCATGCGTGGTATGTTCACCAGCAGCTGAATGATCGCATCATGCTACGCACACATCTGGATAGGGTCACCTGTGCCGTATGATTGTAAATATGGCCTGTGCAGTACAGCCATGCTATGGTCCCAGTGGCCCACAGCCACACCAGGGATACCACAGCTGCAGAATGTGTGCAGACATGTGTGCATTGCTGTGGTGTCCATAGCATGGTCCTGTCATCCCATGGTACAGAATGTCAGGTGTGAGCCATGGTCATGCCTGGTCACTCATGTACCAATGGGCCTCAGACATACCTTTGTCATGGTACTGCAGGGACAGCTGTGAAATGTACTGCCTGTGCAGTGCACTGTCTAGCAGTAACACACACATGGTGAGACACACACGCACCAAGGGGTTACTTACAGACAGATATATATACACACACACTCACACACACATCCCCTGTTGTTTTCTATAACTCACCACTGTCCCCTCCTCCCCACACAGGTGCCAATGAATGACAGGCATGTCTCCAGGCGTATAAGTCCTCCTACAATGAACTCAAGGCCCTGGTCACTGCGTACAAGGAAAGGGAGGCACAGATGCAGAGGTACAAAAATATAGACACCACCATGCACCTGATGTGGGCTGAGATCACGTGCAGGATCACTGGATGTGTGCAGGAGGAGGTGGCATGATTTGCTGAGGCATGCCAAGAAGAAAGAGGCATGGCAGCTGTGGGCACTGATGGGGACAGGTGGTGGTCCCACGCAGGCAGAATCGAAGAGGGTGGAACTGATAATGGACATTGTTGCTTCTACCCTCAGGTCAGTGGCCCTGGTGGTGTTGAGTGTGGGGGTTGTGAGACACTGTTGGAATTCATTGCCTAGTTATCCTAGGGAAGCTCCCTTGGTAGAAGCCTTTAAAAGGGGTCTCAAGACTTATTCTTTCTTGAAGGCTTTTAATTGTTAAATATGTTGTATTATTGTTAAAGGGAATAGATAAATTATTTTAAATTATTGCTGACTGTCAGTTAATGTATTGTTATAGGATGGTTGTTTTAATATTTGTATTTCTGTTTCAAAAGTACAGCACTGAGTCTTGGAAAGGGTCGCTCTATAAATAAAGTATCTATCTATCTATCTATCTATCTATCTATCTATCTATCTATCTATCTATCTATCTATCTCTCTCTCTCTCTATCTGCACAGAGCATGTGAGTCAGAGTTCAGGTAGCTAGTGGTCCACATGGTGACAGCTGGGGTGTTCTGGTGGAACTGCAAGTGAGGTGGCATATGGCAGGTGTGGCCTGCCCACATCTGTTTGCATGTGGATGTCCTGGTGGTGTCATGGGTGTTGTGGTCCTTCTGCGCAGTAGGAGGGCATGCATGCAACATGTGCCCAGTGTTGCTTGCATGATGTCCACACAAGCGGACTGTGTCACGTGACATGCATGCCTCATGTGTGTGTGTCTCTGCACCATGCCATATTGTGGTACACCACATGTGGCACTATCTACAGTACAGGTCCTGCAGCCATACAGTGGCAACCATCACAGGCGTGTGGGTGTGTGTTCCACATAGTGGATACAGTGGTTCAACTGCCCCCTGGGCTGCATGGACTGGGTGTAGGTCTTTGGGTACCATGCCTGTGGTGGTGTGTGAGCATTGTACACTTGGTTGCGGCAGGAACAGTGTGGCATTGGTGGCATCCTGGTGGTGTGCATGCAGTGGCAGTGGTGTGGGTATCTCGTGCCATGTACAGGGAATTCACACCATTTCTCTTGCTGCACAGCTCAGGCTGTCGAACAAGCAGTGGTGGCCCATGATGTGGAGGAAGATGATGAAAGCCAGCCAAGACCTTTGGGATCCAGGCTGCAGGGGCATGGTGGCCAGGACACAACAGTTACAAAGCACACCTCCAGGGAGGGTAATGCAGCCATGGTGTATGATGATGATGCTGCCACATATGTATCCGGACTGTGGTACATGAAGGACTTGGACTTTGGGATGGGCTGGCTCTTCATCAAAGTTTCTACATTGGCCCTGAGGACCTGTCCATGGTTGCCAGCACTGGCCATGATGCTGACACACAGACTTCACCTGCTAGGCAGCTGGTGCCCTTGGTCCTGCCAGGATTGCCCATAATATTTGGTAATGGTACCTCTGTGGAAATACCTGCTAGCAGCACCACAACAGCCACCACCACCACCACCACCATCATCATCACCGCCACTGACACTGTTGATGGTGAACGGGCAGTGTGAGGATGGACAGGACCCCTGACATAGGAGTGACCTGTGTGCAGCCAGGCTGCCATGTCCTTGCCTTCACAGGGGTTGTGTGGCAGGCAGGAGGGTGCTGTGGGCCATCAGGCTGCAGAACCTGGTGCCCACCAACCCCAGCCAGGAAACATACCCCAGCTCCCGCACTTGTCCAGGGTGTGCAGCCCCAAAAGGGGCAAGAAAACTCGAGTACCTGAGTGCTCCTCTGCAGTGCTGTGGACCCACAGACAGCCACACAGCAGGAGCTCCATGCCTTCCGGAGGGAGATGCAGCAGGAATTGTCCTTCCTCTGTGAGGTAATGGCCACTGGTCTCCAGTGGGCTGAGCAGCAGGCCGAGGAGTATGAGGAAAGGCACCTCAATGCCCTTGACCAGGGTTTTGGTGACCTCACTGGGGTGATGAGGGGGCTCACTGACACATTTAGGGAAGTGGCACTAGATGGTTAGCAGTGCACATGTGGTGCACACCAGTGTCCATACATTGGTGGTCTCCTGCATACCTCCACAACATGTGGTGGGAGGTCAGGGTCATCCAGCACAGCCTCCACCATGGCCACAGCATGGCAGCCTAGGCCGTATAGGTCACGAGCATCAGCAAGCCCGCTGCTTGGCTATGGTCGCAATAGGGCCACATCATCCTCAGCATCATCACCTGCAGCATCCGCAACCCACAATACACCCACCTCCAGGGTTCACCATGGGGAGTCTGTCAGGGTCCATCGTGGGAGATGGCAATGATTGCATGGTCCCACCGCTCACACCCACACACATGATACTCACACACACCACCCACATCCACCTCTGTTACACAGCACACATTCCACCCCATCCACATTACACTTGTGTTAGCATGTGTCTTCAGTGGTTTTAATCAATAACACATGTGTTGCACATGTTGAAACACACTCATTAAACTGCTTTGCTCGCAAGTTTGTTGTCAGTGTTTTCGTCACTCACCTGGCCATCCATGCTATTGTTCCAATGATGTTGTTGCACTGCCCTTGTGACCTCCTAGCCATGCAATGGTCCCACCTCGCAAGTTGCTCTACCATCCACTAGACATCTCGCTCTGTGCCACTGTATGGATGTCCCTTGGGTTCAGGCACACATATTCAATGGTTCAGTGCCATGTTGTGCAACATGCAACAGGCAAGGAATATGCGACAAACCTTGCAAGGGTTATATTGTAGGACATTGCCATAATGGTCAAGGCAGCGTAAATGCATCTTAAGCATGTCAAAGACCCTCTTGATGACATTCCTGGTGGCGGCATGTGCCTCATTGTACTGCTCCTCTGCCACTTTTGCCAGCCAGAGGACTTGGGATAGGAGCCTGGGTCTCAGAGAATAGGCACTGTCCCCTGTGAACACATTACATTGTGTTAGAACCATCCTACTATGACACTCACCCTGACTGTCTGCTACACCTACTTTGATAGCTGCCTATTGCCCCCCCCGCCCCCCTCTCCAACACCCATGTCTACATACTCCTGGCACTGTCCCACCATTGGGGTGAGTTGTGTCATGCCTGCCTGTTTTACTCACTGACAAGGTGCACCACTGGGTATGCGGCCATCCTCAAACACCTGGCACAGCCTTGACTGGTGCCAGATGAAGGCATCATGGGCACTGCCTGGCTACTGCGCAAAGGCATTTACAATGCATCCTGTTGCATCGCACACCACATGGCAATTGATGAAGTGGTGGCCCTTCCTGTTAATGTACACATCACCACTATCACAAGGTGGTGCATGTATAGCAACATGGATGCAGTCAATGGCATCAAGTACAGCTGGTAAGTGTGCAACCCAATAGAATTGCTGCATAGTTTTTCTGCACTCCTCTGCTGTACTGGGAAATATGATGAATTCACCAGCATGTGGCAGGAAAGCATGAAGAAAGTGGGTCAGGAGGCATGAGGTGATCATTTGTGATACACCTATGGTATCTTCCACCAGTGTCTGAAAGGACCCAGTGGAGAGGAAGCACATTGCAGCCATCACCTTTTACTCCACAGTCATCACATGGCTGCATTTAGTGTTACTCTGCATCTGCCCATGGAAGAGCTCACACAGCTGCCTCAATGTGACCTGGTTCATCCTGTAGCGGCCCACAAGGTAGTCATCTGGGAGTGTCTTGTATGAGACTCTGGGCCGGTACATCCTGTATGCAGTGTATCTTCTTGTCCTGCAGTGTGGGCCAGGGTGAGCCTGCTCCCTGACTTACTCCTCCAGCATTACAGCCATGAGTATAACCAGCACTGTATTGTTTACAATGGTCATCTTGCTTCCTGGTGTTTCCATGCCCCCCTCTGTGGTTTGCCCTGACTTTAGACATGCTTTTTATAGGTGGTAACTTGCGTTGCGCTATGGGTTGCTCTACATGGCCTTGCCTGGCACTATTCCTTTGAATGTGGCTTAGAGCCAGAATGCACGTCCCCACCTCTCTGTTTGCACTTTACATACATTATCTTTTTGTGACAGCGCTACTGCCTTGTGCCGGTGCTAGTCCCTTCTTTGAATATAGCAGCCTGGCGCAATGTTGGCACAATAATGGCACAAACATTTTGCCCCTGGGGCCATGTTTTGAATATCTGGCCCTAAGTGTTTTGTATTCTTTGTATATTTTAATGTTTTGTATTGTGTTTGTATTTATGGCATACTTACGTATCAAAGCTTCACAGAGTGGTAGCAATGATAGCACTTGGGTTCTAAGCACCCCACCTCCACCCCCCCCCATGCAGGCAGGAAAACCTCCAATCCAGATCAAGATTCTTTGCAAACAAAAATCACATGCTGTCACCAGCTCCCCCAACTCACACACACACACACACACACACACACACACACACAAACTCTAAACACTCACAGTCCTCTATTGCCAGAATCACACTCACACAGCACTCTTTGTTATGTTGTATTCCCTTCAGCATGATAATCCTTTCAAAAATGGCTGACTGCTTGTTTATGAAAATATATCAATGCTGAAAGTCAATGCTATGTCATTTTATAATGCATTTCTAAGCAGTTCTAAATAAATAAGCAATAAAATGGGCAAAGTTAAATCAAGAAATTTTTTTTCATCACTTAAGTATTATTTTTTTTTCTTATTGGAAGCCCCAATTTCATGACAGACATGCAAATGCTGCTTTTGAATTCTGCTACTGTCTCTCCATTCTTTCAGCATCCATTCACACAGAAATGTGGGAATGAATGACAGGAGACACAGCGATAGTGTAGTGAATTCAAAAGCAATGCTAGTCACAGTCTTGTTCCTTACAAAAACATACAGATACAAATAGCAGCTGTACCAACATGCAAAATAGATTTTATTGCTTATTTCCTCACAGATCTTCACTGACAACTTCACTTACCACTCGAGATACAACTCAAACTAAACATAGATATATGTATTTTTATTTTTTTCTCACTTTCCTTTTCAAAGTCCTGCCCTTTAAGTCATTTACCTGACCACGATAGAGACACTCAGAGTGTCAGTGAAAGAATTCTTGACTATGTCTGCGACAACCAGAGAAATTCATGCATGCGATAGCCAGACACTTGAAAAATGTACTGGATGCAATTGACAATGGATTCATTTTTAGAGCTATCTACCAAGTTAATCCCAACCCAGGATGTTGGGACTTCGATAATCTGCTGCTGAAATGAGAAACTCGCCTCACTGCACCCCCAGCTGGTCTCTCGCATCCTATCAGCTGGGATCCAACTGCCGTCTGTCTTGTCCGGGACCACTGGCACCCTGTAGCCCCTGCAGCTTACACCCCACAGTGGGGTGGCAGGGAGCCCACTAACTCCCCACCCAGAATGGATCCAGCTCGGGTACCAGCATCCCAAAGAACACTCGCGGACAGCCATCAAGCCATAGGAGGTGCCACTTTTTCCCTCTTCCGAGATTCCCCTGAGTTGGTGGGCATGCAATGACACCAGCAGTCATAAGCAGGCACGCATCCGCATGCATCCCCATCCAGGCATCTTCCCCCGACTCCTTCCCTGAGTACGGCATGCATCTCCGCCCCCAGCCTCCTCCAGGGGGCAGTCAGGCACTGGCCATCATGGACCCCCCCTTCCCTGGAGAGGGAGAGGGAGAGCAGTTCTTCAGATGCTCAATCCCTCTCCTCCCCTGCCAGCCACCGGCGGCCTGTGCTCACTCCCAAACCTAGGTCGTCAGCATGGTGTGAGGGGCTGCCATCAGCGCCTCTGCCCTCAGCGCCACCAGGCCGGCCATCTAGCTCCTTTTTTGAAAAATGATTACAGATTAGTTATCAGATATGCCCTGTACTTAATCCCTTTAACTGACTGCATTTTTCATATATTGTACATGTACAGAGTTGATCTGAATATCTATTTAACTTATGTTTAGTTCTGAATTATTCACTTGCACTTCAGACACTTATTTTATCTCTCTTCTTGTTCTGTAGTGATTTGCGCCAGAAAAAAGAGTGAATTCCTATATGTGTCAATCTACCTCTTCTCCTTTTCCTATTATACACCACACACACACCTTTTTTGTCCTTCTTGCTTTAAGAGCTGGTGAACGGCTTTTTCCATGACTGTATGGGGTGTAATGGACCTCACATTTTATGAATATTTCTCCATTAAAAATGTTTCTGTTACACTGTTCTCAACTTGGCACTATATTTAATTCTGATTGATGGGCATTTAACAAATGCCTTTCAATAAAGACATCATATTGTGTATGTAAGAGGATCATCACCATTCTGTGTGCCTTTGTGAAAGGAATTATTTCTGAAATGGGTCTGGTGTGAGAAGTGTGTTTTCTCATCTGTTTGTGCACTGAATAAACTGCATTACTTGTGACTCCAGCTGAGCAGCATTGTTCTTTCTATTACACTCTTACACCTTTTTATTGGGACCACTATCTGTTCGCTGGCAGTCTGGGGCACCATTTTTTTAACTGTGTAACTTACTTCCTTATAGTGGTCAAATCTGGAGATTCAATGATCACCTGAGGGAGGTTATACAGTACCTTTTAACTTACTACTACTATCCCCGTATGTCTCTGATTTCTTTTTTATTTCTTTTGAGGTACACGGGAAGGAGACAGAGACAGGCAAGCAGAGGGAGAGAGCAGAAGCAGATAGAGGGAGGGAGTGGACTTTGTTTTATCCCTTTTTTATACATATATACATATGTTTTCAAACTGAAATGCTGCATGGGACGCACAGATAGTTTAAGAGACAGAGAGAGTGAGAGAGAGGCAGAGAGACAGAGAGGGAGGGAGCGGGTTTTATTCTTCTTTTTTATCTGGCTATGCCATCACTGAAATGCCACAGGAAATGCAGACACACTTCACAGGAGAGAGACAGAAAGAGAGAGAGAGTGACACAGGGAGTGGGCTGCATGGAGACCCTGTTCACTGGAGGGAGAGAGAGACAGAGGGAGGGTAAAAAAAAATAGTGCAAGCTGCGGAGTCGACTTTTTTGACACTCAACATGTCTGTTCGCAAGGAATGTAAGAGTACTTTTACTCAAAGCAAGAGGTCTGCAGGGCTCTGTCTACTGCAGCTATAAAAACAGAGCTTCTGTATTTGCTGTCATGAAATGCCTGGCTGTACAAAAATATACAGAAGCTCTGTTTTTTTTTAATTTTTTTTATGTAATGCTTTTTGCCACCTGCTGCGGCACGCTACCGGCTTGGGGCATCCAGCCACTGGCTCCACCCACCCAGAGAACTGGATAGCTCAGACTGCACCCAGGAGGATCAGGGATGGCTGTCTTGTCATCCCACTGGGGGGTTCCCCCTCTGCCTCAGCCAGCCAGGACAGCCCTGGAACCTCCCGGACAGGATTCCACTAAAGTCCTCCAGGTGGCTCGGAGAGTGGCCATCAAGCTGCATGGTCATGCCCAGCCACTTTTTCCTCTGATTGGTCCCCTGGAATGCGGATGTGCTATGACATCCGGGCACAGCGTGCCGACATCCACCACGCTCCCTCCAGATTGCCAGCACTTGTAGTGCCCCTGAGCATCCCCAGGAGCCACTACAGCACGGCGAGATTCCCCCCACCTCACCTCAGGACTGGGAGACCAGTCTATGGATGCTCAATCCCAGTCCTTCCCTGCTGACCCCCAATGGCCTGGGCTCATTCCCGAACCTGGGTCACCAGCCTGGCGTGAGGTGTGGTGTCCAGCGCCTCAACCCTCAACACCACCGGGCCGGCAGCTCTGTTTTTTCTTTTTTGTTTGTTTTTCTGTTTCTCTCAACTGTCCAATTTTAGTACTGTAAAGTGACCTAAAAGGAATCAAGATTACATATTTGCACAGCTTTGTGAACACTTATTTTAACATCAGTCACTGAGTGATTATCACAGTTTGATATGTGATTGGTGGCTGTGACAATGTACATCAGTGACAAATGCGGATATGGCTCATGTGTTCTGATAAGCAGTAAAGGGAAATTATTTAGATTTACTTTTTTTTTTTGTTTGTTTGATGTCAGACCTTCATGGTTTAGCAATACATTCTGCACACTTCGCAAATGTTACAGTGTATGATACATCAATTTCATACCCTCTCTTTAAAAAAATAAAAGAAATGTAAATATAAGTAATTTCCCTTCACTGCTTATAGGAACACATATTTGTCACTGATGTACACTGTGACAGTGACCAATCATTATAGTGGTGCGGTAGGGCTACTATAGTTAGGGTTGCTGGCGAGTTCTGTTAAACTCGATTTTTTGTTTGATTCGTACAGAAAGACAGATTTACTGATTTGCATAAAACTTTCAGGATTTGTTCTACTTGACAGAATAAATTATCACTAAATGTTATTATGTAAATCTGTTTAGTATTTTTAGAGATATTAAAGTCTGCTATGTTTTTTCATTTTGACTTTAATGTTTTTTTCTGAATTTTTGCTCTTGTCCAGTGAAAAAACTATAAGTCCTTAAACTGTGAAATTTTGCAGGATTGTGTAGGTTGATGGGTAAGGATTTCCTAGGGATGTTTGATGTTTGGGAGCTTTTTAGTTTATATGACAATCACAGTAGCCAGTTTGTCAGAAAATTAGAATCTGCAGTCTATATTTTTTTTAATGGCCCAAAACCCTAATCTACTGTGGTCATTCAAAACTGTTTGGGGGGGGGTGTCATATGACCCAGTGTTGTTGCTGTACAAACAAAGCTATGCTTGAATATGTGATGTCTATCTCTGAAACAGCTGTGCATATCTGTAGAGTGCCACAAGGCACAATTCTGGCTCCCATGTTGTTTGCTGCATACATGCTGCTACTGGGTGAATCATAAGACAGGATGACTTGGAGGTTCACTGTTAGGCAGTTGATTTTCAGCTTTATCTGTCATGTTCACCTAATAAGGGTGATGCAGGCCCTGTGCTGTGTTAACACCAACCGAAACTTGGAATCCAAATATGTGGGAGGCAAGCTATTTTATTTAAACTAACCCAAGAGCAACTCTTAATTTCAGTTTGCAGGGCCTGCCATAACTCCAAAACTGTTGTGAGTTTTACTGGACAAGAATAGATAACAAGAATCCCATACTATACCTAACTACCTTTCAACAGATTTTATTTAAAAAAAAATACTTAACCCTTGTGTTTCAGGGATCCTTGCTTAAAACATTTGTGATCATGGTGACCTCGATTATAAGCAAACATTTTAGAGTATTGTATTCGTTACCTGAATTTTGGAAATCTACATCAGATCTGAAATGGTAATGCATTAGTGAGGATCTGAATACACTACCTCAAAAAGAAAGGAAGTTATTTGCAAAAAAACTGTGTTAAGGCACTAGTTGGGGGGGCTTAATGCAAAAAAAGGCAAGAAATGGGGCATTAGGGTTTCCAACCCAAACTCCCCACTCTCCTTCCAGACACCAACAGGAAAAACCATTAGGGTTTCACGTCTTTTTCATCTTTGAAAATCAAGTGTGGGGTATGACTTAGGGTTGTGAACCTTAATGCTTACCACATTCCATTAGTAAATAAGCTAGATGGGTACAGTATACAAACATGGGGTGAACTTTAGGGGATTGACAACCCCAAGGCACACTTCACACCTGATTTGTAAAGGTGCAAGAGAGGTGAAATCCTATTTTTTTTTCTGTTGCTGCCTGCAAGGGGGTGGAGAGTTAGGATTGGAAATCCTAAGGCCCCATTTCCTGCCTTTGTTTTTGCATTAAGCCACCCTGTCTGGTGCCTTAACGTTGTTTTTTGCAAATAATTTTAAATGTTCAGAGTGACACGTTAGTGTCTGTGAGGAAGGAGTATACTGAGACAAAAAAGTGTTTCTCTACAATTTAATTAACAAATACAGTAAATTTAATTAACAATTAGATACTTTAATTAAACACAACAGTTTATAAAGAAACCCAGAATGACAGTATTGGAAATCTACAGTACATGTTGCATGAAGATTTTTAAGATAACCATTATGAAAAAGTTTCAAAGTCCTACATGAACAAAATGTTTAAAGCTGAGTAAAATGATCCAGAATACAAGGAACTAAGACAACTGCTTGCATTTTTTAATATAGTACAATTAATGTCACACATTAACAAAATAGTTAGAAAGTTATGTCTCCTCTCATGGTTTGTACAGGGTTTGAAGGGCCCTAATCAATGAATGTTAGGATTCATGCACATGAAGTTTGGAAACAATGCTCCCCGTGCATCATGTTTCTTGTTTAGCCAAAGGGCCCTGCAAAAAGTAAGTTAGGAATCACCTCCTGCTTCATCCTGGGCCTCAAGGGCCCTGCAGAAAGTATGTTACCACTCTACTTTCTCAAAAACAAAGGAACTTCACTGTGGAAAAAAATTACATTAATACAGCTTAGGGTTGTTGCCATATATAATTGAATCTCCACAATGTATGTAAACAATCTTTTTTTGTTTGGTTTTTGTTTTGTTGCTTTTTTTTTTTTATTAAAGGGACAGTGTCAACCTGTTTTTCATCATATTATTTCTAGTTAAAAACCTACATTTTATGATTGCTTATCTTCAATAAAATTCATTAATGTTGTTTGTTTTGTGTGTCTCCTTTTTAGTAGAACCGAAATACATGCTAACATATATTTATAAACAACATTGTTTTGTTTCAAATCCTGAATCTGTTCTTACTGCATACATCCTGAGCATTAGAAACACTCCAAAACAGTGCAGTTACTCATCATTCATTAGGTTCCTTTCCTCCCACTACATCATGGTGTCATACCTGCAGGACAATGGCCTCCAGGATGTGAGGCAGCATGGGTTTGTTTCAGGGAAGTCTTGTCAAACCAACCTAATACAATATTATGACTGGATGACAGGTGAACTGGATGAGTCATGCAGTGGATGTTCTTTATCTGGACTTCAGCAAGGACTTTGATTCGGTGCCTCATGGGCAGCTTGGGGGGGAAGCTAACTGGTGTAGGAGTAGGAGCAAAAATTATGAACTGGATTACAAGCTGGCTGAGTGGGAGGCTGCAATGGGTGGTGGTGAGAGAGGAGCTCTTAGCTCCAAGGCTGGTGACAAGTGGGGTGCCACAGAACTCTGTGTTGGGGCCAGTAATTTTGGTCTCTTCATATCAGACATTGGACATGGGGTGGTGAGCAAGGTAAGTCTGTTTGCTGATGACACCAACATTGGAGCAGTGGTGAATGGAGAAGAGGGGTGGAAGCAGCTGCAGGGGGACCTAAGCAAGCTAGAGGAGTGGTCAGAGAGGTGGCAGCTGGGGTTCAATGCAAAGAAATGTAAGGTTATGCACTTTGGGGTGAAGAACCCTAGGATAGAATACTGGCTTGGGGGGGTTAAGCTGCGTATTACTGAGGAGGAGAAAGACCTTGGGGTATTGATAACAGGGACCATGAACAACACTGCCCAGTGCAGGAGAGTGGCTGCAAAAGTGAACAAAATGCTGGGGTGCATAGTGAGGGGGTTTTCGTCCAGGTGAAGTGAGGTGATCTTGACCCTCTACAGATCACTGTTAAGGCCACACTTAGAGTATTGTGCGTAGTTTTGGAGGCCATAACTAAGGCATGATATCAGGCTGCTGGATGGGGTGCAGAGGAGGGCAACACAGATGATATGTGGAATGGAGGGGAGAGACTATAACAGCAGGCTGGGAAACCCGAATATGTACACCCTGAAAGATAGAATGGACAGGGGGAACATGATAGAGACATTCAAGTATTGAGGGGAATCAATAAGGGTGGGGCAGATGGGGTCTTTAAGTTAAGGGGAGGGTTACCAGGGGGCATGGGCTAAGAAGTGAGGGGAGAAGATTTAGGAAGGAAATGAGGAGGCACTAGTTCACAGAGAGGGTGGTAGCAAAATGGAACATGCCACCAGAATGGGTGGTATTATGTAAATCTGTGAACAGTTTCAAAAGGCATGGGACAGGGAACAGGGGAGAGTGAGGGTGGAGGGTGGTAGTGGGATGACAAAAGGGAGGGGGTTGGGGCAGCTGCAAACTCGGGGTGTTGGCTGCACGCTCAAGCAGACTTAGATAGACTGGGTGGTCTGTTTCTGCTGGCACATTCATGTGTTTGTATGTTCATATGTGTAGCTAGACTGTGTTGTGAGTGTTTCCAAGTCCAGAAAAGATGCAGTTAGACCTCATCAAGAAATGTAAACCAACCTGTTTTTGTGTGTAACTCCAGTATGGTGGGCAGTCTGTTTTTCACTTTTTTAAAGAAAAAAGAGTAAGAATCAAACTACCAGCTTCATCATCAATCATTACAGGATATTGGCAATCATGAAATGTGTTTTTTAAGCTAGGAACACTTTGAGGCCTAAGGGGGTTGACAGTGCCCCTTTAACTCCATGCCGACAAAGTTAAAAAATGTGCTATTAGGGTTGTCAAGCCAAACTCCCACAGCCTATCCTGCATTCATTACCCAAAGCCAAGCTACATGAATGGGGCCATGCATCAATGGCTTGGTACATCTTACAGAGCCAACATAATTTTTTTTTATTACTTATTTAGCATACTTTATTGGATTTTTTGTTGATACAAAATAATGAACATATAGAAGATAAACGGGAACAAGGCAAAACATCCAAGAAAAAACATTAAGTTCTACAAAACCAATAATCCACACAAAAAAAGTAACACCAATCACAGACCCCTAACCCTACTTCCAACCCACACTCCTCACCCCACCCAGAGCACACAAAAAAATCAATCTCAGCATGATAAAATCAGGGGGAAAACCTGTATATTGGAACACAAAAAAAGAACAAGCTACAAGCCCAGAGACACCACTACAATGAAGAGAAAAGGGAGATATAATTAAAGAGAGAGAGAAGAGCCTCAAGAGGTTCCCAGCAATCCCAATACTTCTGATAGCTGCCTTGATGGGAAACAATATGTTTCTCTGTAGCCAGAGCCTGGAGGATTTCCTGGTGCCATTCTCACAGAGACGGGATGCGATCATCCATCCAATGGCAGAAAATAACAATCTTGGTAGTGATTGAGATTAAAGCCATAAAGGCTTTCTGATCGCCAAAACGCTCTTCAGGATTGACCCTGACAAGACAGATATGAGGAGAAAAAAGGGGCCTAAACCCAAAAGGGGACTGAGGGACCTACGAATAGCGGTCCAAAAAGGATGACCCTTGGGCATTCCCAAAGGATGTGCAGGATTGGCCCAGTACCAAACCACAATGAGAACACTCTGTTGAGGCTTTTCTACCCATCTTATGTAACCTATTGGAGTGTTATAAGTTGTGTAAGATACAGAACTTAGTAAAACAGTATCTGTCCAGCTTTATAAGTGTGTAAAGTCTAGCCCAGAGCAGTTGCCAATCCTTAAGAGCTAACTGTAAATGCAATGAATGCTGCCAATAATAGCATATCCCCAATAGACTGCCAGGATCATGAAGCTGGAAGTAAGTATACAATTTGGAAATAGGATGGGGCTGTTCCACAAGAGATATAAGGTCTATGGGAATGGGGGAAGAAACTGGAGTCCAAGGGCTTGGACCCAAAAAACTAGAAAGAGCCCCAGAAAGTTGGATGTGCTTGAATGGATGGTATACCGGGATATTAAAACAGTGTTGGATAGAATCATAAGAGCACATTTTACCATCTCCCACTAAAGACTTCAAAGAGGCCCAGCAAAGCTGTGGACAAAAGGAGGGGCGATTAGCTATGCAAACATTAGGATTGCCCAAAATAGGTTGGGAGAGGCCCTTACTACAATTGACATGCAGGTAAGCACAAAGTTGCTTAAGTGCTTTTAGAGACTGCATCAAAGGAGTCTGAAGTAACTGGTAGGGTAAGGAAGAGGGGCAAAGATACAACAAGCTTCGCAGTTGCAAACCAAATTTTTTACAGATCTGGGTTTCAATAGAGAGCCAGAAATGAGAATAAGTTGAGGACAACTGATGCATCTGGGATCAAGCCCAGCAGAATGATTTCATGTTATCTAGAGTACAATAATACAGAAAGAAATTGGGTAGTCTAAGCTCCCCCCCCCCATCCTTGGGCATGATTAGATTAAAATATGTCCTCCCGGTAGTAACTTTGTGCCATAAAAAATCCGATAGGAGACTTTGGAGGTGGGAGAACAAAGTCTTAGGAAGGAACATGCCTAATGAGAAAAGAATTTGTGGAAAAATATTCATTTTAATGGTATTCACTCTGCCCCAAAGAGAAAGGGGAAGGGCCGTTCATCTTTGCAAATCTTCTCTGATCGTTCAAAGCAGGGAAATGAGTTCAACCGGAGATCGAAAAGCGGAGATCTGAATCTGAAGGTAGGTAATAGCCTTAGGTTCCCATCATAGGCCCCTATCCCAAATTGACTCCTAAAAGTTATAAGCATTCAAGAGTAGCACTTGGGACTTCCCCAGATTCAACTTATAGCCTGCAATTTCAGAAAAAAGATTATTTTCTTGTAGGGCTGCAGACATAATCAAAATGTGTAAATTGCAACTCTAATCCCTTCCCCATGGCCTACCTTCATGTACTATTACCATGCTAAAGGTACAGCATTTGTCTTTCTAGATTGATCATTTCTGTCCTGAACAGGAGAAATAAATCACTTGAAGAAGTAAGTGAGGAAACAGATGTGTTTCTGTATTGATCTGCATGTTTTAATCACTAAATGCATTGAATTACTAGCACAGAAGGCTACTTGCACTGCAGTGGAATTTAAACCAGTGGATTTCAGGAGATGATTGAACTGTCAACCATGTTGTGTACAGGCCTTTCAGTAAACAAAGTGGAAATTTCTGATTTACACTGTGGAGGCCAGTGCCACTGTGGAACTGCATGATGTAGTTTATGTCCCTTCCAGCCACAGACTCCTGTAGCAGAAACAAACACATTATGCCAACAGTAGTAGAGCAAAACAAAGACATACACTAATCTATAGTATATACTATAGCTTAAAAGTGGTTCTTACTAGCCATATGTAATCAGAAGCACTCACTGGGATAACTAAAGAGCCAGTATAGGTGAACAAAAAAAATATAACAGGATGCAAACAAGTATCTGAATATCGCCATCTGCTAAGAAAAATTACTTGCATATTCACTGCAGTTCTCCTTTAAGGTGTAATGAACAACAATGTGAATAAGCACCCAACACAATCAGCATAAGAAAGATAAATCTTTATTTAAATGTGTCTTTTTAAAACCAAGACACAGTCATAACAAAGAGAAAAAAAGACTGCTACAGTACATCAATATAAAATAAAACAAATTAACAAAATAAATAGACTCACTGGGGTGGTTAAGTGACTTGCTCAGGAATGCACAGTATGCAAGTGGAGGTTGTGGGAATCATACCCATGTGTGCTGGATGTACTAAGCTCATTCATAGCTCAGTACTCTGACCTCTAGCTTATACTGCCTAGAGGTTAGAGCAATGAGGCTGTGCATCAAGGGTGTGGTAACTCTTACAGGGCTAACATATTCAAAATGTATAAATCATGCTGAGCAATGCAGAAGCACATCACTTTTCCCTCTTGCTTCTTCAAGTGATTTCAGTTCTGCTATTCAGGATAGAATTGATCCATTCAAAAATACAAATTCTGTACCTTTAGCATGGCAATGGTGCATGAGGATAGGACATGGGGCAGTGGTAGAGAGTAAGGTTTCTACTTAAAAATTTCAAATATGTTGGCCCTGTAAGAATTACCACACCCTTGATGCATGACACAGTTACTGTAATCTCTAGGCAGTATTTATTTATTTATTTAAAATTTAGTAACCGGGAAAGGCTCACTGAGCCTAGGCTCATTTCCAGGTGTGACCCAGGGGAGAGAGAGGGGAGACAGATTTATAGTGGTAAATGTAATACAACAATGTAGGCTTAATTTACAGTAGAACAATAGTGACACAAATACAGTTAAGAATGCAGTGGTTGAGGCAGCTTTTACAGAAGTGCAAAAGTAGCATTTTGCAAATTGCATAGTACATGAGGATATAAACAGGGTAACCATTGTGAGTAGTACATTTATGAATTTGAATAAATAGACAATTATACATTGGCACTATAAGCTTGTTCGGCAGCCCAGGTATAAATTTGCACTGAGTCAGGCTGGTACAAAAGAAAGAAAGCTGAGATACAAACAGAAAGTAGGGAAATTAGCCTAGAATTTGGCATAGAGGGGCCTTCAGCGAGAAATGTGGGGGAGAGAAGGCAGAGAGGCTCAAATTGCCAGGAGGGAGAGAAACAGGAAGAGACAGGGAAGGAAAAACAAATAGGAGTAGAGTGAGTGAATTAAGGGGTGGTCGGGATTGGAGCAGTTGCAGGGGTATGAGAGAAGAGCTTTAGCTCTGTTTTAGCATTGTAAGTGTGGGTGAAAGGCAGATAGAGTGGAAGAGATGATTCCAGAGGTCAGTGAGTCTAAGGGAGAAAAGACCCTTGCCAGCTTGTGAATGAGGGTATGGGAGATTGAAAGTACAGGAATTATGGGTTCTAAAGGAATAGCCTGATGTACATGGGGGAAAGGGCAGAGTATAGTGAGAAATGATGGGCTTAGTAGGGGAGATTTGAAGCAAAACAGCAGAAAGCGTTGAGCAAGGGATGTAATTTGGCAAGGGAAGATTGGGGAGCAGAACTGTAGATAACATCAGCATAGTCTATCACAGGGAGGATTAGTTTGGATACGAACTCCTTACGGACTAGGAGGGAGAGACAATCCTTGATACAGTGCAAGGCTACCAGTTTGGGCTGAAGTTTAGAACAGATGTAGTCAATGTGCAGGGAGAAGTCTAGCTAAGTGTCCAGCCAGAGCCCCAGGAATTTAAAAGACTACACAGTTTCTATCCTTGCACCATCCAGAGAAAAGAAAGAGCGAGGTGATCAGGTATTGGCCAACCTCTGTGCAGTTCTGAAAGCCATGGGAACTGTTTTTTTAGGATTACATTTTAGGAGGTTTGCCTCAAAGCAGTTGAGGGCACTCAAGCAGGCAACTTGTAGGGAAGACTGGACTGTGGTGAAGGAAGTGCCTGAGGCAAATATGATAGTGTAATCGGCGTACATGTGAATCTGTGTTGATGAGCAAGAGGAGGGGAGATTGTTTACAGAAACTGGAGAAGAGGGTGAATAGAACCTTGGGGGACACCTGCATAAATGGGGAGAGTGGAGGACTTGGATTGCCCTAGCTGCACAAATTGGTACCTGTCAGAGAGATAAGATTTGAACCAGTCTGTGGAGGAGGGGGAGAAACCTATAGATGTAAATATGTCCAGAAGAAGACTGTGGGAAACGAAATTAAAAGCTTTGGTGATGTCAACGAAAATCACCAGTGTGAGGTGACCCTTGTCCATAGCAGTATGGATGTGGTTTGTGAGGCAAAGCAGGGAGGAGGAGGTGGAGTCTACATGTATAAAATCAAGTGAGCATTCTTGCTATTACCTCTGTGCTCATGCTGTAGGACTACATCAGCAGTGAGACAGTACTGACAGAGGGGGAGAACATTTGTGTATGTGAGAGCAAGCAGTTTTATTTTCCTCCAAGGTAGCGAGTGATACCTAGTATCAGAGACTCTAACAGGAAGTGAATTGGGAGGTATAGTTCTATTTTGCTTGAGCGAACTACAATACTCCCATTTCACACACAAAACAGTAAGGAGAGACTATTTTTAAAACGTGTTTGCACAGATTTGGGAGATCTCGGCTTTCTAAAATTAGCTGTTTTAAATAGTTTTATTTGGGGTTTTGGCTCAGTGCAGGACAAGAGGAAGGTCACATGACCTGGAGATACTTCCGAGTATATGACTATAAATTGATTGCCCCGAGTGAGAGGGGCATGCAAGGGCAGAGTCCGTGAGCTTCACTCACAGAGATGCACAGAGACACGCACGTCTGTGGGTGTGTCTTGCATGTCTCGCATGAATCGTGTGGATAGTGTGCCCCTTTTCTGATATATCTTACATTAGGTAAGGTTATATTGTGGCCTAGTACCTTAGCTACGTAATCAGAAATGAATATTAACAAAGGACATGTTACACTTAGCAATGGAGATGTTATTTTCCATCCCTGACAATAGTGAATCAGACAGAATAAAATGTAAACAGTGCCAGTAATTAGACAATTTGAAAGAGGTGATTAAGAAACTAGAAGTTAAAGTAGAAAGTAAAATGAAAACAAATAACAGACAAACAAAATTTGTTTCCATTCAAACTATAGATCCTATACAGATAACACTACGTAATAATCCCACAGATTCATCATTTTAACATAGTAGAGACATTGTAAGTGATGATGATGATCCTGATTGGTTCCCCAGTAAACAAGAAATGTTCAATCAAAAAAGGAGAAGGGCAAAGACTTTAAAGTTCCACAGCAAAACTCTTATGTACTATTAACAAATTTACATCCAGATACCAATTTACCTATACAAATAGATTTAGAGCATGAATCCTAGGCAAGTACCACCAGAGAGTTAGGCCCAAACCCAATAGCTGCCCAAATAGCAAATGAGTGCAATGTCCCAATAATCAGGAAGGATTGCACAGAATACAGTGGAGAGTAATGAGGATCCTGGGATCGAAATGACTGGTCCAACAGGCTCTAATTTGTATACATTTACACACAGTGATCATGCCACAGAGGGGAGGGCTTTAGGTAGAGACCACATTACAGTGTCAAATATGATATTAGATCCATCAGTAGAAGTAGCACAATCAGGAAATACTAGACACATAGTAGTGCTCGGGGATTCTGATGTGAAATATCTAGATAGAATCATATGCAATGGAGACAAAGCCAATCATAAGTGCTCCAGTTTTAGATGAACCAAAATTAAAGACATTGAATGGATGACAAAAACATATCTTACCAAATTCAGGCTCCAACCCCCTAGTGATAATACACATAGGAACCAATAATATAGGTAATTGTACTCTAGAAGAAATGAGGGCTGATTTCCTTTATCTAGTTAACACTTTAAAACAATTTGGCTGTGAAATGTGCATATCTGAAATTTTACCAGTCCCAAGAGCAAACCAAGCAAGAACATTTAAAATCAAAACATTATAATGAGTGGCTAAGAAAGTTCACATTGAAGGAGTCTATAGCATGTATAACCCATTGGGATGAGTTTGTTCATAATCATGGCCTATATTGCTGGGATGGGCTACATCTAAGTAAAAGAGGAAATTCTCTTTTGGGAAAATCTATAAATATGTATCTCAGCAATCAACTGTACACTTGGGGGCATAGGGCTACTATTGATGGTATAAAGAATAACACAAATTGTAATAAAGAATTCAAGATCATTTCTACTAATGCAGGAAGTCTAAATTTAATAAAAATACCATGAACTAGAAACAATTATCCTTCAGCATGACATAGACATTGTGGCAGTGACTGAAACATGGTGGGATGAAACAAATGATTGGTCTAATTATATTACAGGTTTTTCATTATATTATCAAAACAGAGAAAATAAAAGCGGGGGGTGGTGGTGTGTGCTTATATGTTAACAACCAATTAGAGTCTTCAGAATTAGTAATAGATTCCAATATGGTAGAGAATGTATGTGTTCAGATTAAACTCCATAATGGGAGTTATTTATGGGAACTATTTAATTAGTAGTAATTTCTATAGACCTCCAGTTATTGACAAATACTATGATCAAGAGCTCAGATCTTTAATAACTAACTTGGTCGAACATATAAACCTAGTCATATTAGGGGACCTGAATTTTCCCGGCATTGATTGGGCTTCTCTTAATGTATCCACTAGTCAAGAAGTCTCATTCTTAGATGCAGCAATAAAGTGTGGATTAGAACAGCTTGTTCTAGTACCAATAAGGGAACACAATATTCTAGATCTGTTTCTCACCAGTATACCAGCTGAGATCTCTAATATTCTTTCTTTACCACTGATAGGTAATAGCAATCATAATAGTGTGGTATTTAGTGTAAACAAACAATCTACAGCTATTAACTCCACTTGTCTAGTTACTATTACACCAAGGGGGGTCTACAAGAACATTAGAAGTGTCTTAAAATCTATGATTTGGATGGATGTATTGGATACCGGTCCTGTTGAGGAAAGCTGATTGAAAATCAAATCAGTTATAAAAAATCTAGAACAAAAATATATTCCAATTAAAAGATATTCCAATTCCAGGGGTAAAATACCACCATGGCAAACAAATAAAGTTCAATGGAGTATAAAAAGAAAAAAAAGAGCATATGCTTTATATTGTAGGAACCCAGATGAAAACAATAGAATTAAGTATAAAGGACAGTTAAAACTAACCAAAAATATAATTAAACAAGAAAAAAGTAAATAGGAATTCAAATTAATTGTCAGAAAGGACCCTAAAGCCTTGTACTCCTTTATTAACAAGTATACAAGGTTTAAAGCTCAAGTAGGGTCAATTTATGATAATAATCAGGAAATCAGTAATCCTATTGAAATAGCTAACTCATTTAACTCATTTTTTGTGTCAGTTTTTTTCTGTATCAGATCAATAGTCATTAATCGAAATTAAACAAAATGAAATATCTAGTCTCATCCTTGAAAACGAGGTGTTTAAAGACTTCAGTGAGGTCAAAGAAAATTAATCACCAGAATCAGACGACATAAATGCAAAATTTGTAAAAGAAACAGCTAGTGAATTGACAGAACCACTCACTATTCTGTTGAATAAGTCAATGTCAACTGGTAAAATCCCGTTCAATTGGAAAAATGCTACTGTGGTTCCTATATATAAAAGGGTAACAAGGGTTTGGTTAACAATTACAGGCCAATTAGCCTTCCCTCTATAATATGCAAGTGTATGGATAGGATATTAAAGGGTAGAATAGAGCAAGAGATATTAGGCAAAAACTTAAGTGACCCAAACCATTATGATTTCCAAAAGGGAAAATCATGCAACAGCAATTTAATTTCTTTCTACGAATCAGTCAGTATTAATATTAATAAACGTATACCAGTTGACATTCTGTTGTTTGATTTTAAAAAGGCTTTTGATAAAGTCTCACACTCTCAACTTACAGACAAATTAATTTAATTGGATTTCAATCCCTATCTCGTAACAAGTATTTCTGAATGGTTAACTGATATATCTCAGAATGTCTGGGTTAACAACAAGTTATCTGATGATATCAAAGTTGTCAGTGGCATACCACAAGAATCCATATTGGTTCGAATATTGTTTGGGAATCTTTATAAGCGATATGAATTCAGGTATCCAGTGTAGATACCCAACAAAATGGAATTCAACATTCATAAGTTCTGTTATTCATGTTGAAAGACGAAACCCAAAGGCTAGTTATTATTTAGAAAGGACCAGTATTAAATCAGTTGCTTCTGACAGAGATCTGGAGGTTATTTTTAATAAAGATTTGACACCCATGGATAAATGTAGACAAGCTCCTGCAAAAACAAATAGAATTTTGGGTTCAATACGGAAAGCATTCATTAACAGAAATAGAGCTTGTATACTTCCCATATATACCACCTATGTAAGACCCATGTTGATTTTGCAGCATCCTTTTGGACACCTTATTTAGAGAAAGACATCAAGCTGAAAAAGTCAGTGCAAAGGAGGGCTACTAAATTAATTTCACCCCATTGAGATTCACCATATCCAGAAAGGTTAAAAGCCCTTAATTTATACAACTTAAATCTCTGAAGAGAAAGGGATGACCTACTTTTGCTTTTTAACATCCTGAAGGATCCAAACAACATGACAGAGTATAATCTCACATGGGCATCCAAGCACTAAGATATCACAACAAGCAACTTTGTATCCCAAAAGTAAACAAAATAAAAGGTTTCATTATTTTACTAGCAAAGCATGTAGACTCTGGAATTCTCTACCTGAGTACTTGGTTAATATAAAAACACAAGATGAGTTTAAAGAGACACTGGAAAGAATTTTGTGAATAAATTCCCCCTGCCAGTGCAGAGAAGGTGGCCTCGATGGGCTTTGCCTTCTTCCACATTTTAGCACTGAGTAATAATGAGTAATATTGGAAGGGACTAAGAGTGTTGAAGGCATCTAAGAAGGAGTTTAGCCTTCTAGAGATGAGTGCCATGAGTGCCTCTTAAATTTTAGAGAGAGCGGAAAGGAGCAAGATGGGTCTATAGTTTCCCTGTATAGCAGGGTCACAACATTTGTGTAGGGGAATGGCCTTGGCTATCTTCCATGCCTTGGGGACAGTGCTTTGTATGATGGATAGGTTGAGGAGATGGACTACAGCAGGGGTGGTGGCTGAGGCCAAGATCTTTAGAAAATGAGGATCAAGTCCTTTAAGGCTCTACTTGGATGGGTTTTGTGATTTTAGGGTCTGTAGTACTTCAGTTATAGTGATGACAGGGAAAGAGAAACCATTTAAGGGACTGGAAGAAGAGGAGAGATGGGGAGGGTTGGGGATGGGGATGGGGATGAGGACAGAGTGGGGGGGGGGCCCAGGGGGAAGAGCACAGGTAATGAAAAAATGGTTGATAGAGGAGGCCACTGAGAATGTGTCAGAGCTGTCAGTGCTGGGGAAAGATGGAGAGGGGGGAAGAGGAACAAAGAAGAGGGTGTAGAGTTTTCCAGAATTCCGGCGGAGAGGTTCTGGAATCATTTAGTTTTTTTTTTCTGAAAAATACAGCTTTAGAGGATAGTACAGCCTTTGTGCATGCATTAGGAAGGGTGCTGTTTTTAGTAGGTCAGCTTGGTTAGAGGTGGCTTTGAAAAGGTGTCAAGCATGGTCTCTGGATTTGAAAAGAGAGATTATTTTTGGGGTGATTCAAGGGAGGTTTTTCTGGTGTAACCATAGCCTTTTAAGGGGGGTGTGCAGAACCTAGGTACTGGCATGCTGGCAGTGTAGCCAAGAGGTTAGAGTAATGAGCTGTGAACAAGCTTGTTACATCCAGCAGACCAGACCTGGGTTTGATTCTCACAACCTTCACTTGCATACTGTGTGACTCTGAGTAAGTCACTTAATTGCCCAATGCTCTCAAGTCACCCCTAAAAACAGGCACTTGTGTCTACTGGGCCTAACCTGGTTACCAAATACCCAAAACAAAAAAAAAAAAGATACTGAGAAGGGTTGTGGTGAAAGATTGATTTATTTATTTAAAAGTTGGTAACCAGGAAAGGCACACTGAGCCAAGGCTCGATTCATGGTGTGACCTGGGGAAGGGCAAGAGGGACACAGTATAAACGATACAGTATTTGTGCATAGTCACACATAATGTTAAACAGCATTACAAATAGGTGCACAGCATAGTGACAGTAGAAATATATGGCAATACAGTGTAGAACTGCATCAAGATTGATACAATTGTGTGAGACAGAGTAAGCACAATGATACATAACAATGAGGTGGCCACAATCAGCATACATCCAAAAAATAGGCAATGAGAGCTGAAGTTAGGACAGGAAAGGGATGGAGGTGGAGGGAGTGGTAGGGAGAGGGGAGGGGGAAGGGGAACTGGTGTTTAAGGGGAGGTGACAGCAACAAGGTGGGACGGGGAGATGCCTGACATAGTTTTTGATAGTGGCTGCAGTTGGCAAGGCTTGAACCATAAGGGGTAATGTATTCCACAAGGAAGAGAGCCAACAGGTGAAGGCTTGTTTCCCCACTAGTGAGTGTGGGATATTCAGTGAGAAGGAATGTGGGTCACAAGGGCACAGGGCATAGCCAGAACAGGGGGCAGTGGTTAGTTGATAGGATAGATAGGAGGGGAGCATGTAGAATCAGAATTTTGCAATGAAAGACACACAGTCTGCGAGGCGGCGATTAGCCAGTGAGGGGAGAGATATAGCCTGATATAGGAAGCAATGATGCATGTGGTAGGGAAGATTCTTAGTGAATCGACAAAAGACATGGTACAGAGAGTCAAGCTTGGCCAGAGAGGATTGGGGGCAGCACTGTAAACCACATCAGCATAGTCGAACGAGGGGAGGATGAACCTGGTTATGATTTCTTTCCTGACTGGATGGAAGAGGCAGAGCTTGTACCTGTGCAACATGCCTAATTTGGGGTGAAGCTTATTACGAATTGAATGAAGCAAGCAGAGAGTACACATTAGAAACAGTGAAGACACCAGACCAGTCTGCTAGATATAGATCAAATACAACAAAAAAAATGCACTCCTCAGCCAGAAGCAGGTGCAAAAAAACAAAGTTTATCACTCAGTCCTCCTGAAGACATACTAGTGTGTCTAAAACTGGTCGAGGTTAACAGCACTTGCACCTTGCACCGATAATGGCATTTTAGTGAGTAATAAGCTTTGTTTTTTTGCACCTGCTTCTGGCTGAGGAGTGCGTTGTTTTTGTTGTATTTATTTGTAGTTCGAAACACGCACCTTCTTTGCTGCTGAAGCTGTAATTGCTTTGGTTTTAGATATGGATCAAACAGAAGAGCACCAGTGTTTAGGGATTTTAGTGGACGGAACCACAGGAACTGGGGGAAGGGTTAGGTGGGTGGGAATTCCTATAACATTATGTCACACAGTGATTGCTGAAAATGTCAGGTAGGGTCCCAGCAGATGAGTATTTCAGAGGGTGGGACAGTAAGATCCAATCAAATAAGGAGTGGTTGGCAGAGCGGAGGTTTAATCTGGTTGGCTTAGATAGAAGTGGAGTAAGGTTTAGGACCTCAATTTCTTAAATGATGGGCTTAACATGGGGAGATATCCAATTTACATTTTAGTCACCCAGAAGTGGCAGCTCACCAGCCTGGGTGAGAGAGGTGATGGACTGTATGGTGGAGAGTATAATGGAGGGCAGGACTTTTGGGGAAAAATAGCAGACTCCTATAAAGAAAGAGAAGTGGATGGGAAGGACAGTTTTAAGAGCAGATGCTCATGTGAGGACGGGGAGACTTGTATTTGTACAGTAGAGAAGGGGAAGGAATCATGTACAAAGGCAGCTACCCCCTGCCCCTTTTCCCTCTGTCCTTTCTGAGTAGTTGGTAACCTGGGAGGTCAACCGATGAGTTAGGAATCTTGGATGACAACCAGGTCTCAGATACACATAGGATGTCTGGGGAGTTAAGAGACACCCAGGCCCTAAGATGGTTCATTTTAGGCAGCAAGCTCCTGGCTAGGTTAGAATAATAAGCCTCCTGAAGGTTAGAGTAATAAGCTTGGTACAGCCAGCAGATCCTATGTTTAAATCTCCAGACCTCCACTTTTATACTGTGTGACTCTGAAGAAGTCACTTAACCACCCCAGTGCTCCCAGGTTGCCTTATAAACAGGCACTTGTGCCTAGTAGGCCTCATTCAGTTACCAAAGAATAAAAAAAAACATGTTATCCAAGAAACCAGAAACTCAGAAATATTACAGAAATGGCATGGAGTTCAGAGCAGTTGTATTGCATGGTTCAACAATCTAGTCAGTTATCCAGAAAAGCCTCACTAAAAAAAATGTATGTTTACATTTTTTTTTAAATGAGGATTGAAGGGGTAGTCCAAATGCCCCAGAGGAGTCTCTTAATTAATTGCAGCATTAGAGTACAAAGAACTTGAATGACTAACAGTATGCACCTATAGCACTAAAGGTAAAAGAAAATAACTGCTTGCAGTCTTGTAGCAAAAGACATGATCAATTATTTTCCAGATATTTAGTGACATATATAAAGAGATTCTTATTGGTGGCCCTACTGTGGTACTGCATGCAGCCAGGGATATTTTTCTAGAGCTATCATAGAAATTTTAGGAAATACCTGGTACATTTTTTTGCTGAAACTGTATTATGTGCCAACAAGCAACAATTTCCAGATTGGAGGTTGTCCCCACTAAACATGTATCATGATGCTGTGGCTGTGAACAGTGAGGATATTTATTGGAGGCTGATAATGGAATTGGCCTGTTCTTAGTCAGCTGGTCAAAAAATCTAGAAGAGTGGGGCAGTGGTCTACCTGGCACTTATAAACAGGGACAGCATGGCAGACATTACAGTAGACAGACCCTAGATACTATTGATCACTGTATTTTGTAGTTCAACAAAAGGACAGGAGCAGAGGTGAGCTACATGACAAGGGTTCTAGACTTCAGAAGGACAGAAGTGAAGAAATGGGACACAGTTTCAGAAATGTTCTTAAAGGGAGAATGCTGAGAGGGAGTGGAAGCACAATGGGGAACAATAAAAGAGGGCATAGTTAGGGCACGTGACCTCTGCATGAAGGAAGTACACAAAAGCGGAAGGAAAAGGAGACAGTTATGATTCTCCAAAGACATGGCAAGGGTGGTGTAGGGAAAAATGATGGTAATAAAAAGGTACAAGGAAACACAGATGGAGAAGGAGAAGGAGCTATACCAAGTGAAGAAGAAAGACAAAGGCAAGGGTGTAAGATGCAGATTAAAGAAATAATTGCAAGAAGGGACTCTGAATTGGATAAGACTGTTTTCAGGTACATAAGTGAAAAAAGGAAAGCAAGGAGAAGGATAGTGAGGATCAGAAGGGTGGAAGAGAGAGAGGCTGTGCCATAAGGGACCAAGAAAAACATGACATCCCAAAGAAATTCTGCTCAGCTTTAGAGGAGAGAGAGGGAGTACAGTCTATCTGAGAGAAGCGGAAATGGTGTGTGTGTGGGGGGGACACAAGTTAATTTTCAGAAGAAGAATCTTGAAAGAACATGCAGCCCTGAACGTGGATAAGGCTGTAGGACTGGATGGGATATACTCAGTATACTAAAAGAACTCAGAGAGGTGTTAGTTGCCCCACTGCCTGCCTTGTTCAACAACCTACTGGAACAGTGCATACTGTATACAGCATGCACTTATTGGCATTGATTGACAGCTCAGAGTGAGCTGTCAGTCAATGAGTGTGTACTGTATACAGTACTTGCTCATTGAGAGCTCAGCTAGTGGCCAGCTGTGGAGGTGATAGGAGGGCTATGCTGGTCATTAGCTGTGGATCAGGTTGGGGTGGTGGGACAATCCCTCACAGAGTTGGTGGGTGGGGGATCCACTAGACACCAGGGAAAACTATACGGTACCCTATTTATGCAGATTGGAGTTGAGTGGGGGATTGGGGACTGCTAGACCACCAGGGGGGTTTTGGTTCTTCACACCGGGACATTGATCGGCGAGCAGGGTTTGGGGGTGGAACCACTGGAGTACAAGGGAATAATTGATTTTACTATCTGGCTGACAACTGGAGAATGAGGTGGGGAGAGGGACCACTGGACAACCATAGAAAATGACTTTCCACATAACAGGACAAAGATCAGAAAATGGGGGAAGGACCACTAGACTACCAGGAAGAATGATTTACCACATAACGGGATGGTGATTGGAGAGGGGGTGAGAACCACTAGCACCAGGGATCTCTGTACTTTTTTTTAATATAGGGACAACAACCAATGAGGGGAGGGGGGCCCACAGTACCTCCCCAGCCACAAGGGCTTTTACTGCCAGGTTTGGCCCGGCAGTATTTTCTCCATGCTAGGAACCTTCGCAACAGGCCTTTTCATGGAGAAAATGGTTTGTAAATGGGACTGTGGGGATATTCAGGCTCCCTCGCCTCATTTGCATTGCAGCCCCTCAAAACTTTGCCCAGTCACAAACCCAGTTTGTGGGTGCAAACTGGGCTTTTGTGAATACCACATGGGGGCATACCCCAGTTTGCATGGCACAAACTAGATCTGTGATATGATAAAGTTTTGTAGCCCTTGATCTTAATAAGAATTAAGCAATTTTTAGAGAAAATCTGGGCATAAAAAATCAGGATTTTTAGTTAGTGAAATCAGATATTACACTTTTCAATATATTTTTGTAATCCTGTGCACTTGACTTTAACTGTAAACACAATTGCATTTGTTACTGTTATAGCCATCATATTCTTCTTGCTTATCAAACCACAAGTCCTTGATTAAAAAAAGAAATATAGTCTATAAAACTTAAAGTGAAGTTCATAGTAGAGTTTCTAGCTGTAACAGGTAAAGCAAATCCAGAGGCAAGGTGTCAGCATGATAGCTACCATAGTCATTATGTGTACCAGATACAGATATCTTGTTAAAATAATGAAGTATATACAGTAGAAACACATCTGCTACTTTAGTTGTCACAGACATCATGACTATCAGGAACAACACCTTTTTTTAAAATAATGACATGCAATCTTATCTTTCAGAAAATATATAAGTATGTGGCCTACTTTTCCTATGATAGGTAAGATCTGTCCAGCAGGAAAACTTTCACTCCTGTAGTTGCTGTACTCTGAATTCTTACTAATGCACAGTTCCATAGTAAAATGCCATCTTTGCTAAACACAAAGCATTTCAGCACCAAAGTGACATTATTATAAGTTGAAAAGATAATATAAAATGCCTTTTGCAATACTTGCTAGTAGCCTTTTTTTTTTTTTACATAAAACACATTGAACATTACATGGACTTACTTCCAGTACTTGTGACATTTCAACTTTTAAATGCCCATTAAATGCAGACTGGCCTTGATAACTTGCTGCATATTTTATCAGGTCAGCTTTAGGTGTTTTTTAATTATATACAGATATGCAGTACTCTGGCCATAGCTGTAAATAAATTGTACCCCAAAGGGGTCTCGTCAAAGGAAAACTCCATTATGAGTAACAAGCATTGATTTCTTATATTCTTGGTATGCAACACCACAATTCGTTGCACAGAACCTGCATTTCAATGGTTCTAGCAACTCCCTTTTTATTGAAAAATGTACACCAAAGCTAGGTAAACACTGAAAAAATAAACACATATTGAAAGCAATCCCACTTTTCTTAATTTTACAACCTTCTATGTTATACCATTAGTTCTCCATGTTTATTAATAAATCTATCTCTCTCTCTCTCTGTCCTGTGAATTATTATACTGCATAACTTGAACTTTATCTCAACCCACCATAATTAAATCAATACCAAGCTTTGTGCTTTCCATGAGCAATATTGACTGACAATGACAGACAGCTGCAGCTTTACAACTTAAAAAAAAAATCACAGGAAACTGGTTTATATGTGACAAGCTCTGCTTTTTTTCTCTCTTCCTTCCATCACATTGTCCATGACATTTTGTCCATATCTACTAGGTGACAGAGTTGCAGCTTGGCTAGCAGCAAAGTGAGTAATGGGAAAGCAAACATGCACTGTATGTGACTGAAAGCCTCCTGTAGGATCTGCTGTGTGTAAACAGACAGGTCAGTGCTAACCTATGAGGAATGTAACCTTACCAACAAGCAGACCAATTTTTCTTTAAAATTCTATAGACTGATGCAAGAGCAAAGACAAACACTTGGAAGTCAAAAGCACTGAAGTAGTGTGCTCTGCTTATAAAGGCGAAACACTACTTTTTATGCATAGTGAATATAGATATGTTTGATCCTGTATTCTGTGACGGTTTTGATACCATCTGCTATTGCAGTTCATACATTTTGCTCATTGTAATATGTGCTTCTCCTGACACATGTAAGAGTGCCTCCAGTCAACAAAGATAACTAACATTTCATAACACATTCAAAGATGCTAATATGATTGACGGACAACATGAAAATAGACAAAATACTATAATGCATGTTAACTTATTTTGGTAACTGGGTGAGCTTGTGGGAAACAAACCATTTTTCAGTGGTGACCTGGAAGGCACAACAAACAGGTAATATTGAAAGCTATATACAACAAGTGTACCACACTTCAATGCATCCACACTGAGGACCTCTTTCTAAGGAATATGAGTGCAACCACCAGAGACATGATTGGAGGTTGGTAGGGGACAAGTTCAATGGAGCCACGATGAAGTTTTACTTCAAGGAAAGAGTGGTAGAAATGTGGAACAGATTGTTGGCTGAAGCACTTAGGGCAGCTATACTAAATAGATTTAAATATGGCTTGGACAGGGCAAGGGGACTCATAGTCCCTAAAGGGGGCAACAGGAGATGAAGAGGTGTGGTAGCAGGAGAAGAGAGAGACAACACTCCAGTACAGCAGGTCAGTGAGATTAAGTTGTATAGTATGGACAGACTTTATGGAGCAGCAGGCTCCTTCTGCTGTCACAGTCTGTGTTTCTATGCAAGCAATAATACCCAACAGACTGAGCAGTACTGGGCCATACTCACCCACTTAGGGACATAATGAGGCCTGACTCTGCAGGTGGAAGGCCTTCTAGCCCTTTGAGGGGTAGGTATAGCCATACCACTCACCCTGGGGGTAGTATTCTGCTACGAAAATGGGGTTTTATGTTTACTGAATATCTATAAAAATAATCAATTTAAAATGGGTAAAACATATAAAACTAAGATTTTCCAGTCTGGTTATGCAGAAATCTAAAGCATTACTGCCTTATCTGCCACCATGCAATGACTTGGGTTAGGGAACCAACCTGGATCATTTGAGGGTTGGCTGGGCAGAGGATGATTGTGCGTCCCATGGGATGTTCTCTTCCTCCAGGGGAGGGGTGGTTCCTGTCTCTGCTGCGACGTCACCTGGGTGACCACAGATGGTGATTGGAAAACAGAGACACAGTACAGGAGGGAGAGCATATTGTGGATGCAATGCATGCATTTGCATTCATCCATGTCAGCTATAGCCTGCCGAAGGTGCCTTCAAGAGGGCCTAAAAAGGCAAAAAATGCTGAAGTTGGATGGGATGATGCCACAATTCCCTATAGGCCCTACACTGTCTGCGGGGCTGCCTGCTGTAACATCCTATACCCAGCTTCTCCCAGGATTAGCAGATGTCCTGAGGGGCCCTGCCATGGGACGAATCCAAAGGGCACTTTGCAGTGGAAAGGTGCGTCTTGGAGTTTACAGGTAATGGGGTAAGTGGCAGGCTGATGGGAGGGGGGGGGCAGCTGAGGACACAAGGGACAAAAAATAAAGTAAATAAAAAAAAAAGATTTTCTTGTAAAGTAGTTCCTATACTGATACAGTTTCCAGTAGAAGGAGCTGCTGTTCTGAGGCTGCTTTTTTTTATTTTGTTGGCAATAGAGAGCATTCCTTTTTTTAGCTCACTTTTGATTTCAGCCCCCCCCTTCCCCTCATGAGAAGCAGAAAGATTTTTGTTTTTCATACACTTACTTTGATTGTTTTTCTTTGCCCATTTACTTTTGGGAACACAACAGCAGACCAGTCATTTCAAACTGTGCATGCTCAGTTAGAAGTGAGCATGGCTCCCTCTAACAACCACTTGTTAGAATCACCGATTGTGAGCAGTAAGACCCTGTGAGCAGGATAATGAGAGGAGACAGCCTGCCCACTCATGGGTAACACATTAGCACTTAGTTTATTATTTTAAACCTACTTTGAGGTTTTCTAGATTTTTATTTCTACATCATTTCAATTTGTTTGGCAGTCATTCAGAAGCTGGGATTATTGTGTGAGCAGCATGTCAGAGTAAGCAGGAGAACTGAAATGGTACCTGCGAGCTAGCTGCCAAACAATATTGAGTTCTTTTCATTTTTTACAAAATACAGGTTAAGATTGATCTGTTTTGTTTTGTTTTCATAAGTGACACAGACTCAGGAAGGAGGAAGCTGGCCACCAGCTATCACTGGGTAGCTTGCTTGGTAATTGAGGGGAAAAAAAAGTGACTAGTCATAAATGACTTACCTTGCCATGGAGCTCAGCCAATCAAAATCTGGGAAATTTAAACCCATTTTCAAAGTTTCTACAGATATACTGTGAACAGAGAAATTTGTTTGTCAGTTTAAAAGTAGTCTGTCTTTGACATATTCTAAAACTGAGGGACAGAGTGCTCCAAAACACAGAGGTTGTGTAAGAAAGGAACTATTGACCCATATGTTGTTCCTAAGCTTCCAGAAATGTGGAAACTACTTGGCCATCTATACAATGCTAGTGATCTTACCACATTAAAAAACAAACACTTAAATCAGTATTTGCAGTCCTTGATGGTTGGATGTAAAAGTGTATTACACTGACATGAATGCATATCGTCAGTAAATTAACTCCAGAACTTGGGGCATGGTAAGCAAAGGCCCTCTACCAGCTGCAGACAATTTGTTCTTAAGGACAATTAAGTAATCATACTGGAGTTAGCAGGCATTACTGACAGATAATTGACTGTGCTGGCAGTAAAGCATCCTGAGCCATAGACAAGGGCACTTGACACATGGCAAGGTTAATTATAAAAGTAATTCCTTCTGCTGTGGATTGCTATTACCAGCTGCCTGTATTGAAAAAAAGGTGTGTTTTTTGTTTTAAATTGATGTGTTTTTCTAAAGTCTTAAATGTTTCTCTGAGCATTAGTTTTTGTCATGTCATGATATAAAAGAATGGCAAAATGTATACTGTGATTTTTTTCACACTGACACTGAAGATTAGACATGTATCCAAAGCTTACATAGTATTTATTTGCAATGTTGTAGATATGGCATTCTTCAAATGAGAAATGAAAAACTAATGTTTGTTCTGCCCTACACTGGAGACTGCCTAGGTGAAATAAAAAAAGAACTTACTACTTTTTGTGTGAGTAAAGGAATACCACCAGTATCTTAATCAATCACAGTCCCTCTTACCTGAAGCAAGATTACTACTGCCTTGTTTGTTACAGGGTGAATAGTTTTTCATGTAGTCGGCATGTAAGTATGAAAACATGCTCTAAGAAAGGCCTGAGTAAAAGCTGACACCAATCCTAAAAAGGAAAAAAAAAGGTTAGGACTTTGTTTTCTATCCAGTGTTGCCATTTCAGAGCTGATGGACTCTTTTGATATAACAATACATGCACAATGGGATAAAGGCAGACAACTGGGGAAGCCGCTAAGGGTTAAAGTTAACAAGCTCATCCTTGGTACAGCAATCTCAATGCATGAGCGCTTGCAAGACCAAATGAAGAGACGTTGTCCTTCACATGGATTCCAGAGGTGTATTCTGTGTGTGAGTTAAATAAATCCTATAATGTATTCCTGGATAGCATGGAACAATTTCAAAGCAACATTCATTGGTGTAACCCAGCATGTTACTCAAGCAGACAAAATGTCTTCAAACAAAAAGTGGAAATGAGATGAAAGAAATGCATCTGGTAATATGGCAAAATACTTCAGGTCAATTCAAATGTATTATGGGTGAGTCAAAGGCTGTCATTAGGATTTAAAGGCATAAGAAAAGGGCATACTTAAGAACAAATATATACAATTACAGAGTGCACCAGACAAGCAAAAAATCTCTCCATTAAGGTAAATGTACAGAAGAATCAGAATGTACCAGTAGCATGCAAATTCACATGGGACCACAATACACATGATGCTGGACCATATATGACTACCTTGTCAGTAGCAGTAAACACATTCATTGATTTAATTTCATCTACAAGGATATTTCACCACAAATTTAAAGAGCTCAGCCATCTCTTTCTAGTCAAGTTTTTAACTGAGCACTGGAAAATGTAGTGACTTAAGCACAGCTTCCCATAGAAACCACATGTTATTTAACTGGGATTAATTTATAAAAAAACATGTCATTTGAGTGGGGTGTGACAAGAAACTGAATCTAACCAGATTTTGTCTATGATCTATAAAAGAACTAAGTAGCATATATTTTGCCTGGCCCCATGAAGTCTTGTATTCTTGTACTCCCATAACACTATAGCTTCACTCTTCCTAGCCAAGACCATTTTCATGTTGGCATCACAGATGTGCTGCAAAGCCACAGTCAAAAATCTAGCTCCCCTCTCCTTGTGAAATTCTCAAAATATTTGAAGTAGGATCCAACTCAATTATTTTAAGTGTGTTATATAATTAAGTAACCCACCCCCCCCAGAGGCAAGACAACCAAACGTATTTCCACAGGATTTTCCTAGGGGGTCTTGTATCCTCCATTTTAGAATACTTGCCCAGACTTTTGAGACTATACACAATGCAAGAGTTTGGCGGGCCCATATTCCTGTTTCTGATTGGAGATTTGCACCTGGGATTTAGTTTTGGTTCTTTAGGAACATTCTCAGAAATTGTGTGTGGAGGGAAGCACAGTATAGTGAATATCCTCATCACGTGCTTCAACTCCATTGAAAGTGCTTGACCAGAGTTTGGTCTCATAGATACAACTAAAACCTACAATAGAGTTACCCCTGAATTTAATTGCAAAACTATTCATTCCTTTGAGTTATTGATTGATAACTTTTTTGCTGACTTCCCAATGTGCAACCCATGAACCTCCACTTGAAAGGGACACAGTGAGTACTTATATGTTTTCACCAATGCCAGTTTCTTATTATTGATAAACCAGGATCCCTGAACTTTGCATCTATCTCATCCAAAAATCATTATTTGGATTTATTGTTATTAATACTCAGCTTCAACTTTTGGAATTCTGAGTTTATCCTATTAAGAGTTCTCTGTAGGCCAATAGGTAACTGAGAAAGAACAATTGCATTGTCCATATACAGCAAAATGGGGATGGCAAATACTCAATTTAGGGGGAACCTGAAATAGAGAAGGACTGATGATTTTATTTATGTAAAAATTAAACAGAAAAGGAGACAGGAGGCTGTCCTGCTTAAAGGAGATAGGAAATTATTTTTGTTCTGATTTTACCTAATAAATAAATGATGCATTTATAACAGTGGCTTTTGTGTGTCTTTTTATGGTTTTAATATCCCAAACCATATTTGTCTGTTACATTCATTGTTTTTAACTGTCTACTAGCTCCACAGCTTCTGTTTTCTGTATCGGGAGTCAGTACGTGCTAAGCCTGAAACGCTCATGTCACAGACTCCTAATAAAGCATGCAGGGTGCTGTAGCTGTTACAGCTGAAGGGCTGATGCCACACTACATGTAAGAAAAGGTTGGGGCTGACTGACATGGAAAGTTCACTTGTAAGGTAGCCATAGTAATATCAAATCATTCTTCCCCCTCATGCTCACCATCTCTCTCCCTCTTTCTTCCTGAGTTGGTCACATTTCAAGAGCTCCTATTTGAAACTGAATAAGCACTTGAAGCAGTTTATTTTTGAATTGTTTCTATTTTTACTCAGCAACCGACAGAGGAATGACAGGAGGGCTGTGTCGGTCTCTGAATACAATTTAAAAGTTGTTTGGGGAGCCTACATTTCTTTTTTTGGTTTGGTGATTGCCTCCAGCTCTTTAATGACATCAGCCTCCCCTGAGATCCATTTGTTTGCAGTTAGCAACTGACGGTATTGTTCACTCTCCCTGCTCTCGTCTGCAGCATATCAGGGCTGGAGAGCAGTGAAAAGGATGCAGCAGACATCAAGTTCATTTGTGGCCAACAAGCCACTCAAGCATTCCATTCTCCTGCACCATGCCCCCCTCCACCCACGTAGCTGTGGCCAGAAAAATAACACATTCAACACAACATGCTACCTACTAGTCGGCTAAAAAGTCACCATGTTTTCTTGCTCCCATTCTCACAGACACTTTCTGGCAGCTGATGGGCATCCTTTTTCTGGTAACTCAATGCACCCCTCATACGGTGTCCATGGATGTGAAAGCACACACACCATTTCGACTGAAGAGTCTGCCCAGCAAGCTCAGGATGGGGCAACCGGAACAGGAAACTTTTTTTTTTGTTAGGACTTTGCATTTACATCCATTTTCACTACTCCCCAACCAACTTTTAAATTGTAACTACAATAAATACTTAGTGACCCACACAGCCCTCCCGTCATTCCTCTGCCAGCCACCGACTTGCTCATGCACAGGACGCTTTCTGATATGCAGTTTGCATTTTTTTCTGGCAGCCAATGAGGAAGTGAAAAAGGTCTGTGCCAGTCACTGAATATATGTCAACAGTAATGCTGTTTGTTACAGAATTTTAATTTATCATTCCAGTATAGTTAGAGGGTAGTATGGGGAGACACCCACTAGAGACCATGGAAGACATGAATGAAGGGGTAAAAATAGACAGGATTCAAAAATAAACTGCTTCAAGTGCTTATTCAGTTTCATTTAGGAGCTCTTGAAATGCGACTGACTCAGGAAGAAAGATGGACTGAGATGGTAAGCATGAGAGGGAGGAATGATTTCATATTACAATGGCTGCCTTACGAGTGAACCTTTCATCTCTGCCAGCCCCAGCCTTTACTCACATGGGGTGTAGCATCATCCCTTGGGCTCTAACAGTTACAGCAGCCTGCATGCTGTATCGGGAGTCTGTAATGTGAGCATTTCAGGCTCAGCATGCGCTACTCCTGATACAGAAAGTTGTGGATCTGGTAGACAGTCAAAAACAATGAATGGAATAGACAAATATGGTTTGGGATATTAAAACCATAAAAGAACACACAAAAACCACTGTTATAAATGTATGATTTATTTAATAGGTAAAATCAGAACAAAAATAATTTCCTATCTCCTTTAACACCCAGTGATATCTTTATAAACTCAGACAGTTGACAAACCCTTCAAAACCTGACTTTTGCTTCAGTGTTAGTATGCAGACTTCTTAAAATATTTACCAGAGTAATATCAGAACCTTCTTTTTAACACCTCTTCCTATAACATTTTTCAATTTATAGAATTAAATGTGGTTCTTAGAATGAAATGAGTTGCATTAAGACCCAGCCATCCAGTATATTTTCCCATTAAATGTTTTAAAGAAAAATATGATCCATGGTTAGTCGGCACTTACAAAACCCTACAGTACAATCCATAGGAAGCAGAAACATGTCAGTGATTGCCTGGACAGTGCAGGTAAAACAAATTCTGGCCAGAGTTGATAGGGCAGCAGCTGAGGAATCTGGGGTAAAAATATTGAGCATTAGCAACATTATGAGCCTGTGTTCACAAAATGTAACATATGCTCATAACTTTGTTGTTTTTTTAATACTTTTACACCAAATTTTCAACATAGCCTTGTTACGACCCCATCTCATGAAGAAGGGCAGAAAAATAATTCATCTCCTGGCCTAAAGTTGATTTCATGCAGGGACTGAAAAATCATCTTTTGGGATGGAAAAGCACATTTTGAGCAGGTGCTGATAAATAACAGCTTCCTCATTGATGAGGTGCTGTAAAGAAATGGCTATGTTGGAAATTTTCGGGAAAAATATTGAATATTACCAAACCTATGAGCCTGTGTTTGCAAAAATATGCATAGCCTCATAAATTTGTTTTTTTTTTAAATATTTTTTCACCAAATTTATAACATAGCCTTCTTATGACCCCGCCTGATGAACAATGGCAGAGAAAATGTTCAACTCCTGTCTGAAAGGTGATTTCATACAGGGACCATGAAATTACCTTTTGAGATGTAAAAAAATAATTTTGGCAAGGATCTGAAAAATGATAGTTGTCACTTTCATGCGGTGCTGTGAAGATATGGCTATGTTGTGAATTTGAGGTAAAAATATTGAAAATGACCAGACTTGTGTGTCTACATTTGAAAGAAAATTCAACGTAGGCTCATACCTTTACTTTTTTAATATGTTTACACCAAATTTTCAACATTGATTTCTTATGACCCCACCTCATGAACAAGGGCAGAGAAAATTTTCAACTCCTGTTCAAACAGTGATTTCATGCAGGGACCCCAAAAATCACCTTTCAGGATGAAAAAAAAAAACAACAAAACATGTTGTCCAGGATTTGAAAAATGACATCTGTTACACTCTTGAGGTGCAGTAAAGATTTGGCTATGTTGTGAATTTGGGGGAAAATATTGAAAATTACCAAACTTATGAGCCTGCATTTGCAAAAGTCAACGTAGACTCATAATGTTGTTGTTTTTTAATATTTTTACATCAAATTTTCAACATAGCCTTCTTATGACCCCACCTCTTGAGGAAGGGCAGAGAAAATTTTCAGTTCCTGCCTGAAAGGTGATTTCACCCAGGGACCACAAAATCACCTTTTGGGATGTAAAAAAAACAAACATTTTGGCCAGGATTTGAAAAATGACAGCTGTCACACTAATGCGGTGCTCTAAAGATATGGCTATGTTATGTATTTGGGGAAAAATATTGAAAATTACCAAAGTTATGAGCCTGCATTTGCAAAATTCAGTCTAGGTTCATAAATTTGTTATTTTTGAATATTTTTACACTAAATTTAAACATAGACTTCTTATGACCCCACCTCAAGAACAAGGGCAAAGGAGATTGTCAACTCCTACCTGAAAGATGATTTTGCACGGGGACTGCAAAATCCCCTTTAGGGACAGATCTGCTTAATGACAGTGCAATTGTTGATGAGGTGGGGTCCCAATGAAGCTTGGGGCAAAAAATATGCAAAAATGGCCAAGTTATGCCACTAAGTTCAAAATCCCATTAAAATACATTGAAAAGCATACCTGTTTCCTCAGTCTGTGGTCTGGTTTTGAAGAATGAAGATGTGTCTGTGGTCCACAGAAAATTATGGGTCTGGTCTCCCAGTGAGTAAAGAAGGGTCTGGGTGGGTGCTGAGTGGGAGGGTTGGGTGAGGGTGAGCTAATGGTGCTACAGACATTGATGGATGGTTTTCTTTTTTCAGGTTAAAAAAAACAAACAAGAAACAGACCAATTATTCTGGTTTGCAACACTGAGGATTGGGTACCCCCAGGGTCAGTGTTATGTTTCATGGGGGGTGGGGTGGGTGCAGAAAGGGAGGATGAGGTGGGTGTGAAGGAAACAAATATTGTGGATGGAAGGGGGTCAGAAAAAAAAAAATAGGATTTGTGATGGTGACACTGGGGGATTGGGCACCTCCAATGTCAGTGTTATGATTCTGGGGGGGTGGATGCTGAGAGGCAGGATCTGGTAGGAGGAGGAAAAATACATACATAAAAGAAACAAACCAGAGGTCATGGCAGAACACAGCACAGTCTTGGACATGGTGGACTGTGTTGTGTTCTGCCATGTTCTCTGTTGGAAATATAGTGCTGTGGCACTGCAGTCAATGGAGAGAGTGGACTGAATCTACTGGTGATGGATGACACTACTGGAACTCCACATCCTGCATTATTTGTTTGGAACCTGGTGAAGTGAACTCCTTTTCTCGAAGCAAGAGGGCGCTGCCCACTGCAGCCCTTAAAAGGGCAAATAACTCCACAGGCTACATCAATTCCAAAAGAAATGACCAGTACCTTAACAGGAGGAAGCAGTGTTGCTGCAGGCAGATATTGCTGTTTGTATTTTATTATGTCCACCAGGGCATGCAGCAACAATAAACATCTACAATATGCAGTGCACAACACATCATTCAGTCACTCAGTAGGAGTAATTTAGCATTGGGCATAACAAATCCTGAACAGTAATCTCTGCCTGCATCAACACTGTTCCTCATTTTACAAGGGTGATAATTCTTTTTGCATTTGACTTCGTGAAACTCTGATGAAGCTTAGAAATTATCCCCCTTTCCTTTTCCCTTGCTTTAAGTTTTGCCAGAATGTGCTTAGTGTAAACCCTGAACGGCACATTTAGAAGACTATTAAGTCTGTAGCAGGCAAGATCTTCTCTGTAATCCTTCCGAAATAGGGGCACATTTATTGTATGTTCTGACCCTTCAGAATCATACATTTTTAATTAATATTTGAAACTAAAACCAGGGGCTAAAGTACTGGCCAATATTTGATTATTAATGCATAGAACTTCTGCATTGAGCATGTACATCCTAGGATCTTTATTATTTTGCTGCACTCAAATACAGTGTACTGTTTCCTGATAATGCACACCGAGTCAGTCCTTTTTCAATTCAATTTCTGAATATGGATGAAGGTCTTGTTAGGAGGGCTACCCTGAATCTGAGTCTGGGACTTTATAGAAATATAGAAACTTAGACTTTCATAGCAGATAAGGATCACTTGGCCCATCTAATCTGCCCATATTACCTACCTACTGTTACACTGCAGTTGCCACTTGATCTCTGACTTTACATCCCCCCTTCATTACCATTAAGTTTCCCTTATGCCCATTTCATGCATTTTTGAATCCCATTACCATTGTTTGCCTCCACAACCTCTGCTGGGAGGCTGATCTAGACATCCACCACTCTTTCTGTGAAGAAGTGTTTCCTCACATCTCCCCTGAGTCTACCCCTCTCCAGCTTCATGGCATGTCCCCTTGTTCTTGGGCATCTTTTTTTTCAGGAAAATGCTGTCCTGTTGAACCTTATTTATACTTGTGAGGTATTAGAAAGTCTCTATCATATCCTCCTCTCTCCCACCTTTCCTTCAGGGTGTACATATTGATGTTGTTTAGTCTTTCCTTATAGTACTTTTGATGAAGGCCCTGCTTCATTGTAACTACCCTCCTCTGGACTACCTCTAGTCTGTCTATGTCCTTCTGGAGATGTGGTCTCCAGAACCTGATACAGTACTCTAGGTGAGGTCTCGCCAGTGATCTATACAGCGGTGACACCATCTCTCTTTCTTTCTTCTGGTGATACCTAAATCATTCTTTTTATCATGCAATATGCATGCCTTTTCTAAAATCCCATTACAGGTATTTGTGGTATTAGTACTCAACCCAAAGACAAAAAAACTCCAGAGTTATTTCCTTCATTATTACAGTGTTCCTCTTCTTAGTCAGTCCATAAGCCTGTCTTGTAAGCCTCTCTTTTAGATTTTAATAACTGCCTGTATTTTATCCTCTGAGAACAGAGCTCTTTGATTTTTACAACTTGGATTTATGTGGGCCACTCTTCCTAGCTAATATACTGATTTTTTGAAATAGTTTACAATCTCCATTGAATCACTTTCTTTTTATAGATCTATCATCTTACTAGAGGCTATAGTCTTGAGTAAAACCATGGATGCATTCAAGGAATCATTAGACCAATATATGGGAAATAAGAAACATGAGTATCACCACTGAACAAGTGGCAGGCTAACAAAAGGTCATATGACCTCCTACCTCATACTATCCTATAAATCCTATGAATCTATCATCTGTTTTTCAAGATCTGGCCTCAGAGGTACTTCCCCCTAGCCTTGAAATACATTTATCATAAAATGTTATTGTACTTAGAAGTTCTTGAGGAGATTATCCGATCCCTAATACAGGCAAACAATCTAGATTGTTTACTACCTTATAACCATTTAAGATATCATTAACTTAAGCTTTAGCCTTAGGGCACCTCTTCACTATTTTTAATTTATGGCAGTTAGCAAATGCTCCACCTCAAGGGCTTCTTGTTGATTTCAGAACATGGGGTAAGTAAACTCAGAGGTCCAAGTACAATTTACAGACATATGGTCACTGTTAAATTGATCATCAATTTTAATGACCTTCAAGCTAGGAAACTTTAAAGCATCTACTAAGCATCAGACAACCTCTTCCAGCACTTGTGAACATAATTTTACCATTCAGTTTAGATTCAAGTGTGCATCAGTTTTAATCACTAAATTGCCCATTTTATTAGTCTTACCATCTTGTAACATGTTATTTTTCAGGCTAGCCAGGTAATCATCCCAATTTAAGCTGCGGAGCATGGTATCATTTAAGCTGGCAATTCTGCTGTTCCCATCCCCATACAGAAGCATGTTAACTTCAACATATTCATTCCTAATTTTCCAGCTGCTGACAGTAGGGATAATAATCCCTCTAAAGTTTTCAGATAGCAGAATACTGGAGGGATATAAAAATTAATGAAAGAAATTGTATATGGGGAACTAATTGGGAGGACTGTAACTTCCCAGTTTAAATGGTTGGTCACCCTCATTATCAGTCCCCCTTGTACAGTACCTGTCAAACATTCCATATTTTGCGTCTGAGTTAACTAATATCTTAAACCCATTGAAGTTGAGCTCTGCTTTGTCAAATTGGGAGAGCCAGACACCCGATACATAGTTGAACCAAATTTCATCCTTAAATTTAGTCAGCAAATCTGACATTTTCAATGATAATATTCTAATGTTCTTTCAGATAGCATTTAACATCCACACACTGCTGTCTAACAGTTTATGTAAGTCTGCACTTGTTACACATTTTGTGCTCTGGCAACTCAATGTGCACTAAGCTTAATTAATTTCCTCTGTACTAACACAGTAAAGTATACTACTATTTGTCTTTACCCCTCTCTATTTCCTTGTCCTAAACCACTTGTCCTCTACTCTTTCTCTTGCAGATTCATAGGTTTGAGGTTCAATTGTCACATAGTCAGCAATTATAAGTTGGCACTCTTGTTTTACTTTGCATCACTATTTTTGCCCCATTCTTCACGTGAGGTTTTAGCTCACTCATCCGTTTATTGACATTAAACAAAGAGATATCCTCTGTTTATACAAATATTAAAAATTTCCATCTGTTATACTTTCTTTCAGGTTCACCCCATAATTTCCCAAATGTGAAAGACCAGACAGATGTAGACTTTATGTGGCTTCATTTTACAATTGATTTATTGAAATAACGTCTTCCCACTTTATTCTGTCTTTTAAGACTGCTTTCAGAACATCATATACAATAATTCTTAAGGTAGTCACATTTTCTTCATTACTGTCTGAGTCCTTTTTTTTATAGCTTGGCATTTGTGCCATTACACTGGAACAAAGTCATAGACTCCTATTTTTTTTTTTATATACTTTCTTTTCTGCTCCTTGTCCTGGGCAGCCTTCCATCTCACCAACCCCCCAGGCCAGTTGCCCTGCTTGCAGTGCACCTCCTACTTCCTCCATGGCTTACCCCCCCAATGGCAGGGCTGCAGGGATCACTCAACCCACTTAACCCAGATCCGGTGCTGGAGGTGCCTGCTAATCATTGAAGCAGCACCTGCAAGTGTCAGTATCATCCTGCCATGCCTAGGACACTTTTTCTCCTCCTTGTTTTCTCCCGCCTTCCCAGAGACAGAACAATGCAAGTGTCAGCAATGGCTGAGCTGTGCGTGCTTGCTCACACAGCATGCTGGTCAACTGCTCCACCCCCATCCCTTGTATATGGGACCCAGGCACTCCAACACCCAGCCAATGCTAGGTGTCAGAGATGTGCCGGTCTCTGTGTCCCTCACTCCCTCCCTGGGAAAGGAGAGCTGCCCTCCTGATACTCGATTGTCTCCCACCCCAGCCAACTCCTGGTGATCCGCTTGTACCGTGAACATGGGTTGCCAGCGTGGTAGGAGGAAAGGCATGATGCCTCAGCCCTCCATGCCACTGGGGTGTAGTATAAGAGTCCTTTTAAATAAATTATGACCAACCTGTCCTTTGCCCAATTTTCCCTTGAGGACCTATTCTCTATCCCAGTATATACAGTAACATGTTCCAACCTATTAACTTTACCCAGATTTTAACACTCAGTGCCACTGTTACACTGCTTTAGATTTAGACTTAATAGTAGAGGTGGTTATATCCTTATACACACCACACTTCTGCTTTCCCTTTTGTTTCTGTTTATTATGTCCCAGTTTCACCTTTGCCTCTTTAGGATCAGTTGGTGCAGCTTTTTTCTTACTATTTAAATTATTCCATTCCCCAAGTAACTTTGCCACTTATTTGCATCTCCCTCTGAAATTTCTACTGTTACAGCCTTTATAGATCTCTTAAATCTATATAGATCTGCCACTTAGGGAGGCAGTATAGCAAAGTGATTAAGAGCACTGAGCTGCAAACCTGGAGACCTGGGTTGGAATCCCATCAGCTCCCATTTGTATACTGTGTGACCCTAAGCAAATCACTTAACTTCCTTGTGCTCCAAAATTGCACCTGGAAACAAGATCTGGACTAGTGTGCTTTCCTGGGTAAACAATTTCCACTTTCCCTTTCCCTTAAAGGAACAGTGCCTCCGTCTTCCTTATAGTGTGCTACCCCACTGAACACTTTACTAGTCTTACATCCGTTACAGCAAACATCATTGGATCAATTCAGCTTTGTCTTCTGACTGTTAGTTAGAGCCTCATGGACTAAGTTCAACCATTTATTATTTTGTACTGTACAATGGCAAGAAAAATTCCTGGACTCTGATTGGTTAGTGACCAACTTCACCAGTGATGTTATCTGAGCATAACATTACTGCATGAAGGTCCAACACTGTTTACCACTGCCTTTCATTTCTAAGCATCGCTCACATTAATTCACCCCATGGCTTTAAAACTAGCACCACATTTTGAACATGAACATAAACAAACTGCTCTCTACAAAGGTAGTGAGACAGTGATCATTCCCCTAAAGTAAACATCTTTTTTAAATACTTGTTTATTTTTATTTATTCAAGAAATGGGTGCTGTATGCAGCGCTGCTTCAGTTTCAGTCCTGCAGTGGAATGCACACTCATCGGTTTTGTCAGAAAGCTGCAGGCAGCAGCTCTCTCCAAAATCTCTTTAACTTGCAATTTAATGTTTTTAACTCTGTTAGTAGCTCCCCCCTCCCAATAGCTGATGCAGTCTTACAACCTCAAGCCTCACAACAGCTAGTCCAGGAGACTTGCCATTCATGTAAAACAGTAAGTTTCCATATATCACATTTCCTTCTTATCACAGTTTCTTAGACAAAAAAAAACAAACAAACAAAAGCAATGCACATCTCTACCTGATCCCAGTGCAGGCAGCGGGATCGCCTCAATTAAACCCATAGTGGAGTGGTGCCAGTTTTGGGGGGGAGTACAACACAAAAGTCAACTGTTTGAGGAATATTGAGGCAGAGAAAGCCCACAGTAGCAGAAAAGCAACACCACCTATTGGACCGAATAATACAGCAGCACTATTGTATTTACATGTGCAGTTACCCAACAATAAATTGATGGAAACACATTTTAAAATAGATTTCTTGATAGCTTTTATATTTTTTTTTCTATATGAGGCATTATATAATAACAGTAAGGCACACAGGATTGTGTCAGTGCAGGGATAACATCCCTTCTCAGGTGCTAGATGAGCTTGGTCTGCAGCCTTGTGCCCAACCACTGGAGGTATAATGTTATCCCAGCACAGCACATACCCTGTCATGCATTACTGGTTAATTAGAAGGTACTCAACATTACTGATCAGTGGGTCAATCTGGGGGCACATAGTCAGGCTGGGTACCAACCCAAAATATACTCTTCCTAATATTTTGGAATGAATTGGCGATAAAGTTCCTTTTTGTATTTCCCTGGCTAGACAAGGATATCAATTTTTTCCTCTGGGATTTGCACTATTTTGTTAAGAAAAAGCCTTAGTAACTTTTCATTGTCTGCCACTTCATTAATATTAATCTAAAGTCTACCAACTTCTACCTTTGAAAACAGTAATTGGTCATTCTGAAGATCAGTCTTGATGTCCTCTTCAGAAATTTTTACCTAGACCATTTGTTAAACTAATTGCATTTTTGGGTTGAGCATTGTGATTATTGCTTTTTACTATAACTTTCAGAGTCTCCGTATCATAATTATGAGCTGATTAAAACCAGCCCCTTTCACCTCCTGTATTAGACCTTTTACTGATTTGCTTTTTTTCTTCTCAAGTAGAGGACTGATCATTCACTTTTGCTTCCAGGTCAGAGCCCACATTTAGCAACAACTTAATCTCATTTATTAATTCTTACCATTATTTTCTATTGCATTTGTTCTGTGGTACAATATCCCCTTGATAAAGTAAGTTGTTTTTTCCTTGTATTAATTTCCCTGTTGGCACATTCTTTACACTTTACTATCTTGATTTGTCATATTGTGTATACATATTAATATTAAAGGGACACTGTCAGCTTCCCTTTAGCTATTGAAGCATCCCTCATTTTAAAAAATGCATGTTATAATTATGTGTCCTTCCTGTTTGACAGGGTGCAGAGGGTGGTGATGTGAATTTTTTCCCTGCTCAAAAAACTCTAGTTCTGTGGTACACTTCATAGAAACATAGAAGTTGACGGCAGATAAGGACCGCAAGGCCCATCCAGTCTGCCCATTTCTTTTTCTACCTTATAAATGTGCCATCGGCCTTTGCTCTGTCAGTGACCTATCTATTCATAGTCATTTGTATTGCTCCCTTATGCCTATCCCATGCCTGTTTGAAGCCCTGCACTGTATTCATAGCCACCACTTCTTGTGGTAAGCCATTCCATGCATCTACCACCCTTTCTGTGAAAAAGAATTTCCTCACATTCCCCTTAATCGGCCTCCCTCTAATCTCATGCTGTGTCCTCTTGTCCTGCTATTTTTCTTATATTTAAACATGTTGGACTCTTTCACCTTGTTTATGCCCTTAAGGTGTTTAAATGTCTCGATCATATCACCCTCTCCCTCCTTTGCTCAAGGGTATACATATTGAGCTCGTCTAATCTGTCCTCATATGTCTTCTGATGCAGTCCCTGCACCATTTTGGTTGCCCTTCTCTGGACTGCCTCAATTTGGTTAATGTCCTTGTGAAGGTGTGGCCTCCAATACTGCACGAGTACTCCAGATGGGGCCTAACCAATGTCTTGTACAGAGGGATTGTTACCTCCCTCTTCGACTTGTGATGCCCCTACTAATACACCCTAACACCCCCTAGCCTTACCTACTGCTTTAGAGGTCTGCTTGGATGATTTTAGGTCATCAGTGATGATGATGCCCAAGTCTCTTTCTTCCTTTGTGACTGCTGCTAACTCCTCCCAGCCTATAAGTGGCTTCAGGGTTTTCTCTTCCTATGTGCATGATTTTGCACTTCTTTGCATTAAATCCCAGTTGCCACTCTTCTGACCATTCTGCTAGTTTATCCAGATCTCTTCTCATTCTGCCCACCCCATCTGGATCATCTACTCTGTTGCAGATCTTGGTGTCATCTGCAAACAGACAAGCCTTACCTCTAGTCCATCTGCGAGGTCACTAATGAAGATGTTGAATAGGACTGGCCCCAGGACTGATCCCTGAGGTACCCCACTTGTGACTTGCATCTCTTCTGACTGTATACCATTTACCACCACTCTCTGTTTCCTGCCAGTCAACCAGTTTGCCACCCAGTTGACCAACTTCTGACCCACCCCGAGCCTACCTAGCTTATTTATCTATCTTCTATGTGGAACAGTGTCAAAAGCTTTGCTGAAGTCAAGGTAGGCGACATCAACTGCTCCCCTTGGTCCACCACTCTGGTTACCCAGTCAAAGAAATCTATGAGATTAGTTTGACAGGACCTTCCTTTGTAAACCCATGCTGTCTTGGATCCTGTGCCCTATGGATTCCAGGTGTTGCACTATCCTTTCCTTAAGGAGTGCCTCCATAATCTTGCCCACTACTGAGGTAAGACTGACCGGTCTGTAGTTCCCGCCTCCTCCTGCTACCACTCTTGTGGGTGGGATCACATGACCCTTCTCCAGTCTTCTGGGACCTCTCCTGTGCTCAGAGACTCACTAAACAATTCTGCTAATGGCTCTGCTAGTTCCTCCTTTAGCTCCTTAAGTACCCTGGGATGTATGCCATCAGGTCCCATTGCCTTATCCACCCTGAGCTTAGAAACTCTTGTAGGACCCTTTCTTTGTGAAGGGTAGTGCTCACCTCCCTCCCCTGTGTCCATGATGCTGAGCTGTGGGCCCTGCCCTACCTTCTCTTCAGTAAATACTGAGCAAAGTATCTATTTAGGATAGATGCCTTTACAGGGTCCTCCTCCTCACATGCTCCCTTTCTCCATTAAGCTTAGCAATACCACTCTGGACTTTCTCCTTTCACTAATGTATCTATAGAAAGTCTTGTCACCTTCTTTACTGTTCGTGCTAGTGTTTCCTCAGTTTGGGACTTTGCCTGCCTTACTGTCTTACCTGCTTCCCTTAGGGCAGTTTGGTATGCCTCCTATCTTCATCCGCTGTGTTCCTTATATTTTCTGAAGGCCAGCCTTTTGGCTCTGACCTTTTCTGCTACTGTATTTGAGAACCAAAGTGGTTTCCTTCTTCTTTTGCACTTCCTTTCTGTCTAACACAATGGATGTTGCTTCAAGTATTGTATCCTAATGCTTGCCCACTTTGCCTGTACCTCCTCACCTGTGTTTCTTTTGCCAGGGCTAGCTTAACTCTGTTGGCCATCTTATCAAAGTCAGCTCCTCTGAAGTCCCATATTTTGCCTTGGAATGGATGATTTAGATGTAGTAGCCAAATTGAACCATACCATGTGATGGTCACTGGCCCCAGGTGACCTTCTACCTGGAGATCTGTGATCCCTTCTTTGTTAGTCAGTACTAGATCTAGGATAGCCCTGTCTCTTGTGGGTTGCTGTACCAGTTGTTTGAGGCTCTCCTGCAGGAATCCACTATGTGTCTAGTTCTGGCCGATGTTCCTGCTGGTATTGACCAATCTGTATCTGGCATGTTGAAGTCTCCCATTATCAGAACCTCCTTTGCTGTCATGTTTGTATATCTTCTAACAGTAATGTCTCTATGTCCTCCCTCTGGTCTGGGGCCTGTAGACAACCCCAGTTCTTATGGCTGTCCCATTTCCTGTTTCCAGGGTGACCCACAGTTCTTCTGGCTCCTTATGTGTATTCTGAATTTCTGTAGCTTTGATATTTTCATTAACATACAGGGCCCTCCTCCCCCTTTTGCACCTCGGTCTCTTCTGAACAATACATAGCCAGGTACTGAAGTCTCCCAGTGTGGTTACTGGTAAACCACTGCCTCACTAATTGCTACTATGTCCAGTTTAGCCTCTGACATTATTGCCTGCAGGTCTGGGATCTTATTTCCAGGCTGTGAGCATTTGTGTACATGATTTTCCATTGGGCCAGATTTTGGTGTGTTAGTTGTTGGGTGAAGTTTGGCATTACCCTGTGCATCGTATGGGAGACAAACCTTTTTCTTACCTGGTGATGCAAATGAGCGGCAAACATGCTGAATTCTGTTTGACCACTAGCTGAGGGGGAGGGTGTTCTTCCCATTCGGCGTATGGTGCTGCACCCCTCTCCCCATTATAATTTAAATATTCTGCAAAGACGTCAAACTTCTGCCCCAATGCACTGACTCCCTCTTTAGTCAGATGCAGTCCATCAAATTTAAAGAACTTTCGCTCCCAGAACTGTTGCCAGTTCCCTACAAATCTGTGTCCTTTTTTCTGGCACCAGTCCTTGAGCCACGTGTTTAGCTCCCCTATCTCCCCTTCTCTGACCTTCCGTCCATCTGCTCCCTTCTCCCAGACTGGCAGGATCTCAGATTCTCAGGGTTGAATTTTCTCAGCTGTGTTGTTCACAGTATACATGATGCTCCTGGATGTTGTCATCAATGGCATGGCTTGGGTTTTCAGTGTTATGCAGATGATACTTGTCTGTATCTATCACTTGCACCTACAATGCCAGGTATAGATGATGTACTGAATTTTTGTCTGGTCGAGATCAAAGACTGGATGCCCTCTAACTGGATAGTGACTCACTCTGGAAAAGACAAAGATAATAGTGATTAAGCCTGGTTGATGTCATGGGATTTGGGTAACAATGGAGATGACTGGTTTGGCACATAATTCCTGTAGTCTGGTGGCCTCTACAAAGATGAAGAATCTGGGCCTCGTTCTGGATAAAATACTGACATTTAAGGCTACAAGTTACAAAACTTAAATATTAATATGTACATTATTATATGGATTACAAATTGGCTATCTAATTGTACACAGAGAGTTTGTATCAATGGATGTCTATCAGACATTGGCTATGTGACCAGTAGAGTACCCCAGGGCTCAGTGCTTGGTCCTTGTTTATTTCAGACTTTTATTTTAGACTTAACATCCAATTGCCTATCTATGTCTATTAAGTAAGCAGATGACATAAAGATTGGAGGTCCGTGTGAAAGTATAAATGACTCAGACATAATCCAGCGGGATTTAGATAAAATCTATGAATGGGTTGCCTTATGGGACATGACAATGAATTACTCTAAATGCAAGGTTATGCATTTGGGGCATACCAATCCATGTAAGACATATATGTTAGGACCACATCAACTCAATGAAACTACTGATGAAAAAAGATCTGGGTATAATAATTTCAAATAATATGGATTTTTCAAATCATATAAATAAATCGGTAAATAAAGCTAAAAGAGTTGTGTGGTCAATTAAAAGCAATATCTCTACTGAAGATTGTGAAGTATTAATGTCATTGTTCAGAGCATATGTTAGGCCCCATCTGGAATATGTGTCCCAACTATGGTGTACCTATAAGAAAACTAATATAATTCAGACAGAAAGGGTTCAGTGTAAATACACCAAATATGTAAGGGGTATGTACCATCTTTCTTATGAAGACAGACTTCTTAAGAGTAACTTGCTTTCATTGGGAAATGTGTAGGCTATGTGGAGACTTACTGTTTCTCTATGATGTTGTTCAGGATCTGGAATTAATGGTCGACTTAGGGCTGAGGATTAGGGATTCTGTATATAATACTAGAGGGCATCCACTTCAACTGATAGGAAAGTAATTTAATTATATTAGGAGGAAATACTTCTTCACCTTATGGGTAATTAAGCCATGGAATAGTTTACCATTGCAAGTAATCATCAGTAAAGATAAAGCACAATTTAAATCAAGACTGGATAAAAGCTTATTAACTGCTAAATCCTTGAAATATTATTGAAGGTTAGTATGTTAGCATCTATGGGCAATCAGGCTCTCTTGCTCTCAATATACCTTAGGATGAACCTTAGCATAAGCCTCATGTTTTGTCTGTAGTCCAGAATCGCTTTTACCAACCTTGTAACATCTCCTGGAATAAATCCATGATCATGCTGGAAGACTTGCCCTCACTGGTACACAGCTTTGTGATGTCCAGGCTTGACTACTGTAATGTTGTGTATCTGGGGTTAGTGGAGGGGTCCTATGATGCCTGCAGCTAGTGTAGAGTGCAGTAGCCAGGTTACTGATGGGCCTTCCAAGGTCATGTCATGTGACTCGATTCCTGCATGACCTGACCTGGCTGTTGATAAAGTGACAAATCTCCATCAAGGTCAGTTTGCTGACATATAAACCTCTACATGGACTGGGCACAGGTTATCTGAGTAACATCCTGTCTTCTTACTGCCAAGTTTGCCCTTTCTGCTCCTCCTATGGGATCCTCCTTGCAGTTCTCAAGGCCAGGTTCAAGACATTGGGTGACTGCACTTTTGAGATAACTGGGCTGGAACTGTGGAACTTTCTTCCCAGTTCTCTGTGGGAGACTCTTATGTTAAGAGACCTTTGAGAGGTGCCTAAAGACCCACCTATTCAACTAAGCATTTGATTTGATTTAACCCCACTGGTCTAAGTCTTACAGTTTATTCTGGCTGCTAAATTTGCAATTTTAAGTTGTCTGTATTCATGATTATGTGTTATATTATTTTTGGTCATTTGTTTTATTTTATGATGTACAGTGCAAAGAGCCTCTGGCATGGGCATTTCACAAATAAAATTAATACTGCAGCTAATAATTATTCACATTCTGTAGAGACTGGTAATACAGCTGGCAGTTTTAGTTTCTGATTCTTTTTTTCTTTTGAACAGTGAACAACAGATTACTTGTTATATCGGTGTTGGAGCTAAGGGTGTGCACTCAATAAATATTATTTCCCTAACACGAGGAATAATAAAGTATTCATTATTTGGATCCCAAATAACTAATAGTAGCACTATCCATCCCTATTAAGGAAACACTGTCTAAAAAAGAAAAAAAAAGAAGTCAACAGCCCCCACCATCCTCCATAGCTCAGATCCTTTAGATATAGAAGCCCCCCACCCTCAGGTAGCAGCCAAATTTCACTCCTCCCTCCTTGTACCCATATAGTGATTAGAGGTGGGTGAAAGTTGTGATTTCCACCATTGGAGAACTTCTGAGAAATTTCACAACTTTAGTGGAAGTTTTCAAACTTCCTTCTGTGGTGGATTGGAAATCTTCTGAATGTTTTGCACAAACTTTCCCTCTGTCTCTCTCAGATACTGGCAGAAGAAAATGAAAAAAAAACCTTACCTGGTGTCCATTGCCAACCCAGAGCCTTGCCCAAAATAAAAATAACTAGTGGTTCCTCCTGCCACCCAATCACTCACCCCGTAAATAAAATATGCTTCTCTGGTGGTTACATTGGAATCTGGACACCAGGATATATGTATGTCCATGTCGGGCTGGTGATTGGGTGAGGGGAGGGACTTCTAGCCACCAGGGAAGTATATTTTATCTATGAAGTGAGTGATCGCGTGAGGGGAGTGACCGATAGCCACTAGGGAAGTACAGTGAAGCCCACCAGGATGAAACACAGCACTGCAGAGTTCTTTAGTAGAGTTACTGCAGCAAAAAATGCAGTTTCAATGGGAGTTAATCCCTTTTGTCATGCAGTAAACCTTTGACACTGTACTTTATCCTAACAGATTTCACTGTATATTTTATTTATGGGATGAGTGATCAGGTGGGGGGAGGGACCACTAGCCCCCAAGGAATTTCACTTTTATTTCGGGCAGGGCTTCAGAGGGGGCCATTGAACACCAGGGAAATTTGCTTGATAGGTGGCAATCAGCAGCCGGTGGGTGGGACCACTTGACACCAGGGATTCAGGGAGGGAAATATTAAAATGCAAGGTGCCATCCAGCAAACATTTTCATGAAAATTGCTCTTTTTCTTTCCAAACATTCACAGAAATTCTGCTGGTAGAATTTTTTTTTTACACAACTCTAGTCGCAATAAAATGAAACTCCAAAGATGGGCAGCCAGCACAACCAACACGCCTTAACAGATCACGTGATCAGCTGGTTTTACTATGCAAGCAGGCACGTGAGTACCTTCATTCAGAGAGTGGCCAGCCATGGACTGAAAAGGATGGGCTGTGTCAGTCACCTTCTTCCCTTCTTGCATGCTTCTGTGGTGGGGGGTGCTACAAGGGTCTTGGCTGTGCCTGCATTGAGTATCCTGCTACAAGGCTGCTGCTACCAGGGTGGGGTGGGTGAATTGATAAATGATTAGGAAGCCTCTTGAAAGTAAGGAGCCAGACACAGAGGATGGCATGTTTTACCAGCTGCCCATTCTTGGAGTTTTAATTTTATCAAAACGTGGGTGCTGGGGGGAGGGTGGGTGATTTGGCTGCTAACTGAGGGTGAGGGAGAAGCATCCATATTTAAAGGATCTGGGCTAGGGAGAAAGGTGGGAGGCTGTTTCTTTTCCCTATAAAAATGCCAAATATTCAGCTGAATAACAAATATCTTGTGCCCAAATACCAAACATTTGGCCGAATATGAGGAAAAAGATATTCACACAGCTCTTGTTACCGCATAAAACAGTTTTCAAAAATTCCTTGATCAACTCCCACAGCACTTTCCTGGACCTGGGAGCACTCCAACACTGTCTAGCTACTCATGATGCAGTGGGAGGATAAAAGACTACAGCATCATGAGTTACTGCATTGTTTGGGGGATTCCTATTGTTCTGTAAGTATGCAATAATAGTTGATCAAGAATTTGAAACAGGTTTGAGAATAAATTATATCATTAGCATGCATTTCAGTTCTACTAAGAAAGGGGGCAAATAAGACAAGAAATGGTGTCAATGAATTGTAGGAAAGATAAGCAATTATAAAATTTGGAGTTAACTAGAAGTAATATGATGCAAAAACAGTTGACGGTGTCCCTTTAACAATTGAAGAAGATATAAGGAATACAAAAAATGTAGAAACTCCTTAAATGCACAGCAATTTGCAAATAATAAAGTCTCAATGAATTAAATATGACTACATGACTAATAGTTAGTGGCCAGTTTCTTAATTTGAATCAAACAATCCAAGTGTGAAAATTAAGCTTCCATATAAAAGGTTCTTTTGTCCATCTCAAGTAAGCAACCAAGCCACAAATAATTAAAACTTGAGACTTTGTTGCAAGCAATATTCATTCCAATCTATAGGGAGGCAGTTGTGTAAAATATGTGTTTTTTTTTGCATAAACTTCAAAATCCTCCTTAGGGTCAGTTCACCAGTTTTTAGTCACTGGCAATCCAAGGCTAAATAAACACATTTTGCATAAGTTCATAAATGAAAGAGTTCTATAAAACAGACACTCTGAGGGTTCACATCAAACAAAAACTGTCAACTATGAGGCAACACCATCTGCTTCAATTCCTTTTAAAACACACTGATGTTGGACAGGCAAAAGTTCGACTGTAGACATCGGGGATATCACAGTGTTGTCGACTCGGCATAGGTAAACCCACTGGAATACTCTACTGTATACTCTTGTCATACAGTACTGGTATATGTCCCATGTATGGCACCTAACATCATGACACGTACCTGTGTGGATACCAACATTGTTCCATGACCGTCACTGCCATACCATCCATTGTCCAACCTAGTATCTGTATTCCCCATCAGCTGTGGTAAAATAATCTTAATGCCATGCACATTCACATTCCACCATCTGGGGCTCTGCTACCCTTCATTAAAGGTAGGTCCATCTGACATACTATTGCCTAAGGAGTGCAGACCTCATAGACAGACATCCACAGTGCTACCTTCGTTTCTCACACCCACAACAGTGTCCAGCAGGTCCACAATGTGTGGCATCATCCATTCAAGTGGCCAACACAAGTACCCCTCACATGCCACATAGTGGCCTGGAACACCACAGTGTTCGAGTGCTGGGTTCTTGTGTGGTGGTTGCACAATAGTGGGCTCAGATGTGCTGGCACTATGCAGCAATGCTTAAGCCTTGTCATGGAATATGGTGGCATACAGTCATGCCACTATGATAGCTACTAGCCCAGCAGCTGATGCATCCGATTCTGCTTGTCAGTTCCATCCAGAGGCAGATGTGATCTGTACAGGGCCAGGGAGGGACATACTGCTCAACTACCTCTGAATACACCAACTGTGATGGGACCCTGTGACCACGAGTGGGTGCCTGATACAGCTGATGCTGTACCTGTGGGTGGAGCAGAGCATGCAAGTACTCTTACAGTAGTATTGGTGCTGGCTCTGTATATAACTTGTATCCATTGTTGGCATCCATACAACTGGTAGCCTTGATGACCCAGGTTGGTGGCCCTGTGTAGGAACCCACCCTAGGTAGTCTTCTGCTGTGGAGACTCAGCATGCTGCTTCCAGTCTGAATAACAGTGTAGCATATGGTGCCACAGCTCCGCCCATAGCAGCTAGTGTGGTCACACATTACTAAGGTTTGTGCAAACAGGTAGGGCAGCGCTGTCTGGGTACAAGCAAGTCTGACCCCTGGACACAGACAGCAGAACTGTATGGATCACAGGCACAACCGCTGACCATGCTGCTGTGACACAAAGTGGCGGTGCAAATAGAACAGATGACTCAATGGTATGGACAACCACTGAGAAGGTAGAGCATGCTAGACCATGTTGTACCGATCAGCCATGCTCAGCATCCCCAGGATATGCTTACTGTTGCATACCTTTTCATGCAGAGGCTGCACTGTCTTGGCATCACAATTGCTAACACAGGGGCATGTGTTGTTCTCACACCACAAATGTTACAGTGAAGCACACTGCTCTTCCATGCAGAGCTCACGCCATCCACATGCCAATTGGCATGCATCTGTCCACCCACACCTCTTGCTGCTGGCATCCAGGGCCTTGTGAGTGTGCCACATGGGCATGCTGTGCTTTGCTGTATACACTGCTGCAGTAATATCACTGTGTGTCTTTCCCAACTGTAGGGCAGCATATCTGTTCCCAACACTGGCCAACTGGTGTTCTGCTGCAGAGCTGTGTTGCTGTGTGCCGCTGGCACTCCTGCTCACCCTGTTGCTATCAGTTACCACTCAGAGATCCTCTGCACTGCTGACCTCTTGCTAACAGCCCATTATATCAGCTCTCTTTGGCCTCAACATGGTTAAGGCTTGTGGCCACTATTGATCTTTAAAAATCTTGTAGTTGGGAATAGTGGAGCTGGGTTGTGACACAAGCCCCCTCAGTATCATAGCACAGCCTGCAGATCACTGCAAGCCTCATGAAAGGCTGTCTAGTGCAGGAGATTCCTCTTGCCCCAGAAGTACCATTTGAAAATTGGAAATGGCACAAGGTGCAGTGAATTGTACCCTTTGCATCATGCTGTTTGACACAAGCACATTGTGTCATTCCCAGACCGTTGAAAATCAAGCCCCTGCAAAGGGTAAATTCACCCAACAACTCACACCCTGGAGTGCCTTGTTGTAATTATACTATCAGAAAAAAAGATTGAAAGCTATTTTGAAAAATTTATTTTTTGTTGTTTTTCACTCAAATCAGGATTTTTTGTATCCACTCAGTTAAGTAGTTCATTTAAAGGGACACTGTCAGCTCTTATCTGAAGTTTCAAACTCCAAGTCTGCAGTTATCTTGTTTGCATAAGAAGCACTAAGAAATTAATCAGTGCCACAGATGTGCACAATTTTGCTAATTTTTGATTTTTTGGTCGAAATGTCATGCTGGAGTGGTCTGCCTTGGTACAGTAGCTGGCCACCAATGCTCCTGCATGTCCATGAGCACCAGACCACACTGAACCATGGGTAAACTCATGCATGAATGATGCCTGATTTTTTTCCTGTCAATTCAATGATTTCACTGCCTGGCAGTATGGACACTACTGAAGGGATTAAAGTAATTTGATCTATAAACAAGTGCTCTAACCCAGTGCAATCCATGTTTGAAAGATGAAGCTATCACATTGAAATTTCAAATAAGAGATGCTAGTGTCCTTTGAACATCATGTTTTGCCGTAATCTTTTTAAAGTTTAACAGTGTAGTGCTAAATGTTGCAAATATAGAAAGGAAAAGAACTAGTAACATCAAACTTTTTTTTAAATCTGAGTTTTCACAACACTTCTTAACTAGTAAAGTCTGTGTCTAGCTGAGTATCCAAATGAAAAGTAAATTTTAAATTGATAAACTAGTGAACTGAATTATGGACACTGAAAGGAATAGTAGTGAAACAATGTTTTTACCAGGCTGGGTGGAGCCATTGCTTGTACCTGCTGCTATGGCTGCTAAAAGTAAACAATGCCAGATTATGTAACCTGGGTATTTCTTGTTGATGGCAGTAGGAAGTCCAGATTTGCAGTAGTTAGGTTTTGCAGGCTTCTTATTAGCATATCTTCAAGCTGGGTCTGCAGGAATTGGCTTGGAAGTTGGGGCTATAGTAATTGGCTTGGGTTATTATTTTCTGGTTGAGAGGCAGTCATGGCACATGAAACACAAAAAAAGACTGTCCACAAGAAGATACAAGACTTAATGCTTCTTTAATGAATCTCACCACACAGGAACACATGGACAGCCAAAAGGCTGATTCAAATACTCAGGAACCAACAGACTGCCTGTCATACAGATTTCAGTTTGTCACTGAGCACCATGTGGGTCTTGTGTGGCTCTGTATACTCTGTATTATTTTCTGGTATTGTTGATCCCTTCAGAGGTTGATTTGTGCCCCTGATAGTGTGGAAGAAAACTCTTTGCTGAACAATTTGGAAGCACTATGTTGTGGAGCGTGGATACTGTTTTACCCTTTTTACGGCTGTATGGATGGAGCCATGCAGACATATTGCTATCATCAGAAAAGGAGTCTGAATTCCTAATGCAGCACAGCTTTTTGTTGGTATGAGGGAGTTCAATGGAATCAAAGCTGAATCCGTGAAACTGTATTTCCACTCCCCTCTCCTACTTCCCCAGCTTTATTATTATGAGGAAATGGTATACCTCCATGGCCTTCTATTCACTGCAATGTGGAATCTGCAGTGGTAGTAGCTCAGGATTCACAGTTCATTAGCAGCTCTCCCTGGCCAGGTAATTCAATTACAGATGTCTTTGTGTGTTTATTGTCTTCTTTTTTTAAAGACGTTCAATAAAGTTTGCCATTTAAAAATTAAACAAAACCTTGCCATATAAATGTCACTATATTTTCTGGGATCAAGCCACTAATGGATGTATTATACAGTGAATTGTCTTTATCTTGGTTCAGTACTACAGCAGAAGGGGACCATCAGACAATAAAGTTACTTTTTACACAGACCTGCTGCTACAGTATTACTTAAGTGAGATCATGCTTACTCTAAATTGTCAGCTCCACAGTACAAATCTGCTAATTACAGTTAAAATAGGCTGTGTATAAAGCAGTCAATATAAAGAACCTAGTCCTTCAGGCTTCTCAGTGTTTCAACAGTACAAACAGTGACATCTACTTTGTTCAGATAAAATTACTTTCTTTATTAGAACAGAAACAAAGTGAAATAATGTTGCCAAAAATTGAGCTTTGTTGGCTGTTTAAACATAAAAAAAAACATCCATGCCAAATAAATGTCACTTTATTTTCTGGGAATAAGACAGTAAGAGATTTATTTTACAGTGAATATTCCTTATCTTGGTTCAGTACTGTGGCAGACCTCCCATTCACTGCAATGTGTTTCCTTCTTCCCCATCTAATTCTGTCAGCAGCCTAATAATTAAATCAAGGTCAGTGGCATCTGCAGTAGTAGTAACTCTGGTTTCACAGTTTATTAACAGCTCTTGATGTCAAGATGATTCAATCACAGATGTATTTCTTTGTTTATTGTCTTCCTTTTTCAAAAAAGGTCAACATTTGAAAGTCAACCATTAACAAAAATAAAGGAAAAAATAAAATGTGCACATAGATACATAGATACATAGACAGTGTCGGCAGATAAGGGCCTATGGCCCACCCAGTCTGCCCATTTAAGTTTGTAAGTTCAGTTTATGTTTTCCAGGAAGTCTGTTGCCCCTTACCCCTGACCTCCAGAATTCCTTTATGTCTATCCCATGCATTCTTAAATCCCATGATTGTTTCAGCCCCCACCACTTCCTCTGGCAGGGTGTTCCACTTGTCCACCACCCGTTCTGTGAAGAAATTCTTCCTCACGTTTCCTCTGAATCGTCCTCCCTCCAACTTCATCCCATGCCCCTCTAGTCCTGGAACATCTTTTTCGCTTAAAAATAGTGTATTCCTGCACCCTGTTCCTCCCTGTAAGATACTTGTATGTCTCTATCATATCCCCTCTCTCCCTCCTCTCCTCCAGGGAGTACATGTTCAGTTCCTTCAACCTGTCCTCATAGGACTTGTGATGCAATCCATGCACCATCTTTGTTGCCCTCCTCCTGAACCTTCTCTACCCTGTCTGTGTCCTTACGTAGGTAAGATCTCCAGAACTGCACAGTGTACTCCAGGTGCGCCTCGCTAGTGTCTTGTATAGCGGAATTATGACCTCCTTTTCCTGCTGGTGATGCCCTGCCTATGCATCCCAGCATCCTATTCTTTACCTGCTGCCTTGTCACACTGTTTCCTGCCTTGAGGTCATCAGAGATGATAATTCAAGATCTCTTTCCTGCTTGGTGCATGCTATATCCTCACCCCAACTGATATATTGTGCCAGGGTTTTGTACCCCATATGCATTATCTTGCACTTCCTTGCATTGAATTTCAACTGCAAACCCCTGACCATTCTTCAAGTTTCTGCAGGTCCTTCTCATTCTGTCTACACCCTCTGGTGTGTCTACTCTGTTACAGAGCTTTGTGTCATCAGCGAACAGTGAAATTCTGCCTTCTAGGTCCTGCGCCAATGTCACTGATGAAGATATTTAATAATGCAGGTCCCAGCACTGATCCTGTGGTACCCACTGGTCACTCTTCCTCTGTGGGTGACAGCCATTTACCATCACCCTCTGTGTCCTGCTGCCCAGCCAGTTACCTACCCACCACACTACTGTCCTGCCCACACCATATTCCCCAGTTTATGCAATAGTCTTCTATGTGGCACAGTGTCAAAGGCCTTGCTGAAGTCCAGATAGGCCATGTCCACTGCCCTCCCTGATCCACCTCCTAGTCACCCAGTCAAAATTCAATGAGGTTGGTCTGACATGACCTTCCCTGGTGAAACCATGCTGCCTTGGGTCCTGTAGTCCATTGACAACCAGATGTTCCACCAATCTCTCCTTCAGTAGTGCTTCATGATCTTCCCCACTACCGAGGTGAGGCTGACTGGTCTGTAGTTCCCCTTCCTCTTTGTTCCCACTTTTGTATAAGGGGACTACATCTGCTATCCTCCAGTCTTTGGGTACCTCCCTGTTTCCAGTGATTGGCTAAACAGGATAGCAAAGTTCAGCCACCACCTCTCTTAGTTCTTTAAGGACCTAGGGTGCACCCATCTGGCCCCATTGCTTATCAACTCTTATTACTTCCAGTTCCTTCAGGACCCTTTCTCGTGTAAAGGGACTTGTGTCCATTTCTGCACCATTCTCACCCCTTGTACTCCATTCAGACCCATTACCCTCCTCTTCCTCAGTAAAGACTGAGCAGAAATACCTGTTCAATATGTCAGCTTTACTGTTGTCATCCTCCACACAGCCTCCATCCTCCCCCTTCAGTCTCACTATCCCTCCCTTTGCCTTTCTTTTTTCACTTATGTACCTGTAAAAGGTTTTGTCCCCTCTACCCACTGATTTTGCAATGTGTTCTTCTGTCTGAGCTTTGGCTTCCCTTACTGACCTCCTGCCTCCTTTGCTTCTCCTGGTACTTCTCCCTATCCCTTCTGCCTGTGTCTTTTGTATTGCCTGAATGCAATCTTTTTGGCTTTCACTTTCTTTGCTACCTCTTTGGAAAACCATAATGGTCTCCTCTTCCTTTTCCTCTTCTAACCTGCTTAATACATAATTCTGTTGCTCTTGTAATCCCCATTTTAAATACTGCCCACTGTTCCTCAACCCCTGATTCCTGCCCATTCCCTTAATGCCTCTTTCAAGTATCTCCCCATTTTCTCAAAGTTTGCCCCTAAAATCCAGGATACATGTTTTGTGTGGTTTGGTTCTGCTCTTTCTGTGATTTCAAACCACAGTGACTGGTGGTCACTGTTCCTAGGTGCTCCCCACTCTTACCCCCATCACACTGTCCCTGTTTGTGAGCACAAGGTCCAGTATTGCCTTCTGCTGAGTTGGTTCCATGACCAGTTGCTTGAGGAAGGCACCCTGAAGGGAGTCCAGGATAAATCTGCTCCTAGTTGATGCTGCTGCTGGGATGCTCCAGTCCACGTCTGGAATATTGAAGTTTCCAACCAGTACTACCTCACCCTTGTCTGCCATCCTCTGGATGGCTAGCATCAGCTCCCATCAGTAGCTTCAACACACCAAATCATTACAACCCATTAATAGTTCAATTATTTGATAAATTAAGAAACAACACACACACACACACACACACTCACACACACTTCTCCCTCCCTTCCTCACTGTCTGTATTACACACATACATACGGGGAGGTTAAATAACTGCATCAGGTAATAATATTGTAATATACCACCTCTTAGACACACAACCAAAACAAAAGGCTACTGCATAGGCACTATAGGAGTGCTGTCCAGGTTATTGGCTCTATTCAGTATTAATGCAGTCACTGCTGCTGAAATCTCATTTCTGCATTTAACAATATTTTAGTTATCAATGTCATTTTTCCTTTTCTTTCTTTTTTTTGTTACAAAATAGCAATGACTGACAGGGGTATTCCAAATACTTCCTCCCTATCTCTCTGATATGCTGTCCACTGTGGCCACCACCTCCTATTACCTATGCACCAGGGACACCTGCTCTTTCTATCTACCCTGCCCCACGATCAACCAGCAAATCCGCTTTCTCCTATAGACTCCCATCCTTATGGAACCATCTTACTCCCCAACTACAAAACTCTCTTTCCTACTTCTCCCTCAAACAGCATTTATGCCTCCTTCCCTCCCTCCCTCCCGCGTTGCTCCTGCCACTATACTTCTCACTCCCCACCTGACTCCCCCACAAAACTCTAATCAGGGTCAAGACTTGTAGGCCTGCATGGTACTGACCATGTATTACTACACTGTCCAATGTGCAAACTTGTATGCTTATACACTGAAATTATCTTGTAATTTCTGGAAACCACCCTTGCCTTTTATGCTGCTCAATACTTGTATTTCATTCATATGCGAAACCCTGTTTCTGTATTTGTTTCCCCTGTCTCTGGGTCACAACTGGAAATAAGCCTCAGCTCAATGTGCCTTTCCCAGTTACCAACATTTTAAATAAAATAAACAAAATATCACACTCCCATAACAATAAATATATAATACACTGTCATAGTCAAAGATCAGTTTAGGTAGCCAAATTAGTCTCCCTCACTTATCCACAGTCCACCCATAGTCTGCTTCGACTGGATTCTAAATCTGAATCCAATAGAAGTACAAACAACAGAACAGAGCCTGTACAAAATCAGCAATGAAAGTGCATAAAATAGAAAAGTCTTGGCAAAAAGAAAATTACCTCAGAGCAGGACTGACTTTAATATGATGTTATCAATCAAACTATCTTAAGGGGCATATAGAGCAGATAAGTCTTTCAGAAAAGGGGGGCAATCAGGTGGCCAACTCAACTTTAACTCCTGCACGTATGTATCTGCAATGCTTCACTTACACCGTAAGCATGTTTAAAGACAGACTGAATCATACACTGTATTTAATAAGAAAGAAGAAAGCAAAAAATGTATCCATGCACTCTATGGGTTTCAGCACAGAGAGCTACTGAGCTGTGTGTTTCAGTGGCTTATAGCATGGTGAGAAAGGCACTGGGTCATAATAGCACAAAAAAACATTGTGTGGCAATACATGCTGCAAGCAAAACAGTGGCACTCGCAAGCAATGTCGAGTACAACAGCAACCAAACTTGGAGAGCACAGCCCCATTGACAATAATGGGACTTTTTGTTTTATATGGGGAGATACGGCCCTCGCAACCCCCGCATGCCTAGCCATAGAATAATCAACTCTATGGGAATTGTGGACTTCAGGGATGGGGAGAAAATCAGGAGGGGGAAATTACTTAAAAAAAAAGAAAGAAACAACAATGTTGCAGAAAGAGGAGATCTGGTGGGAACTGAACCATGGACCCAGGTCTCCTGTTCTGCTGAGTGCTGGTACCCCAGCTACTCCACCATGGGAGCGGCTCAACCAGCACCCCAGCACATGGTGACTCAATTCCTCCACAGGATGTCTGCAGAGTGACAGGGGGTAGTGATAATTCCCCACTGCTATTCTGACCCCTGTCACTCTAAATCATTTCAAGCTTTACAAGGCATGATTCTTCCAGCGCTCTTCCTAGTGCGCTGTTATGACCCAGTACCTGGTGAGAAATGATGCTAATTCAGTATACACATTTTGTTTAACCATTTCATAATAGGCTACCCATTCACTTTGTCTTCTTAATTTTTAATCCTCTCACCCTTTTTGCTATCTTTTACTTATTTTCAGTTACTCTGATGCCAATATGAGCTAAGCCTAGATTTAATCAGCTGTAAACAGAATGCATTTTAATAATGAAAACTGCACCTTGGAAATTCACTGTTTTTCCCACATTGAATCCATGTTAAGAAGGAATACTCATGTTTGATTTGGATAATAATTAAAAAAAAGTCCTAGTTAAGTATGGTTTTGTCTTTATCTTTACCATCGTAACTTGCAATGAGGTTAAAATATCATGCATTTCACAACGTTTTATTGAATGTTAATATTACAGTACTTTCAACTCAGGACAGAGTTTTTTTTTCATGATAGTACAGCATTTATGAAACAAAACAAAAACTAACAAATGTAATACAAAAACAGTTATGTGTCATTATTAGAATCTTCTGAGCACAGTGTGGGTGACTACTCAATACAGGGTATGAGATTTCCTGTTGCTTCACTTATCATTTATGTACATTGGTTAAACAGACAAGCTGCATGGACATTTTCTATTAATATATTTTTAGGTGAGCATTGTGTTTATTGCTTTAGCAAAACAATGTGTGTATGACTAACACTCAGGAATTAAAAGATTGCTACAGTGCAATGTGAGGAAACAGAGAGCATGGTGCACACCTTTATAGTGCAATGTTTGGTATTTTGTGTTGTTGAGATCTGTTATTTATGATATGCATTTCTTTTATTTTTTAAGCTCTTAGCAAACATTTATGAACTACTACTGCACATAAACTAACAAGATTTCAGTTTTATGTGCATGTGATCAGTGTCCCCCTGATCAACTATGAGTAGTTTGCTAATAGAAATGCTTTCACTGTGAAACCTGCACTGTTCTTTTTTTCTATTGAAAACCACAAATAACATTGTTTTTTATTCAAAATAAAAATCTTTGCCTAACTCTACTATCAAGCAATGAAAAAAAAAAAGAAACTGGACAGCACAGTGAGCACTGAAATCTTGTTTGTATGTTCTCAGTAGTAGTTGTAGTTCATATCAATTTACTAAGAGCTTTTATCAAGTGTAGTATTGTAAATAAATAATGTGGATCAAGGACAGAGCGCTGTAAATCAGTCATTCTGCAGATGTGAGCACAATTGTGTTATTTCTCATGTTCATCAAATAAATCTCTAGCTGTGATATGATACAAAATGAGTGGACTTGACAAATACTATTTTGCAATTAATAATTTCAGCTTTACCAGTGATGACTAAACCCTCATGTTAAATTTGTAGAGAGAAGCTGGCCTGACAAGATTAACCTTCAGTTTGCTTATTTAGGTTCTTAAAGCAAGAAGGATTCAAATTGCCTATGTTTATTTTTTCTTGTAACATTTGTATCACTGATTAATTTGGTGCAGTAAGTCATTTGTGTGTGTATATATGTGTGTGTGTGTGTGTGTGCGTGTGTGTGTGTGTTTACAAGGGGTTCTGTATGTCCAGAACCAACAGCACCTTTTAATGCATTATATTGATGTTTATACTTCTGTTTTTATTTTTCTACTATTGAGGTATAAATGTGGGACTTTTACATCACAATAATAAAAGTACAACTAAGTTACACATTAATTCAGTGTCTTTTATGACATTAGTGCATGAGCAGCCTTTGTTGCTCTGACAAGAATTTGTTTGATAATTAGTTGTTGTTGTGTGCTGAGGGATTGTTCTGGCTCATTTTGCTGATCTGGGGTTGCCTGCGACTGATGTGCGTAATTTTCTTTAGGCTGGTAGTCTTTTAGTGGATATGCATTGCTGGTAGAGGGCTGGCTAGGATTTTCAAGAGAAAAGCTGGTGCAGTATTGGTTTGTTGGTTAAAATGCCAGTCTTTTTTGTTGAATCTAAATCTTTTTAGGTTGCTGTGTGCTGCTTTGCAGCATCTGTGATTGGTGTCCTTCTAATATTGAGCTCCATTGTTGGTATTCTTCTAATGTTGGCTGCTAGTTCTTATGTAAGGAGCCTTCATTTTTGTGGCCTGTGACACACATTATCTATTTTTTCTCTAGATCTGCTTGTCCCAGCATGGCTACAGCAGTTGCTCTCACTGAATGGTTTGTATATATTGTTGACAATTTAGCTTACTTACATATTATTAGAGACACAGCACTTAAATAATTGATACACATTGGTTCTAGGGTGAACTCAATGTCAATGTGGTCTAGAAGGTGTTGAACTTGCTTTTACAGGTGACAAAGTAGTGCAGGTGGCCATGGCGGCAGTGTTGATATATAATTTATGTAGCTTTTAAAGGGACATAGTGGGTGATATGGTTGTTCAGAAAGGAATTCCCATGTGGCTTGTTTGATGGGATCCTGTTTTTTTCCTTTGATGAAAGTTTTTTGTCAGGCAGCGCAGGACATTTTCTGCTATTTGTATTTCAAAAGATTCTGTTGTGAATGTTCCAGTTCCTTCATTACTGCAAAGGGACATGTTTAGCTGGATGTCCATCCAGACTTTTCTTATAAGGCCCATTGTGGTATCTGGTGACAGTGATGGTGAATGAGCATTTCTAGGCCAGTTTTTGTTAGTAGAGGGTGGTGGGCTATTGTGCCACTGCCCTCTTTTTGAAATTTGTTATAACTACCTTGAAGACATTTTTTGCTTTAGTGAACACGGTATCATACATTTTTTTTATTTCAATTAGGATTAATACCTTTGAGTCAAAGACTCATTTTCAAAGATTCCAAGTCAAGGACAAAAACAGTACAATACAATACTATACAATACAATACAGATAGCAGAGATCACATGGTAGGCATCATGAAATCAATATAGTGTCACATGAGGCTCAAGACTTGTTTGTTTCAGGTACACCTTAACAATAGATAAAGTGCATTACATCACTTGTTGCAGGGTAGGGCTAGCCTGGTAGGAAATAAATGTCAACAATATGGCAATGTTATGTCAGGGGGATGATGGGGGTAAGCAACCAAGTGGTGTTGTCAAAATGGAGGCGGTGTGGTTAGAGATAAATGAGGAGTGGTAAGGTGGTGGTGGAGGGTGATAAGTCGATTTATTGGGGATTGGGGAGAGGGGTATGAGTGAAAGCGAGTAAAAATCAGAGAGGATCTGTTGATCATATGTTAGGTTTAGGGCTCTGCTGTTAGGGGAGGGGAATTGTACATGAATATCTTCAGGCCATAATGTTAGCTGATAAAGTTACTGAGACCATATTCCCGTCCACTTGTATTTTGAACAGAATTGTAGAAGTGCCTGAGGGTTGTATTGATCTCTGTCATTTGCAGTTTTTCAGCTGCTATTTTTTTTTTCATTCCTTGCACGAGTCATTGTATAAAATTATTTTCATTTTCATTTCATTTCATTTTTATTTGTTAACTGGGTTAGGGCAACTGGGCCGAAGTTCTTTTTCAGGTCCGATCCAGACAAATAACATAGATTACAATTCACCAAAAAAAAAAAAAAAGATAAAATCACATCAACAAGATGAACAAATATACATTAGTAAACAAGTATCAAGAACAAGAACAATTTAACAAAGACAACAAATACATTTTATATCTGATTTTAAAAGTTGAATATGATTTCACTACTCTCAGGGAAAGGGGTAACTCATTTCAAATTCTAGGAGCTTGACAAGCAAAAGAATGAGACTCATAATTATTCTTAAAAACAAAACCCTCTACCAGAATGAATTGCCTGGTGTACCAAATTACCTAAAGCTTACATATATCTGTACTACGGAGAAGTCCAACCCAAAGAGGAATACAACAAACAATGATGGGTCAAGGCTGGTACATCTAAAACAAAATGTCAAATGTTGTTGTAAATAACACTTAGAATCTGTCCCTCCCTAGCACCCAATTTATCACACAAGGGAGAAACATAGTTCAAATGAGGCACAAGAACATGTCAATTTGATTTTTTTTTTCCTCACTGTAGTCTGCTCATTATGATTTAGTTTAATTATATTAATTTTAGGGCCTGAGAGTAATGTGTGATGTGATGGTGCAGTATTATTTACTGTGGTTTCCAATATATGCAGTGCCTGTGATGTCAGAGCTGTCTGGCTTTTTCTAGCAGTGAATGGAATGAATCAGTCAGCATTTTCAGCAGAGTGAAAGATTGGGTTCTCTGACTCATTATTGTTGTGACTGGGACAGTAAGGTAAAGGAAATTTGGCTGAGTTTTGCTCTTCAACATGTGACAGCATATTTTGTGTTACTATTTTGAATTCTGGTGGCATTCCTAATACAAAGGACATGGTGTAGGTCTTAATTTTGTGGTGACCATCAGGAAGCAATATGCAGGAAAAGTGAAATTGTTTTTTGTTTGTGGAGGGCATTGCTATGTTTTGCTTTCTGCTTTGGTTAAGCAGTGACTGGCACTTTGCCCATGGGTTGCTGTGCGATTTACTCATGGACAGATGAGTGTCATAGCCAATCAGAACAGAGCACCACCAATGCCCATAGAATAAATAATTAATAATGCACAACAGGGTATGTGTCATGCAGGGATAATGTCATGCCTCATGTGGTTGGGCACAAGGCCCAAGGCTGGGTGGATCCAACACCAGAGACTTGATGGTATTCCAGCATGACACACACCCTGGAGTGCATTATTGCTATTATACAATGGTTCACTTCTAAAGAAGAAAACAGAGACTAAACAATCATGTTTAAAATCAGTTTTTCCTTCATTTTTGCTGAGTGTAGGAACAAAGTTAGGAAAAAAAGTCCAATTTCTGTTTTGCCCACTAGATGGTGCTGCCTTATACCATTTTCTGTTTTTCCCTGCACAGGTTTTCTCCCGTGTTTGTCTCTGACAGTGATTTTATAGGTCATGGCTCTTGCCTGCCTCTTATTTTTTTTATTTGTAATTTAATCAACTGGTTCTTGTCTTACCTGAGTAGTGCAGCCACCGAGATGATGGAAGGACCACAATGGCTTAGCTGATGACTCACAAGGGTAGCTACTATGGCTGTGTTTTCCGGGAGGTAAGGGTTGACTTCATTTTATATGAGGAGGGCAAGGTTGGAGGATGTGTGGCACTTAAGGGATTCAAAATAAATTACATATTTATGGCTGTTTTTTCCCCTCAAACATAGCGGCATTAGAGAACTGCATGACTTGCAGTTAAGATCTTCACAGTTCACTGAAGCCCCATGGGTTTGGGGAACAAAACAGGAATGAAAATGTCTTTCATTGTGTAAGGTTTGTGTGGTGGGAAGAGACAAATATCACTTTTTTGGGACAGTGCTTTTTACATTTTTTGAAGAGTGAGGGAGCCGGTGACACTGAAGGTGGTTTTCCAGTGGGATTGTGAGATGTGGGTGCTGAACGGGGATCATTTGAGCAGAATCCATGGACTAATTCATTTAACCATTGGTATGGTCATCTGTGTGCTGGGACTAGATCCAGTGATGTTATACTTGGATAACATCATGGCTCCAGTCCCAGTCTGATCAATCAGAGGCCAGCATTCTTTCCTTGCCATGGTATAATCACTAATATTGGCTCATATAATACACTGCTAGTCAAATAGCTCCCCAAAAGCCTTTTGCAGTCACAACTGAATACATAATAACTGGACACCTTCTCCTATATAGGTAAAAGTATGAGAAAAATGTTTTCACCAAAAAAAAATAAAAAACAGTAGGAAACATTAGACTCCTTTGTCTCTGTTTTAACTTAATTATCTGTGGTGGACCTGTGGACCTAGACTTTAGCAAGGCATTTGACACAGTCCCACACAAAAGATTAATAGTCAAATTAACCAGCCTGGGAATGGGTCCCAGGGTGGTAGCCTGGGTAAAACATTAGCTGGACAACAGGACACAGAAGGTAATTGTAAATGGAGTCCACTCTGAAGAAAGAGGGGTTACTAGTGGGGTACCATAGGGTTCAGTATTGGGTCCAGTCCTTTTTAATGTCTTCATAAGTGACATTGCAGAGGGACTGGAAGGAAAAGTATGCCTCTTTGCAGATGACACAAAGATCTGCAACAGGGTTGCTACACAGAAGGTGTGGAAAGGATGAGAAGGGACTTGCAAGGTTGGAGGAATGGTCAAAGTATGGCAGCTAAGTTCAATGCAAAGAAGTGCAAAATAATGCACCTGGGAAACAAGAACCCAGTGGAAGAATACACAATGGGGGAGGTAGTAACAACAACAAAAGGAAAGGGACCTGGGGGTAATCATATCAGATGACCTTAAGGTTAGCAAGCAATGTGAGAAGGCAGTAGGGAGGGCTGGGGTATACTGGGATGCATAGGGAGAGGCATCAGCAGCAGAAAACAGGAAGTTGTTATCCCTTTGTACAGACAGTTGGTGAGACCCCATCTGGAGTACTGCGTCCAGTTCTGGAGAGCCCATCTCCGCAGGGACATAGACAGGATAGAGGCAGTCCAGAGGAGGGCAACTAAAATGGTACAGGGTCTGCAAGAGAAGCCATATAAGGAGAGACTAAAGGAGCTTAATATGTATACCATTGAAGAAAGAAGGGAGAGGGGGAACATGATAGAAACTTTTAAGTACCTCAGTGGAATCAACAAAGTCCAAGAGGGTAGCATCTTTCAGAAAAAGAGACGTGCAAGAACAAGGGGACACAATTTAAAGATGGGGGAGCAGTTTAGGGGCAATGTGAGGAAGTATTATTTCACAGAGAGGGTAGTGGATGCATGGAACAGCATTTCTGAGGAGGTTGTGGGGTCTAAAACTGTGGGAGAATTCAAGAATGCATGGGACAGACATAAGGCAATTCTTGTGGGGGGGTAGGAAGAAATAGGCTGTTGGTTAACTAGGATCTGTGGCCTATCCTGTAGGTAGGAAAATGGGCATACTAGATTGGCTAAGCGGTCCTTATCTGCCGTCAAAGTCTATGTTTCTATGTTTCTATGGTGTAGTATAAGAAAAAATGAAAGCAGGGGTGGCAATTTTGTTCATACACTGAAACACAGCACAAGGAAAGAGCCAGCATACCACTCAAGATGATGAGATGAATGGCACTTAAAAGCTGGATATAATCAATATGTTTTGTAAAATCAGAATATTCTGCCAAACTATTAACAACAGATCCATGGCCACAGCATCCTATGTGGACATATTCATCCTTCCACTTGTCAAAATTTCCACAACCCTGATAGCTTGGCAGTTCAGAGGCCCAGCAAGCATGATACCCCTTTAACTCCTTTCAGTTCTTTGGCTCTTCCCAAACCTTCAGCCATGTCACAGGCCTCACAAATCTCACTGACCCCTCTACAGACTCCATGCATATGCCCTTTCCATTGCACCACTTTTCATTTTATCACCAAAGCAGAAGTTGGCTGAAAACAGAGCAAAAACGAAGATAAATGCTTCATTTCAAGGCAGCAGTTTTTCATAAAGCACAAGAAATACATTTATAAAAATGATCTGGCAGTTACGGCATACTACAAGTAAAGTACAATCAAGCATTAAAACATAGAGCTGAAACCTCACTCCTCAAGCTGCAGACCTCTTGGCAACATACTTATAAAACAAGCCAGTAAGTATTGTAACAAGTAACATGATAAAACACTATCTAGCAACTGTGAGATGGTTGAGCCTTCCTTCTCTCTTTCTGCACTAGTGAATCCCTGCTAGGTGGCCACACCACTGCCACCAGAGGAGGAAATTGCATTTCTGTACCAGTCAGGATGGTAAGGGGTGGAACGATATGCAGAAGGGTAGAGTTGTTTTGGAGATCATGGAGTCATCGGTATCCAGTGTGCTGGAGTGGACTGCTTCCTATTACATCCCTGCCCTTCATGCAGAAGGAAGCCTGCCTTCTCAGAACTCACCGCTCCCTGGCAGACACCAGTCCCCATAACAAATGGTCAACTGGAATACAGCATGGCACAGAGCTAAAGAACAACAGCAAAACTAATTGGGACAGGTACAGACAATCTCAAAATCAATATATAAGAGAAATTAAACTGGCTAAACAAAATAATTACAGACAACAGTTCAACAGTAACCACACCAAAAGCCCAACAGAGTTTTGGAAACTTATGTCTAATCTCCTAAATGGAAAAAGTAATGATATAACTAATACTTTTCTAATAGATGGCCAAATGATTCCCATATCACAGGAGGTGGGGGAAAGGTTTAACAACTATTTTGTCAACATGGATGTGGAGGCTTTAGGAGGTTTTCCGCATCAACTAACTGTTAGTCTGGGGAAAAAATACATTCCAGAATCAGTTTTCCTTTGATATGATTTCTGCAGAGGAAGTGAGGGAGAAACTTTTAAAACTGGACACCACTAAAGCTATTGGATTGAATAATATTCAATCCAGATTATAAAAACATATATCCCCAGTGATAGCTAAACCTTTATCAAAATGATAAGAGCTTCCTGAAATTTGTAAGCACTCAAAAGTAGTTCAAATTTTTAAAGCTGGGCAAAATTAGGAGATGGGAAATTACTGACCCACATACCTACTCACTCAAGTATCAAGAATGTTTGAAAAACTAGTTTCTGTACTATTAAAGTGTTAAATTGAACGAATACCAATCATGATTTAAATTGAACCGCAGTACAGCCTCTTCCCCTGTAAACATTGTTAGTGCTATCCAGCTCACCTTGGACAGGAGGTTATCAGTGGGTGCCATTTTTGTGGCTTTATCAAAAGTGTTCAATACTTTGGACCTCAATATCCTCCTGTCCAGGATAACTTCAATGGGCACAGACTGAGACTGTACTAAGTGGTTTCAACTTCTAGCTCAAGGGAAGAAAACAGTGTGTATACATAGGTAATTACTCATCTGACCTTGCTACTACCATCACTGGAGATCCACATGGCTCTATATTGAACCCGCTCCTGTTTAGGATAACTCTGACCGGTCCTTCATCCACAAGGCCAACTCTGTTGACTCCAACCTAAACTTCTTTAAAGCCAGATTTCTCACCGTCTGGGACCACTATGTCCCACTCAAAAAGGCCAGAGTAAAGGGTGCTCATCTGCACTGGATCAGAGCTGACCTTATGGACCACCTCTGAGCTATGGACCAGGTGTGGAAAGCCTTCAAATCATCAGGTACCTTCGCTGACCACCAACACTACCGCACACTTAGAAATACCTGCACCAGGCTTATCCAGCAGGCCAAAGCCTCCTATTTCTCATCGTCCTTCCAAAAAATATTTAAATCACCTGGCTAAGTTTTGGAAGTCGATTAAATCACTCTCCCCCCTACCCAGCGCCCCCCAACCCTGTCCCAGTCGTAGGTTGCTCCACAATATCAGAATCACATGCAGTGGCCACTGTATTCAACTCCTTTTTCACCAGCAGTGCAACCTCTTTCCACTTAAGTCCACCACCTGGACCACACCCTACTACATCCGCATCCACTCCAACTCAAACTCTCCACTCATATGTACCGCCTGCACCACACCCTCCTACATCCACATCCCCTCCAACCCAAACCCCCTAACCGGCATTCTCATTTTCCCAGGTTACTCTGACCGAAGTACTCAGCACTCTGCATGCCCTTAATCCCTCTAAGGGCAAATGCCCCTGGGAGTTGGAAGCCAAAATGCTCTACCTGTCAGCCCCAGCCATTGCCAGCCTCCTAGCTTCCCTCTACAACCTCTCCTTCACTACCTCTGCTATTCTGTCTGATTGGAAGCATGCCACAGTCATCCCCCTCCCTAAAGGTGGCGACCCATCCTCCCTGGTAACTACCACCCAATCTCCCTCCTCCCCATTGTTGCTAAAATCCAGGAACATCTAGTCCTCTTGCAACTCTCCTCCTTCCTTGATTCCTCCTCCTTCTTTACTCCTTACCAATCAGGCTTTAGGAAGTACCACTCCACTGTCACCTCCCTAATCAGACTCACTGACTCCATCTTTACAGGCACGGATAAAGGCTACATCACATCTGCCATCTTTGTCGACTTAGCTAAGGCCTTCAACACCATCTCGCATGCCCTTCTCTTGGTGAAGCTCTCCTGTGCAGGGCTTTCCACTGCAGCCACCAGCTGGTTCAAATCGTACCTGGCTGGCAGGTCCCAATCAGTTAGAATTGGGACCTGCACTTCTGACTCCCTCCCCATCACTATGGGTGTCCCCCAAGGCTCTGTTCTTGGCCCAGTCTTGTTTTCCATCTTCCTTAATGACCTGCCATCAGCCTGCCCACACGCATCCATTCATATGTATGCAGATGATACAGTTCTGTATACTTCAGGTCCCTCCCCACTGGAAGTGGCATTCAGACTCTGGCAAAACTTCAATGCTATCCAACACTGGTTTCACTCAAATCAACTTATCTTAAATGCAAAAAAAATGGTTTTCTTAACTTTCAGCACGAGGCAGAGACTCTCCCGTCTCCCCGCCAGTCCTACTTTTAAAACCCTAGATGGGACTCCCATAGAAAATTGCACCTCCTTCAGATATCTTGGGATCTGGCTGGACCAGCACCTCGATTTCTTGGTACACATCACCGCTACCCATATAAAACTGCACCATAGACTGGGCGCCTTATTCCGAAACTGTGGCAGTATTCCTCTGCCAGCTCACAGGGCAATTGTGCAGAAAATGATACTCCCTATTTTTGATTATGGGGACGTAGTCTACAGTGCTGCACCTAAGTCCACCCTGGCTAGACTGGATCTCCTTTTCCACTCCTTCGGCCACTTCGCCCTGGACTGTACTCCCTCCACCCACCATTGCGACCTCTACCGGTCTCTTAACCTCCCCTCACTCTATGAAAGGCATCAGTCTCACTGCAGTAGCCTCATAGCCAGATTCTGGACCCAGTCACTACCCTCCTACCTCATTGATACCCTATCTGCCAAATCACCCCCAGCAAACTCTCTCAGGAATTTAGACTCCCAGCTCCCGCATGTCCCTAACATGTCGACCTCTGCCGGCCAGTTGGGCTTCCAAGCTCTCATGCCCAAACTTTAGAACTCTCTGCCTATGGACATTCGTCACTCTCCTTCCTCTTGGCAAATCAACTCACTCCTCAAAGAACACTTATCCACCAACTGTTCATGCGATCTAAACTGACAACAGGTACTAGCCCTTCAACTGATGCCTGCTGTGGGTACTCCTAATAAATAACTCCGACTCTTGTAAATGTTGTCATTCACATTGCATATCAATTTAGCTGCCATGCATACCCAGATTTTCTGGTTGCTTGCTGTGTTGCATTCTGTATTTATACTGTACATATCATTATATACAGTATAATATAGCTAATTTTTTGCACTTATTTTTGAAATGGCTGTACTTTGAATTTGTATGTATCCTCCCATCCCTGCAACCCCCAGGATGCATCTGGAATCTAGCGGTAGTCTGCTCAGCATGCCCTCCTGGTAAAACATTTAAATAAATATATATATATATATATATATATATATATATATATATATATATATATATATATATATATGAGTTATGATTTTCAGATTCATCAATTTCATATCACCTGTATGCTAATGATAGAATTATTTATATATCTGATTTTTCTATGGACAAAACTTAAAAGAAGCTGCTGACCACTTTCTTTGAAGTTCAGATTTTCTTTAAAAAACACAAACTCATCCTTAATTAAAAAAAAAAAAACTCAAACTATTTTTTTAATAAAAGTAAGAAAAAGACTGAGGAATTTAACATGAACATGAAAACATATGATGATATAATGCTATAACAAGTTAATTCATATAGATACACAGGAATATCAATAGGTAGCATTCTGAGATGGGAAGTTCATATAGACAACTTGCTGAACAACATTGGCAGATGGATGACGTCTTGTACTAGTCAAAACTGAATATGTCCCAGGAGGGAAGGAGACAGGTAGTGAATACAATCGTTCTTCTTCTACATGACTATGGGGATATTTTATATGCAAGCATGACAAAGAGCGACCTGGCAAGCCTTGATGTATGTTACAATATTTTTGCAAAAAACTATGTTACTACAAAAGTGAGGGTGGCTTAATGACCAAAAGGTCTAGGAATGAGGCATTAGGAGTTCCATATAACTCCCACCCACCCCTAAGAGCAAAAGGAGAAAACATTAGGGTTTTGGGTCTCGAGTCTTGGAAATCAGTGATGGGGTCTTTGTTGCATGAAGAAAGGACATCACATCTGGCATTGTTTGTTTAGAGAATGGGGTGGACATTAGGACTGACAAACGCAAGGAAGACCACATCACTGATTTGACAAGACTCCAGAGACCCAAAACCCTAATGCTTTTTTCCCCTTTTGGTGCTTGTGGAGTGGGGGTTGGAAGTTAGGGTTGGAAACCCAAACACCTCATTCCCTGACTTTTTTGGATTAAGCCACAATAACTGGTGCAATAATTTAGTTTTTTTGCAAATAATTTCCTTTCTTTTTGAAATAGTGGATTTGTGTCCTCATTCACGAAAGATCCTTTGGGAGCTCAGATGCAGATGTGCAGAAGCCACTGAGATCTGTGTCAAGGGATACAGAGCTTTACCTCGTAGCAACAGCACAGCAAACACAAACACACAAAAATGACAGATCAATGAGCTGTCTAGAGAGCACTGCCCCCTTCCTATCACTAAGAAAATTTCAAGGACAAGGGACCAAAATTAGAGACACAGGGCTCGATTCCGAAAGAGCCCATAGATTGCCACAATTTGCGGTGATGTAGGATTACAGTGCTCTACGGGTGCTTCAAGGACCCAGCACCCGATTCTGTAAAATCAGAGGTCCCTGCTCCTAACACCCGTGAGTCACCGCACCTGCAGGCTAGCACCAACAATAGATGCACCTGTCAGAATTGCCTCAGAGATCAGATTCCCTCCCCCTGGGACAATGAAAAAAATTGGTAGGAGGGATCTGGGGAAGAAGGGGCATGAGGAATGGCATACGGGTGTTGAGAGTGAGCTGCCAAGTCTGGGGAGCGATCAGGCACCCTGAAGGAGTGCCATTATTATGCCTTCATGGTAATGGATGGTGGAGGGGCTCCAGTAACAAACATTGCACCCCCACCAGGTGCCCAATCACCCACAGGCATGCCCACTCACTCCTCAACACTCCTATGGCATTCCACTGTCCCTTCCAACCCCAGGCCCCACATACAGAGCTTCCTGCATTCCCCACCTTATGGGGAAAAGGTGCAAGGGGCTCAGACCAGCTCATGGATGGTCTAATTAAAGCCCTTTTGTGTTTCCATGGCAGGGCTTCCCAAATCCCCAAAAAAGGGGATGTTGTAGCCCCACCGTGGCATATGCTTTTTTGTGACCTGGCACACCCAGATGTAGGTCAAAAGGTGGTGTAGTGCCTGTTTGGCACAGCAGCCTCCCATTCTGATGCAAACTGCATTTTTGAATTGGGAATGCTGCAATTTATGACGCAAGGTGCCAATTGCATCATTGATATTTGGCGCAGGCTTTTTGCATTGCTGTATGGGCTTTTGGAATCGGGCCCACAGTCTTAACAAACTAAAAGGTTACAACTCTTAAAGCTCAAGAAATAAAATGTCTTACTGCATGTACTGCAGCATTTTCTGGAAGGAATTTACAGGGCAACTTTTCTCATATAATATCAGACATTTTGCGCTTAGTTCAGATTACTTCAGTGATAGAAACACCAAGGCCTCATATTCAGTGGAGATGCACGGCACATCCCGGTCAAAAAGGGAGTTGTACCATGCAACTCCAACATTGTGCAGCAGTGTGATATTCAAAAGGGCATGATGGGTAGCCTGTGATGTGGGCGATTAAATGTTGGTGACTGGTCATAAGGGCTACTGCACAATGGCACCGACAGTGTGGGCTACCTTGGATTTCACCTCTTTCCCAGAGTTGCGCCCTCCCAGAGTAAGAATCCTAATTAAGGGGGGTGTAGGGGCAAAGCCCTCCGTGAGGGGGGGTGCAGGGGCGAAGCCCCCTGCATTAAACAACATACTGTTTTTTAGTTGCTCTTCTGGTTGTGTGCCCTTATGACCAGTCGCTGGCATTCAGTCACCCTTGTCACATAGAACCACATGATGCACCACTGGCAAGTGAATAGGCCAGGTCGCAAGTAAATGTGTGCCGCACAGGTGGAGGGGACATTCCCATGACTATGCCATACAGCAGCATATTTTATGGAAATGCACCCCTGAAATGCCAGTACTGTATGGCTTACAGGTAGGCCAAGAAAAGCTTGCCTAACATGGCTGGCCACCTACAGGTGGGCCACGGTAGTGCACCAAGGTACACCACAGCCTGCCAGCCCTGGCTGTCATGTGCCACCCCCCTGCCATCCCGGTCCTTGAGCTCCATCAATGCACAGCATTAGTGGACAATGTATGTCTCGGTAGGCTGGGTGACCCCCTCACTTCCCATTCCCCAGGTGCAGATGGTGTAATGATGCATGCTCCATACAAGTCCTGGGTGACCAGCAGATCTTCTTCCCCAGCTCTCATTACAGTGCCTGAATAATATGCCCATCTAATACCCAGGTGGTCTAGTGGACCCCCCCACCCCATAACAGATTCCTGACAATAGATAAAAAGAGGCTTACCTCTGATCCATACTGTGGCTGGCTACCCATCCCCTCCTCCCATACCAGGCTGGTGACTGGCATGACCCACCACTTCCCACCATGGCCAGGCACTGACTGACATGCACTGGGGAGGTGTCATATTATATGGTGGCACTCATTGGAATGCTCCAGAAAAAGATTTCAACCCATGTCAGTAAGCAAACAGGAACAAATAATTGTTAGTTTAAAATGAACAGTAGTACAGCAATAAAGTTTTTAATTGCAGCATATGGATGAGTCTGAAATGTAAGTGTTTGGAATTCTTAAAATGACAGACTGGAACCCAACATGGAACAAATACAGTCTCATCATTTAGTACAAAATTAGTAAGCCATACATTTCCTCAACTAACTCTTTGTATGGTAATAATAATTTCAGGGCAACAACCACATATTTTTTCATCTCCAGATACAGTGGTTGGTTTACACTTCATATAAATGTTGGTCAGAAGGTGCACTGAGTCTTTAAACTCAATACCATCACCTACAGGATTATTTTGTTGGACTTGGAGAGTCGGAGAAATGTTAAACACCCAGCAGTACCTCACCTGAACTGAAAGCTGGCCCAAGGACCTCTGGTGCTGCTCCCTGTCCTGGACTGAAGTGATTCAATCTCAGATAAGGGCCTAGTGATGCACCCTGTCTCCAATCATAGTTGCACAACACTTCACTCCTGTCTGGTGCTGTTCCTTGTCCTGAATGAAAGAGACACATAAGGCATCCCCATGTTGGCTCTTCTGGCACTGCTGCACCCTGTCCCTGAGCATGGTGGCCAGAATTGGGGACCCTTCTTTTGCTTCAGTCACCATCTCTGTCCCCGATCAAAGTGAAACTGATCAGTTCTCCCTGGTGCTGCACCCTGACAGATCACACAGAAAGAGTCTTCTGGTGATGTACCCTATGACTGTCCTGGTTTGGAATGGGAAGGATCTGCTCTATTTTCCAGATGATTTCACCCACTCACCCCTGTGGTGCTGCACCCTGTCATGGGTGTTCTGTCCTTTCAAATATAAAAAATCCCCATCAGCTGCTTCTGAGATCTTTCTGGCTTGAGAAAGCACACCTGTCCCTAACCTAAAAAAAGAGTACTGAAAACTCCCAGCCCCAAGATTTTTTATTTACCTTACATGAATAGAAACAAATTCATTCTCTCAAATTTCCTTTATTTATTAATTTAGGGTTTTTTGTTGTTGTTTTTTTTACTGCAAATGGAAAAGACAATTCTATGGCAGGGGAAGGGGTTACAGATTAAAACCAGCTGACATTGAACCAGATTATGCACATTATTATATAGAACAGCATAGTAACATTTAAGAAGATCTCACATGCAGTCATACTTGTGGTGTAATTTTGCATTAAATAGCAATATATGTATACTTACAATCTTGCTGTGAGTGAGAAGATGAGGAGGGGTGCTATTAGATAAGTCTATCATAACCTACCAGTTACCAAGCTAACAAAGGCAAGACACATTACTAAAATGTAGCATAATGAAAAAGAAGAGTTACATACACAACTGCAATTAAGGAAACAGTCCATACTGACAATTTTACTGCTTAACAGTCTAAATGAAACTGCAATTCATCTAGCAGGCAATTCATTGCTGAGAGACTTCAGTGTATGTATATGTGACTTCCCTGCAGTCTGACATTCAGCTTTCACAACCCAGAAGTTTACATTTTTAAGCCATTTTAATAACACAAGCTTAGATATCTTTCATTCTGACCAATTGTAACAGCACAGCAATACAGACACTGGCACTGAATATAATACTGAGCATAAGACATCTTACTGCTCTGCCTACATCACCCCAAGTTCAAACTGTAGACAGATAGATAGATAGATAGATAGATAGATAGATAGATAGATAGATAGATAGATAGATAGATAGATATGGAGATAGCAAACTGTAAGCGATCTAATGTAATACATATAGAATAAAGCAGGAGCCGATGCATATGACAAGAAGTTTACACACATCCGAGAGGTTAGATGCTACAGATTTTATTTTATATCATTGCTGGATTTCCCTTTTTTGCCTCAGCAATTGTATAAAATAAAAGCAAAGACGTTCTAGTGTAGTCACTGGCTGCGGTCAGTGTAGTCTGGCTTACTGCTTTTTTTTTTCCATAGTTCTCAGTCCAGTTTTTTTTTTTTTATTAGGATAGCTTTGCATTTTTCATTTTCTTACCACTGATTCTGAGTGGTGGTTTAGTGACCAGTGAAAGAGAAGGTGGCCAGCAGAAATGGTCTGTCTGTAAGCTGTAATAGCGCTGTCACTTTGTGAGAGCGCATGTGCGTGTTTGCCGTAATAAACACTTCTTTGTTAGGCAAATTACGCCATGGTTTCCCAATGGGAAAAAGAGGAAGCAGGTAATTATAATACAGCATTGTATCAGTAGCAAACGTAATTCTGCAAAATCGTTTCAGTGGTTCTTCAAAGCATACTACTCCATCTCTGGTCATCATACTTTCTTTCTTTCTTTCTTTCTTTCTTTCTTTCTTTCTTTCTTTCTTTCTTTCTTTCTTTCTTTCTTTCTTTCTTTCTTTCTCTCTCTTTCTTTCTTTCTTTCCCCACTCCGACTTCAATACTGGCCATGAAGTGTTAATGGGCATTAGGCATCATCTCTGCCAATGCTGGGTCATGCCTGCCCCCACTTTAGTCTGACAGCTTCTCCCAATGCGACTTCTAAACTCCTGCAAACAAGACATTTCTGTACCATATGTGTGGCCTGCATCAACTTCCTCCCCTGGCTTCTATAGTTACCTAGATACATAAATACTGATGGCAAATATGGACATTTGGTCCACCTACTCTGCCCAATTGCTCATGTAATAATGCCTCTTCAAGCTTCTCTTGAACTGGGTTGTCCCTTCTCCCAATTGCTAGGATTCCACAATGCCTATCCCATGCATTCTTGAATCCTGTAATCATTTCAGCCCCCACAACATCCTCTTGCAGGGCAATCCACTTGTCCACCACCCTTTCTTTGAAGAAATACTTCCTCACATTACCTCTGAACCTCCCTTCCTCCAATTTCATCCCATGGCCCCTAGTCCTGGAACATTACTTCCTCTGATAAATAGTGTTTTCCTGCACCTTGTTCCTTCCCATGAGATACGTGTATGTCTTTGTCATATCTTTCTTCTCCATCCTCTCCTACAGGGAGTACATATTCAAGTTGTTCAGCCTGTCCTTGTAGGACTTGTGATGCAAACCCTGTACAATTTTGGTTACTCTCCTCTGAACTGTCTCCACCTCTCTATATCCTAACATAGGTATGGCCTCGAGAACTGGACACTGTACTCCAGGTTTGGCCTCACTAATGTCCTGCCTATACAACCAAGCATCCTATTTGCTTTACCCTCTGCCTTTTCTTACTGACTCCCAACCTTTCGGTCATCAGAGATGATAATCCCTAGATCCCTTTCCTGCATGAAACATGCTGCATCCTCCCCCCCCCCAGCTGATACATTGTTCCAGAGTTTTTGCTTCCCATGTGCATTATTCTGCACTTTTTTGTGTTAAATCACAACTGCCACACCCTTGACCGTTCCTCAAGCTTCTGCAGGTCTCTTCACATTCTATCCACTCCAATGTCCACTTTCTTATAGAGTTTTGTGTGATCAGCAAACAGGGAAATTCTCCCTTCTATGTTATACATAATGTCACTAATAAAGATGTTGAAGAGGACCAGATCCAGCACTGATCCCTGTGGCACTCAACTGGTCACCCTTCCCTCTGCACAATGATAGCCATTTACCACCACCTTCTGTGTCCTGCCATCCAGCCAATTCCCCACCCACCACACTACTGTCCTACCCATACCCATACTGCCCAGCTTGTTTAATAGTCTTCTATGAGGCACAGTGTCAAAGGTTTTACTGAAGTACAGACAGGCCATGTCCACAGCCCCCCAATCCACCTCCCTTTTCACTGCAGTCAAAAAATTCAATAAAGTTAGTCTGGCACGACCTTCCCCCACTAAAACCATGTTGCCTTGGGTCCTCTAGACCATTGGCCACAAGGTGTTCCACTAATCTCTCCTTCAGTAGTGCTTCCATAATGTTCCCCACTACTGAGGTGAGGTCTTCAGTTTCTCGCTTCCTCTCTGTTTCCCGCTCTTGTATAAGGGGACTACATCAGATGTTCTCCAGTCTTTGGGCACCTCATCTGTTTCCAGTGTTCAGCTAAACAGGGTCATCAGATGTTTAGCCACCACTTCTCTGAGCTCTCTCAGCACCCTTGGATGCACCCCATCCAGGTCCATAGTTTTATCAACTCTTTTTCCTTCCAGTTCCTTTAGGACCCTTTCCCATGGAAAGGGACTTTTATCCATTTTCTGTGCATTCCCCCCCCCCTCTTGACCTCCCTTTTGTCCTACTACCCACCAATTCTACTGTAAACACTAAGTTGAAATATATGTTCATTATGTCTGCTTTACTGTTGTCATCCTCAATACTACTCTCATCCTTACCCTTTAGCCTCACTATACCTCCATTTACCTTCCTTTTTTTCTCTTACATTTATTGGCTTTGGCTATTTTCCATACTCAGTAAAATACATAAAAGGGTTCAACTTTTCAATAAAGAACTGTCTGTTACTATCTGTCTCACTCTTGTAAGCTCTCATAGTGGCATGCTCTTTCCCCAAGTTTAGTTTAGTTAGAAAAGCTGTAGATCATAGTTGCCCTCATTGGTGGGACTCAATCAGGGATGGGTGGGTGGCTAAAAGTTATGGTCAGTAGCGGACTACTATTGGGGATGGTCAAGCAGAATGCAGTCATTACCACAACTTCAGTTAGTCTCACTCCCATAGCCTCCAATAGTGGCATGTTTTATCCCCGAGTTTAGCTAGAAAAGCTGTAGTTCATAGTTATGGTCACTGGTGACACTCAGTCAGTTAAGAGTTATGGTCATTGGTGGGACACAGTCAGGAACAGGGGGATGGAATGCAAGCATTCCCACAATTTCAGTCTGTTTCATCCTCACAGCCTCTCATTGTGGCACATTTTCCCCCAAGTTTAATTAGAAAAGCTGTACATGGGGGGGGGCACTGTGGAGACATAGCAAAATGGCAGCCAACTGATAGAGCTCTACAAATAGAGGACAGAATTTATCAATTTAATAACTGATTTAAACAAACCATTTGGCAACTAATTTACTGAGTACTGTGTCAGAATCCCTTTGGCATAAAATGGGAAACCCATGTAAAGAACAGCTTCAGGGATCAGGAGCAAAATCAAAAAAGGCTTCAACGGCTCCAACCATGAAGTTCTCACAGGCACTTACAGAAGAAGCACTAGAGGAATTGGAGAGAAATTGCTTCAAACTATTGACTTAAAACTCTCTCGACTTAAGTACATCACTATATTTTCTGACAAATTCTATGGGCTCTCTAATCAGGTGACTACCATAGAGACCACCATGGAGAACATTCAGACTGCCACAATACAGGCATCAAAGTGAGCAGATGCAGCAATGGGGGTGGCTTCCATAGTTGTGTAGGACAGCGCTCACTGGAAAGTCCATCTTGATACAATGGAAAACCAAGTACATGCCCCAAATATCCAAATAATAGGGATTCCAGAAGGTTACGAAGGCGACCACCTTTTATTGTTTCTGCAAGACTGGTTTGGGCAGCAACTGGGTGAAGAGGCAATAGCAAAGGCCCAACTGTTTTAGAAGGCCTACAGAGTTGCCTGATGTGGCCGCTCTGACAATCCAGAAGCACCCCGTGCAATACTGGTGGTAACAGATGGTGCTGGCACCCGTGACTACTTAATGTCATTGGCATTACAGAAAGGAACCCTTCTTCAAGATGGCCAATGAATAAGGCCATACCCAGATATCAGTTATGCTACATGACAAAAGGGAAAGAACTTTGATGGCATCCGAGTCATGCTGCGAGAAGCCTCTATCCCTCATGGCATAATTTTTCCAGCTTGACTTAGAATAGCACAATGAGGAAAGATCTACTTATTCACTGATCCTAAAGATGTGATGAAGTGGGGTCAGAAATATGCAGCTTCAAGGGTGCACACGGTAGCCTCAGAGGATCAGTCATCAGACAAGGAGGATGTCTGAGTTCCATAGGAAAAGGTAACTTGTGTTCATGTACTGTAAGACTGTCCTTCGTTTTAATAATTGGAGTTTAAAATAAATATTGAAGCCTGGTTTTACCCAGCCGACCTCAGATCCTGGACTTATCACTATTCTTATTTTTTTTTATCTATTTTTTATTTTATTGAAATCTAGGATTACAAAATACCTTTGAGCAGGAACTTATGCTTAGGTAATTTGAGTCAGTTCTGACTCCTAATATCTGAGACATTCTTTTCTCTTCTTTTGCAGTTAAAAGTTAAATTGATGTTCAGTACTGATCACATAGGGTGTAGCTCTTGTTTGGGCTACATCCACACATTTATTAAAATTCATATCATTTGTTAAAAATGTAAGATGCTAGCAGTGAATGTATAAAATGCTTGAAACTGTACTGTTCAATTTAAGGGATTTCCTGATCTTCTAGTTTGTTGTTGGAATCCCATTATATAACTTTTTTTTAAGTGCCAAAAGTTTAGATAGCATGTCATAGGCAGTTAGCATCTGTCAACTGTACCATTCACCCACAGTGTGATTAATTGTGGGAGAGCACAGAATATATTTCCCTCCCATGGGGAAGGGACTACTTGGACATTTTTACAGAGACTTTGTAGAAATTAAACCATCTGCTCATGGGCTCATTTCACAGAAACATGGTTTACATCCACTTATTATTAAGTGAATATTCCCCCCAGAGGACGTATCATATAGCACTAGATGGTTTAAATGTGTATATTAAGAGGAGTGGTGCCCTCAAAGACTTTAAAGATAATAATGGTGATATCTGCGCTAGTATAATCAAACTGTATCTTTGTTCATTTAAAACAATAAACATAATGTTAAAAAAAAAAGAAAAGCTGTAGATCATAATTATGGTCATTGGTGGGACCCAACTGTGGACAGACAGGTGGAATGCAAGTACTGCATGTCCATGACTTCAGTTTTTCTTTTTTTTTTAGTTTACTTACAGTTCACTTTTTTGTTTAGTCAGCTTGATCTAAGGCTAGACTTCAATTACCCAACCTAAACCATAGAAGAATGGAGGCTGACATTCTCAGAGAATGTTCATAGTCCTATTACAATACTGTATCAATGAAGGTGGGTGTGCATGTAGCAAAAGCATTGGTTAAAAATGATACATAAATCTCAGAAGTCTAACAGTTTTGTTCTCCTTGACTCACTGATTCCTTATCCTTCCTCAAATCCCACCTCTGTATACCTGGACCACATCACAACATCATACTTAGTGCAGCATATAATGTGTAGCAGGGACATCTGCCTGAACTAGACACGTGGTGGATTCCCTGCAGAGGGAGGGCCTCAAACAACTGGTACAACAACCATCAAGAGACAGGGCTATCCTAGATCTAATACTGACTAACAAGGAAAGGATTACAGATCTCTAGGTAGAAGGTCACCTGGATGCCAGTGACCATCACATGGTATGGTTCCATTTGGCTACTAGAACTAAATCATCCCATTCCAAGGCAAAAATATGGGACTTCAGAGGAGCTGACTTTGATAAGATGGGCAACAGAGTTAAGCTAGCCCTGGCAAAAAGAAATACAGGTGAGGGGGTACATGAAAAGTGGGCCAGCATTAAAGATGCAATACTTAAAACAACATCCTATTGTGTTAGTGAGAAAAGGAAGTGCAAAAGAAGAAGGAAACCACTTTGGTTCTCAAACACAGTAGCAGAAAAGGTCAGAACCAAAAGGCTGGCCTTCAGGAAATATAAGGGAACGCAGCAGGATGAAGATAGGGAGGTATACCATACTTCCCTAAGGGAAGCAAGGAAGGCAGTTAAGCAGGCAAAGGCCCAACCCGAGCAAACACTAGCACGAACAGTAAAAGAAGGTGACAAGACTTTCTATAGCTACATTAGTGAAAGAAGAAAGTCCAGAGGGGGTATTGCTAAGATCAAAGGACATAAGGGGGCATATGAGGAGTAGGACCATGTAAAAGCATCTATCCTAGATACTTCTGCTCAGTATTTACTGAAGAGAAAGTAGGGCAGGACCCACAGCTCAACACCTGGAATCCATAGGAGCACAGGATCCAAGACAGCATGGGTTTACAAAAGGAAGGCCTGTCAAACTAATCTCGTAAATTTATTTGACTGGATAACCAGAGTGGTGGACAAAGGAGGAGCAGTTGATGTTGGCTACCTTGACTTCAGCAAAGCTTTCGATACTGTTCCACGAAGAAGATTGATTAATAAGCTGGGTAGGCTCGGGGAGGGTCAGACATTGATCAACTGGGTGGCAAACTGGTTGACAGGCAGAAAACAGAGAGTGGTGGTAAATGGTATACAGTCAGAAGAGATGCAGGTTACAAGTGGGCACCTCAGGGATCGGTCCTGGGGCCAGTCCTCTTCAATATCTTCATCACTGACATTGAGATGGACTGGAGTGTAAGGTTTGTCTGTTTGTAGATGACACCAAGATCTGCAACAGAGTAGATGATCCAGATGGGGTGGGCAGAATGAGAAGAGATCTGGAGAAACTGGCAAAATGGTCAGAAGAGTGTCAACTGAGGTTTAACTCAAAGAAGTGCAAGATCATGCACATAGGGAAGAGAAACCCTGAAGCCACCTATAGGCTGGGAGGGGGCTGCTGGCAGTCACAAGTGAAGAAAGAGACTTGGGCATCATCATCACCGATGGCCTGAAATCATTCAAGCAGACCACTAAAGCAGTAGGTAAGGCTAGAGGGGTGTTGGGGTGTATTAGTAGGGGTATCACAAGTCATAAGAGGGAGGTAATAATCCCTCTTTACAAGACACTGGTTAGGCCCCATCTGGAGTACTGTGTGCAGTACTGGAGGCCACACCTTCACAAGGACATTAACCAAATTGAGGCAGTCCAGAGAAGGGCAACCAAAATGGTGCAGGGACTGCATCGGAAAACGTATGAGGACAGATTAACTGAATACAGAGTGACACTGATGTTACGCTATTAACATGTGTGCATGTGATTGTAGCAGAGGACTATGTGCTGGTAACCTCTGGCCCTGACTAACAGTATTAGCATTACTAATATATTTGCTTATGTAGGCCTTTTGGCACAGTTTATAGTTCTGTTTCATTATTATGCAAATGCTATTATTCTGCAATATTAAGCATTTTGTATTGTTCTCCAAACTAGTCTTATCTAGTTTTACTCTTATCAGTGAGTACATGCTGAAAGAAACAGATGAGCTAACTGACCATTGTGCTGACCATCTACCAATGAGATTGCTGTTAGTAGTGATTTTGTCTTATTTGGAATTCAGTTACCTACTAACACACTTTTCTTTTCTATGAGTATAAGAATGTATGCAAAATATAATTTTGCTGAGTCCGAATCCAGAACAGAAGGATATCATGGTATCTGAGATCCTCTTTCTGGCTCCCAGTAGGTAGATGCAGTTTTCCTATGTGTCTGCTAATAAACATTTCTCTTTTCATATCTTTGGCTCCGTGTTGCGTTCCTCCATAAGGTCCAGAATTCTGCTGTAACAAGTGATGACCATGGCAGGACCTTCTAGACAGCACTGATGCCAAGATTCCACAGGAATAAGGGTGGGATAATGAAAGATGTGCAAGCCTAACACCCCTCTTTGCCAGACAGATATGGTCATGAGGGACCTCCTCTGCCAGTGCACACAGCTGTCTGATTGTTGGGACTAAGGTGGGCTGACACTCCTCGGATCTCCAGTGAGGGCAGTTAAAGAGAAAGACCCCAAAACATTGGCCAATAATTCTGAACTCAGTGTGGCTGTCTACATTTTCTAACCTCCCATGGAGTTTAGCAAGATTTTGCCTCTGAGGTGAAATGTCAGACGGACCTGACCCAGTATATAGGGAAGCTATATTCCGAGGTTGAGCCCAAACACAAGAAACACGGTTAAAAAGGTATAATGGTTGCTGCTTTGTATGCTTTGTGTCAGACTTTGGAGTCCAGACCAGATGCTCTGAACAAAGAGTTTTGAGTGTCAAAGGAAGAGAATCAGGTGGTTAAACAGGAGAAACAGAAGGAAACTAGTAAGCTGCAGAAGAAATGTGCAAAGCTGCAGCAGGATAAAGTTCATATGTTACAGATGAATGGTATACTTTTGACTGAATGAGTCATTGAAAAGTGACTGTGCTCAGTTTCAAATAGAGTATGATAGATGCCAGAAAGACTTAGGGAAAGAAATGGAACAGAACCACAAAGTGAGCACCGCATATATAGTGTTGCAGAATAATGTTGATATGTGCTTGTTTCATGGTGGTGTGAATCATACTGAGTGTAGACAGCAGGTTACAAAATTATGGCAGCAGCTGATGATCCTGAAGGGTCATGTGAAAGTGATGCTTTTGGCACTGCACCTCATGCCATCATCCTCTGACGAGGATGATGATGATGTCCATGTTCCCTGGGACACTGGTGGATATCAGCGCCACCCACCAGTGCCCACTTTCTGACTAAGGAGGAGAAAATGAGACACAGGATCTGATTTCAAAGGTTATAGCTAAAAGTGAATTGTCTGAAAAGCAGGCAAAAAGCTTGCAGAAGGCTATGGCAGATGCTCTGAAAAGTAGGTGGAAACACAGTCACGCATTCAGGGCATGGCTACAGCCACAGCAGAGGCAGTTGACAAGGTTATTACTCTTGGGAGTCCTGAATCCCCATCCAGCCACAGTGCTCTCCAGTCTGCACAAGCTGTTCAAAACATAGAAGACAAAATTGGTCATATGGCTCAGGGACATAATTTGAGTTGCCACCTGAAGAAGGTGCAGCAGCACTGCCAGATGCTTAACTTGTCATCAGAGTATCAGTTCCAAGTTCTCAAGCAAACAGTGGAGCCCACACTGTGGGCAAAGCTACTGGAGGAGGTTCATAGTGATATTAGAGCCTCTTTCAATGCAGTTGCCACTCAGCTACTGGCGGCCATGATCTAAACTCTGTTAGCATAATGCTGGCTACACAAGTTAAGCAGTGTAACAAGGAGATGCCTCCCCAGTATGAAAGCGGGCTGTGGCTCACTTACAGCACAGGCAAGGCACTTGTACGAGAGATCTCAGACCAAAACTCTTTTGAGTATAGGTGTCTCTTCCTACACAACCTTTTCCCAGAAATTCAGGACAAAGTGGAAGCCTCAGTGTTCCCCAAGCAAGACAAACTGGAATAAATACTGGAGAGGGTGGAATGCATTTATCAGGTCCATGCCAAGGACCTTAGCTTGGGTTCAATGCCCCAAGTCACTGCTGTGCAGAAAGGCACAGAGCCATCCACTTAATATGAGGCCAAAGGAAAGCCAAAGGACCCTCAGCAGAACAAATCCTCATTTAATAAGAATAATCAACAAAAGTACCAGAAGGATATGAAGGGGAACAAGGGTCAGGGACAGTGGTCTGGACCTTCGTATGGGGACTTGTTGAATGAGGTAGAACAGCTCCAGGCATACAGGTCCAAAGCTGAATCAACATAGGTTGTGGCACCCCTCCCTGGTGACAACTCCACATCTGGGGAGGGCAGGCCACCAGAATCCCTATACAACCAGGTGAGACAGTAGCTCCGTGAAATGGATTCAATCCCTTCCTTTTACATCTACAGTACAATAATGTATTTATTTATTTCTAAATAGATGTAAAAGGAAGCCCCGTTATCAAGCTCTTAGCAGCGAAACGTAGGGGTATTGTTTTAATAAAAGAAGATGCTTTGGGAAGTCACAGCAGACTCCGGATCCTTTTGTCTTTTTTGGAGCATCACCCATGGGGCCAGATTTTTGTGAATGCTGATGTTCCCTGCTGGCAGGATGTGCAAAGATGTCAACGGACACATCTGATGTCTGTTCCACCTCCCATGACGTATGGCCTTGGTACCTGCTGCTCCTCAGCCTCTGCTAGGGACCTGTAACATACTGACTGCTTACCCACTCCCTCCAGAGAAGGAGCATCACCAGATGGCACTCAATCATTCTCTGCCCTGGCTGGCCCTCTGACTCCCAGGTCAGTTCCCAAACACGGGTTGTGGGTGTCACAAGCGGATGGCCTGCCGCTGTGCCGGTGGACTGGCATGTCATCACCATGTTTGAATATCATCCCCTTTTTGATAGGCTGTAGCCTATTTTGGAGCAATACTGGGACACCTTTACCAAAAACTTGCATGACTGTGGAAGGATGAACAGCCTCATATGGGTCACAGGTGGGGACCCACCATGCCAGTAACAGTACTAATTCCCAGCAGAGGATATTCCATCCCTGAGGGCCACCATTGATTTGCTCCTCAAACAGAATGTCTTCAGGCACTGTGTCCACTGTCAACTCTCCAATATGGCCCAGGTGAAAGCCAAACAATTCCTGGAGACTCATAACTGATTATAGAAAGCTTAATCAGGTGACTTCAAGTTGTGCACCAACCATGGCATTGGCCCCGGATGCGCTGAAGCTCCTAAAGTCTGAACACAAATGCTTCAGTGCTTTAGACATTTCTAATGGCTTTTGGTCATTGCCATTGGCCCCTGAGAGAAAATACAAGTTTGCCTTTACCTTTGAAGGACCTCAGTTCTCATGGACATGTCAGTCTCAGGGTTTTCACAACAGTCCCTCACTCTTTCACATCCACATGAGGGATGTCCTTCAGGCTTCTCTACACCAGAATGTCTCCTCCAATATGTGGATGATCTTCTCTTGCAAAAGCAGACCAAGAGCAGCAGTTGCAGCTACTTGCAGAGCTCCTTGCTCTCCTGCAGTACACAGGCTTGAAATGTAGCACTGCAAAAGTTCAAATCTGCCAGTCTGAAGTATCCTTTTTGGGTCTGCAAGTTACTGCAGAAGAAAGGAGCCCCACCCTTGACAAGGTGCAAGGTATTTAGGACTTGGCATTGCCCACCAGTGTGTCTTCTCTTAGATGCTTTTTAGGCATGGTAAACTACAGTATTCAAGGGACTTTATCCCCGATTTTGCTCCAAAAGCCACACCATTATTTAAATTGGTAAAAAATTATGTCCCCTGGAGGTGGGTCCAGAACATACCATGGCAATACCACTTTGAAACTGACCTTGGTCTTAATCCCTGCTCTGGTTAATCCAAATCCAGATTTGCCATTCCATTCAGAAACTGCCACCTCTGATACGGTCATGTCTGCTGTTTTGAAACAGAAGGTGCATGGATGTCTTAGGCCTATTGCCTATACATCCCAAGTCTCTTCACTAGTGAAACAAAAGTACTCCCTGTGTGAGGGAACCCTATCAGCTACTGCTTGGACTGTGAGTCACTTTACTTACATTATTGGACTCAGTCCAATAGTGTTGCACACCAACCACACTCCTAGCAATTTTCTGTTGTCAGACAGTCAAAAATGGATATGTTTCCAATGCCAGACTTACACACTGGTCACTTCTTCTGCAGGCTCAAGACATCACTGTCTAACCCAATAAAACCCTGTCCATTCTGGCCCATGGCCTGCCTTACAATGGAGATCCACATGAGTATGGACTAGAGCCACCTTCCCTACCAGAACCCAGTCCATTTTTGCCCACCACTGACGTTTTCTTTGGAAACCACCTGGCACAGTGTGTTTTCATGGCTAGCTCCTCATCTTACCATGAGAGATGTCAGGCAGCAGGATTTGGAATTTTCATCCTCCACCAGTGGGTGGAGGGAACATTGTGGATGTATCCAGATAGTGAACCATCAAATTCTCACAATATGCAGAACTGGGAGCCATTGCTCATGCAATGGGGCTGATATATGAAGAACAAGAGAAGGATAATATACCTTTCTCTGATTCTTCTTGGGTGTGCCCTCTTTAACAGAATTTATGCCCTTCTGAAGACTCATTGGTATGCTTCTTCAGAACGTACCCCGGTAAATAATAATAATAATAATAAAATGTTATTAATTAAGTGCCTTTCAAAATCTTAAGGTGCTGTACAGCAAATACAAACACAAGCACATATTCAAATACATTCAATATAAAATCAGAATAAAATAGGAAATGCCTTTTCCCATAAAAAAAGTCTTTAGTGCCTGCTTAAAACTCCCCACCGTTCTGCACTCCTGGAGCTGACGGGGCAGAGAATTCCAGAGGGTAGGTGCAGCAAATCCAAATGCACGAGCACCAGGTGACTTCAAATTTACCCTCAGAATCTCCAGCAACCCCTCATCAGCCGAGCAGAGCTGTCGCAGAGGGGTGTAAGTCACCAGGAGCTCTTTCAAGTAATCAGGACCCAAACCATGTGGGGCTTTGTAGGTCAAAAGACCCACTTTAAAGGTGATCTGCCACTGTATTGGCAGCCAGTGCAGAGCGCGCAGCACAGGGGTAATGTGTGATCTTCATCATGTAATGTAAAGCACCGAGACTTGTTATGGTACATTAACATACTTGCAGAAAAATCCATCTTCAAGCTCTTTGTTAACAAAGTAAAGGCCCAGTCCAAGACAGAGCCTTTCCATGAGCAGAATGAGTGAGCTAATGCAGTGGCCAGAGAAGGCACATTAAGGGGAAGGAAGTATGGGAGATGCCACAAAAGCAAAAACAAGCTAATCCACTGGACCTGGTACTGATCCAAATGGGAGATCCTGAGATAAAAGAAGTACACAGTTACCTCTTACAGTAGACAGAAGTGTCTGATGACAACCCTCTGAAGAGACACCTTAGTCACCTCTCCATTTTCCCAGATCAAAACTGATTTTATACAGCCAGGGGCACACTGTACTATGGGTGGTCCCCAAAGACCATCAGTCAGATTTCATCCACCATGTGCATGACACACCCACAGATGGACATAAGGGCGTAGTAAAGACCCTGCAGAGACTGAAAACAATAGGGTGATAGCCTGGTCAAACAGCAGATGTCCATCACTACTTGGACAACTGCATCAGCTGTGCTAAGAACAATCCAACACCTGACAAGAAAAATGTTAAACTATTACCCCAGAGGAAGTCAGGTCCCAGGAATGCAATCCAGATAAATTTTATTGGACCACTGCCTAACACCAGCAGAAACAATAAGTATGCATTGGTTATCACTGACCTATTTTCCAAATGGGTTGAACCATTCCCCTGCAAGGCTAATGCCACCAGATCTACTGCTAAGATCCTAGTTGATGAAGTATTCATTAGGTGGGGCCTACCTTTAAAGATAGAATCTGACAAGGGATTGAGTTTTACTAGTCAGGTTGTGCAAGAGGTTCCTCAAATGTTGGATGTCAAGAAGAAATGCTATATAGCGTACCATCCTCAGTCCTCAGGTACAGTAGAGAGAGCCAATAGGAAGAGTAAAGTGATGTTATTAAATTTTGTCAAGGAAAATGCAAAGAACTGGAATGCTCTGTTGCCCTTACTCCTAATGGCAATTAGGGCTACTCCATCAGTAACCACCCAGTACACACCATTTGAGGTGATGACTAGATGGCAAATCAGATTGCCAGAACACTTGTGGATGGATACCCACATCCCTACTGTGGATAGAGTGTAGACTTACACCTATGTGAAACAGTTACATGGAAACTTGTCTGTTATTCGACTATTTGATGCTAAAACTTGGGCAATGCCCAACAAAGGTCCAAGATGTATATTGACAGAGATGTCAAGGAAGTTGATTGGCATGTGAGTGACAAAGTCATGGTATTGCAATACTCCACACCCGCCCACTCACTAGCCAGCAAATGGGCTGGTCCCTTCAAATTTGTAAACAGAAGCAGCCCCTCTGTTTACCAAGTGCAGTTGAAAGGCTGAAGAAACCTAATGACAAGTGGTTTCAGGCTAATCAGCTGAAATTGTACAAGGACTCTGAAATGCCTGAGTAAATGGTTCCAGTGATTTACTGTAAAACAACCCTAACTCCAACCCTAACTGTAACCCTAACCCTAACCACAACCCTAATTCCAACCCTAATTTCAATCCTAACTCCATCCCTAACTGTAGCCCTAACCCTAATCACAACCATAACTCCAACCCTAACTGTAATTAGGAGGGGGTGGGATTGTACCTTTACCTATTTCTTTTCTTTCGTTTCAGAAAAATGTTATTTGTGGTGGTTCTCTACTGCCTTACACTGAGCACCGTAGCAGATTTTGAGTTCCCCAAAGGAAAATGGCCACTAACTATCTGGGAAAAAATCGATGCCTGACAAATTCCTCAAGACTATCCATCTTCAGGGCACCCTGGTTCCCAATGGTGTCTCATGAAAAGGACCTGGTGATCCAGATCATCAAGCCTGGCTGAAGGGATAACCAGGCCCTTCTATAGTTTGGAGAGACAGAGTAGTGTGATACCCAAATGGAACATGCAGCAACTATACCATGGGACTTGTCATTGTGAAATCATGATGCAGCTTCATGAATACAGGAGACCTATAAGAGTGTCTGGTTCAATGGACTTGGTCTTGTATCCAACTCCAGCAACTCTTTCCATTACTGTGCCCAACTCAACCTTTTTCATCCCTACTGAGACTACCACTTTACCACCACAGCATCTACAATGCCCTAAACTGGAATCAAATCCACCAAATGGACTGACTGCTACTTCTATTTCTGGGGCATTAATTAACAATGTTCAATTTATACATATTTCTGTTGTTTTAAATATATCATATTGGAACATGGATGAATATGGTCAATGTTCCCAAGCTAATGTTTCTAGATTTCATGCTACCATGTTATTATACATTGTTGCAGCTCATCAAGCACAAGATCAAGGTCCTGTAGCAGGGCAAGAGACTTCTCCAAGATTAGAAGTGTTGTGCTCCAGGCACATTAAAAGGGACCTGGATGTAACAAGCCTGTTGGGAAGTATACCAGGCTAATTTGGATAAGGTATGTCAATTTGGAATAGGGCAGACCTAGAGAAAATGAAGCAACACATTAGTTATTTTCACAATCAACAAGGTGAAAATGTTCTGAAGTCCATGCTACAAGGTATTGATGGCTAGGCCATGAAGGAAAGGTTCACAGTGTAAAACATGCATGACATATTTATTTAATGAAACCCAGTCCAAGATTAACCAGTTAATCACTGCCAATAATGTGGAGGCCAAACAGCAACACATAGGCAGGGAAATCATTTGTGCTGTCTATTGAGGCTGTTTGCCCACTGTCACTAACTTCTTCTGAGACCCAGAAGCAGGGTATATCTCTGACCTTGTCAAGGATTCATGGATGCCAAAATGGTAGTGTTCTCATTGCAGGGCATTGGCCTGCACAACTAAGTGTTTGGCCAAGTCCATCACTTTTTCCCTCACAACAGCCAGAAACTTAAGTTATGCCACACCACGCCTTAATCAAGGGCCTTGCTACTCAACTCAACAGTGCTCCATCCAAGGAGCCATGTGTGTTTCATTTACTGTGTCTTTTATCAGTGTTTGATAAGGAATCTTCTGTCTTCAACAGCCTGTCACATGTGCATTCCATCGGATACCTAGAAGTGGACATCTACAAGGAACAAACTGACCTTCCTACACTGTTGGTGTTTCACCCTCATCTACAAGCCTGGCTGGAGCCTTATACTGGCTGTTGTTCTGTGAAGGGATACCTGTGTTGGTGTGATGTGTTTGACATAGCAACACTTGTGTGTGGTTATTCCATACCTGGGTTACATGAACTGAATGCAACTGAAACCGCTACTGAACACCTCTTTTCTACCTACATGGCAAATGCTGCTCAAACAACCAATACCATGGAGGGCTTCATTCAGCCAACCAGCAGTCAGCAACATGGATAACTCCAGATCTTTGCCTCTGTTTGGTGCCCAGTACAACTTACCATATAGTATCTGCCTCAAGTCAAAGTACCTGACAACATGGATGGACATTATTGTGTTGTGACCAACCTTAAGAATTTTTCTTACGTGCAAATAACTTGTGTTGTTGACATTCATAACTTCTTCTTTGTGCCTCATTAATGCACCATTATTGGTCAATTCATGACCACCCTTGTACCCACTCCTGAACAGGACTACATTGACAGTACACCTGACTATCTGGATGTTATAGACCAGTATCTACCAGTCATTAATGTGCATATCAACCCTCTCAATCTGACTCTTAAATCTTTATTAAAAAGAATAGATATGCATCTCATACATATCCAAAACACTATTGAAAAAGCTGAAAATTAGTTGAATGATTTGATGCATGATGGTAATGCTACTCCTCTTGCCTTGACTAGTTCTTGGTTAGAGTTTTCTTTTAAAGCCTTAGTCATTTTACAGGCTATTTTGGTATTTGTTCTGATTGTTACCATTTGCTGCTTCTGTTCTACCCTCAAGAATTATTGAAGACATATATGCTTTCTTTATGTTTCCCAACCCATTATGTTATGACCCTCCAACACTAACTCAGACTGTAAATCAAACCCTAACTTCAACCTAACAGCAACACCAACTCAGACCCTAATTGCAACCCTAACCATAACCTTACCTCATCATCTAGTGTTGCCAGTTTAGCTGGAAACAAAGTGGAGAGCATGTAGACATGTACCACCCCCACATCCTCATACTTAGTGCAGCATATGGTACAGACACACTTATGTGTGGTGTATGATGATTTATTTCTATATATTTAGTGGGACAGAATACAGTGTGACACTAATGCTACACTAATAAGATGAAACCTCTGGCTCTAAATTACAATATCAGCATTACTTATGTATTTGCTTATGTAGGCCTTTTTGGCACAGTTTATAGTTCTTTTTCATTATTACGCAGCTGCTATTATTCTGCAATAATATGCATTTTGTATTGTTCTCCACACTAGTCTTAGTTAGTTTTACTCTTATCAGTGATTACATGCTGAAAGAAACAGACAAGCAAACTTTCCACTATGCTGACCTTCTACCAGTAAGACTCCTGTTAGTTGTGATTTTGCTTTTTTCGGAATACTGTTACATAGTAATACACTTTTCTTATCTATGAGTATAAGAATGTATGCAACATATAATTTTGCCGAGTCCGAATCCAGAACGGAAGAGTATCATGGTGTCTGGGGTCCTCTTCCTGGATCCCAGCAGGTATATGCTGTTTTTCTGTGTGTGTCTGGTAATGAACTTTTCTCATGCTGTATCTTTGGGTCTGTGTCATGTTCCTCCATCAGGTCCAGGATTCTGCTGTAATACCTCTAATCCATTTTATCAAGGACCATAAATCATAAGTTTCCCCCAGCAGCTCCCGTTGTGCTTCATTGATTCTTTTGTGCCTGTTGCTGTGTGCACTGTAGCACCTTTGCATTCTGTTTTACATGTTACATGCATCACAATGTGTTCCAAATAATTGAACAGCTGTCTATTCAGAGTAGATTTAGTTACCCAGTTCATTTTCCATTGCTTGCCCATCATTGACTGTATTAGATCTTAGTATAACTGGTTTAAAATAAGTCTGTCGTTCAGATGTGAGGGTGGTGGTGGTGATGCTGTGTGTGTGTGTGTGTGTGTGTGTGTTTGTTGGGGAAGGCACACATTTAAATGCTAAATGGCAACAGTTCCTTCAGTATGGTACCAGTAACCCAGGACCAGTAATCCTGCTTTAACATAGCTGATCCCGTTGTTGCCTTTATAATATATTAGTATTACTGCCATGTGCCGCTGTCATTTGATTGGTCTTTCTCAGGTTCATCACAAACTTCGCCTGCTGCACATATTGTGGGGTGTCTATGCTGTGTATGCAACAGCAACCAAGGAAACAATCTGTACTGACAATTTTACTGCTGAACATAGAGTCGAAATGAAACTGCAATTCATCTAGCAGGCAATTCAGTGCTAAGAGACTTCAGTGTATATATATACTATTACACTGCTCTCCAATTACAAATGTTTAACAGTAGGGGTGATATGATTGAGCAGGTAACTTCTGCTAGGTATTTGGGGACTGTGTTGAAATCATAGCTGACTTTCTCCCAGCATTTGAAATTAGTTTGTCGTCGGATCAAGAGTAAAATTTGGATTTTGTTTATTTTAAAAAATGATCTCACTCAGCCTGCAAGAACTGCTATTGGTAAGAATGTACTTTTACCTGCCTTATTTTATCATTCTTTTCTGTTCACTCAAATTTCAAAATCAGATTTGTCAAAAATGACCACTGCATTTAATGCTATATGTAGATTTGTTTTACAGCTACCTTTTGGGACACATCACTGCACACTCTATAGAATGCCGGATTGCTACTGCCTATATTTAGTTGTATATTTAGTTTATTGTCTTTAGTTGATAAAACCTTACAGCAAGGAGATATGCGTCCCTTATTTTCACTGCTTGAACAGAAAACACAGGTTAGATCCTTTAAATCATCAAATAACTATTCTCTAGTCTAGGGTCAGGACTACTATGGGGGGTCGTGCTTTCAGTGTTTGTGCAGCCAAATGTTGGAATACTCTTCCAAAGGTGTTATGTGAAGGGATTAGTCATGTTTCCTTTAAAATAGGTTTAAAACAATTTTATTGTGGAAAAATATGTTGCACTTGTTATGATTGGCTCTTTGTTGTTAATTATATGTTTTTATTGTAATGCTTGTACCTACATGCCCAGATATTCAAAGCTTTGTGTGGTTCACAAAATCATTTGCAAGGGTTTAGCACGGGAGTAGTGCTGGTCTGCTGTATTCAAAAGACCAAATAGAGCATGCAAATCACATTAGCACTGGACAGACCATAATTATATGCAAGGGGCACACTGAACATGAATACAGGCACTATGGGATATTCATCAGCTAGCGCCACGCTAAGGTGTTTAGCTCCACTTAATGCAACCCTTTGCATGGTATAAATTACTGCTCAGGAAAGGCTGGTCTTAACCCTGGGCAAACAGCTTTGCATGACATTGTTGCTTTGTGCAGTGTTTGCGTGGCTTTTGCACAGTTTGTGTGGCCCTAACATATGAATATGACACTTAGAAGGTGCCAGACATGGAGGACACATGCTGCTCACTGATGGCACCACCATGATGCCAACAGCTGCCACCAGTCCTAGCCATTCCAGGCAGTAAGGGGTGATTTGGGCCACAGGAGACATCATGGAAGTGTGGCCATACAGCATACACCTGCAGACCATATGTCTGTGGTGACCAACAGATGCCAGCACACACATTCAGCACTGTGGGAATGGTGACCACTGAGGGGAGGGTGTACAGGTGGCCAGACCTCACCACAGCCCAGGTGTGGCCACAAGGCTGGGACACATCAAGCAATGCACATGGGCCAGTAGTGGGAATACCCCACCACCTGTGTGCCTGTTGGATCTTACGAGCCCCCCCCAGCCACATACCACACAACTGTACAGATGGCACAGCACACACAGCCAGCCATGTATATGTCACTGAGAGCATCCCATGCCATAGGTGCAACATCTGTGGATCACACAACAGCATAACAGTACTGTCCACTGTGAGTAATCACCTGCAAGCTGGAGCTGGGCCTGTCACTGTGTACAGTGCAGTGGTCATCACTGCCCTACATACCATAGGCATTGCCGTGTCCCTCACACTACCAGCTCCCTTGCTACTGTAGTGTCTGCTGTGCACTGTAGCATGACCTACAGTGTGACGGATGCATGCAGTACTGCCACCACCTGTGCCTATGCTGTGTTGTCCCCTGGGGTACGATATGCTATGCTATGCTGTACTGTTTACATGTAGCCTGTAGCTATCATCATGCACTGCTTGACTGACCTACAGGTGGAGCTGTGGTTGGACCTGGCCAGCCGCTGTACTTCCAGACTGACCTACAGGTGGAGCTGTGGGACCCTGCAGTTACACTGGGTAACCTGCATGCAAATCATGGCATAATGAGATGCTACTGTGGCTCTTTGCTCAGAGACTACTTAAGTAGGCTCATTTGCATGTCACTTTTGAATACGGAAAGTTTAGCACCTGGCAAACAGCTTAGCTCCGCATTAATCCCATGCAAACTCGTTAACTCCGCACAAATGGTTCAGGCAATATTATACTGTTTTGTACACCGTACTGTCCCATAGGCTGCTCCCTGCAGCTGTACTGGGTCCATGCATTTCCTGGAACACACATTGGCTACATAGGTCACCTCTACCTACCTTCCTTCATATTGCTGTGCACTATATTGCTGTTGTGGTCTGCACTTCCTGGTTGCTATATTCAAAGCTGTCATATTGCATGGCTACGTTTGCCCTGCACTCCTAACCCAGTTTACCCAGCCTCATTCCCATGCGATATTCAGACGCTGTTTGCCATGGGCTATTCCTTTTGAATATAGCTGACTTTGTGCTCTGGGCTAACTTGGCCCACCAGGCAGTGCTAATTTAGCCCTGGAGGAAAGTTTTGAATATCTGGCCCACAGTATGTTATATATTTATGGCTATATTATTTAACTTTGCAATATCAGTGGCTTTTAGCCCTGGGTCATATATGAAAAAAAGGCTTTGGCTCCTATACTTACCTGGAAAACAAAAGTTTAAATATAAAAAAATAATTAAATGTGACCTTCCTGCAGTCTGACATTCAGCCTTCACAGAGCAGAAGTCTACATTTTTAAGCCATTTTAATAACACAAGATTAAATATCTTTCATTCCCACTGTTCTTGACATGATTGAGTCTGGGGAGCACAAAAAAAGCAGTTCAAATGCTGACTGATTGTAACAGTGCAGCAATACAAACACTGGCACTTAACATAATATTGAGCATAAAAAGTTATACTGCCCCCACCTCCCCCATCACTACAGGTTCATAGACAGACAGACAGACAGATTGATAGATAGACAGACACATAGCTAGCAAACTATAACCAATCTAATTTGATACAATATGGTATTGCATTAGATAATTTCAGTGGCAGACGTAATTCTGCAAAATAATTTCTGCGGTTCTTCTAACTATACTGCTCCAACTCTAGTCATGATATTTATTTATTTACTTATCTATTTATGTATGCATGTTTGGGTCCCTTTTCTCGCCGCATTCCCACTTCCATATTGGCCATGATGAATTGTTAATGGGGCATTAAGCATCATCTCTGTCAATGCTGGGTCATGCCTGTACCCCTTTAGTCAGGCAGCTTCTCCCAAGATAACTTCTATAATCCTGCAAACAAAACATTTCTGTACCATATTTGTATCCTGAGTCAACTTTCTCCCCTGGCTTCTATACTTGTCATAGCCAGCAAGTTACTAAAACGGGGTTCAGTTTTTCACCAAAGAACTGTTTGTTGCCATCTGTCCCAGCCTCAGAAGCTCTCATAGTGGCATACTCTTTCCCTGAGTTTACTTTAGTTAGAAAAATTGTAGATCATACTTGCCATCATTGGTGGAACTCAATCAGGGATAAGTGGAAGGCTGAGAGTTATGGTCATTGGCGAGACACACTCCGGGTTGGCCAAGCAAAATGCAAGCATTATCACAACTTCTGTATCTCTAACTTTTGTAGCCTCTAATAGTGACTTGTTTAATCCCTGAGTTTAGTAAGAAAAGCTGTAGATCATAGTTATGGTCATCGGTGATAGGGTGAGAGTTATCGTCACTGGTGGAACTGAATCGGGGACAGCAGATAGAATGCAAGCATCACCACAACTTCAGTTTGTCTCATCCTCATAGCCTCTAATTGTGGCACATTTATTTTCCCCAAGTTTAATTAGAAAAGCTGTAGATCATAGTTATGTTCATTGGTGGGACTCAGTCATGGGCCAACATGTGGAATGCAAGTAAGTCCATGACTTCAGTTTTTTTTTTAATTTACTTATGGTGCACTTTTTTGTTTGGATAGCTTGATCTAAGGCTAGACTTCAATTAACTATCCCAAACCATAGAGGCATGGAGGCTGACATTCTCAGAGAATGGTCATAGTCCTGTAACAGTACACTGACAATTTGGTGGGTTTGCATATAGCAAAAGCATTGGTCAAAAATGTTAAATAAAACTCAGCAGTCTAACAGTATTTTTCTCCTTGACTCACTGGTTCCTTATCTTTCTTCAAATCCCACCTCTAATCCATTTTTCTAATGAATGTTAATCATAAACCTGCCCACCAGCTCCCATTGTGTTTCATTCATTCTTTTGTGCTTGTTGCTGTGTGCACTGTAGCACTGCTGCCTTCTGTTTTACATTTTATATTGAGCTTGTACATACCCATGCATCATGTGTCCCAAATAATTCTACAGCCAAATGGCAACAGTTTCTTCTGTATGGTACCTGCAATCTTGGACCAGAAACTCTGCTATAACGTAGCTGATCCTGCTTGTGGCTTTACAATATATTAGTATCACTGCCATGTGCTGCTGCGGTTTGATTGGGCTTTTTCAGGTGATGCTATCTGCCTGCTATATTGATGTGCACTGGGACCAATGCATGGCAAAAGAGACAAAGAGGGAGGGGGGGGAGAGAGAGACAGAGAGAGAGAGAGAGAGAAAGAGAGAGAGAGAGAGATGCTACTGCTAGCCCATTTTATAATCATTAAAAAGCTGTATTACTGTTCTTACTTAAGGATTATCTCTGGTGCAGGTTTTCCCACTGCATCCCCTGCAATGTATGGCATGCCATATCCCAGTGGTACCTACCCAGGTTCCACCCTCAGAATGCTCCCACGCTAGGGTGCAGAGTCACTACAGTGCCAATCGCCAGTGTTGATGACCACTCTTTGTATGGGGGATGGACCTTGGGGAAGGGGTAGCAAACTCAGGGTTTGGCTCCATAATTACTCAACACCCTAACACTGGCACCCTGATGTATGGCAGTGACATACCCAGAGGGGTTGATTGGTCTGCCTGCTGTTTGGCTGCATAAAGCCCTGAGTAACTTGCCTGGGGCTACTGTTCTGTGTGCTAAGGAAAGTTGTCATGACAACACAGCATACCATAAATAGGAATGCGGAGCAGCACACTCTTACTGTTTGTATCTTGAATGGAACCAAGTGGGGTGGGCAAGAAACACAATTTCCTATAATAGTGATTTTAGAAAAAATGCTTGTATTTCTGTATGTATAGATTTTGCATTTTAAAATGATTATTCTGCTATTTCATTACCCTATATTGGAACCAGTACACCAATTGTTTGTTTTTTTTGTTTTTTTTATGTGATCATATTACATTTCCTTATGACATGTCTAACACTAACTAACCCAATCCCCCTTGGGATTTCATTTACTTTTTTATGTGTTTTGTGGAACACATCAATTACATTTTCCTGCATTTTAACTGAATCAAAGTACAGTCAATTCTTGAATGTGAATCATATTCAACTAGCAATCAAATAAATCATTGGATAATAGTTGTTAAATGCTTGATACATGGGAATTGCTTTTTTATTAGTTTCCTACAGGACAATTAGGGAGAGGGAGGGGTGTGTGCTAGACACCAGGGACATTTATCATTATTATTTTCTTGAGGGCAATGGGGGGGGCACTGATACCAAGGAGTGTGTTTTACATTCTTTTGCAGGAGATAAGGGATGGGGGGACAGGGGATCAGTGATGGGGGAACCCTGGACACCAGGTACTGTTGGTGCCATATAGCACGAGACTGCGGTTTCAGAAATGTTAAATTGCAATGTCTTGTCTATTTGTTTATGTTTCAGTGTCTCTCTGAATGAACAAAAATGTTGTCACTTCAATAAAACAAAAAAGAAAAGAAGAGGGAAAATTGTTCAGCCAGTAGTTTGCCTTCTACACTGGTCACAGAGTTTTAATACTGACAGGACCTACGATCTGTGGCAATGAGCTGCACTGAAAACAAAGCATTATCTGACACTATAGCCCAACTCCTTTCATTTTCACTTTCCCAATCCCCATTCAACAACATTGAAACTGTTCTCTCCAAGCCCAATTGCAGAGCCCACTCGGAAACTACAAAAACATGATTTTCAAAATGTAAATAGCATTAGAACTGCAAAACTCCCAAACATCAAACCCACCTAGGAAATCCTTCTACATTAACCTACACAACCCTACAAAATACTATAGTTTAAAGGTTTTTAGTTTTGTTATGCCTATGGGAGAAGAAATTAAAGAAAAAACACACCATTGAAATCAACAAAAAAATATATCTTTTTTCAAACTTTAATATCTCTAAAAACACTGAACTGATTTGCATGATACTTTAAGGAATTGTGGATTCTGTCATATTCCATAAATCCTGAAAGTTTCATCTAAATCTATAAAACTGTTTTTCTGCAAGAAGCTAATAGAAAATTGAGTTTAACATACAACTCACAAGACACCCTAACTATAGTGGCGCTATCGTGCCTCTATAATAGACTTGCCTGCTTTATTGTTGGTGCCACTCATGACACTCAGCTGTCTATTATACACCAACTTAGGATGGCAGCAGCTGAGTGACCTAAGGGATGGCCACATTCTAGCATTTATGCATAAATGCATCAGGCAGAAACTGCTGGACTACATATTAACTAACATTATCTTCAAACAGAAGATTTACTCTTTAAGAGCAGTGGCCAGGCTGGAATGAATGGTTCCCACTAATAACCTAGCAATAGGAAGAATTACCTTCTTCTATTAAGGGTCAGTAGATTGGAACATAATTCCCCTAACCTTGAATCCTGTCTCTGGTAACAACAGCTGGGGTAAGATAAAACCATGGCTGGATGAAAGGAAGAGCCTCTGCCCTGTTGTCATGTACTGTAATGTTTATCTTTGGATTAATTGTAAGTACTATAAAAATTACTACATCTGTTTCCCATACTATTACTTTATGGTGTAATGATCTTTCTTGATTGTCTACTTGTCCATTGTAAATTGTATATGAATTTTAATGTCTGTACTGTTTTTTATCAAGTTGCACATGGGACCTTGTTGTAAATGAACTTCTGCTCAATCAATCTTACCCTTGTTCATATTTTAGTGAGAATAAAAATACTCTCTCTCTCTCTCTCTCTCTCTCTCTCTCTCTATCTCTCTCTCTCTCATGACTTCCACCTTTTGCAAAGGAGCCCACCTTAGACAAAATGCCCTCACCAAAGAAATGCCCTCTTTGGACATGCTCAGCCTAGGTAAGTGATAGAGCAGAGGTTGGATGGGGCAAGGAGATCACATGACAGGCAAAAAGCAGTATTAGATGCAAGGGGCAGAAATACTATATTCTTTAAAAAGTATCTTTTTATTCATAATTGTTTATCAGTATGTCTTACATTTACTCATCCCACACAAAGTTCTGGCAGATTAAAGTATTTATTTTTATTTGTGTCACTCTTAAAAGTTAGTGAAAATTCATTGTGACCACCAATGTAAAGCTTGAGCAGGGCACATAACTTCTGCTCAGCAAACCTAACCCCTACCAGTTCTAAACCAAGACTTCATCAGGGAGTAGTATCACCAAAGTGCAAATTCCCTTAAATACACTGATCATATTTACATAACACACCAAACCTTTACATCAGTCAAATAAGCAATGCAGAGACAATTTGGATAACACAACTGTGAATTTAACACTGCTTAATATTATTTTCAATATTATAATAACTATAGCAATATCCTCTTAAATTAGCTATAACCTCATCTCAAATGCCCACATTGCCATCACCTATGGTATCCTTCTACAACAGCTCCTCCATGGACTTTCTGTGTTATCAGCTGCTACCAAAGCCACACTGCAGCAATGGGATGTGGCATATAATAACATTTGCCATTTTGCCCTTGCTGCTAATCACCAAACCCACAACTGTGAGTTAAAGTATATGCAAAGCTTCAGTGGCTCTTTCCCTTCTCTGTATGATTTTACAATTGGTGGTGACATCTACAATACACATTATAGACAGATGCCAGCTTCCCTTGTCTCACTCATTCAGCCTATCAGATGTATCTACCCCCTAAGACCTGCTGATCTCATCCTTCTATCAATACCTCAAACTAAAGATAAATTTGTGAATATTATTTATTTATTGATTCAATCTTTGTAAACGGGTAGGCTCACTGAGCCCCGAAGGTCCCTTTTTCATGGGTGACCCAGATTTAGTTACAGAGGTATACAGGTACAGCAAAGAAACAAGTGTGGAGCAATACAAGACAGAGTAAAATAATGTGGTGTTCTTCTACTTTACAACTATGGTATGGTATTTAATTTGCCCTGAGCTTCATCAGTGCCATATGGTGCATGCCTTCCACAAAAACTACCACATATACCTTAATGAGCTGGCTCATGTACATAACTGAGTTTGTACTGTTCGGGCCTTCCAAAGTACATTGTGTTTTCTGGTTGTGGTTTTTGATTTCTGCACTCTGTAGTTTGTAACCTCTTAAGATATATTGTCACGAGAGAATCAGGAATGACTCAGTCAGGGAAGATCATGGACACTGGAGGTGGAGCTGCACTCTACTGAGCTGTGGAGAATAAGCTGAGAGAGCAAGGGCTGCTTAACGCTTTACTTTTATTTATAAAAGGTATGCCACCACTGTTATGAATCAGTAATCCTTATTGGATTATCTTGTGTTGTGCCCTGGTTGGCATTCTTTCTCAAGCATTCTTTTTCCCTTTCACTTAAGGAAAGCCTGCGGTGGAGGCTGGACCAAGAGAGAGCAATGGAGCCCTTCGGAAAGGTCCAAATCTGAGTCAGATGCCATTGAGTGCTGCCGAGTGGTGTTTCCTTTGTGGTTTGCTGGAGATCGCTGAATACTATTGCTGCCACCACTCTGATGCGTTTAAGGAGACCGAACTGAAGTTTGTTTTTTTTTATGACGCACTTTATCCTCCTCTGTGGAGGGACCCTAGCAACCACTGGCCACCAGCAACCACAGCCCTGGACCAGGTCTGGCATATGCAATTGTGCCTTACTCACATGGGTCCTGGGTGGAAGCAGGACATCCTCCCTTCTAGGGGCCTGTACAAGGATCCCTTGGCCATGCCTCTCATATCCGGGGGCACAGGGCTCGACCATGAGCTGAAGTGGTCACCCAGTGATTTTCCCACAATTTTTACAGCCCCACTGAGGGAACTGGATGTGCGATGGTGTCAGGTGCACCTGCGTGCAGATGTTTGCCATGCTCCCTCCACCTTAGCATGCCCACAACTGGCAGAACACCTAGCCTCCACTAGGCACCACTGCAGTATGGTGCATATCCCATACCAACCCCAGAGGATGGAGAGCATTCATGGGACACTCAATTCTTCCTCTCCCCTGCCAGCCCCCGGCAGCATGGATCTGTTCCAGAACATGGGCTGGAGTGGCATGAGGTGTGATGTTCAGTGCCTCAACCCTCAGCACCACCGGGCTGGCTCCGAACTGAAGTTTTAACTTTTTCTAAAGACTCTGCTTATGTTACAGAATTGCTGAGATACAAGCAGGGAGACTATGAGAAGCCAGAGGCTTTTTATCAGCCTGAGACTGTGTGACTGTGAGACTGTAATGTGGACCACAAGCTTCATGTACACCCGTGTTTGCACTTGTATTTTGTGTTGTTTTTTACTTTATCTGTTGATGTTTTGGGGTCGCTTCAAGATGTTTATGATGTGTACGATCTATACGCTATTATGAACGTGTAAACATGCAGGGACAGTTCTTTAATGCTGCATTTCCCCAAATTCTGTAATTGTATTCTATGAACTAGTTTACAAACCAACTGAGTGTGCACTGGGACGTAGTGCTCCAGAAACCAACAATGAAATACTTGTAGAAAAGGCTTCGAGCACATACAACTCATAAGAGAAACACGTAGTATAAAAAGCTTTATTTTACAAAACTCCTAACATGTTTCGGACTGCTCCCCCAGTCCTTTATCAAAGGAAATAAAAAACCAAGTGTCAGAGAACACCATATATAACACACAATTGATTCAGGTGTATTCCATCAGAACAATGAATACTTAACTAAACCATCAAACTAATTGTAATCCTCCAGAGAGACCATCATTCAATTAAATATTTTAAACATCTTCATGTCTAATACAATAAAACAAAAGTGCATATAACAATGTAGTCTTATACTACTTCTTCCAGAACTAAATTGTGAAAATGTAAAGATACAAAAAAACTAAAAAACTCAAAACTAAAAAGGGACACTAAACAAAGGGGGTGGAGTTTAACAAGATAGTCAGACCATATGGTTCATGCTGATCAGAATAGACCAAAAGTTAACTGCGATCCTTTAAATATGGATAAAGCTCTAAGGGCCATTTAGCCCTGGACTTTTGTTAGCTTTTAAGGTTAAAATCCAGTAATTTTCTCTTCTTAGTACTAGATTATTATAATCTCCACCTCTTGGGTTCCTATTTACCTTATCAATTGCCATAAACTTAAAGGAATGTTGTTCAGTTCTCTAGTATTAACAACATGTGCTGCAGTAGCATAAGTCATGTCCCCCCTCTGAATGGCTCTCATATGTTCTCCTACTCTGATTTTAAAACTTTTTAAGTTTTTGAGTTTTTTAGTTTTTTTGTATCTTTACGTTTTCACAATTTAGTTCTGGAAGAAGTAGTATAAGACTACATTGTTATATGCACTTTTGTTTTATTCTATTAGACATGAAGATGTTTAAAATATTTAATTGAATGAAGGTCTCTCTGGAGGATTACAATTAGTTTGATGGTTTAGTTAAGTATTCATTGTTCTGATGGAATACACCTGAATCAATTGTGTGTTATATATGGTGTTCTCTGACACTTGGTTTTTATTTCCTTTGATAAAGGACTGGGGAGCAGTCCAAACATGTTAGGAGTTTTGTAAAATAAAGCTTTTATACTATGTGTTTCTCTTATGAGTTGTATGTGCTCAAGCCTTTTCTACAAGTATTTCATTGTTGGTTTCTGAAGCACACGTCCTGAGCGACTCAGTTGGTTTTGTAAACTTTGGATGTTTGAGTGTTACGCATCGGGTTAGGGAGAAGGAATTCATTACAGGTAAAGGTTTTATTTGCTGTATTTACCTTACCTGTGTCCTGCCCTGTAAAACCCGAGAATATACACGTTTTGAAGATTATTTGAATTAGAAAACCTAAGATGTCTTTAGAGAACACTCCAAATTTGATTTTTAATTCAATGAGTGATGGAACTCAAATGAATCCTCTGGCTTATGTGGACCAACTTTTAAAGACTGCAGATATTTATAATCCTTTTTTGACCATTGATTCAAGATATGCAGCAGACTGTACTGATTTGTCATCGCCTTTGGAGGCTTTCAGGAACTTAGAAAAATCCACACATCAGTTGAGACGCCTTTTTTGGAACAGTACAAATTTAGAGGCATATTTAGAAGTGAAAAGAGTTCCCAGAGGTTTAAGGTTATTAAAGAACCAGCATGTGGAACTGAAAGCCCTTTGTTTTACAAGAATGGGAGAATATCCTTTTAGATGCAAGCTTTAAATTAATGCAACTCATTGTTAAATACAGTAAGGAGAAAAAGCTGAGCTGAAGGAAGATATAAAGAAATGTGAAATAGAAGTGTTAAAGTTTAAGTACACATTTGGACTTTGAGCGTTTAAACTTGAGACTGAAAGATTCAATTTTTAAATTGGATTCTGAAGTTAAAAAAATTAAAATGACCAAGTTTCTACGAGACAAAGTAGATTTTGAAAGGGGCACGATTTTTAAATGGAAAAACAACCAGAAGAAAGGTATTTTAAAGAACAGAACTAAGAATGTATCATTTGAGTATTCCACAGATTTCAGTACAGACTATAGCGATATAGAGGGAGACAACATCAACATGTATCCTTTTCAGAAGGAGCAATCAACAACGGAGCAACAACCAGTGGGGGAGCATCAGGCATACCGTGCCTTATATTCCACCACCTTTACGAAGGAGTCCAAGATTTCAAGGAGAAGCAAGGGATTTCCGAAGGGAAAGAGAACCCGACGAGGGAGAAGAAAGAACAAAACCTTATGGAAACAGGGATTCTCGAGGGAATTACAGGGGACGGAATGCATGGAGGAAGCCTTATGGCAATGGGGGTCGACATCAGCAGAGGAGGTAAGAACTGAATCTTTTGATACCCCTACAACTCAAATTATTAATCTATCAAAACATGATCTGACAAGTGGAGAAATCAACTTGTTAAAAAGGTTTGAGATTTGCTCCTACTACCTTTAAATCAGTACAAACTTTAATAGATTTGAATTTAAACTTCATAAACTTAATATTAAGGCTTTCTATTCCCGAAGAGAAATGCTGGGATTACAAGAAATGGAACATTCAGTGAAGGATACAAATGTTTTAAAAAACATCGGTCTGGTGCCCCCATGTGCAGCAGTAACTATTTTTAAAGAGTTGGTTGAGAGAGACATTGAAACATTAAGCATTCCAGTGAATAATTTTTCTTATCAGAACTTAAGTAGCAGTGAAAAAAGCTATAGATACTTTAAAGAAGGCTACAGATATAGTGATAAAACAAGCAGACAAAGGTGGGCGGTGGTCCTAAATGGATAGAGAAAATTACATTTGGAAGTGCAAAGACAGATTTATAACACCCAGTACTATATTAGACTAAAGAAGATCCAACATATGAGTTCAAATATGGAATTGATGAGATTATTGAAGATGCCTTGTCTAGTGGAGTAATTACCCAAGATGTGAAAAATTACCTTACAGTTTCTAATCCCACCAGGGCCACTTTTTACATTCTTCCGAAAGTCCATAAAACTTTAGTTAATCCACCTGGTCGTCCAATAGTGAGTGGTATAGGTTCATTAACAGAACCTTTGTCGAGATATGTGGATTCTTTTTTGAAACCTTTGGTGTGGAACTTGCCATCATACATCAAAGATACAAAAGAAGTCCTTAATTTCTTGAAAGGCGTGACATTACAGAAGAAGGAATTTTAGTCACATTGGATATTGAATCACTGTATACCAATGTTCCACATGAAGAAGCACTAGATGCAATAGCTTGCTTTTAAAAAAGCGAATATTAGTGGTTCTGATGTTTTATTAAAATTCTTGGAATGCATTTTAAAATGTAATGTATTTGTATTTGATGGAGAGTTGTTTCTACAGACAAGGGAACAGCTAGGAGCCACTTGTGCACCATCGATTGCGAATTTATTTGTGGAAAGTGGGAAGAGGATTTTATTTTTAATCATAATGTCAATATTTTCATAATTTTGTGATGGTTTGGAAACGTTTTATTGATGATATTTTTTGATATGGAAGGGGATGAAAATGAGTTAAAATCGTTTGTAGACTTTTACATAGAACAAATCCTTTTTTGAAGTTCACAGTTAGTTACTCCAAGGAACAAATTACTTTTTTAGACTTAAAGATTGAGCGTAAAGAAAATAATAAGATAAAAACTACTTTATTCCGAAAGGAAGTTGACGGCAATACTATATTACGGGCTAACAGTTGTCATCCCAGGCACACCATCAAAAATATACCAATCGGTCAGTTTTTAAGAACAAAACGAAACTGTACAGAAGTGGAAGATTTTGAGGAGGGGGCAAAAGAATTAACAAATAGACTGACACAGAGGGGCTATGGTAAGAACTATATTAGGGAAGCTTACAACACAGCCAAAAACACTGACAGGGATGATCTTTTGAGAAATAAGTGCAAAATACAGCATGAAGATTGCCGTTTTAATTTCATTACAAGATATTCAGTAAAAGCGAAAGAACTTGAAAATATCATAAATAGGCATTGGCATATATTGGGAGCTGAATCAGGTTTACAAGGAGTGATAGAACAACCCGTCAGAATGTGTTTTAAGAAAGTTCCCACTATAGGAGACTTACTTACGAGAAGTCATTATGAAAATAAGTCTAAAAGCACATGGTTAGATAAAAGGAAGGGTCATTTTAAATGCAAACGATGTATCTATTGCAGCCATATGTTACAGGGTAATATTTTTTCGAGTCACAACAGTGATAGAAGTTTTGAAATTCGACAATTCACGAACTGTGACACAGTGGGAGTTATTTATTTGGCAATATGTAACTGTGAGGCTTTTTATGTGGGGAAAACGATCAGGAGTTTTAAAATCAGAGTAGGAGAACATATGAGAGCCATTCAGAGGGGGGACATGACTTATGCTACTGCAGCACATGTTGTTAATACTAGAGAACCTGAACAACATTCCTTTAAGTTTATGGCAATTGATAAGGTAAATAGGAACCCAAGAGGTGGAGATTATAATAATCTAGTACTAAGAAGAAAATTACTGGATTTTAACCTTAAAAGCTAACAAAGTCCAGGGCTAAATGGCCCATAGGCTTTATCCATATTTAAAGGATGCAGTTAACTTTGGTCGTATCTGATCAGCATGAACCATATGGTCTGACTATCTTGTTAAACTCCCCCTTGTTTAGTGTCCCCATTTTAGTTTTTGAGTTTTTTAGTTTTTTTGTATCTTTACATTTTCACAATTTAGTTCTGGAAGAAGTAGTATAAGACTACATTGTTATATGCACTTTTGTTTTATTCTATTAGACATGAAGATGTTTAAAATATTTAATTGAATGAAGGTCTCTCTGGAGGATTACAATTAGTTTGATGGTTTAGTTAAGTATTCATTGTTCTGATGGAATACACCTGAATCAATTGCGTGTTATATATGGTGTTCTCTGACACTTGGTTTTTCATTTCCTTTGATAAAGGACTGGGGGAGCAGTCCGAAACATGTTAGGAGTTTTGTAAAATAAAGCTTTTTATACTACGTGTTTCTCTTATGAGTTGTATGTGCTCGAAGCCTTTTCTACAAGTATTCTATGAACTAGTAAGCTGGTCTGCTTTTAAGCATTTTGGGTGTTTCTCTTTCGATACTTAGAGAGAGAACTATTTTAGGACTGTTTTCATATTTTTCTATTTTTTATTTCCCTTGAAAAGTAATCTAAAAAAGCAGTACAGTTTTGCTTTTCATGCTCTGTACTCAGTACTGGGTTACCATTGTTGCTGGTGTGCATGTGGCACAGGCACATATAGCTCATGCATGGTGTTCCATGGCCAGATTCATCATTTTGTGACTAGTAAGACACAATACAGACAGGTGTTTACAAGTGAGAGTACGAATACATAGCGCATTGGAGTGAGCTGCATAGTTCTTACTCTCACATGTTAACACTTGTGAGGATGATTACAAGTGTTTTGAATTATTTGTGCCTGGAGGCCCTGTTTTTTTACTGAAAATGCTGGCTTTTAAAGTGGTGACACAGTAAGTTCTGTTCCAATATTTTTAAGATATTCTATATTATTTTGTGATTGCTCGTGCTACATCTGAGTGCTATTGCTAGAGCTATTGTTGCTACTGTTGCTATTCTTGAGAGTGTGCACTATGGTTTGTTTTATTGTGGGATACACAGCCACTTTTAGATTAGTATAGATTAGCTTTTGAAAATAAAGCTGAAAAACAGACCAGAAAGCAATAGCTTATGGTTTTAATGGTTTCAGTGATTTTTATTTATTTATTCATTACAAATCTGGTTTACAACTTTTGAGTCAGAGACTCATTTACAAAGACACCTCATTGCAGGGAAGGCAGACATCAAGACAGTTATGACAGTGCAGATTAAAACAGAGGATAACATTACAGGTGCACTAAAAGGAACATTTAACATAGATACACTTAGGTTACATAATATAGTAATTTGTATGTTACTTAGGTTACACAATGTTACAAAATTGTGAGTTACAATCATGGATATAGTAGGTCCTTAGAGAAGACAGCAGGTTACATCCCTATTTGGACCTAGTAGGGAAGGAGAGGGTATGGAGGAGGGAGAGGCTGTCCAGTGGACATTGTCGAGCTAAGGGGCAAGGTGGGTGGGTACCACAGGTTACAACAGGGGGTTAGTTGCACCTACAACAGTGGTATTAAAGATATGGTTCTGAAGGGCTGTTTTGAAGGAGCCAATTTCTGGCAAGTTGGAGATGCAGCTAGGGAGGGAGTTGAACCAGGTGGGGGCTCAGTAGAGGAAGGATCTCTGGACAAGAGAGGTCTTGGTTCTGGGCACCTGGAAGGTGGCCTTAACAGAGCTATGGGTGGTGATGGATGATGATGACTGCTGTAGGGAGTTGGAGACCCCTGGGGGGAGTCGTAGCAGTGATTTCTTAGTGAGAAGGCAGGTCTGGTAGAGCAGTTTCTCCTCAAAGTTGAGAAAATTGATGGTAGTATAGAGAAGGCAGGTGTGAGTGAGGCTAGGGGCACTGGTCAGGAGCTTACAGGCCTTATTGATGGAGAGTTGGATTTTGGAGAGGGCAATGTTGTCGGCTGTGGCATAGATGGGAAAGCCCTAGTCCATGAGGGACAAGATGGAGGAGGTGATGGCCAGCCTGAGGGAAACCTGAGGCAGGCAGTCCCTGTGCCAGTATAGTAGGCCAATCTGAGAGTTTATGGTGGCTGACAGGGCATTAATGTGGGTGTGGAAGGAGAGAGCAGAATTGAACATGATGCCTAGGTACTTGTATGTGGTCACTTGTTCTAGTGGGTGCAGAGTGCTGGGGATAATTAAAGGGGGTATTTTTAGCTTTATTTTGGTGGTGGGAGAACAGCATTGATTTGGTTTTCTTTAGGTTAATGACCAGTTTGTGGTGACCGAACCAACTTGCGGCTTGGCTGTAAGCTTGCTGGAGGGATAATTGGAGGGAGGTGGGATTGGGATGTAAGGCAATGAGGACTGCATCGTTGGTGTAAAGGAGCATTTTACCAGTACATGAGCTGGGGAGGATGTTGAGGTAGAGACTAAAAAGTACTGGACCCAGGATGGAGCCCTGAGGAACCCTGGAGTGAACGGGAAGAGTGCTGGAGTGGGAGCTGTTAACCTTGACATGCTGGGATCTAGTAGAGAGGTAGCTAGAGAACCAGGAAATGGGACCACTAGAGAAGCCAAGTTGGTGGAGAGAGTTGAGTAGAAGGGGATAACAGACAGTGTCAAAAGCCTTGGAGAGGTCAAACACTGCTCCTGCAAGGCTGCCAGAGTAGAGAGCAGCATGCAGGTGTTGGGAGAATTTCAAGAGAGCCATGGTTGTACTGTGTCCTGGGCAGAAACCCTGCTGCTCTGGACACATAATGTTGTACTTGGTTAGGTATTCAAAGAGCTGGATCGACACCACTTTTTCAAGGGCTTTAGAGAGTGGGGGGAGGATGGAGATTGGCTGGTAATTGTTGGGTGTAGACCAGTCCCCACTCTTACATATGGGTGTGATTTCAGCAGTTTTCCAAGCACTTGGGAACTGACCCAGGCATGCAGACCAGTTTAGAAGGTCAGTCAGGGGGACTAGGACTTTGTCCAAGACCATACGGAGAATCCTGGAGTCGAGGGGGTCACTGCTGGGGTCATTACTGCCTAAGGCTTTCAGCTGGTGTGGCCTGGCTTTTTGGGGGGATAGGATGCTCAGGTAGAATGGTAGGTGATGCAGGACTGGAGGGAGAGAGGCAGGGATTGGGTCAAAGAAGCTGCTGGGGAGGACTGAGCTTAGGTCAGAGAAGGTGGTGTTAACTCATTCAGGCCTAGAGACGTCTGTAGGTGGCATCTGAAAGCATAGCCACTCAGGACAATAACGCCTGTAGATGTGCTCAACTGACTTTCACTCAGGCCTAGAAACATCTGAGAAAGACAGCAGTTTTTACCTAAATATTAAACAAACTGAATTGCTTAGAATTGAATACATAGCACCGTTAGAAAGGCAATTTTGCTCTGAACAATTTTGCTGCAGATACATTGTGTCTATCATGTATACTTTAGGAGTTATTCATATTTGTTTAAGGTATGGTGTGCATGTCTAACATTTGTCTCTCAAGCCTCACCTAAGCACCTTGAATGAATCTGAAAAAAAAAACAGTTGTTTGGTATTTCAGCTATTATAAAATAAAAACTAAATGGATTACAATTGATTGCATAGCACCATTAGAAAGGCTATTTTGTGCTGAACAATTTTGCCACTGATACTTTGTGTCTACCACATATACTTTAGGAGTTATTTGCATTTGTTTAAGGTATGGTGTGCATGGCTGACATTTGTCTCATGCATCACCTAAGCACCTTGGAAAAAAATCAGAAAAAAATCAATTGTTTGGTATTTCAGCTAGTATAAAATAAAAACTAAATTGTTTACAACTGATTGCATAGCACCATTGGTAAGGTAACGTTGTGCTGAACAACTTTGCCACTCATACTTTGTGTGTAGCACTTACGGTTCAAGAGGTAGTCACATTTGTTTGTGGCATGCTGATTATCGCTTGATTTTGCTTAGAAAGGCCCAGGATGCAGTGCTAAGAGTATACAGGGCACAACTAGTGGAAGTCTCAAAGAGCTCTTGTGGTGTGAATGAGTTAAGGCAATCGGCTATAAGGAGTGGACCTGTGGTGGGGGTGCCATTGATGGAGAGCTGGGATGGTGGAGGGGAGCGGGACTTCCCATTTAGCTCTTTCATATTATCCCAGAAGGTCCAGGCTGAACCCCAAGTGGAAGCGATGGTGGTCTGGTAGTGCTCTGCCTTGGACCACCTAATGGCCAAAGTGCACTTATTGCGTTCTGCATCGTAGGCCTGTCTATCAGACACCTTTCCAGATTCTACAGCAATGTGCCAGAGATTACCTGTTTTTGAGTCTCTGGAGGAGGGGTGGGGTGATCCATAGGGCATTTCATTTTTTGGAGCAGATCCTGGTGAGGGGGTGAAAAGGTCACAAGCCTTACAAAAGGCATCTGTGAAGTGGTCAAGAGCTGAGTCAATGTCAGGGGCATGCTGGATAGGGGACCAGTCTAACTGGGCTAGGTATTGTTTTAATTTTCTGAGGCTGCCAGGGTGTAAATGGCAACATAGAGTGGCCTGGGACACTGGCTTCAGAGTGGAGGATGACCAGAGGCAGAGGACTGGAGAGTGATCACTAGGAGAGTTGGGGAGGACAGTGACATCACGGATTTTGTAGGGGCAGTTAGATATACTGTAACAACATCTAGGAGAGTGCTGGTGCCAGCAGAGTGGTTGAATCTGGTGGGCTGGGTGACTAACTGGGACATATCCAGGGCAGCAAAGAAGTCCCTTATATGGCAGGCAGCGGAGGCAAGCCAGTTAGCATTGAGATCACCTAGGATGACTTGCTCCACTTTGTGAGGGAGAGATGTGAGGTAGTCAATGAGGGACTGGACCACTTGGTTTTGATTCCTTGGGGGTACGTAGGAGACTATGAGGAAGACAGGGCCTCAGGCAGGGTCAGGTGTGATTTTTAAAGTGAGGGCTTGGGCTCCATAATCAATTTTGGGAGCTGGTAGTGCCCAACCTATAAGGGAGTCCCGTACGAGCAGTGCGCAACCACCACTGCATTTGCCTACTCGATCTTCCCTGTAGATGGCATATCCAGGAAGCATGATAGCGGAGTCAGGGGTACAATCTGATACATGCACTAAAGGGGATTACTATGGATTTACATAATACCTTAACTAGCCTAAATAAGTTGGATTTCATGGGCCTTAAGGGCAGAGTTTCTAACTTACAACAGATACAAGCTGTTGTGGAAAAATCTAATCCTGCCTCTTCCTACCCTTTTGGCATCGATGAACAACTAAGAAATGTTATGAAAGTCCGATATGTTGCACACCTGATGATTTTGAACAACTAATTGCAGTTCATCATGAAATTGAAACTCTTAAAGGCAACATTCCCATAAATGGGTCTCAGCTTGATGATATTATTCTTAAATTGAATAAGATAAACCAACAATTTAAATCCCCCTCTCTGGTTATAGAGGGTGAACCAAATTTGAGACCAGATTTCTCTTCCTTGTGTATCCTTGAAACACCAGCAAAACAAATCTCCTTCCCAAAAAGGAAGAACTTGAATAAAAAAAAAAATTGACAGAAAAATCTGCAACAAAAAACATTTGATCTAGAGTATCTGGCAAAGGAAAGTAACAACCAGAGTTGTACAGCTTCTGATAAGCAATTGGAAATTAGTAATAGTGGTCACTCAATAAGTAAAGATTCTATGTTGGAAGATTAAGGGGACAGAAATCTTAAATCCCAATCACCCCAGATATTAGAGGAATTAGCTACCAACAAATTAATTGGTTAAATTAGACCATAAGATCCAATTTGACACTATCTCAGCATAGTTAAAAGGGTGTGATCTAGAGCTTAAGGCCCTTAAAAATTATTTGAAAGACTCATCCTCTAATAGCCAAACTGTGAATCATGGTCAACAAAGCATACATCTGGTCCCAGAATATGGACTTTTTGAGGCACTGGTGGCCCCTAAACAGGATGGACTGTTAACATTTCAGAGTGTTCAGTGCTAGCCTTGTATGGCTTTAATCAGCACATCGGTGATCTGGAAGAGAGAATAAGGAAGAAATTGTGCATCTAATAAGGACAACCACAGGAGCTGATCTGATTAAAGCAAATATTGTACAACTCTGGAATGATAGGGATCTGGAAGGAATTGAGTGTGTGTTTATCTATTATTCTGTTGTTAGACTTGCCAACCAAATCTGGCTAAAGTAGTAGACTCTTAGAGAACATAGGATGTTATATTGATTTTGTGAGTGGAGACCAATTAAATGTAAAAACAAATGATCAGCAAAGGTATCTCAGCATTTTTGGGTTGAGGGCAATTCCATATGATAATAGTTGGGAATTAAATAATGCTTTTTTAAATCTATGTACACATGCCTTGAAAATCCCGCCTGTGGATATCAAAATAAAAGGGATCTACAGATTGAAATCTGACAATAAGTCTGGACAGGTTGATGTTGTCTTGGGGGAAGACTCCATTGTGAAGGAGATTTTTGTAAAAGCGACACTACTAGATCTGGTTGGGTTCCATATCGTCGATAACAAAATTTTGTAATCCACAGTTAGGATGAAATCTGAAAAACCCACACTTAAAGTTGAAATGAAGAGTCTCAAGATTTTATTTGGCTTTGATTGGTTAAACAATGAGACTCCATTAAAAATTTTACAAACAAACAATGACCAACCTATTAGAACAGCTGTTACACATCTACATAGAAGATCCTGATGCCATTCAGGTGTCCTGTCTTAGCAGTAATTTAGATTGTGACCAAGTTAAATTAGCGGTAAAATATGAAAGTCTCCACAAAAAGATTATAGCAAATGTAAATATCTTGGATGCCATGGGCCTTAACTTAGTGGGCTCTGATTTAGAGGCCATATAAAAACCCAATGAAACCACAGAAAGTATCCCAATGATTCCAATCACTTTGGCCCCTGTAGAGAAACTCCAAAATTGCTTTAATGTTTCTATCTTAAATAGATATGAAGCCTTGCTTCCATTGAATGAATGACTGAAGAGGGATGTGCCTGGAGGGGAATGTGGGGCCTTGAGTATGGTCTCATTGGACACGTTAGAGTAAACAAATTTTACGTCTTGGAATATTCCTGGACTAAGGGGGAAGATCAATGATCCTGAGTGGATTAATTTCTTTAATAGTAAGGATGTTATTTCTTTTACAAGAAACATGTGAAGATACTCCAATTGACATAAATGGTTATCTCCTTTTACATTCCCCAGTTTTGAAAGAAGCAAATTATGGCAGGCATAAGGCAGGGCTGGCAATCTACATTAAAGTGAAAAAAGAAATAACAATAAATGATACAATAAAAATTGAACATAATTACATCATACACAATATCCTTTGGAATATGATCCCTATTACTTTCATTAATATCTATATGTCACCTAGAACAAAGATACAAAATAATACTCTCTTATGGGCTAGTCTGCAGAAAAAATTAGATGTAATTTTTTAACAAATTTCTTGGCCATAATCTCTTGATCGCTGGGGGTTTTAATGCAAGACTGGCACAGTATTATTTAAGGGAATTCCTGTGGGATGTGGTAGACACAGATATAATGAGACCAAGGAAGAGTCAAGATTTACTCATCAACTAGCAGGGGAAAAATTGATTGAATTAATTGATGAGAATGAGTTATGGATATTGAATGGCAGACTAAATTGTGATTTTGAGGGAAGAACTACATATTTTTCATCCATTGGTCAGAGCACAATAGATTACGTTCTTTGTAACACAGAGAGGATAAAATTCACCACAGATCTTGATATTCAGATGAGATCAGAAAGTGACCATGCTGCAGTTTGTGTAAGAATACAGTTTGAAGAGGAACTGGGTACTGGATGTGGTCCTGGCAGACAGTGACCAGATTGGGGGCCTGGAGGTAGGGGACCCATTGACAGGGAGTGACCATGCCACTGCCTGGTTCTGCCTGGACCTAGGAGGGGTAGAAGGCTGCACAAAGACGGAAGTAACCGACTTCAGGGGGGTGGATTTTAAGGAAATGGGAAGGATCCTTAAGGAGCATTTGGATGGGATTGGGTCAGACATGGACGCTGATAGTAGGTGGGAAATCATCAGGAGAGGGATGCAGGATGCTACCAGCACCTGTGCAAGAGTAAGACGAAAATGCGGTAGGGCCCAAAACCCTGTTGGTGGACCAGGGAGGTCCAGGAGGTGGTGCGGGGAAAGAAAGCAGCCTATAAGAAATTCAAGTGCTCAAGGAGTGAAAGGGATTGAGGGGAGTATGAGCTGTTGGCTAGAAGGGCCACTAGAGTGGTGAGGGTGGCTAAGGCAAGGAAGGAGCAGAACCTGGCCAGGGAAATTAGGAGAGGGAAAAAGGGGTTCTTTAGATACATTGGGGAAAGACGAAGGGTGAAGAGGCAGATTAGCAGGATTAAATCGGAGGAGAGATGGGTACAAGACCCAGAGGAGCAGGCTGAGGTACTAAATGAGTACTTCACCTCAGTTTTCACCAGGGAAAATAGGGATCTGCATCATACAAGGGAGGAGACAGAGATAATGAGGAGGGGGGGCACCTTACAAATCGGCAGGTCTGGGGAGAGGGGGGCATCACTGGCAGGTGGGGGGAGGGCTAAGCAGGGAGAAGAGGTACTGGAAGTGGAAATCACAGCAGAGAGAGTGAGGGAAGCCCTCAGCTCCCTAAAGACGGAGAAAGCACCGGGGCCGGATAAATTACATCCTAGAGTGCTGAAGGAACTTGCAGATGTCCTGGCGAAACCCCTGGCAGAGCTTTTCACCATCTCTCTGAGGACAGGGTGGGTGCCTCAAGACTGGAAGGTGGTGCATGTAGTGCCTATCCACAAGGGGGGATCAAGGGAGGTGGCAGAGAACTACAGGCCTGTCAGCCTGACATCAGTGGTGGGCAAGGTGATGGAGGGCATTGTCAAGGAGGAGGCTAGGGGGCCCTGGATAGGTCAGGGTGCCTGGACAATAGACAACATGGATTCATCCCAGGAAATCATGTCAGACAAACCTGGTGGGTTCTATGACTGGGTGACAAGTGCCTTGGACCTGGGTAGACCAGTGGATATCCTCTTTCTGGACTTCAGCAAGGCATTTGACTCTTTTCCTCATGTGGGCCTGTTGGATAAACTAGGAGAAATGGGGGTGGGAAACCAGATGATCAGATGGATAGGCAATTGGCTCCAGGTCCGGACCCAGAGGGTCGTAGTTGGTGGGATAGTCTGTTCCCCAAGGAGGGTCATTAGTGGGGTCCCACAGGGATCAGTCCTTGGGCCCCTTCTGTTCAACGCCTACATATCTGACATAAGGACAGGAATCAGGAGTGAGATGAGTCTCTTTGCAGATGACTCCGAAACTGGGGGCAGTGGTGGATGGGAGGAGGGGAGGGTGTCTGCAGGGGACCTGGAGGCTCTGGAAAGATGGTCTAGAAAGTGGAAGCTGAGGTTTAATGCAGGGAAATGCAAGGTACTCCACCTGGGGGCCAGAAACCCAGGCCAGGTGTACACCCTGGGGAAATACTACAAGTCTCAATGGCTGAGAGGGACCTGGGGGTGGTGGTGGATGTCAAGATGAACAACTCTGAGACTTGTAGGAGGGCAGCAGCCAAGGCCAACAGGATGTTGGGATGCATCGCTAGGGGGATCACCTCCAGAAGGAGGGAAGTGATACTCCCTCTGTATAACTGCTTGGTGAGGCCGCACCTGGAGTACTGCGTGCAGTTTTGGAGGCCACACTTAAAGAGGGACATTAACCTCCTGGAGAGGGCCCAGAGGAGGGCAACCAAAATGATTTGGGGCTTGGGGGACAGGACCTATGAGGAGAGGCTTGAAGAGCTAAATATGTACACTTTGGAAGAGAGAAGGGACCGGGGGGACATGATAGAGGTCTTCAGGTACATGAAGAGGGTAAAAAGGGGGGGTAGGAACAGTGAGGGTGCTTCGAAGGAAGGAGGAAGGGGCCACTAGAGGGCATGGGTGGAAGCTGGCTGGGGAAGATTCAGGGGAGAAAGGAGGAGGTGCTACTTCACTGAGAGGGTGGTAGAGCCATGGAATGCACTACCTAGGGTCTGGTGGAGGCAGAGACAGTGGAGGGTTCAAGAGGGGTGGGACAGGTACAGGGAAGGGTTCAGGAGCAAAATCCAATGCAGCAAGAATATCCAGAACTGGGAAGGGAGAAGCCAGAGAAGGCGAGGGGGACAGCAAGGTCAGCACCCAGGGTGGGGGCTGACCAAACGAGCAGACACGAAAGACCATTAGGCCTATTCTGCTGGCATTTTAGTATGTTAGGAAATAACAACATCTGAAGCTGAGTCAGGGCCCTTAGTTGGCTTATGCCACATAGGGAAAAATAAACTGCAAAGAGGTAAAAATAAGGGTGGGGGAAGTCTATAAAATCATACAGGAATTTAGTAATAAGATGGTTTCAATTTGAGTTTGGTCACAAACATTCTGAACAATTAGAAGGTCTTTTGCATCAGCTAAATCTGGGCATTAACAAAATTATATACGGAAACATTATAAATAATAATCAATCTCCTGAGAGCTGGTTTGATGAGGAATGTAAAGTAGAAAAGAAAAAAATTTAATAAACATATAAAATGGACTAAATTATTTCCATCCAAAATGAACTTTCAGAATTTAAATAAAGTTAGGAAACAATATAATAAATGGCTAAATTATAAGAAAAGCCAGCTTCAACAAAAACTTTGGCAGGAAATGTACAATGTTATCCAAAATTTAGATATGCATTCTTTCAGGAATCTAGTGGTGAAAGGTGTAAAGAAATATAAGCCATCAATGTCTATATATATATATATATATATATAGATAGATATATATATATAGATATAGATATATATATATATATATATATATATATATATATATATATATATATATATCCACGAGACCACTGGATAAGGCATTTCAAAAAATATTCACCAGCATGGAATTAGAAGGTGCTGATGAGTCCTTAATAAACAACTTTAGGTTAAGTATGAATAAAAATGTCATATTCTCTGAAGTAGAAATAAGTAGAGCAATCTCAAAGCTTAAAAATAATAAAGCAGCAGGAGAAGATGGAATACCTTCAGAAATTTATAAAGGACATCTGGATTTTTGGAAACCCTTGCTAACCCACTATTTAAACCTGTGTATTAAACACAAATATATCCTGACAGCATGGGCAAAAACATCATTATTCCTCTGCATAAAAAGGGGTCGGTTTATGATCCATCTAGCTATCACCCAATTAGCCTGCTAAATATAGTCTAAAATATTTTCAAGGCTTATATTTGATAGATAGAGAGGGTGGAGAAAAATATAATTCTTTCACTACACAAGCTTGGTTTAGACAAGGGTTTTCCAGTATAGACATTATATTTGTTTTTGCACATTTATTGGAGAAATAGGTTCACTGGAGGAAAATGAAATTATATGCACTGTTTGTAGACTTTTCATCTGCCTTTGATTCAATAAATAGGCAGAAACTATGGACAACACTTTTAGAATTAAAGATCGACAAATTCCTGTTGATTGTGATGTGTCTCCTCCATTATGGAACCAGATTCTCCATAAGATTTGACAACAAAGGAAGCACAATTGAATATTTTAAGACACACAGAGGTGACAAGCAATGATGCTTACTGGCTCCTTTGTTGTTTAATCATTATATAAATGATCTTCTGTACTGTGATAAGGAGACCAAATTGGATTCTTTAAAAATCAAAAATAACCCCCTTCATTCATTAGCCTATATTGATGTTAGTGTTTTGTTTGTCTTGTCAAAAGTTGGATTGCAAAAGAAAATTAATATTTGTCAAAGGAAATGTGAGCATTTGGAATTATCTATAAATTTGAATAAAACTAAAATTATGACATTCAGCACTCAAAAAAATTATCATGCACAGACTAATTTCCTTCTTGGGGAAAATAAGATTGAAAATGTCGATAACGATTTGTATTTAGGGATAAAGCTTACAAACTCAGCTAATTGGGTTCCCTATAAAATGGATCAAAATATGAAGGCAAAAATCATAGCAAGAGTATTGCTGAAATTTAATTTAAACAAAGGGGGAAACTTTATTATCCCTGCTTTGAAGGTTGGAGAAGTTAAAATAAACCTTGTCCTAACATACGGAGCTGAAGTTAGGGGACATCAAATAATAAAAGGGTCAAAAAATGTTCTCTCTTATTATTATTATTAGGCTTTGATGGGTATTCCCAGTTCCACTGCAAATGCAATGGTTAGAGCTGAGCTGGGAAGGAATCCATTTGAATCAATAATTGAGCTGGGCTTATTATCCTACTGGTTATGGATAATAAACAATATATTTAATAAACTACCCCAGACATGTTTAAAAGAAAAAAAATGAATGGCCAAGAGAGGGCCATAATTCACAATGGTTAATAGCCTTGGGCAAGTATCTTAAGAAAGTGAATATGATTCATTTATGGAAAGATTATAATAGAAATATTGACATCTCATTGAAATTTAGGACCCAAATGAGGGAAAAATTACTTGAAAATGCAAGAAGATTTGAGATATGTAAAATAAGAGATCAGAAGTGCTCTGAATGGTTTAGACTTAATAAAGCAAGTCACTGTTTGGAGGATGTCTTAACAGTTCCAATTATACAGTGTGAGAGGTAAATAATCACCTGGACCATATTTGAATTAATAACATCTAAATATGTATATTATAATAATATCAATGTATTAAATGATAATTTAAGCAAATGAATCGACAGTGTAGATGTAATAAAGGGCAACAGGAAACACTTATACATATTAATATATGTCCACTTTACATTAAGCCCAGGAATAAGTTCCTATTGAATTTTTTGAAAGTATATGCAAACAGCAATTATGATGAGGTATTCATACTCTTTAACATAAAAACATAGAAGCTGATGGCAGATAATGACTGCAAGACCAATCCATTCTGCCCATTTCTTTTTCTACCTTATGAATGTGCCATCCGCTTTTGCTCTGTCAATGGCCTAGCTAGTCACACTTTTCTGTATTGCTTCCTTATGATTATCCCATGCCTGTTTGAAGCCCTGCACTGTATTCATATCCATCACTTCCTGAGGTAGGCTGTTCCATGCATCCACCACCCTTTCTGTGAAAAAGAACTTCCTCACATTACCCCTTAATCAGCCTACCTCTAATCTCATGCTGTGTCCTCTTGTCCTGCTATTTTTCTTGTATTGAAACATGTTAGAGTCTTTCACCGTGTTAATGCCCTTAAGGTGTTTGAATGTTTCAATCATATCACCTCTCTCCCTCCTTTGCTCTAGGGTATACATATGGAGCTCCATTAATCTGTCCTCATATGTTTTCTGATGCAGTCCCTACACCATTTTGGTTGCCCTTCTCTGGACTGCCTCAATTTGGTTAATGTCCTTGTGAAGGTGTACTGCAAGCAGTATTCCTGATGGAGCCTAACCAGTATCTTGTAAAGGTATTATTACCTCTCTCTTACAGCTTGTGATACCCCTACTAATACACCCCAACATCCCTCAAACCTTATCTACTGCTTTAGTGGTCTTCTTGGATGATTTCAGGTCATCTCTGATGACGATGCCAAATTCTCTTTCTTCCCTTGTTACTGCCAGCAACTCCCCTCATACCCTTAAAGTGGCTTCAGGGTTTTGCTTCCCTATGTGCATGATCTTGCACTTATTTCTGTTAAACCCCAGTTGCCACTCTTCTGACCATTTTGCCAGTTTATCCAGATCTCTTCTCATTCTGCCCACCCCATCTGGATCATCTACTCTGTTGCAGATCTTTGTGTCATCTGCAAACAGGCAAACCTTACCCTCCAGTCCATCTGCAATGTCACTGATGAAGATATTGAAGAGAACTGGCCACAGGACTGATCCCTGAGGTACACCACTTGTGACTTGCATCTCTTCTGACTGCATATCATTTACCACCACTCTCTGTTTATTGCCATCAACCAGTTTGCCACCCAGTTGACCAACTTCTGACCCACCCCGAGCCTACCCAGCTTATTAATCAATCTTCTATGTGAAATAGTATTGAAAGCTTTTCTGAAGTCAAGGTAAGCGACATCGACTGCTCCCCCTTGGTCTACCACTCTGGTTACCCAGTCAAAGAAATCTATGAAATTAGTCTGACAGTACCTTCCTGTTGTAAACCCATGCTGTCTTGGATCCTGTGCTCCTATGGATTCCAGGTGTTGCACTGTCCTTTCCTTAAGGAGTGCCTCCATAATCTTGACCACTACTGAGGTGAGGCTTACTGGTCTGTAGTTCCCTTCCCCCACCCTGCTACCACTCTTGTGGAGTGGGATCACCTGAGCCCTTCTCCAGTCTTCTGGGACCTCTCCTGTGCTCAGACACTCACTATGCAGTTCTGATCATGGCTCTGCTTGTTCCACCCTTAGCTCCTTTAGTACCCTGGGATGTATGCCATCAGGTCCCATTGGCTTGTCCCACAGTGAGCTTATCAAGCTCTTGCGGGACCCTTTCTTTTGTGAAGGGACTAGTGCAGACCACCCTCCCACCTGTGTCCATGGTGCTGTGCTGTGGGCCCTTTCTTACCTTCTCTTCAATAAATACTGAGCAGCAGTATCTATTTAGGATAGATGTTTTTAAATAGCCCTCCACCTCACATGCCCCCTTATCCCCTTTGATCTTAGCAATACCCCCTCCGGACTTTCTCTTTTCACTAATTTATCTATACAAAGTCTTGTCACCTTCTTTTACTGATCGTGCTAGTGTTTCCTCAGTTTGGGCCTTTACCTGCCTTACTGCCTTCCCTGCTTTCCCTAGGGAAGTTTGGTATGCCTCCCTATCTTCATCCCGCTGCATTCTCTTATATTTCCTAAAGGCCATCCTTTTGGCTCTGACCTTTTCTGCTACTGTTTTTTGAGAACCAAAGTGGTTTCCTTCTCCTTTTGTACTTCCTTTTCTCTCAAACACAGTGGGATGTTGCTTCAAGTATTGCATCCTTAATGCTTGCCCACATTGCCAGGACCTCCTCACCTGTATTTCTTCTTTTCATGGTTAGCTTAACTATGTTGGTCTTATCAAAGTCAGCTCCTCTGAAGTCCCATATTTTTTCCTTGGAATTGGATGATTTAGTTATACTGGCCAAATTGAACCATACCATGTGATGGTCATTGGTCCCCAGGTGACCTTCTACCTGGAGATCTGTGATCCTTTCCCTGTTAGTCAATACTAGATATAGGATAGCCCTATCTCTTGTGGGTTGTTGTACAAGTTGTTTGAGGCCCTCCCCCTGCAAGAAATCCACTATGTGTCTAGTTCTGGCACATGTTTCTGCTGATATTGACCAATCTGTATCTGGCATATTGAAGTCTCCCATTATCAGAACCTCCCCTTTAGCTGCCATGTTTTGCATATCTTCTAACAGTAATGTGTCTATGTCCTCCCCCTGGTCTGGAGGCCTGTAGACAGCTCCAGTTCTTATGGCTGTTCCATATCTTATTTCCAGGGTGACCACCGTTCTTCTGGCTCCTTATGTGTATTCTGAATTTCTGAAGCTTTGATATTTTCATTGACATAAAGGGCCACTCCACCCCCCTTTTTGCACCTCGGTCTCTTCTGAACAGTACATAGCCAGGTACTGACATCTCCCGAGTGTGGTTACTGGTGAACCATGTCTCGCTAATGACTACTATGTCCAGTTTAGCCTCTGTCATTATTGCCTGCAGGTCTGGGATCTTGTTTCTCAGACTGCAAGCATTTGTGTACAGAATTTTCCATTGGCCAGATTTTGGTGTGTTAGTTGTTGGGTGAGGTCTGGCATTTCCCCAGTGCATCGTATGGGGAGCAGTACCTTTTTCCTTACCTGGTGATGCAAATGGACTTCAAACATGCTGAACTCCTCTTTGATCACTAGCTGAGGGGGGAAGGGTGTTCTTCCCATTTGACATATCGGGTGCTGCACCCCTCTCCCCATTTGCTAGTTTAAATATTCTGCAAAGAAATCGATCTTCTTTCCCAATGCACTGACTCCCTCCTTAGTCAGGTGCAGGCCATTGAATTTAAATAACTTTCACTCCCAAAATTGTTGCCAGTTACCTACAAATTTGTGTCCTTTTTCCTGGCACCAGCCCTTGAGCCACATGTTTTGCTCCCCTATCTCCACTTCTCTGACCATCCATCTACTCCCCCTCTCTTACTGGCAGGATCACAGAGAAGGAGATGCCAGATGAAATGGATGATAGTTTTTCACCTAGCCTGGTCAGGTGTTCCTTGGTCTCCATGACTGACCAGCTGGTGAGATCATTAGTCCCTATATGTACCAGGACATCAATGTTTGTTCCTGCTTCCTGTACAATTTTAGCAATGTGGTCAGTGTCTCTCCATGCTGATATACCTGGGAGACATCTGACCATTACCCCTGGCTGGAGATAGGTAATAACTGACCGAATCATGGAGTCTCCTGTGATCAGAAGTGTTTTGGATTTCCTTTTTGCTTTTTTTGCTTTGATTCCTAATTTGGGTGAGTTATTTTGTGCTAGCTCCTGTGCTGCAATGTCATGCTCTGCAGTATCCTCTGCCCCTTTGTTTGATTTCAGAGATAGAGGCAGATACCTGTTTGTAGTTTTTATATGGTTTGTGAAGGTGATTTGTTGGAGAGCACCAAGTGATGGGGCACCTGATTTTCCCCTCCTAACCACCTTTCAACCTCCTGGACCAACTGCCTTGTGCGGTCGAGGTGCTTCTGTTGGATGTTGGAGAAGTGGTGGGTGGTTCTTATAATATATTTCATCCTGAATATGTGATTTGAGGAGCACAATCTCTGTCCATGCTGCCTGGAGCTGAGCCCTTAGCTCTCCAATGGCCCAACATGTAGGACAGTGTCCTAAATCCTGTATAACTGCACTTTTGAAAAGTGTCCTGTGGTATCTGCAGTTAATAATATCCATTCCAGATAAGTTGCTGGTTTTATAACTTGGTCAGAGTAATTAGAAGGAGGAAAATGAAAGAAAAAGTTTGATTTTGTGTGTTGTTTGCTTGTTTTGGTATAACTTCTTATAGCAAGTTAAAATATTTGTGCCCCTGCAAATGAGGTCACAGTGTGGATACCCCTCTAACCTGCCCCTTCTTGCTTTGCTACAGAAAATGTCACTACTGTGCTACCCTATAAAAGGAGTGTAGCATGGAGTGGTTGGGGATTGGGGTAGGTGATAGGCCCTTCTCCTGCTGAAAAAGGAGAACCACGGATGAAAGAAACAAGGAGGTAAGAGCAGAAACAATCAGCAAGCAACAAATGCAGTAGCCCTGAAAGCTTAACCTAATGATAGATAAAACTGTAAAGCCTGTAAAGCACCACCTGTAATAATTTCACAGAAGATATACCCTGTAAGAAACACTTTGCTACAGAGAAAAATAAAGCAGTAACAGAAGATATAACTTGCAAAAGACAATTTGAATCAGAAGATCACAGCAGTAATCTGTAAACACACACCTGTAGGCACACCCTGTAATAATGCAGCAGAAGGTATACCCAGCAACAACAATTTGAATCAGAGAAAAATAAAGCTATAAAATGTTAGCAACAAACAGTAACAATCTTTGTGAGTACAAAAGAAAATAATAGCACACAGTAAATCTGCCTAGCCAAAAGAAACCTTAATCATTTTCCTTGCTCTGGTAAGGTTCTTTGCTCTGTCCTTACAAGCAACCTAGAAAAAAAAAAGAGCTCAGGTAAACCTAGGTGCCTTTGCCAGCAAATCTAGTCTTCCGCCTCCAAAATATCAACTAACCTGACCTTTTAACCCTTCCTTCTGTAGGAAGTTGCCATCAGTTTGTCGGCTCCACCTGCCCCCCCAAGTTATATACCTAATCCCCTGGAAGAGATGTGGGAGGAAAGCACTTAGCTCCTTCAATGTGAGAAGGAGACTGCAACACTTCTGACACAAACCAAAAACCTTTCAGCAAAACAAATAAAATAAAATAGTGGCAAACAGTAATTTTGCTAAGCTTAATGATAAAAGTCACAAAACTGTAAGCACCACCTGTAATAATTTTACAGAAGATATACCCTGTAAGAAACACTTTGCTACTGAGAAAAATAAAGCAGTAACAGAAGATATAACTTGCAAAAGACAATTTGAATCAGAAGATTACAGCAGTAATCATTAAGCACACGCCTGTAGGCACACCCTGTAATAATGCAGCAGAAGGTATACCCAGCAACAACAATTTGAATCTGAGAAAAATAAAGCAATAAAATGTTAGCAACAAACAGTAACAATCTCTGTGAGTACAAAAGAAAATAATAACACACATTAAATCTGCCTAGCCAAAAGAAGCCTTAATCCTTTTCCTTGCTCTGGTAAGGTTTTTTGCTCTGTCCTTACAAGCAACCTAGAAAAAAAAAGATATAGGTGCCTTTGCCAGCAAACCTAGTCTTCCACCCCTTCAACCTTGAAATCAGACTGATGCCTCCATGATCACCAAATTCATCTGCTCAGTTGTTAAAATTAAGAAAAAATACTATAGAGTTCAGAAAAATAAGTTGACTCAGTAGCTTGATCCTTTTTCTGTTAGTTGATGAGCATAGTCTGTGTCCTGTTTCACTCCCTCTTATGCTGATCCCTTGCAATAAAAACTTTTTCCAATCAAAGAACTAAACATTCAGTGGTCGACAAACTTAGGATTAATATTATGTGCTGGAATGGCTGGTTCAAAAGTTAATGAAATGAAAAGTGAAAATACTGTGCAATAGTATGCTACTTCTTAAATATGTACTGTATATGTCTAATGTATTTAAATTATATATTATGTATGTGGTTGTATATGTATGTTTTTAATATATTCTGTAGATGGTCAGTTTTAAAGTTGTAATACATTTGTCTGCGAATAACAGCAAAGTTGATCAATAAAAACTAAAAAAAAAATGTGTTGTACTGTAATTGTATCAGTCTGGAAGTATTACTGCCTTTTAATGATTATGTGCTTACATTGTATTCAACTGACACAGCTCATCACAGTACAGTAGTATCCATAGACATTGCCAGCTATTTCCAGATATTTTGCAAAATTTCTAAAGAGTTTCTCTCTGCTGCCCCTACTCTGGTAATGCAGAAAGCAGGAGATTTCTCTAGAAATACCACAGAAATTTTGGGAAATAGCTGACAATGTCTTTGGCTACTGCTGTACCATGGTGAGCTGCAATGGAACATCAAGGAGCGAACACGGTAAGGTGCTAGGGTGTCTATTGCAGCCAAGAGAACCCTATTGTAGTGCTCCATGGCTATCTGAAGCCTTGCACACAAGCCACCAACATATTGTAAACATTCAGAACCTCCCAGAACTTGCAGGGCTCTAAAGTATGTTTTGGAGAGTACTGGATCATCTCCACAGAAGGAGAGATAAGATGGGGGACTGCAGAAAAAAAACGCTATATGATGGTCTGACCAAAAGATTGGATCAAGCTTGACCACACTAATGTCATGTTCTGATGGGAAGATTAGGTCCTAAGTGAGACCATGTTGATGCGTTCCAGAGAAAACTGCCTGTGTTGGTCCCAGTGAGGATTTATTGTTGACCAGTGCATTGAAATCCCCTAGCACCAATAGCCTGGATACACTCAACAAGCAAAAGTTTACATAGTTAGCTGTCCTTATTGAAGCATTTTTTTTAAATAAAACTATCTGAAAATCTTACAAAACTAAAATGAACTCTAGGGAGTTCTTTTCTGACTTTTTTTACATTTCATTTGTTAAAAAGTCACCAAACATTTTACAATATATGCATTTTTTATGGTTGGCATACTGCACTCATAAGTTCTGCAACATATACAGTAGGTTCCAATATTATATTTTGATATAATTGATTTTTCAAGGGCCTATTCTACAACTTTTTTGTAAAAAGGATATTTTGTTTATGTTTTTGGTTGTGTATCTTTTTTGTTAATCTATTTGTGCCTTCTGCTGTCCAACAGCCCCATGATTCTCATCACCCAATCCCAGCCCCATCACCCCGGCATTGCCTAGACCTTACTGGAGCCTCTACATGTCTCCACAGAGGTTTCTCCATATGTCAAGGTGGCGGGGACCCCTTTTCCTCTGCTGCTAGGTAGCCAGGTGTGGCAACTGGAGGCTGATAAGCTTCATCCTGCTGCTCACGGCAATTTGGCTTTTTTCTGTCATGTTTCCCAGGACATCAGCATTAAGGGTGTGCCAAGCATATATCCATGCAAGCATGCATGGTGCAGTGGCTGCTGATGTCCTCCCACCCATGACTTGTTCCAGCTGCACTGCTACCTGTGGTTACCAAGGTGGCAGTACGGCATTAGAGCTGGCTACCCTCCTTCCCTGGAGCAGGATAGAACCCTCTGGGATGTTCAGTGCTCCTCCTCTCTTTGGCAGCCCCCCTGCATCCTGAGCCCATTACTGAACTCAGGTTGCTGGCAAGGGAGAGGTAAGGGGTGAGACACTTCAGCCCTCTGCACCACCAGGATGGCCCTTTCAGGTTGTTTATTATGGTCAAATGACCAAGAAAGAAAAACAAAACTTACTATAAATGGAAAGCACAGATTTTAGTGATGAAATATATGTATTAGTTACATAATTTTCTTTAAAGGATTCATATAAATATTTTCATTTTTAAATAGTAAAATGCAAATACAGTAATTAAAACAAAGTAGTCTTGTAGCAAAATGGTTAAACATTAATATATTTTAAAATACACATTCTGTCCTATCCAACATGGAGTCAGTCGTCAAAATGGTTTCAAATATATTTACCCAAGATAGCCCAACTGAGACTGAACATTTTTTTTATAGTGGGGTTCTGCTTCCACTTTTTTCTGTAGTTGAATGAATTGGAGTACTGAGCAGTCAAATGATTTGGCCAAGGTTATGCAAAGAGTATTTGGCACTAACTGGGTTTGAACTTTTGATCTGTATTTTAATTTAGAACAGTAATTTTAGTGATGTTTCTATTGTGTGGAAAGTGCATTGATTCATGAGATTTGCGCTATAATAAATAAAATGTGATGATGATTATCTTCTAGTTCCCAAGCTGGTGCTCTAATCATTACACCACACTGCCTGTAAAATATGTGCCATGTACTTTTATACCATATCAGAGGAATATCCATGCAAAGAAAGCTACCCTTTCCCATGAGGTACTTCAAGAGTTGGAAGCTGGAAAGATGAAAGTAACACTTTAGTAGTACTGTATTTATGTTGCAATGAGCCCCCTGAAAAGGGTTGTCTTATAGGTAAATAAATTTGCATTTTTTATTTAATTGTCTCAATTAAAAGCACTGTACATTATATGGTGATATGATATGACAGTTTCTACTGTTTCTGCAATTTTACATAAATGTTGTTTGCTTATGGTTTTAGTCACCATCTCTACAGACTATGGCATTTAACCTTTTCTAGTTTCAAACAATAGCTGGATGAAAACTGACAGCCAGGAAGATGACAAGCATAAATCATTTCAAAGCCATCAATCCCATTCTTGAGAATAGTATTGTTGTCGATCAAGGATCAAAGATGTTACAGTGTCTGAAAGAAAGGAGTTAGTGAAAAGGTCAGAGTGAGACAACAGGTAATTGAGCTGTCCACACCGGAAAGGTTTTGGCAAAGAATATTTTCTTACAACAAACCCCAAACTTGCAACATTCACATCTGTTTAAGTTTCACATTCAGTAGTTACATTTTAGAATATTAAGACAGAGTAATTACACAGACACAGACACAAACACACACACACACACACACACACACACACACACACACACACACACGCATGTAAATAATTAAACAATGTATCTGCTTAGTTCAAATAAGTTGTATAATACAGATAATATAATATGGGTATAAGCTGATATGTTGCAAAGATTTAATTTGCCAACAAAGTTACAGTGAAGTGACCAAATTCACCTTTGTGAAGCATATATATCTCAACCTCCTGCCTCATAATTCAGGAACAAGGTTTAAAGGAATCAGAGACAAAGAACCAAAATCAGAGACTCTCCTTTAAAATTGGTGGCATCCACTTAGGAAGCTTGCAGAATAAGGGGCTTATTCTAAATACATTTTCTGAACAAGCTTGTATTTCTAATGTCTGGCATTATTTTGTGCTTGCACTCCCTACTGTTCAGCCATAAGAACATGTTTCTCAATAAGGTGTTAATCCAAGATTTCAATAAATAAAACTTAAATTTTAGGAAGGACAGAGGTAAATTTTGAGGCAAAATCAGGGACAGTTGGGACAGCTGTTGTGAAGCACTTTACAGTTTTCCCAGTTTCTGGGTTATCACAATGGTCACCTTGCAATCACTTTTCCTAGATACTTTGTGAGCAAAGTTTTCAGTGAACTTCACCTGAATAAAAAAAAAATAATTTTGCTGTGGAGGGGTTTAGAAAGAGGCTTCATAAACAATTTACTGTAAGTCTCATGGTACAGTTGCATCTATTGTATGGATAGAATGCACAGTCAGTTTCACTTTGCAGTTCTGAGAATAATGTGTGGAGGTTAGCACTTCTCTTCAGTTTGTGTCTTAATTGCATTCCACCCATTTCCGGAGGTCTTTTAGCAAGAATCTTTTCTGAACCTGTAAAGCAGCATGTGTAGGCCTTTTTCCAGATGGTATTCTTTGTATACTTTTTGTACTTTACTGCTGTATTTATCTAGTTTTTTTTCCACTTTTCCAAAACTCTTTTTCTAATGATCTTGTGTAACTGAATCACATTGGATGTTGTGGTTACTACTTCTGTCTCATGGGCTCATACAAGGTTGAGGGACCTGGGCTCTGATTTTCCTGATTGAAGGGTTTGAATCCAAATCTTTTAAGTTTAGCACAGTGTCACCACCCAGAGTAAAATGAAGGTGGTCGTGGTGTCACGGTAGTATACAACCTCCTGGGGTGCAGTACCTCCCCACCTCTCCACAGTGTCCACTAACACATGAAAAATCACAATGCAACCTTAAATTCAGCAAAACTGTATTTAGTGACTTAGACTAACAATATTCTCACAAGCCAAAATTAAAAAAATATCAACAAAATATATCTTGGGAGATACTGACAAGGGATAGGGGAATGCAAAATAGACTGTTTTTAAAAGAAACCCATGAGCTCTTGTGGCAGAGCCAGAGTTAATAGCCTGACTGGGCACAGCCATTAAACACTTCAAAACACAGAAATCTCAGACCTGGCAGCCATGATGGTAGAGGTGGGCCTGGAAATAGTGGCAATTAATGAGATATGGTACACTGGAAACCATGACTAGGAGGTAAATGTGCCAGAGTATGCTCCATAGAGGAGGGATAGGTAGGGTAAAAATGGTGGGAGGGGGATGGCCCTCTGTGTCAGAGAAGGTAGCAAATCAATGGCAGTGCATGGTAGACAGGGAGCGGCAGATGCACTATGGGTCACACCTGAGCCAGGAAATATCACAGCAATTCACACAGGAGTGATCTGCAGGCCTCTGGCACAGAGGGAGGAGGTAAATATTGCAATAATGGAGGAAATGCATGGGATAGTGGCAAAGAGGGCGGTACTGCTGTTGGCCAATTTTAACATGCCAAAGGTGGACTGGACCATCCCAGCATCAACCTGAGCCAGGAGCCGAGACATCATAGAATCCCTGCAGGGAGAAGGCCTCAGGCAGTTGGTTCAGTAGCCCACCAGGGACAAGGCAATTTTAGATCTTGTGCTGACCAATGGTGACAGGATCAAGGAAGTCAGGGTGGATGGGCACCTAGTGTCCAGTGACCGCCATACAGTGTAGTTCAACATCAGTACAGTGTTGCAGGACAGCCTCACAAAGACAAGCATCCTGGACTTCAGGAGGGCTGATTTTGCCTAGATGGGGAGTGTGATCAAAGAAGCCCTGGCAAGAAGGTATCCAGGGGGAGTTATTGAGGAGCAGTGGGCACACTGAAAAGAAACCATAGCGGAGGCAACAAATCAGTGCATTATTTTATTTTATTTATTAAACTCTAGGATTACAAGTACCTTTGAGCAGGAGATGCTCATTTACAAAGGTCCCATATTAAAGGAATGGGGAAACATACATACAAAGGTTGGCAATAGTATACAAGCATAACACAGACATGGTTGACATTGTTTTGCAGTTATAAAACACTTTAGAAATAAAATACATTACTTAAGAGCAACTTAAATCAGCAGTTAGATGATGCAACAGAGTAATGGAGTTAAGAAGCAAATGGATTGCAAGCTTGAGATTGAGTAGGAGGGGGACAAAAAGAAGTAGGCAGGCTGAGGGGCTGTTGACTTATGGAGGGAGAGGGGAGGAGGTCAAGTACATGGGGATGTGGTAGTGAGGTTTGAAGAGTGGTGGAGGGGTGTAGGGGGGAAGAGGAGGAGGGTGGAGGGAGGGAGAAGGAAATGGGTCACGTAGAAAAACAGGAGCCAGAGAGAGTAATGCACAGGTCGGAGGCGGGGCACAGGTCTTGATCAACTAGGTGGTGGTTGGAGCAGTCCTTTAGGAGAAGACATTATGATGAGTAACAACAGAAAAAGAAGGAACAAACCACTATTGTTCACAATGGAGGTGGCACAGAAAGTGAGGAACAAAAAGGGCTTTCAGAAAATATAAGGACACTCAGAAGGATGAGGATAGGGTGGTGAACCTAAAGAGAGACAGAGGGAGGCAGGGAAAGCTCTTAAGAGCATGAAGGTGCAAATGGAGGAGAGATTAGCAGACAGTAAAGGGGGGACAAGACATTTTACAGATACATTAGCAAAAGAAGTAAGGCAAGAGGAGGGGTTGTAGGGTTCAAAGGGGAGAAAGGGGTGTGTGTAGAGGGTGACCTAGAAAAAGCATCAACACTGAATGAATACTTCTGTTCGGTATTTATGGTATAGGGGGATTGACAGGGACCACAAATAAGCTGCAGAAACAATGAGGAGAGAAAGGTAAACACCTGTTCTTTTACAGAAGAAAGAGTCCTGAGGGAACTCACAAAACTGAGGGTGGACAAAGCGATGGGACCAGCCGATATACACCCAGGATATTAAAGGAATTATGGAAAATGCTAGCACCATCACTGATGGCCCTATTTTGTGAGTTGCTAAATACAGGGTGGGTTCCAGAAGACTGAAACGGGGCAAATGTAGTCCCTCTTCACAAGAATGGTAGCAAGGAGGAGGCAGGAAACTATAGGCCAGTTTGCCTCACCTCAGAAGTGGGTACGATTATGGAGGCACTGCTTAAAGAAAGGATTGTGGAACACATGGAAACCATTGGAGCACAGGATCCAAGGCAGCATGGATTCACAGCAGGTAGGTCATGTCAAACAAATCTGATTGACTTTTTTGACTGGGTGACAAAGGATGTGGATCTGGGAGGAGCGGTGGATATCACCTACCTTGACTTCAGCAAGGCCTTCAACACCATAATGCACAAAAGGCTGGTGAACAAGCTAGGTAGCCTGGGGTGGGACACCAAGTGAAAAACTGGGTTAGAAACTGACTGAGGGACAGGAAGCAGAGGATGGTAGTAAATGGGATCAAATCTAAGGAAACGGGGGTGGCCAGTGGTGTGCCTCAAGGATCAGTTCTGGGGCCAGTCCTTTTTAATGTCTTCATCTGTGACATTGCGCAAGGACTGGAGGGAAAACTTAACTATTTGCAGATGATACCAAGATCTGCAACAGAGCAGACAATCCAGAGGGGATGGCAAGAATAAGGAGGGATCTAGGAAAGCTGGAAAAATGCTCCAAAGTATGGCAATTAAAATTGAATGCAAAGAAATGCAAAATCATGTACCTGGGGGTGAAGAAACCTCACGGAAAGAAACAGGATTGAGTGGGGAGGTGCTGACAGTCACAAGAGAAGAAAAGGATTTAGGGAAAATCATCTCAGCTGACCTAATGGTGACCAATTAGTGTAACAAAGCTGTGGGGAGGGTCAGTGGAATGTTGGGCTGCATAGGAAGGGGTATCACTAGCAGAAGAAGTGAGGTGGTGATACCATTGCACAAAATGCTGGTGAGGCCTTATCTTGAATATGGTGTTCAGTTCTGGAGGCTGCATCTCCACAAGGACATTGACAGGGCAGAGGTGGTCCAGAGAAGTCTGACCAAGTTGGTGCAGAGTTTGTATCAGAAAATATATGAGGACAGATTAAAAGACCTCAATATGTATACACTGGAAGAGAGAAGAGAGCAGGAGGATATGATACAGACCTTCAATCTCCTGGTTCTGATTTCTCCCCTCCTGCTCTCACTGCAAATACTGCTCCAGCCTGCAGTAGCAGTCCCTGACCTGACCAAGCAGGAGGGTGAATCTGGTAGTATAGTAGCACAGCCTATGTGTCTTCATAATGAAACTAGTATGGAAATAACTACTTTAACTTCAGCAGCAGGAAGTGAACCAGCATTGTTTCCCACAGCTACAACTAGGTCTGAAGCAGCTCAATTAAATAGTGATCCGGAGAGACGCACGGTCAGCACTGTGTTGTCTGTGATTTCTGAGGCTTCAAGTGTAAGGGATTCTCCCGCTTCCCCTTACATACAAGAGCACCTGACTGCATCTGGAATCTCAGACTTGGCATTACTGCAGGTAAGACAGCATAACTGTGAAATTGACAAGCATGTGTATAAAAAAATCCCTGGAAATAACTTCAGTAGCAGTCTCTATCACTACTGCCCATAGTAAAATAACTACCACAACTAATACTGTGGATGCCTTTGAGAATACTGAATCTGCAAGTGGAATTAGTACAGAACAGTTGCCGTTGCCCCCTGAAGTTCCCCCTAAATCCGCTAATAGAATGAATTTTGGTTCTAATATTAGTGTAAATCCTCAATCTATAGAAAAGCTTTTGAAACAATTTGACCAGCAAGAGACCAGTAATCAGTACACAATCAGGAGGCAGACAGGTGGGAACTTATTGTAATATGGAAACAGACAGTGATAATCTAGTGCCTGAACCAGACTCAGCATTAAGAAATCACTCAGTAGCTCCAGGCACAACACCTATTATAAATTTCAAAGATCACAACTTGCAATCTAATTCTGTCCCCATGGCCCCGCTCAGAAATGAGGGGAGAATCTTATAACTCTTATAAAGACTTAACCTTCCACAAACAAGATATTTTTAAGACCTTAACAAAACTTTTGACATGTCTCCTGTTGTCATGAATGTGAAGAACCATCAACAAGTAGTTGTTTTTAACTCAGAGCCTATGGTGAATTTAACACAGTCAACATCTTCTAATGATCCCTCATACAATAAAGCATCATCTTCCAATACCTCTGATTCTGCCCAGTCTCCTCTTGAATAGGAAGTTTTGTTTAGTATCCATGCTATTCAAAATACTCTGCACTCTTTATTTGATGCTGTTGCTGGTATCAATAGTAAGCTTGAAGCACTAACAATCAAATCTGGGGAGATGGAAGGGTGAGTCAGTGCCATAGAAGACACTCTAGGTCCCTTACAGAAAACTGATTTACTTCATTCGGCTCAGCTCAAATCACTTACTAAGAACATTCAAGACCAGGAAAACAGGTCTTACAAAGGTAATTTAAAATTTAGTTTTATTCCACAGGTTGCAGAGGGATCTGGAGATCAGGTACCTTTTTTTGAAGAACTATTGATGATTGCTGTGGGTTGAGTATACCCAGATTAAAAAATCTGACTGGATCATTTTCATAGAAGTACTAACACCAATCGCTCTGCTAATTTTAACTATCCATGGTTTGTCTATGTCAAACCACATAACTTTCAAAATAGAGAACTTCTCCTCTGGGAAGTGTGCATGGAAAAAGGATTAATGGCTAAAGGAATGAAGTTTCAAGCCTTTCTGAATTTTAGCACTGAGACTATGAGTGAAAGAAGGGCCTTTAGCTCTGTCATGAAACTTTAGTGAGAAGGAGAGGTAAAATATGCTCTTCTTACTCCAACTAAACTACACTTTTTATGTTTGCTAGTGCATGCAGCACACAAGAAACATATTGAGGTTAGTAGAGCACTGCTGAGGCATGGCAACGTTGTGGCCAATGCAGGGGATGCTTTAATGGGCACATCCTTCAGCCATCAATCAACAGTGAAGCTGCCGATTATGGCAGTTTCAGAGTGAGCACTGGACTTGAAATAAATCTGCTGCTCCAAAAATGGACAGTTTCATCACTGCAGTGGCAGATCCCCCCCCCCCTTCCCAGCAATCAGGCACATTCCAGCCATGCACGTTACAGTACACAGTAATGCACATGGCTGCACCTATGAGCAACTTGTTTCCTCAGTGTGCCTTTCCCGGTGAACATATCATTTGCCAACAATGGGATGCCCAATCCTTGTGTCAGCATGCCCTTGTCAAGCCTGAACATATCTTTTGCCAACAAGGGGGTGCCCGAGCTCCATGTTGGCATGCCTCTCCACTACTCCCATTATGTTATTGTGGCACACTGGGAGCCCACACCAGTGTGCCAAAGTAATTCTTTATATTTTCCGACACAGGGATGCCCACTACCAGTGTTAGATGCACCCCCATGGCCCCTTTTTTTCAGCCAAGCTTGAGGTGCCCAAGCCCCAGGTCAGCATTGATACCCCCCTCCACTAGTCTGGCACACTGAGAGTCCACCCTAGTGTGCCAAAATTAATGTTTCATGCTATTGTACCTGTAAAAAAGAAAATTGGCACCTGAGGTCTTTTTTTTTTTAAACCTAAAAAAAAAGAAAACTGTCCCTCATCGTCCTCGCCACCCCTGCCCCATCTCCAACCCTCCCTCTGTGCACATCACCTCCCTGCACCCCCTTACCCATACTTACTTCCAGAGGTCTGGTACTGAGATCTTCTGTGGACTGGGAACATGTCTGCACTCTTCAAAAGCTGACTGCAAACTGAAGAAAATCATGGTTAGCCCTATAATGGTAATCAATGGGGGGTTTCAACTTTAGCTGATGTCTCAGCCATTTTCCGGAGTTTTTGTCCCAAATTTTCAACATGGCATTCTTGAGACCCCACCTCATGAACAATGTCATTTTATTTCTCAGTTCTGAAACGCGATTTGCAGTTGCTGTGCGGAAACACCTTTTGGGACTGATTAACGAAACAGCAGTGCCACTGTTCGTGAGGTGGGGCCCCAAATTGCCCATGTTGCATGTTAGGTGCAAAAACTTCAGCAAATGACTGCATTTCGAGCATGCATTGTACAGTTTTTACACATTCTTGTAATTTCATCAGTTTTTAATATTTTCATTTCTAAATTTCCAACATTGCCATTTTTTCACACCCCTTTATGAGGAGTACAGCTGTCATTTTGTGTATCCTTCCCAAAATGTGTTTTTGCACCTGTGGCGCAGAACGGTGTGGTCACTGTAGGAAATCAACTTTCAGGACAGATTAACAAAACCCCAATGCCACGGTTCATATGGGAAGGTCCCATAAAATCCATGATGAAAATTTGGTGAAAACATTCAAAAAAATGACTGTGTTAGGAGTGTACATTGCACAGTTTCTACACACATTTGTAACTTTGTCACTTTTTCATATTTTTACTCCAGATTTTCAACATTGCCATTTCTTCACACCTTCTCATGAAAAGTACAGTTGTCATTTTTCACATCCTGCCCAAAACGTGTTTTCACACCTGTGGCACCAAATGGCACACTCACTGTGCGAAATCACCTTTTGGGACTGAGTAACAAAATGATACTGCCACTGTTCATGAGGACCTAGTCCAGTAGGGATGGGTAGTAATGTTCAAAAATATAAATATTATGGTGGGGTGAGGGAGAGGAGAGTATACTAACAATTGCCTAGCAGCATATAAGTATAAAGTGTAATTTCTATTTACTTATTTTGTATAATTAGTTCTCTTATTTCTTCTAGATTGCTTTAGAATAATTTCTATCTGTCCTCAACACATCTGGTGCAAAGAAATGTGCTGTTCCAGATCATTTCTCATTTTCACCAATATTTTAATCTCTCTCTCACTAACTCATGGTTGAAGGGTGCAGCTTGATTCCCCCTCATTCACAAGGTATGTGGATTTTTTCTTTAGGCTATCTTTTGTTTATTTAAATGGATTAGGGGTGGGAATTTAAATGAGGAGGCTGGTAGGATTATAAGTGGGTTGGTCTGTTGGGGAGGTGGAAGTGTAGGGGGTGGTTTAGACAAGCTTAATGTTTTGGTTCATGTTTTGGACATCCACACTTTCAGTTAGGTGGGGCAATTAGTAATCAGATTGAGCAGTGCAAGGGAAAAAGTATGTGAATTCAAGGCAACATATATACAGGGCTTTTTTCCCTAAATATCATATTTATAAGGAGTCAGTTCCATACAGCTTGGATAGAATTTGGAATGGCAATTAAAATCACCACTTCAAATGTAACAGGTCTGCGAGATATGGTGAAAGCAAATAAAACATTTTATTATCTGGATTGTAAGACTATAGATACTATTCTTATGCAGGAGACTCATTGCTATACTGACACTATAGAATTTTATTCCATGAAGTGGGGTGATTGTTGGTTGCAGACTATAGTAACATCACAAGGGGGCATCAATTTTTATTTAAAAAACTACTCTTATTTATTTTGGTAGATCATTTTGCAATCCAGGAGGTAGATACTGTGTGTGATAGCCAAAATTAAAAACATGGATGGATGTATAACTATTGTTAATATGTATATGGTCCTAATATATGTAATTCTAGGCTTTTTGTAGACCTGTTTCTTAATCTGTTGTCGGCATTTGATGTCCTCTATTTTATGGGAGGCAACTTTAATGTCATTCTAAACAGTAGGCTAAACAAATCTTTCACTTACTTACTGTAGGTAGTAAGGTCTAGATTCGTAAAACCTTGTCCTGTCACAAGCCCAGTTTGGGACATCAAAACTTTGCTTTGCACCAATGTGGTGTTCACAACAGCCCAGTTTGCACCCACAAAATGGGTTTGTGATTGGTCAAAGTTTTGACTGGGCCACAGAGCAAATGATGTGGAGGGGACCTTCATATCCATGCAGTTCCATTCACAAAATATTTTCTCCATGCAAAGACCATTTGTGAAGGTCCCTAGTGTGGCAAAAATACTGCTGAGCCAGACCTGGTGGTAAGTCCATGCAACTCTTGTGGCTAGGGAGGTCCTGTGCCCCCCTTTTGCCAACTGCCGTCCCTGTATTAAAAAAAGTGATGGTTGCAATGGTGGTATAGTGGTCCCTCCACATCCCAGAGATGCCAGTCACTGTCCCTGTATTAAAAAAGTGACTGTAGCAGTGCTGGTATGGTGGTCCCTCCATGTCCCCCAGAACCAATCTCCATCCTTTAGTTTAAGAAAAAAACAAATGTACATTGTTCCCTCATGCCAGTGGTTCTCTCTCCCTCCCCATTCTCCAATCACCATCCCAATAGTTAAAAAGTGATTCAATAGTAGTCAAGTGCTCTCACCCCACTCCCCTTTCTCTGATCTCCATCCCAATAATTAAAAATGAATTCCCCGGTAGTCTAGTGGTCCTACACATTCCCCATTCTCTGATCGCTATCCCGATAGTTAAAAAATTATTCCTGGAAATCTAGTGGTCTCTCTCCCATCTGTTGATCTCTGATTGCCATGCCCATAGAATAATAAACATTCCCTTAGTAGTCCAGTGGTTCCTCCTGCCACCCCCCATTTGGTGTTCATTATCCTGATGTGAATAACCAAAATCCTCCTGGTAGTGTAGTGGTCCCCCTCCCTATTCCTGATCCCTCCCTGCTGTAAGGTGACAAATTACCCTGATTGCCTAGCAGTCCCCCCAATCATCCCCAGTCTGCCTGTATGGGGCACCATGGGCACCATAAAGTTTTCCCTAGTATCCAGTGGACCCCCCTCCCACCCACTCTGTGATGGATTGATCCAGCACCCTGCTCCCCAACAACCTGACCCCCAGGCAGTGACCAGCACAGCCCTCCACTAACCTCCATGACTGGATGCCAACTGAGCTCTCAATGAGCATGTACTGTGTTAAGTATATGCTCATTGACAGTGATTGACAGCTCAGAGTGAGCTGTCAGTCAATAAGCATGTACAATATACAGTATGCACTCATTGAGAGCTCAGTCAGTGGCCAGCCATGGAGGTGAGAGGAGGGCTGTGCTGACTCCAGCCGGGGTTGCATTTGAGGGGGTGGGGGCTGGTGGGTCAATCACTCAAAGGGAGGGTGGGTGTGTGGGGGCCCCAATAGACACCAGGGAAAACTATATGGTGCTCTATACAGACAGATCAGAAATGGGTGGGGGGACTGTGAGACCACCAGCATAATTTGCCACCTTATGGCAGGGAGGGATTGAGGATAGGCTGAGGAGACCACTAGACTACCAGGGGGAATTTGGTTCTTTGCACTGAGATGGTGATCACTGAATGGGGTGGGGAAGAGACCGCTGTACTACCAGGGGGATGTTTATTACTCTATGGGCAAAGCAATTGGAGATTGGGGGAGGGGAGAAGGACCACTAGACTACTAGGAAAACATTTTTAACTATTGGGACAATGATCAGAGAATGGGGAGGGGGGAGGGAACCACTGCCACTAGGAAACAATGTACTTTTTGTTTCTTTTTAAACTAAGGGATGGTGATCATTTTGGGGGGATGGAAAGGGACAACTAGATCACCAGGAACATTTATTTTGTCTACATAGGAAAACATCAATCCATAGTGGGAGGAACACAAAACTCCCTCACAGCCCATGTAAATGGGCCCATAATGATCATGTAAATGTCCAGCGAATGCTGTTCATGCCCAGTGGACTCATTTGCATTGCTGCTTTTGTGAATAACAAATACACACTGGTGCTATTCATTGTGGGGCCATTTAATGGATGCAGGTCAGGGCAGAGCTAGTGGGTTAGAGGTAGTGGTAATGGGGTTACTGTTGCCTCTACCTAGCCCTATTCACAGTTGGATAGTGCCTCATGCAGACCATCTGTGAATAGCATTTTTCACCACCTGGACAATCTCAAAGATCAACACAAACATTTTATGTTGCACTTTCTGATTATTTGTAAAGCAAGTCCCATGTCTTCGCTTAGGAAACTTCTCAAATAGTTTATGGAAGATTTGAATTTAGTAGACCCTTGGAGCAAATCCAATCGTGATATTCAGTCCTTTTCTTTTTTCTTCAACTCATCACTGTTACATTCATATTGATTATTGTTTGATCTCTCAAATACTGCATATTAGAATTTGGTGGTAACATATGACAACATAAAATTTTCAGATCATGCCTCTGTTGAGCTCTCAGTCAATATTTCTAAATTACCTTTATCCAAATCATGGTCAAAAGATCCTTTAATCCTTAAAGATCAACAGTTTTCTAGATTACTAAAAATGTCTGTGATAAAATACTTTCAGCTTAATTATTTTTCAGAGAAATGATTTCTTATGACCCTAAAATTTTCAAAGAACTGCTGCATGTATAGGGAAAAATTTAATACAATATCTTCACTTGAGGTTGAAAAAAATATCCCGTAAACCAGAGTGAAATATTAAGTCCTCGGTGACAAACCTGATAAAGTAATGCCTCTTCAACTACAGGATGAAAAACAGGTCACAACCAATTTTTTTGTATTAGGAATGAGAATAATACTATGATTAAAGATCCATTAAAGATGAATAATGTTTTTTTTTAAATTCTATAAACATCTATATAAGTTGGAAAGATACAAATTTCAAGTGGTCAAAACTCTCCTATCGTAAATTAATTTACCCACTTTCTCCTAGAAGGAAATTTAGTTATTGGATGCTTGCATTATTGAGGAGATTTTGTCTACCATTAAGAATATGTCCCCTGGTAAAGCACCTGATATCGATAGGTTTCTGGCAGATTTATACAAGTATTATGCCACTCTTCTAGCAAAGCCTCAGCTGGACTTATTTAATCATACTGTAATGTAGGTTTTCTCCCCCCATTGTTCTATATGGCAAAAATAGTGATTCCCCCCAAAAGGATAAAAATCCAGTATTATTATCTTCATATGAAACAGTCCCTCTTTTGAACACCGATATGTAGTTTTTGACAAAATTACTTGCCTCCCATTTAGAACAAGTAATCCATGGTCTCATTCTGCCCAATCTAAATGGCTTTATAAAAAAAAATGGGTGTAAATACTGGACATCTTATCATCCTTATTGATTTATGTACACAGCAAGAAGCCCTGATAACTTTGGATGCTGAGGAGGCCTTTAATTGGATGGAATAGGATTATGTAATTAAAGTACTTAAAAAAATTTGTGTTGGAGAGGTATTTATTAAAATGGGTTCAAATCCTTTATCATTCTCCAAAGGCAATGATTCAGACAAACTGTATCATATCCAAAAATATTTCACTCTCAAGGGCATCTGACAGGGCTGCCCAATTTATCCATACCTGTTTGTTCTAGCAATTGAGCCTCTGGCTGTGGCAATCAGGAATAACACCTCCACTGAAAGTATTAAGACAGAACCCATTGAACATAAAATTATCTTATATGCCAGTGATGCCGTTCTATATTTAATGTAACCATCATCTTCTTTATAGGACTGCCTACCTGTAATAAAGGACTTTAGAAAAACCTTTGAGTTTAAAATTAATATGTTCAAAACAGAGGTCTCTTAAATATCAAAGCTACAGAAATTCAGAATACACATAAGGAGCCAGAAGAACTGTGGGTCACCCTGGAAACAGGAAATGGGACAGCCATAAGAACTGGGGTTGTCTACAGGCCCCCAGACCAGAGGGAGGACATAGACACATTACTGTTAGAAGATATACAAAACATGACAGCTAAAGGGGAGGTTCTGATAATGGGAGACTTCAACATGCCAGATACAGATTGGTCAATACCAGCAGGAACATCTGCCAGAACTAGACTCATAGTGGATTCCCTGCAGGAGGGCCTCAAACAACTGGTACAGCAACCCACAAGAGACAGGGCTATCCTAGATCTAGTACTGACTAACAAAGAAGGGATCACAGATCTCCAGGTAGAAGGTCACCTGGGGGCCAGTGACCATCACATGGTATGGTTCAATTTGGCTACTACATCTAAATCATCCCATTCCAAGGCAAAAATATGGGACTTCAGAGGAGCTGACTTTGATAAGATGGCAAAACAGAGTTAAGCTAGCCCTGGCAAAAAGAAACACAAGTGAGGGGGTACAGGCAAAGTGGGCAAGCATTAAGGATGCAATACTTGAAGCAACATCCCATTGTGTTAGACAGAAAAGGAAGTGCAAAAGAAGAAGGAAACCACTTTGGTTCTCAAATACAGTAGCAGAAAAGGTCAGAGCCAAAAGGCTGGCCTTCAGGAAATATAAGGGAACACAGCGGGATGAAGATAGGGAGGCATACCAAACTGCCCTAAGGGAAGCAGGGAAGGCAGTAAGGCAGGCAAAGTCCCAAACTGAGAACACTAGCACAAACAGTAAAAGAAGGTGACAAGACTTTCTATAGATACATTAGTGAAAGGAGAAAGTCCAGAGGGGTATGCTAAGCTTAATGGAGAAAACGGAGCATGTGAGAGGAGGAAGACCTGCAAAGGCATCTATCCTAAATAGATACTTTTGCTCAGTATTTACTGAAGAGAAGGTAGGCAGGCCCACAGCTCAGCATCATGGATACAGGGGGAAGGGAGGTGAGCACTACCTTCACAAAAAGAAAGGGTCTCTACAAGAGCTTGCTAAGCTCAGGGTGGATAAGGCAATGGGACCTGATGGCATACATCCCAGGGTACTTAAGGAGCTAAAGGAGGAACTAGCAGAGCCATTAGCAGAATTGTTTAGTGAGTCTCTGAGCACAGAAGAGGTCCCAGAAGACTGGAGAAGGGCTCATGTGATCCCGCTCCACAAGAGTGGTAGCAGGGAGGAGGCGGGGAACTACAGACTGGTCAGTCTTACCTCAGTAGTGGGCAAGATTATGGAGGCACTCCTTAAGGAAAGGATAGTACAACACCTGGAATCCATAGGGGCACAGGATCCAAGACAGCATGGGTTTACAAAGGAAGGTCCTGTCAAACTAATCTCATAGATTTCTTTGACTGGGTAACGCAGTGGTGGACCAAGGGGGCAGTTGATGTTGCCTACCTTGACTTCAGCAAAGCTTTTGACACTGTTCCACATAGAGATTGATAAATAAGCTGGGTAGGCTCGGGGTGGGTCAGAAGTTGGTCAACTGGGTGGCAAACTGGTTGACGGGCAGAAAACAGAGAGTGGTGGTAAATGGTATACAGTCAGAAGAGATGCAAGTCACAAGTGGGTACCTCTGGGATCAGTCCTGGGGCAGTCCTCTTCAACATCTTCATTAGTGACCTTGCAGATGGACTAGAGGGTAAGGCTTGTCTGTTTGCAGATGACACCAAGATCTGCAACAGAGTAGATGATCCAGATGGGGTGGGCAGAATGAGAAGAGATCTGGATAAACTAGCAGAATGGTCAGAAGAGTGGCAACTGGGATTTAATACAAAGAAGTGCAAAATCATGCATATAGGGAAGAGAAACCCTTGAAGCCACCTATAGGCTGGAGGGAGTTGCTAGCAGTCACAAAGGAAGAAAGAGACTTGGGCATCATCATCACTGATGACCAAAAATCATCAAGCAGACCTCTAAAGCAGTAGGTAAGGCTAGGGGGTGTTAGGGTGTATTAGTAGAGGGTATCACAAGTCGTAGGGGAGGTAATAATCCCTCTGTGCAAGACACTGGTTAGGCCCCATCTGGAGTACTCGTGGCAGGTTGGAGGCCACACCTTCACAAGGACATTAACCAAATTGAGGCAGTCCAGAGAAGGGCAACCAAATGGTGCAGGGACTGCATCAGAAGACATATGAGGACAGATTAACTGAGCTCAATATGTATACCCTTGAGCAAAGGAGGGGAGAGGTGATATGATCGAGGCATTCAAACACTTAAGGGCATAAACAAGATGAAAGAGTCTAACATGTTTAAATATAAGAAAAATAGCAGGACAAGAGGACACAGCATGAGATTAGAGGGAGGCCGATTAAGGGGGAATGTGAGGAAATTATTTTCACAGAAAGGGTGGTGGATGCATGGAATGGCTTACCACAAGAAGTGGTGGCTATGAATACAGTGCAGGGCTTCAAACAGGCATGGGATAGGCATAAGGGAGCAATACAAATGACAATGAATAGATAGGCCACTGACAGAGCAAAGGCCGATGGCACATTTATAAGGTAGAAAAAGAAATGGGCAGACTGGATGGGCCTTGCGGTCCTTATCTGCCGTCAACTTCTATGTTTCTATGTTTCTATGTTTACCTTAACCCTTGACCTAACTCTTTTGTTCCTACTCAATTTAAGGATATATTAGCTGACAAATGTAATATTTAGGGTGTGAGAATTACTAAAGAACTATCACATCTTTTTAAGCATTACTGTCTATCTTTCTGTCTTTAGTTAATGCAATTTGTGGAGACTTAGACAGTATACATTTAAAACAGTGACTGTAAATGAGCAACTATCAAAACAGTGTGTCATTCACAGCGCAACCCTGTTGTGCTACCCTGTAAGGGTAGAGATGGAATGAGAAGGTGAAGGTAGGGATGAGCAAGGGAGGGTTACGAGGGCAACCTGAAGGGCAGGTATAGGGAGGAAGGCCTGTGTGGGGGGGTAGTGTGGCCTGCTGCCATCGAGCAAGCCATGTGGTGTGGTGGTGAGGGTGACTAGCTTTGGTGCAGAATTCAGGGCTGGGGATTGGGAAACATTTTGTTGCTTGTGCTGTGATTTTTTTTGGACTGTCTTCCCCTCCATGACATGCATCACCCTGGAGTTGGTTATATTAAATCAGGGTGGTGCAGGGGGTGATACCCCCAACAAGGAGGATGCAAGGGGGCCCAGCCCCACCACATAAATCCTATTTTCGGTAGCTGGATGTGGTGCTGCCAACAAGTGTACGTTGCCATTGTGCTTTTTGGTGATGTACACTCTCTCTAATGGTGATCACTCTTTTTCAATCACCATTATAACATGGAACCTACTTGGACAACTGGAGGAAACTTCCCTTAACACTGCTAGGGTGGTGCAACATTATTAAGATTAATGTCCTTCCTCAGTTTCTTTCTTATTTCTAGCTCTTCCTACATTTATCCTGGATTGATTTTTTTAAAGATTTAGATTGCTTGATTTCTAAATGTCTATGGAAGGAGAAGAAACAGGGACTTAGCTTTGCTAATCTTGAGTTATCTTAGTCTCAGGGTGGGTTAGCACACCCAGATTTTAAAAACTATTATCTGGCTGCCCAAATTACCCAAATTCTTGACTGGTTTTTAGGGAGAACTTAAATGTAGTCAAAAATTAGAACAACACTTCATAATTACCTAGATCCAAGGAACATTCTTCACGTCCAATACTGTAATAACAAATACTGGAGAAGAGTCTCAGGGGTCAGCAGTCAAAGCCCAGTCAACCTACATTACTTGTGGCTCAAAATACCTGCCATTGTTGGAAAAAGGCTCAGGAATTAATTGTGTGGCTGGAGCAAATATTTAGGTATACTCCCATCTATCACAATTTTTAGATTAAACTAACATTATTAGATACTGGTTTTCAAATGTGGGAGTGTTCAGGTATTCAAAACCTGGCAGATTAATTTAAAGATAACCTTCTGATGTCTTTTGACATACTAAGAGTTACATTTGATATTCCTGTTCAGCATTTTTTCAGATATCTTCAAATTTGAGATTGTATTATAAAAGACAACTTTCTTCCAACCTCTTCACCTATTAGAACCATTTAATGTTCCATAAATCCTGTTCAAAAAACCCTCTCCTCAGTTTATCAGTTATTACAAAGTTTTGTTTCCTTTAATTTGCAACATCTAAAATCTTAATGGGAGCAATGCCTTGGGGAAAAAAATAACAAAGGAGAATTGGGATACAATACTTACTTACCAATTCAAAGAATTCTACTCAACCAAATTACAGCACATCCAGTTCAATATTCTGCACAGAACCCACCTTACCCCGACTAGACTGCATGAATTCAATCCAAATCTCAATGAAAAGGGTCTGAGATACCAATCTAACCTTGGGTCTCTTATCCATATGATTTTAACTTATAAAAATCTTACTAAATTTTGGGACTCTGTTTTTGAAGTATTAGAAAAAGCAATGGATAGTAAAATAAATTATGATCACAGTAACATTTTATTGTGGCTAAATTTAAGATGCCATCATTGCCACAAAGCAAAAGGAAAATTACTTTCATTGGGATTACTTTTAGTGAAAATTTTTTTTATGTTATGCTAGGACCATAACTCTTCATAATTAAAAAAACTTGACTTACTCTTATGACAGATCTTCATAGACTAGAATGAATACTTTTTTATCTCAGAGACAAAGCAAATTTTCTGCAGGGCATTTGTGTGCTGTTTATTAGTATAGATAAGAACTACAACAACACATAATCCCTCTCCACAGAACTTCAAGAACTAGGGACCTTATTTAGTCATTTATCTATTACTGTGCTAGGAAAAGGTGATCATATGTTTTATATCTATGTGATATGTAAAGTTTAGAGTCTGTTATGTGCTACTAATGTGTTTCTATATCTATTTTGTTCATCATGAGGACATGTTTCTGGATTGCTGCTGTTATTATTTTTCCTTGCTCATATTCTTCCTGTATGATCTTGTATTTCAAATAAAAAAAATGATGACAACTTTGTAATACTTTGTACAAACTTTTCCCCAGTTGCAGTGCAAGCCCTGAGAATACTCATGGCTTTGGTGTATCAGTTTTACTGTCAGCTGGGCTCCTTTTCCTCATATTCTGCAGATGCAGTTCCTCTCAAGAATTTGGTTGAGTTGATGCAGTTGAGGGAGGGAGGCAATTCAAAGATGTTTCAGGTCTTAGGTGTTTTACTATGGAAATCAAGCTCTCTGAATCCATAGTCATCTGGACCTCTTGGGCTCTTTCCGCTTCCTCCTTCACAATACAATCCAGTCTAATGAGCAGGGGCCACATACCTCTCACCCACTTCCAGGCTTCAAAGCCCTAGTGTGGAGCATTACCCAGTAACTGGCATTAGTGCTAACCAGCCTTCTCCCAGACTGTCTGCAGGATTGATGCAGATATTTCTCTTGATGCAGGGTTTATGACACAGTTTCTAGCTCCCACAGGTTGGCAGCTGTGGTACATGTTTATCTGCTTTTCTCCCAAAGCAGGTTACAGTGTCTCTCACAGGAAAATGTCATTCTGACATTTTCAATAGGCACACACAGTTCAGTCTCTGTATAAACAGGTTGAAGAAACCTTTGAAGTCACTCCCTGATAGTTGGCTGTGTAAGCCCAGGTAGTCTTCCCTGGATGGTTCTGGCTGTCAGCACACCAGCCCTCCTCTTGCTCTCTTTCTCTAAGAGCTAACTTCCAACTCCTCACTTCTGGAACTGACCTCTACATTTTCTCGGGTAAAGGCACTTTTTGATTGGCACACAGGGCTGTCTATCTGAAGAATTAGTATGCAGACCATTCACATAGTTCCCTATTCATTGGCAAAAAGGGCCACGGGAATACATTACAGTTATTCTCCCATAAAGCTGTTGGGACTAGGTGCTGAGATCTTGACCTCTGATTGGTTGCTGCAATGTCAGGGATCGGCAAGATAGTGGCTGTTAGTTTTGAAGATATGGTTGCCATATAAGTTTAATGTCCTTTGCTGTGGCTACTGTTCAGTTTTTATTTTCACTGCCCCTGGTCGGAATGGCACACCTGTGCCTAGTTATCTAGTGGCCATTTTGATGTTTGTTGGGGCTTTTATCAGTGAACCCTTTCTAATTTGAAGGGAAGGGAAGGGAAGGGAAGGAAACCCCTGAAGCTACCTATAGGTTGGGAGAGGAGTTGCTGGTAATCACAAGGGAAGAAAGAGACTTAAGGAGTGTAATCAAACAGAGTCCCAACTCTTGGCACTCTAAACAGGAAAAAATAGAGGTCATCACTGTTAGGCAATAAGTAAGTACAGCTCTTTTTTGTGCAGGTTTTAGACAGAAAAATCAGACTTTAGCTTAGTACTGAGGGAGACACAGGAGCAGACAGCAGTAGCCAATCAGACGCCAGAGAAGAAAAGCGCTTGCATTTCGATTGGGTATCGGCAATGCTGCACCTCGCTAATAAGGAGTCTGGTCTCAGTGTCTCAGGCGGTGGCTATGAAAGTGACAACCACCCGGTATCCACATTTCTCCCACCTGAGGGGCAGGGAGCCCCTGAAGGGCTAGTCTATGGCAGGGAAGAGAGTTAGGGGACAGAGAAAAGAGATAGTAAGAGTGGAATGCAGTGGAAAGGGAATACGAAGATAAAATAGGGCAGTTAAATGGTACAGGGTAGGGGACTATGGGCCACAGATTAAGCTATAATTAAAAGACAGCAGGGTGAGTAAGGTGCAGCAGCCACAAAGCCATGAAGAGATAATAACCATACATAGATTTCTAGAGGCGAAAAACATTTAAGGCATAAGACGCTCACAGAGTTAAGGTCACCAAAGGTTACAAGTGATCATAAATTTAACTATGCTAAGAGGGCATCAGCCTGATGGTTCGGACACAAATTAGGGGTCGGGGTAGCAATTGCATGGCTCACACACATACTGAGCATATAGAGATTTAAAGGCATTTATACTGAGAAGGCAGCTTAATTTCAATAATTGTTGTAGTCTGTTCCACAATGTTGGCAACTGGAAACTAATTGCCACTCCACCATACCGAGAGGACGCCTTGGGGATACATAACAAGATGTAGGATGCGCTTCTTAGGGCATATGTCATGTTTCAATATATGTTTCAATATAAGAAAAATAGCAGGACAAGAGGACGCAGCAAGAGATTAGAGGGAGGCTGATTAAGGGGTAATGTGGGGAAGTTCTTTTTCACAGAAAGGGTGGTGGATGCATGGAATGGCCTATCTCAGGAAGTGGTGGATATGAATACAGTGCAGGGCTTCAAACAGGCATGGGATAGGCATAAGGGAACAATACAGATGAGTATGAATAGATAGGCCATTGACAGAGTAAAGGCCTATGGCATATTCATAAGGTATAAAAAATGGGCAGACTGGATGGGCCTTGTTATCCTTATCTGCCGTTAACGTCTATGTTTCTATTTTGATTTTTAACCTTTTTCTTCATCTCTTTTCTTAATGTATTTTTGTTGTCACTACATACAATGTATATGTAAATATATCTAGAAAGAAAGATAGATAGATAGATAGATAGATAGATAGATAGATAGATAGATAGATAGATAGATAGATAGATAGTATGTCTGCTGAGGGCACTGATGTCAGCAGGAGAACAGGAAGGCAAACCAGGCAGCCACAAGGCAGCTTCAGGAGTGGTTATTGGAGGGGGAAGCAAACTGATTCCTCCATTGCAGCAGGATGAAGCAGCACTTCCCCTGCTGACCCCCCATATCAGCAGTACCAGCATCATCACATCACGTAGTGTTACTCCTGTGCCCTCTCATCGTACCATCTGTTCTCCCTGAAGAACAAGAGAAACATCAACCTCAGGCTCCTCTCCTAGGTAGCACAAGTCCATAGTGTAAGGCATTTTTAGAATGGAGCTGGTTGACAACAGCATGGATACCTGCACGCAGTACAACACCTCTGTTAGGTGTGGTATGAAGGGTACTCATCTGGTGACTGGTGGGCAACATACTAACATAAAATTAAACATGCTGATGAATGGGAAGGCCATATAAAGGCTGCAGCTATGGGGGTGCTGCTGGTTCCACTCCGCTCTCACCAGAGTGTTGGTGCAGAAAGGGGGGATGCAAATGAAAATCTGTGTGTTTGGAGAAGGAGGGGGATCTGCCGGGTTGTAGTAGGACTTGAGATCAGGGAAACATGAGGGACTGATTGTAGGTGGGGACAGTCCTCATGGTGTGAAAGATTTGTCATCAGATTTTGCACAACTAAAGGGATGGACTTAGGAGCTGACCCATCGAGTTATGTCCACAAAGTAAAACACAGAGATAGTGCTAACCAACCAGCATAACACCCTGGCTGAACTGGCCACACTTTCTAAGTAAGTAAGCAAAATTTTATTTCTAAAAGTCGCCCTTCCATTGCTCAGAGTGCCTTTACAATACAAATACAGACGATACAATAAACATCTTAAAATACAGATCATAATCCCTCAAAACAATGTGCAAATCCAAGGCCGCTACATTCCTAGAAATGCCTTTTCAAAGAAATATGTTTTGAGGGAGTTTTTAAACCCCTCCATGATCAGGCTCTCACTTATCTGATGAGGTAGAGAGTTCCTCAGGGTACGGGCCATAAAGGCAAAGGATTTTCCCCCACATGTCTTCAAGTGTACCCTGGGAACCTCTAGGAATCCCTCATCAGAAGATCAGAGTGAGCAGGAGGGGCAATAGGGAAATAGGAGGTCTATGATGTGCAATCTGTTCCATAGCAACTCCTGCTGCTGTACTTCTGCTATAGCCTTACAGATTTGCTGTACAGCAGCCAGATCCTCTCTTTCCTACCATAATTCTAGTAACAGTCCCCTTCCCCCACTTCCAGTTGTGCTTTCTAAAGCACTTTGGAGTACAGTGTGTTTAAAAGTCACTATATGAATCTCAGTCTCCTTATTTCAGCACAGTCCATGTCCTCCCACTACAAGTTCTGGAATACAGTGTCTATTGAATTCAAGGCTAAAAACTCTTTATAAGAATTTCAGACTGCATTATGGAAATCACTATGTATTATTTGTAAATGCTATACTTGACAGTAATGGAATCAGTCTAATACTATGTAGCCTTGTTTTTAAGTAACATGTTTTTTATGTATTAATATATTGTATATGGATTGCACAGGGCATTTTGTTGCAAATAGGGATTCTCCCTAATCATTTGTTCCTGTATAAAAATAAAATGTTAGGCAGTAGATGGTATGCATCTTAATTCTCCTCAGTCATCTCTATTTCTGAGCAGTCTCTGCACTCCCACTACACAGCTGTTTGCATGTAAAACACTTTGGGTCACAGTGTATATGAAAGAAACTATGCAAACCTTTCTGCACAGTCCTTGTACTCCCACTGCAAGCAAGCAAGCAAGCAAACTTTATTTATATAGCGCCTTTCAAAATCAAGGCACTGTACATGTTACAAATTTCAACATTAAAACAGCTGACATAATAGATTAGTTAAAATCAATCAATCAGTGAAGGCCAGGGAGAATAAATATATTTTTAGCATAGATTTACAACTGCTGATTGTCAGGCATTCTCTTAACCGATGAGGTAGAGAATTCCACAGGGTTGGTGCTGCAAATGGAAAAGCACGAGCTCCAGATGTTTTAAGATGAACCCTGGGAATCTCCAGCAATCCCTCACCAGAGGATTGGAGAGGGCAATTGGGGGAGTAGGGAGTCAGGAGATCTATTAGGTAGTCAGGTCCCTGTTCATGTAGGTCTTTAAAAGTAAGCAAGCCTACCTTATAGGTGATCCACCACTGAACTGGCAGCCAGTGCAGTTTGCGCAGCACAGGTGTAATGTGACTGGTCCTAGAAGTACCAGTCAACAGCTCAGCAGCTGCATTCTGCACTAGCTGCAAGCAACAAATGTCAATCCCAGATAGCCCTAGGTGGAGGGCATTGCTGTAGTCAAGATAGTTGGTAATGAACACTTGGACCAGTGTAGGAAGGTCACCCAGTGGAATCAGATGCTTCACCTGGGTGATATTCCTCAGGTGGTAAAATGAGGATTTAACCACAGCTTCAGGGTCAAGCCATCATCAAAACTGACACCCAGGTTATGCACCCGATCTGAAGAAATGAGCTAGACACCATCAAACCATGGGCCCGACACATGCCCAGCCCCAGAACTCACCCCTAGGTGACCTGGATCCACAACCAACACCTCAGTCTTATCCGGATTCAGTCTCAACTGACTCGAGCTCATCCAGTCTTTGATCTCAGAGAGGCAGCTGTTTAGCAAAGAGATTGCATCAATCTGTCCAGGCACAAAGGAAATATACAGCTAAGTATCATCTGCATAGCAGTGAAAACTCAAGCTGTATTACCTGATGATATCTCCCAATGGCAGCATATACACTGCGATGTAGGCGCCAATATGGAGCTCTGTGGCACCCCACAGAACAGGGGAAGGACATCAGAAGACTAAATTCCAGTGACCACCATCTGGACCTGCCAATGAGGAGCAATCTAAACCATTCGAGGACTGTACCCGACTGTCCACAAAGTAACTGCAGGGTCTCCAAAAGCACCTCATGGTCCACAGTGTCAAAAGCTGCTGAAAGATCAAGAAGGACCAAGATTGTACGAGCCTTTCGATCTCTCACCATTAGGAGATCATTTAGTGCCCAGATAAGGGCAGTCTCCATGCTATGCCTCTTTCTGAAACCAGAGTGGGGAGCTTCATAGACATTATGGGTTACAAGGTGATTGTCCAGTTGCAATGCAACCACATTCTCAATAACCTTCCCCACAAAGGGCAGGTTAGAGACAGGTCAGTAGTTAGCTGGATCAATGAGTTCCAAGGAGGGTTTTTTAAGGAGTGGTCAAATGACCACCTTCTTTAAGGGGTCTGGAAAGATTCCCCTCTCCATGGATCTCCATACAATTTCAGCTAGGATTGCGCAGATAACATCTACACATCCCACTAAAAGGGAGGTAGGGCCAGGACCCAAACTACAACAGGTTGGGCTCAAAGTCTGAACAATCTTCACAATGTCCATGAATTCCGGTCAGCTGAAATCCGTCCAGACAGACCGAGTGCTCACTACCTCCCATCGACCTCTGCAACCCCTCATGGAGAGAACCAGGCTGATTCTGGACCTGATGCTGGCAACCTTATCTGTCAAAATCAGAGCTAATTCATCACACTCAATTTGTGAAAAACCTCTTCCGGACTGGAGACAGATTGGATTGCACAATCTGTCAATGGTTCAAAAAAGTTGAGCTGGTCGGTTCTGTGCAGCAGAGATCTCCCTGGGCAGGAACTTTGCCTTCTTACAGGTGATTTCTGATTGATAGCCCTTATAATGTTTCATCAATCTAAGCCTGTCAGCATCCAGGCCAGACTGCCGCCATGCACTCTCCAGCCTTCGACCAACCGTCCTCAACTCCTTCAAGGACCCATCATACCAAGGGTGTCTTGGGCAAAGAGTGAGTGGTCGAACATGAACAGGAGCAATCAAGTCCAAGGCATCTCCCACTGCCTTATTATAGGCTAGTACAATGTCCCCTGGACTTGTGCTTTCACCCAGCAGTCCCGATAGGTCCAGCACCACCGACAGACCATCACAACTGTTTCATCATATAAAGCACTTTAGTACACAGTGTGTATGAAAGGCCTTATATAAATTCCAGTCCTCCTTTATGCAAAATTTTTGCACAGTCTTGGAACATATTCAACTGTACATAACTGTTTGTGCTGCAAAGCACATTGGAATACAGTATACATGAGAGATGCTGTATAAGTTTCAGTTCTCCTCAATTCTTCTAATTTCTTTGGAGTTCATGCACTCCCACTACAAACTATTTGCCTTGTAAAGTTCTTCAGGATATAGTGTCTATGAAAGGCATTATGAAAATCTCAATTCTCCTTTGTGCTGAATTTCTTTGCTGTCCGTCCCTGCATCACCACATCACAAGTGTTTCTCTAGTAAATTACTTTAAGATACAGTGCCCGATTGTCAATGCCCTAGGTCTGATTGATTGACAGCTCACTGAGTGCATACTGTATACAGTACACACTCATTCAGAGCTCATTCAGTGGCTGACCATGGTGGTGAGAGGTGGGCTGTGCCAGTTGCTGGCTGGGTTATGGGATGTGGGGGGAGCAGGGAAGGTGGGCACTGTCAGGTGGGGGGGGGTCCACTAGACCACCAGGTAATATGAAGGCTCATTTCTGAGAAAGTGTTATAATGGGAGATCGGGACTTGGGGGGCCACTAGACTACTGGAGTGTTTCTTCACACATGAGGGGCAATCTGGGGTGGGGGAGCACTAGATCATTAGGTATTACTGACTTTCACTTAACAGGGATTTGGGGCTGCAAATATTATATAATGGATGATCGGTGCTTTGGGGGGCACCAGACTGCCAGTTTTATTTTTCAGACTTCTGACCTGTGATTGGGGCTGGGGGTGACACTATACACCAAGGACCTCTGTCCATGGTACTCTTGCCACACTGCTGCCCCGCAGCTTGTGGCACACCTTTACCATGTGCCCTCTGATTGGCACAGGGCCAAGGTTGCCACAAGACATGGGACTTAACCACTGGGACCCTTCCCGATAGAGAATCAAGCGAAGTGTCCTGTTGCACTGGCAATCAGGGCAAGCCACTTTTGGCATGACTTTTGCCAACATTTTGAAAATCGGGCCCACAGTGTATTTGAAAGGCACTGTATAAATCTCAGTCCTCTTTGGTTATCCCAGTTTCTGGGCAGTTCATGCACTCCCACTTTACAACAGTTTGCCCTGTAAAGCACATTAGGATACACTGTGTATGAAAAATACTATATAAATCTCAATTCTCCATCTTGCTTAATTTCTGTACAGTTTCTCCTTGCATGCCTACTGCACAACAATGTATTTTGTAAAGCTCTTTAGAACACATTGTGATTGAAATGCACTATATAAATATCTGCTCTAGTCTTGTCTGTGTGGTCCCTGCACTCCCACAGATGTACAATATGGATGGCAATGCATGTGGCAGGTGGAGGAAGTGACACTGGCAACTGATGATATTTTAGTGCCAAATGTAGATGCAGTTGAGTAAGTGGCCATAGGCTGCAGGTTTTAACCTGCAATTCTGCTTCATACTGAGGCTGAGTATTACTTGGCAACTTGTTTGTCTTTTTTTTGCCTTAGATGAGGAGGTAGAGACATTAATTTACTAGGACACTGGAAGAATTTGCACCAGATGGCCAGTGATTAACTGTAGGTGTAGTATTGAGCTGACATGTCTATAGGAAAGATGATGCCATATTTGTGCATATTAGTGTTCATGAGATGCAGGCAGCAGTCTGTCAGATGAATGGAGGAGGAGGCTGCTTGCTTGCTAGAGGAGGAGGAGGATGAATAATTACCTCTACTTTTTCCTGCTAAAGCATGAGCCTTCCTGTGTGCAGCCATACTGTCATTAACTGTCTGTAAACCTCATTGTCAGACTAAAATCTTCAGAGAATGAGTGCTAACTGGAATATGTCTGAGCAGCCTATAACAAAGCACTACAAACAACACTGGTATAGATACATGTATTAACACAGCACATTAACATTGTCTATATGAGAAACCTAACAAAAAAAGCAAAAGCTTAATAAAATATGGTTCTTAATACCTGATTAACAGCTTGATTGCTGCTATGATCTCATATAAACAGATACATTCTATGCCTGGTAATCCTCTTCAGACAGATGGTGCAGCAGAGTTACAGTACATTGGTGGCAGTCTATTAACTTTTGGCAATTGTATTGTATTTTACAGTAGAAACTGGTTACTCACATTGAAGGCATTGGCCTGCTGCTGGATTCTCTTCCTCTTTCCTGATGCAGTTCTCTAGATGTCTGGCTGGCCCTTCCCTGTTCAACTTATCCCAAAGCAGGCAGAGCAGGTGGAGTTATGCAAATGAGGAGGTGGCTGCCAAAGCAGAATTCCACCCCTGTTAAGTGTTTTTCTATTATGTTTGCTTTTCTGCACAACATATTCTGTAAACATACTCACCATTGATACATTCATAGTGATGTTTATCATTATTTTAAATCGATTTTGATTCAGCAAACTGTGCCTATGTTATTAATGTTAACAATTAAAACGGTGGATCACTTGATCACTGAAACACAGCAAAAAAGCGATTGTGGCAGGTGGAGAATCTGTCTGTGCTTAGAGTTGAATGAGAAAGAACATGGCCTCAGAGCAGGATTTTGGCAAAGATAATGCTGTGATGTTGTAACGTGCGAGTAAACTGAGACACTGTTTGCCTACCTGAAATACCAGACTTGCAAAGTGAGAGCTCTCTGAGTGATTTGGAGGTTGAAATATTTGTAGCAAATTTGCTCAACCCTGGATCTGGTGATCTTGTGAGCCACACTATCTTACTCTGTACACACAAGTCTCTACCTGTTTATGTTCCATATGACCCCAAAAAAAGTAATTCAGCACTTTGAACCTTAGCTATCTAGCCTTGCCTAGTTGCTCTATTTACCCACCTGCCTCCCAAAATGTTCTTGCCATTTAATTGTAAATGATCACTGCAACTGTTATTTTGTCCATGACATAATTCTACCATAACCTACTTACAACAATTGCATCTGAAAATGAGCTTTGGCTCAGTGTGCTTTTCCTGGACAACAATTTTACATACATACATGAATAAATAAATTGATAGTTTAAAATAATGATTTTAAAATATCAGAATGTAATCTGCCACTACTAAAAATTAAATTTTCTTCTTCTGAGGCTAGATTGTAGCTGAAATTAAATACCTTTGAGAACCACAGAACAATGGAATTTTTGTTTTGAGTCTATATTGCTATTTTATATAAAATATATTGTTTCTTATTTAATCAGTACTGCAACATAATGTTTTGCACAGTACAGAGTATGAAACCTTGGACCACAATGGTAAGCCACATTGTTGCCTGTCAACCTTTAAAATAATGCCACATTGACCTGTGTATAGGAGAAATACCTTATATGCATGCTCATCTACTATCTGCAACTTTTTTGTCAACCTTAGATATGCATAAATCACCAGGTCTGGATGGGGTCCACACTAGAGTGTTAAAAAAGGTTGAATGTGTATTATCAGCTACAATAACCATGATTTTCATTAAGTTCTTAATGGTGGCAGTAACACTATTAGTATGGAGGGAGGGTATAATAGTCTTCATCTTTAAATAGAGTAAGAGAAATGACAAGATCAGCTATACACTGGTGAGCCTAACATCAGTGGTTGACAACATTCGTGAGACCATTATAAGGGATATAGTGTATCTCTGGTTATGAAAAATATTACTCTGCGTAGCATTGGTTCCAAAATTGAATGACATGCTTGACAAATTTACTTGACAGTTTTGAAAAGGTAAGTTTCTAAACAAGGGAAGACTGGTGGATGGGATTTACCTAGACTACTGCAACACATTTTACACAGCGCTGCATGTGGAAATTATTAACAGAGTAAAGGATATTGGAAACTATGATGTTATAGTCATGTGGGTGTTTCTTGACAAATGGGCCAGAAACAAAGGGTTAAAATAATTGATTTTTTCATTCAGTTAAGTGACCAGTGGGTTGCCACAAAGTTCCATGCTGATGGCTATATTATTTAATACCTACATTTAGTACAATGCAAATAAGTACTGTAGAGACAGTTGGATGACAAAGTTTGTGGATAATGCCAGACTTGGTTGTGGTATACTCAGTTGATGATGTGATCAAAATATACAGCACTTAAAGACCTCTTGAAGTGGGCTGAGGAGGCCAAGATGAAATGTAACCATAGCAAATGTACAGTGATGTACCTTGTGCCAAACAACTTGAGGTTCAAGTATAAGATAAATAAAATGGAGCTGAGGGATTCAAATAAAGCACAGAATTTGAGGGTTACTGTTTCAGAGGATTTTAAACACCCTGCACAATGTGAACAAGTCATAAAGAAATGCAACCAGATTTTGAGTTGCATCTAAAGAAATGTCATTATTAGAGATAGATTGATGCTTCTGCCATGGCACAGGTCACTGCTAATATGGCCCATCTGGAATATTATGGACAGTTTTTGCCTCCACACAATGAGGGAGTAGAAAGGAAACAGCACAGGGCAATGAAGATGATTAAGGTATGAGGTGCAGAATGTATCAGGAGAGGCTGTGCAAACTTGATCTATATAGTTTGGAGATGAGGAGGGAATTTATTTTGGTCTATAAAGCCACAAGGGATCAAATGCTGAGTGTATGACAGCACCTAACATTTAAAGTGAATAGTTTTTACTCAAGATGTCATAAATGTCATCTGAAAGTGGAGCACTTCAAATCTGAGCATTATAGGACCTGGTTTACTTAAAGTGGCATTGTCAGTCTTTCTCTGTGTTTTTTTGACCCCAACATAAATTGTTATTTTTGTTGCCTTCTGATAATGTTGTTATGTTGTTACCTCTTTCATTGTCTTTTTTATCCTTCCTGCTCTCATTATTTTTAATTTCAGTGCCTTTTATATTTCTGTCGGTCTGAAGTTAATCTCTCCAGACCATGGGCAGAATTCACGAAGCAATATGGGACTAAGTCCCACTCCATAATCCCAGTTGCACTTCAAAAGTGCCGAAGCTGCGGTGCAGCCAATCCACAGCTACAGCAGTTGCGAAGGGTGCTATGGTGGGTCCCACTGCCCATAGCAGCCTCCCGCATCTGCGGTGCTGTCCCTGGCAACAGCACCTGCAAGCTGCCATAATCTGTGGAGCTGGTCGTACTCCGGCTCCATCATAGTGTATACACACAGGTGTGGTTGACCTGTGGCTTCACAAGTGGAAACCCACTAGCCCCAAGGTTCTCCCACAGCTGCGGGACCTTTCCTGATGTTCGTGAATCCTGCCCTATGCCTCAACCCCTTGCGCACTCACTTCATTCTCACACGCTGTTAGCTTGCACCTGCCCACAGACACCTTCCACCTTTATCTGTGCTTGCACATTTCCATCTCTTTTACTCTGCTGATGCTGAGTAAGTCACTGCACACCTTGAGTTCCTGCTGTCAGGGATCATCTAAAGTCAATCTCTGTTAAGTGCATTTTCATTTTGCACATTTGTCTCTAATTGGGGCTTTTAATATTCCTCTTTTTTAGCTTCTGATTCTAGTGGCTTGTCATCCCCATTGCCACCTATTTTTAAGCTAAGCTTTTAATTGGTGTTAAAATTAAAATAAAAAAAAAACATGATTTCAACTTTGGGGCAAGTTCACTCAGCACTGGTCACAGTTAGTCCGCGCAATTCTGAACTATCCCAGTTCAGTGTTTCATTCTTATTCCATTCATTTTTTACTTTCAGCAGTTTATTTTTCCTTTTTTAGGTTCCTGTACCATAATCCACCACATGTTCGGGAGTGGACCATTCAACCGAGTGTCGACATGACATTTCTGTGTATTGTCAATTCAATTACAAAAATAATTTTCCTCTTTGTGTCAAAACTTGTGAAAATGGCACATTAAACAATATTCAGACTATTGCAGCAGATGGAGGATAGCAGGCAAGAATCTGAAGTGACCTGCAGCCTGTGGGGAGGGGAAGATCCTGTGAGACCATAATAATGGTGTAACTATTTTCAAGTTCAGGTTCTGTGTCTATAACCCCAACTGATCCAAACAACATATTTTTTTCTCCCATGGCTCACTGCTATCTGCCAGTTTTATTCCATTCAATTTGTAACAATCGCTGTAGTTGAAGTAGCTGCAAGTCGCTTGACTTATATTTTCAAAGTAATCATCCAAATTACACAAAAAACATGAGTTCATCTTTAAGGTAGCTGGCAGCATCTATGTTAATTTACCCTGTAGGGGTTTTACACATTTAGTGCAATTATTGTGCGCTTTCCCAAACTGTTTTTTCTTTCTCTGTTTTTTTTTTTTTTTTGCTATTGACTTTTTCCTTTGCTATTAGCTTGTGCTGTGATTTACCGCAAGTTCGCCAGTGGCCCTTTCAATTGGCAGCAACATTGCATTCCTATGCATCAACAGTTCGATAAAAACAATTGTTATTTTCAGACTTGTCAAACTTTTGAAAATGTTGCATTATTTGCTTAGGAGTGCTATAAGCAGTCTGTACAGGGACAATTATGTCTCAGTGCTTGTGGATTCAACAATATCCTTATAGAAATCTGAAAGTGTGTGTGTGTGTGTGTGTTTTTGTGTGTGTGCGTGTAAATCATATTCAGAACATTGCTGCAGAAAACAGATAGCAGTGGATATTCTGAAGACACAAGCAATCGGTGTGGGGGGGGGGGGTTAAGACCCTTGAGATTCTGACCTAACAATTTTCGAATTCAGGTTCTGCATTTACAGTCACAGCTTGTCCAAACTTTTTCTTGTTTGTAATTCAACTGTCCATGCACATAAGTGTTATGTCAACACCCAGTTGAAATGGGCACTGCCGAACTTGTGGTGGATCATGCAAGGCACTGGCAAGTGAAAAGCAAATGACAGTAAAAAAATAAATAGAATGGGAACGAAAAACTTGGTGAGCTTAGATTGCACTTACTGAGCGATACCCCTGGGTGAACTGACAGAGATGCAGGCATGTACTCCAAAGTTAAAATCTTATTTTTTTTGTTTTTCTTTGGGGGGGGGGGTGGATATTTATTTGTGTAATTAGGATGCTGATTATAAGCGTTCTTTGCAAATAGGTGCCAAGCGACCTGCAGCTACTTCTTCCTACAGCAATTGTGACAAGTAGAAAGGAATAAAAGTGGTGCATAGTAGTGATCCATGCAAGGAAAAAATATTGTTGTATTTGTTGCAAAATGAATGTGTGTGTGGGAGGGTATGTGCAAGTCATATTCAGAGCAATGCTGCATGTTGGACATATCAGGCAATAATCAGGAGTCACCTTCAGCTGGTGGGGATGGGGGTCGGGAGCGGAAAACCTGCATCCATAATCATACCCTAACAATTTTCGAGTTCAGTTTCTGTTTTAATAACCCGAGCTGGTCCAAACAATGCAACCTGTTTTTTCTCCCATAGTTCACTGTTATGCTCAAGTTTTATTCCTTTCAATTCTTAACAATCACTGTCAGAAGAAATATCCGCAGGTCGTTCTCCCCGTGGCATAAAAAGTGGACCCATTGCGTGTTTTCCTAAAACACCAAATGCTATCTTTACATGGTGTTTGTTGGTGTCACTGTTTTATTCCTGACACTTTGGCATGCGTAAGTTCACTTTTAGAAACAGAAGTGAATGATTCAGAGTGACTAAGCCACCAAAATGTGTATATTGGATAGGGTTCACCGATGTAAAGACAACTGTAGACAACTGAAAGCATCAGCACTCCTATGCAACACTGGAATTGCTTTGTATGTTCACTTAATTATATCACACCTGTATCGTCCACCAATGTTGTACTCACTGTCTATTTGTTGTTTACCCTCCCTTGTGACAAGGTGCCTTTGTAAATGTCCATGACTCAAAGGTTGTAAATCCAATATATGAAACAAATAAATAAAAATAAAAAATAAAAAATAAATAAATTTATTGACAATTATTATAGTATGAAAACATATTGTTGGAGAGAAAGTCGATGTCTGACATAATCAAGTACACCTGTAACAGACAGAGAAAACAGCCTGCATAATGTAACTAATAAACTATAACAGTACATACATAGAACCAGAGCACATGAACTTGCTTGAACGGAAAATAAAATGTAGATGCTGTAGCGATCCCATCAGACAATGGTATAAAGTGGTCAAAATAAAGCTATTTGTTGGGTCATTACAGTCATTTGTGTTTTAAAAACAGGCGTTTAACTTAGTAAACCTGAAATATTACAATTTCCTCTTCATGTGCATTTTAATTAATGTGATCTGAATAATAGTATCCAATACAGATCATTAAACAGCTGCTATACATGTGCAATGTGTCTAGCACTGCAATGCTTAAAAACTGCTGCAGCCTTAGCAATAGCGATGGCGGTAGTCCATGAAATAAAAAATGTAAAAAAAACAACATTTAGAGTAATGGTTCACTTGACTAAATTTTACAAAATAAGCCAGTTAGCGGAGGACATTACATCATTTTACAATTAACAGTTGCTTCTGACTGTTTCATAATCTGTCTTACAAGATAAAAATAGTAATACTGTTATTTCTGAGAACCAAATACACCTGCAGAGTCAGGGGCTCATTTAATTTACTGTGGTTTCAAGTAAAAAAGCAAGGCAGTATCTGGTGACACTCAAAAGGGAGTTCCTCACAATAATTTAGGTCATCACAGTTACATTACATGTACACTTAGCATAAGGAGATTGACTACAACATAGCAGCCATACAAAGTAGTTCAAATCAATAGACAGCTCAAAACCAGTCATGACATAGGATACATGGTAGCAATGTACCTACTGGGTCATATCACGGTTTTGGTTCTGGGCGATGCAGATGGTGCCATCTGTGTATGTATGGGGCCACACAAGAAAGGGAGAACAGAGATGGGACATAATCCTACAAGTGGATTTTTCTGAACCAGATGGACAGCAACACAGAACCAGCCTGGACATGCTCTGGTTCTTATTGGTTGGGTTGGAGATGGTGTAATGTTTGCGTATAGAAGGTGTTCAATCATCATATAAAACCACAAGGAAAGTGGGCACTATAGACAAGTGAACTTAGATTTAGGATATCCTTTAGTTTTTTTCAAACCACCTACTATTCAAATGCAGTCATTACAGTTCTCATAAATCGTAGCACTGTTAGAAAGGCAGTGTGTTTATTGGTGACAAATAAAAATATATTTTTGCATATCCAATAATTGAACTATGGAAGTACACCATGGATTGACACCTACGCCTACATCTCAGTGCTCCAAGATCACTTAGGCCCTTTTTGTGTAACTCCTGGACAACTGTGCTGGGTGTTCCTGAAGTTTGCATTCTGTCCTATGGAAATTAAATAGCTTTGTTTTCCTGCATACCCAATGTAAGTCCATGGGAACAATTTCCTTGTAGATGGCTTTATTTTACTGTAAAATATCAGTCAGAATACCTGTAGATCTGGGAGGCCTGACATCTGGAGAATAACTACACCAAGATTATTCATGGAATTGATAGGGTACATCTGGCAGAGTGCACAGGGAAACATAACAAGCAATCACAATATGATAAGTACAATAATCACTGTAAATAACAGAATAAACAGCTAGATAAAATGCAGATTCAAAAATGTCTACTTATTTATCACTCAAATAGGCATTAAATATGCCAACAGTGTTATGGTAGCAGTGGTCGCTACGGCAATTACCCAGAGATGGTTATGTCAGTATCCTCTGTTATAGAAGGATGGGCCCATAAGGTATACCATGATGATAGCGACTGCATATAGGTGACTGTCAAAATGGTGACCCATATGATGGCGCTATCATGATGTGCAATCGCAGGAGGACAGTGACTATTGCAACTGTGAGGGTATGGTGGGTGACAGGAAGGGAGGGTTGGTGACAGGACATGGCGGGATGGGGAACAGGGTTGTAACCCTGTAGTGTGCCTGCTTCCGTCAAGCCAGCCATGTGGTGTGGTGGGTAGGGTGGTTTGCTCTGATGGAGCAGGTCCTGGGTTACAGACAGGGGGCAGGTACAATTTTGCTGCATCCTGCAGCTGCAGGACATAATTTTTTTTTAAACCAGGCTGTGCCCCGCCTCCCCAACATGCACCCCCCTGGAGTTATGAATCTTTTGTTAGGGGGGTGTGGGGGGTTGGCACATTCCTCCCACATGCACAGTTTCCCTGTCACCTCTTACTGCATATCGCCGAAAATGTTTTCAGTGATAATGCAGGTCGTGATAATAGGGATCGCCATTCAGCGCTCGCAATTATCACATAGAACCGACAAGTAATAGTAAGATCATACCAAAAAAGTAAGAATGTTATGGCTGTGCAAACACACAGGGCAATTGTTACACTTTACTGTCTATTTGACTGCTAAACCAGGAGTAGACATTTGGAACCAATTGTTAATATGCGCTAGTCCCCCTCTCACAGTGACCAACCCAATTGCCACAAGTGTTGTTAAAGTAAAGGTCTTCTTTTAGGCAGACTCCGGAAAAGGTTCCCTTCTAATAAATTATTGAATTAATCTATGTCAGTCCCTCTCTGTACCATAAAGGTAGATCAGTGCTGAAATTCATACACAGCAATGAAATACACACAGAATGTCTCATTCTTGTTTTGTTGCTTGTTCTGTCAACAGGACTTATCATATTGTGATTACGTCATGTCTCTGTTTTTCCATGCAAAACTACAACGAGATATGACTACCAAACTCTACCTCAAAAGAAGGACACTGAAAATTTAAGATGTTTGATTAACACATTGTAAGCTAACAAAACATAGTTACAAAATACCAGTTTTAGAAAACTGTCATCCAAGATGCCAATTATTTTTCAATAATTTGCTGGAATACTAGGGAGTTTCCATATACTTCACCAGTGCTCCAAAATACTTCTCTTGATTTCTGTGGCAAGTTGTGAAAGTTGTTAGATGAAATATTTTGACACATGGTACTGCTTTTACATGAAGAAAGGTTAGTTGTCTGTAGACACATTGCATTCCTTGGTTTCATTGAGATGCTTCCAAGGTAATAACATCTGGGGGGCACATTTTGAAGATGGGGAGGGGGCCAGCTGAGAGTTATTGGGAGGAAGTATTTTTTCATGGAGAGGGTTGTGGATACATGGAAGACCTTTCTGAGGAGGTCATTGAGGCAGAAGCAGTGGGAGAATTCAAGAATGCATGGGACAGACATAAGGCAATTCTAGTGGGCAGTAGGAAGAAGTAGGCTGTTGGTTAAGCAGGATCTGCAGCTTATCCATTAGGTAGGGACATGGGCAGACTAGGTGGGTCAAGCGGTCCTTATCTGCCATCAAATTCTATGTTTCTATTCATAAATGTCTGTTTTATGCTTTTGCTCGCTATACTGTTATTTACTCACCCTCCCCCAAACCCCCAGCCCCGGAAAAAAAAGGGAAACTAAGGACTAATGATGGTATCTTCACAATGGAGTGGTAACTGATACTTGCTATTGCAAATTATATGGTGCTAGTGTTCCATGGTACACACTTATGTGTGCATAGCATGTAAAATTCTGCTAAAAAAAACATTGGATGCCAGGCATAGAGGATAAGTACAATGGGGAGCAGTGCTGGGTTATAATTACACAAGCTGTCTATTGTGGCATGTGCATGTTGGATAGTTTTAATACACTGGATTTTGACTTTGAACTCGTTCTGACTGTCACAGACCTGTGATACTGAGAAAATGCATCCTCTTTTGTGTGCCGCAAGAGCCTTTGGCCCTGCCTGATTGCCCTTCTTAACAGCAAATTCTTTGTTGTCTATAACCAGACATTAGTTATGGAATTGGGCAGTGCGCAACATTACAATGGCCTCATCTTATGGCCTACAATTGAAATCTATTATACCGGATACCTACTCACCATCAAGCAAGCAGCGACACACATAGTGTGTGGTTTGTGCATCAATGACCCTCATCTCATACTCGCGAGAGTCAAATCTGCACGCCTTGTCAAACACTGAACAAGTGCCTGTTTGGAAATGCTTGTTTCCTAAATGGAATGACATTGCATGTGTTGATATAGATGTCTCTAGATCATCACAATTAGAAATGTTGCTTCCCTGTGGACCATCTCAAATGCCATAGTCAGTTTACCGACCACCATGATCACCCATGCTTACTGTGCCTGTAAGGCATGTAATTCAATGTTTGATGTGGGTCGGTGAAGTGGGACAGTAATTAATCTGACAAAGAGAAGTGGCATCAGGGAATGTACCCCCTCCCCCATGTTGGTGGTAGGATAGAACTCAAGGGATAGATGAATGCATGCATGAGATAGTCGTAAGCTGTTCAAAACTTTTAGGACTTGCCCAGCCATGACTATAACTGAATTTTCACTTGCCCCAACTTATTACAGGGAAATGTGCTTTGGTTTTGCACTGGCCCTTCAATGGCATTTAATGTTGCTTTGCTTTCTCCAACCACTTTATCTGTTTTCACAACTGGTATCTGCCACTGCTGACCATACTTGTTCAATTGGTACTACTCCCTCCTACTGTACCCAACACCAGAGTTCCACTAAGATGTGATGACACAAGTACTTTTTACATTATTCCACTACATTTTATCACTCCTCTGCATGGAGCCTATTCTAAGCATCTAACACAGCCAACTGGGTAATGTTAACAAAAGGATTTGCACATACTGAGGCCTTTTACAGTCTCAGTGGACCCTGACCATTGGTATCACACCCTTGCCGGTAGGTGCATAGTCACTGTGTGCAGTTTTGTACCTGGAACTCACCAGTGGGAACATAACTGAGGAAGTAAAGGTGGTCAGTGTGCTGAGTTTGACTACTAATGGCATGGTGTGGTTCAGCACAAGCACAGTGGCAAATGAAAGCCACACAAAGCTGTGGTTCTTTCTTTTCTGGTGGGTGGACTTTACTAAGATGGGGGTATGTTTCAAGCATGCTCTTGCAGGGAGAGACAAATGGGGTGGCATGGAGGAGCAGTGAGACCAGCTGCCAGGAGCAATGGTGTACACTATAACTATTTGCCTTAGGTAAAGCAATGAAGTGCAAAAGAAAGTAAATGCCACTATGGACAACTGTGGTTCTCCCAGTAAGTGTCCAGGAAGCTTAGTGTGAAAAAGATTGCTTTCAAAAAATACAAGGAAACACAGCAGTAGGAGGACATGGTAGTGTCCTTGGTTTAACCAAGGGAGAGTGGGAAAGCAGTCCATACTGACCAGACACAAACAGGGGAGAAAAAATAGCACAGTAGGTAAAATAAGAAAACAAGGCTTGTTATAGGTGAATTGGTGACATGGGAAAAACAAGGGGTGGGATAATAAGGTTTAAAGGGGAAGAAGGAGAGTAGGAGAGTGGGTGTTAGGGAACCAGGAAAGCAGTGAAGTACTGAATATATAATTTGGTGCTGTGTTACAGGAAGCAGAAGGTGAGGAACACTAGTTAGACAACATGAACAAACATGGGAGGGACATGAACACCTGTCCATTTATGGAACAGAATCATAAACGAATACACAAAACTAAAAGTGGACAAGGCAATGTGACTAGATGGGATACATCAAATAATATTAACAGAACTATGGGAGGTGTTGGCAGCATTACTGGAAGACCTGTTCTCCAAATAACTTGATATGGGCCTGGTTGTGGAGGACTGGAGTGGGAAGGGAAAGGAAAGGTAAGGAACAGGAACATTGTTTAATCAGGAGTAGCACACTAAGCTGAAACTTTTTTCCAGATGTGACCAGGGAGCACAAGGAAGTTAAGTGATTTGCTCAGGATCACACAGTATGCACCTAGTGGGGCAGATATAGCCCCTCTTCTCAAAAGTGGGAGTATGGAGGTGGCTGGAAAATATCAATCAGTCATGCTCACTTTAATAGTGTGGAAAATTCTGGAATCACTACTTAAACCAGTGATGGGGAACACCTTGAATTAAGCAGTGCATGGAATCACAGCGGGAAGCTCACATCAAACTAATCTAATGGATTGTTTTGCCTCAGTGACTAAGCAAATGGATTGGGGGGGAGCAGTGGATGTGGCCTGTTTGTATTTCTGTAACAGCACCCAATAGAATTCCACATAGAAAACTTGTGAACAAACTGGGCAATCAGTGAGTGGATCACACAGTGCTATAATGGGTTACAAACCAGTTGATTAAAAGAAGACAGAAGGCCATGGTAAATGGATCTAAATCTATGAAATGGAGGTTGACCAGCAGGGTGACCTATGGGGATCAGCCCAGGTGCCAGTCCGGCAAAATGTCTTCATGAGAGCAGGACCTGTAGTGAGAGGGCTGAAGCATTATGCTTTCACTTGCGCTATGTCATTGAACCCTGGTTTGGGAATCACCTCGGGGTGGCAGCTTGAGGGGCAGGGTGGTAGCAGGATCAAACAGCTTAACAGCAGCTTTCCTCTCCCAAGAAGGTAATGGCCCCTCATAGTTCCACAGCCACTGGGTAGTAGTCTGGTGACTGCCCAGGCTGGAGGGTGCAGCAAGTTGGGATGGCATATCAGATTATGGTGTGCATGTGCCACCACACGGATGAACCGAGCAAGGGGAAAGGCATAAAATGGGGGTACAAAAACACCAAAAAATGTAAATAAAAAAATAAATGTCTTTGGTGACATTGCGGATTGGCCTGTGTGCAAAGTGTGCTTCTTTGTGCATGACACTAAGACCTGCAACACAGTGATCACTACTGCCATTGTGTAAAAAATGACTATGGACCCAGTCAGACTGGAGGTATGTGCTTGACTGTGGTCACTGTCATTAAGTGTGAAAAAGTGCACAAGCATGCATCTGGTATGCAGTGAAACAGGAGAGGATTACATGATGGGCGAAGGGGTACTGATGCTCACCAAACTGGACAGGTATTTTGTGTTAATCATATCAGATGACCTAAAGGTGGTCAAATAATGTGGCAAAGCTGTGCTGAGAGCTACAGTGAAGCTCAGCAGGATGAAACCCAATTCTGTAGAATTTTGCAGACCTGTGCAACCTGCTGAAGTAGAGGTACTGTGGAAAACAATGTATTTTCAATGGCAATTAGTCCCTTTTGTCAAGCAGGAAACTGCTATTTTCTTCATCCTGGCAGTGTCACATTTTCTTGTATGACTAAAGCAATTAACTCCCATTGAAATTACATTATTTGCTGCAGTAACTGCTCTGCAGAATACTGCTGAATGCTGTAAAAGTGGGTTTCATCCCGGCATGCTTCCTTGTAGTGGAATAATGGGTTGCATAGGAGAGGTATCACCTGTAGAAGAAAAGAGGAGACAATGCCACTGTACAGATGATTTCTGAAGTCTCATTTGTAATACTGTGTCCAGTTCTGGCATCTGCATCTCCATCTCCATCGGGACATAGACAGGGTTGAGTCAGTTAAAAAAGGGGCAACAAAGACTGCGCAGGGCCAGCATCCAAATGTCATATAAGGAGTGACTGAACTATCTCATTATGCATACCCCTGGAGGAGAGGAGTGACAGGTGAGATCAGACAGAATCCAACAAATGTCACCGAGGCATATATAGGGTGAAAAAGGGTAGCATTTTACATAATCAGAGACTTCAGGATAGCGCAGTGGTCTAAGGCTCTGAGCTGAAAATCTGGTGACATCCAGCAGATCAGACATGGGTTTGAATCCCACAGCTTCCTCTTGCATACTGTGTGACCCTGAGCAAGTCACTTAACTTCCTTGTGCTCCCAGGTTGCACCTGGAAACAAGCTCCAGCTAAGTGTGCCTTTCCTGGTTAAACAATTTCCCCCATTCCCTTCAATGAACAAGGTGCATGAGGTTATAAGTGGGTAGACTTCACGGCAGATGAGGACTGCATGGCCCACCTAGTCTGCCCATTTTCCTACCTAACAGATAAGCTGCAGATCCTAGTTAACAAACAGCTTACTTCCTCCTACCCCCCACTAGGACTGCTTTATATCTGTCCCATGCATTCTTGAATTCCCCCACTGTTCTTGACTCCATGACCTCCTCAGGGAGGCTGTTCCATGCATCCACAACCCTCTCTGTGAAAAAATTCTTCCTCACATTACCTCTGAGCCGACCCCCTCCATCTTCAAATTATGCCCCCCTGTTCTTGCACATCTCTTTTTCTGAAAGATGCTACCCTCTTGGACTTTGTTGATTCCCTTGAGGTACTTCAAAGTTTCTATCATGTCCCCGCTCTCCCTTCTTTTCTCAAGGGTATACATATTAAGCTCCTTTAGTTTTTCTTCGTATGTCTTCTGATGCAGACCCTGCACCATTTTGGTTGCCCACCTCTGGACAGCCTCCACTCTGTCTATGTCTTTGCGGAGATGGGGTCTCCAGAACTGCACACAGTACTCCAGATGGGATCTCACCAACTGTCTGTATAGAGGGATAACAACTTCCTGTTTTCTACTATTGATGCCTCTCCCTATGCATCCCAGTATCCCCACAGCCTTCCTTACTGCCTTCTCACATTGCTTGCCCACCTTTAGGTCATCTGATATAATTATCCCCAGGTCCCTTTCCATTTTTACTGTTGTCAGTGTCTCAGCCCACATTGTGTACTCTTTCCCTGGGTTTTTGTTTTCCAGGTGCATTACCTTGCACTTCTTTGCATTGAAACTGAGCTGCCATACATCTGACCATTCCTCCAACCTTGCCAAGTCACTTCTCATCCTTTCCACTCCATCTTGTGTATCAACCCTGTTGCAGATCTTTGTGTCATCTGCAAAGAGACATACTTTTCCTTCCAGTTCCTCTGCAATGTCACTTGTAAAGACATTAAAAAGGACCGGTCCTAGTACTGAATCCTGCTGTACCCCGCTAGTAACCCTCCTTTCTTCACTGTGGACTCCATTTACTACTACCCTTTGCGTTCTGTTGTCTGTGTTTATCCAGGCTACGTGTAGGGACCCACTTCAAGGTTGGCTAAGTTGTGTATTAATCTTTTGTGTGGGACTGTATCAAATGCCTTGCTAAAATCTTGGTAGGCCATGTCCGCAGCCCCTCCCTGGTCTACTACTTTGGTCACCCAGTCAAAGAAATCTATTAGATTCATCTGACATGACCTTCCCATCATGAATCCATGCTGCCTTGGGTCCTGTGCCCCACTGGCCTCTAGGTACTCAACAATTATTTCCTTCAGAAGTGATTCCATCATTTTCCCTACCACTGAGGTCAAACTAACTGGTCTGTAGTTTCCTGCCTCTGCCCTGCTCCCACATTTGTGAAGAGGAATCACATCTGCCATCCTCCAGTCCTCAGGTACCACCCCATCCTCCCATGATTTGTTAAAGAGAGTAGTCAGTGGTGTCACTAGTTCTACCCTTGGTTCCTTTAGAATTCTTGGGTGAATCCCATCAGGCCCCATTGCTTTGTCCACCTTCAATTTTTTTAGTTCTTTCAGAACCCTTTCTTCTGTAAATGGACTGGTATTGATCCCCATCTTCAGAGTGTTTCTCTTGTTTTGTTTAGGTACCTCCCCCTCCTCTTCCTTTGTGAATACTGAGCAGAAATATTCATTCAGTATCCCTGCTTTTTCACTCTCATCCTCTACCCACATTCCCTCCCCTTTATTAAGGCTCAGTATCCCTCCTTTGGTCTTTCTTCGCTCCTTAATGTACCTATAAAAGGTCTTATCCCCCTTCTTAACAGAGTTGGCTATCCTTTCCTCGGTTTGGGCCTTTGCTATTCTGATTGCCTTTCCAGTCTCTTTCTGCTTTAACTGATAAAGTTCTCTGTCATGCTCATTCTGTGTTTCCTTATGTTTCCTGAATGTTATCCTTTTCTCCTTAACCTTCCCTGCCACCTCTTTTGAAAACCATAGCGGTTTTTTCCTTCGTTGTGTTTTGTTGATTTGCTTTACACAAAGGCTTGTTGCCTCTGTGATGGCTGTTTTGATTACTCACCATTGTTCCTCCACCCCTCTTTCTTGCCTGTTTACTAGTGCTTTTCTAAGGCATTCTCTCATTTTCTAAAGTCAGCCCTCCTAAAGTCCAATACTCTTGCTTTTGTATGGCTTGATTGTATGGCTGTGTTTGTGGTGAACCACAATATTTGGTGGTCGCTTGTTCCCAGATGGCTACCCACTTCTAAATCTGAGATTCTTTCTCCATCCCCATTTAAGAGTACCAGGTCTAAGACTGATCCCTCCCGAGTGTGTTCCAATGCTAGCTGTCTGAGGCATGCCCCCTGTAGGGCATCAAGAATGGCCATGCTCTTGGATGTGCCTGCAGCAAAGGTGCTCCAGTTAACATCTGGCATATTCAGGACCCCCATCAACAATATCTCCCCTTTTTCTGCCATTCTAAGGAAGCCTTCTGTCATTTCCTTGTCCATTCCCTCCCCCTGAGATGGGGGTCTGTATGCAACCCCCATGCAGATTGTGGTGCCATTTTCTGTCTCCAGGGTGACCCAGAGTGCCTCATCTGCTCCCTGTTTACTCTTTAGTTCTGTTGCTTTGATCCCTTTCTTTACATAAAGAGCTACTCCTCCTCCTCTTTTACCCTCCCTGTCCCTCCTGTAGATTGTGTATCCTGGTATGTTGACATCCCAGTCATGGTTTTCTGTGTACCATGTTTCTGTGACTGCCACAATATCCAGGCAGCCCTCTTCCATCAAGGCCACTAGTTCAAGGAGCTTGTTACACAGACTATGGGCATTGTTACTCATCACCCTCCACTTTTTGATGGCCTTACCACTTTTATCCCCATTCCTGTCCTTACTGCCTTTGCCTTTTTTTACATTTACCTCTGTCCTTCTCCCTAATGACTTCTCTACCTTGGTGTTTACCTCACTAATTACTGTATTTTGTGGGGGAAGGCTGGGATTTATCTGCGCCTCCCCCTTGGCTAGTTTAAATGCTTGCCAATGAAGCATTTAAACCTCTCACCTAGGATCCGTGTCCCCCCCCCAGGATAGATGCAGACCATCGCACCAGTATAGGTCTGCTTCCCTCCAGGTGGCTCCCCAGTCCCCAATGAAGCCAAATCCCTGAGCTCCACACCAGTATTTCAACCATTTATTGAATTCTCTGGTGAGGAGTATCCTAGCATCACCCTTGCCATAGACAGGCAGCACCTCCAAGAAGGTTACCGTATTCGCTACTTGTCTAAGGCCCCTCCCCAACTCTACAAACTTCTCTTACACTGCTCTGATCCAGTTCCTAGCCAGGTCATTTCTTCCTAGGTGGACAATGACATCCAGCTCCCTCCCTCCCTCATGCAGCTGCTCCCACGATCCTGAAGATTTGCTTCCTGTCCCTCCAAGCCATGGCACCAGGCAGGCACCTTACCTCCCTCTCTCCTTCTTCCCCCATTTCTACCCCCTAATGATTGAGTCCTCCACCAGGAGTTGTTTCCTTCCCCTGTGGGGTCACATGCCACCCTCTTGTTGGTCTCCTTTGTGAAGGTTCCCAGCATCCTCCTTGGTCTCCACTGCAGGTGCCTCCATAGAGGAACCACTGTCCAGCAGAAGAGTGAATGAATTGTAGCACTGAAGGGTAGCATCGTTTGATTCACCAAAAATACCAACAACAGCTTAAAAAAATCTGGTTCAAATTCAGTTGGCATCCATCTGTAACTCCCCAGGACAAGGCTGAAAAGAGGTAAAACATTTTCTACTCCTCCTTCCTGGTCAACAAACACTAAATAAATAACAGATGAAAATGTTATCAATGAAAGGGTGGTGGATGCATAGAACAGACTCCAAGCAGAGGTGGTGTTTTCACACTCAGAGAGTGATGTAGAGTGTATCTGGGACTGGCATAGGTGAACCATAGCAATAGGAATTATTAGGTAATGGCACAGATAAAGTAGGTTCTAATTTAACAGAAAACATGGTACTGGGTATATTGTTAGTACCTAGTGGTCCTTAACTGCTGTAACTTTCTATGTTTCTGAGTTTAAATATTTCTATGTAACAAGGTTCAAGTGGAATGCTTCATCCATATGTAACTCCTAGGCGGTGCTAGGATAGGGTGCTATCCCTTTCAGTAATTAAATGGGACCACAGACGATTTAAATATTTGTTGCAGGGGGCTACCCTGATTGTACTCATGCCACCAGGTTTCTGCTGAAAGGCAGGTGATATGGAGACCTTGTGGTGTTCATAGATGAGCACAGGGAAGCAGGGCAATGCAATGTATCTCCTCTTCAAGGCCTTACTGTCAGATGGTGGCAACAAGTGAGTTGTTGCTGCACAGGGGCTGGATCCCTGAAGCTGGTCTCGCACTGAAACAGTCTCTGGTGTAGGGTGATTGTTCTGGGCCGGATTGGCAAAGGCCCAGGCAGGTTGAGCAAATTGACAAAGTTTATTTTTCTTCTTGATGGTGACGCCTCTAGCTGGTCTTCCAGGTTGTGTCATAGGCAAGCAGATCTCAACCCATGGAACACATTTAGCACATTCAATATAAGTAGCACTAACTTTGAACAGTTTGGATACAGACCGGTTGCTAATTCAGTGATTTTACTGAGCAAACCTCTCAATCCAAAATTAGTCTTGCACACAAGCTGGGCCGATCGTTTCACAGAAGCATATCTTCTGTCCAAACTGCAAATTGTATTGTCAAACACTCCAATACTCGCTGCTGCAGTTCAAAGTCAAATTGGAAGATTCCGACTTCTTTAATAAGGTAGCTCCAGGCAGGAGAAAGGTGGAAGGGAAGCAAGTTAGGCCTCTCCCTGCCAGTTCCCCTAGGTTCCATTCAAGGAGCAACTGCTCAAAAACTTAAGCTGTTCACTCTTCAACTTCCAATTCTAACTGCTCCACTGTCTCTTAACAGTCTGGGGATTTCCCTGCTAATCTAGGGTTTTGGTTGGCTGAGGAAGCTGTTAGTCACAGCTAGGGCTTTCCCTCCAGGTTACTTTTGGTGCCAACATAAAATCTACAAGAACTACAGATGTTCAGTCTCTCAAGACCCTGGGGCTAAGGACCCATTTTGTTCCTCAAAGTCTCCATTGGTGCAAATGCTGGACCTCCCAGACCTAATGTGGTGGCTCCCATTCAAAGGATAAGCTGCAGGGAAAGCAGGTTAAACAAACTCCTCTACTTCAAATATAACAGTATATAAACAGTAAATAAGCACAGTTCCCACATAAGCTCCCTCTGTATTGTTATCAACTGCAGGGTAGAGAAAAGCAGCTGTGGCTAGCCATACTCAAGCCCTAAATCATTTGAACCAAGCACAGACCATTCACTATACACAGATTAGCTAGTCTCGTAAAGGGACAGTTGCAGAGGCTCAACATGGCACTCACATGTAAATAAACTGGATCACACTGAGACGTGACACCAGCCTGACAGTGGACATTTTAGGAGCTCTGGAATACATTAAGGGAAACACTAAATTGGTAGGGAGGGTTACACATAGTCAGTAAAATGGTGATGGAAAATGAGAAATGCCACAGGGTTGGACTTGAGTTGAAGAAGCGTTGTAGTGAGGAATTATTGCGGCACTGAGAAATTGGTGTATGACTGCAACATCATGGGTGTCAACAGGCATACCCTGTGTACTCAGCTGAGTACATCAACATCTGAAAAATCATGAGGCAACAGGTGCATCTGGCCAAGGCAACAAACACAAACAGAGTCTGATGTACCAGAAGAAGTGCTTGTCCCCACTCTGGATGCTTTAGTGTGAGTTTCTGAATGGTCCTTGCAAGATGAGCAGGTGCTGAATTTAAAGGGCATGAATATGTGTGACCAGATTGAGTACGTATGCATGAGTGCTGGTGTGAATGGACTTCTATAAGGCTGGCCACTTTGATGTGGTTCAGATGCTTATCAGAATGTGTCCTAAGAACTGTTATTAATGGCCATCCACCTTTGGTCTGATTGGTACAATAGTGTGTTTATTAAATAAAATAATATGGTGTGTATTCATTAGGATCATCGGTTTACTCTATATCATTTACTAAAATAGGGATGAGTCAATCTTTGTGTTGTGTGGCAGCACATCTTTATTTTTATTTAATTGTTGTTTTATTTGTTGAATATGTTGGATTAAACCTTTGAGAACAGGCTCATTACATAGGTTCCATGACAAGAGCAGACAGCAAAAAATACATAACCTAAATTAGCAAAGTAGATTTAGGGTAGAAGAAGTAGGGCACTGAGACATTAGATAAAATGACGGAGTATATACTAATATTAGACAAACACAGGAGAAAGTGGAATGGGGTGATAAAAGACGAGGAAGGCAAATAGGAGGGGGAAGCAAGGAGGACAACCACAACATAGGGGACAGTGCAAGAAAAAGCAAAATCAGCCCAGGTTGCCACGTCAGACAGGGATGCTTGGCTTGACTAGTGAGCCACGGGTTAGTGGCAAAGCCTAGCCCAGCAGTAAGAACCAGGTACAGGTTTCCTAATAGTCCAGGGGTTGGGCTGGAGTATAGTTTGTGTTTGTGGGGAGGGTAGTGGGGCAACAATACATTCCACTCTTGAGTACAATTTTAAAATTCCTGGATACACCCGAACACCACAGGCTACTGGCAGAGGTGAATAAGGCAAGTAGCGTATCTGCATTCAAGAATGCATGTGACAGAACTGTTGACAACAGAGAAATGTTGACTTTTGCATGTAATACACTTTGTTTCATGAATATAATCAGCAGATCAAATAAACAATCCAATTACATTAATTCCAGTGACACTCCGTTTTGTTGCAGTAGTGAATTATTACACTTTTTTTAATTACTTTATATATAGCTACTTCACATTGTTCCAGAAACCACAAGGACAGGTTGAAATCAATTCAAGTGAGGGACAGGGTCTCACTATTGAGTGTGAAATGCTGTCTATTGTTCTGAATCAGTTCAGTAACTGTGCTGTTCCAGAGCACTTATAACCTCATTGTGTGTATCTCTGTGTAGTTCCAGAGTAGACAAAACATAAGCCTTCACAAAGACATAGGCAATCAGGTGGTTACAATAGTCCTAGCATTCATTCAAATTAGGATTTGAAAGGTTAACAATGAACATCATCAAGCACTCAGACACAGCTAAGCTGGTGCTATACTAAGTTGTGAGAGTGGGCAATCACACAACTTCAGAGACTGAAAAAAACAAAACAAAATTAACCATTCCATGTCCATACACCACGAGAATTAAAATAGTGCAGAGAGAGATGCTAAGTCTCTGCCAAACAGGGGAATGACATAACACTCTATTGCCCGACAGTGTGACTGCTGTGACAAACTGTGGTGCAACCCATACCATGTGCATGCATACTATGGAGGGTTGTCGCCTAGTATCATGCCATGTAACAGCAAAGGCTTCAACTGATGTCCTTTCCAAACACAGTCATTGTGGCTGGACTATGAATGCGTTCAGCACTGGGTAAGTTAATGTTTCTATTAAGTTTGGAAACTTGTTCCAGGATACTCTTTGCAGTCACTAGCAAGGATGGAGAAGTACTAGAATAAGAAATACACCTTAGAATTATAGCTACTTATTTCTTTAAATACAAGAACAATACAAAAATAATAAATAACAATAACAGATTACATTTTTTGAAAGTAATAGGTTAGTTACTAGTTACTTTCAAATAAATGTAATCAGTTACAGTTACGTATTTCTTTTGTATAAAAAGACATACGTAATTCTAACTGTAAGGTGTATTACTTCTTCCAGTACTTCTCCCTCCTTGCTAGTGACTGTACAGAGCTTTCTGGAACAAGTTTCCAAAAGTAATAGAAAGTAATAAAAAAAGTAACTTATCCAACACTGAATGCATTGTATAATGTATAAGACAAGGCCTCCCTGAGGTGGCTTACTACCAACTCATATCATGCATTGCTTTAGCTACCAGTTGTAGAGGTCTTAACAGCTCATTAGATAAATATTTCAATAGCTATGCCCTGTTTTAGCCACCAAATGTATAGGCATTAACCCGTGCTCATTGTATTTATACTCTGTATGATTGCTCACCCACATTTATTCTGTGTATGTACTGTATGAATGTCTATGTTTTATTCTGATGTGAAGCCTTTCGAAACAAGTCTATGACTCAAAGGGTTGTAATTCCAATTTCCTTAAAAAATGCTGCCTAGAGCATTCATTGTGACCACAAGTGCCCTGACCCATGATGTTTATGGGCTTTTAGCATGGGAAAGCGGCCATTTTTCAAACATTGCTAGAGTCTGAGCCCAGTAAAAGGGGGACTGTTGGTAGGTGGTAGAACAGAGGCAGAGAAAGGAAACACTGGCAGGGAGTTAGACATGTTATGAGGAACAGCGGTCAAGATAAGTATGGGGAGGGGATCGGGAGGAGGGATGTATGGACAAGGTGAGGGAATCTACAGGTGGGGATCACAAAGGTGGTGTAAAGGCCAGGTAAAAGGAGGGGGAGACAATGCAGGGGAGCAGAATTAGGAATAAGGAAGCTGGTTTACAGGAAAGAGGGGGATGCTAAGTGGGATACCCACAACAGAATGAAATGTATAAGGGAAGAGGGATAGGTTGGGAATCATGGCAGAGGGAATCAGGAAGGAGTGGAGTTGGTTGTAATTGTTGGGTGCTCAATACTGAGGAGAATATGATGGCATAACAGAAGTACAAGGAAGACTAGCAGGAGGGTGGAGTGCATGTCTGGCATTCCCACCTGGAGCTTGGGATCAATTATACAAAGGTGGGTGGGGCAGGAACAGGGTAAGCATCCCTTATGGTCCATTTGGCCATCGGTGTTCTGGCATGGTGTTAGGTGAGTGTGCTACAGGTAAGGCTCAGATAGATGGGGGAAATCTGCAATGAAGTGGGGACAGTATCATTCTCATAGGTACTACCTGTACCAAGAGCAAGTTGCAGCTGAATTCAAAAATATGAATGCAACATTGGTAAGAGGCAGATGGGTATGGGCTTGTGGGGGACTGGGATATGACTTGGGAGCACACGGACTGATATGCACTGGACGGATCATACCTGATCTGGAAGGCACAAGGGTCCTGACAGACAACCTGGAGAGGTATTTGACTGATAAGCCACATTTAAAGAGATGATGGTGGGGGGTCTTCATGCCTGCACACACACCCCAGTAGTGAATCAAAAGGAAGGAAGAGAGCCAGTGGCAGGAATAGAATGGATAAGGTGAAAGGAGAGTAACAAAGGGAAGATGGGCCACAAGACTCAGGGAGAGAGATGGAAAGTGGTCTCCTTGAATGCTAGTAGTGTAACAAAGAAGTCTATGGACCAACAGGTGCTGATGGCAGAAGGGGAGGTGGACATAGCTACCATCACAGAGATATGGGCAACCCAGTATCATGATGGGGACCTTGAGATACCCTGTGAACAATTATATATGATGGCTAGAGATAGAGGTAGGTAGGGATGGGTGGCCTAACATTGGACATAAGGTATGAGATAATGTGCACCAGGGAGAGGTGAGAGGAGGCAGAAACCAATGCACTATGGGTAGTGTTACAGAACACAGCATGGAGAAAGATTCGGGTAGGGGGTGGTGTACTGACCTCTGACACAGTGCATAGAGCCGGGTAGGGAAATGGTGGATCAGATCTGCTGGGTCGGAGGGAGAGGAAAAACTTAGAGACTTCAGTCTGTCTGCTGCAGACTATGCCACCCCAGCCACCTCCTGTTGCTGGGTCCCGGTCCACCAGGAGGCTAGATAGGAGCACTTGAGGTAGTTCAATAAATGTCAACAAAGATGGTGCACGTGATAGATGAAAAATGGGGGGACATGATAGAAACTTCATCAAGGGAATCAACAGAATCCAAGAGGGTAGCATCTTTTAGAAAAAGTGATGTGCAAGAACAAGAGGGCACAATTTGAAGATGGAGAGGGAATGGCTCAGAGGTAATGTGAGGAAGTATTTTTTCATGGAGAAGATTGTGGATACATGGAACAGCCTTCCTGAGGAAGTAGTGGAGTCAAAAACAGGGGAGGAATTCAAGAATGCATGGGACAGACAGGCAATTCTAGTGTGAGGCAGGAGAAAGCAGGCTGTTGGTTATCTAGTCTGTTGGTTAACTAGGAGCTGCAACTTATCCATTAGGTAGGGAAATGGGCAGACTAGGTGGGCCAAGCAGTCCTTATCTGCTATCAAATGCTATGTTTCTATGTGCAGGGCCAGCATCAAAAAGTAATATTAGAAATAACTGGGAGACCTCAATATGTACTCTTGAGGAGTGGAGAGACAGGAGATATGAGATAAACCTAAAATTTCAGAATGGCATCAATTGGGTGATGGAGGTTAGTATCTATCATAAAATGAGATGGCCCAGGATTAGAGGAATATGACATGAGCTTGTAAGTGGTTGGCCTAATTGTAGTATGTGGAAATATTTCATCTAGGAAAGGGTGGTGGATTCATAGAATAGACTGGCGGCACAGGTGATAGTGGCAAACACTGTGTGTGATTTTAAGAGCGCCTGGTATGACCATAAATGAACCAGAGCAATAGGAATGAAAATGCAAAGGGGAAGATAAAGTCAGGCCTTCTACTGTTACAGAAAGAATGGTAATTTGGCAGATTGGATGTGCATAGCTATTTTTAACTCCCATTACTTTCTCTGTTTCTAAGTTTCTATGTAAGACAGTTCATGATGGATGAGTTGTCCAGAGACAACAACATGGTGACAGAAATGGAATCATACCATGTGGCTGGACTTGAGTTGCATCAGCATTGTTGCTAGGAATTATTGTGATGCTAAGATAGTGGTGTGTGACTGCCACAGGCTACTGGCAGAGGTGAACTAGGAAACTTGAGTACCTGCATCCATGAATACATGGGATACAAACTACGACACATGAGAAAATGCCAGTTGTTGCATGTAACATACTGTGGTTTATGAACATAATCGGCAGAACAAATAAACAATCCTATTTGAGTGCTTTGAGTGACACTCCACACCTGTGTGATGTACACCAAGCATGAGGCTACCTATATTCATCATTGCACACTGACACATCAAGACTTGTTACAAGTGATGCAATGGTGCATCATTTTGTTGAAGTATGGAATTATTATGTTCTTTTTTTATTATTTCATATATAGCTATTTCACATTGATCCAAAAGGAACATGGACAGGTTGAAGTCAGATCAAGTGAGTGACAGGGTCTCACTGATAAGTGTCAAATGCTGTCCATGGTTCTGCGTCTGGTGAGCAGCAGTGCTGCTTAAGAGTATTTTTTTTTTATTTAGTTTATTTTATTAACACTGCTGTGTTACATGAAGATTGTGACCTAACCAGGCCAGTACATGAAAGTCAACAGTTAGTTATCATACACATTTGTCTGATAAGATGGTAACAGTAGAGGTTGACAATCTCAACAAGAGTCTATTATCATATTAGTCATCAAACTCCTATTACCCAATCCCCACAGATCCCTAACCCCCCCCGTCCCCAACAGCATTTACTTATAGACAGAAGCCATAGGAATTTCTTATAGCTAGGACTCAGGAGATGCCTCAGATAAAGGAAGCAAACCTCTATAACCTAAGGAAGTTGCTATTTCCATGTGACTAACACCGCATCTAAAATGCCCCATTTAGCACTGTAAGATTGTACTCTGTTATTCATTTTTGCTATATGCAGTTCCAACTGTAATGCTAACATAACCTCCTTATACCATTTGATCACAGAAGGTGTTTTAACATCTCTCCAGTATCTAAGGATAACCGTCTTAGCAGCAGCTGATATGATGGCCATATACGCCTTCCTCTGCTTACTCATATCTCTGGGAAAGTTATTTAACAAACAGATTTCTGGTGTGAAAAAAAGGCTGTAGACCAATTATAGGTTGTAGCAAAACTCGAATTGCATTCCAAAATGGGTAAATTGCTTAAGAGTATTTATCATCACCCAATTGTAAGTGTCTCTGTGTGGTTCCAGGCAGCAAAACATAAGTCTCCACAGAGACATCGGCAATCAGTTCATAATAGCCTGTACATTAATGCAAATTGAGGATTTGAAATGTGAACAATGAACATCGTCAAGCACTCAGCAACAGCTACACAAGTGCTATACCCAGGTGTTAGAGGTAATCACACAACTTCAGAAACAGAAAAACATTTTTTAACATTGCATGTCCAACCAACACTCAGAAAAAAATTTGTGCAGACTGATGACAAATCACTGGCACAAAGGATAATGACTGTCACATCCATTGCTGAACAATGTGACCAGTAGGTCAAACTGTGATACTATCCATAGAATGTGGTGTGCACACTGTTCACAGTTGTTGCCAGGTTGCATGGTATGTATCAGCAAAGGAATCAATTGAAATCCTTCGGTAATGCAACCATGTCTGGTTGCATGCTGTAATGCTACCTTGCACTTTCCTTGTGACACAACTCCCCTGTTGCATGGCAATTATGGGCTTTTAGCTGTGTTAAGTGACCATGTCTCAAACATCTGTAAAGGCATAGCTGAGTGAGGGAGGACTTGGTGGAGCAGGTGGGACAATGGAAGAGAGAGGTAACATGGGCAGGGAGGTTGGAGAGTCAGTATGGGTGGCTGTCACGATAAGAATGGGAGTGGGAACAAGGAAGAGGACAACATGGTCCCAGTGAGGGATTTTCCAATAGGAGATCACAAATGGGAGTGTGATGGTCAGGCCGTACTGTGGGGAGGAAAAGCTGACAGTCAGCTTGTGGATGTGGGAAGCTGGGTTACAGGTAAGAAAGGATGATAAGGGGGTACACCACATGAATGTGAATATATAAGGGAAGGTGAACAGTGGGAAACAAATCCAAAAGAGATAACGAGCACTCCACAGATTCAATGACCACTCACTGTCTTGCTTCTCTCAACATTTATTCAGTTAATCCAGAATAATACCACCAGTCCGAACATTGGGAAACCATGGCCGAGGGGGTCATGAAGGAGGGGAGTCACTAGTATTTGTAGGGTAATTAATACTGAAGATAATACAATGGGATAACAAGCATACACAAAAGGATGACAGGAGGATGGAGTGCATTCCTGGTTTGATCACAGGGAGGGTGAGAACTATTATACCAAAGTGAGTTGGTGGGTGTAGGATGACCTTAAAGAAGCTGTGATACTGAACAAGTATTTTTCCTCAGTATTTACCAAGGAAGAGTCACGGGAGGGGCCATAACTCATGAGAAAAGGTTAACAGGGGTGGTGGATAGAGTCTTTGAGGAACTAGGAAATGTAAAGACAGACAAGGCAATGGGGCCAGACAGGATTCACCCTAGAGTTTTGAAGGAACTCAGGGAAGTCCTAGCAGGTCCGCTAACAATCTACTTTAACCAATCATTAGAGATGGAGGAGGTACCTGGGGATTGGAGGAGGGCAGAAGTGGTCCCCATGCACAAGGACTGGAAGTAGGGAGCAGGCAAGCAATTAAAGACCTATAAGCCTGACCTGAGCATTGGTGAAGCTGATGGAGTCCTTGCTTAAGGAGAGGGTAATGAAGTTCCTGGAGTCAGGCAATGCAGAAGACCCAAAGCAACATGGATTCATTGAGGGAAGGTCCTGTCAGACTAATCTTATTGATTTCTTTGGCTGGGTGACCAGGGTGGTGGATCAGGGAAGGGCAGTGGATGTGGACTACCTGGATTTCAGCAAGGTGTTTGACACTGTTCCACACAGAAGGTTGCTTAACAAATTGGGGAATCTGGTTGTGTGTTCTAAAGTGGTAAAATGGGCTAGAAACTGGCTAAAAGGCAGGATCCAGAAGGTGATAGTAAATGGCATAAAATCCAAAAAGGGGGAGGTGACCCACGGGACAGCACAGGGATCGGTATTGGGTCCAGTCCTAGTCAATGTCTTCATAAGAGACATTGAAGAGGGACTGGGGGGAGAACATATGCCTGTTTGCAGATGACACCAAGATCTGCAACAGAGTTGACATGCAGGAGGGGATAGATAAAATGAGAAATGACCTAAGACTATTTGAAGAATGGTCAAGAGCTTGGCAATTCAGTTTCAATGCTAAGAAGTGCAACCTAATGCACCTGGGACACAGAAACCCAGAAGATGAATACAGGATGGGTGGGGCAGGTTCTAGTCCCCACAAGTCAGGAGAGAGACTTAGGGGTTATCATATCCAATGATCTGAAGTTTTCCAAACACTGCAAAAGAGCAGTGGGGAAAGCAAACAGAATGATGGGGTGATTAGTAAGGTGCATAACCAGTAGGAGGTGCAAAGTGATGATGTCACTGTATAGCTCACTGGAGAGGCCTTATCTGGAATACTGTGTCCAGTTCTGGAGACCCGTATATCAGGAAGGACATAAACAGAATGGAAGCATTCCAGAGAAGAGCAGCAGAAATGATACATGCAGTGCACCACAAGCCTTATGAGGAAAGACTCAAGTAACTTGACATCTATTCACTGTAAGAGACAAGGGAACGAAGGGATATGATAGAGACTTTCAAATACCTTACAGGAATAAAAAGGGTACAAGAGGGGAGCATTTTTCAGAGAAGAAAATGCGCAAGGACAAAGGGACCTAACATGAGGCTGGAGGGAGGGAGGCTTATGGGGACATTCTAGGAAGTATTATTTCACAGAGGGGGTGGTGGATATATGGAACAGCCTACCAGAGGAGGTGGTGGAAGCTAAATCAGTACATGTTTTCAAACTTGCATTGGATAAGCATAAAGGCAGCCTGTTGTATAACAGAGCAGAGGAAAGGCAGTCCAGGTTAGAATAGGGATTGCCAAACCAAGTAGGCAAACAGGCAGACTAGGTGGGCAGTATGGTCCTTATCTGCTGACAGAAACATAAAATCATAGACTTTGATGGCAGATAAGGACCACCTGGCCCTGCCAGTCTGCCTACTTCCCTACCTATTGGATAAGAAGCAGATCCTCATAAACCAACAGCCGCCTTCCTCCTGCCCCTCACCAGAATTGCCTTATGTCTGTCTCATGCATTCTTGAATTCCCCCACTGTTCTGACTCCAGAACCTCCTCAGGAAGGCTATTCAATGCATCCACCACCCTCTCTGTGAAAAAATACCTCCTCACATTGCCCCTGGGCCTTTCCCCCTCTGTCTTCAAACTGTGCCCCCTTGTTCTTGCACATCCCTTTTTCTGTAATATACTACCTTCTTGGACTTTGTTGATTCCCTTGAGGTACTTGAAGGTCTCTATTATGGCCCTCCTCTCCCTCCTTTCCTCAAGAGAATACATATTAAACTCCTTTAGTCTTTCCTCATATGGTTCCTGGTGTAGGCCCTGCACCATTTTAGGTGCTTTCCTCTGGACTGCCTTCACCCTGTCTATGTCCTTGTGGAAATGGGTTCTCCAGATCTGCACACAGTACTCAAGATGGTGTCTCACTGTCTGTACAGAGGGATAACAACTGCCTGTTTTCTACTGGTGATGTCTCTCCCTATACATCCCAGTATTCGTCCAGCCCTCCTTACTGCCTTCTCATATTGCTTGCCTATCTTTAGGTTATCTGATATGACTACCCCCAGGTCCCTTTCCATTTTAGTTGTTGTTAGTACCACACCCCCTATTGTGTACTCTTCCCCCTGCATTTCTGTGTCCCAGGTGCATTATTTTGCATTTCTTTGCATTGAATCTATGCTGCCATACCTTTGACCATTCCTCCAACCTTGTGAAGACCCTTCTCATCCTTTTCACCTCTCTTGTGTATCAACCTTGTTGCAGATCTTTGTGTCATCTGCAAAGATGCTTACTTTTCCTTACAATCCCTCTACAATGTCACTTATGAAGACATTAGGCATGTGAGGAGGACCATCTAAAAGCATCTATCCTAAATATATACTTTTGCTCAGTATTTACTGAAGAGAAGGTAGGGCAGGGCCCAAAGCTCAGTGCCATGGACACAGGTGGGAGAGAGGTGTACACTAGTCCCTTCACAAAAGAAAAGGTCATAGAAGAGCTTGATAAGCTCAGGGTGGACAAGGCAATATGACCTGATGGCATACATCCCAGGGAACTAAAGGAGCTAAGGGTGGAACTAGCAGAACCATTATCAGAACTGTTTAGTGAGTCTCTGAGCACAGGAGAGGTCCCAGAAGACTGGATAAGGGCTCATGTGATCCCTCTCCACAAGGGTGGTAGCAGGGAGGAGGCAGGGAACTACAGACCAGTCAGTCTTACCTCAGTAGTGGGCAGGATTATGGAGACACTCCTTAAGGAAAGGATAGTGCAACACCTGGAATCCATAGGAGCACAGGATCCAAGACAGCATGTGTTTACAAAAAGGAAGGTCCTGTCAAACTAATCTCATAGATTTCTTTGACTGGGTAACCAAAATGGTGGACCAAGGGGGAGCAGTTGATGTTGCCTACCTTGACTTCAGCAAAGCTTTCGATACTGTTCCACATAGAAGATTTATTAGTAAGCTGGGTAGGCTCAGAGTGGGTCAGACATTGGCCAAATGGGTGGCAAACTGGCTGACGGGCAGAAAACAGAGATTGGTGGTAAATGGTATACAGTCAGAAGAGATGCTAGTCACAAGTGGGGTACCTCAGGGATCAGTCCTGGGGCCAGTCCTATTCAATATCCTCTTCAATATCTTCATCAGTGACATTGCAGATGTACTGGAGGGTAAGGTTTGTCTGTTTGCAGATGACACCAAGATCTGCAAGAGAATAGATGATCCCGATGGGGTGGGCAGAATGAGAAGAGATCTAGGTAAACTAGCAAAATGGTCAGAAGAGTGCCAACTGGGGTTTAGCACAAAGAAGTGCAAGATCATGCATATAAGGAAGAGAAACCCTGAAGCCACCTATAGGCTGGGAGGGGAGTTGCTGGCAGTCACAAGGGAAGAAAGAGACTTGGCCGTCATCATCACCGATGACCTAAAATCATCCAAGCCGACCACTAAAGCAGTAGGGAAGGCTAGAGAGATATTGGGGTGTATTAGTAGGGGTATCACAAGTCGGAAGAGGGAGGTAATAATACCTTTTTACAAGATACTGGTTAGGCCCCATCTGGAGTACTGTGTGCAGTACTGGAGGCCACACCTTCACAAAGACACTAACCAAATTGAGACAGTCTAGAGATGGGCAACCAAAATGGTGCAGGGACTGCATCAGAAAACATATGAGGATAGATTAACTGAGCTCCATATGTATACCCTAGAGCAAAGGAGGGAGAGAGGTGATATGATTGAAACATTCAAACATCTTAAAGGCATTAACAAGGTGAAAGAGTCTAACATGTTTCTTTCTTTTTTTTTTTTTAATTCTATATTCTCCCCTCTGGCTCCAGATCTTGCCACTACTTCAGCCATCCCTAGGTTCCCTGCACCCCCCCAACTTCCCCAGGCACCCTTACCACCTCAAATTGCAGCCTACCTTGAGGTAGCTCAGTGTTACCCTTTGCCGAGTGGGTCCCTCTCCTCTGAGGGGGACTACCTGTGGGGGTGACCCAGCACACTATTTTTCCTTTTTCGGCCTCCTGGTGCTGCTGAGATGAGGGCTGACCCCGCAGGAAGTCTTCAGACATGACTCGAACCGGGTGCCATCATCCGGCCAATCCAGAGCGTTTTTTCCATGTTCTGGTGTTTTTTTGTCCCCCTTGTGCCGCTACCTGCTGTGCTCCTGGTCTCTACCGGGGGCCACTACTGGAATGAGACCTCCCACCCAACCCATCCCAGGAGAGGAGAGCAGTCCTCTGGATGCTCAATCCTCTCCTTCCTCTGCCAACCCCTGGCGCCCCGAGTCGATTCCCAAACCAGGGTCGCAGCGTGGTTCGAGGTGTGGCGTCCAGCACCTCAGTCCTCTGCATCACCGGGCCGGCACATGTTTCAATATAAGAAAAATAGCAGGACAAGAGGATACAGCATGAGATTAGAGGGAGGCCTATTAAGGTGTAATGTGAGGAAGTTCTTTTTCACAGAAAGGGTGGTGGATGCATGGAACAGCCTACCTTAGGAAGTGGTGGATATGAATACAGTGCAGGGCTTCAAACAGGCATGGAATAGTCATAAAGCAGCAATACAGATCAGTATGACTAGATAATCCATTGACAGAGTAAAGGCCAATGGCACATTCATAAGGTAGAAAAAAAAATGGGCATACTGGATTGGCCTTGTGGTCCTTATCTGCCATCAACTTCTATGTTTCTATGTTAAAGAGGACCGGTCCCAGTACTGAACCCTGCGGTACACCACTAGTAACCCCTCTTTCTTTGGAGTGGACTCTGTTTACTATGACCCTCTGTGTCATGTTGTCCAGCCAATTTTTTACCCAGGTAACCACCCTTGGACCCACTACAAGGCTGGCTAACTTGTTTATAAATGTTTTGCGTGGGCCTGTTGTCAAATGCCTTTCTAAAGTCTAGGTCTGCCAGATCTACAGCCCCTCCCTGGTCTACTACCTTCGACACCGAGTCAAAAAAATCTATTAGATTCATCCTACATGACCTTCCCACTGTGAAACCATGCTGCCTTGGGTCCTGTGCCCCTCTGACCTCTAGTTACTTAACAATTATTTCTTTCAGAAGTGATTCCGTCACTTTCCCTACCACTGAGGTAAAACTAACAGTTCTGTAGTTTCCTGCCTCTGTCTTGCTTCCACTTTTGTGGAGGGGAATAACATCTGCCTTCTTCCAGTCCTCAGGTACCACACTATCCTCCCATGTTAAAAAGTATTGTCAGTGGTGTCACTAGTTCTCCCCTTAGTTCTTTTAGAATTTGGTCTGGGGGACCCATCATGGCACCATTGCTTTGTCCACCTTGAGTTTCAAGAGTTCTTTCAGGACCCTTTTTTCTGTGAAAGGACTGGTATTGATCCCCCTATCCATAGTGCATCTTTTGTTTGGTTTAGGTATCGCCCCTCCTCTTCTTTTGTGAATACTGAGCAAAAGCATCTGTTCAGTATCTCTTCCTTTTCAATGTCACCATCTGCCTAACACTCAGTGATCCACCCCACCCTCCCTCCCTGAAGGAGGAGAGAAGTCTTCGGGGTGCTCGATCCTCCTCCTCCCAGCTGACCACAGATGCTCTGAGTCTGTTCCTGAACTCTGGTCACTGGCGTGGCTCAAGGTGTGGCATCTAGCAGCTCAGCCCTCAGTGCTGCCAGGCCGTCTGACCTGCAGCCTAGTTTTTTATCAATATAGTACATTGAAATGGAAGGACAAAGTTATGTGTTGTATTTACACTAAACAGAGGTGCAGTTGTAGTCCAAGTCTTTCTATCTCATTACCCCCAATACCTTTTGGTCTCACTATTCCCTGCAGTCAGTCATTGTCACATTATAAAATGGTTATATTAAATGCACTCTGGAAATAGAAAATAGAGTTAAAAAATCCATGTTTTGATCTTAGGTCTTCTTCAGGAAATATCTAAAAGAGAAAAAAAAAGCAAAGTTACTGTAGAGGGGAGGTAAAATAAGGAATATATATATATATATATATATATATATCTATATATATAGATAGATACGGTAGATATCTATCTATATATATATATATACTGTATATACATATATATGTGGGGACAGAAAAGAGTGGAGTCTTGGAGAAGAAGAGATAAATTGCAAGATTAAGAAAGAATCTGTGAAAGAAAAATGTGATGATGGGAAAGATAAAGCATAACAGGAGCGAAAAAGCTAAAGAAGTCCCCAGGTGGGGACCATTTAACAGGGCCTAGTAAGAAGGCTGAAAGGTGACAAATGTGGGTGAAGGAGACAAAGATGGAGACTTTCGGTGAAAATGAAAAAGAAATCAAATGTCTACAGATGCAAACAGACTTTAAGGAAAATATTATAGATCATTATCTGAGGCTCATCACAAATTCCAAGTCTCTATATTGTTGGCATGTTTGAAACCCCAAAAAAGGGGGTAGCATGTAGACTAATTATTGTTGTAGACTGCACATTATTTTGTACCAAAACATGTTGTATTTCTACTGGTACAGATGACATGTAGATAGTCTCCATTCCAATCTCAAGTAAGAGCAGCTTGTCACATATTTGAGTGATACTTAAATACCATCTGCAGGTGTTCATTGTCTCATCACCCACCGATCCCACTGCAACCCCCACCTCCAAAAATGATGCCATTCAGTATTAGTAATCCATTCTATTATTGTGTAATGGTAAACTAGTATGTTTTTGTAAATCATAAAAGGACCCTAATTATGTAAGACTTTGTGTAATTGTCACTAATGTGATTCCCAGGTACAAAATATGGAGATAGACAAACATGTACTGTACATGGTGCACATAGTGTCAGAAGAAGCCTGGTGCACATAGTGTCAGAAGAAGCCATATGTTATAAACATCGAAACATAGAATTTGACGGCAAATAAGGATCGATTGGCCCACCTAGTCTGCCCATTTTCCTACCTAACGGATAAGCTGCAGATCCTAGTTAACCAACAGCTTTCTTCCTCCTACCTCCCACTAGGACTGCCTTATGTCTGTCCCAAGCATTCTTGAATTCCCCCACTGTTTTTGACTCCACAACCTCCTCAGGGAGGCTGTTCCATGCATCCACAACCCTCTCCATGACAAAATAGTTCCTCACATTACCTCTGAGCCATCCTTCCTCTATCTTCAAATTGTGCCCCCTTGTTCTTGAACATCTCTTTTTCTGAAAGATGCTGCCCTCTTGGACTTTGTTGATTCCCTTGAGGTACTTGAAAGTTTCTATCATGTCCCCTCTCTCCCTTCTTTCCTCAAGGGTATACATATTAAGCTCCTTTATTCTTTCTTCGTATGTCATCTGGTGCAGACCCTGCACCATTTTGGTTGCCCTCCTCTGGACAGTCTCCACTCTGTCTATGTCTTTGCAGAGATGGGGTCTCCAGAGCTACACACAGTATTCCAGGTGGGGTCTCACCAACTGCCTGTACAGAGGGATAACAACTTCCGTTTTCTACTAGTGATGCCTCTCCCTATGCATCCCAGTATCCCCCCAGCCTTCCTTACTGCCTTCTCACATTGCTTGCCCACCTTTAGGTCATCTGATATAATTACCCCCATGTCCCTTTCTGTTTTTACTGTTGTCAGTATCTCAGCCCACATTGTGTACTCTTCCCCTGGGTTTTTGTTTCCCAGGTGCATTACCTTGCACTTCTTTGCATTGAATCTGAGCTGCCATACATTTGACCATTCCTGCAACCTTGCCAAGTCACTTCTCATCCTTTCCACTCCATCTTGTGTATCAACCCTGTTGCAGATCTTTGTGTCATCTGCAAAGAGACATACTTTTCCTTCCAGTTCTTCTGCAATGTCACTTATAAAGACATTAAAAAGGACTGGTCCCAGTACTGAACCCTGCAGTACCCCACTAGTAACACTCCTTTCTTCACTCTGGACTCCATTTACTACTACCCTTTGCACCCTGTTGTCTAGCCAATTTTTTATCTAGGCTACCACCTGGGGACCCACTCCAAGGCTGGCTAACTTGTGTATTAATCTTTTGTGTGGGACTGTATCAAATGCCTTTCTTAAACCTAGGTAGGCCATGTCCACAGCCCCTCCCTGGTTTACTTCTTTGGTCACCCAGTCAAAGAAATCTATTAGATTCATCTGACATGACCTTCCCATTATGAATCCATGCTGCCTTGGGTCCTGTGCCCCACTGGCCTCTAGGTACTCAACAATTCTTTCCTTCAGAAGTGATTCCATCATTTTCCCTACAACTGAGGTCAAATTAACTGGTCTGTAGTTTCCTGCCTCTGTCCTGCTCTCACTTTTGTGAAAAGGAATCACATCCGCCCTCCTCTTCCAGTCCTCAGGTACCACCCCATCCTCCCATGATTTGTTAAAGAAAGTAGTCAGCGGTGTCACTAGTTCTACCCTTAGTTCTTTTAGAATTCTTGGGTGAATCCCATCAGGCCCCATTGCTTTGTCCACCTTCAATTGTATTAGTTCTTTCAGAATCCTTTCTTCTGTAAATGGACTGGTATCGACCCCCGTCTTCAGAGTGTTTCTCTTGTTTGGTTTAGGTACCCCCACTCCTCTTCCTTTGTGAATACTGAGCAGAAATATTAATTCAGTATCCCTGCTTTTTCACTGTCATCCTCTACCCACATTTTCTCCCCTTTATTAAGCCTCATGATCTCTCCTTTGGTCTTTCTTCACTCCGTAATGTACCTATAAAAGGTCTTATCCCCCTTTTTAACAGAATTGGCTATCCTTTCCTCGGTTTGGGCCTTTGCTATTCTGACTGTCTTCCCAGCCTCTTTCTGCTTTAACTGATAAAGTTTTCTGTCCTGCTCCTTCCATGTTTCCTTATATTTTCTGAATGCTATCCTTTTCTCCTTAACCTTCCCTGCCACCTCTTTTGAGAACCATAGCATTTTTTTCCATAGTTGTGTTTTGTTGATTTGCTTTACACAAAGGCTTGTTACCTCTGTGATGGCTGTTTTGATTACTCCCCATTGTTCCTCCACCCCTCCTTCTTGCCTGTTTGCTAGTGCTTTTCTGAGGCACTCTCTCATTTTCCCAAAGTCAGCCCTCCTAAAGTCCAATACTCTTGCTTTTGTATGGCTTGATTGTATGGCTGTGTTTATCATGAACCACACTGTTTGGTTGTCGCTTGTTCCCAGATGGCTACCCACTTCTAAATCTGAGATTCTTTCTCTGTCCCCATTTGAGAGTACCAGGTCTAAGACTGCTCCATCCCGAGTGGGTTCCAATACTAGCTGTCTGAGACATGCCCCTTGTAGGGCTTTTAGTGCTTGCAGAAGAGCAAATACAGAATACACCAGTCATAATATGTTAATACATACTACAGACTTGTGCATGCTTGCTGTTGAAACACATGCAGTATGAAAACAAAATCATTGTATATTTACTGTAGAAAGGCAAGACAATCCTATAAACCTGAGGCAGTATGTAAATAACACAAAAGTTTAATTTCGGTCTGGTTGCCTGAATGTTTAAGGTATATGCATGTCACAGGAAAAAGCAACCTTTAGTTTCCAAGAACATTTGGTTACAATAGCTGGTTTTGAATTGTATATCTTTACCATCAGTGAGGCAATACTGATTTTAATAATTCAGTTGTTTATATAAGTAACTGAGATGGTCTATTAGTCAGTTATACAGTATATTTATTACAAACATTGATTATCAACATATGATCAAGAGTTGTATTTATGCCAAACATAAAATATAATACTATGATCTTACTGTACCTCTGAGAAAAAAAAAATAACAAGGCTCTTTCTCTGCCTTTTAAGGACCACATGTAAGGCAGTAATGTGATTTGTCCACAGCAATATCATAGGAAATGTATGCACATGGAACACAACTATCATTAACTCCAGACAGTATACTGCATTTTATAAAGGTGACACATTTCTCTGTTGTTTAACTAGATGAAGTTGCTTACATTTTTTTTAGCTTATATGAGAGTTAAGGAAACTTGAAGTAGCACATACAAATGGAATCAATAATGAAATATACGGTGATATGTATTCTTATTCAACATGTGAGTGCCTCTTTTCAGGAAGATAAAAGAGATATCTCACTGACCACATGTGAGATAGCACTTTTTTATCTTCACAGTTGGGTATGTCATAATGGATATGTTGGCCACTTGGGTTGATCTGGGTATGACATTTCTTTAGACATCAAGAACAAGATCAGTCTGTTTGCAGATGACATCAAGATGGAAGCAGTAGTGGATGACCTAGAGCGGTGGCAGGGGTTGCAGGAGGATGTTGCAAAAATTGGAGGCCTGGTCAGACACTTGGCAGCTGTGGTTCAATGCTAAGAAATGCAATTTTCTGCATCTCGAAGCAGAAAACCCAAGGATGAGCTACCAGATTGGGGGGTCAGCTGACCATGATGGAGGAGGAGAAGGATCTGAGGGTGATCATAATGGAGCAATGAACAACTCTGAGCAGTGTAGAAAGGCAGCTGCATAGGCTAATAGGATGCTAGGTTGTTTTGCCAGAGGTATTTCCTCCAGAAGGGGGAGGTGATCCTGCCACTCTATAGGTCAGTGGTTAGACAACACCTGGAGTACTGCCAAAGTTCTGGTGACCATACCTGAAGAAGGACAGTAGGTTACTGGAGTTGGTGCAGTGCAGAGCAACTAAAATTATCCATGGACTAGGGGACTTGCCCTATGAGAGTAGGTTGAAAGAGCTAAATATGTATTCCCTGGAGGAGAGGAGGGATGGGGGGATATGATTGAAACCTTCAAGTACATGAAGGGGATAAATATGACTGATGCAGTGGGGTCTCTCAGTAGAGGAAGGGGAGGGACACCTGCAGGCACAGTTTGAGGTTGGAGAGGGGAAGGTTCAGGAGGGAAATGAGGAGACACTTCTTTACAGAGAGGGTGGTGATGGGATGGAACAAATTACCAGAGGAAGTGGTATCATGTAGTACAGTGGGCTTCAAAAAAGGATGGGACAGGGTGAGGGGGTTGGTCACTGGAGGGGGGAGTTGGGAGGGGCATCTGTAGTCTAAGGGCTGCTAGCTGCACAATTGAGTAGACTCGATAGACCATACTGCTGGCAAGTTTGTATGAGTGTCTATCACAAAAATTTTTGAACTCATTTAGAATGTTTGGCCTCAGTAACAGTACTAACCATATTCAAATGCAAATAAATTTAAAACGTAAAATGATAGCTTTATACTGTGGGCATGAAAGTTGTTTAGCTCAAATAAATCTACAAAATGAGAGGCATTTCATTCATAGCTACTTTTAATTTTTTTTATAATTAAACAGCAGAAAATGTATGTTCTTTTCACTTTTTCAAGAAACATGCGGATAATGAAATATGACAGCATGGTACTGTGAACATAAAATTTGTTCATCACAAAAAGATTTACAAAATGAGTGCATTTCATTTACAGATACCTTTTATTTTTTATATAATTAGCAAAAAACAGCAAAAAAACTTTTATTCACTTTTTGCAACAAACAAATGCAAATAACTTTACAACTGACAAAAGAGAAACCCACAATTGTTGTATAAATCAAATGTGACATGAGTGGCAGTGAGATAGCAGAAACATCTCTACTCACTGTCAGTGAACTCTATATATGCCACTCTTTGGATATCAAAAGTTCAATGGCAACCTGTGGAGTTATTTCTGCAATCTCACTCTCACCCATGTCATATCCCATACTTATGGTCAGCTAACCAACTAATTATTCTGAGTCTGCAAATCAATGCCTGTGATATTTGATCCATAGTAAATCACCTGCAGTTACTTTCTGACTTTCAGGTGAACAGTATTTTTTCTGGTCATAAAGTCATGTCAGATTTGATATATGACAGTATGACAGTCATGTGTCACATTTAGAATCAAAATAAACTGTCTTCCTTTATAGTTTTTGCTCTTGAAGGACTTTAACATGGTGCTCAATACTGTACAAGGACTACAGCACTATACTGTAACTGTCATTCTAAAGTCGACCCCAGAAAGCACATAAAACCATTAGGTGCACCTTCATAAATTTCTACAAAGCAGCAGCAGCTGCTTGGAATCACACATGGTATCTGTGGCTGTCTAATTCACTTAACTACACTGAAGTCCAAGAGGCTGTTTTCTCATTGGAACCTGGGAACACAAGTTTGGAATTGAGGTTGGTGTCTTGTGCACAGATGCAGGAGGATGTTGGCATGCTCCATTGAGTCATATAGACAATCTTCTGAACTTCCCAGGGAGAACAGCAACCAGGTCCGGCAGCAGAGGGAACCTGCCACAGATGGGTGTGCTTCAGTACTCACCCCAACAAACAATCTCCAGAGCCCCAAGCCTTGTTCACGTTAGTGCACCTTTTACTACCCCTATGCCACCCCTGATAAAACTGACAGCACCACCTACAGTAACGGGGGGGAGGGGGGCTGAAATCTGACTGAGCCTTTCAAAACACCTGTCGCTTTGTATGACTATTGACACTCGAAGACAGTCAACAGGCAAACAGTCAACCGGCAAACAGACTCCCATCTCACCTAACCTGCTTACAATGTGCTGATCATGGATGCACAAATAGTTGCTCAAGTTCCTTTCTCTGTGGTTGCATTGCCACATTTCACTTCTCTGCGGGGGGATCAGTGGACCATTTTCTGTTTGCAGCTAGCAAGTATCAGCATAAATCATTACAGAGATGGGCATGTCGGTGGGGGTGAGTTGGGGACACTAGACAGCAGGGACATAAAGGAGTGCATTGAAAACAGCGATCAAATTAAGAGGGGTGCGGGAGTCAAAGGGACTACTGAACCATCAATGAGCAAACAGCAAATAAAAAAGAATTGGGTGGTAAGGTTGCCAATGGTCTGCTTCTAGAATGGATCACCCATTTGTTTCAATTATTTGTCCGGTTCTGCTGTTTACATCATGTCTACCCTGGTATTAACCCAAGGTTGCCAGACCATGGTGCCCGTGGTTGAATTGTCCAACCAAGGTTCATTCCCATGGCAGGCACCTACACAAACTGCTTAATTGGAAAGCACAGTGCACGCAATTATACATAAAATCCTTAAATAGTACATCCTTTACCTGGGGAGAACAATGGAGGCTGGAGAAAGCAGGCACACCAACAAATAACTACATCCATAAATGAAACCTAACTGTACTACCCGCACACAAGTTGCAACACTCATTGCAGTGCTGCTGCCAGCCTCCACTCCCAGTCTTGTCTGACCAAAAAGAATACATTCTCAACATCCCATTATATATTAAATAGAAAACAATTAGACCCCTTATGATCTGGGAGACTGAAGAAGGCAAGCAGAGATCAGAGAACAGGGATGGTAGAGACACCACTGGACTACTAGGGCCAGTCACCACCCTGGGATGGCATTCAGTGAACAGGGCAGAGAGGAGGTATCACTGCAACTCCCTCAATCCCAAAAAGGATAAAATCAGAATGCAAGCAAGCACTGCTCTGCTCAATTATAAACACTGCCGGGTATGTCAAATGCTATTCCACTGCCATAATTTGCTGAGATTTGCAACCAGCGAGAAATTAGTCCAGCTAGGCAGAGAAAATCTCCATATTGGGACCGGCGTTCTGTGAACAGTAAAGTGGAGGTAATACTACAAACCGCCAACCCCAAAAAAGGGCACATTACAAAAGTGGTAGAAAACACCATTATGCGCACCAATGAGAAATTAGTGAAACTAGCCAGTGAAAATAAGAAAAAGGATCCCATGTTTGGCATGGAGAGCAGATCTTCCTTTAGCAGGACTATTCAGTCTGGTTCATTGGTAGCAAATCTCAGTAAATAATCAAGAATGGGCCAAGGATTCCCTCTGGTTTAGGTTTTGCTACCAATGATCTGTGAGCTCATTGGATCTCTAGTGAATAATTTGATGTGTTACAGAGTTTCGTTAGGAAGAGTTTGCAGGAAGGCAATGATATCTCTCCACTACGCTCCTTATATACTCCAATGATTTTAACGTTATTCCAAACACCACTGCATTCCAGCACAACAAATTTATGTATCCCATAGCCATTCTATTTTAGACTTCGTGAAATGAGTACCATTGGAAAGCATTTCTACTCAGGCAACCCAAATAAAATGATTGAACAGATGCATCTACCAATATTACAAATGCTGTGTGTACAAGCTATTGGAGTCACTGTGTAGTGTAAGACAATAAAAGAAAGCAGCACTGTATTTAGGTGTTATAAAAAAATAATAAAGGAACTCACAAGTATTACAAAAAAAGGAATACAGTATTCAAGTAGACATCGGAATCTCTGTAAGGGTATGCCAACTGATTATAATTATGCAATCTCTAGACATTGTGCAGGCCACTCAGCATGCCGATTTCTGATGAAAGGACCTGCTTCAGACAGCTGTCAGTCCGATAACTGAGGGGACAGTGGGCAGGACTAAAATATAAAGGGAAAGGGGTAGGAAGAAAGTAGTCTGTCATCGCTGGCAGTGAGCACGCACCTCCCCCAGCAAATTAGAGAAATTACAAAATACAGCATGAAACATGCACGATACCTAGTGGGCGGTCATTTTGAACAAAGGAATGCTAACAATCACCACAGAACACCAACTTTTTCATTTAATTTCTTCACAAATACAAACCAGAATACATGTGCAGAGACTGGAATGTAGGAAATCGAGTACAGAATATAACAGAAAGTGGGACAGGTGAGTGAATTAAAAATTTACTAAAAATTTAGTAGAAAATCTGACAGTGCCCCTTTAAAGGACAGTGACCATGTGGAACAACTTACTCAGAGAAATAATTGAGAGAGCTATAGAGGAAGAAGGTAGCAAGGTGATAGCAGAATTATTGGTTAACAGGTAATGACATCTTACCTGTTTAAGTTATGACAAAATGTATAGAGACTGTTCATAAGAAAGGTTAAAGCTGTTTGAGGTGCCCCGTGCAGTGGTAAGGAATGATCAGGTAGCAACATAAAATTCAATACAAAATAATAACTATATCTACAAACCAATTTGCCATAGGCACATAATGAGAAAAACTTTATTGTGGATAGGGCCCTAATTAAGTTAAATACTAAACTTGGTCATATGTGATTCTTATCATTATCTTAAGGATGTAGATTGTTTTATTCACGGGTATGACATGGCAAATCCTGTTCTACTTGCTTGTGAAATACATCATATCTTTGCATAGTATGATTTTTGTAAAACTAAAAAAAGAATGTGTTTGCTACATTTGTTTTTCTTCCCACTCTCTTCTGCCCATCTCCTCAAATTCAACATCAAATGTGGCCCTACTGTACCAAATGCCCCACTCAGCTGTAGTGCCCAGGCCCACTAAGGTCTGAAAATCTTTAACCCAGAAAAAGAGTTATTATGCAAAAATATTCTTTGGTAAACCATAACCTCTTTTTTACATATCTTAGGTGTATAAGGACTTTGCACACCACTAAAGCTTTACTCTTGTGGTTCCTGTGATCATCCCAAATGTTATGGGAATAGGATCCATGCCTTATTAACTTTTCTACCTCTGCATGTCCTCTTGTATATGCCTCTACCCACCCCAGTGTCTTAACAAATAGATCCACTGCTTCCACATACTCTGAATTTCCTTGTCACTCAGCCCCATCCATTCACCAGAAAGTCCTTTGTGGCCTCATCCCTTCTCAGTTCCCCATACCACTTTGTTTTTTTATTTTTATTTTTTCATTTCAAAAGTTTTACCAGGAAAGACTTAAGGAGCGTATAACAGCTTGTTTCCAGATACAGCATGGGAGAAGGGGAAGAGAGGAAAAGATAACAAATAAATACAAAATACAGAATATAAAATACATAGAATGTAATAAGTATGTCAAAAAATAAAAAGGGCAATTATGCCTAATAATAAATTGACAATAAGTATGCTATGTAAGCAATAATACCAGACAGGGTGGGCAGTATTGTGCTATGGCAGACCTCCCAGGGGTGTAACGAGGCCCAACGCCACAGGTGGAAGGCCTTGCATAGCCCATGGAAAGGTTTGATATAACACAATACCGCCCACCCTGGAAACAAGTATTACACTAGAAATATAGGCAATGTAAAAAAAAAAATAAGCTTAATAAAAAATGTTAATTAAAAATTAAAGTAAGTTCTGTAATAAAATAGTTCCTCTGCCTGCATTAGAATGATGCTTTTTTTTGTTAGGGACTTTTACCTGTCTGAAGGCTCTGTACTTAAAAAAAAAGGTTGCTAGTTTGGGCCTGCAGCACTAGAGCTACAGAAGAGGGACTGATTTCAAATTTAAAAGTAAGAATTTGAGACTGTGCAATGTGGAGAAAGCAGATGGAAAACCATGCAAGGCTAGTTTTAAATATCAAGGCTGGACCCTCTAAACTGCCTCCTTTTGTAAGTTGTCAATCCTAATTCCCCAACAGAAATACACAGACACAGAGACAGTAAATTTAATTTGTTTTCCTGCCAAGTTTCTTATTGCCCCTTCACCCCCACCACAGACACACACACACACACGGTTTGCTCTTTTTTTTTCCCCTTAGTGATGGAGCTCTGTTTTTTTTTTTTTGTTTTGTTTCTTTTTTTGGTAACAAACTGTGGTTTGTCATTCCTAGCTCCCCAAAAAAGACACGCAGAGTTGGAGTGGGATAGGTAGTGGGTGAGTGGCCATTCTATATGGAGCTGCTTACAGGGACAGAAGTTTGGGAGCTGAATGGAGAGGGAGCACAAACAAACTGGCAGCAAAAAGAGGGGTATGTAAGCCTGTAAAAACAGGTAGATTGCTGTGCATTTTGTTTTTTATTTTGTTACATGCCATTGAGTGCCATTACTTGACATGGCTACCGTTTTGCAATTAGATTGGGAGATGAATGCTAGTGACATGCAGACAGCTGTGGAGCTGCCAAGAAGGTATGGAACAGTTTCACTGTTGCATGGGGTTTGCGCAGTCGACAGTAGAGAGTGTGGTGATACAACGTCTTCATGTATTTCTCACATAAATAGCAGACTGTGCTTGTACAATTTATTCAGGCATTTTCCTTCCTAAACAACTGTTTAAATGAAAATTTCAGTGTCTGGCAGGGATGGGGAGCAGAGTGGGAGTGGAGCATGGGAGAGACAGGACAGTTATGTTCAGTCGGGTTCAGCACTCAAATTGCTAGCACTGTTAGTTTAATATATAAACAGTCAATGTGTAAAAAATACAGAAAGTGTTTTGTTTGATTATGGAAGAGGAGAGAAAGAGAGAGAGAGAGAGAGAGACATAAAGACTGGCCCATATGACTTAATAAGCAATTTATGTTAGCAAGAAGAAAAAATGGCTGGTCTGCGATTTATAACTGTCCAGTGCCCATTGATACTGGTAATGAGGTTGGTTGGGATGGGCACTTTTAATAGCCAGGCTCTGTTGTCTGATAGACACCTACCTTGGCAGAGCTATCAGCCAATCAGAGCGAGGAGATTTCTTAGCCCATTTTCTAACATGCAATACACTGTGGAACTAAACATAAGAACAATTAAATGCATATCAACATAATAATGTACCAGTTGGTCTCATAACCAGGTAAGATCCAGTAGTATCCTTTTTCAATACGCTGCTGTTTTCAATTGTTTGAAGGATATCATGATGCCTGGGGGCAAGCACCAGAGACAATATTGTCAGGATGTGGTGATGAGTGATAATATGGTGACTGGTGATGGGAAACAGAGATAATATAGTTTGTGCAAGTAAGTGATAATGTGATATCTAGTGTAGGAATTAGCGATATTGAGGAGTCTGGGGATGGTGTTGCATACCAATGTCATACATGGCATCGAGATAAGTGATAGTGGGCTGCCAGACATAGTGGTAAATTTACAGAAGCATGGTGTCCAGTGGTGGGGTTTAGTGATAAGATAGCAGTTAGTGTCTTCTGGAATAGGCTTGAAATTATCCTTTCTGTTGATGATGTTTGAGCATTTGTATTTAAAAAGTTTATGGCCATTTGCAACAAATACATCCCACTGAAAAAGTTTAAGGGTTGACTGCACTCCCAGATACACTTCCCAGATTCTCGAGCTTCAGAAAAAAGAGACATGCTGCTTGGCTGAAGGCCGGAAAAGACACATTGTTTTCCAACTGAATGCATTACCTTTCTTCAAGAAACCATTACACTAGAGAGTTCAGGTTGACAAATGTCTTATCTGAAGGCTAAGGTCTCTGACAGGTTCAGCAACCTAAGAATTTGTTGGCATGTTGTAAAAACCCAGTTTGTGAATGTCAAGATTATAATTTATGAATTCTTTAACATAAAACATAGTCAGCAAGGTCATCAGTGGAGGCAGCGGCATTGGTAAAGCATTTATCTTTTTATTAACCCTTAAAATCTATTTAACAGCTTTTCTGAGTTACTACCATGCAATGATTCTGTGCCTGGTTCACGGCTATTGACAGGATCTAATTCCTCTTCTTCTTTAGTTTGTCAGCCTTTAAATTTTCTTCCAATCATAAAACAGATCTCCATGAGTCTTTAGATCCCTTAAAATTAGAACATTTGTTTGGGCTAGATGAGGTTGAAATCTTCATTTTGCAGCAATTCCTATAATCCAAACCTTTAACACTCATTTTTAATTTTAGTCATCAAATTATATTTTTACAGTTCCTGGTAACAAGTTTAAGTTATTCCAGTTTTCAGGGGTGGTAATGCCCTTGACTGGTGTGGTTATTTTTTATTTATTGTATCTATCTATAAATAAAATTAAAATTAGTTACAGCATATTAACAGACCTGGCAAGTACAAATTCCACCAAAGGAATCAGCCATAGCTCAACTATATTAAAATTTCCCTCCCTCCCTCCCCAAACGACTGAGAATCACATACCTTAACATCAGAAGTCTCTTCCCTAAGGTTGACCTCCTTCAACCAGTCATGGTTAACTTCAAGCCAGATGTGCTAATTATTTCAATATCATGGCTTTCCCCTAAAATCTCATAAAATGCCATATCCATCCCTGATTTATGCCTTGCTAGGTTGGATCACTCCAGTAGGGGTGGGGGTATTGCCATTTACATTTCCACCTCCCTCCAATTCACTGCTATACTCTTTGTCTCTCACCCATCTGCTTACAAGGTTGTACTCCTAAAACTATCCCTCCCTTTCTCCCTCCCCATCTTTCTAGCAGGCATCTACTGTTGCCCTGGCCTCCCCTCACATCACTGACCTCATCATCGCCATCTCCACCCATGCCTTGTCAGATGAATTGCTTGTCCTTGAGGACTTTAATTTGAACTGGCTTTCCCTTTCTCACTCCAAAATACACAAAGATACCACGTCTCTAAATCTCACTCAGCTGATTACTGACATCACCTGTCTTAACCTTAAATGTCTCAACCACACTCTGCTGGACTGAGCTCTTACAACACATCCCCATCATATTATTGTTGCTGGCACCCTTCCAGATGCTGTTAGTGACCAGCACATGGTCTACTGTATTTGTAAAATTCATTACCCCAAAGCCCTTAGCAAAATTCTTCTGATCTGGTCCTTCAGGTCCTTGGATCTATCCACCCTCCTTGAGGAACTGACTACTACCAAATGGTCACCCATCTCAACCTCTATCTCCATTGACTCTGCCCCTGAATTCTTCCTATCCAAATTCCCATCCATCTGGGATAGGCATGCCCCTCTAAGGAAAACCAGGGTCAGAGGGTCCTACCTCTTCTGGATCTCAGCTGAACTCCTAGCCTGTCTGCATGCACAGGATTTAGCTTGGAAGGCACACAAATCCTCAGGCTCTTCTCAGGGCTTACACAAATACTGTGCCCTGTGTAATACATGCACCAGAGCCACTAGGCTCACTAAAGTTGAATATTTTTCTTTTACTTTCCAGACTAACATTAACTACACCTCTAAGTTCAGGAAGGTCATCCACTCCATATTCTCACCCAAGATCCAGCCCTCTATCCCAGTCCTTAAGCTGAGTGATACCATTATCTCTGCCCCACTCTCAGTGGTAAATGAATTGAATGCTTTCTTCACCTCTTGTGACTCCTTTCTTCTCTCCTCCTTCCCCCTGGCACTTCTGCCACCTTCCCTCTAATACCCACCCTCCCCAGACTCCCATATTTATCCTTCACTCATGTCTCACCTGCTGTTGCTATTAAGGATCTTCTAGCTCTCAGCTCTCACAAGAGTAAAAGTCCTGATGGTCTCGACACAAAACTCCTCCATCTCTCTATCCCTGCCATTGCTCTCCCTATCTCCTCCCTCCACAAGCTCTCCTTCATACTCAATTATGTCCCCAAAGCATGGAAAATGCCACTGTTATTCCACTCCCTAAAGGTGGTGAACCCTCTAACCCAGTCAATTATCATACTATCTCCCTACTCCCCACCCTAGCCAAATGCCAAGGGCAATTTTTTTTTTTATATCAGCTCTCCTCCTTCCTTGACTCCAACTCATTTTTCACCCCTTACAAGTCTGGGTTCTATAAATCCCATTACATCTTTTCCTCCCTCCTCCAGCTTACTGACTCCATTGTCTCAAGAATGGATAAGGGCCACATTACCTCAGCCATCTTTGTTGATCTGGCCAATGTCTTCAACACTGTAGCCCACCACCTTTTTTTTTTTTTTTAGTTTAGTCTGGTAACCGGGTAAATCCAACTAGGCATAAGTGCTTGTTTTCAGGGGTGACCTGGGAGCACTGGGTGGTTAAGCGACTTGCTCAGAGCCACACAGTATGAAAGTGGAGGTTGTGAGAATCAAACTCAGGTCTGGTCTACTGAATGTATCAAGCTCGTTCACACCTCATTCCTCTAACCTCTAGGCCTTCTCCTCACCAAGCTAACAGCAGCAAGAATCTCCATCCCTGCCACTAACTGGTTCAGTTACTACCTTGAGTGTAGAACCAAATCAGTTAGAACTGACAACTTCATATCTCCCCCCTCCCAATCTGTACTGGTGTCCCTCAAGACTCCATCCTTGGACCAATTCTCTTCTTGGTCCTCCTAAATGACCTCCCTGCTGCCTGCACCCCAGCGTCCATTCACATGTACGCTGAAGACACAGTCCTGTTTGCCTCTGGCCCCTCCCCCACTGATCTGATTACCAGACTCCAGATGGACTTTGATGATGTTCAGCACTGGTTCTGCCTAAGTAAGCTGACTTTTAACAATAAGAAAATGGTCTCCATGACATTTGGCACAAGGCAAAAACTCTCCAGGATTTCTGGTCTCCCCTTCTTCTGCACACTGGATGGGTCCACCATTGAAAATGTCCCATCCTTCAAGTACCTCGGTGTCTGGCTTGACATTTTCCTCAACTTTTCTGAATAAGTGGATGCCATTCGCAAAAAACTACCCCAAATCAGGAGCACTGTACCGCATCCATGACTGTATCCCTCTGCTGGCCCACAGAGCCATTCTTTAGAAAATGAGCCTCCCTATATTCAACTACGGTGACATAGTCTACAGCACAGCTCCCAAATCAACCCTATCCATCTGGACTCCACTTCCACTCCTTCTGTCATTTTGCTCTGGACAATCCACCCTGCACTCACCACTGCACTCCCTATATCACCCTCTTCTTCCCATCCCTTGAAGCCAGACACTTAGACAACTGTTCCTCTTTCATAGCCAAATACTGCATGGCTTCCTCCCTTCTTATCACTCCATTATCCTCTACCAGCCTCCTTTCCTCTTCCTAAGCCATTTTCAACTCCAACATTCTCTCCATTTGCTTTCCCCTACAGGGCAACCTCAGCCAGTCAGGCTGCTTTCTCTTACTGCTTCCCTAAACTCAGAAATGCACTCCATTTACCCATCCATTCTGCCTGCTCCTCTTACTCTCTATCCTCCCTACTGCTTAACTTCACCTCTCCCTCCTCTAACTGCAACTGACCTCCCACTAAATTTCTCCTCTGCCTTTCCTGGCATGGGGTCAAAATGTCGTAAGACATTATGCTGCAGCAATATACCGCACTGCCAATACAGCACAATATAGTGTCAGTGGCATAAGTCTTTGTTTTGAGGGTCTCCCCTCAAAAAAATAACTAACTTCAGGGGGGAGGGGTTAATGGTTAAGATTGCACAAAGTGGGGGGGGGGAATCACGTGATGCAGGGTACCGAGTAGAAGCTCCTCTGCATAGCTCCAGCCTCCTAACTGCAAAATATCACTATTTTGGCTTTTATTTCTCCCTAAAAACCGGAAAGATTGGTTATTACTGCCTGCTTAATACCCTGTATGCTTGCTGGCTTGTTCTCATCGACTATGGAGGTCTATATGAAGAAGACTCCACAGAAGCACACCCCGACGGTCACTCCCGAGAAGGCTCTGAAAAAATCAAGGGCCTCGAGTGCAGTGGATAAGCCAGAGCTTCAAAACCTGATCGCTGAGCAAGAACCCCTAACTTTGAGCAGATTTTTGGAAGAGTTTAAACCCTTCTGGGAAGAAGTTAAAGAAATTTCAGTTGAAATCAAATCCCTTTCTAAAAAACTTGAAGAGGTCTCGATGAAAACTTCAGATAATACAACTCGAATCTCCTCTCTTGAGAAGCAAGTGGAAAAAATCGATCCCGGTCTCGTGGCTATGTGGCAAAGGATCTCTCGTCTGGAAGCCAATCTGGAAGATTTAGAGGGCCACAGCCGAAGAAATAATATATTTATCATGGGCCTCGCAGAAGGAGAGGAAGGCCAGAATACACTCTCATTTGTGCAGAAACTGATGGAAAAGATCACTTGTCCCTCTCCTTTCGGGGCCAAGTACACCATAGAAAAGGCACATAGGTCCTTGCAACCCAAACCAACTCCAGGAGCAACGCCACGTCCCATTATTTGTCACTTTCTAAATTGCTTGGAGCAACAGCATTTTTTTGAAAAGTGAGAGAGCTGCAAGAAGTAAAATGGGAAAATGCCAGGCTTAGAATTGCCCAAGATTTACCGGGGTCTATCAGAGCAAAATGTACTGCGCTTTACCCTATTGTATGAAAAATCATAGCAGCAGGCCTTCGCTTTAAAATGAGTTACCCAGCTAGATTACAGGTACTGGTGGTTGGTACCTGGTCAACATATGAGAATCCTGAAGCTGCTCTTACGGGACTTAAGGCCACCTTGCCTGATCTGTTTCCAGACACTTGACCTGTTTGTTCGGTCTCAGTCTATCCAGCGATGGAAGGGAGAAGTTTTTCTCGTACTACTATTCAAAACAAAGAATGAATAACTGTCTGGAGTCGAGAGTTCCTGAATGTTATGGCAGAGGGGACTATTCTTATCGGAATCTTGTTTTCTTTCATTTCCCATCTCAGTGCTCAGTGTTTTGGAGCAACTTCATATCCCAGGAGTTTGTTTCAAAGGGGTTGTGTCCTGTCTGGGAGGAGGATCACTTTTTTCACGTGGATCATGTTTTCCTGATTTTTTGCAAGGGCACCAATCTATTTCCCATGGTTTAGTTATTAGAATGAAAGCCCTCAGATCTGGTGTTTTTGTCTGCCAAGGCACAAGTCAAGAGAGTGACCTCTTAGTATTAGCCTTAGCTGGTCAAGCATTTCTGAGTTCATACCACTAGAGGGTGCTCTTGCAGCTTATTCGGTGGTTCAACCCCATTACTTGTCTTGGGAATCTATTTTCCCTGATCGAATATTACAGTGGGGGCTTGGGAACATGTGGAGATCCTCTACTTGGGAGCATCTAGTTCTTTCACTAACAAAGGGCAGTGGGAAAAGTTTCAATGTTGCTAGTGGTAGTAGTTACAATAGCATATTCTGCTATCATACTTTACATTGCCTTTTTCTCTTTCAGGTATTCAAGTCCCCTGGATTGCCTCCAAGTGGGGGATGCTCTCTCTTCCCTTTTTTGGTTTTGCGCTCTTCTTTTCTGGACTTCAGGAGTCTAACAGTTGTCTGTTATTACCTTTATTATTCTTACCTTAGCATAGACATCAATGATCAGTGTTTGAATAAGAAGGTTTGCATATATGGGCAGGGTTTTTGGGCACATGTTTGGGAGGTTGGAGGGAGGAAGGAAAGCGGTATTGTGCTGAACGTTGCTCGTGGCAGTTGGGGTGGGGGAGGGATGATGTTGTGTTCATGGTTTTCATTTTATCTGTTCACTGGGTGGGATTGGGATACTTTGGGGGGGTTTGGGGAGATTGATGGGAGGGAAGTTGATGTTGGGTTGGGAGGGGGATACAGCAGCAAACATGGGTTCTGGATACTTAATTCCAATTGTTGTAATCCCTGGATGTCACATAAGAGACTCACTCTTTTTTTTTACTTAGATGGCCAGTAGTATAAATCTGGCTACATGGAATGTGAAGGGGATAAGGAAAAGAGTTAAACAATACCAAGTGTTAAAACATTTAAGCTTATTGTCTTATCAGATTACATTCTTGCAAGAACCTCATTTACTTGAAATTGAATCTCTGCAACTTAGAAGGTAACAAATTGGGCAGGTATTTTCTGCCTCAGGATCCACTAACAGCTGTGGGGTTATGATTCTGATTAATAGAAGTATTCCCTTTATCTCTAAACAAGTTCTCAGGGACCCAGATGGTAGATATGTCCTGGTCCAGGGGAATCTTTGGTCCGTGTCAATTTTACTTGGTAGCATATATGGGCCAAGTGCAGACGATCCGGGCTTCTTTATGAAGCTCATCTCCATACTCCTTCCCATGCTTCCCATTGGTATAATTATGGGCGGGGACTTTAATCTGGTTCTTGATCCTGAAGTGGATAGGTCTGGTAGTGGGTCGGGGATTCTGTCGCCCGGGCAGAGGGCCCTCAGAGACTTTCTGGATCGGTGTGGACTGTGTGATGTGTGGTGTGTATTACACCTAAGGACAGGGAGTATACTTTCAACTTGCCTGTGCACAGAACACAGTCTCGCATTGACTATCTTTTTATCTCTTAGGTCCTCTTACCGGGGGTCTTAACTGCCTCGATTCAGCCAGATTCAGTGTCAGATCACTCCCTGGTGTCTTCTGATCTGGCTTTCCTTAACATTCCCCAAAAAGAAACCCGATGGAAATTAAATGGGCAATTACTGAAAGACATCATATACTGTAACCTAATAAAAGAACAGATTGATTTCTTTTTTTCTACTAACTCCTCTGAGGATATGGCACCTGATATTTTGTGGGGTGCTTTCAAGGCCTACAAGAGAGGGATTATTATTACTTTAGCCACAAAGAGGAAAAGGGTTCGAGAGGCGGAATTACTAGCCTCATTATCTCTAATTAGGTCTCTGGAAACCAAGTTATCCTCTAATACCTTGGAAGAGGATATGAGGAGGCTCTCAGTAGCTAAAGATAAATATTTAGATTTGCTGAGGGAGAAAGCAGAGTTATCTATTATTTGCACCAAAGTGAGCTATACCGACCAGGAGGAAAAAACAGGTCACTTGCTAGCTTTAAGGTTGAAGCAGCAGGAATCTGCTAGGTTCATACCTCCAATCAGGGCCCAGGCAGATGGATCCCTGAAGGTGTCCCCTTCTGAGGTTGTGCAGGAATTTGCCTCATACTATGAGCATTTATATAGGGATATGGATAATCCCCCTCCCTTAGAAGCATTTGAGGCATATCTGAGGGATTCTTCTCTACCCTCTTTATCTGAACCACAGAGGAAGTTTCTATCCTCCCCAATATCTCTGGTGGAAATATCAGAGGTCATCGGGGCTTTGCCCTCAGAGTCCCGGGACCAGATGGTTTTTCCGTTTTATTCTATAAAACTTTTCGAACACAACTATTACCGGTTTTTCACCAGTTGTATTGTCACATTCTTTCTGGTGCAAGAACAGATACACATCTGTTTGAAGCCCTGATTGTTCTCCTTCCTCAGCCCAATAAAGACCCAGAGCTAGTGCAAAGCTATAGGTCAATTTCTTTATTGAACCAAGAAGTTAAAGTTCTCTCGAAGATATTGGCTGATAGAATAACTCAGGTCCTTCCGGACCTGATTAGTATGTCTCAGGTGAGATTTATGAAGGGGCGTTCATCGGCTGACCATTTACGCACCCTGTCACACGTTGTCTCGGTGTCCAGGGATGCTTCCTTTCCCACGGGATTGGTCTCCCTGGACACCGAGAAGGCGTTTGATCGTGTCAACTGGAATTTCCTGTTTTAGGTCCTAAAAGCATTTGGTTTTCTGGTCAAGTTTATAGACTGGATTTGGGCCTTATATCAAACTCCCTCCTCCAGAGTCTCCGGCAATGGAGCATTTTCCAAACCCTTTCTCTTATTTTCCGGTACTAGGCAGGGATGTCCCCTCTCCCCTCTTTTATTTAATTTATACTTAGAGCTCCTTATCTGAAATATTCTCAATAATCTGGAGATACGAGGTATCCCGATAGGTAATAATGTGGTGAAGATCACTGCTTACGCTGATGATCTTCTCCTCCATCTTTCTCATCCAAAAACATCTATCCCCGTCATGTTAGGAGAAATCACCAAGTTCAGTATTTTCTCAAACTATAAACTGAATGTCAATAAATCCTCCATTTTCCCTCTAAACCATAAGGTTTTCAAAAGTGATGTGTCCCCTTTTGGTCTCGGCTGGTCTCCTCGTGTTCTCAGATATCTTGGTATTAATTTGACGAGTAATCCCTCTTCCTGGTTCAAAGAAAACTTGGAGCCCCTTTCCCAAGTGATAGTTCAGGACCTCAATAGATGGTCTAAACTTCCTGTCTCTCTCTGGGGTCGCATCAATATAATCAAAATTAATGTTTTTCCTCGCTTGTTTTATCCCCTCTTGCTCCTTAATTCCTTTATTCCTTTATCATGGTTTCAGAAAATGCACAGAATCTTCACAAATTTGATCTGGTCCAATAAGCAATCCAGGTTGGCATATCATAAGCTGGCTGCTCAGAAAATGGATGGTGGACTACGGATCCCCCATCTGGCAATTTATTACTGGGCTAGTCATATTGCAAAATAATTGAGCTGGGTGAATCCGGGTCCGGAACATCTAAGACCGGTCGGGCTCAAAATTGAGTTAGACTTTATCCAGTCTGAGAACATTGATCCCCTGACTATTCTTTATGTTAAAATTGTGTCCCTTTCCGACACCTGTAGTTGTCCCATCCTCCGAACGTCTCTAAGAGTTCACGTACAGCTTTGTTCATTTTTGCGGTACTTCCCACATTTGGACTTGTCTCAGTCCATTTGGAACTCCCCCTCTTTCACAATAAATAAAAGGATGATTTCTCGTAAATGGTTGCCCCAAATTGGGGATGGGATAATCTCTACTTTTCTGGATGATGAAGGGGAATGGCTCTCAGTTTCTAATATAATTCGTAAATTTGACATCCCGTTAGCTTTTTACTTCAGGGTGGTCCAATTAAAACATCTGCTCTCTACAGTACTTGGTAATATTCCTCCTCGCCCACCTGCTTTTCTATTTGTATCTGATCTCTCTACCCTGTTGGGGTCACCAAGTGTCATTTCTAAAATATACTGAGTTTTATTTTATTGGAAATATGGGAGACCTGAAGGCCCCACTAGGCTCTGGGTTTCCTTCTTTCCCCAATACACTCCCAACTGGTCGGTTTTATGTAAGTTCTGTCATAAATATGTTTCTCAGGACAGGCTCTGACTTATGCAGTACCACATTATGCATAACATGTATAACACCCCTGTTAAGCTGAGGAAATGGGGCCTTATAAGACTGGGGGCTTGTACCAGAGGATGTCAGGAGGATGGCACACTTCTTCACATCTTTTGGTCATGCCCCAAGATAAGGTCTTTGTGGGTAGCTATACAGACTAACCTAGATCCTATTTTAGGTTTGTAAGATTGCTTCACCCCAGACGTATGTTTGTTGGGAGACCTATCCTCTATCAAAGTGAGAATCAGGAGATTTCATATTTCCATGATTGCATTATCTGTTAAAAAAATTGTACTTCGGCATTGGAAGGATATGGTAAGCCCATCATATCAGGAATGGGTTAATGAAATGCTAGCTAACCTTTGTACAGAGAAAGCGATAGTGAGCCTCCACAATAAGTTGCAGTGGTATAAGAATACTTGGGATCCCCTTCACACGCTAATCATGACCAGATCAGATATATGAGTTACTGTAACAATGATCTTTAATTCATGACACTATATAGTACTGCTTATCTTATCACAGTATGGACTCTGCTGCTGTATGGGGTGGGGGGAAGGGGGGATGGGGACAGCTCATGTAACACTTTGAACATATACAGAGCATGTTGTAACTCTCTGACCCCTGTATTGTGAAAATCTGTTAATAAAATATGAATTATATAAAAAAAAAGATTGCACAAAGTGCAGAAAGTAAAAAAACTCCATGCTTCTGGGACCAGGAATTGAAACCTGTTCCCAAATGCACTGTCTGCCTCCCTTGCTGCCAGTGGCTCATCCCATCGAGCCACGGCAGCTGCTTGCAGGGCCCCCTGTCCCAGCAGAGGTCTTACCATCTGCCTGGGAGAGTGAGGGGGTGCACTACTGCACAATTCACACACCCTTTCCCAGTTTTGCACCCTCTTGATCATTTCTACCATGCTGTTCCTGATACACAGTTATGTTGTGCGCTAGTAGGACCTTTCCTTACCTAGTCTCTCCCACTTCACCCTCCTTCCCCTTCCTACACTCTCTTCTCAGCCTTCCCCTAACAATTTTTATTTTATAAAGTCTCTCCATCATTATTTCACTCCCATCTTCCTATACGCTCTCTCTCTCTCTCTATCGCCATGCCCACTCAGTGCCCTCCAGTAAATGCCTTAATCATAGCCCTACCATGCCCTACTTTCTCCCTCCTACCCCTTTCTTCCTACTTCTTTCCTGTCCTCACTCCTAAGTTTCTCCTTATACTAAGGTTCATACTAAGGTGTGAGAAGCCAAGGAAGCTGGAAACCCATAATTACTCCTGTCATTTACCCATAATAAGCTATGTTGTTTCCATCTAAGATACATGAGTCTAGTCTTCTTAAACTGGGTCTTGTTTCTACTACTTATGACCTCCACTGGCAACTTGTTCCAAGGAGTCACCACCCTCTGTGTAAAGAAGGCCTTCATTCTATTGGTGTTAAATTTCCTTTGCATTAGTTGTAGCGGGGACCATCTGGTACATATTCTATCACTTTTGACTCCAGGTTTTATTCATTTAGCAGGTAGTTATTTTGCATTATTTTGTAGCATAATAATAGGCCTCCCCATATTCTTCTAGTTTTGAGGATCATTAGATTTAATTTCTGAAGTTGTTTTTTGTATGGTATTGTTTTTAAGTTAGGGATAAGTTTGGTGGTATGTTTTTGAATTTTTTCAATGTTGTTTATACACCCATAGAGATAGGTCCCCACACTGGGCTACCATAATGAAATAAAGGTCTCACATATGATCTATACTGATGCATGATAACCTCCTCACGTCTGCTCCTGAAGTTTTGTTTTATGGCCCATAATACTTTTTTTGCTATTACAATTTGATATTTACAGTGAGATTCATAGGTTAGGTTATTATTTATTGTTATTCCCAGGTCATTTTCCTCATCTGATTTTTTCAGTTGGAGTCCATTTAGGAAATAATTCCTATTGCTGCTGTATTTACCTAAATGTATAACACAGCATTTGTCTATATTAAAACGCATTCCTCTAAGACTTGCCCATTTCTGAATATTGCCTAATTCCACTTGTATAGTGGATGTATGATCAATATCAATAGCTATACCAGCTAGCTTTGTATCATCTGCATATTTACTTAGCTGATTTGTTGCTTCTTTACTCATGCTAGACATAAATACTCAAATTAGCACCAGTCCCAGGACAGACCCCTTCAGCACTCAATCATCCCAAGTACTGATTCTGAGTAATAACCATTTGTACACACCCTCTGTGTTCTGTCCCCCAACCAACCAGCAACCCATCTCACAATTCTGTGAGCTATATTTTTATCCATTAAACTTCAGATAAGCTCACAGTGCGGGACTTTATTGAAGGCCTTCATGAAATCCAAATAAATGCAATCCATTGATGCCCCCTATCTAGTGCAGATGAATTTTTTTTTAAAGAAACATAGCTGATTTGTTACACAGGATCTGCCTGACACAAATCTGTGTTGCTGTTTATCTATCTGATCACTACCTTCCAGGTGAGAATTTATTATATCTTTTAATATTGCTTCCATCAACTTCCTTTGGACTGAGATCAAGCTAATAGGTCTATAGTTTTTGTGATCTGCCCTACCCCTACTGCCCTTATTTTGTATAGGTACCACATTTGCTGTTAGCCAACCTAATGGGACTTCATTTTCCTTTAGTGATTTCAGAAATATCAGTCTAAGTGGGGTGGCAATATATGGTGACAAAAGTTTCAGCATACTGTTTGAAATATTTTCAGATCCTGCAGAGTGTGCGTTTTTTAAGTTATTTATTTTTTCAGACATATAATCTACTGTTATATTAATGTATGTTACCTCATTTGCTAGGATATTTACTGCATAAAGAAGCCTTAGTGAGAATACTGAACAAAGATATGAGTTAAATATATTTGCATTGCCTTTGGGGTCTGTAATTAACTGATTTCGCACAGTGATGGAGCATAGGTTTGAGTTAGTTTGCACTACCTCAAGACATCTTAATCTGTCTGTGCATTTGTATCTCTTTAGGGTCCAATCTCCATCTGTAACTTAAGGCACAGTTGTTTCTTTGGCTTCCCTTCAGAGTACTGGACAGGTGTGGTGCTTATTTCTGCATGAACATTGTACTCATTAATATACGTTTTTAAGTCAGGACCATCATCTCAAGTCACTCGTGATACAAATCACGTTCTTCATCATCTCGATCACAAATGCAGTCACAAATAATGATTCACGATCATTCACGTTATGAATCACAACATTAGTTTTTTTTCTAGTTACTTGGATGTATTGTAAGCCTGTTTTATAGTAACTCTCCAGGCGTCACCACCCCACCATTGTACTCATTAATGTTTGTTTTTAAGTTGGGGAGTTTTGTGCCACACCTCACTGGGGCCCGGGGAAGTACAGCCATAGGCATTCACGTTTCTTCATCATCACAGTCACAAATACAGTCACAAATCATGATTTACGATCACATTAATCATAACATTAATTGTTTTTAATAGTCATTTGGATGTATTGTAAGCCTATTTTGTAGTATCTCTCCATGCTTCACCACCCCACCATTGTACTCGTTCATGTTTGTTTTTAAGTCAGGGAGTTGGATAGTGTCTGCAGTACATACACAGACTGGAAAGAAGACAGACTGCACATATGCAGTTTAGCACAGTATACTTGCACTGCTCAGAATACAAAGTGTCACACATACAGAAGACAACATAAAAAAGGGCATAATTACATACAAGGGTCTGGGATGATGGAGGAATACATTTTATAACACAGCAAGAAAGGTGTGGGGGGCACATGGTGTGAGGAAAAAAAACTAATGTGGGATCCCATGGTGATCCAGAAGTAGTTCCCAGCATGGACATAATTTGCAACTGATGTCCTTCTATGTGATCCAGCTGCTGCTCCACAGCACTGACCCTCTCATTGTTCTCCTCAACAGCACTCCAGAGGACTGCCAAGTCAGCCTGTGTTACATGCAGTTCTCTGGGGTCCACACATTCAACAGGCTGACCTGCTGGTGGTGGGGGTGGGGGTGCTGGTGGAGCAGCAGGTGCTGCTGTGGCCCTCCTCTTCTTAGGGATGCAGCAATGCACAGCTGCATCATCTGCCACAGAATGGCCAGCAGGTGCAGGCATGGTCTGTTCTGAGGCAGCCTGCCACTTCAACTGCTGGGGATTGAGCATATGGGTGCGCTGGCCCCCAGTCCCCTGGTGAGTCCCCTGGGGGCTACGGTGCACCACCACATCACATAGGTGGCACTTGACCACACTGCTGTCCCCCCAAGTCAGTCAAAAAACTGCCAAACAACTGAGGTGCGGGGAGGACCAGGCACAGGCAGGGGATGGCCAGATGAACTGGCAGCCTGCTGGTCACAGTGCTGAACAGGGATGGAATCCACACCTGGGCCTGAGGGAACAGGCACATCCTGCTCCAGAGGACCTGGTGCTGGATTTGGTGGTGGTGGTTCAACTGCCTCAGAGTCAGGAGAAATGGCGGTGCTGGTTCTGCTTATGGGGGGGGGGGGGACTCACAAGTTTTGAGAGGTCGAACAGGAATGGATGCCCATGCCCTCCTCACATGTGCATGGTATGATGCCTACCACTACTATGCTCTCCCAGAGCTGCCCCCTCCCCAGACATTCCCTCACACTGGTCCATCTCTCTTACTGAGCTCCCTCAGTCTGAGCAATCACTACTCAAACTGTCACACAACACACACACACACACACACAGTCACACAGACAAACAACTAACTTCTTATAAAGGTAAGAAAAATAAGATTTACAGAAAGAACAAATTAAGCAAAAAAGAGTACAGAAAAGACAAAAAAATGTAGCTTTTAAAAAAGCTGTTGGGTCTAAATCAAAGTTTAAATCTCCTCCTCATTCTGATCTCAAAGTATCAGCAGTCACAAAACACACACTCCTCTCTCTTTCCAACTGCACAGGAGAAAGTAAAAGTGTCTGCTTGTATGATTCACTTTCTTCCTGCCTAGCTAAAGAGCATTGACTTACAGTACTGTAAGCCATGTGATGTGTGGGTGGCTGCCAAATCTGAAACACAAACTGGATCACTTAGAATCATAATGAGGAATGAGAAGTCCATTAAAAACAATGACTTCACCTTACTTCGCAATGCCATTCCGACTTAATGTGAAGTGGTAATGACAAGGCGGAGTGAGCACTTTGCATTGCCCACTCCATGTAGTGGAGTGGCAATGCGAAGTGCCCACTTCGAGTTCACTTCGCCAGCGGAATTTAAATTCACTGCATCTCTATGCAGGATCCAAGTCAGCATGGGTTTACAAAAGGAAGGTCCCATTAAACTAATCACATAGATTTCCTTGACTGGGTAACCAGAGTAGTGAACCAAGGGGGAGCAGTTGATATCGCCTGCCTTGACTTCAGCAAATCTTTCGATACTGTTCCACATAGAAGATTGATTAATAAGCTGGGTAGGCTCGAGGTGGGTCAGAAGTTGGTCAACTGGCTGGCGAACTGGTTGATGGGCAGAAAACAGATAGAGGTGGTAAACGGTATACAATCAGAAGAGATGCAAGTCACAAGTGGGGTACCTCAGGGATCAGTCCTGGGGCCAGTCCTCTTCAATATCTTCATCAGTGACATTGCAGATGGACTGGAGGGTAAGGTTTGTCTGCTTGAAGACGACACCAAGATCTGCAACAGAGAAGATGATCCAGATGGGATGGGCAGAATAAGAAGAGATCCGAATAAACTAGCAAAATGGTCAGAAGAGTGGCAAATGGAGTTTAACGCAAAGAAGTGGAAGATCATGCACATAGGGAAGAGAAACCCTGAAGCCATCTATAGGCTGGGAGGGGAGTTGCTTGCAGTCACAAGGGAAGAAAGAGACTTGGGCATCATCATCACTGATGACCTGAAATCATCCAAGCAGACCACTAAAGCAGCAGGAAAGGCTGGGAGGATGTTGGGGTACATTAGTAGGGGTATCACAAGTCAGAAGAGGGAAGTAACAATCCATCTTTACAAGACACTGGTTAGGCCCTTTCTGGAGTACTGCATGCAGTACCGGAGGCCACACCTTCACAAGGACATTAACCAAATTGAGGCAGTCCAGAGAAGGGCAACCAAAATGGTGCAGGGACCGCTTCAGAAAACATATGAGGACTGATTAACGGAGCTCAATATGTATACCCTAGAGCAAAGGAGGGAGAGAGGTGATATGATCGAAACATTCAAACACCTTAAGGGCATTAACAAGGTGAAAGAGTCTAACATTTTTCAATTCATGAAAAATAGCAGGACAAGAGGACACAGCATGAGATTAGAGGGAGGCCGATTAAGGGGTAATGTGAGGAAGATCTTTTTCACAGAGAAGGTGGTGGATGCATGGAATGGCCTACCTCAGATAATGGTGGATATGAATACAGTGCATGGCTTCAAACATGCATGGGATAGGCATAAGGGAGCAATACAGATGAGTATGACTAGATAGACCTTTGACAGAGCAAAGGCCGATGGCACATTCATAAGGCAGAAAAAGAAATGGGTAAACTGAATAGACCTTTCAGTCCTTATCTGACATCAACTTCTATGTTTCTAAGTTTCACAGATTATACAGTCACTTTTCTGTATGACTGAGTCTCCAATTACCAGTACATGCTTTTCCTGCATTACAACGTCTGGTGTTTTGGGTGTTGGATCTTGATTAGTGCTTAGGGTGCATACTTATTAAATAGTGTAATCTTTGTATTCCCAAGTGCCCTTCTCCTTTTATTCTTTGGCATTTTCTTTACTTTGGCCCAGTTCATAAAATCGGTGTCACCACTGTCCATTTCAGTAGAACTTGAATTTTGTTTGCCAACTACAGTACCTTTATTTCATCTTGTGCTGCCTTCTTTGCCATGTCATGCAGTACAGTGATCTGATTTCCATACTCAATTGTTTTAATCTGTTTGTTTAATATGTTTAGTTCACTCCTGAGTTGGCCTGTTTCCTTACATCTTTTACACAGCTACTCATCAGCTTCTACAAAACCTTTTACAGGTACATAAGTGAAAAAAGGAAGGCAAAGGAAGGGATAGTGAGACTGAAGGGGGAGGATGGGGGCCGCGTGGAGGATGAAAACAGTAAATCTGACATACTGAACAGGTATTTCTGTTCAGTCTTTACTGAGGAAGAGGAGGATAATGGGTCTGAAGGGAGTACAAGGGGTGAGAATGATGCAGAAATGGACACAAGTCCCTTTACACAAGAAAGGGTCCTCAAGGAACTGGAAGTAATAAGAGTTGATAAAGCAATGGGGCCAGATGGGGTGCACCCCTGGGTCCTTAAAGAACTCAGAGAGGTGGTGGCTGAACCTCTGGCTAGCCTGTTTAGCTGATCACTGGAAACAGAGGAGGTACCCAAAGACTGGAGGACAGCAGATGTAGTCCCCTTATACAAAAGTGGGAACAAAGAGGAAGTGGGGAACTACAGATCAGTCAGCCTCACCTCAGTAGTGGGGAAGATCATGGAAGCACTATTGAAGGAGAGATTGGTGGAACATCTGGTTGTCAATGGACTGCAGGATCCAAGGCAGCATGGTTTCACCAGGGGGAGGTCATGTCAGACCAACCTAGTTGAATTTTTTGACTGGGTGACTAGGGAGGTGGATCAGGGGAGGGCAGTGGACATGGCCTATCTGGACTTCAGCAAGGCCTTTGACACTGTGCCACATAGAAGACTATTACACAAACTAGGGAATATGGGTGTGGGCAGGACAGTAATGTGGTGGGTAGGTAACTGGCTGGGTGGTAGGACACAGAGGGTGGTGGCAAATGGCTGTCACTCCACAGAGGGAAGAGTGACCAGTGGGGTACCACAGGGATCAGTGCTGGGACTGGTCCTATTCAACATCTTCATCAATGACATTGCACAGGACCTAGAAGGCAGAATTTCACTATTCACTGATGACACAAAGCTCTGTAATAGAGTAGACACACCAGAGGGTGTAGACAGAATGAGAAGGGACCTGCAGAAACTTGAAGAATGATCAGAGATTTGGCAGTTGAAATTCAATGCAAAGAAGTGCAAGATAATGCATATGGGGCACAAAAACCCTGGCACAATATATCAGTTGGGGAGTGAGGATATAGCATGCACCAAGCAGGAAAACGATCTTTGGGTTATCATCTCTGATGACCTCAAGGTAGGGAAACAGTATGACAAGGCGGCAGGTAAAGCAAATAGGATGCTGGTATGCATAGACAGGGGCATCACCAGCAGGAAAAGGGAGGTCATGATTCCACTATACAAGACACTAGTGAGGCCCCACCTGGAGTGCAGCGTACAGTTCTGGAGATCTTACCTACGTAAGGACATATACAGGGTAGAGAAGGTTCAGAGGAGGGCAACAAAGATGGTACATGGATTGCTTCACAAGTCCTATGAGGGTAGGTTCAAGGAATTTAATATGTACTCCCTGGAGGAGAGGAGGGAGAGAGGGGACATGATAGAGACATATAAGTATCTTACAGGGAGGAACAGCGTGCAAGAATACACTATTTTTAAGTGAAAAAGATGTTTCAGGACTAGAGGGCATGGGATGAAGTTGGAGGGAGGACAATTCAGAGGAAATGTGAGGAAGAATTTCTTCGAAGAACAGGTGGTGGACAAGTGGAACACCCTGCCTGAGAACATGGTGGGGGCTGAAACAATCACAGGATTTAAGAATGCATGTGATAGACATAAAGGAATTCTGGAGGTCAGAGGTAAGGGGCAACAGAATTCTAGGAAAACATAAACTGAAGTTACAAACTCAAATGGGCAGTCTAGGTGGTCCATAGGCCCTCATCTGCCAACACTGTCTATGTATCTATGTATCTATGTACATTTGTTGTATACATATGGCAGCTGCAGCATTTTAAAATTGTGCCCTTGATAAATAACATCTTCAACACCTAAACTGTTTCCTGATTTACATCCATACCCTCCATCTTGCCACACTTCTGAGCTAACTTAGTTGGGTTCAAGTATCTAGGTTCAATTTGGGTAGTCCTACAGTCACTAATCCCTTATTGTGTTATTTTGTGTTGCTTATAGAACTTATTTTAGTTTTATTTTATTTTATTTACTAATTTTGTTTGTTTGGCTTATCATTTTGATTTTATAATTTAGGGTTGTTATTTTTAGGATAATATTGCTTTGGTTGGGTTTGGAGGGTATTTTTTTCTTCACTCCTCCCCTTCAGTTTACAACTTACCAGTGCTGTAGAGTGTTGGGTATTGTGCAAAGGAGATGGAGGGGGTTGGGGGACTACGAACAGTGGAGGGTGAATGAGGGGGTCATTGTATTGGGGTGGTAAGATCCAAGAGACGCCCTGGGGTGAAATGGAACCCAGAATGTGGTTTTCCATGTCTGGTTTCCATACCCAAGGGCACTACCAATTGTGGTGGGCAGGTGGTTCAGGTGGCCCATGAGGTTCGTCCAATTCGGGCGGTGTTGTGCAATGCCAAGTTCATCAAGAACAAGACTGCAATTATTGTAGATCTTGTTGAAACAGTGGACGTGGAATGCATCACCGAGACCTGGCTGAATGAGAACTCTGGCCCCATTTTGGAGGCTTTTACTCCAGCTGGGTACTCGGTGATACACCGCCCAGATTGGACCACGGGGATGGGGGGGTTGCGGTCTGTTTCAAGACCTAACTTAACCTCATGAGTGTACTAGTTGAGGTGGCTGAGTCATTTGAATGGGCTGTAGCAGCAGGTGTAGGTTATCAGATCGCCCTCATTTATCGTCCACCCAGTGATGATAAGCGATTCCTTCAGGAGATGGCTGACTTCATCATCGCCATGGCTTTTGAGTCACTCAGACTGATGGTTCTGGGCGACTTCAACACCTGGGTCGATGATGAACTCTCACAATTTGGTCAGCACTTCCTCCAGTTGATGATGTCTCTGGGCCTGACACAGGTGGTTACCACTGCTACTCACAAACATGGACACTCCCTTTACTTAGTCTTCCTCCTAGGCATCAAAACATCTGACTTGGTGGTGGAACCAGTTGGGTGGTCAGATCACTACACTGTGGGGTTTAGTTTTAGCATCTCCCTTCATAGGCCTACCCCTGTGGAGATGGTTAGGTGCTGTCCTTTACGAGATAAAAGTTCTCATAGCCTAGCGGCAGTGCTTGGCCTCTCGTCCCTCCCATCGGCAAGCAGTGATCCAGAGACCCTCGTGACGGCCTATAATTTGACTGTCTCGGTGGCTCTGGACTCCATTGCTCCAGTCTGTGTTCATCCTCTCTCCCTTCTCCCTTGATCCCCTTGGTTTGATGGGACTTTGAGAAAGATGCAGAGACTAGGACAAAGGTTAGAGTGTTGCTGGCGGAAGTCCGCCCTTGATACCGACTGCCTTAGATTGATGGACCGTTATCAAGTCTATCAATCTGCAATCACCCGTAAGAAGGCAGAATTCCTGTCTGGGGAGATTGCAGCTGCTCAGAATCGACCAGCTCAGCTTTTCCAAACTGTGAACAGACTGTGCAACCCAGCTTGTCTACATGTTTGGAAAGCCTTTTTGCAATTAGAGTGAGAAGAGCTTGCTCGATTCTTTGCTGATAAGGTGGCTGACATCAGAGTGGTACTCCAGCCTGCACACTCTATGGGTGTTGCTTTTGATCAGTACGAAGGCACTGCACCTCGGCCTTCTCAGAGTTCCTTCAACCAACCAAAGTTCATGGATGTCATGCAGATCATCCAGGGTGTGTGCCCTATGTGTTGTAGTTTGGGACCCTGGACCAATTTCCCTAATTTTAGGTTGCATTGATGTCATCAGTCCAGTCCTTGCAAGGATAGTCTGGTGCTCCTTGGAATCTGGAAAGTTTCCTAGCTCCCTGAAAGAGGTGGTGACACCACTCTTGAAGAAAGCTACCTTGGACCCAGAATGCCATGCAAACTACAGACCCATCTCTAACCTCCGCTTTTTATGGAAGGTGATTGAGAAAGTAGTGGCAGTGCAACTGGAGGACCATTTGACCATCCATGCCATCTATGAACTGCTCCAGTCCGGTTTTCAAAAGAGACATAGTACCGAGACAGCACTGGCTCAGGTGCTTTAATGATCTCCTGATGGCTAGAGATTGGAAGAGCTGTTTCATCTTGGTTCATCAGTATTTGTCACCATGGACGATGAGGTTTTGCTGGTCACCTGAGGTACATCTGTGGACTGTCGGGAACAGTCCTCAGGTGGTTTGCATCAATCCTTATGGCTACAACACAGAGAGTGGTGTCTGGGGTCTTTTTCTCAGGCACTATTTTTCTGTCATGTGGGATTCCTCAGAGTTCAGTGCTGTCACCCATGTTGTTCGCGGTGTACATGCTACCCCTCAGAGACATTGTAAGAAAGTATGGGCTGAGGTTTCACTGCTATGCTGATGATACCCAGCTCTACCTTTTTTTTGCACCCAACCAGGATGAAGCTGTCTCTATCTTTAATAACTGTCTGAAAGAAATCCAGGAGTGGATGGATTCCAGATGGCTGAAGTTGAACTCAGAAAAAACTGAGGTACTGGTTGTGGACCTAGGTCGCCAGATAGAGGGGGTTGGGGGTTGGTTCGCCCTCGGGACTTTTTCTAAGTGGCATTTCACTCATGAATTCTGAACAGGTGTGTAATCTGGGGGTAATTTTTGATGAAAGGCTAACCCTGCATTCGCAGGTGTCAGCTGTCATCAAATCTTCCTTTTATCATCTTAGGAATATCGCCAGGATTAAGCATCTGGTTCCGTCTGGTGACCTTCCTACTTTGGTCCACGCCTTCTTGGCCTCACGCTTAGGTTATTGCAACTCCCTTTATCTAGGGCTTCCTGGAGTGGAAATCCACCTCCTGCAGCTGGTGCAGAATGCGGCAGCACAGTTTTTGATGGGATCTGCTCAGTCCTGTCATATTTCACTGGTGCTGCGCAAACTGCACAGGCTGCCAGTAGAGTGGCGGATCACCTTCAAAGTCAGTTTGCTGACTTTTAAAGCCCTACACGGACTTGGCCTGGATAACCTGAAAGAGCTCCTGGTTCCTTACTGCCCTGGACAATCACTCCGCTCAGCTGATGAGGGGTTGCTAGAGATTCCAAGTGTGTGTTTGAAATCATATGGGATGAAAGCATTTATGTATGCAGCCCCTAAACTTGGGAATCCTCTAGCCCGTCAGTTACGGGAGTGCACAACTGTGGAGGGATTCAAGAAAACTTTAAAAACATTTTTGTGGTACCAGGCATTCAGTGACTGATCTTCCTTTTTTGATGTGCTGCTGTTTTAATGCTAATTTTAGGCACCTTGGTTATGGATAAGGCACCGTATAAATAAAATGTATTATTATTATATTATTATCCAGCTGCTCACTTTTATAGTGTTCTCCCCTTGTCCCCTTGTCCATGCATCTCCACGCGTCATGCCACACACATGTCCCATTCGACTTCACCCCATTTGCTGGGCTGGCTCCCTCTTTAAGGTCATGGAACCGGAAGTCATGTGACCTGGCACTCACTAGTGTTTAAATCCCGAAAAGTGTTTTGTTTTTAAAGTAGTGCCTTTATTCAGCAACAGAAGAATATAAAAATCAAGCCGAGGTGCCCATAACACAGATTTTTGCCCCTACTGAAGGGTTGTAGTCCCTTAGTAAACGTTAAGGACTACAAGCCCCTCCTCCTTCCTGTGAAATCCTTCCTGCTTAACAAATTCTGTTCCGAATGTACAAAAATAGATTTAAACTTCCAGAGGAGCTTTGTTCTGCTGCTTGCAGCTAATGCACTGACCCACAGCTTTCACAAAGCACTGTCTGAAATTACCTAGCTGCTAGATGCCAAAGGCTTTGTAGGCCTGGAAACCAGTACACAGATTGGATGTGCACCTATCCATATCTGGCCCTTGTGGGGTTTGCACCTCAGAGGGACACAGGTTTGCCTCTCCCTCTCCACCTTAACTTTTTCCTTGTAAGCCAGGAAACCAGTACACAGACTGGGTGAGCACCCAGCCATGTCTGGCCCTTGTGGGGTTTTTATTTCTCAGAGAGAAAAAGTTTTGCCTCACCATCACTACCTACTACCCTTCTCCCACACCTTTCACCTTCTACTCTAGTTCTCTATTCCCCTTTTTTTCTCCCTCTTTTTGCTACTTCCCACTTTGTGCTGTACCCCCTTCTGCCCTCCCATATTTAATTTTATTGTTGTTTCCACTACTAAAAGATATTTCTCCTATTCCTAGCCTTGGGATATCAAAATTAATTCCCTCTGCGATTTCCCAGTACACATACTCTCCTATTGTATGCAGCTGTTACACTGCCATTTTTTAATCAGGTAATGAAGTATACATATCTATCTATCTATCTATCTATCTATCTATCTATCTATCTATCTATCTATCTATCTATCTATCTATCTATCTACAGTATTTATCTATCTATCTATCTATCTATCTATCTATCTATCTATCTATCTATTTATCTATCTTTATCTATCTATCAGTCTATCTATTCATTGCAAAAAACTCCATTAATGCATCAGTTAGTGCTGTCATTACAGTGACAAAAGTTTGGAAATTCAATTTTAGGGTTTCCAACTCTACCATCCCACCTCACCCCAATCACCCGGGTCTATGTCAATTCACTCCTTCGTTTTCACTCCCGGTCAACTTGCTCCCGACGACTCGCTTCCTCATTAATTTACTCCCGCGGATCTCACTCCCTGACAACCCACTCCCGCTCCTTATCCCGAATACAATTTATCTAGACACAGTGATTACAGCCTTGAGATACTGCCCAAAGTACAGTTTGCCAGCATCAAATTCCAGTTACTAATGCTGTCTCTCTGGGGCATTTCATAGATAGAAGCAATTAATTAAATGCCAAATGCAGGTGCTTTTGGATTTGAAAACACATGTACAACTGAAACGACACTCTGACCTCAGCTGAGAATGCTCTGACTATAGGATTACAGTACACTGTCCTGTTTTTTTTTTAGTACTTATTTATGCTAGTTCCCTGCCCCCTTCCCACAGAAAACATAATTCCCTTTCAGCCCCCAGGGCACCTTGGATTGCGGCTGGCGCTGCTGGGCTAGCTCCCTGCCCCCCCATAGAAAACTTCAGGTAAGCACCAGGACAGACTCAGCGGTTGCTGCTCTGCTTGATTTTTTGAATTTAATCCCAGGTTGCAGCCTAGTCACTTGGGACTTGATAATACTCCCCAGCGCTCATTTAATTAGCTTAAAATTACTCAAGCTCCTAGAAAGGTTCCTAAAAAAAATCTTTCTCAAAATCTCTGTATATTTCCTGTCTAAAAACTTTTGTTTATGTTGACTTGATGGGGAGTCAGTTCACAGAAATACTGCTCAACAGATTCAAATGGGCGGATACATGATGCAGATGCATCCCGCATTGGTGGGAGTGAATTGACTGGGAGCGGAATGCCACAGGAGTGAAAAAAACTGGAGCAAATTGTTGGGAGTGCATTGTCCGAGAATGAATTGACAGGAGCGAATTGACGTGCTCCCCAATCACCCACCCTCTACATACCAACAGGCAACAGGGTGTGCCTTGGGGTCATCAGTCCTAACTCTCATCCCATTCCATTTGTAAAGAAGCTGAGATGGTACAGCATTGGAGAATGGGGTGAAAGTTAAGACCGATGACCCCAAGGCACACCCCGATGTCTGTTGGTGTATAGATGGTGGGTTGGGATGGTAGGGTTGGTAACCCTAAGATCAAATTTCAAAACATTTGTCTCTGTAATGACAACCATAACTGGTGCATTAACAGATTTTTTTGGAATGAATTGCCCTTCTGTTTGAAAAAGTTTAATGTTACTCATATGTGGTTGTGGGAGCACAGAGCCCAGCTCCCATCATATGTACATTTTGTAATTATCTCTGATTTTCATGTGGGAGTGCAGTGCCCATCAGTACATAAGTGTAGAGATATTTTATGACCTTGTATGTTTCAGTGGGAACACAGGGTGCTCCCACTCCTGCATAATGTAGGGCCCTGTGCTCCCATTATTGCATAACAGGATCCACATGTGGGAGCACAGCAACCTAGGGGCCTTTCACTCCCATGTACCCATAAGTATAGAGACATAACACATGCCTAGAGCCATTCCAGGTAACCCTTGTGCTGCAAATGTGGCAATATCTCAGCAACCATAGGAACTTCAGAAAAAATTCAACTGCAGCTGTAATCATGACCTGGTAAACTCCACGCATGCTTAGTAAAGGTGTACTAAGTTGTGCTTAGCAAAAAATATGTATCTTGAACCACTTTCGAAATATAGCAGCTGAAAGGCAGTGCATATGCCACAATGTTATCCTATGGAAAAATTAGCAATTTTGGAGTGCTGTAAGTATGTAACCAGTGTAAATATTTTCACCAAACCAGAAAAAGGCACATCTGTGGTGCAAGCCCTTGTTACATTGTAAATTTCAGCGCAAAAGTCCTATCTGTTTTTTTCTATGAGTGGCAAAGAAACTGTTTTTGGGGGGGCAGTTTAGCTGTGGAACTTTCAAGAAAGTACTGCTGACTTTCGTGAAAGTCCCATTGGTTTACATGCAAAGCTTTTATGAAACTACTGTGGACTTTCCCGAAAGTACTGAGGATTTTCATGAAAGTACCGTAGAACTTTCATGAAAATACGTGGAAGTTTTGCACACGTTCCATAGTTAAAATGGAGGAAAAATTTGAAAAACATATTTCTGGGCATGCTAGTGAAAAGATAATGCCATGGTCATGTTTCTAGGGCCCCAAGTAGGTAAACCCAACTGTTGGTATTTACCAAGGGGCAGTATTTTTTGAGCTACATCATTTTTTCCATGTTGCTAACTGAAAACAACATGGCAGCAGCATGAAAGTAAAAATCTAAAACTCAACAGTAAAACTGGCTTTCACAAAAGTTTTCGTGGTGCACATATATTTTCCCCATAGGCTATAATGGGAAATGAAAAAGTGTAATAACTTTTGAACTGATTAATATTTTTTTCACCATACCTTCAAAAGGCACTTCCCTGACCCCATATACTCTGAAAATGTCAGACCAGACAGACAAACCATTGAGGCTGTAGAGATGAGCAAAGAGTTTTCCAAAAGTTGTGGATTTTTCACACTTTTTGACACTCCGCAGCTCCCCAACTGCAAATCCAACTGGAACAAAACTTTTTAGATCTAGAGAACTATAGCACCATACTGTGTATGCAAAATTTTAGGCAAATCAGACGAACAATTGCAAAGTTATTACAATGCAAAAATTTGAATTTAGCCTTAAAGTGCCTTCTCAACCCTAACTATGGTGGCACTACCATGTCAATATAATATGTATATGAAGTGTATGTTTGTATTTTATTTTTGAAGCTTTGTTTTGTATATTATCAATTTGTACTTATCCCCCCCCCCCCCGGATGCATTTGGAAATGAGCTATTTTAGCTCAGTATGACTTTCCTGGGGAAACTTTTCAAATAAATAAATTAAATCCTGCAGTCACCAGGCTGTCAAGACAGTGAAATAGTAGGGGAGCTGCTTACCATGCCAAATATGTGATCCAAGCCCAGACCACTGCTATGAGCCAGTATGTAAAGAATGAAGGCCCAACAGAATGTTCTCAGAATGGGGTGGGCATGATCTCCTGACATATCAATTGCCCTTTGAACTTCTAGGGACATCAGTAGGCAGACCTTCTGAGGCAGGGTTGCTGGAAGGGGCCGGGCTCCTGGAATGACAAGGGAAAGGTTTTAAACTGCTTGGTTATGCAAATCAAGGGCTTACCTACCCAACTAATCAGCACTGATGGCTGATATTCAGCCCTCACACTGCTCTCTTGAACTTGCATAGCCAATGGCCAAACACCAATTATTTTAACAAAGCTGACCATATGCGATCACTTTCTGACTATGAGAGCAAAGTTGCCAGTGCTCTTGTGGTTAACATTTTTTGGAAAAAAATAGTTTCTTCCAAGGTCAGGGAAAAAAGTGAAAGCCCCTAGTTCCTCTTTCACGAACAAGATAAAACAATGTCCCCTTACCTAACCTTACCCAATACTTTTACAATTAAAAAAGTCAAATTAAATTTCTTAATAGCTATGTTTCCCCAGGGAAAATTTACCTATTCAATGCTGACTTTCCACATACAGTGCCAGTTTACCTCCCCTTTACTACTGAAATGACTTTAGTTGTTCTCTAGTAAAACCTCTTAATTGTTGCAATATTTGTTGTATCATGGTGATCACAGAAATAGAAAGAAATAATGAGCCTTACGGTTCTTGAGGATAATCTTGTAGAACAGCTGTGTCTATCTCACAAACTAGATCCTTGGATTTCAACAATGTTAGAATGTAAACATTATTTTCAAACAAAAATGCTGAATTCTGATTGAAAGGCAGGCTGGTAGTATTCTCTCTACTTAGGTCACGTAATTTGTAATGGGTATATACAGTTGCTGGTTGTCAAACCCTCATTTGAAGGGGGAAAACAAGGTCCAAAATGACTATTAATGTTATGGGTAACTGGCAGAATTTCAGACTAATACATGTGATAAATGTTATTTGAACAGGAGAATATGACTATCATGTGCTCGGACATTTTTATGGACAAAGAACCTCTGTGCGCAAACACTGAGGCAAGGGTTACCCCAAAAGGCCTTTGGCTGGGAAGCCAAGTTTCAAGAAAATACAAAATCACACATGCCCACACAATGCAAAGCATCATGGGCTACATATGCAAATCACCACAGAATGTTATGCTGGTCCAACTTAAACTCTCAAACATTCAAACATTTTGATGATGCCCATGTCACTCTCACAGAATGTGTCTTCATTAAAGAAACAAGCTCACTAATCACAGACTGTTCTGGCTGAGCACTGTAGAAGAGGTTGTATATAATGGAATAAATTCATTTAAAAAATGTTCTGATTTACTTTGAGCCCCTTAACTTGAGTCATCTCTTCTCTCAGCTCCTCGCCCACCCATTCACTCACTTAGTGTTTTACTCACTTGCTACTTTAAACTGAGTGGATTCTGCTGTGACACTGACAGGCAAGCAGAACAGCCAGCATGAGTTTTTCAGCATGGGAAAATGGCTTAATTACACTTTCAGGAGAGGAAAACAAGGAGTTAGAATTTATAGATTTTAGCAACTATATGTTCTTTTCCAAAACAGTATAATCCCATTTTTGACCACAACCTGGGGCCAGCAGTTTCCTCTGGGAAGCAGTACAAAACAATTACAGTATGACCGTTTACTGCAAATACTGCTCTTAATGTTTGGGCTGCTCCCTCCCAAAAGCCAGAGGTCACAAAAGCTCAGTTTCATGGTGGGAGCCATTAAACCAACTAAATATACTGTGATTCTAGACAGCAATATAAATTAATATACCTGACATCTGTTGGAGATAGCATTTGGTTAAGTTATACAGTACATTGGAAGATACATTTTACTTCTGCTTATTCCAGCAACAGTGCAACTGAGAACAGTTCAAAGCTGGTATATTATATTTAAATTGTTAGTAACAACCAGCTTATATTAAGATTGAAAATATAGCACTGCTGGTAGAGCTGGTTGTGTATTATGGAGAAGACTGTTGTTGATACAAGCTAAATAACCTCTTTCTATAAAAGTTGTAAATAGTAGGTCAACAATTCAAATGTCTGTATGCCACATGCTCAATCATGCTGCTTTTGTAAGCAATTAAAATGCATGGTAATCCTGGACCATTTGTATCATATTTAAAAGTACTTAACAATTGATGTCACAGGAGACTCCAATTGTTCATGAATAGAGGCAAAAGAGGCCCATCTAGCTGCAGCCAAGAAAAACTCCATCTGCCTCTTGAACAACCAGAAACACATTTTGTTCCCTAGTTTAAGGAACAGATGGCTATATTTTATGTGTCCTTATCAGAATTCCTTTCTGTATGGTTTTGTTACAATATTCTATCATTGAAATCCGCTGCTTACATGGTGATGTACGTTTCGTCTCCCAATGTTCACAAAGCCCAAATACAAAAGTAATCCATCCAGCTGCACAATCTCATTTTACAATTTAAAGACCTGGTGGCAACAAAAGTAGGACACAGAAGATGCTATTCATTATTTGTTACATTTTATTGCTTACTGTATGTGTTTTTAATTTTCCAGTTCCTCATTAGAAGGTTTTCTACACAAGATTATTAGGTGTGATGTGAAGTGCAATATTTTACCTGGAGACTTACATCTCTAATTTAACTACTTTTCACACCTTGTCAATAATGCAGCCTAACTTACAGCAAAGTGACATCACAGGATCTGGTTATAGGTCATTATCACTTCTTGGTCAGCTGTGATCTCACAGTTTATAAGATCCGCATTTATCTGAAACCTGAATTTCTGAACACCTCAGTTATCTGAAAATGAGTCATGTCCTCAGTTACTTTAACTGACCACTAAAATGTGTTCATGCCAGACTGCTCAGACAGTGATCAGCACTGTGATTAGCAATACTTTTGTTTGCAGTAATTATTTTGATTGCAGTGATTAAAGATGGTATGGAATTCCTGAGAAGGTGTTATTCCTCACCTCTAAATATGTAGCTGAAAAGATTAGGGCAGATAACAAGCACAGGCTGAGCTACTGAGTGACAAAAATGACAAAACACAAAAGGTCTGCTCCGTACATAACTGTCAAACTGCAGATGCTTGAATGTTTGGAAGCAGGAGATAAAGTCATGGACATAGCCCGCAGGTTCAGTGTTGGTTATACACAATCTGTAACACTCACCAAGTGAAGGATAAGATCCACAATGTTGCAGTATCCATGGGTTCAGGTGTTAAAAGAGAGTCCAGAAAAACGATGCATAGCTGCCGTGATGAAACTTTGGACCGAGCAGTGTACTTGTGATTCATTCAAAACTGGTCCAAGGGAACTCTGATTTTGGGCACCATAATTAAACAGAAGGCATGACAGTTCCATTAGAAGCTTGGAAGGGACACACCAGTTTCAGACAGTGAGGGGTGACTTGATTATTTCATGCACATGCATGGTATCCACCAACTGTCTATAGCAGGTGAGAGCCTGTTATCATGTGTTGAGACTATTGACCTATTTAGAAAAATAAAAAACTGATAACAATGACATCTGCAGAGGGGGTAACAGATGAGGCTATCTACAACACTGATGATATCATGAGCTACTGGAAATTGCTACCTGAAATAGCATTGGCACACATAGAAACTCATGCATCTGGTTTCAGAAAGAACAAGGAACACCTAACTGTCCTTGCCTGCAGCAATGCCAGCAGATCACACAAGCTTCCCCTTCTCATCATTGGGAACTCACAAAATCCCAGATGTTTCAAGCATGCTATCGTGAGTAACCAGCCAATAATCTACAGGGTGCAATGCAATGCCTGGATGAGCTGTAAAATTTGTAAGGACTGGTTTTGTAACAATTTTGCACCAGCACTAAAAATACTTCTATAGACTAATGGACTCCTGACAAGAGCCATTCTTTTGAATAATAATGCTGGACCCCATCCGAGCACTCTGATAACTGAAGATGACTCCACTCATTGTGAATTTTCACCTGGCAATAAAACAGCACAGGTCTAGACCATGGATTAAGGGATTTTGGCCACAATGAAGAAACAAGTTACTTACCTGTGCCCTAAATGAGGAGTACAACAGTACAGTACATCTCTGTGCTTTATCATTGTCACTAAACATAAAGGATGCCATCTTCATGCTTGTGGAGAGCTGGGGTGAGATAAGGAGAGTCGCTATCATGAAATACTGGGACATGTCAAGGTTATTTAAGGACTGTGATACTACTGGCAGCAGTATTGAAAGTCTAGAGGATCAAGATCAAGAAGATTAGGTAGAAACTGCACTGCACAGTGCTGTGGCTGAGCTGAAGATCGACATTGATCAATGGCAGCTAGAAGACTCTCAGGACCCAGGATACAAGCAACTCAATGATGCCAAGATTGTGGCATCAGTGTCAGCCAATGACAATGAGGAAAACAAGAAGACAAACACAGGAGAAGACAAGGGAAATGACACACCAGAAGCACCAAAAGACTCAGAGGGAGTTCACATCTTCAAAACATGCATCAGATGTCTGGAAAATTAGCATGAAGCTGACCCACTACAGAGTCTCCTGTTTCGGCAACTAGGGGGTAAAGCCATGTGACTCTGTAACTCTAAAAAAAGCAATCTGCAAACTTTGATTACTTTAAAAAGCTGTAGAGATATTCTGCACTACTGTAACTACAGTGTATTTTAACTCTGTGAATCAGTAAATGATGAAATACTTTATTAATTAAAAGTGGCACTGTGTGTTTGCTACTGAGGTCAGTATAAAGCCGTCATTTATCCGAAATCCTGTTTATCCAAAAGTTTTTTATGTTTTTTATATAGAAACTATTCTACAAAAAAACAGAAAACAATATTTCAGCTTCAAGAAGCAACAGTTGGCAACTTTTTAAAATTAATATTAATCCACATACTAGCTTTATAAAGCCAGTGATTTTGCATGGCATATTCCTTTTATAAGATCCAGTCATATGTTTGCCAGTCCTGCTGTTCTCCTGGGGCTAAGCACAGTCCTTTGTTACTGTACTTAGCCAATGGAGGACAGAAGATCAGCAAACAAAACACCAAAGCTTACAGTATAAAAACTCTAAAATGCACTGCAGGTTATTTAATCTCCTATTGCTTCAGCCCTGCTCTGATGTCAGCTGCAGGGGATTCTGGGATTTGCAGTTACAGAAAATGTTAGCTTGGAAGTCAGCAAAACAAATCTGAGGCAGTCTACTACACTGCAGTAAACAGAATATAAAAACGATGTTTTTGCACATAAAGTGAAAACAGACCAGTGTCACCCTTGGGTGTGGGAATCTAAGGGCTCACTTGATCACATTAAATTCCATACAGAAGTTCTGGAAGGCTATTCATTCCCTTTTTGACCCTGCAACGCAGTCAACCTCCCTGATCATCAAGTTGGGAGACGTTTCCACCTCTAATCCTCCCAAGGTTGCTGCAGGTTACAATGATTTATTCACCTCTTGTGCAGTTTCCCTCCTATCCTTCCCCACCTACTCATCTCTTCCCATTGTTCATACCTCCAACCCTCCCTTACCTTCTCCATTCTATCTCCTATGAACTACATACTGCATTTAGGAAAGAAAATATACCATTTGCCCACTTAGTTCTTCCCCCACCTGCTCAGTAGGGGATACCCCTTCCCATTTTCATTAAAGTGCTTATCAAGTTTGAATACTGTACATATGCACATTTTTGGCAAATTAATCTTTGTTAATGCATACGTTTGGTTAATTTAATGCCACAAAAGAAGGGAAATGTAACTTCAGGATTTCTAACCCTACCTCCCCACTCCCACCCCCAAGCATGAAAATGAAAAATAAAATTAAGGTTTGGGGTCTCCAGAGTCTTGACGAATTAGTGGTGGGGTTTTCCTTGGGGTTGACAGTCTTAATGCTCACACCTCTCCCCAGTCCATAGCCTGCAGTCTAAAGTACAAGGTACAGCTCCAAGCTACTGCCTTATAGTGGCACACTCTTTGAAGGTGGAGAAGTATGTCTGGCCACATGTTGCAAACACAGTTTGTTGTAGCTTTCTTCACAAAGGGCTCTGCAGGCCCTATATGAAGAAAAGAGATCATGTGTGATGCTGTTTGCTCAGGGAAAGGGGTGGGCATTAGGGTTGACAACCCCAAGGAAGACCCCACCATTTATTCTCCAAGACTCCGGAGACCTAAAACCCTATTTTTTTTTCCTTTTGCTGATTGGGGGGTTGGGGTGGGATTTAAGGTTGGAAACCCTAATGTCACATTTCCTTACTTTGTGGCATTAAATTATCCTAACTGGTGCATTAATGACGCTTTTCGAAAAGAATGTCCTTTCTGTTTTAAATAGTGGACTTACATCCTCATTTGAACAGGTCTCTTCGCGACCTGCATGAACAGATGAAAATGCCTGCACCAAGGGAAGACTCCAACCACCAACAGCAGTGCAATGATGGATGTGAAAAACTTGACAGTTAACTCAAAAATTGTTATAACTCCAAAACAGTATAATACTTTTTCACCAGACCTTCAAAATCCACACCCCTGGTACAGGACCCTTCAAGCCTAAATATTTCATGAAAAAATTCCACACTATCTAGGCTGTAGGTAACTGCAAACAATATGTGATGCTAAGTATAGTTTTATATTGTTTTTGATTTGGTGCTCTGTATCTCAAAAACCATAAAAGATTCCATCGCAAAACTTTTTAGTCTTGAGACCCTGACAGCTTGACCATGCATGCCAAATTTGGTGCTTTTTGTTCAAATGATGGCAAAGATATTAAGGTTCAAATATTGGAGTTTAACATTGAACAGCCTACTCGACCCTAACTATACAGGCACTACTGTGCTTCTATAATACAGTATCAGCTGATAACACCTGCTGCAGGAATTTGTTCCACACAGAAGACACTTATTCCAAGAGATAATTCTTCCTGACATTTCAATTGAAATTTCTTCCCTTTGATGTTATTGTGTGCCCTCTTGTTCTCTTGTCCTTGGATATTTGAAAGCGATGTACTTGATATGATAGCGTTAGCACTTTCAGACATTTGAATACTGTGATCGTGTTTAACTTGCATCTCCTCTTTCCAATGAGAAGCGGCCTAGTCCTGCCAGTTAGCCTGCCAGTGCAATGGTTGTGGGGTGGCAATGTTCCAGGAGACATTCTGGAGGCTGCAATGCTGCCCTATTTGCAGGCACCTCTCTGGTCTGAGAGAGAGGAGGTTGCCCATCTCCAGGCTGACCTGGCTAGGATTCGTGAAACCTCCTCCCCCACCCAGGGACCACCAGGGCCAAAGCCACTACCTCAGAGGTTGCCAAGAAAGAGGAGAGGCTGGACCAGGGTGGGCTCAGGGAGGGGAGAGGGTGGTGGAACAGAGTTGCATCCCTCCAGCTGTACCTCTTCACAATTCATTCACTCTTCTGGTGGATAGTGGTTCCTCTATGGAGGCACCTGCAGTGGAGACCAAGGAGGATGCCTGGAACCTTCACAAAGGAGACCCACAGGAGGGTGGCATGAGACCCCACAGGGGAAGGAAACAACTCCTGGTGGGGGACTCAATCATTAGGGGGGGTAGAAATGGGGAGAAGGAGAGGGATGTGGTGCCTGCCTGGTGCCACGGCTTGGAGGGACAGGAAGCGAATCCTCAGGATCGTGGGAGCAGTTGCATGAGGGAGGGAGCTGGATGTCATTGTCCACCTAGGGACAAATGACCTGGCTAGGAATGGGATCAGAGCATTGCAAGAGGAGTTTGTAGAGTTGGGGAGGGGGCCTTAGACAAGTAGCACATACAGTAACCTTCTCGGAGGTGCTGCCTGTCTATGGCAAGGGTGATGCTAGGGTACTCATCACCAGGTAATTCAAAGAATGGTTGAAAAACTTGTGTGGAGCTCAGGGTTTTGGCTTCATTGGGGACTGGGGAGCCACCTGGAGGGATGCAGACCTATACTGGTGTGATGGTCTGCATCTGTCCGGGGGGGGAACCAGGATCCTAGGTGAGAGGTTTAAATGCTTCATTGGCAAGCATTTAAACTAGCCAAGGGGGGAGGCACTGAAAAGGAGCAGGGAAATCCCAGCCTCCCACAAACCACAGTAATTAGTGAGGTAAACACCAAGGTAGAGAAGTCATTAGGGAGCAGGACAGAAGTAAATGTAAAAAAAAGGCAAAGGCAGTAAGGACAGGAATGGGGCTAAAAGGGGTAAGGCCATCAAAAAGTGGAGGGCGATGAGTACCAATGCTCATAGTCTGTGTAACAAGCTCCCTGAACTGGTGGCCTTGATGGAAGAGGGTTGCCTGGATATTGTGGCAGTCACAGAAACATGGTACACAGAGAGCCATGACTGGGATGTCAACATACCAGGATACATAATCTACAGGAGGGACAGGGAGGGTAAAAAAGAAGGAGGAGTAGCTCTTTATCTAAAGGAAGGGATCAAAGCAACAGAACTAAAGAGTAAACAGGGAGCAGATGAGACACTCTGGGTCACCCTGGAGACAGGAAATGGCACCACAATCCACATGGGGGTTGTATACAGACCCCCATCTCAGGGGGAGGGAATGGACAAGGAAATGATAGAAGGCTTTCTTAGAATGGCAGAAAAAGGGGAGATATTGTTGATGTGGGACCTGAATATGCCAGATGTTAACTGGACCACCTTTGCTGCAGGCACATCCAAGAGCTGGGTCATTCTTGATGCCCTACAGGGGGCATGCCTCAGACAGCTAGTATTGGAACCCACTCAGGAGGGAGCAATCTTAGACCTGGTACTCTCAAATGGGGATGGAGAAAGAATCTTAGATTTAGAAGTGGGTAGCCATCTGGGAACAAGCGACCACCAAACAGTGTGGTTCACGATAAACACAGCCATACAATCAAGCCATACAAAAGCAAGAGTACTGGACTTTAGGAGGGCTGACTTTGGGAAAATGAGAGAGTGCCTCATAAAAGCACTAGCAAACAGGCAAGAAGCAGGGGTGGAGGAACAACGGAGAGTAATCAAAACAGCCATCACAGAGGCAACAAGCCTTTGTGTAAAGCAAATCAACAAAACACAACGAAGGAAAAAAACGCTATGGTTCTCAAAAGAGGTGGCAGGGAAGGTTAAGGAGAAAAGGATAGCATTCAGGAAATATAAGGAAACACAGATGGAGAAGGACAGAGAACTTTATCAGTTAAAGCAGAAAGAGGCTGGGAAGGCAGTCAGAATAGCAAAGGCACAAACCAAGGAAAGGATAGCCAACTCTGTTAAAAAGGGGGATAAGACGTTTTATAGGTACATTAGGGAGCGAAGAAAGACCAAAGGAGGGATACTGAGGCTTAATAAAGGGGAGGGAATGTGGGTAGAGGGTGACAATGAAAAAGCAGGGATACTGAATGAATATTTCTGCTCAGTATTCACAAAGGAAGAGGAGAGAGGTACCTAAACCAAACAAGAGAAACACTCTGAAGACGGGTCAATACCAGTCCATTTACAGAAGAAAGGGTTCTGAAAGAACTAATAAAATTGAAGGTGGACAAAGCAATGGGGCCTGATGGATTCACCAAGAATTCTAAAAGAACTAAGGTAGAACTAATGACACCACTGACTACTCTCTTTAACAAATCATGGGAGGATGGGGTGGATCTGAGGACTGGAGGAGGGCAGATGTGATTCCTCTTCACAAAAGTGGGAGCAGGACAGAGGCAGGAAACTACAGACCAGTTAGGTTGACCTCAGTGGTAGGGAAAATGATGGAATCACTTCTGAAGGAAAGAATTGTTGAGTACCTAGAGGCCAGTGGGGCTGGGACCCAAGGCAGCATGGATTCACGATGGGAAGGTCATGTCAGATGAATCTAATAGATTTCTTTGACTGGGTGACCAAAGTAGTAGACCAGGGAGGGCTGTGGACATGGCTTACCTAGATTTTAGCAAAGGCATTTGATACAGTCCCACACAAAAGATTAATACACAAGTTAGCCAGCCTTGGAGTGGGTCCCAAGGTGGTAGCCTGGATAAAAAATTGGCTAGACAACAGGACACAAAGGGTAGTAGTAAATGGAGTCCACAGTGAAGAAAGGAGGGTTACTAGCGGGGTACCGCAGGGTTCAGTACTGGGACGGTCCTTTTTAATGTCTTTATAAGTGACATTGCAGAGGAACTGGAAAGAAAAGTATGTCTCTTTGCAGATGACACAAAGATCTGCAACAGGGTTGATACACCAGATGGAGTGGAAAGGATGAGAAGGGACTTGGCAAGGTTGGAGGAATGGTCAAATGTATGGCAGCTCAGATTCAATGCAAAGAAGTGCAAGGTAATGCACCTGGGAAACAAAAACCCAGTGCAAGAGTACACAATGTGGGGTGAGATACTGACAACAGTAAAAATGGAAAGGGACCTGGGTGTAATTATATCAGATGACCTAAAGGTGGGCAAGCAATGTGAGAAGGCAGTGAGGAAGGCTGGGGGGATACTGGGATGCATAGGGAGAGGCATCACTAGTAGAAAACAGGAAGTTGTTATCTGTCTGTACAGACAGTTGGTGAGACCCCATCTGGAGTACTGTGTGCAGTTCTGGAGACCCCATCTCCGTAAAGACATAGACAGAGTGGAGGCTGTCCAGAGGAGGGCAACCAAAATGGTGCAGAGTCTGCACCAGAAAACATACGAAGAAAGACTAAAGGAGCTTAATATGTATACCCTTGAGGAAAGGAGGGAGAGAGGGAACATGATAGAAACTTTCAAGTACCTTAAGGGACTCAACAAAGTCCAAGAGGGTGGCATCTTTCAGAAAAAGAGATGTGCAAGAACAAGGGGGCACAATTTGAAGATAGAGGGGGGTCGGTTCAGAGGTAATGTGAGGAAGTATTTTTTCACAGAGAGGGTTGTGGATGCATGGAACAGCCTCACTGAGGAGGTTGTTGAGTCAAGAACAGTGGAGGAATTCAAGAATGCATGGGACAGACATAAGGCAGTCCTAGTGGGGGTAGGAGGAAGTAAGCTGTTGGTTAATTAGAATCTGCAGCTTATCTGTTAGGTAGGAAAATGGGCAGACTAGGTGGGCCAAGCGGTCCTTATCTGCCATCAAATTCTATGTTTCTGTGTTTCTATGTTAGTCTTCATAGCTCATGTCCATGTCCTCCAAGTCACAGAGTAACTTTGTTTCTCTACTTTGGACTTTTTATGAAAATATCTTTTCTCAGATATGTGGAAGAGAACTGAACACTGTACTCAAGATGGGGCATGACCAATGATAAATACAAGGGTATTATAATACCTTTGGATCTACGTGTGAATTTTCTCATGATGCATGCCATGTTTCTGATTACCTTACTATTTGCTACACAATACTGTTAGTGTCATTTGACTGTGCTACCAATGTTTCCCTAGGGTCTTTTTTCCAGTTTACTTTTGGTAATTCCCAAGCCCTTTAAATATTATTTTGATTATTTTTTTCTCTTTCCAATGTGCATGACTTTGCATTTCTCCATGTGGAAGTTCATTTGCCATTTTTCTGCCCACTCAACCAATGTGTCCAATCTTTCTGCAGTTTATTTGCAATTGTTTTGCAATTACTTTCCCCATCTAGACATTATCAGAATTGGCAACCCATCTTGTAGTGCCCACCTCCAACTCACATATGACAAATACAGTGGATTTAATCAAGATTCAATGTTCTTATTAAGTTTCTGCCAGTCTCATGCTGCAGAATGCTACAGGAACAACATGCAATCCAATGGTAATTACACCAATTTGTTCCACAAGAAAGTGTGACCTACTCACCACAGAATGTAACATCCTGGCTTATTCCACTGTATCTTAAACTCTTTCTCCTACATCACCCCTGCTACTGTCCTGATTCCTCTGCTCCCCTGAGTATTTTTAACTCTTTGATTGTTGAGAATGTTTGAACATATGTTGATTCAAGACTTACATATACACTTGTTACACTAGGTCAATACTGCAAATTCAACAACAGCACAGTCAACAATCGCAACTGCAAAATGGCACTGACAAGAACAGTGCCCAACCAGAACATCCACAGCAACAACCATGACAATGGTAGTGGTCTACAAACACACAAACTGCTACCATGGCTAACAAAACAAGCATTTGTCAATGCCGAATGTTGTCACACTGGCATTGGCTTTGGTAGTGCAGTGCGGGAAAACATTTTGGGCAGGATGTGAAAATTGACAGCTGTACAGTTCATAAGGAGATGTAAAAAAATGCCAGTGTTGAAAATGTGGCATGTAAATATTGCAAATTTGCAAAGTTACAAGGGTGTGTGGGAAATGCACAATGCACGCTTTTAACACAGTCATTTTATGGATGCTCGGCACCAGATTTTCAACATAGGCATTTTAGAACCTCTGCTCATGTACAGTGTCACTGTTATTTCCTCAAACTGTCCCATAAAGTGATTTCACACAGCGATCATGCTATTTTGCACCAGATGTGCAAAAACACATTTTGGGCAAGATATGTGAAATGGCAGCTGTACTGTTCATCAAGAGGTGTGGAAAAATGCCAATGGTGCAAATTTAGAGTGAAAATATTACAAATGCACGATGTTATGAGCGTGCATGCAATCTGCCAATGCATGCTCTTAACACAGTCATTTTATGGAGTACCATTACCAAATTTTCAACACAGGCATTTTAGGACTTCTGCTCATGAACAGTGTCACTGTCATTTTCATAATCTGGCCCAAACAATAATTTCCCACAGTGACAGTGCTATTGTGCACTGGAAGTGTGTATACACATTTCGGCCAGGATGTGAAAAATGACAGCCCTACTGTTCACAAGAAGGTGTAGAAAAATGACAATGTTGAAAATCTGGCATGAAAATATTGCAAACTCGTGAAGTTATGAGCCTGCGTAGTAGCTGCATAACGTACTCTCATAAAATAGACATGTTTTGGATTTTTTCCACCAAATTTGCGACATAGGCTTTTTGAGAGCCCACCTCATGAACAGTGGCACTATCATCTCATTAATCGCTCCCAAAAGGTAATTCCACACAGTGACTGTGAAATCACCTTTTGAGACTGATTAACAATATGACAGTGATAGAATTCATGAGGAGGGGTCCCAAAAACGCCATGTTGAAAATTTGATGTCAAAATTCCCAAAAATTACCAATAAATGTATTAAAGTTGAAAAAACCCTATTTATTCCATTATACAGCTTACTGGCATTTCCACAGTTCGCAGTCAGCTTTGAAGAGTGCAGATGTGTTCCCGGTCCATCGAAGATCATCGCGCCAGACTCCGGAGGTAAGTATGGGGTGGGGGGTGTGGGGAGGCAGGGTGCACAGTTGGTGGCTGCGGGTTGTGGGAGGGGGGGGCAGGGAGACTGCCAAGGGACTGTTTCCTTCTTTACAGGTAAAAAAAAAAAACTGAAAAACATCAGGGAACCATTTTCCTTTTTAATAGGTGCTTTGGCATGCTGGGATGGGCTCCCAGTGTGCCACCTGAGTGTGTGTGTGTGTGTGTGTGTGTGCTTTAGCTGATAGGGGAATTTGCACCGTCAGCAAACAAGGAAAGGGGGAAGAGCCGTGAGGAGCCGAGGGGATTGGCCACCCTCGGCAAGCAAAAAATGGGAAGGGATACATTATGCTGATGGAGTGGGCTCCCCATTGGAAAAATTCATGGGAGGGAGGGAGGAGGGATACATGCCGACAGGGATTGGGACCCCTTTGGCAAAGAGAAACTGTTGGGGAGGTGCATGATGCTGAGGGGTGGGCACCCCTCTGCAATCAAGAAAGGGGTTACATGATGCCGATGGGATTGTGCACCCCCATTGGCAGACGAAGCGATGGTGTTGACAGGCAACAGCGGCAGTCACCGCCGCCATGTTGCCCTGCACGGGGAGGCGCCAGGCTGCCGCCTGCATGAGCTTCACTCTCATTGCAGTGGACTGTTTCTCCCATGTTTGCACCTCATTAGCCAGGCAGGGTGTCGGCCCCTGCTGCTGGCTGATTGGAGAATGTGGGACGCACCTACTGGTGCATGCCCTGCATTCGCCCAACAGTGAGCGTGCCTCCAAATCTGCACTACCGCAAGATGTTGGCTGCGCAAGCGCACCAACATAAAAAGGGTAATCTGTCTTTGTGCACTCCTTACTCCCTTTACAGATGCAGCCAATGCAATGAACAGATATTTCTAAAATGATTCTCTCTGGTGGCCCATTAGTGGTACTGCAGGTAGGCAGTGGATTTCTCTAGAGCTACCACAGAAATTGCAGGACATATCTGGCCATGACTTGGCTGTAACTGTATCCCGTTCTCCTACTCCTCTTCTCCTCCAACGTACCCTTCTTCTTCCTAATGTTTCAAAACTTCTACAAGTCAAACTGCATTCTCTGTCCACTGTCCTGAAATCTTTTATCAATGTTAATTAATTCCCCATCCCCTACACTTCTAGAGCTAACTTCCTCCTTGCCCCCACTGTTTTGTCTGTTTTCTTGTCCATGTGTTTTACCACCACTTCTCTTCATATCTTCCCCTCTTTCCACCTGTATCCCCTACATTTGGTTTCAGTATTTTTCTTCCTTTGGCCTTCATCACTTTTTTTAACTGGATCTGCCATGCACCTTATTGGTTTACTGGTATATCCTGCCTGAGGATGCTCATATATCATGTATATTATTTGCAAATAAGTGCATTAATGTGCATGCTTGGATTACACTAAAAGATGGTAATGTGGCATTAGGGTTTTTTCAACCCTAACACCCACTTTCTCCCCAGTCTCTTAGCCACATGACCCAATGACAAGCTACAGGTCTGGGGACATGCCCTGACAAGTTTGCTGCTTCACAGAAGACACAAAGGGTCAATCATAACTTTTTTGAGGCCCTGCAGGAAGCAATAGATCAGCCACAACTTTTTTTTCAAGATGGGCTCTGCAGACTCTGCAAGAAACTTTGATTGAATCATATCTTTCTTTCCACAGGAGATGAGCATTAACTGTCTTTGTATAGGAGTCTGTGAGCCCTGCACAAATCATGAGATGAGTCATATGTATATATTTTTTTTGATGGGCCCCTGTGAGCTCTGCCCAAACTAGGAGATGAGTCAGAACGTTCTTTTCTCAGACCTGTAACCTGAAGCAGCAGACCCATGGTCCAAAGCACTGGACCAGAAGCTTAGCCTTGGGTCACAAGTCCTGGTGATGGGGAATGTGTTGGGTGTTAGGGTTGAAAGTCTACTAATGCCACATTCCCTCCATCTGAGGATTTGTAATCCTAATGTACCGTATGCATTAACATACTGTAGATTTTTCCAATGAATGCTCTCCCTTCTTTAAAAAACTATAGTCAAAACTTGCTTTACATAGCCCTGCATGAAGTAGTAGCCCTGCACAAAGCATCAAATGAATCTAGTCTTTCTTCTCACAGAGCCATTTGGGCACAGTGGGAAACAAGACATGAGTTCTTACTTGCTTGGCACAGGGTCACAAGTCTGGATGATGAAGAATGTAATGGCTGTTAGGGTTGAAAACCCCCTACTGCCACATTCCATCCATTCATGGCTTTGGAATTCTAATGTATGCACTAACATTCTGTAGGTTTTTGCAATGAATGTCCATACATTTTTAAAAACTATAGTCAGTACTTGCTTTACACAGCCCTGCATGAAACAGGAACTCTGCACGAAGCAACAAGTGAATCCTAACCTTCTTCTCACAGGGCCATTGGGAATTTGTGGGAAACAGGAGGTGAGTCTACTCTTAACCTGCTTGGTGCAGGGTTCTTAAGTCCTAGAGGAAGCAATAGGTGAGTCCTAACTTGCTTAAGGCCCAGCAGGAGACGTGGGTATAGGATGATCATTTTATTTATTTTATTTTAGTCTTTGGTAACCAATTAAGGCCCACTAGGCACAAGTGCCTGTTTTCAGGGGTGACCTGGGAGCACTGTGTGGTTAAGTGACTTGCTCAGAGTCATACAGCTCTCCCAATATATCCAGGACTACAACATCCTCTCTCCTGCACAGCATGGCTTCAGAAAAGGGCACAGTTTGTCCACCGCCCTTGCTGTAGTCACCTCACTGATCAGAACTGTTGCTGACCAAGGCAATCTCACCAGAGCCATCTTTGTGGATCTCTCCAAAGCCTTTGACAGGGTAGATCACTCCCTCCTCAGCTCCACGCTCCTATCCCTTGGGTTCTCTCCCTCTGCCCATGCTTGGTTCCTAAACTACTTCTCCAAAAGGCAGCAATACACCAACTTCAATTGGACCCTCTCCAATCCCATATCAGTCCATTGTGGGGTCCCTCAGGGATCCGTCCTTGGTCCCACCCTATTCTCACTATTTATTGACGATCTACTGTCTGTCACTGCCCATGGTCATACCACCCTGTATGCGGATGACCTCGTCCTCCTGGCCAGCTCCTGGGACATCTCCACAATAAACTTCCAACTGAATACCGATTTTGAATGCATCCAAACCTGGCTGGGGGACCATAGGCTCAACCCTCAATCTCAAGAAAACCCAAACCATGCTGTTTGGTTCCTTGAACAAAATAAAATCCTGCCCCACTCCCCTGAAAATCTACCGGGCCGATGGCTCTCCCCTGGAGACAGTAGCCGCCGCCAAGTATCTGGGCATCACCCTGGACCCGCAGTTCGACCTTACCCTACACATCCAGAATGTTTGTAAGGCTACTAATGGTAAGCTTGGCCTAGCTTATTGAGCTAAAAACTGCCTCACCCGGTCTGCTCATTTGACCCTAGCCAGGGGGGGGGTCCTCCTCCCTTCACTCTGCTACGGACTCGTAACATTTGCCCCAGTTCCTAAAACCAGCCTCTCAAAATGGGACACGGCCTACAACAATGTTTGTCACTCATGCCTCCTCCTCCCTCACCCACTGGCCAGGATCTTATAGCCGCCTGGAGGCTCCCTCTCGAGAAGCACCGCTTCTTCGTACTCGGAAACTTCATTGACAACATTATCTGCTCAACCACCCCCTCTGCCCTCGCCCTTCCCCTCAAGCTAGGTGCCCCATCCTACTATCTAAGATCTGGGACTAACCTGGAACACCAGGTTCCTAGAAACTGCACCCTTGCGGGGGATCGGGACTTCAACACGTATGCCCCTAAACTGTGAAACTCGCTCCCTGAGCTTACTCAGTCCACCACCTCCCATCCAAGCTTTAAAGCCTCCCTCTGGAATGTTTTGAAATGTTCCTCCACCTGTCCCTGCACCTCGTAGCTCACTACCAGTGCCCCACTCCTCCCCCTAGCCCGGTAGGGTGGGGTGGGGGCCTCAGTGCTACTTGCACTTACTTCTTCAGTAACCAGTCAAGAAGCTAGTATTCGACCCCCTGCCTAGGACACCCTCCCCCCACAGGCACTTATCATTGTCATTGTTTTTGTTTACTCTACTGTTCGCTTCCTAATTACATCCTGTATGTATCATTTATTGTATTGCATTGTGCCAACCTGTTCTAGAGTTAGCCCTGTTATGCCTGTTATTCCCTGTGTGTTTTCTTGACTCCTCAACTGTTCATATAAGAATTTTTACCTGTAACCCTCCCGGGTCACACGTGAAAATAGGCACTTGGCTGTCTAGTGTCCTTACCCTGTTAACAAAAGCAAATAAATAAATAAAACAAGGTCTTGTCTGCTGGATGTACTAAGCTCGTTCACAGCTCATTAGTCTAACTTCTAGGCTATACTGCCAGCCAAATGGAGTGGGTCCTCCCTGAATGTCCCATTCCCCAGGGAGCCCCTAGGAATTGAGGGATAGTAGTAAAATATCTGACTGCTCTAATTCTCTCATGGTGTGCTGTGCAATGCCAGATTCCTCAGGAATAAAATGGTCATGGTGGTGTATTTTTTCCCTGGATTCCACTGGAGACCTTGAATGTTTCACATGACTTGATGATGACTCTGGATCAGTCCTTAAGGCAGTGATCACAGCTGGGTTCTTGGTGGCACACCATCTGAGGTGGGAGTGCAGGGATGGCAGGGTTGTCATCTGTTTATGATCCTGCTTGAAGCTAACAACAAACCCATGGAAGGATACAGGGTCATTTGAATGTGTGACAGTGAAGGGTGATGTGGGTGTGACACTACCTTTTCCTCTCTTCCCTATTCCATCCTTTGCCCTTCCCTGGTTCCTGGTACTATTCTCCCCTTTTTTTATTCTCACTCTTCCCACCCCTCTTAACTCTTCTCTCTCAGCAAGCAGTTCTAGGATAAAGTGCACACCACTCTCCTCAAAGCTGCTCCAGTAAATTAATAATCTAGAAAGCAGGAAGGAACAGGGCACACACCAGGTCAATGAGATAGATTTTTTTAAATTAGGTAGGCATAAAAAGCATAAATAAAAATCGACTAACACCTTTAAATATTTACTCAGGCTGGTTATGGTTATAGTTAACTCTTCCCTTTGCCTTTGAACCACCTCTGTATCTCCTGTCCCTTCCTCCCCTTTGTCCCTACACCTCTCTGCACCTGGAGAATTCATTTCCCTTAGGTTTTTCCTCTCTGATGATCCTTTCTGGGGAGCATTCACTGCCTCCCTCTTATATTCTGACTCCCCACATTATTTAATTTAAATACCTGTAAAAGTAGCATTTAAATCTTCCTCCAAACTGCCTTTCCTTTACTGGATGGATGGAGGCCATCTCCTTTTTAAGACCTTTCTCCTTCCAGGTAGGACCCCGGTTCCCGATGTAGAAACATAGAAATACAGAAACATAAAAAAATCTGTCAGCAGAAAAGGACCCATCAGCCCATCTGGTCTGCCCCTCCCCCCCATAGTTGCCTCTATCCTTCCCCTTTACTCCCCACTTTTGCACACACACACACACACACACACACACTTGCAGCCTCCAGTCTCCCTCATACCAACTGGATGCTTACCCTTACAATTCTTGTTTAATCCCATGCAGTTATCCCAAGCCCTCTTGATCTTCACCACCAATTTTACCCCACCACCCTTTCCAGCAGCCTATTCCAGGGACCCACCACCCTCTCTGAGATGTAGTGCCCTCTCACATTTTCTTTTAATTCATCCCCTCTAGCTTTAAGCTGTGTCCCCTAGTTTTTGTGTTTTCCCTCATCTTGAAGACACTCCCATCCCCTACTTTGTTGATTCCCTTCAGATATTTAAAAGTTTCAATCATATTCCCCCTTTCTCTCCTTGTTTCCAGTGTATACAGGTCAAGTTCCTCCATCCTTTCTTCATATGACTTCTTGTGCAAGCCTCGCACCATATTGATCACCCTTCTCTGGACCCTCTCCACCCTGTTTATGCCTCCCTTTAAGTGTGGTTTCCAGAACTATACTCCATACTCCAGGTGTAGTCTAACCATGGACCTGTAAAGCAACATGATCACCTCTCTTCTCCTACTTATAATACCCCTCCCTATGCATGTCAGCATTTTGTTTGCATTTCCAAGCAACTTGTTGCACTGGTTTACCACCTTTAGGTTATCTGATATGATAATCCCCAGATCCCTCTCTTGCTCTGTTGCCACAATCTCCTTCCCTGCCAGTGTGTACCTGGCCTTTGGATTTGTGTGCCCTATGTGCATTATTTTGCATTTCTTTGCATTATAGCACAATTGCCATCTCTCTGACCACTCCTCCAGCTTTATCAGATCTTCTTTCATTTTAAACACCCCCCGGTGTGTCCACCCTATTGCAGATCTTTGTCTCATCTACAAATAGGCACACCTTCCCATTTTGACTGTCTGCTATATTCACAATGTAAATGTTAAACAGTATCGGTCCCATTACTGACCCCTGGGGTGCCCTACTTGTCACCCTTTCATCCCTGGAATGTGCCTTATTGACAACCTCCCTTTGAACTTTGCCTTCAAGCCAGTTTTCCACCCAGTTTGTTAATTTTCTCACTACCCCTAAACTGCCCAAATTGTTTACCAGCATCCTGTGAGAGACAGTGTCAAAGGCCTTACTGATGTCCATATATGCCATGTCCACCACCCCTCTCTGATCAGACACCAGAGTCACCCAGTCAAAGAATTCAAAAAGGTTTGTCTGGCATGACTTTCCTTCTGTAAACCTGTGATGGCTGTCATCCTGCAGTCCACCCTCTGCCAGGTACTGTACTAATCTTTCTTTTAGGAGTGCCTCCATCAGCTTACCCACCACTGAGGTAAGACTGACTGGATGATAGTTACTCGGCTCCTCCTTTCCTCTGCTCTTGTGCAATGGCACCACATCTGCCTTTTTCAAGTCCCCTGGGACTCTCACAGTGTCTAAAGATAGATTTATCAGTCTTGTGAGTGGTGCCACCAGCTCCTCCCTAATCTCCCTGAGAACCCTTGGATGTAATGCATCTGGATCCATTGCCTTGTCCACCCTTAATTTACCCAATTCCTCCAAAGCCCTACTCTCCATGAAGGGACTTGTGTCTACCTCCCTATCCTCCATTCCTCTATCTCACAGCTCTATTCCCTTTCCCTCTTTTTCAATCGTGAAGACTGAGCTGAAGTACTTGTTTAGCAAGTCTGCTTTTTCTTCATCCCTCTCAATCAGAGCTCCCCCTTCCCCTTTTAGCCTCATTATACCCTGGTTGTTCTTTCTTCTCTCACTGATATACCTGAAGAACTTTTTGTCCACCCCGCTGGCCCCTCTCACTATCCTTTCCTCTGTATCCACCTTTGCCCTCCTAACTGTCAGCCAGCCGCCCTAAAGTTTTCCCTATATACCTCAATTTTCTCCCTTTCTTGTGTATTTTTGTATGGCCTGAATGCTTTCTTTTTCTTCCCTATTGCTCTTGCCCCCTCCCTAGAGAATCAAAGTTGCCTCCTTCCTCATTTTTTTTTTGCCCACCTTCCTATTGCTCTATTCCATTGTCCTCAAATGTCCTCTTTTATTGCCTCCCACAGTTCTTCAGCATCCCCCAGCATATGCTTGTCTTCCATTTTTCCCTTGAAAATTTCCCTCATTTGATTAAAATCTGTCCTCCAGAAGTCCATTACCTTAGTGGTGGTTCAATGTGCTTCTGTCTCCATCCTAAGACTAAATCTAACTGTTCAGTGGTTGATAGCCCCCAGATTTTCCCCCACTTCATCCTCCTCTACATTGTCTCCAGTTGTCAGCATTAGGTCCAATGTAGCCTTACCCCTAGTTGGTTCTCTGACTAGCTGCTTTAGGAGCACCTCCTGTATGGATTCCAGTATCTCCCTGCTCCTTTCCAATGTTGCAGATGGACTCCACCAGTTCACATCAGAGAGATTAAACTCCACCACCAGCAGAAGTTCCCCTTTTCTTGCCATCCTTTATACCTCTCTCGTTAACTCCCTATCAACTTCCACCCCTTCATTTGGTGGTCTGTACACCACACTCATTGGTACTGCCTCCCCGGTCCTCTTAGTCAATGTGCCTCAGAGGACCTTTGCCGATTCCAGACTTTCCTGCCCTGCCATCACCTTTATCTCATCCTTTAAGTATAGTGGTACACCTCTGCCCCTTTCTCCTTCTTATTCTTTCTAAAAAGACTATACCCCAGCATTACCACTTCCCAGTCATGGTTTTCTGTCCACCATGTCTCAGTTAGGGCAACCAGGTCCAATCCCTCTTCAACCACTGTGGCCTCTAAATCCCCCATTTTATTGCTCAGACTCCTATAATTTCCCAGCATACACTTTCACCTACTCCCCTCCCACCCATTTTTTTTCTCTCCTATATCTTCTGCCCCTTTTTGCAGGGGACTTCTGCCAAGGCAAGACCCTCTAGATTCTTCCTCCAACCCTTCCCTAGTTCTGTCCTCCCTCCCATAGTTTAAACTCTTACCCATGATCTCACCTATATAACATATACAATGTAGCCAACCCCCCCCCTTCCTGCACCATGCCTTCAACCAGTTGTTAAATACTCTGGTGAAGTATTCCCTATATTTCCCCTTGACATATGCAGGTAATCCCTCAAGGAAGGCCATCATGTGAGATACCTGCTTCAGGTCTCTCCCCAAAGCCTATCCTGGTCTCTCCCCAAAGCCTATCAGGTCTCTCCCCTAAGCCTATCCTGCCCCACCTTTCCTGTGTCCCTTGTTAGATCATTAGTTTCCAGACTGACAATGACATCTAGCTCTTCAACTTGCCCCCCCTTCCCTATCAATCCTAAGGATGCAGTCATCTCCATCTATCTGTACTGGGGCACCAGGTAGGTACATTACATCCCTCTTTCACTCATGTCCTGTTCTCAGAATTACCCCTCTAATGATGGAGTCCCCCACCAGAAGTTGCTTTGTCTTTCACTGTGGGCCTCAGCCTCCTGCATTGGGGCCCCCTGTCTACAGGACCCTCCTATCATCCTTGGCCACTAGCACAGGTGCCTGCTCTTCATAGTCTAGTCCAGCCAGAGCAGTGACAGAGTTGAGTAGTGGCACTGACTGAAGAATGTGTTCCTCACCCACCACCATACTGTCCCTGATCTCACCACAATCCAGCGGATTCTTCTTTTTCTTGGTACCCTCTGGGGCCATGGTGGCAGACTTGGTGTCCAGGGATGGGGGAAAAGGTCCCTTGAATCATGGCCTACTTTGCCCAGAGTCTAGTGACCTCCTCCATCAGTCCAAATAGGCCCATGCAGATAGTGCAAAGTTTTCAGTTTGCAGAAGGTCTCCCTAAAGACTGCCATTCTGCATCCCACTGCATTGCACCACACCATACCACACCCATTGCTCCCAATGCTTTTCTCCCTATGAGTTGGTAATGAACTTGTGCCCTTCCCCAGACAGGGTGTTTCTAGTGTTTACTAAATATCCAAAAACTCTAAGGTCATTTTTTTTTTGCAAGTAACTTTATTTTCTAAGAACAGATTTTAACATGAGCATATAAAGAAAACAAAACAAAATTCCATCATGTGACTAGACAAACACAAACATGTTAATAATACAGTAACCATAACCAACAAAGGAAAACCCAAAAAGAATAAGTAACTCCCTCCCACCCTGCAGCAGCCCCCTCTACCATGGCCCAGTTACACCTAAAAGAATAACAGTATAAACAAATTGGCCCCTTATAGGGATTCACGGCAGAACCCTGTAACACAAAAAAAATTAACCAAATATAGTGGAAAGGGGGAAATACCTAAAAAACAGAAAATACCAAAAACCCCCAACGTAAGTGTAGTGATGAAGATATCACCTTAAAGGTAAATCCCCTATCAGTATAAATATAAAAGAGGGATCCTAGGCTTTGTCAGGAGGAAAGGGGAAAATCTGATGGGAGCTAATTCAGTAACCAAATTTATCCTTAAGGATTGAAAAAAGATCTCCCCAACATTCCTGAAATTTCTCACCAGAGTGGGAAAACCTAGCCACACATCCTTCTGCGTTTAAGGCGGTAAGAAATTCTGCCCACCATTCTCTAAAGGAGGGTTCCCATTCCTCTCTTCAGTGTCTTAAAATTACCAACTTTGTAACCAAGGCAACCAATGCTACCTGTACTTTTTGAAAAAAGGTGGGGATAGATGAATACATGCCTAAAAGGCAGGTGTCCTCATCCAAGTATGGGGCAATTTTAAGATAAGGTGCCACCCACCTTTTGATCATGTCCCAATATTTAGCTATCTTGGGGCACAACCACAATTTGTGATATAATGTAGCAAAATCAGAACCACAGTCCTTACATTCTGCAGAGGACAACCTGTCCAGCTGATATAATTTATTAGGCATATAATATAAATTGTGTAGAATATTGAACTGGATGTTTCTCAGTCAGTCTTGCTTGATTAAAAGATAGTTGTCAGTCCAGATAGTTTTCCATGTTTTATCTGAAAAATCCTTGGTATGATTATTTTTCCAATAATAGGCTATAGGGGAGGGATTTACCAAGGCTTGACTTATGATTCCCTTATACAATTTGGCTATTGATTTCTGACCCATAGACAAATCCCAGAGGGTATTTAAAACTCCCCCCCCGCATGATCCGACCATGGTAATTTGCCCAGAAAATGTTTAATACACTGACGTATTTGCATTAACTGAAACCGAAATTTAGAAGGAACTTATTTAGCAGGTTGGAAATAGATACCAATGAGTTCCCCGAAATGAAAACTTTTAAACATAACTCATTATGAGATCCCCTGAGGTAGGTTTTAACTATGTTCTTGTCTATTTTTAAGTTTGGGTTATTAAACAAAGGTTGCCTCAGATCCTTTGTGGGATGGATCTGAAGCAAAGAACATAATTGTTGTAAAGCTCTAACATCCCACCCAAGAGGAGAGTCTCTGAGCTTAAATGGGATATTTGACCATGGGTTGAACAACAAAGCTGCCAGAGCCAGATTGCTAGAATTAGATTGCTGGTTATTCAACTCTAACCACGCGGGGCTCTCCAAGATATTAGCCTTAGGTGTAAACCAATGCAAAAATCTGTTAGCATGAATTGCCAAGTAGTAAATGTAAAAATCTGGTAATTGTAGCCCCCCCCCATTGCTCTAGGGCGGGTGAGTTTCCCATAAGCCCTGTGCGGAGCCTTCCCTTTCCATAGAAAATCTGAACATATTCTCTGAAGAGACAAAAAGAAGGATTTAGAGAGATAAATATTGAGATTGTTAAGGGGGTTAAAAAATCTGGGTAAAATTGTCATTTTCAAAACATTTGACCTCCCCCAAAAGGATAACGGTAAATTTTTCTGCCTGGCCAGATCTTCTTTAGTTGTTTTTATCAAAGGGTCCAAATTAAGTTCATTAAGTTTAGTAGTATCTTTCAAAATTTTGATACCTAAATAAGTTAGATACTCTTTCTCCCATTGGAGACCCATACTTTCAATTTGGTCCCTCATAAGAAGAGAGGATAGGGAATATACCATGGTTTTATTTTTATTGAGTTTATATCCTGAAAACTCACTAAATTGTGATATAATTTGAAGGGCATGAGGGAGGGACTGCCTGCTATTCAAAATATGCAGGAGTAGATCATCAGCGAACAGGGATAACTTGAGTTCCAAATGTTCAAATCGCGTACGCCTTATCCCCTGTTCTAAGTTGAGAACTCTAGCTAAAGGTTCTATATACAAGTTAAACAGGTAGGAAGAAAGAGGGCATCCCTGCCGCGTGCCTCGACAAAGTGGGAAGGGATCTTAAATATGATTATTACACTGCAACCTTACTGTTGGACAACGAATCAAAACTCGAATTTGGTCAACAAAGGACTACTCTAAGGTCAATTTTATTTATTTATAATTTTATTTATTTATTAGATCATTGGTTTACAGACCTTTGATTCATAGACTTATTTACAAAGGCACCTCATCAAGAGAGCAATACATCACAGCAAACAAACAGTAGAGTACATAACGCTTAGATTAAAAAAAAGCAACCAGTGTTACAGGCATTCACTGGTGGCACATGCTTGGTAATAGGTAGATCACAGTAGTCATAATATAGGTACATGAGTACCACATCAGGTATCAACCAGAGATATTTTATTACATTAGTCAGCAGATGTTGCATAAGACCCCAGGTATATACAGCAAAAGTAAACGGAGCAGACCCAGCCTCGGGGTGAAGGTAAGGGGCAGGTGGGGGATTATGTGCAGTTGCAGCAGCGAGTGCTTGTCAGATGGCTTCTGAGGGAGACTTTGAAAGGACCAAGCTTAGTGGAGTCAGCTATATTGGCTCAGAGGGAATTGAACCAGGAGGGGGCCCGATAGCAAAAGGATCTCTGGGCCATAGAGGTCCTTACCCTGGGGACAATAAGGGAGGTTTTGACAGTGCTGTGGGTGGAGACTGAGGGGGAGGCACACTGCAGGGAGGTGGTGACCCCAGGTTGGGAAAGCCCTAGCAGGGTCTTTTTTACAAGAAGGAAGGTTTAGAAGCAGAGTCTTTCTTCAAGGTTGAGCAAGTTGGTGGTGGAGTACAACAGGCACATATGGGTGCATCTAGGGGCTCCCAGCATTAGCCTGCAGGCCTTGTTTATAGAGAGCTGTATTCTTGCAAGTGCAGTGTTGTTGGCTGCAACATAGATGGGCAGCCCATAGTAGATCAGCGACAGGACAGAGGAGATGATTTCCAGTCTAAGGGCCTCTTGTGGTAGGCAGTCCCTATGGTGGTATAACAGTCCAATCCTGACATTGGTGGCAGCAGAAAGGACATACATATGGAAGTGGACTGAGAGTGCCGAATCAAAAGTAATGCCCAGATACTTGTAGGAGGAAATCTGCTTAATGGGGTTTAATGTGCTAGGCAGTATCATGAGAGGGGCACCTCTAGCTTTGGTTTGGTGATGCAAGAAGAGCATAGCTTTGGTCTTTTTTAGGTTCAGAACTAGCCTAGGTTGACAATTAAAGAAACCTGAGGTGTCCAAACTCACAAACAGACAAACTAAACGTGATGTGATGAGCAGGCAAACAAAATACAGAAAGCACCAAACTAGTTTGGCAGTTCAAACCTAAATATAGAAGGGACAAAACCAGTTTGGCAGTTATACTCAAATAGGGTGTGACAAGGGTTGCAATAAATTATACAGGAACAATAACTATCACCTTTGCCAGTAAATTAGTCTGGCAACTAAGTAGATGTTAGATGTCTGAATACAAAATAAGTAATTTAAATGTGATAAGATGTGATAAGCAGGTGAAACAAATATAGAAGACACAAACTAGTTTTGTGACTCTACTCAGGAACTTCCAAAAAGGTCTATGGGGTACAGTAAAATGTTACTGAAGCAATAGCAGTCACCTTGACTGAGGTAGGGGTTTGAGCAGGAAGACCTAAGAACTGAAGGAGCTGTGGAGGGATCTGAAGATGGAAAGAGAATGAAAATTGTTGTTAACATACAAAGTTCTGCATGGACTGGACCCTGCATATCTGAAAGCCCTCTTGGCCTAAAATGTTCCTGTCTTTTCTCTCTGCTCTATCACAGAGTTGCTGCTAGCTGTCCTGAGATCCCATTTTAAGCAGTCGGGAGATAGGGCATTTTAAGTGGCAGTATTTTAGAATGTGGAACTTCTTGCCACACAATCTTAGGAATTCCTCTTTGGTGGAGGTGTTTAAATGGGGTCTGAAAAATCCTTTGTTTGAATAGGCATTTGACTTGATAACACATTAAGTATTATTTGTGCCATACAGGAGATCACATGATGTGCTCAAAGGAATAACAGCTAGGAGTGTAAGCTCTGTCAGGCCCACATTATTTTTAATTCATTCTCATTTCCCCCAGACTATAAATCAGACATACTTATCATTTCTGTGTTTTCAAGCTTTGGCTGCCATAACGGACATTGTGCCTGTGATGGAACTTCAACCTCAGGTTGATAACTCATTAGATTAACTCATTAGATACGGCTGACCGTTCGTCTCTTTTGAAGGCCTTAAACCTGGAACCCAAGTGACCACACCACAGCTCTTCTCTTATGCTCACTATTCCAGTCTGGGCCTCAGAATTCACCATGGAGAATTTTCCTTGAGTTCTCTACAATCAATGAAGCCGTACTGTCTCTGATCATGGATTTCCGAGATTTCAAACTGACTTTGCAGGATCTGGCCAGGAGAGTCACTGACTCTGAAGCATGCATTTCTTCAGTCGAGGACTGATAGCCACATATGGCACCAGAGATAGTGGCCATAAAGAACAAGGTTGCTGGTTTGGAGGAAAAGTTGGATGATCTGGCGAAGCGCAGCAGGTGAAACAATCTTGTTTCATTAGGTCTGTCAGAGTCCGAGGTGAGTGTCAGTCCCATTGACTTTGTACAGAAATGTTGCACTAAAATAGCTGGCCCTTACCCAATGGCCCCCCCCTATGTAGTGGAAATGGTGCACAGAGCTTTACATCCAAAACCACTCTCTGGTGAGAGACCTCACCCCCCATATTTTTTCGTATGCTCAACTATCTGGATTAAATGCACATTGTGCAAGCAGCTTGAAAAAATTCAACATCTCCAATGGGAGGGACACCGCTTGATTCTTGTCCAGGATTTCACACTTCAAGTACATAAAAAATGGAAAGAATTTCATCCCCTGCAATCTAAATTTTGGGCTGCTCAAATCAAATACCGCATGGTATACCCTGCAAGACTCAAAGTGACTACATCCTATGGAATTCGCTGTTTTGACACTGCTCAGCAAGCAGCTCAGGAATTGTCCCAACTTTTCCATGACCTTTTTAAGACTAAATGACAAAGCTGGTTGCAGATGTGATATTTTAAGCCTGCCTCATCTGTGTTGTGCCACTTTTTGTTTATCCTTCAGTGCCGCATGCTCCTACTAGGCCAGCTGTGAGGATGGCAGTTCTTAACCTCTTAGAATATCTCACTTCTGATTTGCTGTATACAGTTGCACGGTATAGGAAACGTTTTCTTTGTCTTTGGTGGCTACGCTTGATATACTTGCTCACTTTATTTCTCATTAAACTTTTGCCATCATATTGGCTTCGCAGACCCTGTATCACTTATTAAGCTATTTTTATTTACAGCTTTAGCAGATGGGGTCCAGTGAACTGTAGAGATTTTATTAATTACAATATTTTGGACTCTACTGCATAAGAACTGGTACGTTTGCCAAAATTGGCTGAATTTATGATTTATGTTGAGAATACTGTAATGCCTATTCATTAAAAGAATTCAGTTTATTAATTTTTTAATGCATCCAAGCACGTACAGGCCAAACAACAACAATGTTATTGTATACAATTTGAGGCCCAACTTAGTCTATACAAAGTGTGACTGAGTACCACCCGCCCTTCCCCGCACCCCTCCCGTCCCCTCGGTGTGTGCCAAATTATTATATTTGTGAGGAGAAGGGACAATTCCTGGTAAAGGAGACTGGCTTCTTGAGTAGTCAAGAATTAGTTATTGTAGATAGACAGCATAAAGTTTCCGCCATTTTTGATCAAAGCTTGACATATTATCCCTAAAACCAGCTATTAGACGCTCGGTTCTAAAGAAGTTTGATATTCCTTTCAACCATTCATTATAAGATATTACTGATTGATCCTTCCAATGTTTCAGCACCAGCCGTTTAACAATAATTGCTACCAGAGCCATATGGTATTTACGCTCCTTAACTGCAATATCCTGGTAGCAACCCAAAAGACAGACTTCTACCATAAACAAGTCTTCTAGTCCTAGACAGTGGTCTAATTTAGCCTTAATCTCCCTCCAAAGTGGAGCTACCTTCTAGCAGTGCCAGAAAATGTATACCATATTCCCTTCCTCTTTAGCACACCTCACACAAATGGTGTCTGAATTACCCCCTAATCTAGCTAACCTCAAGGGGGTATAATACATATTGTTTAGTATGTGATATTGTGTCAACCTGAGTCTGTCCTGGGTGAGATAAATGTATAGATCAGTCCAGATCCTAGCCCAGTCCATTTTAAACTTGGGAAGTAAATTCTCCTAAGTCGAAGAGCCTTTCAATGGGTCTGTGTAAATGAGCGACAAAAGTAAAGTGTATGTTGCAGCTACAGCATGCGGCTTCGCAGAGCATTGACTGACTTGTGTCCGGATAGGCTTAACTAAGGAAGGCCGGGAGCTGGGCCTGAAAGTGGAAGCTATAGTATGGCGCAACTGGTACACATTGAAGATCTTCATGTTCAGGATGCCATATTTACAGAGGATATCGGGCGAGGATAGGAGATTATTCTGAGGGAATAGCTCCTCCACTGATATATTCCTTAACTGAGGGAGCCATTGGGGCAAAAGATGTTTCCCTCCTACCTTAATATTTGGGTTTAGAAAGACTGGCTGACCAACATCGTTTTTGAGGGGAATTCTAAAATGTGAACAACATTGAGAAAGAACCTTCAGGGAAGTACCCACCACCGAACCTCTATGGTCCTTTGGGAGTAGACTTTGTTTAAGATAATAGACTGAGGGAGGATTAATTTTGCTGGCACTCAAAAGGTCCCTTTCAATCAGGACCCAGATCGGTGTGTACTCTGTGTTGCCCTGGTGTGCCCATCTCCCTAATTTGGTTAGGTGACTTGCCCAGCGATTCAGAAGAAAGTTCGGAAGGTGAAGACCGCCCAGTGGTCTGGGAGCACTAAGCTTACAGTAAGCACAGTGGGGATGTTTACCCGACCAAATAAACTTAGAAATCATAGCGTGCACGCCTTTAAAAAAGGATATCGGGAGGCACAAATTTAGTAAGTTCAAGGGACAAAACAAATGTGGGAGAACATTCATTTTAATAATACTTATCTGGGCCCATAAGGAAAGAGGTAGACCTTGCCACCTCGTCAGGTCCTGCTTAATTACTTTAATCAAATCTTCAAGATTGAGTTTTTGCATCAAGGCCATGTCACTGGTCAGATAAATACCTAGGTACTTAAGGGCCCGCGAGGACCACTTAATCCCTAGGTGTGTAAACTCGGATTTTGAAACCAAACTGTTCAAAGGGAAACCCTCTGATTTAACGATATTTAGTTTGTAATTGGAGTGCTGACCAAATTGTTCAACCACCCTGAAAACCCCCTCTAATGAGGTGACTGGGTGGGACAGGTATAGAAGGATGTCGTCTGCATAAACGGAAAGCTTGAGGGTCTGTGTGTGAACTGGGATACCCGCAATTAAAGGCGACTGTTTGATGTATCTCAGTAGGGGCTCTAAGTATAGATTAAATAAAAAGGGTGAGAGAGGGCAGCCTTGTCTGGTACCTGGATGTAATAAAAATCTCTCGGAAAACACTCCATTGCAGAAAATTTTAGCCGAGGGGGAAACGTAAAGGGATTGTATCATTCCAATAAATTGGGGGAGGATCCCATTTTTTGTAAGGTTAGCCATAAAAATTCCCAGTTGACTCAATCGAATGCATTTTCAGCATCTAACGAGACTAGCACCATTGGAAGCTGAGAGGATTGGGCTACTTGAAAGACATGAGAAAGTGTTCTGAGGTGGTCTGCTGGTGAACGTCCCGTGACAAACCCCACCTGTTCGGGGCTTAATAAGCTGGACCAAAATGTCTTTATTCAAAGTGAGAGCAGTTTCGCCAGAATTTTAATGTCACAATTTAACAGTGAAATCGGTCTGTAGCTCGCTGGATCTAGGTGAGGTTTGTCAGGTTTGAGAAGGAGAATGATCGTGGCATCCATAAGCGACGGGTCTACCCTATTGGTTCCCAGCATGTAATTGTATAATTTAAGCAGCAGGGGGGTTAACTCTTTCGAGAAGGTTTTATAAAAATTAGATGGGAAGCCGTCTGGGCCTGGGGCCTTATCAGGACTAAGGCTATTAATCGCCATCTCGATCTCTATCGTGGAAATCGGTGACGATAGAGAGGCTTGGCCTGACTCTGCTAACACTGGGAGGTTCAAAGCATCTAAAAAATCACTAATGTTCTGAGAGTTAGAGCCCGTATGACACTTCCCATACAATGATTGGTAAAAATTCTCAAAAACCCTAACTATTTCCCCAGGCTCTGTTTTGATAGAGCCATCAGGAGCCCTTATGGATGGGACTAGGTGACAGCTTTCTAATTGTTGTAGGCGTAAAGCCAACAATCACCCGGCTTTTTCCCCCTGGTCTATATACTTAACTCTGGTTTGTATGAGAGCATACTCTGCTTTCTCCCTTAGTAACTCGGCATAGTCATTACGCAGACCCTGCAACTCCGCCATAGTATCCCTGGAGGTGTCCAGGGATAAAGACATTTCTCTCACCTTAATCTGGGATAGTAAGGCTAAAGCCTTAGAGTCCTGTAGCTTCTTCCTCCTGGAAGCAGCTTTAATAAACTTCCCCCTCAGATAACATTTCAGCGAACACCACAGGATGTCATACCTTTGAACTGAATTGTTATTGTGCTCCATAAAATCAACTATGAGCTCCTTGATATGAGAAACCAAGGAATCCTCTCAAAGTAGTTGGGTATTCAATCTCCAGATTGCCCCTCTTTGAATGTGAGAGTTTATCGATAGGGATACCCAGGCCACTGCATGGTCGGATAGCGTTATAGGTTCTATACCTGCTTGACAAATGCCCGGGATAAGAGTGTTATTGAGTAAGAAATAGTCTAGTCTGGATATAGTCTGGTGAATACTTGAGTAATAAGTGAATAACTGCTGCATGGGGTTTAGAAGGCGCCATGGGTCTACTAATCCCAACATAGACGCAAAATCGAGCAGAGCAGTCTGTGAAGGTGAGGGAGGCTTGAGCGGCCTGTAGGTTCTGTCTAGGTCTTGAGTTGGGGGGATGTTCCAGTCTCCTCCTAAAAGCACTGAGGTAGGCAGGAGCGTCACCAACTTACTGGCCAGTTCCATCAGAAAACTGGGGTCTCCACCAACCGGACTGTAAACTTGAACCAATAGCAACCGTAGTATTATCTAGGGTACCCTTAATTAATATGTATCTTCCTTCTGGGTCTGCGAGAGTTGTATCCACAACTAAAGCAATGGGCTTCCTAACTAAGATAGCCACCCCCCAGCTGGAGGATGAACAGCCTGCCGCAAAAACCTGAGAGGCCCCCTGTCTACATAAAGCTAGTGCTTCCGCCCTTGTCAAATGTGTTTCTTGGAGTAGGATAATATCAGCATGCAGAAAGGCACAGTGTTTAAGTAGATGTATTCGTTTCAGGACGTCCCTTGCACCTCTCACATTCCAAGTAATAATTTTAATGGGAGAACTAGCCATAGATGAGAGCTATAACAGGCAATAAACCAACTAGGCTATACATATCCTCCACAAACCCCTGCCACACTCCAGCCCACCCCCCTCAAGACCATCCCGTATAGTGAATAAGATATAAAACCTTATTTTAGTAACAATCCAACATATATAAGATATCCCATTAAATCCTACCACCCCAACCCCCCCCAAGTCTTCCATATATTTAAGGCTTAGGGTCCCTGCCAAGTTGTAAAAGTGAAACACGCTCCTGGACACCTAGTGCATACTTTGAACGAAAGAGACTCTGTACCGTGACAGGTGGACACCTGTAAGCCAAACCCTAAAAGCTCCTAGATTCCCTCCCATCCTGTCCCCAACAACCCACAAAAACTATTTACACATGGACCATCCTTCCAAAAAGCAACCACAAGCTGTCCTAAGCCTGCATAAATGGGTGATCCAACCCCGATGGCTGTAACTGTATGTAACAAAATGAAACATATGTGAAGGAAAAGCCAGACACCATCTCCCCCTGATCTAGAGCACCTAGCAGTCTCCCTGAGCTCACTATAGGGGCACCCCGCACTTCCTACCCTCCCAACTTTGGAAGCACAGCAGGAAGAAACAGCCCATCTAGGCAAGAGGTCACCTCACAACAGTACTGACCTCGTGAAATAGGACAGCCTCCCTAGAGCGCTACCTGTACCTAACCCCTTAAATCGGTAACCTTCTGGCTAAACTAAGCCAGGTGAGTAAGCCTGAAGCAAAATTTATCACCGGTCTGCAAGGCTTGATCGCAGCCCTGAACACCAGCACCAATGGCCGTCGAGTGAACTGCGTTTAACACTGTTGAAGGTTAAAACAAAGGGCTTACCAATTGAAGCACTAGTGCAGGTACAGTAGCGGAGTGAAAATACCTCTCAACTATAAGAAGAGAGATCAAACCTGGGTCAGAGAACACTTCGCTAACAAGTTAACTGGGGGAAGCTATAGAGAGGTGCACCTCATGGTCATAGATTTTGAAGCCATAGGGGAACCCAGCCTGTTAACAAGAGTTCCTATGTCCACTAGCGAATAGGAAGTTAGTCGGGGCTACATTTGGTTGAGCCCCCCCTCCCCAAGGAAACGGTCAAACCAGAGACCCCACCAAACGCTCCCCCCCACCCCCATCGACACCACCAAACAGCGAAAGGAAGAAACAGAGAAAATAAGGTAGGTAGTCAACAGTTCAATTAAACCAAATAGCAGACATGTTATTAAAGGCATTTAGAAGTTCAGCCCTCCTTGAACAGGTTGGGCAGTTTTGCAGAGAGATCCGATGAAGCGAGCTCTGGTGTCTTGTAAGCAAACCAGGTCCCTTGTACAGAAATATGAAGTTTAGCAGGATATTGCATACGGAAAGGGATGCCTGCAGTGATGAGCTTTTTCACTATACTGTGGTAGGCGGCCCACTTCAGACGAGTCTTTCGGGGCAGATCCTGGGAGATTCTTAGGGTGGTCTTCTCCCACTTAATACTTTGCAGTTCTCTTGCCTTGTCGATCACATGCTGCTTTTCAATAAAACTATTGGTCTTGGCAGGGCGTTTGGGGGAGGTTGTGGTCTAAGGGAGCGATGAGCCCTTTCCACCAGATAATTGGCACTTGTTGGAGAAGGACTCACAACTTTCAGTAGAAATCTCTGCACAAAAGCACCCATATTCGATCCCTCCTCTGTCTCTGGCAAATCAAGAATTACCACATTCTTCCTTCTACTCCTGCCCTCTAAGTCTTCGCATTTGAGCTGGAGCTTGTGGATTTGTTGATGCAGTTGTGCCAGATCTGGTTCCACTTTCTCTCTCCATTTCTCTATAGAGGTTGTACGGGCTTCGGTGTCTCCGACCCTTCTGGCTAGGCCGTAAAATCGCTGCTAAAGATTTCAGATCTGTAACAATATCAGAGAGGGTTTCACGGAACGTGAGCATTTCTTGCAGAAATCGGTCTTCAGTTAAGAGGGAAGTGGATGAAGAAGAGGGCATCACTTTCCCTGTGTTGGCCCCTTGAGCCCGCTGTTTCTTCAACAGTTTCTCTGGAGAAGTCAGTGGAGTGTGCCTGGGGAAGGCCTACTTCATATCCGTCTCCATCCTTACAGCACAGTCAGTTGTAAAGTTAAGATTGCCCCGATATCATTACCCTGGCCTCCCAGACAAGCCAAACGTCCGCAGATTCTGTCGTAGGGGGTTAATAATCACCAAAAATTTTGTAAAGAGAGAGGAGGGTGCAGGAACCCCGCAACAATGCTGCTAACAGGAACACTGCATCACGTGATCTCCATAATGCCTATTCATAATATGATGGTGGCACCTTGTGGCCAAAGATGGGCATGACACACATTTTCTTTAGGGGTGGGGCCTCATTAATAGCCCTTTTTTTCCTTTCATAATGTCCTATCCGGGGACTTTTTCCTTTTTTCTTTCCTCCAGATTTTTTTTTGTCTGCAATATGGGTACTAATTAGTGTTTCCTATTACCAGGTGTTAGCTCCTCTGTTGATTTCATTTTGTTGTATCATTGCTACTTTGGACTGTTTATTGTTCTGATCTAAACCTCTGGTGTTTGTATTTCGTAGTGCTATCTGTTTCTTGAAGCAGTTATTAGTTTCATTGTAAAATATGCTAACGATTATATTTCAATCTATATTTAAGTGGATTTGTCTTTTTTCTTTTGTGATGTTGCTTCTTGGCTAGCCTGTGTTAATCGTTTCTTTAACTTTCCCATGCAGGGCTGGACTGAAGCAGAACAATGTCTAGTTGTGCCCATGGTTATGGTTAACTTGGAGAATATAAAGGTTTGCTTTTTTCACATACGATGTTGGGCCTGTGGGGAGCTGGCTACCTGCCAGTTTTTGACGGTCCATCTAGAGAGGCATGGGTTTTACACCTAGTTTGCTGTTTTTCATAATTCATTGTTCCATGACTTGTTTGGATTAATCTTTGTATGCTGTTTTTTTTGCTTTTATGGGGGGGGGGGGTCAGGTCCTGCAAACTCTCTTCCCTCTTCTTTTCTCTGAAACATACCTCTTCTGGCTTTATTCTTATTGGTTGCATATTATGTGTAGCTCCTGGGAAATACTTTAATGGACTGTCAAGGGGTGTCAATATAGGGGTAAGCATCAGTGTCTTTGTCATCATCTTCACAGGTTAAAGGCAGGTTTGGCATTTTTGCAGGAAACACACCTCGCCTCCAACCAGGTTGTTCGATTTTGTGGACGCTGGGTAGGTCAGGCTTACAGTTCTGGTAATAGTTCCCGACAGCACAGGGTGGCCATATTGATTGCCAAATCAGTTGCCTTTACCTTTCTATATGAAGTCAGTGACCCAGGGGGTTGTTTTGTACTAGTTTATGGCTGTCTGGGTCACAATGAAGTTTTGTGTGACTCAGTATGTGGCCGTAATGCTGCTACCCCATCCTTTTTCCCAACACTGGCCACAGCCATTGCCCCCTATTCTCATCTACCAGTGATCCCTAGAGGAGACTGGACCTGGTCATCTCTAATGATCTTGATCATACATACCATTCCTGTCAGGTTTATCCCCAGCTCAAAGAGGTCTTCGAGAATTCATGGACCAGCTTGGGCTGGTGGACCCATGGAAAACATTTCATAAAGATGAAAGAGATTTTACATTTTACATTTTACTCCTTCCCCCATATCTCGTCATTGAGAATAGATTATTTTTGTATTAGTCAACAGCTTCTCCCATTCTTATTCAGCAGTGAAATCCAAGCTCGTGTTCTTTCTGAGCACTGCCTTATTTCTATGTCCCTGGCTGTTCCACATAGTACTGACTGTGGCCACACCTGACCCATAGATGTTTAATTATTGAAAGACCCCTCATTGGTGGTTTATTTGAGATCCTTTTTAACTCATTCTATACATGACAACCTTGGCTCCATCTAGGACTTTGATATTTTGTGGGAGGCTTTGAAGGTGCACTGGAGGGGTGAACTCATTCGCCTAGCCGCCACCAGCAACAGAATTCATGATTCATTGGTCATTCCATGTCTGCACAAAAATTCATACATTAGAACAGGGTTTATCCTCCAAATCCACAGAGGAAACTCACCTTCGCTTAGCCCAATGCAGTGCTAAATATGCCGCTCATCTTCTAGAACAATCGGAGTGGGCTATTAATAAGCTGAAGGTGACATATATCAGTCAAGGGGAGAAAGCTGGCCAATTGCTAGCTCTTTCTCTGAAGCAATAAAGGGCCTCTCATTGTGTCACCTCCCTATTGGATTCTAGCTCCAACACAATGACATGTGATGCTAAAGGATAACCTCCATCTCCTGGGATTATTATGCTTCCTCTACTCTAAGGAGTCCATTAATTCTGATATTTCCTCTCAACTTACTTCTTTCCTGGAAGGTGTGAATTTGCCCCATTTATCAGATACTCAGCGGAACCAATGTTCAAGTCTTATATCAGCTGGTGAGGTGCAAAAGGCTATTGATTCCTTGCCAGAAGTTAAACCCCCAGGCCCTGATTGGTTCCCTTCTATATTTTACAAAACATTTAAAGACAAGGTAACTCCCATAATGATCCAACTTTTTAATTACTTATACTACCATGAGTTGAATGATCGTTCCCTTTTGGAGGCATGGATCGTCCTTCACCTTAAACCAGGCAGAGATGCAACATATCCAAAAAACTACTGAACTATTTCTTTACTTAATGTAGATATTGAAATTTTAGCAAAGACTTTGGCCACTTGGTTGGGGAAGGTTTGGTCAGTGCTTAGGGTTCATGGCTGGTAGCAAACCCAGTGACGAATTTAGGAAAATTTTACATCTACTATAATTGGGTGTTTACTCACCTGGTAAAGGTGATTGTGTTGGTTGACATCCATGGCACTCCAGACATTACCTCATGGGTTTTAGCCCACCTGATAGGCTAGTGATGCTCATGACTCTAGTATCAGATTTCTAGCATATCCAGGTCCCAGAAACCCCTGTTCTCCAGTTTGAATCTTCCATAGCTGAAATTAAGGTTAGTAAAAGTGCAATATACAACAAAAATTCAAGGAAAACAAATACAGTCATTGTACCTAATGATGCAGGCTGAGACATGAGCTCGTGTCGCCCATTGGGCCGTTTTATTCTCCTATCATTTACAATCTAATCTCAACCTCTATTAGGTCGACGGTCGGGATCCTCCACCCCTGTGGTAGTGCCCGTAGTGGCATATGCCTTATCCCCTCTTCAGATGTGTATGTGAATGCTCCGAACCTTGTCACTCTGAGTACTCTGTCGGGAGGGTCTTGGAGTGCCATGGATGTCAACCAACACAATCACCTTTACCAGGTGAGTAAACATCCATTGTGATTGGTTGACTATCCATGGCACTCCAGACATTACCTCATGGGTAGATAAGTAGCAGTATAGTCCCCTAGGGAGGGAGACAGAGTGGTCTATGAGTGAGAGGCAGAGGTGGCTGTTAGGAGGATCTGTGTGGCAAAAGTGGGCTTTATGTTGTACAGGTGCTCGAGCCTGTAGTATCTAGCGAACGTATAGATGGAGGTCCATGTTGCCACTTTGCATATGTCTTCTGAAGACATATTCGCCTTTTCTGCCCAGGAGGTGGCTACTGATCTAGTGGAATGGGCCTTGATACCCTCGAGGGGTGTCATATGCTTGGATATATAAGCCTCCTGGATAGTTCTTCTGAGCCAACCAGCGATCGTGGTCTTAGAGGCTGCCATACCCTGTCTGTGTCCCCTTGTGATGATGAACAACCTCTCCATTTTACAGAAGGGCAGAGTCCTGGCTATGTAGATGGAGAGGGTAATCCCGACATCTAGAAGATGTGGGATTGGCTGGACGTCCTGTTGTGTGTCTCCAGAGAAGGTAGACAACTCAATAGGTTGTTCCCTATGGAAACTTGTGGCTACCTTCAGTTGGAAGGCTGGAACGGTCTGTAAGTGGACTCCTTGAGGGGTGAACACAGTGTAAGGTGCCTTACACAACAGTGCTCCTAGCTCTCTGATCTGTCAGGCTGAGCATATGGCGACTAGGAAGCAAGCCTTGAGGCCGACCCAGAATAGGTCCACGTTGTTGAGTGGCTCAAAGGGGGCTGTACTGAGGGAGTCCAGTACCAGTGGGAGATCCCAGGGTGTGATGGAAGGTCGGGCCCAGGGTCAGAGTACTTCCACTGCTCTTAGGAAGTGTAGGGCGTCTGGGTGTGCTCCCGGGCTGTATCCCCCAATGGTGCCTGTGGCCGCTTCAATGGCCAAAAGTTGCACTCTGAGGGAAGAGTGAGCCAGTCCTTGTCTATTCTCTGTTGTAGAAATAAGAGTATGGATGGCATGTCCGGTTGCCCTGGGTCCTTACCGTGCTCTCAAAACCACTTCACGAATATAGACCATTGTCTACCATAGGAGGATGTGGTCGAGGACTGTGTGAAGTGTAGCATCGTTGATATAACGGACTCATGGTAGCTGGCTCTCATCAGTCTCTCAGTTTCAGAGTCTGCGGGGCCGGGTGAAGTACTGGGCCCTGTGTCAGCATATCTGCTCGGTAGGGCAATCTGAGATTGGCTAGTGTCATGTCGAGTACCATGGCAAACCAAGTCCTCTGTGGTCAGTAGGGTGCCACTAGGATGATGGTACATCGAGATGCTCTAATCTTGCTTAGTACCTGTGGGAGTAGTGGAAGTGGTGGGAACACATACGCATGCTCCCCGGACCACGGTTGTGAGACGGCGTCGGTTCCCTGGGACCGGGTGTCCCAGAATCATGAGTAGAACTCCTGGACCTGTGTGTTCTCTGATGTGGCCATGAGGTCCATGGACACCGGTCCCCAGGTGTCCTGGATCATCTGAAAGAGACCAGGATGGAGCCGCCATTCCCCTGGGTGGACCTGTTGCCGGCTGAGCCAGTCTGCTCGCACGTTGAGTCTGCTTGCAAGATGCACGGCGCCGAGGTGGCTGAGGTTGGTCTGTGCCCAACTGAGGACTGACAATGCCTCTCTCAATATGGCTCTGCTCCTGGTGTCTCCTTGTTTTGCGATATAAGCCACTGTTACCTGGTTGTCAGAGCGGATAAGGACCGACTGGCCACAGATGGATGATCTGAAAGCCTCTAGTGCACGGGCAACTGCCCTCATTTCTAGGATGTTGATGGATAGCTTTGCTTCTGCTGCAGTCCATAGGCCTTGAGCCGTTAAGTTGCCCAAGCACGCGTCCCAGCCTGAAAGGCTTGCATCTGTTTCTATTGTGGCACTGTAAGCTGCCTCTAGTGGGACCCCTCTTGTGAGGCTGGACTTCACTGTCCGCCATGATAGTGAGTGCTTCACCAATGCTGGTAGTGGGACCACGACTTGCAGGTTGAACTCGTTCGGTGATCCCTGAGTGAGTATGTATGTCTGAAGTGGTCGCATGTGCCATCTGCCATGCAACCTAACAAATGGGCTATGCATCCCATGGTTGTCTGATGGTGAGATCTCATGTGAGGAGCCAATGTTATCAGATTGAGCACCCTTGTCTGAGACAGTTTTGCCCATCCTTGCTGTGTTGATTAGTGCCCCCAGATGTTCGATCTGTTGAGTGGGCACCAGATGGCTCTTGGCACGGTTCACTACCCAGCCATGTTCCTCAAGCACCTGTAGGGCGGTCAGAGTGTCTCGGTGTGACTGCTCTTTGGAGCGCGCTCAGATGAGCCAGTGGTCCAAGTAGGGAATGATATCCAGACCCTGTTCCCGAAGTCTGGCTACTAGGACGATGGACACCTTGGTGAGCACCCTCGGCGCTGAGGTGAGCCCGGAGGGCAAGGCCTGATACTGGTAATGGTGGCCTAAAATGTGGAACCTGAGGCATTGCCGGTGTTTTGGTATGATGAGAATGTGGAGGTATGCGTCCTTCAGGTCTATGGATGTGAGGTAATCGCCTACCCGGACGCCACGTAGGGCTGACTTTATGGTTTCCATTTTGAACCTGTGGCAGACCCCGTGTTTGTTTAGGTGTTTTAGGTCCAAAATAGGGCAGAGTTCCCCCGACTTTTTGGGCACGAGAAAGAAAATGGAGTACACCCCTAATTCCTGCTCATGCGTGGCAACGGGCTGGATAGCCCTGTTTTGTAGCAACTCCAACAGGATATGTTGGACCTGATGTGGGGTCGCCTTTCTTTTGGTGATGGGGGAACTTAGGAACCTGTGTCTGACAGGACAGTGGGACAGCTCTATAGAGTACCCTCTTGACACCACCTCCAGGACTCATCTGTCTGAGGTTGTGTTGAGCCACTGTCGTCTGAATAGTGACAGTCTTTGTCCCACAGGGGGTTCGACCCCTGTCTTTGTGAGGTTCTGGAGATGTAATCATTGTTGTTTCCCCCATAACCTCTACCTCTTCCCCCAAATTTGGGACCACGGGGTCTAAAGGAGGACGGTTGGTAAGAATGGGGGAATGAACTGCGGTGACCGTTTGTTCCTCTGCCTCAAAAAGGACTGCTCCAGGAGTGCGTGTCCCTGCAAGGTTGGTATGACCTGTTCCCCCCCCAAAACCTCCACCTCACTGAAAGGAGATAGGTGTACTTAGTCTTGTTCTTAATTAGGTCTCTGCCCTCCTCCTTTTTTTTTTAAGAACTCCTGTAGGCCCTCCCCAAAAACAAGTTTTCCCTTCATGGGTAAATTTTGTAGTAATGTCTTTGATTCGTTGTCGGCTTCCCATAGCTTGAGCCACAATGCTGTCCTGGCATGGTTGGTGATGGCTGTGGTCCTGGCGTGCAGTTGAAGGATGTCCATGGCCATGTCTGCCAGGTATTTTGCAGCATCAAGAGTGTACTCTAAAAGTTCTGCCTCTCTGGACTTAGGGTTTGCTTGCTCTAGAAGCTCCTCGAGCCAGAGGATTTGTGCACATGCCGTGTAGATGGCTGTTGTGGAAGCTTTTATGGCAGTTCCTTCGATCTCGAATGTCCTCTTGAGCATGTCCTCCACTTTCTTATCCATTGGGTCCTTTAATGCTATGGTCCTGCAGGGTAAGATGGTTTTCTTACTGAGCGCTGCCACCTGAGGGTCAATGGTTGGTGCTTTGCACCAGAGACTGGCCTTGTCCTCTTGGACCGGATACATCCTGTCCAAGTTTCTTTTGTTTGACATCCTGCTTGGCTCTGTAGATTGCCACTCCCTGTTGAAGACGTCCTCGATTGCTGGGCATATTGGGAAGGTTTCAGAGGTGGTCGCCTTTTGTTGGATCATGGGATCTAACTTCGACTCTGGTTTTCCCTCCTCAACGTTGAACCCCATAGTGGCCTTGATGATCTTCATGAGGCCTGGGACCATGTCAAAAGAACAAAGTTTTGACGTGAGGGATGATATGGCTTGCGGTTCCAAGTCCTCCTCATTGGTATCCACTCCATCCTCTTCGTCTGGTATGTCCCTGTCTTCTGCGGAATCTGGCCTGAGATTGTCTGCTACAGGGTCTTCAGTGTCTGGATGTTCCTCAGAGGGGCCCCCCTGCATTGTCTGGCTCCAGAAGCACAGGCGCTGTTCTATGCTGCATAAGGGACTCGAGTTTCTCCATTATCTTTAGCATGTAATTCTGTTGGCTCTCCATCATGGCCACTGTGGCTTGTTGGTTCTGTAACAGGAGGGTACCAGGATCCATCCAAGTGGGGCTGCTGGGCCCTGGATTGCTGGGACCTATGACAAGAGTTTTCTCCATCGATAAATCATCGTCTTCATGAAGACAGGTGGAGGAAAGTGGGCCCAGGGTGTGGGGCAGGAGAGCAGCATTGCAAGAGGAGCACTTCTTGGCCTTGACCATCTGGTGAGGAAAGAAGAAGGCAAGCATAATGTTAGGGCTAGTACAAGGTCCAGTGGACAGATTTTTGCCCCATGATTAACAACACATTGTGTACTGTTCTAGCACCGTATTAGGTAGACCATAGGTGCTGTTTGGCCGTAACAGCAGTGGGGAGCCTGTGCCATCCCTTCTGTGGTAAGAAACAACATGAAGGTCGCTGTGGGAGGGACCCTTTGTGGTCACTGTAGGGAGGGGCCTCCGGGGTGGTGGTAAACTTCTTGGGTCGCTGTGGAGAGGGACCCGAGTGAGATTGGGGTGGTTCTGTGATTGCCGCCTCTACACCATAGGTCGCTATAGAGAGGGACCTATGTGTAAAAAAAAAGGGTGGGGAGGCTGTGGACCTGTGGCCCGTATATAGAGGTCGCTGTGGGAGGGACCTATATATGGGCCTATCTGGGCTGTTCCCCTTTTCGTTTATCCATTCTTAACCCCCCCTCAGATGTTTGACTTGTGAGAAAGGTGCCCTTCCGAGGTGCTGGCACCCTTTGGGAACATGATAACGCCCTCTGTGAGAGTATCTGGAGGCCTTAACTCCCCAAAGGTGTTAGACCATATGTCAAAAAAACATAGTGAGTCAACGAGCAGGCGCTATGTTCAAGGCACTGAAGAAAAGCAAACCCAGGTGCTTCTAATCGCCTCAGAGCTGCGTGAGTAGTTGGTGCTCGGTGAGAGGCCTCTTCACCCCCCCCAACAGAAACCGAAGCCCTGAGCTGCGGGAATCAAGAGAGGAGCTTGATCTGCCTGCCTCATAGTAGCTGCCTGAGAATGCAGGCCACATACAGGTTTGAACGACCTAAGGCCGCTGATGCCATTGCGGCTTCTTGAGGAAGTCGGGGGTAACCCCCCCAGTCGAAGTGTAACCCCACCCATTGAAAAGGGATGCCAGGGCAATTTTGGCCTTCCTGATTCTAGCCCCTAAAGCTAGGGGGCTAATGGAGAGCAAGGCCAACCACGCAGCAGTGGGAGTGGCAGACCGTTGCCGTGAGAGGCTGTAGGCCAAGGCCTAGTGAAGGTGCGCTCTTAGGAGGAGCGAAAAAGGCATTTTTTATCACGGGGGAGACCCCCCACGGCGTAAAGTGCCTCCTGCCCATCTGCCAAGGGAGTAAGGAAGAAGCAGCGAGAAGCAGGCCGTAGGCAGATGCCTTTTCCTTTCGCGCAGCTGCGCAATGCCCGGGGGGGGGTCAGGGGAGTGCTAGGCCGCACAACTGGTGTGGTGAGAGTTTAAAAAACGGGAATCAGCGTTCAGCAAGGCCGAACCCACTATTGGGTCCCTCATATTTTCTGTAGAGCACAAAACAGTTGGGGCTCCTGTTATTAAGTGCCCCTCTTAGCTACAGCAAGCTTTGTGCAGCAGAATACATGCTTAGGAGCGTAGCAAATTTTTAAACCAACAATACAATATCGTGATCCACTGCAGACTACCTGCTCTATCAGCAGGCTGGACTGCTCTTTACCAAATGAAATTAAATCAACTAAATAAACTAATAGAAACTGGATCAAACTTGAACAAAAACTTAAATCAAACTTAAGCAAGCTTAAAGCCACACAGCTGGCTGTTTATACATTGGACAGAATGTGCTGCCTTTGTATAGAGTAAAGCAGTGCAGCACCTAGATTTCTTTTGTACCTAAAACACAGTTCTTGTAGAAAATATGATCAGAGGCCTACCTTTCTGGTGGAGAAAACAACAAGGATCCTGGTGTGCTTGTTGCCTATTCAGATGCACGATTTGAACTGGAGAACAGGGGTTTCTGGGACCTGGATATGCTAGGAATCTGATCCTAGAGTCATGTGCATCACTAGCCTATCAGGTGGGCTAAAACCCATGAGGTAATGTCTGGAGTGCCACGGATGGTCAACCAATCACAATTCCACATTGCAGGGAGCCAAATCAGATGTTGTTTTAGTTTCCCTGGAAGCAGAAAAAGCATTTGATCATGTGTCAATGAATATCTCTTTTTCCTTTTACCAATGTTCGGCATTCCATAATTTGTATTTTTTACCACTGCCCTTCAGCTAGAGTTCTTTGTAACGGTGTTCCATTGGACTTGTTTACCCTCACCCGTGGGACTCGTTAAGTTTACTCATTGTCCCTTTTCTTTTTGACTTTTATCTTGAACCTTTGACCCCCAAAATAATTTCATCTCCCTCCATCAAGAGTATAACTATTGCCAAAGCTCAAGATTTCTACTTTTACAGACAGTGTCCTTTTGTACCTCTCTGACCCCTTAATTACCTATGTGAGGTTTTACAGGTTCTTTGGTCCTTTGGTTCCTTTTCAGGTTATACATTTAGTTTAAACAAAATGGTAGTTTATCCCCTTACCCCACATCTTGCCAAAGAGGACTTTCAAGAACCTGGCTTGCAATGGAAACCTCAGGCATTCACGTACTTAGACATTAAACTTTCTCAGGATACCGAATTGTTAAAATCTCAAAATTTGGACCATTTATTTAAACAGATTGCACTTGAACTAAATCACTGGAAATCTTTACCCCATCCCTTTGGTGTCGAGTCAACTTTCTCAAAGTTAATATTTTACCCCAATTATTGTATCCCTTAGATATGTTGAACATAGTATTACCTAAGCAATGGTTTAATACTTTACAAACTTTATTTGCTAATTTCCTGTGGCTTGGAAAGACTCTTAGGCATTCGATTATAAAACCTTGTCAACCCAGGTCTTTGCATGGGTTACAGATTCCTTCTTTGCTCACCTGCTACTTTGCTTTACATGCCTCAAAGTACTTTCGATGGTGCCAAGAGCCTGTGTCCTCGAAAAGGTCTGTGTACACAATAGTGTGACTAAAAATTGAACATGACCTTTTTGATGGGCATCATATTTCACCTGCATCCCTCCTATATATTACACCATCTCAGCTCCAAAAGGATCTCTGCCACTCCCCTATAGATTGGTCAGTACATGTTCATTCTTATCTTTTTAGGCATTTTAATCTTTCTTACCACACTGATATCAGCCAATCCTTATTTAAAAATGTTAATTTACAAATATGACATAAATCCATCAAATTAGCATTTTGGAAGGGTTCCCCAATAATAGTTTGGAAGATCTGATATCTGACAATGCTATATTATCTTACCCTCTCCCCAACAGTTATCCAAGTATAACATCACTGTATCAAGTTCAGGCACACATGACTGGAACATCATCAATTAAAAAAAAAAACTTTCCACATGCAGATTAGGGAGATAGAAAAAATATCTATTTACTGTACCCACAATTCCTCACTATGTATTTCAGTATACAGGCTGTTATATCTCTGTATCACTACAGAAACAGGAGAATACATCTTTCAGTAAAGAAATTGTGTCAGCTATCAATGTGTGTACAATGCTTCATTTTCAAAATAAATATCTAAGATCTTATATTGTTGTAACCACTACCCAAAAAGGACACTGCATCTCCAAATAAGGAAAAATGGGACACAGCTTTATAGTGTACACACAATGCCTTGCTACATATATTTACATATTAGGTGCTATACTGTAGTCATCACTACTAAAATACGAGACTGCACTGTTGAGTAATGCAAATTTGGGGTAATGTAATAATCTACCCAGAATTCCTTGTTGCTGCATGTGAATTATCACATTTCCTGCTATACTACTGTAACCATTACATTAAGGCACTATACTGCAGTCACTTCTACCAAAAAAGGGGACTGCACTGCTGAATAAGGAAAATCTAAGTTAACTTCATAATCAACCCAGAATTCCTTGTTGCTGTATGTAAATCAGCATATTACTTATTATACTGCTGTAACCACTACCAAAATAAAACTTAACTGATTTAAGAGAAAGCTACTAACATTTAATGTCTAAATGTTAGAATGCAAGTGATGTACAGCACCCATTGTATAACAGCAATAATGCACTCCAGGGTGTGTGTTTTTACTGACATAACATAATTTTTTGAGTATTGGATGCACTTGGCCTGCAACCTCGTGTTCAACCTCCTGAGGAGTGATGTCATCCCAGCATGATGCACACCATGTTGTGCATTATTGCTTAAAAAAAACTTACTTAATTGCAAAAAAAAAAACAAGTTAGATTTGTGCCTCTGCTAATTTTATGTGTGTGAAACTGATGATTCTGTTATTATATTATTTGAAGTTTTATAATAAGCACCCTGAGCCCTTGGGTTAGGGTTCTATAGGAATAAAATTGACTAGCCTTGCCTTGATTTCATGCAGGGTGTTTTGGGCCCTATATGTCATGAAGCTACATGTGAGATCTAGCTTTCCCTGCACAGGGTGTCATGAACCTCATGCAATGCGAAACATAGGAGAAAACTTTCTTAACATTTTGTTGATGTATGACTTTAATTGTACTAAAAAATGCACATGAGGGCTGGCCCAGTGGCTTGGAGGGCTGAGGTGCTGGGAGCCATACCTCCTTCCACACTGACAAACTGGTTCAGAGATGGGTATGAGTTACCGGATGTTGGCTGGGGTGCAGGCTGGGTGAGGATTGAGTGGCTGACTGGTAGCTTTTCTCTCCCAGATTGGGGAGGTAAGCCCTCCCCACCTTTAACTACCACCTTGCGGAGGTGTGATGGTAGTGTGGTCAATTGAGGGGGGGGCTAGGCACTCAGTCAATGAAGGTGGAATTGGGGCCACTCAGGCCAAGGAATTGTGAATGCCTCCACACACCCATACATCCTTGAATTGATGATCTGGGGACATAAGGGGAGATAATGGTGAAAAAATACCACCCACAGTGATGAGTGATAACCACCTCTCTCAGGCTGCACACTGGTGGTTGGGTACCAGTTCTTTTCCTGTGGCAGATGACACTGTGGTATGATGAGTCCTGAGGAGCCAGGTGACAGGGCTGGGTGGGCCGGTCCAGTGGGGTCTCTGTGGCATGGCAGGAATGGAAAAGGGAAAATGTGGAAAACAAATGCACACAATTTGTTTGGTCTAGTTTTCAAACTGTTTTCATTTTTTGTGGCTTTAAACATTTTGTTTGTGTAGGATGTACTTTTCAGTATAGTAATTTCAATTTTCTAAGTAATCTCAAATCAGAGAAAAAGTAACATGTTTTTCACTTCTTTCACTTCACTTGTTCATGGCAATTTTTTTATCTCAGTGTTTCTGTTATGTCTTGAAAATGACAAACACTATCTTTTATTCTGAGGTCATCAAAGTCCACGTAGATCATTTTTCTTCTCAATCACAAACATCATTTCTATTTAAACTACTAATTGCAATTATTTTTTATACTTAGTTCAGACATCTAATTAGACTCCTTTCTGATAAACCACACACCTGTCAATCTTCTACCATATACAATTTATCCTACTGCATTGGTGGGGGGGGGCAGCTCATCAGCCCAGTCCCCGGCCCCCTACACTGGCTACCATGCCTACCCTGGCCACCTACCTGGTCTTGTAGTTTCCCCATGAGCTTCCCCCTTGTGGCAGGGATGAGATGAGAGTACCATCCTCACCCTGATCAATAAAAGCAATGCTAACCATGTTCAGTGACTGAACAGCAGTGGAAGTGTGGACACAGGCTTCATTAAGTCCGCCTGATGGTGTTTCCTCCATTTTCTTCCCACCCAACTGTGGAATGCTGTATTCATGCATGAAGGTGCACCTGTCTGACACATCTCTACAATTTCCTCCTGTACAAGCCTCCCTAGCACTGCTCTACCCCCAGGCATTGACCTGGGGCAGACTAGACAGGGCCTACATACCTCCCCTCCCCTTCCCGGCAGAGGAAAGCAGTCCCTCTGATGCTCAATCCTCTCCATCACCAGCTGACCACAATGACCTGATCCTGTTCCTGAACCTTGGTCACTGGTGTGGGAAAAGATAAGTTGAAAGGTGCTCAACTGTCTTCATCACTGGGCCAGCCAAAGTTTTTAATCATGACAGTTACTTTTTTTTTTCATTGTAAGATTGCAAACATTTTTCTCATGCTCAGCTTTAATTCAGAAATAAAGTTTAGCATTTTTTCAATTAGTTTCTGAAGTTGGCTGCACACATGCAAGATTTTAAACTTTTAAAACCTGAAAACTTAAACATGAAAGAAATAGTTTGTTCTAACACTACAAAATAGCTCTCTTCTGGGCCATGCTCCAGCCTCTAATGATCTTGTATGCTTCATAATATAAATCAGTGTTTTGTTTTTTTTGGTTACTATCTGTGGGTAAAAAAAGGATTTAATTTTTTGCTTGTTTTTTCTACATTTTCTCAGACTACTAACTTTTCAACTACCAAGCCAATTTTTGGGTTTGCCAACAAAATGAGTGCATAGAACTGAGATGGCTGAGATATAAGTTGTCAAAATGCTCTGGATGAACTATATTTAACTTACTCTTGTCCTCTTCAAATTGATTGTGGTTCATGTGGTGTTGTTCACATTGAGTATTCATGATAGCTGTTTGAATTTTTGTGCATTACTTACTATAATTTGTATTTTACTAATATTTTATTACTATTGCATTTTATTATTTCTTCACTGTTATTTCTCTGTTGTTTTGCTCTATGTAATCAATAATACCTGACATGGTGGGCAATATTGGACTATACCAGACTGATCAAGAGCATAATGAGGCCCTACACCACAGACAGAGGTCCTTATAGTTCCTGGAAGGTCTGGTATAGCCCAATACCACCCACCATAGAGGATATTATCATGCTTAGAAAATGGACACTGTTAATGAAATATATAAAAACTGTAAATAAAAGAAACAGTTTAAAATAAGTTTTGAAATAAAATAATTCCTCCACCTGGTTTAGAATGAAGGACTTTTGTCCTAGTGGAGACTCTGTAGTTAAAAAAATTGGGGCTGGTTGAATATAGTTTGTGCCCCCACAGCAGGCTGTTTCTGTTTCTTATTTGCAGCCCCCCATGCAGTCTTATAACACTTTTGTTTAGGCTCTGCACTTTTCTTTCCATTTAGTTTCAGACAATGTTTTTTTCATCCTGTTTCATTTAATACTGGTGCCAGGAGATGTTGCACTTGTGGTTGGGAGAAGAAAGCTCATTTTCAGTAGAATTTAACATTGATGGAGGGTGATCAAGGTCTTAGGAAAAATATACAGGCTATACTGTAACCTGAGGTGCTTTTCTGTACTTCCTCGTGCTTTTGTTGGTCTTATCTGGGATTTTGAGCCAGATTAAAATGTTGATTCTTCAGTATCAGGTGAATCTGGGTGGGGAGCAGTCAGGGCAGTTTCAACAACTTCCAGATCCTGTAGATGTCTTTTACATTTGAGCAGTTTGCTCAAGTGAAAGCTGTTAATTTGTTTTGGCATGTATTTTAAAGATGGGAAAATACTGCTGAAAGTTTGTGTTTGCAGCACAATGTACTTCCTGGAGGAGGGCAGGCCATCTCGCTCAGTCGATCACTTAGTGAGCGAGATGAAAATGGCAGTTGTCAAGTTTGAAACTTCTGGGTGCCCAAGTATACACCAAGTGATGGGCACCCGAATTAGCACTTGTTTTTCACTGGGCTGCATTGAAAAATAAATTCATGCCTGATTATGGCTTTCAGCCAATCAGGATGCTTTATTTTTCAAGCCCATTTTTTTTAAATATATGTATTCCCTTCTACCCTATATTATTGTTTCCTGACTTATGTATGGTGTCCTAGCTAACACCTCCTTGCAAATGAGCTTGCTCAATTGATCTTTTTCCTGGTGAAATAAATAGATACAAACTACCTTTTGACACAAATATGAACTCTACACTAACATACATGAGCTACCTTGGCTTTATAATTTGTATATTTTGTCACTACCTAAATTACTTTGTGCTACCAATGAACTATATATTTTTTGCTTTGCTTTTCTGGTTACTTTTTATTACTGTAATTATGTTTTGCTTCCCATTTCCTCTCCATGTCAATTGCACCTGAAATAAATGGCTGGACATGCTTATCCTGGTAACCAAATTAAAACAAAACATAAAAAAATAAGAAAACATAAACTAAATTAACTTCCCAATAAAATTCATAGCTACTATGCAAAGAAAAGGTCAGTCTTTCATCTTTTAAAACAAAGATATTTTTTCACTAAATATATTTGCAATTTATTCATACTTATTCATGATTTTCTAAGCAACTTAAATATGGCATATCAATTCCTAATCCTACCCCCTATTTTTTGGTTTACTAAGTATACGTGAGTTTTTTTATTACACCCTCTGCTTTCCTTAAATGTTATTTTATCCTGTTTAGTCAAGTATGCAATAACCCATAACCTGATATCTGTGTTACCTCCCTCCACCATCCTTGAAGTTCCCTCTCCAAGCCACCCACTTCATGTCTGCTATTGTACATTAATTCTTCTCCTCAGCTCATCTGTCTATACATTTTCTTTTGTATATTATACTGCCCTCTATGTCTGAACTCTAAAATGCTGTGTCTCTCACAATACAACTTTCAGGTAGTGAAGCAGTGTGACAAAGCAGTGGGGAAGACTGGAAGGATGCTGGGTTGCATAGGAAGGAGAATCACCAGCAGAAGGAGGGAGGTAATAATAACCCTATACAGATCACTAGTTTGGTCGCACCTCAAATACTGTGTACAGTTCTGGAGGTCCCATCTTTGTAAGGACATACAGAGTGAGGAGGCAGTACAAAGCAGGGCAATCAAAATGGTGCATGGCCTGCATTAAAAGCCATATGGGGTAAGGCTCAAGGAACTTAACATATACTCCCAGGAGGAAAGGAGGAAAAGGGAGGATATTCAGGGAAAGGGGGGATATCCAGCATTTGATTGGCCAAATCATTTGTCCCACAGTGGATAACAACATGTTTGTTTTTTTCTTTCCTAATCACACATTTTTCTATATGGTCCATGTCTCTTTCCACAAAAGACAGAGGGGGGATGGCTCAAGGGCAATGTGTGGAAGTATTTTTTCATGGAGATGGTGATGGATGCATGGAACAGCCTTCCTGAGGAGGTCATGGGGTCAAAAACAGTGGGGAAATTCAAGAATGCACGGGACAGACATAAGACAATTCTGGTGGGGGGGTAGGAAGAAGTAGGCTGTTGGTTAACAGGGATCTGCAGCTTATTCAGTAGGTAGGGAAATGGGCAGACTGGGTGAGCCAAATGGTCCTTATCTGCCATCAAAGTCTACATTTCTATATGATAGAGACATTTAAATATCTCACAGGCAAAAACAAGGTACAGGAGGGAAGTATTTTCCACATAAAAAGATGCTCAAGGACAAGAGGTCATGCTATGAAGTTAGGAGGGAGGCCTGGAAGAAATGTGAGGAAGTAATTCTACACAGAGGGAGAGTGGCAGATGCATGGAACAGCTTACCAACAGAGGTGGTTGGGGCAGAAATGGTGATAGGTTTCAAGAATGCATGAGTTAGACACAGAGGGATCTAAGTGGTGGGGGGGAGAGACACTGGAGACTGAGTAGGGTCTGTGCCGACACTATAGGTGGGGAAAATAGAGTAGACTAGGTGGTCCATCAGGTCCTTATCTGCCGATAGAGTATGTGTTTCCATATTTAAAATGCCTCACTGGGGCTTCTGTGGAAAGAGACACAGATCTCATAGAAAGACTTTTGATAAGGGATAGAAAAAACATACATGTTGTTATTCACCATGGGACAAATGATTTGGCCAGTCAAATGCTGGAGGAGGTCAAAAGTCACTTGGCAGAGCTAGCAAACTGACTGTCCTATCTTCATCCACCCTAGCCTTCCCAGTCTGGGAAATAGGTGGTAGCACCAAACCTGTCAGAGCTGAGGAAATCGATGAATTCAATTCATGGCTGTACAAATGGTGACAAGAAAAAAGCCACAACTTCACAGGGAACAGGCAGGACTTCAGGGAAAGAGGAATTTTTAAATATGATGGCTTACACCTTACCAAGGAAGGACTGAGTGAACCTGGACAGAAAATCCACATGTACGTGAATCATTTAAACTAGGAAATGGGAAGATGGTGACAGCACACATCACAATGATCAGGGTGCAGGGTACCACTCTCCAGTCATCCAAAACAAATCAAAGTATATGCAAGACAATTGATCTAAGCAATTGAGGGAAACAGTGGCAGTGCACACCAAGGCATCCAGTGTGCAGTAAACCACTCCCAAAACATCCAAGAAAAAAGCAAAGCATTAATGCCGACAAACAACAGAAAACCATTGTCTGGTGTGCAATTAGCCAAAAACATTCAAAGTATGAGCAAATCTGTTATTCTAAACAAGGGGAAAATAATGGCAGCAAACAACACGGTGACCAGTGTACAGGACACCATTCCCCAAACAACCAAAAAAGCACAAAAAAGACACCAAAAAACAGAGAAACACAAAACCAGGAAACAACACCATTTACTATATGGAAGGGCATTGTTTATAAACTCTAGGCGAGTAACAAACAAACTTCCAGACCTCATGGCAACAATGACTGTGGAGGACCTAGACTGGGTAGTAGTGACAGAAACTTGGTATATGGATAACCACGGCCGTGATGCACACATCCCAGGGTACAATCTATACAGGAAAGACAGGAAAGAGAAAAGGGGAGGATGGGTGGCAATATACATCAGGGCGGGAATAATAAGCACAGAGATACAGGGGTCTCCTAGAGAGACTGAAGCCCTGTGGTTAACACCTGATACAGGGAATGGGGCTAACATTAGAATCAGAGTGATATACAGGCCCCCAACAGAAGGGGAAAAAGAGGATAAGGAAACTAGAAAAAAATACACAAAATGATGGACAAAGGGGAGGTGATACTGGAGGGGAGGATTTCGACCAGCTTAACATAAATTGGGAAAATGCATACAGCAGCAACAACAAGAAGCAGGGACTTTCTAATGGCCTTAATGGGAACAGATCTGAGGCAACTTGTATATACACCAACAAGGGGAGAAGCGGTCCTGGATTTGATTCTCACCAAGAGCGAAACTTAAGGGAGATTGAAGTTGGATGCCATCTGGTGAATAGCGACCATTGTATGGACAGCTTTAATGTGAACACTCTGAGGACACAAGCCATTCCAAAACTAAGGACCTAGATTCTAGAAAAGCTGACTTCCAGAAAATGAGGGAAAGCCTGACGGAGGTCCTAAAAATCACAGATGGGAATAGGGTAGAAGAGATGTAAAAAAGCCTTAAGGGAGCTTTTCTAACAGTCACAGACCAATGCGCCAGAAATGTAAGCAATGCAAAAAAAAAAGAAAACCTCTGTGGTTCTCAAAAGATGTGTCATATTTAGTGTAAGAAAAAAAGGCAGCCTACACGAAATACAAAGCATCAAATAGAGATGAGGATAAGGAAGCATATAAAGGGACAATAAGGGAGGCGAGTAAGGTGATAAAGAAAGCTAAGGCACAGACTGAGATGAAAATTGTAGATGGGCACAGCAAGGAGAAAAAAACTTTTTTAGTCACATAAGGAAAAAAAAGAAAATTAAAGAGGGCAGTTACATTAACAGCAGATGAAGGGAAACTAGTGGAGGAGGATGTAGAAAAGGCATAAGTCTTGAACAGGTGCTTGTACTCAATGTTGATGGAGGAGGAAGAGGGCAATGGATCAGAGATAGTTTGTAACTATACCAATTAATTAGGGTTGATATAAACCCCTTCACAGCAGACCAAGTCTTAGAGGCATTAAACAAACTAAAAGTGGACTAGACCACGGGACCTGATAATATACACCACAAAATCCTGAAAGAACTGGGAAAGGAACTGGTGGCACCCCTTGCAGCCCTATTTACTAAATCACTTATGAGTGGAGAAGTTCTTGAAGGCTGTAAGAGGGCATCAGTGGCCTACTTCATAAATAGGAGAGCAGGGAAGAGGTGGGTAGCTACCGCCCAGTGAGCCTCACTTCAGTTGTGGGAAAATTGCTGGAATCCTTGCTCAAGCTTAGAATATTTGCATTCCTGGAATCCAGCAGGCAGCAGGATCACAAGCAACATAGGTTCATCACAAGGAGGTCCTGCTGTACAAACCTTGTTGAATTTTTCAACTGGGCAACAAAGGCAGTTGACAATGGAGGAGCAGTTCATGTGGCCTACCTGGACTTTAGCAAGGCCTTTGACTCTTTTCTGCAAAGAAAACTGGTAAATAAGCTGGGCTACATGGGAATGGGACATAAGGTGGTAAACTGGGTGAACAATTGGCTACAAGGTAGAACCAAAAAAGTGCAGGTAAATGGCACATTATCAAGGGTGGGGGAATAAACCAACAGGGTGCCCCAGTGCTCGATGTTAGGTCTTGTGCTATTCAATGTATTCAAAGCCTACATTTCAAATGGGCTCAAGGAGAAGGTGTTTGTTCACAGATGACACTAAGATTTGGAACAGGGTGGATTCTCCAAAGTGAATTAGCAGAATGGAATCAGACCTCAAGAAACTGCAGCAGTGGTCCACAACATGGCAGCTGAAATTCAATGCCAAAAAGTGCAAAATTATGCACCTAGGAAGCAACAACCCAAAGAGGGAGTACTACTTGGGGGGGGGGAGAGGCTAGCTGCAACCAACCAATAATGAGACCTGGGGATCATCATATCAGATGACTTGAAAGTGGGCAAGCAGTGTGAGAAGGCAGCACTAAAGGCTAGTGGCATGCTGGGATGTATAGGGATGGGAATCTTAAGCTGAATGAGGGAAATTATTTTGCCACTGTACAAGGCAATAGTCCTCCCCACATGGAATACTGCATCCAATTTTGTAGACCTCCCTCAGAAAAGACATTGATAGGATAGAGAGACTGCAGTGAAGGGTAACAAAAATGATCCAGGGGTTACACCAGATGACATATGAAAATAGACTGAGAGAATTAAATATGTACTTCCTGGAGCAGAGGAGGGAGAGGTGAGACATGATCAAGACATTCAAGTACATCAAGGGTTTGAAAAGGTACAGACACAGGAGCTATTTCAGGTCAAAGAAGGCAGTATAACAAGGGGTCATGATCTGAGACTGAAAGGGGGTAAGTTTGTGACCAACACTTGGATTGTTTTCTTCACATAGAGGGTGGTGGACACCTGGAATAGACTTCCTACAGAGACCATGGGCACAAAAACAGTCGAGGGGTTTAAGAGAGCTTGGGACAGATACAAAGGTATTATTTACCAGGGGTCAAATGGGAGTTGGTAGAAAGTATATACCTTGGCCAGACAAGATGGACCTTGTGGTCCCCTTCTGTCATCATCTTCTATGTTTCTATTTCTAATTTTATGTTTATTTCAGTACATGAGCACCACGCATACGCAAAAAACATCTTGGGACAGTACGACATTTTAGAGGTCTGTGAGTTTCTGCCCAATGCAGTTGACACATTATGGGGCTTGTTTCTCATGCACCAATGAATCGGTGAGCTCTCTATGACAACAGTTTGAGAAAAGAGGTCTTCACTTGAAAGAAAAGTGCCTCTCCAATCAGTGATAGTTACGAGATGATGCTTTATGGGGCTCATTCCTCAGGCACCAATGAATCGGCAAGCTATGACAGCAGTTTGAGAGAGAGGACCGCACTTGAAAGAAATCTGCCACTGCAATGAGGGACAGTTTCCTCACTGAAGCTGGACCTTCCCCCTCCCTCGCAACCAGGCACACAGACATACCTTCTCTCTGTTGGCAGCAGCAGACAAGACTCCAACCATGTACTTTACAGTGCACAGTAATGCACATGGCCGGAGCTACTGTTCTTGTTGGCTTTTACTGCCAAACACCTTGTTTGTTCTGTGTGTCTTTCCTGACAAACCATTAAAATAAAATAAATTAGCAGCAGTGTGGCTTTCCAGATTGGAGGCTCCTGCCACCCACCACAACCTCCCAGAAAGCAAACATCGAGGTGTTCAATCCCCATCTTGGCATGTACCCCCCATTTATTTGACACACTGGGTGTGATGCTTGGCCAGCTGGTTATGATTGTTGAATGATATTTGTAATATAAAAATATAGTGTGTAGTTGTCACAGTGCTTCCATGGGTGTCCCCCCCCCCAGGTTTCAGTGAAAATGACAGAATATATATATTAAACCAGGAGATCTCTGTAATCTAATTAACTTCCTTGAGACATTATGGCCTTTTTTATGACCTGTTGCTTCTTTAAAGTGAAAACAAAATAGGACTTTATGAGTCTGCCAGAAGATGGAGATCATACGCTTTTATGATGTCTTAAGAGGAAGAAAATGTGATATCAACTGGTGTTAAAAAGCTACAAAACCTATTTGAAATGCCTGGGGAGAAGGAACTGGGAATACAGACTTATAATTTGGGAAATGAGTTTTTGCTGATGTCACCTTAGTTAAAATACCTTCTGATTGGACATCAGGTTTGTATTTTTTTTATATTGTAAAAGGAGGAGCTAGATGATTCATAGAAGGGATGTGGGTGTGTGGGGAAACAATTTAAAGTATACTGTATCTGAGCTGTTTGATATAGTCCATCTTGGGAGAGAGAAACACACAACTCTCTGACAAGCACTTAGAAGTAATACATTAGATAGAAAAGTATCTAACTGTATGTTGGTAGGAGTTTTCTGTAGTTTTCTTGTAAATGACTGTATGCTTTGTGATATAGTGTTCTGTGTTTACATTTTTCAAATCAAATCAAATCAAATTTTATTTATAAAGCGTTTTTCAAAATTATCAAAGCGCGAATACAATACAGATAAAACAACCAACAATAAATATACATTAAAAACAATTAAAAAACAATAGGTTGGCCTAATCAAGGGCTTTCTCAAATAAATAACTTTTTAAAGAAGCCTTGAATTGCTCTGTGGACTGGCAATCTTGAATCTGATGAGGTAGAGAATTCTTCAGGGTTGGGGCCACAAAAGGAAAAGCTCTGGCCCCTGATGATTGCAGATGAACCCTGGGAACCTCTAGCAATCCCTCATTGGCAGAGCGGAGTGAGCGAAGAGGGTGGTAAGGCCGTAGGAGATCTTACAAGTAGTCTGGTCCCTGACCGTGTAAGGTCTTATAGGTCAGCAATGCGACCTTGAAGGTGATTTTCCATCACACTGGCAGCCAGTGCAGTTCTCGCAGCACAGGTGTGATGTGGCAAGTTCTTGGGAGTCCCATCAGCAACCTGGCTGCCGCATTCTGCACCAGCTGCAGGCGACAGAGATCCACCCCCGGCAACCCTAGATATAGAGCATTGCAGTAATCAAGACGTGAGGAAACAAAGGCGTGGACTAATACAGGAAGGTCATCATGTGGAACAAGGTGTTTTATCTGGGCAATATTCCTCAGATGGTAAAAAGAGGACTTGACAACAGCCGACACCTGTGCCTTCAGTGTCAGCTCGCCATCAAAAATTATGACCAGATTTCGTACCTGTTCGGAAGGTTTCAACTGTTAATCCCCAGCACAAGGCCGGAGGAAAGACCAGGAGACGACTTCTCTACACGGTGACCTGAGTCCACCACCAGTACCTCGGTCTTATCTGGGTTTAGTCTTAACCAGTTAGCACTCATCCAGCCCTGAATCTCAGTGAGGCAGTTGTTAAAGACCGATAAAGCGTCATTTTGTTTGGGTACAAAGGACATATAGAGCTGAGTATCATCTGCTTAGCAGTGAAAACTCAGCCCATAACGCCTTATAATGTCCCCCAACGGCAGCATATATACGGTGAACAACATGGGGGAAAGCACAGAACTCTGCGGCACCCCACAGGACAGAGCAAAAAGAGCTGAGGAAAAAATTCCTGATACTACCCTCTGAGTTATGCCCATAAAGGAAAGATTGAAACCATCTGAGTACTGTCCCCAACAGTCCACAGAATAGCCAAAGGCATTCTAGCAACATCCCATGGTCCACAGTATCAAATGCTGCAGAAAGATCGAGGAGAACCAAGATTGAACGGCTCCTCTGATCTCTCGCTATTAGGAGATCATTAAGTACCCGAACCAATGCCGTCTCGGTACTATGCCTCTTCCTGAAACCGGACTGAAGAGGATCATAGATTTCATGGGTAGTAAGAATGTTCTCGAGCTGCACCACGACTACTTTCTCAATAACCTTGCCCAAAAAGGGCAGGTTAGAGATCGGACTGTAGTTAGCGAGACAGTCTGGGTCAAGGGAAGCTTTCTTCAAAAGGGGTGTCACAGTAGCCTCTTTTAGAGATTCTGGAAACACCCCTTGGTCCAAAGAGCACCAGACTATCTCAACAAGGATTGGTCCAATCACATCCATACACCCCACAAGGAGGCGTGTAGGACCAGGGTCCAAACTACAGTAAGTCGGTCACAAGCCCTGGACAATCTTCATGATATCCAGGATCGCTGGCCAGTCAAAAACCATCCAGATAGATTGAGGGCCTGTAACCTCACATTGACCACCGTCATGCTCATTTGAACGCGAACTGCGGATCTCTGATCTGATTGATGACACCTTATCATCAAAGAACCGAGCAAACTCATCACACTTTATTTGTGAAAAAGCTCGCCGACCCCGCAGTCAAGTTGGATTGTACAATCTGTCCACAGTCCGGAAGAGCTGAGCTGGTCGATTCCTTGATGCAGCTATCTCCCTGGACAGGAACTCTGCCTTCTTATGGGAGATTTCTGATTGATAGTCCATATAATGGGCCATCAATCTAAGCCTGTTATCTTCCAGACCAGATTTCCGCCAGCAGCATTCCAATTTTTGCTCCACCCTCCTCAACTCCCTCAACGTCCCATCAAACCAAGGGGACCGAGGGCGGAGGGAGAAGGGGTGAACATGGACAGGAGCTATGGAATCCAGAGCCCTCAACACCATATTATTATAGTGTAATACTAAGACATCTGGATCCATGCACTCCACAGACTGACTCGATAGGTCCAGCACCATCATCAGACCCACAGGGGTAACTCCCCTCAAAGGACAGTACTGGACCATCTCCAAAGGGGTTGGTCTCAAAGAGGGGGCCGTGAAATTGAACCTTATGGAGTGATGGTCAGACCACCCAACTGGTTCCACCACCAGTCCAGAGATCTCCATCCCCAGGGTGAACAACAGATCCAAGGAGTGACGCTGAATATGGGTAGCAGCGGTAACAACCTGTGTGAAGCCCAACGAAATCATCAGTTGGAGGAAGTTTTGACCAAAAAGTGAGAGTTCGTCGTTGACCCAGGCATTGAAGTCCCCCAGGACCAACCACCTGGAGGGCTCCAACACCAGGTCGACAAAGAAGTCTGCAGCTTCCTGCAGATAAACTTTCTCATCACCGGGTGGATGATAAATGAGAAGAATTCTGCTGCCCACACCTGCACCTATGATATACTCAAAGGATCTGGGGGTCACCACTGGAACTTCCACAAGGCCCAACTTCAATTTAAAACAAATAGCACCCCCTCCACTTCGATCCAATCTTTGGCGGTGTATCACCGAGTACCCGGCTGGAATAGCTGACTCCAATATGGGACTAGCATTCCCATACAGCCAGGTCTCAGTGATGCAAGCCAGGTCACATGACTCAACAAGATCAGCAATAATTGCAGTCTTGTTTTTTATAGACCTGGTATTGCATAACACCGCCCAGGTTGGATGAGAGGCTGTGGAGGAACGGACCACTTGCCCATTTTCAATGGAACCTTTGGGTATGGGAACCAGGTATCGTAAACCCCTATCCTGGGCCCATTTCACCCCAGGGTGTCTCCTAGACCTCACCACCCTTATTCGCCCTGCTCCGCTCTGCCCCTCCAGGTGAGGAACCACCCTCCTTCTCCTCCCCCCACGTGCAATTCCAAAGGCACGACAACAAGCATATACCTCGGGTTTCAATGGGGGGCAGTCAAAGGGACGCAAGTCCCTCAACCTGGAGGGGGAGTAGCGCCTGTCCACAGAGACTCGGTCCCAACACATATTCTCCAAAGTTTGAATACCAGCAATACTATTTTGAATTAAACTAAACCAAAAAGAAACCAAATTAAACCAAAAAGAAACCAAAAAGGAAGAAAAAAAAGATAAATAAACTCTAAAGACAATCCCCCTCCCACCTCTCACATGGCAGGGAGAAACAATTAACAAAATTAAAGAAATATTGAGATAATAAATGACCAAGCTCAAGGTACTAGGCACACTCTCACTGTACCCAGATCTAGAGAGGCACTCTCACTGACTTACAGATTTTAAAGATAACAAAAAAACAAATAAAAAATCTTTTACAATAAATTAATATAAAACCAAATTTAAGGTGCAAAGCACACTCTCACTGTGCACACCTAATAAAGCACTCTAAGTGCTACAATTTAAATAAAAAATAGATAACATCTGACCAAGATTAACGGAGAATAATCCAGACAAAAGGAGTCTGCCACAGTAGTCCAGTAGCTCTCAGGGCTGGGAGAAAACCTCGATGGCTCCCACTAGGTAGACCAATTCGGATCCACAGCTCTTGTTAAAGGTCGTCACCTTGGGAACACTCTACAGTGATCCCCTGGGAGAGATCCTAGGGTAACTGAACTCCACCACCAACTTCTTGGTGGAACAAGATCAGGACCCCCGCACAGCCGCACACCACGAACAGGCCACCCCCGGGATCAAGGCTTCCCCTCCAGTCCAAATAAGGAGCTATATCACCAAATTATAAGTTCAGACAAACACTCAAACCATCACTTAAAAAGTTCACTCAGTCAAATCCAGCATGCAACAGTAAAATCGGATCAGCGTAGGGATGGTAACAAATCCACCGGCATTCGACTGGAACAATAACAATCCACTAATAGTCAGCCAAAAATGACTCCAGATCACACAGTTACAGGGTTAATACTAGTCCACAACATCAACACTAGCTTGAAACTATACCTTCCCATTAATGAGAGTTGATCAGCAGGAAACAGAGAATAATTCCACCCAGAAACAATAAAATTCAGAACCTGTCTGATGATGATTTTTCATATTTGTATCCATTTTTAGTAAAATCTATATTTGAAAGATACTGCTTGGGTCTTCCAGGTTCTTTTTTTTTTTTGCATGTGACATATAAAGGGTTACGACTGACAAAACTGTTTAAAAGCTTGATGGTGTTAATAAACTGGGAAAAGGTAAGAATATACCTAAGGTCTTTAATAGAGTTTTAAGGGTTCACTTTGGAAGCCTGCCTGGGTGCCCCTGGCATAAGATTATACTGCAATTCCAGAAGAGGGTACAAATATGAGCCTGTACACTGTGTACTCTAGCATAAGGTTCACAGTTTGAATCCCCCCAGAACTTGAGACTAAAGGTGATTCGGACCCACAAGCAGACAGGATGGTTATCCTGTCTTTTACCTGTTCACTCTTGCGCTCTGAGGTTGGCACTGTGGGAGCAGAGGGCCTGACCTACTGAGTGTGTTTTTTGACAGATTTGGTGGTAGAGGTGGGATAAAATTGGTAACACAAGCTTTAACTGTTCAGTGTGTCAGCTTAATACTGTACAGCTCACTTGCAAAATAATGTAGTGATTTATTTTTAAAAAGGAAACAGAACTATATCATTTTGCATACAGTCAAGTTCCTACCTGTTTGTTTTTTTTTTCTAAAGTTGAAGTTAGAGAAGCAGTAGTTAGTGAAGAAGATGGTTTCCAGTTACAGCGAGTACGCTGCGGACTACTTGAGGCAGTTGTGCAAGGACAGAGTAGTCCTGCACAAGGTGAGAGCCACCAAGCAGAACCCCGTGGATGCCCTGATGGCAGCAGATGCCCAGAACATTGAGTCACAGAATGTGACTGTAAAAGACCAAACCTTGGGCATGGAGGGGCTAGAGGCCAGTGCAGTGTCCAGATCCAGTGGGGAGGACAGCAGGGCCAGTGCATGCAAAGAAACACAGCAGCAGGGGAAAGTCACCAGCATTCTGGAGCCAGAAGCAGTCAAGCTTCAGATTGAGCTGCACAGACTGGAGCTGGAGTTCCAGAGAGAAGAGAAGAGAAGAGAAGCAAGAGCAGCAAGCTGCAGAAGAGAAGAGGGAGCAAGAATGTCGAGAAGCAGACAGTGAACAGTGAGAGGCAGACTGTGAGGAGTGTGAGCACCAGAGGTGACATGAACTGGAGAAGCTATGACTCCAGCCAGCCACACCAGAGCAGGTAAGTGGCTTGGGTTTAACCGGAACTACAGGACTGGGTTACAAATTGAATTCCAAATTGACAGGTAAATTTAAAGTGTGGGAGGATATGGATGCCTTTTTAAGTTCCTTTGAAAAAGTTTATATTCAGGCTACAATTTCTAGAAGGTCCTGGAGCTTCCAGCTATCCCCGCTATTTACCAGGAATGCTCGGAATGCATTGGGTCAAATGGACAATGAGGACAGCAATGATTACAGCAAACGTAAAGCTGCACTTTAAAAAAAGTTTGATTTAACTGCAGAAGCATACAGAGCTAAATTCCGTAAACTCAGGAGAAGCCCTGACATGAGCTATGAGGAGCTAGCCATGAAACGTCAATGTTTAAAACGTTGGTGGGAGGGAACTGAAGCAAACTCTGTAGATAAAATTGAAAATGCTATTTTATTAGAACAGTTTTTCTGTGCATGCCCAGCAGAGCTAAAAACCTGGTTGGAGGACCGAGATCCCAAAACAGTGCAAGAGGCTGCTGAACTCTTAGACCACTATGCCAAGAGCAGACCTGTTCTGAGAGTGAAAGAGGCTGGTGTGGCAGTGCAGGAAGGGATACGCACACCTTAAGGGCAGCTAAAACCCTCACTGCCTCCACTGAAACCAGTTAGCCCCAGGTTTCAAAGAAAAGAGTTCCCTGAGAAAAGAAACAAATGCTGGGTTTGTAAAGAAACTGGGCATATTACCAGACAGTGTCCTAAAAGTGCAAGCAATATGTAACATGGGGCTAAGAAAGAAGTGGGTTGTTTGTGTGTCCCTGGAAGCATGCCTGTGAACATGTGGGAACACATGCACCCAGTCACAGTGAATGGGGTACAGACACAAGGGTTAAGGGACACAGGGGCATCCCTGAAGCTGGTAAAAGTGGATCTGGTAGAGCCTGGTCAGCTTACACCCAATGAATTTGTAACTGTGCAAGGGCTCACTGGTGAAGAGACCACATTGCCACTCACTAGTGTTCTAGACTGGGATGAAACAGGGGGAGCTGTGCAACAGGTGGCTGTAGCCAAAATGTTAGCAGTTGATGTCATCCTTGGCAACAATCTCAAACAGGGAATGGTGTGTGCAGTGACCAGTAGCCAAGTGGCAAAAGGAAAATTGTAGTTCCCTGGACCCCACAGAAGCCATTGTGGAAACCACTGGGAGGCTGGTTTCCCAGCCTGTGTCTTCTGATAGGGAGACTAATGAAAAGGGGGTAGAAATTTCCCCAGTAGCAGTTAACCACACAGTTACAGAGGGTTGCTCTGAAGAAGAATGGGTGACCCATTGTCAGAGGGTTAGGGATGACAGTGATCCTGAGTGCCCTGATGCTAGTGCTAGGGACCCAGGTTTAGAGACTGAAGTGGACCTGTCCCATGCCTTGGGAATGTTTGAGGAGTTTACAGATGCTCAGAGAAGTGATCCTAGTCTAGAGAAGCTGAGGTCTTGGGCAGACTCTGATGGAGCACAGGGAGGTGATGGTAAACAGAAGGTTCATTGAGAAAATGGACTGATGTATTCTCAGGGTGTGAAGAAAGAAGGAGGGGTGATAGGCAGGCAGCTTGTGATTCCCCAGGTGTATTGTGAGCAGTTGCTCAAGATTGCACATGATATTCCCTTGTCTGGTCATCTGGAAATTGCAAGCACTATGCAGTGGTTGGCCCAGAATTTCTATTGACCCAACTTCACTCAGCAGGTGAAGGAGTACTGCAGGCCTTGTCACCGGTGCCAAGAAATAGGGAAGGAAGGTAAGAAAACCCAAGCCACCCTAATTCCATTGCCCATAGTGGAGTAACCATTCCAGAGGGTGGGAATGGATATTGTGGGGCCTTTAAATACCCCCTGCTCCTCTGAGAAGAGGTTCATCCTGACTGTGGTGGATTATGCCACCCGATACCCAGAGGCAGTCGCCCTATCCTCACTGAGGACAGACAAAGTGGCAGATGCCTTACTAGGGATTTTCTCCCTTGTTTGGTTCCTATAGGAGGTTATCACTGATCAAAGGAGTTCCTTCATGTCGGACCTGATGATATGTTTGTGGGAGAAGTGTGGGGTGGTGCAGAGGTGCACAGCAACTTATCACCCACAAGCCAATGGGCTTGTGGAAAGATTTAATGGTACCCTGAAGTCAATGCTCCAAGCGTTTGCAGAACAGCATGGGAGGGACTGGGAAAAATATCTTCCCCACCTGTTGTTTGCATACAGGTAGGTGCCCCAAGAGTTGACAGGATTTCCCCCCTTCAAACTCTTATATGGACACCAAGTATGTGGGCCCCTAGGCTTGATCTGGGAGGACTGAGAAGGCAAGCATGCTACCCAGGGAACTCCCATAGTAGATTACGTCCTTAGGTTTAGGGAAAGGCTGAAGAAGCTTATGGGGACAGCCCGGAGCAACCTGGCAGCTGCCCAACAGAAATAAAAAGTGTGGTATGACCGCAGAGCCAGAGCTCACTCGTACACGGTGAGTCAGGAAGTCATGATCCTCATCCCAGTCCAGAAAGACAAGCTGCAGACTGAGTGGGCAGGATTGTACAAAGTAGTTAGGAAGGTAAGTGACGTGAACTATATCATAGAGATACCTGACAGAAGACATACAGAAAGAATGTACCATGTCAACATGATGAAGCCATATGCTAATAGGGCTGAGATGATGTTTGCAGTATGTAGTCCTGGAGAGGGGACAGATGAATGAGACCCCCTTCTGGGCTTGCTGGAAGGAAGCAAGTGGGATTTCTCTGTGGAGGCAGTTAAATTATCTCCCCAGCTGACTGCAGACAAGATCCAGGAAGTAAGGGAGGTTCTAGCAGACTTTGACCCACTGTTTAGCTCCAAGCCTGGACTAACCCCCTTAGCATTGCATGATGTAGAGACAGGGACACAGACGCCCAATGCGGCAGACAGCATATCGGGTGTCAGAGGGTGTCCAAAAGGACATTAGGAGGGGGGTGGAGGAAATGCTGGATTTAGGGGTAATCCAGAGATCTCACAGCTCCTGGGCATCACCCTTAGTCCTTGTGCCCAAGCCAGATGGCACTACTCGTGTCTGTGTAGACTATCATGGACTGAATGCAGTCACGTAGTCAGAAGCCCACCTGATGCCCTGGATGGACAAACTCCTGGACAAGTTGAGAGGGCAACCTACCTTACCACTATTGACCTGACAAAGGGGTATTGGGAGGGAGAGTTAACTGACAGAGCTAGGGAGAGGTAGGTCCTCATCACTCCGATTGGCTTATTTGAATTTAAAATAATGCCTTTGGGAATGAAAAATGCCCTGGCCACTTTCCAAAGGTTGGTGAACCAGGTGTTAAATGGTGCTGAGGAGTACGCCGTAGTGTACCTGGATGACATTGCTATCTTTAGTGCCAGCTGGGAGGAACACCAGTCCCACCTTAGGGAAGTGCTGGGCAGGATACAGAGAGCAGGGCTCACTGTCAAAGCTGAGAAGTGACAGGTGGCCATGGTTGAAGTGGCATACCTCAGGCATGTTGTAGGCTGAGGACAGCTCCATCTTAGCCAAGTGAAAATAGAGGTGATCAAGGCATGGCCAAGACCAGAGATGCAGAAGCAGGTCAGGAGTTTTTTTAGAGACAACAGGGTACTATAGAAAATTTGTACCCAGTTACAGTGCCCTGGCTGTTCCCTATCTGACCTGGTAAAGAAAAAGGTGCCTAAGAAAATTACCTGGGAACCAACCTGTGAAAAAGCCTTTACTAGACTGAAGGAGGCACTGTGCAGTGCTCCTGTATTAACAAGTCCTGACTATAGAAAACCCTTTATAGTCCAGACTGACACCTCAGATGTGGGTATTGGGGCAGTACTGAGTCAGACATCCAACCAAGGGAAAGATCACCCTGTAGTGTACCTGAGTAAAAAGTTACTTCCGAAGAAGCAGGCTTTCTCTACTGTGGAAAAAAGAGTATCTTGCCATAGTATGGGCCCTAAAGAAGTTAGAGCCATACTTATATGGACAGCATTTTGAGGTACAAACTGACCACAACCCCCTGGTTTGGCTGACCCAGATGGGAAAAACTAATGGTAGACTATTAAAATGGAGTCTTGCTTTGCAAGGATATGACATGGCAATCTTACATAGGGCTGGAGTGACCAATCAGAATGCAGATGGCCTGTTGTGTCTGTATGAAGAGTGAACTGACTTGTGGAACTCATCCCATGCAGGGGATAGAGCCCCCAAATTCAGTCTGGGTGGGGAAGATTGTGACACGTGACCAGCTGGTTATGACTGTTGTATGATATTTGTAATATAAAAATATAGTGTGTGATTGTCACTGTGCTTCCATGGGTCCCCCCCCAGGTTTCAGTGAAAATTACAGGATACATATTAAACCAGGAGAACTCTGTAATGTAATGTAATTAACTTCCTTGAGACATTGCATCTTATGGCCTTTTTTATGACCTGTTGCTTCTTTGAAGTGGAAACAAAATGGGTCTTTATGAGTCTGCCAGAGGATGGAGATCATAAACTTTTATGACGTCTTAAGAGGAAGACCATTTAATATCAACTGGTGTTAAAAGGCTATAAAGCCCCTTTGAAATGCCTGGGGAGAAGAAACTGGGAAATCACAGACTTATAATTTGGGAAATGAGTTTTTGCTGATGTCACCTTATTTAAAATACCTTCTGATAGGACATCATGTTTGTATTTTTTTATATTCTAAAAGGAGGAGCTAGATGACTCATACAAGGGGCGTGGAGAGGCACAGTTTAAACTATGCTGTGTTTCAGATGTTTGATTTATTCCATCTTGGGAGAGAGAAACACGCAACTCTCTGATAAGCACTTAGAGGTAATACATTAGATAGAAAAGTATCTAACGGTATGTTGGTAGAAGTTTGTCTGTAGTTTTCTTTGTTTTCTTGTAAGTGATTGTATGCTTTGTGATATAGTGTTCTGTGTTTACATTTTTCATATTTTTATCCATTTTTAGTAAAATCAATATTAGAAAGATACTGCCTGGGTCTTCCAAGTTCTTTTTTTTTTTTTTGCATGTGACGTATAGAGGGTTAAGACTGACAAAACTGTTCAAAAGCTTGATGGTGTTACTAAACTGGGAAAAGGTAAGAATATACCTAAGGTCTTTTATAGAGTTTTAAGGGTTCATTTTGGAAGCCTGGCTGGGTGCCCCTGGCATAAGATTGTAGCGCAATCCCCAAAGAGGGTACTAATCTGCGCTTATACATTGTATACTCTAGCATAAGGTTCACAGTTTAAACCCCCCCAGAACTTGAGACTAAACATGATTCGGACCCACAAGCAGACAGGAGGGTTATCCTGTCTGTTACCTGCTCACTCTTGCGCTCTGAGGTTGGCACTGTGGAAGCAGAGGGCCTGACCTGCTGAGTGCATTTGAGACACAGGGAGCCCACCCCAGTGTGCCAAAATAATTTTTTTATTTATGTTTCCAACACTGGTATGCCCTCTCCCGGTGTCAGATGACCCCCCAACCACCCGAATATTTCAAGTGCCGACATCGGAGAGCCCAATCACCATGCTGGCATGCCCTGCCACACACACTCACACACACTATTGTGGCACACTGGGAGCCCACCCCAGTGTGCCTAAATATTTTTGGTAACCTATAAAATAAAGAAAACCATCCCCAAAGTCTTTTTTCCCAGTAAAAAAGAAAGTGGTCCTTCGTCATCTCCCATTCCCCTCCCCACCCTCCCTCTGCGGACCCATCCCTTGCACCCCCTTATCCCATATTTAACTATGGAGGTCGGGAGCAGTGATCTTCTATGGACTGGAACACATCTGCACTTCTCAAAGCCGACCAGCAAACTGAAGAAATCATGGTAAGCGGTATAATGGGAGTCAATGGGGGGGGTTCAACTTAGGTTGATATCTCAGCCATTTTTAGGACTTTTGGCTCCAAATTTTCAACATAGAGTTCTTGGGACCCCACCTCATGAACAGTGTCATTTGGTTACTTGGTCCCGGAAGGTGATTTCACTGTTGCTGCACGGAATCACCTTTTGGGACCGATTAATAAAACAACAGTGAAAAAAATTCCTAACAATGACTGCGTTCTGATCATGCATTGCACAGTTTCTATGCATGCTCGTAACTTCGCCGATTTTTAATATGGATTTAATATCTTCAGTCTCTATCTCAACTCCCTCCCCTTGGATTGCCCAAGTAAAATCCTCCTCTATGCGGATGATTCTGTGCTCTTCGCTGCTGACCCCAACCCCTACACACTCCAGGCCACCCTCCAACAAGCTTTTGATAGATCTGAGCATTGGTTCACATCACGAAGGCTAGTCTTGAACCTAAAAGAGAACAAAGCTATGCTCTTCTTGCATAGCCAAAGCAAAGCCAGTGGTGCCCCTCTCGTGATACTGCCTAGCACATTAAAACCCATTGAGCAGGTTTCCATCTACAAGTACCTGGGCATTACCTTTGATTCAGCACTCTCCATCCATTCCCATATCAATGCCCTTTCTGCTGCCACCAATGTCAGGATTAGACTGTTATACCGCCATAGGGACTGTCTACCACAAGAGGCCCTTAGATTGGCAATCACCTCCTCTGTCCTGTCGCTAATTGACTATGGGCTGCCCATCTTTGCTGCTGCACTTGCAAGAATCCAGCTGTCTATAAACAAGGCCTTCAGGCTAATGCTGGGAGCCTCTAGGTGTACCCATACATGCCTGCTGTACTCCACCACCAACCTGCTCAGCCTTGAAGAAAGACTCCGCTTCCAAACCTGCCTTCTTGTAAAAAAGACCCTGCTAGGGCTCTCCACCCCTGAGGTCACTACCTCCCTGCAGCATACCTTCCACTCAATTTCTTCTGCAGCACTGTCAAAACCTCCCTTATTGTCCCCAGAGTAAGGACCTCTATGGCCCAGAGATCCTTTTGCTATCAGGCTCCCTCCTGGTTCAATTCCCTCCCAGCCAACATTGTTGACTCCACTAAGCTTGGTCCTTTCAAGGTCTCCCTCAGAAGTTATCTGACAAGCACTCACTGCTGCAACTGCACATAATCCCCCACCTGCCCCTTACCTTCACCCCAAGGCTGGGTCTGCCCTGTCTACTTTTGCTGCATATACCTGGGGTCTCAGGCAACATCTGCTGATTATTGTAATAAAATATCTCTTGTTGCTACCTGACATGGTACTCGTGTACCTATATTATGACTACTGTGATCTACCTATTACCAAGCGTGTACCACCAGTGAATGTCTGTAACACTGGTTGCTTTTTTAATCTAAGCGTTATGTACTGTACTGTTTGTTTGCTCTCTTGATGAGGTGCCTTTGTAAATGAGTCTATGACTCAAAGGTTTGTAAACCGATGATCTAATAAATAAACAAATAACTACATTTTCACTCCAGATTTTCAACATTACCATTTTTCACACCTCCTTATGAACAGTATGGCTGTCATTTTTCACATCCTACCCGAAATGTGTTTTGCACCTGTGGCACAGAATGGCATGGTTGCAGTGGGAAATCAACTTTCAGGACAGATTAACAAAATCACAGTGGCACTGTTCATGAGGGGAGGTCCCAAAATAACCCATGTTGAAAACTGGGTGAAAGAATTCCAAAAAATGATCACATTACAGGCATGCATTGACCAGTTTTTATGCACTCATAACTTCCACAATTTTTCATATAATCACTCCAGATTTTTATAATTGCCATTTTTTCATGCCTCCTCATGAACAGTACAGCTGTCATTTTTCACATCCTTCCCAAAATGTGTTTTTGCATCTGTGGCTCCAAATGGCACAGTCGCTGTGCATAATAACCTTTCGGGACTGAGTAAAAAACTATAGTGCCACTGTTCATGAGGTGGAGTTCCAAAAAGCCCATGTTGAAAATTTGGAGTAAAAATACCAACAAACACCTGGGGCATTAGGTTTTCCAACCATAATGCCCCACACTGTAGAGACTGACAGGTGTTGGGAGTGTGACTTGGGGTTGTCAGCCATAACGTTCAAGCCATTCCACCCCACCCTTACCCTGCAGCCAGTGACAGGCATTGAGGTGTGCCTTGGGGTCTTCAGCCCTAACATTCAACCCATTCTCCTCTATGGCACCCATCTTGGCTTATTTCCTTATGGAATGGGGTGAGCTTAAGGGTCAAAGACTCTAAGGCACACCACAATACCTGTCTGTGTCTGGAGGGTGCAGTAAGATGGAATGGCATTAGTGTTATGGCCAGTGACCCAAAGACACACCCCAAATGCCTATCAGTGTCTGCAGGGTGGGGGGTGGTTGGTGCTGGTACCAGCAAGCAAACATTTGGCATTGACAAATGCTTGTACATAGCTATTTCATGTGTTACTTTTTAGTGGTACTCAATCTCAGCACTGCTACAGCTAACTGCTTAATGCTCTCAGCTACTCGTTTGCTTGGGCTATTTACTTAAAGGTGGCAAACTGAAAATTGCCAATTGCAATTGTAATTTGTTTATATGTCTGTCTGTCTGTCTGCCTGTCTATCTTTCAGTTATGAAGTGTCTGTTCACTTTTATACTGCTATAACCTATTTACATGTTCTGTACTATTACTGCTGTATTGTCTTCCCATGTACCTCCTTTATCCGGGATGTCTCAGGATAGGAACTATTATGTCAGTGGTGCAAGGGTTGCAATACTGAGGACTTATACAACAAGCCTCCATTTTTATGTTGCTTGCACACATGTACAAGAAACATAGTGCCATCATCCGAGTTTTCGGAGGTGTGGCACCCTCTCTTCCAATTCAGTCAGTGTGTTTGCAGGCACGGTCACAGTTCGCCAATCACTGCTGCAGCTGTCTATGATAAGCTGAAAATGCAGTGGCATACAGTTGAAAGGGAGAGCTCCGCTTCAGTGAGCAGAGCTCTCCCCCCACACACGCAAGCACCCATATTGTGTGCTGATGCAGTCCCTCCCCCTCACACACACACTGTACGGTTGACGGGGGTGCTCAATCCCCCATCGGCTCCATGCCCCCCCACAAAAGCTGTCCAGGTGCCACGCTGGGAGCCCACCCCAGCATGGCAAAAACTGTCATAGCCGACGGGATGCCCAATCCCCTGTCGGCTCCACGGCTGCACACCCCTCCCAAAGCTTTCCAGGTGCCATGCTGGGAGCCCACCCCAGTGTGGCAAAGCTTGTTATGGCTAATGGGGGTACCCAATCCCCCGTCGGCTCCACGCCCCCCCAAAAGCATCCAGGTGCCAAGCTGGGAGCCCAGACCAGTGTGGCAAAATGTGTTATAGCCAACGGGGGTGCCCAATCCTCCATCGGCTCCAGCCCCCCCAAACAGCCTTTTAGCTGCCACAAATGTCCCTCGTCATCTTGGTAAAAAAAAAAATAAACCTGCAAATAAAAAACTGTCCCTCGGTGCTTCTCCCTGCCCCCCTTCCACAACCTGCACCCACCCACTGCACATCCTGCCTCCCAACAACCCCCCACCCCATACTTACCTCCGGACCTAGGTGCAACGATCTTCGGTGGATCGGTAACGCGTCTGCACTCTTCAAAGCCGACTGCGAACTGAGGAAATGCCGTTAAGCTGTATAATGGGATAGATAGGGTTTTTTCAACTTTGCTGCATATCTCAGGCATTTTTTGGAATTTTGGCACCAAATTTTCAACATGGGGTTTTTGGGGCCCCTCCTCAATAATTCTGTCACTGTCATAGCGTTAATCAGGCCCGAAGGGTGATTATGAGGTCACTGCGCAAAATCACCTTTTGGGACTGATTAACAAAACGACAGTGCCAGTGTTCATGAAGTGGGCTCTCAAAAAGCCTATGTTGCAAATTTGGTGAAAAAATTCCCAAAAATGACTGTTTTACGAGCGTGCATTGCTCAGTTCCTACGCACGCTCGTAAGTTCGCAAATTTTTAATATTTGCACTCCAGATTTTCAACATTGTCATTTTACCACATCTCCTTATGAGCAGAACAGCTGTCATTTTTCACATCACGCCCAAAATGTGTTTCCGCGCATGTAGTGCACAATGGCACGTTCGGTGTGTGAAATCAAAGTATGGGATGCATGAAGAAAATCACAGTGACACTGTTCATGAGCAGAGGTCTTAAAATGGCTATGTTGAAAATTTGGTGAAAAAATTCCTAAAAATGACTGTTTTACGGGCGTGCATTGCACAGTTCCTACACATGCTCATAAGTTCATGAATTTTTAATATTTTCACTCCAGATTTTCAACATTGCCATTTTACCACATCTTCTTATGAGCAGTACAGCTGTCATTTTTCACATGTCACCCAAAATGTCTTTCCATGCATGTAGCGCACAATGGCGCAGTCGGTATGCGCAATCAATGTTTGGGACAGATTAAAAAAATCACAATGACACTGTTCATGACCAGAAGTCTTAAAATGTCTATGTTGAAAATTTGGTGAAAAAATTCCCCAAAATTACTGTTTTATGAGCATTTGTTGCGCTAATCCTACGCACGCTCATAAGTTCGCAACTTTTCAATATTTTCACTCCAGATTTTCAACATTGCCATTTTACCACACCTCCTTATGAGCAGTACAGCTGTCATTTTTCACATCTCGCTGAAAACATGTTTCCACCCATGTAGCGCACAATGGCACAGTCAGTGTGCGAAATCAATGTATGGGACATATTAAGAAAATCACAGTTACACTGTTCATGAGCAGAGGTCTTAAAATGGCTATTTTTAAAATTTGGTGAAAAAGTTCCTTAAAATTACTGTTTTATGAGCATGCATTGCGCAGTTCCTACGCATGCTCATTAGTTTGCAAATTTTTCACATTTGCACTCCAGATTTTCAACATTGCCATTTTATCATACCTCCTTATGAGCAGTACAGCTGTCATTTTTCACATGCCTCTCAAAATGTGTTTCCGTGCATGTAGCGCACAATGGCGCATTCGGTGTGTGCAATCAATGTTTGGGACAGATTAAGAAAATCACAGTGACACTGTTCATGAGCAGAGGTCTTAAAATGGCTATGTTGAAAATTTGGTGAAAAAATTCCCTTCAGACATTCTGCAATGTTTCTAATAAAGACATTGAACAGGACTGGCCCCAGGACCTATCCCTCTAGCACCCCACTGGTCACCCCCTCTCCCTAGACTGCACCCCATTTACCACCACTCTCTGCCTCCTTTCTGTTAGATGGTTTCTAACCCAGTTTACCACTCTTTCCCCCATGCCCAGCCTACCCAGCTAGTTTATCAGCCTCCTCCTATATGGGATGGTGTCAAAGGCTTTGCTGAAATCACAGGTAAGCATTGTCCACTGCCCCACCCTGAATCACTTCCTTTGTCACCCAGTCAAAGAAATCAACCAGATTTGTCTGACATGATGTCCCCACTGTGAATCCATGTTGTCTATGGTCCTGGGCTCTGATAGCTTCTAGATGCCCCACTATCCTTTCTTTAAGCAATGTCTCTATGATCTTCCCCACTACTGAGGTGAGGCTGAATGGCCTATTGTTCCCTGCCTCCTCCCTGCTGCCGGACTTGTGTAGAGGGATCACATGTGCCCTCCTCCAATTCACTCATGTTGAATGACTCAGTGAACATGGCTGCCAGAGGTACTGCTATCTCCCTTCGCAGTTCTCTTAATATCCTTGGGAGTATGCCATCTGGTTCCATCGCTTTGTCCACCTTCAATTTAGTGAGCTCCTGCAGGACTCTTTTGCCTTTGAGTGGACTATTGTCCACCTCATCACCCCCTTGTCAACTGCTGTACTGCTGTGGCACTTTCCCCTCCCACTCTTCTGTGAATACTGAATGGAAAGACACCGTGGATGTCTTGGGAGGAAGGCATGGAACTATCACTTCCAAATACCTAAAAAGCACATACAAGCAAGCAACATTCGGCAATGACAAATGCTTGTTACATTATGATTCTACACTGTGTGTGGCAGTCCTTTTATTTTACATTGCCCAGAAATCATGTGCAAAACCCATCTTCATTTAGTGGGATTGTCATCCCTCTGTGATGCTTTCTGTCTCACAGATAGCTAAGCACACTGGGATTGAAAATGAATGTGGGCCCCACACTCCCATTTTAAACTATGTTGTGTGGGACAACATGGGAACACCTTTTAACAGGCCAAAACAGCTAATGTATACACTGTAAATTAGCCTCTACCTAGCAGGGGATATCAATAAAGCTTGACTTTTTGCTCAAAATGCTGTACTTGGCAAAACTGGAATTGGATGCAGCACTAATTCTGGCCAGCCATTATTTCAGCCTGTCTAAAGTGGCCTCCTGTGCAAGGGTTGTAATACTGAGGACTTGTACAACAAGCCTTCATCTGTATATTGTGTTCCTGTTCTATGTATGCAGTCTTTTTATTTTAAATTGCCCATAAGTCATGTGGGAAACCCAATGTCAGTTACTGGAGTGTCCTCCCTCTGTAACACTCTTTGCCTGTCAGATAGTAAAGCATACTAGGATTGAAGAGGATTGTGCTCCCCACTTCTGTTTTAATAGTTGTTGTGTGGGAAGACCTGTGGGCACTTTTAAAAGCTCTAAGCAGCTAAATATGAAGGGATTAACCCATTACAGGGTATAGGTTTACTGAGCATTATTCCAGGCCTGGGGGGGGATGGAGTCATGAAGCAAAGCCGAGTGACTTCAACCACCCACGCATGAATTAATGCTCAGTAAACCCATACCCTGGAGTTGGTTAATCTTATAACATGGGCAATGTTATGTTAGAGTGTTACCTAAAGAAGTAGTAAAATAAAGCCCTGTGATCATGCAACTGTGGGTATATCAGGGATTAATCAAAGGTCAGATGACCTGCTTGGATGAATCATAAGACAATATTTTCAGAACCCATGTTATAATGGAATTTAGCCACTACCTTAGAAGGGAATATCAGAAAAATGTAATTTTTTGCCCGAAAACTTTGTGCAAGTGAAACCAGAAGTGAGCATAGCACTTCTGGTATGACGGTATTTAAGTCACCACCTGTGGAGTGGCCCCCTGAGCAAGGGCTACAATATTAAGAAATTGTACAACAAGCTTCAATTTGTACATTGTATCCCTGCACTGTGTATGTAGTCCTTTTATTTTAAATTGCCCATAAATCATGTGGGAAACCCAGTCTGAGTTAGTGGGAGTGACATAAATCTGTGACACTGTCTGTCAGATAACAAAACACTCTGCTATTGAAGAGTAGTGTAGCCCCCCTCTACTGTTTTGAACGTTGTAGTGTGGGAAACCTGATAGCACTTTTAAAAACCTTAAGAAGCTACTGTAACTAGTTCAGATTAGCCTACTACCTAACAAAGAATATTAGTAAAACTCTGCATTGTACCCAAAACTCTGTACTGGAGAAACCTGAAATGAGCAGGGTGCTATTTCTGGTCCACCAGTATTTTAGGCAGAGATTGTGAAGTAGCCCTCTATGGAAGGGTAGTGATATTGAGGACTTGCACAATAAACCTCAAGCTGTATTGTACATTGCGTTTCTGCAATGTGTGTGAAGTCCGTTTATTTTAAATTGCCCAGAAATCATGGGAAACCCATCTTCATTTAATGGGAGTGTCATCTCTATGTGAAACTCTCTCTCTGTCAGATAACAAAGCACACTTGAACTGAGGAGGAGTGTGACCCCCACTCCCATTTTAAACCTTGCTGTGTGGGATGACCTGAGAGCACTTTTAATAGCCCTAAGCAGCTGCATATTGCAAACTGGATAAAACACAAAGAGTGTGCACTAGGGTGATGATGCTCTTTGTTTAAGGATTCAGCATTCTACTTGTAGAACAGGAACAACATCAGCATTTTACCTTTGAGAGGACTCCAGCAGAATATTCCATTTAAAACATCTTATTTTTCAAAATAATAAAAACACAGCAAAGCATAGTGCATGCTTGACGCATTTCAGATAGACTTATCCTTTATCAAAAGTTACAGCACATCTCTAACTGCCACATTAAATACCCTTAGTTTGCTACAGAATTATGGCAATACATACACAATTCAGAATCATTGGTTCTTCATCATGTGACTAAAAATACCTAGTACAGAAACCATAGAAATTAAATAAGTTAATTAAAACAATATCCTTAAGTGAAATAAGGTGCAGAATATAATAACCACTTCATTTGGGGTTACCTTCATAGGTATAAGGGGGAGGAGGGAAGGGTGGGAGAAGGGAAAGTAAGGGGAGGAGGTTAAAAAAGGTCAGCATGTAGCCATGTTATAAAACATTCTAAAAGTAAATTAAATTCAATAAATAACACTATTTTCTGAAAAGTGCATCTTTTTGGCCATTTACCTCTCTTCTAAATATGGTTTGAAATCAAACCCAAAACTGAGGCCTGGCTATTTGTTTGCCCGTAACATCCGAATCCAAAATGTCTCTCTTTTAAGTAAGAGGTTATTAAAATTGCCACCTCTGGGATTGTAGCTGACATTTTCAAATATTGTAAACTTATACTTAGTTCTGTGTCAGGGGGATTCAGCTATATGGGTGGCTGTTGCATGCAGGGGATCCTTCCTGGCTATAGCACTGTGGTGCTCTCATAGCCTCTGTTTAAAGGGGCAGGTAGTTTTACCCATGTAAACTGCTTGACATGTGCATTCAGCTAGCTAGACCACTCCTGCTGTATTACAGATACGCATTTGTCTTATTTCATACTGTTTCATTATATTAATGCTGGTAAAAGAATCACAAGTTTTAATTTTATTGCAGTGCAAGCAATTTTTGCACCTGAAACAATCTTTTTTTTTTACCGTCCACTGTTTTGTAATGCTCATTGTATTTATTTTTAAATCCATGCTTTGCTGTGCTGATGCCTAACACAAAAACATAGATGTTGATAGCAGATAAGGATCACCTGGCCCACCCAGTCTGCCCATTTCCGTACTTATTGGATAACCTGCAGATCCTAGTTAACCAACAACCTACTTCCTTCTGCACCTCACCAGAATTATGTCTGTCCCATGTATTCTTGAATTCCCCCACTGTTTTGACTCCACAGCCTCCTCAGGAAGGCCATTCCTTGCATCCATCACCCTCTCTGTGAAAAAAATACTTCCTCACATTGCCCCTGAGCCTTCCCCCTCTATCTTCAATTTGTGCCACCTTGTTCTTGCACATCTCTTTTTCTAAAATATACTACCCTCTTGGACTTTGTTGATTCCCTTGAGGTACTTGACGGTCTCTAGCATGTCCTCCCTTTCCCTCCTTTTCTCTAGGGTATACATATTAAGCTCCTTTAGTCTCTCCTCATATGGCTTATGGTGCAGACCCTTCACTATTTTAGTTGCCTTTGTCTGGACTGCCTCCATCCTGTCTATGTCATTATGGAGATGCAGTCTCCAGAACTGCACACAGTACTCCAGCTGGATTCTTACCAACTATCTGTGTAGAGGGATAACAACCTCCTGTTTTGTACTGGAGATACTTCTCCTTATGTATGCCAGTATCCCCCCCCCCCAGCTTAATCATGTCTGACAGAATTTTGTGTAACCACCCACCACATGATCTCTAAATGGCTGGGTGCTGAGCAGGCCATTGTTTGCTTCTCAAACTTCAGCCATGTAGTTGTGGGAAGGGGGCGGTGCCCAGGTACTTTGGGGCTCAGAGTGAGGATATGCATTGTTTTTAAAATGTTTCTCAATGTTTTGCTGAAATGTGTTCCCTAATGGTCTTAACATGGCTGCATGCTGAATATAATCCTCTTTTATTAGGCACTCACTGTGCAGCCATTTTAAGACCATGTGTGGTGGTGGTTGGGGATACAAATGATAGTTTTTTGGAATTTAGCTGCTGTTGCAGTGCACCATTCTCCTTACATTCATCACTCTGTGTTGTTTAGCTACTGATGGGTGATCTTCTTCCACCCACTGTGAAGTAATTGTCTACTTTCTGTATTCCGTCCTTTCATCTGCTATGAAGCAACTGATGGGCAATTTCTTTGTTTCTTCCTTTCCTCCACTATGAAGTAATTCTCCACTTTCTGTTCTGTTGTTTCATCTGCTGTGAAACAACTCATGGGAGATCTCTTTGTTTCTTCCTTTCCTTAGCTATGAAACAAACAAACACAGCCACAACAGTAGCAGTGTAAGTAAATGTCAGTGATCCAGCTCCAGTTGTGGACACCTGATCAGACGCTGCCATCCAAAAGGCAGTTCAAAGGACTCAAGCAGGACTTCCTAAGTCACCTGCATGGTTTACATCAACAATAGAGTGATAAGTGATAACATCAAGTTCACCTACAAATCAGGCAGCAATGTCAAGAAGAGGACTAAACATGAAATGCTGTCAAAATTTGGAGGCAAAAATTCTGGAAGTCATGAAGAAAAATGTGAAGCATAGACAACAGGAATCAGAATGGGTCAAAGGAGTTTTGGTGCTGAAAAAATATAAGATGTTATGTACGCAAGCACAACCCTTGGAATTAGCTGGACAACACTCATGAATGCATCTTGTAGTGAACAGAAGCATATAAAAAGCATACACAAATCTGCATTGCCTCAGGGAACTACAAAGTAAAAAGCTTTTTTGAACAGACTGCCATACAAGAAGGCATTCTTGAAAAGAAGCCAGTGTACAAAAGCGTTCTTATCAAAACTCCTTCATTTACTGCATGCAGAATTTCTGAAACAACACCCAGACTGTCAAATCGATGCCATCTAGTATAAGTTTGTGCTCCAAGCACATAAAACTTGCTAGACAACAGAGTACTGTGAAAATGCCACATTAAAACTGTGATCGTTAAACCACATGGTGGATTTTTACAAACTGCCGGAGTGCAAAGTCACCAATATTTGCAAAGCTGTGGAGCTGACAATGTGCACAAATGAAGGTTCCATGTTTTTCAGAAAAGACTGTCTGGAGAAGGTATATGGGACTTGTATAGTGAAGGCAATTGAAAAACATGCAGTGGCTCTATTGAGTCAACATGGGTCAGAAATGCTGAGATGGTATCAGTGAGAGGCAGTGTAATGCAGTGGTTTAAGGCTCTGAACTACAAATCTGGAAACCTGGGTTTGAATCCCACAGCCCCCACTTGCATACTGTGTGACCCTGAGCAAGTCACTTAATTTCCCTGTGCTCCCAGCTTGCACCTACAAACAAGCTTTCAGCTTAGTGTGTCTCACCTGTTTAAACAATTGGGGGGAAACCATCACAATGAAGAAAACAAATGATGGCATTAACACGAAAACATCCCACAGCAAGTAGACCACATTACAAGAACTTGATAGCCTTATAGAAGACCTGCAGTTTCTTGGTCATCATCTGCATGTAGCGTTGTGGCAAACAAAGCAATTCAAATCACTCAAGGCAAATATACCACAAGGTTGTGTCATCATTGTGCTGAACTTTGCCAAAACTATGCCTGCAAGTACCAAGATGAAATACAGTCCTGCCACTGGTATCAGGCTACAGTGCATCTGACAGTTACATATTACAGGTTCTCACATTGTAATGACCTTGTCACGGAATATCTGGTATTCATCTCAAATGACCTCACACATGACCAACATGCTGTTCAACATTATGTTAAGATGGCCAATGAACACATCATGAACACTAGCCACACAAACATTACTAAGGTGGTGCATTTCACAGATGGCTGAGCCAGCCAATACAAATTGAAATGGTCCTTCTATGGAATTTCAAAGGCTCCATTGGAGTTTGGATTCTCTATCAAACATGCCAATTTTTGAATCACGTCATTGTAAGCACCCCTCTGATCGGGAGAGTTTCATGGTGAAATGCTGAGCAACCAGGGCCAAGAAATCACAAATCATTATCATCTTAACAGTAGAAGAGATGTTTATTACTGTCATGATACTCTGACCAAAAAGCCTCCAAGTGATGGGTCTGGGCATTCCAAGAGAACATTTTTTGGGGTGTCTGACAAATCCATAAGAAGGCCAGAAGGACAGGATGTTAGGGCTTTTCCCAAGACAAGGCGTGTCCAGAGAGTAAGATCTGTGGATGGTGGTGTGGTGGCCACCAGACCACTGTCTTGTTTCTGCCCCAAGTGCTAAAATGATGATGGCCCATGTATGAATATGGAGCATTGTGAACCAATGGATTTCAAAGAGGCTCAAACTGTCACGCAGCAGCACTAGCACTTCTCAGACAGTTCAGATGCTTAAACTCAGGAATGACACTGTCCAGAAATGCCAGTGATAGCCTCATCTACAACTCTGTGCATAAAAAAGAGTGTCCATGAGCACAGCACTGCAGATATGGACACTCTCGCTGTTTCCAACACTCCAATAACTGACCCTTCCTCTGCTCCTGCCACTCTACTGACAGACCTCAGTGACTGATGCCTCCTCTGCTCCTACCACTTTACTGACAGACCCATCTGCTCTTCCTAGCACTTCATCCACTGACCTGATTGCTGCTTCAGGCACTGAAGCCATGAACAATTCTTCTACTCCCAACACCTTAGCAATGGCCTTCTCCACTGATTCTGTCCCTAGTGTGCTTGCTTGCTGTCCACCTGGTAAAAAAAAAACAGACAAGATACAGCTGGAAAAATTCTATGCAGTCTACTATTCCAAACAGTTTTTTTATCAGGCAGTGCTTGCATTTAATGAGCTACAATGTATTTTCACTGTCAAATTCCCACACCAGTGTTCAAATCGGCATCTCACATTGCCACAACAGCTGGACACTGATATGATGGGACAGCACAGATTTTTCCATGGATCTGTACATCTGTCAGGAAATGGATGTTTTGCAATTGCACAAGATTAACTGCAAACTATTGCCACAAAATACAAAAAGCTCAAGAATCACTGGAATTGACAGCATTTAAAGTGTTGGACAATATGACTATTTGATATGTACGATCTTTTCTATGACTTTTTTATTTTTACTTCTTATTTATGTTTTTTCTTATTTCAGTGCACTTCAGTGCATGAATATGTAATTTTTGGCAACATAGATCACAACTAGTAAACTTTTATGAACCTACATTGATGCTTGCTGATCTCTGTCACATTGACAATGAATGTTTGGTGTCCACTATACATTCAGAACACAAGGTTGTTGCCCACTATACATTCAGAACACAAGGTTGGTGTCCACTGGTACATTCAGAACACAAGGTTGGTGTCCACTGGTACATTCAGAACACTGAAGCTTATTTTTCTTGGGCATTTAAAAGTCAGTTATCTTGCAACACAGTGCATTTTTCACTGTAGGGTCACAGCATGTTAAAATGCCAGAAAAAAATGATCTACTCTGCATTTCAAAATTAACCCCTCATGTCACAATTTGGTATAGCATTTTCATGAACATGCCCAAGTACAAACGTGGGAGAAAACTTGTCAAACAGAAAAGACACAGCTCTAGAGCAGGGAGTTCTAACAACTCAATGAGATAACAAAGAATCTACCCAGAAATAAATAGTGGTTGGGGATTCTAGAATGTGATTCACAGAAAGCATTGTCTATAAAAGCAATAAAATGGACACCATTGTGTTGCATTTTCTGGGAGCCAAAATCAAGAATATTACCAAACAATTGGACAGTATTGTGCCATAGAGTTCTGTCCTGGGGCAGTGCTTTTCAATGTTTTCATAAGCAACATTGTGAAGGACCTGGAAGGGAAGGTATGTCTATTTGCAGATGACACTAAGATCTGCAATAGGGTTGACAGTTTGGGTGTGCATGTAGAAAGAATGAGGAGGGATTTAGATAGGCTGGAGGCGTGGTGAAGAGTTTGGTAGATAATAATCAATGTAATTAAAGTGCAAAATTATGCATTTGGGTCACAGAAACCCAGGAGAGGAGTACAGGATTTGGGGTAGGGGGACTACTGATGACCACCAATCAGGAGAGGGACTTGGGGGTAGTCATAGCTGATGACCTAATGATGATGAAATAATGTGAAAAGACTGTGGGAAGAGCCAGTGGGATGCTGAGATGCATAGGAAGAGGAATCACCAGTAGAAAAAAAGTGGTGATGTCAATGTACAAACCATTGGTGAAACCTCATCTGGAGTACTGTGGCCAGTTCTGGAGCCCACACCTCTGGAAGGACAGAGACATAGTAGAGGCAGTTTAAAGAAGGTCAACAAAAATGGGGCAGGGTCAACACCAAAAGTCAATAAAAGGAGAGACTGGAGGACCTCAATATGTATACCTTGGTGGAGAGGAGAGAGAAGGGATATGATAGAGACATTCAAATCACCTTCAGGGCATAAATAAGGTATAAGAGGGTCGCATCTTTCAGAAAAAAAGATGTTTAAGAACAAGGGGGCATGATAGGAGACTGGAGGGGTAGACTCAGGAGTAACATGGGGACATATCTCTTCACAGGTGGACAAATGGAACCACCTCGTAGTGGAGGTGGTGGAGGCAAAAACTCATGGGGAAATCACGAATACATGGGAAAGACACAAGGGAACCCTAGTGATGGGAAAAATAGGGTAAGCCAGAGATTAAGTGAGCCTAAATATTGCAGCAGGTAGTGAATATGGGCAAACTGGATGTGCCAAGTGGTCCTTATCTTCCATCAATTTCTATATTTCTATCAAGGGAACAGGAATTAAACCCAGAATAGTCTTACACAGAGGCACCAGCAACACTGGTAAACTGAATACAAGAGAAATAGAAAATTATTTAGAAAATCTGGGAAGAAATTTAAGGCTGTAGGCAGCAGGATGATTTTCTTCAAAATCCTACTAGTCACAAAAGCATCATTGCACAAAATATTGCCTGATAGAAAAAACAAATAAATGACCAATAATATCAATCAATCAATCTTTATTTCACCAGGTGAAACATCATTGAGATAAACTCATTTCCAAGATGGAACTGGACAAGTAGAACATTACAGTATATAACAATACATATAGTCATAAGATATATGACATAGGACAAGGCTGTATAGTTCAGCATTCATAGAACAGTATACAATTACAAAAAGCCCAGCACATTGCATAAAAAAACAGGCAATTTTTACAATATATAAACACATGTGCTTGCACACCATTAAGTGCAAATATATTTAGTAGTCAATGGCAGAGGACAAGGAGGTAGAAGAAGAAATGCAATAGGAAGGGGATATGGTGTACGAGAGAACAGTTTGAGTATTTATGAAACTCAGGCAGATTTTCAGGAAGGGATGACGTATATGCAAGAGACAGGTTACATCTCAATAAGAAAAAGAAAGGTGCTGGACTCATGGGTTGCAACATACTGAATGCACTAAATTAAAATTAAAAATGATAACAAAGTGGACAAGAGCCCACAAAAGTGTTGGTAATGCCACATTACCTGAGCAAAAAAGAAAGTTATCCTCCCATCACTCCCATACAGACAAATTAAAAAAGGGAGAACCTAAAAATACCTCCAAAAGGCTGGAGCTGCTTTCTTATTAATGTACACAGTTTAACTAATAATCAAGATGACTTAGAAAAACTAGTAATCAAATAAAAACCTGAAATTGGATGCATTTCTGAAACTTAGTTGGAAGATAAAAAAAACCTGGGAAACCACCATTGTGGGTTATATTTTATTCAGAAAGGACTGGAAAACAAAGAGAGGGGGTGGCATTGCCATTTACATTGATAACAGCATCAATACCCTGGAAATATGGAACAAAATAAAACAAGAGAGGGATAACGTTGACTATGTATGATTAAAAATCAAGTCAGATGAAAATATCTCAAGACATTTTAAGAATTTGCTATAGAACACCAAATTCACTGGACATAGAAAATCTAGCATTGGTGGAAGGAATTTGTTCATAAGTCTCTATTTTCTTACTTAAATAACAAGAAGGGTAACTGTAGAAAAACTGGTCCTCCAGCCCATAATGTCATCATCTTAAAAACAGATGTGGACACAGCAAACTACTTCAGTGATTACTTCTGTTCTGTCTTTTCTAAAAAAGATACCCCTAGTCCCTCCCATTCACCAGATAACACCCCCATTCTCACATATATTTTTACAACTTCTGATATTGTCTCAGCTTTAAAAACTTTAAAGAAGACAACTATTCCAGGTCCAGATGATATCATTCTAGGTTCCTAATTGAAACTACTGAATAAATAGCCATTCCCTTATCAATAATCTTTAATACATTTCTGAATGAGAACATCATTCATTCAGATTGACTTGAAGTGACAGTCACACCAGTATTCAAGAAGGGCAATAGATCTAACATCCAAAACTACCATCCAATTAGTTTAACTTCCATCATTTGTAAACTAATATAAAGAATTATCAAATCATATTTTGAAAAAAAGAAATGGTAGCACTCAACATCTCAGACCCTACCCAACATGGATTCAGGCCAGGATACTCGTGTACAACTAATCTCATAGCCTTCTATAATCATATAAGTCAGGATATTGACAACAGCATCCCTATGGATGTAATTCTGTTGGATTATAGACATGCTTTTGATAAAGTCTCTCATGGAAGGCTACTTAATAAATTGACATCACTAGGTTTTTCCACCTGCCTAGTCAATTGGGTTAAGAAATGGCTCTCCAAAAGATCTCAGGGAGTAAGAATTAATGGTACTCTATCTAACTCAGGATTGGTCACTAGTGGGGTGCCCCAGGGATCATTCCTGGGACCCATACTGTTCAACATATTTATTAGTGACATGAAAACAGGATCGCACATTGTGTTCTCTAAATCTGCTGACAATACTAAACTGGGAGGGAGGGTGGATAGCTCTTGCAGCACTGCAATATTAGCTTCTGAGTTAAGATCTGTTGAGCATTGGGCACGTTGCAACATCATGTTCTTTAATATTGACAAGTGTGCTGTTTTGCACTTTGGGAGAAAAAAAACAAACAATAATATTTACCAACTGAATGACATCCCACTTGAGGTATTAAGCAGCGAATAAGATCTAGGAATCCTTGTCAACAATAGAATATCTTCCACAGATCACTGTGCAAAAGTTGCTCGCATGTCCAATAGGTTACTTAAACCAATTCACCTAACCTTTGTAACCAGAAAAGAACAACGTTCAATTCCCCTGTACAGGGCTTACATTACACCTTATGCAGACTATGGGTCTCCCTTCTGGAACCCATATCATAAGGGTGATATAACAAGTCTTGAACAGATACAGAAGTGTGCCACAAAATTAGTCCCCCGTTTAGCATCCAAAGAGTATCCTTGCAGATTACTGGAAATGGGCCTTCACTCACTATACATTAAAAGGTGTAGGGGTGATATTCTATTATTGCATAAAATAGTACAATCTCCAGAACTCATGCATTAGTGTGAACTTACCTATTCTCAAAGATGCATTGTCCCTAGGTTATACAACAAACAGCTTGAGGTTATGCAAGCAAAAACAAACAAAAGGGAAACATTTTTTTTTCTCCATAAGAGCACCTAGAATTTGGAATACCCTGCCCCAAGAATTAGTTAATTCTGAGAACTTTATTTCATAGAAACATAGAAACATAGAATTTGATAGCAGATAAGGACCGCTTGGCCCACCCAGTCTGCCCATTTCCCTGCCTACTGGATAAGCTGCAGATCCTAGTTAACCAGCAGCCTTCTTCTTCCTACCCCCATCCCCTAGAATTGCCTTATGACTGTCCCATGCATGCTTGAATTCCACCACTGTTTTTGACTCCATGACCTCCTCCTGAAGGCCGTTCCATGCATCCACAACCCTCTCTGTGAAAAAATACTTCCTTAAATTACCTCTGAGCCACCCCTTCTATCTTCAAATTGTGCCCCCTTGTTCTTGCACACCTCTTTTTTTGAAAGATGCTACCCTCTTGGACTTTGTTGATTCCCTTGAGGTACTTGAAAGTTTCTATCATGTCCCCCCTCTCCCTCCTTTCCTCGAGGCTATACATATTAAGCTCCTTTAGTCTCTCTTCATATGTCTTCCGGTGCAGACCCTGCACCATTTTAGTTGCCCTCCTCTGGACAGCTTCCATCCTGTCTATGTCTTTGCGAAGACTGGGTCTCCAGAACTGCACGCAGTACTCCAGATGGGGTCTGACCAGCTGTCTGTACAGAGGGATAATAACTTCCTGTTTTCTAGTGGTGATTTCATTTAAAGAAGATCTTGATATCTGGTTAACAGCAAATCTAACCAGGGATCAATAGCACACATAATGTGGGGGACAATCTTGATGGGCTTCTAGCCCCCTTTTGTCCTACATTACCAAGTAAACCAAGTAATGTGAAGAAAGAAATGTTATCTTCCTGGGAGATATTAACATACCCGAAATTTCTTCAGCAACAAGCAAGGTAGATCAAATTATGCTAGGCAATTTTTGAAATCAATAAAACAATGTGATATGAGGCAACAGGTACATGAGCCAACAATGTTCTCAACCTGGTTTTGGTATAATCTAAAATCAGTAATAACAACTTCAAAGTAATGGAACCTCTAACAAAGAGTTATCACTGCATGGTCAGGTTTTGGTTCAGTTTGACAAAAACCAAAAATCAAGATCCACAGAAATCTTTAAGTGTCAAGAGGGAAATGTAGATAAAATAAGAGAACATATGATTTGAAAGTTAATAGGGCAGAAACTCTAAAATATAAATACATAACAACAGGGTGGGTATTTCTAAAATGAACACTATAAATGAAATCTGCAATAAAAGCATTCCAAAGGTTAAGAAAAATAATAATAAAGGAAGGAGACCTTGCTGGTTAACTACTAGAATGAAAAAAGAAATAAACAAACAAACAAAAAAGCATACAAACAATTTAAACCAGCATACACAGAGGAAAACCAGCTAATCTGCAAGCAAGCCTTAAAGAAATTTAGGAACTTGAAATGGAAAAAAATGGATGGAACAAATTAACAAAATTTGTGTCTAAAACAAATAATAAAATGTTCTGTTGGTGTATTAACTCATTAAGGAAATGAAGTGCATCTGGGGGACCATTACAGGAGGGGAACAAAACAATTAGCACTCTAAAACAAATGGCTGAAAAATTCAACTGGTATTTCACATCAGTTTACACATAGAAATTTCAAGCTACACAAAACATTGAGGAAGGAAGGATAAGGAACTCAGAGGATGCATCATGGATAACTGTAGGCAAAATTAGAAATATTGTACATGTACAATGGAAATCTAATAAATGGCTGTTCTGCTGGCCCTGATAATATAACTCACATGATACTAACATTACTAGGTGATACTATTATTTCCTGATTAGAAATTGACTTTAAAAAATCTGTTGAGAAGCAAAAAATACCATTAGATTGGAGAACAGCATAAGTTACCACAATATTCAAAAAAGTTGCTAGGGCAGATGTCTCAAATTATAGATCGATCAGCCTAACTTCCATACAAGGGAGATACTAGAAAGCATTATTAAAGATGAATTATACAATGGCAATTGTAGGATCTAAGGCTCTGATTGGTCAGCCTGGCACTTGACCTGTGACATTATCCCAGCAAAACATTGCGGATCTAGTACCAGTAAACAGTATCATGGGAGATTTTAACATAAACTGGCTGTCACCTGCAACCAACTCACTAAAGGACGCAATAATAGTCCTTCACCTAATTCAACTTGTTAATACACCCACTAGGATAAACTATAAAATGGGGACTAGCACCACCCTCGACTGGATAATTTCTAAACAACCTAATTGCCTTCCCAATGTAACTGTGCACCCTGACTCCATCAGTGACCATTCCCCAATCAAATGCAGTTGGACTAATAAATTCCTTACCCCCCCTACCCAAACTATCTACAGCAGGTTTTTCAGAAGGGGCCACCTGGACCTCCTAAAACAACAGCTTTGTGACCAAAATTGGAACATCCTGGGCTCAACCAATGATGTTAATGTAGCTCTCTGTCACTTTATAAGGGTTGTTAACACTGCTTGTGATACGTATGCCTCTCGCAAAAAGATTAAGGTCTCTGACACGGTTAACCATTGGATCACTCCTGAGCTCCTTTCCCACATGAAGTTTCGGAACCATCTCTGGCACTGTGCAGAAGCCATTGGTAAGCAGCAGGACCTACAAGCCTATAAAGCTGCTAGAAACAACTACACGAGGGAGACTCACCAGACAAAAGACAAGTACCATAGGAAGATGCTTACCAACTCCTGGGGTGATAGCAGAAGGTTCTGGTCTAATATAAATGGTGTCACTGGCAAAAAACCTAAAGTATCACCTACAATGCTAAACATAAATGGGACACCTAGCACTGACCCTCTGGAAATTGCTAATGCCTTTAACAATGCTTTTACCAATTTGAGCTGTGTTCTCCCACCTGACTTTTTTGATGATGATGCTGCCCACTCCACAAGCCACGGTTTTGAAAATAGTCCTGAGCACCCCCGTTTTTATTTTAAAAGGGTATCATGCAACCTGGTTAGAAAACTACTAGCTAAGGTCCTAAGAAAAACAAGACACAATAGTGACGGACTAGACCTTAAGCTTATCTCCCTAACCCTAGATGAAGTTCTCCTACCTATAACTAAGATTCTAAACCTTTCTCTTACACTGGGACAATTTTCTGATGCCTGGAAAATGGCCATCGTAACTCCAGTGCATAAAACCAGTGATCGTTCCTTACAGGGTAACTAAAATCCTACAGTATATCCATTCTCCCTCCACTCTCCACGGTGCTAGAGCGAATTGTTACCAACCAGCTTGGTGCTTATCTGGACACATACTCCATCCAGTGCCCACAACAACATGGCTTTAGAAAGGGGCACAGTACAACCACAGCATTATTAGAATTCACAAGCTTCATACAACAGGCAATCAATCAAGGCAAGATTGTAGGTGCAGCCTTTGTTGACCTAACAAAATCCTTTGACACAGTGAATCGCACACTGTTGCTTGGCCAACTCTTTAAAACTGGTGTTGCCCCAAACAACCTGAAATGGTTCAGAAGCTACCTCAGTGATAGACTGTAGAGGGTGAGGATATCAAATGTAGTTTGGGAGCAGAGGACTGTCCAATCAGGGGTATCCTAAGGCTCAGTCCCGGATCCCTTATTGTTAAGTATTTTCCTGAATGACCTTCCAGTTGTCTGCAACCAGCATACTATCCTCTACACAGATAATGCGGTCATCTTTACTAGCCACCTGGATCCCAACGCTTTTGAAAACAGTCTTCAACAAGGCTTCATAGAAGCAGAGAGATGGTTTAATAATCACAAACTAGTGCTAAACTACAAAAAAAACTAAAGTCCAGCTGTTTTCGTCCTCTCGGAATAAGTTTAAGGCCCATCAACTCACTATCACCAACAACCACAGAGACGCTCTTGAGCAAACTCAGCTTTTCAAATACCTAGGTCTAACCCTGGATAGTCACCTTACCTTTGTGCCTCACATTGAAAATGTTGCAAGAGATGTTAATACCAGAATTGGGCTCCTCTTCAGACACAGAGAAAGTCTTACCCAAGAAGCCCTGAAGGTTGCAGTTCACAGCTCGGTCCTCTCGATCATTGATTATGGTCTAATCATATACTGTGCTGAAACCTCCACATCTCTTAAATGACTCACAGTGGCCTTGAACAAAGTCTGTAGGTTAGTTATGGTTGCTGCACACCTCACTCATACCTGTGAGTTATATCCTCAATCTGACTGGTTCCAACTAAATAACAGGATCAAATATCAAACCTGCCTCCTGTCCAAAAAAGCTCTACTTGGATTACTACCCCTGAGCATTGGTTGCCTGCTAAACAAATCCCCTAAGACCCAACACACACGTACCACAGTTTCTGACCTCCCTCTAGTACCCCACTGTCGGACTGCTCAATACCAGTGATCCTTTCAATACAGAGCCCCCCTATGGTTTAATAACCTAAGCAACCAACTGAGCAGTCTTTCTAGTCTGTCCCAATTTAAACCTATGCATCATCAGCATCTCCTAAGCGAAAGCACTTGTGATTGTTACACCTAGTTTCCCACTTCTGCACACTCCCTTATACCACTTTTTTTCAATCTCTGAGGCTCTTACTTGGCTTCCTGTTTTGTTTCACCTCTCCTGACAGAACAATTTCCCCTTTCCTCCTGCCACCTCCTCCCTTACCTCACCCCCTCCTTGCTCTTACCCCACAGACCCCACCTCTTCCTGGACCTGTCCAGGCCCTCTGGTCTCCACTCTCCCTTATCTTCTTCCTCTTCATCCACCCTCCTTTTCCCATCTTTTACTCCTTCTCTCACCTTAGCCTCCCCTACCTCTCACCTTACGACAAGACCTCTAGCTGTCTTATTTTCTTTTCCTTCTTTATCTGGACTCTGCCCTCTCCTCTCCCCTACCCCTTCCTTACTCTTCCCCTCCCCCCACCTCTGATTAGCAATGTTGCTTCAAATGTACCTTATGGTTTTCTATGCTTGCTTGTAATCTTGTGTGTAGCACTGTTCCCACTTAGTTATCAGTTGACTTGCTGTGCTCTGATGATACCATGAATGTGTCTGTACCTCCATTGATACCATGAATGCTGTTTATAACTCCCAACCTTATTGTAACCCTTCCCTTTGATGTGGAACCTTTGTAAATGAGCTGCCCCTAGCTCAAAGATATTTGTAATCCAAGATTTAAATAAAAAAAATAACATAGAAACCTCATCACCAGAAAACACTAGAAACACAGAAACACATATCAATACACCACATCTTCACCACCTGACACAAAACCCTGCCCAGTCAGAAAAATACTACATGAGCAAGTTCCAGAAATAAACTTTACCTTATTCAAAATGTTGACTGTTGAGGAATAGTTTGGCACAGACTCATCAAATACAGAAGAAATAGCACCTGCAAGTAAAAAAACAAACAAACAAAAAAACAGATAAGAGAAGGCACCAAGAAGCTTACTCAGAACAGCTGGACAATCTCGAATGTAACTGAAACAAGGCATTTACAAAGAAGCAAACCAACTGGGCAATACAAGTTTTCAATGACTGGGTGAGTAAAACCAAGGCAGAAATAGATATAAAAATTGTCACTCCACAGCAACTAAATGTGGTTCTCAGACACTTTTATCCTTCAGTGTGCAATACCTTGGGAGAACCATATGGCATCTGTATGCACCCAATTGACAGCTCAGTCAGTGGCTGGCCACAGAGGTGAGAGGAGGGCTATGCCAGTCTGTGGCTCAGATTGGGGATGGGGGGAGGAGGATGGTAGGGCACTACCTGACAGGGTGGTGGGGTGAGGGTCCACTAGTGAACCAAGGGAGTTCTTCTACCAGTTATTACTGGGATAGCAATTGGCGATGAGGAAAGAACCATTAGCCTACCATTTTTTTTATATTATTCTTTATTACCTCCTGCTCCAGAGCTGGCAGGCAGTTCCGGCCCCTCCCTTGGAGGGGACTCAGCACTCCGGTGGGCTTTTCCTGTATAGGCACAGCCCACCATCACAGAGTCTGCTAGCTTTGAGTCATTTTTGTTTTTTCTCCCCAGACCCACACACGTGCAATTGGAGGGGGGGCCACTGTCTCCACCTCTGTAGAAGCAGTCTTTATGGCCTATGCGTGGGTCCACCCCATTCTAGCATCACACCTGTGCTGACACCTAGCTTCCACTGGTTGTCAGTCTACAGTGCAGTGCTATGTCCCCTCACCCCCAAGGAAGGAGAGCAGTCAGCAGATGCTCAATTCCTCCTTGCCCCAGCTGACCCCCAAGCAACCCACATCTATTCCTGAACCTGGGTCACCTGCGTAGTGTGAGGTAAGGCATCCAGCACCTCAGCACTACTGGGCCGGCTAACTGTTTTTTTTTTTTTTAATACAGGGATGATGATCGGACAATGGGAGAGGGACCACTAGACTGCCAGGGAACTTTCTTTGTTTTATACAGGGATGGTGATCTGACAACAGGGTGAGGGGGAGAGCCACTAGACTACCTTGGAAACAGTACTTAACTGGCGATTGGGGATCAGGGAGGGTCTTCTAGACTATCAGGGACTACGGCTGCATGGGACAGGGGGTTGGGGGTCCTGCTAAGCCACCCATAGTCCATGTAAATGGGCCCATAATTTGCAAGAAAATGGCCAACTAGCACCTTGCTTGCCCAATGGGCTCATTTACATATGAGCTTTTGTGAATGGGAAGTTGAGCAGCAGCGCTGTTTATTGTGGGACCATTCTCCTGACTGATGCCGGGGCAGAGCTTCTGGGATAAGAACTAGTTTTCCTGGGTTAGTGCTGCCCACTCCAGCCCCTATTCACAGTTGGATAGCGCTGTGATCTATCCAACTGTAAATGGCATAATTTCCAACCTGCGCAACTGGAAAGCGCAGCTCAATCTTTTGCACTGCACTTTGCACTTCTTTGTGGATCCTGACCCAGATTTGTTCACTTTCAGCCTGACTGAATGGGAGAGTGCAGAAAATCAAAATAAATAGTTATCAGTCAGGAGAGGTAGTAGAATCTAGTGAAGTGCCACAGGGATCAGTATTGGGCCCAACATAGTTTGAGATTTTTATATCAGATCTGGACTCTAACTTGCTTAGTTGGTGTAAAAAATATGCAAAAGGTACAAACACTGGGATACTAGTGAAAACATAAAACAGACTGAGACAGTACAATCTGATCTAGACAAAATTGGTGACTAGGCAACAAAATGGGCATGATTCGTAACCTCTTTGGGACAAGAAACACAAACCACCTCTATACATTGCAGCAGAAAACACTTCATAATGTCTCAAAAGAGTAAGATCTAGGCATATTAATCAATAGTAGTCTCAACTGTGGGCATGGCTTGGCTTCCCTAAAGATGGTAGCCTAATCCCTAGTCTCTGAGGGACTCCAAGCAGTATCGGATGAAATTCTCCATATAACTTGTTTAAATTGAACAACTGTAACAACTGTGTTTATATAATGATGTGTGTAACTCAACGTATGTATGTATTTATATAATGATGCATGTAACTCAACGTATGTATGTATCTCACCTGTATGTAACCTCTGTCCTAAACCTCACTTAATTGTTGTCCCCCCCCCGAGACGAGGTACCTTTGTAAACGAGTCTCTGACTCAAAGGTTGTAAAACTGATTATTTCAATAAATAAATAAATAAACTGCTCATTAATAGAGATTTTAAGAGCCGCTAACCTACTGTACTAGTAGTTGTTTGCCCCATCATGATGTACTCAGACACTGAAGAACTTCATTTGATACTTAATACCACCATTTTGTCCATCGGGCTGCACAGGATACAACCTCAAGGATGGCGATGCAAATCAGGACTGTCACAGACTCCATCCCTCAGGAGATTAAAACAATAGTCAAGCATTTCATCACACAAATTTGAAAACTTGCAGAGGCAACAAAAAGAACATCAGCAGATGTGGTTGAAATATCTCTGAGGGGGAACGTCTCTAACAGTGCATTTCTAATACTGAGGACTGGATGGACAGTCTAATGTCACTAATCCATGAGCAGGACCATACCCTTCTTATGTTGTAGGATAGAGTGGAGGACTTGGAGAACCACAATCTCAGAAATAATCTGTGGTTTATGGGTTTTATGGAGGGTTGTGAGGGCACAAACACCAACAAGTTTCTGCAAGTGCAAGCCCATAGGTATTAGGCCACAGATGGGCCACGGCTATTGAGATTAGTAGATCCCATAGAGCTCTGCCTCCTCAAACACCTTGGGGTGCCCACCTGGGTCCAGTTCTGGCCAGGTGTCTCTAGTTTACAGAGAAGGGGGAGTATGCAGGCTGCAAGAGAAAAGAAGACAGAATCCTGGCAGGTCCATGGGATACAAATCTTTGCTAACTTCTCCCAAGAGCTCACAGTGCACTACCACACCTTCACTGCCTCCTGCAGGGCCTGTATGGTACTAGGCATGCAATGTTTTTTTTATTTTATTTATTTATTACATTCAAGATCCTTTAGGCAGGTCCTATTATTAAAGGGTCTAGGGTCATTGACAACAGATTTAGCATCAATAAAGTATGCTACATATTTACAGTTGAGCTTTACAGAAATAACTATTATGAATACATTGAGATGAACAATCATGTGTTATGATTCAAACAGGAGAACATGATATAAGTGGATATCAACAGAGCATAGGGGTCAGGGATACTTTCTGAGGTATCCAGTCACCCTAAGGATTACATCAAATAGAGTGCCCCAATCCTCTTACTCCTGCATCTGTGAATGCCTTTCTCACAAAATTATCCCCCTACCCCACCTCCAGTTGTCTAAATATCACTCACAGGGCAACAACAGTGGGTGATTTGATACCACAAGCCGTGGACACAGATCTGGTGCTGAAAGGCCTGACTCCATCACAATTCGGCTTTGGGCCCTCACTAGCATCCTTACCCAGGGATGAGGATCTGTGACTCCCACCTTCCCAAGCAACATCGCTGGAACAAACAAAGACATCTGAAGCCAGCTGCAGGAGGGACCAGTCAAGAAACAGAAGTTACAGTGATGACTCCACTGAATTCTCCAGTTCAAATTATATTCCACTTGTGAACAATCAATATGGTCTGTTAATGAACTTACATGCAGAAAGCATTCAAGACAAAGGGCGACAGCTGCCTCCTCATACACATACCCCAGTACACTCAACCAGCCACAAATCCTGGGCAGAGGTGGAAGCTCTCTCCAAACTATCATCCAGTGATCACACAAGCTTGGAAGAAGACAAGGAAATGCAGTCGTCAGGCAGGTCCGATCCAAAGGTCTCCAGTGCTGACACAAATAATGGGTGACCAAGCATCTTCCCTGAAAGACTGCACACAAGGATAGAAACTTGGGCTCCTTTTATGCCCTGGGAACCTTGCCACCAAATATCATACGGGAAGAATCCTCTAAACCTGTAACCTATCAGGACTATAGCCCAATTAAGCTCAGCCACTCTGAAAGTGGCAAATGCTCTGGGGTGAGAGGCCATCATATGTAGGCTTTTCTAATGTCTGGTGTCCTTTTAAAGGCTTGTACAGACATAGTGCTCCCATATGGTGAGGGGTTAGGGCCCAGAAACACTCAACATGCCCCCTCCTCCCCGAGCAACATACCAGTTGACTCATGATAAGTAAATTCAATTTTCTTATCTTGTTTGTTAATCCAGTCTGTTTTCCAACTGTCTAAAGGCCTATAGCTGTCAGCCCCCATCTGTGTTGTGGTGTAAAAAAATAGGGAACCTGGGCATGGGTTTATATCTCCACATTTTGCAAGACAGATGACTATACTGTGTGAGTGTGGAATGAGGGAGGGAGGGAGTGCTACTTTGTTTTATACTACCATATCCTTGCTTCTCATTTGTTCTTGATCATGAGGAACATCTATCATCTTGCTTCTACGGGTTGCTGTAGTCCTCATTTGTCCCTCATGGAGAAATGCTGCCCTTGTGGTGAATGTGTTGTAAGATAAGACTTTAAAGCCTATACTTACCACATTCAGGGATACTACTTTAAAGTTAACTTTTGGGCAGGTGGGCACGGTGGTTTTCATGGTGTTTTGAGCATGCATCTCAGTGGAGCAGATGGGTCCCTCCTTATAAGTGTAGGCATTCCTCATCGTCTCATAGTTTGAATGGTTGTGCCCCTTGTGTTTGATGGTCAAACACAGTGAGATACAACCATATTGCGTCCTCATGGTGGACTGGCAATAGTGCTGATGAACACATTAGCTTCAGTCACCATTTACTTATTGTGGCTCATTGAACTCTGAGGTGGGGATGGATAAAATACACAGCTCAGATTTGGAAAACTGATATCCTGTGTGAAACTGTTTAGTCTTAGGTCATATGAACCTACAGCTGGGCCAGGCAACAATAGGGGCAAATGACATGTTGGGTTGGGAGTGCCTGGCATGTTTACTGGGCACTCAGCAGATCCTGGTCATCTTCTTTCTGTAGTCACCAGGATAACCTCTTCACAGCTCCCTCCAGGGGCGAGGATACATGTGGGTGCATTGAGGCCTGCGTTCTGCCTCTCCGACCCCCAGTCACCAGGATAACCACTTCAAAGCTCCCTCCAGGAGCGAGGATACATGTGGGTGCATTGAGGTAATAAACTACCTCCATCTTCAGCACCCTTGTGTGGGGGGATTTATTTATTTATTTCTTGCTCGTCGGGATATGTATGTATGTGCTGACTCTGCTGCTTAGAACTTGAGGCTGGTTGTGCTGAACACTGCTGTAATGTGCATTGCTAAATGGGGAATGTTAAACTGTACTGCCAGGCTAAGCCTCAGGTTCAGGAGGGGGGTACGTGGTCACATGCGACTGCTCTGTACAGTTCTGTGCTATACCTGTAACCAGTGTTTTACAAGTATTATATCAGTTTTACAAGTAGTATCTTAGTTTTGCCAAGCTTACCACATGATATCTGTTTATTGTCTGTTCTCCGGCTGCTTGAATCAGGATACTTATCTCGCGCATGTGCAGTGAAGCGACCCGGTCTCCAGCTGCATATTAACTACTCCCTTTTTCTCTCCTCTCGATATAGGCCTGCGTTCTGCCTCCCCGACCCCCAGTCACCAGGTTAACCGCTTCACATCTCCCACCAGGAGCAAGGATACACACGGGTGCATTGAGGTAATAAACTACCTCCATCTGCAGCACCCTTGTGTGTGGGGGGGGTTAGCCTATCGACACGCTGTGCGCGTCGACTGCTCCACCCACCCACCCTTGCTTGGCATTTCCTTTATAGTTGCTGTCTAGTGACATCACATCCTGTTGTCCGTTTTACTAAGTCCACACTTCTCCATTTGCAGGTTATACCTGCTAGCCACTAGATGGACCCTCTGACCTTTTCACCTCAGTCTCCCCACCTGAATCCCCTCCTACTTCATGTAACCTCTCTACCTGATTAGGTTACTTCTCTCCCTACTCCCACCTCTACCTCTGCCCACAACTTACCCTCACCCAGCCATCTGGCTAGCCCAATCATCTGACCCACACCCAGCCTGCCACTAACCCCAGTGACCACTAGGAGTCACTATTTCAACCCTGTTTTCTGGCCCAAACCAAGCCACTTTATTTATTTATTTATTTGCTTTTGGTAACCGGGTAAGCACACTAGACAGCAAGTGCCTATTTTCAGGTGCGACCTGGGAGAATCACAGGGTAATTACATAGGAGAGAAACATTGAAAACATTACAATACAGGAGCAGGCATACTCCAAAAGTGATACAGAGTATCAGTTACAAAGTCAACATTTTTCGGGTGCAACTCGGGAGAATCACAGGGTAACTACATAGGAGAGATACATCGACAACATTACAATCCGGAGAAGACATATTCCAGTAGTGAGACAGAGTATCAGTTACAAAATTAACATTACAATAGGGAGCAGAATGAGCTCCAATAGTGGGATGAACAAAAGGGATTTATAAGGCAGGAGAACAAGCAATAGCATATCAAGCAGGAGAGGAAGCAATAGCATATCAACAATCACAGATTACTAAACATACAGGCCCAGGGTCTACTGGGAGGTATGAGACCACCCCCAGGTTGAAAGACACAAAGAATCATCTCCTTAACTAGTAGAGTGCAGCACCGAGGTGGCAAGGGGGATAGAGCCTGGTTGGGGTACCACAGCAGATAGGTTGTGGGGCTGTGCATTAGGCGACACACAGGCAGGTTGCAGCAGGTTTCAGGAAGCTCCAAAGGGAGGTTTTAAAGGTGGAGTGGGAGGGGGAGGCCCGAACTTGTGGGGAAGGGAGTTCCACAGCTTGGGTGCATAAGAGGAAAATGCCCTATCACCAGTGAGGGTGCGGGTCTTGGGGACCAGACGGGTCTGGGATGCACAGGACCTAAGGTGGTAGACAGGGAAGGCATGTTTCAGGGGGAGGGTGAGCGCGGCAGGGGCGGCCATTCAAATTATGTTGTCAATGAAGTTGCCCATGTTGTAGATCCGGTGTTTTTCTGGGGGGAACCATTCCAGTTGAGAGTAGAGCTCACATCGGTGAGTGAGACTGGGGGCCGTGAGAGCAAAGCGGCATATGTTGTTGTACATGGTATCCCACTTGGCTAGGCATGAGGAGGGGGCAGAGGCAAAGGCGACGAGACCATAGGAGAGGGTGGGCAGTAGTATCCCCCTAGCTAAGGCCTGCCGGGTGGCTGGGGTGAGGCAGTCCTTAGCCCTATAAGCAAGGCCAAGTTTGCCATTAGTGGCATTGCATAAGCTCCTGATGTGCCTGGAGAGGTCCAGTTGCGGGTCGAGGGTGACTCCAAGGTACTTTGCAGAGTCAATTGTTGGCAGGAGGGAATCGCAGGTACCATGGATTTTAAGGGGTGTCATGCAGGAGGAGATTTTTACTGCAGTGCCAAATAGCATGGCCTGGGTTTTCTTAAGGTTGACTACAAGTTTGTGCCCATCCAGCCATACTCTGATGTGAGAGAAGTCAGAGTTGAGTTGGGCATTGATGTTGGTAACATCGTGGGCGCTGGCTAATAAGACAAGGTCATCCACATACATGGCGAGGTGCCCTTCAGTAGCAACGGAGGGTAAATCATTGACAAAGAGGGAGAACAGGATGGGCCCAAGGACAGATCCTTGCGTTACCCCACTATGGACGGGTAGGAGGGGCGAGAGGGTATGGTTGAAGCAGATGAGTTGCTTCCTGTCCCCAAGGTAGCTGGAGAACCAGTCACTTTAAGTCACCTAGAACCTGGATTCCCTGCTCTCAGCCAGGCGTTATCCCAACTGCCCAGCTAGGGGCTTGAACCTTGTACCCTGTCCACCAGAGTCCGTGACAGTACCACTACTCTGAAGTAGTATCTACGCTTTCTGAGGGGCAACCAAGCTACTTGAAATTCACCACCCTGCTTACCTAGGCACTATATTTGGGCATCTCTTCCCCAAATTTGGTAAAATGTCCCCATCAACAACCTTTGTACTACTGTTCTCCTCCATCTTACTGTCCTTTCCCATTTTAACTCCCCCCCAAGTGGCTACCCAGCACCCTCCCCCCCCACCGGCTATTCTGACTCATCCTACAAATGCCCCTATAAGTCACTGCATCCCTCCCAGCTATCTCCTTGTCCCATTTCCCACGCCCCTCTTCTTGGTCTATTCCTTTGGCTGCCTTCTGGCCTCTCTCTCCCTCTCCAGTACCCTCTCCCTCTGTTCAGCCCACCCTATTGCCACCGCCAACCTGTACATGGCAAAATCCCGGTCTCTCCATGTTCTATGCTGCCATCTAACCATTGCCCTACTCCTTCTGGCAGCAGGGGATATACACCCTAAACCTGGCCCAACCCTAACCTCAGGCCCCAACCACCTCATACCAAACCCCTCAGCCAAGGCCACCACTGACACTCATTCCGGCTACCTTCCCCGTGGCTTACGCCTTCTCCATCTAAATATTCATAGCCTAGCCCCTAAGCTCAATCAGCTCCAGGTCCTATCCGCCCACCATGTCCCCCAATATAATTTTCCTATCTGAGACCTGGCTAAACCCCAGCCTTCCAGATAATACCATCACTATTCCAGCGTTCACCATCACAAGGCAAGATCGGCCCTCCAGAGGTGGAGGGGTGGCTATCTACATCAGATCAGCCCTACACTTCACTGTCTCTCTCACTAAAGCTGAACCCAAAGCTTATGAGCTTCTTATGGTAAAACTGTCCCCTTCCTCCTCATTACCTATCTTTGTTGCTGGAATTTATTGATGCCCACACATTCCAACCACAATAGTCACTGACCTTCTGTACCAGCTCTCATCTCTCACACAGTTGGGTGAACTATATGTCATGGGTGACTTTAACCACAACTGGATAGCACCCACTTTTAACAAAACCGCTCTTAACCTTAGTCAAACCATTTTGGAACCCACACGCTCTAACTATAAGTCAGGTAATCACTACCTCCAAGACTGGGTGCTTACATCCCACCCACACTGCATCATGAGTTCAGGCCTCCTCTCTGATTCCATCAGTGACCACCATCTAATCTACTTGGTCCGCAAGATCCACAGAGTTAAATCCCCTCCCAAATTTATATTCCAACAGTTATACAAATCCCTCAAGCTCTCCCCCTTCCTGGATGATTTATCTCACTCTAATTGGGTCCCGAGCTCTAGCTGCTCTAACATGGATGCGGCCCTCACACACTTTCGGAACACCTTCCTTGCCACCTGGGACAAACACGCCCCCCTGCGCTGGGCTAGAGTCTGGGGGTCTCACCTACCCTGGATTTCCCCTGAGCTGATAGCTTGCCAACAAGCCCATGACAAGGCCTGGTGAAACTACAAATCCATGCTCCTTCCAGGCAACTATATCACCTACCGCATGCTCCACAACAAGTGCACAAAGGCCATCTGTTTAGCTAAAGCTGATTATTTCAACAACACCCTAAATGCAAACCTTGGGAGTCCTTCTAAACTCTGGAAAGTCATTAACTCCCTCTTCACCCCCCAAACAACAAGCCCCTCTCCTCTCCTCCTCACCCAAGAGACTCTCCTCTCCAACCCCCTGAAGGTAGCCTCTGAGTTTAATTCCTATTTTACTACCTGCACCCAGGCCCTCCTAGATTCTCTTCCTCCTGCAACCACACCCACTCCCCAGACATTTATCCACCTTCTGTCTGGTAGCAGCCCCTTTTCCTTCAGACACATCTCCCCCAACGAAACCCTAAATGCCCTTCACTCCCTGAACCCCTCCAAAGGCAAATCCCCTGATGGTCTTGATAACAAACTCCTCTTCCTATCTGCCCTCACCATTTCTACTCCCCTCGCGGCCCTACTAAGTCTCTCTTTCACCACTGAGTCACTCCCATATGAATGGAAGCATGCCACTGTCATACCCCTCCCAAAAGGTGGTGATCCTACCTCCTCAACTAACTACCATCCCATTTCCCTCCTCCCACCCTCGCCAAACTCCAGGAACACCTAGTGCTATCCCAACTCTCCCACTTTCCCTCTGAAACTAACTTCTTCACCCCATTTCAGCCTGATTTCCAAAAACACCACTCTACCACCTCCTCCCTACTAAGACTCATGGACTCCATCCTCACTGGGGTGGATAAAGGACTAATTACTGCCACTATCTTCATTGACCTAGCAAAAGCCTTTGACACGGTATCCCATCCTCTCCTACTATCCTGCCTATCAGGGGCTGGGTTAGCAGTGGCTGCCAAAAACTAGTTCAGTGCCTACCTTCTAACTAGAACCCAATCCACTAAAATAGCTGACCACATCTCCCCCCCTCCCTATCACCAACGGCATTCCCCAAGGCTCAGTTCTTGGCCCCATCCTTTTCTCCATCCTTCTAAATGATCTGTCTAACTCTTGCTCCACTACCGCAATCCACATGTATGCAGACGGCACGGTCATCTTTACCTTCGGCCGGACCCACGAAGAAGTCTCCTCCAAACTTCAAACCGATTTCAACAAAATCCAACACTGGTTCAATACCAACCAGCTCTCCTTAAATGCCAAGAAAACTGTCTCTATGTCTTTCAGCACTAGACAGCGTCTATCCAAACTCACCTGCCCCAATCTTCCATACCCTAAATAACACCATCCTTGATGAAGTGCCCTCCTTCAGGTATCTAGGGGTTTGGCTCAATCACCACATCTCCTTTTCAACACACGTGGATGCCATAATTTCAAAACTGTGCCCAAAACTTGGTGCCCTCTATCGAAACTGCACTAGTCTCCCGCTACCTGTCAGACATGAATTAGTTCAGAAAATGATTCTACCCTCCTTCGACTACTGTGATGTCATTTACAGCTCCGCCGCCAAGACCACCATAACCAGACTTGACCCCCTCTTTAATGCTTTCTGCCACTTTGCCCTTGATGCCCCCCTGCTCACATCACTGCGAGCTCTACCATTCACTGGTCCTGCCATCCCTGAGCATCCGCCGCCTAATTCATAGTGCTAAATTCGCTTCCAACTTCTGGCTCTGCTCCCTACCTCTTACCTCACATCCTCCCTATCTTCCCCTCCTACTCCCACCCACTTCCTCAGGTCTTCTGATGCTAGGCTATTAGTCATCCCTCACCGTAGGACCACTGCCGGCCAATCAGCCTTTTCTTACCTCTTCCCTAAACTCTGGAATGGCCTGCTGGCTCAGATCCACCATTCATTATCCAAACACTCCTTATCCTCTGCCCTCACTAGCTTCCTTGCACCAAATTGCAACTGCCCTGATCCCACGATAGCTTCTCTTCCTCCATCCCCCCTTAGCACCTGACCAGCGGCTCAGTCTTCACCTAATTGTCTGGCTTATACACTGCCCTACGCACTTACACTCTCACTCCCACTCACTCTTATTCCCTCCTAATCTCTCCTTCCCTTCCCCTTCCTTCCTAAATAACCCACACTCTTCAGCCTCATACACTGCTACTGCTCCTCTCTCCTTCCCCTCCACCACACCATACCACCCCCATCTTCTCCTCCAACTCTTACTGTCAACTTGGTGCATCTCGCTTCAGCTCAAGTCCTGTTACTGGCACTCAAGTCTTGTTATTGGCACTTAAGTAATCATGTATTAACCTCAATGTGTTCCCATGATATGTATACCCTGTCCTTGATGTTGATGTCCTGTACTGTTCTCCTATTGTAAAAAGTGCTAATGTAATCCCACCCAACTATGTACATTATCTGTATTGCGCTATTTCAGTATTCAACTTTTGTATGTATACCTGCCTCCAGTGTAACCTCTCCCCCCAGGTTGCACCATGAGATGAGCATCTTTTTGTTCAGTGTGCCTTTCCTGGTGAAACATTTTCAATAAATAAATAAATTGTTTGTGAGGGAGATAAATTTGACAAATGGGGCATGTCGGTACCATTATATGGGTATGAGTTTTATGAGTTGCATCTGAGGGAGGTCCAAGAGACATAGCTCTGATTCAGATGTCTCTTAATGAGGCAATCTTGTGCACATTGGCCAAGGAATGTCTGGTGCTTTCCATGGTGCTAGCTTGACTGTCTTTATTGGAGAAGGGAAGGTGGAGGGAGGGGACTTTGGGGTGTTTAGGGGTTTGTTATTTATCTACACATTGTTGTGTTACTAAGATAAGGTTACTAATTACAATGCTAAATGCTATGTATGTTATCAGACATAACAGGTGGTCACTGTCTGTGCAGCAGGAGGGAGGACAAACTGTTCTTCATGGGCAGAATGATATGTGTGTACACCTCTATAATCAGACTGCTAGAGGGAAACTGTTCTATCCATGGAGCTAAACATGGTCAGCTGGAATTTTAGGGTCTTAATTCCCCACTCAAGAGGAAGAAGGCACTAACAAATCTGAGGAAATATAAACCCCATATCGTATTTCTGTAAGTGATTAAACTTACAGCCCTTGAAGCTATGAAACTCAAGAGGGACGGGGTTGGTGCAGAAATTCATAGCATTGGCCCACCTAGGAAAAGGAGATTGTTAATGCTCATGCATAAAAAATATAGGATGGACTATATCCCAGTGTAAGTCCATTAAGGATGGTAGTTGGCTGCTGGCCCTGGTAACCACTCCAGAGGGCCCCCTTCTGTTGGTAAATATCTGTGGCCACAACTCAGATGATTCTGCCTTCTTCCACTTGTTAAACCATGAAATTGCAGATTTCAGTAGGGGAAAGTGTAGATACTAGTGGGAGGGGACTTTAATGTGACACTCAATGTGTCTATAGACAGAAGTGTAGGGAAGGAAGAACCCCATCTTAATTCTGCATAAGCTATTGAAATCCTGATCTCTGAACACAAGTTGGTGGATGCCTGTAGGGCTCAGCATCCTAGAGTCAGAGATTATACATGTTTTTCGACCACTCATAGCACATAGATTAGGATAGACCTTTGGCTGATCTCACACTCTCTGATGCTAAAACTCACTGAGGACCATATCCACCCTATAATTATATCAGAACATGTGCCAATGGCAGTAAGATTTTATTGGGCCCAATGCAACGACAGTCCTCCTCTTGGCACCTTGACCCCATACTCTTAGAGGGCAAGGATTTTCAATCATGGGTGCAGCTGAAAACAAGTGCCTACTTAGGCATCAATGACACAGTTGAAGTGTCTGACTCCACACTACAGGATTCTTTCAAGGCCTCCATGCTTGGGAAAATGATTGCATATGCAGCACACAGACATAGAACAAGGGAGGCTGAACAAGCTAATCTAGTAAAAGAGCTGCACACTGCCCTTGAAAATCAATATTGGGGACACCTTCCCCTTCCCTCATCCTCCAACCTTAGGGGCCCAGCTTATAAGTACCCACATGAAGTTGGATACCTTACTCACCAGGAAGGTGGAACTGGCCTACCAACATCTATACCACTCCTTTTGGGAAGGAGAAGAAAAGTAAAGTAGGCTGTTAGCCTACCAGTTTAAGTGTTGACAGGCTTATCAGCTAATACCTGAACTGAGGGACAGAGCTGGAGTAGTACAGCATCAATCAGAATGGATCAGTCTTGTTATGAAACAATTTTAAGGGCTTTACACCTCTCCATCCCCTGTCCTAAGCAGCCATAGGCACTTTCTTTGATTCCCTACCTATCCCCTCCATCTCACCTGCAGAGGCCTTATACCTAGATGCATCAGTACCTGAAACCAAAATCTAGCAGGCAATTAAAAGTATGAACTTTCACAGAGCACCTGGAGGTGACAGATTTCCATTTGATTTTTATTAATTAATGTGTGATGAAATAGCCCACTATCTAAGGCAGGTATTCCAGGAGTCACTCCACAGGAACATTATCCCTGCAACCATGACAGAAGCAGTAATAACCATACTCCCCAAGAAGACCAAAGAACCCAACAACCCAGGTAGCTACCAACCCAGCTCCCTAACTAATGCTGATGCCAAAATACTGACAACATTTTTAGCCCTCAGACTAGAAAAGGTTCTTCCAGGATTGATACACCCTTCCTAGATAGGATTCATCAAAGGATGGGTGATCTTGGATCATCTGAGAGCCTTGATATCCCTAATACATGTAGCTCAAGGTAGAGAAGGCCTGATAGAAGCATTGCCAGTAAATATTGAGAAGGCATTTGACTCTGTCAAATGGCTATACCTTCCGGAAACTCTGTTCAGAATAGGGATCAGTCCTGCTGTCAGGAACTGGGTCCACCTTTTTTACTCTTCTCCCATGGCTTCAGTGTTGACAAAAGGTGCCAAATCCTCCCCTCTCCATCTCCAGAAGGGGATGTGACAGTGTAGCCGGTTATCCCCACTCCTTTTTGTAATGACAGTTAGCCGCTTGCAATTGCCACTCCTGAACAGCAGGGTATCCAAGTAATAAAAGTGAGTTTGAAGGAGTATAAAACTTTCCTTTATGCTGACGATATCCTCATTAGAGCATGCAATGATTATGACTCAGTGCATCATTTCCTACCCCCTCCTGAAAGGTTTGGAGAAATCTTGGGACTAAGAGTAGATCACACCAAGATGGAGGTTCTACCACTACATGCTAAATGCTTCTCAGAGCACTTTATCAAGTTACAGCTGAAATGGTCTGAAGGAGACATCTCCTGTTTGACAGTCATGCTCAACCGAAACCTTAACAAACTGATATTACTGAATTTAGACCCTCTCCTGGCCTCAACAAAGGTAGTTCTCGAAAGACGGTGAGCACTCCACCTTTCTTTAGCAGGATAGATTGAGGCAGTGAAACACATCACAGCATCCAAGTTCCTCCATTTCTTGGCTCATCTTCCAATTAAGATTTCACTGAAATGGTTTAACAAAATTGATATAGCAATAAAGGATTTCCTCTGGGAAGGAATGCTTTCTAAATACAGCAGGGCTAAACTTCAGGGGCACTGGAGAAGAGGAGGTGGGGATCCCCTGGTTTCAAGGCTACCATATGGCATTCCTGGTGGCCCAGACAGTCTAGTGGTTCTCATTCCCTGACTACTAAGTTCTATTGTGGGTGCCACATAGAGACCAGCTTACATGGGGACTCCTCCATAGCCGTGATCCTGTATTTCCAGAAGAAACCTCACATGCACCCATCTCCTATATTGGGTATGTTTGTATGCTACTGGGACAAACTACATAGTTGGCTCCATCCAATGTGCACCACTATAGAATGACCCAATAATACACATTAGTGCTGAAATGGTGCATTGGAAACTGTGGGAATCCCAGAATAACAGAGGGGTTGGGGACCTGTATTTATCAGGAATCACACATATTGACTCCTTCACCACTTTAGTTGACCGGTACGAGATCCTGAAGAGGGATTTCTGGAAATACTGTACCTGATAATCCATAGTACGATACAACACATTGCATCACAGTCCTCCCATCAGGATGGTGTTCAATCAATCAATCCACACCTTCCCTTGTGATCTGAAGCAAACTTTTCAAAGGGAGGACCAGCACCATATACAGAGCAACAAAGGACTCTCACCCAGACACTACTAAAAAAGCTAGAGGGAATGGCAATTAGGCTCTCCTATCTCAGAAGCCCAATGGGCATATTGTTGGGATAGATTACACAGATCCTGCAGGGATGGTAAGAGTTGCTTGATACTCAACAAAACATTGCTGTGGTGGTATTGTACTCCCTATATCCTTAAATGCATGGGACTAATAGACAATGATCCCTGCTGGAGATGTGATCAACCAGGAGCTCATCTCTATCATATGCTATGAGGATTTTCAACCATCAGACTCTTCTGGCAATAAATAATGCAGGTCTGCAAACAGTTGACAAGAACTACTGTACCAATAGGGACACAGCTACTCTTGCATGGCTATTGCCTAGAACTAATATCTAAACACCTCCCACAGGCCTAATGTCTGACAGCAGTAGTAGTTGCTGCCAACATACTCATTTTGTGAAATGGAAGTCAAAAGGCATCCCATCTCTCACAGAATGGCTAGTAGGGACACCTATGAAAGGATGTCCAGTTTTGCAAATGGGTGCAAAGAATGGTTAATGTACTGCCATAACTTCACCCAGTAATAGTCTTCTTACCAGAATACATGTTACAGGGATAGGCAGCATAGTGCCATTAGGTAATTGTGTTAGTAAGTTGTAGGTTGAGTGTTCTGAAGACTATTTTTTTTTGTTTTACTATATGTACACTATCAAGCTTGGAGTTGAAGTTATATTCAGCAGCTAATCTGGGGCTACCCTGATACTAATGTAAGGACAGGGTACTGTTCCTAGGACACAGTTGTATTGTACTGTAAACATATCCCATCACAGGTTTAGCTAACTTTTTAAATTCCTTTCCTGGGGTCACGAATCCTATGTTGTATTCCATTGTAGTTGTTGCTGTTTTCTGTTGTGTTACTTTTTAATAAACATATTAGCTACAATAGCAATCTCAATGATGGGGAACACTGTACAGAAACAATTGAAAATAAACCTGGTGGAATATAAAAAGGATGCTTAAAAGCAGAAATAAGGATATGATTTTGCCATGATGTCGTACTTATGTATGTCCACTAATGATTATGGAACACATTTCTGGTCACTGCACCAATGTGAATATTCCAGAAAAATAGAAAGCGTTCAGAGACATTTAAGAAAATGAGTCAAAAGCCTAAGTGATCTAAACTATGAGGAAAGATGAAAGGAATCTAATCTAATGTCACTACAACAAGAGGAGAACAAAAGGAGATATGCAATGTATGTATAATGTAGTGAATGATCCAAGACTGATGACAAACTTGGGCTTTACTTTTAAGCAGGAACATATGGAAATGAGATCACCCCTACAAGTTCAGAGAAAACCTTTCAGGCATGAAAGAATGAATTCTTTTTTATATACACAGAGGGTGGTAGGTCTGTGGAATCATCTGTCATTAGAAACAATTGTAAGCAAAGACAGGACAGCATTAACAAAGAATCTAGATCTATATATGGCATTGGCATGTCAGCCAGTGACAAAATTCTATAACTGAATAAATGGAAGAGCAGTTTATTTGGGCAAACATCCTTTTTTTGCTTTCTGAACCATATTATTAGTATGTCACTGTGTTCCCTTTCTCTCTGTAGTTCTACTGTGACCCCCACTCCCCAAATTTAGTTGTAAATAAAGGTTGTTTGACAATTGATTACATAAACAGAAGTTAAACTAATGAGAGGCATACCATCATCACAGGCCCATGGGCATCTTTTTAAAATGTAACTTTTTTAATTCCAAGTATTTCAAGGCTAAGTAGATAAGTAAGTGCGAAGTTGTTCACTGAAGGAGAATGTCAGCTGGATAGGTAGCATGATTTTCTTTTTATTTGAATGATTACAGAATGAAGGTATATATATATGTGTATATATTAGAGCCCCATAAGAAGGAGTATAATAGAGTTTGAAAAGGGAAGACCCTCAACAACTTAATCCTTTCCTGAATGAGTTAGTAATAATATTTTTCTCCAAAGTGGGGGTTGGGGGAATAAAAATAGAGTAACCTGAAGGGATTAATGGACTGTTATAATCATTATATGAACTAGGTAATAAAATAGGAAGAGAATATCTTGTGTCCTGTTTGGTCATTAGCCACTTATTAGAAGTGTCTAATTTACAGCTATAAACAAATGCTGCCAACCTGGACACTAAACATTTGTAAAATTTGTAAGCCAATGTATAAAATATTAAGGAAAATTATAACTGCTATTGTGTTGCTCTTACTGAGACTTTTCAAGACGATACATGCATAACAGTCAGTTTCAAACAGCAAACTCCATAAAATAACCTAAAACAATCATGTTAACTTGAAATATCTTTGTCTGTGCTACTTTCTTTTGTTTTCATCAGTGTGTCTATTAGGAACTGTACTCACTCTGCTTGCCTGACACCTACCATTCACTTGCTTGAGATGACTTCTGGTCAAGCCATAACACCACTGACAAGCATAGAAATAAATCCAGAAATCATCAAATGGTATTAAAATTGTTTAAAAAACAAAATACTGCAAGTGTCTTTTGGCTGCCTTCAGTGATTGAGCTCTGACTTCACACAGCATACAAAATCAAATCCTGCCAAGCTGCTAGCAGTACCTGGTATTTTTATACTGTGCTTTGTGTTCACATCCCACCTGCTACTTGCTCATATGTTGTGTTTATTTTTAAAGACAGACAGTTACTATTTACTCTGAGAGTTTAATAGCTGCTCCCTATTTATTTAAAAGAGAGATATTTTAAAAGTTAAATAAAAATATAGGCATTACCACTTCTTCTGGGGGATCTGACACTACTTCAGTGGGGAGTTCCTGGTTGGCTGCCAAATTGAAAAGGCTCCCTCTCACTCAACCTGTCTCTAAGCCCCTACATTTGTCAATCACACCCCCTACTGCACAACTAGATGAATTACAAAGACCTTGCACAGCTTGTACTACTCTGAACAGTGGTGACCTCTTCATGGGACCAGGAAGGACCTTTTGACCTACACAGAATTAATGCCTGTCCTCTCATTTATCCTAGAGGGGCCCCATTACCATTTTGGTGTGGTCCGGGGGGGGAAGGGATGGAACTATGAGAAGATATTGATGGAAGGGACAGGGAATTTTTTTATGATCTCCTACAGCTATTTCTCTAGTTAAACTTCCACTCTCCAATACAAGAGTGTTGTCCCCCCTTGTGGCCTTTCTGACTAGAAGTAACAGTAGTTGCTGGCAAGACACTGCATATCATGCAAAGAGCTCTGGTGCCACTAACTGAGGCAGAGCTGTGTGACCCCACTTAATGGAAAACTACAGGGGCCCATGCTCATAGCCTGTTGGACAGAGCTAACCTTTAATTAAGCTTATAAAATTGGCCTTAACTTCCTGAAATTACTAACTCCACCCTCCTATGAAGTCCTGTCCATAGAGAGAACCGGAAGCCTCCTGTAAAATATATATACAAAAACAACTTTCTAGGTCAGGTCCCATTGGGCTACAGTTGAGTCCTCTGTGGTATTAAGAGTTGCCTCCTTTGCTCATTTCCTGCAGGGCCTTAGATAGTATTAGAGGGCTGTAGAGCCAGCTGGGCCAGTGTGGTTGGTTGTTATGCCTTGATCAGCTGCAAACCAAGGTGGGATCCTACCACTATATCATAAGCCTGCTCAGCAGAAATGTTACAGACTTAGTAATGTGAAGCTCTCTGTCACTTGATTTCCCATTGCAATTGGGCTGTATGCTATGGCGCCCAGAAGAAGCTGTGCAAACCACTGTAGGCCATTGGCAATTATACCCTGCAACTTGCCCTGTCCCCTGCCCTTGCCCTGGTCACCTTATCTCCCCTTGTATTTGAGCTGGATTACAGGTCTGTCACCTGATAAGATATTGAGCACCTTATTAAGCTCAATGACTCCTTGCACTATACTGCAACCACCAGGCATCAGCTGGTAGATCAGCTTTTTATATAGCCACTGTAAACATTGACCAACTACAATGCCAAGCGCAAACCTTTATACTGGGTCTGCACCAGTTACAATAGACCCCAATACATTGACAGTCAGGGAGCCAGTGCCTCCCTCGTATTATCAACTCATGACTGTCCAAACTCTGGACAGGTGTTATTAGATCACAAGACCTCCTACTGCTCACTTTCTTAGTAGCAGCCCCCCCCCTATCACAAGGGTTCAGTTCACTTTTGTGACTGAATTTCCATCTAGTAATGCATTCTCCATTCCCCATAGGAAAGTCATTTGACTCTCCTGCCATGGGAGTACCACTACCTCTATTTAGTCTTAACGTTACAAGCTGATAGATTGCCCTGTTGGTTCCTTAATTGATTATTGTTATTGTACTCATTTTACCAACTACTGTTTTCCATAATGTCTATTGTCATGCATAGCAATGCTATTCCTTTTCCAAATGATTTTTCATCAATGATTTTTCCTTCCTCTTAGCTTTTGCACTGACTTTCTTCCATACTACTCTCACACCCATCTTTCCTTATCTCTCATCTCTCTCTACTATCTTTACTCTGTTCTATTCTGGAGAGTGGTGGCTCAGCCCTTTATACACTCCACCCCCAACAGGGCAGTAACAATGGCTAACTTTTCTCGAGTTATTTCTTGAAACATCTGTGGGATCTGTAGTCACATTAAATGGTACAGATTACTGCAACAGTTAAAATATGACAAATCTGATATTATGCTCTTGCAGGAGACAGATTTTTCGTAGGCAGAACATGATAAATTTCTGACCCATGGCTACTCTACTGCGACAGCCACTTCATACAAGTCAGGCTGTCACAGGGGCATGGGGGTTTTGCTCCCTTGTGGGGTTCCTTTTTTCTTCCATGATCAATATTTTGAACCAATGGGCTGTTACATTACAACCATTACAGTATAGCCATCAGAAACTATAAAATGCTCAAGTAACTTTAGGCAGTGTCTATTCCCCGCCACCGGTTCAGTTAAAAAGATTGCTCAGTGTTTTTTCAATAATCATTTACCTATGCTACAAGGCCAACTAATTCTTGAGGGATCTTAATAGCACTGAATTACCTGTTTTAGACACCACAGGCCATGCACAGCACAGTATGACATGGCTGCAGAAATATCTCCATTCCAATCTAGCACATTTGAGCTTCATCGATCCTTGGTATCACTTCTTTCCTACCACATCACGCTTACTTTTCATACCCCCAGAACAGATTCTTCTGCTTATTTGGACTATTTACTTCCCACAGCAGAACACATGGACAATATACAAGATATCAGTCATGGTCCGATTCTTCTTCTTTCCTATCATGCTTCTGCCCAAGCTAAAATAATCCTTGGCAAACCTTCTGCTCGGGCTCCATGGTAACTTAATTTGGCCTTGCTTTAAGACCCCCTGAATTCAAAGCAATCATGCAGGAGAAACTCCCATAAATACTAAACAATACTTCGGACCCTAACATCTCACTCTCTGTTTTATGGGATATCATTAAAATGGCATTGCACGTGGAGTTCATTGCATACTCTTTCATCAAGAAGCATGAAAGAGAACAGCACCTCACAGTGTTTCAACATCAACTTTCTACTTAACAATCTTTCTAAGCACCAAGGGGATAAACCCATTGCTCCACAACTTCAATGAGTAAAACAAGAGCTGCAGAAATTATTTGATACTAAAATAGAACACATATTACTATACCTTAAGCCTTATCATTATGGGGTGGGGGCAAGGGGTCCCGTAATCTGGCAAAGAAGCTTCATTCCCACAAAACCAGAGCTTTGCATCCCTCAGATGTATGACACAGATATGGGCATCCTTGTTATCCACCCTTTCGCTAGCCAGAACATCTTAACCAAATATTATAGGAGCTTATACATGACAGCTCCTGAAGTGCCCTCAGAGCAAATCCAAGCTTATCTACATTTCCTCCTTCTTCTGAAATTGGAAGAGGCTGCTGCACAGCAGTTAGTGGCACCCATGTGCAGAGAGGAGATCCACCAGACAATCCAAGATTCTTACTCTAGAAAAGCCCCAGGTTTAGATGGTTACCCCACTGAATTCTTTACGAAATGTCAGTCAGCTCTCAGGCCTCTTCTCCTGCTTGTTTTTTGTACCATCCAACAAGGAGATCCTCCCACACCATCTTGGTGATATTCAATCTTTTCTGCTCTTCCCAAGCCCAACAAGGATATGTGATGTGCTCTTTCCTACTGGCTGATTTCCATTTTAAATTACAATAATAAAATCTATACGTCCATTCAAGCCCATCGGCTAGAGAATTTACTACCTATTTTAATATATCCCGATCAGGTAGGCCTTGTTTGCAACCACCAGGCTTACAACAGTGTTAGATGGACTCTTTTGTCACTAGACTGTGCTAGAGCCCATTAAATTCTCCTGGCACTGTTGAGCCTCAAAGCTAAGAAGGCTTTTGACAGGGTGCCCTGGCCTTTCCTGTAGGACAGCCTGTCAACATTTGGCCTCCCAGATGATTTCATTACCACCCTACAAAATATTTATTCTTCATCCCAGGTATATTTCAGATTTAATGGTTCTGTATCAGACCCTTTTCCATTAGGATGAAGGACATGCAGGGGTGCCTCCTTTCCTCTCTTCTCTTTGTTTTATACCTAGAACACTTAGCTATACATATTCAAAGTGCCCCATGGGCATGGGGCATACCCCTTGGGAGCAGGGAATACAAAATATCCCTGTTAACAGATGACTTAATTCTTATGGTCACATCCCCCTAAGACTCAGTCCCTGGAGTTTGGAACATCATTCATACCTTTGGGAAGTTGTCAGGTTATAAGATTAACAGAACAAAAAAAGAGGCTATATCTTATAATTTCTCCCCCGTCCCTGCATCTTAAACATGCCTTTCCTTTTAAATGGCATAGAATGGCTTTTAAATACCTGGGGATTAAGAGCACTAAGAATCTGGAACACCCTGAACTACTAAACTTTGAACCCCTAATGCAGCAAATTATGGAAGATCTCTCTAAATGGTCACACATTTACTTAGGTTTTTTTCAATGTGTCAAAGCTCTTCATTAGAATGTTCTTCCCTGAATTCTATACTACCTACAAACCTTACCCTTGATGCCTTGCACACTGTATTTCAGAGCTTGGAATAAACTTATCTCATGTTTTATTTGGAATGGAAAATCTCCAGGATCCAACTCTCCATTTTACAATTACTTCAGGAGAAAGGGGTATAAACATTCCTAACCTTCCAAGATATGTTTTAGCAGCCCATTTGCACACTACCTGTATATGGATTGCTTCCTCCCTGAACCCATATTGGAAACAGATTGAATTCATATTAAATGACTTGCATGATTATAACCCCTATTTATATGGTAATCCCATACCTACCTCCCTTTACCTAAATTTTATCAATACACATCAATATACTAACCTCTGGAATTAGTCTCAGCTGCTGCATTTCATGATACTAAATACTGGTAACCTGAAACTCTGGGAAAGCAAAACACAAACACTAAGGCCAGTAAAAAGGAGAAACTGATCATAATTGATGATTCCATGATCCGTGGTGTGGAACCCCACCTAACCAGCTGTGGTGCAAAGGAAGTTGTGGTCAAGTGTCTCCTAGGGGCTTCTGTTACAAAGGATACTAAGCACATAAAACAAATAGATCAGGAAACAGAGGGTAAAATGCACATTACAATTCACCTTGGGACAAATGACTTGGCCAAGCATACAGTGGAGGAGGTCAAAAACCATTTTGAACAACTCACAGGAGAACTGACCTCTCTTTCATACAATCTAGCGTTCTCCAAAGTTTTTCCAATCTGGAGAAGAAGGAGTAGCACCAAGCGAGTAAAAGAGGATGAAGTTAATGAATTCAACTAATGGCTGCCTGATTGGTGCTGGCACAAAGGATTCCTCTTAATAGGAAACTGGGAGAAATGCTGGGAGGGAAGGCTCTTCAAGTACAATGGTCTACACCATACTAGGCAAGGCATAACAGCATTTGGACAAAAATTGGATATCTATGCAGATCATTTAAACTGAACAAAGGGGAGAGGGGGACTGCACACACCCAGACCATCAGCATTTATACAAAAGTGGGAACGAAGAGGAAGCGGGGAACTACAGACCAGTAAGCCTCACCTCGGTAGTGGGGAAGATCATGGAAGCACTACTGAAGGAGAGATTGATGGAGCATCTGGTTGTCAATGGACTACAGGACCCAAGGCAGCATGGTTTCACCAGGGGGAGGTCATGTCAGACCAACCTCATTGAATTTTTTGACTGGGTGACTAGGGAGGTGGATCAGGGGAGGGCAGTGGACATAGCCTATCTGGACTTCAGCAAGGACTTTGACACTGTGCCACTTAGAAGACTATTACACAAACTGTGGAATATGGGTGTGGGCAGTAGTGTGGTGGGTAAGTAACTGGCTGCATGGCAGGACACAGAGGGTGGTGGTAAATGGCTGTCACTCCACAGAGGGAAGAGTGACCAGTGGGGTACCACAGAGATCAGTGCTGGGACCGGTTCTATTCAACATCTTCATCAGTGACATTACGCAGGACCTAGAAGGCAGAATTTCACTGTTCACTGATGACACAAAGCTCTGTAGCAGATTAGACACACCAGAGGGTGTAGACAGAATGAGAAGGGACCTGCAGAAACTTGAAGAATGGTCAGGGGTTTGGCAGTTGAAATTCAATGCAAAGAAGTGCAAGATAATGCATATGGGGCACAAAAACCCTGGCACAATATATTATTTGGGGGGTGAGGATATAGCATGCACCAAGCAGGAAAGGGATCTTGGGGTTATCATCTCTGATGACCTCAAGGTAGGGAAACATTGTGACAAGGCAGCAGGTAAAGCAAATAGGATGCTGGGATGCATAGGCAGGGGCATCACCAGCAGGAAAAGGGAAGTCATAATTCCACTATACAAGACACTAGTGAGGCTTCACCTGGAATACAGTGTAAGTTCTGGAGACCTTACCTCGTAAGATTCATAGACAGAGTAGAGAAGGTTCAGAGGAGGGCAACAAAGATGGTGCATGGATTGCATCACAAGTCCCATGAAGACAGGTTGAAGGAACTGAACATGTACTCCCTGGAGGAGAGAGGGGATATGATAGAGACATACAAGTATCTTACAGGGAGGAACAGCATGCAGGAATACACTATTTTTAAGTGAAAAAGATGTTCCAGGACTAGAGGGCATGGGATGAAGTTGGAGGGAGGACAATTCAGAGGAAACATGAGGAAGAATTTCTTCACAGAATGGGTGGTGGACAAGTAGAACACCCTGCCAGAGGAAGTGGTGGGGGCTGAAACAATCATGGGATTTAAGAATGCATGGGATAGACATAAAGGAATTCTGGAGGTCAGGGGTAAGGGGGCAACAGACTTCTAGGAAAACATAAACTGAACTTACAAGCTCAAATGAGCAGACTGGGTGGGCCATAGGCCCTTATCTGCTGACACTGTCTATGTATCTATGTAAGTCACCACTCCCCAGAACAACACAGGCATACATACAGCCTCTGGAAGGAGAATACAGGAGAAAATCACATCAGCCACTGAAGTGTCAGTCATCACTCCCCATAGCATTAAAAGTGAGCATAATCTCTTACATAGAAATGGTAAAGCAGAACAGTCCAGGATAGGGGGGTGTCCCTTCATGCAGATAATGGAGCATATTCCTGGAAGGCGATGGTCACAAATGTTAGAAGCCTGGCAAACAAACTTCCAGATCTCATTGCCTCCATGGAGATGGAAAGGATGTTAGAGCAGGTGGCTGTGACTAAAATCTGGTTCATGGAGAACCACAGTTGGGACATGGTCATACAAGGGTACAACCTGTTCAGGAGGGACAGGAAGGGAAAAAAAGGGAGGACATTGCCACTGTGGTGCAGAGGTCCTCCAGAGACACCGAGTCACTATGGCTAACAGTCGAGGCAGGGAAATGGAAAACCAACAAAGCTGGCATTTTGTTCAGGCCCCCAAACCAAGATAAAAAAAGTGACAAGGACTTAATCAAAGAGATTTACAGGATGACTGAGAGAGGTGATGCAATTTTGTTGGGAGATTTTAATCTCCCAGAAATAAATTGGAACACAAAAATGGCAGCTTTGGCAAAAAGCAGGGACTTCCTACTGGCCCTGCAGGGAGCAGGACTTTGTCAGCTTGTTAAACCCCGAACAAGTGGAGAGGCCATTCTAGAGCTGGTACTCACTAACAGTGAGAGGGTCAAGGATATTGATGTAAGCTGCAGTATGGGAGACAGTGATCACTGGATAATCATTTTCAAGTCAACACAACAGAGGACACCTACCACTGATAAATTAGGGTTCTGGATTTTTAAAAAAAAGCCGATTTCAGCAAGATGATAATTACCTTAAAGGAGAATGCAATCACAGATGAGGAGAGGGGTGTAGAAGTTATTTGGGAAAGACTCAAGAGGGCAGTCCAGATGACCACAGAACAATGGTCCAAAAGGGTCTGCAAGTCAAAATGGAAAATAAATCCTCTCAGGTTCTCCAAAGAGGTAGCCACCATGGTGAACGAGAAAAAGAAGGCATACAAGACTTACTAAGAAACCAAAAGTGAAAATTACTGGGATACATACAAAGAAAAAATGAAGGAGGCAAGCAAAGGGATAAGAAAGGCCAAAGCCTAGACAGAGGCCAAGATAGCAGAGGGGGCCAGGAGAGGAGATAAGGCCTTATACATCAGGGAAAAAAGGAAGGCTAGAGGAGGCATATTGAGGATTAAAGTCAGAAAAGTAAAGGTAGTAGAAGAAGACCATGAAAAAGCAGATATACTAAACAGGTACTTCTGCTCTGTATTTACAGAGGAAGATCCAAGGGGTGGCCCAGCACTCAATAAGGGAGGCAACCCTGGTCCAGGAATTGATACTAGCCCCTTCACAGAAACTTAGGTACTGGAAGCACTAAATAAACTGCAAGTAGACAAGGCCATGGGATCAAATGAGATACATCCAAGAATCTTGGTGAAGCTGAGAAATGAACTAGCAGCACCACTGGTAAAACTATTCACCAGCTCCTTGGAAAGTGCAGTGGTACCTGAGGACTGGAAAACAGCAACAGTAGTCCCATTCCACAAGTTAGGTAGCAAGGAAGAGGCAGGAAACTATAGACCAATAAGTCTCACATCCATAGTAGGTAAACTGATGGAGACATTGCTCAAACAGAGGATAGTGGCATTCCTCGAAACCAGCAGGCAGCAGGTCCCCAAGCAGCATGGTTTCACAACTGGCAGGTCATGCCAAATCAGTCTGGTCTATTTCTTTGACTGTATTATAAGGGTAGTAGACACAGGCAGGGCAGTGGACGTAGTTTACCTAGACTTTACCAAGACCTTCGAATCAGTGCCATGCAGAAGGCTGGTAAAGAAATTAGACCAAGCAGGGATAGGTCATGTAGTGGTTAACTGGGTAAAGAATTGGCTACATGGTAGAACTCAGAGGGTTCAGGTAAATGGAGCAGTGTTACCAGAAGAAAGGTTGACCAGCAGAATGCCACAGGGCTCAGTACTGGGGCCACTACTCTTCAATGTTTTCATGATGGACATCTCAGAGGGGCTGGAAGGGAAGGTGTGTCTATTTGCTGACAACACTAAGATACTGTATGTAGCAGGGTGGACTCCACAGAAGGAGTGAGAAAGATGGAATTGGACCTAAGGAAACTTGAGGAGTGGTCAGGAGCATGGCAGTTGAGATTCAGTGCCAAAAAGTGCAAAGTAATGCACATGGGTAAAGGTAATCAAAGGAAGACGTATTTCCTAGGAGGGTAAAAACTAGCTGCCTCAAACCAGGAACGTGATCTGGGCATCATGATCTCAAATGACTTGATGGTAGAGAAAAAGTGCAGGACGGCAGCAGTCAGGGCAAATGAAATGCTGGGATGCACTGGGGGGGGGGATTCACAAGCAGCAAAAGGGAGGTGGTACTGCCATTTTTCAGAGCACTGGTCAAGCCACATCTGCAGTATGGCATCCAGTTTTGGAGCCCCCCACCTTAAAAAGGAAATAAACAAAATGGAGACAGTACAGAGAAGGGAGACTAAAATGGTTCAGGGTTTGTATGCCATGTCTTGACTGAGGGAATTAAACATGTATTTATTGGAACAGAGAAGAGATAGGGGAGACATGATAGAACTCTTCAAATACATTAAAGGAGTAAATAGAGTGCAAGTACAAAAACTCCTTCACCTCAGTGAAGACAATAGGACTAGGGGGCATGACCTACGGCTGAAAGGGGGCAGTTCACCACCAACATCAAGAAGTTCTTCTTCACAGACAGGGTGGTGAACACATGGAATAGCCTGTCCCCAGGGATGATGGGGGACAAGACAGTGGGTGCATTCAAAAATGCATGGGATAGGCAAAAAGGAGCCCTCACACAAAATAGGCAGTAGGCAGGACTACCACAAGGCAGATTAGATGGACCAAAATATCTCCTTTTGCTATCACTTTCTGTATTTCTATCACCCTAAATCAATGGTTAGTGATCTCCAAAGCATACCTTCTAGTGGATCATTGATTTTATCTCTGAGTTTTTGCTTATGACACTGATTACTGGTCCAAACTCTTGGATAGGGTGCTATGTTGCTGGGCTCACATGGGACTTTTTTTTCACCCCCTCACAACAGATCATTACTGATATCTAGAGCTGCATTCATACTTACGAGATAGGCCTGTCACCTACAATAGCCCACCAATAAAACTCTCTATACATACACAGCTTTTAATTTCCTATCTATGAGGTAACACCTAGAATCATATAGTAGATCAGGTCAAACAGGCACTCAATGAAGCCTCCATGGATTCCACAGTATCCATCATACAACAGTGAAACTTAGAATTTCATACCACAGACACAATTGATCTAGGGAACACAATCTCTATATCAGACTACCGACTTACCTCCTCAAGTTATTGGAGAGAATTCTCATGGAAATGCTACTCTTGATTGTTTAGGTCACTCAACATTGTTGCTAAATTTGCAGGCAAAGAAATTTCCGCATGCTGGAAATGGTGCAATCAAACTTCCTAAAATACAATTCATATATTTTGGGAATGCCTCTCTATCCAACCAATCTGGCAGAAAGTTGTCAGAGAACTGGAGACTATCTTTGATTGCCCAGAGGCTGTCACTCCCTCCTTGTTTTTGCTGACAATCCCAGATGCATCTGGTATGAATCTTATGAGTATTCACTTGTTACTCATGTCTGCCATTGCTGCAAAAAAGTAATCACATGGCTTTGGCACCCCGCCCCCCCAAATTCCAGCACAAGAAGAGTGGTGATCAATAATGCTTGAAATTTGTACCATGGAATGTATGATATATAACTACTTGGGTAAATTACCCCACTTTGAGATTCATTGGAGGAAATGGGTGCTCTATCAACTGGCTCAATATCCTGATTTTGTGCAGTAATGGGGGCTCCAACACTCTCGTTCTCACATACCTTTATATTCTCTTAATTCTTTCTTCTTGCTATACTTATTTTCTGCCCTTTTCCTCCCCTTTCTCTCTGTTGCTATACTTTCAACTTCTCCCTTTCAATTAGCATCCAGAGGACAAACATAAATTTTGTAATGTCCATATCTTGTTTTATCTATGCCGTCATACCTTTATATTGGGTTTGCCCATGGTTTTCCATTCACTTAGTATAGTGATCATATCTACCTTTTATTATTCTCTGTATACTGGATAATGACAGAAATATACACAATGTTTCTGTTGACCCATGAGAGGGCCTTTTACACTATTGACATGCCCTGGACTACCCAGACTCATACTGGCGATCAGGAACTTACCAGAGCTATGAGTGCTTATGAGATTAACTTTATTTAATTCATTCATGATACAATATCCACATTTTTATACAGTTTGATGTACTAGTAGGTTATGTTTGTGTTATCTGTTTTATATATAATAAACATAAAGATTAAAAAAAATATGGGCACTGGCTATACACGGTTCAGCTCTACTGTACCCCATGGTGTTATGCCATGCTGGTGTTTATTATTCAAATTCAACAAGTCCAAGAAACAGAAAAAAATCAGATGTGTCTGTTTAACTAGGGATTAAAATGTGTGTGGGCAGGGGTGGAGGGATACAAGCTTAAGACTACAGGCAATACAGTTTTATAAAAACTGCAACCATAGTGGCTAAAGCAGTTGAAATGTGCTAAGACAAAAAAAATCAAAAAAATAAACAAAAAAGCAACTTTTTACAGCCTGAGGGAATATTTTATCACAAATTAAAGCTAAGTTGTTTAATGTTTAACAATTTAACAAATAATAATTGAAATACACTATGTTTAATTATTACTGACATATAAAAATATAGATACAGATATGTGCAATAGGAAACTCTGGGGATGTGCATTAGACAGTTTTGATCCTCAGCCATGGGCTGAAGGTACTTTACCCCATATGTGTATTAGAACTGTCTAATGCACTCTCTGTCATGTCTTATTGCTTTATTGATGGTCAGCAGTGCTAATGATTACCATCCAAACCACCCACATTCATGTCCCAAGCATGGGGCAAGTAGAGCTGATCAGCAAGATAGTGTTCCGGACTTTGTCATAGATGTCTCCAGCATCAGGGATGGAGGGCACCTCCTTCTAATGCCAATGCACTAGTACACCTTGATGGCCCAGGGGAGGGTTGGTGTTGTGTGGGAAGAAATAGGTGGCCCTTACAGAGTGACCCTATGTTAGGGCATACATGGTTAGCTGGAATGTAATGCTGAGGTGTCATATTCTCAGTTTGGCACCAGCAGTGGCATTACAAAGAAAAGATTTTGTGGTCAAGGCACAGACCATGAAACATAGGAAGACCAGGAGCAGGTATACAATTCGCAAGTAGCATTTTATTTTTTTCCAGTAACAATAAAATAAAAAATATAATTGTTCAGAATAACTATTAACAAAGGCAGTACAAACACAGAAAACAAAGTCCTTTGTCTGAGAATATCTCGAAGTACAAGTTTCAGCCATTTTCTCTCTCTAAATCTCTAGCAGAAGTATTGTTGCTCTTTTTATAAGTCTTTGCTTGGGAACTTGTTAAGGAAACATCCTGTTTTTCAGAAAATATTCTTGTCAGTTTCCTTCCCTGCAGGTGCAACATAGAGGATAATGTATGGTCTTTGGTTAATAACCACACTGTAAACACTTCAAGAGGTTGCCATGACATTGTAAACCTGGAGAGCACAGCTCGAGCAGTTTTCAGATGTCATGGCAACCTCAAGAAGTGTTTTTGTAGTGGTTGTTAACCAAAAAACATACATTATATTTTATAGTGTATGGGCTACCAAGATTGTGTAATTGCAGATTGAATTACTTTACTGAATTACTTTGCAGAACAATGATTGTTGTAAGCATTCCATTTTGTTAGAACATTGATTGTTGTGAGCATTCTGTTTTGTTATACTATTGATGTGACACACTTAAGAAGGGTTAACAACAGAGTGATGTCATAACAATGGCATAACAAGGTTGTAATCTGCTTGATTTCAGTTAATAATAAGGGTTCCCCATACATTATAAAAAAGTACATGGTGTACCAAAACTGACCTCCTGTTGACAACTCTACAAAAGAGCTAGTGTTGCATTCCAGGTTAACCCCCTAAGTTCCAAATAGCTTTCTGAAATCATTTCAACAATATAACTATATACATTTTCAAACCAAGGGGTCCCAGTTTCACCTAAAGATTCACACATATTTTATAACTTCATATGTGCAAGGAGGAAGAAAAGACAGCTACAGCAACTGAAGGTAGAGAAAAATTTGATTGCACAATCAGACATGAAACAGAAAAGAAGAGGATAAAACAGATCCTTGCATTTAACTCTTTCTACATAACATGTGTGACAGGGTCTTATTCAACCCTGTTACATACCCTCTTCTTTAAGATGGAACTTGTTTAAAAAAACAGGTTTCTAAAACTTTCTTTAAGTTCTCTTCTAATATTAGTTTAAAAGCTTTACAGTTCTCAACATATGCATTATCCCGTTTTCTCCATAAAAACCAGTACAGCAAATGACTAAGTTTAAACCCACTCATTTTTTCAACCTTCTAAATTCTCAATTCTAATGTTTGTACAGCAGTTAAGTAAAACACATTCTGAATTCTTAGTTCTAGTGTTTCTAATTTATCAGTTTAGATATTAACATTGCAGCAAAAGCATTATACTGTTACTCATTTATGTCTTTTCTTTATGTCTCTCCCAGTCCTGGAGGAAGAATATCTATTTTACCAGAATGCCACCTCTTTCCACAGGTGGTCTTTTTTTGACCTTCTGCTTATCCTCGTCTCTGGGAAGTAAAGGCTTTTTCTGCAGGGTAACAGCAACCTTATCTCTGGGGGCTACAGCCAACGTTAACTGGCAGACAATGCAGGATCTACTATAGGTTGCTACCTGCCTGCAGACCCCTGGCCAGTTAAAACATGGCAGAAGGTTTGCCTAGGTTTGCATCTTACTTAGATGCTCCCACTGTGATCAGTGTGTGCCCACTGCATCACTGGCTTCCAACATTTGATTTGGACAACCAGCTGCTCTTGTATATTGTTTAACCTGGGGTTAGGACGCAACCTGTATAATATCCCTTTCTTCATAACGTAATGGGGTGGGCACTGTTACCCACCCTAGGACCAGTATGTACACCATCAATACTTGCCACATTCTGGTATAATCTGCGAACATATGTATCCCATTTTGCAGCATAGCCCAGTCTCTGAATCTCCAGGGAATCCCTGGTTTAGCAAAAAGATCAGTCCCTTCAGCCATCTCACAGGCTTCTTCCTTACCTTTTAACTGATGTTCTAAATGGGCCATTAGTCCATCTCAGATAACATGATCTGCATCTTGTGGTGTCCTTTCTTCTCCACCACAATCAAGCATCTTATCATTGGCAGCCTCTACACTACTCACACCTGATGCTCCATGACCCAGCACAAGGCATTCCTTCAGCTCTGATGCTGGATCAACAATGTAGCACTTGGGATACACAGAAAGCTCCAGATGTTCAATTTCTAACTTGGGTATGATGGCCCTGAACTGGTTCTCTGTACTGTGACTGGACTCCATCTGGCCTTTGTCTGCAACAGATGGGGTCTCTCCCTGCCTCTCAAGTTTGTCCGACTTATTCAGGTACTTGCCATTCCTGGTGGACTCACAGTGCTGCCTCTGGTGGATTACTCAGACCCCTGGGTATCTCTGCTCAGCATCCATCCATCGTTTTATAAGTGAATTCACCAGTTCTGTTAAGGTTTTCACTGTCAGCATAATTTCCTTTACTGCCCAAAAGTCATATCTTGGCCACTCCACAGTGTCTCTGTTAGGTGCACTACTGCCAGTCAGATCAGCTCTTTGTTGTATAGTCTACCATTTGAAGAAGGGAGACAGACTTTCTGGTTCTGTTCCTGCCTCCTTTTTGTCCATCGCTGGTGCTGACTGTATAGTCTCAATTTGGACTTTTTTTTCCTGCTTCTAGTTTGGCTGCCATTATTCTGATAGTCAGTCCTGGGCTTGCTGTTACAGGATGCCTACCTCTCTTCTATGTTTCCCTGGTACCATGTCTAATACCCACGCACAAAACTCCTGGCTTAGAGTATGCACGCATCAATCCCACATAGGCTGACACCATCTGCGGTCGAGGCACAGGTCAGGAAGCATTGGAAGACCAGGAGCAGGTATAAAATTTGCAAGTAGCATTTTATTTTTTTACAATAACTGTACAATAGAAAAATAAATTGTTCAGTATAATTATTTACAAAGGCAGTACAAACATAGAAAACAAAGTCTTCATCTGAGGGTATCTCTAATTTCAAGTTTCAGTCTTGTTTTACTCTCCAGCAAAAGTATTGCTGCTCTTTTTATAACTTTTTGCTTGGGAACTCATTTAGGAGACATCCTGTTTTTCCAAAAACTGTTCTTGTCAGTTTTCTTCCTTGCAGGTGTAACAAAACTGTACATGGTGTCCCAGAACTGACCTCCTATTGACAGTTCTGCAAAACAGCTAGTGTTGCATTCCAGATTACTGCCCAAAGTTCCACATAGCTTTTTGCAATAATTTTAACAATACAACTATATACATTTTCAAACCAAGGGATCCCTATTTCAAATAAAGATGCACTCATGTTTTATAACGTCAGATATTCAAGGTGGAAGAAAAGATAAAAAACAGCAAGCAAAGGCAGAGAAAAATGTGACTGCAGTCAAGCAAGAAATAAAAAAAAAGAGGCTAGAACAGATCCTTGCATTTAGCTCTTTCTACATAACATATGGGACAGGGTCTTATTCAACCATGTCACAGTTTTGTCTCTCCCCCATCCAATGACCACAGTAAGTGGAATACTGGGACACATTACAGGAGTACACCACCTGGAAGGGATACATTGTGGGGTTTGAGGGCAAAAATGTGGAGGGTAGACCTGGGACACATGAAGTCCCTGCAACCCACCATGCCTGTCTGTGCTGCTTCTCCTTCCTCTGCTGGTCACCTATCCAGTCAAATGGTAATATGACCCTAGAGATCTGGTCCCACCTATATCATTCCACCATTGGGTGACAAGCAACATGTTACAGATGTGGGGGAGAATTCCTACAGCTTGGAGGTTGGTGTACATAGTTTTGCTCCTTAAGCAGGTGAGGGACAAAGAACAAGCAATGAACTACAGACCTGTCGGTGTTGCCTTTATTGTAGGGAAACTGGTGGAGCCTCTGGTCAAAGAGAACCTCATAGACTAGTTGGAGAGAAATTGTATCCAGGATAGTAAAGAGCATTGATTTTTGGAGGGGAGATCTTGTCAGACTAACCTGATAGTTTTCTATGATTGGTTGATGAGGGGATTGGATAGAGGCCATGCTGTAGATTTGCTCTACTTTGACTTCAACAAGGCTTTCAACTCAGTGCATCACTGATGCTTACTGAAGAAGATGGTGGATCTAGGTATGGCCACGGTAAACTAGGAAGGTAACTGGTTAAAGTGGAGATGGCAGATGGATGTGGTCAGTGTGATCAAATCAGAAGAAAAGCAGATCATGAGCTGAGTACCACAAGGATCTGTCCTGGTTCCAGTCCTCTTCAATATGTTTATCAGGGATATTGGTATGGGAATCTGATATAGGCTGTATCTCTTCACAGGTGACACTAAGCTCTGTGGGAGGGTGGTAGAGATAAGAGAATCAGGTAAATGTAGAGTGACTTACAAATGCTAGTGGGGTGGTCTAGTGTTTTGCAGTTTAAATTCAGTGCCAAAAGCTGCAAGGTAATGCACCTAGAGATCCAGGACAGAGTACTAGATGAGTGAGGTGAGACATAGCAAAATGGCTGATGAACCGGACCTTGAAGACATCATCAGTGACTCCCTATCCCTTAAGCAATTGAGTCAGTGCAACAAGGAATACAGAAAACTAAACAGGATGCTAGGACGTATCAGGAGGGGTATTTTTAGTGAAGAAAAGAAGAAATACTGTACTTCCGCAGTATAGATGTATAGTGAGGCCACACCTGGATTACTGCACACAGTTCTGGAGTTCTCACATCAAGAAAGAAGAGATAAGCTGGTGATGGTGCAGTGCAGAGTAAGAAAAATGAATAAGGGCCAACAGGGCAGGTCCTATGAAGCATGTTTCAAGGATAATCTCTGGAGACCAGAAGGGGGAGGGGAGATATTATAGAAACCTTAAAGTTCCTAAAAGGAATTAACCAGGTGAACTACAAGAAACGTTTTAGTTTGAATTCCAGCTCACGGTCACATCGACATGAGTAGAAACAGACAGGAGGGAGGTTAATTGAGGACATGCAGAAGTATTATTTTACAGAACGGGTGGTGGAGTTATGGAACAGTTGGCAAGCCAAGGTGGTGGGTGCTGAAATCATTAGTGGTTTCAAACATGGTTGGGACAGAATGAAGGAATAGTGGTTGCTTAAGATAGCAGAAACTGGGAGGCAGATGAGGAGGGCAGTGGGTTCTAGGGCTAAATAGGGAACTTCAGCAGACTGGATGGACAATTTGTTTTTGTATGCTGTCATTGTATAAGTTCTATGTTCTATGTTTCCATGTTTCAGTATTAAGACTGAGAAAAGGCCATCAAAGTGTGTGAGACACTTGGGCTTCTAAAGAAGGGAAAGCTACATTAAGTGAGACAGAAGGAGGTTCCCATGTCAGTCTCTAGGGTGCAACAAAAAGCAAGTATAAAATAAAAAAATAAATTAGGCTAATGGCTTTTTTGTATTTAGACACCATCAGCTTAAATGGTATAATTTGGATATTTGTAAAAGTAAATATACTGAAACTGGATGGCAGAAGCGGTAGACCAAGGGGTGCAGTAGCCATTGCCTACCTCAATTTCAGCAAAGCCTTTCACGTGGTCCCACATAGGAGACAGGTCAGCAAGCTAGACAGCCTGTGGGTGGAAAAGAAAGTGGTGAACTGGATTGGCAACTGGTTAAGAGGCAGAAAACAGAAAGTAGTGATAAATGGAACCTAATCAGAGGAAATGGAGGTGACCAGTGGGGTACCTCAGGGGTCAGTACTGGGGTCAGTCCTCTTCAGTGTCTTCATCGGTGACATAGCAGATGAACTAGAGAGAAAGATTTGAATTTTTGTGGATGACACCAAGATCTGCAACAGGGTGGACACCATGGAGGGGGTGGAAAGGAGGAAAAGAGACATGGAACAGTTGCAGGGATGGTCATGGGCATGACATCTTAGGTTTGGTGCAAAGAAATGCAAAGTCATACATGTGGGAAGCAGGAACCCTGGAGCATTCTACAGGATAGGGAGGGCTGCTGACAGTAACTAAGGAGGAGAGAGACTTGCGGGTCATAATCACAGATCACATGAATGCCACTAGCCAGACTACCAAGGCAGTGGGAAAGGACAGTGGGATGTTGGGATGTATTGGATGGGGAATTAAAAGCAGAAGAAGGGAGGAAATGGTTCCACTGTACAAGACCCTGGTGAGACCTCAACTTGAATACTGTGTACAGTTTTGGAGAACACACCTTCAAAAGGGCATTGACAAAATAGAGATGATGTAGAAGAGGGCAACCAAAATGGTGAATGGATTACATCACAAGTCTTATGAGGAGACAGTAAGGGACCTAAATTTGTACATGCTGGAACTGAGGTGAAGGAGAGGTGACATGCTAGAAACATTCAAGTACCTCAAGGGCATAAACATGGTGGAAGGGGACAACATATTTCAGCACAACAGTAGTGACAGGGCAAGAGGACATGACATGAGATTGAAGGGTGGCCGCATATTAGGAAGTTCTTTATGGAAAGTGTGATAGATGCATGGAACAGCCTGCCTCAGGAGGTGGTGGCAACCTGTACTGTGGTGGGTTTTAAACATGCATGGGACAGAAACAAAGAAATAACAGAGACAGGAAGAAAAAGCTAAGCCAATGACCAATAAGGGTCACTGGTCACTTTGTGAGCTAGTGTAAACGGGCAGACTGAATGAGCCTGGTGGTCCTTATCTGCTGACAGAATCTATGAATAATATTCCATTCAACTGAAACCATGCTACAGTCCTGAGTCAATAAACATCTATGCACTCTTCCTTGACCTCAGCAAAGCATTTGATACGGTTGATCATTCCATACTTCTTGATTCCCTGAGTTGCATCGGTCTAACCTCTGCTGCAGTAAAGTGGTTCCACTGCTACCTCACAAATCGTAAACAGCAAATTAAAGCCCAAGAGGAATTATCCCCACTAAAATTACTTCCCCGAGACATTCCACAAGGTTCTATTTTGGGACCTATCCTCTTTGCCCTTTACATCAACTGCATCGACTCTGGCCTGGTTGCTGGAAACGTTCATCTCTTTGCAGATGACACAATCCTCTACATGGCCAACCCCTCCTTGGACATTACGTACAAAGAGCAACAGCAGGATTGTATCATTCTCCAGCACAACCTGCTGAATCTAAAGCTCTTGTTAAATGCACAAAAAAAAAACAAAATCTATGATTATCTCTCCATCACACAATACAGGGATACCTGGGACCCCATGGATTATTACCCTCCTTAATGAACCACTAGAGCTAGTGGATAAATTTAAACATCTGGGAGTCTGGTTGGATAACAAACTCACCTTCAGTGTACATCTAAGTGAGTTAACAAAAAAGCTAAGGCAGTGCCTTGGTATTTTCTACCACATAAGATGCCTACTCACCCTGGAAGCTAGAAAGTGGCTGGTTCAAACAACCTTTCTTCCTCTAATTTACTACGCCGACTTCCAATACAGCCATTGCCCCCAGTAAGTGGTCCAAAAGCTGGATACACTCTATCATCTCGCATTGAGATTTGTTCTTGACTTGCCCTTGCAGACTCATCACTGCTCATTGTACCAAGCATTAGATTGGCCGTCCCTCTCCACAAAGAGGCAAATAAATGCCCTCATTTGGCTATTCCAGGCTTTGTCCAACAAACTACCACCCTATATCTGTGACCTGTTTGAACCTTCAAAGGGTGCCTATGGACTAAAGAACTGCTCCTTTGTCCTCCTTAAGCTACCACGAACAAGGACATGTCTTGGCTCAACTGCCATTAGTTCATTTTTACCAGCACTTTGGAATAATATGCAAAAATTACTTAAAATCTCCCTGCTGCCCAGCCATTTTATATTTAGGGTGTTGCTCTATAGAGGCCTGAAAATGGCATGTGATAGTTTCAGGTAAAACCTTATGCTACTCAACTGAGTCCCTTAACCTCTGTAATCCTGGGCCGCCTATTTTCCATGTTGGCCAGCATCCCTTTAGGGCAACCACCTCCTCTCCACCTCCCCCCTCTCATCAATTAGCTTTGCAGGGGGCCTCATTCTATTAGTCTGCCCTATTTTTCCTCTCTACTATGTGTCTGATACCCTTCTTCCCATTGCCCTTCTCTAGGTCCCTCCTTCCTCTCCTCACTTGTACTCTATAAGCTACAACCTGTATACGCTGCACTTTAAATGCCTATATTTTCACTTGCTTTACATGTCTGATTCATTCAAGTACTGATTTTGTGTATTGTAACTGCCTGTACAGACATTTACTTGTGTATGAAGTGTTGTCTACGGTAAGCAAAAGTGTCCACTGTGTCTAGGAGCATCCTGAAAATGAGCTTGCTCAATGATGTAACTGCCTGGTTAAATAACGTTCGATTGATTGATTGATTGATCCAACAAATACTAAAAATGGAGCTGAGATGCATGTTTGCCTTCATTGTAATGTGACATAAGGAATTCACTTTATTTCTGTCTATGAGCTGGTCCTACTGAATCTTTATGACAGATTTCACTATTACAGTTGAAGGAACAAATAATTAGTTTTGTAAAACAGGTTGTGCTTTTCAAAATATTTCTATTATTTTGACGTCTTGAACATCAAATCTATCAACAAAGTTTGGTATCTAAAGGCCAGTACATTGCTGCTGACAGGGGTCATCCAGCCACATAATAATAATAATAATTAATGGTAGGGTGAAAGAAGTTTTCCATCCATAATAATAAGATCCAGTTCCCATTGAGTGTCAGTAGAAAAGTTAAAACTATGTTTTATTTCTTAGTTTCCTGTTACAGATTGCTTTAGTTTTACATGTCAAAATGATGATTTCTGTTTGATTGTAGCTCTCACCCTAATAAATATACATTACATGTTACAGTTTGTGTTGATGATGCACCCTGAGCAGGGCCATATGCACTAGTTACCCAGAATGAAAACCATTCAGGTCACCTACTGAGGGCTAGGACAGAAGATGCAAGTACTCCCAAGGAAAGGACTATGAAATGAAAATGGAAGTGAGTCAAACCGATTGATAATATTAATTTGCAAGAAGGCAACATCAGTTGAATTTTATTAGCACACTTTTAACACATTTTGATTTTATTGCTCTGGTTAATGAGATTTCATGTTATTTACTGGAGTGAATTGGATTTATGACAGCATGATTTAAGTGATGTCATAAATCCTGAAGCAGAGCTTAAAAAAGTTTAAACATAAGGCAGAGTTTGCCATTGTCATCGCAGCTGCACCTATAAGCATAATGGCATATGAACACTCAAACCATTGGTTCTAATGGACTTTGCCTCCCTGACCTTATTAAAGGTATGGTACTCATTCAGCCTTCATAGTGCCACAGATAGCTCCGTGTTGTATCTTACAGACCATTATGGAGAAGACCAACAGAGGGAAACAGATGTCAGGCTATGTCAGATCTTTTTCTTGAGCAGTGCACCAAATATTTTTCTTCCTTCATTTTGTCATGTCAGCTGGAACACAAATCAAGGAAAATCACTGCTATCACAATAAATGTTAAAAAAAAGATGTTTAATGTATCATATGGCAATGCATTTGTTATTCTAATATGTACAGAACATTTCTTCAAAATACCATATCTGAGTACTCAAAAACGATCTCTATATCTCTCACAGATAAGCAAAAAAAATTAAATGCTTCATCAAGATATGATGATAGTTCTTCACCTACTCAGGTGCATTGGCCAGATCCCACTGATTTGCTGTCCTTCTGCAGGACATGGAAACATACCCTAAAGCTCGGATGTGGTAAATTCAGTGTAATATTAGAAAGCACTTCTTTTTCAGAACTTATGATACAGCCTACTTTTGGAGACAGTGGACATGAAGACAGTACAGGCCATGAAGGTAAGCCAGGAGCCTGAATATAATTCTGCTTACAAAAGGAATGACTAGATATCCTGGGTAGTAGAGTGAGTAGGAAACCTCTTTCAGCCAGTACATGTTTGTGCCACATGCTTGTACATGCCTGCTTAAGAAGTAAAGGGTGGTGGTTAGCCCTCTGGTGCAGCGGTAGTGTTATTGCTTGCAGTGCATGATGATCTATGTTTGGGAATGAGCACAGCACATCAGAGGGTTGGTCAAGGAGGAAGTAGGATGAGATTCCCATGGACAGCTCTCCTCCTCCCAGGGAGAGGGTTGTGGTTTCCCAACATGCGAGTAACACCCCAGTGGAAACTGGGTGTACACCAACTGGGACCACACACAGCTTGGCAGAGCCAACAGTGGATATCTGCAGGATATTGCACTTCCACAACTTCAGGGAGAAAATAAAAAAGTAAAACCCCTGGGGCCGGCAGCATAGTGATGCCTCTGTACCTCCACTTGAATGACTCCCCGGAAGTAACCCTCAGCTAGGACCTCAGGTGGATCTTGGGCTCTCCCTTTGTGGAGTCCTACTGCAGGAGGAAAGCTGCAGACCTCCTAGTCTGGGCAGCCTCTGTGGGATGCTGGGTGCAGGTCCAGGCACAGACAGAGGGTGTATATCCCTGCCCAAGCCTGAGTGGCATAAAGAAAGTAAAAAAAAATAAAAGTAGTTGGTGAACATCATAACTTCAGAGTCCTTTAGGAACTTGCATTAATACATATTTCAATTCTATTATGCTAAAAGTAAAGTTGTCTCCAGTCTACAATTTTAGAAGTAAAAAAAATGTAAGGGACAGTAAGAAAACCCAGGAAGTTTTTTCTAAAAAGTACAAATCTGTCTTGGGGAAGGGGTGAGTTTGCATGCCTCCATAAAACAGATAAGAAAAAAACATATAGAATATGAGTCATCTATAGGCCTCCAGAGTAAAGACAGTCACTGATGAGGGATAGTTTCTCGGGGTAGAACTATACTCATGGGAGACTTCAATCCCTTGGATTTAGACAAAAATACTTTGTTGGCAGTAAGTCAAAAATACAGAAGTTTTAGACAGGCAACACAGGACTATTTTCTCAGTGGGTTAAAGGTACAACCAGAAAGGGGAGTGATTCTGGACTTGATTGGGGAGTGATTTTTGACTTGATAATGTTGAACAAAGATATTATAAGGTATATCTCAAGTGATGACCCAATCTGACAGAAGAAAGACACCACCATTAAATTCAATATTGTACTGGAATCTCAGAAAATGAAATCCAGCATTATGGACCCTGCTTTGCAAATGTTGACTTGGGTAACATTATTGAACTAATTGATGTTCGGCTGCAAATCCTATGTGGATAGCAATTCAAAGGACAAATAAGGGGAAAACATTGAGTCCTAGATTGCAAAAAAATGTGTTAATAAGGCAAAGAAGCAAAATAAATCATTTTGGGTTGACCTGCAAGGGAGTGAAGCAATCCAAGAGATAAGGAAAGCTTTTAGGCATAAAATGGAGAACAAAATGAGACGTGTGGGGCAAGTGAAGCCGTGGAGAAGCTAGGAATTCATAAAGAGGACAAAAGCAATAACAGATCTAAAGATAGCCAATGGGGTAAAGAAACATGATAATACATTTTGGGGCAAAGACAGGGAAACCCTCAAGCAAATGATAGCTTTGAAAGAATTAAGAAGAAACAAACAGGAGGAGATAAAAAAGGCAAACAGATTAAATGAGTATCTTAGGTCTATGTTCAGGGTTCAGACTATTAGACCTATTCCTAACAGTAAGATAAGACTGAAATGTACCAAGAGCTATGGATTAGACATAGGATATTTACTTTAAGAGCCCCTGACACCATTGTGACAACTTTGAAAAAAAAAGTAATATTCAGACACAGTTTAGCTTATATTTAAAATGTATTTCTGTAATGCTCACCCTTACTTCCTTATTACTAAGGACGTTTGCATGTAAACAGGATGTCTTCCCTATCTGTTCTGGCTGCCTGCCTACACTTGACATCACAGTTCTGTTTATGACATCACAATCTGTTGCTATACAGATAATTATGATGCTGTAAATGGGATTATGTCAGCTGTAAACAACAGAGAGGACTTAAAGTCTAAAAAGAAGCCAGAAGGAGAAGGAAGGAAACATATTCAATTCAGTGCTTTAGAGTAACTGGTAATTGATATTTTTCCTTTAAACTTAGATTATGGGCATGTAGTGACACTATACTTTCTTTCTTTGTTGTCTTTACTTATAATTGTTTTTGGGCTGTTGAAAATTTAAAACATAGTGGTGGTGTAATTCTGTGCTGTCTTTAATTGCTGCAAATTTTATCTTGGCTTGTCTGACTGTCCTGTAGCTGGGTGAAGGGTGTTAATTGTCTGGCCCTGACCTCAGCTACGTGATAACTGGAGGTGGGGCTTAGTCAGAGTTAAAGTAGCAAACAGAGGTTGATTTTCTCAGAAGAAGCCAGAAGGAGAAGGAAGGAAACATATTCAATTCAGTGCTTTAGAGTAACTGGTAATTGGTATTTTTCTTTTAAACTTAGATTGTGGGCTTGTAGGACACTATACTTTCTTTTCTTTGTTGTCTTTACTTATAATTGTTTTGGGCTGTTGAAAAATTTAAAACATAGTGGTGGTGTAATTCTGTGCTGTCTTTAATTGCTGCAAATTTTTGCCCCCTCCCCTTCCCCCAACTCTTAATTATATGCCCTGACAAATCTGATTGACAGGAGCTAAACACAGGGTATAGTAAGAGGTGTGAAGTAGGAGGGACCTAAGGGGGAAGAAGCCCAACCTCAGCATGACAAGTGTTTCGACTCATTTATTTATTTATTGGTTTCTTTTTCCTTAAAAAAAATATCTGAGGATCAGTTACAGGATTTTTAGTACTGTAAATTAATAAAAAGAGAACTAAGAGAGTTTCAGTAGCAGACAAGTTGTGGAATTGCGTATAATGTGGGAGTGGTGCAATGCAGTGGCTGTGGTGCAGCCATATTCAGGCAGACCTTCTGGACACTGAGGTGCTGCCCTATCTGCATGCATCTCTGGACTGTGGGATGAGGTAACTAGACTCAGAGCAGAAGTAAACTGGGTCAGGAGTACCATCACCCCTCTCCAGGGACCACCCAGTCCAATGCAGCTGCCTCAAAGGATGCCGAGAATGAGGAGCACTTGGATGACAGTGGGCTCAGGGAGGGTTAGTGCAGTCAGGCAGAGGCACATCCCAGATCCTATTCTCTCAAGAACTCATATGCCACACTGGCAAATGAGGACAACCAAATAGAGGTACCCAGAGAAGTGGAAGGAAAGGATGGGAGGTTAGCCAAGGAGGTGACCCCAGTGGGGAAAGCAGTGGACCCCAGAGGAGGAGGAAGCAACCTGGTGGGGACTCCATCGTAGAGGGATCCAGCTAGGAACACAGGAGGGAGAGGACAGGAGGTGAGGTGCCTACCAGGTGCCACGGACATGGAGGGAAGGAAGATACTGGGGATCACTGGGAAGGCAAGACAGGAGGGTGAGCTGGATGTCATTATCCACCTAGGTACTAATGACTTGGCAAATGGGGAGCCAAAGGAAGTTCAGGAAGAGTTTAGGAAACTGGGAGGGTCTCAAGCAAGTAGCTACTTCTGTCACTTTCAGAAGTACTACCTGTGAGAGGCAAGGGAGAGATAGGAGTGCATGCACCAGAACTTTAACTCATGGTTGAAGAACTGGTGCTGTGAGGAAGGGTTTGATTCATTGGTGACTGGGGACCCACCTGGAGGATGGAGGTTTGTTCAAGCCTGATGGCCTGCATCCATCCTGGAGGGAATCCAAGTACTAATGATAAGTTTAAATGCTACATTGACAAGCATTTAAACTAGCAAAGGGGGGTGGCAGGCCAGCATGGAGGGTACCTACTTGCTCATCCCCCACAGCTAGCAGTGGAACCAGTGAACCAGAGGAGTGGCTATCTCTGCAAAGCGGTGTGCAAAAGATGGAGATTAGTGTCCAAAAGGTGGATAAGCAGAAAAGGGGCAAAATTCAGCAGAAGGGCAGACAGCAAGGAGAACCAGGGATAAATGAGAACCAAGGAAAGGGCTGGAGAGAACAGTGAAGCAGACTAGGAGGTCAAATCATGGAAAGCCATGTGTCAAAATGCCAGGAGCCTTAGCAACAAGATGGAAGATCTGGAGGCTGTCATGGTACAGCCAGACCTGACATTGTGGCCATCACTGAAACCTGGTATAATGATAACCATGACTGGGAGATGGCCATACCTGGCTACAACATATTCAGAAGAGACAGAGCAGGCAGGAAGGAGGAGGAGTGGCACTGTATGTGAAAATGACATAAGGGCCACAGAGATCCAGGAGGAACAAAATGGGGAGAGATACTGTGGGTTAGCTAGAAAGGAAAATGGGCCAGTCATCCAACAGGTGTGGTCTATAGACCACCAACCCAGGAGGAAGAAACAGATAGGAGTTGATGCTAGCCATCCAAAGGATGGCAGACAAGGGTGAGGTAGTACTGGTTGGAGACTTCAATATTCCAGATGTGGACTGGAGCATCCCAGCAGCAGCATCAACTAGGAGCAGATTTATCCTGGACTCCTTCAGGGTGCCTTCCCTGCAACTGGTCATGGAACCAACTCGGCAGAAGGCAATACTGGACCTTCTGCTCACAAACAGTGACAGTGTGATGGGGTACAGTGGGGGAGCACCTGGGTAACAGTGACCACCAGTCATTGTGGTTTGAAATCACAGAAAGAGCAGAACCAAACCACACAAAACACGATCCTGGATTTTAGTGGGCAGACTTTGGGAAAATGGGGAAATACTTGAAAGAGGCATTAAGGGAATGGGACAGGAATCAGGGGTTGAGGAATAGTGGGCAGTATTTAAAATGGGATTATAAGAACAACAGAATTATGCATTAAGCAGGTTAGCAAGAGGAAAAGGAAGAGGAGACCATTATGGTTTTCCAAAGAGGTAGCAAAGAAAGTGAAAGCCAAAAGATAGCATTCAGGCAATACAAAAAGACACAGGCAGAAGGGATAGGGAGAAGTACCAGGAGAAACAAAGGGAGGCAGGGAAGTCAGTAAGGGAAGCCAAAGCTCAGACAGAACACATTGCAAAATCAGTGGTTAAAGGGACAAAACCTTTACAGGTACATAAGTGAAAAAGAAAGACAAAGGAGGGATAGTGAGACTGAAGGGGAGGATGGGAGTCGCGTGGAGGATGACAACAGTAAAGCTGGCATATTGAACAGGTATTTCTGCCTGTCTTTACTGAGGAAGAGGGGGTAATGGGTCTGAAGGAGTACAAGGGGTGAGAATGGTGCAGAAATGGACACAAGTCCCTTTTTACGCAGAAAGGGTCCTGAAGGAACTGGAAGCAATAAGAGTTGACAAGCAATGGGGCCAGATGGGTGCACCCCAGGGTCCTTAAAGAACTAAGAGAGGTGGTGGCTGAACTCTGGCTATCCTGTTTAGCCAATCACTGGAAACAGGGAGGTACCCAAAGACTGGAGGACAGCAGATGTAGTCCCCTATACAAAAGCGGGAACAAAGAGGAAGCAGGGAACTACAGACCCGTCAGCCTCACCCTCGGTAGTGGGAAAGATCATGGAAGCACTTTGAAGGAGAGGTTGGTGGAACATCTGGTTGTCAATGGACTACAGGACCCAAGGCAGCATGGTTTCCATCTGGGGAGGTCATGTCTGACCAATCTCATTGAATTTTTGACTGGGTGACTAGGAGGTGGATCAGGGAGGGCAGTGGACATGGCCTATCTGGACTTCAGCAAGGTCTTTGACACTGTGCCACATAGAAGACTATTACACAAACTGGGGAATATGGGTGTGGGCAGGACAGTAGTGTGGTGGGTGGGTAACTGGCTGGGTGGCAGGACGCAGAGGGTGGTGGTAAATGGCTGTCACTCCACAGAGGGAAGAGTGACCAGTGGGTACCACAGGGACTCAGTGCTGGGACCGGTCCTATTCAACATCTTCATCAGTGACATTGCACAGGATCTAGAAGGCAGAATTTCACTGTTTGCTGATGACACAAAGCTCTGTAATAGAGTAGACACACCAGAGGGTGTAGACAGAATGAGAAGGACCTGCAGAAACTTGAAGAATGGTCAAGGGTTTGGCAGTTGAAATTCAATGCAAAGAAGTGCAAGATAATGCATATGGGGCACAAAAACCCTGGCACAATATATCAGTTGGGGGGTGAGGATATAGCATGCACCAAGCAGGAAAGGGATCTTGGGGTTGTCATCTCTGATGACCTCAAGGTAGGGAAACAGTGTGACAAGGCATCAGGTAAAGCAAATAGGATGCTGGGATGTATAGGCAGGGGCATCACCAGCAGGAAAAGGGAGGTCATAATTCCGCTATACAAGACACTAGTGAGGCCCCACCTGAGTACAGTGTACAGTTCTGAGACCATACCTCATGTAAGGGCATAGACAGGGTAGAGAAGGTTCAGAGGAGGGCAACAAAGATGGTGCATGGATTGCATCACAAGTCCTATGAAGACAGGTTGAAGGAACTGAACATGTACTCCTGGAGGAGAGGAGGGAGAGAGGGACAAGTAGAGACATACAAGTATCTTACAGGGAGAAACAGAGTGCAGGAAAACACTATTTTTAAGCAAAAAGATGTTCCAGGACTAGAGGGCATGGGATGAAGTTGGAGGGAGGACGATCAGAGGAAACATGAGAAAGAATTTCTTCACAGAACGGGTGGTGGACAAGTGGAACACCCTGCCAGAGGAAGTGGTGGGGGCTGAAACAATCACGGGATTTAAGAATGCATGGGATAGACATAAAGGAATTCTAGAGGTCAGGGGTAAGGGGAAACAGACTTCTAGGAAAACAAACTGAACTTACAAGCTCAAATGGGCAGACTGGGTGGGCCATAGGCCCTTATCTGCCGACACTGTCTATGTATCTATGTTTCTAAGATAGATTAATCCTCTTTCATACAACTATTCTCAGTAATAAAGAAAAAAATAACAGAAAATATATGACATATAAACTATATTATGTCTAAATCTGACTTGTTTTTAAGTTTTTCTAATAGTGTCAGGGGCTGTTTAAGGAAATAGTTCTAAGGGTTCTGTTGAACCCAAACATGAATTGTCTCCTGGACTAGAGGGCCTTCAGTCAATGGTGCTGACGAAAAGGAGAAACACCCGACATCACTGCTTGTAGACAAACTGAATGAGTAGCATGCAACAGGTGAATTACCACCGAACTGGAGGGTTGCAACCATTGTTCAACTGCACAAGGGTGGGGATGGGGATAAGAATAGGGTCAGTGAGTGTAATGTCAATAGTGAAAAATCTACTGGAGGGAATTATAAAGGAACAGATAGTAAATTTCCTAAAGGAAAACAGCCACATGCACAAGAGTCATCAGGTGTGTTCATGAGGTTGAGGTTACGTCTAAAACATGTTATAAATTGTTTTAACCCAGTGACACATATGGCAGATAGGAGCCAGGCAGTCTATGTTTCATACAAGGACCTTAGCAAGACCTTTGATTTGATTCCGCATAGAAGGCTAATACAGATGGTAGGCAACGAAGGGAAGGTCTAGCCAGGTTGATTGGGAGCTGGGTGATGCATAGAACTCACAGAGTAGCCCTAAATGGTTAGCTCTCTGATATTGGTGGTTCAATGTGGTGTGCTACAGGGGTTTGCCCTTGAGCAGGTATGTTTTAACATATTGTATTTATTAGTAATGCTAAAGTGGGGTTACAAGGTAAAGTGAGACTGCTTGTAGATGGTACAAAACTGTGAGAGAATGGAAAATGAAAAGAATGACAAGGGATTTTGGAATGCCAACAGATGTTAAATGTTGCTGATTGAATATTGCATCAATGGGGTCAAGGAAGAGTATTCAAAGTAGAAAAGGGACATTGAGCAATAATTAATAGTTTAAAGCCTCTTCTAGAGAAGTAAAGCATAAGGAAAAGAAAACAGGAGCCTGGGATGCATCAGGTGGGATTTCATTAGCTGCAGAAGAAAGATGCTATTTCCTATGTACTAATCATTTGTTTGACTGCATCTGGTGTATTGCATGTAATCTTGGAACTAGTGTCAGAGGATGGATGGGAGAGGTTAATGACTATACAGTGGAAAGCTACTAGAATGATCCAGGGCACCAGGGTAAGACCTACAAGGAGCAACTGGACCGTCTTAATATGCACTCTCTGGAGGATTTGGGGGAAAGGAAGGATATTGATAGAAACATACAAACATATAAATACATGCAGGAATTTAAGCTGAGAAACAGTCCAACCACCAGAGAGAACAAAGTTAAGCTGGGCAAGGGGAACTTGAAGAAGGATGTCTAAAAGTGTTTACCCAGTGGGCTGTGGATTATTGGAATATGCTACAAGTGATGTGATCAATGCTGGGACTATATAAAGGTTCAAAGTACATGGGGATATGATCAGAAGTATTATGATGAACATGAGGAAGGTAGGTCAAAGAGAGCTCTGAAAGGGCAAAATGATTCAACAAAGGACATTAGGATATTTCAATGGAATCAGTCTTTTACTGCTTTTAAATATCCACGTGTCTCTGAGGTTATACTATTGTACATAATAATGATGTTGGAACAGAAAAAGGCATTTGACCATGTATGCCATACACCCTTCTCAGTGATAGTGTTTTTTTTTTTTTTCATTTTTCTCTCTGAAATCACCTCGTCAATTCTGGTTTTAAAACTATTTTTAGAAAGATAACTCCAGATGGCAGCCCTGCAGGAAAACAAGAAAAGGGCAAAGTTTCAAACAAACCATTAATCCAGGACATACAGGTTAGGAAATGAAGGCCCCTTTACCAGGCATGATTATAGTCTTCAAAACTGGATGTACCTCTTATCAAGGCGCATGCAGTACAACTGCAGAAAATAATAATTGTAATAATGTGCTGTAATTTCAAATTTAATGGCACAAATTGTAGAGAAAGATACCAAATAGCCATTATATCTTGTTTTACAGTATGACCCAAAATCTATGTAATTACCAATTAAAACCCCAGTCATTAATTTAAATTTTTCATGCAAAACTGTTAACTTTCAAGCTTCCAAAAAAATTAAGTTAAAAATCAATATGAAATAAATTAACCATGACATGGTATCTCATTAATGTATGGTACTTCATATGGCATGAAATTTAAGCATAATCATTCTAAAGCTGTAAACAATGAAAATATTCTATACTGTATGTACTATGTACCAAACGGTTATTGCTATATCACATACAACTGCTAACTGCTCATACCACCATGAGCTGCTACTCAGCTTCCATTGCTTAATAGTGAAGTATAATCTAAATTAGCAGGCATAAAGTGCATATCTAAGCCAATATATTAACACACATTTAGTGTCTAGGCACAAATGGCAGTACTCTAAATCTTGCTGTGTAGCTTGCAACATGTTAGTTTATATCTATAGGCATTTCTTACTATATGAACTGTTTTAAGCTGTGATTTGAGACACTTTCAAGATTAATAATGTAATAAACTATACTCTTAATATTACCAATGACTACTACTGCATATTTACATGGTATTTATCTTCTATGGGTAAAAGTTAAAGATAGACAATTTCTCACAAATGTAACAGCTCTAAAATATCATGAGTACACAATAAGTTAACTCAGTGTTGCTAATGTAAGGCTTGTCCCACATGATCTTTTCTGATTTTCATATATCTGATCTCCTCTCAAAGAAATTCTGTTGCCTAAAAAATGCACAAAATCATTGTAAAAGCTTGTATGGCAGTAAGATTTGCTCACATAATGAGCCACAGTACAGCTCTTCAGCACCATAGATAGGCTGATTAACCCACTCATTTGCAGTTTGAATAAATCTTTTCTGCTGCAAAGTGTGGAGAGTTTAATCAATTATTTGTTGACAAAGTGTCTTTAATACCAACATTCCTCTGTTCACATGGTCTACTATGAGCCAACATGGCCAGTTAATGAAGGTCTTAGACAATCTGCTGTCCAAGGTGAAGTTTCAGACAGCTGTTGAAGAGGAGATGATATGGATTGTCACTGGCTGCCACCTCACATGCTGTAATTTGGATCCTGTACTTATCTCACTGCAGAATATATATTGGGACTCTCTGGGTCCATTTTTTCTGAAATTATCAGGTGTTCCTTAATGGAGGGAATCTTCGCCACAGAATTGAAAGGGGCTGTGATGAGACCCCTTCTGATAAAAACATCTTTGGACTCTGATTGTCTCGTGGATGACAGACCTGTTAAGAAGGTGATAAAGAAGTGGTGGTGGTGCATCTTGAAGCCCACTTGGCAAAATATATAATCTATGAGCCTCTCCAGTTGGGCCTTAAGCCCCATGACAGCAATGAGACTGCTTCTGTCAAAGTGCATCATTATATCACTGTGAGAGAATGGGTGCTGGTCCATTGTTCTCAATCTAAGTCTCTTGTCAAGGTCAGTATTTGACATTGTGGAACATGATGTGCTGTTGGATGCCTTGAGGCACTATTTATTTATTTATTTTTATTTTTATTTATGACAATTTCAGATAACACCTTTGTGCAAACAGTGCTCATTTACAAAAGGTTCCACATCTTGGACAATGGACTAGAATAGACAAGAACAGGCAGGTAGATAACAGTTAATACAATTACAGAACATGAGCTGTCAGTGGCTTTGTCAAGATAAGACAAAATAATTAGTAACAGATAGAACATTACAGAATGCATGAGCTGCCAAAGACTTTGTCAGGTGATCTAACAAGTGCATGAGAGGGCCAGAGGTAGTTGGTGATAGGATAAGGTATTAGGGGACAGTCAAGAACAGAGGGGGTGGGGGAATTGGAGGGATAAAGTAGGTGGTGAAGGAGAGGAGTAGGTGGTGATGGAGGGAAGGGGAGAAGGGATGGGAGATGTAAAAGGGGGTTACAGGATAGGTGGGGAAGGAGATAAGAGTTAGTATGGGTAAGAAGGAGAAAAGAGAATATAAAAGCTAGGAGGTGCAGGGGATAATAGGTGAGGGGAGGGACAAGGATGTGAGAGGGAATGGAGAGAGGGAGGAGTGAAATCTGGGGGGGCAAGGAAGAAGGCTGAGGTGGCTGACATAAGATATTGCAAGGAGTTAATAAGGAGGGAATGGGGTATGGTGAAAGTGCATAAGTAATGAAGATGTCAGGAGAGTGAGCAGGGAATTTAAGTGTAGCAGTCACAGTAGGCACTGGCCACCAAGTGCTGTCATAGTTTGTGCTTAAAGGAGCTGAGATTCAGTGCATTGGTGATATCCACTGGGAGTGTGTTGAACCAGTTAGAGGCCCCAACTTTGTAGGAGTGCTGCCCTTGAGTGGTCTGGAAGTGAATAACTGTGAAGATTAGTGTTCCAGAACTCCTGGTAAGGTGGGTGGCACAGTGAGGGGAAAGTATAGACTGAACCTCTGGTGGAAGGAGGCCTAGCACTGTCTTCTTAGCGAGTAAGCAGGTCTGATACTTAATTCTGCATTGAAGTTGTAGCCAGTTAGCTTGTTCATAAAGATCATGTGTGTGTGAATCTAGAGGCTGTGTTGAGGAGCTGGCAGGCCTTGTTTAAGGCAATGGCTATATGCCGGAGGGCAGTGTCAGTAGCTGATCCATAAACTATGAGGCCATAGTCAATTAAAAAGATGATTGACCTCTGGATGGCAAGTTTTAATGCTGCATCTGTCAGACAGTGCCTATGCCTATATAACAGGCCTATGCACGTATTCACAGCTTTAGCTAGGTTATTTATATGCATGGAGTAGGCTCTATATGGGTCTCAGTGGCATAGTTTACAGCTGCTTTGAGCCCTATATAACTGGGAAGGTACAGCAGGTTGTACTAGGTAATTCCATCTCTGTAGTACTCCTGTGCTCAACTGTGGAGTGCCTCAAGGCTTGATCCTGGCCCCTATATTGTTAATGGTGTATATGTTGCTGTTGGGTGAGATGGCCGGGTGGTGGTATTGACATTCACTGCTATGCAGATGACACTTAGCTACAACTGTTGTACAGTGTATGATAGAACGCTGTTCCCGATGGAAATCCATTACTGCAATTTCCTCGTTGAGCACACTAGGTACCTCATGTTGCAGTTGTGCTGCACCAGTGACATTATTAGTATAGCACAATAACATCAAACATTCAGCATGTACCTGACTCACTAAAGCTGCGGCTCTGATAACTGATCCTGACACAGAGAGAAATATCATTCTTGATTGTGACAGGTGTGCTTATTCTTTTTCAAAATGAAAAATTGGACTTCCCGCACCCTAACCTGCCATCCTGGTTCTTTCAGTCCTGCAGGATTACAGTGAGTGAGCCAACCTTCAGGGTAGCATGAACATTGATACCAAACTGACTGCTTATGAATATGTCCACAGTTGTCTGAAAATGCCAGTTGTGTGTTTGAAATGATGGCATAAAATAAATAGCATTCTAAAATTTAACCCAACAGTCTCATTTTTATAACGAGCACCATACACTTGTAAAGACTGTGTATGATTCATACCCAAACAAGACTGCATATGAATCTCAAGGTTGGTGCTGCAAACAGGAGATCCTTTGAGCTGACTCCTGAGGTCTCATGTTGCCACTGCTGCCACTCAATTCAGACAGTGCCTTGTTGTGTATGGAGAACCATACACACTCCTCTATGTACATCCAAGAATAAGAATAACACAGATTCAGAGTTAGAGCAGTCCCTTGATGAATTCAACAGCTTAATGACCTCTAACTAGTTGAAACATTATCCAAGCAAGACAGAAGTAATGCTTATCAAACTTAGCCATTGTGGGTCAGGAATGAGAAGTGTGATACCATGTTGCCATCTTCTGATGGCAATAAACTTTGAGCTGTGAATGCAGTAAAGATTCTTGGCATAATTTTGGACTCCCAGCTAATACTTGAATGGCAGGTGTTGGCTGTAGATCAAAGTGGCTTTTTCAGTCTGCTCAGTATAGCCTGGATTAAACCACATTTTGAGCCCTGGGACCTCGAGATATTGGTGCTTGCCTTTGTCAGCTTGAGACTTGTTTATTCCAATGCTCTGTACTTATGCTTAACTGGATGTTTGTTACATGGTATCCCATGACAAGGGAGACTGCAAAAATTGTGAATGCAAAAGTGGCGATGGCAAAACAGCATGGCACTAAGAGTGACCAGGAAAAACAGCGGTCTCCGAAACAGCGACCTATGGCTTTCTTTCCCTCCCCAAATTGCTATCCCCCTCCCCGGGGTTGATTATATATAGTAAAGAGTTTGCGGGAGCCAAGCCCTCTGCAGAACTTTAATATGGCAGTGTTGTCACTGTTTTGGCGATCGCTGTTATTTCCATGTTGCTCTTTTTGTCTGCTCTGTTTTGTTGTCGCCTTTTTGTCTTTGCCTTTTTGCACTTGCCCTTTTGACATGGAACCTTGTTCCATCACATGGAGTTGGTCCCAAATGCTGCAGTCCAGTTGATATACAGAAATGAGCATATCATACTGGTCCTGTACAGTCTGCACTTGCTGCTAATTCAGTGGCATATCAACTTTTAAGATTTGCTTTATTATTTACAAAGCCCTACATGATATCGGTTCTGACTACCTGAAAGAGCTCCTAGTCCTCATATCCCTGTGCACCCTCCTGACACTGCTGATGCACATTTGTTAAAATTTTCCCACTCCTGACTAAAACTTTCAGGAGCTTGAACTTCTGGGGTAGCTACATCAGTTTTATGTCTACCACCTCCCTCCCCAGCTTTGTAGTATGCCCCCTTTGTTCTTGAACATCTTTTTTTCTGAAAAATGCTTCTGTCTTGTACCTAATTTATTCCCATAAGGTATTTGAAAGTCTCTATAATATCCCACCTTTCCCTTCTTTCCTTCATTGTGTACATGTTCAGGTCCTTCAGTCTCTCTGAATATGGTCTGTGGTGCAAACACTATACAATTTTTATTGGCCTCTTCTGGACCGCCTCTATTCTGTCTATGTCCTTCCAGAGATATGGTCTCTAGAACTGGACACAGTACTCCAGGTGAGGTCTCACTGCTGATTTATACAGTGGTATCACCACATCCCTCTTACTTCTGATGATACCCCCTCAACTATGCAGCCTAGCATCCCACTAGCTCTTCCCACAGCCATGTCACACTATTTGGCCCACCTTTAGGTCATCAGATATGATTACCCCAAGGTCCATTTCCTGTTTGGTGGTCAACAGTACCACTCTTGTACTCAGCCCCTGAGTTTCTATGCCCTAAGTACATGACTTTGCACTTCTTTGCATTGAAACTTAGTTGCTACATTCTTTACCATTCTTCAAACTTTCCTAGATCCTTATTCATTCCCCCCCGAGTGTCTACTTTATTGCAGATTTTAATGTCATACTGCAAAAAAGGCACACCTTCCCTTATACTCTCTCTACAATGTTACTAATAAATGCATTAAAACGGAGCAGTCCTAGTACTGAACTTTGTGGCACCCCACTGGTCACACTCCATTCCTCGAAGAAGAAGAATCAAAGTGTTTTAAAACTCAAATAATCTGCACTCTGGCACAAAACAAAAGTCTGTTGAAAAGTAAGATACACTTTACTTGCCAATTTAAGCAGGCAAAACAAGGCTTAACTTATCTCTGTCACCATTGTGTGTAATCTGCAGTTATGAAAGTATGTTGCATCAGCCAATAAAGTTTCTCTATTGCTTGTGTTTGTTGTACAGCTTTAGGTAACACTGGATCTTCCTGTATGTATTATGTGTGTATATTTTAACATTGTATCACAATGTTTATATGCTCTTTCTTGCAATATAATAACTGATCAGCAATATTTTACATTGCCTGACCATGTAATAATTTCCCATTATAACTCATGAGTTATAATGGGGAACATGTGCTGAGTTAGTCATGAAAACCTGCTTCCTGATTGGCTTTGTGTGTGGTTCAGGGCAGGCTTTCAGTTCCCAAAACATGGCGGCTCCTCACTCATTTAGAGAGGAGCTGCCAGAGCAAGCCTTCTTATCGCTTCTCCTTTAAAAAAAAAAAAAGAATGCATCTCATTGAACCTACCATTTAGCAACTGCAGCATTTCTGACTCTCACTCACTATCTGGTTGACCCTGCCGTTTGGAGGCGGCACAGAACAGGGAGTGGCAGCTGGAAGCTCTCTCACCAAAAGACAATTGTGGTAAGATTGCAACTGCAAAAATAAATGTAAAACAAAAAATTGCTGACCAGCAACTATAAATAATAAGGCACAGGGAAGTGTGTTAAATTCAAAATTAATGGTTGCCCAAGGAGTGGGATGCCTTAATAAACCCTTCAGGCTTCACCCTCAGGGTTTATGTAGCATCCCACACCTCGGGCAACCATTAATTTCTCATTAAGCACACTTCTCCATCCATTATTGTATATGTAATAATCTTGTAGATTGTATTGTTTCTGTTTGTGCAGCTTTAAATTGTCCTACTTGATTATTATGCAAGTTCAATAACTTAGAAGATTGTGTCCCTGTTGTTTCTTAAAATTCAGTTTGATACACAGAACATATTTATATTGTTATCCTACCCACTCGTACTGACAAAGTCATTATTGACAAAATATATTTTCATCTGAATAAATTATCTTATGACTTGCTATTTGAAGAGTGAGCTGGTTCTTCAAGTTTTTTTTTTTGTCTCCATGGTAGAGATCTTATGAGCTGATTGAACCAGCTATGCACTGAGATTAGGTAAAACGCAACACTCAAGATGGTTAAATAAATGTGGTGCAAACATCATTTAAATTACAGCATGCTATACAGACACAATTAGCACTAAGGCAATACAGCTATAAACATCAGCAATGAATTTGATAATATCAAAAGGTTAATTAACAGAAAGCAGCAAAAACAGCAATACGCACAGACAGTAGGAAGAAAAGCATCCTGCCAAATACAAATGAAGGTATAACAATAGAATATATCTTAGTGACTTACTTAAATCATAGTAATGCAGAAATGTCAGATTCGTTGAAACAATTTTATAGATTGTTATATTCACAAGAATTTTCCTTCATGTTTGACAAATTTCTTAAATGTTGAAACTGCAGTCTTTGACTTTAAATCTCATGATTACATTGCCTTTAAAAGTTCCTTGCTTTTCAATAAAGCACATAGTGGTAACATGCTTTTTTCTTACTTGACATACTATGCAGTAGGTATGGACCTCCATATTCAGAGACACAAACAGAAAATAGTGCCAAGAAACAGCACCACCTGGGAAAAATTTACATGACGCATATAACAATAGAACTACTGCAAAACAAGTTGAATGCACAGCAACAACAATAAAACAAACATTTGTCAATACTGAATGTTTGCTTTCAGGTATGTGCTGTGCAGGTGTTCAGTACTGAGAGCACCACAAATAAAGGTTGTTAAACATTTTTTTTTAAAGTTTGACACCAACATTTGAAGATACTTGCTTTAGGATTCACCTTATAGGCATGACATGTACCATTTACAGTATATTGGGTGAAATGTCATTTTGCACAAGAGATGTGCAGATACATCTTATCCAGAATTTAAAAAATGACACACATCATGTTTATGAGGTGTTGTGGAAAATGGCTTTGTTGAATGTTTGGGGTCAAAATATTGAAAAGTAGCAAAATTATGAATGAACACTGAAATCGTGTAATGTTTAGTCATAACCTAGGCATTATATCATATTTGTACACCAAATTTTCAGCATAGCCTTCTTATTACCCCACCTAATGAACCCTATAGGTGAAAATGTTCAAAGTCCCTCCAAAACTTCATTCATTGCCACTGAAATGTCATTTCGCACTACAAATATGAAAACATGTTTTGGCCAGGATTTGAAAGATATCAGATGTAAAGATCATAAGGTGGTGTGAAAAATGTCTATGTTGAAAACCTGGGGTCAAAATATTTAAAATTACCAAAATTATGAGAGAGCAAAGAAAAATGTCAACGTATGCAATTAGCTTTGCCATTTTTACATATTTTAACCTAATATTTTCAACATAGCCTTCTTATGACCCCACCTCATGAAAATACCTGTGAAAAGTTTCAAATCATGCTCAAAAGGTGATTCTGCAATGTGAATGCGAAATAACCTTTGGGCCTGATTTGCATAATTCAACCACGATTGCTCATGAGGTGGGTTCCAGAAAGGTCATGTTAAAAATTTGGGGCTGAAATATGCAAAAATTACAAAGATGCATCAAAGTTCAAAACCCAATTGATACACATTGAACTGAACTTACCTTAGTTTCTCATATTGCAGTCAGTGGTTCCAGCAGCAAGACATGTCTTAGATAAGAGAGTGGATCTTTGCCCTGGGACATGTTCATGTGAGTAAGGGTGATGGATGGTGTGAGGTGGTGTAGGGTGGTGAGTACTGGGTGGGATGTCGAGGTTGGGTGAGTGGGGTGTGTGTGAGGGTGCAAATTGACGAGGGATGATTTTCTTTTTTACAGGTTACAAAAAAAGAAAAAAAAACATCAAGGGATGGTTTTCTTTATTTTAGATGCATTCCAACCCTGGTACTGGGCACCCCAGTATCGGGCCTGTTGGGGAATGGGGTGGGCGACCTGGTGGGGGTGTCAAGTGATGCAGTACTTGGAGTGTGCAAACTGGACCACTTATACTTAAAAAGAAACAAACATTTACAAAAATGTGAAGAGTGTGCGGTCAGGTGAGTGACCTGGAGGTGCTTACCAGCAGAGGAGATGTTCAAGGTAAAGTAACACTGAGGGGAATGAGTTTAATTAGGGTGAGGGGTCTAGCATATAGGTACACCTGTGAGTGTTGGCATCCCTCTGCCAGGTTGAGACAGGATACAAACTTTGCATTTTCCCTTACCTGGCTCATTTCTGAGCTTTACAGTGCCTAGCTTTATGCCATGTGAGCAAGTATGAGCCATGCCACTTTCCTATGTCACTGACATGGTTCATTTTCAGATCACTATAAATAAGACTTCAAATGTGCAATTTATTATGTGTCCCTTAGAGAGGCAGCCCAACAATAATAGTTGTTTATTTTCTGGGGTTGAGTCTTCCTGTATGTGTACTGGAGAATAAGGAGCACAGGTTACATAAAAAAAATACCATCTGCATGACTGTGCCTATGGGCCAGGTATATTCTAGCACAGTAAAATAATTTCATGTATTTATTTGTAAATCATTTTATGCTATTGTGTTGTCAACATGCATCCCCTAAGTGCCTACTTTGCAGGAATTTTTGATTACTGGCTTGATGACTTTCATTATGTGCTCTGAAATCATTTTTTTTTTGGTACAATTAACAGTGTAGCATTACAGACAAAATACTGGCTACAGGAAAGTAAAGGTTTTCTTTATTAAAATTATGGATTCTTTATGTGGTAGAGACTCTAGAGATGCACTCTGACCTTAAAATTGGTTTCTGCTATTCATGCTGAACAGCTCCATGCAATGAAAGGACTGAATCCCTCTCTGATTAGAGCAGCTTTGGTCCTGTCAAGTACACAAAGTTTCCACCCAGCAAGCAGCCAATGATCTCATGACAACAGTGTGTGGTCATTGATCTGGACTGTGGAATCCCTTCCACTTCAAACTGCAATAGGCTCAGCAGTGAAAACCCCTCAAAATCCCCTTTAGTGTAACAAAACATTTCTTGCAAATGCAGCAACTACTTGGTGCAAAACACTTTTCAATGCATAAAACAGACCTGAAGTGACACACAAAGGTCAACTGTGACAACAGCATGAGTACACAGGACAAACAATGGTTGGACAAACAGATCCAAGTTCAAACACTCTAGATATGAACTAACCAATGTCCCAACATAACAACATGCAACTATAGAAGTGCAAATGAAAGTGCAGTGTGCATGACATGCGGTGGCATGTGTTTCCACCCAAGGCATGTAAACGTACATACCTACAAAATTGCAAAAAAAGATAAGGATTACACTGAAGAACAACACAGTGATATGAATATGAAAACGCTTCAATGCTCACTGAAAACAGGGCCAAATGATCTGTAAAATGAAAACAAAATAAATAAATAAATAAATAAATAAATAAATAAATAAATAAATAAATAAATGAGGGACCAGATCACTAATAATTTGAAAACCCACTCCCATACCATGCCCTCTTCCCCAACAACAGAAGCAGAAAAGAAAAGGAAAAATAGAAAGGTAAGGAAAATGTGAAGGAATGCAGGTATAGTATCACAAAACAGCAGAAGAGGATTCAGAGCTAGTTGGAAGGCAGTTTGCCTTAATACAAGGAGTTTGGATAATAAAATCATTGAACTCCAGGTGTTGGTGGCAGACACTAAAACAGACCACACATACCCATCACACAAACTTGGGCAACAAAGAATAAAGACTGGGAACTGTCAGTCCCAGGTTACACAGTGCTTACACAGGACAGAGGGAAAGGCAAAGGGGGGCACAGTGCTATACAGTATGTCAGAAAAGGCATAGAGGCTGCAGAAGATCCTAGTCAGACTCTTCAGGGCCTCTTCAAGCTGTCCCATCCCTTGGACCTGGTGGCTTTGCAAGTGTGATTGAACGGATTCTAGTCAGTCTCCTAGGGACCTCTTTAAGCTGACCCTTCACCTGGATCCAGTGGCTTTGCAAGCGCAACTTGAAGGGTCCTAGCCAGACTCCTTGGGGCCTCTTCAAGCTGCCCCATCCTCCGGTACCAGTGGCTTTGCAAGCATGACTGAAAGGGTCCTAGCTAGACTCCTCAGGGTCTTTTCAAGCTGCCTCCATCCCTGGACCAGGTAGCTTTGCAAGTGCGACTGAAAGGTTGCCTACTTAGCCCTCAGCCATTCTTGGCATCTGGTGCCATTTTCAAACACCCTCTGAGCACAGTTTATTTTCAGTGGTAAGAACTGAACCTAGACGCAATGTTCAGCCTAATTAGAACTGTTTTTGCCAGAATGTGCTGCTAGGTTAAGGACTGCTGTGCCCGATTTATTTACTGTTATTCTTGTTCAATGTATTCACTATTTTTACCAGATTTCTGGCAGTTCGGCTATCCTGGTATTTCATTCATTTTCCCTTGAACAGAGCCAGTTTCTGCCTACAGCCTGTTCCCTTTGTCCCTCCCCCAACTGTTCTTAACTGCTTTCCCCCTTCCCTTACCTCAATTTAATCCCATGGCTCTGCTCCCCTTACAGGATCCAGCCAGATTCCTCTGGGCTTCTTCAAGCTGCCTCCATCACCCGGACCCAATGACTTTGCAAGCACGACTGAAAGGTAGCCTATGCAGTCCTTAGCCAATTTCAGTGTCTGAAGCCATTTCCAAACACCCTCTGAGTGCAATTTTTTTTCAGCAGTCAGAACTGAACCAAAACACATTGTCCAGCCTAATTAGAACTGTTTTTTTTTTGCCAGATTGTGCTACTAGGTTAAGAACTGCTGTGCCTGATTTATTTACTGTTATGCTTGTTCAATGTATTCACTATTTTTAGCAGATATCTGGCAATTCAGCTAGGTTGTATTTCATTCATTTTCCCTTGAATAGAGCCAGTTTCTGCCTACAGCCTGTTCCCTTCATCCCTCCCCTGATTGTTCTTAACTACCTCCCCCGTCCCCTTACCTCTATTTAATCCCATTGCTCTGCTCCTGTTACAGGGCCCTAGCCAGACTCCTTGGGGTCTCTTCAAGCTGCCCCCATCCTCCAGAACTGGCGGTTTTGCAATTGCGACTACTACCCACCCCTGCTGCACAGTGGCTACCCCACTTGGCCCCTTGCAGGCCACCTGTGGTGCTCACACTTTTATAGACAGACCACATGAGGTCAAAGGTCTAGAAATGGAGGTAGGTCACTGAGCTGTGAAATTCTATCTACCCAAAACTCCATTTGCAAGTTATAACCTTCTTCCACTAGAGGCCTCCTTCAAGCTTCACCTTCTCCTGAACAGTGCATAGGAACTTCTTCTGAAAAAAAAATGTACTTGGATCTCCTGTTGTTTTAAACAGAAAAAACCCATCCACTCCCTAATTCAGCCTCCCATATTTCTGGGCACACTTCCAAATTCTCGTAGAATCTTAGTTTATCGTATTGCTCATCTCCCTAGCGCATTCCCAATCTGCAAGTTCCCTGCCAGGGATCTTGTCTGGTCACAACTCTACTCTGGTGACTCCTTAGCACTTAGCTCATTAAACCCTGCCACAGTGCCTTTTACTCTGTTTCTTTTTCCTTTTCTACTGCAGTGCCCCCTCTCCATACCTCCTTCTCCTCCTATGGTCCCACACACCCCATTTCACACACCCCTTTCTCCACCCACAGTCCTCCTTCTACCCAGCCCCCTACACCTCTTCACTCCCTATACACCTGACCTTCTATCCACCCCACCCTTTGTACTACCTCAGGAAGACTCTATCCATTACCTCCTCCTCCCCTTCCTCCTCGCTTACCCCAGTCTCTCCACCAAGTGCCTCTCTGCTTCCCCAGTTAAACAGTCTTGGTTCTGCAAACTTATGTCTTGCCACTCATCACCAGAAGAACCAGAACCATAATTTTCCTCTTATTCCTCACTGGAAACATCCACCCCAACCCCAGCTCCAAAAACCGTAGCCCTTTCTCCAACCTGGCTTCCTCCAACAAAAGGAAAAATATTAGCATAGTCCACCTTAACATACAGAGCCTTCCAGCAAAAAAAGATTTTCTCCAGGTCTGGTTCATCTGTAAGGACTTCAACGTTATAGCACTCTCAGAAACCTGGCTCTCCCACAAAATCTCTGATGGGGAGATTGTACTCAGCGGCAACACTTCTGTTAGAAAAGACAGATTGGGGAAGAAGGGGGGAGGCTGCATGTTCTTTGTTTCTAACAAGTTCTCCTTCACAGAACACAGTCCCAACACTGAGTTTGCAATGCTCAAGACCCTCAGCATTCTTCTCCTTCTTGGAAAAGCAAAATTCTTACCCTCACAACCTCCTATCCCCCGCCCCCCGGGACCCCTCCAACTGACATGGAGACCATGCTAACCCAAAAAAACTCACTCCCCCTCAACAAGGAGTGGATACTCCTTGGGGATTTCAACATAAATTGGGACTGCAGCCAAGCTGACTCAGCTAAATTCTGTGTCACCAGCCATGGCCAACACCAGCTGATTTCATCCCCAACCATGTCAAATTACAAGACTAGGACCCAAACATTAATCAACTGATCATCATCTCCATCGCCTCCCATAGCACTGATTTAGGAATATTGCCAGGCTGCATAAGTGAGCACTGTGCTATTTTCTGTCTCTGGTCAGCACAATTCCCTAATCCCCCATGTTCATTTTCTCCAGACTCCTTACCAACAACAGTACAGAGGACTTAACCTGTGCCCACTGCCAGGCTGACAGGTCCTTTAACACTGTTTTAGGTGACCTCAATACTGTTATCAACAAATTCTCCTCTAACTTTAACAGTGTCTTGGATAAATTTTCACCCACCTTAAAAAAATCAGGTTTAGGGGACACGTGAACAAATGGGTCTCCCTCAACATCATTAAATTAATGAGGACTAGGGATAAGACCTGGTCCCAATGCTACAAGCACAGGGATCCTGCCCAGCTCTTCCTTTACAAAGCACGCAGAAACAAGTGCAAATCCACCATCAGAAAGGCCAAAACTGACTGTCTCCAAAATAAAAACTTGGGAATTGGCCAACTCCTGAAGATTCTGGGGGACATTAAACTCCCTTCTAGGGAAGAACAAGAATGCTGAATCCAGCACCCTGATTCATGGGGTGGGGCACATGAATGGCCCCACAAAAGGGGGACACATTTTCAATACCTTTTTTGGGTACCCTAATAAATATAAGCAACCCTCCCACCCCCACCTCCCTTTCCCCACCCCCTCTCTCCCTGACCCGTTCTGATCCTAGTCCCAATTTTTATTTCCAGGCTCTCAAGCCCTTGGACACTATCAGGATCATCTGGAGCAACAACCTAGACCCAGCAGAGGGGCTGATGGAATAGACTTCAAGATCCTTAAACTCACCCTTTCATCCCTAGAAGCCCCTATTACCAACATTCTCAACCTCTCACTTTGCTTTGGCTATTTCCCAAGCTTCTGGAAAACCACCACCTTTAAACCACTCTTCAAATCAGATCAAGGAACGATGTTGGGAATTACCAACCTATCTCTCTTCTTGACCCCTCTCCAAAATCATTAAAAAAGGTCATACACACCTACAGTAGCTCATGGCTTTCCTCAACTGCCATAACCTTCTCTCAGAATCCCAACATGACTTTAGATCAGGTCACAGCACAGAAACAGCCCTGGTTAAGTTCACCAGTGATATCCACAAGGGTATCAATAAAGGCCTGTACACAGGCTCAGTTTTCATGGACTTAATCAAGGCTTTTGACCTGGTAGACCATAGCCTACTTAAAGACACCCTATATGGCCTACAAATTTCGGATAACATACTTAAATGGGTTAGAAGCTACCTCTCCCATAGATCCCAGAAGACTAGTATTGATGGTAAATTTTCTGCTGAGTGCCCTATTAAATATAGGGTCCCATAGGGCTTCATCCTGGGCCCACTCCTGTTCTCCCTCTTTATAAATATGCTCCCAGATACAATGTCTGCCACTCCACCAAAATTGCTCTATATGCAAACAATGTTGTCTTTTATTGCAGCAACAACAACCACCTGGACACTGTGTTCACTAGCCTGCTGGCTAACTTCAGCAACCTACACACTTGGTTTTCTTCAAAAGGCATGGTTCTTAACTCGAAGAAGGCCAAGTATATGATTTTCTCTGGCCCTAGAAACTCTCTTGATCTAACCCTTACCCTCATGGACAGTCTGGGAAATATCACAGAAAAAGTTGACAAATTTAAATAACTAGGACTATCCCCCGACCCACCTGACTTCATAGCAATGTATCATAGTAATGTGTCAGCAGAAAAGGACCATCCTGACCCATCCAGTCTGCCCGTCTCCCCCCTTCTTTACTTGTCACCGGTGTACAAGGAGCCTATCCTCTGTCCTCTGACCAATCCCATAAGTCTATCCCATGCTTTCTTGAATCCCTCCACTGTTTTGACCTACGACCTCCTCAGGTAATGTGTTCCAGGGTTCAACCACCATCTCAGTGAAATAACACCCCTTTACATTGCCTTTAAATCTTCCTCCTTCCAATCTTAAAGTATGACCACTTGTTTTAACTCTGACTTTCCTTTTAAATATACTTCCTTCCCTCACTTTATTTATCCCCTTCATGTACATGAATGTCTCTATCCTGTCTCCTCTCTGTCTTCTAAAGTCCAGTGGATAGAGATTAAAATATCTCAAACTTATCTCTTATGGTTTCATTTGCACACCCTGCACCATCCTTGTTGCCCTTCTCTGAACATTTTCTATTATATCTATGCCCTTTCTTAAATGAGGCCTTCAGAACTGTAACCCATACTCCAGGTGTGGTCTAGCTATGGTCTTATAAAATGGCATCAGCACCTCCCTCTTCCTAATAGTTATGCCCCTTCCTATGCACACCATCATTCTATTTGATTGGCCAAACACCTTACTACATTAGTCACTTACCCTAAGGTTGTTTGTTAAAATCCCCAGATCCCTTTCCTGTTCTGTTTGCTTTATCTGCTCTCTCCCCCAGTGAGTATTTGGCCAGTCAATTTTTTACACCCTATATGCATCACCACACATTTATTTGTATTGAACTTAAGCTGCCATGTTTCTGATCATTTCTCTAGTATACTCAAATCCCTCCTCATGGCCTCACTCTCTCCTTCAATGTCAACCCTATTCCATGACTTTGGATCATCTGCAAACACACACATATTCCCTTCAATTCCCTCTGATATATCACTAATTTATATATGTTAAAAAAGATTGGTCCTAGTACAGATTCTTGCATTATTACATACCTATAGCTAACCTCATCAGGAAGATCCATGTGAGGATAGGTCTCCTGTACCAAATCAGGAAGTTCTTAACACTCGTCTCCAGACTATGCCTGGCCAGCTTCCTTCTCCTACACCTCCTCAAGTATGGTTCCATTGTCTACTCCCCCCACCACCTCCCTCCTCTTCTCAAAACACAATACCACATACAGTATAATAACATTGCTTGCTTCGTCAACTACCTCCCTTGGTCTATCAACCATTGTACCTTCTACAACTACCTAAACTGTCTGACACTGGAGGGTAGGTTTCATCTTCAAATGCTCTCTTTCTTACATACGGTCAACCTAAATTGATTGCCATTAAGTGTCTTCTCCCTTTTCCCTAACTCGGTCTCCAAATGCAGTATCAGGGGTGCCTCCCACAACATTTTTGACATCCCATTCTACCACATCTCACATGGGCACAATTCTATTACCTATAACTACCCCAAGCTTTACAGCAACATGACCCCCAAAATTCACACTTGTAGAACCATACCTTCAACTGCACCATCAAGAATCACCTCCTTAAAAATACCACTTGTGCTTGTACCGGACTACCACCTCCTCGCAAAAGCCAAAAGCTATTCCCCTCATCTTATTCCTCTCTACCTCTCCTTCCTATTCCCATCCCCCTCCTTTGTCCTAAAACCCACTGCCCCATATCCCTAATCCTTGGTCCTAATCTGCTGCCTTTGTTAGGTATTTGATCTTTAGTTTGGTCGTAAGGCATCTGCACCTCTATATATAAGGGTTTGTCACTGTATAACAGTATATTAAAACGTATATATTTCTTTGTATTTATTCTTTATTCCTCTATAAAATAGTTTCCCTCATTCTGTTATGTACCTTGTTTCAATTATCTGTTCAACTGGTCATTTGTGAAAATGGGCATTTTTGTTCACAAACTGTCCAGTATAAAATAAAAATTGATTGATTGACACGTAAGGTGAAGCAATAAGGAAACAAAGTCAATATGTGTTCACCTCATGGCACCCTCAGATAAGAAACTACAGGTGGTGGCGGTGATGTGTATACCACTGAGACAAAAGGTAAAATAGAGATAGGGAACTTGGGGAAGAGTATGCAAGGGGAGGGAAGAATGAGAGAAGTGGTGGTTGTGGGTCATCTGAACATGCCCACTATCAACTGAGACATTCCAGTGGCCAGGTGCACCAGACATCAGGCTCTGTTGGATACATTTCAGGACTGCCTACTAGTGCAGTTCGGTGAATAACCCACTAGACATGCAGCCATTTCTTGATTTTGTGCTCACCATCTCAGTGATGTGAGTGTAGTGAGGATAGGGAGCCACATACTGTAGATCCAGCCATCCTAATTCCTTTGGTTCAGACTGACTCCAGAATACTCCTATCAAAAACTGAAGTCCTGTATTTCAAAAGAGCAGACTTCAACTGGTTGAGGGAGCTGGAATAGGACAAACTGACTAGGACTAAAAGCATCTGAGGTGTAGAAGAAAGATAGGAGGCAATCAAGGGGACCATATTTGAGGCAATAAAGTCGTGCACAAGAATTGTTACAACACGGAATAGGTATGGGTCTATTAGGAATTACTTTTTCACAGATAGGGTTGTGGAGCCTTGGAACAGTCTGCCACCTGAGGTGGTGGTGGCTTAGACTGTCAGAGAATTCAAATGGGCATGGGAAAGTCAAAGTAGTCACCTCAAAAAAGCAGTATGTGGGGGGTAGACATCTTGGGCAGACTATATGGACCACACAGTCTCTTTCTGCTGGTAAATTCTTAAGTTCTAATTTGGGTATAAGATGCCAATGTGGTTCTCAGAAAGGGTCAGTGAAACAATGAGGGCAAAAAAAAGGCTTTCAGCAAGTACAAGGACAAGTTGGAGAGGTGGAGGAATAGGATGAGTACCAAATAAAACAGGGTAAGCAAAGAGGATGGTCAGGGAGGCAAAGGCAGTCACTAAGCTGCATATTACAGAGGGAGTCAAGAGTGGTGGAAACAATTGCTGATATAGTAAAAAAAAGAAAGCATGGGGATGTCATTTTAAAGCAACAAGAGTAGGGGGAGGAGAGGGCACTAGAGGAAGATGAACAAAAAGCAGCCACCCTTAATGATAACTTCTGCTGTGTCTTCATATGGCAAGGCAACAGACACCTGCCTGAAAGTGGCATCAAGGCACCTTTCATGAGCATTCCTGAAATGAGACAGTCAGTATTTCCCAGAGAAGGGGTCCAGAAGGGGCTTGAAGCCCTAAAGACAGATAAAGCCCTGCAACTGGAGGTGATACACCCCTGAACCCCTAGTAGTGTGATTCAATAGCTCACTTTAGGCAGAGGTAGCTCCAAAAGACTGAAGGGTAGTGGATGTAGTCCAGCTATACAAATGGGGATAAGAAGCAACCAGGGAATTACAGACCTGTCAACCTTACCTCTGCAGTGGATAAACTGATAGAGTCACTGATCAAATAAGTTTTTGTTCATAACCTAGAGAGGAATGGTCTACAGGATAGTAAACAGTATTGGTTTGTGGCATGGATGTATTGCCATACAAGCCTAGTAGTGTTCTGACTGGGTAAAAATGTAGTAGATAAGACTAGTACTTTTATTTCGGCAAGGCATTTGACTTGGTGCCTCACAGAAGATTGCTGAAGAAGCTGGAGGAACTGGGTGTGGCTAGGGACATAGTTTGATAGGTAGGAAACTGGTTGAAGGACAGACAACAGAGGGTGGTTGTAAATGGGGTCAAATTGGAAGTCACAAGTGGGGTACCACAGGGATAGGCCCTGGGTCCTGTCCTGTTCCATATTTTCATCAACAACCTTGCAGAGGGCATCCAGGGCAAGTTGTGTCTTTTCTCAGATAACACAAAGCTCTGCGTTATGGTAGACAATGACAAAGGGATCAGGGAGACACAGAGGGATCTACAAGGGCTAGAGAGATGATCTAGATTTCAGCAGTTGAAATCTGATGTAGAAAAATGCAATGTCATGCACCTAGGGCATTGCAGGAGGAGTGTCTGAAGCATTCCTTTTCAACTGGTCTTTTTTTTAAAAGACCAGATGAATAATTAACAAATGCTGATGACTGGGAGTGGGATGTTGGAAGGGCTATCACCTGCCTGTGTTTAAGAAGAGTGTTCAGCATTAGTGCTGGTGATATCGTTACATGCACAAGACTGAGTAGATTAAAGGTAGTTTCTTTGTTTTTATGGCAGTGGTCAGAGCCTACAGTTATATTGCTTTAGCTTGAAAAGGGGTTTCCATGGAACACATCTTTTGGTAGTTTTAAGTGTGTCCTTCCATAACACTGCAAATACCTATTGCAGTTAAAAAATGCTCCCTTCTTTCTTTCAAGAATGATGGACACAGAACTCCAAGCTGCTTTTCTCTGAGAGCAAATGTGCACACCTTCCAAACAAATCTAAACATCTTTAACCCTTTGAGAACTGAATATGTGTGAACCTATATGGATTCTGGACGTATATATACGTCCACAGTCTTCTATTAAAACTATCCCAGGTGCACACACATACAAAAAAAAAATAAAAACAGTGTGAAAGTTGTTCAGGGCAAAAAGACCTTTCACATAAGGGTAGTCACTAATCTAAATTCTTTATATTTTGTAAAATATGGTCTTGCAAATAACATCATTCTTTTTTTCTCTCTGAGCGAACACAGTAAGAGTCATGCCAAACAAATGTAAATATCTCAGAAAGTATAAAAGTTGCCAATATAAAACTAACATGGTAGTTGTTCAGGACAAAATTACCTTTCAAGTAAGGGTAGTCACTAATCTGAATTCATTAGATTTTTTTAAATATAGCCATCCAAAAGGTGACAATTTTGAAGAAAAATAAAAATTCAGGTAATCAGATGGCCATATTTAAAAACATGTAATTAGTGCAGCTTATTGAATAGGCTCATTGGAACAGTATTTTTGTCATGAACAACTTTCATGCTGATAGTGTATGTGTAATGCATATACTTTTAGAGATATTTAAATTTGTTTGACATAACTCCTATGAAAAATGAAAATTGAGATGTTCATATGGCCCTCGTTTAAAAAATAGAGTTAGTGCAGCTTAATGAATATGATCATTTGAAACATTGTTTTGTCCTAAATCATTTTATATTGTTTTGTATCTGTAACTTGTAAGCTTTTAGACATATTTACATTTGTTTAGCATAACTCCTATTGTACTTCTAAACATCCTCAGTTTTGCAAATAACTATGCCACTCAAGTGAAATTCTAAACCAGACCACCTTGTTCATCTCTTTCCATGCCTAATTTAAAGTGGACAGGAGTTGATTACTTATGTGCAGCTGTTTGAAATGTCTCTACTTTAATAAATTACATTTATATCTCTAAAGGATCCCTATTTAATTGTGCCTGAATAAAAGCTGAAGCTGTCCGTTGTGTTTTGTATTGTTTTCTTTTTGTATGGAAAACATTCTGTGCAGTTCCTTTCTTGAAACCATGAATTTGTAGTTTTGACTATGTCATGTCATGGTTTCAGAACTGTGGTCACTGTACTGATAAGTTTCTGCTGACATTTCTGAAACCGTGAAGCCACAGAAAAACTTGCTACCATATTGATCCTTGCAATACAAAATCCACAGAAACAGATGATTTGATACCTTTTATTGAACCAACAGAGTTGTTTCAAAAGAACACAGGTGTTTTTAACTTTTGGATTACACAGAATCCTTTGTCAGAAAAAACGTGCAGTTGTTTTAGAAGAACATACTTTCTCAAAACCCAGATCATGCAAAAAAAAAAAAACAGATGAAAAGTTGTTAAGGACCCCACTGGTAAAACTGCATTCAAAAAAACAACATACCCATATAAAGATGGCAAATGTTCCTTCAAAAGAAAACTATCTCAAGGTCAAATGACACTGACTTGAAAGTTCACTCCATGAGGAAAACTATAAACCAAATGAAGCTTCATTTTAAAACCCTCTGTGTGTGTCTATGCTAGCATTAGTAAATGACAATGATTAAAAACCACAAGGAAAAATAAGCTTAAAGAGCAGCTGACAACTTCAGGAGAACTTTAACAAAACAATATTTAGATAAAGTTCAGCTTGTATTTCACATTAGTTCTTTATTCCTCCTCCCCATTATTTATTGCTCAGGTCTATTGTATGAAAACAGGATTTTTGCACCTGAAAAGTTCATGTATTTCTGATGCTGTCTCCCTTCCTGAGGTCATAATGAACTTCTTGTGACATCACAGTTACTCTTATGGCAACAGATTGTGATGTCAAAAACAGAGCATTATGCCATAAAGTAGGGAGTAAGTTATAGAGGCAGATTAACTTCAAAGTAACTGTAAGGAATAAAAAGACATGCATTCATACACATTTCACCAGTAATAAATAATGAGGAGGAGAAATCTAGAATATATATATGAAATACAAGCAGAATTTTACCTACTTATGTTTTTCAAAGTTGTCTTTTAGGCATCAGTAGCTCTTACAGCAATACATAGTAAATAATGCTAAAAGTATTTTATGAAAATAGCTGTGTTAAGTGAACAATAGGTTAGACGACAACCTGCCCTAGTGTAAATTAAGCATTTGCCAGCTGTTTCGCACAGTGGTGTCAATCAAATTTTGCACAGTGTACTGTTCAGATACATATTTCTTAAACTCTGTGTGCAATAAGTCCATATTTCTCATGAATAGTCCAACTTATACTGTCTTAAACATGATTTATCTGCCATTCTATAAAAAGTGACTAGTGTATGTGTATATTCAAAACCTAAACCTAACACATTCACCCTTGTAACTGAGATACTATTATCCTAATATATCCATGTATCAACATGTCTCCATATGTACCTAATCTGTTGTTGTATTAACTAACAGCTCTATAAATCTAAAATTAAAACAAAACACAACTGACAGCTTCAGCTTTTATTCAGGCACAGTTAAATGGGGATCTTTTAGTGGTATGAATATAATTTATGAAAACAGAGACATTTCAAACACCTGCACATAAGTAATCAATTCATGTCCCCTTTAACTCATTCAGACCTAATGTACATTTAAAACATTGGAGACAGAACTCCAAACTGCTTTTCACTGGGAATCTACCTAAGGCATTGTGCAGAATTCTTAACAACTGTTCACACATTCCAAACAAATCTAAGTATCGTTAAAACTATTTCAGGTTCACAAAAATAACCGGTCTGAAAGTTGTTCAGGACAAAAAGCCCTTTCAAGTGAGGGTAGTCACTAATCTGAATTTCTTATATTTTTTAAAATATGGTCATCTTATTACCTGTATTTCCATTATTGTTTTTACAAAATTCACATTTCTGATGGTAATTGAAAAAAAAAAACTATAAAGAATTAAAATTAATGACTACCCTCATTTGAAAAGCCTTCTTGTCCTGAACACAAAAATGTAACATAATGCACTTGGGGCATAGAAATCCAGGGGCAGAGTACAAAATGGGTGGAGTGGTATTGACAACATTAAGAAAGCACACATTCAAAAAAAAAAACTTCTACATACAGTTGATTACTGTTTAACAATAGTATGCATCTATTACTGCCACTGCACATCTGATGTGAAGTCATAATCACGTTCCTCACTTGAAGAGAAAAGGGGAAGGGATGAAAGCCATATCTGACTCCTTGTTTTTGTGTTAAAGGGGTAAGTTTTTCTTTACAGCAAAAACAAGGAAAGGGGTCATGTCTAAAATGTGCAGATAAGCATGAGGACCACTTTTATTCAGACCATGTCACCGACGGCAGCTACCGCTTCATGACTGCTACTATCCCCACCTAATACAATCAGGGGAAAACCTGAAGTAGTCTACCAGCACTGAGATCAATATGGTTAAGGCACATTTTCCAGACATTACTTCTTAGAAAAGAATGAGAACATGACTGTGATAATGAGCAAATCCCAGACCAGATCTCTAGTCTGTTAATAGTCTCCTTCTGAGTCTGATTTTTATGGCTATGTGGGCCAAGCTCCTCAGATGTTATGTCATCATCAGATTTGTATAAGAACACTGTGGAAACACATAACTGGACCGCTGTCTGATGTTCTGCCACAGTGCTCCAGCATAGTTTTCAGTGTTTCTAGTTATACAGCCCTTCCCCTCTGTGGGCCAATAAACATACTCATTTCCTGGTGCACTACTATTCCTTTCTGCAACTGCGGAAGTGACAGCCACCGTGTGTGACATGGTGGCACTGACTTAAAGTGTGTATGCATAAGTATCATGTATACCTATGTAACCCCCACACCACCTTTGGCAAGCTGGCACCGCCCTTAAAAGAACTACTGCCAACTACATGGCATACAATTTTCTTTTGGCAGAACTACACTCATGGTACCACCCCTAGAGTTGGAGTGTATAGCAGGCTCATTATCTGCAGGATGGGGGGTGAGGGTACATACTTAAATGGACCTTTTAATTTACAACCAGGTCCAGGGGAGAGGATGCTAGATGTATGCTAGACCTAACTGATAAGAGGCCCCAATAATGTTCACACTAGAAGCAACAAGTGGAATGTCCAAAGCAGTAACTGGGATTTTGTAGTATGGCTTTATTTACAGTTGTTACTTAAAACAAGGGTGACTCTCCAAAGGTTTGTCATTGCAATACAGGCACACTCTCTTTTGCAGGACACTCTGCTAAACAGTACTGTTTTCCACAAAAACAGCTCTATCTCTCTTCCAAAGTGTATATCTGTGGGATGTGCCACACACTTTAAACATATTCCACACATTTCCATTTCCAAAGTATATATCTGTGGGATGTGCCACACATTATAAACTCCTCTTGGTGCATGGTTTTTGCCAGAGAACAGTGGTGCCCATACATGAACCACTTAGCCCTGCCTGAAACTCCAGATGGCATTTCTCTCACCCTTTGCCCCAAACAGCCTCTGCCACTCCTTCAGAGTTACACCAAATGAGTCTCCAGTCCCCAATGAATTGCTAAAGACTCAACTTTAACTTTGAATTCAGCACAGTTCTGGTGAAAGAGGTCCCGACCAGTGTGATCTAGCCTTATCTAGGGCACGCACACCCCTCAGACAACTCCCTCAGAGAACAGTCTCAAATGTTGTACTCATAGATTAGTTGTTCCTTCCTCCCAGTCATGAAAAGACCAAAAGGCACCTTACTTTCTCTGGCAGCTGTCATATTCTACTAACTGTTCTTCCTTAAGGCAGCTGTGAACTTCAGGAACTTCAGAGGATTGCCACTTGGATCCACAAGAACTGCATGCCCTCTCACTTCCTCTGGAGTGAAGCTAAAGAGTACAGCAGGCAAACTGAAGAGCTTACCAAACTAGGGTGAGAAATACCAGGGCTCCCTTTGACAGAGCCCCAATGGCAGACCTCCTGCTACTCTGACTGCCATGCTTGAACTTACTGATGAACATTATAAGCTCCCCAAGAGCAGCTGACTCTAAAATGGTCATGCCGCTGTAAGAGTTCAAAATAACATCATCATCCTTCTCTCAGGCTAGCGCAGCAACAGCACCGCATATTCTTTTCACCACTCTTGCCACTCCTAAAAGTTCTCCACAGCCATATTGGCTCTGACCAGAATTTGTCTCAACCTGCTGGCAGTAGAGCAGGTGAGAAAATTTCAAGAAGGCTAATGCATTTTTTAGGCAGGTGGGGAAAATAGTGTGTATGTTTAATATACAAGCTGCACAGATGGGGGAAGCAGCTCTTACTAAGCAAGGGAAAATGGTGCCCGTTAGAAACTGAACATTCTTACAGCTCAGTTATTTCAAACCAACAAAGGTATACAGACACTGGGACTCATTATTTCCTGGTCTCTGTTTCCTGATACTGGACTGGATGATAAATGGCGTAAGCTAATCCGCTTCAAGGATTTCTTCAACTCATTTTCTAACCCAGTATAGACATCAGTCAAATAGGGAATTTTGGGCAGAAGATACGAAACTCCAGGGAGACTAGATGGACCTTTGGCCTTTTTCTGTCATCGTCATTGTCTATAATGAATGTCATGCATACAGTAACAGACAGCAATCACATATTCAAGCGCTGACTGTGATACTAGCAACGTTGTTGAGGCTATATAAACAACTGACACATGAAATGTGTATTTTTAGACAGAAATAAGTATACAGTGCATCAGTGCAATTGCTGTATAACCACTGAACTTGGGACAACTGTATGTGGCATATCAAGGTACAGTCACAAAATCACATAGGTCCCAATTTTCAAACAGTCCTTAATGTGATGCAAGGTGCATCACTCTAGGGCTGCAACAAACTCTGGGTGCATCAGGGAACCTGTGCCCAATTTTATAAAAGGGGGTCCCTGTGCCCAAACTCCAGGAGTTGCCACAGCTGCAGGCTAGCACCAAACATATGGTGCACCTGCAGAAATTGTCACAGAGATACGTCCCTCCATCAGTCACAACACTAGAGGGGACAATATAGTTTGGGGGAGTGTGAAGCTGCTAGATAGGCAGGGGGCTGGGGACAGAAGAGGCATGGGAGGTGGCATGGGATGTTGGGGAGGCAGCTGGGCATGAAAGGGAGTTACTTGGCACCCGCAGGGTGTGTTAATTTTTGTATTTATTTTGTTAATGTCCATCAATTCATAGTATATTACTGCAAAGTACTGTACCTATTAATTATACTGAACATACATAGACAGCTCCTATCCAACACTTCCAAGGAGGGGCAAGTGATTTTTCCAAATAGCATGGCATCATATTGAAAGGTAACACAGCAGACCTCACAACTGTTAAGTTATACAGACTGTAACAATCATCCACTGTATACCTATTACTGGGGGTGCTGTATGATTGTTGCAGCCTGTATAACTTACCATTATGAGGTCTGTTGTGTTATGTTTCAGTATAATGCTTTGTTATTCATAAATATCACTTGCCCCTCCTTGGATGTGTTGGATTCAATCTTTCTATGTATTTACAGTAAAATTAATAGGTACAGTACTTTGTAATATTCTACTATGAATTGATAGACATTAACAAAATAAATACAAAAGCAAACGCATTCTGTTGGCTGCCGCATCACTCCCTTTCATGCCCAGCTGTCTCCCTGACTTCCAATATGCCACCTCCCATGACCCTTCTGCCCCCTGAGCCAACATTCAGATCCTCCTCATTCACCACAGTGTGTGGCATGGGTGTAAGTTGCTTGGACCACCTGCTAGCTAGTCTATGTTGAGTCCCATGATGTGTCCACAGCAGGGCTACCAAAAAATCAAATAAGGGGATGTTGCAGCCCTGCCATGATGTTGCCTCATACATGGATGTTTCAGTCACAAGGGTGACTCAGGGCAGCTTGGGAAAAAGCAATCCTGATTTCGATGCAGCCTGAGTTTGAAAACCGGGATTACCACAAAATCTGACACAAGATTCCACTTGCATTGTACACCTTTTACACAGGCACCTTGCATCAAATATCAGTGTTTGAAAATCAGACCCACATAGTGTAAATCCACCACAAGGTATGAGTACTTATGCACTGTAAGTGATGTACACAGTAAAGTGCTGATGACAGTGTAAGAAACCGATCGTACATGTGCACAGTGGAAACATATAGCAAAAGCACAGCACTCTTGCAGAAAATATAGGACAACAGTGGCATAGCACCACACAAACATGAACAACTGTACAAAGTTCACTGCAGAAATTGACAAAGAGGCACTATGCAACAGTAACACAAACCGTGATGCTGTCAGCTATATAGATGCCCATCCAATGATGTGCACAACCCAATACTGATTGCAACATCACACTGTCATCTACAATTTATGACAGGTGTGTGGTAGAGCATGCACACTACAAGGACAACACATCCTGTGCATACAAACATGGCACACCAGCAGCATAATAATAACGATGATGTGCTTACCATCACACAGCCACCTGTGTGCCTGTTCAGTGGCATGAGTATTCCCTCAGACTGGCTGGTTCCCTATGTACTCCATTATGTCATCTGACTGACTTGGGTTCCCATATGTGAGTTTCTGCTGGAGCATGGGCCCATTACCGCCTGTCTTTCCAGGATGTGGTGACTGTAGTGTGAAACAGATGATGTATATCAGCACACGGTATGTGCAGAACTGTAGTGTGTCTTTGGAAACAAAGTGACTGCTGTGTACATGCCTATTATATGAGCAAACATCATACAGTATAGAGCACAACCTACTGACTGTCGCGTGGCTTGCTGCTGTGACAGAGGGGACAGTGCAGTTAATAGTAAGAGAGCATGCACACATTACACAAGGTGGGAATTCCCAGAACACTAACATATACAGTATCTGCTACAGACCACATAGTAAGTACCACACAAGAGGCTAATTAAGAAGTTGGAGGACTTTAGGTGGAACAGTGTTTGGTAAGGTGAGTTGGAAATTGCATTAGGGAGAGACAGCAGATGGTAATGGTAAACAGGGCTAAATCAGGGACAGGGGAGTTTAAGACCAGAGTGCCATGGCGATCAGTCCTGGGTCTTGTTCTGATTAATATGTACATGATATTTTAGAGGATATTCAAGGAAAACTCTGTTAATTTGCTGATGATATAAAACTGTGTGGGAGGGAGATCACAAGGAAGTGGTGCAGGAGTTACAAAAAGACCTAAAAAAGTAGAGAATTGGAGTTGAGAAATGGACTAAGGAATGGCAGCTGAGGTTCAACGCCAAAAAGTGCAAAGTTATGCACTTAGGCAGATACAACTAGTGTGCAGAATACTGGATAGGAGGAAATAAACTGGCAGATACGTTGGAGGAGAGAGATTTAGGGGTCATAATTAGTGACTCACTTAAACAATCAAGCCAATGTAATAAAGCACACAGCAACACATAGTGGATGCTGGGTTACATAGGGAGGGGATTCAAGAGTAGGAGAAGCAATGTGATTCTGCCAATATAACCAAGCACAGCCCTCATGGCTCCTCGACCTGAAAAAGAAATGTGATAGCCACGTTAGTCCAGTTGATGGTGTAGAAGAAAAAAAAAGTCGCAGGTGCTACCTTTAATTGGACTAACAAAATTATTTCTGAAACTGGCTTTCAAGAAATAATGCTCACTTCTTTGTCAATGAGAAAAGAGCTGAACAGCATGTCAGGTATAAAAGTTTGATGTGGATTCAAAAAGGCCATGGTGTAGCATGTTTAAACTTCAAATCACTACAGTCAATTTACATTCGTAAAAAAACAGACAGGAAGAATTCCATTGTCATTACAGATACCTGCTGAAGAACTAACCTTAAGGTCAAAATGAGTTATATTTTAGTCTGGGGGGGCTGATGTGATGATTCAGGGACGAAAGGAGTAACATCTGAAGCATATCTTTTTATTCATCTCTGGTAATGTGCTAAAAAGGCAAGATTGTCATTAAGTCATTTTTCTTTAGTGTCTAAAAGCTGGATCACTTTCAGTTCCAATGTTCACCCCTCCTGACGGTTCTCGAGATTACCTTTTAATACTCTGACAGCAAAATCACTGATGGAGTGGCCTGGTCTTCAGCAATGTTCCCTTATTGATGTATTTTCATCTTTGTGGGTGATTGTGAATGTGAGGCAATTCATTCTTGTTTTGAGCTTCTGTCCAGTTTCACCAATATAGCAGCCATCCTCACATGTTGAACATTGTATCATATATATATCATATTGCTGGAAGAACAGAAATATGAGTTTGGGATTTTAAATGTTTTCCATTACGAATGACAGATGCCTCAGGTGAGATGTGTGTACGTAATTTGTTTATTACACAGTGTTGTACCTTTATCACCTAACTGGAGCTCTGTGGGAAGTTTGCTTTGCATTAGTTTCTGCTTCAGGTTTGGTGGTTGGCCTTCTGTGGGACTTATGTTGCTGTAGTCACACATAGAACCAGTACATCAGGCTATAGAAGCATTGGCCAGCAACAGATACACACTGACACTGCAACACATACACAGCCATTTCTGGTCATGTTGCGCAATACAGAAAACAAGAGGAGGACTTTGACAGAACAGCGCTGTTTTTTACTGACACTTCCCTAAGTTACATTAAGAAAATACTGTAGGTTAAATAAGGCACCATGTCACACAGAATATGGACTTTATGAGTTATGTGGATTCTATTTGTTACAATCCACAAAACCAGAAAATAAATTTTGATTCAAAGTGTTAATCGTTCATGTTTATATTTTTTAATGCAGCTGACGTACCATGTGAGTGAGAGCAAATTGTCTTTGTCTACTCCCAATGAGCAACCCCAGTACATCAGCCATCTCTTGCCTTTGTTCACCTGGCATTGCCTCCGCCCACTGGATGTTCTAAGTATATCTATATAATCAGTGCATATGTGAAATAGTCCATTTAAAGATGTATCATATTATATACTGTATGATTTAACACCCTTTCTACAAAGATGTTGAAAAACTAAACCAATTTTTATTTCAATGGTAACTGACAAAAGGCAGCTTTGCTGGGGACTAGGTAGGGAAATTCTACTTCAGAAGAGCTCCAAACTGCAGCTGTAACTGATACACAACCAGTATTCAAGTTTTGCAAGTATTTCTGAAACACTAGGCTCCTTTAGCGTACAACTTTGATGAAAATCAGTGCATTCTGTGTCTAGATTGGTTACATACAGTTGGTGCCATAAAAGACTTAGGCAAGTGTACTCTATGTTCCATTGCAAAAGGAGATAAATGCATTTAACTACAACCCTTTATTTTGTTTATTTGTGATTTTTGACCAGGAAAGGGGCACTAGGCTGCAATAGCTTATTTCAAGCTGCATGGTGGTGGTGGTGGTGGGCGGACATGACCCTGCTCTATTGACAGAGGAATATCGGCCTTGACACTGGGTAAATACCCCTTCTTATCTCCTGTATGTCCCATGGGATCTTTAACTTCCACCAGATCAATTACCAGAGATGGGCAGAAGAGACCTTGGTTTAATGTTTCATTTGAAGGATGGCACCTCAACTGGTCAGTACCCCTCTCCTACGGTACTACAGTGTCAGTTATGGGTATTTCCTCAAGTACCTGACACAGAGCTGGAGCCCACAATCTTCCAACCCTCTGGCCCCAGATGGGAGTGTGCTATACTCACTGAGCGCTAGTAGGGCAGACCTAGACATGTCATAAAGGATGGTAGGGGTTCTAAGTAGTTCGACAAAGGAAAGCGAATATAGTTTATTTTATAATTCATGACTGGGAATGGCAAAGCTTACTTTCCAGTGTGTCCCAGGAAACTGCCATACCTCTAAACTTCCTCCCTCATAAATCAGGAACACTGCTTAACAAAATCAGTGTGAAAGGACCAAAATCAGGGACACATATCAAAATTGTGATCTCGGTCAGAAAGTTGATGGGATAAGGGACTTGATGAAAAAAGCATTTACTGAAGAGGAACAGGTCTGTAACTTTAATGTTTGACATTATTTTGTGTATACAGTCCCCATTGTTTATTCACTGAAACCACAATTTCAGGAGGGACAGAAGAAAAAATATTAAGCAAAATCAGGGACATCCCTGAAAATCAGTGACAGCTAAAAGGAGCAGAGAGGGGTTAAATGAGTTTCTCTGAGTCACACAGTACACAAGTGGATGATTTGGAAATTAATCTCAGATCTGCTGGATGTACCATGCATGTTCAAAGCTAGTTACAATAACTTCTTGGCTATAGCATCACTGCAATCAAGGAATAAACTGAACAGTATTTGCCCCATGGACCAGTTAAAGCATCAGTGTGTCTGGTCACATATTAATGTTTATATTCTTAATAGCCTTTTTTCCTTGGGGGAAGGCAGCACTAGATTCAGACTGTGCATAGATGTTGTGACTTTCCCATTAATGTAGGTGCTTGCCCTGTCCTTCCTGGCCCTGTGGGATGAGACTAAGATGATTACTGATCTTGTTTTAGCCCCTGCCAGGAAAATATTTTATAAAGAAAACAAACATCCAAACCATACATCAGTGTTCCCTGCACCCTAAGGGCAACATTCAAAAATGTTTACCTGGAATTTTCATACTGCTACAAGTTCACCACAAGGACAAACAAGTTACTAAGACCTACCCACTTCTAATTACAACACAAATCAACCCTCTTGGAGAGGCTGAGATCAAACCCCCAACACTGAGACAACATTCTGATTTAGGTATTATAGTAAACACTGACTGCTGCATTTTAACCAACAGTAGAATTACAGATGGAGTAGGTAGTATTGTCCATCAGTAACATAGGAATGTCATGGCAGCCAAAGTCTTTTAATAGACAGCTTAGAAGATTAGCTGCTATTTTTTTTAGTTGTTTTTTTAACCAGGTATAGCACACTAAGCTGAGAGCTTTTTTACAGGAGCGACCTGGGAGCATGAGGAGGTTAAGTGACTTGCTCAGGGTCACACAGTATGCAAGTGGAAGCTGTGGGATTCAAACCCAGGTATGGTCTGCTGGATGTCACCAGATTTGCAGCTCAGAGCCTTAGACCACTGCGCTATACTGCCTCAACTGCCTATACTGCTATATTTGCATGTGGTCAGTGTCAATTGTTAAAAAGATAAAACAGAAGGAGACTCACCTCTTGTAGCAGCTGATCAACTTTATCCTGCAGTTGGCTGCAGCGTGCACAAATGCCATACCTGCAAAATGGTGGCACAGATCAGCCATTTGTGTCATGCCTTAAAGAACATTGTACTGTACAAAAGTTTAATGAGTGGCAGGAGGAAATTATCCTGAAGGGTTCCTCACAAATAATGCCAAAATAATTGATATGGTGGAAGTGGAGTGGATAGAAATGACGTACAACATGCCTTCACTGGGAGCTATGATTCATTCAGTAAACACACTTATAAACCCACTGCTAAACAGAAGTCTGGAGGAGTACTGTGCTGGGACTGCACTTATCGAAAAATAATTTCTGCAGTAGAGTGCCCTGGCCCGGGCCAACAGGCCACCAAACCAGACAGATTACCCACCAGCAGCAGACACAGATAAACCTCTACAACAGCACCAGACTTTGGATCAACCCTCAGAAGTGGCAGACACAGTATCAAGCCCCCTCCCACAAACACATTGCAAACAGTCCTCAGCTAGTGGACTGTGCGGAGCTGATGGCAATCCTGGACTGATCGATCTTCAATGACCTAGCCTTATTGCTGTGAGACCTTGGTGTCTGTGTGGTCCAGTTTTTCATATCCTGGTTCACTCCAAACCATGATGAGGCTCCAGGGAGATCCTGATTACAGCCATCTCCATGCTCTTTACTGCTGAAGCAAGCATCCCCCTGATACAAGCAGCACACTGCAAGGGAGAAATTCTGTGGGAAGGTAGCAGGCTGGGGTTCCTCCTGGACTTGTCATCTCAGACCCAGGACCACAGGATGCTGCTGCAAGGGATTAAAAAGACTTTCTTGGAAAAAGTGGTGCAGGCTCAACTGCTCTTCACAGTTAGACTTCAAATCACCTACAAGCACAAGATCCATATTTTTACAAAACCTGAAGTGGCTTCAGCCTTTCTGGATAAATTGAACATTCAGGAAGTCAATGTGGCCCCAGAGTTCACTTCAGACAGTGACCCTGATTGACTGTATTCTTCATATGGAACTTATTACAAGATTTTGGCTCAGGAAGCACTGTCTTGGGGCTTGGGGTTAGAGGCTTCTCTGTTTGGCCCTGTTTGCTCTTCATATTTAAAATTTCATGCAGAGATACTAAGTTTACTATCTTGTTCCTACCTATGTTATTTTGCAGATTTATCTCTGCATGCTGAGTGTTCTCCTACTTTAACGGGACAGGTACCACATCTAGATGCACTGAGGTGCACTACTCAGTTTGTCAATTTTAATAATTTTCTCTTTAATAGCCTGGCACTCGCACAGTGTCACTTTGGACACCCAGGTGTAAAGGGTTTAGCAAATAACTTAACCTAGCCCAGACTACCTGTGCTTTGTCCTGTCTTCCTTTCACAGCTGACCAGCCTCCCCCATACCTTGTTCAGTTCTGCGAGAGGGGAAGTTTTTCAGCAAACAGACAGTGTCTGGCATCTCCTGTGATGAAAGTACCATATCTAATGGCTTTATTTTCCCAGACTCTTTACTCCTGGATATTTGCTTTGGCAGAGGAATTCTATCTGAGTGCAATAATTTTAACATGTGATCATTGAATTTATATTTCACCAGATGTTGACTTGAATCCTGTTCTTGCATATATTCTACATGTGTATACACGTTGTGCATTTTATTTGATTTTGATAACCCAGAAATAAAAACTAAGACAAAAAAATGCAGTGTGGGAACTCAAACTGCAATGGAGTCCTTATGATGGACTAACAAGAAGCAAAAAGAATCATGTAGATTTGTGTTCAAGTGTAAATCTTAATGGTTACATGGCAAGCATGTTCTGCCCTGCAAGTTTGTTTTTTTTTCTTACACTGCAGGCTTCCAATGAACTGATGGGCCTGAGGCTCTAAAAGTGATCAGTAATTAGAAAATATCATTAGGTGGGGAAAAGGCAGCACTGATGCCATGCTTTTTGTCTCCAAGAACAGCAAGAAAAAAACACATCTCACCCTTTGAAAACCTATTATCTGATGAGGCCTCACTATCATTCACTTAGCATTTCACATATCTTGATACTTGGTTTGTGAATCATCTAACATGTGAGAAATACAACAGTACCTCCCAGTCAAAAAAAACCTACAAAATGTAAATGCTCTACTGATCCAAAGAATCTCCATCTCTGTCTGTCTCGCTGACTGTTTCTCCAAGAAGAACTGATAGTACAATAGTATCTCATTCCTCTCAGCAACTACAGGGGCACCATAATCAATGACTGTGCACAAGACTCACTAGAAAGACTAGATTAGACAGTGAGTAAATTATAGTTTTAGCCTTCTGTGCTCTCTCTAATCCACCACTGTAATCTAAATCACACCTAATTAAAAGATTCTTAATTATTGCAAAGTTAGGGAACGACCAAGCCTAGTGAGTAGCTACAAACCAGTCTTGTTAATAAATGTAGATAGCACAATTTTCACTTAAGCCATCACAGCATGAGTCAGTGAAGTGTTCATAAAATTAATACATCTATACCAAGCGGGTTTCATAAGAGAAAGGCACAACTCAGACAGTCTATGAAAGGTTATTACTATAATGAACAAGACAAGTCCACTATCCAAGTCAGATTACTTTCCCTAGGTGCCAGTAAGGCCTTAGAGTCAATGGAGTGACCCTATTTGTTGACGTATTTAAAGCATTTTCACTGGTTTTAATTTCCTTACCTTAGCATCATTGTTATATCCTAACTGCTACTGTTAGAGTTAATAGCACTGTACCAGCTAAATTTCTGCTAAGCTGATGTACTCATCAGGGCTGCCCTTTATTACCTGTTGTGTTTGTTTTGGCTATTTTGGCAGTAAAAATTAGGACTGCTCCTGAGGTCCAGGGGGTGGGAATTGACACATACCATCAGAAAACCACTGCTTTTGCAGGTAATATCCTGCTTTCTTTAGCCAGTACTTATACATCACTCCCTTTGTTTATGTCTATTATAAAGGACTTCAGTGTGATGAGCTGTTTTAAAGTCAACTGATCTCAGGCAGAAACCCTCAGCCTATCCTTTTAATTCCAATCAGTGGCTATTCAAAACTGATGCAGAAAAATGCATCAAGCCTCACTTTTACACATTTAGACATTTTGGTTACTACAAATGCCTCTTAATTGATATAATCCCTCCTCCTCCTGTATAACCCAGATTATGCAAATCATTAAGAGATGCACACAAATGTTGTTCTCATTTAGGCGCAAAGTCAAAGTGTAGCCAGTACTTATACATCACTCCCTTTGTTTATGTCTATTATAAAGGACTTCAGTGTGATGAGCTGTTTTAAAGTCAACTGATCTCAGGCAGAAACCCTCAGCCTATCCTTTTAATTCCAATCAGTGGCTATTCAAAACTGATGCAGAAAAATGCATCAAGCCTCACTTTTACACATTTAGACATTTTGGTTACTACAAATGCCTCTTAATTGATATAATCCCTCCTCCTCCTGTATAACCCAGATTATGCAAATCATTAAGAGATGCACACAAATGTTGCTCTCATTTAGGGGCAAAGTCAAAGTGTTTAAGCTAGTCTGTGTTTCAGAGTTAACATTTATGATGCATAATCTTGGTAGTGATTTTCCCTCTGGTCTCTACAGGAAAATATAAACCTTGCTTAAGCAATTATTTTGGGGTAAAAATAATTCCAGACTTGGTTTTGCATATTGAAGCAACTCTATAAAGCAGATTTTCTTTCCTTAAAATATCCACAAGTATCACATGGAATTTTTAATGACACAACATATTCAAGTGTGAGGTGTTCACAAAGGTACTTTAAGACTCCTTTGTGTCCCCACACAGCTACTGATTGTTTTTCAGTGAATTTGATCACTGCCTGCTGCCTAGTCATTCTTAATACTTTCTCAGGGGGTTCTTTAATGTGGGGATTAGTTCCGTTTTACCACCGACTGTCTGATGATGTTCCATGCTGCCTAGCCACCCACACAGACCACGTTTTGGGGAATTGCACATTCAGCTGATGTTATTTTGGGGTCTGTTAGTCTTCTACAGTGTTGCCTGCAATTTAGACATTTTGTACAAGTGTTTTACTACTTACCTGCTAACCCTGGATGTCGCCATGTCTGGATGTCTCGTGCATGAGCACTAGCAGCTGTGATCGGGACATAGCCCAACAGCTTGCACATGCGCAGTTAGGGTTTAGCCCTGTAGCCTTTCCCACTGCATACTAATTGTCCTTTTGTTCTGGTTTTACTCTTTAGGCCTTACAGCCCCCCCAAGCTCACTTGACTCGCAGTAGCGTGTCCGAACACCGGCAAGCTCCCTCCTGGAGCAGGACATCACCGGACCACACAAGAGGTAAAGGATACCTCCCTCCAAAGGATCTTTCTCTATCTGTGTGGGGTGTTAGCCCATCGACACTGTGCATCGACTGCCCCACCCGCCACAGCCACCCACCCACCCCTTAATTTATAGATCCTCCCTGACATCACTTCCTGCTGGTGAAATACTAAGTCTCCACTTTGCCATTTGCAGGTTATACCTGCCAACCACTAGAGGGACCCATACTCTCCACCTTGGTTACACTACCTATCCTCCTCCCTCCTACTTCCTAGAACCCTCCTAATCTCCTGAGCCACTCTGCTCCTCTCCAAGTCACACCTACCATTACCCACACCCCCCCTCAGCACCTATCCCCACAAACTAGCCCACATTCTGACTCAGAACTGCTCAGCTGAACTCACACCCAGTGACCACTCGGAGTCGCTATTTCTCACCCTATTTCTGACCCCAACCCAGCCTGCTTCGGATCCCCTGAACATGGATCTCTGCCCTCACCCAGGGACTTCACCAGTTGCCCTGGCTGAGGCTTGAGCCTTGTACCCTATCAACCAGAGTCCGTGTCACTACCACTAATCCAAAGTGGTAACCACATTTTTTAGAAGTCAACCTAAATACTTCTACCATACTATCTGACTACCACCAAAGAGCCATGTTAATCCACCTCCTCCTAAAATGCCTCCCCCTCATTTATTTTCTAGTACCCTAGTCCCACCAGCCAGCCATCCCCCCTGGATCACTGGAACCAGCACTGGCAATTCTCCCCGACATAGCTCGCACTCACCCCACACTTACCATATACACTGGCCTACAACACCCATTCACCGTGTACCACCCCACCGCCTTCCCAGGCCCCACTTGGTGGCTTATCGTTCTCGCCTTCCCATCCTGCCAATCTCTACCCATCCCCTGTTTCCCCAAGGTCCCCCCATCCCCTCATACACGTAGGAAGCACACATATTGCCACGTCCTGGCCAGAGCTGTGGTCCTCCTTCTACTCCTAACAGGCAAACATACATCCTAACCCAGGCCCCTCCTAGACCAGCCCATCAGGTGGGCCCTGTGATCTGAGTGTTGCCAGCTTGAATATATGCAGCATCTTGAAAAAATTTGACACCCTCCAGTGCTGGGTCATGCTGCACAAACCAGATGTCATAGCACTGGTGGAAACCTGGCTATCAAAATCCACACCTGACTCATTTGTCGCCCTCCCTGGCTACACCCTATACCGGGAGGATCATGTAGGCAAACGCGGGGGTGGCTGTGTGATTTATACCAGGGATTCTCTCACTGGTCAAGCACTCCCTTCCCCGGCCCTGGCAAGTGGGGCACAGGCTCTAACCCTTAAACTTACTCCAGACCCCTCCTGGGGCCCACTGTATCTCACTTCTGCCTACATTCCACCAAAGAACCAAAACCCAGCACTATTATCCTTAACTGATTATCTTGCCACCCTCCCACATAGGGCTGAACAAGTCCTTGTGGGAGACCTCAACATGAACTGGCTCAGCCCCACCTCCACCACCACCCAGAATTCCACTGCTGCCATTAATCTGACACAGCTAATCTCCCAACCCACAAGACCTAACCCTAATAGAGGTACCAGCACCCTCCTAGATGTTATCATCACCAATGCCCCCAAAAAATCCTGGACATCAAAATCCTCCCTGACTCACTCAGTGACCATTGCCCTATCCTATTCCACTGGGTGACCACCTCGCCAAAACCCACAGCCCAGCACACACTTCATCGGCATCTCAGACCAGGTGGGCTGAAAAACCTCAGGCAATTTCTTGCCCAAACAAACTGGTCTCCCATTCACCATGCTCCGGATATAGACTCTGCCCTTACCTTCTTTTCCCAAACATTTAACAAAGCCTGTGACCTCTTCACACACCTCACAGCTGCCTGAACCAAAAAACATAAAGTGCCCTGTATTACTCCTGCCCTATTACAGTTATTCAGACTTAGGGATAACCTGTTGCACCTTGCAACAGAAACAGGCTGGCCGGCTGATAGACAGGCCTACAATGCTGCATGGAATAAGTGCACCTGGGCTGTCCGAAAAGCCAAGGCTGACCACTGTCAAGCCACCTTCACCTCCTCCTGGGGGTGTGCCCAAACTTTTTGGGACAATGTCAAACAATTGAATGGGAGTGCACGCTCCCCTCCCTTGTCCCTGATCACCTTTGGCAGCACTACCGTTATGGACCCTACAGGCATTGCAAACTACCTCAACACATCCTTTATGGACCTCAGCTCTATCCTCCCCAGTAATTTCTTTGACCCACCACCCTCCCTACTGGCCCCAGCCCCCCAACACCCTAGCTTCTACCTATGCAGGGTAACTGCCCAGGAAGCTAGACCCCACCTGATCTGTGCACTAAAAAGCAATAGTCCCGGCGACGACTCCGTGGACCCCAGCATTCTCCGGCTGGTACTGGATCAGGTCCTTGCCCCACTCATCAGCCTTCACAACAAATTCCTCTGCCTGGGGCAGTTCCCTACCACATGGAAAACTGCCATTGTTACTCCCATTCACAAAGGGGGTGACAGGTCCTCAGCCGGGAACTACCAGCCTATCTCCATACTCCCACCCCTCTCCAAAGCCCTTGAAAAACTGGTTGCCACACAAATCACTGAGTACCTGACAAAACACAACATCCTCTGCCCTGAACAGCATGGTTTCCATTCAGGACACAGTACAGGCATGGCAATAGTTGAATTCTCAACATTCCTACACACATCCCTGGACTCTGGCTCCCTAGCCAGGGCAGTGTTCATCAACCTTTCTAAGGCTTTTGACACTGTCTCACACCCCCTCCTGCTAGATGCCCTCTGCCACACTGGCTTCACTACTGGGCCACTCACCTGGTGCACCAGCTATCTATCGGCCCGCTCCCAATGTGTCAAAATTAATGGAACACTTTCAAAAATGTGTCCCATCTGCTCAGGGGTTCCTCAGGGCTCCATCCTGGGACCCCTACTCTTCTCGCTCTACCTTAACACCCTGCCCAGTGCATGCACTGGGAAAATGCTGCTGTATGCAGATGATGCCATCATCTTTGCCTCCCACTGTAACCCTACCTCCCTCCAGGACTCCCTGCAACTTTCCTATAATGATGCAGAAACCTGGTTTAAAGAGCACAGACTGATCATAAATCTCAAAAAAACAAAAACGATGCTGTTTGTCCACCCCCAAAACAAAGCCAGCAATTTCCCACTCCATATCCTCCTCTGCTCCAAACAGCCTCTAGAGCAAGTAAACTCCTACAAGTACCTTGGGGTCACCTTTGACTCAGCCCTCACCTACCACACCCACATTGATACTCTTGCCTCAGCAACCAATGTGTGGCTAGGTATCTTATACCACTACAAAAACTGTCTCCCCCTCACTGTCCTCCGGCTTGTGGTGACATCCTCTATATTATACCTGGTTGACTATGGACTACCGGTCTATGGTGCTGCCGACACAACTGCCCTCAACAAAATCTGCCTCATCCTAAACAAGGCATGCAGGCTAATCACTGGGACCCCTAGGCTCACACATTCATGCCAGCTCTATGGTTTGGCAACATTGCTGAACCTAGATGAACGACTACAATATCAAACATGCCTAATAGCAAAAAAAACTCTTCTAGGGCTATCCCCACCTGGACTGACAGCCTCCCTCCACCTAGCCCAACTCTTGGTCTGTACACAGACCTCCTGCAAGACCACTTTCCTGGTACCGAGATCTAGGACCTCCAATGGACAGAGGTCATTCCACCATAGAGCCCCTTCCTGGTACAACTCCCTCCCTCTCCCCATCTCAGATGCCCCCACAATTTACAAATTCAAAACTGCACTCAGAAGTGAACTATTCAACACGCGTAGTTGCACCTATATAACTTGAGGTGCAACCCTCTGTTCCCTGACAATGCCCACTGGGCAGCATCCTTACCGCACCAATTTAAATTCATACCATGGCTGTTTGTACTGACATTATTCCTGTTGTTTGCCCTTTCTCCATACAAGTGTGTACCTCTTCTGATTAAATTGCTTCTGCTCTAGTGACTGCTCATACTGTCATACTACTATGTGCCACTACTATGTGCCACTGTAACCAAACTAGCCTCTCTGTATAATTGTTTCATCACTTGTGCCTGCTATCAATGTAACCCATATCCTGGAACTAAAATGCTTGTATGTGTATTTGTCATGTTCTTTATCACATGTGTCTGCAAACTATGTAACCTATATCCTGGAACCATGAATGCTTGTATTTGTATTTGTCCTCTATGTGACGAGGTACCTTTGGAAATGAGCCTTTGGCTCAAAGGTTGTAAACTGATGTGCAAATAAATAAACTAAAATAAATAAATAAAGTCATGTACAATACCTGGAAAAACTATTCAGTGGGTTGGAGGTTCCTTGAGCAGGATCCCACTGGAAGTGTGTCTTTAAATCATATATGTTTAATGGTCTCCCTAGACATTTCTGTAAGAATCCCAAGCTACAGCGGAGCCCTCTTGGAAGGCATGGCTATGGATTTTTATTATTTATTCTATTTAAAATTTGATGACCGGGAAAGGCACACTGAGCCAAGGCTCATTTCCAGGTGCGACCCGGGTATGGAGTGTACAGTGAAAACAGAGAGTGACAAAAGGGGGGGAGTACATACAGTATATACAGACATATAATACTTTTCATAAAATATAATTAGTTAACATACAAAGTAAATAATGGTGTGAGGCAGGAGTACAGTCACAGACTTGGGTATGGAGGTAGAGACTGTGAGGGAGCTCTGCTGTGTGCTGTGACCATTGGAGCATTTAAGGCAGTCTGGGGTGGAGAGGGGCCTGAGAAGTTGCATCAAGGCAGAATGAGAAGGGGACAGGTGAAGGTTAGAGGGAAGGTTGTTCTAGAGAATGGGAAGATGGTAAGAGAAGTCAGCTTGGCCGATGAGAGTGTGAGGGCGGGGCAGGTGGAAGGTGCATGGTTCCCTGTGGTGAAGAAGGTAGTTTTGGGAGGTGGCAGGAGAAACATGGGAGGTGAGGTGGGGGGGTAGGAAGTCAAGCCAATATTTTGCTTTGAAAGAGGCACTGTGGATGGTTCTTCTGTAGAAGAGAGGGGAAATGGCGAGTGTAGCATAGAGTAGGCAGTGGTGAGTGAGTGGGGGGGCAGCGGCAAAGTGACTGAAAGAGTTGAGAAGGGTGTCTAGTCTGGAGAGAGAGAGGAGGTTGGGGCCGTACCATAGATTATGTCAGCATAGTCTGTAACGGGCAAGATTGTTTTGCCATGAGCTCGCAACAGGTGGGGATGGGTATGCTGGCCCTGTGTTGATAGAGGATGGCTAGTTTGGGCTGGAGCTTAGTGCAGATGGCCTCAACATGCAGGGAGTAGCTGAGGTGGCTGTCCAGCCATACTCCTAGGTACTTGAAAGCAGGGACTAGCTCCGGGGTGAGCCAACCAAGGTGATGATTGCTGGGAGGGCTGGGAGGGTAGCAAGCTTCTGCCTGGAACCAAAAACCATGATGACAGTTTTTTTTTAGCATTCAGGGTAAGCAGGTTCTCAAGGAGCCAGGATTGGACTCTGCTGAAGTAATTTTGGAGGTTGGAGAGGCTACTGTCTTAGTAGGGGCCTGAGGCAAAGATGATAGTGTCATCTGCATATAGATGCACATTGGAGGAGAGGCAGGTGGATGGAAGGTTATTCATGAAGAGTGAGAAGAGGATGGGGCTGACTATAGAGCCTTGGGAGATGTCAGATAAGATAGGGAGAGGAGTAGAGATAGTGTCACCTATTTGAACAGATTGTTGTCTGTCATGGAGGTACGAGTGGAACCAGGTGATGGTAGGTTGGGCTAAGCCAATAAAATTAAGTTTTCAGAGTAGCAGCGGGTGGGAGACAGAGTCAAAGGCTTTAGCCAGGTCTATGAAAATGGCTGCTGTGGTTAGGCCATTTTCCATGGCAGAGAGGATGGAGTCAGCTACACATAGAAGGGAGGTGATGGTGTAGTGGTGATTTCTGAATCCTGACTGTACAGATGAGAGGGAGCTGTTGGAGGAGAGAAAGCCAGACAGTTTGGACAGTATAAGGGATTTCTGGACTTTGGCAAGGGAGGGGAGGAGCGAAATAGGCCTGTAATTTCCCGTTGGGCGAGATCTCCGCCTTTGTGCAGAGTGATGATTTTGGCCATTTTCCAGGCTTTGGGGACAGTGGCTGTGGACAGAGAGAGGTTTAGTATGTGAGTTAAGGGGCCACAACAGTGGAGGCAGAGATACGGAGCAGTTTGGTGTGAATACTGTCAGGGCTGGATTTGGACGTGTTAAGGGAGGCGAGTGTGTTGTACACTTCCAGAGGTGTGATGGGAGGAAGGAGGAAGCCGGGGGTAGGGGAGGGTGGTTCGGCTGACTTGGGGGTGGGAGGGGGGAGTCAAATATAAAGCCTTGGGCTGGAATGATAGGAGTTCCCTATACCACCTTCTCTGAAATTATTAGCATATTCTTATTTAATATAAACATGTCAAATGGTACAAGTGAGTGGAAAAAGAATAATTTTATTGAAACACATTATAGACCCCGATGACAAATTCTGAATATCCATTATTCAGCACACAGAAATGTCTATGACAGACCATGTAGTGACTTCTGGTGCTATTGACAATGTTGGGAATTAGGAACTCAGTTAACCAGGGCAGGCACCATAAGCCAGATCTTGTTTCCAGGTGCAACCTGGGAGCACAAGGAAGTTAAGTGACTTGTTCTGGGTCACACAGTATACAATTGAGGGCTGATGGGATTCAGTCTCGGGTCTCCAGGTTTGCAGCTCAGTGCCCTTAACCACTATGCTATACTGCCTCCCTCTATGGACAAACGTTATACTGGATACAAGATGCACACCACACAAGTCTTTCATGCAGTCACTGAGAAGTTAACAAATGGAAGCCATCACATTTAGTCATCACCGTTAGAGACAGATCCAGATCCTTTGTTCAGCTTTGAGTGGAATAGTCATTCAAATCAGGGTTCCGCATTTCTATTTTTGAATGTTCTGTTTTACCCCTACCAATCCAGCCACTCACTCCTTTGGGCAGCCAACCTTCACCTCCACTACTTCTCCTTGTTTCACCATCCACTGCCTCCTACTGTCCTGACTGACCAGTTGTATCCCTTCGATGGGGGGGACCCCTATCCATGGGGCAACTCGGTGGGGAGATTGAAGTGCCATAAGCATTTCCTTCCATCTAAGTTGGGCGGAGGTGCAGCTAGGTGGCTTTGCAGCAAGGGGAGGTGGGCCACTATCATCTGACCAGCATCAGTGACCACTTTTTGCTTTTTCTGCCCTCCTACCTTAATTGGGCCTGAATGAGATGGCAACCTCAGGCAGGAATGTGCAGGGGCATGTCAGGGCTGCATGCCGATATGCACATCCAGCAATCCACCACCAGGTGCCAAAGCCCTGCCCACCCCACCAGGAGGGAAGCATCCAATGAACATTCTGGAATCCCTCCCTGTCAGCCTCCACTTCTGACACCTGGGCTCGGGAAATGAACCCGCATTGCCAGCGTGATGAGTGAACCCCTTCATTTGGCACCACAAAGCAGGTTAGGGTTCCACATTTCTGAACTTCAGTAGAAGTAATGGAGTGATGGAGGATCAATACATTTCAGCCTTGCAGAGAAACATAAGGTCACATAACCCAGTTAAACATTTTACGTACTATACATGTCACTTTATTCCAGCAAAATCTAAAACACTTAACTCAGATCCACAACTGCTGAAATGTTCTTCACACAAAGGGAAAATCACTCACATATGCAACTATGGCAAGTTAATTGAATTGTGGCAACAAGTATGGATGCCATGTTAATTGATCATGCAATGTACAATAGCTGAATGTGCTAAATGGGGTCCTAATATAGATGTGTAGCCCTACATCACCCATTACAAAACCTAAATGTTTTTGGTTACTATACATCATTACAGCTAAAAATGCATGCCTTAGGCATTGATTTGACACTGACTAACCCAAATTTGCTGAGCGGGTGAAAGAGAGAGGTCTACCACAGCCAGTTTTGAGCATGTATCACCTGCAAACCTACAGTAGTACAATATGAACAATAGCAACTGAACTAAAGCCCATATATGTAGTCAAAACACCATAAAGCCCTCAAGTAACTGACAGTCCATTAAATTATATTAATTCAGATTGAGGAAAATTCTTCCCCAACCACCTCCACTGAATATTATTGGTTGCCTGATACCAGTGGGACATGAGTTTTTTATAGACTGCAATTAGTGTTAATATTTACCTATTACACCGTACTGAGCACAGATTTTTGCTACTCCCACAAAGGGTATTTTGTTTACAAACTGAAGAACTTTTAAGATTTTCTTTTTTGCAATTGAGTATGCTTAATTAAGATTTTCAAAGTTACAACAACAATCAAAAAAGAACCAACATGTAATAACAAGACAGTGCAATAAACATCTTAATATCAATAATAAAACTCAGAAAACATAATTAATATAATAATCCCCTAACACAACTATCCTACCCTTCAACCCCAACCTCCCAACATTGTTTTTAAATTAAATGGTTGATTCCCACCTCCATATGTTTGACATGGGCATGATTACCACATCATATATTGCCAATAATATTAACTGAACTGCTGTATTGTTTTGGGCTTGTTAATCTGTTTTAAAACACTAAAATGTTAATTATCAAAATATTTAGGTAACAGATTCAATCTTTCTATGTATTGCATATAAACTGCAGTTCCCCTCATGCATTTCATATTGCCTCATGATGTTGTAACAACAAATGTTATTCTGCTGAACCCTTAAGATATGCTACAGTATATGCCACTCTAAAACTTAAAACCAAAACTGTCAGTCAAGCATTTGCCCAAAGGGATAGTTTTGACTAGAACACTACTGTACATGAATGTTACCATTAAAGTCTCCAATGACTTAATTAATTTCAAGTGTAGGCTAAAATATTATATTAAAGCGGAATCATTTTCCACATAAAATGTGGCAAGCTTAATGGTTTCATAGGCTTTAAAAACCATATCCCTGAATCTCATTTGTGCAAATGCCATTACTTAGATTTAGTGATTTATTGTACTTTTTCTGTAACATTACACCTCATTAGAAACAGCCTGAATGTTGTAACTGTTACAGTGCAAACAGACCTCTCATTGCTATGGTCAAAATATTGTGGGGTACATTATTCTAACAGAAGGTGGCATTTTAAGGATTTACTACCTACTCATTGTTCTGGGAATCCTTTTCCTGTCTCCTCCAGAAGCAGGCTCATCAATGTCTCATTTTATGAAATTGTGTTTGCCCGCTGCTTGATTTCAAACCTCCACTCAAACCTCATATTACATCTATAATTACTCCAAATACATCATGTCCTATTTTTACACTTGCACTGCTGTTCCAGAACAACATGCCCAATTTAAATGAGTTCATGCCAATGTGCCTGACATAAATTATGTCAGCCCTCCTAGCTGGCTACTATCTGAACCTGTGCCACTGTTTCCTTTCATCCAGCTCCTAGTATAACTCATAGCCTGGCTTCTTTCCTGCCAAGTATGTTCATGCATAATTAGAGTGGGTTGGAGTATAAGTTAAACTGGAACAAAAAGGTTCATCTTAAGTGCCCCTTTTCACCCACCCTGCACTCTGTCCTGCCTGAAGTACCCAATTAGGATTAAGTGCCACTTTTAAATGCCCCCCATTGGGCCCCACAGCCAACAGGCAATTGAAACAGTAACTTTGCCTCTCAAGAACAGATCTGCCTCTTTCTGAGCATGATCCCACTCTCCCGCATAGCCAGTGAGCATCTCTTATCCTTAGCACATGTGTGGCTGGGTATTTTCCCTTTCTGCTGACTTACTCAGGCATAGTTCTCCTGTGTATACCTACCCAATCTATTGACACCATACATGCTCTAACACTTGGAAAAGGGCAAGGAGGCTAAAAAGGCTCTGCCTTGTTCATGCCTGAGTAGCATCACCTGCATCATCAGTTGCTCACTAATGAAGGAAATTTTCCACCTGGAATAAGGAAGACCCTCAAGTGTGGGAACTAACCCCTTTATCTGAATCATCATTGTCTTTTAACATGCATTTATTTCTTTATTTATTGAAATGTTTCACCGGGAGGGCACACTGAACGACAAGTTGCTCATCTCATGGTGTGACCTGGGGGAGGGGTTACATAGGGTTGTGAAGGATGATTAGTTACAACAGTATGTGGGTAGTACAAACAATACACCATTGTAAGTGTGTGCAACAGTTGGAACATAAGGTATTGTACAATAAACAGTAGTGGAACAGTGGGTAAATTACAATACATGTCCAAAATCATACAAAAGAACATATAAATGTTAATGTACAAAATAGTAATAATGTGATAGAACCATTTATAGTGCATGACTGTGCCAGAAGTAGGCTTGAGGTAGTACGCAAGTGTTGCTGGAGTAAAAAGGATGGGGTTAGGTTGTGCACCATGGTGACCCAGAAGGGCAGGGGGAGAAGAGAGGGGGGGACAGGCAAGAACTAAATATGAGAAGAGGGGGTAGCCATTTCCTGATTTCTCCCTTCAGGATGTTGAGAACCCTGCTGGGGAGTCATAGTAGGAAGGCAAAAACTAATGATTTTATTTTTTACTGTCTGCTAACTGTCTTGACCAGGGCTGGCCTCAGCTAGGTGCAAACTGTACCCCTGCACCTTGGGGGCCCATACTTTTTTCTTGAGGAAACAAAAATAATTTAAAACATTTAAAAATGCTTAAATTTTGTTAGAGATGAAAATGTTTACCAGCAAATGAAAGTGGAAGACAACTGGCTCTGTTACTGTTACAAAAGTTGTGGGCAGCTTTGCTGCAGTGGCATAGATTAGGTAATGAAGTGTTAATGGTGTTAATGGTCATACTTTACATCTCCCAGGTTGACTGCTTTCACAAACAAAGGGCTATATTGACAAGAGAACTTGTTTGTAACCTGGGCTTATAGCTGAAACAATGAATGATGTGATAAAATCTGTTTCAAAAGTATGTCAGCACTCAAAATGGCTCAAAAACCTGATCAGCATAGAGCAAAACCAGATTTCCTGACAGGGACCCTGAAAACCTGATCACCAGGTTAAAAAAACTGACAGGTGACAACCTTACTGGTGTCCCATGATAATCCTCTCTATTCTCTCTCACTCACCTCCAGAAAAGTTAAGTTGTGTAACTTGTTTGCAAATTGGATTATCAGAGGTGTGTGTGTCCAGTGATGATATCCCTGTCCTTACAGAAATTAATATGGTAGTAGTACCGTACTTATTTAAGTTCTTACTCCAAGTTCAGTCAGATTCATTTCCAATGGTAAAGTCAATTAATTCAATGCAGTCAATGGCACTAATTAAAATGATATACAGTACTATGATTCCCTAAACTTGGTATGCCGACGCTTAGCATGCTGAATAAAATGGCCCAAAATCCACAGCCCAGAATGCATCATATGTCCATCAGAAAAATTTAGGGCATTATGTGAAAAATAAGTATAAAATGTGGGGGGCATCACCACCCGCACCTCCCATGTGGGAGGTTCTGCCACCACACCCTCTGAAACTAAATATCTAACTCAGAAGGGGAGTGAATCCTGGAGTAAAATGTTAAGTAGTTATGGGGGGAGCCGGCCCAGTGGCACTGAGGCCTCAGGTGCTGGATGCCACACCCCGTGCCACGCCGGTGACCCGGGTTAGGGAACAGACTGGGGTCAGCCAGGGAGGTAAGGATTGATAGTCCAGAGGACTGCTCTCCTTCCTCTGGGTGGGGGATTTGTGTGTTGCGTGCGTCAGCAAAAGAGGGGTTCAACACACCCCCAGGTGTGCTTGGTTGCTTCCGCAGAAGCGGAGATGGCTGCTGTACCCATTGCACAGGCATGCGGGCAGGGGAGAGAAATGAAGGAAAATACTGGGACCCAGCAGGACCCATGATGACCCCAATGGGCCAGAGTTTGTACCCCTCTGAGGGAGGGGGATTGTAGCCCCTGCCGGGTCTGTGGAGGTGCTGACAAATAATGTTGTGATAAACAAAAAAAGTAGTTACGGGGGGTGCAGTGTGTGAATAATGTGCCCGAACCAGAATCCAGGTCACATACAACGTGCTGGCTGACCTACCATGGTATACTTCTCCACACCACCGGGGCAGCTTGGCCAGAAACCCCATTCAGCCATCCCTTCCCATACTGTAGAAGGGGTAACGTAGCACTCCATCACATCCACTACCTTACCCCTTCAGGAGGAATACTGTCGGGTTTACTACTGTCAGGATATCCCATCTATCGGGCAGTGCTGAGCGGGGTACTGGTTGTCGGGATAGTGAGCTTCAGGATAAGGTAAGCATACCAATTAATAGATGCTGGTTAAACTAGTAGACCTAGTATTGCTTTATTAATACAGGGCAGGAGGGTTAATTAGGTGTAAATGTTGGATGTGAGAGGGGGCCCACAGGGAATGGAGTGGTGGGGCCGGCAGGGGGCTGCACAGGGGCTCAGAATGGTTAAGGCCAGCCCTGGTTTTGACACCAGGAAAAACACAGTGACTGTGAATTTCTACTGAAATGTGACCACTGAATGTTTTAAGCAGTACTGCTACTGTTACTATCCTCAGGACCCATTATATCTCAAGGACTTAAACAAGTAATCTCCTTTCAAAAATCTAGAACAATTTGTGTTTCTCCTTGGTGGAATGAATTGTATCTTCCAATGTATAATACAATATTAAATACATTTTTATGTGAAATTATATTTCTACTATTCATATGCCAGAAGGGTATACTTTTAAAATGGGTACAATAGTTCTTACTTTCTGATCTGCTGTGTCACTTTCTTACCAATATGACTATGCAACTACAACTAATGGGTAACAAAAAATACAGATTCAAGCTTGCCCTCTCCTGCGTCAAAATTTTAATTTTCATTTAAGATCAGCTTCCACATTTTTGACCATAAATGACATGAAAGTACTAACAGAATGGGGTGGTTCCAATATCTGAATGACAATACATCCAAACACAAACACACACACACACACACACTCACAAGCATGTTCTGCATATTACAGCTTGAAGTGACACTACATTTCCCAGAGGGACTTTCTCGATATTGCAATATACAGTGTCTCCTGCTCCTTGAAGGCCTTCTTGATATTGCCACCAACAGCAATTGGCCCTGACACAGAAGGCCTTTATCAATATTGCCACCAGCTGCAGTGATTCCCCTCTTTGACAGTTATACAAACTACCCCCCCCTTAAAATTATAGTATATAATCTGATCCCAGAAAACAACTGTAATTATATATATGGTGGTATGTTTTTCAAGGCATGCACATACTTCATGAATACTGTGAAAAAGTATATTTTCCATGCAGAAGTGCAACCGGAGTGAAATTTGTAGTATTTCAGCCTTTTCTAACTTTCTTGCATTTATTTTTTCCTATGGAATTCATTATTTCCAACTAATTTATTTATCTGTGTAAGATGCATTAAACTATTTAATTTAGAGTGGAACCCATTACTTAATTGTTTCTCTCACATCTTCCATTTTTTAATATCTTCAATAAGAGCACAACCGGTTGCATGCACATATTTAAAATTCAAATGCTCTGTGCTCAGGCACATGTAATTATCCATTGATTACTCTCAATTACTCTCAATTTAGTTCCCGATTAATATCTAGATAAATCAGGGGATTAGAAACCATGAGCCAGATATTCAGAGCATAGCACCAGGGGCAAATCTGTTGTGCTGAACTAGCACCGAATTTTCGCCCAACTGCAATATTCAAAAGGACATTTAGCACCAGTGCTAGGTGTTAGCACTGATGCTAAATTATAATGTATGTGGGGGAGGGATTGAGGGAAGGGGCCCTGAATGCTGGCACACCGGCATATTCAAATATATAGTGCCACACTACAGGCATTAGCGCGACCTGTAGCATGACACTAAATACCGCTGACAAAAAGCTGGCAGTAATGTGGCAGTGCCCCCCCAACCCCTCAGCATGAATCCCAACCCAAGTTCCAGGTAAATAAAAATAATTTTTCCTGGTAGTCTAGTGGTCCCTCCATCCCCCAGCACGAATCCCAACCCCTGTTCCACAGTGAAAAAGTATTTTTCCCTCATAGTCCAGTGGTCCCCCACCCAGCATGAATCCCGCCCCTTTCCATGATAAAAAGTGTTTTCCCTGGTAGTCTAGTTGTCCCCCCCACCCAGCAGTGACACCCCTACTCATCCCAATAACAACCCACAAACAGAGCTAACTACTGACTCAGCCCTCCTCTCATCACCACGGTCAGCCACCGACTGAGGTACAAATGAGTGCTACTGTAATGAATGGGCCCATTCATTACAGTAGCGCTCATTCGTACCTCAGTCAGTGGCCAGCTGTGGTGTGAGAGGAGGGCTGAGCCAGTCACCGGTTCTGTTTGTGGGTTGTTATTGGGATGAGCAGGAAAATCAATGCAGGGTGGGGGGACCACAGGACTACCGGGGGAAAATACTTTTTCACCATGGAATGGAGGTCAGGATTTGTGCTGGACTGGGTAGGGGGACCACTAGTCTATCAGGGAAAAATACTTTTTTACCATGGAACAGGGGTCAGGATTCATGTGGTTGGTGGGGGGACCACTAGACTACCAGGGTCACGTGTGTGTAACAGAAAAACATATGCATGGGTGCATTGCATGCACCCATACCTCTCAACTGTCCCTGATTTTCAGGGACTTTCCTGATTTGGCCTCCAAATTGTCCTCTGTCTCTCATAATATAAATGTTTTTGTGACAGAACAGTGGGGATTACAATCACACAATAATGTCATACATGAAAGTTACAGACTGGTTCTTCTTCTCAAAATGCATTTCAACACAAACCCCCTTATTCTATCAGCATTCTGAGTGAATAGTGCCACTTATTAAGATATGCCCCTCATTTTGGGTCTTTGTCCCTGATGTTTTTAAGCCTTGTCCCTGATTTGGGAGGCAAGGGGTTAAGCGGTAAGTATCGACTGTGCCTGCCAGCACACAGTTCCTGCTCCTTCCAGCCTGCACTTCCATTCCATCCAACAGGGGATGCTGTAGGCATGCCTTGGCCTGCAGCATCCAGCCTTATCTTCCATTCTGACCAAAAGGTGGAGCTGTGTGCTCCTTGCACTAGCACTGGGCAAACTGTATGGTAATGTATGCTAAGCAGCACATAATGAGATGCAAATGTGCCTGTTTGCCAACGGATTACTTAAATAGGCTCATTTGCATGGGAGCTTTGAATATAGCTCACGTTTGTCCTGGGCTAACCAGTTTGCACTGGGCTATTGTCTTAGTACTGTGCTATCGAGATAGTCCCGGCAAGTAACACTTCAGCACAGCACAGTTCTGCAGTGCGTGGCTTACATTGTTGTTTGCAGAAGATGTGAGACATCTCTGTGCAATCACACATAATGTTCTCTACCTGCAACAACAACAAGAAAACAGGAATTAAAAAAAAACATTGGGAATTAAATCAGACTTTACCACTACTAGGGAAAAGAAGTAGTGGAAACCTATATTAAAGTAGTAGATAAACAAATTAAGAATAGGATAGAAAGAACTAAATTCCCTAAATACAATAACATAACAAGGAAGGAAAGGGAAGCATTAAAGAGTCTAGAGGAAGACAAACCAATAGTCATTAAACCAGCAGATAAAGGGAGAGGAATAGTCCTTTGGGGATACTGGGACTACAAGGCAGACTGTCACAGACAACTGCATAACAGTGATAACTACTTAAACATAGAAAGTGATCCTACAAGTGAAATTAAGGAAGAAATACAGGATTTTTTAGAAAGGGCAGTGGAACAAGGGTGGTGCACTGAAACAGACATAGGTGCCGGAACTGGGGTGAAAGGGGCGGTAGCCACTCCACTTTTTATTTCTGTATGGCATGTAATTGAAATAATTGCAGATATTAATGAGATCTATACTAGTATTAATGATTTATGGCTGGTATCCTTAGATGTAAAAGGTCTATATACAAGTATTCCACATGAAAAGGGACTGATGTCACTAAGACAAACATTAAGAAACACGGAAGATAGATTTCCAGATACAGGTATTTTGATTGGGTTAGCTGACTTGGTATTACAAACAAATTACTTTGACTTTGAGAGGGAATATTATTTACAAGTCCATGGAACAGCAATGGGAAGTACAATGGCATTTTCATATGCACACTTATTTATGTGGAATTTTGAGAAGACATATATAACAAATGAGGATAATAATATGTTTTATAAAAATATTACAAAATGGAGACGCTTTATAGATGATGAACTTCTTTTATGGGAAGGAACAAAAGACGAATTGGAAAGATTTAAAATGTATTTAAATAGCAGAATTTAAAATGTAATGTTCTCTATGGAAGCTGACAAACAAGTGGCATATTTGGACTTATTAATCTACAAGAATAATAACAAATTGGAGACAAAATTGTACTGAAAAGAAACTGATAGGAACACTTTATTGCATTTTAATAGCTACCATGATCCCACGTTGAAGCTGAGCATACCAAAATCACAAATAATTAGAGCTAAAAGAAATAGCATTACAGATGAAGAGTTTAAAAAAGAAACTGGTAGAATGACAATAAGATTTCAACAGAGAGGATATAAATATAAAAATACTGAAGAATCTGTATCTGAAGTGGAATCTATGACATGGGAAACATTATTAAGGAAAAAAGAGAAAAATGTAATGGAAAATAGAATTGTATTTTCAACATTGTATAGTCATTTGAGCAATAAAATTAGAGGTACATTGATAGATAACTGGTGCATATTACAGGTTGGTGAAGGTCAGAATAAAAGATTTATAGAAAAGCCACTAATAACATCAAAAATAATACAACACTTTGGGACAGACTAATACATACAGAGCATATGAAATTTACAACTAAACAGAAACAAGATAAACAGCTATTTTTAAGGCCTTTGAAAGAAGGATGTTTTCCTTGTGGTCATTGTTTCCACTGCAACAACCCAAAAAAAAAAGTGACATTTGAGCACCCTTATACAGATAAGAAGTTTGTTATTAAACTACATATTACTTGTAAATCACACCACATAGCATACATTTTACAATGTCTGTGTGATAAACTATATGTGGGTAAAATAAAAAGAGAACTAAGAAATCGAATAAGTGAACATAAAAGTGACATAAGGTTAAAGGATTACATGACATCAGTGACAAAACATTTTAATAATGTGGGACATTCAGCAGCTTCCATAAGATTCTGGGGACTTGAGAGGATTAATGAACCGACTGGAAAAGATTTATCATGGGATGATCTATTATTGAAAAGAGAAGTGTACTGGATTTATATGATGGACAGCACGAATCCAAGAATTGGAATGAATGAATCATGTAACTGGAATCTTTACTGAAAATAACTACCTTTTTGGATTTACAAATTGTTATGAACTTGTACCTACTGTATATCTCTTGACACTGTCACTTGTAAGGAACCTTGAGCTCTACTAATGAAAACTTGGTAATGGAGATGTAACAATAGTATAAGTAAACACCAAGGGAAAAATAATTTTTTGATAAGAATTTTTTTATGAATTTATAGGTGTGAATGATATACATGAATATTGGCACAGGTTAAGAACATCTGATTCTCTTTTAAAAGTGTCCGAGGACGGAATGTGAACCAGCAGCTTAGTAAAGGCTTTATATTTTGGAACACATAAGTAGAAACTAGCAGGGTGTATCCAGGTTATAGCTTTTAAAGCATTAGTAAGGGATTTAAGGCATTTGAACATAAAGAAAACAATAAAGATATTAGAAAGGTAAAACATTATTTCATAAATTTAGAATAAAACTTTCTGGATTAATTCTAAGCTAACCAAGAGTGCTTTTTAACATACTCTTATAAACTGAATAGTGGCAAAAGGAGCTAAGAATTAAACCGAGAAATTTCACCCTGTAACAACTGTATATATCAGTATCACCAATGATCAATAAACTTTAAAGTGTGGTTACTTTAACAGTAAAATTAGAAATCTGAGTATGTTAATCAGACCTATGAGTACTGATAACACAATATTACACAGAATCAACAATAAGTTTATGTATTTTCGGCAATAAGCTGAGGGTGGGGGCGAACCGCCTACTCTTTCAATGTACCAAGTGAGCCCACTTAGACTTTTCCACTTGGCTACATAGAGTATTAGACTGTTCATTCATTCTTTGAAGATCCAGGCAACACCTATAGTGGGTAATAGGTGATTTTTGTCATGAATGACGTTAATACCCGCTGCCGTTTTTGCAGTGTTTTTAAACTGTGCAGAATCAATGGTTCAGACCACTCCTTTCCTATAGGAAGCTGGTCGATCCATGGCGTTTCAGTCAGGTAAGAGTTTGTAAACCTAATGTAGTTCAATTTAAAGGTCTCGTACTGTTGGAATGACAAGGATACATTAATTGGCTTGGTAAAACTGCATAAAAGGTTTTATATTTTGTCATTTAAACTGTTGCAAGAAACGGAAGACAAAACGTTAACAAGGAGATTAAAACAGTGGTCTAAACACTTGAAGGTAAATAAATATGAGTGGAACCTTTACTCATGAAGTCATAAATAGTGATATGAACACAACAATAATGAATAATAATTTATTATTTGTATTTATTTCTATAGCCAACATATGAAAAAACCTGGAGAACTGGAGACAATTTTATTATGAACATAAAAAAGACATTGGTTCTAATGAATAAAAATGGAGCAGCAATAAAATTAAAAAAATCTTAAAAGTAAGAATATAGTGGATTTATTTAATCTATACATAAATTGTTAGGCATTTTTGAAACTGGTTATGATACATTCATTTTATGTTTTTATTTTATACTTAGTTATGCAGCTTTTTACAAATGGAATAAGATTCACTAAGTGAAGAAGTAGAAATATAATACAAATAAGAGGTGAATATAGCAGGTATGCAGTTGGATGGATAATAATATAAAACTGCATTGAAGTAATGTAGGTCTAACATAATTGAGAACATATTGGAAATAAAAAGTAGTGTTAAAGATTAATATACTGTGTGATTAATTTTATTTGAATATTCAATGATTTGTGCACACTTGGAAGTATATTCATTGGTGACTCAGAAGATGTTGTGTATCAAAGTCTGCAGTGTCATTAGTTAAGTAAGAAATTGTGGAAAAATAAGAATGGTAAACTGATTATTATATTTGTTTACATTTAGAAACAACACTATATATATATATTTCTGGCTTGAAGAAGTGGTGTCAAGCTACAAAACCGTTGCCTATTGCATATATGGTGTGAAGTCAAGAAAGAATAAAGACTTTTAAAGAAATTTATGGACTATTGGATTTCAGTCGTATAACAATTAATAATTTTGCATCACCCTATTCACAGAGGCACATAGTATATGCACAGCAGCCAACCACAGGGACAGAAGCCAACAGCAGAAACCAGCAGGATGCAGAGCATACCAGCAATGTGCCAAAGCAGTCAGCACGTGGTCATCCCAAGTGAAAACCAGCAATGGAGCAGTCCACACATAATGACACCCCATCTGCCGCATAGATTTATGAACATATGAACAGGCAGTAAGAGCTAGCAGAAGAATAACAGATATATTATGATATGCCAAAATGCATCAGCCCGACGCTCACACTCCCAACTCCGGGTGCCCGAAATGATTGCCCAACATTGGGATCTTACCTGCAGAAAATGTTTTGGGGAGCTTCACCCCCCACACCTCCTGTACTTTAAGATTCCTACTCCACTGCGGGTAAAATCCCAGTGTTGGGAAACCATGTTTTGGGTGCCAGGGGTCGGAAGTGTGAGCGTTGCGCCGATGCATTTCAGCATATCAAATGGATACAAGAATAACACCAGGTCCATGGGGGCTACCTGTGATGTGATGCAGGGTATGGTCATACATGTCACAACAATAACCCTTACCACCCACCAAAAGCACCTACCACACCCCCACATCCCCCCACCCATGTACCATGTGTACTTGATGTGCATTTACCATGCCCTGAGGACTGTAGCCATCACCTTTAGAAATACCACTCCACTCTGGCAGTCCAATCCTGGCTGGCACCACCTCTTGCATATAGGACTGCAGCCTGCAACCTGTCAGTTCCCACCGCAGCATGTGTAGGCTGTGGTCCCAAGTGGTAACCGTGACACACACTTAAAACAACCCCACCACCAACTCTGGAATCCCCCGCATGCAATGGCATGGCACTAACATGTCACATCACTGGCAACTCACATTTAGTGGTTTCAGTCCCAGGTCCAACATGAGCTACACAGAGGAAGTATCCTTGAACCCCTAGGCATTATGGCTCTGCACCTCTGAACTACCCCAGAATGCCTATGTCCTGTGTAAAGTCTGCATGCCATCATGCCACCCCATAGTCACAATGTGTCCCCACCGAACGCCAGTACAATGGCAATGCCACCATGCATTACTTACTACTGAGGCTCCTAGCAACACACCCCAGTATCCTATCATCCATCACTACTACCCAGTCACACTCAGGGTGTGTGTGTATATGTGTCAGGTCACACATTGTCAGTACCCCCTGATAAATATCATGATTGAATGCAGGTACTGGTACCCATCCCCTATACTTCTCATACCTGGTGTCCTGGCACATACGTGCTGCAGCATGGACATTTTGGCATTGAATCATGCAGCCATATCCCTGACCAACCATCACCTTGCCGAGGGCATACACACCACCAACCACAACCCTCTGTGTTACACAGGTCAACTAGTGTGCAGCCCACAGTACCATATACATCTCCACCCCTTGAACAACCACTGTCAGCTGCAACACTGTGTGGTACCACTATGAAGGCCATGACACAGTACAGATATGTGATGTCCCCTGCCTGGCCTTTGTCGATGTGCCCCATGTCAAACCAAAGGACATGATCAGTGTTGCTCAACACTATCTGCCATCCACACAACCATGATGTATCCCATCCTGTGGACAAAGTACCCCAATGTACTACACAAGCATGTCCAGTACTATAGTCCCAATGTGGGCAAAAGACCTTTAAGATCAGGTAGAATGGCCTATGGTTACCTGTGTCATCCATCAGTTCACATATGTGTAGTGGAACCACACATGTCAGGGCACACTCCAGTAGCAGCACTTCCCAACCCTGTGTTATACTGATGGGAACATGCAATGTCCCTGCCACAGTCCCCACTATCATGGGAAGCAAAGGCATGGGGTCATAATGTCGCAAGACATTATGCCGCATGGCAAAATCTCGCTGCCAAGACAGCACGATTTATGCCATGAGGCATGTCTTTTTTCTGTGGGGATCTCTGCCCACCACACCCCCTGGACTGACCCCATTAAAGATTCTCAACTTCAGGGGGGGTCCAACTCGGGGAGTGCACAAGTCCTCAAAAAATAAAATGTTTCAATCCCAGTCCTAGATGCAGCGCCTGGATTCCTACTGCTGTGGCTTAGTCCTGTGAGTCACGGCAGCTACTCGTCGGAACCCACTACCAGCAGAGGTCTTATACTCTGCCTAGGAAACTGCTACTGGTGCAATACCACATACAGCAGTATGTGAGGTGTTGCACCAGTAGAGGTAGCATATTGTGCTGTACCGGGTTAGCCATAATGTCATATGCTATTAAGAGTGCAACATTATGACCCGATAGGGGAAGCGTACTGGGGTGCCATCTGACTGTCCTTGATTGGTCAGCAACCCTTAGGGCCTCCAGCCCTACCCTCCCCCCATCCCATCCCATCCCATCCATCCATTGTTATCCTACACATGCCCAACAATGCATGTACCCACTACAGGTGTCACAGCGCAGCATGGTGCACACCAGCAGGCCCAAACTGTGGGGTTCCACCTTGTCGACTGGTGGTTTGGCTTACTCACAGTGGCATGGCACTTTGGAACTAAGAAGACCCAATACCAAGTAGCAGACCTTGTCATATGTCATGGTTATGCCTTAAGAATGTGACCCACACAGTGTCACATGTGTGCATGGTGGTACACGGTACCACTACAACATGCACAGCATAGAAACTTTGAAACATAGAAACATAGACTTTGATGGCAGATAAGGACCACTTGGCCCACCTAGTCTGCTCATTTCCCTATCTACTGGATACGCTCCAAATCCTAGTTAAACAACAACCTCTTTCATCCTACCCCCCACAAGAATTGCCTTATGTCTGTCCCATGCATTCTTGAATTCCCCCACTATTTTTGACCCCACAACCTCGTCAGGAAGGCCTTTCCATATGTCCACCACCCACTCTGTGAAAAAAAAAATCCTCACATTACCCATGAGTGGTCCCCCTCTATCTTCAAATTGTGTCCCCTTGTTCTTGCACATCTCTTTTTCTGAAAGATGCTACCCTCTTGGACTTTGTTGATTCCCTTCAGGTACTTAAAAGATTCTATCATGTCCCCCCCTCCCTCCTTTCCTCAAGGGTATACATATTAAGCTCCTTTAGTCTCTCCTAGTATGGATTTTGTTGCAGACTCTGCATCATTTTAGTTGCCCTCCTCTGGACTGTCTCCATCCTGTCTATGTCCTTGTGGAGATGGAGTCTCTAGAACTGGATGTAGAGCATGAAGCACGTGGTGCATTACCACATGTTGCTGCACATGTGCAGACAGGTGCACAAAGTGTTGGGCAGGTACACATGTGGCGGACAATGGGCAGTAGACTCCTAGTCACTGGGACAGGCATGCATGTGTATAAAGGAAACACAGACAAGGTAATAATGAAGTCAACATATGTATTAACAACAGTAACAAACAGCAGGATGAAAAACAGAGGAAGAACTGTAAAACATCAAATAACTGTAAAACATGTATAACCATAAACATGGAACAACTGTAAAACATGGAACTACTGTAAAACATGAAACAACAGTATAATATAACACAACAGTGTAAAACACAATGCGGGTTCCCAACAATGCCCATCAAAGGGCACACAGTGTTTTGTCAGCAGTAACTAGTCTGCATTGGGTATGCCATAGACACTGTGCATGGATGTAATAGTCATTGTCCAGAAATGCACTCAAGGTATGCCAGCAGGTCCTGGATGTCAGACTACAACATGTTAAGATGCGTGGACAGTGACCTTAGGTGCATGCTGAGTCCCCGTGCACATTCAGGTCCAAACTGTGCAGTGCATCTTCCATGTCCTCCATGGCTGCATGTGCCTGTATTGCATCTGCCCCATCCACCTGATGACTAGCGTCCTGGCTGTTGTCATCCACTGGTTCAACAAGCATAGAACCACCCTCATCCTCACCATAGCCAGCCTCCTCCACCTCAGCCTGATGCTCCTCCATGTCCACCGCACCCATATCATGTGATTCATCTGTGTCTGACTGGTCCACAGTAGCTCCATCATCTTCTGGTGGTGGCAGTCGTGGCTGTGCTGTGGGTCCCTGGAAGGTGTCTGGGGTGTCGTCTTGGCCATGATGTCATGCATCCTGTGCATCAGCCTGTGCAGCCTGTGTAAGCCTTTTTGTCCTCTTGACAAATGCCTTGGCCTCACCCCTCTTATGGCAACACATGGCCCTCTCCAGGGCACACCATGTTGCATCATTGCCTTGCTGTCCTCTATGTGCAACACCACCAGCACCTGCAACAAGAACTACAGGCCTGTGAGGCATTGCACTGCATGTTGGCACATGCATGTCAATATGAACTGTGTGGTACAGACTGTTCCTGCAATGGGTTGCCCTACATGGACATGGCATGCAACCCTGCATGCAGTACTCATGTGGCAGGCAATATCAGGGGATGTTTGACCCTAGTGTCATAGTGTACATGGTGCATGTAGCACATCACCAGTGTGCCTACACAGAGTGCAGTGTTGTCACTGCTGCTGTGTGCCAGTGTGTGTGCTTCAGCAAGTGCAGACACTCTGTTACCACAGGTGTACCACCGTGCAAGGTGTGTGTCACCATGGCACATTACATGCACAGTCCCATGCTGACACAGGTGTGTGTCTGGCTGTGGCCATGCTGTGCCTGTTGCCTGACATTGTACCATGCATCCTGTGTCTGCCAGCCTAGCTGTGTTGCCTTCATGGAAACATATGTGTGCCCACATGACATGGGCATTGGGATGTGTGGAATGGCTGCATGTCAAGGGGTGCTATTGGCCTCTGCATAGTGTGTAGGAACACAAGTGGCCTGTGCTCAGGTGTACACACATTGACTGTAGTCATGCACAGTATAGTGGGATGAGCACTACTGCAAACGCACCCACGTGGTAAAGCACCAGCCATTGGGAAGCGTATGTGCCCATGGGCATATCTGATCCCACATCATATGACAGTTATTCCATTGCATGCATGTCTAACAGCATAATGACTCAGCTGTGCACCTTTGACATGGTAGCCCATCCCTCTGTCTCGTGGCCTCGACATCCTGTCCAGGTGGTGTGGTCCTCCCATTACCTGCCCTGTCTGGATTTTGCCCTTCAGAGACATAATTGTGGGAACATTAGTATTCATACAGCGTTGCCAGCAGTGCAGTTTGTGGATGTGTGGCACTATATTGTGTGTTACTGTACCTACCTGTCTATCTGGGTCATCCTCCCCTCATCTGAATATCTGCGCCATGTGTCATCGTCCTTGCGTGTGCTAGAAATTGTGCCTCCCTCGAGGCACATTTATTCCATCCATACCTGATCTGCCACATGGTTCTCTGGATGGCATACACCCTTTTTAGCCTGGCACATATTACTGACCATACCATCTTTCTCTGTGGGAGTGGACCTCTGTCTCCCTTGTGGGGACAGGAGCCTGGACCACTGCTCCACTAGACTTATTAATATCACTGTCTCATTGTCAGTGAAGTTGGGTGATCTATTCCACCGTGACATGTCTGCAGTGTACAAAGTCTGGGATGCTGAGGGGTTTTGAAATGCCTCCTACACCTGGTGGTTGTTTGTAGTGTTGTAGGTTGCATTGATAATGTTGGTTTGGGCCTACAGCATGTACTTCAGCACCTGTGGCACATGACTTAGCATGTGTCCTGTGTAGCCCAGATATGCATACAACACAAGCGGTAATGGTATTTTCCCAATGCAATCTGCCAGCGGCAACCCTGTTTTTCACTATGCAAAGGGTGAGCAACAACACTATGTTCCCATGATGCAACGTGTGGCACAGTCATCGCTTGATGCCCGGTGCATTACAGTGTCATGGGCAATGTCCAATGTCCAATGCATGGTGCATTAAGAGTACTACAATGTAGGAGCATGCAGTCTTTCATTGACAGCGCACTGGGAAGCCAGCCATGGAGGTGAGAGGAGGGCTGTGCTGGTTGTCTGCTCAGGCAGGATCGGATTTACACACGGGCAAACTATGCCTGTGTTTATGGCCCAAGACTGACTGGGAGACATGGCACTGTCAAAAAGTGGTCAGATTAACTACCTAGCCCCAATGAGCCACTAGTGACCCTGTTGTGCTCTGTGTTATGGGACTGCAAGTCCTTTACTGTGTGGTTGCTAGTAACATTGCAGCAGTTTTGGGGAAGAGGTGGGAGTCAACATCTAAATGGATTGCAGGGTCATGCATAATACATCGCAGCCCTCAAAGTGGTGGGCACAGAGTTAACAGATGCCCAGTGCCTAAAGAACCAATACAGTAGGTGGTATTGGTGTTGGAATTCTGCTCTCAACCATTAGCCAGTGGCTCATGGAGACTGGTGAGGGGTCAGATAGTACCAAGTAGCACGGGGGGCAGTGTCTGTGCTAGGGAGGGAGAGATTCTACAGCACTTGATACCAGGTGCTGTATCAGGCTTGGAGTATGTAAACAGACATTGGACCGCCAGATGAGTACCACAGGAGAGGACAGAAGAAAAGAAAATTTCTCAGCAGCCCAGAAGTGGGACTGAGGGTGGGAAATGAGGGGGGGCATCATTATGGATGGTGCTGACGCTCGAGCCGTATTCATGACATAGCACCATGGAACTGGTGTTATGACATGCCAGTACCTTCTTGAGTGGTGCACTCAAGCACGTTAGTGTCCCACCTGTAACGGTGGTCACATTTCCATTACACTAGTTGCTGGGGAGGACCACATGCTAAATACTGTGCATAGGGCCCAATATTATGTAGATCCAGCCCTGCACTCGGGTGTGGGATTTGGGGCCGGGGTGGGTAGAACATTGCCTGCTGGGGTGGGTGGGTGATGGGGTGCACTAGAACCCCAGGGACATCATGGTCTGTCTGGGGAATGAGGATGGGAAGGGGGACATTCTGTTAACCACCACCATGACACAGTTGTAGTATCCATACCTGGCATTGGATTAGATTGGGGTGTCTACACAGGTCGAGTGGGTGCTCAGGTGGGGAAAGGGACCACTAGCCACCAGGGGAGCATATCTCAGACATGGTGTGGCAATGGCTGACCAGTGGGGGAGGTATAGTCACCAGGTATGTGCTATCGAACATCTGTAGCCGGTGAACAGGTGGGGGGAGGGACAACTAGCTACTGGGGGGGGCATCTATCACACATGATGTGGCAATTGCTGACCAGCAGGGGGGTAATGATCACCCTGCATGTGTGTTTTTATTCAGTGTGCTGCGGGTGATTAGTTGAGGGGGCCTGCTAGTCACCATGGCATTACTTTGTTACACATTGGGCAGTATTGGGCAACTGGTTGGGGGAGCCCTATACACTACAGGGATGTGTGGATAGGGTCATAGGGACAGTGCCTCACAGGCTGCAAAGTGCTAAATGTCACCCACACACTGGTGGGGAATTTATGATCCACCACAGGCAGAGGTTTGAAAGCTTCAGTTGACAGTCATGCTCTTTTGCTGACATGTACCTAAGGCAGGCATCATGACCTTCACCCACCTGTACTGGTCCAACTTTACTTGCCTTACTTCAGATTCTCCCTGCCCACCCCAACCCACCAACAGAGAACACCTGACATGCCATGGCACCCTTGCACATGTCGTGTGAGTGTTATTGTTATGCTGTCATGCTGGTCAGCTGCCATCTGGGAAGGCACACTGGCAATCGACACCTTACAGACACCAGTGCTGCCATGGCCTTTCTGAAGCCCAAGGTACTAACACCTCAGTATCACCACAGGTGGTCTTGTCAGATAGCATCTTGTGGTCCCTCCACTATGGGCTGTGGGTGCTTTGCACTGGTCCGAGGCTGCCTACTGCATCCACATCTCCACAATGTCACCATGGCCAATGCTGTCCCGATGACTCTGTAGAGGGTACCATACATACAGGATTGCAGATTTCCTTCAGCCTCTGTGATGCAGTACATGCCCTCCAGTCCACTACAGGGGTGCCACAGTGCCAGTGGCTTAGCACACACCACATGTGGTGTGCCACATGCTGTTGTGTAGTAAGCCAAAGTGTGCAAAGATCAGGTTGGCATGCATATGTTTTCCAGCCAGTCTGTTGTAGTCTTGCTCCACAGGGCCATTCCATGGTGGGCCTCTTGTCTTTCTCCTCCTCCCCCCTAACATCACCAACCTCTTCTGGTGGCTGCTCAAGGTCTGGCACTGATATGCTGTGTTCAAGTGCCATGTTGTGCAGCACACAGCATGCAATGAATATCTACATGCTATTTGTTGTGTATGCTGCAATACACCTCAAGACCTGTTCAGACAGTGGAAATGCATCTTGAGTAGGCCAAAGATTTGCTCTGTCATGCAGCGTATTGATGCTTGGGCCTCATTTTAGCATTGCTGTGGCACCATCACAGGGCATCTCACTGTAGTCATGAGCCATGGCTCTTGGGGGTATCCACTGTCACCTGTGGGAGAATGTACACATTACGGTTACTGCCGTGTACACAGACTACAGATACCACTGTGTCCTGCCCGCTGGCCACATGGCCCATGTGTGTCAAGGCCCCACTTGTTGGTTCCTGACACCTGATTCTGAGATCATCACAGGCTAGTAGAACACCACCACTGCACGCATGAAGGTGCATTGCCATTCCCTGGCAATATCTGCATAATGATTTGGTTTAGCAACACGCACTGTGGCATCCACATTGCCTATCGTCATGATCCATGCAACCTATCATGCACTTTCCTGCATCACCATGGCATGATTGTGGTTGCCAACATGTCATGCAGCATGCATGTGTTGGGTGTGAATTTACCATAGCAGACTGTGTGGGTTGTCTATGTGGTTTTGGGTGCTTTATCTATCAGCCAACCATCTGTCAGTGTTCCATTCTCGAATGCCTCCCACAGTTCACTGTTTCTGAATATGAATGCATCATGGCTGGACCCTAGATACTGTGCCACGACATCCAGGATTCAGCATTGGCTGTCACATACCACCTGAATGTTTATGGAGTGGTACCCTTTGTGATTCATATACATGTCTGGTTCTTCCAACAGCGCCCATATTGCTAGATGTCCTGTATTACGAGATGTGTGCAGTTAATTGCACCCAGAACATGTGGAAATTCTGCAATGCTGTAGAACCCCTGTTTTATTGCAAGCTGCTCCTGGGCATCTGTGGGGAAGCAGAAGTAGTTGTGTGCCCTACGTATGAGGGCATCCAAAAATTGCCTCAGGCACCAAGATATAAAGGGCTCTGATATGCCCACTATGTGTCCCCATTTGGGGTCTGCGATCCACCACTGACAAGTACATGGATGGCTCCACAGATCTTCACCTCAGTTGGTATGGCATAGCCTCTGCACATCCTACTTCTCATTTCAGCATTCAGCTTCTGGAATAACTGGGTGGTGGCAGCCTTGCCTAACCAGTAACGGGTGATGCACTGCTCCTCAGTGTTGTCCATGTATGAGGTACACATGCGGTACACACACCTGGCATGCCTCCTTTGCCTACGTTCCTGCTGTCTGTCTTCCTGGGGTTCCTCTGCAGTGCCACCCTGTTGGGCATGTTGGCTGGCACATCTTCTGTGGTGCAGCATAGCTAGTCATATGCCCAGTAGTGCCACAGGTGCAAACATGTTCTCTGCTTTCTCTCCTGCTGCTGCAGTCTTGCCTGTTAATCAGGCATCTGTCAGGCTGCTCTGTGTCAGTCTTTTATGTTTTAAGTCCCCTAGGATCATTTTTGGCTGGTCTTGTAGGTGTTTGCTATTTTCTGTTGGTGGCCTATTTGTGAATTCCAGTTCTACATCCTTTGCATTGTGCACATGTTGAAATGCACCTTGCATCATGGTTCTGGCCATGTTTGGAAGCACCAGTGGGGCAAGGGGCATTTGACACACCTGCACCCACACTGACACATGGTGTATTTGTGAATCTCATTTGGTGCATTTTATGATGCACAGTGCTTCTTGCATCATTCAGATTGATGCAGGTGCCTTGCATAATGTTCTGGCCTTTGAGAATCGGGCCCAGTGTCTGTTGCTGTAAGCAACCCTTTGGATAATAAAGATGAGAATAGAAGGAATAAAAAAAGAAATATGCATATTAAGTACTTTGCCACTATGTACTCATATTCCAGTGTACCATAAAAAATAAACAACTTTTGTACTTTCTCAGCAGACTAAGTTGCAATTTCATTAGCAAAGACAAAAACTGTACAAACAAATGCTGGAACATTACCATTTACCACTTATACTAGTGTCCTGTTAAATGCTGAATGAGTTATGTTATCGTTTGCACTGCTGTCCACATAGTTCCTGACACTGTACCATATTTCATACTCTCTGACTCAGCAGATGTTGGAATACTACCTTTCACCACATGCAGTAGTTTCTAAGTAGACACAGACAGAATCTGATCACTGCAGGTATGGTCACAAACATTGGCGTGGAGTGTGAAGTGAGCTATTGTTAGGAGATCTAAAGCTCACTCTCAGGTTCTTGGCAATAATGGGAATGCAAGGAATCAGAGACACGTTGCATAAGAGTAATAAAGCTTGTTTATTACTACCAAAAGGAAAATCACAGTTGATCTAAGCAGTTCTTACCATTAAGAACTGGGAGCCAATGCTAAGCATTCCCTATACCTCGAGGAATTTCCGTGTCCGCTGGGGTCTCTGAGGTAGAAGACGTAATGTCTTCCTTTATATACCTTAGATAATTACCATGGATACTGTAAGATAGAAACATTTCTAGTTACAGATGTGAGCCCTATTGGATAAATCAGAGGTGGCTCCTTAGTCCTAGATAACATTGTACAATTTTGTTATAGTCATCACTTTGTGGAAACAAAGAAGTACAGTTTGCACATAACCATGTAGTAATACAAATCATCAGAAGATGGCAATGCCAACTCATATATTATATCATTACAAGGACACATGTGTCCTAGCATCTTGTAGGCAAAAACACATGTGTATATTAGAAAGTAAAGCATATAGCAATCATATGCATACATATCCTGACATCTACTCTTCTGCGGTAGATGTTCTTAGCCCTATATGTTAATATAACATATACAGAAATGCTAGCTGTCTGCAGTGTACCTCTGGGGGTATCAATTAGGGTGCAGGGACCTCATGTAACATCCCCCCTCTTGTTGCCTCAGAATGGGCAATATGAACAAAGTAGGGAAGTGGAGAGAGAGTGGGTGTATTTTACACACCCGATGCACAAGCCTTGTAAAGGAACTCCAGCTGCTCATGGTGTAGGTGGAGTGTGCACCGGAGGCAGCAGAGCATAATGATAAGGAAAAATATAAAAAATGCTTGTATAATAACAAAACCTTTAATGGTTATTTCTAACCAAGTATTAGTAAGTGCATTATTAAAATCATCATCATTTATAAGATCTAATATTGATTTATTTGCTTTGGTCATATTATTGCTGATGTGGATGAGGTGGGTATCTTTCCTGTCTAAGAGTGACTTCAGTGTTATAGTCAAAGGATCAATGTGTACATTAAAATAAGGTAAGTACTCCGGAAGAGTGAGCAAACAATCAGGGTTACCATCAATGATATCAGGTTCTACAAGGGGAACAGGGGTAATAACTGTGTGCCCAATAATAGTGGTCTGGTGAGGAACAAAGCAAAAATTAAATTAATAGGACATATCTTATCTCCATATGTAAATTACTTAAAATTAGTTACCACACAAAATTCACCATCTGAATTATATTGCATTTTCACTGTAGGCAACCTCCATTTTTGTAGTCGTATTGAGCAAGTATAAGTTTATTTGGAAATTCATGTTGACAGGTGATAAACCTCATTCCATTGAGACTGGTACAATTGAGAAGCATCTGGAGCAGATGTTGAGTCCTGGTATTCTGTATCATTGGGGAAATATCATCATCCATGGAAAATGACCAATCGATACTGTCTGCAGAATATCCACATACAGGTTTAATAACATCAAATACGAAACATCAACACAAATAAATATACCCTTTCTTAGCACAACAGTCCATGTGTGGTGAGACCCATGCATCCAGAAGAGGATGGAAAACCAGAAGATGAGGCAAGTCAAGGCGTTCTCTGTAGATGTCTTCATCAAGGTGCCCAATGTAGTGTACGGATGCTAGTTTATCAAATATAGCTGTTTTGGGATCAAAATGTGTTAAAGAAACAGTAAAAGACTCAAACATAGTATCCTTAATAGAACATTTCTTCGAAGTAAAGCAAGGACCAGAACTAGGATGCCTGGTCACAAATCCCAAATTTCTAGCAGTAGAAACAGGAATAGAAGCAGATTATAATATACACATGGCAACACAGTAGATTTGCAGTGAGGACAGTACCATTTAGAGATACGTTTGTCATGTGTGATATCAGGGATTCTTCCAGATTCAAGATCGCGGAAGAGGTTGTTGATGGTAGTGATTATGTATGACCCATAGGCAGAGCATAAAATCTCATGGGCAATGTATTGCTTACCTGCTTCCTTATTGTTCTGTGCAATAAGGGCGTTAATCTTGCTTTATAATCTGAAAATGCTTTAGCAATATTGTGCATGTTATATACAGTATATCTTTCTTCCTGACTAAGGCCATCCACACCATGCAATAATGGGGGTATGATGTCATTGATCATACCAGTTTCAAACTTCTGTGAATGTTCTTTGATAGTAGCAAAGTCTGCTTTATTCCAGATAGACATTGTAGTACCAAAGAGACCAGTAAGGGTGCCTATGGCAGAAGTGACATCAGATGTGTCACGTGTGTTTCTTTTATGACTTTGCATATCAGGATTCTGAGAACTAGGATTTCTCCTAAAATTGCCTCTATTCTTAGAAGTGTGTACCCCTGCAACAGGGTCTTGATTACGAATCTGAAAAGCAGCTAAGCTATTAAGTAACAATGTACTATAAAACAATGATGTGTTAGTAGTGTGACACATACCAAATTCTTTCATATTCCAGGAAGTCAAATTAAACAAAACAGGTATATGCATATATTGTAAGTTGTTAACAAGAGCCAGGTAAAGCAATGGCTGTGAGATCACTAGAGGACCAGGGTTTTGTTTTGGACATTCCAAAAGTTGTTTCTCAGTAGGGGGTAACACAGATAAATACATGATACCTGAGGCCATGTTGTGTATGGCACAAAATTTCCTGGCAGAATCTTTAGACAGTGTATCACAATATGAGTGGTCAATTAAGGCAGTAATATTGTATAAACACCCACCCTTGCTCAACACTTATATTTATAGTTAATCACTGGTCACCTGATTTGCATTTTTTTTCTATCTACCCAATTCCCCATTGGCTCCTTATATTTTTCTACCACTAGAGGCATCTGCTAGCACCTCCCCTTATACCAGCTGCACCTCGCTAACCCTAAACATCCCCACCAGTTTCTGTCACCCTCACTTGCTTGCAGTATGGAGTCCTGGCTGACTTCTAAATTTTGGTAACTACCTTTGGTGCTGTCTCTATTAATACTTATTTCACTCCATACAGAGCTGCCAGGAGGCCAACCCAGCATGCTAGCACCACTGGAGGTGGATAACAGCTTGGTCTGCCCCTCTGGAACATTACACTGCCTGGTTACTACTTTCCTCCCTCACTGCTGGGTGCTCCCCAGTGCCACGATCACCTCGGCACCCATTCAGCTCATTACCCTCCTTAAGATAGTATCCTCTCCTCTCCTATCTTCCTGTCACTCCCCCCTAAAACTGCGAAATGATTACTCTATAGCTCATCCAAGGGATGCAGGGCTACTCTAGCTCCTTATTCTCTTGCTCTTTCTAGCATCTGGTGATATCCACCAAAACCCTGGCCCTGAATTTGCCCATCCACCAACCAATGGCCATCCAGCCACTTTTCCTCTTTCACTACCAAATGGCCTTAAAATCATCCACCTAAACATAGGAAGCCTTTTTCCAAAAATCTCTCTATTGCAACCCATGGCACATGCCTATGACCCTGACATCATTGTGATCTCTGAAACTTGACTGCCCAAACACATTCCAGATCATGCTAGTTCTATCTCTGGCTTCACAATATCAAGACAGGACAGGACTTGGAGAGGTGGCGGTGTGGCTATCTATACCTCTTCTTCCCTCCAGTTCACTCCCTCCTTCTCAGCTTCTGTTCATTCATCCCATAAGGCTCTCCTTTTAAAAATCTCCTACCCACACACTGTCCCCATCTTCATCACTGGGATTTACTGCCACCCTGGACAGCCATGTTCCAACATCACTGACTTTCTCACAAAGCTCTCCTCGTTTGTCAGTGGTGGTGAACTATTCATCCTGGGAGACCTAAATCTAAACCAGGTAAGAAAAAAGGTTTGTCTCCCCATATGACGTACAGGGCTAATGCCAAACCTCACCCAACAACTAACACACCGAAATCTGGCCAATGGAAAATCATGTACACAAATGCTCACAGCCTGGGAAATAAGATCCCAGACCTGCAGACAATAATGTCAGAGGCTAAACTGGACATAATAGCAATTAGTGAGATGTGGTTTACCAGTAACCACACTTGGGAGACTTCAGTACCTGGCTATGTATTGTTCAGAAGAGACCGAGGTGCAAAAAGGGGGGGAGGAGTGGCCCTGTCTGTCAATGAAAATATCAAACCTACAGAAATTCAGAATGCACATAAGGAGCCAGAAGAACTGTGGGTCACCCTGGAAACAGGAAATGGGACAGCCATAAGAACTGGGGTTGTCTACAGGCCCCCAGACCAGGGAGAGGACATAGACACAATACTGTTAGAAATATACAAAACATGACAGCTAAGGGAGGTTCTGATAATGGGAGACTTCAACATGCGGATACAGATTGGTCAATACCAGCAGGAACATCTGCCAAAACTAGACACATAGTGGATTTTCTGCAGGGGGAGGGCCTCAAACAACTGGTACAACAACCCACAAGAGACAGGGCTATCCTAGATCTAGTACTGACTAACAGGGAAGGGATCACAGATCTCCAGGTAGAAGGTCACCTGGGGGCCAGTGACCATCACATGGTATGGTTCAATTTGGCTACTACATCTAAATCATCCCATTCCAAGGCAAAATATGGGACTTCAGAGGAGCTGACTTTGATAAGATGGCCAACAGAGTTAAGCTAGCCCTGGCAAAAAGAAACACAGGTGAGGGGTACAGGCAAAGTGGGCAAGAATTAAGGATGCAATACTTGAAGCAACATCCCATTGTGTTAGACAGAAAAGGAAGTGCAAAGAAGAAGGAAACCACTTTGGCTCTCAAATACAGTAGCAGAAAATGTCAGAGCCAAAGGCTGGCCTTCAGGAAATATAAGGAACACAGCGGGATGAAGATAGGAGGCATACCAAACTGCCCTAAGGGAAGCAGGGAAGGCAGTAAGGCAGGCAAAGTCCCAAACTGAGGAAACACTAGCACGGACAGTAAAGAAGGTGACAAGACTTTCTATACATACATTAGTGAAAGGAGAAAGTCAGAGGGTATTATTAAGCTTAATGGAGAAAAGGAGCATGTGAGGAGGAGGACCATATAAAAGCATCTATCCTAAACAGATACTTTTGCTCAGTATTTACTGAAGAGAGGTAGGGCCGGGCCACAGCTCAGCACCATGAACACAGGGGAGGAGGTGAGCACTACTCCCTTCACAAAAGAAAGGGTCCTACAAGAGCTTGCTAAGCTCAGGAGTGGATAAGGCAATGGGACCTGATGGCATACATCCCAGGGTACTTAAGGAGCTAAAGGTGGAACTAGCAGAGCCATTAGCAAAACTGTTTAGTGAGTCTCTGAGCACAGGAGAGGTCCCAGAAGACTGAAGAAGGGCTCATGTGATCCCGCTCTACAAGAGTGGTAGCAGGGAGGAGGCAGGGAACTATAGACCAGTCAGTCTTACCTCAGTAGTGGGCAAGATTATGGAGGCACTTCTTAAGGAAAGGATAGTGCAACACCTGGAATCCATAGGGGCACAGGATCCAAGACAGCATGGGTTTACAAAAGGAAGGTCCTGTCAAACTAATCTCATATATTTCTTTGACTGGGTAACCAGAGTGGTGGACCAAGGGGGAGCAGTTGATGTCGCCTACCTTGACTTCAGCAAAGCTTTTGACACTGTTCCACATAGAAGATTGATAAATAAGCTGGGTAGGCTCGGGGTGGTCAACTGGGTGGCAAATTGGTTGATGGGCAGAAAAAGAGAGTGGTGGTAAATGGTATACAGTCAGAAGAGATGCAAGGCACAAGTGGGGTACCTCAGGGATCAGTCCTGGGGCCAGTCCTCTTCAACATATTCATTAGTGACCTTGCAGATGGACTAGAGGGTAAGGCTTGTCTGTTTGCAGATGACACCAAGATCTGCAACAGAGTAGATGATCCAGATGGGGTGGGCAGAATGAGAAGAGATCTGGATAAACTAGCAAAATGGTCAGAAGAGTGGCAACTGGGATTTAATGCAAAGAAGTGCAAGATCATGCACATAGGGAAGATAAACCTGAAGCCACCTATAGGCTAGCAGGGGAGTTGCTAGCAGTCACAAGGAAGAAAGAGATTTGGGCATCATCATCACTGATGACCTGAAATCATCAAGCAGACCTCAAAGCAGTAGGTAAGGCTCGGGGGGGGGTTGTTAGGGTGTATTAGCAGGGGTATCACAAGTCGTAAGAGCGAGGTAATAATCCCTCTTTATAAGACACTGGTTAGGCCCCATCTGGAGTACTGCATGCAGTATTGGAGGCCACACCTTCACAAAGACATTAACCAAATTGAGGCAGTCCGGAGAAGGGCAACCAAAATCGTGCAGGGACTGCATCAGAAGACATATGGGGACAGGTTAAGGGGAGCTCAATATATATACCCTTGAGCAAAGGAGGGAAAGAGGTGATATGATCGAGGCATTCAAACACCTTAAGGGCATTAACAAGGTGAAAGAGTCTAACATGTTTAAATATAAGAAAAATAGCAGGACAAGAGGACACAGCATGAGATTAGAGGGGGGCCAATTAAGGGGGAATGTGAGGAAATTCTTTTTCACAGAAAGGGTGGTGGATGCATGGAATGGCCTACCTCAAGAAGTGGTGGCTATGAATACAGTGCAGGGCTTCAAACAGGCATGGGATAGGCATAAGGGAGCAATACAAATGAGTATGAATAGATAGGCCTCTGACAAAGCAAAGGCCGATGGCACATTTATAAGGTAGAAAAAGAAATGGGCAGACTGGATGGGCCTTGTGGTCCTTATCTGCTATCAACTTCTATGTTTCTATGTTTCTAAACTGGCTAACCCCATCTCTGACTAATATTCATTCCACCATCAAAGCCTTAAACCTCCACCAGCTGATACAGGAACCAACCCGTCTTAACCTTAAAACATGAAACCACTCCCTGCCTGACCTCGCCCTCACCTCCCATCCCCATCGAGTAGTGGCCTCTGGGCTAGTACCAGACTCTATCAGCGACACCCACATAACCTTTATAGTGCATAAAATACATAGAATTAAACACCCAGAAAAAACTATTTTCACTAGACCCTTCACATCACTGGACCTGCAATCATTGCTCCACGCCGTCTTTCAAACTGACTGGTCCATTGTTACCACAGCAACCTCAGCTGACAAGGCCCTTGCCTACTTCACCTCTAAGTTTCTTCAGATTTGGAATTCCTGAGCCCCGACCTGTAAAACCAGGGTCTGCGGTGGTCACCTTCCTGGGTCACACCTGAGCTTCCCACCTGCCAACGTGCTTGTGACCTTGAGTTGCATAATGCCAAAGCCTCCAACTGCCCTAGTGACCACCAATGATACCATGAACTTTGGAATGACTGCTCTAAAGCAATCCGCCTTGCCAAAGCCGAGCACCTCAAGTCCAACTTCCAAACTAATGCAAACAACCCATCTAAATTCTGGAAGTCCACTCCCTCTTCTTGCCATCCTCAAACCTTCTGCCTCCTATCCTCAGGTAAAATCATTATGTTCTTTCTGAACTTAGTTCCATTGCAGAATGCTTCAACTCCCACTTCGCCACCTGTGCCTCTTCTCTGCTAAGCACCCTCCCAAGTCCCTCCCTCCCTTGCTCTGCTGGCCCCTTCTCACTCCTCACACACTGACTCACCCTCCACTACTCCCCCACCCGCCCCACTTTGTCTCCACAATCTGCCTTCACTCCCGTCTGCTCCTTTGCCCTATCCTCTTCCTCCTCTGAACATCTCCCACCCCCCTTCCAGTTCTCCTTCTCTCCTGACTCTCCTGACACTACCCTCCTAGCTCTTCTGGCACTAAACCCTACCAAAGGCTCATCGCCTGATGGCCTTGACCCTAGACTCCTCTCTCTCTCTGCTCCTGCCATTGCCTACCCACTCTCTCTCATACTAAACCTATTCTTTGAGACTGCCACAGTTCCCTTTGTATGGAAACATGCAGTAGTCCTCCCCCTCCTGAAGAGGGGTGACTCCTCACTCCAGGGAACAATCAACCTATCTCTCTCCTGCTAACCTTAACTAAACTACAAGAGCACGCAGCACTCAACTAACTCTCCTCATTTCTCTCTAACTCCGCTTTCCTCACCCCCTTCCAGTCTGGCTTTAGGAAATCCCACTCTACCACCACCTCCCTGCTGAGGCTAACAGAGACCATCTTCCCAGGCTTTGACAAAGGGCTCATTACCTCAACTATCTTTGTCGACCTGGCCAAAACCATTGACACTGTCTCGCACCCCCTCCTCCTGCACAGCCTTTCAGCTGCTGGACAATCCCATTCTGCAACAGGGTGGTTCAGTGCCTACCTGTCCAGCAGGTCACAATCAGTGAGAATAGCTGATGCTACCTCTCCCTCCTTGCCTATAACCAGTGGAGTCCCCTAGGGCTTAGTGCTAGGCCTCATTCTGTTCTCCATCTTTTTAAATCCCCCCCCCCCGGTTTGCTCTGCATCCAGCATCCACATGTATGCTGATGACACAGTGTTGTTTACCTCTGGCAATTCTGTCTCTGATGTCACTACCAGACTCGAGTCCAACTTCACTAAAGTCCAACTGTGGTTTAGTTCTCTTCAACTTTTTCTAAATTCCAAGAAGACAGTCTCTATGTCCTTTGGCACAAGGCAGAGACTCCCTAGACTTGGTAACCTGCCCACCTTTCATACCATTGATGGGACTGTTCTTGAGGACTCTTCCTCATTCAGGTATCTCAGCATCTGGCTGTACAGATACCTTGACTTCTCTGTACATATCGATGCCGTTCTGAAAAAACTAATGCCCAAGCTTGGGGCCCTTTACAGAAACTGCACTAGGCTTGAGCTAGTACAGAAGATTATCATGACATTTTTGACTACTGCAACCTAGTCTACAGTGCTGCCCCATGGTCCCACCTAGCCAGACTGGACTATCTTTTCAATTCCTTCTGTCTTCTCGCTCTTGATGCCCCTCCATGCACCCATCTTTGTGATCTCTACCGCTCTCTCAATTTCCTTCCCCTCCACTCCCGGCATGCTCTACATGGTGTTAAGTTCATCTCTAAATTCTGGCTTGGATCTCTCCCCTCTTATATCTCCTCCTGTCTTGGCAACCCTACTCACTCCCTTTATTCCCTGAGATCCAAGGATGACACTCGTTCCCTCTCAGTCCCCTTCAGAACTACATCCTCTGACCAAAAAGTCTTCTTTTACTGCCTGCCTAAAATGTGGAATGCACTTCCTTCACAAATCCGCTACTCCTCCTCCCTATATTCTCTTACCTCTGCTCTGCACAATTACCTTACTCCTAGCTGCACCTGCTCCTGACCCCCTCCTTGCCCACCTGCATCTCTCTCTCTCTCTCTCTTCTCTTTTTCCCTCCCCTTGCTCTCTTCTTTCTCTATCTCCCTACCCCACCTGCACTTATACTGCCCTGTATAGCCTAGCTCTTAAAAAAGGTGTCTTGTTCCCATGTTTTCACCCTGCATCACATGAGAACTGCCTGTAATGAAACTGTATGCGTTGTCTACCTTGAATCCTATCCTATTTACCCTGTACTGATTCTGTATGTATGCATCTCCTATGAACTGCCAGTAATGTAACTGTTGCATCTGCCTACTATGTATCCAATGCCTTGAACATGTTTTGAATGCATGTATGTATTCTCCCTCTGTTATGTATGTATCTATGAATTCACACTCTGTACATCCCTCTCCCCATTTCCCCCAAGACATACTGTGAGACGAGCATTAAGTTGCTCAGTGTATCTTTCCTGGTGAAACAATTCAATAAAAATAAATAAGTAAATAAACCTTAATGTCTGAAAGAGGTTTGGTGCAAGGACAAGGTACCATTTGGGGATAATTTTGCATTGGGCCATCCATGGAAAGTTCCCTTGGAGAGTTTGACCATGGGGAGTATTTGTCCTTGGGACTTGGTTTGCCACTTGATTTGTAGAGTAGATTTATCAGAAGCAACAACCGAGGCAGTGAGGTAGGCATCTGAACCTTCCTGAATGCTAATCAAATTGTCTGGGACATTGATGGATACTCCATCTGGGGTAGTGGATCAAGATGAGGAAGGATGTGCTTTACTATGCTTTGGATGCAGGGGATAACTCCTGAGATAAGGAAAAAATGGAACAAGATGGCCATCTTGTCAGCGTATCTGAAAAGGAAAATCAGACATTAGCAACGTTATGTACTATTCCACCCAATAGGGTGAGGAACAGTAATTATACTCCTTTATACAGTTTCAACTGGTTTGTGTGTAACCATTTGTCAGTCAATTTGTTGTTTTGCATGAGTCTGATTTGATAGACTGCTGGACTGAGCTTCTTGAGAATTGGGTGGGGTCCTTCCCACTTGCTGGAGAAAGAATGTGTTGGATGCGCAGGTCTGAGGACCATTACCTGATCTCCAAATTGCCAATCCACTTCTTGTGCATGTTTGTCAAACTGAATGTTGGACTGTTGCTGGGGTTTGCCCATGCAGTTTGCATCATACAAATGTGTGTGTGTGTATTAGGTCTTTTATCAGCTTTTCCACATATTGATCCACAGAGACATGATCTGTAGTGGGGTGTGCCGGTCAAACAAAAGGTGTTCAGGTAATCTTATACTTCTGCTAGTCATCAACTCAAAGGGTGTCAACTGGGTGGTGGCTGAGGTTATGCCTCTGATTGCCATGAGGAGTAATGACAGTAGGGAATCCCAATCCTTGGGATTGCCCTCAATGAATTTGGAAAGCATTTGCTTAATCCATCTGTTGGCCCTCTCTTCTTGACCTGATGATTGTGGGTGGTATGGTATGTGGAACTTCTGATGAACTCCAAGGAGTTTAATGGCTTCTTTCATCAACTCACCTATAAAACTGGTTCCTTTGTTGGAGTCCACCTTGAGAGGTAGGCCCCACCTGGAGAAAATCTGTTCCACCAGGATTTTGGCAGTGGCTTTTGCAGTGCATGTCTTGGTGGGGAAAGCCTCAACCCACTTAAAGAAAAGATCATTGACCACAAGGGCGTATTTGTTGTTTCTACTGATATTGGTGATGGGACCAATAAAATCGATCTGTAGAGCATGCCAAGGGCCAGAATGCCTTTGTGGTAGTAACTTGGCATTTCATTTGGTAGGGATGGGATTGTTCTGTGCACAAACAAGGCAGTTGTCTATGTAGTGTTTGACATCCTTTGTGAAACCAGGCCACCATGCGGTAGTCTTGAGCCTCAGGAGTGTGTTTTCCACTCCCTGGTATCCACCAGTGGGTGTGTCATGCACTTGGTGCAGAAATGAAGACCTAAGATGATGAGGAACCACCCACAGTTTTGAGGTGGTGTCATCTGCTTGATACCAAACAAGCTTGTCATCTGGAGACAAGTGTAACTTACCTTCATGCCTTCAGTATGGGTTATGGGTAGGTAGATTCTTCTTGGTGCCTTTTTCCAGAAATCTGAACACACCTTTGAGTTCAGAGTCAGCATGCTGGGCTTCTGAAAAATCCAAGGGGGAAAAAGGGTTCAGGTTTCTTCCTGACAGCTACAATGTGCACAGCTGCTCTGGGCTCTGGCTGGTCCATCATCCAGGTGTCCCCCCCCCTCGGGCCCCTTCCTTAGAAAGCGTGTCAGCAGTGTCATTGAAGGCATGGTAGGGGTCATGTATGGAGTAGGCCTTAACCTTGCATACATAAAGTATGTGTGAAAATGTCTGTGCCAGTGAATGGATATATATTACCATGGATTTACATTATTGAGTTTCACTGGAGTGCCATCAGAAGAGGTAAAGGAATTATTCTGCCAGAAAGGGAGAAATTCTGTAAAAGAACAACAAACCCAGTTAGAGTCTGTAAAAATGATGGAATGCTCAGTTCCATGCTGGATGAACTTGAGGGCACAAGCCATCGCTACCATCTCTGCATACTGTGATGACTCTACACTGCAACATTTGGAAATCTTAATAGTGTTACCAAAAGGGTAAACTACAAATATACCATTCCTGCTATCTGTTCTCCCTGGCAATAGGAAGCTGATCCGTCTGTGAAGACATGACACAGTGAGGTGTTCTCAAGTAATTGTAATGTAGCAGGAAGGAAAGGGCCTGGATCTGGTAGATCAGGTGGCTGCAGTGTACGGGCATGGGGTTTTCCTTCGAAATGGAGGCCATGCACCAGCATGGATGGCATTTTGGTTTGGTGGACCTTGATGTCCTTATCCTGGAGAAGGAGGGACCAGTGTGTCAGTCTGGTGTTAGAGACTAATCCATCCTTCACTCTATCTGATAGCAGAAAGGTGGTAGGGGTGTGATTTGTGTTGATGATCGGGGGGGAGTACCCAATGATATACAGAAAGTGCTTGACAGCCCGGTAGGTAGCCAGAAGGTTCCTTTCACAAAGGCTGTACTTCTGTTCCACTGGGGTCAAGAGCTGTGATGCATATGTGATGGGCCTTAGGGTGCCACAGACCTTCTGGGCCAACACTGCAAAAGTAGCAATGCCAGAGGTGGCAGATTCCAGATGAGGTGGCAAGGCTGGATTGAGGTTAACCAAAGCTGGAGCTGAGGCCAAGGCCTGCTTCAGTGACATCACAGCTTGGGTGTGAATGGGGCCCCAAGTCCAGGGAACATTCTTTTTCAGTAGTTCATACAGAGGGGCGGCCTTCTGAGCAAAATCACAAATAAAATCCCTGAATAATTTACCTTACCTAGAAACCTTCTAAGGGTGGCCACTCTGGTGGGAAGTGACAAGTCCTGTAATCCCTGTATCTTCTTCCAGGTAGGGCTTTTGGCTTTGTCTGTTATCCTCAGATCCAGAAAGAGTATCTCTTTCTGGCACAGCTGTGCTTTAGCTGGGTTGCATTTGAGGCTTGCTGTCTGAATGAGGGTCAGTAGTTCATCCAAGAGACCCAGATGTTGTTCCCGTGTGGCTGTGGCCACCAACAGGTTGTTAACGTACTGCAAGAGGCACTGGGGTGTAGAGAAGCCTTCAAGGACATCCATCATGTGCAGATGGAACAGGGAAGGTCTCTATTATGGACCCCGGTGGTAAGCAGGTCCACATGTACTGCCTGCCTTCAAAAGTGAAGGAAAACTTTTATTGACTCTTGGGGGCCAATGGCAATGACCAAAAAACATTGGCGATGTCCAGGGCACTAAAGCATTGCTGGTCAGGGGTTAGTAATTGTAGCACATCTGGTGCTGATGCCACTGCTGGGGCACAGCTAGGGTTGACCTGGTTTAGTCTCCTGTAGTCAATTGTAAGTCTCCATGCACCCGGCCTCACTGGGGAATTTGCAGTGGAAACACATGTCCTGATTACACCTTGCTTGAGAAGAGATTTAATTGTTTCCCTAAGAGAAAGCAAGGCCTTGGATGGAAAGGGGTATTGCCTTTGCCTCTCATGGGTTGGACCTGTCACTTCAATGACAGTGTGTATCTTGCCACAGTAATGCTTATTGGTGGCAAATGCCTCCATATGCCTATGTAGGATGGGAAGGAGCTTTGGGAAAAGCTCATGGTTCTTAAACAAATCTATGATGTCACACTCCTTGTCATTTGCGGATATTGTCGCAACCACATGTGAGTCAGGGATCATGATAGTATGATACTGTCCCTGAATCTGTATCAGTAACATACTGGCCAAGTCTATCACAGAGCCATGTAGTGCCAAGAAGTCAATTCCAATTATACTAGAGTGATCATGCAATACCATCAGCTGAAAGGTGTGATACACCTTCAGGTGTCCCAGCGTCACAGGTAGTGGCAGGGAGTGGCATGCAGGTAACCTAGTTTCATCTACACCGGACATATTGGTCTTCCATCTGGTAGACCAGAGTGATGTGTCTGGGTTGTCATCCTGTAATACAGACACAGCCGTGCCTGTATCCAGCAATATTGTGAGTAGGCGGCCCCCATACTCGGCCTCTGTGCAGGGTCTTCCATTTGTATCCAAGACCAGCTTGTTTACAATAGGGACTGGAGCCTGTAATTGTCAATCCATACCAGTGGAAGCATGGGGGAACTCCTGAAAGAGAGTTTAGGCCTGGTTCCTGTGAACCATCTCACCATGCTGTACTGATGCTATATAGGGAGCCGCTTCCGGGTTCAGGCCTGTAGGGGCCTGAGAGCCTGGACTTTCATTGTCTCCATGGCTTGTGGAGGCCTGCTCTCCCAGTTGTATCACAGCAAGGGCCTATACTGGGACAACGTCCGTTACAGAGCGCACTTTCACGAGGAGGTCTCGGAGGCTTCAGTTCTCATCGGCTACAGTATTTCCCTATATGAAGGGAATGGTCTCTGTTGTTTACCCTTATTGTTTTTCTGGTGTTTCTTGTTTTTGTGGTAGTTCTGGTTCCCATCCCAGGACTGTTGTTGGGCCTGCTGGTGGTGTTGGTTATCTGTGGGGAAGGGCTGTTTCTTTTGGGCCTTCCCCTCCACCAAGTAATGTGTCGTAACCTCCAGAATGGCTTCCATGGCTGCTGCCTTCTTGGAGCTGGAGCTTGAATCATGGATGTAGAGTTGATAAACTCTCTCTGTCTTCCTAAGAATATCAGTAAACCTTTCCATGGTGGGATTGGTGGTTGGCTTTACCTTCTCTCGCACTGCAGGGATCATATTCCAAAGGAACAGAGTTTAAAGCCTCTGGTGGAAGGTTACTGGACTTTCCTTCACATTCTGTTTCACAGGGTATGCAAACACCACTCCTACCACACCTGGGTTGTGTGCAGTGATGATTTCAGCTGCAACTTCTTCAAAGGTGGTGTGGCTATCCTGTTGGACAGCATCAGGGAGTTTCGCCCATAGGCCAGGATTGATTGTCTGGCATAGGATCTGGACTTGGTAGTCTGCAGTGAGACTAAGCATTTCACATTTAGCATGCACCTTTTCTAAGTGGCAAGTGAGGTTGTCAGACAGGTTCATCTGACCAATACTGTCAGCTATTTGCTGAACAAAGTGGACCATTTGTAAGGATTGCTGGGACCATCGTTTGGAGGTTGATTGTCTTGGGTACCCTGCAGGCTGACTGAGCTGCAACTTCAGCCACAGTGAGGACCATTCCTTGCCGAGTAGCAGTGTCCTGTAGTAGCTGCTTAGTCTGGGTTCAGAGAACCTATTTATTTCTCTCGAGGTGTTCATATTGCCTAGGCATTATCAGTCATTTTCTTTATCTCTTCCTTATCATCCACAGAAATAACGGCAATTGGTGGTGCTGTTGGGACTAGGCCTGGGCCTGCTCCCTCCACCGTGGGAGTCACCCTGTTGGCATCACCCATGATGGTTATTATGCCTTTGATGACCTAGGGACTTGGTGTCATGTGACAGGGGTCTGCCATGTTGTGGATGGCGGGGTGGGGTCACTGGGCCATAGTAGGGGCATGACTAGGTGTTGTACTGAGAAATGTCATTATCTGACTCCTCCTTCTCAGATGACGTCATCAGGATGGGGGCTATGCCACCCATTGCCTTGATGTGACCAGCTAGCACCTCTCGCTGGTGGTGCAGTTTTGCCATTTTACATTCACAATCCTCATGACTCACTTTTGAAACATTCTGATCCACATCATCCTGTAACTGCTTCTGTAACACTCTATATGCGGTGCTCAATTCACGATTGTCCCTAGCAGCCACTCCTAAATCATTACGTACCTGATTCATCTCATCCTAAAGCTCTCCCAACTCCTCACGGATCTGATCATTAGTTCTATTTAATAAGTTATTCATTTGCAGTGCCTGCCCCATATCCTGTCTCAAACTTTCACATTCCTGCTTCAACATATAAAGTTCCTGCTCATTTTCATGAGCAGAATGATGCAAAAGTGAATTCTTTTCATTCCACAGAGTTTAGAGCTCAGACTCCAAATCCTGCTTTCTTTGCAAACATTCAGTTTCCCGCCATCCCATCTCCTGCTTAAGAGATGAGATTTTTAGATCAAGGGGTCAAAATCTCGCTTCAGAGGCTTCTAGAGCAGCGTACAGAGCTGCGACCAACTGCACTTTAGCTTCATGCTTTCTGGCTGTTTGTCTCGTCTCTGAACACTGGGCTGAAATCCCCAGCATGGGGTTTTTGAATTGACTTGCATCCCACATGAAGTCAGCCCATCTTCCATGGAAGGCAAGGAAGTTCGAGACCTTGCATCTCAAGTCTGCACAGATATTTGATATGGTGGCCATTGTGTGGGAGGGAATGTAAAATCAAACTGTGAAAAGGCACCATGCTGTGTATCAATCCACAGCAGGTGCACTAGTTCACAGGCGGGCTACTGTGCACTTGTAAGCTGGCAATTCAAAACTGCCGTTGGGGTGAGGGGACTCAAAATCGACCACACACAGCAAGAAGCCAGACTTTGCAAGTATTTACAAAGTGGGTGAAAAATGAGAGAGGTGATGAGGGTATGCACAAGTGAACACTTTGTAATCACCAAATATTGCCTGCATGCAGTTGCCAATTGTCAGGAGGTGTAAACCTCACTCTCAAGTTATTGGCAATAATGGGAATGCAAGGAATCACAGACACATTGCATAAGAGTAATAAAGCTTGTTTATTACTACCAAAAGGAAAATCACAGTTGCCTTAATCAGTTCTTACCATTAGGAACTGGGATCCAATGCTAAGTGTTCCCTATTCCTCACAGAATCTCCGTGTCTCCTGGGGTCTCTGAGGTAGATGACGTAATGTCCTACATTATATGCCTAAGATAATTACCATGGTTACTGTAAGATAGAAGCATTTCTAGTTAAAGAGGTGAGCCCTATTGGCTAAATCAATGGTGGTTCATCAGTCCTAGATAGCATTATACAATTTTTTTATAGTCATCACTTTGTGGAAACAAAGAGATACAGTTTGTACATAGTCATGTAGTAATGCAAATCATGAGAAGATGGCAATGCCGACTCATATATTATATCATTATAAGGACTCAGGTGTCTTAGCATCTTGTACTCAAGAAATGCATGAATATATTAGAAAGTAAAGTGTTTAGCAATCATATGCATACATATACTGACATTTACTCTTGCAGATGTCCTTAGCCCTATATGTTAGTATAACATATACAGAAATGCTAGCTGTCTGTGGTGTACCTCTGGGGGTATCAGTTAGGGTGCAGGGACCTTGTGTAACACTATGATGGTGTTTATTCTATGTCAACCTTTCCTGCTATGCAAAATGGACAATGACATTAACATTGGCATGCAAGGCTTGGTAGAATCATGCCTCTTTCCTCAACATTTTAGCCTTGGTTGCACCCATGACAACAGGCATCACTGCCTCATCTGATCTTCATGTGCCAAAAAATTTTCCACAGATGCTGTCAGCTTTCTGTTATGATAGGTACTAAAGTGAAAGCCAAAAAGATTGCATTCAGGCAATACAAAACAACACAGGCAGAAGGGGATAGGGAGAAGTACCAGGAGAAGCAAAGGGAGGCAGGGAGGTCAGTAAGGGAAGCCAAAGCTCAGACAGAAGAACACATTGAAAATCAGTGGGTAGAGGGGACAAAACCTTTTACAGTTATATAAGTGAGAAAAGAAAGGCAAAGGGAGGGATAGTGAGACTGAAGGGGGAGGATGGGGGCCGCGTGGAGGATGACAACAGTAAAGCTGACATATTGAACAGGTATTTCTGCTCAGTCTTTACTGAGGAAGAAGAGGGTAATGGGTCTGAAGGGAGTACAAGGGGTGAGAATGGTGCAGAAATGGACACAAGTCCCTTTACACGAGAAAGGGTCCTGAAGGAACTGGAAGTAATAAGAGTTGATAAAGCAATGGGGCCAGATGGGGTGCACCCCAGGGTCCTTAGACAACTAACAGAGGTGGTGGCTGAACCTCTGGCTATCCTGTTTAGCTGATCACTGGAAACAGGGGAGGTACCCAAAGACTGGAAGATAGCAGATGTAGTCCCCTTATATAAAAGTAGGAACAACGAGGAAGCTGGGAACTGCAGACCAGTCAGCCTCACCTCAGTAGTGGGGAAGATCATGGAAGCACTACTGAAGAAGAGATTGGTGGAACATCTGGTTGTCAGTGGACTACAGGACCCAAGGCAGCATGTTTTCACCAGGGGGAGGTCATGTCAGACCAACCTCATTCAATTTTTTGACTGGGTGACTAGGGAGATGGATCAGGGGAGGGCAGTGGACATGACCTATCTGGACTTCAGCAAGGCCTTTGACACTGTGCCGCATAGAAGACTATTACACAAACTGGGGAATATGGGTGTGGGCAGGACAGTAGTGTGTGGTGGGTAGGTAACTGGCAGGGTGGCAGGACACAGAGGGTGGTGGTAAATGGCTGTCACTCCACAGAGGGAAGAGTGACCAGTGGGGTACCACAGGGATCAGTGCTGGGACCGGTCCTATTCAACATCTTCATCTGTGACATTGCACAGGGCCTAGAAGGCAGAATTTCACTGTTCGCTGATGACACAAAGCTCTGTAACAGAGTAGACACACCAGAGGGTGTAGACAGAATGAGAAGGGACCTGCAGAAAATTGAAGAATGGTCAGGGGTTTGGCAGTTGAAATTCAAAGTAAAAAAGTGCAAGATAATGCATATGGGGCACAAAAACCCTGGCACAATATATCAGTTGGGGGTAAGGATATAGCATGCACCAAGCAGGAAAGAGATCTTGGGGTTATCATCTCTGATGACCTCAGGGTAAGGAAACAGTGTGACAAGGCAGCAGGTAAAGCAAATGGGATGCTGGGATGCATAGGCAGGGACATCACCAGCAGGAAAAGGGAGGTCATAATTCCACTATACAAGACAATAGTGAGGCCCCACCTGGAGTACAGTGTACAGTTCTGGAGACCTTACCTATGTAAGGACATAGACAGGGTAGAGAAGGTTCAGAGGAGGGCAACAAAGATGGTGCATGGATTGCATCACAAGTCCTATGAGTACATGTTGAAGGAACTGAACATGTACTCCCTGGAGGAGAGGAGGGAGAGAGGGGATATGATAGAGACATACAAGTATCTTACAGGGAGGAACAGGGTGCAGGAATACACTATTTTTAAGCGAAAAAGATGTTCCAGGACTAGAGGGCATGGGATGAAGTTGGAGGGAGGACGATTCAGAGGAAATGTGAGGAAGAATTTCTTCACAGAATGAGTGGTGGACAAGTAGAACACCCTGCCAGAGGAAGTGGTGGGGGCTGAAACAATCACGGGATTTAAGAATGCATGGGATAGACATAAAGGAATTCTGGAGGTCAGGGGTAAGGGGCAACAGACTTCTAGGAAAACATAAACTGAACTTACAAGCTCAAATGGGCAGACTGGGTGGGCCGTAGGCCCTTATCTGCCGACACTGTCTATGTATCTATGTATCTATGTATCTATAAGTTTGCATCTGCCTCTTTCTATTACATCACACAGTACTGTCTCAGTAGCTGCTGGCAGAGATCTGCAGTCACAATCTAAACTGATCTGCATTGTCTGTGTATATACTTATAGTATATGGGTGCTGCCTATTGTCAATGGATTTCAGCAACTGCTGAAATCTTGTTGTAGTACAGTTCAAAGGTCAAAAAAGTTGTTGTACTATCGCTCTGACATCACATCGATAGTACAGCAACTTTTTACCCTTGACCTGCTGCCTGATTGGCTCAGACGATGCTCTATAGAAAAAAAAAATGAAAAAACATGGCGCAATTTAGGAGAGCCGAGCAGCGAGCCACCGACTGAGAAGTCGGAATCGGGACATGGAGAGCCATACATGGCTCCCTTTCTAAAAACAGTTTCTTTTATTTTTCTCACCGATTTAAAAAAATGATGTGCTGAGGAGCAGGGCCGGAGCATAAGCGGGGAGCAGGCACAAGCAGAAGCACCAGAGGAAAGCAGGAGCAGCGCCTATGGCAAATGTGAAAAAAGTAAAACAAAAAAAAACCATATACTATAAAAACAGTGGATGGGTGAACATCCACAACTAAGTCTCGTCCCCATCTCGGGCAGTTGATGACATCAACGAGACCGCTCGAGCTTCGCTCTCGAGGTCTCTGTGATGTCATCAACTCCCTCGATGGAAACACAGACTTGTTGTGGATGTTCACCCATCCACTATTCTATATATCTATATACACTACTGTGACATCACAGGCTAGCAAAGTTATGTTACTTCATATGCCAGGTCAAAACTAGACTGTTTCTTTTTTTTTTTTTTTTTTTTTCGTTATATAATTAGACTATGTTTTTTGCTGTATTGGTAACATGCAGAGACTTCATTTTACTGATACAATACTATTAACTTTTTTTGAGATGCACATCTTATGAACCATCTGTAACTCCATGTTGTATTATTTTTTTTATTTATTTTATTTGACTTTTGATAACTGAGTAGACCCACTGAGACCAGCCAATCCCTTTTTCAGTGGCAACCTGGGAAATCTCAGCATTCCACAAATGACAGACATTAAACATAGTAAGTGGACATTAAACAAAGTACCAACGGTGGTACAAACAGTAGTAACATTAACAAGTAGAAATATTCAACAATTTGATGCAGTAAGTACATAAGATAGAGAAAAGCCATACACTTTAGGGCTTAAACAACTAGGATTAACCCCTGCCTGCTAGGCATGGGGTTATATACAGTTAAATGTGCCAGTGGCAAGAATAGGTACTTGTACTGTTTTTTAAACTGCAAGAGGAATGTGCAGGATAGAAGTCCTTTTGGAAGATTGTAATATTTATGTGCAGTTGCATATGAGAATGATCTCTTTCTCACTGCTAAATGAGTTTTAGGTATACTTAGTAATGGTTGGTGAGATATTCTAAGGGACCTGGTGAATGGTTTCTGGGTCAATGTACTTGACATATTGTGATGGGCCTCCTGCTGAATGCCTCCCTATGTAAGATCATGCCTCTTGCTCCACAGCAGTGATACCACTCCATATCAGATTTCTAAGTTGAGGCATTTAAAGAACTTTCACAGATCTCCAGTACCAGTGGTTGCTAGACCAGAGTGATCATGGTATTTTTTCTCCATCAGCATGCACCCATTCTTTCCACTTTATGCTGTCCTTATATCCATGATTGTGCATCATAGTCTAGCATCTGCATGCCTAACTTTTGCATTCACACCTCCTTCTTCATCTTCTGTCATAAAAGACAGTGTCATCACCTGTTGTCCCTCTTAGATCAGTATTTCAGCAGGAAACAAAAACCTCCCTTGCAAGAGAGCATCTTCTAAGAGGATACACAGTTGCACAGACCTTCCTACCCCAGGTTCATGGCTAAGGCAGGGAAGCTGAGTATAGAATGACATGAACTAGATGATGTTACATGTTTTCAGGTGGATGGAAAGAACAGTAGAAAAATGCATGCATCCCAGGTGGCTGCAGCATATGACTCTAGGGTTGCACCTTCTTTCACCTGTAGTAATGTTCTGATAAGGTTTGAGCAGTGGAAAAAGATATGGAGGAGTCTATTTCAATGGAACATAAGTCATATACAAACACTATGAATAAAAAGAAGCCAGACCATTATAATGTAACACAGGAGCATGGTGTCCCAGAACTTCATGGGCAGGAGCATCTCTACATCATGTATGTGGTATTACTTCAGTTACATGAGGTTCCAGTGGATAACCATGGTATCAAATTGAATAAAGAAAAGGTAGACATTTATTCAGTGTCAATAATTTCACCTGCAGAAGATATTACACTTACATAGATTATGTATTGTGTTCATTGAACCTAATGAACATTTTGTATTTATTTTTTAAGTATTCACATACATGAACCAGGAGTATTCATAATGAGTAATACTGACAATAGTAATGAAGAACAAAATAGACAGAAAATTTTACTGGCCTTATAGGGAATTTTGGAGTTCAAGGCTATGCTTTTGAACCAGTTATTCAAGGACATGTACTTCCACTTTATGAAAATAATTACAATGGTGACTTGGAAGAAGACTATGCAATGTCTGATCAAATACCAGACAGACCTTTGAATATCAATGGGTGCTCTTGTGGAAACTGCATGATTATGCCAACTGCCATTGGGAACATTTGTTGTACTGAAGTTACTGGCATACAACATAGAATGGATGCTGTTTCATGCATGACTATCAGTCTTCATTTGCATGCTATCTGAATTGACACTGAAGCTCTTGACATCAGTCCAATGTCTAACAGGTAACTTTGTGGAGGATTACTAATCCACCCAGTTGCAAGCAGGTGGATTGTCTATATTATTTAGATAAGCAATTAGAGATGACCGTGGTTTAAATTAATAGTATGTCAGTCAGCACTTTATGTGCATAATGATGAACTATTAACATCAGCATTGCACCTACTGAGCAATAAACTGACTTTAATCATACTCTTGGTAATGTTTTATTGCTATTAACAAATTGAAAACAAGAAATGTGTTACATGTGTACCTTTTGAATTTTATCATCTTTGAGTACAAGTCTGTTTTTTTTAAAGGAAAAGGCCACATTAAAAGTACCCCATACCATAGAGTGGGCCATTCCCCAAATGTTGTTTCAGTATAAAATAAAAAGGTTACCTTAATTCATTGTTTAGTATAGTGAGTTCGTCTGGTTGATCATATCACCCCCTCCTGCAAGCATTTAATTACAAACGCTTCTCAGGGCACATCCCAGAACCTCCACAAAAGAAAGTATTGTTTTGCTTCATATTCAGAGCTAGTAATAGTTCCAGTTTTTGTCTTTCAAGTTTTCCAGTGTTCCATGCGGTGGACAGTGAATGCTATTTGTGTCACACGGGGGAAAGTGAAAGACCAAACTAGGATTATTGATAGCTCCAAACATGGATCAACACCATATACTCCCCCGCCCCATGATTGATCATCAGCTCTGACTCAGCTGAGTAAAGTTTTGGTATGTATCCTGAGCAGCACTTATAATGAAAATTCCAGTTGGAGGGACAACAGGATCAAACAATAAAATACTGAACAATGCTTTAAGGTAACATTTTTATTTTAGACTGAATGATTAATCTTGGGATGTCCAGCACTATGATTTGTGTTATTTTCAAGTTGGATGGCTGAGCTGTTCTCTGTATTAATAAGTTATGGGTATATGAACAGGCCCACATTCTCCCCCATTGATGCCAGTCCTCAGTTTAGTTGAACCCTTTATATCTGGATCATTCATTCAATAACTAGTTGAAATGTCTGAAGTAAAGTTACCTGTCCGCTCATCAGATGTATGCTGGTATAACATTGGTGAAGACTGCAGTGTCTGCTACCAGTTTTATACCATTCACATATATCTGATCTCCCATTACACATTCACAGCTTCATCCCGCTCTATCATTTTCATATGGCTACTGCACATTGCTATCAGTCTAAATATCATACCATGGTGTGGGGTGTGGCAGCACATTGACAAACAGATCAGTTATCATACTAATAGTCTTTTCTTTCTTCTTGACTTACAGAGTGTATTATCTTACTGCATACCATAAGTTCACATTATGGATGCATGGGCTTCTCAATAAACACATTAGACATGTGATTCCTTCATGGTGCATGAAGGTAATTAGGCAATACTATCCTGATTATGATTATGAATATGAAGGTGTCCATTCAATATTTGTATAAATTCTCTTCATATGGAAAACATCTTGAATGTATTTAATAAAAAAATACATCTGTTAAAAATAATGAATTTATTTTGCTGTTAATGAAAGAAAATAAAATCAGAAACAATGTTTTATCTTACAAACATGCTTGGCAAATTCTGAAGCTAAACATTTTCTTTTTGTTTCCATTTTTTTATATGAATGAATACATACAGTATGTAGACTGCTTTGGATGTAGTGATTAATGATAATAGTGTTATGAAACATACAAATAATAAACAGAGAAACATGTTATAAATCCCATTTACTGTACAAGATTTGGTAGATATTTACAATTTTACATTGATCATTTCAATTAAATGAACCACTCTGAAAAATAAGGATAAAACAGATAAGTATTTGAATGTTTATGGCTACAACAATACTACATAAAATAATGGTATTTATTTTTCCAAACTTAGCAGAGATATAATATATATATATATATATATGTGTATTTCTTTATATATTGAAAAATGGTAATAACATTTCAAATAGTGAATGTTTATCATTTCATTAAGTTTTTGTTTTATGGAATTAATTACTTCAATAAGTCATCAAATAAAGTTATAGCACAGTTTAACTGGCATTTTTTTTTGATATTATGAATACATATGCATCTAATCAATGTAACATCACATTTTGTGCACTCAGCTATAATCAGGCCTGAATATGAGATGAATTGAAAACTGCATGTTATTGCAAAACTGTGCTTCTAAATTTTTAGATGAGAATCTTGTGTGCTGTGCGATTAAGATCACATTATTGCATCCTTTGTTTGAAATTCATTCACATCACTGTATTCACCTGTAATAGAGAAATATAAAATGGCCAAAAAAATTATGAAGTAATATGCAACAGTATATTTTACACATGTAAGAATTACAATTAAATATATCTCTTAGCTATGAATTTATCAGAAATTTGTCTGCAACTTATATTCCTTATTATCTTTTATCTGAAAGCATACATTTTCACTTACTTTCTTTGTTTAATAATGTATTTTCCATCTGTGTTCCAAAATTGATGCTTATGTTGAATTTGACCACATGTATTTGAAGCATGTGGGCATACCACATTTTCATTGTGATCCACAGTAGCAATACATAGTAGGCATGCATATGCATCAAAATCATACCTAATCCTTTTTTGGTGCATACTTCAGCTATAATGCTTGGATGCTTTCAAGTACTCCTGTGTGAACTCCCTCTGTTACCATCATAAAAAATGGAAAACAAATATAAGTAGTCATTGAAAAGACAAAATAATTTTAACTATATGGTTCTGCTGTACAAAGAGGTTGAAATCAATTTCATACCAGTCAGTCACAAATCAGGTTCTCGGGGCCCAGTGTGTTTCATCTTGCACTTATTTGCAGTTAAAATAAGTTTCCAAAATCAGAGACAAACTCCCCAGCTTTTCCAGATTTTTTCCTTGGGTTCTTTACTCCTTCTGTTGTGTCTGCTCTCCCACAGTACTTGATGTTGTCAGTGAATAAGTACATTTTGCACTTATTTCTATCCCCAATACCATTAATTAAGACATTAAAAAGCACCAGTGCATGCACTGTGCCCTGTGGAACCTTATTTGACACTTTCCTGCAGCTGCAGAGCTCACTTTCATCACCACACTCTGGGTCTTGCCCTTAATCCAGTTTTCCACCCATCTGATCAATATCTCATTGGTCCCTATATCTGTCAACTTCCTCATCAATCTCTTGTTTGATATAGAACCAAATGCCTTGCTGATATCCATGTAAATGATGTCTACTGTTTGTCACCTGTCAATTGTTTTAGTGATCTTCTTAAAGAAGTCAGTTAGAGTTGTCTGAAAAATCTCCCTCCCATTAATGAATGGGACCACTCACTCTAGAGACCATTTGGTTCCAAATATCATATTAACCTTTCTTTATGTGTGGTCTTCATAAGCTTGTACATAAATGAGGTCAGACTGACCAGTCTATAGTTTCTAAAATCTTCCTTTGGACTGCTCTTGTTGAGGATGACTACATGTGCCATTCTCTAGTCCTGTCATTAAACTCCTGTCTCCACTGAACTATTGATCATGTCAGCCAAATGACCTACAAGCTCCTCCACCAGATCCCTCAACACTCTTGCATGTATAGTGTCCAGGCCTTGTGATTTATCTATCCTTAATGCTAGCAAACCTTTTCTCCCCATATCTATTTCTAGCAAAACATCTGTTATCTCCAACCCATATCTAATGACATATAGGAAATGTGGAAGGGCAACAATATGGTAAGCAAGGCTAGTTTCACATTCTTTTACTTACATGTATTCACAAATAAACCAATCCATAACACCTTCTCGGGATGGTTTACCCATGCCTCAGTGACATACATTTTGCTGATGCTGATTACGGCACAGGCAAAATGCCACCTGGCATTATAGCACCAGGCATTTTGTCTCCGGGATTTACAGCACCAAAGCTCCATCCAGGAAAACAGTCACCTTTTGTGGGGGACTTCACCCCATTCACATCCCAATGTGGGGGCTTCACCTCCTGCACCCCTTCCAAACTAAATATATCCTCCCCTTGGGTGAGCATGCCCCAGAGCGGGTAGAAACTGTGTGGGTGCAAAGGGCAAGTTGGGTAAGGGGTGATCCAAAATCAAGATTACCCCTTTCACTGTTGCCCTTGTTGCAGTGCCACAATTGCCACAGCCAAAATCAGTCAACAACTTGATTGGATATGCCCCGGGACCAATATCATAGTTGTAATACCATATTCATTTACCTTTTACAAGTCAGTTAATAACCGTTTGTCATTGATAATTTTCTCAAGTTCTTAATGTGGTACAGATTATCTTCAAATCCATAGTTTCTGGGCTTCAAAGACTACAGCAAATGGAAGATGTGCACACCTGTGAAACATAGCACAAGACATCTAACTGTGGGCATTTATTCTATGGAATAATATATAAGTGAATCTGTCTTTATGTTCACTGTAAGCTTTATTACACATACAGTATCTACAGACCACCAACAATTATTTATTATCCAGTCAGACATTATAGCATAGTTTTCTTATGCAGTAAGCATTTTCTTTTTCATTTTCTTTGTAGTGAGCCATAGACTGAATTCTTGTTTTATGAATAGAAATTTTCTTTGATAACTTTCTGAATTGTGACATGTTGAACAGTTGCTAATACAACCACTTCAGATCCTTCTGTTTCAGTTTTGACAGTGATCCAACCAATATTTCTCCCTCTAGCCAAAAAGCTGTTCTTTACTTCAGTAACCTTAACTGTTAATCTAATATTAGTCACTTTCACAGTCAATTATTGTATAGGTCCCAAATATCTTACAGTGTCTGTGATTGTCACATTGGGCATCACTAGATATTATAACATCTTTATCTGCTAGATTATGTTGGATTTTGTTAATGAGTTTTCCTCCTCGTTCTCATGGATGGAAGAATTAAACTGCTTTGAATGTAACTGCAGTTTCTAACAGTGATGTTACATATTCCAACTGTTTTAAAAATCTCAGATATTGTAGTGTATGATCCACTACACATAAAGGTTGATGCTGGCATCAACATATTCATCTTGGGCAACCCATTTAGTAATTCCTGTGAGGTCTATGAGAATGTATGAACTTCTAGACAACCTGTTTTTACAGTTATCATGGAACCCATTTTAATAATAGCTGGATATATCACAAAAGGGACTGTTCCAAAAAAGGATCATTAAATGTTTTAAAAGGTAAAAGCAACAGTTTTTTTTTTAAATTAAATAATATGTGTCTGTATTTTCACTCTCCAATTCTAAATCAACAGACTCATCAGTATCTGATGTTTCTGGACTGTAGTAAAGATATTAATGTAATCATCTTCAAAATCAATGTCACTTTCAATTTCATATTAGGTCATATCATCTATAAAACTAATTTCAACATCATCAATGGTCAATATATCATTGCTCACTTTAGAAATGTCTGTAGAAGTACTGAAAGATGTATCTGTATACACATTTTGAAAAATTTATATTGTTGAATGTTTATATTTTATTGGTGCATGGTCACACCTGTATTTAGGGGTATGAAGGTACTTCTATGTTAAACCTGAAATTTTGCACATTAATAACTTTGGACCTGTTCAACGGATTTGCATGAAATGTGGTGTGCCCAATGGGGCATGGTAGATCTCTTGATTTGCCAAGTTGCATTTTGGTCAGATTTATGGTTTTTGAGCACCAAAATGCTGAAAAATGCACTTTTCATCAGTTCTGTGGGCAGTGTTTTGGATTTTATCTGTGGTGCTGTGTGGCTGTTGTGTGGTCTGCTGGCCTGAAGCTTGGCATGTAGAGAGAGCTTGGGTCAAGGAGTATGCCACTCTTTAGTTGGTGAAAAAATATTAATCCATACAAACGTTATTAAACCTTTTAGCTCCATTATAAGTCTGTGGGAAAATTTCTATGGTTAGTTGCTAAAGAAGAATTGGGTTTTGGCCATCAGGTTACTTCTCACGATCAAAGAATTTGCAAGCTCATGATCAAAGAATCTTTGATCACTAGAAATGTATTGATCATGACTTCTGCCATCTTGTTTTCAGTTTGGGGTTGGAAAAAAACAAATATATCAGCCCAGGGTTGACTTCTGAATTAAAATGTGGATGGGTTTTGCTCAGAAGCCTTCCCTCTATGGAGCCATGCCTGTAGTTTAATGTACTTATGTCAAAAAATAGAGTTTTAAACTTTTAAATTCTTTGATCGTGGCTTACTAATGATCTTTGATCACGAGCCTGCAAATTCTTTGATTGCGAGATTCTTTGATCGTGATGTTCGTTCATGAGGGAGGAACAAGATGGCCAGATTTTTGGGTTCGGAAAAATCACATATCTCAGCCCAAGGGTGACTTATGAAGTCAAACTAGGATAGGTTTTGCTCAGGGGGCTTCCCTCTATCAAGGCATGCCTGTTGTTTGATGTAGTTGTGTCAAAAAAAAATGGAGTTTTAATGTTTTTTAATTCTCTGATCATGAGCCTGCAAATTCTTTGGTCATGAGCCTGCAGATTCTTTGATCGCAAGATTATTTGATCACGATCTTCGTTCATTTGTGAGGGATGAGATGGCCAGATATTTTGGTTGGAAAAAATCAAATATCTTAGCCCAGGGATGACTTGTGAAGTCAAACTAGGATGGGTTTTGCTCAGGGGGCTTCCCTCTATCGAGTCATGCCTGTTGTTTAATGCAGTTGTGTGAAAAAAATGGAGGTTTAACGTTTTTTAATTCTTTGATCGTGAGCCTGCAAATTCTGTGGCCGTGAGCCTGCAAATTCTTTGATCTTGAGATTCTTTGATCGCAAGCTTTGTTTGTGAGGGTGGGACAAGATGGCCAGATTTTTGCTGGACCAGAAGTCTCTGGGAGGGACCAGATAGCCCAAATTTCACAACCAGATGTTCCCTTATGATCAAAGATGATCTTTGATCATGAATTCACTGTTGATTCTTTTGATCAAAGATTTTTTAAAGATGCTAAAACTTTAAAATTAAATATCTCAGAAATGGTGTTGTGTTTTAACTTGAAATTGGGAGGGTGTTGAGGGGATGTCCTGTAGATGTGAATTATGGTGTTTAGGTGTCAGAAAATTAATTTGCTGTGGAGATATTGCATGACACAGTTTACATTTTGTGGATAGCATTCTCCAGTGAGGTAGTGGCTTGACATTTATAGGTTAGCTAGTCTTACTTCCTCGGAGGTAATTTTCAGTGGTTAGGTGTGTAAAATGTAAACAGGTGCAGAATTATGCCACTCCAATGAATGAAAATATGTTTTCTTTCAAGCTGGTGGGAGCGTGGGGCCCAAAGAACCCCACGCTCCCACCAACACATACTGTATGATATTCAGAACTTGTACTGTTATGTTAGGCAGATATTTGCAAGTTGGTGGGAGCTGGCCCCATGCTCCCACCAACTTGAGCGAGAGTTTGTACTTTTCTATGCTTTCTCAAAAAGTAAGGAAATGTGTTAATGTATCATTTAGGGTTAAAGCACAAAAAGTCAGGAAATTAGACCTTTAGGGTTCACCCCTACCCCCCATATCATGCACCCCCCATCCTCCACAGACTGACAGATGCCGGGGTGGTTCATTTGGGTTGTGAGGCATAAATGTCACCTCATTCTTCTTTACTGTGGCATGTCAACATGCTTATACATGGAATGGGGTGACATTTGGGCCTCATGACCCAAATGACACACCCCGGTGTCTGTCAGTCTGTGGAGGATGGGAGGGGATACAAGGTGTATATATATATATATATATATATATATGTATATATATATATAGATATATAGATGTATATCATCATTGACAAAACTATACTACCTCTATATAGATATTTTGTGATACAATAACTGGAATACTTCACACAGTCATGAAGCCATCAGTAAAGGAAAGACAATAATAATCTGGAGACAGTGCAGCACATTCTTACAAAAGACAGTGGTAGTAATGCCAGGGGTGACAGGCTTGTGTATCAGACTGAAAATCTGTGGTACAACAACAGTGAGTGGAAACAGCTGGATGGATTTGAAAAAGCAAGACATCTGCAGTTTTTATCTATTGATTTGTTGTGCTTCATATTTGAGGATGAAATTGTTGAATGACTGGAGGTCAAGGAAAGATGGCACAGCATCATGGCAGAAGTGAGCAAGAATCAGTAGAGTGGGAGTGAAGTGCTACTACATGTCTTGGAAGGTGAGCTGAATAATAACAGATATAAGAAGTGTGTGGTTTACTTGCACTTATGAGTATATGTTAGAAGTTGTGCTTCTTAGAAAAACTATGGCAGTTCATATTCCTTTTATCTGGGTAAGTAAAGTCAGTTAGGTGGTGTTGGGAAAGTGAAAATTATGCAAACATCACTAGTTGACTGAGCAGGAAGATTTAGAGTCATGTAATGATGATGTGTCTAGTATGTACACAGGTCACACGAAAATAGGTATGTATGGCAATAACAACCTTAAAAATGGAAAAAAGCTCCTGGCCCCAACAGAATACTGGCTGAGGTATGCACTTGCAATCCATGGTGCAATCCTCTGTTGCTTTTCAATAATAAATGCTTAAAAGAGGAATTTGTACCTGATTCATGTAGAGGATCTGACATCAGTCTTTTCCATAAAAAAGGCAGTCTTTCAGATCTCACTATGTGTAGACCAATCAGTCTACTGAACATTAAATTGAACATGTTTTCAAAAATAATCTTGGAGAGATTAAAAGTCCAAATAGTTAATACCAGGGGGTTCAGTGAACTGTAAATGGGATTCAGAAGCAGATATTCCACCATTGATAACTGGTTTGTTAGCCCACCTGCTGAAAAAAATATGATCACCTAAGAAAACAGATATCACTCATGGTGTTTATCAATTTTTTGGCTGTGTTTGATTCTGTAATCAAGAATACCCTTTGGAAGATTCTCATAAATAGAGGTATAGATCCCCTGTTGGTCCAAATAATCGCTGTTCTTTATACGAATACGTGGGCCGCATTAGATGTGGTACCTATGGCCAGTTTTCAAAAGTTTTTTTATACAAAAAAGGGGGTGAGACAGGGATGTGTTCTAGCCCCCATATTGTTTTGTCTATACATTGACAAAGTACTAAAGGACTTGGAAACCCTAGATTCTGATTCCCCAAAAGTAAACAACTGCATTTACCTCGTATTAGCATATGTGGATGATCCGATCCTTAAGGCCCTGACAAACAAAGCCTTACAGAGAAAATTATACATGATGGAAGTGAGAGTCAAGGATCTCGGTCTTGCTATTAACTTCAACAAGGCACAAGTTATGATTGTTGCCTCAAAAAAGAGTATAGCCAGTGGATACTAGGCAAACAAAAACTAAAACTTATTTCAAGCTACATGGACCTGGATCTGACCTTTACATCAAATGGCCATTTGACAAAATACAGCACAGACACTATCATGAACGCAAAAAAAAGAAAAAAAAACAACACTGGGTGTAAGAAAATTTAATAACATGTATGGTGGCTTCACGTTGAAACCACTTGTTAGCATACTTAGATGCCCTCCATCCTACTATGTGTTATGTTTAAAATGCTATTGTCTTATATTATTTATATATGTACCTGTCTGTATCCTGACACATAATTTTTGTAAAGGAGCTTTTAACTCAAAGGTCAAATACTAGTAGCAATAAATAAATAAATAACCGTGTAGCTCAATTGACATAAGGAACTGAAATATAGGATATTAAAAGAAAAAACAGTCTAACAGTCACCATCTTTAAATTTTTAAGAGCGCTTCTAGGACTTGAATGCTTATGGCCCGAAGTATACATAAGGTCTGAGCATTAGACAATATTAATCCAGTGATAGACACTCATAAAATCAATTATTGGCTAAAGCTTTCCAGGATGGATGACAGAGTGCCCTACAACTACCTGTCAGAAAAACAGTCTTGGCATTCATGTGGCTGTAGAAACTCTGAATGGTATAGGATCATTTTAAAAAACTTACAGAAATATGATTTATTAGTTTTCAATAGATATTTGAAGAAAGAAATCTAATTGAGTCTCAAGTATAAGGCATACATTAAAAGAAAATGTGTAATTTCTTGGCCAGACAAGACCTCATGGCCATTACTAACTCATATGTTTCATGATGGTTCTCATCTGCCAATACATATTTTGGTTTCACATACTACTTGCATGTCCTGACTGACCCCAAGTTAAGAAAAATATTTATTAGTTATAATTCTGATATGATAAAACTAGAGTGAACAGTCCACAATGCCTCTGCTCCATAGGTGAACAGGAAGATCTAATGCATATCTTATGGGTATGCCGATGGTACAGAAGGGCCTGGAAGAGGTGAGTGAAAATTGTTTTCTCTGCCACAAAGAACCTTCCACAAAATTTTGCAACCTTCGCATAAGTTTCTGAACTTCCACCTGTTGCAGATCAGAAATCATCAGCAGGTTCTGGACAAAGTTTTATTCTGTTCTGTGTAACTAGAGGTGGAAGAAAAAAACGTAACCTGTGGTGTCCAGTGCTGCTCCACCACAAAGCCCTGCCCAGAATAAAAATAAAAAATCCCTGGTGGGTAGCAGTCCCTTCTCCCACCCAATCATCTGCTTCATATAAAAAAAAAATAGAACTTTAATCCCTAGTGGCTAGCGGTACCTCTCCACAACCAATCACCTGCCCGATATTTTAAAAAAGATGTCCCTGTACTCCCTGGTGGCTAGCAGTCCCTCCCTCCACATGATCACCTGTCCCATATTTAACAAAAATACCCCTGTAATCCCTGGTAACTAACGGTCACTCCCCCCACCTTATCACCCACCTGACCAGTATAGAACATCATGCCAATCCCATTAACACCCCTCCAATCCTGATCCCCTGTCATATAGTAAAAAACAAATTTCTCCCTGGTGATGCAGTGACTCTCCCTTCCTATCCCCAATTCTTGAATTAAAAGGTTCATCCCAAGGGTCTAGGGTACCCCCTGCCACCCACCCCTGCAGGCAATATTTCACCACTCAGCCCACTGAGCTATCGATGGATGAGTCTGTGCTTGTATGCATGCTCTCATTCACTGATAGCTCAGTGGGCTGCTGGCCATGGAGGAGAGAAGAGGGCTGTGGTGATCACCTCTCCGGTTTGAAATGTAGGGGATCAAGGAGGTGGAATATCGCCTTCAGGGGTGGGGGCAGGGGTACACTAGACCATCAGAATTAAAGTTTCAATTCACCAATTAGGGTTAGGGAAGGGAGGATCATTAGACCACCAGGGAGAAATGTTTTGTTGTTTTTGTTTTTTACTATATGGTGGGGGATCAGGATGCGGTGTTAATTGGAAGGGCATGATGTACTGGACTGGTCAGGTGGGTGATCGGGTGGGGGAGGGGCCTTTAACCATCAGGGATTACAGTGGTATTTATTTTTTAAATATGGGCAGGTGATCGGGTGGAGGGAAGGACCTCTAGCCACCAGGGGTTACAGTGGTATTATTTTTAAATATGGGGTAGGTGATTGGTTGGAGGTGGGGACCACTAGCCACCATGGAATTACTTTAATTCTATATTGGGCAGTGATGCAAGGGAGGCAGAATTCCTGCAAAAGTCTGACTTTTTTTTTCACACAGCTCTAGGGCTAGGGCTTTATTGCTGAAGCCCTACTATATTCATGGAATTGACATGGACATTTTTTAACTCATCTCAATACTCATACATGCTGAGGATGACAATTATTACAAGACTAGCCAAGTTCTTTCAGACAGTAAAATTTGCAAGAAAAAGAATGGTGGGCAAACTTGTACCAAACAAAATATTGTGAGTCATTATTGTATACAGGAAGTCTTGTGATAAAATTCCATAGTGTGGTTTCCCTGACATAACTGATGCTCAGCTCAAAATTTCAGACTAAGGTTAGCTGGCTGGGCCTGTGGCCACAAAATATTTTTGGTAAGGTTTCCTGAAAATAGTATTCTGCTTGGTGCTAACCCATTTGACCTCATGAATTTCAGTTGCTGCAAATTCAAGAGTTGTAAATACTGGACTTTTGTCTTGCACGGTAATTTCATGACATAGATGTACAGTTGCTGATCCATTTCTGAAGATTCTTCTTCATCAAACCATGGACCCTATGTGCAAATGGGTGGCTTATATGCACCGGAGGTGCATAACCTGTCGCGTAGCTATGCACCTGTGGACAGGTGTGCACTGGCTGGAATTTGATACCAGCCACCACCTGTCCACAACCCCACCCTCCCAGCCTGCAGGTCCACCCAGGGTGGTCTGGAGAAACGATGTGGACCCAGGCAGGCATCAAATCACATGCCCATCCTTGGTCTGGGGTTTATCACTTGTACAGTTGGGCTTGGGTCTAGGTGCATGAATTGCAACCACAGACACCTGGATCTGCACAGCATAGCCCCTTAGAGTGCTGTGCCATTGTCAACATTCCTGGTGCATAGGGGCAAGCTGAGCAATGTTCCCCAGCCCAGGTATCCCCAGCCTGCATGGAGCAACGTGCCCCCCCAATTGCACACATATCACATTAGTGCACCTGCTAGCCATGCAGGTGACCTCCGAACCCTGCTCCCCCACAACATCCTATCCATACCTGCAGGTTGGGTACTGGGTGCCCGATGGCCGGCAGGGCAGTGCTCCATACACCTTCATGGCCACTCACCATTTGGCCTCCATGGGTGCACATCAGCTGTGCTCCCCTGCCTAAGTCAGATGTCCGGTGGCCATGGGAGTGTTTGGAGGGTTGTGTCGCTGGCCGTTGGGCATCCGGTATCCCACCTGCAGGTACAGGTAGGGTGATGTCAGTGCCAGTGGAGGTGTGTGGCCAGGCCACACTGATGGCTATGCTGGCTCTACCGGGCACTGGGCTGCATGAGCACGGGACTGCGGGGGTGTTTGCCAGGGGGTTAAGGGTCGGGGTGGCCACAGCTGTGGGGGGGGAGCTTCAATCCCGTTTGTGGGCCCCCTTCTCCAGTCCAGTGTGTGCAGGGGCTGGGTATGTAGGAGCTCAAATTGGCAGGGCTGTACCCTATGTACCCTGGTGCGCAGTCCTACTCTCCATGATGAATGGTGCTTACAGCTGGCATACCCCCTTGCCCACATAGAAACATAGAAACATAGACTTTGATGGCAGATAAGGACCACGTGTCCCACCCAGTCTGCCCATTTCCCTACCTACTGGATAAGCTGCAGATTCTAGTTAACCAACAGCCTACTTCCTGCAACCCCCCCACTATAATTGCCTTATGTCTGTCCCATGCATGTTTGAATTCCCCCACTGTTTTAGACCCCACAAACTCTCCAGGAAGGCGGTTCCATGCATCCACCGCTCTCTCCATGAAAAATAATTTCCTCACATTACCCCTGAGCAGCCACCCCTCTAACTTTAAATTGTGCCCCCTTGTTCTTACACATCTCTTTTTCTGAAAGATGCTACCCTCCTGGACTTTGTTGATTCCCTTGAGGTACTTTAAAGTTTCTATCATGTCCCCCTGTCCCTCCTTTCATCAAGGGTATACATATTAAGCTCTCTCAGTCTCTCTTCGTATGGTTTCTGATGTAGACCCTGCACCATTTTAGTTGCCCTCCTCTGGACTGCTTCTATCCTGTCTATGTCCTTGCATAAATGAGGTCTCCAAAACTGCACGCAGTACTCCAGATGGGGTCTCACCAACTGTCGGTATAGAGGGATAATCATTTCCCTTTTTACATTCTCTTACGCGCATGCGCAAGGAACGTCTTGGGAGAATGGGACTCTTTGGAGGTTTGCCCCTCCTCTGCAGTCCCCTGCTCCATTGAGCAGGCGTGGCAGTCCTGCACCAATTGGATGAGGTGCTGTGTATGACAGCAGTGTTCTTCTCTTCAAAGAAAACCACTACAGTCATACACAGCACCGTGTCACGCCGCCCCCCAAATCTTTGCTGCCACGCTGGGAGCCCACTCCAGCATGGAAAACGTCCCGCGTCATCTGCCGACGGGGGTACCCAATCCCCCATCGGCTCCACGGCCCCCCCAGCCATCCTTCTGCCACGCTGGGAGCCCACCCCAGCGTGGCAAACGTCCCGTGTTGTCTGCCGACAGGGGTGCCCAATCCCCCATTGGCTCCATGGCCCCCCCCAGCAATCCTTCTGCCATGCTGGGAGCCCACCCCAGTGTGGCAAACATCCCATGTCGTCTTTTTTTTTGTTGAAACACCTCTAAATTAAAACGATCCCATGGCGCTTCTCCCCAGCCCCACACCCGCACTCCACCCACTGCGCACTCCTGCCTCCCCACATCCCCTCACCCTATACTTACCTCCGGAGCTTGGGGGCGACGTATCATCTGTGGACCGGGAACACATCTGCATTCTTCAAAGCCGACCGCGAACTGAGGAAATGCCGATGCTGTATAATGGGCTAGATAGGGGTTTTTCAACTTTATTGCATGTCTCAGGCATTTTTTGGAATTTTTGCACCAAATTTTCAACATGGGGTTTTTGGGACCCCTTCTCATGAATGATGTCACTGTCATGGCGTTATTCAGGCCGAAGGGTGATTTTGCAGTCACTGTGTGAAATCACCCTTTGGGCTAAATAATGCCATGACAGTGAAACAATTCATGAGAATGGAGTCCCAAAAACCATGTTGAAAATGGTCATAAATTCAAAATACTGTTCTGGCGATGCATTCCACAGTTCTACACAGGCTTCGTAAGTTCAAGAATTTTCAATATTTTCACTTCAGATTTTCAACATTGCCACTTTACCACACCTCCTTATGAGCAGTACAGCTGTCATTTTTCACATCCTGCCCAAAATGTGTTTCCGCCCATGTAGCGCACAATGGCGCAGTCGGTGTGCGAAATCAATGTATGGGACACATTAAGAAAATCACGGTGACACTGTTCCTTAACAGAGGTCTTAAAATGGCTATGTTGAAAATTTGGTGAAAAAATTCCAAAGAAATGACTGTTTTACGAGCGTGCGCTGCTCAGTTCCTACGCACTCTCGTAGATTTGTGAATTTTCAATATTTTCACTCCAGATTTTCAACATTGCCATTTTACCACACCTTCTTATGAGTAGTACAGCTGTCATTTTTCACATCTCACCCAAAAGCGTCTTTCCATGGGTAGCACACAATGGCGCAGTGTAATGGAAATCAATGTATGGGACACATTAAGAAAATCACAGTGACACTGTTCATGAGCAGAGGTCTTAAATGGCTATGTTGAAATTTGGTGAAAAAATTCTAAAATGACTGTTTCTGAGCGCGTTGTGCAGTTCCTACTGCTTCGTACGTTGCGAATTTTCAATATTTTCACTTCAGATTTTCAACATTGCCATTTTACCACACCTCCTCATGAACAGTACAGCTGTCATTTTTCACATCCTGCCCAAAATGTGTTTCTGCCCATGTAGCGCACAATGGCGCAGTCGGTGTGCGAACTCAATGTATGGGACACATTAAGAAAATCACAGTTCATTATCAGAGGTCTTAAAATGGCTATGTTGAAAATTTGGTGAAAAAATTCCTTAAAATGTCTGTTTTACCAGCGTGCATTGCGCAGTTCCTATGCACGCTCGTAAGTTCAAGAATTTTCAATATTTTCACTACAGATTTTCAACATTGCCATTTTACCACACCTCCTTATGAGCAGTACAGCTGTCATTTTTCACATCCTGCCCAAAACATGTTTCCGCCCATGTAGCACACAATGGCGCAGTCGGTGTGTGAAATCAATGTATGGGACACATTAAGAAAATCACAGTGACACTGTTCATGAGCAGAGGTCTTAAAATGGCTATGTTGAAAATTTGGTGAAAAATTCCTAAAAATGACTGTTTTACAAGCGTGCATTGCACAGTTCCTACGCACGCTCGTAAGTTCGCGAATTTTCAATATTTGCACTCCAATGGCTTCCAAATACCTAAACAGCACATAGAAGCAAGCAACATTCAGCATTGACAAATGCTTGTACTTCTTTGTCACTGAATTTTTTAAGCCATGTCCAAGTGCCAAATACCACTGCAAATACCTGCAAGCCAACGTTCGGCATTGACAAATGCTTGTTCTACTTGTGACTTCTCACATTGCTTACCCACCTTTAGGTCATCTGATATGACTACACCCAGATCCCTTTCCATTATTGTTGTCGTTAGTACCTCCTCTGCTATTGTGTACTCTTCTCCTGGATTTTTTATTTCCCTGGTGCATTACTTTGCACTTCTTTGCATTGAATCTAAGTTGCCATATGTTTGACCATTCCTCCAACCTTGCCAAGTCCCTTCTCATCCTTTCTACCCCACCTTGTGTATCAACTCTGTTACAGATCTTTGTGTCATCTACAAAGAGGCACACCTTTCCTTCAAGACCCTCTGCAATGTCACCTATAAAGAAGATAAAGAGGACTGGACCCAGTACTGAGCCCTGAGGTACTCCACTAGTAACCCTGCTTCCTTCAGAGTGTGTTCCATTCACTATTACCTTCTGTGTCCTGTTGTGCAGCCAGTTTGCTACCCAGGCTACCACCCTGGGACCCACTCCCAGGCTGACTGACTTGATTATTAATCTATTAATCTTTTGAGCGGAACTGTGTCAAACGCCTTGCTAAAGTCTAGGTAGGCCATATCCACAGCCCCTCCCTGGTCTATTACTTTGGTCACCCAGTCAAAGAAATTGATTAGATTTGTCTGACATGACCTTCCTGCTGTGAATCCATGCTGCTTTGGGTCCTGTGCCCCGCTGGCCTCTAGGTACTGAACAATTCTTTCTTTCAGAAGTGACTCCATCATTTTCCCCACCACTGAGGTCAAACTAACAGGTCTGTAGTTTCCTGTTCTGCCTTGCTCCCACTTTTGTGAAGGGGAATCACATCTGCCCTCCTCCAGTCCTCAGGTACCACCCCATCTTCCCATGATTTGTTAAAAAGTGTGGTTAGTGGTGTCACTAGGTCCTCCATTAGCTCTTTTAGGATTCTAGGGTGAATCCTGTCAGGCCCCATTGCTTTGTCTACCTTGAGTTTTAGGAGTTCTTTCAGTACGCGTTCTTCTGTAAATGGACTGGCGTCAACCCCACTACCCAGAGTGCTTCTACTGTTTGGTTTAGGTAACTCCTCCTCTTCTTCTTTTGTGAATACTGAGCAAAAGTATTCATTCAGTATCTCTGCCTTTTCACTATCTCCCTCTGCCCACCTCCCCTCTCCTTTATTAATCTTCACTATCCCTCCCTTAACCTTTCTATGCTCCCTAATATACCTATAAAAGGTTTTATCCCCCTTCCTGATTTGGCTATCTTTTCCTCGGTTTGGGCCTTTGCTTTTCTGACCACCTTCCCCACTTCTTTCTGTTTTAATTGTTACAGTTCCCTGTCGTGCTCCGTCTGTGATTCCTTATACTTTTTGAATGCAGCCTTTTTCTCCTTAACCTTCCCTGACACCTCTTTTGAGAACCATAGTGTTTTTTTATTCTGCTTTGTTTTCTTTATTTGTTTCACACAAAGGCTTGTTGCCTCCATGATGGCAGTTTGATTTTCTCCATTGTTCTTACCCTCCTTTCTGGCCATTTGCTAATGCATTCCTCAGGTATTCGCCCATTATGCCAAAGTCAGCCCATCTAAAGTCCAGTATCCTTGTCTTTGTATGGCTTGTCTCCATGGTTGTGTTTATTGTGAAGCACACTGTGCAGTGGTTGCTTGTTCCCAGATGTCTACTGACTTCTAAATTTGTGATCCTCTCTCCATTTGAGAGTACCAGATCTAATATTGCTCCCTCCTGAGTGGATTCCACCACTAGCTATCTAAGACATGTCCCCTGTAGGGCATCGAGAATGACCCTGCACTTGGATGTGGCTGCAGTCCATGTTGCCCAGTTAACATCTGGCATATTCAGGTCCCCCATCAACAGTATCTCCCCTTTTTCAGCCATTTTGAGAATGCCCTCTATCATTTTCTTGTCCATTTCTTCCCCTTAAGATGGGGGTCTGTATACAACCCTTGTGCAGATTGTGATGACATTCCCTGCCTCCAAGGTGACCCAGAGTTCCTCTTGTCCTCCCCCTTTACTTTTTAGTTCTGTAGCTTTGATCCCTTCCCTTATGTAGAGAGCTACTCCACCTCCTCTTTTACCCTCCCTGTCCCTTCTGTAGATTGTGTACCCTGGTATGTTGACATCCCAGTCATGGTTCTCCGTGTACCATGTTTCAGTGACTCCCACAATATCCAAGTGTTCCTCTTCCATCAGGGCTACTAGCTCTGGAAGCTTGTTTCCAAGACTACGGGCACTGGTACTCATTGCCCTCCATTTACTGTTGGCTTTATCCTTTTTTACCACATCCCTGTTCTTATTGCCCTTGTCCATTTTTCCATTTACCCCATCCTGCCCTCTGTCAAGCTCTGTACCTTAGTGTTTACCCTACTACCTGCCATGTTTTGTGGGGGGGGAGGCTTGAACTTTCCTGTTTCCTATCAGCACCTCCCCCCTTGGCTAGTTTAAAAGCTTGCCAAGGAAGCCTTTAAACCTGTCACCTAGGGCATGTTTCCTTCCTGGACAGATGCAGACCATCATGCCAATATAGACCTTCATCTCTCCAGGTGGACCCCCAGTCCCCAATGAAGCCAAAGCCCTGTGCTCTGCACCAGTTTTGCAACCATTCATTAAACTGCATGGTGTGCAGTACCCTAGCCTCACCCCTGCCATAGACTGGCAGCACCTCTGAGAAGGTTACTGTGCTTGCTACCTGTCTGAGGCCCCTCCCCAACTACACAAATTCATCCTGCACTGCACTGATCTCATGCCTAGCTAAGTCATTTGTCCCGAGGTGGACAATGATATCTAGTTTCCTCTCCTGTGATGCTGCTTCTGCAATCCTGAGGATTTGCTTCCTGTCCCTCCAAGCCATTGGCACCAGGCAGGCACCTTACTTCCTTCTCCTCTCCCTTCCTCATGTCTACACCCCTAACAATTGAGTCCCCTATCAGAAGCTGTTTCTTTCCCTTGTGGTGTCCCTTGCCACTCTTTTGTGGGTCTCCCTTGTGGATGTCCCAAGCATTCTTCTTGGTCTCCAATGAGGGTGTCATCATAGAGGAAACTTGATTTGCCAGACTGACATATGATTTGTGTAGAGGTACAAGTCGGGGGCTATGCCTCTGTTCCACCACCCTCACCCTCCCAGAACCTACTGTGGTCCATCTGCTCTTCACACATGGCAACCTCTGAGGCAGTGGTTGTGGAACTGGTGCTCTTTGGGTGGGGGAGGCATCCTTAGTCCTTGCCAGTTCAGCCTGGAGGTGGGCAATCTCCTCCCTCAGAGCTGACAGTTGCCTGCAAATAGGGCAGCAATGCAGGTTACAGGATATCTCCTGGAAAATTGCTGCCCCACAGCCAGTGCATTGTGCCACTCCCCCACATGTCCCTCTTCCTTATAATATACAATGAGTAATATATAATTTTTTTTCTTTTTTTTTGTGTGTGTACTTACTCTTTATGCACTGTGCTGGGTTATTAAGAATATGACAGTTCTGCCCCAAGACCTGTTGAGGAAGTGATGTCAGAACCTTGGCTATAAAGGAAATGCCACAACCACTTGTGACTGTTAGAAACAATCAAATACACCACTGCTCCACCACCCTGGTGAGTACTGCCCTTTATAGTAAGTCAACCAACACTACAATTTACTAGACCAGTGTTCCTACAAAAAACACTCTACTGAGTCCAGGGATAAAAAACAAACTCACTGCTCAGCCAGCAGGACACTTCTAAAATATTGCACACATATCCTTCCAAATCCTATGTGTCCAGCACAGAAATCAAACAACTTCAGTTGTATTTCACCCCCTCTGGTTATAAAATGACTACCCTTTAATGGAATCCTGCAATTCTTAATGCCAATAAGAAAATAATGAAACTTTCTGTAGAAAGTGTAGTTTACCTTCCTAACTAGTCCCCAACAATATTATGTTTTACCAGGTTCCCAGTTCCTTAAATGCGTTCTAGTTTGTTCTCTGCAGTATAGCAAGTTTCTCAGCTTCCAACAGAAGCAGGAAAGTCTTTTTCTGACTCACCATGCATATTGCTCTTCATACAGCTGAGGGATATAGTGCATATGTGCTGCATGCCCCCTTAGTGCATCCTGCATGAGGGGCGCATAGGGTGCAGAATGGTTGCGTTCCCCAGATATGAGCGCATAGTCACTCCGTCCCATTAGTGCATAGGGCCCCATATGTGCAATACATGTGTGTGCATATATTTTAGTAGTGCTTTTTATTGTAATTTATGTGCTATGTTTTTTAAAAAAAATGTGCTCGTATGTTTTTAATCTTGTTGTAATATTGCTGTGATACATGCTGTAATGACTTTTTAGTCCGAACAATAAAATTGAAAATTACTGTGTACCTAAACAAATCCTGACATGTCAACTATGTACTTAAATGCTGATGATGAATCAGCTATGTACAAAATGTATTTACACAGAAGTTAAAATATTAGTGTCTATGTAATGACATTTGTGTCCACACCTATTGCATGACTGTAATTATGAAATGGGCAGCGAGGTTTCTGTGTACTGAATGGATAAGAGGCACATTTTGGTGTGTTCTTATGAACACACAGTGTGGCAGCTGGTACTTTGTCAACCAAGCAGGATGCGGCACAGCACAGACAGATATCCATATCTGCCAGAAACTTAAAAAAGAAATATAGTTGCCATGTTGGTACAGAAAAAACCTAGTACTTGGCCTTCTTGTGAAATACCATTTTTTACTTTCGGATTAGTCACCATATACATAACAAGGCTAACAAACAATAAACACATGTTAAAAATGAATTAAGTCCATCATCCAACCTTTTGTTTTCATAATGTATGTTTTTTTGTATATTGCAAGCCAGCAATCGCAGTCAAGTTCAAATATAAGTTTATTGATACCACGATATACACAAAATTTGCTACATACAAAAATTGAAAAGTTAATGCCGAAAAACATTAATACATAAACAGGTAGGATTAAAAAGAATGGTTAAAACCTGTACACAGAATTCACCACTTTAATCTATAGTAGAGATATACATATTTATATTTACTAGATCAGACTTTCCCGTTAACATTTAGTTTTTCTATACCCTTAACTTAATCTTCAGTTCATGCAAAACTCTTTCTGCAAAGATCCCTAAGGGAAATAATGCTACTTCTGAATCTGTTTATAACAATTTTACTTATTTTGCCCTTATGACTTGAACATTCATAACTTTAATAATCAGATAAATACATTTTTCCCCTTCCCTTCTTAATTTATAGCATTCAAAAAGAATAGGAGGTACAGTTAATCTAATTTTATCATCCCAAATGCATGCCCCGAGGAGTAAGCTACTAGGAGGACTTACCCATAAGTTAGTTAAAATTTCAAATTTGAGCTGACAAATTGCTGTTCTATGTAACACATTCTCACAAAATAATAAATAATTCTGAGTCATAAAGTTAGTTTTAATTTCTTTCAGTATAGTAAGTTCCCAGGAGTCGGGAATTTCTGCAAGATATTTTTGCACTGCAACATGTATAATTCTTTGGGATGTTGCTTTCACAAAGTTGTTGTAATCGCCTTGTGGTTCAAAGACATAGGGCATGATTCTTGAAAACCCAGATATGTCTGACATAAAATATGCAAATGCTCAAATTACAATAAAACAATTGCAACATAAGACTTGCGCCCAATTCTAGAATATTTGCAACTCACGCCACAAATCATCCAGAATGTCACAAATAGCACCATGTGAAATATAAAATAGCACAAATCGCAAGACAGGCGTGAACACTGATAAACACCAATGGCGCAAAACTGGGCCATAGAATGCAACCCTAGCATGGCACAAATGGCAACTGGGAGGCAGAGGAGAAAATGAAACTTCAGCCATGATGAGGCTGAAATATTCATCGCTGAAATAGACAAGCAGCCATGTCTACTGCTGAGTCATGGAGGAGAGAAGACCAAAAGAGATAAGAGGCAGGAGGCATGGGACACTGTGGCCAAGAAGGTGAACATAGTGGCCATGCAGAGGAGAACCATACGGGACCCCCAGAAGAAGTACAATGACCTAAAGAGGACTGTCAAGCAGAAGCTGGCACACAACCACCTCTGCACCCAGGCCACAGGGGGTGGACTAAGCGAGCAGCAGACACTGACCACCCTGGAACAGAGGATAGCCACAAACATCAGCCAACACAGCATCAGCAGAGACACTGATCTGGACACCTTCAGGTGGCAGAGCAGCACAGGTATTTGGAGTGGGGGGCAATGCATATAACATGAATGTCGATGTGAATGCCTTGTGGGACAGAGTGTCTGACTGCATGGGAAGGATGACATGTGTGGGTGTGTACGTGTGCAGTGGTGGGACCTATCAGCCCAAAGCAAGGTACAAAAGTGTGAATGAGCACTGCCACCATGTGGAACAGGGATGGAAGGCACCTGACACATTGGACATGCAGAGAGCCACACACAGGTCTGGCTGTGGCACTGCAGGGATACCACAAACAGCCATGTGCATGGTGTGCATATGTCACAGTGGACAGGCAGCCCCACAATACCTGGCCATGCTGGGTGTGTTGTGGTGTTAGCCTGGGGCACCCATGACCACCACCCCGGGTACAGGCCATGTGTGTGTGTGTGGTGGGCAGGGGCAAGATGTGCAGCACACAGTTGCTGGCCATGTGGGGGGTGGGCAGGGCATTGATGTTCAACACCCAGTTTCTGGTCAGGTGGGTGAGAGCCCAGGGGCACGTATGCACCACACTCAATCACTGGACATGTGGGTGGGGTGGGGTACAAATACACATACAGAAGTCGCAATACATGTGAGGTGCAGGAGGTGGTACTGGGACTGAAATGTGCTAGGGAGCACAGTGGATAGCAGGGTAGGGTACAAGAAGAGGATGTGTGTAGTAAATGCTGACATCATGTCCATCCCACAGGGTCTGCAATGGTGCCAGGGGACAGTGGGGCAAGTGGTACAAGCCAGAGCAGCAGTCAGCAGCCCAACTAGGAAGGCATGGACACGAGTGACGTCAGCAGCACAACATCAACCAGCACCACATCAGATACACCCATGAAGGCAGAAGACAGTGCTGGGCTGGTGGCCGAGGAGGATGTCATGGATGAGGGGAAAGATGAAGGACAACATAGCACCCAGCAGGAGCAGGATGTGGGTGTTGATGGCCACAGCCAAAGCCCTGACAGTGGGGAAGAGACTGTTGAACATCATAGCTTCACTGGAACTGTGCTGACAACCAGTCAGGGAACAGTGGCAGGGGAACAGAGCCCCATGAGTGTCAGCAAGTTAGAGGCACAGCTGGATGGTACCATGAGGGAGCCGAAGAATTAGGTGACCCCATCAGTTTACATTGGGGATTACTGTCAGTTGGTGGTGTCTGGGCAGGGGGACATCAGACAGGAGCACTGTGTCACCAAATATGTCCTTCAGGAGCAGCAGCAGAGTCTGGATGGACACCTAACAGTCATCACTGCCACCATGCAGGCCAGCACCAGGGACATAACAGCAGTCCTGGAAAACATGGTGCAGGCAATCCATGACCTACAGAACAGTACCCAGGGGCAGATGGAGGCCATGAAACACTGCACCATGGCCATGGATCGCCTGCTGTCACAACATCAAAGCCATAATGAGGTAATGACCACCACCCTGCTGGTGATAGTGGATGCCATGCATGTGCAGCACCAGCAGCCACCCATGACACACTGGTGGGCCCCACAAACAGCGTCACAGGCAAATCTTCAGACCCTTGTGACCTCCCACTACCAGCCACAGAGTGCTGCACCATCCACACTGGCAAGGCCTAGCACAGCCACTCAGGAGGTGACCCATCCCAGTCACCACACACCCATGTTGGACACTGCAGGCAAAGGCCCTGTCATCAAGCCTGTTGTGACACCTACCAGGACACCACCAGGTGCAGGCACATCACAGACACCTACCAACAGAACCCCCACCCACAGTCCCAGCAACACCACCACTGTGACAATCCCTGTGAAGGCACAGCAGAGCACACCACCAGTATCCACGGGCACACAGCCTGGGACAGACAGCCATACAGAGCCTACAGGGGGTGGTAACTATGACAGAGGTGAAGTCCTGCCGTCATTGGCTACTGTGACACAGCAGAGGAAGAGGGGCAGGAAGAGGAGGAATGTGACCGAGGAGGGGACAGACGCAGGGCCACAGGACAGCATATTAAGTGTGTCTCTGCAAGGGGATACACATCAGGCCAACACGGGATTGGGCATGCAGGAGTCCCCAACTGCCCAGGTCAGTGGTGTGCATACAGAGCACAGCAGTGAAAAACTGCAGCACACTGCAGTACTTTGTGCTGTAATGAGGGGGGTGCAGGATCTGCAACGACTGCTGTACAGAGGGACATTAGACTCTACTGCACGATGATGCTACACAATGTGCCACAGTACATTGTGTAGTGCACAATAGTGCCGGCCCAGTGGTGTTGAGGGTTGAGGCACTAGATGACAGACCTTGCGCCACACCGCTGACCTGAGTTCGGAATGAGCGTGGGTGCCAGGGCTCGGCAGGGGAGGGAGAGGATCGAGCATCTGAGGGACTGCTCTCCTCCCCTGGGTAGGGATCTTGGGTTCCCCTGTGCAGTAGAGACCCCCATTGAAGACCAGGGGTACTTCCTGTGCCTGGAGTGCATAGGGAGGAGCATGGTGGATGCCCATGGCTCATCCGTGCAGGCATCATTGCACGCCCGCACTCCTAGGGGGAAACTTAAGAGAAGTCACCGGCCTCGGGGGATAGGTGAAGGTGCCTTCTGTCCTGGCCACACTCCTACCTTCGGGATCACTCTCCAGGCTCCCCCCCACCAAGCTCCAGCCCAGCGCATTAGACTATAGATAGAGAACAAGGGCATAGGGTGGTCCTGCCTCAGGGGACTCAGAGCCGGGTGATTCACTGGGCTGGGGTCAGCCTGGAACAAATGAGCTTCAGACAGGGAGGTGGAACCTAGACTGAGACATCACTGGAGAGAGTTCCTCGTGGTTCAGCAGAAACAGAGTCTACAAAATAAAAATGTAGTGCACACTGGGATGGGGGACTCACAGTGCGCTATACAGGTGTGTGTGTGTGTGTGTTAGAGAGCACAGTATGTCACATTGTGTGTGTGGAGAACATCTTGTAAGAAAAATAAATGCATGGTGAATAAAGCAATACAGTTCACACAGTGTTGTCACGTGTTGTGTCTGCCATAGCAATGTGGCCAGCAACATCACTGATCTGCACCATGTGCAGGCCTGTACTGGGTTTGAGCAGTTGTCCATGGGAGGGGAGGCTGTACAGACATAGCCATACAATGGTGTGACACAGATATAGTGCTGCTGCAGAAACATGTGGAAAGGTACACAAAGGTGCTACTACTACTACTATTACCACTACTGCACACAGCACAGGGCCTGTCAAATGTATATGTGGCCTAGGCCTCTGCATGGGGAGCCAACAGCATAGGATGCCACTCCAATGATGGTGAGTGCAGAGTGTGGGCATATGTCAGTGACACAGAGTGTGTGGCATAGCCACGGAGTCCCAGTAAACAGGTAGCAGCCTTGTCACCTTCTGTAGTATGTGTGCAAGCCATTACTGCATGGTAATATTGACCTCACAACTGTGTAGGGGAAGGGTATGTAGACTTCCTGTACATGCAGTTCATAGCCATGCAGCCAATATCACAACCCTCATAATGTCGAGCACATAATGTACAGATGTCCATGTGTGCAACACAATAGGGGCAAGTGCAATAGGGCCTAGACATATGAACCTGCCCAGTAGCAAGGGGGTTACAGAGCAGTGGCAGGAAACACAAAGTGATACATGGCATGTGTGTGGCAATGGAATGGGATGGTGCACACCTGTACCAGGGAATGTACAATGGCAGGTGTACGTGACAGCCTCTACGTGACCTGAAGAGTCACACAGCCCATAACATACAGAGGCATGTGACACCTCCAGTGATGTGTCGCACTGTGCTGGGGGGATGAGAGGCAGCAATGGCTATGGCTCTGGGGTGGTGGAACAGAGGGTACTGTGCCTGCCAGGCACCGTGCACATATGTAGGCATGTCAAGGCAACACTGCCTGTCCCAGAGTTGTGGCAATGCTATATGACATCAATAGCATGCACCCATCCACTCTATGTGCAGCAAAATGCACAGTGCTGTGGCGTGTGGACACAACCACAGGTATGAGAACCATTGGACAATGTATGTGGCCACCATGCACAGTCCATCAGCCATGGCCATAAGAGTATGTGTACAGTGCCACCATGTCAGATGGGCAGTACTTGGCCGCCCATCACCACCATTGGCTTGTGCATGTCTGCACATGACATGCTGCTACCAGTGCCATCTGGAGGGTGGTACAGACCCTAAGGCAGGGTGTTGCTGTTCAAGCCCACATTCTATCCAATGTGTTGACTAACACACGGTTCAGTGTAGCATGTCAGGCGCTCGTGTGTTCACATACGCGAGGACTGGATGTACATGCCCCATGGCAATATCTGTTCGCAGGTGCCAGTAACAGCCAGTAGGAAACATCCAGTTACATCCCACCCACAACACCAGTAAAACACATTCTCACCCTGGCAACAAACTCCCCCCAAATGCCACATCAACTGTAACACCCACTAACAACTGGTTAACAATCCCCACCCACCACAACAACAAGAACACCCAAATACACCCTGTGAACACTCCCCACCACCATAACAGCATGATTTGGAAACAATAACATTCCAGTAGACACACTACCCAAATACAATGAGTTATTTACACAACATTCCCAGTAACAGCCCCTGTGGTGCATACAACCCCTGCTCTTATGTCTCTGTGGCCTACGGCATGTGACCTGTGTGCACAATGCCCAAGACAGTGTCACCACTACTAGCTGCTGTAGCCACCAGGCACTATGCACTGGCCATGGCCACTGGAGTATGAGTACAGTGTTGTCACAGCAGGTGTACAGCACTGGGCAGCACATCTGTGCTGTTGGATGGTGTCAGGCCACACCACTGCCAAGTGCTACCAGTGTCACCTGCAGGGCCATGTGTGCCCCCAGGTGGGGTGGAGCCATACAGACCCATGGCCAGCCCATCAGTATGGCCAACACAGTGCAGAGTTATGTGTACATAGCACACCATAGTAGCACGCTGCCACCACAGTGCCCCATGTTGTCAGATAATATGCGCTAAGGTTCCTGCAATGTAGTGTACAGCTGTCACACATTGGTCATTGGGTGGGTACAGTCATCAGTGTGCATACTGAGAGGGGTCAACATGTTTGATGTCCCAACAGGTGCAGTGCTGTGTGTATGACACACCTCTCAGTGATGTAGCACACACAACATGGGTACATTGTGATGCATAGCCACTGCCCATCTACAACATGTTCCCACACATGTCATGAACACAAGTATCTCCAGGCAAACAATGCACAGGGACATGGATTGTGTGTAACAAATAACAACAGTTTACTACAGGGAAAAATATTTACAAGCTAACCCCCACCTCCCCATTATAAACAACAGGTATCCCCCCAACACACACAACAACAATACCATAACAATATATTTACAGGAACCCCCCCAACCCCTGCAACAACAGTACCATAACCACATATATATAATAAACCCCCAACCCTCACAACAACAATACCATAACAACATATTTACAGGAAACTCCCCACCCTCCACAACAATAGTACCATTGCAACATATAGACAGGAAACCCTGCTAACTGTCCCGCAGTGCAGACAGCAGGGCTCTAAGGGATCCATACAGCAATGCAACATCCACCATAATGGCATCCACCAGGCCAGCTAGCAAACAGTCACTGTCCTGCAGTTGTGCTGGGTGGTTGGGGACCTGCTGCCCCTCAGCCACTTCCATGGGCTGCTGCACTTGGTCCTGGTCCATAACATCTCTGGGCACCTACATTTGCTGTGGAGCCTCAGCCCCCATCCCTGCAATGGCTGCTTGACCACCTGGCCCTTCCTGTATCTCCTCCTCCAGCTCTGGCATAGCACAATGATCCTCTGGCTCCCCGTCCTGCTCCCATACATCTGCAGGCTCTGGGCCATGGTCATCACCATGCTGGCTGTAATCAGGAGCATTGTCAGTGTCCAGTGCCCCCTCAGGAGAGTCCTAGCCATCATCACTGTTGTTCTGCTGGATTCCCTCCATGGTCTGCTGTGTTGGCGGTGTTGGCTGGGCATCTGCCTGTTCCTCCACATCTGCCTCCTCCTCATCCATCCTCAGTCTCTGGGGAAGTGGACGGGCCCTCCTCAACTGGTGACTGGTGGGCAGCTTGTGCATGATGGCATCCCTGTGCTTCTGCTCAGCCATTGCCCACAGAAGTGCCCTGTGGTGGGGGGGGGGACATGACAGTGTCCACCTGTAACATGGGAAAGAGACACATATCACTGTGCTATTGCTGCATCGCCTGTGCAACAGTACAGGTGTTATTCCCGTGGTGCCCATCTTGGACACAGAACACCCCACAGTTGCCATGAATCACAACAGCCCCCCCCCCACTATGGCCATGCCACCAAATGTCACCCTATGCAGCACACACTTTTGCTGCAATTATCTACGTGCATGGAAACACATGGTGTCTCACCTCCATACCAGGTATTAGCCAGCTGTGGTCCACAATGGTACCCGCTGATATGCGGTCACTCCATTCCCCCATTGCTTTTGTGAGCAACACTTACCTTGCTGTGGACATCTGTGTGTTGCCTTCTGTCCCACCACATGCAGCTCCTTTGCCATCTGGGCTGTCTGCTGCTCACCTTGGGTACCACTACTCCAACCTGTGGAGATGAGTGACACATTTGTCAGAGTGATGTGCACTCAGGCATGCTATGGATAGCAATGATGTCTGCCAGTGTGTTAAATGTGTTCCATACTCACCTTCCACAGTTCGCTGGCCATTCCTTATCTCAATGTCCCTCCTGGCAGCCATATCACAGATGGCAGAGGATACCAGGCTTCCAACTTGTTAAGTCCTGCCACCCATGATTTAATTGGTGGGAGGTGCACATCACAGGAGAGTTACTCTCTGGTGTGCCTCTATGGTCCACCACACATTGTCTGTTTCTGAAGGGGGTGATTTCTGCACCATGGTGGCAGCAGTGCTGAGTGCCACTGCTGCACCAAGTTCACAATATGTGCTGTCTCTGCAGCAGTAACATTTGGCACAGTTTTGGGGCTTTGGAAAACACTCTCCCTCTTCCCTTCACTGACTACAACAATTGTGGTGTCTGCAGTTGCGACTGCACGTGTTTCCGCATGTGGGACATGCAGGCCGATGCCCACCGCATGTGCAACGTTTCTTCACAAATCACATCTGCTTGCTGTTTTTTTGCTGCAAATGTCATTTGCATGCTTCTTTTTCCATAAATCACACATGTGTGGCTCTGCACAGTTGTACATCTGCAAGCGCAATACCCTAGCCATCATGCAGTCCCAGAATTTACTCTCTGCTCCATGTGGCACAGCAGACATTGCAGCATTGTTTTCATTCCAGTGCCTGTGGCTGTTGCTCAGTGCCTGGCTATACATATACATGAATGTGACAGCTATTGTTCTGGGGCACATGCAGTGGCTTTTTTCATTCATCTGCATCTGCATTTTGTCATATCTTGTCGGCAACAATGCATGCACATCGCACATGGTCATTTATTTGACATCACAACTCTGTTGTTGCAGGGTTGCCTCACAGTATTTGTTATGGTCGTTAGCCCTGATCAGGTTCTTGGCAGTCATGAACATGCAAAAGAGATACTCTACAAACAAGTTGCATATTGGTAATACATCTTGTTTATTACACAAAAGGAAACACATTTGCCCAAAGTAGTTCTTACCATATGACACTGGGAGATGAGCTGATTGTTCCCCAATACCACAAGGAATGAAGATGGTCTCTGAGGGGAATACATAATACAGTATGTTATAGAAACATAGAAGTTGATGGCAGATAAGGACCGTAAGGCCCATCAGGTCTGCCCATTTCTTTTTCTACCTTATAAATGTGCCATCAGCCTTTGCTCTGTCAGTGGCCTATCTATTCATACTCATCTGTATTGCTCCCTTATGCCTATCCCATGCCTGTTTGAAGCCCTGCACTGTATTCATAGATACCACTTCCTGAGGTAGGCCATTCCATGCATCCACCACCCTTTCTGTGAAAAAGAATTTCCTCACATTCCCGCTTAATCGGCCTCCCTCTAGTCTCATGCTGTGTCCTCTTGTCCTGCTATTTGTCTTATATTTAAACATGTTAGACTCTTTCACCTTGTTAATGCCCTTAAGGTGTTTGAATGTTTCAATCATATCACCTCTTTTTCTCCTTTGCTCAAGGGTATACATATTGAGCTCCATTAATCTGTCCTCATATGTCTTCTGATGCAGTTCCTGCACCATTTTGGTTGCCCTTCTCTGGACTGCCTCAATTTGATTAATTTCCTAGTGAACGTGTGGCCTCCAGTACTGCACACAGTATTCCAGATAGGGCCTAACCAGTGTCTTGTAAAGAGGGATTATTACCTCCCTCATACGACTTGTGATACCCCTACTAATACACCCTAACATCCCCCTAGCCTTACCTATTGCTTTAGAGGTCTGCTTGGATGATTTCAGGTCATCGGTGATGATGATGCCCAAGTCTCTTTCTTCCCTTGTGACTGCCAGCAACTCCCCTCCCAGCCTATAGGTGACTTCAGGGTTTCTCTTCCCTATGTGCATGATCTTGCACTTCTTTGCAGTAAATCCCAGTTGCCACTATTCTGACCATTTTGCTAGTTTATCCAGATCTCTTCTTATTCTGCTCACCCCATCTGGATCATCTACTCTGTTGCAGATCTTGGTGCCATCTGCAAACAGACAAGCCTTGCCCTCTAGTCCATCTGCAATGTCACTAATGAAGATATTGAGGAGGACTGGCCCCAGGACTGATCCCTGAGGTACCCCACTTGTGGCTTGCATCTCTTCTGACTGTATACCGTTTACCACCACTCTCTGTTTTCTGCCTGTCAACCAGTTTGCCACTCAGTTGACCAACTTCTTATCCACCCAAGCCTACCCAGCTTATTTATCAATCTTCTGTGTGGAACAGTATCGAAAGCTTTGCTGAAGTCAAGGTAGGCAACATCAACTGCTCCCCCTTGGTCCACCACTCTGGTTACCCAGTCAAATAAATCTATGAGATTAGTTTGACAGGACCTCCCTTTTGTAAACCCATGCTGTCTTGGATCCTGTGCCCCTATGGATTCCAGGTGTTGCACTATTCTTTCCTTAAGGAGTGCCTCTATAATCTTGCCCACTACTGAGGTAAGACTGACTGGTCTGTAGTTCCTGCCTCCTCCCTGCTACCACTCTTGTGGGCCGGGATCACAAAGCCCTTCTCCAGTCTTCTGGGACCTCTCCTGTGCTCAGAGACTCACTAAACAGTTCTGCTAATGGTTCTGCTAGTTCCACCCTTAGCTCCTTAAGTACCCTGGGATGTATGCCATCAGGTCCCATTGCCTTGTCTACCCTGAGTTTAGTGAGCTCTTGTAGGACCCTTTCTTTTGTGAAGGGTGTAGTGCTCACCTCCCTCCACCCTTTGTCCATGGTGCTGAGCTGTGGGCCCTGCCCTACCTTCTCTTCAGTAAATACTGAGCAAATGTATCTATTTAGGATAGATGCTTTTACACAGTCCTCCTCCTCACATGCCCCCTTTTCTCCTTTGAGCTTAGCAATACCCCCTCTAGACTTTATCCTTTCACTAATGTATCTATAGAAAGTCTTGTCACCTTCTTCTACTGTTCGTGCTAGTGTTTCCTCAGTTTGGGACTTTGCCTGCCTTACTGCCTTCCCTGCTTCCTCTAGGGCAGTTTGGTATGCCTCCCTATGTTCATCCCGCTGTGTTCCCTTATATTTCCTGAAGGCCAGCCTTTTGGCTCTGCCCTTTTCTGCTACTGTTTTTGAGAACCAGAGTGGTTTCCTTCTTCTTTTGCACAGCTATATACTACTGATAGTAGTCATAGTAACCATTAGTAAGAAGCAGGACTAGATAAACAAAATAAGCCTTATTGGCTAAAAGTTAGGTGGCTCCACAGTGTTATCTAGTCTTATACAATAAATGCAAAGTCAGCTAAATCGTATAACAATGAATGCATAGAAAATGCATAAAAGCACAAGATGTAATTTAGTTATACATAAATCCAGAAGACGGCAGCATTGTCTGACTAATAAACATCTCAGAAGATACAAAGACACAGGTGTCTTAGCCTGCTAGGTGCTGTTACCAAGCACAGAGAAGCAGAATAAAATACAAATCATTATGTTTCCCTGACACTTATACTTGTACAGTAAGTGCCCATGCCCTATATGTTAGCAGTTATTGTTATAGCACAGTATATAGATGTAATATAGTTTGTCTAAGGTGTACTGTAGGATGCCAGTTAGAATGTGAGGACCTCACATGACATTCCCCCCATGTTGCCTTATCGATAAGGCAACAACACTATGGGAAAGTAGTGGGAACAACTCCATCATTTACAGACCCGACATGAGCCTTGTAAAAGAACTCAAGCAGTTCACAGTGTTGTTTGAGTGTACGCTTTAAACAGCAAAGTGTTAGTTTCATAAAGACAATTAAAAATGCTTCAGTAACAATAAAACCTGTAAGATAATATCTAACCAAGTATTACAAAGAGCATTACTTAAGTCACCATCATTGATAAGAGTATTAAAGGCATCTCCAGCTTTGGAAATATTGTTACTGATGTGAATGAGGTGGGTATCCTTTCTATCTAAAAGTGATTTCAAAGTTAACATTAAGGAGTCAATATGGACATTAAAGATAAATAAATATTGAGATAAAGAAAGCAAATATTCAGGGTCACTGTCAATAACATCTGATTCCGCAATGAGAACAGGAGTAATCATTGTATGGCCTATTACTGTAGTTAGATGAGGAATAAAACAAAAGTTATGATATTGGATGTCACAAACTTTATCACCATAAGAGAATGATTTATGGTTAGTGACAATGCAGTACTGAACATCAGAATTATAAGACATTTTAATAGTTGGTAACCTCTATTTTTGCAGTTGAACTGGACAGGTGAATGATTGACTGGTAAGTCTTGTAGTCAGCCATTGAACCGCTTCAATGTAAGCCTTTTAGAGTCATTCAGTTTTGTCAACTGGTGGTGCTGCTGATGATGCTTCAGGGGTATCTGTGTCATTGGAGTTAATGTCCAAGTCCAGACTGAAAGACCAGTCTGGTGAATATCCACATATCAATTTGATTAAGTCAAATACATCACAGTGACACAAATAATGATAGCCCTTCCTTGCACAGTAGTCCGTATGAGGCAAAACCCATGCATCAAGGGTAGGATGACGGACCAGAAGAAGTGGCAGATTGATGTGTTCTCTGTAGCAATCCTTGTCAAGGTGCCCAATAGAGTAAATGGAGGCAAGTTTATCAAACAATGTAGTTTGAGGATCAAAGCAAGGTAGGGACACAGTGAATGTAATGAACATGGTGTTCCAGATAGTGCAAAGTTTAACTATATAACATAGACCTTTGTTAGTATGGCATGTGACATACCATAAATTTCTAGCTATAGATATTGGAATAGAAATAGATTTTGATATACACATTATTATACACGCAGTGGACTTGCAATGTGGGCAGTACCTTTTAGCAGTTTTTCTGTCATGAATAATATCTGAAATATTTCCAGTTTCCAGATCATGGAAGAGATTATTGACAGTTGTTATGACATAAGAGCCATAAGCAGAGCATAGGAGTTCCCTGGCAATATATTGCTTGTCTGTCTCCTTATTATTTTGAAAAACAAGTTAATTGATTTTTTTTTAGTATCATTAAAACTTTTAGCAACATCACGCATGTCGTAAACAGTGTAACACTCTTCCTGACTAAGACCAACTACACCAGGTAACAACAGGGATAAAATATTATTTTTCATGGCCTCCTGGAATGTAACTGTGTAACTTTTTATGGCAGCAATGTCTGCCCTGTTCCAGATGGAATTTCCAGATCTGAAGAGTCTGGATAGGGTGCCAGTTGCACCAGTAACATCTGCAGTATCATGTTACATACATGATGAGGATTTTTCTTACTTGAAGGGTTAGGTCTAGACCTTAATAAACCTAAGTGTTCAATAGTATGTGTACCAGCTACTGGGTTTTGGATATGTGTCTGGTAGGCTGCAAGACTATATAGTAACATAGTACTGAAAAACTTAGAAGTGTTTGTAATTGAGCACATTCCAAATCATGCCATATTCCAATGTGTGAGATTAAAAATAACAGGGATGTGCATGAATTGCACATTGTTAATCATAGTACCTGGAATGGAAATTCCTGTGAGACCACTAGGTGGGCCAGGTTCCTGTGGAGGACATACAGTAAGTTCTGCTTCAGTAGGGGGTAAAACAGACAAAAACATAGTAGCTATAGCCATATAATTGTGAGTACAGAAATCTTTTGTGGAGTCTTGTGGGAACCTCTCAAAAGGCAAGGTTAATCAAAGCAGTAATATTATATAAACCAAAATGTCTATGATTAGCTTTGTGAATGGACAGAGTGCCATCTAGGGGCAATTCTGGTGTTTGGTAAACCATGGAAAGTACATTTGGATAGGCATGCCAGAGGGGGTGTTTGTTCACTGAAGTGTGTTTGTCATTTAATTTGTAGAGAAGATTTGTCAGGGGCCACAACTAAGGCAGTAATGTAGACGTCCTTGCCTTCTTGGATAGTAATCAATTTGTTTGGGACATTTATACTAACTCCTTCAGGAATAGTAGATGAAGGGTGGTCAAAATGTGGTAGGATGTGGCCCACACGTTTGGCATGATCCTGGCCTTGGATAAAATGGAATGCTCCTGAGAGCAGGAGAGCCAGATACATGATAGTCATCTTTCAGGAACACCTGTAAGGAAAAAGAAATGCTCAGTTGGTATAATTCCACACAATGGAGCTAGAAACAGTAATTATACTCCTTTATAAAGTTTCAACTGGGTTGCATGCAACCATTTCTCACTAAGTTTCTTGTTCTGGAGAAGTCTAACTTGATGGACTGTGGGACTGAGCTTATTGACAATGGGGTAGGGTCCTTCTCACTTATTGGAGAAGGGGTGTGTAGGATGTACAAATCTGAGTACCATTACCTGATCTCTGACTTGCCAGTCCACTTCTTGTGCTTGCTTGTCAAATTGAATTATGGACTATTGCTGGGCCTTGCCCATGTGATGTGCAGCATACAGATGGGTTTTAACAATGTCATCTCTGAGTTTTGCAACATATTTGTCTACAGACGCTCTGTCTGCAGTGGCGGTGTTCAGATCAAACAACAGATGTTCAGGTAGTCTCATGGTTCTACCAGTCATCATCTCGAAGGGTGTCAACTGGGTTGTGGCTGAATGAGTACCCCTAATTGCCATAAGAAGTAAGGGCAAAAGGGAATCCCAATCAATGGGATTGTCCTCAATAAACTTGGAAAACATTTGCCTAATCTGCCTGTTGGCTCTTTCTACCGGACTTGATGATTGAGGGTGTTAGGGTATGTGGAACATCTGGTGCACCCCTAGAAGTTCAAGTGTTTATTATATCAACTCACCTGTAAAACTGGTTCCTTTGTCAGAGTCAGCCTTGAGGGGTAGACCCCACCTGAAGTATATGTTCTAACAGGACTCTTGCAGTTGCTTTGGCTGTACATTTCTGAGTGGGGAAAACTTCAACTCACTTTGAAAAGAGGTGTGTGACAAGTGCACACTTGTTGTTCCTGCTGGTATTGATCAAGGGACCAATAAAGTCAATCTGAATGGCATGCCAAGGGCCAGAATGTCTTTGAGGAAGTACAGTCACAGCCAAAGACATTGTCAGATAGTTGCTGAAATTTGTGTGATATTTCTAGAGAAATCTCCTGCTTTCTGCCATTCCACAGTAGGGGCAACAGAGAGAAACTTTTTAGAAATTTTGCAAAATATCTGGAAATATCTGACATGTCTCTGGTTACTACTGTAGTTTGGCATTTCATTTGGTTGGGGCTGGATTGTTCTGAGTACAAATCAGGCAATTCTCTATATAGTGTTTGACATCCTTAGTGATGTCTGGTCACCAACCAACAAATCTGAGTCTTTGGAGTGTGTTCTCCACTCCCTGGAGTCCACCAGTTAGGGTGTCATGAACTTGGTGAATGAATTCAGATCTCAAAGATTCAGGGACTACCCACAACTTGTAGGTTGAGACTTCAGGCTGATAACATTTCAGTTTGCCGTCTTGTGACAAATACAACCTACTTGCATGTCTCTTGTAGGGACTGTGAGTAGGTAGGTCTTGTTCAATTCATTTGCCAAGGAATCTGAACACATCTTTCAGTTGAGGGTCAGAATGCTGTGCAGTGGACAGATCCAGTGGCACCACAAAAGGTTCTTGTTTCTTCTTCAAAGCAGCTACTTGTATGGCTGCAAGGGCATCAGGGTGACACACTGTTCATGCCCCCCCCCGAGCACCCTCTTTTGCAAGAGTATCTGCTCAGTCATTGAATGACTGGTATGGATCAGATTTTGAATGGCCCTTGACCTTGTGGATGAACAGTTTATGTTTGAAATACTATGTTAGCTCATGAATGTATAAAAGAGTGCTTTGTACTTTAGTGGTGTGCCATCAGAAGATGCAAAGGAGTTCTTAAGCCAGAAAGGTAAAAATTCAGTCAGAGAGCAACAGACCCAATTGGAATCTATAAAGAATTATTGTGTCCTTGGTACCGTGTTGTATGAGTTCAAAGGCACAGGCCAGAGCTGCCAATTCTGCTTACTGAGATGATGCAACACTGCAGTGCTTTGAGACATGGACAGTATTGCCATTAGGATGTACAATGAGCACTCCAAGTCTACCTACCTGTTCTCCTTGATAGTATGAGGCTGAACCATTGGTAAAGACATGACACAAGAAGGTATCTGCAAGAAGTTTTGGAGTAGCAGGAAGAAAAGAGCCTGGTTCAGGTAAATCAGGGGGCTGGAGTGCACAATGGTGTGGTGCTCCTTGGTACAGAAGACCATGAGCTTAAATTGAGGGCATCTTGGCAGGGTGGACCTGTATGTCACGGTCCTGGAGATAAGGAGACCAGTGAGTCAGTCTGGTATTGGATACTGATCCATCCTTCAATCTGCCTGATAGCAAGAAAGTGATTGGGGTGTGGTTCGTATTTAGGATGATAGGTGAATACCCAGTGATATAGAGAAAATGCTTGACAGCTTAGTAAGTAGAGAGAAGGTTTCTTTCACAAAGACTGTACTTCTATTCCAGTGGAGACAGCATTTTGGATGCAAACACAACAGGTCTCAGAGTACCATTAACTTTCTGAGCAAGGACTGCAGACATGACAATGTCTGAAGTGGCTGATTCCAGGTAGAAAGGTAAGACTGGATTGGGGCAGCATGGCTGTGTGGTAGTACGATGTCCAGGGGCCAATGGCCTATTGCTGCTGTGCCATCTGTTGGTGGTTGCTGTCCCTCAGCTGAACTGGTGGGCTATTAGCTAACTTCATGAATGTTGATCTGCCTGGGCCCATGCAGCTTGGTAATGCGGCTGTCTGCTGTGATCTTCATAGTGCTCTTCATCAGCCCCATCCTCCTCATCCTCCTCATCCAGCTCAGGTGGTGGCACACGGTTCCAAAGTGCAAGGTTGTGCAGCATGCAGCAAACCATGAATATCTTGCACACCATCTTAGGGCTGTACTGCAATGCACCTCCTGATCTATCCAAGCACCAGAACTGTGCCTTCAAGACACCAAATGTCTGCTCAGTGACAGCCCAGGTGGTGGCATGGGCCTTGTTCTATCTAACCTCATCCATGGTGTGTGGGTTCCTTAGTGGAGTCATGACCCATAGCAACTGTGTGTATCCACTGTCACCTGTGGGATGTAAAGTTCACACCATTAGTGTGCATGATGCATGATACACACTTGGGCATGCTGAACCTGCTGATGCAGGGCTGCTTCTATGTAGGTCGGGGGCACCTACCAAGGAGCCATCCACCTGTGATCTGTCTCCACTGGAATGCATTGCGCAGGCCACAATTGCAGAGAATATAGGAGTCATGGCTGGAATCAAGGTACTTGGCTACCACATCCATTATGTAGCACTGGCTGTCACACACCACTTGCATATTCATGGAGTGGATGCCTTTTCTGTTGATGTACACCTCCGCCTTACCTGGTGGTGCCCTGATGGCCACGTCTGTACAGTCAATGGCACCAAGCACGTGTGGGAACAGTTCAACATCATAGAATGCCTGCCTCACTGCCTGCTGCTGCTGTGCGTACTTCGTGAATGTGACGTAACACACTATTTGATTCACTAGTGCATCCAGAAACTGCCTGAGGCACCTGGACAGTGCTGGCTGTGAGATGCCTACGGTGTGACCTGTGGAGGTTTCGAATGTTCCAGTGGTGAGGAAGCACAATGCTGCACTTCTCTTCACCTCTACTGGAACAGGGTGCCCCCTACAGGTGACACCCTTTAGATCTTCACATAGGTCATCACACAGTTCAGCTATAATGGCCTTTGGCAGGTGATAACGTGTGATGCACTGCTCCTCTGTGAGGTCCAGGTATGATGTCCTGGCTTTGTACACACGTGGTGCATGACATCTGCTGGGTATATGCCACACTGGTTGCTGCCTGTTCCCCTGCTTTCTGCCATCATGCCACCTGTGGTTCCTCTGCTACCTGTCCAGAAGCAATAGTATCAGTATGGCTACTGGTGCTGCATCCATCTCTCTTTCTCTCTCTCTCTCTCTGGAAGAAAGCAAAAAAAGTAACCTGTGGTGACCAATGCCACCCCCCCCCCAAGCACTGCTCAAAATAATAATAAAAATTCTTCTTGGTTGTTAGCAGTCCCTTCCCCATCCAATCATCTACCCCATATTAAAAAAATATGCTTTTAATCCCTAGTGGCTAGCGGTTCCTCCCCCCTATTCCAATCACCCACATCATATTTTTAAAAAGTGCCCCAGTACTCCCTAGTGGTTAGCAGTCTCTCCCCTCACTCGATCACCAGATCCATATTTACAAAAATACCCCTGTAATACCTGGTGGCTGGTGGTCTCTCCTCCCACCCAATCACACATGTTACCAGTCTAGAACATTATGCCCTTCCAGTTAACATCCCCCATCAAGGAGGAGGCGAGAGTAGGGCTGTGTTGATCACCCGCTCTCGGGTTTAGGATGTGGAAGAGCTAGGTGGTGGGATATTTCCTGCATGGATGGGGGGGCAGGGGGTACACTGGACCACCAGGGATGAAACTTTTAATTCACAGGTCAGGGATAAGGAGAGAGGATCACTAGACCACCAGGGAGAAATGTTTTGTTGTTTTTGTTTTTCACTATACTGCAGAAGATCTGGATGGGGAGTGTTAACTGGAAAGGCATGATGTCCTGGACTGGTAGGGTGGGTGATCAGGTGGGGGAGGGACTGCAAGCCACCAGGGATTACAGGGGTATTTTTTTTAAAGAAGTGGCAGATGGTCGGGTGGGTGGGGGACCTCTAGCCACCAGGGATTACAGGGGCATTTTTTTAAGTATGGGGTGGGTGATCGGTTGGGGGGAGGGACCGCTAGCCATCAGGGAATTACTTGAATTCTATATGGGGCAGTGATACGGGGGTCGGGGGGGGGGATTTCTGCAAAAGTCTGACTTTCACTTCAGTTGCACCAGTGAAAGTTTTTTTGTTTTTTTTTGACACAGCTCTAGGGCTAGGGCTTTATTGCTGAAGCCCTACTATATTCAAGGAATTTGACATGGACATTTTTGAACTCACCTCAATACTCATACATGATGAGGATGACATAACTATTATGAGATTAGTCAAGCTCTTTAAGACAGTAAAATTTACAATGAAAAGAATGGTGTCCATATTTGTACCAAAAGAAATATTGTGAGTCACTATTGTTGTATACGGAAAGTCTTCTGATAAAATTTAATAGTGGAGGTTCCCTTCGATAACTGATGCTCAGCTCAAAATTTCAAACTAAGGTTTCCTGAAAGTGGTACTCTTCTTGGTGCAAATCCACTAGGCCCCATAATTTAAATTGTTGCAAATTCAGGAGTTGTAAATACTGGACTTTAGTCTTGCACTGTAATTTCCTTCATAGATGTACAGTAAAATCAAAGGCATTGCTGATCCATTTCTGAAGAGTCTTCTTCTCCAAATCATATGTGCAATATAATGATGTTTGTACATAGATCTTAGTAGTGCTTTTCATTGGATTACGTGAATATTGTGCAACATTAATAGCGCGAGTCAACATGTCGCATACATGATGCACGTATCTGCATTAGCGCACCATCAATTTAGCACTAGCAACAACAGCGATGTAGAGAGATTTTGCTGGAGTACCAATATGGAGTGGCTACCTTAGCTAACACACTTATAGAGGTCCTAACTCCATTCCCACAAAAACAGTAAACAAAACAAAACAACTAAAAAAAAAAGCTTACTGTTGTTCATGTGCTGAAATCCTTACTATGACCAGTACCTAACTAAGTGAGAGATGCAGAGATTTAATGCCAATTTTGTAAATGAGTTACTTACATCTGCCATCTGCCATCTTTTGTTGTGCAACCATGAGGGGACTAATGTGGATCGAGCACAATCTAATGTACTTCAGCTAAACTGTTCTCCCCTCATCCCCATCAGCCTCTCTTCCATTCCTTCTGTTGCGTCCTTCCTGTTTTGACCAAAGAATAACAACACATTCTGTACATGCAGGTAACCTTTATTTAATTATACAAATTCTACAAATAGATTTATTAAAAAAAAAAATGCACAAGTGGGGGTCACATCAGTTAATCAATATCAGTAGTTCATGCCTGTAACTGAACGTTACAGGCTATTCCGTGTAGATATTCAATCTTGGGTCTCATTTCATATTCAAAAACTATAATGGCAATACGTTTAGCAGTATCTTTGTATTTCTTCTTGGTTTCTGTAGCAGCAGTTCCTGCAATTATCTGCTCTATCAGCATTGTGCCACAGTGTTGCTCCTCTTTAAGGCATTGCAAGAACTACCAGATCAAGGGATGTGTAGCACTGACAAAATGATAAAATTTGCGGTTCCGTGCCTCAACAGAGTTTGTGGTTCACGATATGGCATGTTCAACCACGTCAAAACAATTCCAAAGACTGAGTTTGAACATCAGCCTCCTACGCCCCCCCCCCATGCCAAGGGTCACCCCAACCATGTATCCTCGAAATAGTCCAGGATAGCTGTCAGTAACTCTCCATTATTTGGAAAAAATTCCAAGTTGTTTATTTCCTCAAAAGCAGAAAGGACATCTCATGGGGGAACATAAGCAAGTACAGGCAGAAGCCATAAGTGCAGGGTAAAATCAGGGTCAGATATGCATTGTGCACAGGGGTAAACCAAGGGTTTTACAGAGTTATTTTGTATTGCATGAATGCTGTACAGTTGCTGGAAACTGTGAGGGCAGCACTTGAATATGTCATCGGCAAAGCAGTGTTCACTGTTTTTTAAATGTTGCAAGTCCTGAAATGTAGAGAACATTAGGATCCTATCTTCGAAGGGGCTGGAGTCATACAACAGGAATTTCTCATTTTTAACAGTAACACACACATCAGGTGTCAGAATCAACGGGCAGCATCTGAAGGCTCTGCTGGAGGGCATGCAGCAGCCCTTTACATTTGCCTTACTGTATGCTTTATCAGGGACATTGCTGGTAACTGGGATGCAACAGAGAGGCATAATTCTACAACTGCATCAGCAACAATGTCAACTATGTACATAAATGCTGATGATGAATCAACTACGTACAAATTTATTTACACAGTAGTTAAAATATCAACGTTTATGTAATGACTTTTGTGTCCACTCCTATTGCATGAATGTAATTATAAAATGGGTAAAGTAGATTATGTAAACTGAATGAATAAGAGGCATGCTTTGGTTTGTACTTATTAACACATAATGTTGGAACTGGTACTTCGTCAGCCAAGCAGGATGCAGCACAGCACAGACAGATAGTCATACCTGCCAGAAACTTAAAAAAGAAATATAGTAGCCATGTTGGTACAGGAAAAACTTAATACTTGGCCCTTGTGAAAAACAATTTTTTACTCTCCTATTAGTCACTATACACATAACAAAGCTAAAAAACAATAAACACATGTTAAAAAATGAATTAAGTTTATCATCTAACCTTCTGTTTTGGTAATATATGATTTTTTGCCTATTGCAAGCAAGCAATCCCAGTCAAGTTCATATTCAAGTTTTTTGCTTCCACGGTATGCATACAATTTGTTACATACAAACGTTGAATGGTTAATGCTGAAAAAACATTAATACACAAACAGAATTAAAAAGGAAGGTTAAAACTTTTTTAATTTATAGCAGAGTTATAAATATTTATATTTACTAGATCAGACCTTCCTGTTCACATTTAGTTGTTCCCTACCCATAGCTTAATCTTCAGTTCTTGCATAGCTCTTTCTGCAAAGATTCCTAAGGGAAATAATGCTACTTCTGTATATGTTTATAACAGTTTTACTGATTTTGCCTTTATGCTTTGAACATTCATAACTTTAATAATCAGATAAATAAATTTTCCCTTTCCCTTCTTAATTTACAGCATTCAAAATGAACTGAAGGTACACATAATAAAATGCATGCCCTGAGGAGTAAGCTACCAGGAAGACCTTCCCATAAATTAGTTACAATTTAAAATCTGAGTTTACGAATTGCTCTTCTATGTAAAACATTCTCACAAAATAATCAAATCAAATCAAATCTTTATTTATCTGGGTGAACATAGTTGAGGAAGCTCATTTACAAGATGTACCTGGTTATTACCAGGTCAAAAAAACATTACAAAAATTTTTTTACAATCAACAGTGACAATGACATCATCATAACAACAAAATAAATATAAAGTAGATGCATAATGCAGCAATAGGAGAATCCAGAGGTCGGCATACAACAGTGCAGAGGATGAGTATAGCATATATGTGAAATTTGAGTAGCCTAGATAGCTTCAGGGAAATGACAAGGGTGCAACCAGATAAGAGACTAGAGAGGAATGTAACAAATACAGTACCTAGTACTGGCCAGGGATGAACAGCTAGATTGAGGGGATGTATGGAGTTCCCAGAAAACTGAGGCTGAGGGACAGAGAGGGGGAGGTGTGGTGGGGTGTGGGGTGAGAGGCCATGGTAGATAAACCAAGGTGGGGGGGAAGGAGACCAGTAGCCGTGAGCAGGTATGCATGGAAAAGGGTGCAGTGGCAGTCTGGGGGAGCGTAGAAGCAATTATAGAATTCCCTCACAGACTGATAATATACGGTGTTGGTGAATCCAGGGTAAATGGGGACACATGACGTCAGCAGATTCTATGGTATATTCTGCTAGGAGCTTGAAGTTGAGAGCCTATGATTCAGGGTAGTTTAGGGACGAGGGAAGCAATTACAGGGTTCCTTCACAGTCTAAGCATATAGTGTCTTGAAGGATTCCAAACTGATGGGAGTGCTCAATTTCAATAACTTTTGCAGTTTATTCCACAAGGATGGCAACACAAAACTAATTGCTGCTCTACCAAATCAGGAAGAGACCTTGGGAATACACAATGTGATAAAGGAGGCACTTCTTAAGGCATATATTCCTGACGTGCTTAGCAGGAGACAGCTAATGACATAATGATGACGCTTTTTTGTGACCGCTCTGAAGGTCCAAAGCGCCACATTTCTATCATGCCTAAACATAAGGGATGTGCACCCTATGACTGTATACAAGGTGCAATGGTGGATGGAAAGGGGAAGGCCAGTTATAAACCTTCTAGCGCTGTGGTAAAGCATATCCAGTTTAATGAGAGAAGTTTTAGGGCTCTGACTATATAAGAAGTCTGCAAAATCAATCAAGGAGAGAAAAGTTCTTTGGACCAGGTGCTTTTTAGCCTCTCTGGTAAGAAACTGGTTACTCCTAAAGAAAAGGCTCAGTCTCTGCCTTAGTTTCTTTAGCAAGTCCTCAATATGCTCAATGAATGAGAGATTTTGATCCAGCCACACTTCCAAGTACTTAAACTTAGATACAAACTTCAGATTCTCTCTGAGGATTGTGGTGATCAGAGGTAACACTCCAGTACTGACTGGGTTCATCACATGACTATGAGGTGAGAAAAGAATTGCTTTTTTTTTTGCATTTAATAGGAGTTTTTTAAAAAAGAAGCTGATTCTGCAGCCGGTTAAATTCCTCCTGGATATCTGCGCAGGTGGCTTCAGGAGTCGGAAGACTAAGGTAAAGAACAGTGTCATCTGCAAACAGGTGTATATTGGCTTTATTTATGCTATCATCAATTTTATTAATGTAGATAGCAAACAGTAAGAGGCCAAGTATTGACCCTTGTGGCACTCCCCTTTGACGAGGTTTGAGTGACGACAGCTCACCCTTAGCCTTGATCTGCTGGAGCTGTCCTGAGAGATAATCAGTAAACCAATGCATTGGCACCGGGCATAGACCTATAATCCTCAAAGATGAGAGAAGCAGGCTGTGATCCACGGTGTCAAAAGCCTTGCTTAGGTGTAAGAATACAGCGCAGACAAAGTTTTTACTATTCAGGTCACAGTGCCAGTCAGTGGTTACTTTGGCAAGGGACGAAATAGTGCTGTGTCTTGATCTGAAACCAGACTGCATGAGGTTTAATAGATTATTGGATTCTATGTTGCTCCTGAGCTGGTTACTCACTATTTTTTTCCAGATGTTTTGACAAAATAGGTAGGAGAGATATCAGTCTGTAATTGTTCAGATCACAAGGATCCCCTGATTTAAACAGGGGAATGGCGTTCAATTTTCCACATTGGGGGAAAAATCCCTTGGGACAGTGATAGGTTGAAGAGGTGAGTGATTGGCACTGCTAAGGCATGATAGACAATCTTAAGGAAATAGGGATCTAGTGAATCGGCCCCAGCTCTTTTCTTAGAGTCCAAATGAAACTAAAGATCTTCGACCTCTTTCAGAGATGCAGGCTGGAAGGAAAAGCCAGGGGCAGGGGAAGGAGGTTCCTTATCTTGTGCTCCTAGCTGAAAATGTGCCAAGCATGCAGGAGGGCTATCAAATGCAAGACCAGCAAAGGCAAAATGATTATTAAAGGAGTCTAATAATAAATACTTCTCAGTCATAAAGTTAGTTTTAATTTCTTTCATTATACAGTAGTAATCTCCCAGGAGTCATGAATTTCTGCAAGATCTTTTTGCACTGCAACACTGATTATTCTTTTAGGATGTTGCTTTCACAAAGTTGTTATAATCACCCTGTGGTTCAAAGACATGGGGCCTGATTCTCAAAAGGATATACCTTGCATAACCTGAATTGCACCGAAAGACATGGCGGAAGTAGCAAGATATTCCAACAGTTGCAACAAGTGGTATTCTATAACACAGAAGTACAACATAGTGGAACCCCCGTATGCCAAAAGCAACCTAAACCACAGTTGCGGCATATCCCAAGATACACATATGTGTAGTGCAAGATGTGCCAAACAAAGTAGGTGATAGGGCCTGATTGTGATTCTAAAAGCCAGGGAAGGATAGGATAGGCCAATAGCAATTGGCAGAAGTTACTCCAGGAGTTAACAGGTGTAACTCAGCAGAGTATAAAAGGCTCCCAAGGAGATACACAGGAGAGAGACACTGTTGAGCAAGCAGTGTACACACAGACACAGGACATGAGCTAGAGAGGAATGGCTGCCCCACTAGCCCTACTGGGCATACTACTGGCAGCAGAGAGGTGGGGTGGGCAGCACAGGATGTGTAATGGCAGGATTTGTGGGGGAACAGGCACCCACAACAGCAGCCAAGAAGCACAATACACCATGCACCACATGTATACAGGCACAGAAAGTCATATCTAGACTGCACAGAGGAGCCATGTATTGCATGCTACCACCTGCCAAGTGCCATCATAGCAGAGCTATGAGATGACCTGAGGCAAGAGCTCCAGAGTGCCACCCTTATGGGTGCACCCTGTCCTGTGGAGGTTAAGGTCTCTGCAGCACTGTGCTGCCTAGCCACAGGGACCTTCCAAACCCCCATGGGTGACACAGTGGACATCTCCCAGCCTGCCATGTCACGTAGCCTCAGGCAGTTTGTGGATGCGCTGCTACAGTGTGTGAACATGTACATCCAGTTCCCAAGGGACGAACAGCAGCAACAGGTTGTCAAGCAGGTGTTCTATGATGTTGCCCAGTTCCCATGGGTGTTAGGTGCAATCAACTGCACACATGTGGCCATCAGGGCACCGCCAGGTGAGGCAGAGGTCTATGTGAACAGAAAGGGTTACTACTCAGTAAACATTCAGGTCTTGTACGATGCCCAGTGCTGGATCCTTAATGTAATGGAGCAGTACCCTAGTTCCTGCCATGACTCGTACATTCCACAGAACTCTGGCCTGCATGAGGCATAGGAGTCTGGACACATCAGAGGTGGCTGGCTCATTGGTAGGTACAGCTGGCTCACAGGGTAAACATGACCACCCAAGCGAGGCAGCAAACCATAGCAGTGCAGTGACAATGTACCTTCATTCCCAGCAGGTGACAGTGGACATTCACAGCTGCCATGGGACACGACACCCCTCCACCACCAGCACACAGCAGCAGAGCACAAGTATATCAACACACACACAGCAACAAGGGCGGTGATAAAATGCACCTTTGGGATCCTGAAGACACAGTTTAGGTGCCTGGAATGGTCACATGGTGCACTCCAGTATAGTCCTGAGATGGTCCGTAAGATGTTCCTTGCATGCTGCATCTTACATAACCTTGCAGTGAGAAACAATGTACCACTGATAGACCTGGATGACATGGACTGTGACAGGGATGGACACCATCAAAATGGGCCCATGAGGCAGCTGCAGGCCCAGGTTGCACTGTGCCGTGCAGGACAATGTGCCAGACATGAGCTGATCGACTATAACTTTGCATAAGGCCAGCAACAACAAGCAAAGTGCACTGGCAGCAGTAGGGAAGCAGACCAGTGACAGCGTATCCACAGTCGGAAATGCTGCCCGGTACTGGGCATACAAGAGGGTGACACCCTACACAACTGCCAGTGCCCCTACCCTGTGCCCAGCAGCTTGTGGGCAGATCACCCATCCAGGAATGGTGGACAATGAGGCATGGCCCATCCACAGCCGACATGTTAACCATCCTTTGAAATGGATGAACCACACCACTGCAATGTGGTGCACATATGCTGCACACCCCACACCATCATACACCCTGCCACTACAGTATACATGACATACACACCGGTATAGTGCCCAGACGATGACACACAAATTGGGACACTGCATGACAGCATGATGCAGTTGTGTGGATGTCAGCACACCACACTTGCGTCCTGTGGCTGTATGCAATAACCTGTGCAGCAGCAGTTTGTGGGAGGAAAAGGACACAGGTGCCTGTGATCCACACCCACAGACACAGGACCACTGATAAGAATGTGCACTTGCGTGTACAATATACATGCAGTTGCATGAAATATCAGATGCACATTGTATAATAATACGCATATGCAGCATGCGTATAGATCATATGCGTCTGCAGCCTGCACATGTAATGTGTGCAGCACATGCACTAGACATGTGCAATTGAATAGTAATGAAGCAATGGGACTGAACAGGAACAGGGGAGCCTGCACACAGCTGACAGTGGAGACAGACTGTTATATTGTGTACACAGCAGTGACAGGGCCATCACAATGTCCAGATTGAGTGGGAGGGCACCAAACTTCAGTGCAGCTGAAACTGCACAACTCGGCAACCTGGTGCAGCAGTGGCACACCACATTTCTACCACCAGAGTGCAGGAGACACCCACCCATGGAGAGGGACAGGGTGTGGAGGCCGAGGGCCATTAGTGCACACCTACAGGAGGACTCAAATGTTAGGAGGACCACCAGGCAGTTGAAGCACAAGTGACAGAACCTCTACAGGAGGGACAGGGAAATACTTGGGTGCCTCATGGACATGGTGGCAAGACATGATACAGACATGAGAGGTGAAGTTAGAACCAGTGAAGGTGAATATGGCTCCCTGTCTGTGCAATGACACCAACTTAAGCTACATGTACATTTGCGTGTGCAATATAAACTGACATGTATCACTCCTTTCATGCTACAGGATAGAGCAGCACCAGATATGGGGCAGCAGGAGGCCATCCAGACCATGACCAACCACATGGGTGCCAGCATGGACAGCACAGACACCACCAACAAGGTAAGTGTTGGCCACTGGCCCACGTGGCAATGTGTGCAGCATGCCACATGTACACCCTGCCAGCAGATGCACTATCTCAGAGTGACCACTGACATGGGAGACTCACATTTATGGATTTTTTTTATTTAGTTTTTGTTTACTGGGTAAGTACACTAGACAAATTTTGCCTATTTTCAGGCACAACCCGGGGGAGGGGGATACAGATGAATGCCAACTGACCTTGAACCAGATTAAGCTGTTGGTGGTATTTGTAGTGGATGGAGGGAAATTTGCCAGGGCACTGGGGGAAATTCCCCTACTATCCAGTAGGAGAAACCTCTGGCCATTGAAGGATGGCCAGCTCAGTTGCTGAGCAGAAGACGATGCAGCAGGACATGCACGTTGTCCTGGACCAGGTCTCCTCCATGGCATTGGACACTCATGATGCTGAAGAATTTGTTGAAACCATTGGAATAATGGAAAAACAATTGACTACAACAGCAGGAGGGATACAGACCTTCCGAGCTGCGATTTGCACAGAGCTGATAAAACTGGCGAAGCCACAATGGGTGAGACCATAGAGCAAATGAAATCTCCTGAAGAGCTGAGAGCTCTTCTTGCAGCTGACAGAAAAATTCCAACAGACTAAAGCGGAGCTTGCTACGGCTTTCCACAGGAATGACAGTGAGGCAGGACCGCCACCACCTAGTAACAAAGCTCAACAAACTATTGCTACTATGGTGACATGTGGAGACACACAGAAATGGGTTACCACTTCTAAAGGTACAGTCTTGTCTAATTTTTCAGATCAAACTGCAGCAACTGTATTTTCATTCGCAGCACACTCTGAGATGCGCAAAACTAAACAATCAGTAAATCATCAACAGACTGAAACCAACTTGGGCAGAACAAGTTGAGCCTTGGTTTGTTGAAAAAGCTCTAACATCAACAGGTTGGGCAAAAGTTGATAACACTGTCACTGATAAGTGGATATCAGGATTTTCACCTATTAAAATCCCAGGGGTGAAGATTGGCAGTTCAGATCATACCTTTCTTTCCACAGACTGTAACCAAAAAGAGACAATACATAACCAAACGGAAGGCGTTAACCAAATGGAGTTTACTTAGAAATCGCATACTAATATACCAACATGCTAAAAGCCAGCGGACTAGGACTGACAGTCTTTTGTGTCTGCTTGGTAGCTAGCCCCTACTGGGCGCTCACTCTCCCACCCCCCAGCCTCTGAGAGGGTCATCTTCAGCTTCAGTTTACCCATGCACCTCTCCCACCCCCTCTTGAAGCTTTCCACTGTGCCCTCCTCCAACAGACTCCCAGGCAGTGCATTCCATGGCCCCACCACCCTCTCAGTGAAGTAATGTCTTCTACATTCTCCCTGTAATTTCCCCCCTCCAGCTTTCATTCATGACCCCTGGTTGTGCTCCCTTTCTTTAGCCTGAACATTTCTTTGGTTGCGCTCCTGTTTATCACTGTCACATATTTGAAGACCCCTACCATGTCACCCCTGTCTCTCCTCTCCTCCAGTGAGTACAGCCCAAGTTCTTCCAGCCTTTCCTCATAGGTCCTTTCTTTCATGCCTTGAATAATCCTGGTTGCCCTCCTCTGGCTCCTCTCCAGCAGTGCTATGTCCTTCTTGAGGTGAGGTCTCCAGAACTGCACTCATTACTCAAGATGTGGCCTGACCAAGGCATTATACAGAGGGAGGATCACCTCCCTCCTCCTGGACGTAATTCCCCAGGCTATGCAGCCCGGTATCCTGTTAGCTTTTGCCACAGATCTTCTGCAGTTTTCAGTGTTATTCATTTTGGTGTCTACTACCACCCCCAGGTCCCTTTCACTCATTGTGGCTTGCAGTGAGACCCCCCCAGGGTGTATACATGACCTGGGTTTCTGACCCCCAGATGCAGCACTCTGCACTTCCCTCGATTAAACCTCAGTCCCCACCTCCTTGACCATCCTTCCAGGGTATCCAGATCCCTCTGGACTGTCTCTCTCGCTTTGTCCCCATCTGCCAGTGCTCCCAGTTTTGAGTCATCCGCAGAGAGGCTCATCCTACTCCTAACCCCCCTTCCCATATTGGAGACATAGGCATTGAACAGGAGTGACCCCAGTACCGAGCCTTGGGGAACCCCACTGCAGACCTTCCTAGGGGAGGAGACTATCCCACCAACCACTACCCTCAGTGTTTGCCCCATTAGCCTATTTTCTACCCATCTAAGCAACTGTCCTCCTACCCGTGTCCCCCCCAGCTTTGTCCACAACCCGATGTGGGGTACCGAGTCAAATGCCTTATTGAAATCCAGATATAGGACATCCACCGGTCTTTGTCAGTCCAGGATCCCCATCACCCAGTCATAAAAATCTATGAGGTTGGTCTGACATGATCTCCCCTGGACAAAGCCATACTGTTTGTCATCCAGGTGCCCCAACCTTTCCAGTTGCCTCCTGAGCTTCTACTTGATGATGCCCTCCATTAGTTTGCCTACTACAGATGTTAGGCTGACAGACCTGTGATTTCTCATCTCCACCCTAAACCCCCCATTCATGGGCAGGCACCACATGAGCCACCCTCCAGTCTTGAGGCACCCATCCTGTCTGCAGAGAGGCATTGAAGAGTGCAGCTAGTGGAGCTGCTAGTTCGTCGGCCAGTTCCTTCAGCACCCTCAGATGCAGCCCATACAGTCCAGGTGCCTTATCAGTTTTCAGCAGCCAAAGGGCCTCCCTTACCCTGTCCTCTGTGATTTCTCCCTCCCAATCCACCCCCTCACTTAAACACCCATCCCCTTCTAGGCCTGGCCCACCCGGTGCCCCAGTCTCTTCTGGTCCTCTCAACTCCCTCTGACCTCTCTGCTCAGCTGTCTCCTCCACCCTCCCTTCAGGCTGAATGGATCCCTTGTTTTCTTCCATAAATATCAAGGCAAAGTACTCATTTAGCCCCTCTGCCTGATCCACCACCTCCTGAGCCCATCCCCCCCGTCTTTATCCTGGAGATCTGTGCTCTCCTTTTTCTCTTCTACCCTATGTATCAGTTGAAACCCTTTCCTCCTCTCCAGATATCCCTAGCCAGGTTTTGCTTCATCCTTGCCTTGGCTCCCTCACCTCTGGTAACTGGCTCCTTATTACATATCGACCAGTCACCTCTCCTTTACCTCTGAAGCACTTAAACATGCATAAGCAGCCTTTATCCTTCACCACCTCTTACACCTCCCTGGTCCACCAGCACAGCTTGTTGGCTCTACCATTCTTACACCTTACCCTTGTACATAAGCTAGTAGCCTCCTGCACCCCTTTCTTAATGGCGTCCCACAAGCTACCTGCATCCATGTCTGGCTTAATCTAGTCCAAACTCCCCCGTAGGATCCTGCCCATGCCCATGAAGTCCGCCCATATGCAGTCCACTACTACTGTATTAGACTGGTTATCTTCCCCCCATAGACATAGCAGAAACCAGACCATGGCATGGTCACTGCCTGCCAGAGGTTACACAGCTCCAGGCCCCTTATCTGGTCACTGTCTGCAAGGACAACGTCCAGTATCCTCCCCTCCCTAGTAGATTCCCCCACCTACTGGACCAGAAAGGCATCCTGAAACACATCCAGCAGTCTCTGCGCCCTGGTCACTGCTAATGACATAGTGTCCCAGTCTGCCCCTGGCATATTAAAGTCTCCCATGACCACCACCCTACCCTTTCCATGGTCACAGTGCCCCTTAATGTTCTCAGCTAATTTTTCCTCCAGGGCCTCATCCATCATGGGGGGTCTGTGCACCACCCCTATTTTCAGCCTTTTGCGCCCCTTGTTTGCAGGGTTACCCAAATCACTTCCACCCCCCATCAGCCTCCTCTACTCCACTAACCACTATGCCATTTTTGACTATCAGCACTACACCCCCTCCTCTACCCTCTTCTCTATCCCTCCTGAATATTGTGTATCCCTCCAAGTTTTGGTCCCAATCATTCTTCTGGGTGGCCCATGTCTGAGTAATCACCACTACATCTGCTGATCGCTCAGCCAGCATCGTCTGGAGCTCAGACATTTTGTTGCCCATGCTCCTGGCATTGATCAGGACCATCCTGCACCCCATCCCCCCTCTCTTCTCCAATTGTCTCGGCCTTGCGCATTCCCTATTTGCCCTTTCCTGCACAGCTCTGGCTGTATTTATTTTGCAGTCACCTGGCCTCTTTTTGCTTCCTAGACCTGGAACCTTGATCGGCCCTCCTGGTTCCATTCCTTCTGTTATCCCTCCCCCCTTTACAAGTTTAAACCCCACTTCTCGACTATGAATCCAGTGAGTTTTAGTTTCAAGCTCTCCTTCCCCTCTAGGTTGAGATTATTCTATCCCTGGCATATAACCCCTTGTCCTCCCATGTGTACCCCCAGTCCTCCACCAGCCCATATCCTTCTGCCATGCACCAGTCCCTGAGCAACTGGTTCACCACTCTGAGTTTATGCTTAGTCTCCCCAGATGCCCTAGGTACTGGTAGAACATCTGAGAAGGAGATTGAGCTTCCTGTAGAGTGGCAGACCCTGGCCAGTTCCCAAAACCTAGCCTGGATTTCCAGTTCACTGTTCCCCTCCAAGTAGTTTGTGCCCAGATGTTCTAGGAAATATAGAGATCCCCGCATTCCAATGCTAATGAGTATAGCTGGAATTTGACCTTGTGTATGGATAGGCCTTGGATACAGTTAGCCTTGACTGAGCTGCTTTTTCCCTTCCTGACCACCTCCCACTGGATGCCCCTGGTCATGGAGTAACCCAGGAGGATCACCCTCGCCCCCTTCCAACTTACTGGTGCTTTTGAACCCTTCCAGGCTCTTTTGTTTTCTTTCTTCGACCCCCTCCGCATGCTCCTCCCCCCACCCCCTTCCATCAGGGGATACTGATAAGAATCTACCTGAACTCTTGAATTTAACGCGGAATCCAATATTGAATCTACCCATTGATAAAATGCTGCCTAGAGCAGAAACTAAAGTAGAGGTTCCTGTAAGTGATTTACCAATGTTGACAGAACGCTTGACAGACTCTGCATCTGTAGAACAACAAGAGGGCCCTCCACCACCTAATTCTTCCACCTCAGAACCAAGACAAAATTCCCATTCATAGGCTTCCTTTTTCCAATCTCCTACATAAGCGGCAAAGCGGCACAATGCAGTTAAACTGGTTTACAAAGGAGGCTTGGAACTGTTCCCGGACTGACAATATGTAGCACAGATACTGTTGAAAAATAACTTGCAATTCCACTCCTCAGAAATATGTGCATTGATCCATGTATCTGGGGAACTGAATTTTGACATAAGTTTTGAGTTCACCAGTGGTCTAGAAAAATTTGGGGACAGGTACTGCAAAGTGAAAAAAAAAACTCTGTGGTCCCTATTTGAGGTTATACTCCACACTAAACCTGTGCATAAGACAATAACAGTCTTGTTTAGATGAGGGGGTCAGTGTTACTGATTTAATTTTTTGGTTGAAGCAATGGTGTACAGTCCTAGGCCATCCAGAGGCAATTTTTGATAGTGAGGATATCTGGACAGGGGGCAGGAGAATAACGGTTATCTTATGGTCCTCTGAAAAAGGTTTACATCATCACCCCAACTGTGTGTTCTTAGGCAGAGATAGAGGAGTTTTGTTTTATTCAGGACAGCCTGAGATGTGATACTGGTGTGGTAGGCCAGGCCATATTAGCAGCATCTGTGACTGCCTACTCTGCACACATTGTAATAATTTTGGGCATACAATTGGGCAATGTAGAAACAAAATGATATGTAATTTGTGTGGGGTTGCTGGGCATTCTTATTCTACTTGCCTAGAGGCAGCGCACAAGCAAAACATGACAGCTAACTCAGAAGAACAGAGGTTACTTATCTCCATAGCCAAGAGATCACACACAACACGATCTGCTCCACTGCCTGTCATCTCAGTAACTCTCCCAAACCGCTTGGATCAGGCAACTAAGGATAGCAGAGTATTGGTAACAAACCCTGCAGATGATCTAGCACAGAGTGAGGGTAGTGTCTACGAGAAACCAGAAATGGAGGCTGAAGTAGAACCATCTCTTCCTCCCAAATCAACAGATTCAGAAGTCATGCCACCCCCTCCCACCCTTCCTCGTCCCTGTTATAAAAGGGAAGCAACAACTGAAGAGAATGGTCACCAGGTGAAGATAAGCAGGGAGACAGCCAGTTCCCAAGATTCCCAAATTATCTGTCACTCCTACTTCTAACAGATTCCAAGCTCTGCACCCTACTCAGGATGCCTCAGATGCAGAGTCTGAAAGCTCACATTTGGGATCAGAACCCTGCCGAGGGCATTTCAGGTTCTGAATCTGAAGGAGGATTTCTCCCCACCCAACTCCCAAGCAGCGCAGTTCCAAAAATAAAGGGGTATTCAAACATAAATCACCTTAGGACAGGAGGCCTCTTCTTCACATTAAATGGGTATCTCTTTAACCTGTTGTTCTATTAATGTAAATAGCATCAAGAATAAACTAAAGCAAGGGGCATTTTTTTCTCACCTCCAGTCAAACCAAGCTGATATTTTTTTCTTACAGGATACAAGGCTCCACACAATTATAGAAGTGTCATATGCCATGAAATGGTGGCAAACAGACATTACTTACTTGTCCTTGGGGCTAGAAGCGTGTTCAGGTGTTGCAATCCTTTTTAATAATATTACAGTGAAGATGTTAAAGTTGATAGATCTGATTCCAGATCAAGTGATGATCTTAGACATTGTTTACAAAAATGTGTGCTTCAGGTTGATCAATATGTATGCCCCTCAAACTAAAGCAAACATGGTAGACATGTTCAGGACAATACAGCCTTATCTTCACACTTCTAAATATGTTATCTGGGGTGGGGATTTTAATTGTGGACTGACAACTAAAGATAGAGGTAGAGGGGCAACAACAAAAAATATTTTTTTCTGATATGGCATATCTACAAGGTACCCTGCACACAACAAACTTCAGTGATGTATATGTACTCATTCATTCACAAGCCAACCCAACCTTTTTTAGAGGTACACATGCAACCTGTATAGACTTCTTTTTGACTAACAAGAATTTACCCTTACTATCCGCCAATGTGATCCCAGTAGAATATTCTGATCACAGGGAACTTTACATCCCAGTAGGTACCGATACGACACAACCTATTGGCAGTGGTTCTTGGAAATTTAATTCCTCTATTTTATTAAAAGAAGATGTACTACAACAATTAAAATATTTTATTGTTATTCGTAAATCTGTATGGGACATGTATGATGATTCTATGCAAGGGTGGATAGATACAAAGCAACATTTGGTACAGTTCTTAAAAACTGTTAGTAAATTAACGCAGGATAAGGATTACTATAATTATCTCTTAAACAGAAAACAACTACAGCATCTAACCTCATTGGCCCAATCTACAAAGCATAACTTCTCCCCACAAATTACAGCAATTAAGGAACAAATAAAGCAATATCATTACAAATAAATAAAGACATTAACATTACAACAGGAATTTGGCACCAAGGGAAATGTGCCACAGTATGTCCTTTCTTAAGTTCTAAGGATAGAGTTCAGAAGAAAGTTTTTGAAAAAATTGTAGGTCAGGACAAAAACATAAAAACAACACAACCAGACATAATGATAGAGGTTACCAACTATACAAGGCTGCTATTTCAGGAAGATAAGAGACAAGAGGAAGATATGGTACAATATTTACAAACATTTGAGACCCCTGATATCCCCCTTCAGTACTTTCAGACCTTATAAAACCCATAGAGTCAACTGAAATAGAGTCAGTAATAGCATCATTTGAATTGGGAAAAGCCCCAGGCACGGACTGACTAGCATCTGAATTATATGAAATTCTGGGTCCAGGCATTTCTAAAGAGTTAGCAGAAATGTGTAATTACCTGTTGAATATATCAGACTTCCCATTAGATATGGTAGGGGTACACTAACATTCCTTCATAAAAAGGGTGACAAGCAGGATATAATGAATTGGAGACCCATCAGTCTCCTAAATGTTGATCTCAAAATACTAATTAAAATACTTAAATGCTTACTCACTGTAGCTCAATACCTTATTACACTCGCTCAATCATGCGTAATAGCAGGAAGAGCCATCACAGACCAATTGATTCTATTAAGGGAAATCTTTGAAAGAGATCAAAGGCAAGAATTAAAGGGCCATATTGTCTCACTAGACCAGAAAAGTGCCTTCAGTTCTGTGAATCATGCCTTCCTATGGCTAACTCTTCAAAGATACAACATACCAGATACCTTTATCAACTGGTTGAAGAAAATCTACAAAAATGCAGCTGTTTCACCTTTAGTTAATGGCCACATAGGACCCATTATTCCTTTCAAAAGTGGGGTAAAACAAGGCTGCCCTCTCAGCCCTTTATTATACACATTTAGCATAGACCCATTACTAAGGGTGTTCAATAACGAAATTCCAAAAATTTCTGTGGAGGGTTCCAGTATTCCATTCTCAGCTATGGTGTATGCTGATGATATCTGCATATTAGTTCCAGGCTCTCATGAAACAGCTCATGCAATACAGGTTTGTGAGGCTTATGGAAAAGTTTCAGGAACATCTTTGAATACACAGAAATGTAGTGGTATGGAATTGGGCCCATGCCCCTACTTAGTTCCAGAAATAGCAGGAGCTACACTAACCAGGGATCCTATAAAGATTCTTGGAATAGGATTCGGAGCCCAAACATCTGACTTATACAATTGGGATAAGAAAATTGGTAAAGGGAAAACTATGGTAGCTAATTGGAACAAGTGGCAATTAAATAAGATAAAACAAATTCATTTAGTAAAAACTTACCTACTGCCTCTTTTTACATTTCATACTAATGTGTTACCCCCACCTTGGCAATGAGAAGCAAATATACTAAACATATTCTTCCAGGCAGTATAGTGCAGCCTCCTCAATCCTGTTAAAAGAAACTTCCTCTTCTTACCAGTACAGTTAGGAGGTCTAAATATGGTAAATCCCATACTGTTTGTTTATTGTCAATTCATATTTATGAACTTCCAACCATTATTGAAAAACACTTTAAACATTTGATAGATCTTTTCCACCAATCTATACAACCTTGGTTTTTACCATGGAAAAATGGGACAGTAGCGGTTATTAAGAATAACCTGCAAGGGCATCCATATCTTCATGAGGTATTCATTAAATTAAAATCTTGGAAAATAACTAGCACTCTACTCCTCACACAAACCCCCCAAAAATGTGTATCATACAATTTTTACAGACACACTTCACAGAACCCATCACATTCCCAAAATGCCCTGATCTTCACCATCAGAGCCTGCTAAGATTAGTAAAATGAAAAAGAATTCCCCCAAATTAAAAGATGTTCACTGGTTGTGCTGCCATGAACAGCTTAATGTGAAAGATAACCAAAAGCACAAACAGCTAGAAGAGAGGACATGTTCAAGGGTTAAGTGTGTGAAACAACAGAAAACATGAACCTCTTCTTTTTCACATGCTCCTATGTGATACCTTTCTGGTGTTGCGTAGCTCAGACATGGAAAGAAAATGCTTTTCAGATAATTTCATATGAGATGTTAATATATGGGGTTTACTCCCAACAATGGAGGAAATGGGAAAAGAGTACTCTAAATGTAATATCTGCAGTGTTCAAAGGGTGTATATGGAATAGCAGTAGCCTTTTTACTCTGCAACTAAAACACATTTCGCATGTAGAACTTTTGTAAAAAATTACAAGTGAATTACAGTGGATATATAGAACTGAGACAAAGGTATATAATAGAGGTACCATATTGCAAAATTGAAGAAATTTAACATGGCTTACAGATAGTGATGTACCTATCACATGAATGTTTAATGTACATTTTCATATGTAAAGACTATATTCTGCATGACAGTGTATTAATTACCATAATGCCTGATTTAAAGAAGGTGTTTTATGTTATTTACTGATATTGCATGATTTTCCTAATAAACAAATTCCCCTACTCTTTTCGAGAAGTGCCATGGGATCTTTAACATCCACCTGAACTACCACCAGAACGGGAAGATGGGACCTCGGTTTAACGTCTCATCTGAAAGATGGCACCTCAGGAGTGCAGCACCCCCACTCATACTGCATTACTGTGTCAGTATTGAGATATTAGCCCAAGTGCTAGGTGAGGGAGTTGAATCCACAACCTTCTGATCTCCTGGCCTCAGAGTTGAGTGTGCTACCTGCTGAGCCACTGACACTTTCTCCTGAAACAGGTGAGTGCCAGGCAGTACCTGCCCGATACAGGGTCCAACTCAGAGTCATGGCAGCTCAACAGCAGCAGGACACCATCACATATGCCAAGAGAACAGGGCAGATGGGGAGGAGAGCCTGCCCACTGCCAACTGAAACATCCGATGATGATGATGATGACGGCGAGGAGGAGGAGGATGACGGTGCACACTCACAGCCTGTGGCATCGCAGGCTGCAGTGGCAAAGGATGTGCATGTGGAGGGAATACAGGTGACAGCAGACATGGGAGGCCCAGACCATGGTGGGCAGCCATGGAGGCAGGTGTTATTAAGACTGAGGGCCAGGATGGTGTCAGCCTGCATGAAGATGCTGTGAGGGACACTGTGGACCTGACAACGCACATATAGGGGCAAGAGGAGGAGGGCACAGAGTGGTTGGACAAACAGCAGCATGAGGCAGGACCCATTGTGGTGGACAGGCTGTACAGCAGTGCAGCTGTGGATGTGGTGGTGGTGGCAGCAGTGGATGACGTGGGGCAGCATGCCTAAATATAACAGCCCACCAACTGGGACAGGTGACTTGCAGACATTGTTGAAGCCATCATGACTGATGTCTCCAGCTGCATGGCTCTCTGTGCCTTCTCACCACACTCTGGGATCAGGACTAGTATGTGTAGTGTGTGGATCACCAATGCACAGTGCTGGACTGTTGTCCATATGGGGTGGTGCACGTGTGGGACTATGTATATCACACACTGTTGTTGACTGCTCCAGAGTCTGGGGGAAGGGAATGTTGTAGTTGCCATGTACTGTGGTCTGGGGGTTGGGCAGACAAGCATATGTGGTTTGTGTACTGCTTGGGGGGTGTAGTGGTTGTTTGTAAGACCTACTGTATTACTGTTCATTGTTATACTGTTGGGGGGGGCTTTATGTATGTGTATATTGTTGCTGCTTGTTGATATTTAACTGTTTCACCTTTCATGCAACCACTGTGTCCCTGTTTGTTGTCTGATGGGCCATAACGTCTGTCATTCATGTGTGTCTGCCATTGTACACATGTGGGCACATGCATGTGCACTGCAGTGCTATTGGATGTGTCGGCACAACCCATGTATGGCACACGTGTGCCAGCTGTACACTACACAGCTGTTGGCATGTCACAATTGTACAATGCAACATTCCACATTGCACTGAGAGTAGTGCACTGTGGTGTGTTATGTACTCATGCCTTATGAATGTGTGGGTGGTGCAATGCTACCCATGGGCCTGCACTGCACCACAACACCTGCCTGCATCAATTGACTTGCAGGTGGCACAGTTTGCACTTTGTCATGGTTTTGCATACCACAGTCCATCAACAGAGATGTGTCTCCCGGTGCTGCACACCTGTCATGGTACCACTGTGAACATAAAGCAGTGGCCAGGACCGGTGGGTGGTGCCTGGTGGCTACAGTAACATGGTAGGCTGGTGCCATGATGTGCGTTGTACACAGAGGAACACGTGGCCAGCCTGCTACTGATCAGCTATGGACAGCACGCATGACAGGGTCCGAGCCCAGGCAAGTACAGACCCCAATCCCACATGTGAGTGGCTGGCAGCATGGTGGTGGTTTACAGTGCTGCTACAGTGTGACACAGTGCACCTGGGATGGGTTTTCAGGTATGTCCCATGACCGTTTGTGGCCATGCCAGTGATGTAGTCCGTGGCTGTTTCACATTGTGTGGTGCATGTTTCTATATGTTTGTGCATGTGTGTGTATATGTTTGTGTGTGTGACAGTGTGTGGTTCACTGATGAAGATAGAGGAGGGAAGGCTCAGGAGCAATGTGAGGAAGTATTTTGCTCACAGAAAGGGTGGTGGATGCATGGAACTACCTTTCTGAAGAGGTTGTGTGGTCTAAAATGGTGGGAGAATTAAAGAATGCATGGGACAGACATAAGGCAATTCTTGTGGGGGTAGGAAGAAATAGGCTGTTGGTTAACTAGGATCTGCAGCTTATCCAGTAGGTAGGGGAACTGGTAGACTGGGTGGGCCAGGCAGTCCTTATCTGCCATCAAAGTCTATATTTCTATGTTTCTATGATGGCAATGTTACCGATGTGGTGTGGATGGGTGGTGCTGGGCATGGTGTTTACCACCATGCTACTAAGAACACATGCACACATGCTCCCCCTGCAATGGCCAGCATGCTGGCAGTGCTCATGGCAGTCCCAAACCCAGCAGAGCACAGCTATGATCTGTTGCCCACAAAGCCCGACAAACCAGTAACAGTAAAACACATGCCATTCACATGTCTAGTGACAGCATGTGTCATGGTGCTGCACCAGACACCAGCCACACCCATCTCACACAGCAGCATCCATGTGCAGCTCACATGACCATGACTGCATGCTGCAGCAGTCCCCATCATCTATCAGGCACTGGTGGTACAGTACTGCACCAACCCTCCCCACTATGGACAGACCCTCCAATCACATGTGTACTACCACATTGTGCTAGCACAGTGACATGCCTACCCAACAACCACAATGGCTGACCTGCTCAAGTTGACATGCTGTGCTGCCACAGTCATGTGCATGTGTAACCATGGCACTGCTTCTGGTGCTGCTGTACAATGCACTGCACCACAGCTGGCATGTGGTCTACCTGCTGTGTGGGGCTCCATTCCCACATGTGCACATGGTACTGGCCACGCATTTGGCCATGTTGTGTTGCAATGTTCAGCATGCCATGCACTACACAGACACAACTATGACATGCACATACACAGGCCCCCTCACTCAGCACTGATGGCACAGTGTCCATTTGCATGCATCATGTTGGGTTCATCTCTGCACACACACCAGCCATGCATCGCCTCCCACCACTGTAGGTGTGTTTCACCATCTGTCATTGGCACACATGCACAGGCCCATGTCATTCACAGCACACACTGACACAGACAACTGTATTGTTGGTGATCATGCCTTATCTGTGCACTGTGCTTGCATCAATACATATGTGCACCCCCCCACCACCAGTGTCTGGTGCAGTATGTGCATATGCATGTGAAAGTTTACAACCCATTCTGCCCACAACTCCCATACAGTACTGCAGCAGTCCCAGGTTGCAGTTCCATTTCACTGGACACTGTGTGGTGTTCATGTCCACTGGTGTGCACCCCTGCACCCAGTCAACAATCTATCAGATACCATTACCAGGACATGATGAGCAGGCATTGGTTGTTGCATCCCTCATGTGGCCATGCCATCCTCTGTGCAGGTTTGCCTGCTCCATTTGTTGCCACCACCATCAGGAGTTGCGAATGCCAGACGTGACTACTGTACCCTGGAGCTTCGCCTGGAATCCACTTCTAATGCCTCCTATTGCACACTGTGTTGTGTCCCAGGAATGGTCGTACCACCTGTTGTGCACTTGGGCTTCCTGCCATGCTTCCTGGTCTGTGTCACAGTCCCTGGAGGCTGCTGCTCTGACTCTTGGGGGTTGGCATTCTGGCCAGTTGTTCCATGCAGCATAGAGGGTGTTGCTGCACTGGCTGTGGTGACTGCACTAGGCATCTGCTACTGTTCCCCTGTGTCTCACAGTGGCCTTGCATTGTTGCCCCATGAGCATGTGTGCCCTCCATATGCATGTGATGCCCTTGATGAGTGCTGCTCTGTTGTTGGTCCACTGGTGATGTCTGTGTCACTTGTGCTACGGTCCTGCAGGTTGGGTGTTCTTGTGGCTGTGGTGGTTGATGCACAACCATCCTGGGTGGTAGGCGTGTTGCAACCTGTTGCTGTCTGACTAGCAGCGCTTTTGCAGTGGCAAGCAGGGCTGCTGTCATGGCCTCTATGTGCTGCTGTTGTTGCACTATGTTCCACTCTAACACAGTGGTGCACTGCAGTAGTGCATCCGTCTGCATTTGGGACTGGTTCACTAGGCCACGCAGGGCCACAATGATGTCTGCCATGCCCGTGGTGCTGTCACATGTCCTTGCCTGTATGGCATTGCAGATCTCAAATAACTACCCCTCTACTCGGTTGTCATGCGTCTCCATGCTGGTTCGCAGGGTGGCTACTTCCTCCGTCAGCTCAACCTGCTTCACTACGATGGTCTTGCAGTACTCCCTGAGATACTGTGTTCTGCTGCTGTCCTGCCATTGTGTCCTTCTGCCCTCCTCTAGTTGATCCTCTAGATCGTCCACTGGTGGGGGGTTGTACTGGTTGGCACTGTGCTCATGGAGGCTTGGTGTGTGCACCGTTTCCCTGGTGCCATGCCTCACACATTCCCTGTCCACCAGGCATTCTGATGTGCTGGTGTCCGCTATGCTCCCTAGTGTGGGCACTTGTGTGTTCCCATGCTACTCTCTGGCCTCCACCACCTCACTTGGCATGTCATTGTCCTGTTCCTCCATGCCACCCACAATGGCATCCATGGCTGCAGCTGTTTCCTCCTCTGTGCCATTGGACTCCTCCTGGATGTCAGGGGTTGTGGGACTGCTGGTGTCACTGCCTCATCCTCCATGTCTGTGTCCTCCTCCTGGGGTCTCTGTTGTGTGCTTTTGCCCACCAGGCCTGTGATACCTGTGGGTGGAATGCAGGATGGTCACTTGCTGTGTTGTGGATGGTCCCTGTGGTCGTCGCACGCATACATGCATGCATGTCCATGCATACAGATGTGTGGTGTAGCCCCCCCTTCACTTACCTCTGACACATTGCATCCTGTTGGTGTAAAGGCTGGTGCCTCAACTAATTCTGCAGTCATTGAGGAGTGTGGACTCCATCTGCTCTGTGGGCTGTCAGGGTCTGTATCTGTGTTGGGCCACCTCCAGTGCCCTGGGCACAGCACAGATTGTGGGCAAGCTTCTGCTTCACTACCTGCTTCACATCACTGAATTTCTTTAGAGGTCACGGACTGTGCACCTCTGTGTGGCCACGGTATTTACCATTCTGGCCAGCTTTTCCCAGGCATGCTTTCTGTTGTCCCTTATTGCCTTTTCTCCACCCCTGTTGAGTAGTAGTAGGGGTGCCCTGGCAGTTTTTCTAGAATGCGGCGTATCCACTATGTCGCAAATGTGATGGCGTATGTTGCGCATTGGCTTAATATACGCATGTCGCAATTCCGCTTTATAGAATCAGGGTCATTATTTTTATCTAGCCCATATACTGAGCACCAAATGTAATCTGCAAAGCCATGTTTGTTCCTTTTTTAATTGTTTTTCCTCTGCCCAACAGTTATGAATTAGACTGTTGCAGCAGATATTATCTTCATCCAAAATGCTATCTTTCTTTTCATGACTCTTGGGCACATGGACAAGGTTCCTGTGTCAGTCCTGAACAGCAGAATTAGAGGTTGGTCTTGCAACTCCCACTAGCAGCTTGAAAAAAACATTTTGTAATATCTCCAATTCATAAAGATTACAGTTGATACCCCAAATTCAAGCACCACATAATATTTGTGTTGTAACCTTAAACTCAAAAGATCTTTTTTGCCCATGGTACAGAAGAGCTAGATACAGGTGAGTGAAAGTTGTTTTTGTTCTGCCACAGAGGAACTTCTGAAATATTTTGCAACCTTTGCGGAAGTTTCCAAATTTCCACCTGCAGCATATAAGAAAACTTCTGAATGTTTTGGGCAAAATTTTGCCTTGTTCTGCTCACCTATACGTGGAAGAATGCAAAAAAAAAAGTAACCTGTGGTGTCCAGTGCCACCCTCCCTCAAGCCCTGTCTGAAACAATAGTACAAAATCATTGGTTTCTAGCTGTCCCTCCCCCCACTCGATCATCTACCCCATATTAAAAAAATACCCTTTTAATTCCTAGTGGCTAGTGGTCCCTCCCCCCACCCAATCACCGAAAGCATATTTTTAAAAAATGTCTGTACTCCTGGAGCCCTAGCAGTCCCACCCCACCCAGTCACCTACCTGATCAGTCTACCTCACCCCAGTAGACGTGTCTACCACCTGCTCCCTCCATCCCAAACCCAAGAGTGGGTGATCAGCACAGCCCTCCTCTCTCCTTCATGGTTGACACCCCACTCAGCTATCAATAAATGAGTGGGTGCATGTATGCATGCACCCATTCATTGATAGCTCAGTGGGTTTCTGGCTGTGGAGAAGAGAGGAGGGCTGTGCCGATCACCCACTCTTGGGTTTAGGATGTGGGGTAGAGGGGTGGTGGGATATTGCCTGCAGTGGTGAGGGGGTTGGAGGTACACTGGACTACTAGGGATGAAACTTTAAATTCACAGATTAGGGATAGGGAGGGAGCGTCCCTGGAGAAATTTTTTGTTATTTTTGCTTTTCACCATATGGTGGGGAATCAAAACAGGGGATGTTAACTGGAAGGGCTTAATGTCCTGGACTGGTAGGGTGGGTTGGGAGGAAGGACAGCTAGCCACCCGGGATTACTAGGATATTTTCTTTTAAAATATGTGGTGGGTGATCAGTTGGGGGGGAGGGACCGCTAGCCACCAGGGAATTACTTAAATTCTATATCGGGTAGTGATGCAAGGGAGTCAGCATTTCTGCAAAAGTCTGACTTTCAGTTCAATTCTACTGGTGAAAGTTTTTTTTTTTTTTCACATACCTCTAGGGCTAGGGCTTTATTGCTAAAGCCCTACTATATTCTAGGAATTTACATGGAAAGATTTGAACTTAACTCAATACTCATACATACTGAGGACAACATAACTATTATGAGATTAGCCAAGTTCTTTCAGACAGTAAAGTTTACAAGGAAAAGAATGGTGGCCAAACTTGTACAAAACAAAATATTGTGAGTCACTATTGTATACAGAAATTCTTCTGATAAAATTCCATAGTGGGGTTTTCCTGACATAACTGTTGCTCAGCTCAAAATTTCAAACTATGTGTAACTGGCATGGGGTTGTGGCCACAGACATATCTTTGGTAACATTTTGTGAAAGTGGTACTCTGCTTGGTGCCAATCCACTTGGCGCTATGAATTTCAATTGCTGCAAATTCAGGAGTTGTAAATACTTGACTTTTGTCTTGCACTGTAATTTTGTGACACAGATGCACAGTAAAACTAGAGGCATTTCTGATCTATTACTGAAGATTCTCCTTCTACAAACAATATGTGCAATATAATGATGTGTGCACATTGATCTTAGTAGTGTTTTTTATTGTAATTTATGAGCAATGTTTTTATAAAAAAATGTTGTTTCTAAGTTTTTAGTATTTTTGTAATATTGCTGTGATACATTATTGTAATGACTTTTTAGTCAAACAATAAAATTGAAAATTACTGTGTACACAAACTTTGTGGTATTAAGAAAGTGCACATTAAATATGAGGGGTGGTGACACTGAAGCGAAATTACCTGACAGAGAGGCCTACTGGATCTTTACATGGGTACCCTTCATTCACCGGGTCTCAATGACAAGTTAGATTTGCTTCCGTACCTGAAACATCAAAAGAAGGTGAACATTTAACTATTGAGTGTATATAAAGGCAGACAAAAGGAGTTAAAGGTGCAGTGATTAGTAGATTAGAAGTAAGAAACAGACTGTTCAGATAATCACACTAAATTATTACACCTCAGAAACTATTTATTTATTGATGCACCTTCCAATTAATGTATGTATCTCTTGATCTATAATTTAGGATTTTGAAGAAGGAGCCTGTGGTTACCAGATTCTGGACTCAAAAAGGGAAAAAAAGAGGAAATAAAAAAGGAATATACTCTAATGATAGGCTCTATATCTCCAGCTCAAGTGGTAATTGTTATTTATACAAATGTACATAATATTGTATTGATAGTGTGAGAATTAGCTTGGACATTGTAATATTGTATGTGTTGGTGTATGTTAAGCTGCTAAGCAAGGGCTATTTACTATATTTATTGACACTGAGCATTTTTCATGTTGAAACATGTAGGACCAGATATTCAAACTGTGCCGGGCAGTGGCGCAAGCCTGGGCGCAGTGCAACTTGGCTGTGCAGGGGCGTTGACTGGGTGATATTCAACGGAGCTGCGCCATGGCTCAGCATCATTGAATATCGCACCCTGGCTGCCTGTTGTGCGCATGGCGCAGTGGCACTGCGCCAGCACCAGTGGCCAGAGTGGAGCATGGGGATGCGCTAGCACAAGTTCCATTGAGCAAAGTGCAGCAACCGTGATATTCAAATGTTGACATGCAAATGGGGCCATAATGTATGCAAGGCACAAATGGGGCTATTTGCATGTAATTATAGCTCCATTTGCATGCAGGTGCGCCGATCCCTGACGACTTGCACCTGGCGCCTTGCCAGGCAGCAGCCATCGGGGACTGACATGCCCTGCAGTGCGGCAATGTGCCCCACAGCCTGATCGCAGGCTGCAGTAAAAATAGTATAATCCTAAATCCCTGGTGGTCCAGTGGACCTCTGCCCGCCCGATCATGGGCTAAGTAAATAAAACATAGATCCCATTATCCCTGGTGGTCCAGTGGACCTATCTGCCTACCCAATCGTGGGCTCAGTAAATAAAATATAGATCCTATCATCCCTGGTGGTCCAGTGGACCTGTCTGCCAACCCAATCGCGGGCTCGGTAAATAAAATAGAAATCCGCTAATCCTTGGTGGTCCAGTGGACCTGTCTGCCCACCCGATCGTGGGCTTGGTAAATAAAAAGAAATCCTCAATCCCTGGTGGTCAGTGGACCTGTCTGCCCACCAACCTCGGGCTGGTAAATTAACAAAACTTATCATCCCTGGTGGTCAGTGGACCCCCACCCCGCCACTGATCCCCCACCCGATCCCCCAAATCAGCGGTGGGTGGCAGCACCCCACCCGCCTGCTGCCCTGCCACCCTGCAGCCCACCGACTGACACTGTCAGAGTAGGGCTGTACACCTGGTCACAGCGAGCCAATGGGTGTGCAACCCATACCATACTACACATTCCAGATATGTAGATAGGATCCATTCACATATCTGGAATGTTTAGTTCAATATGGCTGAACACCCATTGGCTCATGCTGTGGACCAATGGGCGTACAGCCCCATCACCGACGGTGTCAGTCAGCGGCGGCAGGGCAGCAGGTGGGTGGGTGCTACCGCCGCTGCTGACCAGGAGCAGGGCGGTGGGGATCAGTGGGCAGGTGGAAGGGGTCCACTGGACCACCAGGGATGATAGGTTTCATTAATTTCTACTTCAGCCCTCGATCGGGCAAACAGGTCCACTGGACCACCAGGGAATGGAGGATTTCTATGTTATTTACTGAGCCCATGACCGGGTGGGCAGACAGGTCCACTGGACCACCAGAGATTAGGGGATTTATACTTTATTTACTGAGCCCGCAATTGTGCAGGCAGAGGTCCACTGGACCACCAGGGAGTTTGGATTAATCGTTTTTTACTGATGCCCGCAATTTGGCATGGGGGGGCGCCACCACAGAGGTGCAGCCAGAGCTTGGGTGGCCACCCACAGGTGGCAGCTGCCATGTTGCACCCTGCAATATGGCAGCTCACCTGTGAGTGACCATCCATTGTTACTTTTTTTCTTTTTGATCAACTTTGTGCTGGTGCAGGTAGGGGTTGCGCATGCATGGCTCTGCACATCCCGGGCTGAATATCGGGCTGTGCAGGGTATGCATGGGCATGCCCCCCTACCTGCACCTGCCTACATTACTGATGTGCTCTGGTGCATCGGGATTTGTGCCACGCACTTTTCTCATTTGAATATCGAGTCAGGGTGCAGCCCTTTTGAATATCTGGGCCCTAATGTAATTCAGTGATGGTACTGTAGCTTTAAGAGGCTATCCTATTTAAGGGAATGGTGTATGTGCATTTGCACTTACCCCGATGATGTGCTAGTGTGCAAAACTGGTTGGGATTTTGTTTATTTGTCAGTGGGGTGTTGTATGTTGGCAGCATTGTTAAAAGTGGATACTGAATAAACAAAGGGTTTTTATTCAGCAATGGTGAGTGCGGTTTATTGTGGATACTATGTACATAAATGCATCCTGACATGTCAACTATGTACATAAATGCTGATGATCAATCACCTATGTAGAACATTTATTTACACAGTAGATAAAATATCAACATTTATGTAATGACTTTTGTGTCCTCTCCTATTGTATAATTGTAATTACAAAATGAGTAGATAGGTTTATATGTAATTTTTTTTAATTTTATTTAGTTTTTGTTGACCGGGTAAGTGCACTAGACAAATCCTGCCTATTTTCAGGCATGACCCTGGGGAGGGCGATACAGATGAATGCCAACTGACCTTGAACCAGATTAAGCTGTTGGTGGTATTTTAGTGAATGAGGGAAATTTGGCCAGGACACCGGGGAAATTCCACTACTCCATTGGAGGTGGCTGCTGTGACGCTGTGCAAACTACTGCAGAGTTTGCTAGGGTGTTGAGGAGTGCAGACGTGTGGAAGGCTGAGGTGCTGATCACCTCCTCAGCCTTCCTTTTCTCCCTAGTGATCGAAATGTCTTTGGGTGTACCTGTACAGGGGAATACTTTCGTTCCGATGGATCAGGCTTGTGTCGCTGCATCTTCTACCTTGGTTTCTGATGATATGTTGGCTTCAGTGAATGATTCTGCACCAGACAGCATTCGCAGGCAGTTGGCCTTGGAAGAAAGTCGGTACCTGGAGGTATGGAACCGCTTATTGCGGGATTTAGAATCCGCACGGAACGCTACTGGTGATGCACAGGAAGAGGAAGTGGTGCCTCCTTTCCCATTGCGACGATGGTATGCAGGTTGATGTGGCTGAAACCTCTGCTAAGGTTCAGCCGGTGGATTCTGCTGAGGATTTTTCCCCGCTAGCTCTTTCAGAGAGCTCTGTAAGTACTATTGGTTCCAGTATTCTGATGAGGGAGTCGGTTACACCGAGTAGCGCTTTGAAAGTATCCCCTAGTTCTGTTTTCTGCTCCCAGTCTGCAGATGTTTCTATTTCCTCTCAGCCTCTTATATTGGATTCTACTATGTCTGACTCTGACTCTGCACAGCAGTGTGCTGTCTCTACACCTGCCTTTGACTTCTCTGCTGATTGTCGGCAGTCTGCTTCTTCCTCTCTGACTTCTCTGGACAAAACCCTTTCTAATGATGCTGTTATAGCTCCTGAAGCATGGGTTTCTCAGGCTTTGGAAGCGGCAGGATAGGTTAGGTCTCCTGATGGTGCAGGGTGGGATCCAAACCTAGTACCTTCTTCCCCTGTTAAAATTAGTGTGGATTCTGAGCAGGCAGATATATCTTCTGCCTCTCTCCCTTTGGGTCAAGGTTCCCCTGCAGCACATATCCTATCCACTACTGTGCCTCTTTCTACATCTCTTTTGGATGAAATAAAATGTTTAGAAGGAGAATCTGCTTCATTGACGCCCCCCCCCCCGAGTCTTTACAGTCTACTGTTCAAGATGTGTCCTCAGAAGGTCCTGCGGCAGTCCTAGCGGAGCCTGTGCCTGCGTCAGCTGCTGTACCTTCTGTATGGCATACAGGCATTAAAGAGAAACTTTTTCCTGCTACTTTTGGACTTTCCTCCAAACCAGCAGCACGACGTAATGCGGTGCGCCTGAAGTTTAAGGGTCCTGTGTCTGAAGTTCCTAATAGACAATTTGTTGGTCGAGAGCTTTTGAAGGGGAGTATGAAATTCTACGCCTATGAGATTTATGCTCTAATTCATATGCCTGGAGATTCTGTCTTTGACATCAGTTTTAAGACCCCTTCTGGGCTGGATAGATTTTGGAAACAGTTTCAGCTCCTAAAACATACTCCATTATGGAGTTCCTTTATGGCCATACCTTTGACTAAACCTGTAACTAAGAAAATTACAGTAATGTTTCGAAATGAAGGTGTAAATGTTGCTGACATTACATATTGGTTGCAACAGCATTGTGTAGTGAAAGGACAACCGGAACCTATCCTGGATGATGAATGTTTATAGACTGGGGGATGGAAGTTTTTGGTAGATTTAAGGATGGAAAATGGCTTAATCCAGCATTTACCAAATTGTTTTTTTCTGGGGAGGGACAGGGGGGTAGTTTTCTACCCGGGTCAGCCTCGGGCCTGTTATAAATGTGGGACCTTGGGTCATCTTAGTAATGTTTGTGATTGACAAAAGTGTGGCCTATGTGGTGATCTAGGACATATTGGTGCACATTGCAGGAATTCTCCTAGGTGTAATCTCTGTGATGAAGTGGGTCATACTTTTAGACTCTGTTCTTGGGCTTCCCATAATTGTGTGGATCCAGCTATTAGGGCAGAGCAAGACATCTATGTAGCAACAGCTCAGAAGGACAGCCAGAAATTTCAGGCCTTGCTTACCCATCCCCAGCCTTCTCCTTTGCTCCCCCCTCCAAAATCTTTGGTTCCTTTAGAAATCCCTTCTACCTCTAATTTGGTTCCTTCTACTAAAGTTCTTCCTGTGATGGAAGTAGAATCGGCTTTGGCTCTAGGTACTCCTGTGATTTCTACTGAGTTACCAGAAGAAGATTCTTGTATAGGTGATGTGACTCAGGCCTCTTCTTCATGCCCTTCTACTTCCATGGCCCTTACAAGTATGCCTCTTCCAGAAATACAGCAGGAGGCCTCCTTTCATAGAATAACTCGTTCTAAGACCCATAAGGTTTCAGTAGATTCTACTATTGATCCTGACCCCCTGCCTTTGCAAAATGCCTATACGCCATTACAGGATCATGAAGAGGAAGATGATGGTTTAGCATCAGACATTTCTTCAGTGGCCTCTTCCCATGTAGACACAAGTTTAGACATTGGTGTCTGTGATAAACCGAAGCCTAAAAAATGGAAAAAGAGGAAATGATGTGTCTTAGGTGACATAAATTGTTTACTTTGTTCCTGTTTTTGTTCCATCTCCTTAAATATCATTTTCTATGGATAATGGAGTGACTTTCCTGACTATTAATGTTAATAGCATTAAAATCTCTCATAAAAGGCAAGTAACTTTTGCTAGTTTACGGGAATGTCGGGGTAATATTTTATTACTACAAGACACTAGGTTGCATTCTTTGTTACAACTTAAAGCAGCTGAAAAAGATTGGAGATGGGTTATTTCTTTATGGTCCATGGGTGAGGATGTTTGTGATGGGGTGGGTATTTTTTTTGCAGATCTTGAAATTAAGATATTGAAAGTATTTGATATCTTTCCGGGAAGAGCTCTGTTGGTGGATTTTGTCTATTCAAATTGTGCTTATCGCTTGATTAATGTCTATGCACCTCAACAAAAAGCTTTGCTTCACAAAATTTCCCCATATCTCCATACATCCAAACTGGTCTTGTGGGGTGGTGATTTTAATTGTGGCTTGGGTCCCTGGGATTGGGGTAGAAAGACCAAGAAAGTTTTTTGTGATACTAACACTCTTCTAGAGGTGCTTACATGTCACAATCTGGTTGATGTTCACGATATATTATATATCACCCCGTCACACACCTTTTTTAAGGGAAGTCTATCTACCCGCATAGATTTTTGGTTTTTATCTTGTAGAATTACTTGTTCTGAGGTTGCGCTTCTTCCCCTGGAAACATTGGATCATTTGGTAGTGCTACTACGACTGGGCTCGTACCAACAACTTCCTATGGGCTGTGCTTATTGGAAACTAAATGTGAACCTATTATATGATGCTATTACTATAGGCCAGGTCCAAGACTTATTTGCTGCACATGCTGATCTTTGTTTTCTTTATGATAGTCCACTTGAATGGTGGGAAAATGTTAAGTTAGACTTAAAATTATTATTTATACAGGTTTCTAAGCATCAAGCTAGAAGTCAGTATTTGGACTATTTAGGGTATAGGGCCCAATACATTAAGCTTCTGGGTCAGGTGTCAGTTTCAGGTGATTCTACTTTATCCAAACTTCAAGATATTAAATTGAAAATGTGTACTTTTTTAAAGTCTAGGGAAGATAAGAGTTTTTTCCAGCAAAAGTATTTGGTCTCTGGTTCCAAACAGCAAGTCAATCCATATGCTTTTTCACACTCTACGAAATGATTTGACATGTCTGTCTTACTAGATGATGATGGTAATCAAGTACATGATGTGAGAGGTATTTGTGGTGTTGTACAAGCCTTTGTTACTTCTAAATTTCAGGAAGTACCCCCAGCTACACCTAGTTTCTTTTTTCATAATTTAGATATTCCTTCCCTTTCAATTGTGGATCAAGAAACTTTGGTGTCTCCTGTCACTATAGAGGAAATTTCATTTGCTATTACTAAATTATCTACTCGGACTACTCCAGGCATAGATGGTATTCCTAATGAATTTTATAAAATTTTTTCTGATACTGTGATACCTTGGTTACATGTTCTTTTTCAGTCAATTTGGTTGGAACAAAAGTTAACTTCTAGTATGTGTAATGGTATTATGGTTTTTCATTATAAAAATAAAGGGGATTCACAGCAGTTATCGAACTGGAGATCCATTAGTCTTTTGACCTCTGACTATAAGATTTTGGCCATGATCCTGACTACTAGACTTGCTAAAGTGGCAGGTCACCTACTTATTGCAACACAGTAATGTGCTGTTCCTGGTCGAAATATTATTCATAATTTAACTTATTTACATGAATTGATTGAACTAGGTTTATCTCAGTCCTTGTCTGGTTATCTTTTATCTCTTGATCAACAAACTGCATTTGATGCGATTCGTCATGAGTATATTTGGGCAGTTTTAAAGTATTATGGTATACCTGCACACTTTATTGCTATATTAGTTGTTCTGTATTCTGGGTCATTGATTACTCCCTTGGTGAATGGATATATGGGTGTCCCCATTCGTCTTAATGTTGGAGTGCGGCAGGGGTGTCCCTTAAGTCCTCTGTTATTTGTTTTTGGACTTGATCCTATTTTACGGTATATAAATGCTGACTCTCAGGTGGTGCCTATTTCTTTGGTAACAGGTGGTGTATTTCACAAAGTTTCAGCATACGCTGATGATTGTATATTTACTGTAGCTGATTTAAAGTCTAGTATGTGAGTTCTTCAGGTCTTTCAGGAATTACAGTCTGTTACTGGTATACAGATTAATTATTTAAAAAGCAGGATATTGGCTTTAGGTTCCACTTTAATTTCAGATTCCTTTGATATCCCAATGGTACAGGGTAATGTGAAATTATTGGGTATCTATTACAGCACTTCTACGGCCTCCCAATGTAATTGGGATATGGTCTTTGATATTGCTCAACAAAAGGTGGCTAAGTGGCAATCTTGGAAAATGACTAGGAAGAAAAGAGTGTTTCTTTTACGTTCATATATTCTTCCAATTTTTTTATATGTCTCGCATATATTTCCCCTTCCTTTTAGTATGCATGCTAAGATTATGGGTCTTTTTTTTTCCTTTCTCTGGGGAGTCACTTAAATCCTGTTAAACGGGCGCATACATACAGGGCTTGGAAGTCAGGGGGGTCTTCATATGATACAGCCTTTAATATTTTTTGGGGGGAATTTTTTTTATAGTACCATATGTCCGATGTTACTGGATACTGATGGTATGGGACCGTTATGTATGAGTTTATGGGGCTCTGAATTTCTTACGGCCTGGGATAGGGGAAAATGGCATCGGTCAGAAAAATTGCTGCCGGAATATGTTCAAATCACTTTAAAATATATTAGATTATGGAAAATTGAACTTCTTTGGTTCCTGTCACATAAGAAAAAAGTATTTTATACACATATAATGGAATCTTGTTTTTTTGAAGATCCTTTATTTCTGGTCCCTACCTCAGTAAATACTGACTTGTTGTCGGCTAGCATGATTGAACCTAGAATCCCCAAAAAAATGCAAGATGTTGTTTGGCTTTGTGGACATCAGAAGCTTAATGTCCGAAATAATCAAAAGCATAAGCAGTTAGGTGACAGATATTGCTCTGACTCGTCTTGTACAGGATGTCTAGAAACTATGCATCATTTGTATTTTGATTGTTTTCAGATACAGGGTTTTTGGTCTACCTTGGCTGTTATGTGGGGTGAACCTCTGTTTCAGTTTATGATGTATGATATTTTAATTTTGGGACAAATTCCTGCTGGATGGCATAAATGGCATCAAGGCACAGCCTTTGTAATATTGGCTTGCCTTAAATGGGCCATATGGCATGCTAGATGTTTACGCAGTCTCCAAGCTAAAACTGTTCTGATGCAAGATGTTTTTTTCCGTATTCAGAATGATTTGGATGCTTTATATGAGTATGAGTATCGTACACTGGGGTCTGCTGTTGGTAGTTATTTATGGCACCATGTTGGGTGGGTGGGTTAATTCCACTGGTGTTTTATTGTTTTTTGTATGATTGTTATATTGTTCATATGTTCCTAAACTTATATTTTTGTTTTCTACTTTATTGTCTTCTTGAACTGCTTTGTTGCTTTATTTTTTTTTGTATTTCTATTGCTTGTACTTTGTTTTTGTTCTTCAATAAAAATTTCCCCTACTGTTTTCGATAAGTAAAATGGGATCTTTAACATCCACCTGAACTACCACCAATCCAGGCAGATGGGACCTTGGTTTAATGTCTCATCTGAAAGACGGCACCTCAGAAGTGCAGCACCCCTCTCATGCTGCACTACAGTGTCAGTACTGGGATATTAACCCAAGTGCCAGATGTGGGAACTGAACCCACAGCCCTCTGATCTCCCAGCCTCAGAGGCGAGTGTGCTACCTACTGAGCCACTGACACTGAATGGAAAAGAGGCACATTCACAATGTGGCAACAGGTACTTCTTCAGCCAAGCAGGATACAGCACAGACAGATATCCATACCTGCCAGAAGCTTAAAAAATATAGTAGCCATGTTGGTACAGAAGAAACCTAATACTTGACCTTCTTGTGAAATACAATTTTTTACTTTCCAATTCATCACCATACACATACCACAGCTAAAAAACAATAAATATATGTTAAAAAAATGAATTAAGTCTATTATCCAACCTTTTGTTTTGGTAATGTACTATTTTTTTTGTGTGTGTATTGCAAGCTAGCAATCCCAGTCAAATTAAAATTCAAAATTATTGGTATCACAGTTGACATATAATTTGTTACATAAACAAATTGAACAGTTAATGCCAAAAAACATTAATACATAAACAGTTAGGATTAAAAAGGATGGTTAAAACCTTTAAACAGAATTCACCATTTTAATCTATAGCAGAAATATAAATACTTATATTTACTAGATCTAACCTTCCTGTTCACATTTAGTTTTTCTATGCCCTTAACTTAATCTTCAGTTCTTTCATGGCTCTTTATGCAAAGATTCCTAAGTGAAATAATGCTACTTCTGAATCTGTTGATAACAATTTTACTGATTTTTCCCTTATGCCTTGAACATTCAGAACTTAAATAATCAGATAACTCCATTTTCCCTTTCCCTTCTTAATTTATACCAATCAAAAAGAATAGGAGGTACAGTTAATCTAATTTTATCATCACAAATGTGTGCCCTGAGGAGTAAGCTATTTGGTGGATTTTCTCATAAACTAGTTACAATTTTAAATTTGATATTACAAATTGCTCTTCTATATAAAACTTTCTCAGAAAATAATAAATACTTCTCAGTCATAAAGTTAATTTTAGTTTATTTCAATACATTAAGTTCCCAGGAGTCATGAATTTCTGCAGGATCTTTTTGCACTGCAGCATTGATTATTCTTGATGATGTTGCTTTCACAAAGTTGTTGTAATCACCCTGGGGTTCAAATACATAATTGTTATCTAGTTCATATCCACTGAGCAACAAATGTAATCTGCAAATCCATATGTGTTCCTTTTTTAATTGTTTGACCTCTTCCAACAGTTATAAATTAGACTATCTGCTGTGGCAGATATTATCTTCATTCAAAATGCTATATTTCATTTCATGACTCTTGGGTACATGGCCAGTGTTGCTGTGCCAGTCTTGAATAGCAGCATTTTAGGTCGGTGTTGCTACTGTCAATAGCAGCTTGAAGAAAAAAAAAACTCTGTAATACCTCCAGTTCATAAAGATTACAGTCAAGTCCCCAAATTATGCATCATATAATATTTGCATATTTACTTAACCTCAAAACATCTTTTTTTGCTATATATGAGTTTTTGGCACATGTATGTGCAAAGTGATTAATTGCCATAACAGTTTTTGTGGCTTAGTCTTTGGCCATTTTAATGTGATTTTCACAGCTCTGCCTTCTGTTGAACCATATACCTAAATAGCAAAGGTCTGCCACTTCCTATATTATTGCATTATTTATGTCCCAGTACTTTAGGTCATGCTGATTGCACCCAGATACCATAATTTTAGTCTTTGAGATATTAAGTTCCACATCTAAACTGTCCAGAGTATCCATGGTTGTTTTTATAGCTGTCTTTAAGGCAAGTGGAGTTTGAAACATAATTACTGCATCATCTGCATACATCAGAAGTTTAATTGGTATACTATTCACAGATAGGGCATATGCATCTGCACTTTGTAATGTACTAACCAAGGTATCTATGTACACTTTGAACATTGCTTGGGCCAAAAGTCAAACTTGTTTACTCCAGCTTTAAGTGTGAAGGGGCCAGTTAATGCTCCAACATTCCTGTATCTGATTGATAGTTTGGTATCTAAATATAATAATTTAATTAATGATAGAAGTTTATCAATTGTATATATTTTTTCTTTTCAATATATTTTACAGAGTGTCTCTATTTACACTATCAAAGGCTGTTTTTGTATTGATAAAGAACACATATGTCTTTCTTTTTTTAATGCAACTTATTTTTCAGTGATATATTTTAAAGTAAAGCCCAACTCTAACATGGACTTCCCTTGTATGAAACCTGCTTTATATATTGAGAAAATATTAAGTTCTTCAATCCATTGTGTAGTCTTGTGAAAATTGACCTAGTAAAGATTTTCAGGGAAACACATAACAGTATAATTTGCTGGTTGTTCTGTGGATCAGTTTTTGTCCCCTTTCAGTGGTTGGGGATAACTACCCCCAGCAACCTGTTTTAAGGTATAACTTATTTTCTTCTATAAAATTAAATAGTGGTGTGAGATGATCTGACCACCTGATGTATCTCTGCTGCCAACCCTTCCACCCCGGATGCTTTATTGTTCTCAGTGCATTTATAGTCTAGACAACTTCACTTGTAATAAAATTGTCCAGCTATTTGTAATATGTTAGTGGTTCTCTAACATCTGGTCCTCTGTCACTTCTTTTGTATGGTTATAATTCTGACTAGTCCTAAATATCTTTTTAAAATTTGTTTCCAAGTTATTGGGATGTATAATTGCTTCTAAATTATATTATGGATTATCCATCATGAATGCCATTATGCTCCAAAAAGTTTTATCGTCCTGTAGTTTTATAGTTTATTATAATTCAGGAGGCAGTATAGTGCAGTGGTTTATGGCTCTGAGCTGCAAACCAGGAGACCTGGGGTTGAATCCCACTGCCCCCCACTTGCATACTGCATTACCATGAGCAAGTCATTTAACTTCCTTGTGCTCCCAGGTTGCACCTACAAACAAGCTGTCAGCTTAATATGAATTTTCTGTTAAAAACTAAGGTAATATATTCCATAAAAATGTACTGTATAAAGTGTTTTTTTGTTATCAATCAATAGTCCATATTCGTCCATGAGTTTTACAATTGTTATCCTTTATGTCAATCAGTAATCTATATTCTTTCCTAAGGATTACAAATGCTATCCTATCTTCAAAAAAAGTAGATATCCTCATTCTTCTTCCACGTGCAAATACTAATTTCCTCACCTGATAACACTCCAAAGCAAACCATTTTACCTTATTTTGAAATGTACATACTTCTCTGTTACCTTGTTTACTGAAACAGCCAATTATAACATTTTAAATGTTAACAATTCTATTATTTTAGGGGGTAAATGAACTTCCCTTTTCCTGATATTCTAGTAATTTAATACACACTTACTTAGCCTTAGCTGTTTCTATGGATTTCAACATTTCCAGTACTGGTTGTTGCATATATGGAGCCCATTTTTTCTTTTATGATTGCATATTTGCATATATTCATCTGCTTCTTTTCTGCTCCATGCTTTTTCTATATTTGTAACCCCATACTGGTCTAATTCTTCTACTATGGGGAGGTGATCACTGTCATAAACGTTTAATACTATTACAGCTTTCACTCCAGTGAGTGAAAAACATGTCTATTATACAGTTTTCCAATACACTACTTCCCTTTGTGCTGGAATATGTCAAATTCCCTTCCCAATCTCCAGGAAATCTCCCATTCACAATTTTAAGATTTACCATTTTTAACATATCCAACAACTGAGCCCCTTGTTTAATTTTTTTATTATTTTTTTGTTATTATTATTATTTTTGTCTGCTGATTCTATTACATACATGCTAAGGAAAATGGTCATATTCCAAATATTTCCTGAATCTTCTGGGGGCACTGCCCACCCTTGCATTTAGATCCACCTAACAGTATGGTAACCCTTTTGTAGTCAGACTGGATATTTAAAATTAGCTCTTTCAATGCATCAAGGGATTTTTCAATGGGGAAGTTCCTGGAATGTGGAATAATGTATACATTAATCAGAATACATATATGCACACCAGACTTTGGAAGTTCTATGCATAAGAAAAAATAGATATCCTCTCCATAAAACATCTACTGTTTAGACCAATGCTGTGTTTCTGAAGGTACATATACCCCTGGATGATCTCCAATATTTTTCATCTTTATGGGCTTTTATTTCCCATGATTAGAAACCTTCCAATATACACACAGGAATCTTTCAAACATGATTCATGCAGCATTATTACAGGTAATGTTTTCATAAAATCAATGCATCCCAAATCCTTAGGCTTGTATGCAACCTCTGCGATATTTCAACATGAGATTGTTATTGACTCCCATGTTTTAATTACTTTTTGATTGCTCTAGTCATTCCAGCTCTAATTCAAACTCCAGTATATAGTATATATTACTTTGTCTAGAATTTAACATTTATAAAACTATCTGTACCTTCTTCTTCTTTTACAAATATTGAAATTCCCCTACCGACTCTTCTATGACAAAACTGTTATTTATTCTTTCTCCTTTCTGTAATCTACTTCTTATAACTTTTCAATTTTCTTGATATAAAACATTGTCATCAGTATTCAGATATTGTTCCCTTTCCACTGGGACCATGTACATTGCTATTCTTTGTTGACTTTTCAATTTTGGGATTTGTTTAGCTTTAAATCTTGTCTTGTCTTGTTACTCCTAAATTTACCCTGCATCTGTTTCTGAATGTTTATTTCCTGCTGATTTATACTATTTGTGATTCTTGTCTGCACCCTAATCCCAATTTGCTAAAACTGTTTCTTGGCATTTAAAATACATTTTCTTGTTGTCTTATTTTGTGTTACTAAGCTAACCCAATCATTATTTTCCTTCGCTTTCTATCTATATACCAAAGTCATTACAAACACAAACTTTATTTTCCTTAACATGACATCTATATAATGAAATCCTGTCTGCCCAGGCAAATTTGGATCCCTATATACCATTACATAAATTATATATTGTTACTTTCAGAGTGGTATGGTTTTCATTTCTTATTTTGGGAATTTCCTTAAAGTAGATTGCTGGGGTGATAAATCCCCTTTCTAATAATGCCTCTTTTATTTCCACTGGAGCACTCCCTATATTTATTTCTAAATTATTATTTTTTTCTTGTCTTATATCTTTTTTTAAACACCTTTGTTTTCCTGCAGGGCAGTTTCCAGTCATTTGGGCTCTATTACTTTATTTGTTATCAAATCACCATTCTTCTCTAATATAATGTAGCAGTGGAAGGAGACAGATAGAGGGCTACGGTACCCAATCAGGATGCTGAAGCATGAGCAGACTAGATAGACCAACAGGCCTACTCTGCTGGTGTCTAGTATAATAGTATGCTAGTAGAATTATTTTTTTTTCCTTTCACTATTTTTCCATTTTTTCCAAACCTTCTTTCTTTAATGTTTTTTAACCACTTTTTTAACCTTATAAAACCTTTCTGATTTTGTCTTGTGGAAATCCTTTTCCCTTGCTTCAACCTGTCAGCTCTTACATCCTATACCCGTTGGGCCATTCCCCTTACTTCTTTTCTCCCTGTATCCTCTGTTATGCTTCTAATAGTTCTTATCCTTTTTTTTCTGTATCCACGTTCCTTCCTACACAACTCTCCTCATGTGTCTATACTGGGACTTGATATTTCTTCTATGTGTCCTTTTTTAAGAAACACTCTCCTACGCAATATTACTACTTTCATTAATCATTGATTACCAATAGCAATCTCCCTTTTACTATCAAAAAGGCCATCTGATACAGTAATATATGGGGTACCACTGTTAATATCCTCTGTACCTTTTATGCCACATTCTTCCATACTAATTTTTCCTCTTGTGCCTCATCTTTATTATTAATAGATGGATTATTATCACTCCACTGGTGTGGTATATCTGAAGGGTATTGAGTTAGTGGATCTAAAGTTAACCTATTTATGTATGGTGTCAGGAAAGCTTTAAAATCATCAAGAAAATATATTTTATTTATCTGAGGGGATTTATTCTTCAATTATTTGTCTTTCCCCTCTTTTTGTCTCCGTGATCCCCTTGTTCATTAATATAATTCATCTGAGCTTCAATCACGATTGCATTTTTTCCTTGTTTCCCCTGCATGGATCCCTGGTTGGGGGGAGGCAATATCCCCATAACAATCATTTCAGTATAACCACTCCCTTTCTCAATTTCAAACTGCTGTTTTTTTTTTGTCTTAAATTATTTATTTAGATTTTCTTGACCGGGTAAGTGTTGTATAAAAATTCTGCCTATTTTCAGGCACACCGGGGGGGGGGGGTACAGATGAATTCCAACTGACCTTGAACCAGATTAAGCTGTCTTTATACCTTTCCCTTTTACTTCTGTAACCGTAATTTCCTCTAAAAGAATGTGATGTTGCTAGTTATTTTCCTTATGCCCCTTTATAGGTGATGAGGCTGAAGGGGGCAGTATAGAACTTTGGATTCTTATGATCTCTTTTCTTCCTACCAAATCTATTTGATTACCATTTTCCAGAATATAACTAGTGATTTTCTTTTCCCCTTTATCTCCCTTATCCTTTTCCTTATTTCCTATACCTCTTATTGTTTTTAGTGGATTTTTTTGTGACGGGGTTCTTTGCTTTGACTGTCTAGTATCCATCTTTCTTTCCCTTTTAAAACAGCTATGTTAATAATTATCACTCCTTCTTAATAAATATTACAGTAAGTAACCCTGTATTTCACAAACATAAAAGTAAAAGTTTCATAAGTGTATAAAATAGAAATAATCACTCTAGTGTAAAAATTCAGTATTCAATATAAAATATCAAAGTTTCTTTTTCAGATTGTTAGCCATTTGTATAGGATTTATTTTAGTCTCACCTCAAAGTGCACAATCCCAAATAGTCTGTAGCTTCTTGATTTATAGTACAGTTTCTGCTAATTGTCATTTTTTTTCCTTAGACCCTTAGAATATCACTTTAATCAGGCCACCTTAATCCACTCCCTCCAAATTATTTGGATCCATATGCCAGGACAAAGGAGATTTCCATCTGTATTATGCTTCCCTTCTTCACCTGCCACTGCAAGCAAAAAATAGTATGCCAGTGAAACATTTAAAATATCAGAGGCCCACCAGTGCAGCGGTTGGATTCCCACTTGCAACACCAGCAACCTGGGTTCAGGAACGGACCCGGTCACTGGAGGGCTAGCTGGGGAAAGGAAGGATCGAGCGTCCCGCAACAGCTTTCCTTCTCTGGGGGAAGGGCATGGGACAGGTCCAGTACCTGCTGGCTCCTAGCGGATGCTGGGAGCATGGCAGGCTGTACGGCCCAGTTACCTGGGGGAGGAGTGGGCATCAGCGTATGCCTTGACGTCACCACGCTGCCCCCACACAGAAAACTGGAAAATCGCTCACTGGCCACCTTGATGATGGCTTCCTGCTCTCTTGAGCACCTCCAGTGCCTGTCCAGGGCCTCCTGCTCCTCAGCAGCATCCCCCGGGCCCTAATGTAGTGTGTGCCAGGGGTCTTCCCTTCCGCCCCAGTGCCCTTCCCCCTTGGAGGAGAGGGACCCGCCCGGTGATAGGGATACACCGGGATATTCCAGGGGATCGGCTCTGATATGAGGACCTGAGGAGGGCTGGATAAAGGCCAGTGGGATTGAGGAGCTTGTGGAGCCCGAAGGAGTGGGGGCCAGTGTGGCATGGGAGAGGCGGTAAACATAGCATGCAAAAAAAAAAAAAATCAGAATATAAGACTAAAAAACTAATACAATCACATTTAAAAACCTTTTACTTCCTAATAAGAATAACTATGGTTTTATAACTTATTTCATAATTTCTTAGTATGATGGCTTCAATAGGGAGGGCTATCTCCCACACCAGGAATACATTTCAAAAATATCTCTTTATCTGTGATAATGTCACTCACCTTGTTGGCCTTGCCAAACAGCCTTTAAGTAATCTGCTTGCTTTACAGAGCCAATAATGAACATCCAGCACTATATACTAAAAAAGCATGTAACTATACTTTATCTGTAAGTGAGTTCAACATCTATTTGACTTGCCAAACACAAAATACTTTTTTGCTAATACATAAAACACTCCATTTTGTGGATGTTTCTTTAACTGTGGCTTCCTGCCTCATGCACTCACTGATTCTGATAGTTGGGAAACACAGATGCATGCCCACTGAGAACAGCCTCCTTTTATACACAACCAATTAGGTCTTAGAACATGATAAGCTCATTAAAAATTTGAGCTTTAATTGGGAAATTTAGAATTCAGAAAATACCCTATAGGGGAATCTGAAAATTTACAAGGTATAACAACTAAGAATATAAAAATAAATATGAAAAACTCTAAAAACACTAAGAATACTAAGATACTAAAACTTCATCAACTTAAACTAGTATCTACAAAGATCAGTGAGCAAAATAATATAGCAGTGATATAGCACTCCTTGTAACTACAGTGGCAGGACCCTCCACTCCATGATCCACACTCCTGCTCTGCAAAATTGAAACCAAATTTGTGTTAAGAATTTAAATTTTCACTCCGTTGGTATACAGGAGGGCATCTTGTTTTTCCTGATGTATTTTATGTCATCAACAAAACTAGTCTGACTAGACTGTGAGCAGTAACCTATTACCTTTAATTATTGCACCACTTGCATTAATTGTCACCACCAAGGCAGCAGTCATTGATAAGACAAAACCAACACTCTCACCCTTACAAACAAAATCTGGTCAGATCCACCACAGCTGCATAATGAAGTTAGTGAGGTAGTGTGTAACTGCTAAGGAGACATGAAGAAACAACACAATTATTTTTAAGTAGTAAGATTTGTTTTATTTTGCATTCTAAGGAAGGCAGACACATTATTAGGAAAATATATGGAGGTGTAGATTTCAGTGGAAGGTATGGTAAACAATATAGGTTTGACAGGTAGAATAGGTGGCAGTACATGAAAAAGTAATGGCTGGCATATGTTCAGTCTTGGGATTATTTACATAGTTTTATAGAGAAAAACAGGGGGTTTGTCCATGTAGTGATGTAAGTTATATTTAAGTAATGTGTTGATGTCAGGCTGTCAGGTGTAATGATGGACTTCATTAGGAGAGAAAATGTGACAGTAACTTTTATAAGGGGTCACTGTTGATAAAGTTAAGGTAGTTATGCCTGTGATAATGGGAATATCAGGACAGTATGAGGTCTATACAGGAGTGGAGTATAAATATGAACTGTATCATAAGTATGTGTTCAGAGTGCAGGCAAATGTGATATGCAGGTTTATTTTACATCTACAGTAGGTCAACATAGGGATAGATGCAATTGATAGAAATATTGATAATTACATAGATAGACATACAGATAGACAGACAGAGGGAGAAGTTATAGAAACATAGAAACATAGACTTTGACGGCAGATAAGGACCGCTTGGCCCATCTAGTCTGCCCATTTTCCTACCTACAGGATAGGCCGCAGATCCTAGTTAACCAACAGCCTATTTCTTCCTACCCCTCACAAGAATTGCCTTATGTCTGTCCCATGCATTCTTGAATTCTCCCCCAGTTTTAGACCCCACAACCTCCTCAGGAAGCTGTTCCATGCATCCACTACCCTCTCTGTGAAATAATACTTCCTCACATTGCCCTTGAACTGCTCCCTCTATCTTTAAATTGTGTCCCCTTGTTCTTACATGTCTCTTTTTCTGAAAGATGCTACCCTCTTGGACTTTTTTGATTCCACTGAGGTACTTAAAAGTTTCTATCATGCCCCCCCTTCTTTCCTCAAGGGTATACATATTAAGCTCCTTTAGTCTCTCCTCATATGGCTTCTCTTGCAGACCGTGCACCATTTTAGCTGCCCTCCTCTGGACTGCCTCTATCCTGTCTATGTCCTTGCTGAGATGGGGTCTTCAGACTGGACACAGTACTCCAGATGGGGTCTCAACAACTGTCTGTACAGAGGGATAACAACTTCCTGTTTTCTACTGGTGATGCCTCTCTCTATGCATCCCAGTATACCCCCAGTCCTCCCTACTGCCTTCTCACATTGCTTGCTAACTTTAAGGTCATCTGATATGATAACCCCCAGGTCCTTTTCCTTTTTTGTTGTTGTTACTACCTCCCCCCCCCCATTGTGTATTCTTCCCCTGGGTTCTTGTTTCCAAGGTGCATTATTTTGCACTTCTTTGCATTGAATCCTAGCTGCCATACTTCTGACCATTCCTCCAACCTTGCCAAGTCCCTTCTCATCCTTTCCATGCCTCCTTGTGTATCAACCCTGTTGCAGATCTTTGTGCCATCAGCAAAGAGGCATACTTTTCCTTCCAGTCCTCTGCAATGTCACTTATGAAGACATTAAACAGGACTGGACCCATCTGAACCCTCACGGTACCCACTAGTAACCCTCTTTCTTCAGAGTGGACTCCATTTACAATTACCTTCTGTGTCCTGTTGTCCAGCCAATGTTGTACCCATATTATCACCCTGGGACCCACTCCCAGGCTGGTTAATTTGACTATTAATCTTTGTGTGGACTGTGTCAAATGCCTTGCTAAAGTCTAGGTAGGCCATGTCCACAGCCCCTCCCTGGTCTACTACTTTGGTCATCCAGTCAAAGAAATCTATTAGATTCATCTGACATGACCTTCCTGCTGTGAACCCATGCTGCCTTGGGTCCTTTGCCCCACTGGCCTCTAGGTACTCAACTATTCTTTCCTTCAGAAGTGACTCCATCACTTTCCCTACCACAGAGGTCAGACTGACAGGTCTGTAGTTTCCTGTCTCTGTCTTGGTCCCACTTTTGTGAAGGGGAATCACATCCACCTTCCTTCAGTCCTCAGGTACCACACCATCCTCCCATGATTTATTAAAAAGAGTAGCCAGTGGTTTCACTAGTTCCCCCCTTAATTCTTTTAGAATTCTGGGGTGCATTCCATCAGGCCCCATTGCTTTGTCCACCTTCAGTTTTAGGAGTTCTTTCAGAACTCTTTCTTCTGTGAAAGGACTGGGATTGACTCCCCTATCAAGAGTGCTTCTGTTAACTGGATTAGGCACTTCCCCCTCCTCTTTTGTGAATACTAAGCAGAAATATTTGTTCAGTATCCCTGCTTTTTCACTGTCCCCCTCTGCCCACCCACCGTTCATTCTATTCAGCCTCACTATCCCTCCCTTTGTCTTTCTACACTCGCTGATGTACCTAAAAAAGGTTTTATCCCCCTTCTTAACCAAATATAGTCATGACAGTCTTTGGAGAGGCAACTGCCCCTAGAGTCACAGTCATGTTCACTAATTTGGGTTGAAAAACTTTTCAAGCTGCACTATTTTGTTGTCAGTAATCACCTACGGGTTTAAGCATGTATTAGAACATCTTAAAACAGTTATAGTACAGGAAAAACAATGAAAGCAATTGTGTTGTAGTTTAGCACTGAAACATACATGTAACATACATGTTGCCACCTTGCTCCAATGAGCACCCTCCCCCAAGCAGAGTGCCAATCTTAAAGAGCATCTGATGCTTTCAGGATAAGAGAAAGAAAACATAATATTTAGACACAGTTCAGTTTATATTTCACATTAGTTCTGTATTTTTCCCAAAATTATTTTTCACTGAGGCCATTTGCATGAAAAGAGGACCGCTGCTCCTGAAGTGTTCATGTGTTCCTGGTGCTTTCTCCCTACTTGAGGTCATAATGCATGGCTTGTGACATCACAGTTACTCCCATGACAGCAGACTGTGATGTCACAAGATATCATTATGACTTGAAGTAGGGAGTAAGCTATAGAGGCAGATGAACTCTAACAGATTAAGATCATATATATACATCCAGATTTCCTCTGTAATAAAAGATAGGCAGGAGAAATCTACAGAATATATTTAAAATATAAACAGTTGTGCCAAGTTATTAGTTTTTTTCAAAGTATTCACTGTGGCATCAGCAGTTCTGATTATAAAAAGGAAAGCTGAAAAAATGTGTCTCAGAGTTAGTGCAGAATAATTTTTCTTAAATCTGTTTCAAGATATTAGGCCTTTCCTCTTTTTTTTAAATTTAATGATAAAAAGAAGTAGCACCTTTCTTCTGACTGGACTAATGTAAATGATGACAGTCAGTGATTTGGCATATGCTAAGTGTCCCCAGGATCAAGATGTGCTCCTTCGCTGGCTAGAGAGTTGGCTGTTATAAAAAAAAATGAAAAAAAAAAAACCACAGATCAGTCATTCTACTAATGAGACATGCAGAGGTACAACAATTGGGGAGCAAGAGTTATTTGGGAATGCAGCTTCCATTTTTCAAATGGAAAAAAAATCATGTTGATCTTGTCTCCTGCTCTAGCCTGAAAAGAACATATTTTAAATGCCTGTTTTAAGTGTATATAATGGACTGTTTTGCCATTTATGAGCCAAAGAATGAATGTGTGACAGGTGATATTATGTTTACCTAGCAATTGTATGTCAAAGCAATGTAGGCATGTAATTAAGAACTTGATCAATGGAAGACCATTGACAGGTTATTATACACACCGGCAAAACTTAAATTATAGCTAACAAATTGCTGCACAGTACTTTGAGGATGCGACAAAGTGTAAAGCATCAGTTGGGAATTTTAATAGCTGGACACTGAGCTGGTCTCATAAACAGATATGTAGGAATTCTACATGGATGTTATTTTTTTAGCTGCTCTTTATCATCTTGTATTGAGACACCTATATTTTCATTAAATAGCTGTCTTAGCACTAGTATCACAAGATGTGCCAACGGTAATCACTGAACCCACATAAATGGAAAATGAAGGAGGTCTGCTTACTCCTTTGAAATGAGATGTGTGCTTTCCCAGTGTGTGTTATAGCAGCATTTCTAATTTTGAACTTGGCACCATCACAACAGGGAATTTTCTATTTCTTCAACAACAAAAAATAAAAAAAAAACACTTTATCATCAAAGTCAGTGTTTACCAAGTGCTGTGCCCATGATTTAAATAATTTGAACCCCCATCCCCAAAAATGTGCACTGACATGAAACTGCATGTATATCTGCAAAGACAATTTAAAAAGTGTATTTCTTAATGCATTACTAACACCAATGCTTTATGATTAAAACAATTTGACCCCCTCCCCCAAAAATGTCCCCTGACAAACTGCACTCTGGGAAGATTGCCTGGAACAAGATGCAATAAAAAGAAACCTGAATAGCAGGTTCCAGGGAATAAATGTTAACGTCCTGTTTCTAGTGTCCCTGATATAATAAAATAAAAAATACAGTTGAGATTTCATTTAATGTCAGCTCTGATCAGAATAGCTTTTAAAATCACCAATTGTTTTCTTGTTCAATGTTGTCTAATATATATTTCTCAAACTTAAAAGAAAAAAACAAACTTTATCATCAAAGTGTGTTCACCAAATACTGTGCCCATGATCAAAATACTTTGAACCCCCTCCCACAAAAACGTACCTTGACATGAAACTGCATGTTTAACTGTAAATACAATTAAAACATGTATTCTAAATGCATTATTAACACCAATGCTTCATGATTAAAATAATTTGAACCCCCTCCCCCCAAAAATGTGCCCTGACAAATTACACTCTGGGAAGATTGTCTGGGACAAGATGCAATAAAAGAAAAACTGAATAGCAGGTTCCATTGAGTAAATGTTAACATCCTGTTTCTAGTGCCCCTGATAAAATAAAATAAAAAATACAGCTGAGATTTTTGTTAATGTCAGCTATGATCAGAATAGCTTTTAAAATCTCCAATTGTTTTCTTGTTTAATGTTTTCTAATACATACTTCTCAGACTTAAAAGAAAAAACATACTTTATCATCAAAGTGTGTTCACCAAGTACTGTGCCCATGATTAAAATAATTTGAACCCCCTCCCCCCAAAAAATGGGCCCTAACATTAAACTGCATGTTTAACTGCAAAGACAATTAAAACATGTATTTCTAAATGCATTACTAACACCAATGCTTCATGATTAAAATAATTTGAACCCCATCCCACCAAAAAAATGTGCCCAGACAAACTGCACTCTGGGAAGATTGCCTGGGACAAGATGCCTTAAAAAAACCTGAATAGCAGGTTCTGGGGAGTAAATGTTAACATCCTGTTTCTAGTGTCCCTGACTCAGTAGGCAGCACACTCGCCTCTGATGCTGGGAGATCAGTGGACATTGGGTTCAGCTCCCAAACCTGGCACTTGGGTTAATATCCCAGTAGTGACACTGTAGTGCAGCATGAGAGGGGTGCTGCACTTCTGAGGTGCCATTTTTCGGATGAGACATTAAACCAAGGTCCCATCTTCCTAGATTGGTAGTAGTTCTGGTGGATGTTAAATATCACATGGCACTTATCGAAAAGAGTAGGGGAAATTTTTATTCAATATTCAAAAACCAAATACAGGGAAATACATCATCACAAAAGTAAATAACAAAAAAAGGAAAAAATCATCTGTACCAATATTTCCACATTGACTAACCCCTCTTACTTGCTCAAACCCTGCAAAATGCAGAGAGAAGCTATCACAATATTTATACTTTTTCCATTTATTAAAATCACCCTTCCACCAATACAAAACCCCCTACCCCACCCAGTCAACATTTTTCCATAATTTCTCAAATACATCTTTCCCTAGGGTATGCTTTTCATATGCGTAAATACTGTCCAATTCATGTTGGATTTGAAAAAAACATCTTGCTGTTGAATTACTTTACCTTGTAAAACCCTTATGCATCTCACCTGCCAGATGGACCATTTAATACATACCAATAAAGTATGGACTGTACTGTTTGTCCATTTTTCCCAGGAAGTTGGGATTTGTCCTAAAACCAAAACATCATAATCGATTAATAAAAATAACTTTTCCCCCAAAAGTCAGACAGCAAAGACCAAAAAATCCTGTACATGCAAACATTCAAAAAAAAGATGCTGCATTGTCTCCACAACCCCAGCACAAGCTATGTCTCCACACCCTCTCTCCTCCATCCGTTTATGTTTCTGATTTCCTTTTACCTGTAACTTTTGATGGCCACAAAGCCAAGCAAAGTCTTGCATTTTTAAAGGTATTCTTTGATTTAACATATTTTCCAACAACAGAGTAGTATCTATGAAAGGTGATACTTGAAACACTGGGTCCTCGTGGTACCAAGTATCCACAATTGATTTATAAAAAAACCTTCTTTCCTTTACCCATACACCATGCTAGGTTTATTTTCCAGGTTTTAATATAATAGATTGTAGTTTGAACATAACTAGGGAGTCCCCGTTCTACAGGGTGCCATTTTCCTCTACCCCATGCTTCAAAAAAGGATTTACCCCAAAGTTGCATACAAACTTTGCCAATCCCTTCTTCTGTAAAATCAAAGGAAAAATGGAGCTAAAAAAAATTAGCAAATAAATAGACCAAATGATGTAATATATTCAACCCTCCTTCTTTCACTACCCTATATGTGTGACATCTTTTAACAGGATTCAACCTGCTTCCCCATAAAAATAGAAAAAATAAACTCATAACCTTTGTGTGCATACTTTTTGGTAAGGGGAGTACATGAGAGATATATAAAAAAATGGGCGCTATGTAAGCTCTTAAGAGGTACACCCTCCTTTTCCTTGACATTTTCCAGGATAACCATGTTTGTACTTTAGTACTTGCTTTATCATATACCTCATTCCAATTTTTAATTTCAGATTCCTTAGTACCAAAATACATACCTAAAATTTTCACTTGACCTTTAGTCATTGGACTGGGGAAATCATTAAGCTCTGTGCTATCCCCTAGTATTAATCCAATACTTTTAGTCATATTGATTTTTATACCAGTTGTATCAAAGACTTCCTGTATCATTATCAAGATTTTTCACCTGATTCCCTATCAGCTATTGCAAAAACACAATCGTCTGCATATGCTGAAAACTTTTGAAAAACATACCCATCATTATTTACAATGGCTTTAATGTCCCTGGCTTTTCCAATCCTCCTTAATAAAGGGTCCAATCCAAATACATACATTGAAGGACTTAAAGGGCAACCTTGTTTCACTCCATTTTTTAAATATATCGGAACTCCAAAAAAAACATTTACCAGAGGTACCACTTTTGCCTCTTTATACAAGATTTTCACTATTTCATTAAATCCGAGTGGGATGCCATAATGATACAATACCTTCCAAAGATATTCCTGTTGAATTGAGTCAAAAGCTGTTTCTTGATCTACTGATAATAAATATCCATTTAACAATTTCGCTAGACTTTGTTCTGTAATTTCCCTAACAAACACCAGATTTTGCACCATATTCCTACCTGGGATTGTGCAAGTCTGTTCCGGAGCTATTAGTTTCTGAGCTACTTTCGGCAATCTTTTCGTGAGAATTTTTGCCAGTATTTTATAATCAGCATTTGACAAAGTTAAAGGCCTCCAGTTTTTCAATTCATATGGATCCCTTTTCTTAAAGAGAAAAAAACATCATACCTAATTGCATCGAAGGGGCTAGTCTTTTTTCCTCCCAAATGGCATTGTAAAGCACTTCTAAACAGGGAACCATTAACTCAATGTAAACTTTATAAAAGTCATTCAGTATCCCATCCTGTCCAGGAGCTGTTTTTGCAGATAATTGCCCAATAGCCTCCTGAATTTCTAATCTTGAAATGGGAGCGTTCAACTCCTCCTTCTTTTCTCTAGATAAGCCTGGCACTACAATATCTGCAAGAAAATTGTGCTTTTCCTTCTTTTTCCTCTGAAAGGTATCTGTCATATGCTGCTGTATAAGAAGCATCATATCATGGTTATGATCTTTTAAATTCCCTTGACTATCTCTAAGACCTACCGTAGTCAGTGTTTGTTTCCCTCCCTCATATGGATTTACTTCCTCTTTTGTCCCTTGCGTTCTATACTTTTGTTGGGTTGCCATTTTTTCCACTGAATCCTGTAAATACTGTGTCATCTGGCTTTTAACCTTCGGAATCCTTTCCCTATTCCCCCCTGAATTCAAAAGTTGTAAGTATTTTGCCCTTTGTCCTAAATATACAATATAGCTGTCTTTTTGCCTGTTTTTTTGTATAGGCTCCATACCAATCCTGTAAATCCCTTTTTATATCTTCCCACCGTTCTATGGGACTCCCGTACAGAAAACATATTTCCTTTTTTGGTAGAAACTGTTGCTTTATTGATTTTTCTACTGTAACATCCTGAAGTTTAGAAATGTTCATTTTCCAGCAACCCCTCCCTACCATTAATTTCTGTTTTTCCCCTAATTTTAGGACAACTCGCAAATGATCTGAGGTCTCCAAGGGTATCACCTCCACCCACTGACAAGTCAGTCTTGCTGATGTTAGCCAAAAGTCTATTCTAGTGGACAATTTTCCTTTAAAAAAGGTATGCTTTGGTACCTGTTGTATAATGTCATAGACATCCAATATGTTGTTTCTATGCATGACTGCTAATAGAGTATTAGTGTCACAAAAAATCTTTTGTGTCACCCTTCCCGAATCTCTATATGAAAGCCCACAATTAAAATCCCCTTCCCACAATATCAGTTTTGATGTATTTAAATAAGGCTCTACTTTTCTGAACAATGCAGACCTTTCTGCTTTCTTCTGTGGTGCATATACATTTATAATTCGAAAAACTTCTTTTTGTAGAACCACATCCACAACCATAGTCCTTCCTGGTCTTATGTCATATACATGTAGTACCTGAACACATCCTTTAAAAAGTACTCCTATCCCAGAACACTGTTCCTCTCCTATCAGCCAAAATGAAACACCCCACCTCCAGTCCCTCTGTGCACTCAGTATTTCTGATACAGAATGTAATCTAGTATCTTGTAATAAGATAACTTGCCCACCCTTTATACTGAGACTTAAAAAGGTATTCTGCCTCCTCTCATAGGCTTTAATACTGTTCACATTAATTGTGCAAAGGGAAATAGCCATAACCACTTTAAACAGAAGGTTTAGACAAAATCCTGATGCTTCATCGTTTCTTTTTCCTTTTTTTAGTTTTCCACCTTTCCAAAGGGCCTGACTCTAAAACCCCATCTGCCTGAGAAGAGGCTACGGAAGAAAGATCAGATTCACAGCCATCCTCCTCCACCCTCTCCTCAAATAATGAAGCATATGAATTTTGTACTGGTACTTCCTCCAAAAATTTTTGTTGTTGAAAGCTAGCCTTTGTTAGTTTTCCTGCCTTAGATCTAGTTACCCTCTGAAAATCTGTTTTTCCCTGCACTGGGGGGGCATAGAAACACCTTCAGCCTCCACCTCTTCTACCTGAATTATCTCTTCTGCTGCTTCTATCCCCTCCTCTACACTTAAAATCCCACCTGCATCTGGCATCTCCTTCATAATCTGTTCTCCTGGATGCTTATCACCTCCACTGTCCTTAATCACAGCATCCCCTATTTTCCTTGACACCCTTTGTGGTAATGAAGCTTTGTCAGGAACCTTTGACAACAATTCCACTATTCTCATTTTCTCTTTCTGTGCTGTAGCAACATATAAATCCTGTTCTGCCCTGACAGTACTATCAACACTATTGTGTGAAGCCCATGTACAAGTACAGAAGAAGTGCCTCTGCTCCTCACACAAGTTACATCTCAGTGGTTGCCGACAATGACCCCTGACATGCCCCAAATCTCCACATAAACCACATTTTTGTTTGTCACATGTATTGCTTAAATGTGCCACATCTCCACATTTGAAACAAGCCCTTGGCTGCCCAGGGTAAAAAATCACCCCCCATCTCGACCAAAAAAAAAAAAATTAGGTAGATGCTTAGTCTGACCATTTTCTAATTTCAAGACCACCTGATACTTCCATCCCCCTGTCCATAATTGTTCTTCATCTAAAATAGGGCCAGAAAAACCTTTAATTGTACAGTGCTGCTGCAACCAATACGTAATATCTGCAACATTAACTCCTTCATTACGAAAAAGAACTGTAATTTTCTTTGTCAGGGGTTTTGTTAATGGTATAGCTAAAAAAGGCCTCCATAATGGTGAGAGCTTCATCAAACGGTATTGATTCCAAAAATGTTCCAAACCTGCCGGGTGTTTAAAGCTGATATCAAATATTACATCTCCTGGCACATGTATTAAGGCGTAAATTTCATATGCATAGTACTTCATGCTCTCTTTTAATAAAACTCTACCCACAAATTTCCTATCTGGAATGGCATCAACATCACCCCTGTATTTCAATCTAACAGCATTCCTTCTTTCTTCTGGTTCCATCAACTGACCCCTATCAGCTGGAAATAAATGTTCTGCCACTTTTCCATGCCATATTTTATCAACAACAGCTACCAGAGGAACTGGATCAGCTACATCCATAGAATTTGTTCCCTGGTGCACTACTGTTTGACATATCTTATTGTCCTTCATCGAACCATTTAAACCTTCTGATTCCTGATCCCTTATGATCTGCAACAAGGGGTGAGGGTAATTTTGTTGAGGCAATATTACCTCTTCTGTAGGGGAGAGTTGTCCTGGAGCTATTGAGGGGATTGCTGTAACCTCATGAAGAGGAACAGAAGGGGGGAGTTCTAAACCAACAGAGGAATCAATAGAAATATCGTTATTTGTGTTAGCATCCCACCCATTTCCTGTAGAATTTCTTTTCCAGCCTGCAGCTAGCAGGGCTGTTGTAACCCAGTCCTCTGAGTGTTGACCTTCTTGCAAGTGCTTTTGCCCCTGACTGGGCCTAGCCACACCTTGTTGCAGTAACCCTCTACTTTTGTCCCCTTCTTCAAAAAGATTCTTTGATCCACCTATCGAGGACACTTTCATAATGCTTGTAGCTCTTTCCCCGTTTTGGTTAGAAACAAGAGGAGTACTACCTGAGTCTGCCAGTTTCGTTGTCCTGACACTCATTTCCCTCTCCCCTATATCCGAAACCTTTACTGTCCATAACAATGTCTAAGCTTTCTCAGCCTCCTGATCTTCCCCCTGTAATCCAGTAGTTTTTTCCAGAGAAGCGCTATTTCGACTCACTGTCACGCCTCTTGCCGTTTCTCCATCTTCCATGCCTGTTTCTATGCTGCTATTCTGTTATTCCATTTCCATTTCCTGTTCTACTGCAAACTCAGTCCAACGCTCTCTCACCTCCTGCAATCATAGCCTTGCTGCCTGGTAGCAGCGTTCCGCTTCTGCAACTTGTAGCACCAGAATATGCTCTTTTTCAGGTTCGTCTTGTTTTTTCCCCTGTGGTTGCATCTGGATTTGGGAAACCTCATCCCCCGGTAAATCCACCGCATTCTTTGTCACTTCCATTGCCAAAATTGCATCCTTTTCCTTCCGTATCTCCACGTCAGTCTGCATTGCGAATATCTCTGAGAGCCAAGGAGGAAACCCACTCCTTGGCCTCCCGCACGTCCTCCTCGGTCAAAGCTGTAGATGCCACTGATCAGCAAACTCTTGATCAGCCACACAGTGCCCTCTGCCTCCAAAAGAGTAGGGGAATTTCCCCAGTGTCCTGGCCAAATTTCCCCTCATTCACTAAAAATACAACCAACAGCTTAATCTAGTTTAAGGTCAGTTGGCATTCATCTGTATCCCCCTCCCCCAGGTCATATCTGAAAATAGGCAGGATTTGTCTAGTGCACTTACCCGGTCAATAAAAACTAAATAAAAAGTAAAATAAATAAATAAATAAAATAAAATAAAAAATATAGTTGAGAATGTTTTAATGTCAGCTCTTATCAGAATAGCTTTTAAAATCACCAATTGTTTTCTTGTTCAATGTTTTCTAATATATACCATTCAAACTTAAAAGGAAAAACACACTTTATCATCAAAGTGTGTTCACTAAGTACTGTGCCCATGATTAAAATAATTTGAACCCCCTCCCACAAAAATGTACCCTGACATGAAACTGCATGTTTAACTGTAAAGACAATTAAAAAAACTATTTCTAAATGTGTTACTAACATCAATGCTTCATGATTAAAATAATTTGAACCCCCTTCCCCAAAAAAATGTGCCCTGACAAACTGCACTCTGGGAAGATTGCCTGGGACAAGATGCAATATAAAAACAACTGAACAGCAGGTTCAATTGAGTAAATGTTAGCATCCTGTTTCTAGTATCTGTAATAAAATAAAAAAAAAATACAGTTGAGATTTTTTTAATGTCTGCTCTGACCAGAATAGCTTTTTAAATCACCAATTGTTTTCTTGTTAATTGTTTTCTAATGCATATTTCTCAAACTTAAAAGAAAAAAAATACATTATCATCAAAGGCTGTGTTCACCAAGTACTGTGCCCATGATTAAAATAATTTGAACCCCTCCCCCCAAAAATGTGCCCTGACATGAAACTGCATGTTTAACTGTAAAGACAATTAAAAAAACTATTTCTAAATGCATTACTAACACTACTGCTTTCAAAGTTTTGAAACTACTAAAAAGACAAATTTTATATATATATATATATATATATATATATATATATATATATATATATATATATATGTATGAATATTAAACAAATATGGTTAATCTGAAAAGCTGAACTTTATATTTTAGTATGTAAATGTTTAAGAAAATCTGGTGTTCTTACTGTAAATTACAATGCTGTGTCTGTTTTCCTTGGGAGCTGTAGTTTCACTCCTTATTTTCTGTCTCCTTCTGAGGCCCCAGGTGGCTCTGATAATCATTTGTTCCAAAGGTTTCAAGTCAATTTGAAGGCATTAAATAACTTCTGTTCTCCTAGTCCTTAATAAAGGCATTAAGTATCTTCTGTTCTCCTAGTCCTTAATAAAATTCAGGGGCTTCACAACTTGATTGCTGCACAGACTTCTTCTGTTGGTTGATACAGGTCCCAAACTAGTGTGTCTTGTTACAACATGATAGAGCCACCTCATGCCCCTCCCACATGAATCAAAAAAAGGTTGGGGGTGGATCTGTAGGAGCTTCTCGGGTGGAGGTGGGGGTGGATTTACTCCCCCAAATAAAATTAATGTTGCCTCCCAGTACTCAGGTTCAGTTCTTGTACCACCCATTTAAGAAAGAAAATAGTGTCCTGCAACCATTGACTAACATGAAAGCATATTTATTTGAGGGTGGAAAACATTTCTTGGAGAGGGTAAGGTGGAAGAGACTATTTACACCTTCAGTCAGTTCCATGGACAGAAAACATGACAGTACTTCTTTGTACGTGCAAAATATCTTCAGGCTCCACTTACTGCAGTCATAAAAAGAGAAAGCATTTTTGTCCACCCAGCTTCAGCAACAAGTCTGGGTTGAAGCAGTCTCACTTTGTCTCGAATCCAGTCAGGGGCTCTATTCTTCTTTTCTTTCTTCCTCATGGGCTGAAACAACCTCGCTTTTTGTCACCAATCAGGGGCTCTTTTTTCTTTTCTCTTTTCAGTCTCCCTTCTTTCTCCAGTTCTGGTTGTACCGATATCATCTTTCGCCACTCTTTATTTACAGCATTCTTACCTTGTCCCATTGTTCCGATCCTGATCACAGGGACTCTCTCTCTTCTCCCTCTCTTCATGCCTGACGTGGTAATTAGTCTAGCAGTCATGCAGTATATGATTTTGTCATCCTGGAACAAAATCAACAGAAGACAAAAACACTTTTAAGGGGATATGCATTTATAATAATAGCAAATTATTAAAACCAAAAAAAATGTAATGAGGCAAGAATAGCATATTGATTTTAATGAAACAAAAGACAAAATATTTCAGGTCTTCCAGCAACCCCTAATTTTGCAGCCCTCTGGTTGCTATCTCAGATGTGTGGACATGATCCCAGTCTTTGATTTCATCATCAGCTTCCCTGCTCCTTTGCACAGTCAATGTTTTGTATAGACCATAACTGTGGCCAGACAGACCGCCCTGAACATCCTAATGCTAGCTTGCTCTCTCCCCACCATGATGCAAAGCACAGCAATTGTTCACTTGGCATCGTCAACCTGATTAAACTTTTTTTTGGTAATTTGAGCCAAGGTCAGCTGTGAGCACAAGTGTGCCAAGCACTGAAACCTGAAGTTGCTCACTGAAATGCAGAGAAATGGTGGTGACTAAATACAGACCTGGTGCTGAGAGGGGGCAGGGGGCTGAGTGTACAGCAGCTGCAACTGCTGGAATTGGAATGGGGATGGGACAGTAACCTGCAAAACCTGCTAAAAACAGAGGGCCAGATATTCAGAAATGCGCCAGATGCAGGTGCAAGAGGGGTGCAGTGCAATATCACTGCACCATGGTGCAATGGGTTCTATATTCTAAGATTCTGCATGACAGAATGTGCCTGCACAACATGGCTGAATACTGCATGGATGCACCATAGTGCAACCAGGGATGTGCCAAGGAGCATGTCATGAAGCACAATAGCTCAACCAGGGATGCGCAGGGGAGCAAGCCAAGAAGCACAACAGCAGCAGCCAGTGATGTGCAAGGTGCAGAGGAACATGCTCCAGGACACACATGGAAAGGCAACAGGCACAGCAGATGGCAAGCCACAGGGGATGGAGGGCCCATCACCAGGGCGCAGACTGCACCAGATGAGAGGCAAGGTAGGCACATGGAGCCACACTGACCAGGGAGCATGAGGCAGCAGTAGGTTCCTGACCACTTGCACCACAGTGAGGCATGGTGGCAGAGTGACAACAACAGCTCCTGCTGCACAGACACTGGCCACCCCTACAGGGAGGCATGGGACACTCCACCTGGATCACAGCCAGCAACACACAGGTGAACAGCACACAAAGCACACCACAGGACCTGAAATGACAAGCCATGGCCACCCCATCCATCCCATGGTGGAGCACCACCAGGTACAACCCCCAGTCCACCCCGGTCATACCACACAGCAGCCATGCATACCACTGCAGTATGGCTCCACATGCCAGCTGCAAAGCAAACATGGACACAGATGGCTAACCATAAAATAATGTATTGCAACAGGCATATAAAAAATATACACAGATTTACAAGGAACAGGGTAATGTGAACAGGGAAAGGTGGAACCTCTCACAAACAGGGAGGTCAGGGAGGGGAGGCAGGGGGGCAGGGGTAAAGGCAACAGAAGGAGACAAGGGAGGGGGCTCAGTGAAGGGGAAATGAAGTGGGCCAATGGGCCCTATGGCCATCCACACCTCACAGTAGGCTAATGCTGTCATGGCTGCCACCGTCTCTGCTGTGACATCCCCAGCAGCTGAACCACCCAGAGCATGGCAGTTGACACACACAGGATCTGCCTCAGTAGCCTTGCATGGACACCAGTGGGACCAACACTTAGGACAAAGGAGTGAACACAGTATGAGTGCATGTCTAGAATGCTGCAGCCCACCCACCGTGCGCAGCTGGCATCAGTGACATGTGCCCCTGGGCCGGCAAGCAGCCACCCACAGTGAATGTGCCCACATGAGCCACATACCTGGGGACACACAGCCATGCAGAACATTTAATCACACCACCATGGCAGGCAAATGGTATGGCTATACAGGAGGATGGCAGTGGCACAGCCAGGACCCAGGTGCACCCACAGCCCACCTGCAGCAGCCACCCACATGTGCGATAGCCACAGCACAGTGCAATGGACACCACAGGCAGTGTACAGCTGGAGGGACCATGCGCACAGAGGGCCTTGACCCACCCCCACTGCTCACCCTGCACAACAAAGAAGCATGGAATAGTGCCTACCTGTATGCTGTGGTGCACCTTGTGGCTGTCCAGCAGCACCACTCATGCAGCCTGCAACTGGCGCACTGCTCCCTGCAGTGGCCCATCTTGGCCCAGTTGCAGTGCATGTGAGATAAGCATGCTTCCAATCCTCAGGGCCTAGGAGGGAAATATGGAGAAAGACACATCAGTACCAAGCAACACCACAGACCCCCCCACACAGTGTGACACCCTGCCCAGCATTTCAGTGGCACAGTGGCACAGGACATCCATGGTGTAGCACCACAGACAACAGGACATGCATCCCCAGCCCCCCTGCAGCATCATGTGCCAATGGCACTGTCCCATGGACCACTGGTTGGGAATGGGTACAGGTGATGTTCACTTACCAGACCATGGCATAGCACCCCTCCAGACACATGCCTGCAGTGTCCATAGTTGCTCAGGATCCCTCCACTGCAGGTCCCCATAGCGGGGCCTGCACTGTTCCCCAGTGTGCTGAGTGCCTGTGGCCTCCTCCAGACCTTTGGCCACCTCCTGCCAAACCTCAGTCTGAGGCCTGTTGAGGGGCACCTGGCCAAACAAGGTGCCAGCATGTGGCTACACGAGTGTCATGAGGTTTAGCAGCTCCCCCAGGTCCAGTTAGGAGCCCTGGGACCTGTATAGCAGTGCATGTCTGCAGCTCACTTGGCAATACAAAATGGCACCCAGCAGTACACAAGCCACATGTGCTGGGGATGCATGCCTCACAATGTGATGCACTGCCACTGCTTATTGTGCAGGCATGGAGATGTGCAGCTCGACAATGCAGTGCTGCCACATGTCACAGTAAACCCAGAAGGGCAAAGGACAACCGTGGGGTCAAGGGTCATCCTGTGCACCCTACACCACAGTGACATTGGGCATGGCATGCATGGTGTGTGGTAGAGGCATGTGGGATCTACAGTTCATTGTCCCATAGTGCAGGGGCACCATGGCACCCATAGTGCAGGGGCACCATGGTACCCATTGGGCAGGGGCACCATCGGTGCCTGGGCACTGTAGGCCATACAGCGCATGAGCACCACATGTGCAATATTGGATGGATACTGTACTGTCCATCACATAGTGTGCATCAGCCATGCCACTGGCATGCGTGATGGTGGTGCACGCATGCACGTGGCACGGCCTATTGCGCACATCACAATTTTGCACCTTGACTTGTGCATGTGCAATTTCATTGCGCAATGCTCAACTTCGCAATATTCAGCCAGAATATGCAAATCAACTTATTAGCCTATCCGCAGTGCATCCACTGCATTTGCATCTCATTATAGTCGTGCAACCCCTCATTTGCATGTGTTGCATTATAAAGGCCCCACAGGAATGCACAGGGTATAGACGGGTATTGCATCCCTTAGAGGTATGAGGAACGCTGCAGGGCTGTCAGGAGGGTGGAATGGGAGGGTGGAGGGGGATATACCAGGCTGTACTAACACATGTCATTCCTCACAGGATAGAGCACAACCTTTAGAGAGGAGAATGAGGACCATGGGCCAGCACTCAAGCGTAGGCCCAACTTCACCAGGGTAGAGTTGGATGCCCTATTCCAGGTGTACCTGAACCAGGAGCCTCTCCTGAGTGGCTCCACTGGCACCCCACAGACCCAGGAAAAAGCATGGGAGGGTGTGGCCCATGCTGTGAACCAGCAGGGCAGCCACCAACGGTCTGTGCAGGAGTGCAAAAGAAGGTCAGCACAGACCAGAGGTGGATCAAGGAGAAAGTGGCAGCCATCTGGGCAGTGTATGCCTCCACAGGTGGGGGTCATTCTGCTGTTCTCCAACTGATGCCGAAGAAGGAGAAGCAGAAGGAGCAGAAGTAGAGAAGCAGAAGGAGATGGTGGTGGCCACCATGTGGCACTGCGCCCTTGAGGGAGTGCCCAGCGGAGGCTTCCAGACAGGTGGAAGCCCATCACTGCACAGTTGGTAAGGCTGTGAGGGTGGCACAGGGGCAGGGGGGCTAGAGGCAGTGGTGGATGACAGCAACAGTAATGTGGCAGTGTTCCCTTTCAGCTCCTGAGCACCTGCATGTAGCGGCAGGGGAGAGGGTGTCCACCGTGGTGGTGGTCCTGGACCTGGACGACCGTCCATCCACCTCCACTGGATTCCGGGGGCCAGATTGACTGCAGGCCAGCACCGCTGTCTGTCTGGATGCCTGTGGTGTGGGTGCGGAAGAGGCCATGGCTGTGTTCCAGCTTGATGCCAGGCATGGTGTCCTGTGTGCTGAGACACAGATCTGGGTGGGGTCTGGATCCGATGATGATGAGACCTTTATCTTGGACAGTGATGTTGTGGCTGCAGGGGAGGCACCCATACCACACACCCACCACAGCAGTGCAGATGGTGTCCCGGTAGTAGTTGCAGGCTGGTGTTGCTGAGGCTACCACTGGTGTGGCAATGGCTGGTGGTGGAGGCGGTGATGCAGCCACACTGGTGATAGCCTGTGCACAGCAGCTGGTGGGGCAGCGGCAGCATCTGGACGGCATCGAGGGGGGCCTGGGGCAGCGCCTGCTCACAGTGCACCACATGACATCCAACCCCAGGAGGGACCTGCCATGCAGCACCCACCATCGCAGGGGACTAGGCCACAGGGTCAGGCTACACCCGTGGATCAGCAGAGTGCCCATGCACCCCAGGGTGATGACTCCTTGGATGAGCACACCCGTCTTTCCCAGGCCTCCATTGAGCAGTAGGTGCCAGTCGTGGCAAGGGTGCATGCACTCTGTGAGGAGCTGCGCCAGGCAGCAGAGTGGCAGGACAGGGACTTTGCCCTGCTTCTGGCTGAGAACACGTGAATGCAGGTGGACACAACTGCAGCCATGGATCAGCTCACCGCTGCGGTCACAGCTGGACTGGCACCACTGGCCTCCCTGGTGTGTGGCCGTCAGCTGCAGACTCCGCAGAGTGCATTCTCCACCTCATGGGCCCAGCATCGTGCGACCCCCACTGTGTCAATGCCAAGGCCTGCTGTGGGCATTCTGAGCATGCCTGGTGTGGGCATGTTTGGGGACCTGCAGACACCTGTGAGGACCCGGTCATGTTCCCGCAGTGTCACTCATGGGGGACCATCTGTGATGCCCCCTGAGGCCAATGCTCAGCCTATGTTCACTGTGCATTCTCAGCGGGGCCGTCCACATGTCTGCAGCAGCCATGCCACCGTTCAGCATTCCTGAACCACCCACCTCTGCGTTCACTGTATGCTGCTGCCCTGTGTGCACATTCATGTGGTATGTGTATGTGCGTCCAATGGCCATGGCATCTGTGGTCAATGCCGCACATGGGTCATATGCCCACCTGCCCAGCTGCTGGCCACTGTGACGTGTGCATGATAATGCCTGCATAGCACTGACTGCCACTGTGCCCCGGTGCTCAGCGTCTGACACACAGCCAGTGCCCACCACTGGATGGGGGCATGGTGGGTCCTGTGTGCATGTGTGTATGCAGGTGTGTGTCTGGGTGTGTGGGCAGGCTGTGCTGGGCTGTGCTGCATGCTGTCTCGGTGTCTGGTCTCACACCTCTCCACACCCCCCTCTGCCTGCCCATGCATGCCTCTCCACTGTGCCATAGGCCCTGGTCCTTGCATGTGGCCATGGTCACCTACCTGAATGCTGCACAGTGCTCCTCTGCCAGTGTGTCCCAGTGCTGCTGGGCCATCCTTGTGAGCTGGGGATCTCTTTGCCTGAGGGGGGCTGCCCACCACCTCCAGGTCCAGTGTCCACATCATCTCCACTGATGTCCCCCTCTTCGACCTTGACAGCCATCCCACAGTCAAAGACCATGTTGTGTAGTATGCAGCAGGCCAGGAATAGGCCACAGGCCTTCAAGGGGCTGTACTATGGGGCACCACCAGACCTGTCCAGGCAATGGAACCGAGTCTTCAGCAGCCTAAACACCCACTTGATGATGTTCCATGTGCTGGAGTGTGCCTCCTTGTATTGCTCCTGCACTGGGGTAGACAGGTGCCAGTATGGGGAGAGCAGCCATGGCCGGAGTGGGTAGCCACTGTCACCTGTGTGTAGAGATGTCTGGTTAGCATGGTGGACTGTGTCAGTGCACTCCCCAGCCATCCTGGCTACACCCCCTAGCACCCATGGCCTAGCAACCCCGACACCCTGCACTGCTGTTCCCAGCATAATGCATCCACAGCATACTCACCGACTAGGTGGCCAGTGAGGATGTCTCCACTCTCGAATCTGTGGCACAGTGCTGACTGGTGCCAGATGAAGGCATCATGTGCTCCTCCAGTGTGTGTGGCACAGAAATTGATTAAGCACCCCCTGGCATCGCACACCACCTGGCAGTTGGCTAAGGGGTAGCCCTTCCTGCTTATGTACGCTACCCCCTCTGGGCCTGGTGGTGTGTGGATGCTGACATGGGTTAAGTCGATGGCCTCTAGCACACCAGGCAAATATGCCACCCTGTGAAACTCCTGCATGTTTGCTGTGTGCTTTGCCTATGTGATGGGGAAATGGATGTACTCTGCAGCATGTGGCAGCAGTGCACTGAGGAATTGTGTGAGGTGCTATGATGCGGCCAACAAGATTATGCCTGTGGTGTCCCCTGCTGGTCTCTGGAAGGTCCCTGAGGCAAGCAGGCACATGATGGCCGTGACCTTTGTCTCCACCAACAGGACGTGGCTCTGTTTTGTCAGTGCCTGCATCTCCTCACTGCACAGCTCACACAGCCGCCTCAGAATAGCTGAATTCAGGTGGTACCAGACCACAATCTCTGTATCATTGTACTGTTTGAAGGTGATGCGGGCACGATACTACCTGTTCTGGGCATACTGCCAACAGACCCTTCCATGGCTGCGCTGGTTTGTTAGCTGCCTCATCACACCCCTCATTGCTGCCTCCATCAGGAATATGGCACTGGCCATATCGTGGTTTGTACGTTCACCCCCCCAAGTCAGCTCTCTCCCTAGGCCCCCCCCAACTGTGTGCTGGCATCTGCACCCCTGCACCAGGTGCACCTTTGTGTCATGGCTGCCTGTCCTGCAGTCTGTGGCCTCCGCCTCCCACCTCTCTGGGCTCCTGAGCATCCCTTTCTGTGCTGGGTGCCACTGGCACTCACTGTGTGTTGCCTCGTGTCCTATCTTGCACCCACACACAGTCACACACACACACACCCTCACACTCCCTGACTCTGGCAGTGTCAGACTCTCTGGTCCACACTGTGTGCCTCTCCCAGCCTGCCTCACTCCTTGTGGCTCCCCTTCAGCTGTTCAGCCTGCCCCCTCACTTTCCCTCTTTGTGGCTCCCCTCTGGTGCAAGCCTCCTTCCCTTGCTTGCTCCCTCTTTTTATGTGCACAAGTCTGCTCTTTTCAAGTCCCATTTGCTCCACGTTGACGCCATTCGCCTGCCGTTGAATATTGCACTGTGCTTTTTTTGTATGGCTACGCTCCCTGCTCTTGCACATGCATTCATTGTCATTGCGCATTGGTGTGTTGGAACTTGCACTGTGCATCTGCTGCTGCTGAATATCACTTTCCAGTGCATTGGCGCGGTTGCACCGGCACATCCCTGTTGTGCAGTGCGCAACTGCTCTGAATATCTGACCAGAATGTATAAGTTAGTACCTTAGTGGGGCTACTGACATGCAAACTGACCACTGATGAAGAAGCACTCTGTACTGGTAACTTACCACATGTTCAAAAAAAAAAATGGTTTTACTGGTCTAGATCTATTTTTCATAAAACAAAACAAACAAAAAATAAAAATGACTTTCTTCTCATCTTTTTTATTTTACACAATGAATTTGTGTGACCCATTTTATTAGTGGAATAAGATATTCCAAAGTGTGAAGGTCTTTATTACCTGATAAGAGGATTTACCAGGTGGCAAAGGCACTCAGAGCAAGCAACTCATGCCTCATTACACACCTGGAGCATGGTCATATCAGGACATAAACTACACTTCATCATGTCTTATTTCTTACATAGCAAGGCAAGAAAAAATCAAGAAATTTCACTGACAGGAAGTCATCACCTGATCATGCATCATATCTCCATAAATGCACAGTGAGTTGTCGCATCTCATGTTCAACCTTCCAAAAATTCTTACCCATTTTTTGTTTATAATTTGCCTCACCTTGGTGTGCATCATATGTTTGTAATGCACTTCCTAGTGGCATCAGAACATCTGACCTTCAGCCTCATGCCTTACTATAGCACTGGTGCATGTATGTAAATTGTATAATGTACACCCTGTCATTAATTATTATTTACATATATATATATATATGGGGAGAGAGAGAGAGAGAGAGAGAGAGAGAGAGAGAGAGGATACATGATGGGCGACTGTGGAATATGGCAAATATTTGCATGAGTGCAGAGTGAACTGTGATAATATCACAAGTGTCGAAGACACAAGTAATATTATTGCAGTTCACTCTGCACGAGTACAAATGTTTGCCATATCCCACAAGTCGCATATCATGTGTGCAATTTATACAATAGGGCTAGTACTTTTTAGGAACATTTTTTTCTGTGTTCTCTCCCTGTTTACTTTATTTTGGTAATTGAGTAAGTTTTTTTTTTTGGGGGGGGGGCCTGGGAGCACTGGGCAGTTAAGTGATTTGTTTAGAGTCACACAGTATTTAAATGGAAGTTGTGAGAATTAAACTGGTCTGGGCTGCTGGATGTAGGAAGTTGGCTCATTGCTTGTTACTCTAACCTTTTGGCTATACTGACAGCACTGTTTGTGTGTGGTCTGAGTATAAGTGTTTCTGATAGGCTGAGAGTGTTAGATAGTATGAGGAACAGGTGCATGTGATTTGCAATGATAATTGTGTTACCTGCAGCTAGGAGTGAGAAACAGATTGTTTATTCAGTAAGTTGCAGGCTTCACTGAGACAGAGAAACTTGCAGTCAGCACCCAGAAAGATAAACTGGTTTATGAAGGAGGCTGGTTTGAAGATTAGAGCAGCGCAGTAATGTGCTAGGATTGTCAGGATAACTATGGCACACAGGTGATTGTCTTTTACAATGCTAATTGAGTTATTTGCAGGATTCAGTGAGAAAGAGAAACTGTGAAGCTATTATATGCAGGCTGCAGTGTAGATAGTCTGACTCTGGTGACATCACCATTGTGAGTATATTTGCTGGTGATGTAGACACTGTGGGTTTATCAGGAAATAAATCCAGTGTCTATGTCATCACAGAGTTATTCCACTGCGGTGAGAATACATGTTTTTATTGTCAAGGTTATGCTCAACCCTATTGTATAAATGTGTGTGTGTGTGTGTGTGTGTATATATATATATATATATATATATGCACATTCACTGCCAAAATCTTTATTAATGCATCAGCTAGTGTTGAAGTGACACGAGTAGGGAAATTAGGTGTTAGGTCCCACTCTACCACCCTACCCCCACCCTCCACATACCAACAGATGATGGGGTGTGCCTTGGGGTCATAAGCTCTAATTCCTACCTCATTCCATGTGTAAGAAAACTGACATGGCACAGTATAGGGATTGTGTCACCCACAAAGATTTTGACATGTCATGAACAGGGATTCAGATAGTGAACAAGGATTTTGACAGCTCACAAAGAGGGATTTTAACAGCTCACGAACAGGGATTCCATTTTAGAATTAACATTCATGAGGTGTCAAAATCCTTGTTTATGAGCCAATCCCTGTTCATGAGATAGGGCCATCTGGTCATCCCCATACAGACAAGGATTTTGATAGCTGATGAACAGGGATCAGCTCGCAAACAGGGATTTTGACATCTCACGAACAGTGAGTCACAAACAAGGATTTTCAAATGCCATTTTTTGTCTAAAGTTAATGGAACCAAAGCCATGGGTTTGTAGAGGGTATCACCCTGAACAAAACCCATACTTCAATGTGTACAGAAGACATCCTTGGGCAAGTTACAAGGTTTTGTTTTTGAAGAAAATTGAAAACAACGTGGTGGCTAATGAACAAGGATTTTATTCATACAAACAGGGTTTAATCAATCGCTGTTTGTGAGCTGTCCTAATCCCTGTTTGTGAGCCCAAATCCTTGTTTGAAGCTGTGCAGCTATCTAAAAGGAGAAACTGAGCATGCTCAGAACCAGAAAATTCAAAATTGAATAACTTTGGAACAGATTAATATTTTTTTACCAAACCAATGCTGGCTTATTTCTTGGAGCAAGCTCTTTCTGCCCTGAAAAGTACAGATCAAAATTCCAAATGGTGTGGCCACAACGCAATGAGGAAAAATCAGCAAAAATGGGCAGCAAAAGCAATTTTTACACTTTTTTCACTATGTGCTGTGCAAAATCCACACAACTAATCCAAGCAAAACTTGACATTTCAAGAGATCTACCCCTCAGAACTGAGCATGTCACATTTCATGCCAATCCAAATAATGGTTACAAAGTTATTAAAGTGCAAAATATGGTATTTAACATTAAACTGCCTACTCAACCCTAACTATAGCAGCGCTACTGCATCACTATTATATATATATATATATATATATGTAATACATATAATATATATAATAATATATATTATAGCTGCATGGTAGTTAGAGTTGCCCTACCACTTCTATGTTAAAACCCATATTTTGCGCTTTAATAACTTGCAACCCTACAACGGATTTGCTTGAAATGTTGCATGTGTGGTCTGGTACTATAGTACCTAGATCTGGCAAGTTTTATTTTATTTTATTTTTTATTTTTTTTTATTTTAGTCTTTGGTAACTGGGTAAGGCCCACTATGCACAAATGCCTGTTTTCAGGAGTGACCTGGGAGCACTGGGTGGTTAAGTGACTTGCTCATTAAAGTCAGAGGTGCAGTTGCAGATCTGCAGAGCACCAAACAATGTAAAAAACAGACTTTTTCCCTATTTATTTGCTCAGGGCTACAGCCCAAGTGGTTTGTCTGTCTGGTCTGAAATTCTCAGGGAATATGTAGTCTGGGTCACTGATGTGATTTTTGGCCACTTGTATGTTAAACCTCAAAGTATGCACTTTAATAACTTTGCAACTATTTGTCTGATTTGGCTGAAATTTGGAATGCAGACATACTTATGATAGATCTCTGGATTGGGAAATTTTCATTCCAGTCAGATGCATGGTTGCGAAACCGTGGGGCACTCAATAAATGAAAAATCATCCTTTCTGCAAATTCTTCTGTAAGCCATAATGGACTGAAGAATGCATTTCAGTGGGTTCAGATTTGTTTGTGTACATGTGTCCTGGTTTGAACTGGTGCCTTTTGAAGATTTGGTGAAAAAATATTGCTCCTTTCAAAAGTTATTCCATTTTTTCATGTCCCATTATGGCATATGGAAAACTGTATATGCGCACTGTGAAAATTTTCGCTATCATATTTTTTGTTGTTGAGCTGCCTGAAATTGTTTTTGTGATTCTGCCATTTTGTTTTCAGTTAGCGAGAGAGAAAAAACATTGTCATTCAAAAAATAGTGCACTTTGTTAAACACCAACACTTGTGTTTACCTAATCAGGCACTGACAAACATGAATCTGGCATTAGTTTTTCACCAGCTGGTCTGGAAATGTGATTTTCAAATTGTTTTCATCATTTTTTAATTTTTTGTCCATGGCAATATTTTATGTTACTGTGAAAATACTCGCGAACATAAGAAAAATAACTGTGCCACAATTTTTTATGTTCGTAGTCACATTCCCATTATAGAGATAGGAGTGTTGTGATAACATTTAAAATTATCATGTAACACTGCACGAACACATTTTTAAATGTATTGTTTTCTTTGTCTCTTCATTGTGGCAAGGTGGATTGTGCTATTGGACTGAAATTTTCAGGGTGGCAAGCCCCAGTCTCACAGATGTGCCTTATAGTGGTTTTGTGTGAAAACATTGTACAATACCACAGTTACAGTATTCTGAAGTTTATACATTTTCCCCTAGGATAACATTGTGGTGTCCGTGATGCCTTTCTTGGCCTTTATCTCAAAAATGGTTCAAGATACAGATTTTTCATTGCAAAAATTCTTAGTCCCCCAAATGCAGAAGTAGGGTGGAAAGCCATGAATGCCGTGAAATTTGATTTATTTTTGTACCTTGTATGATCAGGGAGATATTTTGGAATTGGTGTTCCAATTGCTCATTTTCATGTCCGTAAGCCACAACTATGCCTTCAGAGTTAGCACACACAGTGCTTTTCAGTGCCCATATCTCAGAAAATATGCAAGCCACAGATGCAGTCAACCTATATTGTGAGAAGTATTCACTGTCATGATTACAATGACACTTGAATTTTTTTTCTAGCTGCTACAGTTCCTGAGATATTGGCAAATTAGTGTTACAAGGGTTTCTTTCCTTAAAGGGCTGCTGTGTGGCTCCCACAGAAACATATCATTATGCACAAATGGGCAGCTTGGTGGGGCTTCCACCAATACATAACTTTTGCTACTTATATTACACATTTTGAAAAAGAAAGGAAATTCTTTGCAAAAAACATTGTTAATGAATCAGTTAGGGTAGTTTCCACACCAACAAAAGTGTGGAAATTTAACGTTAGGGTTACCACCACACCCCCACGCCACCATCTTCAAAACCCTAAATTAACATTCGTCCCATCCTCACCCCTCCACACACACACACACACATGCAAGACACATGCAAAATTGTTAGACACTATATGAGTCATTCACATCTATAAGCACAATAATCACTACACTGTACTCATTTCACATAACACTATGTGATGAAAAAACAAATAGAGTATGATCGACTCTATACTGCCAGCACAGTATGATGACACATTATAGCTGGCATATCTTTTTCATACAGTGAAACTTAGTCTGTACAGATTTTCTAAATATTGATTTGTATGTGTTATAATTCAACAATTGGCTCTCTGCAGGTATAGCTGCTACTACATAGGCATTTGGTAGCAAGAAAGATAGAGCTGACACATACATAGTACTGTTCAGATACTGCTCAGGTATGAAACTAGCACCATTACATGTTGTTATACTGCTGTGTTACCTGAAAATACTCATTAGCAGCAGGTAATGGTTAGCTTTGGATGTTACAACTGTTGCTGTCACATGTTGCTTGTAACTATACTACAAAACATTACTTTTATTATTACTACTACTACCATTTCTTAATAGGACTGACTCACTCTATCAGAAAAAATAGGAAAACATCCAATGACTGTTGCTAGAGTTATGCAAACTCTTATTTCCCATATGGCTATCTATAGATAACATACTGTGTGTTTCATCATTTAACAACTGAAATATAGGCATCTGCTTAAATCTTGTTATGGATGTTTGTAGCAGAAAAATGCTTACAGTGGGCCATCTCGCATGGTTGCCCACCATGCGTGTATATCCCCAAGGCACTCTGATGGCAGCAGAACTCAAACAGTTGGTGGACCATGATGATGGATGTGTCTTGAAGTAGGTTTAGACAATTCTATGTTACTTCTGTTACCTGATGCTGGTTGGCTCTGATTGGTTGAGTTGCCTTGTCCTGTCCCCTGCATGCATGTGTGTGTGTGTGGGGGGGGGTGGAGTTAGGGTTTTAAAGATGAGGGTGTTGGTGTGGGTGGGGTGTTAAACCTAACATCAAATTTCCACATTTTGTCTGTGTGGAAAAATAACCTTAACTGGTGCATTAACAAAGTTTTTGTAAAGAATATATATATATATATATATATATATATATATATATATATATATATATATATATATATATATATATATATATATATATATATATATATATATATATATATATATATATATATATCTACTGTATATATATATATCTACTATAGTTAGGTTTGAGTAAGCACTATAATGTTAAACCTCAAATTTTGCACCTTAATAACTTTGCCACTAAAAGAGATATTTTCCTGAACTTTTGATTGCACAGTCTGGTACCATAGATCTCTGGATGTGGCAAGTTGCGTTATGGCTGAATGTACGTTTGCAGAGCTGCAGAACATAAACAAATGCAAAAAAAATTACTTTTTGTGTGTTTCTTTGCTCGTGCTCATAGCCCACATGGTTTGTCCATTCAGTCCAACACCTTCAGGTAAGATGCAGCCTTGGTCACTGATGTGTCTTTCTAAGATTTGGTGAAAAAATATTAAACCATTCAAAAGTTATTCAAAAAACAAATTTCCCATTACAGTCAATGGTAAAAGTTAGCAAAAATCACAAAACTTTTGCAAATGCCTGTTTTTACTTTGGAAAATGGCCCTTTTACTTTCATGATTCAGCCATCTTGTTTTCAGTTAGTGACACAGAAAAATGCCTGGCATTTAAAATTGGGACCCTCTAGGTAAACACTAATTGTTGTGTTTATTAGTCGGGTCCTGAGGCTGCTAGCTATATCTTTTTTGATGGGGTTAAACTGACCAGAAATGCATTTTTCAACTTTGGGGCAAAACACTTTCACAAAATACTTCTGCAAATGTGAGAGTTTTGTGATTTTTCTGTGAAACTTTCATGATTTATGAAAGTATTTTGTGAAAGTATTCTCAAAATATCTTCAAATTTTTGCCATACTCCTGCAGCAAAATGGTTTTGTCTTTTGGGCTGAGATTTTCAGGGTGGCAAGCCCTCATCCCACAGATGTGCCTTTTTTTGGTTTGGTGCCAAAACATTACAGGGGCCAAAAGTTACAGCATTCTGAAGTTCATAAATTTTCCCTTAGGATAACATTGCAGCATCAGACAGAGAGAGAGAGAGAGAGAGAGAGCAGCCAAAGCATCCTTAAATCAAGGAGGTTATTTTCTAGACTACATTGAATTGAATTATTACTTATTGGACCTGTGTAAGTAAATAGTAATGATTCTGTTTTTGGGGTTGACTTTCTTAGTTTAACTTTAATTTGCCAGGGAGGAACTGTAGCTGGGAGATATTTGCAGTCATTTGTGACTAATCCTGTTACTTAACCTCTGTGAAATAGGTGTTTGTTAAGGGGTGGAGCTGAAAGGGGCCTAGCTGAACTGTGGATTTAAACAGGAGTATCTGTCTGCTGAGACAGAGACAGAGTGAGAAAGCTGCCAGATGTTCCTTAAAACAAGGAGGTTATTTTCTAGACTACACAGAATTTAATTATTACTTTTTGGACCTGTGTAAGTAACTAGTATTGATTCTGTTTTTGGGGTTGACTTTTCTTAGCTTAACTTTAACTTGCTAGGGAGGAACTGTAGCTGGGAGATATTTGCAATCATTTGTGACTAGACCTGTTATTTAACTTCTGTGAAATAGATGTTTGTTAAGGGGAGGAGCTGAAAGGGGCCTAGTTGAACTGTGGATTTAAATCAGGAGTTGTTTGTGGTCTCTGTCTGCTAAGACAGAGACAGACAGAGAAAGCAGCTTAAGCTTCCTTAAATCAAGGAGGTTATTTTCTAGACTACACTGAATTGAATTATTACTTTTTGAATCTGTGTAAGTAACTACTATTGATTCTGTTTTAGGGGTTGACTTTTCTTATTTTCACTTTAATTTGCCAGGGAGAAACTGTAGCTGGGAGATATTTGCAGTCATTTGTGACTAGACCTGTTACTTAACCACTGTAAAATAGGTGTCTGAAAGGAAGTAAAGCAGTCCCTGGGGTGGAGGGTCAGAGTTGTAATTGATTGGTTCTGGAGAGCATAGGTTTAATGCCACCAACCCTGCCCCTCACCCCACCTGTCCCAAGCGCACAACTTCCTTTATAACAGGGGTTCTGACATCACTTCCCAAAACTGCTAACAACATACACCTTTTCATATCCTTAAAGGTACAGCACACTGAATAGGAGGTAGAGACACTTACAGGCTTACACACACTAAAACAAGAACAAAAAAAGCTTCTGTAACAGGAAGGGATGCAGACATGTGGGGAGTGGTGCAATGCACTGACTGTGGAGCAGAATTTTTCTGGGAGACATTCTGGAGACTGCATCACTGCCCTATTTGCAGGCACCTCTCTGGTCTGAGGGAGGAGGTTGTTCATCTCTATGCTGACCTGGCAAAGATTCAGGAAACCTGCTCCCCACCCAGGAACCACCCAGGCCACTATCACTACCTCAGAGGTTGCCAAGAAAAAGGAGTGGTTGGACCACAGTGGGCTCAGGGAGGGTGAGGGTGGTGGAACAGAGGTGCATCCCTCCAGTTGTGCCTCTCCACAATTCATTTGCCACTCTGGTGGAGCATGGTTCCTCTATGGAGGCACCTGCAGTGGAGGCCAAGGAGGATGCAGGGAACCACCACAATGGAGACCCGCAGGAGTGTGGCACAGGATCCCACAGGGGAAGGAAACAACTCCTTGTGGGGGACTCAATTGTTAGGGTGGTAGAACTGTGGGAGGGAGGGGAAAGGGAGGTAAGGTGTCTGCCCAGCACCATGGCTTGGAGGGACAGAAAATGAATCCTCAGGATCGTGGGAGCAGCTGCAAGGAGGAGTGAGCTGGATGTCATTATCCACCTAGGGACAAATGACCTGGCTGAGAATGGGATCAGGGCAATGCAACAGGACTTTGTGTAGTTGGGGAGGGGCCTTAGACAAGTAGCACACATGGTAACCTTTTCAGAAGTGCTACCTGTCTATGGCATGGATGAGGCTATGTTACTCCACACCACGGGATTGAATGACTGGTTGAAAAACTGGTGCAGAACTCAGGGATTTGGCTTCATTGGTGACTGGGGCTCCACCTGGAGGGATGCAGGCCTATACAGGCATGATGGTCTGCACCTATCCAGGAAGGGAACCAGGATCCTAGGTGATAGGCTTAAATGCTTACTGGCAAGCATTTAAACTAGCCAAGGGGGAGGCACTGAAAAGGACAAGGGAAATCTTAGCCCTCCCACAAAAATATCAGGGTAGTTAGTGAGGTAAACACCAAGACAGAGCAGTTAATAGGGAGAAGGGCAGAGGTAAATGGAGAAAAAAACAAAGGCAGTAAGGACAGGGATGGGGCAGAAAGAAATAAAGCCATAAAATATAGAGGGTGATGAGAACCAATGCTCATAGTCTAGGTAAAAAGCTCCCCAAAATTGTGTCCTTGATGGAAGAGGGATGCCTGGATATCATGACAGTCACAGCAACATGGTACACAGAGAACCATAACTGGGATGTCAACATACCAGGGTACACAATCTGCAGGAGGGACAGGGAAGGGAAGAAGAGGGGGAGGAGGAGTAGTTCTCCATGTAAGGGAAGGGATCAAAGCAGCATAACTAAAGGGTAAACAGAGAGGAGATGAGGTGCTGTGGGTCACCCTAGAGACAGGAAATGGCACCACAATCTGCACAGGGGTTGTATACAGACCTCCATCTCAGGGGGAGGAAATGGACAGGGAAATGATAGAAGGCATCCTTGGCATGGCAGAGAAAGGGGAGATATTGCTGATGGTGGACCTGAATATGCCAGAAGTTAACTGGAGCACCTTTTCTACAGCCACATCCAAGAGCAGGGCCATTCTTGATGCCCTAAAGGGGGCATGCCTCTGACAGCTAGTTTTGGAACCCAATCAGGAGGGAGCAATCTTAGACCTGGTACTCTCAAATGGGGACAGAGAGAGGATCTCCGATCTTGAAGTGGGTAGCCATCTGGGAACAAGCGACCACCAAACAGTGTGGTTCACTTTAAACTTCGCTGTAGAGTCAAGCCATACAAAAGAGAAGGTACTGGACTTCAGGAGGGCTGATTTCATCAAAATAGGAGAGTGCCTCAGAAAAACACTAGCAAACAGACAAGAAGGTGTGATGGAGCAACAATGGGGAAACATCAAAATTGCAATCACAGATTCAATAAGCCTTTGTGTGAAGCAAATGAACAAATCAAAATGAAAGAAAAAAAACACTGTGGTTCTCAAAAGAAGTGGCTGGGAAGATAAGTGAGAAAAAGATAGCATTCAGGAAGTATAAGGAAATGCAGAAGGAGCAGAACAGAGAACTGTACCATTTAAAGCAGAAGGAAGCGGGGAAGGCAGTCAGAATAGCAAAGGCTCAAACCAAGGAAAATATAGCCAACTCTATTAAGAAGGGGGATAAAACCTTTTATAGGTACATTAGGGAACAAAGAAAGACTAAGACAGGGATACTGAGACTGAATAAAGAGGAAGGTGGTTGGGTAGAGAGCAACAGTGAAAAAACAGGGATACTGAGCGAATACTTCTGCTCAGTATTCACAATGGAAAAGCAGGGGGAGATACCTAATCCAGTCAACAGAAGCACTCTGGATATGGGGGTTGATATTAGTCCTTTCACAGAAGAAGGGGTTCTGAAAGGACTCTTAATACTGAAGATGGATAAATCAATGGGGCCTGATGGGATTTACCCCAGAATTCTAAAGGAACTAAGGGAAGAACTAGTAACACCATTGACTACCCTTTTTAGTAAATCATGGGAGGATGGTGTGGTACCTGAGGACTAGAGGAGGGTGGATGTGATTCCACTTCACAAAGGTGGGAGCAAGACAGAGGCAGGAAACTACAGACCTGTCAGTTTGACCTCAGTGGTAGGGAAATGATGGAATCCCTTCTGAAAGAAAGAATTGTTGAGTACCTAAAGGCCAGTGGGGCACAGGACATGAGGCAGCATGGATTCACAGCAGGAAGGTCATGTCAGACAAAAGTAATTGATTTTTTTGACTGGGTGATCGAAGTAGTAGACCAGGGAGGGACTGTGGACATGGTCTATCCAAACTTTAGCAAGGCATTTGACACAGTCCCACACAAAGGATTAATAAATAAATTAGCCAGCCTGGGAGTGGGTCCCAGGGTGGTAGCCTGGGTAAAACACTAGCTGGACAACAGAACACAGTGGGTAATAGTAAATGGAGTCCGCAGTGAAGAAAGGGTGGTTACTAGTGGGGTACCACAGGGTTCAATACTGAGGTTGGTCCTTTTTAATGTCTTTATAAGTGACATTGCAGAGGGACTGGAAGGGAATGTATGTCTCAGATGACACAAAGCTCTGCAACAGGGTTGATACACAAGGTGGGGTGGAAAGGATGAAAAGAGACTTGGCAAGGTTGGAGGAATGGTCAAATGTATGGCAGCTTAAATTCAAAGCAAAGAAGTGCAAACTAATGCACCTGGGAAGCAAAAACTCATGGGAAGAGTACACATTGGGGAGTGAGATACTGACAGCAACAAAAATGGAAAATGATCTGCGGGTAGTCATATCAGATGACCTAATGGTGGGCCAGCAATGTGAGAAAGCAAAGAGAAGGGCTGAGGGGATACAGGGATCCTTAGGGAGAGGCATCACCAGTAGAAAACAGGAAGTTGTTGGCCCTCTGTACAGACAGTTGGTAAGACCACATCTGGAGTACTGTGTGCAGTTCTGGAGACCCCATCTCTGCAAAAACATAGACAGGGTGGAGGCTGTCCAGAGGAGCGCAACCAAAATGGTGCAGGCTGCACCAGAAGACATGTGAAGAAAGACTAAAGGAGCTTAAGATATATAGCTTAGAGGAAATGAGGGAGAGGGGGGACATGATAAAAACTTTCAAATACCTCAAGGGAATCAACAAAGTCCAAGAAGGTAGCAACTTTCACAAAAAGAGATGTGTAAGAACAAGGGGGCACAATTTGAAGCTAGAGGAGGGATGGCTCAGAGGTAATGTGAGGAAGTATTTCTTCACAGAGAAAGTTGTAGATGCATGGAACAGCCTTCCTGAGAAGGTAGTAGAGTCAAAAACAGTGGGGGAATTCAAGAATGCTTGGGACAGACATAAGGCATTTCTTGTGGGGGGTAGGAGGAAGTAGGCTGTTGGTTAACTAGGCTCTGCAGCTTATCCATTAGGTAGGGAAATGGACAGACTAGGTGGGCCAAGCAGTCCTTATCTGCCATCAAACTCTATGTTGCTGTGTTTCCATGTCCATGATGCCTTTCGGGGTCCGTATCTAGAAAACGGTTAGAGATATGGACTTTTTATCACAAAAATTCTTGACTAAGTGCAAAAGTATGCTGGAAAACGTTAACTAACATGAAATTTGATTTTTGTTTTTCAACCTCATATGGTTCCTGAGATATTTGGGATTTACTGTTCCAATTGCTCATTTTCATGTCTGTAGGCCAGTATTATGCCATCAGAGTTACCACTTACAGTGTCTTTCAGTGCCCCTATCTTGGAAACGATGCAAGATACGGACTTGATCAACTTATTTTGCAAAAACTACTCACTCCCATGATTGCAGCGACACTTGAATTTTTTTTAACCTGCTACGGTTCCCGAGATATTGACAAATTTGTGTTAGAAGGATTCCTTGGCCTATAGAGCTGCTGTATGGCTCCGTGCTTCTGTGTAAGTGGGAAGGCAGGGCCCTGAGGGCCTGTACTCCCACAAACGCATATTGTTGTGCAGAAATGGACAGCTTAAGGGCCCTCCGCTCCCACCAACATGTACCATTTATTATTCATATTACACTTTTTCAAAAAGAAGGGAAATTCACTGCAAAAAAACTCCCTTAATGAATCTGTTAGGGTTGTTTCCACAGTGACAAAAGTGTGGAAATGCAGTGTTAGGGTTACCACACCACGAGCCCACCACATGCGCATCCTCAAACCCCTAACTCTGCATTCCCCCCACTACCACACCCCCCACACAAATGCAAGACACATGGAAGATTGTAAGACACTATACCAGTCAGTCACATCTGTAAGCACAATAATCACACCACTGTGCTCATTTCACATAACACTATGTAATGAAAAACAAATACAGCATGATCGACTTTATACTGCTGGCACAGTATGATGACAGCTTATAGCTGGCATACCTTTTTCACAAAGTGAAACTTAGTCTGCACAAACTTTCTAAATATTGATTCTTATGTGTCACTCAATGATTGGCTCATTCCAGGTATCGCTGCCACCACGTAGCCATGTGGTAGCAGGACAGACACAGCTGACACATACATAGTACTTTCACATGCTGCTCAGGTATGAAACTAGCACCATCACATGTTGTAATACTGCTGCTTTAACTGGAAATACTCATTAGCAGCATGTTATGGTTAGCTGTGGATGTTACAACTGTTGCTGTCACTATGTTATTGTAAACTATACTACAAAACATCACTTTTATTATTATTACCATTTGTTATTAGAACTGACTCACTCTATCAAAAAAAAAATATGCAAACATCCATTGACTGTTGCTAGGGTTATTTCCAACAGAGCTATCTATAGATAACATACTGTAGGTTTCATCATTTCTTAACAATTGAAATATTGGCATCTGCTTAAATCTTGTTATTGATGTTTGTAACAGAAAAATGTTTACTGTGGACCATCTCCCATCGTTGACCAGCATGCTTGTGTACCCACAAGGCACTCTGATGGCAACAGAACTCATACAGTTGCTGGACCACGATGATGGATTTGTCTTATACTGCTTGCATGTGTGTGGGGGTGGGTGGGAGGAATGCGGAGTTAGGGGTTTGAGAATGGGGGCGTGGTGGTGGGGTGGTATCCCTAACACCTCCTTTCCACACTTTTGTTGCTGTGGAAACATTCCTAATGGATGCATTCATGGAGGTTTTTTGCAATGAATAATATATATATATATATATATATATATATATGTATCTATGTATACAGTGGCATGAAAAAGTATTTGCCCCCTTCCTGATTTTCTCTATTATTGCATATTTGTCACACTCGATGTTTTCAGGTCTTTAGACAAATATAATATTAGATAAAGGAACCTGAGGACAATAACACTTTTTTTTTTTACTTATTTCATTTACTTAATGAAAAAGTTAACCAACACCAACTGGCACTGTGTGAAAAGTAATTGCCCCTATTTAAATCAGCCCAATTAAAGGGATAATTAGAGTCAGCTGATTGAACACAGCCAGGCTTGATTACAGCCAGCCCTGCTCAATATAAACCTCACTTATTTTGGCCCTTACCATCAGAGTCACATTGCAGCACAAAGATTCAACAAGCACATTATGCCATGATCAAAGGAAGTTCCTGAAAAGATCAGAAAACATTTTGTTGCCCCTATCAGTCTGGAAAGGGTTACAAAGCTATTTCTAAGGCTCTGGGACCATCAACCACAGTGAGAGCCATAATCTCCAAATGGAGAACACTTGAACAGTAGTGACCTTCCCAGGAGTGGGCGGCCTGCCAAAATTACTCAAGGGCGCAGTGTAAAATCATCCAAGAAGTCTCAAAGGATCCTAAAACAACATACAAAGAACTGCAGGCTTCTCTTGCCTCAGCTAAGGTCAGTGTTCATGACTCCACAATCAGAAAGAGACTGGGCAAAAATGGGCTTCATGTGAGAGTAGCAGGCAGAAACCACTGTTAACCAAGAAGAACATAAATGCTCATCTCTCATTTGCAAAGAAGCACCTGGATGATCCACAAGCCTTTTGGGAAAATGTTCTATGGACAGATGAGTCCAAAGTGGAACTTTTGGACAACATGGATCCCATAATGTCTCAAGAAGCAAACACAGCATTCCACAGTAAGAACACCATACCAACAGTCAAACATGGTGGTGGTAGTGTGATGGTGTGGGATGCTTTGCTGCCTAAGGACCTGGATGACTTGCCATAATTAAAGGAACCATGAATTCTGCTCTGTACCAGAAAATTCTTAAAGAGAATGTCCAGTCATCCTTCCGTCAGCTGAAGCTGAAGCGTAGTTGGGTCATGCAGCAAGACAATGATCCAAAACACAAAAGCAAGTCCACATCAGAATGGCTAAAAAGAAGTAAAATTAAAGTTTTAGAGTGGCCTAGTCAAAGTCCAGACTTAAACCCAATAGAGATGCTGTGGCAGGACCTGAAACGAGCAGTTCATGCTCGAAAACCTACCAAATGTTACTGAATTTAAGCAGTTCTAGTGAGGAAGAGTGGGTTAAAATTCCTCCACAGCGATGTGAAAGACTGATATTGAATTATAGGAAGTGTTTGGTTGCAGTCATTGCAGCTAAATTGGTGTAACCAGTTATTATGTAAGGGGTATTACTTTTTCACACAGTGCCAATTGGTGTTGGTTAACTTTTTTCTTTAAATAAGTGAAATAAAAAAAACAAGTGTTATTTGTTCACTCAGGTTCCCTTTATCTAATATTACATTCTGTCTAAAGACCTGAAAACATCCAGTGTGACAAATATGCAATAATAGAGAAAATCAGGAAGGGGGCAAATACTTTTTCACGCCACTGTATATTTGTGTGTATATATATATATATATATTAGTTTACTGAGGTCTGTAGATCACACCTGTACAGATACTTAGTCTGAACGTCTGAGAAAATATGCATTTGAGCCAAGAATTTTAACAATGCTTGGCCCCTAACCATTACAGTGTGCAAGTGTCTGTTGTTAAAGGCCACTGAGAGTAATTGTGAGTAGGTATTCTGCAAAGTGCTTGGATAACCAGGAACATATAAAATAATATATGGCCAGCCATAAACCATAATGCTGTTCTTCCACCGAGGGGTTGCCATGATGACAGAGTGACTTTGAGAGTGATGTTGGAGAGATCTCTGTTATCATGTCAACACAGAGGTGAACACTCACCCTTGAAGTTTATTGTTGCTCATACCTTATTTTGTATGGTGTATGGGCATGGGCAACCATCAGAAAAAAAGTTTTGTTTAATCATAACTTACTTCAACTTACCATGGCTCATCCTTGTGGCCATTGTCACTGACACTGATGCCCAAATGATCAACAATTCACACTCTCCTTGCCAACCACCAGTTCCACCTGGTCAGATCACTACCAATTGAAGAGTCTCACACTGATGGCTCAGACACCAAAAAAGTCACAACTCCCTTCTCCCCCACTCCCTGTTTCCTCTCATATTCCATATTCAGGACAGAAGTCAGAGCAGGTGCAACTGAATGGTCATGAAAATGGATGCTCATTTGTTTGCATAATGACATAATTACTGCAGCAGAACAAAAAGTCATTGTTCTGTACTACTTATGTCATTGCTGCAGCACAACTGTATTTTACAGTGTATGGACTTTCATACGCACTCATTCTTCCCTATACAGTGTAAGAAAATATAATGTATTCTTGTAATACCTATCTTACAAAGATGTCACCCCAACATATTATTTTACAGTAAGGCAGTAAACATTTTGTATGTACACTAATCAATCAATCAATCACTTTATTTAACCAGGCATAAACACCATTGAGCAAGCTCATTTTCAAGGTGGTCCTGGGCATAAATACAATACAGTACACTTCATAAGATTACAATTACGGTGGACAAAACTGTGCAAAAAAAAAAAAAAAAAACATTGTGAAGGTGCCGGTCAATATGGGCCTATACATACTGGTCAACATAATTAACATGCAAAGGTACATAATGATAAGCTTTACTGAAATGAGAAGAGACAACAATCCCATATAGTCTCCGCTAAGTAAGAGCTCATACCTAAATGATAAAAAATAAGGAGGTATTAAGGAATAGGGTAGAAACTCGGGTGAAAGAGTAGGCAGCCAAAAGGGAGGCCAGACTAGGTAAAAGGTAGAGAATAGGCAGGGTCATCTTGGATTAAGGGAACTAGGCTTGTAGGTCCTAGGTTTCTGTTGTTAGGAATGTAGGGTGGATAAGATACTTAGGCGTAGGATTTGAGAGTGGCACCTGAGGCTTCGGGGTCATTGGCATCTGAAACAGTTGCATGATTCCTTCAGATAATCCATTAATAGTGCTTTGAATGTGAAAATGCTTGGAAGTGAGGATAATTTTAATGAGTCTTGCATAGTGTTCCAAAGTTATGGAAGTGAGAAGTTGATTGCTGCTGAGCCAAGGGTAGTTTTCACTCTAGGAATCTGGAAGCAGATTAAGGAGAAGCATCTCAGGCCATAGGAACCTTTAGCCCATTTGAAGATGTCCGAGATGTATGCAGGGAGGTTATCAGATAATGCTCTAAAAAACCAGAGGAGAGGATTCCTTTTTCTTCTAGTTGAGAGTGAGGTACATCCCAAAACCTGGTATAGATGACAGTGATGTGTACTACGGGGTAGATTTAAGATAAAACTTAAAGCCCGGTGGTAAAGGGTGTCCAGTTTGTTTAGCATCGTTGATGGGCAATGACTATAAAGGAAGTCAGCGTAGTCCAGTATAGGTAGGAATGCAGTTTGTACTAGTCTCATTCTGGCTTCTAACATGAGTAGGTGTTTAATGCGATAGAATAAACCTAATCACTGTCTTAGTTTCTTCAAGGTTTCATTTAAGTGACACCAAAAGTTGAGCTTGTTATCCAGCCAGAACCCTAGGTATTTAAAGGTATCAACTACTTCAAGGGGTTCATCTAAGAGTGTTTGGATCTGTGTGATATGTGGACATCCAGAAGTAGACTTTGGTGAGAGAATCATTGCTTTAGTCTTTTTGGCGTTGAGGAGGAGCATATGAGTGAGAAGGGTGTATTGGAGGGTGACAAAGTCTTTCTGTAAGTACTCTTGGGCCAGATCCAAGGATGAATTTGTGGTATAGAGTATAGTATCATCTGTGAATAAGTGCACATTTGCTGTGCCCAGCTGCGAGTCCAGATTATTGATGTATATTGCAAAGAGGATAGGGCCCAGGATGAAGCCGTGTGGGACTCCTCGTAACAAGGATTTTTGTGGGGACAGATCTCCTATGGCTTTGACTTGCTGTAACCTATTGGTTAGGTAGCTGGTGACCCATTTAATGGCAGAACTATCAAGTCCGATGTTACTCAGTGCAGTAAACATGATGGTATGATCCACAGTATCGAAGGCCTTACTTAGATCAAGGAAGAGGGCAAATACATGCTTCTTAGAGTTCAAGGCCATTTGCCAGTCTGTAGTTACTTTGGCAAGAGCCAATATTGTACTGTGTTTGGCTCTGAAGCTGGACTGAGCCGGGTTTAGCAACTTTTGTGAATCCATATGTTCTCTAAGTTGGATGTTGACAATTTTTTTAAGTAATTTAGAGAGGATGGAGAGTATAGAAATAGGCTGGTAATTGTTCAGATCACTCAGATCCGCAGTCTTGAATAATGGTAGGATGTGGGCAGTTTTCTACAAGACAGGTGGCTCACCTTGAATCAGAGAGGTGTTGAATAAGTGTGTAATGGGGGCGGTCAGCTAGGTATGGCCAATTATAGGAAGTAAGGTTCAATATTATCTGCACCCGCACTCTTTTTTGTATCCAGAGAAAGGAGGAGGTCCTCCACTAAGATGAATGAGAGGTACTTCCTGCAGCAGACCCAGAAGTACCAGAAGTATCAGGCTGTGGCTCATCTTCCTAATGACCAGGTTCAGATGGGCAACCAGTGCCCAGTGGTGCATTTCTTTGGGCATGGGAGAAAGCATGTGTTTCAGTCTTGGCTCCCTCTGTGGCTCCCCTATGATACATCACAGGTGCCTTCAATGTCTATGTCATCATCTGCAAACCATAAATAGATAAATATAGAGGTTCAATAAAATAAGATTCTATTATAATATTATTGACTGTCCACTTATTTTTTTAATACTGTTGCATATTAAAGTATATCTATCCGTAGCACAGTAGTACAATATGTAAGCTATGACTTTTCTGTAGTTTCATGTAAATTAATGTTTACTAAACAGCTGATATAACAGTAGAAATTACATATTATGTCAGCCTTATAATAGTATGCCATTACCAGATCTTGCTGTGAGATTTTTAAGGAGAATAATTGTTGAAGCACTAAGATTCTGTTGTTTTTTTTCCAGGATTTAGTATACCATGGTATACTTATCTTTAAAATATTATGCCATAAACAAATTATAACATGGCCATATAAACATTCTAATTAGTCAATGCTTAGTAAGCAGTTTATGTAACAGTAGTGATTATATATGGTCAATTAACTAAGATTAGACTCTCTTGCGAATCAGTGAACTTGTTCAGAAGCTATCTGGAGGGCTGGACACAATGGATGAAAATAGCCAATGTCATGTCTGACCAACTGGTCGTCAGGTCAGGGGTACCACAAGGCTCTATACTGGGTCTGCTCCTCTTCAGTATTTTCCTGAACACTTTTCCTGCAGCATGTCACCTAAAGTATTATGACTCTGGGTCCCTCATGACCCTACGAAAATGTTTCCTGTCTTATTTTTGACCCGGGGACTCCCACATGCTTCCAGTTGATGTAACCTACTAAGTTAACGTAAGCCTAGATTGTCTAACCTGCATTATTATACTGCTACTGTAAATGTATCTTTTTTGAGTCTCGCTCTGTCCTTTTACTTTACCTGATGTGGAGCCTTTGCAAAAGAGTCTATGACTCAAAGGATTGTAATTCTGATTATTTTCAATAAATAAATATAAAGTCCCTTTTTATGCTGATGACACTGACATCGATACATCTCATACCGTCCTCAGCCTTCTTGAATGAGAGCTACAGCTTGGATTAAACAAGCTGAGCAATGGTTTGGTATGCATAAACTAGTACTGAACCATAAGAAAACTAAAGTGTTGCTGTTCTCCCTCACCCATGGCAAGCACAAATCTCACACTCTTACTGTCAGAAATAGCCTAGGAACACACACCCCTAAAACAGATCCAGCACTTCAAGTACCTAGGTGTTACTCTGGATAATAATCTAGCCTAAATACCCCACACTGAGAATGTTGTCAGGACGGCAAATGTTAGGATAGGGCCCCTTTACAGACACAGATGGTGTCTAACGCCAGAAGCCCTTAAACTTGCAATCCACAGCTCAGTCCTATCAGTCATTGATTATGGCCTGGTCATTTATGGCGCTGCCTCCACCACATCATTCAGAAGGTTAATGGTCACCATGAACAAGGTATGCATTGCAGACTCCACACTGGTGACCATCACCTCACCCACACGTGTGAGCTCTATGCACAATCTGGGTGGCTCCAACTTGCTGGCAGAATTAAATACCAGATGTGCCTGCTTACAAAAAAAGCTCTCCTTAGGCTTCTCCCTCCAAGGGTAGTAAATCTCCTGAACAAATCCACCAAGACCCACCACATTCACTCACCTACTACTGATCTCCTTCTAGTTCCCAGATGCCAGACTTCCCAATGTCAACGGACCTTCCTGTACCATGGACCACACTGGTTCAACAGTCTATGCTCTGAATTAACTAACCTTATGGAGATGGGGCACTATAAGCAACTACTTCGGCAGCACCTTGCAACTGAAAACCTCTGTGACTGCATCCTGTAATATAAAGGTCCTACCCACTTCCTGCTCCCTCCTGCCCAGACTCGCCTCTCATCAAATCCCTTCTCACTCTCCCTCTCTCTCCCTTCCTCACACCTCACTATCTTCCTCTCTCCCTCTCAGCTACTTTTATTCCCACCAGCTGCTAACAGTTAGCCCTAGGTCTTCAACATACTTAATTATCAGTTCCGCTCATTATACTGCATTGCCTATGTTGTATGCTATATTACCAGTGCTTGTTGGAATCAATATTTTCTACTTTGCTGTTTAATGACGTTTTGTTATTGCCAATTTTGTTACTTGTATATCACTTAATTTAGCTTCCCTTCATCTGTTTGTTACCCTAATCCCTAATCCCACCTACGTGGAACCTTTGTAAATGAGCTATGTTTAACTCAAAGGTATTTGCAATCCGAGATGAAATAAATAAATAAATATATTGTGGCAACTTGATAATATATATTACTTTAATGAGATCATGCTGTGAAACTTTTTTATAGTTCATGATTTAAGACAGTTGAAAAACTTGAAGTGGTACCAATATTGCTGTTGCTGTTGTAATCTGGTTTATGTAGTGATGTTGTGTTCTTAGGCACAGTTACAGTATGTCAAGGGTGGGGAGGCAGGGGGTACAATGAATTTGTATTTATCTGGGGATGAGTGCACAGGAAATGTTTGTCACACAAACACCAGCTGGTTGATAATACCTGCTGACATGAGTGGTGTGGTTCAGGGGTTGGTGGATGTTCTCTATGGAGAATGTAATAATTTTTTTTTGTGGAGTGTCATGTTAAGCACTCCATATGATGTCCTTGGTTGAGTGGTGGGTGAGTGGTGGTGTGTTTGAAGGGTATGGGAGATGGAAGACAAATAAAAAGGAAAACATTCATAGAACTTTAACTATAGGGATACTATACTGGAAAGAATAATAAATAATAGTTAGCATTAGTTAACGTGACATAGTGTAATGGTACTATACCTTCTTCTTCAATGATCACCACATCATCCTCTTTAAGGACTGGTCACTCTACCACCAGTTTGTGAGGGACTGGTTGCAAGTGTGCCCTTACTGCTGGGGTAGCACAGAAGCCAGGATGGTTTACAATGAGAAAGAATAGGTAAAGAAAAATAATAAGGCATAACCATTGCTGCCCTATCTGTGTTCACCTCTCTGGGCTGAAGGTGGAGGTTACTCATCTGCAGGATGAGTTGACTAGGATTCAAGAGGCCTCCTCCCCCAACCAGGGACCAACAAGTCTGCCACCGCTGCCTCAAAGGTTGCCAGAGAGGAAGGGCGGCTGGACTACAGTGTGTTTGGGAAGGGTGAGCGTGGTGGGATAGAGGCACAACCCTCAGATTGTTCAACAATGTAACTCATACTCCACTCTGGTAGGGCAGGACTGTCCCATGGAGGCACCCACAGTAGTAGCCAGGGAGTATGTGAGGATGCTTCATATGGAAGGCCCCAGGGTGGGTGGCAGAGAACCCCAGAGAAGGAGGAATCACCTCCTGGTGGGGGACTCAGTTGTTAGGGGGATAGGTTTGGGGACAGGGAGGGAGAGGGACAGGAACTTTAGGTGCCTAAGCAGTACCAGGGCTCAGAGGGATGGGAAGCGGATCCTGGAGATCACTAGGACAGCAGGAAGGGAGGGGGAGCTTGATGTCATTGTCCACCTAGGGACCAATGACCTGGCTTGGGATGAGGTTAGGAGAGTGAAGGAGGAGTTCAGGGAAGTGGGGGGGGGGTCTTAGGCAGGTAGCATGCTCAGTGGCATTTTCTCAGGTGTTGCCTGTCTATGACAGAGGGGAGGATAGTGTACTCTGTACCAAGATCTTCAACCAATGGTTGAAGGCTTGGTGCAGAAAGGAGGGTTTGTGCTACATTTTGGACTGGGGTCCCACCTGGAGGAGTAAGGCCTATACAGGGGTGATGGCCTGCATCCAACTGGCAGGGGAACCACAGTCTTCCATTGACGGGTGAAATGCAACATTGGCAATCATTTAAACCAGATGAGGGGGTGGCAGAAGGAATCAGGGAGACATGAGCTGTCCACCACCATAAGCTGAAGTAGTCGATAGGGAAAACCCTGCGGGAGGGAAATCCCCAAGGGTTTCTAATATAGGAAAAGCAGAATGGTAGAAATGAGGAGGGGTAAGAATGGAGACAGAAGGGACAAGAACAGTAAGCAAAAGGGAAAAAGGGATACTGACAAGAGGGGTGATAGAAGAATTTTAAAGGCCATGTGCACAAATGCTTGAAGTCTGGGCAATAAAATCCTTTGACTTGTGGACTTTATGGCATAGGCTAACCTGGACATTGTTGCTATCACTGACTCTTGGTGCAATAAAAACCATAACTGGGATATAGCCATACCAGGCTATACTCTCTTCAAGAAGGACTAAAAGTAGTAATAGTAAAACAACTTTATTTAGACAGGCAAATTTGACAAGCAAATGTTTCACCATAGGGCCAGACAAGCCTTGTTTTCAAGGTGGTCCTGTGTTTATCATTTCGAGTTGTTACCATAAATAAATTTACAAGACAGTACATTACATCAGTTTGTAATAATTTACTACACAGGGATACATCTAGGATTTAGAGACTAAAATGTTAAACATATTTATAATTATCATACATTCATATATGAATCTATCTTAGGGAGGGTGTGCAGAATACGTCACAAGCCCCAGTAACACGAATATTCATGTGGTTTTGAATTTACATATATTTTAAACTTGTCAATAGGCAGAGTTAAGTCTCTCCAAAGGCTCGGAAAATTATTCCAGGTAGTAGCTGCCCAGAATTTGTAAGTTACCTCCACAAATTTATTTTTAACATTAGAGATTTTAAACATGGATTTTTATCTCTCAAAGAGTAGGTGTGATTATTCCACTCGATTAGGCCAATCAGTCTAGTTGGTTCTCCTAATTTTAGACTTTTGAATAAAAAAATAGTACAAGCATGTTTTCTCTTTTGTTGGAGCTAACACCAACATAAATCTCTATAGAGGGAACAACGATGAGCTTTGTAGTCACTTTTTAGCACAAATCTGGCAATTTTATGATAAATCATATCAAGCTTATATAATGATTTTTTAGTGCTATGATTAAATAAGTGACTACCATAGTTTAAGAGGGGAACCAATAATTGCTTAGCCACTTTCAAGCGCTCTCTCCTACTCAAACAGTATGAAGAACATCTCGTTGCTCTCAGCTTTCTTCCCATCTTATTTACCAAGGAGTCAATATGAAACTCAAAAGTTAACTGTTGATCGAATTCCACTCCCAGGTACTTGTAGTTTTGCACCTGGGATATGATAGAGCCATTACCTGTTCTGATTAGTAAAGTTTGAGATAGTTTCTCTTTGAGTCTCCTGTTGGCACATAATAACATGCTTTTGGTCTTGTTTAGATTCATAGGTAAATCTTTGGATACAAACCAGTTTTCCAGGTGATTAAAATCTTCCTGGAGTTTAAAATTCAATGTCTTGGGTATCATCTCCCTCTGCCATTATTACTGTATCATCAGCATATAGTGTTACAGTATATGAGAATGCTGGATGTATCTAGGGAGACTGTTCATATATACCAAGAACATCAAAGGGCCCAATATTGAGCCTTGGGGCACTCCCCTAATGGTTTGGGCCAAGCCAGAATTTACATTACCTACAAATACTGATTGAAAGCAGTTTTCTAGGTAGGATATAAACCAAATCATGGGTTTATTCTTTGCTCCGATTGCCTCTAGATAAGCCAAAAGTTTTCTGTGTTCTAACAAATCAAAAGCTTTGGACAGGTCAATGGCCCACTGACCAAACTTCCCCTAAGGGGGTAATCAGTTGGTCATAAATGTCCGTGAGCACAGTCTCCGTAGACAGCCTTTTCTAAACCCATATTGTATTGGAGTGAATCTTTGGTATTTTCCCAAATAGTCCATAAGTTGGGAATGAAGTAAACGTTCCATCAATTTTGAAACAACCGAGAGCAAAACAATGGGCCTGTAAATCGAAGGATTTGAGGAGTCACCCCCCCAAATATAGGGATAACCTTTGCTCTTTTCCACTTACTGGGGAACATTCCCTGAGTTAAACACACATTAAACAGATTAGCAAGAGGTTTAGAAATTTCTTCAGCTGAAGCTTTCAAAAAAATTACCTCTATATTGTCCATGCCACATGCTTTATTAGTTTTTTTTTATTATTTCTGCAAGCAACTCTCTTGTTTTGATCATTTTAAATCTAAAATCAGGAATGGTATTAATAACTCTTTGATTCACCACCGGAGTTTCCTTATTATTAAGATTAATGTCAGCCAGTTTTATATCTAGGTCGGAGATTTATGAAGTAGTGGTTTAAAATTTCAACTACTCTTTCTTGAGCAGCAAGTTTACCATTCTCCATTAAAGGTACATTTTTTTTCTTTGATCTGGGTTCACTAAATTTTTTAAAAGCTTCCAGTAATGTTTTGGCTCATTAGTATTTTCTATCTTTTATTTATAAAAACACCCTTTTATTTTCCTAATCTTTCACTTGGCTAAATTCCTAACCTGTTTAAACTTTTCCCACAGATTCTGATCAAGTGTTTCATTGGCTTTTTTCCATAGCCTATATTTTTCTTTTAGTAATGTTTTTATGGAATCGGTTATCCATGGAAGTCATCATCATCATCATCATCACTTTATTTATATAAGGCACCCTTCCAATGCTCAGGACGCCTTTACAACACTCCTTAAAAACACAATATTACAGCTTAAAAAGATTAAAACATACCAATGAAATATATCAATACACATTTTCACTACTTTCCTGAAAATGCCTAGTTAAACAGATAGGTTTTCAGTGACTTTTTAAACCTTCTACGGTCAGGCTATCTCATATCTGGTGAGGTAGAGAATTCCACAGGGTAGGTGCTATAAAGGCAAAAGATCTTCCCCCAGATGTTTCAAGGGATACCCTGGGAATCTGCAGCAATCCCTTGCCAGAGGATCAGAGTGAGTGGGTGGGGCAGTTAGCACACAGGAGTTCTTTCAGGTAGTGGAGTCCCTGCTCATGTAGGGCTTTGTAGGTCAGCAATGCGACCTTGAAGGTAATCCACCACTGTATTGGCAACCAGTGCAGTTCATGCAGCACAAGTGTTATATGACTGGATCTAGAAGTTCCAGTTAACAACCTGGCCGTCATGTCTGCACTAGCTGCAAGCAGCAGATATCTACCCCCAGTAGCCCTAAGTAAAGGGCGTTGCAGTAATCAAAATGACTGGTGACAAAGGCATGGACCAAGGTAGGAAGATCTTTGGGTGGGACCAGGTGCTTCACCTGGGCTATGTTCCTTAGATGGTAATAGGAAGATCTGACTACAGCAGAAAACTGCACCCTCAGGGTCAGGCCTTCATCAAAAACCATGCCCAGGTTTTGCATCTGGCCCGAGGCAATAAGTGGGATTCCCCCAAGATGTAATCCTCGAGGGTTTTCCCACCCATGCCCCTATCATCCTATAAGATTCAGAGGAGACAGGAGGAGGTGCTACTTCACTGAGAGGGTGGTGGACCCATGGAATGCACTGCCTAGGGGGCTGGTGGAGGCAGAGACAGTGGAGGGGTTCAAGAGTGGGTGGGACAGGTCCAGGGGAAGGGTTCTGGAAGCAAAATCCAATGCAGCGAGAATATCCGGCACTGGGAATGGAGAGGCCAGAGAAGGCGAGGGGGGCAGCAAGGTCAGCTCCCAGGGTGGGGGGCTGATGAAATGAGCAGACACGAAAGACCGTTAGGCCTATTCTGCTGGCATTTTAGTATGTTAGTATAACCAGGGTCCACCAACAAAACCTCTGTTTTCCTAGAGTTCAACCGTAGCCAACTGGTACTCATCAAGTTCTGAATCTTCAGTAGGCAGTTATTAAACACCATGGCAGAATCTAATTCCTGTTTGGGCACAAAAGACATGTACAGTTGAAAGTCATCAGCACAGCAATGAAAACTCAACCCGTACTGTCTTATAATGTTCCCCAGTGGAAGCATATACACAGTGAATAACATCGGGGACAGCACTCAGCCCTGTGGAACCCCGCAAGGAAGCCCATGAAGGGCCAAGGAATAAATCCCTGACACCAATCTCTGGGACCTACCCTCGAGGAAAGATCTAAACCAACTGAGGACCACCCCTCTCAGTCCACAGAAAAACCATAGGCGCTTCGAGCAGCACCCCATGGTCCACCATGTCAATTGCTACTGAGAGATCAAGGAGAACCAAGATAGAATGGGTTCTCCAATCTCTTGCTATCAGAAGGTCATTTAGTACCTGTACTATGGCTGTTTGGTGCAGTGCCTTTTTCTGAAGCAGACTGGAGAGGGTTGTAGATATTGTGGTTGGTTAAATGATCCTCCAACTTCAGAGCGACCACCTTCTCAATAACTTTCCCTACAAAGGGCAAGTTTGAGACCAGTCTGTAGTTAGCTGGGCAGTCGGGGTCAAGGGAGTTTTTTTTTTTAAAAAGGGGACATATTACTGCCTCCTTTAAGGGATCTGGAAAGACCCTTTCTCCAATGAAACCCCCACTATCCCAGCAAGGACAGGGTCAATGACCTCAACACACCCCACTAATTGGCATGTAGGGCCCGGATCAAAATTACAGTAGGTTGGGCACAGAGTCTGGATGATCCTTACTATATCCATGACTACTGGTTGGCTAAAAACAGACCAAGTCTGTCGGGTATTAGTACCATCCTATTGAGTGATGCAAGCTCCGATGGGAAGGCACTGACTGATCTCATCCCTGAAGATGGACACCTTATCAGCAAAGAACTGCGCAAACTCCTCATACTGCACTTGTGACAACGTTCGTTAAGAGTGAAGACAGGCTGCATTGCACAGTCTGTCCATAGTTTGGAAGAGGTGGGCTGGCCTGTTCTTCACCATAGCAATTTCCCTGGACAGGAACTCTGCCTTCTTATGGGAAATTTCTGATTGATAGATCTTATAATGATCCATCAATCTAAGCCTATCCACCTCCAGGTGAGTTTTCGCCAGTGTCTTTCCAACCTTCACCCCTGCCTTTTCAACTCACGGAGCTCCCCATTAAACCAGGGAGCACCCAGGTGAGATGTAAAAGGGTGAACACGAGAAGGAGTAATGATATCCACGGCCTCAGTAACAGCCTTATTATAGGCTGACACAAGAGGCCCCAGATCAGTGCTATCTCTTGGAAGTCCCGAGAGGTCCAGCACCATCATTAGGCCTTCTGAGGTAACATCTCTCAAATGATGGTACTGTACAAACTCCTTTGGAGCAGGCCTATTTGGGGGGGGCTGCAAAACTGAATCTCAGGATGTGATGGTGAGACCAACCGACTGGCTCCACCTGCATATTGGACATCTCCATCCCCAGATGGAACACCAAGTCCAATGAGTGCCCTTTCTTGTGGGTTGCAGTGGTAATAACCTTTGTTAGGCCCGATGAATCCATCAGTTGGAGGAGGTTTTGTCCAAATGGTGAGAGTTCATTGTTGACCAGTGCATTGAAATCCCCCAGAATCAACCATCTGGAGGATTCCAACACCACATCAGCAATGAAGTCCGCAACCTCCTTCAAGAACTCCCTCCCATCATGTGGTGGACGGTAAATGAGAAGGGTCCTGTAGTCTACACCTGCACTCACTATACACTCAATGGAGTTGGTTGCTTCAACTGGCACTTCCCTGAGACCCAGTTCTTGTCTAAACCAGACAGCAACCCCCCCCAATGATCCTCTCTCGGGTGGTGAATCACCGAGAACCCGGATGGAACTGCAGCTTCCAAAATAGGGCCAGCACTCTCATCCAGCCAGGTCTTGGTGATACAAGCCAAGTAAGCAGATGCCACAAGATCTGCAACGACTGCAGTCTTATTTCTAATTGACCTGGCATTGCTTAACACCACCCGAAAGGGATTGGAGTACAAGGGTGGCCCCACTTCCTGCCTGACCAAGTCAGAACCCTTGGGTATGGGCATAAGACAAGAATAACTGTAAAACTTTGTATTCTTACTGATAAATACCATACAAATACATAACTGTACTGATCTGTTACCTGTAATTTGTTGTTCACCCGGGTCGCCCCTGAAAAAGGGACCTCCGGGGCCCAGTGGGCCTACCCGGTCATCAAAATTCAATAAATAAACAATAAATAAATAACCTCATTCCTGTGTCCATTTTGCCCCAGGTCGCCTCCTAGTCCTCACTGTCCCAATCTATCCACTTCTTTCCCATCCCCCTCAAGAGTTCCAGAACCTCCCACTTCTCCTACTCCCTCATCTCTTTAAGATGCTGAAAGCACGACATCTCAAATAAACTTCAAATGGGAGCGGTGGATGGTAAAACAGATGGAGGTCCCTTAATCTCGAGGGGGAGTACCGCCTGACCATATTCTTAACTCCCCAGCACATACTTCAGGTACTCACATACACACACCAAAGTTAACACAATCACACTACCACTCACTCATCCCCTCTCCCAACCAAATTCTCCTTAAACTCTTACAAATACTAAGCTAATAAAATTAGCCCTATATCAATTACTTCCTGATGAACTTTTAGGACTCCTTAACCCCATTTCCACAGGGTTTAATTCAACAATCAACAAAAGTCCTTAACACACAGTCAGTTTGTCATAGGTCTTTACCAAAGCAGTGTTAAATTAAATTTAAAACCCTCAGGCACTCTCACTACCTGGAGGATCCAAAATGAGCACAGACACTCTCACTGCCCAAGACAATAATTGAACAAGTAGTGCAAGGCCAGGGGAGAGAGAAAATGGAACACCATAAGAAACTCCAAAAAATTAAAAACTGTATGGACTGAACTTAGAACCAGTAGAACAAAATCATAAAAGAAAAAAGTTTGAGTTCTGACTGTAGGTTTGAGTTCTGATCATAAGTTTCCCGTAGGCAAATTTCCTTAAAGCAGGGACCTCCCGACATCAATCTAGGTCTTGTCCAACACTGCCAGACACCCAAAAGCCCTATCTATGAGGGCCGCTGTCAGAAATATCTGCCCCACCATCTCAGCACCTCATTTGCGCCAGCCCACTGGCTGGCCCAGTGAAGGGTCTTGGAAAACTACAGGCTCACCAGCTTTGGTTTAATCTTTATTTTCCTTAGGGGAGCACATAAGTTACAAATACCCAAAACAGAGTTTGATAAATCATCTACTGCTAAATCTGTATCAGGTATGAGGGCCATGCTGTTCAAACATAAGGCTCTGACTTTGTCTAGGAACTCTTGGGGGTTGTATTTTTTAAAGCACATTTTTGTTACAAAAGAGGGAATGTTTTGGTGGTTACTACTTTTTGAAACTATTACCTCCCACATTATGGTATTATGGTCTCCCAAGTTTGGAGGGGTTACCCCTTTATCAACCACTTACATACCAGTTATTACAAAAATTAAATTGAGTAACCTGAGCTTAATAAATATCCTTTCCTGGTTGGAGTGGTTATTATTTGTTCCACATGAAGGGGCTAAATAAGTTATCTCAATGTTTCCCCCTTGTCTCCCCCCCCCCCAAGCTGCAATAAAATTACCAATCACAAATGAATTGTTGATTTTGTACTTGTGTCAAGATTTTTAGTACAAGAGGTTAAAATACATTGACCTTGACCTTAGGAGAAGCATGAATATTCCCTATAACTAATTTAAAATTTTATATTTGGACAAGGATACATTCCATCCCCCCTAGTGAACCTGAGTAAAGCAATTTAGTTGGGCCCAAGGTATCCTTTATATAAAGTAAGACCCCACCTCCTCATGCATTTCTATCTTGTCAGAAACTGTGACACTCATTTAATTCAGTTTCTTTAGTGTCAGCTACTTTGATTAACCAAGTCTCAGTTAATGTAATCACATCATAAGAGATGTTATGTACCAAGGATTTAAACAAATCAATTTTCTTTATAAGGCTCCTTGCATTATCATGAACTATTTTAATGGTTTGGACCACTAGGTCTGGGTTTAGCTTGATATCCCCACCAAGAATTAATGAAAATCACAAGATTTCTTCTCTTTTTGGGAACTTCCTGTCTTGGACTTAAATTTGATGCTATATTCCTAGCCAACTAGAAACTTAATGCAAGGGGATTAGCATCCACTGGTGTTATGAAATATAATATTGTTATAACCCCAACCAGCAGGCTCAGAAGATAAGACATCCTGGATTTCATTATTATTCCTACCTGATGCAGAATTGTGCTGTAGGTGTATCTCTGTACTGTGCTGTGTAATAACAAGTGTCAAGGTAAATCCCTGTGCAGTAGTAAAAATGTAAACTAATATTTACCAATAAGAACAATAGCAATAAAAGTTAACTGGTATAACTTATTTTAAATTTCTAGGCAATCTACTCCACAAACATTACTTTTACCTGATCATAAGTTTACTATCGAAATCTTTATAAAAACCATAGTTGTATCAAATAGTAAATAAATTCTATCAATCAGCGTTGAGAGGTAATGCACCGGTGGGTATCTCAATACTTCCAGCGTCAGTGTGTTTACTCTAACAAAACAGTAGAAATCTCTTAAAGAGAGGGTAAGAAAGGGGGAGGAGTGGCGCTTTATGTAAGGGATAGCATAAAAGCTACAGAGACACAGGGAATACTTTGAGTGGCAGAGGCACAGTTTGTTACCTAGAGACATAGGAATGGAATTACTTTTGCACTGGCATAATCTATAGACCTCTAGCATGGGATAAGGTACTGGTGGAAGCCATCCAAAAGATGGTGACCAGGGAGGAGTTGCTGCTGGTGGGGGACTTAAATCTGCCAGATGTGGATTGGAGCATCTCAGCTCAGCTTCAGCTAGGATCAGGGACATTATGGACTCCCTGTAGGGGACATTCCGCTGGCAACTAGTAAGGGAACCCACTAATGAGGGAGCAGTGTTGGACCTGGTACTCACCAATGGGGACAACACTAAAGACGTCAAGGTAGGTGACAACCTCAGGTCTAGAGATCACCATACAGTGTGGTTCAATATAACTACTGAGGCAAAACTGAACCACACTAAGGCGAGGGTTCTGAACTTCAGGAGGGCCAACTTTACAAAGATGGAGGATTGCCTTAGGGATGTTCTGGCAGGGGAGGATGACAGGAGTGAGTGGAATAAGAGTGGGCAATTCTAAACGGGGCCATAGGAAAGACAAAAAAACATCTGCCTCAGTCACATAAGCAAAAACAGGTGGAAAAAGAGACTGCAATGGTTCTCAAAAAAGGTGGCTTGGATGGTAAGGTCAAAACAGTTAGTATTCAGCAAGTATAAGGTGACACAGAGGGAGGAGGATAGGAAGGCGTATCATGAGACACGGGGATGCAAAGAAAGCAGTCAGGAGTGCAAAGGTGCAAACAGAGGCGAAAATTGCATAGGCGGATTTGTAAGTGAAAGGAGAAGAAAGACGGGAGGGATTGTAAGACTAATGAGGAAAGGGGAAGAGTGTGTGGAGGGGGAACAGGAAAAGGCAGGCATCCTGAACAAATATTTTTGTTTAGTGTTCACAGAGGAAGGGGAAGGTGAGGAACCACAGTTAAGTGACAGGAGCATCGAAGGAAGGGAGGTGGACACTAGTCAATTTACAGAGGAGAGAATCCAGAAGGAACTCACAAATCTTAAAGTGGACAAGACAATGGGGCCAGATGGGATAAATCCAAGGATATTGAAGGAGCTCAGAGAGGTGCTGGCTACAGCTCTGACAGTCCTGTTCAACCATGCACTGAATATGGGAGTGGTCCCGGAGGAAAATTAAAAGCCAGTCAGTCTGACCTTAGTTGTGGGGAATTAATGGAATCACTGCTGAAGGAAAGGATTGTGCAATATCTTGATTCCAGAACTTTACAGGATCTGAGGCAGCATGGATTCACCAGGGGGAGGTCATGTCAAACAAATCTGATAGATTTCTTTGACCGGATCACCAGGGAAGTAGATCAGGGTGAAAGGGTGTGCATACCTACAAGCTCTAGTAACCCTCATGAGACTGCCTTCAGTTCACAGTTTAAGGGAACATAACATTATGATGTAGAGTTTTATTTGTGGTCTTAGCCTACCACCTAGTGGTGTAAGCTAATATGTAAGATTAGCATGGCTTTCTGAAAAGCTCTATTGTTACCCAAAAGTGTTGCCTATAGTGTGTCAGTAATATTGCTTATCTATGTGTACGTGTGAAAAGTTATAGTTTTAGGTGCCAAGACGCCCATCCTGTCCACCAATGAGAGCCTTGCACTGCTTGGCAGATGAGACATTACTTAGGTAACAGACATTCTTATCTGTACTATTTAAGATAATGTAAGTTCTTTGCTCACTGAGTGTTCTGCGTGATCACCCAGATGTTCAGAGAGGTGCCAGACTCTCAACTGTCTAGGTAAGCAGTTTTATTTGTGTACCAGATAATAAACTTTGTAGACTGCAACACCTGTCTCTGTGTATTGTCTGCCATCAGGTCAGAGTATTCTGTCAGAACCCAGCTTGTCAGTATCAAGCTTACAGGTGGATGTGAGCTACCTAGATTTGAGTAAGGCCTTCAACACTGTTCTACATAGGAGACTAGTAAACAAGCTGGGCAGTCTGGGAGTGGGGCCACAAGTGATAAAATGGCTAAGGAATTGGGTGGAGGATAGGCATCAAAGGGTGGTGGTAAACAGAGTTCACTCCGAGGAAGGTATGGTGACCAGTGAGGTGCCACATGGATCAGTACTGGGAAAGGTCCTCTTTAATGTATTTATTAGTGACCTTGCAGAGGGCCTAGAAAGGAGGGTGTGCCTTTTTGCAGATGAAACTAAAATCTTTTTTTTCAATTCCAACTTTATTAACAGATTTTCCATAATACGGGGGACAGAGAATTACAATGTACACTGCATATGTACAGAATGATGCATGATCTGCCCCATCCCCCCTCCCTTCCCCCCACCCCATACAGCAGTAAGAATCCATGTTGTAGTATAGAAAGCATTACAGTGTGCTAGAATAAATTAAAGTACACTATTACAATGACTCATTTATCCATATTAATCATGATTAGGGTGTGAAGGGGATCCCAAATACTCTTGTATCTCTGCAACTTATTATGGAGGCTCGCTATAGCTTTCTTTGTGCGAAGGTTAACCAGAATTTCATTGATCCATTCCTGATATGTTGGACTAACTGCATCCTTCCAATGCCTAAGTACAATTTTTTAACGGATAATGCAATCATGGAAATGTGAAATCTCCTGATTTTAGCTTCGATAGAGGACAAATCTCCCAACTAACAGATGTCTGGGGTGAAGCAAACCTGAAAACCCAGAATAGGATCTAAGTTAGTTTGGATAGCCACCCACAATGGCCTTATCTTGGGGCATGACCAAAAAATGTCTAGAAGTGTACCATCTTCCTGACATCCTCTAGTACAAGTCCCCGACCCTATAGGGCCCCATTTCATCAACTTTACTGGGTGTACTACATAATGTGCATAATATGATATTGCATAAGCCGTAATCTATCCTGAGATACATATCTATGACAAAACTTCCATAAAACTGGCCAATTAGGAGTGTATTGGGGAAAAAAGGAAACCCAGAGCTTGGTGGGACCTTCGGGTCTCCCGTACTTCCAGTGGAATAAAGCTCTGTATATTTTAGAGATAACACTTGAAGAACCCATTAAGGAGGAAAGTTCAGATACCAATGAAAAGGCAGGTGGGTGAGGAGGGGTATTACCAAATACTGTGGAAAGCAGGTGCTTTAATTGGACCACTCTGAAATGGTGAGCTACCGGGATGTCAAATTTACGAATTATATTAGAAACTGAGAGCCATGCCCACTCATCGTCCAGAAAAGTAGAAACTATCCCATCCCTAGTTTGGGGGTAAATACAAGAGATCCTCCATTTAATTATGGTGAAGGATGGGGAGTTCCAAATGGACTGGGGCAGATCCAAGTGTGGGGTCTACCGCAAAAATGAACAGAGCTGTACATGAACTTTTAATGACGTCCAAAGGCTGGGGCGTCTGCAGGCATCTTGAAGGGATGCAATTTTGACATGAAGCATAGTCAAGGGATCCATATTCTCAGACTGGATAAAATCTAACTCAATTTTGAGCCAGACCGGTCTTAGGTGCTCGGGACCCGGACTCACCCACCGCATGTATTTTGCTATGTGACTAGCCCAGTAATAGATTGCCAAATGTGGGATTCGCAACCCTCCATCCATTTTTGGAGTGGCCAGTTTTTAATATGCCAGCCTGGATTGCTTATTGGACCAGATAAAGTTAAAAAAACTTCTGTGCATTCTCTGAAACCAGGACAAAGGAATGAAGGAGTTAAGGAGCGAGAGGGGATAAAACAAACGAGGGAAAACATTCATTTTAATTATATTAATACGACCCCAGAGGGAAACAGGAAGCTTAGACCATCTTTTGAGGTCCTGGACAATTGCTTGGGAAAGGGGCTCCAAGTTTTCTTTGAACCATGAAGAGGGGTTATGTGTTAAATTGATACCCAGGTATCTAAGAATGCAGGGTGACCAACAAAGACCAAAAGGGTAATATCACTCTTAAAAACCTTGTGGTTAAGAGGGAAAATGGACGATTTGTTGGCATTCAATTTATAATTTGAGAAAGCACTGAACTTAGCTATTTCCCCTAACATAGCAGGGATAGATGCTGTTGGGTGAGACAGATGGAGGAGAAGATCATCAGTATAAGCCGTGATCTTCACCACGTTGCTCCCTATCGGTATGCCTCATATCTCCGGATTATTAAGAATATTTCAGATAAGGGGCTCTAAGTATAAATTAAATAAAAGAGGAGAAAGGGGGCAACCCTGCCTGGTGCCGGAAAATAAAGAAAAGGGTTTGCAAAATGCTCCATTGCCAGAAACTCTGGCTGAGGGGGTCAGATATAGAGCCCGAATCCAATCTATGAACATGGTAGGAAAGTTGAATACCTTCAAAACCTGGAACAAGAAGTTCCAGTTGACATGATCAAATACCTTCTCGGCATCCAGGGAAACCAATCTCGCAGGAAAGGTGGCATCCCTGGCCACCGAGAAGACATACGAAAGAGTGCATAAAAGGTCTGACGATGACCGTCCCCCTCATGAATCCAACAGACGAAACTAAAATCTGCAATAGGCTAGACACTCCGGGGGGTGGGAAAAAAGAATAGGGATCTAGGAAAGCTTGAGGAGTGTTCAAGAATGTGGCAACTAAGTTTCAATGCAAAGAAGTGCAAAATTATGAACTGGGGCCATAGAAACCCAGTGGTGGAGTACAAGATGGGGGAGTGGTACTGAAGACCACCTAACAGGAAAGATACCAGGGGTAATCATATCTGATGACCTAAAGGTGGCCATACAGTATGAAAAGGCTGTGGGGAGAGCCAGTGGGATGCTAGAGTGCATAGGGAGGAATATCATCCTCAGAAAGAGGGAGTTGGTGATACCACTGTATAAATCGTTGGTGAGACTTCACTTGGAGTACTGTGTCCTGTTCTGGAGATCACGTCTCCAGTAGGCCATAGACAGAGTAGAGGCAGTCCAAAGAAACGCAACAAAATTGGTGCAGGGTCTGTACCAGAGACCATATGAGGAGAGACAAAAGGAACTCAATATGTACACCCTGGAGGAAAGAAGGAAAAGGGGTGATATGATAGAGACATTCAAATACATCATAGGTATAAATAGGGTTAAAGAGTGAAGCATTTTTCAGAATAAAAAGATGCTCAAGAACAAAGGGGCATGCTATGAAACTGGAGGGGGTAGACTCAGGAGAAATATAAGGAAGCACTTCTTCACAGAGAGAGTGGTGGATACATAGAAACATAGAAGTTGATGGCAGATAAGGACCGCAAGGCCCATCCAGTCTGCCCATTTCTTTTTCTACCTTATGAATGTGCCATCGGCATTTGCTCTGTCAATGGCCTATCTATTCATACTTATCTGTATTGATCCTTGCTGCCTATCCCATGCATGTTTGAAGCCCTGCACTGTATTCATATCCACCACTTCCAAGAGTAGGCCATTCCATGCATCCACCACCCTTTTTTTGAAAAGAACTTCCTCACATTACCCCTTAATCTGCCTCCATCTAATCTCATGCTGTGTCCTCTTGTCCTGCTATTTTTGTTATATTGCGACATGCTAGACTCTTTCACCTTGTTAATGCCCTTAAGGTGATTGAATGTTTCTTTCCTATCACCTCTCTCCCTCCTTTGCTCCAGGGTATACATATTGAGTTCCGTTAATCTGTCCTCATATGTTTTCTGATGCAGTCCCTGCATCATTTTGGTTGCCCTTTCTCTGGACTCCCTCAATTTGGTTAATGTCCTTGTGAAGGTGTGGCTTCCAGTATTGCATGCAGTACTCCAGGTGGGGCCTAACCAGTGTCTTGTAAAGAGGGATTATTACCTCCCTCTTATGACTTGTGATACCCCTACTTATACACCGCAACATCCCCCTGGCCTTACCTACTGCTTTAGTGGTCTGCTTGGATGATTTCAGGTCATCTGTGATGATGATGCCCAAGTCTCTTTCTTCCCTTGTGACTGCCAGCAATTCCCTTCCCAACCTATAGGTGGCTTCAGGGTTTCTCTCTCTCTCTCTCTCCTATGTGCATGATCTTGCACTTCTTTGCGTTAAACCCCAGTTGTCACTCTTCTGACCATTTTGCCAGTTTATCCAGATCACTTCTCATTCTGCCCACCCCATCTGGATCATTTACTCTTTTGCAGATCTTGGTGTCATCTGCAAACAGACAAACCTTACCATCCAGTCCATCTGTAATGTCACTGATGAAGGTAATAATGAGGACTGACCCCAAAACTGATCCCTGAGGTACCTCACTTGTGACTTGCATCTCTTCTGACCGTATAATGTTTACCACCACTCTCTGTTTTCTGCCCATCAACCAGTTTGCCACCCCAAGCCTACCCAACTTCTGACCCACCCCGAGCCTACCCAGCTTATTAATCAAGCTTCTATGTGGAACAGTATCGAAAGCTTTGCTGAAGTAAAGGTAGGCGACATCAACTGTTCCCCCTAGGTTCACCACTCTGGTTACCCAGTCAAAGAAATTTATGAGACTAGTTTGACAGGACCTTCCTTGTTATAAACCCATGCTGTCTTGGATCCTGTGCTCCTATGGATTCCAGGAGTTGCACTATCCTTTCCTTAAGGAGTGTCTCCATAATCTTGCCCACTAATGAGGTAAGACTGACTGGTCTGTAGTTCTCTGCCTCCTCCCTGCTACCACTATTGTGGAGCGGGATCACATGAGCCCTTCTCCAGTCTTCTGGGACCTCTCCTGTGCTTAGAGACTCACTAAACAGTTCTGATAATGACTCTGTTAGTTCCACCCTTAGCTGCTTTAGTAACCTGGGATGTATGCCATCAGGTCTCATTGCCTTGTCTACCCTGAGCTTATAGAGCTCTTGTAGGACCCTTTCTTTTGTGAAGGGACTAGTGCACACCTCCCTCCCCCCTGTGTCCATGGTGCTGAGCTGTGGGCCCTGCCCTACCTTTTCCTCAGTAAATACTGAGCAGAAGTATCTATTTAGGATAGATGCTTTTACATAGTCCTCCTCCTCACATGCCCCCTTATCCCCATTGATATTAGCAATACCACCTCTGGACTTTGTCCTTTCACTAATGTATCTATAGAAAGTCTTGTCACCTTCTTTTACTGTTCCTGCTAGTGTTTCCTCAGTTTGGGCCTTTGCCTGCCTTACTGCCTTTCCTATTTCCCTTAGGGAAGTTTGGTATTCCTCCCTATCTTCATTTCGCTGCATTCCCCTATATTTCCTGAAGGCCAGCCTCTTGGCTCTGACCTTTTCTGCTACTGTTTTTGAGAACCAAAGAGGTTTCCTTCTTCTTTTGTACTTCCTTTTCTCTCTAACACAATGGGATGTTGCTTCAAGTATTGCATCCTTAATACTTGACCGCTTTGCCTGTACCCCCTTATCTGTATTTCTTCTTGCCAGGGCTAGCTTAACTCTATTGACCATCTTATCAAAGTCAGCTCCTCTGAAGTCCCATATTTTTGCCTTGGAATGGGATGATTTAGTTCTAGTGGCCAAATCATGTGATGGCCACTGGCCCCCAGGTGACCTTCTACCTGGAGATCTGTGATCCTTTCCCTGTTAGTACTAGATTAAGGATTGCCCTGTCTCTTGTGGGTTGTTGTACCAGTTGTTTGAGGCCCTTTCCCTGCAAGGAATCCACTGTGTGTCTAGTTCTGGCAGATGTTCCTGCTGGTATTGACCAATCTGTATCAGGCATGTTGAAGTTTCCCATTGTCAGAACCTCCCCCTTAGCTGTCATGTTTTGTATATCTTCTAACAGTAACGTGTCTATATCCTTCCCATGGTCTGGAGGCCTGTAGACAACCCCGGTTCATATGGATGTCCCATTTCCTGTTTCCAGGGTGACCCATAGTTCTTTTGGCTTCTTATGTGTATTCTGAATTTCTGTAGCTTTGATATTTTCATTGACATAAAGGGCCACTCCACCACCCCCCTTTTTGCACCTTGCCTCTGTCATTTTTGTCTGTAAGTCTGGGATCTTGTTTCCCGGACTGTGAGCATTTGGGTACATGATTTTCCACTGGCCAGATTTTGGTGTGTTGGTTGTTGGGTGAGGTCTGGCATTTCCCCTGTGCGTCGTAGGGGATCTGGACATTTTTCCTTATCTGGTGATGCAAATGAACTACAAACATGCTGAACTCCTGTTTGATCACTAGCTGAGGGGGGAGGGTTGTTCTTCCCATTCAATGTATCGGATGCTGCACCTCTCCCAATTTGCTAGTTTAAATAATCTGCAAAGACATCAAACTTCTGCACCAATGCACTGACTCCCTCCTTAGTCAGATGCAGTCCATCAAATTTAAAGAACTTTCACTCCCCAAACTGTTGCCAGTTATCTACAAATTTGTGTCTTTTTTTCCTGGCACCAGCCCTTGAGCCACATGTTTAGCTCCCCTATCTCCTCTTCTCTGAACTTCTGTCCATCTGCTCCCCTCTCCCAGACTGGCAGGATCTCAGAGAAGGAGATGCCAGATGAAATGGATAATAGTTTGTCACCCAGCCTTGTCAGGTGCTGCTTGGTCTCCACAACTGACTGGCTGGTGAAATCATTAGTCCCTATGTGTACCAGGATGTTGATGTTTTCTCCTGCTTCTTGCACAGTTTTAGCAATGTGGTCAGTGTCTCTCCACACTGATGTACCTGGGAGACATCTGACCATTACCGCTGGCTGGAGATAGGTATCAACTCCCTTAATCTTGGAGTTTCTTATGATTATAAGCGTTTTGGATTTCTTTTTTGCCTTTTTTGGTTTTGGTTCCTGTTTTGGGTGAATTTTGTTGTGCTAGCTCCTATGCTGCAATGTCCTACTCTGCAGTGTCAAGTCACGTCAAGTTTATTTATAAAGTGCCTTTCAAAACCAAGGCGCTATACAAAAATAGATAAAATAATAAAATCCAGACAATTAAAGCAACCATAACTAAGAAGGATAAGCCAGAGTAAAAAGATATGTCTTTAAAACAGTTTTAAAATTATCAACGGTTGGGCATTCTCTCAACCAGCGAGGTAGAGAATTCCACAGGGTTGGTGCCGAAAAGGCAAAGGCACGAGATCCCGATAACTTCAGTCGAACCCTCAGAATCTCTAGCAGTCCCTCTCTGGCGGAATGGAGAGGATGGAGGGGGCGATAGGGAATCAGAAGATCTTTCAGGTAACCGGGTCCCTGGTCGTGTAAGGCTTTAAAGGTTGGTAAACCAACCTTAAAGGTGATCCGCCACCGAACAGGCAGCCAGTGCAGTTCGTGAAGCAAAGGCGTAATATGACTGGTTCTAAGAGTCCCAGTCAAAAGCCTGGCTGCAGCGTTCTGCACCAGCTGAAGGCGGCGGATATCAACTCCTGGTAGCCCTAGGTAGAGGGAATCGCAGTAGTCCAGATGGGTAGTGACAAAGGTGTGGACCAAAGTTGGAAGGTCCTCCTGGGGAATCAGATGTTTCACCTGGGCGATATTCCTCAGATGGTAAAAAAGAGGATCTGACAACAGCTGATACCTGAGATTTCAGGGTCAGACCATCATCAGAAATAATGCCCAGATTTCGCACCTGTCCAGAGGTAGAGAGCGGTACACCACCAAGTAATAAACCTGATGGCTGTCCAGCTCCCAGGCCCACCCCTGGACGACCTGGATCCACAACCAATACCTCAGTCTTATCCGGATTGAGTCTCAACCAGCTCGAGCTCATCCAGAGTCTGATCTCATCTAGGCAGTTATTTTTAGTTTAGTTTATTAGTCTAGGAATTAATACCTTTGAGCCAGGGCTCTTTTACAAAGGTTCCACGTCACAAAGAACATTTAACAAAGCACGATACACATTACAGGTAAAACCAGACAGGAAAGTTACATCATAAATTTGCTATTAACAGTTTAAGGCAGTAAAGTTTTTAAGTTTCATAGAAAAACAAGCTATAACAGGTTCAAGCGAGTAGACAATTTCGAGGTTAAGGAAACTTCCAGGGGAGAGGGTGATCATTAGGCGCCAAAAGGAGGCTAGAGAGGAGGGAAAGGTGGTGAGCGGGAGAGTAAGTGAGAGGGGACAGGAAAAAAGGGGGGGAGTGAGTTTGGGTGGGAGACAGGAAGTAGTAGAGGTACCAGAGGGTTCATTAGTCAGGGAGGAAGAGGCCTCAGATGTGAGGATGGACATGAGGAGTAGTAGTCTTTATCTAGCGCAATCACAGTTGCTAGTGGTGGTGAGGTGGGCATAGAGCATGGATTTGAAAGCTCAAGCGAGGTTGAGGATAGAGTAGGTGGACTACTAAGCGCATTGAACCATGTCGGGCCCTGTATGCAAAAGATCTTTGTCCCTGTGCAGTCCAGCATCTCAGAACCAGGAAAGGTTGGCGTTCAGATCTGGTGGAGGGTCGTGAGTCAGGATTCAGTCGGAGTAGGTTTTGAATACATAATGGAGTCAGTCCCAAGATAGATTTTTTTGCCATTGTGCAGGTGAGATAAATAAGACAATTTGATAGGTTCAACCAGCCTGATTCATAGTACAGATCACACGTGTGAGTCAGTCTTTGAGCCCCCGTGAGGAGCCGGCAGGCCTTATTTAGAGTGATTGAGATACGCCTTAGAGCAGTGGAGGTAGCTGAGCCATAAATAATAAGGCCATAGTCAATGATTGAGATTATGGAACTCTGTATAGCTTTTCTCAATGCCGCTTGATTTAGAAATTGACATGTTACGGAATAGTATTCCAAGGCGTTGGTTCACTGTTTCGCAGTGTTGTCAATGTGGGTTGCAAAGGTGAGCCCTTGGTCAAAAGTGATGCCAAGGTATTTGAAAGTATTTACTTGGTCCAGTGTAATTCCAGAGAGGTTTGTATGGTGAGTGGAGTATGCCTATTTTTATTTTGGTGATTGGAGAAGAGCATGGCTTTTTTTTTTGTGGTTTAGCACAAGTTTACTATCCAGGAACCACCTTTCAACACTAGAGAAAGCAAGTTGCAGGCTTTTTTGTAGGGAGTTTTGATCCTTGTGGGAAGAGAGAATTACAGCATCATCAGCGTATAAGATTATTTTCTCCTGGCAGATATCTGGGAGGGAGTTAAGTAACAGGATAAGAGGAGCGGTCCAAGAATTGATCCCTGTGGTACACCCGAGAGAACTGGTTTGAAGTCGGAGAGTTCATTAGAGATTTTTACAGCCTGTGACCGATTGGACAGGTAACTTTTTACCCAAGCACAAGAACCTTCGGCCAGGCCTAGGCTAGAAAGTAGGGAGGTAAGTAGGCCATGATGGACTGTGTCGAAAGCTTTTGTAAGATCGATAAAGACTGCACCTGTTTGGCACCTTTGTCCACGGCTGAGTGGACTTCTCCAGAGAAATCAAGTAAGGCTGTTGTTGTACTATGTCCTTTCCTAAAGCCGTGCTGTTGATTACAGAGTAGATTGTATTTGTCCAGGTAATCAGAGAGTTGGTCTGCCACTATTCGTTCAAGTGCTTTGAGAGGGGAGGAGTATTGATATTGGTCGATAGTTTCCTGTTGAGGTTTTGTCCCCTTTGTGCACTGGCGTAACTATGGCAGATTCCCATTTGTTGGGAAATTGACTTTGGCAAAGTGGCAGATTAAGAATTTTGCAAGGTGAATTACTTCATCCAGGGTGAGAGACAGGATTTTAGATCTAGCCTGTCACTACTTGTTCTGGATTTGGAGCAGGCCTTTCTTATGTACTTGTGTGCCAGGTACTTTGATTTTCTTGAAGTAAAATTGTGGTTTGTCATGAGGGGTGTTTTGTGATACTAGGCTAGGCACAGGTAAGTCCGAGAAGAAATCTGGGGGGAGGACCACACTAAGGTCTGTGAATGTCTTATTAAGCGCATCTGCAATAGACTTTGGGTCAAGATTGGTGGATCCATCAACTTTCATAATGGTAGGTGATGATTTTGATTGTTTACCCATTATGTTTCGGATGTTGTCCCAAAAAGCTCTTCCATCACCCCAGGTGGATTCAAGGGCATTTTTGAAATAGGCGCTCTTCATTTGCCTAATTTGTGAGGTACATCTATTTTGTGCCTGCTTGTATTTTAGGGTATCATGAGGTGAGCCTGTGTCTCTGGCAACTGCCAAGAGGTGGTCCCGAACCTTGAGCTCGGCAAGTAGTTTGGCAGTAATTCATGGATTTGATAGTGCTTTGATTTTACGTTTTTTTACTGGGGCGTATAAGTAGCATGCAGAGTTGAAAGATTTAATGAAGTATTCTAGTGCGGTATTAATATCAGTTGATTCAAGGATTGGCGTCCAGTCCTGTTGTAGGAGATGGGTTTTCAACTTGATAAGATTCCCATAAGGCAATACTCTGCTTGTTATAACTTTGGGGGGTGGCTTGAGAAATTTATTAGACCAGGTACAGGACACTGGGAGTGGTCACTGAGGGAGTCAGGAGGACTTTAATGTTTTTTATCCGTCAGGGTGATTTGTGAGAACCCAGTCAATAAGGGTGCTTGTACCAATTTTGTAATTTTTCCGGTGGGGAGGTTATCATCTGAGTCAGGTTTGCTAGGATGTCATCTTTGTAAGAGCCAGTGTCAGAGGCGAGCCAGTTTATGTTGAAATCCCCGAGGAGGAGGAGCTCATTTTCAGAGGGCTGCAGACTAACAAAATCAAGTACAGACTTAATACTGGCACGGTGGTCTTTTGGAGGGATATAGACTGCGGCCACTGTGAGAACATTGTTTTGTGCACCAAGAAGCAGTTTATTAAGTACATTAAGTACATAGAGTGCATCACCCTGGTCGGGGAGAAAGGATAAATACAGCTGAGTATCATCTGCATAGCAGTGAAAACTCAGACTGTATCGCCTGATGATTTCTCCCAATGGCAGCATATACACTGCAAACAGCATGGGAGCTAGAATGGAGCCCTGTGGTACCCCACAAGGCAGGGAGTAAGCGTCAGAGGAATAAATTCCAGTGACAACCCTCTGAAACCTGCCAGTGAGGTAAGAACGAAACCACTTGAGGACTGTACCAGACAGTCCACAAAAGACCCGCAGTCGCTTCAGTAGCACCCCATGGTCTACAGTGTCAAATGCAGCAGATAGATCGAGAAGGACAAGAATGGTACAAGCCTTTTGATCTCTGGGCATTAGGAGGTCGCTCAATACCCGAACAAGGGCAGTCTCAATACTATGCCTTTTCCTGAAACCAGACTGGAGAGTATCATAGACATTATGAGATGTAAGATGATCAATTGCAACACAACTGCCTTTTCAATAACCTTACCAACAAATGGCAGGTTAGAGATAGGCCGGTAGTTAGCTAGACAGTCTGGGTCCAGGGAGGATTTTTTAAGGAGTGGTCGAACTACTGCCTCCTTAAGGGGGTTGGGAAAAAAACCCTCTCCAAGGATTTCCAGATAATGTCAGCAAGGATTGGGTAGATAGCTTCTACACAACCTACTAACAGCGGTGTAGGACCCGGATCCAAACCACAACTAGTTGGTCGCATTGTTTGGATGATCTTCACAATGTCCACAAATTCCAGGCGGTGAAAATCTAACCAGGCAGACTGAGGACAGGACACCACCAGTTGTCCACCACAATGCCCCATAGGAGAGATCGGACACATGCCGGACCTGATGCTGGCAACCTTATCTGCAAAAAACTGAGCGGACTCCTCGCATCTAGGCTGAGAAAAGGCTTCTCTAGGCTGAAGACAGACTGGATTGCACAGTCTGTCCACAGTCCGGAAAAGCTGAGCTGGTCGATTTTGTGCAGCAGAAATCTCTCTGGACAGGAATTCTGCCTTCTTACGAGTGATTTCTGATTGGTAGCTATCATAATGAGCCATCAATCTAAGCTTGTCAGCATCAAGGCCCAATTTCCGCCAGGCTCTCTCCAGCCTTCGGCCTACTCACCTTAATTCCTTCAAGGAGCCATCGAACCATGGGTTCCTTGGACGGATGGTGAGAGACAGAACACGAACAGGTGCAATTTTGTCCAGAGCATCTCCCACAGCCTTATTATAGGCTAATACAAGATCATCTGGACTCATGCATTCACCCAACAAGCTCGATAGATCCAGCACCACCATTAGGTCATTGGGGTTAATACCCCTTAAAGGGCGGTACTGGACCATCTCCGTAGGGGCAGACCTATTAGAGGGGGCCCTGAAACTGAACCTGATGGTGTAATGGTCTGACCAACTGACTGGTTCCACCCCCAGATCAGTGATCTCCATACCCAAGAGAAAGACCAGATCAAGTGAATGACCCCCTATATGGGTAGAGGAGGTAACAACCTGTGTCAGGCCCAGTGTATTCATCAACTGGAGGAGATTTTGACCAAAATGAGATAGTTCATCGTCGACCCAGGCATTGAAATTGCCCAGAAGTATTAATCTGGGAAACCTCAACACCAGGTCAACAATGAAGTCTGCAATCTCCTGTAGGAAGTCACCACCATCACCTGGTGGACGGTAGATGAGGAAAATCCCACAACCTGCACCCTCGCCCAGGATATATTCAAAAGATCTGGTGTTTCCCAATGGCACATCCATCAGGCCCAGCTCAGATTTAAACATAATGGCCACACCCCCGCCCCTACGATCCAGCCTTGGACGGTGTATCACTGAGAACCCGGCTGGAATTGCCAAGGCCAATATAGGGCCTGGATTTTCATCCAGCCAGGTCTCAGTGATGCAAGTCAGATCAGATGAACCAACAAGATCAGCAATAATAGCTGTCTTGTTCTTAATTGATCTGGCATTGCACAACACCGCCAAGGCTGGATGAGCTGTCGAGGAAGACCTCGGCACCTGTCCGATTTCTTCGGGACACTTGGGTATGGGGACAAGATAAGAGTAACCTCTATCCTGATCCCATTTCACCCCAGGGTGTCTTCTGTACCCTAAGACCCCAATCCGCCCTCCCCTTTCCTGTCCCCCACAAGGCCCAGCCTTTCCACCTTCGTCCTCGCCTCCTCAGAATGCCCAATGCTCGACACCTAAAATAGGTGTTAGATGACAATGGTGGGCACTCAAAAGGACGTAATTCCCTGAGCCTAGTGGGGGAATAGTGCCCAACCGTCATTAATCAAATCAAAAAAACAGAATAAAAAACCTATAAATATCAAACTTATAGATAACACACTCTCCTCTCTCTCTCTCACAGAGGGGAGGCGAATAAAACAAACAAACTAACATAAAACCAAAATGAACCCCAACTCAAAAATAACCCAAATAATAAGATGTAGAAAAAATAAAATCAAATAATCATTAAAAACACAGTAAAATATTATCATATACCACTGGATATTAAACCTAAAACAAAATTTGTATTTTAAACAATGAAGCACCTCTCACGTGCAGCAATGCAGCAGATGTTGTATACTCCCCCACTACCACATCTCACATGGTAGGGAACCAATTAAATAAATCGAATTAATAGTTATACAAATTAAATAAATAAAAATATACACCACTCTTACCACCCTCAGTCCAGGAGTTAGAGAAAAACCGAGGAATCAGTTCTCCAGCAGTCCAAAAACTGATAAAATCCAGATGAATCCAAATGAAGAAAAACAAAAAGTTCTAAGCTGGTAAATCCAATAATAAGAGTCCAAATCAAAACCAAATGAGGGAGCCTGAAGGTGTCCCGCAAATCCACTGGCAACTGCGCTTCAAAGACCGATGACTCCAAACAGTCAGTTATCCAAGAAGCAGCAGAATAGTTCAAGGAGGCAGAATACGTCCCTTAATGCAACAGCATCCCCACCCAGTCGACGACCTGCGGCTACAACCGTCTCACAAGTCAGCCCAAACAGCCGAACCCTAAGGCAGTTTAGAAGAAGCCCTGGTCCCCCCAGCTCCCTAGGGAGCACACAAGGTGACTCCTGCCCGGTTGGGGACCAATAGGTGGCTGACACTACCCACAAGATTCAAACAGCTCTCCACACGAACAAAACCACCAGGAAACCTTAATAAAAGCTTGTTTATTTAAACAAGCCTTCTGGTGTGACAGAGTAAATTGGACAATCCGCAGCTCCAATAGAAACCTCCTTGCAAGTTCCCTGGGGCAGATCTACAAATTCTTCAGCAGTCGTAACAACTCCATAGACTTCTTCGATCCTCAATAAAACTACCCGTAAAATCCTAGGAGTCCAAAGATCTTAATTGATCCTAAAAATCCAAGGAAGCAGTAGGGTGGGTCAGCAGGAAACCAGTCCACTCCACAGCACAAATTTAATAGAGCCTGCTGTGTAACCACAAAACACAAAACCTCTGCCCCTTTGTTTGATTTCTGAGATAGAGGCAGATACCTCTTTGTACTTTTTATATGGTTTATGTAGGTGATGTGTTGGAGAGCACCAAGTGATGGGGCACCCAATTTACCCCTCCTAACCACCTGCTAACATCCTGGACCAACTACCCTCTGCAGTTGAGGTGCTACTGTTGGATGCTTGGGAAATGGCAGGCAGTTCTTATAATATATTTCCTCCTGAATATGTGATTTGAGGTGCCCAATCTCTGCCCATGCTGCGTGGAGCTGAGCCCTTAGATTTCAAATGGCCCAGCATGTAGGACAGTGTCCTAAATCCTCTATAACTGCCCTTTTGAAAAGTGTCCCGCAGTACCTGCAGTTAATAATATCCATTCCAGATAAGTTGCTGGGTTTATAACCTGGTAAGAGTAATTAGAAGGAGGAAAATTAAAGCAAAAGTTTAATTTTGTGTTTTGTTTGTTTTTGTATAACTTTGTATAACTTGTTATAACAAGCTTAATTACTTGTGCCCCTGTAAATGAGGTCACTGGGTGGACAACCCTCTGATCTGCCCCTTCCTGCTTTGCTACAGGAACTGTCATGACTGCGCTACCCTATAAAAGGAGTGTAGTGTGGGGTGGTTGGGGATGGGGGTTGGTGGCTGGGCTCTTCCCCTGCTGAAAAGGAAGAACCATGGATAAAAGAAACAAGGAGGTAAAAGCAGAAACAATCAGTCAGCAACAAATGCAGTAGCCCTGAAAGCTTAGCCTAATGGTAGATAAAACGCTAAAGCTTGTAAAGCACTACCTGTAACAATTTCACAAAAGATATACCCTGTAAGAAACATTTTGCTGCTACAGAGAAAAATAAAGCAGTAACAGAAGATATACCTTGCAAAAAAAAATTTGAATCAGAAGAGTACAGCAGTAATCTGTAAGCACACACTTGTAGGCACACCATGTAATAATGCAACAGAAGGTATACCTAGAAAAACTGTATGAATCAGAGAAAAATAAAGCAATAAAATGTTATCAACAAACAGAAACAATCCCTGTGAATACAAAAGAAAACAATGACACACAGTAAATCTGCCTAGCCAAAAGAAACCGTAATCCTTTTCCTTGGTCTGGTAAGGTTATTTACTTCTGTCATTACAAGCAACCTAGAAGAAAAGAGCTCAAGTGAAGCTAGGTGCCTTTGCCTAATCTGCCTGGAACAGCCTTCCAATGGAGGTGGTGGGGACGAAAGCTGTGGAGAGATTCAAGAATGCATGGGATAGGCTTAAAGGAACCTTAGTGGTTAGAGAAGGGAGGGCTAAGCCAGAGATCAAGTAGGGTCTAAGGCATTATAGTAGGTAGGAAAAATGGGCAGACAGACTGGGTGGGGCAAGTAGTTGTTATCTGCAGTCAAATTATATGTTTCTATATTTCTAGGTTTCATTTTTTTGTCAAAATGCAGTCTGATACTTAGACTTTGATTCTTTTAATAAATAATATTTAACAACTTCAATGATTTTCTAGATAATGTTATATTGTGATATTCTCTGTAGTTATGATATGCTGTTATAATATCCATTTGTTATAAGCTAATGTTATATTGTGATATTCTATGTAGTTATGATATGTTCTTATAATTTCCATTTGTTACAATTCTTAGTCATGGGCTATTCAGTTAGTATGAAACATTGGTTTCAGATAAGATCATAATTAGTGTAAGTTGTGGACATGTGTAATTAATCTAGCATTACAACAATTAATATAGGCTGTCACACATATTTCTACTGTATACTGTCAAAGATGCCACACAGATGCTTTCCTCTATCCAATCGAGCTTGAAACTTAGTCAAACTACTGAAAAATATGTAACACATTGAATCAGTACTTTTAGTCAATGATCAATACACAAGTGCTCTCTACCCCCCAACCCAAACCCCCAACTTCACTGAAAGGAAACAGTGTGTCTGAAATGGGCATGGATGGCAATTCACAGTAAAGGATAATATATGAACATCAATACACAGCCAAGCCTGTGTGTTCATCTTGAGTTTTCTGTGGATACTAGTGTACATCATAATTAATATAAGTTTTGTTTATGTGTAAGTACTTGAACATTACAACAATGTAGCATAGGCTGTACTCATATATACTAGTATTGTGTCACAGATGCCACACAGGTGTTTTTATCTACCATATTAAGCTTGATTTTTTTAAATTATTTTAAGAGTTGACTGTATTAGAAAAGAGCTGCAACACATTGAATCTGTGTTTTGAGATTGTCACTAGCTCACAAGTGTCTCCCCACCATCGCCACCCCCACAACCCATCCACATCACTGAAAAGAAACACAGGCCCTGATTCACATAGGGAGATGGAGAAGAAGAAGAAGAAGAAGAAGAATCAGCATTTATATAGCGCTTTTCATACACAGTGTATCCCAAAGTGCTTTACAAGTAATGCTAGACTGGTAGTGAAGTGACTGAATGTGTAGTGGTGGCCATATTGCACATCGTCACTCACACACAGCCTGGATAATTGCTTGAACCAGTTTATAGGAAGGGGAATGTTGTCCAGGACACTGGGAATGTCCCCTACTCTTTGCAAAGAGTGCCCTGGGTTATTTTACTTCCACCTGGACACCCACCAGGACAACACCAGGATGCGTAGAAGGGACCTTGGTTTAACGTCTCATCCAAAGGACAGCACACCCCAGCAGTACCACACCCTCCTAATACTGCACTCAAATGCCAGCGATTTTTAGGTGCAAGCCCAGTCCTGGTGTGGGACGAGAACCCATGACCTTCGGGTCCAGAAGCGGATGTGCTACCAACTGAACCAATTGTGCCAAGCCCTGCGTTAGACTCAGTGGCCGGCTTAGCTGTGCAGACAGCTTTGCCACAGAATACACCCAAATAAAGGAAAATTGGGTACATTTGCAACAGTTTTTCCGATTTACAGCAGCTTGTACCAAATAAGCCCTACAAAACAGGTAGCAAAATTGCTGAAAGCTAAACCAGAAAAAGCTGATCTAGCCTGCAGCAATTGGCACATGGAACTGAGAATCCTGCGTGCTGGCCGGGAGAATGCCGCAAGCCCTGAGCACCATATGTTTAGTGCACCGGGGCTTGCAGCATTCTCAGGACTTTTGTGAATTGACCCCACAGTGTCTGAAAATTGATTGAAGATGATTTGTTATGCATAGAATCCCATGCCTGGAATAAGTTTGTTGCACCGCTGTAGTGCCAGCACAGTGTTGTTGACTGCTGCAACACCACAAATTAGAATGATGTCACACAGGTGCTTTCCTCTAGACAGTCAGATTGGTGCTCGTCTTAAACAAAATCTGTCCAGAGCCAATAGGTCTGCAGGAGAAGAATCTGGGTTAAAAATTATTTTTCTTTTTATATTTTTATACCTAGGTTTGGTAAAGTTAGTAGTGGTGTACCTCAGGGGTCTGTAGTGGGCCCACTTATATTTAACATTGACATTTCAGACATGGTTATTAGTAAATATAACTTTATGACTAAATTTGCAGACAACACAAAAATACGGGGTAAAGTGGATACACCTGAAAGTATAAAAACTATTTCAAATGATTTGCTTCATATTGAAAAATGGGCTATAAATAATTACATGAAATTTAATATTGACAAATGTAAAATTATGCATTTTGGTTTAAAAAAATCCATGTAATAACTATTATATTATACAATGGCAAGAAAGAATCCTGGCTTCTGATTGGTCAGTTGGCCAGCACAACAGGGATGTTATCCTTACGTCACATCCCTGCTGATCAACTAGATGATGATGACATTCAAAGTTTCTTTTTTCACTTGATAATTGCTTGCATGTTCTCTTAAAAAAATATTTTTAAACACTAAACAAAATTCTTTGAAACTATTTTTTTCTGTATAAAACAATGAGCCATTGTATAATAGAAATAATGCTCTCCAGGGTGGGTGTTATCCTGGGACAACATCCCTTCTTGGGTGTTGGATGCCCTCGGTTGGTGGCCTTGGGCCCAACCACCCAAGGCGGGATGTTATCCCAGCATAACACCCATCCTGTCAGGAATTATTCCTTTATTAATAATCAGCCAATTTCCAAATTAACCTGTGAGAGAGACTTGGGTATTATGATCAATAATAAATTAACATCATCTGGCCACTGTATTTAAGTCTGTAAGCAGGCAAATGGACTATTAAATAGAGTAAGGATGACATTCATATCCAGAAGTGAACAGTGCCTTATTCCACTATACAGGTGTTACATTAGACCTCATTTGCATTATGGTACACCATTTTAGAACCTCTGTCTGAAAGGGGACATAGCCATGTTGAAGAGGGTCCAGAGAAGAGTCACTAAAATGGTCTCTAAATTATCAAATACCGATTATGTAAATAGACTAAAGAAAACAGGTTTGTTCTCACTACAACTGAGAAGAACCAGGGGTGACTTACTTCTGTTGCACAAAAGCCTCAATGACGGTAACATGATGGATCTATTGGGTATAAAGCTAACCGATAGACATATAGTAGGAAGATCTCATAACAAAATATTAGATGTAATTTAGGCAAATACATTCAAAATGATAATTTTTATAGTATCAGAGTGGCTAAACTCTGGAACACACTTCCACATGAGTTAATAGAGATAGATAATTTTGATTCCTTTAAAGTAAAAATTAAATGAGTGACTCCAGTCAACTACATAAGTTGGGAATAAATGACCCCCAAATTGCAGGGGACTATCACGATAGGCCTTTGGCCTTCTTTTGTCCTGCTAAACCTGAGTAACCTGAGTAACCTACTTTTCAACACAGCCTTTTGATGAACTTGCCTCATAAAGAAGAGCAGAGAAAATGTTCAACTCCTGGACTAATGGTGATATCATGCAGGGACTGCAAAATCAACTTTTGGGCTGCAAACACACATTTTGGGCAGGAGTTGAAAAAAATGACAGCTGTTACATTAATGAGTTACTGTAACAAAATTGATATGTTGAAATGTTGTGGTAAAAATACTGAATATTATCAAAGTTATGAGCCCACATATGCAAAATTCAGCATATACAGTAGCTTCATAACTTAAAGCAGCAGTGCAACAATCTGAAGAACATTTTGACCTATACTTTTTTTTCCTATTTTAGATTGCCACTTACCTCCTGACTGGAATGATACCCTTCATTCCACAATTTGAGTCTGCCTGAGTATTTTTTTCTTATCTGAAATAATAAAAGGAGCACTCATTTTAATATGCCTCGGACCAGGTTTTCATCAGTATTTGTAGCTATTTTTGGACAACTATTGTTCAGTAAGGTCAGAGAGCACTGCCTGCTGCATAATAATTAATTTTAGTCACAACAGAAGTGATACATAAACAAGAGATGGACAAAAATAGCTGAAAATGCTGATGGAGACCTGGTCCACACCTTATTAATCCTTAGGCTGCCGAATGAATTAGAACATATAGGAATTTTGGACTGATATATCAGTCAGCCACATAGCAAGGGTTAAAAGGAGTGCTCCTTTTATTATTTCAGACATGAAAGAAGTACTAAAGCAGACTCAGTTTGTAGAAAGATGTGTATCATACAAGTCAGAAGGTAAGTGGTAATCTAAAATAGCATAAAAAAGCATTGGTCAAAATTTTAACCAGATTATTGTACTGCTGTTTTAACAGATGAACATACTAGAATCATACATCACAATAATGTGCAAAGTATAAAACCACTCCATATTAAATGTATTCAAAGTCAGGGAATGCACTGATATTTTTGGGGGGGAAATTGAAAAAGTTTAACTTGGTCCACAGGAAGGAAATCTGGATACAGCTTTACTTAATCAAGCCCTCAATATCATGATATCAGAGCAGAAAGGGGGTTAGCGTGCATTAAGATAGACGTGAGGATGAGGTAAAGAAAATGTATTGTGGTACTATGCTCTATAAAGATCCTGCTAAAAGAATGCAACATATATGTGCAGCAGAGAAACACCAGCTTGGCAAAGATGCTGAATTCTTTGGTGCGGTCTTATAGTGCAGCAAATTAAATTGTGTCCGTATTCATTTTTGAGTGGGGGATTGTGAAAAAACGTCAGATAATTGTCAATTCTGGCCCACCATTTTTCTTCTTTGACGTCAACACTGCTGCTTTAAGAAAATGGGCTATGTAGACCATTATGATCCATCATAGTTTCAGTAACCCCAACCTTTTACACCCTGTGGGTCACTCTCCCATATAAGAAAACTGACCTTCTCACTCTTCTATGAGTGCAAACCAAGCCCCCTTTTTGTGTTGACAATCCCCCCCATCTGTCCCTTGCTTAATGGCAGCAAATTTATGCAGCATGTTTTAGTTCTGCATATGTATACAGTCACATAAAATGTCAACTGACATCCTTTGTAAGCTTTCCTCTATCAGTTTCTTCATATTTCCTCCAGTGTTTACATTTCCTGTAGCAGTAAAGAGAATGCGGTTAGTGTTAAAAATTAAAATACATTTTCTGATGGGCTTTCTGTTTAGATACCACCATTAAGGGGAAGCTGCATTTTCAAACCAGGAATACCTGGAAGCATCTAATATATAATATCCACATTTATGTTTACTAGTATTTGTTACAGTCCTCTCCCTGTGGAACAAAGCAAAATGCATTCTGAGTGGTGGGACAAATAATGTGGTGCTCAGCAATGAAAAAAGTGAAACAAGCAAAAGAATGAGGAGTACCCACATGTGTAGAAAGCACCAGGACCACAAAATATTATTCACTTCTTTATTTAACTAAAGTGTGTAGTGCACCCACACATAGTCAGCATAAAAAAGTGATGGCTGAGCTGATCTGAAAGTTATCCTTCTCTCAGACCCTGCCAGGCATCATCAGAGTGAATCACTGTGATGACATCTGGCAGGGGTTAGGAGAAATGTTAGTTGCAGAAAGGCTCAGCTCCCACTTTGTATGTTTACTATATGTGGATACAATAAGCACTTTAGTTAAATAGAGGACTTTGCATAGTATTTTTGTGGTCCTGGTTCTTTCTACTTATGTGAGTGCTCCTCATCCTTTTGCTTGTCCCTGTGGAACAGCAGGTGGAGATGGAACATTAGCTCAGTCTTCCCATTCTCAGGGGTATTGACAGGATTGAACATATAGATATGTTCTCCAGCAGGACACGGGGACATGCTCTGAAAGTCACAGATGGCAAGCGTAGGGGTAACATTAGGAAGCATATTTTGTCGTAGAAGGTGATGGCTTCTTGTTTTTTATTTACATTTTTGTATGCTTTTTTCTTGTTTTTTCCCATCCTCACCTGCACATGTCTGGGGCACTGACATACACGTGTGGAGGCAGACAAAAATCAAGCAATGAGGAGTATCACACCCTACTAGCTGGCCCCCTGCCCATCTGCATTACCACTGGACCTCCACCCAGTGGTGACGGGAGTATGGGGGGACAGCATCCACCCCAGGAAAGGAGTGTTGCTGATATGTGGCTCAATCCTGCTTCTACCTTCCCCCCTCAGCTGGCACCCCGATGACCCAAGGTCATTACCAAACCTGGGTCACCATCATGATGTGAGGTAAGGCTAGATGACTCAATCCTCTGCACCACTGGGCCGGCAGGTGATGGTCTTCTAAACTGACCTGCCAATAAAGACTGTGGACATGAAGACAGTAGAGCAGTCCCCAGTATTCCCCATCCCTTAGCTTTTGCCATCACTGATCCGATATGTCTCTGGAGAGATTTTAGGAGTGGCAAGAGCATTGAAAAGAATATGAGGTGTTCTGACTGCACCAGAGTCAGGTGCAACTGATACTGCTGCAATTATATAACTGTGCATGTGTAATACTCGTGCATGTGCGGTTTATCCCATAGTCAGCCTTATCATGGCAGCACTGACATGACTACATGTGCTCCATACTCACATATGTATAGTTTAAGTCAGCACTGGTAAGAGTAAGACCCCGCAGAAAATGAGATACTGCATCTTAGTCAGGCTAACATGTATCAGTACACTGTAGACATGGGTAAAATTGGGATCCCTCTGAAAATGAGATCCTGCATCTCATCAAAGCTATCCTGTATCCGTACATTGCCAAAATGAATAAAAGCATGACCCACTATGACATATTGCATCTCAGCCAGGCTATCCAGCAGTGTCAGTACATTGTAACAATGCTATAATACCATTAAAAGGTTCTGGAGACATGTGAACACTGACAGCAAAGCTTGAGAGATTCCAACATTTTTCCAGAGACTCTGTGATATGCTGCAGGTGAGTTTTATGATTTAAAATAAATAAAAACATCCTTAACATTTGTTATAGTGATTTTACTGACAGGCATAATGGAGTTAGTTCCTGCCTAGCATTTAAAACTCTTCCTACAAGTATTGAAACCATGAGATGTCTAATGCTACTAATTAGGTCCAGAAAGGGTTAACATAAATCAACTCTTCAGAGTAAATGCTGTAAATCATTCACACACACACACACACACACACACACACACACACACACGGAGAGTTGACTAAGACTGTAATTTGACACTACTCTGCAGTTAGATGCTATTATCTGTTGAAAGACATTTTGGTAAATTATTAGTCTCCAAGTATGGCAAATCACATTGCAATAAAGAAAAGAAAGTTGAGAAAATAGTGGTGGAACTGGTCTACTCAACAGCCCTCTTGCATTAGCTCTAGAAATTTACCATGTTGGATTCAAAAGAAAACATGTGTTTCTTGTACTTACTGAAGCACTACAAGGTTGGGAAGGAGAGGTTATTGTCCAGAACATTTGTTTCTTAATCCCTAGGCTGCCAAAAGAACTAGAATGAATCTATCTGACTGAGCCCTGGACAAATGTTCAGTCTGCAACACTGCAAGGGTTAAATTGAAGGACTGCAAAGATGTGGAAGGATCATTCTAAAACTCTACAGGAAGTATTCCATCGTCTAAATCCAGTAGCTCATTTTTAGAGCTGATGCAAGTGGCCTGCAGGCTCCGCCTACCTGTAGCCCTAACAATGAACTTACACAAAAAAGTTTAAACTGACTAAATCAGTAGTATGAGCCCACAACCATCCCCAAGTGTAACCCACCTCCTCCCAGTACCAATTTACTGAGAGAAAACTAAACTATCTTAACTGGGCATGGATGCCCATTCAGTATAAAACATAATATGTGGACATTCGTATAATGACAAGCTTGTGTGTTCATTTTCAGTTTTCTAAGGAAACTACGGATTCTTGCAAGCTTTTCTGTTGAAATAGTTGATTCCTGTATATATCCCTTGATAAAGACACAGGGTGGGATATTCAGAAGGGTTGCACATGGTGCAACACAGTTGCGCCATGCGCAACCCACTGATGTGCCCTGGCACTATATTTAAAAGGGGAAAGTGCGTGGCAAACATCTCGATGTGCCAAGGTGCATCAGTAATGTATGTGGTGCAAGTAGGGGGAGGCGTTCACATGCATACCCCCGCACATCCCAATATTCAGCATGGGATGTGCGAAGCCCATGCAGGCACAACCCCAACATGCGCCTCATACAGTTGTTCCAAACAATAAAGGAGCAACAGCCGGCCACCCACAGGTGAGCTGCCGTGTTGCACGGCTCAACACAGCAGCTGCCAGCTGTGGTGGCCACCCGAGCTCCGGCGGCACCCTCCATTGGGCAGCACCCCCCCATGCCCTATCGTGGGCATAGTTTAGAATATGTAACTCCTATATCCCTGGGGGTCCAGTGGACCACTCACAGCCCAATCATGGGCATAAGTATAGATATATGTACCTTCTATATCCCTGGTGGTCCAGTGGACTGCTCGCAGCCCGATCGCAGGCAGATGTCTAAAACAAGATTAGATCCCATCCCTGGTGATCCAGCGGTATCCCCCTCCCCACCATCCCACTGAGCCCTGCCACCCTGCTTCCCCCTGGTCAGCGAGGTAGATCCTCACACAAGCTGTTGCCTGGCAGCCCACCAACTGATTGCCATATAGTACAGTTGTACACCCATTGGTCCACAGCGTGGGCTAATGGGATTGCCAACTGTACTGTACTACACGGTCCAGATAGGTGAATGGATTCATTCACCTATCTGGACTGTGTAGTACGGTATGGTCTGCACACCCATTGGCCCATGCTGTGGACCAGTGGGCGTACAGCTGTACTTTATGCAGTCAGTCGACGGGTTGCTAGGCAGGTTGCTGGTGGGGAGCTTGCTAATTTTGTTTCTCAGCTTTATAGAATATCTTGCAAATTTTGTTTCTCAGCTTTATAGAATATCTCTCTTAGCACAATTTAAATTATCTGCTTGTTTACTGTAGGGAATTGCACATGTCTGACTAGAGTTGATCAATTTGTCTGCAATAGACACTAGTCTATTCATTAATAGTTTGCTTAATATTTTAAAGTCCACATTTAATAGACTAAGTGGCTTCCAGTTTTTTTTAAATCTTCTCTTTCACCTTTTTTAAAGAGTAGAATTAATGATGCTTCATACATAAATCTTGCTAACATGCCTTCTTGTAACAAGCTGTTGTATACTATCACTAGTGCTAGTATTAAATCTTCACAAAAGATTTTATAGAATTCTGCCCCTATTCCATCTGGCCTAGGGGCAAAATCACTTTTAAGTCCTTTTATAGCACTCCTTATTTCCATTTCCAGATAGGGACTATCAACTGGATGCTGTCCTTTTTATCAAGTTTACATAGGTCCTGTAGTATGCCCCCCCCCCGATGCCTGTGGTGCTCTTCCACAAGTTTCTAAAAAATGAGTATTCACCTGCTATAGTATTTCTTCCAGTGAAGAAGTTATCTGTCCAGATTCTAACATTAATTTATGTAGAAATCTATGTTCTACTCTATATTTAGAATCTTTAAAAGGATCCATCAATCCTTTTTTTATGTTGGTACTAAATCTTAATTCTTGCTCCAGGCTTTTGGTTCTGTCATATTGTATGATGCACATGTGTTTTTTTGATTTCATGAATTTGGTTATCTAAGTTCAATTTTAATGTCTCTGATTTCAAAATCAATGCCTGCAGTTGCACCCTTAACTGTAAATATTTTAAATATTTATCATTCATCTTTAATCTTATAAGTTTCTGAAACCAATGTTTCCAGGATGCTTTTGTGTCCTCCCACCAGAGGGCAGCACTATCATACATTATGGCCACTGATAACCTAGCCTGCCATTCTTGTTTCCATACATTTCGCACTTGTTCATCTGTTAAGACTGAGCTATTCAGTCTCCATAAGTTTTTCTTGAAGCTAGGAGTATCTTTCCAGGTAACTTTTATAGTTATTGACATATGGTCTGAAAATTCTCTTCCTTACAATGTAGCATTTAAAATATCTAAGATTTCAGCAATAAAAACAAAATTGATCCTGGTTGATAAATGTCCCTTAAAGAAAGTGTTTCCACCTGTATGATATTTTACTCTATAAGAATCCTTTAATTTTGCATTACCAACAATTTTATTTACGACTGTGGAGTCACAGAAAATATTTTTTGTTTTAAGCCCTCTATCCAGTTTCCCCAATCCACAATTAAAATCTCCAACCCATAACAGTAATCTGGATGCATGCAAGTATGGTTGTACCTTTTGAAATAAAGCTACTCTGAGAGCTTTAGTCTGGGTTGCGTAGATGTCTGTTATCCGAAATCTTTCAGAATATAAGGAAATATCTATTATTAAAGCTCTTTCTGGATCAATGTCTACTAATTTAGCAACCCTGATATTAGAGTTGTTTATTAAAATTCCTACCTCATCTCATCATTCCTGACCTATTGACCAAAAGGATGATCCCTTTGTCCAGTGTTTAGAAGTTTGCTGTAGTTCTATGTTTGCCTTAAGCCTGGTATCTTGAAGACAAATGATGTCATTTTTTTCCGTGGCTAAAGAGCTTAGAACCATCATCATTTTAGCATTGCTTTTAAGGCTATTTACATATACTGTTGTTAAAGTAAGGGATTCCGTGTGTTAAAGTGTCCCTAAAATTAAAAAAATACTCAAAAGACTCAACTACATCAAGAAGTTTTACTGCATCTCTTCTTCTTCTGTGTCTGAGGTTACTTCGTTGGTGCCTGTGTTTGCAGATGAAGTGTCTGACATTTCTCCCTCAATATCCTCATCAGATTTTTCTGAAACCAGAGCCTCATATCTATTCCTTTTCCTCCATGTTTTTTTCATGGCTTCTTTCCCTACTTTTTCTTCCAGGTTTTTATTTTTGAGTGTTTTACCTGATCTATTTCATTTGGCAGCTGCTTTCCTATGGTTTGTCTCCTGGCTGGGTGGTGGGGGTGGGGGCATACTCTTCACTTCTATTTCTCCTATTCCCTCAAGATTTTCAGTCTGCAGTAGGCTGCATCTCGAGTGATTATCAGTGTCAGGGGTAGGATCTTTAACTGTTTCATGAGATTCTTCCACTACCCCTGGTTGGGGGTTAACACTAGTAAGTGAGGGGTCTTGAGCAATGGGTCCTTTATTTGCTGCAGTGGCAATTTTTTGGGCTTGCAACTGCTGCACTCTGTTAATGAGGCCATCTTGTGAGAGACAATCTTCACTATTATCGGAGGCCCAGGGCACTTCCCATAACCATGTCCTGTGTTTTCACATAAATTGCACTTAAAAAGGTTAACGCATGTGGATGAAGTATGCTCATAGTCTAGACAATGGCTACATCTGGGGGTATCACAGGCTGTACTTAAATGGGTACAGGAACTGCATTTAAAAGATGACTTGGGCTGCCCCATGAAAATAGAACTCCTCTATCTCTCCCCAGGTAAAAAGTACTTGGCAAAGGTACTGGTCTATTATTTTAGTTTAACCTTTATTTCCAGCCCTCATCCCATATTTGCTCACTGTCTAAAATGGGGGATGGCTTATCTAACACCTAACATCTTTGTCTTAACTAGAAAAGTATGTCCTCTACATGGACTCTCTCATTAAGAAACATAATAGTGCTGTATTTTACAGATGGTTTCGTAAGAGGGTCAGTCATGTAGGGGATCCACAAAGGATTATTCTTCAGTGTCTGGTATTGAGACCAGAATCTGTCTAGACAGGAGACAGTTAACTAACATCAAAGTTCCCATTTTCTAGGTAAATTAATGCTAAAATGTCTGATGAGAAGAAACGCATTGTTCCCTTCAATAATTGCTTAGCAACATAGTTCCTGTCAGGAGGATCTTCTAGGCCTCCCTTGAAAATTAGCCTGACAGAGTTTTTTCTTGGGGCTGGCTCCCCTTTGTTTTGGAACAAGTCAGACAGTTTAAACATGGAGGCCAACCAAGCCCTTTTATTAGGATCCTGTAGAATATGCTCTGCTGGCCCCAATCTAGGTGATGGTTCATTTGTCTGAACTGTAACGTTAGTCTCTTGTGCTGTAAAGTTTTCATTTTGTTCAATGTTGGGGGCCCATATCTTTTGTAGAAGTATTCAGTTTCATATTTAGAGGTGTACTGGCATTAGTCTGGTCATTAGAAGTAGAAGCTTCACATTGTAAAGCCTCAGCACAATATTTCTGCACTGTTTTATCTTCAGAATTTGGTTCCCAGACTCCTGACAAACTTTGCAACCACCTTACACCTTCTAACGCACGGGCAGGGGACCAATTTTGCTACAGTGTTAGTAATTCCTCATTTCTTACATTTTTCTTCAGTGGGTAATGCGTCTTGTTTACCACACTTACATCCAACAGTTCTGAACACATTGGGGTTTACTTCACTGAAACGGTTTTATTTTTGAGTGTTCCTTGAATATTTGAAAGTCCAAACCTACGTCTCGCCTGAAGAGGAGGCTTTATCGGCACTTGGCACAAAGTACTTTGCTGATTGCAAAAGCCACCCAGAGAGGTTTCACGTTTTTTGGGGATAGCTTCTGTTTCCACAGTACTGGTACTTTTTGCCAAGTCACAGCTCAGTTGAGATGCCGGTGAGTCACTGAGTGTTTCTGTCGGAGAGCTGTCTTGCAAGTTTGACAGCTCTCTGTAGCACTTCTCTTTTTACTTTACATTTCTCCTCTGCTAATAATAGCTCTTTTACCAGTCTTTCTTTGTCAGTTACATTCATACTATTAACAGATAAAGGAGACAATACCTGAGCTTTGCTCTCAGCATTTTCCACGATTTGTGACCAGTCCATACCTTCATCGAAAAAGCATACTGGTGCATCATCTTCTACTTCAGGCAGTACAGTCATATCTTTATTTTCCTCTGGAGATATAGATCAAAAACAAGATCTACCTCTCCTGTTTGCAGTCCTCCTCCTCCTGGATCAATCTGGGTGGCCATATTGGCTGCTAGGGGTTTCCCACTGCCACATCGGCACTTCCTCCTCTTCTGCTGTCTGGCTCCAAACTGAGCTCCTCCACTCTGCAGGAAGTCAAGCCCCCTTCTGGCAGAGTAGGGAAATTTGCCCAATGTCCTGGCCAAATTTCCCTCATTCACTAAAAATACCACCAACAGCTTAATCTGGTTCAATTTCAGCTGCTTACCATCTGTATCCCCCCCTTCCTCCCGGTCGCCCATGAAAAAGGGACTTCTAGGCCCAGTGGGCTTACCGGGTCAATAACATTCAATAAAACAAAACAAACTACATATGTTTGTCAGTGGTTCAGCCAGCACAGGAAAGGGTTTTCTTATTGATGTAGTTAGTGCCAATATAAAGAAACATACAACAGTGTCTACAGCTGTGAATGCTCTGACTGGACTTGCAGCATATAATATAGGTGGAGGTACTCTACCCTGTATTTTAATGCTGCCTGTTGAACATGGAAAAACTAATGAATACCTCAAGTTGTCTTTTGAAGTTGCAAGTGACTTACACAGTATGTTTGACAAAATGGAGCTCTTGGTTATTGATGAGAACAGCATGGTCTCCAGTGTGATGCTTGCTTTCATTCACCTACATCAGCAGGAGATTGTTGTCACAGATGATGAATTTGCTTTTGCAGGCAAAAACATTAATGTTTTTGGTGATCTATTTCAACTTGCACCCATGAAAGGAATTATATCTTTTCTAGTCTTACTGCTGAAAAAGCTAGAGAAGCTATTGGGTGCACTGCTGGAATAAACCTGTGAGAGTTATTCACATATGTTGAAATCTTTCAGAATGTGCATCAGAGTGCTGATCAACAATACAAGGCTCTACTTGATGAAGCACAAATTGGAAACTTGTCACATTTGAATGCCTCAGTACCAAACACATGCATGATAGGCAATGATGAGATTTCTTTATCTGAAGCATGTGGTATGTTTAGAAAACTATGCTGCGAAGGCACGCAAATCGTATGTTTGTTACCAAGGCTTAAACAGTGTGCACAGTTCAATCAGATAATGTTGGAGAGACAGAAGTAACCAATTGTCACACTCTCATCACTTTAATCAATCGGTGAAGTTTGTCTAAGCCTGACAATGATCTCAAAGGTGATTGACCATCTAAAAGAATTGAATGTAGACATGTCAAGAATTCCATTCTGAGGCAGTGGGCAGCCAGGTGGAAAGATTGAGAGTCAGTCGGGAGACAGAGAAAGATAACCTAAATAAAACATAGTCAGGGTGAAATATACCCTGCCCCCGAGCTGTGAATATGAGAGTCCCTTCCCCCAGCCTGGCAGAGGCTGTGCTTACCGTTACCTCCCTGCTCACCTAACCGAGAGAGGGGCTGGGGAACTTGTTGGGGGCAAGAATGTCGCTGTAATCCCTCCTGGCGGCAGGCAGCAGGATGTCAGGCTAGAGAGAGAGAGACAGACCAGTGGGACAAAGGGAGCCCTCGCCCTGCTGCTGCCACAGTCTCCAAAGGACGCGTTTCAGAACTGTCAAAGTTTAAATCCCCCCACCCTTTTGTCTGGATGGGAAGAATGGAAATGGAAGAGCAGTGGTGGAAGGGCCAGCTAGCTGCAGACATCCATCAGGCTCTCTGAATAAAGATCCAGCCCCTGACTTGGGCCATCGGATCACCGCCAAGTGCAGTTGCAGCTCCACAAGTCTGCTGCTCAGCCACCACCACCAACCTGCCTCCTAGACCAGTGCTGCTGGGTAAGACCTCAGCCTGAAGTCGGTAAAGCTGTGAGTGGCTGCCATTGGTCGTAGCACCAACAGCTTTGTGTCTGATTGGAACCCTGCTTCCTGGACTGCCACTGATTGGCTGGCTCTGTTCTCCCTGCCTTGCTCTGCTCACTGGGCACTGCGCCCAAAGACTTGCATTTGATTTTGCCATAATTTTTGCCCATTGCACTGCTACAGGATTTAACTGTGTTAATCTGACTATATTCTGCTGTTTAAACTGTACAGGAAATTTGTTTTGAAATAGGCCTGATTTTTCCTTGTTTATTTTTCTTCTCTGCTCACTCTCTCTCCCCAGACCCTCGTTTCCCAACCTTAAAACTCCTCTCTACTTTCTAGTTTGCACCCTGCCTCCTGTGGCGCCAGGACCATCAAAACCGATTTCAGTCTTTGTCCTCGGCTGCCTCCTCCACCCCCTCAGCAATTATCTCTTTCTAACTTGTCTGGCTCTCTGCTTTCCTGGCTCTCTGCCCACCGATTTAGCTCCAGCATCACCTTTTCTTCCATTTCTCCTCCTCTCAATGCTTTAATCTCTCTCTCTCCTCTTTCTCCCCTCTCAGACCCAGTCCCTGACTCTGGCCATCGGATCACCACCGAGTGAGGCCGCGGCTCTACAAGCCTACTGCTCAGCCACCACCACCACCAACCCACCTCCTGGACCAGTGTTGCAGGGTAAGACCTCAGCCTGAAGACGGTAAAGCTGTGAGTGGCTGCCATTGGTCATAGCACTAACAGCTTTGTTCCTGATTGGACCCCTGCTTCCTGGACTGCCACTGATTGGGTGGCTATGTTCTTCCTGCCTTGCACTGCTCACTGGGCACTGCACCCATAGAGTTGCATTTGATTTTAACATAATTTTTCGCCCGCTCCTCCCCCCTCCTACCTTAATTAAATACGCCTAAACCCCGCCCACCCACTATCACACTCCGCCTTTCTCTTCCTATTGGCTCACCCATATAGGACCCTTCTCCACCCCTACATGCCTACTTCCAAACTTTCATTCGTCTAGCTCAGTCTCTCCCAAAATTATCACACCCCCACCTCTTGCTATCAGCTTATCTCTCCACATACCTCATACTGTCTGTCCAGGCACGAAAATTCTTACTCTCTGTCACCTGTACTATCTACACCAGCCATGGCGGCACTCTCCTCCCTGTTCTTTCCTCTCCTCTTCCTTCTTTTCTCTCCTCTATTCTCCCTCCCTGGCCCCACCCATCCCCACCCCCTCTCAGCACCACCATGGTACCCTCCACTACTCACCCTGTCCTCCGCATGGCCCACCTCTCAGAAATACCAGGATACTTTTTTTCACTGCTAACACTCACATGTGGGATCGTTTACCCACACTTTACCACTTAGTATCTCACTGGCACGGCTGGGTGATACTGGTCTACCACCCCTCCCATATTCAATGACTTAAATTATCTCTTAAGGAACTGCGCCTATGCTCTTTTAAGCTTCTACTCCTCCTCCTACTTATCTCGGGAAATGTCCACCCGAATCCTGGCCCATGCAGCCATGCAGCCCATGCCTTGCAAAAACCACTGGGACTCTTATTCTGGCAACCCTTAACATCTGCAGCCTACTGCCAAAGATTGATGCTCTTCAAGCCTTCATCTGGTGTCAGGTGTCAGCGTGGCTCAGTTGGTAGCACATCTGCCTCTGGACCAGAAGGTCATGGGTTCTCGTCCCACACCAGGATTGGACTTGCACCTATAAAATCGCTGGCATCCGAGTGCAATATTGGGGGGTGCTGTACTGCTGGGGTGTGCCATCCTTCGGATGAGATGTTAAACCAAGGTCCCTTCTGCCCATCCTGGTGTTGTCCTGGTGGGTGTCCAGGCGGAAGTAAAAGAACCCAAGGCACTCTTCGCAAAGAGTAGAGAACATTCCCGGTGTCCTGGCCAACATTCCCCTTCCCATAAACCGGTTCATGCAATTATCCAGGCTGTGTGTGGGTGATGATGTGCAATATGGCCACCACCAGACATTCAGTCACTTCACTACCAGTCTAGCGTTGCTTGTAAAAAGCGCTTAGGATATATGAAAAAGCACTATATAAATGCTGATTCTTCTTCTTCTTCTTCTTCTTCATCTGCCAACACAACCCAGACATCCTTGCTGTTGTTGAAACCTGGCTGATGCCAAAAGTTCCTGATCTGGCATTAACCATACAGGGCTACAAAGTTCACAGGTTGGACTGGGTCTCTAAAAAAGGCGGAGGCTGCACCATCTATATCAAAGACTATCTCATGTGGCACCCCATAGAAACTGCCTTGCCGGCTGCCTCCGCCCAGATCTTGCCAATAAAAATTCTCTTAGGTCCAAACCATAAAGCTCTTACTATTATCTCTGTATACATTCCACCCAGGGTCCAAAGACAAGGTCTCCACGATGTTCTAAACTTCATAAACTCCCTGCCCCCTGATTCTGAACTTATTCTACTAGGAGATTTCAACATTAACTGTCTTGCGTCAGATGCAAGTGCCCACAAGGACTCTATTGCAGCTGCCAACCTCACACAGATGGTTACCTCCCCTACCAGGATTAACTACAAAACAGGCACCAGTACCCTACTCGACTGGGTTCTCACCAGCCACCCCACCAGGATCTCTCGCACCACGGTTCTTCCGAACTCTCTCAGTGACCACTCACCAGTCATCTGTAAATGGTCTAATAAATTCCTCAAGCCCCCTCCTAAAATTATCTCCAGCAAAGTCTTCCCTCATGGACAACTTGCCCACTTCAAAAAATACCTGAAACTACAAGACTGGCTACCCATATATAAGGCAACGGATGTTACCCTGGCTCTTGACAACTTCATCTTGACTTTCAACAGAGCATGCAACCTCTTTGCCCCAGTTAAAAAATGCAAGGCTAAAACTATCTGCAACCCCTGGATCACAGCGGGACTTCTTGCCCAACTGAAATTGAGGGACCATCTCTGGGCAGTAGCTAAAGCTACCAGAAAACAACCTGACATTCAAAAATACAAACAAACCCATAATGCCTGCACTAAAGCCATACAGCTCACAAAAAACTCTTATTATAAAGATGCACTCACCAACACCTGGGCAACGGATGAGCTTTCTAAGAGAACATCAAGGAAATTACGGGGAAGCAGCCAAAAATCTCCCCGGCCATGCTAGTAGTTGATGGATCAAGTACCCTCGACCCAATGGTCATTGCAAACACCTTTAACACGGCATTTACAGACCTCAGTGCCATCCTCCCTCCTGATTACTTTGAAAAGAGTGCCTCCACCTCCAGCCCCACTTCGTGCGCAGTCTAATCACCCCCTATTCTACTTTATGGAGGTCAGACCGAATGAAGCACACCGCTATATTGCCACTGCTATCTCTAAATCCAGAACTAGTGGTGACACCTTGGACCTTAAGCTACTCTCACTTACCCTTGATGAAGTTCTTCATCCCTTAACAAAAATTCTGAACTTCTCCCTCATCAGTAGTCAATTCCTGGACAGATGGAAAACTGTGATTGTGACCCCTGTCCACAAAAGTGGCGACAAGACCAGTCACTCAAACTATCGCCCTATCTCAATACTACCCCAGCTCTCTAAGGCCTTTGAGCTGATTGTGGCAGACCAACTCACAGACCATCTGGATAAATGCAATATACTATGTGCCCAACAACACGGTTTCTGGAAAGGACACAGGACCACCACAGCCCTCCTTGAGTTCACCAGAGCAGTTCACAACTCCCTTAACAATGGCCTGCTCACTGGGGCTGTCTTTATCAACCTCTCCAAGGCATTTGCTACTGTCCACCATGGGCTCCTTATTGACCAACTACTGAATGCCGATCTGTCACCTAACTCTGCACTATGGTTCTACAGCTACTTAGAACTCCGGAGGCAAAGAGTAAAAATTGCCAGTGCTCTCTTTCATACCCTGCCCGTCCACTCTGGTGTCCCACAGGGGTCCATATTGGCCACCCTCCTTTTCAGCCTTTTCTTGAACGCCTTACCCAATCCTGCTCTGAGCACATCATACTGTATGCGGATGATGCAGTAGTTTCTTCATCACACAAAGACCCCTCATCATTACAACGTAGTCTCCAGCATGGCTTCAGCACCATTGATTTATGGTTCCACAAATACAAGCCAGTGCTTAATCACAAGAAAACTAAATTTATGCTTTTTTACAGCTCCCATAATCTTCACAAGCAACACCAGCTGGTTATCTCCACCACAAAGGGTAACACCCTTGAACAGGTCCAGTCCTTCAAATATCTAGGGATTCTGATGATCCTTGCCTTTCATATAGGGCTCATGTTGACAATGTTGCCAGAGCCGCTAATACACTACTTGGTCTACTCTATAAACACAGACAACATCTTACTCCTGATGCACTGAATATTGTTGTACAGAGCTCTGTGGTCTCGGTCATCGACTATGGACTCATCATTTACAGCTCGGCCACGATGACAACCCTCAGACATATATCAGTTGCCTTAAACAAGGCCTGTTGACTTATTACTGGTGCCCACCGTCTCACCCACACCTGTGACCTATATGCTTAGACCAGTTGGCTCCAACTATCTAACTGCATCAAGCTTCTCAGCTGTACTATGGCGAAGAAAGTCCACCTTGGCCTCGCACCCCCGGCGTCCTAGCCCTATTACCTGAAAGCTCCAGTCGTCGGAGCTCTAGGAGATCAAAGTGGCAGCTCCTGAAAGTCCTCCACTGTCGCAGCAGCCTGGGCCAACACTCTTTTGCCTACAAAGCTCCACATTGGCTAAAAAGTCCTGAGCCACACTATCTCCTCAGCCAAAACACTTGGGATGTTCAAAACTAGTCTCTGGCAATATCTCACTACCACCAGCTCTTGTAATTGTTTCACCTAAAATGGAGGATCACTATCTAAGCCAGCTTGTGGCCCCCCACCTCACACCAGTCCTACCAGCCACACCCTGCAACCATGTACCCCCTGATGCACTTTTCCTTCTTTCATATCCCCCACCTCCACACCTCCTACCTGTTCCTTCCCCCTATGTGTCCTATCCTCTCACCTCCTCTTGACCCTCCCCCCATGAAAAACTGCACTTCCTTACTAATTCTTTTGTTTTGACAAATGCTTCTGGCTGCTTCGTTGTCCCCCCCATGGTTATACCTAACGTCCTAATACTCAAACTGTCTGTAATCACCACACTGTTGTTGTTCTTTGAAATGTTTGTTTTCCTCTTATGTATTCTCTGACATGGAACTTTTGTAAAAGAGCCTTGGCTCCAAGGTATTTGTAATTCTAGATCCAAATAAATAAATAAATAAATAATGAACAACTGGTCTAGAGTTAGCTTTTGCAGTCTGTAATTATATATGTGTGACACTATGTCGCATTTTTGATGGGGATTGTGGACTGGTCAGTGATGCTGTTGGGTACACAGTTGACTTTCAGTACAATGTTGAGTGAAAATTTCTTGAAATTGTTATGGTAAAATTTGACAACCTTGATTACTCACAAGGCATCAACAGATGCTCTGTAAAATTCCAGCTTGTAGTAGTAAAAATTAGTAGTAAAAAGTTTATTTCTGATATAAGAAACAGGATAAAACCCAATTTAGCATCAGCTAATTTACAATGGGGTCCTATTGTACAAAATATCAGTTTCATTCTAAAAAGACTATACGTACATACATACAACTAAATACATACATAAAGAAAAAGAAAAAAAATACAACAATTTACCATATGTGCAAATCTCTCAGGTACAGCAACTTTTTAGAGACATTGCCTCCTTTACAAGCCAGGATCTTAATACATTCCAAGATGTTTTGTTAGTACATAACCTCAAATGCCCTGGCAATGAATTCCACAATTTTGGGCCCTCATATACATAACAGTGTTGACCCCTTACTGTTCTCATAAATGGTACCCTAAATTTTATTTCTCCTGCAGAAAGCAATCCTTCCTTAACATTCCACTCCTCTAGGAACTCCACTAGATATGCTGGTGCTTTTTTAAAATAACAGCGATAGATCAACCACTGCACATGCATATTTTGCCATTCTGTCAAGGATATCCAATTTAAGTTCCTGTAGAGATTGCAGTGGTGAGTTTTCCAGGGTGTGGCCAAAACTAAACTCGCATATCTGTTATAAAGAACATCAAGCTTTCCCAAAATGCCACTAGCTGCTCCATTGTATACAACATCACCATAGTCAATATGAGGAATTATCATCGAATTTACAATCTTTAACCTAGTATCAAATGAAAGGCAATTTCTATGTTTGTACAATACCCCCAACTTTTTGTTCAATTTTTGCATCAAGTTATCAATATGGAAGTCCCTATTACAATGGCAGTTCAACCAGACTCCAAAGTACTTGTAACAATCCACAAGTGCCAGACTACACCAGTCCAATGCTTTTATATCCAGATCCACAGATACTTTTTTTATTTGAAAACAGCATTACCTGTGACTTTAGAGGGTTTAGGACCAATCCATGTTCTGAAAAATATGTTTGTAATATATTAAAATATTTTTGTAATTTTTCCTATATATACCCCACAGATCTTCCTTCAAGATACAATATTGTATCATCTGCATACAAATGATGCCGGACATCATTCATCAGATGTCCCAACACCATTTGTATATATATTGAATAGAATGGGTCCCAACACTGACCCCTGTGGTATACCAGATTTAATATTTAAGTAACTGGATGCAAAATTACTACCCAGTCTGACCCTTTGTTGTCTGCCATCCAGGTAACCATGGAACCAATCCAGGGCCCCCTGGCTGAGGCCAACAGATCTTAATCTTTCCATCAACACCTGATGGCCCAAAGTGTTGAAAGCCTTCGACAAATCAATAAATATGGCCCCAACCAGGAAGCCCTTGTCCATGGCCACCTGGATGTCCAACACAACTTTAACAAGTGCAGTAGTAGTACTATGTTGCGCCCTAAAACCTGTTTGATATTTATTATACTTTTTATTTTTTTCAAGGTAGCTATTTAATTGAGAGACCATAATCTTTTCAAACACTTTAGAAGTGACCGAAAGCAGTGATATTGGTCTATAATTACGCATATCATTTTTCTGACCTCCCTTAAACACTGGTATCACTTCTGCCTGTTTCCAGGCTAATGGATAGGTACCAGTTTTTAATGAAAAATTAAAGAGGTCAGCCAATATTGGGGCTATCACTGGGGCAGCAATTTTAGGAAGAAAAGATGGAATCCCATCCAGACATTGAACCTTATTTATATTCAGTTTCAGTAATTCCTGAAAAACTTGACAAGGGGTAATATTTTGAAAGCAGAACAGTTGTCCATTTTCAGCCCTCTTTTCTTGTTTTTTTTTTCTTGCTGTAAGACATTTGTGAAAGACATTTCTGTAACATGAAAACATTTCCCACTCTGTGTTGTGTATGCAGTGTTCATTCACAAGTCACAAGGTTTAAGTTTAGATGTTGCGATGATTGGCATAGGGAATGCTGTCTTCAAAGATGGTACTAGATATGTTGCTTTGTCATACATCACAAATCTGTCCAGATTGTATACTATCAATGTTGCACATAATAAAATTCATGCTGAGAAAAAGTGCATCATAGAGTAAAATCACCAGCACATTTTGTATCAACCCAACATGTCATTGTTTCCACTGATGAATGATGTAGTCATGTGAGACATCTTCTGAGGTGTCCCGAAAATTGAAGAGGAAGAAGTTTGTTGTACATGGTTCCTCCACTTTAAAAGGTGATAAGCAGGCAACTGTGGCTGATGATACCAGATCACCTCCAGTGAAAAAAAAAGGTCTTTCCGTAATGTTGTCATTTGAGAACAGTACTGGAGTTAATTGCTATGCTGATTCTGCAATGCAGATATTTCTACATTTCCCTGCTTTTGCCACAGCTAAAACTGCTTCAAAATCAACATTTTTGATAGAGTCACTGAAGCAAGTTATAACTACCAGTCAGTGGCAAAACAATACTGTACAGTCATTGACACTACTGCGTTATGCTGTGGCATCCTATAACCAGCATAACACATTTGTTGGCAGTGTTTAATGTACAGTATGAGGGCTTTCATCAACCCACTGGAAGAAAATGGAATTTCAGTAAGGTGGTACTTCACATTAAATATGTCAACAAATATCTGTCTTTCCTGTGGAGCTATTGACAAGGAAGTGACTAATGACATGTTGTGGATTTCTTGACATATAACAAGTTATCCGTCAAAATTCAGACAGTTGTTTAGCAAAGGTAAATTTGGCTGGGAGTGTAGAAGGTGTAGCAGGAACAGTACTCAATCATTGAGACTGATCTGTTCTGCAAACTACCCCGTGCTGATACTACAATGATTTGACTTGCAGGAAGTAAAAGTTGTGACTCCAATAACTGACTTACTGCAGGTAGAGTTATATTTGGATATTCACATTTTGATACTGAAGCAATCATTTTTCATCATGAAATTTCTGTGCATTCTGGCCATTATGTAACTTGGCTCATTTACAGTGGCGGTTGGACAGAGTGTAATAATGCTGTATGCACTTTTAAAGAATGGCTTCCAATAAGGATGCATGTTTGATTATTCTAAAAAAAATAGTTTGTGGGAGCTGCAGAAGACCAGTTATCAAAAATATACATCTAAATTCAATAGGCTGAAAAAATATAAGCATCGCACATACATGAACATACATACAAACATATGATGAAGCCAACAGAAGAAGGTCATTTGGTCTATCTAGTCCGCTCATTTTGCAGTGTCCACTGCTTGGGCTATTGACCCTGCACCCTCCCCACTCTTTTAGTCCTTTCCATCCTCCCTACCCATGATCTTTTCTTTCCCTTATGCCTATCCCAACCTGTCTTGAAGCTTCCCACCATCTTTGAGACCATCTCTTCCAGCACTGCATTCCAAGTGTCCACCACACCCTCCATGAAGAAGTGCTTCCTGACCTCCCTTCTAATCCTTCCCCCTCCAACTTAAGACTGTGCCCCCTTGTGTTATGATTGCAACTTAGCTTAAAGTGACCCTCTTATTCACCTTATTTATACATTTTGAGTACTTGAAGGTCTCAGTCATGTTCCCTCTCTCTCCTGTCCTCCAGGCAGTACATGTTCAGTGCCCTCAACCTCTCCTCATATGCTTTATTCTGCTGACATGCTATCATCTGTGTAGCCCTCTTCTGGACCTTCTCAGCAGGTTAATGTCATTTTTGAGTTGTGGGCACCGCTTCTGAACTCCCTACTCTAGATGTGGCCTCACCAGTGATCTGTACAATGACAGTATAACCTCCTCTCTTCTACTAATGACCCCCCCAGCTATGCATCCCAGCATCTTGTTTGCCCTTGTTGCTGCTTTCTTGTACTATGTGGAGAGCTTCAGGTCACTAGTGATCATCACTCCCAGGTCATTCTCCTCCTCTGATGCAGATACCTGGACTAAACCCAATTAGTACTCCATCCTGGGGTTCTGGGCTCCAATATGCATAATTTTGCATTTCATGGCATTGAAGCCAAGCTATCAGATTCTGGGCCACTTCCCTAGCTTTTTCAGTTCATTCTGTAGGTCCTGTATTCCTTCAGCTATGTCTACTCTCTCACAGAACTCAGTGTCATACATGAATAAACACATTTTGCCCTTAATGCCACCCCCCAATGCCATTGATGAAGACATTGAACAAACACCAGCCCAAGCACCAAGCCCTGTGGGATCCCACTGGTGACCTCTTTGGTGTCACATAACTCTCCTCCCATAACCACCCTCTGGGTTCTGTCACTCAGACAGTTTTCCACCCATTTATTCATCTACTCCCCAACCCTGAGATCTACCAACTTCCTGATCAACCTTTTGTGGGCCACAGAGTCAAAGGCCTTGCTGAATTCCAGATAAAAGATGTCTACTGCTTGGCTTCTGTCTACTGGCGTAGTGATCCAGTCAGAGAAGTCAATAAGATTAATTTGGCATGATCTCCTACCCTTGAACCTGTGCTGCCTCATATCCTGGAGAGCATACTTCTTTAGATATTCTACCAACCAATCCTTAAGTATGGTTTCCATGAGCTTGCATATAATTGATGGCAGACTGACTGATTTAAAATTCCCTGAGTCATCCTTGGAACCACTTTTCAGGAGGCGCAGCACATGTGCTGTTCTTCAGTCCTGCGATACCATGCCTGACTCCAGTGAACTATTTAATTGGTCTGCCAGTGGACCTGCCAGCTCCTCAGCCAGTTCACTTAGTACCCTTGTATGTGCTCTGCCCTGGCTTGGTGATTTGTTCACCTTCAATGCTAGCAACCCCTCCCTGACTCACTCACTCTATATTCCTCTGTCACTACATCTGTGTGCCCCCCCCCCCCGGGCTCCTGTTCTCCTCCTGAAGTCACTGGTTCATCCTTCTCCCTGGTAAAAATGAAACAGAAATATTCATTTATCTCTGCTTTCCCTCATTATCCCCCACCCACTTCTCTCTTTTCTTAAGCCTAACAATCCCATCCTTCCTGTCCCTTTTCTCACTTATATAGTGAAAGAAGGCTTTCTCCCCTTTCTTAATTCCTTCAGCTATCTGCAGCTCCTTCTGTGCCTTAGATAACTGGACTTCCTTACTTACCTCATTAGCCAGCCTTAGGTAATTTTCCCTATCCACCTCTCTCTTGGTCGTCCTGAATTTCCTATAGCTTAACTTATTTTCCCTTACTGCCTGGATGGCCCTAGAACTGAAGCAGCTTGGTGCTTTGGACCTTGTGATTTTCCTGCTGAGCCTAACACACTCCTCTGTGGCAACCAGTATTCCTTCTTTGATGATGAATCACCTTTGGTCCACCTCCGTATCTGCTCTGATGTCTGTCAGGTGGCTGCTTAGCACTTTTCCCATCTTCCTGAAGTCTGCCCTCCTATAATCCAAGATTTTGGTCTTAGTTGGGATGCCTTCCCTGAACATATCCAACTGGAACCACACTGTGCAATGGTCACTCCCACCCATGGGCTCCCTGACCATTATTTCCTGTAGATGCTCCCCATACGTGAGCACCAGATCAAGAATTGCCTCTACTCTTGTTGGTTCTGTGACACCCTGAGTCAGGAACCCACTTTACAGTCTCTCCAGGATCAGCTTACTCCTAGCACATGTGGCTTTTACGCTCGAGTCTACTTTGGGCAGGTTGAAGTCTCCCACAATTACTACCTCTCCTTTCCCTGCAGTTTCCAATATTTGAGAACTCAGTTTCCTGTTCCGCTCGTTATCCTTATTGGGTGGTCTGTAAACCATTCCCAACCTCACCTATCTCCATCTGTTGGACCGTAACTGAACCCATAATGCCTACACTTTAAATTCCTCTGACTCTTCCCTTGTGCAAGTTACTCCCTCCCTGATGCAAACTGCCAACAGTTCCCCCCCTTCCCGACTATCCTGTCCCTCCTGCATAGTTTATATCCAGGGATTACAAGCTCCCAGTCATGGTGTGGTATTGCCCGTGTCTCAGTTACTGCCACTATGTTCACTCTCCTGTCTGCTAATAGTGCCTGCAGGTCATCCATCTTGTCTCCAACACTCGGTACATTCAGAGATACCACCCTCCACCTAGACTCTGACTTTTCTTCCTTTCCCTTTCTTCCTTTCTTCACATTTCTCCCCGCTGTTTGCATCCCCCACCTACCCTTGTTATGTGCTTCTCACCCATTCCACACTTTATTGTTTTCTCACCCCTTTCTCCTCCTCCCTCCAGACTTCTTTCACAACTGTGGTGAGGGGGTTCATTGACCTCCTTCTCTCAGAGTCTTTGGGCCTGCAGGCCTGCTGCTCCCTCCTCAGTAGTTCAAATTAAGTGTAGTGATTATGTATTCCCCTAGTTTGTCCCTGAGTACCCTTGAACCCTCCCTATTGAGGTGTAGCCTCTATGTTGAATGGAGTGTTTTGTCTGACAATGTCTCCTCCCAGTTCCCAGTGCAGATGAACCTCTGTTACCTGCATCATTTCCTCAGCCAGTCATTAAAATCCTCTATTCTTCTTTTCCTGGCTGTACTGGCCTTTTGTACTGCTATCACTTCTGAGAAGGCCTGCACACTTGCTTCTTCACTGCAGATGTTCCCTAACTCCATTGCACTGACTCAGCCTCCACCCCAGCTACGTCGTTAGTTACCACGTGTATAACTAAATTGGGTTTTCCTCCTACCTCCCATACTATTTTTCTTTTTCTTTGGCCCACCTTCCTCCACTGTCATCCCTGGCATATAAACACCCTCCTGCTTGCATTTCGTTTGCCTTTCCTTTCCCAGGAAATACCCCTAATTGTGGAATCCCATATGATTGCCACCGTTCCATGCCCTGCACCCATGCTCCCCATTATTCTTTTCATACCTTTGGTACTAGCTGCTCCCCCTCTTAACTGCCCCCACACCTTTGTGAACTTATCTTCACATCCACTATTTATCCACCTAACTGTTTTTCCATCTACTACTCTGTCCCTTCCCTTTTGACTATTTGTGTCTGCTTCCATGTTTACAAAGCAGAACAAGTCATATAGGTAAAACATTTTTAGAAAAAAAAAAATTTTAAGTGTGTGAAACTACTATTTTCTGTGCATTTTTTTCAATTTAATAGTAATATAACATTGAAATTGATAACAGTTCTAAGATGTTAGAAGACTGTGTCTCATTAGTTCATATCACATAGTGCTGTTTTTTCAAAAATATAGGCAGGCATGACACTAAATGCCTATGCTGCTCATGAAGGACCCCAATGTTTTCCTTTGAGTGGAGGGCTATATTGCCTCTCCATTTTCCTTTTTTCAGTTGCCTGTTTGTATTTTTTAATAAAAGAAGAGTTTGCGAAGCCTTCCATAGGGGTGAGTGGTGGAACTGTTTTTTCTGACTTGCGGTGGAGACCGGGGCAGTCGGCATTCCGTTGGTGTATATGGAGCACGAGAACAGCTTGTCAACAGTTTTTACAGGTGCTGCTCTGGTTTTATTGTGCCCATGGTTTACGGAGCGTCGTAATTCACATATGTGAATTATGGCGTTGTTGATGTTCTGCTGGCAGTTGTTAATTAATACTGACCAGTAAATATATACAAACAGTATACACCATTAAACACAACAATCTGTGATTTTTTATGGAGAGAGAATGTACCATGTAATTTTATCTACCATTATACATGTATCATATTCTTAACTCATGTTTCAAATCTCTCATAAAGGATTTAATAATATTATGTACTGCTGTCATAATATTTTTTATTGAATTCCATACATTAAATGTAATTACCAAGAAACACATTATCATATTTATTTGATGGCCTAGGTGTCTTAAAACTTCATAAATTTATTTTTCTCAAATTATGCTGGAGTTGTGTTTTTTCCAGTTTTTCATATAGGTAGATTGGCCTACTGAAATGCAATACTTTATAGATTTGATTTGCCAAGATTAGTTTTCTTCTATTTTCTGGGGTTAACCATCCCAGTTCTTCATACAATATGCAGTGGTGAGTTTTATAGTCCCTATGCAAGATAAATCTTGTCAATCTGTTGTACGTGATGTCAGTTTTGGAAAGTATTCCCTTGTTTGCAAATCTATAGACATGACTGCCATAGTCAAGGACTGGTATCAATAACTGATTTACTATAAGGGCCCTCGTTTGTTTACTTATACAAAACCCTGTCCATCTAAAAGTCCCTTTGTTTATTTTCACTATTGTGTCTTCAATATGATAATTAAAATTTAAACATTAATCAATCCAAACACCCAAATATCTGTAAACTGTTTCTTGAGCTATAATTTCATTTGTATTTGTTTTAATGTTGATGTCTGGGGTATTTATATAAGTTTAAATATTTTTAAATATCATAAATTTAGTTTTTTGGCCATTTAATACTAGGCCAGATCGGACAGCCATGTTCATAGGTTGATAAAGTCATTTTGGAGAATTTCTTCCAACAATCTTTTGCCCAAATGTCTGTCCTTCGGTCATGTTAGACTTCCTAACCTACATCACTTCCCTTGCTCACTCTAGGGAATTATTCATCCCATGTGGCTTCAATATAAATTGGTTGTCACCTAAAACTACCAAAACTAAAAATGAAATCGGAGACCTAAACCTATCCCAACTGATCACAGAACTCACCCACCCAAACCACAAGGCACAACAACACTCCCTACTCTACTGGGCCCCTTACCTCCAACCTCCACCATGTCATCACCTCTGCCATCTTCCCCGATGCTCTTAGTGACCACAATCCAATATTCATAGTTAGGAAAGTCAACAGAACTAAATCACCACACAAAACCATATAACTACACTCTTTCAAGTCTCTTGACCTTGATCCTCTCCTGCGTAACCTTGCCACTTCTGACCAGCCCCCAACCTCCCTCCCCCCCATTGCTAAGGCCCTTGCCTACTTCAAGGAAATCGTTCTTGTAAACTGGAATGCCTTTGCCCCACTCAAACAAACCAGAGACAGAGGTAACCACTTACCCTGAATAACCCCTGAACATCTGGCCTGCCTTAAGGCTAGAGATTGAGCCTGGAAGTGTCATAAAGCTACCGAGCATCCTAGGGACCTCATAAACTACTGTATGCTCTGAAACACTTGCACCAGGGCTACAAGGTTAGCCAAGTCTGAATATTTCAAATCTGCCTTCATCACCAACATAAATTCCCCTTCAAAGTTCTGGAAGGTAGTCCGTGCCCTATGTACCCCCTCATCACGCTCCTCCCGGTACTTAAAGTAAATAGCTTACTAGTGTCTGAACCAGCAGCTGTAGCTGTGGAATTGAAATCCAATTATACCTCCTCCACCACTGAGCCACTGAAATCCCTGCCCTCCAACCCACCCCTCCCCACCCTCCACTGGTGAGCCCCCTTCACCAGCATCCCACCTCCCATTCTCTTTTACTACTGTACCCCAAATGATGCCCTAAGAAAAGGTGCCTCCCCTGATGGCCTCGACCCAAAACTCCTCTCCCTCTCTGCTTTGGCCATTGCCTCCCCCATCTCAATAACCCTAAATCTCTCATTCTCTACTGCCTCAGTCCCATCTTCATGGAAACATGCAGCGGTCCTCTTGCTACTCAAAGGAATGACCCCTCATCCCCTGGCAATTATTTCCCCATTTCTCTCCTCCCTACCCTTGCCAAGCTTCAAGAACACATTGTCCTCTCCCAGCTCACCTCTTTTCTATCTGACACCTCCTTTTTTACCCCTTTCCAGTCTGGTTTCAAGAAAATCCACTCAACCACCACCTCTCTCCTACAGCTCACTGACTCCATCGTAACCGGAATGGACAATGGCCAAATCACCTTTGCCATTTTTGTTGACCTGGCCAAGGCCTTCAAGACCATCTCTCACTCCCTTCACCTTGACTCACTCCTGGCAGCTGGCCTATCTCCCTCTGCCACAAACTGGTTCAAGGCCTACCTTCCTGACTGAACTCAATCCATTAAGAATTTGGATGCCACTTCCCCTTCCCTCCTGACTAGAACTGGTGTCCACCACAGCTCTGTATTAGGGCCCCTCCTATTCTCCATCTTCTTAAATGACCTTCCCTCTATCTGCTCCTCCTCCTCCACTATGCATATGTATGCCAATGATACAGTTCTGTACGCACCTGGCTCCTGTCCTGCTGAGGTTACAACCAGTTTACAGCAAGACTTCGACAAAGTTCAGCTCTGGTTTGCTATCAACTTTGCCTCAGTGCCAAGAAGACTGTCTCCACAACCTTTGGCACAAGGCAGAGACACTCTAGACTTCCCTCCCTACCCACTTTCCACACCCTTGATGGGACTTTACTTGCAGACTTCAGGTACTTAAGTGTTTTGTTGGACCAACACCTAAATTTCTTTGGACATATTGATGCCATCCAGAAAAAACTGCACTCCAAGCTTGCTGCACTGTTCAGGAACCATACTTGCATCCCTCCTATGACTAGGCGTGAACTTGTTCAGAAGATGATACTGCTAATTTTTTACTACTGTGACGTAGTCTATGGTGCTGTCCTTAAGTCCTCCCTGGCCAGAATGGATACCCTCTTCAATTCCTTCTTCTACTTTTCCCTGGCTGTCCCCTCTTGCTCATACCACTGTGATCTTTATCTTGCCCTATCCTTCCCCTCTCTTAAAAACAGGTGACTCTCTGACTGTGCTAAATTCACCTCCAAGCACTGGTTGGGTGAGGTCCCTTCCTCCCCACTTCCTCCTTTATAAAAGCTACCCGTCCTCCCATTCCCTTAGATCAACTGACTCCCGCACCCTGGTAGTCCCCCGCAGATCCACCCAAATTGGCCAATCTGGTTATTCTCACCTCCTCCCAAAAATGTGGAATCCACCCCCCCCCACAATCTGGCACTCATTCTCTGTCTACTTCATCAGATCTGCCCTCAATAATTACCTTGCACCTAGCTGCTCCTGCCATGTCCCTCTCTAATTCCCTCCTCTAAGACCTAGACAAACCCTACCCCTCTACCAGCACCTTCATTTTACCCTGTGTGCCCCATCTCAAAAACTTATAGATCTCCTCCCCTTCCATCAAATTGCTCCCCCTTACTGACCTCCCTTGATCTGTCACAACATCCTGAAGGGGTCCTACTGCATCTATGCTTGTCTCCTCTGATTCCCCCTTCCCCATCTACCTGTCCCCCTAGCCTTTTCAGTCTCCATGCAGGATTCTCCACATCCTGCAGGGGCCCTACAGTGCCTAGGCATCTCTCTTTTCCTTCCCCTCCCACATTCTACCTTTTCTCCCTACCTTTTGCAGTCCCCTTGCAGGGTGCTCCACATCCTGAAGGGGTCCTACTGGGTCTAGGCTTGTCTCCTCTCCTTCCCTTCCCCGTACCTTTCTCCCTAGTCTTCACAGTCCCCCTTGAAAGGTTCTAAGTATCGCAGCATCCTGAGGGGATCCTACTGCACCTAGTCTTGTCTCATCTCCTTCCCCTCCCCATCTATCTTTCTGTCTGGCCATCACATTCCCCTTGCAGGGTCCTCATTCTCCTGAAGGGGTCAAACTGAACCTAAGCATATCTCACCTCTTCTATCTAGCCCCTATGTTGACCTTTCATGTCTACTAGAAGTGTCCAATGCATCCTGATGGAGTGTTAATTAGGTCCCATCCCCTCCAAAGGTGAGAAATCTCTTCCCCCAGGGGTTCAATTCTCACTCACTCCTGCTCTTATTACTCTCTTAATCCCTATCTACTGATCTTCCCCAACCCCCTTGCAGGGTACCCTGCATCCTGAGGGGTCCTCTCTTGAGTTAGGTGCTATCTCCCCTCCTAGCAATAAGTCACACCTCCTCCTTCTGTTTCCTCCCTCTTTAAATCCCTACAGCCTTATCCCCCTTTCAATCTGTACCAACAGCCCCTAGCAGGGTTCCACATATCCTGAAGGGGTCTCTCTGGGACAATGCCTTATTTCATTCTCTCTGGTCCCCCCAGTCCTCTTGCATGGTTCCTCGCATTCTGAAGGGGTCTCCAGGGACACAACTCTTCCCCCCTCCACACCCCCTTCCTCTCCTTTCCCCCTTTTCTTTCACATAAGCGCTTGTTTATTTATTAACCTGGTGCTTATTATTGCCCACTGTTTCTACCTATTATGCACAACACTGTTGTAACACTGGTCATAACACCTTGTATGTTTATATTGATCTTGTAACTTAAGTGTTTAATGTCTCATTCTATTTTACTCCTTTCTCCCTGGTCACACCAGGAGATGAGCGACATGTTGCTCAGTGTGCCTTCCTGGTGAAACATTTCAATAAATAAGTAAATAATCCTAAGTTCTTCCCATTTGCCACCAGCACGGTGTCATCAGCATAGAGTCTTATATCTGAAAACTTCATCACTTCCGTTAGTCAATTTATATAAATTGAAAACAATGTAGGCCCCAATATGGAGCCCTGTGGGACACCCATATTGACATATGCTTTGCTTTACAGTGGTGCAAATCTATTCAATAAAGACACCCCTTCAGGAGTTCCCATCCCTGATGCTACTCTCACATTCCCCCCCCTTCCCCTTACCACTTGCCATTCTTCCACCCTGGGATCCCTGGTCCTGTGAGGAAGAGATAGTCCTGTATGCTGGATAGTCCTCCCCACTTCCTTCCCCAGCCTGATGCCCTCACTGACATTGTTTCCCTTCAGACTGTAATTAATTTCTGCATGTAATGGCTGGATGGTTGTAGTTATGATACTGATATAGTTCAAGTTTCAGTAGACTCTTACTAGAGTGCCAGACTGTGGAATAATCAGTTTTTACAACTAATCCAGTCACGTGTTCATCTTTTATCTTCCATTCCACATACACAGCCCTTTGTCAGCTCGTCATGTACCACTGCATGACCCAAACAAACACTGAAGCTTACCATGCACATATGGCTTGTTATCTGCCATCTACCATGCATGTATAGCTTGTCATCTGCCATCAAAGTATGTCTCAGTTGTAAATATGTTTTAATGCTGAAAATTTGTTAAAATTTAAATATGTTGCATTACCTAATTTAAAAGTAACAGTAGAACCCCAATTATCTGAACTGTTTGGGAGGCATCCAATTGGTATGGATAATTGGTATTTACTTCAATTTAATGGAACTTGACTTTCTTTATCATCACCATCAGGAATGGAGGAGTAACGCTGAGCTCCATGGTGCTCCTGTCTTATTTTTATTCCATAATTCACTTAAGTGTGCATTATGGTACTTCATTTTAGTGGGGATCTTTTACATCTTGCATGGGTAAAACTAAGAAGGCAGAATCCCATACCTTGACAGTTACCCCCTCCGTTGATCTTGCCCTAAGCATCCAATTGGCTCCTATGGTGTCTTCTACAGATGCTGAGCCTGCATCCCCAATGATCAGACTGGAGGATCCTGTTTTCTTGATGGCTGCTGTTTTAGAGGAACTTCTGTCTTTCCATCAAGAGAGCAAGGGCAGACATGAGGAATTAAATGCTGCTGCAGGCACATTGGAGACCAGAATGAGGGTCATGGAGTTACAGCAATTTTCTGCTGACACTTGGGTGAATAGATTCGAGAGGATTCTGGTCAGATTGCTTCAGGATACACAGCATCTGGGAGAGAAATGTGAGGACCTAGAGAACAGGTCCTGAAGGAATGACATCATGCCATACCGGCTACTTGAGGGGGTAGAAGTTGAGGGATGTATGATTGATTTTTTGCAAAGTTTTCTTCCATCAGTATTGGATATTAAGGGTCTGAGCCCTCTGTTCACTGGAAGGGCCCACAGATCTCTCATTCCTCATTCTACAGACTCCAACCAAAGACCTAGATCCATTGTGTTCAGGCTATATGATTTTAAGGTGAAACATGAGCTTCTTCTGAGGGCCTGATGTCAGGGTACAATTGTCTATAAGGGAAACCACCTCAGATTTGACCTTGACTTTTCTCCTAATTTACTAGTCTGTTGTAGTGCATGTTTCCCTTTGTTTCCCACACTGCAGAAGCACAAGTACAACATTTTTACATTGTACCTAGCCAGACTCAAAATATTTTCTATGGATGTTCCAAAGGTGCTAGAAGACCTGGAAACTGCTTCCCAGGAGCTGAGGGACCACACAATAATTTCCTTGGAGGAACAGATGGTATATGCAGTGACAAGAAAAAAGAGAGAACTTCAATGGAAAGCCTTGTCTAAGATCTCCCCTGCTGTTAAGACATGCAGATCAGACCAGGTTCTGGCAGAAGTTAAAGTGCTGTTACAATCTTTCCATAGGGAGAAAGCTACCTGACTGAGTTTGAGTTGTGAGGCTGGAGTGGCAACAGAGAGGAGGGTTTGGGATTTTTTAATGTCTGACAGATACTCTTTTTGGATTATACATCATGCTGGATCTGCAGAGAGGTGCAGTCAAGATCACCAGATAAACCTTCTCCATTTTTATGTTTGCTTGCACGCATGTGCAAGAAACATAGTGCGATGATCCAAAATGCAGTGCTGTACAGTTGAAAGGGAGAGCACCGCTTGAGTGGGCAGCGCTCCCCCTTCCCACACACACACGCGCATGCACATTGCATGCTCATGTGCTCCTACCTCTGCCACGCACACACTGTATGGCTGACTGGGCTGCCTAACTCCATCAGCTCTACTGTCTCCCCCACAGTCTGTGTATGGTCGACGGGTGCCAACTCTGCCGGCTCTACTGCCCCCCAGACTATCGAAAGTGCCATGCTGGGAGCCCACCCCAGCATGGCAACAGGTCCTATGGCTGACAGGGTGCCCAATCCCCATCGGCTCCACTGCCCCCAACAGCCTTCCAGCTGCCATGCTGGGAGCCCACCCAGCGTGGCAAATGTCCTGCATTGTCCAAATAAAAAAAACACCTGAAAGAAAAACCTTCCCTTGCTGCTGTCTTCACCCCCTCCCACCCGCCCCACCCACTGTGCACCCTGCCAGCCCAGACCCCACCTCATCCCATACTTATCTCTGAGCTCAGCACAACGATCTTCGGTGGACCAGGAACAAGTCTGCACTATTCAAAGCCGACCACTAACTGAGGAAATGCTGGTAAGCTGTATAATGTAAGGTTTTTTTCAACTTTTGTTGCATATCTCAGGCATTTTTTTTAATTTTGGCAGCAAATTTTCAACTTGGGGTTTTTGGGACCCCTCCTCATGAATTCTGTCACTTTCATGGCATTAATCGAAGGGCCAAAGGGTGATTTTGTGGTCACTACGCGAAATCACCTTTTGGGACCAGTTAATGAAATGACAGTGCCAGTGTTCATAAGGTGGGCTCTCAAAAAGCCTATGTTGAAAATTTGGTGAAAAATTTCTTAAAAATGACTGTTTTATGAGTGTGCGTTTGTGCTGTTCCTACGCACACTCGTAGGTTCGCGAATTTTCAATATTTTCACTCTGGATTTTCAACATTGCCATTTGACCACACTTCCTTATGAGTAGTACAGCTGTCATTTTTCACATCTCCCAAAATGTGTTTCCACACATGTTGCGCACAATGGTGCAGTCGGTGTGTGAAATCAATGTTTGGAACAAATTAAGAAGATCACAGTGACACTGTTCATGAGCAGAGGTGTTAAAATGGCTATGCTAAAAATTTGGTGAACAAATTCCCAAAAAATGACTATTTTACGAGCATGCGTTGCACTGTTCCTATGCATGCTTGTAAGTTCACGAATTTTCAATATTTTCACTCCAGATTTTCAACATTGCCATTTTACCACACCTCCTTATAAGCAGTACAGCTGTCATTTCTCACTTCTCACCCAAAATGTGTTTCCGTGCATGTAGCGTACAATGGCACAGTCGGTGTGCGAACTCAATGTATGGGACACATTAAGAAAATCACAGTGACATTGTTCATGAGCAGAAGTGTTAAAATGGCTATGTTAAAATTTGGTGAAAAATTCCCCAAAATGACTGTTTACGAGCATTTGTTCGCTGATCTCATGCGCTCATACTGTAAGTTCGCAAATTTTCAATATTTTCACTCCAGATTTTCAAAATTGCCATTTTACCACACATCCTTATGAGCAGTACAGCTGTCATTTTTCACATCTCGCCCAAAACATGTTTCCGCCCCTGTAGTGCACAATGGCACAGTCGGTGTGCGAAATCAATGTATGGGACACATTAAGAAAATCACAGTGACACTGTTCATAAGTAGAGGCCTTAAAATGGCTATTTTGAAAATTTGGTGAAAAAATTCCTAAAAATGACTGCGTTACGAGTGAGCATTGCGCAGTTTCCATGCACCCTCATAAGTTCATGAATTTGTAATATTTTCAGTCCAGATTTTCACCAGTGGCATTTTTCCACACTTCCTTATGAACACTATAGCTGTCATTTTTCACAACATGGCCAAAATGTGTTTTCACACTTTCAGCACAGAAGTGCGTGGTTGCTGTGGGAAATCATTGTTCGGGACAGATAAAGAAAATCACAGTGACACTGTTCGTGACCGGAGGTCCCAAAATGCCTGTGTTGACAATCTGCTGTAAACAATTCCCCAACTAATTACATTACGGGTGCACGTTGCACAGTTTCTATGCATGCTCGTGACTCCACCAGTTTTTTAATATTTTCACTGCAGATTTTCAACATTGCCATTTTTTACACCTCCCCATGAACAGTACAGCTGTCATTTTTCACATCCTGTTCAGAATGTGTTTTTGCATCTGTGGTGACAAATGCCGTAGTCACTGTGCAAAAGCAGCTTTTGGCGAACAAACTGATATTGCCACTGTTCATGAGGTGGGGGTCACAAAAAACCCATGTTGAAAATTTGGAGTGAAAATACCAACGAACGCCTAAGGCGTTAGGGTTTCTGACCATAACACCCCACCCTGTAGAGAATGACAGGCATCAGGGCTGTGACTTGGGATTGTCATCTGCAATGCTCATACCATTCCACCCCCACCCACACCCTGCAGCCACTGAGAGGCATCGAGGTGTGCCTTGGACTCTTCGGCCCCAAAGTTCACCCCATTCTCCTATACCGCACCCATCTCACAATATTTCCTGATGGAATGGGGTGCGCATAAGGGCCAAAGACCCCAAGGCACACCATGACACTTGTCGGCGTCTGCACGGTAGGGTGTGGTGAAATGGCGTCGCCATTATGCCTGATGACCCAAAGGCACACCCCAACACCTGTCACTATCTGCAGGGTGGTGATGGGGTTGGCTTCAGTTCAATACTTCACTGCCATTCCTATTATGCAGCTCTGTAACTCCTACACTACCAATTCCAATCCCAGCAAGCAAACATTCGGCATTGACAAATGCTTGTTCTTTTTTCTTCTTCTTTCTTCAGGTGGAGATCATTCTGGAACAGGGAGAAGATTCTGGCTGGGTAGTGAATAGAAGATTCTGGGATGATGGACAGATGCCCTTGTTTCAGACTGGAGAAGAGTGTATTCTGGACTGGTCTACTTGCTTATAGACTGGGTGATATTGAATTGTATCTTTGGGTCAGCTTATTATAGAGGCACTATTACCCGGCTTAGACGTGGTTCGGACTATTTCCGTGATACCTGAAGGGACTCCCTTTGAGTTCCATGTGTAATTTCTGTTCTGGGTTGCACGACAATGGGGTAGTACTGAATTGGTTTGGGGGGGTTGTTTGTTTATCTAATGCCATAAAGAATAGGTTTCTTTCTGGTTATATGGGCTTTCTACAGTATGTTATGGGTGTTATATGGTACAGATTTAGTGTAAATATATTGTGTGTTTGTTGTGGGGTTGTATGTTTGCAATTTTAGATGGTGTGAGTGGAGTTTTAATTTTATTGCTTTCAGGGGTATTTTTGGTTGAGGCATCTGCTGTCTGCTTATTAGGATCTGCTGGGATGGTATAAGGACAGTCAGGCACTATTTCCCTACCAGGGTCAGGGATCTTCATCACTTTGAGTCTCCTCCACTGTCCCCAGAGATGTACAGGTTGTGTCAGGCTCTGGGGATTCCTGGGGGGAGGGGCAAGGGGGCTGGGCCTGGAGGGGAAGTGGAAAGGAGAGGGTGGATTGGAGTGGTGAGGTCAAGGAGATACCTTGGGGTGAAATGGGTCCAGGAAAGGGGTCCTCCCTGCCTGGTTCCCATACTTAAGGGTTCTGCTTCTTGCAGGCAGGTGACATGGTCTTTATTGGATACTCATCCAACTCAGATGGTGCTTTGCACTGCAAGGTCCATTAAAAACAAGATTGCTTTAATAGCAGATCTTATTGGATTGATGGACCTAGATTGCATCACCGAGACCTGGCTGGATGAAAACTCTGGCCCATTGCTGGCTTTAGCTATTCCAGCTGGGTACTCGGTGATGTACTGTCTGAGGATGGATTTCAGGGGTGGGGGTGTATCCATTTGTTTCAGATTGGAACTGGGCCTCACGGAGTTTCCAGTAGGGATTACCAACTTCTTTGAATGTATCGTGGGCACGAGTATAGGGTGCAGAATACTTCTCATCTACTGTCCACCGGGGATGGGAAAGATTTTCTGCAGGAAGTCATGGATTTTATTGTCGAAGTGGTTTTGGGATCCCCCAGATGGTTGATTATGGGGGATTTCAGTGCCTGGGTTGACAATGAACTCTCGTAATCTGGCCATGACTTCCTCCAGCTAATGAGTTCACTGAGCCTTAAGCAGGTTGTTACCTCCACGACCCACATTTTTGGTCATTCATCGGACTTGGTCTTTCTGGAGATGGAGATGTCTGACTTGCTGGTGGAGCCAGTCAAATGGTCTGACCATCACACCATGGGGTTCAGTTTCATGGCTCCCCCCAAATAGGCCTGCCCCACGGGATAGTCTGGTACTGCACTTTGAGGGGCATAACTTCTGATGGCCTGAAGGTGGTACTGAATCTATTGAGTATACCGAGTGAATGCAAGGACCCAGAGAATCTGGTACTTGCCTATAATAAGGCAGTGACAGAGGCCCTGGATTCCTTAGCTCCTGTTCATGTTCGCCCACTCACGTTTTGCCCAGGGTCCCCATGGCTTGATGGGACCCTGAAGGAGATGAGGAGAGTGGGACAAAGGCTAGAGAGGGGCTAGCAAAAATTGGGCCTGGAGTGTGACAGACTTATACTGATGGACCACTATGTGGTCTATCAATTGATAATCACCCGTAAGAAGGCACAGTTTCTGTCCAGGGAGATTTCTGCTGTGCAGAACTGACCAGCTTTTAGTTCTTCTGGACTGTGGACAGGTTGTGCAATCTAACCTGTCTTCGGTCTAGCAGAGCTTTTTCAGAAGAAAAGTGTGACTAGTTCACTCTGTTTTTTGCAGATAAGATTGCCACCATCAGGTCTGGGATTAATTTGGCCCACTCAAAGGGGTATTGCAGAGGTCAGAAGGAGATGACGGATGCCCAGTTTGTCTGGGCTGGCTTCAGCCAGCTGGAAATCATGGATGTTGTGAGGGTCATCCAGACTTTGCGGCTAACTAGCTGTAGTCTGGACCCATGTCCTACGCGCCTCCTTGGGTGCTTAGATTAAATCAGTCTAGTCCTTACTGAGATAGTCTTGTGGTTGTTGGAGAGGGGGAATTTTCCAGATCCCCTTTAGGAGGTGGTTGTCTGACACCTCCTTAAAAAGCCCTCCCTCAACCTGGACTGTCTGGTAAACTGCAGTCCAGTCTCTAACCTCCCCTTTTTGAGGAAGATTATTGAAAAGGTCGTTGTGCTGCAGCTGAGATGATAATTTGCCTGGCCATGACAGCTATGATTCTCTCCAGTCAGAATTTAGGAATAGGCATGGTATTGAGACGGCCCTTGTATGGGTACTAAATGACTTCCTAATAGTGAGAGATCAGAGGACTCATTCCATCTTAGTCCTCCTTGCTGTCTCCACAGCATTTGACACTGTGGACCATGGCATGTTGCTGGAGCACCTGCAGTTCATTTGTGGACTATCAGGGATGGTCCTCAGATGGTTTCGATCTTTCCTCTAGGGTAGAACTCAAAGATTGGTGTCTGGAATTTATTTTTAGCCCCTCTTCCCTGCTTTGTGGGGTACTGCAGGGCTCCATCTTGTCACTCATGTTGTTTGGAGTGTATATTCTGCCTTTGGAAGAGATCATTAGATGGTACAGACTTAGTTTTCATTGCTATGCTGATGATACTCAGCTGTACATGTATTTTATGTCTGGACATGATGTAATCCTCTCGGTATTTAACAACTGTTTATCCAAGATCCAGGAATGGATGAGTGCTATCTGGTGTGGTTGAACCTAGATAAGACTGAGCTGTTGGAGGTGGATCCAGATCAGCAGGTGGTGGGTTTATTGGCTGGACAACCTTCTGGGCTTTGGCTCGGTTGTGTTCAGCTGGTTACCTCAGTCCGGGTGCAGAACCTGGGTGTTATTTTTGATAATGATCTGACCTTAAAAGCCAAGGTGTCAGCTGTAGTCAAATCTTCCTTTTACCATGTTAGGAATAATGCCCAGGTGAAGCATCTGGTTCCTCCTGATGATCTAGTAACATTGGTCCATGCCTTCGTCACCTCCCATTTTGACTACTGCAATGCCCTTTACCTAGAGCTACCAGGGGTTGATATCTGCCACTTGCAGTTAGTGCAGAATGTGGCAGCAAGGTTATTGACTGGTACTTCGAGGGCCAGTCATATAACACCTGTACTGTGTGAACTGCACTGGCTGCCAATACAGTGGTGGATCACCATCAAGGTCAGGTTACTTGATCTCAGGTATCAAGCTCCCTGAACTGGTGACCTTGATGGAAGAGGGATGCCTGGATATCATAGCAGTCACAGAGAAATGGTACACAGAGAACCATGACTGGGATGTTAACATACCAGGGTACACAACCTACAGGAGAAACAGGGAGGGGAGAAGAGGTCAAGGAGCAGCTCTCTATGTAAGGTAAGAGTTAAAAGCAACTGAACAAAAGAGTAAACAGGGAGGAGAGGAGGCACTGTGGGTCACCTTAGAGAGTGGACATGGCACCACAATCTGCACAGGGGTTGTATACAGACCTCAATGTCAGGGGGAGGGAATGGACAAATGATATGACAGAAGGCATCATTAGGATGGCAGAGAAAGGGGAGATACTGTTGATGGGAGACCTCAATATGCCAGATGTTAACTGGAGCAACTTTGCTGCAGCTACATCCAAGAGCAGGGTCATTCTCGATGCCCTACAGGTGGCATGCCTCAGACAGCTAGTTTTGGAACCCACTCATGAGAGGGAGTAATCTTAGACCTCATACTCTCAAATGGGGACAGTGAGAGGATCTCAGATCTAGAAGTGGGAAGCCATCTGGGAACAAGTGACAACAAAACAGTGTGGTTCACAATAAACTCAGCTACAGAGTCAAGCCATACAAAAGTGAGAGTACTGGACTTCAGGAGGGCTGAGTTTGGCAAGATGGGAGAGTGCCTTAGAAAAGCGCTAGCAAACAGACTAGAAGGAGGGGTGGACCAAAAATGGGGAAACTTCAAAACTGCCATCACAGAGGTAACAAGTCTTTGAGTGAAGCAAATAAACAGATCAAAATGAAAGAAAAAAACACTATGGTTCTCAAAAGAGGTTGCGGGCAAGGTCAGGGGAAAAAGATAGCATTCAGAAAGTATAAGGAAACACAGAAGAAGCAGGACAGAGAGCTGTACCAGTTAAGGCAGAAGGAAGCAGGAGAGAAGTCAGAATAGCAAGGGCCCAAACTGAGGAAAAGATAGCAAACTCAGTTAAGAAGGGGGATAAAACCTTTTATAGGTACATCAGGGAGCATAGAAAGACAAAGGGAGGGACAGTGAGTCTGAATAGAATAGACGGTGGGCGGGCAGAGAGGGACAGTGAAAAAGCCAGGATACTGAATGAATATTTCTGCTCAGTATTCACAAAAGAGGAGGAGGGGGAGGTGTCTAATCCAAATAACAGAAGCATTCTGGATAAGGGGGTCGATCCCAGTCCTTTCACAGAATAAAGGGTTTTGAAGAACTCCTAAAACTGAAGGTGGACAAAGCAATGGGGCCTGACAGAATTCACCCCAGAATTCTAAAAGAATTAAGTGGAGAACTAGTGAAACCACTGACTACCCTTTTTAACAAATCATGGGAGGATGGTGTGGTACCTGAAGACTGGAGGATGGCGGATTTCATTCCCCTTCAGAAAAGTGGGACCAAGACAGAGGCAGGAAACTACAGACCTGTCTGTTTGACCTCTGTGGTAGGGAAAGTGATGGAATCACTTCTGAAGGAAAGAATTGTTGAGTACCTAGATGCCAGTGGGGCACGGGACCCAAGGCAACATGGATTCACAGTGGAAAGGTCATGTCATATGAATCTAATTGATTTCTTTGACTGGCTGACCAAAGTAGTAGACCAGGGAGGGGCTGTGGACATTGCCTGCATAGACTTTAGCAAAGCTTTTTACACAGTCCCATACAAAAGATTAATAGTCAAATTAACCAGCCTGGGAGTGGGTTCCCAGAGTGGTAGCCTGGGTAAAACATTGGCTGGACAACAGGTCACTGAAGATAATTGTAAATGGAGTCCACTCTGAAGAAAGAGGGGTTAGTAGTGGGGTTCTGCAGGGTTCAGTACTGGGTCCAGTCCTTTTTAATATCTTTATAAGTGACATTACAGAGAGACTGGAAGGAAAAGTATGACTCTTTGCAGATGACACAAAGATCTGCAACAGGGTTGATACACAAGGAGGCATGGAAAGGATGAGAAGGGACTTGGTAAGATTAGAGGAATGATCAGAAGTATGGCAGTTTGGATTCAATGCAAAGAAGTGCAAAACAATGCACCTGGGAAATAAAAACCCAGGGCAAGATTATATAATTGGGGGGGTAGTAATAAAAACCAAAATGGAATGGGACCTGGGGCAATCATATCAGATGAACTTAAGGTTAGCAAGCAATGTGAGAAGGCAGTAGGGAGGGCTGGGGAATACTGGGATGTATAAGGAGAGGCATCACCAGAAGAAAACAGGAAGTTGTTATCCCTCTGTACAGACAGTTGGTGAGACCCCATCTGGAGTACTGCATCCAGTTCTGGAGACCCTATCTCCACAAGGACATAGACAGGATAGAGGCAGTCCAGAGGAGGATAACTAGAATCGTGCAGGGTCTGCAAGAGAAGCCATACGAGGAGAAACTAAAAGAGCTTAATATGTATACCCTTGAGGAAAGGAGGGAGAGGGGGGACATGATAGAAACTTTTAAGTACCTCAGTGGAATCAACAAAGTCCAAGAGGGTAGCATCTTTCAGAAAAAAAGATGTGCAAGAACAAGGGGACACAATCTGAAGATAGAGAGGGGGCGGTTCAGGGGCAATGTGAGGAAGTATTTTTTCACAGAGAGGGTGATGGATGCATGGAACAGCCTTCCTGAGGAGGTTGTGGGGTCTAAAACTGTGAGAAAATTCAAGAATGCATGGGACAGACATAAGGCAATTTTTGTGGGGGGTAGGAAGAAATAGTCTGTTGGTTAACTTGGATCTGCAGCTAATCCAGTAGGTAGGGAAAACGGCAGACTAGGAGGGCCAAGCAGTCCCTATCTGCCATCAAAGTCTAAGTTTCTATGTTTCTAATTACAAAGCCCTACATGATCAGAGACCCCGTTACCTGAAAGATCTCCTTCACCCTTAACTCCTCCTCCGTCCTCTTCAATCCACCAATGAGGGACTACTAGAGATTCCCAGGGTCCATTTAAAGTCATCGGGGGCCCAGTCTTTTGCTTTTGTGGCCTCAACCCTGTAGAATTCTCTACCTCATCGGGTTAGAGATTGCCTGACCGTCCAGAGTTTTAAGATGACTAAAAATCACATTATTTTAATTTGACATACCCAGGCAAGTTTTAATTACTAGAGTTTATTTTAGCTGTTTTATGTGGTTTGATAGTTGTAATATTGAGGTTTTGATCTGATATTTTATTTTGTATTTGAGTATTGATTTTATCTGTTTGTATTATGTACAGCACCTTAGTTTTAAAAAAGGCGCTTTATAAATAAAGTATCCATTCATTCATAAATACTAACAGAATGCTTTGGGTTACTAGTGGGGTACCGAAGGGTTCAGTATTAGGACCGGTTCTCTTCAATGTCTTTATAAGCGACATTGCAGAGGGACTGGCAGGAAAAGTATGTCTCTTTGCAGATGACACAAAGACCTGCAACAGAGTGGATGCACAAGGTAGGGTGGAAAGGATGAGAAGGTACTTGGCTAGGTTAGAGGAATGGTCAAATGTATGGCAGCTTAGATTCAATGCTAAGAAGTGCAAGGTAATGCACCTGGGAAACAAAAACCCAGGGGAAGAGTACACAATGGGGGGTGAGATACTAACAACAACAAAAAAAATTGAAAGGGACCTGGGGTTAGTCAAATCAGATGACTTAAAGGTGGGCTAACAATGTGAGAGGGCAGTAAGGAGGGCTGGGGGATACTGGGATGCATAGGGAGAGGCATCACCAGTAGAAAACAGGAAGTTGTTATCCCTCTTTACAGACAGCTGGTGAGACCCCACCTGGAGTACTCTGTGCAGTTCAGGAGACCCAGTCTCCGCAAGGACATAGACAAGATGGAAGCTGTCCAGAGGAGGGCAACTAAAGTGGTGCAGGGTCTGCACCAGAAGACATATGAAGAGAGACTAAAGGAGCTTAATATGTATAGCCTCAAGGAAAGGAGGGAAAAGAGGGACATGATAGAAACTTTCAAGTACCTCAAGGGAATCAACAAAGTCCAAGAGGGTAGCATCTTTCAAAAAAAAGAGGTGTGCAAGAACAAGGGGGCACAATTTGAAGATAGAGGGGGCTGCTCAGAGGTAATGTAAGGAAGTTTTTTTTCACAGAGAGGGCTGTGGATGCATGGAACGGCCTTCTGGAGGAGGTTGTGGAGTCAAAAACAGTGGTTGAATTCAAGCATGCATGGGACAGTCATAAGCCAATTCAAGGGGGTGGGGGTAGAAAGAAGTAGGCTGCTGGTTAACTAAGATCTGCAGCTTATCCATTAGGTAGGGAAAAGGGCAGACTGGGTGGGCCAAGCGGTCATTATCTGCCATCAAATTCTATGTTTCTATGCTTCTAGATGTTACAACAATATTCCTGAGGGGCCTGGGTTAAATAGATCTTTCAAGTGAGTTGGGGCAGATTTGGGATTTCAGATTTGGGGTCTACGTAATGTTAATAGTTTTTGTTTTGGCTAGGTGAGGGTTGATGATTACAATGCTATCCATGCAAGGTAATATCCAAGTTGTAGAAGGTCGGGTGTGCATCAGAGAGGGTAAGTTTCAGTTACAGAGGTTGGTGTCAGTGTGGACTCTTGATCTAGTAGTGGAGACACCTGCTTTCACTGTTCACCCATAGGAGGGGAGGAGGGTGGATGCCTCTTAGGGAACTTGGGTAGTTCCCTATTTTGCTTCTTGGTAGAGACTGGAGAATTGACTAGGATCTAAAGATGTGGGTTCACACTGTTGTTTTTTCTTTTTTGTGGATTAGTGCGGTTTTAGTTTATGACGGAGGGGTTGGGGGAATACATTCATTGGGGAGCGGAGGGGTGTTTCGGGTCGAACAAGGATTCTTTGAAATCCTCTGGGTTTGTTGAATGGAAAGAGTTTTATTAGTACTGTATCTCTTCTGATAACTTTACAGAATGGCCATGTTTAAGGTGGGTTCTTTAAATGTCAAGGGTCTCAATAGTGTAATTAAGTTTGCCAGGATCCTGCAAGATATGAATAGGTTAACATGTGATATAGGCCTTTTGCAAGAGACTAGGACCTCAGAGGCTGAATATAATAAACTTTGCCTTTCCTGAGTTGGCCAGGTGTATTCAGCTGCCCATCCACCATGTAAGAAAGCTGGGGTTGTAGTGCTAATTGGCAAGGGTCTCCTATTTTAACCTTCACGTATCCACACTGATCGGGAGGTTAGGTATGCAGGAGTGTAGGGGTCCTATATGGGGCATCACATCCATTTAATCTCAGTTTATGCACCGACCCCTCCATCAGGTGATTTTTTTAAGACATTTCTTCTCCTTTTTGAATTTGTTGCCAGAGGGCCACTTAATTTTTGTAGGGGACTAGAACTGTGTGGAGTTCCTGGCACTGTATAGAAATCCAGTTCCTAAACCAGGAGGTAAAGCTTGTTCTACATTGTTTCATTCATTGGCCTCTGAAAGAGGGTGGGTGGACCCCTGAAACCAACATTTTCCAAATGCCAAAGACTATACATTTTCACTCTTTGGTAATCAATTTACATGCTCGACTCAACTGTTTTTACAACTAGAAAATACAGTCACACAAATTGTCCAAATTTCGGACTTACCCAATGTCTATGTCAGCTCATGCATTATTGTGGGGACAACTGGAATTCGATTCTGTTCAAAAAGAGGGACTATGTCACTTGAATGTGGGTCTGCTTAAGGGTTCTGCTTTTGTAGCCATGATTTGGGATGTTATTAAACCATATAGGTTAGATAATGAGAACAAGGCATCACTCTGAAGTCAGTATGGGATGGTCTGAAAGCGGTGGTGAGGGCCATATCATCTCTTATGCCTCTTTTAAAAATAAAAATCATCCAAAGAAATATACTCAGGTAGAATTTAAATTACAGTAGTTGGAACAGCTACATAAACAGACTAGGGCTCAAGGTATTTTGTTACAAATCCGGCAGGTTAGGGAAGAGTTGAACAGTATGGCCATAAGGAAAGTGGAAAATTCTTTGAATTTTACCAGCCAACAGTATTATGGGGAGAGTGCAATAAATACTAGCCATGAGATTGCGTAAGCAGGAAGTGGACAGATATATTCCTTGTATTATATCAGATACATCCACTCAAGAGGTCCACTCAGAATCACAACAGATTGTGCAGGACTTCTATAGTTATTATAAGGGGATGTATTTGAAAGAGAGGGTGCCTGATCATGAGGCGGAAGTTAGACATTTATTAGATAATATTCAGTTGCCTGCTTTATCTTTTGATCAGCAGGAGTATCTGGACTCCCCTTTTATAGAAACAGAAATTCTGGACTCCATCAATTCCCTGAAGTCTGGCACGTCTCCAGGTCTGGACAGCTTTACTCTTGAGTTTTAAAAGACTTTTACAGAAGATCTAGTCCCTTTATTAACAAAACTCTGTAATGTGGCACATGAATTTGCTGTTTTTCCGAACTCATGGAATGATGCAATCATAACAGTATTACCTAAACCGGGGAAGGATTTGATAAAATGTGCTAATTTCCACTCTATATCACTCCTCAACTATGACTTAATTTGCTTCTCTAAATCAATTGCCTCGAGGTTGCAAAAAATGTTCCCATCTTTAATGCATAAGGATCAAACAGGGTTTATTCCAGATCGGTGTATTCAAGATAAGACCAGGAAGCTATTAAATGTCATTTTGGCATCACAGGCTTTGCATAAAGGCCAGACAGGTGCAATAGTTTTGACTGACACTGAAAAAGTGTTCAATCATTTAGACTGGGGCTTTCTAAAGGGTACATTGGCTCGTTTTTGGTTCAGTTCACAGTTCTGTAAGTAGATTCAAAATATTTGTAAGTCACTGCCGGCAAGAGTCGGAGTAACTGGACTTCTTTCACCCCAATTTCAGATGGAGCATGGAACCAGCCAGGGGTGTCCCCTCTCATCATTACTGTTTGCTTTAAGTGCAGAGCCCATGGCTGCCATGGTTAGACATGCAGAAGAATTCCAGGAGATTAACGTGGTGGGGGGGGGATGAAGTTAAAATCTCCCAATACGCTGATGACACATTACTGTACTTGTCTAATCCCTCTCAAACTATACCCTGTGTTAACAGATTATTAGGGACCTACAGTAAATCATCAGGGTTTAAAATTAACGAAAATAAAATGGAAATGATATACCTAGGAATAGGAATAGGACGGTTGGGTGTTTTAGAAAGTGGTTTCCAGCAGGTAAAGGAGGGATTCAAATATTTAGGAATTCAGATTCAAATAACATACCTAACTTATACAAATAGAACTATGGAAAATTGTTAATAGCACTTCAGAAAGATTGTGGTAGTTGGAAGACGCTGCCACTTTTTTGTCAGGGACAGGGTGGAATCGATCAGTTTGAATATTCTGTCCAGGTTTTGTATTTATTTTATGACCTTACCTATACTATTATCAAAGTTTTTCAGGCACACCTTACAGAAAATGCTGACTAATTGCATCTGGGGGGGCCCTAGGATTAATTGGAGGATAATGTTATCCCCCAAGGATGGGGGGATGATGGTAACAGATTTTTAAAAAGTAGTATTGGGTGACACAGGTTAGTTCTATTAAGTCTACTTTGTTTAAGGATATCCCTAGTTGGGTTTCTATCAAAATAGTTGCCTTAACTCCCTTTCATACATCAAAAGTTTGTCTGGTGGATGACCGATGTTTACGATTTCTGAGAGTTACAAACCCATTGGTGAAGAATTTGGTTCAGGTTTGGACAGAGGTGTGTAAGTCCCTAAAACTCCAGGTTGGAATTTGTAAAGAGACTCCTATAATTGTCTGTGTTATTTTACCCTTGGGTAGCTGGGATTCTGGGTTTCAGAAATGGGTGGCACTCAGAATAAAGCAAGTTGGGCAATTATTTGAGGGAAGGGTTTTTAAATCCTTCATACAGTAAGAGAGGGAATTTGGCCTTCCATCACAGGAATTATATTGATATTTCCAAGTTAGGCATTTTATAGTGACAGAGCTAAAGAAGAAGCTTTTTTTTTGGAGGAAGAGAACACATCAGAGTATTGCTCATATCTTTGGCAGATCAATAGAAGGGGAGGGTAGTGGCTCCTAGAATACATTCTGCTATTGTGGACTTTGATGAGGAGCCTCTCTCCCAGGTTAATTCAAAGTGGGAAGAAGAGGCAAATGTGGTACTGACAGATGTGGAGTGGGGCTGGTTCTGAACAGGTATTCATTCTACTTCTGCTTCCCGATCATGGAGGGAGTTCCGTTGGTGACTGGCTGTAAGATATTTTTACTCCCTGGTATGGGTCAAACATTTGGGAAGAGGTTAATTAGATGTGTACTGGAGGGGGTGCGGAAACAGGGGAACTCACTTGCATATATTCTGGAGTTGCCTGAGCTTAGATTCCTATTGGCAAGATCTGGTAATAACTATTGGAAAATGTTTTGTGATCGATATACCCCTTACGTTCACAGTATGGATACTAGGATTGCCACCCCCTAATCTTCCCTGGAGTGCTGCTTAATATATTTTTTATATTTTTGTGGAGGCAGCTTTAAAAATCATTACAAAACATTAGTTAACTACTACACCTTCGACACAAGCACAGTGGCAGAAGCATTGTCTCAAAATATTGAGTATGGAACATGTTACTGCCTTGCTTATATTACAACATGAGAATTTCAAGGGTAGGTGGCTTCCCTTTTTTCATTATTTGGCTGAAAGTGAAGAGGTGGATGTTCTCAAGATCCTGGCATGCTACAGTCATAATAGTTATTCTCAGCTTATGGTAAATATATATGAAGTACACAGGCTTTTCTTTTTCACTTTTGGAGTTGGTTTCTCGTTATGATACTCTTTCCTTCATGTTTTAACAGAATTCTTTGTCTGTATAATCTTGTTTTGCTTTTATTTATGATTAATGTTCTGTGGTTGGCATTGTTTTCAATTGTACTGGAAAACCAAATAAACTTTGATTTAAAAAAATACAAATAATGGAACTCAACCAATCATGTGTAACTGGACACCCTCTCACTTTACATCCAGGTGATTATGTTACTCTGGTCACCCTCCAACCCTATTACCCCTCATTTCAGCTGCCCTCTGATCTCATCCTAATCTCTCTGGCAAATGTTAAAGCAGAAAAGCCATAAATCAAAGAAGAACCATGTATTACACCAAAACCGTGTATGCTTACTTAAACTGTAGTACCTATGGATGCTGAAGTTAAGAGGCATCAACATATTTACATGGTTTTGTAATGAACTGGTAACATCCTAGTACAGTGTTTTAACATTTATGACACCCTCCGATCTTCATGTCAGAATCGTAAAATGGGACTTTACAAACAGTACTGCCTGGGGTGACTTGACATGATTTTAATCTTTATGCCACTTTATTATCTGTACCAAATTATACATTCAGCTAACTACTGTAACTGCTTACTGACTTGCTGTCTATGTTTTTTTTTTTTGAATACAGATTACTGACTTGTTTCCTTTGACACTGCTGATTCTCTTTCCTGATTTGTTGGTCATACAGTAATATTAATTACAGTTCATGCCAGGCTGCCACAGTATCAACTATACCCAACCACAGTGGACTGAAATGAAAACCATAACCAGGGCTCAATTTCCAAAGCTCCAAGAATGCTGTAAGCCCCCCGTGTTCTCATTGTTTCTTGCACGGGGCTTGCAGCATTCTTCTGACAGATAATCAGGATTTTTAATCCTGAGTGCCAAATGCCAAATGTTAGACCAGCTTTCCCCTGGTCTAACGTGCACCATTTAGGGAACCCTTTTTATGGGATTTGCACCGAATCTTTGACAAAAGTTGCCGTGAAATAAGGAAACTGTCACAACTGTGCCCGATGTACTAAAATCTGATGTAGTTGCATGAAAGGAATTTGGCACAGCTGCTCCAGAAAACAAGTGTGATGCAGAACTTGACACCAGCCCTGCATCATCCTTTGAAAATAGAGCCCACATAGTCCAGCAATACTTCTTATTTTTCAAAGGAACTACACTCTTCTATCTTATGAATTTTATTTGTTTCCATGTCAACAGACAATTTTTTCTGTGTGGTTACTATTGATATATATGATTGCTTTACTTTATTTTCACTATTCATAGTAATCTCTGTAACTGTCCTAAGGGTCTCTGTTTTCTGGTTGTTGAAATCATTGTCCCCGAGAGAGCTGCATTAGCATATGAGAATACAATGTGTCACCACTCTTTTGATACACCATATGCTTGTCTGCTTAACTACAGTTCAACAAAAATAAGTTGCAGCAAGGTGTGAAATACCAGATTTACATTCAGTTTGCTTTGAAAACAGTCTGAATTGTAATGCAAGGTTTTTCTCTTTAAATTACATTCATTTGTGTGTTTCCAGAGAGTTTAAAATAAGTAGCAGCAAGGTGTGAAATATCACATTTAACGTCAGTTAGCTTTGCAAACTGTCTGAATTGTAATGCAAGGTTTTTCTCTTTAAATTGTATTAATTTGTGTGTTGCCAGGGAGTTTAAAACAAGTAGCAGCAAGGTGTGAAATACCACATTTACTGCCATTTAGCTTTGCAAACTGTCTGAATTGTAATGCAAGGTTTTTCCCTTTAAATTGGATTCACTTGCATGTTTCCAGATAGTTTTTTTCATGATATTTTGTATTTTCAGCATATAGATATGTGGTATGAATGAGTGCTATGACATCATATTCTCAAATGCTAATTCAGCTGACATAGACAATGAGACTTTAGCAACCATAAAATAAAAACACCCTTGCCCCCCAGATAGTTACAGGGAACTGGCTTGAACAGTAAAAACAAACTAAAGAAAACCCATAAATCCTCAACAGCTACATGAAAAGAGTTGTCTGTTGACATGGAAAGAAATAAAATGTACAAGATATGGAGTGGTAGTTTTCTTTAACTTCTGCAAGCTACAATACATGCCTCACATGCCTCAATTGGCAGATACCAGCAGCTGTACTACAATAGAAAAATTGCTGATGGGTACTGTTCATTAGAAAGGGAGATTCAGATGATTGGGGTCTGGTATATTGGAGTTGTAGTGTATTAATTATTTCATGTAGTGAAATTTGCCTCTGTGTAAATGATTGTACGTTTTTATTCTTTTATTTGTTTGCACACATTTCTGTTGACAAAAAAAGGTGACAGTAGTTCACTACTATTTCATTTATGTTGATTTATTACTTAAAAATGTTAACATTTTTTAACATCATATGTTAGGAAAAAAATGAATAACCAGTCAATGCTTAACCTAGTATGCCAGTTATGCACTGTTCCTACAGTAGTGCCTTAATTAAGGGGTTGAGTGAGGAATTTTTCAAGTGCACCTTGTAGATACTTATAAATAGTTAAGTATCGGTTATTATATATGCCAAAGAGTCATCTAAGTTTAACATTTAATAGGTGACTCGTGGCTTCCTTTTCAGATTTATTTTATTGTTCTTAATTTTTCTAGTACTTGGTTTTCCAACCTCTCCAGGAACCCTACAACAGTTTGGTCCTAATTAAACCAGCATTTTTTTTCCTCAAATACATTTTTGAAAACGTTATTACTGTGTTGTGTCTGTTTATTCAGAAGTGATAAGAACATGTTTATTTCTTGTGTTGTAAGTAAGAAGTCAAGAAATGTCATAGATGGATAATGTTATTAAATGAACATTATATAAATATCACATTTACAATTAAAAAAAATTGCAAATTTAGCCTTGACCATTACCTAGCTGATCTGAGAGACATAAACTGGGTGGACTTCTATCTGGCCACAAATGTCAATGAAGCAGCCTCTAATTTTTCAGACACCCTAAGCAGTATCATCAATAAACACAAACCTATGATCAAATGCAGAACCAGAAAGCACTCCTGCATGTGGTTCAAAGCTGACCAGAAATTTGCCCTAAACAAAAGGGACCATTTATGGGTCACAGCAAGGTGGACCAAATATCCCTCAGACTGGGTGGCTTTTAAAGTTAGTCAGAACAAATGTACCAAATTGGTTAGCTCCTTAAAGGCAAGCTACTACTTCTCAGCCTTCAAATCAGCAAAGTGTCATTCTGTTGAGTTCTGGAAGGGGGGGTTATAAAGTCAGCAGTGTGAAATAAACTATCATCTATGCTACCAGACAAGATTAACCATCAGGGTATGACATTAATCGATAACTTAAGTCAGAAATCTTGGCTAGCTTTGATGTTCACTTCTCTACTGCAGGCCTAGCCTTCAGCATCTCCAAAGTTGCTATCCTAAAATGTAGTCTACCTCTACCAACCTCCCCACCAAAAAACAATAGTTTCACTTTCACCCTCTTCCAGTATAAACAAGTGGACGACCTGCTATTGCACCTAGTCTTAAAGAAAGGTGCTTGTTCTAATGTATTAGGACCTTTTTTTCTCAAATCAGGGTTTCATTACTTGACTGGTCCCATCCTGCTTCTGTTCAATTTGTCTGTTTCCTCTTGTATTGTCCCAGAGGCCTGGAAAATAGCACATGCACTTCCCTTATTCAAATTAGGAGACCCTATGGATTTGAGCAATTATCATCCAGTTTCCCTACTACCCTTACTCTCAAAACCTTTAGAAAAACTAATAAATGCTCAGGTAAGTGATTACCTTGACAAGTCAAATTTAGTGAATCCATCCCAGTCTGGCTTCAGGCCAGCTCACATCACATCTACTACCCTTTTCATGGTCTCAAACAATTGACTGCTTGTCTTGGAGAAAAAGCAGATCTCATAAACTGTATTTTTGGACCTTAGTAGAGCATCTGACACTGTTGACCTTGCTGTACTCCTAAACAGGCTAAACGGTCATGGCATAACCTGCCCTGCACTTAGCCGGTGTACAAGTTACCTGTCAGGAAGATTGCAGCAGGTCAAGGTGGAAAGCTCACTGTCTCCACCTCTCCCTTTCAAAAGGGGTACAGCAAGGCTTGATTCTCAGACCTCTTCTGTTCATGATCTATATAAACAAGCAAAAATCCAACTATTTACAGACAACACTGTCCTCTATACCTCCAAATCCTCATTGAATGAAGTCTGTGTGGAACTTTAGGCAGAATTTGACCTCCTTTAGCATAATCTGTTACAATCCAAACTCCTTTTGAATGCTAAAAAAACTAAGGTCATATACTTCCACTCTAACTATCTTACCTCTTTCCCAAAAAATCTCTCCTTATTGCCTACCATTAAAATCCTCCTTGGTGACAACATAGATGTTGTTGACAAATTTAAGTACCTGTGGTGTCTGCTTGACCACCACCTGTCTTTCTCTCCTCACATCAAATCACTCACAAAAAAGCTGAAGAAAAGATTTGGTTTCTTCATTAGGAACAAGTCTCTTTTCCTGGCTGAAGCCAGGTTGAGACTGGTACAGACCACATTCATCCCTCTACTGGACTATGTGGATGTACTGTAATATTTGGCTGATCTTCAGATGCCCTGCAGCACTTACTTGACATGCTCTACCATAGGGAAATACATTTCATCACAGATGCCCACTCTTGCACTCATCATTGAGACTTGTACGTTTCCTTGTACACTAGAACACTAGAACAAGTGAACATCTTCAAATACCTTGGTATCACTTTTGACGAATGTCTTACTTTTGCGGCGCATATCAATAACACTGCAAAAACAGTGCATCAACACATTGGAATTTTGTACTGGAACCGTCAATTTTTCAACCAAGCTGCCTTGAGGATTGCTGTTCAAAGCTCCATCATCTCAATCATAGACTATGGTCTAATTGCCTATGGCTCAGCTACTACCACTGCACTAAAGTGCATCTCAACAGCACTAAACAAAACCTGTTGACTCCTCACTGGAGCACAGAGACAGACCCACACTCGTGACCTCTACACAGAAACCGGTTGGTTGCATCTTTCCAATCGCCTCATGTATCTCACCTGCGTGATGGCAAAAAAATCAATCTTGGGACTCACTCCTCCATGTAGCCGGGACCTGCTCTGCCTGAACAATGGCAATTGTACCACCAGAAGATCTGACCACCAACCTTTCCTTGTCCCTAGATGCCGGACTGCTCAGGGACAAAGATCTTTTACATACCGTGCCCCTACCTGGTACAATGCCCTTAACCTGCCCTCCCTATCCTCCACGACATTGGGAGCTTTCAAATCCATACTTTACACTCACCTCACAGCCTCCAGTTCCTGTGACTGCTTTGACCAAAGTCTCATTCTACTGAGTGCACATACATTTGTTTCACTCAACCACCATGGTCTCCTCTTTGACAAAGACAACCTGAGTACTACTAACCTGGTTCTGTCTGCTCCTAAACTTCTTATTTCTCCCTCTCTTCCTTCTTAAGCTCTCCAGTCCTTATTCCTTGCCCTTGACACTGCCTCTGAGTTCCTTTTTCTTTTCTGTACATAAGTGTTACTGTTTAAGTTGTGGCTTTGTTATACGGCTTATTGATTGTTTGTAACACTGTCTACTATGTTTTTGTACTTAATGACATGGAACCTTTGTAAAAGAGCCTTGGCTCAAAGGTATTAATTCCTAGAACAATAAACTTTAAACTTCCTTGGGCTTGGCTTCCCTGTCCTCCTGACAACTTTTCCACTCACTCATATGTCTTTACAAAGCCCTTCTGCTAAAACTTCCATCATATATATTGGGCCTTTTCCATCACTATTTTTGCCTCTATCTTGCATGGAGTAGCTCCTACATCATGTTGAATGTCCTTAAATCTTGCTTCGACTTTGGTAAAATGGTCATCAGCCATGCTCTTCTTCCTGATGCTTGGAACAAAGCACAATCTACCCTCAAACTCAAAATCTGGTTCCTCTAAATACACTCAAAAATTTGGTCACCATCAAATTACATGACTTCTGCACATTTACCTAACTCAGTGACCCATTGTTGACCCAACCTTACTTCCTACTAGTTCCTCTCTACACTAATTATGTCTGTTATAGTAAACAGTCTTTCAGGCTAATGGTCCTCACCCTCCTCGCTCCTTCTGTGCTCTCACCCATGCTTTCCATCCTTACTACTCCTTGTGTACTTCACCCTTATTACCACTCTATTTCCTGCCCAACTCATATTCTTAACATGTCTGTCCCATGCTCCATCCCAGTGAGACCTCCTATTGCTGAAATGCTTCCAGTACCCTTAAGCAGGTGATTTATTTTGTAAATATCATGCACTTTGATCTATAATTGTACCCAAATTTAATAGGATTGTATATATTGTACAAATGTTGCAAAGTATTTTGTCCTTATTTTTCCTTTTGCCCTGTTGCCCCTCAACCACTGTATTATATGCACCATCTATGCATTTTTTGATTGTTTAGAGTTCTTATCCATCTTTGTGCTGTATTGCTCATCCAGGTTATTGTTGTACCGTTCTACCAATATGTACCTAATGATGTAAGTACCTTCAGTGTCCCTCTCAGGACCTCTTTGTAAATGAGATTGCTCAGTGTCGTTTGTCCTGCTAAATAAACTTGAACTTGAACTTAAACTTGACTTAACAGTTTAAAAATCTTATTGTATTTTACAAACTGGAACCTGTAAAACATAAGTGCTCATGTGGATAATCAATACTAAAGATGAAACTGAATGAAAATGATGATCAGAAGAGCTCAGAAAGGGAACATTGCTGCAGACATGCAGGATATTACTTGTGTGGTGCTAAAAAATAAAAGGAAACATATATATTACGTATAGTATCTCAAAAATAAAATAAATATTGGGTGAAAACCTGCATTAATGCATCACTTAGAGTTTAAAGAGCTGCTGACACCTTAAAAAAATTATAATTAGGTGTAATTCAGCTTCCATTCCATATATATTCTAAAGATTCCTCCTCCCAGAATTTATTATTAAGGATATTTGCATGAATGCATGGCCTTTATCCCTCAGGGTTCATCTGCTTCTACAGCTGACTCCCTAATTTAAGTCATAATCCTCTGTTGTAACATCACATTGTGTTGCCATGGGAGTAACTGTGATGTCATAAGCAGTGAATTATGACTTCAGGTAGGAGACAGCAACATGACTAGATGAACTCTTCAAGAGTAAAGATCCTGTTTTCATGCAGATGACCCCAGTAAAAAACAATGGGGAGGAATACATAACTAATATAAATACAAGCTGGACTGCATCTAAATATTGAGGCCTATGCACAATGTGCAGAGTACCTACACACCATTGTGGCCCCCATGCAGGATGCACAAAACAGGTGTGCAGCCCTATGTACCTGATCCCCAGCTGTGCAGAATGCAATACACCAGGAGTAGGTGAAGGTGTGTGTCTGCACTATGTGCCATGCAGAAAGGTGTGTAGTGTACCTGCAGAGGCGTGGTGGCACAGAAGATATGCTGGGAGACCCTGCCATAGCTGCAGTATGCAGCCAGGTCCACAAACTCACAGAGTCCTCCCGGCCCTGGCAACATGTAAGTAGCCTCTCCCCAACACACTGAGCCAATCCCAGTCTTGGCAGCACAGATCCCCACCGCAGGCCCTGGCCCTAGCCAGCAAGACTGTGACAGGCTCCCCCCACCACAGCACATGTCCACCCAGTCCCCACAAGAGGCAGTAACAGCCCCCTTCCTCAGGCATGCCAGCCCTGTCCATGGTGTGATACATGAACCCCCCCACAAACAGATGTGCCCTGAGCCCCATTCACTGTGCCCTAGCAGTAACATTGGTGGCCAGTGACCCCTCAACCCCCCATGGCACCATCAACACTCCCATTCCCCATACCATCATGCTGGTACCACAGCTCAAGACGGCCAGTGGCACAGCCCTCACACACTCCTCAGCCACAAGCTATCAAGTGATGCAGGGTGCATCACCTATTTATAGAGGTGTACTCCCAGCATCACTTGAATAGCCAGTGGCAGGGTGGTGTGCAGAGGGCTGTGCCACTGGCCAAATTGAGCCATGGCACTGACAGAATGGAATGTGGATGGGGTGATCTTTCTCATGGGGGTCCAATCACTGCAGGGGATGGTACGGAATGTGTGTTTGGGGGTCCATATCGCTGCCACCAGTGAGAGCTCGGCTGTGTGGGGTATGTCTCATGCACATGTGGCTGGGCTTATCTGGGGAGCCCAATTGTGCAACTGGATGTGTCATGTGAATGGGTTTTGGGCAAGAGGTTCCTGGCATACAGATCAGAGGCACACAAGGCTAGGTTCATGTGGTAGCTATTCCAGCACCTGGCCCTGTGCATACCTGCATGTGGAATCCACTCTGGGACCCAGGTTGGGCATCCGATTGGATGCCACCCTGGATTCTGCAGCTCCACCCCAGCCACCCTTTGAGTCCTGCAAACTGGGGGGGCAGTGGCATGGACAGGTGGAGGCCATTCTTGTCTGCCAGCTTGGGTGCACTTGTCTGCTAGTGTGGAGCTATGCAGGTGGAATACATGCCTCCAGCATGTAATTCCCACCTGGCCATACATATTTCCCATTATGTTTTGGTAAAGTTCTCCTGAAGGCATCAGCTGCTCTTTAAGCTAAATCAGCAAAATACATGTATTTCTTGTGTGGTATAAAAACTAATGAAAGGAATGATATACATTCATTATACTATCTAAAAAAGAAAGGAAATTCTTTGCAAAAATCTGTGTTAATGCATCAGTTAGGATTCAGCTAACTTAAGGCAACCAAAGTAGGGAAATTTGGCATTAGATGCACATGCACACTTCAATACATACACACCCACTTCAGGAAGCATAACTGGAGTGACTCAGAAAAATGCAAATTTGCAGGAAATTTTGATCCCAAGTTAAGACAATAACTGGCATTTCTCAATGCAGTATTATTTTTTTATTGTAATTTCTAAGCATTGACATTAGGAGGCTATTATGATTCCATGCAAATATTTAATAAAAAAAAACAACTTTGTGAACCTTTGCCTGTAATCATGATCTTAATCTTGAAATATTAACAATATGTATTTGCAAACACACTATTATCATTGTCTATGAGTTGTTGCTGCTAAAATTACTGTGCAATCAGGTTATGTGTTAATTTATACCCAAACAAAATTTGTGGACATTAGCATTAAATTCTGATCCCATTACAGTAATGTAAATAATCAGTATTTCTATGTGCACTACTACAGATTCCAGCCTATTTATATAATAGACATTAACATTCAATAATCAAGCCAGTCTGGTGGTGTAGAGGGTTGATATGCTGTATGTGCCTTGCCTCTCACCATGCTTGTGACCCGTGTTGGGGAAGGATCAAAGGTTGCCAGGGGTCAACCAGGGTGGGAAAGGATTAAGCATCCGGTAGGCTGCTCTCATCTCCTGGGGGGAGGCATGGACTGCATGCTCTGCCAAATTGCTGCCACCTGATGGAGGTCAGGTGGCAGTGCAGATTGAGTAGGGAAGATGAAGGGGGGTGCTGCTTGACTCCATAACATGCGCACACCTCCACATTTGCACCTACATATGCACCCCAGCATGGGAAAAGGACTTCATCTTACAGAGGAAAAGTTATAGGACAGGCAGCATGATGCCTGCCTGCCAGCCTCCACCTGCTGTATCAACAAACCCTGAATCGAAGAGTGGATGTGTATCCACATGGGGAGGATGACCCTATCATTCTGATCCCACCACATGGGGAAATAGACGAGCTATTCTGGATGTCTGGGTTTGGGGAGATGAACAAAGGTGGGGTCAGTGGGGCAGTGCTGAGGGAGGTGCACAGCTTGTCTTGGCTATGGGAGGATAAATAACAAATGAAAAAAACATACAATCATCATTCTATGCAAAAATCAACCCCAGAAAGTTTGAACAATTTCATGCAAGTATGATTGCAAAACAATATTAATAGTGTCTAATTCTGAACACAGAAACATCTTTTGGTGCCATTTTCTTACCACTATATGTGCTCATGATTATATGTGAAAACCCTACAAAAAATGTGATGAATTTGCATGAAATCATGGTCCAAGTGCAATAATGTCCATGCTTGTTATTTTCATCTTACTATTATCTTTGCATTACATCTATTTATCTACATATTAGCAACAGTTATGATTTCATGCAAAAAAGTTCATACATTTGCATGAATGTTGGATCCTATTGTAATAATGTTACTCATTGGTGTTTGTAAACACACTATTATCATCCCTATGATTTGATGCAGTTGAAATTACTATATAGTAACAATTATTTTGTAAATCGTGTTCTCCATAATTGTGGGACATTTGCAAGAAATTCTGATCCTAGCACAGTATTATAAATAAACAGTATTTCAAGGTGCACTACTACCATGTCATGCAATGTCATAATCTTGATATTACCATGAAATCATCATTCCATGTAAAAGACAAAAGAAAAAAAATATGGTAATTTTCATGCAATTATGATCATATCTCTTAGTATTGGAAATAGTACACAATCATGATTACATTCCAATTAAAGTAACATATTTGTAAAATTTAGTAATTTCTCCATACATGAAGTATAGTGACACTGTCACATGTTAGATAAAATAACTGCAACCTTATGTGAATGAGTATGTGTTGAAGTGTGAATGTGTATCCATGGCTACAGAAGTGCTGGACTATGATGATGGATGACTTTTTTATCACCCAGAAAGAGTTCTATGTTGTTTCTCTTACCTGATGATGGCTATCTGTGGTTGCTTTTGTTGTGTTGTCTTGTCCCCTCCACTGCTTGGTGGGGGGTGGTGGAGTCAATGTTGTAAACCCTCACACTCCATTTCCCTGCTTTTGTTGCTTTAAGGTGAACAGCTTTAAAAGGGCATGGGACAGGGGAAGGGGAGAGTGAGGGTGGGAGAGGTGGGGGTGGTAGTGGAATGACAAAGGGAGGGTGTTGAGCAGCTGCAAACTAGGGGTGCTAGCTGCACACTCAAACAGACTTAGAAAGATCGGGTAGCCTGTTTCTGCTGGCACATTCGTATGTTCGTATGTTCGAAAGGTGTACCCTAAGTGGTGCACTAATGCAGTTTTGTTTTGCAAAGAATAGGATATCATACATAACTACCACTCATCTATAAATATATGAATGTATAAATATCAGATCTCATAATACCGTAATATCAAATATACATATTTCATAAAATATTTTTTGGGAAAAAGTAAAGGAAGAAAGGGGTACCCTGACTTACACAAAAGGGAAATAATAGTGGAGAATTAACACAGTTGATCAGACCTCAGCAACTGGGCCTTTTACAAAAGCTTTATGAGTCATATAAAATTTATTATTTGTTAAGGTTTTATTTTGTAGTTAATTTTTGGAGCTGCACTGAATTGTTGTAATTTAAATGAATCCTTGGTGAATTATAAAACTGTGACAAATGAGTATAAAAGATAACTTCAGTGACTGCAAGGCTGATTAATTGAAGTGATGGTTCATGTTTTAGAATGTTGAGTACTTGAGTTTATATATAGAACGTACACATTTGTCCTTTTGAATCTGAAGTACAGTATACCTTATTTCGCAAAAGCATACATGTGAAAGGCTGATAGCCTGCAACTCCAACAACTCAATTTATAGGGCACTTTTCATGTGATATCACAAGGCAGTTTACAATAAAGTAAAATCAATACATAGCAAGTCATAAATCATGGACAGCTCAGTTCAGAAAGGCAAGCTCTAGGGCAAATGCTAATTTTTTTTAAGGCAAATGATAAAGTGGCCTAGATACTGTAACTTACCACATTCAAACTGTTTTGCTTCATATGTAACTGAAACATCATGTTATGTATATTATGCTTGGTTTTGAATTCATGAATTGTTCTACTTTCCCTGTTTTCTTTAGAAAATAACTCCTAAATGTTGGTGCATTACTACAAAAAATTTGTTTCCCCAAAATAGCTCAGCTAATTATTGAGATGGGACACACATATACAGTACTCTAAGGCCATTTAGATATCTGCATCAAATAAGTTGTACATTCTGTGCACTACTGAAAAACGTATTTATTAATTTGAAAATTGTTTAACTGGAAAGGAGAACTGAGACAAGACTCATTTCAGGCTGACAGGAGATAGGAGCAAAACAAAATAGTAGGCACAAGTCCTTTTGATGACAATTGCAAGCAAGCATTATGCTAAATTAAAGCAAGCATAATTGTAGTATAGGCTACATCTGTGGTATAACAATATTTAACTTCATAACAGGCACCCATGAAGGGGATATGCAGTAAACAGATAGATAGTCCAGATACTTGTTTAATCCTTTCCCCTTCATTATACACTGATTTTCCTCAAATAAATAAATTAACAGTAGCTGGCTGTGTGCCATGAGCTGATGTTTATAGCAGCAACACTCCTTGTCCTCCCTAGCCAAATCTCCAGTCCCCAAAGTGCCTGTTATTTGCTATTGGTTATACTCCTAAAGCATAATCCATGATTTGAGTGGCAATGGTAGTAGGGGGTTGCAAATTTAAACTTTGGTGGTGAAGTTAGTGCAAGGATAGGAACTTCAAACGACACATATCTGGATGAAATTTCCTGACTTTGCAAGTTAAAGCTTTTTTTCCTTTTTTTTAAGTGATTTTTTAACAAGAAAAAACTATGCAAACCATTTGCTGTATTCTGTCCTGCAACAGCTATGTATTAATTGGTAACCCTCATCCTCTGTGTCATGCAGCTCCCAATGAAATTTTCTTCAAATCAGTACAACCCCTCCACCCCCAGTTGAATTCCTGACACCACTGTCACCCCTGGGTTTACACTTTTGCCCCTAGGTTTAGCCGAACACATTTGATATGGTGTTGACATGCCCTAGAAGTGACATCTAATTGGTTGACTGCAGTGACTAATCCAGTATTAATACTAGAGTATGTCAACACTGTTTCATACATACATACATAAGTGACCCAGTGAGCAGAGAGATTTTTCACTGGACATGGCATGCAGTATTCTATTTTGCTAGTTACAGAGAAGACTTGAGAACACAACTTTTGGTGTACGTTTGGGGTGGAAGAGGATGTTGGGGTGCCAGAGGATGGTTGGGTAAAGGTATTCATGTAAATGATTGGGTCAGGTGAGTAAAGGGTGGAGAATGATATAGAGAATTTGAATGAGGCATGGAAATGGTGATTTTAAGGATGTAAAGAAACTTTCACTGCAACAGAAGGGAGGAGATGCTGCAGAGGGTGACTGATGGGGGAGAGGGTTGGGGGTACCCATTACTTCTGAGGTGTGGTGGAAGAGGATAGCAAAAGTGGCCTGTGCGGGTGGAGCTTTTTGTATTTTTCAAACTGAACAAAAAAAGGAAAGAGAACGGTGCATAGTGACACATCACCTGTGAAGGTGCCACTATGCATAGCTCCTGCATGTTTTCATCAGGACAAGTTGATAAGGAACAAAGGAAAGTGGCACTATTGCTGGTGAAATGTGGAATCAGTTGCTCAGTAGGTTACACACACCTCCAAAGCCTGACTATCAGAAGGCTGTGGGTTCCATCCCCACACCAGTAATTTGGGTTAAATCTCAATGCTGACACTCTAGTGCAGCATGAGGAGGTGCTGCACTCCTGAGGTGCTGTATTTTATATGAGACTTTAAACCAAGGTCCTATCTTCTTATTCTGATTATTGTTAAGGTAGAAGTTAAAGATCCCATTGCACTTCCCAAATAGAGTAGGGGCATTTTATTGAAGGGAAATATGAATCAAACATAAGAAAACATGAAATAAAAATCAAAGAAAGATCAATAGCAAAAGGTCACAAAAAACATGCAAGTATACAGTTTGTGAAAAGCCAAACAATACAGAGGAAAACAAAATAAATGAAACAATAGTCCTTGAGTCATGGTAACATTCTTTTAACAACAAAGGAAATCATCAGTCCTTGGACTAACTGCCCAAATTTATGGGCATGTACCAGGCAGTTAGAGACTACACCTGTCAATGTACAGTTCAGGACATTCAGTTACAGTGTTTCCATACATCTCTAAACACTAAGGATAACAATGCTGTCTTCTTGTGGCTTTGTATTGACTTTAAATCTCTAAGAATCTTTTTGATTACCACTTGTGGTGTATAGTGATTTTGCTGTGTCTGCAAGGTGTGTCTTGCCTGCCAGAGATACGGAGCAACATTTTCAAAGGGTGGCATAAAGCTTACATCAAGCCATGTGCCAAACCATTTCATCACTGCAGTTGCAGCATTCACAATTTCATCAACAGTGCCCTATTTTACCCTCTTGGGCACAGTTGTAACTGTTTGCCTGCTTTATGGCAGCTTGTGGAAAAGTTTAGCTGCAAGCTCTGTGTTAGAGGAATCTAACAATGATGCAAGCTAGACAACAAAAAGATGATCTAGCAACTGCCAGTTTGACATAAGGGATGCAAAATCCCACTAGATTGCTGCAAGTCCAGTGTGCCACACCATTTGACGCACCTAGGGCCTGAGGGAAGTCTCATCTTTTGAAAATCCAGCCCAACATCTGCAGCACATAAAACACAGTTGGAGTATAGATCTATTAAACTTATTCCATTCCCCAAATATACCACTTGTTCTAACGTCTAGTAATCTGCAGACTGGAACAATGGTTAATGCCAGACCTGTCTCAATTGTTGCCAAAAAAGGACCACTAAAGGACACTCTAACAAAAGGTGGGACTGAGTTTATATCGTGGGTAGCCCTCTCTTGAGCAACATCTTATTTCCACCTTCTTGTGTTTCATCAAGTTATCAAATGGAACTGGAAGGGGCACAAATTAGTGGCTGCTCTCTCCTCTATACCCTTACCTGTCTCTTACTCTTCCTACCCCTTTTCTTGACCCAATACACCTTTTTGTTTTCACAGACTAGCCCTCTTGGGCTTATATTGGCACTTAATCAATTTGTTTGCATCCCCATCCTCTAGCACTTCATTTGTGATATCTAAGCTACCTTCTGTGTGTACTACCATGCTATGCAATAGGCATCATTGTATGTGACAGTTACTGTATATTTTTATTACTTTGTATATGTATTTTGTATGCTTTCCCAACTTCTGTATTCCCTCTCCCCCAGGACGCTTCTGGAAATGAGCTGTTTTTTTCAGCTCATGTTGTCTTTCCTGGTGAAACATTTTGCAAATATATAAATAAAAGTTCCTCATGGTCATTCTCCTACACTATGTATACTGAGCCAAGCTGGATGACACATTTGCTTTGGGATACTCTTGTTTACCAGTTGACTCAAAGTACTTTTTCCTTCTCTGATGGACTGTATTTCACTGCAATGGGGACGCAAAAGTACTGTCTGAATAAAGAATACACCTGTTTCCTAGGGCAGGAGACAATTATGTCCGGGGACTGTTTCCACAATTTAATTTTAACTGTGGTCTGCTGCATATATTACATAAAGTGACAAACCCATCTACCAGCCTGCCATTCTGGTTGCCAAGGTAACAGTTAGTCTGCCATTGCTGTAACCCATATTTTAGCAAATTCCTTTAAAACTGGTGTCATATCTGTAGTGAGAAAAAAAGTCATAAAAAGACTATGGGATTTACTTTTTACTCCCCTTGTATCCCTCTATATGTGATATCTGTCCAAATGGGATTAAGCTTGCTTCCCCAAAGGCCTTGGAAAAACAGGTTGTAAACCCTCGCTTCCAGGTCTGCTGGTAAATGGTATATAGCACTGACATAAAACAGGCATGGGATCCAAATGGTTTGTTTAAGAACATTCATTTCAGTTTTGGGATGAGCCTACAGTATTTCTCCATGTCAGCAGTTTTGCTTCCACCATTAGTATACATTCCTTTGAATTCTCTTAGCCTGAAGGTTTGGATCCCAATTTTAATGCTAAGATTTTCAGACGTTCGTGCTAAATTACAATATTAGCAATTCAAATAACCCCCCCAACCACCCACACTGGAGAACAGCCAATGGAAATGCACACACTTTATATTAGACTGATCTTTGCCTCCCTTATCCTGGAAAAGATTTCAGTAGTTCTTTGGACCTCACTGCCCAATTTTTATCCTGTAGTACCACACCATGGACATCTGCATATGCCAACGTTTTTACTTCTGGGGTGTCAAAGAATAGCTGGATTCTTTTTTAGCCAGGGATTATGTGAAATAAATCTAATTAAAGGGTTTAATGAAAATATATATATATAGGAGAGGGCTTAAGGTGCACTGCTGTCACGCTCCCATTTTATCTTCCAATTCCCTACCTGTATAATGGTTAATGAGAGGAGTTAGCACAGCTGCTCCATAAGGTAGCATAACCTGCACAATTAAAGTGTCCAGTATCCCATGTCTCCTCAGAACCTTAGACAGGTACCTGTGGGGGATCAGATCGAATGTCTTCTCTTGATTTAGTGATAGAAGAAAGCCATTTAGCAACCTTTTCTTGCCCCTCTCAAATGATCCATGGAGTGAAACAAAATATTCTGTTATAGGTCTCTGCACAATGGTGCACACCTATGAAACAGTAAAGACAATAGCTACTACCTTAACTAATCTTTTGGTCAGGGCTTTTGCTAACATTTTTATGTCAGTGTTCAAGTAAACACAATGGCCTCCAATTTCCAATGTTAGTTCTATTCCCAGATTTAAACAGAAAAATTTGTAATGCACTACTAAGTCTATATTTTATTGTTTGCATGCCCAGCTGTTCACATAAAGACTAGCTTATTGTACTCTGTGGATTTCCCAAACCTGTGTTTACAGTTGTACTTCCAAGTGGTTCACCCTGGCCATGATGTTCTTTTTTTTCCCCCTATTCAGCTTTTATTACTGTAATGTTACCTTCTTGTTCTGTTTTGATAACATTTCAGTAAACTTAAAAAAAAGTAGTACTGACTTAATGGATGGGGTCAAATCTCCACTTGTCAATATGTAATTAAAACTTCTTGCAATACAGGGTCATGGGATGGTAAACAAGCCTTATAAAATTCAACTAGTAAGTCCTCCTATCCAGACACAGTAGTAATAACTAAACACTGAACCACCTCTTCAATTTCCACTACTGAATTGAATAGGTTAAATGAGAATTGAGATGTGGAAGAATTTGTAGGATATAATGACTCATCCAACTCTGTGGGCATCAGGGATCCAAACATACAAGATGATCTGGTAAGCTCCCTGGCAGACCTGTATAACATCTCTTGAGACAAGGTTGTGCCGAGATTGAGAATGGTACATGTGCTGGCTTTCCATAAAAGTGGGTCAAAGGATGTACCAGTGAACTAAAGGCTGGTTAGTCTGACATCAATGCTAGGCAAGCTGATGAAGACCATCCTAAAAGAGAGATTGGTGAGCTTTCTGGATAGGGTTGCCACCTGTCCTGATTTTCGCAGGACAGTCCTGATTTGGGCAACTCGTCCTGCAAAAAACATGAAAAATACTAAATGTCCTGATTTTATAGTAGAAAAAATATTTTCTAACTTTCCACTAAATGTTCTAGAAAACTATAATACCTTAACTAAAATACCTTGCAATGATACGAAACGATAGAAGCAACTAAGAAACTACAATTCTTAGCCTTAATTCTGATTATATAGAGAAAACAAGTCTGTTGCATTGGTTGAGGTTTTGTACTGTCCTGCGAAAAATCATGTTTCAGTAAGAAATGTCCCACTTTGGGCTTCTTAAAAGGTGGTAACCCTATTTCTGGAGGATAATGGGCTACAGGATGTACGGCAGCATGGGCATGTGGTGTTGTGTAACTCCTTCCAGACAAACTTAATTGGCATTTTTGACTGAGTCACCAGGACAGTGGACATTGGCCAAGCAGTTGATGTACTGTATCTGGACTTCAGCAGGGCCTTTGATCCTGTACCTTACAGTACACTGGTCAGGAAGTTTGAAGACCTGGGGATGGGGGCTAAGCATGTTGGGTGGGTCAGAAGTTGGCTGCAGGACAGAAACCAATGGTGGGAGTTAGGGAGGAATTATTAGAAGCTGGGCATATAATCTGTGAGAATCCACATGGCTCAATGCTCGGTTCAGTGTTGCTTAGCACATTCGTAGGTGACACTGTGGATGGGATCAAGGGTAAGATCTCCTGTTTGTGGATGACACAAAGCTCTGTGGGAAGGTGGACATGGAAAAGGGGAGACTGGAATTCAGGGAAGACTTTGATAAGTTGGAAAATGTATCTGGCATTTGGCAATTGGGGAGCAACACTAAAATGTGTAAAGTTAAGCAGTGGGAGCAAAAAACCCAGGGACCGAATAATGGTTGGGTGGTGTGCTGGTAACCAGGTCAGAGGAAGAAAAGGACCTGGGAGTAATTATCACAAGCCACCTGAACCACTCAGCACACGCAGAAAAGCTGCAGCCAAAGCAAATTGGATGCCAGGCTGCATAGCAAGGGGAATTTCCAGCAGAAATTCAGAGGTCATGCTACCACTGTATAGGTCACTAAAGAGAGCATACAGTACGTAGATTATAGTGTGCAGTACTGGTGCCCTTATCTTAGGAAGGATATCAACTTGCAAGAAATGGTCCAGAGAAGGGCAAACAAGATGATCCATGGCTAGCAAGGCAACACCCATGAGAAGAGGATCAGAGGGCTCAACATATACTCTCTTGAGGAAAGAAGGGAGAGGAGGCTTTAAAGTGCCTTAGAAGTATGAACAGGGTGAGCACCGAGGACTTCTTCTGCTTTAGTGGAAATAAGATCATTAGCATAACAGCCTGAAGCTGCTGAGGAAAGGTTCAGGAGGGAGATGAGGTGGCAATTTTTCAATGAGTGGGTGGTTGCTAAGTGGAATGTATTGCTGGAGGGGGTGGTATCCCTAAAAACAATGAGGAAAGCTTCAAGAGAGACTGGGAAAGGATGAGGGGGAAGTTACAGGTAGAGGTGGGAGAGAGAGCAGGAGTGGAGTTTTGAGAGTGGTCAAGGGGAATACAATGAAGGCGTGCAGTTCCCTCTGTAAAAACAGTGGGAACAGCACACTCAAGCAGACTAGATGGCCCACAAGGCTTTTATCTGATGGCACATTTGTATGTTTGTATGCTCAAATATTAGAGACATACTACTGAACTATCTCCACCTTCCTGTGTAGTAAGCACAGATGCGCCATCACACCTAGATAAACCTTCATAGTTCTCTGTTGTACTCAGTATTTGCATCCTGCAAACTTATCCAAATATTGTGAGAGACCTTGTGTGCAATTAGTTCCTGCTCTAAAGATGCATCCTTGTTGTACTGAAAGCATTTTATCTCATCTTTGATTAAATGTATTTAATCCTGAAAATCTATACCTTCATTGTGCATTCTTGAGATGTATTTGTGCAACTGTGAATGTAATCCCAAATAGTTTAAATACTTATCAGTGCTCTTATGCTGGACTTCCCTCTGAAAAAGTTTTTGAAAATCTAGTTTTGACTTCTGCTACCACTGACCAGGATTAGCATAATACACAACTACCAGAGAACATCTTGTTTTAAGCAAATACTGTCCCTTGTTCTAAACATCATCTGTTCATTTCCCCTTGGGCACGATACAGACAAGGCCCACTAATGAGTTCTGGGAAGGGCAAAACATGTGCTTGTGTCTTCTGTTTGCACCCTTTTCAGATTGTGAGAGAGGCCCTTTGGCACCATGCATTCTTGCTTAAAGCTGAACCAGCCCAAAATGTCATGGTAATTTACATATGCATCCCATTATGTTTTTCATTATGGGTATGTACTTGTTGTTTTTAGGGGGAAGGATAGCTCACCATGATTCAAACCAGTAAGACCAGTTTAGGGCTCTGGTTCATTTCCCCTGGGAATGATACCAACAAAGCACACTGATGAGTCCTGTGTAGGATGAAGCATGTGTCTGTGTCTTCAGTTTGCACCCTTTGGAGATTGTGTAGGAAGCCCATTGGTACCATGCATTCTTGCTTAAAACTGAACCAGCCAAAATGTTATAGTGATTTGCATATACAGATGTGTCAGCCATGATGAAGCACAGTAACTTGCAGTAATGACATGTCACAAAATCCTGCATGACAAAAAGGCCTAATTGCCATTGACTTAGAATGGCCCCTGCAGTAAATTGCAGTATTCTGTGATATTCTGCAGCATTTCTGTGCTTCATCCTGGCTTGACACATCTGTACATCCCATGATGCTTTGCATATACATCCCATGATGCTTTTCATTATGGGGTATGTGTGATTTTGTATTTCTTCTTATCCAACAAAGCTGCAATTAATCATCATTATTTAGGCCAGAGTCATGTCATTGATCCATCCTGACACAAACAAAGTATACCCATGTGATCAGATGTTTCTACAGTGATTGTCCTAGCTGAATTATCTGTAAGGGCTGTAGATTCAAACATTGAGCCTGATTCTAAAAGCAGCTGCAATCGACACAGGGGACTTGCGGCAGGCTGTGTGACACAAGTGCTGACTTGCATCAAACTTTACATTCCAGAAGCTGATGCCACAAGTCTCTGACACTGGAAAGTTAGACCATCTCCTCGATGGTCTAACTTTGAGTCTGCGAGGGTACCCTTACTGTGGATCATGCACCAAATATTTGGCACATGCTGCCGTAAAGTGAGAACACTGTCGCAACTGTGTCAACCCTTCTGGAATAGTGCAGGGCTTTGACACAGTTGCATCAAACTTTGTGGTGGACACAGGGCTTGGCACAGGCCCTGCACCCACCTTCTGGAATTGGGCCCTGATAAAGTTTATCTTAGTTGACAAACATCCTTTACAAAAAGTAGCAATGATGTTATTAGAAAAGTTGGAGAAACCATTATATAGTCCTATGTTTTCACAATGACATTTAACTATGCAGAATCACTGTGTATCTTCCTAGTATTGCCTCTCTACCTTTCAGTGAGACACTGCAATTAAAGTCTCCACCCAGTATCACCATCCTGTTGATGTGCAAATATGATATATTTCCAGTGTTGTCACTGTATTATGAACACTAACTGATGCATTAACGGAGTTTTTTTGCAATGAAGATATATATATATATATATATAAATATATGCATGCATACTGTATATTCATTGCAAAATAGACAGTTAATGCATCAGTTAAGGTTCATATTATGACAAACTATAAATGTGGTGTTGTTCTAACACTCAACTGGCATCAGGGTGTGTCTTGGGGTCATTGATCTCTCAATGCTCACCCCCATTCAATGTAAGGAAGCTCAGATGATACAGCATTGAGAATGAGGAGAGCATAAGGTCGATGACCGCAAAGACCCCCGATGCCTGTTGATGTGGAGTGGGGTGGGTGGTATGGCTGGTGGGGTAGGGATGTGGTGTTATGGTTGGGAACCCTAACACTACATTTCATTGTTTTGTTGTGCAATATGAACCCTAACTGATGCATTAATGGATTTTTGTAATGAATTTCCTTATTTTTGTGAAAGTATCACCATTGCCATAGTTTGTGGTCCCACCTGTCTCTAAGTGTGGAGACATTGTAATTAACCTTCATCTCCCTGTTGGAACACAGTACACTAATTAAAAGTACAAGGTGAGAATGGGAAAAGCAAAAAAAAACAAATAGTAAAGGACAAGGATAGGATGAAAGAGGATACCCATGCTAGGAATAACTTAAGGACAAAATCAATTAGGAAAACTGAGAACAGGTGAATATATTTAGAAGGGGGGAGAATGGAATTCTTATCCCAACTCTGGTTTCTTCCCAAGTAGGGGAGATCATGGCTCTAAAGCATAACAAGCAAATGGAAAAAGAAAGGGATAAATTGCACAGTGAACAGATAGTAGAGGACTTAGAACCCAGTAACCAGAGAAAGGTTAGCAGTGGAGGAAAAGAACAAGTGGTTAAGGAAAAAGACAGAATTACAAAAAAAAAGAAAAATAAGAAAGGTGTTAATAATCCCAGTGGTTTTCTTTAGGGGAATTCCAAAGTCTAAGTATGAAAATTTAACTACACTCAAAATAGCAGTGTATAATGTATGCAAGGGTTTATTGGGAAATAAGCATAGGTTGAATAATATTGTCTCGGTATATAGATACCAAATGAGGAAGGAAAAGGGATGAGTCTGTCTAGTAACACAAAAGATAGTATCTAGGCAGTTAATCCTGGATGTAAAAGCAGAATTAAGAAATATAGGGATAAAAGCAGAAACAGCTATCTGCTGGGATGAAAAAGGAAAAGAGGAAAGTAAGAAAACATCAGAGGAGAAGAATGAAATATCTATGATAGATACAGATCCTTCCACAGTCAGGAAAATTCAAACTCAGAGAAGAATAACATACTACTGTGAACCAATATAAAAAAGAGTGCTCATTACAGGATAGTGGACAACTAGGGACTAAATACAGGATGATTAGAGGGAAGAAAATCAGAGGTTCGAGGATAAATAACAGCATGATACTGTCATTTGATGATAATTCTGTAATAGATCTGGGTACCCCATCCATGGATATTAGAAGGGGAAATAGATGCTAACCTTTGGAACCAGAAGTGATTCTTAATTGACTGAAAGGGGAAAAAACACTGTCTCCTCATCCCAGTAAAAAATGCTTAGAACTAATCTCTTGGAATACAGTGGGATTGAGGGACAAAATGAAGGACATGGGCTTTTGGAAATTAATTTCTAAATGTATGGTCATTTTACTTCAGGAAACATGGATAACTAATCAGGTGGGGCACCTTTTTGAGGGCTACCAGATCTGGGGGGTTCAAGCACAAAAAACTCTAACTATCGAAGGCTGCCTGGGGCCCCTTGTAAAAACAGGCCTCAGGGTGGAAGCAAACTATATTGCAAAAAATGATATACATATTATTTTGGAAATTGTCTTATCCAGAGATGAGAGGCCCATATGGTATGTGTAATTTGGAATGTGTATTCGGTCCCTAAGGTCAGGTTGAAGGAAATTACTAAAAGAATGGAAACCTTCCAGGAAGTGCTATTGGAAGTACAAGTAAAATACCCAGGAATTACCATCATATTGGGTGGAATCCTGAATGCAAGAGTTGGAACAAAAATAGAGGACCCATGCAACAACTGGAACCTAGATGACAGCCTAGGAATCCCCATAAGGACATTTTCAGATTTAAAAACCAATAAAAAAGGACATCTGTTAAAAGTCTTAAAAATAACTAACATGAGGGTGTTAAATGGCAGATCTACAGGAGACAGAGATGGAAAGTGTACCCATATGGGAACAAGGGGAGCAAGTGTTTTGAACTATTTTATAGTTGATGCATATTCTTTTTTTTTATAGCAAAGATGAGGATAATGGAAGTATGGGAAAGTGACCACTTCCCTTTGTCTCTAAGTATAGATATGTCACCGACAGGGAAATTGAGAATAGAGAATGTGGAAAAGAGGTTTACTGTAAATGGAAATATGCAAGTGTTTAATAAGACAAGAATAAGATGGATGGAAGAGACTAAAGGGAGAGTTCAAAAGCTGATGTAGGAAAAGTCGCTCCTACAACAAAAAAGGAGAGGTATTGAATACTATCAGGTGGGGATTAAAGGGTGTGTGGAGCAGAAGGGGCACGCAATAAATGTTTCTAGTTCAAAGTTAGGAGATTCAGAATGTTTTGGGACATGTGAAAGAATGAGTTTAGCCAAATTAAGAGTAGGTAAGGAAAGTAGGACTATAAGGAAGAATAAGAAGGAACAAGGAATGGCTAAATGTTTTGATAGAGAATGTGTAAGTGCAAAAGCTAGAATGGCAAAACAGAGGAAATGAATGAAAAGTACAAGAGAGTTGCAAGATAGGGTGGCTTTTACAAACATAAGACAAGAATATAGGGCACTAATAAATACTAAAAACTAAAATATTCAAGTGCCTTTAGGCAAGCACTCAGACATCAATAGTGGAAAAGGATACAAAGTCTTTCTGGAACCTAGTGGCATATGAGATGGATAATTTTAGAACAAATATAGAAGTGTATATCATCCCAGAGGCCTGGACAAATCATTTCAGAACAATATATAGGGCCGATCAGAAGTCTGTTGAACCTATGAGAAATAATATTAAGAATAATAGTGAATGGAATATCCCTGAAAACAAAAGTTGGAATGATTTTACAATACAGGAAGTGGTTACAACAATTAAGGAACAAAAAAATAACAAATCCCCAGATATGAATGAGATAAAGGCAGAGATCTATCACTCAGACATGGAATGGTAGGCAGAAATATTATTACCAATGTTTAATTATATGGTGAGAATGGAAAAAATTCCCTTAAATTGGGCACTGGGTGTGATTGTCCATATACATAAAAAGGTACCTATAGAGAATCTGGGTAACTGCAGACCAATTATTCTGTTAAGTATAACCACCAAACTTTTTGCCAGACTCCTATTGGTAAGGCTAGAGCAGTAGGTAGAAGAAAATAATAAAATATATTTATTCTAGTCGGATTTAGAAAGCAAAGATCCACTTTAGATGCTATATTAACCATTGTCCATACAGTAAAAAAATATTTAAGAAAAGATGGAAGAAAATGATATGTAGCATTTATAGATACTGAAGCAGCGTTTGACAGTGTCAATAGAAAATATTTGTGGGAAATTCTGGAAAATAAAGGATAGACCAGTAAACTACATAGCCTCCACGGCTACCAACAATGCAATACCTACGTCTTGCTAATTGACAGTGCTTGCTGCCGCCGACGTCTTATTATGTCAAGAAACATTTTTATTTCAAGCTCACAACTTAGCAAATCTATCAGTTACCTCAATCTGCCTAGCAGCAGTGCATGCAAGAGATCACAAAGTATTTTGTAGGGTATGCTGATCCAATTAAAACCTGACAGCATTTGCAGAGTTAGGTGGTTTCAATGGTGGTTTTTTTTTCTGCTCCGTGCCTGTCTTATCCCTTGCTCTGCACCATGTCGACTTAGGACGGTAGTCAATTCAGCTTGAGGACCTACAATACTGCTTTGTTAAGCTGAACGCTGACATCTGAAAATCTTCTCCTGTCTACTCCTGTGTTTACTTTCAAAAGTAAGGTTTCGAGGGTTTTGTCCTGATTTTTGCACTTTTGTCCATGACCGCTTATTTAAGTTCTGTTGATCGGAAGAGGCAGTGGGTTGTTCATAATATAATCTGCCTTCTTTTTTTCCATCAATATTTTTCTTTTGTCTGTAATTTACCAGATTGTACCATCTGTTTTCTTTATCTTTTTTGACAGCGACTATTTTTTGTAGAGTTTGCCTTCAGCGGTATTGTTATGCCCCTTAGAAGTTGAGTAGAGTTGGCAGTATAATATATGTATTTTCTGTTCAACTACAAAGGTATTATCCACAATATGTACATTACTCTGTTTTTATAAAGCAGTTGACAATTGCAGAGATCGCATCAGTCAAAAAAAATGCCGACGACCTCTGAAACCATGTGTTGTTTCATGTGAGTATGTAAGATGGGCCAATAACAATTTACTTGTTTTTTGTTTTTGTTTGAAAGAGCACATTTGCTGTGAGGTAGCGTTTATCTATTGGTAATGCTGTCACAATGTTTGATTTTTATGTATTTTTTTTGTAATAATGCAGCTCGGTCACTGGGCGAGATCCGGAGATTGCCCCATTACCCCAAGTGCCATACTTTCATCTGATGATGCTTGAATGCCATGATGTACTGCCCCAATAGAGTATGTATTTGCAATCAAAAAACTTTTCAGTGACCAAAATATATCATTTAGTTGAAGATGGTGATAGGGATCTGCTTTTTTTTGTTGAATATTTTTCCCCGTTAGTCCAGTGGCCCCTCCTTCATTCTCCGATTGCTGTCCAGTTGTTGAACTTTTATTCTCAGCCATGAAACTTTATTCCCTGGTAGTCCAGTGATCCCTCTCCCATCCCAGGTCATCGGTTCGCTCTCCCTGATGTGGACTGTATTTTACCTTGTAGTCCAGTGATCCTTCCTCCCCTTCCCCATCATCAGATCACTTCCCCAATGTGGACTTTATTTTCCCTGGTAGTCCAGTATTCCCTTCCCATTCTCTGGTTATCTGATCACTGTCCCAATGTGGACTGTATTTTCCCTGGAAGTCAAGTAGTCCCTCCCCCCTTCCCGGTTATTCAATTGCTGTCCCTGATGTGGACTGTGTTTTTCCTGGTAGTCCAGGGGTCCTACATAACATTATCTGATCATTGTCCACAATGCCCTCTCTGTTGTCTAGTGCCCCCCACCTCCTTAAAAAAGAAAACCTTCCCTCATTTTTTTTTGTTCATGTGCCTCTTAATCGTTCCCCATTTCCATCTTCTACTCAACAGATACGTCCCCACACCACCCCAGGTTCAGATCTACTTCCTCTGAACACACCGCTTGAGGTTTATGTGATTTGGATTTCTCGGATTGCTGTCCCTGATGCTGTCTGTTTCTATTGCTCCCCATCCCCATTGATTTATTTCTGCAAAATAAAACTGTCCATCAATATTTTTTCATTTATGCTGCACAATCTACCCCATTTCTGACCCCCTTGACACCTTCCACTTAGCAGATACCTCCCCAAACCTCCCATTTCACTCCCACACACCATCACTCAACTGATCTGGTCCACTCTCCCTCTCAAGACACTGACTGCTGTTGGGTGATTCAACCTTCTCCCATTGCTATTTCTGTTTTCTGTTGTCCCCCTTCCCTTGATTTCTTCCTGCAAAAAGAGAAAAAACATCCCTCTATGATATTTTGTTCTTGTGCTGTACAGTCTTCCAAGATCTTGCTGCTGTATCTGTGGAATGCAATCCGAGAAAGTAAGGTAAATGCTATTCAATGTATTTAAATGGACGTTTCAACTTTCATGCATAACTCTGTTATTTTTCGAGATTTTGATCCAAAATTTTCAACATGGCTTTTGGGGGACTCCACCTAATGAACAATTTGACTTTCATTATGCAACTCCTGCTGGAAAGGTAACTGCACAGTCAGCTGTCGAAATCATCTTTAGGGCAGGATTTTGCATCAGTCATATTGTTCATGAGGTGGGTCCATAAGAAGACTATGTTGGAAATTTTGGGTCAAAACATTTAATAATGGCAAAATTATCACCATTAGTTTAAATTTTTCTATGCAGGCTGGTAACTTTGGAAATTGTCTGTATTTTCCCCCATATTTTTAGTATAGTCTTTTTATTATCGTTACTCATGTATGTTACAGCTGTAATGTTTCAAATCATTGACAAAATTATTTATAGCAAATGTGGTGCAGAATGGTGTTGAATTTGCATGAATTTAGATTTTGTAGGGATTCAAAAATGTATCTAATTGATACAAGAGGTGTGGTCCTAAGTAGACTATCTTGAAATATTGGGCTCAAAATATGTACCAGGTCTTGGATAGTTGAGGTGAGCCCTGGACAATAAGGAATGGATTTTGTGTGATGGTTTACAGTCACAGAAATCACAAATGTGTTTTATTCCTGGCCTCAGTGTGGATTTGTGTGTGCAGTGAGGGCAATGGCAGCTCAAAAAATTAATTTGTGACTTATTCCATGTAGATGGGGAAGGAGAGAGAGCGAGACTAGTGGGCACAAAAAGAAATTGTACAAATACAGAAATCACAAATGAAGCTTATTACTAGCCTCAGTGTAGCTGTGTGTGTATAGCCAGCACAAGAGCAGATTGAAGAAAAATTGACTTTATGCCATGCAGAGGGGAGAGAGAGAGAGAGAGACTACTGATACCAAATATAATGCTACAGTCACAGAATTCACAAAGGAAGTTTATTCCTGGCCTCAGTGTGGTTGTGTGTGTACAAGCAGAGCAAGGGCAGACTGGTAAAATAAATCTTTGAATTATGCCATTCAGAGGGGAGAGAGAGAGATAGGGACCAATGGGGGACCAAAAAAATGTTACACTCACAGAAATCACAAAAAGTTTATTCCTGGCCTCAGTACAGCTGTGTGTGCACAGTCATTGCAAGGGAAGGCTGTAAAAAAATAAATCTGCAACTTATTCCATGCAGAGGGGGAGTAAGAGACTACTGGTGACCAAATAGACATTATACACTCACAGAAATCACAAATGAAGTTTATTCCTGGCCTTAGTGTGGCTCTTTGTGTATGGCAGTCAGTGCAAGGGCAGGCAGGAAAAATGAATACTTGACTTATGCCATGCAGAGGTGAGAAAGAGAGAAGAGAGACTATTGGATACAAAGAAATTTTACAGTCACAGAAATCACAATGAAAGTTTATTTCTTGCCTGAGTGCAGATGTGTTTGTGTACAGTCAGTGCAAGGCAGACTGGAAAATATATCTGTGACTTATTCCATGCAGTGGTGAGAGAAAATGATGGGTAGGAAAAGAAATTGCACAGTAACAGAAATTAACAAGCATTTGTCAATGCCGAATGTTGGCTTGCTGGCATTGGCATTGGTAGTGCAGGAGTTAGAAAGATGCATCATAGGAATGGCAGTGAAGTATTGAACTGATGCCAACCCACCCCCACCCTGCAGAGAGTGACAAGCATTAGGGTGTCCCTTTGGGTGTTTGGTAGTGCAGTGCGGGAAAACATGTCGGGCAGGATGTGAGAAATGACAGCTGCACAGTTCATAAGGAGGTGTAAAAAAATGCCAGTGTTGAAAATGTGGCATGTAAATATACCAAATTTGCAAAGCTACTAGGGTGTGTGGGAAATATGTAATGCACGCTTGCAACACTGCCATTTTATGGGCATTTGGCACCAAATTTTCAACATAGGCATTTTAGCACCTCTGCTCATGTACAGCGTCACTGTTATTTCCTCAAAGTGTCCCAAGAAGTTATTTCGCACAGCGACCACGTTATTCTGCGCCGGAAGTGCGAAAACACATTTTGGGCACGATATGTCAAATGACGGCTGTACTGTTCATCAAGAGGTGTGGAAAAATGGCAATGGTGAAAATCCAAACTGAAAATATCACAAATGCATGATGGCATGAGCGTGCATGTAATCTGCCAACGCATGCTCGTAACACAGTTATTTTATGGAGTATCATCACCAAATTTTCAACATAGGCATTTTAGGTCTTCTGCTAATGAACTGTGTCACTGTCATTTTCATAATCTGGCCCTAACACTGATTTCCCACAGCGACTGCGCTATTGTGCGCCCGAAGTGTGGAAACACATTTCGGGCAGGATGTGGAAAATGACAGCTGTACTGTTCACAAAGAGGTGTACAAAAATGACAATGCTGAAAATCCGGAAGTAAAATATTGTGAATGTGCGAAGTTATGAGCCTGCATAGCAACTGCGCAACGCACGCTCGTAAAATAGGAATTTGTTGGATTTTTTCCACCAAATTTGGAACTTAGGCTTTTTAAGAGGGCACCTCATGAACACCACCACTGTCATTTCGTTAATTGGCCCCAAAAGGTGATTTCGCACAGTGACTGTGAAATCACCTTTCGAGGCTGATAAACGCCATGACAGTGACAGAATTCATGAGGAGGGGCCCCAAAAACCCCATGTTGAAAATTTGGTGCAAAAATTCCAAAAAATGCCTGAGATATGCAACAAAGTTCAAAAAACCCTATCTAGCCCATTATACAGCTTACCGGCATTTCCTCAGTTCGCGGTCGGCTTTGAAGAGTGCAGACGTGTTCCCGGTCCACCGAAGATCGCTGCTGCCAGACCTCCAGAGGTAAGTATGGGGTGAGGGGTGTGGGGAGGCAGGGTGCGAGGGTGGGTGCAGGTTGTGGGAGGGGGCAGGAGAAGTGCCGTGGGACTGTTGTTAATTTGCAGGTTTAAAAAAAAAAAGACGATGCGGACGCTTTGCCACACTGGGGTGGGTTCCAGTGTGGCAGAAGGATGGCTGGGGGCGTGGAGCTGACGGGAGATTGGGCACCCCGTCGGCCATGGCATCAGTTGCCACGCTGGGTGGGCTCCCAGCATGGCACCCCTCTACTGGGGACAGCATGTAGTAAGTGGACATAACTTCAAACAAAGTGACGCTGCATGATGAGCTTGTCTCTGATTGCAGCGGCACTTGTTTAGAAGTTTTGTCCACTCTAACATAATGTTGGTGTCCAGCGCTAGCATGCTGGCTTATTGGGAATAAGGGATGCAATTTACCGATGCGCAAGCTCCATGCCGCCCAACAACAGCCCAGCCCCAAAGCTGCACTCTCCTAATATGTTGACTGCCATGCAAGCGCGGCAAACCAACATAAAAATGAAGTTATTCCTGGCCTCAGAGAAGCTGTGTGTGTACCGTTAGTGCAAAGGCAGGCTGAGAAAGATAAATCTGTGACTTATGATATGAGGGGGTGGAGAAAAAACTGGGGACCAACCCTAAGGCCACTCATCTACCCTGCATGCTAGAACAGGTGTGAGGGGTGTGACTGTGGGGTTGGGAACCCTAATGCTCACCCCATTGTTTAATTGTGTACCAAACTTAGTTTAGTAACTGTTGAAGTGGGGTGAGCATTATTGTGTTAAGTTTGTGGTAGTGCATGTTGTGAGGGTGCATGTTGGGACAACTTGATGGTTGAAGTGAGCTAGGAGCTTCATTTAAAGAAGAAGTGCCAAGAAGGGACTCCATAAAATGGGTCAATGAATTCACCTGATTGCCTAAACAATACTGGGCCACTGACCAAAAAAGGAATATCTCTATCCCACCAGGATAGTACTTTCAATTACTGGAAACTAGGCCATCTAGGCAGAGATCAGTGATCTTTCTCTAGACATCTATTTTCACACATGACTTTAGCAGTAAACTTTTTATGTTATGCTTCATTGTTTTCTCAAATGCAGTCTAATACATCATCTGTATCTGCCAACTCTGGGCTTCTCACGCTACTGTATCTTCTTCATGTTAACATATTTTTATTTACCTTCCGCATGCCTGAAAAAATGAGGACTGCTTCCCCATCAGATAAGTATAGCTCTTTTGTGAACATGTTTAATACTATTAATTCACTAAGAACTACAGATCCTCTGCGACTCCACTCCTACATTGTATTTTACAGTTCTGACTGATGACATCCCTTCCAGATTCCTGATTCTGACTACATAGTATCCTGATAAGTAACTCTCCACATATTTCTTGGTTGTGCCTGATGCAGGAGGTTTTGGGTGGGACAGGTGCCCACTAAACTACCATTTTGGTTGGCAGAATAGCATAGAGGCTAGAGTAATAAGCTGTGAATGAGATTGGCTCAACTGAACTTGGTTTGATTCTCCCCAGCTCCACTTACATGCTGAAAGATTCTGAGCAAGTAACTTAACCAGCCTAAAGCTCCAGGCTCGACCCTGAAAACTGGCAGTTGTGCCCAGTGAGCCTTACCTGGTTAACAAAACAATAAAAACAAAAAAATATAGCCCAGTTTATGTGGTGCCTAGTTTTGAAGGGAAATGGGGGACAACTGACCAACTGGAAATAATTTTTGATGGTGGGGCCTGATATGGGAGGCTTGAGGGGCACCATTGACACAGGGAATGCTTAAATTGCTGTGGCTCCTGACTTGAGAGGGAACTGGGGTCCATTGAACAACTCTGAATGCGTTTTTGGTGGTGAAGCATGATATGGGAGGCTTGGGTGGGTCTACTGGACACCATAGAATGCTTAGCTTGTGGTGGACGCCTGACATGGGAGGGTATTGGGAGACCACTGAAAACAGGAAATGCATGTTTGGTGGTTGGGCCTGATACAGGAGGACTTGTGGGGACCATTGGAAACCAGGGATGCTTAAATTGTTATGGCACCAAATTTGCGAGGGAATTGGGAATCCATTGAACAACGTGGAATGCATTTTTGGTGGTGGTGCCTGATATTGGAGTGATTGTGGGGGCAAATTGTATCCAGGAAATGCTCAACTTGTTGTGGTGCCTGATATGGGAGGGAATTTTGGAACCATTCAACAAAGTGGAATGCATTTTTGGTGTTGTAGCCTGATATGTTGGGGCCTTCCGTTACACCCAAAAGACCACTCCATGATGTCCAATGATCCCCTGAATTCCTGACACATCAAGCGTTGCAACTAGTTAAGCATTTCCTGGTGTCCAATGATCACCCACAATTCCTCCCATATCAGGTCACACCACGAAAAATGCATTCCACATTGTTCAATGGACCCCCAAGCCCCTCCCATTTCAGACACCACAACAAGTTCAGCATTCCCTGGAGAGATATGGGCCTTCATAAGCCCTACCATTTCATGACTCACTGCCAAAAATGAATTCCACATTGTTCAATGGACCTTAAGTTCCTTCCCATATAAGGAGCCACAACATTCTAAGAGTTTCCTGGTGTCCAGTGGTCCTTCATAAGCTCTTCTGTATCAGATCCACCACCAAAAATGCATTCTCTGTTGTCAAGTTGTCCCACAATTCCCTCCCCACATCAGGCATCACCAGATGTTAAACATTCCCATTGTGTCCAATGACAACCAAAAGCCCTTCCTTATCAGGATTCACCACTAAAATGCATTCCACTTTGTTCTGTGAACCCACACTTCCTCAGTTTCAGGTGCCACAACAAGTTAAGCATTCCTTAAATTGCTGTGGCACCTTATTTGGGAGGGAATTAGGGTCCATTGAACAACTCTGAATGAGTTTTGGTGGTGAGGCATGATATGGGAGGGCTTGGTGGGTCCACTGAACACCATAGAATGCTTAGCTTGTGGTGACGTCCAATATGGGACCGAAAAAGCCCTCCCATATCATGCCTCACCACCAAAACACATTCATTGTTGTTCAGTGTTTCCAGATTCCCTACCATATCATGTACCACAACAAGTTAAGCAATTCCTGTAGTCTGATGGCCTACAGGGAATGCTTAACCTGGAGTGCCACCTGGTAAGGAAGGGATATAGGGGGAACATTTACCTAATATGAGAGGGCTTGTTGTGGGCCATTGGACACCAGGGAATGCTTAACCTGGGGTTGTGCCTGGTATGGGAGGGAATTGGAGGAACACTTGACAAAAGGGAATGCATTTTTGGTGGTGTGGCCCGATATGAGAGAGCTTGTGGTAGGCCATTGGACACCAGTGAATGCTTAACCTGGGGTGGCGCCTGATATGGGAAGGAATTCGGGGACCACTTGACAAAAAGGAATGTGTTTTTGGTGTTGTGGCCTGATAAGGTAAGGCTTTTGGGAGGGCCATTTTTCACCAGGGAATGCTCAACTGGTTGTAGTGGCTGATATGGTAGGTCCTTACGTTATCAGGCCCCATATAAGGTGTCAAAACATGTTACGCATTCTGAGCGCTTAATGACAACAGGAGGGAATGAGGCTCCAAGTCCTGTTTTTTTCCTTTTTTTGCCAAAATAGCAACCCCTGTGCTGCTGAAAACAAGGTATTGGGGAAGCCCCTTTGTAAACAGGCAGTGGCTCATGACCCCTCTGAAGATGTGGATTCAGATACATTGTGTGTCAGGAATGGTGGCTCTGGCCACATGGCAGGACAGTAATGGTGAACTGTGGCTAATAGCACTAAGATAAAATAAACATGACACTTTTTTGGATAAATTGCTAACAGCTTCTTTATTGGATGGTGAGTGCAGGATTTTTACCTTTCACTATCCATTTTTTTTGTTTTACCTGATGGGACCGACTTGTGGTGTTGTCTGGTGTGGGAGTGAATTGGGGGTCAACTGGACAAGTAAGGATGTTTTTTTTGGGAGCAGGGCCTGAATTGTGAGGGCATGTGGAGGCCATAGGACACTAGGGGAATGCTTTAATTGGTGCTGCTCCCAGTATGGGAGGGAATTTTGGGACAAGTGGACAATAGAGGAAGCATTTTTTTTGGTCGTGCCTGATATGGGTGGGCTTGTAGGTGGCCATTGGACGCCAGGGAATGCTTTAATATGGGCTGTGTCATGCCTCCATTTTGTTTGCATATGGGTGGGTGGGTGTGTGTCTCAATTTTGTTTGCATACGAGTGGCGGTGTGCCTCCATTTTGTTAGAATAAGGGTTCTGGCATGCCTCAATTTTGTCTTCATATGGGAGGAGGTGTGATTCCACATTTTTTGAATAATTGTGGTGGGGTGCCTCCATTTTGTTTTCAGCCATGTTGTGGAATGCTTCCATTTTGTTCTTACATTTCTGGTGTTGGGGCCTAGTTATGAAGGGCGCCGGTGGAGGCATTGGACACTGGGGAGTTGTTTACTTGTTGAGGAGCCTGCTGTGGGAGGGAATGGAGGATCAACTTACCAACAGGGAATGCTTATTTTTTTGGGTTTTTTTTGTGGTGTGGCCTTGTATGGAAGGGCATGAGAGGGCTACCAGACTCTAGAAAGTCCTTTACTTGTGGTGGCGGCTGATATGGGATTAAAGCGGGGATCACTGGAATTCAATGAGTTCTTTATTTCTGATGGGGGCTGCTGTGGGTGGGCAAGGGTGGGTAATTGGACACCAGTAAGAGCTTTTCTTTTGGAGACGCTAGGTACTGGAGGGTATTGGGGTCCACTGGATAACAGGCAAAGTTTTTTTTTGTTTGTGGTCTGATATGGAGGAAAGCTACTCAATATAGTCTCTCATCACCACATAAAAAATACTAAACAGGTGAGAAAGGACTGAAAGAGAAGGAGGATATATGAGGCTGGAGGACTAGAAGGTAGTGTTTGATGGTTGGGTGGTGGGGTTCTTCTACTGTATTGATGATGGAGACTGCAGCACAGCTGGCAGACAGGATTAGTTATTGTGGCTGTGATATTTCAATATTTTGATCTAGGTATCTCAAACAGAACGTGTGGTGCATTTATGCCATTGTACAAGACGCTAGTGAGGACTCACCTAGAGAACTGTTGCCATTATGTGTAATGGTGTGGGGTGTTGGAGGGTGGGTGTTGATGATTCTCAGTAATTGAAGGTGGGAGGGGTGACCAGGACAACAGGAAATGACTTTCTGTACTGGAGCATGCTTTGTGAGGGCATGTGGAGGATATATGACACTATGAGACCAACAATTCCCTCCCATTTCAGGTGCCACAACAGGTTAAGCATTTCCTGTTGACAAATGGCCACTCATAAGCCCTCCAGTATCCAGCCCCACCACCAAAAAGGCATTCCCTGTTAATCCGATGGTCCCTCAACACCCTTCCGTATCAGGCGTCACAACAAGTTAAGCATTCTATGGTGTCCAGTGGACCCACACAAGCCCTCCCATAGCATGCCTTACCACCAAAAACACATTCAATGTTGTTCGGTGTTCCCCAAATACCATCTCATATCAGGCACCACAACAAGTTAAGCATTCTCTGTACTCTAATGCCCTACAGGGAATGCTTAACCTGGAGTCCCACCTGATATGGGAGGGGATTGGGGGAACATTGGACCACATTAAAAGCATTTTTGGTGGTGTGGCCTGATATAAGAGGGCATGTGGTGGGCCATTGGACACCAGGGAATGCTTAACCTGGTGTGTGGTGCCTGATATGGGTGGGAGTTGGGGGACCACTTGAATCTTTTTGGTGGTGAGGCCTGATATTAGAGGGCTTATGGAGTGCAATTGGACAACAGTGAACACTTAATTTGTAGCAATGCCTGAAATGGGATGGTATTTTTGGACCAGCGAACAACAAGGAATGCATTTTTGATGGTGGTGCCTGCTATGGTAGGGCCTTCCATTGTCAGGCCCCACCACCAAAAAGACCATTCCATGATGTTCAATATCCCAACGAATTCCTCACACATCAAGCGCCACAACTAGGCAAACATTCCTTGGTGTCCAGTAGTCCCCCACGAGCCCTCCCATATCAGGCCACACCACCCAAAATGCATTCCATATTGTCCAATGGACCCCCCATTCTCTTTCATATCAGGTGCCACAACAAGTAAAGTATTCCCTGTAGTCTAATGGCCTACAGGGAATGCTTAACCTGGACTGCCGCATGGTTTGGGAGGGATTTGGGAGAACATTGGACAACTCTGAATGCATTTTTTATGGTGGTACCTGATATGGGAGGGCTTGTGTTGGTCCACTGGACACCATAGCATGCTTAAATTGTGATGATGCCTGATATGGGAGGATACTGGATGATCACTGGACAACAGTGAATGCATTTGTTGTGGTGGGGCCTGATATGGGAGGCCTTGTGGGGGGACCATTTAACACCAAGGAATGCTTAAATTATTGTGGCACCTGATTTGGGAGGGAATAAGGGTTCCATTAAACAACACTGAATGCATTTGTGGTAGTGGTGACTGCTATGGAAGGGCTTGTTGGGGGTCATTTATCACCAGGGAATGCTCAACTGGTTGTGGCATGTGATATGCAAGTGGATTTGGGGACCATTCAACAAAGTGGAATGCATTTTTGGTGCTGTAAACTGATATGATGTGACCTGTTATCAGGCCCCAACACTCAAAAGACCATTCCATGATGTCCAATGTTCCCCCGAATCTCTTACACATCAAGTGCCACAACTAGTTAAGCATTCCCTGTTGTCCAATGGCCACCCGTAAGCCCTACAATTTGGGGCCACACCACCAAAAATGCATTCCACATTGTTCAGTGGACCCCCTAGTCCCTCCCATATAAGGCGACAAAACATGTTAAGCATTTCCTGGTGTTAAATGGCCCCTCATAAGCCCTACCATATCATGACTCACCACCAAAAATGAATTCCACATTGTTCAATGGACCCTCAATTCCCTCTCATATAAGGTGCCACAATAACCTGTAAACAAGCTTTCAGCTTAGTGTGTCTCACCTGGTTAAACAATTGGAAAAAAAAACAATATGTCAAGCATTCCCTGGTGTCCAATGACCCCTCATAAGCCCTTTTGTATCAGACCCCACCCTCAAAAATGCATTTCCCTGTTGTCAGGCTGTCCCAGAATTCCCTCCCTCATCAGGTATCACCAGATGATAAACATTCCTTTGTGTTCAATGACCCCCACAAGCCCTTCCGCACTCCCATATCAGGCCCCACCACCAAAAAGGCATTTGGAAGGGCCTATTAGGGGGTGCCTAGTTGTGGAGTGTATTTGGGAACCATTTTTGGGAGTGAGGTCTGATTTGAAAAGGCAAGGAGAGGTTAGTAGGGGAAAGCTTTTACTGTTGTGGTGCCTGGTATCAGAGTGAATGCAGTGACTACTGCACAGCATGCACACTCCATATTAATGCCCCTGCCTACCTCCCTAATTTAAAGGGGCTGTCCTTCTTGCACATAAATGCTTGCAGCCTCCTAAAAAAGCTTGATGGAATCAAAACCTGGTCCTCCCACTGCAACATGGTTAAGATCCAATACTCTGGACTATGAGGTCAACATTTCATCATACAAACTGTTTAGAGCAGATAGGTTATCCAGGGGTGGAGGGGTAACTATCTATATCTGTGTTAATATCTTCACTTCTTTTGTTGACTCAACTTCAGCACCAAAAGAATTTGAGTGCCTAATTCTAAAGATCAAACTCTCCAAATCTGACTCCTTATGTATCATTGGGTGCTATAGGCTCCCCTCAGCTGGCCTATCACTGTTAAAACACCTAAGTGACCTGCTAGGTGCCATGAATACAGAAATAATTATTTTGGGCGACCTGAATCTGAACTGGCTCTCTCCAGTTTCAACACCTCTAAAAGAATTATGTGACGCACAGGGACTTACTCAGTTGATAAACAAAGCTACCCATCCTAACACCAAGCACCACAAGCTTAGCACACTGATTGACCTAATTCTAGTAAGTAAGTCTCATCTATTATCCCACTCAGGAGTATTTTTTAATGACCTTAGTGATCACTGTGCTATTGCACATGTAAGATCGGTGCAACACCCAGCCACATCCACCTCGAAGTAGATTTTTAAGAGATGCAATAAGAACTTTAATGCCAATGCATTTCTCTGCGACCTCCAGTATGCTAACTGGCAAAGATTTTATCTTGCACCTTCTGTGGAGGAGGCGTCTGAGGTCCTCCAATCTGTACTGACCGATGCATTAGACTTGCATGCCACTGTGGGTAGGAGTAGAACAAAAAGGAAATCCTGCCATGGTTTACTGAAAATCTAAAATGGAATAGGGATACCCTAAGGAAAAGGGCTAGGAATTTGAAGTTGGCCACAGATTGGTCTGCCTTTTGAACTGCAAGAAACAACTGTACTAAGCTCATCAGAACTGCTAAATCCAGCTACCTCTGTACAGAACTCAACGCATCTAACAACTCTGCTACTAGGTTCTGAGAACCCTAAGGGAGGTCAAAGGCCATAGTACTTCTGGCACACTTCCAACAAAAATTTCTTCTAGTGGTACTCATACCACCGATAAGTATGCGATCCTCGACCTTCTCAACATCCATTTTGCTATGGCAGGGATGGCCTTTGACACATCTCCGGTAAATGTCATCAGATCAAAGCTAAAAAGCCAGAGCTCTGAATACCCATATCCAGCTCTTCAGGTGCCATGTACTGCTTTTGTGTTCCAACCAGTCACTGTTAAACAAGTTGAGGTTCTTCTCCTTAATCTTGACACGAAGAAAAGTGCAGACGCAGATCTGATCGAGCCGTTCTTTCTTTTTTTTTTCCATTTGAAGTTTATTGATACATTTTCCACAATAAAAGGCAGTACAAATGACTGTGACATTGACATTCCGGTACAATGTAAAAGGATAACTGCTTGACCCACCTTCCCTCCCCTTACTGCAGTAACCCAACCTAATGTCCCTCAAATGCCAAACACTTTACCTACGATCTTACATGACAGTGTAGCCTGAGATATACTTAGACCTGAGCCAGAGAAATTAGAGAGTGAAGGGGATCCCAGATTTTGGTATAAAATGCCAGTCTTTTGTGAAGACTGGCAAATGCTTTTTCTGTACGTAGATTGGAAAAAATTTCTTTTACCCATTCCTGGGCAGAAGGAGAGGACTTAACTTTCCAGTGGCATAAAATGAGCTTCCTAGCTGATAAGGCAATCATAGAAATGTGAAACTTTCTTACTTTAACTCCAATAGACGATAAGCCCCCTAACAGGCAAATCTCAGGAGTAAAGTACTCCTGAAGGCCCAGCAGAGGGTCCAGGGAAGTCTTAATTGAATCCCATAAGGGGGAGATTTTAGGACAAGACATAAACATGTGGAGAAGTGTTCCTTCTTCCTGAAAACTTTTATTGCACATATTAGAATTCAGATAACCCCACTTCTGTAATTTGACCGGAGTGTAATACAAGTTATGTAAAATATGATATTGCATGAGACGCAGTCTGTCTTGAGAAATATGTTTATGACAGGATCTCCACAGGGATTGCCAATCCAAATGATGGTGAGGTAAGAAATTATTCCAGAATCTTGTGGGTCCAAAGGGACCCCCGTATTTTTTGTGAAACAAAACCTGATATAATTTAGATATTACACTTGAAGATCCGGAAAGTGAGGAAACCTCAGGTATCAGGGAAGTAATGGTCTGGGAGGGGGGAATATTACCAAAATTAATTACAAGTAAATGCCTTAATTGTATAACTTTGAAATGAGAGGAAGCCGGAATAAGAAATTTCTTAATAATATCTCCCACTGATAACCATTGCCCATCTTCATCTGTAAGAGAAAGAAGCTTCCCATCCCTCAATTGGGACAACCATTGATGGGGAATCTGGTTCTTGTTGATAGTGAAAGATGGGGAATTCCAGATAGACTGGGCCAGGTCCCGATGAGGAGAATATTGCAAAAATGAACACATTTGTAAGTAAACTTTTAAGGAAGTACATATTATAGGGCACTCCTCGGTCATACGTACCTGGGGAAATTTAAGAAAAAATAAGGTAAGGGGGTCCAAATTCTTGGACTTGATTGCATCCAGTTCAATTCTAAACCAAACCGGTTACTCTTTTTCTGGGCCGGGAGATACCCATCTCAGACATTTTGCTAAGTGACAAGCCCAGTAATATATAGCCAGATGTGGAATTCGTAACCCCCCTCCAGTTTTGGGGCTGCCAGTTTATGATAAGCCAACCGAGGATATCTATCTGCCCAGATAAATCTGGTGAATATGCCATGTATCTTTTTAAACCAGAGTAAAGGAATAAAGGTGTTGAGAAGAGATAATAGATAGAAAATTCTAGGAAATATGTTCATCTTAATTATATTGATCCGGCCCCATAATGAAATGGGAAGTTTGGACCACCTCTCGAGGTCATGAGCTATCAACTGCGAGAGGGAATCCAGGTTTTCCTTAAACCATGTTAGAGGGTTACGAGATAGCTTAATACCCAAATATTTAAATGACCTGGGAGTCCAGCATAAACCTAGGGGACTAATATCATTTTTGAAAACCTTATGGTTTAATGGGAAAAATAAGGATTTGCTAGCGTTCAATTTGTAATTGGAGAGGTCGCTAAATCTTGCTATTTCCTTCAACAAAGCTGGAACAGAGAATACAGGGTGAGATAAATGTATCAGCAAGTCATCCGCATATGCAGTGACTTTGATTTCATGATGCCCAACCCTAATACCCTGTATTGAAACATTATTGAGAATATTTTGAATGAGAGGTTCCAGATATAAGTTAAATAACAGAGGAGATAAGGAACATCCCTGCCTAGTCCCTGAATGGAGTGAAAAGGGTTTAGAGAAAGCCCCATTCCCAGAGATTCTTGCAGTAGGGTTTTTATAAAGTGTGGCAATCCAGGAAATAAATAGAGAAGGAAATTGAAATGCTTCCAGAACTCAGAACAGAAAGTTCCAATTCACTCGATCAAATGCCTTCTCAGCATCCAGGGAGACCAGTCCTGCAGGGAACTCAGCATCCCTGGTAGCTGAGAAGACATGTGATAAGGTACGCAAGTGGTCAGCAGATGAACGCCCTTTCATAAATCCTACCTGGTTTGTACCTATTAACTCAGGAAGAACTACCATTAACCTATTAGCTAATATCTTAGAGAGAATTTTAATATCCTGATTTAAAAGTAAAATAGGTCTGTAACTCTGGACAAGCTCAGGATCTTTATCTGGTTTGGGGAGAGAACAATCAAGGCCTCAAAAAGGTGAGGGTCGGCCTCTGCCCCAGCTAAAATATGTTGAAATAAACGGCAAAGTACTGGTAATAAAAGGTCCTGAAAAACTTTATAAAATAAGGAGGAAAATCCATCGGGGGCCTGGGACCTTGTCTGCTGGTAATTCGCTAATAACCACAGCAATTTCTTCCTGAGAAATAGGAGTAACCAGAAAATCCTTGTGTCGGTCTGAGAGAGAGGGCAAGTGGGAGTCCTTCAGATAGCTCTCCATACTCCCAGGACAAGGGGGATGCTCCATGTCACTGTACAAATTTGTATAGTAACGGGTGAATTCTTGGACTATTTCAGTGAGAGATACTTTTAAGGATCCATCAGCCATTGCACTGATAGGAGGGATAAATCTCACTGATTCTTGTTCCTTAATATGCAGTGCCAGTAGGTGCCCCGCCTTTTCTCCCCTGGTCAGTATAGCTAGCTCTTGTATGAATAATAGCTAATTCTAATTTGTCCCAGAGTAACTCTAAATATCTATCTTTCAACACTAAGAGTTTCCTCCTATCCTCGTCAGGAGGATTAATCGAAAAGGTATTTTCAAGTGATCTAATTTGAGATACTAAGGATATTAATTCCTTCACCTGTGCCCTTTTCCTGCCCACCACCATACTAATAAGGATCTCTCTCATGAAGGCCTTAAAGGCCCCCCACAAAATATCCGGCTTTGCACTATCTAAAGGGTTAGATGAAAAAAAGGATTCAATTTGCTCCCTTATAAGTTTGCAGTATTTGACATCTTTGAGAAGTTGTTCATTAAGTTTCCATCTGGTTTCCCTGTTAGGTAAATTAAGGAATACCAAATTACATAGTACTAGTGAATGGTCAGAGATTGGGCCAGGTTGAATCAAGGAAGTCTTAACCCCAGGTAATAGGAACTGAGAAATAAATATGTAATCAATGCGGGACTGTGAGCCGTGAGCCATTGACCTGAAGGTAAACTCACTAGAATCAGGATGCAAGACACGCCAGACATTGCAGAGCCTGCATTGGTCCAATAGATCTTTAAAAGCCTTCTGCCCCAGAGTGACCCCTCCCAGACCCCTACCTGACCTATCCAAATTAGAATCAAGTACTTGATTAAAATCACCCCCTAAAATAATCCTGATGGGAAGCATTGGGAGAATAACAGATATAAGTCTCATAAAAAACCCTGGATCATCTATGTTAGGGCCATAGATACTGCCAAGTAATAATGGAACAGACCAGGGAGTGCCTTTAACAAAGATAAACCTTCCCTCGGGGTCTTTAATGACCTGTGTAGAAATGAAGGCAATACCCCTATTAATCATGAGCATGACCCCATAACTATTTGTAGATCTCTGGGCATTGTAAACCAGACCCACCTGTTGTCTCCTTAACTGTGAAGCTTCCGTTTCTAATAAATGAGTTTCCTGTAGAAAAGTTATCTGAGAACGTAGTAAGCTTAAATGTTTAAGAACCTGATATTGTTTGTGCTTTTTCCTGATCCCCTTAACATTCCAAGTCGCAAAATTTATTTCTTTAGCCATCCAGTAATGGTAGTTAGGCTTAATGTATTCAGCTCAGCACCCGGGATACATAATACCTGCAACCTTACTCTCATGGTAACTGCAGTAAGACCCTCCCTCCTCCCTACCCCCCACATTTAAGTCCATCCCATCCCCCACCCACCCCCCTACCCTTCAATGATACCCCAAATCCCACCCCAACCCTCTAAACTGCCACAAGCAATGTTCAGCACAGTACTGGCACTTTTCCTTCATCTCCCGCCTCCCGATAATACACCGCTGCTAATGACAAATCCTACGTTCCACTATACTCATATGAAAAAACAAACAGTGCTAATTACCCCCAGAAAATGAAAGAATGGTCTTGGGCTTTCAATACCGCCACACCAAAGTGTTAATATGATGACAACCTGTTAAAAAAGGGTCACAGCGAGAACCATGCATATCCCAGGTAGCCATGGAAACCCGAATGAAACTGAGAGTGAGAACTGAGATCAACCTTGCCTCATGAGACAGTTATGCAGGAACTAAAACCAGATCAGGAACCCAGTGAAGGGGAGTGACCACTGCCACAGACTGAGAGCAAGAATTGGGAAAGACCTGGTAACCATAACTCCAGAAAGGAAGACTGAAAAAACACGTCTTCCCAGAGGTAACCAACCTCCAGTTGCAAAAGCTCTCCTTGCGAGAATTAATTGTCCTGCACTCGAGTCTAATGAGAAGATTGAGAGAGATCTCCCTCAAATTGAGGGCTGCACCCCTATGAGTTACAAATGCCTGGTGCACCCTCTAGTGGCTAGTTCCAGATCATAATACAGTGAAAGTGAACTGCAGAGAAAGCCCAAGACCGCTCTGATTTCCAATCCAGATGAAATAAACATAAATCTAAACCTCAGGAAAACCAATTCCCCTTTCTATTGTGTATACAATGCAGAGAATGCTGAAACTTGAGACACTGTTCCCCCCCATAAGCAAACCCCAAGACCCCAAGTGTCCTTTGCCCTTAACTGGCATAGGCCCTCTACAATTGGGGCCATGGAAACTAATAGCAAGCATGCCCTGTGCTGATCCCCCCAGTCCAAGCAAAACAGAAGAAATTTCCCATCCAACTAGCACTGAACGGCTCCTCAAGGAAGGAAAAAACAAAAGTTCTAATTCTCAGCTCCAAGCAGCTCTTCATCACGCAAACACAACATCTCAGGGTTCCCGAAACAGATCTGGTAGCATAGATTTAAGGCTCATCAGGGCAGGTGCAGGATCATCACAATTGGACCAGGATCCATTTACTAGAACTTGTAACCTGGCCGGATATCCCATCCTAAATTTCAGGCCTGCCGCAATTATCTTAGACACAATGGGATGGAACGCTTTCCGCTTCAGATGAACCGAGCCAGGCAAATCTTGTGAAATTCAGTTTCATGTTCTCCCAGCGAACCTCTTGTAAAGCTCTCACTTTCTACAGAAAATGTTGTTTCTCTAGGTAATTCAAAAACCAACAGATGATGGGACAGGGGGTCCTCAGGAGAAGGCTTAGGTCGCAGGGACCTGTGAGCTTGCTCTATAATATAGACAGGGCCAAAGGAAGAGGGGCCGGTGACCCGCTCCACCAACTTCTGTACAAATGCCACAACATGCTGGCCTTCTTCTCCCTTCGGTAACCCAAGTATCACAACATTGTTTCTGTGGCTGCGGCCCTCTAGATCTTCGAGCTTGGCTTCAAGACAAGATAACCTTTGATGCATAGACACCAGTTCGGGATCAAGATTTTCTAACTTTTTCTCCATTGAGACTATTTGAGCTGTATTATTGGAAACAGTTAGCGAAACTTCATCCAGTTTTCTGGAGAGAGTCTTCAGATCTATCCTCATTTCTTTCATTTCTTCACGAAAGGGCTTAAACTCTTCAAGGAACCTATTGAGCGTTAAAAGTTCCTGCTCTCCGATTTGGCTTGGAGGATCAGACCTCTCAGGCCCAACCGAGGCCTTGAATTTCTTGGAGGCCTTTTCGGGAGTAGCAGGGGGAGTGTGCTTCTGCGGGGCTTTCTTCATGTAAGCCTTCATCCGCTGATCTAACACTGAAACCAGGTTTCCAAAATGTTCAGATAGCACTGAATCTCAAAAGCAGAGGAAATGGGGAATTCAGATGTCCAAAAAAGATGATTTAGTGATCGGGAGGCAGGACCTTCTTGAAGGAGCTTCTACTCGGCACTCTGCATCACGTGATCTCCCGAGCCGTTCTTTCTAAAGCTGTCCTATTTTATACTGGCCCTTCCCATTACCCACCTTTTCAACCTCTCTCTCAACCAAGGTACCTTCCCAAGATCTGGAAGACAGTGCATGTTATTCCTTTATTTAAATCAGGGGATCCCTGTGACCTTAATAATTACTGTCCTATTTCCTTGCTCCCGGCTCTGTCCAAACTATTGGAGAAAGTAGTAAATGAGCAGCTCAGATTACACCTAGAAAATTCCAACTTGTTAAACCCGATCCAGTCTGGCTTCTATCCGCTTCACAGTACCATAACTGCACTTGCCAAGGTCATAAATGACTGGAAGATTGCTCTTAACAATAAACATTATGTCTGTGCCCTGTTTCTGGACCTTAGTAAGGCCTTCAATACTGTGGATCATGATCTGCTCCTAATGACCCTAAAAAAAGTTGGGGTGGTTAACCTGGCACTAAATTGGTTTGCCAACTACCTTACAGACAGAGATCAGCAAGTAAAGGTTGAAGGCATTGTGTCGCCCAATAAAACACTCCTAAGAGGAGTGCCTCATGGATCAACACTTGGCCCTCTGTTTTTTGTGATCTACATAAACCAATTAGACAGTGGACTACAATTGGCGAATATACACCTCTTTGCTGATGACACAGTGCTCTACATTGACAGACCAACACCGGAGATTGCCTGTGTGAACCTCCAAAGCGAATTTGAAGTCCTTCAGAAAAACCTGCTCAACCTGAAACCCTTACTAAATGCAAAATACCCCAAAGCCATGCTTTTTTCTCCTTTAGTGCTTTCTACAAAAAAACAATCTAGCTGACAAGAACCTCCAAATAAGTACCTTCCTGGCTGAAAAACTGGAGTTTGTGGAAAAATTAAAATACTTGGGGGTATGGATTGATTCCAAGCTGTCCTTTCTAGACCACTTAGATGAGCTTGCCAAGAAATTGAGACAAAGACTTGGTATCTTCTTCTGCATCAAACACTCTGACTCTGGAGGCTAGAAAACTCTTTGTCCAGGCTACTTTTTTGCCACTACTGGACTATGTGGATTTCATGTATAGCCACAGTACTAGCTTGGTTCTCTCCAAGCTTGACACACTTTACCACAGAGCTCTCAGGTTTATCTCAGATGTGCGTTATTCCACTCACCACTGCACCCTTTATGCTTCCATAGGTTGGAGTTCACTTAGCTTAAGGAGGCAAAACAATGCTGTAATCTGGACCTACAAGGCCATCATGAATATGATTCCTCAGTACCTCATAGGCTGCCTGCCCATCTGCCCACCTAGTATTTAACCCCTTAGAAACCTCTCCTACATATCCCTTGTTATTCCTAAAGTTGGAAAAAAGCTTTGGTAGAGCCTCCATAAGCTACGCTCTTCCAGTGCTCTGGAATAAGATACAAAAATCCCTAAGGCTCACTCACCCTGTAACACTCTCCCGATTCCAAGCCTTGTTCCTAAAGACCTTCTCTGAGGTCTGTCATGGTTTCAAATAAGGGAAGTAGTATCCCCATGGCTATCCCGTCTTTTATTGCTTATACTTCAGCATGCTCTGTCCACTAGAATATTGACCTATGAGACACTGTTTCTGACTAGCACACCACCTTCTGTCAACCTTCATCCCCTTTCTGCTACATCTTTACATCCCTCCCCCTTCCTACCTCTGTACTGTCCTTATCTGCCCGCACCTACCCTGTCCCCCTTCTCTTTCTTCCTCTTCTACTATGTCTTGTCACTACTACATCTGGACTGCTCACACCTGGCTCTATACCCTATCCTTTTCCTTCAGCACTCTAACATGCCTGGTCACTCGGTCCTCCTAACTCAATCATGAACAGGCCATACTCTACAGCATGCTGCACTTAGGTCTTATAGACACTGTCACTCTACAGTTGTGCAAAATGAGTACATCTCTAAACTGAATCCATGTAATCTTCACTTAATTGTGTGTAAAATGTATTTAAATGCATCAACTATAGTCCCTCATAAGCGTTTATGTATATAGCTTGTTAGTGACTCTCAGTCTGCCGCATATTTCATGTACTCCTTTGCCTTGTATGTGCCTCGTATGATTATGCTGTCATTATATATGCTCTCTATATGCTTAGCTTATGGCCTGTCCAGCTATTGTACTGTTCCCAGGTCCATCTTGTAAATGAGCTTGTCTCAATGGTGTTCCACCTGGTAAAATAAAGTTATTGATTGATTGATTGACAACAGGAAATGCTGTTTTTTGGGATGCAGCATGGTTTGGCAGTACCTGGGGAGACCATAATATACTATGGGAATGCTTTACTTGTTGTGGCACCTGATTACATTAACAGACACTAAAGGGTGGTGAGAATGCATACTCCAACCTTTGAGACCCAGTGCCATCTAACGAGCAGCATTGCATTATGACCTTCAGTTCCACTCTACACACCAAGACATGGCACCATCACAGAATAAGAATTCCTTGATGTCCAGTGGTTCATTCCTGGTGGTTTGCATTTTTTGTGGTGGAACCTGGTATGGGATGGATTGTGGGGGGCAATTGTATGCCAGTGAAAGTTTAAGTTAGGTGATATTTTTTATTATCATCTCACTGCTTCTATTCCTGTAAGAAAGCTGCTGATAGGACGTCTTACTGAACAACAAGAATATCTGCCTAGTAGAGTACTGGTCCAAGTTTTTTGGAAGAATTTCAAACTTCATTTGATTACTAGTCAAGGTCAGTTATATGTTTTACATTTTGTGGTGCCTGGTATAGGAGGGATTTGGGAGACCAACGGACAACAGGGAAGGCATTATGTGTGACGGTTCTGGGTGTTTGAAGGTGGTGGTGGGCCCTGGACATCAGAATATTGGTTTTGTGTGGTGTTTCTGGGTCTCAGAGTGGGGGAGGGAGACAAAATAATACATGAATTGTGATGATGCCAGATCTCGGAGGGTGGGGGGGGTCCCCCTTTCCCCCTTACACCAGGTAGTGCTTTTTCTGTGATGATTTCAGGTATTTGGAGGTGATGGTGGGGGGGGGGTTGGACACCAGGAAATAGGTTTTGTGTGTTTTTTCTGGGTTGGAGGGTGGGGAGAACCAGTGAATGCTTTTTGTGTGATGGTGCCTGGTCTCAGAGGGTGGGGGGATTCCCTGGACAACAAGGAATACATTATGTGTGATGGTGCAGGGTGTTGGAGGGTGGGGGGTAACCACTGGACACTAATGAATGATTTTTCTATGATTATTCTTGGTGGTTGAAGGTGGAGGTGACCTGGACAACAGAAAATGTTTTCTTATAGTGATGCATGCTTTGGGAGTGGATGTGGAGAGGTTATAGGGCACTAGGGGACCCACAAGTCCCTCCCACTTCAGGTGCCACAACAAGTTAAGCATTCCCTAGTGACAAATGGCCACCCAGAAGCCCTCCAGTATCCAGCCCCATCACCAAAAATGCATTCTCTGTTGTCCAGTGGTCCCCCAATACCCTTCCATATCAGGTGTAACTACCAGTTAAGCATTCAATGGTGACCAATGGATCCACACAAGCCCTCCCATATCATGCCTCACCACCAAAAATACATTCAGTGTTGATCAATGGAACCCCAATTCCCTCCGATATCAGGCGCCACAACAAGCTAAGCATTCACTGTAGTCTAATGGTCTACAGAGAATGTGTAACCTGGAGTGTCACCTGGTATAGGAGGTATTTTGGGGAACATTGGGCAACACTGAATTTCTTTTTGATGGTGGGTCCTGATAAGGGAGGGCTTATGTGTGATCTACTGTTACAGCAAGTTCTTGCGTTACTGTACTATAGTGTGATTTAGCATGGAGACAAGGACTCGAGCCACACACCACTGAAGTTCATAGACTTCAAGTGGGCAGACTTCACTGAGATGGGAAGATGTATCAGGATAGCCATGGAGAAGGGTGACATGAGTTAAGTGATTGAATTACACTGGGCATAACAGATAGCATCCTTAATGGAAGTGATGAACCAATGTCTCAGGTCAGTGTCCTATGGGAAGAGATGGAAACATAGAAACATAGAATTTGATGGCAGAAAAGGACCACTTGGCTTACATTGTCTGCCCATTTCCCTATCTAATGAATAAGCTGCAGATCCTAATTAACCAACAGCCTACTTCCTCCTACCTCCCCACTAGACTTGCCTTATGTCTGTCCCATGCATTCTTGAATTCCCCCACTGTTATTGACTGCACAACCTCCTCAGGAAGGTATTCCATGTACACATAACCTCTCATATTACCTCTGATCCGTCCCCCCTCTATCTTCAAATTGTGCCCCCTTGTTCTTGCACATCTCTTTTCTTAAAGATGCTTCCCTCTTGGACTTTGTTGATTCCCTTGAGATACTTGAAGTTGCTTTCATGTCCCCTCTCTCCTTCCTTTCCTAGAGGGTATAAGTATTAAGCTCCTTTTGTCTGTCTTTGTATATCTTCTGGTGCAGGCCCTGCACCATTTTGGTAGCCCTCCTCTTCACAGCCTCCATTCTGTCTATGTCCTTGCAGAGATGTGGTTTCCAGAACTGCACACAGCAATCCAGATGGGGTACCACCAACTGTCTGTACAGATGGATAACAACTTCCTGTTTTCTACTGGTGATTCCTCTCCCTATGCATTCTAAGTCCCTTCTCATCCTTTCAACCCCACCATTGTGTATCAACCTTGTTGCAGATCTTTTTGTCATCTGCAAAGAGACATGCTTTCTTTCCAGTCCCTCTGCAATGTCACTTATAAAGAGATTAAACAGGACCAGACCCAGTACTGAACCCTACAGTAGCCCACTAGTAACCCCCCTTTCTTCACTGTGGACTCCATTTACTATTACCCTCTGCGTCCTGTTGTCCAGCCAATGATTTACTCAGGCTTCCACCCTGGGACCCACACCCAGGCTGGATAATTTGTTTATTATTCTTTTGCATGGGATTGTGTCAAATGCCTTGCTAAAGTCTAGGTAGGCCATGTCCATAGCCCCTCCATGGTCTACTATTTTGGTCACCCAATCAAAGAAATCGATAAGTGTCATCTGACATGACCTTCCCGCTATGACTCCATGCTGCCTTGGGTCCTGTGCCCCACTGTCCACCCAACACAATGCTGTACCACCACACCTGAGCCATGTGGGACCACTCACAATGTGAATAAGGTCCAGCAGTATGACAAGATAGGGAGGCAGTATAGCACAGTGGTTTAAGACTCTGAGCTACAAATCTGGAGACATGGGTTTGAATCCCACAGCCCCCACTTGCATATTGTGTGACCATTAGCAAGTCACTTAAATTCTCTGTGCTCCCAGGCCACACCTGTAAACAAGCCTTCACCTTAGTGTGCCACTCCTGGTTAAACAATTGCAAAAAAAAAAAAGATGGAAGTCATGGATGGTTCAGCCCTCTGCTCCACTCTGCTGGATGAAAAATAGACAGGGTTATTGATCTGAAATTTCCCAGTGAACATGTTTCATGTGCTTTTCTAATGTTACATATTTTCAATATTTTTCAGTCTATCAATGGATATTCTTGAGCTGTTTCAAAAGAAACATACTGACGTACACTCAATCTTCATTCAATTCCCAGCCAGCATGAGAAATGTTATGGTATGAAAGTGTTTGTCACCACATACTGTAGGTTGCACCATCTGGTGCTTCAGTGAATGCTGATGATAAAATCAGTTCAGCATTTAAAAGAAAATATATAATAATGCATATGTTCACTCTCACTTCTAGTTGTACAGCAGTTATTTATTCATGCTATAGACTGTTAGTAATATGTTACGATATAAAACAGCTGTAATCAGAAGAACTGACAATTGAATTGACAAACTATAAACAAGAGTTTGGATGTATATGATTTATTAATAAGACATAAAATGGGTTGATTATATCACTGAATTAACATGTCTGATGTGTCATTGCAATTGTCTAAGATCAATTTAATAATCCCTGTTCTGACTTGATCCCTTAGAATTTTTCATGCATCATCTTCATTGGGACAGCATCTGCAAATCAGAAGAGAACAATGGTTCATTTTTACATTTATGGGTTCACTGACACATATACTCTTTTGGAACTTTAAACTTGACTTTTGATGGATATCAGTTGTACTTTGAATTTCCTTCCTAACTTGATATATGTGAAGTTCTTCCTATGTTGTGATGTTGTATATTGTAGGGTTAACACAAGTTGCAAGTTCCAAAACAAGAAAGGTTTCAATTTGGTGATTTTCTTGAGTAGTAAGGTAAAACACCATTTGGTTATGGCCGTGTAACATAAGGAAGCATTAACACACACTAAAGGGTGGTGAAAATACAGAGAAGTCATTCAGTCATAACTCCATAGTTGTTTTCCTTGCTAATCTGTTATTCCACTTGGCTGTTCATGTCAGCCAATGCCAAGATCCACATACACATGTGCAGTACCCAAGTATTCATGAGGTCAGTGCAGGCCTCTGGTCATTATAGTAAGGTTAAACACTATTTGTTTATAACCCGGTAACATCAGGAGGCATTAGCACACACTGGATGGTGGTGAAAATGCCAACAGAAGTCATTCAGTCATAACCCCAAAGTTGTTTTCCTTGTTAATCTGTTATTCCACTTGGCTGTTCATGTCAGCCAATGCCCAGATCCACATACACCTATGCAGTACCCAAGTGTTCATGAGGTCAGTGCACTTCTCTGGTCATTATAGTAAGGGTAAACACTATTTGGTACTGACCGGGTAACATCAGAAGGTATTAACACACACTAAACAGTGGTGAAAATGCTGACTGATGTTATCTGGACATAATCCCATAGTCATTTACCTTTCTAGTCTGTTATTCCATTTGGCGGTTCATGTCAGCTGATGCCAAAAACCGAGTACACATATGAAGTACCCAAGCGTTCATGAGGTCAATGCAGGTCTCTGGTCATTATAGTAAGGTTAAACACTATTTGTTTATAACCGGGTGACATCATGAGGCATTAACACACACTGGAGGGTGGTGAAAATGCCGACTGATGTTATCCGGTCATAACCCCATAGTCATTTATCTTGCTATTCTGTTATTCCACTTGGCTGTTCTTGTCAGCCAATGCCAAGAACTGCATACACATATGTAGTAGTCAAGTGTTCCTGAGGTCAGTACAAATCTCTGGTCATTGTAGCAAGGTAAAACACTATTTCGTTATGACGGGGTAACATCAGGAGGCATTAACACACACTAAAGGGTGGTGAAAATGCTGACTGATGTTCTCCGGTTATAACCCCACAATCATTTACCTTGCTATTTTGTTATTCCACTTGTCTGCTCTTGTCAGCCAATGCCCAGATTCACATACACATATGCAGTATCCAAGGGTTCATGAGGTCAGTATAGGTCTCTGGTCATCATAGTAAGGTTAAACACTATTTGGTACTGACCGGGTAACATCAGGAGGCATTAACACACACTAAAGAGTGGTGAAAATGCTGACTGATGTTATCCAGTCATAGCCCTATAGTGATTTAGTGGGGGTTGACATAGTACACTAGGGAATGCTTAACTTGAGGTTGCACCTGATACAGGATGGGATGTTTTTATTATCATATCACTGTTTTCCCACTGTAAAACTCCTGATTGGACATCTTACTGATCGACAAGAACATCTGTCTCATAGAGTCCTGGTCCGAGTTTTCGGAGACTTTTGAACATCACTTTATTCACTATTCAAGGTTAGTTCTGTGCATCACAAGTTGTTGAGTGTTGTATGGGAGGAAATTGGGGTACAACAGGAAATTTTTTTTGGGGGGTGTTGGGGCCTGCCTTGGGAAGGCTTGTGGGGGGGCCATTGTACACCCCAAAATACTTATCATGTGGTGACGCCATAATTTGGAGGGAGTTGTGGGACCATTGGACAACAGGGAATGCATTTTTGGTGGTGGGGACAGATATGGGAGGGCTTGTTTGGGGGCCACTGGAAGCCAGAGAATGATTAACATGTGGGGCGCCTAGCATGTGAGTGACTTTAGGGACCACTGGACAATTGGGAATGCATTTTATGGTATTCTGGACTGATATGGAAGGGCTTGAGGGGGTCATTGCACACTAGGGAATGCTTAACCTCTGGTGCCACCTGATATGGCAGTGATAGACCTGTTTGCCTCCCCCGGCAATGCCAAGCTTCCCACCTTTTGCTCACTCACTCCAGAGCATGGTGTTTTATGGCAGGACTCTGTGTTGAATGGACAGATTAGTTTACTCCTTCCCTCCAATACCTTTAATTCAGAGATTTCTGAACAAACTCTGGGCAGAAGGGACATGCATGATCCTCATCATCACTCCCTTCTGGCTGAGGCAAGTTCGGTTCTCTCTACTGCAAAAGTTCTCTGAAGAGTCTCCTAACCCTCTTCCAGTGTCACAGGACCTGCTGACCCAGGCTCAGGGGACCCTAGTTAATCCAGGTCTCAAATCCCTCCATCTACATGCCTTGCTCCTGCAGATGTAGCCTCTGCTCACTTTTGCATTTCCCCTCAGGTTGCGGACATCCTGAAGGCGGCCCGAAAGCCTTCCACCAGATCTGCTTAGGCCATGAAGTGAAAATGGTTTTCCATTTGGGCAGGTTCCAAGGATTTGGAACCCTTTTACAGCCTAGTGCCCAGGATCCTGGATTATCTAAGGTGCCTCTATGACTTGGGTCTCAGCTACTCCTCACTGAATGTGCATTTGGTGGCCATTTTGGTCTATCATCTTCTGGTGGAGGACAAGTCGGTGGCTCAACTAGAGGTCTCCAAGACATTCCTCATTTGGGTTCTTCATTTGAAGTCCCCTATACATAGCCTACCCCCCATCAAGTGTTCATGAGGTCATTGCAAGTCGTTGGTCATCATAGTAAGGCAAAACACCATCTGGTTGTGACTGGGTAGCATCAGGATTCATTAACACACACTAAAGTGTTGTGAAAATGCTGAATGATGTTATCTGGTCATAACCCCATAGTCATTAACATTGCTATTCGGTTATTCCACTTGGCATTTCATGTCAGCTGATGCCCAGAACCACATGCACATATGCAGTAGTCAAGTATTCATGAGGTCATTGCAAGTCTCTGGTCATCATAGTAAGGCAAAACACTATTTGGTTATGACCGGGTAACATCAGAAGGTATTAACACACACTAAGAGGTGGTTTAAATGCCGACTGATGTTATCCGGTCATAACAACATAGTCACTTTTCTTGCTAATTTGTTATTCCACTTGGCTGTTCATATCAGCCAATGCCCAGAATCGAAAACACATATGCAGTACTCATGTGTTAATGAGGTCATTACAAGTCTCTGTTCATCATAGTAATGTAAAACCTGGTGCCATCAAACAAGCAGCGTTGCCTGGTGTCCATTGGTTCCACCCCACCCAAGACATGGCACAATCAGAGAAAAAACATTCACTTGTGTACATGGGTTCCATCCTCACCCTCGAGACATGGCACCATCATAGAAAAAGCATTCCCTTGTGTCCTTGGTTTCCACCCCCCTCCGTTTTACTTTACCATTTTGCCAGATATTATCCCTTCAATATTCCTGATTATGGTTCCCTAGTATCCTGGTAAGTGAGTCTCCTCATAATACTTAGTTTTATTTTATCTGGGCCTGTTATTGGAGGGTATGGGGGACCACAGGACATCAGTGAATCTTTATATTTAGTAGTGCCTCGTATGGGAGAGCTTAGGTTGGACCAATAAACACCAGGGAATACTTTATTTGTTGTAGCACCTGCTATAGGAAGCATGGGGATCACTGGGCACCAGAAAATTCTTTACTTATGGTGGTATTTTGTAGGGGAAGGGTTGGTTGAGTCCACTGGAGTCCTGTCCAGTGACTTCTTTATTTTTTGCTGTGGCATCTGGACAAGAGAGAGAGTGCTTTACATTTCTGGTGTTGGAGCCTAGTCTTTGGAGGGCATTGTTAGGGCCTTTGGACACTGCAGAGTTGTTTACTTGTGGAGGAGCCTGGTATGGGAGGGAACGGGTGACCTAATTGATAACAGGGAATGTTTTTTGTGGTGTGGCCTTGTACTGGCGGGCATGAGAGGGCTACCAGACTCTAGCAAGTCCTTATCTTGTTGTGGCTCATGGTATGGGATTATAGTGGGGAACCACTGGAAATCAGTGAATTCCTTATTTCTGGTGGGTTCTGGTGAGGGTGGGCATATGTTGGTCATTGGACTCCAAAACGAGATTTTCTTTTGGAGTCGCAAGGTATGAGAGGGAAAAGGAAATATGTTTTTTTTTTTTTCTTTGGGGCTGGTAAGGGTGAGCAAGGCTTCTCTGTCTAGCCTCTCACCACCACAAAAAAAATACTAGACAGGTGAGATAGGACTGAAAGAGAAGGAGAGGACATGTGGTTGGAAAGGGAGGAAGTAGTGTTTGACGGTGAGGAGGTGGGGGTATTCTTCTGTATTGCTACTGAATATTCTTTGTATTAACCTATTTTTTCTTTCTCTTCAACAGGTCTGACAAGATACTGACTCCTTCCTCATCAGATAATTATTACTCTATGACTAACCTGTCCTATGTTTACTAATTACTCATTAAGAACTACAGATCCTTTGTGACTGCTTTCATATATTTTGACTTTACAGTTTTGCCGGATGTTGTCCCCTCAAGATTGTTAATTCTGGTTCCCTAGTAACCCCGGTAAGAGATTCTTCACATATTACTTGGTTTTATTTTGGCTGGGTGAGTTATGGTAATGCACCTGGGGATAGGGAACACTGGGAAATGCTACAGGATGGGGGGTGCTGACCACTAAAAAGGACAAAATGAACCTGGATAATTTCTGAGAACCTAAAGGTGTCTAATCAGAGTACAAAGACTGCAGGGAGGGTCAATGGCATGCTGGGATGCATATGTAGAGGTATCACAAGCATAAGGTGTTGGGTGATTATGGCATTCTACCAGACACTAGTGAGGCCACACCTAGAGTACTATGGGCAGTTCTTAAGGCTACATCATCATATGACATTGACATGGTAGAGGCAGTACAGAGAAGGGTAATTAAAGGGGTACAAGGATTGCACCATAAAATATATGAGAAAAGGCTAAAGGACCTCATTATGTACTCACTGGAGGAGAGGAGAGATCAGGCACATGACAGAAACATTCAAGTACCTTAGGGGCATAAACAATGTAAAAAGTGATGACTTCTTCCAATATAAGAGATGCACAAAATAATGGGGCATGACATTAAATTTGAAGGGTTGCATGCTGAGGGGAAATGAGAAAAAGGTTTTCTTCACATACTATAGGTGGTGGATGCATGGGATGAACTGCCAGAGTAGGTGGTGGGCTAAACACAGTGGATTGTTTTAAGCATGCTTGGGACAGGCATAGGGTCAGTGGAAACAAACTAGTGTAGTGCTTTCGGGCAGACTGGATGGGCCTGTTGGTCCTTATCTGCCAACAATTTCTATGTTTCTATGTTTCCATGCTTGCATGATATGGGAGGGAAATGGGAGACCAGTGGACACCAGGGAAAGCTTTTAGTATGGTTAGTTTGGGAAGACATGATGAGACTACTGGACACCAGGAAGCCATTTTCTTTTGTTAGCGCCTTTTATTTCAGGGAATTGGGGGGAAGGTCCAACTAAAGGAATCCCCCCATCATACCTGGTGCTGGATTCCTCACACTGCTCAGTTACTGGATCATGAGGTTACACTCACAGTCTCACTGAACCCCTTCCCATTCCAGTCCAACCTCCCTGACATCATCCAGACATATGATTCAACTGTGGGACCTTGTATGGTCCAACTCTGATAATGCCCCCCCTAAAAAAAATGGGGCACTGCATCATGAAGGCATAGCCACAACCTAACTGAAACCCTTTCCATTACTTTTACACCCATTCAGGGAGCTTTTTAGCAAATCTTGTGGCATTTTAGTAAAGGCAGCCATTTTGATGCATTTTAGCTTCTGCTCAACATGTGCCTCTCATCATCCACCAGCAACCTGAATCAATGTATACAGCTGGAGAGTTATAAAGACATGAAAGTGGGTTGTGCATGCAGAGAACCATGGTAATTAAGTAGAAAGATAAAATTAATTTATAACACATTTTGATAATAGATTATTTTTGTATTTCCTTTTCTTTTAGAACATTTAATCCAATACTACAAGCAAATGTCATACATGCTTTCAACTGCAACAACTTGGAATTGAAATTTAGATGAACATCTTGCTAAAAATTCAATTATATCAATGAATAAGTAGAAGAGAAAACAAAGCGGAATGCAGTTATAACATTTTTCATCTTATTCCAACGTAACTATTCTTATGCAGACTAACTAATTACACGTTGCAAGTACATGGAAGCATAATTATGATAATCACATCTGTGATATCACTGGATAACTATTATAAATTAAATGTAATGTTTTTGATAGGAAAATGGAATAATCAATCATTTTATTCAGACTGGACATTAAAAATAGTTATTCTTGTACCATAATTAAAAAAAATAAACTCAGCAAGAAATCTCCAATTATGAAATAATTTAAATAAAATTACATATGATCACATTAAGAGTTAAAAGTCAATTAACAATTGAGGTAAGTATATAATGTGTTCGGTAAGTAAAAATTTCTTTTTTGTGTTGGTTATTTAAGCAATAATGCACAACAGGGTGTGGGTTGTGCTGGGATAACCTTACGCCTGGGTGGTTATGCATGAGGCCAGAGGCTGAGTGCGTCCAACATCCCAGAAGTGAGGTTATCCCAGCACAACCCACACCCTGGAGTGCATTATTGCTATTATACAATGGCTAATTGTTATACAAAATAATAAAAATAAAAATATGTTTTTAGTAGATTTTATGGCATCCAACTCATGAATCAAATGCTCATCATGCAAATGCTCATCAATCAAATGCTCATCATCCATATGCGCATCATCCAAGGCATCCAAAGCAATACAGTGAGGTTGTGCTGGGATAACTTCACTGTGCCAGGGACACACTGACCAATCAGAGACCAGGAAATTTTCTTGCCATTGTATAATATAGCATGGCTCATGTGAACATCCATTATTATCGTAATGCTAGCTATGAACAGTTGATATATTATTTGAAACAGAAACATAGACAGACAGCAGATAAGTACTACTTGGCCTATCAGTTCTACCCATGTGATAGCCACTACCACGTAAGCATGCGGTTGATGAATCTGTGTACCAATAATGAGACTCGAATCGTACAATTAAGGTGTTAGCTTAAAAGTACAAAGTGATTTGTAAAACTGTATCCTTGATGAATCAAAAACACATTGTAAGTGTGAAAATGAGTTTGAGTTTCTTGTTAAATATATTACGTTAACACTTTGCTAATAACTTTTTATTTTTTGTCTTTCAGGTTAATTAATTCCTTGCAGTATATTTGATATAAATGCTACAGAATTGAGAATACTTTCTGGTACATTTGCAAATATAAATCAGTGTACAGTGGGGAGTGGGGGAGGAGGGTTTATTGTGCCAAACTGGTATAAATAGAGGCTTCATTTTTCATGTTTTTATTAGAATTGCCTAAAAAAAGATAATTCGCAACAATGATGTTTTTTTTTTTATCTCTACACCTTACAGAATAATTATCATGGCAAAAAGCAGAATGACGACGTTGGATGTTTTAGCTGAGATCCAGATGTGTAGCAAGTCCGATTTCTCAGAATCAGATAGTGAAGAGGATGTTGAAGAAAGTCTGGATCTGGTGGAAGTGCAGAATGAGTCTTTTGAAGATGAAGAAGTTACTGATCAAGATTACATGCCAGATGTGGAGCTGGAAGATCAGGAAGAGACCCCCAAAACATCAGTAGGTGCAATTCCCAAGAAGACTCATGGTAAGAAGGCTCAGCCATCAGCAGAAGAAAGCTTTACAATAGAAGACAAATGGGAAGAGGTGATGACAACAAGTGACAATGGACACCAACTCACTGCAACTTCAGGTCTACAAGTTCCAGTACCAGAAAGTACTCTTGGATTTGTACAACTGTTTTGCATGACAGATGAAGATTTGGAGCTTATTGCAAGGGAAACAAATAGATACACTGATGATTTCTTTCTGGCACATCCAATTAATGAGTTGCCACCACATTCAAGGGCCAGGGCTTGGAAGAGGACTGAAAAAGAAGAATTGAAGAGGTTTTTTTTTGTGCTATACATTGTGATGGGACTGGTAGTGAAGAGCAGTAAAGATGAATACTGGGGGTTGGATGAAGTCACCTACACACCATTCTGGGGCACTGTGATGGCAAGGAACCGATTCAACCTGATTTTTTCTTTTCTCCACATAGCTGACAACTTGGAGCGGAACTCTAGAGGGATGGAGGGATTTGATCAACTTTATCACATTATAGAGATACATGAGTGATTCTTGAAGAGATCACAAGAAACATCTTCCTGACTGGGACCTCTCCCTGGATGAAGGTATATGTCTGTGGAAGGGAAATCTGAGTTAGAGAACATTTAATCCACAAATACCAGTGAAGCACAGAATCAAGTTGTACACCAGATTTGAATTGAACTCAGGATATATATGCAACTGGCAAGTCTATACAGACAAAGTTGATGAAGAATAGAGCAAAGGACATACATACAGAGTTTGTTTCACTCTTGTTAGAGAAGAACTGCGAAGGAAAGGCTACAGGATTTCCACAGACAGATACTACACTGGACCTCAACTCTACAAAGATCTATTTTTATCTAGAGTTGAGGCAACTGGAACTGTGATGCCCAACCATAAGGGAATGCCTCCAAAAATAAAAGACATAAAGCTGAAGGTGAAAGAAAAGGTTACATTCAGGTAGACACCGATGCTCTGTATGAAGTGAAGAGACAAGAGGGGCATCTACATGCTATTAGCAACATCAAGTACTGAATTTGTTGATACCAGAAGAAAGGATTGGAGGAATAGGGAGTCAATCAAAAAAACAAAATGTATACTGGACTACAACAGATACATGGGTGGAGTCAACAGCTGGCTGGGTACTACAATTTTAACTGGCGGTGCAAGAAGGTATGGTAGAAGGAGTTCCTTTGTTTACTGATTGGCATGTTACTTCAGGGGTACATAATGTACAATAAATTTTCACCAGAGAGAAAGAAGATGACGCATCTGGAATTCCAACTAACTATGATTAAAGAACTTGTGATATCAAGCAAAAAAATTGATGATCTTCCACAACATAGCCAAAAATGACAATCGACAAACTTGGATCCGAGCCAACGACTGCAAGGAAAGTACTTTCTATCAAAGGTTCCAAGAACACCAAAGAAGCAGTACCTTGCCAGAAGATGTGTGATGTGTACAAAGAAAGGGAAGGGTAAGGAATCAAAATACTGGTGTGCACAGTGCAGAAAGGGCCTGTGTACAGATAAATGCTTCTCTGAATACCATTCAAAGATGAACTATGGGTGTCTGGATCATTGAATATAAGTGATAGTGACTCAGAATATTAAATCACTTGATAGAAGCACAATGAGATGTAAGTGGCTTCTAGGTAAACATGCCCTCTTCTGCAAAAACCCTCAAGGCTGAAGGCCCTCAAGGAAGCCAGTCACAACTGGGCAGTTGGTTTATACCAAAATGACAAACATACCGGTCTCAAGGAAACTTGCCCTCAAGGCAAGTAGCCTCAAGGTAGACAGCCCTCAATACAGCATGCCCTCAAGGCAACAAACCCTCAAGGCATTAATCCCTCAAGGCAGATGGCCCTTGAGGCAATCGACATCAAAGCTAATTGCACTAAATGCAAACAGCCCTCAAGAAAGATGGCCCTCAAGGCAACAAGCCCTAAAGGTAAATGGCCCTCAAGGCAACCAGCCTTCAAAGCTGACAGCCCTCAAGGCAACCAGCCCTACAGGTTGACAGCCCTCAATGGAGCGTGCCCTCAAGGCAACAAGCTGGTTGTTACATGATGCATTTAGTCAGAGAAGACGCTGTCCTTAGCACTTGTCCTTCTGGCCTATTAAAACTTTTTTTAGTGCTTTCTGACAGCTATTTCTTATATATAGAGACCAAGATGCATGGTGCTAGGGTCAGTAAATAAGCTGAAAAATTGTGAAGATCTGCTTATTGTTGAACCCTTGGTTCGATGGGACCTTGAGGGAGATGAGGGGAGAGCGGCGAATAATGGAGCGACACTGGTGGAAATCTGGTCTCTATGCCAACAGGCTTAGATTGATGGTCCATTATAGAGACTACCAATCGATGAGCTCCTCTAAGAAGGCAGAGTTCCTGTCCGGGGAGATCACCACTGCGAGGAGCCAGCCAGCTCATATCTTTCAAACTGTGGACAAACTGTGGAATCCAGCCTGTCTACAGATTCAGAGAGCATTATCACAAAATAAGTGTGATGAGTTTGCTCGTTTCTTTGTGGATAAGGTTGTTGACATTAGATTGGAGATCTGCCTAACTTGCCTCAATGGGGGGGCGGTGAGGGGTTGGAGGTTGCAAAACCACGGTTTGGTTGGCGGCTTTTAGCCAGCTGGTGATCGTGGATATCATAAGGATTGTCCAGAATATGCAGCCAATCTGCTGCAGTTTGCACCTGGGCCCAAAGCACCTCCTTGTGTGTTGATGTCATCAGTCCGGTCCTAACTGAGATAGTCTGGAGTTCACTGGAGGTAGGTGAGTTTCCTGACTCCCTTAAGGAGGCAGTGGTGACACCCCTCCTCAAGAAATCCTCATTGGACCCAGACTGCCTTGCCAACTACAAACCCATCTCGAACCTGCCCTTTGAGGGCAAGATTATTGAGAAGGTGGTTGCGCTGCAGCTGGATGACCACCTTGCCATCCATGACATCTATGATCATCTCCAGTTGGGATTTAGGAGGAGGCACAGCACTGAGACTGCCCTGGTTCGAGTACTCAATGATCTCCTGATAGCAAGAGATTGGAGGACTCACTCCATCTTAGTCCTCCTTGATCTGTCTGCAGCATTCGACACCATGGATCATGGTGTATTGCTGGAGCATCTGAGGGTCATCTGTGGATTGTTAGGGATGGTCCTCAGGTGGTTCCATTCATTCCTCACTGGTAGATCTCAGAGAGTTGCATCAGGAATTTATTCCTCTGATGCATTCTCTCTACCATGTGGGGGTACCCCAGGACTCTGTGCTTTTGCCTATGTTATTTGCAGTGTACATGCTGCCATTGGGAGACATTGTAAGGTGGTATGGCTTAAGTTTTCACTGCCATGCAGATGATACTCAGCTATACATGTCCTTTGTATCTGACCAGGATGATGCTATTTCTGTGTTTAATAACTGCCTTGAGAAGATCCAGACTGGATGAATTCCAACTGGCTGAAGCTGAATCCCAACAAAACTGAGGTCTTGGTAGTGGACCCAGGTCACCGGGTAGAGGGGTCCTCGAGAGGGTAGGCCAGGGGGCTTTTTCTAGGTGGTCACCACCTGACGGCCTCAGAATGGGTGCAGAATCTGGTCATTATTTTTGATGAGGGGTTGACCTTAAACTCTCAGGTCTTATCTGGTATCAAGACCTCATTCTATCATCTGAGGAATATCACCCAGATTAAGCATCTGGTTCCACCCGATTATCTTCCTACATTGGTCCACGCCTTTGTGACTTTCCGCCTTGATTACTGCAACTCCCTTTACCTAGAGCTTCCGGGGGTTGATATCCATTGCTTGCAGCTGGTGCAGAATGCTGTGGCCTGCTTATTGACTGGGCTATCTCAGTCCAACCATATTGCACCTGTGTCACGTGGACTGCACTCGCTGCCAGTTCAGTGGCGGATCACCTTCAAGGTTGGCCTGCTGACCGATAAATCCCTACATCGACAGGGACCAGATTATCTACAAGAGCTCCTTTGTCCCTACTGTCCCCTCTGGCTGCTCCACTGTGCTGATGAGGGACTGCTAGAGATTCCCAGGGTTTGTTTGAAGACTTCTGGAGCTCTTGTGTTTGCTTTCATTGCTCCTACCCTGTGGAATTCTCTACCTCATCGGATAAGAGAGTGCCTGACTGTGGAGAGCTTTAAATCTGCTCTCAAAACATTTTTATTCTCTCTTGATTTTACTGATAACTAAGTTTGAATTGTTCTTATTTATATGGTTTTAAATTTTAAAGTTTTAAATTGTTGTTAAAGCGCTTTGGTATTTATTGAATTGCGCTTATAATAAGTAAAGATTATTATTATAATTTATGTAGGTTGTTGTTATTGTTACTTATGTTAATGGATGTTGTTTTGAAACTGTATTTATTATGTGATGCAATGGGTCACCATTTTAAATGAGTTTTACTCAATGGTCTAACACTTCAATAAAATGAAATGAAAATGAGATGGCCGCGTGATCAAGATGCAAGATAGGTGGGAAAGCTGAGTACTGCATCCTGGAATGGAAAGTACAAGTCTTCCCTCTATCATTGACAGCATAGGATGTCCATTGGACACCATGGCATGTTTCATTGCTGTTGTTTCCTGGTATGGAATGACATGGGGTGTCCATCTGACAAAATGGAATGGTTAATTGGTGCAGATTTCCACTATAGAGACCGAGATGGTGGGAGTGATTGAGATGCAAGATAGGTGGGAAATGCTGAGTGCTGAATCCTGGAACAGAAAGCACAAGGCTTCCCTCTATCACTGAAACCATGGTGTGTCAATTGGACACCATAACATGTTTTATTGTTGCTGTTTCCCAGTATGGGATGACATGGGGTGTTCATTGGACACCATGGGATGGTTAATTGGTGTAGATTCCTGGAATAGAGACCAAGATAACAAAGTGATCGAGATGCAAGATAGGAGAGAAATGCTGAGTGCTGCATCCCGGAATGGAAAGCACAAGACTTCCCTCTTTCATAGTCATCGTATGGTGTCCATTGGACACCATGGCATGTTTTATTGTTGCTGTTTCCTGGTATGGGATGACACGGGGTGTCCATTAGACACCATGAAATGGTCAATTAATGCTATTTCCTGGTAAAGACATTGAGATAGCATAATGATCGGTATGAACGATAGGTGGAAAATGCTGAGTGCTGCATCCCGGAATGGACAACACAAGGCTTCCCTCTATCCTAGTCAGCATAGGGTGTCCATTGGACACCATGGCATGTTTTATTGTTGTTATTTCCTGGTATGGGATAATATGCGGTGTCCATTGGACACCATGGAATGGTTAATAGGTGCCATTTCCTGGTAAAGGCATTAATATGGTGCAATGATCAAGATGAATGAAAGGTGGGAAATGCTGAATGCTGCATCCCAGAATGAAAAGCACAAGGCTTTGGTCTATCATGGACAATATATCATGGAGCACAATAAGTGTAACTGGGCCATTTGACAGATCAAAGCCCAGTACTACCAATCTGGTCTTGTCTCCTCCTGGGGGTTGGCTAGAAACTTTTGGGATAATGCAAAGGAGCTGAATGGGAAATCCCATTCCCCAACCCCCTCTCAACTCTCCTTTAATGGAACTGTCTGCTTTGACCCTCTTGGCATTGCAGACTGCCTAAGCCACACTTTTGCCTACCTGAGTTCAGTCCTGCCCAGTAACTTCTTTGACCCCATCCCAGTAGCACCTTTTCCCACTCTCCAGAGACCTTCTTTCTACCTATGTACCATCTCCCCTTTGGAGGCTAGACCTCTTCTGCATAAAGCCGATAGCAGTAACAACCCCGGTACCGACCTACTGGACACTAGGCTACTTTGTGTGACATTGAATGCTATCCTGGTCCCACTTACTGAGCTGCTCATCCACTCTCTGTGCCTGGGGCAGTTCCCCGGCACATGGAAAACTGCCATCATCACTTCCATCATAAAGAGCGGTGATCAAGCGACCCCGAGTAACTATCGACCTATCTAAATCCTCCCCCACTCTCTAAGGCCCTTGAAAAAATAGTTGCTAACCAGCTTGCAGAATACCTGGCCATGCACAATATCCTGTGCTTTGAACAGCATGTCTTTCATGCAGGTCACCACCCTACAACCGCACTTCTTGTATTCTCCAAATTCCTGCACTCTGCTCTTGATGCCAGAAGTCCTGTTGGTGCCGTGTTCATTGACCTCTCCAAGGCCTTTGACACAGTTTGCCATCCTCTCCCTCAGATGCCTTGGTTTCTCCCCTGGCCCCCTTGAATGGTTCACCAGCTACCTCTCTGCCAGAACTCAGTTTGTAAAAATCAAAAGCACCCTATCTGACACATGATCTGTCCACTCTGGGGTTCTCCAGGGCTCCATTTTAGGCCCTCTCCTCTTCAGTCTCTACCTCAACTCCCTTCCCTTCACCTGCCCAAGTAAGATTCTCTTCTAGAAAGATGATGCTGTGCTCTTTGCCTCTGACCCCAACCCCAACACACTCCAGGCCACCCTCAACAAGCTTTTGATAGAGCTGAGCATTGGTTCACATCACGAAGGCTAGTCCTGAACCTAAAAAAGACCAAAGCTATGCTCTTCTCACATCACCAAAGCAAAACCAGTGGTGTCCCTCTTGTGATACTGCCTAGCACACTAAACCCCATTGAGCAGGTTTCCTCCTACAAGTATCTGGGCATTACCTTTGATTCGGCACCCTCCTTCCATTCCCATGTCAATGCCCTTTCTGCTGCCACCAATGTCAGGATTGGACTGTTATACCACCATAGGGACTGCCTACCACAAGAGGTCCTTAGACTGGCAATCACCTCCTCTGTCCTGTTGCTAATCGACTATGGGCTGCCCATCTATGGTGCAGCCAACAACACTGTGCTTGCAAGACTCCAGCTCTCTATAAAAAAGGCCTGCAGGGTAATGCTGGGAGCCCCTAAGTGCACCCATATGTGCCTGCTGTACTCCACCACCAACTTGCTCACCTTAAAGAAATATTTCACTTCCAAACCTGCCTTCTTGTAAAAAAGACCCTGCTAGGGCTCTCCCCCCTGGGGTTTCCACCATCCTGCAGGATGCCTCCCCCTCAGTCCCCACCTGCAGCACTTTCAAAACCTCCCTTATTGTCCCCAGGGTAAGGACCTCTATGGTCCAGAGATCCTTTTGCTATCTGGCTCCCTCCTGGTTCAATTCCCTCCCAGACAGATAGCTGACTCCACTAAGCTTGGTCCTTTCAAGGTCTCCCTCAGAAGCCATCTGACAAGCACTCACTGCTGCAACTGCACATAATCCCCCACCTGCCCCTTACCCTCACCCATAGACTGGGTATGCCCTGTTTACTTTTGCTGTATATACCTGTGGTCTCAGTCAACATCTGCTGACTGATGTAATAAAATATCTCTGGACTGCATATTTGGATCAATCAGTACCTTTGTGGGCCCAAAAATGGAGTCTGCCACCAGGGGTCTTGTGGGAGTGAATTTCTGTAGAAATTGTACTTTTGAGACTTTGGTGTCTAGATGCACCTGGGGGGGGGGGGCCCTTGCTTTGACAGACTGATGGATCATTCAATCAGAACCTTTTGGGCTGAAGGGAAATTCTCAAGCTGCCTGCTGCAGTGAGTCAGTCTGGAGTTAGAGTTTGAAAAGTAAACAGCTTGAGTGATTCGAGCAGCAACCCCTGCATAGTTCATGCAGGAGATTGGTGGAAAGGCTGAGTTTGGCATGTCTGCCTGCAGTCCCTTGAGAGGGGATCCTTTGAAAGTCTTAGCAATTGGACTGTATCTGAATTGGAGTGTGACAAAGCCACTGAAGAGTGACCAGATTTGAACATGAAGAAGACCAAAGATTTCCTGTACGCAAATCTGCCTTTCAGGACATCCATTTGTCACAGAATTCCCGGTTTTGCTCAGAGGCACTGATATTGCAGCCGGACTGCCTTCTGCATTATGGTATGGTGATTGCTTTACTATAATTGTGCTGTGTGCTGTTAGTGGGTTGCAGTTTGGTTCCCCATTGTGTAAATGTGCCACACTTGCTGGAAGTTACATCCAGCACTGCTGGACTCAAAATCTGAACTGTTCCACCCATCCTGGGCCTTGCACCTGGCCCAGCCAGCTACTTCAAGCATGGAAACCATCATCGATAAGAGACTCACCAGGGGTCAGCCCCCTGTTCAACCATCTCGAACAGGAATGACACCACGGTAACTCGTGTGGGCCCTGCTTCTCCTGGCAAATCAGTCATCAATCTGCAATCTCCATTTCATCTAGCCTGTGTCTCATATTGGGTAGTGTGAGTAACAACCAAGGTAGCTCCCTGCAACAATAGCTAAATCTCAAGTGTTGTCATCTGATTGCACTGTTGTTTTTCCTTTAATGAACTGAGCCTTCAGGCTCTGGATTATATATTGTGTGTGGTTGTGCATGCCTTTTCTTTTCTTCACAGGGCCCCAACCAGCTGCAATGCCGGCCTATCATGGGCAACTTTCCAGGATAGCCCACCTTACTTCTAATTGGGTACCCAGAGTGTGTGACTATGTAGGGACTAAAAGTGCATGCATAATTGTCTGACAAAGTCAGTTTAAAATCAATCAACCTGATTATGCCCCTCCCTTGTTCAATTCCCCTGAATAAATCAGATCCAACTCTTTTTGCATTTAATCTGACTGTGGTTCCAGTTTACACTAAAAGCACTGTGCTGTTGTTATTTACTGTGCCTAACCTTGTTTTACAGGGGGTTGAACTGGTGGAACCAGCCCTGGTGGTAAGTGCAAACAGTGTGGGGAATTGTATGCTGAATAGGGGCTACTGTGAAAGCAATTGTTGCATATTGTCTAGGATACTAGAAGGGAAAAAGGGGGTTACAGTGTCATGGAGGGCTGTACCCAGGTTAGCCTTGTTACTAACAACCCTGTCCTCTGGGTGGAGGCACCTGTTTCAGTACCCAGGCCCCTTTACCTGCAACTAGCCATGCAGGCAGGGGTAGTAGCCCTTAGGATAGCACCGCCTAGGGGTTACATAAATGTGGAATGACATGGGATTGCTGAACAACATGTAATGCTTTATTCATGCTAGGTCATCAGCTATGACTACTCCAAAGTCCCTTTCCCATTTGGTGACCATCAGTTTCTCAACCCCCCAATCATGTAATGTTTTCATGGGATCTTGTGCCGAAAATGCATAATTTTGCTTTGAGTGCTACTACAAGTAATCACTCTTAAATTATTTTTATTTCCTGGAAGATACCAGACATGTTGTCTTTTGCCAGCACATGTCAGGAATTGGGTACTGCTACCTGTCATTAACTGGATATACTCCAATGCAATAATATGTATGTTTTCTTAATTCAGATATGCAGTGTCTAGAGAAGACGGTATGGATCTGTGGACATTCCTTCGTGCATTGGACAGGGATTCAGGAGCAGTCTTGAACCGGGGGACCAGTTTTCACCTTCGATACTCCTGTAAATGTGCGTTAGTTAGGTGACATGGGTATGCATTGGGATCATGTGGGATCATTTGGTGTCAATGTTGCGATGGGAGTGCCTGAAGGGATCTGAACCAGATGTCATTGTCGGCCACCTGGGAGGCAATGATTTAGTATTAGAGATGTCCGTTATGCTGCTACAAAAGATGAAGGAGGAAATTGCCTTGATCAAGCACCGAATGCCGAGGACCATGATCCTTTGGTCCCACATCAACCAGCGTCGGCAGTGGAGGAATGTTTGTGATATGAAGGCAATGGACAGAACAAGGAGGAAGATGGGGGTGTTCATTTGAGGATTGTCAGCCAGCGTGGTCAAGCATGATGTCATCATGTCTGTCTTCCCAGAACGTATCAGCAGGATGGCATCCACTTAACAGATCAGGGAAGCGATATGTTTTGCAATGACATCAAGAGGGCTGTAGCTCCAATCCTATAGAAGTATGCCATTTATATCCTTGCAAATAATTTCCATGCACAACACAATAGACATTATTTTAATGTAGACTTTGAATATTTCCAAGAATTAAGTCAAATCAAGAAGTGTTGAATGAGGAGAGCAGCTCATAGCATTGTAAAGTATGCATGCATTGTTTGGTAAGTAGAGAACATGATATTGTGTAAGAACAGAACACAATTTTTGGCATCTTCACCGAATGAAAACACAAAACACTGAGCTAAAAATGTGTGGTGAGTGGAGTAAATATAACGGCTAATGGACAATTAAAAGTAAGGGGGATTCACTTGGTGAGACAAGTGATGTAGGTTGAAGTGGGTTGAGATGACAGATGGGGTATATTTGTTATGTAGCACACATACACAGAAAACAAATTGTGGTAAACACATGAGTAGGAAGGATATTTAGTGCTAGTCTTATTTCATTCAGCACACCAAGTGGGTCAAAATGAAAGAGTAAGTGGAAACATGTAACTTAATACATTCTGCTGACAGCCAGCATATATTATATCTGAGGTAATTTTGTGACAGTTTCCATCAGTTAGACAACTTACTGATACATGATGGTATGTGTGATATTTGGAACATATGTCAGCCTGGCTCCTCACATATTAACTTGAAATTTCCACAAATACAGATCTATAAAGGACTGTGTATGAGTAATCATACACAACAGTGATGCTCTTTCTTCAAGACATGACCAGGCAAAACAAGAGACCTCAAGAGTGCAGTTCAAGAGGACTTGTGGTCATGGAAATGTCAAGATTGATACAAAGCATGTTTTCTGTATGACTGCACATACAAAATCTTTTATAGTGTAGTGTATTGGACATCAGTCACCTCCTGATTACAAAAAACAAACAGACCAAAAACAAGTTCCTGTTGAGGTAAACGTGACATTTGGTACTTTTACAGCTGCCTGTTGTGGTTCTCTATAGATACTCTATTTTCCTGGACATTCAATCACTGATGCAGCACCATCATCGTGCATGCATGACAAGTTTGATCATCTTGTGCTGCGCTATTGACACACTCAGGCAAGAGTGGAAAGAGCTTGACCATGACTTGGCAAGTGAGCAGAAGAACCACATCTCTTTGTAGTAAAATAAATTGGTCTCTTTAGATTGGAACTTTTTTTGGGGGGTGAGGGTGTCACAGGTTTATTATGTATGGATTTCCAAACTCTGAGCATAAATGTGTTTATGAGAAATCATAAACAAACAATATTTGTATTTTTCCATCTTAAGGTTTCATTAGTAACTACTGAAGTATCCACATAGTAAAACTGCATTATTGTGTATGATTGCTCATATAATATACTTACTATGTCAACTGACATGCAGATCACTGTTGCTTCACAATAATATCACAGTAGCAGAATAAGATTCCATGAATAAGAAATATACTTCAGAAATAAAAATAAGTGTTATTTTACAGTCAGCTTGCTAGTTGTGTTTCCACTTGCTCTTACAAGTTGTATGGGAGAGGAGGTTTTAGCTCATGTTTGTCTTTTCATTTGGCTAAAACAGTTGGGCCAGATTTTCAAATGTTTTTTGGAATTACGCAAGGGACTATCATCACAAGCGTGTGATGTAAGTTGTAACATATACATTATTTCTATAACAGAAGAATAATGTATGGATATATATCACTGGTGGGTCAGTGGACCACACCACCCCACATGCAAATTCAGGTATCATCCCACCTCTGTGCCCCAACCACCCAAAATCCAAAACATATGCTGTCAGCCAGCACAGCACTCATCACACAATTTCTGTATGTGTAATGTATGCAGTCTGCGTTCATGCCAAGCTGAGTCAGCAGCAAGCCATGGTGGTTAGAGGATGGCTAGGCTGGCTGACAGCTTCTATTTTGGGTAAGATGATACGCAATGAGGGTAGGGGTCTGTTGAACCACCAGAGATATTATAGAATATATAATAGTCTGACTCAAAATATGCAATTTATCTTCAAGTGCGAGGGTGTAGGACCATAACTCACGAGTGGCAGAGCCATGAGTAAGTTATGAAAGTTCTGCCCACTTATAAGTGATGATAACTTGCCTATTTTGAGTCAGGCTAATGTATAGTTGATATATATAACATAAAAGATAATGGCTGGGTATCAGGTGATAACCACGCTGTAATCACCTCGAGTGATTGCTAGGGCAACATGGTAAACCGAGAGCGCAGCTCGAGAGGTATACTGTAGCTCTAGCAACCACGAGAGGTGATTCAGCGTGGTTTTCACCCGATCACCAGCCATCATCTTTTATAGTGTATGGTCAAAATAACACTGTTTGCATTCTATGTGTGAGAATTATGGAACTCTTGCGCATTCTTTTTTGTTTTGCCACTGTTTGGAAGTTCCAAAGTGTGGTTAACAACTTTCAAAATTCTAAACAGTGCATAACAAAGCTGTGTAACTGCTGATTATGGTGGTTAATAGGCACTTACCATACATTATAGTAGTTTACAAGTTATAACTTTTAAATCTGCAGTTTATTTAAAAATGTTGCTGCTTTTCTTTGATTTTAACAGCCTGCTTTAGTGCTGCACTAGGCATTATGATGTCATCAGCATTGTGGAAGCTGCTGTCTGATTGGTTCAGTATTCTACTGTGATGACAGTAACTTCAAAGATATCCATTGTGACCACAGTAACAATGATATTTTTTGATATCTTGCTGTTACTGATGTCACTAAGATCTTTTTTTATCTTATCATTTTTACCCCCACTCCTGTTCTATATGTATTAATACATTTTTCTTCTGTTGAACAAATAATTAGTGAACACTTTATACAGGGCTGATTGCGGGGAAGCAGAACTGTTGGCAGTAAAGCGGGGAGGGTTTTTGTAACTGCATGGGTGGAACTGAGGATACAAAAACATTAGAGGATTTGGGGGAATCACACACCGCCAGATGCATGAACCCCACTATACCCCTGGCACCATCCTGGCATCCTGTTTCTCCCCAACCCATCCACACCATTATGGCCCATCAAGTGTTTTGTCCCATGGGGGGGAATCCTACACTGAATCCAGTAGTCTTTTGCACATCCAGTGGTCTGCAACACACCTGGGTGTTCAATGTGGGGACACTACATGTAGTAGAATCTGTCCCAAATTTGCAATTTGCCTAAGATCCATTACATCAATATGTCTAAGGCTGAGATTGTAGCCTTAGAGAATTTGAAAAATGACAAAAGTATTGTAATATAACCAGATGACAAAGGTGGGGCTGTTGTCATACAGAATGCTGATGATTATGTGTCTGAAGTCAAAAGACAGTTGGAAAATAACTGTTTTTATAAAAAACTAGACCAAGACCCCACACACCTATTTTAATTTTGCATTGATGAAAATATTATCAAAGCATTTCAGAAAGGGTGGATCAATTCTGATGTCAAGAATTTCCGTACTGTGGATCGCCCAATCATATCTGTATATACGCTCCGCAAAGGGCATAAAGTGCTCCCAACACCCCCCCCCACAGTAGACCTATAGTCAGTGGTATTGGTTCCTTGACAGAACCCCTGTCCCAGTATATAGATTTTCTTTTCTTAGACCATTTCTAGAGTCATTAGGATCTTATATAAAGGACACTGGAGATATTCTGAAAACACTGAGTGAGGTTGAGGTACTGTACAGGGGGACTCCTATCTTATCACCATGGATGTGGAGTCCATCTATATCAACATACCTTTAGAAGAAGCACCAGATAGCCTGGATCACTTTTTAAATCAATGCGAGGCACATGTTGAACCACCTACTGAACTATTGATCAGACTTTCTGAATTTGTTTTAAAATTCAATACTTTTTCTTTTCTGGGGGATTATTAGTTACAACAAAAAGGCATAGCTATGGAGGTTATTGTTGCCCCAAGTCTAGCCAACTTGTACATGGGGAAGTGAGAAAATTAGGTGATTAAGGACTCTGACAAAAATCCTTTTTTCCAGCACCTAGACTTGTACAGGTGCTTTATTGATGATATTTTTATCACCTGGACTGGCACACTAGACAAGTTTGATTTATTTGTACAATATTTACACAGTAGCACTCCCAACTTGCATTTTACTTACACAGCCAGTAGAGAACAGCTTCATTTTTTGAGTTTGTATATTTTAAAAGATATTGACACAGGAGAAGTAAAAACTGACTTCTGTAGGAAAGAATGCAAAAGAAATACCTTACTTCTCCCCACAAGTTGCCACCCACCTCATGTGGTACTAAATATTCCAAAAGGGCAGTTTCTGTATCTCCACTGAAATTGTAGTACTCTAACAGATTTTGACAAAGCAGCTATGGATTTGTTTCACAGATTTTCAGAGAGGGGGTATGGTATTGTGTTCCTACATAACATATGGAAGAAAGTTAGAAATACAGCCAGGAATCATAAGAACATAAGAACATAAGAAAACAGCAGCAGAAGGAGACCTATCAGTCTATCGTGTCTACTGGAGATAATAAATATAGCTTGGGCCTTGAGAGTTCAACTGTGGTTCCACCCCCCCCCACCCCCTGGATTTCTTTGCCTTATTCCTGATGAGGCCTCCTGGCATTCCATTATGTTTGTTCCAGGCTCTTTTGAAGGCTTCCACTGACTTTATCTCTACTTCCTCCTCTGGCAGCTCATTCCATGTTGTCACCACCCTTTCTGTAAAGGAATGCGTCCTCATGTCCCTCTTGAACCTTCCCCCCAACAGTTTTAGACTGTGCCCTCTGGTAGTGGTATTGGCCCTTGTATTGAATAGGCCCTTATGAGCCACCCTGTTAATTCCCTTCAAGTATTTGAAAGATTCAATCATATCCTCTCTCTGCCTCCTCTCCTCCAGAGTGTACATGCTCTGGTCACCCAGCCTATCCTCATATGATTCATCTTGCTGCCCCTCTGTCATTTTAGTTGCTTTTCTCTGGACCCCTTCCTGCATGTTTATGTCCATCTTCAGGTGTGGACACCAATATCTTACACCATACTCCCAAGTGTGGTCTCATCAATGACCTGTAGAGTGGCAGCATAATCTCGCACTCCCTACTGCTAAATCCCCTTGCACTGCATTCCAGCATTCTGTTTGTCTTTGCCACTGCATGTTTGCATTGAGTCGAGTGCTTCAGGTCACTAGAAGTTATCACCCACAGATCCTTCTCTTCCTGCGATGGTGTAACCTGAGCCTTCCCAATGTAGTACTCTGCTCTCGGGTTCCTCGCCCCATGTCCATTACATTGCACTTTTTGGTACTGAATCCAAGCTGCCATGTCCCTGACCATTTCTTCAGTCTGGCTAAGTCCTCCCTCAGCTCTTTTATCCCCTCCTGGGTGTCCATCCTCCCATAGAGCTAGGTGTTGTCCTCAGACATGCACATTTTTCCCCGAATGCCTTCCTCTATGTTGCTAATAAAGATGTTAAACAACACCAGCCCTAACATCAACCCTTGTGGAACCCCACTGATAACCTCCCTGGTATTTGAGAATTCATCCCCCACTACCATCCTCTGTGTCCTGCCGCTCAGCCAGATCTCAGCCCATCTGACCAACCTTTCCCCCACCCCCAAGTCCTTCAGCTTCCTTGTCAGCCTTTTGTGTAGCACTGAGTCAAAGACCTTACTGAAGTTTAGGTATATGTGGTGCCCACTGTGTGGTCTTGTTTATTTTCTTTCTTTCCTGATCACTGTATTTATGATATTGTATAATATTGTATGCATAATTCCATTCCATGTTCTCTCTCTTGTTTCTCTTACCTGAACACTGTATTGCTTAATACTATATGTAAGTCCTTACTGTTGTTTGACATGTAGCCTTTGTAAAGGAGTCTATGACTCAAAGGGTTTTAATTCTGAATGTTATTAAATAAAAATAAATAAATATGATATCCACTGCCTGGCCTTTGTCCACAGTCCTGGTTACCCAGTCAAAGAACTAAATCAAGTTCGTTTGACAAGACCTGCCTGACACAATCACATGTTGTTTACTGTCCTGCAGTCCATTTTCCTCTGAGAACTTGATAAGTACCACCTTCAATATTGTATCCATTATTTTCCACACAACTGAAGTCAGGCTGACTGGCCTGTAGTTTCCAGGATCCTCCTTAGGGCCACTTTTGTTGAGTTACGTGACATGTACTGTTCTCCACTCCCCTGGCACTACCACTGTATCAAGAGATCTATTAAAAATGATTGTCAGTGGTCCTGCCAGCTCCTCTGCCAATTATTTTTGTATCCTGGGATGTACCCCATCAGGCGCTGGGGATTTCTCCACCTTCAGTGCCATGAGCTCCTCCCTCACCCATTCTATTCCTCTGATCCCTGTTGGATCCTCACCAGTCCCCACCTTTCTCTTCCCACCAGGTGGAACTGTACCCCCTTTTTCTTTGGTAAAGACAGAGCAGAAGTATTCATTTAATACTTCTGCTTTTGCCCCATCTTCCACCACTATGTTATCCCCTTTCTTGAGCCTGACTATGCCATCCTTTTTGTCCCTTTTTTCTTTAATGTATTAAAAGAAGGCCCGGTCCCCCTGTTTTATCCCTTCTGCAATCTGGACTTCCTTCTTTGCTTTTGCTTCTATTACCTCCCTTTTTTCTATCTTAGCTAGCCTTTAATACTCCTCCTCGTCCTCTACCCTTGCTGTCCTTTTACTTTTCCTGTATGTAGCCCTCTTATCTTTCACTACCTTTGCTACCTCCACATCAAAGTAGCTTGGGGATCTAGTTCGTAGATTATTTCTCCTCTATTTTATGCAGCTATTTGTGGCATTCTCCATGGCCTTTCTAATTGTGCCCCATAATTCCTCTACCGCCAAGCCTTCTTCTGTGATCCCTAGTTCCTCTCTAATCATGTCCCTCATTTTTTTAAAGTTTGCCTTGCTGAAGTCAAATGCTTTTGTCTTTGAGGGTATGTCCTCCTTCCCCATGTCCAGGTTGAACCACACTGTGTTGTGGTCACTTCCGACCAAGGGATCCCAAATTTCCAGGTCCTGCAGATGTCCCCCATTGGAGAGTACAAGGTCTAGAATTGTTTCTCCCCTGGTTGGACCGGTCACGTACTGTGTCATAAATCCTTAATGGATTGCGTCCAAGATTACCTGACATCTGGCGCAGAATGTGTCATGATTGACCCAGTCCACTTTGGGCAGGATGAAGTCCTCCATCACCACTATCTCCCCCTCACTGCTGCATTTGTCAACTGAGTACATAATTCCCTGTCCTTTTCCTCTCCCTGATTGGGCGGTCTGCATAAGACCCCCATTCTTATCTTCCCTACCTTTATTTGACTGAAGTTGTAGCCATTGTGCTTCAGTGCTCCCTTTTTCAGTTTCTTCCTCTCTTGCATATACAATTCCTTCCCTTATGGTATACTGCCAACCCCCACCCTTGCCTGTCTCCCTGTCTTTTCTATACAGTTTATAACCTGGGCTTGATAGGTTCCAGTCATGGCATGTTGTTGCCCAGGTCTCTGTAATGGCGGTGATATCCATCTTGCTTTCTGCTAAGAGCGCTTGTAGTTCTGCCATCTTGTTCCCAAGACTACGCGCATTCAGTGTCATCACCCTCCACTTTGACCACGCTGTGCCCTTGTTCTTCTTTTGATCTAGTCTTTCCAATCTTTCTTCCCCCCTTTCCTCTGTTGTGAGATCCATCTCTGCTCCCCATGTGTTGCCTCTGCTGATGTGGGGAGGAGGCACTTCAGACTCCTATTTTCTGCCCCCCCTTAACATTTTAAACCTAGTTTACTTGCCATATACTCCTTCATTTTAGCTTTGATTTTCTTCTTTCCTTCCCAGTTCAAGTGTAGTCTGTCCCTGCTGTAGAGTCCTTTGTCCAAACATATGTCTCCCCAACCTCATATAAATCTGTACCCCTCTTCTTACACCACCATCTTAACCATCAATTATAGTCATCTATCCTCTTTTTTCTAGCTGTGCTGGCCCTTTATACTGAAATTATCTCTCAGAAGGTCAGTGAGTTCACTGATTGCCTGCATTCCATAGCTAAGTCCATAAATCTTTGTTGCACCACCCCAGTCTCCTCCCCAGCTAAATCGTGTGTCCCTATGTGTAGTACCAAGTCTGGTTTCACCCCCTACACCCATTATAAACTCACTTGTCTTTTGTGTTGCTTTACTTGCCTGTATTCCAGGTATGCATACCACTTTTGTCCTCCTATGTGGGTCCTCAAATCTTCCCCATCATAACTCTTTTATTATTGAGTTCCCATAGATTATTATTTTATTTTTCCAGACTGACCATGCCCACTCCCCTTCTTTCCCTCATTTAATGGTTTCCCATTTTCTCTGGATGTACTAGTCTTGGGCTATGGTTTCTTACTTTCTCTACTTTCTTGGGTTGTTCTACGTCCTTGACTATGGTTTCTTTACCTGTCTCCACTTTTTCCTCTTCTACTAGATCTTCATGTGGACCATTGCCCCCATGGGATTTGACTCCTATAGTGTCAACTATCTTTCTATCTTTTTCTCTCTTTCCCTTAATATTCCACTCTTTTCCTGCCCCTCCTGCATTCCTGTTATCTCCATCCCTTTCCCTCGAGTCTTCTGGATCCTGGACTTCCTGGGGTAATGTCCAATTTCCCTCTCTCATTTCTTGTCTAGTGTCATGCCGCAACGTAGTTTCAGATTCATAGTTGTCCCCTGGAGCCCCCTCTGCCAGTATTACATATCTATTGTATGTAAGCAACTCTGGGATGGATACATTCAGAGTTCTCTGCCTCCTGCCCGAGTTCTGTGATCTTGTCTCCCTTTTCTTGCTATCTTCCACCTCTCTCCACTTACCCTTTTCCACATGTCCCCTCTTTCACTTCTATCTTAGAATGGATTATCCAGTTGACTTTTCCCTATGCTATCCTATGTATGCCTCCTTCCTGTCCTTCCCTATTGCTGAACCTCTTTTGCCTCTGTGCCTCTGATAAGCTCTTTAGTTCACAGTACTAAGCTCTTCAGCTCTATACTAAGATACACTGACCCATAAGGACTGTACGGTAAAAACTGTAAAGGAACTGTAAATTGGCTGGAACTGCCCTATGCTGTTTTAGATTTAATAATTTTTGTGTGATGCTGTGATGTACTGTAATAAACTTTTTAGATTAGCTGTAAAAAAAAAAATATTAATAATAGCTGGAGCTATCATACGCTATTATAATTGTAATGTCAATACTGTGGTGAAATGCATTAAGTTCATCAGTTCCCTAAATATACAGCACCTTAGTTCATCCTTTTGAAGTCCTGCTGGTCATTGTTTGCCCTGTCCCCCTTATGGTCCTCCTCTTTCATTTTCAGATTGATGTTTCACCCTACTTGTTTTGTCCAATCCTCTGCTCATAGCATGAGGATTTAATAGAAATGAGGGTGGGGGATGGTGGGTAGGAAAAATTCAAACTCCAAAATAGCCACTGGATCTCAGCTTTTCTCTTGTACTGCTTCCCCAGCTGAGCTGCTGGATTTTGGCTCCCCTCCTGCCTCTGCCTATTTCTCCAATGCCACAAAACACAACAAACTCTTCCCTCAGCTGTCCTCTTGTGCTGCCACCTCTCTTGCCTTTTCTTCTCCTCTGACAATCACCCTCCTTTGGAGAGCACCTCAGAAGCCATCTTCCACTGCACTGGGAGAGGGAGCCCCAAGGTAAGGGACTGAGTTTCCTCTCCTGGTGGTTCTCATCTGCATGAGAAGAAAAGTGGTTTGAATGTGCTTTTCCTCCCCCATTTTAAAGGAAGAACCACCTGCCCTGATTGGTCCCCTTGTGCTTTTCCTCAGCTTCTCCTGATTTACCAATAGTTCCCCCTCAGCTTGCAGCTGAGTGGTGCCACCAAAACTCCAAAACAGCTGCTGAATCTCAGCTTTTCTCTTGTACTGCTGCTTCAACTGAGCTGCTGGATTTCAGCTTCCATCCTGCACTGCTGCCTTTTTCTCCAACACTGCAAAACTCTACAAACTCTTCCCTCAGCTCTTCTCTTGTGCTGCCACCTTTCTTGCCTTTTCTTCTCCACTGCCACTCACCCTCCTTGGGTAGCACCTTAGAATCAATCTGCCACTGCACCGGGAGAGGGAGTCCCAATGTAATGGACTGAGTTGCCTCTCCCAGTGGTTCTCCTCCACATGAGGAGAAATTAGACTTTTGTGAGGAGACATTACAGAGAACAAGATTCAAAAATCCCAATTTTTTCACCAACTATTCAGTGCATGGTAATAAGGTTTCACAGATTCTGAATAATAACTGGAACATACTGAAGGAGGACAATGGTCTCAAAGACTACCATGATATAACACCAGGAATGTCATATAGAAGAGTTATGATTCTCAGGGACCAGTTAGTACACAGCAGACATGTTACATAACCTATCAGTACATGGCTAACTAAGAAATACACAGAGGCCCGGATATTCAAACTGCGCCAGGCTGTGGCGCAAGCCTGAGCGCAGCTCAACTTTGTTGTGCAGGGGTGTGGCCTGGGCGATATTCAATGGAGATGCACTATGGCACAGCAGCTTTGAATATCGCACCCTGGCCACCCCCACTGTGCATGGTGCAGTGGCACTGCACCAGCGCAAGTGGCCAGAGGGGAACATGGAGATGCACTGGTGCAAGTGCCATTGCGCCATGCACAGCACCTGCGATATTCAAAAGGGGACATGCAAATGGGGCCATAATTTATGCAAGTCACACAGGGGGCCATTTGCATCTCTTTACAGGCCCATTTGCATGCCATTAGCATGCAGGTGCACCGATCCCCTTCGACTTGCACCTATAGCCCTGCCAGGCAGCAGCCGTTGGGGACTGATGCCCCCTGCAGCCTGATCGCCGGCATTCCTGTAATATGAAAAAACCCTGTCCAATATCCCTGGTGGTCCAGTGGACCTCTACGTGACCGATCGCGGGCATCAGTATAGTCCCCCCATCTAATATCCCTGGTGGTCCAGTGGACAATCCCATGTCGCGAGCATCTGTAACATAACAGACCCTACCCTGGTGGTCTAGTGTACCCACCTCCCAACCTGCCACTGAGCCCCACCACCCGCTCCCCGTCCAGCCGGCGGGTGGCAGCTCACCTGCCTGCCTGCCCACTGACTGACAGGTCAGTGGGACTACTGCGCCCATTGGTTCACAGCATGAGCAAATGGGCATGCAGCTATACCGATACTACTCGGTCAGATATGTGAATGAATCGACCACATATCTGGACACAATAGTCTGATATGAACTCGCATGCCATTGGCTCACGCTGTGAACCAAGGAAGCATGCAGCTCACCGAGCTGTCAGTCGGCAGGCGGCGGGGCGGCAGGTGGGTGAAGTGCTGCGCCTGCCGGCTGACGGGGATGGTGGTGGTCAGTCAGTGGGCGGTGGTGGGGTACACTAGATCACCAGGGTGGTAAGGGTCTGTTATGTGTTACAGATGCTCACATGATGGGATTTCGTCCACTGGACCAGCAGGGATATTGGATGGGGGGATTTCACTCCAGGGATGCCCACGATGGGGCATGGGGGGCACCGCCAGGTGCGGCAGGAACTCAGGTGGCCACCCACAGGTGGCAGCTGCCGTGTTGCACCCTGCAATGTGGCAGCTCACCTGTGGGTGGCCATCACTTGTTCCTTTTTTGGCTTAACTTTGTGCAGGCGCAGGTAGGGGTTGCACATACATGACTCTGCACATCCTGGGCTGAATATCGGGCTGTGCAGGTTATGCATGGGCACGCCCCCCCACCTGTGCCTGCATACATTACTGATGCGCTCTGGCACATCGGGATTTGTGTGGCGCACTTTTCCCTTTTGAATATCGCGCCGGGGAAGATCAGTGGGTTGCGCATGGCACAACACTGTTGCGCCATGCACAACCCTTTTGAATATCTGGGCCAGTTTGTTTTAAATGTCAAACATGTATGTACTGTAATGTGATATTACCTGGTAAGGATTTTATGAGCATGTGCACAGGTCTTTTGAGATAAAACAGTTGATTACATGTAAAACAACAAGAACCATAACCATGCACATGTGGAGTTTTCTATGTGGGTAAAATGAAAAGACAATTCAAATCCAGAGTGGGTGAACATTGCAGGGCCATTAAAAATAAGGATGTTATCTGTGCAACAGCCCTGCATATGATGCAAGCAGAAAATGCAGAAACTCACAATTTTACCTTTAAAAGTATTGAAAGAGTGTATCCTAAGCCAAGAGGTGGAGAGTTTGACAGCCTCATCCTCCAGAGGGATGGCATTTGGATTTACACTTTAAGGGCTTACAAACACCGCAGACTCAATGACAGATTCAATGTGACACCTTACTTAAAGCTGAAATCTAAATAAATTTACATCAATATATGACAGATCATTTATGGCTTAAAATATAATATTTAATACTGGTGTCACTATAGAATGTTAGAATTTATTTTTAAATATGCTATTAGACTTGCTTTTAGCATTTCATTTTCAGGAAAATTTTTGCTTCTGAATTTTTAGCATACTTTTCCTCATTATGTGTTTTATTTATTTTACAGGCAATTTTTGCCTTGATTTGACCTGATGACTGAAAGGAAGCCTTGAAACCAGGATTCATTATTAAAACATGGGGTGCCTGGTCTATAAGTAGTGGTACAATCAATTGATACTATCCTCAGTTCAAAAGTGTTCAGTCTTTCCAGTATTTGCAGATAAATGAGATAGATATACATTGTCTGTTGAAAATGTTTAGTACTTAGCAGCATCTACTAATATGCTTTCTCATGCCAAGTTGTATTTATTTGTATTTATATGTGTTTATATGCTTGCAGTTTGTTATTTAATGTTATGCACTTGCACTTGTCTACCACTGGTGATGTCACCATATGTCCTTAGTGATGATGTCACAAACCAGTATTTAAGGAAGAGGATTTTTAATTGCACGTCTTTTGAAAAATGAATCCATTCTGAAATGCATCAAGAGGTGTGAGTTGGCACTGTGAATAAAGTTAATTGCACACCAGTATATCGTGAGCAGCCTGATTTTGTGATTGGTGCATGTAGGACTTTTAATTTTGATTTGTCCCATTATGTTAGCCCTTACCATTGTCAGGTAAACCTTGTCCCTGCTCTCTTCCCTTTTGTGTTATATTTTTAGTAAATTCACTACTATGTATTGTTCTATACTATATGTTTCAATGGTGTATTAGATTACGTTTTTTCAAGTAATAGCTTCATAAATTTAACCACATAACTTCCTTAAAAAAAAAATCACTGGAAGCAGCAGCCAGAGCCATAGATGGGACATCCACATTTTGTCTTGGCTGAGCACCCGATGTGGCTGAAATTTTAGCTGCTACAATATAAACATGCCTCAGACCCCTTGGAAGCAGTTAAATGATGAAAAATCCTTTTATAAGGTAAACACCATCCAGCATTTACCTAAATGAGGAGCGGGGAATCCGATTCTGACATTACTTTGGTAAAAAAAATGGGCAGAAAGGTTTTTTGTATTTTCTCAGGCCAACGTTTTTTTTTCTAAAGTAGTGCAGCAAATTGAGGCAGTTTTCATGAACCAGTGCTGCAATTTGAGGCTGTTTTAACAAAACAGCACCGCAATTTGCAAAACTTTCTCAAAAGTAGTGATAGAATTTGTGGCATAGTGCCACAAATTTGCTACACTAAAAATCATTCAAATAAAATAAAAATATTTTTGGGCATCCTATGAAAAAAATTATGACTGAATCATGTTCATTGGGCCTCAATTAGACAAACACAACTGTTGGTGTTTACCACGGGGCATTTGTTTTTGAGATATATATTTTTTCACATCGCCAACAGAAAACAAGAAGGCTGGATCATGATTCTACTCCAGCATTTGTAACATCAAAAAGTGCTTTCATGAATCCAAAAGAGTGTTTTCACGCTGCATGCCTAATATTTCCCAAAGGACATAATGGGAAACTTGAAATTTTAATAATTTTTGAAATAATTAATATTTTTTTTATCAAACATATAAAAGGCATATCTGGAATCCAGACCCACACACCCTGAAAGTAAAAGACCAATCTGCAAGTGGTTTCTGATAAACGGTGTGACAAAGAAATTGCCAAAAAAGTGGTAAGTTTCATATGTTTTGACATTCTACAACTCTGTACCTGTACATCTGAACAGAACGAAACATGCCAGCTCCAGAGATCTGTAATACCTGACAGCACATGCAAAATGTATGGCCGGTCTGTTGAATGGTTGCTAAGTTATTAAAGTGCAACATTTTTGGTTTCAACATAGAAGTGAGGCTTGAACCCTAAGTATAGTGGCACTGCTGTGCCACTATATATATTATATTCATTGCAAAAAAATGTTGTTAATGCATCAGTTAGGGTTAAAGTGACAAAAGTCTGGAAATGAGATGTTAGGGTTGAGCCCCTAACCTCACCACCCCACCCAAACATCCTCCCCTCACCATCAGATGCCGGGGTGTGCCATGAGGTCATCAGACCCAACTCTCACCCCATTTCATGTGTGAACAGGTTGACATCCTACAGTAAAAGAGAATGGAGTGAGAGTTACACCTCACAACCCTATGGCACACTCTGGCATCTGTTAGTGTGTTGAGGATGAGGGGGTGGGGTGGAAGGGGGAAGGTTTAGGGGCTCAACCCTAACATCTAATTTCCAAGCTTTTGTCACTTTAATCCTAACTGATTTATTAATGAAGTTTTTAACAATGAATTTCCTTACTTATTTAAAATGTGTAATGTAATTAATAAATGGTATGTGTTGGTGGGAGAGCGGGGCCCTTTGGGACCCACACTGCCACCAAACTACCCATTTGTGCTTAATGATGTGTCTGTGAGAGCACATGTCCTCTGGGCCCTGCGCACTCAGTTACACATAACAATGGAGCCATACAGTAGCTCTATAGGCCTAAAATGGAACCCTTGTAACACTAATTTACTGTGCGACCTATGAAAAAAAATACACTACAGTTGTAACCATGACTTCGAAACCTCCATGCATTCTTAGTCCACCTAAAGGTGACTAAGCTGCTTATAGTGAAAAATCTGTATCTCGCATAGTTTCCGAGATACAGGCACTGAAAGTCACTGTAGGCGACGCAATGTTATCCTATGGGAAAAATCTCAACTTTGTGATGACATATCTTTGTAACTAATTTACCTTTCAACACCTAAATAGCATAATTCAAATCTCTGGGGTACCCCCTGAAAACTTTGTAAATTTCAAGCCAAAAGACCAAACCATTTATTTACAGTGCAGTGGCAAAGTTTTTTAAATACTGGTTCACGAAGTGTCAAAATCCCCATTTGCAAGGTCAATCCCCGTTTGTGAGCTGTCAAAATCCACATGTAATTCTTGATCATCATATTTTGGCCATCTGGTCAGCAAGTCATGAAAAGGGATTTTGCTACCTCGTGAAAGGGGATTGACTCGCGAACAAGGATTCTGACAGCTCGCGAACCGGGATTATAAGCTTGCGAATGAGGAATTGATAAACCAATCCCCTTTCATGAGCTGACAAAATCTCCATTCACAAGCCAATCCCCTCTGTGAGGTGTCAAAATCCATGTTCGTCAGCCAGTCCTCATTCAAGAGAATGACCGTCTGGTTGTGAAATGATGGTCAAGGATTTTTCAGTTCACGAAAGGGGATCAGCTTGCGAACCAGGATTTTGACACCTCAAGAAGGGAGATTTTGTCAGCTGGTGAAAGGGGTTTCAGAAACCTTATCCCCTTTTGTGAGCTGACAAAATCCCCATTTACAAGCCAGTCCCCATTCTTCTGCTGTCAAAATCACCATTCGTGAGCCGAGCCTTGTTCGTGAGATAGGGCCAGCTGGTCCCTAAGATGCAATCAAGGATTTTGCTACCTCACAAAAGGGGATCAGCTTGTGAAAGGGGATTGTCACCTCGTGAATGGGCATAGGAAGCAAGTCATGAACAAAGAATTTTAAAATTTTAAATGCCCGTTTTTAGCCAAAACAAAGGAATCCAAAGGTATGGATCTGTAGAGGGCATTACCCTGAACAAAACCAATGCCTTATTTGAACAACAAGTGACCCGTGGAACAAGTTATGACATTTTGTTTGGAGGAAAAAATGAAAACAAAATGGTGGCTCATGAACAAAGAATTTTTTCTCACGAATGGAGATTTTATAAATCCCCATTTGTGAGCAGACAAAATGCTTTATCATGAGCCCAATCCCCTTTCACAAAACATACATATAAGTTTTGGAGTGAACTGAGCATGCTCAGAACCCAGAACTTTTTTTTTTTTTTATACAGGTATCATTTTCTCTCCTTCCACTGCCAGCTTGTCCTGAGGAGGACACCCATAGCCCCCATCTCCCAGCATCTACCTGCCAATGCTGACCTGATCCCAGATCTCCCCCCCCTGGCAGGGTTGGTGGGGGTCCCCAACCCCCTACTGAAGAATGGGCTTAGTGGCTAGTGCTATGGCTAGCTAAGGGTGGAGCCTGCGAGGTGTCCTATGCCATTATGCACAGTAGTGCTTTTTCTCCTCCTGTTCTCCCCAGGATTTGGTGCTATGCAATGTCACCAGTGGAGGGGAGCATGCACGCATCTGCAAGCACTCCCTCCAGGTGTCTGGCTCGACTCCTCCCTAGCTTGTGGTGCAGCACCCTGTCCCCAGCCTCTGCAGGGGGTCAAACAAGTGCTGACCACCAGAAACCCCCCTCCCCAGAGAAGGAGAGTAGTCCAACAGATGCTCAATCCTTCTCCTCCCCTGCCAACCTCCGGCGGCCTGTGATCATTCACGAACATGGGTCGCCTGTGTAGCGCAAGGTAAGACACCATCACCTCAACCCTCAGAGCCACCGGGCTGGCTAGAACCCAAAATTTTAACATTAAATAACTTTAGAATGGATTAATATTTTTTCACTAAACCAATGCTGGATTGTTCTTTGACCAAACCTATTTCTGCCCTCAAATTGTCAGACCAGAATACCAAATGGTGTGGCTGCAGCGCAATGGGCAAAAATCAGCAGAAAAGTGCCAAAAAAGGGAAAAACACATTTTTCAGCACTTCACTACATGTAAACCGCAAGTCTGACCAAAACGCAACTTGGCAGATCAAGAGATCTACCACGTGGAACCATGCATTCCAAATTTCATGCAAATCCATTGAACGGTTGCAATGTCATTAAGGTGCAAAATTTGGGGTTTAACATTAAACTGCTTACTCAACCCTAATTGTACTGGCATGACCAAGCCAGTATAATGTGTGTGTATATATATATATATATATATATATATATATATATATATATAAGTTGCTAAAAACTATGTTAATGTAGAGAATAGGGTTGTAAAATGCAATGCATACAAAGAGGGAAAATGAAAAAACATTAGGGATTTTGGTCTCAGGAGTATTGGCAAATCAGTGTTGGGGTCTTACTTTGAGTTGTCAACCCTAATGCCCACCCCCAAGCCCATAGCCTCCTGTCTGAAGCAGAAGATACAGCTCCAACCTTGTGCCTCATAATGACACAGCATGGGGAACATTACCTGTCAGAGCTTTCTTCACACAGGGCCCATCAAATCTGACCTTGTCTGATCCAGTGAAGGGGTGAGCATTATGGTTGACAATCCCAAGGAAGACCCCACCACTGATTCAACAATACTTTGGAAACCCAAAACCCTAATGTTTTATCATTTCCTTTCTTTGTATGCTTTGCATTTTTACAACCATAATTTCTGCATTAATGTAGTTTTTTTGCAACTAATTTCACTTCTTTTTGTGATAGTGGAACTGTATCCTCATTTGCACAGGTCCCTTTGGGACCTGCACAAAATGAGATAAATGCAATATTGAAGATAGTCCTGGAATTGTATCCTCATTTTCTCAGGTCCCAAGGCGACCTGAACAAAATTAGCTAACAACAGTACTGGAGACAGTAATGATGCATTGCATGTGGCCAGCAGACCCCGGACATCCCTGCAAACAAAGTTTCCTAATAAAGCCTTTGTTTTTTTTTAATATTTGGACCCAAAAGTTCAACATGGTCATTTATGGCCCCACCTCAAAAAGCCCATAGGTGAAAATGTTCAAATCTGTGCTGAGTGCCATTCTGTACCACAGGTGCAAAAACACATTTTGGACAGGTAGTAAAATATGACTGCTGTACTGTTTATGAGGTGGTGTAGAAAAATGGATATGCTGAAAATCTGGAGTCAAAATATTGCAAATTACCAAAGTTATGCATGTGCATAGAAAATATTCAGCACACACTTATAACTTGGCCTTTTTTTTTTATATTTATTCACCAAATTTTCAGCATGGCCTTTTTGCGACCACACCTCATGAACACTGGCACTGCCAATTTGTTAATTGGTCCCAAAAGGTATTTTATGCAGAGATTGCACTTTTACGTGCCACAGGGGTTAAAACACATTTCAGGTAGGATGTGAGAAATGACAGCTATACTGTTCATGAGGTAATGTGAATAAATGGGTATTTTGAAAATCTGGAGTCAAAATGTAAATTACCAAAGTTAAGCACCTGAGTAGAATATTTTCAATGCATCCTCACAACTCGAGCATTTTTAGGAAGTTATTAATCAAATTGTTAGCATAGGCTTTTTGGGACCCCACCTAATGAACACTGGCACTGTCATTTAGATAATTCATCCAGAAAGGTGATTCCATGCAATGAATGTAAAATCACCTTTGTGGCCCGATTAATGAAACAACAGTGACCGTGTTCATGAGGTGGGGTTCCAAAAAGCCCATGTGGAAAATCTGGTGAAAAAATACCAAAAAAAATGCAAAGATATCAACATAAGTTCAAAACATCATTAAAATACATTGTACAGCACTCACCTTGATTTTTCAGTTTGCAGTTCGGTTTTGAAGAGTGCAGATGTGTCCCGGTCCACAGAAGATGGCATCAGCTGACCTCTGGATGTATGTATGGGGTAAGGGGGGAGGGGAGATAGGTGGTCAGAGGGAGGGTGGGGTTGACAGTAGAGTGATGGCTGTGATGACGAGGGACTGTTTTCCTTTTTTCAGGTTAAAAAAACTAAAAGACATTGCGGGACTTTTTTTTTCTTTTTAGGGCAAGCACAAAAGGGAATGGAACCATTTCAGTACACTGGGGGTGGGTTCCCCAGTGTGCCACACTTCTGTGTGTGTGTAAATGCCAACAAGGGGATCGTCGGAAATGGGGAAAGATCAATGGGCTGCAAAAGTCAAAGGGGTGAAGCATCTGACACCGGGGGTAGGCATCCCAGTGTAGTATAACAATAAAAAGCAATAATAAAATAAAAAATATAAATACACTGCCACCGGGGATTGCCCCCCCTTCCCCCCAGGGTGTGCAGCTAACAGTTTAAAGTGAATTAGTCACATATTTAAAAATCATTCTCATATGCCTCATTATTTAGTATATGTCAATATCAGCTTTTGCATTCAAAAATCACACTACTCTAATTAGCTTTTAATGAAATACCTCTGCTTTTGTTGTCCTCTGGTTCTGAAGTGCTCCCCGTGTTTCCACAGCAGTCAGACTCACTATGTACCTTGTCAGTGCTGAGACATGTTGGGAGTGCTTCAGCCACATGATACATAAGTTGAGGGCAATTAGAGGTTGCAGCTTAAATGGCAAAACTGAATTGACCCCACATTGCTGAGTTATAACTTTAGGGAGGTGACCAAAATTAAAATAAATCCTTTGGGGCATCATCAACATCTATATTATTTTATTTTAGTCTTTGGTAATGGATAAGGCACACTAGGCACACATGCTTGTTTTCAGAGGTGACATGGGAGCACTGAAGGGGTTAAGTGACTTGCTCAGAGCCACACAGTATGCAAGTGGGGATTATGGGAATCAAATCCAGGTCTTCTAGATGTACCAAGCCCATTCACAGGTCGTTACTTTAACCCCTAGGCTATACTGCCAGCCCCAAATATTAAACTAAGGTGTTTGCAAATGTGACTTTTCTCATTCATCTGAGGCACTAGGTTGATTGCAGTAGTGACACTTTGAAAACTAATGTTTTATACGGCTTGAGTAATATGTTTGAAAATGCATTCATCCACAAAAGCTACAATATATCTCTGGAGGAACATGAAGCCCTCCGAGAGTTACAATAAGCCACCCTTTTTGAAAATGATGCCTCACATTCTGCTTGACTATTAGAGTGTTAATTATAATTAAAACCATTATGGCTCAACTGACTGTCATTTTATCTGCACATTTGCATGGTTGCCACTTTGCCCTTCGATTATCCATACCAATCCAAGGACACGTGCACATTCCCATTATTGTTTTCTAATCTGAGCCTATTTATTGTGTATTGATGAGTGTTTCGATCTTTACCTGTACATCATCTGCTACTTTGCTTCAGAAAGCCCCATTTGCAACACAGATCAGATTATGTACTCCAGTACAAATTGTAGTTTGAACACTGTGGCTTCCAAAGCACACTGTGCTCCATTCATACATTGCTTGATAAATGTGAAAGAGTCCTCCCCAGATAATCTTTACATTTATGCGGGGGGGAGGAATAGCAGTTCAGCATCTTAAAACAGAAGACGTGCTTCATAGCAAGTATGCTTTAAACTTTAAAACTCATCCGCCTGCTGTTTTCTCAGTATATATTTGGCAGGCATTGAAATTCATTCTTTAATGGCTACCAACATTATTGCTATTACACTATTTCTGAAATAAATTTTGTAATTCTAAACTGGTGTGTTTGAAATGGACAATAGAAATTTTTCATTGTGTTCTAGTTGGAGGAGTTTAGCATTGTACCCCTATTTTAAAATCAAGAGTACCAATCCTGTAAAGATGAGTCCCTAAATTAGTTTTAGGAACACATTTTGCAAACATAAATTTAGGAATGTAAAAGTGGAATGTATATTGTATTGGAATACTTACAGTAACGTGTGTGTTTTCTTTCAATTGTTTAACATTTATTACGAAGTTCACCAGTAAGGTAAAGGATATCTATAGTGAAATGATTCCTTTACATTCAGGCCCAGATATTCAAACTGCACCCAAAAAGTGCGCAACAGCAGGAGCAAGTGCAAGCCCATTGTGCCCATGTGCAAGAAGCGCGATATTCAAAAACTGCACAGGCCAAGATGCGCCTACGGCCGACGACTGAATATCGCACCACCTGCGCCATAGCGCAACTAGGGAGGTGAAGCTGAGCATATCTGATGCGCCATAGCACAACAAGGGGTGTCCAGCTGAGTAGTCCAGATGCGCCATAATGCAACCAGGGACACCTTCAGCAGCAGGGCAGCAATGCAACAGCACAACCAGGGATGCATTGGCCCACCACCCATGCTATAGATGGGCAGAGGAACACACAGCAGAACAGACATCGTCCCCCACACCCCATGCACTGCACAACTGGGGGAGGACTGGAATAACCACTGGCCCATGGAGACCAGCAACCAACCCACAGCCAGACCATGGTGCCCCATCACACCCCCTGGCAAACTGTGACCAGCACACAAGGATGGCCGACCACCCCATACCACACCTTTCCACCAATGCAGAGCACACCCTGCACCATGATCCCCATACACCCTGTCCAGGAGTAGCACCCAACAGTGCAGGACACCCCATGCATGCCACCACCCCCACTGTGACAATGCAACCCTGTGCACCATGGAGCCATGCAAGGCAGCCCCACCATGGACACCATGCAGCAGGTGGCAGCAGACAGTGATGCAACAAATGCATACACAGTACTGCCCTGCACTTCCCCCCTGAGGTACAGCTGAGAGACTGACCATGTGTCAGCACACGAGGTACCCCACATGCAACAGGGCATGCCCTGGACCCCATCTCCAGTGGTACAGCACACTGCACACTGCACACCCTCCCAAGGACACATCCCGTCCCAGCACTGGCCACAGCAGCCACCACTGACATGCCAGCAGACCGTGCATATCACAGACATGCAAGGGTGTCAGCTGCACAGGCCATGGATGGTCTGACAGGGGTGCCATGCACACAGTGCAGGCCCCATGGACCACTGCACACAGGCATCCAGTGCACAGAGTACAACACACAAACCACAGACAGTGACTGATCCCCCTGCCCACACCATAGGCGGTTCACCTCTGCACACACACACACACACACACACACACACACACACACACGCCCATGCATGCACCACCCCTGATGCCATGCACACCACTGCAGCTGAGCACCTGTAGCCCGCTGCAAATCAGAGACCACCACAGTTGTTATAACAAAATGTATGTATTAAAATATAACAACTATGTAACATATTTACAAATATATACAGGGGGGAAGGGCCACAAACCAGGTGGGGGCCGGCATGGGGCAAGGGTGTAGAAATGGGAGAGGGAAGAAGGGTGTGAGGGTGGGTTCAGGGGGTATGGTTGTCAGGGGATCATAGAGGGCCTATTCCCTGCCCTACTCTGCACACCTGTGGCACCTCCAGGTTCTCCTTCTCCAGACCCCATGTCTCTCCAACCTCTCCAAGCCTGCCAGGGATGCCCATGCCAGCTGCAGGATTTCCTGTATTGCCCATTCCAGGGCCATCCAGCATTGTCCACCTAGGATAAGGTAGCAGAGTCAATACCTGTGACTGTGCAGTCCCCTGCAGCAAACCCACTGTGCATGGCTTAGCCATGTGCCATGCCCCTGTGATGGTGTGCAACCACCCACAGTGACCATGTCCACAAGACCTGCCTACCCACGCAGCCACAGCCATGTGGACCACTGCATACACCCACCGCCCATGTCCTGCACAGCACCACCGTGGTGGTACAGTGACTTGGCTATGCAGTGTGAAGGCAGTGGCACAGCCATATGCCTGGTGCACGCATGGACCACCATTGATGTACTCCCAGACATGCAGTGCCACTGGACAGTGCTGACTGTAACAAGTTGCGTGCATGGCAGTGGTGTCAATGGATGGTGGCCATGCCCCGCTGCCCGCCCTGTTACACAGCATGCAATAGTAATCATGGATGTAAGGCACTCACTATCATCAGGCTGGTCCCTGTGCCTCTGTGGACCTTCGCCCCTCCTGGACTGATGATCCTCCTGCTGGTGCCTCCTCTCCCTCGCCAGCCTGCTTTCGTCTGGGCTTAAGGTGCAAACATAGAGAGAGGAACATCAGTACAATCCTGTAGCAAAGTTCCCCCATCCCCATGTGTGTGCAATCCCACACAGCCAGACCCACCCACCCCACACACTGATAACACCACCACGGCCAACACCGGATGCCCCCCCATGTGCTGGACACATGCAACCGTGATACCCGTATGGAAGATAAAAGTGTATGGATATTGCACCTACCTGGCCATGGCACCGTGCCCCTTCTAGCATGTGCCTGCAGGCTGGCAAGCAGGTCCGGGTCCCTCCGCCTCAGGTCCCCATATCTGTGGTGGCACTGCTCCGCCATCCACCCCATACCGGTGGCCTCCTCCAGAGCGTCGGCCACCTCCTGCCACACCTGACTCCTGGCCCTGTCCATGTGTGCCTCACCAAATAGTGGGCCAACATGTGGATCCACAATGGCAACCAGGTTTGCCAGCTCCACCTGGCTCCACTGTACAGCTCTCCTCCTCGCCATCTCTACTGCTCAGTTAAGTTAAAATGGTGCTCTGCAGTGCTGTTCCGCCACGTGCAGATGCTGCGTGGTACAGCGCTGCCATTCCCTATCGTGCTGTCACCGAACAGCGCAATAGTGGTGCACCCATGCCTGACGCATGGTGCCTAGGGGCAAAGGTTGGGCACAGGGTCAAGGGTCTCTGGCGCACGGACAGCCGCAGTGCGATTGGAACCCAATGCATCTAGCGTGATTGGGTGCCTGTGTGCCACCTCCTGTAGCAGCCTACCGCGCTGTTGCCCCAGTGCACCTACGATGCCCCAGTGCCACAGCGCCATATAGATGAACAGCGCTGTAGCGCCACTGGCACAATGGTGGCCATACCCTGCATTGCCTCCCGTGCACAGCACATCAGCAGCATGGCAGGCACCTGCGTCATCAACCCGGGCACGTGCAGTTAGGTGTGTACTGCGCATGTCACAGAACTGCGCCCTTGTATCAGCACATTCAACACAATTGCGCAAAGCGTAACAGCGTGATATTCAGCCATCATATGCAAATCAGCTAATCAGCCATTCAATGGCGCAGTCACTACATTTGCATCCACTTAAAGATGCGCCTTGCCTCATTTGCATGGGTTGTGCTATAAAAGTGGGACATTGGGCTGCACTGGCCATAGTCGGTTACTGCAGTCTATTGGTGAGTTGCACGCTGTTTGGGAGTGTGGACTGTAGATTTTGGGACATGCATGGGACTGCACAGTCACAGGTAACACCTGTCATTCTCACAGGCTGAATCATGACCGACCAAGTGGAAGAAGAGGAACAGAGTTGTGAGAGGAGAAGGAGACTAAATTTCAAGAAGGCCAAGACGGATGCCCTGTTCGAGGCCTACCTAGACCAGGAGCCGCTTCTCAGCGGATGCCAGGGAACACCACAGGCCCATGCTGCTGCATGGGAGGAGGTGGCGCATGCTGTAAACCTGCATGGCAGCCACCAGTGTTCTGTGCAGGAGTGCAAGAAGAAGATGGACACAGACAGGAGGAGGATAAAGGAGAAGGTGGCTGCCATCAGGGTAGCACAGTCTGTGACAGGTGGGGGACAGCCGGAGGTGCTATGCCTGACCCCACAGGAGGAGAGTGTTGCTGGCAGCATGCAGCGTTGCACCATTGAGGGTGTTCCGGGTGGTGGATTCCAGATGGGTGGTAGGCCGTCACTGCATGGTAGGTCATGGTCTGTCTATTGGGGGGACAGGGTAGGTCACATGCAGTAACATGACTTTGTTTTCCCTTACAGCTCCTGAGCATCTGCATGGGTCAGCAGTGGTGGGCTTCTCCACTGAGGCCGGTCAGATGGAGATGGAGGAGGGCCCATCCACCTCCACATGAATACACTACTCAGGGTGACAGTAGGCCCACCTGGATGTCCAGACTGATGTTGTTGGAGCAGGTGCGGAGGAGGTTCTGCCTGTGTCCCAGCATGCCAGCATCCACGGATGCTGGCATGCTGGGACTTAGACTGGTGCTGGGTCCATCACCAATGATGATGTTGCTAACATCATGGGCAGTGACACGTGTGTGCCACAGGATGGCCACACAGCAGGTAACATCGCAGGCATGGCTGTGGGTGGTGCCGCCGTGGAGGCCTGCGTGTCATCACAGTCCTAGCCTGTGCCTGTTAGCACCACTGGGGTAGCACTGGTGTGTGTACAAGACAGTGGGACTGTTGAGGCCACCGCGGTGGCACCATTGAGCCTTGGGGAGTGGCAGCCGGATGGGCCTCATTAGCAGTTGGCCAATGGGCTTGGGGGTAGATGACCTCTTGGATGAGCACACCTGCATACTGCAAGCATCAGTAAATCAGCAGATGCAGCTTGTGACTGCAGTGGATGCACAGAGAGTGGCTCTGCAGCAAGCAGAGGAACATCGCAGCAGAGAATCCGCTCTGCTCCTGGCAGGGATGGACCGGATGCGGGAGGATGTGACCGCTGCCATTGACAGGCTGACATATACAATCACAGCTGCCATGGCCACAGGGGGCACACAGTTAGTTGCCCATGCGTCGCAGACACCACGCAGTGCAATGTCCTCCCCCCATTCCCAGCGCCGTGCAACACCATCCTTGTCAACACCAGGTTCAGCTGTGGGCATCCCGAGTACGCCTGGCGCAGGCATGTTCGGTGTGCTGCAGACCCCTGTGTGAGCACGGTCACGTTCATGCAGTGGAACCCCTGGGGGACCATCGGTTCCACCCCATGAGGCCAGTGGTCAGCCTGTCACTGCTGGCGGGTCTCGGCAGGGCCACCCATGCATCCGTGGTGACCGGGGCACTTGGATGCATGAATGACCTGTCTCCCAGCATGGCTACTATCTGATGCTGCCCTGTGTGCATTGTGTCATTCAGTGGGCAATGCACGGGTGGGTACTCGGCCCTGCACACACACACAAAGTCCATCTGCACACCATCCCGGCGGCTGTCCGCAGTTGTGTGTGCATGATAATGTCTGCATTGCGCTCTATGCCAATGTGCAATGGTGTTCAGCATCTGACACACGCACAATGACAGGCAGTGGGAGTGGTGGTCTGTGGACATGTGTGTGGCTAGGAGTGGCATTCTGGGTCAGAGTGCCTCCTACCCTTTGTGCATGTCTGGTGAGGTGTGTGTGTGTGTGTCTGTCCGCGTGCCATGTTAGACCTCACCCATCCCTGGTGGTGTGTGTGGTTCCATGCCTGGCCACTTCCCTTTATGGCATGCACCCCTGGTGTGTGTCCATGCGTGTTTGTGGGTTGTGCCTTTGCCACTGGTGGTTGCACATGGCCCCATGACTTACCTGGGTTGGCTGAAGTGCTCCTCCATGATGTTGTCCCAGTGCAGCTGTGCCAGCCAGAGCAGCCGGGAGTCCCATCACCCGGGGGGGGCTGCCCATCACCATTATCACCGGCGTCCTCATCATCCCCATCACTGTCCACCTCTTTGACCTGTACGGCTATCCCACATTCGTTGGCCATGTTGTGCAGGTTGCAACAGGCCAGGAATAGCCCGCAGGCCTTTGAGGAGCTGTACTGTAGGGCACTGCTGGAGGTATCCAAGCAACAGAAACATGCCTTCAGCATACCGAACACCCACTCGATGACATTACGTGTGGTGGCATGTGCCCTTGAAGAGTTGCTGCGATGGGGTCGTGGGCCGCTGGTATGGTGTGAGCAGCCAGGGACAGAGCGGGTATCCACTGTCACCTGTGTGTATAGTGTGGAGGTTAGTTTGGTGATCAGCATCACCCTGCCCCGGGCCATGTAGACCACTACCCATGTCACCTCTTACCATGCCCCTCCCAAGCCGTAAGTTTGTCCATGTGGTTTGCATACTCATCCACTAAGTGGCCAGTGGGGATGTCCCCACTCTCAAATCTGTGGCACAGTGCCGACTGGTGCCAGATGAAGGCATCGTGTGCTGCCCCAGGGTGCATGGCACAGACATTGATTATGTGCCCCCTGGCATTGCACACCACCTGGCAGTTGATGCTAGCATAGCCCTTGTCATTAATGTATGCGGCCCCCTCGGGGTCAGGTGGTGTGCGGATGGCCACATGGGTGCAGTCTATTGCCCCTAGCATGGCAGGCATACGTGCTACCCTGTGGAACTCCTGTATGTTTGCTGTGTGCTCCGCCAGTGTGCTGGGGAAATGGATGTACTCTGCAGCATGTGGCAGCACTACGCTGAGGAATTGGGTGAGGTGGCATGATGTGGCCCACTGGGTTATGCCTGTGGTGTCCCCTATTGGTCTCTGGAAGGTACCCATGGCTAGCAAGCACATGCAAGCTGTCACTTTAGTCTCCATTGACAGAGCATGGCTCCATCGTGTGGGTGCCTGCATCACATCACTGCACAGCTCACAGAGCCACCTCAGAATTGCCCAATTCAGGCGGTAGCAGCCCATGATCTCAGTATCACTGTACAGCTCGAAGCTGGTGTGGGCTCGGTACTGCCTGTTGGGGGCATACCGCCAATGGGCCCTTCCACAGCCACGCCCCCATGCTGCCCACCTTCTCACCCCCCTCATTACTGCCTCCATCTGGATGGTGGCACTGGCCATGTCCCTGGCTTGTGTTCACCCCCCCAGCAGCTGTTTCTGTGTTCGCCCCGCTGTCCTGGTTGCTACTTCCCCTGCACCGGGTACACCTAACTGTGCTGGCCTCAGTGCTGTGTGGCACTTCCCCCTTCTGCACTGTGGCTATGGCTCCCACACCTTCCCTGAGCCTGTGGGTTCCAGGTGCCCTTTCTCTGTCCTGCCCTGTGTGTATGTGTGTGTGTGTGTGTTGCCTGTGTGGCTGGCTATAGTTCAGCAACATGTGCCTTCCCTGTAGTGTTCTTGTGCTTCTCCCTTGTTCCTTTTTATTTTGGCTTATTTCTGCTATCGCGCAACTTCCTCTTGCTTCCCTATTGCGCATGGCACATGTTGTTGAATATCGCACTACGCCATTTATGCATGGTTCCTCCCCCTTCAGTTGCACATACATTCATTATCATTGCGCTATTGCTCAGTGTGATTTGGGGGGTGCAATTGCCTCCTGCTGAATATCGCAGAATGGCGCATTTTTGGACTTGCGCTGGCACAACCCTATTGCGGATGGCGTAACCCTTTTGAATATCTGGGCCTCAGGATATTGCATGGTATTATTTGCTTAGAAACACTAATGTGTGTAATATTAAGCTGTACCTCTTTTACTTCTCTGAAGTTATCATCACTGCCCATTGCACTGCTTGCAAAGCAGGACCCAGCCATGTTAGAAGGGCACTGGTGCTTGCACTGACTTTGTGGCCCAAGAAAATATAAAAAAATTGTATGTAAATTGATTACATCTACAAAAAAAATTAAGCGTGAATTTTTAAGGGCATACTGACACGATTGCAATGTGCTATTGCAAACATGATAAAATTCCAGTCAAGCTGGCGGAGCTACAATGACAGTTGCCCTATCCCTGAACTACAGCACAAACCAGATCATCAGCAACATGCACAATAGGACACAGTTGTTAACTTGTCTTTAATAAATGACAGCTGTGTCATATAGTGCCAGTAGTATGTGACACAGCTGTCATTTATTAAAGACAGCTGCATTGTATTATACTTGCACTATACGATCTTTTATTAAAAATTGCTGTGTCGTACATGCCTTGTCCCAAGAGGTAAGTAATGGAAAGTGAAGGGGTGGGGGCTGGGCTCTCAATGTGAGGGTTGGGTTGGGGTTAGAGACACAGCGGCGACGATGAGGGACCTTTTTTCTCAGGTACAAAAAAAACCCTTGCAGGACTTTTTTTTTCTTTTCAGGGAAAAGATAAAGTAATACCACTGTTTCAGGATACTAGAGGTGGGCTACTCAGTGTTTTGTACTGCTGGGCAGGGGTGAGTGTAAATGCTGACATGGGGATTGGGCACCCTGATGTTGGCAGTGTCAATAAATCAAATGGCTCCATGGGGGAAGCATACGACAATGGGGGTAAGCATGCCAGTCTCGGACAAAAATGACAAATAAAAATAATAAATAAATTAATTAATTAATTAAATACATATAAAGAAATACACTGCCACTAAAGTATTGGGGCCCCTGGTGTGCAGACAACAGTTAAATTTAAGCACAGTCAGGCAGGCAAGGCTACAATGACAGTAGCAGCATCCCTGACCTATGAGTCATGACAGCAGCAGCCTGCACATTATGACACAGCTGTCTTTAAAAAATGGCAGCTATGTCATATAGTGCAAGTACTATATGACCCAGCTTTCATTTATTAAAGACAGTTGTGTTATACAGTGCAGGCTGCTGCTTTCACAAAATTTCAGTTATGAGTGTTCCTTTTTTAAGCTGTGCATGTTCAGAAACAGAATAATTTTATTAAATATTTTAAAAGCTACTTTACTTAGGGACCTAAAAAAACATAAAAGCACTCACCTTTGACCAACCACTATCAAATCTGAAAATTTCAGGTTTCAAAGCCTCCTATTTTTTTAGTTATCAGGTGACAAAACAAAAAATTAACATTTTTCCAAAAAGTAGACTTTTGGTATTTTTTTGCATTTCTGTAACTTTGCTTTCCCTGAACTTATCTACAATTCACAGGATCAGGAGGCCCTGACACATAGGCTGTGCTTTCCAAATTCTATGTAAATCAGTTGAAAGGGGCAAAGTTATTAAGGTGCGAAAATTTGAATTTAACATAGATGTGCTTACTCATCCCTAATAAACAGGCACTATCGTGCCTGTAAAATATATATATATATACTGTATATATTCTTGGCAAAATCTTTGTTAGTGCATCTGTTAGGAATCTGGTGACAAAAGTTTGGAAATGTGCTGTTTGGGTTTCCAACCTTAACACCCCACCCCCACTCAGTACACAGCAACTCATAAGGGATGCTTTGGGGTTGTCAACTCTAATGCTCACTACATTCTACCATACTGTAACCATCTCAGCTTACTTCTACATGGAATGGAGTGAGCATTAGGGCTGACAACCCCAAGGCACCCCCATGCCTGTTGCTACCTGTACAGTGGTAGCTGAGTGCTTGGGTTGGAAACCCTACAGCATATTTCCAAACTTTTGTCACTGTAACCTTAACTGATGCAGTAACAATGTTTTTTACCAAGAATATATATGTAGTTATACATAAATAACACATACTGTTCTTTGTAAAAAAAAAATACATTAATGCATCAGTTGAAATCGAGGATAAAATGACAAAAGTAGGGAAATATAACCATACGGTTTCCAGCCCTAACACCCCACACCCACCCTGCAGACACCGACAGTCATCTGGGGTGTTCCTTGGGGTCATCAGTCCCAACATTCACTCTGTTCCATAAGTAAAGAAGCTGAGATGGGTACAGTATAGGAGAATGGGGTGAGCATTATGGCTGACAACCCCAAGGCACACCTTGATGCCTGTCAGTGTCTGCAGCGTGTTGGTGGGGGGGTTAGGGTTTGCAACCCTAACATTGTATTTCCCTACTTTTGTTGCTTTATCCTCAATCCTAATTGATGCACTAGCATAGTTTTTTTGCAAAGAATTTCCTTACTTTTTGAGATAGTGTAATTTTAGCCTTATTTGCCTGTAGGAGCACAGGGCCTTCTGGGCCCTGTGCTCCCACCCATCTATAGTTTTTGAGATAGAGTAATTGTATCCTTATTTGCATGTAGAAGCGCAGTGCCCTTTGGGCCCTGTGCTTCCATCTCTCCATAGATGCATATATGTATGTGGCTGTTGAAGGGCCCTGCGCTTCCATTTATAGGAACAATAGTGACCGAATTCTCAGCATAGCCATCATATTACCCCACCTCATGTACCTGGTACAGAAAATTCTTCACTCCTTGCCAAAACATAATTCCACACAACTGCAATGACATTCAGTGCCACAGGCGTGAAAATACATTTTGTCCAGGATTTGAAAAAATGACAGCTGTAACATACATGAGGTAGGGTATTAAGATGTCTATGTTGAAAATTTGATGTCAAAATATTGAAAGTTTTCAAACTTATGAGCATGCATAGTGAAATTGCAAAAAATGGTGATAACATTGACATTTTTACATATTTTGACCTTAAATATTCATTATAGCCTTCTTATGACCCCACCTCAGGAACAAGGGCAGGAACATTTTTCAAATCCTGCCTGAAAGGTGAATTTGCCAAACAACTGTGAAAACAACTGTTGGGTGGGAGTTGCATAATGATAGTCAGAAGGGGTGGGGTTGAAAGTTGAGAGCTAGCTGCCACACCCCTGTTGGGCTTGGAAGCCCTAAAACCAAGTTGGCAGCTAATCCATTAAGTAAAACCCCTCACAACACTATTGCAAGGAGGGAGAAAGGACTGTGAGAGCTGCAGAAAAAAAAACACTATGACAAAGAATTTGCAGTCTCTCTCTCTCTCTCTCTCATCCTCAAGTATGGCACACCATATTAAAAGAACGGGCTATGATAGAAATAGGTAAATAAACTCCCCTATGATAAATCTGACCAATTTCTTTTGTTACAATTGGTGCCTCACCATTAGTACATGTAAATAATGTGCACAGTTGAATGATAAATTATAAATTATGACAGGTTACAGAGCCAGGGCAAAATATAACATAAATGAGTTTGTGAATACTTTTTAAAGAGTGCACTATATTGCTCTTGCAGCTCTACAATTATTGTGTTACAGCTTTAAAAAAGACTCAGGTTTTTACTGTAGAAATTACTAGCAGACAACAATGTTCATGCATCAGGAAGGTCAACAATTTCAAGAGTGCAATAACATTCAGAACAAGTCTGCTTCAATAAAATCTTGTTCTGTTAGTTTATTTTATAAAATATTTGTTTTCATTAATAAATGTCCCAATTAAGCAAAAGACTGCATAGTTAAACTAGGATCTTTTTCCTCTTGTCTACTTAGCTGTGTTTCTGTGTTTTTTTGTCAGAGAAATTGTTGAAAGAGTCAGTTTTCCACTTCCCAGGGTTCACAATAGCCATATTTATTCCAGCGCGTTAACTTCTCCACTTCCATAAGATAATTAGTGACAGTTCTGAGCTCAGAGCAGACTTATTAGTGTACCTCTGCAAACATAACTTTTTAAGAGACAGATGAGAAAATGAGAAGAAGTGACAAATAAGGAGAGGGGGGAAATAAAGATTATCTCCAGCTTCAAGCATTTGTTAAATTTAGTGCTTCAACAGTACACTACCAGGCCAGTTCTCAAACTTGTACATCCCCCACGTGTTACAGCTAACCAACCAACTTTTAATATCAAACTGTTATTGCTGCACAGCTCTGAAAGATATCTGTATAATCAATTTGCTTTTGTCTTTACACAGTAAAATACTACTAGTAAAATGATGTCTAATTAATTATGTAGAACCCCACTGGCATCTCTGATTGGCTGCAACTCTGGTCTGAAATCTCTTAGAAATGACCGACGTGGCATCTGCTCACATCTTCCCACTAGTGCAGCTGTTCTGTATAGCGCTATATGGAAGTGCTTTAGCGACTGAAAAGTTTTACTATTTAGCTTAAAAATATAAACTACAGGCAGTATGACACAAAATAATGGCTTCCCTTTATCATATTTCCACATTTTTTCAGAACCAAAGTGGAAGGCTGGCTAAGACAGATGCCATTCATTTCAAGACAGACTCCAAAATAGCTCCCACCCTATGAATATTAATAAACCCACTAGTGCTACCATAGAAATGGGCTCCCTGTTAATGAATATTCATTATAAAGTGGGCTAAAAAATGTAAGACACTGATTGGCTGTTACAGCTTCCTAGCCATGTCCTTAATCCATGATATTTTAGCCAACCAGCACTAACGTCTGCCAATCTGCCCCTTGACAACAATGAATCACTGAACTCTGCCAAGCAGAAACAAAAACACAGACTGGCACAGCTCAGCGAGCGGCAGCGTGAAATCAGTAGTCCACGCTGACAGCTGCTCAAACTCCACGGTACTATCACAACCTGATTGCAAACCAAGAAGTCAGTCTACTTCCGCAGCAATTCCATCATTTTTCCCACATAAAGACTGTTAACCAGTACATAAAAAACTGTCAGTTTCACCTTAATTTCAGTTTCCCAGCACAAGTTTCTGTGACACATGCGATTTCCCCCCATCTGCAACTCTGCCACTGATAGTTACACCGCAGCACTATCTCTACATTCCCCGGTACATTCCTCATCTTCTTCGGTCATGACGACGTACCTAGGCAACAGCCCCCCCCCCATCCAACTCAGACTCCAAATCTACAAAAATGGGCATTGCATTCTTTGTAAAAGAAAACTAAGCCGAATTTCCTTTTTTAAATAAATAATGTGTGGTTTCTCAAACCGGAACCAGGAAATGGTCATGTATGGTAGTTCTTGATGACCATGCTCGCTCAGAGTAGAAATCTTTAAAAACAGTCACCGCATTCTACTAAAATAAAACTACAATGAGTTTTAAATAAATAACTTGCTGTTTCTGAAACCGGAGAACCATGAAACAGCCATCTGTGGCTGTTGTTGAGGGACACACTCGCTCTCAGTCAGCCCGCTAGCTGCACGTAACTACAACTCCATTTTCAAACTAATTAATGTTAAAACAAAAGAAACTTGCTTTGGGGTGTTTCTGTGTCTGTCTGTGTTTCTGGTTTCTGTGTCTATCTGTGTTTCTGTGGACAGTAAAAACACAAACACCAGTCACCACTACAATACAAAACCTCCATTGCAACACATAAAGAGGGACTATTTTTTTTCAAATAATAAAATCATTTTTCTTTATTTTTTCTTATATTACCCTTATCTGATTTTTTTTTTAACAAACGTCTTTACCAAAGCCCATTTTATGAACACAATAACATACTCTGAGGTGTGGTTTATCGCCTGATAAGAGCACACCCAGTGGCATAAGGCACTCGGCACCACTGAGCGTTTTCTTATCAGGTGATAAACCACACCTCGTTGTGTGTTATTGCTTGCTTAAATTTAGCTCGTGCAGCCATAATAACCAGTTCCTCACTATTACAATGGCTTTGAATGTATGAATATTCATGATCCACCACTGCCAATTGCTGCAATAGAAACGTCTACATATTCCCACTCAGCATGAGCCACCACAAAAGGAAAAGTAAGTAAAATACAAAACAGGCAAGTCATTATTGCGATTAGACTTGTAACAGCAATAATGACCTCAGAGCTAGTCATTTCCTCACGATTAACAATTGGCTGGGTGGGGGTGGCCCACGGCTTTGCCTCGGGCCACCCTTTTGTCATTATTGCTTAAATAGTGGCCACAAGTGCTAATGTGAAGTGCCTAAGCTTCCATAAGTATGAAAGAATGTGGGAAAAGTGTAACTTTCAAATATAATCCTAACTCTCAAGCAGCATTTGTATTTCTGAGCAGTGCTGTTAATAAAAAACAGACGGTCTCTTAGAATTAGAAGAGGAGTTCATGGAATCCAAGGATGTTTTATGACATTTTTCATTTCTATGTCCCCTTAGCTGCAGAACACTTCTTGCCTGTGGCCAAATGCTGCCTGAGAGTAATGATTATATTTGAATTGTACACTTTGATCACATTCTTTCATACTTCTGAAAGCTGATGCACTTCACAGACACGGTTTTACCTTGTGCCTTTTTTGATTGTACCCCATTTTTACGGCACTCTTCTTCCAGTGCTCTCTTGACAGAATACCAGATACAGTAAAGCTCCAGGTGGCCAGATGAAACAGCACAGGCAATAGCTGAGCTGAAGGCTAAATATGGATCAACTGATCAGGTGACTGCCAGACCCACAAAATTCAAAGCTCTTCCTCTGAATAGCAATGAGTACCCCACTGATCTCTCTGGCTAGTTAGCCACTGAAAAATACATAAATAATAAAATTATAAAATATCACTTGTATCACATTAAAAAGAATAAAAAGAATAAGGACACACTGAAACTGAGCTGTTAGCACTTTCAGTATGACCTGTACTGCTGCAAATAGTTGTGTGTGCTAAATATGCCATTCAAATCCTCATCTCAGTCAGACTGACATCCCTCTGGTCAGATGATGATCCCTCTCCTTTCCTCCATAGCCTTTGAGCTCAGTCAATACTGTACCCAACACTCCTCTGTCCACTCACCCAGCTTAATGAGCCATTCACCAAGGCTGCTATTCCATTGCTGTGCTGCGTTCACCCACACACTCTTCCACTGGTTCATGTCAAGCTCTAGCAGCTGCTGTTCAAGCTACAAAAAGAGCAAAAAACCTTCCAAGTCCATACACATCTGTGACCAATAGGTATTACCGTATAATGTAAACACAGAGGCACATGTGTGTACCAGATTCAGCTATAATCAAACATAACATATTATGCTTTGCCAGCTCCTCTACAGTTGTTCAGCTGCTCTGCACCCAGTGTCAGCATCAAAATGAGTAACTCACTGAGTGACCTGTGGCAGGTTACTTGACCATTATGTGCTTCAGTCCCTCCCTGCTTTATTACTGGGAAAGCAAACCCCACTGGGATCTCCTGAGGCCAAGGATGCTGTTGGCTACACACAGATTGTAAACGGAGGACTGGTATGCACTCATTTGCAGACACTATTGAAATAAAGTAAGAGGCAAGTGAGCCTGTAGGTCAATACCATTAAAACTTTAAGGAAAATCATCCTGTTTGACATTAAACTATAAATAAATTGCCATTAATTCAAGACCACTGGAGCCCTTGAAAAACTGTGTTTGCCACAAAACATTTGCCCTAACCAACACATTCTGTGGCATGACATTTTGTTTCAGAATAAATATCTTGGATTGGGATAGTAGAATTAAGTCCATCTCACTTCTGTTCCAAACAGAAGCCACCAGAAGGAAAATGTTTGTTTCACTTGGGCTTCCTGGGTAAATACATTATTTTAAAAAAGGGAGAGATAAGTACACATTACACCAATAAAGTTATTAGAAATTGCATGTGAAAAATAAACAGTTTACTTTCAGAAGTCTTTAGAACACTTGCACAATGTGTGTACTGATCAGAAGTTAAGAAAGGTCAAGGTGCAGGAAGGACCAAACAAAAAAAAAGTCTAATTGAAGCAGCTATCTGCTTCCAAAAGCAGAGTGGTTGAAATCAGAGCAGCTCAAAAAAATGGGCAGCCACTCCATTTCAGAGTTTTCAAATGAAGCCTGAAAGCTGGCTGATCAGTCCCCCATTGGGCATGGAGGCCCTATAATCAAATTGCCAACTAATCCAAATGGCAAAACCCCTCAAAACACTGTTGCAAGAAAGGACGGAGCTGGGAGGAGTGTGAGAGCTGCAGAAAGAAAAAAAACAAAACAAAAGAAAAAAAAACAGCATGATTAAGTAGTTGTGGTCTCTCTCTCTTTTTCTCTCTCTCTCTCTTTCTCTCCCTCCCTCCCTTCTCTCAAGAGTAGCACAGTACATTAAAAGAATGGGGTACGCTAGGAAGTGGGAACTATAGTACGATCCCCTGTGTTATACCTGACCAATTTCTTTTGTTTCAATAGGGACTGAAAGGTAATTGCAGGAGGAGAAGGTCAAGCCGATAGAGTGGCAGAGTGTTGTGTGGTACTCAGTAGGATAATGAAAGTAACCAGCCCCTTTGCTCACAGTCTCTTGTTGGGCTTAAAAAGCCCTAAAATTATTTAATATGAACATACTGTTCTGAAGGAAACAATACAGGGATGGCAATGGGAAGGGATGGGGGTCTGTGGTTGGGCTATTGTCCTACCTGGAGCTTTTCAAATTCCCAAACTTATTACCTGTGTACTTACCTGGTTATGAAATAAAGAAACTGTACTACTCATTACAAATATGCTTGGCTTATCACAAATCTGATAAATGAAAACAAAAGCAACACTTTAATGAAAGCTCCCATCAGCCAGCGTCAAAACATACTGAAGCACCTGTGAACTGAAAAATGTACAGTAAATCATTCTACTCCAGTACAGTGATTACAATGCCAGACCAGTAACTAACTTGTTGACTTGCACAAGAGCGGCTGCATTGTTTCCTAGCAATTCAATGAATGGCATTTATTGGCTGGCTAGGACAGTCTGTGAAATGGACTTTGCAGTCACAGTAATGGTAACACCTCATGATTCACTTGTAACTCTGAAAAGTTGTAAAGTTATACAATAACCAAGCTGTATACCTTTGCTATTAAGTGTTTTCGACTGTAGCTATTGCCCCCCCACAGCTTCTTCCTGAATCTTTGTTCACTTTAACTATAGACCTGTGGCAATAAGGTGTGTACCATGCAGGTGGAGAGCTGACATGAAAGCAATGTTCCATTTCTCTCAGGGCTATGTCCTAGGCATTGTCTCTCCAGTGCCCCATATATCACTAATAGTACAGCACATGAATGTGTCGATGAATGTATTTTTTTCTTACTCTACAGCAAGGTGTTGCTTCCAGGACATCAGAACATCACTCCCCACCCCTTTTTCAAATTGTAATGTTTGCCAATTTGTTGTCCTATTTTTCAATTGTTTCCCCAATTTTGTTTTGTTTTGTTCACTGGCACCATCCTCCTCCCCAGTTACCACTCCTGAACCATAAATCTATGCCCTTCTTTCTATAGGAAAATCTGAAATCCATACTCAAGTCTCCTGTCCCTGTTCTATACATGTCCATACTGGTGTTTATTTGCAACCCTGCCACCCTCTCATCGGTTATGTTTGCTCCAGCCGACATTGCCCTTCTGTTTGGTAGCACACACCCACTAACAACACCTGTTCCAGTGTTGTTCATGTTTGCTCTTTTGTCTATTAACGCCCAACTCTCCATAAACCATCCCAGTCTATTACAATGTTACATCGGGTGTGTAGTGAAAACCATCACTCACAACACCCATCCTTTTTCTCTCCATACCATACATGCTGGTCACTTCCCAACACCATCCCCCCCACCACAAAACATATCCTTTCTTTCACAGTTGCCTCATATTGGGGACAGTGATTGCAATAAGATGCTGCAAACCAGAAGGATTTTCCTCTCATGAAAAAGGATATTTTTTCTGGCAGGTAATATGAAAAAATATCATTTTCTTCACATCAAGTGTCAATAAAAAAGATTCATAATGTAAAAAAAAATAATAAAATTTCAAGGGCATGTGTCCAACAGTGAAGTGTAGATTACATTTAATGGGGCCCAATCAGCCAGATGATGTGCTGGTCTCTCTCCAGTATGGCATTTTTGCGGCTTTGGAATTTAAAATTTTTTTAGAAAAAAAGGAAACAAGATGGCAGCAAATGAAATAGGGTGGGGGGTCACTAGACACCAGGGAAATAAAAGATTAAAGGGGATGAGGATCAGATGGTGGGGGTGCCACTGCACACCAGGAAATTTCAAATTAGAATTGGGAGAGCGATTGTTGGGTGGGGGGTGCCACTATATGCAAGGGAAAACTAATTCACAATGGTGATGAAAATGGTGGGGTGGGGGGATACAACTAGACAGCATAGAGAGAGAGAGAGGGCATCATACAGGGATGGGGATTGGAGGGTGGGGTTGCCAGTAGACACCAGGGAAATTCTGGGAAAGGATTCTCGAGTGATGAAAAAATATCCTATTTTGTGACTGGTGACATGAAAAAGTATTCTTTTTTCATATCACAAGTTCAGAAAAAATGATCCATTATATAAATAAAAAAACACATTTTAGGGGCATATCTCTATCTTTAAAGTGCAGATTGAACCGAATGGATCCGGATGAGCCAGCTAGCTGTGGTGGTCTCTCTCTCTCTCTCCAGGATGTCATTGTTGTGTCTTTTGAAAACAACATATTTAAGAAAAAACAGAAACAAGATGCAGCAAATGACAAAGGAATTTTCCATTTAAAACAGGATGCATTATTCGTTTCATATAGCTATCTTTTCGTGCTTACTGAGCAAGCTCAGAAACAATTTTTTCAAATTTTTAAATTGCAATAACTTAAAAAAGGCTTATTATTTTTCCACCAGACTAACAAAAGACACATCCATGGATTAGTCCCTTTCTGTCCTGAAAATTTCAGACAAAAAAAAAATAAACCATCTGAGTTGTAGGCAAGATCAAAGAAAAATCCCAGCAAAGTCAATGAGTGATATCATGCTTTTTTCACCTATCCAGAACTCAGAAACAGCATTTCGTACATGACCATAACATGCCACATCCAGAGATCTACCATGGGTGACAGTGCATACCAATTTTCATGCAAATCCATTGAACGGTTGCATAGTTATTAAAGTGCAAATTTTGAGTTTAACATTGACGTGCCTACTCAACCCTAACTATAGGGTCGTGCCCACATCCCTATAATATATATCATATATAATAGTGGTACGGTAGTGCCACTATAGTTAGGGTTGCATGTCCACTTCTATGTTAAATCTCAATGTTTGCACTTTAATAACTTTGCCACCATTTGTCCAATTTGCCTGAAATATGGATTGTAGAACTGACTAGCATATATCTCTGGTTCTGGAACGTTTTGTTCCTGTCAGATGTACGGTTGTGGAACTGGACCCTGCTCAAAAAATGAAAAATCACACTTGTTGCAAATTTTTGGTAAGCCATAATGGACTGAAGAATGCATTTGAGTGGCTTCAAATTTGTTGGGCTACATGTGGCCTGGATTGAACTGGTGCCTTTTGAAGATTTGGTGAAAAAATAGTGCTCCGGTCAAAAGTTATTCAATTTTTTCATGTCCCATTATAGCCTACAGAAAAGTTCATATGTGCATTGTGAAAACTTTCACCATCACATTTTCATTGTCGAGCTTCCCGAAATTATTTTTGTGTTGCCACCATCTTGTTTCAGTTAGCAACAGAGAAAAAATCTGTAACTCAAAAAATAATGCAGTTTGGTAAGCACCAGCAGTTGTGTTTACCTAATCATGCCCAGAGGAACATGACCCTGGCATTAATTTGTCTCTATCTTCTCTGCAAATATGTTTTCCAAGTTTTTGCCATATTTTGATCATGACAACATTTTTTGTTGCTGCACAAGCATTCGAGCTCAGGAACAATAGTAGCCATGGAAACATTTTTGTGTGTGTGATAACATCTCCATTATAGAGATAGGAGACTCATGAAAACATTTAAGTAATCGCTGCAAGACTGCATGAACACATTTTGCTATGTTTTGTTTTCTTTATCACTTCATTGTGGCAAGGTAGATTGTACTATTGGCCTGAAATATTCAGGGAGACAAGCACTAGTCCCACAGATGTGCCTTTTTGTGGTTTGGTATGAAAACATTGAACAGGCTCATAGTTATAGCATTCCAAACTTCAGAATTTTTCCCATAGGATAACATTTCGGCTTCCATGATGGCTTCTGGTGTCCATATCTTGAAAACTGTTTGAGATACGGATTTTTAGTCTCAAAAATGCTTAGTTCCCCCATAGAGGGACTAATTACAGAAGTAGATTGGAAAGTCATGAATACCCTGAAATTTGATTTTTTTTCTACCTTCCACGGTTACTGAGATATTTGGAAATTAGTGTTCCAATTGATCATTTTCATGTCCGTCAGCCACTATTACACCCTCAGAGTTAGCAATCACAGTGCTTTTCAGTGCCCGTATCTTGTAAACATTGTTTTGTTGTTATGTTGTGAGAACTACTCACTGTCATGATTACGACACTTGAATTTTTTTTTTCTCTAGCTGCAACACTACTGGAGATATTGGCAAATTAGTGTTACAAGGGTTCCTTGCATTATAGGGTTGCTGTATGGCTCTGTAGCTATGTGTAAGTGGGAGTGTAGGGCCCAGAGGGCCCACACTTTAACAGACACATATCATTATGCACAAATGGGCAGCTTGGGCCCCGTGCTCCCACCAACACATATCATTTACTACTTATATTCCACTTTTTCAAAAAGAATGGACATTCTTTGCAAAAAAACTTTGTTAATGCATCAGTTAGAGTTGTTTCCACACTGACAAATTTTGGTAATTCAATGTTAGGGTTACCACCTGACTCCCATGCCCCTCCTTAAAACCCTAACTCTGCATTCCCCCCACACCCCCACGCATGCAAGACACATGCAACATTGTAGGACACTATACCACTCCGGCACATCTATAAGCACAATAATCACAACACTGTACTGATTTCAAACAACACTATGTAATGAAAAAACAAATACACTTAGGGTTAACACCTTTTAAGAAGCCCAAAGTGGGATATTTCTAACCGAAACATGATATTTCCCAGGGCAATATGTAATCTTGACTAATGCAACAGACTTGTTTTCTCTAAATAATCAGAATTAAGACTAAGTGTTGTAGTTTTTCATCTGTTTCTAATGTTGCTTATCATTTTAAGGTATTTTAGTTAAGGTATTATATTGTTTTGCAGTATTCAGAGGAAAGTCAGGAAATATTTTTTTCTACTGAATGTCAGGACATGTAGTATTTTTTATGTTTTTTTGTAGGACACAGCTGCCCAAATCAGGACTGTCCTGCAAAAATAGGGACAGGTGGTAAGCCTAAATACAGTATAATCGGCTCTATACTACCAGCACTGTATGATGACACATTACTGCTGGCATATCTTCTTCATACAATAACAGTCTGTACACATTATCAAAATATTGATTTATATGTATCATAATTCAACAATTGGGTCACTGCAAGTATTGCTGCTAACACACAAGCATGTGATAATAAGACATATAGACCTGACACATACACAGTTCTTTGGAGATACTGCTCAAGTGGGAAACTACCACCATCACATATTCTTTTACTGCTGTGTTACCTGGAAATACTCATTAACAGTATGCTGTGGTTACCTTTGCTTATTGCAACTGTTGCTTTTACATCTTAATTGTAAACTATGCTACAAACAAATTACTTTTTATTATTACCACTGTTTGTTATTAGAACTGACTCACTGTATCAGAAAAAAATGCAAACATTTAATGACTGTTGCTCTGCTCACACAAATTGTAATTTCTAATACACTATGTGTGGATAACATAAAGTGTGTTTCATCAGTTGTTAACTATTGAAATATGGGCATCTGCTTAAATCTTGTTATTGATGTTTGTAACAGAAAAATGCTTACTGTGAGCCATCACCCAAGATTGCCCAGCATGTGTGTGTACCCCCAAGGCACTATGATGGCAGCAGAACTCATACTATTGGTGGACCGTGATGATGCCTGTGTCTTGTGGAATGTTTATAGAGTTGCATGTTACTTCTGTTACCTGATCTTGCTTATCTCTGGTTGGTTATCTTACCTTGGCCCTTCCCTTGCTTGTGTGTATTTGTCTGTGTGTGTGTGTGTGTGTGTGTGTGTGTGTGTGTGTGTGTGTGCGTGCGTGTGTTTTGGGGACTACAAAGTTAAGGTTTTGAAGAGGGGTGTGGGGGAGGGGTGGAAGGGTGGTAGCCTTAACACTGAATTTCCATACTTTTGTTGGTGTGGAAACAACCTAACTGATGCAAAGTTTGTTGCAAGAAGAATCTATATATATATATATATATATATATATATATATATATATATATATATATATATCTATATATCTATAGATATCTATAGATATCTATATATATATATATATCTATATATATCTATATATCTATATCTATATATCTATATATATATCTATATATATAGATATATATATGATATATAAATATAAATATATATATAAATATAAATATATATATATATATACACTTTGCAATAAAACGTCATTAATGCATCCATTAGGGTTGATATCAAACAGTAAAAAGGAGGGAAATACATTAAGGTTTCCAGCTCTAACACTCCACCCCCACCCTGCACACACCAACAGGAGTTGGGGTGTGCCTTTGCATTATCAGCCTTAATGCTCCCCCAATTCCATAAGTAAATAAGCTGAGATGGGTAGGGTATAGGAGAATATGGTGAGTGTTAGGACTGATGACCCCAAGGCACACCCCTGATGCTTGATGCTGTGTGCAGGGTGGGGGTGGGATGTTAGGGTTGGAAACCCTGAGATTGTATTTCCCTCCTTTTTACGGGCTGATATCTACCCTAATTGAAGCATCAACATAGTTTTTCTGCAAATAATTTCCTTACTTTTTGAGATAGTGTAATTGTAGCCTTATTTGCCTGTAGAAGTGCAGGGCCCTCTGGGCCCTGCACTCCAACCCATCTATAGTTTTTAAGATACAGTAATCATATCCTTATTTGCCTGTGGGAGTGCAGTGCCCTTCAAGGACTGTGCTCCCATCTCTCCTTAGATCAATATATGTATGTCATTGTGGAAGAGCCCTGCACTTCCACTTAAAGGACAGCAGTGACCAGATTGGCAGTGTAGACATCTTATTTCCCCACCTCATGTACCTGGTACATAAATTTGTTGAATCCCCACCAAAACATAATTCTGCACAACTGCAATGCCATTCCATGCCACAGGTGTGAAAAAAACATTTTGGCCACTGTGTGAAAAGTGACAGCTGTGACATACATGGTGTAATAAGAAGTCTATGTTGAAAATGTGAGGTCAAAATATTTAAAATTTCCAAAATTACAAGCGTGTGTAGTGAAATTGCAATGAATGGTAATAATTTTGCCATGTTTGCATATTTTGACCCCAAATTCTCAACATAGCCTTCTTATGACCCAACATCATGAACAATATGACCATCATTATGCAAATCCTGCCCGAAAGGTAAAATTGTCAAGCAACTGAAAAATCACCTTTCAGGTGGGAGCTGCATAATGATAGTCATAATGTTCATGAAGTGGGGTCCCCAAAAGGCTATGTTGAAATTTTGGGGTCAAAATGTCAAAAAATGGCTGCATGATGTATAAAAGGTGGAACCCTTATTAAAATACATTGAACTGCATTTACTTTAGTTTCTCATATTGCAGTTGCCGGTTCCAGCAGCATGACATGTCTTTGATCAGACAGTGAATCTCCAACATGGGACCAGTTCAGGTGAGTGAGGGTGTGTGGTGATGTACTGAGGGCTGTGGGGTGGTGGGTGCTGATTGGGAGGCTGGAGTGGGGGGAGCAGATCAGTGAGGGACCATTTTATGTGCAGAAAAAAGAAAAAAAACATTGGGGACTGTTTTCTTGATTTCAGGTATAATGACAGCATCAGTGGGTGGTGGTGGTGGGGGTACCACTAGATACTAGGGCAATATATCAAACAAAGGAGGACAATGATTGGTGGGTGAGGGGTGACACTAGACACCAAGGAAATAATCTGCTGTAACAGGGAACACAATTGGGGGGAGGGGCACCAGATAGTAGGGAAAAAAAATATTTTGTGAGAAGACATAGGAGGGTTGGAGGGTGTCACTAGATACTAGGGTAGGATTGCCAACACTGGATTTAAAAAATTAGGGACAGACTCTTCCCTGCCCCTTGCCCTGCCCCCCCCATCCTGCCTCCCTCTTGACACTTCCCAGTCTGAGATAGCTGAAAGGTATTGATTATTTTCAGGTATGGTGACCAGAATAATAATCTATTTTCTGAGTATATTTTACAACAAATGCAATTTGAGGTGCCAGAAAGTACATCTACAGCAGAGTAGTAGTTAATGAGAGGAGATAATGAACACACGTTTCTGATTCTGAGATTGCCAAGGTACGCAAGCAACTGGAGGGCAAAAGAAAATACAAGAAAAACAGAAGGGCAGGACAGAATTTCTTTTGCTCTCTCTGCTCCTCCTTACTGGCTCTGAGAGAGAGGAACACAATACTGCAGTGAAGGGATCAGGTCAGGATGGCATCCTTGCCAGACAGATAGCATTGCCTCTTGCACAGTCTTGCAGCATGGGATGGATGGATCCACCACTCATTCAGCCACCTCTGCAGACAGACAGTACACTCAGTCAGGAGTCTGGGTAAACAGTATATTAGACTTGCAGTATAATCCTAACATCCAAATAGTTCTCTAGTGTAACAAAAACATTTTTTCAGAAACAAGGATTAGAAAGGTACTTTGCATACTAGTTTTGGTCTGCATGGACCTGTTCTGTATGCTAATCTGAACAAACATTGTTTGTTAACTAAAGGGGACCTATGGCTCAGAGTCATTCATATGAATAAGTAGTCCAAAGAGGGTTTGCATGAAGGAAGGGGTTGTCCAATTACTGCTGCATTGCCTAATTAAAGGTTTGAATCAATAATAATTCTAGTCCCCTAATTCACTATGTTCAAAGCCCAATCCCTCCCAGGTCAACAATGAAAAATAATGTAACAATACACCCTAAGGCTAGCATAGGATAAATGTGCCAGGCTTCAGCACTGCTGTCCCATTCTGCAGTGCTAATAAAACTTCTCCCACAGTAACCTCACAAAGCACCCGCCCTCCCCCCATTCTCCAGACCTCAGAAATGTTTGCCTACAACATTATGCCATTTATGACAATTGTAGAAAGTTTCTTTTCAGTTATGCTTTCATGTTCATTCCAGCCTGCAATCTTTGTACATAGTTTAGATTTGTTTTAATATGTGAAAACAGCAACACATGAATATTGACCATGAAAGGCATGTATTCTAGTACTTAATCTGACTTATTCTATTTAGCCTAGAAATATCAACCTCAATATACAGATCACATATCATTGTTTAGACCTGTCAGGTCATTTGTCTCGTCACTGCATATTGGGGCCTATTCGCTAAGAGGAAGCGCTACGTACAGAAGGAAAGTAAATGCAGGCACTCAGCTGTGCACCATGCAGTGGTGCGGAAGAACACAGCATGCATGACACAGCTCGACATAACCTCAGGAGGCCAGGGCAGAGACTGAGGAGGCATGCAGTTACTGTATGTGCAGATGCAGGCCTGAGTTAGCACAGGATGGTGGAAACGCCCCTTGACCCCACCATAAAAGGCCCTGCGGACATGCAACATGCCAGTGAAACACACTGTATGGAAGAAGCATGTCCATGGATGGTGCAAGCAGCACACAGGGGACAGGGGAATGGTCAGGGCCAGCTGCAAATCTCCCAACCAGCAATGATAGTGGATGCGGCATGGGTGGAGGAGGTGGTGGGAGGTGCCAGCAGTCCCCAAACTTCATGGGGCAGTAGGTGGCCATCCTCATCACTGAGGTCAGGCAACACTATGAAGTGCTCTTTGGGTGGCAGGCACTGAGCACCCCACCAGAGACTAAGGCCAGAATATGGCTGGACCTGCAGACAGCCATGAATGCCGCAGGACCGGAGGCATGTACACTTGCCGCTATCAAGCACAAGTGGCACCACCTCCAGTCCCAGGTGAAGCAGTGGCTGAGCTGGGCATGCCAGTTGCAGGTCACCACAGATGGCAGACTGCCACTCACAGAACCCTCCTTTAATGCCCATTGAGCAGCAGGTCACGGACCCCATCAGAGATGTCCTCACAGACAGGAAGCCCAATGGGATGGACAGCATACCAGGTACGTGAAATGTGGGTGTGTACAGGACACAACCACAGCCAGTTAACCAAGCACCAGTGACAGTCAGCAACAGCCTGTCCTTTCCATCTCCACAGTGCCCGACACTGATGGAGCCGGTGAGGGACCATCCAACATGGGAGCTGAACAAGACAGTGGACCACAGAGGGCTGGCGATGATGGTGGGTACAGATTGGACCATGGAACACACAGTTGCAGATGCTGGACACACAGACACACACAGTAACCAGTGTCACCCTTCTCACACATAGGTCTGCAGCAGCATGGAACCCCAGACAGGCAGGGGGATGACAGCAAGCAGACCGCACCACCACATGACACCCATGGCAATGACAGGGAACAGACCCAGAAGTGGCAGCACCACAAGGAGGACACCAGACCAGGCACAGGCAGAGGCTCAGAGGCAGTTGGTGATGTGGAGGGGCAGGAGCACAGCACACCCGCTGGACATATGGCACCAGTACAGTCCAACAGCACCCCTGCCAGACCAACATTACCAGGGACTGTGGCCAGTGGTACAGCATCTCCAGAGCATAGATGCAACAGAGACGATGCACCCGAGGTGCAACCCGACCCACCATGAACACAGGAATGGGACAACAGGATCACTTATGGCCCACCACTGAGGCGCCTCAGACTTTAGAGCGTGACCACCTGCAGGCTACATGGGAATGCACGGAGGTGGTGTATCGCCTCAAGGAGGTCATGACGGCATCTGTGCAGGTGCAGGAGCAGATGGCTGAGGACATCACTGAGGGCATAAGGCACAGGAGCACATGGCTGAGGAGATGGCTGGAGGTACATGGGCACAGGAATGCCTGGCCGATGGGTTGGCCACAGGTGCCAGAACACAGGAGCAGCCTGCCGATTCCCTCCTGACCACTGCCTTCCACCTTGCCACCCAACAGGCACAGCCTGCCACTGACATTGGGGCAGCATCCATGGCACCAGACACTGCATCAGGCCCCTGTGACCATGCTGCCAGGGGGGGCATGGCGATGGGGCTGCACCGGCAGCACAGGTTGGCATGGAGGCTGGTGCATGAAACACGACCTAGCGGTTATGCCATGAACAGGTGGCACAGGGCAGTGCAGGGCCTGCTGACCCTGTAGGGCACATGGCAGCGGGTGGATGGGGGTGCAGCCTCAGAGCACGACAGCAGTGGCTCACAGCACAGTGACACGCTAGCTCAGATGGCAAGCATGGGCAGCACAGGTCAACGGCAAACCACACACACCACATTCTGTAACCACACCCCCATGGACTGGCACCATCCAGAGAGGGTGCCAGGGGGCACTGCACACCACCTCAGGCACACAGCACACTGGAATGAACCCCCAGACAACATCACCAAGCTGTATGCATCCTGCAGGCTGTGACACCATAGGCCGTGGTGCCACAGCTGGCCATGGCACTGGATACGGGGTGTGCAGCACAGTGCAGACCACAGCTGTGGCATACACACCCATGGAGTGCAAAGGCCACAACAGCAACTTGGCACACCCCCCCACACATGCCGGATCAGCCAGGTGCCATCATCATCGCCAGCATGTCTTCCTACTCACCATTCAAATATACCATGGTCCATGTGATGGCAAACGGCCTACACCACAACGTATTCTGCTGCATGGTTGTCCATAGTCAGTGCTCCGGCACCCTCCCCATGTGGTGCCGGTCTATGGGGTGGTTGCAGTGGGTCCTCACTACCCTCCTCCGGGTCTCCAACCTGTGGCATGGGCACTCTGTGGTGCATGCATATATTGTGCAGCATGGCAAAGGTGGTGAACACTCTGCATGCCAAGCCTGGTGCAAGCATCATCATGCCACCCGTGTGGTCCAGGCATCAGAAGCACATCTTCAGCATCACTATTGTGCATTCCACAATGCCATGAGCCTGTGTGTGTGCTGCATTGTAAGCAAACTCAGCCAGGTGCCACAGTGCCGGGTATGGTGTCAGCAGTGTGGGCATGAGGGGGTATCTGCTGTCACCTGTGGGAGTAGAGTGGACATACCTGGTTAACGAAGTGATGCAACACGGGTGGCAGCAATTGACACATTTGTGAATGGGGCCTCACCCAGCAACCAGCCATAGCCCTCTGGCTGCCATTCCATACGGCACTTCAGGGCACTGTTATTGTACATGTAGGAGTTGTGGCAGGACCCATGGTACTATGCCGGGATGTTGGTCAGGATGCCAGTGGCAACACAGACTATCTGACAGTTGATGCTGTGGTATCCCTTATGGTTTCTGTAGGTATCCTCATTGATGGGCGGTGATAGGATGTGCACATGCTTGCAGTCAACTGCACCAATGGTGTTCAGCATGCCATACATGTCCAGGAAGGCTCTCTTGACTGCCCTGACATCTGCGGCATCCATGGGGAATGTGATGTTCCTCTCCTGGTGCTGCACCAGGGCATCGGTCACCTGGTGTAGTGCCCATGACACGGATGCCTGGCTCACCCCTGTCAAGTCACTGTGACATGCTGGAAAATGCCCATGGCATAGTACTGCAGGGCACACAGCACCTTGCTCCACGGTCATGACCCTGGAGTGCCGTGTGACTGGTCCAATCTCATCCTTCAGCAGCCCACAGAGGTATTGTAGGGAGCTGTGGTCAACCCAGTAGTGCTGTAGGAGCACAGTGGGGGTGCAACATCTGGATGGTGAGATGAGGCCAGGATGCCCATGGCCATGGCCATGCTCTGGCATGCCATTCCGCATCCACGTCCTCGAGGAGGACCACATGTAGTAGTGCCTCTGGGAACATCCCACACCTCTGTCATGTTCTGCATCTTGTGTTCAGTCCATGACATTGCACATCCACACTTCTGTGTCATGCATGGTGTGTGGCATGTCACACATGCCCTTATGGGCATTGCACACACATGTGGTGTGTGCATGCACACCACAGTGCCCCATTTCTGCAGTATTGATGATGGTGGTGGCAGTTCCACCCATGGCAGAGGGTGTACCGGGTGGTGGATGCCACCTATTGGGACAGGATCCCAGCCGGTGAGATCTGGGAGGTCACAGAGTGGCATCAGGTGGGTGCCTCCAGCACTTGTTGTGTGGCCTGTGTGGCCAGCAGGGAGGTGGACACTGTTCCTTGGGCTTGTCCGGTAACCAATGTCCATGCATATGTTCGGCAGGGGACCCAGCGTTGCAAGGTGGTGATGGTCTTGGAGCACCAGGAGGTGGCCAGGCTTTGCCCTGCATGTGTGGTGACCGCACGGTGATGGATGGTACAGGACCTGCCATGGCACCTGGATCTGTAGAATAGCACAGAGGACCACGAGTATCGGGATGATGAGGGGGACCTGTGGACCATCCATGCCCCCTCAAAGTAGGTGGCCTGTGGCTCTGTGTGTGTGTATATGTGTGTGTGTGTGTGTGTGTTAATGTGTAGTAGTAAGTAGTAGTAGTAAAAATCTTTATTTTTAGACAGGAAATAGATGGAGTAACACATCATTAGAACATAGTCCTATTTACAAGATGGTCCTGTACAAAAGGCAATATAGTAAGTATAGTATTTGAGGCAGTGTAGGGCAGTGGTTTAAGGCTGTGAGCTGCAAATCTGGAGACCTGGGTTTGAATCTCACAACCCCCACTTGCATATACTGTGTGGCCCTGAGCAAGTCACTTAACTTCCCTGTGCTCCCAGGTTGCACCTGTAAAAAAGTGTTCAGCTTAGTGTGTCTCACCTGGTTAAACAACTGGAAAAAAAGGGGGTTCAACAGTTTACAACCATACAATACAATACATTTAAGTACAAAATACAGTTTTAAATAGTATATCAATTTACTATACAATCTCAAATACTCAACAAGACTCAACGTACTACACTAATCATTTAAAATGCACAGCACAATTTTATACATAAACAACCCCCCCCTGAAATAGCCTTCATCTAACAGTTCATAGTATACAAAACCCAACACCATATCTGCTCACACCCAATTAATGCCAGTGTTCAGCCCTATTTATCTAGCCATAGCACTCACAGCGAGCACTAAGTTCTAATTTTATATCCATTATAAAGGATTTTATATCTTTGTATATTTTATGAGTCACAGATTTTATTGAGTTCCACAATCTAATAGTAATTAAACGGAAACCTCATATCACTGTATTTATTTTTAAACTTGGGACGTACAAAATTTTATACTTCACAAGTTCTGGTGGTATGATTTCTTTTCCAATTCTTCATAAAGATAACTTGGCTGATTTAAATTCAAAACTCTATAAATCTGTGCAGCCCATAATATTTTTCTTTTACTTTCTTGTGAAAGCTATCCAAGTTCCTCATAAAGTTTACAATGATGTACACGATAATCCTTCCTAAGTATAAATCGGGCCAAAAGTATCAATTTTTGTTAACATGCTTTTAGTGGCAAAGCCATATACATGGTTTCCATATTCAAGGACTGGGAGAAGAAGTTGATTTACTGTAGTTTTCCTCATATGTTTGTTCATACAAAAAATGTGATCATCTAAATGCCCCCAGTCTTTTGTTTATTTTTGATATTGTATCATTTATATGATAATCAAACCTTACATTTTCGTCTATCCATATGCCCAGGTATTTATTTTCAGATACTTGGGCTAAAACTTCATTTTTTATTGTTTTTATTTCCCTTACATGTTTTTTTTTTTACCACCTTTACTAAAGAACATAATTTTTTTTTTTTACTGTTTACTACCAGACCTGAATTGTTCAACCATGTACATAGTTCTCCAAAATCTGCCTGTAATTTTACTTCCATAATCTTACGTTTATTCCATTAGCAATTAGTAGGGTGTCGGAGGCATATAAAACATATATTAGAGTGTTTTACAATGTCCACCAAATGGTTTATCTATATTAGAGTTGTGCAAAAATTTCTGCTGGCTCAATTTTAGCGAAAGTGCAAATTTTGCTTCTGTGAAAGTTCAGAAATCATTTTCGGAACTTCCACAGAAATCCCCTTAAAACTGCGGAATAAATATATACAAACTGTGGGTTAATTTATTAAACTGCAGAAAAAAAATCTGCAGAAAGGATCACTGCCAGTGGTCAGTTCTGAGTTGTTGTTTTTTTAACTGCAGTTTAATTCATTAATCCACCCCCCCCCCACTGATCAAGGGTCCCAGTAAATACACTCAATCCCTTCCATGGACCCTCCTGGTTTCAAGTGCCCCCCCACCCTCTGATTATGGCCCCCAAAACATATTGTTTCCCTGATGTCTAGCAGACCACCCTCCCTATCCTGGATTCCTTAATCCACAAATAAACAGCCAGAAGTCCACCAACTCATCCCCCCTCTATTCCCAGTATTCTTTGGTGTCTAGTGGCCCTCCTCATCACTGATCCCTAATAAAAAAAATAATCCCAGTTCCTAGTGTCTATTGGACCCCCAACCACCACCCTGACAGTTCATCTGCCACTACCCCCTCCCCCCCCCTCCCACCTTGCCCCTGAACAGGCCAGCATTGCAGCACTCCTCTCTCCTCCACTACCAGTGGAACACTGAATTGTCAGTGAATTACTGCATGGTTGTACAAGCAGGCATTCATTCACTGACAGTTCATTAAACTGTAGATATAATAAATTCTGCAGTTTATATGAATTTTTCCGCAGTTCACAAAAATGTCTTCAGATCTCGGTGAAAATCCACGGAAATCCCAGTTTCACCAATGGTGAAAGTTCCACAATTTCCGTGAAATTTCCAAATTTCACAGAGGTTCCGCGAAAGCGGAATTCATAACTTTCGCCCACCCCTAATATATATTAAAAACATTGTTGGCCCCAAAATGGAGCCTTGGGGCACCCTTTTTTGAACCATAGCTTTATCAGATAAATAACCATCAATGAACACCTGTTGGGTTCTATTATGTAAATAAGAAGCAAACCAGTCACATGATTCCCTATATAATCCAGTATGTGTGTGTGTGGTGGTGGTGGGTGGGTTTCTGGCACAGCCATGGTGGGACTGTTGCATGCTTTTGAGGCACTGATGTTGGTTCCTTTGGTCTGATCTTCTTATTTCAGCATTATCATGGCCCTATCAGATGGCTGGTACTGGAGGAGAGGGCCTTCATGGACACCACCCCCCCACCCTGGAGCTGACACCATCCACCAATCCAGACCTGCCCTTGTAGGAGGAGTCTGATTGAGGGGCGCCCATTCATCCTCCCAGGACTGTTGGTCATGGGAATTTGTTGCACCTTTGTGTACTGTGCTGTTTGCTCCAGTAAAGCTTTGTGTTTCCCACCCTGTCTCAGTGTCTAGTTGCTCGCCCTTCCATGGTATGCATGGGTAGTGGCATATGTGTGTGTGTGTGTGCTGCTTTGTGCACTACAGCTCCATGTCACCTCCTTCTGCTGTGCCTGTTTCAGTGCTGCATGCCTGTAGGCAGGTGTGCTGTGCTGTTGGTGGCTGTTTCAGCCTGGCTGTCACATGTGCAATTTTGGCATGTGGCCTGTACCCATCACATGGGATGGCACAGTCAGTGTGCATTGTGCTGGTGCGTGGATAGCTGGAGTGTGTGGCTGCCTGTTTCTGGCACCCTGTCAGCCACCTCACTGTGCTCTCTTGCCTGTGTGTGCACTGCGTAGGCTGTTTAAGACTGGTTTCTGGATGCATAGTGTTTTCATGGGGCAGCCACGTGCCTGTCTGATGTATCTTGCATTGTGCATGCTTATCGGCTATCCAACACATACAGCTTCTGCGGGTCCACCCCACCATTGCTGCATATCCCCCTTGCTGTGCAGGTTCACATGGTTGCACTACACATGGCTCTCTGTGCTGTTGGTGTATACCGCGTGGTAGTGGCCTACATGCATTCTGCATGTCTCCACCTGTGTGCGGGGTGTACACAGGGTGCGTAGCACCACGTAGCTTTAGTGACTAGGCCTCATAATTACTGTTATAGTTGTCATAAACATGAATAGTCAAATAGCAGTGACAGGGTGATAGAAAGATGCATACTACATAAAGGTAATCATAAGTAGATGCAATCTGAATAATGTTAGTCAGCTGAAACCTATATCATGTCAAGATTGACTCACAGGCTATATAACCAGCCCATATGTCTCTAAATATGATACAATATGCTGTATGATTATCTCCATCTCCGAATGTACTGTATTATTGTATAAAAACAATAAAAATGTTCAACTTCAAAATAATCCTAGCTTGTTTGGTGGTCTAATGTTATGTGGTAGTGAACAGCACTCCTAAATACAAAAATCCTACGTGGTAGTTCATTCTCAAAGGTGAGCAAGAAGTTGATGATTCTTACACAATGAAGCCTAAAATAACTGTTATTTCTATTTATGTAGCCCAGTTTTGCACTTCTCAGTTTTGTATTAATTTTTTTAAAGGGCTATTCCCATCCTCACACTTACATTCTCCTCCCCCACCACTGCCACTGCCAGACCCAGTCTGATTCCCTCCCACCATGACCCTCCTCCAAGCAGGCTCCTCAGACTCCGGGCTCCCTAACTGAATGGAACCTACTAGCTGCTGACCAGACCAGTCATAGTAGAGTCTGGTAGTTGACAAACTAAGAATCAATTAAATCCAATCTCATCTCAGCAGTTCAGGTGCACACTGCTCCAGCGCTGCCCACTACCACCTACATTTTGGTCCAGCATCTCCTCTCCTAGCTAGCTCTCTCTCTGGGTCTGATGACTCCGATTTCAGGGCAGCTGTCAGCAACATTCCTCCTCTCCCAGCTCCTCCTCAGCCATGCCTGCCCTGCAAACAGCAGCCCACCAGTGATGACAGCAGAATCAGCAGGCACTTCAAGCAGTTGACAGATGGTCATGGTCATAGATGGTTCAGTAGATATACAGTCACCATGACATGGTCGGTGGACTCATTTGGCACAATTCCACCAGTCACAAAGAATCAAAAAGTTGTTAAAATATAAGTCAACTTCAGCTAGAGTTGCTTGTTGCACTTGCTTCTACCCCTTGCTTGCACCCAATATGAGGAGCCGACAATGCACATTGATTCCAGGAAGTGAAGAGGCATGAGTATTGGAGGGTGGGGGGTTGCCTCTAGACACCAGGGAAAAACATTACAAAAGCAGCCAAGGATTCTCTAGTCATGAAAAAGAATCCTTTTTCATGACTCATGAGATGAAAAAGGATTCTTTTTTTGTAAAACACAGTCATGAAAAAAAGGTTTATAATAGTGAATAAAAAGAATTCCAGGCCAGGTCTGCAACTGTTTTTTGCAGATTACACCAATCACCCCAACAGATGTGTTGGTGTCTATATATGATGCAACTGTTATAACTTTTAAATTCGTTTTTTTCTTTTTTTTTGGAAAAAATTACACAAGATGGCATCAAACAAAGAAGGAATTTTCCCATATGAAACAGGATTCCTTTTTTGTTTCATATTGATACCTTTTAGTGCTTAGTGAGCATACTCAGAAACAATTTTTTCAATTTTAAAAATGCAATAACTTAAAAATGACTTACTATTTTTCACCAGACTAGCAAAAAGCACATCTGTGGGCTACTTTCTTTCTGTCCTGAAAATTGCAGACCAAAATTCCTAACCTTCTGGGCTGTAGGCAAATTCAATGAAAATCCCAGCAAAGTCTATGAGACAAAATGCTTTTTTCACCTCTCCGCAACTTGGAAACCACACATCTAACCAGAAAGTAACTTGCCACATCTAGGGATCTACCCTGTGTGATGGTGCATGCCAATTTGAATGAAAATCCATTGAATGGTTACAATGTTATTAAATTGCAAAATTTCAAGTTTAACACTGAAGTGCCTACTCAACCCTTACTATAGGGGCACAACCATGTCCCTGTAAAATAAATATATGTGTGTGTGTTATATATATATATATATATATATATATATATATATATATATACATATACACAGCTATAGATAGATGTATATATTATACTGGTGTGATAGCACCAGTATAGTTAGAGTGAACGGAAACTTCTACAGTATGTTAAACCTGAATATTTGAACCTTAATAATTTTGGAACTTATCAATGGATTTGCATGAAAGATGGCATGCATAATCTCTTTTGGCAGTTCTCTTCACATGCCAGATTTTGTGCAAATATGTTGTGTGGTGATACAGAGTGTTGAATAAACAAAAAAAAAATCTGTGTTTTTTGCCATTTTGTTGTCCACCTGGATCTCAAAAACGGCTTTAAGTTGTGGTCTGAAATTTTAAGGGTAAAAAACCTTTGCCTCTGTGCCTTTTGAAGGTTTGGTGAAAAAATATTAATCCATTCAAAAGTTATTACTTTTAATGTTCCCATTATTTCCTATGGGAAAATTTATGTCGGACATGAAAGATTTGAATTTCCATACAAATGTTGCTTTGTGCAAAATGCAGTCCTTTTTTTGCAAAGAAGAGTGGTATTTTGCATAAGTATCATACTGGATTGATCTCAGGGGCTCTGTTGTATCTGCCATTTTGTTTTGCCCTCAGCAAGGACTAACAAGTGTAGAAAATATGCAAAAAAGAATGTAATATAAACAAAAAGTCCAAACTTAGCTAAAGGGGACCTGTTTAGCTGCATTTTGATGTTTTGTCATTTTTTTGGTGACCCAATACAAGTTTACTGAGCTCCTGAAATCTTGGGTGCCAGCTTAGTGAGAGCACTGCTTGTATCCCATTCTCTGTATGAAAACAATGGTATTTTCATGACTTCTGCAGCCGCAGCTAGAACTCGTGTTGCCAGCTGCAGAGTCAAGTTTGAGCTATTGTTTTTTCTTGGTGTCTAGTGGCACCTCCTATTTTTGTTGCCCTGGTGTCTAGTGGCACCTTCCACCCTCCCATTATTGTTCTTTTATTTAGCCCCCACAGCATTGTGGGACACTGGAGAGCCCACTCACAGTGTCAACAGATGTATATAGGCAGCCCCCCCTTGCAATGAGGGACACTGGGGAGCCCACTCCCTGTGTCCCCATAAACCTGTTTGGAAAGAAATCTGTCCCCTGATGTGTTTTTAAATTGCAAACCTGAAAAAAAATGGCACCTTGTTGTCTGTGTCATGTTTCTCCCCCTCCCCCCTCCTCCCTTCCCCCTTACCGTATACTTAGCTCTGCAGGCCATGCACTCTTGTCTTCTGTGACTGGATTGCTCTTCTGACTGAACTGGTTATGTGACTTCCTAACTGTAACATGTGTGACAAAAGCTATAGCTTTTTTTCACATATGCTGTAGCTTGGAAAGTGACAGAACCAGATTCAAATAGTGTGTTAAGTAAAGAAACTGCACTGTAGTAGTGGTGCTTCTTAGATGGTGTAGAGGGTAGGTCACAGGGCTATGGATCCTGGGGTCCAGTTCAAGACTAGTGTCTCCATATTTTTTCTACACCTACAATGAAGAAAAAAATAAATTAAGACACTAGTTTTGAACCCAGGACCTTCAGGTCCACAGTCATGTTCCCATCCCACTACACAACTGGAGAAGCATGATTTCAAGTGTGCTTTTTCTCTGCTTAACAATGGTGTTAATGTGTGTCCCCAGGTAGATGGTAAATGTTTGAGAATATGGTATGCACAAAAAATAGGCATACACTATTTTTCATGAATACCACTCTTTCGAATACTCACCATCCGCTTGTAGCTAAGCATTGGCTTTATTGACAGCCCCAGGGCCACAACAGGATGCTAATCTTACCCTCCCAAGAGTGTGGGACACTGGGGAGCCCAATCCCAGTGTCTGGAAATGTATATTAGCCTCCTCATGGTATGGGACTCTGGGGAGCCCACTCACAGTGTCCCAAAACATATATCATTCTCTACACCCCCCAATAGTATGGGACACTGGGGAGCCCACTACCAGTGTCTTGAACATGTGTATCCTCCTTCCAGTATTGTGTGGCACTAGGAAGCCCACTCCCAGTGTCCCCATACATCACTCCTATGGAACACTGTGGAACCCTCTCCCAGTGTCCCAGATTTGTTTCCTGTAAAGAAGAAACCATTCTCTTACAACTTTTTTAACCTGAAAATTAGAAAATGTTCTCTCGTCGTCCCACGCTTTCTTCCTCCCCAACTCTGACCCTCCCACTGATGATCCACCCCTTACCCTATACTTACCTCCTGGGGTTGTTTGCTGTCATCTTCAGTGGACTGGGACACATCTGCACTCTTCAAATCCAAAACACAAACTGAGGAATCAAGATAAGTGCCATAAAATGGCTGTCAATGGTGTTTTCAATGTATGGTGATTTTAAGGTCTTTTTGCACCACATTTTCAACATGGGGTTTTTCGGACCACTAGTCATGAACACTATCACTGTTGTTTCATTAATTGGATCTGTAAGGCAAGTTCACAGATTTTGTGCAAAATCACCTTTTGGGACTGAGTAAAAAATGACAGTGGCAGTATTCATGAGGTGGGGACCCAAAAAGCCCATGTTGAAAATTTGTCACAGAAATACTCTAAAACACCCTAGTAATGCATGGTCATTCAAATTTTCCTATGCACAAGTGTAACTTGGCAAATTTTTTATATTTTCATTTCAAATTTTCAGCATAGCCATGTTTTCACACCACCACATGAACAGTACAGCTGTCATTCCTCAAATCCTGCCCAAAACATGTTTTCACACCTATGGCATGGAATGGCACAGTCATTGCACAAAATCACCTTTTGGGACTGATTAATAATATAACAGTGCCAGTGTTCATGAGGTGGGTCCCAAAAAGCTCATGCTAAAAATTTGGTGAAAAAATTCCTTAAAATGGTTAATTTACATGCGTTCGTTGAAATAGTTATAAGCACGCATATAAATTTGGCAATTTGTAAAGTTTTCACTCCAGATTTTCGGCATTACCATTTTTTCACATCACGTCATAAATAGTAAAGTTGTAATTTTTCATATCTTGCCAAAATAATTGTTTCTCACCTGTGGCGTGGACTGGTGTTACAGTTGCAGAGTTACATTTTGGTGGGGATTTGAAAATGTTCTGTACTGGATACATTCGATGAGGTCATAAGAAGGCTATGTTGAAAATCTGGGGTCAAATAAGAATACTGATATACTGTTTCAATGGAGGGATAGGAGCACAGGGTTTGAAGTACCCTACACTCCCACTGTAACATAAGGATAGTGTCATACTATCTCAATGGAGGGATGGGAACTCACCCTAACGTAAGGATAAGCTCCCCTGTAAAATAAGGACACTATTAGGTGATCTGAAAAAGTAAGGAAATTCACTGCAAAAAAACTTTGTTAATGCATCAGTTAGGGTTTTCACTAAAGCAACAAAAGCAGGGAAATGAGGTGCAAGGGTTTCCAATTCTAACACCACACTGCCACCCACCAATCTGCAGACACCGATAGGATCAACTACCCCAAAGCACACACTAAATGCTAACACTCAATGCTTTCCACCCCCACCTCCACCCTGCAGACACTGACAAGTGTCAGTGGTGTTCCTTGGGGTCATCACCTCTAACGATCACCCCATTCTCCTATACTGTACTCATCTCAGCTTATTTACTTATGGAATGGTCCCAAGGCACCTCACCCAACGCTTGTCAGTGTCTGCATTGTGGGGGTGGGGTGGAATGGGCAGAGGGTTAGGACCAAAGACCCCAAGGCATACCCCAAAAATGCTTGTCAGTATCTGTAGGGTATGGGTAGGGTGTTAGTGTTGAAACCCCTAACACCTCATTTCTCTGCTCTTGTCACTTTAGTGAAAACCCTAAGTGATGCATTAATTAAGATTTTTGTAATGAACATATATAGAAATGTATATATGCATATATATATATATATATATATATATATATATAATCTATAGTAAGGGTTGAGTAAGCAGTTTAATGTTAAACTACAAATTTTGCACTTTAATAACTTTGCAACCATTCAACAGATTTGCAGATAATTTAGGAGTCACGTGATGATGTTACCTTGCTAGCTGCACTCTCTAAAAGCTCTGCCTAACCCCTGCCTAATTCTATTTTATCACAAAATCGCACCTGGGCTAGCACTCTGAGGACCTGGATACCAGGAAGCAGCTATTGCGTTTGCCGATGGAGGAAGAAATGCCAAAGGCATTACCGAAGCACACACCACCCGCAACTCCCGAGAAGGCCCCGAAGAAGTCGAGGGCCTTGCCACAACAACTCTCCCAGTCCTGTAGCCCAGGTAACGGAAGGGAAGAGCCGCTGATGTTGTCACGATTTCTGAGGAATTCCGCTCTTTAAAGCGGAGATGGGCTAGATGGCCTCAGAGATTAAAAGTATCAATGCTCTGAACGATCTGTCCATGAAAACTGCTGATAATGAGGCCCGGTGAAATCGCTGGAGAACAGAGCTGATAAGGTAGACGTGGCGCTTGCACAATAAATCATCGTATGGCAAAGTTGGATATGAAGACCGAAGATCTAGAGGCGGAAGCCAGTAATAACATCGTCTTAATTGGCTTACCTGAGAGAGAGGAAGGAGGGGATCCAGTTAAGTTTTTCCAGCAGTTTGTGGAAAAGATAGCAGGCCCCTCGCCTTTTGGCTCCTGCTATAACATTGAGAGAGCACACCGCGCCTTGCAACCTACTCCGCCTCCTGGTGCACCCCCACGTATTTTTCTGGCCAAGTTCCTGAGCTACCAAGAAAGGCAGCTGTTCCTGCAAAAAGTTAAAGAAATGAAAACGCTGCAATGGGAGGGAGTGAATCTCAGGGTGACACAGGATCTGCCACTGTCGGTTCGGCAATGGAGGGCTACCTTTCACCCGCTGGTCTCTAAATTAATTGCGGCGGGTATCAAGTTTAGAATGTCTTACCCAGCTAAGCTGCATGTCCTCACAGACGACACTTGGAAGGCCTATGAAGACATGGAATCAGCACTTGCTGCACTCCAAAATGTGCTTCCTAATCTGCTTAAACCCAAATGAGTGCTATCTTGGTCCCCCTCGAGAAAAGAGTTATTTGGCTGTGAGTTGCTTGGAAAGCCATCGAGATGTCGCTGCTTGATGTTGTGCGGATCTCCTCTGCTTGTCTGGAACATTTTGCGAAGGTTTATTAAGGGGATCACCAGAATGCTTGCCGGACACTTTGTTTGTTTATGCTGAATCTTGGGGGACTTTATCTTTGAAGACATAATGTGCGTCCTAGAGGCTGGAAAAAGGAAACAGATCGCCTAGTGAGCTGCATGGTGGAACAACCCCCTGCCAGGAGGCGCGATAGAAATCAGAGACATAGGGGGAGAAGCTCACTGATGATGCCTGACACCTTTGAGATTGGACTTAAATGATGGGTCTTCTTAGCATGGCATTTTTGTGTTAGTACAGTTTGGCAACTAGAGGGAGCCAGAGTTTTATTTAGTGGTAAAATTATATTACAGATCTCATTTGGGAATTCCCGGGTAGTATACCTTCGGGATGTAAGGTGCCATGCCTGTTCTTGTTATGTTATTTCTAGATTCTCCCAGCTGGAAGGAAATTTGAGTTTTACATGTACTCGGGCAATTTAAATAGGGTTCTGGTGAAGGTGGGTGACCATCAGGGGTGCGGATCTGGCCCTACGAAAATTTTCAGGCCTCTCTCATTTCTAGATTTAGTATGTATTAGATTAGTTGTTTAGGACTAGTGTTTGGGAATGGGGTTAGGCTAATATAGTGTGGGGAGTAGTTCAAGAGGGATTAGGTCCGGGTAGAATAAAATAGGTGTGGGAAAGGCTTCCCCAGGTATTTGGATTTGAAGTTGAGCAGGTGAGTGGGTCTTATTATGGTTCAGTTTGATAATGGGTTAGGGGGGTGGAGCAGTGGATGAGGCGGGAGCGAGCTGTCATCATAGACCGTGATACTGTGGGAGGTTAAATTGGTGGAATTGTTAGGGTATGGGTTGTTCAGTTTATTGTTCTGGGGTTCTTGGTGGGCAGGGCGAGGGGGGGTGGCTTTCACAAGGCTCTAAGGTAGTAGGTGGGGGAAGGTGGCTGAAGCATAACAAGGCTGAATTCTGGTTTATCATCTGGGGCTATGGCATCTTATAGAGTTTTTAAATTCCTAAGTTGGAATGTTAAGGGGGCACGACAGAAACCCAAGCAATACAGAATTCTGAAACACCTAAATGTCTTAGGAGCAGATATAGTGTTTTTGCAAGAGACACACCTGCTAAATGCCGAGTGTAGCAATATGAGGCACCTTCAGGTTGGACAAGTTTTCGCTTCACAAGGAAACTCACAAAGTAGAGGGGTTATGGTTTTAGTTCACAGGGCCGTTCCCTTCACTCCCCTCCAGATAATACAGGACAATGCGGGCAGATACATATTTGTTTTGGAGAAATTACAGACTTTAGAGATTCTGATTGGATCGGTCTACGGTCCCAATTCTGACACTCAGAATTTTTTTGTACAGTTAGTGGAAGTCTTAGCACCCTTTGTTAATGTCCCTATAATTATTGGTGGGGATTTCAATTTAGTGGTGGATCCCTTTAATGGATAGGTCCAAGCCCACAAACTTAGGACTTTCACCGGCTCAAAGAGCCATGAGGGAGTTGGTGGATCAACTTGGTCTATCGGATGTGTGGAGGGTTCTCCACCCAAAAGACCGAGAATACACTTTTATATCTTCCGCTCATGGCACAGCTTCCTGTATCGACTACATACTACTTTCTTGTACTCTCCTTTCCGGGGTTTTAGGCTCTGTAATACAAGCAGGGCCCCCCTCTGATCATGCAGTAGTATCGGCATCTGTAACCTTCACTTCATTACTTAAGAGTAGTAATAGATGGAAATTAAACAATCATATTTTGAGAAACCATAACATAGTTAAATATATCTCCTCTCAAATAGACGAGTTTGTTTTAAACAATGTGAAAGATAATACTCGTACAGACATGGTTTGGGGGGGCATTTAAAGCCTTCATGAGGGGTGTTCTGATAGGGCAGACAGTTAAAAGGAAAAGAGAAAAAGAGCGACTCATGTTGGATTTATTGGCTCGGCTACGACTCAGGGAGATCAACCTACCCCAATATCCCTTAGAGAAAGATAAATAAGAATTAATTAAACTGAAGGATCTTTATCTAACTTTATAAGGGGAACAAGCTGAATTAGCCTTAATTAAAACTAAAGCTAGCTACTTAGACCAGGGGGAAAAGACGGGTAGGCTCCTGGCTAGACATATTAAACAGCTTGAGTCTTCCCGTATAATCCAGGCGGTTCAGTCCGAAAAAGATGGTCGGATTAAGACTTCCCCGAAAGAGATAGTGGAGGAATTTAGAAGTTATTTTGAATCCCTTTATAGTGCAATGGCGAAACCCCCCACAGTGGAGGAAATACTGTCTTCTCTTGAGGATTTAAATCTTCCCTCTCTAGCAGAACATCAACAGGTGGATCTTACCACTGCCATTTCCCAGGACGAAGTCGAGAAGGTCATTAAAGGTCTCCCTTTGGATAAAACACTGGGGCCGGATGGTTTTTCGTCCAACTTTTATAAGGTATTTTCCAAACAGCTGTCACCACTCCTGGTGTCCTTATTTCAGTACATTCTTAGTGGTCAGGCTGCAGACCAATCCCTATCCGAGGCACTTATTGTTCTAATTCCAAAACCAGATAAACCTCTCGAGCAACTTGCTAGTTATAGGCCAATTTCTCTGCTTAACTACGATATAAAAATCCTGGCGAAGGTATTGGCAGACCGTATAAATAAGGTTTTACCTGATCTGATTGGCGTAGAGCAGGTTGGATTTATGCAGGGTAGATCAATAATTGACCATTTTGAGAACAGTGGCGCATGTCTTCTCGGCGTCCGAGGAGAGCAGTTCTCATGGTCCTGGTCTCGTTGGACGAGGAGAAGGCTTTTGATAGGGTCCACTGGCCGTATTTAATAACTACAATGAAAAAATGTGGTTTTCCGGCTTTATTTCTGCAATGGATTGGCTCTCTCTATCTTAATCCCTCAGCAAGGATTTCATGCAATGGGGTTACGTCGGACCCTTTCAAATTATATGTTGGCACCCGACAGGGATGCCCGCTGTCCCCCCTTCTCTTTAATTTATATCTCGAGCCCCTTATAAGAAGTATACTGTGCAACCATGAAATAAATGGCATTAAAATTCAGGAAAGTGTTGTTAAGGTAACTGCCTATGCCGATGATCTCCTGGTGTATATCTCGCACCCAAATGCCTCTATACCTGCCCTATTGAAAACGATACAAGAATATAGTTATCTGGCTAATTACAAGTTAAATTTGGGAAAAACTGTGGCATACCCCCTCAATAAGAAAGTATTCAAACAGGAAATCACAGAGCTGGGTCTGACATGGAGTGCGGAAGCCATCAAGTATCTGGGTCTTATTCTGACTAGGAACACGATGCGATTACGGCAGTTAAATTTGGACTCCTTGGTGCATACAATCAATTTAGATTTGAAAAGATGGGCAAAACTTCCAATTTCTTTATGGGGGAGGATAAATTTAGTTAAAATGAATGTATTTCCTAGGCTGTTTTATCCCCTCAGTGTTTTAAACATTTGGCTCCCGCTCTCATGGTTCAAAAAAATTCATGGGCTCATCGCCGACTTTGTGTGGGGGTATAAAAAGGCAAGAATGGCCTATCATAAATTGGAAGCCCCTAAACCATTGGGCGGACTTAGATTACCACATCTGGGACTCTATTTTTGGGTGGGACATGCTAACAAATATCTGAGGTGGGTGCAGGGAGTGGAAGCTCCGTATACTCCCTTATGGCTACAGATTGAGTTATCCCTCATTAAAGGATCAGGTCTAGCTCCTGAGGCTTTGTTGTATCTCAGCCCCAAACTCCTACCAGTGGCTCTCAGGAAATCCCCGATTGGGGTTTCGGTGAGGGCTCATTCACAGCTCTGCGGTTTCCTGAAATACTCCCACCTTAGTGATCTGTCACAGCCCATAAGGGGCAACCCTCATTTTCTCATTGAAGGTAGACTTATTAAGGCTACTTGGCTAGCACAGGGGGGAGAGTGCTGTTCAAGAGATTTAATTTCAGTAGATGGACATGTACTTCCTGCATCTGAGATTATGAACAAACTTAAGTTACCAACCTCGGCGATATTTCAGGTTTACCAGCTCCGTCACCTTTTAATCAGCAAATTGGGTAACAGGCCAATACAGATTCCGAAAATAGAATTCTCCGAGATATTAAGGCCTTTGGCAGGTCTACCACATGCTGTCTCTAACCTCTATAATACGTTATTCAACTGGGCCTATTCCCAGAACTTAGCCCCATCCTTTTATTGGGCATCTGTTTTTCCCAATAAGGAACTCGACTGGACAGCACTGTGGCATAGCTGTCACAAACCTATCTCCCAGGATCGGCTGAGACTGATTCAGTTTAAAATACTCCATAATATTTATTATTCCCCTCAGAAGTTGGCGAGTTTAAGGATAATCTCAGCCTCATCCTGTATGAGGTGTCAGCAAGGGGTCGGATATCTGTTACATATTTTTTGGAACTGTCCAAAGATAGTGCCACTCTGGACAAGTATTAAGAATGGGGTAGACCCTTTGCTAGGGTTGGGAGACCTTTTCACGCTGGCAATTTGCCTGTTGGGGGATGTAGCTTCTATTCCAATTAAAAACAGGAGGTTTCATATATCTCTAATCTCGGCATCCTTCAAAAAAGTGGTTCTCAGACATTGGAAGGACTCTGTTGTGATCAGTTATACAGAATGGTTAGAGGAACTTCTTGCCAATCTCAGAATTGAGAGCATGATTGCCATTCTCCAAAATAAACTTCCTAGGTTTAATAAGATCTGGGACCCCCTCTACACTTGTTATACAGTATAATTATGGATTTTTCCATCTATGGAGTTAGGTAGGTACATTAGAGCCTTGTGGGGGTAGGGGAGGGGAGGATTTTAGGGGGTGGCAGAGGATGTTCCGTATGTTACCTGTTTTGTGCATGCATGTACACGCTACCTGGAGGTTTATATGTTTAACAGATACATTCTCTGTACAAAAACTGTTAATAAAATTTTATTTGAAAAAAAAAAAAAGATTTGCAGATAATTTAGTATGTGCTGTCCCATGGGGTAGTTCTCTTTATGTGCCAAGTTTCGTTTTGATCAGATGTGTGGTTCTCATGCAGCATATAGTGAAAAAAGTGTGTTTTTCTCTTTATTGGCCCGTTTTTGCTGATTTTTGGCCATCGGACTGTGGCCACACCATTTGGAATTTTGATCTGACATTTTCAGGATAACATGAGGCTGCCACAAACAACATGCCATCATTGGTTTGGTGAAAAGATATTAATCTGTCCCAAAATTATTAGAAGTTGACATTTCAGGTTCTGAGCATTGCTCAGTTCAGTCTTTTGGGTTGATGTAGAAATTGTGAACAAGGATTTGCCTCACAAACAGGGATTTTGACAGCTCACGAACAGGGATTTATAAAATCACTCTTTGTATTAAAAAAATCCCAGTTTGTAAGCCACCATCTTGTTTTCAATTTGTTTGGCAAACAAAACTTTGTAACTTGCCCCAGGGATGTCTTTTGTGGGGATTAAAGTATGGGTTTTGTTCATGGTAACGTCTTCTATAAACCCATGGCTTTGGTTTCCTTAAGATTACCGAAAACATGGCCATTTTTAAATGTTAAAATCCTTGTTCACCACTCACTTCTGATACTTGTTTGTGAGTTGTCAAAATCCTTGTTCCCGAGCCAATCCTTGTTCACGAACTGTCAAAATCCCAGCAAATTTCAGCCCAAATGTCCAAACCGTATTCTTGCTATGAAGTAGCAATCACCCTCAGCAGACACTGAGCCCTCCACTGCACAAGGTCTTTTCACCTGCCTGGCCTTGCAGTACACAGAGTTTAGAGCTCACAGAATCACTAGCTGGCTACACAATCGCTCTCAGCAGACACTGAGACATCCACTGCACAAGGTCTTTCCACCTGCCTGGCCTTGCAGCACACCAAGCTTGGAGCTCTCAGAATCACTCCTTGGCCACACAGTTGCCCTCAGCAGACATTGAGCCCCCTACTGCGCAAGGTCTTTTCATCTGCATATCCAAAAAAAACATTTCCGGCACACACCACCTCTTGAGATGTGACACACAAATCACTTGAGTCAGGGATAATTTAAATTCAGTTCAATGAACTTCAATAAAATGAACTTATTTTATCACTGACTCGAGTGATTTGTGCATCCAACTCAAGTGGTAGTGTGTGCTTGAAACTTTCTCTGGAGACACATTTTGTAGTTTCTATGCAGCACATCCCAGTGTACACTCAACTTGGAAATCTTTTCACCTGCCTAGCCTTGCAGCACACAGAGCATGGAGCTCAAAGTTTCACTCCCTGCTCACACAATCACCCTCAGCAGACACTGAGCCCTCCACTGCACAAGGTCTTTCCACTTGCCTGGTTTTGAATCACACCATGCTTAGAGCTTACAGAATCACTCCATAGCAACACAATCGCCTAAGCAGACATTGAGCCCCCTACTGCGCAAGGTCTTTTCACCTGCCTGGCCTTGCAGCACACAGATATTGGACCTCATAGAATCACTCCCTAGCCATACAATCAACCTCAGCAGATACTGAGTCCTCCACTGCACAATGTCTTTTCACTGGCCGGACCTTGCAGCACACAGAGCTTACAGCTCTCAGAATCACTCTCTGGCCACACAATCACCCTCAGCAGACACTGAGCACTCCACTGGACAAGGTATTTTCACCTGACTGGCCTTGCAGCACACAGACATTGGACCTCACAAAATCACTCTCTAGCCACACAATCGACTTCAGCAGATACTGAGTCCTCCTCTGCACAATGTCTTTTCACTGGCTGGACCTTGCAGCACACAGAGCTTACAGCTCTCAGAATCACTCTCTGGCCACACAATCACCCTCAGCAGACACTGAGCACTCCACTGAACAAGGTCTTTTCACCTGCCTGGCATTGCAGCACACAGAGCGTGGAGCTCTCAGAATCACTCCCTGGTCACGCAATCACCCTCAGCAGACAATGAGCCCTCCACTGGACAAGGTCTTTTCACCTGCCTTGACTTGCAGAACACAAATCTTGAAGCTCACAGAATCACTGACTGGCGCACAGTTGACCTCAGCAGACACTGAGCCCTTCACTACACAAGGTCTTTTCACCTGCCTAGACATGCAGCACACAAATCTTGAAGCTCACAGAATCATACCCTGGCTACACAGTCACCCTCAACAGTCACTGTGCCCTCCACTGCACAAGGTACAGAAGAACGGAGCATATTAAAAGAACAATTTCATGGACTTTCCTTCATTCAACAGACCAGACTGCATCTCATTACATTTTTATTTCCTGTACAGTTAACTAGTACAGACAATTTTTGCTAACTTACTTTTCTCTGAGTTTAGCTGGTTTTGCTTGTTATGCAAGTGTTACTTTAAGGGCCTGTGTTTTATATACTGTAATTTTGCTAGTTGTGCAAGTGTTACTTTCAGAGCCTGTGTTTAGGTAATGTGACTACTTTCTCCAGCGTTACTTTAAGAGCCTGTAGTGCTTTCGCTCTGCTACTTGTGCTGTTTTAACCTGTTCAATTCATGATATTTGCAGGTTGTATTTGTTAACATACAAGTGTCCTCACAGCAATCTCTGTGTTACAGCTGTCCAGTTCTACTCCTTCACCTGTTAGGTACCCTTCTCTGATGTCCTTTCTTGGCCTGCATTTGCCATGTGAAATTAACAGAATGAGTTCAACAGCCTCTTACCTGTTGCTGGAGTCTTTGTTTCAGGAAGCCATCTCTCTTCCCTGCATAGTTTTCGCACAAGCTCAGTGTGTCTGTCACCCTTCCTTTACCCATTCTCTGGTTCTACTACCTGCCCAATGTCTGGCCTATTTGCATTACTGCAGAATTTCCCCTATAACACTTTGTTCCTTCTATCAACAGGTATATTCACCTGCCTGTCTTTGCAGCACACAGAGCTTGGAGCTCACAGAATCACTCTCTGGCCACACAGTCTCCTTCAACAGACACTGAGCCGTTCGCTGCACAAGATCTTTTTCACTGCCTAGCCTTGCAGTACACAGAGCCGGGAGCTCACAGATTCACTCCCTGGCCACACAAATGCCCTCAGAAGACACTCAGCCTTTCACTGCACAAGGTCTTTTCACCTGCCTGGCCTTGCAGCACATGATCGTGGAACTCACAGAATCTTGCCCTATCCACACAATCATGCTTAGCAGGCACTGAGCCCTCCACTGCACAAGGTCTTTTCAACTGTCTTGTCTTGCAGCACAGAGAGATTTGAGCTCGTGGAATCACTCCCTGACCACAAAGTTATCCTCAGCAGACACTGAGCCATTCACTCCATAAATTATTTTCACCTGCCTGGCCTTGCAGCACATAGAGCTTGGAACTCACAGAATCACTCCCTGGCCACACAATCACTGTCAGCAGACACTGAGCCCTTCACTGCACAAGGTCTTTTTACCTGCCTGGCCATGAAGCACACAGAGCTTGATGCTCACCGAAGTACACCCTGGCCACACACTCTCCCTCAGCAGTCACTGTGCCCCCACTGCACAAGGTACAGGAGCACAGGAGAATTAAAGAACAATTTCATGGACTTTCCTTCATTCAACAGACCAGGCTCCATCTCATTGCATTTTTATTTCCTGTATGGTTAACTAATACAGATAATTTTTTACTACCTCACTTTTCTCCTTTTGCTTGTTATGCAAGTGTTAGAGCCTGTATTCTTGATACTGTGCTTTTGCTAGTTGTGCAAGTGTTACTTTTATAGCCTGTGTTTAGGTAATGTGACCGCTTTCTCCAGCGTTACTTTAACAACCTGTAGTCCTTTCGCTCTGCTACCTGTTCTGTTTTCCCCTGTTGAATTCATGATGTTTGCAGGTTGTTTTTGTCAGCATACAAGTGTCCTTACAGCAATCTCTTTGTTATAGCTCTCCAGTTCTACTACTCCACATGTTAGGTACCCTTCTCTGCTGTCCTTTCTTGGCCTGCATGTGCACTGTGATATTAACACACTGAGTTTCACAGCCTCTTACCTGTTGCTGGAGTATTTGTTTCAGGAAGCCATCTCTCCTCCCTCCATAGTTTTCATACATGTTCAGTGTTCTTGTCATCCTTTCTTCCCATTCTCTGGTCCTACTACATGCCCCTAGTCTGGCCTTTGTGTATTTCTACAGAATTTCCCCTATAACACTATAACATTTTGTCCCTTTTATCGATAGGTCTTTTCACCTGCCTGGCACACAGAGCTTGGAGCTCAAGAATCACTCCCTGGCGACACAATCACCCTCAGCAGACACTGAGCCCTCTGCTGCTCGAGGTACAGGAGTATACTGTGTTAACCCATTGATGCTTTGCATTGACTACCCCACCCACACTGGGGCCATCCCTTAATTTATAGGTCATCACTGTCATATGACCCCTCCATCACTGTCACGAACCCTCTCTGTCAAATTGTAAATTCTGTCTCCTTTCATGTGACCTCTCTGTATCTCCCCAATTTCTCATTAGCAGGTTATACTCCTTGACCTCTAGATGTCACCCTAACATGCTAACTCTTCCTCACTAGCTTCCCTGTGCTACCTCCATTAATTACACCATTGACCACTAGGAGTCATTCTTGTGCACTCTTTTCTCTCCTCTCCTCTCCCTGGAATTTTTCTCCTCATTCTTTTGACCCCAATTTTCAAAGCCCCCCTAGTCAACAACCCCTACCCTGTCACCCTACTGCCCTTTTCCTATCTCTTCCATTGCCCTCTACTTGGATTTGAACCCCTGACCCTGTGTCCCAAAGTCAGGTATGCTAACCACTACATTATTTGTGAGGTACAATTTCTCTTGCTCCATTTCTTTGCCTTATATTTAATTGTGCTTGCTCCCCCTGTTTCTCATGATGTCTACTCTCCCCATCCCCCTTTTTCACCAACTGCACTTAATTCATCTGTCACTGTCTGCCCCATTTCTGATGCCTGCTCTCTCTAGCCTACATTTTCATGGGACATTTATTATTTTGAATAACACTTGCATTCATTATATAGCTCACACTCCCCTTTGATCTAGCTGATCACATATCCACACCCTTCCCCACTTTGCCACTTTTAACTACCACACCTCAAGCTACTGAGTCTCTTTGCACCCCCATTTTGGCTTGCCACACTTCTGACCATTTCAAATGTCTTACCCTCCCCCCATACCACTCTTCACCTCACAACCACCCCTTGCTATCACGTGTAACCCCTTGAGAAGCAGATTACCTATTCATTCTAAACTGTTCAAGAACTTTATAATTTGTTGCGTCCTACTTCTATTGCTACTGTCTGAAAATGTTCACCCTAATCCTGATCCTTCACAGCAACCACTTGGAAGCATATGCAAATGGGGTGGCATTAAGCTAGGGTCAATCTACATCCACAGTCTTCTGCCAAAACTCAATCTCCTCCACACGTGGGTCCTTCAGCACAAACCTGATATCCTGGTAATGGTTGAAACCTGGCTCTCCCCCCAAATTCCTGACACTGCTGTTGCTCTAGATGGCTAGACCCTGTTCAGAGATGATAGACTGGGCAAGAGGGGATGAGGGTGTGCTCTTTACTTATCAGACTCACTATAGAGTCAGGTCCTCCTGACAATTGCATTTGATAACAATGCACAGGCACTTGCAGTCAAAATTGCAATTGGCATCAGTGGCAAGTCCCTCACTGTTCTCTTTGTTGTGTGTGTGTGTATATATATATATATATATATATATATATATATATATATATATATATATATATATATGTATATTATATATATATATATATATATATATATATATATATATATATATATATATATATATATATATATATATATATATACATATACACATATACATATACACATATATATACATATACATATACATATACATATACATATACATATACATATATATATATATATATATATATATATACACACACACACACACACACACACACACACACAAAGGATACTTGCAGAGGCTTTAGTCTTATACTTGACTACATCTCTAGCCTTGCAAATTGCTTTGAGATAGTAGCTCTTGATGACTTTAATGTAAACCTACTTGCCCCAGAAGCAGACCCTTTCAATGACACACTCACCAACCTTAACCTGTCCCAATTGGCTAATTCCCCCAGCAGGCACAACTATAGAACAGGCAACAGCACTCAATTGGACCTACTTCTTACCAACCATTCTGAAAGGTTGTGGACACTGAGATTTTTGACTCGCTCTGTGACCACTCCTCGGTTATCAGCTTCTGGTCTAACAAAGCCCCTAAACTTCCCCCAAGGCAATTTATCAGCAAGTCCTTAAAAAAGGGCAGTGGCAGCAGTTCTCATGTTGCCTTCAGAAGTGTGACTGGATACCTATTTTTTCAGCCGTTAATGTTGACTTTGTACGATAATACTTTATCACCTCTTTCAACACAGCCTGTTATATCTTTGCCCTCTCAGAAAAAGGAAATCCAAAGGTGCCTGTAACCCCTGGATCTCTACCTCTCTCCTTAATCAGATGGCTGCTCAAGATCATCTGTGGCATAAAGCCCATGCCACTGGTAACCCCTTTGGCTGGGAGAGATACAAGGTGGCTATGAACAACTGCACTTGTGCAATTTGCCTTACTAAATCTGATTATTACAAAAACTGTGTTTACTGACAAGTGAGATAACAGTAGGAATTTTTGGGAGAACATCAAGGAACTGACTGGCAATCCCAACAAAACTCCACCCTCACTTATCAACATCAACGGGGTTTCCACTGAGGATCCACAATAATATGCTGACACCTTCAATGACGTCTTCTCAGATCTGAGTGGAATCCTTCCCCCTGACTTCTTCTGTAATACCCCCTCTATACCTCGAACCCCTAACAGCTCCCCTAGAGATATGATCACTCCCAACTCACTCCTTCTACTTCAGGACAGTTGCAGCGAAAGAGACAAAAAAGTACCTCCTTTGGGTCCTTAACAGATTGTGCTAGACTAGTGATTCCCATGATCTGAAACTTCTCCGCCTTGCCCTAGATCCTGTACTGCTACCCCTCACCAAGATTTTCAATCTGTCCCTCTGTCTAGGTCAGTTCCTTCTCTTGTGGAAGGCAGCTAAAGTTACCCCTATCTACAAGAGTGGAGACAAGACCTTGCTCTCTCAACTACTGTCCCATCTCTAAACTCCCCTCCCAAAGTGCTTGAACATATCGTTTCTGATCAGCTGGATGATTACCTGTCCAAATGCAACACTCAATGTCAGCAGCAACATGGGTTTATAAAAAAAACATAGCATCACTACCGCACTTCTTGAATATACTACAGTTATTCACAGAGCACTGAACCATGACCACCTAGATGGGTACATCTACATTGACCTATAACTAAAGCATTCAACACGGTTAACCACTCCCTACTTATTGAGTCTCTCCCCATTCTTGGTCTTTCACATGCAATTACCTCCCGGTTTCAGAACTACCTTGCTGGCAGAATGTAATGGGTAAAAATTAGGGACACCCTCTCCACATCCTGTCCTGTGCTCTCCGGTGTACTGCAAGGTTCCATTCTTGGACCCATTCTTTTTGGTCTCTTCCTCAATTCCCTCCCCTAGGCCTGACCAGTAAACTCCTCCTCTACGCGAATGACGCCATCATATCCGTAAGCCAGCAGACCTCTCTTTCTTTACTAGAGAGTTGATGCACAGCTTTGCCCTGGTTGAGTCCTGGCTTACAGAACACAATTTAATACTGAACTATAAAAAGAACAAGATGATGTTATTTGCAAATTCTCACCACCAGCACAAGTCAGCTCAACTCACCATCCTTAACAATTGTTGTGATCCTCTGGAGCAAGTACAAAACTTCAGGTAACTGTGCATTACACTTGACAGCACCATATACTTTAATGACCATATAAATATAATTTCTAAAGCTGTTGACACTCAGATAGGGCTTCTCTACATACACCATCACAGCCTTACCCCTGATGCACTCCATCTTGCTGTCAACAGCTCTGTCCTCTCTCTTGTAGACTACAGGTTAGTCATTTATGGAGCAGCTACTGACACTTCATTTAAATGTATTAAGGTTTTCCTCAGTAAGGCTTGCCAATTAGTTTCTGGGGCTCACAGGTACACCCACACTTGTCATCTGTATACTCAAACCTGCTGGCTGAATCTTAGTAGCAGGATCATGCTCCAGACCTGCCTACTAGGTAAGAATATCTGTCTGGGTCTAACCCCTCCAACAACACAACACCTCCTTACACCAGTAACCAATCCACAAAGGATGAAAATCACAACTTGACCTACCTGTCGGGCCCATTCTGTCAGACTAATTAAGTGCATCAGGCCTTTCTCTACAAAGCTTACACCTGGCTATCTGATCTTGCTCTTGATGTACAAACTGCCTCCAAGTTAGGGCAGTTTAAGCGTAATCTCAGACAGTACCTTCTTTCTTTCAACAGCTGCAACTGCACAACTTTAGCTACTTCACCCTTAAGTATCCCCTTATTTCCTGGCTAAACCGCTGCCACTGTCCCCACCCATCCCCTCCTTCCCCCACACCTCCCCATAGGTACCCCTCTCTTGATGCATTTCCTCTCTACCTCTCCTCACTCTGTAGCTCCTAAACCCTGATTTCCACCTATTTCCCCTCCTCCCTCTTTCCCCTTTTTCACTGCTCCTTTTTATTTGTCTTGGCTGACCCATGTTAACCTATCGACTTGAACAAAGTTATTCTTGACTGCCTACAATCACATACTGATACATCATTGGATTTTATCTTAGCTTTTACCCTGGTATTTATTTTTGGTTGTTATTTGCCAACTTTGACAAAGTCTGATATAATGACTGCTCTGATTGTTGTTTGTTTTTTGTTATATCCATGTCATGTTTTTGTTACATTGTTGTATTTAGCTAATTGTTATGATTTATTTTGGACGTGAAGCCTTTGTAAATTAATCTCTGACTCAAAGGTATGTCAATTCTGAGACTATAATAAATAAATAAAATAAAAAACTGTTTCTTGGGTCTGTTTACTTGCTTCCACTTTCAGATCATGTATTTTTTCCCAATAAGCTATAATGGGAAACTTTAAAATTTAATAGCTTCAAAAGGCACATCTGTGAGGCAGACTTTCTACCCTGAAAATTTCAGACCACAATCTAAAGCTGTTTTTGAGATCCAGGTGGACAAAGAAATGTCAAAAAACACATATGTTTCTGTTGTTTCCAACAATCTATAGATCAGACACCACAAAACAGATTCCCACAAAATTTGGCAGATCAAGCAAACTACACCTATTCATTTAGCTGCCAAATGTCAGGCAAATCTGACGAACACTTCCAAAGGTATTAACGTTCAAAAATTTATGTTTAACATAGAAGTTACCTTATGTTAAAACATGTTTTTTTTAGTTGCTGGCATCTGATTGGCTGATACCCATTGCACAGGGGTACATTAACTTTCAATAGATACCCAGCAGATAAAAAATGCCAGCCCAAACCTGCCCCATGCCCAGCAGAGTATCCTTGTGCCCAGCCAGCTTCCTCATTGGCAGAAGCACTGGGCACACAGTTTCAAACCGCTGCCATTTTTTTAAAATCAGTTACCAAGTGAGCATGCCCCCCCATCAGTCATGAGATCAGTTCTCTAGACTCAGAAAAAAAAACAGTTATACAACTATAGAAAGAAATAGCAACATTAAAACTAAATTTTTTTTCCAGTTTTCTATTATTTTAGTAACCTGGACCTAGTTCTGACACTGCCATAACTCCTAACCTCCGATTGCCTGCCCGGTCTCCCAAGTGCAGGTAGCAGGCAGCGCGACTCCATCTCCGGAACTCATTTGACAAAAGTCCCACTCCTGTTGTACCCTACAACAATAACTCCCTCCTGACTGTGATCCAATTTGGAAGATCAGAATGTCTGCCCCTTCAACAGCTGGAAACCCCTCCCACTCATGAACAGTGCTGCTGATTTAATGCTACCACTGCTGCCTTGCAAAGAAGCTGTATGTACACCCCGCAGTGTGACTCCATCTTTGGGATGCATTTAACAAAAGTCCCACGCCTGTCTTACCCGACCACACTGGAAAGCCTACCAGTACCACAGAACACCAGAGAATCCCTAAAATATCATGCCTAAAAAAAAAGTACTGACTTCACAGTGGTTGCAACCTGTTTCTCTTTTGATTTTTTTTAACTCACATTACTGATTTCATCCCATTTCACTTTCTGTCTTTCCATCACCGGGGTGGGGGGCAGTGACTGTGGTTTGGCAAAGGCAAATACAAAAAAATAAATAAATAAATAAACCATGTGACAGATGGGGGGTGGTGGAATAATTCAACAAATGAGAGAGTGCAAAGTATAACTTGAAACCATGACTTTCTGATGATGAGATACAATTGGAATCGTGTGGTTTCAATAAAAAATTACTGGGTCAATCTTCAAGGTAAAAAAAAAAAATTAAGACCACTGGCATACCACATTGAACTTCATGCTGTACACTTCCTGTTTTTACATGGCAGGGATCACGCAAAGCCTGGTACCAGTTGCAACTTCCAAGCAGGCAAAAATCAAAAAGACTTACAGGAAGCACAGATTACTATTTTTTAAAGCACTACAACCATGGGGAGAAACTATACTAGAAAGCCCATGAGTTATTCTGTAGGTGATAGAGCAGGGTGGGATACAAGAGAATGACTCTGTGGAGAGGGGGCACCAGGAAATGGAACAGCTCAGGGACTACTTTACAAGAAAAAGACTTTAACGTCCTTCTTACTCTTTTTTTATTTTTAAATCCCATATAAAAATGTCACAGGTAGCCCATTTTCCAAGCACAATAATACCCTCCAGAGTGGGTGGTTTGGGAAATACTGGACCTTCCCAGGGCTATAAGGCCCTCTGCCTGTGGCGTCTGGCCTCACTACATCCCTGGGCAGTCTGGTATTGCCCATACCGCCCACTCTGTCAGGTATTATTACTTACTTATCCTATGGGAAAATTCACAACTTCAGAGTGCTGTATGTATGTAACTGGTGTCCATTTCTTCACCAAACCAGCAAAGGATACATCTGTGGGACAATAGCTTGCCACCCTGTAAAGTTCAGCCCCAAATTTCTAATTGTTTTCTTCCTAAGAAGTGGCAAAGAAACTGTTTTTTGGGGCTGTTTACCTGCTTTCACTTTCAAATCATATATTTTTGTTCCCATAGGCTATAATGGGAAACTTTAAAGTTTAATAACTTTTGAATGGAATCATAATTTTTCACCAAACCTTGAAAAGGCACATCTGTGAGGCAAAGGATTTCTTACTCTGAAAATTTCAGACCACAACCTAAATATGTTTCTGAGATCCAGGTGGACAAAGAAATGTCAAAAAACTGGGATTTGTCTGTTTTTTCAATACTTTGATATCTCAGAAACCAAACAACAGATTCCCACTAAACTTCCTTTTGGCATTCTGCATGCCAAAGTTCATGCAAATCCATTGAATAGTTAAAGTGTTATTAAGATTCAAAAATGTGGGTTTAACATGGATGTTACCTTTCACTCTAACTATTCTAGCACTACTGACATATATATTTTTTTTTATATACCACAGGGGGTGAGAGCTTTCTCAGTAGGATAACTTGTGTTATTTACACTGCAGTGAGGATAAATCCTGATGACATCAGCAGAGTGAGGATATTGACATTTATCCATACTCTGCTGATGTCACCAGAATGAGGATAAATACACTGCAGCTTGCATTCTAAAGGAAACTGCTTCTGAAAAAGTTTCTCTTTCTCACTGAAGCTGCAACTTACTCAATTAGCTTTGCAAAAGACTCTCACCTATGTCCCATTGTGTTTCCAACATTGGTAGCCAATTACTGTGCTGATCTCAGTTTAAAACAACCTGAATTCTAAATGAAAGTCTTTTACAAAGCAGGTTCTGTTTCTCAGTGCTACCTGCAGCAGTTTGTATTTCCCACTGAGCCTCTGACTCATTCAGTTAGCTTTGCAAAACACATTCACCTGTGTTTCTGACTCCTAGTCCATTCAGAACACACACACATACACTGACAGCACACACAGAATGAGCAGGAAACACACAGACTAAGAAAAAATGTTCCTGCAGTTCTCACCACTGCAGTATAAATAGCACACATGATGGGCACATCATGGCATACGACAAATACTCTCACTCCTGCCTCATGAGCTGTGTATTTTCACTTGTGCCTTAGGCACTCATGAGAATACACAGCTCACTCTGCAGGAGTGAGAATATTTTCCATATCCCACTCCTGCCCATCATGTATTATATATATATATATCATATGTAATAGATATACCACTTTGAGTGTGCAGTCACGCTCTGATATCGCATGCTTAGGTTGTCGTTGTCTGCGGGCCGCGGGCAGTGTGTCAACTGCCAGGCGTGCGTATATCAAACGTAACCACCTCAAGTGGTTATCTATCTTATAAAATGTCAAAATTGTTTTGGAGTGGGGTAAAACTGCAGGTGTGCAGTCGCGGTCTGATATACGCACAGTCTCCTGATGCTCTTTCAATTGATGATGATCTTGTTTTTTTGTTACTCATTTTATAAATATATTTATACACCTGCACTTTTACCCCCTTCAAAATAATTTTGACATTTATAAGATAGATAAACCACTCTGAGGTGTGCGGTCATGCTCTGATATCGCATGCCTTGGGCAGTTAATGCACACCAAGGCATGTGTATATCAGAGCATGATTCTATCAATACATATATATCTATTATATATATATATATATATATATATATATATATATATATATATATATATACACACACACACACACACACACACACACACACATGATGGGCAGAGTGTGATATGGAAAATATTTTCACTCCTGCAGAGTGACCTCTGGATACTCATGAGTGCTGAAGGCATGAGTGAGTATCCAGAGGTCCTGATGCAGGAGTGAAAATATTTTCCATAGCACACGACTGCACATCATGTGTCTGATTTATATAGTAGGGGTTTCCCAGAACTTTTTTTTTATTTCACTTTATGTTGTGGAATAAACAAGACATAGGACAAAAAATGGAAACTTCTTCTAAAACAAGCAGAAACACTAATTTGCAATTTGGGATGAAGCAGGCTGCATTCATTTGTAGTTGAAGTATTCATGGATGTGGAAAGCTTTGCTCTTTTTTGGTTTATTGTCAATATGAAACAGGTTGCTGTTAGCTTGCTTTGGTTCTCTGCAGGAACACAATGTGCTTTTCTAGGGTAAGCAGGTGAGCTGCAGGTGGAACTGACATACTGATTAGTTTCTTAGGCTATTGAGGGTATGGTGGAGTTCCTGATTGCTGTGTTAGGGAAACCTGCCTAGAGTGATGTTATCTACATCAGAAGAGTCCAGCTGAGTTCTGACTGGTCAGGATGTCATTAAGAGATCAGGATATTGATTGTATCAGGTTGTGAGGTAAGGACAATATGTATAAATGTAAAATATTATCACACTGCGATTTTTTACCAGGAATATAAGATACATGGATATATCCACTACGCATTTGTCTCACCCCTATTGTATATTTTCACTGAAAAAAACTTTGTTAATGCATCATTTAGGATTAAAGTGACAAAAGTGGGGAAATGAGATGTTAGGGTTGAGCCCCTAACCCCCCCACACCACCATCCTCCACAGACTGACAGACGATGGGGTGTGCCATGGTGTCATGAGGCCCAGCTCTCATCCCACTCCATGTGAAAACAGGTTGACATGCAACAGTAAAGGAGAATGGGGTGAGAGATAGGCCTCATGACACCATAGCACATCCTGTTGTCTGTTGGTCTATAGAGGATGGGGTGGGGTGGTGGTGGTGTAAGGGGTTCAACCCTAACATTTCATTTCCCCACTTTTTTCACTTTAACCCTAACTGATGCATTAATAATGTTTTTGCAATGAATTTCCTTACTTTTTGAAAAAGTGTAATATAACTAGTAAATGGTATGTGTTAGTGGGAGCCCCTGGCCGCCCACCAAACTGCCCATTTGTGCATAATGATATGCATCTGTGAAAGCATGGGCCCTCTGGGACCTGTCCTCCTACTTGCATATAATGGCATAACCATACAGTAGCCCTGTAGAGTAAGGAACACTTGTAACACTAATTTGCCAATATCTTAGCAACCATAGCAGCTATGAAAAAAATTCAAGTGTTGTAATCATGACAGAGAGACCCCCATGAGAGATATTTGACAAAATCTGTATCTTGCATCATTTACAAGATTCAGGCACTGAAAAGCACTGAAAATGCACCCTTGGAACACGTTTTTGCCAATATCTCCAGAACCGTAGTAAGTAGGAAAAAATTCCACTGCTGGTGTAATCTATGATTTCAAAACTTGTTTGTACAGCTTAGGCAACTATAGGTGATCTAAACTGTGCTTAACAAAAAAAACTGTATCTCACTTAATTTTTGAGATACAGGCCCCAAAAGGCATCATGAGTACCGCATTGTTATCCTATGGGAAATTTCTCAACTTTGGAAGGTCATAACTATGTAACCAATGTATGTTTTTACACCAAACCTGCATGCATCACATCTGTGGGACACCCCTTTTTCACCCTGCAAATTTCAAACCAAAACTCCTTACCATTTCGTAGCAGTGAACTGACAAAGATTTACAAATCCTTGTTCGTGAGCTGTCAAAATCCTCATTCGTGAGGTGACAAAATCCCCATTTATGAGGCTATCCATGTTCATGAGATAGGGCCATCTGGTCTTCATCTCACAGGTGGGGATTTTGTCAGCTCACAAACGGGGATAGGCTCACAAACAGGGATTCTGACAGCTCATGAATAGGGATTGCCTGTTCACGAGATAGGGCCATCTGGTCCTCATCTCACAAATGGGAATTTGACACCTGACAAATGGGATTTGGTTCATGAACGTGGATCTTGACAGCTCACGAACAAGGATTTTATGTTCCCCATTTGTGAGGTGTCAAAATCCCTGTTCGCAAGCCGAATCCCTGTTAGTGAGGTGTCAAAATCCCTGTCCACAAGACGAATCCCTGTTCGTGAGATATGGCCATCTGGTCCTTATCTCATGAACAGTGATTTTCATAGCTCACGAATGGGGATCAGCTCATGAACAGGGATTTGGACTCCTCACGAATGGGAATCGGAAGCGAGTCATGAATGGGAATTTTAAAATAAAAGAATGCCCATTTTTTTAATTATCTGATGGAACTCAAAGACATGGTTTTGTAGAGGGCATCACCCTGAACAAACCCCATACATTTGTTTTCATAAAATGCATCCATGTGACAAGTTACAGCATTTTGTTTTGGGCTAAAAGTGAAAACAAGATGGCGGCTCACAAACATGAGCCAAAATTCTTGTTTGCAGCTGTGCATCTATTCAAAAGACTAAACTGAGCATGCTCAGAACTTGTCTTGTTCCTGAGCATAATCTCTGTCTACCCTGAACATCTCAGGCTAAAATCCCAAATGGTGTGGGTGCAGGATGATGAGGCAAATTCAGGAAAAATTGGTGGAAAAAAAGTGAAAAACACTCTTCTTTCCCTATGCACTGCACAAAATCCACACATCTGATTGAAACAAAACTTGGCAAGTCAAGAGATCTGTCCAATAGAACTGCATATATCAAATGTTATGCAAATCTGTTGAATAATTGTAAAGTTATTAAGGTGCACAATTTGGGGTTTAACATTAAACTGCTTACTCCACCCTAACTATAGAGGTGTGACTGTGCCTCCATAATATACACACACACACACACACACACACACACACATATATGTTATATATATATATATATATATATATATATATATATGTGTGTGTGTGTGTGTGTGTGTGTGTGTGTGTGTGTGTGTGTGTGTATAGATATATATATATACACATATACGTATATTATATATATATATATATATATGTGTGTGTGTGTGTGTGTATGTGTGTGTTTCTTTGCAAAAAAAACTCAGTTAATGCAACATTTAGGGTCCTGCTAAAGCTACAAAAGTAGGAAAATTTGGCTCTAGAGTTTCCAACTCTAAAACTCCCTCCACTCCCACCCCTAAAACAAATCAAGGGTACAGTCTTCCTAGGCATTGTCAACCCTAAAGTTCACTCCATATGTGTGTATGTTTTTTGGAGAGTATAGAATGGGGTGAGCATGAAGGTTGACAATGCCAAGGAAGATTGTGACCCTGATTTGTTTCAGGGGTGAGGGTGGTGTTTTAAGGTTGGAAACCCTAAAGCCACATGTCCCTACTTTTGTCACTTTAACCTGAATCCTAAATGTTGTATTAATGGAGTTTTTTTGCAAAGAATCTCCATACTTTTTGAGATAGTATAATCATTTCTTATTTGGCTGTGTGAGTGCAGAGACCTCTGGGCCCTGTGATCACAGCCCTCCATAACTTTTCAGAAAGTGTAACCCTCCATAGATGTGTATATGTATGTTTATGTGGAAGTGCAAGGCCTCTGGGCCCTGATCTTCCATTTGTAGGGCAACAGCAACCAAATTGTCAGCATATCCTTTCTAATACCCCACTTCATGAATCTGGGACTAACATTTGTCATATCATCATTCCACACCACCGCAACATCATTGCATGCCACCAGCATGAAAACACATTTTGGTAAAGAATTGAAAAATGTCAGCTGTCTCATTTATGAGGTGGTGTGAAAAAATAGCTACTTTGAGAATTTGGGGTGCAATTATTGACAGTTAAGAAAGCTATGAGAGAGTGTAATGAAATTTCAATGTGCTGTATGTGCATATTTTAACTTATTTTGACTCCAGACTTTCAAACTAGCCTTCTTACGATCTCACCTCATGAACAAGGCTGTGAAAAGTTTTAAAATCTTGCTCCAAAGGTGATTTTGCCAATCAACTGCAAAATCGCCTTTCAGTCCAGATTTGCATAATTCCACCACCATTGTTGTTCATCAGGTGGGGTCTCCAAAAGAGCATGTTGCAAATTTGATGTCAAAATATGCAAAAATTGCAAAGTTATTCATCAGTGTTTAAAACTTAATAAAATACATTGAACAATACATGCCTTAGTTTCTCATGTTGCAGTCAGTGCTTCCAGAAGCAAGATGTGTCTTTGAGCGGAAAGTGATTCTTCACCCTTGGACCTGTTCAGGTGAGTGAGTGCATGTGGTGGGTGTGGGGGGTGGGGTGGTGGATGCACAGTGGCAGGTTGGGTGGGTGGTGTCAAATCAGCGGAGACCCATTCTTTTTTCAGGGAAAATAAGATATTGAGGGATGGTTTTCTTTATTAAAGGGACTACAATACAGGGATGGCATTGGAAGATGGGGTGCCACTAAACACCAGGGAAAACAGAAAACAAAATACAGGGATAGCAATTGAATGGTGGGGGGGGTGCTACTGGACAGCAGGGAAAATGAGAAAATATATGGGAACAGCAATGGGAGGATGGTGGTGCCACTGGATACCAGGAAAAAAAAATATGGGGGTGGTTATCAGATGATGGGGGGTGCCATTAGACACCAGGGTAAAATTATGCAAATCAAGGGGACAGTGATTGGCGGGCACCACTAGACACCAGTGGAAAAATATAAAACATACTGTAGAACTATTTAGTACCTCGTAAACTTTCTATCTCGGTCAAACCTTCACTTTCCGAGTTGTGACAAATTAGCATTGTGCTTTGCTACTGGCTGACTGCCGATGATCACCTGACAGCTGTCATAGACAAATACTGTGGTCAGCTGCAGCTGTTTTGCAGTTTTAGTGCTGAGATTTAAAGTAAGCTGTAACATGTCACTGGTGAACTAGCTAAACATTCCAGGAAAAAAAATGGTAAAAGCGTGACTTCTCAGCATTGCTGACTGTTGACATTGATGCAGAACTGTTGTGAGTCACGGCCAGTGTTTCAAGGCTGATGGCAGAAAATGTGACAGAGGAGCTAGTGAGTGCATGACCTCCAGCACTGGGTCAGATTAGCGCCAACCACAATGTCATTGGTAACAATAGCTTGGCAATAATGCCGTTAGTTTTATTTTGCGGGAGGCTCTGCCCCCTGCACCCTGTTGACTGAAGGATTCTCACTCCAGTGGGGTAGATCATGGGGAACTTTAAAATATGTGGGGCTGTGGAATACTGTCAAAGAAACAAAGACCCGAGTGCACAAAAATGTTGGAGACCAGGATTAGAACCCTGGTCTCTACTGCCACTGGCCAAGATGCTCTATGCCCTAGCCCTCCATACCAGAGGAGCAGCTTGTCCAGCCTCCTGGATCCTGGTGCTCTTGTTTGCAGTGAGTACCGTGGACAGTGACCTGGGGAGCGCTTACTGAAAGCACTGTAGATACCCTCTCGCTGTCTGTGCTACCGCTACACGAACTAGCACTCTCTAGACTGGTGCTATTCGTGTAGCACTATTCTAACTGGGTACCATCACCTTCTACAAAGAAAATTCAAACTGTATGTTGTGTTTGTCCCTCTGAGGTCAGATTTCAGATTGGCCAGCGTGCAGTACAGTAGGGAGTAATGAACGCTGTCCATCTATATGAGTCAAAGTACAAGGCTAAAATCAATGAAAGTACTGTCCACACTTTTAAGTATGATTGTCTTTTAAAACTTAGAGAATCCAGACCCACAAAGTTTAGAAAAAAGCTGCCCATTGAAGCCAGAGGTCACCCTCCACTCCTTCTTGAAGAAATTGAAAAAGAATTAAAAGTGATCATTAAGTCAATCATAGCAGAGGGGGCTGTTGTTAATGGGTGCATTTTGGCTACAGTGGATTTCCCTGATTTGAAAGCACAGTTTCTGAGGTGCATACCAAATACAGCTATGCATGAACTAGTGCTACAGGAACTTGTTTTAAACCTTGATGAGACTGGTGTAAATGTGTTCCTTTGCTTTCAATGGACTATGGACAGTATTGGGAAAAAAACTGATTGAAGTCTCTGGTCTTGGGGGCAAGAGGCAAGTGATCATTGTGTTGAGCTGCTCACTATCAGGTCACTACCTTCCTCCCCAGATCATATACTAGGGTGAAACTGATCAATGCCATCAGGGCTTTACATTCCCTGCTGACTGGAGTATAGCCCATACTGATAACCATTGGGCCAATTGCAGCACAACAATCCACTATACCGACACAGTGATCATCCCTTACATTTCAAAAGTAAAAGCACAAATGAATCTTCCTGATGTGCAGCGTACAATAGTGATACTCAGCTTAAAGACAAAGAACCTCAGTGAGCAAGCACTGAGGCAATAGTTACCCCAAGGGGCATTAGCCAGGAAGCCAAGTTTCAAAGAAATACAACATTACATATACCCCCATAATGCAAAGCATCATGGGCTGTATATGCAAATCACCACAGAATATTATGCTGGTTCAACTTTAAGCAGAAATGCATGGTGCCAAAAGGCCTCTCACACGTGTTTCATCCTACCAGGACTCATCAGTGTGCCTCATCTGTATGATACCCCAATGGAATGAACCAGCTACCCTAAGATGGACTATCTGGATTATGATGTGGTGAGCCCAATAAAAATTAAAAAACAAGCTAAAAGACAAAGAACTTCAGTGTGCAAGCACTGAGGCAATGGTTACCCCAAGGGGCATTAGCCAGGAAGCCAAGTTTCAAATAAATACAAAATTACACATACCCCATAATGCAAAGCATCATGGGCTGTATATGCAAATCATCACAGAATATTATGCTGGTTCAACATTAAGCAGAAATGCATGGTGTCAAAAGGCCTCTCTCACAGTTTGCAAAGGGTGCCAACAGAAGACACATACACATGTTTTGTACTACCAGGACTCAACTTGTTCAGTGGCCATACCACAACAGACATTTTGGAAAACTTTAAGGCCAGCACATCATACTCATCTACATTCCTGCATCCTGCACCAACCTGCTACAACCATTGGACATCTTAATAAACACAATTTTTAAAGATGAACTAAAGATTCAGTTTACTGACTGGTATGCATAGCAGATATCGGAGCAGCTGTAGGTTGGGGACAACAGTTCACAAATTAAGGTTGATCTCAGATCAGTAGTATTAAAAGCATGCCATGATCAATAACTGGTAATCAGCTTTGTAAAGTTGTCAACCTGAAGAGAGGAGGTGTGTCCAATGCTTCCGATAGGCAGGCACACAGAATGCACACGACTACTGCCTAGACAGTACTGACACTGTTTTTTGTAATGTTGTTTTTCTTTACCCCTTTACCCTTTTTCTGCCTACAGTCCCCATCAAAGAGATAGAGCAGGAGCAGGAGCCAGCTACTTTCTTGAAAAACTGACTAGACACTACAAGCATTCACATACTGTAATCTTTACTCATCACTCCCTTTTACCCTTTTACTAAATTTCCCCTATTAATTTTTTTTACAGACCCCTGTACCTAATCTAGAGCTGGAGAAAGCATCCGTATCATCATCTTGCAAAACTGTGCCATAGATGAATTTGACAAAGGCAGCAATGATGATGGAGTTTTTCAGTTATTTACTTTTACCTTCTATTGGACTGTGGGTTTTCTTTGTTTTTTGGTTTAGTTGTGTTGTAATGAATAAAAAGCAGAGGCACAAAATAAAAAGTGCTTCTATGTTTGTTGTAAAAATGTTGGGGGTTGGGTTTGAGGGTAGGGCTCATTACCTTGAAAAATCAGCACCACGTGGCTATATCTTAGAAGTTATGAATGGCAATAAACAAACACTGTAAAACTATTGTGCCTTAAAGCTGCAGTGCAATTTTCAGGGTACTAAGGGCTTGCCTCACAGATGTGCCTTTTGCAGTTTTAGTGAAAATATATGACTTTGTTGCAGAGTTCTGCAGCTTTACATTTTCCTTAATTTCCCATAGGATTACACTGTAAATGAGGATGCAGCAGAAAGATACAAAGGTAAGGGGATCAGCAAATGGAAGGGGAACCACCCCCCCAACATCAGACTAAAGGAAACAGGCATGGCTATGATCAAGTAGTGGCCATAGGTAAATAAAAAGGACCTCATGTAAAGTACAGATGGGCAGACACAGAATAAGGGGATGGTACTAGAGCTATAGCAGAGGAGGGGGGGAGGCTGTGATTGGAAGGCTATGTGTGCACCAATGCCCACAGTGTGGGTAACAAAATCCCAGAACTTGTGGCATTAATGGCTTCTGAGGACCTGGATTTCATGGCAGTCACACAGACATGGTGCAATAACAACCATGCCTGGGATCTAGCCATTCCAGGGTACACACTGCACAGACAGGATAGGGAAGGCAAGAAGGGGGGAGGGGTGACATTGTACATCAGGGAAGGGATAAAAGTGACAGTCCTGCAAGGCAAGGGCGGGAAAAGCAGAGGCATTGTGGGTAACCATGGAAGTGGGAAGGGGAACAGTACTTAGAATGGGAGTGATATACTGGCCCCCAGGGCAGGCAGAGGATGTAGACAGAGAACTGCTGGAGACTATAGAGAACATGGCAACAAAGGGTGAATTGCTGCTGATGGGTGACTTCAACTTGCCAGATGTGGACTGGAACATCTTGGTGGCAGCCTCAGCCAGGAGTAAGTGATTCCTGCAATCCCTGCAAGGGACAGGTCTCACACAGCTAGTGAGGGAGCCTATGAGGTAGAATGCAATCCTGGATCTTGTCCTAAGCAATGGAGACAGGTTAAAGGAAGTCACAGTGGGGGAGACCCTAGGGACTGGTGATCATAGAGCTGTGGAGTTCACCATAAGGACATCACAGGAGGCTAGCCACACAAGGATTACAATCCTGGATTTCAGGAGGACGGACTTCGATAAGATGAAGGATGAATTCAGGAAGGCTATGCAGGGATATGATGACACAAGGGGAGTAGTGAAACAGTGAGATAAGCTATGGGAACCCTTCACCAGGTAGCAAACCATTATTCCATGCCCTGCAGCAAGAGAAAAAGAAAGAGGAAACCACTGTGGTTCTCAAGGGGAGTAGCAGAGGTAGTAAAAGGAAAAAAGATGGCATTTCTGATGTACAAGGCAACACAAAGCAAGGAGACCAGGCAAGAATACCTGGAAAAATGAAAGGAAGTGAACAAGGCAGTAAGGGCAGCAAAAGGCCCAAACTGAGGAAAAGCTAGCTAAATCAGTGAAGGAAAGAGGGAAGGCATTATTTAGGTATATTAGCGGGGGAAGAAAGACAGGGGGAGGGATTGTGAGACTTAGGGAAGAGTGAGGCAGGGTACTGGAGAAAGACATTGACAAGACAACCATCCTCAACAAATACTTCTGCTCTGTATTCACAGAAGAAGACAATGGAGAAGGTCCCCCATTAATGGAGGAGGGCAAACATGGAGAAGATGTGGACATTAGACCTTTTTCAGAGGACAGAGTAAAAAGAGCACTAGAACAGCTTAGAATGGATAAAGCTATGGGGCCTAATGGAATACACCCTAGGATCCTAAAGCAGCTCAGGGAGGAACTGGCTAAACCTCTGGCTAAGCTGTTCAGTGGATCACAAGAAACCAACATGGTTCCAGAGGAGTGGAGGAGGGCACAAGTAGTATCACTGCACAAAAGGGGTAGCAGGAAGGAGACTGGAAACTACTGCCTGGTCAGTTTGACCTTGATAGTAGGTAAAATAATGGAAACCCTATGTAAGGAAAGGCTGGTGAACTACCTAGAGACAAGGAGGCTGCTGGACCCAAAGCAACATGAATTCACTGTAAGGAGGTCATGCCAGACAAACTTGATTGATTTCTTTGAGTGGGTGACAAAAGATATAGATCAGGGCAGAGCAGTAGATGCAGCCTATCAGGACTTCAGGAATGTCTTTGACACAGTCCCACACAAGAGACTAATCCTGTGGTAGCGAGGATTCTTTATAACAGATTTAGACAGACAACTGTAATATAGTGCATAAAAAAACGCATATTCTGCATTTGTCAATTTATTGTCCAAAAAGCAAAATAAAAAAAATAAAGGATATTTACAAAAAGGAAAATAAGAGGGTGTTAATTCTTCACACCAATGTAAATCATTAGGACATCATTCTTCTTCCATTAAGCATCAAATCAAAAGAATTCCTGAGACCTTCCTTCTTGACAGTGTATAAACCTCCACACTCAGCTCTTCTTAGCTCTTGCTCAGTCTCTGATCAGAAAGCAACTGACCATCTTCCATATTCTCTCTCCTATCTATCTCCCTAGCCCTCTGGTGGACAACCTTTTATGGCAGCCTGACGTGACATCAGAGGTCAGATGACAACATCAATTAGCAGGAACACTATTTTTAACCTCTAAATTTCATAAAACAATGTCCTAGCCTGCCTAGCTTAATGCAAGTCTCTATGTCCATCATGCAGGCTCTTAAGGAGTCTCTCTTCTAAAAGAAAAAAAGGCTAAATAAATCCTTAATTACAGGCCATGACATCACACTTGGGAGCTGACTCCTCCCCTACTGTGATGTCACTGACTGCTTCTCCCATAAATACAGTCAGTTCAGGAGCTGTCAGCCCTATAGCAGGACCTCTGGAAACATTATCAGGTAATGACCCTTTTTCTTTTATTTCTGGCTCATTGTAACATTTTAAATCAGAAGAAAAATATTCAGTAGCTATCACTAGGCTTGAAAAATGTAAGCAGAAAGGCAGCGCTCTTATCTGTTTACTCTTGCAAGCACTAGGAACCTACTGCTTTTTAGAGAAATAAACATTTTCTGTACCAAACTTAGCTTTGTAAACAGCTGTTGGCTGAAAACTTTCAGCCATCGGCTCCCATTTCATTTTCAGCCCTGTTTTGCTTGACAGCAAAGCTAGCTTCTTTGCTGTACCTGATACCTGCAGCATTTCTTTATATGGGCATCACAGGTGTTTTATGTACTTAAACTCCCTTCAGTTTTTTCTAAGGGAGTATTTTTCTGTGCCCCCAACTGAGTTAGCTCAGTCTACACACTTGCTGCAAGACAAAGGAGCATGAAACAACAGGGGCAGATTTTGTACATTCTTTGTAATTCTGCATCCACTTCAGAGCTATGTCTTCTTTATAAGAAACCACTCCTGGTGGTTAAACAATCATTTCAAAACACACATCAGCTGGGACCAAATTCAACATACTGCTAGCAGCAGCAGGGAACCACTGCTCTTTCTTTAAGGCACCAGTTATTTTTCAGGAGCTGCTTTTAAATGGGAACACAGGCATTTTAACAAATACGGGATAGAAAAGAATAGAAAATAGATATCAGGTTGGCCACCCTGATAGGGTAATGAAAGGATAGTCAGAAAAAAAAGGAGAAAGGACAGAGTGAAATAGAACACCTAAGGGGATTGCCTGTTTTAAATCCTCATTCTGGCACACTCCCCCCCACACAAGAAGGCAATCATGCAGATGTTTGCCGAAAAGCCCTCCACCCTAGGAAGGGTTGGAACTTCCGCCCACCCATTTCCTGAAGTTCCCCTCAGGGACCCTTAAACAACTAAATGGTATAAAGCATTCAGTTTATACAATATAACAAATACCGTTTTTCATACGTTCATTTCCCTGAGGTGTGTACTATGTGCATTATGCACAGTTAAAGTTTCCACTGACTGAGCAGTACCATTAGGAACCTGGTGTGCTCCAAACCTCGACAAGAAATCAGCATTTTGATGTTGCTTTCCAGCCCTATGCCTAACAGAAAATTTGTATGGCTGGAGCGGCAAATACCATCTTAAAATGCATGAATTCTTGTCCTTCATCAGGTTCAACCAACATAGTGGGTTGTGATCAGTAACAATAATGAATTCATTTCCCCACAGGTAATATTTGAGGGCCTCTATCGCCCACTTGATAGCTAAACATTCCTTCTCTACAGTAGAATATTTCTTCTCTCTCTCTCATGGAGCTTTCTACTGATAAACAGAATAGGATGGTCTTCTTGGTGGTCATGTTGACTTAGAACAGCCCTATGCCTGTATCAGAGGCATCTGTTTGTAGTTCAAAGGGCTTGGCAAAATCAGGGCTATGTAAAACTGGGGTAGAAACACAAGATGGCTTTTATTTTTGTGAATGCCCCCTCACATGCTGAACTCCATTTTACTTTGTTAGGGTTCTTGTTTTTCGTTAAGTCAGTCAAGGGAGTAGCAATTTTAGAGAAGCCGGGAATAAAACGTCGGTAGTAACTTGCCAAACCTAAAAAGGACCGGACGTGTCATTTTGTGGTTGGCACAGGACTATTTGCTACGGCCTCAACTTTACTTATCTGGGGCTTCACCATCCCATTACCGATAATGAAACCTAAGTAACGGGTCTCAGTCCTGGCTATGGCACATTTGGATGGGTTAATGGTAAGGTCTGCATCCTTAATACTCTGAATAACTGCACTAAGGTGTACCAAGTGTGTATTCCAGTTTGGGCTGTAGATGACAACGTCATCTAGATACGCTGCACTGTACTGTTTATGTGGTCTTAGGATATGGTCCATGTACCATTGAAAAGTAGCCAGAGCTCCGTGCAATCCAAATGGCATGGTGGTAAAATGGTACAGTCCAATTGGGGTGCAAAAAGCAGTTAGTTCTTGGGCTCGGGGTGCAAATGGTATCTGCCAGTACCCCTTTGTCAAATCTAGGGTACTGATGTACTTGGCAGACCCGATTTGATCTAATAAATCATCAATCGAGGCATTGGATAGCCATTGAATTCTGACACTTCATTTATCCTTCAGAAATCCAAACATAATCTAAGTCCTCCCTCCTTTTTGTGTACCACTACCAAAGGGGAAGACCAGGGACTACGGGAAGGAACAATCACCCCTGCCTTCTCCATTTTTATCACCTCAGCAATAACTTCAGGCCTAATTTTTTCAGGAAGCTTGTATGGTTTCTGGTGGATAGGTTTGGTTTGTGTGACTCTTATGTCATGGGCCACCCCCTTTGCTCTACCTGGGGTTTTGGTAAAAGTCTTTGTGAAATATGCCAAGAGGTGATCAATCTCTTGTCTCTGTGTCTGGTCTAACTCAGGGTTTATCTGTATGCCATCCTCTTTGTCCTTTGTCTCTAACCTTTCATAGGCTCATCTATCTCAGTTTCTCCCTGTTCGAGCAATAAACAGTGTTGAGACCTGTGGTTTCTACCCACTTTCGTGAGTAGATTTGCATGGTAGATCTTCTTCAAGGGTCTATGGCCGGGCATTTCAATTTCATAATTGACTACACCAGTCTGGCGTAGTATCACATAAGGCCCTTGCCATCGCATCAGCAATTTATTTTCAGAAGATGGCAGTAACAACAACACTTTTCACCTGGTTCAAACATCTTAGTTTTTAACCCACATCATACAATTGTTTTTGCTTACGCTGAGTCTGGTCTACATTCTGATGTGCTATTGTCATATAGTTCACCAAACGCCTCTTAAAGATGTCATATACTCTAAAATGTTTTACACCCACATTGGTCCCTGCCTCCCAATGTTCTTTTACCACATCAAGCGAACCTCTGGGATTCTGCCCATATAATAGGGTAAATGGAGAGAATCCTGTGGTGGACCGGTGCACCTCCCTGTAGGCGAATAACAAATAGGGTAGGAATTTATCCCAGTCCCTGCCTTCATCATGCACAAACTTCTGTAGCATGCTTTTCAGGGTCTTATTAAAGCGCTCCACAAGACCATCAGTTTGGGGATGATAGGGCGAAGTTCTAATAGCTGGTACTCCCAACAGTTTATATAATTCCTGCAACATTACAGATGTGAAGTTGCTGCCTCTGTCAGTTAGAATGACTTTAGGGATTCCCATCCGACTGAACACTTTAGCTAATTCCTCAGCAATGTGAGGGGCAGTGACAGTCCTTATTAGAATTGCTTCGGGGTACCGAGTGGCGTAATCACATATCACTAGAATATATTGATTACCCTTGGAGCTCTTAAGGAGTGGACCAACCACATCCATAGCCACTCTGTCAAAGGAGGTAGTAACATGAGGTATAGGCTGCAGGGGTACTGAGTCCTTCTTCCCTTTTTGGGCCACTAGTTGGCATTTCGGACAGGCCCGACAGTATGCAGCTACATCTTGGTGAACCCCCCTGGCCAACAGAATTGAGACAGAATGCGCTGCATTGTTCTATCTCTTCCCTCATGTCCAGCCATAGGGATGTCATGTGCTAAATACATCACTTTATCCCTGTACTTTACTGGTACTATTAACTGTTCAGTTTCTTCAGCAGTTACTGGATCAACAATGCTACGGTACAGTATGTTATTTTTAAAGATAAAACGTGATTGTCCTGGCAGTACATCCTTGTTCACCTGCAAAAACAAAGATTGTAAAGTCACATCCTGTTTCTGTTCCTGTGCAATGTCCTACATCGCAGCACCTGGTATATTAGACTGGTTCCCAACATGATGCAAGTCCTTCCAGGCTTCTTTTTCCCTTTTTCTAGTTTTTCGTGATTTTCTAGTTTTGCTGCCAGTCTCAAAATAGTCTGCATCAAAAGGGAAATGTCCTGCAATAGCTGTGTTTTAGCCTGGGACCTGGTAACCACATGTACAGGTTCTTGTGTTATTATGGTTTTTATCAGGAGATCGAAGTGAGGGAAATCCTGACCAACAATAACAGGAACCGTAGACGGGGACCAATCCCACCAAATATATTATGACTTGTTGTTCACAGTGATGTCTAAACAAGCTGTATGATATTGATGGATGTCTCCATGAACACAACAAACAGTTGTATCACAGTCACGTTTGGGTACATCCAGGCCAAATCTGCTCTGATCAATGTCTGGACGACCCTGAGTCTAATAGGCCCAAGGTTTGCTGTTCCCCAATCCTACAGATGTCACATATCCAAAATTAGCTAGGGCTATGTGAGTTAGGTCAGGGCATTTATTGGGGCAGTTCCTCATGATATGCCCTTTCCTAGGCAACCATGGCAAATAATCTCTGAGTAAGGGATCCTACCACCCTCTCCCTTCTATAGATCTGTCTCTGGAATTAGAATCAGAAAATTGGTTTCTTACCAGAGTGCTGGATTGTCCCGTTACCTTGGGTACCCCTGGCTCTGGTGGTCCGTGCTGCCAAGTAGTCCTCTGTAAGCTTGATGGTGTTCTCACCTGTTTCAGGTTTGTGTTCTCTCACCCAGACTTGTACATCCATAGGTAACACTTGGATAAACTGCTCGATTATAATCAACTCCATAATCTGCTCAACTGACTTGGTGGTAGGTTGCAGCCATTTCCCACAATAGTCTTTTAGACGGGCATAGGTCTCTCAGGGGGTATCCAGGCTAGTCATTTTCTGTGAGCGAAAAAGCTGCCTGTAGGTTTCTGTGCTGATGTTGTACCTTCTCAGAATCTCTTCCTTGACATTGTCATAAGTGGTAGCATCAGTCCCACTAAGCTGACTGTAGACAAGTTGCGCTCTTCCGGATAAATAGGGCACCAACCGAATCACCCACTGGTCCCTAGGCCAATAGCATGTCTGGGCCACCCTCTCGAATGTCGTGAGGTAGGCCTCGATATCATCATTCTCCATCAACTTGGTTAATTTAATGTCTCTAGGGACAGTCCTATCTGGTTGGCCCTGTGTCATATCATGGATGGCCTGCAAAGTGGCAGTCCATTTTTCATCCTGGCGTCGTCTTTCCTCTGCTTGAAGTCTCCGATCCTCGTCCCTCTGCTTCCGGTCTTCCTCTCGTTGTCGCTCCATCTCGAGTTGGCGTAGACAAAGCCATTTTAACAACTCACTAGGGTCATCTGGTGCTGGGATGGTCTGGCCTTCTTCCTTCTCCTTTTTAGGATTGCCAGCCACTGCTGTGGCACCTTCCACTTTATCCTCATCCTCGGTCCACATTATCTTCAGTCTAGTTACTGGAGTCAAACCTGGAAATGGTTGTATACCAGTTCTTTGACTTATGGACCGTGTCAGATGAAATGCACTAATGTCTGTTTGCCCACTTTTACTCATCTGTTAGGGTGCTTTTGTAGCAACACCCTCCTGGCAATGCCTCCCGGGCAGCCTCGACGTACCAGGGTAAGAGAATCCCACTTCTGACACCAGTTGTGGTAGCGAGGATTCTTTATAACAGATTTAGACAGACAACTGTAATATAGTGCATAAAAAAGCGCATATTCTGCATTTGTCAATTTATTGTCCAAAAAGCAAAATAAAGAAAATAAAGGATATTTACAGAAAGGAAAATAAGAGGGTGTTAATTCTTCACACCAATGTAAATCATCAGGACATCATTCTTCTTCCATTAAGCATCAAATCAAAAGAATTCCTGAGACCTTCCTTCTTGACAGTGTATAAACCTCCACACTCAGCTCTTCTTAGCTCTTGCTCAGTCTCTGATCAGAAAGCAACTGACCATCTTCCATATTCTCTCTCCTATCTATCTCCTAGCCCTCTGGTGGACAACCTTTTATGGCAGCCTGATGTGACATCAGAGGTCAGATGACAACATCAATTAGCAGGAACACTTTATTTTAACCTCTAAATTTCATAAAACAATGTCCTAGCCTGCCTAGCTTAATGCAAGTCTCTATGTCCATCATGCAGGCTCTTAAGGAGTCTCTCTTCTGAAAAAGGCTAAATAAATCCTTAATTACAGGGCATGACATCACACTTGGGAGCTGACTCCTCCCTACTGTGATGTCACTGACTGCTTCTCCCATAAATACAGTCAGTTCAGGGAGCTGCCAGCCCTATAGCAGGACCTCTGGAAACATTATCAGGTAATGACCCTTTTCTTTTATTTCTGGCTCATTGTAATATTTTAAATCAGAAGAAAAATATTCAGTAGCTATCACTAGGCTTGAAAATGTAAGCAGAAAAGGAGCGCTCCTTATCTGTTTACTCTTGCAAGCACTAGGAACCTACTGCTTTTTAAGAGAAATAAACATTTTCTGTACCAAACTTAGCTTTAGAACAGCTGTTGGTTGAAAACTTTCAGCCATCGGCTCCCATTTCATTTTCAGCGCTTGTTTTGCTTGACAGCAAAGCTAGCTTCTTTGCTGTACCTGATACCTGCAGCATTTCTTTATATGGGCATCACAGGTGTTTATGTAATTTAAACTCCCCTTCAGTTTTTTCTAAGGGAGTATTTTTCTGTGTCCCCTCCCCCGACTGAGTTAGCTCAGTCTACACACTTGCTGCAAGACAAAGGAGCATGAAACAACAGGGGCAGATTTTGTACATTCTTTGTAATTTTGCATCAACTTCAGAGCTATGTCTTCTTTATAAGAAACCACTCCTGGTGGTTAAACAATCATTTCAAAACACACATCAGCTGGGACCAAATTCAACATACTGCTAGCAGCAGCAGGGAACCACTGCTCTTTCTTTAAGGCACCAGTTATTTTTCAGGAGCTGCTTTTAAATGGGAACACAGGAATTTTAACAAATAGGGGATAGAAAAGAATAGAAAATAGATATCAGGTTGGCCACCCTGATAGGGAAAAGAAAGGATAGTCAGAAAAAAAAGGAGAAAGGACAGAGTGAAATAGAACACCTAAGGGGATTGCCTGTTTTAAATCCTCATTCTGGCACAAATCCACAAGCTGGCAGATCTGGGGGTGGGGACAGAGGTGGTCACATAGGTTAGAAACTGGTTGAGGAACAGAACACAAAGAGTGGTGGTAAATGAGGTTAGCTCACAGGAGGGATGGGTAACAAGTTGTGTACCCCAGGGATCAGTGCTGGGACCAGTGCTCTTTGATGACTTCATAAGCGATATTGCAGAGGGTCTAGAAGGGAGGGTTAGCCTGTGTGCAGATGATACAAAGCTATGTAATGGTAGATACACAGGAAGGTATAGAAAAAATGAGGAGGGTTCTGAAGAGGCTAGAAAACTGGTCCAAGGAATAGCAGTTGGGTTTCAATGCAAAAAAGTGCAAGATTGTACACGTAGGGGGAAGGAATCCTAAGGCTGACTATGAACTAGACGGGGTAACAATGGAGGCCACCACAGAGAAAAGGGATCTAGGGGTAGTCATAGACGAAAACTTCAAAGTGGATAAACAGTGTAACAAAGCAGTTGGAAATGCTAACAGAATACAAGTGTGCATAGGGAGGGGTATAACAAGTAGAAGCAGGGAAGTGGTGGTACCATTGTACAACTCCCTTGTAAAGCCTCATCTGGAGTACTGTGTTCAATTCTGGAGGCCCCATCTCCAAAAATACATAGGCAGAATGGAGACAGTACAGAGGATGGTGACAAAAATGGTGTCGGGGATGCAGCATAAGTCGTATGAGGAGAGACTCTGGAGAAAAGGGGGGGACATGATAGAGAACTTCAGATATCTAAAGGTGATCAGCAGGGTACCAGAGGGGTGCATCTTTCACATGAAGGGAAATAGCAGAACAAGGGGGCACAGCATGAGACTAAAAGGTGGAAAACGTAGAGGGAACTTCAGGAAATTCTGCTTCACTGAAAGGGTGGTGGAGAGATGAAACAGTTTCCCCCAGGAAGTGGTGGGGGTGGCCACAGTTCAGGGATTCAAGAATGTGTGGGATAGGCATATTGGAATTATTAAGCTAGGGGCAAAGGGGGGGCTTGTAGCATCTAGGGTACCTTAAGCATTAAAAAGAGGGATAGGGCAGACTGGATGGGCCACAAGGCCCTTATCTGCTGACAACATCTGTGTATCTATGTGTACACAGTCATTTCTTTGTCACTGCACTGTGAAGAAGTGGTTTGCAATTTGGGGCTGAAATTCTCAATGTGCTAAGGGATTGCATCACAGATGTGTCTTTTGTTGGTTTGCTGAAATTATATTACTTTGCTATGGAGTTCTGTGGCTTTACATTTTTGTCAATTTCCCTTAGGGTTACATTGAAATGTGAGGTGTACACAGTTGTTTCTTTGTCACTGCACTGTGAAGAAACAGTTTGCAATTTTGTTCTGAAAGTTTCAGAGTACTGATAGATTGCCTCTCAGATGTGCTTTTTGCTGGTGTGTGAAAATATATTACTTTAGTCTGCAGTTCCTCAGCTTTACATTCTACTTAATTTTCCATAGTATAATTTACATTAGGGTTAGGTTATTTATCTGTTGGAGATAATGGGGGGGGGCACATATCTGATATTGTTCAGTGTGTCTAGGTACACCTAATGTTGTGTGTGCCCCTATTAAATATTACTTCTTCCTGAGTTAGGTTAGAGTTAGGTTATGTGTATGTTATAGTTAAGGGGGGGCACATATCTGGTATTGTTCAGGGTGCCAAGGTATACCTTCTGTTGTGTATGCCTGCTTTTAAATATTACTTGTTCTGGAGTTATAGTATGTTAGAGTTAGTTTATGTGTCTATTCATTGGAATTCATGAGGGGCATATATCTCATATTATTCAGGGTGCTGACGTATACTCTCTGTCATGTGTGCCCCCCATTAAATATTACATGTTGTGGAGTTAGGGTTAGATATACCTGTTAGGGTTACTGTTGCAAAGTCATATGTGACTTAAGGTACACATACTACTAAGGACTGATGCATGGATGGGAGTACAGGGCTTAGAGGGCCCTGAACTCTCTCACACAAATATGGATATTATTAAGGACTAATGCATGGATGGCAGCACAGGGTACCACTTCACCATCTAATAAATTATGCATGGATGGGAGTGCTGCCTGAGAGGGCCATGTGCTTCCACATGCAAATACGCATAGCATTATAGAGTGGTGGTGGCACCAGACCTAGATGGCCCTGGGTTCCCACATGGAAATAAGGATACAATTACACTCTGTGAAGAATTATTGATGGTTAGGAGTGCAGGGCCCTCAAGGTCATGTGCTCCTACAAGCAAATAAGGCTACAATTATACTTTTTCAAAACGTAAGGAAATTCTTTGATAAAAAACTTTGCAAATGCTTCACTTATGGATCCAGCATCAAAAGTTTGGAAATGTGGTGTAAGGGTTTCCAAGCCTAACACTCCACTCTACACCCACCCTCCATGCACCAACAGGTGCCAAGGTGTGCCTTGGGGTTGTCAGCCCTAACACGTACCTCATTCTTTGCTACTGTACTACCTCAGCTTCAGTACACATGGGACAGAGTAAGCATTACAGCTAACAACCCCAAGCCACACCTCAGGTGCCTGTTGTAGCATGGAGAGTGGAGTGTTAGGGTTGTGAAGAAGATATATCTATCCATCTATCCATCTATCTATCTATCTATCTATCTATCTATCTATCTATCTATACACATATGGTTACCTAAAATTTTGCATTTTAATAACTTTGCAACCATTTGACCGATTTGCATGAAAGTTTCATGTGCCATTGGGGACCAAAGATCTCTGGATTTCGCTAGTGTTGTTCAGTTCTGATGTGTGGGTGCGGAGATACAGAATGTCAAAAAACATTCAAATTACCATTTTGTGTAAATTTTTTGTCATGTCAATTCTTAGAAATGGCTAGGGGAATTTATCTGAAATGTTTAGGGTATATCGGGCTTGGGTCACATATATGCCTTTTTCAAGGTTTGGTGAAAAAATGGTAATAAGTTCAAATGTTATTAAAAATTTAATTTTCCCATTATTTCATTACCAGGAGAGACACACTAAGCTGAAAGCTTGTTTACAGGTGTGATCTGGGAGCACAAGGAAATTAAGTGACTTGTTCAGTGTCACACAATATGAAAGTGGGGGCTGTGGGATTCAAACCCAGGTCTCCAGGTTTGGAGCTCAGAGCCTTAAACCACTGTGCTTTACTGCTTCAAGTTCCTATGGGACAAATTAGATGTGCCATTCAAAACAAATGTTTTATTGCACAATAGTGGTATTTCTTGTTGCAAATGCACATTGTAGTGTTGAGATTCAACCATCTTGTTTTCAGTTAGTGAGACAAACAAATTAAAATATTTCAAAACATTCTTACTGGTGGTAAACATCAGATGTTGTGTTTACGTAATCAGGGCCCAAGGAATCTGATTCTGGGGTCAGTGTGCCCCCAAAATGCCCAGAAATATGTTAATTTTGTCCATGTATGCATTTGTGCCACAAATTGTGGTAGTTTCTTTGTGAAACAAGGGGAGTTTGTGCCACAAAATTGTGGCAAAATCCATTTGTTTTGTGAAACAAGGAAGGGTGTCTCATAAATGAGCTACCACAATTTGTGACCAAATATATCCACAGACAAAATTCACATATTTGGGGGCATTTGGGGTGGAAGACTGACTCCAGAATCTGATTCCTTGTCCCCGATTCGGTAAACACCTATTGGTGTTTATTTAATTCAAGTATTGTTTTAGGTCTTTCTCACTCCCTGATCTCCAGTGGATCCCCCTTTATAGTTCCCTGGGTCTAGTGGCACCCCCACCCTCCTATTCTCATTGATATTTTTTTTAATTTATGTACAGTATTAATATAATCTGACACCAGGATGCCCACTCCTGATGTTAGATGCCTCCCTGCAACCCCTTGTCTTATCATTTTCTGTCATTGGGGGACAATCCCTGTGTCAGCACTGGAAGTTTCACTAGCACTGTAGGACACTAGGAGCCCACTCCAAGTTTCCTGAAATATTTATTTTATTTTTTTACCTATAAAGAAGAAAATCATTCCACAATGACTTTTTTTCTGAATAAAAGAAAACTGTCTCTCATTATCCCTGCCATCCCTTCCCCATCCCAACCCTCCCACTTAACACCCATCAACCCACAACCCCCCCTTACCTTATACTTATCTCTGGATGCTGTTGCTGTCATCTTCTATGGACCAGGACATGTCTGCACTCTTCAAAGCCGACCTGCAAACTGAGGAAGCAAGATAAGTGCTATATACCTTATTTCAATGGCATTTTGAACTTATGTTCATAATTTTGCCATTTTTAGGTATTTTTTCATCAAATTCTCAACAATGGGTTTTTGAGAACTCTCCTCCTGAACACTGCCACTGTCATTTCATTAGTCAGGCCCAGAAGGGGATTTTGATGTTTCTGTATGAAATCACCTTTCAGGACTGAATAATGAAATTTCACCACTAGTGTACATGAGGTGGGGTCCCAAAAAGTCTATGTTGATAATTTCTAAATTCCTTAAAATTGGCCGAGTTATGACTGTTTCTTGAAATTTTTCTATGCATGCTTATAAGGATGGTAATTTGCAATAGTTTTAGTCCATATTTTCAACAAAGCCATTTCTTCACAGCACCTAATGAACAGTACAGCTATCATTTTGCATATCCTGCCCAAAATGTGCTTTTGCCCCTGTGGCACAGAATGGCATTTTGGCAGAGATTTAAAAATCTTCAGCTATGGGTTTTATTAGGTGGGGTCATAAGAAGACTATCTTCAAATTCCGGGATCAAAATATGAAAAAAAGCCAATGTTATGACCATTCATTGCAATTTTGGTATGGTCACTCTTAACTTTGGAAATATTAAGTATTATAACCCCAGATTTTTGACATAGCCTTCTTACTACCCAACCTCATGAATGTCACAGCTGTAATTTTTCAAATCCTGCCAAAAATGTGTTTTCACACGTGTGGGGCAAAATGGCATTGCAGTTGTACAGAATTATGGTGTGGCATGGATTTGAACATTTTCTGTGGTGGGGTAATGAGGTGGAGTAATAAGATGGCTATGCTGACAATTTTGTTACTGTTGTCCTATAAATGAAAGTGCAGGGCCTGGAAGGCCCTGTGCTTCCACAGCTCTCTCTCTCTCTCTCCATATATATATATATATATATATATATATATATAGGATACATGATGGGCATGAGTGTGATATTGCAAATATTGTCACCCAGCAAAGTGAGCTCTGGATATCTCACTCATGCCGAATATCCAGAGCTCACCATGCAGGAGTGACAATATTTGCCATAGCACACAATTTTACCATCATATATTCGATATATACAATAGGACCAAGAGTTTTAGAAGTTTTGTTATGCTCTCTTGTGTTCTGTTCCTGTTTATGTGTTTGTTCATTCTGTATGAGCTATTCTGAATGGGCTGGCAATGTTATAAACTCTGGGAGACACATGAGTGTGTTTTGCAATGCTAAATTAGTTAGTTTTAGGTAGGAGTGAGAAACATACTTTTGTGAGGCTGTACTGTTTAGAAGTCTTGCTACAGTGAAGCTGAGAGCATCACAGTAATTGTAATGAGCTGAAAGGCAGAGTGTCAGAACAGCTGATACTGTTTTCAGTGGTAATTAAGTTAGCTGCAGGAAGAGTGCAGAGTGTTCTGTGAAATTGTGCTCTTTAGGATTCTGGCTGTAGTCAAGCTGATAGTATCACAGTAATTGTAATGGGTGAGAATCAGAGTTTGAGGAACAAGTCAGAGTTTGTTTCAGTGGTAGTTGAGTTAGCTGCAGGCAGTAGTTTAGACAGTTCTGTGAAGCTGTGCTGTTTAGAATTCTGTCTGCAGTCACAGTAATGAGCTGGAAATTGGTGGGGGGGGGGGTTGGTGTGTTTTGTAATGCTCACTGAGTTAGCTGTAGGCAGCAGTGAGACCTCTGAAGTAGTTCTGCATTTGTGTCTATGGTAACAGCACAGGTGTTTCTTGCATGCTGAGGGGAAAGCTGCATCGAGTGATGACCTTTTTTGACCTGTGTGTGTACATGGCTGATATCATCACAGTAGAGCAGAGGATAAAAATATCACACTGCAGTGGATGATACACTGTTTTATCTCACTCATTTACCACTCACCCCTATTGTGTGTGTATATATATATATATATATATATGTAAATATATAGATAGATATAATATACATCTACTGAGGGATAGGTGCGCAGGGCCCTCCCATAGACAAATAAGGATATGATTATACTATCTGAAAAAGTAATGAAATTCATTGCAAAAACTTTGTTAATGCAACAGTTAGGGTTCCCACCATCAAAAGTTGGGAAAAGTTGTGTTAGGGTTTCCAACCTAACACTCCACCCCACCCCACCCCCATCCTCCATGCACCAACAGGCATATGGGTGTGCCTTGGGGATGTCAGCCCTAATGCTCATTTTAGTCTCCTATATTGAAACATCTTACCTTCCTTACATGTGGATTGGGGTGAACGTTACTGCTGATTACCCCAAAATACACCCTGAGGCATGTTAGTGTGTGGATGGTGTAGGTGGAATGGAGTGTTATGGTTGGAAACCATCATTTCACATTTTCCTACTTTTGTGGCTTTAACCCTAACTAGAGAATTAACAAAGTTTTTTTGCAATTTATTTCCTTATTTTTGAGATAGTATAATTGTGTCCTTATTTGACTGTTGGAGTGCAGGGCCCTTCAGGCCCTGCTGTCCCATCCTTCCAAAAATGCATATTTTTCTGTAGCTGCTTCATGCCCTGTAATTCCATTTATAGGACAACAGTGACAAATTTGTCAGCATAGCCATCTTATTATCTTACATCATGTACTCTGTACAGAAAATGTTTTAATCCCCGTCAAAACATAATTCTGTGCAACTGCAACACCATTCTGCACCACAGTTGCAAAAAGACATTTTGACCAGGATTTGAAAAATGAAAGCTGTGACATACATGAGGTGGAGTAATAAGAAGGTTATGTTGAAAATATGTGGTTAAAATAGTTAAAATGTCAAAAGTTACGAGCGTACATTGCCAAATTGAAACAAATGGTCATAACTTTGCCATTTTTACATATATTGACCACAAATTTTCAACATAACCTTCTTATGACCCCCCCCCCATGAACAAAGCCAGGAAAAATGTTCAAATACCACCCAAAAGGTGAATTCACCAAGTGATGGCAAAATCACTTTTTGGGCAGGAGCTGCTGTATAACAGTCATATTGTTCATGAAGTGGGGTCCCCAAAAGGTGATGTTGAAAATCTGGGGTTAAAATAAATGGCCAAGTTATGCACCAAAATTGAATCGCCGGTCCCAGAAGCAAGACATGTCTTCAATCTGAGAGTGTATCTTAAACCTGGGGCCTGTTCATTTGAGTGAGGATGTGTGGGTGTGTACTGGTGGGTGTGGGTGTGGTAGGTGCTAAGTAGGAGGTGTAGGTGGGGGTGCTAATTGATGAGGGACCATTTTCTTTTATGACAGGTTCTAAAAAAAAAACATTGAGGGATCATTTTCTTTATTTCAGGTTAAAAAGGCTGTGCCTGAAATAGGAGGGTGGGCTTTGTCATTAGACACCAGAGAAAACTATGTCTGAATAATGGGGATACTGACTGGAAGGTAGGGGGTGCCACTAGACACCATAAAATGTATCATATATTTAGAGGGACCATGATTGGCTGGTGGGGGTCTGTGTCTTTCAAAGGATTTTTATACTAGGTAATCCATTACCAGTTATTACCGTGCTTGTCCCTTGGGTCCACCCTTTATTTGTGGCTATTATCTATCCAGATCTTGACCCCATACTACCTTTACCTTCAACTCAGGCATTTTATTAACTAAATATACCATGCCCATATCATTATCTTCATTGAGGTCCTGTGCAAAAACTCCAGGCCTTCCAACTGCAGCCCATTCTTAGCATTTACATGGTATATAAGGATTGGATCCTTCTCCCTAAATTAGGCAGCTGTTATTGGTGTGAATGATGGGCCAGAAAAATAAAACTAACATATAACACTAACACTAATACATAACACTAAAACACATTAATCATAGGAAAATTAAAAACGAGGAAAATACTGGCCTCATCCAATACCAATTTCCATCACTATCATCATAAATATAATGTGTATGTGAGGAATGTCCATAAATTAGAACCCAAATAGGATTCAAAATGTTAGTGGCTTTCACTAAGACCTGATATAGTTGCAACATTCCCCTTTTTAAATGATCTAGGCTAGCCTTTTTGTGAAAGTGCCTCATATAGCCACATCGGGGGGGGGGGCACTTGTTCATGCCTTGTATTGCTAGCATGTCACATATTGTTAATTTGTTTCTTAAAAAAAATAACTAAAATAGTACCTCTGGGTAAAGTCTCTACAGGAGAGTCACCTAAATGCAAAAATGAATGAAACATCCTCACTGAGAGAACTTCCAAATACAAACTTCATTTTCCTGTTATAGTATCTAGTCCATTGTTTTAGTTCTGCTTGTCCCATTATTTCTCTGATAATCATGTCTTTCTTTGCAGCTATTCATCTTTCATGTTCTGCTTATGTCTGTCCTTTGTATCCAGACTTTTGATCTTTAATTGATACAAAAAACATCCTGAAGCACATATTCCACATGTTCCTCTATCTTGCACTTGGTTATTAACAACTTATATTCTATTTAAATTACAGTAGGTTGTGTTTCTAAGTCCTTAATTGCTTTCATCAAGAAGTTTCCTGAAGGATTGTTTCCATCCTGTATATAACTTTTAGGGGAGAAGGTTCTAGTAATTGTTTTATTAAAACTTTTCGTTTTTCCCCCAGATTGGTAATACATTCCGTAATTGTTTATTGCTATATTTTGACTTAGATTTAGAATTCCCTTCTTTTTAAAAAATGTTTGCCTTTCTCAGTTTCATATCATTTTCTTGTATCTTATTATCTTGGTCCATCTTACTCAGTTACAGTCAGCTTAATAGCACAATCATCTTATTCGCACTGTAAGTTAACAAGATTATTTATTAGCTTTGTTAATTGGATTCATCTAACCAGATACTCTAGGAAAAATGGTGGACAGTTTAATAAACTAGTATAAAAGAACTAAGAGAAACACAGGTTCAAAACAAATTCAATTGTAAAATCAGTCACAGACAATAAAATATTGTGTAAAAAGTTTTGTGCATAACAAATATTAAATATTAGAGATTGCTATGTTTACTAAAAGTCCATAAATCTGATTTAAAAATCAGAAATAGTTCAACAGTCCAATAAATGTTACCCTAATAAATTCTTATCAGTATGAGTTCACTGCTGTATACCATGATTAAAGGATGATCAGTTTAGCATAATGTCTAAGTATATATATATTTTTTTTTTATTTCTTGTAACCATGAGAGGCTTGCCAGTTAGTGCTGCATGGAACGTGGAATTCCATAGGCATAATCAGCACAGAATAACCATTCTGCCAGTGGAATTTTCACTGGAATTTCACTGTTTCTTCAGCAGAATTCTACCTACCATGATCTGCATAATAATATTCCATGGAAAAGTAATTTTTCTGCAGAAAATTATTCAGCAACAATTTCCATGGAAAATATTGAGATCCGCAGAATAATATTCAGTGGAACAGCATTTGTTTCTGTGTAAAATCATTCCACAACTATTTTATAATGTGGAATTTCACCGTTCCATTTGTGGTGAAATTCACTGAAATTTTGGCAGAATTTTGAAAATTCTGCAGAATTTCATTCTGCCACAATTTGAAAATTCTGCACAGCACTATTGCCAGTAGATTCATTTCGCTAGTCTTTTAAAAGAGATTTCTTTTGTGAATCCACCAGACCTTATAATTCAATTGAGTCTGCAGCCTTTATATAAGTACAAGAAGAAGACATTTGAGTTCTTTCTTCCATCGTTGCTTAAAATTTTAACCATATTTCAGAAGAGTTTAAGAACAGCCACAATATTGTACATTGCTTGGAGGGTAATTTCACATTAGCAGAGCTCCAACTAGATTAGAATTAGTTATTGCAAACACCCCTCGGGCTTCTCTAAATGAAACAAGCTCAATTTAAACAGAGTTGCTTTAAATATACTCTGGGCACAGTAAACAGAAAAGTACAAAGTTTCCTAGACTGCTCAGTAGCCCAGCAGAGAAAAAAAAAATCTCCAAGCACACACCGCACAGTGAGCCTGTCTTGCTTGGAGAAATTCAATACCAAATCTCACACATAGTGCTACCACATATCCTTCCTGCGACAAGAATGCACCCTCCAAACCTCCACACTCATGGCTCAAGACCCAATCCTGCCAAGTATTTGGAAATGTCATAGTGGTATCAACCATTCTCTTGGTTTTCCTGCTGGAGAGCCAATAAGAATCCAAAAGTGATGTTACCATATTTTTGAAGCAGTTCAGAAACAGCCACAATATTGTACAGCATTTGGAGAGTACATTAATTTCACATTAGGGTACTCCAATTAGAATAGGACTAGTGTTTGCAACACAATCGGGTTTCTCCAAATGAAATAAACTTGATTAAAATGGAGTTGCTTTAAAATATACTCTGAGCATAGTAAACAGAAAAGCACAAAGTTTCCTAGACTGCCCAATAGCCTAGCAGAGCAACAAAATCTCCTAGCACACACCACACAGAGAGCTTGTGTTGCTTTGAGGAAATCTGTACCAGATCTAACATATAGTACTACCACGTATCCTTCCTGGAACAACAATGGATCTTCTGATCCCCAAGCCCATGGTTCAAGACCCAATCCAGGGTTTTATTTAACTCAAAAAATTGATTAGGGTTTTACTCATAAAAGTGCTAAAACATTGTGAAAATGCATAGCACTTGCCTCATTGCGTTTAACAAACATAACACTTCTAGAAAACCTATATAACTACTTTTTGTACAGTTAGCATTCTCCCAAGAAAAAAACTGCTAATCAATTATTAAAAACCCTGCAATCCAGCCAAGTATTTCAACATTTCAGGGTGACATCAAACAGTCTCTTGGTTTTCCTGTTTGAGAACCAATAAGAATTAAAAATAGATTTTTAAAGTGATTTATGTAAAACTACACCCTCTGCAGAGCACCAACCAGAAGCCCGTTAAGGGGTGCAATTCTGCCAAAGATATCATAAGCTAGCATGAGGAATGCTAACAAGCCCTTCAGTTACTCCACATATACTAAATGCTTCAACTAAGTGAGACAGAGTTGTTAGTCGAAAACAGTAACTCGCTTGATTTGGAACCATATCTTGGCTATAATATTAATAAATAAACATATTCTAGTTAAACAGATCCTATTTAGCTAGATTCTGATGTTTGTTTTTAAAATTCACAACATTTTTATGTATTTTCCACATTCGTCAGTTCATGGAAAAAATCAACAAGATGGCAGTTGGCATGGCATGAAAAATGTTTGTTGCCCTGCCAATTAACTGGCATTAAAGCAAAATCCAGCATTTGAGGCATCAAATGTGTACTTTCACCACAGAATGTTATCTGAACACCCGTACTATGCATGTGCAGGTCAGAAAACAGTAAATTTAAAAGCCTTATAACTCAGGAACCCTTAAATATGTTTTCATCAGACCTGTCAAAGGCACTACATTGGGACATGACACATGTCCCTGGAAAGTTCAGGGCAACAATTCCTTTCCATGTAGGCTGTAGGCATGAGCAAAAAGAAACAATGGTAAGTATAGGATAAAAAATTAGTTTTTTACTAAAACTGACACCTGCTGATCTCAGACACCATAAAAGCTGCCATCACAAACATTTCCACACATCAAGACATTGCCTCCTGGGCAATGCATACAAAATTTCAGCTAATTTCTTCAATGGGGGGGCCAAAGAAATTAACGTGCAAAATCTGAGGTTTAACATTAAACAGGCTAATCAACCCTAACTATAGGGGCGCTACTGCACCCCTACAATATCAAGTCTTGTAAATATGGCACAAGACAAAATAAACACAACATAAACAAAGCAACATGACTTTCAAAAATAACAAATCAAAAGTAATTGGACACTATATGTAGTCTTAAATGTTTGAAGATAGCAACATTATTCTTGCATGTAAAATGTTTGAATATTTCTTTGCATATAAAATGTTTATATATTTTTTTACATACCCATACTTAATATAGGTTCCCCTTATGTAACCACCATTTTCCTATGCTACACCAAAAATATATAGAAAATATTAAAGCTATACTTAGACACTTGGAGTTGGTACAAAATGTGGGTTTTTCTTCATGATGCAAGAAATAATGAGAATCTTCCTCTCTGCTGTGGATTGTCACTCTGTTTGCTGGGTTTTGACTGAGGCAGCTTCTCATTACACACTGGCACTGGAAATCTCTTCTGGTTCACATGCAGGACGACAGGCTCTGCTCGTGACTGGGAAGCTTATCAGCTGTAAAACAACAATCTCAGCCAACATGGACTTGCATAGCATCTGGTTTGAAGAATTTCTGAGGGATTCTAAAATGTCTGTTTTTTTATAAGTCAGTCACATTATGACATCACATATTTTAATTCAACAGTTCTGATTGAAACAAAGAAACATAGAATTTGATGGCAGATAAGGATCGCTTGACCCACCCAGTCTTCCCATTTCCCTACCTAAAGGATAAGCTACATAATCCTAATTAACCAAAAGCCTACTTCTTCCTACCCCCAACCCCTAGAATTGCCATAAGTCTGTCCCATGCATTCTTGAATTCCCCCACTGTTTTTGACTCCACAACCTACTCAGGAAGGTCATTTCATGCATCCACAACCCTCTCTGTGAAAAAATACTTCCTCACATTACCTCTGAGCTGTTCTCCCCACCTTCAAATTGTGCCCCCTTGTTCTTGCACACCTCTTTTTCTGAAAGATGCTACCATCTTGGACTTTGTTGATTCCCTTGAGGTACTTGAAAGTTACTATCATGTCCTCCATCTCCCTCCTTCCTCGAGGGTATACATATTAAGCTCCTTAAGTCTCTCTTCACATGTCTTCTGTGGAGACACTTCACCATTTTAGTTGCCGTCCTCTAGACTGCCACCATCCTGTCTATGTTCTTGCAGAGATTGGGTCTCCAGAACTGCATGCAATATTCCAGATGGGGTCTCACCAGCTTTCTGTACAGAGGGATTTAAACTTCCTGTTTTCTACTGGTGATGCCTCTCCCTATGAATCTTGCAAATTAGGAGGGAAAAGCAAATTTCATTTCTTGGCACAACCCCATGCTGGCACAGTGTCCAACTGAAAAGACATTAAAATTAAAGTTATTTTTCATCCTTGAAAGCCAGAACTGGCACCCCACTACTACTGAATTTTAAATACATGGTGCTCCAAACAATTCAAATGAACAATGTAACCAAAGATAGGATCACCCACTTAATTGTATTTCCTCTAGCACTCACATATGTTCCTGACAGAATGTATTAGTATCTAAAAAACAAAGAAAAAAAAAGATTATTGTACTCACTGAAGTTGCTTTATTCCAAAGTACTCCTTTGATGGAGGCCGGGGTGCAATGTACATTTTTTCTCACCATAATTTGTGGTGTGTTTGCTGCAGGATGGAACTGCCTTCTTTCTAATAAAATGTTTTGATGTGCCTTTGTACTAGCTTTTTATGCTTTTTGACCAGTTTCTATCAGGATGTTTGTGTGCAGTAAGGACTTTGGAATAAAGCAACTTATGTGATTACAAAAATCCTTTTTTGGGGGGTATTTTAGATACTAGTACATACTATCAGGACTATATTTGAATGCTAGAGGAAATACAATTACAGTAAGTGGGTGATCCTATCTCTGGGTACATTTTTCATCCTTGTGTCTAGATGCCACCAGATACATGTCTCAATGCATGTGTCTTTGGATTCAGCACATTATTTGGCTCATTTTCATGTGAGTTCCATTTCTATAAAGGCCATACTTCACAAGATAGTCCATATACATTTTGTCCAAGTAAATATCTTCATAAGAATTATACTCGCTTAATCCTCACTTCTTGAGCATTAAACAAGGTAATTTTACTTCAAATAAACCCTTAAGATGTTGGTTAAAGGACCCACAATTTCTTCTGAGTAAAGCTTTCCTTTGTCTGTAGCTTTTCATGCATGGTAAGTCATACATCATAGTTGTCAGTTGACTTGTAAATTAGCCACTGTAGACTTTGAAGCAATATAACTTGTTTCTTCAACCACTCAGGCACATAAAAGTTATATTTTTTGAATGTTTCACACCATGGGCATTAAAAGAGTTTAAATGTAGGAACAAAATCTAATTTACAAAAATAGTTTATAGTAAGTTTATTATTTTATTGTAATATATGGATTAGCAATTTTAATACGACAAAAAAGCATACAAAAAAAAACCTTATATTAACACTGCCCAAAAGTTATAATAGCATTGTTGCTGACTGATAATACTATCGTTCAGAACGTGTAATACTATTGTTCAGAGCTCTGAATGATAGTATTATCACAGAAATGCCACAGCGCATGCACTAGTCTGCATCCTACAGAAACCCAATTTCCATGGTGCAAAGTCCCTTCCTGCACAGGTGAAATTATGCCAGCATTCTTATTGGTAACTTTCCTCTGTGGGTGGGCAGAACAATTTAAAAAACATGGCAGCTCTTCACTCTCAGTTAGCAATGTGTGCCTTTCATTTCTTCACCTTTTTCTTTTTTTCTTCACACATTAAATGGATTATCTGGTTGATCTTGCATTTGCTGAAGGATGGAAAATCTAAAAGGTATGACTGCCTACCAAATGTAAACAAGGAAATGTCAACAGACATGGAAGGATGGGTAAACAAGGGCGAGTGAGTGACTCCAGTTGGGTGGTCAACCAAGAGAAAGCACATCTTTAGTGCGGTTGCTGGCCAGCCTGACTTATAGAATGTATTAGAAAAAAAGCTGCAGAATTTCAAATTTAATCCATATATTAAAAAAATAAGATACATATGTATGTATTTCAAGGCAGTAAGACCATGTTATAATACAGTGGCGTGAAAAAGTATTTGCCCCCTTCCTGATTTTCTCTATTATTGCATATTTGTCACACTGGATGTTTTCAGGTCTTTAGACAAAATATAATATTAGATAAAGGGAACCTGAGTGAACAAATAACACTTTTTTTTTACTTATTTCATTCATTTAATGAAAAAAGTTAACCAACACCAACTGGCACTGTGTGAAAAAGTAATTGCCCCCTAGTTAAATCAACCCAATTAAAGGGATAATTAGAGTCACTGATTGAACACAGCCAGGCTTGATTACAGCCAGCCCTGCTCAATATAAATCTTACTTATTTTGACCCTTACCATCAGAGTCACGCTACAGCACAAAGATTCAACAAGCACATTATGCCATGATCAAAGGAAGTTCCTGAAAGATCAGAAAAAATTTGTTGCCCTCTATCAGTCTGGAAAGGGTTACAAAGCTATTTCTAAGGCTCTGGGACTCATCGAACCACAGTGAGCCATAATCTCCAAATGGAGAACACTTTGAACAGTAGTGAATCTTCCCAGGAGTGGGCAGCTTCCAAAATTACTCCAAGGGCGAGCGTAAAATCATTCAGGAAGTCTCAAAGGATCCTAAAACAACATCCAAAGAACTGCAGGCTTCTCTTGCCTCAGCTAAGGTCAGTGTTCATGACTCCACAATCAGAAAGAGACTGGGCAAAATGGGCTTCATGTGAGAGTAGCAAGGCGAAACCACTGCTAACCAAGAAGAACATAAATGCTCGTCTCTCATTTGCCAAGAAGCACCTGGATGATCCACAAGCCTTTTGGGAAAATGTTCTATGGACAGATGAGTCCAAAGTGGAACTTTTGGATGACATAGATCCCATAATGTCTCAGCGTAAAGCAAACACAGCATTCCACAGTAAGAACACCATACCAACAGTCAAACATGGTGGTGGTAGTGTGATGGTGTGGGGATGCTTTACTGCCTAAGGACCTGGATGACTTGCCATAATTAAAGGAACCATGAATTCTGCTCTGTACCAGAAAATTCTTAAGGAGAATGTCCAGTCATCCTTCCATCAGCTGAAGCTGAAGCGTAGTTGGGTCATGCAGCAAGACAATGATCCAAAACACAAAAGCAAGTCCACATCAGAATGGCTAAAAAGAAGTAAAATTAAAGTTTTGGAGTGGCCTAGTCAAAGTCCAGACTTAAACCCAATAGAGATGCTGTGGCAGGACCTGAAATGAGCAGTTAATGCTCGAAAACCTACCAAAGGTTACTGAATTAAAGCAGTTCTGCAAGGAAGAGTGGGTTAAAATTCCTCCACAGCAATGTGAAAGACTGATATTGAATTATAGGAAGTGTTTGGTTGCAGTCATTGCAGCTAAATGTGGCGTAACCAGTTATTAAGTGTAAGGGGGCAATTACTTTTTCACACAGTGCCAGTTGGTGTTGGTTAACTTTTTTTCATTAAATAAGTGAAATTAAAAAAAAAAAACAAGTGTTATTTGTTCACTCAAGTTCCCTTTATCTAATATTACATTTTCTCTAAAGACCTGAAAACATCCAGTGTGACAAATATGCAATAATAGAGAAAATCAGGAAGGGGGCAAATACTTTTTCACGCCACTGTATATATTAATTTATGGATATAACAATAGAGTTCCTTTACAAATACACCTGCTTGCAGTGTGATTTTTTCCTCATGAGATGAATGTAGTTCAGAAAGAACCAGTGAAACATGTGATAATTTATATTATAACATGGGTTGCAAAAACCAAGAAACCCAGTTGGTTACACAGCATCACCTAAGCATGGATTAAGTGTGCTAGTTAATTCACAGTTGCAATAAAGTGCCCTGAAACAGCTTCAGTGGGTAGATTGGCACTCATTATGTTGTTGAGAAATGAAAAGTTAAAGGCAGCCATTAATGAAGTGAGAGCAGTGACAGGTAGTGAAGTAAGTGTTTCCATTTTTTTTGCCATTTAGATAATTCCCCATCCTCTGTGAGTAGTCATGCATTGTGTTCCATATGGCCATTCCTGTTGGTGTGTGATGTTGTTCTCCCTCCTTTCCACTCCCACAGAACTTGTCCCCACTGAAGTTCTACCACATGCAGCCCATTATGTCCTGGGACACTGAGCCAGATAGAGACTGTGACAGCAAGACAGTGAGACCAGAACCTATGATTAAAACATCCTGCAGTGCCCTCTCTCTGTTATCAGTTTTCAGGCATGCAGTCACTGTCCACTCTTCAGTCTGGTAGTCTGGTTTCTTTTGCTTGTGCCTCTCCACTCCAGCTTCTGTTTGTGTGATAAAGCGAGTGAGGCAGAGAGAGAGAGAGAAAGAGAAAGGCACACAGAAACCGAGCACCACACCATAATGCAGACAGACCAAGAGAGAGACAGCAAGAGAGCCACTGTGTGTCCCAAACCCACATTCACCACCCTATTGGATGATCCACAGTATCCCCTCCTGTCTCCTTGCACATGCACGAGACAGAGACACAACATAGAAAGTGACAGAGACAGAAAGAGAGAGAAAAATTGAGAATGTAACAATTGCACCTTCACAAAACAGACACTCATGTATATGTTTATTTGATGAATATGCAAATCTCTGAAATCATTTTACAAGTCTATTTGTGACATTTGTATGTTTTAAAATTAATAATACATGCATTATTTATCAGGAATACTTTCACAGTTGGTGGACACACTCATAGTTCCATATTCCAAGAGCAAAAAACACCCTTCTGAATTTTGTTTTCTAAACATAACCCATGTTGTAAGCACAATAACCCTCTCCAGGGTATGGGGTTATTGGGGATTAATCCACATCTCAAGTGCTGTGAGGACACTCGACCTGCTGCCCCATGCCTCACAACACATCTGAGTTGTGGAGTAATCCCCAATAACCCCATACCCTGTTATGAGTTATTACATTTTGTAGTATCAAGATCAAAAATTAGACATCAACTGTTTTTTTTAATAGTATACACGGTCTGAATTTCAATAACTACTGATAAATAAAAGTTACTGTAGTTGTCATAGATAAGCTATGTGTGTGTGTGTGTGCCTGGGGGGGGGGGGAGAAACTACAAGGGCTAAAGGAACCAAACCTGGCATGGTAGTGCAGGGGTGTGGATTTAAGGTGGGGGGATTATAGTTATAGAAATGAGCATAAAGGGATCTAAGGAGCAGGGATCCAGCATCAAAGCATAATAGTGTTGAAAATATAGATATTATCTCTTGTCTAGCCCACATTAGAAGGAATAACACACATAACCATTCTAACACTGCTGTCCCATAGAATGTAAATATAAGAGTCTAAAACCTAATTGGCTACAAATTTCTGTGAAAACTTGTGGGAGCTTGTATTTGAAATCATTTAGCAGAGGGTACAACATAAAGTACTCTTCCAATCATCTGATCCACTGCTGCATTAAATGAAGAACTGAATGCCTGCTGCAGTTTACAAATGAAAAGACAAGCCAGACAGAACCAATTCCCTAGCTGAGGATCAATCAGTTCTCCCCTGCTAAACACACCTTCAGCATGGCAGATCAGTCAGCTTTCTATCTACCCTGATGCATGGCACAACAGTCACACAAAATGATGCATGGCAAATCACTCATGAAAAAGGTAATGTAAACTAAAGTGCAATGTAGAAAAGTAGTATGCATGACTACAGCAGGTGCCTGCAAGCAACAGTTGTTGGTGCCCAAAAGCTATAACCCTGCCTAAAAGGCTGGCATCCACTACTACTTGAAGCCCTAGGGAACTCCACCACCATCACCATCACCATCACCATTGTTGCTCCAATTCATCCAGCCCAACTCTACAGTTAGTTGAAACAGACAAAAAAAAAACACCACCACTGTTGGACTTGTAGTAATGAGGCTAGAATAATATTTTCATTATGTCAATCAATTTAATGCACAAAACAACGAGCCCAAAACATACAGTATCCTCACTCATTATGGAGACATCGCCAGGTAACACACAAAACTCTGACTGGTTTCACCTATCAGAGGATCATCAGGGAATGCAGCTGTGCTAGAAAAGCACATTTTAATACAAACATATGACTTAATGTGAATCTGCAATCAGCCATGTAATAGTGACATATATAATGTACCCAGAAACATTAAATAAATAGTTAAAAACATGTAACAATTTTATTGGAAACGTAACAATTTTTTATATATACAGTTTTTTGGGTGGAAAACCTATATGGGTATTATAAGTACTGTATTGGTTCAGTGTGACTCAGTTGGTAGCACATCCGCTGCCAGACCAGAAGGTCGTGGGTTCTCGTCCCACACCGTGATTGGACTTGCACCTAAAAATCGCTGGCAGCTGAGTGCAGTATTGGGGGTGCTGTACTGCTGGGGAGTGCCATCTTTTGGATGAAACATTACACCAAAGTCCCTTCTGCCTATCCTGGTGTTGTCCTGGTGGGTGTCCAGGTGGAAATAAAAGAACCCAGGGCACTCTTCACAAAGAGTAGAAAACATTCCCAGTGTCCTGGCTAACATTCCCCTTCCCATAAACTGGTTCATGCAATTATCCAGGCTGTGTTTGGGTGATGCTGTGTGATATGGCCACCACCACACATTCTGTCACTTCACTACCAGTCTAGCATTGCTTGTAAAGCACTTTGGGATACACTGGGTATAAAAAGCACTATGTAAATTCTTCTTCTTCTTCTTCTTCTTCTTCTTCTTCTTCTTCTTCTTCTTCTTCTTCTTCTTCTTCTCTCCTACTGATTTGTTGCAGGCAGCTTGTAATAATGTATACTATGCCATAGGCATTAGTATCAGGTTGTAAGGTGCAATTCAGATGGTGATCGGTGCCATGGCCAGTGCAAAGAAGCCTGTGCCAAAAGCACCCCAAAGGCTCAGAGATGCAATGGGCTAATTACAGAAGAACAACAAAGAAAACACAGGCTAGGAATCATCAGTATTTGTACTGAATTGTAAAGTGCAATGCCAATCATGATCAGAACCACAGCCAGTGCAGAAAAGCCTGTGCCAAAGGCACTTAAAAGGCTCAAAAACACCACAGGCTAAGTGCACTAAAAGCTAATAAACAAAGACAAAGGACAACAGGGACAATAACAAAAATTGACACAGTCCATTAAGTAGAAAACTACTGTAAATACAGAGTAATAGGGTTTCAAGAGAAATACGTAAACAGAGAAAATCCTGATAATAACACCCAAATGAAACATATAAAAAACCCTTATGCAGAAGAGAAGCAATAATGTAGGTTTATAATGTGCAACACTGATAATAATCAAAGCTACATTCAATGTAAAATCCTCTACCACAGTTATTTGATGTGCCATGAAACATTAAGGGCTGAATGCACAAATACCAAAAAAAAACAAATGTAAGGGACAGAGGACCATGACTATATAATGACATAGTATCATTGTTCAATTTAAAAATAATTACTGACTTTGTATTGTGTCTCTACGGCCCTATTTGTCTACTTAAACAGTTTAACCAGAGTTTGTCTTTCACAAGTACCCCCTTCCCTGTCCCGTTCCTCTAATTTACTGCAGTACTATCAAAGATGAAGAATGTAATCCTGATAAACACGAACGAGGATCAGCCTCAGTAGCATAACTGTACCATAAAATATATTTGTACATGCATAGACAATCTGTTTGAGTAGAGAGGCGGTGGGGATCAGTGGGTGAGAATAGGAATCACCTTTTAAAAACAGATCGTCATCCACCACGCGAGGCCATACATTACAAACATAATTAAACACATTTTAAATGTATTTTACACATAGGTCCATTGTATAATCGCAATAAGGCATGCCAGGGTGTGAGTTATTGGGTGATTTACCCACTTCTTGTGTGGTTAAGTCACTCGGCTGTGCCTTGTGACACACCACACAAGGCATGGGTAAGTCCCTAATAACCCACACCCTGTTGTGCCTTATTGCTTAATTAAAGATTATGTCAGAATGGATGGGTGGGGGGTGGATTAATAAATCAAATGGAAGTTGCACTGCAGTACTGAGTTAAAGGTTCAAGTCCTGATGCAGCATCAGCATCAGTCATTTACAATGGTGACTCTATATTTATACTCAATATGATTATTTTTGTTTGCTTGTTTGTTTTGCAAGGGTTCTCTGGCTGGGTCGAGAGGGATTGTTACAGTATGCAGTCTGGAGCCTCTGTCAACATGAACTGGGTTGAAGTTCAATCAGCCCCAAGGTGCTGTGTTCATCTCATTACCTTAATTTCCCCACCTCCTTATTCTTCATGTCTGTACCAGCTGTTTACATTCATGCAATCTTTCAGGAGCATTATCTCTTGATGACACAGAGTTGCAGCTATATTATTTACAGGCTTAGCAATTACTAGGGAAAGGGTTGTGGGGTGTGTGTGATAATGAGGAATTTCTAAATGTGCAGAGATGAAAGTTCGAGCCCTGACACAATACTGAGAAATCTGCTTGAAGTGATGCTATTGTGCGGTTTGTCTGGCTTTAGCTGGAGTTAGGTGATGTAGCTTCTCTCAGTTCTATTTTTATGCACTGTACATTCACAGATAGCTTGCATTTTGTTGTTGTGAATAGATACAAGTGTGATGTTTTGTTTGGGGGTTGGGGTGGCCAAGTGCATTCGTGGCTCAAAAGATTGCATTTCATGTAGCAAGCAATGTAAAGCTTACTGAACATAAAACATAAAGACTCCTAACAAGAGTCATTTAAAATAACTTTATCCTGTCCATCTATTAATTCAGAACATTTCAGTTGAAGGCGTCTGTCTCATCGCAACATAGGTAAGAGAATGAAACACTAAAACTATGAAGGAGAAAACAGAATTGTTACATTTTACCTATGTGAATGAAATGAGTATGACTTTCATTCACTGTTTTCCAAACACCTTCAGCCTACTTAATAAAACTCACTGCACGTATGTTGCAGAAATTTCTATTCAGTGACTCTAAATTTAGATGTTTGATTTTGGAGATTTTGGGGGGAAATGTTGACTGTGCCATCCCATGAAAATAATAGAGTGACACTCTCATGCTTCTTATTCAGTGATGGTGATCAGAGAACAGGGGAGGGGAAGGGACGACTAGACTACCAGGGAAATATTTTGCCAAAAATGGGATGGCGATTGGAGCACGGGGGAGGGGGAGTTACCACTAGACTACCAGGGAATGTGTTTTATTATACGGGGATGGTGATTTGAGAAAGGGGGAGGAACCACTAGACTACCAGGGAATTTATTTTATTATGTGAGAATGGTGATTAGAAAATGGGAGAGGGACAACTAGATTACCAGGGAATTTATTTTATTATACTGTTATGGCAATTGGCAATCAGAGACGGGGAAGGACCACTAGACCACCAGGGACTTCTTCAATATATATTTGACCAGTGATCAGTGAGGGGCAGGGACACTAGACCATGAAGGCATTCCTTCATTTTATATTGAGCTGGCGATTGGCTAAGGGGGTACACTAGACCACCACTGTCATAACAACGGAAAGTTATCTGACACTTCAGCCCAGCTCCTTTCACTTTCAAAATCCCTGTTATTTGACACTACAGCCAGACTCCTTTCACTTTCACTTTCCCCATGCCAATACCCATTAAATATCATTGAAACTGATCTGTGCATGTGTTACATTATCTTCAAGCCAGACTGTGGATCCCACTCAGAAACTGTAAAAACACAATTTTTCAAATGTAAATACCTTTAAAACTACAAAACTCCCAAACATCAAGCCTACATAGGAAATCCTTCCACATTAACCTACACAACCCTACATCATTTCTTAGTTTAAGGATTTTTTATTTTTTATGTGATGAGAGTAACAATTCAAGAAAAAAAAAAACACCACTGAAGACAATGGGAAAAATACGTATTTTGTTTCACACTCTAATATATCAAGAATACTGAACTGATTTACATGAGACTTTCAGGAATTGTGGAGTCTGTCATATACAACAATTCCCGTAAGTTTCACATTAATCTGTAAAACCATCTTTCTGCAAGAAGCAAACAAAAAATTTAGTTTAACATACTGTAGAACTCCCCAGCCACCCTAACTATAGGGGTGCTGCTACCATGCCCCATTAATAATATGCTGAAAAGGAAAAGAAAAAGCGACAAATAGTTCCCTGTCTCACGGTCTTTACTGCAAGCAAGCACTGAACTTCTGATGCATCCTTAAAACATATCAAGTTTTTATTAAATTGTTGTTCTCATTGTTGTTGTTTAAGTTACTATTGTTAAGTCATGATAGCCCTAGCTAAAAGTGCAGATGTTGTTCTAATGGAGACAGTGACATATAGTGCAGCACACCTGACTCTTATTAAAAGCAAAAATGAAAGGATAGAAGAACTAGAAAGAATTAACCAGGACTGTTCATTGCTGCTTGACCAACTGAATGATGATTATTGTGTTAGTAGAGACCTGGCTCTCCAAAACAACCCCTGACTCCATTATTTCTCTCCCTTGATACACCCCCTTCAGGGAAGACTGAGTAGGTAAACGCGGTGCTGGGTGTGCAATCTACATGCGGGACACCCACCCTTATAAGCCATGCACTCCCTGCCCCCAAGCTTGACTAATGCCCCCAAGCCCTCACTCTAAAAATTACCCCTGACCCAGTCAGGGGCCCACTCTTTCTCACAGTATCCTACATACCACTGAGGATCTAGAACCCAACGGGCCAATCTCTCATAGACTGCCTCACCTCCCTACCACACAAAACTGAGAAACTCATCCTAGGTGATCATATCATCAATTGGCTTGGTACCACTGCCTCCTATATGAGGGACTCCTTCGCTGCCCTGGACATGTCCCAGTTAGTCACCCAGCCCACTAGATTCAACCGGACAAGTGGCTCCAGCACCCTCCTAGATGTAATACTATTGAACCACCCTCATAAAATTCAGGATATCAACATCCTCCCTGACTCACTTAGTGATCACTCACCTGTCCTCTGTCACTGGTCATCCTTCATACTGAAACCTGTATCCCAGGCCACTTTGCACAGGTGCCTACACCCCAGGGGTTTCAGAAAGCTAAAATTGCATCAAGCACAGCTGGACTGGTTCCCCATCCATCACGCCCCTGATATTGACTCTGCCCATGACCTCTTCACCAATGCCATCAGCAAGGACTGTGACCTTTTCACCCCTCACACCAGAATCCGTACTAAAAAACAAAATGATGCATGGATCTCCCCATCCCTTTTCCAAAAACATAAGCATAGGGATAATCTCTGTTCATTGCTATCAAATCAGGCAAGTTGGCTGATAGACAAGTCTACAACGTGGCATGTAATCAGTGCACCTGGGCCATTAGACGGGCCAAGGCAGAGCACTATCAGACCATCCTTGCATCCACCTGGGGTTTCACCCAGACTTTCTGGGACAGCATGAAAAAGCTTAATGGAAAGACCGCTCCCCCCACTGTCCCAGCTCTCCATCGATGGCACCATCACTACAGACCCAACTCGCATAGCTGATTACCTTAATACTACCTTCTCTGACCTAAGCTCTGTCCTCCCAAACAGCTTTTTTGACCCAATCCCCACTTCTGTCCCCCCCCGCCTTGGATCACCCTCCTTTCTACCTGCACACTATATCCCCTCATGTAGCCAGGCTGTACCTGCTAAAAGCCCTTGGTAGCACCAAACCAATTGTGAACCCCTAGACTCCAGGATCCTCTGCCTGGTCTTGGATGTCATTCTAGTCCCCCTTACAGACCTACTAAACTGGTCTCTATGCCTCAGTCAGTTTCCCAGTGCTTGGAAATCAGCTGAAATCACCCCATACATAAGAGTGGATATCGGTCTGCACCTAATAACTACCAGCTGATCTCTATTCTCCCCCCACTCTCTAAAGCCCTAGAAAAAATAGTGTCTATTCAACTGTCTGGCCAAATATGACACATTGTGCACAGAACAACATGGTTTCTGCCCTGGACACAGTACCACTTCTGCTCTCCTGGAGTTCTCTCAATACCTGCACTCTGCTCTTGACTCCAGCAACCTTGCTGGTGCAGTCTTCATAGACCTCTCCAAGGCATTTAACACTGTTTGTCTCCCCTCCTGCTCAACTCCCTCCACCAACTCAGCTTTTCTGCTGGTCCCCTTGCCTGGTTCTCCAGCTACCTCTCTGCTAGATCCCAGCATGTGAAGATAAATGGCTCCCAGTCCAATATCCAGCCCATTTGTTCCAGGGTACCCCAGGGCTCCATTATGGGCCCTGTACTTTTCAGCCTCTACCTCAACAATCTCCCCAGATCTTGCACAGGAAACATGCTCCTCTATGCTGATGATGCAGTTCTCTTTGCCTCCCACCCCAATCCCTCTTCTCTCCAGGTATCCCTCCAGCACACCTACAACCAAGCAGAAAAGTGGTTCCTTAACTGCCAACTTATCATTCACCTAAATAAGACTGAGTCAATGCTCTTCTCCCATCACCAAAACAAGGCCAAGAATGCCTCCCTCTTCATTCTTCCCAGCACTCTGCACCCGCTGGAGCAAGTGACCTCTTACAAATATATAGGCATCACTTTCAACTCGGCTCTCACCTTCTATACCCACATCAATGCCCTATCCTCCACCATATATTCCCGGATAGGCCTACTTTACTGTCTGGCTGGCTATCACCTCTTCTGTCCTGTTGCTAGTGAATATGGCTTGCCCATTTATGCTGTGGCGGACAATACCACCTTGACTAAAATCCAACTCTCAATCAATAAGGCCTGTAGGCTCCTGACTGGAGCCCCTAGCTGCACTCACACTAGCCTGCCCTACTTCACTGCCAACCTGCTCACCTTTGAGTAGCATCTGTGCTACCAGACCTGCCTACTCACCAAAAAATCTCTTCTAGTGCTCCCCCCCGGGAGTCTCTGCTTTCTTATGGCATGCGTCCTTGTCTGTTGGCACCTGTAGCTCTGTCAAGACCACCATTCTGGTGCCCAGAACCAAGACCTCACTAGCCCAAAGGTCCTTTATTTACTGAGCCCCTGCTTGGTTCAACTCCCTCCCACCCTACATCACAGACATTGCCAAAATTGGTCCCTTCAAAATCACCCTCCAGAACCATCTCTTCGATGATCATTGCTGTAGATGCACCTAATTAATCCCAATGTGGGATCCTCCTGTCAGGCCTCCCTGACTTGATAATGTCCTCTGGACATCCTATCCTCTCCCCCTCTATCCCATCCCACTCCCCATCCCTACCTCCGCCCTCTCCAGGTATTATATAGGTATGTCCAGGGCTGTACCCCAATGTAACCCTTGGGTACCTTGCATATGACTGTAACCTATTATAAGTAACACTATTATGTAACCTATGTGCACTCTATGTTTATTGTTCTGCACCTGTACTGCTCTCACTGTTGTAACCACACTATGTAACTCTGTCTACCCTCCCTGAGATGAGGTGCCTTTGTAAATGAGTCCATAACTAAAAGGTTGTAATTCTGACTTTTCTAATAAATAAATAAAATAAAATAAAGTTGCATGAAAAAACAAGCAAGCTGGAAAAACTGTTAGAAGATAAATCTTTTGAATGTGGTAAACTTAAAGGTCAAGATCAACTTTTAGAGAGGCTGTTACAAGACAGTAAATGAGACTATGTGGCTTTACAAAGTGACCAATTTGAGGCTAAAGAGTGGAAAATGTATTATACAGAACTGGAAAAAGAAAAGGTTGAATTAGCAAATGCTTATGAGCAGGTTAACAAAGATTTGACTGAACTGAGCAAAAAGTATAAAAGTCTTCAGAGTAAAAGTAATGTTAAAGAAAAAGTAAAAGCATTAAAAGCCTTTGAATGATCAGCCTTTGATGCTGATTCTGGAATTTCTCGTATTTCCTCTTCTGAAAAAGAATATTCTGATTCAGAAAAAGAATCACATAAAACAGAAAGAAAAATAAGAGCAGAAAGAAAAATAACCACAGGCAGAAAAGTGATTTCAGTTCTAATTCAGCAAGAGAATTACCTGAGAAGCATAAAGGAAAACATAAGTTTAAAAGGAAAAGGATAGGTTCTGCTGCTAAGGCTAAGGTGTCTGAGCTGCAAACTCTGATCTTATGGCTATGGGGGTGAGTTACTCATTTCTAAAAGGAAAAAGAAAAAGAAGCAGGATAGCAACATTCTACAGGAGAAACATTCAGAGCAGCCAAAGGCTACACTAGACCCAACTGTGGTTCAACAACCTTATCAAAACACTCAGCAATTCCAAAACCAGGATTTCCCCCAGAAAGGGAAACAACTGTGTTAGAGGATATGAAAGGGAGTATAATAACAACAGAGGGCACCACTATTGTAACCATGATCAGCAAAGATATAGTGCACCCCTGAACTGGTCAAGACCTGCTTCCCAAAATCTTTGGCTAAAAGGAAAGATTATGGAGAGACAGGAAATGAGAATACAAATGAAGGAATTTGAAAAACAAATGAAGGACTTAAAAGCATTTCTCCAACGTAATTAGCTTGATCTTGCCCAGACACCTCCTGATCCCCATTATCCTGTGCAAACTTCTTCAACAGTACCTAATACAGTTGAAAACAGTAGTGCTATGTGACTAATAGAGTATGGCCCCTCTGCTACTGCCTAGGTAAATGGAACTACAATTGTTGAAAACGGTACTGAAGCTGTAATGAAATGTGAAGATGAGATGCCAAAAGAAAATGAAAATGCTATCTGAGTCCAAGTTTCTACTAGAGGAGTACAGAGTTAGTGAAGAGAACAATGTATCATTTCACATTGAGCCTGCTTTGTTGTCAGTAGTAAATAAAGACAAATTCTCCCTGGGCAACTTAATTCCCAAAGGGAAAGCAGAAAGGTTTTACGTTGACATAAACATTGAAAACAGTTTGAGCTATGAAGCTTTTCTGGACCCAGGGGCAGAAGTGACCCTGAGGTCTAGAAGCTCTTTTGACAAATTGTTTGATGCCTTAGGTGACTCAAAAGGTGTTGAAAATTCACTCTGATGGCTTACAAATTGTAAAATATGGAGAGGAGGCTCAGAAGACCTTAGGTAAAGTGTGGTTAATAATAAGATTTAGCAATATGGTAATTATACACCCAATGTATGTTACTAGCAAAATGGGAAGGTTTCTGATTGAAAATTACCTGCTAAAAAGGTTTAGACCTATTATTGACAATTTTCATGAAGTTTTGTGGTCACAAGTAAAGAGGCCTATTCCATTTGGAAATAGTCTTAACGTCTCTAAATAGTCAGAGTCATGCTACCTCAGAAAGGAGGCAGCATAGTACAGTGGTTTGAGGCTCTGCTCTACAGACCTGAAGACTTGTGTTTGAATCCCACAGCCCCCACTTGCATACTGGGAGACCCTGATCAAGTCACTTAACTTCATTGTGCTCCCCGGTTGCACCTTTAGTGTGTCTTTCCTGGTTATCCAAAAAAAACAAAGATGATGCAATGATTAAACTAAATATTGTACATTCCAATGTGTCTGATGTATCTGAACTGGATAATTCTGAAAACATGGCTACATGGAGAAGTAGAGCTCATGTGGTTTGATTGTCACAACATGAGATGTGAGACTAATGCAAGAGGTTTAGCATTCTTCACCAGGGAAGTAAACCTTGTTTTTCTCAGTGCCATCCTGTTTTTAAGGCTGCGTTGGCAGAGCCTGCAGGCATTTTGTGGTAGCTGTAAAAATGAGCTACCAGATTCAGACCCTGGAACGCTTTCATTTTGGAGTTTCGGACTGATCCTTCCAAAACTGCAAAACAGTCTGCTGCGGGTGCACTATTAATTATTTTAAAGAGGTGTTCCCACTCCCATTACTACGAACCTATTACCCGTCATTCAGAACTACTATCTAATGACTCCATTTGTTTGTGTTCTAAAGTAATCTCTTTGGAGTCACTTTCCTGAAATGTTGCCAATAGTCCCGCAGAGTGATTTCAGAGATCTGCCGCCGGCTCTAGTTGTAAGGATTGCAAAGCAAAAAGCTGTAGCAGCCATTTGCAATCCCTAGTTAGCGAGTGGCATTGCTTTATTCCTAGTGCCCCCTTTCTGTGTGCAGATTCATCCAACCACATGCAATAAATATTTATTTCTGTCAGTGACAGCTGGCTGTCCCAGAGTGGTGTTTCAGTTGCATTCCTTGGGACATGCTGAGAGACAGAGTGAGAGCGGCACAGTCACCTGCTAAACCTGTTCCACTACAATACCTGGAAGGCACCTCAGTTCAAGTTACCCCACCCCCACAATGTATTGGCAGACAGTCAGAGTGAGAGAGAGGGGGTGCAGGGAAAAGTAACAGTTGTCAGCCAATGGAAAGGATGTCCTCACACATGCAGTCAGGTAGCTCTCCCCATTCCAACTGTTGCTGTCCCCATGGCTGGAGAGAGAAGTGAGAGGTCAGTGTGCAAGGGAGACAGAGTGACAGGAGCATGCTGCCCCACACCTATAACCCCTACCAGAGCTGTGTTCATTTCTCATTTTTTAATCATGGCAGTTCTTCTGGATAAGCATCTGTCCCAAGTTTTCTACTTTAATGAAGAAACCCATGATCTCTACAGGGGGAATGAGGCCAGAAAAAAAAAGAAATCTTAGGCAGGTCGCAAACAGTGTACTGAGATGTATGGATGCATCTTGGGACTGAGGTTTCATTGCTTTTTAATGACATTGTACTATATCTCATAACAACAAAGTACAAAACTTGTCTACAGCATTATGCTGCAATGTTGGCAATTGCTGAGGCTAAAAGATTAAAAGTTAAATGTGCCACTCAAGCCTAATACATCCCATTAATCGTTGACTAAGTGACCTCTCTGCTTAGTTTTTTTTCCCCACCGTGGGGGTGGTGGGGAGGGTGGTAAAGTCTCTGGTCGAGGGGTGACTGCAGCTGTGTTTCTAATTAGAAATTACCCTGCAAATGCCTCAGTGCGACAAAATATTGTAGCACTCACCAGGATGGGCAGAAGCTATAATTCTAGACTCCAGTGTAATCATTTGTTACCCGAGAAGTAGGGACATGGCACTGTTAGTGCGGGTCATTTTAATTTTACAATATCCATTTCATTCTGCAGTTAACTTAAAGTCCTTATGAGTAATTTGTATTTCAATCCCCATGTGGAGGAGTGTGTGTGTGTGGGGGGGGTGTGTGTGCAAAGGTCAGGAACCAAGGATACTATATCTCAGTCTATCTGTCTGTCTGTCTATCATCCACAATCATTTGTAGTTATAGATTATTAATTTAATTTTGAATTTGCAAATAATTAATTTCATACTAATTGTAGTTAGATGGGATCATTGCAAATGCTGATCTATTTTAAACTATATGTTTAATGTTGCCTACATTATAATTAAGTGCCAAAATTGATCTCTTCCATAGGTGTTCCTGTTATTTCGGGATCACAATTTTCCAAGTAGAATACTGCGTGTCTATAAAGATCAGGCATTCATTTAATGTTTCCATATTTTAAACTGCTGCTGCAGTGCCTGATTAGTTAAACTAGCCATGCAGGGCTTACACTCCAATCAGCTGTAAGCAATGCTTCTGTACTCATCTCAACATCAAGTATAACATTGCTTGAATCAACTTTGCTTGTCACTTTATTTAACAAAAAAAAAAACTTTGTTTCTGTCTTTCACCAATACCACTCAATATCATTTAAGTCTCATCTGTAAATTATACAAGTTAACACTGTGGTCAATATAGAAACATAGAAACACAGAAGTTGATGGCAGATAAGGACCGAAAGGCCCATCCAGTCTGCCCATTTCTTTTTCTACCTTATGAATGTGCCATAGGCCTTTGCTCTGTCAATGGCCTATCTATTCATACTCATCTGTATTGCTCCCTTATGCCTGTCCCATGCCTGTTTGAAGCCATGCACTGTATTCATATACACCACTTTCTGAGGTAGGCAGTTTCATGCATCCACCATCCTTTCTGTGAAAAAGAACTTCCTCACATTACCCCTTAATCGGCCTTCCTTTAATCTCATGCTGTGTTCTCTTGTCCTGCTATTTTTCTTATATTGAAACATGTTCAACTCTTTCACCTTGTTAATGCCCTTAAGGTGTTTGAATGTTTCAATCATATCACCTCTATCCCTCCTTTGCTCTAGGGTATACATATTGAGTTCATATAATCTGTCCTCATATGTTTTCTGATGCAGTCCCTGAACCATTTTGGTTGCCCTTCTCTGGACTGCCTCAATTTGGTTAACGTCCTTGTAAAGGTATGGCCTCCAGTACTGCACACAGTACTCCAGATGGGGCCTAACCAGTGTCTTGTAAAGAGGGATAATTACCTCCCTCTTCTGACTTGTGATACCTCTACTAATACACCCCAGCATCCGTCTAGCCTTACCTACTGCTTTAGAGGTCTGCTTGGATGATTTCAGGTCATCGGTGATGATGATGCCCAAGTCTCTTTCTTCCCTTGTGACTGCCAGCAACTCCCCTCCCAGCCTATAGGTGGCTTCAGGGTTTCTCTTCCCTATGTGCATGATCTTGCATTTCTTTGTGCTAAACCCCAGTTGCCACTCTTCTGACCATTTTGCTAGTTTATCCAGATCTCTTCTCATTCTGCCCACACCATCTGGATCATCTACTGTGTTGCAGGTCTTGGTGTCATCTGCAAACAGACAAACCTTACTCTCCAGTCCATCTGCAATGTCACTGATGAAGATATTGAAGAGGACTGGCCACAGGACTGATCCCAGAGGTACCCCACTTGTGACTTGTATCTCTTCTGACTCTATACCGTTTACCACCACTCTCTGTTTTCTGCCCGTCAACCAGTTTGCCATCCAGTTGACCAATGTCTGACCCACCCCAAGCCTACCCAGCTTATTAATCAATCTTCTATGTGGAACAGTATTGAAAGGTTTGCTGAAATCAAGGTAGGCAACATCAACTGCTCCCTCTTGATCCACCACTCTGGTTACCCAGTCAAAGAAATCTGTGACATTAGTTCGACAGGACCTTCCTTTTTGTAAACCCATGCTGTCTTGGATCCTGTACTCCTATGGATTCCTAGTGTTGCACTATCCTTTCCTTAAGCAGTGTCTCCATGATCTTGCCCACTACTGAGGTAAGACTGACTGGTCTGTAGTTCCCTGCCTCCTCCCTGCTACCACTTCTGTGAAGCGGGATCACATGAGCCCTTATCCAGTCTTCTGGGACGTCTCCTGTGCTCAGAGACTCACTAAATAGTTCTGTTAATGATTCTGCTAGTTCCATCCTTAGCTCCTTTAGTACCCTGAGATGTATGCCATCGGGTCCCATTGCCTTGTCCACCCTGAGCTTATCGAGCTCTTGTAGGACCTTTTCTTTTGTGAAGGGACTAGTGCACACCTCCCTTCCCCCTGTGTCCATGGTGCAGAGCTGTGGGCACTGCCCTACCTTGTGTTCAGTAAATACTGGGCAGAAGTATCTATTTAGGATAGATGCTTTTGCATGGTCCTCCTCCTCCTCATACGCCCCCTTATCCCCTTTGATCTTAGCAATACCCCCTCTGGACTTTCTCCTTTCATTAATGTATCTATAGAAAATCTTGTCACCTTCTTTTACTGTTCGTGCTAGTGTTTCCTCAGTTTGGGTCTTTGCCTGCCTTACGGCCTTCCCTGCTTCCCTTCGGGAAGTTTGGCATGCCTTCCTATCTTCATCCTGCTGCATTCCCTTATATTTCCTGAAGTCCAGTCTTTGGCTCTGACCTTTTCTGCTACTGTGTTTGAGAACCAAAGTGGTTTCCTTCTTCTTTTGCACTTTCTTTTCTCACTAACACAATGGGATGTTGCTTCAAGTATTGCATTTTAATGCTTTTCCACTTTGCCTGTACCCCTCACCTGCATTTCTTTTTGCCAGGACTAGCTTAACTCTGTTGGCCATCTTATCAAAGTCAGCTCCTCTGAAGTCCCACATTTTTGCCTTGGAATGGGATGATTTTGTTCTAGTGGCCAAATTGAAACAATGTCATAGGAAGTGAGGATAGCAACAGCTCAGCAGATTGATCTGTCTCCTTGTAGTGCATGCCCCATTGAAGGGCTACCTCTGATGTGCAATAATTTGTGATTTCATGTGTGCTGCAGAAATGGTACCCCCATCTATAAACCCCAAATGTCTTGATTACCTTTCACCTCATTTTCAGTGGTTCTGAGCATGGGCACTGTTCTGCTTTCTAATACAACCAGATGAGACTACACACAGTGACAGGACTGACCTGGAGAATTTGGTTATTGGGTCATTTTTGAAACCATTTTGAATGAGCCCCTCCATCTCAACCCGACAATCCAAATGACATCTGTTACAGACCAGGTACTGTTGCAGGTTCAAGTCCAGTAAAGTCTCAAACTCCATTCAAAGCCAGAAAACCTCACTGGAGAAAAGCCATTCACCTGTGCAAACTGTGCATTTTGTATCTTCTAAAGGGAGCATGAGCAATCCTGATTGAATTCTACTCGGGGTACTCTGCTAGCTGCAGCTACATAGCAGTTCTGTTTTTCTCTTGGATACAGTTTTTTACTGAAACTTGGAAAAGAATTCCCCCAATGTCAGTATTTGCATCACAGCATCAGGTGAACAGAAGGCTACAGTGCAAGTATTAAACATTTGAAACAAATAACCAATATCTTAAATCCCTTCATTGTGAACTTTATCCAAAATACAGTGCATGATAATCTAAAAGATGTTCTCAACTTAGAATTGGATACTGAAATAGTCTCTTTTGCAGGATTTCTTTCTTTTTTTTTATTGGAACTGTGATCATGCTCTTCCTCTGCATTTTATTCATATATTGCACTCAAGAAAAGCCCTGTACCCTAAAGGCTATTGTACTGGATATATAAATATTTTCTAACAAAGATATTTTATTTCTAGCTTGTTTCTTATATCTGCAGCTTGCCACACTCCCCTGTAGCACCAATAAAATAAACAGACTCTTTGTTCTCCCTCCATTCCCAGTCATGTCACTGCTATCTCTTATTTCTTCCAGCACCACTGCTGTATGTGGGATAAGGGAAACTGTTCAGTTAGTCTGCTTTGGTTTTATGCCTGTGTCTATTTCTTCCCCCCTTCTAGCACTGACTACATTTTCTTTAACAACACCAATAAACAAAAAATCTCTATGCTCCCTTCCCTTACTGGTCTCAGTGTTCCATCTTTCTGAACTTCCCATCAGAATGTGCTTCCTAGTGCTTTTGTGCTACAGTTGCTTACATCCTATCATAGCACCTTCTTACTAAAAAAAAAAAAAAAAAAAAGATACTCTCCATTGATTGAACTGATTGAATACTTGTTTTTCTTTTATCTGCAGCTTGTCTTAGTCAACCATGACCCCAATTATTAATAAAAAAAGACTGGTCTCCCTCCCTTCACCTGTCCTGGGTCTGTCAGCTCTAATCTTGCCCAACACTGCTTCCTTTCCTGGAGTCGGGAGAAACTCCTGTTGGTACATGAGGTCTTCAGTTAGGCTATCTGTTTCATTTTACCTGCTTCATATATCTGCATGATGCAACAATAGTAGCAAAGTTCACTAAGTTTAGGTAGTTTCTTTGAAGTTGTCTTAGGACCGGTAGCTGGAATCCCTGCAGAACTTCTGGAGTGAATCTGCATAGTGGTATAAAAATCTAGACCATACTCCTATCATTGTTCTTTATTTAATTATTTCATATTGGGAATGTTAACAGCTAATAATTGTCATATATAATTGGGGGGGGGGGGGGCAACAAAATCCCACACATATTTCCTCTAACTACATATTGATTTACAATGTAGAAAAATGTGCAAAGTCCATTTACACCATACTGTTTGATACACATGCAACATGTGTTATTTGTTATGAAAGGACTCAGGCTATAATTAAGATTCTGACAGGAAAATCCAGCAGTTCTGAAGACTTTGCTATAACAAGTAACATTCTTTCATTTCTCAGGAGCACCACAGAGATTCCTTTTTTACATCAATCAATCAATAAATCAATCAACATCTTTATTTATCCAGGTGAACATCACTGAGCGGAGCTCATTTGCAAGATGGACCTGGCTAGAACAAGGTCAGTGTGCAATAAGGCAACATACATATGTATATACACATTAGTACAAATGGGTACAAAAAGGTCATGATAAGGTGTAGAAAAAAACAAAGAACCATAACAAAGGAGAAACCACTTACAAAACTGCAGACACACCATTAGCAGCATTACACAAATGTATATATGTCATATGATCCATTTACACGATACAACAATAGAAATATATACAAACTTGGCAGGGGCAATAATAAACACAGCCCATGAGGCAAACATGAACAGCCAGCTAATGGAAGGTGGGGGGGACCAGGTGGAGAGTGGAAATGCACTGAGTCGGAGAAGGTCTTCGGGGGGAGGGGGGTAACTATAGTGATTAGGGATATGATAGAGAGGACTGGCAGGGGACAAGGAAGGGCTGGGAAGGGAGTGGCAGGTGATTTTGACCAGAAGATGTGGGTAAATCTACCCTATAAGGGGGAACTGAGGAGGAAGATGCTTGATGTGAGTCAGTGCTGAAAAGAGATACAGAGGCACAGAACAGAAATCACAAGATTGTTGAATATACGGTTGAAAAAGCATAAGATGGGTACAGCAGCTTAGTCAAGGTGCTATGGGCCAGGTAAGAAATGGAACAAACTGAACATGGCAACAAATTAGAATCATGGAAAACAGTTGCATGGTTCATTTACATGTATGCATATAAGGCTTTCTACCAAAACAAAGCCTTATATGTATATGTATACATGTGAAAAAGGACTCTCATGCTTCTTTTGAATATTAAAGAATTTAACTTTTCATATGGAGGTCTTCGGAATTATTGGAATTTGTTTCTTTTTTTAAGATCTCACTAACAATAGCCAGAGCCTGAATATATAGATACAGGATGCCTGTTTTATGTTTGACCTTCCCACAGCTCCCGGAAGTCTGACTCACAGGAAGACAAGAACTCCGACTGTATGCTGCAATCACTAAACATTTTATTACAATTAATCTTGCTCTGTGCTGTATATTAGACTGTAGTCCAGTCTCTATTTTTAATTTCTAATATGACCACCCTTACTCCTTGTACAAACTTCTTATAATAGGAAAATAACTTCATCACTCTTTCAACGTAATAGCATCTGCATGCAGCAATAAAAGTAGCATGTCTAAATATCAGATCTGAAGAAACAAAATGTGTCCTAGAAAACATGACAGTAAAATGTGGTACAGCAGATTTATGACACAACAGAAAACATTACTCTGCTGTCTTATGTTTACAAAGTTGTTGCCCATCTTGCAATAACTGAATGCCTAGTTCTAACCCCACCAGAGCCACTTATACACGATGACCGGGGAGCACTTGTATTAGATCAGGGCTACTTTCATCATGTTGCTGGCTGCTGTTACAATGTAGGATTTATGCACACACACACACACATGTGTGTATTTAATTTGTTTAAACACATTTTGCTGTAGAATATGTGTCTATTTGCCTATTTCAGCAAGGTTAAGCTGATTCCAAGCTAAGAAGGCACATACTGTAATTGTACACTGTCTATTCTTCTTCACTCTGGGATACATTTTAATTGGAATTTTAGGCACAAAATAGGGTTTAAGTATCATTCAAATTCTGTTCTGTTATCCCCTCTGCATACTTTTACTGTCCATTTACATGATGTACCTCCTTGGAACCAGTTTAACCATGCTGCAACAGGGAAATGGACACACATTCTACAGTAAAATGTATTTTATGCAGATTTAAAAAATATGTACAGGTATGTGTGCATAAATTCTATATAACTACTGGTGACTCCCTTTACTAACCGGATTTCAGGCACAGTAAAAATGCCGCAATAACCCGAAATCGAGTTATTACGGCGTTCACTACACTTTTTTTCCACCGCTAGAGTCCATTGTCTGTCACTCTAGCATTCTGAGCCACTTCATTGGCTCGCATTCTGCTTGTGGGCGGGCTAGCAGTATTTCAAAAAATGGCGGCTCGGCTTTCCGTTTACCGAGGAGCCGCTTTTGTTGAATTCTCCGTCCCCTTCTCTTTACATTTGCTTATCTGGTTGATCCTGCCTTTCAAACATCAATTGAATATCTAGTTGATCCCGCCATGCCCCCAAATCAGTAGACGTGTGGACTCCTACTAAAGCCGTGGATGACACCTAAAATAAAGTAAGTCAAAGCAGGGAAAGGAAAGTGTGTGTGTGTGTGTGTGTGTGTGTGTGTGTGTGTGTGTGAAAGACAGTGTGTGTGTGTGTGTGTGTGTGTGTGTGTGTGTGTGTGTGAGACACTGTCTGTTAGAGTGTGAGAGACAGTGTCTGTGAGAGAGTGTGTGTGTGTGTGTGTGTGTGTGTTTCTAAATGCACCATACTCTGCACCAGTAATTATAAAAAAAGAAAAAATCCATAACACACAGTTGCCTATCTATTATTCTCTATGTTGCAACAGTAGCCAGCAACATGATTAAAGTAGCCCTGATGTAACCAAGTGCTCCTGGGCCATCACGTATAAGTGGCTCTGGTGGGGTTTGAACCAGGAATTTGTCTATCTCAAGTCAGATATCAACTTTGTAAACAAAAGACTGCAGAATAATGTTTTCTGTTGTGCCAATAATCTGCTGTGCCACATTTTACTGCCATGTTTTCTATGACACATTTTGGATCATTACATTTTGTTACTTCAGATCTGAGATTTGGACATGCTACTGTTATTGCTGAAGATGCTATCAGTTAACACAGTGATTAAGTTATTTTTCTATTACAGGTTTCTACACTGTGTAAGGGTGATCATGCCAGAAATTAAAACAGTAGACTGGATTACGATCTAATATACAGCACAGAGCAAGATGAATTATACTAAAATGCTTAGCGACTGCAGTGTACAATCAGAAACTATGTCTTCCTCTCATTTAGACTACTGGAAGCCACATGAAGAGAGAGAAAGAAAGAAAGAAAGAAAGAAAGAAAGAAAGAAAGAAAGAAAGAAAGAAAGAAAGAAAGAAAGAAAGAAAGAAAGAAAGACTGTACCTATATATTCAGGCTTGGAGTCAGTTCATCACTTAAACTGACATTCAGAATTACTCCGCTTTATAAAAGGAGATAGCAAAACAATTTCTAAATCCCTAACTTAGTACCTCTAACTACATATTTGATTTGCCATGTAGATAAATCTGCAAAATCTATTTACACCATGCTGTATGGTACACATACAACAGGTGTTATTTGTTAGAGAAGAACTGAGGCTGAAGTTAGTAAGAGTCTGAAAAGAAAATCCAGCAGTTCTGAAGACCTTGCTATAACAAGTAAAATTATTTCATTGCTCAGGAGCATTACAGAGATTCCTTTTTCACATGCATGCATATAAGACTTTCTTCCAAAACATTTCTGACATGACCACCCTTATCCCTTGTAGAAACTTGTCATAATAGAAAAATAACTTTAACACTGTAACTAATAACATCTTCAGCAATAAAAGTAGCATGTGATATGTAACCAATGTTATTTGTTAAGGATGAACTAAGGCTATAGTTAATAAAAGTTGGAAAAGAAAATCCAGCAATTTAAGACCTTGCTATAACAATTAAAATTATTTTACTGCTCAGGAGTACCACAGAGATTCCTTTTTCACATGTGTGCATATAAGGCTTTCTACCAAAACAAAGCCTTATATGTATATGTATATGTACTGTATGGCTAAGATATTCAAAGGGGGTTGCACCTGGCTCAACAAGGTTGCACCACTGCAACCCCAGAAATGTACCCTGGGGCAATATTCAAAAGGGGGAATTGTGCCACACAATTCCTGATGTGCAGGGTGCAAAGATAATGTATGTGGCACTTTTCCAAGAGGCACATCCCAATATTCAGCACAGGATGTGTGGCGTATCTGCCGGCACAACCCAAAGATATGCCACATACCTGGGCACAAAGTTGTGCCTGACAAAAAAGACTCAACTGCTAGCCACCCACAGGCATGCTGCTATATTGCAATGCACAACACAGCAGCTGCCAGTCGTGGGTGGCAACCCCCCCAAAAATACCATTCACAAGCACCCACAAATGTCCCAGGTGATCCAGTCATTCCACCTTCCCTGCCTGAATCCCCGATCACTGTCTACATATCATTAACCCATCCCTGGTGGTCCAGTGGTTCCCCCCTCCCCATCTGACTCCCCGATTGCCATATGAACAGCCAGTGGAACTCACTGGTAGTCTAGTAGTACCCCACTTCCATCCCATACCTCCAATCACCTGTAAATGTGATTAATAATTCCCTGGTGGTCTAATGTTACCCCCCCACCCTGCCGGTAACCCCGATCACCTATACAGTTGAATTAAACATATCCCATGCTGGCCCGGTGTGCTGAGGGCTGAGGCACTGGACACCTTACCTCACACTATGCCAGCAACCCATGTTCAGGAATGAGCATGGGCCACTGGGAGTTAGCAGGGAAGGAGAAGGATCAAGTGTCCAATAGACTGCTCACTTTCTCCAGGGCAGGGGAGTCCTCAGTAGTCGGTGCCCATTCACCCACTTGCAGAGGCTGGGGGACTAGGTCTGTGCTGCAGTTTGGGGTAGAGTTGGGGCAGATGCTTAGAGGGAGCATGTGTGGACACATGCATGCTCCCCTCTGCAAGCATCATTGCATGCCCCAGCTCCAGTGAGAACACCAGAAAAGGAATTGCCGCAGCACAATGGTGGAGGGTGCCTCACAGCTACGATCCCAGCAAGCCACAGCACTGGCTCACTGGATACAGACTTTGGTGGGGGTTGGGGAACACTGGGACCCTGCTGGGGGGGCAAGACCTGGGAGTTTGGGTCAGCGCCAGATGGTGGACACCAGGAGACAAAGCTGGGGGTGCCCTCCAGAGAATAGCTGGCACAGGAGGAGCAAAAAAGTAACAGAAAAAAACATATCTCTGGTTGTCAGTGGCGCCCCCCCCAACCACACAGGACCTCCAGCCCACCCAGCTCCCCCCATTATCGGCGGGCAGCAAACCTACCTGCCTACCTCTGTGGCTGCCCGCCAAATGACAGCTTACAGTATTGGCTGCCAACCCATTGGTCCACACTGTGAACCAATGGGCTTTCAGTGCATACTGTAATAGTCATTCATAAATCTGTGAATAAAGGCATTCTTTCACAGATTTGTAAATGAATATTATTGTATGGACTACAAGCCCATTGGTGCACACTCTGGACCAGTGGGCTTGCAGCTGATACTGTAAACTGTCATTTGGTGGGCAGCTGCTGAGGTACGCAGGTGGGTTTGCTGCCTGCCGGTGATGGGGGGGTGGATTCCCTGGGAGTCCTATGTGGGTGGGTGGTGGGGGTGCCACTGGACCACCAGGGATATGTTTAATTGAACTGTACAGGTGGTCCAGGTAACTGGTGGGGTGGGGGTAACAATAGACTACCAAGGAATTATTAATCACATTTATGGGTGATTGGACATACAGGAGGGGTGGGGATACCACTAGACTATCAGGGAATGTATTTTGTACATTGCAACGGTGACTGGGGTCATGGGATGTACAGGGGGGTACCACTAGACTACCAGAGAGTTACACTGGCTGTTTATACAGTGATCGGGGAGTCAGGTGGGGAGAGGGTAACCACTGTACCACCAGGGATGGGATAATGATATTTAGACGAGGATTGGGGATATGAGTAGGGAGGGGGGGACCACTGGACCACCAGGGAATTTGTACACAAACTTGATGAGCGATCAGGGTTACCGGTGGGGAAGGGGGGTGCCACAGGACTACCAGGGTGATTAGAATACATATATTATGGTGAGCGATGGTACAGGATTGAAGTACTGCTGCAGTCTCTGGTACAGGGACTGCATGCTGTGCTGGGGGTCATGCACTTTTCACTAGTCAGTCCTGCACAACACATGCAAATGGGGCCATAGTGACATGCAAATGGACCCATTTATGCCTTGCATGCGTAATGGCACCATTTGCATTTCCAGGTCAGAATTTCTGGGAAATGAGCCAGTCACAGCTACAATTGCACTGGAGCATTCCCATTCCTGGTATTCAGACCTGTCTGGGGGATGCACAGGTGCATTGTATTTGTGTTGTGCGTATTATGTGCTATATTCAGAAGAGATAAGCCATGCCACATCTCTTTTGAATATATCCCTTTGTTGCTCCAGTGCAACTCAGTTGTGCTGCACCACCACTTGCACCTTTGCCAGGTGCAATTCTGAATATCGGGGCCTATATGTATATGCACGTGTATGTGTATATGTATATATACATATACATGTGAAAAAATAATCTCATGGTTCTCCTGGACAATAAAGAATTTTACTTTTCATATGGAGGACTTCAGAACTGCTGGAATTTGTTTCTTTTTTTATGGCTGCATGGTGGAGTTCTGTAGATGTTATGCGATCAATAATTATCTCAGAGTAGCACTGTGGAAGCACATGACAGGACTGCTGTTCAGTGTGCTTCCACAGTGCTAAGGCATACTTTCCAGTAGTTGTGTTTATGTGGCACTTCCCCTCCACTGGCCACATAAACACACTCACTTTGCAGCACACTTCTTTTTCTTCTGCAACTATGGAAGTGATGGGTACCATGCACAAGATGGTGGCTGACTCAGACTCCACATGTGCAAGGTGTTGCACATGCACAGTTCTGTAATAGCTGCCATCTTGTGAATGGCATACTCCGGAGCCATTACCTTGTGAAAGCAATCATGTAGTCAGTGGCGATCATGTAGTGACTGTGAGTGCCAAACATCCAGCAAGCAAAGAGGAAGGAGGCAATGCCATACTTCAGTGCCTTAAAAACTCTTCAAACCTCTGTGCAACCAAATCAGCTTTGACCAGAATTTGTTTAATGTAGAGACATTAGATTCTGAATATACAACCTTATCGGAGGATTGTGGAAAAGTGTAACTGAATGATGAGTCATTTCTCTGTAAAATAAAGTCACAGCAAGGTGAGTTTAAGGTGCCAGTCAAATCAGAGGACTTGCAGATAGCCAGTTCTGTGTTGCACTTATGCTATGAGCATTGTCTCATCAGTGAACTGTTCTACAAAGTGTTAAAAAGTTGGAGGGCTAACCTAACCTTTGTAACCCTAGGAAGTGTGGCTCAAAGATGTCCCAGACCATGTAGGTAGCTTGAAAAGTATGTGTTTGTCCCTTAAATCTGCTTATAGAAAAAAGGAATATATAACACCCTGTGTATGTGGAACAAGGTTTGAAATTGCTCATAGGGCTGGCAATATAGCCTAGAAGTTAGAGTAATGAGCTGTGAATGAGCTTGCTACATCCAGCAGACCTGGGTTTGATTCCCACAACCTCCACTTGTATACTGTGTGACTCTGAGCAAGTCACCTAACCACCCCAGTGCTCCCAGGTTGCCCCTGAAAACGGGCAGTTGTGTCTAATGAGCCTTGCCTGGTTACCAAAAGAATAACTGGTAAGTAAATGTGTTTTGGGTTAGACATACATCTATGACTGGGTGTCTATATTGCCCTAGCAAATTATATTATGTGCTGATGAACAAAGAGGGACCATTACTAAATAAAGTAACACCACAAGCCTTGAAGTCTGGACAAACTGTCCCTCAAGTGTGTCAGGTGGTGAGTGAGTCCACTACAACAGTTCTGGGGAACATAAGGGAATTTTCTGTTGGGGATAATGTAAAGGATGGCCATGAATTGCCTAACCAAACTGTATTGTTTATACTTAACAAGCAGTTTAGTGTCATGGTATTAAAGATCCATTCCACACCTTGTTTGGACATGGGCAGCAGAGCAATACACATTTTGGCATACAGTCCAATAGTAGAGCCTATCTGTATTGAAGCTAACTAGTTAGTTAGTTAGTTAATACTATATCACTTAATATTGCAACCAGGCAGAAAAGTATAGGTTGAAGTTCTATACAGCATAAAAAGATAAACATTGACATATAGCAGAGCCAAAACATAAAATTATACAATTTTAAAACAAAAAAAGAATACAAAAAAATAACATTCATTTCACCATATTTAAATATTGCAGTGAATTAGCTAATATAAACTATGAGTTAAGGGTAGTGATAGGGGAATTCTTCTATGAGTTGGAATTAATTGTTCCAGTTATTGGGGAACTACCAGAGAATATTAGTCAGAAAAGTGAGACAGATGAAGATATTAAGAATTTTCTCAACAGTTTAATTGTTCAACAGGAAATCTGCCCTGCAAACAAGAAAGAAATACAAGTAAGGAAAACTGAGGATAATTATATTGTACTGTACACAACAGGAAATTTAAGTTTTCCATGCACTACTACAACACATGGATATGAAACTCATTTGAAACAATATCTGCAAGACACTGTTGAATTTGTTCAAAGGAAAAGTGTTCAAGCTTCTAAGTCATATTATGCCCAAAGAACTAATTCAAAAGAATATCAAATTTGAGATAAACTGTTTTTCTTTAACTGCAGCAGGGACAAGGTTAAGGTTAAAAAGTTCCTTCCAAGCTGGGAAGGACCCTTTTTAATCGAAGATAATGTTTCACATGTAGTATCACATGTATGTTTCTCTTATCTTTCTTACTTTCTTGAATTTTGTGTGTTTGTTCTCTTGTCACCAACAAGATGTGTCTTTACCTGATGTAATCCTGCTAGATTGTATTTTACTGTATGACGATTTCCTTTATTGTTTTGTAAACTCCCAGATCACGCCTGGAAATAGTCGCTTTGTGGCTATGGCACCCACCCAGTAAACAAAATATAAAATAAATAAAATAAAAATAGCGTGACAAATAAAGGTCTGGATAAAGAACACAGATGGAGTGATGCTTAAATGGGTTCATATTACTCAGCTAAGACCATACCATGAACACAAGAAAATCTGGCATGATGTATCAAGTGGAAATAAAAGTGAATGATGAATAAAAGAGTCAGACTGGACATTTTAATCATAATGCTGATATCTGTGAATAACAAACAACAAAATATTAACATGTCCACTGGTGAAATGCCTGAAATAATTTAAATGTGTTAAATAAATGTGTTGAAACTGTGAAATGAAAGGTGTACATAGTTGTAATCATGATTAATCTTGTACTAATTCAAATTTTCTGTGTAAAAATGTACATCTCTAATGATGTCACATTTGATGTCACATTTGATGATGTCATGTGCTGATTTTGTCATAAGTTAACACATGATGATGCAATTTCTGTTAAATGATTCAAATTCTCCCTGCTCATATCATATTTTTGTGTGATGCATAACTATGTACCCATATAGAAGGATTACAGTTTTGAATTAGAAACTGTAGTATTTCAGAATACATACACACAACAAAAACAGCTCCTCTGTAAGCACAGGTGCTCGAGTAACAACATGTAGATCCAAAAAGCAAAACTCAGCACTCTGTGGTTGGCGTAGATATGAGCATACGTTTAATAATAAATGCAAAACGCCAAGCCTCACATATATCAGGTAGCACAACTAAAGAGTTCCCAACTGGTTTTGTGCACTCAGCACGTCATCAGGGGATAATTACTTAGTATTGTGACACACATATTTATAGGGAGACACTTAAAGAGACAGCTCACAGAAAGAGGTTTTAAGTATAACATATATTGAACATATATATATATATATATAAGAAATGTGCTATAGTACACTAAAAGGGTAAAATAGCTGTATGCACATCAATATCTACTACCACTATTCCTAGTTAGCAATGTGTGTATATATATATATATATATATATATATATATATATATGTATATATATATGTAAATCATATTGTAGACTCCCTATATCTTAAACTAAAATGTGTGTTATAAAGGCAACAGAAAAAAAGCAACAGAACAAAGATCAAAACATCAATTCTATGTAGATCTAAACAAATACATAATGCATACTAAAATCACTGCAAAATGTATATAAAAAATGAACATATTATATTATACAATACTAGACAGAAAATCAGCTCCCAGCCATTGGGACACACCAAAAAGTCCATGTCCAGATAATTTGTAAACAGCAACATGTATCTGAAAAAAATCAGAAAATATATTAATAATATAACCACATACACAGACTTTTCTTATTTCGATTTTAAACAGCTCAACAATTCCATCTTGTTATTCAATCCTGGGACAGCTAGAGCCCCTAGTATGTAAATCCAAAAGGACTCTCTACATTTCAACTTGGTATCCAAATCTCCTCCCAGAGGCCCTAACTTGACTACCTCAATTCCACAGAATCGAAATACATGTGCCAAATTAGCATTCATATTCTGGTCACAATGTATTGCAAGTGCACTTCTAGTGTCTTTATTCGAAATAGATCTCAGATGTTCACCCATCCGTACCTTTAGTGGGCATGTAGTTTTACCAACATAAAATGCTCCACATTGACAAGTAGCTAAATATACTACATTCATAGTGCTACATGTAATGAAATCTCTGATTTCATAACTCTTAGCACAATTGCAGCTAGTAAAGGTCTTACACTTAAGTACAGACTTGCAAAATGTACAATTACCACAATTATACATACCCCATGGAACATGGGAGGAAACCTTGTCAACACTCATATACGAAGATGCAGTATAACTATGTACTAACCTATCTCGTAGGTTTTGGCCCCTCCTATATACCATCCTGTGGTTGTAACGGGTGACCTGCGCCAACCGTGGATCACCCAACAGAACATTCCAATTATTCTGTATGATCTGTTCTACAGCTTTAGAATGTCTTGTATAAGTGGTAACAAAATTTGCCCTCTGTTCTTTAGATGTTTGTTTTTTTGGTTTAACGAGATCACTCCTTTCCACACCTGCAGCTTCTTGAAAGGCCTCCTGAACTGTATTATAGGCATAACCTCTTTCTACAAATCTGTCACATAAATCTAATCTCTGGGTAATAAAATCCACAACTTTACTACAATTTCTTCTCACTCTCAACATTTTTAATTCAAAAGGGAGAAAATGTTTGAACAAAACTATAACTTGCAAAAATATTTTATAATAATTTTACTATTTTATTTTGGCTGTATGATGCCGGTTCAACAAATATCTTGTCAACCGATGTTACAGTGACATTTTTGTCGACTGCAATTGTGGTTGGCATAAATTTGTCTTATAATACTTTGTTTCTTTGGGGAGGCTTTGACCCCTGAGCCCCGCCATGTGGGGGGGGGCTCTGCCCCATGCAACCTGTAATTAATATAATCAACTCTGAGTTGGAGTTGATTCAGGGAAGGGGTGCAAAACTCTGAGAAATAAGTGCTGGGGTTCCACGGTAACAGCACAGCAACCTGTCACTGTGTTGCTATACTGTCATTCATGGAAGAGGTGTTAGTGTTCAATCAGCATACCTTTTATTTTTATAATACCTAGTTACTAGTATTTAGTTATACTGTTTAGTTATATTATCTAGTTAATATTATGAGGTTATTTGGGGTGACATGTGATACCAGACAATCAATTCAAAGACTCTAAAAGGTTTTTGTTTCCATGGATGGAAAAAGAGGTTTCACACTGCCTTGAACTTGAGAACTTGAATTTGAGAAAAAAATTGGATTTCAAACATTCATTTTAAAAGTATTGTTCACTCAAATGGGCCTCTTAAGTTTCAGAATTAAGTGTCTTCCATTCTGAAGAGAGCCTGAAAAGATAAGAGGGCCATAGCAACTGATACCTCAAGGTTGACAATTGATGGAGTGCAGATGGATCTCATGCCTGGAACAAAGAAAAGCTCTAATACATTGACATTGAAAATATACTTTTATTTATTGCAAAGAGATGCAAGATGCTGCAGACGTTCAAACCACATAATTGAAAAGCTTGTGTTTTTACCTACCTGGGAACCAAGATTCACCAGTTCAACTGATGAGATATACAAGTCATGTTCATATAAGTCTTGCACAAAGAGATTTGAAGATAAGTAGCTCTTGTTTGATCTTTTATGAGAACTCACCTCATCAGACATTCAAAAATATAACTTTTAAATATGCAAGTGATGGCAAAGATTAACTATGTTGGTTTAAAGTTTTGCTGAAACAGACTTGGTAAACAAGCTGTCATTCAATGATTGATGGACCATGCACATATGAGCTGAAACAAAGACACTGGTTCTCAAGAAGGAATCTTGGAACTTTTCAAGTGTTTCCTGAAGGTGGATTTGGATGAAAGATACCTTTTTTTAAAGCTCAAGAAATAAGAAGTAAGATGATTATTTTATTTTGAAGACATTTTGTGGAGCAACAATGTTTATGACCATCATTAACTTATCTCAGAAACAATTTGCCTTTAGAAACATGTAAGCCATATGAAAATGTGACTTTTGATGAGCTCAGTTCAACGATGTTAGTTTCAAGAACATGTTTGGTTGCATTCAAATGTTAGAAAAGAAATTAACTTTGGACTTAAAAAGTGGAAAGTGCAGAGAGAGAGATGTGTTCTAAGAAGAAAAAACTGGCCATGTCCACCTCATTTGCATGATCCACTCAAAGTTGGTAAATTTTGCAGGGCATGATGTCATGATGATGCTCTGGTAAAAAGGTATAAATGATTCAGCAATTTTAAGAGACATCAGAATCTTCTAATTCTGATGCTGAATGGATCTACTTCAGTCAAGTCTGTGTTTTATGGCTGAAAACAGAATTCCTGCCCAAATCTGGGAAAGCCTTTCTGTGTTTGCTAGGAGAAGTTACGTCTTTCTTTTTGTGTCTGCAACAAAAGAGACTGCTATATCTTCATGTAACTACACCAGAATGGACTTTCAGTAATCATCTGTAGGCTGAGCCAAAGACTGCAGCAGAACCCAAAAAGGACATTTTCCATCAAGGGGAAGAAGGTTTCTCACCAATATTTTGAAATTTAGAAGGAAAACCCAAACCTTGCAATAAACCATATCTCTGAATAATACTTTGATATTTTTATAATATTTTAGTTCAACTTAGCCATTGATCACAAGTGGGAAATAATTTCTTAAATGGGTATATTAAGAAGTTTAATTAAGGTATCTCTAAAAAGAAGCTATTCAAACATTTTGTGTGCAAAGAAGTGCTTGAACAAGTTTTGTATGCAAAGAAATAACCCCTTGATATTTGTGGAAAGAAAATCTTCTAAATCTCAATGCATAAACACCAAAGTTAATTATGAAAGTTGAAAAAGCTGCATATTGGGCTTATTCACTAATGTGGGTGGGATTATGTGCAGAAGGCAAGTAACCCCCCCATGCAGCTCTGCACCCTCAGGAGTTCCGTGCGTTGGCCATATTCATGAACACCAGCCAATGCACTGCTCCTTGTTGCAGACCTGCAGAGCTGTGGACCTGGGCAGATAGCCAATCAACTGCCTGTGCAGAGTCCCTTGATGGATCCACTGCACCAGTGGGGCACCATGTTGGCAGCAGGTGTGAACATGCCTTTAGTACAGGGGGGCTGGGGTCCCCTAGATGACTGTCCCCTGGCCTTCCCAACATGCCCTGACTCAGTGGAAGACTCAATGTTGGGTCCATTGACCCCTGCCATCCCTGCTGCTGCTAGTGGTGGCATCCTGGGGGGTGCATAACATTTATGGCTGCCTGCTGAAGGCACAACCATCGGCCCCCCTATGCACTGCACCCACACCATTGTGAATGACACAGAGTGCAGATACACTCCCCACTCCAGCTCCTGACCTGCCCTGATGCAGAGCTGCACATTTGTCCAGGGACCCAGTCATGTAGAGAGGGCGTATCCTCTTCCTGCATGCCATGCAGGGGGCACAGTGAGCATGGCCAGGTATGGGCAGGTGCGATCTGGGTTGTGTACTGGGCTTATGTGGTGCATAGCCCCCTCACACCATTTGTAATTAAGGCCCATTGTGTCTAATTACTTTTGAGGTTTTTTTGGTTTGTTCATTTCTTGTTTTTGTAAGTATTGCTTTGTGTTTATTTTGCTGTGTACATCATTTATTGGACTTGATACTTAGGCCATATATTCTAATTAGTGTGTAATTTATATGAATAATAAAATCTATTTTTATATAATTCCAAGGGCATCACAGAAAAGTTAATTCATAATAATCTGGATCTTTTTTTATATGCAATAGATGGTGAAGTAAAAATCCAAGCCAATCTTATTTTGTTTTGCATAGTTTATGACACTGAGCTGAAGGCTTAACTGAGCGCCCATAACAAGTGATTGATATTTAGCCTATTGTTCTGACATGAACATGAGTAACTAAACTTTTAAATTGTTAGCCAGTATATTTTTTGCAAAAAACTTCAGTTTCATAAAGAAGTTCCATGTGAACATTGAGTCCTCAATGGATAGAAACATCAGTTATCAGATTGCTATTTTTATGATTGCAGTATTTCCAGTCTCAGCCAAACAAACATACAAACAAAAATAAATGACTAGGATTAAAACATTAAGTTATCTCTTTGTCTCAAGCATTAGGTGCTCAGATGTAACTGGATCTTATCAATTCTATCTAGCAGTCAGAATGCAAGTTGCCATGGAGATCCCCAGTTCTCCTGCTAAAATTCACACATCCATCCTTGGTATCAGTCTGTAGTTAGCTGCATGGGGCCTCTGTTTTCGTTGAATGGACCGTAACTAAAACTCATCTTGTCCGCATGCCTTACATCATCTGTCCATTCAGATAAATAAGATTTTTTGGAATTCCAAGCAAACCCAATGTTTTAGTATCACATGACACTCAAATAGCCATGTCATCATGTTCTATACCACTGTATACTGTATATGTGCATATATATATATATATATATATATATATATATATATTATGGAATCATGGTAGTGCTACATTAATTAGGGTTGAGTAGCACTTTTAAGGCTAAAGGGTCAAATTTTGCACCTTAATAACTTTCCCACCGTTTAATGGATTTGCCTGCAATGTGGTATGCATGATTGGGCATGGTAGATCTTGAGATATGCCAAGTTTTGTACTGGTCAGATATACAGCTGCAGAATTATTAAATGACAATTAATTGAGCAATTATGCTTTTTTGTGATTTCTTTGCTGTCACCTACAGGTTGCATAGTTTGCGTGACCAGTCTGAAAACTTCAGGGAACGTGCAGCCAGGGTGCCTGATGTGCCTTTTGAAGATTTTGTGAAAAAATATTAAACAGTTCAAAAGTTATTCAAAAAACAAGTTGCCATTATAAGTCAATGGGAAAAGTTAACAAAAAGTTTGAAAGTGTCGCAAATGCAGTTTTTACTTTCGTAAATGGCCCTTTTTCTTTCACAAATCCACCATTTTGTTTTCAGTTGGTGATCATAAAAATGCTTGGCATTTAAATTTGGGACCCTTTAGTGACCTAATTCTTTTTGTATTCACCTAGTCGGACCCTGAGGATGCTAGGCATGTCTTTATTTTGGGGTAAAACACCCTAGAAATATGTTTTTCAAATTTCTGGAAAAAGTACTTTCGCAAAGTACTTTCACACTTGCAACACTGTCGAATGAATTTGCAAAAGCTTTCATAAAGTTCAACAGTACTTTTCCAGGCTGTGGCAAAATGACAGCAATTCTTTGCCACCCTGCTGCAAAAGAACGGTTTGGTCTTTTGGGCTGAAATTTGGAGGGAATGCAGCCAACATCTCTCAGATGTGCTTTTCACTGTTTTGGTGAAAAAATATTACAGGGTGGCAAAGTTATGGCACTCCAATGTTTACACTTTTTCCCTTAGGATAACATTATGGTGTCCTCCGCATTACAGGAATCTTTTGCCGCCCTGCTGCAAAATAATGGTTAGGTCTTTGTGGCTGAAATTTGGAGGGAAGAAAGCCAACATCCCACTGATGTGTCTTTAGTGGTTTGGTGAGAAAATATTATAGGGCAGCACAGTGATGGCACTCCGAAGTTGACACTTTTTCCTATTGGATAACATTAAGGCATCCGCCTCGCCTTTCGTGGCCTGTATCTCGGAAACGGTGCAAGATACAGACTTTTGGTTGCAAAAATACTTAGCCCCCCAAACAGGTGCTAAGTACAAAACGAGTCAGGAAAGTCATAATTCATAGGAAATTAATATTTTTTTTCCACGTCGTACGGTTCCTGAGATATAAGCAATTTAATATTCCAAGTCCTTATTTTCTGCTCCGAGGCCCATTGTTATTTATACATTCTTTGTTTTCACTGTGTTCTCCAATGCATTTTTTGGGGAAAAGAAGGGTGCACCCTCTCATTACTGTGCCAGTTAGCGTTTCCAGTTGCTTTTCCGTTACCATTTGCGTCACTGTTACCATCTACGCCAATGTGTGCGTTACTGTTTTGCGTTTTTGCTTGCGCTTGCTTTTGCATTTCTCTGTCATTTGGCATTATTGTTGCTGTTACCATTACCTGTTTCATTTGTAATTGCGGTACCATGCACGTGCGTTACGGTTTGTATTTCCTTACGCGCTTGCATTTCTGTTTCGTTTCTGTTTCCTTTTGCGTTATTTTTGCTGTTACTGTTACCATTTGTATTTACAATTGTGGTACCATGACTGTGCATGTAATGGTTTGCATTTCTATACTCACTTCTGCTCCCATTTCCATTTCTCTTTCCTTTGGTGTTATTGTTGCTTTTACTGCTACCATTTGAGTTAACAATTGTGGTACTGCACCCATGCGCATTTTGGTTTGCGTTTCCGTACGTGCTTCTGTTCCCATTTCTGTTTCTCTTTCCTTTGGCATTATTCATCATGTTAACTTCACCATTTGCATTTACAATTGTGGTGCCATGCCTGTGCACATTACAGTTTGCATTTACGTGAGCGCTTGCGTTCACATTTCCGTTTCTGTTCCCTTTCACATTCTTTTTGCTGTGACACTTCACATTTCTATTTAAAATACCACTGCCATCACTGTTCATGTTACCAGTTGCATTTTCATATGTGCTTCAATGTCCGTTTGCGTCGCTGTTCGCTTTGGCGTCACTTTGCACTTGCGTTTCTATTAACGTCTCCTTTACCATTTATGCTTCCGTTACCATGTGCACCACTGTTGGCACTTCTGTTTGCATTGCTCTTCCTGTTACTATGTCACAAGATATCACATGGCGGAAGAGCGGGGACCAAAGGGCCCCGTACTCCTGACGCTGCATTACTTTCACTATTTGTCATCGTCATTCTCAAAAAGAAGGGAAATTAGAGGCAAAAAAACTCCATTTAATGCATCAGTTAGGGTTGTTCTCGGTGACAAAACTGAGAAATTTGGTGTTAGGGTTGAAAGACCCCTAGACCCCCAGCCCACCCACACCAACTGGCATCGTCGGCAGTGATTGGGTCATCGGTCCTAACTCTACCCCATTCTCCCATACCTCTGCTTCTTTACACATGTGATGGGGTGAGACTTAGGCTGACAACCCCAATGCGCACCCCAATGCTGGTTGGGGGTGGCTGTGGGTCCAAGGCTTTCAACCTTAACACCAAATTCAGCTTTTGTCACTGTGGAACAACCCTAACTGATGCATTAAATGGTGTATTTTGCTCTAAATAAATAAATATATATATATATATATATATATATATATATATAAATAGAACAGAAAATAAATAAAACAAAATACATATAGCAAGTAGGTACTGATGCTGCATGCAAGGACAACGGCTTTTAACTCCTATTGGTGTGTCTTCCCTGCCGGCTCTCTGGTTTTGTAAAAGACTGATTTCTCTCCAGTTTCTCACTGCCTAGTTGCCTTCTACCTGATTGTTTATTATAACTGACTGTAATTGGAATTATTCTGCCTGTTTAAACCTGCACTGCTAATAGTTGTTCTGCTTAGCGATAGTCAGTTCATAGCACTGTATACTGTAGTAGAAATCTGTGTAGGGATTGCCATATGTCCTGATTCTTTTCTGACTGCCCTCCTTCTGTTTTTCTGCTTCACGTTGCCTTTCACTGCTAATACCTGAACTGCTCCAGCCTAGCCCCCCTTTACCCCTGCTAATTCCTCTACATTTCTCTCTTACATGTACCTCAGAGCCCATTAAACTTGGACTCTCACCCCACCCCTTTCCCCTGCTTTGAACTCTCCATAGCCATCTTGCCTTAATCCTCCTTTTGTCCCATACCATCCATGCCCCTGCCAATCTTCGCTTTGACGTTTTGGTATTCACAATCATCTCACCCACTGACAGTCTGCCATCAGCCTACTGCCCCTCTTGTACAGTTTCTCTTAAGCTCCTGATATAAACTCCATCCTCTCCCCCTTCCTCCACTAGGGATCCTCGCTCAAGTGGTGCTCCTAACTCCAAGGCAGTACTTCATGGCTGAAACCTCGGCCACCACTGGCTAAGCTCTGGACCTCCTGCTCACCCTCCTGGAACCACTGCCTGGATTCACACTCAAGGTATTGCCACCTAACTTCAGTCAGAGCAGAATTCCTACTGCTTCCACCCAATTGAAGTGGCATGTTTGCCAGCACCCTCTGATTGGTCTGCCCAGCTTCCTCAACCTCTCCTGTTGGTGCTCCTTTCCTGCCCACTCTCTGGGTTTCTAAAAGACTGATTTCTCACTAGTTTCTCACTGCCTAGCTGCCTTCTACATGATTTTTTCTCCTGCTCCCTGACCCCCACCTAGGCCTCCTTTAAATACACTCTCACCCCTCCCACCTCAGTGTTAGCCCACCCTATTGGGTATATCCACCTCTGCCTAAAAATCTACCCTCACAGGAAAGTGCAATTTTAGAACTCCTGGTGCCTTGGCTGCTAACATGGATTGTATGACCATGGCTTTCAAGCTAGTTTTGGTGATGGTTGTGTCCTGCCCATGTGTTTCTGAAGGTGACACAAAACAACATCCCTACCAGTACACGCTACATAGAAACATACACTATGAAGAAGACATGGCCACTGGAATTTCTGACTATAATACCTCAGATCACTGCACCCCAACATGGCTCCTAGTCTATCTTCTATGGAAACAAGCTACCAGCACTATCGAGAATAATTCCACACTGGCAAAACCAGTCTGCTGCACAGTGCAGTCTCACAAATGTAGTTTTAAAATGAAAAGATGTCTAACTAACACACTATTCTGCAAAATGCTCAAAGATTATTTCCTGAGACTTCTGCTAATGCTTCTTCTGCTGTCTTGCAATGTCCACCCTAACCCTGGGCCAGTTGGGACAACTCTCACCCTGGGTGCAGGAAGACTGGGTCCCTCATGTTGGCATCAATCAATGTCTGTAGCCTCCTCATCAAACTTGATAACCTCAAAATCTGGGTACAGCAACACAATCCTGACATCCTCTCTGTTGTTGAAATGTGGCTAAACCCGATGATACCTGACACTGCACTCACAATGCCAGGATACACTATCTTTAGGCAGGATAGGACTGCAAGATGGGGAGGTTGCTGCACCACCTATCTCAAGGATACTTTTATGGGCCACACCATACCAATGCCTAACTCTGGATACCCATCACAAATCCTTGCCATCGAAGTTCTCCTTGGGCCTCACAACAAGGTGCTTACAATAGTATCTGTGTGCTTTCCCCCAAGGACCAGGCTAATGGCTTCAACAACATCATGGATTATCTTAGAGGACTACATCATAACTCAGAAACAACAATACTGGGAGATTTCAACATAAACTGGTTCTCACCTGAAGCCTGCTGCTATAAGGATGCTCTCATAGCACAGCACCTCACTCAGATTGTCTCCATCCCCACCAGATGTAACTACAAGACAGGATCAAATACCTTACTTGACTGGATACTATCTAACCACCTGTAACATATCTCTAAGGTTTCCGTGCTCCCTGACACCATAAGTGAACACTTGCCTGTTATCTGTGTCTGGTCTAGTAAGTTCAATAAGCCCCCTCCTAAGTTAATATATACCAGGGTGCTAAAACAGGGGCACCTTGAACTACTCAAAACACATCTACACAGATTGGACTTGATCCCACTTGATTCCATTAATGCTACCAACATAGCACTGGATTTTTTCATTAAACAATTTACTGCAGCCTGTGATACCTATGCGCCATTGAGAAAGAAGAAAGTTAAAGGAAGCTCCAACCCATGGATCACCCCTGAGCTCATTACTCATCTGAAACTTAGGGACCACCTCTGGCACTGTGCTTGATCCACATCTAGCTAAGTGGATGTACAAAAATACAAAGCACCAAGAAATGAATGCTCATGAGCTATTTGAAATGAAAAAAGCAAATATTTCAGGGAAACAATCTCTAACTCTTGGGGTGATGGAAAAAAATGGAGTAATCTTAAAAACCTCACTGGGAAGGATCCCAAGTTGCCACCCACTATGCTCAGCATCAATGGAACACCTACGCTAGACCTTGGCACTATAGCCAATACCTTCAACAATCCATTTTCAGATCTGGGCAATATCCTTCCACCTGATTTCTTTGACACTCCCACCACCAGTACTTTCCAGGATGCAGCTTCCTTGGGCCACACTATCCTGCAATTCCATTTCAAAGAGGTTCTACTGCATCTTGCCAGAACCTACATTAGCAAGGCCATCTGCAAACCTGGATTCAGCTGTGATTCCCTCGACCTAAAGTTGGTTGTGCTCAGCCTTGAAGAAATCCTTGTACCCCTTACAAATATTTTCAACCTTTCTCTAAGGCTGGCCCAGTTCCCCCTACTTTGGAAACAGGTACTTATAACACCTGTTCATAAAAGTGGAGATAGGTCACTATACACCAACTACAGGCCTATCTCCATCCTCCTCCCATTATCTAAAGCACTGGAATGGATTGTATCAGACCAGCTAGTTGAATTCCTGGAAAAATATGAAATCCAATGCCCACAACAGCATGGTTTTAGAAAAAGGCACAGCACCACCACTGCCCTACTGGAATTTATGGGCTTTATCCACACTAAACTAGAGATGCAAAGAATTTGAATTCCACTGGTGACATGCCCACGAAGAGGGCACTTCGCATTGTCACTCTGCTACATGAAGTGGCCAATGCAAGAGGCTCACATCACCTTATAATTATTACTTTGCGGTGACATTCCACCTTAATGCAAAGTAAGGTGAAGTGACAACAATATTGGCAGCCTTTCACACACACAGTTAACAAAATTAATATGCATCCCTAAAATGCTCATGTTGTGTGTCCAGAAAACTCCCCAGTGCTGACTAAGTGTAATGAGAGCACAAGAAATTCAAATTCTCCTAAAATAAATAGCACACTCAGATTTCATGCATGCAGTAGTCACACACAGTCACCAGAATTAATGTGCATCCCCAAAATGCAACTGTCTTGTGTCCAGAAAATTCTCCAATGCTGATGAAGTGGAATGAGAGAGTAACAAGAAATGCAAAGTCTCCCAGAATTAATGGCGCACTCAGTCATGTGCACAGTAGTCACACACAGTCACCAGAATTAATGTGCATCCCCAAAATGCTACTGTCTTGTGTCCAGAAAATTCCCTAGTGCTGTCAAAGTGAAATGAGAGGGTAACAAAAAATGCAAAGTCTCCCAGAATTAATGGTGCACTCTGTCATGTGTTGAATGGTCACACACAGTCACCAGAATTAACGTGCATCCCCAAAATGCTACTGTCTTATGTCCAGAAAATTCCCCAGTGCTGATGAAGTGAAATGAGAGTATAACAAGAAATGCAAAGTTTCACAGATGTAATGGTGTACTACAAATGCACAGACAGATTAAGACTGCACTGCGCACTCAAGAGATGCAGACGCAAAGGCACAACAACACTTAACCAGTGCTCACAAGTCACAAATCCAAATCTGGAAAAGAATACCTTTTACCGGTTGGGGTCATAGTGCATGGCAGTAACAGTCCACTAACAGTAAGGATACCACAAAGCAGTATAAAAAATCCATGCAGGTGTGGTGGATAGCAGGTTCACACTGCTGCAATTACTCTGTTGCACAATAAAAGGTGTCTGATTTAATGGCTCGCATTACGCACACACTCACACATTCTACAAGTTATGTGTAGCAAATTGAAAACCTTTGGTAATATAACCAAATGTTTTAAAACAACTGAAATTATACACTGCTGCACCACAACAATCAGCAAACAAATGTCAAGAATTACTGAAAATATTACTGTGTGTACATTAACACAGTTGTACAAGAAAAATATAACCAAAACAGAAAGATTGCCTTTTTCTCTCAGTTAATCTACCTACACTACAGATACACCCCTCTCCCAAAGCACACTTCACAGTACAAAGACTGACTATTCTAAATTAACATTTAAAATCCACACACAAACAATAAAGACTCGATGATATGAGCACAGGAAGGTTTCCTATAATGGATGTACTAAATTGTGAGCAAAAAAAAAATAGCTCAAAAATACTTTTTTAACACCTTTTGGAGGATCTGACTAGCAGAGCTCTGAGAGGAAACTGTCTCCAACTTCCATTACAAACACACTACCCAGAACTGAGGCTGTGCAGAACAATCTAGAACCTATGTGACCTGCAATACCATAAAGCACTGCAAAATTTGCCTTTGGAATTTAAAAACAAGGCAAAGTGAGGCGAAGTACATTGGTTTCGATGTACTTCACCTTAAAACTGGTAGAGAAGTGGTTTGGGGAAGGCAGAATAACTCGAAGTCATTGTTTCCAATGCACTTCCCTTTCCCCATTATGACGCGAAGTACTCCACTTCGCGTTGCAGAGTATTTCGCAGATTCCGTGTTACTCCATAAATCACTTCACGGAACGAATTTCAGCTACTTTCCCCACCACTACACTAAACTCTATCAGGGGAAACTGGGTGGGTGTGGCATTCATCGACTTAACAAAAGCTTTCAATACCATCAACCATCCGCTCCTACTCAGGCAACTATCTGCTATTGAATCTCTAATGATGCACTTCTCTTGGTCACAAGTTACCGAGAAGGAAGCGCCCAGAAAGTAAGGATGCTCAGAATGAAAACCAGTCCTGTCTGGTGTACCTCAGGGCTCCATCTTGGGACTTCTACTCTTTAGTCTTTTCTTAAACAACCTTCCTAGTGACTTCCACCAGAAAATACTACTCTACGCGGATGATGCTGACAGCTACACCAGTCACCATGACACTCAGCTCTTTGAGCATCAACTACAGCTCCACTTTGAGCTTGTTGAAGAGTGGTTCAGCTACCACAAACTGGTCCTGAACTACACAAAAACTAAGGTTATGTTATTCTGCAATGTGCGTAGCAACCATAAATCCCAAATCATCCATCAGGAACTGCTCAGGTGTTACGCTTGAATGGATCTTGCAGTTAAAATATCTTGGCATCATGATGGACAGTTCCCTCTCCTACTCGCAACACATTGACAACGTTGCAAAGGCTGCCAACATTTGGATCAGCTTACTTCACAGACACAAGCACTGCATGACTGTGGAGACCTTAGACTGGAAATTCATAGCTCTGTCACCTCCGTCATCGACTACGGTCTGGCCATATATGGCTCCACTTCCCCTACTCCCCTCCATAGGATAACTGTGGCACTCAACAAAGCCTGTAGACTTCTTACAGGTGTGGCCCATTTAACATACACCTGTGACCTGTATGCCCAGGTTGGGTGGCTACCACTCCTTAGCAGCATCCAATATCAGACATGCTTGTTAACCAAAATGTTGCTCCTTGGTCTCATGCCACCAGGTGTTGAAAAGCTCCTGAACACCCACTGTTACTCTCAGGCTACCCAAAGTGCTAGCCATCACACCTTTAAGGTCCCCAGATGATGGACTTCCTTGGGGCAGAGTTTTTTTTTGTCTATAAGGCACCTCAGTGGTATAATGAGCTCCATAGAGATATCCTGAGAACCTCCAAGCTTGGCTCCTTCAAAGGGCTGCTTTGGCAGCACCTCACCTCTACCAGTTGCTGTGACTGTTTCTCCAAAGGGGATCACCTCCTGAGGCACTCCAGTTTAAGCTGGCTCTAGTTGAAGCTTGCTCATAAAGTTCTTCCACTTCTAACTTCCTCCTCCAGCAGTCCCCTCCTGTTCACCCTTTCCCGTCTCCATCCTCCCTCACTCACCTCTCCCCCTTTCACACTGACCCTCACCCCACACTGGCACTTCTCTGACCCCTGTCCTTTCTCCACTTTCACTCTAACCTTTCTCCTCCTCTCCTCCTTCCACTTCAACAAAGGACCTCCAGCCTGCTTACTCTTCCTGGTACTTCTCCACTGTCCCCTTACTCCATGTACTCTTCCAAGCGGTTGATCTTAGTACTCTGCTTAGATCTGAGTCATAAGTAGTCTCTCCTATTGAACTGTTGTAATAGTTATATCTCTGCCTTCTCTGTGTTATTGATACTGTGTAACTATGTTGACCTTTGTATGTTTGTTTACCCTCCATAATGATGTGGAACCTTTGTAAATGAGCTGTCCATGCTCAAAGGTTATTGTAATCCTAGAGTTTAATAAATAACATAAAAATAATAACTATATGAAAGTCCTCTCACAGTGTAACAAGGTAGAAGGTAAAGGCTGTCCATGATAACAACAGGTAAACATACAAAAAAGACAAAGGGGTTACAGAAAATACAATTACAAAATGCCACTAATTAAAAATAATAATAAAAACTAATTTCTTCACATTGGGTAATACATCCCAACTGTCATTAAGATGCTCTGGTAGAGAGTCTCCATGGCGAAAATGGTCCTGCTTTCTTTTTGTGAAAACGTGCACATTCTGGCGGAGGAACTGGCCATAGCTGATGTGCATAAGTAAATGTTTGGTGTGGGAACTATTGGATCTCAAGATGGTATTACCAGTAGATGGTTTCCTGTAATTTTCAGTGATAATTCTACCTGTGTCAATATTTCCAAAAAGCTTAAGATCCAAGAACATAAATGCAACCACCACTGCAGCCAACTACTCCTTTACTACTACTTCTGTCCCTGGAGCTTGAAGGTGGCACTGCTACAGAGTAGGGATGGAAGAACCTGAAAAGGTTCTGAGGTTCTGAAAGGTTCTGATAAGCAAAAAAAATGTTTGAATCCTTTTTCAAACCTTATCTGAACCTTTATTGTTTTATGGTAACTGTATGTTAAAAAATCATGTTAAACTGCTTTTAATTAACATATCTGTTGGAAAAAAAACAGTTTAGTAGTAGAGAATGCTCTCTAATCACTCTTCTGTTACTGACATTTAAGAAAGTAATAGTAATACTGTGTATAAGTTATTAACAGTAGTGATTTGTATTTCTGTACAGGTACAGGCAGGCACTGTGAATGTGTCTTAGAAAGTTAAGTAACTGAAGAAGAAGCCAGGAATACAAAAACAGCACCAGGTCAGAGCAGAAGGCAGCCAGTCAGATACAGCCAGTCAGAGAAAGCCAGTCAGCCAGCTACCACTTCAAGGCTGCTACTACCCCCACCTACGACAATCAAGGGGAAACCAGTAGTAGTCTACCAGCGCTGAAATCAATATGGTTAAGACACATTTACCAAAAATGACTGCTTAGAAAAGAATGAGAAAATGACTGTGATGATAAGAAAGTCCCAGACCAGATCTCGAGTTTGTAAATAAATAGTGAAGTCTCCTCCTGAATCTGACTTTTTAGAAGGGCATAGTGTGTTTAATAATTGTACTTTGTACTACTACTACTATCAGGGGAGAAAAAACAGAGCTAGCAGCATTTATCAATGTGGTTATTTAATTATGTGCATTTAGGTAAATGATACCCTTAGTATGAGAAAGTGACTGTGAGTGTGAAAACAGATACTTGTCTGACACAGTTGCTACCAGCACAATGATGTGATGTACTGGCCGCACCTCCTTCCCACCCCCAGGATGACGATGATGAAAAAAAGGCAGGCAAGTCCCAGATCTTTATTTTTTTAACCAGTCTCCTGAGCCTGACTTTTTGTAGAAAGGGTCAGTGTGTTTTTTGTATGTCACCAAATATGTTTAAAGTAGCAATGGGATTCTGTATAGAATGCAGTGTGAAGCAATGTGAAAAAAGAGCACCAGGCAGTCCAAAGTGAGCACTTCACCACTGCTACTACTACCACTACTATCAGGGGGAAAACAGAGCTAGTAACATGTATCAATATCAATATGGTTATATGGGAAATAATTTTCTTAGGTACATTAGGTAAATGATCTCATCAGAATGAGAAAGCAACTGTGTGTGAGATGAGGGACTTATCTTCCAGAGTTGCTACCAGTACATGATGACATGATGTACTGACTGCACCTCCCCCCCACCCCCAGGATGATGACGATGTGGTCAAAAGACAGGCAAGTCCCAGATCTCTACTTTTAAGCAGTCCAGTCTCAAAACTGAAAGCTGATGTGTCACTACACATCTGCAGCACAGGTACTGCTGTCAGTGTCATCTTCTTCAAGATCAGCATCATATATGTAGCCAAAGTTTGGCAAGTTAACCTTCAAGAACATTAGTTTCTCCAAATTGTCTGGTATTAATCTTATTTGTTTATCAGTGACAACATCACCAGCAAAGTTAAATAAAAGCTCAGAACAAACACTGGAGGGTGAACATCCAATATACTTATAAGCCGTGGTTGCCAGCTTTGGCCTGCGTGATTTATTTTCTCTTGCCAGTATGCTAAAGGGTCATCCTTAATACTAATGTTGGGCTCAGACAGATATGCATCTACCATACTTACTACTGAGCATACATTTTCTTCTTGTGGAATTTCAATGACCTGCAGCTGACCACAAATTTCAACCTCTTCATTGTCTGCTTCTGTACTAGTTTTAGAGCAGTCTTTTTAATTTGAGGTGGTGTCACTGTAGTACTGATTGCCAATCCTCCAAATGAAACCTCATCTACTGCATCAATCAAATGTTGCCTGTAGTTCAACTCCTCCATATTGTCAGAAACCATATCAGGAAGGTGTAGGTTCTGGAAACGTGGCTCTAGCAATGTTGCTAAAAGATACTCCTTGATCCTTGTCATGGCTGATAATCTCTCATCATTGCTAAGTCTGGTAAGCATGTTATTAACTAGAGATTGATTCATATCTAAATTTCTCCTTATTTTATCCAATCTTTTTTAGAGAAGTAGAATGAGTGGAATCGGTTTGGCACCTGTGTGGAGTGTCTTTTTGATGTCATCTGAGATTGCCAGGTGGATGCAACTTTAAGCTGAATCGAGATGGACAGACCAAAGCAGGAGCTGTGATGGTGAGAAGAGATGTGAATCATATGAATCAACAAAAAGAAATGCGTGTTAAGTTGTCTTCTTTCTTTAACTTTACCTCAAAAAGAATATGTAAGAACGATAACCGTCAATCGATAAAGAACAGAATATAAGTGAGGGCAAGGAAGTTTTGTTGGACTTGTGAACATTGTGAAAGGATTGATCAGAAATGCTCAGTGTGGGAAAATAAGGGTATTTTGGCATGATTAGAGATTATTGGCAGGCGTAGGTGATAGAGGGGAGAGAGGGTAAAGGGAAAAGTCACTTGCTAAACTTTGCAAACTGCTTTATTTTTTCATGTTCCCCTGTTATTTTGTGTTTTTTTCTCCCACAGAACATGCAAAATTGATGAAAGACTGGAAGAGTAATCTGGAATGTCTAAAAAAGTTTGTCGGGTCCGAGAGCTCTCCAGTTACCTGCTTGAGAAAAGAACCCCTCGGAATAAGAAACAAACATTTCTTACTTCACAATCTGTTGGATTTGGAATCTCAACAGAAGAAACGCCTCTGCAAATGGAAGGAAATTCAATTTTTCAAGAGCACCTGATTTACCCACTCCCAGATACACTGAGTGGTAAGGTAAAAGTTAAACCTACATGTGCTGGTAAGATTTTACCTTTTTTGGAACAACATACAATGTCACAATTGCCTGAAAGTACAATGGAGATGCCGCAGAGGCAAATAGTAGTCATACAAAAAACAAGAATGAACTCATGGCAGTTAAATGAGGGTGGGAAGGGGAGCTCAGAAGTAAAATTGACAAAAGAACAGATCCCTTCAGCAAATACTGGCTCTGTAGAAATACAGAGTATACAGAGAATGTAGTAAAAGACTCAGTTACAGAAAGTAAAAATGAGATGTTGGAAGTTTTGACACATTTTAAAATGGAGGTTTTGGGTTCATTGGCAGAGATTAAATCATCTTTAACTGTAGTAGCTAAAATGCCTTTCAAAGCAATTAGAGCTGTTACAGGAACGGGTGGCAGAACAGGAAAATAGAGCTTATCGGGCAAATCTACGACTGTTAAAAATACCTGAAGGTGTAGAGGGTAGTGGGGACCCTCTACCATTTTTTGAAAAAATGCTTACTCAGGCTATGAACCATAAATATCCACAAGAAAACATTAATTTGGATCATGCCCGTAGAGTGGGCAGTCGTGAGGGTAACAATAACATGCTCTCCAGAACAATATTTGTTAAACCCCACAGATTTCTAGATAAAGAAGCGATTTTTGCCAAAGTTCGCAGTGAGAAGGTCTTAATGTATGAAGCAATAAAATTTAATGCTTTTCCAGATATGTCTTCTGAAACAGTTGCAAAATGCAAGATGTTTAACCCAGTTAAGGAAAAGTTATATCATAAGGGCCTACACTTTACAATGAACTATCCGGCTAAGCTGCGTTTTGTGGTGGAAGGAAAATTACAGACATTTGATGATCCAGATGAAGCAATGGCAGTATTCAATGAAAATTATGGATGAGAATATAATAGACAGAATAAGAAAATCAGAGAAAGTGGAGGGAAGGGGGAATGAAAATGTGCTGAAGAAGATATAAAAACATAGAAAAAATGGGTTTAGTGATATTAAGAGGGCTCTGTTTGGGTGTAGACACAGAAGAATAGGAAAATAAAGTTGAACAGGAAAGTTCTGGATAGTATAGAATTTATGTATTTACTTGTTTTACCTCTTCTCACCTTCTTTTCCAGATTAGTCTAATTATATTCCTAATACTTTGTTTATCTGGGCCAATCACTTTTCAAACATGAAGTGAGTTTTTAGATAAAGAAGAATAGGCAAACAAAATGGAATAGGAAAGCCCTGGGTAACTGAATTTCTGCATTTATGCATTCATTTGTCTCTCTTCTTTTTAATTTAGACCAGCCAAACTTTATCTCTAGTATGTCCTTTACCTGGGTTATTCACTTCTTAAACTGCAGGTAATTAGTACAAGTATGAATAAGATTAGATATGGGTTTATAAAAATATTTATAATTGCTCTTTTTTGCTTTGGTCCTGTTCATTTTGACTATTTATGGTCATTATGGTGTTTTTTTTTTGGGTGGGGCTGGAACATTTCTGATTCCAGTGATAGGGATTTTCTGGGTGGAGGGTTGTGGATTAGGGAATTTGTTTATAATAGTAAAAAGATAAATAAAAAAGCCACATTCTTTAATGATTTATAAAATATATATAATGGAAAATTTTGTTGGGCCTATATGGTGTAATTGGCGGGAGTGGCGGAGGGGGTATGGGGGGTTGGTCATAAACTCAAATAAATGACCAGCTCTATCTGGATGCTGTCCTGGAATGTAAAAGGCCTAAAAAATAAAGTAAAAATAATGTGTATAATAAAATACATGCAAAAACAGAAAATAGATATAGCGATGTTACAGGAGATACAGTTCTTGGGCAAAGAAGCATCATGGTTTATGAATAGATGAGGGAATGGCATATTATATAATTATACTAATATCTCAAGGGGCATTACTATATTGTTTAGTAAAATAAATCCATACCCAAAGATCATTAGAGTGGATATTAGTGATCAAGGAAGGTGGATTATAGCAGAAATAAAAACTTCTAACTTAAAAATAACAATGGCAAGCATTTATGAACCAAATGAGAATAGCCCTAATTTTTTTTACACAGTTTGTTTTGACACTTTGTACATTTCCATCACCATATATAATAGTTGGTGATTTTAATTTAGTACTTTATGCACAGGATAAAACATCTAAATTGGATAAAGCACATAGATCTGCAAGAAGAAAAAATTACTCACCTTAGTAATGTTGTTTCTTCTAATGGAGTCTTGCTGTATTCTGACATATGCAGTTAGGTCCTGCCTTTCAACTGCCTCAGAGAACAAAGAGTTAAAATTTTCATGGCCAGCATGGAATGTTCACCACGAGCTTGGTTGAAGCCCCTGTCTGCTGTTGTTTAAACTGCAACCGTCAGATCTTTATGACCAATACTCACTAAAAGTTCTGTGTGGAAACTGTAAAACTCATACTAGCCAACTGGCAACTATATCTATATAAAAGGATTTTTGGTTTCAAAAGGAAGACTCAAGTCAGGAAACCCAAAAACAAAACACATCCAAAACACAACCACTCACCCAAACTAAAAGAAGGTGAAAAAAGGACACCTCTAGGGTGCCAACACTGCTCCTGCCCACCCACATTCCAAAATCTAGGTTCTGAGAGGTGAGGCAGGGGGGAAGTCAGAATACAGTAAGACTCAATTAGAAGAAACAACATTACTAAGGTGAGTAATTTTTTCTTCAAACAACATGAAGTATTGTGTATTCTGACATATGCAGACTACCAAGCAGTACCTCCATGGAGGAGGGACAGAACCTACTTTGGAAACAGGCTCTGAAGTACTGCTCTGTTAAACTGAGCATCACTCCTAGCCTGGACATCCAGAGTAATGCTTGGTAAAAATGGACTGTTTTCCAGGTGGCTGCTTGACAAATTTCTAAGAGAGAATATCTGGCAGCAGCCAGGGAAGCAGCTGTACCTCTAGTAGAATGAGCCCTCAGGCCTGAGGGTGGAGTTCTACCCAGTTTTTCAAGAAGAATTGTATACAAGAAACAATCCACCTGGCAATAGATCTCTTGGTGGCAGGTTTGCCCTTACCAACTTCTCCATACATAAGGAACAACTGGAGGGAGTCAAACCTGTGACCCTTGGTACACTCTATGTAGTAGCTAAGGGATCTTTTAACATCCAAGCTGTGTAGCCTCCTCTCTCCAGAGGAGGAATGGTCAGTGGAGAAAACAGGGAGAGATATAGACTGGTTGAGGTGGAAATCTGAAACCACTTTGGGTAAAAACTTTCTGTTAGTTCTTAGGACCACTTTATCTGTATGGAAAGAGATGAAATCAGATTCCACCGACAGGGCTTGCAATTCATTGATACGCCTGGCAGAAGTAATGGCTACCAAAAACACAGTTTTCCAAGTCAAGTACTTAAGCTCTGCAGAGGACAACAGCTCAAAGTGGGGTTACATAAGCTGAGCAATGCAAACATTAAGGTCCCAAGCAGGAGCAGGATCCCTAAAGGGGGGGATTGATGTGAAGCAATCCTTGAAAAACTTACAAAACACAGGATGGGATGATAGAGAGGAAGGCTTGCCTACTGACAAGAAAGCAGAAACAGCTGCCAAGTGTACTTTAAGGGTAGCTGGTCTGAGGCCTAGGCCATTAAGATAGACCAAATAGTCCAGAAACTTAGGCAACTCAGCAGAGTCTGGAGAAATATTCTTCTTAGAACACCAAATGCTGAATCTTTTCCATTTGGAGTTGTAAGTCTTTCTGGTGGAAGGCTTTTGAGAAGCCTTAAGGATATCCAGAACCCCTTGGGAAAGATGCAGATCTGCAAACTCTAACTCTTCAAGAGCCATGCTTTGAGATTGAGAGACCGAAGATTCTGGTACCAAATCCTCCCCTGAGAGGATGTCAACAGGTTGTAATTCCTGGGAAGAGACAGGGGAAGGTGAACTGCTAGGGACAGCAACAGGAGATACCAGGGCTGTCTGGCCCAGTCTGGAGCAATCAGAATCACTTTGCAAGGTTGTGACCTTATCTTGACTAACACTTTGAACAGGAGAGGGAAGGGGGGAAAAGCATACAGAAACTTCCCTTTCCAGTTCAGAATCAGAGCATCCAGGGGGATTGAGCTGAAGAGTGGGGGTCTGCAACAAAAGAGAGGAAGTTAGTGATTGTCTGAGGCTGCAAAGAGATCTATCTCTGGAGTGCCCCATCTCAAGAAAATCACTTTCAAAACTACAGGATCTAGGGTCCATTCGTGATGGCCTTGGGATATTCTGCTCAGAGCATCTGCTAGGACATTGTCCTTCCCTGGGAGGTGAACTGCTGTCAGAGAGGTTTACAGGGAATAGGCCAGGGACCACAACTTCATTGCTTCTGTGCACAAGGCCATAGACTGAGTGCCTCCCTGCTTGTTGATGTACCACATGGTGGTGGTGTTGTCTGTTCTGACCTGGATCACCTTGTTCTGTACAGATTTGGAAAAAGCTTGCAGTACCAGAAACACTGCTCTGAATTCCAAGAGATTGATGTGAAGCAGAGATTCCTGAGGTGACCACAGTCCTTGGGTGGTAAGATCCCCCAAATGGGCTCCCCAGCCCAGCAGGGAAGCATCTGTGGTGAGTATCACTGAATGAGACTGAGTGACAAAAGGAATCCCTTGTCTCAAATTGTCCTGATTCTGCCACCATTGCAAGGCCTGGATCAGGTTTGAGTCACTGGGACTAGATTGGTAAGGGAATCCTTTCTTTGGGACCAGAAGGATCTTAAGTGGAACTGAATGTCCCTCATCTGGAATCCTGCTCCTTGGACCACTGCTGTGGAAGCTGCCATGTGGCCCAGAAGCTGAAGGAAATGCCTTGCTGGTCGAGACACCCGAAGGGTGAATAAAGAGTCCAGTTCTATGAGATTCCTTGCCATTTCCAGGGGAAAGAAGGTTCTTGCCTTTACTATATCCAGCTCTGCACCTGTGAAGGTGAGGAGCTGTACTGGTTCGAGAACTGACTTTGGAAGGTTGAGAAGGAATCCTAAGGAAGTGAGCACTTGCTGGGTCACTTGCAAATGTGACTTGACTTGGTCTGGAGACTGACCTACTATGAGCCAGTTGTACAAGTATGGGAAGATGGAGATCTGTTTTCTCCTTAGGAAAGCAACCATTGCTGCCATGCACTTTGTGAAAACCCTTGGGGCTGATGTTAGGCCAAAGGGCATTGCTCTGAATTGATAGTGGCCTGAGGGCAACTCAAACCTGAGGTACTTTCTGTGGGAGCACCTGATGGGAATGTGAAAGTAGGCATCTTTGAGGTCCAGGGAGGCTAGCCAGTCCCCTGGCCTTAGAGAGGGAAGGATAATTCCCAGAGTCACCATTTTGAACTTTGGCTTTAAAAGACGTTTGTTCAGATATCTTAGGTCCAGGATGGGCCGCCATTCTCCTGTCTTTTTGGGGGTTAGGAAGTACCTGGAGTACAATCCTTTGCCCTTGTATAGCTCTGAGAGCTAGGAGAGAAGAAACCTCTGCCTCTAGGGCAAGGATCTCTGAGAGATTTGCAGGTGGAAAGGATCTGGTTCTCATCTTGGGAAATTTTTTGAAGCTGAGAACCAGCCCCTGGCTTACTACTTCCAGGACCCACCTGTCTGATGTTAGAGACTTACAGTCCTGGACAAAGTAAGCCAGCCTTCCCCCTACTGGTGTGGGAGAATCAGCCCAGGCAGACCCATCAGGGTGTCTGCTTGGCCGGGGCTTTAGGCTGAGGGGTGGATGCAGGCCTGCTTATCCCCCATCTGCCTCTCCCTCTAAAGAACCCCCTCTGAGAGAAAGAAGAAGAGGCCTGAGCTTGGTAAAAAGGCCTTTGGAAAGGCCTGCCCCTGCCCCTGGACTGCTGCCTTTGAGCAGTTGCTTGCCTTTCTTTGGCCTGAGCACTCCTGTAAGTGGTCCTGTACTCATCCATCTTTTTCATGTAGTTCTCAGTCTGCTCCCCAAACAGAGAATTACCAATTACTGGAAAATCCATGGCCTTAGCCTGGGTATCCTGTGAGAGGCTAGTACATCTGAGCCAAGCCATCCTCCGAAGAGCCACAGATGTAGCCATGACTCTTGATGAAACATCTTTGGAGTCCACAGCAGCATGAAACTGTACTTTGGATGCCTCAATCCCATCTGCGGCCATCTTTTCCAGCTCCTTGGCAAGCTGGTCAGGGGCCTGTTTAGCCAGAGCCAGCACAGTGTCCCACCTGGACTTCTGGTATCTAGCTGCATAGGCCATATAATAGTTAGCCTGCCTGAGTCCCAAAGATGCTGCCATGTAGTGTTTATTTGCCATGGCATCAATCTTCCTGGAGTCCTTGTCTGGGGGGTGTGATGCTAAGGGGATATTTGCCTTATCACAGGCAGCAGCCTGCACTACCCCAACATGGCTGCATTGCTGGAAAAGGAACTCTGTGTCTGAGCCTGAGAGAGTGTACCTCTTGTCCATTTGTCTGTCCACAGGAGGTATAGAATTAGGAGACTTAAGAATTTTATGTGTCTGTTTCCCAAAGGATTTGTGGATGGGAATAGACAGTCTCCTGGACTCTGGGATGTCCATCATCTCAACAGAATCAGGCTCCTCCTGATCCTCTACTGCTTCCTCCACAGGAAGCTGGAGGGTCTCAGCCACTTTTTTGTAAAACATATAGTGAGAAGGGGAATCAGAAAGCCTAGGAGGAGAAACACCTGAAGGTCTGTCTGGGGAGATGTCCAGGTCAATAGGCACATCCAGACTTTCATAATCACCCTAATCATCCTCATACTCTCCTTCCTTCTCCTCCTCCAGTTCATAAAATTCTTCCAAAGTGTAATCCGGAACCAGGGAAACTGACCGAACTGAACCCCTGCCAGATGGTGCCGGTTCATTCATAACCGAAGTAAGCGATTGCACTATCCTTATCACCTTGGCTATCTCATTGGCGGTCGGAGTATGAATTTCTGGGTCCGAACTGGACGATTTATCTTTTCTCTTCCTTTTCACTGGAACTGACTCCTCGTCGAACTCTCCTTTGTCTAGTAAGTATCACCCGGTCAGAGGGCACTTCTTCCGGTTTGGTCGGAACCGAACCAGGCTTGCCATACGGGTCAGCGGACTTCTCGGCCTCCCTTTCCCTCAGTCTACCTAATCTCTTTTCCAGGGTAGATTTGGGAAAATTCTTACAAATTTGGCAGTCTGAATCAAGGTGGTCAAACCCCAGACAATAAACACAGGTGGTGTGGGGATCAGCCTTGGCAAAGACTTCCCCACACACACAGCAGTGTTGAAACCCAGTGGGCCCGTTTTTTTTCTTGGGTTTCTCAGACATGCCAATCCTATCCAAAACTTACCCTTTTTTTGGCAATCCACCAGGCAAGACTCCCCTATCGGTTCCTGACCGTGTCACGGGTCTTGGAAAAAAACATAATAAAATCCTTTTTTTTTAGAACCGATATGGACCGGTTACCACACTCTAAATCAGCACACACTTTTTTTCCTCAAACTGATTGGTTCAGCCAAACCGATCCACAATTTATAAGTTCCACACAGAAACTAAACAGAAAACCTATCTAGTACTCACGGTACTACAGACAGAGACTTGAACCGACTGAGCGGTAACAGCAATTCCGGAGAAACCGACCGAAAAAATGACACTTCAACCAGCTTTTTTGAACCGAGAAAAGGAGAAATCTCCTTAGCAACTGTTCAGTGAGGCAGAGTAAAGAATCTGACGGTTGCAGTTTAAACAACTGCAGACAGGGGCTTCAGCCAAGCTCATGGTGAACATTCCATGCTGGCCATGGAAAGTTTAACTTTTTGTTCTCTGGGGCAGTTGAAAGGCAGGACCTAACTGCATATGTCAGAATACAGCAAGACTTCATGTTGTTTGAATGATTATTAAAAAATATGTGAGTGAGTTAGGGCTTGTGGATCCATGGAACAGCAAATATCCAGGTGAGAAGATTTTTTTCATATTACTCATCGGCATAACATTCACACTCAAAAATAGATTTTTACTTAACATCCGAAATTATCCTTTATTTGATTAAGGAAGTAAAATACATGGGGATCTTGATTATGGATCATTCACCTTGTTTATTAGATCTAAAGAGTACTAGAGCACAGATAAGTTTTAGTCATTGGAAATTAAACTATTCATTTATACGTATTCCTTGTATTTCTCAAATATTACGACTGGAAATTCAGGATTTTTTTAAGAATAATCTGGAACCAGATATTTCAATTAATATAATATGGGATGCATTTAAGGTATGGTTAAGAGGACGAGTAATTGATCTGGAAAATATTAGGAAAAAAAAGCAGAATTAATAATTAATGAGCTGCAAAAAGAAATGCAATCTTTACAATAAATACATACTCAAACTTTAAATGATAATGCATATAATAAACTGATTCAGAAGAAAGATCAGCTGAATAATATTCAATTAGAGAAGATTAGTAAACAAATAATACTAGCAAAATCAAATTACTTATATTTGTCTGATAAGCCTCAGAAGCTATTGGAATGGCAAACAATGAGAGAGCAACAAAAAAACTATATTTTAGCAATTAAAGATCAACAGGACAGGTTAATTGAAGATCCAGAGGAGCTCAATGGCTGTTTTCTTAATTATTACCAAAAATGATATGAGTCAGAAAGTTCTGTCCATACAATGGAGCAAATCAATCAATATTTGCAGAAATTACCTCCATCATGTATACCGATTAAATTTCAAAATCAATTATCGGCAGATGTATCGTATGGAGAAATTGAAGCAGCTATAGAACAATTACCTGCAAATAAATCTCCTGGCCCTGATGGGCTAGTAATTGAAATGTACAAACAGTATAAAGACTTATTAATTCCAGTGATGCTTATATTATTAATTAATTTAATCAATCTAAAGAAATAACTAATTCTTTTTGCAAAGCAATCATTCATGTTTTTTTTTAAAAAAGATAAGGACCTGCTGAGCTGCTCCTCGTACCGCCACATCTCCTTATTGAATGTAGATTATAAAATATTTACAAAAATTACAGCAAAAAGATTAGAAATTATTATGCCATGGATTACAAATAGTGATCAAAATGGACTCATAAAGGGTAGAACAATTACAGAGAATATTAGGCAATCCATTAATATATTGTCTTTAGTTAAGGATGAAGAGGCAATATTCCTGGTACTTGATGCAGAAAAAGCATTTAATCCTGTGGAGTGGAAATATATGTTTAAAGTAATAAAGGAGATGGGGGTGGGGAGCAGCTCAGTGGGTGGCTTCAATTAATATATAAAAACCCAATGGCTATGGTTAAAACCAATAGCAATTACTCACAAATGTTTAAACTTTTTCAGGGTACGAGACAAGGTTGCCCACTTTCTCCAATATTATTTACAATGGTAGTAGAAACATTAGCAGATAGAATAAGGGCAAACTCAGCTATTTAAGGAATTAGGATAAATGATATTACTTATAAATTAAGTATATATGCAGATGACATACTACTGTATATTACTTCACCAGAAACTTCCATTCCAGAAATTATAGAAACATCTAAACAATATTGCTTATTATCTCGATATAATATTAATTGGAATAAAACAGTAATGATGTCATTAGCTTCAAGTAATGAAGGGATATATCCGGAGATTAATCAAATATAAATGAATAAAGAGATTAAATACTTAGGGAGTAGAATCACATGTAATCATAAACAAACAAAATCAATTAACTATGAATCTTTAATACTGCAAATATCAGAAGAATTAAATCATTGGAAATGTCTTCTTTTAACATTGATTGGCTGAATAAATATAATAAAAATGAAGATCTTGCCTAAATTTCTTTTTCTTTTTCAGTCTTTACCTTTAATGCCACCACAAACATATTTTCATAAATTAAAGAAAATAATAACAATAACATTTGTATGGAATAATAAGCCTTCTAGGATTGCTTATTCTTACTTGATACGAGATAAGACTAGTGGAGGATTAGCTCTACCGAATATGTATAAATATGTTTTGGCTGCACAAATAGTCCCAGTATGGGAAAGGGATGCATGAGAGTAAAAATTTCTCTAAATCAATATTTGAGCTTAGAACACATCCCATATAAGGATATGATGCAATTATTATATTCAGATTACAATAAAAAAGGGAACAATAGAGAATTTAGTCAGGCTACTCAAATTACAATAATGGCATGGAATAAAGCTCATAATATATTGAGAGAAAAGAATATAATTTCCCCATATATGCCTATTAAGTTAAATTATAATTTTTTGGCCTCGGTTACAGATCAAACTTTCTGAAGTTGGTTTGTGAGAGGTATTAAGCAATTGAATCAGGTAATAGATAAGGAACAGATTAAACCATATATAACTCTCCAACAAGAATTCAGTTTACCAAACACGCATCATTTTCAATGTTTGCAACTACGAAATTTTATGGAGGCATCCTATAAAAAAAAAAAAAATGGATATGATCTCTATTGAATACTTTAATGGATAGAAAGAAAAAAAAAACCTAATCACTACTATATATAAAGCATTAGCAGTAACTTCTCAGAAAGAACAACAAAAAATAATTAAAAAATGGGAGAAGGATTTTGGGATAACTATAACAGACTATATATGGCAGAATGCAATAAAATCATATACTTATTATGTAAAAGCTAGTAAGCTTCAACAGATTCAAATAAATACATTTTTTAGAACTTATTATACCCCATCTAGATTAAACCATTTTAATGCAACTATTACAGAAAAATGCCCCAGATGTGCTACTGGCACATTGATTCATATGCTATATACATGTCCATGCCTCTCAAATTTTTGGCATGAAGTCATGGAAAATATCCAAAAAACATTAAATAAAGATATAACCAATACAGCTTAATTGGCATTGTTAACTATACCATCTATTCCATTAGATGAAGAAGAGAGTATCTTCATCTCAATATCAACAATAATTGCAAAAAAATGCATATTACTTAAGTGGAAAGATAGAAATCCTCCAAAAATTAAAACATGGCTTGATTTTATAATAGAAATTATGAATTTGGAAAAGTTTCACTATATTACGGCTGGACAGGAACAAAAAAAATGATAAAATATGGGCCTCATTCAGGAACAGCATAGGAATGAGCAATAAGGGATGATTTAAACTTAAAATCTGGATTAATTATGCGGCTTGGGTGGCCTCCCTCTCTTTGACACCCCCGCCACTCTTATTTTCCCTTCAGTTATGATGATTAATTTATGTCCTGCTTATGATAAATACAATGATGAGTAAGATGGGTTTATGATCTGAACCGTTGGGAAGAAAAAAAAATAGAATGAGTGGAATAACTTGACTAAGGGATGCCTTTTCTGCACTGACCTCTTTTGTAGCACTCATGAATGGTTTCAGAATGTGACACAACTATTACAGCAGAGACCATTGAGTAGAATGGCATACAATGCCCTCCCTGATACCATTGTACATGATATACTCAATTATAGCTACCTTTTTTTTCAAGGGTACATTCAATCATAAAGAAAGTTGAATTCCTCCTGTTGCTAAATCCTGAACAAGCTGGAGATGAGGAAGAGCTTTGTCATTCTGGATATCAGCAAGGATGCCATGGGCTTTTATTGAATGTCTGAAGTGGTCACACACTTTGTGCACTGTACTCACAGTGGTTGATACTTGCTGGTCATTATCCAGGATGCTTTGAATGATTATGTTAAGATAATGGGCAAATCAGTACAGTATATATGGACATAATTGCCATCGTGAAGTGCTTTTTAAATATTTAAACCATAGTCAGCAACAAAAAAAAACAACAACTTTCAAACCCTGTGAATTGACCCAAGCTGTAAGCAGTCTTTACAGTTCTTGCTGAATGTGCTGTGCTGAATGTGTGTCTTGAAAGTGACATACATGGATTACTGCCATTTTCTGAAATATGACAGGTTTTTTTGAGCTCTGAGAGATAGTAGTAGTAGTAGTAGTAGTAGTACTGGTTGAGGTGGTAGCAGACAGACTAGCACATGAGGATGATGATGATTTTCCCACAAAAGTAAGTGTACAGTAAGAGAAATATAAGCAATGGTTTGGCTGCTGGTCCACATATCAGTAGTGAAGTGAACAACCTTGTCCTCAGTCTCTCAAAGAGCATGCCTTACTTGAACTACTAAGCTGTCATACATTCTGGGCACAGCGGTTACTAGGAAGTATTTTCTACTTGGCAGTAAATATCATGGCTCTAAGTATTCCATAAGCCTTCTGAAACCCACGTCTTCCATAATAGAGTATGGCTGCAAATCAAGAACAGTCATTTCTGCTATTTTACAATTTATTGCCAGTGCTTAGGATGGTTTTGTAAATATTTAGACTTTCTTTCAAAAACGTCTTTTAACTTCAATTGCCTCTTATCGGGTGGGGGGTTAAGTTACATTTGGCTGGAGGTGTTGCATGACTACATGCAGTGCCTGGTAAAACAGAGGACCTTACAGAATTATCATGACCACTACCTTGAGGCGAAAGTGAACTTTTGGATCTTGCCTGGTGCTCATCTCCCACTGTTTCAGTGGTATGTTTCTGTTCACAGAGAGCCCTGCTTGATTTCCAGCCACCATGTTAGACTGTTTTTTTTTAATCATATACAATGATAGGGTGAATTCACAAAAGATGTTGCATCATTGTTGTGGTTCCAAGATGCCCTTTATTTTTCCCTTACTGACACATGTGTTGCAATGCACACATACAGTATAGCTTGGCAAGCATCCTTGGGTTTATGTAAAAATGATTCCAAACAGTAGAGGTGAACTGTCTATCTCTAGTGATGACCTCAGTAGGACTAGGAGTTGAGTGGCTGGGTTTACGTGGGGAGGACATATCCATGGAGTATTCAGGTTCATCAGATGAGACAATCATAGAATCCTCTGCAGCACCATTGCCATCATCATTATCACTACTGTCAGAGTTTGTTTCACTTTGTGTGTCTTGCACCTTTGACTTTTTTCCCTTTTGACACTACTGCTGTCATTATTTTTATCCACATTGTCACTGTCAGAACCAGAATGAGACATAGCTAAAAGTAAAGTCACCACCTCATCATCATCAGTCTCACCATGACTATGATCATCACCATCATCATCATCAAGTTCAGTACAGCTAACATTTGCAGTCACAGACTGAGGTATTCGATATGTATGTGTTGCAAATTGAGCAACTCCACTGCGAGTTGTACCTGTAAGTGCTTTAACTTGATATACAATTGGAATACTCTTTGTTTTTGCACTTTTTTTCTAAGACAACTTGCTATTGCCACTGTCTCTTGACACTTTGTTGGCTGTAATGCTGAGCCCTGACATGGACAGTCCACCAACCCTTGCTGGGTTTTCATTATTTTGGGAGTTAGCATTCACATGGGTAGCAGTAGCATTTAGTTTGGCCACTTCAACAGACTGTGGTGCTTGTTGTTGGACTTTACTTTTTGGATCACTTCTTTCTGGGCTGTTGAATAATTTTTTTTTACGTGTACTTCCTTTGCCCCTGGCTTTTACTTTATTTTCTAGAGTACTCATAATGACAGTCTGTCACTTGTTCAGAGTCAAAAAGCAGTTATTTTTTTTATTTATTCAATGTGATGTGATGGAATGCCCTGCCCACTGAGCCAAAGCTTATACCCCACTAAGCGATTACAAGGAGGAAGATGACAGATGACTGACTTCTTAGGACGGGGGCATACAGACAGTAAGTATGCAATAAGTGGCACTGGTGACTGACTGTCAGATTTTATTTCACACACACACACACACACACACACACACACACACACACACACACACACACACACACACACTTTATTTCATACACCATCTAGGCCAAGGACTGATGATAGAGGCATTGCTGCTACCCACAGAGAATCAGGGACCTTGCCTGGCCTAACCCTCACTGACACAGTACTTTCCCTTCAAGGATTTTTTTTTATTTATTCCATGTGATTTGGTAGAATGCTCTGTCCACTGAGCTAAAGCTTATACAGGGAGGAAGATGACTGATCACTGGCTTCTTGGCAGGGCACGCAGACAGTATGCAAGAAGTGGCACTGGTGACTGACTGGCAGAATTTATTTCTCTCACACACACACACACACACACACACACACACACACACTTTATTTCACGCACCACCTAGGCTAAGGGCAAATGCTGCAGGCACTGCTGCTACCCACAGAGATTCAGGGACCTTGCCTGGCCTAACCCTCTTTGATAGAGTACTTTCCCTTCAGTGATTTTTTTTTTATTTATTCCTCCACGTTACATGACAGAATGCCCTGCCCACTGACCCAAAGCATATATCCCACTGAGCGAGTACATGGAGGAATATGACAGATGACTGACTTTTTGGGAAGTATTACACAGACAATATGCAAGAAGTGGCACTGGAGACTGGCTGGCTTATTTTATCTCAGACACACACACACACATATGCATGCGTGTGCACACGTGCACACACACACAAACACACACACACAGAATTTATTTCACACACCACCTAGGCTAAGGGCCAGTGCTATAGGCACTGCTTCTACCCACAGAGAGTCAGGGACCCTGCCTAAACCAACACTGTCTGACACAGTACTTTCCCTTCAAGGATTTTTTTTTATTTATTCCACTTGATGTGACCGAATGCCCTGATCACTGAGCCAAAGCTCATACCCCATCGAGCTAGGAAAAGGAAGAAGATGACAGATGATTGACTTGTATGGGGAGGGGTGGTCACATATACAGTATGCAAGAAGTGGAACTGTTGACTGGCAGCAAAACTGAAAAAAGCACAGCACTAATATTTCGGTAACAGAAAAGTTTTACTCATAATGAAGAGTATAAACGACAGCACCATGCAGGATGATGACAGCCTCCCAGGCTGTCATCATCCTGCACGGCACTGTTCTTTATACTCTTCATTGTGAGCAAAACTTTTCTGTTACCGAAGTGTTGGTGCTGTGCTTTTTTTTCAGTTTTGCATTTATCAATTGGCATACACGCACAACAGGGGCTGGAGACACTTTCTTCATGTTGCACTGTTGACTGCCTGGCAGATTTTATTTCACACACAGACACAGGATTTATTTCATACCCCACCTAGGCTAGGGGTTGATGCTGCAGGCACTGATGCTACCCACATAGATTCAGAGACACTGCCTGGCCTAACCCTATCTCTGACACAGTACTTTCCCTTCAGGGATTTTTTATTTTTTATTTAATCATGATTTAATTAGTCATGATCTGATGGAATGCCCTGCCCACTGAGCCAAAGCTGATACCCCACTGAGCAAGCACATGGAGGAAGATGACAGATGACTGATATCTTGGGTGGGGCACAGACGGTATGTATGCAAGAAGTGGCACTGGTGACTGGCTGACAGATTTTATTACACACACACACACACAATGTATTTCACACACCACCTAGGCTCTCAGGGAGAATGTTGTAAGCACTGCTGCTTCCCACAGAGATTCAGAGACCCTTCCTGGCCTAACCCTGTCTGACACAGTACTGTACTCTCCCTTCAAGGAGCGTATTTATTTATTTATTTATTTTTTATTTATTTCACGTGATGTGACGGAATGCCATGCCCACTGAACCAAAGCTTATACTCCACCAAGCTCTGAGAGGATGATGACAGATGACTGACTTCTTGGGGGGGTCATACAGACAGTATGCAAGAAGTGGCACTGGTAATGATGGGCTGTGAGATTTTAATTTACACACACACACACATGTGCATGCACACACACACACGCACACACAGTATTTTGCACATCACCTAGGCTAATGGATGGTGCTGCAGGCACTGCTGCTACCCACAGAGATACAGGGTCTCTGCCTGGTCTAACCTTCTCTGACACAATATTTTCCCTTCAAGGATTTTTATTTTTATCTTTCACTTATTCCACGTGATGTGACAGAATGCCCACTGAAACAAAGATTGTATAATAAAAAGTAAAATAATAAATCCCCACTGAAGTGACTGAGCAGTGAGCACAGGCAGGAGAATTGAGAGCTGACGTTGTTGTGGGGAAATTGGATAAACAGCTGAAGACTAACTGGGAGTGGTGTGGTATGGATGGCACAGTTCACCCCCTTTGCTGCTTAAAAAAAAAAAGAACTGGCAATCTGGCTCTGGCACTTCAGTCTTTTCTCTTCTTGTCTTTCTTGAATCATTTACTTGCCCCAGTATTCAAGTTTCTACTCCCCTCCCTGAGTCTTCTTTCCCAACTCTCCAATCCCCAGCTCCCACACCCACACCTGACCCAGTCCTTGGTTCTAATCCCCTCTTGATCCTGGGTCCCCAGCTCCCCACCACCACGTTTTTATTTAATTCTTTTTTTTTAAATAATATAAACTATATATATAAAAAAATTGCCATTTTCTTTAAGAGTCCACGAGTCAGAGTTTTTCTTGCCCAATTGGCAAATCCAAGCAGCACAAGTATAGAATCACAGAGCAGCCTGTTGAAACTGCTGCTCCTTCTCCGTCCTGTATTCCTCTGTGTAGCTCCTAAGGTGGACCACATGGGTTGGTAGAGCAAACCCAATCAGGTGCCACCTTAGAAAGATGGACAGCTTGGCCATCAAATGAGGAACAATTGTCTTGCCTCTGGTCCCTCCTGTGATTTCCTCCTGCTCTGACATTTCTCACACCATATTCCCGTGATACAGCCACCACCAAAAGTGATCTGAATAGCCAAATGTTTTCAGAAGCTGTTCATTTACAAACACTTTGGCATGTTCAGTTCAGTTCATATTTTTGACAAACTAGTTCACCCATTCCTAATACAGACAGTTTTTTTTTTAGCTGCAATACCCATTTGTCTAACAGAACTTATGCACTTTGTCACTTTCCCAGCACCTCTCCCTTTAGTTAAGCATCTCTTCCCAGTCATTTTATATATTTAGATTTATAATACTGTCAAGAAATGTTTTTTTGTGCTGCCTGTGCCATCAGCCAGCCATTCCTTCAGGCACCAGTTGACCCCCACCATGCCACTTTGTCCCCCAGTGCCATCCACCATCACCTCATATTGCATCATGGTCAATCTAATGTATCCCTTTGCTGGAGAGGCCTCACTCCCTGGGTCCATGGGAGGGGAGACAGGATCCAAACCAGTACTAGGTGTGCAATTGGGGATTGGCTCTTGAAGGCTACTCCAGGCTTCATGGCCTGGGGGGATCCAGGTAACCATCATCCGGTCAACTGACTGGTAAGTTTCCATTTTCTGTCTAGCTCACCCACCTTCCACACATATTGTTCTGGCTGCAGCAGCAGCCTGAGGGTGGGTCATTCTGCAGTGTGTCAAGGCTTCATGCTGCCAAAAATGCTTTTCTGCAAGTGACCACCAACAACCTAACAAGCGGTCTGGTATCATCCTACCCAAGCAGGGAAGGAAAACTGCATCACACAAAACTGTTCTGCAGTGAAAGTAAATAAAATAACAAGTACAAGGAGATCAAAAAGAAGAGGACAGTGAGATATATCTAGTAAAATAAATGTTGGCAGGAAGGAGGGTAAGGACAACAATGGCTCAAACAGAAGAGAATATCACCAAGGAGGTCAATAATGGGTATAGAACTCTATTCAGATACATGAGCAAAAAGAGGAAAGTGAGGGATTTTATTCTGAGAATCAGGAGACCTGGGGGGAGGGAATGTGCAGAGAAGATCCATGAAAAAGACCAGGAAAAAGCTAAAATTTTAAACCAATACTTCTGCCCTGTCTTCACGGTGGAATGGGGGTGGTACAACATGCATTAACAGGCATGGTGGGAGTAGAGGACTCAAGTCCATTCCCAGAAGAAAGAGAGAGAAAGAGTTGGCCAGGGGTTAGAAGCCTTAAAGGAAAACAAGGTGATGAGGCCAGACAAGCTCTAGTCAAGGGTACTAAAGGAGTGAGCATGGTGCTATCCATGTTTCTGGCAATGCTATTTAGTGCCTTTTTGGAAACGAGATAGTTCCAGGGGGCTGGAGGAGGGCCAATGTGGTACCTCTGCAGAAGAGTGGCAGCAGAGAGAAGGTTAGCTCATTACAGACCAATCCATCTCACATCAATGGTAGGGAAATTAAAGTTAATCCTGCTGAAGGAAAGACTGATGGAGTACATGGAAACAAATGGGCTGCAGGACCACCAGCAGCACAGCTTCACAGGAGTGAGGTCATGTCAAACAAATCTCATAGATATCTTTGACTGAGTAACTACTGAGGTGACTCAGGGGAGGACAGTGGATGTGACCTACCTGGACTTCAGTAAGGCCTTTGACATTGTACCACACAGGAGACTAAGAAAGAATCTTAAGACAAAACTCTGTTGATGCATACTAAGGAACAAAATCTGAAAAGGCTAAGAATCAAGGCCCACACGAACATGGCAGAGACATACGGTGCAGCACAAAATACACAAAATGCAAAACTGTACTGATGTGCACTGAGGACTGAAACATAAAAAGGCCAAATGCAAGAACCTGAGTTAACAAAAAGCTGGTAGATTTATTCTGTCATTGAGCGTGGCACTGACTACCCCAGTGCTTTGGGTCTGATGTGACCCTTCTTCAAGAAGCCATCTTCACTGGGGTCTACAAAAAATAATTAGCATATATGTTAATCAATGTTCGAATATTAATGAGTTGCTAGATTTAAATGTAGTGTGATTCAGATGTTGACCATGCCCCTTGATGCAAGTTCATGTCAGAACTACAGTGCTGGGGCTAGTCAGGGCCACACTTAATGGCAGAATAATTACCAGCTTTTGGTTAACTCACATTCTTGCAGTTGGCCTTTTTATGTTTTATTCTTCAGTGCACTAACTAGAGTTTTGCCCTGTGTATTTTGTGCTGCAATATATCTCTGCCCTTTGCACATGGACCATGTTTCTTCTAATAACGAAACACAGCAGCCTGAGGGTGAAGGAGAATGTGGTGAACTGGATATCTAACTGAGGCAGAGGTGGTGTTAAATGGCAGTCATTTGGAGGATGAGAGAATGACCTGTGGAGTACCACAGGATACTGGATCCTGTTCTGTTCAATGTTTTCATAAGTGACACTGCTGAAGAACTTGAGGGAAAGCTGTGTCTCTTTGCAGAAGACACAAATATCTACAACAGGGTGGACACCTAGGAGAGGGTGGAGAGAATGCAAAGGGATCTGAAGAAACTAGAGGAGTTGTCTAGGGAGTGGCAGATGGGTTTCAGTGACAAAATGTGCAGAGTCATGTACAAGGGATGGGAAAACCAGATAGTGCTTTATTAAGTGGGGGGAGGTACTTATAGTTACCAAGCAAGAGAATGACTTTGGGGTAATGTTATCTGATTACCTCAAGGTGGCAGGGCAGTGCAACAGGGCTGTAGTCGAGGCTTGCCTGATGCTGGGTGGCTTATGGAGGGGAATTTCTAGCAAGAGAAAAAAGATGGTATTGCCTCTGTATTGCTCACTTGTTAGTCCCCACCTGGAGTACTGTGTCCAGTTCTGAGGTCACAACTATGCAAGGACATTGACAGGGTGGACATGGTCGAGGAGGTCTACCAAAATGGTGTGGAGGTTACAAAAAAAAACATATATGGAGAGGCTATGGAAGCTCATCATGTACTCCATGGAGAAGAATGAGAAGGGGCATGACTGAGATCTTTAACTACCTCACCTGAGTGAACAAGGTGTAGGAAGGGGAGTCTTTTTTACAGGAGGAGTACTAGAACATGGAGACATGTTATAAAGCTTGAAGGGGGAGTTTAAAAGAGATGTGAGGAAACGCTTCTTCAAAGAAGGAGTAGCGGATGTCTGGAACAGCCTGCCAGAAGAGGTCATGGGACAAAGACAGCCGGGAACAACATGCATGCGATAGGCACTTGTGTACAATAATTAGAGGTAAGGGAGCAGGGAGGGACAACTGTAGCCAAATAGGGTCCAGGGTGTAGCAATAGGTAAGGAAAATAGAAGCAGACTTGATGGCTTACCAGTCCTTTTCTGGTGACACGTTCTATTTCTATGATTTTATGAGAAATCTCAGGCCACGGACAAAAACAGTTAACAAGAAAGAGTGAGGAAGGCTGAACCAACACCCAGCAGTAGCACTACCACTTGTAGCTCCAACAACGCAGGTCTGGGAGCAAGCCTAGGATGTTGGTGGGTCGGCTGGGTGAAAAGGTTCGAGCATCTGAGGACTGCTCACCTTCTCCGGGGTGGGTGGGTAGAGGGCTCCAGCAACAGTATACCTCCTGGTGGTGGCTAGGCTGTAGTGTGCTGACAGTTCTCTGCATGATGGGATGGTCAGGCATGTCAGATGTCAGTGTTGTGCACATGGGAGCATGTGCGCTTCCCCTGGACAACATTGCACATCCATGTTCATTGATGGGGAGAGGTGGGAAGTACCATGCAAGAACCAGGAAATACCCCGATGACTGGATGGATGACATTGCACCACAGCACCATGCCCACCACTGTATACTGCCCTCCTGGGTCCCATCACAATTCAATCTTTACCTCTTCCTGCAGGCCATTGGATACTGATAAGAAAGTGCTGAGGAGCAGAAGGTGGCCCTATCTCAGGGGTGCATGCCGAGGGCTACCTGTAGGTGAGTCGCAAGTGGTTTGGAGGTCTGGGGTCCCAAGGTAGGGAGGGTCTCAGGCAGGGAGGGAGGGAGCAGCTGGGTGATGACTGAGAGAGGGTCCAGTGGTTGGTGACTGGAGGTAAAAAGAAGCAGGAAAGAAAAAGGATGAGAAAAACAAATATTAGATATCTCTGCACGCAGACTAGCATTCACAATAAAATATGCTCAGGGTCACTGATCTTTATGGGCTGCCTTGTTAACTGAAAACACCTCCTTTCCCCCACACAGCTACATACACTCAATAGAGAAAACAAAATCATTACTTTAAACTAAATAAATCTACTAAACCAGAAACAAAGAACACTAATATAGTTGCTCAAGGCCTTCTAGGCCATCTTTCTATGAGCAATTTCTTTTAAAAATACTCAGTTTTGGGACTGATTTGAAATATCTTATTTTTGCTTACAGAAACAGGGACAGACTTTTCTCTAATTCTCTTTTCAGAAGACTGCACTCAGCACAGCATCCACATGGCATAGAGCTCATTTCAGAACCATGTGGTGTCCAGTCCCATAGTGCATTGCGAACTTCGCATCTCTCACTTTGCAGTTAATTTATAAAATTTACAATTTACAAGATTATTCCTATACTGCAAGTTGGCACCTCACAAGGTGGATTAACTTTGCAAATTGTAATAAATCTGTGAATTAATTTGCAAGGCAAATTTTTCCAACTTTGCACACCTCTACTTATTTTGTCTTCTTAAGTGAACTTATTTTTCTTAGGGGCTTCAATGTTAGTTGTCTCTTTCTTCTTCCAAGTCAACAATTTAAAAGTTTAAATCACTCAGTCTTTCCCAGCTCATTACAGAGACTACCCGACTCAATCCTCACACCTTTATTCACTCTGTACTGGGCTGGATCTTCTCCTCCCATCCTCATCACATAATTGCCACCGTGTCAGGGAAATTTGCCTCCCACACCTCCCAAATATGTAAGTTCTATGTCTCCTCACTACATAAACATTGACTCCCTCCTCCTCCTAGATCTCACTGCTGTTGACTGGTTCCTCCATCCTCTCTGTTGTTGTTGATATTGACATAGCCCTCTCCTTATCCCACTCTAAATTCTTGCAAGTCTGGGATTGGCATACCCATCTAGAAAAGACTTGGGGATTGGGTACCCACCAATCTTGGACTGGTAGCTAACCTCATTATCTTTAAATCTTGTGACGATTTTTGGTCCCATTTCAAAATGTCCCATTTCCCTTCCAACATCCTTGCCTACGTAGACATAGTAATTCATGTACTAACACCACCAGGGCAGCCAAATCTAATCAATTTCCTTGTAACCTTCAGAATAGTTTACATCCCCTCTTTGGTTGTATCTAACTTTAACAAATGTTCAACCACCTGCACCCTCCTCCTCCTCTATCCGCAACCTATAACTGCTCACTCCTCACTTCTTTCCTCTCCTTCAAGACCCTCTTCTGACTTTTTTCACTTATCTCCTGTTATTCCTCTGGAGGCCTTCAATGTCCATGCCTCCCTTAACCTCTCTATAGGATCTAGTTCACATGGGCTTGATTCTAAATTACTCAGTCTCTGTAACCCTGCTATTGCTTCACATCTCACCCATCAAATTAACCTCTCTATCTCTCACTGTGCTTTCCCACAGTCCTGCAAGTTTGCCAAGATTCACCAGCCCAGTGGTGTGGAGAGCTGAGGCACTGGCACCTTATCTCCTATCACACTGAAGGTTACAAGTGTAAATGGCTCTGCAGGTTGCACACTTGCCTCTGAGGCTGGAAGCTCAGAAGGCTGTGAGTTATGTTCCCACATCAGACACTTGGGTTAAATCCCAATACTGACACTGTGGTGTAGCATGAGGGGGGGGTGCTGCACTTCTGAGGTGCTGTCTTTCGAATCAGACATTAAACCAAGATCTCATCTGCCTGTTCAGGTGGATGTTAAAGATCCCATGGCACTTCTCAAAAACAGTAGGATTTTATTGGGGGAAAAGGGATGTATAATTCACAAAACATATCTTATATACATACTGTATATACATAAACATTTTCCAGCTTTATACATACACCAATTCAAAGAACCACGTTACTGTCCCTTTCTAAAAAAAAAAATGCCTTTTTCTTCTCTTGCTAAACATTTAAAGTGACATCACATCACATGGTTTCCACATTTGCCTTAACCTGGCTGTTGATTCTTTGCTTCTGTCTGCCTCATATACTGTATCTGATGTAATGATGTATGTACATTTCTTAAGAGTATAACAGGCATTACAAAGTGCTGCTGCAAAACTCATTTGCAGTGGGCTTTCCAAATGTAATATTTCACTATAGCTAAAATAACTTGGAGAGTTTCCTTATTTAACTGATTCCACCTCTGAGAATATATTGCAAAAAATAATTATGTGCAAGTAAGATTACCAAACAACCTGGAATTCCATTTTATAGCTGTCATGGCCCAAATGTCCTACACATAGTCACATTCTAAAAAAAAGATGTTCCTGCATTTCCATTATCTGCCGACAACCTGGTCAAGGACAGCATCTTTCTGCCACCTGTTTGTGTGTATTATTATTTTTCACATTTAACCTTCTATGTATACTGAGCCATAATAGGTCCTACATGATGGTTGGAATTCTGGTGTTGGTCAATTGTGATAGCACAGTTTTGTTTAGTGCTGAAGGGCAGTCAGGTATGACCAAACCCCCTGACACAAAGTTTATATTATAGTATCATAAATTCCCTCTCTTGTACTTATCATGACTGTTTGATATGGTACCTTCCATTTGATTAACTTTTGAAACATTGGTTTAACATATTCCAGGACAACCTGGGCCCTTGACAATATTCTGTATTTATTTTGGAGCCATGCCTGCTTACAAACTTCTACCCATTCAGTGACCACCTCTCTCCAAGGTTTGTGGACTGGTATACTAGGTGTAAGCACATTATAGTGTAAGATATGATACAATAAAATGCCAACGGATTTATCATTCCTAAACCTCTGTCTGGGATGGATCTGTATGTGGTTTCCCTTTTAATGGGGTTCAGATGGCTCCCCCACAGAACCTGGTAAAAGAAACTGAGAAGCCTTGTATCTAGCTGTAATAGGGGTGGGAATAAATAACTCACATAATGAAAGATGGGTATCAGCAAAGTTTTAATTAAAAACACTCTCTTCCTTTTTGAAATTTGATTATGCCTCCACCTTGCTGATATACTTTCAGCTTTCTTTATTTTATTTTATTTTCCCAGTTCATGATGGCTAAATCTCCTCTTCCAAACTGTATTCCTACGATAAAAATTGGGTCTTGCATACTGTAAGTTGTATTGTGGCATATGAAGTATTCCAAACCAATGGTTCTTCTCCTAGTTGGATCCCTATGCTTTTCCCTATATTTATTCTGGACCCTGAGATGTTAGAACATGCTTCTAATTATCTCTGTTCTGCCTCTTCTTTTGTGTTTTTATTTACTACAACTTCCACATCATCAGCATATGCTAATGTTTTTAAGGGTGGTTCTGTTTCTGTCAGCTGAATTCCCTCTATTTGGTTTGAAGCTTGGACAGTGTGCAAGAGGGGGTCTTTATAATACACATATAATAAAGGGCTAATCGGACACCCATGTCTAACTCCCCTGTGTACCTTTATTATTTTGCCCACCCATTCAATTATTCTTGGTGTTATTGTAGCCTTTACATACTGTACATACTTTTTATCCATTTTATAAAACATTCCGGTAATCCATATTTCTAAACGACCATAAACATGTAGTCATGTGAAACTGAATCAAAGGCTGTCTGCTAATCTAAACTCAACACAAACTCTTCCTCTATTCCCTCTTGGTTTCTTTCAACTAGTTCCCTTAATACAATTAAATTATCTTGAATGCCTCTCTTAGGTATTGAACAAGTTTGTACATTACCAATTAAACAATTCGAAACATTCACTAGTCTTTTGCAAGGATTTTCCCTAAAATTATTAAATCCATATTCAACAGACTCACTGGATACCAGTTACTTAAACTGCATTTATTTCCTCTTTTGTACAAAAAAATTAAATCAGCAGTCGCCATTAAAGTGACTCTGTCAAACCCATTTGGCCTCAAAGTGTCCCTAGTTTAAAAAAATATTTTATGATTGTTCTCATTCTATAGAGACTGCTGATGTAGCAGATTGTTTGATTCAGCCCTCTTTCTCCTTTTAAAAAGTGAAAAACTGAGTGTCAGCCATACTGGTGTTACTGCACCAAAACATGTTTTTTTATATTTGATCACCTACAACTGCATCCTTTATGGACTCAAGAGCACCCCCAACACACTCTAGATACTCATTATGTAGTGGGAGTAGATGAGACTAGTGGTGGGTGAAGTGGGCTCAAATCACTCTGCAGAAGTGATTCAGACAGGGCGATGACCATGAGGTGCTCCTAGCGTGAAGTGGAGTGCAGCATTATGATGAGGCAGCGAAGTGCATTGGAAACAATGTCTTCGCATTACTCCACCACCCCAGACCACTACTTTGCCAAATTTAAGACAAAGTGCATAGCGGGCAGTGCACTTCACCTCACTTCGCCTTGTTTTTGAGCTCTGAATGCAAATTTTACAGTGATTCATGGGATTTCAGGTCACATGGGCTCTATATTGATCTGCACAGCCTCAGTTCGAGGTAGTATGTGTAGTAAGGAGTAGGAGACAGTGTGCTCTGATAGCTGTCTGTGATAGAAATCTTGTAAAAGCTGTTAATAATGCATTTTTGCATATTTTTGGGGGGCTCCAACTTTAGTTCATCGATTGTAGGAAACCCTCCTGTGCTCATATCATTGAGCGTTTTTGTTTTTGTGTGGATTTTGATGTTAATTTACAACATTGAGTGTGTGTGGTGAGACAGTGAAAGTGTGCTTTGGGGAGGGGTGTATCTGTGGTATAGGTAGATTTAAGTTGGAGAAATAATGATTTCTTTATTTTTTGGCTATATTTTTGTTATATAACTGACTGTTAATGTACACACAGCAATATTGTCATTAATAGTTGAAATTTTCTTACTGTTTGTGTATGGATGTGGTGCAGCAGTTAATAATTTCAGGTTGTTTACATTACAAATTTACAATACATAATATACTGAACTTTTGCATTTGCTGCGCATTACTCATTCAGCATTGTACACACACTGTTCTGTGTGTGAGTGTGTGTGCAGTGTTGTGTGTATCTAATAATACACCTTTAATTGTGCCACAGACTAGTGTAATTGCAGGCACAGCAGTGTGAACCTGCTATCCACTTCAGCTGCCTGATTTTGTACTGCGATCATGGTATCTGTTCTTTGTTTTGCTGCTTGTAGTGCCGTAAAAATCTGCACTGTCTGCATTCAGTGCCCCCCCACCACCACCATGTTCAAAAGTAATTTTTTACCAGATTGGATTGTTTTTGTGACCTCATCAGCACCACTGGTAACTGAAGTTGTTTTCATTGCATGACAGTCTCAGACTAGTCTCTTATCTGTTGCTGAAGCTACAGTTGTTATTTTGGCTTCACATCCAGTGTCCCCCAGTCAGACAGAGAGTGAATATATCAAAATCTGAATTTGGTTATAATATTGTGGTTGATCCCCCAAAATGCCTGCAAAGAGACATGCAAGCAAAGTTGTTTCTCAGCATGACAATGTTGGCAGTAAGATAGTCTGTGGGCATGGTAGTAGTACGCAGATGCAGAAGTGCATTGCTGATGTGAGGAAAGGTATTTCTCCTGCAATGTTTTTTACAGCCCAATCAGTAGCTTCACTCATAGTAGGAGGAGATGATGTTTTCCCAGCCAGTGGTGTTGGTGTTACTGGTGTTAGTGGTGGTGATAGTATTAGTATTGTTGCGTCAAGTTCTAATTCCGACTAGTGTACCGTATCCAAAAATATTGAGTGTGAAGCAGTGCAAGTGAGTGGCAGCATAGATGATGTCATACTTCCCAGCAACATCCCAGTAAGTGAACCTGAGGATTCTGATGATCATGTCAATGATAGCATACAATGTGATATTCCGTCCTCCGTGGTAATTAACGTCATGCATTTTCCATGCAGTGATTCACAGTGTGGTGAAAAAATATCAGGTGATGGTGGTGTAGATGCTGATGATGAATGTGATGATGACAATGATGTTGCTGTTGTTGCAACATGCAGTCCCCATGCCAGCATCCAACCAGAAGATGTGGATGTGTGTGACATTGATGTATATGATGATGTAATTGACCCCAGTTGGGAACCGGAGAAAAAGAAATTCAAAGTGGCTGTGTCTAAGTCTGTTTGCAGGAATCCCCGTAAAAACTTGTGCTCTACCAGTTTTAGTTGATGATGATGACCCAGTAATCAATATGATAGATAGTCGTGGTGGTCAGTTGCAGTCCAGGGGTGCAGTGCCTGAAACATCACGTGCCCCCCCCACTTCAGTGCTTAAAATAACGGACTTAAAAAACCATATCATAGACATGTTAAAAGCAGAGCATCACAATCCCTTGTTTGGGATTTTTTTGTTCAAAATACAAATGATGAATCAGTTGCAATCTTCCAGGTTTGCCATGTGCGTGTGAGTCGAGGTAAAAAGGGGAGCCATCTGGGCACAGGAGGACAGCATATGCATCTTAAGAATAACCACTTGGCAATGTGGACCCAACACAAGCTGGCAGCTAATACCACAGTGGGGCATTCACCCTCATCACTGGCAACCATAGCCAGCATGTTATCCCCTTCCATGACTGTTAAGTCCAGCAGGAAATCAAACATGTGCAGTAGTGAGGTAATGTGAACAGGGGATTACTACAGGCATGATGAGGTGGAGGAAAATAATGACTTTGAAATGTTGTCCAGTGCTGGTGAGAGTAGCAGTTTTTGTGGTGGTGGTGGTGGTGGTGAATGCAGTATATCTAGTGCAAGTGGTACATCAACCCCGGTTGGCAAATCTGGCAAAATGACAGCATTTCTGGGTTTGTCATCATCACCTGTGCAACTGTCTTTATCAAATACCCACACTCCACCCCCTGCCAATGCCATTTATCACAGAGCACAACCATTTGTGATCAACACACCCCATGTAAAACGTTGAAGTCAGTGCACATTACAGAGTGTTTGTGCACATAAGCTAAAGTACCCCTGGATCATACAGTGTCACATGAACTTAATGCTGCTGTAGCGGAAATGCTGGTAATTGGTCTTTTGCCCTTCTCCTTTGTGGAGAATTCTGGGTAATGGCAGATTGCTGCATGTGTGTGTCCAATGGAAAGTCCCATCCAGGACATACTTTTCTACCTGTGCTGTCCCCAAGTTGTTCTGCACTGTGTCTGACTCAGTTAGACATGCCCTTCAACATTCCTCCTCTCCATTCATCCATTTAAGTATGGATATGTGGACAAGTGGCAAAACAGCTGGGAGCTCATATTTGTGTATAACTGCACACTGGGCACAGGTGCCAGGGGTTGTTTGTGATGTTGGTAGTGAGAATAATCAGTGCAGTAAGGTGGATTGTCGTGGTAGCAATCTTCCAGGAATTTAACAGCATGCAACAATTGCTATTCACAATATGACCTGTTCACAAACATGTTGGACGTAGTTCTGACTGAAACTGACAGATGGCTAAACCCTCTGCCCCTGACAGCTGGGTTCATAGCAGGTGACAATGGGTCAAATGTGGTGAAATGCATCACAAATGGAGTTTTTTTTCGTGTTCCATGCATTGCCCACTGTTTAAATCTTGTGGTTCAGGAGTTTCTGCAGCACCCTGATATAAAGGAAATGTTGACCATTGCACAATGTATTTGCTATCACTTTTCAAGATCTGGAGAGAGGCCTGTGACCAACTGTAGCAGTTGCAGATACAAAACAGCCTGCCTCAGCACTGCTTGAAGCTGGAAGTTGTCACCTGATGGAACTCCACCTTATACATGGCAGAGAGTTTGTATGAATAATACAAAGCCATCTCAGAATATCTTGTGCTGCACACTAGCCATGACAGTTCCGGGGCCTCCATGTCTATCACAACTGAACAGTGGCACCTCATGGACTCTGTAATATCAATTTTGCGGCCTTTTTTGAACATGCTGCACAGGCAGTGAGTGGCGAGTCTGCCTCCATTAGCCAATCAATTCCACTGCTGCAGGTACTGAGGCAGACATTGGTGAATGTACAGCATAGCCTTGATGCTGCCGGAGATGGTGGTAGCAGTATGTTGCTGCAACACATGCTGACAGTATTCAACCAGAATCATCACATTGTGAGCATTCAGTGTAGTGACAACTTTGCCATAGCAACAATGCTGGATCCACGATACAAATGTGGAATTGCATCAGTACTGGAGGGAGGGCCTGAACAGGTAAAAAATATCAGTGGTCAACTGGTGTGCGTGGTGCAAGGGTCACAGAAGTCACATGCCAAGGTCAGCAAACCTCAGAAGCATAATCCGGCTGAAGGTGCACCTGGAGGACTATCAAGCATATCAAGCGTGGTCTTGCTGATGTGGAAATGGATCATCCTGGTGGCACTGGCAGTGGCTGCCTGAAACGGCACACCACTGATGTACATGACAACATAATGGAGAAAGAATTTCCAAGTGGTCAGACTTCAGACATCGATGACTGTGAGGGCAGCTTTCTTTATGAGGATGATGATGTGGTTAACATTTTCAGTTTTTAACAGAAGTTTTTAAAAGGCGGTGTGCCCCCTGGACCACCACCACCACTGGGACAGCTGTTAGCCACTGCCACCACTGAGCCTGAGCCTGTCCTCCCCCCACAAACCACCACCACTGGGACTGATGTTAGCCACTGCCACCACTGAGTCTGATTCTGTCTGCTCCCCCGGACCACCACCACCAGGACTGATGTTAGCCACTGCCACCACTGAACCTGAGTCTGTCTGCCCCCCCAGACCACCACCACCAGGACTGATTTTAGTCACTGCCACCATTACTGAGCCTGAGTCTGTCTGCTCCCTGGACCACCACCACCACTGGGACTGATGTTAGCCACTGCCACTTCTGAGCCTGACTCTGTCCACCCCCCGGACCACTTCCATTGGGACTGCTGTTAGCCTCTGTCACCACTGAACCTGAATCTGTCCACCACTGGACCACCACCACCACTGGAACTGGTGTTAGCCACTGCCACCACTAAGCCTGAGTCTGTCTGCCCCCCTGGACCACCACCACCAGGACTGATGTTAGCCACTGCCACCACTGAGCCTAAGTCTGTCCACCCACCGGAATACCACCACCGGGACTTATGTTAGTCACTGCCACAACTACTGAGCCTGAGTCTGTCTGCACCCCAGACCATCACCACTGGGACTGCTGTCAGCCACTGACACCACTGAACCTGAGTCTGTCCACCCCTGGACCACCACCACCACCAGGACTGCAGTTAGCCACTGCCACCACTGAGCCTGAGTCTGTCTGCCCCGGCCACAACCACCACCGGGACTGCTGTTAGCCACTGCTACCACTGAGCCTGAGTCTGTCTGCCTCCTGAACCACCACCAATAGGACTGATGTTAGTCACTGCCACCAATACTGAGTCTGAGTCTGTCCGCCCTCCAGACCACCACCACCGGGACTGTGGTTAGCCACTGCCACCACTGAGCCTGAGTCTGTCCAATTCCTGGACCACCACCACCACTGGGACTGATGTTAGCCACTGCCACCTCTGAGCTTGACTCTGTCTGCCCCCCGGGCCACCACCACTGGGACTGCTTTTAGCCACTGTCACCACTGAACCTGAGTCTGTCCACCACTGGACCACCACCACCACTGGGAATGCTGTTAGCCACTGCCACCACTAAGCCTAAGTCTGCCTGTTCCCCCAGACCACCACCACCGGGACTGATGTTAGCCACTGCCACCAGTAAGCCTGAGTCTGTCTGCCCCCAGACCACCACCACCGGGACTGCTGTTAGCCACTGCCACCACTGAGCCTGAGTCTGTCTGCCCCCCGGACCACCACCACCTGGACTGATGTTAGCCACTGCCACCTGTGACCCTGACTCTGTCTGCTCCCAGATGACCACCACTGGGACTGCTGTTAGCCATTGACACCACTGAACCTGAGTCTGTCCACCCATGGACCACCACCACCACCACCAGGACTGCTGTTAGCCACTGCCACCACTGAGCATGAGTCTGTCCGCCCCCCCCAGACCACCACCACTGGGACTGCTGTTAGCCACTGCTACCACTGAGCCTCAGTCTGTCTGCCCCCCAGACCACAACCACCACCGGGACTGATGTTAGTCACTGCCACCACTACTGAGCCTGAGTCTGTCTGCCCCAGACCACCACCACCAGGACTGCTGTTAGCCACTGCCAAACACTGAGCCTGAGTGTGTCTGCCCCCTGGACCACCACCACTGGGACTGCTATTAGGCACTGCTACCACTGAGACTGAGTCTGTCTGCCCCCCGAACTACCACCACCGGGACTGATGTTAGCCACTGCCACCACTGAGCCTGAGTCTATCCACCCCCCATCCATCCCCGGACCACCACCACTGGGACTGCTGTTAGCCACTGCCATCACTGAGCCAGAGTCTGTCTGCCCCCGGACCATCACCACTGGGACTGATGTTAGTCACTGCCACCACTACTGAGCCTGACTTTGTCTGCCCCCAGACCACCACTGCTGAGACTGCTGTTAGCCACTGCCTCCACTGAGTCTGAGCCTGTCTGCCTCCTGGACCACCACTACTGGGACTGTTGGTAGCCACTGCCACCATGGAGCCTGAGTCTGTCCGCCCTGTGGACCACCACCACTGGGACTGCTGAAGGAAGGGATCAAAGCAACAGAACTAAAGAGTAAACAGGGAGCAGATGAGGCACTCTGGGTCACCCTAGAGACAGGAAATGGCACCACAATCTGCACGGGGGTTGTATACAGACCCCCATCTCAGGGGAAGGGAATGGACAAGGAAATGATAGAAGGCTTCCTTAGAATGGCAGAAAAAGGGGAGATATTGTTGATGGGGGACCTGAATATGCCAGATGTTAACTGGAGTACCTTTGCTGCAGGCACATCCAAGAGCAGGGTCATTCTTGATGCCCTACAGGGGCATGCCTCAGACAGCTAGTATTGGAACCCTCGGGAGGAGCAATCTTAGACCTGGTACTCTCAAATGAGGAAGGAGAAAGAATCTCAGATTTAGAGGTGGGTAGCCATCTGGGAACAAGCGACCACCAAACAGTGTGGTTCACGATAAACACAGCCATACAATCAAGCCATACAAAAGCAAGAGTACTGGACTTTATGAGGGCTGACTTTGGGAAAATGAGAGAGGGACTTAGAAAAGCACTAGCAAACAGGCAAGAAGGAGGGGTGGAGGAACAATGGGGAGTAATCAAAACAGCCATCACAAAGGCAACAAGCCTTTGTGTAAAGCAAATCAATAAAACACAACAAAGGAAAAAAACGCTATGGTTCTCAAAAGAGGTGGCAAGGAAGGTTAAGGAGAAAAGGATAGCATTCAGGAAATATAAGGAAACACAGAAGGAGCAGGACAGAGAACTTTATCAGTTAAAGCAGAAAGAGGCTGGGAATGCAGTCAGAATAGCAAAGGCCCAAACTGAGGAAAGGATAGCCAATTCTGTTAAGAAGGGGGATAAGACCTTTTATAGGTACATTAGGGAGCGAAGAAAGACCAAAGGAGGGATACTGAGGCTTAATAAAGGGGAAGGAATGTGGGTAGACGGGGACAGTGAAAAAGCAGGGATACTGAACGAATATTTCTGCTCAGTATTCACAAAGGAAGAGGAGGGGGAGGTACCTAAACCAAGCAAGAGAAACACTCTGAAGATGGGGGTCGATACTAGTCCATTTATAGAAGAAAGGGTTCTGAAAGAACTAATAAAATTGAAGGTGGACAAAGCAATGGGGCTTGATGGGATTCACCCAAGAATTCTGAAAGAACTAAGGGTAGAATTAGTGACACCGCTGACTACTCTCTTTAACAAATCATGGGAGGATGGGGTGGTACCTGAGGACTGGAGGAGGGCAGATGTGATTCCTCTTCACAAAATTGGGAGCAGGACAGAGGCAGAAAACTACAGACCAGTTAGTTTGACCTCAGTGGTAGGGAAAATGATGGAATCACTTCTGAAGGAAAGAATTGTTGAGTACCTAGAGGCCAGTGGGGCACAGGACCCACGGCAGCATGGATTCACGATGGGAAGGTTATGTCAGATGAATCTAATAGATTTCTTTGACTGGGTGACAAAGTAGTAGACCAGGAGGGGCTGTGGACATGGCCTACCTAGATTTTAGCAAGGCATTTGATACAGTCCCACACAAGATTAATACACAGTTAGCCAGCCTTGGAGTGGGCCCAAGGTGGTAGCCTGGATAAAAATTGACTAGACAACAGGACGCAAAGGGTAGTAGTAAATGGAGTACACAGTGAAGAAAGAAGGGTTACTAGCGGGTACACGAGGGTTCAGTACTGGGACCGGTCCTTTTTAATGTCTTTCTAAGTGACATTGCAGAGGAACTGAAAGGAAAAGTATGTCTCTTTGCAGATGACACAAAGATCTGCAACAGGGTTGAAACACAAGATGGAGTGGAAAGCATGAGAAGGGACTTGGCAAGGTTGGAGGAATGGTCAAATGTATGGCAGCTCGGATTCAGTGCAAAGAAGTGCAAGGTAATGCACATGGGAAACAAAAACCCAGGGGAAGAGTACACAATGGTGGGTGAGATACTGACAACAGTAAAAATGGAAAGGGACCTGAGGGTAATTATATCAGATGATCTAAAGGTGGGCAAGCAATGTGAGAAGGCATTAAGGAAGGCTAGGGGGATACTGGGATGCATAGGAAGAGGCATCAATAGTAGAAAACAGGAAGTTGTTATCCCTCTGTACAGACAGTTGGTGAGACCCATCTGAATTTTGTGTGCAGTTCTGGAGACCCCATCTCTGCAAAGACATAGACAGAGTGGAGGCTGTCCAGAGGGAGGGCAATAAAATAGTGCAGGGTCTGCACCAGAAGACATCTGAAGAAAGACTAAAGGAGCTTAATATGTGTACCCTTGAGGAAAGAAGGGAGAGAGGGGACATGATAGAAACTTTCAAGTACCTCAAGGGAATCAACAAAGTCCAAGAGGGTAGCATCTTTCAAAAAGAGATGTGCAAGAACAAGGGGGCACAATTTGAAGATAGAGGGGACGGCTCAGAGGTAATGTGAGGAAGTATTTTTTCATGGAGAGGGTTGTTGATGCATGGAACAGTCTCCCTGAGGAGGTCGTGGAATCAAGAACAGTGGGGGAATTCAAGAATGCATGGGACAGACATAAGGCAGTCCTAGTGGGGGTAGGAGGAAGTAAGCTGTTGGTTAACTAGGATCTGCAGCTTATCTGTTAGGTAGGAAAATGGGCAGACTAGGTGGGCCAAGCAGTCCTTATCTGCCATCAAATTCTGTTTCTATGTTTCTGTTAGCCATTGCCATCACTGAGTCTGAGTCTCTCTGCCCCCCTGGACCACCACCATTGGGACTGATTTTAGCCACTGCCACCACTGAGACTGATTCTGTCTGCCCCCCATACCACCATCACCAGGACTGTTGTTAGCCATTGCCACCACTGACCATGAGTCTGTCTGTACCACCACATCCATCAGCCACAGTCACAAAGCTTCTTAATATTTAAACCATAAAGTGAGTATGTGTAGTCATGTTTGTTAAGCTGCTTCACTTCCTTTAGTTGTATGTTTTGTTTTCTGTAGCTTTTTAGAGCCACAATGGTAAAACACATACAGTACACTTATTTTGTTTCTATTTCTTGTTTTTTTTTAATTTTCTTTCAGATTAACAAAAAAAGTCTCCATTGCTAAAAGTCAGTGGGAATGGTACTGCAGCTGTACCGTACAGAGAGGAACCTATGGAATATCCATGTGAAATCCATTCTAAGTATGAAGATTTTATTTCTTCCATTTCATTGTTTTTGAAAGACTGCAGCAAATATTGCACACAGGTTGTATTAGTTGACAAGATGTGGGTTTGAAATGTAACTTTACTTGAGATTGAGAACCAGGGAGGGACAAATAATAATTAAGTTGTAAGAAGTCATTCATTTCTTTTTTTAGGAAACTTCCAGATGCTTTGTTGTTCTGTCAAAGTGGTCTTATCCAAAAAAGTTCTTCAACATCAGGCACCCCGGGCTGGACACACATGCAACATGCAGAAGTAATTTCATTCGATGACCATGACCATTATTAACAACCGACTCTCAGAAGGATGCAGATGAAATCTGTGAAGAAGTAACAAAATAAGAAACCATTACAGACAAACCTACAAATATGATTCCCCCTACCCCCCCCAAAAAAATACTTATCTTCATGTTCTTGAGAGTTATCCATTTCTAATTTCAGCGCAAACAATTCTCATTGAGCACTGGAATGTGCACACCAACAGTTTCTGTGTGACCTGTGATGATGCAGAGCAATACCATGAGTACATGTCCATGTCAACTCACCTCCTCACCTACAAAATACACACCATATACCTGTATATGTATGTATATATATATATATATAGAGAGAGAGAGAGATATATATATATATATATATATCTCTATCTCTCTCTCTCTCTCTCTCTCTCTCTATATATATATATATATATATATATATATATATATATATATATATATATATATCTATATATATATATATATATATACACTCACCAAGGCTACTATTAGTGTACAGCCAAAGGGGACCCTTCAATCCAGTTGACATGATCACATTGCATTTGCTCGAATCACCTCACAAAACACATTGGACCAGCAACAGAATGCTCACAGTCATCATTTTATACTCGGGGACTTTGTATGTGCTGATTGCTGAAACACTCTCATTTCACTGTGTTACCACTTGTCAATTTTCTACACACAAGGAGGATGCATTTTGGGCCTGCAGAAAAAACCTGGGGACTCTGTGCCACTTTTGTGTGTTCTGTGATTGTCATGATGTCATACTGACATTACAATTGAAGCAGCATTGCAAGAATGTCCTGACAATTTTGAACTATACTTTTTATGCTACTTTACATTGCCATTGCCACCACTAGTTACCTCCGAGTCGTGACTTGAATGATAGGCTTCTTTTCACAATTTATGTCTGCTTTACTTAGTTGACTACTTTTTTTTATGTATAAAAAAAATGAGCATGCCTTCCAATATTGTTCTGACCAGGTTTGCATTTATTTGCAGCTGCTTTTCAATAACTATTGTTCCATGGTGTCATAAAACACTGCCTGCTGCATAACTGTTAATTAACAACTGAAGTGATATATAACAACTATCTGATGTGATGGAGAAAAGCAGAGGAAAACAATGACAAAGACCTGGTCAGCACCAATTAAAAAGGAATGCTCCTTTCATTGTTTCACAGATGAAAAAAAGTAGAACAGCAGACTCAACTACTGCAAATTCTCATATCATTCCAGTCAGTCAAGATTTAAGTGAAGGAAGTTGTAACATAGCATTTAAAAAATATAGGTCAGAGTTCTCAACAGATTGTTGCACTGCTGCTTTACAGAGATTCACCACATTACATAGTTATGGTGATGCACATAACCTAATATGAGGGGGCCTTACTCTCACTGCAATATTTCTTACTCCACAGAGTGCAATATATTTCTGTGAAAACCACCCATAATTTCATTACAGTGTGTCATGTGATGGAGGAATTACCATTCAGAAAAGTCACCCACATTCTGCCCTCCTTTCTCAGCAACGTTAGGATGTGATGCCGGGGGAGCGCAGGTGCATGCTCCACTATTGTGAATGTCCGGCACATATCACAATGTTTCCTTATGTTATAAGGTTGACTTTGTGGTGAAATGTGGGAATGTTTCCACTAACAAGGCTCTTCTTACTGGAAACATGCCCACATGTTTCACCACAAACTGGCAATTATAACATAAAGAAACATTCGGAAAGCTACCGGACAACTGGATATTCACTGTAAGGAGCACGCACACGTGCTGTCCCTGGCATCATGTCCTAACATTGCTGAGAAGGGAGGCAGAATGTGGGCAGATTTTCAGAACAGGAATTCCTCCTTCATGTGACACACTGTAATGAAATTGTGGGCGGTTTTCACAGAAATGTATTGCACTATGTGGTGCAAGAAAGATTCCCCTGGAAAGGAAAATATGTATGAGTAAACAAAAACAAAGAAAAAAAACACAAAAACAGTACAACACAGTAGCAGGGTGAGGTGGGGGGGCAGAAAACAATCCCGTAGGTTACTGTGGCCATGGGATGCCTTGGTGGTCCAGCAGCAGGTGCAGTAGTCTATTTTCTGCTGCTGTTGTTCTATTGTATTGACCTGCTGATGCAAAGCACTGACCCTCTAACTGTTTTCTTCCAGAGCTGCCTACACCAGGGCAATGTCAGCCTGTGTTACAGGGACTGTGGCGGGTTCACTGCAGCAGGGAATCCAAGTAGTGGGGGTGGTGGTGGAGAGGGTGGTGCTGGTGGCTGTGGTGGTGGTGCAGCAGCTGCTGTACTGGCCCACCTCCTGCTGTGGTGGTGACTGCAAGGTACAACTCCCACCCCAGCAGCACTCTCGGCCACTATCACTGTTTTAAAAACAGCTTCTTGCAGGGGTTTCGGTGAGGTGGGGGCATCAATTATTGAGCTTGTGGATTCCTGCCTTCTTCTGGAGCTTCCCCTAGGGGTTCAAAATATAGTTTCTTACCATCCATCTCCTCCATTTCCCATTCAGTAGTAACTTGTACTTCTGGTGGGGGGGAATTCTTACACTCTCTTGAGGGGGATTTACTGGCTTCTCTGGTTCTCCACTAGTCTCTGAAGGGATACTAACTTCTTTTGCTGTGGTAATGGTGGCATGTTATTGCACTTTCTCCTGTACACCTTCTTTTTCTATATTTTTTCTTTTTCTTTCTCTTTTTGTATGTTCTGCATCCTAACCTCTGAAGCTCGAGTGCATCCCTTTTTTGTGCTTGAGTAATAAGGGCTTCACATGACATTCCCTCCTCACTATTGTGGGATGCCCATGGGCACCTTACATACAAGTGACCTCTTTCTTCACATACATTACACCTAAATGTCTTCATACAAGAAGCTGCCAAATGTCCTAGCCCTAGGCAATGAGTACACTTTGGTGTATGGCAGGCATTGTGTAAACATGATCCTCACTTGTGGCAGGATTTTGGCTGCCCTGGGTAAAAGAGGGACACCCTAGATCTGCCTAAACAAAAGCAACTTGGCAGATGATCAATTACATTATTTGACATAATCAGTTTACATTTGACCCTCGACCCTCCTGTCCAAATCTGTTCCAAATCTTTTATGGGGTGAGGTGCTCCAGAACCTCACATCTTTGTGTTAGCCAAAATAGAATGTCCGACATTACTTTCTTCATTCTTGAAAGATATTTAGCGTTCAAACAGCTGGTTTAGTAATTGGAACTGTGAGAAATGGTGCCCACAGTGAAGTGTCCTTTAGGGCATTGTATTTAGTCCAGAAATGATCAAGTCCTTCCCAGGTTTTAAAAGTAACGTCATACTTATGCTTTTCTGTATTAATTAGTGCAAACACTTCAGAAGCATAAAACTTAAGTGAGTTTTTTTAACAGCATTTTCCCCACATACACTCTGTCTGAGGGGGCTGTCCAGTCCTTCTTTGTAAAGCAAACAAATCCCATTTTTCCTTGGAACTGGTTCCCCTTTACTTTTAAATAGATCTGACATTCTTAGTAATGGTCTGTAAGAGTTCCATTTGGCTGGGTCCTGCAGATTCTGTATTCCTATGCTAACAGATAAGGTAGTTTTGTCTGCCTGATTTGCATGCTATAGCAAATTTTGCCTGCCTGTAGGTTTGTCAGAAGATAAGAGCTCAGGGGCACCTGGTGTTACTTTATCTACACTAGAATTTGTGGCAATAACAGTTCTGTTGGGTACATTAATTATCTCAGGATCTGTGTGAGTAGGTACTGCTTGTTTTGTGATTGCCTGAGTTAGTATGCCAGAGTTACTCACTTGTTTGGTGAGCGCAGCTTTTTCAGCTTAGTCTGTACTTGTTCTTTCCACAATTCCATTGTCCACAACTTTGGGGGGGGGGTAGAAGGTTGTTTTGTTTTATCTGTGAATTTGTTATTTTACCGGTAATGGTGATTTCCATATTTTCAAATTGTGTGGCCTCGGGATCTTCTGGGTTCAGTTTCCAAGATCCAACTGGCTCCTCTATCGAACCTGCATTCTGCAAAGCAGAGGCTACCATCCATCCAGATTCTTTGCGTGTTTTCATTGACTTGCAACTTTTCCATAAGGTTGCCCCGAGTGTTTTGCATTGAGGCAATCCCTCGTTCCTGTTCATAGAGTTATTCAGATTTGCTGCTGAAATAGTGACAGTGGCATTTTGTCTGGGTGAGGTCTCTATCTTTGTGTTATCAGTCACCAAGCATGGTTTTATCAGTGATTTTAAACTCAAAGCAGTCACCCGGTATTTTTCCTCTTCTTCTGCTATTTGTTGCATGAGCCATTTTTTCTTCTCTTCCAAAGCTTTCCTCAACAGCTCTTCAGCTGAGGCTGGATTGGAGTTTGTCTCCATCAAAAGTGATTTTTTCCCCCCGGGGGAAGTAGCCTCCATATTATTTCTTTCATTGTGGAGTGTATTATTAGTAATAACTGAACATTCTGCACTGGCACCCAAGTTGGAAGTCTTGTCCTTCTCCTGCTATGTGTCCAAATCTGTTTAGTCTAGTATCAGGTCAGTAACCAAGCCAGCATCAACAGTGAACATTGGTGAAAATGACATTCCTTTCCTCTCCCCAGCCTCCTGCACATCCATACTCTCTGGATCCTCACCCAGAGTAGCCATCCCTCAATGACCAGAGGTTCCCATACTGGTGAGTAGGGGAATATTTTATTGAGAGGCACATGAACATGACATATACTCAACATATATATATATATATATATATATCAAATAATCATGACATAGTTCAAATTTAAATTTATTTACCTATTTTCAAATCAGAATTGTATTTGTGTGTTCTAAAAACAAAAACGCAACGTAGTTCAGAATTAAATAACATGAAAAAAACCAAAAGTAGGGTTTCATTTCATTATATCATCATGGGGATATCGTTTGTATGGCTTATTTATATTTTAGAAAAAATGAGAGGCCTCTACACCACATGTTAACTTTAGCTAAGGAGTTATGAGATATATCATACTCATAAGTTTCAGTCCAAACATATATACATAGGTTCTTCACAGTTTCATATGGCATTAAGCATTGTTGTAAGACCCACTGGCATCTAGCATGCCATAAATAAAATTTTAAGAAGGCAGACAATATGTGCAGTGTTCCCATTTGGTACTTTCTTATGTTAGGAGGGTATAAACCTAATGCTATGGTCTCATATGTTATTGTCACTAACCAAGGGAGGTGCTAGTTCTGTGCAAGGTATTCCCACAGACCAGTGGTATATTCATAGGAGACTAAAAATGTATCATGTTTTCCTCTGGGGTTGCACAGGTGGGGTATGGGCATGACCTTTGTTCAACGGCTTTATGTTTGTTGTTTCCTCTAATATTTATTCTTCCCTAGGCTCAAAGCCATACCATTTCTCACATTTTTCCTGGGATTCTCATAATATTTAGAAGTTCCAGCATATTTTGTGTTCCTTCCGGTGGGCAATGTTTAAAATCTGGTGTCATGGGTGTTACGTGCACCATTACTGTTTTATATAGCTGGAAGCTATTGAGTTTACATTTACTCAGATTAGAAATATTCCATTTCCTTCATTTCTGTGCAGTCTGTTTTAAAGAATCTGGAAAAGTGATATATTTAAATTTTTTTTGGGGGGTGCATCTCCCCACGCTGAAAAAAAAACTTTCAAGGTTGTATAAGACCCATTTTCTTGATAGCAAATCTATTTGATCAAGGCCTGTTTTAAACGTTTGAAACCAAAAAAGGGTATGAAAGAAGATTACTGGGTCTGGGTTCCACAGGCCACCTTTTGTAAGGTAAGTAAAGACTCTCTTAATGGGATAAAGTTGACTCCCCACAACATCTGGAAGAAGCAATGTATAATCTTATTTCTAGTGAGAGGGATAAAGGAAAATTCATGCCTGTGTATAGTAATCATGGAATTAGGAATTTTTTTATTATACTTGTTCTTTTTAACATAGATAGTTTCCATCCTTTCCATCGGTGGACTTTGAACTCACTTTTGGCTAGAGCTATTTCCCATTTGTGTTGTGCCATATCCTGGCCCCCAAAATGTAGGCCTAGAATTTTAATGGGTTCTTTTTTAAGTTGATTCCTGCAACTAATGGTATGATGTCTGTCTTGTGGCCTAAACCTAGCCCTGAACATTTGTCTAGGTTTAGTACCACACTGGATACCTTTGAATATTCACTTATTTCTTGAAGCATAATTTCTATACTATCCTTATTTTGCACAAATAGACATATGTCATCAGCATAAGCCATTACTCTCACCTCATCTTCTGCTTGAGTCCCACAGTCCTTTGATTTGCTTGTTTTGTATAATGCACCTGATGAGGAAGTCTAAAGAAAAAATGTATAGCAGGGGGATTAAAGGGCACCTCTGCCTTACCCCTTCTGTTATTCATTGATCTGGCCCTATGGTCCCTAAAACTATTGGGCATAATGTTTCGGAGAAGTATAAAGCTTTTAGCCATTCAATAAAACCTTCTGGGATGCCATACTTGTGGAGAGTCTGAAATAAAAATGTATGATTTACCATGTCATATGGTTTACTGAGGTCAAGTGAGATTAGATAACTGGGGTGACTGTGTTGGTTGTGGAAATCTACTACTTCCTTAATGGTTGTTAGAGTCTGCTGTATCTTTCTACCTGGCAGGTCACTAATTTGAGGAGGGTTTATAATGGTTGAGGCATATTTCCTCAGACAGAGGTTTAGAATATGTGATAATATTTTGTAGTCTGTGTTTAGCAAACATATTGATCTCCAATTTTTTATGATAGTTCTTTCTCCTGATTTGAAAAGGAAAATTACCAAACCCTTAGTAAAGTATTTAGGAATCTGTTTAAGATTTAAAAGGTAGGCGATAACTTTTTCCATGCATGAGGCTAGTTCTTCTGGATATGTCATATGTAATTCATATGGCAAACCAACCGCCCCCAGTGAAGATCCTGTTTTTATTATACTGTAGTATAAAATGGCAAGAACAAATCTGCAAATCTCACTGGCCAAGAGACATGAGCTAACTGTACATTAAATCTCTATATACACACAGTCATCCTGATCCTAAGCCACATCACACAAAGTGCAAATCAGTCCCCCTACCACCAGAATTATCTTCCATCACTCCCTCTGCAACCAGAACTGATCTTCCATCACAAACATGGATGCTACCTTTACACTTTAAAAACCTTCAACTGGGCCCTAAAAATAAAACTACCTTAAATAAAAAATAAAACAAATTAATTAAATGTTGCTTCCCTGATCATCACACTCTCCTTACACATATAAACAAATTAGAAACATTGGTCTGGATATTCAAACTGCGCCAGGCTGTGGCGCAAGCCTGGGCACAGCTCAACTCGGTTGCGCAGGGGTGTGACCTGGGTGATATTCAACGGAGCTGCGCTATGGCTCAGCAGCAGCTTGAATATCACACCCTTGCCACCACCACTGTGCATGGTGCAGTGGCACTGTGCCAGCGCAAGTGGCCAGAGTGGAGCATGGAGATGCGCTAATGCAAGTGCCATTGTGCCATTCACAGCACCTGCGATATTCAAAAGAGGACATGCAAATAGAGCCATAATTTGTACAAGGCGCACATGGGTCCATTTGCATGTCATTATGGCCCCATTTGCATCCCATTAGCATGCAGGTGCGCTGATCCCCGACGACTTGTGCCTGGCGCCCTGCCGATGCCCCCTGCAGCTCGATCGCAGGCATTTGTCTAAAACCAAAATCCTCATCTAATATCCCTGGTGGTCCAGTGGACCAAGTGCTGCCGATCACGGGCATCTGTTTAAATCACCCCCACCAATATCCCAGGTGGTCAGTGGACGCACTCTGCCCGACGGGCATCTGCAAAACATAAAAGGACCCATTACCCTGGTGGTCTATTGCCCCCTCCACCCACCCACTGAGCCCCACCGCCCGCATCCTCCCCAGTCAGCTGGTGGGGGCAGCACCCACCAGACTGCGCTCCGCCCCTTGCCGACTGATAGCTTGGTAGGGGCTGCACGCCCATTGGTTCACAGCTTGAGCCTACATTCCAGATATGTGAATGATTCATTCACATATCTGGACTCTGTAGTACGGTATGAGCTGCACGCCCATTGGCTCATGCTGTGAAACACTGGGCGTGCAGCCCTACCGAGCTGTCATTTGGCGGGCGGTGGGGCGGCAGGCGGGTGGGGTGCTGCTGCCCGCAGGCTGACTGGGGGGAGAGCGGGGTGATGGGGCTCAGTGGGCAGGTGGGGAGGGGGGTACACTAGACCACCAGGGTAATAGGTCCTTTTTTATGTTTTACAGATGCCCGTGATTGGGCAGAGTGAGGTCCACTGGACCACCAGGGATATTGGACAGGGGGGTTATTATACCGATGCCAGTGATTGGGAATATAGCGGTCCACTGGACCACCAGGGATATAGGACGGGGGAGTTTATTTAACCAGATGCCCACAATCGGGCAGCACTCGGTCCACTGGACTACCAGGGATATTGGGGGGTTTATTTACACAGATGCCCATGATGGGGCATGGGGGGGTGCCACCAGTTGTGGCAAGAACTCGGGTGGCCACCAACAGGTGGCAGCTGCCGTGTTGCACCCTGCAATGTGACAGCTCACCTGTGAGTGGACATCGTTTGTTCCTTTTTTTTTGCTTAACTTTGTGCAGGCGCAAGTAGGGGTTGTGCATGCATGGCTCTGCACATCCTGGGATGAATATCGGGCTGTGCAGGTTATGCATGAGCATGCCCCCCCCCACCTGTGCCTGCATACATTACTGATGCGCTCCGGCTCATCGGGATTTGTGCGGCATGCTTTTCCCTTTTGAATATCACACCGGGGTGCATCAGTGGGTTGTGCATGGTGCAACACTGTTGCGCCATGCGCAACCCTTTTGAATATCTGGGCCATTAAGTATTGTTTATAGTTTTCATTACAACTGTTTCTTTACTAACAGTGAAAAATCCCCCTTCTGTCTTTACCTGCTCATCAGGGAAATCCTTCTGCTTGTCCTGAGAGTGATATAATTGAGTCACTGGCTCTAAAACAGGCCTTTGTTGTCAGTGTGTACAGTATGTTAGGAGAGTAACATTCTACCAGTGGAAGTGAGCAGAATTTTGAAGCCCTGTATTCCATGGTAACCATTCCATGATAAACATTCTGGGTGGGATATTCAGAAGGGTTGCACACACTGATGTGCCCCAGAAAGGGGAATGTGCATGGCACAAACCCTGATGTGCCGGAGTGTATCAGGAATGAATGCGGCGCAAGTAGGGGGGCATGCCCATGCATACTCCGCACATCCCGATATTCAGTCCAGGATGTGCTGAACAGATGCAGGTGCAACTTGTACCTGCATCACACACAGTTGAGCAAAAAATAAAAGGATCAACAGCTGGTCACCCACAGGTGAGCTGCCATATTGCAGGGTGCAACATGGCTGCTGCCAGCTGTGGGTGGCCACCCGAGCTCCGGTGGCACCTTCGTGGTAGCACCCTCCCATACCAAATCAAGGGCATTAGTATTGAAATACAAGTCCAGTATCCCTGTTGGTCCAGTGGACCATGTCCAGCCTGATCGGGGCATTAGTATTGAAATGAAGTCCAATATCCCGGTGGTCAGTGGACCGTGTCCAGCCAGACATGGGCGTCAGTTATAAAATATTAAAAACAATCCATCCCTGGTGGTCCAGCAGTACCCCCACCGCCCACTGAGCCCCTGCAGCCCACTCCCCCCGGTCAGCTGCGGGCAGCAGCTCTCCACCTGCAAGCTGCTCCGCTGCCCGTCGACTGACTGTGCACAGTAGGGCTGTACGCCCATTGGTCCACAGCATGGGCCAATGGGTGTGCAGTCTGTACCATACTGCACAGTCCATAAATGTGAATGGGATAATAATGCAAGAGGGGACTGCGGAATTCAAACCCCGGTCAGCAGGTTTGCAGCTCAGAGCCTTAAACCACTGCACTATACTGCCTCTTTGAAGCTTAGTGAAATGTTTTGTGCCTGTGTGATTTGCAAAATATTCTGTTACTGTTATAACACACTGTAAATCATTTTTATGTTTGCTTGCATGCATGTGCAAGAAACATAGTGCCACCATATGAGAATTCATAGGTTTGCCTCCACCACTTCCAATGCCTTGCTCCCTTCTGCAGGCACGGCTGCAGCGCAGCAATGAATGTCTGAGCTGTCTATGACAGCCGTTCAGATGCCGTGGCATACAGCTGAAAGGAAAACATGCAGACAATTTGCATACTGTCATCAGCAGTATGCAAATTGCTTACATTGGCAGTGCATCTGAACTGTCTGTCATAGACAGTTCTCCCCAACCATGAACACATAGGTGTGCACTGGTAGCCCACCCCAGCATGCTCATGCACTCCCCCGTACAGCTGATGAGGGTGCCGTATCCACCATCGGCTCAGTGCCCCCTTCAACACATTTCCAGGTGCCACGCTGGGAGCCCACCCCAGCATGGCAAATGTCTGTCTGCTGGCCCCTCCCAGACACACTTCCAGGTGTCACACTGGGAGCCCACCTCAGCATGGCAAATGTCTGTCTGCTGCCCCCCAAACACACTTCCAGGTGCTACGTTGGGAGCCCATCCCAGCATGGCAAACCTCTATATGGCCGATAGGGGTGCACAATCCCCCATCAGCTCCACTGTCCCCCCAAAAAAACAAAAGTTCCAGATGCCACACTGGGAGCCCAACCCAGTGTGGCAAAAGTCCTGCATCATCTTTCTAAAAGAAAAAAAGACCTAAAAACAAAAAATGGTCCCTTGGTGATTGTCTACTCCCCCCTTCCCCACCTGCTCCCACCCTCTGTGCACCCTGCCTCCCCACACCCCCACCTCACCCCATACTTACCTCTGGAGTCCGGCGTGATGATCCTTGTGGACCGGGAACATGTCTGCACTCTTCAAAGCTGACCGTGAACTGAGGAAATGCCGGTTGTATAATGGAATAAATAGGGTTTTTTTCAACTTTGATGCATACCTCAGGCATTTTTGGGACTTTTTTCACCAAATATTCAACATGGAGTTCCTGGGACCCCACCTCATGAATTCTGGCACTGTCATGTTGTTATTCTGTCCTGCAAGGTGATTTTGCGGTCACTGTACGGAACCACCTTTCAAGACCGATTTACGAAATGACAGTGTCACAGTTTATGAGGTAGGTCCCCAAAAACCATATGTTGAAAATTTGGTGAACAAATTCCCAAAAATGACTGTTTTATGAGAGTGCATTGTGCAGTTCCTAGGCACTCTCTTAAGTTTGTGAAATTTTAATATTTTCACTCCAGATTTTCAACATTGCTATTTTACCACACTTCCTTATGAGCAGTACAGCTGTCATTTTTCACATCTCACCCAAAATGTATTTCCGCACATGTAGCAGACAATGGCACAGTCGGTGTGCAAAATCAATGTTTGGGACAGATTAAGAAAATCACAGTGAAACCGTTTATGAGCAGTGGTCTTATAATGGCTATGTTGAAAATTTGGTGACAAAAGTCCATAAAATGTCTGTGTTACAAGCATGCATTGCACTGTTTCCACGCACCCTCATAAGTTCACTAATTTGTAATATTTTCAGTCCAGATTGTCAACACTGGCATTTTTCAACATCTCCTTATGAACAGTACAGCTGTCATTTTTCACACCCTGGCCGAAATGTGTTTTTGCACTTCCAGAGCAGAAATGCGTGGTCGCTGTGGGAAATCAGTGTTCAGGACAGATTAAGAAAATCACAGTAACTCTGTTCAAGAATGGAGGTCCCAAAATGCCTGTGTTGACAATCTGCTGTAAAAAATCCCCAAACTAATTACATTATGGGTGTGCGTTGTACAGTTTCTAAGTACCCTCGTGACTTCACCAGTTATTTTTTTATATTTTCACTTCAGATTTTCAACATTGCCATGTTTAACACCTCCCTATGAACAGTACAGCTGCCATTTTTCACATCCTGTTTGAAATGTGTTTTCGTACCAGTGGTGCCAAATGGCATAGTCACTGTGCAAAATCAACTTTCTGCTAACAAACTGATATTGCCACTGTTCAGGAGGTGGGGGTAACAAAAAAAACATGTTTAAAATTTGGAGTGAAAATACCACCGAACATCTGGGATGTTAGGGTTTACGATCATAACACACCACCCTGTAGAGACTGACAGGCATGAGGGGTGTGACTTGGTATTGTTGGTTGTAATACTCCTGGCATTCTACCCCCACCCACACCCTGCAGCCAGTGACAGGCATCGAGGTGTGCCTTGGACTATTTGGACCCAAAGTTCACCCCATTCTTCTATACTGCACCAATCTCACCATATTTCTTATAGAATGGGGTGAGCATAAGGCCCAAAGACTCCAAGGCACACTGTGACACTTGTTGGTGTCTGCAGGGTAGGGTGTGGAGAAATAGCATGGTTGTTATGCCTGATGACCCAAAGACACACCCCAGTGCCTGTCAGTCTCTACAGGGTGGTGGTGGGGTTGTCTTCAGTTCAGTACTTCACTGCCATTCCTATTATGCATCTCTGTAACTCCTACACTGCCAATGCCAATGCCAGCAAGCAAACATTCGGCATTGACAAATGTTTGTTATACTGGTACCTAGTAAAGATGAACTGTTTGAATTTGTAAAGTATTTAGAAATTAGTAATGAGAATTTGCGGTTTAGTATTTGTTTCAGTTATACTGAAATTAACTTTTTAGATTTAGATAAGTTCTTGGGCTATTTGCGGGTCTTTACTGTATATAGATTTACAAATGTAAAATATTTCATGATTCTCTCCTGATCCAGGGAATTAACTTCCTGAAAGGACTGTAAATGTTTGCATGCTATGTAATGCATCTTCTGGAGTTCAGAAGTAAGGTTACCATTTTCAGCCAGTAGTTTGTGGAAGGTTGTAGCCTCTTTTATTTTTGCATACCTCAAAAGGGTCTCTGTATGGTGCTTTTTGGTTCCATACATCAAATTTGATTTTACTGTTTGGGCTCTGTCGTATTGACACTCTTGCATTTCTTTGTTTAAATAATGGATTTGTTCAGTAAAGTCTAATTTATATGAGTATGCAGTAGTCAGAAGGTGTTGTAAATGAGACCTAAGTTTAAGGTATTTAAAAAATTGTCATTTTGCCTGTTTCTTCCCATATTTCTGGAACCATTCACTGAGGTCTTTTTTAGTGTTTTTCCACCATTCCCCCTTGTCTTCATAGAGGTCAAAGAAGGAGGCCCTAGCACTCAGTAAGCTCCTTGTATTATTCTGAACATATTTATCTGCGAGAACTAAAGTGTTTAGTTTCCACCTATTATTTGTGCTTTGTGTTGTGAATGATTCATAAAATGATTTCTTTAATAACATATGGTCAGAAAATTCCACCGGAATTACTTCAAATGAAATTTTCTGGTGTTGTTTACTGGTAAATAAATAATCAATAGTAGATGTAAGTTTGCCAATATGATATGTGAAGGCAGGCCCTGCTTCCCAAAAATCTACACAGTTTACTAGGTCGGCTGTTTTGATTCATTTCTGCAACCTTGCTGAGTCACAATAAGTTTCTTTGCAGTATTTTTTAGGCTTGGGGTTTTAAGGTTACAATTAAAATCTCCACCCAAATAAATTATTCTTGCGTTAATTAAAAAAGGTTGCATAGCCTCCATTAGTTTTACTCTTTCAGCTTTTGACTGTGGGGAATAGATGTTAATAAACCTACTTGGTTGTGTTGTCCAAATTCCAACTAATTTCAGTACTCTATGGGGAATGAGGTCTATGAACTTGGATAATGTAAAATAGTACACTTTCAATAAGATCCCTAACCCATCTGCCCTATTTAGTCCAAAAGATGAATATGAGCTTCTCTAGTACCATTCTGCTTTAAGTAGTTGAATCTGAGCACTTGTCCACATCCATGTTTCCTTTAAAAACACTGCATCAAAGCATAATCATGCATTATTTGAAATACTGATTGCCTGTTCTTATGGTTTAATAAACTACATGTATTTACAGGTGATAGACAGTGCATGTTATAGAGTTGTTATAATGTTCTAATTCTTTTTTTTCTTTTCTTTTTCTTTCCAAGTACTTGTAGTTATCAGTGTTTGCCAGTTCAGAGGTGACAGAAATGTTGTCCGATTCTACCCCCTCCATTTCTATGTCCCCCAGTTTGAAGCTGAGAGAACCGAGAAGCAGTTCTCAGTGTCTATTCCAGAAGTCTCCAGATTGTTGATGCTTTTCCTTGTAAATCCTCTCCTGGTGATAGGGGTTACCCATGCCTAAGGGGGTTTCATGGAGCTGGTGTCCATTTTGGGTTCAGAATAACAAACTGGGGTCAAGAGATCTGTTGACATTGGTTCTGTTTTACAGGGGGTTATTTCTTTTTTTAGAGGATCTGGTGTTGATGGGGGTGGGGGGGAGGTGTATTTTATTTATTTATTTATTTATTGACAATATTGGATTACTACCTTTTGAGTCAGGGAGTCATTTCCAAAGGCTCCATGTCAGGGTACAATACATATCAGTAAAAAAGAAAAGAGGAATAGCAGGTATGAACAATACAAATCAAATACCATGCATTATACAATATTATAGTGAAAGTAGGAAAAAAAAACAGATAAGATAACAACAGAGTTAGAACAGTACTGTCAGTCCTATACAGTTAGGTAGCTATACATGCCCTAAGGTGGGCTTGTTAATGTTAGAGAACAGTACAATCAATATTAAGTTGAGGCCAATACTCTAGCAGATGGTGCGAGCAGTTGGGATACCAACATTGTTAGTGGTTCACAGTAACAACAGTGGGATAAAGAGAACTCTTAACCCAAAAACAATAAATCTCTCCATGCTTAGGTAGCTTCCTATAATTAGTAGGAGCACTGATAGTGTCAGATGGAGATGATGTGGTTTTTGAGGGCTGTTTTGAAGGGACCTAGTTTGGAGATAGAGGTAATGGCCAGGGGGAGCTCATTGTACCAAGATGGTGCTCTGTAGGAAAAGGACCTTTCTGCCAGGGTGGTTGTAACCCTGGGAACAGCCCACCTTAATTTGCTGAGGTATGGGCAGTGAGGAGAGAGGCAGAGACTCCAGTGGGACTAAGGTCTAATTGGATTTTCTTAGTAAGGAGATATATTTGGCAACGTAGTCTTTTGTCAAGGGTGAGGATTTTTGTTAGTGTGTACAGGGTGCAGCTGTGGGTATGCACATCCACTCCAGCAAGGAGCCTACAGGCTTTGTTGATGGCTAGGTAGATTTTATTTAGTGCAGTGCAGTCAGTGGCCGTGTATACGGTTAGCCCATAGTCTACAAGGGAGAGGACATGAGGAGGTAATAGCAATGTTTAGGGCCTCAGGAGGTAAGCAGGCTTTGTGCCGATACATAGTCCTGTGCATAAATTTATGGTAGCGGAAAGGTTACTGATGTGTGGGTGGAATGACAGGTTTGGACTGAAAGTAAGGCCCAGATATTTATAGGTGTAGACCTGTTTCAGTGGGAGGAGGGTTTTTGAAAAGATTGTTAGCAGGGCATTGTAGTCCTTGCTCTGGCAGTGGGCAAAGAACATTGATTTAGTCTTTTTAACATTGACCACGAGTCTGTGGTCAGTGAACAAGTTTTCAATGTGGTTGAAGGCAAGTTGTAGGGAGAATTGAAGGATTGTGGGATCCAAGTGGGACGCATACATTACCGCGTCATCTGGGTAGAGCAGTAGGTTACATGGACAGGAATTGGGCTGGGTATTCAGGAAGATGCTGAATAGTAGTGGACCAAGGATGGAGCCCTGAGGGACCCCTGAGCAAACTGGTAGAGGGGGTGAGTGGGTGCTGTTTATTTTCACACATTGGGACCTATCTGTGAGTTAGCCTGTGGACCAAGCAATGGGTCCAGGGGTCAGGCCGGTGTGGCGAAGAGTATTTAGGAGCAGGGTATGGGAGACTGTGTCAAACGCTTTCGACAGGTCTATGAACACAGCTCCCATTAGCAGTTTCTTTTCTAGGGCATTGTGCAGCAAGTTGGAAAACTCTAAGAGGGCAGTAGTTGTGCTGTGTCCAACTCTAAAACCATGTTGTTACCTACATAAGAGATCATGCACAAGCAGGAAGTCTGTGAGTTGGGTGGCAATGATTTTTTCTAAGGCTTTAGAGAGGGGAAGGGAACATGGAGATGGGCCTGTAATTATTGGGTAAGGTGGGGTCCCCACTCTTTAGTACTGGTGTGATGGTGGCCACCTTCCAGTCAGTTGGGAACTGCCCTAAGCATAGGGAGAGGTTAAGGAGGTCAGTCAGGGGGAGAGCACCGAGTCACGTACCAAATTAAGGATTTTCATGTCAGAGGAGTCTTTGCAGTAGTTTGAGCCCCCGAGGGCTTTTTTAAGGTAAGATCTTGCTTCGTTCATAGTAATAACCCTAAGGTAGAAAGGAGGGGTAATTATTGCTTGGTTCTGTGGTAACAGGGGTGGGGTCGAAGAATTTGTTTGGCTAGACTGTGTTCAGATCAGAAATGGTGGCATTTAGGCCACTGGCAATGGTGAGTGGGTCTGTGGTTATATTACTTTTGATAGTTAGTAGGGTGGGGGTTTCCTTTAGGTTCTCCCAAAACAACCTTGCATTCCCCCATGAGGAGGCCAATGTGGATCTGTAGTAGCTAGATTTGGCCATTCTAATAGCCCAGGTACACTTGTTTCTAGCCATTTTATAGGCCAGCCTATCTTCCTGCTTACCAGAGGCAACTGCTTTGTACCAGAGGTTGTCTTGATTCTTTAGTTGCTGGAGCAGTGCTGGTGTGACCCAGGGGGCATTTCATTTTTTGGATTGAACCTTTGTGAGTGGGGCAAATGTATCACAAGCATTGTTGAATGTGTGGGTGAAGTAGTCAAGGGCTACATCTATGGAGGGGGCTCGTCTGATGGGGGACCAATCACACTGGGCAAGATAACTCCTTAGTTTAGTGAGGTCTCCAGGTTGAAGATGATGGGTAAAACTGCTTGGTTGGGGTAGTTGTTGCTGACATGACCAGGTGAAGAGAATGGGGGAGTAATTGTTTAATGAGTCTGGGAGTACAGTTAGGTTTGAAATTCTGTTTGGGCGATTGGTAAGCAGGAGGTCGATTAGGGAGCTAGAACCATTTCTGGGATTTACCCTGGTTTGTTTGTTTACTAACTGGGCTAGGTCTAGTGCTGGAAGGGTGTCTTTTATGGGGGGAGGCCGAGCTTGATAACCAGTTCACATTAAAATCCCCCATGATAATGTGCTCTGTTTTTGGTGGGAAGCTGGAGATATAGTCGGCCAGAGATTGAATAGCAGAGGCTTGGTTACGTGGTGCGATGTAAGCCTCTGTAATGGTTACAGGGACTCTGGTGGGGTCTGGTGTGATTTTTATTGTCAGAGCCTCCATTCTATACCTATCCGTGAGTTCAAGGGGTGGGGGAGGATGCCTGCAATCTGGACCTCGTGACCTCCGTGGACCCTTGGTCAGATCCTTGTGTAGGCTGCCTGTGAGTTCGGGGGTGGGGGGAGGGCACCTGCAATCTGGTCTTCGCGACCTCCGTGGACGCTCAGTTGGATCCTTGTGTAGGCTGTGGAAAAAGCAGACAAGAGAGAGTTACTTATACAGAGCTGCAGGAGGAGAAGTTCAGAACAATGCCTATGCTCGATGTGAACCCAAAAACACTGATTTAGATTTTTACAGACTCTGACCTGCCCCCGATGCAAAATAAGATTACTTGACCCCAATGTATAAAACAGCATTTACTAGTGGCAGTCACAGTTACAGCTACCGGAATATTAGTGCAGTCACAGTTAAAGCTATTGGTATACTACTTATAGATAGAAGTAATTTCAGGCATGGTAGTAAGAAAGGAAAACAAAAAAAAAAAAAGAAAATACAGCTATTTCTTAAGGGTTCTTAAAGTACATTTGTTCAGGCATAAGGTAGTAGTAGTAGTAGTAGCGATGAAATTCTTGGTGACATTAGACTATCTCCATAGCTGGGCTGACAAAATTATTTAAAGTGAAAAAGCGCCAAAGCTCTAACACCAGTTCTATCTGCACCACAGTTCTGAGGCTTTACTGTTTCTGCGCTCTATTTCTATACCTGCCTGTGACTTCGGGGGGTGTAGGAGGGCACCTGCCATCTGGCCTTCATGACATCTGTGTACCCTTGGTCGGATCCTTGTGTAGGCTGCCTGTGAGTTTGGGGGTGGGGGGGCACCTGCAATCTGGCCTTTATGACCTCCATGGACTCTCGGTCAGATTCTAGTGTAGGCTGCCTGTGAGTTCAGGGAGTGGGGGAAGGTGCCTGCAATCTGGTTCTTGCGACCTCTAGGGACCCTCAGTCGGATCCATATTTTGCTGATTCCTATGGACATCTGCTTGTTTTGGAGGGTCTGGTTGTTTCTGTTCTTCTTTTTCTGGATCTCTTTTTTTCTAGAGATGCTGTTCATTGAGCAGCTTGCTGCTCTTCCTGAATTAGGTCATTGGAGTTGATTTTATTGGATCTGTTTATAGATGTTCATGGGCACTCCTGAAAAAGATGGCTTGTTTTGTCACATAAGGTGAACTTTGTATGGTTTATGCACTGCATAGTGATGTGTCCCACCTCTCCACATTTGCCACACCTTGGCTTGTCACACACATAGGAGAGGCGGGTCCTTGATCTGCATTTGTAGCATGCCTTGGGCTGACCTGCATACAAACAAACACGGCAGTCATGCCCTAAGAAAAAGTAGTTTGGGACATGGTTTATACCCTCTTCATTTTGGTGGAGTTTGACCTTGTACTTCCAATCCAACTGTTCTGCATCTGAGATTGTCTCTGGTGCACTAAGAACTGTGTACCGTTGTTGCAGCCAATGTATAATATCCTCTACATGTACCCCTTCATTCCAGAATATTATTGTGATACATTTAATGAGTGGTTCGGTTAGGGTTATTACCATAAAAGATGTCCAGAGTGGTGAGAATTTGACCTGGTTGTACCTCGCCCAGAAAAGTTCCAGGATCTGAAGAGAACAAAAGCTGACATCGTAGTTACCCTTTCCTGAGACATTAATGAAAGCAAAAACATCCACTGTAGTGAAGTGACTGTTTTAGAAGTTTTTTTCCCATGTGGTATCTATCAGGTTGTGTTTCTCAAGACCTCCTTTGTAGCTGATATGAACTGCAATCTTGCATGGGGCTGCCTCTGTTTTAGGAAAAAAAGTCTGAATATTTATGTTGTTTTTCATTTGAAGTGTCTTCTTGTTGGTTTTGGTTGAGGGTTTGCTCTTGGTTTTAATCATTATTGGTAGTCTCCGAAGTTGATTCCTATTTTTGTGATGAGGTTGTCTACTCTGGGTCCTTTTGGGCTTCTGAGGGAAGGGGGTGTTCTGGTGGATTTTCCTGGTGTTCAGGAGTTTTCCCTTTGATAACCTTTAGTGACTCTGCAGTACCACTTTTATTTGGTTCCTTTGATTGTTTTTGATTAGTCCTGTTCTGTGTTGCACTGCTATTTGCTTCCTGATATTGTGCGTGCCATTTTGGGCTATCCTGGGACATTGGTGTGGGATCCCAGTGAGGGTCTGGGAGCCACTTGCCCTCTGTATCCTTTGTTCCAACCTGCCCCTTCAAGAGCAATGGCAGGACACCACAGGATGTTTGGATCAAGCCTAGGGATAATATCAGCTGGAAGTTTTCTGAACAAAAATGTTTCCATTTCTTTGGTATTCTGCATTTTTTTTTTTTGAGGGCTTTTTAGAGGAGAGAGTATCAGAATCCTCTGTGAAATTATCATTTAAATTGTGAAAATGTATTTGTCTTTTAGACTGCATGCAGTTATCTTTTTGTTCATTAGATCCTTTTTCATTTTTTAGTTGTTATTCATCATCCTTTATTAGTTTTAGCAATGTAATTTGTTTCTCTTCCATTTCCCTCAGAAGCTGCCTGTCAGGGGAATCTCTCTGTGTGTTTGCTTCAGCGGTTTTGACATTTGCCCAGACAGACACTTTGAACCACTACATGCTGTATTTGGGTATGTATTGCAGCAGTTCAGTTGAGAACAGTATCCGCGGATACTTGAACACTGATTTTAGGGGTTGTTGTCCCACGCTGTACATAAGGTCCCAAGGAGCCGTGACTCGAAAGTGTCTCGGAGTGACTGTTTTCCGACTTACAACTAGCTCTTGCAGAAAAGGTAAATACTGTGACATTTGTTTGATCTGCAGGATTAGTTTAAAATTTTACAATAGTTTGCTTCGCTGTGTTTGTGTCCGTCTTGGGTGTTACCATCGTGGTTATGATGGAACTCTGAAGGGTGCATTGTTCAGAGTGAGAACCTGGAATTTTTATAATTGTTTTTCCCCTCATAACTTGTTGATTGCAGCTGTCAGTTCTTGTCATTTTCGTATGAACCTTTGTTCTTTTTCTAGGAGCGCTTGCAAATTTTCTGCTTCAAGACAATCTTGCATAGGAAAATTCTGCACTGCTGTTGAATTTTTTTCTTCTCCTCTTTTGCTTTCTTGAAATGTGTTGCTTCTATTACTTGTATCCATTGATTAATTGTCTCTGTTATCAGCATCAGAGATGCCCTTAGCATCATGGAATTCTTCAGCCTCTGTGAAAATAGAGGCACGGGGGCCCGCTCACCAGCCTCTTGCACATCCATCTCTGCAAGCTTACCAGGTGAAGTGGCCATCTACCAGATGGTCAGAGGTTCCCCTACGGAACAGTAAGGGGATTTCCCTGGTGTCCTGGACAGATTTCCCTCATTCACAAAAAATACCACTAACAGGTCATTCTGGTTCAATGTCTGTTGACATCCATCTGTACCCCTCTCCCCTGAGATGAGGCTGAAAATAGTCCAGATTGTCTAGTCCTCCTTTCCTGGTCAATAAAAACTAAATAAATAAACACCAGCAACCTTGGTTTAGAAATAGATGCAGGTTTCTTGTGGGCTGACCGGTGGAGGGAGGATTGGGCATTTAAGGATAGTTCTAATCCCCCAATGGAGGGGGGTCACTGCGATCCACTGCAACACTGCCACCTGAAGATGTTAGGGTGGCAGTGCATGTCTGGTAATATCAGGATGCAGGGACATGGCTAAACATGTTAGGATGTCTCCTCAGAGGCAGGGATCATCCACTACATGCATTGCACAGTCCGGACCCAAGACGAAATCTACAAAATAAAAAAAAAAAGAAGGTGGAAAACCCCCTTGGCCACAGAATGAAGTCCAGTATCTCTCAGGCTGCACACCAGTGACTGGGTGCCTTCCCACAGTCCAGAAGCTAGGATGTTGGTGGGAAGGTATGTTCAGGAAAAGCTGGATGATGGGGCTGGGGGTTCATATGAAAGAAGTGTGCCAGAGTGAACAGGGTCATTACATGTATATGGAAAACCAAAGTTTGCCAAGGTTCTCCCTTCTGCAAGGGTGGTGGCCCCTCCTCCCCTTGAAACCTTCAGCTTATTTCCCTCCTTCCCACCCTCACATAGCTATAAGAAAGACTGTATCCTTCCTGCTGTGTGTTACTGACTGTATCCTTAATAGGATAGATCAGGGACATATCACAGCCATTTTCTTCGTCAATGCATTTGAGTTGGTAACCCACCCTGTCATGCTGGAATAGCTGTAATCCTCCAGTCTCTGTTCCAGCTGTAAACTGGTTCAGATCCTACCTCACTGGCCCTTTCCAGTTGGTACAGGTTGGTGATGGTTTTCCCACTCCCCTTACAATCCAGTCTGGGGTCACCCATGTCTCCATTCTGAGTACCATCTATTTCTACTTTTCTCAAAATGACCTAAGGCCTTCTGTGTCAACTCATATATTCACATGTTTGCAGATGACACTGTAATCTTTGCCTCAGGTGCCTTGGATTCGATCTTGGATACATCACCTCAGTACAACTTTAACAATGTCCAGTGTTGGTTCCAAACAAACAAACTGTGGGTTAATCCCAAGAAAATGGTGTTTATGACCTTTGACACTAGCCAAAGACTGTCCAGACTCTCCTCCCCTCTTTGTTTATCAATCTGGATGGCACTCCCCTTGAGGTCATGCCCTGTTTAAAACATCTCAGTGTGTGACTGGATGGTAAAAAAAATAATGGTGCACACAGCACAGCTGGAGGGTATAAAGAATTTATTTTAACAAAATACTCCATGGCCAAACACTCCTAATTAGCACCTACATGAGTCTTCATCAGGGGGCCTCTGTACTACTACTGTACGGATGCACGTGTATGTGCCATTCAGTTTTTCTTTGTTTGCTCAATTGTCTAGTACATTTGATACCCTATGGTGCCACCTTCAGTAGCAGTCAGTGTGTGAGGTTCTTTGTTCTGTTTGTGGCTGGATGCTAGACTTCACTTCTCCACTCATATTGGTATCATCCAAAGTAAGATCTGCCCCAGACTTGGTGCTCTCTATAACAACAAGGACTGCCTTCCATCCAAAGTCCAGTGTGAACTGGGCACCTAAATGATGCTACCAGTATCTGACTACACAGATTTGGTCTAGGCACTTCTCCTTCTTCTTCACTTGCCAAAGGAGACACCCTACAGTATGCCACTGTGCTGCTAATGCACCTTGGTGTATTCATCATTGCTCCCACTACATTTATTTCTCGATTCCACCTCTTCCCTTCTGATGCCTAATGCACTGTACACCTTCATTTCCACACATTGGCTTGGTTTACTTCCTCCTTCACTCTTGGTCTCTACTCTCCCCATTCCATCTGCCTCAAATGCTCTTCACTATAGAGATACCATCACTTTCTCCATTTCTCACTCCAACTCTGCTGTTAGGAAATCTTTCTTCTCCCATCTTCTTTCCATCTGGACAAGCCTCCCTACCACACCTCACCTTTCATCACCTATCTCTCCCTCAAATGTCATCTGAAACCTCTTGTTGCTTCATCTTTCTCCTGTCCAGGCCTTAGCTGACATGTCGTATCTGTGGTTCTGTCTCCTCTACCATCTACTGCCATCAGATCTGCCCAGATTTCAGAACTGATCCTCCTCTTATTACTCACAATCTGCAGGGTTTATATAAGCTCTTATCTTCTGTTTGCTGATTCTGCTGTCCTCCATGGGCTATGTACAGTCACAGAGAACTGTGCTTAGCCACTGAAGTAAAGCAGTCCAGGAATAATTAGAAATTATAAAAGCTCTAACATGCACTGCAGGCTATTGAATCTCCCACTGCTGCATACTGCTTTGATTTCAGCTGCAGGGAATTCTGGGATTTGAAGTAAAAAAGGATGTCAGCTTACAACTAAGCAAAATTAGTCTGATATAATATATCATACTACAGCAAAGAATAAGTAAACCATATTGTTTTGTCCACAAAATGCACATTGGGACCAGCCTCACACTTGAGTGAGTGGTCCTTTGTGCTGGCAATTCCCCTTTAATGGCCTTTTACCAAATTGATATAGTAAACCAGAAGAAAAGCTAGTTTTGAAGCAAAGAAGAAAGCATTACTATTCAATTAATGTCTCCTCAATTAAAAGTATGCCTGAATGTGCCTTTGTTCTACACTTGTGTTACTTGCTGTTTTCCACCTTGTAATTAAAAAAGCAAATAGTAGTGTGTCAGAACGGATGCTAGTAACTTGTCACCTTTTGCAAGGCAACCCTGCCCTATATATACCGTAATTGCTCTCTGAAGCTTATCATTTTCCACAGTCTAAACCAGGTCTTTCATGCCCTAGGTAGCTAATTAAAGAACATCTAGATGCTGCATAAACACAGAAGAGCAATGAATAATACATGAAGATTGACTGCAGTCAAAGCCTGTGCATTTTTTTAATCTTTTATTTAACCAGGATGTTAGAAAAGCAAAGTTAAGAAAATGTAAAAATTGAACACAGCCTCAAACATAATCACTTGTGCTTCAGTTTAAAATGTCATGATTTTACAGTGACTTAGGGTTAACACCTGGAATTTAATCTCTGATTAAGTCATCACAGGATTTCATTAGTCACTAAAATTGGTATTGTGATGTGCTATACCCTGTTTACACCCATGAACTATCACCTTAGATTAAAACCAAGAGTGTGATATTTTCTTTGTAAATCCAAAATCCAACAAAATGAACGGGAATGAGTTGTATCTTCCCAGTCCAGGTTCACTGTAGGCATTTGGAGTTAAGAAATTATTCTGAGACATTCAGTTTTGTAAAAGTAAAATAGTTTTTTTTCTCTTTTTTTTTAACTTTCATTTTTATCCCAATCTCTCGCAAACAGGCCCCATTTGGACAACATGACTTCCCTACCCCATCACCACCATCCCTGGGACTTACATGAGGGGCCTTCAGTCCTCTGTAGACTCCCCTCTGTGGTGGGGCCATTGGGGGTCACACAAGCCCCCTCTGGAAGCCACAATTGGAAATTGGTCACCATGCCCAGCAGGCAGTGCGGGATCTGTGAGGCACTACAAGGTATTATCCTGCCATCGGCAGTGTTTTTTGCTTTTCAGGACCCTAGCCCATGGATCCTTCATGGAGGCAGTGGTCTGTCACTGGCATATCATGCAACTGTCCACCATCAGGGAGCATCCCCCCACCTACAACTGCTGCCCAAGCCTCACCACCACCTATCATCACCTAGGTGGCAGTGATGTGGCAGAGCAATCTGCCCACCACCTGTCAGAGGATGACAGTATCCACCAGGACTCTCAATCCTCCTCCCCCCTGACTGATCTCTGAACAGCCCTGGCTTTTTCTCAAACCCAGGTCGCTGGTGTGGCAGTAGATAAGTCATGAATGCTTCTGCCTCCATGCCACCAGGCTGGCTTTTTTCTCTGTTTTTGGTTTTTTTCCATAGAGGTGTCTGTCTCTCCTGGGCTGGCCAGGCAGCTATTCAGCCTTGTCCCTGGGTACCATTGACTGTCCCTTGCCTCTCTCTCTCCTCATCAGAGGGGTGCTTTCCCCACTGATTGCCCCATGCGGTGGAGCCAAGGAAGAGAGGGACATCCTCTCCCCTGGTGCCTCTCATCCAGATGTCTCACACAACTGGAGTGGCAGGGCAGGATACGGAGCCATGGAAGAGACTTCTCTAAGCCTTGGTCCCCTTTTCTCCACCAGACTTTCCTCCCACAGCCCTGAGCCATGGCGGCATGGAGGACACATGTTTTATTATTTTATTTATTTATTTATTTATGTCTTTGTTTACCGGGTAAGTGCACTTATCTGAGGGACCATTTTCAGGCATGACCCAGGCCATGAGGCATGAGTAAAAAGGAAAATTACATACCAATATTACATAGTAGAAAATTACATAATGGCAAAAATGCATACAGAGTAGAAGGCAGTGGTAATATCATATTACTATAACAGTAACAATAAGAGAAATGACACAGGCCTCAGCAGCACTAACCCCCACAGAATTGGTATATCCAACCAAATCAGAATAACCCAACATGAGCAGGTATGAGAAGAAAGAATGGAGGCATGCGTGCATTCCTGAACCATGGTTTCTTCCATACTACCCTGACCTACATCTGTCTCCTGAGCATTGGTGCTACCACCAGACCTCCACCTGGTGGCAACCAAGAGCCAAGAAGACACAACCACAGTCCGGCAGAGGATAGCTGCCTAGAGGACACTTGTGGCCACATTCCAAGACAGGCTACACCGGCATAAGGTGAAATACACCAGACCCTTGGCATATCCCGCAACTTACACCATGCAGTACTCCAGTTGGAATTCCAAGTGGTGACTTGCACCACGGCAGATGCGGGTTATGCCACCTGTTAAACCACAGCCAGCAATGCCTGGCACAAATGTGGGTTATGACAGCAACTTAGCCCTATTCTAGGAAGGCAGCTGTTGTAAGCTGCAACTGCCATTCCATAAGGCGCACTGGCATAGCAATGTTATGGCAGCTCCTACCTGTCCTAAGTGGCATCTGATGGCTAGCACTGTTGAATGCTGCCACACAGCTCTGTGGAAACCATGCCATACTGTCCCAAAGCCCCCTCAAGCACACCCCTGCCCCAACCCCCCAATCATCTGGGATGCTGGGGGTCCATTTCGAGTGCACCCCCAGATGCCTGTGCAATCTGTCCTGCCCCCGCATGACCCCTGGTGTGTGCCAAGGTGGTCCAGAGTGGGGAGGCTTTGGGGGGTCACCTGTCACCAGCCATGAGTTGCAACATGTGGCTGCGATGTGCCATGTGTGTGGAGGTAGCCCAAGCATGGTGTATCCTGCATGTCTCAAGTGTCGGGACCCAGACTTTCTTGGAATGTGGTGTACGATCTCTGGCATAGGGGGCGAATGGCGTAACTTGCAACTGAATGCAAGTTACACCATTTATCTTGGAATTGTCCCCTTGATCCACTGCCAGCCCTTCCTCACCAATTCTTGGTGACTTGAGTTTTTTCCTGTACCTGGGTCACTGGCATGGTGTGAGGTAAGGTGCTTACAGTGCCTCAGTCCTCTATGCTACTGGGCTGGCCTTTTCTTTTATTCTTTCTCTGATATTTCTATTCCAGTTTTATTCACATAGACCTGAACATTCTAACTTGTTCTAGAGCATGATATTTCCTAGTGCAAAGTTCTCTGATATCCTTTCAAGGAGCCCGCTTTCTCATCCAGCCCCAGTAAACCCACCAGAAGACACAATATTCAATATTAACTTAAATTTGTTAGTGACTCCAGTCTGCTAGGATGGTCTGGACTGTGCTTGGGTGTGCTAGACAGAATGACAGTCATGTTTGATCAGTTCTAGGAAAAATCTCGATATACTGTACCAAGCATGTGATCATAGAGAGGAGGGATTGGGTGGTGTCATGCCTCTCTGAGCCTGCAACTCATAGTGTGAAAAACAGAATAATCAGAGAGCCCAGAAAGATATGAAATACAGTAAAAATAAAATGAGTTGGATAAATTCCTTTCCACCATTGGAGGGATTAAAAACAGCAGCCTTGGTGCTGGAAGTGAGAACGATACCACCCTGATGATTTTGCAGTGCATATTGTGGTAGTGTTAAGGTGTGATGAGCTCTGTTGTGTAGCAGTCCCCATTTTATTTCAGCCTAGCCCTTAGCAATTTTCACAATGGCAAGCCAGAAGCCAGGACAGAAGTGAATGAAAGAAAACATTTAATGTTTTGATGTGCTGCTGTTTTAGGAACTGTTGAAGATTATGAGAGAAAAAAACACACTGTAACATTGATTGGTCTCATGTTGGTGTCCCACCAGTCTATCAGTCACAGTAGGAGGTATGGGCAAGAAGCCACTGGCATTCAGCAGGAGAATTGGAATAGTTTTGGGTTAGCCAGTGGTGCCAAGCACTGGCACCAAACAAATAAACTGACCATGAGCCATAAAAAGGTCATGCCTATAATTGTAATCTCTAAACACCATTAGTACTTCTCACCCTCTTTGCATTCAAAAGAGTTATGGCTTCACATTTGGATATGTTACCCAGGTTAAGTGCCTTGGGATTTCATGAGACCAGTATCTCAGTTTCATCCTATAGTACACTGGAAACCAGACCTGAAGTTTCTAAACTAAACTTGGGGAACTGTGTCAGGTCAAGGGCTGCATCTCTTGTTGTACAAATAATGCAGCATGTTGAACAGATGCTTCTTTTTACCCTGAGCTACAGTATGGAGATTGATCTGTTGGGCTGCCTCTAAAATGCATTCTGCCAACCTGGACACCCTTTACAATTAATTCTTTCCTTTCATCCTTGGCTGCCCAATGTACACATACTGCTGCTCCTAATGCAAACAGCTGCACTGGCTCTCATTAGAGTCTCAATGATTCTATCTCTCACACAGATACACCAGCTCCAAATACTGCACTAACACTGCAAAGTTCCCTTCATTCTAGGGTCCAATCTACGAAAGTCTCCCATACAATTTTCATGTGTGGAACACCAGGAAAAGTCGAGGAGTGCCCTCAAACACATGATGTGCACATTTGGGGTAGTTCAGGCATCTGGCAGGTGGGAAGTGTGCATCCTCTGCACCAGGTTATGTGTCCTTCATTCATCTACAGTATGCAGATAGCTTGGTCAGAGCTGACATTGGGGAAGGGACTCACATCTGTGTGATCCAGGCAAGGATTTCTATGCCAGGGATGGACTGCAGGGTGGACTGCAGGGGCTGCAATATTGAGCAAACCTGCATTGTTTAACTCAGTCATGCTTGCTTGCTTGTATTCATTGTGTATTTGTTTGGTAAAGATAGCAAAGCAGTTGAAATGATCAATTTAAAAACAAAAGTTTTAATAGTGAAATTATCATGATTGGAGACTGAATATAGATTGTGAATCTGAATTCACAGGATAGTATTTTTATTACCCCAGCATATGAGCTCAGGGGAAAGGTCTTGAAGTACCATGCTCTGCTCCATAGAGCACAACAAAGAATGGAAACTGCTCTCTCCCTGCTGTGAAAGAGAGAGGCAGGTGAGAGAGCCAAAGCAATGCCCATGAGTGGCAATATCTGAGTACTGGTGCTGCTGGTATGCCGTGGACCTGCAGACAGATCAAGTGGTGCAAGCATTATAGCTGACATGGAGACCACAGGCAGGAAGAAGTTGTGGCAATTGTGCTAGATCTCTAACATTCCCAGAATGGAAAGGAACAAAACAATGTACAGCTCCAGTTAAGAGAAACACACTGTATATGAAATGTTGGTTGCAGGAAGTGCAAACTGCACAAGAAAACCCATTTCTAGCTTACATTTTCCAGCCTTGTGATCATCCAGGTACTTCAAAATAAAAAGCAGCAAGGTAGATAGGGGGCATAACTCAACAGAAGATTGGGTACTCTAAAGCTGTAATGCATGGAGGAAGGCAACACTTCCAAAAGCCCACTCAGAGAATAGAATGATCACAATATGTTTGTTAGACTTTGGCAAGCAAAAATAAAAAAGGGGGGGGGGGTTGATGCCCCCTGGCAGTATATAGTATGACAGAACATTTTGAATAAATTTTGCAAGGGCATTATGTAAACAGTACTTTTAAAAATCAAAGTCAACAGAAGGTAAAGGAATTCTATTTTTGTGGAAATGGTACACATTGAAAAAGATTGTGCAATCAAAAGAATTTATTAATCCAAAAAATGAAAAATTGTAAGGCCATTAATTACTGACAACAGAAGTAGTTTCACTGTCTTTGCAAAATGGTGCTCCTGTAAGAAAACATACATTGGTAAAATGACTTGTAACCCCCCTGTTACCCAGGGTTACTAGAATCCCAGTAAGACCTAGTGGTAGGCAGGGAAGGCAGCTTGTGAAACTCCAGTTAAATGGATTTCACACTGTCTCACTCTGTTCTCAGTCTCAGCTGAGACTGAGGGATGAAGTCATTTAGAACTGTCGCAGCTGCATAAGCCACACTGGAATGTTGCAGTTGGAGGTTAGAGTAGAACACTGCGGAATTTGAAGTCAGTTTTGAAATTGAGTAGAGTTCTGTTGCAGTCTGTAGTGGAAGAGGTGCTTTGCTGTAAGCAGGCCCTCAGAGCTCTAAGCTCTGTCAAAGAGCTATTTTTTTGTTGTATAGGTGTGTATTCTTCCCTGAAGAGGAACACAAAAAGAGCACATTGAAGTGGTGGAGACTGCTTTCAGTGGTTCAGGGCCCCATCCCTGCGGGAATGGGGGGAAGAAATCAGCTTGCTTCCAGGGGCAACCCCCCCACCCGGTCCGGCTAGGGAAAAGAAGCTGCCTGATTTAAGTTCATGCTGAGGCACCAGAAGCTCTGGACGAGGGTACTTTGAGGAGAAAATGCCTGTGGGGCACCAGCAACCAAGGGGTGAGTTTGCTCTGTTAAAGGACCATGTTTTTCACCTGAATCAAGATGAAACTAAAGGGAATGTTACTGTGGGGTCAGGAAAAGACAGCCAAGTACAGTTTGGAAGATGTAGGGATTGGACTGCTTAACTCTGTGGTGGGTCTAGAGTAATGGACACAGCCTCTTATTAAGTATGTTCAAGTTCAGCATAAATGGGATGTAAAGACAGTAGATTGAATGTGGAATACATTTAAAAAGAATCTACACAGCAAAGTGTTTTAAAGGATGAGGTGTTACAGTCCAGAGAAATGGTCAGGTATGAATTATGGGGCGAGATGGGAGACCCCCATCAGTAGTAACCAAATTCACCTCTACGGATTTGCTCTGGGACACCTGTTGCTTTCTCTCAGGTACTTGGCCAGTGCCTGAGGAAAGTACCCAGATGTGGGATTGATGAGGAAGGTTCCCTCATGGAGCAGAAGTGCTCATAGGTGGTTTAGGGAGCCACCAGTAAATGTTTCCATGCTATATGGAAAGTGTCCAAGTGGTTGGCAAGGGAGCTGAGCCAGGGAAAACCCAGAGCAGGGTACAAGTTCGGGCTGTGTGCACAGTGTGTTTCAGAGCCTGAGGGCTAAAGTGATGAGAATGTGTTCTGGTCTCCTTAAATCTGCATTACCAGGAGTGTAGCCCCATGGGGGTCCATCTATGCTTTGTTTATTTTGCTGGATGTGAGTAAAAGCCACTCTTTAGAATCCTACTTCTGGTATTGGACATTATAGTTATTGCTTCCTTTGTCCGGAGTTACTTGGGTGCCCCTGTTGCAGATTAGCCAAACCTAGCCAATGTGCCGAGTGACATATTCCTCCCCGAACCCAGCCCACCAGGTAGAGCTGTCAGATAGAAACGGCATACCTGGGCCATTAATTACTGACAAACAGAAGTAGTTTCACTGTCTATGCAAAATGGTGCTCCTGTAAGAAAACATACATTGGTAAAACAACTCATGCCCTAAAAACAAGAATATAGAAGCACATAGGAGGCATGTACAATGGAAAATATAAAAGTTTTGCTGCACGGCATTTTAAAGAGTTACACAAAGGTGGCACCTGCAGTTTAAGGTTCCAAGTTTTTGATCGTGTTCTTCCACTGTCTAGGGATGGTGACAGAAGTTTGCTATTAGAACAAAACAGGAACAAGATGAATTTATAATTTTGAAACACTGTCACCAGCAGGACTGAATTAAATGTTTAATTTATCTATACTTCTGTGCAACGGACATGTTAAATACATCAGCAGTCCCTGACATACACTAATGGTATAACCTGTTCTTCTCATATAAATTTGTCTCTATATGCTTTGCACAACTCTAATGATAATTAATACAACTGTGAGTTGTAATTTGCTGAATTTTAATGTTAATCTTTGATCCACTGAAAGAATATAAATATAATTTATGTTTTACCAATCTATAAAAGATTAAAAATAAATAATTTGAAGCTATACAGTCCTGGTTTGTGGCCCCCTAGCTAAGCACTGAAGCACTTTGTATCACTCAGATTGATTTTGTGAGAACAGTAATGTTGACATTTAGGACTGTTTGCTATAACTTATCAAACGTATAATTCTGTTTTGAAATATCTGCCTAAAAACTCCATTCAATGGAGCAATATACCAGGCCACCAGCTAACAGCACAAGTATATTGAATGAACAGTAACTGAAAATAATTTTCCACAAAATAATGAAATATGTGGCTTCTATTTTGTGTGCCATATTTGAGTGAAGTGAAAGAGAAGTTTTAAGAATGAATGGGTTTACACCTTAGAGGTCTGAGGGCACTCCATTATTGTGATGAATGGTTGGCATTACACCAGTCATCCTAGACTGTAAGTCCTCCAAGACACTGTTATGCTATTCTGGGACCAGCTAAGCTCTGCTGTCAATTTCCTCCAGCAGTTCAAGTGGGCATGGAAAGCTTGTTATGTCTATTTAATTTTTGAAAATGTATTGTATGGAATCCATATTTTTGGATCTACTCTGGCTATGGGTCAATCATCTCCATCATGCCCTACTGTGCCACTAACATGCTCCAGTCCTCCCCGCTGGTGTTCCAGTGGGGGGATCAGGACCAGTGAAAGGAAGACCAGGAGCTGTGGATTGCACTTTAGGAATCTGGATCTGCAACTATAGAGCTCTACATCCTTAATACATACATTTGACACATATCCTGGACATCTTTATTGAACAGGCTCTAAGAGCTATATTACAACTTGTCAATACTCAGGCCTAGTAAGCCAAAATGAGTACACTTAGCAAAAATGAATTATGTGACCTAATGTTCTCTGCAGACCAGGACTTACCTGAATTCAGAGAGACGAGTGGGTGAAGGAAATGACTGGTGCACCAGAACTGAGGTATATAGACTATTATGGAGGAATAGGTCTTACAGGAAGGCTGGTGGTGGTTCTCATCATAAGGGAGGGTTCAGACTGGAAGACATAGAGTACAATAGGGAACAGTGTAACAGATTCATTGCATAGTAATCTAGTGGAAAATGGGGTAAATGAATAACCCTGGTAGTCTGTTATAAGTCCCCAAATAGCTCAGTAGAGCATGATGTGCTGCTAGCTGTTTTAATAGCATCCAAATCAGATGAAGCAACAGTCCAGTGGCACTTTAATATTCCTGGCAAATGGTTTATGATAGAGCTGAGACAGAGTTTTTGCCCACATTCAACAACTGCTTCCTACAGTAGTGTATCAAACAGGGGACTGGGAATGACACCAGCCTAGGCTTTGTTCACAGTTTTGGGAATGGAGTCATCCCCAGGGTGAATGTCAAGAAACCCGTGATAGGCAGTAACCACAGATGGATAACTTCCTCTTTGGTGACAAGGAAGACTAGCTGGGCCTCATTCACAAGAACCCAGAACTTCAGAATGGTGTATGCTGACAGAGACGAAAGACCTGATGCCTAAGGTTCTGGAGCAGTTCCATGAGATTGTTAATTGCAGTGCAGTTGTGGGATTTATTGAAGAGGGTGCTAGCAAACAAAGAGGTCTGCTTCCCTGTAAGCAATAAGAAAAACTGGGGCAAGTACTCTCCTCTCCTCTCCTGATGCAACAGGGACCTAAGGCAATTGATAATGGGCATAATAATGCCATCCCATCAGCACAGCAGTAGCACAACCATTTGTGATACTGGTGACCTCAGTTTGGGAACAGCCTGGGTTATCGAGGCCAGTAGGTAGGAAGAGGATTGAGCATTAGCGGATGCTCTCTTCCTCCAGAGAGGTAGGTAATCAGTCCTCACTATGATACTGCCACCTTGGAGGCTACAGGTGGCAGTATTTTATTTATTTATTTATTGTAATCTCGGATTAACACCTTTGAGAACAACCTCATTACATAGGTACACGTCAGAAATAATAAATACAGTTAAACAAGAAAAATTACAGTAAGTCAACAGGATGGAGAGACCATCCTAAGTCAGACATTATATAAAGGTTCCAAAATTAGAAAATATATACTGGGTAAATACAAATTAGGGAACAAAAACAAGTTTACTTCCTGATAGTAGGGGGAGGGGAGGACAACATTGTCTGAAGAGGGCAGGGGAGAGATACACAGTCTACATACAAAATAAACAGATGTGGAATTCAGCAGCCAAACATAGGCCTTGTAAGAGTAGAAGTGGATATCGGGGGGAGAGAAAAATCAGCCCATGGGGCCTAGTAACATGGAGAAGTGGGTAGGAAGGGAGACCAGGGCTAAGTTGCAGGTAACAGGGCAGGTGGCTTAAGGAAAGGGCAGAAAGATGTAGGGGAAAAGGGAGCGATAGGGGAGGGGAGGGTGGAAGGGAGTTTACCATGGAAACCTGTATACCCTGGAGGGGAGGAAAGTCGGGGAAAATGTATTGGCAGCTCAGACAGGAGGCTGGGTAGGGGCACTGGTTAGGTCCATTAACATTGTCAAGGTGGTGCATAAGGAGAGGAGTCACAGCTTGACTTAGCAACAGGTAGTTTTGGAGCTCATATTTAAAGTGTCCTAAAGTGGTAGTGGAAGAGATGTTAGACGGCAGAGTGTTGGTCCATTTAGGAGCCCTGAAGGCAAAGGCTCTTTGACCTAGGGAGGCATGACATCTTGGAATAGTGAAGATGGCACTTTTTGAACTTCTAGTTGGATGACTACTATCAAAAGTTGAGAGAAGTTTCTGCACCCCTGGAGGCAAGAGGCCCACACTCACTTTTTTTGCCAGCAAGCATGTATGTTACATGAGCCAACCTGTGAACTGGAGCGAATTAGCACAGCCATAGAGGTTGCATGTGTGAGTAAACTGGTCAGAGCATGTAGAGAGACAACATGCTTTAAGGGTGACTACTGGTGGGCGAAGTGAGCAAAATTCACTTTGTGGAGTAATCCAGGAAATTCCACCTGTTTCATGGAGTGAAAGAAAAAATTACTCACCTTAGTAATTGCTTTTCTTCTCATGGAGTCTTGCTATATTATGACTATATGCAGTCAGCCACTGCAGCTGAAGTTCCCCAGAGAGGAAAGAGTTAACTCCAGAGAGTCTGGAGTTCCACAGCGCGAGGGCGCTATAGCAAAGCTCTATCTGGCCAGTTTCAAATGAAACTGTCAGATCTTTATGAAGCTAACACTAAGCAACAAGTCTGTGTGGAAAGCTCTACACTAGCCAAGTGGCTACCTACTAGTAGAATAACAACAATATAAACAACAATATAAACAGCAATAATAATAACAATGAATAATAGTATTATTAGTTTCTCCTAACAAGCACTATTAGACCACCCTTCCCCAAGACTCAAGTCCAGGAAGGGCCAACATATTACTTAAAACAGAAATACCTAATTCCCTAACCCTAAATAAAGGGGTGAAGGAAGAACTAAAATAGCACGACAGTGCTTGCACTAATTTGCCACCCCTACCCAAGTAGAAGTTCTGAGAGGGGCAGGAGGGAGGGTGGTCATAATATAGCAAGACTCCATGAGAAGAAAAGCAATTACTAAGGTGAGTAATTTTTTCTTCAAACACCATGAAGTCTTGCTATATTATGACTATATGCAGATTACACAGCAGTACCTCCATGGAGGAGGGTCAGAACCTACTTAGGAAATAGGCTCCGAAGCACAGCTGTGCCAAAACGAGCATCTCTCCTGGACTGAATATCCTGGGAATAATGCTTGGTAAAAGTGTGAACTGTTTTCCAAGTAGCAGCTTGACAGATTTCCAGAATGGGAATATCTCTAGCAGCCGCTAGAGATGCAGCTGTACCCCTGGTGGAGTGAGCCCTCAGTCCTGAGGGGGGTTCTCTACCTAGTTTTTGATAACAAAATTGGATACAAGAGACAATCCACCTTGCAATTGTCCTCTTAGTGGCAGGTTTCCCTTTGCCAACCTCGCCATAGGTAAGGAAGAGTTGGAGGGATTCGAACCTGTGACCCTTGGTGCATTCCAAATAGTAGCTTAAGGCTCTTTTGACATCCAAGCTGTGCAGACTCCTCTCACCTGAGGAAGAATGCTCAGTGAAAAATACTGGAAGAGAGATGGATTGGTTCAGGTGGAAATCTGAAACCACTTTAGGCAAAACTTTCTGTTAGTCCGAGGACTACCTTATCTCTGTGGAAAGAGATAAAATCTTCTTCACTGACAGGGCCTGTAGTTCACTTATGCATCTGGCAGAAGTGATAGCCACTAGGAAAACAGTTTTCCAAGTCAGAAACTTGAGCTCTGCTGAGGACAGAGGCTCAAAGGGGGGTTGCATTAACTGAGCAATGCAAACATTCAGGTCCCAAGTGGGAGCTGGTTCTCGAAAAGGAGGGTTGGTGTGAAGTAACCCTTTAAAAAACTTGGAAAGCACAGGGTGAGAAGAAAAGGAAGCAGGCTTCCCTGCTGACAGAAAAGCAGAGACAGCTGCCAGATGAACCTTTAAGGTAGCTGGCTTAAGGAATTTAAATGGACCAAATAGTCCAGTAAAATGGGCAGATCAGCAGATTCTGGGATAATCTGCTTCTCAGAGCACCAGATGGAAAACCTTTTCCACTTAGAATTGTAAGTGGCCCTAGAGTAAGGCTTTCTTGAAGCCTTTAAAATATCCAAAACACCTTGAGAAAGGTGTAAGTCAGCAAATTCTAACTCCTCAAGAGCCATGCCTTGAGATGGAGGATTTGAGGTCCGGATACCACACTCTCCCCTGTGCACAGGCCAGCAAGTCGTGGACTCTTGGCAAGCTCAGGGCAGGGTGGACTGTCAAGGACAGAAGCAGTGGGTACCAGGGCTGTCTGGCCCAATCTGGAGCAATCAGAATCACCTTGCAGGGCTGAGATCTGATTTTTACTAGTACCCTGAAAAGAAGGGGAAAGGGAGGAAAGGCATACAGGAACTTCCCTTTCCAATCCAACTGAAAGGCGTCCAGGGGGACTGATCCCAGCACTGGAGGCCTGCAACAAAACAGAGGAAGTTGGTGGTTGTCTGGGACTGCGAAAAGATCTATCTGAGGGGTGCCCCAGCTAGCAAAGACTGACCCCAGCACCTGAGGCTTCAGAGCCCATTCGTGATGGCCCTGAGAAATCCTGCTGAGGGCATCTGCCAGGACATTGTCCTTCCCTGGAAGGTGAACTGCTATCAGGGAGGTGTTCAGGGAGTAAGCCAGAGACCACAACTTTATTGCTTCAGTGCACAAGGCTGATGACCGAGTGCCCCCTTGCTTGTTGATGTACCACATTGTTGTGGTGTTGTCTGTCCTGACTTGAAATACTTTGTTCTGGACAGAAGCTGAAAATGCCTGAAGAGCTAAAAGGACAGCTCTGAGTTCCAAAAGATTGATGTGGAGCCGAGATTCCTGGGGAGACCACACTCCCTGAGTGGACAGGTCACCAAGTGAGCTCCCCACCCTAACAGGGAAGCATCCGTGGTGAGGGTGAGGAGTGGAAACGGAATGAAAGGAACCCCTTGTTTTAGATTGCTTTGATCCTGCCACCAGTGTAAGGCCAGGATCAGGGTTTGAGTCACTGGAACCAATTTGGAAAGGGGTCCCTCCTTGAGACCAATAGGCCCTCAAATGGAACTGAATGTCCCTCATCTGAATCTTGCTCCTTGCACTACAGCTGTGGAAGCAGCCATGTGCCCTAGGAGTTGCAGAAAATGCCTTGCTGGTCGAGAGACCCGCAGGGTAAAGGAGGATGCCAGGGCAATGAGTCTGTCTACCCTTTCCGAGGGAGAAATGCCTGGCTAACTTTGTGTCAATTCTGCACCTATGAAAGTTAGTACCTGAACTGGTTCGAGAACTGACTTTGGTGAATTCAGCAGGAATCCAGGAAGTGAGAAGCTGCTGGGTGACTTGCAAGTGGGATTTTACCTGATCTGGGGACTGACCCACTATGAGCCAGTCATCCAGGTAGGAAACACAGCAATCCTTGCCTTCTTAAATGAGCCACTACCACAGCTAGACATTTTCGTGAATACCCTTGGAGAGGTAAGGCGAGGGCATTGCCCTGAACTGGTAGTGGCCTGAGGGTAGTTCGAACCTGAGGTACTTTCGTGAGAAGGCGTGATCAGAACATGAAAATAGGCATCCTTGAGGTCCAGGAAGCTAACCAGTCCCCTGGCCTCAGGGAGAGCAAAATCATTGTCAGAGTTAACATTTTGAACTTTGGTTTCAAAAGATGCTTGTTCAGGTACCTTAAATCTAAAATGGGCTGCCATTCTCCTGTCTTTTGGGGGTAAGAAAGTATCTTGAGTACAGCCTTGCCCTGATAGCAAGGAGGGACCCTTTCTACTGCTTTGCAGTCAAAGAAGAAACCTCTACTTTCAAAGCAAAGGCTTCTGAAGGATTTGTAGGTGAAAATGTCTGGCCCTCATCTTCAGAAACTGTTTGAAGCTGAGAACCAGACCCCGGCCTATTACCTCCAGAACCCACCTGTCCAAAGTTAGGGACACCCAGTTCTGGCTGAAATAAACCAACCTGTCCCCCACTGGTACAGGAGAATCTGACCTGGGCATCCCATCAGGTGCCTGCTTGGCAGTGTTAGGCTGAGGGATGGGGATGGTTTACTTGTGCCCCGTCTACCTCTGCCTCTAAAGAAACCCCTCTGTGCAAATGCAGAGGAGGCCTGAAATTGGTAAAAAGGCCTGTGGAAGGGCCTGCCCCTACCTCTGGGAGTGTGCCTCTGTGGAGTGGCATGCCTCTCCTTAGCCTGGGCACTTTTGTAGGTAGTTCTGTATTCATCCATCTTTTTCATATAGTTTTCTGTTTGTTCCCCAAACAGAGAATTACCCACAACAGGAAAATCCATAGCCTTTGACTGAGTATCTTGGGACAGATTAGTGCATCTGAGCCATGCCAACCTACGGAAAGCTACAGAAGTGGCCATGACCCTAGAGAAAACATCATTAACATCAACAGCAGTATGAAATTGAACTTTAGAGGCTTCAATGCCATCAGCAGCCACCTGTTCCAACTCACTAGCCAGCTGGCCATGGCCTGCTTGGCTAACTGCAATACTTTGTCCCACCTAGATTTCTGATATCTTGCCACATAGCCATATAATTTGCCTGCCTGAGTCCCAAAGAAGCTGCCATATACTGTTTTTTCGCCATGGCATCAATCTTCCTGGAATCCTTATCAGGAGGATGTGAGGCCAGAGGAATATTAGCCTTGTCACAGGCTGCAGCTTGTACCACACCTACATGACTACACTGCTCAGTGAGGAAGTCTGTATCAGAGCCTGACAAGGTATATCTTCTGTCCATTTTTTTTATCTACAGGAGGGACAGAATGAGGATTTTTTAAAATCTTTGTTGTTTTCTTCCTAAATGACTTATGCAAAGGAATAGACAACCTCCTAGACTCTGGTATATCCATCATTTCTACATAATCAGGCTCCTCTTGCTCATCCACAGCTTCCTCTAAAGGAAGCTGGAGGGTTTCTGCAACCTTTTTGTAAAACATAAAATGAGAATGGGACTCAGACAGAATAGGAGGAGATTCTAAAGGTCTGTCTGGAGAAATGTCCAGTTCAATTGGCACGTCCAGACCCTCCCAGCCACACATGTAATGATCAAATTCATCCTCCCTCTCCTGTGGTTCATAAAATTCCTCAACATCATACTCCTGAACCACTGGCACTGAACGAACCAACCTTTTACCAACTGTAGGTGGTTCGGCAGGACCCTGAGACAGTGACTGGACAATCTGTATGGCTTTAGCTATTTCTGCAGCAGTTGGAGAGACAATTTTGGACTCCAAACCTACTGATTTCTTTGTCTTTTTCACTGAGACTGGTTCCCCTGAACCAGCCTTCCTTTTGCCCGAGGAAGTCTCGCCCTGGTCAGAGGGCACTCCCTCTGGTCCAGTGGGTACTGGACCAGGCTGGCCATCCGGGTCAGCGGACTTCTTGGCCTCTCATTCCCTGAGCTGGCCCAATCTCTTTTCCAGGGTGGCTGCAGGGAAATTTTTACACACCTGGCAGTCTGACAGGAGGTGGTCAGCCCCCAGACAATAAACACAAGTGGTGTGTGGGTCAGCCTTGGCAAGGCTTCCCCACAGACATCACAGTGTTGAAACCAGTGGGCCAGTTTTCTCTTGGGTTTCTCAGACATAATGCCAGCCTAACCAAAAACTTGCCCTTTTTGATGGCAGTGCCAGGCAAGACACCACTTATCAGTTCCTAACCGTGTCACGGGTATTTGAAAAACCTATTTTAAAAGCAAGGTTTTTTAGAACCAATAAGAACTGGAACCGCACTCTAAAAAGCCCAACCACACTTTAAAACGCTAATTGCTAAAACCGATCGGTTCAAAACCAACCGATAATTGAATTTCCACACAGACTTTAAATTTTCTACTTACGGTTTACAGATAGAGCTTTTAACCGAAATGCGGTAAAATAAATACTTTTGCGGTTCAAATGAACCGAAAATACTCTTGAACCGAGAAATGAACCGATGTGAAGGAGCTGATCTCCGGATCGACTGTTCAGTGAAGCGGAGTAAAGAATCTGACAGTTTCATTTGAAACTGGCCAGATAGAGCTTTGGTATAGCGCCCTCGCGCTGTGGAACTCCAGACTCTCTGGAGTTAACTCTTTCCTCTCCGGGGCAGTTCAGCTGCAGTGGCTGACTGCATATAGTCATAATATAGCAAGACTTCATGGTGTTTGAATGCAAAATTTCCCCCAGTGGAATGGCAAAATTTCACCCTCCACAATGAAATTTCACCTGCATTAGGTGAAATTTCACCTCGACGAAATTCCGCCTAATGCGGAAAATTTTGTGAATTACTCCGTGAGGTAAAATTTGCCACTTCATCAGCAGAAATTACATTTGCTGCATTTCTAGTGACTGTAATATGGCAGAGGACAGTGTTCATTGCAGATCCATAGATTACTAAATGATAATCAACAAGAGAGACCACTGAGCTGTGAATGGCAAGGTTGAGAGCCTCTGGGGTTAAGCTACGTTCATGCCTATGGAGTAGGCCAATTCGAATATTGACTGCCTTTGCAATGTTGTCAATATGATAGGCATAAGACATCGTGCTGTCAACTGTGATTCCCAAGCATTTGAATTATTGAGCAAGTTCAATAGGGGCCCCAGCATTATTTGTTATGGTAAAGGAGTATGTTCCATTTCAGTTCTGGGGATTATTAAACATCATAGTCTTGGTTTTTGGGTAGTTCATGACAAGTTTTTATTTTTAATCCAGTGTTTGACTACAGTGAAATAGCTCTGCATAGAATGTTCCAAGGCATTAGGGTCAGTGTCACTTGTGAACAGTACAGCGTCATCTGCATAGAGCAGAGTTTGACAGTTACAGGTGAGTGGGAGTTGGTTAAGAAATATGCTGAACAATAATGGACCCAGTATTGATCCTTGGGGTACCCCTGAGCAAACTGGTCTGCTGTCTGAGAGGTTATCTATTCTGAATTGCTGTGAACGGTTTGAGAGGTAGCTCTTGAACCTATATGTGGTGTCATGTGAAAGACAGATAGCTTCGAGCTGCTCAACTAGCAGGTCATGGTTAACTGTGTCAAATACTTTTGACAGGTCTATGAAAGTAACACAGACTAGAGTGCCACAATCCAGGGAATTGTGAATATATTCAGTACAGCTGAGGATAGTCAATGGGATGGGATGCATAGACGGGAGAACCTTGTGACCGGGAGCTCCTACCACTCTTGAGGACTGACCTTTTTTTAAATCTGTTGCAACCGTTCTTCTGTTTCTTAGTCTAATCTATCCTTTACAATTTCTAGTCCATAAGGTTGGCCACCTATGGGCATCATCTTCCCTTTATTGACTATGCTGAAATGTCCTCTTTAATTTTCCTTTTCCCTCTCAGGTCTTCTTACAGGGAGGTTATTGTGGTGACCTCCAAGCATATGTAAAACAGGCTGTGTTTATCATTGTTGGATTTAGTATGTAATAGCACTATGTCATAAAATACCTTGACGTATATACCTTATGTTTATGAAACATGTAAATGTTGAAAATACCATGGCACTAGGTGTTATTGATAATGGTAAAAAGTACTAGGTGCCTATTATGGAAATTAAATTAGTATTTAAAATGCATGTAAATTGCTGTATACTGAACAAGTCTGACATGTCATGGTGATTTGCATATATCCCATGATGCTTTGTATTATGGAAGTATGTATGATGTTGTATTTCTTTGAAACTTGATTTGTTGCCAATGCCCTTTGGGGTAACCTTTTTTTCAGTGATTCTGCATTGAGGTCCTTTGTCTATAGTTTGTTTTGTTTTTTCTTTTTTTTTCTTTTTGAGCCCCCACTACCCAAGCAAACAAGGCCTACATAGGAATGAAGGGTTTTCACTAAAAATGTTTAGATCAGAGATCAATGTCAGGAGGTGCTGGCTAAGGGCAGAAAAAGCACATTCATTGTCTGTTGCTGAAAACTGATGTACTGAAAAAGGAATATGCCATTGCTGAAGGTTATTTTTCTATATTTTGAATAAACATCATACAGCGATTGTGTGTTGAACTTGAAGTTTGGTGTCTGGTCCATCTGTTATCCCACAACCCCTCCACAGACCTGCACTGAGCATGCATAGTGAGCACATTTATTTCCTCTGGGGAACTGAAACAAAGGAAGAAAATTTTGGCCCCATCATCAAGTTCCATGGGAGCAGCAGTATATCCACGTTGATCTCAGATACTCCACTGTCACCCAATGTAATGCAGAATCAGGGTATATCCCTCCACCCCAGTACCCTGCTGGTGGGGGGGGGGTAACCTGAAGATACATGGGGCTGATGAAACAACATATAAACTGGAAGTGGGGGGAGGAGCTGGGTGATCAATGGTAGCTGGCTGGAGACTCAGGGACATAAACAATGTGTATGGAGAAGCACTGAAAGAATGTAAGACTATAATTAATGAAGTCAAGAAAAGGCTGAACACCAGGATAGCAACTGGAGTTGTGACAATGTAAAATCTTCTTCCAGTATAATAATGAAAGGAGTAAGAAGTAAGGGATCAGACACTGAAAATAGTGTAATGGAACAGAAACATACAAGTTAATCAGTAGAGGTTTGAGATGATAATCAGGGGAAATGTGAAATGCTGAATGAATATGCTGCTTTGGGTTGGTTTGGTGTTCAACAAAAGGCATCATGGGATGGAGAGATGGAAAGAGGGAGGGAGGGCCCATGGCATTAAGTGTAGCCATAATTCAGTATGTGGACATCAATGTAGAACTGGTAGGGCTGGATATTCAAAAGGGTTGTCCCATGCGCAATAGGGTTGCGCCAGCACAAGTCCGAAAATGCGCTATGCTGGGATATTCAGCAGGTGGCAGTTGCACCACCGAAAACATGTTGAGCAACAGCGCAATGATAATGAAGGCATGCGCAACCTAAGGGGGAGTAACCATGCATAACTAGAGCAGTGTGATGTTCAAAGACTTGCGCAATGCACAACAGTGGAGCAAGTGGAAGTTGCGCACTAGCAGAAATGAGCCATTATATAAAGGAGCAAGGAAGAGGCACAAGAATGCTACAGGGAAGCCAAATGAGGCAGAGGGAGAGGCAGGGACAGAGAAAGTGGCAGAAGGAGGGCAGGCAAGAGAAATACCACAGCAGAACAGAGGCACAGACAAGGTGTGTGGTGCCACACAGACAGAGGCAAGCACAGATAGGTGTACCCGGTGCAAGGGAGGTAGCAGTCAGGACAGCGGGGGTAACAAAGCAACAGCTGTTGGGGGGGACGCAAGCCAGGGACATGGCCAGTGCCACATTCAACATGGATGCCGTAATGAGGGGGGTGAGAAGGCATGTGTCAGGGGGACATGGCTGTGGAAGGGCCCATTGGCGGTATGCCCCCAACAGGCAGTACCGAGCCCACACCAGCTTTGAGCTGTATACAGATACTGAGATTGTGGGCCGGTACCGCCTGAACAAGGCAATACTGAGGCGGCTCTGTGAGCTGTGCAGTGATGTGATGCAGGCACCCACATGACAGAGTCATGCCCTGTCATTGGAGACAAAGGTAACTGCCTGCATGTGCTTGCTCGCCACGGGCACCTTCCAGAGACCAACAGGGGACACCACTGGCATAACACAGTCGGCCACGTCATGCATCCTCACCCAATTCCTCAACGCACTGCTGCCACATGCTGCAGAGTACATCCATTTCCCCAGCACTGCGGCGGAGCGCACAGCAAACATACAGGAGTTCCACAGGGTAGCACATATGCCTGCCATGCTAGGGGCGATAGACTGCACCCATGTGGCCATATGCACACCACCTGGCAAGGAGGGGGCTGCCTACATGAACCAAAAGGGCTTCTCTAGTGTCAACTGCCAGGTGGTGTGCGATGCCAGTGGGCGCATCATCAATGTCTGTGCCACGCACCCTGGGGGAGCACATGATTCATACATCTGGCACCAGTCGGCACTGTGCCACCGATTCAAGAGTGGGGACATCCCCACAGGTCATCTAGTGGGTGAGTATGTAAATAGAATTGACATATCGAGGGCATGGAGGGTATGGCCAGAGGTGCCATGGGTGTGGGCCACAGGGCCTGGGGCAGTCCAAAGCAGAACACGACACTAACCACCACTCTCTGCACACAGGTGACAGTGGATACCCACTCCATCCCTGGCTGCTCACACCCTACCGGCGGCCCACAACACCATCACAGCAACGCTATAATGAGGCACACGCCACCACACGCAATGTCATGGAGCTGGTGTTTGGGATGCTGAAGGCATGTTTCCATTGCCTAGACACCTCTGGCAGTGCCCTACAGTATAGCCCCTCAAAGGCCTGTGGGATATTCCTGGCCTGTTGCATCCTGCACAACATGGCCACGGACTGTGGGATAGCCATATAGGTCAAAGAGGGGGACCACGATGGGGATGATGGAGACGCCGGTGATGATGGGGATGTGCAGCCCCCCTTGGCTGATGGGAGCCCCGACTGGTCGGGCTGGCACAGCTGCACTGGGACACCATCACAGAGGAGTACTTCAGCCAACCCAGGTAAGTCATGGGGCCATGCGCAGCCACCAGTGGCTAGGGCACAACCCACAGACACACATGGAAACACACCAGGGGTGCATGCTGGCAAGGGATGTGGCAGGGCACAGAAGCACACACACACAACCAGGGAGGGGTGAACAGTAACACGCCACATGGACGGACACACACACATGCGCACACACAATATGCACAAAACGTGCATGGGGTCAGGTGTGAAACTGAGCCAGAATGCCAACACTAGCAACAAACATGTCCACAGGCCACCACGTCCACTGACTGTCCATGTGCATGTGTCAGATGCTGGGCACCATCGCACTTTGGTGTACAGCATAATGCAGGCATCATCATGCACACGTACCTGAGTACAGCAGCCTGGAGGGTGTGCAGGTGGACCGTGTGTCTGCGTGCAGGGCTGGGTACCCACCGGTGCACTGCCCACCAAAACACACAATGCACACAAGGCAGCACCAGACAGAGCCAGTGCTGGGAGGCAGGTCAGTCCGGCGGCACAGTGCCACGTCCGCCTCGGATGCATGGGCGGCCCCGCCGAGACCCACCAGCACTGGCAGGCTGACCATGGGCCTCATGGGGTGGCACTGATGGTCAACCAGGAGTTCCACTGTGCGAACGTGACCGTGCCCGCACAGGGGTCTGCAGCACACCGAACAGTCCTGCACCAGGAGTGCTCGGGATGCCCACAGCTGAACCCGGCATCGACAGGGTGGGTGTCGCATGATGCCGGGAACGGGGAGTGGACAGCACACTGCGTGGTGTGAGCTGTGCATGGGCACCTGACTGTGTGCCCATTGTGGCCATGACAGCAATTAACGGCTGTGCAAGCCTGTCAATGGCTGCGGTCACATCCTCCCACAAATGGTCAATCCGAGACACGATCCTATCGGTGTCCCTGCTGCGTTGCTCCTCAGCTCACTCCAGGGCCACACACAGTGCCTTCATGGACATTGCAAGCCGCATCTGCTGCTGGACCGATGCCTGCAGTAGGTGGGTGTGCTCGTCAAAGAGGTCATCTGTCTCCTCGGCATCCCGTCCCTCAGGGTGTGCAAGTGCCTGGCGTTCAGCACCCCTTGTGGGTGGGTACTGCACACCAGGACCAGGTATGGGTATGTCCACAGGCGGTGCACAGATGCCACCGCTGAACCCTGAACCCCCAGTCCCGGTGTCCGACTGCTGTTGCCGGCCCTCCGCCTGCTGTGCCCAAGGGATCAGTTGTGCCGCCTCTGTGTCTGCAACACTCCCACAGTCCTGACCAGCTACTGGTGCTGCCCCACTGGTGCTGACAGGCACAGTCTGGGACTGTGCTGACATGCTGGCACACACGGCACCACCAGCCACAGCCATGGGTGTGGGCTGACCTGCTGTGTGTCCATTCCGTGACACACACATGTCACTGCCCAGTATGGTTGTGTCTTCATCAGTGGTGCAGGTCTCTGCACCAGCCACAGCCACAGCATGCTGGCATCCCTGGATGCCAGAACGCTGAGACACAGGAAGGGCTTCCCCCACACCTGTCTCATCGTCATCAGTGTGGACAGCCAGGCGGACCCACTGTTGCAATGCTCCAAGTATACCTGTGGAGGTGGATGGTCCCTCCTCCAACTCTAGCTGACTGTCCGCAGTCGACAGGCCCACCACCGCTGACCCATTTAGATGTGCAGGATCTGTAAGGGAAAGCAGAGTCACGTTACTGCATGTGACCTACCCTGCCCCACCCATAGACAGACCATGAGTTACCATACAGTGATGGGCCACCACCAGTCTGGAAGTCACCTCCTGGAACACCCTCTATGGCACTGCAGTGAATGCTTGCAGCAAGCCTGTCCTCTGCTGGTGTGAGCTGCACCATCTCCGGCTGTCCCCCCGCCTGTTGCAGCATGTGCCGCCCTGATGGCAGCCACCTTCTCCTTCACCCTCCTCCTGTCAGTACCCATCTTCTTCCTACACTCCTGCACGGAGCGCTGGTGGCTGCCATGCAGGTTGACGGCACGTGCCACCTCCTCCCATGCAGCAGCACGGGCCTGAGGGGTGCCCCGCTGTCCACTGAGCAGTGGCTCCTGATCCAGATAGGCCTCGAAGAGTGCGTCGGTCTCGGCCTTTATGAAGTTGGGCCTCCTCTTCCACCCACCATCGTTGTCCTCCTCACCCACACCTTGCTCATTCATTATTCAGCCTGTAAGAGGATGACAGTGGTTACCTGTGACTGTGCAGAACAAAGCATGTCCCTGATTCCACAGTCCAGACCCCCACACAGTATGCAACTCACCAATAAAGTGCAGTAACTGAATATGAACACTGCAGAACATTGTCGCAGTTTTATAGTGCAATGCATGCAAATTAGGTGTGGAACAACTTTAATGAGATGCAAATCACTGTGCTGCTCCATTGAATGGCTGATCGGATGATTAGCATATGATGGCTGAATATCGTGCTCTTGCGCTTTGCGCAATTGTGTTGAATGTGCTGAGCCAATGGCACAGTTCCATGGCATGCGTAATACACCGCACTGCGCATGCCCACATTGCTTATGCAGTCGTATGCCGTGCTGTTGACGTGCTGTGCACGGTAGGCAATGCAGGGCATGGCCACCATTGTGCCAGTGGCGCTATAGCGAAGGTCAGTACATGGCACTGTGGTAATGGACCTTCATAGGTGCAATGGCACAACTGCACAATAGTGCACTGTGGTGCTGGCACACAGGCAGCCAATCATGCTACATGCATTGTCGTCCAATGGCCCTGTGCGTGGCCTTGTGCCAGGGACCCTTGATCCTGTGTCTGACCTTTGACCCCTTGGTGCCATGCGTCAGGCATCGGTGCACCTCTATCGCGCTGTTCGGTAACAGCATGATAGGGAATGGCAGCGCTGTACTGCGCAGCTTCTGCACGTGGGGTACCGCGTTGCATAGCACCATATTGCCTACCATCGCATTGGCAATGGTGCGGAGAAGGGCTGCTTCCTGGTCTGCAATAGAACTGGCAAACCTGGTGGCCACAGTGGAGCTACATCATGGGCATCTCTTTGGGGAGGCCCCCTGGATAGGCCTAGGTCCCAGGTGTGGAGTGAGGTGGCCACAGCCCTAGAGGCAGTGACTGGCAGGGGCAGGACGGTGGAGCAGTGCAGGCACCAATATCTGACCTGATGAGGAGGGCCCTGAGTTACTGGCCAGGCTGGTCACCACGTGCCAGGAGGGGCAGTACCACGACCAGGTAGGGGTTCCGTCAACACACTGTTGTCATCCATATGTGTCACATTGTTGTTTGTGTTCAGCACATAGGAGAGGGACTGTATGGGTTAGCCCGTGGCGGTGTTCATAGGTTGTGGGGTGGGTGGGTCTGGCTGGGTGGGGGAGCACACTCCTTGGGGCAGGGGGACTTTGCTTCAGGACTGCACTGATGTTCTTCTCTGCTTTTTGTCCCCCAGGTCTGGAAGAGTTACGCCGTGTGAGAGCAGAGTGCAGGGTGGTGGAATACAGAGCCAGGCAGGCCAGGGGTCCACAAAGGCCATCCGACCATTCCAATGAGGGTGAGTGACAGAAATCCATTCTTAATATTGCATGCTGTGTGGCAAGGTGGGCAGCAGGGCATGGCCACCATTCATTGACATCACTGCCATGCACGCCACTGGTTACAGTCAACACTGTCCAGTGGCAATGCATGTCTGGGTGTGCGTCACTGGTGGTGCATGCATGCACCAGGTGCATGGCTGTGCCACTGCCTTTGCACCACATAGCCATGTCACTAGACGGCCACGGTGGTGCTGTGCGTGACTTGGCTGGTGGGTGTGTGCAGCATTCAGCATGGCTGTATGCACCTGGGTGGGCAGGTCCTGTTGACGTGATCACTGTGGCTGGTCACACACCATCACAGTGGTATGTACCATGGCCATATGCCATGCACAGTGGGCGGGCTGTCTGGGGTTGTGCATTCACACCTATTGACTGTGCTCCCTTGTCCTAGGTCTGAGACATCTCAGACAGATGAGGGACGCCATGAGGGAGCTCCTCAATCTGGCCCGGGAGTCTGTGGTGATACTTCGGAGGCTGGACACATCAGGAGTACTGTGGCGACACAGGGCAAGGCGGACTCAGAGTCAGGAACAGCAGATGCGCTGAATGTCCCTTGGTCCCTGACTCCCCGGACCCACCCTCACACCCCACCTATCCCATCCCATTAGTCCACCTTCCCCTGCCCACCCACCTTGTTTGTGTCCCCCACCCCAAGCTTGTATATAGTTATTGTTATTGTACATAGCTGAGTTTTATATTTTTACAATATATTTGCATTTTGTATGAATACCGTGGTGGTCTCTGATTTGCAGTGGGCTATAGGTGCTCGGCTGCAGTAGTGTGCATGGCATCATGGGTGGTACAGTCATGGGTATGTGTGTGTGTGTGTCCGTGTGGAGGTGACTATGGTGTGGGGGTAGATATCAGTCAGTGTCTGTGGTGTGTGTGTTCTTCCCCGTGCACTGGATGACTGTGTGCAGTGGTCCATGGCGTGTGATCTGTGTCCATGGTGCACCCATCGGCCCGTCCATGGCCTGTGCAGCTGACACACATGCCTGTCTGTGACCTGCATGATCTGCTGGCATGTCAGTGGTGGCATTCCCTGCAGGGCGGACACTGTACCCATCGCTTTGCTAGGTTGCCCATGTCACTGGTGTGGTGCATGCTTCCATGCACCACTGTGGGTGTCTGTGCTGGCTGTTGTGGCCAGTGGTGGGCCAGGGTGTGTTACTGGGACACTGTGTGGTGCGCTTTACCACTAGGGGAGGTGTCCCTTACATGACCATCCAATCTGGGGTCACTCTTCTGCCAATGCATGGTCGGTCTCTCAGCAGTACATTGGGGGAGTGTGCATGGTGGCACTTTGTCTGCCGTTGTTGCATTGCCGTGTGCTGCAACCTGCTGATGGGTGCTCATGGTGGGGCTGGCTTGCCAGATTCTGTGGTGCACAGGGGTGCATTGCCACTGTGCGGGTGGTGGCATGCATGGGGATTCTTGCAATGCTGGTCACTGCTCATGGGGGGTTGTCTGGGGGTCATGGTGCAGGGTGTGCTGTGCACTGGGGGGGATGGTGTGGCACAGGGTGGTCCGCCCTCCTTGTGTGCCAGTCACAGCTTGCCGGTAGTTGTGATAGGGCACCATGGCCAGGCTGTGGGTTGTTGCTTGACTCCATGGACCAGTGGTTATTCCAGCCCTCCCCTGGGTGTGATGTGCTTGGGGTATGGGGGGACAATGTCTGTTCTGCTGTGTGTTCCTGTGCCCATCTGTTGCATGGGTGGTGGGCCCCTGCCTCCCTGATTGTACAGTTACATTGCTCTGCAGCTGTGGGGCTCCCTGCTTGCACTATGGCGCCTCTGGACTGCTTAACTGGGCATCCCTTGTTGTACCACGGCGCATCATATCTGCTCAGCTTCCCCTTCCTTGTTGTGCTATAGCGCTGGTTGTGCGATATTCAGATGTTGGCTGTGGGCACAGTTTGGCTCGGTCCTGTTTTGAATATTTCATCCGTTGCGCATGGGCGCAATAGACTTGCGCTTGCTCCTGCTATTGCGCACATTTTGAGCGCAGTTTGAATATCTGGGCTGTAGTGTATATCTTGCTTAAGAGCAAGTGAAGTATGTCCCAAGGGGCACATGGGATGCACTCCAGGATAATATTGGAATTTAGGAACAATAGCTGCCATTTATAGAAATCTTTTATGAGTCTGTCTGGATGGATGTAATGCTGGGGGACAGGGAAGTGGTCAAGGTAGTCCTGATCTTAAAAAGGGGTAAGGTCAGAACAAGGTAACTACTGGTGGGACAGATTAGTATCAGGGCTGGGCAAGGTTCTGAACCCATTATTAAGAATGGGATAATGGAGCACATGGATTAGTGAAAATACAGAGAAGCTGTTTATAAATGAAAGACAGAGTATAAATGAATATAAATATAAGGATTACTTGTCTTTTTGTAAACAAATACATGAGATGGGCATAACAAGTCAAATTTCTTGAGACTCTAATGAAGTGACAAGTATGTCATGAAACATTGGATTTGAAACTCATGGTTGTTGATAATTAAAGCAGCAGTACTAGTTAACAAAATATTTAAGTAATGTGATTGGCAGTTAGGACAGACCAAAACATCAATATATCTGAGTTTCATTTTGCTTTATTTTTAATTCCTAAGGCAAGATATAGGATTTGGAAGTTCTTAAAATTATTGGTCCTTTGTCTGGTCTTCCATCTTGGGTGTAAACAGATCAGGGTGGTGCTGTGTTGTTGATTATAAGAAATATGAGCTGGCAACACCCTGCCATATCTGCAGTATAAGTACAGTGGGTGCAGTTATTGAGTGATCTCTGGGGGAAGATTTTTGAAAGTTGCTGGGGGTGCAATCTTTATTGTAGAGCCACACAACTTACAAAAGTTGTAATTAAACACAGTCTCAAAAAAAATAGCTGACTGAATTTAAAATACATCACTGAAGAATCTAAAACTATAATGAATACATTTAGTGCTAAAAAAAGGTAGGATCACATATTTGGCTGGCTAACCAGTGGAAGAACTGGGAGTTGGACAAAGACAGGACAACAGACATAGTCTCTTTAGACTTCAGCAAGGCCTTTAACACAGTACCAGGTCAATATCATACATGAAAGACAGTGCGGTATTAACCTCACTGTATAGGGAGCACATGGACTTACAGTGACAGGGTAGAACAGCACTAGGGAAATATCGCTAGCCCTGTTGCTGCATGCTCTTCCTGGGAGTGATCGAGTTTCTGTGTGCTGGGTGCCTGGTCGAGCTGCTCCCATGGTGGAGTGGCTAAGGCACCAGCACAAGGTGGAATGGGAAACCTGGCATCATGGTTTGGTTCTCCCAATGCTACAAGTTTTTGCTGAATTAAAAAAAAAAAGGTTTTCCCCAGCAGAATTTCTCCCTATCCCCAAAGCTCACAACCCCCAGAGTGTGTTATCTAAATTTCTGGGGGTGTGGGGGGGTGAAGCCCCCTTAAAAAACAAGGAAGCCCATGCTTTCTAAGGGCATGTGCTGTTCTGTGGTCTGTGGTGTTTTGCCTGACGTTATTTTATCACATGCCCTTATGCTTGCAGCATTAATTGCTGGGCATTTTTTCTGTGCAGCGAGATGACCCCATGCCCTTTAACACTATCACGTGAGGCACGCTTTTGGGCAAAGTACACAAGTGCAGTATGATGTACACAATGCATACACAAGGTGGACTGTTAACTACCTTGAGAGTAGGATGTAGAGGGTAGTTGGAAGACACTACTCAAAGTGGAGTGGAGTGCTCAGTACAATCCCTCAAGGACTGGTGCTGTGCCAAGTACTCAACCATTTTATTATCAATTTGGAAAAAGGGGTCTCCTGCTGATGGTTTTATTTAAATGATGACATTAACCTAGAAAGTACAGTGGAATTCCTTGAAAATATGGACACACTTCAGAAGGATCTAAAAAAGTTGAATTATTGCTCTGATTCATTGCACAGTGGTGCTCCAAGTTAGCTTCCATCATGATTAAAGTTATTTAAATATTGCTGTCCTGATGTCACCAATTGCAGCCAGTTGTAAAGCTTTCTATAAATATGCATTGTCATCAGCAGAGTTATTATGAAGTTAGCAAGTAGCACTATAAAGAAATAGTCTGTGTATGTATATGCATCCTAAAGCTTGTGGGCTGTAGTAGAGAGCTGGCAAAGTGGATGAAGACAGGCAAGTACAAAGCGATAACCTTGACTACTTATGACCATTCTTCTCTTAAAATACTCACCGACATGAGATAATCTGACACCAGGAACAACTGTAGTTAAATACGAGGTGTTATGTTTATGGAAAAAAACCAGTGGTAAGACTTACACACTGTGGGAGATTGTCTCACTGTGTTAGAGGAAGAAAGAGACTTTCCATCATAATAGACAAAGGACAGAATAATCATATAAAGTGCATAGCATTAAAGGAATCAATATTGTACCATCTTAGGCAACAGCCAAAACGTAAGCACCTTGTATTGATGAGATCCCTATGGATGCATACCTGTCTAACACTCTAGTTTGAGTCTTTACTGTCACAAAGCTTTTTACTACTGTAGTATCCTTAGGACATGTCCTAATTTATTCATAAAACACTAATACTGATCCACTGCATAAGAAGGGGTATACAACTGAACCTCTAAATTGTTGTCCTATTGGTCTGATCAATGTTTCAGTCATTATTTGTTGGTTGATACTTTCTAGACATTCTTAGTAATTGGATTTGAAATAATATCATTTTGAGGAAGATTAGGTTGGCATTACATCCTCCTGCAGCAGTAATTGTTTCATTTTCACTATCTGGTTGACAGATACAGTATGCCAGGATTAATACAGTGATGATTTTTGTTGACTTGATGTTAGGTATTCCTTCAATACAGTTGCTTTTGTAGTGCTATGGAAAACAATTAAATAGCTTAGCTATCAATTCTATATCTCCTTAATCTGATTAAAGCGTATTTATTTATTTATTTAAAGTTTCGGAATTACAACCTTTGAGTCAATGACTCCTTTGCAAAGGCTCCACGTCAGGGCAAACAGACAATTTATGCAAGATAAAACAACAATAATTAAAATATTAATGTACAGAGGTGATTACAATAAGACAGAAGACATAATTCCATGGATTGGGTAGTTACATTTTGGGGTTGTATTGCAGCCCAAGTCAGATAGACAATGCACCATTTAAGAAAACTTGAGTACTTTCCAGAAGTGTAGAACAACTTTGCAATCAACTGACCTTGTCTCAGGTTGGATAAACAACCCTGCGTCTATGTGGCATATTGTGTTTAGGTACAACAACAAGTTTCTGAGTCTAGTAGGTGCATCTTGATGCTGGCTTTGAACTGGCTAATGCTTGGGGCTTGTGATATGGATGGGGGGAGTTCATTGAGCCAGGTGAGTGCCCGATAAGCAAATGATCTTTGGGCTAGCGTGGTCCTTCTAAGGGGGACTAAGGTATGTGTTTTTGCTGGGTGTCTTGGGATAATCCTGTGAGTGTTGAGTTTTATTATGGGGTGGAGTCTAATGGGTGCAATACCCACTTGGATTTTCTTGGTCTGGAGGCAGGTGTGGTATTTTAACCTGCCTGAGAAAGTCATCCAGTTAGCTTTTTTGTACAGCTCGAAGGTATGGATTAGCTTATCTCTATCCGTAACCAGACAGCTGGCTTTGTTAAGGGCCAGATTGATTTGTTTTAGTGTCGTGGGGTCAGACGCTCCATATATTGTTATTCCATAGTCTACCAAAGATAGGACTGCGCTACTTACTGCCAGACGAAGGGCGAGGGGTGGGAGGCATTGTCGGTACCTGAAAAGGGTCCCTAGTCTGGCGTTTACTGAGGTTGAGAGTTGGTCTATGTGCATGTGATAGGTCAGTGATGTGTCTAGCATGATGCCCAAATATTTGAATTGTGATATTTGGTCAATTATTGTGCCCTGGTGGTTGGTTATGTTTAGTTGGGAGCTATAGTTAGAGCTTTGTCTGTGCGTAAAGATCATGGATTTTGTTTTGCTGAAGTTTAGTACTAATCATTGATTCAAGAACCGGTGTTCTTTTTCCTGGAAATTAGTTTGGAGATTGTGCTGAAGAGCTTTCAGGGTGGAGTCTTTCCAGAAGATTACTGCATCATCTGCATACAGTAGGAGCTTACAGTTGCAGTAGCTAAGGATGGCATTCAGGAATAGGGTGAAAAGGAGTGGGCCTAGAATTGATCCTTGTGGTACGACCGACTTAACTGCGAGTTTTGAGGATAGAGTGGTATTTATTTTTACTTCTTGTGTCCGGTCTGTGAGGAAGTTCTTGAACCAGAGTATGGCGTCTGTACCTAGGTTGAGTGATGGAAGTTGGTGTAAAAGTAAATCATGATTAACAGTGTCGAAAGCTTTAGTTAGATCTATGAAAATTGCTCCTGCTAGGTCACCCACGTTGAGCGCTTCATGGATATATGATGTAAGTGCGAGGAGAGCCGTGGTGGTGCTATGACCTGCTCTGAAGCCATGTTGTTCTTGGCAGAGTAGGGAATGCTTTGTCAGGTACTCAGTGAGTTGGTCTGACACTATTCTTTCGAGGGCTTTTGAGAGAGGGGGAAGAATCATGATTGGCCTATAGTTACCAAGGTCAGTTGGAGCACCCTTTTTTAGTAAAGGAGTGATGATTCCCCTTTTCCAGAGAGTTGGGAATTGCCCTAGGTGAAGTGATAGGTTGAATATTTTAGTTAGGTGAGGGATAGTTACATGTAGTGTTAGCCGCAGGATCTTTAGGTCTAAGCTATCACTGCTATGTCTTTTGTTTTTTAAGGCTTGTGTGAGGTAGTGTTTGGTATTATTGCATGAGAGAGATTTAAACCAGAAAGCTGGGCTGTTGAGCTTGGGGGAGGGAGTGTGTGGTGACGAGGTGGGTGGGCTAAAGAAGTTTGGAGTGAGTATGTGGCTGAGGTCTGAGAATGAATTATTCAGAGTATTAGCTATTAAGGTGGGGTCTTGAGAGGGTGTGCCATTATAGTTTATTTGGGTAGGCGGTTGGTTATCTGATTTCCCACATAGTTCTTTGATGTTGCTCCAAAACTTGCTCCCTGTGCCCCAGGACTCTGTTGGTGCTTGTTTGTAGTGGTTTGCCTTAGCTAGCCAAATGGCCTTGGTGCACTTATTTCTGGCCTCCCTGTATAGCTGTCTGTCATGGGGGACTTTGGAATTGAGAGCTTTATACCAGAGATTGTCTCTATGTAACATCTGGTCTAGTAGGAGTTGTGTTATCCACGGTGTATCCCTTGATTTTATAAACTTTTTGGCAAGGGGGGCATGTTTGTCACAGGCTGCATTGAAGATATTTATAAAGGAGGTGAGAGCTCCATCAATGGATATGGCGGTGTGGACCGGGGACCAGTCACTGGTGGAGAGGCTGTGGATAATCTTGGATATTGCTCATATCATGATCATTATCATAATGACTGGCAGTATTGACTAGAAGTTAGGTTGTTGAGCTGTGAATGAGCTTGGCACATCAAGCAAACCTGGATTTGGTTCCCACAACCTACAGTTGCATGTTGTGTGACTCTGAACAAGTCATTTAACATCCCCAGTGCTCTTGGGGTGCCCCTGAAAAATAGGCACCTGTGCCAAGTGAGCCTTACCCAGATGTCAAAGAATAAAACAAGTAAAAAAATATAATCAGACATGGGTACAGAATAGGTTAGGTATTCAGGGGAGCATTCAGAACATATTCCTTTGACACCCTTGTCAATGTACTTAACAATTTAATTAAACTTTTCTGACTTGTCTTATTACAGCCTGAAAATTCATGATATGAGAATATGAGGGCTAAGCAACATTTTACCACCCATGTGAAAATCATACTAAAACTATTTATTTAGTTTATTTTATCTATTAGTTGGGATTGTATGGTGTGGGCTGGTTTATTTTGGTGGCTGTAGTTTGATGTTAGGTGTCTGTAAGTGAATGTGTATATGTCTGAATGCTGTTGTCTGTTTGATCTGGGTGTTGAGTGCTATTGTCCTTGTGTGTGTGGTTGTTTACAGTGTGTGTGTGTGTGTGTGTGTGTGTGTGTGTGTGTGTGTGTTTGCATTGTGTGTGTGTGTGTGTGTGTGTGTGTGTGGTCATTTTACTTTATTTATTTTTAAGACTTAGTTGGCAGATTATAGGTTAATATGTGTAAAGGAAGTTATGATAAGAGGCACACTTACTCTGGTGACCACCTGCAGTTGCTTTGCCCTTTCATTTGGGTCCCACTGTTTCTCCTGGAAGAGGTTCTCAACTGCTGCCAGGAATTAGGGATCCTACATAGGAGGAGTTCCTACTGCAGTGGAGGCCCCGAGTATGGTGTTCAGGAAGGTAGGACTGGTGATGAGGACTAGGAGATGCCCATGGTGGATATGGAATCAAGACCAAGGACCATCATACCTGTTTCCCCTCAATAGGGCTCTGCTGCATTTTACCAGGCAGAAAGTTGTCTGTTCATCCTGCACTGCTCTTCCCCCTCAGATCATTCATTGCAATGTGAGGTCTCAGAGGAATAAGACAGCTGGCAATGAAGAGTTGAATTGCCAATTCCATAACTGACCTAATTTGCATCAAGGAAAGCTGGTTAGGTGATGATGCTGGCTCTATGCTGGAGGCATCTGTTCCTCCAAGTCTTTCCATGGTGCATTGCCTGATGGGGGATCACAGAGGGGGCAGGGTGGCCATCTGTTTTAGATCCAAAATGGGACTGCCTGCACTCTTGGTCAGAACATTCAGTTCCTTTGAATGTGTGATGTACAGATGTGTTTTGGGTGACAATGGCATGATCATTCTCATTTACTGGCCTCCAGGAGGCGTGAATGTTTTCTGCAGCAGCTTGTGGAATTTATTGATGAACAGGTGCTGGATGCTCTAGGTTATTGGTGCTGGGGGACTTTAACACCTGGGTTGATGATGAATTCTCATATTTTGGACAGGAACTCTTCCATTTCATGTCTTCACTAGTATTGACAGAGGCAGTTGCCTCCCAAACTCATCAACATGGTCACACACTGGATCTGATTTTCTCACTGGAACTTGAAATTAGTGTGGTCAAGGTTGATCTGATCACTTGGTCAGATCATCATTTGGTTGAGTTCCAGTGTGGGGTCCCCTGTTGTATTACCTCCTCTGTTGAGATTATCCAGCTGCCACCCTAAACATAAATTGAAGCCTCAAAAATTCCAGGAGGCACTGGGTTTCTTGGGTATGCTGGTAGCATGTGCACAAGGTCCAGAGGTGCCCATGGAGTTCTATAATACTGCACTTATGACCACCCTGGACTGTGGGGCACCTTCCCATGTTCACTCATTGAACTCCCACCATGGTTCAATGTGGTACTATGCTGAGCTGTGGGCAGTGGAAGATTAAGGTGCATAGACTGGAGCATTCCTGGAAGACAGACTGGTGTGGAGAATTCATTTTGCTGAATATCAACAGGTAATCAACCTGAAACAAACATCATTTTTGTGACATTCAATTGCTTCAGTGAAAAATCACCCAGCCCAGGTCTTTCATACTGTAGACGGATTGTTAAATCCTTCTTGTCTGCAGTCCATGAGAGCTACTTACACAAAAAGGTGAAAGGAGTTTGAACATATTTTCATGAACAAGGGGACAGCTATTAGATCACGTATTTCTTCTAGTGGCCTGGCTTGGACTGGGGGTAGTCACATCTATGGTGGCATAGCTCTGCCTGCCTGGGATGAGTTTCAACTGGTATCTGAGGCTGAGATCCTTTGGGTGGCTTTCAGTTTGTGTCTCACCAACTGTGAACTGGAGCCGGGTCCAACATGGATGATTATCAGCTGTGCTGAGTTCTTAGGTCTATTTTTTGCTGGGATCATGAATAGGTCCTTGAGAGAGGGTGTCTCTCCTTTAGTTCTGAAGAAGGCCATGGACAGGCCCCTTCTAAAAAAAACATCTTTTGACCCTGACATTCTAGCAAAGTACAGGCCAGTCTCTAACCGTCCTTTTTTACGGAAGGTTATTGAGAAGGTGGTGGTTAAGCAACTGATGGAGTGCCTGGAGCCTCTTTCAATCTTTGAACCTCTCCAGTCTGGTTTAGGGCCTTGATGCAGTTTTATTTATTTATTTATTTATTGAAATGTTTCAAAAGGAAGGTACACCAAGCGACAAGTCACTCATCTCCAGGTGTGACCTGGGGGAAGGGGTACAATAGGATTGGGACATTAAACTTTCAAGTCACAAGATCAGCATTTACATACAGTTGTAAGGCAGGTGTTACAAACAGTGCTACAACAGTGTTGTGCATAATATGTAGAAAGAGTGGACAATAATAAATGCCAGGTTAATAAGTAAACAAGTGCTTACATGAAAGAAAAGTGGGAAAGGGGAGGGAGATGTGAGGTGGGGGAGAAGGGGAAGAGTTGTGTCACTGGAGACCTCCCTCAGGATGTGAGGAACCCTGCAAGGGGAATGGGGGAACCAGAGAGAAGGAGATATGGCAGTGTCCCAGACAGACCCTTTTAGGATGGTGGGGGAAGGGAGTAGATGAGAGATACAAGCCCCTTGGGGGGATGGAGAGGGACCCATAGAAAGCATTCAGGATCCTTTACATTCTGTGAGAGATATTAAAGGAGGCCAGTAAGGGGGAGCAATTTGGGGGAAGGGGAGGAGAGCTAGAAATTTGAGGGGTGGGTGTGCACAGGGTAAAATGACGGTGATGGTAGAGGGGTAAGGTTTGTCCAAGGCTTAGAGGATGGAATTAGGGAGGGACATGGCAGGAACAGCTAGATGCAAAGTAATTATTGAGGGCAGAGGTGATGGAGTAGGTGGAGGATGAGTGCCGGGTTTGAGGAGGGAGGGAATTCCAGACGTTTGGGAGGTGGTGAGAGTAACCAGATTGGCTAATTTGGGTGGATCTGTGGGGGACAACCAGAGTGCGGGAGTCAGTTGATCTAAGGGAATGGGATGGAGGAGGGTTGTTATAAAGGAGGAGGTGAGGTAGGAAGGGGGCTCACCCAAACAGTGCTTGCAGGTGAATTTAGCACAGTACTGAGATGGATCTTGTCAGGGTGATTCATTACCTTCTCATTGAAGGGACTAAGAGGTATATTCAGTCTTTGTGCTCTTGGACCTCTCATCATCATTTGACACAGTGGATCATGAGATGCTGTTGGATCACCTGAGGAATTATGTGGGCCTCACTGGCACATTTTTGCATTGATTTGGGTCTCAATTGACCAGGAGGACGCAATTGGTGGCCATGGGAATTTTGCCTCAGATCATCAATGTTGTCCTGCAGTACTCAGTTGTACCTGTCCCGTGCCCCTGAAGATATGTTTGCATCTTTGGTGCTGAGTTTCTGTTTTGCTGAGATTAATGACTGGATGGCCTCAAACTGGTTATTTCTTAACTCAGGCAAAAGAGAGGACATGGTTATCAAACCTCATCATCAGGGTTTTTCTGGGACAATGGATATGGCTCTCCCTAAATTTGGCAGCCATTCCCTAATGGCAGCTTGTGCGGTCAGAGACCTGGGGGTCATTTTGGATGAGAGACCGACATTTGAACAGCAGGTGTCTTCTATCATCCAATCTGGCTTCTTTCATCTCCAGAATTTTGCCAGGATCTGGCTGTAGTTAGCTCAGGATAACAGCAATGATTAGCCATGCTTTTGTCACCACTAGGCTGGACTACTGTAATGCTCTTTACCTAAAGCTGTCTGTTGGTCTGATCCATCGACTGCAAGCTAGTACAGAATGCTGCAGCCCATGTGTTAGTGGATTCTTCACTGAGGGATCATATTGGACTGGTCCTGTGTGCTCTGCACTGGCTGCCTTTGTGTTCATACATAACCTTCAAGATTCAGATCAGAGAGTGCCTGACCCTGGAGAGCTTTAAGACGGCATTAAAAATGTATTTATTTAACCTTGCTTTTGGTGATTAGTATATTGTGATTCATTGTTGTATTTTATTGTTTTGTCCATGTTTTTAATTCTGTGCAGCACTTTGATACATGCTGAATTGCATTTTACAAATACATTTTATTTATTTTATTATTATTTATTATTTGCTTGTTGGCATACAAGACCCTAAATGGTTTGGGACCAGACTACTTAACAGAGCTCCTGATACCACCCACTTCACCCCCTCTGCTTCACTGGTGCTGGTTTGTTGGCTGTCCATCCAGCTAGGCATAAATTATCAGGTGATATTCTCTCCTCTATCGCATTCATTCTGCCAATATACTGGAGGCCTTTAAAGCCATATTGAAAATGTTCTTGTTTCTGTCTTGGTCTCACTCAATGCAGAAAAAGCTTTTGATAGGGTCTCTTTGGCGTATTTATTTGAAGTCTTTGATATACACTGTATAGTTTTCCCCTAGAATCTATTACGTGGATTAAGTTATTAAATTTTCATCCTACTGCTTGTGTTTTTTGTAATTATTTTTGTCATCTTCCTTTTCACTACAGCGGGGTTCTTACCAAGGATGTTGCCTGTCACCCTTTCTTTTTAACTTGTATCTTTAACCTCTTACCTAAACTATTATTCATGACCCCAAATCCAGGGAATTGCTTTTGTGGGTCAATCATATGTGATATCGACATGTGCCGATGACGTTTTGCTTCATCTGTAACACCCTAGTACATCCCTACCTGTGGTTGTTGTGGTACTTTGTACCTTTCTGGCTATAGGCTGAAGTTAAATAAGGCAGTTTTAATGCCTCTTAATTGTCATGCATACTAAGAAGAGGTTAAAAAATGTGGAGGCTCCTGGATCCTTGGTGTCCTTAATTACTTGGGAATAGCAGTTTATAAAAATGTGCAGGGTTTAATTCAACACAATTTGTCCAGACTGGTGGGTATTGTTAAATTAGATTTGGGCAGGTGACTCTGGCTTTCCTTGACACTTTGGGCCCAGATTAATATAATAAAAAGGAATGTTCTTCCACAGCTTTTGTATCCCCTAATCATGATTGGAACATTTTTACCTAAAAATGTTTTTTATCTTTTTGTTTAACTCTTTTTGTAGAGAGGGAAACATTCTCGGCAGAAATATGCTGAATTGACACCCTCCAAAGGTCATGGCAGTTTAAACCTTCCAGATTTGTTTCTATATTATTTTGCGGGTCATGCCACTCATTTTCAATGGTGGAAGGAGGAACACTCCCAGGAAAGTATGGCAGGAACTTTAATGGCTTACAAATCTATTGAAATAGCTCTGCAAAACAGTATAACTTGGCCCTGGATTTTCTAACTACCTGTAGTTGTAAGATCAGCCAAATTCCCACCTCTTTGCAGGATTCCCCTATAGGTATAACAGTTAGAGTAAGTAGACAGCTGCATAATTTTTGGGCACCTATGCACTTCATGCTGTGTTCCAATCTGTGAGCTTTAACCTGAATTTTCGCATAGATAACAAAGTGAATGGTAATTCCTTTCTTCCATGGGTAAACCTGGGTAGTCTCTTTTTGCTTGTTCTGGGAGGATCTTTTATTTCTTTTCTGCATTTCAGGCCCAACATGCTTTTCCATTTATGCAACTTTAACATGCTATTTGTTCTGCTTTCAGTTCATGTCCATGGCATATAGCAACTTCTGAGATTTAGGGTTTGTTGGACCATGACGCAATCTAACATCATGCAATATCCTCCCTGTACAGGAGATTGAGAGATTATGCTACCAATCAGCTGAGCCTTCAACTGGGGTACTGGGGCAAAGAGTTTGAGGAACTTAAAGAAAAGGTTAATATAATTTGTGTTTGGTGGAATCTGCACAATTTTTTTTTTATTTTATTTCTTGGAATTAAAAATACATTTAAGTCAGAAACTCATTTACAAAGATGCCACATCTGAGTATACAATAGGTTAGAATACAGACAAAGTACAATAAACTAGTACAGGCAATGGGATACTGAATCACAAGGCAGAATTATGTGGTAAATGAATGTATACACATTTGGGTAACAGTTGGTATTGTGTACATTTGTTGATACAGTAGGTGCAGATGATAATAGAGGGCACAGACAATGAGAACATTACGTGACACTTGAGCCATCAGTGAGGAGACAATGTCTAAAGAGCATGGGGTTCCAATCCCAGTGCAAACTGATAAATAATGAGGAAAGGTAACAACATGAATGTGTACAGGGAAACAGGTAAGGGGGGGGGGGGGAGTTAAAGGTAGAAAATACAAGTTTGCAATACAGATTACAGGTTGGTGTACCAATAGCGTGACACAGCAATGTCTGAGCAGTCAGACTATTGGTTTTGTCAAGTAACAGAGTGGAAAGAAGGAGAAGGGGCAAAAGCAGAGCAGTCCACAAAGAGACTTTGTCAGGCCAAGGGATGAAGGGAAGAGAATGGAGTGGTATGGGGGAGAGTGAGAAGGAGCACAGAGGACATGGCAGTGACAGAGAGAAGGATCAGGGAAGAGTGTAAAAAATCTGGGAGATGTCAGGGGGTGATGATGGGGGAGTGGGGAGGGAATGAATGGTGAATGGAAGGGGAGCTGATAGAGGGAAGGAGTAGCAAAATGCTAGCACTCAATAGGAAATGGGGTGGCAATGTTCTGCTAGGGTAAAAAAGTTAGTTGGGACAGTCACAGTTGCTAAGTGCAGTAAGGTGCTGTTGGAGTCTACATTTGAAGGAACCAAGATCAGGTTCATTGAGAATATCCTGGGGGAGGTTGTTTATGCCGCTAGGAGCTTGGAACATGAAAGAACATTGAGCCTGAGTGGTCTGACAGAAAGGTACCAGGTAGGTGTGCTTATACGCACTACTGGTGCTATACAAGTTAGGCATGTGTATGAGAAGATGCTGTGTGGTTGGCGGGGTGAGCCCTAGACTGATTTTTTTCACAAGCAGACAGGTCTGATATGAAATCCCCAATTTAAGGTGCAACCAGTTGGTCAGGCTGTATAGGTTATATGTATGGGTACGACTGTGAGCACTGGAGACCAGATGACATGATTTTTTGACTGCCATATGTATTCTTTGAAGTGTCGTGTCAGTGGCAGAGCCATAAATGACTAATCCATAGTCCACTAAAGGGAGCATTTAGTTGAAATTTTATTGTTTGAAATTGGCCCAATATAACCTACTTTTCAATATGTATTGTCCCCCCATTTAAAATGTATGAATAACACTACTCTGAAACAGACCTCTGTTTAAAGTACAAAGCTGAAAGGGGAACTTTGAGACATATCTTTTGGGACTGTATTAAAACTAGACTTCCATGGTAAGAGATGCAAGAGAAGTTGGATCCAAGATCCACTTTTAGGCCTGCACGATGCCTTTGAATCCCATTTATGTCTTACAGATTTAAGCCTGGAGAATCTGATGGGAGTTCAGAGATTTCATATGGCTCTTATTTTTGTTGTAGCTAAAAAAAATCATAGCTAGTGTTACGGTGTGGGAATAAATAGACACTTAGGCAGGAGGTAAAGCGTATCAAATAAATGCACACGTGTGCTTATAATTTTTATTTTCAAAATCAGTTGAAGCAATATACAGAAATCAAAGAAAATGGGGTGTTAGTCAGCACACCAAAATGAAAATAAATGCAGAAAATTACTCTTCTCTAGTCACTTTTCTGCCCAGCTCTACTTTGCTCAATTACTTAGTGTGATGCCTTGAACACCTACCCTTCCAACAACCAACAACCCACTGGCCTACCTATCTACTGTCTCACTTCTAGTGGTGTGTTTATATACTCTTCAGGAGATGACATCATAGTCAGGTGACTGGGGTCTGAAGAACAATTAGGCTTTATTTCTTTCATAATAAGCTTGGCCGCAACTCTATATCTCAATCCTAATATATACAGCAATGTTTTTCCTTATGCTAGGTTCATTTCTTTTACCTAGGTAGCCATTCATTAGTTATTCACCCTTATTCCTAAAGGGTACTCATTGACATTCTAAGCCCCTCCCCTGAAATGGCATCACTAGATCCTGTCTCTTTAAAAACAGTCATTTTGTGGGCAGCCAGCCCTATAGCAAGGACTGGAGGGGTAACCAGGAGGTAATTATATTTTTATTAACATGGTTAATACCTGAAAGTGTCTCGGGCGTCTCTGTGTTGGCAAGGGGAATGGGAGATAGAGGTCATGCTCCTCATCTCCCTTCTCCTGCCAGCTCAGGAGACCTGTTATTAAACACAACAGAAATAACACTTTTGTATATTCATACAATGCAATTTTTTTTTTTTTATGTAAGCCACTAAAAGGCTTTTATTCCTTTTTGTACTGCAAAGATATTACTTTCACTGCAGGGGCTCTGCACTATGCTCCTTAGTGAGCCCCTGCCAAACACTAGTAATTTCATTTCTGGTCCAGATGGCTGAAATTGCAGCCATCAGAAAAACATTTAATTTGGGCCTTTTCTGCCCTTTTTCCCATTCTAACATTGGTCCCCTTTTATTTACTTAAGCAGCCCCAGTTACAACATCTCTGGGGCTGTACTATTATTCCGGTGCATATTTCATTTGTTTGGGGACACTAGAGAGCTTCTCCGTTTAATTTCCCGTAGTGTCCCCTCTTTGGCAATTTTTGATCTGTGCCACTCTTGCGGCATCTGCCTATGCTTCAGAGCATCTCTCTGCTCTGATGCACCTTCCTGGTCCAAGCAAGGAGCTTGTGTTTAACTGCATCTTGCGGTGTTGGAACCATGGATCATCTTGCTCTGAACAAGGAAATGGATACATTGTCGCATTTTGCAACCAGAGTCTTATTCTGCTCATGATTGAAAACCCTGTCCAAATAAAGTCACATATTGTGACCAGAGATGCATCAGCAAGCAGCTGCAACAGTGGGTGCCTTGGGAGCTGATGCCACCAAGAATTTGTCTATTTCTGGGACATCAGGCATGTATAACATAGCGCTATGTGCATTAAAAATATTATACATTCAGGCAATATTTCTGAGCACTTCCAGTGCTTCATGTGCACAAAAGGGGGGTTGTATAAACAATAAGGGATAGTATAGATGTATAGAAATGTCAGGTTGGTCACCCTGATATGAAAAAATAGGAAAGCAGAGAAAGAAAAAGGACACAGAAAAGAGTGAGAGAAATATGGGAGGTGAGTGCACATCTTTATTAAAACATTTCATGGGGAACCTTTATTATAACAGGGCCACCCTGTTACAGCTAGACGCTAGTTAAACATGCAGACTCCATCTTACAGGGAATGGCTAGCCACCATCCCTGAAGCCTTACATGTGGAGTGTATGCTTGCTAGTCTGCGACATCATGATAATACCTACAGAGCTTGGTGGGAAGCATTGTCTACCTGTTGTGTCTATCTTGGTCCCATTAGATGGCATCATATCCCCACAGCTTCTTTTTGTTATCCAGTATATTATCGTATAAGGGGTGACTGTTGTTCTTTCTTCTTTATTTTTTTTTTTATTAGACTAGTTTTTTTCTTTCACCGTCCAAAATGGTATTGCTGCTTACCTCTTGTTTAGCTTTTTTTTTCCAAAGATTGTTATGCAGTTTAGTTCTTTTTGCTGATGGAGGCTGTATAAATTTATTGAGCTACCCTTAAGTTATTATTATGAGCATTGTTGCTAATTTATTATATATGTCTTTTTAAGCTTTCTGGACATAAATTGTGATGTGTAAACTGCTGGAACTTTGACAGTGCTATGTATATTGTTTTCAAGCTGTTTGTATTGTTTGAGAAACATTTGTTTTTTAATAAAAGCATATTTAGTTTAGAAAAAGAAAATATTCTTGTTTGATCAAGCTTTTAATATGACATAATCTGATTCTCTTGTCACTATTGTTTAATGCTGTATTATATTTGTGCTGTGAATGGTATCTAACTTTTTGAAGTACTCAGAGCCCTCAGTGGATTGAGCACTATATAAATAAATTTGTCTCACCTTAAATCCGTTTTCTGTTTTTCTAAAAAGAAGTTGATGTAGTAAGTTTCATTCATATGGTGAAAGCAAGTGACAATCCTGTGAATACCCTTATTTTCATTTAAAAATACTATTACAGTATCAGAGAAAACAACTGGATTACAAAATGCATGTTTTCATGCCAGCATTGTAGTTATCATATATAAATAGGGGAATTTTATTGGATTTTCTGATTGTCCTGGAAATAATACAATGAAAATGCACAATGCATTGTCTCTCAGCCCTAGAGAATACCAATGCTATTTAATGCCAACAAGTTTGCTCTAGTCTCTAAAACCATGCTCAAATTCTCTGTTCACATGCTTGTTACTAGTTGGGGTTAGATATAAATTATGTCAAGCCCAAAATTATGTATATTGCCTAAAACAAAACAAAATTTTACTGCTTTCTTAGCCCGACAAGCTTGGCAATGTCTCTTCTTTTTCTTATTGGGATCTAATTGTTTTGTATAAATGTTCTTGGTCCCACATAAAGATGGAAAATGTAAAAACAAAAAAAAATCCTTACAAATGTATTTTGGGATCCATAATCATATAATGAATCACAGAAGAAGTAGGAAAGAGAACTCCATCTGTTAAAGCAGAAGGAAGTGGGGAAGACAGTCATAGAAACATAGAAACATAGAATATGACATCAGAAGGGGACCCCGAGGTCTCTAGTCTGCCCATTATGTACTTTTTAACCCCCCACTACCACCTCATTTGCATTATACCCTTCTGCTTATTCTATGCACTCTTGAACCCCACTACTGTTTTGTCTTCTATGACCTCTAATGGTAGGCTATTCCAGGCATCCACCACCAACTCTGTGAAGAAGAACTTTCTAATGTTGGTCCTGAATTTGCCACCCTTAAGTTTAAGATTGTGACCCTGAGATCTACTGCCCTCATTGGCCTTGAATAATTCCTGGACCTGAACCTTATTTGTCCCCTTGATGTACTTGAAGGTCTTGAACATGTCCTCCCTTTCTCTCCTTTGTTCCAGAGAGTACATGTTTAATTCCTTAGCCTGTCCTCATATGGAATTGTGTGTATTCCATGTATCATTTTTGTTGCCCTCCTTTGTACTGTCTCCATCCTGTCTATGTCCTTTCTGAGGTGTGGTTTCCAGAACTGGACACAGTATACCAGGTGGGGGTGGACCAATGCCCTATACAGTGGCAGTACAACCTCCCTCCTCTGGCTTGTGATTCCTCTTCCTATGCACCGCAGCATTCCACTGGCCTTGAGTGCTGACTTCTCACATTGTCTACTTGCCTTTAGTTCATCCGTTATAATGACCTCTAGGTCCCATTCTTGACTGGTTGTTGCTAGTTTTACTCCCCTCAAGAAGTACTCCTTTTTGGGGTTTCCCCTCCCTATGTGCATGACTTTGCATTTTTTGGCACTGAAGTTCAGCTGCCATGCTGCAGACCACTCCTCCATCTTCTTTAGTTCTGCCTCCAATTTTAGTTGCCCTGCTGGGGAGTCTACCTGGTTGCTTATTTTGGTGCCATCTGCAAACAGACACACCTTCCTCTTGTGATCCCCTGCTATGTTTGCTATGATTATATTGAAAAGCAGATGTCCCAGTACAGAACCTTGGGGCACCTCACTGTTTACCCTCTGTTCTGCTGATAGTGTGCCATTTACCTGGACCTTCTGTGATCTACCCTGCAGCCAGTTTTTCAGTCAGAATAGTAAATGCCCAAACCAAGGAAAGGATAGCCAACTCAGTTAAGAAAGGGGATAAAACATTTTACAGGTACCTTAGTGAGTGAAGAAAGACCAAGGGAGGGACAGTGAGGCTTAATAAAGGGGAAGGGGTGGGCAGAGGATGGCAGTGCAAAGGCAAAGATACTGAATGAATACTTTTGTTCAGCATTCATAAAAGAAGAGGAGAGGGATGTACCTAAACCAAACAATAGAAGCACTTAGGATAGCGGTTTGATACCAGTCCATTCACAGAAGAAAAGCTCCTGAAAGAACTCCAAAAACTCAAGGTGGACAAGGCAATGGGTCTGATGGGATTCACTCCAGAACTCTGAAAGAACAAAGGGGAGAACTAGTGACACCACTGACTACCCTTTTTAACAAATCATGGGAGGATGGTGTGGTACCAGAGAACTGGAGGAAGATAGATGTGATTCCCCTTCACAAAAGTGGGAGCAAGGCAGAGGCAGGAAACTACAGACCTGTTAGTTTGACCTCAGTGGTAGGGAAAAAGATGGAATCACTTTTGAAAGAAAGAATCGTTGAGTACCTAGAGGCCAGCGGGGCCCAGGACCCAAGGCAGCATGGATTCACAGTGTGAAGGTCATGTCAGACAACTCTAATAGATTTCTTTGACTGGGTGACCAACGTAGTAGACCAGGGAGGGGCTGTGGACCAGTTCTACCTAGACTTTAGTAAGGAATTTAACACAGTCCAGCACAAAAGATTAATAAACAGGTTAGCCAGCCTGGGAGTGGGTCCCAGGGAGGTAGCCTGGGCAAAAAAATTGACTGGACAACAGGACACAGAGGGAAATAGCAAACTGAGTCCACTCCAAAGAAAGGTGGGTAACTAGCAGGGTACCACATGGTTCGGTATTGGGGCCAGTCCTCTTTAATCATTTTATAAGTGACATTGCAGAGGGACTGGAAGGAAAAGTATGCCTCTTTGCAGATGACTCAAAGATCTGTAACAATGTTGATACACAAGGGGGCGTGGAAAGGATGAGAAGAGACTTGGCAAGGTTGGAGGTATGGTCAAAAGTATGGTAGCTTAGATTCAATGCAAAGAAGTGCAAAGTAATGCACCTGGGAAACAAAAACCCTGGGGAAGAATACACAATGGTGGGGGGGAGGTAGTAACAACAACAAAAATGGAAAGGGACCTGGGGGTAATCATATCAGATGACCTTAAGGATGGCAAGTAATGTGAGGAGGTAGTAGGGAGGGCTGGGGGATACTGGGATGTATAGTGAGAGGCATTACCAGCAGAAAACAGGACGCTAGTATCCCCCTGTACAGACAGTTGGTGAGACCCCATCTGGAATACTGCATCCAGTTCTGGAAACCCCATCTCTGCAAGCAAATAGACAGGATGGAGGCAGTCTAGAGCAGGGCAACTAAAATGGTGCAGGGTCTGCAAGAGAAGCCATACAAGGAGAGACTAAAGGAATTTAATATGTATACCCTTGAGGAAAGGAGGGAGAGGGGGGACATGATAGAATCTTTTAAGTACCTCAGTGGAATCAACAAAGTCCAAGAGGGTAGCATCTTTAAGAAAAAGAGATGTGCAAGAACAAGGGGACACAATTGGAAGATAGAGGGGGGATGGCTCAGGGGCAATGTGAAGAAGAATTTTTCACAGAGAGGGTGGTGGATGCATGGAACAGCCTTCCTGAGGAGGTTGTGGGGTCTAAAACTGTGGGAGAATTCAAGAATGCATTTGACAGACATAAGGCAATTTTTGTGGGGGGTAGGAAGAAATAGGTTCTTGGTTAAATAGCATCTGCAGCTTATCCTGTAGGTAGGGAAATGGACAGACTAGGTGGGCAAAGCGATCCTTATTTGCCGTCAAAGTCTATGTTTCTATGGAATACCTCCATAATAACTGCCCACCTCAAACCAGATCCAACCCTCCAATCCACCAAAATAATACATCTGACAACTTCAGGGCACTAAAATGGCTGACTGTTGCACCCACAGTAGGTGAGAAGTCCTAGCACAGCTACAACTTTAAAGGGATACCTCTGGGCTACCTGCCCAGATCCCATAGGGTACTTAACTGTCACGGAAAGCATGATAGACGGATCCACCCTCATGACCGCAAAGCAGAGCCTGGCCGCTGGAAAGAAGAATCATCAGAGACGCTAGACACCAACCTCAGCAAATTCTTCACTCCAAATCATTATGCAGCACTGATCCTTGTAGAACCAAATGAACCAGTGGAGTTTCTGGACTACCCAGAGGAGGAGATGGTGCTCAAGGCCTCCGCTTCTGAAACAGAACTGCTGCAATGGCCTGCAGAGGAGCCTCCCAGCACAGCCTCCCCTCCGTTGCATTGTTCACCGCAATCCATGGATCTTGGCCCAGACAAGCGGGCACTCCATTCACCAGTCTGAATAGAAGAATCCCAGGTGATGACATGACAGGATCAGACATAGATAAGTGTCCTTTTTGAATACTTTCTTGTGGTCAAGGCATGGGTATGGGTATGGGCTTAGGGTAAGGTATCCCGATGGCTAATGATCTGTAATTTTAATGGTGGTTAGGGGTCAAACTGGGAAATCTTACAGATCTTGCCCCCTCCATTACCTAATCAGGGAGCCATGGCCCAATGTCTTTGCCCTGTCGACTGGAAAATGTTCCTGGGACAATGTACTGAAGCGTACCTGTTGTTCTGGTTGTTTGGATGATATAAGGCTGTGTATTTTGACTATACCTGTTTATCTGTCCACACTGCCTCACAAATGGAGTGGGGAAGGGGAATCATTGTATAGGCCTGTCGACTAATCTATGTATGTAGCTGGGTCAGTACCCTGCTATGGGGAAGTTTGTCTCCCCTGATTGCATGACTGTCTCTTCCTGGATAAAGGCAAGTTCTGCCTAATTACAACCTTTCTCCACAGAACAGAGGCTGTGTCTCTTACTGATGTCCCCTTTCCCCTTCTCCCCCATCCTCCAATGGGGGGGATCGACATGGCATAGGAACACAGTATGTTGATATGGCACACCTGCACATTGAGACGGATAGACCTCTCACCACAGACACTATACTACCCTCAGTGTCACCGCAATACTATACTCTAGGTGCAGCCAAGCCTGAGGGACAGCATACTACATGGTGTACATTACTGATTTCCCTATACTCCCTGGGGTGGCATGGCCTGGATGAGTACAGCCTACACATACCCCTATACTTTTCATGCACTCACAAGTTCAGGACCCTGGTTTAGTGGTTCCCCTATCCGAATCATCCCCCAATGGACAGATGGTTTAGGCCTTAGAGGAGTTTCTATCCTAGGCCTGCCAAACCAATCTCTACCATTGCTCTAATATGCACACTCCCTGTAAATACTGTAGTTTATATGGTATTAATGTTCTCTTGCTGATGCTGTTTATACAATGTGATATGCTGTCTGCTTACTGCTCAATATGTAGGCCTGTATCTGCCACTATTTGGTGCTACCCTACCCTACTGTTTGTGTCTGTGCCCTTTTTGCAGAGGGCTACTACTCTTGCCTCAGAGTCCCTGGTTGGACCCTTGCTCTCTCCAATGGTTTTTGCCCTATCCTTAATGATCTTCCATTGCACCCTTGATTATGGAAGATATTTCCTTCATCACCTGGAATATCAGGGGGCTTAATACTCCAATAAAATGAAAAAAGAGACTGACACAGATGAAGAGAGTGAGGCCCAGGTGGCTGTCTTGAAAGAAACAAAACTTACCAGGCAAGATCATGCCCACCTGGTGAGAGACTGGGTGGGAAAATAACTTCATGCAGGTGCCCCCACAAGGAAAAGAGATGTAGCCATCCTGCTACACAAGTCCCTACCCTGGTCCATCCTGCAGAGTAAATCAGGCCCCCAGGGCAGGTGGGTGTTGGCCCTGCTTGATACCCCCAAAGGAAACGTTCTTCTGGTAAATATATATGCCCTGAATGAAGATGACCACTATTTCTTTCTTGATCTAACAACCAGAATAGAAGCCATAAGTAAGCAAGGTACACCCATCATTAGTGTGTGGAGGGGGGGTGAACTCAGTCTCACAATGGTACCAGTGCTGGACAGAACTGATATGGGCAAAGAGATGCATAACAGAGGGGTGCAGGCCATGCTGAGATTGTGTTCTGAATTCCAGTTGGTTGACATCTGGCACCTCACCCACCCCAAAGATTATGACTACACTTTCCAATCTGGGATGCATGGCACCTTTAGCAGATTGGATTTTGGCTAATTTCACAAACTCTCACTCAAGCTGTCCTTGACTCCAGAAACCTTCCCACTGTTATCTTGGATCATGCCCCTGTTCAGTTTCTTCTAACGTGGGGTGCTCCCTTTCCTCGATCTCTCACTTGGAGGCTTGGACCTCTCCTCATGTGGGACCCTAAGTTTATAGTCTGGGCCAAATTTGAAACTAAATTGTTCTTATAAGAGAACCCTACTTCTGATACCTTGACCCAAAATACATGGGAAACATATAACGCTAACATAAGGGGGAAGCACAAGGAGTATGCTGCACATAGAAGGAAGGAAGGAAAGAGAGTTGGAACTGACTAAGCTAGAAGAGGAGCTTGCCACTGCTGAACAGCCCCTGAAGGCTATGTCCCACCCCACCCCCCTATGATGCCCGCAGCCAACAGGTCCTTACACTCCATATGAGAATAAACAAACTTCTGTCATGGAAGGCAGATCTGGCTCTGCTATGAGTACATCATACATACTGGGAAGGAGGGACAAGAGTGGGAAAATACTGGCATACCAATTCAGGAAGTAACAAGTGAATAGGTACATCAATGGGCTGAAGGATCCCTTATCCGGAATGGTAAGAACCAAGCCGCAGGAGGTGAATGATATTATGTTGACATTTTATTTGCAGCTGTATACCTCTTCCAGGGCCAAACACAAGTCTGACACTCGGAAGTTCCTAGACACTATATCCCTATCCAAGCTAACACCAGTCCAAAGTGTAGCCCTGGAGGCTCCCCTAACCACCGAAGAAGTTTCTACTGCCCTGTTATCTCTTAAAAAGTCCCCTTTTATTTTCTCTTGCCTTGGCATGGCTTATATTCTGTGTGCTATGCATTGTCCACTATAAGATACCCCAATTATGGGATTTTGCCAGCCTATGCATATGTACATAATTGTATGTTGACCCCATTTGTTTTCCTTTTTATATCATGTATTCTGTGTTTTCTACATTATATAGTTTGTGTTATTTTCCTCTTGTGAAAAAAAAACATTAAACCATTTAATTGAAAAAGAGATGTGCAAGAACAAGGGGGTACAGTTTGAAGATAGAGGGGGACGGCTCAGGGCAACATGAGGAAGCATTTTTTCACAGAGAAAGTGGTAGCCACATGGAATTGCCTTCCTGAGTACGTCATGGGCTCCATAACAGTGGGGGAATTCAAGAATATATGGGAGACGCATAAGGCAATTATAGCGGAGTGTAGGAGAAAGTAGGCTGTTGATTAACTAGGATCTGCAGCTTATCCAATAGGTAGGAAAATGGGAAGACTGGGTGGACCAAGTGGTCCTTATCAGCCATCAAATTCTATGGGCCAGATTCACAAAAGGCAACTCGGGACGCAAGACGACTTGCATCTGAAACAATGGTGCAAGTAGCACTTGCGTCCTGAGTTGCGTCTTGGTGGGCAATTCACAAAAGCAGCCTGCGACATGCTGCAAGCTGCCTGCACCCAACTGCACCAATGTGCCTGAAACCCCCTTGTGACAGGGTGTAAGGGGATTTAAGGCAGCAGTTGCACCCTATTCACAAAGGGTGGCTGCTATGTCCTACTTCAGGATTCAGGAACAATCCCCGGTGGACATCTGTCAAGGGCAACTTATGCCACCTGTGAGGTGATGTAAGTGTTCTTTCCATTCCACAGGGGTTTGCCACTGTGCCCCAGCTCTACAGCTCCTATGGTATATATCCCCCCAACAGCCCCAGTTCCCAAGTATGTCACCCACTGTGCCAGAATGGGTGTGTGGAACACCCCCCCAATGCCCAGACCCCCCTGCACATTGGGAGCCACCCATATGCCCTCTGCTCCACCCACATACCCTGGGGCAAGATCCCCCCTCCATCGCATGTCCAGTATAGCTCTGGTGGTCCAGTGGCCCCCCACCTCCCAGCCAACTATGCCAGCTCAGCCCATTCCCCTCACCCCCCCTACACACCCCCAGTGGGTGAGTCAGCTACTGGCACTACCCACCTCTCACCACCACAGCCAGCCACTGACTGAGCTGTGCCAAGATCACATACAGTAATAATCGGTGCTCCATGAATGACAACTACTGTCATTCATGGAATGCGTATTATTACTGTACACAATCTTGGCACAGCTCAGTCGGCAGCTGACTGTGGTGGTGAGAGGTGGGCAGTGCCAGTCACCGGCAGGGGTATTGGTTGGGGAGTGTGGGGTGGCTCACACTGATGGGTGGGGGCATATGTGCCTGACCTTGCCCTGGATTGGAGGGGGGGCATGCAGGGATGCCGGTGCATCTGTCTCCCGCCTTTCCTGCAGCTTTTGGCATGTGTGGTCATTGCACCATCTGTGTGACCTGTGCCTCAAGTCATGGGGCACAGACCCCTGGACCCACTCCGATGCTGAATCGGGTGCAGGGTCCAGGTCACAGGGTGGTCGGCACAAGCTACCATTGTCGCAGCTTGCAGCCGACCTTTGTGAATCCAGCCCTATGTTTCTATGTTTTTATCATTTTAACAGGAAATATGGAGGAAATAATACTTAAGCAAGAATAAATGTTTAGAAGACTAAAATAGTAATAAAGGAGACACTATGATCTAGTGGTTAGAGCAGTAGCTCAGACATCAGGTCACAGGTTCAACCCCCACTAGAACCAAATGTGTGTCAGTGTCAGTGGCTCAGTAGGTAGCACACTCACCTCTGAGGCCGGGAGATCAGAGGGCTGTGGGTTCAGTTCCCACATCTGGCACTTGGGTTAATATCCTAGTACTGACACTGTAGTGCAGCATGAGAGGGGTGCTGCACTTCTGAGGTGCCGTCTTTTGGATGAGATGTTAAACCGAGGTCCATTCTGCCTGGATTGTTGGTAGTTCATGTGGATGTTAAAGATCCCATTGCACTTATCGAAAAGAGTAGAGGAAGGTTTTTATTAATAAACAGAACAATAAATCAGAAAAACAGTAATACAATTCATGGAAAATAAGAAAAAAAAAACATAACAAAAAGAATATCAGCAATACTCAATTTTCTGACAGCATAATGATTCAACCTATTTTGTCTTTCAAAAAAGGAACCTCCTTCCACCTCATAAGCCATACATGTTTGGACAAACATTTGCATTCAGAATCACATTGTAATAACAAATCATGTTCAACATGTTGAAGAACTTCAAGTGGTGAGTGGTATAACTGTTGTAGAGTAAGGTGACATCTGGCATGCCATAAATGAAACTTGAACATAGCGAACAGCAGCCGTACTACACCTGCATCCAACAAAGTAGAATGTAGCAAAAAAACTCCCACAACTTCCAGATATGTAACAGCCCGCCAGAAAGGCTAGTTCCAATGGGCAGAAGGGTCATCCAGAATTCTTGCACAAAGGGTCAGGAAACAAAAAAATTGGACATTGTTTCCTCCTGATTAATGCAAGTATCCCTCGGACAAGTACATTCAGTAACCATTTTATGCTTTAAATTCCCTCTAACACTGAGTCACCCATGACAACTAAGCCATAAAACATCCCATAATCTAGGTGGAATCCTTTTATCTACCAAACTTTTAAGGAGGTTATCAACATGACCATCTGGTACAATGTGCTTTAGATTGTAGGACATCATAAATATATTTGCACGATTTGCAATACACATGGGCCGGAAGTAACTTCCATCTATTAAGTTTCGATATCACAGGTCTGACATAAATCGGGCAACTAGAAGTGTGTACATTTTTCTGGCTCAAACCTGGCCACTCTAAGGACAATTTAGGTAACCAACCATACGCATAAATTACCCATAACACAGAGTGTGGACGACTAAAGTCTAGTAAATTCCAATGAAAAAAATTACTATAGTAAAAAGTAATCGGATTCACACAATTCAAATCACCCTGTGCAATAGGAAGATACAACACATCTCTTTTAAAGGGATTTAGGCGACTCCCCCAAATAATAAAAAAAAAAAGGCCCAATAAAGTGGCTTCCAAACCAGAAGGAATGGGGTATACTGCACTAAGGTATAAAAATTGAGGGAGAAGTAAAGATTTAGTAATGATAACCTTTTTCTGTTTAGTTTGTTGCCAAGACTTCCATAATCTGATTCTGGACTGAACTGCCTCAATTTTAGCTGACCAATTCAGTAACACATTATCACCTTTACCAAAATCAATACCAAAAATTCGGACCGGGTCCAGTACAACAGGAATGCCTTGCAACTCCATAACCTCAGGAAGGGCAGTATGCAGAGGATAAAAAAAACTCTTAGATTTATTAAGGGAGAAACCTACAACATCCAAAAAATTAGAAAAATGATGTAACACCTTATCTCCAGAGGTCAAATCAGCAACAAAGACACAGACATCATCAGCATAAGTTGAAATTTTGGCCTCAGGGGTACTATGAGGGGAAGCAATACCAAGAATCTGCACATCTTGGGCAATTGTATGTAAAAGCGGATCCAAACTAAAAACATAAAGAAATGGACTCAGAGGGCAGCCTTGTCTTAACCCCGATGAATAGGGATATAGGAGCCCAAATAACCATTAATTAAGGGCATAGCATAAGCATGACTATAAAGCAAAGCAATCCAGGTCATAAAGTGATCAGGAACTCCATAGGTTCATAAAACCTAAAACAAATAACTATGCGGGACCTGATCAAAGGCCCTTTGTTGATCCATGGACATAAGAAAACCCTTTATAACATCAACTTTACCAAGCTCTATTAGTTCCCAAAGCAAAAGGAGATTATTATAAATAGATCTGCCCAGTACTGAACAGGATTGGTATAGGGAAATCAAGTGTGGAGCTATGGACAACAATCTAGTATTCAATATTTTCATTAAAATTTTAAAATCCGTATTGAGGAGACTTAAAGGCCTCCAATTGGAAAGTAAAGTTCTATCACCTTTCTTATATAACAAAATTTGAATTGAAGTACAAAAATGGAAATTGAGTGTGTGATGTTGCAAAACCCAATTAAACACTACTGTGAGCACATCACAAACCAAAGGACTACAGGTTTTATAAAATTCTGCAGGCAAGCCATCAATACCAGGTGCCGTGTTATTCCATAAATGGGAAATTTCCCTTTTAACCTCATCAACACTAATCAGAGCAACTAAAGCCCATAATAGTATATCAGAACAAGGGGCAATATGGAGAGAGGAAAGGAATTGTTCTACACCAGCGCTATCCACTGGAGATGCAGCATATAAGTCTGAAAAATGTCAGGAGACTGCTCTCAAGATATCTGGAAATGCAGTGTAACTAGTACCAGCAGTATCCACAACTTCATTCAGAAGGCGATCCGCAGAACGCCTATGACTACAATCCAAAACATCCCCCAAAGCAGATTTATTAGCAGAACAAACCCTATGTTCATGTAACAAGGAAGTAGCTCTAGCATACTGTAGTGCAGCCATTTCTTTTTTTTACATTATGTTCCTGTGCTGTCAAAGATAAGCCTTGTGAGTGTATAGCTGAATATAAAGTCTCCAACTGCATACGTAAAGACAAATATCTCTTATATTTAGTCACTGTAGCATATTTAGACGTCCTCCTAGCCAAAGTAGAGATTTCAGATTTAGTGAGTAGCCACCAATCTAACAAATCCTCAGAAAGTCCAGATAGTGACAGACGAGCTTTCAACAAACCATGAACTTGGGCCAAAAACCTGTCATCAAGTAGCAGTAAAGAATTCAGTTTCCAATATCCCTGTCCCAGTTTAGCATGAAGGCCTACCCCTAATGTGGCAGTTATCACATTATGGTCTGAAATCTCCACTGGAATGGTTTGAGCTTTAATCATCCTCAAACCTGCAGAGACAAAAAGAAAATCAATCCTAGTGAATAAGGAGCCCTTAAAAAAAGTACGTCCACCAGCAGGATAAAAAACCCTACAAACATCCTGTAAACTACCCTGGACAATAATGTGATTGAGACAATGTGTATCATAGAAATCCTTATCAGTCCAGGTCCCCCGATCTGATTTATGTACTACACAATTAAAGTCACCACCTCATTTGAGAAAGCGTGACATGAACAAACAAGGCTGCACCTCATGAAAGAGATCCACTCGACCTTTCTTCGTAACTGGTGCATAAATCACAATTAGTCTCCAAGTGTAATGTAAATAAGTAAAATCCAATATTAAGGCCCATCACATAAGCAGTTCAACCAACTTGGTAACATGAAATCCATCACCCTAAACAACACCCTCCTAAAGAAAAAAAAAGAAGGACCCCATCGCCAAAGCTTTTTGGCCATATTAACCAAAGGAAGGGTATTGAGATGGGTATCCTGAATAAGGCAAATATCACAGGCCAAATCGCTCAAAAGTTGAAAAGTAATCAGGCGCCTACAAGCATTTTTCACACTGTTCACATTGAGGGTGGCTACTGTGAGATGAAGTGCCATGGCCATGAAAGAGAATCAGATAAAGGGTCAAAATAAAAATAAGTCAACATCAAGTAACCCTTCCCTTTCTAGTACTTCTCCGGGGTCTCACCCCCGACCACGAGGGTCGAGTATCCATAGGCAACTCCTTTGATTTATCATTCTCAGAATCAGAGGATACCATAGGTTATGAGAAGGTGTCAGAATCAGCTTCCATATTGGAAGACTAAGTGTGATGGGACAGGACCTCAAATTTATTACTTAAGGGAACATAGCCACCAGGAGAAGATGCTTTAGTCAATTTGGCCCTACCTGTAGTCTGTTTTTGAGCCCTTTTCTTTGTCTGAACACTAGGCTCAGGAGGGGGCATAATAATAATATCCAGAGGTTTGTCAGGGACAGGCACAGGTTCAGCAGGAACCGGAGAAACAACAGAAAGAGGGGGAGGGGGAGGGGGCGTAGAGAAAGGGTCCTGTACAACCGGTCATGGAACTTCCTATACAGGAGGCTCAGAGGAAGGTTCAGATATTGAAACCACTGACTGGGGAGCAGGCACCACAATATCAGGATATAAAAGGGGACCAGTGACTACCTTAACATGCAAAGAAAGGGACTTTGCCGTAGCAATATCCTTTTTCTGGGCATTAAGAAGGATCACATCCTGATCCAGGCTATCTTCCCTGTTATGGGAAGCCCAAGGACAAGATTTAAAACCATGACCTAGTTCTTCACACAGGTTACACTTTAGTTCAGAATTACAATCTGCACTAGCATGGCCAAAAGATAAACAAAGGGAACATCATAGTCTATCACAGGCTGCACTGAGATGGGAAGGGGAGCCACATTTAAAACAGGTACGAGGCTGCTCCACATAGAAGCAATGCCCCCATTCTCTACCTAAAAACAAACTATTAGGTAAGTGTATGGGACCCACATTCGTATTTCTAAGTTGCACTCTATAATGCCAACCACCATTCCACAAGTGTTCAGAGTCAAATATAGGCTGTGGCAACCCCAAGACATCACAGCGTTTAGCTAACCAATGCATAATATCATTAGCTGCTACATTCTCATTTCTAAACAAAATGGTGACAATTTTAATAGAAGGTCTAGTAAGTGGGATAGCCCGAAATGGTAGCCACAACTCAGTGTATTTAAGAATATCATACTTGTCCAGAATCGATCTAATCCTCTAGGGCTTTGAAAACTAATGTCATATAAGAAAGAACCTGATACATGAATCAATGCAAATATTTCATTTGTAAAAAAAAACAAAGATCCTTTCAAAAGTGGCTTTCCCACATAGAGATGGTCTGGAGCTACATCAAGACCTCCAATATACTGAAGGCGGACCGCATTCCATCGTTGAAGGGGGGGGGGAGTTCCTAAAGATATCCCTTCTATGAAATTCTTCCCAAGTAGATTTAGCCTTGTCCCCAGGGTCAGGAGAAAGGTCTGGAGGAGGGTCAGGGAGTGGGACATCCATGTCCATTCTATCACCCCACACTGGTCCCCTAGAGCTAGGGCCTTCATCACCCGCAGAGGAGGGAGACAAAGAAGGAACTTTAGCCAGCAGAGTAGTATCCAATGTAGGATGCTGAACATCCTCAGCACACAAATCCAAATTCAGGCTACCAGGCAAAGGTGGAGGCATATGTATCAAGTGGGACTGTTGCCCTCCACAACCAGGTATCAGGCTATGGGCAGGGTCACGTATCCAATGCCCCAAAATGCCTGGTTTCCAACCCACACTATGCAGGGCGACCTCTAAAGAGACAGGTAGTGGGCTAGAACAAGGCAACAGAATGGGAGAAGGCAAAACAGGTGAGACAGTCTGTGCATTAGGAGGTGAAACACACGGTCTAGGATGCATAGTATTCAAAAGTTCACCAGGCAAAGGTGCCACCGAGTTCAAAGGCGGAGAAGACACTGCTCGATCCAGATTTGTAGGAACCAAAAATTCCAATGGAGCATGGTGCAACACTGGTAGGACCGGTGCTACAGAAGATTGTTGCCAACTCTGCACCTCCAAAGAGCCCAAAGGTACCGCATCCGTAATGAAAGCAGGAAGAGCCTCCACAACCCCTAGTTCTGGTGACAGAGTCCATGTCCCAGGAGAGGCCGATTCAAAAGGGCTAACGGCATCAACAACAGCAAGTACCTGGTCCCGATGTACAGCAAGGAGGGACTTCAACCAAAGTTCATCTGCAGGCAAAAAATCTGATGATGCAGAGGCAGACTGAACAGGTAAAGATTCATCTGGTACAGCAAGATCCACAAGCATATCAACAAAATGGTCAGACGTCCTCAGTACTTCAGGCTCCAAAGCTGGACCTGAAGGAGTGGAGCTCTGCTCTCCTGCAGGTACACCAGCAGAATGACTGGGTCCCATGAACAAATCCATGGTCCAACAGTGCCCCCACACAGAGTAGGGGAATTTCCCCAGTGTCCTGGCTAAATTTCCCTCATTCACTAAAAATACCACCAACAGCTTAATCTGGCTCAAGGTCAGTTGGCATTCATCTGTATCCCCCTCCCCAGGTTGTGCCTGAAAATAGGCAGGATTTGTCTAGTGCGCTTGCCTGGTCAACAAAAAATAAATAAATACTCTCTGTGTGACCTTGGGGAAGTCACTAAACTGTCCAGTACTCCAATCTACGGGATGAAGAAACGGGAAGAAGAAGGACCCACCAGAGAATGTTATGCTGCATCAAAGCTGGGCTATCACGGGTAATACAAAATAAAATAAAATATAAAATATAACACAGTAATCAACTACTAAATGCCACTGAAATTTGGGGAAACTTCAATGCAGGCAAATTCAAACATATAAAGATCAAATTTCCCCAAACCTATCTTGTTGTAATGTGATCCACACCAATTTGCCTCTTAGGATCAGAAATTTCTTCAATCTCTATTGAGGCTCAGGAATTGATCGGATGAAAAAAACACTGGACTATGGTTGCATCATTGGATAGCTCCAGATTCCCAAAGCTTTGTTTAGATGACAGGATGTCACCTTGTCTAATTGTTATGAGATAATGGTCTTTTCCCAGCTTAGATATAGCAAAGACTACTTTGAAGATGTTGTACATCTCAACTGGATTATCCTGGGTTAAAAAAGTAACTGTATATTTTACAGGATGTGGGGCATTTGTGGATACCCCAGGACTCCTCAGATAGGAAAACAATGTATAAAATTATCATGCAAAGAATCATTGATATTTCTAAAAAAGAAGATCTGAGCACTTTAAAATCCCCGACATTTTGACCTTATTATTTGCTCGTCAAAATCATACATATTTGAGAAAATTATGTAAATTTGTTAATCCCTTAACATTCATGTTGTTTTCACCAAGCTGAGGTTTGACCAGTTACCAATTGAAGGCATAAATTGTAGATACTGTACATAACAATAAAGCATTTTCTTTAACTATGCCAATTTAATTAAACAAATGTTAAAGTATTAAGCATTTTCTATGACTTTTCCTTTTGTACAAATCTTTTAGAACTACCTTTCTAGTCTTTCTGGGTTATATGTTGTCACCTTATTTTCTTCTTTAAAAAGCTTTGAGTAAAACTGGTCAAGTCAACGGCAGCTTATATTAGCACTCTCTGTAATGAAATGTACTACCTTGGTGGAGAATTTGCCCTGTAAGTGTATTATATCTCATTATGAAATAAAGCATTGTGTGACCTTTCTAGTCCATTGCTCAGTGCAGGTTTATTTTTCTGTGCTTGACTGATATAATGTTTCCTGGCAGGGGCAGTGTGGAGCTGCAGCTGTGGTTTGCAACTTGTATTATTGTGCAGAGATGCACAGAGATAAAACTGCTATGGGTACTTGAACAATGCCCTGAGCAAATGAGAAAGTAGCCCTTCTGCAGTGACATCATCAAGAGGGCTATTGCAGGAAGATGAGATAACCATTGCTGAAAACCAAGCAAGCAGGCACAGAAATGTTAGCTATTTTATGTGAACGCATACCATAGCTAACATTTCAGCAGCTGTGTGGCTGGTTTTCCCTGTTCTGTGGTCAGCACTGATTTCTGCGGTCAGCCCTGATTTCTGTGGCCACTGCCGTGTCCATTGAATCTTGCCTAACCCAGAGCCCTGGTCTTGAAGGCTGAAAACATGAAAATATACTGTATGTTTTTAAGAACCTTTTTTTTTTTGCCCACCGATGATGCACAAAAAGGCTAGGAGTTCAAATCCCAGATCTTTAGATTAGTTACAGTTTGACCAAAGGATGATTCTTTGATAGATGGCTTATACTGAGAATTTTTGTAACTTTTTAATCATTAAAAAATAAAATCCTGTTTTTGAGCATGTGCAGTAAATTGTTTTTTGCAACAATGGTAGTTTCCATTTTCATTGGGCAAAATCGTTCTTTCATAAGTTAAGACTTCTATTTTTGTGAGTCTCATCAGTCATGGAAGTTGGTAAAAGAAGGGAAAACATTGTGCATAAAAAACAAAAGAAATGCTTGGAGTTGTAGTCTGAAACATGCTGTATATAGTTGACTGAGTGAGGTTTAAGGTTGAATCTTCAACTGTTGTTTTAAAAAATAATTTATTAAATTTGTCTGTTGTGAGCCATGAAAACATCACACACACACACACACACACACACACACACACACACGCTTTACTCAAGAATTGACCTAACATCGGTGGCTTCATCCATCTTAAGCAAGAATGAGACTGCAAAGTATGTACCAATAGTTTACTCAGATCACACCCTACAGGCAGCAACCATGGAAGGGTGGCACCCATAAAATGATGAACATATGCCCCAGGATTCCAGACTTATATTAAAAAACTCCTTTATAAAGCACATGTAGAAGGAAATACAGGATAGCTTAAAAAAAGAAACACACAAAGCTGAGTGGCAATGTGTTTTTCTTCACACAAAAAGAAACTCAGCTGTTAATCAAAATTGAGCACTTACAAAATGCCCACTTATTCAGAGTGGTTCCAGTAATATTCAAGGGATTACAAAATGCTAAAGTACAGTATAGTCAGGCAGCCATGAACAAAATAGAATTTAACCTTTTGCTATGTCAATTCACTGCAGAAAAGGGGGCAGAGAGGGGAAACTTTCTGGCATAACAATTAAAAAAACAAGATTGCAGTAAATTCCATATGATCCATAACCACCTCAAAGGGAGACACAACCCGTGACCCAAAGTGCATAAGGACTACCTTTCATAAATTTTTTGAGACATTATATACATCAATAACAACCCAAACTTCTCCCCCACCCATTTTTGGACAAGCTGTCATTCTCGTAACTTACAATAATAAACAAAAGGAGATGGAACAGGAGTTGTCTCTTTTTTTTAGTCAAGTTTTTGACCCCCATCTACTTTTGGTGATGGGAGTACATGGTAGAGCTGGCAGGCGGCTCTACCCCCCCCTCAGAGGGACTCAATCTTGGGACCCAACGTCTCTGCACCTGACCCTCCCAGCAATCCCCCATGTGTTGCCCACCCAGCCACCATAGCAGGGCCGATGGTGAAGGGCATCGACTCCCCCCCCCCCAGAGACCACCATTTAGACTCTGGGGGGCTGGTATGGAGCTGCAGAACCATTGTGACGCCTGCCAGCTCCATGTTTTACACATTTTCATCTTTGCCCCTTGCTGAATTTGCTTGCATGCATCTGGAAGCACATGCATGCAGCAACTGCCCACATCATTTCAACTCTAGATGCTCCAGACTATGCTACCTCTGGGCCTCCACCCAGGGGCAGCTTTGCAGTGGTCATGGTTGGATCCCCACCTGAGAGTGGAGAACTGCATTATGGCTGCTCAATCCATCCCCCCCACTGACCCCTAATGACCCAGACTCGTTCCTGAACCCAGGTCACTGGCATGGCGTGAGGTGTGGCATCCAGCCCCTCAATCCACAGTGCCACTGTGCCATCTCTTAAGGAATGTTAAAGACAGTAGTTAGATTACCCAGTGGTACATCAGATCCTGACTGAATCTCAGGGGAATTTTATATAAAAAGTTCTGGAATATATTGAATGCACACATTTACAATATCCTGGTAGTGAGTTTGTCCCCTGTGGCATTCCCTCACCTCTTGATCATGGTCACCATCACAGTTCTGCTCAAACCTGGGAATGATCCCCTACAAGGCTCATTAAATAATCACATTTCCTTGCTAATGGTAGACTGCAAAATCATAGAGAAGATACTGGCTGAACGAGTAGAAACATCCCTTCTCTATATCATACATGGTGATCAGACAGGCTATGCGCAGGGGCATCAAGCTAGCAGCAACATCAGAAGCACATCTAATATAATATAGACTTGATTAAAGGTAAAAACCAAAAAGTAGACACTCAACCAGGTCTTCTAGCTCTTGACACTAAAAAAGCCTTAGATCAGGTAGAAAGGTCATCACTGTTTCTAATTTTAGAGAAATGTGGTTTTGGAGTCCAAATTTCCTCCTAGATTGAGGTCCTATACAACTTCATTCAGGGTTAGTTATTAACCAATTGCAATAAGTCTTTGTCCTTCCCATGACATGGTGAATGATGCATGGCTGCCCCTTCTTATTACATTTTTACTGTGTGGGCCTGATTCTCAAAGGTTCCAATGCTGGACAAGGGGCTTGCAGCACAAGGAATGGTGCAATGTGTCCCTTGTGCCAAAAGATGCACTGGGAGTAATCCTTAAAGGCAGCTTGCATTGCTTGCAGGCTGCCAGCACCAAAATAGGCTACAGCAATACCCTAGGGGCTTGTGGCAGATTCAGGCTGCCAAAGCTCCTCAATCAGGATTCTCAAACCTCTTTCAGAGAGTGAATTTCTAAGTTCCCTAAGACCAGCCAAAGCTGGTCTAAGGGTACTTAGAAATTCACGCTCTGGGTGAATTGAGCACTTTGTGGCAATGTGCTGCTGTCTCCCAAGGAAACCCTGATATCCCGTTCTAATATTTAATGAAATCTCCTGGTAGTCTAGTGGCCCTAAAGCCCCGATTGTCTGTTATAATTATTAAAAAATCCATGGTAGTCTAGTGGCCCCCAAACCCTAATAACCTGTTATAATTATTAAAAATCCCTAGTAGTCTAGTCCCCTTCCACCCCAAGTAGAGATGCAGCAAAGTTTTACTTTGCTGGTGAATTTTCAGTGAAGCTGACAAATTTGCCTCCAGGAATCAGTTTGTGGGTTTTTTTGTAATTACAAATTGCACTTAAAAATACTCCAAAGCAGACAGAAGTTACAATTGTTGAATCCCCCAAATCACTGGTGTCTAGTGGTCCCCTCCTGCTGCTGATCGCCAGCCCCAGTGTAAAAAAATATATATATTATTTTTCAAATCCCTGGTGTCTGATGGTTCCCCTCCTGCCCACCGATCACCAGCAACAATGTAAAACAATATTATTTTTAATTAAATCCCTGGTGTCTAGTGGTCACCCTGGCCATCACTGACCACAATGTAAAAAACTATATAATTTTTATTAAATCCCTGGTGTCTAGTGGCCCCCCAGCCATTCTCCTGCCACAGTGTGTATATATATATATATATATATTTTAACTATATTGCTGGTGTCTAGTGATCCCCCTCCACTGCTATTTGATGGCCCCCCTTCCACCACCCAGGCCAATCTCCAGCCCAAATATAAAAACATATATATATTTTTAATTAAATCCCTGGTGCCTACTGGACTCCCACTCCTCACAACCCTGCCACCCTACCCCAACCCTGAGCAGGTGACCAGCACAGATCTCCACTCTCCACCACGGCTGGCTACCTGACTGACCTGAAATGAATGAGTTTGTGCTTGTACAAGTATGCACTCATTCATTCCAGGTTAGTTGTGTGGTTAGCTGTGGTGCAACAGGGATTTCATTGAAGATATATATTTTTTTACACTGGGGTTGGCGATCAGTGGGGGGGGGGACCACTAGATGCCAGGAATTTACAAAATATCTTTTTTTGCATTGGGGCCAGCAGTTGGTGGTGGGGCGGGGACCATTAGAAATCAGGAATTTAAATAATAACTTTTTTTTACATTGGAGCTGGAAATTGATGGGGGGGGGGGGCACTAGACACCAGGGGCCTGATTCCAGAATGGGTTACCCATGTCAAAAAGTGACTGGTGCCAAACCTAATGGTGGAAGTAGCACCTTGTGCCATGCGTTACACCAATTGATATTCCAGAATGCAGCCTGCAACATGACGCAGGCTGCCTGTGCAAAAGGTGTGCTAAGCCACCGGCTATACCCAAAACCCCCTGTGAGATGATGCCAGGGGGTTTATGACAGCAGTTACACCCGATTCCAGAGGGTGACTGATGGAATAGCAAATGTGCTATTCCAAGTCTACCCTGGAAGACAGTGGTCTAAGCACAGTTAGACCAGCTATTAGCTGGTCTAACCATACTCTACATCCACAGTTGGTGCAACTCTGTGCCTGGTGCACCAACAGCCACCCTCTCACTGTCCCACAGAAGCCCTCACCCATCCCACATTGGCAGGGCAGCCCTCTGTGGGCTGCTGGCACCCCCACAGCCCCATCCCCGGATATTGCCCAGCAGGGCATTTCACATCCCAGTGCACCACCATGCTGCTCTTAGCATGCATGCCAAGCACTCCATGGTTGTCCTGTGGCCCCCCCCACCAGCCCAGCAAGACATTGCCATGAAGTCAGGGAGTGGGGCATTAGGGGGGCCATGCCATGCAGGACCTATGCCATGTCAGAGGGGAGTAATGTGGCATGTGGCACCCTGTATAGGTGTGCCCTTCCTGTGGTGCAATGCTGGTGGTGCCACAAGTCACAGGACATAGTTGCCAGGGACCCTGCCTGTTCTTGAATCTGGCACCAGAGATTTAATTTAAAATATACATATTTTTTACACTGTGGTCGGTGATCGGCAGGGGTGGGGGACAATTAGACACCAGGGATTTAATAAAAAAATATCTTTTTTTTTTCATTGTGACTGGTAATAAATGGAGGGAGACCACTAGACACCAAGAATTTAATTTAAATAAAAGTTACACTGTTGCCAGCAATCGGGGGGGGGACCACTAGACAACAGGGATTTAATTATAAATATATATATTTTTTACATTGTGGCCAGTGATCATTGGGAAGGGGGAACCACGAGACAGCAGGAATTTAAATAATAATACATATTTTGCTACACTGGGGCTGGCAATCGGCAGGGGGTGGCACCATTAGACACCAGGGATTTCATTAAAAATATATACTGTATATTTTTTACATTGTGTCCAGTGGGGGAGCTGCCCACTAATAAACACTAGTGAAGTTTGTGGGGGGAAGTGTGGAATTTTGCCCAAGAAATTACAAAATTCCACACTTTGCAGTCAATCCACGATCTGCAGACTGGCAAATTTTGTGAATTGTGCTTTGCAAATTTACACACAATTCGCAAATTAATTGGCATTGTGAATTTTCTGGACTTCGCACATCTCTACCCCTAAGCCATGATCACCTTCATTATTATGAAAAAAATCACTGTTAGTCTAGTGGCCCACTCAAGACCTGATTGCCCGTTACAAAAATAAAAAAAAACCCTGGTGGTCTAATGGACTGCTCTAGCACTGATCCCCTGTTAAGTGAAATTCTGAAATACCTGGTGGTCTAGTGGACCACCCACCCTACAGGACCCTACCACCCCACTCTGCCATCCCATAACTGAGCCAGCGACTGGCAGAGCCCATCACTTACCATCACTGCCAGCTGCTGACTGAGCTCTGAATGAGTGCATATCGTATATAGTATGCACTCAGTGATTGACAGCTGTCAATCACTGAGCACATGCAATATACAGTACACACTCATTTAGAGCTCAGTGGGCAGCTGGCTGTGGTGGTGAGTGGTGGGCTGTGCCAGTAGCCAGCTCAGTTACAGGATGGGGGAGCTGGATGGTAAGGCATTGCAGGGTGAGGGGGGTCCACTAGACCACCATGTATTTTGGAATTTCACTTAATAGGGGGTCAGGCCTGGAGCAGTCCACTAAACCACCAGGGTTATTTTCATTTTTATAATGAGAGATTGGGGCTTGAGGGGGGGCACTAGACTACCAGGGATTTTTTAATAATTATAACGGGCCATTGGGGCTTGGAGAGCCACTAGACTACCAGGGATTTTTTTCATAATTATAATGGGAGATCAGGGCTTGCAGGGGCTGCTAGACTACCAGACTTCTCAGGGACATTGCCACATGGCCGCCCATGGCTTGAAGCAGCCTGTCTAGGTGCGCCTTCTGTCTGGTGTACCATTACAGTTGCCGTAAGCTGCACAACATTACCACTGGGACCCTGCCTGATAGAGAATTGAGCACAGGGTCCATGGCACACTGGTGATCAGTGCAAATCACATTTGGCATGGCTAGCACTGAGTTTTGACAATTGGGGTCTATGAATTAACATTGGAACCCCTAACCATTGCCATTAGGAAGCACCCAAAATTAAAAGGCCTGGACATTCGGAAAGACATGCATGTCGTCTCGCTTTTTGCAGACTAAATACTGTTGAATATTCTGTAGCCATCCCTGGTACTGCCACTCTGGTACTGGTGCAATGCTTATTAACTATGGACCACTTTCAGACATTATTTACTGGGAAAAGTGCAAATGGCTCCCCCAAGGTAGGACTGCACACAATGCCCTGCAGGTGGCAGGAGTATCACTCCAACCAGCATCAAGCATTACCTACCCAGGGGTTACAGTTAACTACTCAGGAAAATAAATTTCTGAGGAAAGTGAATTATGAGCAAATGATACTAAAACTAAAAGCAGATAGTAAAAGATGGATGACCCTCTCCTTGACACTAATAGGACAAATACAGTTGGTAAAAATATTTATGCTCCCTTACACATAGCAAGTGCTGCCATTGTGGGTTCCCCATTCATTTTTCAAGAAAATGAAGTCAGTAGTATCCTCTTTCTTTTTGGTAAAGAAAATGCTCACAACAAGAGATAACTAGTGAGGTAGATGATATAGAAAGTTAAGCCTTTATTACAAATTTGCACAGCTCTCCAGTCTCAAAGAGACTACACACAGTGGCAAGGAACATACAGCAATAGTCAAAATGGACACAGAAACCCCAAATGGTCCCTATTCGTATGCACTGGCCCCAGCACCGAAGCAATATGCCAATTGAAAAAGTCCCTAGCCCTACTACTAGAACCACAGCCAATGCATGGCAACAGAACCACAGGCTAATTAGACAATATGCTGGACTATTCCCAAGATCAACCATCATCCTGGCTCTTTGGGACAACTCCCTCTCTTCAGTCAGATGGTTTGGGCAAGGAGAAAGTGGATGGGTAAAGATATCACCAACATTCAACAACTCTTTGAAAGGGATAATGAAATCATTCAAACAACTGCAGGATATACACAGGTAGAATGTACATGACTTGTTTACATAAATGCATGTATGGCAAAGGCTGTATGAATTTGAAGGTAACCTAATTAACCAGCATGTTGAATTTCCACTAAAAGATTCCTTGGCAAATCCACCCCTGGATCAAATGCCATTTCCTTAATGTGTAGGATGATGATAAAAGTTGGAGAGGATCAAGCCCTGTGCCTCAAGGTGAAACAGACCAGGATATGGAGAAGCCCACACTCACCCATAAAGAATGTACTGAGGTGATCCTTTTCATTAAAAATTGTTTTAAGACCATTAAACTAAAGCAGACTCAGTAGAACTTTTTATCCAGAACATAATGTACTACATTCCAGTTAATGCCCATAAATGTGGTCCAAATTCTCCAGTAATGTGCCCTTAACTGAGGGTGGAGTTTGTTTTTTTTGTTTTGTTTTTTAACATTTAGCCCTAACCTGCACTCAATTAGCCACATCCCTGCATGCAATATGTGACATATTATAATGTCTAACATCATTGACAAGACAGCAAACAGGGATCCCACCACCCTGCTGCTGGGACTGGGCAGCTCATTGGGCAGAGCACAGGATCAGAATCCCAAACTATTGAGTCTAGCACTTAAAGAGGGAATAAATTATTGCCCAACATTGGATGAAGTACAATACGCCATTTATTGCACAATAGAGCACCTATAAAAGGAAGCCATGAATCTGGACTCCATACTGTCCAAGATTCTGAAAACCTAGCAGATGTACCTGAAATAAGCAAGCCTCTAAAAAAACATAAAGACAAGAGATTTCGAGAGGAGATTTATCAGTATAAACTAACTGGCAACTAATATATGCAAAAAGATATCCCAGATCCAATGGGATGTAGATTTCAATTGGTTCCAGAAATACAGGGACATGTGACAGATAGCACCTAGTTTTCCAGTTATACATATCAAGGTTAACCTCAATTACATATTCAGTAGCATAAGTGAATAGATAAAAAGTGTAACAGAGAGAATTTACCCCAATATGAGTGATATGGTAATGAAATATAACTGAAAGCTTTCTCACTAATCTGTTTTTTAACAAAAAAAGAAAACAATAAAAAACATTTTTACTAAACTTTCAATTTTTGGTGCTCTCTGCCCATTAACTGGTGCCGGTCTTCAGCCCTCGTCTCCCATATTAATTAATAGCAGCTGCCATATTAATTAATTGTAGTCATTTGTGGAGCTCGCTTGTTAGCCAGCTCGCTTATTCTGCTCAAAATGTTCACCCTCCTGCCCACCCCATCCCCTGCCTCTATTAAATACACCTCCCCATCCCTCTGTGGGTGCACACCCATCCCTTGATTGTCACACACTCGGGGTCTCTCTTAAAGGGCCACTGGTCTAGTTAGTCTCTACTACTGCTTTAACTGAATTACAGCCATCTGGGGAGCAGCCAGCTCCTCTCTACAAGAGTTAACTGATCAAAATAAATCTTCACCACCATTTCCTAGCACAAACCCACACTACTAATAACACTGCCACTGAACATCATGGCAGCACTGTGACTCTAACAACACACCCTGTGCAGACTAAGGACCACAGCTGGCTGAGAAACAGGCACAAAAATGGGTTTTGACTCTGTTCCCTGAGTTATTAATGTACAGTTATTTCTATTCCTGACGGTAACCCTGACCATGAAGGGCCTGACCACAGATACCACCACCATTCACAAAGGCTACAATTTGTCATTAAAGAGTACACCAGTCCAGTGTGAGACCAGCAGTAGTACCCCACTGGACAATCGACCCTCACAACCCCATGTCAGGAGCATAGCTACCCAGGGCTCACCACACCAGTATTATGCTTATACCCAGGACTATTTAGCATTCTTGACACCCCACCCACCACACACAGGACACTGACTCAACAGAGGGCAAGGCTGACTCGCCTATTCCCAAAAATATAAATGAATCTCATCTTGATCCTAGTACTGATCTCAGGAAACATTCACCCCAACCCTGGCCTCATGCCTGCCAACACTCAGACCCAGCTACCTATGGGGAAGTTAAGGACTGTGTCCTTAAACATCGGCAGCCTCCTGGCAAAGCTTACTCAGTTCGAAGCTTGGGTAACACTTGTGTAGCCTGATGTTATCACACTGACCAAGACCTGGCTCACGCCCAGAACAGTCAACACGGTGGTCTTTCTCCCCAGGTACAACTTGTATATGCTTGATCGCACTGGAAAAAGAGGGACAGATGCTTAATCTACTCCCACATCCCCTGACAGTGGCACAAAGTCCAACTGGCTGCTGCCAGCAATGACTGTGAATGCCTTGCAGTAAAAATCCTTTTGGGCAAGGGGCAGAAAGGGCTCATTGTCATGATGGTGCACATTCCACCAGGACACCAGCAAGTGGGGCTAAATGACTTCTTCAACCTCTATACCCAGGCTAGCCAGAATAAGGAATCTATTGTGCTTGGGGACTTTAACTCCATCTGGCTAGCCAGCTCCAGTTCCCCCCACAGGGACCTGATAATGACTATACCTAATGCAGGTGGTCCAGAGTTGCACAAGACCTAACTATAGAATGGGAACAAGTACCTTGATCAACTGGGTGCTGACCTCCTACCCTGAAAAGCGTACTAATATTCAGGCACTCCTAGATGTGCTGAGTGATCACTCTCCTGTACAATGCAAATGGTCCTCTAAGCTGCCTAAACAACTCCCCAGGCTAGTGAGAAACAGAGTCATCAGAAATTGCTTCATGGCAAATTTCATGAAACACCTGGACAGCATTGACTGAGCTTCATGGACACCTGCTCCTCTGTTGAAGCAGCCCTCCAGCTCTTCCTTAATCATTCCAACTCAGCTGTGGACATATATGCCCCTTATTGTAACAAAATGATAAACGGGAGGTGCATGAGCTGGATTATCCCCAAAATCCTCAGTATGATGCGGGAATGGGATCTCCTCTGGCATCAAGCAAAGGCTACAGGGACAGTCAAGAATGCCCAAAACTGTAAAGCCACTAGAAATAGATGCACATGGGCAATACGGCAAACCAAGGCCTACCACCACAAAAATTAGCAGTCTCAGTGTCTGAAAGATGGCAAGAAATTCTGGGCCTCCATCAAGGACCTCCTAGGGATGAGTGAGAGGTCCTCCCCTACCATGCTCCATCACTATGACAAAGTCTCCATGGGCAATGTTTTTAATGAGGTTTTTAAAGACCACAAACCAGCTTCTCACAGGGGTGAAACACCAACCTCTGAACCCCTGCCACACCATCCTAGCATGAGTCCATAATTCTGCTTCCAGGAGGTGACCACCAGGGAAACTTCTAAATATCTTACAAGAGTACTGGGCAAAACGAGGATGGGATGGGATTGGTTGATATGAAGCTTATCTCTATCGCTATTCCTGAAGTGGTTGTACCAATCATCAAGCTTTTTAATATGTCACTTTGGATGTCAGCCTCCCCATCTCTCTGGAAAACTGCCCTGGTCACTCCTGTGTTAAAAGGAGGTGTCCAATTACAGGCCCATCTCCATCCTGTCTCCACTCTCCAAAGCACTGGAAAGAATCATCGCAGACCAGCTCTCTGCCCATCTACATAAATACAACTTCCTCAGTCCCCAACAAAACGGATTCCACAAGTGGCACAGTACTAACCTGGCACTCATTGAGTTCACAGGCTATGTTCATGAGGCGCTTGACCAGGGAAATTTAGATGGGACAATCTTTATTGACCTATTAAAGGCATTCGATCTTGTGGAACAGCAGCTGCTACTTCACAGTCTAACCTGCCTTGGGCTGTCCTTTAATATGGTTGTGTGGTTATCTAGCTATCTGTCTTGGCACTCACAACAGGTTAAGATTAATGGAGCCATCTTCAAGGCCAGAAAAGTCATGGTAGGGGTCCTGCAAGGGACATACTGGGCCCACTCATGTTCAGCATCTTTGTAAACAACCTCCTAGTTGTGTGCTCCACTGCCGAAGTTCTGCTTTACGCAGACAACATGGTAATATTCCTTTGAGGCTACTGCCAAGACACACTGACCAGGGACCTACAGCACAATTTTGATCTACTGAAGGAATGGTTTAACACCAGTCTCCTAGTATTCAATAACAAAAAGACAAAGACCATGTTCTTTGTTGGTCGCCAGAAGAGAAGATCCACCACACCTTTCCTAATCGCACACAATCTGGACTCTACCCTCAAACAGGTCCACTCATTCTGGTATTGGGGGGTTACAAATGATGAGTCCCTTTCCTTTGATGAACATATAAGCAGTATCACTACGGCCGCAAACAGGAAGCTGAGGGCACTATATAGACTACGTTTCTGCCTCACCCCTGAAGCCAGGCTCCAGGCAGTCAAAGGCACAATCCTGCCAATTTTGGATTATGGAATTGTGATATATAGTGCAGCCATTGACACCGGCCTTCACAAAGTCCACTTGACCCTCAACAAAGCCTACAGATTTGTCCTAGATGCTGATCACCTCGCACATACTTGTAAGCCCTACATAAGGACAAAGTAACTCCCCCTCATGGATCTAATCAAGCTCCAGATCCGTACTTGCAACTGCCTCCCTGCAGGCATTATTCAGACCTGCCCCCAGTGAGCATGCTACAAGAAGTGTCACCAGATATGCATTAGCTGTACCCTTCAGGAAAAAAGCTCTGGGGAGGCATGCTAGGTCACCCACCAGGCTAAATGAGCTCCCCAATACTACCATCAGCTTCCAACACCCTTCAAATCCAAACTCTGGAAGTAATTTCTCCACCAGTCCACTGCTTGTGCCAAACTTAACCCCACTTGAAAACCAGCATACCATTTAACTGCCTCTCAAGCTTTGGCCGGGAGCACTTTTGTCCACACTGCACCCCCCCTTCTCTCCTCTACTCCACCCCACCACATGCCCCTTACCTGTCCAGTATACCCCATGTTACCTATTGTCCATGTCCCACTCCTACATTCCCCCCTAACCCCCACATCCCTTGCCCAGCCTAATCTTCCCTCTTCCCCACTCCTTTCTTACCATCCACCTGCCTATGCCCGAAACCCCAACTTGGGTCTTTGCACATAACTTTTCAGTTTGTTGCTCATTGTACCCCATTTCTGGGAATTTTGCCTCCAGCAGCTTCATTTATATTTTGATATGTAAAATTTATATCACGTATTTTGTTGTCCCTTTTCTATGTAAACTGTGTGTTAGTTTGTGTTACTAATTTGTCAAAACTGGCTACTGCAATTTTGCTGTTGCAACAAAATGTATCTTTTAAAACTGTTGATGAGGATATTTTGTAAATGAGCTCTTAGCTCAAAGGTTGTAATTAGAACTTCTATAAATAAATAAATAAATAAATAAAAATGATCTTAGCTATGGGTCCTATTTTTCCTACCCAATGCCTTAGCAGTTACTTAGCCCTGGCTCTTTGGCTGGCTCAAAGATGTGGATGTTGAAATCACAGTTTAAGCAGCCCATAGACTAAACTTTTGGAAATGTAGGGGTCATGTGTGAGTCTATGTTAGTCTCACCATTACTTTTGCTATCATCAAATGTCCTCTAGCTCCGCCTCCCACAAGCTCATCCTGTGTAAGCTATTTTCTGTTTCACCCTCTCCCTTCATAATTTTGTTTGTGTGAATTATGCCTCCCTTAGTCAAGTCTGACTCCATCTCAGACCTATTAGTATCCCTTTTTAATCTCTCCAGCTTTGATGAGCTCAGAGACCTGTGGTACCTTACAGTTAATTGGCTTGCTCCTCCTCTAAGGCACTCATATGAAAAATTTAATCCCTCATTCTCATCTAGCTAATTACTGAGCCTGTGCATCTAAATTCCCATTTATCCAACGATTCCCTTGTCAGCTGGGCCCTCGTGTCTTATTACCCCCTCTTCATTTTCAGTGCTGGCACTCTTCTTGATATTTTCATTCACCACTGTGTTGTTCCCTGCATCTGCTCAATCAGCCTCACCATGCCCCCCCCCAGTACATTTCACACTGGTTGTTCTGGTCTTTTGACCTGCTGTTACTCTAGGATAAAAAATGTCAAACTGACTGTTGCTTTCAGAGTATCCAGGGACACTGATGAGGCTCTTTCTCTCTTCCAGTCAAAATCTATGGTCATCTGAGACAAAAACATTTCCTATGTCTAAAGGTTTGTGTCCATGGGTCCCACCTTCGGTGATTCATTGCTTTACTCTATACAGAGCCTGTGACTCTGCCTGGTACTTCTACATAAGCATTTGTTCCTCTAGATGACTTATTGAGAGATAGACAACTTTATAATGCCAGCACCAAAGCTAACAGGAAAGCCAAGACAAATTCCTGCACACCTAACCACAACAATCTTAATTCCCCGACCAAGTACCCGAAGAGTATCCATTTCACTTTTGACCCACCTGCCCAGTCTACCACTCAGCTTGTCAAACCACACAGCTTGCCCTTCTGTTACCTCACTGAAGTTATTGTTTCCTTCAACACATTTTTTGCTTCCTATGTGATGTTACTACTGTGTTATATACCATTAAAATGAAATTAATTTCCATCAATTTTCCATTTCTATAATGCGAACCCACTAATTTTCACTATTAAATCTTGTATTACCATTTTTAATGGTTGATGCATCTTTCCAATAAATTACTTTTAATTATTGATGTTTTTTGTGTGCAAAGCAATAATTTATTCACCCATGCCATTAATTACCATGACAGGTATCCATTAAATATTTAATGGGTTTAGTACACCCCCTTAAATCTCATATCATGCCTTTTTAATGGTGTGCTTAATAACCATTAAAATAATCCAAGGAGTATTTGATTGGCATGAAAATTATGTTCACGCTGTGCCAATACATGTAGCCATTAAAAACAAATGTTCACCATTAATTAATGTAATTATTGCTACCAGAAGAAATTAATTGTCTTTTATTCCATTAATGTATTTGTTATGTTTGATTCTTATACATTAATGGACATTAATGAATAAATATGTGCCATTAAAGTATCAGTAAAACCTATAGAAATTAATGGTCCTAATAGACTTTAAACACTATAGTGCAACATCCATTCATAAAGGACTTGTAACCATTAAAATACTTTATATACATTTTTGTAAGTGTTTATAATATATATACCAAAAGCTGCAATAAAAGGTATACACAATGAAATTTAATATCTGAAATGTTATTACTATCCAAAAGAATCGTGCAATCCACATCTTTAAACCATAATAATTTTATTTTGAAGTTAAACATTTTATTGTTTGAGTATAATGAAAGGTACATACATATATGCATGCATCAGATACAATCTTTGATTTGTAATACTTTAAAAAAAAGTATCCTCTTCTTTTCTGTACAGTAAACAGTATGTATCATATTTATCATCATTCTTATTACAATCATGCATGTAAAGTAAAGCAAGTGATGCAATATTTCCAAATCTTTTTTCCAATTAACACATAATCTAAAGGGAAACAATGTTTAACCGACAGTGCAGCAGCTGCTGCAAAAATGACCTAGGGCTTTTAGCCATACATTTAATTTTTAATATCTCTTTTACGTCCATTATTGTATTATGCAAGAAGAACACCGACTGTCTTTTTGGCAGACATAAAAGTGTCCATCTTTTACATATCAAACAGCTTCCAGCACTGGGGTTATGCTAATGAGTGCTACCAACTCTGTCATTTGCTAGTAGCACACATTAGCATGTAACAATTGGCACTCTTTTTATACAATGTAATTACTGATGTAAAAGGTATTTTAAAAAATAAATCTATTGCTAAAAGCCCTGGGGCATTTCTGCAGTAGCTGCTACACTGTTTCTGTTAAATGTTATTTTCCTTTAAATATGGTTTAAGATCAGCATACACGGTTGTGTGAACAACTCTGTAGTGGTGTTCCCATGGTTCTATAACTGCAACCTCTAGCCATCATGTAGATCACTTTTCTCCCAATTTTTCTCCCTTCCTCCCTCTTTCCTGTAGCCTAATGCACTGAAATAATCCAGGTAGCAGGAGCTGGCTACCTTAACCAGCTGCAGAGTTCACTTCAGTGCCTGGACCCGACCGCCTATCATCCACTGTTGATATACTGTACATTCAGTACTGCTGGTACCCCTAGTTGTCCATCAAAATTATGAATGGAGTCAACTTTCCAGACCTATCGGTTGTCTGCACATCTTTATAATGTTAGTGTCCTTCATTGTTTTCATGTTCAAGAACAGCACGTAAAAAAAAAAAAATATGAATATGATTAGTCTCAAATGTAACTTCATGTTCAAGATGAGCAACACTGGGCTCTGCAGTCCCTGTCACACACAAGAGTATTAATGATACAGAGAATTGCTAATTTTGCTGCAGTGCACTTAACATAATGATAATGTGATTGTGGCTGCTGATCTGTATATACAGTAGATCAAATCCTTACACAGAACCTTTACCTGTTTTTTTTTTATCTTAAAAAAAAACATAAACCAGGTGGTCTAATATGTCACTGGGAGCTCCTCCACATGCTTGCCAATTTTTTCAAATAAACCCCAAAGGAAGGGAATAAATTGTAACTGTCCCTTCAAGGGGAAGGCTGCTTGATGCCTTTCCACTTCAAAAATCTCTGGGTCCGATTCCAAGACAGTTACGCCAGCTGTAAATGCAGTACGCCAGTCCTGATAGGGCAAATTGCAAGTTATGCAAGCAATTTGCGACATGTGCAATTCCAAAAGAACACTTACACCGCAACCCACAACTGCTATGACAAACTCAAGTTATGGTGCAGTTACACCAAAGAAAGCCTATGCCTCTGCGTAATGCAGCTCATGACAGGCATAACACACCAGCACCATGGAACTGCTATTCTCGAACAGGTGGTGTAATGAACCATGCCAGTGGATGGTAACATAAGATAGAACAAGGCAAAGCTGTCCTAACCAGAGCACAAGCCATAGAAACATCCCCCCACAAAGCCAGACTGCAGTATAGCCCCAATCAATAGGCTCCAAATGTGGAACTAATGGGCAAACAGTGAAACACCCAAACAAACATGCACTAGGAAGCTCAGGACACAGTGAAATACGTAGCAGCATGGCCAGGCAGGCCAATAGTAAGTGAAATACATACCTGGTGCAACATGTACCATGGCATGTAGCACAATAGCCAAACACAAAATGTGGGACAAGGCATTGCAATGTGGAACAGAGAAGTGATGGGACCTACAGTAGAGAACAGTGCCATGTAATGTGGGACAGTCAAGAGGTATGTACTGCTGACAATTTTGACAAGTTGTGACATGCGTACTGCTAAGCCACTATTGCAAGTTACACCATGTCTTGCGGGCGTAACTTGCGACATGTGTAATTTTGCATTTTCAGTCATATCTGACGATTATCTTGGAATACGGTGCAGCTCATATGTCATAGGTTTTCTGGCATAACTTTATGCACTGGCATACTTTGCGCCCTGCTCTTATCACTGTCTTGGAATCGGGCCCTCTGGTCAACCCTCATACACTGACATTTTGTGGTGTATTTATAGGTAGAGTGTGGTGGTATGTACCATTACTTTTAATGCATTCCCTTTTTGAAATGTGATTACCCTATTTTAAATCTGTTTTTGTTACCTATTGATGCCGGAGTTCAACTAACCATGCTATTATTAGTTGAACCCATGCATCAATCAGTGCCAAAACCTATTTCAAATCTGGAAATGACCTTTGAAAAAGATACTCCATTCAAGTGAATGTAGCAGCTCCCTACATGTTCTCCATATAAAGGCATCACAAAATGGAGTACTGGAGTGGATCAGAAAGTAATGAATTGTAATGGGATCATGCAGCCAGTTCCTCGGTGACAAATAATGATCCATTCTCTTCCTTTGCTGACTATTTTAAAAATTTGTCAAGCATCGTGAAGGAGATCCCACTGAGGTAAAGGAGCTCCCTATTAATACTTTTTATAAAATGACAAGAAATCTAGAAGCCTCATTTGTTAAAAGCATTCAATTAATTTATGTATTTAGCTTTTGTTGACAAAGTAAGCACACTGGACAAATACATGCCTATGTTCAGATATGACCTGGGAGGTTACAAGGTAATAATACAGACAGTGTAAGGTTTAACAAGGCTATACACAGGACTATGCAGTGATGCTGCCCACAGCATGGTTATCCTGGTATTTGGCCTCTTCACATATCCCCACACCAGTAACATTTTGAAACAATCTGGCAACCAGATTTTTCTGTCACTAAGCCCAGGATGAACTTAATGTTGTAACTTGTTTTGAAAGCTGTACTCCATGCCCGAAAGCAATAAACTGTAGTTTTTTTGTGAAATTTCCTTATTTTTTTCCCATACTATCAGACAATATGGCAGTTTTTATTCCATTTTTTCTAATTGCTGTGTGAAAGATGTGAGCAGAAATTGTGTTCATGCTTTCATTTTCACTCGTGGCCACACTATTCAGTCCATGCCTTTGAATTAGACAACTTCTCAAATGTAAAAGAAAACAACAAAACTCACACTCTTATATATTTGTTATTTTTCTACTTGTTGTATGAAGGATGTGATCATGCTTGACCCTCGTGCTTTCACTTTCACTTGTGGTTGCGAGATTCAAGCTGCTCCTCTAAATCTCAGAAAAGATAGTTTCAAAAATGTAAAAGCAAAAAGAAAAACAAACACAATGCCAAAGATTTTTCTGTACCTTTTCAGTAGGGTGTCTGTGACTATCTCCATTACCCAAAAGGGGGTTGGGCCTGGCTGAACAGTACTAAGAACTACTGGAACCACAAATATGAATGCTTCATTAGGACAAATGTCCTAAAGCAACGGCACACATGCAATAAACAGTAGGTCCAGCAGGCAGAGAAACTACTTGATTAATATTTTACATCTAATCAAGATTTTTGCAATTAGTAAACATATGTAAAAAATAAAAGCCATTTTATAAGCACAATGACACACTCCAATGTGTACATTATGCAAGATCACTGCACTTCCCAGGTGGTTGAATGCACTCCACCATTCACAACGCACCCAGGTCATGTGACAATCTAGCATAATGCACACCCTGGAGTGTGCTATTGGTAGCTCAGCACCAAGAAATGTGATGGAGCAGGCTTTCTTGTTAGTGGAGACGTTCTGTTGGATGCAAACTGTCAGTGACAGAGGTGACAGAGCTGCAGAGGGAGCTAGTTATGTTTGAGGGTTTTTAAGGTTCAAATTGATGTAAACTCATGTAATTTTTTTAAATAACATGACTATGGATTGTTTTCACTGCGCTGGTGGCTACCGGCATTGTGGCGAGTTTAGGGTAGGTTGGTGCTGTGTGTTTGCTATAGAATGTGACATGGATTTCTAGCAGTGTTTTTGTATGAAAAGTGTGAGGAGCTTTGTAAAATTGCCTTGTAATTTGAAAATATGCTATTCTATGTTTATTTCCGATATTAGTGTGTTATGGTCATTTTGTGTGGTAGTGACGTACAAGTGGTGACATCAAGGTTTTACTGAGAGAAGTCTTAAAATAAAACTGAGAGAAAATACCTTTAAAAATTTTTGCTGCTCACATGGTTTGTTTTTTTGTTGTTCATTCATCTTTTTCAGACACTATGCAGGCTTTTTCTTCCTCTGTGAGGATCTGAAATTTAATGTTTCTGTGTTCTGTAGGAGCCAATGTAGAAGGTTGTTGTGACACCATTTGTTTCCCATTTTAGCTTTAATTTTTCTAGATGTGATTAACTGGCAGTGGGCATGGCTAGAGGTTGATCAATTGGCTGTGGGAGGCGCTTAGGTGAATAACCAACTCTGGAGGTTCTGTTTTGTAGTTTGTGGGAGAATAACTGATTGTAGTTCTTTATTCTGATTGGCTAAAAACAGATACATCTCGTATAATAGTTGTTATGTTACAGATGTGAGTAAAATTGTTATGGTGTCATATTATCTAGTGTTTATAGCACCAATATTTAAATTAAATTTCCATAACCTCCACTTTTATATACATGCTCCTCATTGATCACTAAACTTCCCTTAGCTATTTGTATTTACTTTTATGCAATCTTCATCTCAGTTTGCCTTTGTCATACCAAACTGACAGCTCCATCTGAAAGTTACTGTAAAACTTGAAATTGTCACTGTCAAATAATTTTATTTTCACTGAAGTACTAATCTGTGGTAAAATAAATTTGCACTAATTAGCACTTTTTCCATTATAGTGAATGTGGTGCTGATGACTAAGTGCTAAATTTAATTGATGCAATTATTTTTGCATTTGTATTTGCACTAAAATTACCTTGCATGAAAATAACCAGTTTTACAGTATCATTTATACAGTATATTATAAAAAGAAAGCTTATTGAATATGTTCTATTTTCTACATCTATATACTTTTAGTGAAATCAAAAAGCAGTTAAGATTTGTATAGATGAGACACTGCTATCATAACTTAAAAGGCCTGATATTCAAAATCACGCAAAGTGAGTGCAAAAATGTGCGCTCTGCCTTGCAGTTGTCTGGGTGCCTGAAGATGCTATATTCAGTGAACTATCACACCAACACTATTCGATTGACAATAGGGCCATGTCAGCCCAGTGCTAAGCCACTTAGTACTGCCCAGACATGGCTCTGGAAGTATGGCGCCATGATAGATAGTATTAAAGCACAATTTACCATATTCAAATTGACCCATGCAAATGAGTCCATTGGGTATGCAAGGCACCAAGGTGCCATTTGCATACACTTTATGAACTCATTTGCATGGGTAGCCAGATATGTCTGTGTGGGGCCACCCCCTCCCCCAATTTCCTTGTTCCAAAAATGAAGCAGTCCCTGGTACTAGTGGTTCCACACTGGCCAGTCACCAGCCCTGTAATGATAGTGTAATGCCCTGCTGCTAGTGGAACCTACCTTCCCTCTAATTCTAGCCCTGTAATGATAGAGTAATACCCAGGTGCTAGTGGCTTTCCAATCCCAGCCCTGATGTAACAGTATTCATCCCTGGTGGTAGTCGTTCCCCTCGATCACCAGCCCAGATTTACAACCAACCCCTCCTGGCATCAAGTGGTCACCCAGACAGCACCAGGCCACCCCCAACTCACCTTAGCAGTAGCCACAATGGTGCAGTGGGAGCATATGGCACTTAGCACAGCCCTCTGCACACTTTCTCAGCCAGGCTGTTGTATGTACAGGCAGGGGTTGCACCTCTTATTTATAGGACAGGCCTTGTGAAGTGAGTCAGAAGGCATGAGTTCCTTGTCCACCTGAGAAGTGGTTACCCATAATTAAGCACACTATTTGCTACCTAATTGAGATTATAAAATGGTTAAAATGAGAGCTGATCTGAACCATAGAGGTGCATTTTACCAAACAATTTGTTATGGTAACAAATAATAAGAAATTGTTATATTTGAAAAAACTGAAATTGGTTTTGTGCATTTAAAAGATGGAACAGTGCAACTTACTTATAAAAGTAAACTGTGTTAAAATTAATTATGTGAGCATATTTCAGATAAATTGAGTGAAGTTCATATGGAATTAATAGTACATGGAGGTTCAGATTGAGCAGTATAAATCCTATTAAAAAAAAGTAAGGAAATTCTATGCAAAAAACTGTATTAATGCATCATTTAGGGTTAAAACACAAAAAGTCAGGAAATGAAAAATCTTTAGGGTTGCTCCTCCCCCCCGGAACGGACCATCATCCCAATTCACAGCTGACAGGGTCTGTCATTGGGGTTTTCCCATAGATGAGAACTACAGTGTTACATTTACAAGTTGGTGGGAGCGCAGGGCACAAAGGACCCATGCTCCCACCACCTTCCACAAGTTCTTAGTTTTTTACTCTTTCTCAAAAAGTAATCATTTGTCTTCCTAGGACACCACTGGGCTGAGAAATTAGATTTTTTAAATCAGCCATCTCATCCCTCACTTGCGATGCCACGATCGCTATCAAAGAATCTCATGATCAAAGAATTTGCAGGCTCATGACCAAAGTATAAAAAATGCTGTAATTCCAAAATTAGAAGAATTGTGGTAAACCACCACCATGGTTTGACAGAACGAAGCCCCCTGAGCAAAATCGCCCCTCATTTGACTTCCTAGGGCACCCCGGGCTCAGAAAATTTATTTTTAAAGTCGGCCATCTTGTCCCTCCTTGCCATGCACGATCAAGATCAAAGAATCTCATGATCAAAGAATTTGCAGGCTCGTGATCAAAGAAATTGCACGCTCATGACCAAAGAATAAAAAATGGTGAAACGCAAAGTTTTGACTGATTTGAATGAAACCAGCACCGTGCCTCGATAGAACGAAAGCCCCTGAGCAGATCCCACCCTCATTTGTGTCCCTAGCCCACCCCTGAGCTGAGTTAATTGTGTTTTTAGGTCACAATGCAAGATTGCAATCAAAGAATCTCGCGATCAAAGAATTTGCAGGCTCGCTATCAAAGATCATTAGCGAGCCACGATCAAAGATTTTAAAAGTTTATAACTCTATTTTTTGACAGTTTTGGATGAAACCAAAGGCATGGCTTGATAGATCGGAGCCCCCTGAGTAAAATCCATCCAAGTTTTACTTCAGGAATAACCCCTGAGCCAAGATATTTGTGTTTTTATGATCGGAAATCTAAAAACAAGATGACAGACCTCGCGATCAAAGAAATCTTGGGGACAAAGATTCATGAACCGCAAGGCTCCAAATTCTTTGACCACCAGGTGGGACGAGATGTCTAGAACCTCATTGTTTGTTCGAAAAACATACATATAAAATTTCCCTTTCACGTATAATGGGAACTTAAAAGTGGCATAAAATTTGAATGCCTGAATATTTGTTCACCAAATGAAAAGCGGCATGTTCAGACACCAAAGCTCTTTCAAACGAGCCATCTCGCTGAACAGCGTGCCACACAATAGCCACACAGGAACATGTACAGAATCCCAAAAGCTGCCTCCAAAAATGGATAATTTTGCATTTTTCAGCATTTTCATGCACAAAGCCTGTAAGTCCGACAGAAGCAAAATTTGGCAAGTCAAGAGATCTACCATGCCCCAGCATGCATACCAAATTTCAGGTGAAATGGTTGAATGGGTCCAAAGTTATTAAAGCACAAAATTTTGACTTTAACATAGAATCGTCATCTTAACCCTAAATACAGTGATGCGACTGCACCACTATTTTATATATATATATATATTAGAGGCAAAAAACTCTGTTTAATGCATTAGTTAGGGTTGTTCCACATTGACAAAAGTGAGGAAATTCGCTGTTAGGGTTGAAAACCCCCCTTGGACCCGGCATTGGGGTGTGCATTGGGATCATCAGCCCTAACTCTCACCCCATGACATGTGTAAAGCAGCAGAAGTATAGGAGAATGGGGTGAGAGTTAGGACCCACGATCCCAATGTGCACCCCAATGCCGGTTGGGGTGGGGGTTTCAACCCTAACAGCGAATTTCCTCACTTTTGTCGCTGTGGAACAACCCTAACTAATGCATTAAATGGAGTTTTTGCCTCTAATTTCCCTTCTTTTGAGAATGATAACGAGAAATAGTGAATGTAATGCAGAGGGGGGCAGCCAGCCGGCCCCAAGGCCTCGCTACATGTTGTGGGTTGTGGCATACTAACAGGGACAGCAACACAAACAGAAATGCTAACAGTGGCGACATGGTAACACAAGCACTAATGAGAACAGAAAGGGTAAGGCACATGGTGCGTAGGACGGAATGGTCTGCCATGTGATGTGTTGTCACATAGTAACATGGTGCCTGCAAACAGAAATGTCAATGGGCATGGTGATGTAAAGTGAAACAGAAAGATAAACAGTACTGTAGACAGAAATGGCAAAATATAACAGAAACGCAAGCACAAATGAAAACGCAAAGGATAACGCACATGGTGGCGCAGACGTCAATGGTAAGTGAAACGGGTACGGATCCACAAGCGGAAAGGGCAACAGTAACAGTAATGTAAGTGCACAGGCTGGTTTTCCCCAAAACCTGCATTGAGAAAGACAGTGAGTACAAATAATGTATGCAAAATAATGAGTATCGGCGCAGAAAATGAGATCTTGGAATACTAAATACATTATATCTCAGGATCCGTACGATGTAGAAAAAAAATTTAAAAGTCATATTATTTACAACTGTCCTGGCTAATTTGTATCTTAGCCCCATGGGGCTAAGAAGTTTTCCAACGAAAAGTCAGTATCTCGCACCGTTTCTGAGATACGGGCCCTGAAATGCGCGGCAAACGCCGTAATGTTATCCTATGGGAAAAAAAGAAAAGTTCAGAGCACCATAACTTTGCCTCCCTGTAATGTTTTTTCACCAAACTACTGAAAGGCACATCTGTGGGCTGTTGGCTGTCTTCCCTCCAAATTTCAGGAAAAAAGACCAAACCGTTATTTTGCAGCAGGGCTCCAAATGATTTCTGTTAAGTGTCGGGCCAGAATGTTATCCTATGGGAAAAATGTCAATTTTGAGTGCCGTAACTTGCCGCCATGTGATATTTTTCACCAAACTACTGAAAGGCACATCTGTTACTGTTGGCTGTCTTCCCTCCAAATTTCAGGAAAAAAGACCAAACCGTTATTTTGCAGCAGGGTGCCAAAGGATTCCTGTAATGCTTCGGGCGCCGTAATGTTATCCTATGGGAAAAACTGTCAAATTGGGAGTGCCATAACTTTGCTGCTGTGTAATATTTTTTCAATACAACACTGAAAGGCACATCTGTGAGATGTCAGCTGCGTTCCCTCCAAATTTCAGGCCAAAACTCCCAACGGTTATTTTGCAGTGCAGTGCCAAAGAATTGCTGTCATTTTCCCACAGACTAGAAAATTACTGTCGCAATTTGCGAAAGCTTTCACAAAAATTTGCGACACTTTCATGAGCACGAAAGTAATTTGCGAAAGTACTTTTTCCAGAAATTTGAAAAACATATTTCTGGGGTGTTTTACCACAAAATAAAGACATGGCAAGCATCCTCAGGGCCCGACTAGGTGAATACAAAAAAATTTAGGTTGCTAGAGGGTCCCAAATTTAAATGCCAACCATTTTTCTGATCACCAACTGAAAACAAAATGGCCGATTTGCGAAAGTAACAGGCCCATTTGCAAAAGTAAAAATGCATTTGCGAAAGTGTTGAACTTTTGTTAACTTTTCCCATTGACTTATAATGGGAAACTGTTTTTGAATAACTTTTGAACCGTTTAATATTTTTCCACGAAATCTTGAAGGCACATGGGGACCCTGACTGCACGTTCCCTGAAGATTTTGGGCCGGTCATGCAAACTGTACGACCTGTAGGCGCGACCACAGAATTCCAGAAAAGCGTAAACGTGCGCACAGATCACACTTAATAACTCCGCAGCCGTATATCCAACCAGTACAAAACTTGGCAGGTCCTGTGGCCTATGGTTCTTGGTCATAAATTCAAAATTTCAGGCAAATCCATTAAACAGTTGCAAAGTTATTAAGGTGCAAAGTTTTGGGGTTTAACATAGAAATGGCTCCTCAACCCTAACTATGGTAGCACCGTGAAAGATGTATCAGGGTTGGGAGGACCACAAAGTTGTACCTAGTATAACATGGCTGCATGGATACAAGTGAGCCCATAATGAACATGCAAATGGCCCCTCAGTGCCTTGAATCCACAATTGTCTCATTTGCATGCTATGGCTGAATATGGCCCAAAGGAGCCCAAGCAATAACTCATAAGGTCTACTCTATGCTCCTATGGGGCATTTTCATGCCTGTGCAGTGACACTGCACATTGTCACTATGTGCTGTGCTGTCATGGCCCGATATTTAAGCAGCACACTCTGGTTGGAGCACGTTGTCTGCATATTGCCTCTAAGCCAGCTGGCACTATATGTAGACTGTACACCTGTTTGTGATGCTCAAATGTCCAGCTCTAAATATGGTGATCATTGTGATGCTTGGCCAGCAGGTTATGATTATGGTATGCTATTTGTAATATAAAAATATAGTATCTGATTGTCTCACATTAGACAGCCTGTGCTCCATGGATGCCCCACCCCCTGGTTTCAGTGAAGCTACATATATTACACTGACAGGAGATCTCTATAATGTAATTAACTTCCTTGAGACATTGCATTTTATGGCTGTTTTATGACCTGTTGCTGCTCTGAAGCTGGGAAACTAAAATATACATTTTATGACTTCAGAAACAGGACATCATTAACCTGATTCCTGCCAGCTATCTCACAGTTAGGTGAGGGATTTCAGGATTGTAAAACTTCAAGGGAACTGGTGGATCAAAGACTCATAATTTTGGAAATGAGTTTTTGGTGATGTCACCTTATTCAATATACCTCCAAATAGGACATCCTGTTTGTATTTTTTTATATTCTAAAAGGAGGAGCTAGATGACTCAGAGAAAGGGTGTGGAGAGACACAGTTTAAACTATACTGTGTCTGAACTGTTTGATATAGTCCATCTTGGGACTCTAGAAAGACACATAGCTCTCTGATAAGACACTTAAAGAGGGAATACATTAGATAAGAAAAGTCTAAATGTATTGTGCTAGAAATTTTTGTTTTGTACTTTGCCTTTGTTCTTTTAAGTGATTGTATGCTCTTTGATATATTGTTCTGTGTTTACATTTTTTCATATTTTTATCATCTTTTAGTAAAATCTTTTATTTGAAAGACTGCCTGTGGTGTCTGCCAGTTCTTTTTTGTACGTGACGTATAAATGGTTAAGTCTGACAATTGTTCAAAAGCTTGATGGTGTTACCAAACTGGAAAAAAAGGAAAGAATATACCTAAGGTCTTTTATAGAGTTTTAAGGGTTCATTTTGGAAGCCTGGCTTGGTGCCCCAGGTGAAAGATTTTACCACAATTCCCAAAGAGTGTACATATCTAAGCCTGGGTATACTAGCATAAGGTTCACAGTTTGAATCCCCCCAGAACTTGAGGCTAAAGGTGATTTGGACCTGTTCTGCCCTGGCCACACTGCCCTTGACTGGCAGCCACTACTCAGTACTTAAACAAGATGTCAATGTTCACCCACGGATTGCCACCTATGGTGGGACTAGTTGTGGGAGAGCCATCCTACACACCCCAGAAGGCTTGCATCCAGGTCCTGGGCCAGGGTCATGGTTGTGGAGTTGACCAAGGGCAGGTGCACACAGTGTCATGGTGCCCTGCTCTGTCATACCGTTTCCTCCATTTTCTCCACACCATTCACAGCTTGGCAGTGCACCTGAGAGAACATGTTGAAGCACACTTCACACTGCATGGTGTCACAGCTCCCTCCCTTCTACATCACACATGGCCAGAACTGATACCAGGCCTCTACTTGGTATTAGTCATGTGGTGGAGTGATGAACCTCCCCTCCTCATAGGAGGAGAGCAGTACAGTGGATGCTCAGTCCTTTCCCTCTCCAGTTGACCACCTGCAACCTGGATGCACTTCCAAACACAGTTCATCAGTGAGGTAGGCAATAGTGCTGTCACTGAGATACTGGGCTGGCCCCAGCCTTTGGTTTTTATATTTTGAAAGCTTTCTGGTTGTGTTCCACAGAATAGAAATGTAATTTCAATAAGCAACAGGACATGACAGTGTGTGCCATTCTGATGATATAATAGCACTTCTCAGGTGAATTTAATGGCTTCCGCTGTGCCTGGTGCATAACCGCACACCTGGAGATATGCGATTATACTTAGCTGTAAATCATGCCTAACAACCACTCTAGAAATGAGTTTATTCTCCAATGAACACACACTCTGTCATGTATTATTAAAAAAAGCATCACAACTAAGGCATCATTTATCTTTTGTTTGGAGTCAGTTTTACAGTACAGTGTCGTATTTTAGAATTGGCCTACTCTGTATACACCACCATGACCCAGTCTGTACAAACCTCATTCCTGGAATCCTCTAGCTTAAGTTCATCGGAGGTCAGATGTGTAAAATGCTGACTCTCTGCAGCTTTGTTGTTGTCACAGACATTTTGTGGATTACTGCGAGACATTTCTGTCTACAAAATTGGATTATCTGCTGGCATGAAGACTTGAAGATCTTCTTCAGAAACGAAAACTTCAAAATGTTAGGTTAGTAACAGAGTAATGGCAAATGCAATTGATGAAAACATGTAGTGGCTAGTGAGTGCCCAGTATTTAAAAAATGGCTTTTTTTAAAAACTTTAACATTTTAAATTGAGTATTTATATTCAAAATTGAAAAATAAATTAATCAGTCCCCTCATCCTGATGTGGATCTAAGCCATGAATTAGACAATTGTAATCAGGATGTCAGATTTCCCCTCCCTATTGTATAAGGTGGTTTATAGGCAGAAATCAAACATGGATGCTGACCACCTTTGACTGATGGAACATTATTGAGTCTATCAATCTGCAGTCACCCGTAAGAAGGCAGAGTTCCTGTCCGAGGAGATTGAGGCTGCTCAGAACTGACCAGCTCAGCTCTTTCAAACTGTAGACAGATTGTGCAACGCAGCTTGCCTGTAGATTCAAAGAGCCTTTTCACAAGTAGAGTGTGATGAGCTTGCTTGATTCTTTGCAGCTAAGGTGGCTGACATCAGGGTGGAGCTCCAACCAGCACACTCTATGGGAAATGCTTTGGATCGGTGCTCTGTCACTGTCCCTCAATTTTCCTGGAGTTCCTTCGATCAGCTGGAGTTCATGGAGGTCATGTGGATTGTCCAGAGTATGCACCCTATGTGCTGTAGTTTGGATCCAGGACCAACTACCCTGATTATGGGTTCTAGTGATATCATTGGCCCAGTCCTAGCATGGATAGTCTGGTGCTCCCTAGAGACAGGAGAGTTTTCTAGCTTCCTGAAGGAGGTGGTGGTGACACCCTTCCTGAAGAAAGCTTCTTTGGATCCAGACTGCCCTGCTAACTACAGACCAATTTATAACCTTCCCTTTTCAGGGAAGGTGATAGAGAAAGTAGTGGCCATACAACTCGAGAACCATTTGACCATCCATGACATCTATGAACCTCTCCAATCCGGTTTTCGAAAGAGGCACAGTACTGAGATGGCGCTGGTTCGGGTGCTCAATGATCTCCTGATTGCAAGGGATCGGAAAAACCATTCCATCTTGGTTCTTCCAGATCTTTCATCAGCGTTTGACACTCTGGACCATGGGGTTCTTCTCGATCACCTGAGGTTCATCTGTGGCCTGTCAGGTACAGTACTCAAGTGGTTTACATCTTTCCTCACTGGCAGAACTCAAAGGGTGGTGTCGGGGATTCACTCCTCTGATCCAGTCTTTCTGTTATGTGGGGTTCCTCAGGGGTTGGTGTTGTCCCCCATGTTGTTCGCAGTGTACATGCTACCCCTCAGCGACATTGTAAGAAGATACAGTTTGAGGATTCACTGCGATGCTGATGATACCCAGCTCTACCTTTCTTTTGCACCTGACCAGGATAGAGCTGTCTCAGTATTTAACAACTGCCTCACTTAAATCCAGTATTGAATGAACTCAAGCTGGCTGATGTTGAACTCAGAAAAACCGAGGTGTTGGTTGTAGACCTGGGATGCCGGATAGAGGGGTCAGAGGCAGGTTCACCTTTGGGTGCTTTCCTTGGGGGCTTACCGCTGTTTACCTCTGATTGGGTGCGAAACCTTGGGGTGATTTTTCATGAAGGGCTGACACTGCATTTTCAGGTGCCGGCAGTCATCAAATCCTCTTTCCACCATCTGAGAAACATCTCCAGGGTTAAGCACGTTGTTCTGTCTGGTGACCTCCCTACATTGATCCACGCCTTTGTGACCTCGTGCCTTGATTACCGCAATTCCATTTATCTAGGGCTACCCTGGGTGGATATCTTCTGCCTGCAGCTGGTGCAGAATGCTGCAGCCCAGTTACTGACAGGGACTCCTAAGTCTTGTCACATCTCTCCGGTGCTGCGTAAACTGCACTGGCTGCTGGTGCCGTGTCAGATCACCTTTAAAGTCGGACTTCTGACTTATAAAGCCCTACATGGACACAGCCCAGACTACCTGAAAGAGCTTCTGGTTCCTTACTGCCCCGGGCCATCGCTCCGCTCAGCTGGTGAGCAGTTGCTGGAGATTCCAGGGGTTTCCTTAAAATCTTCTGGGGCCTGGGCATTTATGTACGTGGCCTCAGACCTTTGGAATTCTCTACCCTGCCATTTGCAGGAGTGCATGACTGTGGAGGGATTTAAACAGGCCCTTAAAACACATTTATGGCATCAAGTCTATTCCGTATGATTTTACTCTGTTTTCTACCTGGATTTTGTAAGTACTGATAAGTGTTTGTATTTATTGTTTTTATGTGTAATTTTAACTTATTGTTAGGTGCCTTGGTTTGCTGAAAGGCAAATTACAAATAAAGTATTATTAATATCATTATTATTATTATTATTATTATTATTATGACCACTGCTTCCTCATGGAGAATATAAGAAACGTTACTGATGTTCTGGAAGCATGTATGTTGTTTAACATACATACTGTATATTAACTAGGTCAGGACACTGGCACAGTTCTTCAAGGTGTAGGTGATCAGCATGTGTGCCCATGTTATCATTACATAGAAACATAGAATTTGATGGCAGATAAGGACCGCTTGGCCCACCCAATCTGCCCATTTCCCTACCTAATGGATAAGCTGCAGATCCTAGTTAACCAGCAGCCTACTTCTTTCTACCCCCAACCCCTAGAATTGCCTTATGGCTGTCCCATGCATGCTTGAATTCAATCACTGTTTTTGACTCCACAACCTCCTCCGGAAGGTCTTTCCATGCATCCACAACCCTCTCTGTGAAAAAATACTTCCTTACATTACCTCTGAGCTGCCTCCCCTCTATCTTCAAATTGTGCCCCCTTGTTCTTGCACACCTCTTTTTTGAAAGATGCTACCCTCTTGGACTTTGTTGTTTCCCTTGAGGTACTTGAACATTTCTATCATGTCCCCCCTCTCCCTCCTTTCCTCGAGGCTAAACATATTAAGCTCCTTTAGTCTCTCTTCGTATGTCTTCCGGTACAGACCCTGCACCATTTTAGTTGCCCTCCTCTGGACAGCTTCCATCTTGTCTATGTCCTTGCGGTGATTGGGTCTCCAGAACTGCACACAGTACTCCAGATGGGGTCTCACCAGCTATCTGTACAGAGGGATAACAACTTTCTGTTTTCTACTGGTGATGCCTCTCCCTATGCATCCTAGTATCCCCCAGCCTCCTTCCTGCCCTCTCACATTGCTTGCCCACCTTTAAGTCATCTGATATGATCACCCAGGTCCTGTCTCCATTTTTGTTGTTGTTAGTATCTCACCCCATTGTGTACTCTTCCCTGGGTTTTGTTTCCGGGTGCATTACCTTGCACTTTAGCATTAAATCTAAGCTGCCATACATTTGACCATTCCTCTAACCTTGCCAAGTCCCTTCTCATCCTTTCCACCCCACCTTGTGCATCAACTCTGTTGCAGATCTTTGTGTCATCTGCAAAGAGACATACTTTTCTTCCAGTCCCTCTGCAATGTCGCTTACAAGAGACATTGAAGAGGACCAGTCCTAATACTGAACCCTGCGCACCCCACTAGTAACCCCCCTTTCTTCAGAGTGGACTCCATTTACTATTACCCTTTATGTCCTATTCTCCAGCCCATTCTTTACCCAGGCTATCATCTTGGGACCCACTCACAGGCTGGCTAACTTGTATATTAATCTTTTGTGTGGGACTGATTCAAATGCCTTGCTAAAGTCTAGGTAGGCCATGTCCACAGCCCCTCCCTGATCTACTGCTTTGGTCACCCAGTCAAAGAAATCTATTAGATTCATCTGGCATGACCTTCCTGCTGTGAATCCATGCTGCCTTGGGTTCTGTGCCCCTCTGGCCTCTAGGTACTCGACAATTCTTTCCTTCAGAAGTGATTCTATCATTTTCCCTATCACTGAGGTTAAACTAACTGGTCTGTAGTTTCCCTCTTCTGCCCTGCTCCTACTTTTGTCTCCATGTTGTACTGCCTTCTTTCCTCTGAAATAGACACCTTACATATATCTTGTTCACCCCTGTGAGATACTTAGGTATCAGTGATGTCCCCTTTCACTCTGCTCTCCTCCATGGAGAACATGTTGAGATACTGCAGCCTTTCTTTGTACAGCTTTTTTTACCTTCTCTCCTCCACCCCACTGCAGGATATAATTTTATGGACCTCAGGGTCATCATATCTGATGACCTCAAAATAGCTTAACAGTATGACAAGGCAGTAATAAAGGATAATGAAATGCTGGGGTGCATATCTGGGAGGGGGAATCTAGCGGGAGGCGGGAGGTGGTGCTGCTGTTGTATAATTCACTGGTGAGACCCACACGTGGAGTTATGTTTCCAGTTCAGAGGCTGCACCTCTGCAACAACATTGACAGGGTGGACATGGTATAGAGAAGGGCTACCAAAATTGTGAGGGACTGCACAAAAAGCTGTACAAAGAAAGGCTGCAGTATCTCAACATGTTCTCCATGGAGGAGAGCAGAGTGAGAGGGGACATGACTGATACCTAAGTATCTCACAGGGGTGAACAAGATATAGGTAAGGTGTCTATTTCAGAGGAAAGAAGGCAGTACAACATGGAGACCTAAAATGAAGCTTGGGGGGCAATATAGGAGGGATGTGAGTAAATACTTCTTTATGGAAAAGGTCATGGATGACTGAAACAAACTATCAGAAGAGGTGGTGAGGACAAAGACTTGGAAGCTACAGGCATGCTTGTGAGAGACACAAGGACAAGCTAGCTAGGGGAAACGGAGGTGGAAGGAATGTCACTGACCCTAAGGGTCAGAGTTATGAGAATAGGACCGGAAAATTGGGGCTGACAATATGGGCTAACCGGTCCTTTTGTGCATATAGAATCTATGTTTCTATGTTTTACTGGGTAATTGGAATGTGCATGGTAAGGGTCATTGTCACCTGTGTTTTATGTGGGTGTGCATCTCTTTAGGGTGAAGGCTCATGCATGGGAAGAGCATTGTAGAACTCTGGAGCATGGTAAAACCTGCTTGCACACTTACATGATTGGTTGTAGGGTGGGGAGGCTGGAGCAGTTGAGGGGCGTTCAAGGTGCAGTGAGTCCAGTTGTAACTGACAGTAAGTTAAAAATATATGTTTTCAGCCAGCTGTAAAAATACATAGTATATTAAAAACATTATGAACTGAGATGTCCAAAATAAGAAACATTGCAGTATTCTCCTACCACCCCACACCAACTTCAACAGTCCTGGCAGCAGATTCCAAAACCATCTCCTTGCCCTAATGACAAGTTACCCCACCAATATAATTGTGTTTATGAGAAAACAACCCCACCCAACCCTCGTCATTGTTGGTTTTGTACTCTAAAGTCTCCACCCATCCCTGCCATCATGATACTGTGCACCATCAGACATGGACATTTCTTCTGTCATGGCCTCCTCCCCATGAATGCATGTTACCTTTGTTACTGTATCCCATTGGATTCAAGCAATTTCACCATCTTTTGTTTTACCTTGATTTCCATTTATTTAGCAACTTCTTATTTGAGACTGTTCAGTCTACATTCCCTATCCTCCTCCATGCTGCAGTTCATGTGGAGCATGACAAATTCATCTGTGATGTGGTTGTGCACTTACTTGTCAGAAAATATGTATTTTTATATACAGATCACCAGACAACCTCAGGTAGAGCACTATTCAGCTTCCAACCGTCATTGCTGAAACAGTTAAGTAATTCAGTTTATTAAAAAAAATGTCATTTGTAGTTGAACCATTGCACAAATGATAGAACTTTAGTTTCTTAACACTAGGTATGACACGAACAGAAGGTGGCAATGGGGTGCTGATGATTAAACAAAAGCAGAGACTTGTGCACCAGGATCACCTTTACCAAAACACACTCACATCACAGGACATCATTAATACTAGACCACACTTTAAAAAATAAATGTCCATACTGGGAAATGGGATCATGCAACGTTAAATTTGATACATTGCTCTCAATGTCACAAAGTAAATAAATGGCATTTTACATGAAAACCATTATTCTGAACAGGGTGTGACCATATTTACACAGATTATATTCATTGCATTAATTATTTAAATGTAATTTGTCCATCATTAATATCTGCAATGTTCTCCGTGTGACAGATTTTAATACAGTGCTCCTTTTATTGCAAACACCGACAACATTTTTTGGTTGCGTTCAGCAAAACAATCAAGAACAAGGTGTCATTTAAGGAAAAATTGCTGAAAATTGGGATTAGTGAGGAGGGCATCAGTGCCACTGAATGTAAGGAACTTGACCAAAAAATGCACAGCAGTGAAGTTGAATTTTGTGTTGTCCAGAATATGCCTTGCTTACATTGATCTGTCTAGAAGAGAAATGCATAGGAATAACTCTATAGCTTGCAAAATGGTGATATAATTGATTAGCAAACCTATATTTCTGACATCATTAGATTGCTACTCATTTTATTTGTTGTTCTATTCAATATTTTGTAATCATCTTATAGCTAGTTTTGTAATTAAACCCACACCATTCATAATTTGTGGCCTGCACTGGAACGTTTTAAAAATATTGGGCCCTATGCACAATGCCAATGTGCCGTGGAAACTGAGCATGTTGGCATCGCTACGTCTGAATGCCACAGAGTGAGGTCCCACAGACCCCATGCAGCATTCACAGAGGGGACGCATGACAGTTACACACCCGATCCCTCAGCCATGTAGACAGCAACATGCTGGGGGAGGGTGGGGGCATGCCAGGGGCATGCTGCCACTAAGCAGCATGCACCAATGCAGGATACACTGGCCACAGGGGTGCAGATGGCTGCACAGTTTACAGCAGCTGGGACCCTGCCATCACCCACTGGGTGCCCCCACAGACATGACCCACTGGTCATGACGGGACCATGCGCCAACCTGCCATGTCACCCCAGCCCTGCATGCTACTGCGGGGGCTGGAGCAGCGGTACTGGTGGGTGCCCCTATAGCTTGGCACAGTGCCCATAGCCACTGGGTAGTGGTTCACCCAGACTCTTAGTTTCCATTCAACCCCCCACACACCCCCATGCCCCATCCCTGGACTAGCCCCCCCAACAGGTGCACTGTCATGTGTGCACATCATTGTACAGAATGGCACATGATGGGGCACACCTGTATGGTGTACCAGTCAGAACAACCCCCACCCCCAAGCCAGGCACACACCCATCCCCACTGGTGGTCAGTTTCCCCCAGCACCATCAGCCCACCCCCATCCCCCATACCTGTTGGTTGCGGCTGGGCACTAGAGGCCCAGCAGCATAGCCCTCCACACACCTCCATGGCTGCTGGCTGTCTGACTTACATAGGGTGCACACAGCTGACTCACACCCTGTGTAAGTCAAACAGCTGATGACCATGGAGGTGTGCAGAGGGCTATGCCACTAGCTGTCTCTGACCACAGCACCAGCTGGATGGTGAGGTATATTGGTTGGTAGTTGCCATTGCTGTGGGTGGGTGGTGGTCCACTGGTGAATGGAGTGTAGTTTGGGGTTTGAGGTGCCTCATTGTAGTGGTGGTGAGTTGGCCAGTATCAGTGTCATGGCTGCACTGGGGTGGGGGCTGCCTTGTATAGATGGGTATGGGCAGCGGTGCTGTGGTGGAGGATGGGGTGTCAGTGGGGTCTGGATACAGGCCCATTGGTCCAATGGGGTTGTTAGCTTGGCAGCGTGGGTCTGTACACCTGTGGGTGCTATTCATGCACCCGGTTCCACACCTGCCTGCATTAGGATTCACTCTGGAACCCAGAATTGGCTACTTATTGGATGCCCGCATGGGTCTGCTACTCCTCCTGGCCACCCTGCAGTTACCTGCATTCTGGGGGGAACTGGGTCACAGACAGGTGGTGGCCAGTGGTGCATACTGGCTGGTGCACACCTGTCTGCAGGTGCAAAGCTGCGCAGGCAGGGTATGTGCATTTGGCACGTACCTTACACCCACTAATGCATAGGGGTCATTGTGTGTTGAGACAACAGTATGAAACTGCCTAATAGATTTATAATGAGAATGCCTGAAGATGGTGTAACCACATATTATTTAAGTTTTAAGGCATTACCAGGGGCTGGGTTAACATCCATTAATCTTACCTGGAGGGGAGGCATGAGTCATGAGCCATAGCCAAGTTTCTTATGCCCCAAGGGTTAGATTAACAAAGGTAACACAACCTCTGAAGTGCCAATGCTATTATAAAAATAAAATGCTTTTAATTTTTTTAACAGATTTATGTGCTAGCTAAAACTCGAATTGCTCTATTGTACAAAATGTTACCATGTTAGAATGCTGTCAGCAATCAGAATGCTCCATGTTACACCATCATTTTATAATCTGCATGATACAACCAGTGGTTGGTTTAACAGTAGTAAATACAACACTCAGTTGTGTAGTGAAGGCATGAGGTGAAGCAACGAGCATCAAGTGCCTTGGGATTTTATTACCTACTGTAAAACCAGCTCTGTGGAGTACCTTAATGCTATCTTATAAAATTTTCATAACAGTATAGTCGTGTTAACATAATGGTACATAAGGTTCCATTTATTAACAGTAACATATTTTACAAATCAAATCAACTCATCTTTATTTTTATAGCGCCTTTCAAAACCATGGCGCTGTACATGAAAACCATACACATAAAGATAAAATTTTAAACCAAGCATAAAATAAATCATCCTTAGCTAGGAAAAGCTAAACTAAATAATTAAATCTTTAACTCCATTTTGAATCTATCGACAGTTGGGCATTCTCTCAACCAGTGAGGTAGAGAATTCCACAGGATTGGTGCTGAGAAAGCGAAGGCACGAGATCCTGATGTCTTTAATCGAACCCTGGGAACCTCTCGCAATCCCTCCTTGGCAGAATGGGGAGGATGGAGGGGGCAATAGGCTACCAGGAGATCTTTCAGGTAACCGGGTCCCTGATCATGTAGGGCTTTAAAGGTTAGTAAACCAACCTTAAAGGTGATCCGCCACCAAACAGGCAGCCAGTGCAGTTCGTGGAACACAGGTGTAATATGACTGGTTCTAGAGGTCCCAGTCAAAAGCCTGGCCGCCACATTCTGCACCAGCTGCAGGTGGTGGATATCAACTCCAGGAAGCCCTAGGTAGAGGGAATTGCAGTAATCAAGATGGGTAGTGACAAAGGCATGGACCAATGTTGGAAGATCACCCGGAGGAACCAGGTGTTTCACCAGGGTGATAGTCCTCTGATGGTAAAAAGAGGATTTGACGACAGCTGATACCTGAGATTTTAAGGTCAAACCATCGTCAAAAATAATGCCCAGGTTATGTATCTGATCAGAGGTAGCGGTCGACATACCACCCAGTAATAAGCCTGATGGTTGTCCAGCCCCCAAGCCCACCCCTGGATGACCTGGGTCCACTACCAGCACCTCAGTCTTATCCGGATTCAATCTCAGCCAGCTGGAACTCATCCAAAGTCTGATTTCAGAAAGGCAATTGTTTAGCACGGAGAGTGCATCATCTTGCCCCGGCAGAAAGGACAAATACAGTTGAGTATCATCTGCATAGCAGTGAAAACCCAGACTGTATCACCTGATGATATCTCCCAATGGCAGCATATACACTGCAAACAACATGGGTGCTAGAATGGAGCCCTGTGGTACCCCACAAGGCAGGGAGTGAGCACCAGAGGAATAAATTCCAGAGGCAACTCTCTGAGACCTGTCTGTGAGGTAAGAATGGAACCATTTGAGGACTGTACCAGACAGCCCACAAAAGAACTGCAGGCGCTCCAACAGCACACCATGGTCTTCAGTGTCAAATGCAGCAAAGAGATCGAGAAGGACCAGAATGGTATGTGCCTTTCGATCTCTAGCCATTAGGAGATCATTCAGTACCTGGACAAGGGCAGTCACCGTGCTATGCTTCTTCCTCAAACCAGACGGGAGAGTATCATAGACATTGTGAGTTGTAAGATGATCATCCAATTGCAACGCAACCGCCTTTTCAATAACCTTACCAGCAAAAGGCAGGTTAGAGATAGGCCGGTAGTTGGCTAGACAATCTGGGTACAAGGAGGGTGTTTTAAGGAGTGGTCGAATGACCGCCTCCTTGAGGGGGTCAGGAAAGACCCCCCTCTCCAAAGACTTCCAGACAATGTCAGCAAGGATTGGACAGATAACCTCTACACATCCAACTAAAAGGGGTGTAAGACCCAGATCCAAACTACAACTGGTTGGTTGCAGTGTTTGGATGATCTTCACCATATCAGTGAACTCCAGCCAGCAAAAATCTGACCAGACAGACCGAGTGCATGCCACTTCCTGTCGACCACTGCAATCCCTCATAGGAGAGGTCGGACCGATGCCAGACCTGATGCTGGCAACCTTATCTGCAAAAAACTGAGCAAACTCCTCACATCTCAGCTGAGAAAAAGTGTCTCTGGGCTGGAGACAGATTGTGCAATCCAATCTGTCAATGGTCTGGAAAAGCTGAGCTGGTCGATTCTGTGCAGCAGAAATCTCCTTTGACAGAAATTCTGCCTTCTTACGGGTGATTTCTGATTGATAGCCATCATAATGTGCCATCAACCTAAGCCTGTACTTTACTGTAGATAATGACATGGATATTGATATCTTGATGAATTTCACTGAAGGTGACATAAAGGACATATTTAAAAAGTTCAAAGGCTGATATTTATTGCAACAATTTGTACAGAAACAAAATATCCAAAATACAACTAATTCACCATCTGAAGCAATAGGAATCGACTCTACAAAACCAACTGAAGAATGTACTGTTTCAATGGTTACATCATCAGAAGGTTACACAGTTGAGAAAATGTTTGAAAAAAAAAAACTTAGAGGAAAACCAAAATAAGGGGCAGTCCTTGTTCCATGGACTAATAAAGGATGCTGCAGAGGCAGACAATATATCGAAAAATGCACAAACATTTTTGCAAATTACGGAAAAGAAAGAAGCTTTTTTCAAGTACTTGATTATGTAGCACCACAACTAACAAGCAAAAAACAAAAAGTATGGGAGAGGCTAGGACTACACCTCCAAAATCAGAGAAAATACTTCACTGATAAAGAAAAAAGGAAAAAGAATATGTAAGTCAGATAAAATGAATGACTCTGCTCAGTAAAATGCAAGTTTAGAAGATACACCAACCAGCACACCTGTACTGTAATAATTTTAAACAAAAAAGGAATTAAGCTGGGGGGAAGGCATTGTTATACACAAGAGGAACAATAAATAGGGAGAAGTAGTGGTTAAATCAATAAACTGACATAACATAAAGGAGAACGAAGAATGTTACAATGAAGTACCAGAGGTATCACACAATGTGTGATCATTTAGAGAAGTATAAACAAAACAGATTATTGTATGACAGATGCAAAACCTGAAGGTGATCATTGCTGAACACACAAATATTTCCGAGTCAAACAATTTGCAGAGTAGGAAGTCCACCTCAATTAGTTCAAACCCCCAAAAAGAAACAAGCAAGAGTTTTTAAAAGGAATTGTCAGCAATAAAAGCCTAACACCCAAGTGAGAGGCAGATACCAATTTGCACATTGTGTACAAAAACATTGTTTTTTTACTTACTGTTTCCTGAAGTATAGCAGATTATATTAAGCTAATTTTGCTGCCTTGTAAGGTGACATTTCCTGTAACCAGAAATCCCAGAATCACTCTTGCAGCTGACATCAGAGGAGGGCTGTAGAACTGGGAAATTCAATAGCCCGCAGTATACATGTTAAAGATTTGGTAAGCTGAAATCGGATGTTTGCTGGTCATGCTGTGATTATGCTTATGCCATTTTAACTCACCCTACCCTGCAGACACTGACAAGTGTTGCAGTGTGCCTTGGGGTCTTCGGGCCTTACACTCACCCCATTCCATAAGGAAATATGCTGAGATGGGTGCAGTATAGGAGAATGGGTTGAACATTGGGTCCAAAGGCTCCAAGGCACACCTCAGTGCCTGTCACTGGCTGCAGGGTGGGAGTGGGGGTGGAATGGCATGAGCATTACAGCCGACAAGCCCATGTCACACCCCTGATGCCTGTCAGTCTCTACAGGGTGGGGAATTATGGTTGGAAACCCTAACACTGTGGGCATTTGTTGGTATTTTCACTCAAAATCTTCAACATGGGCTTTTTGTCACCCCATCTCATGAAGAGTGGTACTATCAGTTTGTTAGCTGAAAGGTGATTTTGCACAATGACTGCACCATTTGGAGTCACAGGTTTGAAAACACATTTTGGGCAGGATGTGAAAAATGACAACAGCATGTTCATGAGGAGGTGTAAAAATGGGCAATGTTGAAAATCTGGAGTGAAAATATAATAAATTGGTAAAGTCACGAGCATGCATAGAAACTGCATGATGCACACCTGTAACCCAATTATTTTGGAGATTTTTTTAACCACATTTTCAACATAGGCATCTTGGAACCTCCCCTCCTGAACAGTGGCACTGTGATTTTGTTAATCTGTCCCAACAGTTGAATTTGCACAGTGACTGCACCATTGTGCACCACAGGTGCGAAAATACATTCCAGGCAGAATGTGAAAAATGACAGCTGTACTGTTTATAATGAGGTGTGAAAAAATGGCAATGTTGAAAATCTGGAGTGAAAATATAAAAAATTGTTGAAGTTACAAGCGTGCGTGGAAACTGTACAATGCACACTCGTAATGCAGTCAATTTTTAGAATTTTTTTCACCAGATTTGCAACATAGGCTTTTGGGGACCACACCTCATGAACAGTGGCACTGTCATTTCATTAATCCATCCCAAAAGGTGATTCTGCACCGTTACTCCAAAATCATCTTTCTGGACCAAGTAACAAGATGATAGTGGATGTGTTCATGAGGTGGGGTCCCAAGAACCCCATGTTGAAAATCTGGTGGTGGGAAGATGGGGGACTGTTTTTTTTCCACAGGTAAAAAAAAAAAAAGGAACCAGACTTTGGGAGACTGTTTTCTTTATTTACAGGTAAAAAATGATTTTGGGCACACTGGGGTGGACTCCCAGCATACAACGAGTTTGGGTTAGGGAGACAATGCCAATGGGGACTGGGCAGTCCCGTCCACAAAGAAAGTGTGTGTGTGTGTGGGGGCGGACATGATTCCAACAGGGTTTGGCCCCCACCTGTTGGCAAACAGATTGAATGGTGGGGGACATGCTGATATGTGGACTGAGAATCCCCGATGTCGGTTTTGTGGGGATTGTGTGGCAGGCAGCAGGAGCCACCATATTCATTGGAATGTTTCACCAGGAAAGGCACGCAATGGAGCCTTGTCATCTGATGCTCCAATTAGGAAACTGCACCTCACTGGAGCGGCAGATTTCTTTCAACTGCATAGTTCTCTCTGAAACTGCTGTATCACCAGCATGTTCGCTAATTGGTGGCTAAGGCATTCACCCACTAAAGCATTCCCTGCATTCGGCACAATACTGACACACCTCTGAATGTGCTACTACCACAAGATGTTGCTTGCGCATGCGTGCAAGACAACATTAAAAGTGTTAATTGAGATCAGCCTCACACTTGAATGTGAGGCTGTTATTGCTGACAGTTTCCCTTTTAGAGGCAGGATGATCAAACTCAATGCGGCAGTGAAGGCAGTACAAAAAAGTGACAATAATTATAAATGAAGAAGACAGTGCGGTTATAGTCATAATGGAAAGGGACAATGGAGAATGATATTTGTGACTGCTGGAAAGTGTAAATTCTGTTCCCACACTGAAAAGCTGCTAAAAGCCAGTTGGGACAATTGCAAGCAGTACAAATTTTGAACCAAAAGCAATGGCAAAACCAGTGGTCCAAATCAACCCGTTGGACTCTCAAAATAATGCAAATATGGATTTCTGTGTATGGCAAATGACTGAACTGGATGGGTTTGTACAGTATAGTAACAAGTGTTTCAAAAATCAAGATAATGTGCTTTTCTTTAATGAACTAAAGAGACAATTGATGTCATATGAACATACAAAAATTTGCCAGCAGAAGCAGGCCACAGTGGTCTATCTACTCTGCTCAAGTGCACAGCCCAGTCCATTTTACTGGAGCTGGCCCCCTTCCTGCCTCCCATCATTATCCTCCCACTCCCTCACTTTCCCTCTACCCATACTCCCTCCCATTATAACCCTCTTTTTACCCTGTCCCACCCTTTCTTAAAACTGTCCACTGTGTTCAAGGATATCACCTCCTCTGGTAGTTCATTCCATTTTGACACCACCATCTCTGTGAAAAAGTACCTACTCATTTCCCTTTTAAATCTACCCCAACAAGTTTCAGACTGTGTCCCCTTGCATTCCTATCCCTTTTTAAACTGAAGATGTCCTACATTCCAACCTTGTTTATATCATTAAGATACCTGAAGATTTCTATCATATCTCCACTCTCCCTTTTGTCCCGTAAGGAGTACATACTAAGCTAGGGAGTTAATACTAAGTTTAAAGAGCTGCTGACATGTTCCTACAATTCAGGCAGGCAGCTTATTCCAGTTGCCTTCATGATGAGCTAAAGGAGCTAGTTTAAAGGTTTCAATTTTATCTTAGTTTGCCTGACTCAGAACTTCCATGTACAAGCTGAGCAGCCACCGAGTGCTGCAGCCCCACCCCGAAACACAGCACTTTGATGACATGATGTCGAGAATGGGGCTGCACGTGCTATATGTAGTAAGTAATACGATCGGGGAGAGAGGGCTGTTTAAATGTACTAAGATTATCTTTGCTGGCAGTTTTACATATATGGGGCTATAATATATGTGATATATTAGCCCTATTCATGTAGAACTGCCAGTAAAGATAATCTTATTACATTTAGACTGCCCCCCTGCCCAGTTCTATTACTTATTACATAGAGTGCTTGCAGTCCTGTTCCCTACCTCATGCCATCAAAGTGTTGTTTTGGGGTGGGGCTATAGTGCTTGGTGGCCACTCAGCTCATATGTGGACGTTACAAGCTGGACAAACTAAGGTAAAACTAAAACTTTAAACTGTTTACAATTTTTTTAAACTAGATCATTTGGCTCATCAGGCAGGCGATTCCCTGGAATACATTGCCTGCATGGACCATGTCAGCTGCTCTTTAATGGATACATAAAACATTCTGTTTTACAGATAATGTTGAAAAAAACACTGCATGTAAATTTAAATGAAAGAGTGTGATTTACACGGATGCCAAAACTTCATTAATTTGTGGATAGGGTACACAGGTAATTGATGAGTATACAGATGGAACTGTAGATGGTGACAAAGATATCAATTGGTTTGCAACATGAGGAAATGTGTACAGATGACAGTGTGTATATGGTGGTGCAGATGGAAATATGTAGAGGGATTATGAAGTGAGCACAATGAATTGAAGAGGAAAGTATGGATGGGTGCAGCAGCAGTGAAGAGGAAAGTGCAGAGGACATTGAGGATAGCGTAGATTCAAATGTGGAACTGGTAAGGAAGGATGTGCAAAAGGGACGTAAGGAAGTGAGGAGAGTACAGAGTGAAGTGTGAAGGGTACTGAGTGGGGTGCAAAGGGTGCAGAAGAAAATGTGGAGGGCTCCAGAGGAATGGGCAGAGGGTGGAGAGGGAAATAAAGAAATGTCAGATGGTACATAGGAAGCTGCAGAATTGTGAAAATGGAAGTGCTGGACAGTGAGGGTAAGTTGGAGTACTGGGGTTTAAAGCAGAGTACAGAATTAATATGTAATATTCCTTGGATTTGCAACATGACAATTATAACAAGTTCAGAATCATTGCTAACTTGATGTTTTTCTAGAAATAATAGAAAAGTAATGGCTATGTTGGCTATTCTGTGAACTGTTTAAAACTGACAAGCTAGCACAGCCTCTTGACATCATCACCAAACGTCTGGACACCTTTTAAAGTTTTCAGATGACAAACCTTTAAATGCTGTGAGGCTTTGTTTACATTTTTAGAATGTGACTGTAACCCCTTGGTTCCCACTAGGGTTACTAGAACCCTAGTAGTCAGTGGATTTTCAGGTAGGTATACTGGACAGCAAATAATTAACCTTTCTGGGATCCTTTGGCAGTCCCTGTCAGTCACTCAGAGGTTTCAAGTGGGAGTGGCTCTTGCAGCAGCAAAAACCATATTAGAATGTTGCTGTGCAGTCAGTTTTCTGTCTCAGTGCAGACAGTTAGCTTGGGGTGCTGACTGAATGGGAGCTTCAGGAGAGGTGCCAACTCTCTTCTGACCCTTTTCCAGCCCCAGTCAGTTCACAGAGACTGCATTGAGTCATGCCAGTGGCAGTCTCTAGTACAGTGCCACTGAGGGTTCTGAAAGTTGATGTTTCCTGTAACTATGAATGATGTATGGGAACATCCACCATTTTTGAGAGACTTTTGAATGGGATATGTTAACCAGCTTCTGGAATGGCCAGAATTTGCTCTATCTCTGTCAGGGAATTCCTGCCTTTTTGGATTTTTTTACTCCATGCGTTGTCAGAGGATGTGTTAAACATAGAAATGGTGCCCCCACAGTGAAGAATCTGTTTTGAAAATAGATTTCTTCCCTCTATTCAGAGTTCAGAACTAACTTGCCTCTATTCGGATTAAGAGAAGAACATTTTTCTTTTTTGGGATGAAGTTTATTGAAATTGTTTAACACAGTTCTGAAAGACATGCACCAGGGCCCCATGTTTATTGTGGCAAAGTGGACCTACATTCTGTGGCAGGACATCATAATATCTGCAGCAGAACAACTGCTGATTCTGCAGCCATTTTGTGGTGCCACCTCTGACTAGATAGACCAATCCAGGCTCGGTTCCTCGAGGCTGTTACAACAGCCACTGTTCGCAAATATCCCCTTTTAATAATTGGGGTACAGTGTGACCTAGAGGATAGAGCACCAAGCTGCAAGCCTGAAAACTCAGCAGGCCTGGGTTTGAAACCCACAATCTCATTTGCATGCTGTGTGTCCTTGAGCAAATCAGTTAACCTCCCTGTACTCCCTAGTCACAGCTGGAAAGGAACTTCTGCTCAGTGTGCTTTTCTGGCCCAGAATAATAACAAATAAAAATAAGAAGTGATACAAAGGTTACTGATGTGGTGTAATATTGAACAGTGCATGATATTGTATCTGAGGTGAGTGTCTGACATTTTAAGTATGTACTATACGTGTTTGCTTTGGATAGCATGGCGTGATATCACAAGGGATAATTGTCATTGAAGCACTTCTGTCTTGTTATAAAATACAAGTCCTGCAAACAAACATAGTTCATGATAAATGACATATCTATGATGATATAGCACATGCCAAAGTTTTAAGAAATACCACCAATTAAGTCGCTAGTTATAGAAAAACACAAATTAAAAAAGCTCTAGCATGTAAAGAGTACTTTAACAAATATATGTGTATAATTTATTTAAATTTTATTAATTATACCGAGCACACTCTGTGGCTTTTTCGTTAGTGTTTTAGCTTTCAAAATGTGTATTTATTGTTTGTATGATGCTGAATCGGTTTAGAGTTCATATTGCATAGCTCCATTAATTTTTAACAATATTTAAGTAATCATATATGCATATCAAATTTAAAACTTCTGATGATTAACTAGTTATTCATAATTATGTAGGTTTTCTCTCTCTCAGGAAATGGTGTCACAAAATGGACGTGTTATACAATAAGGAGTCAATTCCAACATTAACTGAGCTTCTGCATTTTATAGTTTTCTGTTTTATTAATGGAATATTGGGAAGGCACCTGAGTTCCAAGTACAGTGATTTAAAACAAACATTGAGTATTCTGGACATTTCACCTTGTACCTGGATACATCGAAGTGCATCTGGTTATCTGGAAATTGAAAAGGTGAAAGATGAAAGATTGTCTTGTATTGCTGTGAAGTACAGAAAAGGAAACTGGCACTGAGCAACGGGCTAGAAATGTCAAGTAATGCTTTGTTTCATAATGAGATACAAGAACAATTATAGGATGGATTCTTCACCAAGGCAGTGTATTTCATTACAGTGAGTGCTAGTGTAAGCCACTGGTAATTCAACCAGTTTCACTCAAAGCTTTTCTTCTTTAAAAAATCTTTGAGTGAAACAGGTCAAGTCACCAGCAGCTTACATAAGCTTCTGTAACAAAACGTACTGCCTTGGTGGAGAATTCCTCCTATAAGTGTATTATATTTCATTATGAAATAAAGCATTATAAGACCTTTCTAGCCCATTGCTCAGTGCTGGTTTCTTTTTCTGTGTTTGACTGATATAACGTTTCCTATCGGGGGCAGAGTAGAGCCACAGCTGTGGTTTGCAACTTGTATTACTGTGCACTGAGGCACTGAGATAAAACTGTCGTGGGTACTTGAACAATGTATAAGTAAATGAGAAAGTAGCTTTTCTGCAGTGACAACACCAAGAGTATGGTTGCCAGGAAGATGGGATAACCATTGCTGAAAACTAGCCAAGCAGTTGCAGAAATGCTAGCTATTTATGTGATCACATTGCCAGCTAGCATTTCTGTGGCTGTGTTGCTAGTTTTCCCTATTCTGCTGTCGACACAGATTTCTGTGGTCAGCCCTGATTTCTGTGGCCACTGCCACAGCCGTAGAATTGTAGTAAACACGGGGCCCTGGCAAGCACTGTCTTGTGAAAGACTGTGGATTTTGTTGATTTTATTGTACCTGTTTCTTCACCTGTGGCCCCAGGGGGCAAATGTATTCTGTCAGTCTAGTGAGTCCGAATAAAACCTACTTCTTGGCTTTATTCCTGCTTGTTGACATTCTTCTGTGACTGTGTGATTTCTTGGTGCCTACAGGGTCATGGCCAACCCTATTCCTGGTAAAAAATATAGATATTTTGCTGTGCCCTTTCCTCCCAAGAATGAGCTAGGAAAATACCTTTAAGAGGGGAGTATGTGGACTGTATGTTGCCAAATGCCAAATGCCAACTGTGTTGCCAAGGTGAAGAAAGGGGTTCTTACAAGTTTCATTTGTGTTTCGTAGTGAAGTGGCTTACATGACTGATATACATTTAGCCATAAATACATAAAGTTTCAACAGTGATGTAAAAATCTACTTTAAAAGTACACAGTCTTTTTTTTTACATTGAGCTGTAAAATGTTAAGGTTTCTTAGGACAGTACAGACGTTCTAGAGGATATGAGGCCTTAAGATCCTGGATTTGAAAAAATTATTGTTTGATATAACAAATTCTGCATCAAATTAATTATGGAATCAAAAACATATTTAATATTTTATATACATTTGTGGGGTGATATGTGTTGGCCTCTGGTGTATATTTGCTGTTCAAAATAAGATTTAAAATGGGCACTAAATTTATTTATTTGCTTTTGATAACCAGCTAAGTGCACTAGACATAAATTGTCTATTTTCAGGCATGACCCAGGAGAGTACAAGATGGATTACATTCAGCAACTTTCAGAATTGGCAATATAGTATAGCATAATAAACATACAGATTACAATAAATATTTCAATGTTAGCACTGTTAATTGAAAACTTTTAACATGTGCATAGTAAACGGAGCATGCATGCCATTAATTTCCTTCAATCTGTTGTAGGCAGTTCTAAAATGGAGGCTTAGACTGTGTAGTTGTAGCAGCATGTGTGCACTTGATGGGAGTTTGAATCAACTCTTCCTCCAAAGGAATTGTTGATGAGTCTACTGGAGAAAGGTGGGGGACCCCATCCAATTTATTATACTATTTTAGCAGTGAGTATGTGTACAAGAGGTGTTATAAAAGATGTCTGAGCCAAGACTGCTAGGATGGTTGTCCAAATTATGTGGCAGTTGTTATTAATAGGGAATAGTTAGGACCGATGGAACACACTTAGATTTTTTTCATGCAATAAAAAGTGTAGTAACTTAGGTTTCTGGACTTAAAATGTTAAACAGTTTATGGCTATTATTACAGTTTTACAATTATATTTATTTATTTTTACCAGGAAGGCATGCTGAGCAGACTACTGCTCAATTCCAGATATGTCCTGGGGGATACGGTGGTGAAGAAGTGCAGCACAGCAATTATAAAACTAGGAGCAAGACATACATATTCAGGAAATGAGAACACACAGATGTAGTAGCACATTCTGGGATGCAGCCAGGGATTGACAAATCCAATAGCCTGACGTCCCGGGCTATAGTCTTATGCTGTCAGACAAGCACTTTCACTATCATAGGTTGTCCCACGGACAACCAAATTAGTGCTGTCTTTATTTTTTATTTTATGAGCCGCCGTGTGCTGTTTCTGCCAGTAGATGTCCTCATTCCTTTGTGTGGAGCGCCAGTCACATGATCGCAAGTCAGGCACCCCACGTGCATGTTCTGCAGCACACAGCACAAGAAACCTAGTAAGCACAGCCACACAGGAGAAGAGGAGGAACAGAGAGGCAAGAGGGAGCAGCAGGAGCTGAAGGAGCACACCCGCGGCAATGTGTACCTCTTCCCGACCCGCCCACACAGCCAATGGTCATCAGTACCCAGTGCCAACCACAGGACTGACAGGTAAGTCAATGAGTGGGGTGTTTTTGGCTGCCTGTCAGTCCTGGAATGAAGGAGGGTTGGGGTTGGTGAAGAATGTCTGGTGGCAGACTGCAGGAGTGTGTAGATGCATTTTTCATCACTGACTGTGCAATCGATCGGAGCCAAGACGAGACCACTTAACTTCACAGTCTCTCCTCTTTTACTAAGCAAACTTGTTATACACCTCGTGAGGACCTTGTAAAATCGAACTTGGCAAAGAAAAAAAAAAAGAAAAGTACAAATAAAGGGAAAAGTCTGAGAATAAAAGTACATGACATTTAAAATCAGAGTGGAAAAATCAGAAGCCCCCGGCAAGAACCGGCAGGCATCCTTTGAAAAGGAAAATAATACAGAAGTAGTAAACTCATTGAGAAGTTTGAGAAGTGACTGTGAGAAGTAGGAAAAAAATGAAAAGGGAATACTTTATACAGTAGAACATAGGTCATCACAACAAACACAAAGGGGGAAATCTTTTCTATTTTGTGTGGGGCAGTTGCTCTGTTGTAGGGGAGAGGGGGAGTGCTGTACAACACAAATGGATAACTGCCAAAACACAAAACTGTGTCTGTCACACTCAGACCTGACCCCCTTCCCAGTCCACCACCCAGCACCCATTGAAACTCACACACCACACAGTGATTTGTAAAATACATTTTATTAGCATCAGAAAGAGCAGCATCTACATTTGCTGGTGCCGCTGCTTCTATTTCTTCTGCTGATGATCCTGCTGATCTCACTGCTTCATCATCTTCATGCCTTGTCCCTGAAGACAATTGTACGTTCAACTGATGGCTTGCCCTAACTAATTCTGTAACATTTCTGTTCTGATACAGACTTCAGCTTGCCATTATCCTGTATTAACAGAAAACTATAGGAGAAACATATTGTTTTTTCCTCATTTCTGAAGTTATTCTACATCTACTTCCTATTCTATGAAATAATATAATACAATAGAACCCAGGTCACACCATGTAATTTATTTCTACATAAGTTGGCCTAAAATTTACATCGAAATATACTACCACTCGGAACTTGGGGACTACCATTTTTGACAAGGCCAGTTGTCCTGGACTAGCATGTCATTTTGAAATTTGTTGATCCCTGGATGCAGCCCAGTACAATAAAATGAGAGCAATCCACAGACAAGTACAACTGAGCAATAACATAAATGGCACTAAAATACAAGTGAGAAAGCCCTCTAGAATGATACTGATATAATGGAAAGTGACTAGCTATGTCCTGTGAGGTCAGAGTTTAGTTGCATGTGCAGGTGGAGGAAAAGTGTGCCAGAAAGAGGGAGTTGCAGTTGGGGTGGGGGAGAGCCGAATGCTCGCTGGGAGTTTGTTCCATAGTTTAGGTAAACTGTACCTGAAAGCTGCCTGACCAGCACCAGTAGACATATTAGGAATGGCTAAAACGCGGGAGTCATTGTTTCTGACTGAGTACTCTGGAAGGTTGGGAGTTGTTAGGGCACAGGTGAGGTAGGGGGGTAGGGATTGAGTCCAAAATGTGGCCATGATCCTTGCGGAGTGGGACAGTCTGTGACTATTTAGTGAGGAGAGGTTCAAGGCCTGGTAGAGGGCATAGTGGTGGGTGGAGTATGGTCAGTCAAGGGCAAAGTGAGAGAAGCCATGGAAAAGGGAGTTCTGTCTGGCTAAGGTGGACTTGGGAACAGCACTGTAGTCTACATCCCCATAGTCAAAGATGAGTAGAATCATTTTCTGCACAAATTCCCTGCTAGCCAGCAGTGGTATGCATCCACAGATGTCGTAAAGGGCACCAAGCCTGGGGTGCAGTTTCTTGTGGATGGAATCAATATGTACAGAAAAGTCAAGGTGCTGGCCAAGACAGACTCCGAGATATCTGAAGGAGGAGCATTCCTCCAGAGTTGTCCCATCCAGGGTATGGAAGGTAGGGGTGGATGGCAGCTGAGAAAGCCTCTGCCTAGTTCCAAAGGTCATGGAGATAGTTTTCTTCACATTTAGACATAGCTGATTCATATGAAACCAGTGCTGGACATTTTCAATGTCCTGCTGAAGTCTGGTGGCCACATCAGAGGGGGTGGGACTTGATGTATACAAAACGATGTTGTCCGCAAACATATGTATGGATGTGTGTCTGCAAGCAGAGGGCAGATTGTTGAGGAAATGGGAGAACAGGAGTGGGCCCAGAACTGAGCCTTGAGGTACACCAGTTGCAAAAGGGAGGGAGTCGGAGGGGAATTTGCCAGTTTTGATAGATAGTGACCTACCTACTAGGTAGGAGTGGAATCAACTGGTGGCTAAGCTGGAGAGCCCTGAGTGTGCCAGCTTGGATAGGAGTAGTGAGTGGGAGACGGTGTTGAATGCTTCACCAGGTCAATGAAAATGGCTGAGGTGATGTGCCCTGCATCCATATCAGCTAGGAAGGAATCAGTGAGCCTTAGGAAGGAAGTGGTGGTGGAGTGGGTTTTCCTAAAACCAGACTGGAAGGGTGTGAGGAAAGAGGAGGAGTCAAGAAAGGTGGAGGCCTGAGAGAGAGAACTAGGTGTTCTTGAAGCTTGGCTAGTATGGGGAGGGGGGAAATATGGTGGTAGTTTCCTGGGGGAGAGGGGTCATCACTCTAGGGGAGGGGGGTGGCAGTGGTATTTTCTACTCAGAAGGGACGGCAGTGAGAGAGAAGGATAGGTCGAAAAGTGAGGTCAAGGGGCTTGCTATAGCGGGAGCTGACAGGTAGAGCATTTTAGAGTCCATGCCAGTGGGGCATTTACCCTTTGAGGGGTTGAGAGCGAGCACGGCATCAAGTACTTCAGTCTGGAAGACCTGTTTGAATGATAAAAAGTCGACAGGAGGGGCGGTGGGCCTGGGCGGGGGTCATAGGGGGGCCTACTGGGCCGGTTGGGGGGAGGTTATCAGTGAAGAGGAACAGCTTCTGAAGTATGAGCTGAATTCTGTGGCTACTGCAAGGGGGTCAGAGACTGTGAAGTTACCTATGTTTAGGACTGGGGTGGGCAGCTGTGATGGAGGGGTGAATAACAATTTTATCACTTTCCAGAATTTGGCAGGATGGTTTAAGTTTACGTTAAGAGAGGCTTTGAAATAGCTAGCTTTGGCCCCGTGGATTTGCCATGTGCTTGTATTTCATAGTGTACAATACTGTTGGAGATCTGCTGGCATACTGGAGGCCTTGAAGGCCTTCCATGCCTTGTCTCTGGCCTGGAGTAGAGACAGTAATTTGGCTACGATTCAGGGCAGGTGTGTGCCCCTCACTCTGGCCCGTCTGATAGGTGCATAGTAGTCCCAGACTTCAATGAACTTGGTTTTGAAAAACTCCAATGAGAAATCTATGGTTGGGGCCCTGTTAATATAGGACCAGTCAATGTTTGCTAGGGTATTTAGGAGGGAGGATCTGTCCAGAGTTTTGTAAGATCTGGTCAGTAGGATTCGGGGGGGGGGCCTCCTTTGGCCGGAAAATTTTCCTTACTGAATATATCATGTGGTGTTCACTTAGGGCATCAGGTAAGGGGCCTGAAGCAACTATCCTATGTGGGTGGAAGATGAGTAACCAGTCCAGTAGAGTGTGATTCAGCATTTTGTGATTAAGGAGAGTAGTTTCAGAGATTTGTTGGGACAGGTTTAGTGCAGCCACCTGGTCACATAACTTAGAGCTCACCCTGGACAGCTAGTTGAGATTAAAGTCTCCTAGTATATAGATTTCATGTCCTGAGGCCAGGGATTTTAGAGTACCCAGGTAGTCAAGGATGCAGGGTAAAGGGGAGTTAGGTGCACAGTAAGATTCAGCTATAAAAATAGGGATTGAGTGGGGGGGGGGAGGGATAGTTTTATCATTAGTGCATCTATGGAATCCATGGGGAAAGATAGCAAGACTGGGGTAAAGCAGAGTGGTGATGAGATGTACATTGCTATGCTGCCACCTCTTTTGTTACCAGGACTGTCATGCTGGATGACTGTATAGCCAGGTAAAGAGATTTCATCATCTTTGTTGCAGGGCTTCAGCCATGTCTCAGAGATAATTAATATATCAGGTCTGCGGGATTGGACTAGCAGTTGAAGCTGGGTTAGTTTCCATAGAAGGCTACCAATATTTAGGTGTGTTATTTTTAATCCCGATTGGAGGGGGGGGGGGAGGATTGAGTAGGTGGAGAAGTAGTGCTGGGACAAGGGTTAGGCTCAAGGTCCCTGGCAGCCAGTAGCAGCAGTGTGAATAGGAACTTGGCTGTGAGCAAAGCCCACAGGACTTTCCGGGAGGCTGAAGGCAACTGGGCATTAGCTAATGAGGGGCCCTGTGCATGTAGTTTTAGGGCTAGCAGCCCAAAATGGAAAGATGGCAGGAGGATGGAGGGACAAGCCAACCGAGCATGTAGGCAGCTGGTATGGAGATGGCAGACAGGGGCAGTAGTGGTAGTTGTAGTTTCTTCCTGCAGGGAGATGAGTACTGGTTGGCCAGCATCCAACACAGGATAAGAGGGGGGGGAGGGACACCAAAGGGGCAAGTGTTGCAATACTGAGTAAGTAGAGAGGCAGCGTAATGGGAGTTTTGGCAGCAGCCACTAGTAGTAGAAGCAGATCAGCTGCAAATGGAAAAGTGGGCTGATTGGTGAATTAACAGATGTGGTCCCGTATATCTAGATATATTGCTAGATATATTTGATAATTTAAGAAACAAGTACACTTGTTATATATAAAAGTACACTTGCTAGATATAAAAAGCCATTACACAAAGTTGAGGCCATTACAGTATGTGTACTGTTGACCTCACTGAAATTTAAGCTGCAAAAGTGAGACCTGAGATTGAATAGTTTTTATATTAACTATATAATTGCTCCATACATGTAGAACTACCAGCAAAGATAATCTTAGTAATGGGTGATCCACTACAGGGTGTGCAGTTGTGCTCTGATATAGAAACATAGAAACATGAACAATGATGGTAGAAAAAGACCAGAGGTCCATCCAGTCTGCCCAAGTTCCCTATAATCCCTGGAATACTGTTCCTCCAAGGTACTAACCTTCCCCATCAGCTAGTCTCCTCCCTGGACCTGTTGCCCCTGTAACCACTATTCCCTTCATTATGTCCCAGCCCTTCTTGAATCCCCTAACTGTTTTCACATCCACTACCTCAGTCGACAGACTGTTCCAAGGTTCCACCACCCTTTTCATAAGGTAGTACTTTCTCACATTGCTCCTGAACCAACCTCCTGTTAATTTCCATTCATGTCCATGTGACCACAAATTGGTATTCAGGCTGAATAGTTCCCTGCAGTTCACTTTGTTAATTCCTTTTAGGAACTTGGAGGTCTATATCATATCTCTCCTCTCTCTTTAGGTCACCATTGAGTATAAATTTAGTGCCTTGATGTGCTCCTCATAGGACCTGCCCTGCTGGCCCCGAATCATTTTTATGACTCTGCACTGCACTGTCTCCAACCTGTCCTTATCCTTTCTGAGGTGAGGACTCCAGAACTAGGTGCATTACTCTAGGTGAAGCCTCACCAGGGATTTGTAGAGGGGATTTGCAGGCCAAGTGTGTTCACCCACCCAGGGCGTGTGTATATCGCAGCACAACCTCGTGCCTTGTAGAGGATTATACCTCTTATAAAATTGCCAGAATTGTTTGGGGGGGGGGGTGAAAAATAGAAGGAAGTGCAAGCATGCTGTTGTGCTCTAATTCACACATGGTTACATTGTGCGTTACATCCATTCAGGAGACAGCATTTTCCCTACCCTACTGCTGATAGACATCAACAACATAATGAATAAAAAAAGAACATTACAAGTTTGTATTAAAATCATTTTATTTATTTTTTTTATTTATTGAGTATTTGCATATACCTTTGAGTCAGAGACTCCTTTACAAAGGTTCCACATCGCAGAAATTAAAACAGAACAGACATTAGTGAATAATTCAACAAGGTACACAGTCACATAGATTACAAATACCAGTGAAGACCAACAGGTAGTTACTAGGAATCAGTTTGTACAAGTCTTAGCAATACATTTATAGTTAGATATGTAATTGAGTTGCCAACTCAAAGAAAGTCATAGGGTAGGGGGTAAGCAGGCTGAGGCCATTGTCGGGGAGAAAAAGGGGGGGGAAGGATTAGTGACAATCACAGGTATCTGAGGATTTAAGGTGGGCCCTAAGGTGGGTTTTGAAAGGGCCAATTCTGTTTTCATTCACAAGAGAGGTGGGTAGGCTGTTCATACAAGAAGGGGCCCTGTAGCTGAAGGACCTTTGGTACTGGGAGGTACAGCAGTGGGGAACTGAGAGGAGTTGCTTTTAATCGATTTTAACATCCCTCAAATTATTTCTTAGTCTTCTTTTAGAGACATTTATTAAGTATTGTCACATAAAGTTTACCCGTTCTAATGAAAACAATTCAAAACATGTTAATATTTTACAAATATATTTTTATTTGTTAGATTGGAACAGTATTTTACATGCAAGTATGCAGTGAATTTCAATATAAATTTGATTTTATTTGTTACTTCAGAAGAAATACTGAAAAACTATATGTTTTTTTTAGTGTAGTCCCCAGTGTCATTTGAAAGGTCTGCTTGCCCTGAACAACTTTGCCTCCGATTGTCTCTGTGTGGGACGTGTAGGTTTTTAGTTATTTGGGTTTGTCTGGCACGTGGTGTTATGCCCATTTCCAGCTGTTCATTGCCTGGAAAATGCCACATGCTACAGTACTGTGGAACTGGAAATAGTGTTCTGAAATTGCTGCATTGGAGTAAATGAGATAATCAACAGTCGGTGTTTATTTTATTTATTTTATTTATTGCAATTGTTTCACCAAGGAAGGCACACTGAGCAACAAGATGCTCGTCTCCCTGTGCAACCGGGGGGGCGGGGTACATGGATATGATAACATGCAGGTTATGAAGTGAACAGTTAACAGAAGCAAATAAAAAGCAGCATAAGGGTACACTATTGCATGAATATACAAGCTGCGCACATTGAATGCTTAGGATATTATAGTATCAAAATTTTTTTGACAAGAAGTAGCAGACAAGGTAAATTAGCACAGTAGTAACAGCTATAAACAACAGAGGACGCATATCACATTTATACAGTTATACACAGTACATAGGGCAAAATAGGCCCAGGACATAAGTGCAAGGTTGGGGTTATATGCCAGTTTCTGTAGCAAGGCTGAGGCCGCTGGTCAGGCATTGGGTAGGGGATAGTGGGGCATGGCAGGTTCAGGGACAGGAGCAATTTGTAGTAAGCAAGTTTGCTAGGGTGGTAGATAGAGAGTAGGAAGAGGAGGAGTGCTGAATTTGCAGTGGGAGGGCGTTCCAGAGCTTGGGTAGCTGGTGTGAGAAGGCAGCTTGACAGGCAGAGGTCTTCGGCCTAGGGACTGAAAGTTGATGGGAGTTACTGGATCTAAGATGATGGGAGGGGGTGGGGCATCTGTGAGCACAGTGGCAAGGTAGGAGGGGATGGACCCGAGCCATAGGTTGGAGACAAATTTAGCACAGTGAGAGATGCCACAGTTTTCGAGGGACGGTAGTGCCAAGGCTCAGTTGAGGTCGCAGTGGTGGGTGAGGGGAGAGGCATCGAGAGCAAAGTGGCAGAAGGCATTATAAAGTGTGTCCAGTTTAGATAGGGTGGACTTAGAGGCTGCTTTGTATACAATGTCGCAGTAGTCGATGGAGGGCAGTATCATCTTCAGGACCAGTTCACGTCAGACTCGGGGAGGGAGGTTGTTGTGGTTCCTACATAGTGCACTGAACATGGGGCATAGTTTTTTTGAGATAGCAAAATCATATGTGTGCTTCTGATGCATGTTTATCAACACATTTTGTAAAGTGAAATATGTGATACTAGCCATTTTTCTGGTTATTTGCATTTGCTTCTAAAATGCGAAAAAGAGAAAATTGAAAAAAAAATTGCCACATTGCTGCAGCTTTTCTTTAAATTACAATAAAATTCCTGTTAATTTATCTGTTTGTGGAAATTGCATGTAGATCGGTTCTGCCATGCATCTCATGTAATGTTTATAGGGAACAATCATTAAGCTTATCCAAAATGAAAGTTAATGGTGTCGTGATGCATATGAGCCATGTTGGCACTGAGCACGATTAGTGGGCCAAAATGGCCATTAAAAGGGTAATCAAAATTTAATGGTACAATTATTTATGTACCAATTAAGGGGAAGTAATGAATGTTTTAATGGTTCAGAGCCCATTAATATAGTCACAAATATGGCTCAATATTTTAATAGCCATTGATTAATCAATTAAACCATGTCTGAATTTTCATAGTAGAAGTATTAATGGGCATTTTAATGGTGGCCATTACTGTGATTTCAATGGCCATTAACAAATATTAATGCCCACTCAATTAATAGTTATCTGACCATTAACATTACCATTAAAAGTTCATGTCCATTAAAAGTTAATGGCCAAAAGATATACAAATACCCCATTAAATTTAATGATGGGTTAATGTTTAGAAATACTTTATAGTATCATTTGGACCATTAATTATGTACTAATTAATAGGAATTTAATGACCAACTACAATGAAAATGTAATGGGTATGCTTAATGGCATTTTTATTTATTTATTTTTTATTTATTTATTTATTCAAGTCTCGGATTACAACCTTTGAGCTCATAGCTCATTTTCAAAGGTCCCACATCATGTAGGATAAAAATACAAAAGGATACATGCAGTCAGTGAGGAGATACACAGGTAAATCAATGTTGGATACATGAAAAACATACACTTTGGTTGACCAACATCTGTGGCACACAAATTAAGGGTACAGACATGGGTAAATATTGAGCAAAATTGTGTAGGGATAGGACACCCACAGAAAGCTGATGAGTTTAAAGAGTATTCCAAGGGTTAAGTGCTAGTTAAAGAGAGGAGTGGGAAGGAGAGTGGTAGGATGTAGGGCAAGGATTTGGAGACAAATGCTTCCCTTTCCAGTTGAAAAGGAAAGGTTCAGGCAGGAAACTAGAGCAACTGAGGTTCCTTTGTCAGAAAGGAGGATGGAGGCGGAGGGAGGGGTTAGAGATTAGCAACATAGTTGATGAGAGTAGGGCCTATGGGGGGATGGGTGAGTGTGAGAATATGGGGGGAGGGAGAACATAGGTCTATGGCAGGTGTGGGGGTGAAAATACAGGGGAGAGGGAGAATATAGGGGGTAGGATTACACAGATATAGTTGATGTAGGGTAGGGTCGGGAAGGAGGGAAGGAGGGAAGGAGGGAAGATGAGAGCAAAGGTGGTGAATAATGTATAGGGGTGTTGAAGACAAGGTGAAGAAAAATTGGAGCAGGCACCATCAGAGAGGGGGGAGAGAGGTAAGGGGTAGGAAGTATGATGCAGGAGGGTCATAAGTGGGAGAAGGAGGGGACGGAACAGTTAACAGTAAAGAGTCATAGAGCTGGAGAGGTAGATTTGGAGTCCTTGGTCAGTAACTTATTAATTTTGGGAGCATGAGTGGTATATAATGCAGTAGTGTGCCTCTTATCCCCCTTTCTCCTTCATGTTCCACATTAGTTACCCACCTATCTATTGCATCGCAGCACTTCTCGTCCCTCTCATTTTCCATCTCTCTCTCTCTCTCTCTGTCCCATTTCACCTGCTGCCATGTTTGGTGCTCTATGCTTTCTCAGCCCATTCTAGGGTCACAGTCCTGATGGGCTGACACAGGAACTCCTTTTTTTATCTCTGCCCCTGTTGTAGTTTCTCCTGTAGCCTTCCTACTGTTTCTCTCCTTCTATCGAGTTTAGCAAGGCCTTTGACACCTTTCCACACAGAAGACTGCGTAACAAATTGGGTAGCCTGGGGGTGAGCCATAAAATGGAGAACTGGTTTAGAAATTGTTTGGGGGACAGAAAGCAGAGGGTGGTGGTTAATGGGATTCAATCCAAGAAAGGTGGGTCAAGAATGCAACTTCTATGACTAGATTCATTTATTAATTGATTAAAATGTTCCTTGTTGGTCAGGTTCCCAAGAATCCCAGGACAGAGTATTACCTGGGTGGAGTCTAAGTATCTGCATCAGAGGAGGAGAAGGACCTGGAAGTGATGATCACTAGTGACCTGAAGCACTCCACGCAGTGCAAGAAAGCAGCAGCAAAGGCAAACAAGATGCTAGGATGCATAGCTAGGGGGATCAGTAGTAGAAGAAAGGAGGTTATACTGCCCTTGTACAGGTCACTGGTAAGGCTGCATATAAAGTATGGTGTTCAGTACTGGTGCCCACACCTCAAAAAGGACATTAACCTGCTGGAGAAGGTACAGAGGAGAGCTACAGCAATGATAGTTGGTCAGCAGGGCAAGGCATATGAGGAGAGGTTGAGGGCACTGAACATGTACTCCTTGGAAGACAGGAAAGCAAAAGAGGACATGATTGGGACATTCAAGTACTTGAAAGGGATGAATAAGGTTGATAAGATGAGTGCCTTACAGCTGCATGACAACCATATCACAAGGGGGCACAGCCTTAAGCTGGAAGGTGGGAGGTTTAGGAGGTATGTCAGGAAACACTTCTTCACAGAGAGGGTGGTGGACACTTGGAATGCGCTGCCGGAAGAGGTTATCTCATTGAAGACAGTGGGCAGCTTTAAGAGAGGCTGGGACAGGTATATGGGGAAGGTAAGAATCATGAGTAGGGAGGATGGGAGGAGTGGGGATGGAGGGCAGGGACATTAGCTCAAGCTGTGGACCCTGCAATATGAGCAGACTTGATAGACCAAATGGCCTTCTTCTGCTGGCTTCTTTGTATATCCATATGTTAATAAAGTGGCTTTGATCGAGTTACTACCGGAATTGTTTTCCCAATGGGATTCCTGTATAATTGAAGTACATGATAAAATGTATGTATTTATTTATGTATTTATTTATTTATTTGCATTTTGGTAACTGGGTAAGCCCACTAATACAGAATGTCCTTTTTTCAGGGGTGACCTGTGTGAGGGTAAAAGGGGAGGTACAGAGAAACAGTGAATAACAGCAGCAGATAAGTATACTAGGACACTTTTATAAAAGTTTGTAGAACAAATAAATATACAAAATACAAAATGCATGTACAGTATTTACAAATAATGCAGTATAAACAGGCACAGAGCTAACAATGTATAAATAGTACCATATAAACAGCCACAGAGCTAACAATGTATAAATAGTACCATATAAACAGGCACAGAGGTAGCAATTTACAAAATATTTAAAAGGTGAAAGAGCAGAAATTTTTACAGTTAATACAGCAGGCTTTACAGATAAAACAGTAGCTTCTGGTTCAGAGGCAGTGATTTCAAATAGATTTTAAATAGACTGGATTACAGCTGAAGTGAGAGTGAAACTGCTCAGAGTAGGAACACAGCAGAGCAGGAATGGCACATCTGGGTGCAGCAGGAGAGAAAAAGAAAAGGACAAGGGAGTGAATAGGTATGGGGGGTTAAGTTGTAGGCGATTGGTGGGATAACATCATTATCTCATGAAATCTTAATTTTCTCATGAACCATAATCTTTTTTCGCAATAGGAACTGTTAGGTGGTATGTCATAAATGCCTAGATAGTATTTTTTCATGAACACATTAGTATTGACAATAATAGCACTGCTTGATAATTTTATTTATTTATTGAAATGTTTCACCAGGAAGGCATGCTGAGCAACATGTTGCTTGTCTCCCAGTGGGGTCTGGGGGGTAGGGGAACATGAAGATAGTTTACAGAGATTTAGTACACAATATAAATTTACAGTACATTGCAGTACATTCAAATAATTTGAGCAGACTATACAGGAGTAATGAAATAGAGAATGCTGACAGTTTTGAACTAGATAGATACTACGCCAATGCTTTTGGACTAGATAGATACAACACAAAATAACATTTAGGCATACACTAAATGACACAAAACTGTGTAGCTGGAAAATAGCTGAATAGAACTGTTGTAATTTGATCTAGGGAAGTTAATGAGGAGTAAACACAGGCTGAACATGTTGGCTAAGGTATAACAGAAGTGCAAGTTAACTACAAGTGCAGTAGAGATTAGAGGTCAGACATAACAGAAGTGCAAGTTAACTACAACTGCACTAGAGATTAGAGGTCAGCCATAGATAGGTCTACATAAGGGGGAGTAGGGAAGGTGAGAGAGAGGTAGGTATGTCAATAGGCAGAGAAGCGGGGTGGTGGTGGAAGGGGATGGAACAAGGAAGCAAAGGAAGAGGTAGGAGGAGAAAAGTCTGCTTAGGTCTGACCCTCTCCAGTATGCTGAGGACCCTACCTGCACAAGGCAGGGATCAAGCACAACAGGAAGGGAGTGGGGGGTGCTGAGTCAGAGAGCAGGGAGGAGCACCTTCCAAGGGAGACTGGGAGGCCTTGCCCCACCAGTGACAGAGAAGGAGAATGAGGAGAGGTTACCATGACAAAAGTGGAAGGGGGAGAGATGGGAAAAGGAGAGGCAGGGCACAAGGTGGATTGAAGTACCCTTGAATGCAAGGAGCTTAGCAAACAAGGTGGCAGAGTTCCAGGAAATGATGGTGGATGGGGGGGAGATACTGCTGCCATCTCAGAGATCTGGGCCACCCAATACCATGACTGAGATCTCACAATCCCAGGATACAAGGTGTTCCGCAGGGACAGGGAGGGGGGAAGGGAAGAGGGGTGGCAATTTATGTCAGAGTTGGGGTTACTGTGTAACAGGGAGGAAGGGGATGAGGGGAGGCCAGAAGCCATATGGGTATTGCTCCAAAGCCCTAAAGGTAAGAAACTCAGGATGGGGGTGGTATACAAGCCACCCTCACAGAACGAGGAGGTGGATAGGGAGCTGGGAGAGCAAATCGGAAAGGTCAGTGGCAAAGGGAATATGGTTATAGTGAGAGACTTCAATCTACCTGGGGTTGACTGGCGGACAGTAACTACAGTTCACGCCAGGGAACAGGTGCTGCATGAGGCTATCCAAGGCAGTTACCTAGTGCAAGGAGTGATGGATCCCACTAAGGAAGGGAACATACTGGGCTTGGTGCTAACAAATGGAGACCAAGTCCAGGATGTGGTAGCACAGGACCCTCTAGCAGGAAGTGACCACTGCTCAATGTGGTTCCTCTTCAACACAGGGAGGGAGTCTACTAAGACCAGGATAAGAGTGTTGGATTTCAGGAAGGCAGATTTTGCTAGAATGGGCAGCATCCTAGAGGGGTATTTAGCTGAAATTAACCGAGGGATGGATGCTGAACAGAAGCGGGAAATTACTAGGAAAGGGCAAAATGAGGCCACAAACATGAGTGCCAAATCTCAGAGTAAGCAGTCCAAGTAAAAAAAAAACTAGCTGGCTTAGCAAGGAGGTGGAGGAGAAGGTGATGGAAAAAAGATTAGCCTTTATTAAGTTCAAAAAATCTGGGTGTGAGGAGGATAGAGAAGTATTCTCAAAGGCATCTGGGGAGGTGACCAGGTCAGTCAGGGCAACCAAACCAGCAAAGGAGCTGAAGTTGTCTCAAGGCATCAGAGAGGGGGAAAAGGGGTTCTTTAAATCACTAAGTGAGAAGAGGAGTTGTAGCGATAATATTGTTAAAATCCAGAGAGAGGGAGGATGGGAGGAATACGAGGAAGATCAGGCAGAGGCACTCAATGATTATTTCTGCTCAATGTTCACAAAAGAAAGGGATAGCCCAATACCACAAGGGAAAGGGTTCAAGGTTGGAGGGGGCAGAGATACCAGATGAGGTCATCCAAGAGAATCGAGTTCTGAAGGGCCTTAAAGGCTGACGGGTGGACAAGGCACCAGGAACAGATGGTGTACACCCAAGGGTCCTGAAGGAACTAGCAAAGTTGTTGGCAAGCCCTCTGACAGACCTGTTCAACACCTCCTTGGAGGTGGGGAATGTACCCAGGAACCGGAGGATGGCTCTCATGATGCTCTTCACAAAAGTGCACCCAAGGATCAACCGGGTAACTACAGACTGCTGAGTTTGACTTCCATAGTGGGGAAGTTGATGGAAACCATTCTGAAGGAGAGGATAACCTTTCTTGATAGCAATGGCCTGCAGGATGAGAGACTGCATGGGTTTGTCTCAGAAAGATCTTGCCAAACTAATCTGATTGACTTTTTCAACTGGGTCACAAGGGTAGTTGATGAACGCCACGCTGTGGATGTGCTGTATCTTGACTTCAACAAGGTTTTTGATTCTGTGCCACACAGGAGGTTAATGATAAAGCTGAGGGACATGGGAGGAGAGGAACAACTGGTGGGGTGGGGTGGGGTGGGTTGAGAGCTGGCTGCAGAGCAGACAACAGAGGGTAGTTGTAAGGGGGGAGACAGCCAAGCCATGGCCAGTAATGAATGGAGTACCACAGGGTTCAGTAGTGGGCATTATTTTATTCAATGTCTTCATTGGAGACATTGCAGAGGGGGTCAAGAGTAAGATCTCCCTGTTCGGGGATGACACTATGATTTGTGCAAAAGACAATGAGGAAGAGAGGCAGACACTCAGAGAGGATCCAGCTAAACTCAAACACTGGTCTAGGGACTGGCAGTTGGAGTTTAAAACTAAGAAGTACAAGGTCATGCACCTTGTAGTCATAAATCCCAAGAACAGCTGCTGGCTGGGGGGAGTGCAGGTAATGGCTTCAAAGGAGAAAAGGGACCTGTGGGTAATAGTCACAGGGAACATGAAGCTGTCTGCACAGTGTAGGAGAGCTGCAGCAAAGGCAAATAGGATGAAGGGGTGCATTGCCAGATGGGTCACCTCTCAAAAGCGTGCAGTCATCCCGCCATTGTATAGATCACTGGTGAGGCCACATTTGGAATACTCTGTACAGTACTGGTGCCCATACCTCAAAAAGGATATGAGATTACTGGAGGGGGTGCAGCATAGGGCTACAAAAATGATCATGGGGCTAGGGGAGTTGCCACATGAGGAAAGGTTGAAAGAGCTCAACATATACTCTCTGGAAGACTGAAGGGTAAGAGGGGACATGCTAGAGGCCTTTAAGTACTTGAGAGACATAAACAAAGTCAGGGAGGGAGGATTGTTCCACTTAAGGGGGGGAAGGGTCACTAGGGGGCACAATCTTAAGTTGAAAGGGGGAAGGTTTAGGAGAGAGATGAAGAGGCACTACTTCACAGAGAGAGTGGTGTCAGGTTGGAATGCACTGCCAGAGGAGTTAATCGCTCAAAGGATAGTGGATAGCTTTAAGCGGGGTAAGATAGAGTCAAGGGCAGGATTAGTACAGACAAAAACACAAAGGGGGAAGGGCAGGAAAAGAGGAGAAAGAGAGTGGTTTGGGTGGGAGTGGGCAGCAGTAGTGATGTGATACTAAGAGCTGCACAATCAGGCAGACTTGATAGACCTGCGGGCCCTTTTCTGCTGGAAATTTCACATGTTTGTATGTTTGTAGGTGTGGCAGCGAGGGTAGAGTACAATAAGATGGAAGCAGGTTGTAGGCAGCAAGGGGGAATAGGCTTTGGAAGGACAGAAGAAAGGGTGAAGGTGAAAGAGAAGAGAGGCCAGGATCCCAGCCCTTCAGGATGTGGAGAAGTGGAGGAAAGAGTTGGGTTAATGGTGTAAGGATAGGGAAGAGACTGGCCCTAGGTACAACTTTGGATGATAGAGAAATCACAGTAAGAAACAATGGAAGGTCTGAAGGGAAGGAATTGAAGGAAGGGAAGGAATGCTAGTTTTTAAGTGGGTGGGGATGGAGCTGCAGCAGTGGCATTGCATGGGTACTGAGAGGGATAGGGTTTGTTGGGCTTAGAGGGGGGAGTTAGGGAGGGTTGTAGCAGGAACAGCTAGGTGCAAGGAAGCATTTAAGGGCAGTGCTGATGGAGTAGTGGGAGGATGAGTGACAAATTTGTGGGGGGGGGGATTCCATATTTTTGGGAGGTGGTGAAAGTAACCAGATTGGCCGATGAGGGTGGCTTTATGGGGAAATGCCAGCGTACAGGAGTCAGATGATCTAAGGAGTGAGTGGGTGTGGGGATTGTTATAAATAATGGAAGGGAGTTCTCCCAGCCAGTGCTTGGAGGTGAATTTAGCACAGTGGGTGAGTCATCTGTTTGTAAAAGAGGGGAATGATAGGGCATGATAAAGATCACAGTGGTGGGTGTGAGAGGGCGCATCAAGGGAAAAATTGCAGAAGTAATTGAAGAGGGTATCCAATCTGACCAAGGAGGACTTGGAAGCAGCATTGTAGACTACATCACAGTAGTCAAAGATGGGCAGGATCATCTTCTGAACACATTCATGCCTAACCATAGAGGGGATACAACTATGGTTCCTGAACAGGGCACCAAGCTTGGGGCACAATTTTTGAGGGGAGTAGTCAATATGTCTGAAGAAGTTAAGGTGTTGATACAGCCTAAGTCCTAGGTACCTGAAGGAGGATGTGTCCTCAAGTAAAGTCCCATCAAGGGTGTGGAAAGTGGGCTGGGAGGGAAACCTAGAGAGTCTCCACCTTGTGCCAAAGGCCATGGAGACAGTCTTCTTGGCATTGAGAAAAACTGATGGTTAGCAAACCAGAGCTGAACCTTGTCAAAGTCTTGTTGCAAGTTGGATGTGACCTCAGGTGGGCAAGAGCCAGATGCATACAGGACTGTATCATCGGCCTACATGTGTATGGCGGTGACAGAGGAGCAGACAGATGGAAGGTCATTTAGGAAAATAGAGAATAATAGGGGACCTAGCACTGAACCCTGAGGGACTCCAGTATTAATCGGGAGGGGAGGGAAAATGACATCAGAGATCCTGACTGATTGGGTTCTACCAGTGAGGTAGGCCTTGAACCAGCTAGTGGCTGAAGTAGGTAGGCCAGCTGTTGAGATGAAGTCAAGGAGAAGGGAGTGGGAAACAGTGTTAAAAGCCTAGGCGAGGTCGACAAAAATTGCTGAGATAATTTGCCCATTGTCCATCTCGGTAAGCATAGAGTCAGTGAAACGAAGTAGGGAGGTAGTGGTGACGTGATTTTTCCTGAAGCCAGATTGGAAAGGGGTGAAGTAGGAGGTGTCAGAAATGGGGTAAGCTAGGAGAGGACAAGGTGTTCTTGTAATTTGCAAGGGTAGGGAGCAGAGACATAGGTTGGTGATTTCCAAGGGAAGATGGGTCACTGCCCTTGGGAAGAGGGAGGACCACAACATGTTTCCATGAGGTAGGGAGAGAGGCAGTAGAAAATGAGAGGTTTAGAATTAGAAAAAGAGGATAGGCAATGGCTGAGGCAGAGAGAGATAGAGGAGTTTGGGGTCTAGGCCATCTGGGGAGGAGCCTTTTGAGGGGTTGATAGTGAGGAGGGCTTATAGTGTGTCATTTGGAAGACTGTATCGAAGGAGAAGAAGGGGTGGGACGAGGGGGGAAGGAGAGGTAGCATTGGGGAGAGGAGATGAGTGAGGGTAGGAAGGAAGGAATTTCAGTTGGTTTGTGGCAGAGGAGGTGTAGTAGGTCTCCTACTCCTTGACTACTTGACCCAAAGAGCTACTCCACCTCCCCTTTTTCCAGCTCTGTCTTTCCAGAAAATGATATATAGCACCCATTAATATTTTTCTTGCTTGTTAAACTTCACCCACCATGTATCAGTAATGCCCAGTATGTCAGGATTTTCTTAGAAGAATGAATGCTCAGTTTCACATTTTTTGTTATTAAGGCTTCTGGCATTAAAAAGAAACTATTATGTTCCATTCTTTTTTCTTTATCTTAGCCATTCCATAGTAACTTCTGTGGTTTCCAGTTTTCCACTTTTATTATTTGTGCAGTTTTTCCCCACCCAATTCCTCTAACAGTGGTCAATTTAAATGATCCTTAATTGCATGGTAAATACTTAATGCCAGGTAATCAGCTTCTTTTCTGTTTAGGTGAAGTCCATCTCTTACAAAAATAAGCCCTGAATATTTCCCTATTGTGAATACATTGAAATTCCTCCTGCTTGCATCAGCCCCTAAATAAGGTTTAATTTCCATAACTGCTTGCTCGTGGAATATTAAGAATCTGGAAATAGACACAATTTCACTTAAGTATAGTTTTGTGCTTTTAGTTTTAAGTATTTCTCACAGTTTTCTGTAATCATTCTTAACGTCTTCATCTAGTTTCTGACCACAGTCATTTGTACCTTATGAACTACATCTACCTGGTCCTCCTAAACGTCACATAGTATTTAAGTTGCCATCTAGTTGACATTTTCAATTTTGGCCTCTACGGAAACAATTTACCATAACCTGCACTTTGTTTCTTTACAAAATTTTGAATCAGTGAAGCTACTGTAAATCACATTTTTTTAATATTTTGCTGTTGTACCTTAAACTTTTCACTACACTGTATTGCATTTTATTTGTGCAGACTCTACCATTTTACAGTTGCCACCTATCCAGTTGTGGACTGTGTTTTCCAGGTGTAAATGTTCTTTTCCAGTCATCTTGTGTTGCTCCGATGTAGTCTGGTAACTGAGCCATTTTCAGTGGCCATGAACTCTGTAGAGAAAGGAAATTCTATCACATAATTCAGCATTTTGACTGAATGTCCAGCTAATACAACGATTCTGGAAGAACAACAGAGTTACAATCACTCTTTACTATGTAATAAATGAAATTTCTATGGATTGGTAACTATAACATATATTTATATCTTCTTCTTTTAGTTACCCCCTCAGTTCACTTTATCACAATATTATTTCTTTGTGGTATTGTATATTTTTATCTCCTCTTAAGTTTATTTATTTTATTTTATTATTTGTTTACTTGCTAGGAGTATTTTTTTTTTTTTTTTGTTGCTTTTTTTCTAGGTTAGCTCCCCTGGCTGTTAGGAGTGTGAAAACTCATTTCATACTCCCTCTAAAGGCCAGTCACAAGCCACATTTGTTGGAGATCTCTCTCTCTCTCTCTCTCTCTCTCCCCCGTCTCTGTCTCTCTCTCTCTCTCTGTCTGCGATTGCGATAGCTAACATTTGCAAGTGTGGGCTTGTGTGTGACATTGACATCAGTTGCATTTTGTCATCATAAAACTGCTCATGCATGAATGTGCTTTGCTGTGGAATGCCAGCAAGGAGAGCACTGGCAAGTCTGCACACCATTCTGTAAGCCTCTACACAGTTTTTTCAGTGCAATGCAGCAGTTCTGGGACTAACAAACCTTGTCACTACACAGCAGTATTTGGGTGGCAATAAACTTTTCTGCATGTTTTCAAAGTGAGTCTTTCCTAAGGCAATGAACATAACTTGGATTAACCTATCTTTGCCTTAAACATACTGGATAAATTGATATTTAGTCCTGCCAAATTGCATAGCTGTGGGTAAACTAGAATCTTGTCCTACAGAGCAGACAATGTTTTTCTTTACGGCAAGGAATCCAGGTTACAAACAGGTTTTGATGTCATACAGACCTTTGCTTGTAAAATCAGTCAGTCATAGTGGAGTAAAGTATGGATGCATTAATGTGAAAATTGGCAACTTTGTTCAGCTTTGTTTCTGACCTCCTATCTGTCATTTAGCTTCAAAATGTCAGTCAAAGACACATGGGTTCTTTGGTATGGGGATCTAGAATGCAAAAAGTAGGATAAGAGACACCCCTTCTCCAATCATAACCACCAAGTCAATCCTAAACTCCTCTCCCTCTCCTGTTCCTCTATTCAGTTTTTAAAAAATCTGAGCACCTGGCACTGTGTCAGGAACCACAATTTATGCATATGTATATATATTTAAACAATGTCTGGGAAGAAGGGCAGAAGGTTAGAAGGTGACTGGAGTGGGGAAATGGATGGCCTTTGAACCAACCATAGCCACCTGGTAAGTGTTTTTTTTTAATTATCTGGCCAGAGGCTGAAGTGACCTGATATGGTCCAAAAGGTCAGTTGGTCTGAATCAAAGGAAAAGAAACATATTGTGGTGCATTCACTGAAAAAAATAGTTGCCATTGTCTCATCCTTAGAGTAAACTATGACTATCATGATCATTAGCATAGGTTCATAGGTTCATAGGTTAACACAGAGCTCAGAAGATTTAGAAGTCCATATAGCTCACTTAGCATAATTATTGATATCCCATGATGTTCTTTCCTCTCAGGAATCTGTCCAAATCTGGTTTAAATGCTTGCATGGAACTACTTAACACCACATCATGTGGTAATCCATTCCAGACTGTTACTGCTCTGATACTGAACCAATGCTTTCTTTTTGTGGTTCGATACCTTTCCCTAATGAACTGCCACTTGTGGCCTCTTAGCTGATGTTTCTGTTCACGTAGCTTTAAACCCAGTTGCTCCCTCAGATTAGGATCGATGAAAGTCTTGAATACCATGCACATGTCTCCCCTTAGACTACAGTATTCCAATGTATACAATCCCAATTTAGACAACCTGTCCAAATATTCTTCCCCCTGAGCAACTTAAATCATTCTTGTGGTTCTTTTCTGCACCCTCTCTAGAGCAGGAATCTCCCCTTTAAAGCCAGGGGGCCAAAACTGCACAATATTCCATGTGCGGCCACACCAGTGACCCATAAAGTGGCAACAGGACTTCCCTAGCTGAGCTTTTTATGTGCCTGAGTATACAACTCAGAATGTTTCCTGCCTTTTTAACTACCAGACTACAGTGTTGCTTTAATTTTAGGTCATTTGTGACTCTAATTCCCAGATCTCTTTCATCTTTGACTTCTCTAATCAATTGTCCGTTTAGCATATAATTAGCCCATGGGTTATTTCTACCAAAATGCATAACTGTGCACTTATCTACATTAAAGGTTAGTCTTGAGTTATTTGCCAGTCCTGTATTATTAATAGGGTATCTTGTAGTTTATCAGCCTCATATTATTATTTACCTTGTAGCCAATCCTTGTGTCATCAGCAAATTTAGCTTCCCAAAGTTCCCCACCTGCTGTCATAGAGTGTATATAAATATTAAAAAGACAAGGGCCCAGGACAGACCCCTGTGGCACACCACTTGTAACCTCCGACCATCCAGAACTGCTTACCCTGATTGACACCCTTTGTTTTCTGTCTGGGAGCCAGGAACTAATCCATTTTGTAATGTTACCATGGATGCCATGGTCTATCAAGGAAAAGCAGAAAATTAACTTAATTGTTTCCAGTCTATATTTTAACAAGTATCTTTCACTGCCCTATTAGAGTATTCTCCAGCATTAGACATGGCTTTAGTGAAAGTGCAATGTACTCATCCATCATAAAAATGGGTGGGAGTAGGGTTGGAGTTTGGAATGGGGATTAGCATCCAGATTTCACCTCATCCAGAAGTGACATCCTTATACCATTTGTATCTGCTGAAAGGGTGACTGTGTTTATTCCACCATTGTAAAACTTTCACCAGGTCACACTTGGATATGAGCTTTGACTCAGTGGGCCTTTCATGGACAACTATTTTAAATAAATACATACATATATACAAACAAACAAATAAATTAATGAATAAATAACCAAATAAATAAATAAATAGGTGTTGGTGGATAGTGTGATACCTTTTGCTGGACCAAAATATGTTTTGCACAAAGATGGAACAATACAAAAGATTTCAAACCCACACAATCCTCTTTGTCAGGTGCAGTAGTTTTTTTTTTTTTTTAACAGAAGACAATGAATTTATAATGAAGCATACCTTGTTTCAGAATAAAATAATTTATAACAGGATGGTATACATTGCATAAGGTGAGAAGTGTTTGTAGAGAGGGTGTGTAAAGTTCCCTATTGCTAACACTCCTAACCTTACCTAAACTGTCCTTTAATAAGCAATGTAAGAATGAAACAATGTAACTTTAAGAACGAATTTAGCTTCTTTTGTTCAGAAAGCTTTTGTACATAATGCAGGAAACTGTCAGGTGCTGCACGCTTGTCTGCTATACCATCATTGTGCAAGACATATGTTGGTCCAGGTAAGTTATCAGATTACCCAGCCATTTATGTTTTTCATGGATGCACCTTGTCATTTTACAATCGTTTTATAGTACTGTATATTTTCTTACATCTAAAGTTTATTTATTAATGTTATTTTAATACTTGTTTACCGGGTAGAAGTACTAGACAAAGATTTATTTTCAGACTAGACTTGGTTGGAGTATGGTACATGCAAAATACATTTTTTAACAAATAACATAAATAGTTTAAAAACAGTTACAGACTTTTCTAATATCAACTCTTGAAAATAAGATTTAAAAACTGAGACAGATTCACAACTTCTAAGACACTCAGGAAAATCATTCAAAAAAAGTGGGCCACATTTCTTGGTCTTATCTTAAACTGAGAAAATGTATTTGCTATTTGATGTGGGATTTATTTGACATATTTGGGCATATCAGCTGTCTCCTTTTCCCTTCTTGTAGACATTGGAAACTGCAGACACATATATTCAAACATACTCAGGTGGAGTGAAGATAACCAGAGCAAAACACCCGATAAGCTCAGTGTCAGTGGCTCAGTAGGTAGCACACTCGCCTCTGAGGCCGGGAGATCAGAGGGCTGTGGGTTCAGTTCCCACATCTGGTACTTGGGTTAATATCCCAGTACTGACACTGTAGTGCAGCATGAGAGGGGTGCTGCACTTCTGAGGTGCCGTCTTTCAGATGAGATGTTAAACCGAGGTCCCATCTGCCTGGATTGGTGGTAGTTCAGGTGGATGTTAAAGATCCCATGACACTTATCAAAAAGAGTAGGGGAAGATTTTATTGTGAAATCATACAAAATCAAACAATGAAACAGAATCTAAGGTAAGAAACAAAAGAAAAAGGAGAAAAGCAAAAACTTTTCAACTAACAGGCACATCAGAGTCCGTAATCCAGGGTAAATTCCTCCAGAGGTGCAATAAATGAGACCTGTCAAAAACCTTCATTTCAGAAAAATAAAAAGAGCGTAAATCTGACACAAGCTTTCCATATAATTCAATGTGAGACAACTGAATCTGTTGTAAAGTAAATAGGCATCATGAATTCCATATATACCATTTGGTGAAAACTAATATAATATTCAAAGTGCTACTATCCTATTTTAGCCAAGCAGAAGGATAATCCCTATAAAGAAGTCTAGGATAAGTAACCTGTCCAAAAAAAAAAAAAAAAGTTAATCTTTGTGAACAAAAAATCCCAAAAACCAGAGATAAATGAAGAAGGAAAAAATAAACGGTCAATGGTCTCAGGCTGAAGGATGCAAAGAGGGGAACAATTCCTGCCTGAGACCTGCTTATGCTTTTGATTCACCTTTACATTCAAACGTTCATGACACGTCAACCAATGGAAATCTCTAAGTTTATTAGGCAGGCATTTATCCACTAGTGAACGGAGCAGTGACACCTGAGAAGAAAGCGGGTATTTTATAAAAGGATCTGCATCCCAAAAGTGAGCCTGAAGGATCAGGACATAAAGCTGTTACTTGGTAGAAAGGCACACAGAATCAAACAACACCCCCCATAACTGAAACTTAGTAAACACGTCCCGGTGAAATAAAAGCAGAGGGTCTGAATTGAAAAGCCTGCCCAGGTGGCCAAGCTCCCAGGCCTCATACCAGGGTGAAACTGAACGATGGAAACAGGCACCCCAAAAACTGGCAGTGACATGTAACAAAGGTCTGAATTTAGCAAAAAGAAACTGGCAAAAAAAGAAAAGAATAGGATTGATCATATTCTGACCCTCTTTCGATAAAGGTAAATAAAGAACAGTACAATGAATAGGATTAAGCCTACTGCCCCAAAAGGCCTAAAAAAAAGGCTATAAACAGCAGCCACTCAGTATTTAGGGACTGGAAAAAGGGCACTAATATACAAAAAGAATGGCAACAAGAAGGATCTAATCAAGTAGATTCTTTTTCAAAAAGACATCTTCTGTTTAGACCAGGAAAGTAACATGGACTTTCTCAGCAGCAGTTTGTTATCCCAGTTAACAATGTCCATCTGTGGACTACCAAAAAGAATTCCCAGGATACATAAATCTGAGGTGAAGATCAGAATCAGAGACACTGAAGACTGAACTTGGTCCAAAGCCCTAAACAGTCTACCAATACTCTTAGAGACATTAAGTTGCATCCCAGAAAAGATGCTAAACTCAGTATAACATTTAAGGGCTATCTCAGCGGAAGCAATATCTTCAGTCAGGATGAGGAGGTCATCAGCATAGGCCAGAGCAGGAAAAGAGATCAGTTGGCCATGTAAACAAAATGGACGAACAACTGGAGAAGAATGAAGACTACGCAAGAGTGGATCAATAGAGAAAACAAACAACAATGGGCTGAAAGGACAACCCTGTCTGACTCCTTTATGGATGGGGACATAAGGTCCCAGAAAACCGTTCACACAAGGTTTGATCGTGGCCGTCTTGTACAATAACTTCAACCATCCAAGGTAAGAAGCAGGAATACCATATTGTGCCAGAGTGTACCACAAGAAGGAATCACAGACATTATCATAGGCTTGTTTCTGGTGCAACGAAAGAAGCACCCCTGACAGGGGTGAAAGGGTATCACAGGTAAACACTTCACACAGAAAAAGTAAGGCATCAGTTATAGACCTCCCTGGCACTGTACAAAACTGAGCAGGATATATAAGATAAAGTGCTAAAGTAAGAAGTCTAGTATTCAAAAGTTTGGCTAATAATTTGAAGTCAGTATTCAGGAGACTAATCGGTCTCCAATTAGCAATGTCAGACTTGTCCCTGTTTTTGAACAAAAAAATCAGTACCCCAGATGCCATATCCAGGGGAAGCTCAGAGTGTTGGAGCAGAAAATTAAAAACCGAAATAAGTTCTTCAAGGATTTCCTGACACAAAACCTTAAACAATTCAGATGGAAGACCATCTGGGCCCGGAAATTTCTTACGGGCCAAAGAGGAAAGAACTGAAGAAAGATCAGAGGTAGCAAAGGGAACAGAGAGAGCCTGAAGCAAGTCAGGTGGGGCCTGTGGAGGAAGAAAAGTATGAAAGAAGGGGGCAAAGTCCTGGTCAGCACAAGAAGGCCGACTAAATAAAGAAGTAAATATGATCTGAGGCTACACGTAAAAGATCAGAAAGGAAGGAACGGAGGGTACCACCAGAATCATGGAGGGAAGCCATCATACGATGACCGAGATGTTTCTGGTTATGGATCAGTGGACACACCTCAGGGAGAGAGCCTGCCGTACAAAACTGCTGTTTAAAGTGTAAGCCTTCACATTGAGATAGGCGATATAACATCATTTGAGAACGAATACGGGAGATCTGAGCAGAAAAGTCATGAGCAGTGGAATAAGAAAGAGAAAGAAGGTGCAGCAAATGCTTGCAATCATTCAGATAAGCCAGATAGGCTGAAGAACGAACATTCCTAGAGGAAAACAGTAGAAAAGTTTGGAGATCAGATTTGACATCTTGCCACCAAGCCAAAGGAGAGTCATAGAAGTCGTAAGCCAATTTCCTGCAACGCAAAAAATAAACAAGCTGTTGGTGAAAAGAAGGTCACAATAGGAGAGAAGAATTGAATTTCCAATAACCAGGGCCAAAAGTAGCCAATGGTCCTCCCAAAATGAAGGCTAAAGAACAGTGGTCAGAATATTCTACAGGTTGAACAGTAGCTTTTGTAACATGTAACGCGTGTAAAATATACATAATATCGATACGAGTGGACAGAATCCCCTTGGAAAAAGTACTATCCCGTTTCCCAGAATAAGTAAAAAAAGCATCCTTCAACCTGGCCAATCAGATAACAGAGTTAAGGGCAGTCATATCCCCAAAAATCTTATCCATTGAAGTAAAAGAACCCCTATCATGTCTACTAAGCCCACAATTAAAATCTCCACCCCCCAATAACATTGTGAGCAACATGAAGATATGGACTGATCTGAAAAAACAAAGCTGCAAGCTCTGCTTTCGTCTGGGGGGCATATATGGAAATAACATGAAAAGAGACCCCTTGGATAAGAAAATCCAACAATAAAGCTCGTCCAGGAACCAGGTCTAACAACCATAACACAGTAGGCTGGAGATGGTGGAACAAAATACCAACTCCAGAACAACTGTCGGTACCAAGAGACCAAAAAGAGACCCCCTGAAGTCCACTCTCTAGTGGCCGATGCCACCACAGTAAGGGAGTGGAGCCGGGTATCTTGTAAAAGGAAAAGGAGGGCGAGAACCCAAAAGGTGAAAAACAACCCCCCATTTCTTAACTTGTTGGATGCTGTTTACATTGGAAGAAAGAAACAGCAAGGAAGGAATAAAGGACATAGAGAGAAAAGGAAGAGAGATCAACTTTTTTCCTTTTCTTAACTCTACCCCACCTGGGTTGAGGAGTAGAACCAGCAGAGGGAACAGCCAAGGCCAAAGCAGCAGCAGGCTGATCAAGGGATTGAGAATCAACCGAAGAGGCATCTGACTCGACTTCAGAAACAGCCTCATCATCCAATAATTGGTAACTATTAGAAAGCACAATAGGGAGGGACCCAGAGGCCTTAGGCACTGTCTGAGAACTGGACAGGCACTTCCTGGTCGACATCCACCCACCCTGAGAGTCTGGGACTAAAGGAGGGGGCATGAAAGGCTGGGAAGAAACAGAGCAAGCTGTCGTAGAAGGGGGCTCAACCAGAGCAGGAGAAACCAGAGGCTCAACCTGGGAAACCTGAGACTGAACAATAGGCTGAGGCGGGGGGGCTGGCATGGGGCCAGATGGGGTCAAGGGAGGGGGGTTCCCACTCCAAAAGTAAAGGTTCAAGTGGAGAAGGCTGAGAGACTTGAGGATGTGGTGGTAAAGGTTCAGGGCCATTAGCCAAGGCCAGGCCTTTGGAAAAGTCGCATTGGGCAGAAGTAATCAACAACCGCTGTTCCTCAGAATCAGCTGAAGCAGATTGTCTGTGGGCAGCCAAGGGGCAAGATGCATAAGCATGACCAGTAGTACCAGAAAGATTACAACAAACCAGGTTCCTACACTGAGAACTGGAATGTCCCATTTCATGACACAAGGAACACCTTTGAAAATTACAGACACTACTAGTATGTCCTCCTTGTCCACATTTATAACAAGTACGAGGTAAACCTGGGTAAATAAAAACCCTTGATCCCGACCCCCCCAAAAAATATTTGGCAGGTATTGGAAGCCTGCATCATCGGAACATAGTATCTCTTTAATACGCCAACCCCCCCCAAGTCCATATTCGCTCAGAATTGAAAATGGCCTCAGGGTTGCCAGTAACCATGCAGAGTTGTTTCAACCAATACAGGAGGTCTGTAGCACTGACCCCCTCATTACAAAACAACACTGTAATAGTTTTGTTGGCAGACCTAGTCAAAGGAGTCACCTCAAAAGGAGACCAAAGGGGAGTTTGTTTCTTTTGATGGTACCTTGCCCAAAACGTATCCAACCCACTACTGAGTTTAAAGCTAATATCAAAAACATTCTCCCCTGAGGCATGTATTAAAGCATACAGTTCAGTGACAGAAAACTGTAAATCTTCCTGTAAAAGGGTCTTGCCAACATATAGACGATCCAGGAAAATGTCCAGGCCACCTTTATACAGCAGGCGGACCGCATTATGATGTTTTGCTGGGTAAACATGTTTTTGGAAAAAAGAAGCATATGTCTTCTTTGGAGGAGGCAGAGCAGGAGGAGGAATAAGTAAGGCAGCAGGGAGTAGCCCATTCCAAATGTCTGTGGGAATATTCTTTGGGATATCGATAAAAGCTGAAACTTCACTAAGTCTATCATCCTCCGAAATATCCACAAGCATGTCCTCTGAGCCTGAAGCAAGCTGAATCGGAAGGACAGGGTTTTGTGTCAAGACGAAATCAGGAGATAAATGTAGAGGATAGGAAATAGGATCCGAAAAATCTGTAGAAATCACAGACACTACTAATATGTCCTCCTTTTCCATATTTATAACAAGTACGAGGTTGACCTGGGTAAAACAAAACCCCTTGATCCCGACCCCCAAACAAACTATTTGGCAGGTGTTGGAAGCCTGCATCGTTGGAATGTAGTATCAATGAAATGGTAGATACAACAGATGCATAGGGGGTAGTATGAGAAATACTCACTGCAGAAGGCGCTGATGTTGCCAGGGACACCCCAGGTATATGAATTGGGGTGAAGCCAGAAATCCAATGGGGGAGTCTGGGGGATGGACCCAGCCAGCCACCCAGAGAGACTGTTCCAAAGACCAGGAGTCATTTCCTGGGGGAGGAGTATCAGCCCAGCAAAACTTTCCTGTGGAAGCTTTTTTCGGTGACCATCTGGGAATTGCAGAAGGGGCAGCTCGAAAAGAAAAAAAACTGTGGCTGAACCCTGATCGAGCCCTGTGGTGTAGACAGGGGGCTGAGTAGCAGGCAGCATGTCCATCTCCGATATTGGACGAATCACCGGAGCAGCACAGAGAATGGGTGGAGCAGGCTGCATCGTAGAATCTAGGTCCTGGGAGTGACAATGCTCCAAAAGAACCTGTTTAGTTTTCTGGTGGGCAAATTCTTCAGAAGGCAGAAGCTGGGAAAGTGAGGGAGAATCTTCGATCTGAGCAGCAGCCAGCACAGCAGATGAGGCGAGGCAAGAAGGCAAAACTACAGGAACGCCAGTGGGAACAGAAGAAGTGGCATCAAACACAGAAGCAGGAGAGGCTCCAACAGGTACTTGATCAGTAGGAAAGTCAGGAACTCTATTCTCAGCAGAGACAGTGTTGTCAGGAACCAAAACATTCGACTTGAGCAGCACAGGCGCCAAGGAAGGGACAGGCTCCATAACCAGCCGTCCCTCCTGCACCTCGCTCTTCTGACCAGCAACTGAGTTGGCCATCCTTCGACTGCCAAAGTGTTCCCCTACCGATGAGTAGGGGAATGTTTTATTTAAAGAAAAATTAGTTCAGTACATTCAATAAACATAATACACTGTCAACTTTACAGAAACTGTAAATAAGGTTTACAAGAAAGACAAAATGAAATCAACCCACAAATAAAACCAATAAACAAGGGTGAGGGGGAAAAAAAAGGAAAAAGAAGTCAAAAGAAACATTTCAGTTTAAATGGAGCAAAATAAATGCTTACTAATACAGAGAGGAAAAAAGGAAAACATCTTCAGGGTACTGCAGTTTCAATCCATGCACAATTGTTCCAATATGAACTGTATACAGCAGAAGTCAACAACTTTTTTCCGCATTTTGGATTAACACAAAGCTAGAAACAATCTGTGCAACTATTTGTGTTGCAGAAAACACTTTCTGTTGCAGGAGAAAGGCGCACCTGGCCTACCATAAATAATAGTGGCAGGATGCAAAGATGAGACGTAAGGTCCCTGTGTGATATTTCTGTAATCCAGGGAGGTATATCCTGTACACCAGGATATCATATGTTACAGTACATTCTGAAGTGCCTTTTCTTTCCATTTACGTAAAAGGAGGGTCCAAACAACTTGACTATATGGGCAATCAATAAAAAAATGATGCATGGTTTCCAGTACTGCTGTGCAAGAGTCTTGGGGACATATTCGCTCCTCTAATGATTTATGTTTTAGGTTGTTCTTGACACCCAGTCTTCCATGACAAGCTAGCCAGGAGATATCCCAAAATTGTGTGGGGATCCTGGGTCAGTTAACTGAGAGAAGGGCGTTTCTAATTCCAGAAGGAGCCTTGTGAGATACTATCTGTGGTAAGTCAGAAAATGGGTATCTAAAACACAGTTATAAAGCTGTCTCCTGGTTTTAGTCAATGTATGTTCAGGGAGAGTTTCCATTGCCGGATCTTCAGAAAAGGGGGAAGAGGAAGCTGGGGATACTAGTTTTCTTTAGTTCCTAGGATGTCATACGTGGAGTTGTTGCCATATTTGGCATACCTCAATGGTAAAAGAATATATAATTAAATGACAAAATAGAGGTGGATCATGGAGTAAGTGGGGTATCATAATTTTCAGGAATAGGCTATGGAAAAATACTATCGGGTTCAGCATCCTTACCCCACCATGATAATAATCCATGTATGTGTATGATCTTTAAATGGCTGCCCCAGAAGCCTTGTAAAAAAAATATTGTAAACTCTTGCCTCCATAGAAAAAGGGACCGGAAACACTGATGCCACATGTAAGAAGAGGGGAAGAATTAAAGTTTTCAATAAAAACACTCTTTTCCATTTTGCAATGCTATGTCCTTTCCAAAAGGAAAGGGAGTGTGCTGCTCTATTTAATACTATATTCCAGTTATAGCTGGCATCATCTGAGGTGCCGTAATGTAAGCCCAGGATTTTTATCGGAGCGATTGCCAGAGGGATATCTACAATATGCATTGGTAAGTCTATGCTGGCTGAAGCTGGCACCACTAGTGCAGTGCTTTTTGCTATATTTATTTGGGAGCCCGAAGCTGTCTCAAATGCTTTGAAAATAGGGGGAAGTACTATCTCCTGAAAATAGGGTGTAGTACAAATGCACAAATCATCAGCATATGCACATACTGGAGGTAGAAGTCTTCCAATGGGGGAAGAGATTCTAGGTAAAGATGGGTGCAGCAGTAGGTCTGTGAATAAAGAGTCCAGTTGAAAATATATAAAGAAGACTTAAGGCAGCCCTGTCGCACCTCTACTCTAAAAAAGCGGGCATGGAGAACCATTTATGTGGGTTGTATCCAAGCAGTACTATATAGAGTTTAGCCAAGAGATAAATTTCTGGGGAACATGGTAGTGTGCAAGAACCCGGAACAAATAAACATGGCTGACCCAGTCAAAAGTTTTTCTTTTTGGTCCAATGAGAGTAACAGGCAGGCGAAGAGGGGTATTGTTTGAAATAATGTCTCAAATGAGGATAGGTTAGAAAGGATCGATCTGTCGTAAGGGCACAAGTCTGCACCTCAGAAATAATCTGAGCAGCAACATAGAGCATCCTATTGAGCAAGATGGAAGTGAATATTTTTAGTTCACGTTAGCAGATTCTAGTGGTCTCCAGTTCAGATATTGCTCTGTTCCCTTCTTGAATAATAAAATCATAATAGCATCAGAAAATCCTTTAGAGTAGAATTAGTGCTTATGATGGTATTATATATTAATGTCAGAAAGGAGCAAAAATAACATGAACTGTATGTATAATTCTGCAGTAAGGCATCGATCCAGGGGAAGTGCGCTTTTGGCATTTTATAGCCTGCTGGGTTTCTCTGTGTTATAGGTTCAAGGATGTTTCAACGCATCTTGGGATGGAGGAGAATAGAAATACCTGAAAGGAAAGGTATGATACTCATCCACAGGAGTTGTGGTGTCAAACATCGTAGCTAGATAACAGCTGGCGATACGCTATGTCCAGCAAGGAATTGTGGGGGTACTGGAAGTGGATCAAAAGTTCTCTATGTGGGTTGCATTTACCTGTCAGTGCAACTTTTATAGATATCTAAGGAGGACCGGAGCCTTGTGTCCCATGTTGAGCTTCCATCCGAAAAGAATGTGCTTGGTGGTACTGGAACTGTTCCATTTCTTCCTTAATGGACTTTATTGTGTGAAAGTAGTCCATGTGGGATGTGAAAGAAAGAGATATGGCCTGTTGTAGTTTTTCTCTGAGAGTGAGGTATCGAAGATATGAACTCAGTGTTCTCTTCCTCCCTGTATGTAGGAAGAAAATCTTGATATCACTCTTAGTGTCTTCCCACCATTGTAGAGGGGAATGATATGCTTCCAATACGGACAGCCGGGCCCTTAGAAGGTCTGTGCAATGCATTGAAATGGCCAGGTCTGTCAACAATGAACTATTCAATTTCCACCTAGAGGGGTTGACCAGGAAAGGAGTTCCCTGAGGGGAGCAAACCAGAGAGATCCCAGATGGTCTGAAGTCTCACAGGGTATGATTCTTGCCTGTGTGACTGAAATATTCCTGAGACAAAAAGAAAATCTATCCTGTAGCTGATAGGCCTCTATGATAGGTTTTGGCACCTGGACCATGTAAAGCGTTATGTCCATCTATGAGGGCCGCAGTCTGAATAATTTTGTTCAGGGCAATTGAATCTGCAAAAAGGTTTTGGGTAGAGCTGCCCCAATCTGAGATAGTAAGACCACAATTGAAATCGCCTCCCACATATATTTGCAAGTTGGAATACAGGTATGGGTGTATTTTGTTAAATAAGTCTGTTCTGGAGGCAATGCTCTGGGGGGCATATACATTAATGAGCCTGAGTTTGTATTGTTGGTATGTAGAGTCTACAAGCATGGCTCATCCTGATATTATGTCTACCAAATGGGAAATTTGGAAATTAAAATTTGCAAACAAAATACCTAGGCCATCACACCTATCCTATCCATATGACCAGAAGGAAAAGCCCTGATGCCAACAAGTTTTAATTTGAGAAAGCTCATGAGGAGAATTCAAACAGGTGTCCTGGAGAAAATAGATGTCATGGTGTAAGTCAGAAAGGTACTGCATTGTAAAGAGTTGTTCTCTATAGGATTTAAAGCTGCATGCATTTAGGGTGAAGCAGCGGAGTCCTTGGTGGTGGTTCATCCCAGAAAGTACAGTGCCATTCTGGAGGAGCTAGTGTCAAGTAATCTTAGCATGGGTCCTACCTCCATCTTCTGAAAGGGGGGGGATCAAGCTGGGAGTCAGAGGAGAAGTCCATATGGGAGGAAGAGGCAAGAGAAGAATCCGAGTCTCCATCTTCCCCTTCTGTGTCTCCCCATTGTCGTTTCTTGGCTAAGGCCTGAAATTTATTCCTCGTGATAATTGTTCTCTTGGGAATGGAAGCTTCTGCTTTTCATTTGCCTTTACCCCATTTAGAAGGGGGGATTACCACAAAGTGGTCTGAGTCCTTTGAGGGGGGAGGAGGCATGGTAGCCTGGGTACTAGCAGGGACTGATTCAGAAGGGGGTACTGCTGCTATAGGGGTGCCAGGGGACTTGGGAATGGCCCCTTGTCCAGCCATAGGTTCAGGCTCTTGTGGGAGAGGAGGTTCTTGTGCCAGGTTAGAAGTGGCAGGGGCCATGGCCTCCCTGCGGCATACGGCCTGAGTCTGGGAATCCGTTATAAGCTCTATCTGGTCCTTGGGAGAGCGGTCGAGCCTATTATGATCCGGCCAAGGGTACTGGTGATAGGAGTGCCCCGGCTCGTCACACAGATTTTGGTATAGAGGGTTTGGACAACCTAAACTCACATGTCCATAGGATAAGCACAAAGTACATCTGGGCTTGTCGCAAGTGCTGCTCAGGTGGGTGCGAGAACCATACGTATGACAGGTCCGTGGTTGTCCAGGGTAAAAACATAAGCCACGGCCCCTGCCGATGTGAAAGCTGCCTGGCAAATGAGAGATACCTTTATCCATGTTTTTAAGTTGTACCTTTACTTTCCATCCCCCAGTCCATACTAGGTCCTCATCCAAAATAGGTCGAGGGACCTCTAGTATATCACAGTGCTGCCTGAGCCAGTACTGGACGCATCTATGCTCACCCTCCGCTCTATGAAACAGTAAGGTAACAATTTTCACTGTTGGTTTTGTGAGGGGATGACCATAAAGGAGCCTAGAGTGGCAGATGTTTTACATGCTCATATTTCTCCCAGAATTTCTCCAAAGTGTACACATTTTTAAAACTTAAGTCATACACAGATTCCCCATGCACATGAATGAAGGCAAATAATTCTGTTGCCCCTATCCCTAAAGAGTCCTGCAACATACTATGCAATACAGTTCTTCTGTCAGGGCTTGTAGCAATGTCCCCCATGAACTTCATATGTACAGCATTCCTTCGCTGTGCTGGCTCACCTAAGTTTGTGAACAGATCACTGAGTTTAAATGGGGTCGAGTTAGTGCCCTCACCTGCAGGCTGTGGACCAAATGGCTCAGATGTACCAGCTAAATTATGTTCTGAAGTTGAGGATGATGAAGCAGATTCATGTCTGGCTAAGCTGGGGCCTGTGACAGTATCTGTGACATCAGGTGTTGTTTGGGAGATAGCAGGTGTGCTTGAAGCATTACTAGGGAAAGATACTGGTTCTGGAGCTGTTTTCATCAGTAATGGTATGTCGCCTGAAGATCGGAGTTTGTTGTGAGCCTCAGAGATGATTTCCTGTGCTGAAACAGCCCTTGGGGAGGTCCAGGGTGCTCCTTCTCAATGTTGCTATCAGCCAGCAGCATGGAGCGCTGCCGTGGGTGACCAAATGCTCTCAAAGTCCTCTGTGGTGCAATGACTGTCCCGTAGATGCAAAGAGACAGGAGCTCCCGATGCAAAGTTTGTGGCATTTCTGGTGCTAGGAGTCATATCAGAAGTGGCTGCTGCAGGGTAAGTTGACAAAAAAGGCTGTGAGGAAAACTGTGAATCAGAGTGCATTAGACCAATAAGAAAGTCCTTGTGTGCAAAATACACATTTCGCAGATAATTTTCTGTGTCATTAGAAGTGCTCTGAGTTCCTGAAACTGGGTAAAGTGGTGTCTGAGACAAGTCTTCTTGATGATTGTCTGGCAATTCATTTGAAGTGGTACCTTCAGTATTTCTTTCTGCAGGTTGCAGCCTTTTAGTTTCTTCAGAGATAAGGTCAGGTATTCTTGACTCCATGGGTGAAGCTGTAGTCAGGTCAGAATCCAAAATATCTCCAGCAATTCCACCAGCAACCACATTGTCTTCTGCCATCTTGGTACTGCAGACAAAAGGGTCCCCTCTGCTCACAGGAAGCAAGGCCCCCTGCAGGCAAAGAGTAGGGGAATTTCCCCAGTGTTCAGGCCAAATTTCCCTCATTCACTAAAAAATACCACCAACAGCTTAATGTGGTTCAAGGTCAGTTGGCATTCATCTCTATCCCCCTCCCCCGGGTCGTGCCTGAAAATAGGCAGGATTTGTCTAGTGCACTTACCCGGTAAACAAAAACTAAATAAAAATAAATAAAAAATAAAAAGTCTGTTTATATATTTCCACAAGAACAAAATAAAGCAGGAGCACCAGGAATTGTGTGGTGCTGTATATTCCAGACAATCGATACATACAAATAAGCACCACTTGCATAGACAGGCCATAACGCTATAAAAATGTTAGCGTTTCATAAAAGTGCAGCAAATACAAATGGAGAATAAACGTTTGTATTTGCTGCACTTTTGATATTAAACGCTAACATTTTTTATAGCGTTTGGCCTTTGTTCTTTAAGCTGTGTGGGTGCTTAATTGTATGTATCGATTATATATTTCCACGTATTCTTTGTTAATGAACTGCATCCTGTATGCGAACGATGTTGTGTTGCTGAGTAGTGGCACCTCCCAGGCAGCACTACAAACAGAACTACAGACCTCCTTCAACAAACTCGAGGACTGGTTCTGTAGGAAAAGGCTGCTAATGTACTACAAGAAAACCAAGGCTGTGCTCCATTCCAGCCATTACAATAAACGCAGGCCCCCTCCCCTCAATATCACCAATAATGCAGGTGAGAAGATTGAGCAGGTACAATCATTTAAGTACCTAGGGGTCACCATTGATGACTCTTTCACATATACAAACCATATTGACTCCCTTGTCAGATCAGTAAATACAAAGATCGGGGTCCTCTACAGACATAAGAAATCCCTCACTCCAGAAGCACTCCGAATCTCAGTCTCCAGCTCAATACTTCCCACGATAGACTACGGGCTTGTGGTCTATGGAGCTGCAACTGACACTGTACTCAACAGGGTCCAAAGTTTATTTATTTATTATTAAATTCTCAGATTACAAATACCTTTGAGCAGAAACTGCTCGTTTACAAAGGTTCCACATCAAAGGATGAGGGTCAACATACATACAGGGGTAGTAAAAGAATGCAAAATAAACAACCAATAACAACTAAAAAAAAATAAAGGTACTCAGTTATAACACACTTTGAGATAATATTCATATAACGAGCAGCTTGAGTAGGCAGCTGGCTGCGGTAACAATAAGAGATAGAGGGCACCATAGGCAGTTAGTATTGCAGGCGTGTGACCAGGAGATGAAGTTGGCAGGCTAATGGGCCATTGTCCGATGGTGGTGGAAAATGTCTTTTGCACTGAATAAGGCATGCCACCTAACCCTATGCGCAGACCATTACACCCACACTTGCACCCTATAAAAGAGAACTAACTGGCTTAACCTAAAAGACAGGCTCAAATACTAAACCTGTCTACTGGGTTAAAAGGCACTCCTCGGAAAAACACCACCCTACATAGAAAACCTGCTTGAGGCCTCTCTCTCTCTCATCACATATTACCAGAGGGAAGAAAAATGGAGCACTGTCCATCCCATTCCAGCGAACCTCACTTGGGCAGCATACTTTCTCCTACCGAGCCTCCCTCTGGCTAAATGAACTCCTGCAGAAACTACAAACACACAGCCTGCCTCAGTTCAAAACTGGCCTCAAACAGCGCCTACAGTCTAGCTCACAATACACATGCTCCTCAGGCCAAACCTGAAAGACTAACCCACTACCACCATTAAACCCAGCACTGAAACAGAGAACACTTGCCTCATCCTAGCCGAACCAGGAGCACTAGTAAGCTGCTAATCTTCCTTCAGGATCTGTGTACAGCCCCCACCCAACCCCCACCTTTTTCTTCTCTTTTTTTTTTTTTAACCGTATTATATCAATAGACCTCACAAGGATTCTAAGGTAGAGCCACCCCTAGAATCTTCCAAGACGTAACCAAATCCCTCTCACCTTAGATTTGTTTCCCACTGCTAGCCAATAATTCTCATATTACTCTTAAACTGCCTAATATGCTGAACCCTGTGATAATTGTATTTGTTCTGTAGTCTGTAACCACTGTATTTGTGCTAAATCCTGTAACAACTGTATTTGCTCTGAAATCTGTAATTACTGTACTGGTGTTTTTGTATCATTTGTCCATCCTGACGTGGAACCTTTGTAAAAGAGCTCACGCTCAAAGGTCTTCTGAAAACTCATAAATAAGTAAAATAAATACTTGCATAATGCCTTAGCATCTTCAAAATATCCTACCATATAACTAAGCACAAAATAACTCAAGTTTTTTTCTAATAGTATCAGTTACTGCATAGAAATATATTTTTATGTGAATCTGATTGGAAAGATTTGTACATTTCTCACAATTTGTATGACTAGATTTATCCCCCGTTTTGTTAATGCAAAATGAATACTCATGGCTCTTGGTGGTTGAGTGGCTGCTCTGATTTTTTAATGAAATCAAACTCCAAAATATAAGAAATGTAACATAAATAGTGTCCCTAATGACTTGTATGCAACCCAACCTTGCGCTCTCCAAACTAAGGGCCTGCTTTACACAGATGTGTATAGTAGGTGACAAACCTGCAAAAATGGTGCACATACCTACATGCCACACATGTTATGTACACAGTGGAGGTTGACGAAATTATCAGGTGCACCAGGTTGTGCAGAGCAGTATGTAGTGAGCAGAGGCAGAAACCCCAGGAATTCCAGCATGCCCATGGAGCATCCATTGAACTCACAGTATAAGGAATTTGAATGCATCACACAGAGCTATGTGGCATGTTCTCTGCACATAGCCTGTTGCAAGTCACTGGTGAAAGCCACCAACTGCATAAATCAAGATGAACTCCTAGCAATCAAGTAGTGTTGCCTGTTCTGCTAGTGCAGGTGCAGGAGTGATGAAAAAACCCTCTGCAGCAGCTGGACATAGAAACACAGATATTGACAGCAGATAAAGACAATTTGGCCCACCAAGTCTGCCCATTTTCATTACCTACAGTGTCACTGCAGACCCTACTTGATCTCTAGCTCTTTCTCCCTGCCCCTTCCAAGTAATATTCTCCATTGCCTATTCCATGCATTCTTAAACCCCACCACAATTTTTGCCCTCAACACCATTGATGAAAGACTATTCCAGGAATAAACCACTCTTTCTGCAAAGTACTTCCTCATATCTCTCTTGAATCTACCTCCTCCAGTTTCATTGCATATTCCCTTGTTCTTGAGCATCGTTTTTCTGAAAAATACTCCTCTCCTGTACCTCATTTACTACCATGAGGTATTTAAAGGTCTCAGTCCTATCCCTTGTTTCTCTTCCAAGGCGTACATATTCAGGTCCTTTAGTCTCCCCTCATGGGACTTCTAATGCAGACTCTGTACCATTTTAGTTGCCCTCCTCTAGACAGCCTCCACTCTGTCTATGTCCTTCCAGAGATGTGGTCTCCAGAACTGGCCACAGTACCTTAGGTGGTGTCTCACTAGCAATCTATACAGAGGCAATGCCACTTCCCTCTTTCTGCTGGTGATACTCCTTCCTATGAACCCAACATCACACTAGCCCTACCAACTGCCTTTTTACACTGTCTGGCCACCTTTCTATAATCAGAAATGATTACCCTCTGATCCCTTTCCAATTTGATAGTTGCCAGTACCTATCCACCCATTTTGTTCTCTGCCTCATGGTTTCTGTGTCACAGTTGAGTGATTTTGCACTTTTTCACATTGAAAGCTAGCTCCCATTCCTTTGACCCCTTCTTGAGTTTTCTCAGGTCTCTACACATACTTTCCACGTCCAGCTGGAGTGTCCACCCTACTGTAGATTTTGGTGTTGTCTGCAAAGAGGCAGACCTTCCCTTCCAGCTCCTCTGCAATGTCACATTTTCAGACATTCAAGAGAACTGGTCTCAGTACAGATCTCTGTAGCACCCTGATGGTCATCCTCCCTTCTCTGGAGTGAACTCCATTTGTCACCACCCTCTGTCACATATCCCCTAATCAATTTCTTAACAAGTTTACAATTTTTGGACCCACTATAAGTTGCCCGGCTTCCTTATGAGTCTCCAATGTAGAATGGTATTTAAAGCCTTACTGAAATCTATGTAGGCAATGTCGACCACTCCAACCTTCTCTAATTTTCTGGTCGCCCAGTCAAAGAAATCCATCAGATTCTTTTGACATGACCTCCCAAACCATGAATCCATGCTACCTCACATCTCATAACCTACTGTATTCAGGATATTCCACAGTTCCTTCATACAGCAGTGATTCTATTAACTTTTCCACCACTGATGTCGTGCTGACTGGCCTTTAATTGAAATCCTCTATCCTGTTACCATTTTTGTGAATTGGGACTACAGTACATCTGCCCTCTCCCAGTCCTTCAGAGCCACTTCTGTTTCCAGTGAGTTCTTAAACAGGACTGTCAGAGGTGCAGACAGTATCTCCCTGAGCTCCCTCAATACCTTTGGATGCACCCATCTGGCCCCATCACTTTAGACACTTTCAGATTTGTGAGTCTCCTCAGGACTCTCTCCTCAGAAAAAGGACTAGTGTCCGACTCCCATCCTGGAAATCTCATGTTACTGTTTTGTGGTTTCTCCTCTTCTCCTTCCTCTATGGATACTGAACAAAATAATTTATTCAGGACAGCTGCCTATTCCAGGTCTCCCTCTTTACAGTCCACACTTCCCTTTTTAACAATTCAATCCTTCCCCTGGTCTTCCTCTTTTCATTTACATACCTAAAAATGCCTTGCCCCCCTTTCATTACTGCCTGGGCTATTCAGACTATAGCCTTGCACAAACCATGTGGTAGCATGAACTAGGGATATGTAGGGATGTATCACTGGTGGCCTTCATGACCTTCTCCACCGATCTATCACACCATACACAGACACACAGCACTGCACACTACAAAAATGGCCTACCGGGTCAGTTTGTTGTATACAAGACAGTGTATGCTAAAACCACGCAACATGGACAGCGTGGGTGAGAATAGCGCAAGGGTGCAAAACCACTAAATGGTCTATACGTGGTTGTGCACCCTGTTACTGATCCCTAGCAGAGGATAAGTTCTATGCTGGGAGGACGGTCCACCAAGCAGCTGCCGTGGCTCAACGGGATGAGATGAAGGCAGTGTGTCTGTGGACCGGGTATCAAATCCTAGTCCCAGATGCATGGATTTTTTCTTTCATTTGCACTTTGTACAAATTAATTGTCCAACCTCCCCAGAGTTGGTTATTTTAGTGGGGGGGTTGGGGCTGCAGCCTCCCAAAATGTGAATGCTGGGGTCGGAGCCCCCTACAAAATGCAGAGATATGCCGCTGGCAATATATCGCGCTTATTTACAGAGTAGTATATTGCTGCAGCAGAATGTTTTGTGACATTATGACCCCGTGCCCAAAAAAAAGCATTGACAGTTTCACTGGACAGAGCACTCAACACATGAAAGTTGGTACAGCCCCTAAGCACATAGCAGGAGAAATCATGGGATCCAATCCCAAAGACTAACAGCAGTAGGACACTGTACTGCCAACTGTGCAAGAGACCAAACAAAATTGTAGCAGCCAACACATGAACAGATAAATCTTGAAAAGCTGAAGGAGGCTTTTTCCTCTGTGCAGTTTTGTGTGTGAAGGGTTTTTAACAGTACCATAGAAACATAGAAACACAGAATTTGTTGGCAGATAAGGACTACATAGCCCACCCAGTCTGACCATTTTTCCCTACCTACAGTATCACTGCAGACCCTACTCCATCTTTGTCTCTTTCTCCCCACATTCCTTTCCCTTAAGATTCTCTTATGTCTTTCCCATGCATTCTTGAACTCCACAACTGCTTTCACCCCCAGCACCTCAGGTGGTAGGCTGTTCGGGGATCCATCACTCTTTCTGTGAAAAAGTACTTCCTCACATCTCCCCTGAATCTATCCCCCTCCAGCATCATATGCTGTTCTGGTGACTAGTGGTTCCTCTATGGAGGCACCTGCAGTGGAGACCAAGGATGATGCTGGGAACCTCCACAAAGGAGACCCACAGGAAGATGGCATGAGATCCCACAGAGGAAGGAAACAACTCCTGGTGGGGGACTCAGTCATTAAGGGGTTAGAAGTGGGGGAGGAAGGGAATAGTGAGGTAAGGTGCCTGCCTGGTATCACAGCTCGGAGGGACAGGAAGCGAATCCTCAGGATTACGGAAGCAGCTGCACGAGGGAGGGATCTGGATATCATTGTCCACCTCGAGACAAATGACCTGTCTGTGAATGGGATCAGAGCAGTGCAAGATGGGTTTGTAGAGTTGGGGAGGGGCCTTAGACAAGTAGCATGCATGGTAACCTTCTCAGAGGTGCTGTCTATCTATGGCAAGGATGATGCTAGGGTATTCCACACCATGGGATTCAATGAATGGTTGAAAAACTGGTGTGGAGCTCAGGGTTTTGGCTTCATTGAGGACTGGGGGGCCACCTGGAGGAGTGCAGACCTATACTGGTGTGATTGTCTGCATCTGTTGAGGGAACGAACCAGGGTCCTAGGTGATAGGTTTAAATGCTTCATTGGCAAGCATTTAAACTAGCCAAGGGAGAGGCACTGAAAAGGAGGAGGGAAATCCCAGACTCCCCCCACAAAACACAGTAGTTAGATAGGTAAACACCAAGGTAGAGAAGTCAGTAGGGAGCAGGACAGGGGTACATGCAGAAAAAGGCAGTAAGGACAGGGGCGAGGCTAAAAGGGGTAAGCCCATCAAAAAATGGAGGATGATGAGTACCAGTGCCTACAGTCTGTGTAACAAGTTCCCTGAGCTAGTGGCCTTGATGGAAGAGGGACGCCTGGATATTGTGGTAGTCACTGAAACATGGTACACAAAGAACTATGACTGGGATGTCAACATACCAGGATACACAATCTACAGGAGGCACAGGGTGCGTAAAAGAGGAGGAGGAGTAGCTCTCTCTATATAAGGGAAAGGATAAAGCAACAGAACTAAATAGTAAACAGGAAATTGATGAGTTACTATGGGTCACCCTGGAGACTGGAAATGGCACCATAATCCACATGGGGGATGTCTACAGACCCCCATCTCAGGGGGAGGAAATGGACAAGGAAATGTATTTATTTTTATTTCATTTATTTTTTTAGTTTTTGTTGACAGGGTAAGTGCACTAGACAATTCCTGCCTATTTTCAGGCACGACCTTGGGAAGGGGATACAGATGAATGCCAACTGACTTTGAACCAGATTAAGCTGTTGGTGGTATTTTTAGTGAATGAGGAAAATTTGCCCAGGACACCTGGGAAGTTCCCCTACTCTCCACTGGGAGATTTGCTGGCCGTCTTGCTGAAATGGCCACTTCGCCGGGACGTGTGGAGAGAGAGAGAGGATGTTGCTGGGATGGGAGCTCTGGCCTCTGCTCCTGTCTTTTTGACACAGGAGGCTGTTGATTTGGCTATGGCTGTCGCGGACTTTTCACAGGATCAGACTGTTTTTGATGGAATGGAAATTGCGTCTGTTTCTACGGACCTACCTGATTTGGAGGTAGCTGCTACCTTTGTTGATTCTCCTGTGCAGGCTGGTCTTAGTCACCATCAGGCGCTCCTCCTACGCAAGCAAGCATGGCTCAAGAAAGGGGAGGAATTGCTTTGGAACTTCTTGCCTTGCGAGCTGAGTCCCCAGGGGCTAGTGACTCTTCGGACCTGATAGAGCGAGTACTCCGGTCGGACACTGGTTTGCTTTCTGAGGTTCCTCCTCCCCCTGTTGTATGTCCAGAAGTCAGTGCAGCTGGCAGTAACAACGGCGTTCCTGTCGTGTGCCCAGAGCCGTCTGTAGCTTCTCCAGTACCAGCTACTATGGACCCTTCTAAAAATAAAAAATCCAGACTCGGTATGGGTAGAAAGGTCCCGGAGGCACTTGTTCGCTCGGCAGCCCCTCCGGCGACTTCTGAGCAGACTTTTTCATTTCCGGACTGCTGGAAACCTACAAAGTGGGGTGACTTAGCCCCTGAACCTCCTGCTGTTGCTCTACCATTATGGGACTCTTCCTGGTCCCCTGAACAGGCCCTAACTGCAGTGGGATGGATCCCTGAGGCTTTGGGCCATTGGACTCCTGACCCTAAAGACCCATCTTATCAGCGGCTGTGTTCTACTACTACTTCTGTGGCCACCAACGCTGGATTGACAGAGAGCTTCATCAAACCCTGGGGTAATGCTTCTATTTTATTAAATGCTGTTCCTGCTCCTTCTGGTGTAGGTACCACACCAGAAGCTCCTGTTGACACTTCTTTACCTGCAGATGTTAGGATGGGCCATAGTTTGGAGGCTTTGGCTGAGCACCAGGAAAAGTCTTCTCTGGCCCCCTTGTTCAGACTGGCTGACATTTTTCACTCCACTGGAAAGCCTGCTCCTAGGAGGAATGCAGTCAGGTTGTTGTACAACGGGGGCTTAGAACATGATCCTAACAGATTATTTATGGCTAAAAACCTCTTGAAAAAATCTATGAAGTTTTTTTCATCATTTGCCCTAATTTCCTTGGGAAATGGTAATTATGATGTCAGCTTTAAAAATGTATCTAACCTTGATAGGTTTTGGGCCAAATATAATTAGCTCAGAAACGACCCATTATGGGTACCTTTTCAAGCAATTCCTCTCACCAAGTCCTTGATTAAAACTATTACTGTTTTGTTTAAGAATGAGGGTGTAAATGTTGAGGACATTCTTTTTTGGTTACGACAACATTGTGAGATTTTGGGGAGGACTACACCCACTATGGATAGTGAGCAAATTTGGGATGGGGGTTGGAAGGTGAAGGTAAACTTTTTTCTATGAATTCAGGACCTGTACATCTACTTAGTGTGTTTTTTCTGGGATGGGATAGGGGGTCTATTTTTTATATTGGACAACATAGATCCTGCTTTAAATGCTGGTCACATTAACACCTTAGCTCAGCTTGTGATACTTCTAGATGTAGTCATTGCTTGAGTACGGGCATTTGGCTTCAGCCTGCCTTAATCTACTCAAATGTAACCTTTGCGAGCAAACTGGCCATGCCTACAGGTGCTGTCCTTGGACTTCTCACAATCGAGATGATTGTCTGTCTCATGAGGGACTTATCAATCAAGCTCAGCATGCACTAGCAAAGAAGGTGGCTGCTACTGTACCTATACCCCCAGACTCTGAACAGGTTCCAGTAGCTTCACCTGTAGTTACCCCTCTTGTAACCACGGCTGTTGTCTTACCTCCCATACTCCCTGAGGTGGGCTTAGATACTACTAGTATCGCTACTACAGTTGTTACTCCTGTAGTGGGCACAGAGGAGCACATGCCTCCCCTCCCCCACCCCCAAAGCTCCCTTTAAGGTTGTTCAACCTAGAAAAATAAATAGACATGGTAAAGCCATGACTGAGACTAAGTCCCTCCATAAAACTATGTCTCAGAGGGATCCTGTGAAGGTAGGGAATGTGTTTTCCCCATTGGAGGAAGATACTGGTGGGGACTCTGGGGATGATACAGATGCATCTTCTATTGTTTCCACCACGGACACTGAATACAGGCCAGAGGATTCTATTGCCAAAAGGACCAGACGTAGACAAGTAGGTAAACCCCTTTGAGGTTACTTTTTACTTTTGTCACTTGTAGTTTCTTTATTTTTCTCTCCCTGCTATGTCTTCTTTAACGATTTCCCACTAAATGTTAATGGGATTAAGGGTGAGAAGAAGCGTATAGTTTTTTTTTTGCTTCTTAAAACTTTTACATCGGATATTATTTGTTTACAAGATATCCATTTGAAGACTTATCAAGAACTCCAGCATGCTCCTAACTGCTGGCCTTTGGGATCTTCCTTTTGGTCTGTCAGGGAGGACCCTTGTGATGGGTTAGGTATCCTTTTTTCTAATTCAGCTTTCTCAGTTTCTAGATTGGTTGATATCCACACTGGCCTTTGGGATCTTCCTTTCTTGGGCTGGGGCTCCCAGATGTAAAAAAATAAATGGAGGTTGAATGAGTCATTGTTAGATGATCCTGTTATTAAACAGTTGTGGTTGAGAGACTGGGCTGCCAGATTTTCAGTTTTAGAATGTTATGATTCCATCTTGGACTGGTGGGATGATACTAAATTGGGCTGGAAACATTTTTTTCAACATCAGGCACATGTCCAATCTAATAAGGAATATATGGTATATCTGAAGCTTAGGCATCAACTGCAGCACCTTATTTCACTTACTGAAACAACTACACCCGACTATAGCAATGCCATTGCCACAACCAAGAAGCAAATGGTAGATTTACAGTACAATCGGGGAAGGTCTTTAGAACAGGAATTAAGGTTCGGAACACACATGTCCAAACAATCTTTGGACCCTTTTAGAAAAAATAAGAAAAGAGTTGGCTCTCGACTTATTTTCACCCTGACAGATGTACAAGGACACACTGTGAGTGACCCACATCAGCTTTTGGATGTTGTGGAAACTTATATGTCTGCAGGTCTGGCTGCTGACCCTATTTTGGAAGATAGTTTTATTAACCAGATTTTGCACGATTTACAGTTACCTAGCTTATCTGAGGCACACAAGCATGCTCTGGAAGTTGATATTACTTTAGATGAAGTAACCACTGCTGTTAATGGGTTAGCCTCTCAGTCTGCCCCGGATACTGATGGCCTTAGTGCAGGATTTTATAAGACTTTCATACATGTTCTGTGCCCTGTTTTGGTTGTCCTTCTGAACTGTATCTTGCATTCTGGTAATTATGCTCCTTCTATGACTGAGGCTATTTTACTTTTAATATACAAAAAAGGTGACAGAACTGATCATGGAAATTGGTGCCCCTTAGTCTCCTGAATTCTGGTTTAAAGATACTTAATAAAATTCTGTTGGCCAGACTTTCTAGGGTTACTCTACAGCTCCTTCATCCTGCACAGACCTGTGCTGTTCAGGGAAGAAAACAGCATGATAACCTTATTTTATTAAGAGAGTTTTTTTCTAGGGGAGACTTCGGACATTTATAGGGGTTTGTTTTTGGTTTAGACCAAGAGAAGGCCTTTGATCGAGTTGCTCATAAATTTTTAATTTTGGTATTAAATGCCTTTGGGATCCCGGATACATTTGTTTCCTGGATATCGGCCATGGATCGGGGGCTGTTCTTGTCCCTAATGTGAATGGCTGGTTTGGAAAGAAACTGACTGTTACTAACAGGGATGCTCACTGAGCCCTACTCTCTACGCATTCACAATAGATATTTTTATTAGACTATTACAATCTAATGCTGATCTGAGGGGTATTGATGTTTTTCCCATCCTGCCACAACAAAAAGTACTGGCCTATGTGGATGATCTGGTGTTGATTTTACCCCCTCACTTTTCTGTTTCTGCCTTACAAGAGTCTAGTCACCTTTTTTTAAGTATTTCTGGTTCCAGAATTAATTACAGTAAAAGTACTGGGGTAGTCATTGGGTCCACTCCTTTGCCAGCTAAAGGGGTCATAGCAGGGATCCCTGTTTCTTGAGAACCTATTAAGATTCTAGGGGTGCTGTTTGGTCCTAGAGATATGGCAGGTTGTAAATGGGACATGGCTTTGGCTAGAGGGAATTGTTTAGTGGGGGACTGGAAAGGACAGCACCTTTCCAAGAAAAAAAGGGTCATGTTAATTAAGACTATCCTTATCCCTATATTTTTGTATGTTAGTTATATTTTTCCACCACCGTTCTGTGTTTGGACACAGCTATTTAGTGGTTTTTTTTCAAGCATTCTGGGGGTCTCGTTTAAATCCTTTTAAGAGGGAATTAACTTATCTCCCGTTTGCTGAAGGTGGGGTTTCTATGATCCACCCTGTTGCTTTCTTTTTTAGTATTTTTTTATGTATAACTTGGGGATGATTTTAAAACCTGGGTTTATTTGGAGACCTTTGATGGAACACTGGCTACACTTCTGTAGGCCCAGCTGGCAGGGAAAGAAACCTAGGCTATTGTCTAGACTTCCTGATTTACCCCTTCATATGTTGGAATGTATGAAGCAACTTATTAAGTGGGTTGTTACTCCAAATCATCTTCAGACTTATGATAGGAAGAAGGTGTACAAGCACATTCAATCTGCTGAATGTACTATGGAGGTTGTTTTTCCTGAATGTCTGGCAGATAGACAGTTCGTTATTTTAAGTTACCTTATGAATAAACAAATTTCGTCTTATGCCTGGGATTGTTTATGGCTCTGTAATTATGATAGATTAGGGGTTAAGGGGAATAGTAAACACAAACAATTATCAGACAGGTATTGTCCTCAATCAACTTGTGTTCAACTATTGGAAACCCAGTGTCATTTGTTTTTAGATTGTTCATATATAAAACCATTTTGGGCTTTACTGGCTAACCACTGGAATGAGCCTGGGTATAGGAATATTGACTATCCTACTGTCATGTTTGGTCCTTTTCAGAATGCCTTTGTTAAGGATAATAGTGACACCCTATATGTTATTTTCTGTATTTTGCGTTTTCATATTTGGCAATCTAGGTGTCTTTGGATCTTGCAGCAGAAATACTGTATGTTTCACATGGAGAATTGCTTGCCAATGTTTGTAAAGCTGTGAAAAGACTGATGCAATCTGACTTTACTCATGTCTCCTATGAACAATCTACATGTTTTTGGATTAACTGCATTGCATGGACTGATTAATTTATTTTCCTTTTTGCTTGCTTTTTGTATTGTTTATTCTTGATTCTTGTTTGGTTGTTTATTGCTTTTCTTCTGTATTGAAGTCCATTTTTCAATAAAATTCCCCTACTCTTTTCGATAAGTGCCATAAGATCTTTAACATCCACCTGAACTACCACCAATCCAGGCAGATGAGACCTCAGTTTAATGTCTCATCCGAAAGACGGCACCTCAGAAGTGCAGCACCCCTCTCATTCTGAACAACAGTGTCAGTACTGGGATATTAACCCAAGTGCCAGATGTGGGAACCGAACCCACAGCTCTCTGATCTCCCGGCATCAGTGGCAAGTGTGCTACCTACTGAGCCTCTGACACAAATGATAGAATACATTCTTAAAATGGCAGAAAAAGGGGAGATATTGTTGATGGGGTACCTGAATATGCCAGATGTTAACTGGAGTACCTGTTCTGCAGGCACATCCAAGAGCAGGGTCATTCTTCATGCCCTACAGGGGGCATACCTCAGACAGCTAGTGTTGGAACCCACTCGGAGGGAGCAATCTTAGTCCTGGTACTTTCAAATGGAGAAGGAGAAAGGATCTCAGATTTAGAAGTGTGTAGCCATTTGGAAACAAATGACCACCAAACAGTGTGGTTCACAATAAACACAGCCATAGAGTCAAGCTATACAAAAACAAGAATAGTGGACTTTAGTAGGGCGGACTTTGGGAAAATGAGCGAGTTCCTCAGAAAAGCACTAGCAAATGGGCAAGAAGGAGGGGTGGAGGAGCAATGGGGAATAATCAAAACAGCCATCACAGAGGCAACAAGCCTTTGTGTGAAGCAAATCAACAAAACAAAATGAAGGCAAAAACACTATGGTTCTCAAAAGAGGTGGAAGGGAAGGTTAAGGAGAAAAGGATAGCATTCAGGAAATATAAGGAAACACAAAAGGATCAGGATAGAGAACTTTATCACTTAAAGCAGAAGGAGGCAGGGAAGGCAGTCAGAAGAGCAAAGACACAAACTGAGGAAAAGATAGGCAACTCTGTTAAGAAAGGAGAAAAACCTTTAATAGGTACATTAGGAAGTGAAGAAAGACCAAGGGTGGGATACAGAGACTTAATAAAGGGGATGGAATGTGGGCAGAGGGTGACAGTGAAAAAGCAGGGATACTGAATGAATATTTCTGCTCAGTATTCACAACGGAAGAGGAGGGAGAGATACCTAAACCAAACAAGAGAAACACTCTGAATAGGGGGTTGATACCAGTCCATTAGCAGAAGAAAGGGTTTTGAAAGAACTCTTGAAACTGTGGGTGAACAAAGCAATGGGGCCTGATGGGATTCATCCCAGCATTCTAAAAGAACAAAGGGTAGAACTAGTAACGCCACTGACTACTCTCTTTAACAAATTATGGGTGGATGGGGTGGTACCTGAGGACTGAAAAAGGGCAGATGTGATTCTACTTCACAAAAGTGGGAGCAGGGCAGAGACAGGAAAGTACAGACCAGTTAGTTTGACCTCAGTGGTAGGGAAAATGATGGAATCACTTCTGAAGGAAACAAGTGTTGAGTACCTAGAGGCCAGTGGAGCACAGGACCCAAGGCAGCATGGTTTCAGAGGAGGAAGGTCATGTCAGAAGAACCTAATAGATTTCTTAGACTGGATGACCAAAGTAGTAGACCAGGGAGGGGCTGTGGATATGACCTACCTGGATTTCAGAAAGGCATTTGACACAGTCTCACACAAAAGATTAATATACAAGTTTGCCAGCCTTGGAGTGGGTCCCAAGGTGATAGTCTGGATAAAAAACTCGCTGGACAACAGGACGCAAAGGGTAATAGTCAACTGAGTCCATAGTGAAGAAAGGAGGGTAACTATCGGGGGTACAGCAGGGTTTGGTACTGGGACCGGTCCTTTATAATGTCTTTATAAGTGACATTGGAGAGTACCTGGAAGGAAAAGTATGTCTCTTTGCAGACGACAAAAAGATCTGCAACAGGATTGATACACAAGATAGGGTGGAAAGGATGAAAAGGGAAATGGCAAGGTTGGAGGAATGGTCAAATATATGGCAGCTCAGATTCAATGCAAAGAAGTGCAAGGTAATGCATCTGGGAAACAAAAACCCAGGTGAAGAGTACTCAATGGGGGGTGAGATAACAACAACAAAAATTGAAGAGACCTTGGAGTAATTGTATCAGATGACCTAAAGATGGGCAAGCAATGTGAGAAGGCAGTAAGGAGGGCTGGGGGGAAACTGGGATGCATAGGGAGAGGCATCAACAGTAGAAAACAGGAAGTTGTTATCCCTCTGTACAGACAGTTGGCGAGACCCCATCTGGAGTACTGCATGCAATTCTGGAGATCCCATCTCTGCAAAGACATAGACAGAGTGGAGGCTGTTCAGAGGAGGCCAACCAAAATGGTGCAGGGTCTGCACCAGAAGACATACGCGGAGAGACTAAAGCAGCTTAATATGCATACCCTTGAGGAAAGGAGGGATGGGGGGACATGCTAAGAAACTTTCAAGTATCTCAAGGGAATTAACAAAGTACCAGAGGATAGCATTTTTCAGAAAAAGAGATGCTCAAGAACAAGGGGGCACAATTTAAAGATAGAGGAGGGACGGCTCAGAGGTAATACTAGAAAGTATTTTTTCACAGAGAGGGTTGTGGATGTATGGAACAGCCTTCCTGAGGAGGTTGTGGAGTCAGGAACAGTGGGAGAATTCAAGAATGCATGGGACAGACAGAAGGCAATTCTAGTGGGGGGGTAGGAGGAAGTAAGCTGTTGATTAACTAGAATCTGCAGCTTATCCATCAGGTAGGGAACTGGGCAGACTAGGTGAGCCAAGCAGTCCTTATGTGCTGTCAAATTCTATGTGTCTCAGTTTCTATTTCCCCTTGTTCTTAAAAACATTTTTTCTGAAAAATACTTTAATTCAGTACCTTACTTACCCTATGAGGTATTTAAAGGTCTCTATCATATTCCCCATCTCCCGCCTTTCTTCCAGGGTGTACATGTTGTAGTACTTTAGTATCTCATCTTATGGCTTTTGATGTGGACCCTGCACCTCCTTACTTGCCCTTTCCTGATTTCTTCCACTTTTTCTGTATTCTTTTGGAGATGTGGTCTTCAGAACTGTATAAAGTATTCTGGCTGAGGTCTTACCAGTGATCTACACAAAGGCAACATCATCTCCTTCCTCCTGCTTGTGACTCCTCTCCCTATGCACCACAGCATCCCACTAGCCCTCCCAACTACCTTGTCACATTGTCTTTCCACCTTCATACCATCAGAAATGATTACTCAAGAGTTTTTTTTCTTACTTGGTGGTTGTCAATAACACTCCCCTCATTTTGCAGTCAGCCACTGGGTTTCTGTGCCCCAAGTGCATGATTTTGCAAGTTTCTCATTGAAACCCAGCTGCCATTCCCTTGATGACTATCAAGGTTTCTCAAGTATATGCTCATCCATTCTACCTCCTCAGGAGTATCCACCCAATTGCAGATTTTGTTATCGACAAAGAGGCATACCTTCCCCTCCAGCTCCTCTTTAATCACATATAAAGACATTAAAGATTACTGGTCCCAGCACTGATCCTTATGGTACCATACTGGTCACCCTTTTCTCCTTTGGAATGAACTCTGTTTACCACCAGCCTCTGATGCTAATTCAAGCTGGCCAGGTGGCACTGAGGGTTGAGGTGCTGGATACCACACCTCATGCTACGCTGGTGACCATGGTTCAGAAACAAACCTAGGTCATCAGGGGTCATCAGGAGGGAGGCCGGGAGATGGATCAAGCAGCCGTAGGGTGGATCTGTGCTTCAGGGTGGGGATTTAGTCATGCCTTCTGCAAGACTACCCCAGAGTGGAGGCCCAGAGGTAGTACAGATGTGAGCGACTAGGCTAGGAAGGGTGCCACAGGTCACTGCATGCTTGTGCTTCCGGATGAGCAAAAGCACTGCAGAAAGGGGAAGGGAGAAAACAGGTGGAAAAATAGAGCTGGCAGGCTCCATGATTGCCCCATAGCACCTGTACCAGCCCTCTGGAATCTGGATATTGATCTCTGGGGCAGAGGGAAAGTGGGTGCCCTTCACCTTGGCCCTGTCATGGGAGGGTAACATGTGAGGAATCATCGGATGGGTCAGATGTGGGGAAAGTTGGGGACTGGAGACATGGCCCCTCCCTTAGAGGGGCTGAAGCTACCTGCCAGGCTCCAGGAGACAGACTGTAAATAAAAAAAAAGGACAAGGCTACCAAGTGGACCACCGCAGCTATGGCCCAATGTGACTAGGACAACACAGTGGAGTCTGCCCTCTGGAGTCAGCCCAATGAGGCAGCCTGCAGCCGTTCACTCTGTACATTGGCAGGGAGAAAGCAGAACAGGAAAGGAGTGGAACAGGTGTCCAATGGCAGCAGGCAGCCACGGAGGAGGTGGGGAAGCAGGAGGTCTACTTGACAATGGAGGTAAGAGTCCTGTGTGGGAACATGATAAGTCACAGGTAATCTAAAATTGGGGATAGTGGAAAAGCCATATCTAGGGTAGGGGTACAAAATAGTTAATGAAAAAAAGGGGTGAGTGAGAAACTAGCTAAAAACAATGCCAATGGAGGAATAAGTGCTGGTAAAGCAGAGGGGGAAAAAGGAAGGAACACTATTACCATAGGGTACTACTATCTTAGCAGGGTAATAGGGTAACCCTAGCAGGGGAAAAGGGAACAGATAATTCCAGGAGAGACAGAGTAAGAAATTATGTTGGGAGGAGTGCAGCGCAGTGGCTGTGTGGCGGAAGTCTTCAGGGAGACATTCTGGAGACTGCGGTGCTGCCCCATCTGCATGCACCTCTCTGGGCTGAGGGAGGAGGCTGCTAAACTCCAGGCCAAGTTGGCTAGGATTTGAGGGCCTCCCCTCCAACCCAGAGACCACCACATCTGCCACCATTACCTAAAAGGATGCCAAGGATGAGGAGCGGCTGTGTTCCAGTGGGCTTGGAAAGTGTGAGAGTGGTGGGTCAAAGGCACATTCCCCATATGGTACCACTGTACAATTACTATGCCACTCTGGCATGGCAGGACTGTCCCACAGAGCCACCCACAGTAGTGACTAGGAAGGATGTGGGGTCCTCCATAGTGGCAACACCATGGAGGGTGGAAGAGGACCCCAGAGGGGGAGGAGGAAGCAACTCCTGGTGGGGAACTCCATTGTGAGGGGGATAGATTTGGTACAGGAAGAGGAGGGGAAGTTAGCAGCTTACCCAGTGCCACTGCACAGAGAGATAGGAAGCAGATCATGAGGATCACTAGGGCAGCACAGCAGGAGGGAGAACTGGATGTCATTGTCCACCTTGGGACTAATGACTTTGCTAGGGATGAGGCTAGGATAGTGCCAGAGAATTTCAGAGAGTTGGAGAGGATCCTAGGCAGGTATCATGTTCTGTGGCATTTCCTCAGGCGATGCCTATCTATGACAGGGGATAGGATAGGATACTCTGTTCCAGGAACTTCTACATATGGTTGAAGGAATGGTGCAGAGAGGAGGGGTTCAGCTACATTGGAGATTGGGGTCCCACCTGGAGGGATAGAGGCCTATACTGGGGAGAAGGCTTGGATCCATCTGGGACAGTAACCATAGTCCTCAATGAACTGTTTAAATGTTACATTGATGGGGATTTAAACTAGCTGAAGTGAGGAAGGTGGGAGGAAACTGGGAGACATAAACTGCCCCCACTTCCTACAAGCTGAAGCAGTCAGCAGGGAAAATCCTAAGGGTAATAAATCCCCAAGGATACCCAACAAAAAAAATGGTAGAAATGAAGAGAGATGAGAATGTGAGCAGAGGGAATAAGAAGAGAAGGTCAAAGGGAAAATGGGGGCTGTTGGCAACCAGGATGGTAGCAGAATCTGGAATGCCATATGTGCAAAATGCTCAAAGTTTGTGAAATAAAATCCTGGTCCTGAGGCCATCATGGTAGAGACTGACCTGGACATTGTTGTCATTACTGAGTCATGGTGCAATGAGAACCATGATTGGGATATAGCCATACAAGGATACAATCTGTGCAGAAAGTACATGGTGGGAAAGAAAGGCGGGAGTGGCTTTTTATGAGGGATAGTATAAAGGCTACTAAGATACAAGGACATCAGGAAGGATTGAACGTACTGAGGGTCGCCCTAGAAACAGGGAAAGGAGCAGCTATTTGCACTGGTGTGATCTACTGACCTCCAACATGGGGAGAGGGGTAGTCAGATAAGGTTCTAGAGGAAGGCATCCAAAAGATGACAAACAGGTGGGGAGGTGCTGCTGGTGGGGGACTTCAATCTGTTGGATGTAGATTGGAGAATCCCAGCTGCATCTTCAGCTAGGAGCAAGGGCATCCTGGAATCCCTGCAGGGGGCATTCCCCACACAACTAGTAAAAGAGCCCACTCCAGAGGAGTCAATAATGGATCTGGCACTCACTAACAAGGACAGTGTTGCAGATGTCACAGTGGGTGACCACCTAGGAACCAGTGATCACCATACAGTGTGGTTCTTTGTTAGTAATGTGGCAGAATCGAACCACACAAAGGAAAGGGTCATGGACTTCAGAAGGGCCAATTTAACAAGATGGGTGAATGCCTCAAGGATGCTTTGGTGGGGGTGGTGGACTGGAGGAACAGTGGGTGAAACTAAAAGGGGGGGCTGTGGTTCTTACAGGAGGTGGCCAGGAAGGTAATGGCAACAATGTTAGCATTCAGGAGGTATAAAGAGACACAGAGAGAGGAGGATAGGGAGATGTATCTGGAGAAACAGAAGGAGGCAGTGAATGCAATTAGAAACACAAAGGTGCAAATGGAGGAGAAAATTGCCCAGGCAGTAAAGAAAAGGGACAAGATATTTTTCTCTTATGTAAGCAACAAGAGAAAGATCAGGGGAGGAATAATAAGGCTCAAAAGAGGGGAGGAGGGATTGCATGGAGGGTGACCAGGAAAAAGTAGACATTCTGAATAAATACTTTTGTTCAGTGTTCACAGAGGAAGGTGAAGGCAAAGGACCACAGATAAAGGCCATGAGCATTAAAGGAAGAGAGGTGGACACTAGTCTATTTAGAGAGGACGGACTCCTGAAGTAACTTACAAATCTGAAAGTGGAAATGGCCATGAGGCCAGACGGGGTGCATCCAAGGATATTGAGGGAGCTCAAAGAGTTGCTGGCGGCACCTCTGACACCCTGTCCAACCACTCACTGGAGAAAGGAGTGATTCCAGAGGACTGGAAGAGGGCAGATGCAGTCCCACTTCACAAAAGTGGCAGCAAGGAGGAGGTTGACAATTACAGGTCAGTCAGTCTGACTTCAGTGGTGGGGAAATAAATGGAATCACTACTAAAGGAAAGGACTGAGGAATATCTTGAATCCAGTGACTTACAAGGTCCAAGGCAGGATGGATTCACTGGGTGGAGGTTATGTCAAACAAATCTGACAGATTTCTTTGACCGAATGACCTGGGAATTAGATCAGGGTGGAGCGGTTGATGTGGCCTACCTGGATTTCAGTAAGGCCTTCAACACTCTTCCACCTAGGAGACTCATAAACAAGCAGGGCATCCTAGGAGTGTGTCCAAAGGTGGTAAACTGGGTAAGGAATTGATTAGGGGACAGGAGGCAGAGGGTAGTGGTAAATGGAGTTCACGCCAAGGAAGGGAGGGTGACCAGTGGGGCATCACAGGGGTCAGTACTGGGGCCGATCCTCTTTAGTGTCTTTATTGGCAACACTGCAGAGGGACTAGAAGAGAAGGTATTCCTCCATGCAGATGGCACTAAAATCTGAAATAAGGTTGACACTCTAGGGATGCAGAAAAAATGTACAGAGATCTAAGAAAACTAGAGGAGTGGTCAATGGTGTGGCAGCTAAGTTTCAATCTGAAGAAATGTAAAATCATGCACTTGGGGCACAGAAACCCAGGGGTGGAGTGCAAGATGGGGGAGTAGTATTAATGACCACCAAACAGGAAAAATATCTGGGAGTCATGATATCTGATGACTTAAAGGTAGCCAGACAGTGTGAGAAGGCAATGAGCAGAGGCAGTGGGATGCTAGGGTGCATAGGGAGGGTTATCACCCACAGAAAGAGAAAGGTGGTGTTACTGCTGTATAGATCACTGGTGAAACCTCACCTAGAGTACTGTGTTCAGTTCTGGAGACCATATCATTGGAAGGACATAGAATAGAGGCAATCCGGAGGAGGGCAACTAAAATAGTGCAGGATCTGCATCACAAGCCTTATGTGGAGAGACTAAAGTACCTCAATATGTACACCCTGGAGAAATGGAGGGAGAAGGGGGATATGATAGAGACTTTCAAATACCTCATGGGTATAAATAAGGTTCAAGAGGGCAGCATTTTTCAGAGGAAAAGATGCTCAAGAAAAAGGGGTCAGGCTATGATGCTGGAGGGGATAGACTCAGGGGAGATGTGAGGAAGTACTTCTTCACAGAAAGAGTGGTGGATGCCTGAAACCACCTCCTAGTGGAGGTGGTGAGGGCAAAAACAGTTACAGGATTCAAGAATGCATGGAATAGGCATAAAGGAACCTTAGTGGTAGGGAAAGGGGGTAAAGTCAGAGATCAAGTAGGATCTGCAGTGTTACAGTAAGTAGGGAAAATGGGCAGACTGGGTGGGCCAAGCAGTCCTTATCTGCAGTCAGATTCTATGTTTCTATGGAGGGTGGTTTCCATCAATGCCACGAGGGTCAGGAACAAAATGGATGACATGTAATCCATGATGACAAAGGAACAAGTAGATATAGCAGTGATTATGAAAACACAAGCCACCCTGAACCATAACTGGAATCTGTAAGCTCCAGAATACACCCTCTACAGTAGGGACAGACAGAGAGAGAGAGAAGAGTAGAAGGGGAGGAGTGGTGCTTTACATTTTTCTAAGCATAGTTTATTGAATAGATTATCAGTTTGACCAACAGTCATTGCATCAGTTACTGTAGATAGCATTAGACAGATAGTACCCAAGTTCAGCACCAAGATAGAACAAAAATAGAGATGGTTTAATGTTAAAATTAATTTTTATTGGTTTGATTTTATTTTATTTATTTATTTATTTATTTATTCATTTAAGGGTATTGGATACAACCTTTGAGCATGAGCTCTTTTACAAAGGTTCCACATCAGAGATACAACAGGCAAGAGTTCTAAGACATTAGGGCAAGTTCAATAGTGTTACATTACAATACATAGTACAGACATATAATAAAATACATTGCATCAATGTGTGGAGGAGAAAGGTCATAATCATTCCCAAGTACACAGAAAATGTATTTCTTGAGGGGCTGAGGGTCAGGGGGCTAGGTTGTCATAGGAGAGGTTACACCAGAGCCCTGGGCAAGAGATGGTGGAAGCCTTGAGGCTGAAAGGGGGGTGGATAGGGAGAGTGCCTCCTAGAGGGTGGAAGGCGTTAGGTAAGGGCTTGAGAGGGATGGGTGAGGAGCAGCCAAGAGTAAGGCCAAGCCAGAAGATATAGCGCAGTTTACCCAAGTACATGCACAGGGCCATATTTCTGTTTGCTTTTAGAATCCTACATTGCAAATTGGTTATGCTATGTCATCTACTTATTTTTCAAATGTACACAAAGCATATCAGAGGAACTGTCGCCCTCCGATGTCTATTCCGAGCTCACATTGATTAAGGAAGCCTTGATGAAGCTTATTGAGGACGTGGCTGATTTTAAGTCAGCACTCACCCAGTTAGCCCGGAGGGTCACTGATACCGAAGCAAGAATAGCTTCAGTTGAGAGGAAACAAGACAGAATGGAACCAGAGCTAGTGGAAGTTAAAAAATCCTTGACAAAAATCAAGGATTGGCTCGAAGATCTTGAGGGAAGGAATAGGAGGAATAATCTGGTTATAATAGGGTTGCCTGAAGGAGAAGAAGCACCACACTATTCTGTTTCTACAGAAATTTCTGAAGAAAATGGTGGGACCTTCCCCAAATGGTCCAGAGTTCATCATAGAAAGAGCTCATAGGTCTCGGAGAGCTAAGCCAGCTCTGTCTGACCCACCAAGACCTATAATATTTAAGTTGTTGAATTACTTGGATCAAGAGTTTATTAACAGAGAAGCTAGGAAGCTACCAGCTATTCTATGGGAAGGTAAAAAATTGAGGCTGGTTCCTGATCTGACTTTAAAAACCCACCAGCTCCGAGCCTCTTATCGCCCTGTCACTTCAAAATTATGGGCAGCAGGTATAAAACATCGTATGCTGTACCCAGCTCGACTAGAGGTGGCCTTAAAGGAAGGATCAAAGCATTTCGACACTGTGGAAGAGGCTGTTAAGGCCTTGAAGAAATGTTATCCAGACCTATTTCCTAAGTGAGAGGGTATCAGTTTAACTATAAGGAACCTGAAGCCTGGGCTGAGAATCTTCTAGAAGACTTTCTATTTTGGTGTAGAATACAGATTAATAGACTGCTACTCCTTGAAATGACTGTTTGTAATGAAAAAGCTTTTTATCTCATCCCAATAGGGGCGTCTGTATTGGGACAACAGTATTTTTAGTTTAAATACTTCGGGTTTTATTATCCCCTTCTCACTTTGATAGATCGGTACTGTGAGGCGAGGGCTGTGATAGCCATTTTTGACCACTAGATGGTGGTACATTATTATGTATACGCTTAGCAAGCAGAACTGTTTATTTGTGCAGCTCCTTTTTCCCTTCGGCTGCAGAGTTATTCTAGTTTTGATTATCCCGAATCTTTGCTCTGTGTTAAGAGCTCTCTCTTCTGGTTAAATCTCTACAGAGTGTATCTCCGTTAATGTTACTTTAGTAACTTATCGGGTGTTTTATTTAAAACTTAGATATTGTCTCAGGAGCTGTGATGTACAATCGCTTTTTATAGATCATTTCTCTGAAGGGATCCTTTTCATGTTACATATTTTAACTTGTCTGGTTTTCAAAACTAAACAGTTTCTGATGTCAACCCCTAACAAATCTTGATTTACAAATGGTCCACGGGTGCAAGGAGGGTCTATTGAGTTCCCGTTTAAGTTGGTAAGGGGTATAGATAGAGGGTAGGGAGGCACAGATTTGCCACGCACCCTGTAACTCTCTACTGCCATAGAGACATCCTTGGACACAACCACATCTCATTTAAATATTACTAGATTATAGCTTGAATAAGTGAGGGGCAATCATAGTACTGTATTCAAATTATATTTGACTTCCCCCCTTGTACCCCCTCTCTCTTAATGTGATCACAGGGACAAATGATGTTTGGGGTATGAAACTATGTGAATATTATATACAATAATAGTAGTTTGGGGTGAGACTCTCTGCTAAGACAAGAAGGGGGTTGTCCCGTCAACTCCTTTTAGTTTAGTCTTCCAGTTTGGAGGGAGGCGGAGGAGGGGAGCTCGCTCTTTTGCGAGCACCATGGACCATCTGATGTGGCATAGGCTATGGGCCTGGGTATATAGTTCTGTAAATAAGTTAAAATTGGTGGGGTTTTTTTTTGAGTTTGGGGTGTGAGCTATGGTTTTTGGGATTTTCATTCTTTTTTGCTTGGGGAGGGGAGGCTGCACTGCAGGCCTTTATTTAATTACTGGTAAACCGCACAGCTACAGATACTGTTATGTCTAATTGTTTGAATATTCTTTCTTGGAATATAAAGGGAGGGAGAGACAATAAGAAGAAATATATGATTTTAAAGCACCTTGCTAAATACGACCCTACAATTGTGTTTCTGCAAGAAACACACTTGCCCCCAAAGCAACTGCACCATTTTAAGAAGAGTTGGGTCGGCCAGGTTTTTGGCTCCGATTTAATTCTAATAAACGAGGGGTAGCTTTGCTCCTAACAAAATAAATTCCTTTTACGCTAGTGGAATCTATTCCCGGATGTGAGGGGAGATTCATTTTTGTCATAGGCAAATTAGTCAGCCTGGATATTGTTTTGGGTTCAGTTTATGGCCCCAATATTCAATTCTCATCTTTTTTTATTCACTTAGCTATGGTTCTAGCTCCCATTCTGCACTACCTTCTTATAATAGGAGGTGACTGGAATTTGGTACAAACTAATGACCTAGACCACTCCTTTTGCAGGGGGCAAGTTCCTCACCTGCGCAAAGAGCCTTAAAGGAATTTATATCGTCCCTGGGCCTTGTGGACCCGTGGAGAGTGTTCAACCCGTTAAGTAAAGACTTTACTTTTTTTTCTCCAATTCACAAAAGTTATTCCCAAATCGATTATTTCTTAACCAGCCACCAGTTATTGTCTAACATAGCTGATGTTAAGATCCTGGCTCGAGTAATTTCAGACCATTCTCCTATCCTAATGCAAAGTGCTTTGTTGAATATTCCGGTTCGATCCCACACATGGTCTTTGAATAATAGATTGTTAAAAGACAGTCAAATTATCGCAAAACTCCAAAACTTTATACAACACACTATAAAATTTAATTGGGGTTCAATTCCTGCAGTGAACCAGGTGTGGGCAGCCTTGAAAGCAACTTGGCAGGGGGAGCTAATTTGCATTGCTACAATCCAAAAAAAAAAAAGAAAAACTATCTTCTGAATAGTTGCTTATTAAAAATCAAAAATTTGGAAAGTAAAGGGACCAATAAGTTTCTACCCAAAGAAGAGCAAGAACTATCTGCTTTGTGAGCCACTTATGCTAGCGCATTACTAGAGAAGGTGGAGAGATCTGCTTCTTTATTAAAGGCTTCGTACATTGGTCAAGGAAGTAAAGCGGGCAAACTATTTGCCTGGCAATTAAAACAGCAATCCACATCCAAATGGGTTACAGCTCTTAGACATTCCCAGACAGAAGCTATGGTGACTGACCCTGAAGAGATATTAACCCTATTTCGAGATTATTATAAGATATTATATACTTTGGATCTATGTTCGGAGGATCACGATAGAATGATGTGGGCTTTTCTGGAAAGGGCAGATCTACCACTTCTGTCTGAGGAAAATAAAAACTTCCTAACTACCCCAATTACCAGAGAGGAAATCTCAGCAGTTATTGATTCCCTAAAACCTGACAAGGCACCGGGTCCAGACAGTTTTACAGGTCTATTCTATAAGACTTTTAAAGGATGTTTAATTCCCCTGTTATTGCAACTGTATGATTTTGGAACTCCCACTCCAAATTTGAGCAATCATTATTCGGAGCGAGAATAATTTTGCTACCTAAGCCGGGGAAGGATCCATCAGTGATCAGTAACTATAGGCCCATAAAAATTTATGCCAAAGTCTTGGCTAATAGACTGGCGAGTGTGTGGATAGGTTTGTTGAGTCCTGAACAGGTGGGGTTTGTTGCAGGACATACCTCAGCAGACCACCTTAGAAAGATATTTCATTTAATTTCTGTGTCCAGGGCCCCTCAGTTGGAGGTGGCTTTGGTATCCCTGGATGCAGAAAAAGCTTTCAATAGAGTGGAATGCTACTATATGTTTGCAACACTGCAAAAGTTTGGCATCCCGCAACCCTTTATTAATCAAATCCATGTTTTGTACTCTTGCCCATCAGCTAGAATTCAATGTAACAACCTTATTTCCGACATATTCCCTTTATGTCGGGGTACCCGTCAGGGTTGCCCTCTCTCCCCTTATCTATTTAATTTATACATAGATCCCTTAGCTAGAGCTTTAAAACTGGATGAAGCAATAAGGGGTATACACTTGGGGCATCTTGAATGTAAAGTATCCCTTTTCGCTGATGATTTGCTCATTCATATATCAAATAGCAGGGAATCTCTCCCTCAAGTGTTACAAATTATTTCCCACTTTAGTTCCTTTTCAGGTTATAAACTTGACAGAAATAAAACCTTAGTTTATTCGCTATCCCCTCTTCTTTCTAAAGATTGGAGTCTATCTATGGGGTTACAGTGGGAAAGTGAATATTTAACGTACCTTGGTATTAAGATATCTAGTGATCTAGCTGATCTTAAAGACCTTAACTTAGCTACATTAGTAAAAACTACTAGAGAAGATTTGTTGAGGTGGAATAAGCTTCCACTGTCCCTTTGGGGCTGGGCTAATATTGTTAAAATGTCAATTTTGCCCAGTTTTTTTTACCCTCTATGTAATCTAAATATTTACCTGCCAAAGTCTTTCTTCGTGTCCCTTTGTAGGATTTGCTCTGATTTTCTTTGGAAAGGTAAAACGCCACGTAGGGCTTATGCTAAGCTTACTCGCCCAAAAGGGTTAGGTGGGCTTCAATTAGCTGACTTTTACATCTACTATTTAGCTATCCATGCTAATAGATTTTTGCACTGGCTGTCCACGACAGTTTCTTTAGCGAACACCCCTCCTTGGCTGTTTCTAGATTGGCTGCAAGCAAATTCTTGCAGGATAGACTTAGAGGCCCTTTTATATATCCCTTGAGCCAAAGCCCCCTTGAAAGTGAAGAACTCCCCCCTGGGCTGGGACACGAGGGCCTTGCATCAGCTTTGTTCCTTACTCCAGAAATCTAACCTAAGGGACCTAAAGCAACCATTACTAAATAATCCCAATTTACAGATAGGCAAGAACCCAATTCGAACTTTTCCAGGTAACTACTCTATTATGTTACATTTAAAAAGTTTTGTCTCAGATAAATCTCTTTTATCTATTTCAGAACTGCAATCAAAATTTGCAGTGCCCCATGAGGGCTATTTTCGATTGCACCAAATACGCCAATATATTCATCACTTCTTGGGGAAACCTTCATGGTCAGAAGGGTTTGGAACCATGCTAAGCAGCTTGTGGGCATTATCAAAGAGCTGGAAAGCAATAGCTAAGTTATATAAATCAATTTTGACCCATATCATGTCCAGGTTTTCTCCTATAGCCTACTACTGGGAAAACAATTATAACAAAGCTTTCCTAGTCAAAACCTGGGAAAAGATTTGGACAGACATTTATGTTTTAACTAAACAAGACTGTTTAAGGAATATCCAGTTCAATATTTTGCATAATCTATATTGTACACCCGCCAAGTTATTTCGGATTAAGAAATTATCCTCAGCTGAATGTGGGGATTGTGGGTTCGAATTTAATACTTTACATCATAAATTATGGGCATGTCCAAAAATTGTTAAACTATGGAACGCTGTTAAACAATGGGTGGCACCATACTTTAATATTGCAGCCTTTTTCAATGAGGATACATGCCTGTTAGGTATGTACTCACTGATCCCTACTTTTTATCAAAAGGTACAAGTAGCTATGGTTGCTAAGCTGTTAATACTTCGACATTGGAAAGTCGACTGGGAACCCTCATTTAAAGAATGGTGGGCCGAACTCCTCAATGCCCTAAATGCGGAGATATGTGTAGCCTGGATTTTCCAGGCCAGTGAGAAGTTTCAGAATTGTTGGGGAGACTTCCTGGTAAATTTAAGAAGCAAATTTGGTTGTTAAGGCTAAGTTTTCTGCTCTGCCTTCTTTCCCTCCTCCATTTAGTCTCCTCACAGAAGACTCTTGGGGTAAAGTCCCCCTTTAACTGTCAAACTCTATTTACCAGGATAGGCTATGGGCTATGTTTTCCCCTTTATTACTAGATTCTATTTTTTTTTATCCCCTCCCTTACAGTAAAGTTAATATTCCCTTGGCAACATTTCTTCTAATATAGTCTCCCCCCCCATGTTATAGCCCTTTTCTTGGTCAAAAGAATTAGTGCTGTGCCGATGCCTTGAATTTGGTATTCTATATAAGCTTTCGCTAGAGTTTAGTACAGGGCCATGATGGCCTTTACATGGTTTCTTACCCCGGCAGGGTATAGGTAAGGTGCCTGCTGCAGTTGGGTGGGAGGGAGGGTTGGGGTATGGGTTGTTGTTTTTTTTGTTCATCCCTTTTGTATTGGGGCTCTATGTTAATTTTGCTTTCACTGTACAATTATCTGTATCATCCATCCATGACAAGTGCTGGGTTATGCTTATGTTATTGAAAAATAAAGTTAATTGCAAAAAAAAAAAAGCAGAAGTACTAGTTAATAAAAATGTTCTTTTTACAATAGTTATGTCAAACAAGTCCCACAGCTAGCTAAACTTGAAACTTTTGCCCTTATTTTTTTTCTTTATATTCATTATTATTTTCTGTCAGTTTAGCACAGCCAGGATTGCAATATTGGATTCAGAGAAAATTGAGCTGCTGCATTTTCTCTTTGGTTATTTACTGTGATGTAACTGGAATGCACCACTTCTTCTTTTGCCAGCTGTGTGTTTATAGGACAAATAATGTAAATAACTGATAACAAACAGGAAGTAGTATGGGGCTGCCATATTTTCTGTGGACTCACACAATATTATAAATGCATTAAAAATCAAGGAACCAATTATCAGAAAGCAATAGTAAACATCAAAAGTTAAATCTGAATGTTTAAACTACCAGCCAGTGCAAAATTCTGGGAAGTGATGGACACTTCCTAGTTAACTAGTTTTAAGGTCATGTGCATGAAATCCCCCACCGCTGCATTACATTTTTGGAACTGCTGTGACTTTTTTGGGTATACCTTGTGATTCTTTGTAGGGTTGATATATGTCCTGTACATGAAGAAAAGCTATATTTGTGTAAGCTTAGAACTGTGTGAACAGGTGGCTATGTGCTGGGCCACACGTTCCATTTTGCTGGGGTGACCATGTCCCTCAGGTCATTGCTTCATCTAGTTAAAATCTTTTTCAATGGGGAAGTGATACTGTACAGCAATGCCTTGTACTGTATGTTAGGGATAGAGGCTTTAGCAGAGGCTGAAGCATGTGAAACATTTCCTCTAAGATTGTAGTGGTAGCCAGTACCAATCTTTTTGGCACAGGGTGAATATCGCAACTGCAAAAACAGCACAGTCAAATACTGCGAAAACAAAACAGCGCTTGGTAAAAGCACAGAGCATTAAAACAGCTACAGAAAAGCACACACAGACAAAATTACTGTTTGTGGGGGGCTGTGCCCCCTGCCTCCCCCAAAATTAATATAACTGCCTCTGGAGAGATGCAACTCAGGATGGGGAGAAACCTGTTGGGGGGGGGGGTCTGTCAAAAACATAACACAACAAAAAAAAGAGAAACACAAGTGTTCCAGGACCAGGAATCAAAACCCTGTCCACAGACACTCAGCTGCTCTCCACTGCCTGTGTCCCTTTCTCATCTGAGCCATGGCTGCTGCTTGGAAATCTGGCACCCAGCAGAACTTTTATCCTCTGCATCCCTGTGTCCCAGCCAACAGCTACAGGGATAGTGCTACTACTGCCTTCGCTACATTTTCCCTAAACTATTTTTTCACCTGTAGCTGTTTAGATACACACTGTTTTTCCCTTGCAGTTTTCTTTGTGACATTATTCCATTGCTACATTAATCCAGTACCATCCTTTGTGTGTTTTGTGAGTTAATAAATGGCCAGGTCTAAGATATACATTGAGATTCCTCGGATGTAGGTCAAATTCCTACCAAAGCTCTATGAATGCTTTAATACCCCCTGGATCACCTGGCCTAGGTGCCTGCCTCTTCTTTGACCACTGCAGTGGCACTTTGTGCATTTCCACTGTGCAGTAGGGCTGCCATTTGAAGGCCACATTGGGGCTCATATAAGGGGATATACCAGGTGGTGTCACCAGTAGATTATGTGCCTTGACCCATATGTTTGGTGTTGCTCTTATAAGGGGATTGCTAAATTCATGTGTCTCCAAGGTTTGCAGACCCACAGCCAGAAGGCCCCCTCAGCATTTCCATGCCAAAATACTTCTCCTTCAACACCAGCCATTTAGATCCATCCCCATGCAGCCATCTGTAAGAATGCAAGCTGGACTTTAGTTTGCATCAGCAACCCATGTAGATGCAGTTTAAAAGGGCCCCCATTGGCTGACAGTAAATTGTACTTAAATCTTGCCCATCCTCTTCTAAACTGCTTAGAAATGCAATTTGGGGGCGCTAATGAGAAGTTAACTAGACAGACGCATTTTCTAGTTACTCCGATCCAACGGCCAAAAATAATAGTAACATTAAGTTAAAAACATCCTCAAATGGTCTCCTGGTAGCAGCAATCAGTTTTGGAAGGCGCTATGGATGAGTATCTGACTCCCAACCCCACTAAAAGTCAATGGCTTGAGGGCAAAATAGGAAAGAAGTCTGAGGCGAGCACCCCAAGTGATAACTTGGGCCTGGTGTCACTGTCTGCTGCAAAGGTTGCAGTGCTTGGCCGAGAGCTTACTGGCCAGGTAATTGTGGCATTGGAGCCAAGGGTAATAAAATTGGAGGATAAGTTCGACTGCAGATTGCAGGAGGTTCTGGAGTAGCAAACCCAGCAGGGCAATAGGCTGGCTAAGGCTGAAGACCATATATCCAGAATGGAAGATGAAATGATGCCGGTTCCTGGGCAAGTCTTAGCGCTGCAAAAACAATTAGAGGAGTTTAAGGAGGCATACGATTATCAGGAAAATTACCACTGGTGCCTGAACTTGTGCCTAAGAGGAACCAGAAGGAGGAGAGGGAGAGGGAGCTCTGGAATTCTGCAGTCAAGTGCTGCTGGAGCTGCTAGGAGTACAAACCAAACATGGAAGGATGAAGCTTGAGTGAGCCCACCAAGCTGTGATGTCGTGACCATCGGCGGATCAACCGCCACAGCAGATCATCATGAAGTTCCATCATTTCCAGGACCAGGAAGAGATCCTAAAAGCCTACTGGGAGAATGGTATGCTGAGCTGTGAAGGGAGTCGACTGTTCATCTCCTAGGATTACTTGGCAAGATTGCTTAAAAAACAGAAAATGTTTAATTCGATTATGGCGCAACTGAGAGGGATGAAGGTAGAGAACTTTCTGGTGTACCCAGCCACGCTGAAGATCTGGCACAAAGGAGTGACCATCTCCTTTTGAGAAGTGGAGAAGGCCAAGGAATTTGTAAAATCCTTGTGAAAGAAAGTGTGTTTAGGTGAGGGTGGCAGAAATAGCACTGTGGCTCTGTTCGGTGACCTGAAGGAACTCGTATTCTCATGTTATAACAAAGTTCAGCGTTTAGAGACTGGTATGTTGTTGGCTTGCCATTTGAACTAAAAAGTTTCCCGCTGAAGAAGGGACTGTTGACATGTTGAAAGGCTTTGGGACAGTTTAAATTTAAGGGCAATCTTTCGAAAGCTGCCAAGATCATTTGGGGCTGGCCAGTTGCTGTGGAGAAGATACTATGAAGGCAGCGGAAATGAAGTGGACTTGATCATTCGGGCTGTGCCCTCTGTAAGAAGTCCCCACTTGCCTTGGTGCAGATGGAATTTAGGTCATGTGGTCTCTGTTGCCTCTCGGTGGGTAGTAGTGGGGGAGTGGGCCTGGCGCATATGATTGAAGGCGCGGCCTGTCTTCCCCCTCACTTGCTGCTGCTGGGAGGCTTTCTGTAGTGATTCCTTTCCTGTGCAACTGGCTCTGTACAATATGTGAAGTTTAATATGAAAGTCTCTTTCCCCTACTGCATATGCTAGTAGATTTTTGAATGTGGTAATGTGTAAGTGGGGAACAAAAAAAGAAATCAGGAGCAGCAATAAAACATGAATAGATTTAATGCTGGGAGGCAGAATATGCACTGCCGGGGAGGAGAGGGGATTGTCGCTGTGGGCAGGAGCTGAGATCAGATAGGGTCAGGATTGTATCACTGAGAGATTACTGGCAATGCTTGGGGTGGGTAATCACTGTAGGGAAGATGCCTGAGGGTACCTTTATGGAGTGAATAACGCTCCACTACATGGCAATCTCACCAGTAATGGCACAGTTGAAATTAGGGTCATGTGGGGATTCTGTTTTGTTCCTGCTCCTGGGTGGATGGTGGCAGGGAAGAGGGCATGGTGCATCTGATTTCAACCTCATTTGCTGCCACATTGCATAGTGCCTTCTCTTTCCTGGGCGCTTGGCGCTCCAAGTTGGGCCCCGTTTTCTCACCCTCCATGTATGTGGTGGGCTATACTGAAGTGAAGAGCTTGATGCTGGGTATCAGGGAATGAAGTCCGGGAGAGGAGTGAGACAAATAAGCATACTGTTGGGCAGCCTACTGCGAGTGGCAGGGACCACATTTGGAGACAACATGCCTTGAGAGGAAGACACTGATTATTGGTATGGTGGTGAAGGATGCAGCCTACCGGGGGAGGGGGAGATACATATCCGAAGCTGCAAGAGGATAAATTTTAAAGGGAAAGAATGACCATGAGGAGTAATGCACTGTGGGATGGCTGGCCATTGGGGGGAAGTGGCAGGATGCATATATCAGTTAAAAGAGTTTCTGGACACTTGTGCTATGTTAGCAATTAGTGTCATTGGGGAAAAGAAATGGGGAGGATGGCAGTGGATAGGGAGCTATATGACAGAGAACTTAGTGAGATTGGGGGAGAGAGTGGGAAAAGGATATGTTTGATAATAATGGTGCAAGGAGCTGAAGGGGGAGAGGGGTGGGGCGGTTATGTGGTGGGTCTGAGACTTTTCTGGGGGACTCTTGTAAAGACCTCACTTAGAACCGAAGGAGGAGGGGAAGCCTCTCTCTACCTAAGGCCATTGATCAAGAAGTGACAGCTGATGAGGGAGAGGGGGAGGGCTGGCAGGGAGGATGGGGGGGAAGGAGTTAGTTTGAGTTATTGTTCAAATTACTGTTGATACTGTTGTTATTCTGTTCATAGATGCAATCAATGGTGTGAATGTTAATGTCATTGTACAGTACAAATGGGATCTGAAGGTCCAGGATGCACATCCCCAATGGTTGAAAAGAAGTGTCTGGCTACAAGAGTGGGTGGTGCAGGCAACCTATTGCACAGACTATGGCTAATATACAGAATGTTAATGTTATTTCATGGAATATAATATAAGGGATAGCAAGTCCAGTGAAGAGAACATCACTTTTGACTGCTATGAAAAGGGCAGGAGTGCAGCTGGCTTTATTACAAGAAACCCACCTGATGGACATAGAGCTTGTAAAGTTGGTTAGAAACTGGGTGGGGAAATGATACGCCACCTCCTTTTCCTCCCATAAGCTTGAGGTGGCTATACTTTTTCATAGGAACTTTCCTTTTGAAGTCAAGAGGGTAGTCAGAGACCCGGGGGGGGGGTGGAGGCAGGTACGTGTTTATCTCTGGAGTGATAAAGGGTGAGTTGATCACATTTGGGTGTATATATGCCCCTGCAGATTATGAACCACCTCTCTACTGGACTTGCTAATAAGGGAGCAATTCCCAGGGTTGATCTTGGGGGGGGGGATTTCAATTGGACCATGGATGCTCGTATGGATCATTCTGAGGGTAGGGGTAGGACATCGAGGCTATGGATCAATGGCAGACTTAGATTTGATGGATGGATGGTATACAGCCAACCCAGGAGCAAGAGAGTATACGTTCTACTCTAACCCACATAAAACCTGGTCAAGGACTGATTATACTTATCTGCCTAGAAGTTGGTTTGGAAGGGTTCAGGATATTTGCCACAGTCCTATCCATATGTCTGACCATGCCATGGTGGTCCTGAAATTATCTAGCAGGGAAACTAGGAAGGGACCCCTGCAGTGGAAGTTCCCCATGTATATGGTTAAAAATCAGGCTTTCTGGGATCATTTAGTGGAACAGTGGCAACTCTATGAGGAGACTAACACCTCCCTAGACATACAGAGAACTACTTTTTAGGAGGCTGGGAAAGCTTTCATGAGGGGGGCTATAATAGCGAATATGGCAAAAGTGAATAAGCAGAAAAGAAACAAGCGAGTGGAAGTGGAACAGCAGTTAAAGGGTCTAGAAATACGGGTGGCAAATGGGGAACAGGGAGAAGTGACTCAGTTGCTGGCAACTACCAGAAAAGCTCTTAATGTCCTACTATGAGAAGAAGCTGGCAGGACCTGGTTTTATTGCCAAAGGCAGATCTTTGAATGGGAAAACAAGCCAGGACCTTTATTGGTAAGACTAATGAAGGGTGGCGGGTGTCCAACCCATATATTGGGGATTAGAAATGGAGATGGGAGACACTGTATGGATTCTGAGGGCATAAGAGGTTGCTTTCAAACATTTTATGAGGGTCTATATAAGGCAGAACATAAAGGAAAGGAAGCCCAAATACAACGTTTCCTAGCTGGCTTGGGTTTACCTGAAGCCTCAGAAACTCAAAGGCAACAGCTAGGTCAACCTATTACAAGGGCTGAAATTCTGGGGGCCATACAAAAATTGCAACAGGGGAAAGCTATTGGCCCAGACGGCTTTCCAACTGAGTATTACAAGACCTTGGGGGGCCAAGTGGAGGGGTCACTTTGTGAGATCTTTAAGAAGGAGGAGGGAGTGGAGGCTCCTGTTTTATCTGACACCTGTTATGATGCCACAATTTGCCTGATACCTAAGCCAGGCAAGGATGGGATGGATTGCACAGCATATAGGCCCATCTCACTGCTTAATTCTGACTTAAAAATTTTAGCAGACATTTTGGCCACCAGATTGAAAGGTATTCTGCCGGACTTGATTCACCCAGACTAGATCGGGTTCATTAAAGGGAATCGGTCATATCATAATATGCGTAAGTTACTTAATATTATCTGGAGTGCCAGTCAAGAGCAAGAGAAAGTGGACATAGTGTCAATGGATGCTAAGAAGGCATTTGACAGGGTGAAATGGGATTACCTGTTTGTGGTGATGGCCTGGTTTGGTCTGAGGGACTCTTATGTGGGGTGGGTGAGGGCCATGTATGTGAAACCGAGAGCACGGGTTTTGGTGAACGAAGGTCTCTCAGAACAGTTTGATTTGGGGAGGGGGGATGCGATGGGGGTGCTTCTTGTACCCTCTTCTGTTTGCCTTGGCAATAGAACCACTGGCAGTGGTGGTGCGCCAGCATGCGCAGGTAGAGAGAGTTGGAGGAGCACAAGGTATTTCACATAAAGTCGCTTTGTATGAGGACGATATGCTTCTATTTGTCAGTAATCCAGAGAGGTCCATGGTTCCACTGCTGACCCTTATTGAGGAATTTGCAAGTTTCTCTGGCTATAAGATCAGCCTGGAGAAATCAGAAATTATGTGTTTCCCAGAGAATGAAAGGGAATTAGAACAGCTGGGGCTTAAAATCGTGCAGTCTGGTTTTAAGTACCTGGGGGTTCGGGTAGGACATGGGCTGGGTGAGTTATATAATGTGAATTACCCCCCATTAATCAAGACCATTCTGGCAGACCTTAGGAGATGGACACAGCTCCCTATCTCCTGTCTTTGAAGAATTAATTTGATTAAAATGAATATCCTTCCACGGATCTTGTATCCAATGCAAATGCTGCATTGCTTGGGATTAGTGAGGGGAGATATTAAGCAGATAGAAAAAGCATTCTCAGAGTTCATATGGTGTGGGAAGAGGCTGAGAATCAGCCTACAGAGACTAAAGGCTGAGAGGGACAAACGGGGACTCAATTTTCCAGATTTAGGCAACTATTACCTAGCTGTGCAACAGAGAGGTATTGCAGACTGGGTGCACCGACCATCAGTAGCCAGCTGGGTGGAGTTGGAATAATGGGGGATTCCAGGGAGGCTCACTGCATACCTACATAGTAGTAGACCACAAGCTTACAGAGCACTGGGAGGTAGTAACCCATTGGTACGGGCAGTGCTAGAGGCATGGGAACAGCTTAAAAGGCAGAGAGTAGTTGGACGGGGGGACACCTTGTTGCTGACGGTGGCTAAAAATCCCTTCTTCCTACCAGGCCTAGAAGATCAAGGTTTTAGTGAGTGGGAGAAATGAGGAGTGAGTAGTATAGGTAACGTCATAGTGCAGGGGAAATATGCACCTTTGAGGCAGTGAAACAGAACCTACAGCTGGAGGAACACCATTTGTACAGATATCTGCAAATTCGGGCTTTTGTGGGAAGGTTAGATAGAGGGGCTCTGGAGGGTTTAGAGCCAAACCAGGTAGAACAGCTGGTGTATCATGCTATAAAGGATCCTAAAGGTTTCTTGGGGTAGGTAGCTAAACAGGGTAAGTAGAGACTACCAGACCTGACTGGGAATACAAGTGCTCTGTGGGAAAGAAATCTAGAGCAACATATCTCCGAAGAGCACTGGAGGGTAGTTCTCCACATGCCAGAAGGGATAATGGTCTGTAATAAGTTTAAGGAGGTCTTTTTCAAGTTCTTGCACATACTATACTATCCCCTTGCTAGTGTGCATAAAGCACATCCCTCGGTATCCCCCTATGTATGGCAGGTGTGGGAAAGAAAAAGTCACTTATATTCATTGCTTTTGGACCTGCTCAGTGCTTATAAAGTTTTGGGATAGTATAGTAGCTGAGGTGGCTCAGACAGCTGGTCACCTACTGGAAAGGTACCCTCTGACCTGCCTTTTTGGGGCGGATGTGGTGGATGGGGAGGAGTGGGCCCCTCTCCCCAGGTGGATGAGGACATTATTCATTTTGGCACAACACTGCATCCAAAATACTTGGGTTTCAAATGTTAAACCCACAGTCTTACTCTGGCATCAGTTAATCATGCATAATCTAGCCTTGGAAAGATTAACGAAAGTTGTCCGAGACAGGGAGGAAGGGAGGAGGTCTTCCTATGGGGATGGATCCCCTTCCCCTCTTCTTTAAGAGTGGCAGAGGACATGATGCTGAGGATGGGAATGAGTGCCTAAATATGCAAAGAGGATGAACTTATTGTTATAGACTGAGAGGAGTGTGCTTGCTGATGTCGTGGGGGGGGGGGGAAATTCCTCATGACTCCATACACACGGACCAAGGGGTACTGTTTTGATAAAACATGCCTTTTGAAAGGATTAATTTTGCACATCTGATTGCATCTGTCTGTTCTATACATGTCATTGTATGTCTGATATCTGTTGTTTGCATCGATTTTATGAAAATCTAATACACAGATTATTCAAAAAAAAAATGTAATTCAGATGGCATGGAAATGGGAACAAAACAGAAGTTATGAAAATTTCTGTAGGATCAGACTCCATTGAAGAAAATGGGCCATATCTGTGGCTGCCCAAATTCGCAGACCAGCATTTCACTGACCTGACATGAGATTTCTCTGAGAAGGATGAATAGCAATTCACAATAACTTCAAAAAAGCTATTTTGAGGGCTAAGAAGTCATGGGCAAGGCCCCTAGAATTCTGTGGCCGCAGAATTTTGCACAGAACTTACAACCTACCGCAGAACTTTTGCAGTATCGTAGAATTCACTGTTCTTGATGATTCTTTATTAATATTTCTGTTTATCCATGGAACCTGGTTCCCTTCCCTTCTTTTTATATCCAAACCCCCTCTATGTTCGGAATGTGATTTTATCAGTGCTATAACATCATACATTAGCTAATGAAATGGCTGCATTCTGCCACAGAAATGAATAGTCACTTATCTACCACAGCTCCCACTGTCAGAGGCGGTAGCGCAGCACATCAGGTGCTGTGATATTTGCTCAACCTGCAATACAGCCTAATGCAATTTTCAGTCTTACGTTATTACACTAGGGCCAACTTAAACAAAACTTTGACGATAGCATAGACCTGTTAAGTCCATACCTTACTTTGTACAAACTTATTTTTTCCTTTAAGATATAGAAATGCCATCCGAAATGAATAACTGGTAAAATGAATTAACCTGTCATTTTTAAGAAAAATAAAGTAATTATGCCCAGAAAAGTGAAATATAATAATGTGTAAATCTGTTGAAAGAATAAACCTGTTAAATAAAAAATTGCACTGTACACATTTTTGCCAGGGTTATTGATTACATATTGTCATTGGTTGATAGAATCACCTAAAGGTTATGGAGAAATGGTCTGTGCAGGGCCAGCTGTTGGGCCACAGGGTAGCATGTTGTGTTCCTGTGCTGCTAACTCAGGTTCAGAGATGAGCTCTGGGAGCTGCCTGGGTAGCACAAGGACTGGGGGAACACATCACTGCTCTAAGCCTGGGAAGGTATGGCATAGTGTTCTGTCACATAGTGGACACATTGTGATGGACTGGAGAGCTTTATCTCACAATGGGTTCACATGCATGTCATGGTCCAATGGTGTCACGTAGTGAGTCAGGGGAAGCAGCTTGGCATGAAAAATGAGTTTTTCAATATCTCCTCTATTCTGTTTATTCCATTTCCAAAGGGACCTGAATGAATGAGGATACAATGTCATGGAAATTAAAAAAAATATATACATATATATATATATATACACACACACACACACACACACATTTGAATGTATGTTACAGATTGCATATAAATATATGTGATACACAGTGGGGACCTCATGAGTGGTATAAAGAGTATGAGTGTAAAATACTTTATAATAATAATAATATTTTTATTTTTTAGGTGCCAAGGTGCCGTACAAGTAAAAAACAGATAAGAATAAAACAATCAGAAAATCAGACATCATAAAATAACATTAATCAGTTTATCAGTTTTTCATTCACTGTATGCCTGGTGCCACAGAAAAGTTTTTAGGGCCAGCTTAAAACCCTCCACAGTTGTGCACTCCTGTAACCAATGAGGTAGAGAATTCCAAAGTGTGGGATCCATGAACATAAATGATCTGGCCCCCGACAATTTCAAACGTACCTTAGGGATCTCTAGCAACACCTCGCCGGCTGAGCGGAGCGATCGCCTGGGGCAATGCGGGACCAGGAGCTCTTTCAGGTAGTCTGGGACCAATCCATGTAGGGCTTTGAAAGTCAGCAAGCCAACTTTAAAGGTGATCCGCCACTGTACTGGCAGCCAATGCAGTTCGCGCAGCACCGGCATAATATGACAGGACCGAGAAGATCCTGTCAAAAGCCAGGCTGCTGCATTCTGCACCAGCTGTAAGCAACAGATTTCCATTCCAGAAAGCCCTAGGTATAGAGAGTTACAATAATCCAAGTGTGAGGACACAAAGGCATGGACCAGAACAGGAAGGTCGCTGGACGGAACCAGATGTTTAGTCCTGGGATATTCCTTAGATGGTAAAAGGAAGATTTGACAACAGCCGCCACCTGCGAATGTATTGTCAACCCTTCATCAAAAATGACCCCCAGGTTTTGCACCTGGTTAGAGTTCAGGAGAGAGACACCCCCAAGAACAAGTCCAGAGGGTGACCCACCTCCCGAACCCCCTGTCCAGTGACCAGGTTCCATAACCAACACCTCAGTCTTGCCAGAGTTCAACTTCAGCCAGCTCGAATCCATCCACTCCTGCATTTCTTTGAGACAGATATTAAACACCGAGAGAGCTCTATCCTGGTCAGGCACAAAAGAAGGATAGACCTGGGTATCATTGGCATAGCAATGAAATCTCAGCCCATACCTTCTTACAATGTCTCCACGGGGCAGCATGTACACCTCGAACAACATGGGTGACAAAACAGAACCTTGAAAGACCCGACAAGACAGAAAACTGGGTCCGATGAAAACACCCCAGATACCACTTTCTGAGTTGTTCCAGTGAGGAACGATTTAAACCATCTGAGGACTGTTCCTGCCAGTCCACAGATGCACCTCAGACAGCTAAGTAACACCCCATGGTCCATGGTGTCAAAAGCTGATGAGAGATCCAGAAGAACAAAGATGGAGCAGCTCTTCTGATCTCTAGCCATCAGGATATCATTGAGCACCTGAACCAGCACTGTCTCAGTACTATGTCTCTTTCAAAAACAGGACTGGAGGAGCTCATAGTTGTCATGGATGGTCAAATGGTCATCCAGTTGTGCTGCCACTACTTTCTCAATCACCTTCCCTAAAAAAGGGAGGTTAGAGAGTGGCCTGTAGTTGGCGTGGCAGTTTGGGTGCAAAGTAGCTTTCCTCAAAAGTGGTATCACTACAGCCTCTTTCAGAGAGAGTTAGGAAACTCTCCAGATTCCAGGGAGCACCAAACTCTCTGTGCTAGGACTGGACTGATAGCATCAATACAACCCAAAATCAGGGCAATTGGTCCAGGGTCCAAACTACAGCATGTAGCATGCATACCCTGGATGATCCGCAATACATCCATGAAGTCAGGGTGGCTGAAGGTACTCCAGGAAAACCGAGGAGCAATGACGTCATGCTGATCTAAAGCAACACCCAGAGAGCATACTGGTTGGAGCACTGCCCTGATGTCGGCCACCTTAGCAGCAAAGAATTGAGCAAGATCGTCGCACTCTGTTTACAAAAATGCTTTCTGAACTTGAAGACAGGCTGGGTTGCACAGTCTGTCCACATTTCGGAGCAGCTGAGCTGGTCAATTCTGAGCTACTGCAATCTCCCTGGACAGGAATTCTGCCTTCTTACAGGTGATTGCAGATTGATAGACTTGATAATGGTCCATCAATCTAAGGCAGTCGGCATCAAGGACAGATTTCTGCCAGCGGCACTGTAGCCTTTGTCCTAGTCGCTGGATCTCCCTCAAAACACCATCAAACCATGCGGACCGAGGGCGACGGGAGAAAGGATGAACTTGGAATGGAGCAATAGCATCCAGAGCCATTGAGATGGTTGTATTATAGGCCATCATGAGGGTCTCTGGATCATTGTTTGCCACAGAGAAGGACGATAGGTCAAGCACCACAGATAGGCTATGATAACTTATGTCTCATAAAGGGTGGTACCTGACCATCTCCACAGGGGGAGGCCTACAAAAGGGGGTGCTAAAACTAAACCCCATGGTATAATGATCGGACCATGCAACTGGTTCCACCCCCAAGTCGGAGGCTTCGATCCCTAGGAGAAAACTAAGTTAAGACTGTCCGTGTTTATAAGTAGCAGTGGTAACCACCTGTGTAAGGCCCAGAGATGTCATCAACTGGAGGAAGTGCTGTCCAAATTGTGAGAGTTCATCAACAATCCAGGCATTGAAGTTGCCCAGAACCATCAGTCTGGGCGACTCAAATGCCATCTTGATGATGAAGTCTGCCACTTCCTGAAGCAATCGCTTCTCATCACCAGGTGGATGGTAGATGAGGGCAATCTGACAACCTACACATGCTACTACAGTACACTCAAACGACTCTGCTTCCTCAACTAGTACACTCGTGAGGTTCAGTTTGGCTTTAAAAAAGACTGCACCCCCCCCCCCCGTGATCCAACCACGGGTGGTGTATCACTGAGTACCAGGCTGGAGTTAAAGCCTCCAAAATGGGGCCAGAGTTTGCATCCAGCCAAGTCTCAGTAATGTAAGCCAGGTCCACTGTTTCAACAAGATCTGTAATAATTGCAGTCCTGTTTTAAATGAACCTGGCATTGCATATCACCGCCTGAGTTGGACGAACCTCTTGGACTGCCCAAACCATCTGCCTACCACAATCAGTAGTGCCCTTGGGTATGGAAACCAAGCATGAGACACCATGCTCTGGGTTCCATTTCACCCCAGGGCATCTCCTGGATCTTATTACCCCAATGTGGTGGCCTCCCTGATTTACCCTCCACTGTTCACACCCCCCACCTCCTCCAACTCCTACGTGCAATACCCAAGGCCCTACAACATTGGTAGGTAGCAAACTGGAGAGGGGGAGGAAATAAATGGTGAAGGATGCAAAGAGCAGAAGGCGAATAGTGCAGAACTGCAGAGGCTAGCATCCCACACATTCAAGTAACCCAGCAAAGTGAATAACCAAATAAATATCGACAGACAATCCCATACAAAATAATCCTCATACAAACATCCCAATAACAAACTATCTAAATAATAAAACAATTAACAATAAATAATACAAACCCCAAACCCCAAAATGTAATTAAAATTAAAAGTTAAAAACAAACTCTAAACTTTTGAGCTATTAAGTCCAACAATATTCTAAATAACCAGATCTCACTAAGAAACATCAGTTGGAAAAAAGAAACAAATCTTCAGATCCCAAGGTCCTCTCACTACCCAGGGAACCTAAGGAAAAGAGTATATACTCAAAAGTCAGGTAACACAAAAAGAGCCATCAATTCTTTAAATATAACAAACTTTTAGATGCAGAGGAGAAATTAGATAGTTAATGTCTGGAGATCTCCAGGCCCTCTCACTGCTTGGAAAACATACAAAGTGTAAGCACTCTCACTGCTTGTAGGGTCAGAAAACAATGGTCCAATTCACCAGAAAAAGTCAAATAAAAAGTCTGACTGTATTTGTAGTTTACAGGGAGCAGGTAACCATCCGTTAATTTTCTCCTTCCAAATCGAAATCCACACAGGAAGCCCAAATGGAGTTTAAACCACAAAAGGCACAAACAGAAGACCTGTGCACTGGGTCCAGAGCTGAAAATATTCACAGCAGCAATAAAGGAACCACCGCCGGGATCCACAAGGTCCCCTCTGCATATTTCATTTATGCAATAGGCTAGGACCTTAAGGGATAGATATTTTTTTGCCTTTTTAGGCATAACATTATTTCTAAAAGGCTGTTATTTTTTGAACTAGTGTTACTGTGCTTTTCCCCATCCTGATTGCTATAACCATTGCCATGGACCTGAAGTCAGGATGACAAGCTGACACTGTGATGTGGTAGTTTGTTAGTGCCGTAGAACTTCCACAGAGATTACAAACCACCGCCACAGAAGTTCTGCAGCAAATGGCAATCTTGCCACAAAACTTGGTCCCAATGTGCCACAGAAAAGTAAAGGCCTTGGTCATGGGTTTTCGAATAGGCTGGTAAGCACAGTGGCATACACAAAGCAGATGATGATAGAGTTTAAAGAAAGGACAATAGAACTGCAAAAGGGGATGACAGAAACAGCGGCCCAGACAGACCACCGCAATACCATGCTGCACTACCTTTTCAAGTGCAGCAAGGAGGCCAGTGAAAAGATGGAGGATCTGTATCAGTGGTTTCACATTAATAGCCTTAGACTGCATGGCCTCCTGAAGGGCACAGAGCAGGCCAACATGGTGATATATTTGGAATCCATCTTAATAGAAGTGTTTGCCTGACCAAAAGAGGAACCCTTGCACTCGGGGAGAGACCATCATGCCCTAGCTCCTCACCTGACAGAGTCAAAGGCAAAACTGAGACTGACAGTGATGAAGTTCCTCAACAAACAAACAAATATGAGGGTCTTACAAGAAACATGGAATGAAAAAGAAATAGCTTTTTGGGACATCGAGCTATTTTCTGATCATGACTTCTCCTGCAAATAGTGGTGAACTGCAGAAAGTTAGTGGAAATACAATGCTTCCTGAGACAAAAAGACATAAAACTGCTGCTACAGTATAGTTCCAAGCACAATGCAAAGTGCATCTGCAAAATGGACCCAAAATTATTCAGGACACTTGCAGAGGCATGACCCACCTTCATTATCCTGGGGACTCAGATGAGGTGCTTTGCCCTCCCTCTGATTCCATGGGAAGACTCCTGGAGGAAAAAGACTGGCAGCACATTGGGGAAACATAAGAGAGGAGATCAACACCTGATATCCACAGCAACATGCAGGAGTTGGTTGGTGATCTGGAACAGCAGAGGAGCCTGGACCCAATGTTCCAACACAAGGCTGCCCGAAATGCTGAGCTGCCACTAGGATGAACCACAGTACCAAAACAGAATTTTCTGCTAGTGCCCCTTTTTTGCATGGATGCCTGTCTGCTTTTTTTGAGTTCCACCTCCAGCCCCCATGCACCCTGGCTGCTCCAGAGCAACTCTGCAAACTTAAAGCACTAATTTGACTAAACGGCAGTTGAATTTGCACTTTCATCAACTGGCCTGGGATGGTTCTTGATTTGACTTTTGATAATAGAACAAAGGTTGCACTGTGCTCTTTTTAAAATAAAGCAAAAGGAAAAACCTGAAGGAGATATTTTTTTCTGGTGGCCCATTTGAGACATACAGTACAACCCCATTTATCCCAACCCTGGATAACCAAAACTCTCAGTTATCCAAAGGTTGGACATGTCCTCCGTTGTTGTTGTTTAACGCGTCACTAATCCACTACAGATAATCCCTTAATTAGTGTTTGACAGCTGTTGTTACCTTACTGATTGTTACTGATTGTTACAGTGCCTTTTCTCACAGCCCTTGTTGTAACTGGATCTCACTGATCAATTAAATACAGAACTGTTCCAGCACTGGAAGTCATGTTAGCCAGTGCTGGAACTGTTGTTGCTCTATGGCTAAGTGAAAGCACTCAGTGCTCGATATAGCACAAAAACTTTGTGTGTTGGAGTCGCTTGAGGCAGGAGAGAAGGTGGTGGATATTGCCCGCAGGTTTGGCATAGGGAGCGTGACTGTGTGTGATATCCACAGGGTGAAGGACAAAATTAGAGACTTTGCAGCAACCTTGGATAGTGGGGAACGGGCAGCAAAATGAAAAACAGTGCATGCCTGTTGGGATGAAAACTTGGACCGTGCGGTGTATCTCTGGTTACTTCAGAACCGAGCAAAAGGAATCCCTATCTCTGGCACCATACTAAAAGAGAAAGCAAGGCAGTTCAATCAGCTGTGTTTGTTAAATAAAGAGAGCTTTAATCACCACAATCCTATACGCACTTATTGCTTGGGCTTGTGGGTGGAAGCATTGTGACAAGAATTGTTGAATCTGGTAACCCCCGTTTAACCGAAACCCCGTTTATCCAAAAGTTTTTGGTGCCTCCCCTACATTTGGATAAATGGGGTTGTACTGTATATGGCATGGACAGGGCTTCATACAGACACAAATAGAGCTTGCACAGTGCAGCCTTGCTGTAACTCTTGCTGCCGGTTGACATGGCAGAGAAGAAATGGTGTAAAGGGCAATCTTGAAACCTACCTGCCCAATACCATCTGTGCACTGAAGATAAGTCCAGCCCAGACTTCACATGTGAGGTGGAGCCATTCCTACTCATACTCTATCCTCACCACGATAGTGTGGAAAAATAATTACTGATCTGCTCTCTGTACTAATGCGAAGCATGAATTTTGTTAAACATGGGTTGTGGATGGAGCGGGGGACTGCTGGAGTGGCTGCATGGCAGATAGCAAGGGGAGAGCATTTACCCCTACTTGAAAAGAATTGCATAAAGACTTTTGCTGTTGGCAGCAAGTGTGGACACTTCAGTGGGTGGGAACAACAGGCTGCCATCAATGTCAAAACATGAGAATGCTCTGTTATTAAATTATATATCCCTCCTCAACTCAGCAGAAAAAAATTGTACTGGCAGGGGATTTTGATCTGCCTGAGACAAATTGGCAAGGACTAAAAGGCAACACCAAAACAGATAATAACTGTTTAGATGCATTCAACCAGATTTGGATGGAACAAAGTGTGATGACTGGAACTAGGGGAAATAATATTCTGGATATTATTCTAACTAATATGGGGGGGGGACAGGGTAGATAACATCAAGGCTGATAGTCCATTGAGCAACAGTGACCATTATACTGTGTTCTTCAAAATAAAAGGAGAGCAGATGATTGATAAAATAACAGGCCTAACATGTAAACTCAATTTTGGGAAAGCTGACTTTCCTAGTCTCAAATCAAACATGAGAAAATGGAAATGGGAAACTGAACTTACTAACCAAACAGTGGATGAGATGTGGGAAACCTTGATTGGGAAAATTAGGATGGAGGAAAAGAAGCATATACTTAGTATACCCAAATACAGTAACAAGAAAAGCAATCCAGGTTGGTTCAATTCCAAAATAAAAAAGATGGTCAAAGAGAAAAAAAAACTATTCAAAATGACACATACAAGGGACGATCCTGAGGGGAGGTTGTTATGTAAAGAAATGGTCAGAAAGTTAAAAAAGTAATTAGAAAAGTAAAATCTGACTATGAGTTACAACTGGCTTACAGGGAAAAGGACAATAACAAAACATTTTATACTTACATTAATGCAAAAAAAGGGCATAACAATATAGGTCCATATACAAACAAGCAGGAAAATATAGTTACTGCAAAACATTTATTTTAGCTCAATATTCAATAAAGACATTAAGAGAAATAGTGAGGATAAAATAAATTCCTTTCCAGGGCAAATATTAATAGATCCAACGGTTGTACAGGAAAGATTAAATAATATTAATGTGACTGAATCACCAGGACCAGATGATGTCCATCCTTGAGTACTCCAGGAACTTGCAGAATGTCTAGCTCCACCTCTGGAGTACATATTTCAAAATTCCTTGGACCAAGGGGTGGTGGTGCAAGGATGGCGGGAAGCGATAGTGATGCCCTTATTAAAAAAGGGCCCAAAACCAAAGCCTGAAAACTTCAGACCAGTGAGCTTGACATTGATAGTGGGAAAAATTTTGGATAGGCTCTTGAAGTATCACATGATGGCACACCTAGTAGCACACAATTTAAGTGACCCAACCCGGCATGGTTTTATGAAGACTAGGTCATACCAGACCAATATGTTGACATTTTATGAAACAGCGAGCAGGGCTTTTGATGAAGGAAATGCAGTTGATGTGGCTTTTTTTGGATTTTTCCAAAGCCTTTGATAAGCTCCCCCATAAAGAACTAGTGAAGGTGCCGGGTAGTACGAAACTAGAAGGAGGGGAATGGTGGAGAACAGTGGTGCAAATAGATTACCTAAAAGTAATAACCTGTAATATAAAAGGTCTCAACCATGCAATAAAAAGGAACAGTGTTCTGCAAGAACTGTGGAGGATAGGAGCCACAATCATACTGCTCCAGGAGGATCAGTGAGCAAGGTGTAAAACACAAAACTAAAATGTTAGTGGCTGGGAGAGGTGTATTTGTCATAGGGTCAGGGACCCTATCCCAGTTAAAATTTGCAGTGATGTTTTAATCTGCCCTACTGTGACAAAGCTTTCTCCACTGTACCTATTTAGAGATATCCAAGGGATAATGTCATCTCCAGACATAAAATAAACTTGTATTTACCTTTCTTTCCTCTATGTAAGTCTGTTGCACTTTACATTCCATCTGTTGGTATTGCTCTGTGTGTTGCTAGCTGGCCATGATCAGGATGTTTTCCTTCTTCTTCTGTCTAGTTTTCCTCTGTGCTTTGTGCCCCCATGCTGGTCTGAAGAGACCACCAAAGCAAGCATGGCATGGTGGTTGTGCCTTTAAACGAGGGTAAAATAAACAGCCCAAGGGACTGTAATCTGACTGCTGAAAAGTTAATAAAGCTCTCCTCACTGCAGAAACTCTGAGTATACATTTGGAAGTTTACTTGCAAATGGGATGATGGAGACCCCCCCACCCCACATCCAAAATGTAATAGAACCTGGTAAATATGCTTGTGCTAGATAGTTCGTTGTTTGCATGCTGCTGATGATTTTGGGTCAGCTAAGGCTGTCTCCTTGTGAAATAAAACATGCTATAAGGAAATATTTGACAGTTTAAGAAAAGGAATGGTGTAAAAGCAATACATACTATACAGATACATGCAGGATAACAGTTAAACAAGTTTATTTTTTTCCAGAAGAATATAGACTTTTTAAAGGGAATTTTTACCTGGCAGCTGCTGGGAGTTCAGGAGCTCCTGGGTGTGAACTCCTGCTGCTGCTGCTGTAGCTGCAGCCATTTTCGGGAGATGTTCCCTGATGGAAGGGCTGGCCCATAATTGTATTAGTATATAGGAAAGGCTTGGGCCTTGATCTGCCAGGAAGTGACTAGTTTAGAGGGAGGAAATTCAGGAAAAGGATTTTTCTTTATAAATATATTTTCTTTAGTTTATGCTTTGGAAAGAGATCTAGCATTGTGTAACAATTGCCCCTATAAATGTCTCCTTGAGTGGAATGCTGTTGTGAGAAGTGTAAACCTAGCAATCCTCTAATTGTTTTTATATAAAATAATTGACAGATCACGACACCGGAGCAGTATATAAGGGTTGCTCATGCAACCTACAGTCAGTCTACTCTGTGCTGAGGAGTGGAGTGGAAACTCAGGGAGAAACATAGTGGAGATGAAGGAGCAGCCAGTCAAGGTGGGAGAGACATGCCAGTGCTGAATTACCGATGTCCTGGTCACCCAAGGCATGAAGGTGAAGCAAGCTTAAGGCAGAGCTCAGGCTAAAAGTCTTGTAAAGCTTGAGAACAGGAAGGAGTAATCTTTAAGGCTCTGGATTGGCCCTGGACCTCCAAAAGGTCAGGAAGTGCTACCTCGTTACTAGAGGCTGCGCACCCAGAATTCACCAAGGGGAAAGGGATCAGACAGGTGAGAAGTTACAGAAGTCCAAGTGTGCAGATACTCAAACTGCAAGGGAACTTGAAGAAACCCAGAGGGTATTGGCAGGGGTGGACATACTGTGTAAGGGGGTCAGTTCGTGATCTCTAGAACAAAGAACATTTTATTTATGAAACACTATTCCAGCTTGACCATAGCATTGTACATACAGTACATCACTAAAAAGTCCAATAAAAACAGAGATAAATACATATTTCATTTATAAATCAAATAATACAGCAGCAGGACTTCATGTATCAGAAAATGCAAAATTAAATAAATGAGACTTTAGGGCAGATTTGAAGGCCTCAAGGAACGGGAACTCTCTAATCTGATGAGGTAGAGGATTCCACAGGGTTGGGGATGCAAAGACCAATGAACCAGCTCCAGCCTGGGAATCTTTAGCAATCCTTCATTGGCAGAATGGAGAGGATGAAGGGGGCAGGAGGGACAAAAGGGGTATTTCAAATACCGAGGTCCCTGTTCATGTAGGGCTTTCTAGGTCAGTAATCTGGCCATGAAGGTGATCCTCCACCGCACTGGCAGCCAGTGCAGACTGCGGAGCACAGGTGTGATATGGCAAGATCTCGACAAGCCAGTCAATAATGTGGCATCCGCATTCTGCATCAACTGCAGATGGTGAAGGTCCACCGTCAGCAGTCCTAGGTATAGAGTGTTGCAGTAATCAAGGTGTGAGGTCACAAAGGCTTGGACCAATGTCAGAAGATCATCAGGCGGTACCAGGTGTTTTATCCGGGTGATATTCCTCTCATGGTAGAATGAGGTCTTGACGACAACAGACACCTAAGACTTTAGTGTCAGTTTGTCATCAAGCACAATGCCCAGATTCTGCACCCAGTCAGAGGTCAACAGCTGGTTACCTCCAAGTCAAAGCTTGGAGGGTTACCCAGCCACCAATCCCTCTGTCTGATGACCTGGGTCAACAACCAACATCTCAGTCTTATCTGGAATCAACCTGAGCCATTTGTCAATCATCCAATCATGCATCTCAGAAAGAAAGTTGTTGAAGACCGAGACAGTGACATTGTGCTTGGGCACAAAGGACATGTACAGCTAAGTATCATCTACATAGCAGTGAAAACTAAAAACGTATCACCTAATAATGTCTCCCAGTGGCAGCCTGTACACCACAAACAGCATGGGTGAGAGCACTTAGCCTTGTGGCACCCCACATGGCAGGGGATGAGGGGCATTACAAGGCTGAATTACACGGGTCCACCTCCAGTGCTTAAGTGAGAGGTCTGCTAGCTAAAGACCCAGCCTATCCTTTTTATCTTTTTTTTTTTTTTTACTTTCCTGACGAAAGGCTGCAACTGAAAATATTATCTGTACATAATTGGCCATGAAACAACACCTCAGTGTGTTTTACGCCATATTTCTTGACTTCTGCTATTCTTCCATGAATGACCCTACAGCAGTATTCCACTACATTAAGGAGCACAGCAAGAATGTGGGTGTAGTAATTTTAGTCAGAAGGGGTGCACCCCTGGTGGTAGAGCAGGTTATAGCAGATGATAGTGGGAGAAGTATACTGATAAAAGGCTTTCATTGAGGGACCCCCTTTACAATGTCTAATCTATATGGTCCTAATCAGGATACAGAACTGATTGATTATTTTAACACTATCTGTTGGGCACTGATAGAGACTTCGGAAGTCTGTATATTAATTGAGGTGATTTCAACTGTATTATAACTCCATATCTAGACAGTAAAAATATGGCTGCCCCACAGAGGCAGAGTGGTACCCCTCCCTCAAAAAAATGGTACTTGAATTAGGCTTGGTTGAAATATAGAGGTACATGAATTCAGATACATGAGAATACACATTTTATTCAAGCCCACATGAGGTCTACACAGGCTGGATCTCCTCCTGGTCACCCCAGGATTGGGTGCATGCAGAAACAAATACACATATTGTTTCCATTACTACATCAGATCACGCGCCAGTTCTGGTGGAACTAGAGGTGAAGCCAGCCACTACGACTCCAAGTTGAAGATTGAATGTGTCACTTTTTAACAGGCCAGACTTCCAAACATGGCGTAATCCGCTTTTACAAATTATGCCTCAGAAAATAATACTACTTACACCTCTCTGGTCATCTGGTAGGACGTCTTTGAAGGCTACTTTAACAGCATGCATCATAGCATATGATTCAGCCTTAAAATGGGAAAGAGAAAAGAAAGACTAGACTATGAAAGAAAAACAAAATGTTGACATAGATTGTGAACATAAAATAACATTGAATAAAAACAGGATACAGGAGCTAGACTAATACCAAGAAAAGCTTACTAGAGTACTCAAGCATAAAATAGAGGGTGAGATCTACTATGCACATCAGTGTTATTATGAGGGGGAAACAGGACAGGAAGCCTCCTAGGCTGGCAGATCAGAAAGACAGCAGCCAGCAGGGTAGTACTCAAGCTGAAGAGATCCCTTGACAATGCCCAGCATGAGCTTAACCCCAACAAGATAGCTGTAAAGTTTGCAGACTATTATGTGAAGTTCTATTTCAGTCAAGAAGTCCAAGAAAGGTAGAACAAAAAGGAAGCCTTCTTTAACAGCCTAGACCTATCACATCTCTGAAGAAGCAAAGGCAAAATTAGACCAACCTATCACACAGGAAGAGGTGACTGAAGCCACCAAGAATCTGAAGTCTGGTAAATCATCTTACACAAATGGCATAACAGCCAAGTTTTACATAAAATTTAGAGAGATAATCACTCCACACCTGACATAGGTATGTGGAGGGGTGCAGGATGGGGAGGGGGCACCACTACCATGGACTCAGGCACATGTATCAGTTATCCACAAAAAGGGGAAAGACCTTGGGCTATGCAGTTCATATATACCTATATCCCTCCTTAATGCATACCCAAACAATATTCACAGTTATTTTGACCATCAGGGTGCAGGAATCTTACAGAGCTAGAAAAATTTTTTTATTAGGCTATGAAACTTGGGGGCAGACACATCTACCAGCTCTAGCAAACACTCCTGCAAGCTAGGGAAGTCTCCTCTGAGAGGGTTCACAAGGTCTGGGAGGAGGAGTCATGCATCTCCTCCCACCCACAGAGTTGGAAAATATATAGTAAAGGGGTGGAAGCTCTCAACATCATTGAATTGGAGAGAGTATCGGTGGAAGATTAGCATTTGTTTCTACCATGTTCTCATGATTACCCATCATTTTTGAAGACTGGCTTCAAAACAACTACTGGAGGGAATGTGGTCAAATTGGAATACACAACCATATATTCTGGCAATGACCAAAGCTAACCACTTTCTGGGCATACATTAAAACAAGTTCAGATAGTATATGGGACAAGCTGCTCCAACACAGCTTTCAGTTCATCTTCCTAGGAGTAACCTTAAAGAAAGCAAGTCCCCACAAACAAAGACCATTTTATGTGTTAAAGTGTATGATAACCTGTAAAACAGCACACTGGTTATCTCAGTTCATTCCAACAGTGGTGTAATGGCTGTCTAGAATGCTACAACTTCAGAAGATTATACTTATAACAGCTGAAGTACTGTACATATGACTGTTGATAGCTATAACTCACTTTGGGTCCTTTGGGAGACATGCAGGAGGACCTTGGATACTCACACATAAGCCATCTGCTTGATAAGGCTGGAAAGACAGTAGCAATGCTCCTCTTAGACAGTACAACTATCAAAAGATTCTCTTGGGAAATAACCCTGGAGAGGGAGTGCTGCATTCATTACCCTTCTTTGTTCCCCCTCCATCTACACTGAGGGCAAACCCTCACACAAAAATGCCCTTACAGAGTCAGCAAACAAAACTCAAGCACACAGATGTAGACACGGAACAATAACTACCACACAAGAGTAAGAACACCACAACAGTTCTGTTTTTTTTTTATTTAAGTTCAGCTGTCATCACTGTTTTATTAAATTACTATTAAGATTAGTTAATAAAGTACAGTGTTAAGAGAACACCACACGAATGGAATGCCTGTAAATCAATAACATCAATGATGAAAAGACTAGACTAATAAGACCTAAATGTGCTATAACACTGAAAGTACTAGACTCAATGCATATTATGTGAATCAAAATGCTGTCTGTAATGATGAATTTTCCTGCATATATCCAATAAAGCTGAGTTAAATAACGCAAGCTGGGCTTCCCAGTAGCAATGGTGAATTTGGAGAATGGACCCATTTTCCTCTCTGGTCAGCAGTTGGAGAATCTGTTATTGTATGCATGCTGGCTTTCCCTTCCATAGTAGGGTAAGAATAAGGGAATCTACTTTCTTAAAAAAGTATGGCCGATAGCCTGATGGAAAGAGCCTAAAAGAGTTAGAGTCATTTAGAAAGGATGCACTTTTTTATGACTTTGCCCCTACCCAACAGTGACAAAGGTAGTGGTCCCCATCTTGTGCAGTCCTCCTCAACAGAGTTAAATAATTGCATGTAGATCAGTTTATTCAGGTGATTAACAGTAGCTGGAATCCACACCCTCAAATATTTTAACTTGTCCACTAAATGGAGCCCAGTTCCACCAAGTCACTTCAACAAGAAATTTGTAGAAGGACTTTACAGAGACAGCACTTTGACAATAGCGATCACATTGCTACAGCAAAGTGCTAATGGACCCCACAGCGGCTGTAGTTATGTACTGCTTTCAGGGGGCTTTGGCCCCCACATCCCCAGGACTTTTACATTCCAACCCGGGGAGGGGGGTAGATATCGGAGGGGGAGCTACCAAACCCGGGAGTCAATGAATCCATTCATCACTCCCACAACCTGTTCAACACTGCGGGTGTTGATCAGGTTGAGTCACTGTGGGGGATTCGTTGTAATAGCATCTCTGTTACAATGGTATATGCATGGGGCCACATAGCACTGGATAACAATTGTTCCCTGAGCAGTCTACCCTCTGGGAATACCTCACTTTTGTCCAGCTCACTTTGTGCCAGGACAACTTCACTTATTCCTGCAGCAGGGCCTATATTACAACTAGACCTTTACCAGGATTTTGCAGGTATAAGAGCAGATTGTCCTCAAAGAGTGTGAATTGATGCTCTGCCACACACTTTAGGCATTGTGTTCTTTTTCATTCCTTATGGCAGAGGTTAAGGGCCCCAAGTACAGTACATACAGAAGAGGGGGAAGGGGGCATCTCTTCCTAGTACCTCTGTTCAGTTCAAAGAGGGGAGTGAGGCCACAGCTGATTAGAATATGGACTGCAGATCTACAACAGAGTTTGATGATCGATGACCTGATGTAATCTCCTAGGCCAAAGCATTTCAGGGTCTCAAACATATATTCCCATTTCACATGGTAAAAAGCTTTTTCAGCATCCAGAGCAAGGACAGCTGCTCCATACTGCCCCACTGTTTTCCCCATCAGTGAATGATATTAAAGATTTACTTATATTTACACTGCCTTCCCTTCACAAACCTAGCTGGGTCCTTATGCTGCCTACCCTCTGGCACAGGGAAAGGGCATTCCTTTGTTGCTGGGAAGGGGCATAGAGCAGTTCCCTCCAGCACCACAGAGGTAGGTAGACATTAGGGGAATGGCAGAGGAGATGGAGGAGTGCAGCTAGAGCAGGCTCACAAAAATAGCCAATCCCAGCTCGGCCACGTCCCTCCCCTTCGCTATAGCCAATCAGGAAGTGACTTTGAGATGCAAGAAGACACATACACCTACATATGGAGCAGGCCATCAAGTGCCCCCCACGCTGCACCCTCCCATGCAAAAGATTCCCGAGACATAGATAGCACAACAGAGTCTGCCCACTGGAATCAGCCCAACAAGACAGCCAGTGGCTGGACACTCTGAAGCTCAACTAGTCAGCAGGGGAGCAATGAAGGAGTAAAACAGAAGAAAGCAGGACATCAGGAAGGTTTACGCTACACCAGCGATAACCTTATCATTTAAACTTCTGTAACAGCCCACACAGTGCAAGGGTACAAGGAGGGTCAGGGACATAAATAAGAAGAGTACAGATAGGAAAAAAAGTAGTGGCAAGTTAGGGTCTAGCAATAGTTTGGGTATAGGTGAAACATCCTTCATAGGGTAGGAGTAAATAAGGGTTTAAATAGAGCAGCAGAAAAACAGGCAGGGTAGAGGCAAGTTATGATCAAGCACTGGTTTGGGCAAGGAGTAAAGAGGGTCTTAAGGAGGCAAAACAGAAAAACAGGCAAGGTAGGACATAGTTATGCTTGGAGTGGTACAGTGCAGTGGCTGTGGGGAGGCAGTCTTCAGGGTGACTTTCTGGAGACTGCGGAGCTGCCTCAACTGCATGCACCTCTGTGGGCTGAGGAGGGAGGTTTCTAGACTACAAGCTGAGTTGACTAGGATTTGGGGTGCCTCTGTCCCCACCAAAGGACCATCAAGTCTGCTGCCATGGCCTGAAAGGATGCCTAGGACAAGGAGCAACTGGACAATGGTGGGCTCAGGAAGGGTGAGGGTGATGAGTCAGAGACACATCTCCCATATGGTACCACTACAAAATTCTTGCACCACTCTGGCAGGGCAAGACTGCACATGGAGGCACCCACAGTAGGGACCAAGGAGGATGTGGGGATTCTCCATAGTGGAGACCCCAAGGTCGGTGGATGGTAGAGGACCCCAGAGGAGGAGGAAGCAACTTCTGCTGGCAACTCATTTGTTAGGGGGATAGATTTGGGGACAAGAAGGGAGGGGGAGATGAAGCTTAGGAGCCTACCCGGTGCCACTGTAGGGGGGGATGGGGAACAGATCCTGAGGATCATTGGGGAAGCAGGACAGGAGGGAGAACTGGATGTCATGTCCACCTCATAACTGATGGCCTGTCTAGGGACAAAGCTAGAATAGTACAGGAAGAGTTCAGAGAGTTGCGGAGGGGTCTTAGGCAGGTAGCACGTTCAGTGGCCTTTCTAAGGTGTTATCTGTCTATGACAGGGGGAAGGATAGGGTACTCCATACCAGGAGTTTCAACACATGGTTGAAGGAAAGGTGAAGAGAGGAGGGGATCAACTACATTGGGAATTGGGGTCCCACCTGGAGGGACAGAGGCATATACAGGGGAAAAGGCCTGTATCCATCTGGGAGGGGAACCACAGTCTTCAATGAACTGTCTAAATGGTATATTGATGGGCATTTAAACTACCTGAGGGGGGTGGCAGAAGAAAGGGGGAGATATAAATTGCGCCCCCAAACTGAAGTAGGTAGTAGGGAAAAACCTAAGGGAAAGAAATATCCAAGGATACTCAACAAAATTGGAAACAAAGTGGTAGAAGTGAAGAAAGATGGGACCGAGGGCAGAGGGGGTAAGGAAAGATGGCATAAGGGAACAGGTGATGATAACAAACAGGGTGGTTGCACATTCTGGAAGGCTATGTGTGTAAAGGCTCAAAGTCTTGGAAACAAAATCCCTGACCTAGAGGCCATCATGGTAGAGGTTGATCTAGAAACTGCCACCATCACTGAGTCAAGGTGCAATGATAATGATAACTGGGATATACCATACCAGGCTACACTCTGTTTAGAAAGGACATGATGGGAAAGAAAGGGGGGAGTGGCTCTTTAAGTGAGAGATAGCATAAATGCTGCTGAGATACAGGGAAATCAGGAAGGTGTGAAGGTACTGTGGATCACCCTAGAAACAGGGAAAGGAGCGCTATTTGCACTTACGTGATCTACTGACCTCAAACATGGGGGCTGGAAAAGACTATAGTCAAGGCCACTGATTTACGGTGATTGAAACAATTAAATTCCGTTTTCAAGACTTAAATTTCCGGAATTTCACCGGTGATTGTTACTCTAATTTCCGGATTTTTCCAGGATTCTGTTATCATTCTTTTTATTATGTGCATAAATAATCAGAATTAAAGAAGGCCTAATATACAGAGCATTAAATAAAGCAAACTGAAAATAGTACAGGAAGGAATTAAAAGAAAAACAGACTTTTTTATAGATTTACTTATCTGATAGAAAATACCAGATTCCATGAAATCTTCGTTTTTACCGGTTTTCAGGCAGCCCTAATTCCGGAATTTTACTGGATTTTCCGGTAAAAACCGAAAAACAGTGGCCTTGACTATAGTGAAAGCCATCCAAAAAATGTCAAACAAGGGAGAGGTGCTGCTGGAGGGGGACTCCAACTTGACAGATGTAGATTACAGCATCCCAGCTGCAGCTTCAGCTAGGAGCAGGAACATTCTGGACTCCCTGCAGGGGGCATTCCTCAGGCAACTAGTAAAAAGAGTCCACTCGTGAGGGAGCAGTACTGGACCTTGTAATCACCAACAGGGGCAGTGTTGCAGACGTCACAGTGGGTGGCCACCTGGGGACCAGTGATTACCATACAGTGTGGGTCAGTGTAAGTACTGCGGCATTATTAAACCACAGAAAGGCAAGGGTCCTGTACTTCAGGAGTGCTGATTTTAATAAGCTGGAGAAATGCCTCAGGGATGCCTTCACGAGGGGGGGACTTGGGGGAGCGGAGGAAAAATGGGGAAATCTAAAAGGAGGGATAGAGAAGGCAACAATCCTCTGCATCAGACAAGCTAGCAAAAACAAGAGGGAAAAAGAGACCACAATGGTTCTCAAAAGAGTTGGCCCGGAAGGTAAGGGCAAAAAAGTTACCATTAAGGAGGGATAAGGAGACACAGAGAGAGGAAGCTAGAAAGGTGTATCAGGACAAATAGAGGGAGGCAGGGAAAGCAATTAGTAGCACAAAGGCACAGACAGAGGAGGCAATACCCCAGGCAGTGCAGAAAGGGGACAAGGTATTTTTCAGGTATGTAAGTGAAAAGAGAAAGACCAGGTGAGGGACAGTAAGGCTTAGGAAGGAAGGAAGGAGGCAAGTGTGTAGAGGAGGACCAGGAAAAAGCAGACATCTTGAATTAAGTACTTTTGTTTGGTGTTCACAGTGGAATGGGAAGGAGAGGGACCACAGATAAGGGCCAAGAGCATGGAAGGAAGGGAGGGAGGTCAACACTAATCCATTTACAGAGGAAAGGCTTCTGAGGGAACTTGCAAATTTGAAAGTGGGCAACTCAATAGGGTGAGAAGGGGTGCATCCTAGTATATTGAGGAGCTCAAGGACGTGCTGGCTGCACCTCTGAAAGCCCTGTCAGCCACTCACTGGAGATGGGAGTGGTTCTGGAGGACTGGAGGAGGGCAGATATAGTCCAACTTCACAAAAGTGGAAGCAAAGATGCAGCTGGCAACTACTGACCAGTCAGCCTGACTTCAGTGGTGGGGAAAGTAAGATAATCACTACTGAAGGAGAGGACTGTGGAATATCTGGAAGCCAGTGGCCTTTGTAATCCAAAGTAGCATGGATTCACTGGGAGGAGATCATGTCAAACAAATCTGATAGATTTTTTTAACTGGGTGACCAGGGAATTGGATCAGGGTTGAGTGGTGGATATGACCTACCTAGATTTCAATAAGGCATTCAACACCATTCTACATTGAAGACTCATAAAACCAGCTGGGTAGTCTAGGCATGGGTCCTAGGGTGTTAAACAAGGTGATACATTGATTGTGGGACAGGAGATAGAGGGTGGTGATAAATTGAGTTCACTCCAAGGAAGGGAGGGTGACAAGTGGGGTTCCACAGGGATCACTACTGGTGCTGGTCCTCTCTAATGTCTTTATTAGCAACATTGCAGAGTGGCTGGAAGGGAAGATATGCCTCTTTGCAGATGATGCTAAAATGTGCAATAGGGTAGATGCTCCAGGGGTGTGTGTGTGTGGAAAAAATGAATACCTATCTAGGAAAGCTGGAGGAGTGGTCAAGGGTGTGGCAGCTAGGTTTTGATGTGAAGTGCAAGATCATCCATTTAGGGCACAGAAACCCAGGGGTGGAGTACAAAATGGGGGGGGGGTGGCTTTAACTACAACCAAGCAGGAAAGGGACATGTGATTAATCGTATCTGATGATCGAAAGCTGGTCAGACAGTGTGACAAGGCAGTGGGGAGAGCTAGTGGGATGCTAGGGTACATAGGGAGGTGTATCACCAGCAAAAAGAGAGCTGTGGTGTTACTGTTATATAGATCACCGTTGAGGCCTCATGTAGAATACTGTGCCCAGTTCTGGAGGCCACATCTCCAGAAGGACATAGACAGGGTAGAGGCGGTCTAGAAGAGGGCACCCAAAATGGTGCAGGGTCTGCATCACAAGCCCTATGAGGAGAGACTGAATGACTTCAATATGTACACCCTGGAGAAAAGGAGGGAGATGTGGATATAATAGAAAAATTCTAATACTTCGGGTATAAATAAAGTTCAAGAAGGAAGCATTTTTCAGGAAAAAGATTTTCAGGAACAAGGTGATATGCTATGAAGCTGGAGGGGGGATTCAGGGGAGATTGAGGAAGTGCTTTTTCACAGGAAGAGTGGTGAATGCCTGGAAATGCCTCCCAATGGAGGTGGTGGTGGCAAAATCAGCTAGCGAGCTTAAAGAATGCATGGGATAGGCATAAGAAGAATCAGCATTTACGTAGCACTTTTCATACATCCAAAGCACTTTACAAGCAATGCTAGACTGGTAGTGAAGTGACTGAATGTGTGGTGGTGGCCATATCGCACATCATCACCCACACACAGCCTGGATAATTGCATGAACCAGTTTATGGGAAGGGGAATGTTGGCCAGGACACCGGGAATGTTACCTACTCTTTGCAAAGAGTGCCCTGGGTTCTTTTACTTCCACCTGGACACCACCAGGATGGGCAGAAGGGACCTCGGTTTAACATCTCATCCGAAGGATGGCACACCCACACAGTACAGCACCCCCCAATACTGCACTCAGATGCCAGCAATTTTTAGGTGCAAGTCCAATCCCAGTGTGGGACTAGAACCCATGACCTTCTAGTCCAGAAGCGGATGTGCTACCAACTGAGCCACACTGACAAGGGAACTTTAGATGTAGGGAAAGGTGAAATAAAGATAGAGATCTAGTAGGGTCCGTGAAGTTATAGTAGATAGTGAAAATCAACAGACTAGGTGGGCCAAGTGGTCCTTATCTGTCCTCAAATCTATGTTTCTATATTCTATGGCAGTATAGCATAGAGGTTAGAGGAACGAGGTGTGAACGAGCTTGGTACATCCAGCAGACTAGACCAGAGTTTGATTCTCACAACCTCCATTTGCATACTGTGTGACTCTGAGCAAGTCACTTAACTGCCCAGGGCTCCCAGGTCACCCCTGAAAACAGGCACTTGTGCTTAGTGGGCCTTACCCGGTTACCAAAAACTAAAATAAAAATAGAATAATGTGGTGTAATTTGCCCTATCCTGGTGGCTATAATTCTAGCAGCAATATTATAGTCTGCCATTAAAAACAAGACAGGGTGGTAGAACAAGCACTTCATGGGGTCCATACCCAGTTTAGGTAATACAGTGATAGTAGCCGATCATGTGCTATGCCTTATTCTAACTTATTAAACTGTGATTGGCTAATTAGAGCTAGAAATGTCTTAATGAAATCAATAGGAAGCCCGGCTGAGCTTAGGCTCTTACTACCTTTCAGGACTCTCATTGCCCCTCCACACACTCATCTGTGCATTCAGCATTGTTTCCTGTTCTGTTAAAACCCATTGAAAGGAGAATTTCTTAAAGGGACACTGTCAACACCCTTACTTCTCAAAGTGTCCACAGTTTAAAAAACACATTTTATGATTGCTAAAATTCTGTAAAGATTGTTGATATAGCTGGTAGTTTGATTCTGACTTTTATTTTCTTTAGAAAAGTGAAAAACAGACTGCCCAAGATTCTGGTGTTACCACACCAAAACATGTTTGTTTACTTTCATTGACCGGCTCTAAATGCATCTTCCTGGGCTTGGGAACACCCACAACACAATCTAGCCCCTCATGATGCAGTGGGAGTTTAGGAGGCTACTGTTTCATGAGTGACTGTACTGTTTGGGAGTGTTTCTAATGCTCAGGAAGTATGCAGTAGGAACAGATCCAGGATTGTAAACAAAACACGGTTGTTTATAAATATACATTGCCATGCATTTCAGTTCTACTAAACAAGGAGACAGACAAAACAAACAGCTACATCAGTGAATTTTAGAGAGGATAAGCAGTCCTAAAATGTAGGTTTTCAACTAGAAATAATATGATGAAAAACAGGTTGACAGTGTAATAATTTACCTCCCTTGTTCCAATCAAAATACCGTCCAGCCCTTGGCAAGAGTATGTTTCTCTATTGTTTTATTGCTCTGTGAGTTAAGCTTCCACTTAAGTTTTTGTAGGACATTGTACAATATTAGATGGGTCAAGCTATATGTGATTTCTTGTAGGCTGCTGTTTTGCTTTCTCGGCTGGCAGCTCTTGTTCCTTATTGAACTTCAATTGCTTAGTGAAGGCTATGGTTTGGCCCCTCAAATAGACTTTCAGAGCATCCCACCTAGTTCAGTCAGAGGCTTCGCCATCCAACTGTTGGGACAAGTACTCCTCTATTGCCTTATTAATGAGTAATACAGAAACTTAGAATTTCATGACAGATTAAGAACCACTTAACCTATCTGCCCATTCCTCCCTAACTACACTAGTCTATTACTATAGACGGTTCCCAAGCTACAGCTCCTTCTACCTTGCCCCTTCCTTTCCACTATGATCTCCTTGTGCTTACCCCATGCATCCCTGAACCCCACCACTGTTTTTGCCCCCATCTACTCTGCTCGAAGGTTGTTCTCGCAATGCACCACTGTTTCCGTGAGGTACTTCCTCAAATCTCTCCTAAATCTACCACCATTCAGCTTTGTAGCATGTCCCCTTGTTCTTGAGCACCTTTTCTTATGAAAATTACTTCTCTACTGTACCTTATTTACCCTTGTGAGGTATTTAAAGGACTCTATCATATCCCCCATCTCCCTTCTCTCTTCCAGGGTGTACATATTGAGGTTCTTTAGTCTTTCTTCATAGGGCTTTTGATGTAGACCTACACCATTTTATTTGCCCTCCTCTGGACTGCCTTCACTCTATGTCCTTCTGGATGTGTGGTGTCCAGAACTGGACACAGTACTCAAGATGGGTCTTATCAGTGATAATGACAAGCACCACCACCTCCCTCTTTCTGCTGGTGATATCCCTTCCTATGGACATGGGATCATAATGTTGCAAACAAAAACAGCACGGCAATAAATGCCACAAGCAAAATGCCATAGTCCAACATAACGTCGGACAAAACACCGACCTGACAACAACAGCGAAAGCCCATTGAACATAATAGGGCCATATTTTTTTTGCAGGGGATTCCACCCCACGCATCCCCTGAAGTGGCAGCTTCGCCCTCCACCTCTTCGAGATGGCGTGGACGTAGGTGATGGGGAGAAACTCTGGAGGGGGAAATTCATTTAAAACAAAAATAAAAGTAGCAACACCAGGAGACCTGGGGGTAACCGAACAGTGGTCCCACCCATAAATTTCTCAGTGGACCAATGCATGCCTCCACCCCTGTTGTGTGTTGGTGCCTTAGCCACTCCACCACAGGATTGGCTCAACCAGGCACCACACCACACAGTAACTAGAAACAAACACAGTATACGCACACACCAACAGTGGTAGCAGTAATTCCCCACTACTATTGTATCCGTCACTCTAAATGTTTCCATGCTTTGCACAGTGCAGTTATTGTCACGCTGTTGTAGTAGTGCTATACTGACCCGGTACCCTCCCTATGCACCCCAGCATCCCACTAACTCTCCCAACTGCCTTGTTACACACTCAAATCCAAAATAGCATGCTCAAACCTTTTAAGTTACTTCACACACACTAGAATTCACATTTTTTTCTCTAAGGGGTGCTATCAAGGTTGTGGTATACAACAGAAAATCCAAAGATGCCAGTGCACACCCCCCCTTTCTACACATTGCCTGGCAAACAATAACTCTTTGGATATGATTACTGCCAGGTCTCTTTCCTGCTTAGTGGTCGTCAATTCCACTCTATTTATTTTGCACTTTGCCCTGGGTTTCTGTTTTATAAGTGCATTATTTTGTACTTTTTCACATTGAAATCCAGTTGCCATGCCCTTGACCACTCCTATAGTTTACTCAGGTCTCTGCTCATCCTTTCCACCCCCCCTGGAGTGTCCACCCTATTGTAGATTTTGGTGTCATCAACAAAGGGGCAGACTTTCCTTTCCAGCTCCTCTGCAATGTCCTTTATAAAACATGAAGCAGACAACTTTTGGACCCTCTACTAAGCTACCCAGCTTGCTTCTGGTCTCCTATGTGAAATGATGTCAGAAGTCGTATTGAAATCTAGATAGGCCATGTCCACCCCTTCCCCTTGATCTAAATCTTTTGGTACCCAGTCAAAGAAATCTATCAGATTTGTGTGACATGACCTCCCCTTGTGAACCCATGCTGCATTATCTCTATTCTCTATTTTTCAAGATGCAATGTTCAGGGGAGTGGGAGGTGGTTCATCTGACCACAGAACTGCAGCCTCAGGGCTGTGGTGCACAACTATAATAGGTTTATATTCAGTGTGGCCTAGCAAAGTTCACCACCTAAGCAATGATAATCATCTTATCAAATCTTGTGCAGTTCCCATGAGAATGGGAATAAAAGCTATATTCTTAGTGGGTTGAATGTTGCAACCTCCAAATGTCCTGGAGGCCATATGTTTTATACAGTTCATTTAGGGCAGTTACTTTTCTCAACAGCTGAACTCGAGTCACGTTGGATCTGTATAGTATGGTATTGGATACGAAATTGTAATCACCTCCCAGTACTCATGGTCCTTCAAACTGTGCCATATCCAATGCCAGTTTATGCAACTTATCAGGGCATTCCATATTAGGGCTGAAAATGGATCCCATGACTACTTTAGTTCTGTTAGTTAGTAGCACCTGTACTAAAACATATCTGCCCCATTCGTCAAAAATAGTTCACCCTATGTTGTCAAAGAAGCCCAGCTTCAACAATGTGGTCACTTCCTGGGCCTTAGAGTTAAAACATGCTCCCCTAAACATCCCCCTATATGCTGCTGAGGTGCGTTGAAACTCCTCTTTAGACAAATGAATCTGCTATAACATCAGAACATCAATTTTTAACTTCTTAACTTTATAGATTGCCCTTTTCAACCTTACTACATTTTTCATGCCATTAGAATTCCAGGCTAGAAAATGAATGTTGTTCACCATCATTGATGTCAGTTGGTGATCAGACTGGGTGTCTTACTCCATACATCCTCCCAGGCTCCTGGCAAGTGCCCCTATGTTCTGCCTGTGCTGTTGAACTGCTACTGTAGCATCTGATATAGTCAGTAACTTTTTTATGCATTTTATCGTCCCTTGAACCCTCCCCACCCCTTCCAAACAAACATGACAGACTATTCAATCATTCCCTCTCTTTCTCTCCACATCCCCCAAATGGTGGCTTAACCAAGAAGTTACCCTCCCTCCCTCCCTCCTCTGTGCAGGTTGAATCATCCACGAGTGTGTTCCTTTCTAAACCTGCTGTGGACATTTTGTGTCTGCACTTATTGTAATACTGCAGGTAACATTAAAATGGCAAGAATTATGAAATTAGTCTCCCTGCTGCAATACAGCCCTGGGAAAGCAGTTGGAGAGCACTACATCTCTAAACTTAAGACATAACCTAAGCTAGGGGTTCAAATTTTAGCAACTTTAGAACTGTTCATAAGAAAAAGCTGCAAACTATACCAGTTCTAGTCCTTGTTGTAGTGTATTGTCTTCACATGTATCAGGGCTGACTATATAGCCTAGAGGTTATAGTAACAAACTGTGAATGAGCTTGGTATATCCAGCAGACCTATGCTTAATTCCCGCAACCTCCACTTGCATACTATGTGACTCTTGAGCAAGTCAATTAACCACTCCAGTTCTCCCAGGTTGCCCCTGAAAACAGGCACATGTGCCAAGTGAGCCTTACATGGTTACCAATAGGAAAACAAAGTGCTTACATCAATGCAGCACATCAGTGAGATGTAGTTTGCTACCTTGTATGAGCACACACTTATTCACTGACAGCTGAGTGGGTTGCCAGCCACAGAGGAGAGCGGAAGGCTGTACCAGTCACCTGCTTGGGTTCGGGATGGGGAGGCGTGTGTGGTGGGACACTACCTGCCAGGGTGAGGGGGTGGGGGGTCCACCAGACCACCAGGGAATAACTTCACATACTGGGGATCAGGGATAGGGAGGAGGGTTCACTAAACCACCCAGGAAAATTTTTTTATATAATTACCATATGGGGGATCAGGATGGGGAGGGTGCTACACTGGATACCTGTTTATGTACAGTCCATGTGGGGCAGTTGATTGGGTTGGGGAAGGACCGCTAACCACCAGGGAAGTATTTTTTTATGAGGCAAGTGATCGGGTGGGGGGAGGAACCTCTGGTCACATGATAATTTCATTGCTATTTCAGGCAGGGCTTTGGAGGGGGGGCACTGGACACCAGGTAACTTTTTTTTGTTAATTTTCATCAATATCTAAGCAGACTATGGTGAAAATTCTCCAAAAACATTCAGATGATTTCTGATCCACCACAGGCGGAGTTCAGAAACTTCCACAACATTTGAGAAATTTCATGGGAGTTCCACTAAAGTGAAATTCACAACTTTCATCCAGCTCCACCAGGCACACCAGCAAAACTTTTTTCTAATTCGGACATGTTCCTGCTACTGCACATGGCTTCTTTTTGTGACTAAGTGTGGGATTTTTGATGCTCCTCTGCCTATCTTCAGCAGCTTATACTGCTTTTGATGCTAATCTTGCATTGCCATTGAAGAAAACTACATCCTCCATAGTATTCAATTCAGAATGCTCTACTTTAGAAGAAGAATCAGCCTTTTTATAGCTATTTTCATACACAGTGTATCCCAAAGTGCTTTACAAGCAATGCTAGACAGGTAGTGAAGTGACTGAATGTGTAGTGGTGGCCATATGGCACATCAACACCAATGCACAGACTGGACAATTGCATGATCCATTTTTTGGGAAGGGAAATGTTGGCCAGGACACCGGAAATGTCCCTTACTTTTTGCAAAGAGTGCCCTGGGTTCTTTTACTTCTACCTGGACACCACCAGGATGGGTAGAAGTGACCTTGGTTTAACATCGCTTCTGAAGGACAGCACACCCCAGCAGTACAGCACCCCCCTAATACTGCGCTTGGATGTCAACATTTTAGGTATGAGTCCAATCCTGGTGTGGGATGAGAACCCACAACCTTCTGGTCCCAAGGCAGATGTGCCACCAACTGATCCACACTGACACCTAGTGTTAAAATGTAGTTATGCCATTTAACAGATGTGATGGTGAGGAACTAAGTGATTAAGTATTAACCACTGATGAACCCTAGGCTATTCCCCCTCCTGAACTGGTGCTTTGAGTTAAAGAAGGGATTACAGCTACAAGAGACGACATGGGGGGGCATAAATCCTCTATGGCTTGAAATACAAATAGAGGCAGGAGGAGGATAACAATGGGAGTTGTGTAACGTGGACGCCAAACCAAGAAGAGACCACTACCCAGGAGATAGGAAGCATATCATGAAGACTGCAGAGAAGGGGGATGGGGTATAGTGGGAAACTTCAAATTGCCCAACATGGATTTGAGTGTCCCACTGACAAGCTTCAGTAGGAATCATTTGCTCCTAGATGCAGTTCAGGCTTGATTCCTAGTCCAGGGTTTGAAGGATCTTGTCATCAAGGCACAGGTCAGGAAGTATAGGAATTCCAGGAGCAGGTATAACATTTGCAAGAAGAGTTTTATTTTTTCCATTAACAGTAAATTAAAAAATAAAATTATTCAGCATAACTATTTACAAAGACAGTTCAAACAGAGAAAACAAAGTCCTTCTTCTGAGTGTTTCTCCTTAATTTCAAATCTCAGTTTCTCTCTCTCCATGTCGCTCTAGCAAAAGCATTGCTGCTCTTTTTAGAACAAGGCTTTGCCTCATTGACATCCTGCTGCTCACATAATGTTCTTGTCAGTTTACAGAATGTTTTTGTCAGTTTCATTCCTTGCAGGTGCAGCAAAACAGTACATAGTGACCCAGAGATTGTTCACAGCTCTGTAAAGGGCTTAGAAACTGCATCTCAGGTTAACCCCTCATGTTCCAAATAGCTTTTTGAATCATTTCAACAGTATATCTATATACAGTTTTAAATAAAGGGATTCCAATATCAGTGACATTTCCACATAAAGATTCACATATATTTTTTATAACCACAGATATGCAAGGGAGAAGAAAAGACAGAACAGCAAGGGAAGGCAGAGAAATAGCGAGAGGCAGAGAATTGCGAGACCATCAGAGTGATCAGTTCCTACGTAACACAAGAAAATTTGGTTGTGCAACCAGACAGACAAGAGACAGAAAAGGATAGGGTAGAACAGATCCTTGCATTTAACTCTTTCTGCATAACAAATGAGACAGGGCCTTATTCAACCGCGCCACAGATCTGACCAGGAAGAGAGCCATCTTGGACTTGGTCTTGACTCATGGAGCTCATGTCAGAAGTATCAGCATTAAGGAGCCCCTGGGCATCAGTGATCATCAAGTCAGTATGGTTTCATATTGACATGAGAAGGTAGGTCCTGAACCTAAAAATGTGCATTCCAGATTAATGAGGAGGATACTAGTGGGGGCACCTCATTAGTATCATAGTAGACTTGGATGGGGACAAAACATTGTCCAAGATTTTGGAAGGGGTCCTTGTAACAGCAGTTAACCTTAACATTTTTATGCACTAACTAGCATGGACAATTGAGTCAAAATTGCACTAGCCAGCAAATGATTGCATTAGTCTACAGTTACAACAGAGAATTTGGTGCACACATACAGTAACAACAATGAAAAAAAATCAGTGAGTATTCTGATATCGTACATTTATCCTGCTCCTACATTGCTTTCTGCTTCAGCAAAAAAAAAACAAGATTTGTTGTTATGTAATGATGACATGCAGTCTTCCCCACTTCATTGCTCTGTACCTTGCCCCCACTCTTCCTCTTTCTGCTCCCCTTGGCATGGGGTCATAATGTCACAGATGAAACCACGCACCACTAAGTACCTCCGTCAAACAGCAACTTGTCAAAATAAGGTCGATGAAAACACTGACCACACAATAAATGGTAAACCCCATTAACAGGAATGGGACTTCATCTTTTTTTGTGGGAGGCTCTTCCCCCAGCACCTTCCAATGTGTTGGGGGGACTTTAAATAACCAACTCTGGGGGGGTGGACTTTGTGGATGGGGTTTAAGTTGGAAGTGGGAAAATAAATTTTTTTTTTAAATAAGTTGGAACACCAGGAGACCGGGGAGGAACTGAACTGGGGTCGCAGATCTCCATCGCTACTGGATGCTGGTGCCTTAGCCACACCTTGGGAGTGGCTTGGCCAGACACAGCAGTACAGCATTCTTTATCCTTTCATCTGCTTCCTGTTCAGTGACAGGGGTAGTGGTAATTCCCTACTGCTGTTATATCCCTGTCACTGCGAATCACAGCACAGTTTTTGTAGTGCTTTTTCTGTTGTGCTGTATATATAAACCAGATGATTTCACAGTAGTGCATGTCAAATTATGAAGATATGGCCCTGCAAACATTTTGCACTTCACCACATTCTAACCCACAAACCACAGCGCAATCCACAGTCAAACAGAGAAAGGCATGCTTAGCCTCCACGCTGTGACCAACAAAGGACCTGCACTCCCAGATGTGTTCAAGCTGCATCAAGTGACAGGTGCAGCTATAGGATTTCTCTGTGGGGTACACAATCCGGTGATGCTGGATGATTAAGGACCCCTCATGCACAAAACCAAAAACTCACAGGGTTACAATAGTGATGGCTTTTTCAACATCATGTACATGCCCCCTGTTACAGAAAACTAGCATACAATGACACGCCCAACCATGACATGCTAACAAAAGTCTATTTATTGCACTCAGTAATACAAAATACACTATTGCAAAATCTGTGAACAAGAAAGAAGGGTGTTTATATTGCTAAAAATGCTTGAAAAGTGTGAAAGTCAGTACAATTGAAGTTGTATGGATTACACAATTATTGTGACCTTTTCAACTTGCACATTATTTGTACCACTCTCGGCTTCTGGCTACCTGGCTACTAACTAACACTAACTTCAAAAATTCATTGAAATAGAAAGACTTGCACTAAACACCCCCTCTTATGCATTTCAGTTTCAGCATTTGAACAATATTTTTACTGCAGCACTGTGTTTTTGTTTTATTTTTCTGTATTTGTTGGGCTCCGCTCCCCACACCCCCCCTTATACATTTCAATGTCAGCATTAGAACAACATTTTGTACTGCAGCACTGTGCTTTTTTTTTTGTGGGGTTCCGCCCCACACCCTCCATTATGCATTTGTCCCACCCGTATTTGTTTAATTTTTATCCGGTTTTATTGATTTAGTTTCTGTTCTACTTCACTATTGTTAGTCTACTTTTTGGTATGTGACACCAGGTGGGCGTGTACTGATAATGCAGTGGGCTACCTCCAATGTGGCAGTGGGTGGAGCAACAGCCTGCAACTACAGCGAAATTGCTGTAATTATCCTCGCATGCAAGAGGGGTCCTTAATCATCCGGTATTACCACAATCCTAGGCAGCTTAGAGAGTGCAAAAGTTTACAATATTTGCATTTATGTATACCAGGCACAAAAGCATTAATTTTAACATGCTCTGTTTCAACAATAGCAGTATTATTTTTAAAAAGCATGTCCCTTTCATCAGCCATGGGGAATCAGTCCCAAGTCATGAAGCTCTGCTTCCTCTATTTAGCAGGATCCATGCACCCCAGGAATGCATGTTTTAACCTTTCAAATTATCTACTTTACTAGTGGTTATTTTTGCACTATCCATGCACCAACACACTGTTTTAGGATGAAATGACATGCTAGGTGGGATAAGGATGAAATTGCATGAATGTCTTTGACTGGTGTGGTATATTGGAAAAAGTTGTGTACCCTAATCCTGACAGTAAATGTAGTCACAGACCTACTGATGGTCATTCCAGGATCACTCTCTCATAGGCCTACAGTGGTGGCTGGAAGTGTACAGAGCTGGGAGACATGGAAGGGAGGAGCAGTTATGACAAGGCTGCAATAAAACCTACTAAATGCAGGACAGACCCTGTATACCTCTTAACATTTTGTCACTGAAATGTTGAATACTGGCACTCAAAATGTAAGGAAATGATGATCACTGACATATCATCACACACATGAAGACAAACTCAGAACACTGGAAGCTAGTGATTTAACAGTATATCACCCCTGCCCCAAGCCTGAACACTAGCTGCAATTCCTAACAGTGAGGTGATAATGACTAACCCTGAGTATTTAGTGTGGTCCCCATAGTGCACTGTCAAGTGATTGGGCTGTTAAAGAGCTGTTAATCATACTAGGCTGTCTGGAACACTGATGGAGATGGGTATGAGAACTAGAGTCTGCTAGAGAAGGGGCCTTTTTAACTTCAATCACAGCCATAGAGGTCTTGCACTAGTCAAGATGGACAAGTAGAGAGCAAGCTGCACTAGCCCTGATCAGTTTCCTCTGTGCCCCGGGCAAGAAAAACAATGTTAAAATTGATCCCATGCCTTGTGGCCACTGCAATCTGCCTCAAATGGAAGGTAAGGAAATCCAAGAACAAGAAACCGCTGTTGTTTATTGGTGATGTGAGCACAGCAGTGAAGGAAAAGAAGGCTTCATACAAAAAAATGCAAGAAGTTCCAGAGGTGGGAGGAGGACAAGGTCGAATACTTATAGAAGGCAACTACAGCTAGTATGGTCGCAAGCAGACCAAGGAAGTGAAAGAATTAAGGATAGCAGAAGAGGCTGAGGAACAAGTCAAGACCTTCTTTTGGCACATTTGAAAGAAAAGAACTATGAAAAAACATACAAACATAAAGTATGATTGTGCCAGCAGAAAAAGGCCAATGGAGTCTATCATGTCTGTTCAAGTTCCCAGACTCCCAGTATCTTGTGAGGAATATGTCCCCTCTACCCATTAACCACTCCTCCCTCCCAATCAATGGCCCCTCTCACCCCCGCTCCTCCTCTATAAGCAACTTTCCCCTTTACTCTGTCCCACCCTCTCTTGAATCCATCCACAGTTTTCAGGGATTGACAACTTCCTCTGCCAACTTATTCTATTTTACCACCTCCCTTTCTGTGAAAATGTGTCTACTCTTTTCCCTCTTGAATTCCCTCCCCCCACTAACTTGAAGCAGTGCGCCCCTAGTGGTCCTGTTCACATAGAAACATAGAATTTGAAAGCAGATACGGACTGCTTGGCCCAGCTAGTCTGCCCATTGTCCCTATGTACTGTGACACCCCAAACCCTGCTTGATCTCCAGCTTTACCCCCCCTTCCTTTACCACTAAGGTTCTCTTATGCCTATCCCATGCATTCTTGAATCCCGTTACCATATGTACCCCCACCATCTCTGCTGGGAGGCTGTTCCAGGCATCCGCCATGCTTTCTGTGAAGAAGTACCTCTTCACTTCTCCCCTGAGTCTACTCCCCCAGCTTCATAGCATGCCCCTCTTGTTCTTGAGCATCTTTTTTTCTGAAAAATGCTTCCCTCCTGAACCTTATTTATCCTTATGAGGTATTTGAATGTTTCTATCATATCCTCCCCCTTCCTCCTATCCTGCAGGGTGTACATACTGAGGTCCTTTAGTCTCTTCTCATATGACTTTTGATGCAGACCCTGCACCATTTTAGATGCCCTCCTCTGGACTGCCTCTACTCTGTCTGTGGGGGGGCCACAGAGTTCAGTGCTGGGCCCTGTTTTATTCAATGTCTTCACTGGAGACATTGCGGAGGGGGTCAAGAGTCAGATCAGCCTGTTCGCAGATGACACTAAGATTTGTGCAATAGTGGACAGTGAGGAAGGGAGGCAGGCACTCAGGGAGGATCTAGCTAAACTCAAACACTGGTCTAGGGAGTGGCAGTTGAGGTTTAATACTTAGAAGTGCAAGGCAATGCACATTGGTGCAATAAATTCCAGGACCAGCTACTGTCTTGGGGGAGTGCAGATAACAGCTTCAGAGGAGGAAAAGGACCTCGGGGTAATAGTCACAGTGGACATGAAGGTATCAACACAGTGTAGAAGGGTGGCAGCAAGAGCAAATAGGATGCTGGTGTGCACTGCCAGGGAGATCACCTCTAGAAAGGAGGAGGTCATTCTGCCCTTGTGTAGATCACTGGTGAGGTCATACTTGGAGTATTGTGTGCAGTACTGGTGCCCATACCTCAAAAAAATGTGAGATTACTGGAGGGGGTGCAGCACAGGGCAATGAAAATGATCATGGGACTGGGGGAGTTGCCATATGAGGAAAGATTGAGGGAGCTCAACATATATTCGCTGGAAGGGAGAAGGGAAATAGGGGACATGATAGAGACCTTTAAGTACTTGAAAGGCATAAACAAAGTCAGAGAGGGAGGATTGTTCTGCTTAAAGGGGGGAAGGTCACTAGGGGGCACAGTCTGAAGTTGGAAGGGACAAGGTTCAGGAGAGAGATGAGGAGGCACTACTTTAAAGAGAGAGTGGTGGTGAGATGGAACACACTGATGGAGGAGTTAATTGAACTGAGGACAGTGAATAGCTTTAAGCAGGGTTAGAATAGAGTCAAGGGCAGGATTAGTACAGACAAGAATACAAATGGGGGAAAGACCAGTAAAGGGGAGGATAGGAGGGGTTTGAGTGGGGGTGGGGCTGGGGCAGCTATAGTAACTTGATAGACCTGTGGGCGTTTTTCTACCGGCAATTTCATATGTTCATATGTCTGTGTCCTTCTGGAGATGTGATCTTCAGAACTGGACACAGTACTCTAGGTGATGTCTTACCAGTGATCTATAGATCAGTAACACCACCTCTCTCTTTCTGCTGGTGATTTCCTTCCCTGTGCACCCTTGCATCCCACTAGCTCTCCTCACTACCTTGTCACATTGTTTGGCCACCTTTAGGTCATCAGGTATGATTAACCTATGTTATTATTCCTGTTTGGTGGTCGTTAATACTACTACCCCAATTTTGTATTCTGCCCATTAGTTTTTGTGCCCAAAGTGCATGATTTGGAACTTCTTTGCATTGAAACTTGTCTGCCACACCCTTGACTACTCCTCTAACTTTCTTAGATCTGTATTCATTTTTTCCATACACGCCAGAGTGTCTGCGTTACAGTATTTCCTGTTTAGTGTCATCTGCAAAAAGGCAGCCATTCTCTTCTAGCCCCTCTGCAATGCAGCTAATAAAGACATTAAAGAGAACTGTTCACAGTATTGATCCATGTGGCACCTCACTGTTCACCCTCCCTTTATTGGGGGTGAACTCCATTTATCACTACCCTCTGTCTTCTGTCCCTAATCAATTCCCTACACAATTTACCACCTTAGGACCTACTCCCAGCTGCCCAGTTTGTTTACGAGTCTCCTATGTGGAATGATGTCGAAGTTATTACTGAAATCTAGGTAGACCACATCCACCATTCCACCCTGACCTAATTCCCTCTAAGGTTGAAGAGATCCTCAGAGCTCACTTTATAGAAACCTTTAAGGTATTTGAAGGTTTCGATCATGTCCTCTCTTGAGTGTATTGTGAAACTTAAAAGGGGTCAGGTTGGGCAGAGGATGACAAAGAAAAGGTACAGTATATGTAGTAAATTAATACTTTTGCTTAATTTTTACAAAAAAGAAGGATGGGTCTGTGCCATAGGGAAAGTTGGGGATAGGGATGTGGAGGGAGAATGAGGGAGGAGTGATTTTGGAGGACGCAGTCTACAGGGGGATAAAGGCCCTTAAGGTGTACAAATCCCCTAAGCCTGATGGCATGCAGCCCAGAGTACTGAAAGAGATGGTGGCAGTAGTTAAAGCCTCTCTGATGGACTTGTTTAACTGCTTACTGAAAATGAGTAGTGTCATGGGAAAGAAGGAACAGTAATGGGGTGTCCCTGCATACGAGCAGCAGAGGGATGACACAGATAGCTAGCAAGTTGATGGAAAGCATCCTTAAAAAAATGGTTAGTGGAGTTCCTTGAGACAAACATACTATCAGATGACAGGCAGCATTGATTCATGTTAGGGAGGTCATATCAAGACAGTTTCATCATTTTCTTTGACCAAATTAAGACGACAATGGATAAGGTTCAGGCAGCAGATATACTGGGCCCAATTCTCTAACAGCCAGGTAAACCAGTGTATGCTGCTGTTTGCCACAGCTTGCATGAAAGCTGGGTACACCAGTGAAAATGCACCTGATACTGGGGTCCTGGCACCAAAACATCCATATTTGCCACAACCACAGGAATCCAAGAAAAGGTGGTGCGCACTCTAAGGCTCAAGCACAAAAATAAAAGGTAGAAAAGCAGAGTATATTTCAAATGTTTCTTTACTCCATAAGCAAGCTTTTCTCCTAGATGCATACAAAGTACATACAGGTAGAGAACTTCTCAGGCAAAGCTTACAGGGGCACCACCTTTTCTTGGATTCCTGTTTTGAGGAGGTAAGCCACCTTTTTGGAGTGTGGCACTGGCCAAGAGCTGCTTGATTTGTGGTGTTTCTCCTGAACTGTTTGCCACAACCACAGCCATGCAACAAACACCAGGCACATGGGACGGGATTGCAACAATCTACGGCATGGTCACGCACCATTGACAGGACAGGTGACCAGCACAGAACAGGAATCAACAGAGGACCATCAAGTCCACAGCCATGCAAGCATGCCATACCATGACTGTATGTCACAGAACAACTGTGGTGACTATCAGACAAGGTGGGGTGCTGCTGAGCAGAAGCTTGGATGGGAGGGTGTGGGGTCTGTTAGCAGTGTGCAAGTCCTGTGCAGTGCAGAGATGCCACTTATGGCCATGCCCATGTGCAGTATCATGCATGGTGGGCCCCTATGTCTTGAGGCCATGTCCTCTATTGCTTCCGGTTTAGTTCAGCAGTCTTTAGACTAGTTCTGGGGCGGTCTAATGCCTGAGGGGATGGTCAGCCTTTGAGAATCCCAATTACAGGGATACCACAGCCATGCACCAGTCCATGCCCCATTAGCAATGCTGCAGCCATGTGTCCAGCGCATGGCCGGCGCAAGTCTGACTTGTGCAGGCTGTCCCCCTACTGGTGCAGGCTATGTTGGAGAACTGGAAATGACACAATGTGTAGTGCAGTGAGCCCCTTGCATCAAACCTCTGTGACACTTTGCATCATTTCCAAGGCTTTAAGAATTGGGCCCATTGTATCAGGACTTCAGTAAAGCCTTCGGTCCACCATAAGAGATTATTCAAAAATTGGAATACCTAGGGACAGGTATCTAACTGACCAGGAGCATGGAAAATTTACTAGGCAGGAGGTCCTAAGGAGTGGTGGTAGGAGGGGAATTTTCAGGGATGAGGAATGTCACCTGTGGGGTCCTGAATGAGTTAATGCTTTGACTGGTGCTGCTCAATGAGTTGATAAACAACATTGGGGATGGCATAAAGAACAAAATCTTCTTCTTTGCTGATAACACTAAGCTTCTTGGGAGGGTGGACATGGATCAGGCAGTCAGGAATTCAAGGGAGGACCTAGCAAAGTTAAAGAGGATGTCTGGAATCTGGCAACTTTATTTCAATGCTAAAAGTGCAAAATCATGCACATTGGCAGCAAGAATCCAGGACCAAATACATACAAGTGGCAGTAAAGGTCACAGTATCGGAGGAGGAAAAGGACCTGGGGATATCTACAACCAGCAACTTGAAGCCCTATACCCAATGCAAAAATGTAACAACTAGGACAAACAGGATGCTATGTTGTATAGCCAGAGGATTCACCAGCAGCCAGAAGGAGGTGATCCTGATGCTTTACAGGTCTATGGTGTATCTGCTCCTGGAATACTGTGTGTGGTACTGGAGTCTGTACCTGAAAAAGGACATCAACCTGTTAGAGAGTTGCTGTACATGACACAGATGCCAACAAGCATGATATGAATGAACATGCTTACCCAGACCAGATGGCGCCCCTCTAGGTCAATATGCTATACAATGTTATTCTAGGTGTTTTACAATACTTCACTCACTGTGGAATGCATAAAGATGGGCTTCATCACCATTCATTGTAGAGTTCTAGGTGGTCACTAGACATAATTGTGCGGTGAAGGATGAGGCTATAGTGAGTCAGAGAGGGGCCCATCATGAACTTTACAAATCCCAGCTATGACTCCATCCTGAACACAGACCATATGGCATGCCAGACATAATGACTGACAGACTGCAGTTATTGAGATCCACCAAAAAAGTTGCAAGAAGTACTGTATAAGGCCAAGGTCCATGAACACTCCTATCAGTCACCCATAATACGCAAGGCAATGATCATGTAATAAGTACTTATCTAAGTGTTTCTTGAAGATATTCTTGGTTTTACTGATGATAATATCTGTAGGGTGCTACACCCACCAAAAGGACTACAGTTGTAGGATCTGCTGTGAATTTTTTTTAAATCCAGTAAACTTTATTATATTTTTAATTTACAGAACAACAAATGGAATATTGATAATGAAATAGGCAGTATAAGTGATCTCAGTACAAATGTAACCAGCAAAAAACAAACTCATACAATAAAAAATTCCCCACAAAGAATCCCCCTCCCTCCTCCCTTCCCATCCTCTCCCCCTCATCTTTACTTTGGGCCTATGAAATTCATCCGATGAGCTATATTAAGTCAGAAAAGGCAATGACAAAAAATGAGAATACTAGGTTTAAAGTAATCAAGGGGAGATTTGCCTTGAAATAGATATTAAATATATAAAGGGATCTGCTGTGAATTTTAAAAAACAGAATACCTTGTGTGCTCAGGGAATTTTGATGTTCAGGGTATGGCACATCCTGATATCCAGGCAAAACATGTATGGGTTCTGCATGGCCACCCATTAGCCAAGGCTCCTTGTGTATCAACCCAAGGTATCATTCCCCGACACGAGGACAAAGATCTATGTGAACACCTTGCAGTGTGCAAAATATGTATGTCACATATCAATATAGACATTTTATTATAGTCAATGCACTGCCTCTAATCACTGGTGTGTGTGTACAGTTTGCATGGTCCAGTTGTGGCATGTGATGTTTTGACTGTCACCACAGTAGTGTCTAGTACTGTCCCCATCCCACTTTCCAGAACATATGTGGGATGTTGAGTTGTTTTGTGCATGATGTACTGTTAGCTCAATGCAAAGTTTAAAAACTCAGCAGTTCTCATACTGCAGAGCATAGTGCTGCAATTCACAAAGTAAAATCTGCACAACTGTGAATTTTACAATGTAAAATGTGTAACTACACATGTAGTATGCAACTGTGGCAAATTTCCATGAGTTGAAGCACTTAGCAGAAAATTGGCTGCAAAATGTGAATTGCAGTAATTTACATAGTTAAATTCATTGCAACTGTGGTAAACTGCATAATTCATGAGTGAATTATAAATGTGCAAAACACCTTGTTACAGTCGTCTACCTGTCTTGTTTACCTAATGGGACTGATGCAGGCCTGGTGCTGTGCACTTGTTTTCAGGAGATCAATGACCTCAGCCCAAGTAAAACTGAATTTTTGCCTTTGAGCAATAATGAGTGACAGCTGGTTGCTATCCTATAATGACATCATCCTTGCAGCTGTGGTAGTGGTTAGATATCTGGGTGTCACTATGAACTGCTGGCTGATACTTGAACAGCAAGCGTCTAATGTCCTCTGTAGTGAGTTTCTTCATCTTCAAAGAATCACTCAGCTCAAAATATATCTAGGGCCTCATGACCTGGTCATTATAGTCCATGCTTTTATCTCTTCTAGTCTGGATTACTGCAATAGTCTTGTTCTATGGTTATCTGGGAGTCTGATGCACTGCCTGCAGCTTGTCAAAAATATGGCAGCATGCTTTATCTCTGGTACATCTAGGAAGGACAATGTTATTCTGGTGCTAGATAGTCTTTGCTGGTTATTTATTTGGTTGTGAATCAGCTTCAAGATAAGATTGTTAGTGTACAAGGTCCTGCATGGTATGGAACCTGGTTACCTGAATGATTCCCTGACCCCACACACCTCTGTTCACTTCTCCTCTCCACTCATGTGACCGTTTGTCAGTCCTTCAGTCAGGGATTACATTGTCTGCAGATCGGGCCTTTCTGGTGGCTGCTCATATTCTTTGGAACTCTCTTTCACCACATGTTCACTCTTCCAGCTCAGTAGAAGCTTTTAAGGGGGTCCTGAAGTTTTACCTTTTCCAGCAAGCATGCTCCTAAGCTGAGATCATTTCCAATCTGTATTGATGCTTGAAAAGTTATACTATATTTTTTCTGGAAGTTGTTTTTATGTATTGTCTATATATTTATTGCTTACTCTATTTTTATGTCATTGTATGGTGCCTTCAGCCTCCAAGAAAGGGTGTATAAAATAAATTTGCCTTGTCTTGTCTTCACTGTGCTGCAAACGTTGTGAAATTGATGTGGCAGTATTACTGCTGCCCCCTAGTGGAGTTGTTACATGATCTGTGATCAGTACCTGCAGACACCTATCCTGTCCTGTGAATCAATGTTGTCACAGACAAGATTTGCATATTTCCAGAAACACCCACATGAGGGTGTAGGTAGAAGTGCAGTGTTGATGTGTCCACACTACACTTCTGCACAGTGCATAGTGTACACAGTGTATTGACTTTCAGCAGACTTCCACAGCTTTGGCATGGATGTCCCTACACACTGTTGCTTTGCAGCTGTATAAAATACCTGAGACATTTGTGATTATGCCCTATGAATTCACAAAAGTTTTGAGCATGGTGGTAAAGTGATCACTCTTGGAAGGAGAAGGGATTTGGCAGCTGGCTTTTCAGAGTCAGAATATGATCCTTTCCCTTTCTAAACACCTGGGACTCAATTTTCAAAGGCAAGTCTTTGTTGCAAGTTGCCTGCACAAATGGATATGATGCAAGTGGTACTTTGTGTCAAAGTCTGCAACAGCCCCAATTTTTGAATACAGGCTGTGTCAAAATTGGGATGCCGTGTACCAAGGACACTCTTCACCACTCCTGCAGCAGATGCATCAATGTGCGACATTGCAAGGGGACTTGCAGCACAGTAGGGATGCACCATTCTGTTTTTTGGGTAATTTAGAAGCCCTGCTATGGACACAACAGGGGACTGACCTTAGACCAGTCAGGAGGTGGTCTGAGGGCCATGCACCACTGCCAGGCAGAGCAATGGTTGGGGGAGCAGCTAGGAGGGGCCAGAGGGCAGAAGGATCATGTGTGTGGCCTCAGGAGCAATGGGGGCATGACAGCAATGTATGGGTGATGAGGTGGCACTCTGCAGGGTGCCCTGCACTATTATAGACAGACAATCAGCCTGGATACATGGAGTTTGGCAGGGAAGGACCAGGCACCAGGGGGACAAAGCCGTAGCAACTGCCCCTTAGGTGCCAATGACCCAACACCATCAGAAGGCAGCAGTAGCTGCAGGTTGCAGGGTCCAAGTGGTGAATGGGAAAAGTTCCCGGGCACCACAACAGTCCCCTGTTACTTTGCCCCCTGTGTGGAGGCAGGCTTTTTCCCACTAATGGTGTTGGTGTCATTGGCACCTATGGGCAGGTGCCAGGGCTGTGTCACTCTGAAACTGTGTCCTGATGCCTCCCTGCAAAACTCCCTGTTCCTGGGTCAATCTTTGGCCTGTAATATCGCAAGGTATTCATGCAGGATGCCACATCATCACCTGCACATTGCTGCCATGCTCCCATTGCTCACAAGGTCTCCCTCCATGATCCTTCTGCCCCCCCCCATATCCTCTTGACAGGCATATTCAACCCCCTTTCTGGTCCCTCTAGTGTTGCACCAGGTGGGGGGAGGGTTGTTGGATCCCTCCATTAAACCCTGCATGTGCATCAACTCTTTGGTGCAACCCTGCAGCTGCAGCAACTCTTGATTCTTTGGCACAGAGACCCCTATTTTTACAAAATAAGGCGCAGGATCCCTGATGCACATGGAGTCTGCTGCAGCCCTAGATCATCACAAATTGTGACATTCTAAGGACTCTTTGAAAATCGAGCCCCTGAAGTTAAAATTTAGCTGTTGGACTGCTGAAGTCCTTGGCAGTGAAGCCATCTCCAAACATAATTCAGGGAGCATTGAAACTGGTACTCCTTATACCCCAGCCTACTGAAGTTCCTTTCTATTTTGACATTGTCAGTGAACCCTAACTTTAACATTTTTATAGAATCAATCCATCTATGATATATTTATATATGTATGTCTGTCTATCTGTCTGTCTGTCTGTCTGTCTGTCTACCTATCTATCGATCTACTGTATGTATCTATTTATTTTAATGGCACACCAAACTTGGAACAAGTACAGTATGTGCAAATTGTCGTGTATGCTCAAAAAGTGTAACATTTTCTATATGCATGGAATTAAGGCCCAACAACATTCTAATTGTAATCAGAACAGAATCTTTCTCATACATATTCATGTCTTTGAAGTTTTATACTTTCTTGCAAGCTGTATTAAAACATGATACTGCTGTGGTTTTATTATACTAGCATAGTAATAATGCATAGGGACAGGGGCAGACTGGCTGGGTCACAGGACAGGGTGCTACCCGGAGAGGACAGGTTAGAGCTGCTGGAGTCTGACGGCACCTGCTCACTTGAAATATTATTATTGTTCATATTTTGACTGTAGTTATTATGCTACTCATTCTAAAGTTGCAAGCAGGCTATGTATATAGTAATTCTTTGTAAAAAACATTGTTAATGAACCAGTTAGGGTAACTTAATGCCACAAATGTAGGAAAACGTGACATTAGGGTTTTCAGTCCTAGTTACCCTCCCACCCCCGGCAAAAGGTAAAAATATTAGGGTTTTGGGTCTCCCAAGTCTTGGTTACTCAGTGGTAGGGTCTCCCTTGGGTTTGTGTACCCTAATGCTCCCCCTTCCCCCAGGCCATAGCCTTGAGTCGGAAGCACAAGGTACAGCTCCAAGTCAGTGCCGCATAGTGAAATAGTCTTCAGAGGTACAGAAGTATGTCTCACCACATGTTGCTAAGACAATCTGTTGTAGCTTTCCTCATGCAGGGCCCTATGTGAAGAAAGGAGGTCATGTGTGACATTGATTGCTCAGGGAAAAGGATGGGCATTAGAGTTGGGAACCCCAAGGAATACCCCACCATTGATTCACCCAGACTCCGGAAACCCAAAACCCTAATTTTTTTTTCCATTTGCTACTTGGGTGGTGGGGGTGGGGCGTCAGGTTTGAAAATCCTATTGCCACATTTCCCTACTTTTTTTACCCTAACCGGTGCATTAGCAAAGTTTTTTGCAAAGAATATCTTTTCTTTTTGAGATGGTGGAATGTTTCCTCCTTCAGGTCCCTTTGGAACCTGCAAGAACAGATGCAGATGCCCTGCAACAAAGGAATACTCCATCTACCTACACCCTGTACTTCTATTCATTGACAAATGTGAAGAATTCATGGGCTGTGTAGTGTGCTGTTGAAGCTCAGGGCCCTGTGATTACTGTGTTTCCATGTGGCTGCAGATACAGATGACTCTACAAAATGTGCATCTGTCAGCCAATGCACAGTGCCCTCTACCACCCATGGGTGCAGAGTTCCAGAGCCCTATGCCAAGAGGACAACTGTCTTCCTATATAGTACCTGAACCTGTGCAGAAAACCATGCACCTTTTGTTCCCTGGCTGGGGGATGTTGCATAACCATGCCACCCCCTCCCACCGTCACCCCTTCCAGCTGGGTCACTGAGCTCACCCCTGAACTCACCTCACTTGCACGGGATCACAAAGCATACCCACTGGGGTCAAGACTGGCACTATATACAAAGTTTGTTAACAATTATATATTGTTTTTTATTTTGACCCCAAATTTTCAAGATACTCATTTTATGTTTCACCCTATAAACATAACATGTACAATTTATAATATAGTGACTGAAATGTCCTTTTGCACCACAAGTCCAGGATTTAAAAAATAACATGGCACATTTATGAGGTGGTGTGGAAAAATGGCTATGTTAGAAGTTTGGAGTCAAAATATTGAAAATCAGTGAAGTTATGTGTGAACGTTGAAATACTGCAATGTTCACTCGTAACCTAGGCATTTTACTGTATCTGTACACCAAATTGTCAGCACAGCCTTGTTGTTACCCCACCTCATGTACCTGGTAGGTGACAATTTTCAAATCCTCTCTAAAACATCATGTTGCACCATTGAAATGCCATTTTTTCTTCCTGCAAAGAATAAAATGGTCCCTCGCCCATCTGACCCCCACCCCGACCTCCCACTCAGCACCCACCACCCCACATCCCCCACACCACACACACACACACTCACCTGAATCCATCCCAGTATTAGTTGTTTTGGGGAGGAGGAAACTCCTAAGAGACAGTGGCATTGGTAAGACAGCAGACCAGTACAGCGAACAGCCAATTCTGTCACTGTACTGGTCTTTGCTGTCTTACCATTGCTGTAGCAATGGTACACATTTTCCATTTAGCTTTTTTACCTAATAATAAATGCTGGAGATGCAATGCGATTGGAGGTAATTTGTTTCACATACTATGGTTATGTAAGTGTATTTACTCATTTTGGCAGAAGGTCCATCATTTTGCAGTAAATGTCCTGGGCTGCAATATCCCTTTTTTGGCTGCACTTTTCCTTTTGGGTATTACAGACTATGCTCCTTTACTTTCATGCTTTCAACTTAGAGGGTTGGGTATTCTTGCTATGCAAGAGAAAAAACTCATTCTAATGAGATGGAAATCTCCATTGATACCTTCATTTGATGATTTACATTACTCACTAGTCTGCCACAGGCTGCTTCTTTGATCAGCTTTCTTTTTTGCCTTTCGGTAACTACAATGAGTTTATGAGTTGCTGGCAAGCCTACATTTGCTATTTAAAGTCCTTTAAATCTGGGGTTGCTCAGGTCTCTTTTTAGTGTCCAGCATTATTTATTACTAGTCAATCTATTGTAATTCTTTAATCTCTAGGGTTTTATATTGAATTACCCAGCATTGTAGTTTCTAGTTGGCAGAGTATTTGTGCCCATAATTGAGTTATGTGTTCATGATCGGTTTTCTGTATCATTCTGAGGCATATTACGTGTGCTTTGTAATAATTATATTATTACTGCTACCATTGTAATGTACAGTATTACTGTAATCTTTCATGATATAGCGGTATATGCTTGTTGTATCTGCGCCTATGCCCTAAAAACTGCAATAAAATAAATTAACTACAAAAAAAAGAGCTGAAACAGTTGTAAAAACACCACATGACTGAACAAATAGCAAAAGCCACAAACTATAAAACACCCAAAATATAACCCAACAACCACTTATAAAAAAATTATTTAAAAACATGCTTTGGGTTCAACTTTCTTTTTTTTCTGATCCTCACATAATAATGTTAATATAGAACTAACCCCCCCCCCCCAAATACCTCCAAAGTAGGGGACACTATACAGTAGTAGCACATATAGATGATTTTTAAACCACTAGATTCCCAAAAATGTTTGCATATGAGACCCGAACATTAATAGTTTACAACCATATACCACAGGTAAAGCTCAGATAAGCAGGGAGGTAGGAAATAATCCAAAGCCTCCAAAAATTTATCAGCCTCAAACAATATCACTACTCTCACTTCTCTGAAAGGCCCCCAATAACCAGTAACTCAACTAAGTACACTTTAACTTGTAATTTTATTTACCATTCTAATAAAGTTGTGTCTGTAGTTCATTGCTGTACTGCTTTCCTGGGATGTTCTGCTTCTTTGTAGACCCCCGCCCCCATAATGATCTGAGTTCACTCTCTCTGACTGACCTGTAACAGGACCCCTACTTCAGACAGTATGTATTTTTTAAGCTGTCTGCAGGGCAGATTTTGCATCATTTTGTCTCCTAAATGTATTTCTCTCTCTCCAGGATGAGTCACTCTGGCACAACACACACACACACGCACAAACACACACACACATATGCAAAAACACACACACACACATATGCACAAACACACACAGAAATGAATCCCACTGTTTTTTCTTCCACACACCCCCTCCCAAATGAGTAGAGCAGGCTTTAAAAAATTTACTTTTTGTGCTCTTTCTCTCTCTCCTCAATCTTACCTCAGTCCCTGATACATTTAATTGATGTAACACTTTTCAAATCCATTCTTTGTAATATTTCTCTACCTGCCCTGTAGCTCAGACCTGATCACAAACATATGCATAGCCAGCACATGGCTTCCTGGTCTTGCTTAGCTCTGCTCCACCCATAATTTCTCAGTGGACCAATGCATGCTTCCATCTTCCTGCTCATAAAAAAAAAATTGTTTTCTTCAGCAATAGCATTCCAGTCCCTGCACATTTAACTACTGATGTGCCAGTCATCCTTCTGACAATGGGCAACAGACTATGTTTGTGTTGCTGTCAGGTTGAAAAATAAAAGTAATAGCCCAGGATGTCAGGCTGTTTTTTGTCTAGTCGACACCTGGGAAGCAGTGAGGCAGGCTGGACATCTAGGAAGTAGTGAGGCAGGCAAAAAAAAAAAAAAAAAGGATGTGTGAGCATAGGCCAAATGTCTCTTTTATAGTGACAGACCAGGATGCAATTAGCATCCCTAGCACCCCAGGCCAGTCTGCACCTGCATGGGGAAACATATGGCCTTTATTGTATGAACCATCTGATATTTATTTCATAAAGTCAAGTCAGGAAGGACCACCGTTATTCTGTTTACATTTTTCTTAGAGAAGGTCATCTGCTGCAACAGAAGCTAGGGTGGATATTTTTACCCTCTGTGGATTTGCAACATTATTTTAACTGATTGTTTTAATCTGCCTATATTGAAGAAATGCACAGTCAGATAAACTGGTATTATCTACATTGTGTTTTTGTAAGAAAATGTGCATACTTGATAGTAATAAAAATTACTTCAGTCTTTATTGTTTCTTAATATGAATCACTCAAAGATTTTCTGCAAAATGCCAAGAAGATGTTTAATTTTCAAGTTTTCTTACCATTTAAATAAAGAGGAAGCTGAAATGTCCCCCAGAGTTAAACTGCAGTATTTGTCAAACAGAATGCATTCTGTCCAATGGTAATTAGGTCTACTGTTCTAGTGATGTATTTTTAATGGGTTTTTGATAATTAAAAAACTACTTTAGAAATGTTTCTTTCTGATTGGCTAACTAATACTGTAGAACCTAAACACTAATGACTTATGATCACACACCTGCAAAACAAAAATAAAGAAATTTACAAAAAAACATGATTTCCCAACTTAGGTTTAGAGCAGCATTAAAGAACTTAAGGGTGTATTGTGATTTTGTGACAAAATTAATTATAAAAGTTTACAGTTTGATAAATTCATAATGTGAAAAAAACATAATTTTGAACAGATGGAATTTTCTGCACTCTGAATGTGGGATAACAGACACAGATGGGATACATAAACACTTCAGAATCTACATGGGGAGCCCCTTTGGGCCACTGATAACTTGTCTGACTTTCAATACTCAGTTGAAACCAACATCATCATTGCGAAAGGGGCAGGTATTAAGTATGAACTGTTGTATTTGTATTCAGTAAATGAGCTGAAATTTGACACTTATACCTTGGATTCAACCCAGACAAATGTTTAAGGCACTTAGGAACACCTTGCCCTTCAGCCTATTAATTAAAACATTCTTTACCCCTTTCCAGGTGGCCAGGGCTAGTCCCAGGAACAATATTTCACCCACCGCAATCATTTCCCACCCTCTTCCTCCATTCCCAGGCATTTTTATTTAAAAAAAACTGCTCATGGCACTGTTCCAGGTATTGACTAACTGGCATGTGTTTGAAGTGCTAACTGAAAGAACAAGGAAGGGTGGAAGAGGTTTTAAATGATTGGATGCGGGAGAAGTAGAAGTTTGAAAAGCTAATAAAATTCACTTTGTATATTAATTTGCTAAAATCTGCCACTTTGAAAAATTAATTCACGTGGTCATGGGGAAGTTAACAAAGTGTGACCTACTTTGCTAAGACGTGAATTGAGAACCTTACTAGTAAAGTTCTCATAGCCTATGGCAAAGTTCTCAAAAAGTAAACAATTTCTCATGTGACTGCAAAGACTGCAGGTCCCATAGTACTGGAACTACATGTTGAACATGAAGGATTTAAGACTGCCCCTCTGGGTGTCATTTAGGCACTTACATAAATCCTTCTAAAGTGATTCATGTGTTCATAAATTATTCACAGAAATGATTTACAGTGCATTGTGCATCTGGTGAGGGGTATATTTTTTCAGTTTCCATCATTATTTAAAGTAAACATTTGTTTTTATGTTTGAGCTGTTTTTAGTCACAGACAGTAGCACTATTGTGGGGAGGGGGTGCTGCTTGATTGAATAGTCTTACCCGAGCAGAAGAAATATCTGTAGTTTACTTTTTTCAGTCTGCATCATTATATTTCTTTGTAAGATTCATTTGCTAATGTGACAGGGATCAGTCACACTTGTTGAGTTAATTTAATTTTTGAGAATTATAGTGACTACAGTGTTAAAGTCAAGTCATTTTTCCATCTCTATATTTTTTATAACCCTTGTTAAGTTCATAAAGTTACAGTGCTCTGCCAGATATCTGGAGAGATCTTAATGTTTATATATATATATATATATATATATATATATATATATATATTGATGTTTTACTAGTTTTATACATTTTTGTTATGTCTTTTGTTTCATGCAGCACTGCTGATCCCTCAAGGGAGGTGTGAAGTAACAATGAGCCACAACTTGTGCTTGCAGAGATAAACAAGAACTGGGAGGGAATTTCTCCATAAACCCTGAGTAGACAATAACACAATGGAGCAAAACCCATAAGTGGTATATTATTAGATATTTATTCAAAATGAGTTTCCAAGTACTATGATGCTGACATATTAACTGTTTAGTTTAATTGTGAGCAAATCTGTATGACCTATTAAATTGGCTGGGAACAGCAGGTGCTCTGTTAAAGAGAAGGGTATGTGGTAAGCTATCAGTTGTGTTGCCTGTATATCCATGTCACCTCCAAACCTTACCTTAGGGTTATGTACGCCTGATAGGCTGCTGATGCACATGACTTATTAGTCTAGGAATTAATACCTTTGAGCCAGGGCTCCTTTACAAAGGTTCCACGTCACAAAGAACATTTAACAAAGCACGATACACATTACAGGTAAAACCAGACAGGAAAGTTACATCATAAATTTGCTATTAACAGTTTAAGGCAGTAACGTTTTTAAGTTTCATAGAAAAACAAGCTATAACAGGTTCAAGCGGTAGACAATTTCGAGGTTAAGGAAACTTTCAGGGAGAGGGTGATCATTAGGCACCAAAGGAGGCTAGAGAGGAGGGAAAGGTGGTGAGCGGAGAGTAAGAGAGGGACAGGAAAAAGGGGGAGTGAGTTTGGGTGGGAGACAGGAAGTAGTAGAGGTACCAGAGGGTTCATTAGTCAGGAGGAAGAGGCTTCAGATGTGAGGATGGACATGATGAGTAGTAGTCTTTATCTAAGCAGATCACAGTTGCTAGTGGTGGTGAGGTGGGCATAGAGCATGGATTTGAAAGCTTCAAGCGAGGTTGAGGATAGAGTAGGTGGACTAAGCGCATTGAACCATGTCGGGGCCCTGTATGTGAAAGATCTTTGTCCCTATGCAGTCTGGCATCTCGGAACCAGGAAGGTTAGGCGTTTCAGATCTGGTGGAGGTCGTGAAGCCAGGATTCAATCCAGATGAGTTTGATTACATGATGGAGTCAGTCCCAAGATAGATTTTTGCCATTGTGCAGGTGAGATAAATAAGGCGATTTGATAGGTTCAACCAACCTGATTCATAGTACAGATCACCGTGTGAGTCAGTCTTTGAGCCCGTGAGGAGCGGCAGGCCTTATTTAGAGTGATTGAGATACCTTAGAGCAGTGGAGGTAGCTGAGCCATAAATAATAAGGCCATAGTCAATGATTGAGATTATGGAACTCTGTATAGCTATTCTCAATGCCGCTTGATTTAGAAATTGATGGTTACGGAATAGAATTCCAAGGCGTTGGTTCACTGTTTTCGCAGTGTTGTCAATGTGGGTTGCAAAGGTGAGCCCTTGGTCAAAAGTGATGCCAAGGTATTTGAAAGTATTTACTTGGTCCAGTGTAATTCCCGCAGAGGTTTGTATGGTGAGTGGAGTATGCCTATTTTTGTTTTGATGATTGGAGAAGAGCATGGCTTTTGTTTTATTGTGGTTTAGACTTAAGATCAAGTTACGGTCTGTCCTCCAAGCCCCTTCCTATTTCCTCTCATCTCCAGTCTTCAATGTGCATCTGTTAGGCACAACACTTCCTCAGGCTCCAGTGTAACTACAATACAGGAAGAGGTAATTACATAGAAACATAGAAGTTGATGGCAGATAAGGACCGCAGAGGCTCATCCAGTCTGCCCATTTCTTTTCTACCTTATAAATGTGCCATCAGCCTTTGCTCTGTCAGTGGCCTATCTATTCATACTCATCTATACTGCTCCCTTATGCCTATCCCATGCCCATTTGAAGCCCTGCACTGTATTCATAGCCACCACTTCCTGAGGTAGGCCGTTCCATGCATCCACCACCCTTTCTGTGAAAAAGAATTTCCTCACATTCCCCCTTAATCGGCCTCCCTCTAATCTCATGCTGTGTCCTCTTGTCCTGCTATTTTTCTTATATTTAAACATGTTAGACTCTTTCACCTTGTTAATGCCCTTAAGGAGTTTGAATGTCTCGATCATATCACCTCTCTCCCTCCTTTGCTCAAGGGTATACATATTGAGCTCTGTTAATCTGTCCTCATATGTCTTCTGATGCAGTTCCTGCACCATTGTGGTTGCCCTTTTCTGGACTGACTCAATTTGGTTAATGTCCTTGTGAAGGTGTGGCCTCCAGTACTGCATGCAGTACTCCAGATGGGGCCTAACCAGTGTCTTGTAAAGAGGGATTATTACCTCCCTCTTACGACTTGTGATGCCCCTACTAATACATCCTAACATCCCCCCTAGCCTTACCTACTGCTTTAGAGGTCTGCTTGGATGATTTCAGGTCATCAGTGATGATGATGCCCAAGTCTCTTTCTTCCTTTGTGACTGCCAGCAACTCCCCTCCCAGTCTATAGGTGGCTTCAGGGTTTCTCTTCCCTATGTGCATTATCTTACACTTCTTTGCCTTAAATCCCAGTTGCCACTCTTCTGACCATTTTGCTAGTTTATCCAGATCTCTCCTCATTCTGCCCACCCCATCTGGATCTTCTACTCTGTTGCAGATCTTGGTGTCATCTGCAAACAGAAAAGCCTTACCCTCTAGTCCATCTGCAATGTCACTAATGAAGATATTGAAGAGGACTGGCACCAGGACTGATCCCTGAAGTACTCCACTTGTGACTTGCATCACTTCTGACTATATATCATTTACCACCACTCTCTGTTTTCCACCCATCAACCAGTTTGCAACCCAGTTGACCAACTTCTGACCCCCCCCCCCGAGCTTACCCAGCTTATTTATCAATCTTCTATGTGGAACAGTGTTGAAAGCTTTGCTGAAGTCAAGGTAAGCAACATCAACTGCTCCCCCTTGGTCCACCACTCTGGTTTCCCAGTCAAAGACATCTATGAGATTAGTTTGACAGGACCTTCCTTTTGTAAACCCATGCTGTCTTGGATCCTGTGCCCCTATGGATTCCAGGTGTTGCACTATCCTTTCCTTAAAGAGTGCCTCCATAATATTGCCACTACTGAGGTAAGACTGACTGGTCTGTAGTTCCCTGCCTCCTCCCTGCTACCACTCTTGTGAAGCGGGACCACATAAGCCCTTCTCCAGTCTTCTGGGATCTCTCCTGTGCTCAGAGACTCACTAAACAGTTCTGCTAATGGCTCTGCTAGTTCCACCCTTAACTGCTTAAGTACCCTGGGATGTATGCCATCAGATCCCATTGCCTTGTCCACCCTGTGCTTAGCAAGCTCTTGTAGGACCCTTTCTTTTGTGAAGGGAGTAGTGCTCACCTCCCTCCCCCCTGTGTCCATGGTGCTGAGCTGTAGGCCCTGCCCTACCTTCTCTTCAGTAAATACTGAGCAAAAGTATCTAACATAGAAACATAGAAACATAGACTTTGATGGCAGATAAGGACCGCTTGGCCCACCCAGTCTGCCCATTTCTCTACCTACTGGATAAGCTGCAGATTCTAGTTAACCAATAGCCTACTTCCTGCCACTCCTCACTACAATTGCCTTATGTCTGTCCCATGCATGTTTTAATTCCCCCCTTTTGACCCAACAACCTCCCTAGGAAGGCAGTTCCATGCATCCACCACTCTCTCCGTGAAAAAAAATGTTCTCACATTACCCCTGAGCCAGCTCCCCTCTATCTTTAAATTGTGCCCCCTTGTTCTTACACATCTCTTTTTCTGAAAGATGCTACCCTCCTGGACTTTGTTGATTCCCTTCAGGTATTTGAATGTTTCTATCATGACCCCCCATCCCTCCTTTCATCAAGGGTATACATATTAAGCTCTCTCAATCTCTCTTCATATGGTTTCTGATGCAGACTCTGCACCATTTTAGTTGCCCTCCTCTGGACTGATTCAATCCTGTCTATGTCCTTGCGTAGATGAGGTCTTCAAAACTGCACACAGTACTCCAGATGGGGTCTCACCAACTGTCTGTACAGAGGGATAACCACTTCCCTTTTTATGTTGGTGCGTGTGCAGCCAATATCTTGCAGCAGTGGGGATTCAGGGGCGCGGTCGCTTTTGGGTGAATGCAGGGCACGCACCAGTAGGTGTGTCCCTCATTCCCCAGTCAGCTTGCATACCGACGTCACACCATGCACACTAAGCTAGCGAGCACATCTAAGGAAAGGTCCACTGCAATCCAAGCAAAGCTCGTCACATGTAGCGGACCCTTCCTACATGCTCGCCAGCTAGTAGCATGGCAGCACAGTGGCCACTACACTGCCGACAGCACCGACTTCAGGGTGCCCAATTCCCCAGTCAGCTTGCCCTGCCCTGTGAAGTATGTGCCGATGGGGGAGCCCACACCCTGTTGGCAGAATGTGCTCCCCACCTCGTTGTTTGCCAACAGGGAGTGCCCAATCCCCGTCGGCATCTGGCCCCCTTCCCGTTGTACTGTGCCGACGGGGGAGCCCACTCCCCATCAGCATCATGTCTCTCCCCTTCTTCTGTGCTGACAGGGTGCCCATTCCTCCATCAGCTACTGTACCCCCTAAACAAAAGAAACGACCTGTAAAAAAGAAAACTGTCCGTGTTTTTTTTTTTCCCTCGGTACCTGTAAACTGAAAACGGTCCCTTGTAGTCTCCCTACTCACCACCTGCACCCACCACTGGGCACCCTGCCTCCCACACCCCCAACCCCATACTTACCTCTGGAGTCTGGCGCAATGATCTTCGCTGGACCAGGAATACATCTGCACTCTTCAAAGCCGACTGCAAACTGAGGAAATGCCGGTAGGCTGTATAATAGACTAAATAGGGTTTTTTCAACTTTGCTCCATATCTTGGGCATTTTTTGGAATTTTTGCACCAAATTTTCAGCATGGGGTTTTTGGGACCCCTCCTCATGAATTCTGTCACAGCTTTGACGTTATTCAGTCCAGAAAGGTGATTTCACAATCACTGCGCGAAATCACCTTTTGGGACCAGTGAACGCAAGGACAGTGGCAGTGTTCATGAGGAGGGCTCTCAAAAAGCCTATGTTGCAAATTTGGTGGAAAAATCCAAAAAAATGGCTGTTTTACGAGCATGAGTTGTGCAGTTGCTATGCAAGCTCGTAACTTCATGCATTCACAATATTTTCATGCCAGATTTTCAACACTGTCATTTTTCTACACCTCATTGTGAACAATACAGATGTCATTTTTCACATCCTGGCCGAAATGTGTTTCCACACTTCCGATGCACAATACCACGGTCACTGTGGGAAATCAGAGTTCAGGCCAGATTTGAAAATGACAGTGACACTGTTCATGAGCAGAGGTCCTACAATGCCTATGTTGAAAATTTGGTGACGATACTCCATAAAATGATTGTGTTATGAGCGTGCGTTGCGCAGTTTGCACGCATGCTCATAACGTTGTGCATTTGTAATATTTTCACTCTGGATTTTCACCATTGGCATTTTTCCACACCTCTTGATGAACAGTAAAGCTGTCATTTTACATATCTTGCCCGAAATGTGTTTTCACATGTCCAGTGAAGAATAGCGCGGTCACTATGCAAAATCACTTTTTGAGACAGCTTGAGGACACGACAGTGACACTGTACATGAGTAGAGGTGCTAAAATGCCTATGTTGAAAATTTGGTGCTAAAACTCCATAAAATGCCTGTGTTACAAGTGTGCATTGCGCATCTCCCCACGTACCCTTGTAACTTCACATATTTGCAATACTTACATGCTACATTTTTACCACTGCCATTTCTTTACACCTCCTTATGAACAGTACTGCTGTCATTTTATACATCCTGCCAAACATGTGTTTCCACAATGCATTACCAAAGGCAATGCCAGTGCAACAACATTCAGCATTGACAAATGCCTTGTTCTACTTCTGATGCCCACTCCTATGCATCCCAGTATCGCCCAGGCTCTCCTTACTGACTTCTCACATTGCTTACCAACCTTTAGATAATCTGATATGGCTACCCCCAGGACCCTTTCCATTTTTGTTGTTGTTAGTACCTCTCCTTCTATTGTGTACTCTTCTCCTGGGTTTTTGTTTCCCAGGTGCATTACTATGCACTTCTTTGCATTGAATCTAAGTTGCCATATGTCTGACCATTCCTCCAACCTTGTCAAGTCCCTTCTCATCCTTTCTACCCCCCTTGTGTATCAACTCTGTTACAGATATTTGTGTCATCTGCAAAGACATACCTTTCCCTCCAGACCCTCTGAAATGTCACCTATAAAGATGTTAAAGAGGACTGGACCCAGTACTGAGCCCTGAGGTACTCCACTAGTAACCCCCCTTTCTTCAGAATGTGTTCCATTCACTATTACCTTCTGTGTCCTGTTGTGCAGCCAGTTTGCTACCCAGGCTATCACCCTGGGACCCACTCCCAGGCTGGCTAACTTGATTATTAATCTTTTGTGTGGGACTGTGTCAAATGCCTTGCTAAAGTCTAGGTAGGCCATATCCACACCCCTCCCTGGTCTATTACTTTGGTCACCCAGTCAAAGAAATCAATTAGATTCATCTGACATGACCTTCCTGCTGTAAATCCATGCTGCTTTGGGTCCTGTGCCCCGCTGGACTCTAGGTACTCAACAATTCTTTCTTTCAGAAGTGATTCCATCATTTTCCCTACCACTGAGGTCAAACTTACAGGTCTGTAGTTTCCTGATTCTGCCTTGCTCCCACTTTTGTGAAGGGGAATCACATCTGTCCTCCTCCAGTCCTCAGGTACCACCCCATCCTCCCATGATTTGTTAAAAAGTGTGGTCAGTGGTGTCACTAGGTCCTCCCTTAGTTCTTTTAGGATTCTGGGGTGAATACCTTCAGGCCCCATTGCTTTGTCTACCTTGAGTTTTAGGAGTTCTTTCAGGACTCTTTCTTCTGTAAATGGACTGGTGTCAACCCCCCTACCCAGAGAGTTTCTATTGTCTGGTTTAGGTAACTCCTCCTCATCTTCTTTTGTGAATACTGAGCAAAAGTATTCATTCAGTATCTCTGCATTTTCACTGTCTCCCTCTGCCCACCTCCCCCCTCCCTTATTAATCTTCACTATTCCTCCCTTAACCTTTCAATGCTCCCTAATGTACCTATAAAAGGTTTTATCCCCCTTCATAACTAAATTGGCTATATTTTCCTCAGATTGGGCTTTTGCTGTTCTGACTGCCTTCCCCACTTCTTTCTGCTTTAATTAATACAGTTCCCTGTATCTATTTAGGATAGATGCTTTTACAGGGTCCTCCTCCTCACATGCTTCCTTTTCTTCTTCTTTGAGCTTAGCAATACCCCCTCTGGACTTTCTCCTTTCACTGATGTATCTATAGAAAGTCTTGTCACCTTTGTTTACTGTTCGTGCTAGTGTTTCCTCAGTTTGGGACTTTGCCTGCCTTACTGCCTTCCCTACTTCCCTTAGGGCAGTTTGGTATGCCTCCCTATCTTCATCCTGCTGTGTTCCCTTATATTTCCTCAAGGTCAGCCTTTTGGCTCTGACCTTTTCTGCTACTGTATTTGAGAACCAAAGTGGTTCCCTTCTTCTTTTGCACTTCCTTTTCTGTCTAACACAATGGGATGTTGCTTCAAGTATTGCATCCTTAATGCATGCCCACTTTGCCTGTACCCCCTCACCTGTGTTTCTTTTTGCCAGGGCTAGCTTAACTCTGTTGGCCATCTTATCAAAGTCAGCTCTTCTGAAGTCCCATATTTTTGCCTTAGAATGGGATAATTTAGATGTAGTGGCCAAATTGAACCATACCATGTGATGGTCACTGGCCCCCAGGTGACCTTCTACCTGGACATCTGTGATCCCTGATAATTAACCCTCTTATTACATATTTTTGGCACATACTACAGTACCTGGTCCACAAGGGAGGAACTTAAGTGAGTTTCCTCTTGGTGGATTCAGATTATGCTCAGACTAAGCAATTTAGAGCAACTGGTTTTCAGCATCTAGCACTTTTGAAATGAATGCAACAGGTAGCTTATTACTGCATCAACTAGCGTCGGTTATTTCAAAAAGGGATTGCAAGTAGAAATATCTGTACCATGCTGAATGAGAGCTTTCAGTTTAAAAAAAAAAAAAAAGGATATAGAATATATATAATATGCTGGTACTGTGCTTGAAACAGAGCTTTCCCTTCCAGGCGAGGGCTTCCGGCAACATTATGCACATGCAATCCCTGATCAATGATTGCAGTGTCCAGGGCATGAATTACAATATTGGTTCCTCCTTCTATTGTGGCTCACCTGTCCCCTTTATGTAGTGGACAGATGCTACCTCAGCCCAGAATGACTACTGCACAGTACCACCCTATCCCAATCTGTGCTAACTCCCCCCAACCAAACAGTTAACAGAGCAGGGCGAGCACACTAGAAAGATTGCACCGGAGGAGACTTTTTCAACAGGCATCATATGGTGCATATTAGATTCCCCTCACTGGCTTGGCGGTGACTTTGGGCTGGTAAAACCAGCTTTAAATGGCTGCTGCCACCCACCCTACCTCCTTCTTCTCCCTGAGGGCTCCACTCTCCCTCAAAGTTTGCGCGGTAGTGTCCCATCCCCATGCACATGTGCAATATGCTGGTCACACATTCGCACTGGGTGGCTGCCATCTTAGTAAAGCAACCAGATCACTGAGGCCACAGAACATGCACGGGACCATTTCCAAGTGCCCCACATTCGCATGCGTACTACGCCATCTCGCTGCATTGCGGAAGCTCCCACAGCTCAGTCACAGGTGCGGAGGTCACCAGAACCTCACGCATGCCCACAAAAGCTCTCAACTTGGTGAGTTAACTTCAATTAGCCCTAAGAAAGGGCATAATGCTGCTCTAGAGATGGGGGGGATTATGACACTGTCAATAACAAAGTGAAGCACAGGCTCCATTTAAGCACTAAATAAAAAAAAATGTTTTTTAAAAATATATAGACCCGTAAACACTGATTCTAAAAAATAGACTCTCTACTGTATTTCAGATGTCAGCATCCAGAGAGTGCAGTGCTTGCGAGGTCCCTTTACTACCAAATCAAAAAGGAGCATTCTGTACAGCATGTGAATTGGACAGTCCTGAACAGCTAGAAGAGACTCAGGATTTTGCTATGGCTGGACCGAGCCACTCCAGAAGAGACTGGCAAGTGGACCTGGCCACAATTGCCCTGCAGAAGGCTACAGCAGCAATGCTGGAAAGCCAACAAACCTTCATGCTGCAGGTGTTTGAACAATTGGCAGGTAGGAATAAACCCCCACCTATACCTCACTCATCACACACAGCTCAGAGCTTGAACAACAGAGGGGCTACAGTAACGCGCCCGCAGTCACAGGTCACCACAATTAATAACACATTGTTAAGGATAACAACAATAATAATGATGATACAGAGCCTGCATCTCCGCAGGACACCCACAATGAGTCACCACACGACTCTGATATGGAGGACCCTCTCTTTCCAGAGGTGTCATCCATTGCCACAAGACTATTTTCCACCCAAAATGTCAATGATCTAATCCAATGGATCAGGGCAATGTTGGGGTTTGAAGCCCCCCCTTCTCCCCCTGAAACCATGCTGGACCCAATGCTCCAGCCACCCCCCCTAAATAACAAACTTCTTCCCGATATGCCCGACACTGGCAGACATATTATCAAAAGAATGGGAAACCATTGACCCGGCCAGAATCCCTGAAAAATGATCGATGGATAGATTATATCCAGTACAAGAGGACAGCACAAAAATCTGGTGCATCTCACCAAAAATAGACCCAAAAATAGCTAAAATAGCAGAACTTAACAAAAGAACTGTCCTACCAGCAGAGGGAATGGCAGCACTAGAAGACACTGGGGACAAAAAAATAGAGGAATTCCTCAAAAAGATATACGAAATGTCAGGACAGTCCATCAGAACATCGACAGCAGCAGCCTATGCTGCTAGAGCCCAGATAAGGTAACTAGAAGAGATAGCCAAGAAGATAACTCTGAACTCACAGGAAGCTGAGCTACTGGAGCAGACCACGCAGGCAGCAAAATACTTGGGGGACTTGGCCATGGACTCACTTAACATGGGGGCATTGTCGGTAATGGTGGCAAACAGAGCAAGGAGATCCCTAGGGCTGAAGCTATGGGAAGCAGAAACAGAGTCCAAGTCACATCTACTAAAATTGCCATTCAAGGGAGAAAGAGTCTTTGGGGATGGCCTACACAAATTCCTGAGAAGGCGAGGTCAGGGCAAGGAGACGGATAGCGACAGAGACTCGGGGTATCTGGCATCCCACAGAGCCCAATATCATCCTTTTAGCTCGAGAACGGATTGCAGGGCCAACAATTGCTCCTTTTGGGATAGGAAAGCCACCAACTTTCACAGCAGACCTACCTACCAACCCAGGGGTCAAAGCTCATATAGAGGCAGAGCTAACCCCCCCAAGGGGAAAATTCCCCTCTCAAAGGGGATGACCCTTTAAAAGATTTCCCCAATGACTACCCAGCAGGCCCACAAATCAAACTACTCCAGATGACAAGCCCAAACACACCACTAGGGGGACGTCTACAACTGTTCAGTGCAGCTTGGGTCTCAACCACAACGGACAGATGGGTGAACAAAGTAGTAACATGAGGTTACACCATAGAGTTCAAAGAGCTACCACACAGAGAAAGACTAATAATCTCACCCATATCAAACAAAGCATGCCCTCCAAGACAGGTTCAACACATCCTACACACACTCCTCAGGGCAAATGCCATCCAGAGTGTCCCTCAACAGGAAAGAGGCAGAGGAATTTTTTAGGTCTTCTTCTTATTGGTCCCGAAAAAGATGGGAGAATACAGTCTGGTTCTGAACTTAAAGTTCGTAAACCAGTTCATAACTCCAAGAAAATTCAAGATGGAGACAGTAAGGTCCACGCTCCAATCCTTAAGACCAGGAGTCTTCCTAACCTCCATAGATTTAAAAGATGCATAGCTCCACATACCCATGTGCCCCACACACAGACAATACCTCAGATTCCAGATACTGAGACAACAATTTCAATACAGGACACTACCCTTCCGACTGGCATCTGTACCACAGGTTTTTACCAAAGTGTCAATCATCCTAGCAGCAAAGCTCAGGGAAGAGTGCATTCACATCATTCCATATCTGGATGATTGGCTAATCTGAACCAGGTCATACCGAGAGTTGGAGGCAGCAACCGAACGAACACTGCAGGCCCTGAGAGACCACGGATGGGTGATCAATTGAAACAAGAGGTGCCTCACACCATCTCAAAGCATCAGATACTTGGGGGCACTCATAGACACCAAGGCAGGACTAGTAAGACCCACAGAGGCACACATCACCAACATTATCCTGCTGACAAAGCGGATCTTAACAACAAAAGAGCCAACAATAGCACAAATATCCCAGTTGCTGGGATGCATGTCTTCCTGCATCGATCTGATACCCTGGTCAAGGTTCCATATGCGCTCACTAGAGATGCTGCTACTCCAATATGGGTCCCCTACCGAGGAGATCATGCGCCACAAAGTAAAACTTTCCTACAAGGCCAGGCCATCCCTGCAGTGTTGGACAAACTCACACCACTTAAACAAGAGAAACCTACTAGAAATAGTACACAATGTCATCATGGGCACCAACGCCAGCCTATGGGGCTGGGGGGGCAACACTGGGGCAGAGGACCGTACAGGGCAGGTGGCGCCCCCAGGAAAAGAAGTTACCAATCAATCAACCAATCAATACCATAATCTCAGTCATTGATTATGGCCTTATTATTTATGGCTCAGCTACCTCCACTGCTCTAAGGCGTATCTCAATCACTCTAAATAAGGCCTGCCGGCTCCTCACTGGGGCTCAAAGACTGACTCACACGTGTGATCTGTACTATGAATCAGGCTGGTTGAACCTATCAAATCGTCTTATTTATCTCACCTGCACAATGGCAAAAAAATCTATCTTGGGACTGACTCCATTATGTATTCAAACCTACTCCGACTGAATCCTGGCTCACGACCCTCCACCAGATCTGAACGCCAACCTTTCCTGGTTCCGAGATGCCAGACTGCACAGGGACAAAGTTCTTTCGCATACAGGGCCCCGACATGGTTCAATGAGCTTAGTACACCTACTTTATCCTCAACCTCGCTTGAAGCTTTCAAATCCATGCTCTATGCCCACCTCACCACCACTAGCAACTGTGATTGCGCTAGATAAAGACTACTACTCCTCATGTCCATCCTCACATCTGAGGCCTCTTCCTCCCTGACTAATGAACCCTCTGGTACCTCTACTACTTCCTGTCTCCCACCCAAACTCACTCCCCCTTTTTTTCCTGTCCCCTCTCACTTACTCTCCCGCTCACCACCTTTCCCTCCTCTCTAGCCTCCTTTTGGCGCCTAATGATCACCCTCTCCCTGGAAGTTTCCTTAACCTCGAAATTGTCTACTTGCTTGAACCTGTTATAGCTTGTTTTTCTATGAAACTTAAAAACGTTACTGCCTTAAACTGTTAATAGCAAATTTATGATGTAACTTTCCTGTCTGGTTTTACCTGTAATGTGTATCGTACCTTGTTAAATGTTCTTTGTGACGTGGAACCTTTGTAGAAGAGCCCTGGCTCAAAGGTATTAATTCCTAGACTAATAAACTAAACTAAACTAAATGTACCTGAATTGAGAGCAATTCACAATGCCCTGATATAATTGCAACCACAGATAGAACAACTGTCTGTCCTAATATGATTGGACAACAAAGCAGCAGTAGCATACATCACAAAACAGGGGGGAACCAGGAGCACAGGGTTGATTCGGAAATTGAATGCAATTTTGATCTGGGCTTAATGACACCTATCACAACTGTCAGCCATACATCTAGCGGAGAAACTGAATACCACAGCAGACTGGCTGAGTCTGGGGCAATTACATCCTGGAGAATGGCTCAAGTGCAGAGAAAATGGGGCAGGATAGCTATAGATGTCATGGCGACAAACAAAAACAAACAGACAGAAAGGTTTTATTCCAGATTCGGGGAACTGCAATCCATGAGGGTGGATGTCTTGTCGATCTCATGGCACCATGATTACTCCTACATTTTCCCACCTCTGCCGCTACTCAACCAGGTCCTGGCAAAGATCCACCAATCACGGAGAATCATAATCCTAATCGCACTGTATTGGCCATGATGGGCATGGTTTGCAACCATCATAGCAATGGCAATGGACAGACTGACCCTACCAGCCCATCATGACATATTACGGCAGGGGCCGGTGACTCACTCCAACCCCAAGAACCTCGCACTCGCAGTCTGGCTCCTGACAGGGAGAGACTGTTGAGTTCAGGGTACCACACCTCAGTCATAGAGACCATGTTTCAGTCAAGAAGAAACTCAACCACTATGACTTACTCAAGACAATTGAATGGGTTCTCCACATGGTGCCTTTCCAAAAATATTATCCCAGAATCACCAACAATCTCTGAGATCCTACTATACTTACAACAGGGTCTGGGCAAGGGTCTGGCCCCTTCCACCCTGAGAGTACAGCTATCCACTATAGGCGCAGCAGTAGGAAGGATAGTAGGGGTCTACCCAAGGGCACACCCAGGCATTGTGCGCTTCCTCCAAACGGCGGCAAACATCCGCCCCAGAATATGAGTGAGCGTGCCACCATAGGACCTCACACTGGTGCCGAACGCACACATCAAACACCCATTTGAACCAATAAAAGACATTGAGCTTTACTGGCTTAGAATAAAGGCAATATTCCTAGTAGCAATCTGTTCAGCATGCAGAGTCAGAGTGCTAGCAGCTTTATCACACAAGGAACCATTCACAACATTCACACAGCAAGGGATCGTGCTACAAACGGTCCCCTCATTCATTCCCAAGGTGAACTTACAGTTCCATCTAAGCCAACCGATAGAACTACCAAAATTCTATGACAATCCCAACAACAATTCAGAAAGGACCCTACACATGCTGGATGTCCACAGAATGCTCCGGATGTACATAGACCAAACTACGCCACTCAGACATACTGACAGACTATTTGTCATCACTACAGGACATAGAAAGGGATCTGCCACAGCATGTAGAACAATAGCCACCTGGCTAAAAAGAGCAATCACAGACTCATACACAGCATGCCAGAAAGTACTGCCCATGGGAATAAAAGAACATTCAACTCGGGTTATAGCCACATCATGGGCAGAGCATAACTCCACAACAGCCCAGGAGATTTGCACAGCGGCAACATGGTCCACTATTCACACCTTCATGAAACATTACAGGCTGGACATTTCACTCTCAGTGAGGAACACTTTCAGATATAAGGTATTATTAACTGTTAATGGACATACTGAATCTGGGTTCAGCTCCCCCCTCCCTAGCCATGAGGGTACTGCTCATTAGTCACCCTAAGGTAAGGTTTGAAGGTGCCATGGATATACAGGCAACACAGTGGTAGTTTACTCACCTGGTAAAGATGATTGTGTTACTGTATATCCATGGCACCTTGGCCCTCCCTGGGGAGCTGACATTGGAACAAAACAGTGGTATTTGATATATTGCAGGTGCTATCATGACCCAGAAGACGCAAAGAATTCTGTGTAAGTGAACATGATAAATAAATCGCATTGTTGTGACACATCATTGTCTGAGGTACCATCATTATGTCTGTGCTTATCAGCTAACTATTCCTTTCACAGCTGTGGAAGTATCGAAACTGGAGATGAGAGGGAATAGGAAGGGGCTTGGAGGACAGACCGTAACTTGATCTTAGGTCACATGTGCATCAGCAGTCTATCAGGCGTACATAACCCTAAGGTAAGGTTTGGAGGTGCCATGGATATACAGTAACACAATCACCTTTACCAGGTGAGTAAACTACCAATATAGCAGGAACTTCAGTGGAGAGAAAGGGTAGTGCTGCATCTACTGCAGGTAAAAAACACAAGTCTGCAGAAGTATGTTAAGGAACAGCAGATAGTATTACATCAGTAGTTGGCAGTGGCAACATTAGTGTTGCAAAGTTGTTTTTTTTTTTTCATTATGGCTGTGGCATCAATGGTGGTTAGAGTCAGGAGAGGTAATGACAGGATGATCAGTACACAAGGTGGCAAAATGTCAGAAGTGGTGGAGGAGGGTGTGGGTGCTACTTTGGCTGCTGGTGCCATTTGCTCCGACACAGTAGTACAGGAGCTATGTGATGTTGATGTAGGGAAAAAGTGCCCATTTCTGGTCCAAAACATTAGAAGGGGAGTGGGGGTGCTGAACTGCTGTTCATGGAAATAAATCAGTGTATCATTATCCTGAAGTCCATAGAAGTTTTTTTTCCTATGGTCTGGTTACTATGGGTGCCCAACTGCTTGGTGTGACAGTGAGTACTTCTATGCTTTGGCTTCAGAACTGGTTTCTGATCTACCTTTCTGAACTGTGACAGCAGGGATGGTAGCCATCTCCACTGGAGGTGGTGCTGGTGGCAGCACTGGTTCATCTGAGCCATTGCACCAACAACAGGAAGTAATACTCATCAAAGAACTGGCAGATATGTGTCTGGCACAACTTATAGACAGGTCTGACAGTATTAGTTTGGACATGCAGTTTGACACAGCTGCAGTTCTGGATCCCTGAGGCACAGATGTGTTCATTCCCCATTGCCATTCACACTATATCAATCAGAAATGCTTGTGTACACTTACAGTGGGACAGCAAAAAAGAAAAATTCACCAGTCAAAATTGGCAGTGGGTCACACAACTACACAATGTGTTACATAGTGTTAAGTGGCCTATTTCATAACAACGTCACCAGTGAAGTTCTACTTCACAACATCTCCGCATTAACACATCACCTGGTGGAACATATTACCCCCTCCCAATGATAACAATAGGGGTTAAGCAGTCTGTATTGAGAACATAATCTGTTTTTACAATTAGTACTGGGCAAAAAGAGCATATTTAACTGCATAAATGTTTTATCAATAACAGTCAACAGTATCTGGATATGGTTCTGAACATGTGACTGATAAAGTACCACCAAAACAGTTTGCATTACTGGGCTCATAAATCAGTGTAACATTATACCTTTGGCTTAAGGCAGATTTTTTTTTCTGTAAATAGCAGCATACCTTAAGATAGCATACCAAGCCCAATGCTGTTATGTCCCATAGAATCCAGAACATCATTTGCTGCAGTTTGTGATTTTTACTTCAGTAATTCAGTAGCCCACTTATAAGAACAATGGATGTGCTATAAGAACATCCCATAAGAACGTTTGTTGAATGTCCCAATTTTTGCCCATTGTTGTCAATGTCAGTAAATCCTATTTATAAGAACAATCAGCCCATTTATAAAAAGGTTTTTTTCACAGAGGCAGTAGTAGATGCTCGCTATCACCTCTGTCTGTGCTAAGCCTGGATTGAGTCATTATCTAGTTTCCTCTAATGGATTGTGAAAGATGCCCTAAGAAGAAACATACATAGAAACGTAGAAACATAGAAACATAGAATTTGATGGCAGATAAGGACCGCTTGGCCCAACCAGTCTTCCCATTTCCCTACCTACTGGATAAGCTGCAGATCCTAGTTAACCAGCAGCCTACTTCTTCCTACCCCCAACCCCTAGAATTGCCTTATGACTGTCCCAAGCATGCTTGAATTCCACCACTGATTTTGACTCCACAACCTCCTCCGGAAGGCTGTTCCATGCATCCACAACCCTCTGTGAAAAAATACTTCCTTAAATTACCTCTGAGCTCCCCCCATCTTCAAATTGTGCCCTCTTGTTCTTGCACACTCTTTTTTGAAAGATGCTACCTCTTGGACTTTGTTGATTCCCTTCAGGTACTTGAACGTTTCTATCATGTCCCCTCTCCCTCCTTTTCCTCGAGGCTATACATATTAAGCTCCTTTCGTCTCTTCATATGTCTTCCGTCAGATCCTGCACCATTTTAGTTGCCCTCCTCTGGACAGCTTCCATCCTGTCTATGTCTTTGCTGAGATTGGGTCTCCAGAACTGCACACAGTACTCCAGATGGAGTCTCACCAGCTGTCTGTACAGAGGGATAATAACTTCCTGTTTTCTACTGGTGATGCCTCTCCCTATGCATCCCAGTATCCCCCCAGCCCTCCTTGCTGCCCTCTCACATTGCTTGCCCACCTTTAGGTCATCTGATATGACTACCCCCAGGTCCCTTTCCATTTTTGTTGTTGTTAGTATCTCACCCCCCATTGTGTACTCTTCCCCTGGGTTTTTGTTTCCCAGGTGCATTACCTTGCACTTCTTAGCATTGAATCTAAGCTGCAATACATTTGACCATTCCTCTAACCTTGCCAAGTCCCTTCTCATCCTTTCCATCCCACCCTATGCATCAACTCTGTTGCAGATCTTTGTGTCATCTGCAAAGAGACATACTTTTCCTTCCAGTCCTTCTGTAAATTCCATTTGTAAATACTGAGCAAAAATATTTGTTTAGTATCTCTGCCCAAGGGTAGTGACGAGTGGTGTTCCACAGGGCTCGGTATTGGGACCAGTGTTGTTTGGGATATTCATTGCAGACATATAATTGGACATCAAGAGCAAGATCAGTCTGTTTGCTGATGATACCAAGGTAGGAGCAGTGGTGGATGACCTAGGGGATGGCAGGGGTGCAGGATGATCTGGCAAAGCTTGAAACCTAGTCAGACACCTGGCAACTGGGGTTTAATGCCAAAAAGTGCAAGGTGCTGCATTTTGGGATAAAGAACCCAAGGAGGAGTTACCAAGTGGGGAAAGTGCAGCTAGCTCAGACAGAGGAGGAGAAGGATCTGGGGGTGCTCATTACAGGGTCAATGAACAACTCGGCACAATGTAGGAAGGCAGCTGCAAAGGCCAACAAAATGCTGGATTGTATTGCAAGGGGTATATCCTCTAGGAGGGAGGAGGTGATTCTGCCACTGTATAGGTCATTAGTTAGACCACACCTGGAGTACTGCATGTAGTACTGGTGCCTGTATCTGAAGAGGGACATTAAGTTACTGGAGTGGGTGCAGCGCAGGGCAACAAAAATGATCAAGGGGCTGGGGAACTTATCATATGAGAGGAGGCTGAGGGAGTTGAACATGTACTCACTGGCGGAGAGGAGGGATGGGGGACATGATTGAAACCTTTAAGTACATGAAAGGAATAAACAAGATAGGTACAGAGGGGCTGTTCAAAGTAAGGGAGGGGAGGGACATCAGTGGCCATGATATGAGACTGGAGGTAGGAAGGTTCAGGAGGGCGATGAGGAGATACTTTTTTACAGAGAGGGTGGTGGCTAGGTGGAATGCGTTACCTGCAGAAGTGGTATCCAGTAGCACAGTGGACTGCTTCAAAAGGGGATGGGACAGGACAAGGGGGAAAGTCAATGAAGGGGGAAGGGTAGAAGGGAGAGCAGCTACAAAATAAGGGGTGCTAGTTGCACATTCGAGCAGATTTGATAGTCCTCTAGGCCTTTATCTGCTGGCAAATTTTGTATGTTCATATGTTCGTATGTGCACTGGGATTAAAAGCACCCCCGACTCTAATTAAGTACAGCTTGAGATGGTCCCAAGCAAGGGTATGTCACAAAATAGATTAATTTGATTTTGTGACAGTTTGTTGACTGAGAATTGTGTCCCATGTTTCCACAGAGACATAAAACTTGATGGCAGATAAAGACTGCCTGGCCTACCTAGTCTGCCCATTTCCTCAACTACTGTATAAGCTCCAGATCCTATTTGATCTGTGGCCTACCTCCTCATTCCTACCACTAGTTTTGCCTTCTGCCTGTCCCATGCATTCTTGATTTCTACAATTGTTTTTGCTCCCACAACCTCCTCCGTGAGGCTGTTCTATGCATCCACCACCCTTTCTGTGAAAAAATACTTCCTCACTTTGCTCCTGTCTTCTCCCTTCCAGCCTCATATTGTGACCCCTTGTTCTTGCACATCTCCTATTCTGAAAGATACTGTCCTCTTGAACTCTGTTGATCCCCTTGAGGTATTTGAATGTCTGTATTATATCCCTTCCCTCCTCTTGTCCTCCAGAGTATACATTTTGAGTTCTCTCAATCTCTCCTCATGTGGTTTCTGGTGTAGTCCTTACACCATTTTCATTGCTCTTCTCTGAACTGCCTCCATCCTGTTGATGTCCTTTCAGAGATGAGGTCTCCAGAACTGCATGCAGTACTCTACATGAGGCCTCGCCAACTGCCTGTACAGTGGCATCACCACCTCCTGTTTTCTACTTGTGATACCTCTCCCTATGCACCCCAACATTCCACTAGCTTTCCTCACTGCCTTCATACATTGTTTGGCTACTTTTGTGGTGGCCAGTCAGAACGGGGTGGTCGAATGGCAAGATGGCCGTGCTGCTGCTCCATTCCGCATCACGCTCCTTCAGTCCTTGACCAAAAGTATTTTTAGGCTTCAGAGTCTTGCAAATGTTGTATTTTTTACATTTTATATTTGTATTCATTTGCTCTGCTTGGCAGTGTTGCAAAGTAATTGCTTTATTCAGTTGTAGATCTAGCAGGTGGGTCTCAAATGATGTCTCTCCTGATGTTTGGCATTGATTGATTTTGACTTGAAAGAACTGTAGGACCCAATTTACCGGCTTTCATGTCATTCTATCATAACTTGTGGATGAGAACCAGCCTAGAATTTGATGCAAATTTGGTGCAACAGAATCCAGGACTAGTGGTCTGAGGAATGGACTTAGGTTCTTGAGGAGAAGGGAAGCAGAGCTGTACAGGATGTGCAAAGGGGCTTTATTCATTTTACAAAAGGTATGCCATTGTTGCCATTGCTGGGGGGTCTGGTTGAAGTTAATGTTTGAATTTACTATGCTCAGTTGAGCGACTATTTCTTTTTATTCCCAGGTGACCATTCTGGTAGGAGATGAAAGCTCCGGAATTGGAGCCAGCAGACATTCATAGGACAAAAAAGGCCTACACTGAAAGGATACCGGAGCAACAAGTAACTGAGTATTTGGGTGTGGGACCCTGGAGATTGTTCTCCTAGACTCCTGGTTAACTGGATGGAGCTAAGCTTCTGTTACTTTTGGTACTCTTTTTGGGCAAAGATTAACAAAAAATGCTGAAGCAGTGGTAGGTGAAATGACAGGTGGAGGCTGGACATGAGGAATTTGCACCTTACGAGGTATCTGATTTTCACTTATTATCAGCTGTGAATTTAATACCCAGATTGACTAGTGACCTAGGGTAACTCGGTTCACAAGGCTTCAGCACTGTTTTAAATATTTTGGAGCCTAAATTTCTGTTACACCTTTGAAGCAAAAGAAGACTTTTTAATATATCAAATTCTTGCAGCCAGTTTCTCACAAACTTTGTTCTATCTGTTGATAAATGGGACTTCACTGTTCAAATGGGGCATTATTATACTCAGCTATTTATTTGACCTTACACTACTGCACATATTTCCATTAATGCTGTGCATATCTATATAGGAGTTATGAATTTACTGACAGTAAAAAGTCATGAAACCGTTATTGAGATATTGAAAATGGTTTTATTTTTATGATATAGCCATATTATTATATTTTAGATTTTCTGTTAAAATTTACTAATCTATGGGATTGACTCCTGCGTATAAATGAAGTTCCTCAGTTTCTGCTTTACTCCACTAGGTTTTTATTACTCTTGAAGGGATAGAATGTTTAAGGTAGGCAGAAGTCTTAACTTAATTAGGCTATTTATTAATCATTTACATAACTGTGGCACCTAATTGGTTTCTGGCTGGGGAAGACAGGTTTACCTCAGAGTTGTTCTTTAATTGCTATTAAGGGCTGGGTGGGGCATATCTGTATAAACACTTTAGGTGCTTTTACACACAGGTTTCTGTAATGGAATGAGTGTTAAAAAAACAGTATACCATTACATCCCCTGTGTGTAAAATGCATCTGCTCCATTACAGAGGTGAACATTCACCGGAACCACAATCTCTTCCTTTCTCAGTTCATCCCTTTGTGATCCGTTTTGTCTGGATGTGTAAAACAGCCATTCCGGCAGCAGTAAAAAAACAGCCATAAAGCACCACACTCCATGGGAGACGAAACACAAATACTAAAAACGGAGATGGGGGTTGCCAGAATACCCTCTGCGTGTAAAGTGAACCACAAACGGAACAGAGTACAATGGTGGCACACCGGTAACGGCCATTCCCGTTGTACTCGCCTGTGTGTAAAAGTGCCTTTTGTGTCCCAGTCATACATACCAAAACAGAGAGTATGGAATGAAGAAAACCTAGTGACCAGGTTTGCATATAATGGGACGGGACCTTTCTTAGTTTTCTGTATGTTTTAGTACTGAGTGTTCTTGACTTCTTATTTCTGAAAACTGGAAGATATAATCTCAAATAGATAATAAGGTAGGCCGTTATGGAGTAAACTTATTCAGCAATTTAGTGACGCATAAGAGGATCTAGGACCCAGTGGAGTCCATAGAAATGCAACTGACTACTTGACAGAGTTTTTAATTACAAAAATCGGAATGGTTGTATTTGTGGGGTAATATGGTGTGGATATTACGGAACGGCCTTGACCTGGATTTCTGTTGACGCTTTTGAAGTTGCCATGTTGTTGGCCTGGTCGACTTGGCTTGGCAATATAGTGGGATACAGGAAGGTAATGGTTGAAAAAGAACCTGGGAAGTTATAGCGATTGTTTATGGCTACTTTTTAACTCAAAATAAATTAACAATCTTATAAGCAAAGTGTTTAACAGGAATTCTGTCCCACTCAGGACGTAACTATCTTTATTATTAGTAATGTTTTTATTATTGATAGTCTGAGTCAGTTGAAAAGTGAGTATTTATATTTACATGTACAGAATGGTGGATTGTGATACTGTGTTTTTATATTGTGTATGTGTATGTATGCATTTGCTTTGAGAATATTGTAAAGGCTTAAACAACTGTGCAATAAACCATACCAAACCAAACTTGAGTGGCTACTTTTAGATCATATATTATGACTACCTGCAGGTCCCCCCAATTGAGTATTCCTCTCCTGGGTGTTTGCTCCCCACGAGCATGATATTGCACTTCTTGGCATTGAATCTGAGCTGCCACACTCTTGACCACTACTCCAACTTGCCTAAGTCTCTTCTCATTCCCCCCCCCCCCTTCCAAGTGTCAACCCTTTTGTAGATCTTGGTGTCATCTGCAAAGAGGCATACTTTTCCTTCAAGTCCATATGCAATGTGCTTATAAAGACATTAAAGAGGACTGGCCCAAGCACAGAACCCTGTGGCACCCCACTGGTTACCGCCCTCTCTTCAGACTGAACTCTGTTTACCACCACCCTTTGAGTCTTGTTGCTAAGCCAATTTCTTCCCCAGTTTACCACCTTAGGACCTACTCCCAGATTGCCCAACTTGCCCAACTTGTTTACTAACCCCAACTTGTTTACTAACCTCTTGTGTGTACTGTGTCAAATGTCTTGCTAAAATCTAGCTAGGCCTTGTCCACCACCTCTCCTTGATCTACTACCCTTGTCACCCAGTCAAAGAAATCTATCAGTTTCATTTGACACCACCTTCCTGTTGTAAATCCATGTTGCCTTGGGTCCTGTGCCCTGCTGGCTTTTAGCTATTTTATCATCCTTTCATTTAACAGCTATTCCATCATCTTTTCCACCACTGAGGTTAAATTGACTGGACTGTAGTTACCTGCTTGTACCTTGCTCCCACTCTTGTGAAGGGGTATCACGTTCTCCCTCCTCCAGTCCTCTGGTACTACTCCCTTCTCCAGTGATTTGTGAATAGGGCTGTTAGTGGTGACAGTATCACCTGTCTGAGCTCTTTTTGTATTCTGGGATGTATTCCATCTGGACCCATTGCCTTATCCACCTTCAGTTTCAAAAGTTCCTTTAGGACTATCTCCTCTGTGAATGGCCTGTTGTCCAGCCCTCTTTCCTATGTGTGTCTACTTGCTAATATCGGTCCATCCCCCTTCCCTTCTTTTGTGAATACTGAGCAAAAGTATTTGTTCAGTATCTCAGTCTTCTCCAGGTCCCTCACCCAACCTCCCCCCATTAAGCCTCACTATCCTTTCCTTGGCCATTATTCTTTCCTTATGTACTTGAAGAAGGTTTTGTCCTCCTCCATCACTGTTTGAGCTGTCCTTTCCTCTGTTTTTGCCTTTGCACTTCTGACTGCTCTACCCGCCTCCCTCTGGTTTGCATGATACAGTTCCTTGTGTTCCTCCCTTTCTGTGTCCTTGTATTTCCTGAATGCCATTTTTTTTTCTCTCTAACCTTCTCTGCCACTCTTTTGAACACCATATTGGTTTTCTTTTTCTTCTCACTTTGTTCACTAGTTTCACACAAATGCTTGTTGCCTCTGTTATGGCTCTTTTGAGGTTTTCCCACTGTACCTCTACTCCCACTTCCTCTCTCTGTGCCAGTGTTTTCTTGAGGCAGTCACCCATTTTAGTAAAGTTAGCCCTCTTCAAGTCAAGGACTCTGGCTCTAGTGTGGCTTGACTCTTCTACTGTCTTTACCCTGAACCATACTGTATGGTGGTTACTGTACCCCAGATGGCTGCCCACCAATACATTAATTATTTTTCCTCCATTTGTTAGCACCAGGTCCAATATCACACTCTCACGGGTGGGTTCTCCCACAAGTTGTGTGAGGCTTGCCCCTTGCAGGGCATCCAGAATGACTTTGCTCCTGGATTTGGTTGCAGCATAGGTGTTCCAGTTAACATGAGGCATATTTAGGTCCCCTACTAACAACACTTCTCCTTTATCTGCCATTTTTAGGATGTTATCTTGCATTGCCCTATCTGTAGATAACCCCAGTGTGGATAGTGATGTCATTTCTTGACTCCAGTGTGACCCCCGGTGCCTTCTCTCCTCCCTGCTTTCCCTTTATCTCAGTCACCTTAATCCTTTCCTTGATGTAGATCTCTGCTTCACCTCCCTTTTTGCCCTCCCTGTCTTTCCTGTAGACTGTGTACACAGGTACAGTATATTAATGTTCCAGTCATAGCTTTCTGTATACCATGCTTCAGTGACTGCCACAATATCTAGGTCTCTCTCTGCCATCAATGCCACTAGGTCAGTTATCTTGTTACCCAGGCTGTGGGCATTTGTACATGTGGCCCTCCATGTTATTATGGCTTCACCCATATTTGTTCTGATTCCATCCCTTCCCTTGTGTCTCTCCTGACATTACCCACTGTTTCAGGCCTTTGTGTTTCCCCATCCTTAGTATCCGCTTGTCTGTCTACCTTGACCTGTGGGGGGAGGGGGTTGAGTTTTTCCTGCATAATTCCACCTTCCCCCTTGGCTAGTTTTAATGTCTGCCAATGCAACATTCAAATCTTTTACACAGGATCCTGGTTCCCCCACAGACAGATGAAGACAATCCCTCGTATGCAAGCCTGCATCTTTCCAGGTGGACCCCCAATTCCCAATGAAGTCAAAACCCTAAACTCTGTCCCAGTTCTTCAGCCATTTGCTCAATCTCCTGATCTGGAGCATCCTGACATCTCCCATGCTGTAGACAGGTAGCACGTCCGAGAAAGTTACCATGTGTGCCACAAGTCTAAGACCCCTCCCCAACTCCATGAGCTCCCTCTGCTCTGCATGAACCTCACTGTCAGCAAGGTCATTTGTCCCCAGGTGGACAATGCCATCTAGCTCCTTCTGTGCTATTGCCCCCCTCAGTCCTCAAGATTTGCCTCATATTCCTCCAAGCTGAGGCACCTTACCTCTCTCTGCCTCCTCTCTTAACCACCCCCAATTCTACCCCCCTAATAATAGAGTCCCCAACTAGGAGTTTCTTCTTTCTCCTCTTCGATCTCTTGCTCCCCCCTTACAGTCTCCACTATGGAGGTTCCCAGCATATATCTTATCCACCACTGTGGGCACTCCATGGGATAGTCTCGTTCACCAGAATGGCATAAGAGTTGTGGATTTGAACCAAAGGTGGTATGCACCTCTGCCCAATCTTCTTCACCCTTCCTGAGTCCATTGTTGTCCAGCCCCCCCTCTTTACTGGCATTCTTTGAGGCAGTGGGGGTGGCATTGGTAGTCCTGGGAGGAGGAGAAGGAGGTCTCCTGAATCCTAGCCAACTCTGCCTGGAGAAGAGCATTCTCAGCCCTCAACCCAGAGAGAGATGCATGCAGAAAAGTCAGCACCACAGCCTCCAAAGTGCTCCCTGAAGACTGCTGCACAACAGTGACTGCATTACACTACTCCAAACATGACTATTGTTGACTTTCCCCCTTTTGTTTCCCTCTCCCCATGCACATGTTCCCAGGAATGGGAAAATGCTGGAGTTCAGCACTAGTGCACTTCCATTAAACACAACTTAAGATCAACACACACACACACACACACACACACACACATATACACACACACACACACACACACACACAGTAAAGCCTGCACAAAACTCCATCTACTGAGAACTCGACAGAACAAATTATCAAATTGGAAAAACAAGAACACTGCTAAATTGAATTATAAAAAGGTTCTCAGAAATGCTACAAACTGACTGGCTGTTAGGATTCCAACAGTCTTACATTAATCCATGTTATGCTGTCATGTACAGCCTGATCACAATGGCACATGGATTCTTCTTGTCAGCATTCCATCTTCTAGCACTGCTGAATGACTGGAATGATGCATTATGATTTTGAACCAGCATTCTTAAACTGTTGATGGAAGAAGTATTTTATTAAAAATCTCTCCCTAAATGAGGAAAACATTCAAAATGTATACTTTTAACCATCTTCAATCAATCAATCAATCAAAATCTTTGTTTATTCAGGCGGACATCATTGAGCGAAGCTCATTTACAAGATGGACCTGATAGGTCAAGATCAAAATAAGGTACAGTAGCATACATAAACAAATACAGAGAAAGAGACAAAGACTTAAATATAAATAAACAGCTACAGTAATAAAAAAAACGTATATACAAGCAAGGTAGCTAATGATTTTGGACCACAAAACAAAATAATTCAGACAGTTTGACCAGATGACTGTAAGGTATTGGGATTGTGGAACTGGTCAGGTTTTGTTTGTAATTGGGTAGATACTTAAGCAAGTAGAAATGGGGGATAAAAAGAGAATGGCAATGGATTTTAGGGTATATTGTAGCTAAGTTTAGAAAAAGTATATAAACTGTGATAGAAGAAAAAATGGGGTAAAGGTAAGAGGGACTAGGCTTAGTAAAGCAGTTGCATATCTCAGGAAAGAGACTTATGAAGAGCTTTTTAAGGATGCTGTAGGGATGAAGGTGTTCAACTTTAGGTCTTCTGCAGAGAATTCCAGGTAGATGCTAAGAAGTAGCTGATTGCAGATCTCCATGCGGGTACAGACTTTAGGTATCTTCAAGGTGATAAGGTTAGCTTCTTAGGGCATATGATCTAGGTGTAGCCAGGGTAAAGCAATCAGAAATATAAGATGGAAGTTTGTTTGACAGAGCTTTGTAAATCCATAGTGCAGCATTTTATTCCTCCTAAGGTATAAGGATGTCCAGCCAACAGCATTATAGAGAGAGCAGTGATGAGTGTTGAAAGGAAGATCTGTGATGAATCTTGAAAGCTCTGTGGTACAAAGGTATCAATTTACTTAAATAGGACATAGTACAGTGGCCATATAGGAAATCTGCATAATCGATGAGAGATAGAAATGATGCCTGTATTAGTCTCTGTTTAGACTCTTTGGTTAGATAATGTTTGATTCTGAAGAATAGCCGAGCCTCTGTCTGAGTTTTTCAGGAGCTCCTCAACATGTTGAGTGTAATCAAGTCTATTATCAATCCATACCCCTAGATATTTGAATTTATCCACATAATCAAGTTTTTCTCCAAGGATGGTGGATAGTTGGGGAAGAATGTTTGATGAGAGAGTGGTAGAATATATATTGGTGGAAAAGAACATAGCCTTTGTCTTCTTGGCATTTAATAGTAGTTTCTTTTCAAGTAGTTGATGTTGCAGCAGGGAGAATTCTGATTGTAATAATTCACAGGCCTTTGATGGTGAGGGTTACTGACATACAAGACAGTGTCATCAGCAAAAGGTGGACATTGGCAACAGTGAGGTTGTAATCAATGTTATTGATATAGACAGCAAAGAGGATAGGGCCCAGGATGGATCCTTGCGGTACTCCCCTTAGAAGTGGTTTTGAGGAGGATAGGACACCTTCGTTTTTCACCTGCTGTATTCTATCAGTGAGGTAACATCTGAACCACCCAAGAGAGGTTGAATCCAGGCCTAAGGAGCGCAGTGAGGAAATTAGCAGCTCATGATCCACTGTATCAGAGGCTTTACTTAGGTCTAGAAATACAGCACAGATGCTGTTTTTTTTTGTCTAACTCAGTTTGCCAATCATTTGTTACTTTTGCTAATGCAGAAATGGTACTGTGTCTGGTCCTAAACCCAGATTGAGCAGGGTTAAGTAGGTTATTAGCATCTTCTTTTAGAACAATATTTTATAATAGCAATAAGGCACTCCCAGGAGTTAGATTAACAGTCAGTTAATCACCCCTAGGGGCAATATGGCACTTGGCTGAGCCTCATGCTACATTACACCCCTAGTGGGTGATTAACAGACTATTAATCTAACCCCTGGTCATGCCTTATTTCTCAAATGATTTGCCACAAATGAATCATGTGGGAAAAATAGCACATTTTGGTTTCATGCATCACTTGTTTTTAATCACTAGAAAAGGGAACACAACCATTTCAGGACTGGATAAAGAAGCAGTTTACTGTAAACAAAGAAGTTTAAATCTATAGTGGTCTGACTCAAAATAGTCAATTTACATTTATGAATGATGAGACAAGACTATCACTACTGAATGGTAAAGTGTGATTGGTCTACTAGAGTGAAGTTAGAGTTGAGTAGTTACTTTCATGTTAAACTACATTTTCGTCTTCTTATAACTTGGCCATGTTTTTAGCTAGGGACTTGAAACTAGCATGTTCTGTAAACCCTTTGTTGGAGAAGTTCAAGCGTATCTGATAAAATTTGGTCCAATTAATTTGAAAGGGTGGTAAGTGGAAAAGTTTCAGGTTCATTAGACATATATATGGAAACTGGTTTGTTGCTTTGGTTAAAAAACTATTTTAAAATACTTATAATTTGTTAAAAATAGCCTAGTTGAGCCGGCCTGGTGGCACTGAGGGTTGAAGCGCTGGACACTACACCTCACGCCACGCCGATGACCTGGGTTTGGGAGCAAGCACGGGTCGACGTGGGCTGGCAGGGAAGGAGAGGGACTGAGCATCCAATGGACTGCTCTCCCTCTCTGGGGTGGGGGGTTCACAATGGATGGCGTCCGACTGCCCACTGGCGGAGGCTGGGGGTCGGGGATGCACGCCGTACAAGTGGTAGAGTCAGGGGCAGACGCTTGGGCAAGACATGTGCGGATGCGTGTGAGCTTATGCCTGCTGACATCATTGCACGCCGCTGACTCAGGGAAATAGTACAGGGGAAAATGGTGGCACCCAACGTGGATTGATGACCGTCTGCAAGTTCGCCGAATGCTGGCACCTGAACTGGATCCATTGGGGTGGGGAGTTAGGGGGCTCTCTGCCACCCCACTGGAGGAGGTTAGCCACAGAGGTTACTGGGTACAAGCGATCCTGGTAGAGATGGACGGCAGCCGGATCCCCATAGGTAGGGCTGCAAGGCTACGGGGAAGCATCTGGGTGGCCACAGGAGAATAAAAAAATATATAAAATAACCTAGTTGGTTGATTTCAGTCTTTGCTGAAAATAGCCTACTATATATGCAAGTTGGCACTTTCACTGAGTTTTTCACAAGGTTGTGACAAGATGGTAGTCTCATTGTATGACACCACCGGAATGTGGAAGGTGGTTGAAGCTCCATCTCCTGGCCTAACATCATAAAATGGAGAGTAATGTAAGGGTAACAATGTATAATGAGTTTATTCTCCACTCCTGAGGCATTTGACACAATATTCCGTACATGAGGAAAGACATTAGGTTACTGGAGCATGGGGCAACAAAAATGTTCCACAGGTTAGAGGACTTGCCCTATGAGAGTAGGCTGAGGGAGCTGAAAACGTACTCACTGGAGGAGAGGAGGGACAGGGGAGACATAATTGAGACCTTCAAATACATGAAGGGGACTAATAGGACAGACACAAGAGGGTTTTTCTGGTTAATGAGAGGGAGTGTCACCCGAGAGCACGGTCTGAGATTGGAGGGGGGCAGGGTCAGGAGTGAAATGAGGCGACACTTTTTCACAGAGTGGGTGGTGGCAGGTTGGAATGCATTACCAGAGGAAGTGGTATCCTGTAATAAGGTGGACTGCTTCAAATGGAGATAGGACAGGGTAAGAGGGAGAGGCAGTTGTAATATAAGGGCTGCTAGCTGCACATTCAAGCAGACTCAATAGACCATAGGGCCTTTATCTGCTGGCAGGTTCATATGCTGATATAAACCAAGAAACTAAAGGTCAAAGTGGTTTATTTCCTGTAGGTATCACATGCTAAGAGTGTATAAAAAAATTTGTTTGACTGGTGCCTATATTTTTATTACAGGTTTTGTAAGTCCTCAAGCGGTGAAGTAAAATGAGATTACTGCACACCTCAAAACAGTTGAGATGGAGTGTGAGGTAATCTCCATTACACATGTACATGTGTAACAGTGGGTATGCAATACAGATTTACACTTACTCGTTCTAGGTTGTAATCATACCTAATCGGTAATTATGTACTGTAACCATAATCCTATTATAATAACTGGAGAGCACTTTCTCCCACAGGGAAACCAGGTTATAATTCGCAGGTTATAACGGCAAACATGTGCTGGATTTTCAGCGCTCCATGCATGCACCTGCCTCTGCTTTCCATCTCCACTTAAACGGCTCTGAACACTTTGCCACTGTCAACGGTGCTCACTCTTTGGTAAGTGAATAAAATAACAAAGAAACTTGCTTCTTAGCTGCTGAGCATTCTCGCTTGGTTAAACATTAAAAAAAGTAAAGAAAAATGTTTCAGCAGCCGCAGACAGTGCTTCATCCCCACTGGACCATGGCTGTTTTATTTTGTATAATTGCAGTGGTGAGAAAAGCGCTTCCCAGCAATTATATAAAATAAAACGTAAGTGTTAATTTATCTCGATTTACACACCCCCCTGCACCGAAAGTTGTTGTATGCTTAAATAAACCCTCGAGCTTCACTCTTGGAGTTTATGTAGCATCCAACACCTCGGGGGGAGTGTCTGTAAAATTTAATTAAACACACCACCCCATGTATTAGTCTATATTTATGTGAATATGTGTCTAATACCACTGATCAGCTATTTTAGAGAAGGGGAAAAAGGAATAAACATTCTTCAGTCCAGCTCCAGCCCAGCTGCCTCCCCGCTTCCTGTCACTTATCCCATTTCTATAATAATCAAAAACAAGTCTATTCCCCCTTCCTACTTCATTTTGACTCCCACCCTACTCATCCTACATGCAGTTGTGCCCAGCATCAGGTTGTTATATGACTGAAGCTATCCTGATACCACTCTCACGATGGCCACAGTCACAACCAATGTTCCCACTAAGGTTTTGATCCTGAAGGCAGTCATGTGTATGTGTGTGTGTGTGTGTGTAACAGTGACACTTGGGTCCAAGAAAAAGATCCATTTGTGCAAAATGAGTCCATATAATGAATAATGTTTATTGCCGGTAGACACTGTAAGACATGAATGAACACTATTATAGTCAATGTAAACCATGAATACACATTTATCACAATGCAAACACATATAATACAACAAAACACAAACCACCAGAAAACAAAAATGCACACAGAAATACGCGGTGCCGTACCAGGCAGCTAGCCAGCAGCAATATTGAAAAAAAGGCACAGCACTCATAGAGACTTTTAAATTTGCAGACTGCTAAGTTTTTATTTTCAGCAAGTGCCCAGAAAGTACCCACTAACCCCAACACTTCAACTCTTCACTGGCCCTTCCTCAGGGGGCATGTCTGAGACTCCAACAAACATGCTGTTTATTTAAACAATGTCATTTAAAGTGCCATACACCATCAAGTGATAAAAAAAAAAAAAAATTCTACCAAGGTACACCATCTTATTCATTTCAATCAGTAATTCCTTGGAGCATTTGCATATAACACTGCAACCATATTTCTTTTTTTTATTTAATGACAAGATCAATTTTATAAGATTTAAACACTTATCATTATTATGCAATATTGGAGACTAGTGCCAATGCTCTTATACTTAAAGGGACTGATTTAAGAGATGGGGGCAAACATGATCTTAAAGCAGCATTTGAGACATATTAACAAATTAAATTGACACCTCATGGTACCTTGTTACTTATAAGCTATATTTAGTAAAATTGGAGGGGGGGAGGGGTTTTCGTGGGATAGAAAGATGAAACTTTCATGAACTTTGTTCCATCTTAATTTTAATTCTAAATAATAATAACAAAAGTAAGGGAAAGTGAAGGTTAGACCATGAGAAGCTTCCATTCTTATATTACTAATCAAACCTTTTACAAAAATTGATCTCAGTTTTATATATGATTTCTGGAAGGGGGCAAAAAAGGGGGGAGGGAGGAAAGGACCACCAAATGCATCTCACAGATATCATAGAACTGTAGGGAACAATGGTTATACTTTTCTAAGATTTACTGTATTAAGAAAAACACAGGTAAGTATATATAAAAAAACTCATAATGTACAAAAGGCACTACTTATGTACTTACTACATTAAAAATAATTTTGAGTTCAAACTTAGAAAAACAAAATTCTGTGCTAGCTTCTGGATGTTTAGTCATTGTCAAATATGGATCAAATATACTTATTTTACATTTAGTTTTCTGTCACACCAAATCACAGATACAATGTTGAGGAAAAATATGAATATCAGACTCCCACAGCTCACGCTGTTTGCTAAAATTATTCTAAATCCCTATAGAGCATATAAACTGTAACTCACACATTGCTTTCTTTATCAAAAAATGGGTTTAGAAATTTACAATAAACAGTTGATTAGGAGAGCATGAAAAAAGGGGGAGAAGCAGGGTTTAAGATTTTATTATATCAATACTCATTCTGGATGGTAAGGCATAAAGTCCACTTCTTCATTTAACCCCACTGGTGTTATTGTGTCTAGGGTCATTATCCAAGTGGTTTCTTTTTTTAAAAGATTGTTTATTCTGTTTCCTTCCCAAGGATGTCTTTCTACATGGTCTAATGTAGAACATTTTAAGTAGTCAGGTTTTCCATTTTGTTTTTCAAAAAAGTGTGCTCCAATGGGATTGTAAAAATTAGCATTGATAATAGCCCTTACCTGCTCCTGGACCCTTTGTTTAATTAGTCTGTTAGTTCTCCCTATATAATAACAATGGCAACAGCACCTTTATACATATATCAACAATGGGGTTGAGTAAGTAATATATTGTTTAATGTCATAACTTTTGCCATCCTTCTTGAACAAATTCCCTGGTTTCACATACTGGCAGATATTACATTTGTCACATTTGTGCAAACCCTTAGGTTTTGTTTTTAACCAATTACATACCTGTGTTCTAGTTGTTTGTACAAAATGGCTAGCTGTGATACTTTCTCCAATATTTCTACCTTTTGAAAAGGCAACTCTAAGTTTTTAATTAATGTCTTGTTTTAGTACAGGGTCAGTGAGCAGTAGAGACCAGTATTATGGAAAATCCCCTCTATTTGTGCTGCATTAGGATTGAATTCTGTGATGAAAGTGACCGTATCTTTTGCTCTGTCTTTAGTTGTTTGCAAATTCTCATGTGTCTGTCCTGTGATGTTAATCACTGGTGTTGCTTTTTCATTTCTGGGGGTCAAACGGTCCGCTCTATTTAGAGACTGTGTTTTCACAAAAGCTGTACTTAGCATTTGTTCATTATATCCTCATGTTCTTAGCCTATCCTTACATGCTTCAGCATGTTCTAAAAAACTGATTCTTCAGAACAGTTCCTTTTAAGTCTTATAAATTCCCCATAAGGAATAGAGGAAATAAGTTTTTTTTAGGATGAGCACTGTCTGCTTGTAAAACACTGTTGCCTTCACTTCCCATTCTATAGCCCCATGATTGTACTGGTTCATTTGTGGTTCCTATTAGCTCCAAATCCAAGAATTGTATAATCTTTTTATTATGTTCATGGGTGAATTTGAGACCCAAGTCATTACTGTTAATATTTTATTTATTTATTTATTGTGAAATCGGATTACAACCTTTGAGTCAGGGACTCATTTCCAAAGGCTCCACATCAGATTACAAGACATATATAAGAAGCAGTCATTATACAATAATACAATGGGGACAGAAGAAGGAGAAGTCAACAGGGGATAAACAATGTGTGTCAAATATAGCAGTATACAGAAAGAAGGAGACATGATAAAAATAACAGGGTATGAACAGAGCTGCTAGTCCTATACAGGTTGGGTAGCTATACAAGTCCTTCAGGGAGCTTGTGAACATCAGTAAATAATGCAATCAGAAGTTATGGCATGGCCTATATGCTAGTAGGTGAAGCGAGCAATCGTATTACCAACACTGTCATTAAAACACAGTACCAATAGTGGGATAGAGATATTTGAAACCCATAGGTCTAGCAGTCTGGGCAGATATCTGTTTATTAGTGGGAACAAAGGCAGAGGTGGGTGGAGATTATTTGGCTAATATAGCCGATTAATTCTGGTATTTTACCAGTATTCCCTTTTCATATGACAATAATGTCATCAATAAAGTGGAACCAAGATTCAATGTGTCTGCTAGATTGATTTTTTGGTTTCATCAGCTAAGAATCTGCTTTCAAAAAAACCCATGAACAAATTAATATACGAGGGGGCAAATGCTGCCCCCATCGCTCTCCCACAGGTCTGCAAATAAAACTCTTTGTTGAAGTAAAAATAATTATGTGTAAGGGCAAAATCAATAGTCCATTTCAAAAAATGTGTAGAAATGATCTCTTCTGTCTCAAAAAAAGTAAACAATTGCATCTATCCCCAAATTGTGCTTAATAGAAGTGTAGAGACTATTCACATCTCTAGTCAACAAGCTAATTTAAGTGTCCCAAAGTTTTCCTTCTAGTGTTTTCAGGAGATCCATATGATCTCTCAAGTATGAATAAAGCACAAGAACATAATACACATAAGGAGCCAGAAGAACTGTGGGTCACCCTGGAAACAGGAAATGGGACAGCCATAAGAACTGGGGTTGTCTACAGGCCCCCAGACCAGAGGGAGGACATAGACACATTACTGTTAGAAGATATACAAAACATGACAGCTAAAGGGAGGTTCTGATAATGGGAGACTTCAACATGCCAGATACAGATTGGTCAATACCAGCAGGAACATCTGCCAGAACTAGACTCATAGTGGATTCTCTGCAGGGGGAGGGCCTCAAACAACTGGTACAGCAACCCACAACAGACAGGGCTATCCTAGATCTAGTACTGACTAATAAAGAAGGGATCACAGATCTCCAGGTAGAAGGTCACCTGGGGGCCAGTGACCATCACATGGTATGGTTCAATTTGGCTACTACATCTAAATCATCCCATTCCAAAGCAAAAATATGGGACTTCAGAGGAGCTGACTTTGATAAGATGGCCAACAGACTTAAGCTAGCCCTGGCAAAAAAACACAGGTGAGGAGGTACAGGCAAAGTGGGCAAGCATTAAGGATACAATACTTGAAGCAACATCCCATTGTGTTAGACAGAAAAGGAAGTGCAAAGAAGAAGGAACCACTTTGGTTCTCAAATACAGTAGCAGAAAGGTCAGAGCCAAAGGCTGGCCTTCAGAAAATATAAGGAACACAGCGGGATGAAGATAGGGAGGCATACCAAACTGCCCTAAGGGAAGCAGGTAAGGCAGTAAGGCAGGCAAAGTCCCAAACTGAGGAAACACTAGCACGAACAGTAAAAGAAGGTGACAAGACTTTCTATAGATACATTAGTGAAAGGAGAAAGTCCAGAGGGGGTATTGCTAAGCTTAATGGAGAAAAGGGAGCATGTGAGGAGGAGGACCCTGTAAAGACATCTATCCTAAATAGATACTTTTGCTCAGTATTTACTGAAGAGAAGGTAGGGCAGGGCCCACAGCTCAGCATCATGGACACAGGGGGGAGGGAGGTGAGCACTACTCCCTTCACAAAAGAAAGGGTCCTACAAGAGCTTGCTAAGCTCAGGGTGGATAAGGCAATGGGACCTGATGGCATACATCCCAGGGTATTTAAGGAGCTAAAGGAGGAACTAGCAGAGCCATTAGCAGAATTGTTTAGTGAGTCTCTGAGCACAGGAGAGGTCCCAGAAGACTGGAGAAGGGCTCATGTGATCCCACTCCACAAGAGTGGTAGCAGGAGGAGGCGAAATCACAGACCGGTCAGTCTTACCTCAGTAGTGGGCAAGATTAGGGAGGCACTCCAAGGAAAGGATAGTGCAACACCTGGAACCATAGGGGCACAGGATCCAAGACAGCATGGGTTTACAAAGGAAGGTCCTGTCAAACTAATCTCATAGATTTCTTTGACTGGGTAACCAGAGTGGTGGACCAAGGGGAGCAGTTGATGTCGCCTACCTTGACTTCAGCAAAGCTTTGACACTGTTCCACATAGAAGATTGATAAACAAGCTTAGTAGGCCTGGGTGGGTCAGGGTTGGTCAACTGGTGGCAAACTGGTTGACTGGCAGAAAACAGAGAGTGGTGGTAAATGGTATACAGTCAGAAGAGATGCAAGTCACAAGTGGGTACCTCAGGGATCAGTTCTGGGGCCAGTCCTATTCAACATCTTCATTAGTGACCTCGCAGATGGACTAGAGGGTAAGCTTGTCTGTTTGCAGATGACACCAAGATCTGCAACAGAGTAGATGATCCAGATGGGGTGGGCAGAATGAGAAGAGATCTGGATAAACTAGCAGAATGGTCAGAAGAGTGGCAACTGGGATTTAATGCAAAGAAGTGCAAAATCATGCACATAGGGAAGAGAAACCCTGAAGCCACTTATAGGCTGGGAGGAGTTGCTAGCAGTCACAAAGGAAGAAAGAGACTTGGGCATCATCATCACTGATGACCTAAAATCATCCAAGCAGACCTCTAAAGCAGTAGGTAAGGCTAGGGGTGTTAGGGTGTATTAGTAGGGGTATCACAAGTCGTAAGAGGAGGTAATATCCCTCTGTACAAGACATTGGTTAGGCCCCATCTGAGTACTGCGTGCAGTATTGGAGGCCACACCTTCACAAGGACATTAATCAAATTGAGGCAGTCCAGAGAAGGGCAGCAAAATGGTGCAGGGACTGCATCAGAAGACATATGAGGACAGATTAACAGAGCTCAATATGTATACCCTTGAGCAAAGGAGGGAGAGAGGTGATATGATCGAGACATTTAAACACCTTAAGGGCATAAACAAGGTGAAAGAGTCTAACATGTTTAAATATAAGAAAATAGCAGGACAAGAGGACACAGCATGAGATTAGAGGGAGGCCGATTAAGGGGAATGTGAGGAAATTCTTTTCACAGAAAGGGTGGTAGATGCATGGAATGGCTTACCACAAGAAGTGGTGGCTGTGAATACAGTGCAGGGCTTCAAACAGGCATGGGATAGGCATAAGGGAGCAATACAAATGACTATGAATAGCTAGGTCACTGACAGAGCAAAGGCCGATGGCACATTTATAAGGTAGAAAAAAAATGGGCAGACTGGATGGGCCTTGCGGTCCTTATCTGCCGTCAACTTCTATGTTTCTATGTTTCTATGTATGTAACATTTGGCTGCAGGAAGCTGTCTATGAAAGTGCATAAATTCTTTGTTAATGACCCAATTCTGGAGATAAGAGGCCTTCCAGGTGGATCATGCAGATTTTTATGCAATTTAGGTAGTATATAGAATATTGCTGTCATAGGATAATCTTGTTTTATGTATTCTGCTTCATTTTTAGATAACCAGCCACATTTTTGGCCCCATTCAATGAACTCACAGAGTTCAGCTTGAAATCTGGTTGTAGCATAATTTTTTAGTTTGTTGTAATTTTCAGTGTCATTCAGTAAATCTAAGCATTTTTCAATATACATTGCTTCTAGTAATATTACAATATTGCCTGCCTTGTCTGATTTCTTAAATACAATCCCCTGTAGTCTTTCTAATTCACTTGAAGCTGTAAATTCCTCCTGTGTAGAGATGCAGTGAGTTTATATTGCACCAGCGAAGTGGCAGTGAAGTGTCCAATTTCACCATGTGGAGTAATCCACGAAGTTTCCTTCTATTAGGTGGAATTTTGCCAAGGTGAAATTTAGCTTCCTGTGGGCGAAATTCCACCTTCCGTAGCAGAATTCTGCCTTCTTCGGTGAAATTCTGCTGTTCCATGGGCAAACTTTTGCTGTTCTGCTAGTCGAAATTTCTCATTTTGTTTCAGGAAATGGGCAGAATTCACAGATTACTCCATAAAGTGAATTTTCCTCACTTCACCCACCATTACTCCTGTGTTAGATTCCAGTTGTAACTGAGTTTTTTAACTGAAAATAGATCTGCAACCTCTTCAATAACACATTTTTCAAACACATTTATAACCTGACACATTTCCTGAGAACAAAATTTAGATTTAGCTTGAAATTTATGATTAACAGTCACTTCAGAAACATTTACAATCCCTGGTTCTTCAGCTTCTTGTAATAAAGCTGTTATATCAATATTGTCAATTAGATTCTTTTCCCATTCATATTGTTTCCAGGTTGCTCTTCAGAGGCTTGACATTATGTGTCCACATCTCCACATACTGAGATGTCAGGGAGAATAGTTTCAGTTACATTTGCATTTTCAAGTGATGAGCCCCCCCCCCATGTTGCATAATAATGATAAGTGTTTAAATCTTATGACATAAATTGATCTTGTGATTAATTAAAATAAGAAATATGGTTGCAGTGTTGTATGCAAATGCTCCAAGCAATTGTTGATTGAAATGAATAAGATGGTGTACCTTGGTAAAAAATTTTTTTTTTAGTTTTATCACTTGATGGTGTATGGCACTTTAAATGAAATTGTAAAAATAATGAGCACATTTGTTATAGTCTCAGACACACCCCCTGTGGAAGGCCCAGAGAAGGGTTGAATCGCTGGGGTTAGTGGGTGCTTTCTGGGCACTTGCTGAAAATAAAAACTGTGTAGTCTGCAAATGTAAAACTCCTCACGAGTGCTGTGCCTTTCTTTTTCAACAATGCAAACCATGACTGTTCAATATAATAGTGCATAATAAACAATTTTATACAATACAAAATGCAAACTATGAATCTACAAAAGTACAAATACTGATTGTGCAAATTAATTCTGATGCATACACCAGCTATCATGGGTTCATTTATTAATATTTTTCTCCTGTCTCTCCCATTTTGACAAAGGCCCTGCATTTGATCTGCATCATTGTTTCCACCAGATGATAAAAACAATTTTACATGCATCAGCATACCGAAGTGTATCTCTTCCAGTCATTTTTTTATTTTGTTTTAATGCTGTTCATAAAGTTGAAGCCTCTCTCACGGTCTGCTCTAAATGCTTGAAATGTAATACACACACATCTGCAGGCTGAGCCACCACACTATACTGTGGATTTGTCAAAACAAAATATGTCATGTCATTAGAGGAATTTATTGAACCACCTCTGATTTTCTCTGCTACTACAAATCTGTTTTCATTATACTGGCTACCATTGGTTGCCTGGTCCACTGATGCAAACAGATATTCATGGTATTTATCGTACAGTCTGTCAACATTACATATACCGAATTCAAAACAACAATGTGAAATTGCATCCAAATCAAAGGCAGATCACTCAGAATGTTCATATGTGGGAAAATGTCTGTCTAGATGTTCACGTGACAGGCTAATGAACATCAAAATTGATGCTGTGCTTACTTCCGTCATACAATTAGCTTGCTGCAGTTGTACAGGCTGACACCAGTAGACAGTATCACACAGGTTCTGCCCCCTGATCTTTGCTATTTTAGCCTTAGCAATCTGTGCATCTTTGATTGTTGTCAAGACACTTTTTGAAATAACTTTAACATGGCTGCCAACTAACCAAGTACATCATTTAATGCTGCTTTTGCAATGTGGCATTCCAGGTTAAGCAGCTTATTAAAACAGTATTCTGAAATAGGATCATTGCTTTCATTTACTTTTGCCTCAAAATATTTCACCAAGGCATCATATTTATGGATGAATGCCGTGAATGTAAAGTGCCTTGAAAGCCAATGAGCCTCATTAAGTGGGCAGAGGTCCAGTGTGTCACAATCTTGGACCTGGGCAAGTTCTTCCAAATTTGATTTTCTCACAGAGAACCTGAAGATCACAGTATGTACTGTTCACAGTAAAGTATCAATGTGTTTTACCAGTGGTACCTGTTTCCAGACATCATCAATTCCAAGTCTTCTCTGTGGGCAACACGGTTTTGTTCAACTAAATGAGGTACATACTGCCTGAGTTGTGCTGCAACACTGTTATTGTTTCCAAGCATTACAGATGCTCCACCGTATGCAACATCACAATTTTTATCATGTCTAGTAGATGGGCTCTATAGTAGTCCTTTACAGCTGAGGTGATGTCCAGGGCATTATATTCTGTTAATTTGACATGTTCTCCAAATGTTATTTTATATAGTGTCTCATTTGATATCTGACTCTTGAAATATAAGATTAACATCTTGCTTATATATATATATATATATATATATATATATATATATATATATATTCTCCAATAATTAGGATATTGAAGGAGGCATTCTGAATGGCATTCAGTGATTCAGTGTTTCATTTTGAATGACTGCATTAATGGGATGCAAGAATTCAAAGTTTTATGTTTTGCTTCACCAGTTATCAGTCATACTACCATATTTCAGCAACTAAGGGGGATGGACCACTCTGGGCTGAATAAAGCTGTGGAGGGGTTGTGGGATAACAGATGGACCATGCACCAAACTTCAAGTTCAACACACAATCTCTGTGTGATGTTTATTCAAAATGCAGCAGATAACCTTCAGCAATGGCATATCCCTACTTCAGTATATCAGTTTATAGCAACAGACTATGCAAGTCTTTCCTCTACACTTAGCCAGCACCTACTGACTCACTGATCTCTGATCTAACTTATCTGTTGAGATTTAGCCTTCCCTATGCAGGGCTTGTTTGCTTGGGTTGTGGGGGCTCAAATAAAAAAACAAACAAACAGCAAGCTAAAGACAAAGAACCTCAGTGCAGAAGCACTGAAACAAGGGTTACCACAAATGGCATTGGCAATAAGCCAGCTTTCAAAAAAACACTATATCACACATACTTCTATAATGTGACACATCATGGGATATATGCAAATCACCATACAATTTCAGACTTGTTCAGTTTACAACAATTTCATGCATTTTAAATAGCACAACTAACTTAATGTTTATCGTATAGTCCCCTAATAATATTTTATCTTCATCAAAAACACCTAGTATCATGGTATTTTCAACATTTACAGTTTTTATACACATATGTATATACATTAAAGTATTTTATGACATAGTGTCATTGCATATTAATTCCAACAATGAGGAACACAGTCTATTGTTTTATATTGGCTCAGAGGTCACAACAATAACCTCCATTTACGAAGACCTGAGAGGGAAAAGGAAAATTAAAGAGGACACTATAGCATAATCAAGAAAGGGAAGGGAGTGCCCATAGGTGGCCAACCTTATGGACTAGAAATTGTAAAGAATAGATTAGGTTAAGAAACAGAAGAGCTGTTGCAACAGATTTAAGAAATGTCGATCCTCAAGAGTGGCAGGAGATCCCAGTCACAGAAGCCACAACACAAAATGTTTGTCTTAAAAAGTTGTCCTCTTTATGTTGCCCTAACATTTTGGCAACCTGATAATGGCTTCTTCCAGGGGAATTCTAAAATATTCACAGACATACATTAGAAATAAGTTAAAAACATCTTTAATATTTCATGTATCAATTATATTTGATTTACAATGCAGCATTCTAAATGTAGTTATATAGAGTTCCACACTTATACATGACTGAAACTTTGTGTTTTTTTGTTTGTCGTAAAGCTGTAAGGTAAATAATAGAACCTTAAGTTTCTATAATTTTCATTTTTCACTTCATTAAAAAATGTAACAGCATACGGTATCTGCAAGCCGATAATCATCCTGTGCTCCCATTACCAATCTTTCTGTGCCACACTTGTGCTACACGCTCCTTGTAACTGACCTGTTAGGCCTGTCTGCCAATTTCAAAAACAGAAAGATTTCAAAACATCTTTGTTTTTTACATATTATATCAAGTTCATGTCTTGCAAATGATATAAAACATGTTGATGTTACATCAATTTATACAGTACATTGGTACTGCCATTTTAAAATCTGTCAAGCATTTCATGATAATACAGTTAAAGAGCTTTACAAACACCAACAGATTCACTCAGAAGCATATTTCCAAAAATGTTTTAACACTTCATCTTTTAAACCTTATTCAATAAGTACTGTGCAGTAACCTTTAAGTTAAGGCTTTAAGGTGTTATGAAAACACCTTAAACATACTGTAGCAGTAAGTTCATTAAAGCATACGGTGTTAAAAGGTTAGCAAGTCATTAGTTTTCAAGACAGTGTGGTTTTGTTTACCATGCAATTCTGCTTATAGTAAAGCCAGTCCAAATTCCCCCATGGGGATCTGCATATATATCCCATGATGCTTTGCATTGTTGGGGTATGTACAATTGTGTTTCCTTTAAAACTTGGCTCTATTGCCAATATCCTCCAGGATAACCCATGTCTCAGTGCATTTACTCAGGGATTGTTTTGTAATTATTTTCCTTCTCTATTTTGGGGTCCCCGTGAACCAAACAAATAACAACCCCCTTAAGGGGTGGCTGGCTTCCTCTCCCTGAGTAAGACACAGATATGGCATGCTGATTAGTCCAAATAAGGATAAAACATGTGTATGTGGCTGCTGTTCTTAGCCTTTGCTGATTGCTCTGTGAGGCCTTCTGGCACCATGCAATTCTGCTTAAAGTAGAGCTAGTCCAAATTCTGTCATGGGGATTTCCATATGCTTCCCATGATGCTTTGCATTATTGAAGTATGTGCAACTGTGGTTTTGTTTATATTAGCTTTATATTTCTATGGGTCTAGGTCAAAAGTGTGTATACAAGATAACGCAGTCCAAGACTGCACATGCAAAACTGTGTAAATAAAGAAAAGATTGACAAAGAATAGTGACAGCAGAGAGAGAGCATGAATAAAACCAAGGAGAAAAAGATGGCATTGAAATCCAGATACCTGACTCATGGACATGAAAGTTAAGGTTTGGGAACATTTAGTAAGTGGGGAATGCAGTGGAGAGTGGGTGGGAAAAACTCGGGGGGGGGGGTACATTTAATAATAAAACTCCATGGTGGATGCAACTCAGTGGGGTTGGCTGTTGGGGCATCTTTACGGACCAACTGCAGTGGAAACTTCATCATGCCCATCGATAATTTTCTGCGGGGGCTATGCCTCCACACCTCCCTTAAAATATATAATCAGCTTGGGGAAAAATTTAGGGGGGATTTACTATTATTAGTGGGGGTGATGGCACAAAAACATAACCTGAGATTGAACCCCAGTCAGCTAGATGCAGCAAGGTTATTCACAGTGTGTGACTACCCTGTATGCCACACTGTTAGCATAGCCAAGTGCCACACAGTTGTGCACTTCTACTGCTTAGCATTGGTGAGAAGAGCTACATGTACTGTGCAGTAATGATCACACTGTTATTGACGCATAGCTATTTTCTCTTTCGCAATTTTGTCTGCATGGATTTTACCATGCTATTACACGCACATGTTCTTGATCACATACCTATTTCTTTAACATCTCTCTTATTCAGACAATGTATTAATTCAATTGGATTATATCTTTTTTCATAATAAGAAAGCTATTTTTTTGCAAATGCAGGACAGTTCTATATAAATGTATTTCATAATTTCTATGCTGTTTCTGCATTAGCTGTTTGCTTGTTCCACACTGATTCTGAACTTGTGGCTCGCTATCAATGTAAAACATTTCAGAAAGGACATCATTTTGTCTGACAAATTCTGTTTCCTATCTCCGTGTGGCAACATTTTCTTGAAATACTTCTAACTAACATTTCAGAATAAAATAGTTATCTGCACAGACAGAAAACCTTCTAACTTAGAAGCTGTTTGAGTGCTGACTCTTATCTCTGCATACTGATAAATGCTGTGTCTTCTTGCAAATGCTCTTTATTGGCCATTTAGACTAATTCTAAAGGACTTAACACTTAGATTGTACTTTTTAACACTTAGATTGTACCTTTTTCACAATAGGTTAGCCCTTTTTACAAATGCAAGAATGCTCTGTATGAAAGCCTGTCACAATTACCATGCTGTTTCTGTGCTTGCATCTTACTTGTACTACATTTGTTATGAACTTGCAGCTTACTTTTAATATTAAAAACTATTTTAGAAACATCATTTTTGCCTCAAAAATCTGCTTCTTGGCTCTGTATGGAAACATTTTTCTATATGCTTTCTGCAGATTGGTTAGACTTCTAACTGGCTTTTCTACATACAGCAGTTCTCTGCATAGATAACTTTCCGACTTCAAGTCTATTTAGCTGCGAACTTTCATCTTAACATACTGTCAAATGCTACATCTCCTGACTAATGCTTTTTGTTATCAGTTGAAACTGATTTTAAATGTTGATGTCTCCTGCCTCAAACCACTGGCATTCCACTGAGGCCACTCGATTTTTACTAGCTGCTGCACTTTCTGTCAGTATGCTGCACATCTCGGCAGCATTTCTGTTTGTGATAACTGCAACTGCAATTTCATGTATCTGGCTGAGTCAGTGTTGCTTTAGATAGTCCAGTTTCCTCTCTTTTACTCCACTTTTGCCTTGTGTAAATGCACCCCCAACTTTCCCCATCAACACAAATTTTGCATATGAGCCAGTGTCCACACCATATGTAAACAGATCACATAGCTGTGCTTTTGTCTTCTGGGATGATACAGGTGTAATGGTCTCCACAATTTCATAAAGCCATACTTCCATAAAGTGTGAACAACCCTTGTTTTTGAATGAAGAATCTTCATCTGTGCCTGAAGTGGAGAAGTGATTTAGCCTTCTTTTCAGCATGTTGAATTGCTGATCAGCACTCACTAAGTTAACCAAACCAGTGAAAAGAACTGTACCAAGCTAAGAGAGTGCTAGTATCAGCAATAGCAAAAGCAAGCAACCTAAAAGGATCTAGCACCTGACATTCAACACAAACATACAACCACCACAATAGAGAATATATCTGAGAAAGTTTTATTAAGAAAATGTACATAGGCGGCCCGGTGGTGCAGAGGGCTGAGGAGCTGGATGCCACACCTTGAACCACAAATGCGACCCGGGTTCGGGAACGGACTCGGGGCACGGGGGCTGGCAGGGGAAGGAGAAGATTGATCATCTGGAGGACTGCTCTCCTCTCCTGGGGTGGGATGGGTGGGCGCTTTGCTCCAGTAGTGGCCCTAGGTGGAGACCAGGAGCACTGCAGGTAGTGGTGTAGGAGGGACAAAAAAACACCAAAACATGGAAAAAATGCTCCAGATTGGCTGGATGATGGCACCTGGTTCAAGCTACATCTGAAGACTTCCTGCTGGGTCAGCCCTCACCTCAGCAGCACCAAGAGGCCAAAAGGAAAAATAGTGTGTTGGGTCACCGCTACCGGTGCCTTCCCCTTCGGAGGAGAGGGACTCACTCGGCGAAGGGTAACGACAAGCTACCTCAAAGTAAGGCTGCAATTTGAGGTGGAAAGGATGCCCAGGGAAGTTGGAGAAGGTGCAAGGAACCTAAGATGCCTGAAAGAGTGGCTAGATCCAGAGCTTGGAGGGGAGGAAAAAATGGAATCTCAAAAAAAAAAGAAAACGTACATGGCTTTAATGAGCATGGCATATCACCAAAGTAGTTGCCAAACTCCCATCACAGCAGCCATATAAAACAACAGTATATACCTTGTGGAAGTTATTTTGCAAAGTCATTTTGTGATGAGAGTTTGACACCTACTTTGGTGATATACCTTACACTTTATAACCATTCAAGTTTTGTATAGTAGTTTATGTTGTTTTTGGTTGCTTACTCTCTAGATGAACCCTGTTTTAAGCCTTTTTGAAGAAACACAAACAATACAGAGAAACACACTTTTTTAAAGAGCAATCCTCTGCTACAAAAAAGCTTAAAAACACTAGATGCACATGAATTACAATTTAGCATTGTTTTCTAGTTATTTATTATTTTCTAACTTCCCCTCCTGTTAGTCTACTAAATAGGGTAAATAATGCATCACTTATTTCACTGAGCATTTCAGAATGTATCTGATTATGCCCTGCTAACCCCACAACTGCTACTTAATAACAGTTTGTTTCCATGGTGAGCACTGTAATGTCATAAAAAAGGGATTGTGAAGTTAACAAGGGAGAGGCAAAGGTTTTATATACAGATTTTTTAGATAGACTGCCAAGATGTGCTTTAAATCTTAAAAAGGAACATTGAAAATTAAAACAATTTATTCTCTAATAAACTGTAATAGTTGAAACATCTTATTTACGAAAGTACAAGCTGAAGTGTACAGTTGCGCTCTCTCTCTCTCTCTCTATATATATATACATATATATATATATATATATATATATATATATATATATATATATATATATATATATATTTACAGACTCCAAAAGGTAAGGCACTATCTAAAGCAGACATAACGCAGGACCTTGCTATGTAGGAACTCCGACAGGTAATATAGTTTTCAGCAAGACATGGGAAATGACCTTTCCATGGTTCTGCTGTGTGCAACCATTTTGTTGTGCTAATGCTTTCCCATATTAATGTGGCAAGAAATAACAAAGAGAAGAAACACACACACACACACACTGAATGAGTTATGATTCTAGGGCAACTTCAGTATCTTCCCTAGTTCTGCTTTAACCTTGTTTCTTTCTGCTCATGCATTCTCTGTTTATATGCTATCTGTTCTGCACTCTCCTAGATGCCTTCTCCCTTGTGCAGCTTTGCATCTTTCTTTTCTTTACCTCTTACACACAACTGCATTTTTCCCCTTCCTTTTTTTATGTTGATTGCAAGCATGTGCAAGAAATATGTTGCCGCAGCTTTCTCCACAAGCAGGTTGTGGAGGCGCGGCACTGTTGTGCCTAATGCCCCCACAGCCTGCAAAGGCTTGTCCCCCGTCCCTCAATGACGTGGCACACTGCTGCTGACATTAGTTCAGCCAGAGTGCCACAACTTTCTAAAAAATCAGCTGCTGCAATCAGGGACTGCCTCGTCATTGCAGCGTCAGCCGTCCACTGCAATGAGGGAGTGACCCGTCATTGCAGGGCGGGCTGTGAAAACCCTGATATTGTTCGTGAACATGGTGGCAGCTTGCCTCCATGTTCACAAACAATATAAACCTCCCCTACCATGCTTAGTTGCCGACGGGGACCCCAATCCCCATCGGCTTCACCGACCCTATGTTGATTGTGCTGACGGGGGAGCCCACTCCCTGTCGACATTATGTCAAACCCTCCCCCGCTGATATTGTGTGCCGATGGGGTGCCCAATCCCCGTCAGCATAATGTGAACCACCCTTTATTTGTGTGCCAACGGGGGTGTCCAATCCCCCGTGGGCTACTGTTCCCCCCCAAAAAAGCAGTCGGGTGGCATGAACCCCCCTTTACTTGTGTGCCGATGGGGGAGCCCACTCCCTGTCAGCATTATGTCAAACACTGCCCCCCCACTGATATTGTGTGCCTATGGGTTTCCCAATCCCCATTGGCATAATGTGAACCCCCTTTACTTATGTGAGCAAGGTTGCCCAACCCCCGCCGGCTACTGGCCCCAAAAGCAGTTAGGCATGCTGGGAGCCCACCCCAGCATGTCTAATGCCACTGTGAAAAAAACTGTCTCACCATGGTTTTATTGTTTTAAGTCTGTGAAATAAGAAAACTGTCCCTACATGAGTCTCCTGGCCCCTCCACCACTCACAACCTCCCACTATGGACCCCACCTCCCTACACCCCCCCTCGCCCCATACTTACCTCTGGAGTCCAGCGCGATGATCTTCTGTGGAACTTGAACACGTCTGCACTCTTCAAAGCCGACCGCGAACTGAGGAAATGCTGGTAAGCTGTATAATGGTAGAAATAGGATTTTTTCAACTTTAATGCATATCGCAGTCATTGTTTGGAATTTTTCCACCAAATTTTCAACATGGGGTTTTTGGGACCCCTCCTCATGAATTCTTGAACTGTCATGGCATTAATCCTCCCCGAAAGGTGGTTTCGTGGTCACTGTGCACTGTGCATGGAAGAACTGCGACAAGGCGTTTCCATAGTGTAGTGGTTATCACGTTCGCCTAACACGCGAAAGGTCCCCAGTTCGAAACTGGGTGGAAACATTTATTCAAGTGAGGGATAGTGAGACTGAAGGTGGAGGATGGGAGTCGCATGGAGGATGACAACAGTAAAGCTGACATTTTGAACAGGTATTTCTGCTCAGTCTTTACTGAGGAAGAGGGGGGTAATGGGTCTGAAGGGAGTACAAGGGGTGAGAATGGTGCAGAAATGGACACAAGTCCCTTTACATGAGAAAGGGTCCTGAAGGAACTGGAAGTAATAAGAGTTGACAAAGCAATGGGGCCAGATGGGGTGCACCCCAAGGGTCCTTAAAGAACTAAGAGAGGTGGCTGAACCTCTGGCTATCCTGTTTAGCCAATCACTGGAAATAGGGAGGTACCCAAAGACTGGAGGACAGCAGATGTAGTCCTCTTATACAAAAGTGGGAAGAAAGAGGAAGCAGGGAACTACAGACCAGTCAGCCTCACCTTGGTAGTGGGAAAGATCATGGAAGCACTACTGAAGGAGAGATTGGTGGAACATCTGGTTGTCAATGGACTACAGGACCCAAGGCAGCATGGTTTCACCAGGGGAGGTCATGTCAGACCAACCTCATTGAATTTTGACTGGGTGACTAGGAGGTGGATCAGGGAGGGCAGTGGACATGGCCTATCTGGACTTCAGCAAGGCCTTTGACACTGTGCCACATAGAAGACTATTACACAAACTGGGGAATATGGGTGTGGGTAGGACAGTAGTGTGGTGGGTAGGTAACTGGCTGGGTGGCAGGACACAGAGGGTAGTGGTAAATGGCTGTCACTCCACAGAGGGAAGAGTGACCAGTGCGGTACCACAGGGATCAGTGCTGGGACCGGTTCTATTCAACATCTTCATCAGTGACATTGCACAGGATCTAGAAGGCAGAATTTCACTGTTCACTGATGACACAAAGCTCTGTAACAGAGTAGACACACCAGAGGGTGTAGACAGAATGAGAAGGACCTGCAGAAACTTGAAGAATGGTCAAGGGTTTGGCAGTTGAAATTCAATGCAAAGAAGTGTAAGATAATGCATATGGGCACAACAACCCTGGCACAATATATCAGTTGGGGGTGAGGATATAGCATGCACCAAGCAGGAAAGAGATCTTGGGGTTGTCATCTCTGATGACCTCAAGGTAAGGAAACAGTGTGACAAGGCATCAGGTAAAGCAAATAGGATGCTGGGATGTATAGGCAGGGGCATCACCAGCAGGAAAAAGGAGGTCATAATTCCGCTATACAAGACACTAGTGAGGTCCCACCTGGAGTACAGTGTACAGTTCTGGAGACCATACCTACGTAAGGACATAGACAGGGTAGAGAAGGTTCAGAGGAGGGCAACAAAGATGGTACATGGATTGCATCACAAGTCCTATGAAGACAGGTTGAAGGAACTGAACATGTACTCCCTGGAGGAGAGGAGGGAGAGGGGATATGATAGAGACATACAGTATCTTACAGGGAGAAACAGGGTGCAGAAAACACTATTTTAAGTGAAAAAGATGTTCCAGGACTAGAGGGCATGGGATGAAGTTGGAGGGAGGACGATTCAGAGGAAACATGAGAAAGAATTCTTCACAGAACGGGTGGTGGACAAGTGGAACACCCTGCCAGAGGAAGTGGTGGGGGCTGAAACAATCACGGGATTTAAGAATGCATGGGATAGACATAAAGGAATTCTAGAGGTCAGGGGTAAGGGGAAACAGACTTCTAGGAAAACAAACTGAACTTACAAGCTCAAATGGGCAGACTGGGTGGGCCATAGGCCCTTATCTGCCGACACTGTCTATGTATCTATGTATCTATGTATCTATGTATCTATGTATCTATGTATCTGTGTATCTATGTAACCACCCTTCAGGGCTGATTAATGAAATAACAGTGGCAGTGTTCATGAGGTGGGCTCTCAAAAAGCCTATGTTGCAAATTTGGTGGAAAAAATCCAAAAAATGACTGTTTTACGAGTGTGCTTTGTGCAGTTGCTATGTACGCTTGTAACTTAGCGAATTTACAATATTTTCATGCCAGATTTTCAACATTGACATTTTGTCTCACCTCCTTATGAGCAGTATAGCTGTCATTGTTCACATCCTGGCCAAAATGTGTTTTCGCACTTCTGGCGTAGAATAGCGTGGTCACTGCATGAAATCAGTGTTCAGGACAGAGTAAGAAAATGACAGTGACACTGTTCATGAGTAGAGGTCCTAAAATGCCTATGTTGAAAATTTGGCAATGATACTCCATAAAATGACTGTGTTACGAGCATGTGTTACGCAGTTTTCATGCACGGTCATAAGTTCACGAATTTATAACATTTTCACTCCAGATTTTCAACATTGCCATTTTCCTACACCTACTTACAAACAGTACAGCTGTCATTTTTCCCCTCCTGTCCGAAATGTGTTTTCTCACTTTGGGCACAGAATAGAACAGTCACTGTGGGAAATCACTGTCCGGGACAGATTAAGAAAATGAGAGTGATACTGTTCATGAGTAGAGGTCCTAAAATGCCTGTGTTGACAATTTGGTGATGATAGCCCATCAAATGACTGTGCTACAAGTATGCATTGCACACTTTCCATGCACCCTTGTAACTTCGCTAATTTGTAATATTGCCATGCCAGATTTTCAACAGTGGCATTTTTTCATACCTCCTTATGAGCAGTACAGCTGTCATTTTTCACATCCTGACTGAAATGTGTTTTCACAGTTCTAGCGCAGAATAACGCAGTCGCTGTAGGAAATCACTATTTGAGACAGATTAAGAAAATGACAGTGGCACTGTTCATGAGCAGAGGTCCTAAAATGCCTATGTTGAAAATTTGGTGACGAAACTCCATAACATGACTGTGTTACAAGCGTGCATTGAACTGTTTCCATGCACCCTTGTAACTTCGCAATTTTGTAACATTTTCACACCACATTTTCAACAGTGGCATTTTTTCACACCTCCTTATAAACAGCAAAGATGCCATTTTTCACATCCTGGCTAAAATAAGTTTTTGCACTCCTGCCGGACAATAGCACGGTTCCTGTGGGAAATCACTGTTTGGGACAGATTAAGATTGAACAACTGAGAGGGGGGAGTTACTGAGCTCAGCTGAGCTCTGTCGGGACTGCTGCAGATTTGTTTGTGGGCAGAAAAAGGCCCCAACGCAAGAGCCCAGTACAAAAGGGCAACCTGCAGCACTGGGAGAAACAGAACGAGAGAGCAAGTGATGAAGGGGTGGCCAGACTCACCAGAGCGCTGTCAGGACTGCTGCGGATTTCTTTATGGGCAGAAAAAGGCGTCAATGCAGGCAGGGGCCCAGTAGAAAAGGCCAGCCTGCAGCGGTGGGAGAAACAATACAAGTGAGTGAGACAGGGGGGCTGAGTGAGCTCAACAGAGCTCTATCAGGACTGCTGTGGATTTCATTGTGGGCAGAAAAAAGGGGCCAATGCAGGCAGGAGCCCCATACAAAAGAGCCACTTGCAGCGCCAGGACAAACAGAATGAGCATGTGAGAGAGGGAGACTGAGCAACCTCAACAGAACCCTGTCGGGACAGCTGTGGATTTCTTTCTGGACAGACAAAGGTGCCAACACAGCCAGGAGCCCCATACACAAGCGCAGCCTGCAGCGCCAAGAGAAACAGAACGATTGAGTGACAGAGCGGTAGTGAGCGAGCTCAAAGGAGCTCTATTGTGACTGCTGTGGATTTCTTTGTGGGAAGAAAATGCAGCAACACATGCAGGAGCCCAGTGCAAAAGGCCAGCTTGCAGCACCAGCCAAAATGGAATGTGTGAGAGAGCTCAATGGAGACATGTCAGGACTGCTTCAGATTTCTTTCTGGCCAGAACAAGCTGCCAATGCAAGCAGGAGCCCAGTACACAAGGGCAGGCTGCAGTGGCAGGAGACACAGAACAAGTGAATGAGGGAGGGGGAGTGAGTGAGCTCAACGGAGCTCTGTTGGGACTGCTGCAGATTTGTTTGTGGGCAGAAAAAGCCAGCAATGCACGCAGGAGCCCAGTACAAATGGGCAGCCTGCAGTGGCAAAGAAAACAGAATAAACGAGCGAGAGAGGGTGGGAGTAAGTGAGCTCAACCGAGCTCTATTGTAACTGCTGCAAATTTGTTTGTGGCCAGACAAAGACTCCAACAGAGGCCCAGTACAAAAGTGTGGCCTGCAGCGCCACGAGAAACAGAATGAGTGACTGACACAGGGGGAGTGAATGACCTCAACGGAGCTCTGTCGGGACAGCTGTGGATTTCTTTGTGGGCAGAAAAAGGTGCCAATGCAGGCAGGAGCCCAGTACAAAACAGCAGCCTGCAGCACCGGGAGAAACACAATGAGCGAGTGCTAGAGGGGGAGTAAGCGAGCTTAATGAAGCTCTATTGTGACTGCTGTGGATTTCTTTGTTGGCAGAAAAAGGCGGCAACACAGACAGAAGCCCAGTACAAAAGGTCAGCCTGCAGCACTGGCAGAAACGGAAAGAGTGAGTGAGAGAGGGGGAGTCAGCAGGCTCAACAGACCTGTGTCGGGACTGCTGCAGATTTCTTTGTGGGCAGAAAAAGCCACCAACAGAGGCAGGAGCCCAGTACAAAAGGGCAGCCTGCAGTGCCAGGAGAAACAGAATGAGCGAATGAGAGAGGGGGAGTGAGCCACCTCAACGGAGCTCTGTCGGGACAGCTGCAGAATTCTTACTGGGCAGAACAAGGTACCAATGCAGGCAGGAGCCCAGTACAAAACAGCAGCCTGCAGCACTGGAAGAAACAGACTGAGCGACTGACAGAGGGCCAGTGAGCATGCTCAACAGACCAAAGCAATCAACATTCGGCATTGACAAATGCTTGTTTGTCTTCTCCTGTGGCCCTTGCCGTCATCCCCTACCCCAGGCACACAGCAAATAATGTATGCAAGCACACCATTTTTATGTTTGCTTGTGTGTGCAGCACACAAGAAACATTTTGAGGTGAGGAGAATAGAGTATTGTAGAGGTGTGGCAGTGTTTGGCTAAACCAGCCAATGCTTTCAGGGGCACGTCCCTTGGCCACCAATAAACAGAGAAGCTGCTGATGATGACAGTTTCAGAGCGAGCACTGGACTTGAAAGAAATCTGCCGCTCCAATCACGGACAGTTTCGTCATTGCAGCGGCAGATCTCTCCCACCCCCAGCAATTAGACAAATTCCAGCCATGCACATTACAGTGTACAGTAATGCACATGGCTGGATACAAGCAACTCGTTCTCTCTGTGTGCCTTTCCTGGTGAAATAAACGAGCCCTGCCATGCATAACTGGTGGTTCCTGCTGCACATCACACACTTTCCCCAAAGCTGACATTGGGGTGCCCAATCCCCATGTCAGCATGCCCCCCCAAGCCCGAACATATATATTTGCCAACAATGGGGTGCCCAATCCCATGTCTGTCACCCCCCTCCACTGTTGTGGCACACTGGGAGCCACCCCAGTGTGCCAAAATATTCTTGTTTTCCAACACTGGATGCCACTCCCAGTGCTTAACACACACCCCATTTCCCCTTTTTTGTCAAGTTGACTTCGGGGTGTCCAATCCCAGATTAGTATTGATCCCCCCAATAGTCTGACACACTGTGAGCCCACCCCAGTGTGCCAAAATCCATTTTATTTTCACCTGTAAAAAAGAAAACAGTTTCACAATGTATTTTTTTAACCTGAAAAAAAAAGAAAATGGTGCCTTGTCACTCCCGCCAGCCCCAATCCCCCAACACACACCCTCCCTCTGCACACCCAACCTCCCCACACCACCCCCTCACCCATACTTACCTCCAGAAGTCTGGTGCTTTGATATTCTGTGGACCAGGAACATGTTTGCACTCTTCAAAATCTGACCGCAAACTGAAGAAAAGCACTGTAAGCCCTATAATGACAATCAAAGGGGGGTTTCAACTAAGCCAATTTTTGGAGTTTTGGCCCCAGAGTCTCAACATGAGTTCTTGAGAACCCACCTCATGACCATTGACACTGTCATTTCATTTCTTTGTCTCGAAAGGTGATTTCGCGGTCATTGTGCAGAATTACTTTTTGGGGCTGATTAACAAAACAGCAGTGCCACTGTTCATGAGGTGGGGTCTCAAAAAGCCTATGTTGCAAGTTTTGAGAAAAACTCCAAAAAATTACTGCGTTTTGCGTGTGCATTGCACTGTTTGTATGCAAACTCGTAACTTCACAAATTTTTTATATTTTTATTACAAATTTTCAACATTGCCATTTTCTCACACCTCCGTATGAACCGTACAGCTGTCATTTTTTGAATCCTGCCTGAAATGTGTTTTTGCACCTGTGGCACAGAATGGCACAATAACTGTGCAAAATCAAGTTTTGGGACAAATTAATGAAATCACAGAGCCACTGTTCATGAAGGGAGGTCCTAGGCCATGTTGAAAATTTGGTGAACAAATTCCAAAAAAATGACTACATTACAAGCGTGCATTACACAATTTCTACGCATACTCATAACTTACCCACTTTTTTATATTTTCACTCCAGGTTTTCAACGTTGCCATTTTTTCATACCTCCTCATGAACAGTATAGATGTCATTTTTCACATCCTGCCCAAAATGTCTTTTGACAGCTGTTGTGCTGAATGACATAGTTGATGTGCGAAATCACCTTTCAGTATTGAGTAATGAAATGATAGATCTACTGTTCATGAGATGGGGTCTCAAAAAGCCAATGTTTAACATTTGGAGTGAAAATACTAACAAATACCTGGGGTGTTAGGGTTTCCAATCATAACACCCCACCCTGTACAGACTGACAGGCATCAGTTGTGTGGCTTGGGGTTGTCGTCCATAATGCTAACAACATTCCACCCCACCCCCACCCCACCCTGCAGCCACTGACAGGCATCGAGGTGTGTCTTGGGGTCTTCAGCCCTAACATTCAACTCATTCTCCTACATTGCACCCATTTCAGTTTATCTCCTTATAGAATGGGGTGAGCATAAGTGCCGAAGACCCTAAGACACACTATGACACCTGCCAGTGTCTGCAGGCTGGGGGAGGTGGAATGGCATGAGCGTTATGGCTGATACGCAAAGGCACAATCCAACACCTGTCAGGCTCTGCTGGGTTGGGGTGGGGTTGGCGTTAGTTAAATACTTCACTGGCATTTCTATTATGCATCTCTCTAACTCATTGCAGTACCAATGCCAATTCCAGCTAGCAAAAATTAGGCATTGACAAATGCTGTTTAAAATGCTTCTGCTGTACTTGTATAGGACAGATGTTGGTCTGGGCATGCACAGTGAAAAAACTAGCACAAGTGCATGTGTTACAGCAAAACATTTTGACGTATATTTGTTTTGTTCTATGTTTGATTGTCCTCATCTCTTGCCTTGTCAAAGCTCTCCCTTCCTTGAGTCTGCTTTGCCACTTACTGTGTTTCTACATTTTAAATAATTTAATGAGCATTCCATAGCATGGCTAAATCTATGTTTTCATTGGTATTCTTTCTGTTGTACATTTGAACCCCCACTATTAAAAATGACACTGCTCCCTGACCTTATGGGACAATAGGTGTAGACAAATGACTTAACATACTAATTAAAACCTGGTCACAGCTAAATTTAAAGGCATTCCTCTTTTGTTTATTTTTAATGTGAAAACATACTAATGCACACATTCAAAATGGGGAAAAAAGGCTATTGTATAAGAAGATAACAAGGAATAAGATACCGTCTAAAACTGAATAAAAACGTATAGGTCGATACTCTGTTGTTTTAAGTACCCTTTAACACTTGATCTGACTGCATTTGCAGTCCAGTTCCATTCTGCTCAATTAGACTTAGGCTTTAAATTATAAGATATTTCTTAGGACCTTAAAGGCCTTTGATACTATGTGCCAGCCAAGAGAGGTGTGTTATTAAGTGACCATTAAAAATATCACATGATTAAATGCAAACAATTTCTTAGGCTTTCAAAATCTCACAGATACACAATTCCCTTAACCAATCTATTATACTGCACAACAGGTAGAGGGATGGGTGACAGGCTTTTTTCCTGCCATCACTGTCTATGATTCAATGAAGGGGGGAGAAGACATCTATGTACACTGCTGCAGTTTGCAAGGTGAAGTGAGACCCTCCGCAAGCATTTAACAAAAACACCTCCACAAAGTACTAGAAAACAATGCAAACTTCTCTGCCAAGATGTAATGGAGGAGGCCTATAAACTGTTAAATATTTTTTATAGTCCACAAGTCTCCCTATTTACAGACTGTGCGTGTTTTATTTATATTGTGGTCATTCTCTCTTTCTCACACACATACGCAAACACACACGCACATACACACAAACACAGTCTGTATTTAGGGATGCTCTTGGAATTACAGTACTATTTATAGGCCTTCTGCTGTCACATTACATCTCAGGAGAGGAGTATTAACAAAAGATTGTTCTTTCAAACAAAATACTGTATCAATCAATCAATCAATCAATCAAATCTTTATTTATTCAGGCGAACATCATTGAGCACAGCTCATTTGCAAGATGGACCTGATAAGGCCAAGGTTCAATAGTTGGTACATATACAGTTATATTTAAAACACTTAGATACAGTATTCAAAAACAAGATTGCCTAAACATAACAAGACAAAATAGGATCATATGAATGCACACTATCTAATTTAATATATACATATCAACATTGGAATTATCTTGGTATATCTCCTAATTAAAGCAACCAATATTTCAATGTTCAAGGGTAAGTCATAGTGGACTAAGAGACGCAGTGATTGAATGACTGGATGATGGTGATCATAGACTGTGTTAGGTGTCTTGGTAGGAAAGTGTAAGAGTGACCTGAACAGAGGCTGGGGCTAGCACTAGGAGATGTATGGTAGGGATAAGGGCTAAGGTATGTGCCAGGAAGTAATGGGAGAAGACTATAGACAGGATGTACGGAGTCTGTGGGGTTGAATTTATTGGGAGGTGTATTGCCACCTGATGTTGGCTGCCTGAGGAGGGGAAGGTTAGGAATATGAATATAATAGTATTTGTGGAAGCAATTGCATTTTTCTTGAAAGAGACTTAGGTATAGATGCTTAAAGGATGCTAATGATATAAAGTTGTTCAGCTTCAGGGTCTTCTGTATCATATTCCATGATGTAGCTAGTACATAGCTGATAGCAGATCTCCATTGCCGGGTATTGAATTTAGGCACTTTGTGCATGATGAAATTATGGCTTCTTAGGGCATAGGTACTAGCTGTGGCCTGTGTTAAGCAGTCTAAGATATAATTTGGGATCATCTTAGTCAGTGGTCTGTATGTCCATACTGCGGCATTTCTGTTTCTTCTGAGATGTAGAGATGTCCATCCGACTGCAGCATAGAGAGATCAATGGTGAGTGCTAAATGGTAGATCTGTTATAAACTTCAATGCTCTGTGGTATAGTGTGTCCAGTTTGTTTAGATAGAAAATAGGGCAGCGACTGTAAAGGAAATCTGCATAGTCAAGCACTGAGATAAATGTGGCCTAGGCCAGCCTCTTCTTGGAGTCTCTGGTTAGAAAGTGCCTTATTCTGTAAAAGAGACCAAGCCTCTGGCGAAGTTTTTTTAGAAGTTCTTCAATGTGATTTATGTAGTCAAGTCTGCTATCTATCCAAACCCCCAAATACTTGAATTTTTCTACATATTCAAGGCTTTCACCAAGAATAGTGGATAGCTGGGGGAGATTGTTTAGTGAGGAGGGACTTGTCTGACTTTGGGTGGAGAAAAACATTGCTTTTGTTTTTTTGCATTTAGAAGAAGCTTTTTTCAATAGTTGATGTTGTAGTATATGGAATTCCGCTTGTAGAACTTCACAAGCTGTAGCAAAGAGGTTGCTGACATACAAAACAGTGTCATCTGCAAACAAGTGTACAGTGGCTTTGGTAAGGTTTGAGTCAATGTTATTGATATAAATGGCAAAGAGGATAGGGCCCAGGATGGATCCTTGTGGAACGCCTCTTTGCAGCGGTTTGAGTGGAGATAGGTGTCCTTCAGCTTTCACTTGCTGTGTCCTTCCTGTGAGGTAACATCTGAACCATCTAAGGGAGGATGGATCTAAACCTATGGAATGCAAGGAAGAGAGGAGCAGTTTGTGGTCCACTGTATCAAACGCCTTGCTTAGGTCTAGGAATACAGCACAGACACTATTTTTTTTATCATCCAGTTCGGTTTGCCAGTCGTTTGTTACTTTAGCCAGTGCAGAGATAGTACTATGCTTGGTTCTAAACCCAGATTGTGCTGGATTTAAAAGATTAGCCTCTTCAAGATATTCTCTTAGCTGGATGATCACTAATTTTTCTAGCAGCTTGGATAGCACTGGAAGGATAGAGATTGGTCTATAGTTCTTAAGGTCCATAGGGTCCCCTGATTTCAGTAGTGGGATAACTTAGGCTGTTTTCCAGGTTGTGGAAATAGAACCAGATATTAATGAAAGATTAAAAAGGTGTGTTAATGGAACTGTGAGTGCTTGTATTGCAATCTTTAGAAAATAGGGATCAAGGGAGTCTGCACCTGCACTTTTTTTGATATCCATTGCGAAAGTAGATCCTCCACTTGTTTCAACAAGACCGGTTTGAAGGAGAAGGAGGATTCAGTTATCCAAATTCCAGTGCTCTGGGAGCTTAGCTGAGCACGTAGTGCATTAGCTGGAGAGGTGTCAAATGCAAGACCAGCAGTTGTAAAGTGATTGCTGAATGAATCCAGTATTTCCGTTCTATCTGAAGTTGTTCCCTTGTTGTGGTGTATTTGAGCTGGAAGTGCAGTACTAGGTTCTTGTCCTGTTAAGCCCTTTATGGTGCTCCAGAATTTGGCAGGGTTGTGGTAGAAGGAGTTGAGTTCTGCCATATAATAGGCAGCCTTTGCATCCCGTACTTTCCTGGTACAGCTATTTCTGGCTTTCTTGAACATCATCCAGTCATTTGGGTTCTTAGTCTTCCTTGCCTTTTTCCATAGCTTATCCCTCTCAAGGAGGGCAGATTTAAGGTCAGTTGTAAACCAGCGGCAAGTTTTGTTTTTGATTCATACCCTAGTAATTGGTGCATGAATGTTAAGGGCACCTAAAACTATGCCATTTAACACCTCATGTGCTTTTTCCACTGTGTCTGCTAGATGGAACACTTGCCATCTTGTAGAGCGATTTAGTTCTTGTAGATACGCCTCAATATTGAATTTTTTCGTTGATCTCCTCAGTATGAATTTAGCCGGGGGTGTTAGTTTGCCGGATGATCTTATTCCATCAATAAGGCAGTGGTCACTTATATCACTGAAAAGAACTGCAGCCTGTGTGAAGAGGTGAGGTTTACTCACCAATATGATGACTAGTAATGTGCTGTTGCTCAGATTCTTTTTGTTGATTCTGGTTGGTTCATTTATAAGTTGTGGAAGCCCATATGTATCACAGAATGATATTAAGGGTGCTGCTGCCTTGAATAGCCAGTTTAGGTTTAGGTCACCTAAGATTATGGTTTCTTCTGTACCCTTCTTGATTAGGTTTCCCAGGTGGGCTAGAAGCTTAAGATCAGCTGAGGGGGGCCTGTAGCAGCCAATTAGCTGTAATGCTGCGGTGTTGGAGAGGGCCACTTTGAGGGATAGGCATTCGAATTCTTTGGGCATAGATGTTGCTTCTAAGCAAGTTACAGATAGATTGGATTTTACCTATATAGCTATTCCCCCGGCCCTTGTTTGACAATCTGCTCTGAATACTTGGTAATTGGGTAAGTTTATGTCTCTATCTGCTGTGGCAGGTCTGAGCCATGTCTCCGACACCACTAGAATGTCTAGCAAAGTATGATTAACCCAGGCTTGTAACATCGTGAGCTTTTTTAGCAGGCTGCATGCATTGATGCGGAGAAAACTTAGACCTTTGGTCGAGGCTAACTCTGCTGGTGAGGTAATGCACTCTGGAGGGCCTGGATTAATTTGTATATTTCCAGCGCAAATCAAGATAAAAATTAAGTTTCACAAGGGCTTCAAGAGGTAAAATGAGGAGTCTATCTTTGACCCTCCTTTTACTTTTCAGGGGCCTCTGTTTTAATTTAAACCAGTCAAATAAGGGGTTATGGGTTCTTGCCAACTCACTAAATAGCAGTCTGGTGGTCAGGCGTAATGGGGAACTGTTTACCCAGTAATGGAGCACCAACCCATATGATAGTAGAACAGCTTGAGCCCCTTCATAGAGGTTACCTCACTGGTTGTGCTGCAACATAGGTAGGTCATATAAGAGGATCCGGTCCTTCTTTAATGTTGATGTGATAGAGTAGGAAAGTGAGTTGCATTTTCCAAGGTGACAGTGACAGGGAGGATATCTGTCTCCCTAATCACCGTGAGTAACAGTGCAAGATATATCCAGAGGGGTCTCCCCATTATGAAAGCAATGCTGATGATTAATACAAGCTAAAATATGGCAATGTAGGTAGAGAGAGAGCAGTAAGGGAGGGCTGCTGATTTGACGGCACAGTGGAGGATATGGGGCAGATTACTGGTCAGCGCGGCACTGGGGGCGGGAATTGTAATTCGGCGGGAAGATGTCTATAAAAGAAACACACAAGGAGGGGTAGGGTGGGTGGGCAAAATTTGCGGCTTTCCCATAGCTTCCTTCACTGTCCCTCCCAGTCTGATGGTCCCTGGAGGCGGCTAGGTGATTGCCAACCGCCCCCTGGCAGATCGTAGCCCCGGCGCTCAAGTGAGGGCTTCAGACAGGGATCTTCAACTGGGAAGAGACAGAGGATGGCACTACGATTAAAACTTTAGCAGGAACAAATGTTTCTGCTGGGCAGTGAGTCTTAAAATTATCACAACAAAAGGCTATGGGGGGCTGGGGCACCGTAGCATCTGGCCCAATTCAAGGGATCAAAAAAGGCTGTAATCACTTTACCATGATTTACAAGTCACAATTTCCCCCAAAAAATTCACAGTTGTATGAAAATAGCTCTTTTTAGCAGATTTTAACAATTTAGGCACTTTCCCAATACGGCTTTTGCAAAGAAAATCAAGCAATGTTAGTGAATGGAGCAGGGGGACCAATCAGATGCGAGGCCACAGAGAGCGCTCGCCCTCCGATTGGTCACGGCTTTCCTGTACCTTCCCTCACTGTCGCTCCCAGTCTGAGGGTCCCTGGAGGTGGCTAGGCGGTTTCCGACCGCCTGCTGGTGGAGCGTAGCCCCAGCGCTCAAGTGAGGGCTTCAGGCAGGGATCTTCAACTGGGCAGCTATACAGATTGTAACAAGCAGTTATCAATGCCAGCTGTATATGCACCTTTCTCTCCTAATTTTTGCTCATTTAGGCAGATAATATGAACATGGTCTTAAACAGACAGATCTCATTTCTCAGTCTATATATTTATTTTTGTTGGGGGGGGGACATATTCTTCTTTCCCAGATACTGGCCTTCCAGTGAGTCTTCATTATCTAGAGGGAGTCTCTAACCTTCATTTTCCAGTCACCCTGGTTGTTTCCCTCAAGTAGCATTGCAAACTAAGTACATCACCAGACCAGCTCTTCCTCAAAGGGTCCTTTAGAAAGAATCAGTAAAGTGTTATATTCCACTGTTATGCTATCCTTCAAAACTTGCCTTAAAGGAGTCTAAAAGTCTTAAGGTAGCTGGATCAGCTATACAGATTGTAACAAGCAGTTATCAATGCCAGCTGTTTACTTGTTGGCTTACTTATATTTAATGCATGGTTGTCGAGCATAGATAACACAGAGGTTAAAAGTAACAAATTAACAACACAAGTTATAGAAGTAAAATGGTTAGGGAAAACAGGAAATAAACACATTACATTGTTGTCTTCTTAGATTCTTAAGCCACTCATATTTGTCCCTTGGCTTATCAAGAGTGATATATAGAAACAGAAACATAGAAGCATAGAATTTGATGGCATTTGACTGCAGATAAGGACTGCTTGGCCCACCTAGTCTGCACATTTCTCTATCTAATGGATAAGCTGCAGATCCCTGTTAACCAACAGCCTATTTCCTCTTACTCCCCACTACAATTGCCTTATGTCTGTCCCATGCATTCTTGAATTCCCCCACTGTTTTTGACTCCACTACATCCTCCAGAAGGCTGTTCCATGAATCCACAACCCTTTCCATGAAAAAATACTTCCTCACATTACCTCTGAGCCGTCCCCCCTCTATCTTCAAATTATGCCCCCTTGTTCTTGCACATCTCTTTTTCTGAAAGATGCTACTCTCTTGGACTTTGTTGAGTCCCTTAAGATACTTGAAAGTTTCTATCATGTCCCCCCTCTCCCTCCTCTCTTTGAGGGTATACATATTAAGGTTCTTTAATCTCTCTTCATATATCTTGTGGTGTAGATCCTGCACCATGTTAGTTGCCCTCCTCTGGACAGTCTCCATCCTGTCAATGTCCTTGCAGAGATGGGGTCTCCAGAACTGCACACAGTACTCCAGATGGGATCTCACCAACTGTCTGTACAGAGGGATAACAACTTCCTGTTTTCTACTGGCAATGCCTCTCCCTATGTATCCCAGTATCCTGCCAGCCCTCCTTACTGCCTTCTCACATTGTTTGCCCACCTTAAGGTGATCAGATATGATTACCCCCAGGTCCCTTTCCATTTTTGTTGTTGTTAGTATCTCAACACCCATTATGTACTCTTCCAATAGGTTTTTGTTTCCCAGGTGCATTATGTTGCACTCCTTTGTGTTAAATCTAAGCTGCCATACCTTTGACCATTCCTCCAACCTTGCCAAGTCCCTTTGCATCCTTTTAACCCCACCTTCTGTATAGACCCTGTTGCAGATCTTTGTGCCATCTGCAAAGAGACATACTTTTCCTACCAGTCTGTCTGCAATGTTACTTATAAAGACTTTAAAGAAGACCGATCCCAGTACTGAACCCTGTGGTACCCCGCTAATAACCCTTCTTTCTTCAGAGTGGACTCTGTTTATTATTACCTTCTGCATCCTGTTGTCCAGTCAATTCTTTATCCAGGCTACCACCTTGGGCCCCAACCCAAGGCTGGCTAACATTTATATTAATCTTTCGTGTGGTACTGTGTCACATGCCTTACTAAAGTCTAGGTGGGCCATGTCCACAGCCCCTCCTTGGTCTACTACTTTGGTCACTCAGTCAAAGAAATCTATTAGATTTGTCTGATATGACCTTCCTGCTGTGAATCCATGCTGCCGTGGGTTCATGTGCCCATCTGGCCTCTAGGAACTGACCAATTTTTTCCTTCAGAAGTGATTCCATCATTTTCCCTTCCACTGAGGTCAAACTAACCAGTCTGTACTCTCCTGCCTCTGTCTTGCTCTCACTTATGTGAAGGGGAATCACATTTGGCCTCCTCCAGTCCTAAGGTACCATACCATCCTCCCACAATTTGTTAAAGAGTGTAGTCAGTGGTGTCACCAGTTCTCCCCTTAGTTCTTTTAGAATTCTTGGGTGAATTCCATCAGGCCCCAATTGCTTTGTCAACCTTCAGTTTAAAAAGTTCTTTCAGAACCCTTTCTTCTGTGAATGGATAGGTATTGACCTCCCTATCCAGAGTGCTTCTATTCCTTGATTTAGGTGCCTCCCCATCCTCTTCTTTTTTTGAATACTGAGCAAAAGTATTTGTTCAGTGTCCCTGCTTTTTCACTGTGACCCTCTGCCCAACCTCCTTTCCCTTTATCAAGCCTCACTATCCCTCCCTTGGTCTTTCTTCACTCCCTAATGTACCTATAAAAGGTTTTATCCCCCTTCTTAACTGAGTTGACTATCTTTTCCTCAGTTTTGGCTTTTGCTATTCTGACTGCCTTCCCTACTTCCTGCTGCTTTAACTGGTACAGTTCTCTGTCCTGCTCCTTCTGTGTTTCCTTATACTTCCTGAATGCTACATTTTTCTCCTTAACCTTCCCTACTTAGCACCTCTTTTGAGAACCATAGTGTTTTTTTCTTTCAGTTTGCTTTGTTGGTTTGCTTCACACAAAGGCTTCTTGCCTCTGTGATGGCTATTTTGATTTTTCCCCATTGTTCCTCCACTCCTCCTTCTTGCCCATTTGCTAGTACTTTTCTGAGGCACTCTCCCATTTTCCCAAAGTCAGCCCTCCTAATGTACAGTACTCTTGCTTTTGTAAGGCTAGACTCTATGACTGTGTTTATCATGAACCACACTGTTTGGTGGCTGTTTGTCCCCAGATTGATACCCACTTCTAAATCTGAGATCCTTTATCCATCCCTGTTTGAAAGTACCAGGTCTAAGATTGCTCTTTCCTGAGTGGGTTCCACTGCTAGCTGTCTGAGGCATGCCCCATGTAGGGCATCAGAAATAACCCTGCTCTTGGATGTGGCAGTAGCAAAGGTGCTCCAGTTAACATCTGGCATATTCAGGTCCCCATTAACAATAGTTTCCCCTTTTCTGCCATTCTAAGGATGCCATCTATCATTTTCTTCTCCATTGCCTCTCCCTGAGATGGGGGTCGGTATACATCCCCTGTGCGGATTGTGGTGCCATTGCCTGTCTCCAGGGTGACCCACAGTGCCTCATCTACTCCCTGTTTATCATTTAGTTCCATTGCTTTGGTCCTTTTGCTTACACAGAGAGCTACTCCTCCTCCTCTTTACCCTCCCTGTCCCTCCTGCAGCTTGTGTATCCTGGTATGTTGACAGCTCAGTCATGGTTCTCTGTGTACCAAGTTTCTGTGACTGCCACAATATCCAGGTGCCCCTATTCCATCAAGGCCACTAGTTCAGGGAGCTTGTTACACAGACTACAGGCATTGGTACTCATCACCCTCCATTTTTGATGGCCTTACCACTTTTAGCTCCATCCCTATCCTAGAAAGTAAATCAATGGATACATTCAAATATCAGTTTGACCAACATATGTGAAATGCAAAATCTAATTATTTATAAAAATTATTCCACCGTTGGGTGGCGAGCTCACATAAAGGTGATACCTTCTGAGCTTGTAACACACTAAGAAACTAGACATCTCTGTGTTCCAGAACTGCTCAGTTTTGTTTTACAGGTCTCAAACACTTATAAAAATATTTGTTTTATGTAACTTTTTTTTTCATTTAAAAATTCAAGATTACAGGACAAGGTCTACAAGATGAAAATCTTGTTAATAGAATGTCATAAGTTAAAAATTTAACAATGCAATATAACAGCAAACACAAAACAACCACAATAGACTATGCCTTCACTTTATGAAAACAACAAGATGTCTTGAGATGACACTCTTGAGTAGCCAAGAGACACCTAAGGCATTGCATTTACCAATATTACCAGCACTTATAAAAGCATTTGAAGATTATTGCAACTAGTTACAGTTTTAAAACCCAATACAGGGGTTACTAAAAGTATTTAAACCTCACAGACACACACAACTGGCTAAAGTGTTAAAACCTCATACAGACAAACTTTGTTCCTTAGGCCTTCAAACCTCACACAGGTACAGAAGTTCTAATAAACGTCACAAAGACACACCCAGAAATACAGCTCTTAAGCTTATAAGGGTACCTGATTAGAAGATAGCTACATTAATAGTGCCAGTCAAGAGAGCGCTAGTCCATATAGCGCTACCATGAACAGTGAGTGGAGATGTACAGCGCTTACTATATACACGCCCCTGGTCGCTGGCCATGGTGCTGCTAAAGGACAAAAGCAGCCAAATACCAAGGGCTGGCCGAGTTGCTCCCATGGTGTGGAGGGTTGGGGCATAGAGCTGCTCAACTGGAAAGCAGTGGCGATCAGGGTTCTAATCCTGCTCTCCTACCATTTTAACAGACTGTGGACATGTATTTTTTTTCAAGGGGTCATGTAAACAGTATTCCATGGCACCACAAATTTTAAATTTCCCCATGTTTGCCCCCCCCCCCGAGTGAGAATCCTTAAGTTCATGGTGGTGTGGGGACAGAGCCCCCATGTCAGGTGGTGTGGGAGTGGAGCCCCTCAGAAAAATAAAAATAATGGCATCTTGTCATGCTATTGTTGCTGACAGCATTCATCCTTGGTTCTGGCCCATGAGTACTTACAGAAAGACTTCATCACCCTCCAATACAACCTTCTCACTCATAAGCTCCTCCTCAACACCAAAAAGACTAAAGCAATGATTCTCTCACCAAAGTCTACTTCCAGATGTCCACATATCACACAGATTCAAACACTCTTAGATGAATCCCTTGAAGTAGTTGATACCTTTAAATACCTAGGGTCCTGGCTGGATAACAAGCTCAACTTTCTGTGCCACTTAAATGAAACCTTGAAGAAACTAAGACAGCGATTAGGTTTATTCTATCGCATTAACACCTACTCATGTTAGAAGCCAGAATGAGACTAGTACAAACTACATTCCTACCTATACTGGACTACGTGACTTCCTTTTACCGGTCATTGCCCATCAACGATGCTAAACAAACTGGACACCTTTACCACGGGCTTTGAGATTTATCTTAAATCTACCCCGTAGTACACATCGCTGTCGCTCTATACCAGGTTTTGGGATGGACCTCACTCTCAACTAGAAGAAAAAGGAATGCTGTCCTCTGACTTTTTAGAGCATTATCTGATAACCTCCCTGCATACATCTCGAACATCTTCAAATGGGCTAAAGGTTCCTATGGCCTGAGACGTTTCTCCTTAATCTGTTTCCAGATTCCTAGAGTGAAAACTACCCTTGGATCAGCAGCAATCAACTTCTCACTTCCATCACTTTGGAACACTATGCAAGACTCATTAAAATTATCCTCACTTCCAAGCATTTTCACATTCAAAGCTCTATTAATGAATTATCTGAAGGAATCATGCAACTGTTTCAGATGCCGATGACCCCTAAACCTCGGGTGCCACTCTCAAATCCTATGCCTAAGTATCTCATCCACCACATTCCTAACAACAGAAACCTAGGACCTACCAAGCTAGTTCCTTAATCCAAGATGACCCTGCCTATTCTCTACCTTTTACCTATTCTGGCCTCCCTTTTGGCTGCCCACTCTTTCACCCCAATTTCTACCCTATTCCTTAATACCTCCTTATTTTTTATCATTTAGGTATGAGCTCTTACTCAGCGTAGACCATATGGGATTGCTGTCTCTTCTCATTTCAGTAAAGCTTATCATTATGTACCTTTGCATGCTAATTATGTTGACTGGTATGTATAGGCCCATATTGACCGGCACCTTCACAATGTTTTTTCTTTTTTATTTTGCACCGTTGTCCACCGTAATGGTAATCTTATGAAGTGTACCGTATTGTATTTATGCCCAGGACCACCTTGAAAATGAGCTTGCTCAATGATGTTTATGCCTGGTTAAATAAAGTGATTGACTGATTGATTGATTGATTGATTGATTGATTGATTGATTAATTGTTGGCTATGTTATGACCCAGTACCTCTTATAAGTCCATCACATGGACATGATGCAGTTGCTTAGGTATTGAAAAATCTGCCTGATAGGACTCACACTTTGTTAGACCTTTAAACAGACCAACACATACAATTGTGTACAATCCAGTGTAAATTATATTACTACTAGAAGAAAAAGCTTACATTCAGACAACCAGAGCAGCAACAATATAAACCACAAAGTGAAAATGTGAGTACAACACTTTGATTTTGTTACATCACACAATATTAGAAAGTTGGGCATTATAGTAAAAGGTACATATCCACAGTCTCCCAATAAAAACCCAATAGCATATTGTGCCCCCAAAACAGCACTTCATCAAGAGTCTCTGGTTGTGTGTGTGAGCTTTTGCTGCTAGAAGTTGTTCCTTTTGCTTATACACCACACATTTTTGAGCTGACCCCTCTTCTTTGTTGTCAATTATATTAAACCATTTAGTTCTAAAATGTTTTATAATAACTGATAAGCAAATTTTCTATGGGCTCAACCAGTTATTATTTGCCATAATGACTGGTTGGTTGTTATGGCAGACATGCACTGCCTCAGATTCTGTAAGCGCAAGCTCTGTCCTCAAAGCCTCACAGGTGCTGCCTCTTTTACTTCCATCTACAGCTGTGAGAACAGACATGCTGGTATTTAAAACAGCTGATTGTACAGATGCTACACAGAAAATACTAACTAAAGCAAGTTATAAACTGAGGAAAAAAATCCAATTAATGTCAAAACAAACAAGCAGCCATGGTCTCATGCAAACAGAGTCACCATGGAAATGGAGACCTTGTGATACTGGAGTTGGGGCAAGGTCATTGGAAGAAATTACATTGCTCAACAGTTTACAGGTTTTCTCCATTTAGAAATTTTTCTGGACTTTTTTAACAGAATCTACATGTTCACATCATCGTACCACAAGGAGTGCACATTCCACAGTTAAAATATGAGTTTTAAAAACATGCCAGTTTTGGCAACTTCTCGAACCACTGGTCACCTGTTTTGTCGTTTTCTTAATTCAGATAATTCAGCATGCTTTTCTACTTAAGAGCCTTCATAAATGCTCCTGTAAAGGTATTTTGACACATTTGTTTTCAAACTATATACTTCTGTTATGTTTTTTACTGTTTAAACATACAGGCCAAGATATTCAGAAATGCACCAAACGTCAGCGCAAGTCTGGCGCAGCACAAATCCGATGCACTGTGGTGCAACAGGAGCCATATTCAGAGGTTGCACCAGATGAACTGCGCCAGTGCAATCCAGCTAAATATGGCACAGTTGCACCATGGCACAACCAGAGTTGCTCCATGGTGCACCCAGAGCTGCGCCATGGCACAAACACAGTTGCACCATGATGCAGAAAGAGATGCTACAGCACAACTGGGGAAACAGAGCAGCAGAGCAACAGAGGGTGGCATGGCACAGACAAGAGACCCAGGGACAGAGCCAGGCAAGCACAGTGACAGGCCACAGGAGGCCTCCACCAGCAGGGCACAGTAGGATGCACACAGGCACCAAGACACCTTGCCCCAGAACACAACAGTGGCACAGATAGCAGGCAACAGGAGGTTCCAATGGCCAATGGAGGGCCACCAAGGGATCCCCCTCTGCAGGCTGCAGGTTGTGTCTCTCCCACCCACCCAGACCAGAGCAGGCCACACCTAGGACCATGCAGCCAAGCACACACACACACACACACACACCACACAGGCAGCCCACACAGTAGGTACTGAATGTGCCAGGATGCATGTAGCATGGCAGACCACATGGGACAGGCCATACAACTCCAAGCAGGGGCCTCAACACAACGTGCATAAGTACCCAACCAAAGACCATGGCCATGTGCCACCAGCATGCACACACCTGCCACACACCCCCTGACAGCCTCCCCATGGGCACCCCAAGGCACAGCCACTGACCGAGGGGAGGGACACCACCACAGTGGGACACACTACAGCACACAGCAGTGAACCACAGAAGCACAACATGCACCCTGACACATGCACACCACAAGGACAGACACTGGGCCACTTCAGCATGGCTCCTCATGCCACCTGCAAAGCAGACACTGACACATGCAGGTAAGTCAAGAAATATATATTTCCAAAGCAAACTATTTACAACAACAAGGGGGTGGGAAAGGGTAGGAAAGTAAGGGAATGGGACAGGGAAGAGGGACTGTACAGTGAATGGGGGACTGTAGAGGGAGGTACAGCAGGGGTAATGGGAATGCTGGGGCCAAACTACCGGTGGCCATGACCTGCTGCCCCTTGGTGTCCACACCATCTCCGTCCTCCAGCAGCAGGTGGCAAACCTGAAGGACTGCATTCATGGTGGTGGATGTAATCAGAATTAGCTGCCAGAGCAGCCTGTAGTATATGGGCTTCTGACGTCTCCGCTGGACACCTATGACAAGGGACAGGACAGGTGATCAGTGCAATGCCTGAAGGAAGCATGCCAACCCACAGCACGCAATGGGCAGCAGGAGCACATCCCCCCAAAGTCCCATACCGGCCACCTGCGGGGGGGGTGGGCCAACACCTGCCAGCAACTTGACACACCATGACAGTGTACGGTGGTGGTCCCCCCGCTGCACAATGGCCACCCAGCTGAGCAATGAAAGTCACATGGCACAGTGCACTGGCAGCACCATAGCAATGTCAGTGGTAGCCGGTGCACACCCAACCCACCAACAGCTGGTACACATGTCCAATTGATGTACCACAGTGGCATGCACCACGCACAGTGTGACACACACAGCTGCCATGGCATAGGTGGGCATACCCGCACCCACACCCCCATCAGCCCCCATGTACTGTGCAAAGGACCATGGCAGTGCCTACCTGCCCTCTGCGGCCCTACTGGTGCTGGTCCCACTCCTGTTCCACCCCTGTGGCCTGCTGCAGCCTGCTGTCTGGCTGCTGCTGCCGACTGTGCCCCCTGGTGATTCCAGGCCCTGGGAATGGAACAAAGATAGGTACACATCAGGAAACATCCACAGCTGCTGCCCATCCCTGTGCACAGGGTGAGCCCTTGCCTGACACGTCCAGCATGGCTGCATCGCAATGCAAATGGCAGTTGGAAATGCCACTCTACAATGTGCACAATGAAAGTACACCACTCTGCAGGCATGCCAGGCAACATAGCCAACACCACAGTACAGCACCAGGGCACACATGCAATATGGGCTGACTTACCTGGCTGTGGCACAGCCCCTCGCCTGATGCATGCCTCAAGCCTCCTCTGGCACTCTGGGTCCCACCTCATGAGGTCACCGTACTGGTGGCAGCATTGCTTCCCCATCCTGGCCACCTCGGTCCTTTGCTGCAGCGTGGCAGCAATCCTCTGCTACACTGCAATCCTTGGCTGCTGCAGGGACACCTGGCCAAATAGTCGGGGTTCATGGGGCTGGACAAAGGCTACCAGGTTGATGAGTTAAACTGGTGTTTAGTTCTGGGCTGTAGGGCCACATCTCTGTGCTATGCTATACAGTGAACTTGGTGACCAAAATGGTGGTAGTAAGTGCATGTATCCACGACATGCGCCAGATGCGCAATGTGAGGGAACATATGCTGTGTCTACCCATCGCACAGTCTAGGATGCCGCGGCATAAGCGTGGCTATGTGGGTCACCAGGTGGGGGTGACCCAGGGGTCAGGGATCACAGCAGAAGTCAGGGGTCACCCACCTCTGCGCAGTGCTCATGTGTGCGATAGTAGGCCTGGCGCATCATGCGCCATGCCCCTGCATCATTCTGTCAGTGCACAGTGTGCAATTGACATCATGATACCGTTCTGTGCATACACACTGCGGGCCTGTGCACCATGCATGTGTGCGCATTGCACCATGACTTGCTCCAGAACATTCTCATTGTGCACGGAGCAAAATTGCGATATTTGGACACCACATGCAGATGAGCTCACCAGCCAATGCATGGCACACTGGGTGCATTAGCATGTCATTACTGTTGTGCCAAACCTCATTTACATGTGTTGTGCCATATACAGTAAGTGCCATGGAAGAGCACAAGCCATGGACCCGTGTTACATCCTTTCGAGGTAAGTTGTACATGCTGCTGCAGCTCACTGGGAGCACACAGCACAGCAGGGTGGGACAGAACTGGGTGATGCTGCCCCTGACGTGGGCCTGCTTGCAAGCACAGGCCCAATTTCACAAAAGCAGAAACAGAGGCCCTGTTCAATGCATACCTCAACAGGGAGCCCTTGTTGACTGGTGCCACGGGCACACGACAGGCCAGGGCTGGGGACTGGGAGGAAGTGGCATACATCAGCCAGCATGGCAGCCACCATCAGTCCACACAGGAGTGCCAGAAGAAGGTGGGCATGGACAAGAGACACATCGAGGTGAAGGTGGCGGCCATCTGTGCATCCTGGAATGCCACCAGAGGAGGGCCTGCAGATGCGCCACCGCTCATGGTGCAGGAGGAGTTGGTGGCAGTCACCATGTGCCACAGCACAGTGGAGGGTGTGCCTGGTGATGGTTTCCACATGGGTGGCAGCCCATCACTGCATGGTAAGTATGTCAGCCTCACATAGCTGGTTGCATGGAGGGTGCGTACACAGGCATGCTGGCATGTATGCAGCTGACATGCATGTCATGTACATGTGTGTGCACCCATATGCATGCCATGCTGCAGGACACATGCAGTGGCTGTGTGGGGGGGCACGTGGGGGAAATACATCACTGACATGCCTGTCTTTCTCTTGCAGCACCAGCACACCTCTGTGTTGATGATGGTGCGCCGGCGGCAGCAGCAGCCATGGATGCTGGAATGGCCCCAGAGAACCAACCATTCACCTTCACTGGCATTCAGGGGCCCAACAGGCTGCAGCTCACCACCACTGTGCAGGTGGATGTCCTGGACCAGGGGTCAAACGAGGCCCTGGATGTGTTCCTGCAGGATGCCAGCCTTGGTGTCCTCTGTGCAGAGACACAGATCGTAGCAGGGTCTGACACCTATGATGATGTCACAATTATCCTGGATAGCATGGCCAACATTGTGGGTGAGATGCCCCTGCTGGCCACCGACATGGGTAGCATGCCCAGTGCTCTGCCAGCAGTGGAACAGCTGCCCACCACCACTGCAGGTGCAGCAGTGTGCACTGACCTGGTGGTGTGGCTGTGCAGGTGCTGGGTGGCATGCAGCAGCCAGATGGGTGACAGCAGAAGGCTGCGGGTGCCACCGGGCAGCCAGACACAGGGTCCACCACCAGTGTGCCTGATGTGCCCATTCCCCCTTCAGACCCCACTGTGCAGCATCCACCAGAGAGGGGGACTGTGCAGCATGGCCGGTCACCACAACAGGATCGGAGGCTGGCCCAGAGCACCAAGATGCCAACCTGCTGGCTGAGCATACCCATTTGCTGTGGGTGTCCATTAAGCAAAAGGTGCTGCTTGCCACTGGGTGTGCACACTGTGTGCGGAGGGGCACCAGTTAGCTGAGCAGCAGTAGAGGGGCACTGAGCAGATCCTGGCAGATACATCCCTGGATCGCATTACCACTGTGATCTTGGATGGCTTTGCGCTGCTGGCTGCCACAAGGTGTGGCTGGGCACAGATGACCCCTCACAGTGCACTCTCCACCTCACAAACCCAGCGTCTATTGACTCCAGTGCAGTCGAAGCCAGGTTCTGATCTCAGCATCCCAGGCACGCCTGGGACTGGCCTGTTTGGGCACCTTCACACCTCTGCGTGGACATGGTCACGGTCCCACAGTTCAACCCCTGGGGGGCTGTTGCACACCTCCCATGGCCAATGCACAGCTTGTGGCTGCTGATTGGCCCAGGTGCAGCCACCTACATGGCTGTGGTGGCCATGGTTCAGTTCAGTGGACCTGATGCATGGGCCGCCCTGTCTGTGGTCTGCAGCTGCTGCCAGTGTGCACATAGGTGGTGTGCGTGTGTGCCTACCACTGGTGTGGCACCTATGTGTCATGCCATATGCTGCCTGTATGCTTGCATGCCTGGCTGCTGGGCCGTGTGGCATGGGTGTGATGATGGCAGTCTTGCATTGGTTGTGCCTGTGCACCGGTGTGATGCATCTAATCCATGCCACATATCACTGCATGTGTGTGTGTGGGGGGGGGTGCTGTCTGTGGTGCTGTGTGTAGTTGTGTGTGGTTGTGTGCCCCTTTCTCCCCTACCCCTGTTTCATGCCTCTGTGTGTGCATGCCCATTGCCATGCATGCTCCTGCATGCATGCTGTACCTGGCCCATGCATGTGTATTGCACCACCTACCTGTGTGCACCATAGTGCTTCCATGCGATGGTGTCCCGGTGTCATCATGCCTACTGTTGCAGCTGGAGATCCCTCCACCCAGGGGGGCGGCTGTCCACCTTCCTCCAGCCTATTGCATCCATCATCCCCAAGACTGTCAACTTCATCAGCCTCAACAGCAAACCCATGATCAATGGCCATGTTGTGCAGAATGCAACAGGCCAGGAATAGGCCACAGGGTCTTGAGGGGCTGTAGTGTATGGCACTGCCTGATCTGTCTAGGCAACAGAACTGTGCTTTCAGCATGCCAAAGACATGCTCAATGATGTTGAGTGTGCTGGCATGTGCCTCGGTTTAGTGTTCCTCTTCTGGGGATGACAGGCGCCGGTAGGGGATGAGCAGCCAGGGCCGCTGTGGATTGGTGCTGTCCCCTGTATGAATAATGACATGGCTAGCCCTCTGCTGTTTTATGCTGCACCCCTTTCCTGTCCCTGGTGCCCACGCTAACATGCACAACCTTTCCTCCCCCATCCCATGGTCTACTCTGCCCATCACCCCTTGCCCATGCAATACTCACCCACTAGGTGGCCCATGAGGATGTCTCCATCTTCAAACCTGTGGCACAGTGCAGAGCTGTGCCAGATGAACACATCATGTGCACTTCCATGGTGTGTGATGCAGACATTGGTAATGTGCCCTGTGGCATTGCACACCACTTGGAAGATGACACTTAGGCTCCCCTTCCTCTTTATATACACCACACCCTCAGGGCCAGGAGGCATGCAGATGCCCACGTGGGTGCAGTCAATGGTCCCAATCATGCCAGACATATGTGCTACCCTGTGGAAGTCCTGCATGGTTGCTCTACGCTCCACCTGTGTGCTGGGGAAATGGATGAATTCCATTGCATGTGGCAGCAGAGCATTGAGGAACTGTGTAAGGAGATGGGATGTGGCCAACTGGGTCATGCCTGTGGTGTCCCCTGTTGGTCTCTGGAAGATGCCTGTGGTGAACAGGCAAATGACGTCTGTCACCTTCATCTCCACTGACATGGCATGGCTCTGTCTGGTGGGTGCCTCATCACCTCACTGCACAGTTTGCAGAGCTGCCTCAGAATGTTCCTGTTCAGGCGGTACTGGCCCACAATCTCTGTGTCACTATTCTGCTCGAAGGTGATGTGGGCACGGTACCACCTGTGTCAGGCATACTGCCGATGGGCCCTTCCTCAGCCACATCACTGTTACTCCTACCCCCTCACACCCCTTATTATGGCCTACATCATGAAGGGCACACTATCCATGGCCCTTGCTGTCCAATAACCCCCTGGGCAGTTGGCTGCTGCTGCCTGTGTGCCACCTTGGTGCACTGCCTGGCAGTGTGTCTGTCTGTCTCTGTCACTCTCTCTGCTCCTCTCTCCCTCTTCTATGCCACCTCTGTCCCTCTCCTTCTGTGTCTGCCTTGGTTTGTCTCTCTCTCTTTCTTTCTTTCTTTCTTTCTTTCTTTCTTTCTTTCTTTCTTTCTTTCTTTCTTTCTTTCTTTCTCTCTCTCTCTCACTCCCTCTCACCTGGTGCAAGTGCTGTCTGTGTGCTCACGCCCTGTATTTATAGGAGCAAGTCTGCGTGTGCATCTTCGATTTGATCCACACTTGCACCATGGTTTCACTGTTGAATATACCACTGCCCTGGATATTCATGGGAACGCCCCCTGCACTTGCGGCTGCATTCATTATAGTTGTACACTGGCACAATGAGATTTGTGTTGCACAATGGCTCTTGCTGAATATGGCTCCTTGGCACAAGTCCGCACTTGTGCCAGCGCAGCTGCTTCGAATATTCGGGCCCCAATGTTTAACCCTCCTTGAATCCTGGTTTTTCACCATTCCATGGTTAAGTTTTTATAGTTTCTGGTTGGAAACAATTGCTCACTAGAAATTATAAAAAATAATGCATGGCTTGTAGTTAAACTCAAATTGAATACACATTCTTGGTATGTGATGCTGGATATACCCCTCAAGCTTCACTCTCAGAGTTTATGTAGCACCACACACATAGATGTGTATTAAATTCTCTTATGAAATGGGCAAAATAAATCCTGAATCCTGATTGACTGAAAGCCATTTTCAGCCATGTCCTTATCAGGACATAAACTGCCAGCTGGTACTCAGTATGCCAAGCAGAACGCAGCACACAGAGAAATCATTCTATGCCACCAGTCTCCTGAATCAGCTCACAAGCCAGCATCTGACATTACTACAACTGCTGCATTGGGAGAGCATTGTCCACAGCAGAGAAACAGTAAATGTACAGGAAATGTGCCAAGGACTATATCCCAACCCCCCCCCCAACCCGGCACGACAACAACATTTTCAAATTTAGTACCTTTATCAACTTTTCTTCACTATCCATCTCTAGCAACTGTGTGGCTTTAACTCATAGTATTTAGAATCGTACCCAGGATGAACCTCCGGTCTGTTTCCACCTTCAAAAGTCTCCATTCTCCAGTCCACCCACTGACTCATCTACCTCTCCTCATCCATGATGGGACATAAAAAGTAAAGTCAACATCATCTACCTGTAATGGCATCACACAACAGAAGGACATCCTGTGAAAACTGTGCAGTACGGCTGCCGCTAACGAACAGGCTTGCTCACAGACAAGCTGGCCGGTGGCTGCAACTGCAAAAGAAATTTTAAAGATGAGTAAAATACAGTAAATGTAAAATAAAAAAATTAAAAAAACTGTTTCTATATCAGGGAGAGACAGACTGCAGAGCAGAGAGACAGACACCATAGAAATGAACTGTTTCTGTACTGAGAGAGAGAGAGAGAGAGAAAGAGAGAAACACCACAGTGGAAACTGTTCCATAAAGAGCCCAACCTCAAAGTAGCTGGCAGGCACATCAGAGAAACAAAGCATAATGAGACTTAAACTAAAAAAAATTAAAAGAAGTGTTTGTCTGTTTGAGAGACACAGAGATTGGAGGAGAGAGACACAAACACCATCAACCTGCAGTAGCCCTACAGACACATAATCTACAAAGATGGTTTATTTTTCTATATTGTGGATATTTAACACTATTCAGCATATTTTTTCTTAATTTTTTTTTTACTTGGGGAGTTTGTTGGGGGGCAGGGTTGCCCATTTTATCAGTGCAATAAAACACTCCAAGGTGAGGATTATGGGCTGATAAGAGCAAGGCACTCAGCTCAAGTGCCTCATGCCTCATAAAGTACCCCGAGAGTGCTCTTATTAGGCCATAACCCACACCTTGGAGTGTCTTATTGCTTACTTAATATGCGTCACCCCATGCATTATTTTCTATATAATTCACAAACATATGCGATTATAGAGCCACATTCTACCTGCTGGATCTACCCCTTCATGTTTTTGTTCCATGTGTGACAATGGCAACATAAGACAGTTTCCCCTCTACTGAGAAGCCTTCTTAGAGATTTGTTTGTTATGAAAAGAATATAACAATTCATCTTTGTTTTTGGTGGTACTAAGATCATTTTTTACTTTAGACAATAATCTTAAACCTACAATGTTTCAAATCTCATTTATGCACTATATGTTCATCATTTAAGATTTTTAGAACACATCAGTTTGTAAACATTTAAGTCTCACAGCCAAAGAAGAATCAGATCACCTCCCATGTCATCACTTCTAGTCCCCCCCCAACCAATTACCTTCAATTTTATAATTAACAAATGTTTCCATGGAATCCTTCCCATTGGTTCTCCTTTTTGGTTTTAAACATCCAGATCATCTACCCAAACAAACTGTGTTTTTCATAATGGCTTTTATTTTAATAAATAAGAGATGTCCCTATAAAACCAAATATTAAAAGTGATTCTCTTCTCCCCATGATGACAAATCATTTTGTAATAATTTTAGCCAATTAGCCAGATAAGGATCCTTTAGAAAAAGGACACATGTCTCCTCCACTCTAGCTGATGAAAACCTCTGCTGTACTTTTTAGCTGCATTGTCAACTACCAATAGAGAATAGAATTTATGCCAAAAGTATGCCCATAACATTTCCCCAAAATAAAATACAAATACCAATATGCTTCAGACACATAATACTGCAGCTTTTCCTTTACCACCTTGAGATAAGATGTAGCAGTCAGTTTCTCTTCAGTGAGTCTGCAGATGTACATAGGTTTATGGTTACCAAAAGAAGATGTCCATGTTTTATAGCTACCTAAATGGTACCAGGTTGTCTGGTGAATTTTAGACACCGGTGGGAAGATTTACAATACAATTTGAATTTTATGATTGGCTGCCACTTTCAGTTCCAACAGTTTGTGGAAGTGAAGTAACAAGTCAACTGTGGAAATGTGCACAGGGTGCCCAATTTTCAATGAGCACTGCAGGACTTATGTCAAGCCATCTGTCAAACCCTTTTTTGGTACAGCTGCACCAAACACCTTTGCCACAACTCATAAAGATTCATTAGATGATAAACAGGTCAGATACCATTAGCCTTGTATTGACCTGCACCAGATTAAAATCTCCACTTTGTAACAGTGAGCAGAAGGTGGTTATCTAGACCCTGTTAAATTGTTTTATGCTGCTGCTAGATATAGCAGATGTTGGCAATGAATTCCATTGGGACATAACCCTCTGGGAAAACCAAGTCCCTCTCTGATTTTTTATAATGATCACCTCTAAAGCGCATATCGTGTTCCCTGACCTTTATTGAATCTGGTCTAATGCTTAGCCGTATACATTCCCAAAGGTCCTGGTTAACCAATGCCTTACAAACAAGGCACGTGTCCCCCCTGAGTCTCCTATATGGGAGTGAATGCAACCTCAATTCCTGGAATCACTCCTCATATGTCCTATCCCTGAGGCCAGTTACAAACCTGGTTGCTCACCTCTGGACCCTCTCAAGCCTTCTCAGGTCTGCCTTCTGGTGTGGTGTCCATAAGTGGCTGCAATACTGTACTCTAGGTGTAGACGCACCAGCGATACAAAAAGCTGTATTGCTACCTACCTGGCCCTACTCCTAATGTTCCATTTAATAGATGCCAGAATACCATATCCCTTTTTGACCACACCAGAACATTGATCTGTGAAGCCCATGTTATTTGTGATTAGGACTCCCAGGTCTTTTTTGGACTTGGTAGTGTTGAGTTCCCTACCATCAATATTGTATTTGAAGTTACAGTTATTGCTCCCACAGTGCATTAGTTTACACTTGTCCATATTGAACCTCAACTTCTTTTTACAAGCATTATCAGCCATGACATTGATGTTTTCCTGGAATGATTTTGCATCATTTTCATTTGTAACCAGTGCTCACATTTTGATATCATCTGCACATTTTAACATCCAGGCCTTTTTCATGTACATAATAGAAGTAACTAGAATGTCAAGTAGGGCTGGTCCCAGTACTGAGCCCTGTAGAACCCCGCTGGTCACTCTTATCCAGCTTGAATAATGACCCTTTACAGTCACTCATTGTTTCCTTCTAGTCAGCCATGTTATAATCTGGTGTACTATACCTTCATCCAGGTTGATCTCAATTAAAGTTTTAATTAACTCAGCATGGGATATACTGTTGAATGCCTTTTTAAAATCAATGTATAGTACATAGACAGGAACATCGTTTTCTAAGGCTAGGCTTACTGGATAAAAAAAAAAGAATTAAATTGGTAGGACATGAACTTCCCTTTCTGAACACATGCTGATATAGGTCTATTTGCCCTCATCTTGGTAGAGTGGGCATAGTTACAGCATTTTACCCAATTTACAGCAGCTTGCACCAAACATTTGTTGCAATTGCCATGAAAAGGGTACTTGGGATTGCTGCATGCTAGACCAGAAAATGTTGGTCTAACTTATATCAATTGTCACATAGGATCAAAATTCTCAATCAACGGTTGGGAGAAAGTCACAAACCCCATGTGCCACATGTTTGGTGCACCAGGAGTTTATAGCATTTGGGGCTGTTATCTAGCCCAGGGTTGGGGTTGGGGATACTATGTCTTTGTGCAAGTGAATTCACTTGAAAACTGTGGAAAAGCAAGATGCAACCAAATATAGACTATCTCCAGCTAACTCCCTGTCTGCATTTTCACAGAGTACAAGTGACTTCACTTGAATAGACTGCTGAAACCAGAAGCTCCAGCAGGAGCCTATCAGCTGGTTGAGCACTTCCATTGCAGTAAAGCGTGGCTGGTATGTGGAAGCTGCGCAGCCACCCAAGCATGCACCTTGGAGAGAACATAAGTCTCATCCACAGCAGTGATGCTTGGTGTCACTTGATGTCAACATTTTACCTGTTATAACTAGACACAGTCATCTAAAGGGTTGTTAAAGTGTCAGAAGATGGTATTGTGAAGAAACTGAGCTGCATATGTACATTATGTGCCTCTAGTGGTCAGCTGGCATAAAGCAAGTAAACAGACAAGTACAAATCAATGGCATCAACTATTATTTTATTTCTAATTTTGATATTCATCCTCCAGGCCATCCCCAAAAACCACTTCCGGATTGCACCCCATCAGACCCATCACCCTTTCTTCTCCTGGGTTTACTCGATCACCACTTACTCAAGACCACTAAAGTGGTACTTTGAGTACCAGATGAGTAGCATGAGACCTCAATGGATGTCAGCATCTCCTTTGGCAGACCAGGGCTTTCATTCTGCTGGTTTTTACCCTAAAGGGAACTGGTGTATAATGATGTGCCTGTGCACAGTGAGGTAAGCACATGCAAGCGTACGTCAATGTCCCACGACTGTTGTGTTGGTCCTGGCTGTGACACTACTTGGTTTCTGTTAGATAGTGCATGTGATGTGGGACACAGATACCTATTCATCCTGAAGGAAGATAGCCATCCGGTGGGCTCAGTCTCCAATAACTCAAGCTTGTACAAAAACATGGTTCATGCTATCACGGCCTTGGCTGTTCTTGGTGATTCATTATTCATGATACTGACTGACATGTTTAGACAGGAGACAGCCCATCCTGGTCCACTGGTGACCAGAAAAAATGAAGTCACATTCCTCTTCCCACATTATAATATCTATCTTCTTTCTCCCTCTTACTATTTCTGGTCCCATGTAATCATAAAATAAAGCCCATCCCCACATCCTTCTGCATCCCTATTCCCTTCCTGCCCAATGTCTATATTGTCAGGTGGAAAATAATGCCCTTTCACTCTTTGTGCTTCATTCCACCCTCCTATCACCTTCATCTGTGTCCCATCTTCCTTCACTCTCCCTCACTCCCATGCTGGCTTCCTGTAATCAAAAAGTAAAACCATCTACCCTCCCTTCGCATTCCAACACCTCCAAGCTTTCTCCCACCAAGACTAAAGATGGGCAAAGTGGCCCCAATTAATTCCGTGAAGTGATTTGTGGAGTGAAGGTGAATTCGCGGAGTATTCCGCAACATGAAGTGGAGTACTTTGAGTTATAATGGGTAACGTGAAGTCCATTGAAAACAAAGACTTTGCATTACTCCACCTTCCCAAACCACTATTCCACCAATTCTTAAGGTGAAGTACATTGAAAACAATGTACTTTGCCTCACTTTGCCTTGTTTTTAAGCTCCAAAGGCGAATTTTGCAGTGATTCATGGGATTTCAGGTCACATGGGCTCTAGATTGTTCTGCACAGCCTCAGTTTGGGGTAGTGTGTATAGGAAGCTGTAGGAGACAATCTGCTCTGAGAGCTCTCTGAGATTCAGACCTTCTAAGTGCTGTTAAAAAAGCCTTTTTGAGTCATTTTTCTTGCTGAAACTTTAGTTCATCAATTATAGGAACCCTTCCTGTGCTCATATCATTGAGCTTTTATTGTTTGTGTGTGGATTTTGAATATTAATGTACAACATTCAGTCTGTGTACTGAGAAACAGTGGACCTGTGATTTGGGGGAAGTGCGTATCTGTGGTGTAGGTAGATAAACTTGGAGAAAAAGACAGTGCTTTCTGAATTGGTGATATTTTTCTTGTAACACTGTGTTAATGTACACACTAATATTTTCAATAAGTCTTGCCATTTTTTGCTGATTGTTGTGGTGCAGCAGTGCATAATTTTAGTTTGTTTAAAATATGTGGTTATATTACTGAAGTTTTAAATTTACTATGCATTACTTTATGTGTGTGTGTGTATGTGTGTGACACGTGTCATTAAATTAGACACCTTTTATTGTGCCACATAATAATTTCAGCAATGTGAACCTGCTATCCACTGCAGCTGTGTAATTTTTGTACTTCTCTGTGGTATCTTTACTGGTACTAATACTAGTGACTGTTTCTGCAGCAGTGCAGTGCACTGCCCCCCCCCCCAACCGGCAAAGGTATTCTTTTCCAGATTTGATTTTTTTATGGTGAACACTGGCTAGGTGTTGTGCCTTTGCATCTGCATCTGTTCAGTGTGCTGTACAATCTTAATCTGTTTGTATATTTGCATCTCTTTAGGGCCCATTCTTCATCTGTAACTTACTTTACTTGGTATTACTTGGTATGAAAGAACAGAAGAAGGCCAGAGCCCATTGAGACTGTTCCCCAAACTATGTGGGACATTATTTATCTATTATCCCTCAACTAAACATCTAATTTGTTTTTAAAGACAGTGGCACTATTTGCCTCTACCAATTCTTGTGGCAAGGTGTTCCATACAATGGATGCTCTTATTGGAAAAAAGTTTCCCCTTTTGCTGGTTTTATAAGTTTTTACTTCAAGCTGTTTAATATGCAGTCTCAGAACATGTCTCCTTTTGGAGAGTGTTAGACCACATTTTTCCATTAGATCTGGTGAATTTATTAAATGAAACACCATAAGCATATCACCTCTTAATCTTCTAGTTTGAAGAGAAAATAAACCAGTAGCTTTTAATCTGTTCTGATAATCCAAGTTTGTTAATCTTGGAATCATTCTAGTTACTCTCCTTTCCCTGTTCAAGAATTGCTATGTATTTTTTTTGGTTTGGATTCCAGAAAGGGGAGCCATAGTCTAGATACGGTCTAATGTATGCCCTATACAATGGAATAAGGCATTGTTCAGTGTGATTAACAAAAGTGCATTTTATTTGCTTCAAAAGTCTGTTGGTCATGCAAGCAGTTCTAACACAGTGATCATTTGATGTAAGTTTATTATTAACATATATCCCTAAATCTTTTTCACAATTTGATGAGTGAAGTGGTAGTCCTTTTATATGATATATCGTTTTTGGATTGTTTACAAATGCACTACTAAACATTTGTCTTGATTAAACTGCATATGATTTTCATTTGCCCAAAGTGTTAATTTTTTCCAAATCCTTCTTTAATGCAGAAATATTTTCTTGATTATTAACCTTGCCCCCCAATTTAGTATCATCTGCAAATTTAACTATGCAGTTATTTGGCCCTGTTTGTAAATCACTGATAAAGAGGTTAAACAATGTTGGTCCCAAGACCGACCCCTGTGGTACACCACTTGTCACACTACCCAAATCAGACAAGATATAATTAATTCTGACTCTCTGAGAATGATTTGTCAACCAGTTTAAAATCCAGTTGACAATATCAGGTGACAAACCTAGATTGTGCATTTTAGTAATGAGTTTTTCATGTGAGACTTTACTGAAAGCTCTACTAAAGTCCAAAAGAATTACATCAGTAGGGATACCCACATCTAGTAGAGTACTTATATTATTGTAAAAATATATCAGATTGGTGGTGCAGGAATACTTGGGATTAAACCCATGCTGACTGGAATCATAAATTCCTAATTTTTTACAGTCTTGATCTATTAGAGACTTCATTACTCGTTCCATTAATTTACCAGCCACTGAGGTCTGGCTAATTGGACGACAATTTTGCACAGAACCTCTATTACCTTTTTTAAATATGGGAGTAACTATTGCTCAATGGCAATCATTTGGTACAATGCTTTCTTGTAAGGATTTATTAAAAATAATTGACAAAGGTATATATATATATATATATATATATATATATTATAGAGGTTTCGATCAGAAACCATGGATGAATACCATCTGGTCCTGGACTAGTATTTTTTTTTAGTCTTTTGATAGCCTGTATCATGTCAGTTCGATAGAACCTATGATAATCTACGTGGTGAACTTTAAATGTACTAATAGGTGATTTTTGAGAGAAAACAGAACAAAAGTACTTATTAAAGAGATTTGAGGTTTCTATATCAGATAGAGAAGAGCCATTGGTTATAATGGGACCAATGGTCCTTGATACACCTTTTTTACTATTTATATAGTAGAAAAGAGATTTGTGACAGTCTTTTGTGTGAGCTAATTTAAATTCTAGCTTATTTTTTTGCCAATTTAATAGAATTTTTTAAGTTTTTCACAGATAGTCTGTATTTATGTAATAGAGTAGTTTTAAATGGAACAGAGCTATTCTTAAGTTTCCTAAAAAGTTACATTTTTATTTTAATCTGATTTTTAATTGTCTTGTTGAACCAAGGGGGAATTTTTCCTTTATTATTAAATTTCCTCAGTTGTTTCTTTGGCTACCCTTCAGAGTACTGGACAGGTGTGGTGCATAATTCTGCATGAACATTGTACTCATTAATATGCGTTTATAAGTTAGGACCATAATTACGAGTCACTCATGATACAAATCACGTTCTTCATCATCACGGTCACAAATGCAGTTACAAATCACGATTCACAATCATGTTATGAATCACAGCACTAATTTTTGACTAGTTACTTGGATGTATTGTAAGCATGTTTTGTAGTATCTCTCCAGGCTTCACCACCCCGCCATTGTACTCATTAATAAGCATTTTTAAGTCAGGGAAATTGTGCTACAGCTCATCGGGGAAGTACAGCCATAGACATTTGCATTCCCAATACAGTTCCATATTGTTTATCTCACACGGTTGACACCAGATCCCATTCTTCATCATCACGGTCACAAATGCAATCACAAATCACAATTCACGACCACATCATGAATCACAACACTCATTTTCTGACTAGTTACTGGGATGTATTGTAAGCATGTTTTGTAGTATCTCTCCAGTCTTCACCACCATGCCATTGTACTCATTAATGAGCATTTTCAAGTCAGGGAGTTTGTGTTACAGCTCATCAGGGAAGTACAGCCATAGGCATTTGAGTTCCCATTTCAGTTCCATATTGTTTATCTCACGCCGTTGACACTGAATCACTTTCTTCATCATCACAGTCACAAATGCAGTCACAAATCCTGATTCACAATCACGTCATGAATCACAACACTAATTTTTTGACTAGTTACTTGGATGTACTGTAAGCACGTTTTGTAGTATCTCTCCAAGCTTCACCACCCCGCCATTATACTTATTAATAAGTGTTTTTAAGTCAGGGAGTTTGTGCTACAGCTCATAGGGGAATTACAGTCTTAGGCATTCGCACTCCCAATACAGTTCCATATTGATTATCTCACACCGTCGACACTGAATCACATTCTTCATCATTACAGTCACAAATGCATCACAAATCATGATTCATGATCATGTCATGAATCACAACATTCATTTTTTTACTAGTTACTTGGATGTATCATAAGCATGTTTTGTAGTATCTCTCCAGGCTTCACCACTCCACCATTATACTCATTAATAAGCGTTTTTAAGCCAGAGAGTTTTGTGCTACAGCTCATTGGGGAAGTACAGCCATAGGCATTCACATTCCTTCCCATACAGCATGTGAGTTACAGTACTGTAAGTAGTGGTGGGCGAAGTGTCCCCAATTTGCTCCATGAAGTGATTCATTGAGTAACATAGAATCCGTGAAGAACTCCAAAATGTGAGACAGAGTACTTCACTTCATAATGAGGAATGCAAAGTCCATTGAAACCAATGACTTTGCATTATTCCACCTCCTCCAAACCACTTCTCCACCAATTTTAAGGCAAAGTACATTGAAATCAATGTAATCCGCCTCACTTCACCCTGTAATTGAACTCCAAATGAAATTCTGCAGTTATTCATGGGATTGCAGGTCACACAGACTCTAAACTGTCTGGCACATCCTCAGTTCTGGCCCGGGTAGTGTGTGTGCAGTGGTAGCTGGAGACAGTTTGCTCTCAGAGCTCTGCGATTCAAAACCTCTAAAAGCTGTTTTAATGCATTTTTGAGTAATATTTTTTCATCAAAATTTAGTACATTGATTGTAGAAAACCCTTCTGTGCTCATATCATTGAGTGTTTATTGTTGTGTGTGGATTTTGAATGTTAATTTAGAACAGTCAGTCTTTGTACTGTCAAGTGTGCTTTGGGGAGGGGCGTATTTGTGGTGTAGGTAGATTAACTGGGAGAAAACAGCAGTCTTTCTGTTTTGGTTATATTTTTCTTGTATAACTGTGTTAATGTAAACACAGTAATATTTTCAGTAATTTTTGATATTTTTTTGCTGATTGTTGTGGTGCAGCAGTGTACAGTTTGTCTATTTAAAACATTTGGTAATATTACTAAAGGTTTTCAATTCGCTATGCATTACTTGAGTGTGCGTGTGAGTGTGTGTGTGATGCCTGCCATTAAATCAGAGACCTTTTATTGTGTTACAGAGTAATTGCAGCCATGTGAACCTGCTATCTACTGCACCTGCATGGATGTTTTATACTGCTTTGTGATATCTTTACTGGTAGTGGATTGTTACTGCCATGCACTAATCCCCCAACTGGCAACATGTATTCCTTTCCAGATTTGGAATTGTGACTTGTGAACACTGGTTAGGTGTTGTTGTGCCTTTTCGTATGCATCCCTTGAGTATGCAGCACAATCTTAATCTGTCTGTGCAATTCCATGGCACCATTAATTCTAGGAGACTTCATTTCTTGTTATGCTCTCATTTTACTTCTTCAGCACTGGGGAATTTTCTGAACACAAGACAGTAGCATTTTGGGGATGCATATTAATTCTGGTGACTCTGTGTGTGACCTGACCACTGCATGCATGACTGTGTGTGCAATTAATTCTGGGAGACTTTGCATTTCTTGTCACACTATCATTTACTTCATCAGCACTGTGAAGTTTTCTGGACAGAAGACAGTAGCTCTTTGAAGATGCACATTCATTCTGGTGACTGTGTGGGTTGGATGCTACCAATATTGTTGTCACTCTGCCTTACTTTGTGTTTAACGCGGAATGACAATGCAAAGTAATAATAACAAGGCAAATTTTTTTTTTTTTTTAGTTGTTTAACCAGGATTAGCACACTGTGCTGAAAGTTCTTTTATAGGCACGACCTGGGAGCACTGGGACGTTAAGTGACTTGCTCAGGGTCACACAGTATGTAGGTTAGCCTTTCCTATGGGGTACATCTCATAGCCAAGTGCCAACGCGAAGTGGACACTTCGCATTCACTTCTCTGGTGGATTTTAATTTCACTGCATCTCTAACTAAGACCCAAATTCACAATGTCTCAGTTACTCCATTCTGTCTGTTAGCTCCCCATGGGAATCATTCTCCATATTGCCACCCCTCAGTCTATGATTTTCAGTAGAGTTGTACTTTCACCTTCTTGACTGGATGTCACTCAATTTGAGAATACCACATTAAAGGAATAATGCATGACAGGGTGTGTGTCATGCTGGGATAACTTCATGCCTCAGGTGGCTGGGCATAAGGCCACAGGCCAAATGCATCCAATACCCAAGAAGTTATGTTATCCCAGCACGGCACACACCCTGGAGTGCATTATTCCTATTATACAATGGCTTATTTGTTAAAAAAAAGGAAAAAGGTCATTAATGATTTTTTTTTTAATATTTTTCTAAATGTGTGGGAATACTAACAAGAAAAATAGTTCTGGTTATTTTAGCCACTAGGTGGAGCTCCTAATTTTATTCTGTCTCTCACGTCCCAAAACACACTGTGGCTCTGCTACTCAAACCTTCCATCCTGAAAGCATTGTGTTGTCTTGCTCTGTGTCCTAGTAGCCTCTGTGCTGCTCCCCAACCCCCCAAAACACACACATTTCTGAGCCAGTTTCTCTGTCTTTGTCTCCATTTTTCTTTTTTAGTCACTGTGAAGCTGGAAATCACCATTTGTCTTGTGGTTTCATGATGGCATTCAATTCCCCTCCTTCCCACAGTCTGTAAATGACAGTGGCACTAGTGTTCTGGGTTTTGATCTCCTGGTATAGCTGGTGTGTGTTTTGTACCAGGAGAAGAAAGAGCAAACCATGAACATGAAGGAAACCATCTCTGGTAAGCAGAAAAATATTTTTGCTTTTGAAGAGAAGTGTGCGCTCACCTCAGTAAGTTAGGGGCAGGCAGGGAGATTTGAAAACTGAAGCCAAATGCAGACAACTTTATTGGAACTTGCAGCTTCATTGAGATTTTTTTCTTGTCTGTTTTGTTTAAGTGATACCTGCTTTTAATTAAAATCACTGTACTCATTATGTAGTGGTGAGCAAGGTCAGTGATGTTGTCGCCCAACCGAGAGCATGAAGCAGATCATGCTGACGGCTTCACTTAGTTTTACTTTTTCAATTTATTAGCCAATGAGGGGAATATGCTGCAAGTATTTGGAGGGAAAGTAAAACTGATTTTTTGTGTGTATGTTTGTGTTGTTTGTGTGTGACACTGTGGCAGGGGAGGATTTACACTGATCCTGAGTGGTGTGGAGAGCACTGATTATGAGCAGATTGGGGACTGCTGAAGCTGCTCATAGGGACAGGTGTGGATGGATCTTTTTTTTTTACCATTTAATGCAGTTGTGAGCGTACTTTGATGAGATCCATGATGTTATGCTGGGATAACATCATGGGTCCAGTCCTAATGTGACCAATCAGGGATCAGCATTCTTTCTTGTCATTGTATAATACAGCATTAAAATGTGATGCAAGGCATAGTACTGAATACCAAGCTTTCTTTAGTATTATAATGATGACATGCAGTAATTACAATCAGATGGGGCTAGGTGAGGAGGTAAAAGCAGGGTTGTGCCTATCACTGCCTTGGTGGGGAGGGGGGTTGGGGATGCTCAAATACAGGAGAGCATAGTATGTGAAACCAGCAATGCAGGGTTGGTGCAGGGGCTAAGAGTTGCCAATCCAAGACAGCAAGCTCAACCAAATGGGCAACCCTGCAGTAATGAGCCATGAACAAAACCAAAGGCAAGATGCAGTAGCTTCAGTATAAAACCAGTTTTTATTCAGTCCTGGATACAAAAAAAGTAACATATAGCTTACACCTACAAACATGCTCCGGCACTTCGAGTCAACAGACCCTTCATCAGGGAGTGTGACAAGGGAAAGAACATGTCACACTTTAAAATCCAAACACATGAATAATGCATGAGCAATAATTACACTCATGTGAAGGTGCTAACTATATACAAGTGACAAAAAAATTAAAAATATGTATTATAGCAAAATAATAGCAGAAGTCTCAGTCTGAGGCAGTGTTAAGTGGTATACAAGATCTAATATCTTTTAACTTCATTTTGAATTCCTTTTTGAATCCATTTACATTTTAATTTTGAAGTACTGCCTGCCAGTAAAGAAAACATATCTCTTTTACTTTTTTTTTTTTTGCAGTTTAAAGTTTATTAACATTATTTTTCATTTTACAGTCAAGGCAGATATTCATAAATAAACACAGTAGCCCAGATATTCAAAAGGGTTGCGCATGGTGCAACAGTGTTGTGCCATGCACAACCCACTGATGCGCCCTGGTGCGATATTCAAAGGGAAAAGTGCGCCGCACAAATCCCGATGCCCGGGCGCATCAATGTGTATGCATGCACAGGTGGGGGCAGTGCCCATGCATAACCTGCACAGCCCGATATTCAGCCCGGGATGTGCAGAGCCATGCATGCACAACCCCTACTTGTGCCTGCACAAAGTTAAGCCCCAAAAAAAGGACCAAATGATGGCCACCCACAGGTGAGCTGCCGGATTGCAGGGCGCAACACGGCAGCTGCCACCTGTGGGTGGCCACCCGAGTTCCTGCCGCACCTGGTGGCGCCCCCCCATGCCCCATGATGGGCATCTGTGTAAATAAATCCCCCCTCCAATATCCCTGGTGGTCCAGTGGACCGAGTGCTGCCCGATCGCAGGCATCTGGTTAAATAACCCCCTCCATATCCCTGGTGGTCCAGTGGACCGCTATGTTCCCGATCATGGGCATTTGTCTACAAAACAAATCCTCATCTAATATCCCTGGTGGTCCAGTGGACCTCTATTTGCTTGATCGCGGGCATCGGTATAATAACCCCCCCTCCAGTATCCCTGGTGGTCCAGTGGACTGATCGCTGCCCTATCGTGGGCATCTGTAAAACATAAAAAATGACCTATTACCCTGGTGGTCTAGTGTACCTCCTCCCACCAGCCCATTGAGCCCCACCACCGCTCCCCCGGTCAGCTGGCGGGCGGCATCTCACCACGCCTGTTGCTCCGCCACTGCCGACCGATAGCTCGGTTGCATGCCCATTGGTTCACAGCGTGAGCCAATGGGCGTGCAGCCCATACTGTACTACACAGTCCAGATATGTGAATGAATCATAGATAACATCTATATGGGTACTATTCCCACACCAGTTGCAACATTTGTTAGCGAGGAGCGCCCTCTTGTGGCAAGTCAGCATCTATACTTTCCCTGTTTAAGCAGAAGTGTAGACTTTAAACACAAACGTACAGCCTTCCTTTTGCCATGAGCTCTTTCATATCAGAGCGACCGTGACAGGTTGCAGCCTGCAATCTAAACAAATATTAAAAGAAAGAAAAGAAGTGAATGTCTGAGTGAGTCCTCTCCTATATCTCGAGTTCCAAGTCCTGTACTTCCATTTTGAAAGTCCCACTCGAAAATCTAAATCAAACTGTGCAGCTGTCCTTTCCGCGAGGATATTCTTACCCAAATTATGTATCTCCTTTTGCAATAAGCTATTTCTTACTGATATTCTAGCCCTCCGTTGCTTTTTCTGTTCAATTCCTTCAGCGATGGGAAAAAACGTCAGCACCTCTTCTCATGATCACAGCTCCTTTTGTGAGCATTCAACGAGCATGAAACAGATCAGGATAAGCCTTCTGTAGTGCTGTTAATGCTGGTTCCACTTCTTCAAAGGACATCCAAGTACCTGAGATCAATACCTGGAGACGAGCCAGATACCCCATTCAGAATTTTATCCCCCGAGGCTATTAATTCCGTTACTATGGGGTGGAAAAGTGATCTCCTCTATCTCACTGTAACGGGGAGATCCTGGGTTATTCGAATTTTGTTCCCCTCCCAGAGTACCTGTTCTAGCTCCTTTATTTTTCCCAGGAAAAACTGCTTTTCTTGATAATTAAGGAATTTAAACATTAGTGGTTGGGGTGGTAGGCCTGGGGCTGACATTGGTCTCAGAGCTCTGTGAGCCCTCTCTATTATGTACAAGGCCCCAAAAGGAGAAGGGCCAGCTAGCCTCTCAATCAGTTTCTGGATGAAAAAAATAGCATTACTGCCTTCTTCTCGTTCAGGGATTCCTAGGATCACCACATTATTTCTGCAGCTCCTTCCCTCCAAACCTTCGATTTTTTGTTCCAGTTTCTTAATTATTTGTCGGTTGTCTACCGTTGTGTTTTCCACTCGGTCAGTTTTCTTCTCCATAGAAATAAGCCGCTTTTCAATATCTGACATTCTAGTCGATAGATCCTCCAGTGCAGCCGACATCTGCTTCATTTCAACAATGACCGATTTTAGGTCATCCCTAAATGGTTCCAGCTCTTTTAGAAATAGTTCAAGAGTGAGGGGAGTTGCCTCAGAAGCTAGAACAGTGGAGGCCATTGTAGTGAGTGCTTGTCACCACCAGATGACTGGGCCTTGTATCTTTTGCTAGTTTTCTCCAGGGAAACCGGAGGTGTATGTCGGTGTAGTGTGGTTCTCATTTCTGCTTCCATTCCAGGTCAGCAATGCAGTCCAGCACTTCCACTCACTTTTAAGTTATTAAGAAATAAGTAGAAACTTGTTTACAAGCCATTTGATTGGAGAAATTGCCCTGGACAATGGGAGCTGGATCCAAATGCTGCTACATAGTCTGCTGCATCACATGGTCTCCCATATCTCTTTTACTAACACCATAGACACTTATCTTTTTTCAATTAAATAGCTAATGCTAGGTGTCCTCACTGATTATCCCTGACCTAAAGTTAATAAATAAAAAGTGTTTACCTCATGCTGCTCAAATGAGAAAGAGTTTCAAGAAGAGAAAGCTGCAATAGAAAGAAGATGCTGAGATGAAAAAAACAAACAAAACATAACTGAGGGAAACAAATGGAAGAGCAGAGGTAGAAAGCACAAGAGGGGAAGGGGAACACAGGAAACAGAAGAGCAATGGGAAGAAAGATATCAGGGTTGGGGGTTATGAAAGACACAGGCTTCGGAAGGATACCAGCAGAATAATCAAGCACATGGCCACTGACCACTCGCATGAGAGAAAAGCAGAAGCAGAAAAAAAAATGGTCATTATGCAGTAAATGCAGCTTGAGGTCCCAATGGTAATTTAAACCCCACAGTTTCAAACTCTTAAGTTTAATAAATCCAAAGGCTCTCTTGTTGCAACAGTTTATTTTGTTTATTTCCTCCTCACCTATTATGCATATATTTAATTCCTATAAATTTTAAAGACTCTGGACTGGATGAATGTTTGAGTTAAAAATGTTACCCTACAGGGCTATCTAATTTAATATTTTGAATGGATCGAACATGCTCTTGAATTCTAAGCTTTAATGCTCTCACAGGGGAAATAACATACAAAAGATTGCATGTGCACAAGAGAGCATATATCACAAACATGGCATCATGAGTAATGAATTCTTCAATTATAACAGATGAATTGGAGTCATGAGTTTTTTTGAACATCGCTCCTCTAAGGACATGCAGACAGATATTGCACTTAGCTCATTTATAAAAAACCCTGTGGTCTGGAGGGTAACCATGTTCCACTGCTAATAACAGAAGGAACAGGCATGAATCTGCTATGTACCAGCTTATTTTGTAGATTTGTTGACCTTCCAAAAGTGACTCTAGAAGGTTGGGGAAACAACAGATATCAGACAATAACAAATGAATGTCTCACACTGGTATGGTGGTGCTCAGGCACAAAATACAAAGTGAAAAATTTTAAAAGCTGAGCACTCACCACCTCACATTACATGAACACCACAGAACATAAATTAACTAATTTTATTATTAAAAGCAGAGTACACCTAACACGTTCTGGATCATATACAGGATCCTTTATCAAAGGCTGTGACTGGTTCCTTAGAAGTTTCAGTGACAGATGGGGGAGTGAGGAGATGGACTGGTGACATCAGATGCTAGGCTAACATCTGTGAATGAGAAGGACAGAACAACTGTTATAAGTAAGATACGGGAGAGACCAGGGCTGTCAGGAAACAAGCAAATGGGAGAACAGGTTGATGAATGAAGATGGTAGCAGCAGTACCAGGGAGCTCAAAGGGGAGGGAATGGACACGGGTTACTTGAAATTGAACTTGATGGAGTACAGTATATCTGACACAAGTACAGTACATCATAGTGGGGAAGATTGAAAGTCTGTGCAATGAGTTAATTAAACTATGTTACAGGAAGTGAAGGGGGATAGAAGTAAGGGTCTGGCAATTATCTCTAAGAGTTTTTTCAATAGGAGAATTACGGATACTTTATTAGAATTGAGAAATTTGAAAACACAATATCAAAGGCTTGTCACTGGTTTGTTGGATTTTGCTATTTCCAATATGATCAGTAGCTGGAAAAATTCGAAAATCTGATCTTTTCTGGATCTATATTATTGGAGTAATTCTAATTAATAGTTTAATTGTTTACCTTAGTGTGTTACTGTTTGTCAAGTGAAGTATCTAAACACAGTTTAGTGTGAGTCAAGTGAGTCAAGAAGTCACTATAATAACAATCATTTGGAAGTTTCAGAACTCTGCACATTCTGTTCATAACAATATGTCTTGGATGGCTTTCTTACTTGGTCTTTATTTTGTATATGTACAACAGGAGTTGGGGTTAAAATTGACAAGATAAAAAAATACTGTATATCTTAATGACATCAATAACAGTAACACATCAAAAAATATTGTTGCTACTGTTGCCATAAAGAAAGTTTTAATGTTATTGCTATCATAGTGGATCAGTGAACCAATCAAAGAGCAACTTTCAGAATGCTGATGAGATCACAATTCTGAGTGCAGCACTGAAGACAGCTATTAAAATGAAAAAAAAAATCACAATCTTCAAACAAACTGCAGATTTAAAAGCTCTAGTTTGTAAACTACTATTGTATATATCAAATATACAATAACTTATCTCAACATAGGCAATTTTTCATCACTTGTGAGTGGGCAAGAATTTCATAATACACTAGTGTACACTGGCTCTGCTACTGCCCCCAAATTTTGTGAAATGTTCCAAGTAAGGATTATGCCATGAGAAAAAATGGGTCTACTGTGGAATTAATCCATGGTTGCAGAGGGTTGGGGCATGGCGCCGAAGGCTGAGTGACTCTAATGACCCAACTATGGATTAGTTCAACAGTAGACCCATCCTTTCAAGTGGCTTAATCCTCTTGTAACATGGCAATGATTGTATGACTAATATTCTCTGAATAAATGAGAACAGACAGACTGATTTAGTTTTGGAATGCTTTATGCTGAGCTGTTAAACATGGTGTACATACAGTACAAAACAATTGGAACACATCTATTGGAAATATCGTGGCTACTATTCAAGTTTTGAAAAAAAATTGTTTTCATTACACGCTTTAAGCTTTCTAACATCAAAACATAATTTTAAACTTTTCAAAAACTTGCAGTTAAATTCCTACGCTAGATTCTTCAAGTTTCATCTGTTTGTATTACAAAATATGGGTTGCACTGCATGATGAAAGTGTGCTAGGGTGCATCTTCATGTTTTGTTCTTGCAGTTTCTTGGCAGACCAATAGATGTCTGTGAAATAATGCTACCAGCACAGCACTCTTTTTCAAAATGTACTGAACTGAGCCAATCTGAAAAAAACTTTCATAGACCAAGTGCTATTTTTTTGAGTATTAACTTCACTTTTTTCCTCTCCACCACATTAATGTTCATGTGAAGTGCTGGGACACATAGTGTTATTCAGTAGACCCAGAATGCAAGGCACCAAAAGTTGCTTACATAGCAGTAGATTATGAGTGATTGTAACAGTATGTAAATGTTCAGTTCTGAAAACATATTGTCACAGCATAATTAACAGTGTATGTCCAGTTGAACTGTAGAATGTTTAGTAAGTCATACAGATATGTTCCCAGTGACAACATAAAACAATGTCAAAAAAGTGAAAAACCCTGTGCCAGAAGTAATAAAAAAAAAATGATCAGAAGAAACATGTTTCTCTATCTTCTGTTGTCCATTGATGCTTACTTGTATACTACTTTTGCCTATGGTGGATCATCAAGGTATTACATCGCAAACCAAGGTCTACTTGGGAATTAACCCATGGTTGATTAAGTACCACCTGTTATATTTAGGACAATAGAAATTCAATATTTCAGTGTGCAAACTTATGCCATGTTACAAAATTATTTAAGTGATCATAACTCAGTCAGCTAAATAACTACAGATACTGAAATTTGGCAAGCGTATTGCATAAAGCACTTATCACCACTGAATCACCTTACCTGCACTAGATTAATGGCCCTGCAGTGCCCCTCCAACACTCGTGCAACAGTAATACACAACATCAATCATGATCTTTCATGACTAAAGGTATCCTGATACTTCTGTTACAATGGCCTAAACTGAAACTAGTTCTAAGGCTTGGTATCACTTGGTGTCACTGTTTTCAAATAGTAAAAATATACATTGTTATGTACGGGGTTGATAAAGAATTTACAACTGTCACCATTCGGAAACAATGCTGCACATACAGTATATATGCTTCCACAAGTTATATCAGTGAGCTCAAGTGGTTAACTGGCATACTGCAAGAAGACAGGCTCGTGAACAGTGATATTCATTACTATTCTTCATGGTTCATTACTCAAGATAGTGACCTTACACTTGGCACCATTGTACTTCTACTATGAAGCCTCCTGTGAATGTGACCTTATTGCCACTTTACCCAGCCTTTACCTTCATCTACAATGACACCTCAAATGTATGGTTAGGCAAAATGTATAGACACGGCCTCAACAAAAGTATCAAAGCATCTAGCAATATTAGAAAAAGTTATGAAATTCAATTTGAATTACTGATGTTATTTTGGAATCTTTGACTGCTTATAACTTGGTCAGCCTTTGAATAATATGCTAGAGAATTGACACACACAGCTTCTTTTTTTTTCTTTTCTGTTTTCTTCTCCTGGCTGGCAGCTCATCTCTAAGTGATATACCCTGTTCACAGTGATATACACAGATCAGGCTGAACCCAGTCATTATTAACTTGGCTACTGTTTCTTTTCTCCCATGTTTTCCCCTCCCACCTCCCCTAGTGGATTTGGTGCCTCTGTCAGCCTCACACAACCACAGCTTCCCCTGTGGCAGAAACAAGCTACTTGCCACAGCCACAGGGGTCACTGTGTTGGTGTACTATCCCCAGCTGAGATGGACTGCCAGGTGGCAGCTGTCTCAGTTATGGCCTGCCTCCTGAGATGACTTCTGGGCATGCTTCCATTCCCAGGTTGTCAGCATGAGAGCACAATGCTCTGTTGCTAGTCCATTTGGGTGGCCTCAAAACCTATTATTTTGGGGCAATGAACCTAATAACATTGATGATATTATGTTCTCTAGTTTTAAAGTTATAGAGGCTTAAAATTCTGCAGTTTACATAATTGTAAAATGCAGTTTTAACATTATTAAACATTTAGAGGCTTACCGTATAACTCAGTCACTTTTTAATATAGAGGTTTGTAACTTCATACTCTTCTGTATGGACTGTAGTAAAGTCACCAGGTCAAATGTGCAAACTGGACAAATGTGACTTAAAACTAGACAAATAAATAACATCACAAGTTTGGTGAAATTTCACAAAATGTTCACAGACGTTTTGCAAAATTTCGTAAAAGTAAAATCAGAATTTGCCTGAATTTCACCAGCAGAAGATAAATTTTGCCCAGCTGTAGGCTGGACTTGCTTTTTTATGTTGATTTTGTAGCAGGCCTTATTGTCTCACTAGTCTCACTGATATATTTGTAGTTAAATGAGGAACACATCCAACATCAGTTTTACAGATTTTTTTTGTATATAGTGCCCACAGGGAGGTCCCTGAGACACCAACACTGTTTTCAGTAATACTCCCAACAATGTTCACAGTGATCCAAAGTCCACCCAACATCAGGAAGTTAGTTTTATCCAGTAAAAAATGAAATTAGACTGCACTCTGGCATTTGATAAAGCACTAATGAAAACATTAATCTTGAATTCTTATTTATTTGACTTCAGTGTCCCAATGTTTCACCGAGAAGGTTTTCTAAAGGGACTTCTAAATATAAGCAAAGTAACACAGAAACCAAGAGGTTGACGGCAGATAAGGACTGCAAGGCCCATGCAGTCTGCCCATTTCTTGTTCTACCTTATAAATGTGCCATCGGCCTTTGCTCTGTCAGTGGCCTATCTATTCATACTCATCTGTATTGCTCCCTTATGCCTGTTCCATGCCTGTTTGAAGCCCTGCACTGTATTCATAGCCACCACTTCCTGAGGTAGGCTGTTCCATGCATCCACCACTCTTTCTGTGAAAAAGAATTTCCTCACATTCCCCCTCAATCAGCCTCCCTCTAATCTCATGCTGTGTCCTCTCATCCTGCTATTTTTCTTATATTTAAACATGTTAGACTCTTTCACCTTGCTAATGCCCTTAAGGTGTTTGAATGTTTTGATCATATCACCTCTCTCTCACCTTTGCTCAAGGGTATACATATTGAGCTCCGTTAATCTGTCCTCATATGTCTTCTGATGCAGTCTCTGCACCATTTTGGTTGTCCTTCTCTGGACTGCCTCAATTTGGTTAATGTCCTTGTGAAGGTGTGGCCTCCAGTACTGCACGCAGTACTCCAGATGGGACCTAACCAGTGTCTTGTAAAGAGGGATTATTACCTCTCTCTTATGACTTGTGATACCCCTACTAATACACCCTAACATCCACCTAGCATTACCTACTGCTTTAGAGGTCTGCTTGGATGATTTCAGGTCATCGGTGATGATGATGCCCAAGTCTCTTTCTTCCTTTGTGACTTCCAGCAACTCCCCTCCCAGCCTATAGGTGGCTTCAGGGTTTCTCTTCCCTATGTGCATGATCTTGCACTTCTTTGCATTAAATCCCAGTTGCCACTCTTCTGACCATTTTGCTAGTCTATCCAGATCTCAGTATACTGATATTAATATATATATTACATTATTGATAAAATATTATTTGCAAAAAACTCTGTTGGTGTACCCGTAAGGGTTGCTATTAAAGCGACAAAGGTATCGAAATGCAATGTTAGAGTTTTTACCACCTGGGAAGCGCAATATAAAATTCCCATAGGATCAAATTGTAAGTAAGCAATAACACACAACAGAGTGTGCTGCAATGCTAAATTACAACATGGCCTAGGAGGGTTGTGAGGTAGAGGCACAACCAAGTGCCATCAACTACCTGGGAAGTGCAGATGTCTTCACTCAGGTATGGATGATTGAATGCAGTTGCCACATGCCTTCAACCACCTGTGGTATGTGTCCATGGCTAAAGAAGTGCTGGACCACGAACCCCTGTTGCTCTCCCTGTTTGTTAACCAAGGTCCGTCATTGTGCAGTTCATGTGATGTGCTTTTATATGTGGATGATTTGATTGCTTATTATCAGTCTAATGATGGAGATCATCTCGCTGCTTTACTGGAACTGCAGTTTCAGAATATTTGTCAGTGGTTTGCTCAGAATGCTATGGTTTTAAAGGTAATAAAAAACAAATCAATGCTTTTTGGTACATCTTCCATGTTTGGGAATTATCTAAGTTTACAGATACATGATTTGAATGGTAATTATATTGAACAGGTGTCAGAATTTAGATATTTAGTTTTTTTTTACTGGATACAAGCTTGACTCTATTGCCCCAAGTGACTCAAGTCAGTCGTACAATTAATAACAAACTTAGCACACTGTACCCATTTAAAAAGTATTTTCCATTGTCAACACAGCATTCAATTGCTATTGGTTCTTCATTGCCTCATCTAGATTATAATGCAAGTCTCTGTTGTAATCTTGGGACTAAAGAAAGTAACATTTTGAAAGTAGTCTATCATAATATTTGTTGATTTATTTTGGCCCCTTCATCCCATTTACATTACTGTTCATTATATTCTTGATTAGGGTGGTTATCCCCAAGTAATAAATGTGCTTATTTTCTAGGTTGCCACATTTTTAAAGCTATTTTTATTATTATTATTAAATCTACAAACCCAGAGGTTAATTGCAAATCAATTAATAATGCCTGTATTAGAATATGGAAATATGGTGTATATTTTGTGGGTCAAACACATTTAAATAAATTAGTCACATCATATAATCAATTGACAAGATTTGTCCTGAACTGTAGCTATAATACTCATCATTGCATTTTGTATAAAGACCTAAACTGGGACAGTTTATCAGTACTATTTAAAACAACAATATTCAGTTATTATCTATAAAATAATAAATGGGATGATTGATGGAAACATGGAATTGCCTTCTGTTAGTAAATATTATCCATATCTTTTATGGGATATAAAGAATAGAGGTTACACTTTTCCAAAAACTAATACAAGATATGGTACTATGACACTTGATGCTCAGACTGCAAATATTTGGAATAATGTTCCCCCTGAATTAAAGAAATCAACTAAACTATCCCAGTTTAAATTAGGATTGAGCACTGTATTTTATGATAAATGTACTTGTTTTTAAAATGTGGATAAATGTGTTAGTTGTTGGTCTGATTGAAGATTGTTGTCTTGTATAATGTCAAAAATTATTTATTAGTTGTTTTATGTAGTCTAAATTTTTGTATGTTATATTGAATGTAATTTGTTCTTGACACAGGACAACTTTGAAAATAGGTCTATGACCTAAAGTTTGCTATCCTGTATAACAATAAACATTTTTACTACTACTGCTACTACATTTATAGTAATCATTACTACCCATTGCAGGATCTAGTTATGGTCCTTACTACTGGACTGAGTCTGAGGTCTTTAACTGGTACTCTTCTTATGTCTTCTTTGTGCAAATCTAAAAAGGGTTCTCATTCTTTTTCCATTGCTGCTCCAGTTTTTTTGGAATAACCTTCCCAGCTGTTTATGTATTAATATGTCATTACAAGTGTTTAAATCTAGTCTGAAAGAACATTTGTCTTGTAAGGATGTTTGTAAATGTATTTATTAATGTTTTTTGTTAGGTGGTAATTGGTGTTTGTTGATTTGTACTTTAACTGTATGTTGAATATGTCATGACTAATTTATTGTTTGTATTTGGGTCAGGACTGAAACAGGGTGTTGATTTACCCAGTGCTCTTACCCGTTTAACAAAATAAATAAATAAATAAATGATGGATGTCCCTTGTTTCATGTGAAAAGAGTTGTATGTCTTACCTGATCATGTATGTCTGTGGTTGCTTATGTTGTACTGCCCTCTTTGGCTGCTTGGGGGGGATATGGAGTTAGGGTTGAAAATCCTAACATAGTATTTCCATACTTTTGCTACTTTAATAGCAACCCTAACTGATGCATTAACAGAGTTTTTTTGCAAATAATTTCCTTACTTTAGGAGAGAGTGTAGTTGTATCCTCATTTGCCTGTGGGAGTGCAGGGCCCAGATTGTCCCATCCCTGCATAGATGTGGACATGTATTTTGCTGATTAAACGCAGGACCCTCTTAGCCCTGCACTTACATTTGTAGCAAAACATCAACTACATTGTCAGCATAGTCTTCTTTTTACCCCACTTCATGAACATAGGTTAAAATTTTCAAATCTCATTGAAACATCATTCAGTGCCACCAGAATGTCATTCCATGCCACAGGTGTAAAAACACAGTTTGGGCAGGATTTGAAAAATGATAGCTGTAACTTTCATGAGGTGGTGTAAAATTATTGCTAGCTTGAACATTTGAGTTCAAAATATTTTGAAGTACAGAGCAAGTATAGGAAAATTTTAATGGGAGCATATAACTTTGACATTTTTGCATATCTTGACCCAAAAATTTCAAAACGGCCTTTCTATGACCCAACCTCATGAACAAGAGCAGTGAAAATGTTCAAATCCTGCCAGAAAGATACTTTCACCAGTCAACCACAAAATCTCATTTTGCTCTTGATTTGTGAAATTCCATGAAGTGGGTCCCAAAACGACCATGTTGAACATTTGAGGTCAAAATATGCACACATTTATTTTTATTTATTTATTGAGATATTCAGAAAGACCTTTGAGTCAAAGACTCATTTATAAAGGTTCCATGTCATACATAAAGTACAGAAAGGATAAAAACATGGTTTACAAGTTGTTATCACATAAGAAAAAATCTTACAAAGTAATAGTAATTTTTTTTTTTTACACATGATTACACATTTGATTCAGTGGGTGAGCTACCTTTCTAAGGGAAATATGACTTAACATGAGAATCGCACAGCCATAGAGGAGCAGAGAGGTTCCAAAGTGGCGGTTTGTCAAAAATAATTTATCTCGTGTGGTCCATTTGCATGGAGGAGTCAGAGAAGTAAGGGGTCTATGGGGGGGTCAGTTGCAGTCACACAGGTTGGAGGCTTGTAGGTGATTCCTTAGCCTGAATTTAAAAGGGCCAAACCTAGTTTCTTCCGTGATTGGGCTGGGGAGCACATTTGTCCAGGATGGGGCTTTGTAGCTGAAAGTTCGCTGGAATTAGGAAGTCTGGTCATGTGGTACCCATAGCAACGGTTTGTTCGAGCTATGGGTTGTTCTGCCTGGTGGTGTTGTGAGGGTAAATTGGTTTAGGGTGGGGGGGGTGAGGCCTAGGATAATCTTTTTGGTGATTAGGCAGCTGTGATACCTAATTCTGTTGTCAAGGTTTAGCCTGTTTGCAGTACTGAAGAGGGTGCACCTTTTGGGTGAATTTGAAAACTTTCACTGTCCTTGTTCATGATGTGGGGTCAGGATGTCATGTCTTGCTGCTCGAACAAAGTTATGCATCCAAGTTAAAAATCCCATTGAAATATAATGAATTACACTGACCTTACTTTTTCATATTTGCTTTGGCTGTTTGAGCAGCAAGACATGATATCCTGACCCCACATCATGAACAAGGACAGTGAAAGTTTTCAAATCCAGCCCAAAAGGTGACATTGTCAGTCTACTGGAAATCACCTTTTGAACTTGATTTGCAAAATTCCACTGCCTCTGGTCATGATGTGTGGCCCAAAAATGGCCATGTTGAACATTTGTGGTCAAAATATGGAAACATTAAAAAGTGATGCATCCAGTTAGAAACTCCCATTGAAATACATTGAACTGCACTTACCTTAGTTTCTCATATTGCAGTCAGTGGTTCCAGCAGCAAGACATGTCCTCCATTGGAGACTGTATTTTTGCTCTTAGACCTGTTGAGGGAAGTGAGGGTATGTGGGTAAGTGGGGGGATGGGAGTGGTGGGAGCTCAGTGGGAGGCTGGGGTGTGGGGTCGGATCAGCGAGGGACCTTTTTCTTTTTCTGCTGGTAAGAAAATATTGAGGGATGGTTTTCTTTATTTCAGAGTGACTGCCCAACTTCAGCATAATATTTGTGCAGACTTCCTATGCACATTTATCAAGCAAACAATGTGAAGCCATAATGAGTCACAATGTGAATAAATGTAAAAGTAAAACCAGATATGGAATCCATAAATACACATCACAACTCAGCATTTTAAAAACCTTCCCATTTTTATGTTTGCTGTGTTCACACGTACAGTGAACATTTTGTCAGGAGAGTGGCTTTTGAGGGTGTGACACTGTCAATCCAATGCAGAGTGGTCTGCAAGGGGTTTCTCAGTGTCACACCAATAATCAGCCAGGCTGATTATAACAATATTCTGGCTTACTGGGTGGAAGCTTGATGTATTTCAAAGGAAAGAGCTGATCCGATCATAGGTCGGCTCGTTCCTCTGATCTACACCACCCAGCAAGCACAGATGATCTGTCCTGATCAGTCTGCTGAGGAATTACACCATGTAACAAAGAAAACCATCCTATCTGTTTTGGTTAATTGTAGTAATGGATTTGTTTTCCAGCTTCACATGAATTCAGTGTAACTGCTGTCCCTTGATAGTAGCATGAGCTTTTTTTTTTTTTAGAGCACTAGAATGACTCCCACCTTGCACAAGAGCATGTATTCCCTTCTTGTTGTTTGTTATATTTTTTTTCATGTTTGTGTGTTTTAAATTTGGGCTTTGACATGATTTGGTGATGATCTGTAATTTTGCTGTCTGTTTATCTATGACATTTCTTAATAAAGTTTACTAAGTTAAAAAAAAGAAAACCAACCATTCATGTCTGTTGCTGGTGCCTCCATAACTGCCCCCCCACCGACAGTCCCTCTCAGCACCCTGTAAACATAACACTGACACTGGGGGTGCCCAATCCCTCAGCCTCACCACATGAAATAAAGAAAACCTCCCTCATATTTGTATTTTTTAATACCCTGTAAAAAAGAAACCATTCATCGAAGTCTGTTCCTGCTGCTGCCTTTGCTGTCCATCCACCCAGCCCTCCCACTCACTGAAAATGAGATATTGAATCTCATCTGCTCTATCTTCAGTAAATTTATAATAAAAATATATATAAACAATACCCGGTACAACAGCAATATCAGTGGCAAACATTCAGCATTGACAAATGTTTGTATTAAACGTACTACAAGTATAAACTGCGATTGAAATCTGAGGCTAGAAGTACAGTAGCCATGTAATGGTAGCCCATCATTGTTAGGAAGCCAGTCTCAAGCACCAAGCCATACCTATAATAACTGTTCAGGTGGCTTCACAACTCTAAGTACATCTCCACATTTTCATTTCCTGGGTGACAGTCTCCTGATTTGGGATATATATAGCAACACATTAATGGGCACCACAGATCACTGCTCTGCCTTTTCACTAAATCCTGCTATGGCAGTGTTCTCTTGTTTGGCTCTGAGTCGGTGCTTCCAGGAAAAAAGCTGTTTCAATTGTCAGCGGCATGTCTCCTGGATTATATAAGGTAGCTTGCAGCCATTATGTGGAGCTTGGGCATGGAAAATATGGCACTGGAAAGTTTGGAACAGAGAAGTTCACCATAAGAAAGTCTGGTACAGGAAAATTCAGCACAGAAAAATTAAACAGCTGAAAATGTGGTCATGCATTTCACTGGACTGGTGCTCCATAGCAGCATGGTGTTGTAATAGTAAATCTATGCTTATACCTCAAACTTCATTGGAGTGGTAATCCATGGTAGCTTGGTGTTGTAATAGGAAATCTACACTTAAAAATGAAATTTCACTGGAGTGATGATCCATGGTGGTGTTAACCAAATCTCCAGCTGTTTAATTTTTTCTGTGCCAAAGCTCCTATACTGAACTTTCCTGTTTTGAACTTTCCAGCTCTGTAATTACCTGCACTCACAGGCATCCACACACTCCCTTACACTAATGAGAGGCGAGCAAGAGCCTAAGAACCCAACACCAGCTAATGAAGTTTTCCACAGGTTGAGCTTCACATTGACACTTTTTTGTGGGTGATACAGTGCCTGTGAAGGACCCTCTCGCCCTGCATATTTTAATGGATCCCTTGCAACACTTTAAGGAGTCTGATTCCCCTTAAAATACTTCAGTGGTATGATAATGATGGATGGGAAGTTAGTATTTGTATGTTTGGTTAAATGAATGGTGAATCATTAGAACCATACTATCTGAAGAGTCTCAAGCACAGATGATGGAGTAGTGTCCATGGACCCCTACTCAGGGTTAAGGAGCTACCAGGTGTGTTCAGTTTATTTTGCTCTATAGGTCAGGATGCATCAGTTAGTACTATTGATTGTTGACCCTATTTGCCTTATGTATTGGAAGCACTCCGTACCTCATCACTAAGTCTAATGAGTACACCTATGCACTCAAAAGCCAGAGTCAATGATTAGGGTTCTGTTCCAACTGATTTTATTTCATTCTAAAACAGGTATTTACAGAAAATAAATCAACAATATGACAGGCAGTGATGTGACATGATTATTTGGCATGTATTTTATTCTTCAAATCTTGTGTTGTGGCATGATCATTAACAAAACAATATTTTTACAGAACATATTGCACAGGATGGATGACCAAATTAAAGTAACATAAGAAGTTAAACGGAACAGCCACCTCAAAAAGCAGATTTTTTTTCAAATAGCAGTTGTCCTAGTACCTGTCACACACAATCTTCTTTTTGATCAGTATAAATAGGGTTGCCAATAAAAGGCAACCTGAATTGTCAGATGGTACTTAAAAAAGAATCCGGCTGCCTAAAATTGCTGTCATAAAAATAAACTTCAAGGCTAAGTTCCGTTTTTTGCAATTGTTTATTATAAATATATTTTTAAAAGGTAACAGCAAATTGATCCCCCAACACCAATGTTTCATATTCTCTCCAATGCTTTATCAAGGTATCAGATGGTAGCCCTGAAGGAATGGAGGGGGGGCTAAGAGCAGAAAAGATGAGGGGGGGAGGGTAGGCACATCTGAGGGAGGGGGTGGAGCTGAGCTGGATGATGTCAGACTTGACAGACAGGTAGTAGGAGGGGAGGGGACAGGTGAGGTCATGAATGACAGGTAGAGGTGGGTGATGCATACATCTGTGGGGTCACAGGATTGGCCCAGGGTGTGGCCTAGAGGGGTCCTTTTGGGGTTTATAAGTCCAGGGATGAGGGCTTTCTGCCTCGATTTTCAATTTGCAGTCTCAGCACAGTACTTGGCAATTTTTCTGAGGCATTTACACCCTGAGGTAAGGTATGGTAACTCTGGGCCTAGCTAGCTGGGCCCCAAGAAGGCATCTTTGCTTAGTGTGTTTTAATGAGAGTATTGCTGCTTGCTGGAATTTATAGTTTATGGGGATTGGATATGTCTCTCCAGCATTTGCTTTAAAGGGGAGTACATATTTGTGCTGTTTTGTGTTATTTGGCTTTGGTTTGGAGTTTTGGGCCCATTGGCCACAGGGCAGGTGAGGCAGCAAGCCCTACTTCATCAGCAGATTAGACAATTAAAGTGAAAAAAGAAAGGATAAGACAAATTATGTTTGGACAACATTTGGTAAATGCAATGCAACAGATGGTGAAGGATAGGACCACTTTTAACAAAGTTATCTGTGGACTATGATTCTACATGTGCTGGTGTGGGAGTTTTGGGTTTTGTGGCAGTTAGAGGCAGTGTCATCGTGGTTCATGTTTTTTTTTTCTGGTGCAGTTTGGGCTCTCTGGCCTTCAAAGGCAAAGTGGAGTTGGGGCACACAGTTTGGTCTGGTGAGCTGGCCACAGAGTGCACCAGGGACGAATGCTTTAGGAAGGGGCTTGACGAGGATAGCAGATTACACTGAAAAAAAAAAGACTAGGAGGGCCTGGGGTTGTTTTTCTGGGCTTGTTCGCTCGTGGTAGGCAGGGTGCACTGAAAAGGTGAATTGGGCAGGTGGAGAGTTGGGCACACTGACCTGCAGAAGAAGAAAGTGAACCATGGGGGGCTTTCTTTGGACAAAAGGCCTTGAGCCAAAACAGGGTTTTTTTCATTCTCCAAGTTGTCAGGTGAGCGACTGCATTGGGGATGAGCAGTGTGCCACAGGAACAGACCGCAGGGCCACATGGCGGTGGTGTCTGACGTCACGTCATGTGGTTGAGAAAGAGGAAGGAGTCAGCTTGATTTTAGTCCAAGATAGCAATTTCTTTTGCAATTTGATGGTTTACTGAAAGGGGGATGCAGTTTTTTTCTGTGTTGGCTGCCAAACTGTGGGATGGGAGCAGAGGTCAATATTGTTGTTCAGTGGTGGATTTTTGGGAGATGATGCTAGTGTGATGACATCTAGTAGCATGTTGCACCCATTTAAGTTTTGTAAATGTAGCTGTGGGATTTAAAGTTGGAATTTACAGTGGCTCACCCTTTGGTTGTTCTCTGGCCCGCCTGTAGTTCCTTGGAGAGGGGTCAGTGGGGGGGGGGGCAGGTTGTGGGTCTCTCCCATTTCTGTTGCGCCGGATGTTTGGTTGAGCATTAGTCTTGGCACATGACGAGGGCCTAGGAGGGAACCCTGAGCAGGTGCAGGGGTATGCCTGGAGCTCTCGGGGATAGGAAACATTTAGCCATTCCAGGATTACAAAAATAAAACAAACAAAAAAAAAAGAATATATTTAGGTAAAGTGGAATTTGGGCCTTTGTCAGAAGAAGGGTCTATGGAATGCGATTGCTACCACTTGGCCTATTATCGCGGCCCAGTCCAGCCAGGTTTCTAAAAGCAGGCACTGTGGCAAGAAAAAATCAAGGATTGCAGTCTTGGGGGGAGTGGAACTTGGAGAATGGCTGGGGGGCAGGGGATCATGCCCCACCCACAAAAAGCATCATGAGTGGTACAGACCTGGGAAGGGTAGCTTAAAGGGAGGGTGACACAAGGGCCTCTGCTGACATGGCTAGGAGGCAAAGGTTGCCAGCCACAGCAGGGCACCTCCAGGAGAGGCAAAAGGGATTCAGTGCTTGCTCAGGCTGCCAAGTACTAGCGCACAGCTGGCCACGAGATCCAAGGAGGCCCCTGGAGGTGAAGGAAAATGAGAGCTTGAGGGACTGCTGGGAGGATGAAACGGGGGCCTTGGAGGAGACAGCTATTTGTACACAAGAGGCACAGTATGGCCCCATGCAGGAAGTTGAGTAGAAGGGGCAACAGGCCCCTCGATATGGCCTTTCTGGCAGAATGGGTGAACATATGGATGTGTGGGGCACCCTCTGGACTGGAAACCAGGTGCCAAGGGGCAGGCAGGGGCCCAGCAGACTTTGCAAGGTTGTAGGATGGGGGAACCATCACAGCATGAGGGGACTGGGTGAAGTAAGCAAGGAACTACAGAAACCACATTTCCTTATCCCCAATTTCACTTAAATAGCATCTATTACAGGAATGGTACCCAGGAAGCAGCCCCCTATAGTTTCCAGTGCTCAGCTATGATCAGAGGCCACAGCGCTGATGGGCAAGATGTCAGAGCTTATTGAGAGGGCCCAGAAGAGAGAAGATGAGGAGGTGGCAGAAAAGAAGAGAAAGCAGTCGGCAGGACCCCAGGGCAGGGGTGCAAGCAGAAAATGCCCTAGTGGACCAGCCCCAGACCCGGAACCAGTCCCTTTGCCTGACCCCATGCCAGAACTAGTGGATCCAGACACAGGAATGAGTAAGGGTTCAAGCAAGCAGGCAGGAGAAGGCAGCATAAAAACTTATATGGAGTGGCTTTTGACAGACATGGGAGACAAAGGTCTAGGTACAATAGAAAGGATTTTGGAGGAATATAAGAAAGAAAAAGGGGAAAACGGTGGAGGGGTGGGGTGGGAACTGTTGAGGGGAAGGAAGCTGTATGATTCCCAGCCAGGTTTCTCATTGAGGGACCATGTACTGGCCTCCATTAAAGAGAAGATATGGAAGGGAGAATATTTGGACATATTTGGCATCTTGGACAAAAAGACAGCCAAGAAATATGAACAAAAGGAGATGGTAGATAAGTCAGAAATGGCAGTCTCATTTGCAGTGGTGTGCCACAAAGAAAAGGAAGCCAATTACAAGGGAAAGAACTTATCCACTTGGCAGGTGGGTTTCTTAATTTATAGTGCCATTTTATTGGAGAAACAGCCAAAGTTGGCCACTCTGGTTTTGACTTACATGGCCATCATTAGGGATGCTTATAAGGACCAACAAGGTTACGGGTGGTTGGAATATGACAAGGCCTTCCAGCAGTGGCTGGCTGCGAGGGGAGGCATATGGTGAGATTGTACGCACTCAGAGTTGTGGGTCAGAACCTTGTCCAGTCAGTCAGGGGGGTGACAGAGGGGGCCAAGAATACGGTGTCAATGAGGGGGGAAAAATCTTGCTGAGCATATAACTGAGCTGTTTGCACTTGGACCAATTACAAGTTTAAACACATTTGCTCCAAATGCAGTGGGCAGCACCCAATAGTAAAATGCAAGGGGAGCAATGAGCTCTTTTGGGTGTTAACTGACAAGGAGCATCCCTTTCAAGGGGTGCAGGGGGGGGGAGGGCACAATAGCAGATGGGGAGGTAGAGGTAGGGGGTCCAGGAACAGGAGCAGGTACAATTCCAATTATTGGTGGAGTTGAGCACCAGGGGGCAGGGTTGCTGAGATGGGGTTTCCAGTTGGCTAGGGCTCTCATCAGGGCTAGGATGGTGGATGCCTGGACAACAGGATACCCCCAATCAGCTGCAGGGAGCAATGCAGAGAGAGGGTTTCAACAAGGGATTTACGTTTGCATTTCAATGGATTAGGAGAAGGGCGACAGCAAAGACTTTAGTTTCAGTCAGAGGAAAAGAGGAGGTGGTTCACAAGAAAATTGTTAAGGAAAAAAGTGCAGGCAGGGAGGAAGGGCCTTTTGCAAGCCCACCATGTGCAGAGTTTTGCATCTCCCTTTAGGTATAGTTCCCAAAAAACAGCCAGGTGAATTCCACATGATTCACTATTTGCCCTATCCAGAAGGCTCATCTATAAATGATGGCATAGCTGACGAACACAGTGCTGTATCCTATGCATCACTGGATACTGCGGTGCTGCTCATTAGGGCACTGGAAGGGGCCTGACTAGCAAATATGGACATCGAGTCTGCCTTTAGGCTACTGCCAGTGTGTCCTGAAGACTGGGATCTGCTGGGGTTCCAATTTGAAGGGGGGGATTTATTTTGATAAAGGTATTCCAATGAGGTGCTCAGTAGCATGCTCCACAATTGAGGCTTTTAGCACATGAGTGCAATGGATGTTTGGGCACAGGTACAGGAACATAAAGTTTGTGCATTATTTGGATTATTTTTTGTTGACTAGGGTAACTAAAGGGGAAGTGGAGGGGATGTTGCAGGATTTCCAACTCATGTGCAAGATGATCAGAATCCCCTTAGTGGGGGATAAAATGGAAGGGCTTTCAAGGATAATGGAATTTTTGGGGATTGAAATAGACACAAGGAGAGAATATTTCAGGCTGACAGAGTGCAAAGTGCTCTGGCTTAGGAAGGTACCATTGGTAGTAGTGCAACAATTGCTGGGGCAACTGAATTTTGCCTGTAAGGCAATTGGCCCGAGCAGGGTTTTTATGTGGTGGCTTGCTCAGGCCATGGGGAAGGCTAGGAGGCCACACCACTGGGTAGACATTACAAAAGGGGTGAAGGAAGACTTGGCAGTATGGGAAGTCTTCTTAGCTGACTATAATGGCATTACCTTTTGGCAGGATAAATGGGTGGACAACGATGCCTTGCAATTATATACGGACGCATCAGGGGCTCTAGGCGTGGGGGCATACTTCGGGGGAAATGGATTTCTGAAGCCTGGTTGGACAGCAGGAGGGAGAGGAGTCTGATAACAGATATCACTTTGCTGGAAATCTTCCTGATTTGGGTAGTGCTAACGGTGTGGGCAAGGAGTTTTGGAACAAGAAGTTTTGTTTTGGTGCGACAACAATGGTGTGGTGGTGGTTACTAATAGGTGGAAGGGATCCACGGACATGGTTTCCTGGATAATGAGACAGTTGATGCTGCTGGGGCTATGCTTGACTCTCATGTTTAAAGATAGGTATGTGGAAGAGGTCCAGAAAGAGACTGTTGACACCCTCTCATGTTTTCAGTTGGGCAGGTTCAGGAGGCTGGTACCTCAGTCAGAGATGGCGAGAACAGCGGTGCCAGGACAACTGTGGGAGATTGGGTGGCATGAGCCCTAATGTTGTACCAGAACTCATGGTCAGCCAACATTCTGAAGGCCTATGAAGGTGCATGGGAAGCCTTCCAGGGGTTCTGGTCACAGCAGGGCTTGATGGTAAGTCTGCCCATTAGCGAAGAACAGGTAATAAGGTTCATGGTGGATAGGTGGGGAAAGGGGGGAGCGTCTTCCACCATGGCAGTATAATTAACTTGTATTGGCTGGGTCTACAGTACCAGGGACTGGCCCAATCTGACCAGCAGTAGGAGGGTGAGGTGCATGCTGTTAGGGTGGCAGATGGGGCAGGCCCCGCAGTCAGACTCCCATAGGCCCATCATGCCAGACATCTTAATATCGATCCTGGAGTGTTGGACGTAATTTGCATTTTAGCCAATGAGGTCTGCCTGTTCCAGGCATTTTTTACCCTGATGTAAAAAGGGCCCTTCTGAGTGGGGGAGGTGGTGCCTGGGAACAAAGGAGATATTGGAGGAGGCCTACAGCTGGGGGATGTGCAGCTTAATGACGAAGAATTGGGTATTTGGTTGGGACATTCAAAAAATTACCAGTTGGGGTGGGGGGGCGCTCATGTGCAGATAAAATTAGCCTTGGGGGACCAAGGGTGTGTGGTTCGGGCCATGGAGGAATACTGGGCCATTTGCCCCATGGGTGCAGGCCCTTAGTTTTGACAAGGCAACAGTGGGCTGGTGACTTGTTAAGAGGTGGGGAGAATCTTGAAAAAGGTGGTGGCATTCAAAGGGCATGTCCCAGTGAAGTTCACCAGTCATTCATTCAGGATAGGGATGGCATCCACCTTGGCTTGGGAGAGGGAGGTTGGAGAAGGAAATCAAAGAGCTGGAGAGATGTAAATGTTACAAGTGGTATATCAGACCTTGAATTGACTGTGTTTTTTTGTTTCTTTGTGTCAGCAGGTCCAAGCAAGAGAAGGTCCATTTGGATTTTGGGACACTCTTACATATACTGGATGGAGAGGCATGCAGCAGCTGGCAAGCAGGGCAGGGAATACTTGAGAGGACTAAGACACCTGCAGGTCAGCTGAAAAGGTCCAGGGCATGTGTTGGGCCCAGTTGCTTCCACTGGTGGAAGAGCTCATATTGGTTTAGGAAAAACCAGATAACTTAGTAATCCACCTTGGGGGGAATGACCTGGGAAGGATGCCTTGGGGAATTTTACTACAGACAATTAGGTCCAGCCTAAGGGCCATAAAAGCCCGATGGCCAGGGGTGAAGGTAGTCTGGTCGGAGATTATATCCCGACGGGTTTGGTGGCACACAGTAAACACTGAGGCAATCGAGGGGGCCTGTAAGAGGCTTAACAGGAGAATGTCAGGTTTTATGGAGGAGATAGGTGGGAGCAATATCTCATACAAAGGGGTAACTTTTGACAAACCAGATTTGTATAGGGTGATGGGGTTCATCTCTCAGAGGCAGCCATGGCTTGCTTTTTGTTACCATGCTGGTATTTGGGGGCAACTAGGCTAGGTGGGGTGTAAAATGACCCCGCAAGGGAAGAAGCCCAATGTTCAATGCAAGCTAGAGGGGGGGGCAATTGGAATCAGGGCCGGGGAAGGGCATAGAGGGAAAAAGGGGGGCAGCTGGGGGGAAGGAGGAGGTTACATGAGCCAGGGGCACTGCACCTGGGTGTGGTTAGAAGGAGGGTGGGGGTTATAGACAGGCTAGGGTTTGGGTTTATGACATCTGGACCTAGCCTAAGTAAGGTAGGGAAGATTGACTGATGGTGTTGGGGGGAGTCGGATGACACATCCAGACCCCAAGATGCAAGGATCGAAAAGGTGAAGACCGGGACGGGCTGAAAAAAATTCAGCACAAGATTGAATGACAAAGTGTATGGACAATAAAGGAACAACTGTTATGTTGATGAACTATGATTAAGTACTGTAATATATTTTAATAGTGTAAATAAATCAATTGCCTTTTGTGCACCCAAAACCTGTCTGGACATTGAATCATTTCAGAAGGAATGGTCAGAAGACAAATAGGATTACCAATAAAAGGCAACCTGAATTGTCGGATGGCAGCCCTGAAGGAATGGGGGAGGGGGGAGCTAGGAGCAGAAAGGATGGCGGGGGAAGGTAAGCAGGTTTGAGGGAGGGGGTGGAGCTGGGTGATGTCAGATTTGACAGACAGGCAGTAGGAGGGGACAGGTGAGGTCATGATTGACTGGTACAGGTGGGTAATGTTTACACCTGTTGAGTCATAGGATTGGCCCAGGGGTGTGGCCTGGATGGGTCCTTGCCAGGGTCCTTTTGGAGTTTATAAGCCCAGGGATGAAGGCTTTATTCTGGGATTTTCAATTCCCACCCTCCCACCCTTTCAGTAGGGGGAGTAAGGAGGAATCGGTCTACATGAGTGAAATCTAGGTCGGGACATTGTTGTAGGGACTGAGGGTTCAGGGGCAGGTGGATGGTTCCTGCCAGTACAGAAGGTGGTTGAAAGAGCCAGGAAATGTAATTTGGAATGGGGGTCAGGGAAGGGGAAGACTTAGAGGGCAAAGGGGAGGCAGCTTGGGGGGAAGGGGGGTCGGTTACATGGGTCAGAGGCAGTGCATCTGGACATGATTAGAAGCAGGGTGGGGGTTATAGAAGAGCTAGGGATTGGGTTTATGACATGTGGACCTAGCCTAAGTAAGGTAGGGAGGATTGACTGATGGTGGTTGTGGGGGGGGGGGCAGATGATGCATCTGGACCCCGAGAAGGAAGGAGGGAAAAGGTGAAGACTTGGATGGGCTATGAAAATTCAGTGCAAGATTGAATTGCAAAGTATATGGACAATAAAGGAACAACTGTTATATTGATGAATTCTGATTATTTACTGCAATATATTTTAATGGTGTAAATAAATAAATTTCCTTTCGTGCACCCAGAAACTGTCTGGACATTGAATCATTTTGGAAGGGATAATCAAAAGACAATACAGGCTGAAATGTAAAAAGATGTGTTCACTTTTTTTTGTTCATCTTTAAAAGCAACAGCTATAAACCTGAATACATGTGCTATCATAATGCCATAAGAGAACAAATAATTATATTTAGCAACAAGTAGAAAGGTGTAAATAGTCAAATACAAAAATGAAAAAATGCAGTACATAGTGTTGCTAACTCAAATCAGCATTTAGATAGATCCAGTGGTTAAAGGACACATTGTTTCATATTTTATTTTTATTTTAATTTTAATGATATCATGGAGAACACCTGTGAGCAGATGCTCATTTGTATGTTTCATGTCAGTTACAAGAAAAAATTGAACAGGTACACAGCATTATATTATATTACAAGCAAGTACAAAACTGCACTGGTACAAAACAATACATTACAAGCTGAGTAGTCAATAAATTGCCTCTGTCTTTACAGGGGGAGTTGGGGGATCTTTCCAACCAGATGGGAGGGTTAAGGAGCCCACTGAACCAGGAGGTCAGTTGGAGACAGAAGGACTGGATGAGACTAGGGCAGGGGAGCGGTCATATCTAGAAGGGGAGGAGAGGATGTATGAGGAGGGGGGATGAGATGGCGAAATCACAGCGGATAGGGTGAGAAAGGCCCTCCAGTCGCTAAAGACTGAGAAGGCACCAGATCCAGATGGACTGCACCCAAGGGTGCTGAAGGAACTGGCTGATGTGCAGGCAGCTCCACTGGCCTCACTCTTCAACATCTTCCTGATGACAAGGTGGGTGCCTCAAGATTGGAAGGTGGCTCATGTGGTGCCTATCCACAAGGGGGGGGTCCAGAGAGGAGATGGGGAATTATAGGCCTGTTAGCCTAATGTCTGTGGTAGGCAAGGTTATGGAGGGCATTATCAAGGAGAGACTGGGGGGGGTAGCTGGAAAGGTTGGGGCACCTGGATGACAGGCAGTATGCTTTTGTTCCAGGGAGGTCATGCCAGACTAACCTGGTGGAGTTTTATGACTGGGTGATGGGTGCCCTGGACTGACATAGGCTGATGGATGTCCTCTATCTGGTTTTCAGCAAGGTGTTCAATACAGTACCCCACAATGGCCTACTAACAAAGCTGGGGGGGATGTGGTGAGGGGGCAGTTGCTCAGATGGGTGGAAAACTGACTTATGGGGCAAATACAGTGAGTGGTGGTTGGAGGGATAGTCTCCTCTCCCAGGAGGGTCATCAGTGGGGTTCCCCAGGGTTCAGCCCTGGGGCCACTCCTGTTCAATTCCTATGTCTCGGACATAGGGCGGGGTGTTTGGAGTAGGTTGAGTCTCTTTGCAGATGACTCAAAACTGGGAGCACTGGCAGATAGGCAGGAGTGGAGAGAGGCCCTGCAGGGGGATATGGATACTCTGGGGGGTGGGCAAGGAAGTGGGGATTGAAGTTCAGTGCAGGGAAATGTAGGGTGCTGCATCTGGGCATCAGAAACCCGGGACGTGCATACACCCTTGGGGCACCACACTGCAAGTCACATCGGGTGAAAGGGACTTAGGGATAGTGGTGGACAGCAAAATGAAAAACACAGAGAATTGTTGAAGAGCTACAGCAAAAGCAAACAGGATACTGTGCTGCATAGCCAGGGGGATTACCTCCAGGAGGAGGTAGGTGATCCTCCCTCTGTATAATGCCCTGGTTAGGCTGCATCTTGAGTACTGTGTGCAATTCTGGAGACCCCATCTTAAGAGGGACATAGAGCTGCTGGAGAGGGTCCAGGGGAGGGCGACCAGGATGATTCAGGGCATGGAGGGTAGGACCTATGAGGAGAGACTGGAAGAACTCAATCTGTACGCATTGGAGGAGAGGAGGGACAAAGGGGACATGATAGAGACTTTCAAGTATGTAAAGGGGATAAATAAGGGCAGAGCCAGGGAAGTGTTCAGACTTAAGAAGGGGGGAACTACCAGGGGGTATGAGTGGAAGCTGGAAGGGGGAAATACAGGGGGGAGTGCAGGAGACACTTCTTCACAGAGAGGGTAGTGGAACCATGGAACACACTGCCCAAGGGTCTGCTGGAAGAGGCCACAGTGGAAGGATTCAAGAAGGGTTGGGACAGGTAGAGGGGGCAACTGAGGCCAGGGAAGGCCACCTCTGGGGCTGGGGGGATGGACGAGCGAGCTCCCAGTAGGGGGCTAGCTTCCGAGCAGACGTGAAAGACCATGGGGACTATTCTGCTAGTTTTTACTGATACTATAAAATTGGTGTGAATTCCAAGATTGGGATTGCATTTAGCTTATGGTATAACATTTAGACACTGCTAAGGCATTGGTGAGATAGTGCCTGAGTTGGAGAGTTAAGCATACTTGTGGGAGTGAAACAGAGTGGAGAATAGGTACAGCTGTGGCATAGTGAAGCGTATGCCTGCATGAGGGGTTAAGAACAGACTTAAAGAAGGTTGGAGACAATGGAGCTAGGACAGCAGTAGACAGGGGGAGCATAAGGGCGGGGTCAGGGAGGAGAATGGGTGCCCAGTGGGGGGGTAGATGGGGGTGGGACAATGAAGTTCTGTGAAGGTAAGTGCCCCTAGGATTAGGTGGAACACTAAGTTCTTCTGTTTTACGGTGGTCCAAATATAGGAAAGTTGTTTTGGTCATTAAGAATGGCTAGCACAGTCACAGTTGTCATCTGTGGCAAGGTGCTGCCTGAGCTTATGCTAGAAAGCACCAATGGTTGTGGTATCAGAGATGGCTGAAGGAAGGTTATTTGTCCAGTGTGGTGCAGTGCAGTATCTAGGTTCACTGAAAATTTAGCTGTTGGTTCTTCTGGTCAGCCTAGCACTTACATGGCGCGTGAGCAGATTCTGGACTTCTGGCAGCATCAGATTTAGTGTGATTTCTTTGGCCATAGACAGGTATGGTACTTAACTCTGCTCTTCAGCTGGAGCCACCATGACCATGAATAGAACTCACATGTGTGTGTAAGCCTTGCAGCTCCAGTTAGGAGTCGGAAGACCTTATTAAGGGACAGGGAGATGCAATGCAGCACTGAGTCTGGTGCAGAAGCATAAACAGCCAAGCCATAGTCAACGAGGGTAACAACTGAGCTAGGATAGCCATGTTAAGTACTTCATATGTAAGGCCGTGCTTGTAGTGGTGGAGTATCCTTGATTCTGGAACTGATGGCCTTGGCTGTGTTGTCTATATGCTGTGCATAGGACAGGGTGGAGTCAAGGGTGATACCCAGGTACTTAAACTGCTGCTTGAGGTCCAGCACATAGCTACTGTTGTTCAGGATGGATAGTGGAAAGATCTTGTGTTTGTTGTGGGTGCTGGAGTAGATCATAGTCTTAGTTTTCTTGTCATTTAGGATTAGTCTATGCTCCTTAAACCATGTTTCAGCAGCAGTAAATCCTAGTTGGAGGTCATTTTGTAGTAGTTCAGGGTTGGGGTTGCAGTTGAACATGACAGCATCATCAGCATACAATAGCATGAACTGGTGCAAGAGCCTGGAAGTTTATTTAAGAAGATTTATATATATATATATATATATCTACAGAAAAGTACAACAATATGGTGTATTTAAAGCTGCAGCATCCCTTCAAGTTGGGCTGTATGTAATACTTCTTGGTCATGCTTGTCATCGATGAGTTTTCAGTGATATGCCAAAAAATGTCAGCTGTCACAGCAGTCCGCAAGTGGGAATAGTGCTAGTGGGTAGAGATGGTAGAAGGGTGTACTGCCTCTTCAAGACAGAAGCCTGCAGATCGAAGTGTGTGTGAACATGGAGAAATAGCCAATTCTGTGTTACCAAACAGCCTCCTTGTTCTTAAAATCAGGAAATATGAAAGGCGCTATGTCACAACCGCAAACACAATAAGATCACTGTCGATAACACAGCAGTAATAAGAGCACCCCTAACAACAGTATGCAGTAAAAACATAGACATCCACCACATCACCAATGGTAGCAGTCCAAACACACACTGAGGACCTCGACCACAGCTGTAAACCAAATCCCCTGCACCCTCCCACATGGGGAGCTCTGCTCCACAACCCCCGGTTACTATAATAATCAACTCTGAGGAGTAGTTGGATGTCCAGGGAAAGTAGAAACTTGAGTGGGGGAAATCTGTGAGATGGGACTTATAAAAAAATTTAAATTTGTCTCACAGAGAAAAATCTTGAGACCGGGAACAGTACCCTGGTCTCCAGCTGTACGCTGGCTGAGCTGCTCAGTGCCTTAGCTCTCTCCACCATGGAAGCAGCTCTGCCTTCTTTACTTCTGCCAGTCCCTCACTCTGACTTGACAGCTACAATTGTAGTGGTAACTGCCTTTTGCTATATTACCCCTGTAGCTGTCCTTGTTTCTCTCTTATTTATTTATTTATTCTAGAACTACAGGTAACTTTGAGCCAAGGCTGTTTTACAAAGGTTCCACGTCAAGTGAGGAACAATACAAACATGACAATAATTGCAATTGGCAGTACCAAGCAGTTCAATACATGCATTTGGGGGGAGGTAGCTACCAGGACAGAAAGTTGTATAAACAATGCAAGCATGGGATTCTAAACAGTCTCAGGCATTCGAATACAGACAATTGAGGGAAGGAAGGCACAATGCCAGGACAGGGTTAACAGGGAAACATTGAGGGAAATAAGGGGACACAGGAGAGAGGAGCAGTCATAGGACTTGTCAGACTTCGAGAGAGTGCTATTGCCGGGGGGGGGGGTGGAGAAGGGGAAGAGTGTGAAAGAGAGAGAGAGAGAGAGGTACGTGCTAGTAGGGATAGCAGATTCTAAGGTGTGCTGTTCAGGAAATTATATTTTAACTGGTCACCAATCCAAAAACAATGATTTACACCCAACACACTCTTTGCATATTTTCTACAAAAATACACTGAGAAAATAATCAAGCATTTTCATCTCTCTCTTCTATTGCATTTAAAAGTGTCAAAAGCCAGCACTGAAATATAAAATTAAATTGAATTGAATTAATTAAAAAATTAAAAGTTAAATTCTAGATCCTCAATGAAGGAGAGATAAATGGTGTGGATACACATAAGACCTACCAAACAAGGATAACAAAAAAAATAAACAAAATAAAAAAGCAATGTTTGGCCAATATAACTACTGTACATTCATATATAAAATGGCATCTGTATAAATAAAGAAAAAAATGTGTGGATGTGACATCAGTGAAGGGAAAAGAACAGTCCTTTTCATTTACACCTAAGAACAAGATAAACTTTATTTGGTCCTGAATTTTTGTTAAAGTCCAGCACATATTTGAGTTGAGCTCAAATCTTTTAAAGAGTTAGGGAATTAAAAAAGAACTGGTGAACTGCTTTTACAGAAATCAAACATAGCACCATCTATCTGCTTTAAATTACCATAACACTAGTTTAAACTGCTGAACAGTTTCACAGAAATAGACCAGGTACAACAGCAATACCAGTGGTGAACATTCAGCATTGGCAAATGCTTGTTAAAGGATGTTCTTGCTCTTTATGTTTCCATTTTCCCTTTTCTGCCTTGCTGACACATAAAATTTGCACATCTTGTTCATGTTGATTTCTTATTTACAAACAATCACCCCACACCTTGTATCCTTTACAGTTAACTTTATTATTATAACCACAATATGCCATTATTTCTTAGGCAAAATTGCAGACCAGATCAATAAATGATTATGGGTCAGATCGCTCACTACTTACATTTATTCCTTCCTGATCTGTTTATGCAAATAAGAACAATTGTCATAAAACTGAATTTACTACAAAATCAATGCTCCTGTAAGCCATACACCCTCCTGCCTCTTTAGCGTGTACTGCAAATTCATCTTACACAATTTGACTGACAAGATTAGAAAATGGCACTAGGTCCAATGTGGTACTGAATAAGCATCACCCACATTTAATATTCCTATAAGTCCTAAATCTTCATGCCTCGTTAGAACACTCAACAAGAGTGAGTTAAACTTTTTTTTTGCTGACCAGATCAAAAATGGCTCTTAAGTCCAATCCACTGCCAATCCTTCATAAGCCCCTTTGCATATGACATTGAATCTTTTACATAGAAACTGACTGCAGAAAAGGACTGCTAGGCTCACCCAGTCCGCTGTTTTGTTTGTTGAAATAAGAAGCCTGCTGCACAAATTAGAATGGATTCTGTACATGTGTGTTTCTCATGCCACCCCCTTCTAAAGAGTGAAATTCAATAAATGCAGGAGTGTGCTATAATTAATGTCTATGAATCTTGTCATGTGCTGGTATAAGAATTACTGGTGATCGCTCCAAATGTTAATTGAATATGTATAATGAACTCATATGTCCAGCCAGATACTAAATGGTTAAGTCAGGAGTGCTCACTTACCTCAGCCAAAAAAGTAAGAGCATATCAAGTACAAGTCGAAGCAGAAAGCTTAAGCTAAGTAGTTGTGTCAGCATACAACACAGAATACAATATTTCAGAGGGCAAAAATGATAGCTCTACTGATTTAAGCAGTACTTGCTGTAAAAACAGGGTTGTGATAGGTGGTGGAATATCCAACTAAAATGGTTATTTTAAAATGTGGGGTATACCTACCTATGTCTGGATTTTCTGGACCAAAAACAGCAGGCCTTTGTAAAAGCAGTCAAATAAGTAATGTGGCTTTAGTTGTACACACCTCTGGTAAATCCTCTATAGTCCTGCTTTAGGCCTGAACACAGCACCGTGTCTGCCCTGGCAAAAGTTACCGATGACTGGCAATCAGCACTTGGCATTAAACACCATATCAATGCAGTTTTCCTGGATCTAAGAAAGGCCTTTGATAGGGTGGATCACACAAAACTTCTCCACAAGCTAAGGGATATCGGCCTAGACACCATTGCCATGCGATAGTTCTCATGCTATCTTACAGACAGACAGCAACAAGTCAAGGTGCAAGGTGACCACTCCCCTCTCAAAACCCAGCCTAGAGGAATACCACAGGGGTCCATACTTGGGCCCTTACTGTTTGTAATTTATATCAATAAGATCGACACTAATGTCATGTTGGCTAACGTGCATCTCTTTGTTGATGACACAGTTTTATATGTTGCCAGGCCCTCCTTTGAGCTTGCCCATGCAGACCTGCAACATGACTTTAACCTGCTCAAAAAAAATCTTTCATTTAAATTGTTGTTAAATGTGAAAAAAAACAAAGGTCATATTCCTTTCTCCCATGCCAAAGAAACAATTGCTCCTTTCACCTGTCACCCCTTCAGATAACAACCCTACTAAGAGAATCGCTTGAGATAGTAGATACATTTAAATATCTGGGGTTCTGGCTGGACTGTCAGCTTTCATTCACAGCACATGTTGAGGAACTCTGTAAGAAACTAAAACAGAGGCTAGGCATTTTCATAGGTAGATACAGAGCATGGCAACTATTTTATCTGTAGCCTCCTATGCCATGTTTAGTACAATTAGTATCCAAATTTTTCTTAAAGTCAGTCATGTTACCACTACCAACCACCTCCAGTGGTAGTGAGTTTCAGAAAGCCATCACCCTCTGGTTTTACCAACCTGATCTCCTGTTTGTACAGCATAATTCCCCTTTTAACTGTAAAGGGTGGGATCTGGTACTATAAGTCTGATTTTGCAACTCAAAACTTTGTCAGTACCACAAATCCAAGTTTGTCATTGCCCTGAATAGGAGGCACATCTCCCCTTAATCTATGGCATTCCAGGGAAAACAGGCACAAGGAGTTCAACCTATCCTCACATGGTTTGTCGTTTAAATCACCAACCATCCTTGTTGCCCTCCTCTGAACTCTCACCATATTAGGAATCTCTGTTATACTTGTTGATGACCAAAACTGGGCACAATAGTCCTTGTGAGGCCTCACCAATGAGGTGTATAGCAGCATAATCACTTCCCTCTGCCTGCTTTTCATATGTCTCATGATACTAGTAAGTATCCTATTAGATTTTTGGATAACATGATTGCACTGCATTTTGAATTTTATATCATTTGTTACCATGATGCCCAAATCATTTTCATTGGTTACCACCTTAAGTTCTCTGTCCAGCAACATATAGTGAGCCTTACTGTTCTTGCTCCCCAAGTGCATTGTGGTACATTTCTCTAAATTAAAATGTAATGTGTGTTTATCTTCCCAGTTACTGAGACTAAAAAAAGCCTGTTGCAAAGATGTGACAGCCAGGATGCAGTGCAGAAATGCTGCAGAATATCACAGAATGCTGCAGTTTACTGCAGGGGCCATTGTACTATAAGTCAATATCAGTTAAACCCTTTTGTCATGCAGGATTTTGTGACATGTCATTACTGCAAGTTATTGCACTTCATTTTGGCTCACTCCACTGTAGCTCTCTAATATCTACTCCACCATCCACCTTGTTAGCAATGCATGTGTCGCCAGCAAATTTAGACATCCATATTCCTGCATCACACCCCATAAAGGAAATAAACACAAGAAAAAGGCAAGGTCCCAACATGGACCCCTGAGGGAACCCACTGGTCACCTCAGCCCATTCAGAATTAAACCCCCTTATTACCACTCTCTGCTTCCTATTGGTCAGCCATGAGGATATCCATGTTGCTACAGTATGCTACTGTGGATATTCCTGTCTGTAAGTGTATCTACTTATTCACCATGGGGCATTGTGTCAAAAGCCTTGGTAAAATCCCAAAATACCACATCCACAGATTCACCTCAGTCCAAAGCTCTGCTAATGTTCCTATAAAATTCCAGCAAATTGGTTTTATAGGAAAAACCCTTTGTAAAGCCATGTTGCATAATGGTTTTTCCTCCTTTATTAATATTTATAAAATGGGCTTAAGAAATCCAGGTCTCTGACTGGCTACTACATCATCTGAGCCGTGTCCTTATCAGATGATATAGTAGCCAACTGGGACTACTGCCCAACATGATGCCCCATAAAGACAATAAATCAGTGAGCTCTGCCAAACCTAAATGCAAACTCTCATTAGCAGAGCTCACTGAAGCAGCAGCAATCCACCACAACGGCAGTCGCACCAGCACAGTATCACAGTACTGTCAGCATATCTCACTCAGATGCCACAAAATCCCCCTTCTGACACAAACTGTAAAACTGTACTTTTCTTTTACTCACAGACCTTTTGTTCCTTGTATTTCCACCGTGATCCTCTGTCATCCTTGCTCAGATCTCTGTAGTCCACACTTGCCTCCTCCCACACTTTATCACTTCCTATAAATTACATCCTTCACTACAGAGAAAGAACATTACCAGCAGAATACTTCTCGCTATGAATTTAAACTTTTAATTTTTCTCAGTGTCCGTTGCGGTTTAAAAAAAGCATGAAGCAGTATTCTAAGGCACCCGGTAACAGACACGCTCGCTCCTAGAGTCCAAAAAGGAACACGCTCACTCCTGACACTGCTCACAATTTGTCGACTTCAGTACCGAAAAAAAAACTCTGAAAACTAAAACACATACTGCTCGTAATTTGTCGACTTCACTACCGAAAAAAAACCTCTGAAAACTAAAACACATGTAGTTATTTCTCCCAATGTTTACCGCCGCAGTTTCACAGAAGCAGGAAGCGGTATTGTATGGTACCCAGTAACGGACATGCTCACTCCCAGCGGCCAGTTAAGAACACGGTCGCGCCATTTATTTCTGCCAATATTTGATCACACAGATGCAGTCACATAGACAGACACAGTGCCACCTGTCAATAAAAACACATACTATTTCTCAAGATATAGTGCTTAAAACAGGTAAACATAACCTAAGAAAGCCACAGAAACCCAGTAATTCAAATGAAACACTTTTTTAAAGTGACTTCATAGGGGGACTATTTTTACTATTTGAACTATTAAACCTTTTTTTATATAATTTTTACTTTATCTCTTTTTCTTTTTACTCATTAAATAATCAATAGATTAGCCCATTTTATAAGCACAATAACACACTCCGAGGTGTGGGTTATCACCTGATAAGAGCACGCCTAGGGGCCTAAGGCACGAGGCACAAGCGCCTCGTGCCTAAGTACACCCCTAGGCATGCTCTTATCAGGTGATAACCCACACCTCGGAGTGTGTTATTGCTTACATATTATCTTTAAGTGGGACAAAGCACGTTTACACATACAGTATTGAGTACAATGTATACACCATAATATAAGGAGCTAATCAATCCATTTTAAAATAGAATAAATTATTCTTATCAAGTAATAATATTCCTTATCTATTTTAAGTTACAGCAACAGCAGAAGGAGATAAAAATGCAAAAAGAGCATAAAGTGCAGTGGTAGAGGGTGGGAAGGGGGTATTGACCATTTCTCCTTTTCAATATGCACTATTTCAAGTTTTGTTTTGATTGGCTTCCATATCCTATAATATGTTTTAATTGATTTGAGAGAAGTGTAATGTATATGTTCTAATGTAAGTATGGCAACCATAGTGTTAAGCCAACTTTTATATTTCTGGGGGTCTGAATCTTTCCATTTTTAAAGTATCTGCTTATACGCCTGAACTAAAGATAATGGTTAACAATTTTTGGTTATCTAACGTTAATTGATTGTACGGGAGTCCTATATGTAGCAACATCCAAAGTGGATGTTTGTGCAAAGGGAATTTAATTGCATCGGCTAGGAATTCCAAAATCTTTTCCCACCATATCTGAAGTTTAGGACATAAAATAAACATATGAATAAGAGAGCCCTCACTATTTTCACAACGTGGACATCTCCCAGGTGAATCTGGATTGAACTTATTTAATAGTTCTGGGGTGGGATATTCAGACTGTTCCACAAAGAAGTGCAACATCAGGAGCAGGCACAAGTGCAGTGCGCCCCTGTGCAACAAGTGCGATATTCAAACACAGCGCAAGCCAAGGTGCGCTTGCACAACACAGCTGATTATCATGCCAACTGCACCATGGTGCAACCAGGGATATGCAGTGGAGCAGAGCCAATGCACAGTTGTACAACCAGGGATGCGCAGTGGAGCAGTGTAGATGCTCAGCAGCACAACCAGGGGTGCACCACCCATGGAAGCCATGGGCAGAAGAGCATGCAGCACACCAGACAGCGCACACCCGCACCCCATGAACTGCACAACCAGTGGTGAGCTGGAATGACTACCAGCCCATGAACACCAGCACTGAATCCACAGCTGGGGCACGGTGCCCCCGAACACCCCCTGGCAAGCAGTGACAACAACACAAAGAGGGCCTGCTACCCAGTACCACCCCAACCCACCAATGCAGAACACACCCTGTACAGCGATCCCCAGACATCTGGCTCAGGAGCAGTGCCCAACAGTGCATGACACCGTATGCATGCCACCACCCCCACCACCACAGTGCAACCCTGTGCACCATGGAGACATGCATGACAGCCCCATTGTGAGCACCCCGAAGTGGCGGCACCAGCCACTGACACAACAACTGTAGACACAAAGGCACCCTGCATGGCCCCCCCATGGCACAGCAGAGAGGTCGACCCTGCGTCAGTATCCGAGGGACTCCACATGTGACAAGACCTGTCCTGGACTCCACCAGCAGCAAGACAGCACCGCTTACACCCACCCATGCACACACCCTGTCGCAGCACTGGCCCCAACAGACAGCCCAGTCACCTACTGTGGTGCATGGAGGCATGCACCACACATGCTGTGACACAGGGCACTGACAAACACCCACCCTGACCCAAGGGCACCACAACACAGGGCCACAATAGCGGGGCAACAAATGCTGCTGGTGTGCAGCCACTGATGCTGTGTACCCACGGCCTGCACCCCACCATGGCACAGATGAACCAGCCATCCTGCGCATGCACCATGAAGCCATCTACTGCCAGCATGCAGCCAGAGCACAAGTGACAGACATCAGAACATAGACACTGCAACAGACACCAGCAACAGCATGGAGGGGGGACAACAACAGCATAGCCCACAGTGTCACCAGAGGCAGATGTGCAACAAACCAGTGACAGGAGACAAGCCGCCATTGCGCCATGCCCAAAGGGTGGCCGGTATGGACAGCCACCAATGACATGCCAGCAGACCATGCATACCACAGACATGCAAGGGGGCCAGCTGCACAGGCCATGGACATACTGACAGGGGCACCAGGGACACAATGCATGCACCAGGGACCACTACACACAGGCATCCAGTGCACAGGGAACAACACATATACCACAGACAGGGACCAAGTTCCCCACCCACACCATAAGCAGGTTCCTGCCAGACACACACACGCCCAGGCCTGCACCACCCCCAATGGCATGCACACCACTGCAGCCAAGCACCATATGCCAGCTGCAAATCAGAGACCACCACAGTTGTGATAACAAACAAGTGTGTATTGAAGGGGTGAACTGTACTAATATCACAAAAAACAAAACTATGTACAAAGTGGGGGGAAGGGCCACAAACCAGGTGGGGGTGGGCATGGGGCAAGGGTGTACATCAGGGAGTGGGATGAAGGGGTGTGAGGGTAAGACCAGGGGGGAATGCACAACATGTGCGATGTAGAGCCTAATGGTGACCACTCTCTCCACTATGGTCCTTGTGGCACCTCCTGTGCCTCCTTCTGCCATCCCAATCGATTCTTTGGAGCAGCTCCAGAGTATCCCTTGACAGCTGCAGAAGCTCCTGTACATTCCGCTCAAGGGCAGTCCAGCGTTGTCCACCTAGGACAAGGGAGCAGAGTCAGTTCACGTGACTGGCCAGACCCTGCAGCCCACCCAATGTGCAAGGCATACAGCCATGGGCCACACCCCTGTGATGGCATGCGACCACCCACAGTGTCCGCGCCCACATGACCTGCCTACCCAGGCACCCATAGCCATTTGGAATGCTGCACACACCCACTGCCCATGTCCCGCACAGCACCAACGTGGCCGTACAGTGACATGGCTATGTGGTGCGAAGGCAGTGGCACAGCCATGGATCCAGTGCAAGCACAGCCCACCTGTGACACCCACCCACACATGCAGTGCCACAGGACAGTGTTGAGTGCACCATGTGGTGTGCACAGCAGTGGGGCCAAGTGCAGGTGGCCACACCCCGCCACCACCCCTGCAACCCAGCATGCACAGATGTAAGGGGAAACACGGCACTCACCTGCATCCTGGCTAGCAGGGTGCTGCTGGACCATAGCCCCACCAGTGTGGCCTGGCTGCATATTTACTGCACCCACTCTGGTCTGCTCCCTCTATTCCCAGGCCAATCATGATCTACGGCACTCCTCCAGGCCTAGGGTGCAAACATGGACAAGGAAACATCAGTACAGGTCAGTAACAAAGCACCCCCGGTGTGTGCATGCCCACGCAGCCCAGCCATGATGCAGCCCCACAACCACCACCACCCCCACTAGATGGTCCCCACCTCCCTGCAGCATGGCCTTATGCACACCACGATACCTGAACAGATGAACACTACCAGTGATGGGATGGAGCACCTACCTGGCTGTACACGGCACCTCACCGGGTGCATGACTGCAGACATCCCAGGCAGTCAGGGTCCCACCGCTATAGGTCGCCATAGCTCTGCTGACCGGCTGATCCCAGTTGCCTCCTCCAGGCCCTCTGAGACTTCCTGCCACACAGCAGTCCATGCCCTGTGGAGAGGTTCCTGCCCAAAGAGGGCAACAGCATGTGGCTCCACCAGGGCCACCAAGTTTGCCAATTCAATGGCACTCCAGACCTGTGCTCTGGTTCTCAGCATTTTGCTGTTCAAACCGCAAACAAAATGGTGATCTGTAGGGCACGTGCCCCACATGTGGAGGCAGCACAGTACTGCGCTGCCAGTTCCTATTGTGCTGTCACTGGACTGCATGATAGGAGTGCAACCATGCAGATGCATGGTGTCTAAGGGGCAAAGGTCGACCGCAGGGTCAAGGGTCTGTCCGCGCACAGTGCACCACAGCGCTATTGGAACACCCTGTGTGTAGCATGGTAGGGTGCTTGACTGTGATGCCCTGCAGTGGCCTACCACACTGTGGTGCCATGGCACCTACAGCACACCAAGGCACAAGCGCCACACGGGCAAACAGCACACTAGCACTACAGGCACATTGGTGGCCATTCACTGCACTGTCTCCCGTGCACAGCAAGTCAGCAGTGCCACTCGCATCAGCGTCGGCACCCTGGGCATGTACTGTGCGGTGGCGATTGCGCACTTCACAGTGCTGCGCCATAGTCTGAGCACGATCAGCTACATTGCGCAAGGCGCAACAGCATGATGTTTAGCCAGCATATGCAAATCAGCTCATTAGCCATTCCATGGTGCGTCCACTGCATTAGCATCCACTTACAGTTGTGCCTGCCCTCATTTGCATGCTTTGCACTATATAAATGTGACATGGGGCTGCAGAGGCCATGGTTAGGTACTGAAGTCCATTGTGGTGGGTTGCATGCTGTTGGGATGTGGGGACTGTGGTTTGGGAGGGTTGTATGGGACTGCACAGTCCAAGGTAACACCTATCATTCCCACAGGTGCGAGCATGACTAAGAGTGAGGAAGAGGAGGAACAGGGAATGGGGAGAAGAAGGAGGCCCAACTTCACCAGGGCTGAATCTGATGCCCTGTTTGAGGCATATCTGGACAAGGAACCGCTGCTTAGTGGACAGTGGGGAATGCCACAGACCCATGTTGCAGCGAGAAGTGAGGTGGCGCATACCGTGAACCAGCATGGCAGCCACCAGCGGTCCATGCATTAGTGCAAGAAGAAGGTTGGCATGGACAGGCGGCAGATCAAGAACAAGGTGGCTGCCATCAGGGCTGCATGTGCTGCCACTGGTGGGGACCAGCCGGATGTACCCCACCTGATGCCACAGGAGGAGCAGATGGCCAGCATCATGCAGTGTAGTGCCATTGAGGGTGTTCCTGGTGGTGGCTTCCAGATGGGTGGCAGCCCATCACTGCATGGTAGGTCCTGTGCTGTCAGTGTGTGGGTGGTGGAGGGCATGTCACGGGTAAGGCGGAGCCACTAATGCTAATGTGTTCCCTTACAGCTCCTGAACGTCTATGTGGGGCAGCAGTGGTGGGTGTGCCCACTGAGGGGGAGGCCTTGGACAAGGAGGATCTCCCATCCACCTCCACAGGTGTCCGAGGGACCAGCCAAGTGCATACCTGCATGTCTGTCCGGACAGATGTGGGTGGTGCAGGTGCAGACAAGGCCCTGCCTGTGTCCCAGTGTGACATCGCCCACAGTCTCCAGCATGCTGGGACACAGATTGGGGATGGATCCAGCACCGATGATGTTGGACCACACGTCCTGGATAGTGATACATGTGGGACACATGATGGTCCGACAGCAGGCAACCGCATAGGCATTACCGCAGATGATGCCACCATGGCTGCCTGTGTAACAACCCAGTCCCAACCTGTGCCTGTATGCCCCAGTGGGGCAGCACTGGTGTGTGTCCAGGGAGGTGGGGTTGTTGCAGCTGCTGCAACAGTGCCGGTAAGCCCTGGCGATCTGCAGCCACAGGGGCAGTGCCAGCAGTCGGCCAATAGCAATGGGGAGACAGTGTCAGGGGCAGTGGCAGTGCACCGCATCTGGACATGCCCCAGCAGGGCTCTGGTGTGCAGCACCCAACGTCAAGGGGTGCTGGCCAGCAGGGCCAGGAACACCATTAGGGACAGCATGCTGGACCAGCGGACGATCCCTTGGATGAACACAGCCATCTTCTCCAGGCTTCAGTAAATCAGCAAATGTGGCTCAAGATGGCGGTAGATGCACTTAGTGTGGTTCTGCACCAGGCAGATGTGCAGCACAGCAGGGACCACAGAATTCTCCTGGCAGAGATGGCCCAGCAGCAAACGGATGTGACCACTGTTATTGACAGGCAGATCACTGCATTGACAACTGTCATGGCTACACGGGGCACCAAGTTCAGTACCCAGCCGCTGTAGACACTGCAAAGTGTCATGTCCATCCCCCGTTCCCGGCACCGTGCAACACCTGCTATGTTGACACCAGGTTAGGCTGTGGGCATACTGAGCACACCTGGAGCGGGCATGTCCGGTGGGCTGCAGACCCCTGCATGAACATGGTCGCATTCACTCAGCATCACCCCGGGGGACCGTCGGTGACACCCAAGAGGCCACTGGTCAGCTTGCCATGGCTGGCAGATCTCAGTGTGGCTGTCCACGCATCCATGGTGGCCATGGTACTGTGCCGAGTGACTGACCTGTCTCCCACCATGGCCACTGTCTGCTGCTTCCCTATGTGCACTGTGCTGTGCATTATGCGATGCATGGGTGGAGTAACCGGCCCTGCACACACATGGTCCCTGTGCACACCCTTCTGGCTGCTGGCCACTGTGGCATGTGCATGATGATGCCTGTGGTGCACTGTCTGCCAATGTGCAATGGTGCCCAGTGTCTGAGGCATGCACAATGACGGCCACTGGGCATGGTCATGTGTGGACATGTTTGGGTGTGAGAGTGACTGTTGGGGTTGGCATGCCATTTTCCCCTTGTGCATGTGTTGTGGTGTGTGTGCATTTGTGTGTGTGTGCATGTCATGTTTGGCTCTGCCCATCCCTGCCGTCATGTGCGGTGCCCCTCTCAGACCCATTCCCTTACCGCCATCCATCCCGATGTCCTGCCCTGCCTGTCTGTGGGCTGTGCCCTTGCCCTTGGTGGATGCGCATGGCACCGTGACCTACCTGTGTTGTCCGAGGTGCTCCTCTGTAACAGTGTCCCGGTGCAGCTGTGCCATCAGGATCAGGCAGGAGGGCTCACCACCCAGGGGGTGGCTGCCCTTCACCAGCTGGACCGGCATCCTCATCGTCCCCACCGCTATCCCCCCTCTTCTACCTCTATGGCTATCCCACAGTTGGTGGCCATGTTGTGCAGGATACAGCAGGCCAGGAATAGCCCACAGGCCTTTGAGGGGCTGTACTGTAGGGCACTAGCTAATGTGTCCAGGCACCAGAACCATGCCTTCAGCAGCCCAGACACCCACTCGATGACATTCCATGTTATGGTGTGTGCCTCATTGCACCGTAGCTGTGATAGGGTCGTGGGGCACTGGTATGGTGTGAGCAGCCAGGGCTGTAGCAGGTAACCACTGTCACCTGTGTGTAGAGGGTGGACATTAGAATGGTGGTCTGCATTGCTATGCCATGGGCCAACATGGCTGGTACCCATGGCACCTCTAACTATGCATCTCCCCAATGTCTGCTCACGTCATCCTGTGTGATATGCATACTCACCTACTAGATGGCCGGTGGGGATGTCCCCACTCTCAAACCTGTGGCACAGTGCAGACTGGTGCCAGATGAAGGCTTTGTGTGCTCCCCCAGGGTGCGTGGCACAGACATTGGTTATGCACCCCCTGGCATCGCACACCACCTGGCAGTTCATGCTTGGGTAACACTTGTGGTTAATGTATGCCATACCCTATGAGAAAGGTGGCATGCAGATGCCTACATGGGTGCAGTTAGTGGCCCTGAGCACACCAGGCAACCGTGCTACCTGTGGAACTCCTGTATGTGTGCTGTGTGCTCTGCCTGTGTGCTGGGGAAATGGATGTACTCCACAGCATGTGGCAGCAGTACGCTGAGGAATTGTGTGAGTAGGCATGACGCGACCGACTGGGTTATGTCTGTCATGTTCCCTGTTGGTCTCTGGAAGGTGCCTGTGGTGAGCAGGCACATGACGGCTGTCATCTTCATCTCCACTGACAGAGCATGGCTCTGTGATGTGGGTGCCTGCATCTCATCACTGCACAGCTCACAGATCTGCCTCAGTATTGCCAGGTTCGGCCAGTACCAGCCCACAATTTCTGTGTCAGAGTACTGTTCGAAGCTGGTGTGGGTTCAGTACTGCCTCTTCTCAGCGTACTTCTGACAGACCCTTCCATGGTTGCACCTCCCTGCTGCCTGCCTTCTCACACCCCTCATTACCACCTCCATCTGGAAGGTGGTGTTGGCCATGTCCCTGACTGGTGTTCCTCCTGGGTGACTGTTGTCCTGTTCCCCCCTGCTGTCTGTTCCTGGTGCTCCCCCTGCACTGGGTTCACCTCCAGCTTTTTGCCTGTGGCTGTTCTGCCTCTTGCCACTGACCTCAGTCCTCTGTGGCACTCTCACACCCTTTTCTGCACACTGGCATGGGCACACCCACTCCTTCTCTCACTCTGGAACAGTTCTAGTGGACCCTGTCCTGATCCTGCCCGGTCCTGTGCCCTGCTTCATTTTTTTCCTCCCTGGTTCTCCATGGTCCCACCTGTGGCTTCCCTGTGGCATGTTCTTCCTCCCCTCTCTTGCTCCCTTTTATTTTGGCTCATTTCTGCTGTCGCGTAACTTCTGCTTGCTCCACTATTGCACACATCGCATGCTGTTGAATATTGCATTGCACATGTTATTCATGGTTCCGCCCACTACGGTTGTGCATGCATTCATTACTGTTGTGCTCTGGCACATTGCTTGTTGTGCTGCACAGCCACCTCCCATTGAATATCGCACAATGGTGCATTTCCATACTTGCGCTGGTGCATCTCTGTTGTGCATGGTGCATCCACTCTGACTGTCCCACCCCTGGGGTATTATATGTCCAGTGTAAAATGGTAAACACTATTTATTACATTCAAATGGATTTTATACCCCATAATCACAAATTTATAGCTTGCTTCCAACATGTGGGAGATATTCATGTGCCAATTTTTTTTCCCACTTATGTTTTAAATTCAAGCTGAATGACATGTGAAGAAATATCATATTATATGTTCAAGAAATTGGCTTTTCATGGGATGGTAGTTTAAAGAATTTTTCTAAAGCATTTAGTGTGTCTGATTGAGCCTTATTAAGGTTTTTTATTTATGAAATCTCTAATCTCAATAGATTATATACTGTTTTTTTAAGAGTATCAAAATCTAACAGTTTTCCATTATCAAAAAATTGTCCTGTTTGCCTGAGACCTTTATTGCACCATTCTTTAAAAATATGGTTTTGTATAGATGGTATAAATTGGGAATTTATATAAATGGGGGGACTCCATGGCTGTGATATTTTTATATATGCTAGATCCTAATACATGTTTCCAAACATATGTGGTGGTCTGAGTTGTTAATAACAGTGGGATTTTTAATTTTACTGTGTCAGTGTATAATATATATTTTACCTTAATGAACAGGTTTTTTGCTGTTTCCATAATAAATGAAGTGTCATGTTTTATTTTCCTTCACCCAGTCTAATATTATGCATAAATTGGCTGCATATTAATATATTTTAAAGTTTGGAAGGGCCAGTCCTGCATCAGAGTGTGGGGACATTAATTTTTCCATTTTTAGTCTTGGCCTTTTTCCCTTCCATAAAAACTTATTTATTGCTGCCTCTAGGACCTTGAAAAACTTATCCAAAATTATGACTGGCAAAGTTTGAAAAAGAAATAAAAATGTTGGTAGAATTGCCATTTTTATTACATTGGATAGGGCTCATAAGAGTATAAGGTAGGTTTTCCCAATGAATTAAGAGCTGCTTAACTTCTTCCAGTATGCAATCATAATTCTGAGCTTGTAGTTTTTGAAACTTGTTATTGATTTTAACACCCAAATATGTCAATTCAGTTGTTGCTTTAATTTGATAGTGCCCAGGGGGTATAAATGAGTTGGAATGTCCATAAGTTTCTAATAGCTCAGTTTTAGTCCAATTTACTTTAAAACTAGAAAATTCCCCACATTTAGTCACAATCTCTAGGATACCTGGAATGCTATGACTAAGATCTTTAACTGAAATAAGTGTATCATCTGCATATAAGCTAATACAGAACTCTTTTCCATCTACTAAGGGGACTTTTATTTTAGAAGAAGTTTTTATAGCTATAGCTGAAGGTTCAATAGCTAGAGCAAAAATTATTGGTGAGAGAGGGCAGCCTTGATGGGTGCCTCTCTGAAGCTGAAGGAGAAATGTTTGAGTTGGTTTTAACACTGGCCACCATGCCCGAGTATAGTATGCTAATCAATTTTTGAAATCTTTGTCTAAATCTGTATTTCCCTATAATATATTTAATATATGGCTATTCTACCCCATCAAATGCCTTCTCTGCATCAATTGTAAGAATAGATAAGTCCATGTGAATATTATAATCAATTAGGTTTATTAGCAGTCTAATATTAGTAACTAATTTACGTCCTTTAATAAACCCATTTTGGTCAAAATGAATAATATCTGGTAGCATACCCTTGAGCCTGATGGCCAGTACCTTTGCCAATATTTTAGAATCTGAATTAATGAGTGAAATAGGTTGATATGATGACAGGTTATTAGGATCTTTCTCTTTTTCCAAAAATAATAATGCTCAGGCTTCCCTAAATGTTGGTGATAGGGTTTGTGACTCATGTATATATTCAAACAACTGCTTTAAATGCTGGGCCTGTTTGTGGGCAAACATTTTATAGAAGTTGATAGATAAACCATCTGGGCCAGTGGCCTACTGGGAGAGAGTTTAGTTGTAACTGTAAGTATTTCTTCTAACAAAATATTTTGCTCCAGGAGCTTTACCTTTTCAGGTGTGCTCCTTGGCACTTGAAACTTACAAAAAAATTAGAGATCATTGAGAATTATTAACTTCAGAAGTATACAGTTGTTGATAAAAAATATAAATAAAACTTTATTAATCTCTTCTGGTAATAAAACCAGCTGCCCTTGTTCATTCTGAATTCCAGTTACAATATTTTGTTGTTGTGCCATTTTAAGTTGCCATGCCATAATTTTATCTATTTTTATTCCTGTAGCATACTATTTGCTTTTAGTTTACATCACCTGCTTTTCTGCCATCCCAGCTACAATTCCATTATATTCTTCTTTATATGAAATAAGGGTTTCAAATATCTGATTGTCCCCTGTCTGCATATGGGTGGCTTCCAGCTCAGTGATCTTTTTCTCCAAAGTTTGCAACTTGTCTTTCTTATGTTTATTTTTTCCTAATTTTTTTAAGAGATAACAATACCTCTTACATATGCCTTAAAAGCCTCCCATATTCTTGCTGGATTACTGTCTGTTATCTGGTTATGATTAAAATAATTATCTATTTCCAGATTAATATGCTCAATAAATTTTGGATCTTTGAATATCATTGGGTCTATCTTAAACTGATAATTAGTTGAGGTGTCTGGAATTTTCATCTCTAATAAAATAGGCGCATGGTTCGAGATTGCAAGGCATGATATTTAATACTAGTTACTAAAGTCTCTATCTATGGTGAAACTAAAAAAAATCAATCTGTGAATAACTTTGATGCAGAATCAAAAAAAAAGAATATTGCCTAGTATTGGGATTTTTTATTCGCCAGAGTTCCATTAAATTAAAATCCTTCATAAATTGAATAGTTATAAGTGCAGGGGATGTAATTTTCTCTGGTCTTATTCCAGATTTATCTTAAGTTGGATCAAGAACTAAACTGAAGTCCCTGGCTATAATATATGGTGCTGAGAAACTAGCTTACTCTAAAAAAAGATGTATAAAAAATTTGGAGAGTTCTCATTCGGACCATAAACATTGCATAGTATATAAGTTTGTCCTTGTATAAAAGCCTGTATAATTATATATCATCCCTGAGAGTCAGAAAATGAATTTCACAATTTTAAGAGCTAAGGATTTCTTAATAAACATTAAGGCTCCCGTGAAGTACTGGAGTATGGAGCATTGACCCTAGCCCCCCATCTTTTAGCGTGGAACATTAAATTTTTTTGATCTAAATGAAATTCCTGAATCATGAGGCAATTAACTCCCTTATTGTCATCATAGTTGAAAATTTTCCTAGCTTTCAAATGATCTTGCATCCCCCGTACATTCTATGTAAGTATTTTTAAGCTTTGCATATTATTATGTGTTTAAAGGCATAATTTAACCATCTGTAATTATATCAGTCCATCTCTCTCCATCCTTCTCCATCAATAATTAATAGGTTTAACTTATGCCATAACCTGTTGATGTATATTCACAAATCATCAACCTTATCTGTTACAAAGTTATACAGGCTATGGCAATATTCACTATACAAGAAATAAATGCTTAATCCATCCATCCCTCCTCCTCCCACACTTCCAAACTTGACATGATCTTTGCTCCTCCTTATGTAAATATTCTTGATATCCATATATAATCATATCCATATTTTCTTTTAAAAAAGATGTCTATAACAACATACATATGTCCCTCCCCAAATCCAATTATTGTTACAGATTTTTATTTCAGTTTTCTTAATCACTATACACATCACAATATTAAATATAGCCTTTAAATTAAGTATGCCCATCCCCTCTCCCTCCTCCCCTCCCTCAGTTGTGGTTTCTATATCCCTAATGCTGAGCAAGGACTGTTGAAGAAGACCTCACTCTTGGCCCTAAAGAGGAGAGAGAAAAAAAGGGGGAAGGGGGTCATGAAAGAGAAAGGGAACCAAAACAAACAATGATGAAATGAGTAACCATTCCATAGCATTGTAATATACATTAATACATCCAGGTATGCAACTTAAGCCATCCAATCATTCCACCATCTCTTATTTTTTAAACTATTCTTTCATCTCCCCAAAGCTCCCTCCCTTTCTTACTTACTATTTTCTTCCCCATATCCCCATATCTTTCTCACCTTCCCACTTCTTCTCTATCCTGTCTCCTCAGCCCCATCCCCATATGTACCTCCTCACTGCATCCCTCACAATCACATCTTTTGTAAAGACATATTAAGTCAGATTTCTGAGATTAAACTTCATTCTCTTTAATCCAAATTTCATCCTGGCAATCAGATTACTCAAGTTTGAGTCCCTAGAAAAAGTTCAGTGTCCTTAGGATATGAAAACATATGAACTTTGCCATGCATTTGGAATCTGATTCGAGCTGGATAGAGGAAGCCAAATCACACTTCACATTTTTGCAGTATATCCTTTACTTTATCAAAAGATCTTCTTGTTTGCAGCATAGCATATGAAAGGTCAGGATAAGTGGAAAATGTTAGCTTTTCAAAAGTCAGTCCTCTATTTATTCATGCCTGTCGAAGAATTAGCTCTTGGTCTTGATAATAGTGGGATTTAATGTATATGGCTTGAGAGTTCTGATCCTTACTTAAGAAGATCTACTCTTCAGGGCCCCAATGCGCTCTTTCCAAAATTATTCATTCTTCAGTATATTTTCTACTGGTAGCCACTGTAACTAATTTTCCAGAAAAAGGGGGCGGATCTCCCTGACCCTCCAGTCCATCAAATATCCCAATTAATTTAACATTGACATGTCTCAATCTATTCTCTAAGTCCACTACTTCATTCTTAAACTCAGTAAGATCTTTCTCAAATTGTTGTTGTCAGATGATTGTAGGACTGAGTTTATCTTCTGTAGCACTAATCCATTCTTCAACTTCATTTGTGTGTAGTGTTAGACAGCTTAACTGTGTTTGCATAGTGGCTAACATGCCCGACAGGTCTGAGATAGCAGATGTGATAGTGGCAAGGCCTGATTTAATTTAATTTTTAGCCTGTGCTTGGAATTGTTTAAAGATTTCTTTAATATCTGAATATTATCTAAACCATATGGGGCACTGCTTTCTTGACAATTTGCATTTTTATCCTCCAGCTGATTGATACCGGGAACAGATTGCACTACGGATCCAGTGCATGCATTGCCCATCTCCACACATTGCTGTGTTTGTACATTACCATCAGTTAGTGATGTTGTAGTATCAAAGTTATCAGCGTTACCATGTGAGCTGGTTAATGAAGAGGCAAAACCAATCTGTTCCTCCATGTGGCTTTGTGTACAGCCAGTAAATTCAGGTTGCTCCATGCTTTCCAAATCATCCACAGTGGTATAGCCAGTTTCTTCGGTTTCCAGAGTCAGGGTACTGGGCAAAGGGACTGAATGCAGAGACTGGGGAAGAGGAGAGAGAGTTTTACCTGAAAATATATTATTTGGTGAGAAAAAGGTATTTGCTTTTTGTTGCTGCAGATGAGTTCTGCTGGTCATGCCTGTTTTGACTCATTCTATAGTAGTCACTTTGAGGTTAATTGATAGTTTTTCTTGCTTTATCTTTTTGTGGTGTTGCTCCGGGAGCATTTGTAGTTTCTCCTTTGTCTCTGTCGCTATCCCAGACATATTTCAACATTCTTACAGAGCCCGCAACCGACACCTCTATTGAAGCTGACCAAATTAGAAAAGTGGGCGAGAAAAGACAAAGTTAATACCCTGACATTCTGCAGCTAAAAAAATTCAGGCCATGAGCATGGAGTGACACCAGTTCCTACACTGCCACCATTGTGGAATGTTCGTGCATGCTCCTTCTGAGTCCAGACTTCTGGTTCATGTTGCATAATGTTATTTACACTAGTTTGCTTCTTGGCTGTTTCAATATGTTCTTTTATTATTCCCTCCAGGACTTTACCAACAACTGAAGTGATACTTACTGCTCTATAAATCTCAACATCTTTCCTACTTCCTGTTTTATACAACAGAACTACATGGCCTTTCATCCAGGAGTCCATTACAGCCCCCTCATCTAAGGATTTCTGGAAAATCTGCATCAGGGGTCCTGACAATTCCCTGGCCAACTTCTTCAGCAATCTCGGATTCATTCCAGCCGGACCTTGGGCTTTGTTGGGATTTAACTTCTTGAACCTCAGCCTTACATCATCAGCATTAAAGGTTATTGGTGTAGCATTAGCATTGCCCTTATGAGATTTATTCGATATTGTTTTTATATTAAATTCTGTTACAAAATGCTGGTCTTGTACTTCTGCCATTGCTCTCGTGTCAAAGACTAACACCCCATTTTCATCTGCTAAAAGCCCCACATCTCCAGCTCCCCCAATTTTATTGTTAATATATTTGTAGAAGGATTTATGGTTATCTCCAACCCTAGCTGCTAAATTTAACTCATAATCCCACTTTGCATTATTAATTGCCCATTTAGTATCTCTTAACATTATTTTATATTTTGTCCAATTTCTTGGTGCATTACTTTTTTTAGCCCTTTTATATGATCTTTTTTCTTATTCAGCAGATTCTTTATTGTAGGTGTTAACCATGATGGAATTCTACCCAATTTATTATTTTTTTGTTTTGATGGTACATATTTATTAACAAGGGTATTTATTTTTAGTAGTATATTCCACACATTCACCAAGAACTTCCCCCGAAAGTATTTCTTCCAATCCTATATACTCATTTCAGATCACATTTGATTAAAATGTGCCTTTGCACCATTCTTTAATTTTACAGTCCCATGTTCAACCCCCCATTGATTCCAATAATCTGAAGTCACCCATAGCATGATCACTGGAGCCCAGTGGATCAGTAACCTTACAGTCCTGTACATTATCATCCATGTTACTTAGTACCAGGTCCAAAATATGTGAACCTCTAGTAGGCTGAGTCACATACTGCTCCAACCCAACTGAGTCAAAGGCTGCCAGGAATTCCCCTTCTCTAGCAGTTATACTACTATGATCTTCCCAGCTGATACCAGTTAAATTAAAATAACCTACTACAATTATAGTAGTAGCACCAAATTAGTAAAGGAATTTTAAAGGAATTTTAAAAATCCCTATTGAGAACTGTGAAACCTTTAGTTAAGGATTTTGTTTTGTTTGTTAGTGTGTTCACTGCAACCCAAAGAGGGTTGTCTCATCTCATAGTGTAGGTGAAAATGTACCAGATGGCACTTACTAATAGGAGCTGGCCTCTTTCTGTAGGTATAACAAAAATAATTTTAGAGGATTTTCTCCCTAAATTTTGTGAAGGATAAATAGGGAATCTCACAAAATTGCTTGACAAATTTGGCACTACTACTGTAGTCTATCCACCATATCTAAACCTTTTGTCTGCTGACATAGTAAAATATCTTCATGAGCAGTTTGAGATAGGGGCCTATAGACTTCTCCCAGTATTATCTTAGCACTTTTACTAGATTGTAACTTGAACCATATCTGTTCACCATCAGTGTTGCTAATGTCTAGCTGAACTGAAGAAATATTCTCAGAGATGAATACTGCCACCCCTTCATCTCTCCTGCTAAACCTTTCCTTGCTATGTATTATGTAGCCCTGTACTTGTTTATTCTAATCATCATTTCTATCTCACCAGGTTTTAGTAAAAACATATATATCAATAGATTGGGAACTTAAAATAAATTCTAATTCATCGAGTTTTGTAACCAAGCTTCTTGCATTGACCAGCAGGCACCTCCATTCCTCATGTAACTCCATTCTTTTATTATACACCCTTGTTGTTTCATCTTGATTTGCCAAGTCCATCCTCCTCCTACTTCCCCCAATATTTTGTTTAAAAGACTAGAAATGGTGTGTTTAATTATATTTGCTAAGATTCTGGTTCCATACTTGTTAAGATGTAGTCTGTCACCACTATACAACCTTACATATTTAAAATATTCTCAGTTACTTACATAAGTTAAACCCTCACTGAGGCTCCATCTTTTTAGTCATCCATTTAGAGCTTCAATTTCCCTGTTTCTAGCAGCACCAGCTCTAGTATGTAAGCAAATCTTTATTTATAATAGGCGTTCTTCCAAAGTTCAGGGCGCCTGTATAATACAGTACAATAATAACATATCTTTAACAGCTCATAATTAATATACAAACATATACTCATAAAGCAGTTATGTCCCCAAGAAAGCTTTCTCAAAAAAATACATTTTAAGGGATTGTTTTAATCCCCTCCATGGTCAGGCTTTCATGTATCTGATGAGGTAAAGAGTTCCACAGGGTAGGAGCCATAAAGGCAAAGGATCTTTCTCCAAATGTACTCTGGAAGGTCATCAAATATACCCTGGGAACCTCTGGCAATCCCTCACCATAGGATTGGAGTGAGCAGGAGGGGTGATGGGGAGTAGGAGATCTTTCAGGTATTGGGGTCCAGGTTCATGTAAGGCTTTGTATGTCAGCAATGCAACCTTGAAAGGGATTCACCATTCTATAGGCAGCCGTGCAGCACAGGTGTTACATGACTGGATCAAGGGGTTCCAGTTAACAACTGCTTTCTGCACTAGCTACAACTGGCAAATATCTACTCCCAAGAGCCCCAGGTAAAGGGCATTGCAGTAGTCCAACTGAGTGGTGACAAAGTTGTTGACCAGTGTTTGCAGATCCGCAGTCAGAACCAGATGCTTCACCTTAGCAATATTTCTGAGGTGATAAAAGGAGAATTTGACTATGGTTGACACCTGAGCTTTCAGAGTCAGGCCCTCGTCAAGTGCCACCTCTTGGTTATGCACCTGGTTTGAGGCCCTGAGCAGGCTACCCTTGAGTTGTAAACCAGATGGTTTTCTCTCCCATGACCCAACCATCCTCAGATCTGGGTCCACTACCAACACCTCAGTTTTCTCTGGGTTTTGCTTTGGTTTAGTTCTGTATCTCCTGCAGGTAGTTGTTAAACATTGAGACAGTGTTGTACTCCTGGGCAGGTACAAAGGACATGTACAGTTGAGTATCATCTGCATAGCAGTGAAAACTCAACTCGTACCACATAATAATGTCTTCCAGTGGTAGCATGTGCACTGCAAACAACATGGGGGAGAGCACAGAGCCCTGCAGTACCCCACAGGGCAGACCCCGAGGGGACGAGGAATAAATTCATGATATCACCCTCTGTGGTCTGCTGCCCAGGAAAGTTCAAAACCAATTGAGGACTGCTCCATCCAGTTCAAAAAGGAACCACAGGTGTTCCAGCAATACCCCATGGTCTAGGGACTGGGAGGATAACTGATACAATGATATCACAACCCTTTTCTTTAAGTATACTTCCTAAATCTTCAAAATCCCTTTGTATAACCACAAGCTGTCTTCACCCAATATCATTTACCCCAAAGTGCAAGACTGTCAGAGGTTTACCCTTGTGTTCCATTAGACTTTGCAACCTTCCCTTCACATCACAAATTTTGGCTCCTGACAATGAGCTAACTGTTGTATGCTTCTTCCTACCATGGGTTATTACAAAGTCTGTGTGTTTAATTATAGTCACCCAGTACAAGGATGTCTCTATGGTTTCCACCCAACAGTGCTCATCCCTTTCCATTGGATCCCTCCCTGATTCATTTTCTGAAGATTGTATTTGCTGAATACCTTCCCCTATGTTTTTTGCTGCATTTAAAGTGATGTTATGTTCTGGCCTAATCATTTTGTTCCCCAAGTTACCATCAGCTTCTGACTCTTTCTCTTTGCTATCTATTGTTCCATCAGCCTCCATCAGACACTTATATCTATTTTGTAACTCTGTTTGTTTTGTATTGATTTCCTTTTACATCTCTTAGTTCCTCCTTACACAATACTCCAGTCCTCAATCTCAGTTTTATCTATGTTGTCTTCATTCACTGTTTGTTTCCTTTTAGTGCACATTTGACAGATTACCCTTTCCCCCATTGTAGGCTGTGTTACCATTTTTGCATCCATTACTTCAACCCCTGTACTTCTGCTTGGCCAGGATTTTCTAAGTGAAGGGATGCTTCATCAATAAAGCTCTCAAGTGCTGTAATCTCATTTTGGACTGACAGTCTATGATTTAATAACATGATTTCCCTCTGTAATGTATTTATAACACACATTTTTTGCAAACAAAATGTTGTAGTGGCTCCCCTGGGGCAAATATTTTACATAATGGACACAGATTCATGGCTTCCCTGATTGCACTGGTTTTATTCATTGTACAGCTGTGTAATCAAGTTCATAAACACATTAAGCACTGATTGTATACTGCTGTAAAAGCTGCATACTCAATGTTCCAGTGTTCCCAGTGGACAGAGCAGACATGTGCAGATGCACTTGTCTCTGCTCGAGTCTTCACCCACTCACCCTCTCGAGCTCACATCACTTGCTTGGAGGGCTCATTTAAATAAGGTCCATGACCAGGAAGTAAGTCCCTGGTCACGTGACTGCTCCTGATCTCACTGCTTTCCAAAATCATTTAAAATAGCTACTAAGAGTGTTCCCTGCAGTATCTTAGTTGTATTTGCAATAAAATGTGCAAAACCTGCAATGTTTAAAACTGTGCAGAGAAGCAAATATAGCAGCATTTTGTTTTTCTCCTGCCTGAAAAAAGAAACTACAAATCCCAGACTCCCCTGAGCTTTAGTAACTTGCAGGACAGCACCAAGAGTAAATATATATTGCTCAGAAATAAAAATGAAATAATAATAACTTCAATTTCACTCCCCTGTGATGTCTTTCAATACAGAAATCACTGTCAACATAAACAGAGTCATTTTCTACTGCCCCACTCAGTTGGAGGGCTCATTTAAATAAGGTCTGTAATGAGGAAGTAAGTCGCTGGTCACATGACTGCTTCCGGTCTCACTGCCTTCCCAATCATTTAAAATATCTGCTAAGTATGTTCCCTGCAGTATCTTAGTTGCATCTGCAATAAATTGTGCAAAACCTGCAATACTTTTTAAAACTGTGTAAAGAAACAGATGTAGCAGAGTTTTGTAGTTCTCCTGCCTGAATGTAAACTACAAATCCCAGATTCCCCTGAGCTTTAGTAACTTGCAGGGTGGCCCAAGAGCAAATACATATTGCTCGGAAATAAAAATGAAATCATAATAATTTAAACCTCACTTCCCAGTAGTGTCTTTCAACACAGAAATCACTGTCAACATACACAGAGTCATTTTCTTTAGAATCAAGCATCGTCTCTAGTACGAAGGTAAAATAAGGCTGGTTCACATCACTTTTCTTCCCCTTATCAATTATGCAGATTTCATCTACAGTATAGTCAATGTTCTAAATCAGCCATTACTAAACTGGCACACTTTATCACAGAACTGTAAGGTTAATTACTAATACCCCCTTCAGAACCCACCATTGTGCTTTTTATGCCCAACTTGGCTGGCCCTCTCTTCATAATAGCAGGCTAAAAAATGCCACACTTTGATTGTACAGTGCTATCTTAAATAAACTCCTTCCCTGTATTATAGAATTCTTTAAGTTCACTTCAGGCACCTATGCACTGAGGAGATACTCTTATATTCTACTAGATGTACAAAGGGAATGGTCCCAGTATGGTGAAGCAACAGTTAACCATGCTCTCCAAGCCTTGTGGAATACTACCCAATGCACCCTGAAACTTTCTAACATAATCTGTCTCCAGACCTTTAAATCCTTACTAGACCTCTTCATGAAGGATAATTGTACATGATATACATACATTGTTATCACCTTCCTGCTACATTATTGTCTTGTGGTGGCCCTCATTGGGGATGCCTGGTGTAACACTGCCTGTACAGCACTTATTGCTTTTACACTAATTAATTGTTTATTGCAATGTACTTATTTGTCCTGACAAGGAGATATGCCATATAGAACATTCGTATATAGACCATAATTGTACTTTATCATATGTCATGTTATATCTGTCCTTTCCTGGCTGAAATGTATATTGCTACTTGGATTGTACCAATGTATGTATTGTAATGTCTCTCTGTTGTGTCCACCCAGGACCACCTTCTAAATGAGCTTGCTTAATGGTGCTGTTCCTGGTAAAATAAAATGACTGATTGATTTGAAATGAGACAAAGGTATATTAAAGCACTGCCAAATGCAAAACTTGCAAAAATATTAGTAAATAAAAATGTATGCTATAATAACCACAGAAATTCCTAAACCTATTAGGTTTCTCTAACCTAAGAAAAACACTTTGAATCTCAGTAGGAGCAAATACCTGAAACTGTGCTCTGATTTCTAATACTGTATATCTTGCCACAATAACTGATGACCCTTGATTTCAACTCATTTTTGAGAGTTGTAGAAAGCGGTATCAACCTGATCAGCCATCAGAATGGAATGATACGGCTTTCACAGTCTCGTGCCAAGTTATTACAGCTTTTTCAGACTCACTCTGAGCTGCCTCCAGTAGCTTGAAGCACACTGTGAACTGGTTTTCAAACTAGCAACTGTCACAGAAATGAGCACATAAAGTTTACTTACTAGGCTGAGCAGAATAAGGAAAATATTTTCTTACTGATGCCAATAATGTACAGTACTCCCTAGGAAACAAAAAAGTTACTAAGAGCAAAGGGGTCCTTTGTGAGCAGCATAGGTGGCTAGCGCCATGCCTGCCCACATTTTGGCTCACTGTTAACAGGTTCTAGCACCAGTTTAATATAAGAAATAAAACATATATAACTGTGGGATTATGAGTTTTTTTAAACTCTCTCAGTGTGTGATGACTGTATAAACCTCTTGAGCTTTGCTCTCAGGGTTTATGGGTCATCACACACCTAAGGAATTTGGAAAAACTCATATCACACAGTTACATATGCATTATTCTCCATTTCTTTACTGTGTAGAACAGGCAAAGTATGGAAATATCAGTAAATTATGGTGTTTGTAAAACAGCAAAACATTCACTCTGGGGAACTGCATGGAGATCAGTGGGTGGGGGGTGCCACTAGACCCCAAGGACAAAATATACCATTTTTACACTCACGAAAAAGGATTGGCCCCAAATGAAAAATGATTCCTTTTTTTATTCCATACAGCTGGGAAGTGCGTTAGAAAAAATGAGTTCTTCTGACACTTCTGTGGAGACTAGTACTGAACAATCACTTTCAGTTAATGGATACACAACTGAAGTGTGATTGCTGTTGAAGAAATGTGGAGAGGTCTGGTGTGCTGGCGGAGGGGGGGGAGAAGGGCTGGAACCAAGTGTCACCTTTATTAATAATTACATTTGTAAAGAAGAATATAGAGCAGATTATTTAAACTTGAATCAAGTGATGCCTTCATGCATAGGCAGAAAAAATATTTGATTATACTGCAGCACCTGAATTGAATCACATGGATGTTGGTGAACATGTTGGTCTCCCCCCACCACCACCAACACCACAAGTACCTTGTCTAACAGTTTGTGGTACAGAAAAATGTGAAGTACAACAACACTGCACTGCAATGTGATAAATAAAACCATGGGAAATAGGGAGATAAAAATAATGAATAATACTAACTAAATAACCTGGCATTCTTATTCCTGGCTGCAATAATTTTTATTCTGGTGATGGCTAAATAAACATTGTGTGGAAAGGTGAAATAAAATAATTTTTCCCAGCGTCATCTTGGTCCTCCAGTTCTATGTCTTTTGTTTTCTTTGAGAGAGTTTGAGTGTCTGAGGATTGACCTCTGTAGTGATGAGTGAAGATCTGTCAATGCAGGCTGATTCCACTGGGGCTGTTATAATGTAGTTGGTATATCCAGAAACAATAATCTTGTTCAATGCTTAGTACATTTGGAAAACCTAATATTCATTAGAATAATAACTAGTGCATGAAAAGGACATCGGTATTTTGGAGAGTGTCTTTTATCTTGGCTAAATGTGAGGATCCAGTGTGAGTGGGTTTGTGTATACTTGCTGTTCCACACTTTCAGTTTTTCCACATAATGTTTGGGGGGATGAGCACACCATCTATTGTAGTTGTTAGTATCATTTTTTTCAACAGTAGAGCAATTCTTTCTTATTTCATTTCCATGCTTACTATCTACTTCACTGCATTCACTCCACTTCCATGCCTTTCTTATCTATTACCAATAGCAGAAGTCAACTCACAGTTGGCTGCCATAAATCTCAATATTTCTGTGTTCTAAAGCAAAGGGTATCAGGCAAATAACCGTCTTTCCATTCAATTTTAACTGCTTTAACAGTGCCAGTTTAACCACTTTGCTGTAGATGCACAGGAATGGAAGGAGCATGAGTGTGCATACTATTTATGCTATTTTTAATAATGTGCTCATAGTCTCTATTTTGTTCATCACCACATGAGGTTACCATTCAAAACAGATCCCCCCTAAGTCCTCCTCAACTGACTTGCCATGTATCAGCTAAAACAGCATAATAATAGACTTCAGTACACTAGCACATTGCATGCTTCCATACATTAAAAGTACCTCAATGTGACTTATGCAAATAACGTCATAGTATACTAGGGGACTTTGGTGCATTAACCCACTGCATACACTGTAGAGCCCAATACGATTTGTGCAAATAAATTCCTTGCATCAGTTTTATAAATTTTATTTAAATGAAACAAACACTAACAAGATTCAGTTCAACTGGAGAATAGATGGATTTAAGCTAAAGGCGTTATCACCAATAGTGTTGAATGAAGAATGGAATTTAACTGTTTTCCCCTGAGGTATAAAGAGAACATTATTACATTATGAAAAAACATTTTACCCTCATTTCCTCTTTCCTTCACTCCCACTTCCCCCCTTTTTTCTCTCTCCTGATTTTCCCTGAGTTTCTTTCAGCCAATTATGAATTGAGTGCTAAGAAATATGTACATCGGAGTCTTGTTAGTGTTTGTTTTACCTAAATGAAATGTACAAAACTAATGCAAGGAATTTTTTGCACAAGTTGTATTGGAATGTATATCCAATGGGTTAATACACTATAGTCCCCAAGCATGCCATGACATTATTTGTATAAGTCACATTGAGGTGCTTAGAATGCATGGATGCACACAACGGGCTAATGTACTGGAGTCTATAATAAAAAATCTTCGAAACGCACTAATAATTCAAGCTGTGTAGGCTGAGTTCAGGCTGAGTTCAGACATTCAAATAATTTAGCTAAAAAAATAAATCCAACACACTTCTCATTCTCAAAATGTTCATATAAATGTTCCTTAGATGGCTCCGGAATTTCATGAGTTTCACCATGACTTCATGAACTTTAAAAGGAGCATCAAGGTATGTATACCAAAGTATCTAGCGTTAATATGCCACTGATCATCATCTATAACTGATTTAATTATATGAACATCTTCTGCCAGAGCAAAACAGCATTTGAGGGTGGGGGTGGGGAGTTGGGGAGGTGATGCTTTCCATATCCCTCAGATGAGCAAAAGAGATTAAGTGCTGTGAATTTATTTGTAATCCTGTCATTACTGGAACCAGTAGTTATTATAACTGCATCATTAAAATGAGTAAAAACATTACACTACCTACAGCAATGATAAACATTACTTCTTCATGGCTCAGTTTCCAACAGCTTCATGAGAATATGTTACACCATGAGTGAGACTATATGAAGTCACTGAATGCAAGAATGACAACCTCAGCTTGTAACTGGCATGCTCACACTCCTGGTGTCTAGAGGAATGTAAAATAAAAACTTCTGCTAGTAGAACTTCAATGAAAGTTTGACTTTCACTTCCACAGAAATGTGGAAATTTAAATTAGCAACTTTTGCAGAAATTCCGAATTGGAATGGCAGAATAAATGTATACATTTTGGATTATTATATTAAACCACAGAGAAAAAAGTCCACAGAACTGATCACTAAACTGCGGAATAATTACAGGTATTGTGGAATAATTCATTAAACTGCTGAAAAAAAATTCCTCCCAACTATTATTTCACAGTTCATGTGTATTATTCTGTAGTTTAGCCAAAATGTTCTGTGGAACAGGACAAAAATCTTCAAAACACATTCGGAAGATTATGATCTTGCCCGTGGTGAATGTTCGGAAAATTCTACAAAATATCCAGATTTTTGTGAAATCTCTGTGAAAGCAGAATTCACGACATTCTCCCACCTCTACTGGTGTAAAAAAAGAAAAGATAAATGAGAAGCTCTGGTAATAGCCATATTTACATTTTCAGCTTGTTGGCAAATAAAAACATTTGAAATTATACACCTTCACCACAGATATGTACCAAACACATATGCTTTATTATGAATAACAACAGTAAACTTAACATTGGTTTCAATTATTTATTTCCTGTCCTCTTGAAATCCATTTGTCCACAAGTTAACTACAGAATACAAATGAGGGAGTCCTGATAAACAAGCTACAGTACATTGTCAGCTTCAAATAAAGACATCATTATTTAAAGTTATTGTATATTGTTTCCCTCACTAACCATAAATCAAAATGAGGACTGCACAAAAAAGATTTGCAACAAAGGATTACTCATTTGTGACAAAGAATCCTTTTTTGCATGGGACATCTAACTATTCCCTTTGAAAATAATGGAAAACTTTACAATTTAATAACTTTTGAATGGATTAATATTTTTTCACCAAATCATCAAAAGGCACATCTGTGACACAAGGACTGTTTACCCTGAACATTTCAAACCACAACTCTGCACCAGTTTTGTGCAGTGACGTGAGAGAAAATTTAACAAAACGTGGTAATTTTTACATTTCTTGACACTCCATATCTCCACACCCATATATCCGATCAGAACACAACATGTCACATACAGAGATCTTTGGTCCCTGATGGCTCTTTTAAAATGTCATGTGAATTGGTTGAAAAGTTGCAAGGTTATTAAAGTGCAAAATTTTGAGTTAATTATAGAAGTGACCATTGAACCTTAACTATAGGGGCACGACTGCACCCCTATAATATATAGTGACCTATACGCTTGTAATTCCAATTTGTGGAACATATTTGTACCTTCAAATAGATATGCATGTTCTTCTATTTATGTTCTCATGTGATAAAATGTCTGCCTATAAGTACACAATTCAAATAACTCATACAGTGTATTAAACTTATTCAAAGTACTGTACCACTGACACGTAAAGCAGTGCTGAATATCTTATTGTGTCATAAATCTAGCTACTACTCTATCACATACCTGCAATAAAACATCCCTTGCTTATCAACTCATAAATAAGCAATTGTAATGCGTTTGAGATTGCATGATCTGTTGTGAATAAAATCAAAGACAAAATTATGTTCAAAATATATCTGATCTGTTTACTTTATTCAGTGATTTTTTTTATCCACCCAACAGGAAATCTGTAGGGTAGTGACATCTTACAAATTTTTGTCACAGTTGGCACACAGTTTATAATACAGATAAATGATTCACATCACTACATTAGGGCACATACATGTGCTGCCTAGGATCTTCTTCATTTGAGGGTACTTACATGTAATGGAGTAATCAAATAAAAGGTTTTAACCCATTAGACAGCATTAGGCATAGTGGAACTAGAACAAATTGTTAAAAAAAGCTTTAACTTATTGTTCCTCAGTCACTTTTGAACTGTTGTGGTCTAGTTAACATATAGATAGTTATTAAATATAGATTGTCATTTCCCCTACCATCCACAGAGATTCCCAGTATATGCAGTATGAATGTATTCAAAACATTAAAAACAAAACTGCAGTAGTCTTTCTTACTGTATATTACTGTAGTGTGTTTGAAAAGTAAGTTTTCAGTTAAAGTACAGTTAAAAGATCATGACAAAACTGGAAATCCTGGCAGTAAATATAAAGTACCATTGTCCCCAGATCTCCATCCCAATAAAAACACAGACTACCATTGTATGGGTGCTCAGATTGGCAATTAATTTATTACAATCTTTTTTTATATGTTCATCTCCAAAATATTCCTTCATCATCTTTTCCATCCATATAGCCATCATTATCTTTATTATCTACAATATTTACAGCAACACTTTTGATTACTGTCTTTTTCTTCTCCTCCAGATGTACAGTAAAACCCCAGAGTTACGAACACCAGAGATTTGGACTTACTGTTCAACCGAATGCTCCACCTTTACCCACCTGCACTACAACCGATCTGGTTACCACCCACATGTTAAATCCCTTCTAACCACTTCTAACCATTGTGTTTGAATCATTTCAATCCGCAATGTCTGTCAAATGCAAATGAGTAACGCTGTCGATTGAGACCAAGCTACAAATAGTCTCAAAACTTGAGCGAGATATCTGCGTAAGTCTAATATGAGATGAATATGGTATCGAAAGCACAGTGTGAGATATTTGTAAGGAGCATGAAAAAATAAAAACCTTTGTTAAAGAGGCACAGGAGAGCAGTGCGGTGCATAGTGTGGCAAACAACTGACAAGGACATTGATAAAGTCATGCACCTTTGGTTTAGCCAGGAGTGCAGAAAGGGAACGCCACTAAGTGGGATGATTTTTATGGAAAAGTCCAAGCTTTTGCATCTCCAAATGTATCCAGAATGAGATGAAGCTGAGTTTATTTATTTATTTGCTTTTGTTTACCAGGTAAGCACACTAGACAGCAATATGTATCCCCGAACTGTTGCCTGGCTGCTGTCTGCTCCTGGCATGATGGCTTGGAACCTGTCAAACTGCAGACAGGAGAGGCTGTCAGCTATTGTGTTATTCACCCCATCTATGCGCTTGGTCCTAAATGACAGATTCACTCTCAGACCCTGTAACACTAATTGCCTCAGTACCTGCATCACAGTCTTGGACATCACTCCTCCTTTGTTCAGAACTTCAACTACAGACCTATTGTCACACCAAAAATTGACTTTTTGTTTCTTAGCTCATCTCCCCACACTAGAGTGGCCACCCATCTGGGCAAGCTTTCTAAGAAAGTGATGTCTCTTATAATGATCATCCCCCACTTGGCCCCTCCCTGTCAATATAGATGCCAGCCCCTACACTGTCCAATGTTGGCTGCCACATGGCTGACCCATTCCATGACCCTTCACTGCCAGAGGTGGCTCCTCAGCCACTCGGATGCCCAGCATCTGCTGCAAACTTCCTGGGTCATCTTGCATGGATGCCACCACCAGGAAAACCAGCCAACATAATGAGCATACCTCACAAGTCACTATTGCAGCTGCCCTCAGTCCAGCTACTACACTCTACAAAAACTGCTCTTTTTAAGTTCGGCTCTCAAATGCAGACCGGCAAGTACATAAAGGAGGCATCATTTTTTCACCCATAACAGCTTCTACTGACACAACTGTAACACCTGAATACTTGCTGGGAACCAAGGATGAATTATTTAAAAATAAAACAATAAATAATGCCAACAGCTTGGCTCAGTGATCTTTTTTTATATACTGCTTACTTACCTCACTCCCAAGCCAAAATTTTCACCACTCAAAGAAAATGAAATGCTGCAAAAACTGCCAAAAACTGTTCGAAAAGAAACAAATTCAGTTAAACTATAACCAATTCTGAAAAATAAATTGCCAAACTGATGTGATTGCTGCAAAATTTACAGTAAGCAACATTGTGAGGCTCTCCCTCTCCTGCCTGCTTCTTAACCCCCCCAGCTTGCCATTCTCTTTTTCCTGACCAGTTCTGTATTCTATTTCTCCTGATGTCATTGTGGCTCTGCTCCCTTCTTGTGAGGTCATCCATGCCTCTCTCTTTCCTGTTTTGCCTTTCACCAGCTCACTTTTAGTCCTTCTTGCTCCCTACCCCCCAACCTCCTGCTTCTTCTTTATGCCCTCCCTGTAGGCACCCTATTGGGCAGGAGACTGTTGACAAATGGGCCTGCCTTTTATAAAGGCAAACCTCTTTTTCACCCATATCCAAACTGCACCTTTTTTGGTCTAAGATCTTGATTTTAAGTGACAAGCTGGATAGAGTGAAATTAGCAATGGTTCTAACAGCTGTTGAATCCCAGAGCATTAAAGCATTTGTTTGTAACTCATTTGAGCACAAGTGGAGTATCTCTACTGCAGAATCCAGAGCAGTGGACAAAGTAAGTGCACTAGTTATTTTGGCTTCTATCTTAAAAAAAGCCGGGTTCTGGAGAGTATGGCAGTTCATTGGTGGGAGCAGTTAATGCTGGTGAGGCAAATTTTGGTAATGCAACAAGAGCTGCAGCATGCCCAGTCTCTATGCAGGAAACTTTTATTGAATATGAAATACTGGGTTTGAAAGTTAGGTATGTGGTTTGGCAGCAAGTAATGTTTAAAAAGTACTTGTATATGAAAGGTGTACCATGAGAATTATGGTTTCTAAATTTCCTGCATTTGGCAGGGAAAGAGATGACTTTTTTGGTCACTGGAAAGAAGTATTACATGATGCTTCACTTAGATTAATTTATCTATCAAAGATTCTGTTAAAGGGATGGTAAACATTGCAGGGATTGCTCAAAGTATGAAAGCCCTTGAAATGTTATTTTGGATGAGGTATTTGGCTTCTTCGTAGGTGTCAAATGTCCAGAGATGTGAATATTTAAATCACCTGTAAACCACAACATGGCAGCAGCCATTTCATATAATCCTAAAACACAAAGTGATGTCACTGAGGGGCAAGCTGTAATTAACAACATACAGCTTACCCCTCAGTGACAGCACTTCCTGTTTGTAAAACTACATGAAATGGCTGTTGCTATGATTTGATTTACACAGTACTTTGCTATTCATATCTCAAGACTACTGACACATACAGGTATGCCTGATACCTAATTTGAAAGATCATTTCATGGGTTCTCATAATTTGAGTGACCCCTGCAATGTTTACTGTTCCTTTAAGGTGCAAGATAATTTTGAAGAACAACTTAAAATTATTGAGGCTGCTTTACTGACGCTTTCTAAGCACTCTGAATTTAACATTTTCAGAACTAATTGGATGCTATTACTGTGAAATTTGATCAGAAAACAAAGCATTACAAACACAAGAAGTCCATTAGAGATGAGCAGTTTTAACTCAATAACTGGGTGTTTAGTTAGAAACAGCATAAAAATGATAATACACCCAAATCTATTGTGAAATAATCCAGTTATCCAATTTATTGTGCATCAGATACAGAGAACATTGATGAGAATTCTGTTGCTTCCCTTTTTTTAGAGGACAAAAATGTGGCAACCCACACCCCTTCCCCCAAGTAGTTACCAAATGACAGCAGCAACTACCACACCGGAACCCCAGAGTGGGCCAGTTTAGAGAGGACCAGGAACCAAGTGGAGGACAAGAAGGGGTAAACACTGGACAAAGGCATTCTCAAAATCATCAGCCCAAATGGAGATACATACAAGGACACCTCAACTGGAGGGGAGTCAAGAGGTATCAGAGGGGAGATATTGGATGATGAACAGATTGGTGTGAATGTTATTAACGTGTCAAGCAAAAAACTTACAGAAGCCGAGTTTAAAGTCTTGAACCAGGGTGTGAAGTTAATTCTTATAGCTAACATTTACCTTTATTTGGGACACAAAAGATTAATATACAAGTTAGCTAGCCTAAGAGTGGGTCCCAAGGTGGTAGCCTTTTTAAAAAATTGGCTGGGGAACAGGACACAGAGGGTAATAGTAAACAGTGTCCACTCTGAAGAAAGGGGGATTACTAGTGGGGTACCGCAGGGTTCAGTACTAGGACTGGTCCTCTTCATTGTCTTTATAAGTGGCATTGCAGAGGGACTGGAAGGAAAAGTATGTCTCATTGCCGACGACACAAAGATCTGCAACAGAGTTGATATACAAGGTGGGGTGGAAAGGATGAGAAGGGACTTGGCAAGGTTGGAGGAATGATCAAATGTATGGTAGCTTAGATTCAATGCTGGGAAGTGCAAAGTAATGCACCTGGGAAACAGAAACCCAGGGGAAGAGTACACAATGGGAGGGGTGAGATACTAACAACAACAAAAATGGAAAGAGGCCAGGGGATAGTCATATCAGATGACCTAAAGGTGGGCAACAGTGTGAGAGGGCAGTATGGAGGGCTGGGGGGATACTGGGATGCATAGGGAGAGGCATCACCAGTAGAAAACAGGAAGTTGTTATCCCTCTGTACAGACAGCTGGTGAGACCCCATCTGGAGTACTGCATGCAGTTCTGAAGACCCAATCTCTACAAAGACATAAACAGGATGGAGGCAGTCCAGAGGAGGGCAACTAAAATGGTGCAAGGTCTGCACCAGAAGACATATGAAGAGAGAGACTTAAGGACCTTAATATGTATAGCCTCGAGGAAAGGAGGGAGAGGGGGCACATGATAGAAACTTTCAAGTGCCTCAAGGGAATCAACAAAGTCCAAGAGGGTAGCATCTTTCAGAAAAAGAGGTGTGCAAGAACAAGAGGGCACAATTTGAAGATGGGGGGGTGGCTCAGAGGTAATATAAGGAAGTATTTTTTCACAGAGAGGGTTGTGGATGCATGCAATGGCCTTCCGGAGGAGGTTGTGGAGTCAAAAACAGTGGTGGATTCAAGAACGTATAGAACAGTCATAAGGCAATTCTAGAGGGGTGGGGGTAGGAAGAAGTTGGCTATTGGTTAACTAGGATCTGCAGCTTATCCATTAGGTACGGAAATGGGCAGACTGGGTGGGCTAAGCAGTCCTTATCTGCCATCAAATTCTGTGTTTCTGTGTGTATTTTTTGACATTCAGAAATCAATCAATCAATCAAGTCTTTATTTAACCTGGCGTTCATTGTTGAGCAGAAGCTCATTTGTAAGATGGACCTGGGTGGAGTATGAACAATTCTATATACAGGTCAACACAGGTATTTACAAGGCAATACAGATAATACTGTTTACAGAGAGGAAGAAAAAGAAGTTCATATGTACATAGAATTATACTGATATTGTACAGATTACAGGGTATTTACATACATAGAAGTGTCTATAGGAAGATAAAGCAGGTTATCTAAGGTTGCAGGAGGAAGTAACGGAAGAAAAAAAAATATACACCAGGTGGAAGTGAAGGTAGGCTGGGGAAGGGAGGCAGGTAGGGGGAGAAAAGCTAGGAAGGCACGGTGCACAGAGTGGAGTTGGTAAAATGGGATGTAGAGAAGGTGGATGGAGAAAAGGAGTATGTGTGAGCCCCAGGATTGAATGCTATAAAGTACGGGGCATGGTAGGATGTCACAACCCAGGGGTAGTGAGCTCCTATCCGAGGTTGGGAAAGGAAGGATAAGGGGATGGACGGGCCTAGTGTTGATAAGACAGGGAGATAAGAGAGAGAACAATTAGGCTTGTGAGGAGCAAGCTGGGGGGTCAGTACTTAATATTGGGTCTAGGCGTGGCTATATACCAGTGCAGACACCAGTACTGGGCCTGAGTGGGTGAAGCAGTTACAGACTTCTCTGATTGTATGAAAATAAAGCATTTTGAAGATATTTATACCAATTAGAGTGCTTAATTTGAGTTTTTTTTGTAGATCATTCCATAAGGTAGGTAGCACGGAGCTTATGGCTGCCCTGCCTAAGCGGGATTTTGCTTTGGGTACTTTAAGTGTAATAGCTGAGTAACTTCTTAATGCATATTTCCCAATTATACTCAGAGGAAGACAGCAGGAGATATAGTAATGCAGCTTATTAGAGATGACTCTATAGGTCCAGAGAGCGGCGTTTCTGTAGGGCCTGAACTTTATTGATGTCCACCCAACTGCTGCATATAGGGTGCAGTGATTCATGTCGAAGGGAAGTCCCGTTGTAAACCTCAGTGCTCGATGGTAGAGTGTGTCCAGTTTAGCCATGTAAGAGTTGGGGCATTGGCTATAGAGGAAATCAGCGTAGTTAACCAATGATAGGAAAATGGATTGGACCAGTTGTTTCTTGGCATCTCTGGTGAGAAATTGGTTGATTCTAAAAAACGGGCCAAGCCTTTGCCAAAGTCGTTTTAACAAGTCCTCGATATGTTCAGTGAAGGAGGGTCTTTGGTCTATCTAAACTCCCAGATACTTGAATTTTGAAACAAATTCTAGTTTTTCACCTAGAACTGTGGTAATTTGGGGAACTGTCCCACTGGACACAGGGTTAGCTGTACAGATGAAAAGGGAGAGGACCATTGCTTTAGTTTTTTTGGCATCAAGGAGTAGCTTTTTTTGGAGGAGTTGGCTTTGCAAAAGGTTGAATTCTGACTGTAGGTCATTGCAGGCAGCTTCAGGTGTCGGGCGACTCACGAAAACTGTATCATCTGCAAACAGATGGATGTTGCTTCTTTATACAGTAGTCAATGTTATTAATGTAGATTGCAAAAGTAAGGGCCCTAATATAGAACCTTGAGGTACCCCTCTTTGCAGAGTTTTTAATGGGGGACAGGCCTCCTTTGACTTTAACTTGTTGAAGGCAACCTGTAAGATAGTCAGTAAACCAGCGCAGAGAGGAGGGGTCCACACCTATGGTTTGAAGGGAGGAGAGGAGCAGACTATGGTCGACAGTGTTGAAAGCCTTGCTTAGATCAAGGAAAACAGCACAAATAAAGTTTTTGCTCCCAAGATTACGCTGCTAGTCGTTAGTAACTTTGGCGAGGGCTGAGATAGTGCTATGTTTAGCTCTGAATCCGGACTGCATAGCGTTTAGCAGTTCCCTAGACTCAAGGTGAGTCCTCAGCTGTGCATTTACAATTTTCTCTAGGAGCTTGGACAGGACCGGAAGGAGAGAAATTGGCCTGCAGTTATTGAGATCACCAGGGTCACCTGATTTGAACAGTGGTATGACATGTGCAGTCTTCCATATAGGTGGTAAGGTGCCCTGAGACAGGGATAAGTTAAAAAGGTGGGTGATGGGTATTGCTAGTAGGTGGTAGGCAATTTTTAGAAAGTAAGGGTGCATGGTTGTTAAATTTAAGGATTTTTTAAAAAAAAATAGAGATATGGGTCATTCAAGTGATACTGAGAGGACTGTTAACCCTGAACTACTTCAGAATGATAGTGAACTAGTGAGATTGGATGATGGTTATTTGCAGATGCTGGGACAACAACATAGTACACATTTTAAAGTAATTCACCATTTATTCCACCTAACAATCCCGCAGTGAATGTGTTTGTGAAAGCTTGTGAAAATGATCTGAGATAACTTATGGTCCACCACAGACAGGCATCTTTGTGAATAATAGTTCTGAACCGTTTAAAGTTCTGAAATAATTAGAAAAGGATCTAAATATTACTATTAAACTTGCAGACAAGGGGGGACATGTGCTTATTCAAGACACAGATAAGTATGTTGCTGAAGTCCTTAGACAGTTATCTGATGAGAGGTAGTATCATCTATTATATTGTGACCCCCACACTTCCCTTTAAAAAAAAGGACTGATTGTTTTCTTATGAGTGCTGTGGAAAAGGGTGTTATTGATATTGAAGTTTTCCAGTTTGTTATCAATTCCACACCCGATTAGACCCACAGTATATACCCTTCCTAAGATGCATAAGTCTTTAAGTAACTCTCCATGCAGACCTAATATTGCCTCAATGGGATCTTTGACTATAATCCTGTTCCAGTATATTGACTTTCAGATAAGGTAATTTGTTCAGTCTTTAAGATCATATGCCACAGATACATCAGACATTTTGTGGGTGTTGGGGGAGTCCCACACAAAGGACACAGATCTTATGGTGACCCACTACATAGAGTCACCGTATACTAACATCCCCCATGAGGGAGGTTTGCAAGTTTTATCTTATTTTTTGAATAAGAGGGGAATATAGGCTTGTCCACCTACTGAATTTTGGGTTGACCTGGCTAGATTTTTATCGGAGAGTAACTTTGTTACCATTTTAGGTAACTACTGCATTCAGACAAGTCTGACAGCAATGGCTGCCACATTTGTGACAAGCTATGCTATCCTTTGTCTTGTTTTTGGGAAAAGTTGATTTACGAGGTTGATATGAATCCTTTCCTATCCAGGATTATGTTTTGGAGGTGATTAATTGACAATGTATTTATGGTGTGGCGGGGATCACTTGATGAGTTCCAGTTTTTGTCTTTTTTGGAGACTACTAATTTAAATCTGAAATTTACATTTAATTATCGCTTTTCAAAATGATCTTTTTTTGGATATCAAAATTTCTAAAAACATGGAGGAGGGTATGGATACTAGTTTGTATCACAAGACTACAGATCAGAATGTTTGTTGTTGTTGTTCAGCTCTTCTCATCCTTGCCACACCACAAAAAATATACCTATTAGCCTCCTTCATGTCTGCCAGAATTGCAGTACACCTGAATCATTTGCAGCTAATTGTATGGATATGAAAAATTATTTTAGAGATAGTGGTTACAGTACACAGGGTCTACAACAAGCTAGAGATAGGGCTTGTAATATGAATAGGTTGGACCTCCTTACACCTAGGGTTAGAAATTTGGATAGCATAGCATTCAGATGTGTGAGATTTGAAACACCGTACAGAAGAAAAGTTGTCAGGTATTACTGCTCAACTCTCTCCTATTTAAGTGGCCTAGTGGGGGCACCTTTTCCACTCAAGATGAAGCTGTAAAGTGAAATGTTGAGTGTTTTTGGTGCACTTTAAAACATTTTTTGAGACTTATCTATAGCGTCTATGCCATTGTCCTTTCTTGCTATGGTGTATTCTGCATTTTTTCTTTTGTTGGATGTGCAGTTTACCAGTTGGCAACCATATCCTGGCTGTGCCATTTTTTGTTTGGGCTCACACTGGATTACACAAGCCTGGAGATCAGCAGTTTTTGGTCTAGAGCAGCTAACATCAAATCTAGTGTGCTGATAACCTGGAGAAGATCAGGCAGTGTGATCAGGAGTGTAGCCAGAAATTTCCATTTTGTACACAATCTCCAACAGTTACACCCCCAGGTTAAAAAATGTACACATCCTTTCCAAATGTCACCCCCTTCCAAACAAGTCAGATTGTTGTCAGATGACTCCTCTACTCTCTAAAGAGGTTATACATCTATTGGACACTCCTCAGTGGCCTACACTAACCTAAATAGTACAGATTAGAATGATAATATTAACAGAATGGCTTATGGTTTGTGACAGGCACTCAACAAAACTGTACACAAATGTGTACAGTGAGTATGCCTGTCTACACCCTTGAGTGCGATCTCCTACGTGGTCATTAATGATGATGCTGGATTCTCTGCTGCAGTGGTTGCAGCCTGCTGCTCATTCATGCCATCACTCTCCCTGACATTTTTGTAGTTGCTCACTACCTCCCTGAATCTGGCAGGAACACAAATACAGTCAGTGTCTAATGTTTTCTAGCCATTTAGACAGGCTTCTTTGCAAAAACATAAGCTCTGAAGCAAATTACAGAAGAACTAGTGGGAATCCATTGCAGACCTGAAGAAACACATCCTTCCTTGATGGCTGCTGGCCCCACCCCTCAATCATATTGTTTTTGGTTTTTATCTCTGTGATTTATTTAACAAACATTGCCCCCTCCTACTGTGTTTAATACAATTCCCAATGATCTTAATTAATTTTGTAAAAATATGGAAAAAATCAATGCCATATATATCTCTCTAAGATGCTAAAAAATGGCTCTGATAGTATTATGTAAACATAATCAGTATTGTGGGATAATATTTGCTTCTTTTTGAACCTCTCACATCTTTGCGCTGTTAGGAAAATACTTTTAAACATTAGCTTTATAATGGTTAAATGGACTGCACCCTTCTTCAGTCACTAAGTGCTAATATTTGCATCTCTAGATGTGCACTATAGTGAAGCCCCTAGACATGTGACTGTAGTTAAAAAAATTACCTTATTAGCTGCAGATCATAGCACTTCAGTATTAGAGCAACAATATAGGAAAATGAAGTTAAAATGTTGCTCAGTGTTCTGTTATTACCACTGTGGTAGTTTCATGTCAGAAAATGTATTTCTGTTGGTGGTAAAGGAATAAAATAACCTGAGCCATGGCTAAAGGCGTCTTACCAGTTCAGCATCCAAATTAGACAGAAGCAGACAGCATGAGGCTTGTGGCACTTGAGCCTCTTATACCTGCAGTGGATGAACATGGTGGCATAACTTCAGACATATTCAGGACCCCAATTTGCATCCTTTGCCATGCAACCATTCAAGCACTACTGAAAAGCATTAGATTATACCTCAGGGCCCAGATATTCAAACTGCTCCACAAAGTAGCACAATAGCAGGAGGAGGCACAAGTACAGTGCACCTATGCGCAACACGCGTGATATTCAAATATTGCATAGGGCTAGATGCACTTGCGCCACACAACTGAATATCATGGCAACTGTGCCATGGCGCAACCAGGGATGCGCAGTGGAGCAGGGTAGCAGCGCATCAGCACAACAAGGGATGCTTAGTGACAGGATGCAGGGGTCCCCCACACATGGAAGATATGGGCTGAGGAGCACACAACAGGACAGACAGCGCACCCCATCCCCCATGAACTGCCCAAACAGAGGAGATCTGGAAGAACAACTGGCCCATGGAAATCAGCCACAAACCCACAGCTGGGGCATGGTGCCCCAGCACACTCCCTGGCATGCTGTGACCGGCAAACAAGCAGGTCTGTCCACCCCATGCTACACCATCCCACCAATGTAGAGCACACCCTGCAGAGCATTCCACAGACACCCTGCCCAGGAGCAGCACTCAACACTGCAGGACACCCCATGCATGCCACCACCCCCGCTCTGACAATGCAACCCTGTGCACCATTGAGACATGCAAGACAGCCCCACTGTGAGCACTCTGAATCATGCGGCAGCAGACACCAATGTAACAACTGCAGACACAGTGCTCCCATGCATGGCCCCCCCAATGTACAGCTGAGAGACTGACCATGTGTTGGCACATGAGGTACCAGACATGCGACAGGGCATGCCCTGGACACCACCACCAGTGGTACAGCACCCTACATACCCTCCCAAGGACACACCCCATCCCAGCACTGACCTCAACAGACAGCAAAGAAGCCCACAGTGGTGCATGGAAGCATGCGCCACACAGGATGCAACACAGTGCATGGACAAACACCAACCCATACCCAAGGGCACACCAACACAGGGACACAGTAGTGGGTCGACAAACCCTCTGGCATGTGGCCACAGCAGCTGTGTACCCACGGCTAGCACCACTCCATGGCACAGGTTTACCAGCCACCCTGTGCATGCACCATGAAGCCATACTCCACCAGCACATGGCTGGAGCACAAGTGACAGACAGTGGAGCACATCCCCTGCAACAGTCACAAGCAACAGCATGGAGGGAGAACAAAAACAGTGGAGGCCACAGTGCCACCCGAGGCAGACATGCACCACACTGGTGACAGGAGGCAACCTGGCATTGTGCCGGGTACAATGGTTGTCCAGCATGGACAGCCACAACTGACATGCCAGCAGACAGTGCATATCACAGACATGCAAGGGTGCCAGCTGCACAGCCCATGGATGGTCTGACAGGGGCACCATGGACACAGAGTATGCACTGTGGACCACTTTACAGGCAACCAGTGCACAGAGAACAACACACAAACCACAGTCAGTGACTGATTCCCCAACTCACACCATAGGCGGTTCCCCTCTGGACACACACACACACGCCCATGCCTGCAACAACCCTGACACCATGCACACCACTGCAGCTGAGCACCTGTAGCCCGCTGCAAATCATAGACCACCACAGTTGTCATAACAAAACAAATGTATTATAAATATTCAATAAACACAACTATATACATATATATGCATAATTGGGAGGAAAAGGGCCACAAACCTGGTGGGGGTGTGTAAGGGGCAAGGTTGAACAACTGGGAGAGGGAAGAAGGGGTGTGAGGGTAGGTCCAGGGAGGTAACAATCATCCGGGGGTGCATTGAGGGCCTAACGTCTGCCCCACTCTTTGGTCCTGTGGCATCTGTGTGACCTCCGCCTCTGCACACCATGCCTCTCTAGCCGCTGGAGTATTTCAAGGGATGCCCTTGACAGCTGCAGCAACTCCTGCAAGGCCCTCTCCAGAGCAATCCAACACCGACCACCTAGGACAAATGAGCAGAGTCAATAGGTGTGAATGTTCATTCCCCTGCAGCCCACCCATTGTGCAAGGCATACAGCCATGAGCCACACCCCTGTGATGGTGTGAGACCACCCACAGTGATCATGCCCACAAGACCTGCCCACCCAGGTGCACACAGCCATGCGGACCACTGCACACATCCACCGCCCAAGTCCCGCACAGCACCACTGTGGCTGTACAGTGACATGACTATGCGGTGTGAAGGCAGTGACACAGCCATGTGCCTGGTGCATGCATGGACCACCAGCAATGTACACCCACACATGCATTGCCACAGGACAGTGCTGAGTGTACCATGTGGCGTGCACATCAGTGGCGTCATTGGATGGTGGCCATGCCCTGCCGCCTAACCCGCAACACAGCATGCATAGAATATCCATGAAGAAAGGTACTCACCTGCATCTGCAACTTCTTGGTGCTGATGTAGATGGTGCCCGCCATCATGTGGCTGTTTCCAGACAGCCTCCAGATCCACCCGTACCTCTCGGGCTTGTCGCATCTCCTCAGAACCTATGGTGCAAACATGGAGAGGGGAACATCAGTACAAATCAGTAGCAAAGGCCTCCCCCCGGTGTGTGTGATCCCGCACAGCCCAGCCATGCCGCAACCCCACCATGACCAAAACTGCCCAAACTGGACAGCACCCCCCGGGGTGGACACATGCCCACCATGAAACCCAGACAGATGCTACCAGTGTATGGATGGAGCACCTACCTGGATGTGGCACTGCACCTCACCTGGCATGTGCCCGTAGACTGGCAAGCCTGTCTGAGTCCCTCCGCCGGAGGTCCCCATAGCAGTGGCGACACTGCTCTGGAGTCCTGGAGATACCAGTGGCCTCCTCCAGTGACACTGCCATCTCCTCCCACACTGCACCCCTAGCCCTATCCATGGGCACATCCTCAAACAGAGCCCCAGCATGGGGGTCTACAATGGCCACCAAATTGGCCCGCTCAAGAGGGCTCCACAGCACTGCTCTCATGCGTGCCATGACTACAGCAGCTAGGATAACAAAAGGGGGCTCTGTAGCGCACGTCCACCATGTGCAGATGCTGCGAGGTACAGTGCTGTGATTCCCCATCATGCTTGTCAATGAACAGTGCAATAGGGGTGCACCCATGCAGATGCATGGTGCCTAGAAGGCAAAGGTCGAATGGAGGGTCAAGGGTCTGTCATGCACAGACCGCCACAGCGCGATTGAGACTCCCTGCGTGTAGCGTGGTTGGGTGCCTGTGTGTGATGCCCTGCAGTGGCCTACCATGCTGTGGCACCATGGCACCTACGGCGCTCCAGGGCATGAGTGCTATGCATGTGAACAGCACACTAGAGCCACTGATACAGTGGTAGACATGCCCTGCACTGCATCCTGTGCTCAGTATGCCATCAGCGCAGCAGGCGTCAGTGTCAGCACCCCCAGACATGCGTCATGTGATGCCTACTGTGCACTTCATAGAGCTGCGCCTTTACCTGATCACGCTCAACACAATTGCGCAAGGTGCAACAGCGCGATATTCAGCCAGCATATACAAATCAGCTCATCAGCAATTCCATGGCGCAGCTACTGCATTAGCATCCAATTAAAGTTGCGCCTCACCTCATTTGCATGCATTGCACTATATAAATGTGACATGGGGCTTCAGAGTTCATTGTTTGGTATTGCCGTCTATTGTGGTGGGTTGCATGCTGTTTGGAAGTGTGGACTGTGGTGTGTGGGAGATGCATGGGACTGCACATTCAGAGGTAACACCTGTCATTCCCACAGGATCAATAATGACTGAACGTGAGGAGGAGGAGGAGGAGGAACAGAGATGTGGGAGACAGAGGAGGCCCAACTTCACCAAGGCAGAATCAGATGCCCTGTTTGAGGCCTAACTCGACAGGGAACCTCTGCTCAGTGGACAGCGGGGAACACCACAGGCCCGTGCTGCAGCATGAGATGAGGTAACATGTGCCATCAACCAGCATGGCAGCTACCAGCGGTCCATGCAGGAGTGCAAGAAGAAGGTGGGCATGGACAAGAGGAAGATGAAAGATAAGGTGGCTGCCATCAGGGCAGCATGTGCTGCAACTGGTGGTGGACAGCCGGATGTGCCACACCTGATGCCACAGGAGGAGAGGATGGCTGGCAGCATGCAGCATTGTCCCCTAGTGGGTGTTCCAGGTGGTGGCTTCCAGATGGGTGGCAGCCCATCACTGCATGGTAGGTCTTGTTCTGTCACTGTGTGGGAGGTGGGGGGAATGCCACAGGGTAGGGCAGAGACATTAATGCTACTGTGTTCCCTTACAGATCCTGAGTGTCTACATGGGTCAGCGGTGGAGGGTGTGTCCACTGAGGGTGATACCCTGGACATGGAGGAGTGCCCATTCACCTCCACAGGTGTCCGAGGGTCAGGACAACAGTATACCCGCCTGTATGTCTGTACTGAACTTGTTGGTGCTGGTGCTGAGGAGGCCCTGCCCGTGTACCAGCGTGACAGCGTCCATGGATACCAGCATGCTGTGACACAGACTGGTGCTGGATCTGGCACCGATGATGATGGAGCACACATCATGGACAGTGATATGTGTGGGCCGCAGGAAGGCACCACAGCAGGTAACAGCACGGGCATAGCCATGGGTGGTGCCGCCATGGAGGCCTGCGTGACATCGCAGCTACAGCCTGTGCCTGTATGCACCAGTGGGGCAGCACTGGTGTGTGTCCAGGCCAGTGGGGCTGTTGCAGCTGCTGTGGTGGCACCGGTGAGCCCTGGCGAGAGGTGACTGAAGGGTCAGTGTTGGCAGTCGGCCAATGGCAATGGGGGGACAGTGTCGGGGCAGCATCAGTGCACTGCGTGTGGACGTGCTCCGGTATGGCTCTAGTGTGCAGTGCCCAACATCATGGGGTGATGCCCAGCACAGCCAGGAACACTATGAGGGACATCATGCCGATCCGGCGGATGACCTTTTTGATGAGCACAGCTGACTACTCCAGGCTTCCTTGGATCAGTAGTCGCAGCTTGTTAGGGCGGTGGATGCACTCAGTGCAATTCTGCACCAGGCAGAGGAGTGGTGCAGCAGAGACCACGCTCTGCTCCTGGCAGAGATGGCCCAGCAGTGGGAGGATGTGACCGCTGCCATTGACAGGCAGACATGTGCATTCACAGCTGTCATGGCCACAGTGGGCACACAGTTTGTTGCACATGCACCGCAGACACTGCGCAGTGGCACGTCCACCCCCCATTCCCGGGGTCATGTGACACCCTCCATGTTGACACCGGATTCAGCTGTGGGCATCCTGATCATACCTGGCGCTGGCATGTTCAGTGAGCTGCAGACCCCTGCTCGAACACGGTCGTGTTCCTGCAGCATCACCCCTGGGGGACCGTCGGTGCCACCCCATGAGGCCATTGGTCAGCCTGTCATGGCTGTCAGGTCTCGGCTGGGCCACCCATGCATCTGTGGTGGCCTTGGTGCTGTGCCGCGTTACTGACCTGTCTCCCACCATGGCTACTGTATGACACTGCCCTGTGTGCAGTGTGTTGTGCAACGTGTGATGCATGGGTCGGGTACCTGGCCCTGCACACAAACATGGTCCATGTGCACACCCTTCTGGCTGCTGACCACTGTGGCGTGTGCATGATGATGCCTGCATTGCGCTGTCCGCCAGTGTGGAATGGTGCCCAGTGTCTCAGACATGCACAATTATGGGCACTGGGTGTGGTCATCTGTGGACCTGTGTATGGCTAGGGGAAGCAGTCGGGGTCAGCGTGCCTTCTACCCCTTGTGTATGTCTTGTAGGGTGTGTGGGTGGGTGTGTGTGTGTGTGTGACCTAGTGTCGTGTTGGGCCTTGCCCATCCCTGACGGCATGTGTGGTTCCATGCTCAGCCAATTCCCTTGCTGCCATGCGCCCCTGGGGTTCATCCATGCATGTTTGTGGGTTGTGCCCTTGCCATTGGTGGTTGCACATGGCCCCATGACCTACCTGTGTTGGTCGATGTGCTCCTCTGTGTTGGTTTCCCGGTGCAGCTGTGACATTCGGATCAGGCGGGGGTCCCTTTGTCCAAGGGGTAGCTGCCCATCATCGTCTCTACCGGCGTCCTCATCTTCCCCATCACTGTCCCCCTTTTCGACTTCTACTGCTATTCCACAGTCATTGGCCATGTTGTGCAAGATGCAACAGGCCAGGAATAGCCCACAGGCCTTCGAGGGGCTGTACTGTAAGGCCCTGCCAGATGAGTCCAGGCAATGGAAATGTGCCTTCTGCATCCCGAACACCCGCTCTATGACATTACGATTGGTGGCATGTGCCTCATTGTACCATTGCTGTGATAGGGTCGCTGGGCGCCAGTATGGTGTAAGCAACCAGGGATGGAGTGGGTAGCCACTGTCACCTGTGTGTAGAGGGTGGACATTAGTATGGTGGTCAGTGTCACTCTGCCATGGGCTATCAAGGCCAGTACCCATGGCACCTCTGATTATGCACTGCCCACCCCAGATGCCCATGTCATCCTGTGTGATGTGCATACTCACCCACTAGGTGGCCAGAGAGGATGTCACCACTCTTGAACCTGTGGCACAGTGCAGACTGGTGCCAGATGAAGGCATCATGTGCTCCCCCAGGGTGTGAGGCACAGACATTGGTTATGCGGCCCCTGGTATCGCACACCACCTGGCAGTTGATGCTGGCATAACCCTTTCTGTTGATGTATGCTACACCATCTGGGCCAGGTGGCATGCGGATGGCCACATGGGTGCAGTCAATGGCCCTGAGCATGTCAGGCGTACGTGCTGCCCTGTGAAACTCTTGTATGTGTGCTGTCCACTCCACCCGTGTGCTGGGGAAATGGATATACTCCGCAGCATGTGGCAACAGTGCACTAAGGAATTATGTGAGTAGGCATGATATGGCCGACTGGGTTATGCATGTTGTGTCCCCTGTTGGTCTCTGGAAAGTGCCCGTGGTGAGCAGGCACATGACAGCTGTCACCTTTGTCTCCACTGACAGAGCATGGCTCGTCGTGTGGGTTCCTGCATCTCATCACTGCACAGCTCACAGAGCCGCCTCAGGATCACCCAGTTCAGGCAGTACCAGCCCACAATCTCTGTGTCACTGTAGTGCTCGATGGTGGTACGGGATCAGTACCACCTGTTGGGGGCATACCGCCGACAGCCCTTCCTTGGCCGCGCCCCCTGCTGCCTGCCTTCTTACACCCCTCATTACCGCCTCCATCTGGAAGCTGGCACTGGCCATGTCCCTGACTGGTGTTCCCCCCCCAGCAGCTGTTATCCCATTCCCCCGCTATCCTTCGTGATGCCCCCTGCACTGGTACACCTCCAGCCTTTGGCTGTCCTGCCTACTGCCAACACCCTCAGTCCACTGTGGCACTTCCTGTCTCTCCTGCACAGTGGCACAGACTCCCCACTCTTGTCCTGTTCCTGTTCCTGTTTGTTCCCAGGTGTGCCCTGTCCTGCTCCTGCCCAGGTCCACTCACTGCTACCATCTTTCCTGTTGCTCTCACCTTGCTCACACATCTGGCTTCCCTGTAGCATTCTTGCACCTCTCTAGTTCCTTTTTGTTTTGGATAATTTCCACTATCGTGCAACTTCCGCTTGCTCCCCTATTGAGCATGACGCATGCTGTTGAATATCACACTGTGCCATTTATTCATGGTTCCTCCCCCTACGGTTGCGCATGCATTCATTACCATTTCACTCTTGTGCATTGCAACTTATGCAGCACAGTTGCCTCCTGCTGAATATCGCAGAATGGCGCATTTTCATACTTGCGCTGGCGCATCTCTATTGCGCATGGCGCAATCCTTTTGAATATCTGGGCCCATGTATAAACAGTACATTTCAACCACTTGTTGACATGCTGATGTTGGGTAATACAGTCTGGGATTGTTACATGTTAGCTCTAAGTAAAGTGATGGAAATAAATTTATTTAATGAAGAAGTGTAAAGTTGGAGGTGAGGGGGGCTTGTTGGATTGTTACAGAATAATGACAACCTGACATTTATTATTATTATCACATACAAGTGGGGATACATTAGAAAGTTACAATATAGTTGAGTGATTAGAAAGTTACAAAACAGTTGACTGACCCCAATAACAGGTACAAAAGTTGCAAGAAAACAAGTACAACAGTTGCAGTAAAAGGTGGTGTACACTAGATTGTGAGATTGCAATAAAGCAAAAAAAATGGCATTATACACAATTTACAGAATAAACCAAGCAACACAATGTCACAAATGCAAGAAACAAGAGAGTTGGTTAGAGCAAAATCAAAGGCATTTGGACTCTGTGTTGCAGGGGCAATTACAGTTGGATACAGCTGTGAGAGATGTACTATAGAGTGATTTTTATTTTTTATTTATTTATTTAGTTTTTGTTTACCAGGTAAGTGCCATTAACCAAAACATGACTAGTTTCAGGCTTGACCCTGGATATTTACAATAAGTAGGATGTACAGGGGATACAGTTCGATTTAGGGTAGAGACGTAGTACATACAAAGCTAAAACAAGGTTTAACAATTACATAATTAGGTAACAATAAATGTTCAATAGTTTATATTCAATTGAAAGACTCAGTGGGAAAAATCACATACGGCTGACAGCATAAAAGGTTGAGGGTAGCTAAAGCACAAACAAAAAAGAGACAATAAGTGCCTAAACTAATAAACTAGATGGTCAGGATAAGAGGAGATCAGTTTACAACAGCTGGGATAGTGGGTTTAAGTAGAGGGCAAATTAAGGGGGGTTTGAAACAGGCACAGGAGATTTGGCTGAGGAGGAAAGAACCATACTTGTTTTTGAACTGGACATGGCTGGAATTTAAACCAAAAGAGTTGAGGGAAATCCAGGCTGTTCAAGTGACTTGGAGCAGCACTGGACAAGACTTTTTGTCTCATTTAGGTGAAAACTTGGGGGCTCTCCATGAGAAAACTAGAGGAGGACCTGAGGCTACTGGGGCAATGCTTATGTCTGAGCAGGGAAGATTGGGGGAAGACTCTTCTTCCTGAAGGAATCTGTCTATGAAGCAGCCTAAAAGGTACTCACTGTAATCCTGTGGGTAGAGCCAGCTGAGGACCTGCTAGAGGGAGTAGTAATGAGTAGAGTAAAGAGCCATCAAGGCAAACCGACAAAAGTTGTAATAAGTTGCACTGTGTTTGGACAGATTGTAAATGAGATCTACATATAAATACAGGAGCAGTAGTCCAGAAGAGAGTAAAGTGCCCTGAATGATGGCCAATGTTACTTCTGGCATCATACAGTCCTTTAGCCTGATGCCAACATCCAGTTTCTGAATGAAACATTTAACCATGTGCCCAACATGATAAGAAAATATTAGAGAGGGGTCAAGATTGACCATTAGATATCTGAAGGCAGATACTTGTTCATGGGGAGTCCCATCAGGGGATACGATATTTAAAGAGTTATCATCTGCTCCCCATTTGGTTAGCCCAGGTTTAAACCTGAACAGCATTGCCTTAGTCTTCTTAGTGTTCACTAGAATTCTGTTTACTATGAACCACCTCTGGGTAGGATTGGACAAACATTATCCTTTTCCACTGAAATTTTGATTTCACTTCTATGAAATTTAGTGAAATTTTAAAAATAAATGTTGTGAAATGTTGCCAAAATTGCGATTTCAGTTATTTCCATTTAATTTAAGTATTATTTGCCCAATGTATACCAAGTTTGGAACAATGACTTTACAGAGGGCCATTCAGATGTGTGTCAAGTTGCAGATCTCTATTACTAAAGAGGGTGGAGTTATAAGCCTCCAGACATTCAGCCATTTTTAAAATTAGATAATGTAAATTGCAGAATTTTAAGTTAATATAATATTAAAACTAGAAAATGGAATATCACAAATTATGTTAATTCATTTATCCTACATACTAGGCTTTAAGGTCACCCCTAATTGTCCAGCAGCAGAGCATTGCACTGACATGCTGATTACCTGGGTTCGGAAGTGAGTCAGGAAGTCACATCAGCAGACAGGCCGTTGCTGAGACAGCTGCCACTTGGCAGTGCATTTCAGTCATGAAAGGTTGGCAGTGGGATACACCAACACAACAACTCTTATTGCTGGGCCATGGATCTTGCCAAAGGGGAACCTGTGACTGTGAAGCTGACAGAGGCACTGCCCCAAGCATGGGAGATGGGAGGAAAAAAAATGTCAGAGAAAAACTCAGTAGCCAACTGAATGATGGCTGAATTCAGCCTGATCAGGGTATGTCCCTGTGAATAGGGTATAACCATGAGAGACAAGCTGCAAGGTGGGAGAAAAACCAATATGGAAAAATAGAAGGCTGCATCTGTCAACTCTCTAATCTCTTGCTCAGAGGATGGCCAAGTTATAATCAGTCAATGATTCCAATATAACATCAGTAATTAAAGTTGGATTTCATGAGTTTTTGTGAAACTGTTGAATGTTGTCATAAATTTGTTAAAGCCATGTCTACACAGATTGCCAGTCATACACTTATGTTGCCATTGTAGAGGAAAGTAAAGGCTGTGTGAAAGTGGCAATAAGGTAGCATTCATAGGAGGCTCCATAGTAAAGGTAAAGTTGTTCCAAGTGTCAGATCACTAATTTGAGTGATGAATCATGAAAAATAGTCATGGGTATCACTGTGCACCAGCCTGAATTCTTGCGGTATGCCAGATAACCACTAATTCCCACTGACATAATGACTGGAGGAAGCACATGGGCATGCAGCATTGCCTCTGTACAATACCACCTACTGTCTCTTTAACAACCTTGTAGATAATAATGCATATTTTTACTATTTGAAATCAGTGGCACCAAGTGATGCCAAACCTCAGGCCTTAAAACTATTAGTGATTTTGGCCACTGTGACAGACGTATGTGGAAAATCTTTAGTCAAGATGGAGCATGATGCTGGGCATCATTGTTGCATGAGTGTTGCAGGGTATTGCAGGGCCATGATGATAGTGTAGGTAAGACAATCCAATGGCAGTAAGTACTTTGCAAAAGTTAAATTACACAAGTTGAAATCTAGTGGCATTACCCATTATGCATCCATGAATTTTTGAGCAAATTTTGCCAGTTATTATTTTCTAAGGATCCACAATACATTTTAACCTAGTGAACCACATTTATCCAGCCTAATTAGATTCCAGTTCATATTTATTTTGGCATGCATGCCAAATCTTGAGAGTACACCTGCAATAGCAGTGCAGCTATTAACATCTAAATATCCAAATATCTTGAAAATGTTGAAAATATCTCACACATTTTAACAAATAATTAAATTGTGAAATGTTGAACTCCTGCAATTTACATTTTGCACAACCAATAAACTCTCTATTTAGTAGTTTCTATGACTCTTCCAAAAAGGTTTGCATATACGTTTTCAATTATGTAGCTCGAAAGCAAAGAAATATTTTCAGTGTTCATGTGAATAATAAATTGCTAGATTTTGAGCCCTATAACTTCACCATCCTTGATCCAAATGGTATGAAAACTGGTATGCTCTTAGAACCTCTTCCAAGCAATAAGTTTACCACATTTAAGATGCCTAACTTTAATATGGGCTGAGGTAGGACCAATTAAATATTTGTGAAAAGTTCACATTTCATGAAATTTCACAAAACTGAAATTTCCTAATTTTGGCCAGTTCTACCTCTAAGTGGCACTGACCACATCTACAGTATGAGGGTGAATGATACTTCAGCCTGAGTCTTTGCACTGTAGAAAATAATCAGGTCATCAGCATATAGCATCATGTGGCATTACTTACATTTCTTAGGGAGAAAGTCTATATTCAAGGAGAACAAAATTGTCAGAAGGATTCATCCTTGATGTACCCCCACTCTTGACCCATAGTCTGTTGGAGGTAGCCCCACAAGCTGATCACTTGGGTTCATTCTGGCAGATCTTTGTAAAATCAAGAAGTGGTTGTGGTGGGAAATCCAGTGAGATGAAATTTGTTTATTACAGTGCTGTGGTCCATCAGTTCAAAGGTCTTGGTTAGATCAACAAGGACAGCCCATGTGAGTTTACCTTCATCCATTCATCTGATAACTTGGTCAGGAAAGCAAGCTAAGGTGGTAGTTGTGCTGTGGCCCTTTCTGAAACCATGTTGTTGGGAGGAAAGAAGGTTATTGTTAGTCACATGGTCTGAGACTTGCTGGAAGACATTTTTCTTAAAGGATTTTGCTCAGATGAGAAAGGATGGATACAGGATAATAGTTTTCCAGAAGAGTAGGGTCACAAAACTTAAATATAGGGATCACTTTCTCATGTTTTCAGATTGTAGGTATAGATGAGGAGGCCAAGGATATGCTAAAAAATGTGGCTAGAGGTTCAGCAATAATATTGGCCATTAGTTTAAGAAACCCTCAGATAAATCTATCATTTTAAAAGACAAAGAACCTCTGTGCGCAAGCACTGAGGCAATGGTTATCCCAAGGAACATTTGGCCTGGAAGCCAAGTTTCAAAGAAATACAACATCACACATGCACCCGCAATGCAAAGCATCATGGGCTGTACATGCAAATCACCACAGAATATTATGCTGGTTCAACTTTAAGCAGAAAAAACATGGTGCCAAAAGACCTCTCACACAGTTTACACAGTGTGCCAACAGAAGACATAGACACATGTTTCATCCTACCAAGACTCATCACTATGCCTCGTCTGTTTGACACCCCAGTGGTATGAAACAGCTACCCTAAGATGGTCTATCTGGGTTATGTTGTGGTGAACCCAATCAAAACAAAAAACAATTTACAAGACAAAGAACCTCTGTGCACAAGCACTGAGGTAATGATTACCCCAAAGGGCGTTTGTCCGGGAAGCCAAGTTTCAAAGAAATACAAAATAACACATGCCCCCACAATGCAAAGTATCATGGGCTGCATATGCAAATCACCACATCTATCGTTGCCAGCACTACCACAGTTGGGGAGGGCCTTAAATAGCTAATGGATCTCATGTGAGGAGATGGCATTAAAGTTGAAGAATGAAATGCTGGCACCACCAATGACCCAGCTTTTAAGAATATAGAAAGGGGTCTGGAGTAGATACTTGCACTGGTAGTTATATAGGTCTTTGAATTTGATGTTGAAGGCCTTGACAACTTCAAAAAGGTCTGATAGGGGACCAGTCTCAGTTTCCAGCTTGATCATTCTGATTGAACCCAAGTTTAATAAACAAGTTTACTGTCAATCAGAGATTTCTGAGATGCCCAAATTCCAAGACTATATGCCTTTAATGTTTTTGGCCTATAGGGCTTTTACCTCTTGCTTGCAAAGGTAGTGCAGCTTCTGGTATTTGCTCCAGGAAAATGGTGAGTGAGTGGCTTTGTGAGCTGTCCACATGACATCCCTTACCTTTATTTTGAGGAGGAGATCTTAAAAAAGGTCATCTTGTGTTCCCACCCTGCACCCTCTGAGTACTTATGTGGCAAATGCTTGTCCTGTATGGCGGATAGGGCTGCAGTGAAGAAGCCCAGGGCTGAGTTTACATGGGACAAAGTGTCAAGGACTGACCAGTCAACTGAAATAAAGTCTGTGAAGAAGTGGGTTATGCTACATTTAGTGAACTCTCTAACGTCCAGAACCTTTGGGGGTGGGGGATGAGTTAAGGCTTCTGCAGGATCAGATGCAAAAAGTTGAGTAGTGGTCACTGACAGAGTCAGACATGACTCTCTCGTGGAACTGTTATAGCATCTTACCAGCATGCACCTAGGTTTCTATAGTTCTAGACTTACAAACGGAAAGTCTTTAATCTTAGGGGAATAGTGATGCAGGTTATAAGCAAGCTGTAAAGTGGGGGGTAGAGGAGGTAGATGCATTCCAATTGGAGAGACTTAATATACTGCAAAACATGGGGAAAATTCAAACTGTCTCTACCTTTGGTGTGCAATTACCAACAGGACTGCCAGATGGTATCTTTGTTTATAGCCTAGAAAAACCATAATAGAAATACATGCAGCCCTGACTTGTCTGGCTGTCTGTTTGTTACTGTCTGCTTTTATCTTTCACATGAAATGAAATACAGATATAATGAGAAATCAATATCCTAAGTGTGTGAAGCTGGACTATGTAAGTTCTGTACTCTATTGCGTGATATCTTTGTTTAGGCCCTATTTAATCATAAGGGTGCCTAACTGATCCATCCACTTCATTTCCTTTTTTTTAGGGCCTTGTTCTTCTGATCACCTCAAAGAGGAGGTAACACTGGCCCTAAGCTCCAGGACTGGAGAGATAGACCTACTGTGTGTGCCCTCTCCTGTTAAAATAACATGCCACACTAGATGTTCTGTCTTTGGTTCTGATGGAACTTTAATGTTCTGGTGTTCTCTTTTTTCACTGCCTGTATAGTTTTGCCCACATACAGGCAGTCACACGGACGTTGAAACTCCATGTCACAGTCCATGTGGGTTCTGATGTTAAGCTATTTACCCATATGCACTACTTATATGGTCGTGAAGTAAGGTGACAAGTTGCAGTTTAGTAAAATGTTACAGAAAAAAATATCAAATAATGGAAAAATTATGAATAAAAGAAAATTCAGGTAGGAAAAACTGAAGTCCCAAAGTGCACAAACTGCACCTGCACATGGAATAAGCATTTTTTTTATTTCATCTTCAGATTCCTTTTTGCTTATCACTTTTATAAGTTTTGTATTTGTTTTCAGATTCTCCTAATCTACAAGCTACCATCATTCCTTATGGCCAGATTCTGTAAGTAATACTTTTTAAGTACCCCCCCCCAAAAAAAAAGCTTCAGGGTGCAACCCTGAAGTATGTTTTGGGTGGGATGTAAATTTACCACTTACATGGTCATGAGGGAGGGTGGTAACATGAAGATAAGTGCAACTTTGGGAAAGTATGAAAAAGGGTAAGAGAAATGACAATAACTTAAATAAAACTAAACCTTGCTTACACACAGTTCATGCATTTTCCCCACTATAAATGTCAAGCTGACTGGCCTATAGTTCCCTAGTTCATCCCTCCTTTAGACAGAAGAAGAAAAGGATGGCATTTAGCATTCAGGACGTACAAGGAAACACAGAGGGAGGAAAACAGGAAGGTGTATATCGTAAAACAGAAGGAATCAGGTAAGGCAGTGAGTGGGGTAAAGGTGTAAAAAGGGAAGGTGTGTACTAAATGGGACAAAGACTTTCTTCATGTACATCAGTGAGAAAAGGAATGCAAAGAAGGGATAGTAAGGATGAAGAGGATGGAAGATTGAAACTGTGTAGCTGGGGATCAAGAAAAAGCAGTCATCCTGAACAGGTACTTCTGCTCAGTCTTCACAGTAAAGGGAGGCAGGATGGATCACAAGGGAACTGCAGGAAAACAGGGATGGAGAGTGGATACAATTCAATTTTCAGAAGAAAGAGTCCTGAAGGTAATTGCAGCTCTGAAAGCGGACATGGGAACAAATGGTATGCACCCAAGGGTACTAAAATAACTCAAGGAGGTGCTGATTGCCCAAATGATAACATTATTCGACAGTTCACTGGAATCAGGTATAGTTGTGGAGGACTGGAGGATAGCAATTGTGGTTCCACTACACAAGAACAGTAACAATGAAGTGGCTAGTGACTATAGGCCGGTGAATGTCACCCCGATGGTGGGGAAATTATATGAAACACTGAAAAATGAAAGGTTGGTAGAGTATCTTGAATCCAATGGGCTGCATGACCAAAGGCAGCATAGATTCATGGGGGGGAGGGGAAGTTGTCATGCAGACAAACCTGATTGATTTCTTTGACTGAGTGACCAGGGAAATAATTGGGGGGGGGCTGTACAGTCAACATGGCCTATCTGGACTATAGCAAGGACTTCAACACTGTGCCACACAAGAGACTGATTAAAATTGAGCAGCCTAGGGTGTAGGATTCAAAGCTGTGAATTGGGTTGTAAACTGGTAAACAGATGGGCAAGAGAGGATAGTGGGTAATGGCACTCACATTAATGATGGAAGATTAATCTGTGGGGTGCCACAGGCCTCAGTACTGGGACCAGTGCTCTTCAGTGTCTCCATGAATGACACAGCAGATGAACATGAAGGGAAAGTATGCCTTTTTTTCAGATGACACCAAAATGTACTGTATAATAGAGGGGAGATTCAAGAGGGGATGGAAATAATGTGTAGGGATCTTCAGAAACTCAAGGAGTGGTGATGAAATGGCAGTTGAGGTTTAGTGCCAAAAAGTGCAAAATCATGCACCTAGGCCATAGCAACACAAGAAATGAATATGATGGTGGGAAGTGCTGTCAGTCATTAAGCAAGAAAGGGACCTTAGGGTTATCATATCAGATTGCCTCAAAGTGGCAGAACAGTGTGACAAAGCAGTGAGATGGGTCAGTGTAATGCTGGGATGTACTGGGAGAGGTATCTCCATTGGGGGGGGTAGTGTTGCTACTGTATTGCTCACTGGTGAGACTCCACTTGGAGTATTGTGTCCAGTTCTGGTGGTGACACCTCAGAGAGGACATAAACAGGCTGGAGACAGTCCAGAATAGGGAAACTAAAATGGTGCATGGGTTGCACCAAATACCGTAGGAAGAGAGACTGAAGGATCATTACATGTTCGCACAGGAAGAGAGGAGAGCAAAAGGGTGACAGTAGAGACCTTCAAGTACCTCATGGAGGATAATAGGGCACAGTAAGGGAGTCTCTAATGAATGAGGTAGAGCACCAGGACTTGAGAGCATGCAATGAAGCTGGGAGGGTGGGGAGTTTAAGAGGTATGTGAGGAAGCACTTCAGTACTTCTCTAAAAGATTGCTAGACATCTGGCTGGAACAGACTGCAGTGGAAGTGGTGAAGGTGAAAACAGTAGGGGGCCTTAAGCATGCATGGAATAGACATAGGGGATATTAGTAAATAGGCAGTGAGGAGGTACGACATCTAGAAACAAGTTAGGGTCTGCAGAGACAGACTAGGCAGAGTACATTTGGGCAGACTGGGTCGGCCAAGCATTCCTTTTCTGCTGAAACTTCTATGTTTCTACAGTGAAGCTTGCCAGGATGAAGCACAACTCTGCAGAATTCTGCAGTAGAGTTACTGCAGGGAACAATGCAATTTCAGTGGGAGTTAATCCTTTTTGTAATGTGGAGAAACTGTGACACTCAGTTGATCCTTGCAGGCTTCACTGTATATTCATATCATAATATCTTTATACACAGTTGAGCCTGATGCTGAGCACTTTTGTAAATGAGGCCCATGTTGCCACACCGGTTATGAAGACAAAGTTCAAAATGGTAACATGACTGTGTTTCAAAGAATTGCTATTGCATGACACTAAAATGTGCTGTTTGGGACAGCTTGAATAGTTTTGCATTGCAAACAGCCTAGAGGATGAGAATGGAGCAGTCAACTGATGGCAGGGTGGTAGCATTCAAGCTAAAGACCCAGGTGATACAGGTTCAAATCCCACAAAAGTTACTTATTCGCTCAATGGTTTTCAGTAACTCACTTGACTTTTCAGTGCATCACTAATTCCAGCAGTAAAATTTGGTAGAACAGAGCAAACCAAGCAATATAATATTGTACTTTATTGGACTATCCTGTGTATGTACATTTAAAAAACTACTCTGTGTTAAAGAGTACTCAGCGTACATGTTATTGTCTAACTTTATGTGGCAGCAGAAACTTAATGGAAAGTCTATTGATGTAACACTTCCAACATTATAAATACATTTAAGCTACCTATTTCTTATTGATAAGCAGTTATAGTTTGTGTTTTGTCACTGTAATCAAAGAAAGAAACTCAGTTATTCAACTGGATGCAGAGCTAAATGGCTGTGTATCAGTCTGTGGATTCAGGCAATATTTGCGTAAGTCTATGAGAGAACATTTTGTCTGTGATATTTACAGTGAAGCTATTACCACTTTCAGAAGCTGTCTTGATAATCAATAGGGCTTTTGGAATTGCCACAGGTTTGGAAACTGATGGCAGTTAAAAATTGATACACCAGTGGGAACCGTTAATAAGACAAAGGCTAGACCTATAGTTTCACCATGTGGAACTTGCTATAACTGCATTCACATAAATCACACTGCTAATGACTTGTATTATAAGGATAGCAAATGGCATGTTTGCTAAAAAGCTGGTTATGTCAAGAAAGCCTGTCACTCAAAAGCTAAACCACAAGCCATGAACTATATACAACCCAGCAAGCAAACAAGGGGTGTGAATGCTGACTGAGAAGTGACATTTGCTTTGTTTTCACTGCCACATCACAAAGAAAAAATCTTCACTCTAAATAATGTTCAATGTAGAAAATGAAATATTGAAGACATAAGAACAGAATTCCTGCAGTTTCTGTAGTTCCAGAAAGACTTAACAAGAAACATTTTTAGCAATTAAAATAAATATATACTGCATGATACCTAGAATCTACGTAAAGGACCTTGTGATGACCCAGTGGTAGCATGCCATGTTACCATGAATTTGCTATAGAGCTGGAAAAGAGCCTCATTTGCCAGTGTTAGGGTTGCTAGCCTGGAGAAGCTGCTTGTATGCAAGCACATTTACTGTACTATCTGGCTCCAAGCCCCTGCCAGGTCACTATGACCATGGAAGAAGTAGTATCATTGATAATTTTAAGTTGTCTTCTTTCTGTATTTGTTTGCACATAGTTTGTAAATGTGTTGTAAGTCTTGATATTTATACGATATATTTTGTAATGAAACTTGGTTTGTATTATTTTTAAATTATTTCTAAGGACACAACTGAAAGTGAGTCTCAGCTCAATGACCTTCGGCATTTCCTGTAAACTAACAAAAGATGAGTGTTTTTTTCTTTTTTTGTGGTGAAGAGGTGTCTGGCTGAATTTTACAATAGTTCCCAGTGTCAGATTCAGTTGGGCTGGAATTTCAAAATGCATGATGTAGCCATAAGCCCGTATTAAGGATGTAGCCTGCATCATGGCAAACATGTCAAAATTCTTGCATCCTGCTTCCAAATATTTGGATGCATTTGCAACATTTTCCTCACTTTATGGTACAGACAGGACACATGTTTCACTATTCTGAAGCATAATAAATTTATGGAGCATTACTCATGGCATTTGCAACATTAAGATACACCATAATTGCTGTGGTCTAGCAGTCATGTTGCAATTTGCACAAGTGGCCAGCCCACCAGTGCAACAGTAGTGTTACCACTTGTGATACAGATGACATGGGTTTGAGGACATGCTCAGAGTGTCAAATGGCTGGCCAGGAGGAGCTAGGATGTGCATCTGTTGGACTGTTCCCCTCCTTTTGGGGAGGGGATACTGCAGCACCTCGCATCATGCTGATTTCTGGTGATGTCTTAGAGTACAGCGGCCAGGGATTACAAGACAAGGGCAAGTGAGGATGGCACATGCTGGTGCACGATGCATGACAGCATGCCTGGCTTCACCTGGTCATCATTGCATGCCTACATCTCCATGGTGGAACCAATAAAAAAAAATCCCTTTGGAACGTGTACCATGAAGCCTGTAGCTCAACTCCACACCAAGACTATGACAGCCAGACTGCAGGTTGGGGAATTAAGGTGGAATTGTTCACTCCCTTTGGCCTCCTGAGGATAGCCCTGCCATGGAGATGGAGCCATGTTCCACCCCTTGTGGGCAGGAAGAGCAGACACTGAGGTGGGAGTAGTGGGGGGGGGGCCTGTGAGGGCTGATTAATGGGTTACGTTCCAGCCATGACAAAAATGGAGCAAAAGCAGAATTTACGAACAGCAAAATGTGTGCACATGCACAGCAAACATGCCATACATCTCTGAAAATCCATCCATTTGTGTTTAATCATGTCAGTAAGTACTTCTAGAGAAGAACTGTCAAGAACAGCAAATGTTATCCCCTTTACACTTACCAATCTTTTTGTAAAATGCCAGCTGAGTACTGAAGCCTGCAACAGTGCAGGCTAAAGAACCTGTGGAGGAAAAAAACATGTTCAGCACTTATTTTGTACAATGCTGTCTGCTGAGATTTTATGAACTGTGCAGATGACAATGGATATTTTTAGCATTTAAAAGAGAGACACCAAACATTACAGCTAGCTGTGATAGCTCAGCTGATTCAATTAATCATGACTGTCTGGTAGGCTGACATGAGCAATCACTTCCACTTCCATGCGCCAGTTATTATCATCTTATCATGAAGTAAGTTTCTAATTCTTAATGATTTTCTTGAAAGGTGATATGAGCATGAAAATTACTAACATTTTCAAATGCTTAATGGTGATTTTTCATGATTTGATTCATTTTCAAGTGATGATTATTGATGATCCCATAAAAAATCATTATTTGGTGATTATTAATGATTTGTTTAATTTTCAAGTGATGATTGTGGATTATGTCATGGAGTCTCATTTTTGTGGTAATTTTTAATGATTATATGACTGTACAACTGATGATTTTTGATAATTACATCAAGCCACAAGAATCTCAGAAACTTGAGAGCAGGGTTTTCAGACACTTCAGGACTGAAAATCAATGTCTGATTGGTTGCTGGGATCAGGCTGACATTGTGTTATTGGCTAAGTGTTCACACCTAATCACAGCATTTCATTTTCCTTTCCAAGCTGCATGGAGGCCAGTGTGAAGTGATGAAGGTAGACATATTTTTAAAATTTTTTAAATTGCAATTGCTTGTGCTCCACAACCACCTGCTGCTTTATTTATAGTATCACTGGACTTCTATTTTTAGGACCTGACCTAATGGCCTATCATGGGTCGGGGCTGTGAGGGCAGTCAAGCTGCCTGTTTTCATTTTCAGAGCTATTGCTGTGTTTGGTTGCCTCCTGATCATTAATGGAGTCCATGATGGCACTGCCAGTGTGGGTTTTATTTTCCCAGCCCAAATGCCTGCCATGGGCCCAGTAATTACTTTGAGATGCACCTAATGGTGCAGTTTAGGTTATATCCTGGCTTTTTTGCCTACCCTGCAGCTGGGACTGTGTTCAGGTGTGGGCATGCTGTCATTTTATTTAAAGAGCTCTGCCTCAATTCCCACATATGTATGTGACATCTGTGATTATGCACTGGCATTGACTGTTGCTTCACTGCTTTTCCTGAAATTGGGGAGCATGAAAACATACACAATGACACTGGAGAATTCTGTCCCAGTCCTGATGCCACTGCTGAGCACAGGAGCCAGAATCACAGGACCAACAGCTGCAGAGAGCACCAAGAGTCTGGCTTGGAGTCAAGGTTTGTCTCCCACCAGGGACCCTTGAAATCACACTGCTGAGCCCTGCTGGTCACCAGTTCTGCAGTCCTAGAGTAAATAGAAGCAGAAAACTTTAGGAACCATCCAGGAAGAAGTGGATGAGGGCTCAAGAACCCAGCAGGCAAGAAACATGCTTGAAGTCTTAGAATATGAGGTCGTATGGCTTCACTTTATCTATTTCAGTTCTGCAATTGCATCCCTACCTCCTCTCCCCCTCACTGTGAAACTAAGCAATGTGTTGTCCATATCATAAGGATCCATGTTTCAAATGAAAGAAATATAGCCACATTCTTCCAGTGAAACCACCATGTGTGCTACTTCCTTCAATCTTATTCTCCTCCCCCCCAACCCCCAATGTCCCATTATGTTTGAGAGAGGGTTGGGTTTCTTCTGCAGAACATCACAGACAAAGCCTTTTGGGATGGAGTTTAAGAAAGTTCTTCCTTACATAAGCCCCACCCCAAATGAGCTGACAGCCAAGGAACTGATCCCCCCACACACACACATACACACATATACATACATAATGGATCATAGAGGGACAGATAAGATTGGAAGATACAGGCAAATGTGACAAGTACAGGTGCTCTCCATCACCTCAGCATAGAATGAATGTATCTATGAGATGGCCAATTTTAAAAGTCTTGTCAAGTTCGGACAGTATCCTTGGGCTCAAAGATGTTAAGATTTTAAATTGTAATGAGAATGCATGCTCCCTGACAAGCACAAGTGCTTTCTGCACAGGACCAAGTGGTCCTATTTTAAAAAAAATGCTAGCTGAGTGTGGGATCATTGTTACTGGCTGGGGAGTGATTGACAGCTTCCCCCCACTAGTTCAGCCAATTATGTCAGTGGAGCTGCAATCAAGCTTTCCTGCTTAACAGTCAGCAAAGTTAAGGCACCCTGTTTGCATTACTCATACCATGAAAAAGCAGGCTGCAGGTGAAAGAGAAGAGAAGAGAAGAGAAGGGAAGGGAAGGGAAGGGAAGAGAAGAGAAGAGAAGAGAAGAGAAGAGAAGAGAAGAGAAGAGAAGAGAAGAGAAGAGAAGAGAAGAGAAGAGAAGAGAAGAGAAACAGCTTCTTTCTTCTTACTGGGTGTGCTGTGGTGAAAAGATTGGATCCTGGAGCTGCTCAAGATACAAGGTATATGTGGTGTGTTAAGATTACATAGTCAGCTGCACAGGCAGGGCCTCAGGAGAGCATGAAGTCAACTGCATAGCGAGGACCCCTAGATATTCTGTAGCCACAAATAACTGACAGAAGTTGACCAGGGGAGTCTCCCCACCATATATAGGGGATATGGAATATGAGTAAAATAAGGAATACTGGAGCAGAACCAGCCCTTAATGGTAAAAATAGGATTAGCTGGTATGGATGAGCCAACCAGACCAGTCACAACTTATGTAGTCCTGCTGTTCCAGCCAGGCAAGTAGGTCTGTTTTTGCCATTTTGCCATTCTATTCCAGCTATTCCAGATTTCATCTAAGTGAGGATATAAGTAATGTCCAGACTGCCAGACCAAAATGGTAAAACATCTGAGCTGGATTGGGAAGTCTGGTTATCATCCATACTCTCACCTAGATGATATCTGGATCAACCAGTACGTATGGAACAAAACAGTAAAAAACGTACAGCCAGGGGCTAGCCTTGGTCAACTGAATCTTTTCTTTTAATTGTTTGTTATTGCTTGTTAAAGTCACATAAGCTGAGACAGAATGTGTAATTAAACAACTGGGGAATAGAACTGCATGAGGGAGTGATGTTATCCCTGTGGAATTTTATAAAACATTTTTATCACATTTGAGTCTGGTTTTATCATTAGTGTTTAGTGATATTTTAGAATGTGCCAATGTTTCTGCTACAATGACTGCTGCTTTATTAGTTTACCTATTTAAATCTGAGGAAAAGGAGGATATTAGAAACTGGAGGCCTTTAAGTCTAATAAATTCTAATCAGAAGATTTAGGGTAAAATTCTGGCTAATTGTTGGCCCAGGATACCCCTTTAGTCATTGCTGAGTCCAAGTCCTGTGTAGTTTGACAGAGAATACTATCAGACAATTTAGTAATGTTAAGGGAATTGGTGGAAAGAATGAAGAAAGGCCAGGTGAGAGGAGTTTTACTTACAGTCAATTCGGAAAAGGCTTTTGACAGGGTACTGCATGCCTATTTAAGGAAGGTACTATAAGTGTATGGAATTCCAAGTAAGTTTGTTGATTGAATTTTAATGTTACAGTATATGAAGGGGTAATGGTTTCCCTAAGGTTAACTCAGGAGAATGTTGCTATTTTTATGCAGGGGAGTAAGGCAGGGATGCTCCCTGCTGGATAATAAAGGAAGACACAAATGTATAGAAGATTAGGGTAGCATCTATTATTTCACCAATTAAAACTTTAGGATATTCAAATGACTTGAGAATCCTTATTCTGGATGTGAAATCCAGACATTTAGGACATTTTAGAAAACATTTCTGTTCTGTAGGAGCAAGAATTAGTTATGCTAAAAGCTCAGGAGTATCACTAGGAAAGACATTGGCAGGTAATGCTCTCCCCTATGTGGCAGTGATTCTGGTAAAAAAAGAACCAGTTAAGATACAGGGACTATATTTTGGGATATGAAACTTAATTTTGGAAAGCTGGACTCTGTGCATTAACAAGGCAGAATAGAGACTATCTTTCTGGAGCAAAAGAGCCTTATCAAAGCAGAAACAAGTTCTTCTAAGTCATACTCTTTTGGTGCCTGTTTTATTCTATGTACGCATGTTACTTCCTCTTCCAGTTGAACATGAATCAAGAGTGCTTAATCTTTTCTTCCAGAGTTTGTGATGGTCGAGGCTGGATGTTGGACTTAACTTACAAAAGACATATAACTGGTGGTGGTGGTGGTGGTGGTGGGGGTAATATGGTAAACCCTGTGTTTTCCTTTCTATCCTTGTTTATATATCACAATATTAGCCCAGTTTTAAGGGAGGAAGGAAAAGGGTGAGTTCCTTTAATGCAGGCCTGTATATTACTGTGGTGTAAGGAATGGCAGGATGGCGTGTCAATGAGTCAATTTAAGGTCCAAGGCCATGTTTTTTTTCTCAGAATATTCAATATCTCCTTGGTGTTAAATCTGACAGCACTGAACATAACTCCAGAATTTATCAAGGTTGATTCTAGGAGCTGTATCAGTATGTTATAGACACCTGCTATTTTCTGCCTTTGGAGCTGAAAATATGTCCGATAGGGAATGAAGTAGAAGCTGTGAATCAGTTATTGAATAAAAGGATACCATGACATATGTGGGATTTAACTTGTTTGGGGATACATAGGAGAATAGCAGTTAAGGATTCCTTGAAACATCAAAAAATAGAGGAACGATACTGTCCAAAGTGTAACTGTGCGAAAGTACTTGAGACACAAGGTAATTTCCTGCTGTAGGACCCTTATGCAAAGTCTTTTTGGCACTTACTTTGCAGACAATGAAAATAACCCTTTTTTTGGCTGTGGATTATCAGGCATTAGTTCAAGGATTACATAGCACGGGGTAGAATAAACAAAAGACATCTACCATGCAGGTTTGCTTTGCATGCTGCAAATACTACCTGTGGCAGGCTAGATGTGCCCTGTAGATTCAGGAAAAATATATTGAACCAAAGGTAGAGATTTATGTACTCACCAAATGTATGGTCAAAGTGTATAATCAGGAGAAAAGGTCATTAAACCCAGGTCTTCTGAAACATATGTGGAGGGGTTGCTTGCTGATTTCATTGAAGTAATATGTTCCTGCATATGACCTAGGAGCTCATGTTCTTCAAGAAATGTTTTTTTTCTCTTTTTTCTCTTTCTTTCAAAGCGTTGGTTTGTATTTTGTGTAATTTCCTGTATGTATGCTTTTCTATTTGAGTTTACTATGTAGTGTATGTAATATTCTTTTAAATAAAATTACCCAGCTCTTTTTGAGAAGTGCCCTGAGATCTTTAACATGCACCTGTATAACCACCAGAACAGGTGGACATGACCTCAATTTAATCTCTCATCTGAAAGATGGCATGGCAGAAGTGCCCCCCCCCCCCCGATGCTGCACTACAGTGTCAGTATGGGTATTTTACTTCAGTTGCTGATGAGGGGCTAGAACACACAACCTTCTGAGCTTTCAGACTCAGAGGCAAGTGTGCAACCTTCTGAGCCACTGACACTGACAATGGTGTAAGTAGTCTGCTAACCCAAGTTTTTTTTTTTTTTGGCATGTTGGCTATATCTTGTCCAATTCTCCCATGTCATAACTCAGGTGGACTATGATGGCTGGGCTGGGGTACAGTTTTGTTATCTTACACATTGTTTTCAGAGTCTCAGTGTATTAATACTTGTTAGATTTGTCTTGGACTTGGAGGCAGTGATTGATTATTGTGGCCACTTGATGGCTCTGATGAGTTAGTGGCAGGTTTTGGAGTGGTGTCTTTTGTGGACTGAATGGACTTCACTACATAGAGTGTACTAACTCAATGCCTGGTCCAGAATCTCAGTGCTTCCTCCACCATCACCACTGGCAACAGTACAGTGCCACTAGGTATGCATAACCATATAGAGGACTTCCAGAAACCACCATAAGGTAGGGATGTAAGAAACACAAGGGTAGGGGTAGGGGTAGGTCCTCATCACAAGTAGGGTCTAATTTACATGCTGTTGGGGGAGGTCTTAAAGTAATCAGATGAGCAGATGATTACCTTTTCTCTTCAGAAAAATTATTTTTTTCTTTCTCTGCTCTGTCCCAATGTCTGTCTCATAACATGGCTTTAATGAATGAATGGTGATGGTTTAGCTCCGAATAAAACCTGGACGGTTGAAAATTCATCCAATCAGGTTCTACTGGGAAAAAAAGACATTAGCATTCATTCATTTGCACCATTACAATATGGGACTGGAGTTGGCACCAAACAGAGCAGACATTCTGCACTGGGGGAACATTTACTTTATTTGCTGATTAATATTTTGTGGGTACTGGTGGGAGGAAGAGTGTGTAAGGGATTACAGTGTGATTTGTTGGGGACTGGGAGTAAAATTAAAGACAGTGGACTTGGGTGGGTGGAGTGTATTTGGTACGTGGGATGGGAGGGGAGGGTGGCTGCAGGGGTGGGGGAGGGAGTTGGGTTATTTTAATCATTTTTATATTCTTCACTGTGGAGGGAGAATGATTTCAAAGCACAGTGGGTGGAGGGAGGTTTCTCAGCCATAGAATTTGCAAAGTTTTTGCAAATGTGAATAACACAGATTCATGTCAACTTCGCTGGTCAATTAAAATTTTGCAACATCTTTTAACTATTAAGTAGAAAGTCAGCTAATGAGCACATAATAAAAAAACAACTTAGATATAAAAAGCAATAATGGACTACTTTTAAACATTACCGAAATGTTCTGCTTCCTGTTATTTGGCACTACTAGATCTTTAAAATAACCCTTTCTGACCCCCAAACCATGTCAGTAAAACACTACACCAGCCACTTGCCTACGGTTCCATCAAGCTGCATCAACACCTAAGTTGTTGACATGTGGCTTGGCGACACCTCCAATGTTGACAGGCAAAATATCACCTGTCAGACATTGTGGGGTTTTTAATCAGGGAGCTGCGTCCCTGACCCCCTCATTTCTATATAATGAACTCTGAGTTGGAGTTTTTTTCGAAATGGGGGGAATCACTGGCGAAAATATCAAATTTTGCTGTTAAGCCATCACAGAGACAATCTTGAAACCTGTCAAGATTGTCGCTGTGATGGGTTTTGCCATCAGAATGTCGCTGTTTCACCGGCATACCCTTGTGGACACCATCCATCTACCTTAAGAACAAAAATAAGGTTAAAACCCAAATCTATATCACCAATTCTTCCCCCTGCAAGCCCCATGTAGGGAAACAGATGCATAATTTAATCTGTTAAACCTGTAAAAACAGAACACAGTTCATCACTGGATGGAAACATCCTCACTGTCATACTGCTAAATCAAGGAGAATAGCCTCACCTACAATAACATTTCATTTAAGAACAAGCCTCCCCCCTCCCCAACATTACAAGACCCAATCCCCCTAACAGTACATGGCCCTAGCAGGTAGATGAGATTTTGGTTTCTGAGAAATCACTCCCCCTCCCATAGATGCACCTGTTTGATTGAACAACCCAATCACTCTTACACCATACATACAGTATGAGTCAAAATGTTCTGTGCTTAATCGTATTCAACATGGCCTCCATGATCAGTTAATTGGTGCACTCAGTGAATCACCAAGCAGCTGTATATCTGACAATAAGAGAGCAGCAATTGCTCTGAACAAGAAAATATGTGAACATATCTAGCTCATTCATCGTATATGGAAAGGAGTACCAAGGGTGCATACTGCAGATACTTCGCAATTCAGCTACAGCGCAGCATTGATGTGGTCAGCTGAGGGGTAAATGTGAACTGATATACTCTTTGTTTCTTTCAAAAATGTGTATTGATCTGCTTGGTGGAGGCACTACTCTCAGCATCATGCCAGCAGTCACAGTTCTCTGTACCCTCATTCCACCTCACTGAATAGCTTCTAGTATCTAGTCCTAGCTGCTCAGAGCAGTATTTGCAGATCTGGGGGCCGGGGCTCTTCTTTTTAACTAGAAGAACAACTATGGCCCAAACATCCCCTTCCTGCAAGTGGCTTTGTACATTCCAGCCCTGAGAGGGGAGGGATGCTAACACTGTAGGGTTTGGGAAGGGACAGGGCAGGCCTAGGAAGCCACATGTCCCTCTTAGGAGTCCCCCCAAGCAGAGACATCATTACATGAAGAATTCCTGAAGCACTGCCTACCCATTCATTATGTGCCCTCCCACTGCAAGCCCAAACAGGCATTGAACACCTAGGGAAAAACAAGAGCAGGAAAGTGGGTCAGGACAGGGAAAGCTGTGTATACTCTATATAGGGTAGGTCAGTAAGTGAGTTCAGTGGAAGGCTCTTGGAATTATTTAGATGTTACAGGTGTAAACTAAATGACAGTAGTTAATGTAAGGTACTAAGGGAAAGACAGCAGATGGAGTAGTGATCATGTGAGGGGTCCCGTGTAATGGATGTGGTGCCACAATATTTTGGTAGACCTTCTGAAGATGGAGGTGCTTCCTCATCTGCATTCACCTCTCTGGGTTCAAGGCATAGGTTGCTAGACACCAAGCCAAACTGGCAAGGCTACAGCTGACCTTCTGTTCCACCCAGAGGCCACCAGCTTCACAGCAGCTGTGCTAGAGGATGCTTAGACAGAGACAGAATGGTTAAACCCTGTTGTGCTCCAGCAGGGTGTGGGTGGGGAGGGAAAAGTGAATGCACCTCCACAATACCACTGTGGAAAATCTTCATCATATTGGCATAACATGGAATCGGAAAGGAGGTTTCTTTCACAGAGGGAGTGTTTGGGTCAACAGGAATGGAGGCCCCAAAGGGCGAAGGAGAGGCCTCAAGCCAAAGTGAAAGCAACTGCTGATGGGGGACTGTATAGTGAAGGGCACAGAGTTGGGAGATGGTACGAGGAATGATAGGAAGTGAAGTGCCTGGGGGGGGTGCTTCAGCTGGGAGAGATGATGAGTGGATCCTGTGGATTGCTAGGACACTCAGGGACAGGCATAGAAAAAAAGGAATGTGGGATACAATTTTGTATTTAATATGCTTTATTATAGAATTCATTAAGATTCGTTGTACATTTAGGGTATACTCTATAATTCTCCTATACAAACACTTAATCAAACAATGGTACATGTCAAGGCAATGTGTATATCCATTAACATACAAAATCACAGATTATGATCCTTCAACTTTGATGTCCCTAATTAACAGAGTTAAGGTATTATTAAGTAATCCAACAAGAGTATCTAACTACTAAAAAACTTATTGTAATATAGCAGGATTAATAAGATCTATTATTTCCTTCCGCCTCCACCCACCCTCCCACATCACCACCACCTTATATAACTAGGGGTAATTTCTTCCTTAGAAGAAGGATTAGTCAGGCAAATGGAGGAAAATAAGAAAATAAAAGAAATTTGATCATTAACTTACCCTAGGCCATCCCATATCTACGCTTGTATTAAACTCTCCTAAATGGATAATAGGGTTTGTAGGGGTGCCCACACCTTCTGATAGTTATTGCTTTGTTTGGATATCCTTGCTATAAAATATTCTGCTTGTAGAGCAAAAAGAATTTCCTTATGCCATTCTGTGTACGTGGGAATTTGCTGATCCAACCAATGGCGTAATATGATCTTCTTGGCACAGAGGGATATCAAAGACATATGACTCCTTTGGTTTCCTATCAAAGTTCCTCTTGAATCTCCCAAGATACAAATTTCAGGTTGGAAAGCATTTTGCAACTCCAATATGGGGCTTAATTTGGATCGAATGGCAGTCCAGAATGGTGTAACTTTCTCACACTCCCAAAGAATATGAAGAAGTGTACCTCTCTGGAGTCTACATCTGGTACATACATCAGTTGGGCAATGCCCCATTTTGTTAAGCTTAACAGGTGTGTAATATAGGTCATGCAATACATAGAATTGAAGCAGTCTATACCGGTCCCATCTAATGTCTTTGTATAGTCTTTTCCAGATTTGCCCCTATGGGCAGGGTACCAGAGAAGTGGAGGGGAGAGACCTGTCCCATACGTAGCACAGGGCCCCTTCTAGTTCACTCCCATTTAATTTAAGTTCTTTGTAATAAAAGGCAACATAATGGGATGATGGTCTCCTGGGAAGTGAGTTCAATATAGGACCTAGCATGTACCTGTCCCAAGGACTACATCCAAAGTGTTGTATTAGAGCATGGGAGATTTGCAGGTACTTAAAACAGAAGGAGGCAGGTAGATTATATTTTTCCCTGATAGCTGAGAAGGCAAGTAACTTATGATTCTCGACTAAATCTGCTACAGTACTGCCGCAATCAACCAGCCAGGTAGATGTGGTAATAACTCTGCCTCCTATTTGAAAATTAGGATTTTTATGAAGGGGCCGTGATAGATCCCTTATTAATGTTGCCCCGAATGTTTTGTTCATCTGTGCTTGTATCCGAATAGAGGCCATAATAGGCGTGTTCTTACACTGTTTGGGGACTTTATTGATACTCAAATAAGGAAGACTCTGAATATTTACTCCAGCTGCATTACATATTATTTTTTCTATTTGTAACCACAATGGGGGATCTTCTGGGGGTATAAGCCATCATGAGAAAATAGCACAATTAATAGCCAGGTAGTAGTAGTAGAAATTTGGGGCCTGTAGCCCACCCCCGTCCTTAGGTCTCTGTAATTTAGTAAGTGCTCTCCAGGGAGGCTTATTTCTCCAAATGAATTTTGATATAATACTATGCACTTGGAGAAACCATGATTTAGGAAGAGAGTGATTTAACATTTGAAGGGGATATAACAAGCGGGGTAAGATATTCATTTTTATAATATTACTACGTCCCCACAAGGAAATGGGGAGTAGTGCCCAGTGGTTCAAGTCCAACCTGACATTTACGAGTAATTGATCCAGATTAAATTGCTTCATTTTGTTGTTAGATTGAGACAGGTATATGCCCAAGTACTTTATTTTATTCCTTACCCAGGTGAGTCCAAGTTGGTCGATCTCTGTTTTTAGGGTGTAGTTATTTAGCGGCATTACTTCAGTCTTAGCAACATTTAATTTGTAGTTGGAGATTTCCCCAAATTCTTGAATAATACTGAGAGTAGCTGAAATAGATGTAGATGGGTTTGTAACATGAAGCATGATATCATCAGCATATACCAAAAGCTTATATTGAACCTGATTGATTGTAATGCCAGTTATTGCCATGGATTGATTAATCCTCCTAATGAGTGGTTCTAGAAATAAATTAAATAAATAGTGAGAGAGGGGGCAACCCTGTCTTGTGCCCTGTTGGAGAGGAAAGGACTGTGACAGGATGCCATTGCATAATACCGAGGCAGAGGGCTGTGAATAAAGTATTTTGATCCACTGTATGAAATAGTTCAGGATTCGATATCTAGGAAGTAACTCAAACAGATATTCCCAAGAAACCCGATCAAAGGCTTTTTCTGTGTCCAGGGACACCAAGGCTGCTGGAATGTTGGAGTCCCTGGATGCAGAAATAAGGTGAGAAAGTTTACGTAAATGGTCTGACGCCAGGCGTCCAGCCACAAATCCAACCTGCTCAGAGGTGATTAATGTGTGCCAAACTTTGGCCATCCTATTGGCTAAGATCTTAGCTAAAATCTTTATGTCCACATTAATAAGTGATATTGGGTGATAATTCTGTAATAATGTAGGATCCCTATCCAGTTTAGGAAGCACTACAATAGTAGCTCCTGTAAGGTTAGGGTCTGATAGGCCATGTTTGTATATATAATTATATGTCTCCAGTAAAATGGTACCTAATTGGGACTTAAAAGCTTTGTAAATGTTAGTTGTATAGCCGTCTGGGCCTGGGGTCTTGTCAGTGGAAAGAGCCTCTATAGCCTCATGTATTTCGGCTATGTTTAAGGGGGCTTGTAGCACAGCTATTTGTTGTTGGGATAGATGTGGAAGATCTATGCCTTGCAAAAACAATTCTAATGTGGTGTCCTTAGAGGGTGAAGGGGAAGCTGAGTAGAGAGATTGGTAATATGCCTTGAAACACGAAGTTATCTCTGCAGGGGTAGTATGGAATTGGCCTATTGGGTCTTGAATTGTGACCACTATCCTGTCTGTCATTTGATTCCTAAGCCTTAGAGCTAGGAGTTTACCTGCCTTATCCCCTTGGTCAAAATAAGTAACTTTTGATTTAAGGTGAAGATATTCTACTTTGTCACCAAGAGGGGTATTATATGTGGGATACAATTTTGGAAGGAAGGATCAAACGATACCAAGAACAAAGAAAGCAAAAAGGGAAGGGGTGGGTCAGAGGGTGCCTCAGGTAACAACATAGGCAGGAAGGGGAGAAAAATGCAGGGCATCAGGTAAAGGGGTGGGAAGGTGTTAAGAGCTAAATAATTTATTAGGGATGGGAAGTGTTGGGTCTAGTGCTAACAAACAGGGTCAGCATTGCAGATGTCACACTAGTTAGTACCATAGGTACCAGTGATCACCAAGCAGTGCAGTTTGACAAAAGTGAATTATCATAGGTGAGCTACACAATGATGAGGCTCCTGAAATTCAGAAGGGCTGATTTTAAGGAAATGGGAGACAGCCTCAGAATATCCCTCTATGAGAGGGATTGCCATGGAGGGGTATATGTACAGTGGATGGAATAAGGGATGGTGTAATTAGGGCAACACACCTCAGTGTAAAAGAGGTAAGCAAAGGGTGGAGGAAAAGGAGACCATTATGGTTCTCCAGAAAGGTGCCAAGTGTAGTGAAAAAAAGATGCCTTTCAAGAAGTACTAAGAAGCACAAAGGAAAAGGACAGGGAGATGTACCAAACCAGGCAGAATGAAGCAGGTAAGGTGTTTAGGACTGTGTGAAGGCACAGATAGACAAAGGAATGGATTCCTGGGGGGGTGACTAAAGGGGATAAGACTTTTTTTAAGATGCATTAAGGAGAAGAGAAAAGTAAGGGGAGGGATAATGATGAATTAAAAGGTGGAGTGGGCAGGCTATGCAGAAGGGGACCAAGAAAAAGCTGACTTTTTACACAGGCACATTGTCTTGGTCTTCACAGTGGAGAAAAAAGGGATTAGACACCAAGTAAAAGCAAGAAGGAGAGGTGATAACAAGATCGTTTTCAGAGGAATGTGTCCTGAAAGAACTTGCAACAAGGAAAGTGGATAAGGCTATGGAATCAGATGGGTTAAACCCCAGGTACTGAAAGAGCTTAGAACAGTGCTAGCTACCCTGTTTACAGCCTTGTTCTACAGATCACTGAAAACTGTGTGGTTCTGGAGGACTGGAGAAGGGCTGATGTGGTCTCTCTACATAACAGTGGCAGTAGGGAGGAAGCTAGGATTAAAGGCCAGTCAACTCAACTTCAGTGATGGGGAAACTAAAGACAGGCTGCTGAGTATCTGTAATCCAATGGGCTGCAGTTCTTTGAGTGGGGAGGGGGGGTGACCTTAACTTGACATTGGTTCTGGACTTTCACTCCTCAAAACCTACTGCTTATTGGTCTGCAGCCTCCAAATATTTTGTTAAAAGATTGCAAAATTTAGGCTTAATGTATACTTGGAGGTTTCCCCATCAGTAGGATAAAGAGTTTACCCATTACTCCCCCGTTAAGGTTCATTTTCCCACCTTGACTATTGATTCACCACTGTTAAACATATTAGCTTGCTCAACTATGTTTGCCACTGACTTATATGTCTTTCTGATCACACCCCTATTCATGTTTTGTTCAGTTTTGGACCTGATGCCAGGAGGTCTTTTTGGCATCTTTACCCAGGCTTAATGCATGACCACCTCCTTTTATTTTTATTTATTTATTTTAAAGTCTCAAATTACAATACCTTTGAGCAATAAACTCTTTTACAAAGGTTCCACACAAGCAGAAATAAGCACGGATAACATAGACAACATACAGAGTAGAAAATAATAACTCAACGTTTCAGGAGCAGAATATAATATGAATTGTACAGTGAGCATCTAGTTCAGCCTGAAATGCAACAGAAGAACAAACTAAGAGAATCAGCCTAAAAGGCCTTGTCAGGACTGTTATATTACTACAAGGGAGCTCAAGTTAAGGAGAAAGAGGGGGGATGAGAGAGGGCAGGAGGAGTATGAATGGATAGGGGGTGGTGAGATAATCATAGAATCACAGAATCATAGAAGCTTGATGGCAGAAAAGGACCACACTGGCCAAATAGTTTGCCCTACTTCCTCCCTACACCTCTTCCCCACCAGATAAGGGGGAATAGGAGGTGGGGTTGGTGTTAGGGAAGGTGAGGGCAATTAAAAGTGCTTGATGGTCACAGCAAAGGGTTGATGGGACAGCAAGGGGAAACAGTCACAGGTACTGATTGCTGTGAGGTGTTGACAAAGCTTATATTTCAATGGGCCTAGTTTGGCTTCAGTTGAGATGTCTCTGTGTAGTGAGTTTATCCACAGTGTGGCTCTATAAACAAATGATCTTTGCCCTTGAGAAGTATGGCACCGTGGGAGCAGGAGCAGCTGGTTTTCTGAGTCTCATGTTTGGTGTGGGTTACAGAATGGGCTTAGCAGATTTTGAACCCCTAAAGGGATAAGTCCAAGAAATGTGTTTTTGGCCAGCAGGCAGGTTTAATATTTAATCCACCCTTTTAGCTGCAGCCAGCTGGTCTGGACATAGAGGTCACATGTATGTGTAAGACATGCCACTCCAGTGATGAGTCTACAGGCTTTGTTAAGGGCTATGAAGATCCATCAGAGGGCCATATCGGTGGCTGAGCCGTAGATTACCAGCCCATAATCTATAATAGAAATGACTGAGCTGTGTATCGCCAGTCTTAACACTTCCAGAGTCAGGCAGTGCTTGTGCCTGTGCAGCAGCCCTATTCATATGTTTACTGCTTTGTCAATGTTTTCAGTGTGTACCACATACGATATAGTGCTATCCATTGTCACCCCATGGTATTTGAAGTGTTGGACTTGTTCCAGGGCAGTTCCCATACAGTTTCTAAAGATCAGCGGGTGGGATTTACGCTTATTATGGGAGGTTCTGAAAAGTATAACTTTGGTCTTTTTATAGTTTAGTATCAGCTTGTGTCTACAAAACCACTCTTCTACATCCACACTGGCAAAGCTGAGCTGCAGTCAGTTTTCAAGGAGCTTTTGATCAGGGTTTGTTTTGAAGATAATGGCATCCTCTACATAGAGTAGGATCCGTTCATGGCAGGAGCTTGGAATGTTATTCAGGAAGAAACTAAACAGGAGGGGTCCCAGTATGGACCCTTGTGGGACACCTGAGTGGACTGGCTGCCTTTCAGATAGGACATTAGATATTTTCACATGTTGTGTACAGTTTTCCAGATAGCTTTTGAAGCTCAGGTAATAGGGTGTCATGTTCTGAATCGAAGGCTTTAGTCACATCTATAAATTCCTCTCCCACCAGTTGACCTTTGTCCAGAGAACTGTGAATGAATCCAGTAAATTCAAGTAGTACTGAGGCGGTACTGTGCCCTTTTCTAAACCCATGCTTTTGGGTGCACTGGATCTTGTATTTTTCCAAATATTTAACCAGTTGGTCAGCAACCATGCACTCAAGTGATTTGGATAGTGGGGGAGAATGGAGATAGGTCAAAATTTCACATGTTGAGCCCTAGCTCCACTTTTGTGAATTTGGGTTACCATGGTGTATTTCAACTTTTGTGGGAATTGGGCTATCCTTAGTGATAGATTCAGTATCCTGGTTAGTGGTGTTAGTGTTTCTTCAAGGGGGAGGGCAAATAATTTAAGATCTAGCGCATCCACATTGTATCTTAATTTCTCAACTACCTTCTGTATGTATTTTCTGGCCTCCCACACAGAAACCTCTTTAAAATAGAATGGAGATGTACCTGAGTCGGGACATAATTCCCTATACTGTTCATCATGGCTTCTGTTTCAAAAATATCAGGAGGAAGGACATTACTGAGGTCCATAAAGGCATTATTAAATGTGTTGGCGAAGGTTACTGGGTCCAGTGCTGGGATGACAGCAATGTCTAGCATAGAAGGTGCAAGTTTGGGATCTTTCCCTGCGACATCCTTAATGTTGTTCCAGAACTTCCTGCCATTACCCTCAAGAGTTAGTCAGCACTTCCCAGTAGTATCTGAGTATTTTAGACAAGTTGAAAACCTAGATCCTCCATAGTGTTGTGCAAATTTGGAATATTTCACCCAGCGCAATATTTCATGTAATTAACGCATTATGCAAAATATTTTGCTGGGCCAAATGTGAAATTTCACCCATGGCTGTGAGTGAAATTTCACCCCCAAGCTGGTGGAATTTCACCTGTGGGTGAAAATTCTCCACCATGGTCGAAATTCCACAACTTCTGGTGAAATTCCGCCACTTTTGGCGAAAATTCACCAGCCATGGGAGAAATTTCACCTCCAGCAGGGGGAGTTTCTCTACTGGTGGTGAACTTGTGAGTTGGTGAAATTGCTGGTGAAATTACAAAATTTTGTCGCATTTTTGCGAAACATTTCGCACAGTGAAATTGCCGATTTCACTGCAGTTTTGCTGGCAAAGTATAATTTTGCTGCATCTCTAATCCCCAAAATTCTGTCTGAGAACAATGTTGGGGGTATTTACCCCACTATGCTTTGGGATACCTTAAAAGTTGTATTATGGGGCACCATAATAGCCTATTATAGTACCCAAAATAGAACCCGGGAAAAACAGCTGTTGGAATTATATTCATTACTCAGCTCTTACCAGCTTTGACGGCCACAAGGTGATCATGCAGTAAAACCCTCTACTGTATATTGGAAGTCCATGCGCAAATTTGAAAATGTCTGGATCAAAAGGTAGAACATGCCTTATTTTATTTAAAACAGTGAGCATTTGAGGGGGGACCCAGAGGTGCTGTTCAATTATCTTGGCGGTTATGGGTATCTCAGGTGGCCACTACTGTAGCCCATATTTGAGACCCAGTCTCAGGGAAGTCTAGATGTCCTGATTTGGAAATAGCTTTTGCTTTTTAGACCTATTATGAAATCTTATATAAACTGGAGGGATCATCTCCTTCGCAAACCTGAATTAATTCTTTTCTATGCCTGGCTGCACTTCATAAACCTTCTGAAATTCAGGTGCAAGCTTTAATGTCTCCCATTTCTGAGGAGGAGCTTATCTGGTTTGCACAAGAGGCCAAAACTGGGAAAGCACCAGGTGTTGATGGGTATCCCTCTTAATTTTGCAAGTCTAACATTTTGTTCCCTCTTTTAAAACTGGTTTTATTAAGGGTGTTTACATCTGTTCAGAATGGAAACCACCACACACCCCCCACGCTAACCTGGAACTATGCCTCAATTGTGACCTTTCTCAATTCTGGTAAATACCCTACTTTTTCTTCTTCTTACTGCCATTTCTGTATTCTTATCTTTGATTACAAACTGTTTATGTCTGTGAGGGTCCTTTGGCTCGTAGGTCTTCTCCCGTCCCTGCTGGACCGGGACCAGTCTGGATTTGTTCATTCACAGCAAGTGCATGACAATGTTGATCGCACCTTGTTGTTAATTGATTATATTTCAAGTCATTCCATTCCGATGGTCCTGGCCAGCTTGGACATGGAGAAGACCTTCAACAGGGACCACTGGGAATTTTTGTGGAGGACTTTTCTTTTTTTTTGTTTTCCTTTCCACTTCATTCTTATGTTAAAGCAGCTTTATTTGTCACCTATTGCTATGGATAAATAACATTTTAGCCACAATGGAGGTATCATCCCTTTGAACTGATATTTCACACATGGATGGCATTTCAGCCTGCCTTAAATACCTAAATGAGAAAGGATCTTTCCAAAATATCGACCCTGAAGTGGTGGGGATACTTGCTGAATTCATTCTGACACATAACAACTTAAGCTTAATGGTAAACATTATGCTCAAACTATGGAACAGCAATGGGCACCAGGATGGCTTCACAGTATGCTAATTTCTTTATGGTGAATTTGGAGAAGGATGTTTAAGGCACTGTACACACAGACCACTCGCTTATTTCCATTACATTGATAATTTGTTTATAATTTGGACAGAGTTCACTGACACACTTAAGGGTTTTCATCAGGGACTTAATAACCTTTACCCAGCCATAAAGCTTTCCCTTGAATATTCTGTCATCAGTGTTAATTTTCTGGACATCACTGTCACCATCAAGGAAGAAACCTTACATACATGTATTTATAGGAAGCCAACAGACAGACAGGAATACTTACACAGGAATAGTAATCATTCGAGCCACACAAAATAAATCTGTCATGTACAGTCAAACATTTCGGTATTACTGTATCTCAGTATCGTGTAAGTTTGGTGACCACAATTGGGTGCCTACCAAACCTGTGACTCAATCGTGGCACCTTACACCACAGGACAAAGGAGGGAGGGTGACCAGATTGGGGATGCGCTAATATAGCAACATCCTGTCGCTACATGTATACACGCACATGGGGTGAGCACGCTGAGCATGGGGTGGGACAGAAGGGAGGGATTGTGAGGGGTGGTGCTTCAGTGAGCTGCCAAGCTGCTCATGTGGCATGGTGGGTGGGTTCAGGGCTGGGGCATGAATGGTGCTGGGTTCGGGTCTGGGCATGGGTGCCTTTTGTTGTGCTTGACCTGAAAAGTTTCTTGGGGGGGTTTGCACCCAACCCCGACCTTCAACCCCCTGGAGTTTATAATCCTTAAGTGTGGGGGGCCAAACACCCAGCATTTACATGTGAAATCTAAGTCCCTGGCACCCTTTTACTGTGCTGTGGGACTGAATCATGAAATATTTTTTCGGCAATTTCCATTTGCCCAAAAGGAGATCTCTATTCTGCAATCGCCCTTAGCACATAGATCCCCATATCTGTTTAATAAGGAAGACAAAGATGCACATTTGACTATGTTGAAAAACAGCTTTATTGAACAGTGACATCCTTCCAGAGAAATTGACAGAGCAGTAGAATGTGCAACACAGGTACCAAGAGAACAACAGCACTGGGTCATAATGTCACAAGACATTATGCTGCATGCATATACTGTGCTGCCAAAACCATGCGATATATACCATGTGGCATAAGTCTTTTTTTTTCTGGGAGGCTCCAACCCTGTACCCCTGTTACAGGGGGCTGTGCCCACCCAGTCTCCCACAACTAATTTAACTAACTTTGGGGGGAATGGTTTAACACAAATATCGCACAAATTACAAAAAAAGAAAATGCCCATGTGTCTGGGACCGGAAATCTAACCCGGTCCCAAACACATTGCTTCATTTCATTGTTGCCAGTGGCTCACTGCATCGAACCATGGCAGCTGCTCGGCAAAACCCCATTCCAGCAGAGGTCTTATCCTCTGCCTGGGACAGTGAGAGGGTGCAGTACCGCACACAGACTCATTCGTGGTATTACACCCTCTTGCTCCGTTGTACTTCCCTGTTGCAGTTACGGGGTTTTGTTGTACGCTATTAAGTGTACAACATTTTGACCTGGTAAGGAGAACAACTACTTCAGTATAAGGAAAGGACCACTACAGACAGAAAACCATTAGTAGTCACATATCACCCTGACCTTGAACTTCTACGTAAGATAATTAAGGACCTCCACCCAATATTTAGCAAGGATGAGATCCTAAATTGTATTTTTCAAGAACTACTGTACCACTATCTTTTAAACAACTACCTAATTTAGCCAGCCAGATTATTAGGAGTACACTAGGACTACAGCAGAATATCATGACACTAAATGGTACACAACTTTGTAATCAACTCAGATGTAAGATTTGTGCGCTCATTTCCACTTCAGATTGTGTGGTTACAACACAAAACAGACAATTCAGGAAACAGGTGGAATTATACATGTACATCATGGAATGTTATTTATTTCATTCAATTCAAGAAATGTCCTCACAGAGGGTATGTGGGAGAGACAAAGCAAACACTCTGCACTACAATGAAACCACACAGACATACTATTAATTTGAAGATGACTGAAAAATCAGTGGGGAAACACTTCTCTCAGAATGACCACTCAATCTCAGATATCTCAGTAATGGTCTTAAAAGGACATTTCAAAAGTACACAACAGAGATAGGCTTCTGAGATCATGCTTATTTCACGTCTCAATATGGTGGAAGATGGCATGAACATTAATTTGGGGTTTATGTCACATTAGTTTGCATAAACTTCCACAGACCTTTACTTGAAATGATGGACATATAATAGGACTTCAGTGTGTCTTTTTCTTGTGTGTTTTAATATTTAAAGAGTCCCTTTTAACTGGTTATCTACATGTTGGTTTCTCACCAAAGAACTATGTGTGTGGGGGGGGTGCAGTGTTTTTTTTGTGTGGGTGGGGGTGACCTCATGTGTGTGTGGTGGGTATGGTGAGGGGATTGTGGTTATATCATGATAGGCTTATATTCAGATACATGACATAATGGCGTTGCAATGTGTTAGTTCACATACATAGTGAATATTTACTTTCTTCTAACTAGTTATCTTCCCCGGGGGTGGGGAGGGGTAATTCCATTAGGTTTTTATTCAGATTCCTTAGCCTGTTACTCTACATATAGTAGTTTTATTATATATTGTCACTTTTTTGAACTCTGACCATATTAGGATGCATGATCTCATTCACTTGAGGGTCCTTGCCAGTTTTTTTTTTTTTGAATGCAGCTCTTATACTGGAAATTGATGTTAACTTGTATAAAATCCTGTTACAGCTTTGAAAGTCTTAAGGTTCACATAATATAGTAATGAGTTGAGTGTATAGTTGGGAAAATGTCTCCAGATAGGTTGTATTTTGTATACATATGTGAAACAGTTGCTCACACTAGGTAAACTTTACTTTACACTCCCCTAATGCCATATATAGAACATTTCTGTTACATATTTTTTACTTGTATGTAGTATACTGCACAATAATATCACATTTTAACATGTACTTCAGTGAATATTGAATCCAAAGTTCTTACTTTTTATTAGACTGTATTAACAAACACATTGAGACATTCAGAATTTATGTTAGTGGAGCTTTCTGTTTCAAGAGTTCTTATCTTGTTTTGTTGACATTTGACCTTGAAAGGCTCCTCAGCTAAAAACACACTGGTGAAATGTGATTCCTCTGATTTAAACTGCAGTTATGGTTTAAATGAGTATTTTAAACTAATGAGAACTCTTTCTGTTTTTTATTTATGATCTGTGTGTAAATAGTATGTAATTTTCTGAATAACTGTCATAAGCTTCTAAAGAAGGACATGGTTGGTCTAAAAGCTTAGGCACTTTTTTCTTTTTGTAACATCTATGTTGGTCCAATAAAATGTATCAAACCATTTGCTTCTGGATTTTTTTAGGGATGATATCTTGTTTATGATGTTGAACCCTGACTCTTCCCTACCGACAATTCTGGAATTATTTGCTTCTTTGAATAATTAGCTGGGTTCCACTTCAATAAAAATAAAACTGAAATTTTAACTTTTAATAATACTCTTTCTCTCTCTGTCTCAGCTATCCTTCCAGTACGTTGGAACCAAAATTGTCTGAACTATATAGAAGTGATTATTCCTCAAAATTTGGAACATTTAGAATTATTCACTTTTGAGCCCTAAACAGCTGAGATTGTGGCAGATCTTAACCAGTGGTCAGAGTATCAGTTTTCCTTTTTTCAAAGGATTGACTTTATCCATTCTAATGTTCCACTCTGAGTTTTATTCTTTCTTCAAACCATACCTACTTTCTCTAGCCCATTTTATTTTCGGGATTGGCAGAGTATGATGTCTCATTTCATTCAGATTGGTCAAAAACCCAGGATACATTTAGCAATTCTGCATCTCCCTATTTCTAGGGGTGAACTTAATATTTCTAATTTTCCATGACACACTTTAGCTTGTCAAATACAGATATTATATTTATGGTTGTTAAATACATATCATAGCTATTGGAAAGATATTGAGTTCATGATAAATGATCTTTATGATCTGAATCGAATCTTGTTGTTGACCTCACCAGACTATTTGCCTATTATTAGGTTCACTAGGTTCACCTAGGTTCCATTTTGGATTTGGCATATAGTTCACAAACATCTCCCAGCTGAGGAACATACCTTATTAGCTGCTTTAGCCTGGGATTCTCAAAATCACCTAACAAAATATGATTTGTTCTTACAGCACTGGGCTAGAAGGGGCTTGGTATATTATCATCAAGCCCTAGGTGTTCAAGGACTCTGTTCATTTTTAGAGGTACAGGCAACATTTGCTAATCCTTTTATTGATTACTATCAGTATTTGCAGCTCCAGGCTCATCTTGGTACACTGCTGGTTTCTCACAGATGAATATCATAAACTCCTTCACCACTTTTTGTTTTAGTTCAATGTCATCAACGCATGGAGATCTGTTCTCTTTAATTGGTTATATATATTCTATCCTATGATCTCATTTAGCTGAATCTACCTTATCAGTCTTAAATAAATGGAACAGTGATCTCTACCAGCCCTGTGATTTTTTTACTTTGGGAAAGATACTGTCTTGCTACTTACAAACTTACTATCTCTTTTTACCTGAAAGAGTTCTCATGGAAATGACCCCAGTAATTTTGTCAAAGTATCAAGGTAATTCATCCTCTGCATGTTGACGTGGATGTGGGGAACTGATAACTGATCAGACCCATATATTTTGGTCCTGCCCTCTCCTAAGGCCTTTCTGGGATGAAATTATGTTGGTCTTTTCCTCTCTTTTTGAAATTCCTTCCCAGTTACCTTAATTATTTTGCAAATCCTTCTGTCTGATATATTAATAAGTAAGTGACAATTACAATTATTACTAATACTCATAGTATGTGCGAAAAAGATTATTACTAGATTATGGCTTACTGCTCAAGTCCCTTTTTTTAATTGGATACAGCTAGTAGATTCAATATATAAGTATGAGAGATGCTTCTTTAATTACCAAGATTGTATGGAAATAGTCCAAACGATTTTGCATAAGTGGGTGCTATTACGGGTGGGATCAGATCTACATTTTGTACCATAATTAAATATCTTTTAGTTTTTTATTATAATTCTGGATTCTCCCATCCTGGACGTTATACTCTCTTTTAATATTCTTTTAGGCTGTTATTTCTATATACAGTGCTAGCTCGACACTTAAGTTATGTCATCCATATTTAATTGATGACTTTATGCATTTTTTCTTTGTATGAGTACACTTTTTAGTATTTCTTTTTAGTATTTGTATTGCAATTTATCTATATGGTTATATTTATGAGTAAGGTAATTTTTTGTACTCTTTGTATACATTTTTTTATACATTGTTGCTTGGCTCCTTTATTGAAAACTTACTAATAAAGATGTTTTTATAAAACAATGCAATGGGCTGCAGGACCAAAGGCAACACAAGGTAATAGAGGAAAGTCATGCCAAATGAATGTGATAGATTTATTTGACAGGATGACCAAGGAAATAGACTGGGGGGGTAGTGGATGGAACCTATCTGGACTTTGGCAAGACCTTTGACACTGTGCCACACAGATGGCTGATTAGAAGGTTGACCAGCTAGGAGTTTGGATCAAATTGATAAATTGGTTTAAAACTAATTAACAAGAGACAGAGGAAAGTACTTAATGGCAACACTCTAAGGATAGGGAGTGATCAGCAAAGTACCATAGGGTTCTGCAATTTGGACCAGTCCTTTTCAGTATCTTCATAGGAGACATTGCTGAGGAACTGGAGGGGAAGGTCTGCTCTTTTGCAGATGGTAGCAATCTGCTATAGTGAGGACACCCAAGAGGTAGTGGAGAAAATGCACAGGGATCTCGGGAAACTTGAAGAGTGGTAAAAGGAATGGCAGCTGAGGTTCAATATCAAAAAAAGTGCAAAATTGGGCACCTAGGGATTAGGAACCTTGTTGCTAACTATATAATGGGAAGGAGATATTGGCAGCCAATAGAAAGGAAAGGACCTTGAACTTTTTATATTAGAGGAACTCAAGGTGGCAGCACAGTGTGACAAACCCAAGGGCAGGATTAGTGGGATGCAGGGGTGCACTATGGGGGTGGCATCACCAACAGGAGGAGGAAGGTGCTGCTGCCACTGCATTGCTCTCAGCTATGCCCCATCTGGAATACAGTGTCATGTTCTGGATACTTCACCTCAGAAAGGACACAGACAGCATGGAGGTGGTCCAGAGAATGGCAGCCAAAATGGTGCAAGGTAGCAAGGGAAGCCTATGAGGAGAAACTGAGGGATCTCAAGATGTACATTCTGGAGGAGAGTGAGAGTTGACATGATCAAGATTTTCATGTACCACACTGGGATGACTAGAATGTAGACAAGAAACCTTTTCCAAATGAGGACAAGCTCCAGCACTAAACAGTATGGCAAGTTCAGGAAGGATGTGAGGAAATAGCTCTTCACTAAAAGGGTGGTAGAGACATGGAATCATCTGCCAGCTGAAGTGGTAGAAGCTAGAATGGTGGAAGCATCAAGCATACACGGCATAGACACAGGGCCATATTAGAACAAAGAGAGGTAGGGGAAGGGTCAAAGAAGACCAGTTATGGTCTGTAGAGGTAGAATAGGCACGAAACACCTGAGCAGAATGTGTTGACCAAGTGGTCCTATCCTATCAACAAGTTCTATGTTTCTATGCAATTATCTCCACCGGGCCCAACTAGAATAGAATGCTGTTTGCACTGTTATGGTTCAGACTATTCTTTCTCAAATAACATCAAATCCCAAAGTATGTAAATTCTTACCTATTGAATAGAGGGGTTTCTCTGCAGGAATCCTTTCCTCAAGGGGATACATCTTAAAAACAAATATTGAAAGGGTACAGAAAGGATCTGTAGTTTTGCAAAATATTTGTATCTGAAAGATAGGTAGACATTATACAAATGTTGACTGGAGTTAAGGACAGTATTGTAAAACCAGAACTCCTGAGTGATGTTTTGTTGACTAATAATTGTTATACTGCCTGAAGCCAGAGGCAGAAGGCAATATGAATATTTTCAGTCAATAAAACACCCTTGAGGGGGTTCTAGTTTTACAGTACTGACCAAAATAATCCAGTCATATCTGTTTTATTAAAGTGTGTTGTTACATTGTACCCCACACATTAATAAAAAAAATACATTGTTGGGGTGTACTGTAAATTAAAAAAAATTAAAGAAAATACTTTGTTGTGGTGTACTGTAAATTAAAAAAAATTACAAGTTCATTAGTGGTAGTGGTCTCCTCTTAAGCTCTGTATAGTGCCCCTCCCTTCACTGTAAAAGTCAAAAAAATGCTCTTCTGTGGTACTAGTGTCCCAGCCACTCCTGGTTTCAACACATAACCTCCCTGTTGTCCTTGATCCCGGTGGCCCTGCTATCACTTATGACTAATAATAATAAAAAAAATAAAAACAAGCCTCAAGCCCCAAGTTAGGGATGATAGGAGCAGAGGCCTGCAGGGAAGGTAATAGACCATCCATATGGATGTTCTCCTCCTGGGTGAGGGTGCTGTGGAACACCTCTCAGAGAGCAACACCTGGTGGTATGTGGAGCCCTACTGGCGTGAGTGCCCACAAGTTGGCTGGCTCTGCCTCCAGGTCGTTGCCATGGTGCATGCTATTGGGGTATGAAGAGGGGCCCAGAAAATGAGAACTAGCAATGACAGCTACCTAATCCCCCACATGTGACAGGCCCTCTGGTGCACCACTCCTGCCCACCAGCCCTGCTTCTCCCAGAGAACCCTCCAGGAATGCTACTCCTCTACTTCCCCCCAGGGAGGAGAAGCACTAACAGGGATAAGTCAAACCCTCTAATGACAGAGGACAGCCTGAGATGATAGGCAGCTGGGAGAAGCAGTGAAGGGTGAAACTTGCAGGCAGACTGGAACATTGAGCAGCCAGAAGGAGTGGGAGGTCGGGGTGGGCCTTCAGGTGTGCAGGTGCTGGTGAAAATAAAATAACCAAGCCAATTTAAAAAATACTGATTAAACATGATTGATAATGATTAAAACTCAACAAGCTGAGTTCATCAGGTATTTATCAATTATGACTAATAATGATTACAAGGCAACAAACCATCATGACAATAACAAAAACAAGCATTTGTGAATGCTGAATGTTTGCTTGCTGGCATTGGCATTGGTAGTGTAAGAGTTAAAGAGATGCATGATACAGTAGGAATGGCAGTGAAGTACTCAACTGAAGCCAACCCCACCAGCACCCTGCAGAGACTGACAGGCATTTTGGTGTGCCTTTGGGTTGTCAGGCATAACGGCCATGCCATTTCACCACACCCTACCGTGCAGACACCGACAAGTGTCACGGTGTGCCTTGGGGGTTTTGTGTCTTATGTTCACCCCATTCCATAAAGAAATATGGTGAGATGGGTGCAATATAAGAGAATGGGGCAAACTTTGGGGCCAAAGTGTCTAAGGCACACCTCAATGCCTGTCACTGGCTGCAGGGTGTGGATGGAGGTGGAAAGACATGAGCATTACAGGGGACAATCCCAAGTCACACCCCGATGCCTGTCAGTCTCTACAGGATGGGGCATTATGTCCAGAAACCCTAACGCCCCAGGCGTTCATTGGTATTTTCACTCCAAATTTTCAACATGGGTTTTTTGTGACCCCCCACCTCTATGAACAGTGGCAATATCAGTTTGTTAGCCAAAAGCTGATTTTGTACATTGACTACGCCATTTGGCACCACAGGTGCAAAAGCACAAACAGGATGTAATAAATGACAGCTGTACTGTTCATGAGGAGGTGTAAAAAATGGCAATGTTAAAAATCTGGAGTGAAAATGTAAAAAAAACTGGTGAAGTCATGAGTGTGCGTAGAAACTGCACAATGCACATCTGTAATGTAATTAGTTTGGGGATGGTTTACAGCAGATTGTCAAAACAGGCATTTTGGGACCCACGCTCACGAACAGTGTCACTGTGATTTTCTTAATCTGTCCCTAACATTGATTTCCCACAGTGACCATGCATTTCTGCACCAGAAGTGCGAAAATACATTTCAGCCAGGGTGTGAAAAATGACAGCTGTACTGTTCATAAGGAGGTGTGGAAAAATGCCAGTGTAGAAAATTTGGACTGAAAATATTACAAATTTGTGAACTTACTAGGGTGCGTGGAAACTGCGCAATGCACACTCATAACACAGTCCTTTTATGGACTTTTGTCACCAAATTTTCAACATAGCCATTTTAAGACCTCTGCTCATGAACAGTGTCATTGCAATTTTCTTAATCCAAACAATGATTTTGCACACCGACTGCACCATTGTGCGCTAGATGCAAGAAAACACATTTTGGGCAAGATGGGAAAAATGACAGCTGTACTGTTCATAAGGAGGTGTGGTAAAAAGGCAATGTTGAAAATCTGTAGTGAAAATATTAAAAATGTATGTAGTTATGATTGTGCATAGGAACTGCCCAATGCAAGCTAGTAAAACAGTCATTTTTGGGAATTTTTTCACCAAATTTTCAACATAAGGTTTTGAGGGGCCTACCTCATGAATTGTGACACCGTCATTTCATTACTCAGTCCAGAAAGGTGGTTCCATGCAGTGACCTCAAAATCACCTTTCAGGACTGAATAACAAAATGACAGTGAATGAGTTCATGAGATGGGGCTCCAAGTACCCCATGTTGAAGATGTGATGAAAAAATTCCCCCAAATGGCTGAGATATGCACCAAAGTTGAAAAAAAAAAAACATTTATGCCATTACACAGCTTACCGGAATTTCTTCAGTTCGAGGTCGACTTTGAAGAGTGCAGACATGTTCCCGGTCCACCAAAGATCGCCACGCTGGGCTCCAGAGGTAAGTATGGGGTGGGGGTGTGTGGAGAGGTGGATGAGCAGAGGGTGGGCATGGGTAGGGAGGGGCAAGACAGTCAACGAGGGATTTTTTTACAGGTGTTTTTTTTCCTTTTAGAAGATGACATAGTACTTTTGCCATGCTGGGGTGGGCTCCCAGCATAGCAGCTGAAAGTTTATTTTTGGGGGACAGTGGATTCGACGGGGATTGGGCACCTTGTTGGCCATATGGATATTTGCCTTGCTGGGGAGTGCTCCCAGTGTGGCAACTGGAAGCTGTTTTTTTTTGTGGGGGTACAGTGGAGCCGATGGGGGGATTGGGCACGCCTTTGCAATACTGACTTTTCCAAGTTGGGTGGGCTCCAGCATGGCACTCAAGTCTGTTTTGTGGGCAGGAGACAATGGGGGATTGGGCACCCCCATCGGCCATACGGTCTGGGGGGGGCATGAGCATGCTGGGGTGGGCTCCCAGTGTGCTACGTAGGTGTTCATGGGGGGGGCAAACTGTCTATGACAGTTCAGATGCAGTGCTGATGTGTAATCAATTTGCATACTGCTGTGCCTACACATTGCCACCGCTGATTGTGGCGGTATTTGCCTCAGAACTGTATCCCACTGAATCCGAACAACTGTCATAGACAGATCGGACATTCATTGGCCGCGGTGCAGCGTATGCAAAAGGGGAGCAGGGTGGAGTGGCAGAGGCACACCTACGAAAATTCGTATGGTGGCACTATGTTTCTTGCACACGTGTGCAAGCAAACATAATAATGATATATTATGAATGATCATGATCAGATCATGAACAAAAATCTGGTTATGCTTTATGGGTGGCCTTTCACATTGGTGTATAATCATTATTAATCATATTTTTGGTGATTTTCAGACATGAACATGATCTTTTAAAATGAACTGTAATGATTTTTTATAACAAACCATGAACAATTTGTATTCATTTCAGCTGAGTAAAAACATCATGACAGTTGTGTTGGAATATATTTAGTTAAGAAGGACACTAACACTGGTATCACTGTAGAGTAGACATACTGTAGCGAGCCTGGCCCATAAAATTGCAAGCCCCCCCCACTTCCAGTGTCTAGGGGTATCTAGGTGGTACTTTGGTGGGAGGAGGGTACTATACAACCATGAAAGCACTGTCCAAGAAAATAGAATATGCTCATTACCTGGTTCTGCTGTTGTTGCAAGATGACTTCACAGGATGAGGAGCAGGTACATCTCTTCACTTCAGTGGGCAAGCTGTAGGGAGCAAAGTTCATTAACAGGCACAACATGCATGTTTTGCATCAAGTAAATTCACTGTCTACTCCAGAATCAAAAGTGCAAAATTGATTTAATAAGAAATTAGAAATTTCATAAACCACTCCATGGAACATGGGGGTAACAAGTATGGAGGGAGTACTTCACAGGTAGAAACCTGACAATCACTTCAGTAAAAATCTCTTTTTCCAATAGATTGATTTATAACTTTGCAGACATTCTCTTGAGCCAAAAAGGCTACATTCCTGACAGCAGCACTAGACAGTGGGCCAAAATAATCCACACTTAGAGGTATTTCACACTTGCAGGCGTTTCAATTCATGTTTCTTTCCTTCATACTCTTCCTTAACATAGGCACTTGCTTACATTCTTTTCTCTTAGTCTCATCAACACTTAAACTAAGGTAGCAATTGTTACAGCAAAGGATGTTTCCACTTTCCCAATCCCTTTCTGACTTTGCCGTGTTACAAAGAGGAGATTACTTTCTCTTTTTTTTTCTGTTTTTTTTTTTATGCACCTCCCCAGGCCCCTGGACGGCCACTCCTTCAGGCCACCTAGGCCCTACTGGCACCTCCCCTTCCAATTCCAGCCACCACTCCACATGGCACCCTCCCTGGGTAATCTGGCATAATCCTTCACCCAATGGGTCCCCCTCCTCTGAGGGAGACAGGCACCATTGGGAACTGGCCAGCATACTTTACTGGGCCTGGGTGCTGCAGGAGTGGTCTAGGCTATCTCCGGGGTTTCTGCGGCAGCAGGATCCCCCGACCAACATCCAGTCAGCCATGGAGTTCTAGTTTTCCTGTTTTCTCCCCTGGGGCATGGTGTACCATTAACATCTAGGTGTACGCCGAAGTTCACTACACCCCTTTCTGTTGAATGGGACCCAGCACATTGCCATGCTCCCAGCCTCTGCAAGAAGTCAGCAAGAGCCAAGTCATCTCTTTGCCTTCCCCCGATAGAAGGTAAGCAGTCATCAGACACTCAAGCCTGCTTTCCCCGGATGGTCCTCCAGCGCTCTGGGTCCATTCTAGAACCCGGGTCACCAGCGTTGCAAGCAGAAATCTAACCACTGTGCTGATGGGCCGAGGAGGATACTTTCAAACACAGAGAGCTATCTTCTTACTGAATGGTCTTAACATCCACAAAGGTATTCCTTTTAGCATGAATAGAACTACCAAAGACCTTCCTGATAGCCAATCACTGATGCCACATGCCTGCTCTGAGCATCCCAGAGAATTATTTCGTCCCTGGCAATCTCAAAGACCTGAAGCACTTTCTGCTCATACAGCAATTCCAATTTCTGGACTGCCTTCACCTAGGGGACTGCTTGCTTTGCCACATGGGGCACAGAGGTGGCCTGCCACCCTGCCAGGGTCCCAACCAACCACTCCCCACATGGATCTTTTCCTGCCTCCACAGGCTGCAACACCTGATAGCCCAAACTCTGTAACAGCCACTTGAAGGGAAAAAGGGATAGACTGCCACAAATGCACCCTACAATGATCCAAGCTGCCATCTCTGGACCATGCCCCAGGCTACATCTGCCAGAACAGACCCACCCACAGAAATACAACTGGCTCACAGGATGCACTCAACCACAGGGCCCTCATCAGTGCTTATCTTACTAAGGTGCCAGAAATCACTTGATGGGCCTCCATACTTCTGATTCTCCTGGCTCTGGCTCCCAAATTGCACCAACAGAACCCAGACTTGTGCTTCACCCACTTCCCTACATTCTTATGGCCCAAACCACTGCATTTTCATACATGAGTTTTCGAGGCAGGTAGGCCTGGGTAGCAAGTGGCCCACCCTTGCTCCACCATGGCCCTCCAGCCAAACTAATGGGCCCTAACCTTGACGTCTCTCTTCCAATCTCCTCCACTCTACCCTCTCTTTTTAGCACCAAAACCCTCTTTTTATATCCCTATGGATGGGGCCCCCTGCCAGAAGCAAGCAGGCTCACATCAAAGACCTACCAGTACCAATGCTCTCATTGCCTAGGTACAGATGTTTATCTAGTAGGCTCCCAGAGGGTGCTTACAGAATCAAAACCTTGATTAAGAAATGCACCCCAGAGAGACAATGCTGAATCAAGTCCAAGCAGTGGGGTGTAACATATATGCTCCTGTTTATGGTCAAAGGAGATAAACAAGTACAGTACTCTCTGTGATAAAAAGTATTCAACAGGTGGTCTTATGCTGTACAAAATGCAACATATGCAGCTTGTCAAACGACATCCATTGCAGTCTTGAATATCAGTTAATGCAATGCACCCACAGTAAGAGTAAGTCAGCAAACTTTAGACATTTTCCAGTTTACCAGTTTTACTTGAGCCTGACATGGGAAAGCTAATCCTTGAAGTGAAAGATCTGATCACTCTTTGCAAGATGCAAATGCATTGGAGGTAACAAAATCAACACAACATTCTTCATCTTCATTTCATCCATCGCAATACACCTGAAACATGCATATATCATATTATCTGGGGATCCTCTTTCCAAAATAACCACACCACACACAAATTCTTTTTGTGTGCTTAGTTCGATATATTTTATTAATGACTCATAAATCCTTCCTTATTTTATTTACATCACATAATCATCAAAATTATCATATGTACATAATCTATTATATGCATTCATTATATACATGCATTGTGCTTCAACCATTCTCCATCTTTCTGGGATCTAGTGCATACATGATGCCCATTTCCCTCCTTCTGGGGTCAGGTGCATACCTGATGCTCACCTTTGGATCTCTGGGTTGCAAACCCTACAAGGTCCAAACATGGCCGGGTGTACACTCAGCCAGTGTCCTGGTTTTCCAGCCCAGTACCCACTGGGTGCATATATCCTTCTCCTGTGTCTCCCATACCCCTTTCTTCTCTTTCATCCAACCCACCCTTTTCTCCTCTCACCCCATGTGTCCACATGCACCTGGCCACCCCGCTGCTGTCCACCTTCAGCAGCCCTTGGGGCCCAACCATACTTTGATCCCCACTGCTATCCATCTTCAGCAGTCCTTGCCAACTGACTGCTGTCTGCCTTCAGCAGTCCATGTGGTGCAATGTCTCCATCCAATCCTGCTCATCTGCTGTCCAACTTGAGCAACTGACCTCCCCAATCTCCTTCCCACACCTTCCTCCTAATCCTGAATTACAACATGGGTGGGTTGGAAAACTGCTCTCTAGCAATGAAGAAGAGTACTTGTAGCTCTGCTTTCCCTTAAGTACCCTTTTTCTGTAGTCCTTCTCCTTCTTTCTCTCCACCAATCCCTGCCCAAGCCCCCTCCCCCAACCCTTCACCCCATTCCCCTCCTCAGTGTTGCCTAATCCTGAACACCTGTGCTATTTTGGTCAGAACACCCCTGACAACAGTCTCCTACCCCTACACCTCACCCCCCATGTTACCTAATCCTTAACACCCCTGCTATTTTAGTCAGGAGACTCATGACTCTAAGTCTTGCCCATTTAGCTGGCAATCCCCGTTGTCCAGGAATCACTCTCCCAAAATAACCATGCCACACACAAATCCTTGTTGGGTGCTCAGTTGGCCATATTTTATTAATGACTCATAAATCCGTCCTTATTTTATTTACATCACCTAATCACTTTTTTGTTTAACCTCTTCCTGGCCCATTCCACTGCTTTTATATCCCTCACATTTCATGATACCTGCCTCAGGATGATCTCGGATCATGTGATGACTACCCCTGGTCACTACCCTGTCTCCCCCAGGCCACACCACTGCTCTTCTTTCCACACAACATATAAATGGGTGGCCTGTTTATCTCCCTCAAAATGTTGATCCAAGGTCTTTCCCCCAAATCATTGCCCCTCAAATGCAATATCAGTGAGTCTAGCCTTGGCCATTTCCTTTTTAATTCCTCCAGAAGCAGCAGAAGCTGGGCCCCTCGCATGCCCTGTATCCCTTTCCTTTGTACTTTTGCCATCCCTACTTCCATCCTCAACTGCCACCCCCAGGCCTAACCACCAGAATTCTCTCCACCGATTATATAAATTTCCTCTTACTGACCTTAGGTTACCAGCCCTCATTGCTCCCTGCCACCCTTCCTATTTTCCATTTTAACCCCCTTTTCCCATTTGCCATTGCCTTTGTCTTTTTATCTACCTTCATTGCCTGGGCCAGATCATCTCCACAATGGAAGCCCCTGCCTCTTCCACTTTGCCCTGCCCCTCTCCCCTTAATTCCCCATAAGCCCCCTTGAAAAGACTGCATCCCAAACATCAGTCTTCCTAATTCCCCCCCCACTTCCTCTCCTCCTGCAATGTGATAATGCATATGGCCCACCACACTTTGAACAGGCTTGTTTGAACTTGCAAAGAAGAGAACAGTGCAGGGAGCTCAGCCATTTACTGCCACAAAAATCCACTTGACAAACAGTAACATTCTTTTTTCATTTATTGTATTCACTCTTCCCTACATTTCACTCCTAAGAGACTGTTCACAGGGAATTTTTTTATCTGTTTAGACACAGAATTTACTATGTTTAGTATCTTCATTTTATCTCATACTTTTAATTACTTTCAAAACATTATTCTTAGGAACCCAACATTGTATTACCATTTAAACTTCTGTTGCTCCATATTTAAAACATTCCCTATTTTCACCAGTAGCCCCTCTCTGCAAAAACATGAACAAACAGCTTTTGTAGCTATGCAGAGAAAATGCTTGCCATGGATTTGTGTAGTTAAATTTAACTTCTGTTAAAAACCTGATTCCCCATAACCACAAACATACCTCGTGAGCCATAGGTTTTCTATTTTATACTGAATTTTGAAATCTGTCGAGGACAAAATGCTTCTTTCTTATATTGTTAATGATAGTTTCTGCCCTACAACATATAAAAAAGGCTTTTTGAGTATTTCATTTTACTTTCATAACTTCTTTCTAAATAATTTAGAGGAATAAGTTACCAATTTTTTCTGAAACCTTTTTTTCTCCTTTTGGCATGTGATACTTTGCAGCCTTTATAACTCTGGCAAGGTTGGATAACATTGGATTTTCTGCTTTCTTTGGTTCTGATGGCTTTGTGCTTGATTCTGATTGTGAGAACAATATCTGAACTTATATTTGGACTTATAGCCTTGTTATAGCTTTGTGTTTTTTTCCTTTCTACCTGAAAGTGTTGATTATAATTTAAGTTTATTGACTAATGAAATAAGTATATACACATTTCTCTATGTTAAGAATACAATTATACACACATTTTCTCCTCTGCCTGTTAAGAACTTGTTATTAACTAGAAAGTAGGCACACATGTGTCAGAACACTCCACCTTTGATGACCATTATTGATGACAGATGCTTGTGTAAAAAATACAAACTTGAGTATTTTAAGCAAACTAAAATTACAGACCATTTACCCACTATTAAGGGAAAAGAAAATGTTTCTATGCCCAATCTGCATAATAATGTGGAATTATTCAACACATGGGATGGTTTCACTGCAGAGGTAGGTGTTAATATGCCCATAAGGCAAGTACCTCTGCTGTACATAGTAAGGATTTGGAACAAACACCATTTTTGTATCTTTATGATGTTTCTAATATAGATAATACAAATGATGAGATTTCATTAGAGGCTTCAATGTCTGAAAATCTCATAAAAAGCTTAACGTACTCAAGAAAATCGGTTGGAAGCCTGAGTTAGAACTGTAAAAATGCGGAGAACACACCAGTCTTAACAGATAAAATTAAAGCAATGGCTAAAGATCGTCAAACTACAACTGAAGGTCTCAAATTACTTGGCTTGCACCATCCCCCATTTGAAGGAGGTAAAACATGCCCAGTGCTTGAAAAACAATCAAACTGGAAAGAGGATATGGTCCATATTGAGGAAAATATTTACTATTCAACAGCTATGAGCAAAGAATTGATCCAGATGCTTAAAACTACTTTCTCTGCTAATATGCTTATCATGGAGCGACTGATAGCCAATGGATAGAAAGTAGTGACTCTAAAGACTGGTGTGTTTAATAATTAGATTAAAATAGAAGAAGTTAGTGGCAAATTGGATAAAATAGTACCCCCTTTAGAGAAATCTGATTCTGTTATCCACCTTACAAATAATGAGAACTCAGATAGTAAAGAGGTCAGAGATATAAGGGAAGGTTTTTCCACATTAATTATCCTTGATTCCCCTAAACCTCCAAGGAAAAGAAAAAAGGAAAAAGAAGGAATAAAAACAAATCAGGTTGTGATCATGTAGAGTTAGCTGGCCTAACTTGACCCAGTAGGGTTAGCAGGGGTTAATTTGATAGAACTAGATAATTTAAAGCTCAAAAAGGTATTATCAAATAAGAATTAAACAACTGGCCTGTATTGGACCACTTTGCCAGAATCTTTCCCAGGCACCCTTAAATAACAGGAAAAGGGAAATAGAAGTGGAATATAATTTAGGGCTAAACTTGGTGACATTGAGAAAGAAATAGGGAATCTGGTAAATGAGTGTACACAGGCAAAGAGAGGTCAAAGGTTTAATTTTAATCCTAATGAGGATGATCAAAAGAGGCAGTTTATGCAAATAAAAAGTCAAGCCACAAGAAAGTTAGAAACTTTAGTTAAAGTAAATCCAGCAGAAGATATACCAATATTAGACTGCTATCTGAAGGGAAATAGGGAAAGGAAGGAGAATTCCCAATGGATCAGGCTTAGACGACCCCTGCACTGGATACAAGGGTCAGAGGTAGAGCTAAAAAAAATAATTTTGCTCTTCAGGGTGAATATGGGTGTCTTAATGCTGGAAACTGATATATAGAATGTGGAACTTTTGACTGATACTGATGGAAATTTTGATTGTAACATTTTCCTGTATTTACCTAGATTGGCTAGTGATATATGGTATAATGGGGAAATATGTAATGAGTTTGGAATACAGATGACTTTTGTGAATAGGGATTACTTTGCCAGGGGATCCCTTGGCGTAATAAATTTGGAGAGAAATAAATTAGATACAGTCTGGCTAAGTATTTTTGATGTCCCTATGGTCTATAATGAGAGCAATGGAAAGTTGAAAGGTGTGCTAAGTAACTACTTCAGTAACCTTTTAGGAATACCCTTCAGTAGATATGATATTCTAAAGGTGATTAGGCACCTGGAGGGGAGCCAGACAGACTTATTAATTAAAAACTGCCAGATTGCTGAAAATCCAGGAAAAGGAGGATGTGCTTGATGCAATGGGCTTCCATTTGGTAAATGTGGGAGATCTGTGGGCCAATAACGCCCCCCATACAACTAAGGGAGTGGGTATAAGGGATAATATTCAGTTGGAATTTGTCAATAAATATTAAATCCTGGTAGGATATGCTGACTGACTCTCTAGTTGTGAATTAGATGACTCCTCTGAAAAAAATGGCTCTATTTCTAATTTGGCAGAAATATTTGTGGTCCTATCATGGAACATTGCAGGATGGGCCACAAAGGTAGTGGATAATGATTGAATTAATTATGTTACTCAGTTTGAAGTATTATGTCTCCGGAAAACCTGGCAAAGAAAGGATGAATCAATTTTTATTAATGGCTATATAACTTTCGAGCATCATGGGCACAGAGTGGCCAAATTTGGTAGAAACTCGGGTAGTTTTACTGTGCCTTGTAGAGTAATTCCAGATTTGAAAGTGACATGTCTTTGCAATAAGTCTAATTGTGTTGCTGTCTGCATAGAAAATTTAAGGCAAAGGTTGATTGTCATTAATGTTTATATTCCACCTTTTGGCTCTGCCTTTTATGATAAAGAGGTATGGTCAGCCTTAAAGAACAAAATTAATAAATATAATAAAAATTTTCCTAATGCTGACATATTAGTGATTGGGGACTATAATGCTAGGATTGGTGCTGTTGATTGCTTTTTTGGATAATTCCTTTTTAGTATATAACAATAATTATCATCCCCCTCCACTATGGACTTCACAAGATCTGGTAAAATTTTAATTAAATTTATGCGTGCTTTGGATTTATACCCTCTTAATGGTTGGATTATGGGAGATGAGCAGGGACATTTTACATATGTTAAGACTCATCATAAATCATTCTTAGATCTGGCTCTGTTTTCAGGGGATATAAACTTTTGGTCCACTTAGAGCAGAAAGTGACCATGTCCCCTTACTTTTGGGTACCAAACTGTGGGATAATGATTCTGTGAGCTCCAGTTTATAGTCCCTTTAGAATGTAGAATTAACAAGCGCATTATATGGGATGGTGGACTGGAATGTAAGGTAAAAGAACAAATCTCAGAATTTGATAATTTTATGGAAAATGACTTATGGCTGGTTCAAGATGTGACAAGTCTTTGGGCAACTATAGAAAATGTATTTAAAGAAGTAAGGAAAAGCTTGTGTAAGGATGTTTTAATTAATAAGTACAAAGACAGGCAGACATAGTTCGACCAAGAATGTGCAATATTCAAAAATGATTTGAGGAAACAGATAAGGAGAGTGAGAGCAGTTAAAGATGTAAAGTTATCACAGAGTCTTAAGGTAAAGAAAAAGGAATATAAAAAAAAAAATTAAGAAAAAGGAAGGCATTCCAGAAAATGAAATGGGCCCAAATGTTGGAGACAATTAGAAAGAGGACTGATAAAGGTTTTTGGTAGCTTGTGGCTAAAGGCTGCATGAATTGTAAAAGTAATGCAGATTGCTATATAACAGAATCACAATGGCTGGGATATTCTGAGGGAATTTTTTATGATTCTAATATAGTTGAATCTGAACCTGCAGCAGTTAATAGCTACAGCTTCTGTCAAATCTCAATCAAGGGCATCTATTTCTCCATAAAAGCCGTGAAATCTAATAAAGCACCGGGGCTGGATAAAATTCCAGCAGAAGTGTACAAATGTAACACCTCATTTTGGAGTCAAATCCTATGTATCTTTTTTAATAAATGTATCAAAGCACACTATTTTCCTCCCTCTTGGAGAGGTGCTTAAATTGTACCTATACATAAAAAGGGAGATATTGGGGATCCAGCTATGTACCATCCCATAAGTTTAGTGGACTATAGCCTAAAAATGTTGTCACATATCATTTTGGAACATCTCAAGTCTCAAATTCAATTAACAGGAGGGATCAGCGAAGCCCAAGTAGGTTTTCACTGTGAAACATCAGCAATAGATAATTGTTTCATTTTAAATCATCTAGTGCATAAGTATGTTAAAGTTAGGAAGCACAAACTGTATACAGCATTTATTACTCTATCTCGTGCCTTTGATACAGTTTATAGAGCACAATTATAGAAAACAATGGGTAGTAGAGGGATAGAACCGGTTTTGATTTCGATAATCTCTTCTCTTTTAAGTAAAACCTGGGCCAAAGTTAGGTTCGGTATCACTAGTCAAACAACTAAACCATTTAAAATAAATTGTGGGGTAAGGCAAGGCTGTGTTTTAGCCCCAACATTACTCAATTTGCACATGGACCCCCTTATTAGGGAACTTGAACTTAGTGATCACAATGCTCCGAAAGTGGGTACTATGATGACATCTATATTAGCCTGTGCTGATGACCTGATTATAATTTCCCAAAGAAAAAGGGGCCTGCAAACACAACTGGATGTGCTGGAAAAATGTACAAACTTTTTAAAATAAAAGTAAATATATCTAAAACAAAAACTATGATCTTTGGGTCTACCCAGATTATGTTCTATTTCAGACTTGGTGTACATAAAATAGAATGTGTCAAGCAGTATACATACCTTGGGTTAACTTATGCAAACAACCTTAAATGGCATCAGCATAAAGAAATAACATGCGGTAAAATTATGAAAACAACAAATGGTCTGACAAAATTTAATTACACCTATTGTGGTTTTTCTGTAAGGCCCTTGTTAAAAGCTATTAAAGCTAAATGCTGGGCACAAATGATGTATGCAGCTGAAATTTGGAGCATAGATGATACTGAATCATATATGATCCCAGTATATAAAATATTACGAGAAGAATTACAGATTACACCCTCATGCCCATCAGTTTATCTGAGGGTAGAACTAAGACTAATGAATGCTAATGCACTCAGTGATGGAAGGAAACTTAAATATTGGTTACATTTAACTAGATTAGATGATGGGAAATTGTTAAATAAATGTCTTCAGGAATAGTTATGTTGGACTAAAAATGACTGTGGTAAAAATGTTGGACACAAGAGATCTATAGTAGATTGGATCAATATGGCCTATCGATACTGAAAACATATTTTAATAGAAATATTGGGATAAGTGTTAAATATAAAGGCCCGGATATTCAAACTGCACCAGGCTGTGGCGCAAGCTTGGGCGCAGCTCAACTTGGCTGTACAGCGGTGTGGCCTGGGTGATATTCAACGGAGCTGCGCCATGGCTCAGCAGCTTTGAATATCGCACCCTGGCCACCCCCAGTGTGCATGGCGCAGTGGCACTGCACCAGCACAAGTGGCCAGAGTGGAGCATGGAGATGTGCTAGCATAATTGTCATTGCATCATTCACAGCACCAGCGATATTCAAAAGGTGACATGCAAATGGGGCCATAATTTATGCAAGGCGCACATGAGGCCATTTGCATGTCATTATGGTGCCATTTGCATTCAGGGGCGCCGATCCCCAGCGACTTGCACCTGGCACCCTGCCAGGCAGCAGCCATCGGGGACCGATGCCCCCTACAGCCCGATCGTGGGCATCTGTGTAATAATAGAAAAGCTGTCACTCGTCCCTGGTGGTCAGTGGACGCTATGTACCTGATCGTGGGCATTTTACAGAAAACTAAGGTCAATATTCCTGGTGGTCTAGGGTACCCCCTTCCCCACCTGCCAATGAGCCCCACCACCCTGCTCCCCTGGGTCAGCCAGTGGGCGGTAGCACCCACCCGCCTGCTGCCTGCTGTCCGCCAACTGACACCGGTAGGGCTGCACCCATTGGTTCTGGCGTGAGCAATGGGCATGCAACCTACCGCTACACATTCTAGATATGTGAATGTCATTCTCATATCTGAATGTGGTGGTAGAGCTGCATGCCCATTGGCTCATGCCAGAACCAATGGGCGTGCAGCCCTACCGAGGTGTCATTGAGGGTGGCACGGTGGCACGGGTGGGTGCTGCACCAGCCAGTTGGACCGAGGGGAGCGGACGGTGGGCCAGTGGGCGGGTGGGCATGGGGCACCTAGACCACCAGGATAATTGACCTTTGTTTTCTGTACAAATGCCCGCAATCGGGCACACATAGGTTCACTGGACCACCAGCATCATAGGAACTCTATCTTTTCATACACAGATGCCCGGGCTGGATGAAGTCGCCGCCAGGTGCAGGGGAATTCGGTGGCCACCCACAGGTGGCAGCTGCTGTGTTGCACCCTGCAACGCGGCAGCTCACCTGTGGGTGGCCATCAGTTGTTCCTTTTTTTTTTGGCTTAACTTTGTGCTGGCGCAGGTAGGGGTTGCGCATGCATGGCTCTGCACATCCCGGGCTGAATAGCGGGCTGTGCAGTTTCTGCATGGGCACGTCCCCCCCCCACCTGTGCCTGCATACAGTACTGATGCACTCCGGCGCATTGGGATTTGTGCCGCGCACTTTTCCCTTTTGAATATCACACCGGGATGCATCAGTGGGTTGCGCATGGTGCAACACTGTTGTGCCATGTGCAACCCTTTTGAATATCTGTGCCACAGCCTACATTCAAAAAAATTGACATGTATAAGATAGATCAAGACTTAAAGAAAATTAGACAATCCAGATTCTCTAGATGGTATGCAGAAAATAATGATATGTTTAAATTTAGGGATTATTGGGATATTTTAGGGAATAAGATACTTAGGAACATTTTCTTTACAGCAAGAATGGAATTAATAGAGAATAATATCCTGAAAAGTAGATATCAAAATATATCTAAGACTAATGAAAAGTGACATTGTAAAAAAGAGGTTAGGGAAGACTTATTCCATATGTTGTGGCAATGTCCCTGGTATAACTGAGTTAGGCAGTATTGGCTGAGGCCATTTCTAGCTTGGCAAGCTATATCCGGGAGTGAAATCAGGATTATTCTTATGAATATAAATGATGAAGGTACTATTAAAAGGTTAGCAAATTACTTTGTGCACATTGTTAAAATCAGAAATACATATATGCTAACATAGATTTTATTGTATTGACTGATATGGATTGTTATTAGACTATTGACTAGATTGTCATTTTTAGAGGAACTGTGTGAATATTATATGTATGGTATGTTAATTCCTTCAAAATATTTTTAGCCTTGTTTCTCTGGCGGTGATATCTTCAATGAGTTCTCCCCTGAAGAATTCTATGTTTGTATGTATTGTCTGTGATTGTATTTATGGCTGCTTTTATTCTACTTTGTAAAGGCCTTGTATGGTCAAACAAATAAAATATTTACTTACTTACATAAAGGTTGCATGTGTGGGTACTCTTGTTGGCCCCTGATACAAGTCAACAGGACTTATTCAGAGCAGCTGCAATTCTTTTGAGGGTAGAGTTGGTAGCAGCTCCATATATGACTAATCCATAGTCGATTATGGATAGGATTGAACTGCTAACTGCTTGAGTAGAGCCTCAGGAGTCAGGCAATGACAGTGCCAATAAAGGATCCTGATCTTTGAGTCTAACACCATGGCAATTTGGTTGACATCTAAGGTATAGGATGGAGGGCTATCAAGTGTTATATACTGAGGTATTTGAATTCCTGGACTTGTTTGAGTGGCAGGCTTTGATTAATCAATATTTTTAGGCTGACTGAGATATGTTTGTTATGTGGGTTTGAGAAAAGCATAACCTTAGCTATCTTGTAATTCATTAGTAATTTGTGTTCGGCAAACCAGGTCTCTACTGACTCAAAGTTGGATTGTAGGTCTCTTGAAAGAGGAAGGGCATCAGTGTGACTTGAGAGAGCACAGCATCATCCATGTAAAAGACCATGTTGTTGTTGCAGGCTTTTGGGAGGTCATTAAGAAAAAGGCTGAAAAGTGGGGGACCAAGAATGGTGTCCTGAGGGACCCCTGAATACACAGGATGACTGCAATAAAGGGTTTCTCTGATTTTAACTTGTTGCGTTCTGCCATCGAGTTAACTCTTGAATCATCCAGTGACCTCATTGGAAAGGCTGAGGGCAGGGAGCAAGTGCAGTAGAAGGGTGTGGTTTATGGTGTCAAAGGCCTTAGTGAGGTCAATATATACTGACCCTACTATATGACCTCAATCAAGGGCCTTGTGAATGAAGTCTATGAATTCAAGCAGGGCAGTAGCCATGCTGTGTGCTTTCCTAAAGCCATGATGCTGTTGTCATTGAATGTCATATTTGGCCAGGTATTCGGACAATTGGTCGGAGACTATGTGCTCAAGGGCTTTAGAGAGAGGTGGAAGGATAGATATATTTGCGATAGTTTGAGTGCAATGTCCTGTCTCCACTTTTATGTATGGGCATAACAATTGCTGCTTTTCAGCACTGGGGGAACTGCCTTAAGGAGAGTGATAAATTTAGGAGTTTGGTTAGGGGTTTCAGGACAACCTCAGGTGAAAGGTTTAAAAGTTTGTTGTCAAGAGAGTCACTGCTAAACCTGGATTTGTTCAAGTACGCTTTGTATGTATTTTTTTGCTTCATTCAGGTGACTCTCCTGAAGTAGAAGGGAGGGTACTGGGATGGTAGCATTTCCGGTGGGCCTCTTCATGTCAGGTGCATCAAAGATGTGAGGAGGAAGTATGCCACTAAGATCAGTAAAGGCATTGTTAAAGGTGTCAGCTATTTGTTTAGGATCCAGTATGGTTTTGCCATTCATGTCAATCACTGTGAGGGAGATTTTATTGGACTTATCCGTGAAGTCTTTAATCTTGTCCTCAAAACTCCTGCCATTACTCCAGAAGTTGGAGAGCTCACTCTTAAAGTGTTCTATTTTAGCCCAGTAAACTTCACAGGTGCTAGAATTCCTTGCAGTTCTGTAGTATTGCATATCTACCTGCTTCCCAGTGGCTAGTGTGCAGTGCCATACATTGTCCCTCTATCTTTCATCATATTTAATAAGTCCACGGTTATCCAGGGGATTGTTGCACCCTTGGTCTTTTGTCTACAAAGTGGGGCAAACATGTCACAATCTTTGTTGAATTGGGTGATGAAATAGTCTAATGCATGGCCTACACTACTGGCTTTGTCCATAGGTGACCAGTCATATTGTGTGAGATAGGCCTGAAGGTGTTTGAGTTGCACTTTTTTTAGTATGCATTGGTGTGTGACTTTAGCTGGTGGTTTAGGGGTCTTATTAGACCAGTGGCAAATTACTGGGGAGTGGTCACTCAATGAGTCGGGGAGAACAGTGCTGTAGGTGATTGTTTTGGGGTGGGTAGTAAAGATCAGGTCAAGAAGTGTACTGTGGCCAGTCCTATGACTGAATCTTATGGCAGAAGTCACTAGCTGGAAAATATCAATGGCTTCTTTATATAGGCTTGCTTTGGAGCCAGCCAATTAATGCTGAAGTGGCCTAGTGCCCCCACCTCAGAGCAATGGAGTAAGTCAGCAAGATAGTCAAGGACCATTAGTATTGTTAGCTGTGAGTGAGGAGCACTAGGACAGTGGTGCACTCCAAGATAGGCAAGATCAGGCCTCCGGTTTCAGAATGGGTCCCTGGATGTGAATTAGAAAGGAGAATGGAAGCACTCACCACTCGAAAGGAAGCAATGTCCAAACTGTTTAAATCAGTTCACTTTTCAATTATATTCACATCCAGTGCATCGATGACAATCAACCAGGACAGTGCAGAGCATTGCCCTCTCGTGCTTATATTTCACCCAGTTCTCTGGGCTTCATCATAGCTATTACAAGTTTAAAGGCAGTGTTTTATGCATTTCTTAATTGATAGTAGGTCACATTATCCAATGACAATTCATGGTTCATTTGCAACTTAATGCAGAACAAGAAAACAAAAACACTGCCTGTTAGGAAGCCATACATAGTGATTGTGCTTATCTAAATACAAGGTTGTGTAAGCACATTGACCTGATACTGCCCCATGTCTGTGTAGTTCAGTAATGCTTCTTCTATGCAGAAGTGCCTTCCTCTTTGGTATATCTGTATAGTGAGTCCACGTCCAGTGTTGCAAGGAGCCAGTCTTTCTCAATTGACATGTTCTCTAGAATTGCCAGTATATGACTAGTGTCCTTGATGTGGCTTCAGGTTTTTGTAACCATTGGGATGAGAAAGAAATTGAGAAAGACTGGCTTCTTGCAACCCTGGATGTGGACTCAGTATAGATGAATATTCCCAAAGAGGAAGGCATTGCTGCCATAGAACAAGCATTGCTGAAGCACACAGACATGGGGCAGAATCAGATCAATATGCTTACTACACTTACAGATTTAGTATTAAGCAACAACACATTTTTATTTGAGGGCAATATATATATATATATATATATATATATATATTTATACAGTAAACAAATCAAGGGCACTGCCATGGGTGCAACCCTAGCTCCCAGCCTTGCAAACATATACCTAAGTGAATGGGAAGATACAGTTATCTATGATACAACAAATGTGTATACAGAAAAACATGATATTTACAAGTTATATATAGATTATATATTTCTTGTATGGAAGGGGAAAGAGCAGGAGCTTATGGAGTTTGTTAACAACCTGGAACAAAGTAATGACAATCTCCAGTTCAAGATTGCTATTAACACAGACTCCATAAACTTCCAGGACTTAACTATTAAGAAAAACCTGTATGGCACCCTTACAACTAATCTGTTCACCAAACCAACAAACAAAAATGTCTCCTTTTAGCCTCCAGCTGTCACCCACCACACATAATATGTAACTTACTAAAGGGGCAATTTTGTAGGGTAAAATGCAATATTCTAACTCAAAATTGTTTGATTAGAGGGTGAAGGAATTATCTGACAAGTTGAGAGCTAGAGATTTTAAGGAAGCTGCATTAGAAAACACAGTCCAGGACAGCAGGGAAACACCCAGTGAATCCCTATTCATGCCAAAAAAGAAAAAGAAAAAAGGGTCCACTGACTTTTGTCACCAGCTATGGGGGGGCGGGGCATGAAAGAAATTATGGACATTGTCAGAAAAAATATGACATCCCTACGCAGCATCCCAGAACTAGTATCCATGTTAAATCAGCCACTATGAATTTCCTATAGGAGAGCAAAAAACCTTCAGGACAATCTGGTCAGTAGCTACCAACCTGGTCCTAAAACAATTAGGATCAAGAGAAAATGTGGTACAAAACAATGTGGCTTCTTCTAAATATGCAGTTATTGAAAAGAGAGAGACCTTCCTTAACCCCAGGAATGGTCAAATGGAAAAGATCATAGGTACCATTGACTGTAACACATAGAAGTTGACATAGAAACATAGAAGTTGACGGCAGATAAGGACCGCAAGGCCTATCCAGTCTGCCCATTTCTTTTTCTACCTTATAAATGTGCCATCGTCCTTTGCTGTCAGTGGCCTATCTATTCATACTCATCTGTATTGCTCCTTTATGCCTATCCCATGCCTGTTTGAAGCCCTGCACTGTATTCATAGCCACCATTTCCTGAGGTAGGCCATTCCATGCATCCACCACTCTTTCTGTGAAAAAGAACTTGCTCACATTACCCCTTAATCAGCCTCCCTCTAATCTCATGCTGTGTCCTCTTGTCCTGCTCTTTTTCTTATATTGAAACATGGTAGACTCTTTCACCTTGTTAATGCCCTTATGGTGTTTGAATGTTTCGATTATATCACTTCTCTCCCTCCTTTGCTCTATGGTATACATATTGAGCTCCGTTAATCTGTTCTCATATGTCTTCTGATGCAGTCCCTGCATCATTTTGGTTGCCTTTCTCTGGACTGCCTCAATTTGCTTAATGTCCTTGTGAAGGTGTGGCATCCAGTACTGCACACAGTACTCCAGATGGGGCCTAACCAGTGTCTTGTAAAGAGGGATTATTACCTCCCTCTTCCGACTTGTGATTCCCCTACTAATACACCCTAGCATCCCCCTAGCCTTACCTACTGCTTTGGAGGTCTGCTTGGATGATTTCAGGTCATCAGTGATGATGATGCCCAAGTCTCTTTCTTCCTTTATGACTGACAGCAACTCCCCCTCCCATCCTATAGGTGGCTTCAGGGTTTCTCTTTCCTATGTGCATGATCTTGCACTTCTTTGCATTAAATCCCAGTTGCCACTATTCCTACCATTTTGCTAGTTTATCCAGATCTCGTCTCATTCTGCCCATCCCATCTGGATCATCTGCTATGTTGCAGATCTTCGTGTCATCTGCAAACAGACAAGCCTTACCCCCTAGACCAACTGCAACATCACTGATGAAGATATTGAAGAGGACTGGCCCCAGGACTGATCCCCCTGAGGTACCCCACTTGTGACTTGCATCTCTTCTGACTGCATACCATTCACCACCACTCCCTGTTTTCTGCCCGTCAACCAGTTTGCCACCCAGTTGACCAACTTCTGACCCACCCTGAGCCTACCCAGCTTGTTTATCAATCTTCTATGTGGAACAGTGTTGAAAGCTTTGCTGAAGTCAAGGTAGGCGACATCAACTGCTCCCACTTGGTCCTCCACTCTGGTTACCCAGTCAAAGAAATCTATGAGATTAGTTTGACAGGACCTCCCTTTTGTAAACCCATGCTGTCTTGGATCCTGTGCCCCTATGGATTCCAGGTGTTGCACTATCCTTTCCTTAAGGAGTGCCTCCATAATCTTGCCGACTACTGAGGTAAGACTGACTGATCTGTAGTTCCCTGCCTCCTCCCTGCTACCACTCTTGCTGAGCAGGATCACATGAGCCCTTCTCCAGTCTTCTGGGACCTCTCCTGTGTTCAGAGGCTCATTAAACAGTTCTGCTAATGGCTCTGCTAGTTCCACCCTTAGCTCCTTTAGTACCCTGGGATGTATGTCATCAGGTCCCATTGCCTTGTCCACCCTGAGTTTAGCGAGATCTTCTAGGACCCTTTCTTTTGTGAAGGGTGTAGTGCTTACCTCCCTCACCCCTGTGTCCGTGGTGCTGAGCTGTGGGCCCTGCCTTACCTTCTCTTCAGTAAATACTGAACAAAAGTATCTATTTAGGATAGATGCTTTTAAAGGGTCCTCCTCCACACATGCCCCCTTTTCTCCTTTGAGCTTAGCAATACCCCCTCTGGAATTTCTTCTTTCACTAATGTGTCTATAGAAAGCCTTGTCACCTTCTTTTACTGTTTGTGCTAGGTGTTTCCTCAGTTTGGGACTTTGCTTGCCTTATTGCCTTCCCTGCTTCTCTTAGGGCAGTTTGGTATGCCTCCCTATCTTCATCCCTCTGTGTTCCCTTATATTTCCTGAAGGCCAGCCTTTTGGCTCTTACCTTTTCTGCTACTGTATTTGAGAACCAAAGTGGTCTCCTTCTTCTTTTGCACTGCCTTTTCTGTCTAACACAATGGGTTGTTGCTTCAAGTATTGCATCCTTAATGCTTGCCCACATTGCCTGTACCCCCTCACCTGTGTTTCTTTTTGCCAGGGCTAGCTTAACTCTATTGGCCATCTTATCAAAATCAGCTACTCAGAAGTCCCATATTTTTGCCTTGAAATGGGATGATTTAGTTGTAGTGGCCAAATTGAACCATACCATGTGATGGTCACTGGCCCCCAGGTGACCTTCTACCTGGAGATCTGTGATTCCTTCCCTGTTAGTTAGTACTAGATCTAGGATAGCCTTGTCTCTTGTGGGTTGTTGTACCAGTTGTTTGAGGCCCTCCCCCCTGCAGGGAATCCACCATGTGTCCAGTTCTGGCAGATGTTCCTGCTGGTATTGACCAATCTGTATCCAGCATGTTGAAGTCTCCCATTATCAGAACCTCCCCTTTAGCTATCATGTTTTGTATATCTTCTAAAAGTAATGTGTCTATGTTCTCCTCCTGGTCTGGGGGCTGGTAGACAACCACAGTTCTTATGACTGTCCCATTTCCTGTTTCCAGGGTGACCCACAGTTCTTCTGCCTTTTTATGTGTATTCTGAATTTCTGTAGCTTTGATATTTTCATTGACATACAGGGCCACTCCACCCCCCCACCCCCTTTTTGCACCTTGGTCTCTTCTGAACAGTACCTAGCCAGGTACTGAAGTCTCCCAAGTGTGGTTACTGGTAAACCATGTCTCACTAATTGCTACTATGTCCAGTTTAGCCTCTGACATTATTGTCTGCAGGTCTGGGATCTTAACTTCCAGGCTGTGAGCATTTGTGTCCATGATTTTCCATTGGCCATATTTCAGTGTGTTAGTTGTTGGGTGAGGTCTAGCATTTCTCCTGTGCGTCTTATGGGGAGACAGACCTTTTTTCTTACCTGGTGATGCAAATGAACTGCAAACATGCTGTATCCCTGTTTGACCACTAGCTGAGGGGGGAGGGGTGTTCTTCCCATTTGACCTATGGGGTGCCGCACCCCTCTCCCCATTTGCTAGTTTAAATATTCTGCAAAGACATCAAACTTCTGCCTCAATGCACTGATTCCCTCCTTAGTCAGATGCAGTCCATCAAATTTAAAGAACTTTTGCTCCCAAAACTGCTGCCAGTTCCCTACAAATCTATGTCCTTTTTCCAGGCACTAGCCCTTGAGCCACATATTTAGCTCCCCTATCTCCCCTTCTCTGACCTTCCGTCCATCTGCCCCCCTCTCCCAGACTGGCAGGATCTCAGAGAAGGAGATACCGGATGAAATGGATGATAGTTTGTCGCCCAGCCTGGTCAGGTGTTCCTTGGTCTCCACAACTGACCGGATGGCGAGATCATTAGTCCCTATGTGTACCTGGACATCAATGTTTTTTCCTGCTTCCTGAACAATTTTAGCAATGAGTCAGTGTCTCTCACGCTGATGTGCCTGGGAGACATCTGACCATTACCCTGGCTGGAGATAGGTATCAATTCCCGAATCATGGAGTCTCCTATGATCAGAAGTTTTGGGGATTTCCTTTTTGCTTTTTTTGTTTTGGTTTCTGATTTGGGCAAGTTTTGTTGTGCTAGATCCTGTGCTGCAGTGTCCTGCTCTGTAGTGTCCTCTGCCCCTTTGTTTGATTTCGGAGATAGAGGCAGATACCTGTTTGTAGTGTTTATATGGTTTTTGGAGGTAATATGTTGGAAAGCACCGAGTGATGGGGCACCCAATTTGCCTCTCCTAACCACCTGCCAACCTCCCAGACCAACTACCCTCTGCAGTCGGGGTTCTTCTGTTGGATGTTGGGGAAATGGTGGGTGGCTCTTATAATGTATTTCCTCGTGAATATGAAATTTGAGGTGCGCAATCTCTGCCCATGCTGCCCGGAGCTGAGCCTTAAGATCTCCAATGGCCCAGCATGTAGGACAGTGTCCTAAATCCTGTAAGACTATCCTTCTGAAAAGTGTTCCACAGTACCTGCAGTTAATGATATCCATTCCAGATAAGTTGCTGGGTTTATAACCTGGTCAGAGTAATTAGAAGGAAGAAAATGCAAGTAATGGTTTGATTTTGTGTTTTGTTTTTGAATAACTTGTTATAACAAGTTAAATTACTAGTGCCCCTGTAAATGAGCTCACCTTGTGGATGCCCCACTAATCCACCTCTTCCTGCTTTGCCACCGGAAATGTCAAGACTGTGGTACCATATAAAAGGAATGTAGTGTGGGGTGGTTGAGGATGGGGGTTGGTGGCTGGACCCTTCCCCTGCCGAAAAAGAAGAACCATGGATAAAAGAACAAGGAGGTAAGAGCAGAAACAATCAGTCAACAACAAATGCAGTAACCCTGAAAGCTTATCCTAATGTTAGATAAAACTATAAAACCTGTAAAGCAACACCTGTAATAACTTCAGAGAAGATATATCCTGTAAGAAACACTTCGCTACAGAGAAAAATAAAGCAGTAACAGAAGATATACCTTGCAAAACACAATTTGAATCAGAAGATTACAGCAGTAATCTGTTAGCACACACCTGTAGACACACCTTGTAATAATGCAGAAGAAGGTATACCAGCAACAACAATTTGAATCAGAGAAAAATAAAGCAATGAAATGTTAACAACAAACAGTAGCAATCCTTGTGAGTACAAAATAAAAATAACAAGACACAGTAAATCTGCTTAGCCAAAAGAAGTCTTAATTCTTTCCCTTGCTCTGCTAAGGTTATCTGCTCTGTCCTTTCAAGCAATCTAGAAGAAAAGAGCTGAGGTGAAGCTAGGTACTTTGGCCAGCAAACCAAGTCTTCTACCTTCTATACAGAGGGAGCAGAGTACTGTTTGAAGTGCTCATGTGGTACCTACTGTACTATGTACTGTAGGTAGAACGAAAAGGAAGCTTTAGTTCAGAATTAATGAACATTTAGTGGCCATTAAAAATAAGACTCTTACATATGCCATAGCTGCACATGTGCACTCCAACCCAGAGAGAAATCAGAATGTTACAGCATTTGGCCTTGAACCTATTCCAAAAAATTAATTAATAAAAAAAATAAATCGCACTCAGGAGACATGAATTGCAAACTTGCTAAAAATATGTAATGTGTAATTGTGCAATTGCAGCCCTTTTACAAGCCGTGCTCCCCCCGCAAAACTTCAACATGTCGCTCTTGCATGCTTTGACAAGAGGATAAAGTGCTCAGTAACACACATGTTGTATTAATACACAAAATAAAAAATGTTAGGGGGATGACTTTGAAAATGATTTGGATTGCAGTGAACAAAAATGGATTTACAGGCTTGGAGCTTTACAGGCAAAGGGGCTTAATGATAAATTCAAATTAGCACCTCTTCTCAAGAGAAAAAAGAAAAAAATAATGGTTGGCCCTTTGACCTCCCATTAAAGCATGGGACCCAATCAGCAAAAAAAATGTTTTAGCCACTTGTTATGTACTTACTTTTGCTTATTTTGAGGCAATGTTCGAAAGTCCTAGACCCAAACAACTGGTGTCTGTTCACCATGCCTTAAGTAACATGTGCTGATATGTGTTCTTTTGCCTTTCCAGGTTCAAAATACAGTAGCAGGACTTCTTGATAGAGAATCAAGATGAGTCCCTGCCAGCACATGGTTCTTTCAAGACTTTATCTTACTTTGAAAGAAAGGAACCTTTCAAGATTCTTTTGGAAACTCTGAAGGACTCTTACAACATAAATCCTTTTTTTTTTTCTTTTATTAATTCACATGGGTTGATATGAACAAAAATGCACTAACTGTTAAACACACAACCTTGCATTTAGATAAGCATAGACATGATGTATGCCTTCCAAACAGGCAGAGTTCTTGTTTTCTTGTTCTGCATTGTTAAAAATGAACTATGAACTGCCAGTACATCATATGACCTACTATAAATTAAGAAACTTGTTTAAAATATACAAATCTCCCTTTAAAGTTGTAAAAGCCCTGCCGAAGCCCAGAGAACTGTGTGAAATGTAAGCACTGGGGGGGCAGTTCTCTGCACTGTCCTGGTCAATTGTTATTAATGCACTGAATGTGAATAAAACTGAAACGTGAACTGATTTTTTTTTCGTCAATTCTGTTTTGTGGCACTTCAGACCCCAGAACATTCTCGGGCTACTCAGCGTCCCGCTGCTCCTACCACCCACCGTGACCCCACCTCCTCAAGGGCATTACTTTCTCTTTGGTGAACCCTCTCTGGCCAGGGTCCACAAGGAGATTGAAGGTGTGGAGGTGGAGATCTGATGTAGGGCATGTGGCGGCAGGTGCTGAGAGCCGTTGCCTATCTGGGCTGTAGGGGTTTTTCTCTTGAGTTATGCCCCAGACATGGAACATGCAAGGCCATCTAGCCCATGACGTGGATGCTCCCACTCACATCTGAAAAGCAGCTGCCCAATGTCTTCCCCTATATGCAAACCCCTGTGTGTCGCAGTGCCATCAGTCTCCACCGGGGGCTGCTGCTATGCTGGTCTGTCCCTGGATCCCTCCCAAGAGAGGAGAGTAGTCCTCCAGATGCTCAATCCTCTCTCTCTCCCCTGCCGAGCCCTGGCAGTTCGGGCTCAACCCAGGTCGCCAGCATGGTGTGAGTTGTGGCATCCAGTGCCTCAAACCTCAGCACCACCAGGCCAGGCAAAGTGAACTGATTTAAACAGTTTGGATACTGCTTCCTTTCGAGTGATGAGTGCTTCCATTCTCCTTTCTAATTCATAGTCAAGGACCATTTTGAAAATGGAGGCCTGGTCTTGTAGAGGGATGTATACAGACAGTATGGTAAGTGATTTGTCATGGTGGCCAAGGATTATCTTGCTAGGTCCTTGAAGCTTTTCACAGGGGCCATTACCAGTAGTGATTGTCTTTTCAGGGAGTCTTTCAGGTATATAACACATCCCCCACCCTTTTATAATTTATTACTGTATGTGTCTCCATATTTCTTACAAATTATCAGTTTGTCCTATGCCTGCATTTCTGGCCTCCTAAAATAGTGTCCATTTTCCAAATGGTGTTCATACCCCTTTCACGCATCCATGCCAACCACCCACTGTGCACAAGGTGGTGGCCACCATTTGTGCACATGCGTGGTGTGAATCCTAACTCTGTGATTAAGATAGAGACTGCCATCTCTCTACACATGGGCACTGGCTCACTGCAGTAATCTACAAGGCGACTGCCCGTAGCATGCATGTGTGGCATGGTCAATGTCCCCCTTTCAGCCACGGACTTTAAACTCCCTTCTAGCATCTGCATCCAACAGAATGGCCACCATGTGGCCCATCCACCATCTTGTGCTCCACTCTCCCACACTGTTCCTTGCCACAGACTGCTTCAACCAAACTCATCCTTCCCTGCTCCCCACAGTACTCACCCTACCCTTGGTGTCCAGCAACTGTGGAACAGGTTCAGTATGTCCTTCTCCCACTAGATCACGATTCTGCCCTGCCTGTCTCCATCTTAGATGCTCTCCAGATTAACCAAAAAAAGAACCTCAGGAAAAGGACCATTTTCCATTCATCGTTCATTTTCTTTTTTTTTTTTTAAACCTAAAAATTTAACAGGTGTTGTAGCACAGACATGAACTACTAGCCCACTCCTATTAAATAAGCCTTATCCAAAATTTCCCCTGCCACAACCCATGTACATTTTTTTTTTAAATACCAAGCCTTAACCACATTATATATGATTAGCATCTTGCTGCTAGTGACACAGCATCATCACACTGTTCAGTAACTGGAGTCGGCTCCTACTTTGATTCCTGTCTGTACCATTCAGTCTCTACTTTCTACCTGCAAACAACTGTCCCTCAGTACCATATACTGCTTTTAAAACCACTGTTTTCCCCACAACCAGGTGATTGAAGGTTAGCCTCCCTCTACACATACATTCCTTTCCTTCTTTGTTTTATATTTTCTCTTTTTGTAATCTCTTGAACCTGCTCAGCTTCCACAGTCATCCACTTTCCATTAGGTAGGAAGGTAGGTAGGTAAAAACCTTATTTCTACACAAGAAGAATGCCATTTGGACTTTGTCAGTCCAGTTCACAAGGCAATCCTGTTTTCTATCTAAGTTACACATAAAATATATTACATACAGTATATATCTCAAATTTGTTTCAGAAATCCTAGTCCAGTGAAAATTCTTGCCAACTGAAGTGCTAGAGTGTGTCTTAAACAAAACAAACTGCTCTCTAGCAACAACAAAGGGTGCTCCTAGCTCTGCATTTCCTTAAGCAGGGCCCCTGGTGTTTTGTGGCACTTTGTCCTGATTTCTGCGGCCAGGCTCCTAGGCTTCTGCAGCAGTATTTTCTGATTTCTGCAGCATGATATATTCATTTCTACAGCAGAATGCAGTCCTGCTATTGGCTAAAATGTGATGTGACGTCATCAATGACATAACATGCTGAGCATAGAAGAGGGTCATCAAGATAAATAAGATGGGGAACTGAGACAGACATTATGGAAATCTGTATATTTGAATGAAATTTCACAAAAAACAATGAATTCTGCACCACTGTATATATTCTGCGGCATGATACAAATTCTGCGGAAAATTCCATGACTGCAGAATTACAGAATTACAGGGACCTTGCCCTTAAGTACCCTTTTTCCTGTAGTCCTTTCCCTTGCTTCTCTACACCAATCCCTGCTCTAGTACCCCTGCCCCCTCCCCTATATTATATAATCCGGAACACCCCTGCTATTTTGGTCACTAGACCCCTGACAATAATACTTGCCCTTTTAGCTGGCAATTCACTTTGTTCCACACACCCTGCAAATGTTTTTATTTCACAACTATTCCTGTTACATACAGTAAAGTTAAATGTAACATTGGTTTTACCACTTATTCCTGTTACGTCCTGTAAAGTTACACTTAAAATTGATTTCAAAATTTGTCTCTGTTAAATCCAGTAAAGTTACATTTAACATACTGTATATTAAGTGATGTTTTGCTGTTTTTTTGCATGTTTTAAGTATCAATAAACACATAACGTAATATTAGAGTTAGCCAATCTATATATACACAAACATTCTGAATTTATTCATTTAAAATGTTTCACCAGGTTGACATACTATACAGAGATACTCACACAATCCCATTTTCAGATGTGACCTGTGGGAAGGGAATGGGGTGGAGTAAGCAACAAAACAAAAAGTATACAATATAAATACAGAATAGAAAATATACAACATAAACAGAAAGCACAAATAAGCAAAGGTTACAATATTTATCAGGTAGGTACAGCAATTGGTAGACAGAAATGCAATAATTGATTTAAAAGCAAATCAGGTACAGTCACAGTAAGACACAATCTGATTTTTGAGGAGCTGTTTATCAGAGGTAATAGTGGTGGGGGAGCTTTACCCAAGGTAAGATTGTTTCATATTTGAAGGAGTCTATACCAAAAATAAAGTTGCCCAGAATGGTGACCTGTGATTTGGGCTAATGCATAATAGTGAGCCCAAATCATGGTGGCTATATCGCGAGTACCAGAATGGTGAAATCATTTTTCTTTTTCCTCAAGGTGCTACAACCTCAGATTTAGATATAAAATAAAGGGGGGCATGGGGGGGGGCAAATCCCCCCCCCCCACACACACAGAAAAAGCATGGTTGTTGTTCCAATCCTTGCTGCTGTGCCTTTGCTGATATGGGCTTGCTCATTTATGCTTGACCATATCACATGGCATCACCCAGAATCTAGTTTTCACCATGAGACAGTGAATCTGTTACCAAAGTGATAGAGAAGTGTGTGTGTGGGCAAAGGAGTAGGGGTTAGGAGGGCACACAAGTAATTTGTGAGCTTGTGGAGCAAGTATTTGAATCTGTGGAAAGCAAGATGTTGTACACATCTGTCAGACAGTGAAGGCCAGCCCAGATGGATGTAAACAATGATGTATCGGGGCAGAGGCATGGAGGATAAAGCTATAGAGGGCATTACATATGGTATCCAGTTTTGGTTGCTAACATTTAGGGGCAACATCATTAACCAAGTCCCCAAAGTCTATAACAAGAAAGATTAAGTACTCAACCAGGAATTTTCACATATCCAAGGAGAGGCAGTCTCCCATTTGATAGAGGGATCCAAGTTATCTGTAGGATTTGGAAACTAGGATCTGGATTTGCAAAGAAAAGTTGAGGGAATTATCCAGAATAACTCCAAGATACTTATATTCAGTCACCAAGGAGAAGGAAGCACCATCTGAGGTGTTGATATTAATCACTGAGGGCTCTGTAAGCTTTATATTGGAATGATGAGGCTTGTGCCATTCTTAATCCCTATCCTGAGCACACATTAGTAAAATACCCTAACTGTGATATATCAGGACACAGTGAGCTTGCTAAAAAGTTGTTTAAATTCAGAGACCTAAAGTGCAGCCCTTGTATGGCCTTACAGGTACGCTCAGCGCAAAGCACAACCCCTTACTGGCTACAAAGAGGTATGTGCCTTTCTAGAATATGAAGGCAGTCAAGGGACAGAAGCAGTTAGGGTGTCTCAATTCTCTTTGAACTTTTGCACAAAGTTGATATATTTGAAAACGTCCATGCAAGTGATCATTTTCACAGTACAAGCTGAGAATAGGTCATTTGCATCCAATTATGGCCTCATTAACTAGTGAGGTACAAGAAATCATCTGCTTTTTGGATTGCATGGAGGGCTGTTTCTCCCATATTTTGTGGTCATGTCAGTCTCCCACCCCCCACTAAGCAAGCGTGCCTGGTAGTCCATTGTTCTTCTGTTCTCCTGTCCTGATCCTCATGCCCTTATAGGAATTAACTAAAACCTAGGTCAGCTAGTGGTTCCCATTTCTGCCCTGATCCAATGGCAGTTGAAAATGTAAGGATTTTCCTGACTCTAGGGATCTGTCTTCCTCTTCTATTCCACAGCAAATGACTCTCTGGTGTCCAGTGGCAGCAACAAATGCCCATACCCAACCATCCTGGGATGATGGCAGGCACAACCCTCTGCTCACCTCCATAGCTGGCCACCATCTGCAACACAAGCTCATTACTGAAATGTAGACATAGAATGCATCTAGAGTATCCTAGTACATGACTTGTGGGGCAGCACTCCAAACTTATTTTTTTTGATTATGAAGGGCTGTCCCAAACGTTATGTATTGAAATAATGAAGCTACTTACTACAGTTACATCAAAAGACATAAACAGATATCTCCAGATATTTTGCAATATTTCTAAAGGGATTCTCTTTGGTGGACCTACTGTGATACTGAAGGCAAGTATATAATTTCTTTCAAGATATCTGAGAAATTTCAGGAAATATCTGACAATGTCAGTTGCTGCAACATTATGTATGTATTTCGATACCAAACTTTTGTGGCAGACATCAGCAGCTCATGGAGGTGAGTGGAGGTTTTTTTTTCCAATTTTTAAGCAGGAGACACACCCTAAGCTAAACGTTTGTTTAAAGGTGTGACCTGGGAGCACAGGGAAGTTAAGTGACTTGTTCAGGGTCACATAGTATGCAAGTGGGGGCTGAGGTATTCAAACCCAGGTCTCCAGATTTGCAGCTCAGAGCCTTAAACCACTGCGCTATACTGCCTCCTGTATGTCACCTGTCCCAGGGTGTGAGGGTGGGAGTCGGGACTGGTGGAGTGTTACTGGATACCAGAAAGTCATTTACAGGGATATTAGGGAGGGAGGGGGAACAACTACAGCAAGCAAAATCTTATATTTTTAACAGATACTAGGACTGGCACAGAAGGGGGGACCACTAGAAGACAACGGGTTTATCTAATTCTTCCACTGGCATCCACATCATAACAGGAAGGGGACCAACAGAGGACTAGAGATGCAATGTATTTTTACACTGGCATCAGGATCAGAGCAGGTGGAACACTGGCACCTGGTTTTTATTGTATTATCATTTGTCACATGCTTTGTCTGCTGAGGGTGGGTCATGCAACCCTTTGTATGCTTCAAATACCAGGGTTTTGAAGCACTAAACAGTACTGAGTAAGCAGTCTGTTAGTGCTTTCAAAACCAGAAGAAAAAAAAAACAGTGAGCATTTTATGCATACTGACACCCCTCATATGTATATGAGCCAGGTACAGTATTTGTCAGAGTTCGCACATGAACAGTTTACACAGCATTCGCAGTGCCTTTGAATATGGCACCTTACATGCTAACTGCTTGTCCAGCATGCAGGTTCCAGTTAATACAGCACTAAGCCTTTTAATGGGGCTGCAACACTAACTGTTCCACTGTCTTAGCCCATGACAATATCACACAGCAGGAAATGTGTTCATACTGTGATACATATACTGTATATATTCACAGAATAACAGAAATTTGATGGCAGAAAAGGAGCACACTGACCCATCTAGTCTGTCCCTATACCCCCCCCCCTCCTCATTTACTGGCTCCTAACTTTCCCTCCTCCTGCCAACCCCATGTGTGTCTGTCCCATGACCTCTTGAATCCCGATATCATTTTGGATCCCACCATCTCCTCAGGTAGCCTGTTGCAGGCCTCCACCACCGTCTCTATGAAGAACTCCCCCCCTCACATTGCCTCTGTATTTTCTTTTTTCTGCTCCCGCCTTCCTTCTGAACAAGCTCCCCTCCTTCACCTTATTTATCCCCTTTAGATACTTAAACATTTCAATCATGTCCCCCTCTCCCTTCTAGTCTCTAGTGGGTACAGATTCTGCTCCATTCACCTCTGTTCATATGTTTTTCCCCACATCCTATGCACCATCTTGTTTGCTCTTATCTGAACCCTCTCCATCCCCTCAATGTCCCTACATAGGTGCAGTCTCCAAAACTGTACCCTGTACTCCAGGTGTGGCCTCACAATTGTTTTGTACAGCGATATCAGCACCTCCCTCCTTCTACTAGTTATGCCCCTTCCGATACAGGCCAAGATACTATTTGCCTTTCCCACCATCTTGCTGCACTGGTTCCCCACCTTAAGATTGCTCAATGTAATTATACTCAGATTCCTCTCCTGCTTGGTTTCCTTGATTTCCTCCACCTCCAAAGGGTTTATGCTGCTCGAATGTTTTTCTGCCCCCAGGTGCATCACCACACACTTTTTTGCATTGAATTTTAGTTGCCAGGTTTCCAGCTACCTCTCAAGCTTCTACAGGTCTTGCCTCATGGCCTCCACTCCTCCTTGGTGTCCACCCTGTTACAGATTTTAGTATCATCCTTGAAAAGGCACACCCTACCCTCTAGTACTTCTGCTAGATCACTGATGTATTTGTTAAAAAGTAGAGGTCCCAGTATTGACGCTTGATGCACCCCACTCATCACTCCCTTTACCCTGGAATGTACCCCTTTCACTACCATTGTTTGGATTCTTCCTGTCAATCAATTTTCCACCCACCTAGTTACCTTCTGCCCCACCCCTAAGCTACCTAGCTTATTTACCAGCCTTCTGTGTGGAATGGTGCCGAAGGCGTTACTGAAGTACAGATAGGCAATGTCCTCCACCCCTCCTTGGTCCACTACCTGCATCACCCAATAGAAAAACTTTGTCAGGTTAGTCCAGGCATGACCTCCCATTCATGAAACCATGCTGTCTTTCATCCTGCATACCTCTGGCCTCCAGATAGTCTACCACCCTTTTATTTAATAATGTCACCATTACCTTTCCCACCACTGAGGTGAGACTGACAGGGCAGTAGTATTCAGTCACCTCCTTGCTTCCCCCCCCTTATGTTGTGCAACCACCTCCACCCTCTTCCAGTCCCCAGGCACCCACCTTGTCTTCATAGACAAGTTAAACCGTCTTGTCAATGGTGCCACCAGCTTCTTCCTCAGTTCGCGGAGTACCCTTGGGTGCAAGACGTCTGGTGCCATTGCCTTATCCAACTTAAACCTGCCCAATTCCTTCCTCATGCTATCGATTGTGAACACTCTAGAATCCACTCCCCTATATTCCCCTCCTTTCCCCTCCAGCTTTGGTCCTCTGCCCTGACCCACTTTCATGAAGACTGAACAGAAGTAGCTATTTAGTACCTCCACGTTGTTGAAGTCCCCTTCCAGTTTTATTCCTCCCTCCCCTCTCAATCTCATTATTACCTACCTCACCTTCCTTCTTTCTCATACATACCTAAAAAAGGTTTTGTCTCCTCTCCTGGCCTGTTTTGCTATATTCTCCTCAGTGACCACTTTAGCCCTCCTAATGTTCTTCCCTGCCTCCCTCCCTCCTCTTCTCTCTATGTGCCTCCCTATCCTCCTCCCTTTGTATCATCTTATACCTCCTGAATACCTTTTTCCTCTCTTTGACTGCTCCTGCCACCTCCCTTGTGAACCATAGAGGTCTTCTCTTTCTCCTGTTCTTCCTAATCTTCTTGACACAGATTTCCATGGCTTTCAGCTTCCCTCTCTTAATAGCTGTCCATAGCTCCTCCACAAACTTTCTATTGCCCGTCCCTGATATTTCTTTCCCTAATAGCCTCCTCATTCTGTTAAAGTCTGCTTTCTTGAAGTCCCTTACCCTAGTTTGTGTCCTGTTTATATCCCTCCCTGGTTTCATCCAGAACCTTACAGCCCTGTGGTCACATGTGCCTAATCCTCCCCCACCACCACCTCCTCCACACTTTCCCCATTAGTGAGAGCTAAGTTCAACAGGTTGTCTCCCCTAGTGGGTTCCCTTACAAGTTGCTGCAGGAACACCCCTTGTACTGCCTCAAAGATCCCAATGCTCCTAGCTGATACTGCTGCTGGGATCTTCCAGTCGATGTCAGGCAGGTTTAGGTCACCTACTAGCAGAAGCTTCCCCTTCTGTGCCATCCTTGTCACTGACTGCATAAGCTGTATATCCCCTTCCTCCCCCTTGTGTAGGAGGTCTGTAAACCACCCCCACCCTCAACGTTTACCCAGTCTTTTTGTCTAATGTAACACACATTGTCTCTTTCTCCCCTTCCTCTTCCAGCTCCTCCACGGCCCAATTTCTTCTTTGACTTATAATGCTACCCCTTCTCCCCTCTTCCTCACCCTGTCCTTCCTAAACAGTCAGTAACTAGCTACAAGTGTCTCCCAGGCATAGTGCTCTGTCCACCAAATCTCATTCACTGCTACTATGCTGAGACCCTCTTCTACCATAGTAGCCTCAAATTCCACTAGTTTATTCCCCAAGCTCCTGGTGTTTACTATTAATCCCTTTCACCATGTAGCCCCCCTCTTCCCTATCCTCCCCTTTTAACCCTTCCCTGTTGTTGCATGTTGCCTGCCTTTCATCTTTGTCCCGGGGGGGGGAATTATAACCTCCCAACTCTTCTACCTGTCTGACTGGTCTTTTCTTTAACCCCCTCCCCCGGAATCAGTTTAAATTTAACTTCCCTATTATAAAGTCCTTCAGTTTGCCATTTAGTATAGCTGTCCCTTCTATGCTCAAGTGCAGCCTATCCGGGGTATGTAGTCCCTCTTCCTCCAATGTTGCTCCCCAGTCACCTATTAATCCAAACCCCATCTGCCTACACCATCCTTTCAGCCACTGATTGAATTCCTCAATCTTTTCCCTCCTTGATGTGCTTGTTCTTGGCACAGGCAACACCTCCAAGAAGGAAATGAAAGGGAAAACCCTGCCACTGCAGAACCTAGCAAGCTCCTTGAACCTTATCTTTACCTCTTGTAGACTGTTCTCCTCCAGATCATTGGTGCCAAGGTGAAACACCAAGTGAGTCCTCCCATCCTACTGCTTGTCCCAAGATGGTATATTGTGCCTCACCTCTAGCGCTGTCTTTCTGGGCATACACTGAACTGCGACTGCCCTGTTTCTGGCTCCCTTCCTCCCCATCTGATTCCCTTTATGATCGAGTCTCCTATGAGCGCTACCTTTGTACTCCCCTCTTCCTGCCTGGTTTTTTGGTATTCCAGCTTACGCTTTTTTTCTTGCCTCCTCTTGGTCACCCTGTTCCCATTATCCTCCTTGTTCTTGCCCTTTTTGGAGTTTCACGCTCCCCTATTTCCACTTCCTCACCTCCTCCCCCCATGATCTTTCCCTCAGTCCCTTGTTTCCTATCCACACTCTTCACTCACTCTGCCCCTTCCTTCTGCTCCATGGTTACCCTTCTACTGCCTAGATTTCTTTTGGAGCATGCACTAACCCCTCTTCACCTTTCCTCTGTCACTTTCCTTCCCTCTTCCTGATATATTCACTTTTTCTGAGTCCTCTGTACTCTGTGTCTCCCTGGAGGGAATTTTCTTCCTCACCACTTGCTCCTTTGGGAGAATTTCCTCTTTGTTTGACACCTAAGATGCAACTCCCATTTTCTTAATTTCTCTGACCCCTTTTCCTTCCCTTGTGAAATCCTCTCCATGGTTTTCCCCCAATGGTGCAATCTCAAGCTCTCCTGTTTTCCCTGCTCTTGCTCCTGGCTGCCTCCTACCCTAAGCTAATTTTCTATTAGCACTGTACCTCTCTCTGGTTTACTCCCAAATGTTCTAGCCTAGTCTCTCCCAAATTCCCTGCCCCTGCTTCTACCCCTAATGGCTCCTCGCATCCTCGATCCTCTATATCATCTTCCACTAATAGCTTGAGGGGGCAAATCTGTTTTCCTGCTCTGCACCCTTGCTTTCCTTCCCTTTGTCTGTTTTGCCCCTTATTGTTTTCTGCCCCCAAGTTGCGGGTGTCTGCCTTATTTTTTCTGAACCTACTACCTTTCACACCTCCTGATCTCTTGTTTCCCCTATCTTTCTTGTCCCTAGGTCCCTTGCTGCCCCCTTGGGTTCCCACTATCCTCTCTTTGTGCTCTGGTGCACCTACTGGTTCTCCTCCCACCCTCATTCCTCCTTACCGTGTCACTCCCTACACCTGCACCTAACCCCCCGGTAGTCTACCCTACTTTCTGCCCCCCACCCAGCTAGTACTCCCCATTCCTCCTCCTCCACTCCTCCCCTCTGCCCCTCCACTTAGCACCCACCTCAGCCATCCCCATTCCTCTCTTAGTTGTGTAAGCTGTCTGCATCTTCCCTTCCTCCAAACACAATTTAAGACTATGGCCGTCCCACACCCACTACAACTTACTACTCTACCAAACATTCCCCCTTTTGGCTGCCCCTTCAGCTGCACTGCTTTTCCATTCTAATGTCATTCTTACTACTAATTATGGCAGAATATTCTATACTTATCCTATACAGTTAGGCAATACAGTTAATGCTATTTACAATAATCAGCATTCCTATTTTGCAGTTTATGCTGTTTACAATATTCAGTAGTCCTATTTCACAAGTCCCTACACCTAATACTTAGGTACACCTCCTATGCTATCCAAAAACAATTAAGCAAACATTTATACATGTAAACTATGCTATCCTGAAAACTTTAGCAAACTATTTTAAAGCCCCCCCCCCCATTTATTTATGGTCTGTATAGTATGCTATTATAGTAATCCACATGCCCTGATTAACTCCCTTTACATTTCCTACCCCCACATCCAATTACCCCAGAGCATTTCAGTAATTAAAGCTCATCTATTAACCCAATGCATTTAAGAGTTAAAATCTCAACCCTTATCTCAATGCAGTAAGAATTTAAAACCATTAAAGCACTTTCATTTTAGAATTGATAGCTCATCCTTTAACACAATGCATTAAGAACTGAACATTTAAATCTCTTTCACATGTCTGCAGTTTAGCCTCAGCAGTCCTTTACCCATCATTTCCAATCTTTCTGCCACTCCCTCACAATACTCTGCCTCTTTTCTCCTTCTGATAGATCAGGCCTCTACTGGAAGGACTCCAGTGAGACCATTTAAATCTGGAGGTGATGTGGAGTGGGTGGGATGGCCAAAAAAAAACCTCTGTCCTGGCACAGTGCTAGGCCCTTTATAGCCCAGCCAACAGTTCAACAGTTTGAAAAATTCCACCCTCATCTACAATTGGCTCCAGCGAGAGCGTCATCTCTTACCATGGATACAGTCTGCTGCCATTCCATTTGGTAGCTATGGCCACCTGATGCCCTCTTCTGTTAGCGGTGGCTGCTACCCACAACCAACGATTTGGTCCTCAGCCCCAGATGAAAAAACCGCTGTTCTGGTGCAGTGCTTGGACCTTTATAGCCCAGCCAGCAGTTCAACAGTTCGATAAATTCTGCCCTCATCTCTGATTGGCTCCAGTGAGAGATGTTGTCTCCCACCATGGATGCAGTCTGCTGCTGTTCCATTTGGTAGCTATGGCCACCTGATGCCCTCTCCTGTTAGCTGCGGCAGCTGCCCATGACCACCGATGCAGTCCTCAGCCCCAGATAAAAAAAAAGTTTTCAAAATTCTTTGCAAACAATGTTGTTAATGCACTTGTTAGAGATAAACTGACAAAAGTGGAGAAATGTAGTGTTAGGGTAACCAACCCTAACATCCCACCCTCATCCTCCAGGCAGCAACACCATTACAGTTTCATTCATCTCTCCTGTGTCTTCTCAACTCAGGAATGGGGTGTGCCTTGGGGTTGACAACTAGAATATGGGTGTCTAGAAAACATATTTCTGTAAACTTAAAAAAAAAAAAAAAACAGAATCTAGTAAAATGGGTCCTGTTTAGCTAGGTTCAGGTGTTTCTTTTAAGACATTATTTTTATGTACTTTTAATGTTTGTAAGTTTAAACAGTAAAAAGAAAATGGATTATTTCCTCACAAAAAAGGATTGGTCCCATATGAATAAGGATCCTTTTTTACATTGCCAAATTAGTATTATTTGTTTGTTTCAAACATTTATCATAAAGTGCCTCCTGAACATGCTCAGAATGAAAATTTCAAATCCATAAAACTGTGGAAGGGATTATATATTTTTTTTTTACCAAACCAGCAAAAGGCACTACTCTTGACCAAGCCCTTTCTACACAGACAATTTCAGATCAAAGTTCCAAACCATCTGGGTGCTAGTGGCCAGCAAAACAAAAACAAAACAGATTTTTACATATTTTGCACTGACTGGATCTCAAAATCTGCACATCTGAGTGGAAAGAAACTTGAGCTATCAAGAGTCCTGGGATTCCGATGGTGCATGTTAAATGTTATGCAAATCCTTTTAATGGCTGAGAAGTAAATAAAGTGCAAATATTGGGGTTTAATATTATACAGCTAACTCAACCCTAACTATAGTAGTGTGATGACATCATTATAATAGATAAATAATAGATAGCTAGATAGATAGATAGACAGACAGACAGGCATACAGACAGGCAAGCAGGCAGACAGACAGATAGAATAATAGATAGACAGACAGATAGGCAGACAGACAGACAGATAGATAGATAGATATGCACACCCACATACACACATCCATTCATGCCAGTATTGCAGACTGAGACAAAAGCAAAACATTTCAGCTTTCAGCTACACAAAGCATGCATATCAAATATCATGCCACAAGAGCATACCCAGGAGTAAGATAATGCTCTACTGATTCCCATAATGTCCATAGAAGTAATACTTATAATAAAGTGATGTTTAGCCGAATTACCATGTGATCATATTTGTATCAAATCTGTTCACAAAGAAATATATTATTGATATGTATTTGCTATTTTTTAGCAACTAAAAACGCGTATCGATAAGATACTTAATAGTATCAATACATGAAAATGATATGACTGGGACTGATACTTAATTACCTGATTCAAGGTTTGCATTAACAAATTAAGTTTCTAGCCCCATGGTTCCAAAGTTAGAATTTTCAAAAGGTAATTTCTTTAAAATGATATATGGTAGGGACAGTCAGGTTGTGTAGAGGGTTGAGGCACTGGGCACCTTATCTCCTGCCACATCAGCGACCCAGGGTCAGGAATGGACCTGGGTGACTTGAGGGCTGGTGGAGAGAGGAAAGATTGAGCATCCCTAGGACAGCTCTTCTTCCTTGGGGAAGGGGTCAGTGAGGTGCATTGCTTACCTGACACCAACAGTTGCTTGATGCCAGCACATGTGGCACCACAACAGGAGGGATCCCATTTCAGGATGCTGGGGTCATCTCCATGGAAGTGGAGCTTGGACATCATGTCCTTTACATGTCCACTGGCCCCAGGGGAGAACACCAGTTTAAAATATGGGGGCTGGGATATATGAAGCCTTCCGCAAGAGAGCAGTAATGGCCTGTCAGGACAAGGAATTGCCAAGGATTGATTGGAATGGGATGGCTAGTGCTCATGGGACAGGTGAATACAGCCACCCAGCCAGCAAGGGAGCAGAAAAACATATATGGAAAATAAGCAGATATCATTTAAACTGTAAGGACTAGCAACTTAATTTTTTAAATGGAAGCTTGAAGTCGGGTAAGTTGATATACTGATATGTGTTTTTGATACATCTACCATATATTGATATATAAAATCACAAAATGGTTAAAACAAATGGTTAAAAACATTTTTAAAGTCATGAGATTTTTTAACAAAATATTATATCAACATACTGTATAGAGCATACTGTATGTACAGTTTAGCACATGAGAACTGAAGGGCTTACTATCTAGTCATGTTGATCAATTTACAAGCCTAATAGAGCAACATTTACAGCTTTCAAAATACAATTCAAGCATGACAAAATAGTATAAGCTTTCAATATATAATTGCAATAATTATAAAATATTATAAACAATTATGTTTTGAAATGGTATGAAGATATTAGTGGTTGTTCTATCTAACAATAAACATATTTCTAGTTATTAAATTGATTCCTGTTTGTCTTTCAATATCACAGCATGTCACTCTACATCCTTAAGCCCAAGATAAACATACTGTAATTGGAAGTGTGTGGAAATTCTAATGTAGTTTAGAGCATGGTTAACAAGATTTCCCTTAAACAGTGATTTCTTGATAACATGTCATGCGACATGTCTTCCAGTTTAGACTGAGAACCTCAAACTATGTATTTTTTGAACTCCTCAAATAGAGAAGTTCCTATAGTATTTCTGCTATGTACTAGATTAGCCACAGGTTAAAACTGCCATTTAGTTAACTTAGCAAGTATATATAAATAAAATAATAGATAGGTTCCAGTGACTCACGCGGCTGTAATTCCATCTCAAGGTTCTGGGGTCATAGGTAACCTTGAGAGTGAAGCTCAAGAGGTTCCCATGTCCCCAGAACCTTGAGATGGAATTACAACTGAGTGATTCACTGGAACCTAATTGTTATTTTTTATAGTATATGGATGCGAGATGCTGACATGGTCTTACCTCTGGATGAGTTGTGGGATGGTTCTGTTCTGCTAGTTCCTTGCTCCTCACTGTCCACTCGCCCCCCCCCCAGCCCTGATTCTTCCTCTCAGGAAAACAAAAACACACTTCAGACAGTAGCAGTGATGGTGAGGTCCCAACGATACTGTTATGAGGACCAGAAGTATAGTATTATTGGGCCGGAAGTATAGTATTACGAGGACCAGAAGTATAGTATTACGGGACTGACTAACATATTACAGGATAGTTTTTATATGCTTTTCAGGGGTATTATTTTTAAACTCCATATATTACAGTACTTTATGAGTGGCAGTTTGCAAGAAGAGCAGTGTATAGGACACTTAAAGGATACAGCGACAAAACAAATAACCAAATTATTTGGTTTCTGTGGGCTTCTCCAAAGCACACCCATGTGTGTGGGAGGCAGGGGGTCAAAAGGGCTGGACACAGATGTGAATGCATTTTCATTCTGCACCTGCTTCTGAATCCATTCACTTGTCTCCAAAAAGACTTGTTGCTGTTTTTAGAAGTTGCATCTGTTTACAACAAAAAGTCAGAATTTGCAGCAGAACATGGAAGGCATTGTAAGTTACATCCAGTTTGGATGCAATTGTGCCCAGTTTGGATACAGCTGTGTCTGTTTTTGAAAGTGAACTTTGGATACTGTTAGGCCAGCTACTACATGGTCTAACAGATTCAGACACATTTCTGCTGTAACAGTAGCAGTGGACATATATTGGAAAGTCTTTTTTGAAAATAATGCCCATATAGTCTAAAGTCTCGGACTCAGTAGAAAGTTATATATGTAGGCATGTGACAATCCTACAGCTGGGAAGGCTGACAAAGGCTTCACCATTACAAAGCATTGCCACATTGCTTGCTCACAGAATTTTACATTTTTTCCAGTATAGACTAAGAAGTCCAATCTAAACATACATGTTCCATCATTTTGGGATTCTTCAGAGTAGTGCAGTCCTAGCCCAGCTAACTTGATCTGGCCTAAGGGAAAACAGGAATTGACCATTCTTGACAGTATCATAGAGGAGATGCAATTTTCAAGAAAAGTAGTATGGGCTCTATAGTTAGCCAGCATCATACTCTACTTTACACATGATCGACCAGGATGCCTTGCACTGAGATTGAGGTTTTTTGATACTGTAAAATGTGGTATTTCCACAATAAGAATATTCTTGCTAAATTCACTGATTGTGAGTGTTGCTCTAAAATAAAATGACATTAATTTGCCAATATTTAACATTTTCAATAGAGTGAATAAGGCACTAATTGTTTGGTGCTAAAATAAATTTGTGCAATTTTGGCTAACTGGTGGCATGAGCTAAAAAATAAGTAACTTGTTATTAACTTGTTTTATAGTACACACGTATGTGGTAAAGAGAGATACAGAGAAACCACCTGAGATCCAGGATGTAGCTAATAAATTAGTTTGTACACCATTTTCTACACCATGACCTAGTATGGTGGCCCTTTCCAATCCTATCTGTTTTCCAGTTCTATCTTGATTGTTCCTGAACACTTCTATATACATCACTCAGCTGTACATGTTTGAATAGTATCTTGCTTCTATAGCAAACCAATTTCATATTATAACATTAGAAGGTGGAGCAAATGGTGCCCCTGAGCCAAGGTAAATGTTGCCCTTTAAACAAGAATTTGGATACCATGGATAACCTGGTGTATGCATTTCTACACCCATGCTAGAGATTTGTTTCTTCAGCAGTTTCTAATCTATTTCAATCTACTTCTGGCAACTCATAATTCAATGGTGGGTTATCTTTGGTCACTGCAACCCTATAAAGAATACCCTGTGGGGTGTAATGATACACATTCACAAGCCTCAATTCTTTCAAAGAGGCTACTGTCTGCAGTTTATCCTTCTCCCTAATCTGCTTTCCCTGCTAACCCTCATCATTCAGTTATAGCAATGTGACCCCCTCTAATGGCTGCCTGTGTGAAAGACTTCTATAGTGCCCCCCTTCCTTCCAAGGAGACAAACACATTTTTCTTGCTTTACCTGTAGAATTTGACCATAAACCTTTACAATCTGGCCCTTTAGTTTACAAGGATTTGATTGCCAGAATGTATATTTGATAATCTGGCCTCTTGGTTTACAAGGATTTGACTACCAGAACATATATTTGATCAGTAATTATATTTGCACATAGTTGATCCTACATTCTTTAATAATGACCAAGTTCATTTTACAGCCTGGTATACATGCAAATGATCTGACTAAATTGCTATTGGAAATGTCCTCCTTCCTTTTCTGCAACTTTGAAACAAAAGGTTCACTTTCCATGGAAATTAATTGGCCATGGCCTTTTATTGAACACTGCAGTGAGTGCAATTAAATGTCTTTCAGAATGCATTGTAATTCTGTTACAGATCTGTAAAGGTGAACATAATTACATTCAGTTTATCTGATTTATCTGTTCTGCCAATTTGTTTTAAAGGAAACAATAACGTGGATTAACCTCACAATATCCATGCAAGGGATCTGTAATAAAAGATTTTATTTAGTCAAATCACAATATTCTATCAGAGTCCCTCTAATTCCTAGCTTTCATAAATGATCTTACAGGATATTATTTTCTTTATAAGGGCCAGCTGCTGACATTCTAAGTGTACTTGTAAATAGTGTGAAGGTGTTCAGTCAAACATGAAGGCTGGTGAGTAATCTTTCATGCCATTAGTTGAATCTGTTACTTTACACAGCAACCCACCACTCAACCTGGCTCCATATCGACTATATATTTCAACATTCTCTGTCAGGCAGGGGATACCTGGATTACAGCATCATTGACAGATTTTTTTTTTGAGCAGCTGCATTTCGTTCTGAGAAACTGCAGCACTGACCCTTCCACTAAAACCCATGCTGCTCTGGCCCCCCCTTAACAGATGCCCCCAAATCTCCAAAATTGTCCCCTCAGTGAAGGAGGTATAGTAACCTTTGTCATTTCCCTGGATACACTGCACCACACAGAATAAAACATTACTCTTGATCAGGTCTGAGCATCTAGTCAGACACCTGGAGCCAGATTTTGGAACACATATGATTGCCTCAAGCACAGACTAAACAATGATATGGTGCTGAGGGCTTGTAGCAATCTAAAGGGATTTTATATCCCTTGCAGCAATTGATGCAAGCTAGTCCATCTTTTTGTGATCTAGCTTGCATCAAAACTGGTGACTGTTTTCATGGATCTCACACCTAAGATTTGGTGCAAGCTGCCATAAAGCAGGTAAACTGTTGCAAACTTGAAATTGTAAAATCAGGAGCAGTAGCAGCAAATGGGTGTGGTGCATGAAAATAGTTTGGTACAAGATTTGATGCAAGCCCTTCAACACTCTCTGAAAATCCAGTCCTTGATCTCCAGCAAAACTCCATCTGCTGGTGTTTTCTGTCAGTAAGGACTGACACAGCTGAACAAGAGTGTTGCCACTCACTCTCAGTCATGAGCCCATCCTGTGTGGCCAGGGATATGGAGTGATGTGGGCCATTTATGTGCCTGTTTTCAGAATAGTATGGCATGATATCAGAAAGCTGAATTGTTTATATGTATGACCCATTATATATCCAAACATAGAAACATAGAAACATAGAATTTGACGGCAGATAAGGACCGCTTGGCCCACCCAGTCTGCCCATTTCCCTACCTACTGGATAAGCTGCAGATCCTAGTTAATCAGCAGCCTACTTCTTTCTACCCCCACTCCCCAGAATTGCCTTATGACTATCCCATGCATGCTTGAATTCCACCACTGATTTTGACTCCACAACCTCCTCCGGAAGGCCATTCCATGCATCCACAACCCTCTCTGTGAAAAAATACTTCCTTAAATTACCTCTGAGCCGCCCCCTCTATCTTCAAATTGTGCCCTCTTGTTCTTGCACACCTCTTTTTTTGAAAGATGCTACCCTCTTGGACTTTGTTGATTCCTTGAGGTACTTGAAAGTTTCTATCATGTCCCCCCCTCTCCCTCCTTTCCTCGAGGCTATACATATTAAGCTCCTTAAGTCTCTCTTCATATGTCCTCCGGTGCAGACCCTGCACCATTTAGTTGCCCTCCTCTGGACAGCTTCCATCCTGTCTATGTCTTTGCGAGATTGGGTCTCCAGAACTGCACACAGTACTCCAGATGGGGTCTCACCAGCTGTCTGTACAGAGGGATAATAACTTCCTGTTTTCTACTGGTGATGCCTCTCCCTATGCATCCCAGTATCCCCCAGCCCTCCTTGCTGCCTTCTCACATTGCTTGCCCACCTTTAGGTCATCTGATATGACTACCCCAGGTCCCTTTCCATTTTGTTGTTGTTAGTATCTCACCCCCATTGTGTACTCTTCCCTGGGTTTTGTTTCCCAGGTGCATTACCTGCACTTCTTAGCATTGAATCTAAGCTGCCATACATTTGACCATTCCTCTAACCTTGCCAAGTCCTTCTCATCCTTTCCACCCCACCCTGTGCATCAACTCTGTTGCAGATCTTAGTGTCATCTGCGAAGAGACATACTTTTTCCTTCCAGTCCTTCTGCAATGTCGCTTATAAAGACATTGAAGAGGACTGGTCCTAATACTGAACCCTGCGGTACCCCGCTAGTAACCCTCCTTTCTTCTGAGTGGACTCCATTTACTATTACTCTCTGTGTCCTATTCTCCAGCCAATTCTTTACCCAGGCTGTCATCTTGGGACCCACTCCCAGGCTGGTTAACTTATATATTAATCTTTTGTGTGGGACTGTGTCAAATGCCTTGCTAAAGTCTAGGTAGGCCATGTCCACAGCCCCTCCCTGATCTACTACTTTGGTCACCCAGTCAAAGAAATCTATCAGATTCGTCTGGCATGACCTTCCCGCTGTGAATCCATGCTGCCTAGGGTCTTGTGCCCCTCTGGCCTCTAGATACTCGACAATTCTTTCCTTTAGAAGTGATTCCATCATTTTCCCTATCACTGAGGTTAAACTAACGGTCTATAGTTTCCTGCTTCTGCCTTGCTCCCACTTTGTGAAGGGGAATCACATCTGCCCTCCTCCAGTCCTCAGGTACCACCCCATCCTCCCATGATTTGTTAAAGAGGGTAGTCAGTGGTGTCACTAGTTCTACCCTAGTTCTTTTAGAATTCTGGGATGAATCCCATCAGGCCCCATTGCTTTGTCCACCTTCAGTTTTAAGAGTTCTTTCAGAACCCTTTCTTCTGTAAATGGCTGGTATCAACTTCTGTATCCAGAGTGTTACTACTGTTTGTTTTATGTACCTCCCTCTTCCTTTGTAAATACTGAGCAAAAATATTTGTTTAGTATCTCTTCCTTTTCACATTCTCCTCTGCCCACCCTCCTCCCTTTATTAAGCCTCTACTCCCTCCTTGGTCTTCCTTTGCTCCTGATGTACCTATAAAGGTTTTATTCCCTTCTTAACAGAGTTGGCTATCTTTTCCTCAGTTTTGGCCTTTGCTGTTCTGACTGCCTTCCAGCCTCCTTTTGCTTTAACTGATACAGTTCTCTGTCCTGCTCTCTGCGATTCCTTGTACTTCCTGAATGCTTTCTTTTCTCTTGAACCTTCACTGCCACTTCCTTTGAGAACCATAGTGGTTTCTTACATCGCCTTGTTTTGTTTATTTGCTTCACAAAAGGCTCGTTACCTCTGTGATGGCAGTTTTATTATTCCCATTGTTCTTCCACCCTCCTTCCTGCCCATTTGCTAGTGCATTCCTTAGGCACTCACCATTTTGGCAAAGTCAGCCTCCTAAAGTCCAGTACTTTTGTCTTTGTATGGCTTGACTCTATTGCTGTGTTTATTGTGAACCATACTGTTCGATGGTCGCTAGTTCCCAGATGGCTACCCACTTCTACATCTGTGATCCTCTCTCCATCTCTATTCAGAGTATCAAGTCTAATATTGCTCCCTCTCGAGTGGGCTCCAGTACTAGTTGTCTAGGCATGCCCCTGTAGGGCATCTAGAATAACTGCACTCTTCAGTGGCAGCTGCAACTGCGCTCCAGTTAACATCTGGCATTCAGATCACCCATCAGCAATATCTCCCTTTTTCTGCCATTCTAAGTATACTTTCTATCATTTCCTTGTCCATTTCCTCCCCTGAGAAGAGTCTGTGCTCTAACCTATGCGGATTGTGGTGCCATTGCCTGTCTCCAAATTTACCCACAGTGCTTCTTCTCCTCCCTGTTTACCCTTTTGTTCTGTTGCTTTTATTCCTTCCCTTATGTAAGAACTACTCCTCCCCTCTTTTACCCTCCCTGTCCCTCCTGTAGATAGTGTATCCTGGTATGTTTCGTCCCAGTCATGGTTTTGTGTGTACCATGTTTCTGTGACTGCCACGATATCCAGATGTTCCTCCTCCATCAAGGCCACTAATTCAGGAAGCTTGTTACCTAGACTATGGGCATTGGTACTCATTGCTTTCCATTTTTGATAGCCTTACCTTCTGTTGCAGCATCCCCACTGACCGTTCTACCTTGGTCTTTTCTCATTTAGTACCCTGTTTTGTAGGGAGAGGCTGGGATTTTTCTGCTGCTTGTCAGTGCCTCCCCCATTGACTAGTTTAAAAGCTTGCCAATGAAGCATTTAAACCGATTACTCAAAAGACTTGTTCCCTTCCTGGACAGATGCAGACCATCCTGCCAGTATACAAACATCTATTAAATATCACAAGTTACACTATATTTTCAGAATAATGTAATCTTTTTGTCTGTAGTTATTTTATTCTTTGACTACTAATGCATTATACAGTATAAATAGCTTTGCAACCAGTAGGATCCATACCATTTCACATTGCTTCAGTAGTGCAAAATAACAACTAATAAGGAGTGGATAGTGCACTTTTCCAGCAAATTAGCCCAGATAAGCAGATTCAATGTCCTTAAATAGTGCACTATCTGAGCCAATGAATAGTTGTATGAATAGTTGTTTTGTTTTTTTATAAAAAGTAAGATACACAAAATACTGTATATGTTCTTTGACCACACCTCAATTTATCCACAAATGAAAATCTTTCTCTGAGAATGAACTGAGAAATTAATTGCATCGTTCAGTCAGCCCTTCTCACACCACCCATAAATGTACAGCTTTTAATCTAGGAATTATCTTTCATGTCTGTGTATGGGATGGGGCCAATACTAGTCTAAGCTAGTCAATATTTGACATTTTAATCATAATCGCCCTGTTTTCTTCTCTGAGTGACACCATTCAGTCATATCTATATTTTTGGGGATCAGAAGATGTGTGATGCCTAAAAAAAAAGAATATTAGACAGTGCCAAATTGATTCATGCCTTATTATCATATACTATTACTTAAATGGAAGACAAAAGTGGCTTTTTTCTTTAACCATTACTGCAGATTCAGACTTATCTATATTCTATCTTGTAACCTTACTGAACTGCTTCTTGTGTTTGCCTTTAAATAATTTAGGTATTTTCCCCTTATTAGGGGCTCTTGCTGATGTAGCTTTTTACCCACCCAGTATTCATTGCTTACGTGCCAGTCTTTTCTGAAACCTTATGATGACTGTTCAGTGGAAGTCTGCAATTAAACACTCCCGGAAAGTTTAGTCTCAGTGGATATCACAAGCAGAGATGGGTGAAGTAGCTAATTTGCACATAAAGTTATTAAATGGAATGAAGGAAAATTCACAGAGTGCTCCATAATAACGAGAGTACGCCATTATAATGGATAACACAAAGTCCATTGAAAACAATGACTTCGTGTTACTCCGCCTTCCCAAACCACTACTCCACTAATTCTTAAGGCGAAGTACATTGAAAACAATGTACTTCACCTCCCTTTGCCTTGTTTTTAAGCTCCAAAGGCAAATTTTGCAGTGATTCATGGGATTTCAGGTCACATGGGCTCTAGATTGTTCTGCACAGCCTCAGTTTGGGGTAGTGTGTGTAGGAAGCTGTAGGAGATAATTTTCTCTGAGAGCTCTCTGTGATTCAAACCTTCTAAAAGCTGTTAAAAAAGTATTTTTGAGTCATTTTTTTTAAGAAACTTTAGTTAATCAATTACAGGAAATCCTCTTGTGCTCCTATCATCGAGCGTTTATTGTTTGTGTGTGGATTTTTAATGTTAATGTACAACATTCAGTCTGTGTACTGAGAGAAAGTGGAACTGTGCTTTGGGGGAAGGGTGTATCTGTGGAGTAGGTAGATTTGGTGATGTTTCTTGTATAACTATGTTAATGTACACACAGTAATATTTTCAAGAATTCTTGCCTTTTTTTGTTGATTCGTTAGGTGCAGCAGTGCATAATTTTAGTTTGTTTAAAATATATGGTTATATTACTGAAGTTTTCAATTTGCTACACATTACTTAGTGTGTGTGTGTGTGTGTGTGTGTGTGTGTGTGTGTGTGTGTGTGTATGTGTATGTGTGTCATCAAATCAGACACCTTTTATTGTGCCACATAATAATTTCAGCAATGTGAACCTGCTATCCACTGCAGCTGTGTGATTTGTGTACTTCTTTGTGGCATCTTTACTGGTACTAGTACTAGTGACTGTTACTGCAGCAGTGCAGTACACTCCCCCCCCCCCACAGCCTGCCTCAACCGGCAAAGGTTTTCTTTTCCAGATTTGAATTTCTGATGGTGAGCACTGGTTAGGTGTTGTGCCTTTGCAACTTCATCTCTTCAGTGCACAGTGTAATCTTAATCTGTCTGTACATTTGCATCTCTTTAGGGCCCAATCTGCATCTGTAATTTAAGTCGCAGTTGTTTCTTTGGCTTCCCTTCAGAGTACTGGAGAGGTGTGGTGCATAATTCTGCATGAATATTGTACTAATTAATATGTGTTTTTAAATCAGAACCATCATCACGAGTCACTCGTTATACAAATCACGTTCTTCATCATCGAGGTCACAAATGCAGTCACAAATCATGATTCACGATTATGTCACAAATCACAACATTGATTTTTTTACTAGTTACTTGGATGTACTGCAAGCAAGTTTTGTAGTATCTCTCCAGGCATCACCACCCTGTCATTGTACTCATTAATGAGTGTTTTTAAGTCAGGGAGTTTGTGCTACAGCTCATCGGGGAAGGACAGCCATAGGCATTCGTGTTCCCAGTACAGTTCCATATTGGTTATCTCAACCGTAGACACTGAATCATGTTCTTCATCATCACAGTCACAAATCACAATTCACGATCACGTCACGAATCACAACATTATTTTGTTTACTAGTTACTTGGATGTATTGTAAGCATGTTTTCTAGTATCTCTCCAGGCTTCACCACTCCACCATTGTACTCATTAATAAGCATTTTTAAGAAGGGGAGTTTTGTGCTACAACTCATCGAGGAAGTACAGCCATAGGCATTTGCGTTCCTTCCCATATGGCATGGGAGTTACAGTACTGTAAGTAGTGGTTGGTGAAGTGGCCCCAATTTGCTCTGTGAAGTGAATTACTGAGTAACATGGAATCCATGGAGAACTCCACAATGTGAAGTGGAGTACTTCGCTTCATAATGAGGAACGCAAAGTCCATTGAAACCAATGACTTTGCATTATTTCACCTTCCCCAAACCACTTCTCCATCAATTGTAAGGTGAAGTACATTGAAATCAATGTAATTCACCTAATTTTGCCCTGTAATTGAGCTCCGAATGAAATTCTGCAGTTATTCATGGAATGTAAGGTCACATGACTGGGTTTAAAATAATTGATTAGCAGTTTTTTTCTTGGGGCAATACTAACTGTCCAGAAATAATTTATATAGGTTTTCTGGAAGTGTTATGTTTGTTAAACACAGTGAGGTAAGTGCTTTGTATTTTCACAATGTTTTAGAACTTTTATGAGCAAAATGCTAATCAATATTTAGAGTTAAATAAAACTCTGCATGGGCTCTAGATTGTTCGGCACAGCCTCACTTCTGGCCTCAGTAGTTTGTGTGCAGTGGTAGCTGGAGACAGTTTACTCTTAGAGCTCTGTGATTCCAAAACTCTAAAAGCTGTTTAAAATGCCTTTTTGAGTAATATTTTTTGCTCAATATTTAGTACATCGATTGTAGGAAACCCTTCTGTGCTCATATCATCGAGTCTTTATTGTTGTGTGTGGATTTTGAATGTTAATTTAGAACAGCCAGTCTGTACTGTGAAGTGTGCTTTGGGGCAGGGAGTATTTGTAGTGTAAGTAGATTAAGTGGGAGAAAAAGGCAGTCTTTCTGTTTTGGTTAGGTTTTTCTTGTATAACTGATAATGTACACACAGTAATATTTTCAATAATTCTTGACATTTTTTTTCCTGATTGTTGTGATGGAGCAGTGTACAATTTGTCTTTTTAAAACATTTGGTTATATTACTAAAGGTTTTCAATTTGCTATGCATTACTTGAGTGAGCATGTGAGTGTGTGTGCAATGCATGCCATTAAATCAGACACTTTTTATTGTGTTACAGAGTAATTGCAGCAGTGTGAACCTGCTATTCACTGCACCTGCATGAATGTTTTATACTGCTTTGTGATATCTTTACTGGTAGTGGATTGTTACTACCGTGCACTAATCCCAAAACTGGCAAAATGTATTCCTTTCCAGATTTGGATTTGTGACTTGTGAACACTGGTTAGGTGTTGTTGTGCCTTTTTGTATGCATCCCTTGAGTATGCAGCGCAATCTTAATCTGACTGTGCATTTGAATGGCACCATTAATTCTGGGGGACTGCATTTCTTGTTACGCTCTCATTTCACTTGTCAGCACTGGGGAATTTTCTGGACACAAGACAGTAGCATTTTGGGGATGCACATTAATTCTGATGGCTCTGTGTTTGACCTGACTACTGCATGCATGACTGAGTGTGCCATTAATTCTGGGAGACTTTGCATTTCTTGTTACACTCTCATTTCACTTCGTCAGCACTGGGGAGTTTTCTGGACCCAAGACAGTAGCACTTTGGGGATGCACATTCATTCTGGTAACTGTGTGGGTGGGATGCTGCAGTATTGTTGTCACTCTGCCTTACTTCACGTTTAAGGTGGAATGACAATGCGAATTAATAATAACAAGGTGAAGTGAGCCTTTCCTATGGGGCATTCCACGTAGCGAAGGGACAACGTGAAGTGGCCACTTCGCGTTCACTTCACCGGTGGATTTTAAATTCGCTGCATCTCTAATCACAAGGTTATGGAACTTTTTGACAATTACAAATGAACACTGGGCAGAAACAATGGAGCATCAACAAGGACTTAAAAGAACAGAAAACAAGATTTTTTTCAAAGCAAATACAAGCACCAATTACGTACTGTAGGAAAATCAAGCAATCTACCCACATGCCAAAATTCCCCATTATATTAAAGTTCACCTTTTCTTTAAGCATAAGTTCTCATACCAAGGGTGTAATCACACATATGTGTATGATTTTTATGGTTTTACTTTTTGGTATTGCATGTTAGGGACAATACATCAGTATATCTCAAAGGCATGTTCGGTACTGTATCATAGGCCCCTGGATTCAAATGAATTCAAATGTTTAAGCTCCATGCCACATCAAGACAACTCAAATAGCTTTGAAAAGTTTCATTTTATATTTTAGTCAATCAACATGTTGCAGTTAGGCTTTTGTTTTTGTAAACTTCATTTATTAAAAGTGTTCCTCTTTCCAGTGTTGCATACAGAATTCTTGTACAAGCATATACATTAATTACATGTAATATAGATAGATAAACCTAAATCATAATATAACTTGATCTTCAGTTTGGAAATACAGATGGTCAGTTTGTAACATGGTACCCAAAAGATAAAATTAAAAACATGTTTTCATACCTGCAGTCTTCTACTATCAGTTAACTGTATGTGTTAATGATAAAGTTGGTATCCCGACTGCATCCACCACCTACTAGCATATAGACCCTAACTTAATATTGATTTTACTGTTTTGCTGATGTTCACAAGCTCAACTCAGGACTTGTATAGCTACCCTACTGTATAGGTCTAACAGCACTGCTCATACCCTGTTGTTATCTTGTCTCCTTCTCCACTGTTATACTGCACACTGATATATATTACCCATTATCTGTTATTACTCTCCTTCCCTACTCTCACTGTAATACAGTATAATGTCTACTTTATGTTATGTATTGTACCTGATGTGGAGCCTTTGGAAATGAGTCCCTGACTCAAAGGTTGTTATCAGATATTCTCAATCAATAAATAAATTAGATGCATCATAGTATTAATTCTGATAGCTAAGTATGTGTTACATAGGTATGAATACAGTATCATTGAAGAAGTAAGAAACTACATTGTGAAATGCCAACAGCCTCCCTAGCACCACTGTTGCCAACTTTAAGGCGCCCTACTTGACTTGCAATTTTCCTGCCCCCACTTTTTTTTTAGAAGGCTGGAAACCAAGGGGATATCAAAGCCAATTCCAGATGCTTACACATGTACTTATATATCCCTTCTTGGTTGTTAGTTATATACTAAAGATGTTCTAGTTTCATACACCGAAACAAGGAATGAACCCATTCAGCTATATTGGTAACTCTTTCCAATCCCCAATGATGTGCTAGAATTTGTTTTGCTACTTCTAGTCCAAATCTCCATAGGGGATGCTTTGCTCCTGCCCTCCCATTCCCCCTTCTTGGGGTTCCTAGTAGGATTTGTGCTGGGTCCACACTAGAAGTTTCCCTCAGTATTCCTCCCAATAGTTTAACTATCTGTTGTCAATACTGATATACTCGGTGACAGTCCCTTGCAAGGTAGAAAAATGTACCTATGTGATATTTGCATTTTGGGCTTAAAGCAGACTTATTTACATATATTAATTAGCAAGGGCCAGAGTAAAGTAGGACCTTTGTAGGAAATTATAGTGTATGGCTCTTTATCTGTTGTTTGTAGAGCATTCCATCCACTTTTTAAAGATGGTATCCCAATCCTCTGCTGTGAGGCTATCTGTTAACAGATCCCCTTCCCATCTTCTTTTAGTTGTCTCCATAGGCTCTAACAGACCCCCAAGAGTAATTTATATACTTCTGACATATGTTTTAGTCTAGGTTTGATAAATTTGGCATGTAGGGCCTCCTCTGTCAGTGATCTACCTGGTGTGAGGTGAGTATGTCCAGTTTGATGGTTATGGGCCAATTGGTTACGTACTTGAAGATACGTAAAGAAATGAGCCGGTGGGAGGTTAAATTCCTGGATAAGCTTTGAAATGTTTTCAAGATCCCCCCTTGTAGAGTTTTGAGGTCAGCTTCAGACTTTTAGTATCCCAGGTTTTCAGGACTCAGAGGATTGGGATGGGAGTAAGATTCTTCTCCCATAGTGCAGCCCTTATCAGGGTGTCACTTGAGAGAACGGGTGGACACTTAATTATAGAATGAGCAGTAAGCCACGCCCTAGCCATAGATCTTGTAAAGGGGTTTGTTATTGATTTAATTGCCTTCTTTAAAAGGGGGGGAGCTAAGAGCCCAAGGTAAATGGTTCTCCAAGAGTTGCTTCCTCTACGGTCGCCCATGTCCTCTGCGGATCTAATGTTGGCAAGAAATCTATCAGAGAGGACATTTGCACTGCTTGTTGGTATAAATTTAAGTTGGGAAAGGCAAGTCTCCCCTTCAAGGGTGGCTGCCACTATGTCTTTTGTTTTATTCTAGGTCTTTTACCATTTCACAACAATGTTGTAGGCCTTTGTTTTTAAGACAACTGAATCCAACCAGGAAAAAAATAATTTGTTCTGATACAGTACATATCTAGATATATCATGAACTATCACACAAACCAATAGAAATGAAGGGGGATTTCTTGGCATATACTGTGATATTTCTGGATATTCTTCACCATGTCACTGAATGTATAGTAGCTGTCCCAGACAGTGCATGTTTGGCTTTTCATGCAAAGGAAAGTTTATAGCATAGCCATGAATTTCCACTGAATATTAATGTCATACTGTATTGAAAGTCATGGCTTTGACTCCATCCAAATAATATATATATATATATATATATATATATATATATATATATATATATATATATATATATATGTGTGTATATATTCTTTGCAAAAAAACTTCTTTAAGGGAGGCAGGGAGGTCAGTAAGGGAAGTCAAAGCTCAGACAGAAGAACACATTGCAAAATCAGTGGGTAGTGGGGACAAAATCTTTCTCAGGTACATAAGTGAAAAAAGAAAGGCAAAGGGAGGGATAGTGAGACTGAAGAGGAGGATGGGATCGCATGGAGGATGACAACAGTAAAGCTGACATATTGAACAGGTATTTCTGCTCAGTCTTTACTGAGGAAGAGGAGGGTAATGGGTCTGAAGGGAGTACAAGGGGTGAGAATGGTGCAGAAGTGGACACAAGTCCCTTTACACAAGAAAGGGTCCTGAAGGAACTGGAAATAATAAGAGTTGATAAAGCAATGGGGCCAGATGGGGTGCACCCAGGGTCCTTAAAGAACTAAGAGAGGTGGTGGCTGAACCTCTGGCTATCCTGTTTAGCTGATCACTGAAACAGGGAGGTACCCAAAGACTGAAGGACAGCAGATGTAGTCCCTTTACAAAAGTGGGAACAAAGAGGAAGCAGGGAACTACAGACCAGTCAGCCTCACCTCGGTAGTGGGGAAGATCATGGAAGCACTACTGAAGGAGAGATTGGTGGAACATTTGGTTGTCAATGGACCACAGGACCCAAGGCAGCATGGTGTCACCAGGGGGAGGTCATGTCAGACCAACCACGTTGAATTTTTCGACTGGGTGACTAAGGAGGTGGATCAGGGGAGGGCAGTGGACATGCCCATCTGGACTTCAGCAAGGCCTTTGACACTGTGCCACATAGAATACTATTACACAAACTGGGGAATATGGGTTTGGGCAGGACAGTAGTGTGGTGGGTAGGTAACTGGCTGGGCAGCAGGACACAGAGGGTGGTGGTAAATGGCTGTCACTCCACAGAGGGTAGAGTGACCAGTGGGGTACCACAGGGATCAGTGCTGGGACCGGTCCTATTCAACATCTTCATCAGTGATATTGTGCAGGACCTAGAAGGCAGAATTTCACTGTTCGCTGATGACACAAAGCTCTGTAACAGAGTAGACACACCAGAGGGTGTAGACAGAATGAGAAGGGACCTGCAGAAACTTGAAGAATGGTCAGGGGTTTGGCAGTTGAAATATAATGCAAAGAAGTGCAAGATAATGCATATGGGGCATAAAAACCCTGGCACGATATATCAGTTGGGGGGTGAGGATAGAGCATGCACCAAGCAGGAAAGGGATCTTGGGTTTATCATTTCTGATGACCTCAAGGTAGGGAAACAGTGTGACAGGGCAGCAGGTAAAGCAAATAGGATGCTGGGATGCATAGGCAGGGGCATCACCAGCAGGAAAAGGGAGGTCATAATTCCACTATACAAGTCACTAGTGAGGCCCCACCTGGAGTACAGTGTACAGTTCTGGAGACCTTACCTACGTAAGGACATAGACAGGGTAGAGAAGATTCAGAGGAGGGCAACAAAGATGGTACATGGATTGCATCACAAGTCCTATCAGGACAGGTTGAAGGAACTGAACATGTACTTCCTGAAGGAGAGGAGGGAGAGAGGGGATATGATAGAGACATACAAGTATCTTATAGGAAGGAACAGGGTGCAGGAATACACTATTTTTAAGCGAAAAAGATGTTCCAGGACTAGAGGGCATGGGATGAAGTTGGAGGGAGGATGATTCAGAGGAAACGTGAGGAAGAATTTCTTCACAGAACGGGTGGTGGACAAGTGGAACACCCTGCCAAAAGAAGTGGTGGGGGCTGAAACAATCACGGGATTTAAGAATGCATGGGATAGACATAAAGGAATTCTGAAGGCTAGGGGTAAGGGGCAACAGACTTCTAGGAAAACATAAACTGAATTTACAAGCTCAAATGGCAGACTGGGTGGGCCATAGGCCCTTATCTGCAGACACTGTCTATACATCTATGTACTAGTTAGGGTTGAAGTAACAAGAGGATGGAAATATGGCATTAGGGTTTCCAACCCTAACATCCCATCACCACTCAGCAGGCAGCAACAGGCATGGGGTGTGCCTTGGATTGTCAAGCCTAATGCTCACCCCATTCCATGAGTAAATAAGCTGAGATGGGTACAGTGCATGAGAATGGGGCGAGTGTTACAGTTGACAACCATAAGCACACCTCACATCATGTCCCATTTTTCTATGAAAAGTCACTAGAATAACACAATGCCACTCTTTCCATCATCTCAGACCTACTGCCATCTCCCAGACACATCAACAGTATACCAAATCTCATCTGTGAAGCTGTCTCTCTTTCTGAGTCAAATTTCATCCCCTCCACACCTTGGAGTGTCTAATTTGTAAAAACCCATTGATTGTCCCTATCTCCATCAGTTACTCACCAGTTTGTGTGGTGTAGTGCAGAGATGCATTCAGTTGCTTCCCACAATTCATGGTGCCCTTAAAACTAGAGCTAATTTTTTGTTTCATCTAAGTGCACTTTTTGCTGTGCTTAGTGAGTGGAGGCAGTTAGATGAACAGTGGTGGCCCCACAAGTGGTTCTTAACCTTCCCTCATACAAAAGCCATGATAGAAAACATATAGGGACCATTCATACTACAGTACCCCACAGTATTTGGTAGCAATGATGAGTGAGCGCTAAGTCCCAACTGTGCAGATGGTATTTTTTTGGAAGGTGGTTATCTCCCAATTACTTGGGGAGGACCAATATTTAAATATATGCCATTACTCTTTTTATCAGGGACTGAACACTCACTCATCATTGCTACTGAATATAGTGGGGTGCAGTTCTATGTGATAATCGTGAATGCTGGACGGCTGACTCGCATTATTGCGATGTCAGGGGCAGCTAATTTTGACATCCTCAGTGCATGGTAGAACGTTGTCGGGGATTAAATACCTTACTTTCTTTGGGGCCATGCCTCACACCCCACACACACGGGGACCTTTGCCCCCACACCCCCTACTTAAAGATTCTCAACTCCAGGGAGGTGCATGTCGGGGGGGATGCAAAAGGAAAATAAATACAAATTTTGGGTCAGGCTAGTGCCTAGACCCAGACCCAGAACCCCAAGCACGGCAAGTGGAGGCTAAGCACTGATGCCACAGCACAGCTCAGCAGCTGACCACAGTGCCACCCTCAACATCCCTTCTGCCTCCTCCCAGGCCACACTCACCATGCTCACTCCGCTCCCATGTGTATGTACATATAGTGATATTCCATCGCTAGGGTCACTGACCCCACCACATCCAGTCGCCCTCCCTGCCCCCTTGCCTTTCGGGCTTTTGCACACATCACATCACTGTTTCGGATGGTGCCATGATTCAGACGCCCACCTCATGTGCTACCGTGGGGTAGTACAATAAAGTGAGACCTGATAGTCTTCTAATCAATTAGAGACTTATGGCTTGACTAAAGGTCATCTGCATTATCCCAATGTTCTTAAGTTTTCCGGTTAAGTAAATGCTCTTCCTAAAAATGCCTTGTAATTCATATAGGTGATATCACCACCCAAAAGATATCGCTTTCTGCCCTAACAGTAAAATAACAGGGGAACACACTGATCTCTTTGATCAAACCATGTCATAAGGAGCATGCCAACAATGAAACATATGTCTTGGTGAACACCACCCACTTAACATCTTTCACTTCAGCAGCATGTACTGTTTAGTTTTCACCATCTCCAGCTAGTGTCAGCAACTGGTGAATGATTTGACAGTTTTCTTCTGCCTACCTAATAACTCAACAATGCTGCAAAGTACTGTAAGTGGCAGAAGCCTGACAAGAAATTGCTTGTGATTCCTGGTTGCATTTCCTACCCTAATAACCTCCATCCAGAGGTAGTGTAAAGCAAAGGTAGCAGTGTGAGCTTGTGGTTAAAACATGGAGCTGTGAATCAGGAGATCCCAGGTGCAAGCCTCAGCACATCTAGCTGTTCATGATTTAATCTGAGCTAGCAAGATGCTTTACTTCCATGTACTTTATTCCTTCTAGCTGCAAAACTGGGAAAACAAAGACCCCGTTGAAAGAAAAAAGTGATGGTATCTTTGGTGGCTTATTATTGCAGAACAGTCAAATAAAAATTAAAATGTAACACAAAAATGGAGAGGAGGGTTTTGACATATTGCAGCATACCAGTTTACATCAGAGGGTGTGGGTGCACTTGACACCAGGGAAAAGATACTGCCAAACAGAAAATTAGTTTTTCATCGCACAAAAAAATATATTTTTTCGTCACTTATGATATGAAAAAATATGTTGTTTTCGCATCATGCAATATGAAAAAAGATTTATAATGTTAAAAAAATAATTTTAAAGGCATTTCTCGAGCAGTTAAATGCAGAATCCAACTAATGGGGTCACCATAAGCAAGCTATATATGTTGGTTGTGATCCAGATAGTCACTTTTGTGGTGTTTAACAAATTAACTTTTACTTCATATGGGGCATTCCTTCTTCTTACTAGCATTAATTAACTTCTTCTTGATACCTTTGGCAATGTGCCAAAGGTCATATTCATGCTTAATACTGGGAAATTTCTCTCGTAATAATTGTTGTATTGCCATATGACGGTATGTGACAAGTACCAAGATGCCAATGTCCCTTTCTCTGAGTTTGCTTAATGCCCTGGTTAGACCCTCTGGCTCCAGCCAGTAACTATTTTTCACCTCAGTTACTTTCACAGTTTGCTGATCTATTATTAAACTTGAGCTGCATTCGATTAATGTGTATGAACCCATAATGGCACAATGTCCTGGACTATCACACCGAGCATCTCCAGACAGTACAATACTGCAGTTATTCTACCTTGATTGAATTTCACTATGGTGTTTGTACCACACATCCTTAATGGCTGGTATTATTAAGTTATTTTGCATATTATTGCAATGCCGTACTGACATAAATGCAACTTCCGCTGTTTTGAGTATTTCCGATACTTTGCTGAAAGAACCACCACAAATAAAAATTGAAGCTGGTAGAATAACATTAAGTTCTGAAACAACGTTAGTGGTTGACTGGGAATGCCAAATGTTATTGTAGCCATCTAAGCACTCTGTCTTAACAGTAATACCTGTTCCCTTTTTCACAATGGTTGGTTGTGTTATTATTGGCTTGTCACAAAACGAAATGTTACATTTCACAAACAACTGCATTAACATCTCATGTGATATGAAATAGTGCTTTTCAGCAGTTTGTGAAAAGTTATCAGATTCACTATTTTCATCACTGTTGTATGAGTATTCACTGTCAGAACTGTTTGGATAATAATCTGGATCATTGGCATAATCATCTTCCTGTATATTGCCTGATTCACTGTCTGTTAAACCATCCTCATTATTGTGATCGCTGCACACTACATCTTGATGTGTTACAGATGAACAACTATGAAATTTTTGATATCCATCTGTTATGCCATGTATTGTGTTGTCTATCTCCATGTTTACTTGAGCTTCATAAACTCTTTTATCATTGACTGATTTTCCACAATATGAATGGTCATGTGTCATTGCATATTTGGACATCAAGTTTTCTGTTAATGTGCCGACAGACCTACATGTTGCATTTACATGCAAAAGCATAATATCTGTCTGAGTGGTTCTTGATTTGTATTTCACTAATGGAAGTATCAGAACTGTATCTGTCTGTGTAAACACGTCTTTAGTTTTCACAGTCCAAAGTGGGGCAAGCAAGCAATTATGACATTTACAATTGCAAACCTAGGGCAATATGTATGATAATTGTTATTGAATGTATTAATGCTAATCAATACTTCTAACTTCATTCTGCAGAACACTTGCCGTGGCATACAGTCTATCATTATGTTATTCTCACTTTCATTTCTGTTCAACTATAAATACCCCAATGTGAACCCTCAGGAATGTGGTGATGAGACCTCCCCTACCAGCTTTCTCATATATGGTAGGATAACCATGGAGAGTTCAGTTGGAATGAGACCTGCTCACTCCCACAGACATTCAGGAGTCAGTACACTATGGGAATTTCCCAGCAACCCACCCAATAACAACTTTCAACTAGGTCATACAAATGTAACAGTATCACAAAGAGATAAAACAACTGGAATTATGTATAAACAGCAGATTTCTAGCCTCCACCCACTCACTAAAGCCCTAGAAAAAATAGTGTATATTCAACTGTTAGAGTACCTGGCCAAGTATGACATAATGTGATCAGAACAACATGGTTTCTCCTAGGACACAGTACCACTACTGCTGTCCTGGAGTTCTCTCAATACCTGCACTCTGCTCATGACTCTGGCAGCCTTGCTGGCGCAGTGTTCATAGACCTCTCAAAGGCTTTGACACTGTTTGTCACCCACTCCTGCTTGACTCCCTCCACCAATTCGGCTTTTCCACTGGTCCTCTTGCCTGGTTCTCCAGCTACCTCTCTGCTATATCCCAGCATGTGAAGATAAATGGCTCCCTGTCCAATATTGTGCATTATTACACCACTGGGCATGCTTTTATCAGATGATAAACCACACCTTGGAGTTTGTTATTGCTTGCTTATCATGATGATGTACTCAATACAAAACTAGAAACAATATTTGAACATTTGAACACAATGCAGCATGGCAGATTACATATTGAAAAACAGAAACCAAATGGATATGAATGCATCAAAGGTTGTAATCATACTACGCTCATACCTCCTCATTTGGATAGGCTGGCGATAACTGTTTCTCTCTGGATATATATTCTGATGAGGAGTGACATCCTAATTTTGTACTGCAGCATTCATTTTCCTGAAAATATTTAAATGATAATATGTAAATTAAGCAATATGGCATTACTAGGGTTTATATTAATAGTCTGTACGTCACACCATAGGGGTGTACTGTATCACAAGATGGAGCCGAGTGCCATATTGCCCCGGGGGGGGGGATTAACTGACTGTTACGCTAACTCATGTGAGTGGCTTATTGCTATGATAAAAAGTATTACAAAAGAAGAGGGTTATCAACATTGGCTTTACCTGTGTGCTAATTCTGTGCCGACTTTCATAACAGTCTGGAAATTCTGAATCACCATGAACATCATCTTCAACTACTGTCTGTTTTGGTACAGTTTATGACTGAACTTCAGAAAATCAGGGTAATGTTTGCTTCATATTAATAGGCATAGCATTTTCTTTAGTCTATTGGTCTTGACCATGACGAATTCACCACATGAGTTAAAAGTCCCTTTCCTAATATAATCTTTATCATAGAAGTGGAGCCCACAGATGAAACTTCTGTGACGTACATTGGTTTCTTGAATTCCTAATATCCGTGCCCATTTCATGCATAATTCTTCATTCAGTGGTGGTAGTTTATGAAAATGCATTCTTGATTTTTAGTATAGGAGCTGTTACAATCAGGAACTATAAAATAAGGGCCAAAAACTTTTTTTTTGTATTCATTTTTCCTTCTTCAATACTTCTATGCTTTCTCTGATAAAATTTCAGTTTCTAATTATACTATGTTAGAGACATTACTACAAAGTACATTAGACACTTTCAAATCTGTAAAAAAGCAAAAAAAAAAGAACATTAATAGTTATATAGCTACCATACACAGCTAAATAACATAACACTCATTAATATTAATTTCCCAGTAATTATTCAATCAATGGTTGAAAAACAGGTGCATATCTCAGTGTATACCAGGATTGATGGTGCAACAGGCAAAACAACATATCTATTGTACAGCGCAGGAGTGTGGTGGGATCCCTGACATATTTGTTCACATGGGGACTAACAACATACAGGGGAACAGTGAGCATGAGATACAAGCTAGGTCTAAGGAGCTGGCCAGGGTCTGCTGGGGCATGGGGTGCTCGGTCCTCTTCTAGGAGATTCTACAGGTGCCTATGGCCAGTGTGTAGGTAATAAGCAAAAAAATGAGGGATGTAAATGCATGGCTCTGTAAAAGGTGCTAGGCCAGGGGAATGGGAGGGTGGTGGACTGGGGAGAAACATGCGAAGTCAAGGATCTATTCACAAGGGACAGGCTCCATACTAGGTAACAGGTAAAAAAGGTCTACTTAGATTAGCAGAAAAAAGGGAGAGTTTACTGATGGGGGACTTAAAGATGCCAGATGTTGACAAGGTTGGAATGGGTCAGGGACTTGATGGAGGACTTAGAGAAACCATAGAGATTGTCTGGACTCTGACACCTAGGCTTCAGTACCAGTGACATTGGCAGTGACTCAGTAGGCCACTGTAGGGCATGCTCATCTCTGACACTGTATTTCTTTTTATGTAGGAGGACAGGGAGCAGATCCTCAGTATCACAGGAGAAGCAGCATGGTGAAGGGAGCTGAACTTAATTAATTAGAGACAAATGATCCTGCTATGAATGGGATCAGAGCAGGGCCAGATAAGTTTGTGGAGCTGGGAGGGTTCTTAGGCAGGCTGCATGAAATGCAAACCTTTTGGATGTGCTGCCAGTCTATGGCAAGAGTGAGGCAAGGATAATCCGCTCCCTGCAGACTGGAAATGTCACCACATTGCATTGTGCATTGTGTTTGTTCACAGTCCTGCATCTTGGGTGGGGGGAGGTGGATAAGGAAATGATAGAAGGCATCCTTAGAATGGTAGACAAAGGGGAGATATTGTTGATGGGGGACTTGAACATGCCAGATATTCACTGGAGCATCTTTGCTGCAAACGTATACAGTAGTCGTATCATTCTTGATGACCTAGTTTAGGAATGCCTCATACAGCTAGTGTTGGAAGCTCCGTTAGGAAAGAGCAATCTAAAACCTTGTATCTTCAAATGGGGTTGGAGAAAAGTTCTCAGATTTAGAAGTGGATAGCCAACTGTACACAAGCAACCACTGAAAAGTGTGGTTCACGCTAAACACAGCCGTATATTATAGAGTATACATATAAGATAACCTAAAGGTAGGCAAGCAATATGAGAAGGCAATAAAGAGTACTGTGTGATACTGGGCTGCATTGGGAGAGGAATCACTAGTAGAAATCAGGAAGCTGTTACCCCTCTGTACAAACAGTTGGTTAGACCCCATCTGCAATACTGAGTGCTGTTCTGGAGATCCCGTCTTAGCAAGGACATAGACAGAATGGAAAGATCCCATAGAAGGACAATTAAAATGGTACAGGGTCCACACAAGAGGCAATATGAAGAGATACTAAATAAATATAATATGTATATCCTCGAGAAAAGGAGGGAGCAGGAAGGGAACATGATGGAAACTTTCAAGTACCTCAAGAGATACAACAACGTCCAAGAGAGTGGCATATTTTATAAAAAAGATATATGCAATAACAAGGGGGAACAGTTTGAAGATAGATGGGGACAGCTGATGGACAACGTTATAAATTATTTTTCACAAAGAGGGGGTGGACACATTGAACAGCATTCATTAGTCATTAGAGTAGTCAGAAACATTAGGGAAATTCAATAAAGCACTAGAAAGTAATAGACAGATCTAGTGTAGGGGCAATGATGTTGCTGTCATTCACTGAGCACATATTATTTACAGTACTATGCTTTCATATATAGTTCAGTCAACGACCGGCTGCAATTGTGAGAGGTGGACAGTGCCAAGCTTCTTACTGGTTGGCGAGGGGAAGGGAGCTGGGTGATCAGACACTCCTGGTTGTGGAGGTGGTCTCCACTGGACTAGCAGGGGTAACAGCTTGTGTTTTTTCACCTATTATTTTAGGAATTGGGGGTTGGATTGAGGGTGGGGTTCTGACAGCTCTGCAGGGTTTAATGTACATACTACCTAGAGATCAGGGCATGAGCAAGCACTGTGGTTTTTTCTTTACATGTTATCAAGGAGTCAGGGAATGAACAAGCTCTGCAGGGCTTTATTTACATATTACATGAAGATAATGGCAAGGACAAACCATGCGTTAATTAATTAACATGATATGTGGATATTGGCCCATATGCAGTCCCTGCAGATTCAAAGTTATTCAAAAAACAAGTTCCCATTATAAGTCTATGGGAAAAGTTAACAACAAGTTTGACAGTGTCGCAAATGCAGTTTTTACTTTCACAAATGGCCCTTTTACTGTCGCAAATCTACCATTTTGTTTTCAGTTAGTGATCAGAAAAATGCTTGCCATTTAAAATTGGGACCCTCTAGCTACCTAATTATTTTTGTATTCACCTAGACGGGCCTTGAGGATGCTAGCCATGTCTTTATTTTGGAGTAAAACACCCCAGAAATATGTTTTTCAAATTTCTGGAAAAAGTACTTTCTCAAAGCACTGTCGCACTTCCGACACTGTCGAATGAATTTGTGAAAGCTTTCACAAACTTCGACAGTACTTTTCTAGGCTGTGGGAAAATGACAGCAATTCTTTGGCACCCTGCTGCAAAAGAACAGTTTGGTGTTTTGGCCTGAAATTTGGAGGGAATGCAGCAGACATCTCTCAAATGTGTCTTTCAGTGTTTCATTGAAAAAATATTACATGGCGGCAAAGTTACGGCACTCCAAAGTTGATGTTTTTTCCCATAAGATAACATTACGGCGTCCAACGCATTACAGGAATCATTTGGCGTCCTGCTGAAAAATAACGGTTTGGTCTTTTGGGCTGAAATTTGGAGGGAACACAGCCAGCATCCCACAGATGTGCCTTTGTGTGGTTTGGTGAAAAAATATTGCAAGGAGCCAAAGCTATGGCACTCTGAACTTCTTTTTTTCCCCATAGGATAACATTACTGAGTTGGCTGTGCCTGTCAGGGCCCATATCTCGGAAACGGTGCGAGATATGGACTTTTCATCAGAAAAATGCTTAGCCCCCTAAAGATATGAAAATTGATACTATCTCAGAGGCTGATGTCTCAAAACTAACTGGAAATGGAGGATTAGTTATTGGTCATTGGGTTCAGACTGATGTAGTGGTCTTGCTATTTGTTTTTTTTCTCATAATGTCTAGGTTCTGAAACTTGTGGAGGTCCAACCTGGGAGAGTTTTTTTAATGGATGTGGTGTTTAATAATACATTTTATCGACTAATAAATTGCTAGGCCCCTCAAACTAAAACAGGACACATTGCATTATGGAAAGAATTTCAACCTTTCTTATTTATGTCTAAAATTGTAATATTAGGGGGAGACTTTAATTTGGGTTATTAAGATCGGATAGGGGCAGGAAAACAGAATACATTTTTGTGAAGTGGTTGCTTTAACGTCTATTCTCAACCAATCAAATTTGAAAATGCGTACCATTCCCTTTTTCCCAGACCCCCCATACCTTTCACAAAGGTGTCTTGTCTTCACATATTGATTATTTTTTTATTCCTGCTGGAGTAAAAGTGCAATCGTGCCATAAGATGATCACAGCTACTTCTGATTACTGTTTGCTCAGTATTTCAATGTCAGATGTGGCTGAAGCCTCTTATGGGAAAGGGTTCTGGTGGTTAAATACTGACCTTTTTTATAAAGACCTTCAATACACTATGCTTGATCTAGTAGATGTCAGGAAATCTGTTTTTTTTCTTTATGATGACCTTGTCTGTTGGTGCTTAGCTTCTAAACAAGATTTTATATCTTATTTAAAAACTAACTCTAGATTGCACCATTCTCACAGGCATCAAAGATATCAGAACTTACATCATCAATTACAGAACCTTCAGAGCCATAGGACCCCTTCACAGCAAATGAATCAATGAATTAAGGTTCTTAAAACGGAATTAACTAAACTTCAGTATAATAGATTTCAGTCCCTAGACACCAACCAAAATTTTGGGGCTCAGGGGAAGTCCTACTTGATTAATCCCTATGAGAATTGCAATTTCAAGAGGAAAACAAAAACATATAGAATGGCTTGAATTACCAGATGGTTCTTCTAGACACATCAGAATGGAAATTTTGTCAGAAATTGACCGACGGATTTTACAGAAATTTGGGACTGCTTTTCGAATGTCTTCAACTGCTGTGGACTGGCTTAAATCTTTCCATTTGCCTCAGATTTCACAGTTGCATCAACGGCTTTTAGAACAGCCTGTCTCTAAACTAGAACTTCATACTGTTATTTCCTCTTTATCTTTAAGCACAGCTGCAGGTTGCGATGGGTTGCCATCAGAGTTTTAAAAAATGGCTTTGGCCTTATTGCTCAGAGGAACTTGTTCAGGTTTATAATAGCCTGTTGAATACACACACTATTCTGAAAATTATGAATGCTGGTACCCTTTTTTGTCTATATAGAAAGGGAAATAAGTTTAATTTAGATAATTGGAGACCCCTTACACTGTTAAATGTAGATTTGAAAATTCTTGCAAAACTTTTAAATAACCAATTGGTTAATGCACTTCAAGAGGTTATTCACCCTTCTCAAACCTGTTCTGTTTCTGGGCGTACAATTTCAGATACCTTACTTACACTACAGAGACTTAATTGATCACTGTTACGCTTTTAATGTACCAGCTTTTGTGTTAAGTTTAGACCAATCTCAGGCATTTGATAGGGTATTCCACAAATTTCTATTTACCTGTTTGTTGGAATATGGAATTCCTCATTTCTTTGTTTCCACCTTACAAAGTATTACGCCTCTACGTCAGTTCATCCTTTACTTCGTGGACATTTTGGGACTACTCGCAAGATTTTGAGAGGAGTCCGTCAAGGATGTCCACTAAGTCCCTTGTTAAACATTCTCACTTTAGACCCATTACTTCATGCAATATATTCTGATTCTAGGTTTATGGGTATTCAACAGTGTCAGTTCCCTTCTATTAAAGCCTGTGCATACGCAGATGACCTGGTAGTCACAGTATCTACTCAGAGTTCTGTTTTTTATGTTTTAGATCTCTTACAACATCTTACTGGGACATCTGGAGTGAAACTCAACCTAAGTAAAAGTTTCTGCCTATCAATCACCCCTTTAGACAGCTCACAAACCTACTTTGGAGACTTTCATATTGTTTACTGCCCCCCCAAAATGTTGGGGGTTTATTTCTGACCAGGAGTTATGTCACTGTATAACTGGAGGTTAAACTAGAGTTAGCTGAACATCTGGAACACATGGAAAATGCATAAATGCAAATGTGTTCATATGATTCAGTCTTACCTTATTTTATTATTTTTATATATTAGTCATATTTTCCCTATTCTGTAATCCTTAGAAAGTAAGGTTTTTGGTTGTATTTTTCTGCCTTATGGGGGTCTCGATTGAACCCTGGTAAGAGGGGAATTACTTATTGTATGAAGAAGGAGGGTGGATTGGGGATGCCTAAACCTCTAGTATTCTTTTTTTAGTATTTTTTCAAACTAATTTTGTCCGGTGCTTTTAAGTGGCTCTCAGCCTTTGTGTCAATAGCTCCGCCATACTTTAAATGCCATTTGTTCAGTCTGGGGTATTACAACGGGTTTATAAAAAAATTTAAAAACGTTTTCTTTCCCTTTATATCTGAAATATGGTTTGGATAAACTAAAAACCTGGATGATTCCAAAACAACACCTTTGTACTCTGTCCCTTCGACAGTTATATTTTTATATTTTAGATTCATATTTTAAAGTTGAACCCTTTCATGACAGGTCATTGGCAGATAAACAAAGCATTTGTAGACTGATAAACGATTCTTGATTACATAATAAAACATGGGATATAATTTTGTTCTGTGGACATGATAAATTGAATGTGAAAAATTATCTGAAGCACAAAGAACTTAGGGAACGACTTTGTCCCAGACCTGCTTGCGAACATCTTTTAGAGAACATTCAACACTTATTTTTCTAGTGTCCATGTGTATTAGGTCTTTGGAATTTTATTAAGAATGCTTGGACATGCTTACCTTTTCAGTTTTTAAATTATGATGTTTTTGTACTAGGAATGTTGACAAGTCATTGGATGCTTTTACACCCAAGCAGTGTACTTTTTTATTTGCGTATTTCAAATACTGGATTTGGCAATGTAGATGTTGATATTCCATACAGAAAACTTACATCCCACAGTCTATATTGTTTTCCTTTCTTTTAGAAGCTATGAAAAGTCATACTGACAGGAAATTCTGGAATTTGACCCCTGCTGTTTGTCGCCAATATTGGTAGAATTTCCCCCAGTTTTGATTCTTTTCGATAAATTGCTAGTAGTTTTTGTTTCTTTTTTCCCTTTTTCCCTTGCTGGTTTAGTGAAGAAAGTGGGAGAGGGAAATTAGTGTTACTGTTTTCCTTTTTTTTCACTATATGAACATACAATGTAATGTATTATTTATTCCATTTGCTTATCATTTTTTGAATGTATTTGTCACTAAGTAATTCAATAATCATTATTGTTGGTGTACTCCTGCATACTCCCCCACTCTTTTAGTGGAGGGAGAAGGGACATTTTTTAATATTAGATATGGGTTTTGGTACATATTAGCATATTCTAGGCTGTATTCATTCTGCTTTTTTTATGTTTTGAGTTATATTTCATCTGTGTGAGATATTATTGCTTGTATTTATTTTGGTTTTGAAGTTCTAATCAACAATACCCTGCTCCTTTAGTGGAGAGTGGAGGAGTTTGGTTGATGTCTGCAGCCTCACTCACATATGTTTTTTGCTTTTTCTTCTTATGAGTTTGTATTATGTCATATTATTTTGCATCTCATTATTTTCCCCCTACTATTTTGGTGGTGGTGGGAGCGTTGGTTGAATTTGGGGTTACTGTATAATGAAATACTTATTTATGTTTTTTTTTATTTTCATTTTTTATATGTTTGTATGATGTAATACTGTTCTTGTATTATTTGTTTTCAATAAAATTTCCCCTACTCGTTTGGTGGGGAGGGAGGGTTGGTAAAGTTTGGGGTTACTGTATGAGGAAATACTTATTTTTGTTCTTTTGATTTTCATTTTTAAAAGTTTGTATGATGGAATACTGTTCTTGTATTATTTGTTTTCAATAAAAAGGGGGTGCTGTTGGATGTCTGGATGGAGGTGGAAGTCTGCAGTCCTGAGGTGGAGCCAGTTGTGGAAGGAGCATAGGGGTTAACTTCCATCCCTATCTCTGTATCTTCAGGAGCTATTGCAACAGAGTCTCTCATTGTCTTAAGGCTTTGCAGCAATGATTGCTACTGCTTCTGTTTCTCAGGTTTAATTATTGGACCAGATGGATCTTGTCTCAGTTCTCCCCCCTGGACAGACCTCTAAAGTGATCCTAGGACCAACCAATGGATGAGAACCTTTCTGGTGAGCTCCCCCAGACCCTGTCTGCTTCTTTGGTAGATGAGCCACATATTTCTGGTGATAGTTTACCTCCTTATGGTGGATTGCGGTTTCCTCACTCATGATTATCCACACTTTCAGTGGAAGTTGAAAAGTGAGTACATTTCCTGAAGTTTTGGGCCTTTGTCCAACTAAAATTATTTCTGTGATTCATTCTGAGGATTCTACAGCCCAGACACCCACACAGGGTTTGATTCTCCAGATCCTATGTCTGATTTATTACATGGGGTGAACTGGTCCACAGAGAGGGCCTTATAAAGGGCTGGCTGGCAACAGTTGCATAATGGGTCTTGGGTCTCTGTCCTGACTGTCCCGATCTTGGACATTACACAGATTCCTGCTCTGTTGGTAGATCCTGCTCCTCCACTGCAAGGTTTTCCAAGTTCTGCTGGGGAGCCTGAGAAGCTTGGAGAGGGCCTTCCTGATGTACCTAATTCTGCTATTGGTGGTATTCCTCCACAATCTCCTATGGAGGTCTTGATTACGACTGCTGATTTACTTGACTCTGGGGCTATTGAACCTAGTTCTGTTCCTAATGTAGTAACTTCTGGAGCTCCAACCTTTGCCAGTTTGTTTCAAAAACCATTTGAAATGGCAAAAAGATGGAATACAGTTCATCTGCATTTTTGTGGGCTGATCTGAGGAACTCCATGATCATTTTTATATTGGTAAGGTATTACTGAAACAATCCATGGGTTTCTGTCCAGCCCAGGTGTATGCTTTGAGCCATACCCCTAGGGATAATTCTTTTGAAATTAGCTTCAGATCCCAGGATTTCCTGGATACTTTTTAGATACGCTATGCCCAGCTGAAAACTAACCCCCTCTGGTAGGATTTTCAGGTGATTCCTCTGACTAAACAGACACTCAAAGTTATCACTGTACTGTTTCAGAATTAGCGGTTAATGTTACAGACATTATCTACTGGGTTAATGTTACTGACATTAGCTACTGGTTGTAGAAGAGAAGCAAAATACAGGGTGACCCAGAACCTATTATGGATGATGAGGGTTTTTGGAATGGGGGGATGGCATTTCAAGATTAATCTACCCCAAATGGATGTTGGACTCACACACTTATCAAACTGTTTTCTCTTGGGTCGAGATAAGGAATTTGTCTTTTACCTGGGCCAGCCTCACCATTGTTACAAATGTGGCTCGGCTAGACACATTAGTCATACTTGTGATGTGGTAAAGTGCTCTCATTGTGGAGAGACAGGTCATTCAGCTATGCATTGTTATAGTCCCCCCACCTGCTCCTTGTGTGAGGGGGACCATTCCTTTTTGGTTTGTCCATGGACTGCTCATAATACTTCTCATTCTGATTTTGCAGTTCAGGATTTTTATCTTAATACTGCCAGTAGACCATTTCGGTCTCAGCCCCCCCCCCCGTACAACTTCCCAGGGAACACCTGTAGTTTCTGCTCAGGATTTACGTGCCTTAATGTCCCCTGTGGGTGTTTCTGAAACCACTGTTTTAGTTTCTCCTGGTTCTACTGCTGCTGTAGTTGTTCAGGGGCTGGATCCGGTACTGGTTTTACCTCCTGGTGTGCCTGGTGTGATGCCTGTCCCTTTGCCTCCTGGAGATGGCTTTTTACTTCCAACAAAATGGAGGGGGAGTTTACATCATAGACAGTCAGTTAAGCCTCCCACCCCTGTGCTGGAGGATGTTGTTCCTTTAAGTAACACATTTTCTGCGCTACCTACTGATGAGGCTGATCCAGGGTCAGACTCTGATTCTGTCTCATTACTTTCTTCCTTGGTGACTGAAGGGACTTCAGAGGGTGAGATGGTACAGGATACTCTGATTGATACAGTGAAGAAAAAACGCATGGGGATGAGAGCTTAGCTCAAGTCTTAGCCAGATGTGATATCCCCTAACTGATTCACTTTTCACTGGCTCAGTCACTGTATGATTTTTCTTTTGCTTCTCTCAATGTTAATAGCATAAAGTCTGAGCGGAAGTGGACCATGTCATTTGATTATTTTTCTGCTCATTTGTTTGACATAATTTTTTTTCAGGACACAAGATTGCATACTCTGGCAGAGATGGAGGAGGCCAGTGTTGCATGGTTGTGTGGGAAGGTGTATTGGCCTCCAGGGCAGGATGTTTGTTTTGGAGTGGGTATTGCAGTTTCTAACCCAGCAGCTAAATTAATCCATCAGGTTGATATGGACCCTGGGAGGGCTGTCTTGTTGGACCTTGTTATTGAGGTTTTGTCCCTCCATTTGATTAATATATATGCACCCCAAATGAAAGCTTCTAGGGTTTCTTTGCTCCAGAAGCTCCAGTACTACCTTTTTTCCACCAGGCATATTATATTTGTGGGGGATTTCAATTGTAGTCTGACAAGAGAGTCTGCTCCACAAAAATTTTTAGTGATGCCTCTTATTTGGACTCTATCATTAATCAGGCCTCCCAGGTTGATGCTTTTACTATTGGGGAGGGATGCCACAGTGGATGTATTCCCAAGGGTCCCTAAGCACCAGAATAGATTATATTTTTATTTCAGTTGTCTTGGCTGTTTAGCAGCCCCTCACTACCTAGGTGATCTCTTCAGACCATGCTTTGCTTAGTTTACAGGTCTCTAATTTTGTTCATATGGGTAGAGAACCAGGGTATTGTAGGATAAATATGACCCTGATACAGAATGCAGCCATTTTTCATGGTTTCCAGTCAGTTCTGGTTGCCAGGAATTCAGTTTTTTTTTCCTGTATGATTCCTCTTTAGACTGGTAGTTCACCACTAAATCTGATGTACAGGCTTTTTTTAAAAAAATGGGACAGCTATCAGAGAAGCTGAAGTCAGATCAATATGCTTACTATAAGTCCTGTCTTTTTGAACTTTCTTCCCTGCATGAGGCCTCAGTGGGGATTGTTCTGAAGACATATAGATATTGACAGACCAACTTGCCTCCCTACAATATAATAGATTGAAATCCCTGGAGGCTGAAAAATGCTTCGCCACTCAAGGCAAATCGACTTTTGTGAGCCCATTCGAATTTTGCCAGAAGCAATCCCTACTGAAACAAATCAGTAGTGACCAGTTGCAAGATGATTCTCTAGTCACTAAAAAAAGGATGTTCTTGCTGCAATAGATGTTTATGTGGCTGCATCCTTATGCCCACCTTCTTCTCAGACCTTGGTCTCAGAAGTTTCATTATGGTTAACACAAAGTGCCCTCCCACAACTGTCAGATGTGGACAGATTGTCTCTTGTCCCTTTTTCTCAGGGTGAGTTTCTTGCTGTTACTGAACAGCTAAAGTCTGGTTCCTCCTCAGGTATTGATGGCTTACCTTATGAAATATATAAATTACTTACCCCAGCTCTTTTACCAGAGTTGTTGGTAGTTTTCAATTGTCTTCTTCCTGCCCCCATTATACCTCCCCATATGTCTACTGGTCTTATGGTTTTGCTATATAAATCTAGTGATAGGGATCTCCTCTCCGATTGGAGATCTATCACTCTGCTGAATGCTGATTATAAGAATTTTGCTAAACTTTTGAGCTTCAGATTGGCTCTGATTCTTACTCATATTATACATCCCTCACAGATGTGTACTGTCCCAGGGAGATCCATAACAGATAATTTGATAATGATTTGGGAAGTTCTAGACCATGGTCAGGAGGGTGAAGTTTCTGAATTTTTGATGTCTCTGGATCAGGCCAAGGCCTTTGATAGGGTTCCACATGATTTCCTTTAGCTTTGTTTAACTGCTTATGGGTTTTTGAGTGCTTTTATTCAGAATTTGCAAACTTGTTATGCTCAGGTGGAGACTGTTCTTTTGGTGAATGGCTGGATCAGGGTCAGGCATTTGGTAGCTCTGGGGGTCCGACAAGGGTGCCTTGTATACTTTGTCCATTGATCCCCTTTTATATTGGCTTAATAATTCCTAGTCCTTTCTTGGATTTTCCTTTTCCGGTATGCCCTTTGAATTACATACATTAGCTTATGCCGATGATTTGGTTTTATTATTGGCTAATACTGATTCCTGTGCCATAGCTAGACAGGAATTGTCTTATGCCCTGGTATCCCATTCTAGTATCAATTTTCAGAAAAGTAAATGTTTGTTAGTTGGGGATATTTCTCCTTCAGGTACTGAGATTATGGGTGTTCCTATAGTCCGGTCCCCTTGTAAAATTTTGGGTTTATTTTTTGGTCCCATTGACTTGGCTATGTTTATTTGGGAGCACTGTTTAGCTACTGCATAGGTCAAGGTATCTGCTTGGAATAAATGGAGAACGGTGAAAAGATAAAGCATTTATATTGCTAAGACTTTTTTATTATCTGTTTTTTTACATTTTAGTATGGTATATTCTCTCCCGGTTGCATTAGAAACAAAAGGATATAGTTGTTTTTTTCCTTGTATTTGGGGAAGCTGTTCAAACCCTATTAAGAGGAGAATTTTATATCTCAGGGGGGTCTAAACATGGTGCATCCTATTTTTTTTTTCTTTTCTATGTTTTATTTCATATAGCCTTTCCCTGTGCTTTTGCATGCATCTAAGGTGTGGGTGCCTTCTGTTTTGGATTGTTTTGGTCCTTTTTTACAGGCTTCGCAGGCTGATGGGGTTATTCCATGGCAAAAAAGGATACTGGATTTACCCTTTTCTTATAGGCCTTGTTTTAGTAAATTAAAATTGTGGGCACTTACCAAACATCAGGTTTCAACTGTCCCAAGGAGGATGCTGTATGCACTGCTTTTGGACAAGTTTTTTCTTGATAAACCTCATTATGTGTCGCGCTTACCCTTTATGATCTGACAAATCTCTACTATGTTACTGTCCCCACATACTCTGGTTCTCATGTGGGATGTGAACTGGTTGTCCCTTCATTATAAACTCAATGTGAAAGGCAATCTTAAACACCAGCCTATGGATCAGAGGTTTTCCTACTTTCAGACTATTTTGCCCAGACTGAGACTATTTCCCATTTATTTTTCGATTGAACTTATATACAGAGGTTTTAGTGACTGCTTCATATGCGTTGGCCTAGTTTTCCCTTTTTCCTCATGACCCCAGATATTTTGTTATTGGGTAGTCTCCCTTGCCAGTGGACCAAGCATTATAACACAACATTATGGTTGTTTTTGACCTTTTTTAAATATTATATTTGGATCACACATTGTTGTTTGTCTCTGCAGCAACAACTTTCATCAGCAGTCCAGTTATTTGAGTCAATTTCTTCAAATATATCTAAATTAAAAGCTCAAGAACATTGTACTATGTCAGCCCAGGTCTTCCAGAGAAGGTGGTTATCGATATCATTGCTGTGAAACCTGTGGCCTATTCTGTTTGCTGGGGGTTTCTATTAATAAGTGGGGGGATCCCTTTTTTATTTGTTTTGTTCCAGCCTTTTGTATCTGGTATGCATTACTGCTGTTTCAGTTTATGATTTCTGTTTCTTATGTCTGCTGTGAGACATATTATTGCAATTATGTGTAATTTCTGTTCCTGGAGTCCAGGTATGAAGTACTGTCTTTTGTGCTTCTGTCTTTTTTTTTCCTATTTCTGATTTAGTCTGATGGATTATTGATTTGTTTATATGTTTTTTGGGGATTCTGTATATGTACTTCCTCTATTCTTTTGGTAGGGAGGGGAAGGGTAAGTTTTTCATTTCAGTTGGGGGTTTATGATCTGTTGTACTGATAGTGCTTGTTTTTTCTTTCCATTTATTATGATTTTATATGAAGTAATACAATTTTGTTTGAATGTTCTTTTGAGTTTTGAATAAAACATTCCCCATCTCTTTTAGTGTGTGTGTGTGTGGGGGGGGGAGTCAGTGTTATCATTTAATGTGGGTCCTAAATATTTATTTGAAAGTAAACTAGAAAAGGTATGACTGTAATACTTATATGATTTCTCTTATGATTTGTGTATTTTTGTGTTAGTTAACACTGTTTTGTATTTATTTGATTTTAAAGTTATAATAAAAAAATTCCCTATTCTGCTTGTAGGGGGGCCCCTTGTCTGCAATGGTGGACAGTCTGTCTGAGGACTCGGCTGGTGTACCTGCAGGGGATCTGATCTCTATTCCTGCAGGTCCTGCTCTGAAGATCACGAAAGGAAATGTGTCAGTAATTATGGAACAAAATTCAGAAAATGACATACAAAGTATGGATTTTGATGTAACTGAACAGAACCTTCAGGATAATTTAACTGCTTAAAAGAAATGTCTGGCAGAATTGCTACGTACTGCAGAACAGCAATACAATGAAAATAAATCTCTGTTGGAAGAGGAGAAAAAATAAAAGAGACTTTCAGTCAGTCCTGACAATCCTGTGGGCTAAAAATTACCTGTAGCTGTATTTCATTTTGGAGTGCCATGCCCAACATCTGAGACAGCTACAGAATCCTCTGATATTACACCAGAAAGTACATGGGTACCAGGAGAAGCCCTACAGTGAGCTAGATGGGTAGAAGTGGACTCGAGCATCTAGGTTCCTGATCCTTCAATTCCCATCCCTGGAATGAGTAATTCAAGTAACATGACAAACTGTATATATCAGAAACAAGCACCAGAATTTCAAAATGGACCTGATACCAATGACCCGGATAAGCTACTGCCAATTAGAACAGAGTCCACCGCTATACACCAGGACACTCAAGCAAGTATAAATAAAGTGGCTGCTAATATTGAGATGCCTGCTGAAATTACTAATGAAATTTCAGATATTCAATTATTAACTGTAGATGCGCCAGAGCAAAATTCCTCAAATAACTCTCAGAACACTGATTCAGATGCAAAATCCAGTTTTGCTAGCTTTGTCCACCGACCCCCTGAAAATGCCAAGAGGAGACATGCTGTTAGAATCCATTACAAAGGAGGCCTTGAAGAACCCCCAGATAGGACTTATGTTGGAAAACTTTTGATTAAACAATCTTTACAGTTTTCTCCATCTGAATAATTTGCATTTATTCATGCACCAGGGGAACAAAGTTTTGATTTAAGTTTCCATTCCTCCTCTCTACTAGATATGTACTGGCAACAATATTTGAAGGTAAAAGAGGATGAAATATGGGGCCTTTCTTTGCAGTCCCTTTATCTAAACCTACCCTGAAAGTTATCACTGTACTCTTTAGAAATGAGAGGGTGAATGTTAAAGATATTCTGTTCTGGTTAGACCAGTGATGTGAAGTAAAAGGGATACCCGACCCCATTATGGATGGTGAGGGGTTCTGGACTGGAGGATGGTGTTTTATTTTTTTTTTATAATTCAAACTTTATTAGTACATTTTCCACAATAAAAGGCAGTTACAATGAGAATGAAATGAAAGTACGGCCACTTATTAAGCTATAACTGCCCGACCCTCTCATCCCTCCCCATACAGCAGTAACAAATCCATATATCCCATAAATAAGAAACTCATTACCTGAGAACCTGCAGGGCAGTTTGAACTGTGACATGACTAAGACTGAGCAACTAGAATTAGAGAGTGAAGGGGATCCCATATTTTTGTATATGCTGCCAGTCTGTTGTGGAGACTGGCAATCGCTTTTTCTGTACGTAGATTGGCAAGAATTTCATTCACCCATTCTTGAAAAGTTGGGGAGGACTTGTCTTTCCAGTGATGTAGAATAAGCTTCTTGACAGATAAGGCAATCATAGATATATGAAACCTTCTTACTTTAACTCTAATAGAAGACAAGTCCCCTAAAAGGCAAATATCAGGTGTAAAATATTCCTGAAGGTCCAATAAAGGATCCAAGGAGATCTTGATCGAATCTCATAGAAGAGAGAGATTTTGGGGCAGGACCAGAACATGTGAAGAAGTGTTCCTTCTTCCCGTGAACACTTAGTACATATATTGGAATTCAAGAGACCTCATTTCTTTAATTTTGCCAGGGTGCAATACATGTTATGTAAAATGTGATATTGCATGAGATGCAATCTGTCATGAGAAACATATTTATGGCAAGATCTCCACAGGGATTGCCAATCCAGATGATACTGAGGAAGAATGGAGTTCCAGAATCTCATGGGTCTAAAAGAGTCCCCATATCTTTTATGAAATAACACCTGGTATAGTTTAGATACGATACCCAAAGATTCAAGAAGTGAAGAAACTTCAGGTATCAGGGCCGTGACAATCTGGGAAGGAGGGGTATTGCTAAGAACTAGTGTAAGTAGATGCCTTAACTGTACCACTTTGAAATGAGAGGGAGCCGGAATATTAAATTTCCTAATAATGTCTCCTACTGATAACCATTGCCCCTCTTCATCCACAAAGGAGAGCACTTTCCCATCCCCCAGTTGGGACAACCATTTACGGGGAATCTGCCTCTTGTTAATGGTGAAAGATGGGGAATTCCATATAGACTGGGCCAGATCCAACCGAGGGGTATATTGCAAAAAGGAACATAATTGTGCATATACCTTTAATGAGGTAACTACTATAGGGCATTCCTCAGCCATACGCACCAGAGACATTTTAAGAAAGATTAAGGTTAGGGGATCCAGGTTCTTAGACGTAAATACACCCAATTCAATCCTAAGCCAAACCAGCTGTTCTTTTTCCGGGCCGGGCTTCACCCATCTCAAACATTTTGCTAACTGGCTGGCCCAGTAATATATAGCCAAATGGGGAATCTGCAAACCCTCCTCAAATTTTGCAGCTGCCAATTTATAATAGGCCAATCGAGGATACTGTACTTATCAGCCCAGATAAACCTAGTAAATATGCCATGCAACTTTTTAAACCAGAGTAATGGGATAAAAGTATTGAGAAGAGATAAAGGGTAAAAAATTCTAGGGAATATGTTCATCTTAATTATATTGATCTGGCCCCATAGTGAAATAGGAAGTTTGCACCACCTGTCAAGGTCGTGAGTTATAAGCTGAGAGAGGGATTTGAGATTTTCCTTAAACCATGTTAAGGGGTTACAAGATAGTTTAGTGCCCAAGTACTTAAATGACCTGGGAGCCCAACATAAACCTAAGGGACTAATGTCTTTCTTGAATACCTTATGGTTTAAAGGAAAGAATGAGGATTTGTTAGCATTCAGTTTATAATTAGACAGGGCACTAAATTTTTCTATTTCGCTCAGCAAGGCCGATACAGAGGATACAGGATGGGATAAGTGTATCAGCAAGTCATCCGCATATGCAGTGACCTTAATTTCATGGCGCCCAACCCAAATACCTTGTATTGAGGTATTATTGAGAATTTTTGGGATGAGAGGTTCAAGGTACAAATTAAATAACAGAGGAGATAGGGGGCAACCCTGTCTGGTCCCTGAATGGAGTGAAAAAGTTTTGGAAAAGGCCCCATTCCCAGAGATCCTTGCTGTAGGGGTTTTATATAATGTAGCAATCCAGGATATAAATACAGGGGGAATTGGAAAGCTTCCAGAACTCGAAACAAAAAATTCCAATTCACAGGATCAAATGCCTTCTCGGCATCCAGGGAAACCAATCCTGTGGGAAACTCAGCATCCCTGGTAGCCGAGAAGACATGGGAAAAGGTGCGCAAATGGTCAGATGATGAGCGCCCCTTCATGAATCCTACCTGGTTCATACCTATTAGCTCAGGGAGAACTACAGTTAACCTATTGGCTAGTATCTTCGAAAGAATTTTAATATCTTGGTTTAGAAGGGTATAGGTCTGTAGCTTTGAACAAGCTCAGGGTCTTTATCTGGTTTAGGGAGAAGGACAATCAAGGCCTCAAAGAGGTGAGGGTCTGCCTCTGCCCCAGTTAGAATATATTGGAATAGGTGGTAAAGTACTAGCAGTAGAAGATCCCGAAAAACTTTGTAGAATAGGGAGGAGAATCCATCAGGGCCTGGGACTTTGTCTACAGGTAGTCCACTAATAACCTCAGCAATCTCCTCCCCATGATATAGGGGTAACCATAAAACCCTTGTGTTGCTCTGAAAGGAATGGCAGATGGGATTCCGTCAAATAATCCTCCGTATTTCCAGGACAGGGAGGATGCTCCATGTCACTAGACAATCTTTCATAATATAGAGCAAATTCCTGTACTGTCTCTGTGGGAGATACTTTCAAGGACCTGTCTGCCACTGCCCGAATTGATGGGATGAATCTTGCAGATTCTTGTTGTTTTATACGTAATGTCAATAGGCGCCCCACTTTCTCTCCCTGATCCGTTTAACTAGCTTTGGTTCGAATAATAGCTAATTCTGCTTTTTTCCTTAGTAACTCTAGATATCTGTTCTTAAACACTAGGAGCCTCCTCTTATCTTCATCTGGGGCACTTACTGAAGTATTCACTTCGAGTGACCAAATTTGGGACAATAATGACAATAGTTCCTTCTCCTGTGCCCTTTTCCTACTCACCGCCATACTAATAAGGATCCCTCTCATGTATGCCTTGAAAGCCCCCCATAAGATATCTGGCTTTGTACTGTCTAGATGGTTAGCTGAAAGAAAGAACTCAATTTGCTCCCTTATGAGCTTGCAATACTTGGCATCTTTGAGAAGTTGATCATTGAGCTTCCATCTGGTTTCTCTATTGGGTAAATTAAGGAATGCCAATTTGTATAACACAAGTGAATGATCAGAGACAAAGCCAGGCTGAATCAAGGAGGTCTTGACCCTGGGTAGGAGAGCCTGAGAAATAAATATGTAGTCAATGTGGTACTGCGAGCCGTGCACCATTGACCTAAAAGTAAACTCCCTAGAGTCAGGATATAACACGCGACAGACATCACAGAGTCCGCACTGGTCTGCTAAGTCCCTAAAAACCCTCTGCCCCAGAGACACCACTCCCGGTTCACTACCTGACCTGTCAAGATTAGAATCTGCGACTTGATTGAAGTCGCCCCCCAGAATAATCCAGATGGGAAGCATTGGAAGAATAATGGTTATGAGTCTCATAAAAAATCCTGGATCATCCATGTTAGGGCCATACATATTACCAAGTAAAAGTGGAACTGACCAGAGAGTACCTTTAACTAGAATAAATCTGCCCTCAGGATCTTTGATAACCTGTGTGGAAACAATGGGAATGCCTCTATTGATAATAAGCGTGACCCCGCAGCTATTAGTGGAACCCTGAGCATCATAAACCAGCCCCACCTGTTGCCTCCTTAACTGTAAGGCTTCAGCTTCTAATAAATGGGATTCCTGTAGGAAAGTTATTTGAGAACGTAGTAAGCTTAAATGTTTGAGAACCTGATATTGTTTGGATTTTTTTCCTGATCCCCTTAACATTCCAAGTAGCAAAAGTCTCCTCATTGTTCATCTGATAGTAGTTATTGAACTTAGTATGTTCAGCCCTGCACACAGGATACATAAAGCATGCCGCCATACTCCAGAAGTTACTGCTGTAAAACCCTCCCTCCTCCCCATCCCCCCACAAATAACCCATCTCCTTCCCCCTACTTCCCCCATTCCACCTAACAGAACTCCACATTTACCACCCCCAACCCAACCACCCATACTGCTATAAGTGACATTTAGCATAGTACTGAGTCCTTTCCTCCTTCTCCCTCCTCCCGATGATGCACCTCTGCTAATAGCCAATATAAACAGAATCCACAAGTAAATACTTAACAATGCGAATGATATTAATAACCCCCAAAAACTAGAGAGCGGCCTTGGGCTTCCAATGTGTGCACACGCAGATACATTAACGTAATAATGAAAGAGGGAACAGAGTAAAACTGCCAAACTCATAAATGTGCCAAATAGCTTCTAGAACCTAACTGAAAATTAAGGGTTAGATTACCCATGAGAAACCTTTACACAAGCCAGAACCAGATCAGAAAACTAATGGAGAGGAATAGCCCTTTCCCATTGAAATGAGAGCAGAAATCTAGAAAAAACACTGAGATCATGGGCCCCAGGGAAAGAGAGATGAGAAAAACACTCTTTCCAGAAATATACAGCCCTTAGGCACAAGAATTCCCATTGGGGTAATTTGCTGCCCTGAGCTCTAGACAAGTGGCAAAACTGAGGGAGATCCCGCTCAAATTAAGAGCAGCATGGAGTTACATTTCATTTGTATGATACGCCCTCTTGTGGCCACAACCCGATCCTGATGGGATAATTATATGAGATACTGAGAAAGCCCAACACCGCTGCTATTTCCAGCAAACTGTAAAGTGAAACATTCGTCCTGGAGTAAATAATACAAACTTCCCATCTCTAATGAAATTTGCAAAACTGAATGTGCTGGGACACAAAGCTCTTTTTCCAATTAAGCAAACCCAGACATCCCAAACGTCCTTGCCCTGAACAACAGTTAACTTTATGGAGTTAGGGCCTGAAAGACTCTTAACAGATAGGCCATGTACTAATTAACACAGTCCAGATGAGGAAACAAGAAGTTCCAAATATAGCTAGTCGACATTATCTCCGCAGACAAGAAGAGAGATAACAGTTCCAGTGAGGCAACTCCAGGGATCTCCCCAGCATATAGACAGAGCCTCTCAGGGCTCTCGGAACAAGTCCGGTAGCACAGTTTTAAGGCTCAAAAGGGCAGCTTCAGGATCATCAAAGCTGAACCAGGATCCGTTTTCCAAAACTTGCAGCCTGGCCGGGTATCCCATCCTGAATTTCAGGCCCGCAACAATGATCTTACATACAATGGGATGAAACGCTTTTCATTTCAGATGAACCGATCCTGGGAGATCCTGTACAGTTCTCAGTTTAGTATTCTCCCAAAGAACCTACTGTAAAGCTCTCACTTTCTGCAAGAAGTGCTGCCTTTCTAGGAAATTTAAGAAGCGGCACATAATAGGTCAGGGGGGAGCATCCGGAGAAGGCTTCGGTTGCAGTGACCTGTGAGCTCACTCTATGGTATATACTGGGCCGAAGGGAGAGGGGCCAGTGACCTGTTCCACCACTTCTGTATGAATGCTATAGCATGCTGGCCCTTTTCTCCCTCTGGTAGCCCTAGTATCACAACATTGTTTCTGTGGCTACGACCCTCCAGATCTTCGAGTTTTGTCTCCACTCGAGATAGCTTCTGCCGCATAGACACTAATTCGGGATCAAATTTCTCTAGCCGTTTCTCCAACGAGATTGTTTGGGCTGTATTATCAGAGACAGTTAGCGAGACTTCGTCCAGCTTTTTAGAGAGATTCTTCCGGTCAATCGCCATTTCTTTCATCTCTTCACGAAAGGGTTTAAACTCTTCTAAGAACCTATTAAGCGTTAAGGGTTCTTGATCCCCAACTTGACTCGAAGGATCAGGCCTATCTGGCCCATCTGAGGCCCGGGATTTCTTTGGGGCCTTTTCGGGAGTAGTGGGGGGGTATGTTTCTGTGGGGCTTTCTTCATATAAGCCTCCATCTGCCGATCGAACTCACAAAGCAGACACACAAGATGTTTAGCTAACAGGAGAATTCGAAAGCAGAGGAATTTGAGAAGTTTAGACATCTAAAAAAGATGATTTAATGATCAGGAGGCAGGAGCTTAGCGGAGGAGCTTCTACTCAGAACTCTGCAACACGTGATCTCCATCTGGAGGTTGGTGTTTTAAACTCCAGCTATACCTTGCAGACTCAGGAGTTCAGCACATCCTGAGTAGTTTTTTTTCTTGGGAGAGATGGAGGAATATTGTTTTACCCAGGCCAGCATAGAACATGTTATCAGTGTGGATCACCAATACGTGTGAGCAATGGGTGTGAGAAAACTAGATGTTCAATGTATGGAATGTTGGGTAATCCAGGAGTACACTGTATTTTCACCCCAAATGCAGCCTTTGTGATACAGAAGGGCATACATTCACAAACTGCCACTGGGCATCTCACAACACATCAGACGCTGACTTCACAGAACATGATTTTTATGTGACTTCTGCCATTCATAAAAATAATTGAGCTCCCAAATCTCCCAGCTTCTTCAGAGCTCCCCCTCCCCAAACAACAAGCCAGAACAACACACCCACAACTCCTAACCTGGGTGCTACAGCTCCCCCTCAGGAGAAATCCTTTCAAGATGGAACACCCAATACTAGTACTAAGCCTGACCTCCCCAGTGAAAAAATCTCCCTCTTTGTTGATGCTTCTGATATGCGTCCCCCCAGACATAACAGATTTTCAGCTGGTAACACAAGGGAATGGGATAAACAATGTAGACAAACAAACCCCAACCCCTGTACAGTTGCATATGTATGATGCCTTACAATGGGTGATACAGAAATGGATGACTTGTCTGATGCCTTCTTGATTAGAGAACAATCATCAGATAATGAAGATCCTTCAAAAACTAAACCTAAGGTGAAGAAAAAAACTTGAATGAAGGACAGATAATAATGAAAAAACAAGAACTTTTTTTTTGTTGACTATTTTTATCCTCCTGTGGTGGGTTGACTTCAGCATCCACTGCGCCTACTGAACTTGGGGTTCTTCGGAAGCTTCTAGCACCATACGCACTACAGCAGATCCCTAGAGTCAGTCCGGGGGCATCATCCATGTCGGCCCCCAACGATTTCCTCCATTTTCTCCCCATGCTACCCCGGGACCCCTGGAAGTGATGGCACATGCATGTTGCGGCACACATGTGCACTGCAGCTCTGGACTGGGTTCCCTCAACCCTCCCCATCGACCTATGTCAGAGCTCCTTGTGAGTGGCACTGTCCCTCCGGCCTCCACCAGGGGCGGCCAAGCTCTGAGACAGTTGGATTTCTCCTCCCGAGGCATAGCACTGCCAGCTGGCAGCATCTCATATCCTCTCCCTCCCCCCCGTTGTCCTCCAATGACCCTGGGTCATTCTGGAACACAGGTCACCAGCTTGGCGCGAGGTGTGGCATCCAGTGCCTCAACTCTCAGCGCCTCTGGGCCTGCTATCAAGAACTTTTTCATGAAATAGATACTTTCATACAACAAAATTTCAATGAATCCTTCAAAATAAATGAAATGACAGAAACGTGGATAAAATCATTAAACTTACTCCATATTAATAAAAATCTAAAAGATAAATTAATGGTACCTGTTTCCCACCAGGAAGTAGATATTATAATAAAATCTCTAAAAATGAATACTGCACCTGGCATAGATGGTTTAACTGCTGAATTTTATATCTGGTTGTGGAGTCAATGCCCAGAAGAATTAGTGAACGTTTTTAATGCCCTACTCCAAAATAATGAAATCCCCCTTGAGTTAAATCAAGGTATGCTGTTCCTACTTTTTAAAAAAGGAGATAGAAAAATACTAAATAATTGGAGGCCCATCCCCATTTTAAACATGGGTTTAAAGATCTTGGCAAAACTCTTAAACAACAGATTATTATCGGTTTTAAAATATATTATAGATCCCTCTCAAACCTGTACAATCTCAAAAAGGAAAATTATGGATAATTTAATCCTATTAAGGGAAACTATAGAACACAATCAACAAAACAACTATAAAACATATATTATAAGTTTGAATCAGGCACATGCTTCTGATAAAATATCTCATGAATATTTATGGTTGTGTTTAGAGAATGATGGTATACCCTGTCAATTTATAGCTTTGTTAAGAATGTATTATACAACTGCTTCTATCTCCCCACTACTACAAGACATTTTTGGAGTTAACAGAAAAGCTAACAGGGGTTAAGGCAAGGGTGTCCTCTCAGTTCTATTCTCTACATTTTAACTCTAAACCTTATTATTTGGCAGATTAATATGTCTCCCATAATTGAAGGCATGTAGATCAACAATATACCACCAAGCTCTGTGTGAATGCAGAAAATGTGGTTTTAACTGTTCTAGACCAAGCCTCAGGAGCAGACGCTATGAAACTTCTATCAGACATTCCCAAAGTTACTGGGGCAGAAGTAAATTTAAATAAAAGTTTTTGCTTAGTAACAGGCACTGAGGATTGAACTGAAACATCATCCCAGGGGATCCCAGTGGTATATAAACCACAAAGAATTTTAGGGATCCTTTTTGGACCCAGTGAAATGGCTGAACTAAATTGGAATAACAAAATAGAAATAGCTGAGAAAAGGTTTGTGCAGTGGAATAAATGGAACATGGGTAGATTGAAACACATCTACATCATTAAAATGTATTTAACTCCAATTCTCTTATCTCTTAGCCATGTATTCCCAATTCCAAAACAAACAGAAACAAACATTTTTGGAGTATTTTTTTCATGCATATGGGGGAACCGTTTAAACCCCATTAAACAGGGTATTAATTATTTGGATAAGAAAAAAGGAGGCTTAGGTATGACTAACCCCATTGTGTTTTTCTTTAGCATTTATTGTTTTACAAATTTTGTCCCAGTTCTTTTTATGTTATTTATTTAAACATTCGGTAACTAGGAAAGGCACGCTGAGCTGAGGCTCGATTCCAGGTGTGACCCAACATCTGAAATCTGAAATCTTGAAATCAGTGAATGCTCTTTGGGTCCATTGCCTGCAGACAAAACTCTAGCCTCTATTAGACATGTGAGAAGACGAGACTGCACTTACACACAAAAAACCCATAAATTCTTCCAATATCTAATATTGATAAAATTAAACAATGGCAAATCGATAAACAAACTTTCTATTCTTGGACAAGACAATTTGTTTACACCCAAGTCGTTGATAGATTTTTTTATATTCAAACCTTGTGAAGGCAGAAGTTGATAGATTTTTTATATTCAAACCTTGTGAAGGCAGAAGTGAATCTGAAAAATTTAAAAAATATGCCATAACAAAATAGAAATAGCTGAGAAAAGGGTTTTGCAGTGGAATAAATGAAACATGGGTAGATTGAAACATATCTACATCATCAAAATGTGTTTAACTCCAATTTTCTTATCTCTTAGCCATGTATTCCCAATTCCAAAACAAAAAGAAACTAAAATTCTTGGACTCTTTTTTTCATGCATATGGGGGAACCATTTAAACTCCATTAAACAGGGTATTACTTATTTGGATAAGAAAAAAGGAGGCTTAGGTATGACTAACCCCATTGTGGTTTTCTTTAGCATTTATTATTTTTTTACAAATTTTGTCCCAATTCTTTTTATTTTATTGATTTAAACATTTGGTAACTGAGAAAGGCACGCTGAGCTGAGACTCGATTCCAGGTGCGACGCAACATCTGAAATCTGAAGTCTTGAAATCAGTGAATGCTCTTTGGGTCCGTTGTCTGCAGACAAAACTCCAGCCTCTATTAGATATGTGGGAAGACGATGCCACACTCACTAACACACTAGAAAAACATAAATTTCTCCTATTGATAAAATTAAACAATGGCAAATCGATAAGCAAACTTTCTATTCTTGTACAAGAAAATTTGGTTAAACCCAAGTCATTGATAGATTTTTTATATTCGAACCTTGTGAAGGAGGAAGCGAATCTGAAAAATTAATATATGCCATATGATAATGGAGAAACTAATCCTACCTAAACTATGGGATGTAGTATGGTTAGGAGGTCATAAAAAGTAGAATCTCAAAAACAATTTAAAGCATAAAAAAATAACAGAAAGATATTTTCCCAGAATATGCTGTACAACTGTATTAGAAATTATACCACATTTATTTTTTGACTGTCCATATATTGTAGAGTTTTGGAAGTTAGTGGAGTCTCATTGGGCACACTACCTTTCACAAACTTTACGATTTTTTTTGTTCTGGGTATTATTTTGGACCATTGGAAAAAACTAAATACAGGAAATGTACTTACCCTATCTGCAATAATGAAATATTGGATCTGGCAAAGCAGATGCCGATTTTACATACATAACAGGTTGTTTCAAAAGAACAACTGTTTAATATTTTAAAAGAAGATTTAAATAAATATATTAAGTGTGAATGTAAGAATACCCCACGGGTAAGATTTTTACATTTATGGAAAGACTTCACCATAGTATAATGTAATTATATTAAAAATGTCCAGGAATTAACGCCCAACCCGTCGGAAGCTAATGAAATAAGAAACATGAGTTACTGGTCTGAAAGTAGGATATGAGCTGAAAACAGTGTTTTGGTCTTAGGCTAAAATACTTTTGAGGAAAGAAAATACAAAACCAGAGGTTATATACAGGGTTTACTGTATGAAATAATTGAGATTGCCCCTAAGACATGTATTTACAGTACATTTATGGGTAATATTGTTATTGCTAATTAATCACAGATACTTTTGAACTGTTTCTTTTCTTTTTGGTTTCCTTTTATTTTTTAAAAGACATCGATATGAAGTGAATATGGTTAGTCCCTTTTTATTTTGTATATTATGTATTAGGTTTTCTTCTGTTTTTGGTTTTTCCTACTGAGTATTAGTAATTGTACCTGTATAATTTTTGCAGTTTGAAAAACAAAAAAATCCTCTACTCTTTTCTAGAAGATTCATGGGCTCTTTAACATCCACCTGAACAATGACCAGAACAGGCCAATGTGACCTCGGTTTAAAGTTTCACCCGAAAGGCGGCACCTTAGAAGTGCAGCACCCCTCTCATGCTGCACTACAGTGTCAGTATTGGGATATTAACCCAGGTACCTGGTGTGAGGATAGAATCCACAGCCCTCTGCTCTCTCAGTCTCAGAGATGAGTGTGCTACCTACTGAACCACTGACACTGAAAAAAGACTGTTCACTTTAACTGTAATTCATGCCTTGGAATCTTTTCTTGTCTCACATGATATTATCCTTGTTTAAATGTGGTCCCCATCCATCCTCTATCCATGTGGAAGACAGTCTTATCACACAAAACACACTTACAGCAGGCTGGGAGCAGTCTCTAGCACAAAGTGGGAGCAAGTTATAAACATCAGGTAACCCCCAGCAGTGCATTAACTTGGTCCTGGGGACTGTTAGCCTGACCCTCCCTCCATGATATCGGAGCTGCTTGTGAAACCAAAAGAATGATTCAGAGTAGGTTGATTTTAAAATCAATACATAGATACATAGACAGTGTTGGCAGATAAGGGCCTATGGCCCACCCAGTCTGCCCATTTGAGACTGTAAGTTCAGTTTATGTTTTCCTAGAAGTCTGTTGCCCCTTACCCCTGACCTCTAGAATTCCTTTATGTCTATCCCATGCATTCTTAAATCCCGTGATTGTTTCAGCCCCCACCACTTCCTCTGGCAGGGTGTTCCACTTGTCCACCACCCGTTCTGTGAAGAAATTCTTCCTCATGTTTCCTCTGAATCGTCCTCCCTCCAACTTCATCCCATGCCCTCTAGTCCTGGAACATCTTTTTCACTTAAAAATAGTGTATTCCTGCACCCTGTTCCTCCCTGTAAGATACTTGTATATCTCTATCATATCCCCTCTCTCCCTCCTCTCCTCCAGGGAGTACATGTTCATTTCCTTCAATCTGTCTTCATAGGACTTGTGATGCAATCCATGCACCATCTTTGTTGCCCTCCTTTGAACCCTCTCTACCCTGTCTATGTCCTTACGTAGGTATGGTCTCCAGAACTGTACACTGTACTCCAGGTGGGCCTCACTAGTGTCTTGTATAGCGGAATTATGACCTCCTTTTCCTGCTGGTGATGTCCCTGCCTATACATCCCAGCATCCTATTTGCTTTACCTGCTGCCTTTCACACTGTTTCCCACCTTGAGGTCATCAGAGATGATAACCCCAAGATCCCTTTCCTGCTTGGTCATGCTATATCCTCACCCCCAACTGATATATTGTGCCAGGGTTTTGTGCCCCATATGCATTATCTTGCACTTCTTTGCATTGAATTTCAACTGCCAAACCCTGACCATTCTTCAAGTTTCTGCAGGTCCTTCTCATTCTGTTTACACCTCTGGTGTGTCTACTCTGTTACAGAGCTTTGTGTCATCAGCGAACAATGAAATTCTGCCTTCTAGGTCCTGCGCAATGTCACTGATGAAGGTGTTGAATAGGACCAGTCCCAGCACTGATCCCTGTGGTACCCCACTGGTCACTCTTCCCTCTGTGGAGTGACAGCCATTTACCATCACCCTCTGTATCCTGCCACCCAGCCATTTACCTACCCACCACACTACTGTCCTGTCCACACCCGTAATCCCCAGTTTGTGTAATAATCTTCTATGTGGCACAGTGTCAAAGGCCTTGCTGAAGTCCAGATAGGCCATGTCCACTGCCCTCCCCTGACCCACTTCCCTAGTCACCCAGTCACAAAATTCAACGAGGTTAGTCTGACATGACCTCTCCCTGGTGAAACCATGCTGCCTTGGGTCCTGTAGTCCATTGACAACCAGATGTTCCACCAATCTCTCCTTCAGTAGTGCTTGCATGATCTTCCCCACTACCAAGGTGAGGCTGACTGGTCTGTAGTTCTCTGCTTCCTCTTTGTTCCCACTTTTGTATAAGGGGACTACATCTGCTGTCCTCCAGTCTTTGGGTACCTCCCCTGTTTCCAGTGATCGGCTAAACAGGATAGCCAGAGGTTCAGCCACCACCTCTCTTAGTTCTTTAAGGACCTTGGGTGCACCCATCTGGCCCATTACTTTATCAACTCTTATTACTTCCAGTTCCTTCAGGACCCTTTCCGTGTAAAGGGACTTGTGTCCATTTCTGCACCATTCTCACCCCTTGTACTCCTTCAGACCCATTACCCTCCTCTTCCTCAGTAAAGACTGAGCAGAAATACCTGTTCAATATGTCAGCTTTACTGTTATCATCCTCCACGCGCCCCCATCCTCCCCTTCAGTCTCACTATCCTCCATTTGTCTTTCTTTTTCACTAATGTACCTGTAAAAGGTTTTGTCCCTCTACCCACTGATTTTGCAATGTGTTCTTCTGTCTGAGCTTTGGCTTCCTTTACTGACCTCCTGTCTCCCTTTGCTTCTCCTGGTACTTCTCCCTATCCCCTTCTGCCTGTGTCTTTTTGTATTGCCTGAATGCAATCTTTTTGGCTTTCACTTTCTTTGCTACCTCTTTGGAAAACCATAATAGTCTCGTTTTCCTTTTCCTCTTGCTAACCTGCTTAATGCATAATTCTGTTGTTCTTGTAATCCCCATTTTAAATACTGCCCACTGTTCCTCAACCCCTGATTCCTGTCCCATTCCCCTTAATGCCTCTTTCAAGTATCTTCCCATTTTCCCAAAGTCTGCCCACCTAAAATCCAGGATATGTGTTTTTGTGTGGTTTGGTTCTGCTCTTTCTGTGATTTCAAACCACAAGGACTGGTGGTCACTGTTCCCCAGGTGCTCCCCCACTGTTACCCCCATCACACTGTCCCTGTTTGTGAGTACAAGGTCCAGTATTGCCTTATGCCGAGTTGGTTCCATGACCAGTTGCTTGAGGAAGGCACACTGAAGGGAGTCCAGGATAAATCTGCTTCTAGTTGATGCTGCTGCTGGGATGCTCCAGTCCATGTCTGGAATATTGAAGTCTCCAACCAGTACTACCTCTTCTTGTCTGCCATCCTTTGGATGGCTTGCATCAGCTCCCTATCTGTTTCTCCCTCCTGGGCTGGTAGTCTATAGACCACACCTGTGTGGATGGCTGTCCCCATTTTCCTTTCCAGCTTAACCCACAGTATCTCTCCCCCATTTTGTTCCTCCTGATCTCTGTGGCCCTTATGTCATTTTTCACATACAGTGCCACTCCTCATCCCTTCCTACCTGCTCTGTCTCTTCTGAATATGTTGCAGTCAGGTATGGTCATCTTCCAGTCATGGTTATCATTACACCAGGTTTCAGTGATGGCCACAATGTCCAGGTCTGACTGCACCATGACAGTCTCCAGATCTTCCATCTTGTTGCTAAGGCTCCTGGCATTTGCACACATGTCTTTCCATGATTTGACCTCCCTATACTGTTTTGCTGTTCTACTCCAGCCCCTTCCTTGGTTGTCCTTTATCCCTGGTTATCCTTGCTGTCTGCCCTTCTGCTGAATTTTGCCCCTTTCTGCCTATCCACCTCTTGGGCACTAATCTCCATCTTTTCACACTGCTTGCAGAGATAGCCACCTCTGGTTCACTGGTTCCATTGCTAGCTGTGGGGTGAGCAAGTAGGTACCTCCTTGCTGGCCTGCCACCCCCCCTTTGCTAGTTTAAATGCTTGTCACTGTAGCATTTAAACTTATCACTGAGTGCTTGGATTCCCCTCCAGGATGGATGCAGGCCGTCAGGCTTCAGCAAACCTCCATCCCTCCAGGTGGATCCCCAGTCACCAATGAATACAAACCCTTCCTCACAGCACCAGTTCTTCAACCATAAGTTAAAGTTCCTGGTGCATGAACTCCTATGCTCTCCCTTGCCTCTCACAGGTAGTACTTCTGAGAAAGTGACAGAAGTAGCTACTTGCTTGAGACCCCTCCCCAATTTCCTAAATTCTTCCTGAACTTCCTTTGGCTCCCTATTTACCAGGTCATTAGTACCTAGGTGGATAATGACATCCAGCTCACCCTCCCATCTTGCCTTCCCAGTGATCCCCAGGATCTTCCTTCCATCCCTCCATGCCGTGGCACCTGGTAGGCACCTCACCTCCCTGTCCTCCCCCTCCCGTGTTCCTAGCTGGATCCCTCTTATGATGAAGTCCCCCACCAGGATTTGCTTCCTCCTCCTCTGGGGTCCACTGCTTTCCCTGCTGAGGTCACTTCCTTGGCTAACCTCCACATCCTTCCTTCCACTTCTCTGGGTACCTCTATTTGGTTGTCCTCATTTGCCAGTGTGGCATATGAGTTCTTGAGTGGAATAGGATCTGGGATGTGCCCTTCCTGATTGCCTAACCTCCCTGAGCCCACTGTCATCCAAGTGCTCCTCGTTCTAGCATCCTTTGAGGCAGGTGCATTGGACTGGGTGGTCTCTGGATAGGGGTGATGGTACTCCTGACCCAGTTTACTTCCGCTCTGAGTCTGGCTACCTCATCCTGCAGTCCAGAGAGATGCATGCAGATAGGGCAGCACCTCAGTGTCCAGAAGATCTGCCTGAATATGGCTGCCCCTCAGCCACTGCATTGCACCACTCCCCACATTATACTGCAATTATACTGCTATTCCACTACTTGTCTGCTACTGAAGCTCTCCTAGTTCCCTTTTTATTAATTTACTGTCCTAAAAATCCTGCCACTGATCCTCAGATAATTTTCTTTAAAAAAAAAGAAAATAAACCAATAAATAAATAAATGGGTCAAAACACTTGTCGTGCTGAGTGTGGGCTTCTTCCCCCTTATGCCCCTCCTACTTCACACCCCTTACTATACCCTGTGTTTAGCTCCTGTCAATCAGATTTAACAGGGCATATAATTAAGAGTTGGGGGAAGGGGAAGGGGTGCTAAAATTTGCAGCAATTAAAGACAGCACAGAATTACACCACCACTACATTTTAAATTTTCAACAACCCAAAAACAATTCTAAGTAAAGACAACAAAGAAAGTGCAGTGTCACTAAAAGCCCACAATCTAAGTTTAAAAGAAAAATAGCAATTACCAGTTACTCTAAAGCACTGAATTGAATATGTTTCCTTCCTTCCTTCCCCTTCTGGCTTCTTCTGAGAAAATAAAACTCACTTGCTACCTCAACTGGATGTACTCTTCCCCTTAAGCACTTTATTACTACTCGTTCAATACCCGCCTCACCTCCAGGTTACACTTACAATCCGGGGAAGAAATGTTTGCCATGGTTGTTGAGCCAGGTTTCTTCACTCTGCCAATAAATCTATATTATCAAATGTTACTTTATAAGTTGCCATTTGCTTTCTATTAAAGTTATCAAAGAACAGACCTGAGCCTTCAACTTAACACAAAGAGATGTTTGCCTGCCTCTGGACTGATCTCCTTTTCAGCAAAATGAAGCATCAATCTGATTTTTCCATACTTTCACCTGGGTACAAAACAGGCAACTCCTGTCATTTTTTTCTGCCAGCCTCTAGCGAAATTAATTATCAATTCATGAAGCTACAGCCCCAATGGCATACTGAGTCTGCTCTGATCACACAACTCCTGCACTGATTGGGACAGTTAATAATAGATTGATTAAGCAATTAATTATTAATCATGTAACACTTGCAGTGACACTCACTTCCAGATGACCTGCAACCAGTATGTTCTAAATGTGTTCTAAATCTATTGCTACCATAATGGTTAATTAGTTATCTGTTTGTCCTGCTGCAGATATCAGGGTAAACTTCAATTATAAAATGTTTACCTGTATTTGCTGGTTCTCTATCAGCATACTCTACCACACTCTCCATAAGCATACTCTACCCCACGAGTAGCAAAAAACCCCAAAAAACTTAGTTCAGAAACAGTTGAGTGATTTTTTTTTTTTGCTGAAGATGCAATAGCAGGAGAGCAAGCATCCCAGGTCAAAATGCCAACAGCACTGCACAGGCAGAAATGCTTGCATTGTCCTGGAGTTTGTATATATAATTTTGTGTGGTTTTACACTGCACTAAGATTACAGGGACCATGCTGTGTGGTTTTTGCCCGTGCCATATTTACCTTCAGTGAACTGTCCCAGTGACGAGAGCAAGAAATGATGCAGAGTAGGTGGTTGACTTTTCAGCTGTCCTGAGGTTGCAGGAAAGAGAAAGTAGGTTAGAAGCTGCAGTACAGGTTGCCATGCCAGTAAAAGAATGTTGAATTGCAGGACAACAATGTGGGAGGTAGGGCTAGGTTTTTAGAAGTAGGCAAGGAAGGAGAGGAATTCCTGTGTGCAAGATGCTGAAATGTCCAGAATTTTAATATTGTTTCCCCTTGCCCTGCAATCCATGTCCTCTATGTTGGTTTGAAGTTCTGTAATCTTTTTGTTTCAGAGGTTAATTTAGCCTCCGTTTGGTCAATGTAGTCCACTTCTGATAGTCATGATTCTAATTCAGATCCTGTTTGGTGTAACATAGTAATTGTTGCAATTGTATTATCCAGCTTGGCTTGAACTTGAGCCATTCTTGTATTTAATTCATGGAAGCCTTATATAACTTCTAAAATAATGGTTTGTAAGATGTTTTCTGGTTGGGATTGAAGTGACTCATCAGATTGGTAGGACTGGCTGGTAAGCACATATCTTTCCTGTATATATATATATATATATATATATATATTCATAGCAATATAATTTACTGTTTAATAATTCAACCACTTCTTTGCTTATGTCTGACAAAGCAATCTCATTGGAGGGTTCAAAAGATTCCTCAGGTGGACTTAAATTCTTCAAGCTTTGTTTACCCTCGTTAGTAATTTTGGTTTTAGCACCAATCAAAGTTATATGTTCTCTGCCCTTCCTCTTCAAGTTCAGGTCAGAGTCCAACTTTTTATATTTAGTCTTTTTATAGGTTTCATTTGTTTAGACTGTTTTCAAATGTTATTATGTGTAACAGCTGAGGTGCCCACATTAGTAACAACTTTGTTTATTGCATGATTGTCAGAAGACAAAATTTATATCCCTAGGAGCATTCTCCTCTTCTCCCAAAATAGTCACTTGAATTTCTGGGAACTGAAGTGAGTCATGATACATCTTATTTTCATTCTGTGAATGCTGTAGCCCTGCGTGTGGCACTTCCTGAATCTCCAGACCTTGCTGATGTGGGAAGGGATCTTCAAGTTCCAAAACTGAGCTTATAGCTGATTTTTTTCTGTGTGTTTTAATGCAGATCCAACCTGCTACGTCAGGGCTGAACTTAAACATCAAATTGCAATGATGTGTGACCAGAGCCATGAGGTAAAATAATATTTAGACTATCAGCCTCAGCTGCTTCTTGCTGAATTTCCTGCATTTGCTGGCTATTAGTTGGCTGTTCACTAGGGTCAGGCTGAACCTCTATATTTTGTTATCTTCAACAAGCTCCAACGTGACAAACTGTGTTAAGTTACATTTTTGTTGGAGGCCTTTTTACCACTTTGTCCAGACATCTCACATATATTAGAGGGCATATTATAATCACTTTTCTGTCCTCTGTTGCTACTTTTAGAAAAAAGAAACTCCTTGATTACTATATCGCACTCTGTACTTTCTATGACATGTTACAGATATTCTAAGAACAAAAAATACTCTTAAGTGATTGTGAGGGTTGATCTCTGAGGCACTCATGTTCCTTGCAGGTAAAGCTGTGGTGTCTCCCTGGTGGGCTGATGATGCACATGTAGCATTGTGGATGGGGTCCAGCCCAGTGGTAAGTGGTCTTGTATCTGGACAAGCTGGTTAATATGACAGTTTTAAATTACAGTGCAGGCACACACACACACACACACACACACACACACACACACACTGACAGATAGTAGAAAGTCAGGATTCACCACAAATTACTCATCTCACTATGCATGCCTGTCACACACACCATACATGCAAACATTCGGCATTGACAAATATTTCTTTTTTTACGTGGACAGCCTGCAAGCATGAACTGACTGAGAGACTTTCAGCACCCCCTGCACTAATAAGTTATAAATGTGTCAAAAGCTGCAAGATTATATAATTATAAGATGTGCTCCAGAACAACCATGTAATTAAATACAATGAATTGAGTATGATATGCCATGTTGGACATGGACATCAGATTACCTGGTGGGAAAAAAATAACATATATACAGGGTGGAAGGCAACCACCTAGCATAAGCTGAATAGAACTGTTAGATAAATGGGGCTGTAGTCAGAAAAAAAAAAAACTTAAATTCTTTGTGCTCCAATCCAAACTGGTGCAGAAATGGATAAAAGCAGGACCCTAGTTGGCCTATTCTTAATTATTCATGAACAGAGAGCTTCAACCTGCAACAAGATGTAGAGCAATTCAAGTTACTTGGTCATGCAGAACAAGAAGGCTGTAGGACTCAAACCTGAGTTTCCTGGTTCACACATATGCTCTTACAAACAGGTAAAGATGGCCTTCCTATTGCATCAAAGTTTCCTCATAAACCACTCATCATGCATCCAGAATTTCCTGGGGTTATTCCACAACCTCCAATTAAATACTGTGTGCAATCATATGGGTGCGGTGCAACTATATTTTGGAACACAGAAAAACAATGGAGAGAAAGAAATAAGTGCCTTAGGTGGGACTTTCACACAGGCCACCCGGAATACCGTTCTGATTCTGCTACCAGCTGCACCTCCGAGGCAAATGGAAACTGCGCTGTCCCCAAGCACATGACTCTTTCTTCAAATGCACAAACCAGTGGCTGAATTGATAATTACATTACATATATCTATATATACATAGGTGATGTGCAAAGTCTGCAAACTTCGCTCTGCAAAATATTTTGCGAATTGCACTCAATTTGTGAAGCACAAGTCACAAAATTTTCCAATTTAAAGAGCACCAGATTGAATGCGAAGTGTGGAATTTTGTGGGCCAAAATTCACATTTTGCACACATACTTTGTCCACAATGTAAAACAAATATATAAATCCCAGGTGTCTAGTGCCTCCCCCCTCCCACCAATCGTCATCCACAATGTTAAAAAATATGTATATATTTAATTAAATTCCGGGTGTCTACTTTGGTCCCCCCCCCCGCTGATTGCTGGCCAATCCCAAAAAAAGCCATGTTGAAAATTTATTGTAAATATTCCAAACAAATGTCAAAATTATGAACATAAATTCATAACACCATTGAAATACATTTTATGGCACTTACGTTGGTTCCTCAGTTTGCAGTTTGGCTGTGAAGAGTGCAGATGTGTTTCAGTCCACAGAAGATGACATCCTGTTACCTCTGGTGGAAAGTACAGTGTAAGGGATGGTTGGGGTGGTGGGTGCTCAGTGGGAGGGTTGGGATGGGGAGGAGGAGGACAGCGGGAACAACAAGGGAAAATTTTCTTATTTTCATGTTAAACAAATGAAAAGATGTCTGGGGACTGTTTTCTTTTTGCTGATTTAAAGTATGCAAATATTTTGGGACATTGAGGTAGGGCTCCCCAGTGTCCCACACGGCAGGGGGAGATGTCTAAATGCAAACATGGGGATTGGTCCCTCCAATGTCAGCTAATGAAATAAAACAATGGGAGGGGCATCTGACACCGGGGATGGTCATGGATTATATTATAGATGAATGGCAAATATTTTGAGGGGATGTGACCAAATACACTGTAATGCAAGGAAGCAACATAAAATGTGAATGCTAAAACACATGTGTCTTTTGTAGAGTATTTCTTTCAAGTTTTTTTTAATTTCCTGAATATTAGTTTGCAGGTGTCCTAGCACGAATTCATCCAACAGGTCCATGGTTGTGCTGTGAAATTATTTCATTGAGACTCTGGCATTACTCGACTGTTTTTTAAATTGATATATCACAGCAACTCCAGCAGCCATACCATATATACTCAAATAAAAGCTGAGTTTTTTAACCTTCTTTTGTATTCCAAATGGTAGTACCTCAGCCTATGCATGGGTCACACCAAAAACAAAAATGGCGCTCTTTCCCAAACCATCACTTTGGTGGCAAAGTTGCCTGTGCCCTACAGGGTTTAGAGGCAGCGAGGGAGACAGAAGCAGCAAAGGAGCTGATTTTTAGGTAAAGCCACCCACTCACTCATTAGTAGAGCTGGGGGGGTGTTGAGCGTGAGGGAGGAGTGTGCAGAGTGGCAGGATATACCAGTGAAGAAAGCCACACTTGCAGTAATGTAAAAGCCTGGGGGGAATGTAACAGAGGAGCAAAGAGGCAGCAGCAGCGAGAGTGGCATGTGCCACATGTTGAAAGCCATTTGGCAGAGCCTGGTAAGCTAAATATGACAGGATGCAGGAAAGGAAGGAAAGCACTCCCTGAAGGGAGTCATTTAATAAAACAGCTGCACCATGGCTGTGGCAAGCCCTGAGAGGCTGCAATGGTGAATTGAGTGAGGGATAAAAAAAAACAGAAAAGAGGCAGCATTTGGGCTAGGAGAGTCGACAAACATCAGCAGCTCACAGCAAAAGCCCAAGAAAGGAGCATAATAACAAATGAATAAAGAATTGTTGTTGATCTGCTTATACACAGGTCAATGTTTATAAAAAACACTTCTTGGGTTTGGGTGGTCGGCTTACACACAAATCTACTAATTCGCGAGTATATATGGCCAATTTTTACCCTTTAACCCTTCTCACTCAGATATGCACATATACCCTAAACTGGAAATGCAGAGACCCTCTGAAATATACACATTGGCAAGCTTTTAGAACACAAGAAATTAAGTGTGTAGATAAGTGAAGAACTTTATCTAAGTGAGACCTGTACTACTAGTTCCTGAGCCTTCTGAGGGCTGCAGCTTTGCTGCTGCTTTGGTCATGTTCCTACAATGATTGTTAAAATGCCCCTAGCAGTATCTTTCAGAAGTTGTTCAGTCTTTGTACATCTGACTACTAATCCCCAGTATATTCTAAGGTAAAAGCCCTTGTTTGCCATGATTACAACTGTATATTCTTCAATCAATCAATCAAAATCTTTATTTAATCAGGCGAACATCGTTGAGCATAGCTCATTTACAAGATGGACCTGAGTGGTCAAGAAGTGCAAGTGTTATTATATTGACAAGGGTATCATAAACAGTAATACAATGACAGGGGTAACAAAAAACAGTAATACAATGACATAAGTGCTAGTATATAACAATATACATATGTACAAGGCATTAACACTTTTAATCTGGGAGACAGTAGGCAGTTGGCACATCAGAGCTAATATGTAGATTATAGGACCTAGCAGGCATTTTGAGGGTGAATCTTGTGACTGGGACCTGGAGTTTTTCAGCATATAGAAACACGAGCAGAAAAGGGGGGTAGGTGCCGTGAATTAGGCCTTGTGGAAGCAGTTGCAGAGTTCTGGGAATAGGGTGAATAATCTTTTGAAGGATATTAAGGGTGGAAGGTTATTTAGCTTCATGGTTTTCTGGAGTGAGTTCCAAACAATTGCTAGTGAGTAGCTGATAGCAGCCCTCCCAAGCTGGGTGCAGGAATTGGGGACCTTAAGAATGATAATTTTTCTGATCCTTAGGTTGTATGGCCTAGAAGTGATTTGAGTAAAACAGTCCGAGATGTAGGTAGGTAGCTTGCCTGATAAGACTTTGAATATCCAAATTGCAGCATTCCTATTTCTTCTGTGTTGTGATGATGACCAGTTAACTGCCTTATAAAGGGAACAATGGTGGGTGCTGAAGAGAAGGTCAGTAATGAATCTGATGGACCTGTGGTATAGGGTGTCCAGTTTATTTAAGAGGGGGAGTGAACAGTGTCCATACAGAAAGTCAGCATAGTCAATGAGGGATAGGAATGAAGCCTGGATTAATCTTTTTTGGAGTCTCTGTTGAGGTAGTTTTATTCTAAAAATAAACCAAGCCTTTGTCTCAGTTTCTTTAGTAGCTCCTCAATATGGACAGAAAAGTCAAGTTTGTTATCAATCCAGACACCAAGATATTTGAAGTTATCAACGTATTCCAGCTTCTCTCCAAGTAAGGTGGTTAGTTGTAGGGTGGTAGATGATGGGGTAGTGGCAGAGCAACTTTGTGAGGAAAAGAGCATAGCTTTTGTTTTTGGCATTTAGAAGTAGTTTTTATCCAGTAAGTTGTGTTGTAGGATGGAGAATTCAGATTGTAGCAGTTCACAGGCTTTAGACAATGAAGGATTGCTAACATATAGCACAGTATCATCAGCAAACAGATGGATGTTTGATTGAGTGAGGTTAGCATCAATATTATTAATATAGATGGCAAAAGAGGATGGGGCCAAGAATAGAGCCTTGCGGTACACCTCTTAGCAGTGGTTTTAAAGTGGATAGGTAGTTTCCATTTTTTACCAGTTGTGATCTGTCTGATAGATAGCACTTGAACCAATTGAGTGAAGGGGAATCCAACCCTATTGAGCCAAGGGAGGCGATCAGTGATTCATGATCCACTGTGTCAAATGCTTTGCTCAAATCCAGGAACACAGCACAGGTACTATTCTTCTTATCCATAGCAGTCTGCCAGTCGGTTACTTTGGCTAGGGCTGAAATGGTGCTGTGCCTTGATCTAAATCCTGATTGTGCTCTGTTTAGGAGGTTATTGTTATCCAGGTAGACCCTTAATTGTGAGTTTACTAACTTTTCGAGCATCTTGGACAGAACTGATAGGATGGAAATGGGCCTGTAATTATTGAGATCCATGGGATCACCAGATTTGAGTAAAGGAACTACTTGAGCTGTTTTCCAAATGGAGGGAATGGATCCAGTGGTGAGGGAAAGATTGAAGAGATGAGTGAGGGGGACAGATAAGACTTGAGATGCAATCTTGAGGAAGTAGGGGTACAACCTGGGATTTCAGGTGCCCAGAAAAAGTATTTCTGGGGCTAATTATCAAAAACAAATGCCATAATCTAGCTAAACAGGTCACATATACCTAGGTTGTGATGTTTGTTTATTACAATTACAACATTTGATGTATGCACCATAATTTTTACTTGGTGGAAGAAAAAAACAAGATGGTAGCACACAAAAAAGTATTTTTAGCTCACAAAAAAGGATTTTATTCTCATGAAAAAGGAATAGGTCTTGCAAGAAAGAATCCTTTTTTGCCAGGTCAATCCTTGGTCGAACTTTATCCCTATAAAATTGACTAGTGATTTCCCATTGAAAACAATGGGAGAATTAATAATTTACTTACTTTGCAACAGATTAACATTGTATTCATCAAACTAGGCATGGCAGTTCTGTTACTCAAGCTGGTTGTACCATAAACAAAATATACCAAAATTCCACACCTTGTGGACACAAGGAGATGAGGAAAAACTACAAAAAAAGTCAACTTTTAAGGTTTTAGCACTATCCAGATATCAGAATCCTTATATACAATTGCAAAGAAACTTGCCACATCACAAGATCTACCCCACAGCACAGGGCATACCAAATTTTGTGCAAATCTGTTGAAATGTTGCAATGTCATTCAAGTGCAAAATTTGAGGTTTAACATTAAAAACGCTACTCAACCCCAAGAATAGTGGCACTACCATACCCCTATATTATGTATATGTATGTGTGTGTGTGTGTGTGTGTGTGTGTGTGTGTGTGTATATATATATGTATATACATATTTATGTGTGTGTGTGTGTGTGTATATATATTTATGTAATGGGGTTATAAAAAGTGGCAAATAACAGCAGTATTTTTGTCTGGTCAGACCTACAGTGAGAATATCGCATTTACTCTAACTGTAGGTCATTTATTCTCACTGTAGGTAATAACCAGACACAAACTACACTCCACCCCAACTACTCAGAAAGCTTTTGATTGGTGGGAGCTGGCAGCATGAGCAGTACAATTAGAATTTACCTGCTCACTTGCATTCCAGCTCCCACTAACAGTTTCATTTCTGTCCAGCAGCACACACAACACTTTCACTTTCTCCCCAAATCTTTTTCAGCACCACATATAGCCCTTGCAGAAGTCACTCAAAAAAATACAAACGTAACATGTCTACAACCTACCCACCCTCCCACACCCCACCTCAGATTTACAGATTTTTTTTTAAAATTCCGACAGCACATTTAAACTATTCCACCATCAACTCCCCAGTCTTAATCAAAAGAGCTGCTCCAAACACTCCACTGGCACAACACCACACCACATTAAAGCTTTTAAAGCAGTTTTTCTTTCCCTTGTCCCTGCACATTCTACCCAAGACATTAATTTCCATCTGAAACTTACTGTCTTCAACACCACAGCACACTTCAAAATACATGTTAAATAACAAACTTCACCTGTGGGCCACTTCCAGTTCTAAATCTCTTCAGTGTCAAACCGTCATTCACACTGAGACGTTTACTTTGTTTTTTCTGTTTCACTGTTTTCTTATTACAGTTCAGTGCCCTCACAACTGCAGAACATCACCTCCTCCCATCCTCCCAGCACCTAATTAGTCTACTTCTTACTGGCTTGCAGAACATTCTTTCTCGACACCTACCTCATCAACAATACACAGCTCCTCCACACAGTATTCACTAACCATGTCAAACCACCGCCAAAAGCAGGATCAGCCAGATCACTTCTCTGGAAGACAGGATTAACCACATACTGTACCTTACATTTCACACAGTTACTTTACAAATAAACAAAACACAACTTCAAAAGGGCAACTTGTCTTCCTCGCTAAGCGAGTGCTGCCACCGCCATGTTTTTAAAACTATTAAACCCGCCCACACACAAAACTGCAGCCAATCAGATGACACTCTGCCAACTGGTAGCCAATCAGATGCTGCACTGCCAGCAAAAACATCCAGTAATTCTAGCTACCTCTTCAAACCACAAACAGTGGATAAACAGCAACTCTCTCTCTATATATAAAGATTTAAAACTTGAAAAACACATACCTAAAAAAAAAAAATTCACCATTACATAAATTGAATATGCAATGATATTGAAATATCACTGATATTTTCAGCAGTTTGATTTGTGACCTCACCCATGGCCCGCCACTCGTGAGGTCATAAGGTCAAACTGCACTTGGGGAAAATATCAGTGATATTTCCAGTAGCCCGATTGCATATCCTTTATATATATATATATATATTAGAGGCAAAAACTCCATTTAATGCATCAGTTAGGGTTGTTCCACAGTGACAAAAGTAGAGAAATTCAGTGTTAGGGTTGAAAGCCCCCTTTTGCCCCCAGCCCACCCCCCAACTGGCATTGGAGGCGTGTTGGTGTTGTCAGCCCTAACTCTCACCCCATCACATGTGTAAAGAAGCAGAGGTATAGGAGAATGGGGTGAGAGTTAGGACCGACGACCCCAAGGTGCACCCCGACACCGGTTGGGGAGTCCAAGGGGGGCTTTCAACCATAAAAACAAATTTCTTTGCTTTTGTCACTGTGGAACAACCCTAACTGATGCATTAAACAGAGTTTTTTGCTTCTAATTTCCCTTCTTTTTGAGAATGAGGAGATAAATAGGAAATAGAATATGATGGTGGAAGAGCGGGGCCCAAAGGGCCCAGCGCTCTCACTACATGATGTCTTGTTACATAGTAACAGGAACTGCAAAGCAAATGTAAGCTGCAATGGTGACACACATGGTAAAGCAAACATAAATGGTAAAGCAAACGTTAATAGAAATGCAAGCGTAAAGTGACACCGAAGCAAACAGTGATGCAAACGAACATGCAAGTGTGTACAAAAATGCAACTGGTAATGCACACAGTGATGGCACCGGTATCGAAAATGCAAATGTTAAGTGTTACAGCAACAAGAACACCAACCTAACAGAAACTAAAACGCAAATGGAAGTGCACATGTAAACGTGAACCTTAATGTGCACGGGCACGGTACCACAATTGTAAATGGAAATGGCAAAATAAACATGAAAAATAATGCCAAAGGAAACAGAAATGTAAACATGAACACAAACACGTCTGTAAACACAAACCGTAATGTGCACGGTCACATTACTGCAATTGTGAACACAAATGGTAACAGTAACAGCAACAAAAACACCAAAGGAAAAAGAAATGCAAAAGAAAATGCAAGCACATATGGAAACACAAACCGTAATGTGCATGGGCACAGTAAAGCAATAGGAAATGCAAATGGTAACAGTAACAGCAACGAAGATGCCAAATGAAAGACAAATGCAAATGGAAATGAAAGGGCAGCTGTAAATGTTAATGGGAATGCACACAGTGACGCAAACCGAAATGCAGACACAAACAGTAGAGGAAACGCAAATGGCAACAGCAACGCAAATGCAAGTTCAAATGAGAACACAAAGGGTAACACACACGGTGACATACACGGGAATGGTAATGCAAATGGGTACGTAAATGCAAGTGGAAACAGTAACTGTAACATTAACAGAAGTGCATACTCTGTTTTTCCCCAACAGCTGCATAGAGAAACACAGTGTGTACAAAGAATGTATGCATGATAATGGGCTTGAGAGCCGAAAATGAGGTGTTGGAAAACTAAATTGTTTATATCTCAGTAACTGTACGATGTAGAAAAAAAAATCACATGATTCATGATTTTCCTGGCTACATTTTCATTAGGTGCAGTGTACGCCACCATGTTAGTCTAAGGAAAAAAAACATCAAATTTGGGGTACCGTAACTTGCCAGCCATGCAATATTTTTTCACAAAACCACCAAAATGCACATCTGTGAGATGCTGGCTGCCTTCCCTCAAACTTTCAGCCCAAAAAAACAAACGGTTCTTTTGCAGCAGGGTGGCAAAGAACTCCTTTCATTTTGGCCATAGTCTGGAAAAGTAGTTTTGCAATTTGCAACACTTTTAGCAAAAATTTGCTAAAGTGTCGCAGGTGCAATACTACTTTGTGACACTACTGTTTACAGAAATTTGAAAAACATATTTCTGGGGTGTTTAACCCCAAAATAATGACATGGCTAGCATCCTCAGGGTCCGACTGGTGAACACAGAAAGAATTGTGTCCCTAGATGGTCCCAATTTTAAGTGCCAAGCATTCTTCTGATCACTAACTGAAAACAAAATGGCAGATTTGCGACACTACTAGGGCCATTTAAGACACTAAAAAGTGCATTTGCGTCACTTTAGAACTTTTTGTTAACTTTTCCCATTGACTTATAATGGGAATTTGTTTTTTAAATAACTTTTGAACGGTTTAATATTTTTTAATGAAATCTTCAAAAGGCATATCAGGGACCCAGCCACATATGTCCTGAAGTTTTTGGACTGGTCATGCAAACTGTGTGACCTGTAGGTGAGAGCAATGAATTTGCAAAAAAAACATAATTGCGCATTTGGTTGTTGCTTAATAACTCCGCAGCTGTATATCCAACCAGTACAAAAGTTGGCAGATCCCAAGATCTACCACACCCAATCACACAAACCAAATTTATGGCAAATCCATTGAACGGTGGCAAAGATATTAAGGTGCAAATATTCACCCTTTAACCTTAAAAGTGCTACTCAACCCTAACTATGGTAGCACTACCATGCTACCATTATATATATATATATATATATATATATATATATATATATATATATATATATATACATATGGGATACATGATGGGCATGAGTTGAATATAGAAAATATTTTCACTCCTGCAGAGTGAGCCTGGATATTTCATGAGTGCTGAAGGCAAGAGTGAAATATACAGTGCTCATGAGGCAGAAGTGAAAATATTTTTTATATTCCACAATGTGTACATCATGTGTCCTATTTATACAATGGTGGCCTCATTGCAAAATGTACAATTCGCGCAGGTTTAGCGCAGCCTGCGTGGCTTGCGCGGGTTTAGCGTGGGTTTAGCGCGAGTGTAATAAACAGTATTTATTTTAACTCTGCTAATGTCATCAGGATTTATTTCACTGGAGTGAAAATAACTTGTTTTATTTCACTGGAATATGTCTCACCCCAATTGTATAAATAAATAAATAAATATATACACACACATATATATATATATATATATATATATATATATATATATATGGGCAGTTCCATGAGAAGGAGTTACCAACGGAGTCCAAACTTTAAATGTAATTCCTAAAAAATTTAAAACTTGTGCCCAGTTCATTATTATACTGTTTAACAATATGTGACGTGGGGAGATAAAAAACATAACATCAGTGCTGCCTGATTTTAATTTCCTTGAAAAAAAAACATTACTTTTTCAAAAAGATGCATTTTCATCTGCCTAAATTGTGACATTGTGAACCACACATTAAACAGTGCAAGGCATTTAAAATAAACAATGCGATTTTCCCCAACAAAGTTATTTCTCATATTGTCATGTGTCCTGTCTTTCTTTTAAGATAAGCTTTAGCCTTTTAAATGTTGTCCTTCAGCGGTATTAGAGGTTTTAAAATTCAGTCGCTAAAGTAACTGCTGTAGTCCCCAATGGTTATGTTCGTCTTTTGCACCAAAAATTATATTTTTTAATGTTCCCCTCAGGAAAGTTTGCCTCAGAAACTTTAGAGAGCCACTGCTACATCAAATGATTTGTATTTTACATTACAGTACAGTGCTGATATCGGGCTCTGTGTCACGTTTGCCCCCGCTGTTTGCTGGTGTCCAGGATTCCCGTATGTTTGTTTGTCCCCCCCCCATAACCTGTTTATCCCTGAGAATCCCGTTGGAGCTGCTAGGTGTCCCAAGAGTGGGATGGGCTGTAACTCCATTTAAAACCCCCGGCATTTATGTTGGAGCCCCCTTTCTTAGCCTAAGAGTAAACAAGAAGATCTCCGTGTCTAGCCAGCATCACGACAGGTTACGAGAGCGACCACGTGCACCCCAGGTAAGCTGTGATTACTTTTGAGGCTATTGAAATGCCATCCAGATGCTCCTTGTTATCGGAGAAAATCCCCAAGACTCAGGTAATGTCTTTTCCAGACATCCCTTAATATTTGTGTGAGTTTGGGTTTTTTAAACCCATTTTAAGGTGCATTAGTCACCCGATGTAGCTTTTGGGGACTACAAACTGCCTTGAGTCTTTGTTTGTTCACTCCCATTGGGAGTCTGGCTGTACTGTTGGGGGAATAAAACATTGTTTATTGAAATGAGGGCTAGATGGGGTATTATTTAAGTTGGGTGGCCCCCTTCCCAAAGCCACATGGCTTCACTTTGATTTCCAGAGGCAAAGTTTTTTTTTTATTGTGTTTGGAGTGGTAATATGGGAATGGGGCAGTTATACTGTACAGTCTTGACTTACCTGGCACAGTTTTAAGCCTTGGTTGCAGCATTTTGACCAAATATATTTTTATTAGGAGGGATTATGAACGTGTCTGTGTGTGTGTGTGTGTGTGTGTGTGTGTGTGTGTGTGTGTGTGTGTGTGTGTGTGTTTGTGTGCCTTGCCCAGTTTTTTTCCAATGGTGATTTTGCAAAATCTTAAAACAACCGTCTGATTATCTAGGTTTGGATAATAACTAAGTGTTTTTATCAAAACACAATATCAAATCAAGCACCCTTTAAGAAAATTGAGATGCTTTGATAAAATACTTCAGCTTGCATTTTATATTTGACTTGTTTTGCTATGGTATTTTGGTCATAATGTGCTTTTTGATCATAGTTTGTAGTCTTGGTTATGTTAGGCCCCATGTGCTTGGAATCCCCATTATGTTCATCACCCATAAAGAGTTTTTTCTGATAGTAAAGCACCCTTATAATAAAATTAGTTGGCGGGCTGATGTATTTCAGTGTGCTGTTTATTTGGGGCTAGATTTGGATTTCCTCCCTGCTTTTTGTGTTTGCATAATGTGCTTTTTGTTCATAGCTTGTGGTCTTGTAGTCCCCATTATGTTCATCACCCATAAAGTGACTTTTATGAAAGTAAAGCTCCCTTAAAGTAAAATTAGTTGGTGACCTAATGTCTTTCAGTGTGTAGCTTCTTTTGTTCCGGATTTAGCTTATTTTCTTTGGTTTTCGGTTTCTCCATGGTGCTTTTTGTTCAATTTGTGGTATTTGTTAAGGTAGGCCCAGTGTGTTCATAATCCTCATTATGTTTGTCACCCAAGGGCTTTAAAAAGGTTACACCAGGCCGGTTCAGTGGCATGTAGTGCTGAGGCAACTATGCCGTACCTCCTGTCATGCTGCTGACCCATGTTCGGGGTGTGAATGTGCTGCTGGTGGAGAGAGAGGGAGAGGATCGAGTGTCCAGAGTACAACTCTCCCCTCCCAGGCAAGGAGGCTTGGTGTTTCCACCAAATGGCCTTCCCCAAGAGGAGGCATGCTGGTTGAGCGAATCAGTGGTGCCAACGAAGGGTGGAGCTGCAGAACTTTAACATGATAAAAAAAATAACCACACAGTGATTTGTAATTTGTTCTGGTCTCACAGCCTCTTTGCATTGAAACTTGAGGAGTCCAGACCAGATCTGTGAAGAGCCTTGGAGGTCAGGTACATGGCACTATGTTTTATTCAATGCTATTTTTTTTTTTTTGGCTCTCAGATTAGGATTAATACCTTTGAGTTAAGTGACTCGTGTCAAAGTAGGGTGCCCTGACATTTTGAAGAAGTGATGCCCTCACAGAGGGGACTAGGTTGAAACAGTTGGGGGGTAGCAGCCTGAAGAGGACGTTGTTGTTTTTAAACTCGGAGAATAGGCTGGGAGGAGAAAGGTGGGAGAAAGGAAGGGAGAGGAGCTTCCATCTCTGAGAGGGGACTCGTTTGAAAGAGAGGGGTGGGGGGAGTAGCCTGAAGAAGGTTTTGTCATTTTTAAGCTGAAAGTGTAGGTAATGAGGAGAATGGAGGAGACAGCATAGAAGAGTAGGGGTGAGAGAAGAGGAGGGGGAAGGAGTGTAGGGGTGGGGGTCACAGCAGGATTTGGATGGGATAGTGAGGGAGATGGTGCATGGACAATTGAAGTTAAGACCAATAGTGCTCATTTAGGAAGACTAGTTAAAGCAACCACAAACCTCTGCAAGCTCTAAGTGGGATCGGGAGGCCGGTTTTGAAGTGGCTAAGCTTGGTGCATTCAGTAAGGGCAGCCAGTAGCCCATTGTACCACTTAGGCAGTTAAACTATGGTTTATGGGGATGCAGATTAAGCCTAAATGATGCAAAGTGTTTGTCTGGCACACAATCACCGGACAAAAAGAATAAGCACACAGTGATTTATTTTTTTTTTATTGTTACAGCATCTTTGCTTCGACAACACTTCGACAACACTTGAGGAGTCCAGACCAGAACTGTGAAGAGGCTTGGTGGCCAGGTAAGTGTCACTATGTTGGTTGCAAGGAGACCCAGATTTCATTCTGTGGAGAAAAAAACACTAAATATAATTTCTCATAGCATTTTGTTGTAGGCTGCATAGTGGTGAACAGCAGTGCAAAGCTGAAGTTCATTAGCAAGCTGATTAGGGGATATGCAACAATGAGTGGTAGTAAGAAACTTGTTACAGTCACACAGGAGTGTGGTGTGCATATTACAGAACACATACAAACAAAGGGACTTGGAACAGTATTCCAAGTGGCATGAGTTCAAGTTCCAGCTGAGGCACTTACTACTTTCTCTCCCTTTGGTTGTATGTATTCCATAATATGCACACTGCAGTCCTGTGCAATTGTAAGAAGTAAATATGTGTTTAGTGGCAAGCTGTGTGTGGGCTGATATGGCTTCTAATAATATCCAGTGAGTTTAACACAATATTTATTTATTGGCTTCTTACATGAATTTTTTTTCTGATATGACTTCAAATTTCTTTAACAAATAAAAATGATTGCATTACTGAATTAGCTGGTCTGGAGAGCAGATTTTATTGCTGTTAAATATTGGTGTAGCCACTGGGTTGTGCATTTGAGAAAGAGTAATGTGTTCAGGGACAGCCCAGGATCTAGTTGTCTCAGTGGTGCAGCTGGTTAGCACAATCAAAATGGTATTTCAGGTGGCTTGTGTTCAATTCCCAGCTGAGGCACTTGCTTCTTTCTCTCCCTTTGGTTGTATTGGTGGGGAAAAAACACCTATCTCTCTAAGGAATGACGGAGACCATCTAAACCTCAATGATCAGTGCTGTGACCAATTCTCTTTAATGTCTTCAGGAGCAACATTGTATTGAGATTCTTTGGTGGCACTGCAGTATGATTATTCTGGTGTTTCATTGTGAAAGTTAATGTTTAATTACAAAAAAAGAGGCAACATTGGACAGGAGCTGGATCAGTAGGTCTGCCTCTTTGTGGCAGAAACAAGTGTAAGCAACAATGGTAAAGCCACCCCAATGGCTGGGTTTGCTAAGGAAAGACAAGTTATAAAGCAAAGCAATAATACAGCAACATCCAGCCCACAACACGGACAAAATGGAATTACTTGAAATATCAGCAATGTTTTATTAACAGTAAAATGCAGGTCTCCAAGGTGTATTGTATGTACCCTGGGTCAGGGATTACCAGTGGGGCTGGTGAAACCAGTTAAAGGTTTGTGGGCCCCACTTGTAATCCAAGGTACAGTGTACATGCACCTTGGAGGTCAGCATTTTTCTGGTAATAAAACATTGCTGATATTGACACTAATTTGTTTTTGTATTTGTTGTGGGCAAGGTAATGCTGGATTATTGCTTTGTTTTTGGACACCAAAATCTGGATCCAGGTGGACACTCCGTGGTGTGTGGATAGGATAAACATGGTCTTGAGAACTCTAGGCAGCAAACCATTACCTTTTTAATGGTTTTTAATTTTGAGTTTGATCTTTATCTATGTTTTTATCCCTCTCCCAGAACAAGGTCCCGGCACACAGTCATACATGCACATGGAGATGCGCACATACACTGTGGCACCAGCTCAGCACCTTGTGCCCACCTGTAGCACTGCTACCCCTTCCTGCCGATGCTACACACCAGACCTTCACCCCAGAGGGGTGACGACACACACCAACCAGCCCTTGGGAGAGGAGAGCTGCCTTGTGGCAGTTCAATCCCACTATTCCCCCACCCATGCCAGAAACACAGTGATTGTTGTTTGTTTCTAAAACTGGGTCACCGGCAAAGCATGAGTTGAGGCGACCAGCACCTCAGCCCTCTGCACCACCAGGCCAGCTCAAACAATTACCCTTTTCAGGTACTTGTTCTTTTCCCTTGTAAGTACAATAATGTTTTGCTGTTAGTAAGTGTGATGTGTGGAACAGCTTGTTAGTATGGTAGCTGATGATCTGCTACCCCACAGTTACATCAGTATTGTGACCGCACTGACTGTGATATCAGTGCTACTTAGGAACAGCAAGTAAGTGAATGCCAAAGGAATTGCCTGTGATGTCGCTGGGATCATAATGCTGATGATGCATTGTGGGGCAGTAGAGTTGTCAACTATCAGGTTAACAGCTGTTAAACACATCCAGCACAGTATTATCACATGCCAACTTTCTGATGAGAAAAGAAAATCAGAGAATAGAAAGTTATTGACTTCTAGCTCAGTTTTGTGTTTCCTGTCTGCCAGTATTGGATTCAATAGCTCTTAACATTTCGTCTTCAAGTGGAAAACCATTGCCGTGTTCTTGCATGCATTTCTCAGTGTTTTTTAATGGATATTGTTAAGTCTCCACCTTATCTGTGTGTTCTCTTAGTAGGAAACATTGCCACTTTCATGCATACACATCTTGTCACAGTCTTTAACAAATGTTGTGTGGCCTTGTCCTTACCTGTGTGTTCTCCAAGTAGGAAACATTACCACTTTCTAGCATGCGTGCCTTGTAGCTGTTCTTAACAAAACATGTAGTCTCCTCCTTACCTGTGTGTTCTCCAAGTAGAAAACACTTGCCACATTCTTGTATGCATGTCTTGTAATGGTTCTTAGCAAAACGTGTGGCTACCCCCTTACCTGTGTGTTCTCCAAGTAAAAAACCCATGCCATATTCTTGCATGCGCATCTTGTAACGGTTCTTAACAAAACGTTGTGCGGTCTCATACGCAAATTTATGTGTTCTCTAATTGGATCCTTTTTCATGTTCTCTATTTCACATATTTTTACCATGATCCCATCTTCACTTGTTGGCAAACCATACCCAACATGTGTAGTCTAACCTCCAAGAATGAAGTGTGCAGTCATAGACTTTCATCAGTGTTTTTGATGCCATGAAAGCATTACAATGAAAGTGAGAACAAGTTCATCTAGTCAGCTCTGACATCAGACATTGCCATTTCCAGAATTCACTCAGCATTCAGAATACTGTCATTTCAAGTAAATGATGCATTCTTCTAATTTGTTTTGTTTATTATCCAAGATTATAGACAATGGAACCATGCCAGAGAAGACCCTTTGTTTCTGTCTTGGAATTGCTGCAAAATGCATTGAAAAATTCTTCACATGCATTGGCATCAAAAGACAAAAGTTGCCGCTACAGAGAGAAGATCAAACAGGACCCACACGGTATCAAGAGTATTTGCAGAAAGCTTCAGTACGTGTGAAAGCATATTGGCAGAATTTGGATTAAGAAAATAAAAAAGCACAAAATGAGAAGACCAGGCTGAGAATGCAGAGATACAGAGAGAGGAAAAGGGCAATGGCTGCAGCAGACAAGAGCACTGTTGCATTCAAAATAAACACCAGAGCAGAACAACAAAAAAAACAGGCACAACAAGAATATTAGAGAGAGAAAAAACGTCAACAGCGTGATCAAATGAGTGCTCAAAAGAGAAGATGAATAAATGAAAAAAAGCATGAAAAATATCAAATGCAACATGTGGCAAAAATAAGAACACCAGACAACATAATCAATTAAATGAGCAATACCATAACCGTAGTAACCACTCCAGTAACCACAACTGATGAATTGACCACTGTGGACAATATCTCACAAGAAACTCCAAAGGTGGACTTGAGAACAGACTGTGAAGTTTTAAAAGCTGTTCAACGGGCTCGAGAGGGATTACCATGGTCACCAGTGTGCTTTGCAGCAACAATTAAAAGACTGCTACTATCCTGCTCACCCTCCAAGAAGGCAGGACTGGCAAAGAGGAACATCTTTACATCAGTTGACCACCTACAGGGTAAATTGGTAGAGGTATTGAATGACAAAATGGAAGAGGCAAAACAAATTACACACAGAAAAAGTAGGGAGGCATCCCGGGAATTGATTAAAATGGTGCTTGTTTTAAAGAAATACGAACTGTTGCGAACTGCAAGCAATATCTTGGGGATCAGCTGGAAAAGGCTGATGAAGGTAAGTACTCAAAAGCAACAAAACAAAAGGCACAAGTCTGCTCTCTCTTTAGAAGCCATCAAAAGAAACTGTGAAGAAACTGTCCGTGAATCTCTTGTCTTCATTTTCAGTGACCTAAAGCATGACCATCATGCTGTACGGCATTTCATCAAAATGTCAAACTCCCACCTTAAAGATGTCCGTGGTATCAACATACAGTACAAAAGCAAGTTCACTTCACAGATGGTTGCGTCAGACAATATGTCAAAGTGGGCTTTTCAGGCAATTTCTTTCGCACCCTCAGGCTATGGATTCCCAATTGAGAGAGCATATTTTGGGTCCCAGCATGGGAAAGGACCATCAGATGGGGAAAGTGCTGTCATGAAGTCATGTGCATCACAAGCAGTTGTATCATGTCAGGCAGTCATTGTGAATGCAGAAGACTTGTATAATTACTGCAAGAACTATCTAACAAAAGAGCCAGACAGTGATGGGTGTAGCCATAAGATTTGCACTTTCTTCTGGGTTGACAGCAATGACATTAAACGAAACATGCATAGTAACATCAAAACAATACCAGGGACCCACCAAATATACAGTGTAAAGTCAGTGAAAGCTGGAGTAGTTGCAGTCAAAGACTTTGCATGCTTCTGCAGACAATGTCAACAAGAGTTACCTTGTGAAAACAGGAAGTATGTGGGGCAATGGACAGTTAAGCATTTAACAATGGCTTCTGTGTCCACTTCACGAAATATCCGTGTTGGCCTGCTGCACACTGAACAGTCACATGAATGAATGCCAGGATCTGCCAAAACTAGTGGTCACTCAGCTGAGACTACTAACATCCCTACACCAGTGGAAGTGTGTGCTACTCAGAATAACATTGCCTCAAATGATGTAGCCCCCTCAACAAGCGTCCAAACTGATCTTCCTGAGGACCAGTGTTTTCCCAAGGACCCATGTGTTCTGCTACCTGAGACCACCACACACAGTGTGCAGCCAGTGAAAATGAGAATCATGCCCTCAGGCCCAATTGAAGTTGGGAAACTGTATGTTGTTTATTACTCCAATGCATTCTACATTGGTGAGGTCACAGCAGTATGTAACCAGTAGTACACCTTCAAATTCCTGCACCAACGTGGGGAGTCAACATTTACATGGCCACGGATTCAGGACTACGACAGTGTAAAATGTGCCCAAATATTTTATGGACCAGTACAGCTTCAGGGAGAGAAAATCTTTAAAATCAGCACTGAAGTACTGGAAGAAATAGATGACAAGTATTTGAGACTGAGGCAAGAAATGAATTAGGAATGTATTGGAGCTTTTCACAAGAGTTGAGACATATCCACTGACAAGAATAGTAAACAATCTTGTGCAAATTAAATGAACAACACTTAGCTAAAGTTCTATGAAATCATATTCAGTTGTTTGCAGGACAGCTATAGTTTGTTTGCTTTCCTGCCATACACAATTGACTTAAATGAACTGCAGGGCTGGGAAGGATGAATAGAAACTTATCTTGTAAATATTTCATATTTCTACTGCTTGCTGTTGATTGGTTTGTATTGTGTGATGGATAACATTAGTATTATGTAATGAATAGTAGCTTCAGTAAAACCATTTCAACCTCAAAAAGGTGTTTGGTGTCCATGTTACGTGTGCAACCTTAAAGATGCACTAACCTCATGCCCATGTAAGGGAGTTAACAGACTACCACACCCCATATTCACTGGTACAGCACACATGTTAAACATACTAACAAATGTTTCCTAATATTAGTTACCAAACCCCACATGCAAGTCACATTTCTTTGGTGTCCCTTGTTACGTGTGAAACTTTTATGACCCATTTTCTCAGGTACTGATGAGGAAGTTATATCCCAATATATCCACTTAATAAGTGGTTGGGAGCAGCATCATAAAACACATAAGAAAATTCATCTACTTTGGATTTTAAAAATTGACAATCACGTCACACTTTGGTAACCCTTTCCATGAAGATGCCCTATATATATATATATATATATATATATCTATATGTATATGTATCTGTATTATATATATATATATATATATATTATGGTAGTTAGGTCGAGGAGCCATTTACATGTTAAACCTAAAAGTTTGCACCTTAATGACTTTGCAACTGTTCAACGCATTTGCTGAAATTTGGTATACACGATCAAGAACCTTACATCTTGGGATTTGCCAGCGATCGTACTGTTTGGATATACGGCTGCAAAGTTATTAAGCGTGATCTGTGCACACGTTTACACTTTTTTGGAATTATTTGCTCGTCTCTACAGGTCGCATGGTTTTCACGACTGGTCCAAAATCTTCAGGGAATGTGTGGCCAGGGTCCTCGATGTGCCTTTTGAAGATTTCGTGAAAAAATATTAAACGGTTCAAAAGTTATTCAAAAAACAATTTCCCATTATAAGCCAATGGGAAAAGTTAACAAAAAGTTCGACAGTTTCTCAAATGCAGTTTTTGCTTTTGCAAATGGCCCTTTTACTGTCACAAATCCATCATTTTGTTTTCAGTTGGTCATCAGAAAAATGCTTGGCATTTAAATTTGGGACCCTCTAGCAAGCTAATTCTTTTTATATTCACCTAGTCGGACCCTGAGGATGCTAGGTATGTCTTTATTTTGGGGTAAAACACCCCAGAGATATGTTTTTCAAATTTATGGGAAAAGTACTTTCACAAAGTACTTTTGCATTTGCGACACTGTCGAATGAATTTGCGAAAGCTTTCACAAAGTTTGACAGTACTTTTCCAGGTTGTGGAAAAATGACAGCAATTCTTTGCCACCCTGCTTCAAAAGAACAGTTTGGTCTTCTGAGCTGAAATTTGGAAGGAATGCAGCCAACAACACACAGATGTGCCTTTCAGTGTTTTGGTGAAAAAAATATTACAGGGCGGCAAAGTTATGGCACTCCAAAATTGATGCTTTTTCCCATAGGATAACATTACGGCGCCCACCGCATTACAGGAATCCTTTGCCGCCCTGCTGCAAAATATCAGTTTGGTCTTTTGGGCTGAAATTTGGAGGGAAGAAAGCCAACATCCTACAGATGTGCCTTTCAGTGGTTTAGTGAAAAAATATTACAGGGAGCCAAAGTTATGGCACTCTGAACTTCTATTTTTTTCCCATAGAATAACATTACGGCGTTTGCCTCACCTTTTAGGGCCCATATCTCAGAAACAGTGGGAGATACAGATTTTTTGTCAGAAAAATGTTTAGCCCCCTGATAGGGGCTAAGCAGAAAACTAGCCAGGAAAGTCATAAATCATATGACTTTTAAATTTTTTTCTATGTCGTACGGTTCCTGAGATATAAGCAATTTAGCATTCCAACTCCTCATTTTCTGCTCTGAGACCCATTATTATGCATACATTCTTTCTACTCACTGTCTTTCTGTATGTAGCTTTTGGGGAAAACCAGCCTGTGTGCTTACATTACTGTTACCCTTACCGCTTCTGCTTGTGGTTCCGTAACCGTTTCACTTACTGTTCCAGTCTACAGCATCATGTGCGTTACCCTTCACATTTTCATTTGCACTTGTGTTTGCATTACTTTAACCATTTGTGTCTATAGTACTGTTTATCTTTCTGTTTTGCTTTGCATCACCATGCGCATTAACATTTGTGTTTGAGGGCACCGTGTTACTATGTGAAAAGACATCACGTGGTGCATTACATTCACTATTCATCATTATCCTTCTCAAAAAGAAGGGAAATTAGAGGCAAAAACTCCATTTAATGCATTAGTTCGGGTTGATCCACAGCAACAAACATGAGAAAATTCGGTGTTAGGGTTGAAAAGCCCCATTGGACCCCCCCACCCACACCCTCAAACAGCATTGGGGTGCGCATTGGGGTTGTCGGTCCTAACTCTCATCCGATTCTCCTATACCTCTGCTTCTTCACACATCTGATGTGGTGAGAGTAAGGGCCGGCAACACCAATGCGCACCCTGATGCCAGTTGGGGATGTGGGTTGGGGCGTCCAAGGGGTGCTTTCAACCCTAACACCAAATTTCCTTGCTTTTGTAACTTTGGAACAACCCTAACTAATGCATTAAATGGAGTTTTTTGCATCTAATAAATGCATCTACATGCATACTCACCCACTAGATGTCCTGTGGGGATGTCCCCACTCTTGAATCGATGGCACAGTGCCAACTGGTACCATATGAATGAATCATGTGCTCCCCCTGGGTGCGTGGTGCAGGCATTGATGATACGCCCACTAGCATCACACACCACCTGGCAGTTGGCACCTGACCCCTGTGCACTTTGTGCCTTTTGTGTGTGTGTGTGTGTGTGTGTCCATCCATGTGGCGTGTTACTGTTCACTCCTCCCTGGTTGTATGTGTGTGCTTCTGTGCCCTGCCACTTCCCTTGCTGTCATGCACCCCTGGTGTGTTTCCCTGTGTGTATGTGGGTTTTGTCCTAGCCACTGTTGGTTGCACATGGCCCCATGACTTACTTGTGTTGGGTAAAGTGCTCTTGTGTGATGGTGTCCGGTGCAGCTGGGCCAGCCGGATCAGTCGGGGGTCCCGTTGCCCAAGGGGGGGCTGCCCATCCCCATCATCACCGGCATCACTGTCGTCCCCATCGCTGTCCCCCTCTTCAACCTGTATGGCTATCCCACAGTCTTTGGCCATGTTGTGCAGGATACAACAGGCCAGGAATATCCCACAGGCCTTTGAGGGGCTATACTGTAGGGCACTGCCGGAGGTGTCCAGGAAGTGGAACCGCACCTTCAGCATCCCAAACACCCGCTCAATGATGTTGCGTGTGGTGGCATGTGTCTCATTGAATCATTGCTGCGATGGGATCATGGGCCATCGGTAGGGTGTGAGCAGCCAGGGATGGAGTGGGTATCCACTGTCACCTATGTGGGGATAGTGTAGGTTAGTGTCTTGTTCAGGCTCAGACTGCCCCAAACCCTGTGTGCCACACCCATGGCTCCTGTGGCTTACCCCCCCTTGCCCACGATTTGTCAGTTCTACATGCATACTCACCCACTAGATGTCCTGTGGGGATGTCCCCACTCTTGAATCGATGGCACAGTGCCAACTGGTACCATATGAATGAATCATGAGCTTCCCCTGGGTGCGTGGTGCAGGCATTGATGATACGCCCACTAGCATCACACACCACCTGGCAGTTGACACTGGCATATCCCTTCCGGTTCATATAGGCGGCCCCATCAGGGCCAGGTGGCATGCGAATGGCCACAAGGGTGCATTCTATCACCCCTAGCATGCCAGGCATACCTGTGGAACTCCTGTATGTTTGCTGTGCACTCCGCCGTGGTGCTGGGGAAATGGATGTACTCCGCAGCATGTGGCAGCAGTGCGCTGAGCAATTGGGTGAGGATGCGTGATGTGGCCAACTGTGTTATGCCTGTGATGTCCCCTGTTGGTCTCTGGAAGGTACCCGTGTTGAGCAAGCACATGCAGGCTGTTACCTTTGTCTCCACTGACAGAGCATGACTCTGTCGTGTGGTGCCTGCATCACATCACTGCACAGCTCACAGAGCTGCCTCAGTAGTGCCCTGTTCAGGTGGTACCGGTCCACAATCTCGACATCTGAGTACAGCTCAAAGCTGGTGTTGGCTCGGTACTGCCTGTTGGGGGCGTACCGCTGACGGGCCCTTCCACAGCCCCGTCCCCCTGCAGCATGCCTTCTCTCCCCCCTCATTACGGCTTCCATGTGGAAGGTGGCACTGTCCATGTCCCTGGCTTGTGTTTCCCCCCTGTCTGTTGTTGCTGTGTTCCCCCCCACTGTCCTGACTGCTACCTCCACTGCACCGGGTACACCTACTGGCCTCTGCTCACTGTGGCCCCACACACCTTCCCTTGCCCCTATTCTGTTCTCTTGTTTCCCTGACCTGCCCTCTTTGTCCCTCTTGAACTGTCTCTCTCCCAGCCTCATGTGGCTTCCCTGTAGCATTCTTGTGCCTCTTCCTTGCTCCTTTTTATGTTGGCTCATTTCCGCTATGGCACAACTTCCACCTGATTCACTGTTGCGCATTGTGCAAGTCTTTGAACATCGCACTGTGCACTTTATGCATGGTTCCATCCCCTTCGGTTGTGCATGCCTTCATTATCATTGCGCTGTTGCTCAGCATGTTTTCAGTGGTGCAACTGCCTCCTGCTGAATATCGCAGAATGGCGCATTTTCTGACTTGCGCTGGCGCAACCCTAGTGCGCATTGCGCAACCCTTTTGAATATCCAGCCCAGTGTCTTTTCGGTAACAAAATGGCTTGGGCAACATTGAATCATATAAAAGTAAAGTCCTACAGAGGCTTGTTGAAAAATACTAGAGAACTTTACAAGAATCTTCAATAGCTGAGAGCTTAAAGTATCTATTTCTATTTAAAATAAGTCTGCAGAATCTAAATCATGTTTAGCTTTTCATGAAAAAGAAAACACCATAAAGCTCTATGTGAATTCAGGTTCAGTACCTGTGAGGGGCATGGCCTTCATTTGCCTTTGATAACTCTAACAAAAGAAGTGGAAAGTGTATTTGCTCTGATACAGTAATGTTAATAGTGATTCATGTTATGTTTAAATGCCCTGCTTTCAAAAAGGATAGGTCAATGTATTGATTTAATTTATACATTGAGCCCCACTACTCTAAAATGCCTAATTTGTTAGAATATCTGCCCTTTTTTGAAGAGAAACACATAAATTATGCCACTGCTTCCTTTGAAGTTGCTGCTTTAACAAGTTTTGGCAAGAAAGAGCCTTTATAGATGCAGCCAAGCTGACTGAAGTCATGATGGAACACAGCACTCTCCATCATGTCCAGGAATGGCCCCTGGAGTCTAGTGCACAAGCGTGATGACTCGCACATGCACACTGGGCTTCCAGCAGCCATCTTGAACATGGTGGACTGTGTTGTGTTCCTATTGGCAAAATAATGTGCCCATGGTGGGGCTGGGGATTGAGCGCACTGTTTTGGAGTTGGAGAAGGTTCATGCTAAAACTCCAAAATGGAAGCATTCTGTGGTGTCAATCTAGTAGCTTGTTTTTAGAGACTCACTTCCCCTAAAAGTGCATTTACCCAGGATAACCCACACCCGGGAGTGTTATTGCACTTATAAAATGGGTGTATATTGAGAAACTGTGATATTCGTTTTAAAAAATTGTAAAATATATAAAAAAAGTCTCATTATGTTGTAAATAGTCTCTCTGCTTCCCACATACTAAAAGGGACATTGTACTATTGCCCAATATCTCTAGGGGCCCTGTGCTGTGCCACACTGTATTTCATAGACTAGCCAGGTCTCTATGTTAAGCCACCAATGAGACCATGATCCACATTCTAGAAAAGTTGTGCTGCTCTCATGTTTCCTTCAGGTGGAGAGTGTGAAAGAGAGCAATGAATCAGTGTGCATTTTGGGTCAGGAGGGGGATCAAGTGGGTCAGAAGGGAGAGCAACAGGTAATGTCTAACAGTTTCAAACAGAAACAGCACATTCTAAGTGTTGTAAGTCATTGTTCCTTTTTAACCTTTTTAAGGGAGCTGCTCCCTAGGAAGACAAACATGGTTGCCAAATGCTTTAGAGTTGGTAGCATAATGATATGCCTGATACAGTGGCCAGTGGTCCAGGAGCTGGTTTTAAGTGTAGTATAGTTAGGATTACCATCTGTTGGGATTTTGTCAAGACTGTCCTGGTTTGGGCAGCTGTGCCCTGCCCAAAAATGTCACTCTCTAAGGATTGGGAAAAAAATACGTACTTGTTTTTCTCTCGAAGTTGCAGAAAACAAATACCTTAACTAAAATAGCTTAAAATCATAGGAAGCAATATGAACAACTAAAAAACTCCATCAATTAGCATTAGTTCTGATGATTCAGAAAAAACCAATATGTTGCATTAGTCAAGGTTACCTATTATCCTATGAAAAATCATGTATTAGTATGAAATGTCCCACTTTGAACTTCTGAAAAGGTGGTAACCCTATGGTATGGTCTAAATAAGAAACATAACTGGAGTATAGGGTTCAGTTCTGGAGGACTCATCTCCATAAGGATATAGATGCATTGGAGAGGGTCCAGAGAAGGGCTACAAAGATGGTGCAGGGTATGCAGGGAAAGTCATATGAGCAGAGGTGTAAGGAGCTGGATCTGTACAAGCTGGAGACAAGGAGGGAGAGGGGAGACATGATTGAAACTTTTAAATATGTAAAGGGACTCAATAAAGTGGGAGAAGAGTGTTTACTTACAAGTAAGGAGGGTGTGGAATCTAGAGAGCACATCCTTAGACTGCAAGGAAAAAGATACAGGGGCAGTGTGAGAGGACATTTCTTCACAGAGAGGGTGGGGGAGCCCTGGAACAGACTACCAGATGGAGTGGTGGGGCTAAATTGGTGGAAGAATTCAAGAGGGCATGGGACAAGCATATGGGGCTGGGTATCAGTGGGTGGCAGGGCTGGCAGGAAGGGGGAGGTGTAGGGGGAAAAAAGGGCAAATTAGATGGGCCAGTGTGGTCTTTTCTGCCATCAAGCTTCTATGATTCTATGATAACCAGATACCCCTTTGAGCCAATCAGCTTTATTTATTTTCAAGACCCCTGTTATAAAGCCCATTACTGCTTACCTTGTTGGGTATTTTTGCTTGCACTTTTCTCTGTAAACTGAATGTGCAATATAACTTGAGCTAAACACTTTTTTTCTTCATTTTATGTAAATAAGACATAAGATCTAAGTAAATTATGAGAAATTGTATTTGCCTGGCTTTCATGTTGCACATTTCTTCATTTATCAAGTATTGATGAGTCTCTCTCTCCCCACCCCACCTGAGAAATTATACTTTTAACATGTCATAAATTACCACTGTGTGTCTATGTTAAATGACTGTCTCTCTCTGCTTACCTGGTTTTAAAGGTCATGTGCAAAAATATAGCATTTTAAATTAACCGATCACAGTGTTCAGCTCTGTGGGCTTAGTTATTGTTCTGTAATGTATTATTTTTACCTTAGTGATTGTTTTAATATATTAAATTAATCTTTATTTTGAACTTGCATCCTGTGCCTCATGTTGCTGTTTACAGTTCTGTGTTCCCACCAGACTGTGATGAGGCAGGGAGCATAATGACGTCATTGGGTGGCTGTGAAGGATCACAAGCTGTCAGTGCTGTCAGTAACTGTAGTATGTCGTAGGGATATTTCTGCATTGTTTTCATCAAATCAATCTAATTAATAAAAGACTGATTTAGCAATGTCATTAGATGGGGAGACATTGGAATTGTAAGCACTGTCTTGCAGAACAGTGTGTAACATTGAACTCTATTCTTTTGAGCCCTCTTCTAGTGGGACTACAATGTCTTCCACATCAGGAACTGATCTGCCTTATGGCAGTAGTGACTGCAGTGAAGTAGAGGGTAGTTCTTAACTTTCTGTAGATGACTGGTAGGTTAATTACATAGTAAATTGGCTTTCTGGGTTATTCAACTGTGCTTCTCAATCCAATCTGAATGTTTATCCGTGTGGTCATCATAAGATGAAAGTACTGTCTTCCATTTATACAGCATCCAGTAGCACTCCTCCCATCCTAAATAATAAATTAAATGCAAACCGTACTAAGTAAATTCTGTTCCTGCCTCCTGAGTCCCTGGATTTCTAGTGTCACCTCCCTCCCTGGACCTACTTATGGACAGCATGTCATTCCAAGCAAAATGGCACTTTTTATACTCACCCCTACAGCAGACTGCACAGCCCTCCAGTTACCAACCACCATCTAATTACTGTTATAAAGACCACCGTTACACATCCAGAAGAGCTGCTCACACACTCTCAGTCATTATTTGTGTAATTAGTTTTCATGTGATTTATTAATTGAATGAGTGAATAGCAGTGCCATGCCTCCCCATGTGCCAGAGTAGAGATTATTGAATTCCATGCCACAAAATGCTGCTGACCTCTAAGCCATAAACTATGACACCCTCCTCAGGAAGATGTGTGTGTACACAGAAGTCATCAAAGGCAGGTCCATTTCCGGGGTGTCTCCACCTCGGGCATCTGACATCCACAGTTTGCTGGGTGGCAGAGCTGCATGAACTGCTCAACACATCAACAGTTTCCTTTCAAAGTTGTGTGAACCAACAGTAAAATTTGCCTGAGTGGAGGAAGCCACCATTTGAACTGTCCATGCATGCTCAGCATATCCTCCACTGCCTTTCACCACTCTGAGCAAATGGAGTTAGCCAAGCAGCAATTCATTTTGTAATGCATTCACAGTGTAGGACAAAGGTGGAGGCTAAGGGGCTGAAGCTCCATATTCATAAATGTACTCATCAGAGACTGTCATCAGTCAAGGTTTGCAGCAGCAGCAGCATAGCATTTCATACATTTTTCTTTTTTTTATGCATACTGCTGACTGTTGCTGCATTCCTAACCTGCTCTGTGTGTGTTATAAACATTTTTCCTGACTTCAAGATGTGAATTGAGGATCTGTCCTGGCATCGCCCCCCCATATTATACCAGTTGTTGATTGCACCTACTCCCTGCACTTCTCCATACACCCGATCTGATCCTGCTAGACCTCCAACACCTACCCATCAAAGGACAGTGCTATTTACTGCACTGGGACACTCACCAGAAGATGGGATGAGGGTTTGGGAAATTACAAGTTGCCTTCCTTCCCCTTCCTTAGTAAACTCTTTAAGAAATCCCTCTGTGTCATCATGGGAATGCCTTCTGTGTGTTCATGTTGGTTGGTAGTTGAGGAGGTGTCACCAATGCTAAGCAGTGTTGGTAAGTGACACCAATCTGTTTGTGTGGGGGAAGCTAAAGTTTGTGATGGACTGAGAGTGGTGTCCTGAGTGTAGGGAGATCATGGAATGGACAGCATATCATCCACTGCATTACTATACCCAGTGTGTAAGTAATAGAGCTGCAGCAATTATTCTACTATCATATAATTTACTCTTATTAATGCAGAGAACTGAAGACATTGTTCCAGGTGGTCATGGTGTGGCTTGGAAAATGTAGTTTTAGTGGAAATATTATTAATCAATGGTGCTACAAAGATAGTACCTTTCCAATAGAAATTATATACAAAACTGCTGCTAATAAAAAATGCAGGAAATCCATTACAAGAATCAAGTCCCACTGCAGTCCCTAAGGCTTTTAGTAGTTGGAAATGACTGGACCTCCATACAGCAAAGGACCATAGATTCCCAAAAAACACTTTCTCGATTTGTCATGCTGGGACTCAAAAGATGCAACAATTCCCAACTGGCAAGACAGATAATGACACTCTTCATGGGAGTGAAACTAGGGAGCAGAAGACTACAGTTTCTGTACTTATTGAAAAATATAGAGTAACAAGTCATTTACCACAGGATTGAATGAGACTGTATAAAAATATGTGATCGCATACAAAATAGGACTACTTAGTAAAACTTTGAAATGTACAAATATAATACTGAGCTGCTGTTAAAATCAGTAAACATCCTGGAAAAGACTCTGAAATTAACTGTCACACACCATAAATAGTAATATACCATATATGAACTGAAGCCTAATGCTAAATTCCAGCAAACAAACTTCAGTTAATCAGTCGAAGGCAGTAATGACTGTGAAAAGGTCCTCTATATAATCAATATAAAAGATTTAGTATAATGACATTAAATGACATTGTATGGAGGGAGAAAACAAATGTACTGTAGTTGGATCAAATAAAGAAACACACAGAGATGTCCAAAAATGCTGATTGTGACACAAACTGTTCGTCTGATTGTGCCAACATGGAATAAGGCTGCTGAACATCACTGTCAATGTGGGCAATTAATAGGTTCTATGGCATAGTATTTAGAAAACAAAAGGTTTAGCTCACAGTAGTAAAAATGAAAAGGGTTGTTATGAATTCATACCATGCAGAATTGGCCTGGCAAAATGATGGCAATACAAAGAAGGTTGCCATGATTGTTTCACAAGCCCGATTGAATGAAAAATGCCAAAAACCAAAAAATATATATATACAATTCATGATTTTAATAACAGACACCTGTCAATGCAAAGATGATTGTGCAACTACACAAACACACAATACTTGTGAATCAGACCAGTAAAAGATGTGAGAAGTCACTGCCTAATGAAACAAAACTCAAATAAATAAAACACAGGACACAAGGAAACATTGAAGTTTTTTGGGGGGGAGGTATTCTCGATGACTGGACTGTCCAACGATGATCCAGATGATCACAGCAGTAGCAGGAACTGTGAGGAGCAAACAACTTGGGCACGGCAAAGTGCAGCTGTCAAAAGCACACACCAAGTGAAGTCATCTCACTCCTCACGTTCCCCATGCTGCTCCAGAATGGTGCCAATTCACTTACAACAGAAGCCTCAATCCCCTTCCCATTCCTCCTGTACTTACTGCAGAAAATAGCAGGAAATAAACCGCAGCCCTGACACCTCGGGACCATGTCAAAAATCCTGACATCATGACTCTACACAGTCACCAAAGGGCTCCCTCACCACAAAAAAAAAAGAAATTGTGACTTTGAAGCAATACAAAAAAAAGCAAATTTAAAAGAAAGCCCATTTTCATGGGTGGGTGAACACAGTGTGGGGGTGGTGGTGAAGTCAAGTATAACATCACGAAAGAGCACACCAGTGAAACAGAAAATCAATGATTCAGGTAGCAGCCCCACCTACTGGCAGAAAATACTGTGGACTTTTTTTAAAAACATACTCCTCCACACACAAAAATCCCATACAAAATCCATAAACATTTTTGTTTTTTTGCTTTATTAACACAAGCCACGATATAATAGCAATAAGACACTCCAGATTGTGTGTTATTGCATAATAACATCACTCCCCAAGTGGTGGAAGCACTCAGCTTCACCTCTTGCTGCAACCCACTCAAGGAGTGACATTATTACACATTATACAATGGCAAGAAAATTTCCTGGACTCTGATTGGTCAGTGTGTGCCTGAGACAGTGATGATATTACACAATAATATCACTGTGTTGATTTTTTGGAGGATTATATGGATATTTTTTTTTAAAAACAATGATATAGTGCCTCACTAAAAATCTACTAAAAACATTTTTATTTTTATTTTTGTTTTGTATAACATCGAGCCATTGTATAATTGCAATAAGGCACTCCAAGGTGTGTGTTATCATGTAATAACGTCACTCCTGGGGTGGTGGAAGCACACGGCTTTGCCTCATGCTTCAACCCACCCCAGGAGTGCCTTTATAGAGAATAAAGTATGGGTTGGGCTGAGTAACGAGATTTTACACACACCGAGTTGTGGGATGCTACATAAACCCCGAGGGTGAAGCCTAAGGGGTTTGTGAAAAGCATCCCACAATGAGGGTGTGTGTAAAATTGAGTTTGACACATATCCCGACCATATTTTATTTTATATAATTGCTGGAGTTCCCTTTTTTGCCTCAGCAATTATATAAAATAAAAAGCTTCCGATGCATTCGTGGTGTGGCTTCGCAGGTGTCGATTTCAATCAGTATATTTTAAAACCTTTTTTTGCCCTGGTTTTTGAGGTTTTCACTGTGTAGGGAGAAAAAAAAGAACTTCCCACCGAGTTCTTCTGGTGGTCGCAGTGCTGTTTCAGGAGAGATGGAAGCAGTCAGCAGTCTTGAGTGGTGGCGCTGCTGCATGAGCATGCACACAGCAAGGGAAACCGTGTGCGTGTTTGCCATTATAAACACTCCTTTATAATGGCAAATTATGCCATGGTTTCCCCTTGGAAAAAAGGGGAAGCCGGTTATTATTACATGATAACACACACCTTGTCATGCCTTATTGCTTAAATAACACACACCCTGTCATTGCTTGCTTGATTGCTTGATTGATTGATGTTTGTTGACTGGGTATGTCAACCAAGACTAGAAGTCCCTTTTTCAGGGGTGACCTTGTGGGGGGTACAAATGGTAACCAACTGAAATTGAAACAGGTTAAGCTGCTGGTGGAATTTTTAGTGAGTGGGGGAAATTCCCCTACTCTTGTTTCCTGTGAGCAGGGGGGACCCTTTTTCCTGTGGGATCAAGATGGCTGCCATCCAGGACCCTGGAGGAGGTGGAGGTGATGCAGCTCTCAGTTTTGTGGTTGCTACTCTGGATCTAATGCCTGCTATGCCTGTTGCTTTGCCTAGAGACTGCAGTAATAGTCAACCTGACAGTGCACCACAACTAGTGATTCGTACACCTGAATCTCCTCTTGAGTTTGGAGCTACCACCCCAATTTTGGACCAGCATTCTCCTACTGTTCTTGGGACCAGTACTCATGCTATGTCTCCATCGCATTTGCGAGTGTTATATGAATGGTATCGCTCTCTCTTAAGGTGCTTTGTGCAGGAGGCAACACCCTGAACTCTGCCATGCCTACTGTCTCTGACCAGGATGCTACACACTCTGGGCCATCACATGCTACGACAATGGGCTTGCTTACGGCTCCTACCTGTGCTGCTTCAGCTACTGCAGGCATGCTGTCCTCTAGGGACACCCACGGAGGTGCTTAATTTCCAGACTCTGTGTGGTTCCCTGCTTCCGCTCTCCATGCTGCGGGTTGGACTCAACCGCTTCCATGAGCACCCTGGTCTTCTTCCCGAGTGGTAAGCACACAGAACATTATACAGGGACACACAGTCCCTGAACTGCCTGACAAATCCACTTCCTTCCCTCATTCATCCCCAGCGGCTTCGTTGAAACTACACTCTGCCACTTCAACATGACATTCTGCTGTTGGCCAACCAACTCCTGAGACTCCGGGCCCTTTGCATGCTCAAGATTATGCTTCAATACCGCATCCTTCGCTGACAGTGCAATCCTCTTCAACAGCTGATTCCATTCACCACTTGGATAACCCTTCTTTGCCTTCTCTACATACAGGTGAGGCTTCGACTGACCGTCCCTTTTGCCTAAGTGACCTGTTTCAGAACTTGGGCGAGCCAGCCCGACGTAGAAATGCAGTTAGTCTGAAATATTCTGGTGACCTCTCTACTGTACCTAATAGGAAAACTGTATTGAATTCCCTGTTACGTGACTCTCTGGGTATTTCAGCAAGTAAATTGTTTGCTTTCATACATGTTAGAGTGGAATCAATTTATGATTTAAGTTTTAAGAATGTTTCTACTGTAGAAAAATTTTGGATCAAATATGAAGTGGTAAAGTCATAGCCTTTATGTACCCACTATATGCTCATTCCTCTTACTAAACCTACGGTGAAAATAATTACTCTTCTTTTTTGTAATGAAGGAGTGAGCATAGTGGATGTCCAAGACTGGCTTAAGCAATGCTGCCACATTCTCGAGGCTCCTCATCCTATTTTGGATGAGGACCTTGTCTGGACAGGGGGGTTGGAAGGTTAAGGTGCATTTGAAGCAGAATGACAGGAGTATAGCTCATTTTCCAGGTAGTTTTTACATAGGTAGGGATAGAGGTTTGTGTTTTTATCATGGTCAACTCCGCACCTGCCATAAATGCAGTGCCCGAACACATTTGAGTCATACCTGGAACGAGCCACAGTGCACTATTTGCTTAGCCTATGGTCATGTGAGCCTCGGTTGCCCTGACCCACGGAGGTGCAATCTCTGTGAGGAGACTGGCCATACTTACCATCAGTGTCCATGAGCTGACCATAATCGGTTGGACTGTCCCCCTCAGGATCAGGTAGCCCTCATCACTGACTCTCAGACTCAGGTTCTTCTCCAGCATGATGAGGACGGCCAGGGCATAGTGCACCCCCCCAGTGATGATCTTCACTCTGCTCTTCCAGCTCTCCAAGCAGTGGATCCTGTGTTACAAAACCTGATCCCTCCAGGCACGGACCCGGCACCTGGGGTTGTTGCCCCCTCTGACCCCATGCCACCTTCTCCCCCTTCTGAACTGGACCCCTTCACGGAGGTTTCTCAGGGAAAAAAAGGTAAGTTCAAGGGTAAGTGTAAGGCTCTCAGCCTTTCCCCTGGACAATCCATTCTGATCAAGAATCACTACCAAGCCCTGACCAAACGGAAGCAGTGGAGTGACATAATGGATGAGGAAAATGGCTCTGACTCTTCACAGGCCTCTTCCATCTATTTAGACTACTTCTCTGATTCCAAACGGGATCCCTCCCCTAATAAACCAGACACCAGGCAGCAATCAACGGTTACTTGATACCTCTTTGCCTAATTACATATGAACATACGAAATTTGCCAACAGATAAAGGCCTAGGGGTCTATCAAGTCTGCTCGAATGTGCAGCTAGCACCCCTTATTCTGCAGCTGCCCCTTCCTTCCACCCTTCCCCGTCATTAACCCTCCCCCTTGTCCTGTCCCATCCCCTTTTGAAGCAGTCCACTGTTCTACTGGATACCACTTCTGCAGGTAACACATTCCACCCAGCCGCCACCCTCTCTGTAAAAAAGGGTCTCCTCATTTCCCTCCCGAACCTTCCTCCCTCCAGTCATATATCATGGCCCCTTGTGGCCCTCCCCTTCCTTACTTTGAACAGCCCCTCTGTACCCATCTTGTTTATTCCTTTCATGTATTTAAAGGTTTCAATCATGTCACTCCTGTCCCTCCTCTCCTCCAGTGAGTACATGTTCAACTCCTTCAACTTCCTCTCATATGATAAGATCCGTAGCCCCTTGATCATCTTTGTCACCCTGCACTGCACCCCCTCCAGTAACTTAATGTCCCTCTTCAGATACGGGCACCAGTACTGCACACAGTACTCCAGGTGTCGTCTAACTAATGACCTATACAGTGGCAGAATCACCTCCTCCCTCCTCGAGGATATACCCCTCCAATACAACCCAGCATTTTGTTGGCCTTTGCAGCTGCCTTCCTACATTGTGTTGAGTTGTTCATTGACCCTGTAATCAGCACACCCAGATCCTTCTCCTCCTCTGTCTGGGCAAGCTGCACTCCCCCCAGCTGGTAACTCCTCCTTGGGTTCTTCATCCCAAAATGCAGCACCTTGCACTTTTTGGCATTAAATCCCAGTTGCCAGGTGTCTGATCAGGTTTCAAGCTTTGCCAGATCATCCTGCAAGACCTGCCATCCCCCTAGGTCATCCACCACCGCGCCTACCTTGGTATCATCAGCAAACAGACTGATCTTGCTCTTGATGTCCCATGATATGTCTGCAATGAATATCCCAAACAACACTGGTCCCAACACCGAGCCCTGTGGAACACCGCTTGTCACTGCTCTTGGGTGTGAGAGCTTCACACCCACCACCACCCTCTGTTTCCTTCCCTGAAGCCAGTTTCCTACCATCTCACCAGCTTTGCACCCGACCCTGTGCCTACTAACTTCCTTCCCAGCCTTCCATGCGGCATCGAGGTGAATGCCTTACTGGAAGTCCAGATACAGGACATCCACTGCATGGCCCTGTCCAGTTGCCCTGGTTACCCAGTCATAGGAACTCCACCAGGTTGGTATGGCAGGGATCTGCCACGTGTGAAGCCATGCTTGTCTGCTGTCCTGTAGTCCTTTGAACTCTAGGAGGGCCACTAGCCTCTCCTTCAGGACAGTCTCCATTAGCTTACCCACGATGGATGTGAGGGCTCACTGGTCTGTAGTTTCCTGGTTCATCCTTGGGGCCACTCTTGTGGAGGGGCACCACAGCAAACCATCCTCCAGTCCTGAGGTACACACCTGAATGTAGTGAGGCATTAAATAGGTCTGCCAAAGGTCCTGCAAGGACCTCTGCCAGCTCCTTCAGTACCCTGGGGTGGATGCCATCTGGGCCTGGCGCCTTGTCCACCATCAGTGCCTTCAAACCCTCTCAAACCCTGCCCTCCATGATTTCCCCATCTGTCACCCCTTCCCCCCCTGCTTCTGCCATTTCTCCCACCTTGGGTGTCACCCCTCTTCTCTTTAGTAATACTGAGCAGAAGTACTCATTTAGTGCTTCTGCCTATCTTCTCCTGCTTCCACCAACCCCTCCTTCCTAATCCTTACTATGTAGTCCTTACAGCTCCTTTTCTCCCTGATGTACTTAAAGAAGTCCTTCTCCCCTTCTTAATGCCTTGTGCCAGCCTGAGTTCCATAGATGCTTTGGCTCCCCTTACTGCCCTTGTCAACTCCTTCGATTCTGTCAAGTACTCCTCCCTGTCCTCCCCCTCCCTGTTTTCTTGTACTTCCTAAAGGCAGCTCTTTTCTTCCTTACCTTTTCCATGACCTCCTTGCTTAACCTGCTCGGTTTCTTAGCCCTAGCCTTCTTGCTCTGGGCTTTGCAGCAGGTTTTGGTTGCCTCCACTATCCCCAGCTTTATGAGCTCCCACCTCTGGTTAGTGTCCATACTAGATTGAATTCTGGCCAGGTACCCTTTTACCACTTCCCCCATCCTCCCAAAGTCGGCCCTCCTGAAGTCCAGCACTCTTGTGCCAGATTCCACTCCTTCCTTGCCCATATCCAATGGGAGCCATACTGAGTGGTGGTCACTCCCTGACAGCGGTTCCTCCACTGTAAGTTCTCTCACAAAGTCCCCATTTGCCAGCACAAGATCAAGGGTATTCCCTAACCTGGTTGGTTCACTGACCATTTGCAGTAGGAAGCTGTCCTGGAAGGCATCATGCAGTACCTGCTCCCTTCTGTTCCTGGTTGTTGGGGTACTCCAGTCCACTCCTGGCATGTTGAAGTCCCCCACAATCACCACACTACCCTTCTCGCAGGTCCTCCTGATCTGTCCCACTAGTTCCCTGTCTAACTTCTCCATCTGAAATGGTGGCCTGTACACCACTCCCATTCTAAGAATCCTATTCTTGGAATCCTGGATTTGCATCCAAAGTGACTCCGTACTACCCTCCTCCCCTTCCTCCCTTACACAGTTCAGTCCTTGCTTCACATATAGTGCCACCCCCTCCTTTCCCAATCACCCTGTCCCTACAAAATAACCTGTACCCTGGTACAGACAGGTCCCAGTCGTTGTATTGGGTGGCCCATGTTTCTGTGATGGCTGCAATGTCCACCTCTCCCTTTGCCATGAGAACCTGTAACTCTGCAGTTTTCCTCCCAAGGCTCCTAGCATTAAGGGTAACCACCTTCCACCCTTTCCCCCTCCCATCCTGCCCCCCTTTTCTAGCACCACCAATAGTACTTGCCATGTGTCCTTTGTCACTGTTAAGGGGGGTAAGCTCATATGGTTTCCCAACCTGTGGTCTCTGCATATCTCTTCCCCAATTGCCACCCCCCACTCCTAGTTTAAATTCCCAACTTCCTCTATGTACTCCTCCATCCTCTGTTTCAACACTTTCTTTCCCTCCTCACTCAAGTGTAGTCTGTCCTTGGCATAGAGACTACTGTCCTCCCAGGTCCCTCCCCACCCCCTCAACAGCCCATACCCTTTAGCACAACACCAGGTTCTTAGCCATCCATTAAATTCCTCTATTCTCAGCTTTCTTGTTGTGCTTGACTTTGGCACTGGAAGTATCTCTGAAAAAGTTACTGATCTTCCTGCCCCCTCACATAATTGTGCTAATTCCTCAAACCTCCTCTGGACTATATCTACCGTCTTGTCAGCCAGGTCATTTGTCCCATGATGTATAATTAAATGAGGCTTGTCCCTACCCCTTCTAGCATATTTCAGAACAGATTGTCCCACCCTTTCTGCTGTCATTCCTGGCATGGCCTCCACCCAAATGGGACTATGCCTCTCCTCCTTGCTACCCCACCTGATTCCTCTTAGTATTGAGTCCCCCAGCACTAAGATTCCACCCCTCTTACTCCCTGCTTGCTTCCTTTCATCTCCCTCTCTCATTTCCAGCTCCTCTTCTTCCTCCTGCACATTATTTCCCCCTTTTACCCCTGTTGCAATTCTCCCAGCAGAATTTTCCACAGCTCCAGTTTGGTCCAGGCATGTATCAAATACTCCTCTAATTTCATCATTTCCCTCCTCCACCTTCTTCCTCTCTAGCAGTGCAAAACTATTTTCTGAAGACCCTTCACAAATGCCCGCTCCCTCTCTCTTCATAGTAACCTGTTTTCTCCTTTCCACTCCATGACTTTTGTCACTTCTTCGCGTCCTCTCACAAGTCCCTATCTCCCCCTTCCATTTGTCTTTTGTCTCCTGACCTGGTTTACCCGGCAATTGTTCTTCCTGACCTGGGCCCCTTTGTCTCTGCTTCCCTTCTTCTGACCCTCTCCTCACCACTGTTGGCTTAAATCACCCTCCCTCATCTCCCCTTCTTCCTCCCTCCAGTATTGGGCTAAACCCACCCCCAATCTGCCTTACTTGTCTTAGTTCCTCCTGCAGACCCTCAATCTCCTTTCTAAGTTTTTCTGTGTGGTTGCACACTAAACATCCTCCCACACTCCAGGCAATTTTTAGAAAGATTGGTGCACCGCCGTTGTTGCAGCCTACCACCCTACCCATTGCTGTCATTGCCCACCAATGACCTCCCACCCTTCCAGATGCAGGATACCAAACATTCCCCCAAGTCTCCCCTCTCCCCCCTCTATCAGTGCAAAACATTATTTTCTTTATTTCTCTTACCTCCTTTGTTGTACACGTTTAGATATATTGAGCAACTGCTTTTTATATTTATATCCTTCCTATCTACACTCAAAAAGAGAGATTAAGTATCCATTGCACAATCTTCTTCAAACTCCTACTCTTCCTTTCCCCAATGCAATATCAATGCGAAGCAGTAATAATGAAAGCTCCTATTTTTGCATTTACTTCCCTTCCACTGAGATAGCTGTCACCTTTTCACTTGCTGCTGTTCCTTTCCTGAATGTCTGCTTCTGCTATGACAGGTGCATATCCCTTGCCTGTTTGAGGAAGTGATGTCAGAACCCCTGGTACAAAGGAAATCATGGACCAGGGGTGGGTAAGAGGGTTTGGGGGTGGGACCAGCCCAAGTCTTCCAGAAACAATCAGGTAGCTGGAGGCCTCTGGTCAGACCATTAGCACCCTTCCCCACTCTGCATAAAACTTTGCAGCTAGTGAAGCCAGCAACAATGACTCACATTCTACCTCAAGCCCCCAAATAGGTTTGCTACCCAAAGAAACAGGACTCCAATTCAAACAGCTTCACCAAAAACACATCAGAATAGTCTTGGAATTAGAAGATATAGGTCTCCAATTCAAAGAAACAAATCCAGTTAAATCACACCAATTATATTCTAAAACAGAAGAAACAGGCCTTTGCAAATGCAGCCTGCCACACAGTGAATCATCAAACAATGAGCCCACTTATAGCTACCAAAACAGGTTTCAAAATTCCAACAGCACCAAACAATACCCTGCTAGCCCCTTAGTAGTAAGAAAGGAAAGAAATAACTTTCTACCAAGTAGAATCCACAAGAAACAATGTAAAAACAAGAAGAAGAAGCTACTGTACTGTAGATCTGATCCTGTCCCCCTTCTAGTTCCTTCTGAGAAGCCAAAGCACTGACACCACACCTGATTCAGCTCTGCCACCCTAACTGAGTGAGGCTTGGCCAGACCATTAGCACCCTTCCCCACTCTGCATAAAACTTGCAGCTAGTGAAGCCAGCAACAATGACTCACAATTCTACCAGCCCCAAATAGGTTTTCTACCCAAAGAAACAGGACTCCAATTCAAACAGCTTCACCAACAACACATCAAAATAGGCTTGGAATTAGAAGATAAAGGTCTCCAATTCAAAGAAACAGATCCAGTTAAATCTCACCAATTATATTCTAAAACAGAAGAAATAGGCCTCTGCAAATGCAGCCTGCCACACAGTGAATCATCAAACAATGAGCCCACTTATAGCTACCAAAACAGGTTTCAGAATTCCAACAGCCCCAAACAATACCCTGCTAATTCTTCTTTGTTTTTTCTTTCTGCTGGCTTTCGGTCTTTTTCTTTGTTCTTATGCTTTTGGGTTTAGATCTTCACTGCTTCACACTTAATGTGTGCAGCATGAAATCCCATAGAAAACTTCTTGCCTCTCTGCAGTTCTTATTGGATCTCCCACATGATCTCTACTTACTTCAGGATACTAGGCTGAAGACTCGATAAGAGCTGACCGGGCTTCAGCTGGCTGGACTAGAGCCCTTCCTATTGGTCCTCAGGTGAGGATAAATGTGTGGGTTAGAATTTTGTTTTCTGGTTTGGCTCTGTTTATGACACTGGTTGATATTGTCCCTGGCCGTGCCTTATTGCTTGATTGCACCTTCCGTCGCCTGCAGCTCAGGATTCTAAATGTTTATGTACCTCAGGGTATTGCTGCTCGTTCAGACTTGTTTTGGTTGTTGTAGCCTTATTTACACACCTCTAGACATTTTTATATGGGGGGAGATTTCAATTGTGGTCTCACCCTGGCTGACAGAGGAGGCTCCACACAGAAGCTTTTTGGGGACTCTACTGCATTACGTACTATTCTTCAGTTCACCTCTCTTAAGGAAGGTTATTGTGAGGTGCACCCTAAGGGAACAATGACCTATCATAGAGGCCTTCTGGCCACTCATATTGATTTTATCTTTCTCTCCCAGAATGTTATGGTACGACAGGCGATGGTTATTCCTTGCGAGACCTCGGATCACATGGCCATCTCATTGCTTTGTTTTCCTTCTACGGCTTCCCATCCTCTTCTTGTTTCTTCATGCTGAAAGTTGAATAGCTCATTATTGTCTGATGGCTGCATTGTTCAAGATTGTCAGAATTTCTGTTGGTCTACATTTTGATTCTGAATGCTTGTACTTCCTTATATCAGGATCGATACTAAATCAGATCTAAACGCCCTTCTCAGGTGCATGCTAGAGTAAATTGTTTCTTCTTATCATAAGTATTTGCTTTGCAGAGGCATTTACAAGATGTGATCTCTAAGGCTTCTGTGATGGCCCAAGATTGCTCCCCCCTTATTGCTTCCTTGAAAACTCAGATGGAAGAATGTCAATATAACAGGGCTCTCTCGTTGTGTCTTGAGGCTACTTGTAGCACCCACTCTTCTAAGGCCTCTTTTGATATTTACAAGTGCTGTTCTGACAGGGTGGCTGCTACGCACATTGATCGTCTTACTGATGCGGACTCTTCTATGGTTTATGACACTATATCGTCTCTCCAGCTAAAGGTCACTTCTCATCTGGCCAGTGTTTTTGGGACTCCTTCACTGGCTACATCTGCTGCCACTTCCTTTTTGATTTTTAGTCCCCTTCTCCCTCTCTTGATCTTTGCACCAAGTTGACAGCCCCAATTTCTTTGTTAGAGGTGCAGGCGGTTATTAAGGAGCAAAAGCGATGTACTTCTCCGGGGCTGGACGGCCTTATGGCTGAACTTTATCAAGCTTTTTCTGACCTTTTTTCTCCCATTCTTATCTTGCTCTTTAATACTATAATTGATTTCCATTCTGTTCCTCTAAGTAAGGAGATAGGTCTGATATAAGGAATTGGAGGCCTTTGAGTCTCTTGAACGTGGGCTATAAGATTTTTACATCTGTCCTGTGTCACCGTCTTCTTCCTGTTGCATCCCAAGTCATTTCAGAGGTACAGACCTGCGCTATTCCTCATTGCACTATTGTTTCCAGTATTTCCATACTTAGAAATGTCTCTGCCTTTAGCTCTTCTTCTTCTCCTTCACTTCTTTTTCACTCAATCAGGAAAAGGCATTTGATAGAGTAAATCATGACTACCTCTTTCAAGTCCTGTCTCATTACGGTATTTCCCAGCGATTTATTCAATGGATTAGATTGCTCTATTCTACTGCCTAAATCCATCCTAATGTGAATGGCGCCTCTTGTTCCTCCTTTTTGAGTTGTACTGGGGTTTGGCAGGGCTACCCTCTCAGCCCTCTTCTTTATGTTTTTCATATCGATCCATTGCTTCATAGACTTTTATGCCACCCATCGATCCCTCAATTGTCCTTTCCTTCTGGGTGCTCTATCCATACAGTTTTAGCTTATGCGGAAGATCTCAGCATTCTCACCACCCTGCACCTACAAGAGCTGGACTTACTCCTCCTTCTAACAGATTTTGAACTTGTGTCTGGTTCTAAGCTTAATTATAATAAGAGTTCACCATTGTACCTGCCGATTCTACCCTCCCCACATAGTCCTCACCACGTTGCAGGAGTGCCTTTACAATTTTCCCCAGTCAAAGTTTTAGGATTGACCTTTGGTGCCACTGATGATGCCCTCTCAAATTGGATTGTTGTTTTGGACAAGGCTTTTCATTTGGTTGCGTCCTGGAAGGGTCATACTATTGCAAAGAGGAAGCAGGTTTTGTTGCTGAAAACTTTAGTTCTTCCCTTATTTCTTCATGTGGCTTCAGTTTTTCCAGTCCCCTTTTCCTTGGAAGCTTATTTGTATAATGTATTCTTTCAGGGATTCTGGGGCAGCTGTTTGAATCTGTGAAACCTTTCTTACACATATCTTGATTACTGCCATGGCGGGGTTTGGATGTTGAACCCCTTGGTGTTTTTTCACTGTTTGTTTTTTAAGACTGCTATTCCCTACCTATTGCACGCCCCTCCAGTCTTTTGGATTTCTCTTCTTCATCATCATCTTGCTCCATTGTGCGCCACCTGGTGTCTCCCCCCTTTGCAAATTCCTCATAACTTTTGTAAGTTTAAGCTCCCCCATTTTATTATCCCCATCTTTTTAAAGATTTGTCAGTGGTCTTTGACCCCTACGGTGATCCTCTCTTCCTAAAGGAAGCACTTATATTGGTCTGTTTTGGGAGCATCCTTTTTGGACCTTCCTATTCTACGGGATTCCTATGCCATTCAGTTGGACTCCTCTGGAGTTTCTTGCCAACTGAATGATTCACGAATCCCCTAACAGGCTTGGGATGTTACGTGGCTATCTTGTCATGACAGGCTAGGTGTTCGTGGTAATATGAAGCATAAGGCTCATGAGGAAAGGACTTGTCCCTGGGATACATGCCCTTTCATTCCTGAGACCATGATGCATTTCTTTATTGATTGCCCCCATTCACAACCGGTCTGGACCCTTCTCCTCCATAAGTGGAAGGAAAAGGCCCTTCCTTTCCTCACATATGACATTTTGATTTACGGTATTTATCCCCCTAGTTTGGTTTATTATCATCCTTGTACTTTACGTTTAATTTTTGCATTTTGTCACTTCTATTTGTGGCAAGCTAGATGTGCATTTTTATTACAACAGAAAGTGTGCAGCCCTACTCAGATTGTCACTCAGATTTTACAAGGTTTACAGGCTGTTCATAGTTCTGAGAAAACCTCCACATCGCCTGGGGTTTTTTGGAACTATTGAGACTTATGTTCATGGATTTTTTCCTAAAGTGGGGTGGGATGGGGGTTCTGCACATGTTTAGCTCATTTTGTTATGGATTTTATATCCATTGTTCTATTTGTCGTTTTATGCTTTTTTGCATTATGATTTGTCTGCTATACCATGCATACGTATATTATGTTTTTTGTTTGTATACGGAATTTCCCTGTTCTTTTTGTAGGGTCAGGACTGGGTTTTTTCTACTTCTTTGGATTGCTTAGTTTAGGGTTTTATGTTGGATGTAATACTTCATTATGGTTAGGATTTTTCTTCTTATGCTTTGTATGGCTTCCTACACTGTTTGAATGATTTATTTTGAGGTTTTTCATAATAACATCCCCTATATTTTTGGTGGGGGGGGGGTGTTTTGGATTAGGGGTTCCTGTATGATGCAATACTTATTTATGTTCTTTTGATTTTCATTATTATAATTTTCTATGCTGTAATACTGTTTTAATTATTATTTGTTTACAATAATAAATTCCTCTACTCTTTTAGTGTGGGGGGGGTTCAGCTTTTAGGCTTTGGGACTCTAAAAATGAAATTTTGTATTGCATGTCTGATGAAATACTTATTTCTGTTTTACTTTTATTTTTGTATTATGATTTTGTGTGCAGTAACACTATTAAGTATGCATTTTACTTTCAAGTTTTGAATAAAAAATTCCCTTAGTCTGTGGGAGGGTTCCCTTACATCCTGGCATTCTGCCAAGATGGCCGTCCATGGAGGAGCTGTGGAGGACATGGATGTGTTGGAGGCAGTGGAGTTGGTCTCCTTCCCTGTCTCTGTTTTGAGAGAGACCATGTCTTCTGAGGATATTGTGCTGAAACCTGCTGGTAAAATTTCTTCTGTGTCTTTGGATACTTCCCCTGCTGCTGCTGTGGATCACTACATGAAGAATTCAACCATGGATCCTTTCTCTGCTTCCCTGGCTATTCCTACGATGTCTCCTAGCCCTACTACAGTGACTACATGTGAGTCTTCCCCTACTACTTTGCTGGATGTGGATGTGTTGCTTCGTGTTGAAGAGCAGTGCTATTTTGCTGCTAGACAGCACTTGTTAGCTTTTAAGACTCAGCCTGATTCTTTGCCTATTACTCATGACTCACCATCTGCAAATGTGATTGTTGATGTCTCCTCGACGATTTTGACACTTCCGCATTCTTTGACTGTTTCAGCAGACTCTCCTCACTCCTGACCACCTGCACAGACTGCACCTCTCTCCACTTCCATCAGGAATTTCTTCTGAAAAGGTATTTTCTGCTTTACTACCCCCCCGCTCTCCCTGAAGCATCGCAATCAATGGACTGGTCCTTTGAGTCAGCTCTGAAAGCGGCAGGGTGGGAGAAGGATCCGACCATTGGGACTTGGCATTCTAGTTCCTCACCGATCTATACTCAGCCACCTAAGACTGACAACTTAGTAACCCCTCCTGATTTGAAGGTGTCAACTGATCCTATTGACCTTTCCCTGCCTGCTGAACTTTTTTTGTCTCAGAATACGACTTTGCGATTTGGTTCTTCTATCTCGACACCTCTTGGCCACCAGATTCCCCTGGGCTCTGGGTCTTGCCCTGCTTCTACTATTTCCACCATTCCTACTCCTAAATCGTATGCTGCCTGTTTTCAACCTTCTATACATCAAGCAAAGAGGCACAATGCTGTTTGGCTGCAATATTTGGTGGGCTTGTCTGACTTCCCTGACCGTTTTTTTGTCGGTCACACTCTATTGAAGGATTCTATGCAATTTGCTGCTTTTGAAATACACACTTTAATTCATGTTTCTTCAGAGTTCCATTTTGATGTCAGTTTTAAAACTGTAACTGGTTTAGAAAAGTTTTAGAGAAAATTTCAAGAGCTTAAAACTTCTCCTTTATGGGCCCCCTTTAATGCCATTCCTTTGACTAAGCCTACACAAAAGACTGTTACTATTTTATCTCGTAACGAGGGTGTGAGTCTAAATGATATCATTTTATGGTTGAAGCAGAGATGTACTGTACTTTCTGACCGTGAGGCTATTTTTGATTCTGAGAATCTCTGGATGGGTGGGTGGAAGGCAAGGGTTATGCTTCACACCTCTGATACTGGGATTCAACATCTGCCTAATAGCTTTATGCTAGGGAAAGACAGAGGATTTCTTTTCTACCCCAGTCAGCCAAAAGCATGCTAAAAATGTGGCTCTAGTAAACATATCTGTAGCATATGTGATAGGGTTAAATGCTGTTTGTGGAACCATTGGCCATACAGGGTCCCAGTGTGCGGATGAACCCCTTTGCGTCCTTTGTGATGAATTAGGGCACACCTTTCAGACATGTACTTGGGCAGCTCATAACTCCCCGACTCTTGCTGATGGGGAAGAACAATGATTGCTTATTACTGTTGCACAACATTCCCATCAGTCTAACACACCTTCTATGCCTCAGTGCATATCCCCCTTACTCTCTTTTGCCTGCTGCTGATATACCTTCTATGTTACAGGGACTGCCTACTCCTGTTTCTTCTTCAGATCCACATGCCCCTATTGTTACCCACCCTCCTCCTGCCACTGATACTGATATTTCCACCTCAGAAGGGGTACCTGCTCCTGTACTCCCTAGCACTTCAGAGACTTCCATGGACCCCCATAAGCCCTTTATTAGAGTAACACAGGGGGTCAAAGAGAGGGACTTCTCCTTCCTCAAAGGCTCTGAAATCCTCTATTGTGATCCACATAAATAAATTTGAGATTTTTTGCCACCCTCAGGAAAACACAGACTCTGACACGTCCTCTGTTCTCTCTTCTCACCCTGATGTAACTACAGACACGGAGGTGACCATTTACAACATCGGTTCTCAGAAGAGGAAAGCTAAGGTGAAGCTGAAACATAGGGAAGGTACACCTAGGAAAGGTATGCCCAGGTGAATTCTGTTTTTTTGTTTTTACTTTACATTTTCCCTTTCAACATGTCTTCTGCTTTCTCAGTGCATACTATTAACGTAAACAGTATTAAGAAGCACACAAAGAGTGATGCAGTTTTTTCCTTTTTGTCCAGCTTGACAGCTGGCCTCATCCTTTTACAGGATGTACATTTCCATACCCTTCCAGAGATTTCCAAGGCCAAATGTGCCTGGACCTCTGGCCTTTCTTTTTGGTCTTTTGAACAGGACTCTTGTTCCGGTTTGGGTGTTTTGTTTAGTATACCTGATATTACCATCATAAAACTGTTGGATTTGCACCCTGGCCGACTTATTTTATTGGATGTTTTGATTTCTTCTGTCCCTTTTTGGATAATTAATATCTATGCTCCCCAAATAAAAACCCATTGGATTGAACTGCTGAAACTAATACAGCCTTATTTACACACGTCAATGCATGTGATTTTTGGGGTTGATTTCAATTGTGGGTTATCCACCAAAGACAAGACTTCTACTTCTAAAACTACTAAGCTGTTTTGTGACACGAATTTTCTCAAACAATTGATTTATTCCACAGGCTTACAGGATGCATATTTATTTTTTACGGGTCAACATACTCCCACTTTTCACAAGGACCCCCTTGGGACCCGTATTGATTTTTTCTTTATTTCTTTCCATCTCCAACTTTCTGATGCTGTTATTTAGGTTGCAGAATTTTTGGAGCATAATTTATTGTCAATTTCTTTTGGCCCTTCCCTGAAATCCCATTTTGGTCCTGGTGTCTGGAAATTGAATACTTCCTTGTTATCTGATTCACATCTGTTATGCCACTTGACTGATTACATTCACAATCAGAAGTCTGTATTTTTTTCATATGTTGTCCCTTGGGTCTGGTGGCAGAAAACAAAATCTGCACTCCAGGATTTATTTAAACATTATAGTAAACATTATCACGATTCCTTATATTTTCATTATCACGCAAATAGACGGCAACTACAGAAATTGCTTACTTTGTCTCATGAAACTGGCCATGATTTCTCTACCCAAATTAGTAATCTTAGGAAACAGCTAATGGACTATCACCAAGGCTACTTCCATCCAACATCAACAATGTTTTGGGACCTCTGGAACCAGAGAGACTGTCTGTCCATACGCTACCATTCGAAAAAAAGTGGACTGCATTACTTTGATACACTGTTTGATGATAATTTCTATGAACTTACTGTTATTTCAGATATCAGACATTGTGTTACTTGTTATACACAACAGCTGTTCAGTCCCATGCCCCCCCTGCATCTATTTCAGACTACCTTTCCTTTATACAACTTCCTGATATACCCTTCTCTGTTGTGGACATGTTAAATGCTGAGATACATGCACAAGAAATAAAAGCGGTAATCAGGTCTTTACGTCCCAGAGTAACACCAGGCCTGGATGGTCTCCCCAGTGAGCTATATAAATCATTTTCTACTGACCTGAGTTTTGAATTGGCTACAGTTTATAATTCCATACTACAGTACGATAATCTTCCTTTGGATTTCAACATGGGCTGTTTATTTTACTTACATAAAAAAAAGTTATAGGAGATTACTCTCCAATTGGAGACCATTGTGCCTCTTAAACACTGATTTTAAGATATTGACTAAAATCTTGGCACTTAGACTTTCCAAATTGGCCACCTATGTAATCTCCACTGCACAATCTTGCAGCGTCCCAGGGAGATGCATTCAGGACCATCTTATATTACTTTGGGAACTTATTTAACATGGTAACTCCAATGTTTTACATGGTTTCATATTTTCTTTAGACCAGCAACAGGCATTTGATTCTGTACATCATGACTTTTTATGGCCTACTCTACGTCATTATAAAGTCCCCAATTGTACTCTTGCCAGACTCCAGTTGCTCTACCGCTCTGCCACTATTGTTTCCCTAGTTAATGGATAGAAAGGTCCTCTGCTTCCTCTACACAGAGGGGTTAGACAAGGCTACCCCCTCAGTCCACTTTTATATTTTTTTTTTAGATCCCTTACTTCTTTCCATTAATATGGCCCCAACAGTTTTGCCACTTCCCTCCACCCCCCCATTCCATTTTGGCTTATGATATGAGCCTGATGGTGGCCGATGCTGCTTCTGTACATTCTGCATTACAGTATTGTTCCAGGTTTGGGTCTGTTTCTGGTGTGACCCTTAATCTTGCTAAATGCATAGGCCATAGGCTGGGTCCCCCAATACAAGGTGAGATTGATGTTGACCTTCAGATTTGTGAAGAGCCTATTAGAATTTTGGACTTTTTATACAGCAGTGACCCTTTGGACATTCTTAACTGGACACCCAAACTGGACTATGCTCAGTCTATAGTTTCATGCTGGAATTCCTGGAAGATGAGTGAAAAGAAGAGTATTTATATGATTAAGACCTATTTACTTCCTCTGTTTCTTTTTATAGCTTATGTTCCCCCCCCCCAAGATGTTTTGAAACCAGGTTGCTTAGTCTTTTTTTTTTCAGGCCCTGTGGGGTAGCCACCTGGACCCCATTAAATGCCTGATTACATATCTACCTATTCGGGACGGTGGCTTAGCCTTGGTCCAACCTGTTTTTTTTAAAACTAGCATTTTTTTGTTTCATAATGTTAGGCCCCTACTGGTTAACCGAGATAGGGGGTTGGAACCTTGGTTTCTTGAGTCCTGTGGTCCTTGGTTTCAAAAATGGGAACTCAACAAATTGACAGTTTTGACGCATCCCCCCCCAGATTCCTGCATATGTTAGAGACACTTTTTCATCTGAAACAGTGGCAGATTACTGGACGTATGCTACTGACTGTTTCTAGCAAAGCATTATATAGATATTTAGTGGACCAAGTCTGCTTGAATATTGTTGTTATTCCCAAATGCCCTACCCAACATCTTCCTGTTTTACTCACTTTACTTCGAAATCCTAGGATTCCCCAGGAGTTGTGGAACTTACATTGGCTTTGTTGCCATGAACATGTAAATGTTAAATACAACCATAAACACAAAACACTAGAGGATAGGTTTTGTTCTAGACCTAACTGCCAGCAACAGGAAGAGACTATTTCACATCTCTTTTTTTTCTGTACTTTTATAACTACCTTTTGGACCTTATTAGCTGCCAGATGGCGAGAACCTCTGTTTACTTTAATTCATAATGAAATGTTGATGTATGGTTTTTTCCCACCTTCTTGGACTGATTGGAATGTTAGCAGTTTAAATTTGTTTTTTGTGATCATTAAATGGCATATATGGAATGCTTGATGTTTATTTAATTTACACAAGGATGCATCTCTTCTTACCATCATTGAGAGAATTGAACATGATTTGAAGGAAATATATTTCTCTGAAGTGAAACATTTGCCATCAGAATCCTTTTTGGAATTGTGGACACTATTACCTTGGATTACTGACTCTGATTTTCCTGTCACTTAATTACTTTGTTTTGTTTTTTTTTCTGTTCAGTTGATTTTCAATAAAAACTTCCCCTACTCTGTCGGTAGGGGGCTTGGCTGTTTCCTGTAATGGCCACTTGGAGTTCGGCATCGGATGGTGCAGACGTGTTGGAGGTGGGGGAGTCGGTCTCCTCCTCTACCTTCCTTCTACAAGGGGCCGACATGGATGAAAGTGTTTTTACAAGTGCTCAGTCTTCCGCCGGTCTTGCTTCGGGACATGGCGCAGCTTTGGAACTCTCTTCTGATAATGCTTTACAATTGAACCCTACTGGGAACCTTTCAGCTCATTGTTGTACTGTTTCGTCTACACCAGGTGGTCCCTCAGCTCAACCCAAAGTATGTTTTTCAACTTCTTCTGTCACTGGAGTGCTGATGATTTCTGACATGGATCAGCTGCAAGATGATGCAGCCTCATAAAAGCCTTTCGTTCAGTGTATGCTGCCGTCTGAAAGTCCGCCCATGGCGGTCTCTATGGAGACTGGCAGTTTTAGAGCACTGAGCAGTGTGTGCCTAGAGTCTCGAGACAGTTTTGATATTTTGAATGTCTGTTCTTCAGATATCCTACCTGTACCTGTGGTCTGGCATCAGGGTGAAGAAACAGTTTCAGCTTTTCCTTTACAACCGCCGGAGAAGGTGGTTCAACAGAAACAGTTGCAAGACAGGGCATCTGCAGCTTTGTATCCCCCTCCAGCTGCTGGTTCTACTGCAGGTACTGCTCTTATTTTGAATTCTGACTTGCCATGTTTGTTACAGTCTACTGTGTTTACTCCTACTGTGCTCAATCCTACTACTTCTAAAGTTTCCCCTGTTTTTGCTACATTGGTCTCAGCCCCATCCCCATCTGTTGTTATAAACCCTGGGACTCCTACAGCCAGTTCGGCTTCTGGGCCACAACGTAGCTACCAGGATTTTGATAACCATTTTTCGGCTACTGGTATTACCATTACTGAAGCCCTAAAAGGGGCCAGATGGGAGAAATCTACTGCTACTAACACTTGGTCTTCTCTGACTCATACTGGTATTGGATCTCAGGGTACCGTAACTGATATTTTGGATCCTCTTGAGATCCCTCCTGAACTACGCCTCACACAAAATCCTATGTGGCCTACTGTCAGCACTAAACCAACTGAACTTGGATTGCAGACTGTGGGGAATGACATAATTTCTACTACACAGACTGCTGTGACCATGGACTCTATATCTTCTGCTATACAGAGCAACGAGTCCCCTATTTCCCTTCCTATTTTAAACTCTGTTTCCCTGATTCCCAGCTCTGAAAATGTCCATCAAGATCGATTGCAGGATACAACACTACTTCAAGATGGGGACTTTTTACATCATGGGGGCCCAAATTAGAGTGGTGAACATGCACAGAACGATACAGCCCCTGGACAACATGGTAGACGTCAGGGTGGATGGACTTATGCTGGCCTATTCCATACCCCCCCAGAACAGGCCAAACAAAGGAATGCCATACGTTTAAGATACAGGGGTGGACTTGACATATTTCCTGACTGGATTTATGTCAGAAAAACATTGATAAAATCCAGTTTACAGTTTTTGCCATCTGAGATATATGCCCTAATTTATACTTCTGGGGATAATGATTTTGATTTAAGTTTCAAAACATCTGCAGGTTTAGAAACTTTCTGGCATAGGTATCAGCAGGTTAAACATACTCCATTATGATCCCCTTTTCTTGCCATCCCCCTCACGAAACCTGCAATTAAAACTATTACTGTTATTTTCAAAAATGAAGGGGTTGCAGTAACTGATATTACTAGATAGCTATCCTCTAAATGCACAGTTCTAGGTTTGTCTGAGCCTATTATTGATTCTGAGCAGTTCTGGATGGGAGGCTGGGAAGTGCAGGTGAAGTTCCCACTGATTAATGGGTCCATTCAGCATTTGCCTCTCTGCTTTTCTCTGGGCAGAGACAGAGGTTTTGTTTTTCATCCTGGCCAACCTAAGTCATGTTTTCGTTGTGGAGCACAGACTCATCTGAGTAATGTTTGTGATACGCTGAAATGCTCACTGTGTATGGGTTCTGATCATGTTAGTATTAGTTGCCCTCAGCCTATTTATTGTAATTTATGTGAGGATACATCCCATTCCTACCATTACTGCCCTTGGGCCTCTCATAATGCCCCTTGGATGTCTCAGGAGGATCAGGATGACACGATTTCCAAAGCACAACAGAATGCACAGGCCAGGCCTCAGTTCAGACCTCATTCTGAACAGTAGCCTGTTCAACCTCCCAGTTTGCTTTCCTCTAAGTCCTTAGTCCCTGCCCCTGCTGTTTCCCATTCAGAACCCTTTGGATCCCAGCTCACTGTGGATGCCTCTCATAAGGAGGTGGCTTCATCTCCTCATGTTGATTTGGTGGCCCCTATGGCATCTGTAGCTCCAGAACCAGTACCTAGTACTTCTACCCTGACCAATGAGTTTGCTCAGAGGGATGTAGTGCCCCCACCTGAAGACTCGGACTGGGTACAGATTGGTACTCGGAGGCAAACCCATAGTACGGCTACTAAAGGGGCTAAGACACCCAAGTTTCAAGGGAATCTGATATTTGCTCTAGAAATAAATTTACACCTTTGTATAAGTGAAAACAGGTCACCAAAATGGAGAAGGATTCTGATGCCTCCTCCGTGGCCTCCTCTCAGCTTGACCTGTTTACTGATACTGATCAATTGTCTAGAAAAAAAGGTGTAAAATGAAGTCTCCTGGAAAAGGAAAAAAGAAATCTTGATTTTTTAATCTTTGTTTGTTAAATGGTTGATGGGTTGTCTTTTAGTCTTTAAATATGAATAGTTTGAAAAAACCTAAAAGACAATGCACCATTTTTTTCTATGTTAGCAGCCTCTACTTTTGACATTATTTTTTTACAGGATACTAGACGTCACTCTCTTAGAGAGACTGGTCAGACTGTATCTGATTGGAGGGGTGGTCTGTCCTATTGGTCTCTTTCTGAAGATGTATGTGCTGGGGTAGCTATTCTTTTCCATAACTTAGAGGTTTGGATTCTTAGGCTTGTGGATTTGATTCAAGGCCGGGTTCTTATATTAGATGTTGTTATACAGGCTCAGGAATGGAGATTAATTAATATTTATAATCCTCAAGTCAAGACCCAGTGGATAGCCACCTTGAAGGCTATTCAACCATTTCTGCATTCCTCTAAATCTATAGTTTTTGGGGAGACATTAATTGTATCCTTACACTCTCCAACAAAACTGGGTCAACTCAAAAATGATATAATGATTCCAATTTCCTAAATTCCCTGTACACAACAGCTTCTTTAATAGATGGGGCTACATTTGGGCCTCATACTCCCAAGCACACATTTCACCATAGAAGGATTTCCACTAGAATTGATTATTTTTTTTATTTCTAAATGGTTACCAGGTCTGCATTACACTGTAATCCCTTGTGAAGCTTCAGATCATAGCCTGGTTGTTCTGTCATTAGGGTGCCCCCTTAACAAACCAGAATCTTTTAATTTCTGGAAAATGAATATTACATTTCTGGGTAATGATTCTGGTTGCCAGGAATTGTACAAGGTTTTACTGGATAAATTGTCTGTGTTTGACTTGTTTGACAACCCCAATTTTTGGTGGCAAGAGTCTAAAGTTGAAAACCAACACTTTTGTCAGAGATTGGCGAAATCCTGCTCTAAAACACAATACTTGACTTATTTGTATAAAAGAAGACACCTGCAAAAGTTACTTTCCTGGCAAACAGAATTTAATTTGGACTATTCCTCACAGATCTGCCTGTTAAAACAGGTAATATATGCTTGTCAGTACAATAGGTCCACTTTGTTATTTCTAGAACAAAAATATGGCCGCAAGGGGTCAGCTAAGGTTATTAACCCTTATGATAGTTGTAACCAACAAGTGCATACAAAATATATGCCTTCTCTGGTTACACATGATGGTATTAGAATTTCAGATAATCATCGTATTTTGCAATTAGTCTTCACTCACACTAAAAACCTGTATGGTCAAGATTTTCCATCATGTTACTGTGAGAAATTCTTCAAACATATAGATTTCCCACAGTTATCGGCTGATCATTTTAATGATTTGGTATATCCTATTACAGTAGATGAAGCTAGTGCTGTTATTGGTCAATTACAATGTAATGTTACTCCGGGACTAGACGGCATTCCTAATGAATTTTATAAAAAGGCACAAATAGTGCTGTTGCCTCATTTAACTACAGTTTTTAATGTGATTGTTCAAGGTTTATTACCAGTACCTGTTTCTCTTGCCGATAGTAACCTGATTTATTTATATAAAGCAAATGATAAAGAAAACCTGGATAACTGGTGGCCTATCAGTCTCATAAACTCTGATTGGAAAATTTTATGTAAAGTTATAAATAATAGATTGTCTAAAGTAGCCCAGTCTCTAATCTTTCATACTCAAACCTGCACAATTCCACATAGATCTATGTTGAATAACCTCAAACTAATACGGGAAGTCTTTTATGGACATATTACGGATGGCTATGTTATTACCCTGGATCAGTCTAAAGCCTTTGATTAGGTTCCTCATGCTTACCTTTTTGCAGTCCTACATCAGTATGGCATTACACAGGAGTTTATTTCATGGATTAAAATCCTTTATAAGTATGCCTCGATGACCCCTATTGTTAATGGAACTAGAGGTTCTCACATTCAAATCAGAAGGGTGGTATGACAAGGCTGTCCCATGATCCCCCTCTTATATGTTTTTTCTATTGACCCTCTTCTTAGAAGATTAAATTGTGATGTCACTATTAGACATATTAAAGATACTGCGGCAAGGGAGTTCCTCAGTGCTATGGCATATGCAGATGATCTTTGTCTATTAATTGCAGATCACGAGTCTGGGGTATTGTTCAATCTTTTTCTTCAATTTCGAGGTCAGTTTTGGACACTCACAAAAGTGTAGGTACACTTGTGCATGACATTCCACACCTTGGACAGGAGGACATAGCTGGTATTCATATTCAAATCCACAATTTTCAGGTTCTTGGCCTCTATTTTGGTGGTTCACAGGCTGCAGAAAAAAATTGGTATGAACGCCTTTCTATTGCTGAGGGAAAGGTGCAAAAATGGAAATCTTATCCTATGTCACAGCAGAAGAGGGTTCATATGTTTAAAATCTTTATTGTCCCTATTTTTTTACTGGTTTGTTACATCTTCCTTCTTCCCCTTAGATTTGAAGCACGCATGTATAATTTAAGTTTTCAGCTTTTGTGGGGCAGTAACCTAAACCCAGTTAAAAGATATGTTACCTACTGACCACTTAAAAAAGGGGGCTTAAATATGTTAAATCCTGTTTTATTTTTATTTTCCTTGTTTCTTCATGCAGACATTTACCCTAGTCTGGCTGGACATACAGATGCTTGGATTCAGAGTTTTTCCTCTAGGACCAAGTATTTTACGGATAAATGGAGAGTGACAAATTGGAAACCCTTTTCTAACATCCCTCCAGGGACTCCTGAGTATATCACTGAGTGTTATAAAAAGATAAAACAATGGAATATGTCTTTCCACTTATCCTTTTTACAAAATAGAAAATGTCTCTATTCTTTAGTACTAAATCCAAAGTTTTTGACAGACTTGTGTTTTAAATGTCCATCTGCTATTGAAGAACAGCATTTCACGAAACAGTTGTTGGATAGTAGAATTCCACAGAAAATGTGGGTTACTTTATGGATGTGCTGTCATGATAGACTGAATTTTAGAGGGAATCATGCTCATAAAAGATTGGAAGAGAGAGATTTTGCATTAGGGACTCTTGTATTTGTAAGGTAGAAACCATGCATCATTTATTTTTTGATTGTCCTTATATTGCTCAATTATGGACTCAGTTAGCTCAAAAGTGGTCCTTATCTGTGCTGGCTAACATGTCTTACACTGAATTGGTTTATGGGAAATATGGTGGTGAATGGGGGTTGTTTTATCCTGGAACTCTTAGGGTTATTTGTGCCATTTTCAAGTGGTGCAGTTGGCAAAACAGATGCCTATTTGTTCTTCAATAAAAACAGACCTTGTTGGTTGGTTTAATAGAACAAATAACTAAAGAAATATCTATGTTGTATATTTCTGAAAAATGGACAATGCCTCCATCCTTAACTGCATTTTGGTGGAGAGCCCTCCCCTTGATTCTTTTCGAGGGAGTTACTTGAGAGATTTCACAGAGTATGTTATGTATACAGCTCAGTGTATCTTTTCTGAATTGACATGTTTCCTTTTTTCCTCTTATTGATTGCTTTTGCACCCTTTAGGATTTTTGTATAGCCTTTATTACAATGTTTTTTGTTGTGTTGTTCATTTGAGAAAATTACCTGTTATTTTTTTCAAAATGTCTCCACTCTTTTACTGAGTGGGAGAGAGGTTGTTTTCTTTTCAACAAAATTGTTTGCTGTAATACCTGTTTCATTTTTGTTTGTTATCAGTTGTATGATGTAATACTTTTTTGTCTTATTATTTGTTTCTATAAAAAGTTCCCCTTCTCTCCAGTAGGAGGACGTGCTGACTGTCGTAAAGTCAGTCTTGGCTGATGTGCAGAGAGTAGAGGTCATGGAGGAGCTTGGAGTTATGGCTGCTCCTTTTCAACCTGATAGTGGCAAGGTGGAGACCTTTTAAGATGCAGAACTACATTTTGAGACAGAGGAGACTGGACCTGATGAGCTGAAAGTTTTGACGAAGGTTATACCTGGACAAGATGATTTTTTGGACTTGAAGGTCTGGATAGTTTTCTACGGAGGTAATTCCACCTTTTTTGCCACAAAAATCTGATATATATATATGGATTCATCTACCACTAAAAGTAAACATAATGTCGTTTCTGGAGATACGATGGAGAATAGTGACAGAATCAATGTAAAAATGGTGAGTGCTGGTATATCTGCAGAAATGATGACTGGCAGGAGTTGTCAGCAGCCATCCCAGAATATGGTACCAGAGACTGTCCTTAACGACCAGGCAGAGAAGCTGTGTTTGCGTCTACCAATAGTGTTTCAGACTGATGCTGTTTCTCAAGCTGCGACCACAGTTTTTTTCCTTTTCAGCAGCTTCCAAGAACAAATTAGTAAAGAAAATGGAAGTTGAAGGCACCTCCTGGGCTGATTCTGCATTTGACATTCATGAACCATGGACAGTAGAGAGTTTGTTGAAAGCCGTTGGCTGGTTTAGATCTCTAACTACAAGACAGTGGGCATTGGGCTTTGCTCCTATTGCTATTCTGGGAGTATGCCTCAAGGGGGGTCAAAATGGGATGGCTTGTTCTCCAGAGCAGAATGATGCAACTTTGGGACAAAGCACTACGCTTGATATCTCCTTACCATCAGAATTTAATTTGACACAACACCCTAAATTGCATTTTTGTCAGACTATTGGAACAGGACAAAATCCTGGAGACCATAAACATGCTAATTCGGCAGATGGAGATACTAATGTGAACTTTGAGCCTCTGAACATAGCCGCTTGGAGCACATCTCAGGAATCTCTTGGGCCTGCTGAGAGCCATATTCATGATGATGACATTGGAGATAAGGGAGAACATTGACATTCACAGGAGGAAAGGATAGACAAAAATCTAGGTTGTGTGCATCTTTTTTCCAGAAACGCATTTTTCTAGCTAAATGCCACAATGCAGTAAGACTGATTTATAAAGGTGGACTGGAGGTTTTCCCTGACAGGGTTTATGTGGGAATAACTTTGTTAAAAAATAATCTTCATTTTCATGCTGCAGAACTTTATGCTGTTATTCATATCTCGGGAGAAAAAACGTTTGATGTGAGTTTTAAAATGCAATATGGTTTAAATAAATTTTGGACTCACTATAACTCTGTAAAAAATACACCTCTTTGGGCTCCTTTTGAAGTGGTCACCTTGTCTCAGTCTGCTCAAAAAACAGTAAATATCCTCATTAGTAATGAGGGTGTTAGTGTTACAGATTTGGTATTCTGGCTTAAACAGAGATGTAACGTATTGGGACATCCTGAAGCCATCTTTGACTCAGAAAACATTTGGACAGGTGGATCAAGAGTAAGGGTTACTCTGAAAACCATAGTAGGGGAACAATACCTTCCCAACTCATTTTGGGGGTGGTGGTGATAGATGTGTACTCTTTTATCCCAAGCAACCGAAAAGTTGTTATAAATGTGGAGACATAGGGCACATTAGTAGAGTGTGTGATAGGATTAAGTGTTATTTTTGTGGAAAACTGGATCATATGACTTTGCAATGTCGAAATGAACTGATATGTAACTTATGTGGGAAAAAAGGCCATTCATATGGTAATTGTGAACAAGCTACACATAATCAATCTGGTTCAGGTGATAGTGAAGAACAAAGGATTTTAGTTGCATTAGAACAAAGGAAGCATGCGTAACTCATACCTGAGACCTCTACATTAAGGGAGGAAATACAGATTCCTACACCTGTAAGAGAAGACATTCAGGTTCCTGCACATGTCCCTAGGATGCTTGATAGGGTTCCTCAAAAACCCCTGTTGAACAAAGATGGGGACATGGCAGTGGATCTGATGGCAGATGATGATGATTCTCATCCTAGGCCAGAACATCAGAATTCTGTTGTAACAACAGTTATAACCTACAATGAAATGCCTCCCCCATTTCAATTCCACATACGGAGGAAGAGAAAAGGTTTACTAGGAGGCATACCTGGCAGCATCCTGCATCAAAGATACATACAATTTCTGAAACTAGAATATCGAATAGGTTTCAACTTTTATTTACAGTCACAGAGGGTACTAGACATGCCTTTGAGTCCTTGTCAAGGGACTTGAGTATTGTGGAGACATTTTCTGATTCTGACATCAGTGAAAAGAGTGAGGTACCTATGAAAGAAACCTTAAAACCAAAAAAGAATGCTTCAAAAAAAGGGGAGAGGGGAAGGGAAAGAAATGTTATCAACCACCATGATGCCTTAACAAATGGTGCAATGTTTAACTTTACTCACTATTAATGTGAACAGTATTAAAAATAAAAAGAAACAAGGTGGGGTCTTTTCACATCTGATGGCTATTAAAACAGACATTATTATGATTCAGGATATAAGGTTACATACTACCCATGAATTAATGCAAGCAAAATCGGAATGGTGTATTGGGCATTCTTACTGGTCTTTGGATTAGGAGCTTGTACTGGGGTGAGGATTTTGTTCACTGTTCCAATACAGGTGATTAAAATATTGGATTTGCAGCCTGGGAGGGTTTTACTTCTGGATATTGTTTTTAAATCTTTATATTACAGATTAATTAATATTTATTTTCCTGCAACAAAGACAGACAGGATTGAGGTTTTTCATTTGATTAGACCTTTTTTGTTTTCCTCACAGCATGTAATATGGGATGGGGACTTTAAATGTGGATTGGCAAAACAAGATAGGGGAAAGGGTACTGTGACCACTACACTTTTTAATGATTATTTATTTTTGTTTGACACCATAAATCTGGCTAGTCTCACTGATGCATATTTTTCTTGTACATCCCATCATGATGCGACTTTTCAGAGGGGGACTCATGTGACCCGGATATATTTTTTCTTTTTGAGTAAAGCTATGAAATTGCAAGGGACAAAAATGGAATCAGTAGCATATTCTGACCTCAAAGAGCTACATACTTCCATTGGAGAATTAGCTATTTGTCATGGCCCTGGGCTTTGGAAATGTAATACCTCTTTGTTAATGAAAGAGGTGATTAAACATTAAATTCTATATTTAATTTGTGGTTTGCAAACATTGTTTCTTATGTTTGATACACCACTGCTTTGGTGGGATCATTTAAAGTTTGAGTTGTGTAACCTCTTTAGAGCTCTTGGTAAGCAGAATAGAGATACTCAAAGGATTAGGTTCCAAAGTTGTAGACAATGCCTACAACAGATGATGAGTTTGGCACAGACAACCAGACATAATTTTGATGCGCAGATCAAGGAAGTTCAAATGGAAATGAAAACATTTCATGAACAACAAGTGCAATCCTTAATCATGCAATAAAGATTTGGGATAAAAGGAAACCTTGATACAATCTGCCCTTTTTTAAGTTGTAAATATAGATTGCAGAATAAAACAATGGAGGGAGTATGGGATGATAAGAAAAATGTGAAAACATCTCAGAAGGACATCTTACAGGCTGTATCACAGTATTTGACTCATCAATGTCAAGAATTACAGACAGATGAGAAGCAATTTCTTCCTTTTATAACTGATTAATATCCCCCAGCATCCGGCGTATGTATTACAGTCACTTACAGCTGATATTTCTGCTGAAGAAATACAAGATGTTGTTAAAACCTTTGCTAAGGGATAGGTACATGGCACTGATGGCATTCTGGTTGAAGTTTACCACTTAATAGTACCGCTTATATCAAGTGAATTGGCTGCAGTATACAATTATTGTCTTTACACTTCAGGGCCTCCTTTACAGATGTCTACTGGGATCACTATATTCTTATATAAAAAGGGAGAAAAGAAGTGTTTGGACATTTGGAGGCCTATTTGTCTCCTAAATGTAGACTTTAAGATTTTATCCAAAATATTAACTATTTGATTATCTAGAGTGGCTCAGTATATTATATCTGAAAATCAATTTTGTGCTATTCCTGGTAGATGCTTAACAGATGTGCTTATTCTCTTTAGAGAAATATTTGAATCAGGTACTCTTAATACTGTGGAAGGTACGATTATATCCATTGATCAACAGAAGGTGTTTGATTCCATACATCATACCTTTTTATGGAATACTTTGCAGCTTTATGGTATTCCTGACTTATTTATTCAGTGGCTAAAAATTATTTATAAATCTGCAGTGATCAAGCCTTTGGTAAATGGGCATTTAGGGCCTTTGATTTCAGCCAAAAAAGGAGTAAGACAAGGCTGTCCCTTAAGTCCATTGTTATTCATTTTTTGTATTGATCCTCTTTTGTGGCTTCTGAATGATAGATGGTTCTTTATGCCCCTTGTAATTTCAGGACAGTGATTATTGACTACTGCAGTGGCATATGCAGATGATATTTGTCTATTACTTCCTAATATACAGGAAGTACAGACAGCAATAGACTTTTGCAAATCATATGGGAAAGTGCCTGGGGTCTGTTTAAATAAACAAAAAAGTAAGGGAAAATGGGTTGGGTTATGTCAGGCAGAAATAAGTGATTTTGTATGGATATCTGTGGAAGATGGTCCTATCGATATTTTGGGTGTGGATTATGATATGGGATGACAGGATTTGGTTAACTGGGATGGGAAATTAAAACAAGGTAGAGAATTAGTGATGACTTGGAATAAACGTACTACAGGAAAACTATAAAGGGTCTATTTAGTCAAAACATACCTCCTTCCACTATTTTTATACATTGGTAGTGTATTCCCACCTCCGAAAGAGAGAAACTACACTTTTTAGTATATTTTTTTCTGCTATCTGGAGGAGTCAGTTAAACCCATTAAAAAGAAATATTCTATATTTAAGATATTTAAGTGTTTCACAAGGTGGTTTGAACATGGCTAATCCCTTGGTCTTTTTATTTATACATGTTTTATTTATTAACCTTAAACCTTTATGTATGCACAAACACATTGGCTGGACAGAGTTATTACACTCCAAATTCTTAGCTTGGCTCCACAGATGGGAAAATTAGTCCCAAAAGGCTTTTAGAGTTGTGGCTTTTGCACCACAATATTATAAAGATATTTTTGTTAGGATGAAAACATGGCATGTTCACTTTCTTGACCTGCTTTCACTCTCTAAAAAAGCACTTTATACTAAAGTCTTGGATTCAGATTTTAGAGAAATTGAAACCTTTCCACATTCCCCAATGGCACACAGAGAGACAATCCTACATTTGCTTACATGTGAGAGAATTCCACTTAAATTTAAGGATATTCTATGGCTTTGTTGCCATGAGAAATTGAATAGTAAAGCAAATCAGAAGCATAAAATGAAAGAAGAAAGATTGTGTTCCAGGTCTCATTTTGTGGTACAACTGGAAAAAATGGATCATCTGTTTTTCTCATGATCTTATATTTCCAATTTCTGGACTTCTCTTACACAAACTTGGGGTATGTCTGTTTTAAGTAATATGAATTATATTGCATTGATTTATGGAGTTTATGATAATTCATGGCGAAAGTGGGAGAGAAGCACATTAAATATTATTTTTTCAGTTATTGAGTGGTACATTTGGAATGTCCGTTGTCTATTTACTTTGCAACAAAAATATATTTTGCACTCTGAATTAATTGGAAACATTAGTACTGAAATACATAAAATTTATTATAAATATACATCTGTACAAAATTATGTATATATTAAGAAAATGTGGAGAAATCTCATATGGGTCACAGGTTCTAATGTACCTATTACATGACTGGGTTATTACTTTCTTTTTTGCATAATTTTTTTTTGTACTGCCTATTTTGTATTTTTGGAATTTTTCTTTGTGATTGCTGATATGACTTTAATAAAAACAAAATTCCCCTACTCGCCCAGCAGAACCTGTTTTTAAAGACTGCTCTGATATTTTGACAAGTGGTGTTCTAAAACAATTAAGAAAAGGATCCCCCTACAGATGTGGGAGGATCTGTGGTTAACAATGTACAGGAGATTAAACCTGAGAAGAAATGCAAAACATAAAGCACTGTAGGAAAGAAATTGTCCTTATAATGGGTGTCAGAACATAATTGAAACAATGGAACATTTTCTGTTTGATTGCTCATATGCAAGACCATTATGGCCATTTTTAGCTGCAAAATGGAAGATGGCATGGTTAGTAAATCTGTCTTATGAATTGCTAGTGTTGGGACACTGTCCTCAATTAGTAGGTCAGTATCATTACAATACATTTATGGTGTTTTTTTGTTGTCTAAAATATTATCTCTGGCAGGGGAGATGTTAGTGGTCCTTACAACAAAAATGGTTGTCGTATCAGACTTTTAGTGTGCTAGTAGAACAAGCAAAGTTGATAGTACATAAAAAAAGATATAACCAGGCACTCTTGAGATGTGGTAAGGCATTGGTGGAATGGGTTATCTTACTTTATTAAATATAAGTAATATAGTATAAAAGGTTTGAATATGAGGCGAATATTCAACAAGTGTGTTGATGCATCATACTGAGTGGGAAATAGTGCATGATTGTGACGGTTAATTTAAGATAGTTATAAATGTTACCTGGGAAATGGAATGGATCTTGCATATTTCAAAGTCCTGTATTTATTGATATGTTTGCAGTATTTTATTTCTTTTTGCTTTACATTTCTAGAAGAATGATATGAATTGTGTTTTTTTCTTTCTTTTCTTCTCAGTTACCTAACCAGGTACTGTAATGGGTTAATACATTTGCAATCTTTTTATTTGTAAAGGTTTTGATTATGGTTTGGTGTGATCTAACACAGTTTTGATGAGTTGTTTATGATGCTGTATTAATAAATAATTCCCCTACTCGCCTGTAGGAGAATTGCTGAACATTCAGGATGGCCAGTTTGGTGGAGACACCAGAGAGGATGAACATACAAGAGGTGGGAGAGACAGTCTCCTCCTCTACATCTTCAGCACAAGAGATGTTCCATAATGCCTCAGTGTTTGTGGAAAATGCAGTGAATGAGGAAACAAATACTGATCAAGTATTGCCTGCAATGGATTGAGTTTCAGGAAAAGATTTAACCTTAGTGGTTGAACTGGAAAATCGCAACAGTTAATGCTGATGTCACATCGGGATGAGTGGAAATAAATGGAGAGTTTGAAGATCTGCAGGCGATGCTCTGAATAGAGGAAGAATGTTTCAGACTGCGGCAGAAATAGGTGCAAGAATCTATTGCACTGAAGCAAGTAAAGCAACCCAATGCTTTGCTACGGGCAGTTACAGATGAGAAGGCTGAAATGCAGACTTCTTTCACAGCAGAGGAAAGTCATGAAGTGCAGCTATTTTCCAAACAAGAAACTTCACAGAAGGCAAATCCAGTACAACCAGCTTCCAAAGAGAAACAACAGTCATTCGATTTTGCTGCAGGTATGACTGGGGAACAACTGTTTGTCTTTAAGGGAAATATTGAACAGTCATAGAGAGGGGTCTCACTGAGAATGGCAAGCACAGGTTCATCTACACCTGGCCTACGATGAGACACTAAAGCTACAACCTCCAGAATGAATCTCCAACCATGATCCACAGAGTCAACACTATGGGATGCAGGGTTGGAAAAATCAGGTGTTAAGGGACAATGGGTATCAGAACCCACACTAGTAAACAGGCCGAGACAGGAGGGTAAAGCCTCTGATAAAAATAAATACTAGTGCAATAATGATTAATAGATCACCTCTGCTTATTCAGGCTGACTTACGAATGACTTAAAATCCGACATAGTTGCCAGGGGCTATGATCCCAAATTATGTACAGAATGACAGTGCTGTGATTATACCTCCACACCAGCCCAAATTGACAGCTCTTGTCCAGGACAAGGCACCTCAGCCACAAATTCAGGTCCTGAACAAAATAATATGCCTTCTGCAAATAATGCCCCTCCAAATGAAGTTGGTCACAATCCTCGATCTTATGCCTCTTTTTTCAGGGCTCCGACATACCCCACTAAGTGGCACAATGCTGTGAGACTGCTGTATCAAGGTGGTTTAGAGACATTTCTAGATGTATTATTTGTTGCCAGAACCTTATTGAAAGTATCCTGGTATCAACTTCTGTATCCAGAGTGTTTCTATTATTTGTTTTAGGTATCTCCCCTTCTTCATTTGTAAATACTGAGCAAAAATATTTGTTTAGTATCTCCGCCTTTTCACCGTCACCCTCTGCCCACCCCCCCTCCATCCATATCCACACATTTTTCAGCTGCAGAGCTTTATGCACTTATTCATATATCTGGGGAGACCACCTTAGACATGAGTTTTAAACTGAGTAGCGGGCTGTGAAAAGTATGGGAGAAACATCATATTTTAAAAAGTTAATCTTTATGGGCCCCTTTTGAAGTGATCCCTCTTACAAAGCCAACTAGCAGGACAATTGCTATACTTTTTCGCAGTGAGGGGGTAAGTGTCACAGACCTCCTGTACTGGTTAAAACAAAGGTTCACAGTAGTGGGAAATCCAGAGGCAATCTTCAATGAAGAACATATATGGAGAGGGGGATGATGGATTAAAGTAGTCTTAAACAACACTGATACTGGGCTTCATCATCTACCAAATTGTTTCTTTTTAGGTAGAGACAGGGGTGTGTTTTATGCAGGGCAGACCAAAGCTTGTTATCACTGTGAGTCTACAGGTCACCTCATCATCATGTCTAAGGTGGCCTCCCCAGATGTGTGAATAAGTGCATAATGCTCTGCAGCTGAAAAATGTATGGATATGGATGGAGGGTGGGCAGAGGGTGACAGTGAAAAGGCAGAGATACTAAACAAATATTTTTGCTCAGTATTTACAAATGAAGAGGGGGAGCTACCTAAAACAATCAATAGAAACACTCTGGATACAGAAGTTGATACCAGCCCATTTACAGAAGAAAGGGTTCTGAAAGAACTCTTAAAACTGAAGGTGGACAAAGCAATGTGGCCTGATGGGATTCATCCCAGAATTCTAAAAGAACTAAGGGTAGAACTAGTGACACCACTGACTATCCTCTTTAACAAATCATGGGAGGATGGGGTGGTACCTGAGGACTGGAGGAGGGCGGATGTGATTCCCCTTCACAAAAGTGGGAGCAAGACAGAGGCAGGAAACTACAGACCTGTTAGTTTAACCTCAGTGATAGGGAAAATGATGGAATCACTTCTGAAGGAAATACTTGTTGAGTACCTAGAGGCCAGAGGGGCACAAGACCCAAGGCAGCATGGATTCACAGTGGGAAGATCATGCCAGATGAATCTAATAGATTTCTTTGACTGGGTGACAAAAGTAGTAGATCAGGGAGGGGCTCTGGACATGGCCTACCTAGACTTTAGCAAGGCATTTGACAGTCCCACACAAAAGATTAATATACAAGTTAGCCAGCCTGGGAGGGGTCCCAAGATGATAGCCTGGGTAAAGAATTGGCTGGGGAATAGGACACAGAGGGTAATAGTAAATGGAGTCCACTCTGAAGAAAGGGGGGTTACTAGTGGGGTACCGCATGGTTCAGTATTAGGACTGGTCCTCTTCAATGTCTTTATAAGCGACATTGCGGAGGAACTGGAAGGAAAAGTATGTCTTTTTGCAGATGACACAAAGATCTGCAACAGAGTTGATGCACAAGATGGGGTTGAAAGGATGAGTAGGGACTTGGCAAGGTTAGAGGAATGGTCAGATGTTTGGCAGCTTAGATTCAATGCTAAGAAGTGCAAGGTAATGCCCCTCAGAAACAAAAACCCAGGGGAAGAGTACACAATGGGGGGTGAGATACTAACAATAACAAAAATGGAAGGGACCTGGGGGTAGTCATATCAGATGACTTAAAGGTGGGCAAGCAATGTGAGAGGGTAGTAAGGATGGCTGGGGGGATACTGGGATACATAGGGAGAGGCATCACCAGTAGAAAACAGGAAGTTGTTATCCCTCTGTACAGACAGCTGGTGAGACCCCATCTAGAGTACTGTGTGCAGTTCTGGAGACCCAATCTCCGCAAGGACATAGACAGGATGGAAGCTATCCAGAGGAGGGCACTAAAATGGTGCAGGGTCTGCACCGGAAGACATATGAAGAGAGGCTAAAGGAGCTTAATATGTATAGCCTCGAGGAAAAGAGGGAGAGGGGGAAATGATAGAAACTTTCAAGTACCTCAAGGGAATCAGCAAAGTCCAAGAGGGTAGCATCTTTCAAAAATAGAGGTGTGCAAGAACAAGGGGGCACAATTTGAAGATAGAGGGGGGGCGGCTCAGAGGTAATTTAAGGAAGTATTTTTTCATAGACAGGGTTGTGGATGCATGGAACGGCCTTCTGAAGGAGGTTGTGGAGTCAAAAACAGTGGCTGAATTCAAGCATGCATGGGACAGTCATAAGGTAATTCTAGGAGGTGGAGGTAGAAAGAAGTAGGCTGCTGGTTCACTAGGATCTGCAGCTTATCCATTAGGTAGGGAAATGGGCAGACTGGGTGGGCCAAGCAGTCCTTATCTGCTGTCAAATTCTGTTTCTATGTTAGGCTTTGTGACAGATTAAAATGTGCCCTATGCAATGAACTGGGACATACCAGTCATTTCTGCTGAAATGAACAGAGGTGTAACTTTCGTGATGCTAGGGGTCACACTTATACTTGTCCTTGGGGGGCATGCAAACAGCCTAACCAGGCTGATAATGAGGAGCAGTGCCTATTGGTGGCCATTGCACAAAGAGCAAAAACTATCCTAGGACCCAGCCAGACATCTACATCCTCATCAAATTTTGAAGAGCAGGAGCAGGTGGCAGACAAGTCCAGGTTATCCCCCCCCCCCCAGTCAGAGCCGTCTAAGAAGACCAAGGAGGCCAGCACTGTGATTAATACAGAAGTGGCTGATTCTTCTGAAGAGATAGCAGGACCTTCTGACTCATAGATAGCTACTATTCCCACTGATACAATAGGATTCAACCCCCCTGCCTCCAAGAGAGCAAGGGAAAAATAGGATGGTGACCAGATGAAGGCAACACTGGATGCAACCTGTTCTAAAAATTCCTAAAACCACTGATCTTCCCCTTATCTATAGGTCTGAGACTCTGACAGACAATATTGGGACTTTAGGGAATGAGTCAGATGACTCTTCTATCAGGTCATCTCCACTAGAACCAGGGTCAGACTTAGAGGATCCCCCCCTCCCTCCCCCATTACACATACAGCTAAAGAGAAAACTACAGCATCAAAAACTAAGGTTAAGCAAAAGCACACCAGATCCACAAGAAACCTGAAGAAGAAGCCACCTTGATGTTGGCTTTGATCGGAATGTTCTCCTAACAGTCACTATATAAATGGCCTCAACATTACCACTTTACAGCTCTATGATGCCAGTTCGACAACTATGTTGTCGACCACATCACAGAAATGGATTTATGTCGTCCACAAGTTGTGGTTCACATAAATCTGGCAGGAGACCACGGTTGTTTTTCCATCGGGGGGGCTTTGCCCCCCCAACTACCCCTGCAGGGGGCTCTTCCCCTTGCACCCCCCAAACTTAAGAATTATCAACTCCAAGTCAGAGTTGATTCAGGGAGGGGTTGCAGGACTGGGGGACAGAGTGCAGGGGTCTCAGGTGGACCATTACAGAGAACTGTCGATGTTGTCAGCATCTATGTATTTGCTGTAATGGTGTCGCTGTACAGGGGGCATACCCCCACTTTACACCATTAATGCCAATATCACTGAGTAACAGAAAAAGACTGGCTGTATTTTCTCATTTAAAATCTTACAAAGTTGGAATATTCTTCCTACAGGATACAAGTCTACATACAATAGCTGAGGTAAAACAAGTTATCATGAAATGGCAAGCTGGACCATCCTCTTGTTCAATAGGGTCAGATACCTGTTTGGGTGCAGTAATCCTATTTCACAATCTGCCCATACACTTTATTACATTGATAGATTTGGTACCTGGTGGAACCCTTATACTGGATATTAGAATCCAGAATACCCAATACTGCCTTATTAACATTTACACAGCACAGACTAAAACTGACAGGGCAGAGGTTTTCCAATCAAAGCAGCCATATTTATATTCTGCACAGAATGTAATACTTGGGGGAGATTTTAATTGTGATAAGGCCTTAATGGATAGAGGGAAAGCTACCACTACAAAAAAATCTTCTATGATATGGAATTTTTGAAAACAAGTATTCATAATATTTAATTTAAAAGACACATATCTTATAGCTATATAGAAATTAGACCCCACTTTTCACAAAGGGCCATTAGCAACCATGACAGATTACTTCTTTATCATAAATACACTTAATGTCTATACACAGATTCACAGATACACAGAAGGTGACGGCAGATAACGACTGGGTGGCCCACCTAGTCTGCCCCTTTTCCCTACCTAATGCATTACCACAGACTAGTTGATCAGCGGCTTACCCTCTTTTCCATATTGCTATAGTACTCTCTACAGCAGAACTCCTGGTCACAGAATTTTCAGATTATAACATAATATTTATACAGTTAGGAAATGCATATATGTCACCCAATGGGCCAGCCACCTAGAAATGTAATTCATCTTTATTAAGTCAGACAGATTTAACACAAACTTACAATACTACTTTCAGGCTAGGAAATGCTTATTCATTATGTACGAAGACCTAGTTCTTTAGTGGGAGGACACTATTTTGGATCTCACTGCTCTTTTAAAACAGCAGAATAAACTCCACAGGAATACCACATATTTTAAATATTTACAAAACAGAAAGCATCTGCAAAATCTTTTAACACTTTCTTAAACTACAGGGCAAAACTTCACTACACAGATACAGACTATTAAGTTACAAATGACACATTACCATGTACAGCAGGCACAAGTCCTACAGCAACAACAAAGATTTTGAACCCAAGGAAAAAAAGGGAAAATCTACCCATTTGAAAGTTGCCATGATAGAAACAAGCAAAAACACATGGAGGGTTTAATAAAAAAAAAAGTTTTATGCTCAGATCCACAAGGAATGTTAAACATTATTACAAAACATTCATTACACCTTTTTCATCCTGCACAGATAGGTTTTCCTATCCCGGACAGTTTTTTTTTGAGACATTTAATTTCCCCAAATTGCCAGCAGATTTTAAAACCCAGTTGTTGCAGGACATTTCACCAGCAGAAATAGAATTTGCTATAAGTACTTTAGCTACAGATAAGGCACCAGGAAGGGATGGCCTTACTGGGGAATTACATACATTTTTTAAGCAAGGAGTTGGCAACTGAATTAGCTGTTGTTTTTACTAATATTCTGGAAAATCAGTGTCCCACCCTTATGATGACTAATTGACTTTTATTTATACAAAAAGGGAAATAAGCAAGGCATACAGAACTGAAGGTTCATTAGTTCACGTAAAACAGATTTTAAAGTACTAATGAAAATTTTAAATGCAAGATATTTACTAGTTGCAAAACTAGCATTTCACCAGCTCAAACCTGTGCCATACCAGGCAGAAATATTACTGATCATTTGATCTGATTAAGGGACGTATCTGAGCATAGCAATAAAGGAAATTTAAATGTATTCCAGTTATCCTTGGATCATCAGATTCTGTCAATCATGCCTTCCTCTGAACAGCTCTACAAAAATATGGTATACCATTAAGATTAATACAATGGATTCAAGGCTTGTATGAGACAGCTACTGTTATGCCAATAGTTAATGCTTGTACAGGTCCAATGATCCCAGTATTGAGAGGAGTTAGGCAGGGTGGCCCCCTGAGCCCACTCCTATACTATTCTGAATTGAACCTCTTCTAAGGCCACTGAATGACTCCCCTACCATATATCATATTCACACCCCTGAGTTTACAGTTCCATATAAGGTCATTGCATATGCAGATGATCTCTGTGTCCTGGTACAGGGAGAACAATCCACACAGGAAGCTATTAGATTATGTCATACCTATGGTTCATTCTCAGGAGCAATATTGAATATCTCAAAATGCTCAGTTAGTCAATTAGGCCAAGATCATTTGAGACATACAGTCATAGCTGGTACAAGACTTGCAGAAGAACCTATTCACATTCTGGGTAACATGTATGTTCTACGCAAATGGATTTATTAAATTGGGAAAATACGATTCGGCAAGGTAAAATCTGTTTACCCCCCTCGCAGCGACATTTCGCCAGAAAGATCCCCCACAGTGACTACAGTGCCTAACTGCGGTGGAAGACCCGCTGGAACCCAGTGCTGTCTGTCAGGGGTCCTGCACCCCCCCAATCAGCTCTGACTGGAGCTGAGAATCCTTAAGTGGGATGTGCCAGGGGGAAGAGCCCCACATGTAGTGGGTTTGGGGGGGCAAAGGCCCCAGAAGAAAACAAAGACAGCAATAGATAGCTGGCAGGCTGAATCCAATTAAGATGAATATCACCTATTTGTCAGTCACAAGGGGTGGTCTCAGGATGATAAACCCCTATTGTTTTCTTTTATTGTATTTTCTTTTATGCTAATTTACAGCCTTTATAATCGCACATGGGTCAAGGTTGGACTCCACTTCTATTTTATCCGTGAACAATGGTTCCAATAGTGGGATATGGGCAGATTGGGCCCCTTATGGCATACCATGAATATTCCAGCATATATCAGAGAAACATTTGTGAAACTGAAAATATGGAAATTATCTAGTCAGATACTTTTGACCAAAGATTGAAAATGGCTCTATTCCTGCATCATAGAGCGACATTTTCAAGAAACTGATACATTTCCCCTTTGCCCCCCTCAGTATTTACCTTCTCCATTGCATCTGTTGAAAGAAAGGAGTCCCCCTAAAATGTGGGACTATCATTGGCTATGCTGTCATATCAAGATCAATGTGAAGTCCAATCAGAAACATAAACAGCTGGAAGAAAGGCTATGCAGCAGGCCAGGGTGTGTACAACAAATGGAAACTATTGAGCATCTGTTCTTTGCCTGTTCATACTTAACTGGGTTTTGGAGATCTATCACCAACTACTGGAAGGAGCCTTGGTTTTCCACAGTTACTTATAAAGGACTAATGTTTGGGCATTACATAGGTAATGGATATAAATGGAATAAGAGTATAATATATCTTGTCCTTCTAGTTATTAAGTAATTTATATGGAACACCAAAAGTCTTTACACATTGCAACAAAAGCAATTTTCATCTGATCCCCTTCAGAAATTAAACTCTCTCCACATCTGCTGGTTTGGATGCTGGTTGGCAACATTTTATTTAGGCACTAAATTAATATTTACATTCCCATTCACTTCATATTTCAATATTTCATTTTAATACAGTAAATACATCAGTCCATTCTTTAATCCAGAACTTCCTTCCCCTCCTGGTCATCTTCTTTTTGTGTGCTGTCCTTTGGGGTCCGGACACTCAGATCTAACCCCCCCAACACCATCACTAGAATCAGGTACCAACTTAGCAGGACCTCCACCCACCTAGGTTCGGACAGACATTATGATCCAACCCCTAGTCTCTATCCATCCCCCTCCCCCCTTTTACTTCCATGCCCTGGTGCAATTTGCCCCTAGCCCATGTTGCCCTCCACCCTTTCTGCCTACCCCCCTATACTCATTCTCTTGCTCACCCCTTTTTTCTCCACTGACCCATCTCCAGCTTGCAGTGGAAGATGGGCCCCCCCTTGTGGGCCAGTACCTTGGGCCCTTTTTCTCAATCTCTCCCAATAGGTCCATAATTGGTCTAAGGAGTAGGCACATGCCAGAATAAGACAGGTGGACCCCATGCAACCTATGCATTTCTGGCAGCTCAAAGGAAATGTCCCTGTGCTGTACATGCACCCCCATCTCAATCACCACGCTTGCCACCTTCCCATTGAGTTGTCTCCTCCCCTCTTTTACAATGTCCTAACCTCCTTGGCACCTCTCCACACCCTACAGGATGTGATCTTGGACCAGACAATGACCACCACCATCCACCAACCCTTTACCCTTTCTAGATCAGCTGTTATGGCTTGCACTAGTGCCTCCCATGGTGTCCCCCCCAGATCATTTCCCCCTAAGTGTATGACTAGACAGTCTAGCCTGATGCATCATTTCCACAGTTCCTCTAACAAAGGCATCAGCTGTGCCCATCTCATCCCCCTTATTCACTTCCATTTCACTCTAGTGTGCTCCACATCAGACCGCAGTTGTGTCTCTACTTCAGGATGCTGCAAACCTCTCAGCCCAATAGATGAAGGAGTGCCCCACAGTCCAGACCCTTTGCTTCATTCTTGCCATGGGAAAAACAAAACAGAGTGAAAACCATGCTATCAACATCTCACATATTTCTTGTAACAGCTGGACCTCCAGTGCCCCACTCCCTTTACCTCCACCTCAGACCCTCCCCTGGCTGTGGCCTCTGATGCCACTCCTATGCAAAATGAAAAAGGGTCACATTTTTGGGGATCCTTCACTATAAAGAAAAGGGCCTTCTTAAGAACCCCCCCAACCTGGAAATCTGTCACCGGGCTGCCATCCCTGTGGCGGAACCATATCCTCCCACCTGTCCCCTGCATACTCCCATATTCCTCTAATTCTGTATTGGTGCACACCTCACCCAGCCACTGTCTGGTCAATGCCACTGCTTCACCCCTACCTTTGTGATCTGTTTTGGAGCTAGGCAGATGAATGACCACCTTGTCCTGTCCCTACTCAATGTCCCCTGCATGCAGTCCCTGTGCTGTCCTAGACTTCCTCGGGGCCACCACCTCCCCGATTCTGAAGGCCCCTCTAGCCATCACTGCAAACACTGCTTTCAACAAGCATGCATCCTTCACTGAAATGCACATGTGTTGCAGGGCCCCATCACCCTCTGAAGCAGCTGCCCCATGATGGGCTGCCTCCTGTTCCATCTCCCTTCTTGTCTTCTCTGCCAGCCTGTGACCATATACCTTACCCCCCCCGCAGTGGCATCCAGCCAACCTCTGTCCTTGCACACCCAACTTATGCCAGTCAGCTGCACCCCCATGGTGGTGTGGTCTATCCCTTCCTACCACTTCTCCACCACATATTGCCTCACTTGGTCCTCAGAGACTGGTTCCCCCGTGCCCCATCCAGACCTGGTTTAGAACTCCTGAAATGGCCCCATGCACTTTCATATGCCCTCAGCATGTTGTCTTCCCATGACCTCTGGTACAACCACCTGGCTTTTTCCCTCCAGTCTCCCATAGATGGTCTGGGACCCTGGTCTTGTGTACTGCTGCTTGCGGAGCCAGTTCCCAGAACCTGTTCAGCTGCAAATGGGAAAGACTGTCAGCCACCTCATTCCTAAGCCCCTCAATATGTTGTGCCTTAAATGACCAAATCATCTGCAGTCCAAGCAACACCATTCGGCACAATACCCCCCATAGTATCCATAATCCCACCTTGTCTATTTATTACATCCATGACCCCTTTATTGTCGCACCAAGAGTATGCGCTTCCCCCTCATCATGTCCCCCCATATTTCCATGTCCACCCAGATGGGAAATATTTCCAAAAAGGTAATGTCTTTCAGTAAACCCCCTTCTTTCCACTGGTTCAGCTATGCTTCCAATATCCACTCACCCCTGAAGTAAACCCTCATTCTCAGTGCCCCCGAAGCATCTGTGTACAGCTCCAAGTCAGTGCTATAAGCCAGAATGTAACCTCATTATAGTTGTCAAGGAAGTCCTTCCATACCCCCAGATCCTCCTGTACCCCTTTAGTAATATCTACCTAGAGGTGTGGCTGTTTTGCCTTCCCTGTGGCCCTCGCCAAACTCCTGGTAAATGCCCTGACTGGGCTTATGGCCTTACAAGTGAAATTAAGGTGCCTCAGTAGTTGCTGCACTAATACCAGTGGCACCCTCCTCCTCCTCCCTCTTACCTGTGGTAATAACCCCCTTAGCCGGGCCACTGTGTCCCCTGGCAGGTGGAAACATTCTTGTACTGTGTCCATCTAGATCACAAGGAATTCCAGCTGTTGGGCCGGGTCTTCCATTTTTCGCTTTGCAAGTGAAATGCATATGTGCCCACACAACTCCTTAAAATCCACAAACATTCCCCTATCACAGCCTCACTGCCCTCTATGAGTAGAAAATCATCCAGATAGTGTGCCACCCTCCTGTACCTATATCTCCTCCTGAACACACATTGTACCCAAGAACTAAAAGCCTCGAAGGCTGAACAAGCCACCGAGCAACCCATTGACATGACTTTGTTGAAATACAGCTCCCCTCAAACTGGAAGCCCAACAGGTCCCAATCATTGGGCCTTGCTGGCAGCCTCCAGAAAGCAGATTCAATGTCCATCTTCGTTAACCATGCCCCCTGTACTACCCTGGTCAGCACCACTGCCTGGTCCAGTGGTGCATATGAGACTGCCCATAGGTCATTCAGGATGCCCTCATTCACTGATGCCCCTTCTGGGTAGGAGAGGTGGTGGATGAGCTGAAATTCTCCCACATGTTTTTTCAGTACCACACCTAGGGGGCGACAACTGGAAGTTGTGGCAAGGAGGTTCAGTGAAAAGGCCCTCGTCCCTCCCTGCCTGAGCTTCCTTTCATGTTTTTTGCCCATACAATGTCTTCCTTCCCTCTCACAGATCCCAGATCCTTTGTCCTCATCTCACTGCCCCCCCTTTGAAGTCCAAATGAAAACCCTTCTTGAAGCTCTCCCTCAGGAGCTCTGCCCTTAATAAATCCGGGTATTCCTGCATCCAGGCCTCAACTACCCTTGTGACTATGGGAGTGAGCACCAAGGGGAAACACCTGTGCCATTCCTCCACCTCCTCTTCAGTTCCAACTGTAATTGGAGTTATACCCACTTTGTCATGCCCCACCCCTCCTGCTCCACCACCCTGCCCCCAAAGGGCTTCTCTTGGTACTGCCCACCTGGTTGGGCACCCTATGCAGCGGGAGCAAACATGCCTGCATTTGCAGTTTTCCCATGTGCACAACGCCCTGTTGTACCCTTCACGACTGGGACAGGGGTGACCTTCTTACTGTGTTCCCCTCTAGGTCACCCTGCTGGGCCAGATAGTGTCTGAATCCACAGTTCGGAATGCTTGTAGTCCTATCTCAAATCCCCTTTAGTTGCCATATGCTTTCTGCATGCCTCATCATATTTTAACCATCCGTATCTCAGCTTCACCTTATAGCCTGATGATAGCTGTGTAGGTCAAGAGGGGAATTGCTAACTCTGGCTGTTTCTCCAGGACCAATGCTCTGTATATCAGGAAACCCACCTGCTATGTGTCTATGTTCTTGCCATTGTATTTTTGTTTTTTTGCAATTAAGTTTATGTTATTATTTTGCCATTAACCATACAAAATAAATAAACACATACGTATCATAAGGGCAATATACAAACCAGTTGGTATCGACTATACATTGATTGCCCTTGTATTTTGCCTCTTCCTCCTTGTGCCCTACCACTGCCAGCATCACTGCCATCTCTGACTTTCCTACTGACTCCTTCTGTTCATATTTCTTGGCTGTGTCCTCTCCCATCAAACCAAAAATATCCACATATTCCCCTTCTAAATATTTTCTTTAATTGAAGATGGCACATGGTCCCCCAATGTGAAACCCTGGGGCCCTTTGTACAGCTTCTTCCCCCCAACCAGTTTTTCATAGTAACCTCACCTTCCTTGGCCCCACTCTTTATCACCTGCAGTGCCCATTCCATCCTCTCTACACCCTTGTCCCCCATTTCACCTATCATGCCCTCCAAATACTCTCTCAAATCCCCTTAGTTCATGACATCTATGTCATTCTTATCCCTGTTCGAGCCTGGTCCATTTGGCACCGGTACGGGCTCTAGTGATGGGACCAGTGAGGGGCTAGGTCCTGCTCCTCATGGCCTCTTCCATACCCTGCCCCCATCTGCCCTTTCATCTCTCTCTCTCTCCTTCCTTTTCTTCAATGACTCCTCCTCCTCTTCCCACCAATTGGCTGCCTCTACCAGCTCCATCATTTTGCTCATCAGCTTGGATGCTTCTTCCACCATCTTGGCGATGGAAACTGGGGTTCTTTTAGGTGCCATCTTCCCACTGCTGTGATACTAGGGGATGAAGTGACAATGTGAGTGTACCGTGCCATCAACCCTTAATCCCTTCCCCTATCATCTGCCCTAGCCCCTGCTGGGCTGCCATTCATCCTCGTGTGCCCCTCCAGCACCCTCCATGCTCCTCCCAATGCTGGGTATCCCCGGCCCCTGTTCCACCTGCCTGTACTCTGCCATGCTCACCTGCCACGCAAAACCACAACATTTTTACTCCCCTACCCTCTTCCTGCTCTACTTATCCACTTTATATTATTATTATTATTTATTTATTTATTTTTTTAAGGACAGAAAGGATTCAATACTTAAACCTGCCTGGTTCCAATGGGCTCACTGAGGGGACCAGGGAGGCCTACTAGCACACCGCACTCATGTGGTCTCCCCCCCGGCCACCCTTGCCCCACTCTCACTTATCTGCCGTCCTTCCCCTTCATACCTGGGTCCAGTTTTTTTTTGTTTACCCCATTGCCCATCCTCCAAAGCCTGCTAGGCCCTTCCATGCCATAGGTCCACCAACCGCCTGGGCCTTCCTGCCTTTGCCACCCATTTTGGATGCTCCATGTCTCCCCAGTCTCCACCTCTGCTGGCTTACCTTGGCCCAACAATAGCTTGACTTGGGAGGCCCCATTTCATAACCTCCCAAATGAGCTGACAAGCTCCTGATCCTGCCATGTGTGCTGCTCCCACTTGGTCTCACCCCCACCCATCCTCCACATGTGGCCTGTGGTTCCCTCTTGTCGCTCGGTCATGTCTATCCCCCGATCCAACCCTTGTGCCTCACCAAGCTGCCAATTCCGTGTCTCCCCCTCTTCTTCTTTTTTTTATTAATCTTTTCTTCATTGTATCTCTCCTTGCACCTGTGAACAAACCATGCCAGTAGCAGAGATTCCTGAGATCTACTCGCAGAGTTCTTGTCCCCCCCCAGGCCCGACAATCCCTCAGGCCTTCAGCCTGCACTGCTTTATCGGTGCCGACCACCAGATGCCCGGCCTGCCACACTCTGTTATATTCCTTTTCACTTCCCCTTTTCTTTCTTTACCAGCAAGCATTCTCACCCAATCCAGTAGAAACGCCAGATGCCTGCATGTGACCCTCCCTACCCAAAGTCCGCTCCCTGCCTGCCCGTCTCCACATGTCCAAGTGGCACTTGCTGGGGAGAATCACACGCTAGCCCAAAACCAACCCAGAACACACGTGACTGCCAGTCGTTTTGTCTGCCCCTCTGCCACTAGGTGCCTCTGAATCTCCCTTCAGGCCTATTTCTTCTCTTTCTTGCTAGCCCTCCACTACTGCAAGCCAGCTCCAGCTCCACATGGCACAAGGCCCCCTACCAATCAAGCCTTTCACTTCCTCTGCCTCCCTGCCTGAAAGCTAGCAACAAAACACCTCTGGCTCAGCAGTTTCCAATGTACGCTCACTCCTAACCTATCTAGTTTTGGGATTTCTATGGAAAGTGACCTTGAGTATTTTTGTCTTTCCTTGGATGAATAGCCTGCCATCTACCTGCTCCCGACCCAGCACCGCAACTCCATGTGGCACCCTGGTCCCAGGCCCACTCGCACTGCTCCGGGGCCTCACATCCTTCTATTTTACACCATCAACAACATTAAACAAAAATTTTTAGGGCCAACCTGCGATTCCACATGGCCATAGGCCCCCTGCAAGCTGCCAGCACTGAGCTTTGGAAACCCATATGAAACCACAATAATACGAAAACTTTAGGCCCCCCAGGTGAGGTTCCTTGTGAAAATAGGCCCCATGCAAACTGTCAGCCCGGAGCATGAAACCAGATGAAAAACCAATAAGAGAAAGCCTTTTTGGCCCAGCCGAGGTTCCACTTGGCCATAGGCCTCATGAAACCGTAGGCCGTGCCTTACCTCCAAGTAGCCCACGAATTGCTAAAAAGTCTCTTCACGAAATTTCCCAGCAAAAAGAGGGCTAGTGAAGGTTACCAGCTTTTATGTGCCCAAAAAAGACCCCACAGCTAGGACTCCTCTGACACCCTCCCCCTGGCCAATGGAGCTGTGAGATCCTATACCTGTGTCAAAAGACACTCTGTGATGTCACTAAGCCCCACCTACTCCTCCTCTTCCATCCCCCCAACCCTCTCTTTCTCTGTCTTTATTTCTTTTAGGGGCCATATGACAACTTGGCTTGCCTTTTAGTGGTAAACCTATTTATCTCATATAGAAGTGATTACTAAAATAACTGCTGAACTTCAGAATATTTATTTCTCTGAAGCTAAACAGATGACTAGCAGGAGTCTTAATGCAGCATGGAGAAATATGCCATGGGTAATGGACTCTGACGTACCAGGTACTTAGGGAGTCAAATAAGGAACGGTTCTAGTATGCTTAAAGTTCCTCTGTCTGTTTTAAATTATGGGGGATTTTGTTATCCCCTGTTAAACGGATTATATCTTATTATTATTGTTAGGATGATTTTTTTTTTTATGGTACTCTCCTTCCTTTTCTTTTTATAGAGCATTGGCGTAAATGCTTTCCTTTTGGTGAACTAGATTTAACTACTTTTCTTTTTCTGTTGGTTATAGTTATAGGTTAATTTTTCTTTGTGATGTATGTATTTGTTTGCTTTCTTTCCCTAATAGAAACATAGACTTGTACGGCAGATAAGGACCACTTGGCCCACCTAGTCTCCCAATAATAAACTCCCATACTCTCCAGTAGGGTTTTCTGTGACTGTCCGTGTGATGGCATCTCATGGTGTGATGGAGGAGAGCATGGACTTGGGATTGGGGCGCCTTCCCTGCCTCAGCTGATCTAGTGACTAACAACTTTGATGAATTAGGATCTATGGAGGAAACACATTTTTTATTTATTTAGTTTTTGTTGACCGGGTAAGTGCACTAGGCAGATTCTGCCTATTTTCAGGCACGACCCAGAGGGAAAGGGCTACAGATGAAATAACTGACCTTGAACCAGATTAAGCTGTTGTTGGTATTTTTAGTGAAAGAGGGTAATTTGGCCAGAACACCAGGGAAATTCCCATACTGCATTGCTGGCAGTAGGGGGACCTGCTGACGACAGTCTGCAGAATGGCAGACCCTGCATGACATTGCATGGAGTTAGACAGTCTGGTGAAGGCTACGGGTTCGAGTGTGGCTGTACCTACTCTTACGGATGATTCTTCGCTGTTACAGGAAAACATGATATCTATCAGGCATTTACCTGCTATTGCAACTAATTTAACGGAGATGGCTGGTGGAATTCCAGTATCGGAGAGTGTAGTGCAAACAGTTGGCAGTGCTACAATTCAGGAGCCAGATTTTGTGAGTATGGGAGATCTCCCAGTTAACACTTGTATGAATTCCTCAGAGTTGGCTGGGGCCCAGTGTATCACTATGGAAGCAGTACCAGGGGAACAGAACGCTGAGGAGGACGCTTTCCAATCGCAACCTAGCTTTTCCACGTCACAAGCGATGCAACGAAAGTTTGAACTTCCACGAGAGGAAAAGGACTGTTTACCAGAGGACTGCTTGGCGGCTAAAGCGCTTAGTGAGTCAGGATGGACGCGCACTGCTTCAGGACAATGAATCCCTGACTTTTCTTGGGGCAACGATGCATCTGGCAGTACGTACGCAGCAAAGCATGCCACTGGAGACAAAATCCTGAGCTCAGGTACTGACTTTTTGTTTTCACACAGGGCCCAGCCTGTTAAGCCGGTACAAGTGGGAGGGGATCATGTTTTGGCCTTGTCTAAACCAAGCACATCCAAAGAGGGACAACAGGGCTCAGGGCAGGGGCAGACAGGCTCTAAACCTTCTGAATTTGATAGCCATAATCCTCAGCAGTCTAGAAGAATACCTATGTCAGAATTATTTAAAAATAAATTGGAACAGGCACCATGAAGAAATGATGTCAGACTACGTTATAAAGGGGGTTTAATTTAGCACCCTGATAGATATTACGTTTCCAAACAACTTTTAAAAGGTTCTATGAGGTTTTTTCCTGCTGACATCTATGCCTTGATTCATGTGTCAGGAGAAGATTCATTTGACATCAGTTTCAAGGCTAATGCTCACTTGGAAAAATTTTGGGAGAAATATGCTGCCTGAAATCTACTCCTTTATGGACCCCCTTTTATGCCATCCCACTTACCAGACCCCAGATTCGTTATGTGACTATTATGTTTCATAATGAGGGAGTCAATGTCAGTGACATATATCACTGGCTTCAGAACAGATGTGACATTCTAGGCCCTCCTGAAGCCCTCCTTGACACAGAAGGAATATGGATGGGTGGATGGAAATTTAAGGTGAAACTTTTTCAGGTTAATTCCGATATTATCCATCTCCCCAACAGTTTTTTTGGGGGAAAATATAGAGGGGTTTGTTTCTATGGAGGGCAGCCACAGGTCTGTTATAAATGTGGAGCAAAAACCCATATTAGTAGTGCTTGTGACATGTTGAAATGTTCTTTATGTGGGGGGTATGGACATTCTATGGACTTATGTGATAATATTTTCAAATGTAACTTATGTGATGACAAGGGACATGCTTTCCATCAGTGCCCCTGGGCAAAACAGAACCATTCTGAAGGCTGGGGTCAGGATGATTTATTAAACAAAGCCCAAAAAAAGAGAAGGGACTCCACTTGTAGTCTCCCTCCAGATGTACAAGGAGATGGCACAAAACAACATGATTCCACAATGGCATCTGAGCCTTCAGTAATAGAAGATGTGGACATGTCTACATCTGGGTCCCAAGCCCCTGCAGAAGGTGTTATAAAACCAAAATATGCCTGTGGTTCCTGAAAAACAGGTTCTCCCTAAATCTATGCCACCGCCTTTTGAGACTGTGAAAGGTAGGCAGTTTACTAGGGCTTCTCTCAGACATTCAGCTATAGGCCCCATCCCTATGGAAAACATTTTTTTGCCTTTGCAGAATGATGTGGGGGATTCTGATTTTGAATCTGATACCTCACATTGGTTAGAATTGGCTACTGAAGATGAGGATAGTAGGGCTGTGGAACTGGCAAAGGAGAAAAAAGGAAAAAAACAGAAGGCAAGCCTTAGTCAGAAAGGGGGACCTTGACCTTAACTACACTTCCTATGGCTACTCTGCAACTAGCTTCATATAATGTCTGTAGCCTAAAGGCATATAAAAAACAAATTTCAATCTTGGCTTATTTAGATCTATTGAAGCTAGATATTATTTTCTTGCTGGAAACCAGAGTTTCTTCTATTTTTGAGATAGAACAATTGAAAAGACGCTGGGTTTGGGGGCCTTCTTATTGGACATTTGGGTCAGATACTGCCGATGGGATTGGGATCCTCTTTAAAAATACTAATTTCAAAATTACTAAATTAGTGAATGTAAGGCCTGGCCCATGCTCTAATTTTAGACTGCTCATTAGGGGATTTTGTTTTTCGTTTTATTAATATCTACGCTCCCCAAACAAAATCAGCTTGGATTGAATTATTTGAGGAAATAAAACCATTTCTTTACACTAGAAGGCACATTATATAGGGTGGAGATTTTAATTGTGAGATAGATATAAAATATTCTGGAAATTTAGTGAAAAAAATGTATTATGATTCACATGCTCTGCAAAATATTGTACTGGATGCAGGACTCTCTGATACCTATAAAAGTTTACATTTGCATCATGGGGCAACCTATTATAGACATATATATGCTACCCGGATAGATATGATATTCGTATCCAAATATATTAAACCTATTTTTAGTACAGTGACACCTACGGAATTTTCTGATCACCACATTCTTGTATGTGATCTTTGCTTAGCTGACATTCCAACTAGAATGTTGTCCTCCATACAAAGGTGGAGGTAAAATATGTCCTTTTTAGAGATGCCAGACTATTATCATAAATTAGAGGGTTTTTTTGCAGCTAAAAATTCCACTATATATATGTTGGATAATGTATACGATTGGTAGTTAAACACTAAACTAGAACTGAAGGATCTATTTTTTAGTTGGAGAAAGTACAGAGCTAATTCTAATTATTTACAATATTTAACTTATAGAAATCAGCTATATAAGCTTATGTCTTTTCCCCCAAAAGATCATGCAAAATACAATTCACAAATTTCTGAGATAAAGCGCCAAATGAAACTTAATCAATGTGATAGGGCTAAATCTTTGGAAATGGAGTTCAGATTTGGGACACAAAAAACAGCCTGCTTCTGACCCATATAAGGCTTGCAAATCAAGGCTAGAGAAAACAGTGATGTCAGGTTTGTATAAATCTGATGGTAATATAGTAACCACAGATGTAGAAATGTTACTGGTAATGCAGCAATATATTAAGGAGCTTTTTTCCGACAGTAGCAGTTTTTCAGCAGATGTTCTCCCTAATCAATTTTGGCCTCATTGCCACAGGTGGTAGAATATATGAAACAGCTTTTAACCCAGCCTATTTCTACACATGAAGTTGAAGAGGTTATTAAGCATTTAACTGTAGGAACATCTCCAGGACTAGATGGCATCCCTGATGATTTCTATAAAACATGTGTTACATTTATGAGTTATTTTTTACCATTAGTATTTAATCACATGCTAACCACTGATTCTCCTTGTCAAGATTTTACTATTTCTCTTTTGAGTTTTCTTTATAAAAAGGGAGATAAGAAGTCATTGTCGAATTGGTGACCTATTAGTCTCCTTAATAGTGACTACGAGATTTTAGCTAAAATTTTGCAAAATCGCCTAATAAAGGCAGCAGAGTCTTTAATTCATCTTGCTCAGACTTGTGCTATTCCCTCTTGAAAAATTCAACATAATTTATATTTGTTAAGGGATCTTTTTGAGAATAGTAAACTTAATACTCGTCCAGGCTTAGTGGCAGCTTTGGATCAGGCTAAAGATTTTGATAAAGTTAGGCATTCATATCTTTTCCATATATTATTACAATATAGTATTCCTAAGAAATTTGTACAATGGGTTACCTTGCTTTACAGCCAGGTGGCTCTAGTTCCCATAGTTAATGGACTTTTTGAAAATTAGATTAGAATAGGTAGAGGGGTTAGGCAGGGTTGCCCATTAAGTCCCCTACTGTATGCATTTGTGCTAGATCATGTTATTAGGAGAATCAATTGGGATCACAGTATAATTGGGCTCTCTCCAGCTCCTCAGTCAGAAACAGAAAAAATTACAGCTTATGCTGATGATGTTACTCTATTAGTGGAAGATGCCACATCTTTGAAAAAGGCATCAGAGGTTTTTAATTATTTTAGGCATTTTTCTGGGCACAACTTAATATGGATAAAAGTTTTGTTTTTTCTCTAGATTCTACGCAACCTAATCTGAATGATTGTTTAGGTATATCATTTTCAGTTTCTCTCCAAAAAATTTTAGGCATCTGGTTTGAGCATGGAGATATGGCCACCTATTTTTTTTTTTTTTTTTTTAGCTTTTGTTGACCGGGTAAGTACACTAGACAAGTATTATGCTTATTTTCAGGAATGACCCGGGAGAGTACAACATAGGGATACAGACATTTTTACAGAAGAATGTAAGTACATCATGACAACATGTAGGAATAGTAACATTGTCCAGGGGTATGGAAGATCATAATAAAACTTATAACTTTAAGGTTGATGTACCCCCGGGGTGAGTAGGTCACCTACAAGTTCTAACAAACTATATACACATTAGAGACAATTTAGAAAGGCAATGTCCAGGGAACCTTGGCATAGACAGTATGCCCTAGGTCGGGTACCCTGGTAATTGGTAGAGTCATGGAAAACAGCAGGAGTTACGGGTAGCATCTGTGGGAGGCAAACTTTGGACTGGAAAGACAACCATTGATAATTACTCTAGGGAGGCTTAGGGCAGTCACACGCTGAGGCTTGTTTCAGGAAACCCCAGAGGGAATTATGAAAGCACAGATGGGAAGAGGTCAAACGAATATGCACAGGAAGGGAGTTCCAGAGTCTGGACGCACATGCGGTGAAGTCCCGGTCACCCATGAGGGTACGGGTGGAGGGGACTTTGAGCATCCCTGGGGCCTGGGACCTAAGGTGGTAGGTAGTAGTGTCAAATTTGTGGCAGAAGCAGGGCCAGCTCTGGGGGGGTGCCGGTTCTGATCACTTTGTCTGTGAGACAGCCCACCCCGAAGTCCAGGTACCTAGCTGGGGAGAGCCAGTGAAGTTTATCGTATAGCTCACAGCGATGGGTGAGACAGGGGACAGCAAGGGAAAAGTGACAGATGTTGTTATATGTCGTGTGCCACCGAGTGAGATGAGTCTTGAGAGAGCGAGTGAATAGGTGCAGTCCATAGCTGAGAGAGGGAAGAAGTACACCTCTCGGGAGGGCTAGTCTAGCCGCAGGTGTAAGGTTGTACTTGGCCCTGTAGGCCAGGCCCAGCTTGCAGTTTACTGCCCTGCAGATGTTTTGGATGTGATTGCCCATGTCAAGTTGGGGATCAAGGGTGACCCCTAGATATTTGGCAGAGTTCACTACAGGGAGGGGAGATCCATCAGGACTGATAATCTTTAACAATGCTGATGAGGCTTTGATTTGGACTGTTGAGCCAAAGAGCATGGCCTGTGTTTTTTTTAGGTTCAGGACAGTTTGTTTTCAGTAATCCAGGTTAGGACATTGTTAAAGTCTTCGGACATGTGCTTGTTGAGAGTAACGACATCTCGGGCGTGTGCCAGGATCACCAGGTCGTCAGCATAGAGGGTGGCACTGCAGGTGGTTGTCACCATAGGTAGCTGGTTGATAAAGAGGGAGAAGAGGAGAGGGCCCAGTACCACACCCTGAGGGACACCGGAGGTCACTGGAAGGGACTCTGAGAGGACTTTATTAAAGCTGGTCCGCTGTGTTCTACCATGCAGGTAGCCCATAAGCCATTTCATGGCAAGTGGAGAGAGACCAAGTGACCACAGCTGTGAACCAAGCAACGTGTGGTCAACAAGATCAAAGGCTTTGGACAGGTCAATAAATATGGCTCCGGAGAGTTTGCCCTGATCCATGGCTGATCTGATGCTGGATGTGACAGAGATCAGGGCTGTAGTGGTGCTGTGACCCTTGTGAAAACCATGCTGGGCTGGGGACAGCAACTCATGTGACTGGATGTGCTCTGAAAGCTGTTCGGCCACTACCTTTTCAAGGAGCTTACTAGGGGATGAGAGGATGGCAATCAGGCGATAGTTATCCAGTAATTTAGGATTGCCCTGCTTCAGTACTGGGACAATCCTTGCCTCTTTCCAGATATCGGGGAAGGTACCGCATCCAAGGGATAGGTTATAGATGTGGGCTACTGGGTAGGCAATGTGAACAGCACCAAGCTTAAGGAGCTTTGATTCCAGGTTATCTGGGCCAGGACTGGAGTACTGGGAGAGGCCAGCTAAGTGCCTCTGGGTGTCCAATACAGACACTCCCCTGAGGTTAAACATTAGCCGCGGGAGGTGAACCTTCCTCTGAGTCGAGGGGGGAAAGGAGGGCGAACTCTTATCGGACGAGAAGAGTGAAGTGAAGGCTGAGAGATCTGTGAACTGTGAATTTAGGGAGTTGGTGATGGTGTGGGGGTTCATGCAGGAGACCCCATTGATAAACATGTCGGATACCCCTGGTTGGGAGGATCCATTGACAAGAGTTTTTATATTCCTCCAGAATCTCCTGGGGTCGCTGGTGGTGCTAAGTAGGGCGGACTTGCAGAAGTCACTTTTTGCAGCCCTAATGGCCTTTTTACAAGTATTTCTAAGGTGTCTGTATTTTTGGAAAGTGGTGGGATCACTGGAACTTTTGAAGTGGGCCCAACGCTTGTCTCGCTCCCACATTTGGGCTAAGAGATTCCCATGCAACCAATGAGTAGCAGACCCCCTCACCCTACGGGTGACCTTGGGGGCATGCTTATCTTGCAGGGTCCCGAAGATGGTGATGAAGGTGGAGGTTGCCACTGAGGGGTCAGTGGACCCTAACACCTCGGACCAGTTGGTAAGCTGAGGTCCTCCAGGAACTCCCAGGTCAAACCTGGTAGTTTCTGACATGCAGGATTTTGTAAGGAATTTTGGGGGAAGAAATTTTCCATACACAGTAGACCGGTGAGTGGTCTGAGATAGAGTCCGGCAGTGTACCTGCTGAGGAGATTCTGTCTGGGTGGTTGGACATGATCCAGTCCAGTAGGGTACTGGAGGATCCGTTCGCTAGCTGCCTGGTTGGATCCTGGATAATTTGAGTCAGGGTAAAGTTAGCAAGTAGGGACTCATACTGCTTCACACAACCTCCAGCCCAGTTGAGGTTGACGTCCCCTAGGATTAAGAGTTCATTGTCCCCAACATTGGGACCAACTGTGTCCAGGAGGTGGGTCAATCCCGGGGAGCCCACCCTTAGGTGGGTTATAAGTGCACACCAGGTGCAGTTTCTTTGTGTCCCCAAGTAGGAGCAGCACATGGAGTACCTTGCACTGGGACACGTGGGATTGATGGTGGGCAACTTGGGAGACTTTGAAATGGCACTTGTGGTAGATCAGTATGCATCCCCCCCTCTTGCTCCCCGCTCTGTCCAGGCGAGTGAACTCGTACCCAGGGAGGATACAGGCTGAGTCAGGGATCGAGGGTTTGAGCCAGGTCTCAGTCAGTCCAAGGATATCGGGTTTGTAGAACGCCATCCACGCGACTTGCTCATCTCAGTTGTGTAGCAAGCTCCTGATGTTGAGATGTACTACTTTTAGACCCTTGCCCACGCCCCATACAGAGGGGATATTCTGGGGGGTTGTACGGACCTGGGTTAGTTTCTATATCTCCTGCCAGTAGTAGTGTTAAGAGGAGGAGCCATTGGAGATACCACTTCATTGTGGATTGGCCGGCTGAGGGATTGAAAGCACGGATATGCTTAGTCTTGGCAGAGAACATTAGACTCCGGAGGTCTAAGCAGCATGTGAGACTGCATTGAGACTTGAAGGTCACAAGGGTATTTGAGAGGGAGAGATCTGTTATCTCACAGGAGGAAGACCTCTCCCAGTTTCCCCCCAGTGATATTGGGGGGGAAGTGGCCATTTGGAGCAAGGTGATTCCTAGAACAGGACCAGCTAGGACCAGCGTCCTGTAAGAGGCAGGCAACACACCCTTGTCCAATGTCAGGGAGGTGTCCCCGCCCACCTTGGCCGGGGGGTGAGTGTGCCTGGACCACATCCGGACTGAAGACATTGGACCAACTGGAGAGTTTGTACTAGGTCCTTTCAGGACCAAGTTCAAAAGTTCAAACAGTCAGCCGGAGGGGCTCTGAGGGGAGAGAAAGGGGGGTTGAATCTTGGTAGGAAATAGGAACCTGGCACAGTTGGTGCAGGCAAGGTAGATGGCAATATGAGCAGGACTGAAGGCTAGTGGTCAGAGAGAGACCAGTCTAAGCTTCAGGAGGGGCGGCACTTTCCCTAGGCACTATGAGAGATTGTAGGGGGAGCTGTATAATTCACTTAAGGCAATCAGGGCAGGCTCCTTTGGACCCTGTGGATGGGGATGAGCTTAGGACCTAGGACAATTAAACAACACTGGCCCCTTAAGTCACAATAGGCAGTCTGAGGCTCAAGAGGGTTAGTAAACTACTTCGAATAAATGAGACATTCCCTAGACAGGGGCTGATCTGGAGGGACCAATAGTGTGATAGCAAGCTAGACTCAAAACATAGTCAAACGCAGGCAATGAAGAACTCACCATAATAGGTGAATTATACCAACCCAGATTGAATGGGAGAAGGCGGGGAGAGCTATTCTATGGGTACTTGCCAACTAAGCACCTTAAGAGTTAGCAGTACCGCCCCCAACGGCTGATCGGTGGGGATCGGCAGGTGAGATGGCAGGCTAGGCACAAAATAAGCAGAGCACAGGCAGTAGAGAACCAACTTTGACAATGTCCTTATATCAGCACAGCCTAAGAGTTGAACGTGGAAAGAGCTTCACAGTGGGTAATGACAAACTATGTCCCTAGAATGCGAGATTGGACTGCCCCCACTGGCTGATAGGGTGAGATTCCTCATGGGAGGCAGAGCAAAACTGGCATATAATATCACAAACAACATGGGGTGGGTGGGAGGCTCAAAAAGAAACTCTCCTTGAAGATTCAGCTGCCGAGGAGGCCCGCCGGAGCTGCAAAGCCCACGGCACCTCTCAACTCGGCTTTCGCAGCAGGATTTGGTGCGCGATGGGGGGGACCTTCCAGGAGCAGGTCACCCTCGCCTCCCCTCCAGCGTGAACGTCTGGCAAGTCTAGGATAGGTAGGGCAAGCTCGCCCTTTGTAGTGGGCAGTGAGAGCATCACTACTGGCCTGGGCCAATGGAGGTGTGCATTTTCGGTGCCAAGATTCAAAAAAAAGGATTCAACAGGTTGGGAGTCCTTGGAGTGCAGGTATCAGCAATGGGGTCCCAGATTCACTCCGACGAGCGAGACTTCCCGGCAAAGTTCGAGCGAGGTAGGAGGTGCAGACTTTCCATTCGTGGTCTCTCTCCTGCACCGGGGCAGGGGTCGGGAGACTCTCCTTGAAGATTCAGCTGCCGAGGAGGCCCGCGGGCTGAAGCCCATGGCACCTCTCAACTCGGCTTTCACAGCAGGATTTGGTGTGTGGGGGGGGGACCTTCCAGGAGCAGGTCACCCTCGCCTCCCCTCCAGCGCGAACGTCTGGCAAGTCTGGCAAGTGGGAACAGCAGCTACTTTTGGGGGAAAGTAAAATTAACTTATGAAAACAGTGGAAATTTGGGAAAAAATATTGGTTTTGATCATTAAAAATTTTTTATTGCCAATATTCCTTTATTTAGGTTACCTTTATCCATCACCAGTTCATTTAGAGACAAGATTATGCAGTGTTTTTTTTTTCAAATGGTATGGGGTAATCGGTTGAACCCTGTAAAACGGGAAATTACATATCTTCCTGTTAAAAAAGGGGGTTGCAGATGGTGAATCCTGTGGTTTTTTACCACTCTATTTTTTTATTTTCTTCTTTTAATTTTCTATGGTCTTTAGCTATTTCAAAATGGCAGCAATGGGCAAAGTTCCTATTGCATCAGTATTTTACTAAATGGTCTTTGCTGCCTCCTAAAATTTTGAGGTCAGATAATATTCCCAGTTATGGGATTTCTTCTTTGAAGAAATTGCATCAATGGAAAGTCTCCTTTCAAAAATTACTTTCCTTAGATAGGAAAACCTTTTATCCATATATATATATATACATATATATAGTGTATGAAGTTCAACATATATCACTTCTTTTTCCAGGCTGTATGCCTACTAGAATGACTTTTGCATTACATAAATTGACAGATTTTAGATTGCCTGTTCAGATATGGGACATTGTATGGATTTCAGCTCAGTGGAGATTAGGAGTCAGAGGGAATCTGAAATATAAACCACAAACTGATAGATATTGTCTTAGGCCCACATGTATCAATATGGAAGAAAGCCAGTCTCATTTTTTTCTAGACTGTACTGAGAGCAAATTGTTTTGGAGCACAGCAGCTCTTCACTGGGATATGCCATATTTATCTTTACTTTCCTATAGCACCTCCATTTTAGGTGATTACACAAGGGTTTGGAACAAATACCATAAAAGTACTTTATATGTTTTTTTTGCATTTCTTCAGTATTTTTTATGGCAGGCCAGATGTCAGTATGTATTACAGCAACAGCAAGTTACGCATTCTTTTATTATTTCACAAGTTGAGGCAGGGATGTTAAAAGTAAAAGAAAAAGATTATTGTAAATTTTCCGTAGAAAAACTGGCTCATTTTTGGAGATTTTTTCCCTTTTGACTGTATTTATTTTCCTTTTATTGTATTGGATTTGTGATTTATTTTTTTTGCAGGTATTGGATGTTATTAATGATATGAACAATTGTTTGGATTTATTTCAGTTTCTTCTGTGATGTTATGTTTATTTTGTTTAATAAACTTCCCCTACTCTTTGGTAGGGGGCACTGGCGGAGCATGGATCCGACCTCTGGGATTGATCAGTCTGCTGGTGTACCTGCAGAAGAACAGAGCTCCACTCCTGCAGGTCCAGCTTTGGAGCCTATTCTGTCACAATCGTCTGCATGCTATAATGCTATGGACGTTGTTTCTACTGCTCAAGGAATGTCTTCTGGAAATTCTACTGTTTTTTTAGCTGCAGATGAGTTATGGTTAAAGTCACTGCTTGCCTCCGATTGATGACGTGTCTTGGAAGTGATTGAAGCTACTGCCAATTCTGGATTCCCACATCCTGTGTTGCCTACTGCTGAACCTGGTGCTAGATTTGTTTCTGAAGTTCACTCTAGTCCTGGCTTACCTAATATTTCTGCTACTGCTGTGCCTTCAGCGCCTTTTGTTGTGTTGCATCAGCTGCCTGTTTCTTCTAGTTATGATGCACACACATCACAGGCATTCCAACAACCTGAGTCAGTGGCTTCGCAGTCTGCCGCTCAGACCTCTGACAGCTCGAACTTGCTGCATTCCCCAGTGGATGTTCTCTCTCTGCTCCAACTGTGAGTACTACTCCTTTTGTTCCACCCTGTAGTGAGACTTTAGCTCCAGTTCTTGTGCCTTTCCCATCTCCTCCGATGATGGCGTCTGTTACTGTTTCTGACAGGGTGAGTAAGCTTCCCCATTCCTTGGAAGCTTCTCTGAAGGACGCTGGCTGGAAACCGGGTGAGGCAGGCCACTGGATCCATGATCCTGCTCACAGCCCGATTCCTGGACAAGGTTCAAGGTCTCCTATTCCAGCTGCCAGTATTTCTGAACTGCCAGATTCTTCACTCTCTCTCCCTTCCATGCTAACTTGGATTTTGATTTAAATGCTGCAGATCTACAACATCCCTTTTTGACTACTGACTCCCTTAAAAAGGTCCCGCTCTTGTCTGCATCCTTCTTGGCAGATGAAAGCCCTAGTACCCATGACAACACTTGGAGGGATGGATGGACTCAGACATTCCACTCCCGGACCCTCCTCCTAACCAAAGGGAGAGGGAAAAATCTACTTGGGAGGAATTCTGGAAGAGGAATATCTTTTGTGACTCCCCTCCTCCATTACAGAGAAGAAATGCAGTTCGCCTGCAGTATACTGGAGGCATGAACATTGTCTCAGACCGACTTTATGTAGGGAAAACACTTATTAAAGACTTGGGTTATTTTACTAACAACGTTTTTGCACTTATCCATGTTTTAGGTACCTTTTTTTTTCAATTCAAAATTTATTAATACATTTTCCATAATAAAAGACAGTTACATTGAGAATGAGATGCAATACAGCCATTTATGAAGACATAACTGCCCATCCCTCCCATCCCTCCCATCCCTCCCTTACAGCAGCAACTAATCCATGAATATCCTAAGTACTGAGCTCTTTCCCTGAGAACCTGCAGGGCATTTTAGAGTGTGATATGATTACGACTGAGCCAATAAAATTAAGGAGTGAAGGGGATCCCATGTTTTGGTATATTTTGCCAGTCTGTTGTGAGGGCTGGCAATTGCTTTTTCTGTTTGGAGATTGGCAAGAATTCCGTTCACCCATTCTTGAAAGGTTGGGGTGGACTTGTCTTTCCAGTGACATAAAATGAGCTTCTTGACAGATAAGGCAATCATAGAAATATGACATTTTCTTATTTTAACTCTGATAGAAGACAGATCCCCTAAAAGGCATATATCAGGCGTAAAATACTCCTGAAGACACAGTAAGGGATCCAGAGAAGTCTTGATTGAATCCCATAAAAGAGAAATTTTGGGACAGGACCAGAACATGTGAAGAAGTGTTCCTTCTTCCTGCAAACACTTAATACATATATTAGAGTTCAAGAGACCCCATTTCTTTAATTTTACTGGAGTGCAATACATATTATGTAGTATATGATATTGCATGAGACGCAATCTGTTTTGAGAAACATATTTATGGCAGGATCTCCACAGGGATTGCCAATCCAGATGACACTGAGGGAGAATAGAGTTCCAGAATCTTGTGGGTCTGAAAGAATCTCCATATCTTTTGTGAAACAAAACCTGATATAATTTTCATGTAACACCTGAAGATCCAATGAGTGAAAAAACCTCAGGTATCACGGCTGGGACAGTCTGGGGGGGGCGGTATTACCCAAAACTATTGTGAGTAAGTGCCTTAACTGCATAACTTTGAAATGAGAGGGAACTGGAATAAGAAATTCCTTAATAATATCTCCTACGGACAACCATTGCCCCCCTTCATCTACTAAAGAGAGTAGTTTCCCATATCTCAATTGGGAGAGCCATTTACGGGAAATCTGCTTCTTGTTAATAATGAAAGATGGGGAATTCCAAATAGACTGAGCTAAGTCCAACTGAGGGGTTAAATGCAAAAATGAACACAATTGTGCATATACCCTTAGTGAAGTAACTACTGTAGGGCATTCCTCAAGCATACACAACTGGGAGATTTTAAGATAAAATAAGGTTAGGGGGTCGAGATTCTTAGACCTAATTACATCCAATTTTATCCTAAGCCAAACTGGCTGTTCTTTTTCCAGGCCAGGAGATATCCATGTCAAACATTTTGCTAACTGACTGGCCCAGTAGTATATAACCAGGTGGGGAATCCACAAAACCTCCTCAAATTTTGGAGCTTCCAGTTTATGATAGGCCAAATGAGGATATCTATCGGCCCAAATAAATCTAGTAAATATGCCATGTAACTTTTTAAACCAGAGTAATGGGATAAAAGTATTGAGAAGAAATAAAGGGTAAAAAATTCTAGGGAATATATTCATCTTAATTATGTTGATCCGGCCCCATAATGATATGGGAAGTTTGGAACACCTATCAAGGTCATGAATTATTAGCTGTGAGAGGGATTCAAGATTTTTCTTGAACCATGTTAGGGGGTTATGGGAAAGTTTAATGCCCAAATATTTAAGTGACCTGGGAGTCCTGCATAGACCTAAGGGACTAATGTCATTCTTGAATACCTTATGGTTTAATGGAAAAAATGAAGATTTACTGGCATTCAGTTTGTAATTGGACAAGTCACTAAATCTTGCTATTTCATTCAATAAAGCTGGTACAGAAGATACCAGATGGGATAAATGTATCAACAAGTCATCCACATATACTGTGACTTTAATTTCATGATGCCCAACCCAAATGCCTTGTATAGATACATTATTGAGAATATTTTGGATGAGAGGTTCAAGATATAAATTAAATAACAGAGGAGATAAGGGGCAACCCTGTCTAGTCCCTGCATGGAGTGGAAGAGATTTGGAAAATGCCCCATTCCCAGAAATCCTTGATGTAGGGGTTTTATATAATGCAGCAATCCAGGATATAAATTCAGATGGGAATTGAAAAGCTTCCAGAACTCTGAACAAATAATTCCAATGCACACTATCAAAAGCCTTCTCAGCATCCAGAGAAACCAGGCCTGCAAGGATCTCAGCATCCCTGGTAGCCGAGAAGACATGAGATAAGGTACGCAAATAATCAGATGATGAGCGCCCTTTCATAAATCCTACCTGGTTCATACCTATTAACTCAGAAAGAACTATAGTTAACCTGTTGGCTAGAATCTTTGAAAGGATTTTTATATCTTGGTTTAGAAGAGATATAGGTCTGTAGCTTTGGACAAGCTCAGGGTCCTTATCTGGTTTAGGGAGAAGTACAATCAAGGCCTCAAAGAAATGAGGGTCTACCTCTGCCCCAGTTAAAATATATTGGAATAGGCAATTAAGTACTGGTAGTGGAAGATCCCAAAACACTTTATAAAATAGGGAGGATAATCCATCAGGGCCTGGGACTTTATCTGAGGGTAATCCACTAATAACCTCAGCAATTTCCTCCTGTGAGATAGGGGTGACCAAAAACCCTTATGTTGTTCTGAAAGGGAGGGTAAATGGGAATCCCTCAGATAGTTCTCCGTATTCCCAGGACAGGGAGGATTCTCCATATCACTACACAGTGTTTCATAGTATAGGGCAAATTCTTGTACTATCTCGGTAGGAGATATTTTCAGAGACCCATCAGCTACTGCCCTAATTGAAGGGATGGATCTCACAGATTCTTGTTGCCTAATCTGCAGTGCCAATAGGTGCCCCACCTTCTCTCCATGATCCGTGTAACTAGCTCTTGTAAAAATGATAGCTAATTCTGCTTTTTCCCGAAGTAACTATAGATATCTGTCTCTCAGCACTAAAAGCTTCTTCTTGTCTTCCTCTGGGGCACTAGCCAAAATATTAATTTCGAGTGACCGAATTTGGGACAATATTGAAAATAGTTCCTTCTCCTTTGCCCTTTTCCTACTCACCACCATAAAAATGAGGATCCCTCTCATGTAAGCCTTAAAGGCCCCCCACAAAATATCCGGCTTAGCAATGTCTAAAGGGTTGGATAGGAAAAAGAACTCAATTTGCTCCCTTATGAGCTTGCAATACTTGGAATCTTTAAGAAGTTGTTCATTAAGTTTCCATCTAGTTTCCCTGTTCAGTAAATTAAGGAAAGCCAATTTACATAACACCAGTGAATGATCAGAGACAGGGCCAGGTTGAATCGAGGAGGTCTTGACCCCTGGTAGGAGAGCCTGAGAAATATGGAAATAATCAATGCGGGACTGCGAGTCGTGCACCATTGATCTGAAAGTGAACTCCCTAGAATCAGGATATAAGATGCGCCAGACATCACAGAGCCCGCACTGATCCACTAAGTCCCTAAAAGCCCTCTGTCCCAGAAAGACCAATCCTGGTCCACTGCCTGACCTGTCGAGATTATAATCTACGACTTGATTAAAGTCACCCCCCAAGATAATCCTAATGGGAAGCATTGGCAGGATAATATTTATGAGTCTCATAAAAAACCCTGGATCATCCATATTAGGGCCATATATGCTACCAAGTAAAAGTGGAACTGACCAGAGGGTGCCTTTAACTAGGATAAACCTGCCCTCTGGGTCTTTAATGACCTGTGTAGAGACAAAGGGAATACCCCTATTAATAATAAGCATGACTCCACAACTATTAGTAGAACCCTGAACGTCATAAATCAGCCCCACCTGTTGCCTCCTCAACTGTAAAGCTTCAGCTTCTAATAAATGGGATTCCTGTAGAAAAGTTATCTGAGAACGTAATAAGCTTAAATGTTTGAGAACCTGATATTGTTTGGGTTTTTTCCTGATCCCCTTAACATTCTAAGTAGCAAAAGTCACCTCTTTGGCCAACTAATAATAGTTATTGGACTTAATGAGTTCAGCTCTGCACTCAGGATACATAATACATGCAACCATACTCCCCAAGTTGCTGCTGTAAAGCCCTCCCTCCACCTCAGCCCCCCCACAATTAACCCATTCCCTTCCCCCAACTATCCCCGTTCCCCTAACAAAGCCTTGAACCCCCCGCCCTCCACCCAACCCCCCACACTGCCACAAGCAACGTTTAGCACAGTACTGGGTCTTTTCCTCCATCTCCCGCCTCCTGGTAATGCACTTCTGCCAATGACAGTCCAACTTATATTCCGAGGTAAATATTTAAATTGCAGAAGGTATTAGCTAACCCCAAACAACTAAAGAGCGGTCCTGGGCTTCCAATGCATACAGACACATATATATTAACCTGATAATAGCAGGAAAAGTAGAGTGAACTGCCAAACTCCTAAATGTGCCAGGTAATCTCAAAAACCTAAGTGAAAATTAGGGGTTACCTTACCCCAAGAAAGATCTTTATGAAAACCAGAACCAGAACGAGAAACTAATGAAGAGGAATAGCCCTATCCTCAAACTTGAGAGCAGAGATCGAGAAAAAGATTGAGATTGAGAAGCCAAAAGAAAGAAAACTGAAAAAACAAATCTTCCCTGAAACTACCAGCCCTTAATTCCGAGAATTCCCCTTGAGAAAATTGGAATGGTGAAAAGACTGGGAGAGATCCTTCACAAATTAAGAACAGCACGGCTGTACATTATTCATGCACAGTATGCCCTCTTGTGACCACCACCCAATCCTGACTGGGTAAATATGAATAGCAGAGAAAGTCCACTACCACTCTAATTCCAACAAACTGAAGTGTGAACACTAGTTCTAGAATCAACAACCCAAACTTTCCCTCTGTATGCAACCCACAGTGCTAAATACAGTAGAACCTAAAACTATATTCCTAATTAGGCCAACCATGAGACCCCAAAAGTCTTTGCCCTGAGCAGAAGTTAACATTAAGAAGTTAGGACTTGAGAAGTTGTTAGTAGGTAGGCCACGCACTGAACAGCCCAGTCCAGATGAGAACACGATGACATCCAAGTACAGCTCGCTGAAATTATCTCCTCAGAGAAGGAGAAAAATAACAGTTCCAATAGGTGACTCCAAATAGCTTCTTAACAGCTGAACCAGGCCTCTCAGGGCTCTCGGAACAAGTCCGGTAGCATGGATTTAAGGCTTGACAGGGCAACTTCAGGGTCGTCATAATTAAACCAAGATCCATTAACAAAAACTTGTAACCTGGCCGGGTATCCCATCCTAAATTTGAAACCCGCTGCAATGATCTTAGATACGATGGGATGAAACGCTTTCCGCTTCAGACAAACCGATCCAGGGAAATCTTGTGCAATTCTCAGTTTCGTATTCTCCCAACGAACCTCTTGTAAAGCTCTCACTTTCTGCAAGAAATGCTGCTTTCCAGGAAATTCAAAAAGTGGAAAATCATAGGATGAGGGGGACCATCCGGAGAAGGCTTTGGTTGCAGAGACCTATGAGCTCGCTCTATAATGTATACTGGGCCGAAGGGAGAGGGGCCAGCAACCCATTCCACCAACTTTTGTGTGAATGCTACAGCATGCTGGCCCTCTTCCCCCTCTGGTAGCCCTAGTATCACAACATTATTTCTGCGGCTACAGCCCTCCAAATCTTCGAGTTTAGCCTCAAGACGAGACAATTTCTGTCGCCTAGACATGAATTCAGGATCCAGACTCTCCAGGTTCCTCTCCATCGTGACTATTCGAGCTGTATTATCAGTAACCGTTACCGAGACTTCGTGCAGTTTTCTAGAGAGAGTTTTTAGGTAGATCGCCATTTCTTTCATCTCTTCACGAAAAGGTTTAAACTCTTCTAAGAACCTATTAAGCATTAAAGGTTCTTGTTCCCCAACTTGACTCATAGGATCAGGCTTATCTGGCCCACTTGAGGCCCGGGATTTCTTTGGGGCCTTTTCAGGAGTAGCAGGGAGGGTGTGTTTCTGCGGGGCTTTCTTCATATAGGCCTCCATCCGCCAATCTAGCACACAACACAGGCTCACCAGATGTTTAGACAGTACAAGAATTCGAAAGCAGAGGAAGTAGAGAAAAACGTCTAAAAAAGATGATTTAATACTCTGGAGGCAGGAGCTTAATGGAGGAGCTTCTACTCAGCACTCTGCATCACGTGATCTCCCGTTTCAGGTACCTTTCTGTATGACATTAGTTTTAAGACCCCTCAGAGGTTGGACCATTTCTGGATTAAATATGAACTACTTAGGTATTTTGCTTTGTGGTTGTCCTTTTGGGCTAGTCCTCTCACTAGGCCTGTAGTCAAGATTGTTACTGTTTTATTTCACAACGAGAACGTTGCTGTTCATGATATTTCACATTGGTTGCAGCAACATTGTGAAGTTCTGGGAACACCTCAACCTATTTTTGACTCTGAACATTTTTGGACTGGGGGCTGGAAATTTCAGGTGCGGCTTCGGCATACTAATGTAAGCCCAGTATATTTGCCAAATAGTCTGTTTTTGGGTAGAGAACGGGGTAATTGTTTCTATGTGGGACAGCCACGTACTTGTTTGAAATGTGGCTCCCCTTCCCACCTTAGTGCAGCTTGTGATAGGTTGAGGTGTTCCCTTTGTCTCTCCTTTGGTCATGCAAGTATGGACTGTACTGCTGAGCTTAAGTGTAACCTTTGTGAGGAAACTGGTCATGGATTTCGACAATGTCCATGGGCTACCCATAACAGGGACGATTGCCCTAATCAAGATCTGATGCTCCTTGAGGCACAAAAAAAGGACATTGCTGCCTCTAAACCCCACTTCCTCTGATGTAGTGTTGCCTGCTCCCTCTCCTGCTCCTGAGGTACCATTGCTTATACCCCTGGACACTGTCCCATGTTCATTACCCCTGAGGTACCTCCTTTAATTGACATTCCAATGGAACAAGAGCTGTTTCAGTCCCCCCCACCTCTGTTCTGGGGGTGACTGATGTTGCCTTAGACCCTGTGCAGCCTGTAGAAGATTCGATTATACCACTTCCTGAGACTTTTGTACTGGCTGAAAAGAGGGCACAAAAGCAAACAAAGTCTAGATCTAAACTAGCTAAAGTGACATCCCTTGGTGGGGCTGTTCCCTTATGTAACAAATTTGAAGTCCTTTCTAAGAAGTCTCAGTCTTCGGACTTCAGAGCTGATTCTGATACTTCTTCCCAACCCCTCTTGTCCTCTGATTCTGAAAGCGACAAGTCTAAGGAGGTGACCACCGATAGAAGGCCTCCACGACTTGGGGTTCACCCTCACAGAAGCACCAGATCTGGGAAGATTACCTGATTTTTCTTTACTTTTTTTCTTTTTTTTTTGTATTTTTCTGACACGTGCTTATGGCCTCTGCATTTTGCCTTACTGTTACCACCTTAAATGCCAATAGTGTTAAGAATGCCTGTGGATGCTTTCTTATCCTTCACTTCTTGCAAGATTTGAAATGTGATGTTTGTCTTATACAGCACACCCAATTAAATACCCTTTCTTTGAGCTTAGTGGATAAGAAACTTTGGCATTGTGGTCCCTCTTTTTCTTCTTTTGGGTTGGATACATGTGATGGTGTGGGGGGTTTATTTTGGGGTGATGGTTTTCATGTCACTAAGTTGGTGGAGGTTGTTTCGGGGCGTGCATTGCTGTTAGACTTTATTTTTTTGGGTGCTTCTTGGAGATTGATAGTGTTGTATGCTCCTGTTATCAAAAAGGGACGGGTTGATCTTTCTAATACTATTCAACCCTACCTTTTTATGACTAGATATCTTATTTGGGGTGGTGACTTTAACTGTGTTGTACATAAACAGGACCATGGAGCTTGGACTGATATGGACTTTTGTGACACCACCTGTCTTCATTGCATAATTGCTCAGGGCCATATTCAGGATACTTATCATGCGTGTCATCCAGTGGGTGGACATACCTTTTTTAAAGGACCTTTATTGACTAGGATTGATTTTCTTTTTATGTCACACATTGTATGAGTCATTAATGCTCGTACTATCCCTGCTGAGACTTCTGACCATGTGGCTTTGACTGCTTCCCTAAGGGTGAGTCCTCATGCTTCAGTAGGCCAGGGTTACTGGAAACAGAATATAAAGTTGTTGGATAATACATGATTTTTGCAGCAGATGCAAGACCTATTAAAAGCCCTTATGACTCTGGCTGGGCTTACAGGGGATTTTATGGCCTGGTGGATAGACACTAAGTCTGACCTGAATTCCTTAGCTACATATTTTTCAAAGCTCATTACATTGACTAACTATAAAAGGTATTTGTCATTAAGGTCCCATGTGGAACCTTTATATTCGGCTATTAATTCACAACATTTAAATTTAACACCACAAGTAACAGCAGTCAAAAAAGGGATGACGGACCTGCAATACTCCAGGGCTGCTTCCCTCTTACATGAACAGAGGGTCTGTTCTGTCAGGAAGGCTGGATTGGGTGATGTGTTTGACAGTACTCATAGGAGGGCTGCTGATAGATTGTTGACAGAAGTTTTTTCCCGGATGGTACTCTGTGTGCTACCATGCCTGACATTTTGCAATAATTACATCCCATCTCACAGATATGTATCAGGCTCGTTCTTTGGAGGAGACTAACATTGGGGGTTTTCTTTCTTCCCTGGATATTCCTCTTTGCTCTGATTCGCTATTGCAGCCTTTGACTGCTCTGATCAGTAGTGCCGAGGTGATGCAGGAAATTCCCCATCTCCATACTAATATGGGTCCTGGTATTGACGGTTTGCCGACTGAATTCTATAAGGCCCTTTGTCCGTTGCTTAGTGAGATACACCCTGTGGTGTTTAGTTGGACTTTGCAGCAGAGACCTTTTGAGTGTCATTTTTGTACTGCGTTTCAAATTTTGTTGTATAAGAAAGGTCACAGGGGTGACCTTTCCAATTGGCAGCCGTTAAGTCTCCTTAATACAGATTTTAAACTTTTGATGAAAATTTTGAATACCAGACTGTTGACTGTGTCCTTGGTCTTGATTTCCATTTATCAGACTTGTTCTGCACCTGGTAGATCTATTAATTTTAATCTCCTCTTGCTTAGGGAATTAGTAGAGCTTGGTAAAGAGGATAAAATAAAGGCGTTTCTTATGTCTTTTGATCAGGAAAGGACATTTGATCGAGTTTTGCATGATTATTTATTTCAGGTCTTACAATCACATGGCATTCCTGAACGTTTTGTGACTTGGCTTGCCTTACTGTATGGACATGTATATACACTGCCCCGGTGAATGGATTCCTGGGTTCATATATACAAATCCGGCGGGGGGTGAGGCAAGGCTGCCCCTTAAGCCCCCTGCTTTATGTCTTCAGTTTGGACCCGTTGTTGAGAAATATTGCCCATGATGCTCTTGTTACTGGTGTTGCTCCCCCACAAGGTACAGTGAGTGCTAAGATTTCAGCTTATGCAGATGATGTATGTGTGTTTGTTGCTGATCTCCCTTCTGGTGATAGAGTGTTGCATCATTTTTCTTCTTATTCTACAGTGGCAAGTGCTTCCTTGAACAAAGGTAAAGCTTTTTGTACCATTTTGATACTTTGCCTCCTGTTATTTTGGATTTAAAAGGCATTTCTGTGTTGCTGGGCCCCATTAAAGTTCTGGGTATTAGTTTTGGGAAGGGTGATAATGCTCTTCTCAATTGGTCCACAAGGACAGATGTTGCTAAACCAAAGTTAGCGTTATAGAAATCTTGGCAACAATACACATGTGTGAAAGTAACTCTTGTTAAGATGTAGCTTCTTCACCCTTTTTTTATATATTAGTGTAGTTTACCCTGTCTCTCCTACTTTGGAAACCACTTTGCTTAGTCTGTTTTTTCAAATTATATGGGGCAGTCAGTTGAATCCGATCAAGAGGGATGTATTGTATCTCCCTATAGCACAAGGTGGTTTGAACAGTGTTAACATCATTACTTTTAATTATAGCATTTTTTTTCACCGGAACTTGATTGACCTTAGTTGTCCTCACTCTGCGAAGTGGTTGGTTCATGTGGATTCTTGGTTAGGTCCTTTGTATATTAGTTGGAATGTGACAGGTAAACGGGTACCATTGGCTTCATCATTTCCTTCATATTTAAGACCTGCTATTAAGAAGCTTACTAAATGGAAGGTGCTTCCATATCAGTTTTTTTCTAGATCTAGTAAATTTGTTTATGGGGGTCTTACAATCCCAGGCTCATTCTATTGTTCCAGTGTATAAAGACATACCTAAGTGCTATACTGGATAAACACTTCTAGGCTTGATGGATAAATTGATACCTCCTAGACTATGGGATGTGTTGTGACTTAGTAGCCATGGCCGGCTTAATGTCAAAGGGAATGTTAAACATAAAATGGTATCTGATAGAATGTGTCCTAGGGATTCTTGTGTGGCTCAGGAGGAAATTATGGCCCATTTTTATGTTCACCGTCCTTATGCACAGGATTTTTGGAACACTCTTTCTGTATATTGAAGTCAAACTTTTGGGACGGCAGTTACTTATATGGAGGTAGTGGGTGTTTTTTTGTTGCATCATACTCCTCTAGATACCAGTGTTTTAAGACTCTTATTTGCTATGCTTAAATTTCATTTGTGGAAGGCGAGATGCCAGCTTGTTTTACGACAGATCTATCAATCTCCTTCTTGTGTTCTTGAATTTATTGAACATGATTTATCATATCACTGTTTTTCAGAACAGCAAATTTTACCTTATGATACGTGGATTGCAAGTTGGAAGGAGGTACCCTTCCTGAAAGACAAAATTGGATGAACATTTTTTTCCCTTCTCTATATGTTTTGTTCATGTTTGAATTTGTTAGTTTATTAACTGTTTTTCCCCGTTTTCAGGTTTTGTTTTTCTTTTTCTTCTTGATTATGTTTTTCCCCTTCAGTTATGTTTTCTTTTATTGTATTTTGTATTATTGGTTGATTTTCTGCTGTACTGTTTTTTTTTAATAAAACCTTCCCCTACTCTTTTCGAGAAGTGCCATGGGATCTTTAACATCCACCTGAACTACCACCAGAACAGGGAGATGGGACCTCGGTTTAACATCTCATCTGAAAGACGGCACCTCAGGAGTGCAGGACCCCACTCATGCTGCACTACAGTGTCAGTAATGGGCTATTAACCCAAGTACCTGATGTAGGGATAGAACCTACAGCCTTTTGATTTCCCAGCCTGAGAGGCGAGTGTGCTACCTGCTGAGCCACTGACACTGATCTTAGTGCTACTGCAGTGGTCTTTTACTAGAGAAAGGAATGAACCTCTGGAGAGACTTGAACATTCTTATCATACCAACCAGCTGAGAAATATTAAAAAAAAGCTATTCCTGAAGAACTGCTTACAGTTTGGGATGAGAACACCTCTAAGACGGCACAAACCTCAGGAAAAAATGACACTGGAAAAAATGAACATTTACAGGCTCTACTATCAGAAGAGAAGCTCACTTTGCAAAACAGAAAAAAGAGCTTATGATGGCCATGGCAGAATTAAATGATAACCTAATCAGAGGTTCTGAAGAAAATTAATTAGATGCACAGGCCCAAATGAGAGCCTGTGACTCATCGACTTCAAAAGAGACAGCTGCGGGTATTCCTGCATCTGGTCATGTGCTGCTTTGCTATGGAAATTTACACGCTTATTAATATCTCAGGTGAGACAACCTTTGATATAAGCTTCAAACTGAACAGTGGACTGAAAACTGTGAAAGAAGGTTCAAGTCTCTCCAGAGGTTCATTCCTTTTTCTAGTAAAAAACTACTGCAGTAGCAAAAAGATCCTAATTCTTTCTCTGTTGCCTCCTTTCCTGTTTCTCATTTTCCTCCTTTTTCCAGGCTTGCCACCTGGAAAAAGGTCTCTCTCAAATTCTTGTCTTTTTTCTTCCTTCTCTGCAGTTCTGGAGCCTTGATGTTCTCACAGTCCCCCCGTAGCCAATGTAGCCAATATACTTTCACTTGTGTCCCATTATTGCAACATTATGGCACTTTGGCAGTGCTAGAATTTCTATGTGCAGTGCATTCTGCAGAGATCTTTTGCCGTATGGGCATTTGCCCTGTTAATTTCATTTAGAAACCTGCAAGCAGTATACTCAGTAAAGCAACAGTTTAAAGCTGAGAATTGACCCCCCCCTTCTCGCACTTGCGAGGTGAAACCCCTTTTCCTTTTTCCCTTGCGAGATGTCCAAACAGACCTCCATGTGGAGGTATTTGGTAAAAAGTAGAGTTTGCCTCGGTAGAAGCTGAATTTTAATCCTAAACTGAAACATACACAGTTTTCTGTTTGTTTTCTTCAGGCCTAGGCATCCAAGCATAACACTGAATGATATGAAGTTCTTTCTCTGTTGTTCGTAACCCAGTGAAATTAATTCTAGAAAACATGGTTTTAATGTTTATGTTTTCAGCAGAATTTCCATAAGTATCGTCATAATAGTTTAAATAAAAATAAAGTAAGAATAATGGCCATACAAAAGCAACACAATGTTTCTAAGAACTCTGTGTTTCCCTGTGCTGCAGTGTATTTTGGTTAAAAGAATGTATAAAATTCCAATGTTAGTTTATTTTGTTACTTGAGAATGGAAGGTCTTACCGAGGTAGAAGAAGGTAGACTCTTATAGAAAGGGTTGTCTCCTTACAGGAATCATTATGAATTGATCCTTAGGAGTCAGCCAGCCCTCTCTTCACCATACTTATACCTTGGGTCATTCATGGGAGTAGCCATAGAGTGCATAACATTTTCTTTTTTTAAGGAGTGATTTTGTTTTGTGTATATTATCATGTACTGACTACAGACAGACCCAGATTCTTTTTAAAAGGTTTATAAAAGACCTTTATGTTGAACAAAGAAAGATTTAAGTTTAAAAGTGTTGTGGGTGGAGTCTGATATGGGCACATGCTGTTCTCTTGGGATAAAAGGAGCTCCTAGCCTGGACCATGTCATGTCATTTTGCAATCAGCTCTGGGCTGATCTACTGGGGAGTCTGTGCCTTTTCAGACTATGTATCCTTGATATTCCCAGGTGGCTGATGCTGTCATTGCTTGTGTGAACAAAAGTTTATTTTTGTGCCTTTTGATTTAATTTCTTATTCATGTTTGAAGTATTAGTTAATTTTGTTCTGTTTGTATCTCAATAAATATTTCTAGGCTTGGCTGCTTCTTTTAAGCATTGCCTCTATAATTTGGTGTCAGCATCCATCTTTATATCCACACCCTTTTACACTGGTGGCAGTGGTGAGATGTACTGGTGGTACTGGAGCTTTCAGGTTTTTGGATGCTGACTGCAGAACACAGACTCAGAATAGACTCGTGACAGACCTAGTGGTGTCTATGGTCGGACCATGGCTACTAAGTAAGGGGAACCATTGTTGCCTGGGTTGGAGCCTGATGTCTGGTGGAGAAACACCAAGCTGGAGAGAGAAGAGAGACTGGAGGAAAAGGAGATGGAAGAACCAGAGGAAAAGGTTACCCCCCCCCCCAATTGTGGAGCCTCCAGAGGATGTGCACAGCATGTTGCAGTGGCTGTGTCAAGCAACTGGATATGGATCAAAAGGCTGAAGCTAGATGGAATGATACTCTAAGGGTTATTAGAGACAGTGGGGGTCATAATCCAGCCCCAGTAGATACCCCTAAAGACATTATACTTACCAAATTAAGGGCCACAGATGATATAGAAGCATACATGATGACATTTGAGTGGGTTGCCCAGGTGTGTGGCTGGCCAAGAACACAATGGGTCATCCAACTGGTACCCTATCTATCTGGGAAGGCCCAGCTGGCATACAGCCATATGGACAGCACTCATGCTGAGAACTACAAGACTGTAAAACAAGCAATATTGCAGAGATATGACATAAGTCCTGAAATTTACTGGCGATGGTTCTGAACCTTCAAATATCATCAGGCTGACAACCCCAGAGAAGCCTATGCCCAGTTGAAGGACCTCTACCATACATGGTTGCAGTCTGGGTTGAAGACAGCAGATCAGATCCTGGAAATGCTTGTTGTAGGACAGTTCATCCGGATACTTCCACCTGATGTGCAAGTATGTGTAAAAGAACACCATGCTGAGACATCACAAAAGGCAAACACATTAGCTTAAGATTACCTGACTGCATGTCCTAACCATCAAAAAGGACATTCCGGACCTGGTACTACTACAAATTTGGTAAGATCTACACCTTCTTCCACTACTGTTTCTCCTACTACTGGCACTGAGAAAGCTAAGACTACCTCCCCCTATAGAACATTTAACCCTGACATAATATGAAGGGCATGCCAAGGAAAAGGACATATTGCCTGTTGTTGTCCCTAGAAGAACTACACCACCCAGTTAGCCCTAGCAAATTGGGGACAATACATCACCGCAGTAAGAATTGGTGAAAGAGAAGTGACTGGGTTGATAGACATGGGTAGTAAGCAAATCCTGGTTAGAGTGGATTTAGCCCCTTAGAATTGTAAAACTGGTACACACACTGCTGTCATCTTCATACATGGGGACGTCCATCAATACCCTGTTACTACTATGAATTTACATATTCAGGAGAAGTCATGTGTCATGTCTGTTGGTATAGCTCTCCATCTTCCTGTTCCAGTAATTACTGGTCATGATTACCCTGACTTTTCCAACTTGATACAACCATTGGCTAGAATGCGTGCCATTTTAACCCATGCCCAGAGTAGATAGAACAGCAATGGGCACAAATATTTCCTCTTGTTGATGAACTATATGGGGAATCTGGACAAATCCTAAAGACCCGGCAAGAGAAGAAATGGGAGAAACATCAATAGACTGAGAAGCATAATAATGTTGATGTCAAATGTAATATAGACAACACTGATGTCCAGCATGATGATGGGTTAGAGGGGGGAATGTCTATCATACAAGAATCTAATTATGGTACTGAATAAAAAAAGGATGAATCTTTGAAATGTTTTTTTCAAAGGGTGGGAGCTACTGAGACAGATCATGGGCCTATATGTTTAATTAAGGATGGTCTATTATATAGAAGGTGTACCCATCCTGTAACAGGTGCCCAAATCAACCAGTTAGTGGTACCCCAAATGTACAGGAATAAATTATTGCAACTGGCCCATGAGACTCTCTTAGCAGGACATCTAGGATGGGATTGTACCTTACAAATATTAATAACTAGGTTTTATTGGGCCAGTATTCATACCCAAGTTGCAGATTATTGTCATAGCTGCCCTGAGTGTGGCAGATAGCAGCCATAACCTGTAAAGACCTGGTCCTTCTCCAACCATTACCCCTGATTACAGTACCTTTCAGCCATATAGCCATGGATGTGGTAGGTCCCTTGCATAAAAGCTCCAAGGGGAACCGCTTCATCCTGGTTATATGTGACTACTGTACAAAGTACCCTGAAGCTATTCCATTCCATACTGTGACTGCTGAAAAAGTAGCTGATGAACTACTGAAATTGTTCAGTCAGGTTGGAATACCCCTGGAAATACTTACGGATAGAGGCAGTAATTTCTGTTCATAGATGTTGGCAAGATTGCATGCGGTTACCCCTCAACAGCAACATTTCACCAGTGAGGTCCCCTACAGTGACTACAGTGCCATTCTGCTGTGGGAAACCAGCTGGAACCTGGCGCTGTCTGTCTGGGGTCTTGCACCCCCCAATCAGCTCTGACTCGGAGTTGATAATCTTTAAGTGGGGGTGTGTGGGTGGTGAAGCCCCTCCCTGTGGGGGATTCGGGGGCAAACCCCCCAAAGAAAACCAGGACGGACAGTGTGAACCGGCAGCTGACTGTAGAATGCGGTCAACCTGCAGGTGTTGCTGACGGGGCATTAGACAAAGATTTTGTCGTGCTCCTGTTGTGGATCTAATTGTATGCAACCATAGGCTTAGCAGCGATTCACACAACTCCTTACCATGCCCAAACAGATGGGCTGGTTGAAAGATTCAACCAGACTCTGAAGAGGATGTTAAGGAAGTATGTGGAAGATGAAGGAAAAACATGGGACACCTATTTGCCCCTTCTACTATTTGCATATAGGAAGATTCCACAGGCATTGACCGGCTTCTCTCCATTCGAATTATTGTATGGAAGGAACCTGAGGGGACCCTTGGACATTGTTAAAGAGGAGTGGGAAGAGAAAAAAAGGGAACTGCCAAGCTCGACACTAGATTATATGACAAATTTAAGATCTAGGTTGATTAGGTACACTCAGATGACACACCACCATAATCAGGGTAAGCAAATTGTGCAAAAAGAACATTACAGCCAGGGGGTAGGAATAAGGACACTAAATGAAGGGGACAAGGTATTACTTTTACTACCTTCAACAACAGACAAACTGCTCATGAAAAGGCAAGTTCCCTACAATGTCCTAAGGTAAATTGGCCCCATGACATATGAAACTGACATGCCAGATAGGCAACAGAAGAAGGGAATCTATCATATTAACCTCCTTAAAAAATGGGTGGAATGACCAGGCCTGGGATGTTTTATCTGTCCAGAAAATGAAATAAATGAGTTAGAATTGGCATATAGACGATTGGGAACAGAAGGTGAATTAAAGAATCTCACCGGCAATCCTAACCTCATCATCCAACACAGATCTGAATTAGAGTCTTTACTATCTGCCTATGCTTCAGCTTTCACATCCAGACCTGGTCTAGTTCATGGGATTGAACACCACATTGAGGTCAATTCTCCTAAACCAATCAGGCAGAAACCTTACCGCTTGCCTGAAAAGGTAAGGAAGGATGTAGTACGTGAGGTTAAGAAAATGTCTGAGTTAGGGGTAATCGAACCCTTCAAAAGTGAATGGGCATTCCCCATTGTGATTGTACCAAAAAAGGAAGGTGGTATACATCTGTGTTTAGACTTTAGACATCTATATACAGTGTCTAAATTCGATGCATACCCTATGCCCCGCATAGATGACATCAAGGATAGGCTAGGAAATGCTAAGTACATCACCACCATTGATTTAACTAAAGGGTACTGGCAGATACCATTGGACAAAGTTTCTATGGAAAAGATAGCATTCATTACCCCCATGGGCCTGTATCAATTCATCACTATGTCCTTTGGCCTTCATGGTGCACCTGTCACCTTCCAACGACTGATGGATCGCACTTTGCATCAACATAGGCCTTACTGTTCAGCATACCTAGATGATGTCCTAATATACAGTCCCACATGGGAGACCCATATGCAACATCTAGATGCTGTTCTTACATCCCTTAGAGTAGCTGGATTAATCATTAACCCCTCAAAATGTAGGATAGCTATGCAGAAAACTAAGTATCTGGGGTTTATCATTGGTGATGGGAAAGTCAAACCAGAGATTAGCAAGATACAGACTATAGCCCAGTGCCCCATACCATGCTCCAAGAAGCAGGTAAGATCATTTTTAGGCTTAGTGAGCTACTACAGAAGGTTTGTGCCAAATTTTGCCACATTGGCCACTCCACTCACATACCTGACAAAGAAACATTAACCCACGGTAGTGAGATGAACCCCGGTGTGTGAAAATGCTTTTTGTACCATCAAAGCCCAACTATGTACAGCCCCTGTATTATGAAACCCTGATTTTTCTTTACCTTTTATAGTACAAACTGATGCTTCTGATGTGGCTATAGAAGTTGTCCTATCACAGATAATAGAAGGTGAAAAACATCCTGTAATATACCTGAGTCAAAAATTACATGAGAGGGAAACCAGATATTCGGCTATAGAAAAGGAATGCTTGGCCATTAAAGGAGCCATTGAAGCTTTTAAATTTTATTTATGGGGAGGTAAATTGAAAGTAGTCACAGATCATAACCCTCTTTGCTGGCTACATGTCGTGAAAGAGAAAAACCCAAGAATCATGCGTTGATACTTGGCTCTACAGCCATACAGATTTACAATACACCATAGATCCAGTACCGCTAATAAAAATGCTGATTTCATGTCCTGCTATGGGGCGAATGTAAATGTACAGTCAGACCTCGGGGAAAGGTATGAATTATGAAAGGTTGGTTTACAACTTGTCATGTGTTTAATTCTGTTTAGGGTCCCCAAAGTGGAGCTTTGAGATTGGATGGGCTAAAGCTCCATCTCTCCCTCATTAAAGTGAGAGATCTAAAACTCTGCTTATAAAGGTCCTTAGGAAGCTACCCGTTAGCTTCCTCTTAAGCAGGGAGGAGTGTGAAAGAATGTTCAAGTCTCTCCAGAGGTTCATTCCTTTCTCTAGTAAAAGACTACTGCAGTAGCACTAAGATCCTAATTCTTTCTCTGTTGCCTTCTTTCCTGTTTCTCATTTTCCTCTTTTTTCCAGACTGTCCACCTGGAAAAAGGTCTCTCAAATGTTTGTCTTTTTTCTTCCTTCTCTGCACTTCTGGAGCCCAGATGTTTTCAAAGTCCCCCCCCCCCCGTGTAGCTAATGTAGCTAATATACCTTCACTCGTGTCCCATTATTGCAACATTATGGTGCTTCGGCAGTGCTAGAATTTCTACGCGCAGTGCATTCTGCAGAGAACGTTTGCCGTATGGGTGTTTGCCCTGTTAGTTTCATTTAGAAACCTGCAAGCGGTATACTCAGTAAAGCAGTGGTTTAAAGCTGAGAAGTGCCCCCTCTTGCACTTGCAAGGTGAAACCCCTTTTCCTTTTTCCCTTGTGAGATGTCCAAAGAGACCTCCAAGTGGAGGTATTTGGTAAACTGTTGAGTTTGCCTTGGTAGAAGCTGCATTTTAAACCTAAACTGAAACAAACACAGTTTTCTGTTTGTTTACTTCAGGCCTAGGCATCAAAGCATTACACTGAATGATATGAAGTTCTCCCTCTGTTGTTAGTAACCCGGTGAAATTAATTCTAGAAAACATGGTTTTAATGTTTATGTTTTCTGCAGAATCTCCATAAGTATTGTCATAATAGTTTAAATAAAAATAAAGTAAGAATGATAATAGCCCTACAAAAGCAAGACAATGTTTCTAAGAGCTCTGTGTTTCCCTGTGCTGCAGCACATTTGAAAATATAAAAAGAAACTTTTGTACTTAAATGTGCAGAATTCTAGATAACTTTCAGCTTTTGGTTAAACAAATGTGCAAAATTCCAATGTTAGTTTATTTTGTTACTTAAGAATGGAAGGTCTTACCGAGGAAGAACAGGGAGAATCTTCTAGAAGGGGTTGTCTCCTTGCAGGGATCATTATGAATGGATCTTTAGGAGTCAGACAGCCCTCTCTTCTCCATACTTATACCTTGGGTCATTCATGGGAGGAGCCACAGAGTGCATAACATTTTCTTTTTGTTAAGGACTGATTTCGTTTTGTGAATATTAGCATACACTGACTACAGACAGACCCAGATCATTTTTAAAAGGTTTATAAAATACCTTTATGTTGAATAAAGAAAGATTTAAGTTTAAAAGTGTTGTGGGTGGAGTCTGACATTGTCACATGCTGTTCTCTTGGGTTAAAAGGAGCTCCTAGCCTGGACCATGTCAGATTCATTTTGGGATCAGCTCTGATCTGATCTACTGGGGAGTCTGCACCTTTTCAGATTATGTAGCATTGATGTTCCCAGGTGGCTGATGCTGTTATTGCCTGTGAGAACAAAAGTTTATTTTTGTGCCTTTTGATTTCATTTTTTTTTTCATGTATGAAGTACGAGTTAATTTTGTTCTGTCTGTACCTCAGTAAATATTTTTAGGCTTGACTGCTTCTTTTAATCCTTGCCTCTCTATAATTTGGTGTCAGTGTCCATCTTTACATCCACACCCTTTTACAGAAACATTTTGCAATAAAATTCATGCATTGATATAAACCCCTTTGTGGTCATCCTTTGAGGCTGTACCTTTGACAAAACCAGCGTTTGAGACCATCACAGTACTTTTTATGAATGAAGGGGTGAACATTGCTGATTTTTTATATTGGCTCAAACAGCAGTGTACAGTTCTGGGAAATCCAGATGCCATTTTTGATACAGAGCACATATGGACAGGGGGCTGGAGAATCAGAGTAGTATTGAAATTGACTGACTAAGTCCTGTAACACCTGCCCAACTGTTTTTTCTTAGCTTGACTGAGGAGTTTTGTTTTTCACTGGCCTGTCTAAAGCTTGCTATGGGTGTGGGACCACTGGACATTTGAGTAGCTTTGTGACAAACTGAAATGCATATTACACAATGAGCTTGGCCATACTAGTGGACACTGCATGAATGACCACCTCTGTAACTTATGTGATACCGAGATCATACATATAACAACTGACCTTGGATGGCTCATAATAATACAGATCAAGCTGATCATGTGGAGAAAAGACTATTTGTAAACCTAGCACTGCAGTCCAAAACAATCCCAAAATCCAGGCTCACAGCTACCCATTCCACCATAAATTTAGTAAAGCATGCCCAGATGGTAGCTATCCACCTGAAACAGCCAATGCTTCCAACAAAACAGGAATACATGGAAACTACATCTCCAATTATGACAGAATAAAGCAAGGACCAGCTGAGCCCACCTCCTGGGAATCAAGACAGAATGTCAGAAGATCCTTCCCTGACACATGCCACTACCTCCACTGACTCTGGAGGAATGATTCTCCACCCCCTCCCTTACATAAACAATGTAGGCGATGAATGGTCACTATAAGGCATCAAAACTGGATGCAACCAGCCCCAAAAGTGCCTAAAACTGCTACAGTCTTCCTTTCTAATAGATTTGACACCATACAGAAACACTCAGATATTTCTGGTAATGAATCAAATGACTCCTCCCTTAGTTTTTCCCAGCCTGATCAAGTATCAGACATAGATCACCCTCTCAATATTACTGAGAAAACTGATGAAAAATCTAAAACTAATCCCTCAGTTAATCAAAAATTTGGGTCTACCAAAGGTCAGAGAAAAAAAACCCTTTATGTGTTAATTTTTAAAGATTCTTACCCCTTCTTATTTTTCGAATGGAGCCTTTTCTGTTACTTTGTACTATAAATATTAATAGTATTAAAAGTCAGAGGAAGAGAGGAGCAGTCTTTTCACACCTCAACTCTTGTGGCTCAGAAGTTTCTTTCCTTCAAGGCACTAAATTACATTCAGTCCCTGAGTTGTCACAAGCAATAAAAGCATAATATGTTGGCCTGTCTTATACTGTAGGTCTATGGGTCAGGATGCCTGCTCTGGCATTGGAGTGCTTTTCAATAACATAAACATACAGATTATTAAACTAATAGACCTTATTCCAGGGTGAGAATTAATCTGAGACACTAAAATAAACAATACCCTTTTTCATTTTATCAACATTTATGCTCCCCAAACCAAAACTGACCTAATCAAATATTCCAGTCCATTCAGCCATACGTAATTTCAGCACATGATATTATTTTAGGAGGTGACTTCAGCTGTGGGTTATCATTGTCAGAGGAAAGCAAACCAGGACCAGTAAAATTGATTGTGACATATCATGTCTTGCTAAGATTATAAAAATGTAAAATTTGGCAGAAGAATATTTTTCATTGCACCATAGACTGGACCCAACCTTTCATAAAGGGACGTTAGCTACTAGAATTTTTTTTTCTTTATTAGTAATACATTACATATTCATTCATTTACAACTACCACAATTAAATTCCAGAACCACAATATTATACATTTACACATAGGCAGTAGCACTACACCAGTTAATGGATCAGGAACATAGAAGTTCAATTTATCTTTGCTATCTCAACCAAACATTTCTCAGAATGTTCTGAACTTCATAGCAGCCAGAAAATCTGTATTTACCACATATGAGGATATCATAAGTTGGTGGGAAGATACAAAACATGACTTAAAAATCTTACTAAAAACATTAAGCAAATATCAAATAAATACTGGGTATTTTCAATATTTAGAAAATAGCAGTTGAAAAAACTAATGCCTTAAACTCAACTAACTGGCAAACCTATACTGCTCAAATAAAAAATTTCAAACAACTCATGTTGCAATTTCATGTATAACAGGCTGAAAGACTTAAAAAGCAGCAACAATTTGGTATATAAATTATATAGGGAAAATGTTCCCGTTGACAGTTGCAGAGAAAGAATACACGCACAAAAAAATATGGGTAGTTCGTTATATCAGTATAATACAGTACAAACAAATACCAGGGATATTATAAATATTATTACCAAACACACATATAGAAACTTAGAAACATAGACTCTGACAGCAGATAAGGACTGCTTGGCCCACCTAGTCTGCCCATTTCCCTACCTAATGGATAAGCTGCAGATCCTAGGTAACCAACACCCTATTTTTGGTTGGAAACACCACTAACTTGTTTCAAGAAAAACAAACAGATGCTACACACAGTGTACATTTTTTGATAGTTTCCCACTCTCTCACTACTCTACAAAATTAACATCATCACTAACAAAGGATAATCAACCCTCTGAAGTCACCACAGCTATCTTATCAATTAAGAATGAGAAAGCACCTGGTACAGATGGCCTAACTTGAGAACTTTATAAATTACTTTGAAATGATTTAGCACAAGAACTGGCTACAATTTTGACAACACATTCAATTACACATAATATGACTTTGAACATGTCAGAAGGCCTTCTGATATATCTACACAAAAATGAGACAAGCAAAATTGTAATAGTTGGAGATCCATCAGTTTATTAAACCCAGACTTTAAAATTCTGACAAAAATGTTAAACTCCAAACTATTTAAGGTAGCACAATACTTCATTACATTAGCCTAGTCCTGTTCTCTATCTGAATGAACTATTACAGATCATCTGATTCAAATAAGAGAAATCTTTGAAAGAGGGAATACTGATAAACTTAGAGGCTTTGTATTATCATTAGACAAAAGACATGCTTTTGATTCTGTCAATCATGATTACTTATGGTATGTATTAGGAAAATATGGAATAGTTTGAAAGTTTATCCAATAGATAAAATACTTATACAAGGCAACTACTGTAACCTCTATTGTTAATGGCTTGAAAGGACATTTGTTCTAGTTAAAAGCTGAATCAGACAGGGATGCCCCTTAAGCCCTTTATTGTATATTTTTAGCACAGATCTCCTTCTACCTGCATTGAATTCATCCCCTCTACTTCACTCCTTATAGAATGATGAAGGTACTATACCATACAAATCCATGAAGAAGCCAGAAGGGGAAGGAAGGAAACATATTCAATTCAGTGCTTTAGAGGAACTGGTAATTGCTATTTTTCTTTTAAACTTAGATTGTGGGCTTTTAGTGACACTATACTTTCTTTGTTGTCTTTACTTATAATTGTTTTTGGGCTGTTGAAAATTTAAAACATAGTGGTGGTGTAATTCTGTGCTATGCCCTGTTAAATCTGATTGACAGGAGTTAAACACAGGGTATAGTAAGGGGTGTGAAGTAGGAGGGGCATAAGGGTGAAGAAGCCCACCCTCAGCACGACAAATGTTTTGACTCATTTATTTATTTATTGGTTTCTTTTTCTTTAAAAAAAAATCTGAGGATCAGTGGCAGTATTTTTAGTACAGTAAATTAATAAAAATGGAACTAGGAGAGCTTCAATAGCAGACAAGTAGTGGCATTTCAGTATAATGTGGGGAGTGGTGCAATGCAGTGGTTGTAGGGCAGCCATATTCAGGCAGACCTTCTGGACACTGAGGTGCTGCCCTATCTGCATGCATCTCTCTGGACTGCAGGATGAGGTAGTCAGACTCAGAGCGGAAGTAAACTGGGTCAGGAGTACCATCACCCCTATCCAGGGACCACCCAGTCCAATGCAACTGCCTCAAAGGATGCCGAGAACGAGGAGCACTTGGATGACAGTGGGCTCAGGGAGGGTTAGAGCAGTCAGGCAGAGGCACATCCCAGATCCTATTCTGCTCAAGAACTCATATGCCACACTGGCAAATGAGGACAACCAAATAGAGGTACCCAGAGAAGTGGAAGGAAAGAATGTGGAGGTTAGCCAAGGAGGTGACTCAGCTGGGAAAGCAGTGGACCCCAGAGGAGGAGGAAGCAATCTGGTGGGGACTCCATCATAAGAGGGATCCAGCTAGGAACACAGGAGGGAAGACAGGGAGGTGAGGTGCCTACCAGGTGCCACGGCATGGAGGATGGAAGGAAGATCCTGGGGATCACTGGGAAGGCAAGATGGGAGGGTGAGCTGGATGTCATTATCCACCTAGGTAGTAATGACCTGGCAAATGGGGAGCCAAAGGAAGTTCAGGAAGAGTTTAGGAAACTGGGAGGGTCTCAAGCGCAGCTACTTCTGTCACTTTCAGAAGTACTACCTGTGAGAGGCAAGGAGAGCATAGGAGTGCATGCACCAGGAACTTTAACTCATGGTTGAAGAACTGGTGCTGTGAGGAAGGGTTTGATTCATTGGTGACTGGGGACCCACCTGGAGGATGGAGGTCTGTTCAAGCCTGATGGCCTGCATCCATCCTGAGGGGAATCCAAGACTAATGATAAGTTTAAATGCTACATTGACAAGCATTTAAACTAGCAAAGGGGGGTGGCAGGCCAGCAAGGAGGGTACCTACTTGCTCACCCCCCCAACAGCTAGCAGTGGAACCAGTGAACCAGAGGAGTGGCTAGCTCTGCAAAGCAGTGTGCAAAAGATGGAGATTAGTGCCCAAGAGGTGGATAAGCAGAAAAGGGGCAAAATTCAGCAGAAGGGCAGACAGCAAGGAGAACCAGGGATAAATGATAAGCAAGGAAGGGGCTGGAGTAGAACAGTGAAACAGTCTAGGGAGGTCAAATAATGGAAATCCATGTGTGCAAATGCCAGGAGCCTTAGCAACAAGATGGAAGATCTGGAGGCTGTCATGGTACAGTCAGACCTGGACATTGTGGCCATCAATGAAACCTGGTGTAATGATAACCACAACTGGGAGATGGCCATACCTGGCTACAACATATTCAGAAGAGACAGAGCAGGCAGGAGAGGGAGGAGGAGTGGCACTGTATGTGAAAATGACATAAGGGCCACAGAGATCCAGGAGGAACAAAATGGGGAGAGATACTGTAGGTTGCTGGAAAGGAAAAATGGGGACAGCCATCCGCACAGGTGTGGTCTATAGACCACCAGCCCAGGAGGAAGAAACAGATAGGGAGTTGATGCTAGCCATCCAAAGGATGGCAGACAAGGGTGAGGTACTGGTTGGAGACTTCAATATTCGAGATGTGGACTGGAGCATCCCACAGCAGCATCAACTAGGAGCAGATTTATCCTGACTCTTCAGGGTGCCTTCCTCAAGCAACTGGTCATGGAACCAACTGGGCAGAAGGCAATACTGGACCTTGTGCTCACAAACAGGGACAGTGTGATGGGGGTAATAGTGGGGAAGCACCTGGGAAACAGTGACCACCAGTCATTGTGGTTTGAAATCACAGAAAGAGCAGAACCAAACCACACAAAAACATGTATCCTGGATTTTAGGGGGGCAGACTTTGGGAAAATGGGGAGATACTTGAAAGAGGCATTAAGGGGAATGGGACAGGAATCAGGGGTTGAGGAACAGTGGGCAGTATTTAAAATGGGGATTACAAGAACAACAGAATCATGCATTAAGCAGGTTAGCAAGAGGAAAAGGAAGAGGAGAACATTATGGTTTTCCAAAGAGGTAGCAAAGAAAGTGAAAGCCAAAAAGATTGCATTCAGGCAATACAAAAAGACACAGGCAGAAGGGGATAGGGAGAAGTACCAGGAGAAGCAAAGGGAGGCAGGGAGGTCAGTAAGGGAAGCCAAAGCTCAGACAGAAGAACACATTGCATAATCAGTGGGTAGAGGGGACAAAACCTTTTACAGGTACATAAGTGAAAAAAGAAAGACAAAGGGAGGATAGTGAGATTGAAGGGGGATGGGGACAGACATGGAGGATGACAACAGTAAAGCTGACATATTGAACAGGTATTTCTGCTCAGTCTTTACTGAGGAAGAGGAGGGTAATGGTCTGAAAGGAGTACAAGGGTGAGAATGGTGCAGAAATGGACACAAGTCCCTTTACACAAGAAAGGGTCCTGAAGGAACTGGAAGTAATAAGAGTTGATAAAGCAATGGGGCCAGATGGGGTGCACCCCAGGGTCTTTAAAGAACTAAGAGAGGTGGGTGCTGAACCTCTGGCTATCCTGTTTAGCCGATCACTGGAAACAGGGGAGGTACCCAAAGACTGGAGGATAGCAGATGTAGTCCCCTTATACAAAAGTGGGAACAAAGAGGAAGCAGGGAACTACTGACCAGTCAGCCTCACCTCGGTAGTGGGGAAGATCATGAAAGCACTACTGAAGGAGAGATTGGTGGAACATCTGGTTGTCAATGGACTACAGGACCCAAGGCTGCATGGTTTCACCAGAGGGAGGTCATGTCAGACCAACCTCGTTGAATTTTGACTGGGTGACTAGGAGGTGGATCAGGGAGGGCAGTGGACATGGCCTATCTGGACTTCAGCAAGGCCTTTGACACTGTGCCACATAGAAGACTATTACACAAACTGGGGAATATGGGTGTGGGCAGGACAGTAGTGTGGTGGGTAGGTAACTGGCTGGGTGGCAGGACACAGAGGGTGGTGGTAAATGGCTGTCACTCCACAGAGGGAAGAGTGACCAGTGGGGTACCACAGGGATCAGTGCTGGGTCCGGTCCTATTCAACATCTTCATCAGTGACATTGCGCAGGACCTAGAAGGCAGAATTTCACTGTTCGCTGATGACACAAAGCTCTGTAACAGAGTAGACACACCAGAGAGTGTAGACAGAATGAGAAGCACCTGCAGAAACTTGAAGAATGGTCAGGGTTTGGCAGTTGAAATTCAATGCAAAGAAGTGCAAGATAATGCATATGGGGCACAAAAACCCTGGCACAATAAATCAGTTGGGGGGTGAGGATATAGCATGCACCAAGCAGGAAAGGGATCTTGGGGTTATCATCTCTGATGACCTCAAGGTAGGGAAACAGTGTGACAAGGCAGCAGGTAAAGCAAATAGGATGCTGGGATGTATAGGCAGGGGCATCACCAGCAGGAAAAGGGAGGTCATAATTTGCTATACAAGACACTAGTGAGGCCCCACCTGGAGTACAGTGTACAGTTCTGGAGACCATACCTACGTAAGGACATAGACAGGGTAGAGAAGGTTCAGAGATGGCAACAAAGATGGTGCATGGATTGCATCACAAGTCCTATGAAGACAGGTTGAAGGAACTGAACATGTACTCCATGGAGGAGAGGAGGGAGAGAGGGGATATGATAGAGACATAAAAGTATCTTACAGGGAGGAACAGGGTGCAGGAAAACACTATTTTTAAGTGAAAAAGATGTTCCAGGACAACAGGGCATAGGATGAAGTTGGAGGGAGGATGATTCAGAGGAAACATGAGAAAGAATTTCTTCACAGAACGGGTGGTGGACAAGTGGAACACCCTGCCAGAGGAAGTGGTGGGGGCTGAAACAATCACGGGATTTAAGAATGCATGGGATAGACATAAAGGAATTCTGGAGGTCAGGGGTAAGGTGCAACAGACTTCTACGAAAACAAACTGAACTTACAAGCTCAAATGGGCAGACTGGGTGGGCCATAGGCCCTTATCTGCCGACACTGTCTATGTATCTATGTCTATGTATGCAAATGCCTCATGTATTCTCCTTGCAAACACATCTTCAGCAGAAGAAGCACTATACATATATAACAAAAATGGAGACTTCTCAGGAGCTTCCCTTAATATTGCAAAGTGTATTGGGAGATAGCTGGGGAACAACAACCCCTCCATACAAGAGGTAGCAGACATAAACATTACTGAAGACCCTATTAAAATTTGAGGCATTACTTTTGGCTCTGGAAATTTGGATACATTGAATTGGGAGCATAAATTTATTCAGGGGAAAGCCTTAGTGGCACATAGGAACAAGTGCCAAATGAGCAAAAAGAAAATAATTTTCCTCATCAAAACCTACTTATAACCTTTATTTTCATATCTCAGTTATATTTTTCTTCCATCAAAATATTTAGAAATAACTTTATTTAACATTTGTTTCAGGTAGTTTGGGGGAGCTGACTGAACCCCATTAAAAGGAACATTTTGTACCTTCCCATATAAAAGGGAGGACTCATTATGGTAAACCCACTTGTCTTTTTCTATAGTATTTTTTTATAACAAATTTAAAACCACTGTTACTCCACATGGGAAAATATGGAATACCTTATTGTTTTTCACTTGCCAATAGTGGTGGGCGAAGTGGCCAAAATTCGATCAGCAAAGTGATCCATGGAGTAATGCGGAATCCACAAAGTAATCCGCAACGAGAAATGGAGTACTTTGTGTCATAATGAGGAATGTGAAGTCCATTGAAATGATTGACTTCACGTTATTCCACCTTCCCCAAACCACTTCTCCACCAATTTTAAGGTGAAGTACATTGAAATCATTGTACTTTGTATCACTTTGTCTTGTATTTGAGCTCCAATGTGAATTCTACAGTGAGTCATGGGATTGCAGGTCACATGGGCTCTAGATTGTTCTGCACAGCCTCAGTTATGGGGTAGTGTGTGTGTAGTGGTAGCTGAAGACAGTTTGCTCTCAAAGATCTGTGATTCAAAACCTCTAAAAGCTGTTAAAAATGCTCTTTTGAGTTTTTTTTTGCTCAAATATTTAGTACATCAATTGTAGGAAACCCTCATGTGCTCATATCATCAAGTGTTTATTGTTTGTGTGTGGATTTTAAATGTTAATTTAGAACGTTCAGTCTGTGTACTGACAGACACTTGAGTGCTTTGGGGGAGGGGTGAATCTGTGGTGTAGATAGATTAACTAGGAGAAAAAAGACAGTCTTTCTGTTTTGGTTATAGTGTTCTTGTATAACTGTGTTAATGTACACACAGTAATATTTTCAGTAATTCTTGAAATTGTTTTTGCTGATTGTTGTGGTGCAGCAGTGTATAATTTCAGTTTGTTTAAAACATTTGTTATATTACTAAAGGTTTTCAATTTGCTTTGCATTACTTTTATTGTGTGTGTGTGTGTGTGTGTGCGATGTGTGTCATCAAATCAGATACCTTTTATTGTGCCACAGAGTAATTGAAGCAGTGTGAACCTGCTATTTACCGCACCTGCTTGAATTTCTTGTACCGCTTTGTGGTATCTTTACTGGTAGAGAACTATTACTGCTGTGCACTACCCCCCCCCAACTGGCAAAATATATTCTTTTCCAGATTTGGATTTGTGATTTGTGAGCACTGGTTAGGTGTTGTTGTGCCTTTGTGTCTGCATCTCTTTAGTGCTCAGTGCAATCTTAATCTGTCTGCAGTGCACCATTAATTCTGGGACACTTTGCATTTCTTGTCATGCTCTCATTTCACTTCATGAGAAATAGGGAATTTTCTGGACACAAGGCAGTAGCATTTTGGGGTTGCACATTAATTCTGTTGACTGTGTTTGACCACTGCATGCATGACTGAGTGCACCAGTATTTCTGGGAGACTTTGCATTTCTTGTTTATTTATTTATTTTTTGTTGACCAGGTAAGTGCACTAGACAAATCCTGCCTATTTTCAGCCATGACCAGGGGGAGGGGGATACAGATGAATGCCAACTGACCTTGCACCAGATTAAGCTGTTGGTGGCATTTTTAGTGAAAGAGGGACATTTGGCCAGGACACCAAGGAAATTCCTGTACTCTTTTCGCTAAGTGCTATGGTTTCTTTAACATCCACCTGAACTACCTCCAGTCCAGGCAGATGGGACCATGGTTTAATGTCTCATCCGAAAGATGACATCTCAGAAGTGCAGCACCCCTCTCATGCTGCACTACAGTGTCTGTGCTGTGATATTAACCCAAGTGCCAGATGTGGAAACTGAACCCACAGCCCTCTGATCTCTCGGCCTCAGAGGTGAGTGTGCTACCTACTGAGCCACTGACACTGCTGTTAAGCTCTCATTTCACTTTGTTAGCACTGGAGAATTTTCTAGACACAAGACAGTAGCATTTTGGGGATGCACATTAATTCTGATGACTTTGTGTGTGGGGGGGGGGGCTGCCAGTATTGTTGCCACTTAGCCTTACTTGCATTAAGGCAGAATGACAAAGCAAAGTAATAATCACAGGGCAAAGTGAGCCTTTCATATTAGCCACTCCATGTAGCGGAATGACAATGAGAAGTGCCCACTTCGCAGGCACTTTGCTGGTGAAATTTAAATTTGCTTCATCTTTAATTGCTAAACTTCATTCAGACACTGGGATACGGGTACCCTAAGAAGTTTAGAAACTTTAGTGATGGCCCCTACGTATATCAAGGAAACTTTTCTGAAACCTAAAATCTGGAAAATAAGTAGTAGAATGATTTTAACATTACAAATGGAAACCTTATATATGTACAGTACCGTATAGACACCTATTATACTAAATTGTTCACTTTTCCTTAATGCCCCCCTCCCTTATTGCAATTAACAGACCTACTATTTGACAACAGAATACTCCCCAAAATGTGGGATATTCATTGGTTATGCTGCTGTGGAAAACAATGTCAAGACTAACTAAAAGCACAAGCAGCTGGAAGATAAAATGTGTAGTAGAACTTCTTGTCAACAACAGTTACAGACCATAGACCACCTGTTTTTTTTTTGTACTTGTATTTCAGAGTTCTGGAAATTTATTGTGGATAAATGGTCTGAACCAAGTCTAGCCTCAGCTAATTATAATATGTTAATGTATGCTCAATATTCAGGAATTTAGAAAAAATGGCATAAAAGCACATTTCAGATTGTTTTTATAGTTATCAAATGTCATATTTGGAATACTAGATGTATTTATTCCTTACAACAGAAGCATATTTCACACACTGAGTTAATGTATAAAATTACACATGAATTGCATAACATTTACTATGCTGAAGTGAAGCAAGAAACTAGGGCCAGATATTCAAAACTTTGCGCCGGGCAAAAAACGTTTGCACAGGTTTAGTGCGGGATTAGCGCGGGTCTGCTATATTCAAAAGGCCAAATAGCGCGGGCAAATGGCATTAGCACCGGGCAAAATTATAATGTATGCAAGGGGCAAACTGACATGAATACAGGCGCAATGCTATATTCAGTGACTAGCGCCGTGCTAAGTGGTTTTGTGCGACTTAGCGCGACGCTTAGTGTGGTGCACATTACCGCCCAGGAAAAGCTTGTCTTAACCCTGGGTAATCAGCTTTGCATGACACTGTGGCTTTGTGCGGTGTTTGCATGGGTTTAGCGTGGGTTTTGTGCCACCCTAACAAATAAATATGACACATAGATAAAGACAAACATAGAGGAAGCATGCTGCTAACTGATGGCATCACAATGATGCCATCATCTGCCATCAGTACCAGCCACGCCAGGCAGTAAGTAGTGACCCTGCTGCCAGTGGACAGCATGGCAGTATGGCCATACAGCACACACCTGCAGACCACACTTCTGTGGACACCAACAGATGCCAGCACACACATGCAGCACTGTGGGCATTGAGGATGTTGAGGGGAGCGTGTATGGGTGGTGAGGCTGTGCCACAGATCAGGTGTGGCCACAAGGCTGGGACAGATCATGCAGTGCACATGGGCCAGTATTGGGAATACCCCAACACCAGTGTGCCTTTCGGATAATATATGCCCCCTCCGGCCACATACTGCACAGCTGTACAACTGCCACAGCACACAAAGCCAGAAATGTACATGTCACTGTGAGCATCCCATGCCACAGGTGCAGCATCTGTGGGTCACAGAACAGCGTAACAGTAATGTCCATGGTCAGTAAACACCTGCAGGTTGGGCCTCTTACTGTGTATAGTGCAGTCATCATTGCTGCCCTACACACCATAGGCATTGCTGTGTCCACACACTACTGGCCCCCTTGCTGCTGTACTGTCTGCTGTGCACTGTAGCATGACCTACAGTGTGACAGTTGAATGCAGCACCACCACCATCTGTGCCTATGCTGTGTTGTCCCAGTACAGCTGCAGGCAGCAGAGCATGTGGAAGTAGTGTTCAAAACTGTCTAATATTCCCCAAGTTGTTTGTGTAGCGCTAACGTTTATGGTTTAGCAGAGGGCTAAATAGTTAGCTTGGTAAACTGCATGCAAATCAGAGCATAATGAGATGCTAATCTGGATGTTTGCCCACAGACTACCTAAATAGGCTCATTTGCATGTCACTTTTGAATATGGCAAAGTTTAGCACCAGGCAAACATGTTTGCACTGGGCTAACAGTTTAGCCCTGTGCTAAACTGCGCTAACGTGTTAGCACTGTGCAAACAGTTCGGGGAATATTTTACAGTTTTGCACACTGTACTTTCTCATACACTGCTGCCTGTAGCTGTACTGGGTCCATGCATTTGCTGGCACACACATTGGCCACATAGTTCATCTCTACCTACCTTCACATCACTGTGCATTGTGTTGTTGTTGTGGTTTGCACTTCCTGGTTGCCATATTCAGAGCTGTCTTATTCCAGGACTAGGTTTGCCCTGCACTCCCAGCCCAGTTTGCCCGGCCTCATTCCCATGCTATATTCAGAAGCCATTTGCCCTGGGCTATTCCTTTTGAATATGGCTTGTTTTGTGCTCTGGGCTAAGTTTGCCTGCCAGGCAGTGCTAATTTAGCCCTGGGGCAAAGTTTTGAATATCTGGCCCTATGTTGTTTTTTTTTAGACAAAGTATGGAGGAACACGCCATGGATAACAAACTCAAATGTGCCAATTATCTGATTATACACTACTGTGTTTCTTTTTTCTTTTGTGTATTATGCTAACACCTATGAGTGAAATTTTTTTAATTTTTATTTTTCTCTTTTTATGTTCCCTTGTTTATCATTGCTCATAACTTTATTTTGTAACCAGATTGGTTTGTATTTGTATTTTTATTCTGAATTTATGTGTGATAATTGATTAGGGTATGATTTTCTTTTCTCCTAAGAAACCCTCCTACTCTGTCAGTAGGAGGAACTGCTGGCCATCATTAAAAATGGCCAACCTGCATGTTGGAGAGCAGGGAGGACCGCCACTGCCTGGTGGCTCCTCCAGAAACGTAAACCTGAACATTCAGCATAACTCCTTCACTTCACTGGAGCTTTTATCTACTGAAAATCCATATCTGACACTTTTTCCTGATTTGGATTTACCTGCAGACCAGAAGAATTTATCACCCAACCACCAGAATTGTGACCTTGTTGATCCTGCCAGAGCACTGGCTGATCTTCTGTTGATCTGCGGTTTGTCCATACAATCAGCTCATCTGCTGTACCTTATGGAGGTAGAATCTCCTGATTCTTTGCTCGCCTGTGATGCACCTTTACTCAGTTATGGGAAGCCACCCATTCTGATGCTGCATTCTCTGATGGATTCCTGATAGCACCCTGCACAGCTTCTGGCTTTGGACTCTGTAAATGGCTTTTGGCCAATGGCTGCATCTCTGTTTTGCTACCAACTACCTTCAGCTTTTTCTCACAGACAACATCTGATGACAGTTCAGTCCATGACTGCTTTTTCAATTGGTAAGCCCGCTGTTGACTTTTCCGGGGTTGTTGGAAATGGTAAATGCCCCATCTTGCTGCTCATTTGGCAGCAGAGTTTGTGGTCACTGCTCTGACACCTCCAGCATTGTTGGAGTCCATGGCCTCTCCTCAAATAGACACAGAAGGGCTACCTTACAGCCCACATCTGAATTTAGAGCTTCCTGCCATGCAGTCCATGAGAGCTTTGAACAGTAAGACATTGCTTTTTCTGGGCATTGCACAGACAGAAAGCTTTCCACCTTGCAGACCAAGTTCCATACATGGATATCCTAGTACAGTGAACCCTGCTGGCATAGGGCTTTAAGGGTCAGATTTGGCTCCTCACCATTCTTTCTTTTGGCCAGCAGCATCGGCCCATGAGTTAGTATCACTCACACATATGAATCCTGTTCCTCAGGCCTTACTCATGGACACAGAACCTCACACTTCCCAACAGTGGGAGACAGCTGAAGCACTAGAGGCTCCACCAAGCTCAATTCTGGATACTCTAATGACAGTGAAATTATACAACCAAGAACAGCCTCCCATGGAAATTTGGCACATGGCAATATATTGCTTGACCATTTTTCCAAGTCAGACCATTCCGTGTCCCATGACCACCAAAACTGGTTGGAGCCCTGAAAAGGCTCTCAGGAAATCTGGCTGGACAATAGGGCCAGCTGGGAACTCATGGATCCCAGATCCAGCATTCTTTCCTAACTATTGCACTGATACTTGTTAGGGAACCAGTTCTGGGACCCCTCAAACCTCCAAGTTGCAGCCTCTAGACACACACCACATACCATTGCAGCCAGCACCTGAGGCATTGGTTTTCCTGGCTTGGCTCCCTAGCACCTCCACCCAGGCTGTCTCGACCCCCTTGATTTCTCCAGTCTTGTCTTCTCCACAGGTCATCCCAACTCCTCCTGAGCCATAAGATCATTCACAGCAGGTCCCTTTCGAGCTTTTGGATCTCTTTTCTGTGCAGCAAGCTGCTGCCCCTCAGCAAAATGCAGTCTGCCTCAAATATGTTGGCACTTAGGGACTTCCACCTGACTGCTCTTTTTTTGGTTGAGCAGCTCTCAATGGACTCCATAGGGTTTCACCCACAGACATATTTGCTATTATATACATCTCTTGCTCCCTGTTCTTTGATATAAGTTTTCAGCCTCATTTATCTCTGAACAGGTTTTGGACTAAGTATGATATCTTGTGTTATTCTGAACTTTGGCTGCCTTTTCAGGCCATTCCTCTTACCAGACCCACCAAACGAACCATCACTGTGATGTTCCACAATAAAGGGGTTGACGTTTAAAATTTGATGTACTGGCTGCAATAACTTTGTGAGGTGCTAGGTAGGCTAGACAGAATTTTGGACAAATATGGGATCTGGACCGGTGGGGTGGAAACACAGAGTGCAACTGTAAGCCACCACATCATGGATGACTCACCATCTGAACAGCTTTTTCCTGGGCCATGATCAAAGGATATGCTTTTATTTGGGCCAACTGAAGGCAAGTTTTACATGTGGCTCACTTAACCATCTTAGCAATGTCTGCGATCAGAGGCTTTGCAGCCTCTGCTTGGCATTTGGCCATATTGCTGCATAGTGCACCAATCAAATGAAGTGTAATCTTTGTCAGATGGATGGTCACTCCTTCCATGACTGCCATTGTGTGGTGCACAACAAACATCCTGGTTCCCAACTGGTTGGCTTGATTGTTTCCTCCCAGCCCACCGGTGATAACCTGCTCATGGAATCTCCTTTACAGCCATCCTCTGATGTTTCAACCACCGTACTGCCTTTTTCAGATGCTTCCTTGTTGCCAGTACCAGTTGTGGAATCACCTCTGTCATCTTTGTTCCATGCTTCTGAGGGTCCTGTAGTAACTGGTTCCCTAACCACTCCTGCTGGGAAGGGCCTTACTTCAGAGGTTCCTTTGCTCCACTTGGATACTTCTTCTATGCCTCCTCCCTTACAGAGGTGCCTCGTAGATGCTTGCTTCAGAACCAATCATCTTAAGGGGGCCCCTGTCAATGACTATCCCGAGACTTCCTCTACAGAATAGATTTAACCTGCTTGCTCCCCAAAAGAATTGGGGTGATACAGCTATTGATTTTGATGTCTCTTCTACAATGTCAATTTGACTGTCCAGTTCCCTGGACACAAACGATGATGCTCCCAAAAGGATTTCTCCTCACAAAAGGAAGGATGGTCCCTCACCAGGATCAAAGGTTAAATTTAAAAAGAAACATACTCAACCACAGTAAATGTGGCATTTCTATTTCATTGACAATAGGACTTCTCCTTCCTTCTCTTTCTTGAATGAAGGTTGCAACTCTGAATGTCAACAGTATCCTCAATCATTTTTGTAGGAAAGTTATCCTACCGATCATGCAGGAATTTGGTGCTGACCTACTGTTGTTACAGGATACTAGGTCACATTCATTGACTGACATTGCCATCACCCAAAAATTCTGGATGCCTAGTATTTCTTATTTTTCCATGGCACTGAGACTGAGTCATGTTCTGGGATTGACATCTTGTTTAACTATTCTTCTTCTACAGTTACTAGAGTAATCAATATGCAACCAGGTCTGCCATTAATGCTTCACTGGTACATTGAATAAATCAGCTTTCTGGGTTATTGTTATTTATGCTCCCCAATTTAAATTTGATAGGGTTGCACTGTTTAAATCCCTTCAGCCTCATTTATGTACATCAAGGATGATTATTTTTGGTGAGGACTTTAATTACCCCCTTCATCTTTGAGATAGGGGGGCATGTACAACCAAGTTATTTTGTGATTCTGTGTTTACAGGGTATTTGTAGGGAGTTCCACCTGGTCAACACTTATCATACACTCCATCATACTGGTGGTTTCACATACCACAGGGCACTGTTTGCAACACATATTGGGAGCAAGTCAGAGGCAGGAAACTACAGACCTGTCAGTTTGACCTCTGTGGTAGGGAAAGTTATGGAATCATTCTGAAGGAAATAATTGTTGAGTACCTAGAGGCCAGTGGGGCACAGGACCCAAGGCAGCATAGGTTCACAGTGGGAAGGTCATGCCAGATGAATCTAATTGATTCTTTGACTGGGTGACCAAAATAGTAGACCAGAGAGGGGCTGTGGACATGGCCTACCTAGACTTTAGCAAGGCATTTGACACAGTCCCTCACAAAAGATTAGTAATCAAATTACCCAGCCCGGGAGTGGATCCCAGGGTGGTAGACTGGGTAAAACATTGGCTGGACAACAGGACACAGAAGGTAATTGTAAATGGAGTCCACTCTGAAGAAAGAGGGATTACTATTTGGGTACTGCAGGGTTCAATACTGGGTCCAGTCCTTTTTAATGTCTTTATAAGTGACATTGCATAGGGACTGGAAGGAAAAGTATGACACAAAGATCTGCAACAGGGTTGATACACAAGGAGGCATGGAAAGGATGAGAAGGGACTTGGCAAGGTTGGAGTAATGGACAGAAGTATGGCAGCTTGGATTCAATGCAACAACATGCAAAATAATGCACCTGGGAAACAAAAAAACAGGGGAAGATTACACAATAGGGGATAGTAACAACAACAAACATGTAAAGGGACCTGGGGTAATCATATCAGATGGCCTCAAAGTTAGTAACAATGTGAGAAGACAGTAGGGATGGTTGGGGGATACAGGGATGTATAGGGTGAGGCACCACCAGCAGAAAACAAGAAGTTGTTATCCCTCTGTACAGACCCCATCTGGAGTACTGTGTCCAGTTCTGGAGACCCCATCTCCAATAGGACATAGGTAGGATGGAGGCAGTCCAGAGGAGGGCAACTAAAATGGTGCAGGGTCTGTAAGAGAAGCCATACAAGGAGAGACTAAAGGAGCTTAATATGTATACCCTTGAGGAAAGGAGGGAGGGGAGGACATGATAGTAACTTTTAAGTACCTCAGTCGAATCAACAAAGTCCAAGAGGGTAGCATCTTTCAGAAAAAGAGATGTGCAAGAACAAGGGGACACAAATTGAAGATAAGGGGGGATGGCTTGGGGCAATGTGAGGAAGTATTTTTTTCACAGATAGGGTGGTGGATGCATGGAACAGCCTTCCTGAGGAGGTTGTAGGGTCTAAAACTGTGGGAGAATTCAAGAATGCATGGGACAAACATAAGGAAATTCTTATGTGGGGGTAGGAAGAAATAGGCTGTTGGTTAACTAGGATCTGTAGCTTATCCTGTAGGTAGGGAAATGGGCAGACTAGGTGGGCCAAGAAGTCCTTATCTTCCTTCAAAGTCTATGTTACTATGTTTGTATGTTTCTATGTTTCCTGTAGGTGTTCCATTTTGATGGTGGCAACTTGTCACATTGAATTTTCTGATCATCTTCTCTTAAGTTTTTCCTTGTCAATAGACTCATCCATTTAGCCTGGAAAGCCCAGCTGGTGGCTGAACAACACCATCCTGAAGGATTCATCCTTTCTTAGTTCCCCAAAATCACTTTTATGGGCCCACTCATCAGTCCTGGATCTTTATCCAGGCGTGCTCCATTGTTGGGATCTTACTAAGTAGCCATTCAGGATCTAGCACAATGGCATTCCAGGTCATTGGGCAGATCCTCCTACCTTTCTTATTTTGACTTACTTCATACTCTCTTTAAAGGTTACTCACTACCGTCCTAGAAAGGGTTGTCTTTACAAGACCAGATCTGGTCCATAACGGACCGCATGAAGACTTTCCAGTATGACAGGTTTAAGTCACTTACGTTTGAACAATTGTTTGGTTCCCAAAGCTGACATCTGACTTTTCATTGGGTAAAATTGCATTCCATGGTTTCTTTACTGGATGCAACAGGATTGGAAAATTACTCCAATACCGGGATATTGTAGGTAGTCCATGACTTCCTATTACATATGGTGGGAACATGTTTCCCCCTCGGAGATTTGGCTGCCAACTTTTTGGACTCTTTGCACCTACCGCAGGAGTCTCCTACTGATAATGATTTCCTCACTCAGCTGATTGCTGGAGAGGAAGTTCTCTCAGCAATCCAGTCATTATGAAAAACAATTTTCCCTGGGACAGATGGCGTGATGTCCGAGCTGTTCCAGTTGTGTAAATCCATTTTTGTCCCAATTCTCACATTTTGTTTATAACAATATTTTGCACCATAAGACACTATCAGGTTCCTTTAATGAAGCTCTTCAGATTTTTTTTATCAAAATCTGGTGATAAACAGTACCTCACAAATTGGAGGCTGATATGCCTTCTTAATATGGATGCTAAACTTCTCACACATTTTTTTTGTAAAAGATTAGCACATATTTTTCCCTCTATTAGTCATCACCTCCAGTCCTGCTCCATCCCTGGTCATAGGATTCATGATAACCTACTGCTCATTCAAGACATAAGTGCATCCTGTCATTTTCAACAGGAGGGGCACTTCCTCTTTGTGTTAGATCAATACTAGGCATTTGATACATTTTCCCATGATTATCTCTTCCTGGTGTTTAGGAAGTATAGTTTTTCTCCTATTTTCATAAATTGAATTTGTCTGCTGTATTCTCACTCTTCATTATCCACACAATTAATGGGTGGCAGGGTAACCATGTACACCTGCTCCAAGCAGTCTGTGAGGGCTGCCTGTTGAGCCCAATTCTACACATTCATACCTCAGATCCACTACTGCAACTAGTGACTGCAGCCCCCCAAACTTTGGGTATTCTCTGTCCCCTCACTTCATCAACAGTCTAACTGTCAGCTTATGCTGATGATGTCTATTTATGAAGGATGTCGCTTCAGGAAAGCATGCCATCCAAATGCTTATTGCTATTGCTTTTCTTACAGGATCTAGTTTTAATTATTCTAAATGTTGGGTGCTTCCAATTGTGACCCACTCAGCCCTCCCTTGGGTTAGTGGGAATATGATGGTTAACTTGGAAATAGTCAAGATTTTGTGTATTTATTTTGGGATTTCCGGTTTACTGATTTTGAATTGGAGTTTAGCCTTGGATACCGGGGTGCAAAAGTGGTAGTCTGGAAATCCTGGCAATTGTCCAAAAAGAAACCAGTTGGGGTAATTATAACTTTTTTGATTCCCATTTTTCTTTATGCTAATGGTATCTTTCCCCTTCCCCAAAGTTTGGTAACCAGATTGTACAGTATGGTTTTTACTAGGATTTGTGGAAAAGGCTTAACCCAGTTAAAGGAGACATTCTTTATCTCCCTTATGATAAAGGAGATTTTAACATGGTCCATCCCATGTTTTTTTTATAGTGTATTCTTTCTAAATAATTTACTTCTTTGATTCACTGGCATTCCTTCCATTTGTAAGGATTGTGTGTCTGCCTGCCTGACACCAGTTCAAATAGAATGGACCAAACTGAAACCCCTTTTCTGGCCAGCTAACTATTTTCCTGTGTTTTTGGTGTCATTTTTGTCATTTATTAACTGCTGCCATTTGTCATGGGATTTAATATGCACACAGCACAGGAAAGTGCTTTATAACGTGTTGCTTTCCATGGCTGTGGAAGTGATGCCTGGGGTAATGCCTGTCCTTAGAAAACAGGCATTGTTCTTTTTAACCAATTATCATTTTCCTCCTCAATTTTAGGATGTGACCTCACTGTGTTGCCACAGCAAATTGAATGTTCAAGGCAATAATAAACATAAAAGCACCACAGAGAGACCTCCTAGGAGTGGCAACAAAGGCAGTCTAGATGGGCCAGTAGTGTCCTTTTCTGCTAACAGCTCTCTATGATTCTATGTTTCTATTAATGTGGCTATGAAAATGAGTGGAAGGCTTCTACAAGTATTTGCACTGTAACATTTGTAAACATGCATCCTCTTTCAGTCAGTTTCAGCCTCCCTCAGATCCAAATTCTAGGGTTAAAGTTCATTAATGCATTACATGTGATATACCATTCACAGTTTACACACTGTTGTGCCCTGTAACCTTCTATATGTTGGATGTAGTATAAGACAATTAAAACAAAGCATGCAGGAGCACATTAGATCAATAGTAAATGGGAGGCAGGATACCCTAATTGGTCTTCATTTCTCTTTGACTCATGGCCCCTCAGCTGCACATCTTAAATTCTTAGGGATTGGACATGTTTTACCACCCAAAAGGGGTCCTAACAGAACAAATATGTAATTAAAATTGGAAAACTACTGGACATTCATGCTGAAGAGTGTGAAACCCTATGGTCTCAATGACCAGTGGGATTTGAAACCCTACTTACTGGATTAATCTATTAGTAAGTGGCACATTTGCCATTATATATAGGATCAAAGTATTCCACTGGAATTGGAAATCTACATTTTACTTTTTGACCATCTGCTTCTTACTTGTTCTATTTATAAATGTAATACTTGATTATGATATGTTAATTTGGAGGTTTTGATAGGAAATTACAACCCTCTGTATAACATGATTTGTTCAAATGATCACCATGGTTTTAGGTTTTCTATTTGATGCTTATTTTATTTCAGTCCTGGTGATTTGTTAAGAAATTATAACCCTCTGTATGACATACTATGTTTGAATGTTTAAAGGGTTAAAAAATGCTTTGATTTTGGTAGATATTTTGTTGCGTATTTTTAGAGTTGTAGTCCGATTAATCTTTTTGTGTGTTCTCTTACAGATGATAGCACTCTAGCTACCCTCCACTGTCTTCTGTGGAAAATGGCCACTGTTTATCACATATCAGATACTGGATCACAACTACCTGCTTTCACTCTTCTCCCTGACTCAGTTTCTAACATGTCTTTGAAATGTTATTGTAACATATAAAAATGCTATGAAAGAATGCTTCTGAATATTAGTTCTTTATCAATTTTTCAGTTGACATGCTTTATGCTATGTAACAATTTTCATTTTAAAAAGGTTTTTGTTGTATTTTTATTTGCTGACATTTGTTATACTTTATCATTTCAAATTGTTTGTATGTGAATTGATTGCAATAGGGGGCATGTTTATTAATTAGATGTCCATGTATAAAATAACATCAGATCTCCCTTGCCAACCACACCCACTTAGGAAGGGTTCACACCTGAAGCACTGTGGTAAGCAGTGGCCAGAGGGCATGCCTCACACTTTCTTGTTTGAAACTCTGAAATAAAAGCACTACTTTTTTTAATTTACAAGTTGAGTGATTGTCATCTTTGAGTGCAGGTAACATTGGACCTTTCTGTAGCTTTGAACTAGCCACCCTTTACCTGCACCACCCTGATTTCAATGACTTGAGGTTCACCTTTGGAACTTTCCTAATGGGTTTTATCCAGTTACCAAAGAATTAAAAAAAATTCTGTAATGTGGTGAAAGAACAGTGCTTTGAAATAAAAAGTTAAGCATCACATTCCAACAGATAATAGAATGTTCATGAACATTTACTGTATTTTATTGAAACATATGTCTCATACTTTCCAATATATACCTCAAAGTTCTAAGAACATATTTTATGAACTAAAACAAGAGGTTGCGTGTGCCAATAATGTTGCTACATATTTGATAGTCTGTTATACATGGAATAAGGAGTTCACTCATACTATGTGGAAATGTTCCCTAAAAGATCACCCTGGTGAGCTCTAAATAAATAATGGGAGATAAACTTTTGCATGTGACTCCCTTTTGTGTATATACATGTACTACTGTCATAACCCCACACCCTCATCTATTATCCTTCTGGTGAAAATGAAAGAAATATTCATAAAATACTAAGTTGGTGTCAAGATTTGAGCCCTGATCTCTTTCAGAAACAATAAAAATGTAATCTTTCTTGCAGGATTCAAACTCTTGATCTGTTGCAATCACAGCTAATTCACACTTCCACTGAACTGTCAAGCTCCACGTTTTTGTCAGTGACATTGTTGTTTTGTGCAGATTCAGCCACAACATTATGACCCCATTCCTTGTCAGAGTAATCTGTTTTTTTTTTCTTTGATAAGGTGAACAAGATATTTATTCCTAGGGTTATATTTCCCAAAATGTTATATACAGCTTTTGGATATATTAAAGTGTAGCCCTGATTTTCGTGACCAGGAGCATAACTTATTCAAGTCTTCTTGTACAATAGCAATTTCCTCAGTGTTGCTACATATGTTGCTGATTTTACAGTCATCAGTGTATTTAAATAAATTGCAGTTTATGTTTTATGACAAATCAGAAATGAATATTTGGGAGATGAGGGGAGCCAGAATGGATCCCTGTGGTACATCACAATTTATTGCTGACCAACTAGATAGATGACCATCTACAGTATAACCACTCTCTGTGATCTATATTTGTGACCCAATTTGCTATCCAGCATATAATTAGATATTGTATTCCACAACATTTTCTTTATGTTTTATGGCCCAGTGAGTCAAAGGCTTTTTTTAAATCAAGAAATTTGACATTGTGAGGGAATTGTTATCCAAGTTAGAGCTTATAGTGTTGTAAAAGATAATCAGATTAGTGGAACAAGACAGTCCCTTAATGAAGACATGTTGACAGGTGTCGATATTGACAAGTTCAGGAGTTAACATACCCTTAATAATATTCTCTAACACTTTACAGAAGATTGGTGTGAGCCCAGCCCACAGGTTTGCTGTTTCTTGGTGCCTGAACCCCTACTATAACTGTATCCTTATTGTTATTACACTGCTTTTTGCTCAGGGTGAGTTACGCTTCACTCTCAGTGGTGCGGCATGTGGGCAACATTTTTTCCACAACTGTGGGAAAACAGTGACTGAGAATAGCCTTTAAAAGGGACATGCTATACTTTTCTATGGCTTTTTTTGGTCAGGAACTTCTGCAGCTGCATTTTTCTCCACAGTCCGCAGTATAATTTTTCCATGTCTCTGAATGTTTTGCTTATATAATGTAGTACGATTACCCCCCCTTTTTTACCCCTTTTGTTTCCACAAATGTGCACATTTTGGGGACTTGTGCATGTTTTGCACCTTCAAAGTGTTTTGAGAATCCAGTCCATTGTCATTAAGAAACAAAATTATCTTTAATCCTTGCAAGTGCATGGTGCTGCACTTTGGTAGTAATTATGTGCAGGCAAAATATTATATAGGTGGCAAAGAGCTTAGAACTTTGGACTGTGAGAATGATCTGGGAGTTATTGTAGATCATAAGTTAAAATGTTCCAAACACTGTGATGAAGTTGTGTCAAAGTGTAATAAATATAAAGGGTATAAGAAATAATCTAACATGTAGAGAGAGAGAGAGACAGAGAGAGAGAGAGAGGTGGTGTTGCCACTGAACAGATCAGTGGTTAATCCTCATCAGGAATAATGTGGACCATTATGGAATCTATCAAAGGAAATATAGACAAGCTGGAAATAGTACAGAAGAAAACTACAAAAAATAGTTAAGGGGATGGAAGAATTGGATTATGAAGAGAGGCTGGATAAATTGAGCTTCTACAAACTGGAGACAATGAGACAGAGGGGTGATATGATATTAATTTTTAAAGTCATTACAAATGTAGATATGAGAACAAATCTGAATACTGAATTCTTAAACAATAAAAGAGAAACTAGGGGTCATAATTTAAAACTAAGTGGTATGCGTTTCATGACTGAAAGGAGGAAGAGAGCATGGTTCTCACTCAGAGTGCATAGAATCTGAAATAGTTTTTGTGTGGAGGTGGTGGAATGTAAAACAGTTAATGATTTTGTTAGGTCTAGATAAACATGTGCAAAACAATGGACATCAGTGTATATTCCTACTGAAATATGGTGGCCAAGCTAGATGGACAAATGTGCCTCCTCTTGTCTGATTATTCCTATGTTCCTAGGGTATGTAGAATCCATGTGAAACTCATGTACACAGAAACAGGTGTACAGCACCACCCTAACTGTGAGGAGCTCTCTTTTACAATGGACAATGCAAAGCATGTTGTAAATGTGGTGTACAGGCACACCTTAGCAGGGCATGTGATACTGTTAGAAGATGTGGGATATGCACAGACCTGGGACATGCAATGAATGCAAAAATAAAGCGAGGTGTAATTTATGCAGAAATGTAGTTCTTGGAAGAAAAAGTAAGGTTGTACAACAGACAAGACTGATTGAGGATATCCAAGTACCACTCACCTCTGCAGCCTCAGCTTCTGTTTCTTTACAAGAAAAAAAAGTGCAGTCCAGAACCCAGAAACAAGAATGGAGGAAATTTCGGAGCAGTCTGAACAAATGGTACCCACAGAGACAATGGTAAATGAGGAAAATCTGGTTGATATGGAACAAGCACAATATGTGGGGGAAGATTTGACAATGCAGAACAATATGACAGCTATGGACATGCAGTTTCCTAACACTCCTGAGACTGAAAGTTTTAAAATGGTAACAAGAGAAAGGAAGAGAAAAAAAAAAAAATATCAACCAGGCAAAGGATGGCAAGGAAGAAGTCTGTGGAATTACAAAATAAGTTTGAAGTTTTGACTACAACTAAGCATTGGGGAGACATAACAGAAGATTGGGATGCTGCATTAATTATATCTCCACAGCAAGATCCATCCTCAAGTACAGATGATCCAGGTCTAGAAGTAGGAACTTGAACAAATGCAAGAACACTAAATCTATTAAAAGTAGATGGGGGAGGGGTATTCAAACATAATGAGGTTAAATGTGCAATGGACTTTTTTCTTTCTTCTAATGGGTTCTAGCATCTTACTTGATATCTCTGTTACCACAATAAACATTAATTGAAAGCATAACTGAAAGAAAAGACAAATACATTTTACGTATTGCAGAATTTGGGTACAGACATCATCTTCCTAGAGGACACAAGGATCCACATGCTGGAAGGAGTAAAAGCAGCAAAGAAATCTTGGATGAGGGGCCTGCCCTTCTGGTCACTGGGGGAGGATCAATGTGCTGGGGTCAGTATACTACTGTATATTGATGCTATAGTGTACAGGTACATAAAAATTATTGATTTAATACTGGTAAAGTATTAATTTTAGATATGGCATATAAAGAATTACAGCTTTGGACAATTAACATATACTGTTCTCAGAGAGAAAATAGCTAGGATTGAGATCTTTAAAGAAATTTGACCGTTTTTGTTTATTACAGAAGGGATGATTTTTGGTGCTGACTATAACTGTGTTTCTCTTTTGAATCCAAAATAAATGTGGTCTCAAGAAAATATACTGTATCTGAATCTTTCTAGCTAAAATGATCACCTCTGCATTCCTGGCAGATGCTGTGGCTATATTTAGTTCCCCCAGTAGAAAAATAGTTTTTCTATTGTTTTTCAAAGGGGTCTATAGCTACAAGACTGTATTTTCTATTCTTATCACCATGGTTGTCAGTTACATCTATGTCCACATTTCCCATTGAAAAATCAGATCACAGAACTGTGCAGATTATGATAAATTCTGACTCAGTTCTGTGATCCCAGCCCTCAGGGTGGAGACTGAACTTTTCTATTTTTAATGAGGAAAAAAATAAGGAACAGATTAAATATTTTCTTTTTTTAAAGTAGAATGACAGTACTAGAGATGTATGACAGTATTATTGAATAGTGGGAAAATGTGAAAACAGAATTTAATGATGTATGTAATTATATTACAAAGAGGAAAATAAATGGTGACTATAAGAACTATTAATCTATGAGACATAATTTGCAGTAGTTATTGTCTTTAGCTATGGAAACAAAACAAAATTATGCTGAGTGGATTAGACAAGTTAAAAACTAGATGGGGAAGTATCATTATAATAGAATTATTTTACTAATACCAGACAAAATTGTGGGACACAGGGCAAAAAGGCACAAATAAATCCTTGTGATGATTGTAGTGATAGAGTGAGTAAAAGAACAATGATACAATTAAAAAAATGACTGTTGGATGATAAAAACTAAACGGGAAGATATTATGGAGATAGTAGAAGCATTTATTGAAAAGACATTTGGTGCCCTTAAAGGTACAAATAGATAAGAAAAAGCTACTAACACATTTGCAGATAACACCTTTGACAGATGATATAGAAAGAAACTTAGTTTCTGAAATTAAAGTCCTGGAGGTTTTAGATGCAATGAAATCCCTAAATGACAACACTCCAGGCAGTGATGGGATTCCTGTAGAAATATACAAACTGTACAGAAAAGAACTGGTTAATCCATTAACTCACATATACAAATACACATAGATTGTCTATGTATGACATGAGATGTTGTTAGATCAACAACACCGATATACAGTGTGACAAAGGTTACTAATAATGCTACATAGAAAAGAAGAAAAATAATTTATAAATAATTGGAAGCCTTTGAGTTTGTTAAATGCATACATTAAAATATTATTGAAAATACTTGGGGAGGAGACGTGCAGCTGCAGTATCCACTATTGTTTTGTCTATCTATCCAGACATGGACCACTGCAGACAGAAAAATGCAAGATAATGCAATATTATTAAGACAATATAACAGGGAAAATGTGAAAAGCACAAGGTCTTCTCCTTGATAAAGATAATCAAGGACAAAGAAGACAGCGCATGGAGGGGCAATTTGAAATTGGGCCACATTCTTGAAGGAGCCAAGGGCTCAGTGGACCCCCTCACATTCTTTAAAGAACTACTGACTGAAGCAGCAAGCCTAAACTATCTCAGCCAAAAAAAAATCTCTCGATAGAGCTCATAGACTAGGCAACCCAAAAAAGATAATCAAATGCAGAATATCCATGTTTGTGTACATTAAACCCCTCAAATGTCAGGACAAGGAATTACTGCTTCAAAAAAGGAGAACAGAGATGGGGTTGACAGTGAAGGGTATGAAAATTGTATGTTTTCACATATTTTAGCACAAAAACACTTAATGAAAGAAAATCATTTTTTCCAGCTGACGGAAATCCTGTGTGTCAGAGGGACAAGATATGTGCTGCTTCCTCCTGCTAAACTAAGTTTTTTTTTTTTTTTTACAATTACAAAGACAAAAGGAGATACTTTGTGGACCCAAAAGCAGAAGCACCGCTACTGAATGAAAATAAGAACCATCCCTCAAAATCTCTGGCCCAGCTATCCCTAGTTGACAACCCTTTCTTTGGGCTCCACTCCACTTCAAGAAATGTTATCCCTGAGCAATCACTTTTCCCCACTTTCAGATATGTGAAGGAATGGAAGCCAAGAAGAAGGGCCCAGGGTGCAGGCCTTAAAGGAGCTCAGAACTGGATATATGTTAAGGATTATAGATACCAAACATGGCTAACTGAATGGTTAAGGTTTATCTATGAATTGAAGAGAACTACATGACCTTTAAATTATCAGGAATGATATGTGTTTGGTATATAAGCAAGTAAAATCACGTAGTGGGAATGGGGTATTAACTACTCTTTGCATGACATTTTCCTTTTTTCCTGCCTTTAAATAGGTTGTTAACTTTCTGTCTTTTACTCTGTGGACAAGTGCATGTGGTGCAGCATCAGCACATGCCTAGTTTTACAGGTAATAGCTCAATCTTTCGAAAGTATTTTATTTAACAGTATGTTTAGGAGAAGAAAGCCCACCCACATCCTCTGAGCTTAGGAGGCTGGTGGTTCACCTAAGCTGTCTTTTGCTGGTGTAACAGGAAAGGAGAGAAATGTTTTCTCCCCATGTCATGTGGAGGGTAGTTATACTATGAAATAGAAGGGAAACGGATGTATATCATAAAGTCCTGTGGTCTCATGTGTGAATTATGAGGGAATGGATCTCAAAGGAAAAGGGAGGTGGAGGGAGGAATAGGAGGAGTGTGTGTAAAATGTCTTTTCATAATAAACTAAGGGTGGGATATTCAAAAGAGTTGTGCATGGCACAACAGGGTTGTGCCATGTGCAACCCACCAATGAGCCCTGGCACGATACTCAATGGGGCAAGTTGCACTGCATAACCACCGATGCACCGAGGTGCAACAGTAATGCAAGCAGTGGAAGTGTTAGGGGCATGGCCATGCATATGCAGCACATCCCGATATTCAGCCCGGGATGTGCAGCACATATGCTGGCACATACCCACCTTGCACCACTCAGTGGGGCGTTAAGTTGTGTCTGGCAAATCCAGGAACAAGACCTGGCCACCCACAGGTGAGCTGCCTTATTGCAAGATGCAACACACAGCAGCCTGCTGTGGGTGGCCACCCGACCACCCAGGACATGGTTCACATGCCCCCTGCCCTGGGAGCACTGTGCCCCCCCTTGTCCATCCATAGGCATCTGTTACTTATTTCTGTGGTGGTCCAGTGGACCGCTATCCATCTCCTGATTGTGGGCTTCAGTGAAGTATAACCCTGGTGGTCCAGTGGAAATCCCCCCCAGCACCTGATCATGGGTAGAATGAATGAAGAACAGCCTGGTGGTCCAGTGGTACCTCCCTTCCCCACCTGCCCACTGAGGCCCCCACCATCCTGCACCCCTCAGTCAGCAGCAGGCAGTAGCACCCACCTGCAAGCTGCCTGGCCGCCTGCCAACTGACAGCATACAGTAGGGTCTGTATGCCTATTGGTCCACTTCATGGGCCAATGGGTGTGCAGACCATACTGTACTACACAGGCCTGAAATGTGAATGAACCATTCACATTTCAGGCCTATGTAGTACAGTATGGTCTGCATGCCTATTTGCCCACACAGTGGACCAATAGGTATACACACCCAACTGTATGCTGTCAGTTGGCGGGCGGCCAGGCAGCTTGCAGGTGGGGTGCTGCCACCCACCACTGACTGGGGGGATGCAGTGTGGTGGGGGCCTCAGTTGGCAGGTGGGGAGGGGAGTACCACTGGATCACCAGGGTGTCTTTTGTTCATTCCACCCGCAATCAGGCACTGGTGAGGTTTCCACTGGACCATCAGGGTTATAATTCACTGAAGCCCATGATCAGGCAAAGGATAGCGGTCCACTGGACCACCAGGGATTTCAACAACTTATACCCATGATCAGGCATAGGATAGCGGTCCACTGGACCACCAGGGATTTAGGCAACCTATGCCAGCAATCAGGCATATGGGTGCAGAGCCCACCTAGGGTCAGTAGGGCATCACTCCCCCACGGCTGCAGCCTGGAAGGGTGCCAGGTGCAAGTCACTGGGGATCAGTGCACCACATGCAAATGGAGCCATAATGACATGCAAATGGTCCCATTTGTGCCTTGCAAGCATAATGGCCTCATTTGCGCACCCAGTGCTGAACATTATGGTTGATGCACCTAGTGCAACTGCACTTGCACTGGCACATCCCCCTGCTCCCCTCCTGCCACTTGCACTGGAGCAGTGCCACTGCGCCGTGCAATGTGCATGCATGCTCCCTCAGTGCCATATTCAATGGTGCTGAGCCATGGTGCAGCACTGTTGAATATCACCTGGTCCATGCTCTGGCACAGCCCAGTTGCACTGTGCCCAGGCTTGCATCCCTGCCTGGTGCAGTTGGAATATCCCACCCACAGAGTTTGGTTAGTATATGATGAAAAGATGAAAAAAGAGGGGGAAAAGAGAGGCAAGAAAGACTCATATGAAGCAGATTAAAATTAATGTGAGCCTAGAGGTTCATTTTTATTTACATTTTTATTTTAACTTTTGTTTACCAGGTAAATGCAATGAGCCAAGGCCTATTTTCATGCACAACCCAGGACCATAAATATACAGTCAAGTTGGTACAATTATTTCAACAAACATTTTACAAAACAACAGCAATGGACATATACCATAAACATTTTTATAATGAACAATAAACATGGATAAACCAGACATTCAGAAATATTTATATCACACTTTGCTAAGAACATGTTTCTTTAGCTTAACTTTAAAAGTTTGATGGCTAAAATTTCCATTAAGTAAAATCTTGTAAAACAGATTAACAGAATCTAAAATATGATTAAAATATTATCATAGAATGCTAAAGGACTCAGGGACAGGATTAAAGCTAAACAAAGTATTTAATTTTGTGGAAAATTAAAAAGTAGACATTGTTATGATGCAAGAAACACCCTTTTGTGTTAAAGAGCAACATTGTATATCAAAATAATGAGGGAAGGCAGATTGTCCAATTATTCTAATTCCACAACAGATACAGTGATTTTTATACATACACAAAGCAATCTATTAAATTTGGTAGGACAATAATTGACCCAGAGGGCAGGTAAAAAATAACAGAGATTAGAACTACAGAAGGAATGTTTACCATAGCTGATACTGTATTTATCACCCAAATGTACTGTATATGAATTTGCATTCTATAGTACTGTTTTCTTCAATCATGGAATCCTATAGGGCCATATGTTTTAGGAGGGGATTATAATTTTGCCATAATCAGCAGACTGGACACATCTTTTTAGATAACACGGCTGGTATTAGAAAGCAGTTGCGTGGATATATGGATAACCTTAAACTGATAGATACTGCATATGGAGTGAACTAAATCTCTTAATACAGCAGTATTCCTTTTTTTCTGTGCCCCATCTGTGTTATACTAGAATAGACCTGTGTCTTATATCACAAATGTTGCAACACTGTATTGAGTCAGTTAAATATTTTAACATAATAATTGTAGATCATGCCCCTGTGTAATTAAGGATTAAATACTAGTAAATTAGAAGGATTAAGGATATGCTTTCTAGAACAATATTTATTAAGAGATAAGTTTTGCATTCAGAAATTAGTACTATAGCATCAGTCAAAGAATATTTTAATTTAAACAAAGCTGCACAAACCTCACATAACCTCAATGGGATGCCTTTAAAGCTGTAACAAGAGGTGTTGCAATTAGCTATTCAGCAGGTAAAAGAGAAACAGAGGGAGAGGCTAAGAACATCAGAAAAAAATATAAACTGCACGGAATCATTGCACATGGTGAATCATAATCCCAGCCTATTTAAAAATTTAGAATTGAATAAAGAAGAATATGATAAACTAGCTTCACAGAAAGCAGAAAAAAAATATAATGATGAGAGCTAAATACAGTACTATGCTCCTGAAGACAAGCCAGATAAAGTTATAGCATTTCAACTACAGTAAGAGAGGCAGGAATGGGCAATTTTTGAGATAAAAAAATCACCCTAATAACCCAAATCTCACAACATTAGACCCAAGAGAAATTAATAAGGTATTTTTAGACACTTATAAGGATCTATGTATTTCAGAAACAACAAAATACAAGCAGGCTACACAGTAATTTCCAACCAGACTCACTTTCACGAATGCATCAAGTGAAGAGGCTAACTCTTTAGACCAACCTATTAAATAGGAAGAATTTATAAATGTTAATAAATCACTACCTTCAGGGAAAGCTACAGGACTAGATGGCGAACCCTTAGAAGTTTACAAATTATTTATGAAACACCTGGCAGACCCATTACTGACACTCTATAACCACAGTCTTGAAACAACAGCACTTCCACTCTCATTTATCATGCTAGAATATCACTATTTCATAAAAAAGACAAACTGCAAAAACGGGTTTCATCCTACAGACCAATCTCAGTTCTCAATGTGGACCTGGAAATTCTGGCAACAATTCTATCCAATAGGCTTGACAAATATTATCACATATTATCAATACAGAGCAACATTTATTCATAAAAGACAGAAGAATAGAAACAAACATTGTAAGAGCGATAAAAATCTTTTTTGTTTTTATTTATTTGAATTTTGGTATCCCAGTGGGCCCACTGAGACAAGGTCCCTTTTTCAGGGATGACCTGGAGGAAGGGGTAACATGTGGAATAAAAAGGGAAGTGTATGCAGACACTATACAAGAACAAGTAAAAGAGAAGTGTGCACAGATGCCTATTCAGAATTAAAGGTATAAAGCAACAAGAATATAAATGAGTAATAAACAGTGGACAATAAACAATATCAGTACACACAAAGTGTTAAATAAGCATCAATTTAAGACTGGTGAAGGAGTTTCAAGCTACTCCTAAAGTATATCTAGTGAGGACTCAACATGCAGCATAACAGAGAAGAATAAGATCAGGAGGGGGAAGGGTGGGGGAAGAAGGTAGCGAGAGCAGTGGTGAGAGAGAAGGGGAAGTAAGTGAGAGGCAGTAGATGGACTATGATTAGTGACAGCTGCAAGTAGGAGGAGGAAAACAAACCCTTTTTATAGTATCTTGAAGTAAGGGAGAGAAGTACAAGACAGTAAGTTGTGTGGAAGTTGGTTCCATTTTTGAGGTGCTGCAACATGGAAGGATCTGTGGCCTATGGCTAAATGGGGTTTGGGAATACTTAGTATGGGGAGATGAGAGGAACTAAGTGCTCTAGAGAAGGATTTCAGTGAGAGGAGATTGGAGAGGATGGGAGGGCAAGAAAGGTTGATTAGTTTGAAGACAGTGCATAGTACAGGGAAATCTATTTTGACTTCAAAAGATGGCAGGCTTAGGGTGTGGAGAACGTCCCAGTGGTGTGCCCAAGAGTGGGAATGGGCCATGAAGCAAGCAACTCTGTGATAGGCCTGCTTAAGTTTGGCCTGGATAGAGGTCCTAATTGAGTGAGTTGTTGGGGCCACATAGAAGGGCCTAGGGAGAAGAGTAGTTGAGGCAATAGTCTTTCAAGCATGGGGTGAAAGCTAGGGGACAATGTGGTATAATAAACTGCGTTTTTGATTAGTTGCCTTGAAGACATATGCTGCATGTGATTCAAGGGATAGGTGCTCATCAAGAGTCAAGCCCAGGTATTAGAAGGAGCACACTTCTTCTAGTGGCTTGCCAGAAAAGGTGTGGACTACCATGACAGGCTGGGAAGTTACATCAAAAGAGGTGTGATGAAACAGCATGGTTTTAGTTTTCTTTGAATTCAAAACCATTAAATTCTCCTTTAACCAAGATTCCAGCTGCTAGAAATCATACTGAAGGTCAGACTTATTGGAGGAGACATTGGTGTTAGACCAATAAAGAATAGCATTGTCTGCATACAGCTGGACCAAGGCCCCACCATAGTTCATAGGAAACTCATTAATGAAGATGGACAATAGGAGTGGCCCAAGGATTGATCCTTGAGGGACCCCATCAGTGATAGGAGATAAGGAGGAGTAAACAACAGACCATTTAACACACACCCTGAGATAGGTAGTTAGAGAACCAGGTCAGAGAGGTGGGGTCAAGGCTGAGACAGCAAAGCTTAGAGAAGAGGAGTGGTTGATGTACTAGATTGAAGGCCTTTGTAAGGTTAATAAAGATGGCCCCTGTGGCCTGTCCAAGATCCATGACCTGAAATAAATCTGAAATGACTTTCAGGAGGGTGGATTCAGTACTGTGTGACTTCTGAAAGCCATGTTGGTGTATGGTAAGGGCATTGGTCCATTCGAGAAAAGAGTAGAGTTAATTGTATATAATTATTTCCTGTATTTTGGTGATAGGATAAAGAATGGATATAGGTTGGTAGTTCCCAAGAAGGTTTGTCGGGCCTTTTTTATGAACAGGGATGATTGCGGTTTTCCATTTGTTGGGGATGGACTGGGTAAGGAAGGATCTGTTAATTAACTGTGCATCAGATGAACAAGCTTGGGGGCTCCAATTCTAAGGAATTTAGGTGTCAGGTATACATGCAGACAGGAAAAAGTGCTTATACCTTAGATGCAGAAAAAGCATTTGACAGTGTGGAGTGGGATTTTATTCTTGCAGTCCATGGCAAATTTGGTTTTGGATGTAAATGTATTAACTGGCTAAAATCTTTATAACAAAACCCAAGAGCAGTCATACAAATGAACAGAAATGTATCCCAAAATGTTGCCCTATTCTTGGGCAAAAGACAAGAGTGCCCACTTTCACCACTTATTTTTGCATTAGCAATTGAGTTCTTGGCAATGGCCATCAGGACCAGTGATAAATTAAGAGGTATTAAAACAGGCTGAGAAGAACATAGAATACATTTATATGCAGATGACACCTTGCTATTTGTATCTGAACTCCAGAATTCTGACAAGGTATACTTACATTATATTAAGAAATTTGGGAAAGCTTTAGGGTATAAAATCAATGTGGACAAGATAGAAGTTATGCTTTTAGCAAATTGCCCCAAATTCTTCAAAATAAGGTGATAAATTACTTTAGATACTTGGGGGTTAACATTACAAGGGATACACAACAACTCTACAACAAAAACTATTCACAGTTATGTACTTCAATAAAAGAGGATTTTGAAAAAATGGAAAATAGCCCCTTTAACTCTCATTGACAGATGCATTGTTATAAAAATGAACATTCTTCCTAAATTGCTATTCCTTTTTCAAACTCTCCAAATAATAGTGGAAAAAGACTACTTTAAAAATCTGGAAGAAAATGTATTTCAAATTTCTTTGGAAAGACAAAAATAATGTATGGTAATTATGAATAAACTCTGGCTATTTAAAGAACAGGGTGGATTGGTGTTATACAACTTTAGATGGTATTATCTAGCTGCACAATTATCATAAGTACAAAACTGGTTTAGTAATAAAATAACTATTAATAAAGTAATTGCACAATAAATACATGGATACAACAATATAAGAAGTCATTTACACTCTAGAGACTATACAAGATTCAAAAATCCACAAGGGTACAGAATAAAAATAATTTGGGCACAAACCACATGTACTTGCTGGAAAAAAACATGATATAATACATTGGAAGGATCAGAAATGGTATGTTACCCCAATATACAGACATTTTGGCTTAAAACCATCATATACTGATAGTGGTTTTCAAATTTGGGAAAAACAGGGGATCAAAACATTAAAATACATGGTTGACAATAACACCTTTCACTCTAGCAAATACAACTTAAATGTGGGTTGCAGAAACAGCAATTCATTAGATATCTTCAATTTACAGATTACATTTATAAAAATGGTTGTGTCCCAGATATTTCCCCTATCAAAATAATTTTGTCAAATTACATTCCGAAACAGAAAGCAATTTTATCCATTTACAAGTGTCTCTTAAACACAATTCAGAATACATTAATGCACCTGAAGGGCCAATGGGTACAACATGTTGGATTCATACTTGAAGATAGTGTTTAGAAAAATATTATAATATACCCCATGAAGGAATTTTATGCTTCCAAGATGCAGCAAATTTAATTTAATACCCTTCACAGGACCTATTTAATGGCTACCAGATTTCATAAAGTTAACAACAATATTAATTATAACTGCCCAAAATGCCTCAACAATGCTGGATCATTAACACATATGTTCCTCACGTGCAAAAAACTATCAACATTTTGGGAGATAATTATGTTTATATTAAAGCAAACTACAACATTAAACTTAAAAAAAGGCAAATTAACTATTTTACTGAGAGGCAACCCATCAGAAGAATGAGGAACTTATGAGCAGAAAATAGCTAATTTTATTAGGATACTTAATTGCAAAAAAATGTATACTGATGTGTGGGGAAAATACCAATTCACCAATTGTATATCTGTGGCTCAATTTAAAGATGGATTGTATAAAGTAGAACAAATAATTATTTCTTAAGAGACAGGACCGTGGTGTTTGATAAAATATAGGAACACCTTAGGAATGCAGTATTGAAGTCAGACTGGAATAGCATGTCTCGTGAGTCATAACTAACTACAGCTTTAAATAACATTGTAATTAACCATAAAGCCATTTAGAAGAACCTCAAGGATAAAGTTTATGAATCAGCATGATAAGTTATTGTATGTTACTATGACTAAATATTTGTGTTATTGGGAAACTCTGTTTTATTTGAAATGTAAATGCATCTCGTGAATAAAGATATATGAAAAATGAAATGCCAGAAAAGAACAGATACCTAGAAAAGTATGGAATAATTGTAAAATGCATTACTTGGATTACATTTTTATAAGAAAAGGCCTAGGGTTTCTAGTGGTGAGTAAGAAACGTGGAAGAGAAACAGCTTTACACTCTGGAGTTTGGCAGGTATGCTCCATGAGTTCAATTTTATATCTATTTGTACTGGATCACATTTTAAGGGCAATTGATCAAAATCACGGAATACAGGGTATGGATACACTAAAGGGATGCTTACAGTACAAATCTGTGGCATATGTACATGATGTATGCTTCTTAATGAGGGATGTACAGTCAGGGGTTGGAGCAATCAAACACTTTGAACTTTTTTAGAAATGTAAGGGTCTAAAGTAAATACATAAAAAAGCACAGGCATGGCCTTTGGTATGCTGGAAAATATAGCCTTAAGTGAAATAAGAAGTACAGTATACAGCTTACAATGGACCCTATAAAATATTAGGAATTTGGGATGGACATATGGATACGGCTAGTTATAACTGGAGTCTGAAAGTAAAATTGGCAGGAACAAAGGTGTACAAATGGTGTCAATGGCCAATGTCAAAAATGAAAAGAATATATATGATTACATTTCTTAGATTCCTATTTTTTCTATACATAAGTTACTACAGGATCCAGAGGTAATATTATATAGTTAGTTTTTTTTTTCAACTGTTATGGGGCAGTAGACTTAACCCTATGGAAAGGAATAATACATACTGGGAGGTTATATATGTGAGGATGGCTAATCCAATAGTATTTTTTTTTACTGTGAATTATTTAGATGCAACATTTGGCCACTATTCAGTTCTACTTTGCTAGCAGGTTTAGGACTTTTTAAAGAACATTGTGAGTGTTATATAAAGGTGTGGGAACAAAATAAATTCTGACAGCTTAAAGGTAAAGCATTCCTGAATGTGGTATATATTTACAAAACTGTTTTAGGAAAATAAAAATATGTAATATGTCTATAAATAGTATGATAGACAATAATGTTAAGTTCTTATATGAAAAATTATCAGGGAATATTTTTTTAACTCTACAGGTTTTGACTCTAGTTATGGAACACAAGAGACAATAATAGTAAAACAATTGATGGATTCAAGGATCCCACAAAAAAGTGGGACATAATTTGATTAGGTGTACATGGTAGATTAAATGTGAAAGTAAATGCAAACCATAAAAGCATTGAAGACAGAACGTGTCTTAGGCCTGAGTGTGGACAGGAGACAGAAACAATGGAACATCTATTTTTTACATCTACCTATATTGTCCCTTTGTGGTCATTTCTAGCAACTACATTGAATGAGTGGAAATTTTTGCACATTACATATACCCATTTTATTTTGGATGATCTTGGAAATGCCAGGAAAAAAAACAGAATGCAAGTACAGTACAATATTAGTTTTGTTTACTTATTTAAAATGGTGTATTCTGCAAGCCCAGTGCCAATATGTATTACAGAAAAATGATATAGCATTTGTTGTATTATCACGAATAGTGAAACATAAAATGAGAGGTCTATAAAACATGGTAGCCGTGTCTGGTGGGTGGGACCTGGTGGCTGCTGCTACGGGTCCCTGTCCGAACCCACCAACCAGCAAGTCCCACGGAGAAACCCTAGGGACCACCTGCCCCCGCTGCCAGCTACCTGGTGAAAATAGGGCCCAGGCCCCTGCACCACCACACACCCATGATCAGCCCGCCTGCAAGATCAGTACTAACACCACCCAGCTCCAAATCAAGCTGTTCTTTGATTTCCACCAACCTGCCAGCTGAAGCCAAGTTAATAGTTTTCCCCACAGCATTCAGCACCAGTAATTCCAAATCTTCACTTGCATAGTCACCACTTCTGTAGCTCCCCCTCCTTGACTCACACCCACTTTCTTCACAGCAGGCTGGCTACCAAAGCAAAATCAGCCGAGCCAGTATAGGACAGGAAAAGAAGTAAAGGCACATCCAAGCCCAAGCAATCCAGGGAAGGTAATGGGATCCACCAAACTACAGTATCGAATGCAGAAGCAGGTCTGACCATTGAGATAATGAGAGCGGTAGCGGGGACAACCAAGACAGCCCCAGTGCACCTTTGAAGAAGTCCAATGCCCCCAATATTGCACCGAGACTCAGGGCACTCAACATAAAAAATCCCTCCGATGGATTTGGAGAAAAACACCACCAACAACATCAATGAGCAGCAGATGTGGCTGAGAAACAGTCCGTGGCTGGTAGAGCATGCGTGAGTACAGATTTGGGGAAAAATGCCACCAACACCACCAACGAACAGCAAATATGGCAGTGAAACAGTCTGTAGGTGGTAAAAAAAGTGGGAGTACAAACGTCAAAACAAAGGGGCAATGGATAACATATAGTGTACAACGTACCAAGCTTAAAAAAAAAATGAAAACAAAACTTGAAACTAAAATAAAACACTGAATAATAAAAACTAAAGTAAAACTATAGTGAAACACTAAAATAAGACATTGAAATGCTGAAATGCTAAAAACGCTGTCAGAGCAGCTGTCGGCACACCCAGCCTGGCAGCCATCTTAGTGTAATATGAAGACACATAACTGTCCACCCAAAGGAGTGATGGGGAAACCAGCCACACAGCCACCAATGAGGATGGGCAACAGGAGCAGCACAGTGCAGGGGACACAGTGCACACCCCAAGCATACATGAAAATGTTACTTGATAAATTGAGCCCCTTCTCTGTGGATGATCTAGAGGGATGTCTGGAGGAGGCCACAATGACACTGCAGCAAGGAGACACCACACCACAATATTTTGGGGGGTACTGTGACTCAGTTGTACACAGGCAGGATGAGCTAACCAAAGAGATTGCTGCCATACAGGCCAACATGGAGGCACAACAGCAAAGTATGGAGGGGCATATGGCAGGCATTGTGAATGCCATAAGAGTAGGGACATGGGACAGCATCATAGCCCTGGAAGTTGTGGTGTCTCTGCATGGCATCATCCACCAGTCCCACAGGCAGATGGATGCAATGCTGCAGTGCACCACCATAATGGAGCATTCCCTAGTGTTCCAACAACAGTGCACAGAGGCTGTAACAACAGCATTTGCATGCTATTGACAATGCACTACAGGTGTGACAGCAACAGGATACCATGCCACCATGGCTGATGCTGGCCACACAATGGCCCCAACAACCACAGGCATGCCCAACCTGTACACAGATCCTACAGAGGTTTGAGGCACCAGCCATGAAGGCACACTACAGCAGCCCACCACAGGGAGCACCCATGCATTCACAAGGCACATATGTGCAAGAGAGTGACACAACAGTGCTGGTCACAGAAGGAAATAAGGCCACTCCAGTCAAGCCACTGCAACCAGTACCACCACACCCTCCACCACAGCCCCTGCCACCACCAGCACAGGCCCCACCCAAGGGTGACAGAAAACCCTGGAACAGACTGCAACCATTGGGAGAGAAAAGCCAACAGACACAGCAATGATGCCTGGGACAAGTGAGCAGGAAACCAGCATCCATGGGGAGCAACAAATAGCACCAGAGAGTGACACACAGCCCAGGAAATGGGGCAGAAAATGTCAGACCAAGACCAGCAGGGAAATTGCAGCAGAGATGCAACACAGTGGTCAATAGAGTCAGGGGAAGGGGGGACAGGAGAACTGGCAGGAGACACCAAACACTGCAGAAAACAGGCCCCAAGCAGTGCAGCATATGCACACACAGCAGCCAAGCCAGAACACTAGACAACACAGGCCACTGAGATTATGCAGAAAGTGGGAACATGCACAATGGGAATGGCCGTACGGTATATGGTCAGCTAGACTGGCAACTAGGTGCAGGAGCACCAACATGTGTTCATGTACACAATGTCATGGGCAATGCCATGGGGTGACAGCTGGGGACACCATTGGTTTTATGTACCTGAGTGAGAGTGGAAAAAGGAATGTAGCCTTTCACTTGATCATGTAAATACTGGAATGCACATCCTGGGGGGGGTTATCGTGTAGTGGCACTGGCTCTGTTACTCAGTAAACAGTTACCAACACTCATCTTCTTGTCTGTGATTGCATATCCTGGGAATGTTGTGAGCCAGCTAGGAGGTGTCATGCTAGGAGGTGCATATGGATATGCAGTCAGACAGTAGTTGGAAAAGGACCATGGTGGGGGTGTGTGTGCACAGGTGCACCGGCTGCTTGGCAAGGCACACCACACTGTGCAGACAGCACTGACACACACTGTGATGTACACAGATGCCATTCAGGTGCATGCATCAGTGTGCCATGCAACCACACAGGGATGTGTGTGTGTGTGTGTGTGTGTGTGTGTGTGTGTGTCTCTATCTCTCTGTATTTCTGTGCATGTCTAGGTATGGACAGGTGACCATGCAACACTGCGTAACACACCATGGGCCCATGGTGTGTAGTGTCCTGGGCACATGATGTGCTCAGATTGCACTACACATGCGTGGGAACATACACCAGCAGTGATGCTGTGCAGTGCAGTACTGGGAGTGCTGCATTGCCATGCACACCCTGCAGGGGGTGAGTCACACAGTGCCATGCAGGACATTGAGTGCAACACACCATGCCCACATGGGCTGTCCAGCCATTGTGTTGGAGGGCAGGCCAGTCACCGTAGTCCTGCACTGCAGTACAACAGACATGTACTGTATCCATCCACCTATGGCATACCACACCTCCTAAGTGAGTCAACCTGGAGCTGCAGTGTCCAACCATGTACCACCCCTGCTGGCTGTACTGGCCATCAGGTCCCACCCACCAGACATGGCTATTGGGTTTTATAGACAGTGATGCCATGATGGGTGAGAAGCACCAGGCAGCACATCACCATCATTGGGAGGTGTGAATGTTGGCCATGTGCAAGTGACACTGTGCAAGGAGTTCTCAGTCATGTCACTGATGAATTGCTGCTGGTCATGGGACATGCCAACAAGCTGGACATGCTCAGAGTGTGCTCCCTGTATAAAGTGCTGTGTTATGAACTCAACGTGCAAAAGTGCAATTGAGTTCATTTAGACCTGCTTCACAAGTGTCCATAATGTTGGATTTTGGCATGTTCACCAAAAGAAAATTCAGCATTGACTCATCCTTAAGCAGCAGCAAAGGAAAGGGGCCTCAAAAGCATGCTAGGACATGGATGGATAAAGAGTGCTCAGTGGGGCCATGGCACAAGTCAACAGCAGGCCCACCAAGCCACAGGAAAATAGACATTAAGTTATTACCTATGAACAATTTTTACCAAATTTTGAGTATTTGCAGATCTTACCAGACAGGGTGTGAATGCCAATTTTAATGTCCCTGCCCTAAGTAAAAAAATAATTGAAACTGTAAATCATAATTTAACATGGAAGTCCTAATGCCACCCTAAGTATTGTAGAAATATTATAAAGAGGGAAAAGATAACAGTTAAAGGAAAGCGACTACACCCCCTGAAGCCTAACCATGGTCTTTAAGGAGACCTACTACCCCTGCATCTGGCCAAGGGTAGATGAAAAACTATTAAATGTTTTTATTTGGAGGGGGGATGTGGGGACATTAATTATTCCTCCCCTCTATTCTTCATCCAATTTTTTGATACTTGTAGGCAAATACGCAGTGCATACCATAGTAATAACATTGTGTTTTATCTTAACATACTTCCCAGTAGTTATGTCTGTTTCTCTTTAATAAACGAAAACACCTTGAGCTGTGAAAAGGAACTACATAAATAAATTATACATATATATATATATATATATATATATATATATATATCAATGCACTACAATCAAAGTCAGGGGTGGCAGTTGCTTGGCCTTCGTTAGTCATGCCCTTGTACATTGGAAGTTTGCATGGGCATCCTGCTTCTTCTGCCTCATCATTGCCATCAATAGTGCCCGGTATCAAGGGCTGTCCACTTGTGTACCACCATAGAAACATAGAATTTGATGGCAGATAAGGACCGCTTGGCCCACCTAGTCTGCCCATTGTGTGTGGCACCTGTGGGATGGAAGTGGTAAACATGACAAGGGTCATGTCGGCCACTGACCATGAAGCAGTTACAAGGGTGTGGGGTTGGGACTGTGGAATGCCACATACAAGTGATTGCATTACTGCAGTGAGGGCTGCATGGCCACACCCACTGTGCCCAGTCACTGTGTGCCTACAGTGGTTCTGCCCCCACCACACCAGACAGCATTTGCATGATGGTCATTCCTCAACATCCATCCCCACAATCCCCAGCTGCAGATGTGGGTAGGGTCAGGCTGCATGGCATGCATCATGCTCAGCCACTGCCACTGTGGCAATGTTTGGTGCAGTACTGTGATACAAGGTACTGTCCAACACATGTGCAGACACAGACTGGTCATGTACCCGGGATGGCAAACACTTACCTCACCTATCCATGTCCATTGCAGCTGATGGGTTCACCTGTCCACCTTCCTGATCACCATCATGGGCTGTACATCTGTGACCTGTGGAGACATGAGGGGTAGGCATGCATAAGTGTGTGGCCCACAGGGGCATGTGGTACATGATCTGGGGCTATAGAAGGGTGACAGCAAAAGTGTACAACTTACCATCTGGTGGTCTCTGGCCAGTACTTCTGGCCACATCACTCTCCCTGGCCATGTCCAGCATGCACTGGAGCATCTGGTGGTCCAGTTTGGACAGGTCCTTCCACCTGTGCTTTAGCTGGCATATAGTATGCCTAATGCCAGTGAGGCACTGCAGGCACTATTCAATCTGCCACCAGACTGCATAACTCTCATTGGGGATGTGTCCCCTGCAGCCTGGTGGTAACAGGGTCCTATGTCATTGCTGCACCAGGTCTACATGCTGGGCAGTCTCCAGGGGCATGCAATTAGGTGACCTGCCACTTAGGTCAACATTCCCCTGCGTGTGGTGTGCTTTACCTGCAGTTCTGCAGTGTGTGGAATCACGTGAAGTGATCTGCATGTGTTACTGCATGCTTGAAGTATGCAACATTGTATTTTGCACGTGCAGCAAGGATTTCAGCAGGTAGCATGTGCGTCACTTGACCCCCACGCAAATGCCTGTTGCTCTTACCATGCTGTGTAACCACACAGAACACACTTGCACTGCTTCTGCCCATGCAGCAATGTATGTCACTGTACACAGCATTGTGGGGGTGGTGGTGTTGATCTGTGTAGGTGTGCTATACATGTGGGTTGGGTGGGGGTGCCCTGCATCAGTTATGCAGCCTGTGGTGGTGTGGGCCACATGTATGTGGCACACATGGCAGCATTGTGGGTCAATAATTTTCACAGGCCACAAATGCAGTGAAATTACATCCATGCAACTGTGTTATGCTGTGCCCACAATGTCTTCATACATCATACTCTGCGCATAGGCCATATGGTGAGGTTATTCAGATCCTACATGTTTGGGATTGCTGCCATGCCTGCAGCACTGTGGGGACCTGTACCATGCACAGTACACATATGCAGGGTGGTATCACATGATGGTAGCCATTACTGGACACTGCATGTGGTTGACAGAACAGTGCACGTGTGCCATGGGTGGACCATCATCCCAGTGCCACACACCTGACATGGCATCACTGTTATTTGGCCAGTGACCATGGCTGGTGTGCAGCACCTGGGTGGCACAGCGCACTGCTGTGTCCGATGTGGCTGTCCAGCAACACAGTGTCCACATGTGTGCAGGTAGTGTGTACTGTGACACTACAGTGCAGGACATGGTGGGGAGTGTAGCATCCGTGCAACACATCGCAGGGACATGGCATTGCTGTCTGTCGGGGGGGCTGAGTTTGTGTGGCTGCAGCATGCTTTCCTGTTCCATTGTCCACCTTGGTCTCCCCACCCAGTGCAGGCAGATGATCTGTCCATCAGATGCTGGACATAGGACAGGGTCACTGGCTGATGTGTACAGTGTCACCCAGTTATGTGCCCAGCACCGGGCAGCAGGTCTGTCTGTTGTTCTGCCTTTCAGGGTCTGCTCCCATACTGCTGCTGATGCACAATGCATAATGCTGGTGACCCATATGCAATGTGGTGGTTGATCAGATCATGTCTGGTTCATTGTCCTGCCTAGCATAGTGTAGCATGGGCCTGTGGCTGCCTCATGGGATGGTCACAATTGTCTCCATCCCCATCATCTGCCATACCATGCATGTCTGGCAGTGGTATATGGTTCTTCAGTGCCAGGTTATGCAGGATGCAGCACATGAGGAATATTTTGCAGACTATCTCATGGCTGTATTGAAGTGCTCCACCTGACTGGTCAAGGCACCTTACCTGTGCCTTGAGGATGCCAAAGGTACATTTGATCACTGCACTTGTAGCCACATGGGAGTCATTATACTGCTGCTTGGCTGCAGTGTGTAGATGTCAGAGTGGTGTCATGACCCATGGCAGCTGTGGGTATCCACTGTTACCTGTTGGGGTGAAATGATACATCATGAGTGCACTGCACAATGTTGCTGCCTCACCTGGGTAGTGGTGTTCACCCTGTGTGCCAATTGGACCTAACAAGCAGCCATCTGCCTGTGATTTGTCCTGACTCATGCAGACCACAGTTGTGTAGGATGTATGAATACTGTCAGAAACCAGGGTACTGGGCCACTGCATCTAGGATCCTGCACCGGGCATTGCACACAACCTGCATGCTCATGGAGTGGTACCCCTTTCAGTTTATATAGACCTCAACCTCACCTGGTGGTGCTCTAATGGCCACGTGTGTATACAGTTAATTGCACTTAGCACACAAGGGAACTGAGCCACATCATAGAACTTCTGCTTGAGCAACTGCTGCTGCTGCTCTATGTCACTTGAGTACACTATGTACCTGTCCATGCATTGCTGCAGCAAATCCAGGACCTATCTGAGGCAATGTGACATGATAGGCTGTGAGATGCCCACAGTGTCACCCGTAGGAGTTTGGAAGGTCCCTGTGGTGAGGAAGCACAATGCTGTGCTGACTTTCACCTCCACTGGGACAGGATGCCCCCTATGTGTTTCACTCTGAAGATCTTCCCTCAGGTCGTCACAGAGCTCAGCTATAATGGCACTTGGCAGGTGGTAGCGTACAACACAGTGCTCCTCCGTGAGGTCTAGGTATGACTTCCTGATCCGGTATGCATGTGGTGCATGGTGTCTGGCTGGCCTTTGCTGCTGTTGCTGCCTCCTGTTCTCCTGGTTCCTGCCATCACTTCTCCTGTGGTTTCTACATCACCTCTCTGCTGCCAGAAGTATGCACATTAGAGCTACTGGGCCTTCCATTCCTCTCTCACTCTCTTCCAATGTGTGTTGTCCACTGCTTGCTTCACAGTGTCTCTCTTATGTGTGTCTCCTTGGTGCCCCTTTTATACTCTGCTGAGGATACACCTGCTGTCCCCTGGTGTAACTTCTACCAATTCCTATTGGCCTATCTTGCCATTCTGTGGCTTCTAGAATTGCACTTCGTTCCTATCTCCTACTTTCTTTGCTCATTTCACACTATGCATATGTGTATCTCAGGATTTATTGCAACTGTGGTGTAAGTGGACTTTGGTATACTGATTTCTGTCATGTCACACGTGTGGTTCATAGAATACCGCACGTCACAACTGAGGGTGTAACTTGCCATTTGTGACATTCCTGGTTGGCATAACTCAGTTATGCTTGTCTTAACCTTTTGAGAATCGGGCCCATTATAGTAAATTCTACATAAAAATACTGTGATATCATATACTGAATATTTTCCTGGATACTGGAAAAGCTGCATTAAACCCTGTGTGAAGAAGGGAGTATAATATCCTGGGATATGTTTATAGGTTTTGTTAGGCACAACCTGCAACAATTAGTACAAAGCCCTTAGTTGTATTTTAGATTGACTAATAACAGATGTTTGTGCTATCAAAATTCTGACTTGATGAATGTAAACTACCAGATTATGCAAAATGGCCAGAAGGCTCTTTCGACTCAGGATAAGGAGGGAAGCAAAACAAAGAAGGGCAGATTACAGTGACAGAATATGTCATGATTTTTTTTCAATTGTTAGATCTTGCCCAGGAACAAGTGAAGTATTGTTGCCGTTTTAATGAGCAGACGATAAACTAACCTTCAAGATGAGCTAAAGGATATTTGGGAAGTACTACAGCCAAGAAACAAAATAACACCTGCCCTTGCATTTTCTGCAGTATGGTCTCCAGGCTTCTTCTGATTACACCTCTAAAATTAAATAATCATGAAGTACTGTTTGCTAGGACAGCAATACTTTTAACTTCACACAGTCAAGAGATCAGGGTCCAGGCTTTAGAGGAACACAGAGTGTGACCATACCATGCAAATGACTGTGCATCATTATGCCCATCTGTCAACAACATGCAGTCTCATAACGATTCTACCATTTGCAGCACTTTCCTATTTACTTTATAGCCACACTGTGACCAGAAGATAGAAACATACAATGGAGATTCCAGTTCTTTCAATGGGCTTACAAAGCACAGACCTTTATAAAAGTCATCCCCAGTTCACGACATCTGCTGTGTTGCAGTCACTTGGCACAAAGGAAAAAAAAAGAATACAGAAAGAATGTTATGTAAATAGCACAGAAATGCTGAGAGCTACTTACTGTTCACCAGTAGCTCTCAGACTCCATGAGTGGCAGAAGGCTATTTGCTGAAATAGCAACATTGTTCTGTGTGACATACAAATGTTTGGTATAACTCTGTAACCCATTTTATTCTAATGTCAAAATGAAATTGTGAGCACATCTAGAAATATATAGCCTGAATCTGACTAAAAAGTTAGTCCAAGCAGGGCTAAAAACAGTTCAGAAAATAAGTTGTGTAATTAAACAACATATGTGAATATCATTGACATATTTTGTTTTTCATTCTGTTTTATTTTCAGTTGCATTTTCTAAGATGCTGTGCCTAAGGCCTAATAGTAAGTATATCTGCATATCATGAGTGGAAAAGGTTTTTCATCCCGAGCCAAGGATCGTTGTTAGTACTGGTGATAATCAATCTTGGGGATCCATGGTAGCTCTAAGAAATTTCTGCAGCACCTTTCAATAAGTGACCACCCTTGGTGTCCCAGGGAAGGGAGTGAGCAATATCTACCATTTTCTCCCTGTTTACCTTCTGAGCCACCATGCTGCATGTGATGTTTGTCCCTTATTGGTTTGAGCTAACATATCCCCAGCCCTTGCTGGAAGTCAAAGTAGGGTCATTGAGCCTCAAAGAATGCAACTCAAACCACTGAACTAAATGTCAGGAGGGAAATCAGTGTCCAAAGCTCAGAGGGTAGTATGCTAACCTCTGTAGCTGGAAGATTGGCAGGTCCTAGGTTCTAGCACCACACCAGGTACTTCGGGTGATACCCATAATTGACACTGTAATGCAGCATAAAGGGGTTATTGCACTACTAAGATGTCACCCTTCAGATGAGACATCAAATCAACGTCCCTTTTGTCCATCCCTGGTCACTGTCCATGTGGAAGTAAAAGATACTTTGGCACTTATCAATGAAAAGTAGGGACATTTTATTAAATGAAAAAAAAATCATGTAAACAGAACAAAAGTTCAATAATGCAAAATTTATCTTATGAAAAAAAAGAGCAAAAAAAGAAAAGTAACAACAGCAGCATTACATCATGCATGTGACACTCCCATTCTTATATACACAAGATCACATTTTACATAGTAATAAGAAAAAGAGACACTTACAGTATAACAAAAAAGAAAATCATTGCAACTGGGAAAAAGAATCACATGTGCTTTAGCAATTCCAGACTAAAAATACTATAATGATGTTGCCCATGTCACAATTTTACACAAATTGTCAACCACAGAGGTTGTGAGACTACTGTCTTCTGAGATACATATTTTTTTATAGCCTTAGTTATTAATCCAATCACTGCCTTAGGCATGCAAAACTTTTATTGCAACTGCAATGTACATCTAGCTTGCCAGATGTAAAATCTATAACATGCAAATATTACTTGCAATGTGGAGGAATGAAACATATTACATGGACCTTGACGTATTCATAAAAAGACCGCCTGGTGATCTACAGCTGTCACTACGGGTTCCTCCTATATTCTACTTAAGTGGCACCAAAAGGATTTAACATGTAGACATTCCAGTAAGAGATGGGACTCGATTTCTGGTATGATAGGGCAGCTTTCCCTTGTACAGTCCCTTTCTTCAATTCTCTTACATTTCAGTTAAACCCATATTACCATCTTCCCATGTTTACTTAACCAGGTGATAGCCCATATTTGATGGAGAATCCTCAGGTTTTGTAACTCTGCCATGGCTAAGGACTCTTTCTCATCAGGACAAAATTTTAACCCTAAGGGTGGGAAAAAATAGTGACACAGAATGTGAGAGTACAATTGTTTCCTAGTAAATGAAATAAGAATATCAGAAGTAACTTTCCAGCACTTAATCTTGATCAGAGCATAATGAATATATGGCAGAATGATGTGCACATGGTCCCATGGCTGGCTTATTCAGGCTGCGGTCTGCCACTCAGAGAACCATGGGATTAGCTAATCAGTCAGTGAGGGAATCCAGCATTTCTCCTGTTCCTTTAATGCAGGAATAAAATTAAAGCAGAAAAACATGGTCATAAAGTACACAACTAGATCAACTATTGTAACTCCACCATCTTTAGATTTTTATAAATAATTTATCTTAATGTGGTTCAGGCAGTTACCCAACGCCCTTGGAAAAAATGCTATATAGTTTAGTCTCAAGGGATATAGTGGGTGGGAGCACCAAGCAAATATGGAGAAAACAAGAAAGAGAGTAAAGTACACATTGAGGAAATGCTTTTTTTGGTTGATGTTTAGAAAGGGACTTATTTCACCATGCGTCCAACTTTCTCTCTTCTTTTTGTATGCATTCATTCCAATCATCCAATGTAATGTCACCCAGTCCAAATTTTACACCCAGAATTTTCAGGGATTTTTCTTAACCATGATCCCTGTAATTACTTCCCCAGTTTTAATAATTACTTGTATTACCAATTGGAATGCCTGAACTTTTGTTATGATTAACCATATCTCTGACAAAGATAGACAATTTATTTAGGTTGTTTTGAATTTCAAGACTCAAACTTTTGTCCCGGAGCACAATACAAAGATCATCAGCATAGGCAACAGTTTTAAACTCAAGCAGATCCTAAGTCAACTGAATTCCCCTGATCCCTATGCTCTGTAGTAAAAGTCTAAGATGGTCTAAAGTGAACACATACAATAAAGGGTAGAAGGGACACTCCTGCCTAACAGCTCTTTTAATCTGCACTAGAGTGCCTAGTTTATAGTTCACATATGGAGAAGCAAAATCATCCTTATAAAGTGTTATTATCCAGTCTATAAATTGCCTAGGAATACCATACAATTGCAATACCATAGACAGAAAGAGTGAGGAACCCAGTTGAAGCCTTCTCCTGATCAACAGAGAGCAAAAAGCCCTTGACCACACCCTTCTGACCACTCTCCCACAGCTCTCTCAATATAATTAAATTATCTGAGATATTAATCTGCTAGACGGCACTGGTTTGTGACTCAGGAAGGAGTCTTGCTGCAGTGTGTGACAGGAAATTAGCTAAAATGCTGGACAATATCTTTAGATCTGACTTCAAAAGACTCAGTGGTCTCTAGTTCATGATATTCAATTTATCACCTTTTTCATTAAGCAGAATAAGTAAGACCTGCCTCAAAGATGGGGGTCAACATACCAGAGTCTAAGATTTCATCATACACCACCTGCAATACTAGGGCTAAAAGGGATATAAAGCATTTATAGAATTCTGAGGGAATACCATCCAATCTGGATGCAGTGTTATTTCCCAAAGTCTTGATGGCATATTCTACCTCTGCCACCTGGATAGGATGCATAAGTTGTGCTTGGGCACACCTGGGAATCTCTGGGATATCTAAAACAGAAGTGTCTCAAACTTTCTCAATCTCCTTATCAAAGACATCTATTGTATAGCTACATACTACATTCATTATGTTGTCTAGGGAAAAGACCAAGCAACCATAATTAGGATTATTTAAACTTGGTAAGAGACCAAGCTACCATCATTAGGATTATTGTAGAAGAGGTTATATTTGATGTAAAATAATTATAGCTATATTCGCGTAAGTGATAATTGTGCTAAAATAAACAAGCATTTGTCAATGTTGAATGTTGTCTCACTGGCATTGGCATTGATAGTGTAGGAATTAGAGCTGCATAATAGGAATGGCAGTGAAGTATTGAACTGATGCCAACCTCACCCCCATCTTGCAGAGACTGACAGGCGTTGGGGTGTGCCTTTGGGTCATCAGCTATAACACTCATGCAAATTCACCTCACCCTTCCCTATTGACAATGACAAGTGTTGTGGTGTGCTTTGGGGTCTTTGTGACTTATACTTGCCCCATTCCATAAGGAAATACACTGAGATGGGTGCAGTATAGGAGAATGAGGTGAAGTTTGGGGCCAAGCACTCCAAGGTGCACCTCAATGCCTGTCACTGGCTGCAGGATGGGGGGTTGGGGTGGAATGGTATGAGCATTACAGCCAATGGCCCCAAGTCACAAACCTGATGCCTGTCAGTCTCTACAGGGTGGGGTGTTACAGTTGGAAACCCTAACGCCGTAGGCGTTTATTGGTATTTTCACTCCAAATTATCAACATGGGCTTTTTGTGACCCTACCTCATGAAGATCAGCACTATCAGTTTGTTAGCCAAAAGGTGGTTTTGTACAGTGACTGTGCCATTTGGCGCTACAGGCATGAAAACACATTTTGGGCAGGATGTGAAAAATGACAACTGTATCATTCATGAGGAGGTGTAGAAAAATGGCAACGTTCAAAATCTGGAGTGAAAATATGAAAAATTGGTGACATCATGAGCATGCATAGAAATTGCACAACCTAATTATTTCTGAGATTTTTTTAATCACATTTTCAACACAGCATTTTGGGACCTCCCCTCATGAACAGTGGCACTGTGATTTTGTTAATCTGTCCCAAAAGTTGATTTTCCACAGCGACCACACCATTGTGCGCCACAGGTGCGAAAACACATTTTGGGCAGGATGTGAAAAATTACAGCTGTACCATTCATAAGGAGGTGTGAAAAAATGCCAGTATTGAAAATCTGGCATGAAAATATTGCAAATTTGCGAAGTTACAAGGATGTGTAGAAACTGTGCAAAGCATGCTTGTAGCACAGTCATTTTATGGACTTTCATCACCAAATTTTCAACATTGGCATTTTAACACATCTGCTCATGAACAGTGTCAGTGTTATTTTTTTACTCTGTCCCTAAAATTGATTTCACACAGCAACTCTGCTATTCTGCGCCGGAAATGCAAAAACAAATTTCAGCCAGGATATGTAAAATGACAGCTGTACTACTCATAAGGAGGTGTGGAAAAATGCCAATGTTGAAAATCTGGAGTGAAAATATTACAAATTCATGAAGTTACAAGCGCGCGTGGAAACTGTTACATGCACGCTCATAAAACAGTCATTTTTTAATTTTCTCACCAAATTTGCAACACAGGCTTTTTGAGAGGCCACCTCATGAACAGTGGCACTGTCATTTTGTTAATCAGTCGAAAGGTGATTCTGCACAGTGACCACAAAATCACCTTTCGGGACTGAATAACAACATGACAGTGACAGAATTCATGAGGAGGGGTCCCAATAACCCCATGTTGAAAATTTGGTGCCAAAATTCCCAAAAATGTCTGAAATATGCATCAAAGTTGAAAAAAACCCTATTTATGTCATTATACAGCTTACCTGCATTTCTTCAGTCAGCGGTTGGCTTTGCAGAGTGCAGACATGTTCCCAGTCCTCCGAAGATCGTCACACCAGGTTCTGGAGGTAAGTATGGGGTGAGGGAGTGTGTGGGGAGTCAGAGTACACAGAGGGTGGGTGCAGGTTGGGGAGGGGGCAAGAGGGACCTTTTACTTCTTGTACAAGAGAAAAAAAAAGAAAATGAGGGTTGGTTTTCTTTTTTTTGCAGGTGTTTGTTTGGTACACTGCGGAGGGCTCCCAGTGTACCACCTGTATTACAGGGAGGGGGACCACAGTTGATGGGGATTGGGCCCCCCATCAGCACAGAAATGGGGGGGCATGCATGATGGTGAGGGGGACTGGGCACCCCCTCAGCACACAGCACAAATCGAGGGTTGGGCACATTATGCCAATGGGGAGTGGATTCCCCCATCAGCAAATTGAACTGGGCAGGGGGACTGAAGCCAACAGGTATGGGCCCCCTGTCAGTGAAGAAAGACTGTTGGGGGGAAATGATGCTGAGGGGGATTGGACATGCCCTCAGCACATAATTGCAATGGGGGGCATTATGCTGACGTGGAGTGGGCTCCCCCATCAGCAATTGAAGTGGGTCAGGGCATGCCGACAGGGGGACTGGGCACCACTGAGGTTGGCATTGTGCGCAGTGGTGGTCAATGATGCCACCATGTTTACTGGAATACTTCTCCAGTAAAGGCACGGCAGGAGGTGTGTTATTGTGCTGCTGCATGACAAGCTTGCCTCTCATTGCAGCAGTACTTTTGTTTGATCTGGTGGCCAGTTTACGTACGCCTGGTGTCAGCACCTGCATGCTGGCTTATTGGGGAATGAGGGACACCTACTGATGCATGCCCTGCATTCACCCACAGTGACCACACCTCCAAATCTGCTACTACTGCAATATGTTGGCTGGTGCACGTGCTTGAGCCAACATAAAAATGATGCTAATTGGCCAAAATTGCATATTTTCAATGGGCATAAATTAGGTGCTAATTTTAGAGCATAAAATAAGATTTGTGCAATTGTTGCTGATTAACACCATGCATTAAATATAACTTGCAAGAGAATAAACAGTTCTTCAGTATATAAACTAGGTATAATTCTGTGTTGCACCTGGTCATGACATCCCTAGAATATATTAAAATGTTGGGATTTTCCCAGCATCCCAAATTTGACTTCCTTCTCTAGGGAGGTGGCTCATGTTTACTGGAAGAGATTCATCTTGTCTTTAATGAGTACCATTTTTTCTGAGATCTCTTTCTCCTCGTTGACCATCTGAGAAATAAGCTTGTGTAACTGCAACCTAAACCACAGATAATATAGTTACCTATTATCAGGGCCATTGGAAAATTGCAGAAAAAGTTACCAAAAATTGTGGAACATTTGGCAAAAATTGCTGGAAATTGCAGGGGTTCTACTATAGACCCAGAGTGCTTTACAATAAATCTTTCAATGTTTTCTGCAGCATATGTTAGTCAGGATAAATTGCTAAGTGAATACACTGACACCTGAATATGTTTAAAACATACAAGTTTATGTTACTAAAAAGAATACTAAACTGATAAGCTATGGTAAGTGTTGCCTATCCTCCAAAATTGAAAAGCATCTGCCTCATACAGTGCTAAATAGATTCTATAAAGTGAGCCACAGCAAATCAATATTAAATAAAGCCAGAAGAAATATTATTTTGTTGTTTCTGGCTGTGGAATAATGAAGCTTAATCAACAGCTGTTGACAGTGCTCTGTCAGCTATTCACTCACTTTGGTAGAAGAAAAAATAAGTAAATGGAGTGGTGAATAATTGAGTTTTAGTAAAATGTTAAAGTGTTTAATAGTCATAATTTGTACTGTAGGTACTGTACACTATTTTTGAAATCACATATTTGAACATTAACTCTGGGGGTTATTGGGGCTGGCAGTATAATCTAGAGGTTAGAGTAACAAACTGTGAATGAGCTGACTACATCTAGCAGACTTGGGTTTTATTCTAACAACCTCCACTTGCATACTGTGTGATTCTAAGCAAGTCACTCAACCTCCTCTGTGCTCCTGGGTTGTACTTGAAAACAGGCACTTATGCCTAGCAGGCCTTACTCGGTTACCAAAAAATTTAAAAAGAAAATACCAATATATTTTTACTTCATCATACAGTAGTCAGGGTACCCTGTAATTTACCTTTGTTTTACTCTAGCTGCAATGATTTTGTTTAAAGATAAATGTTCAGATACACTTTGTGTTTTTATAAGCTTGCTTTTAGACTTTAGTCAGTTTTTATTGTAATCTTTGCATGTGAGCATCTAGGGGATAGTTGCTAAGAGTGAGATCACTGCTAGTAACTAGCTTATTCAAGTTTAAAATTGGCAGGGCCATCCAAAAATCCTCAGCTATTTGAATCAAAACTAGTCTGAATGAAAGTATGCTCACAATGAAAATCTTGCCCTGCCACTTACAAAAAGGCTTCATAGTTAGCACCCCATTTAAGTAAATAGGATAATTTGCACCTTTTCTCCCATCTTTTATCTCAGTCTGCAGCAACAAAAAGTTTTCTGATAGACTGCTTCAACACAAAACAAATGTTAAGTGCTTAAGTGTACTTATGCTTGGTCAGTGGATCTTGACACCAAATAAGACAAGGATTCAAAAGAAATTAGTATCACATAAAACCCTTGCCCTACCTTGCACTGCATTGTTTCAGCCAAATCCAAGTCTGCATGCAAAATTGTCAATATATTTGAGAGAATTTTATTAAAAATGTTAATACTTTTTACACAGTCCAATATAAAAATTCAAAAATTGCAAAAAAAATTGCGGAACATGTCAGTTTTTGCGGAGAATGGTGAAAATTGTGGATTCCACAAAAAAATTGCAGGTGCAATTTTGCAGTGGCCCTGCCTATTATTAGCAGCAATACAGCTCATCTAATGAAAAAGGGAGGCAAAGTCATGCTTTATGACTTCCCACCAATCACTCATTTTATCATAAGTGGCAATGACCAAACATCTTGCTCTGAAGATTTTCATCCATGCATGCTGCACATCTTGTTCATCTAATACAGATACACTCAGCCTCCAAGGTTTGCCTCAGGATGGGGGGGGTGCTCATATGTGGCAGTGACAAGGGACTGCCATATGGTCAAACTTTTCTACACCAATGGTCCTAGCTGCCTTCACACACAGAGCTGCCATCCAAAACAAGAAATCACTCCTATTATGTAGCGCTCCCTTTTTAAGAGTAGTAACATTCTTACAGAAAAATGTTGAAAACCCATCTAGCAGTCCTGCCGTTCTCACCATATCCCTCAAAAATACAGAATCATGGTACAGTTTGTTTTCCCCCTCTCCTTTCTCAAGGCAGTCCACAATTAAAATCCCCACCAAGTATTTACAGCCTGCTAGTGTGTAAGTATGGACATACGTCTTGCAACAACACAACTCTCGCTGATCTAGTTTGTGAGGCATAAATATTAAAAAGATAAAGTCGTCTCCCACTTTATTCCACATCTAGAAAAAGGTCTCTACCTGGCTCAGTTTCCAGCAACTTATTCCACTTAATCATAATATCCTTAAACTGGATACCAACCTCATCGCACTTTTCTGTCTTTTGGGACCAGAAAGATGGTCTATGTGTCCACATTGTCTTCATGGCTGAAATTTCAAATAGGGATTTAATATGGATATCCTGCAGAAACACAATATTTCCCAGTAATGTTTCTACCTGGACATAGTGGATACCCTCTGTTAATATGTCTTAATACTATTGACATTTACAGTAACTGGGGAAAGAGCAGACCAAACTCACAAAATATAGTAATTGAGGTGGGGGGGGTTGCAGAATTCCAGCACCCCTTGAAAACGTGTTCTCCTATGGCTTTTTTTAGCAGCAGGAGAAACAGCAGAAGATTCCTCATAGTCAGAAGACTTTTCTGTGACTGAGGAAAGTAATGAAGATGCCTCTGAATCTCCCTCATTGTTTTCAGTATCTCCCCAATTCATAACAGTAAGCAAAACATTATACTTACTGGGCATAGGTACAACCAGGTTTTTTTTCCCCCCTTTGGATTTCCTATTGCAAACCCTCTTTCTTCTAGATGTAACTACTATCATATAAGACTGTTGCAGGAGAGGGGAGAGGAGAGACATTGCGCGCTGAGTCTGACTAGCTTTATCAGTAGCATACACCTGCATGGGAACTACAGGCTGTTCCAGCTCAAGTGCTCCAGGGACCTTATAGAATGGCTCTGTTACAGACCTGGTATCCATCCCTAAACTCTGAAATGGAGGATTTTCAGGCTATTCCTGCACATGAGGTTGATGGTCAGGTTCAGCAGTCTGGGAGGGGGGCAACAGCAGGGTCATTTACTGTATCAGCCCTGTCCATGTCAGCAGATCTTGTAGCAGAAGCTTGAGCAGCTCCCTTTGTCTGTTCCTTAGTTATGAGGTCTTCCTGATTCATGCCCCCTATCCAATTGTGTGAAGCCATGGGGCAGTGCCTTTATGAATGTCTTTATTCTTTGCACATGTTACATTTAAAGTGGTTTGGGTAATCTGAATTAATGTGCCAATATTAAAGAGCTAGTGTAATACCTGGAAAATGCCTGCAATTAATTGTAACTTTCAGATATAGTCAGCTATTACTTCTTATATCTCAAGTATTTATTATTTTCTATTTGCTAATTAGAAGATTTTTCACCTGGCAGTACTGGGGTGATGTGTGGAGCAGCACTCTCTCTGGAGGGAAAAAAAAGTCAGTTCTGTTCCTCCCATCACATCAGCACTGAAACCACACTGACTATGACATCACTAGTAACCAATGAGAACCATGTCTCACTGCCAGGTTTCACTTTCACATGAAGCAGCAGGGACTGGCTCTCCCTGGTTACTTGTGATGTCACAGTTTCCTGCATTTTGATTGGTAGCTTGTAGCTCACAATCTTCCATCAATAAAACAGGTCCATGTTACCCACCTCCCAAATGCTCCTGGAAACAAGCTATCACAGCTTAGTATGCCAATCCTGGTCAAATTACAAAGAAAGAAAGAGAGGAGGAAGGAAGGAAGGAAGGAAGGAAGGAAGGAAGGAAGGAAGGAAGGAAGGAAGGAAGGAAGGAAGGAAGGAAGGAAGGAAGGAAAGAAAAAACTAATTATTTTTATATATTTATTTCATGAAAGTCCACTATAGGTCTCAATGGGCATACTTTACTTGCATGTAAAATTACTCAGCACTGCTTTGACTGTCTTTCTCAGCTTCTACTACTACTTGGCACTGCTATAAAATTACTTATTTTTGCTGATATACAACACAGGACCTGTATACCATTTTTTGGAGTTATTACTGTATAGGATGCACTTCTTTGGAGGTTGGGTAATCTGTGTCTGTTTATCAGCAGAAAGTGAAGCATGCCCCATCAGAACAAGCTTGCAGCATAGAAACATAGAATTTGATGGCAGTTAAGGACCACTTGACCAACAAATTCTGCCCATGTTTTCCGTACCTAAAGTATTATTGCAGACCCTAATCTGTTTTTGTCTCTGGCTCTTTCTCCCTGCCACCTTCCTTTCCACTAAGAGACCCTTATGCCTATCTCATACATTGTTGAACCCCACCACTGTCTTCACCTCCACCACCTCCAGTGCAAGGCTGTTCCAGTCAACCAGCACTATTTCTGTGAAGAATATCTTTTTCACATATCTCCTGAATCTACCCCCCCCATAGCTTTATGGCATGTCACCTTGTTCTTGATCTCCTTTTTCCCCAAAAAATACTTGCTCCTGTACCTTATTTACCACCATGAGGTATTTAAAGATCTCTATCATATCCTGCCTCTCCCACCTTCTTCCTGGGTGTACATATTGGAAGTCCTTTAGTCTTTCATTGTAGGGCTTTTGGTGCAGACCATGCACCATTTTAGTTGCCCTCCTCTGGCCCACCTTCACTCTTTCTATTGTCTTGTGGAGATATACTGTAGGTCTTGATTTTAAAAGGCCTGAGAATGCCACACACCCCTGGTGCACCAGTCATTTGGTGCATGGGGCTGCGGCATTCTCCCGGCTGATGATTGGAATTTTCCGTCCCGAGTGCCAAATGCCACAAGTTAAACCAGCTTTTCCATGATCTAACATGCTCTATTTTGGTGACCCTTTTTACAGGGCTTACGAAAGCTGCCATTAAATGAGGAAACTGTTACAACAGTGCCTGATGTGCTAAAATCAGGTGCAGTTGCGTCAAAGGAGTTTGGTGCAGCTGCACCCAAAAATTGGTGTAACACAAGGCTTAACTTAAGCCCTGTATCATTTTTTGAAAATCAAGCCCTTGGTCTCCAGAAATGGAGACAGCACACAAGGTAGAGTATTACCAGCAATCTATACCAGGGTAAATCACCTCCCTGTTTCTACTGGTGATACTCCTCTATATGCACCCAAGCATCCCACTAGGCCTCCTAACTGCCTTGTCTCACTGCCTGGCCACCATTAGGTCATCCAGTATGATTACCCCCAGGACTCTTTCCTGCTTGGTGGTCATCAATACCACTCCACCCTATTTGTACACCGTCCCAGGTTTCTGTGCCCTAAGTGCACTATTCTACACTTTTTCACATTGAATCCCAGCTGCTATACCTCTGAGCAGGCCTCAAAGTTTCTCACGTCTCTGCTCATACTTTCCACCCCCCAACCCCCAGATTGTCTACCCTGTTGCAGATTTTATTGTCATCCACAAAGAGGCAGACCTTGGCTTCCTGCTCCTCTGCAATGTCACTTATAAAGACATTAAAGATAACAATTCACAGCACTAATCCCTGAGGCATCGCAATGGTCAACCTCTCTTCCTTGAAGTGAAGTCCATTTACCACTCCGTCACCTATCCACTAACCATTTTTGTTATCCAGTTTGCCACCTTTGGACCCACTCCAAAGCTATCCAGCTTGCTTACTAGTCTTCTACGTGGAACACTGTTGGAAGCCTTATTGAAATCTAAGTAGGCCACATCCACTGCTCCACACCCTTCTCTAAATCCATTGTCACCCAGTCAAAGAAATCCATCAGATTTGCTTGACATGACCTCCATCCCACAGCCATGAATCCATGCTTCCTCCGGTCTCATAGCACATTGGATTCAGAATATTCCACAATCTTTTCCTTCAGCAGTGTTTCTATAAGCTTTCTCACCTCTGATTTCAGGCTGACTAGCCTATAATGACCAGCCTCCTCTCTGCTGCCACTTTTGTGAAGAGGGACTACATCTGCCATCCTTCAGTTTTTTAGAATCACTCCTGTCTACAGTGAACTGTTTAATAGGACTTTTAAAGGTGCAGGCAGTACTTTACTGAACTCAGTTTCCTTGGATGAACCCAGTTCAGTCCCATTGCTTTGTTCGCTTTCAAATTAGTGAGTCCCTTTAGGAATCTTACCTCTGAATCAGAACAAGTGTCCACCTCCCTCCCTCCAGTGCTCCTGTTAATATTTTGTGGCCCTTCCAGCTCTTTCCTCTATGAAGACTGAACACAAATATTTGTTCAGGATGTCTGCCTTTTCCTGATCTCTCTCTGTACAGTCACTCCCTTCCCTTTTTAACCTTTCAATTCATTCCCTGGTCTTCCTATTTTCACTTGCATTATTAAAGAATGTCTTATACCCACTCATTGACACTTGAGCTACTCTTCCTTCAGTTTGATACATTGTGCATCTTATTGCTTTCCCTGTTTCCCTCATTTCCCTGATACATCTCTGATACATCTCTCTATCCCCTTCCCTCTGTGTCTCTATATATCTTCTGAATACAACCCTTTTAGTCTTTACAGTTTCCTCCACCTCTTTCGAGAACCATAGTGGTCTTTTTTCATCTTGCTCACTTGCTTGACACAGAGGTTTGTCACCTGACTATGCCCCCTTCTAGCTTCACCCGTGGTTCCTCCACCTCTCTGGTCATTCCCCCACCAAAGCATCCCTGAGGCATTCAATTATTGTTATAAAATTTACCCTCCTGAAGTCCAGCACCCTTGCCTTTGTGTGGTTCAGTTCTGCAACTCTCCTTATATTGAACCACACTGCACGGTGATCACTGGTCCCCAGGTGGCCTCCCACCTTAACATCTGCAACACTATCCCTGTAAGTGAGTATCAGATCCAGTATTGCCACATCATGAGTGCATTCACTGTCTATTTGCCTGAGAAATGCCCCTGCAGTGAGTCTAGGATGTTCCTGCTTCTAGCTGATGCCACAGGTGGGATGCTCCAGTTACACCCAGCAGGCTAAGTTGCCCACCAGCAGCATATCTCCCTTTTCGGCCATTTTGCTAATAGCTTCCACCAGTACCATCTTTACAAGCCGGCTTGGGAAGGGGGCTCCATGACAGCACTACCGGGAAATTGATATAAGCACAAGAAAAGAAAAATGAAGTAATATCATTTTTTTTTAAAGTTACTTTTTTCCGTACTATGACTGACTGAAATGGTTTTCTCTAGATGAAAGTATTATTTCTTATTGGTTGAATGTACAAATAGGAGGGACTGAGGCTTTAGAGTGTATGTGTGTGTTTTGGAGAGAGGCACAGGCACCAAATGGTTTGGATAATTCTTCTCTCCTAGCATTTTTTAACAAATCATGCATACTGCTCTTCATGAAACTGCCACTTCAGTGTGCCACATCACTGCCCTGTGACATGTTTTTTCTTGTCTAGTCATGTGTTGACACTATGTTCATGATATCCTGTAGGATAACTAGGCATAATGATTGGAAACACACTGCAATCAAAAAATAAGTAGTGATGGCTCTGCCCATTCTTGCCAGCTCATGCCTGTAGGTACTGATTTACATAGCCTTGACTTAATACCTGACAAAGTCAGTGACTACATAAACTGAAAATCTCAACTGGGTGAAATATGTGACTCTGAGTTGTTCACAGCCTATTCTGAATCAGATGTACAACACTGTTTTAAAAGTGAAGTCTGAGCAAAACTGTATCTTCAGATCTATTAAAGGCACAATTTCCTGGGGGATGACTTGATATTTGGCTGAGCCACTGACTGCACCACACTAAAACTTCACAACAGGATGAAACACATCCACAGTTTGTTAGTCACAGTCATTACTGGATCAGATATACAAACTGGTTTTAAAGGTGATGTTTGTTCTGGAGAAGCCATGTCAGACTGCTTTGAATAATAATTTGCATACCCATTATTTCCATGCATGGGAATTGAGGCTTTAGAGGACATTTAGTCTGTTGTAGTATGTTTTTATGGATACCACTGTACACACTGCTCTTTCTGAAACAGTCTGTTCAGTATGCTACCTCAGAGTGAACTCACTGCCCAATTTTCATGGGATGACTTAATACCTGGCAGAGTCAGTGACTGCATAAACTGAGGAATCTCAGCAGGATAAAATATGTGGGCCCAATTCGGAAAGCATTGGGAATGACACAAGGTGTTTGCATCAAAGAACTATGGCACAATGACATCACTGTGCTGCACCTTGCATCTTTCCTGATTCAGGAATGTGAACTGCAACAGTTGGAGGACTGCAGGCATCAGCCGGGCTTGTGCCATCCTTGACACAGTTGCAAAAGTGCACCATGGTGGAAGGGAGCATGCACTAGGGCAGTGCTACAGCATCTCCATAATCAGGATTTATGAAGCCTTCCAAAAGGCAGCATAGTCTGCTACAGTTAGACCAGCCCAGAGCTGGTCTATTGGGTCACACGCCACCCTGTAGCTGTCACCCTGGGCATCCTTTGCTCATACTGGACCCAGACAGTGGCTGAGCAATACTGGAGAGACTGGCAGCATCCCACCATAGCAGATTGATACTCATAGTGCCAGATGTGTGTCTGCCCCCCATGGATATCATGGGCACAACAGCGGCCATGTGATGTTCCCATCAGGGATCAGGTATGACCCCCACCATCCAGCTCTACTACTACGCCCTGTCAACTATGATCTGTAGGTTATCGACTTGTGCCATGTCGGCTATGCTGGGTCAGCCAGAAAGTCTAGTTTTATAGTTATTGTCATTTTTAAGCACTTCTAATTGTTTTTAACCATTGTATTTATTTTGTCATTGTGTTACTTTGTTTTGTTTTATTTGTTGTAGCTGAATACAGCAACAGCTGTGGTTGTCATTTTGGAGTGGCTTTTTCGATCACTGGTTTATGAAAAATGTCAGCTGCTTATGACATTTTCAATACACATGCTTTACATGCACTAGCTGTATGAGTGGTACTGTGTTTGATAATTTTGGCGCTTTGTATCAAACACCGAAATAGTGTATCTGCTTTTGGACTGTTTCCTGATCTGTAGGGAGTCACCATGGATGATTGCTGGTTGCTGACAGAAACTGGCTCTGGGAGTTGAGGGATTTGTGGACTGGAGTGGCTGCTGTCAGAGGTTGAACTACCTGTGACCGGGAGAACATACTTTACCTGGTGTTCTGTGACTTGGAGGAGTGTCTGTAGGAATGGTCGGTGCAGTAGTGAAACCGCGTTGGAGAGATGTCTGGGCTGCTCCTATAAGAACCTCAGTGGAGTAGAATCAGGGGCTGTGGCCAGGAAAGATCACTCTGCCATGTGTGCAGCGGACTGGGCTAGCTGGATAGGCTTGCTCTGAGGTGGGAGTAGGGTTTGGTTGTTTCCCCTGTGGGGTCCAAGGATGCCTATTGAAAGGTGGGTTTTTCTCTTGGTCCCCTTAGGTCACTGGGGCCATCTGACTAAGGTTGGGCTGCTCCGGGTATTTGAGTGGGGGTGATTTATTGGACCCTGGTGACTGCATTGGAGTTGAGTCGGGGCTTAGCAATACAGCTGTTGGATCTATTTTCTCGAGGATGGCCTCTGTGGTTTTGGAAGATCTGCCACTTAACCTGGAACTTTCTGGGGATTTGGATTACCTCAGGACTTCTAATTTCATGGTATCCACATGTGGTACTGTATTGGCTAAAGAAATGTACTTAAGGGGGTAGTGAGAGTACCACAGTTTTTTTTTTTTTTTTGCATCTATTTAACAGTTGTGGCAGTGAGATAGCTACTGATTCTGGACAATTGTGAGGGTGGTGGTGAGAGCCCATCCTTGAACATTTGAACTTAATGGTGAAGTTTTGGCATGCTTCATTATGTAAACTGTGTCATTTTCTTTGAAACTAAGCTGGAAAGTGAATTGCTCAAATTTTTTTTCTTTGATGTGAGATTTTAATTGGTGGACTATAACCATTGTTACTATTGTTATTTGTTGATTTACAGGGTTCGTGTGTGTGTGGTGTGTGTTTTGGTTGTGCGTGTGTGTGAGTGGTGTCTAGTAATGTAATTATTTTGTTGGTTGGGGGTTAAGGGTTATTATTGTGTGGGTTGTAATAATTTGTGGGTTATACTGAGTTATGGCAATTTTATTTTGGGGTCATTGGGTGGTTGTGGGTAGTATTGAGGACTAGGCTATTTTTATGGACTGGCTGGAATATGTGTTTGGGACAGAGTTTAGTGAGGTGCAGCTACTCAGGGGATGACCTCCAGAACCTTCGCCCCTTCGAGCATCCAGCACTTCCAACAGAAACTTACAGGAGGTGCAGGGCTTTGGGAATAGCTCAGTGGGGAAGAGCTGTGGGAGTTGTACCTGAGTGGCTTCAGGGATGTCTGGGATTACAGTGGTGAAGACAAGGAGACACCCTGGGGTACCATGGTAACTTGAAAGGGGGATGTCTTGCTTGGTTCCCATACCCAAGGGCTCCACCCTAGAGTGTGAACAGAGGACGAGGCTGGTTGCCTAACCTCATCCAACCTGAGCTGTGTTATGCAATGGCAGGTCAATAAGGAACAAGACTCCTATTATGGTGGTCTTGATATCCTTGGTTGACCTGGCTTGCATCATGGAGACCTGACTGGATGAAAATGCCGCTTCTATATTGGAGGCAGCAGTTCCGGACGGGTACTCCATGATACACACCTCGAGGAAGGATCGCTGGGGTGGGATGGTGGCCATTTGTTTTAAATCCAGCCTAAACCTCTCAGTGCTAATGGTAGGTCCTACTTGGTCTTTTGTGTGTGTGGCCACCCGAGGTAGTGGCAGTGCGGGTTTCAGGGTCCTCCTGATCTATTGTTCCCCAGGGGTAGATGAAGATTTTCTGAGGGAGATTGAAGAGCTCATTGCTGGCCTGGTGTTGAAGTCCCCCAGGTGATTAATTCTGGGGGACTTCAATGATTGGGTTGATAGCAAACTTTCAAAATTTGGGAACAATCTCTTTAGGAGCATGGGGGCCGTGGGCCTGACACAAAATGTAACATCTGCAATGCACTCGTGTGGCCACATACCAGACTTGCTTTTTTCTATAGGTTTAAATATTATTAACCTCTGTGTTGATCCAGTAGATTGATCCAATCACAGCACCATGGGGTTTATGTTTGGGCTCCCCGAAATGGTCCTGCCCCTTCGGAGATGGTCTGGTACCACCTGTTAAGAGGAGTTTCCTCTATGGGACTGTTGGTGGTGCTGGACCTACTGGATGTTGTAGCAGCATGTGTGACTGGGTTGGAGGAAGCAGTAGCAGTCTATAATGTGGCTGTTGATGCAGCCTTTGACTCAGTCACACCCTTTCATGACTGCACCCTGTGTACTCACCAGAGACCTCCTTGGTTTGATGATGAACTCCAAAGTTTAAAAACTAGGGTCCGGAGGTTACAGAGTTTCTGGAGGAGATCTGGCCTGGTGGAGGACAGGTTGGTCCTGAGGTCACATTATGTCAACTACCAGGGGGAAATCTCCCCAAAAAAGGTGGAATTTCTGTCTGCGGAGATTGCTGCAGTGGAGAAAAGACCTGCTCTTACACATGGTAGAAAGCTTATACCTCTTGTGTATATTCGTGGAGGAAGAGCGGTTTTGTGCACTTGATGCGAGCAGCTGGCTCTGTTGTTCGCCGAAAAGGTGTCCTCCATCAGAGCTGACATTTCCTCGAGTATCTCTCGAAAGGGTTGCAGTACCCAGCCTGAGTCATGCTGGAACACTCCTCCTGTCTTGGATGAACTGGAGCTGACTGGGGTTGGAGAAGGTGATGGGGATAATCTCTAAGCTACAGCCAACACAATGTAATCTAGACCCAGGTCCAACCCCCCTGTTGGTTGGTTCTTTGGACCTAATTGGACCTGTGGTTGCCGAGGTGATCTGGAGTTCCTTGAGGAGTGGGGTCTTTCCACTGTCCTTGAAAGAGGTGTTGAGTAGACCCCTTTCAAATAAGCCCTTTCTGGACCCGGACTGCCTCGGCAACTACAGGCTGGTCTCAAACCTCCCTTTTTTAGGGAAGGTCATAGAAAAGGTGGTGGCAATACAGCTTGACAGACACCTTGCCTCTTCCTCTACCTATGAGCCTTTCCAGTCTGGGTTCTGGGTGGGGCATAGAACAGAGACTGCCCTGGTAAGGGTGCTAAATGATCTCCTGATGGCAAGGAATAGGAGAGCTCGTACCATCTTGGTTCTCCTGAATCTCTCTGCAGCATTTGATACCATGGATCATGAGGTGTTGCTTGACTGCTTGCCATTCTGGTGTGGCCTGTCCGGTAATGTCATCAACTGGTTCAGGTCATACCTGACAGACACAGTACAAAGGGTGGTAATGGGACTCGTCTCATCTACCCCAAAGTCTCTGTGCTGTGAGGTTCTGCAGGGTTCTGGCTTGTCACCCTTATTGTTCACAGTGCACATGCTGCCATTGGGGGACATTATCAGGTGGTACTGGCTGGGTTTTCACTGTTATGCAGATAATACCCAGCTGTACCTGTCCTGTGCACTCGATTCACAGGTGTCAGACTCCATATTTAATAGCTGCCTTAAGGAAATCCAGTTATGGATGACTCAGGATTGGCTTAGACTCAACCCAAACAAGACAGAGGTATTGGTGGTGGATCCAGCTCATCATGGGGGAAGGGGTATGGGGGTTTTTACTCCCCAGTCTAGTACTCGGTGTGGTTCCCCTTGCTCCCTCCAGGCAGGTGAAGGATTTTGGCATGATCCTAGATGACAGCCTGATGCTTGATGATCAGGTGTTGGCTGTGTTTAAAAGCAGATTTTACCATCTTAGGAGTATCACACAAATCCGAGCCCTGGTTCCCCCTGATGACCTGGCCAAGCTGATACATGAGTTAATCACTTCCAGGCTGAACTACTGTAATGCCCTATACCTTGGGTTATCTGGAGGCAACCTCAGCAGGCTGTAGCTGGTGCAGAATGCGGAAGCAAGACTTCTGACCGGAGTAAGGAGATGTGAAGATATTACCCCAGTCCTCCGCGGAATGCACTGGTTGCCGGGTAGGTGGAGGATTGTCTTCAAGGTAGGGCTCCTTACCAATAAGACACTGCATGAAGGGGGTCCCACCTATCTGCAAGAGCTCCTTGTCCCCTACTATCTAGCCTGGGCACTCCATTCTGCTGAGAGAGGCCTTCTTGGGATTCTCAGGTTAGGTTGCCGCTCTCTGGGGATAGAGAGTTTGTTGTGACCACACCTATCCTGTGGAACTCCTTGCCTGATGATCTGAGAAGGGATCCCTCAGCAGAAGGCTTTAAAAGGGGATTAAAAACCTATCTGTTCCAACAGACTTTTATTGATTGATTCAGAAATGCAATTGAATGTTTTTTATAATGATTTTACTATATGTCCTGTATAATCTGATTAACTGTATGGTTGTTCTGTTGTTTTTACTGTACAGTGCTCAGAGTCTTATGAATTGAGCGCTATATAAATAAAATATATGTCCATCTATGTATCTATGTATGTATGTATCTATCTGTCTGTCTGTCTGTCTGTCTATCTATCTATCTATCTATCTAACTATCTATCTATCTATCTATCCCTCAGGAGCCTGGCAGCCTCCAGGTGGGTCTCCTTCAATGGGTGCTGCTGCCACCTGACTGCCCCACAGTTGTGGGAAACCCCTTCTGTTCGCATTACCTTTGACACATGGCAGCAGTTGCCACAAGCTGAGGGATTTTGGTGCTGGAACCTCTCATGATAGTGAATTTGATGCAGGGTCCCTGATGCCCCAGTGATCAGTGCAACCTATTGTTTACCACAGCTTGTACTGATCTACAGTATGGAGCACTTTGGGAATCTGGCACTGTGTCTGTAGTTTGAAGTTCACAGCCTATACTGGATCAGATGTACAAGACTGTTTTAAAAGAGAAATCTATTCTGATGAAGCCTTATCAGCTGGCCTTGCAGAGTGATATGTATATCCATGATTTTGCATTGGACTTGAGGCTTTAGAGTGCATTTCATCTTTACTGCAGTGGCATCCTTTTATGCAACATTCTCACTGATCGTACTGCAAACTGCCTCTTCAATATGATACCTCCCAGTTTACTAAATGCCAGATTTAATGTTAATAAATATAAGACAATTGACTTAATAGTTGACAATGCCAAATGCCATGTTGTACTGGGAGGTTAGATGCTAGAAGCTGGGAAAATGAGAAAGACCTGTGGAAATGATACCGAGAAATATGAGTATTAAGAAATGCAAAAAAATGTCAGTAGAGGATAGCTAATGCAGTTTTAGGGAATATCAAACAATTTTTTTTGTGTGGCTCTAGGGCAATTATGTTACCACTGTATATGACATAAGTGATGCTGCCTCTGGAAAATTGTGTAGAGTTTTGTTTAGAAGGGGATGTGGGTGAAATGGAAAGAATCCAGTGAAGGATAACTACTGTAACATGATTATGGCATTGAAGGCATATCAAGAAAGTTAACAGATCTAAACTTCTTTTCACTAGACTATAAGAGACAAAGAAGGGATACAATAATTACTTACAACATTATGTAGTACATGAGGGTTTCACAGGGATCTAGCACATGTACATTGTACTTCTATTCTAGTGTCTGGGATTTGGGAATGGACTGGTGGAACCAGAATTTTGGCTGTCAGAGTTGCGGAATGCTAATAAGTGCAGTATGAGCCAGTCTGCAGAGGGAGATGGCTAGATTCTGCCATAATAGTGCCCCATCATAGTGGGATATGGAGTCTACTCAGTTTTGGCTGGGTGGTGCATGTATGCAAATGCATTATAATGTTTTATGCTGACAAGTGGCATGAACCACCATCAGGAGAGGTGGGAGAGAGAAACATATGGTCTAAAAAAACACATCACCATCATGATACTGGCCAGTGACAATCATGGCCCCCAGGCAGTTGAGCCCCCACTGTGAGCTGGGTAGGTGGGGTTAGAAGAGGACAGAAGTGTGGCAGTCACAATTTGTCTATGATTCCAGGCCAGAGGATTTGTGGATGGTATTTGAGGGAAAAAAAAAACTTCAGTAGATTAGAGAGACAGATAGATAGATAGATAGATAGATAGATAGATAGATAGATAGGTAGATATGTTCACATTAAACTTAATAAGATGGCATGATGGCATTCTGTGAGACTATGTAGCATGGGAGAACAAGAGGGAATGAGAAGAATCTGACAACAGGGGATTAATTTAGGCTGGACTTGAAGAGACACTTTATTGCCAACAGAATTGTCAGGCTGTGGAATAGCCAGCCAGATGAGCAATTAGGGTTCAATGGTCACTTCTATGTTAAACCCCAAATTTTGAACTTTAATAACCTCACAAACATTCAACTAATTTACATGAAATTTTGCAGGAACTTTTGAGGATCAATGATCTCTTGATTTGGCAAGTTGTGTTCCGGTTGGATGTGCCGGTGTGGAGATACACTGTCAAAAAATTTGAAAATTACCTCTTTTAGTCAAATCCTTTGTTACACTGCTGCACAAAAATGGCTTGGGGTTTGGTCTGACATTTTCAGTGTGTATAGAGTTTGGGTTACAGATGTGCCTTTTGAAGGTTTGATGGACAAATATTAATCCATTCAAAAGTTATTCAATTTCAATGTTTCCCATTATTTTCTACAGGAAAAGTAAGATGTGCCGTGCAAAGTAAGATTTCTTGATAGCGAAACAGGATTCTTTGATCACGAAACAGGATATAATTGCACTTTGCACTTTAATAACTTCACAGCCATTTTTGCAATTTGCATGAAATTTGGGATGTGCTGTCAGAGAACAAGTTTTGTTGCAGTTGAATGTTCGGGTGTGGAGATATGAGGCCGTATTCTCAAAGGGGGCTGTGTTCGGTGCAAGCTGTGGCAAACCACAGCTTGCACCAAAACCCCCTGCACCAGGCACCCTTCACCTGATTCAGGTACAGGAGCGGTTCCAGTGCATAAGTCCCTACACTTGCAGTAACTTCACCCATGTGTTAAACACATGGCGCATGGGAGAGTTTGTTGCAAGCCCCATGCAGCACTGGCTGGATGTCCCTGAGCCCCAATACACATTATGTCCCCATAGGGCATACAGGGCAGGAGTGCCTGCCTAATCCCGATGTGCCCCCAACATGAATAGATACAGTGCTCCCCCAGCCCAGATCCCAGTGTCCCTTTCAGTACCATGGGAACTGCCACCAACTTTCCCACTGATTTTATGCCCCCACCCATGCAGGTAGTGCTCCTCCCATCCCCAGACAGAGTAGGGGATAGGCACAGTGCTCTGCACACTTCTACGGCTGGTTCCCTATTGAACGGAATGTGCAGGTGATTGTACAGTGCATGTGCTAATAGATAGCAATTAGCACATACACTGTACAGTCCGCTGCACATTCTGTTCAGTTGTGGACCAGCCTCGGAGGTGTGCAGAGGGCTGTGCCAGTCCCCTGCTCTGTCTGGAGATGGGGAAGGGCACTACCTGCATGGGTGGGGGGGCACAGGGCACCAGTGGGAGGGTTGGTGGCAGTTGCCATGGTACAGATAGACACACCATGATCTGGGCATGGGGGCACTATATCTAGTCATGTTGAGGGGCACATTGGGGATCTGGTGGGTGAACCTGCCCTGTATGCCCCATGGGGGCACAATGTGGATGCGGGATCTGATCACTTTTTGGCACTTGTGGGGCACAGGGGGTTTGGGGAGTTGGGACACATGGCACTACCAATAGGACATCTCTCCCAAGGGAGCTATTTCTAATTCCCCTTATACCAGCCCTGGCTGGTCTAAGAGTACTTAGAATTTATCCCTTTAGGAGATCTTTGTGAATAGCAGTTGTGGGGCAGTGGTGGCTTGTGTCTGATGCAGGGCACATAGTGCCCTGTCACAGCCCATGTCTGGGTGCAGGGCTGGTGCACACCCGTTTTGGGCAGGCAGCCTGTGTTTGATGCAGGCTGCCTTTGTGAATTGCTCCTGGCCTTACCTTTCACCATGCCAGAGCCTTTGAGAACTGGGGCCATGGAGTTCCAAAATGTGTAAATCACCACTTTTTTGTCAAATTATTTCTTCACTTCTATGTTAAACTGAATATTTTATGCTTTAATAGCTTTGGAACTATTCAGGTGATTTATATTAAATTTGCTATGCCCTGTCAAAGACCAAAGATCTTTTGATGTGGTAAGTTTTGTTTCAGATGGATGTGCTGATGTGGAGACATGGAGTCCCAAAATGTGTAAATCACCCTTTTTTTGTCCAATTCTTTCTTCACTTCTGTGTTAAACTGAATATTTTGTCCTTTTATAAGCTTGCAACCCTTAAGGTGATTCACAGGAAATCTGTTGTGCCCCATTAGGAACCAAAGATCTCTGAATGTGACAGGTTTCATTCCAGTTGGATTTTCAGGTGTAGAGATATGGATTTCCAAAATGTGTAAATCTCCATTTTTTGTCAAATTCTTTATTTACTTCTTTGTTAAACTGAAACTTTTGTGCTTTAATAACTTTACACCGTTCAGCTGATTTGCATGACATTTGGCATGTCCCATCATGGACCAAGAATCTCTTGATGTGGCAAGTTTAGTTCTAGTTGGATATGTGGTTGTGGATATATGGAGACCCAAAATGTGTGAATCACCAGTTTTTTGTCAAACTCTTTCTTCACTTCTATGTTTAACGGAAAGGTTTGTGCTTTAATCACTCTGCAACTGTTCAAGTAATTTGTATTGAATTTGGCATATATCATCAGGGACCTAAGATATAGATATATATTTTTTGCACCTCCCCATTCATCCCTGACCATCCTCTCCCTCGGGTCACCTAGGTGCACCCTACTTTCTCTCCCCCTCACTGCCAGCCAATGCCCCATACTGCAACCCCTCAGGGAACCTGATGTATCTCTTCATCTGATGAGTCCCCCCTTCTGAGGAGAAAGTGCAACTAGGTGCTTCTAATTTACCTGGGTGCTGCTGGGGTCACTCCAGACTATCCAAGGCTTTATGGCACCTTCATCCAGTCAATCGGGGGCATTTTCCCTGGTTTTCTTTGGAAGTGTGACATGTCATATGATGTTGAGGAGAGAGCCAATGTCCATCACACTTCCTCCAACAGCAATGCCTGACATGCTGCCATGCCTCTGGCCTTGACCAGGGGCCAGCAAACACTGGGCCATGTATCCCCCTTCCTCCCAGGAGAAGGTGAGCAGCTGTGAGATGCTCAAGCCATCTCCCCCCAACCAGCACTCTGATGCCCTGGTCCTTTCCCAAACCTTGGTCAATGGCATCACAGATGGAAATCCAACTGCTGTTCCAGTGGGCCAGCCTAGGGACCTCAGATCTTTTTATGTGGCAAATTTAGGTTCAGTTGGATATGGGGGTATGGAGACATGAGTCACATAAAATGTGTAAATTGCCATTTTTGTCAAATTCCTTGTCAACTCACTGCACAAAAATGGTGTGGAATTTTGGTCTGAAATGTTTATAGTGTATAGTACATCATTGTTCTATATAGAAATTCATCCTTTTCAAAATTCTGTTGTACCACAGTTCAAATGTCATGGAATGTGAGTTTTCTCTGTTAAAGAGAAAAAAAATGTGCACAATTCACATAATACTATACACTATAAAAATACAGGATGAGCAACATTATGCATAATCATTGTGTTCTGCTATGTCAGGGTTCTGATTCCACAGAACTTTCAAGCTTCCTTCTTGAGGTCAGATGGAATCAGAATCCCTCTGAGGCAGAATACACTTGTTGTGCAGAGCTACCCATCCAGTATTCTCTATAGGGTATAAAGGTCTTGGGTAACAGTGGTGACTTTTGAAGGTTTGGTGAAAAAATATTAATCTATTTAAAAGTTATTAAATTTTGAAGTTTCCCATCATTTCCTAATGGAAAAGTTAGATGTCAGGCTTGAAAAAGGATTCTTGATCACAAAACAGGATTCTTGATCACAATTTGTACTTTAATAACTTCTCAGCCATTCATGTGATGTGCAAGAAATTTGGCATGTGTTATTTGGGACAAAATACCTCTTGATGAGACAAGTTTTGTTTCAGTTGAATGTGTGAATGCGGAGATATGTAGTCTTACAAAATGTATAAATTACAGTTTTTTATCAAATTCTTTTTCACTGCGTTGCTCAAAATGGTGTGAAATTTTGTTCTGAAATGTTTAGGGTATACAGTTCTTGGGGCACAATGGTGCTGTTTGATGCTTTGGTGAAAACATTTTTTATCTGCTCCAAAATTATTACATTTTAATGTTTCCCAATATTCTATTAGAAAAGTTAGATGTGAGGCTCAAAACAGGATTCTTGATCATAAAACAGGATTCTTGATCACAATTTGCACTTTAATAACTTCACATTCGTTCAAGTGATTTGCATGAAATGAGGCGAGCACTATCAGAGATCAATGATCTCTTGATGTGATAAGTTTTGTTCTGGTTGGATTTGCAGATGGTTAGATATGCATTCTCAAAGAATGTGTAAATTACTGTTTTTTTGTCAGATTCTTTGTCACCGAGCTGCATAACAACTGTGTGGAATTTTTGTCTAAAAATCTTGAGGTATATAGGTTTTGGGGCACAGTGGTGCCTTTTGAAGGTTTGTTTAAAAAATATGAATTTGTTCCAAATAGAGACGTGCCAATGTTTAATTTCACTGGTGAAGTTCTGGCGAAGTTAGCAATTTTGCAGAGTGAACTATTTCATAAATTATGATCATTCCACAAAATATTTTGTGGGTGCGAATTTGTGAAATTCTGCTCACAAAATGTTGCGTTTCACCCTTGAATGGCGAGATTGTGCCCAAGATTGGTGAAATTCCTTGGTTCATGGAAAAAATTCCATATTTCTGGGTTGGAGTTTTGCATATCACATCCACAAAATATTTCACAAAATGCCCAACATTTGCAGAATATTTCACAGAGCAGAGTTTGCCAGCTTCACCCATCTTTTGTTCCAAAGTCATTAAGTTTCAAAGTTTCCCATTATTTCCTATGGAAAATTTAGATGTGAGGCTCAAAACATGATTCTTTGATCATGAAACAGGATTTTTGATCACAAATACAGGATTCTTGATCGCAATTTGTGGAAAAATAAATTTTATGTAGCTGTTTCTTTGTCACCTCACAGCAAAGAAATGATTTGGAATTTAGGACTGAAATGTTCAGGGTAGAAAGGGTTTGCTCCACTGATGTGCCTTTTGCAAGTTTTGTGAAAATATAGTACTTTTGCTTGGAGTTCTACGGATTTGAATTTTGGTTGATTTCCCATAGAATAACATTGTACTGGTAGGTTTACAGAGACATTTCTTTGTCACTATGATGTTAAAAAACAATTTGCAATTTTGCTCTGAAATTTTTAGGGTACTGACGGCTTGCCCCACAGATGTGCCTTTTACAGATTTGGTGAAAATATATTACTTTGCTCTGGAGCTCTGCAGCTTTACATTTTTCCTTAATTTCCCACAGGATAATATTGTAATGTAATGTGTACGCAAGCATGTCTTTGACACTTACTGCCAGGCCCTGTGCTCCCATACACAAATATGGGTACTATTAAGGAGTATTGCATGGAAGGTCATGCATGGCTCAGAGGGCCCTCAGCTCCCAAAAAGTAGTATGAATACTACTAGTGACTGAAGGGTGTATAGCAAAGCAGGCACTCCCACACACAAATACACAGAGGAGTATGAAGTGATGGCAGTGCTGGGCCCTGCAATCCCACAAGGAAATAAGGATACAATTACAAACTCTTAAAAAATTATGGAAGGTTAAGACAAATGTGTACATTCAGGAAACCTTAGAAGGGGGGCTTGCCCCCCTCTACTTCATGCAGCTTGACATACAGATTAACATATATGTTGACTAACACTTAGCACCTGATAGTTTAGGAATTAGGGTTGGGGTTAGGGTTAGGGTTGCTGTTATGGTTAAAGGAAATGTGTTCACTGAGGAAAGGGTAGGAGGGGGGCTTTGACCCTCCAGTTTATGGGGCTTGTCCCAAAGAGTAACATAAATTAAGGTTTTCACTTAACTTCCACCAGTTTTGGAATTATGGGTAAAAACCTGTTTGTGGGGCATAACTCCTTCAATTTTCATGGGAGTTTTCTGAACCTTGGTGAGCTTGTAGTCCAAGATGAGGTACATATGTGTGTGAAGAGTTTTTAAGATCAGCCTTGAATTCTGCATTTGAATCATGTTTAATTTTGGTCAAAATATCAGGCTGCTGTGAGTACCCTGTGATGACTATCCTTGATATGATTCATTAATGCTATAGTACTCAGTGAGATCTTTCATTTCATATATAGTGTTACAGTTAACTCCAAATATTGAGCAAGCTATGACCGGTGAATGTTCTAATATTATAGAAATATTTCCTTTTGCACAGGTTTAGGTTAGGTTATATATCTGTTGGAGTTAATGGGGGAACACATATCTGATATTGCTGAAGATGCTGAGGTATACCTTCTGCTGTGTGTTCCCCCCATTAAATAGAACTTATTCTGGAGTTAGGTTAGGGTTAGGTTACGTATCTGTTGGAGTTAATTGTGGACTCATACAGTATGTGATATTGTTCAGGGTGCCGAGGTACAATTTCTGTCATGTGTTCTCCCATTAACTATTGTTCCAGAATTAGAATTAGGGTTGGGATTTGGGTTCAGGTTAGGTTATATGTGTGTTGGAGTTAAGGTGGGGGGCACATTTCTGAAATTGTTCAGGGTGCCGAGGTACACCTTCTGTTGTGTGTGCTCCCCCATTAAATATTACTTGTTCTGGAGTTAGGTTAAGGTTAAATTATGTATCTTTTGGCATTAATAGGGGGGCATATATCTGATATTGTTCTGGGTGCTGAGGTATACTTTCTACCGTATGTGTCCCCCATTAAATATTACTTGTTCCTGAGTTAGGATTAGAGTTACCTGTTCAAGTTAGTGTTACAAAGATGTTTGTGACTTTGGGTATGAATACTGTTAAGAACTGATGCATGGAAGGGCACACAAGGCCCAGAGGACCCTGCTCTTCTTCACATGAATATATATACTATTAAGGAATAATACAATAATGGCAGTGCAGGGCCCAGAGGGCTCTGTGCTCCCAAAGAGAAAAACGGATACTATTAGAGACTGATGCATGGATAGCAGTGCAGGGCTCTCTGGGCCCTATGCTCCCACATACAAATATGCAGAAGAGTTTGGAGTGATGGGAAGAGGCAGAGCCCAAAGGACCTTGCATTCCCACAGAGAAATAAGGATACAATTACATTCTCTTTAAAAAAAATAAGGAGGGTTGAGAACACAGGGCCCAGAGGCCCTGTGCTCAAACAAGCAAATATGCCTTTGATTATATTTTCTCAAAATACAAGGAAATTCTCTGCAAAAAAAAAAAAACAACATTTGTTTATGCACCATTAGGGTTCCTTATGATTATACTTTCTCAAAAAGTAGGGAAATTCTCTGAAAAAAACTTCATTAATTGTCCATTAGGTTTCCTGCATCTAAAGTATGGAAATTGCATCTTAGGATTCCCATCCTTAAGATACCTCCCCCACCCTCAGTTTCCAACCCCAGCACCCCACCCTCACTCTGCATGCAGGAACAGGTTTGAGGGGTGGGCCTTGTTCTTGCAAACCCTAATGCTCACCCTATTCTCTAATTATGTACCAATCTGAGCTTACTTACTCTTGGAATGAGGTGAGCATCATGGTTCAGAACCCCAAGGCACACCCTGCACACTTGTTCCTGCATGCAGGGTGGGGTGTTAGGGTTGGAAACTGAGGGTGGGATTGGGTCTTAGGTTTGGGAACCCTAATATGCAATTTCCCCACTTTTGATGTTGGAACCCTAATGGTCCGCTAATAAAGTTTTTTGCAAAGAATAATAACAAAGACAGAATCAGTTTAGGAAACTAAAAGGAAACTGGGTGTCTTACTGGATTTGAAAGGTGTTAGAGAGTATCACACCTGATGCCATGGGTGAGGCAGATTAAGCAGAAATTTCCTCTTTCTGTGTTGACAATCATAATGATTCAAATTTGGGTAACTTGAGTTTCCAGCTTCCTTGGTGTATGCTGCCCTCACTACACCAAAGAAATCTACACCTACTGTACTTCAGTGCAAATCTGTAGCGTAATGCATGTGCCAGCAGTTTAACAAGCAAAAGCACTAGATGTTGGTATTCATATAGGAACCTTACTTTTGTATACACTCTTGCTATACATTTTGTAGAGATTTAGGTGTTAAAATTAATCTTTGAATCCTGCAAATTAGGTCATCACCTGTTGGCGTAATGGTACATTTCTTACCTGCCATGCCAGAGCTCACACTGGTTTAAATCTCATACTGTACTTGGCATGTAAAAAAAAAAAATCACAATTCAAACTGAAGTCACTAAATATTATCACACTTCTAAAATAGCAGCTTTAATTAAGTCATAAGAAAGCTAACCACTATAATGATGTAAAATGTGAAATTGTAGAGCTGAAGCCTAAAACATTTATGCTCTTTAGATAGTGGCACAGCTATAGTAACTTTGGTAGTTTTTGAACAAAAGACTTTGGAATTGGAAAGTGATATTTGTTTATTTGAGACTATAATTGTACATCAACCGTAGGAAATGCAAAATGTAATTATACTGTACATCTTTAAAGAGCAACTCTCTACTACTGTATAATGAAAAACACTAGATTTATACCAAATATTTTTTAACTTTTTTATTTTCTACTTATTTGTTATTGGTTTTTTTTTACTTTACCCTGTTGTTTGTCTGCTATATAGTGTAGATAATAAAGGAATAATGCCTGACAGGTGGGTGTTATGCTGGGATAACATCCCACCTCAGGTGGTTGAGCCTGAGACCTCTGGCTGAGGGCTTCCAACACCCAAGAAGGGATGTCATCACAGCATAACACCCACTCTGGAGGGCATTATTCCTATTATACAATGTCTTGTTGTTTTTACAGAATAAAAAAAATATTTTAAAGCATATTTTTGTTAGTGTGCAAAAATATTTTTGTTTCTTAAGAGAAGGTGAATCAATGGCCTATAAATCCAATGCAAAAAATCAGCAGGGATGTTATACCAGGACTACATCCCTGCTGTGATGGCTAACTGACCAATCAGAAGCCAGGATTATTTCTTGCCATTGTATAATTAAGCAATAAGGCACAAAAGGGTGTGGTATATCATGGGATATCGTCACACCTTGGGTGGTTTGGCACGAGGTCGCAGGTCGAGTACGTCCAATGACCCGAGAAGTGACGATATCCCATGAAATATCACACACTGGAGTGCCTAATTGCTATTATGAACAGGAGTAATGGTTTTATAAATAAAAGATTAAAAAAAACACCCTTTAAACCTGTTAAAAAAAGCTTTTTTGGTAGTGTAGGAATACATTTAAAAAAAATAGTTCTAGAAGACAGCAGATGGTGCTGTTGTAGTTGGAGCTGACAGAAGACGTAACAGTATTGTGATGGTGTGACCTGTGACCTCTGCAACAGTGTCTTTGTCTGCCTCCCCCCGCAGTAGATGATCGCGGTAATGAGATTCTAAAGAGAAAATGAAGCCAAAGAGCAATATCACTGGATTAGTTCAAGTTTATTGCAGGAAAATTCCATTGAGCAAGCTCATTCACAAGGAGGTCCTGTGACATCAACACTTAAAGTACAAACATAGATAGGTAATAACAGTATATACATGAAATGCACGTTACATGATACAGGCTGGATATACATACAAGGGTACCACATAGGGTGACCGCAGGTGGTAAACATTAATATGAGACAGGGAAGCGACTTACAGGTTGCATACTGATAAATGAAACATGATGACTGGTGTGCAATACATATATTTGGCAGCTAGAACAAACAACAGACTATAACTGATATGGAGGAGGAGTGATTTGATAGAGTAGCAGTGGAGCGTAAGCATAGATAAAGCCAGGAGTAGAAGGGAAGGAAAGCAGTTAATATGACAAAGCAATTATACCTTACCAGTGGATAAATATGGCACACATGGGGAAGGAAGAGACTTAATGACAGTTACAGGTGTCTTTCATTTTGGCTGAACTTAGCGATTTGTAGAAGTTTATTGAAACTGTGCTAGTTAGTTTCAGTATGGTTTGTAATTGTTTCCAAATGGAGGGAAGGGCATATGCAATAGCACGTTTACCAAAGGAGGTCCTTGTCCTTGGTATGTCAAGCATAATAAAGTCAGATTTTCTTAACAAGTATGCACTATGTGAGATACTAATAAGGGAAGAGAGATAGCTTGGCAATTTCTGCAGGAGCAGTTTAAGAGTCCATAGCCCAGCATGGAGCAGGCGTCTAGTAGTAAGGGATGTCCAACCAACAGCTGCATATAAGTCACAGTGTGGTGCGAGCGGTAAGGGAGTTGGTAATGAACCATAGCACGCAGGTGATAAAGGATGTCCAGTTTACTTAGATTTGCAAGAGTAGTGGAGGAATAGATTACATTGCCATAGTCGAGTAGGGGGAGCAAAGTGGCCTGTACAAGCTTGTTTCGAGTTTCAAGGGGGAAAAGGGGCCTATTTCTGTAGAAGAAACCTAACCTTGCTTTGAACCTTCTAGAGACATCTTCGACGTTGTCATTGAAAGATAATTTATTGTCGATCCAGATACCCAGATATTTAAATTTGGTTACAACTTCCAGAGGCTCGTTTCGTGTAGTGACAATGAAGTCTTGGACAAGGGTATTGGGGGGGGGTCTGTGACAGAACTGCAGGGAGAATATCATAACTTTAGTCTACTTAGCATTGAGCAGAAGCTTTGTCTTTATTAGATTATGCTCAAGTTGTGTGAAGTCCGCTTGAAGCACTCCCTTGACTTCAGATAATGATGAGCCAGAAGTACACAACACAGTATCATCTGCAAAAAAGTGCAGATTGGACATAGCTATGTTAGTATCTAAGTCATTAATGTACAAAGAAAACAAGATAGGGACTAAGATGGATCCTTGGGGGACTCCTCTTGCAACTGGCAAGGCAGCAGAAAAAAAGTCTTCTGCCTTTACTTTTTGGAATCTTCCAGTTAGGTAGCTAGAGAACCACTGGGTGGTATGGTATGTGGCACCCAACTTTGCAAGGCAATTGACTAATAGTTTGTGATCAACAGTATCAAAAGCTTTGCTGAGGTCCAAAAAGACTGCACCAGTTACCTTCTTAGCATCTATAGCAGAAGTCCAATCATTGGTTACTTTTGCTAGTGCAGTGATTGTGCTATGATTAGCCCGGAAGCCGGATTGAGCTGGGTTAATGAGAGAGGATTAGGAAGCAGCGGGATTGAGAGGACAAGTGTGTCTAGTGTTCCCATTTTGAATCTGCGTGTGTCTGTGAGACATGGGAATAGTCGTCTGCTCAGTGTGGCCTGCGAGTGGCAGCAGGTTGGTTTTATGTGTTCCACAATGTTTTTAATGTCCGTCTGAATGTTGTGGGTCCCAGAGAGAGCAGGCAATATCATTCATTCATTTTTGTTTTTTTTTAAATAGCGGCCTACTACAAGTCTGGCTCACTCCGGACTGTGGGAGAATAAGAGCACTGCATGGTCACTGAGGAAGCTGGTGACCGGAGGTTTTCTGAAGCCATGATAATGTAGCCCGATATTATCATGGCTTCAAAAACCTCTTGGCCAATCAGCGTCACGTATTTAGGATCCCCAGTTCATAATGCAAATTATTTCACTGAGGCTTTTAAAATGTATCTGGCTCTCCCCTGCTAACCACACAATTGATGTTTGTGACATCACAGTCTATTGTTATTGGGAGCACTGTGATATCATAAACAAAAGTGCTGTGCGGTTAAGAGTGGGGAAACAAGTATTTTTATAGATAACTTTTAGATAGACTACCATTATGTGCTTTAAATCTTGGAAAGGACAGTTGAAAATGAAAAAAAATGTATCCAAACACAATGGGTGTTGCACTCTGTAGTAAACTGTAATAGCTGAAACATTTATGAAAGTACATGATGAAGTGCAGAGTTGCTTTTTAAATTGGATGCATGATCACTGAGAAGTTTGCTTGTATACACTTTGAACAGCTTTTAGAAGTCTTTGGCACAGAGGCAGTATTTGGAAGATGGTCCAGTTGGATATCATGGACTGTTTGAATTGGGACAGGATGAAGGTTTGCCACTGGACTTCAGGTTTCTCGTGGGATAGGGCAGATGAGTGTAGGGAGTACCTCTAAACAGGATGGACTACTTTACAATAAGAGTTTATAAAATGGGTTGGAAATTTCCTACTTTCTGACTAGCAAACTAGGTTCTGGAAAACACATCTTACTGCAATTCTCGACAACAGCCCAGGTTGGAAGATGTTTGTTAGTAAGATAGGGAATTTGGGAAACTCTCAACCAGATTCATGAGTCACTTAATTTATTCCTGATTTCCAACCTGGTGATGCTGAGGAGCTGGATGCCTTACCTCACGTCACTCCAGCAATTCAGGTTCAGGAACAACTTTGGGTCATTGGAGAGCCAGCATGGGTGGAAAGCAAGATTGAGCAGCCGAAAAAGCAGCTCTCCTCTTCTATCTCGGGGAGGTTGTGACCCCCCCATAGTTCTGTTCCCATCAGGTGGAGGTCAGATGGGTAGCATAGGCAGAAAGGGGCTGAGAGTAGCAGGAGGGTGCCTCAAGGATTGGCATGTGGATGCTTCCATGCATGCATGCTGTCCAGGGCATGGGGAGAGGGTGAAAAATGGGGTAAAAAATTGATAAAAATCTATATGAAGAAAAACATATTCCTGATTTTCTTCACAAACATGTCTGCCACCTTTATTCATATATAGTGAATACTGGATGGGTAACCATGCAGAACCAGTGTGTTCTGTCACAGACGGGTCTGATTCCCTGTGGCCTCGAGAGTGAAGATCAGGAAGTCATTGGAAATCAGACCCCAATGTGGCAGAACATACAGTTCTGCATTGGGTTACCCATCCTGCATTTTTTATATTGTATGGTACACCTCAAATTATTTTAATAGCATTTTGTGAGTGAATTTTGGCTTGCTAAATGTATTTTTCCCATTGCATATCTCCCAGAGATATGGCTTGCTGTTAGGAGAGTTTTGTGGTTGCTAGGGACTGGGCTTCCCTATGCTAGCAATGCACATTCCCATTGGTTGCCACTCTGCTGTGGTCAGGATTTACAAAAAAAAAATTCATGGTGAATGGATGACTCACTTAGCGAGTAGAGAAGAGCGCACGGAGGCAGAAACTTGTGAGTAAATAGATTTATAGGAAGCATATCTGGTTGATCCTGCATTTTCCCTTGAAGTGATTTATCTGCTCCCTTGTCAGAAAACTGCTGCAGCAATTTTTGTTTAAGTTCGAAATGGCATTGCCACACAGCTGTTTTTGGTTCATGCAAGGCTCGAGCTTTCAACTATAAATGAATGGAATGCTGTTCTGCACGTATGGTCAGTACAGCTTTCCATTCATTTTAGTGTATGTGGATGAACATCATTTTAGTAAGGCTGGATTTTGAGTCAGTATAACGTACCACCATACACTATATGTATATTATAGTAGCACAGTAGAGCCACTATAGTTAGGATTGAGCAGGGATTTCTATGTTAAACCTCAAACTTTGCACTTTAATATCATTGCAACTGTTGAACAGATTTGCACAAAATGTTGCATGCACAGTGTTGTGTAGTACATCTTTTGATGTGCTCAGTTTTGTTTCAGTCAGATTTGCCAAATCTGAGCTGCGCATAGTGCTAAAACATTATAATTTGCTGTTTTTTGCACTTTTTTGTCATCTTGCTGTGCCCAGATGGTTTGGAATTTTGGTCTGACTTTTTTGGGATAGAATGGGCTTGCCTCTCAGAAGTGCATTTTGCTGGTTTGGTGAAAAAATATTAACTCATTGCTTCCTACAATATGCCTGTAGGCAGCAGCAAATGTACCGCAGTGTGTCCTAGAATGACTACAGAAGTCACCTACAGACTTCCTGTGTGTCCTAGTAACGTCTGGAGATGTCATTCACATGTTTTAATTTTACTTGTCAGCCAGAAATGATTAGAATTGACTGCATAGTACCATTAGAAAGGTAATGTTGTGTTGAACAACTTTGCTACTGATAGTTCATGTGTATCATGTTCACTTTAGGAGTTATTCACATTTGTTTATGACATGGTGTGTATGGCAGAAATTTTGTCCATCAAGAGCCACCTAAGCACTTTGAAGGAAACATACATTCTGGGTATCCCAGCCAGTATAAAAGAAAAACTGAATTGAGCACAATTGATTGCATAGCATTGTTGGAAAGGCAATTTTGTATGGAACAACTTTGCTGCTGATACATTGCATGTATCATGTATGCTTTAGGAGTTATATGCATTTGTTTATAGTATGGTGTGTATGGTTCAGATTTGTCCCTCAAACCTCACCAATGCACCTTGACTAAAATGGGGAAACATTATTTAATACTACAGAAATAGCTGTTTTTTTTTTTTTTTACAAAGAAATTATTAAAACTACATCTAATGTTTGGATGCTTAATTTGGTGTTGATATGATACATGTTTCCCAACAAAAAAAGGCTTATGGTGCATTTTGTAGTGGAAAAAATATATTTCTTTGCTGTTTCAACAAGCATAGAAAAAAATAAATTACCTATTATTACTTACATGCCACCGTTGGAAAGGTAATTTTATGCTGAACAAGTTTGCCACTCATACTTTGTGTCTATCACTTACGTTTTTTGTGCTTTTAGCATTTGTTTGCCACATGCTGATTATGGTTTGATTTTGTTTAGAAAGGCCCAGGATTCACTGTTAACAGTATACAGGAGACAAGTGCTGCAACTTCAGAGAGCTCCTGTGGAGGCAAAGAGTTAATCCGTTCCAAAGTTATTTAATTTTAAAGTTTTGAGCATACTCAGTTCAGTCTTTTTGGATAGCTTCCTGGATAGGCAAAAGAAATGTGTCTCACAAAAAAGGATCCTTTCTTGTGAGTAGCCAATTCTTTTTTTTGTGAGAAGAAAAATCCTTTTTCACTTGGTGCCTTCTTTGCACTTTAATATCTTCATAACGGTTCAATGGATTTGCATGAAATATTATATGCTCGGTCTCGGAGGGGAGAACTCTAGACTTGACAAGTTTCCTTTTGGCTGTATTGGTGGACTCCAAGACTGGGACAGCGAAAAAACTAAAACAATTGCCGTTTTTTGCCTTTTTTTTAATATCTGTTAATCCGCCCCACTCCCCAAGCTCCACATCCTCGGGAGCACCTATGAAGACTGCCCCTGCCTTCGCCACCTAGATTCACCATTCTCGCTTGCCCCATGGAGCCATGGTTTCCCCCAGGTGGGATAGAGGTGGGGCAGCTACACCCCAACAATCCTGATTTCATCGGGAACTGGAAGGGAGGTTGGTGTTAGGTCATGAGGGGTAGCTCCTTGGTGCTCTATCTCCCCAGAGCCTGAAGAGCTTTTTCCATTTTTCCATGAGATAGAGGCATGTCCTGGCGTACTGGCATTACCACCAATGTCGCCTCTCCCGTCCCCCTTTCTGGATGCTGGTACTTTGCTGTGCCTCTGGCTTCCACCAGAGGTCAGTCAAGTGCCAAGCATTGACCCCCCTCCCTCCCAGGAGAGGAGAACTGTCCTCTGGACACTCAATCCTCTCCCTTCCCTGCCAACCCCCGAAGGCCTGAGCTCATTCCCGAATCCGGGTTGCCAGTGCGGCACTAGGTTTGGCATCCCACACCTCAACCCTCAGCACCACCAGGCTGGCTTGACATTTTTTGCTTTTGTCATCATCTAGCATCTAGACGGTTTGGAATTTGGTCTGAAATTTTTAGGGTAGAAAGGGCTTTGTCCTTACATGTTCCTTTTGCTGGTTTGGTGAAAAATATTAACCTATTGTAAAGTTATAAGAATCTGAAATTTCAGTTCTGAGTACAGTATGCTCAATAGAGTCTTTTGGATAGACATTTGATACCCTACTGAGCATGCTCAGATCCAACATTTAAAATGATTATAATTTGGAAGTGATTATTATTTTCTCAACAAGTCAATGGGCTCAGCATGCATTTTCAATAATGGAGTTGATGAGAGACAGACATGCTGCTATGCATTCTCTGGCCTGTAGAGTAGGTCAGAGAATTAAGGATATAATGCTTGAAACAAGGATTTTTAAAAAGGTATGCCACCTTTGCCTCTGTAAATGCCTATCTCCTTATCAGTAAATCTTTTGGTGCATCTCTGTCTCGCTGTAGTCCCCTGTGTTGTTCTATCTTCCCCATGGCAGAAGGAAGGCCCTCAGAGGTGGTGTAGGAGTTTATCCTATCAGGAGTGCAGGAATGTCCTGAGTGGAGGAAGGCTGCTTGAAATGGCTTGAGAAGCACAGGAGGCCAGCTGTGTATTTTGGAGTATTTTTACCAGCTTTGGATGTAAAATGAATAACATGAATGATATGAACAGCTTGAATACTCAAGAGTGAAAAGGATGTGTTCATTATTTTATCATGTTCTGCATTTTATTATGGGTATCACTGCAGTTTTATGTTTTAGTTTTGCGTTTGCTTATTCTGGTTTTTCTTTCACATTGTGAGTTTTTATGAACGTAGTATTTTGCATTAACAGGCTTCGTCTATTATTAGTTACTACTTTATAGTAAGTATTATTAATACTTACTATAAAGTAGTAAGTATTAAGTGCTTTTTAAACATTTTTGTATTTGATATTCTTTAAGGCATTTTTTTATATTCTCACCTTATGCAGATTAGTACTTGTGATCTCATGGTGTATATGTCAGCACATTGTGCAGACTTTTAGGCACTTTCATTCATTTTTTGGGAAGAGCAGAAGAGCAGCAGCTGATTTAGCTCTATATGAGCATTAGATCTTTCTTTTGATCTTGCTCTAGCTTCTAAAAACCTTCATTACATGGCTTATGGCAATTAAGTTTTGTGGCAAGAAGCCTTTGTTAAAATGGCCATTTATGTGAATTGACCCACTTTGTTTTGGTCTGTATGGTCTTGTATTAGGATGAATGGTCTCATCGACCCATTGTACATACTTTTGTGAAACTCCAATTTGGTACTTGGAGTTGAAAGACACAGAAGACACAGCATGGACTTCAGGCCTACATTGGCCTTCTGCCCATAAGCAGTAAGCAGCCAGAAAGCAGGATTTTATTATGCTTTGCTTCTCTTTTTAGCATTGAGATTATTTTTTTTTTGTTGTTGTTGTTGATTTTGCTCTGCTCTCCTCAGTTTCAATTTTTTAGTTATTAGAAGTATCCCTCTGGTTTTTTGAACTTGTTTTTTGAATTGAGCACAGCATATTATGTGTATTATATCATATGAACAGTATTCTTCGGTAATTTTAAGCAATGCATTTTGATTAAGTCAGAATATCTTTTATATCTTTGCACACAATACTTAGAAATTATTTTTTCTGGTCGTAGTGGAGCCTCTGGATGAACTTGGGGCAAGCAGGAATCAGAAAAATAAACATTCTGTTCAAAGAACCATAGGCTTCAGAGAAACAAGGCTCACTATACTGGTTATAGGCACTACTTAAACAATTTTGCCTTGACCTCATCCCTTCACTCTTCCCCAAAGGAAGATTCCACATAAAGGAAAATTCTATCATAGGAAAGAAAACAAAAAGAAAGGAGAAAGGAATAAAGGTGACAGACATCTTGAATACTATGACCGGGGATGCTTTTACAGGTTTCAGTGGTTTTATGAGTTAACATCCCATTGTGACTGTTTTAGATTTAATGACCTGTTTCATTTTTGCTTGAGTTTTGTTCAAGTACAGCTTGAGCACCACTGACTGAACATATGTGAAAAGTTTATCACACTTTTCACATTCATTGTTAACGTGATAGCTTGTTAACAGGCCAGATATGATATTTGGGACTTACTTATATATCTATTTAACACATTACCCATTTGGCTGTACATTGTACACTAATCTGCAGATTTATTCATCTATTTTTTTACATTTCAACAGTTTCTTAGGATGCCTACATAAAAATTAAGTATTATTTTTCTTTGGAAATCAGTTATAGTATTTGTTTGGCAGACCATATATTTGAAGCATACTTCTGGAATTGTAATAGAAACTTTTCTGGTAATTTTTTTAATTTTCCATTAATAGGAAAATTGATAGGTGATTCACCAGCCATTGAGAAAATGGTTAACACTAGAAGTAAGGCTGTAACTTCAGCTAATATGGAGGAACCATCTATTTTAATTAACTCTGATTTGGTGTCCCCACAATTAATCCAAACTTCATCTGATTACTCCCTTGACACAAATCAATCAGAAAATGTGTCTCAGGATAAAATAGTTCCATTAAACAAAACCAAAGTGAAAAATAAACCGCAGCAAGTTAAAAGAACTCAGAAGAAAAAAAAACTGATTACAAGGCTAAATTGCAGAATACAAAAATCATTAAACAGTCCAAAATGAATGATCATTTTGTAAAAACAAATGTTATAGAAATTGAGGAAGTTGGATTGAATACAAATAGGGTGACACTGACACCTCAAAAACTTATTAAGGGAGAATAACACTGCTTTAGAAATTTATCTGATTGACCCCCGGCAAGATTGTTCTAGATTATCTTCCACTCTCAAGATTTTCTCAAAAGATAATAATTCCTTCTTTTTAGATGATGACTTGAGTCATTCTGATGTTTCTGTTGTTACAGTTAAAAGTAACAGATCCAAAATAAATAATGCAGATAGTAATCTAATTAGTAATCATGACAATTACATTTCAATTGATTTGTATTAAGAGTCATTATCTGATATACTGGCATTTCTCCCCTGAACCATATGATACTAATTTAACTCAAAAAAAAAATGTCCATTAGTTAAAAACAATTATGACAGACCTTCATGATATCTTAGTTAGCCTTAACAAAAAAGAGAAATTGAGAAGCAAAAAGACAATGAGTGATCCTGTTTTGTCATATCCCTTTAGTCTAAATGAAAGGCTAAAAAATTTCATGAGAGACCCTTATGCTGCATATTTAATGACACTAGACAAATCTGTTGCTGTCTATAATGAAATTGAGAATCTAAAAGAGAATATTGCCTTGAATGGGTTTCATCTAGATGATATATTATTTAAACCTGATAAATTAATAACCCAACCAAAATCTCCATCTATAGTTTTGGAATAGGTTGTTAAGAATAGACCAGATTTTCCCCCTGTATGTATCAGTGTAAATCTGCAGGCAAAAATTGTCTGTAATAACCCAGTAGAATAGTGTTCAACCTGCTCTAGTTTAACTGAAACAACAGAAAACAATACAGATGAAAATAGAAAGACTGATCAAGACTTGGTAGTAAATAATAAGGCTGTAAATGAGAATATAACTGACCCTAATTATTAAAATATTTCTGCTATCAATCGTTTCTCAGATAACTGAATTTGAGAAGGAGATGAAAGCCTTTAGGAATGATTAATTGTGACATAAATAGGCAAAAAATAATCAACAAATTAATAACTGTGGAGTTCAAAGATCTCCTAATGATTCTGGAAATAAGGTTCTATATGATATTTCAGAATGTGCAATTCTAACCTTATATGGTTTTGATTGGTTAAATTATGAACATCCAGGAAGGAATAAGGAAAAAACTGTACATTCTATAAGAGCTACTACTGTTGCTGATTTACAGTATGTGCCATCCTCTTTGCTACAAGGAACAGAGGAAAACAGTCACCGTGGACTGGTTTGATTGTAACTGTAAGAAAACTAAATGAGATTTAAAAAAACTTCATTTGCAAGGTTAGAGCTACTACTACAAAATAAAATACAGCTACAATGAATGAAGCTAAAAAATTCTAAATCATATTTAAAAAAAATTACATGAAAAAACCCTTTATAGAATAAACTATTACAGATTGTATAACATTGTGATATTAAGCCCTTCTGGAAGTTAATGGCTTATGGATTCATAAATTGGAAGCCATCCTTGGAATCATATGTGCACCTACATTCCTGGGTTTACTTTTTCCTAGATAAAGAAACTCAAGCTAATGTTGGACAAAGATCTTAGACTTAGAACTTTTCACGGGTTTGGAAAATGATATTGAAATTGCACTCCAATCAAATCCATCTTTATATATAGCGCCTGTCCAAAAAGCTCTGACAACTGTACAGAGTAAAAGCTTTGGACAAAATATTATAAATAACAATATACTTTATAACAGTACATATCATACATTACAAAATATTTACAAATAAAATAAAAAAAACAATATATAGTAAAAACATTACCATCAAAGATTTAACAAAAGGTGACGTTTCAAAGCAGATTCTGTGTAAAATCTCTTTACTATGAGTTTGCTGACCTTATCAACAAGAGGGAACTTCCAAAAATGGTGGCCCTCACTTCATTTATAATCAAACATTTGATATGGACAAACAGCCAAGTTTTCAAGGCAGATTGCTGGCAGTTCTGGCTTAGCCTAATAATAAGGCCCCAGGCCAGGATGGTGTTGATATGAACATTTCCAAAGTTAATGTATACATCATGGTACCAATTCTCACATCTATTTCTAATGTTATTGCACATAGTAGTAAAATACCTCTATCAAGGAAGAGAACATATGTATTGCCAATCATTAAAAATGGTAACATCAAAATCTCTGCTATGTATATGCCCCTCAATATAAACAAAAACTGCTATGTTTAGGCCTGTCAGCCTGTTAGACTCATCTTCTAAAGTTGTTGCTTCAGTGTTGTACTTAAAACTAGTTAATTATTTAGAAATGTCAACTATATTTCAGATTTGCAGGCAGATTTTCATAACGGTGGCATTACAGTTAATCAGTGGATAATTATCTACCATGTACTTGAAAAAAAAGAACTTTCTAATACTGTCACAGTTACTTTAACCTTTATTGGTTTAACAAAGGCATTTTTTTGGTTAAATAGAAATATATTGAGAAAAAAGTTATTTCACACAGGCATAGTTAAAAATATTGTACATCTTACCTGTAAGCTCTACCCTCAAAATTGGTGTAGGATCAGCTATGCTAGAATGGGCAGTTTAACAGACCAAGTTAAAATAAACAAAGGTGTTAAACAAGGGTGTGTGCTTATGTTAGTTTTATTTAATATCTATACAAATGATCTATTAAATGCATTTGATAACAACGACATTGTCTACCCAAAAATAGAATATGGATCATGACCAACACTTACCTATGCAGATGACTTGTTTCTATTGGAGATGGTAAGCAACATTTGTATTTAATATGTAGTGCTACTGACTGTTGCTAAAACTGTCAAATCTTAGCTTCTACCTGTATACTGTAAGATAAGATTATAAAACAGGCAAGCAGACAGTTAGGTTATGTTTCATGTGGGGTGTTACTGATTGCTGCTAATATTGTTAATCTTTTGTTCTGCCTATATAGGATATGATTTAAAACAGGATGCTGAAGTCCACACAATACTAAATAATACAGGTGAGCAAAAGTTGTGATTTCCACCTTAACAGAACTTCCATGAAATATCATAACTTTCACCCAAAAGTTCAAAACTTCTGCCTGTAGTGGATCATAAATCTGCTGACTAAGTTTGTGTGAATTTTTGCCTGCCCCACTTTTGTCTAGTGCCCCTCCATCCTCCTCCAGTCGCCAATTGCTACCCAATTTAAAATTAATTCGCTGGTGGCTCACAGTCCCTCCCCCAACCTGATCACCTGACCCATATTTAAAAAACAACTCCCTGGTAGCTGGGGGTCCCTCCTCCCACCCAGTCATCTGCTGACCAGTGTAATCCCCCATCCTGATCCCCGTTATAGTTAAAAAAAAATATCCATAGTGGTCTAGTGAAACTCCACCTCCCCATCTTCGATCCCCAGTCCCTGAATTACAATTGTATCCCCTGTTGGTCTAGTGAACCCCCTTCTCTCCACTCCTACAGGCAGTGTCCCACCACCCCACTCCCCCATACCAAACCCAAATGGGTGACCAGAACAGCCCTTCTCTCTCCTCCACAGCTGGCTGCTCACTGAGCTGTCAATGAATGAGCGCATGCTTGCACCTTGGTACCAATGCTCTGACAAACTGACCATTAAGACAGTGATGTAGGACTTCAAGAGGCTAAGGAACAGATTGAAAAAGCACTTGGCTTCCTTGACCTTTTCTGAGGTCCTCTCTGTATAGGGTAATGAGAAGGGGGAGGATAGATTAAAGTAGGAAGAGCTTGAGAAGTTCAATGAGTCGTTAAAAAAGGTAGCATCAGGTACAGTTGTACCACTTTGTGTGGGACTGGGGGGCTTCTGGGACAGGAGGAAATTCAAAAGTGATGGCCTTCACCTAACATGAGGTAGGTGAAGTGCAGACCCTAAACAGGACTCCACAAGGGATGGGGCAAAGTATACAAGAAGTAGTAGCATAATGGAATGAGTTCTGGTGACTGGGGAGTGTAGATAAAATAGATCTGCAAAAAAGGAAAAACACAAGACACCTATTATTTAAAAGAATTGTGATGAGGGAAGTTATTCAAAAAACAAGTGGAGTGGGAGTGTAAGATGAAGGATGGTGTGCCTCAATTCCTGGGGTCTGAGTGATAAAATTGGCAAACTCCTGGCACTGATGGCAGACTCTGGGCTGGATCTAGTGACCATTACAAAAACTTGAGCCAATGAGAAAAATGACTGGGACCTGGGAATTCCTGGATATACATTATAAAGGTGTAACATAGGGATGGGTAGAGTTTGAGGTGTGGCAATTTACATCAGGGAAGAAACAGGGGCAGTAGAGGATGCATCAGTTGGTGAGAAAAGGGAGGTAGAATCACTGTGGGTGCAGCTCATCAAGTCAAAAGCTTAGCTTGGGGATGTTTTTCAGGCCACTAGGGCAGGGAAAGGAGAGAGAAAAGGAAATAGGAGCAGAAGTAGAAAAGAGGGTGGCAAAAGGGAAGGTTGAAATAGTATGAGATCTGAGCCTGCCAGACATTGACTGAGCCATCCCAGCAAACAGGAGTTCCAGAAACCAGGTCATGCTTGACGATTTGAAAGTCTGCATGCTGGTGCAGCAGGTCTGAGAACCCACTAGACAATCAACCATTCTTCCTTTTGTACTCACCAGCTTGGAAAGAGTGGATGCAGTATGCGTTGGGGAACCACTTGGAATAGTGACCACAACACTATATGGTTTGAGTTGGCCTTGGGCACCAATAAGCACTCATCTAAGGCTGAGGTGATAGTCTTCTGAAGGACAGATCTCAATCAAATGAAGGAACTAGTCCTAGGCAGTTTAGCTGGGGTAGATGGCATTGGGGGAGTTAATGAAAGATGGGGGTCATAAACGGTGCCATTCTCATTGCAATAAAAACATGCACAAGAGTAGTTATCAAGAGAAACAAGTTTAAGAGAGCAATTTATTTCCCTGAAAAGAGCCAAAATGAAGGCCTGTATAAGGTTAAAAAAAGCAGTGGATAAGGAATGGGGAGAGTATCAGGAAAAATTTAGAGGGGCCGAGAGGACAGTCAAGACTGCAAAAACATATGCAGAACTATGTATTGCAGAGGGGTAAGGGAGGGGAAAATATTTAAACTAGATATGAGTAGGGTGCATTGTCAGGCTAAAGGAGGGGCAAGGTAAGTGAGAAGGATGGTCAGAAAGTAGCTGTGCTGAATGACTTCTACTTCTTCACTGTATTCCATACAGAGAACAGCAGGCCCTTGCCAGATAGTGGCATAAAGGTATCAACTATAGGTGTTCAGGAAATGAGGGTCTAGAAGTATAATAGTGAAAGAATCTGAAAAGGGTTAACAGACCTGAAGATGAACAAGTCCTGGCAGCTGAATGGATGCATCGAGTGGTACTAAGGGAAATGACATTGGCGTTAACTCAACCCCTGATGGTGCTATTAAGTAGCTTTTACAACAAACGGTGATTTCCAAGGGCTGGAGGATGACAGCCATAGTTCCACTACACTAGGGAGGGACAGGGAGATGGAAAACTTGAGATCCTTCAAATTTACTTCAGTGATATGAAAACTAATGGAGACACCAGTTGAAGAAGATCTAGTGGAACACTTGGAGAACAATGGGATTAAGGATAGTAAGCAGCATGGGCTTGTGGCAGGATGTCTCTTCTGACCAATCTGATAATATTCTTTAACTAGGTAACCAGGGTAGTTGACAAAGGACATACAGATGAATTACTATACTTTGACTGCAACAAGACATTTGACTTGGTGCTGCAGTGAAGATTGCAAAGGTAGTGGGTGCACAAACCATAAATGGCTTCAAATACTGCTAGCATAGAGCCAGAGTTATAGTATTTACTAAGCAGGACCAGGAAGGTGGAAACACAGACAACAAATGGGGTAATAGGTAAGCATAGACCCCACAGCAACAATAGGTCCTTGGGTATGATAGGGTAATAAGGGCAGAAGAGATGGACCATTGATCTTTTTATGCCATCATCTATATTTCTATACTGTCCCTAACCCAGAAAAGCTTACATTGGCTTGATAGACTTGCCAGAAAATATGATGAGTCTAGTTAATCGATAGATATTAATAAAAGTAAAATCATAGCAGTAAAAAAAAAATAAGCAACTAAAGTGGCATAGTTTATAAGTAAAACAAAATTAGAACAAGTAAATAATTATAGATACTTAGGTTTAGAACTAAATAAAAGGCTCACATGGAATGAATAAATCATTGTAATTAAAAAAAGACACATCACTCAAATTAAGCCATTCTGGACTACAATAAAAACTATGGGATCAATATTATAGAGGCGGCAATAAAAGTGGCAAATGCCAAATCCATTGCATAGCTCCTTTATGCTACAGAAATCTGGCCCTGTGCAGTAATGGACAAACTTGAATCATCCATGAATATTCTTTATAGCAAAATCCTATGACTTTCACCAAGAGTTCCTGTCAATAACTAAGAGTTTAGTTTGGCTAAGCCACAGTTAAGTCTTTTGGCATTTGGGGACTTATGAATTAACATGCAGGTTGCCCACTTTCTGTGAATCTGCAGCATGTAGCAACCAAATCCTAAGTCACTGAATGACACATTGAGGGTCCGCAGATCCCTGGCAGCATGCACTAAAGGGACACAGATCCCTTCTGCACCTGATCTCACAACTGGCTAATCATAAACTGCAAAAAAGGTATTATTATGATTATTTGTATTAGTTTGAAGAATACAATTCTGAATTCAGATATGTAAAAAGTTATACAGATATGACAATCCATGATCTATAACAGTGGACAAACACTAATCAAACATGGATGAACCATGGTTAACCCTGATTAAAACTGGTGTGGGCATAACATTCATAAGACATCATTGTGAAAGACCATAACACATGGCAAACATGCTGAAGAATTTTATTAATTTACATTTATTGAAAAACTACATATTTTAGAAATACAGCTACAACTTGAATATAGTGTTATCATTAAGTATATCTTGATTGTGAAGTTTTTCTAAGCACTTGCACACATCTGTCAACCATGGACAATCTTGTCCATAAATCATGGACAAACCATGGGGGAGTTATCATGCAAAAGATGCTAGACAGCAAGGATGACTATGAATGTCCATAGACAACCTTGCTTGTCTATGAAAACATGGACAGCAGGAGAGTAGCAAATAGTACCTCAATGGCTTTTATGTGTATTTTTATAGCTGCATGGGCAAAGCCCTGCAGGCATTTTGATAGGAGAGTGAAAAGAGGCTCCAGAAGCATGGGACCAGATAAAGTACCTCAGCTCTGTAGTTCCAAAGTACTATGGTCCCATGTCTACAATGCTGCCATCAGTGCTGGTGGGTTATTTCTCTGCCACCCCTTCCCTCCATGGGCTGCCCTCCTGGTGGTGCACTATTTTGTGTCTACCTGTTACTTCCACAGTTGTGGGCAAAACAAAAGAGCCCACCATGCCCAGGATGGCTGCCTTGAGCACATTGTGCATGCACACTTTTGTCCTGGCATCGATCTTGGGCATGGCAGGCTTTTTCTTACGCATAGTACAGCATCAGCCACGGCAGAACCTCATAGTACTTTTCACTCGGACTTGTCGCGCTGTGGCAGCTGTGTTGGCTCTGACCAGAGTTTGTCTATTTAGTCATTATTGTTAATTTTGAGGTGTCTCTTCCTGAACTGATTGATTCAATGCCTATTCATTTTTGGCCAAATCATCTTAAGAATAGAATTTCTCCTTAAATGGCAAAGTATAGACATGTGAATAATACAAGGCAACACAGCAAAAAGTTATTTTATTAAAGAGGATTTTTCAGATTATTTATATTCTTTATTCTGAACAGATGGACACATTAAACACAGCACTCACCATTTTTTTATGTTTTAAATGGCAAAAACTGTATTTTTATTGTTCAGAAAGTACATTCTTTAAAGGGGAACACAAATTAACTAAAGTAATAATACAAATGATTTCAGAAGCTGTTTAATATAGAAAAAAGAGAACGTAGTAAATTGTAATTAAATCTCATGTTCAATTGATGCGCATCTGATACACGAAAGTCTTCCAATCAGAAGCTAGTGCATGCTACCACCGGAAAAAACATACCGGGTTAAAAATAGGACAAAGAAAATCAATTCCTAAATGTGATAACGACACTTCTAATGTTTTATTAATAATAAGGTCATTGCAAACAACCATGATTTGAGTAATAAGAAGTCTTTTAAAAATGAAAAACAGCATGAGATGCATCCGGCCCACTTGCGCAGGGGCAGGGTGCCAACCTGTTACTCCAGTGACCCAAGTTCAGGAATGGATCCGGGACGTCGAAGGGCAGGCTGGGAGAGAAGGATTGAGCATCCAACGACTGCTCTCCTTCTCCAGGGGGGAGGGTGACAGAGTGTCCGGTGTCTTACAGACACCTAGTTAAGGCTGGGTGTACTGCACGTGCCAAGATGTTCGGGGAGTGGTGGATGCTGGCCGTCATTGCATGCCCCCCCTCCATACACAAAGGAACAAACACAGCTGCCTGTCACCTGGATGAAGCCAGCCCCTCTGCTTCAATTAGCTTCCAGGACTGGCTCCCTGACCTATCCCGTTACTTGTGGCACTTAGGGCTGGTGCTGCAACCTCACCCTGGGGGGGGGGGTAAGCCAGAGGATATCAGGGAGTCATGGACAAATGTGGGAGTGGGATCGAAAGGGGTCCGTGACCGGGCTGAAGGTACCAGAGACAGGGTAGCAGCAATTAAGTATAATAAATAATAATAAAAAGAAAAATAGCATGAGTTAAAAGATCACTATTTACCAATAGATAAGAGCATCACAGTTCCAGAAATGATTATGTGCCCCAAAAAAGGGTTCCAGCCCTTCTGTATGCACAGATAGCTGGGAAAAAAACACAGAGTATCCCTTGCCTGTAGGCCATGCTGAGGCATACACAAACCACAGTGCAAGCCCCTGCAACACTTAGTCATGAGTCATCTGTGCATGTACATGGCCAGCAGTGTTGGGGTGGGCATGTGCATCCATGCTATACTTGTCTGATTATCCTTATTAGGGAGAACCCACTTTGGTTGGTGGAATTATGCAACCCAGTGAGCTACTGTAACACTAATCATCCTGGAGCACACATCCCCTCTAGCTCTTAAAGAACAGTCATGGAGCATGCCCCCCCCCCCCATCTTCAGTAGCCTCCTGCCCTACAAGCTGACATGGAGAGCTGGGGCTATCTGTGTTTTGCAGAATCATTTTTTGTTTGTTTTGAATCTGTAGTTTGGGATATATCAGTAATTGGAGGACTGCTATATTATATGACTCCACTCTAGTTTTGGGCCAGGCCTCTGATTGGATGCCCACCATTGTGCCCCACATTACCCCTGATGCACACCCTGACTCTTGCCTTCTGAGATACACATGGAGAAAGACGAGGGAAGAGAATCTGGGGCTATAAACTGGGCATCTGGCATGCCATTCAGAAAGTGCGGAGATGTGTGGTCTGGGGCATATATCCAGTCCAGCTTTGTAGATTGGGTCCTTATTCAAGGTCAACAATGGAAACAATGGAATTTCTACTGTGGCCCTTCCAAAGTCTTAAAGTTTCAAAATGTTCTTAATATAATCTAAAACATTCTGGTACTGGTAAGGATTTGTTTGAACCCTACCTATTGGGTAAACAGTTATGCTTAATGATAACTGGCTAGCTTTACCTTTTAACCTAGTGATTGGCAACCATGAATCTGATTAGAGATGTTGCAAACTTTTTCTCCACAGACAAATTTCAGGTGAATTTGCAAAATGTGCCTCTACAAATAAGTTTGTGGATTTTTCACGTTTAATGGGAAATCCACCTATAGTAACTTCACTTTTCAATTTCACCTTTAAACTTTGCCTTTGCATTAGAAAGATGAAGTTTACAAAAAAAAGTGTTGGTCACATGAAAGAGCTTCTACAGGTCACATAGTGTACTGAAAAGACAGGAAGTCTGTTGTTTTCAGTTTCTGTCAGTTTCAGAGTATGAGACAGAGTGAGCTGAGCTTGCAGTAGCCAGGGGAAAGCACACAGTTGAACAGAACTTGTAAGAAACTTCTTATTTCTAAATCTTTTTTCATTTTCTGTGATACGCTTTTGTTTCTGAACCTTTCTTAATAACTTAATCTTTGTTTATAGTTGTCTTTTGTTCTTTTTCTCTTGACTTTTTCTGTCTGTCTCTCTTTTCCCCCCAATTTTTTTTTGATTAAAGTGCCCCATCTTTCCCCCGATGGAGAGTGGAGTCAGTGCATCTAATTGTCGTGGTGTCTGGACCTGTGACGAGTCTGGGACCATTGGCCTGAATCAGGCACAGTTTCTTTGGAAGTGCTCCCCAGCCCCAACCATACCTACTGCTCCAAGAGAAGTAGCAGCAGCAGCCCACCACCTGAGCAGCAGGAGGAGGTCAGAAGTGTTGTGCCTTCATCAGTCCTGGAGCATGAATAGTGTCAGCAGCTGCAGCGTCCAAGGGTCAAGAGGAACTGGAAGAACCCCCTCTGCCCCCAATAGTTGCAGCACCATTGTAACCTTCTTCGCCTGCAGAGGAGTCCACCGGTCCAACAACACCCCAACAATGCCACCCTTACCCCAGGTCATCACCTGTGTTGTCCTTTTTCACAGGTGACCAAAGCATGGTAACTTGCAATCTTTGCAGCAATCAGGTCCACTAGAGGAAGAAAGGTAGTCATCTTGGCATGAGGGGGCAGTTGATGTACTTGTTGTTACTCCACTGGGTGGCGTGGGGGCCGGGCTTTGTAGGAAGGAGTAAGTGGGGCTGGGGATGGTGATCCACCCATACCAGCAGTAAGTTGTACCCATACCCATATTCTTGTATGAAGACAGCATGCAAGTGCCATTGTGGGGTGGTTCCAGGTAGAAGAAGAATCTGCATCCTCTGTTCCAACTCCTCCTCCTCACCATCCTCTGGAAGCAACAGCACCATTCACACATCCACCAGCAGGAATAGTAGCTTAGCTAGTCTCAGTGAGTGACCTTGTCTAGTTTTTGCAAATGCTAATCTATAATTTCCTCTCTACTGTTGCCTGTAGTTACTCTGTTATATCTTTATTTTGCCATGCCTGTATACAATATGTAAATAATGTCTGTTTTTCTTTTCCATGAGTGTTTGTATCATCTGTATACCAACATGTAAATTGTGTCCACTGCTTGTTTTTCATGCATTGCCACCTTGTGGCCCAGGTCATGATTGAAACTGGTCCACTGGATCAGTGCACTTACCTGGTTACCAAAAATATAAATAAATAAATAAATAAAAATAACTAAAAAGTGATATAGTGGCCAACCTCCACGACCATCTTACTGAGGTCCAGCAAGACATTAAAGTTAATCTTGGCAAACAGGAGAATCTGCTGGCAATGAAGGAGGAGCTCCATCATGGTAATGTGAGTGGAAGTGGGGGTGGGGATATGTGAATTGAACTGTTTTTTAATTTATTCTGTCTTCTCCTGTTCCCATTTTAGTCTGTCCTATCCTCTTGTAGTCTTTCCTGCCACATTTTGTACTCCTGTGTTCCACCATAAAAAAAACAATAATACCAAAAAAAAAATCCCATCCTCCTTCTAATTATAGTGTTTTTCCATTTTGTAGCCCTTTGTTACCCTCCAAAAGAAGAAAAAAAAGTTTAAACACGGCAAAAAAAGTTATATCTTAACAATCGGTGTGTATTGCTTCACTTTGTTGTTCTTTTTCTATTGCCTTAAAAGAAAGTAATAGTTCCTAAATCTAAATTTCTACCTGTATGTCTTGTCTAACTTTTACATGTATATCTACCTATCTCTTTTCTTAATTTTTCTCAGCTACCAGAATACATTTGTCAATGTGTGCTACAGGTACCGTCACATGGTACTATGCAGTGTGAGGCAGAGTGCCCCAACACTGTTGTTGTGCTACTTTATTTTGAGGTGTGCCAAAATCACAGTTTACATAACTTCTCTTCTCTCTGAAATGTTCTCCAGTGTGTTAAAAGACTGAACAGACTGCTACATTATGCTGTCACACAGTTTTACATAAAGTGCATGACAAACAAAAGTTAATTGTCCTCTTGTCCTGTAAAAATACTCCTGATGTCCAAAAATGAAAAGTGCTCATAAACAAGTCCAGAATGCTTTGCTATTGCTAAGTGCTGCTGCTGCTGTTCACAACTGATTACGATATCCTTCAGGACCACAGAAGCTAAGTTTTTCTTGGCAGCAGTGTCATGGCCAGAAACACCTCTAGCTGAGTATCTCTTTATGGGCATTTTCTTATATGTGTAGATTTCAGAACACAACATAACAGTTTATAACTCTTTATTGAAATAGACAGACTGCAAAAAACAACATTTTATTTCTTTCTTTCTTTCTTTCTTTCTTTCTTGCTTGCTTTCTTGCTTTCTTGCTTTCTTGCTTTCTTTCTCTCTTTTTCTTTCTTTCTTTCTTAATACACAACAGGGATTTAAAGGACTAAGGGGACCCATGCAAGACTACACAACATAAGGCTTCATACAGACAATAACCAACAACACCAGAAATATGTATTTTTTTTCATTTTTGGTCTTTACGAAAAACAATATACAACAGGGATTTAAGGGACTAAGGGACCTACAGAAGGTGCAATAAGGTGTATGACTAAAGCTAACATCTATCAAGCAACAAAAATAAAATCAAAACAATCAAACTATAGTGAAAAAAATAATTCTAACTGTTCAAAAGAAATAAAGTAGAAAGCACAGAAAACAGGAAAAAATCACCAAAATCACTGACTAGAACAGCACTAGTGTTAAGCACTACCTAGGCTATAAGGCAAGCCTGCCTTTTATTGCTGGAAGCTGCTGTAGTTAAACTCCACCCCCCCTCCAAAGCACACTACATAGTCTGTAATACAGAAAACAAAACTACTATCACAAAAAGTCACATAATAGTGATTTAGAGGCACAAAGCACAGTAGACACTTAATGAAGAGATCTGGGACAAAACAAATTATATTTTAAACAGTTTGATAAGGATTTGGGGGTCACAGCTCCAGAGCACAGTTAAGTCCAACTCTTTCTCTACCTCACACTGCACTGAAGTCAGGACACATTTGACAAAGCATCTCATGGCAGCATCATTTATTTATTTATTTTAAAATTTCACCGGGAAAGACAAACTGAGCAGACATGCTTATTTCCAGATGCATCCTGGGTGACACGGGGAATAGGATACACAGCAAGTACAGCAGCAAAAGTCAGATACAGTGATTAATGAAAACAGAGTAAACATACAACAGTAAGAACAAAATTAGATAATAATACATACATTTATAAGCAACAATAATAACAAGAAAAGTGATAGGATACTAAGAAACAACACAATCAGATTACATAATTGATATGGGGAGGTAATTAATCGCAGAATGAGTAGAGAGGCAAAAATATGGTGATGGTAAAATTAAACAATTATATACAGCTACAGGAAGGAGGGAACTGGGCCTTGAGGAGAGAGTGGAGGATATCCAGGAAGGCAGCATGATGGACTGGAGATGGGACAGCATTCCAGATTTTTGGAAAATGGTGTGAGAAAGCAGCCTAACCAACCGAGGTAGACCTGGGCAGAGTGGTTAAAGTGTGCTGGTCATGGTTTCTGAGTGAGTGAGAAGAAGATGGTTTGAGGGAAATAGTGGAGGAGAGATATGGAGGGAGGGAGTGAAACCAGAATTTGATGAGAAAGTTAGCTCAGTAGATAGGGTGCCTGTAGGCTAGGAAAGGAAGAGAAAGAGATTGGTAGAGGGTGCAGTGATGGGTACGAGGAGGACAGTCAAGAGCAAAATGGCAGAAGGAGTGAAAAAGAGAGTCCAGTCTAAATAGGAAAGATTTGGGGCAACACTGTACATGACATCAGCATAATCAAAATTAGATAAACTCATTTTCTGGACAAGGGCATGGCGTGCCAGCAGAGGAATACAACCACAATTTCTGAATAAAGCACCCAGTTTAGGGTATAGCTTTTTATGAATGGCAAAAATATGTTCAGAAAAGGTGCAGTGTTGATCAAGCCGTACCCCAAGGTACCTGAGAGATGAGTTGATCTCAAATAGTGTATAATCTAGGATATGGTAAGAAGGGAGGGAGTTTAGCCTAGAGAGTCTAGGCCTTGTGCAGAAGGTAATGGAGACTGTCTTCTTGGCATTTAAAAATAACTGGTTAGAGTGAAACCAGAGCTGTGCTTCAGCAAAATCATGCTGAAGCTTTCAGGCTACAACAGAAGGGAAAGGGCCAGATGCAACTAGAACAGTATCATCAGCACATATGTGGATGGAGGTTAGAAGGAAGGTAGAGGGAAAGTCATTTAGGAAGATGTAAAAGAGGAGAGGGCCCAGCACAAAGCCCCGAGGAACACTACTGTTGATGGGAAAGGGAGGGGAATTTGCATCATTAATCCATACAGATTGAGTTCTACCCACTAGGTTGGAAAGAAACTAACTAGTGGAGGCATTTGAGAGCCCAGCAGCAGTGAATTTAGTAAGCAGAAGGGGATGTGAGACAGTATCAAAAGCCTTGGCTAGATCAATAAAAATGACAACGGTGATTAAGCCCTGATCCATCCCAGTGAGTATGGAATCAATGAGCCTCAGTAGGGACGAGCTTTGAGAAAATGGATTCTGGTGTCAGGACCAGAGGGGCACTTACCCTTAGTGGGATTAAGGGCCAGAAGAGCTTTAAGAACTTCAGAAAGGGATATGGGATGGCAGAAGATAGAGGAGAATGAGGAGGAAATTGAATAAGATGGGTCAAGGGTGGAAGATAAATTTGAGAAAGGAGGGACCATGGAAAAAATGTAGGAGGCACAAGAGGTAAACCACTTCTTAAACTCAATGGCCACAGGGATTGGATCAGCTATTGAGACATCGTCCACTTTCAGAACAAGAGGCAGAGGATGAGAAGCATGGGAGAACAAAGAGTAAGCCATCTTCCAGAATTTAGACAGGTGGTTAATATTGGAATTGAATGTGGATGAGAAGTATTCAGCTTTGGTCAGTCTAGTTGCCCTGATGCAAGTATTATGGAGAGTGCAGTACTTTTGGAGAGCTATGGGGAGCCAGTTTGTTTGTGAAATGTCCATGCCTGGTCCCTGGCTCATAGACATGCTAACAATTCTGCTGAGACCCAAGAGAAGTGAGAATCATGCACACAGGTACATCTTAGGGATGCATAGTGATGCCAGGTAGCAAGTAGCATGAAATTAAAGTAATCCAAGGCAGAATCAATGGAAGAAGACAGGGAGATAGGGGACCAATTTGTATTTGCTAGGTCATTTAGAACTGCCAACAGATCCAAGGATTTAAATGAGTGGATTAGTAATATTGTTTTTTTTTGGGGGGGGGTGGCTTTAGGGTGATGTAATTTGTGGACAGTGTAAACTAGGTGGTGATCACTTAGGGCATCAGGTAGTAAGCCAGCAGCAATAGTATGATGTGGGTGGGAGGAGAGAACCCTGTCAATTAAGGAGTGATTTAGGGATTTGGAGTTTAGACAGGTGGGTTCCTTAATTAGCTGTGTTAGGTTTAGCAAAGCAATTTAATTTCAAGTTTTGTTTTGAGGGAGCAAAAACCAATTCACATTAAAATCACCCAATATAAACAGTTCCCCTGCAGAGGAGTATGACTGAAGGGTAGACAGCAGTGTTGTGATAGAGATAGGAGAAATATTTGGGCAGCAGTAAATCCCAGCTATAAATATGGGTAAGGAACAAGGAAGGGAGACATTTATCAGATGTAGTTCATAGGCCTTCAGGAGGGAAGTTGAAAGTATTGGGGTATATTGGATGTAGGAGGTGATATATATATATATATATATATATATATATATATCTCAACCCCTCAGGAGATACAGTCCTGGCGGAAGGAGGGATTAACCTGGAATTGAGACACTAGAATCAGAAATATTGGAACTTAGCCATGATTCAGAGATGATTAAAATATTAGGAGAGAAGTCTAAGGCTAGAGGCTGCAACAAAGTAAGTTTAGGGAGGAGACTCCTTATATTTAAATGGGCTATTGTCAGCCCACAAGGAATTTGGGAGGACCATGAGGAGACTGGGCCTGGGCTACATTCAAGCTCTCAGGCTAACAGGAGGAACAAGGTAAGGAGGAACTTAAAAGGATGAGAAGAAAACTTCTTGCATGAACAACAGGGAAAGTGTAAACGGCAAGCGTGGAAAGAGGGGGGTGAAAGCTAAAACCAAGCAAGCTAGCATGGAAACAGGAGGGTATAGAATAGATGGTCTAAGAGACCAGGAGTTGTGGGTCCAGAGGAAGGAAAACTGGGGTGAAGCAAGGGAAAAAGTGAGCGATATCATGGAATCAGGGGTGGAGTGTAGAGGAAAGGTAGGAGGGGAAAATAAAAGGGGAGAAGGGATGATAAGGTGAAGAGGAGAGGGAGCAGCAAAAATGAGATGAGAAGCATGACAAGATGGGAACAGGAGCAAAACATGGGAAATTGAGAGAAACTTCACAAAGTGAGGTGATAGAGTCAAAAAGCATCTGGATGGATGCAAAGGAAGAAAAAGTAAAATTTGGAGGAAGAAATCAGCCGGATTGAATGGCCTAGTGGGATAGAGTGCTCCCACAAAAAGGATTCAGGCACCAAGGATCAATGGTTCAAAACCCACACTTGGATAGAGTTGGATACACTAACAGAGTATGGGGACAAAAGGAGCTAAGGGAGAGGGACAATAGAAGAGGTGTTGAGAAAGGAAGATGAGTAAGCTAAAATGTTGCAAAACTTAAAGAGGAGTAGTAGCAGCCCCTACTGAGTGGCCATAAAATCTGCAAATGGATTACTGGGGTGATAGGGCAAAATAAGAACACATGACTACTTCACATGGTGGGGGGTACCTGTAAGGCAAAAGCCCACCCAGGGTGAGAGGGAGGGGGCTGGCAGCGCTGTCCCCTGCAACTACCTGCTAATGAACGAACAAGATCCACTAAGGGATGTTTCTGTGGGGAGGGTTGCAAAACAAAGGTACAGTATGTTGCCTGATTCTCTGGCCTTGCTGGTGAATGAGCAATGTTGTGTGCCTGTAAGGAAACAGATGAGAGGAATTAGACAGTACAGAGGGTGGGAAAATACAGTGGATGGCATGGGGGAAGGGGGGTTAGAGCACTGGGGCACACAGGGAGAAACAGAAGTATTCAATCAATTCTCACACCCCAACAAACAAACCCAAAGCCCCACAAACTCAATTAAAGAACAGCCTGCTTTCAGGCATGGTCACTGAATGGATCATACATGGTCTTAAAGTACTGTCCCTACCTTCCCTAATGCACCAATCACCGCAGAGAAAATACAGCAGCAAATGAAGACTCGGTGGCAGTCCTCTGACCACTGATTTACACAGTACACTGTCCTTAGAAATGTCTTTTAACACTGTCCCCTGCAACTACCTGGTAATGGATGAGCAGGCACAATTGAGGGATGCTTCTGTGGGGAGAGTTGCAAAATGGAGGTGTGCTGCCCGATTCTCTGGCTTTGCTTGCAAGTGAGGAATGCTGTGTGCCTGCTAATGGATGACCTCCTATCACATGGATCCTTGCTAACTTTGCCTCAGAACCATAATTTATAGGTGAAGTCATGCAAAGTTAACATTTTTCACCATGTACAAATTCCTCCTTTAACACAAAGCTGAAATTCACCTTGTGGATTAATTTCAAGAATTTAAAAAAATTCACAAAATTCCCCATGGAGCAAATCTTTCTACCTTAACCCACCTCTAAATCTCATATTGTTCTTCTTGGTGACTGATGTAACACAGTACCTTCCCGTGGGGAAACCCCTTGTAGCACAATGAGCAAACAGGATACACCACTCCTCCAAAATCTGGGAAATAAAAACAACCAACCCACCTTAAAGTGCACACAGTTGGTAAATAATACTATAAATTAAAAAGGGTTGCTAATTTTCAAAGAGCTCTCAGATTACCACTATTCGTGGCAATCTAGGACTGTGGCAAACTTGTGGTGTGTCAGGGATCCTGCACTGTATATTATAAAAATTGGGGTCCCTGCACCAAAGGCAAGTGAGTTACCACAGTTGCAGGGTTGTGCCGAAGATATGACACACCTGCGGTGTTTGATGATGGCTCTGTCAACCCCTCCCCTCACCTAGCACAACAACAAAGGAGTTGCAAAAGTGGGGGGATGCATATGCCTTCATGGAGGGGACTGGGGGAAGAAGGAGCATGGGAGGTTGGCCTAGGGAGCAAGGGGGGCAAATTGGCAATGTGAGAGTGATGATGTAGCACCCTGCTGAGGTGCCTTGCACATGTGAAGACAGCCAATCAGCCCATGTGCAGGGGGTTTGGCAGGAAAGGACCGGGACCTGGCCTCAGGTGGACACAGCCCGGGCTTCTTTCCCATAGGTGCCAATGACCCCAACACCATAGGTGGACCACATCTGGGGCCAAGTACCAAGGGACTGTCGCAGTGCCTGGGGACAGTTCCCATCCACCACTTGCATCCAGCAACCTGCAGTCACTGCTGCCCACCTATAGCAGTGTGGTGACTGGCACCTATGTGGTAGATGCCAAAGCTGTGTCCACCTGAGGTGTGGTCCTGATCCCTTCCCACTAAACCTCCTGTATCTGGATCAATTAGCTGTCTGCACTTGCACAGGGCCTCCCCTACAGGATGCCATCTCATCACCCTCACATTGCAACCATGCCCCTGTCACTCCCTAGGCCACCCCCAGTTCTTCTTCTTCCCCCCAGTCCACTCCATGCAGCCACCCCAATCACCACCCTTCCTGGCAGTGGTACATGGCCCTTAAACCACCTCCAGGAAGGTAATGTTGAAGCCCCGCTGTGGTGCAAGCCCCTTTGCAACCTGGCACACAGGTGCTTCTGCTGCAAAGGTAGTTTGAGGTGGCTTTAGTGCATGGCATACCAATTTTGACACAGCCTGCATTTGAAAATTGGGATTGCTTCAAACTTTGTCACATGGTGCCACTTGCATCATACCCATTTGGTGCAGGCACCTTGTGTCAAAGATTCCCCTTTGAGAATTGAGCCTCTTGACTCCATATAAGGATTTCTGCTGTGTTCATGGGGATAAACATTCTGCAAGAGGAATTCTGCAGAGGTTTGAATTCCTGCTTTCCATTACAAACACACATTCCATCAACGGAATGTGTGGAAAAAGAGATGGCTGACAAGTGGGGGAAGATTACCTTTTACTAGTTACTTATAACAAAATAAAATAATGTTTTTAATTTAAAACAGCATAGTTTTTTTTAATTGTTTCTCACTTTATCCTTATTAAAAAACAGTATAAGTCATTGACTGTTTGGAGTAAATGCACTTCCAGGTGCTAAAGGCACTCTGTACAAGAGCTTTGTGAATCACTGTGCACCTGGGCATGCATTAACTCATGACAGCCAATGCTCTGTTGTGTCTTATTGCTTTCAGAAGACAGATATACAGGAAACAAAAGGGGTGCATGTTATAAATGTGACATACAGAAACAGGAATATCAGGAAGATCAGAATAGGTTTAGCACAAAATAATTTCAGACAGTCAAATCCAACAGAAATCTGTGCAAAGCCTCCCACTAACATTCCATATGGTACTCCTCCTAGCTCATGCTGCTGGGTATATCCCACAGTCTCTGTGAGCTCCCTTAAAATAGTTGTGGTACCATGAAGCTGAAATGAAACACAGTGCAGGACCAATGCAGGTACAGCAGTGTTGTACCATGTATGTTGGTGCACTTCAAACTGATCAATAATTGTAATCTTAACATGCCATTAGGCAGAGCACAGGAATTCAACAGGATTGCTAGCCACAAAGAGGAATCCAGTTGTGAGTTAATGTGCTGGCAAGCACCAAGAAACAAATGTGCTGCTCCTTCAGTGAGGATGGTTTACCTGATCTCTGTGCTGTTTGTTGGCGGGTGCAGAAAAAGAGATGCTGCACCATCTGTAGTCTTAGTTTACTTTTTCACTCTATGGGAAATGAAGGTTTGTTGATTTTCTTATTTATTTGAATTTTGATGACTGGGTAGGTGTGCTGAGACATAGTTGTCACTTTTTCAGAGGCAACCAAGGGAACATACAATACACATATCAGGCAATTTACAGTACATTACAGTGGTTATTCACATATAAATTCCTGTGTACAGAAATATAGCTTACAATACATTGATAACAAATCAGATAAGATTATAGGTTACAAAGCAGAGGAGAGTCACATACATTTTTGAGGTTATTGTTATTGGTCATTAAAAGTGCATTAACAGGTAGAATGGTAAGAATGTATATGCATATTTACAAAATGTTGTATAAAGTACTTACAAAATGTCGTATAAAGCGAAGTCATAGTAAATGCAACACTAAGGAAGGGTGAGGACAGGTAGCTTTTAGGTCATGAAGATTGGCATGCAGGAAGGATGAGGACAGATAGCTATTAGGTCAGGAAGATTGAAGTGGAGGGTAGGTGGGTAGAGAAGACCAGTGGCCTATCAAGGATATTATTTGCTGTTACAGATGGGCAGGGAAAAGAATGTTTCTTTGAAGAGTCATTTAAATTAATGAAGAGAAGTGCAGGAAAGTCAACTGTGTGGGAGGCTGTTCCATTTTTCAGAGGCTGTCAATGAAAAGGATCTCCTATGGATGGCTAGGCAAGACTTCAGAAGACATAGCATTGGATATTGGGAGGATCAGAGGGGTCTGGTGAAGGGTTTCAACATGAGCAAATTGGAGAGGCTGAGGAAGGGAGGTGGGTGAGTTTGTACTTGGTGCATAATAGGGGGAAATCCAGTTTAGCTTCAAAGGAAGGCCAGACTAAGGAACTAAGCACTACACGGTGGTGAGTTTAAACATGGGTAGTTGCAGCAAACTGATCTATCCTGTGATATATTTGTCTAAGTCTGCTTATGATTGACGTTTTTGCAGTGGTGTGTAGCACAGCTCTGTATAGGAGGCCCAGGAGTAGGGCTGCTGAGGCTATAGTCCTTTGGGATTGTAGTGTGAGGTAAGGGGCTGTATGGTATAAGAGGCTGAGCTTCTGATGAGTTGATTTGATAACCTTTTTTGCCTGTGTTTCAAAAGACAGGTGCTCATTGAGGACAGTGCCAAGGTATTTGAAAGAGTTTACCCCTTCGAGCATGACACCGGTTGAGGTCTTAACCACAAGAGGAGAATGGATAGACATGTCAGTGGAGGTGTGGTGAAACAGCAAGGTTTTAGTTTCTCTTATATATTAAGCACCAGTAAGCAGCCAGCCCACCAGTGCAGTGGAAAGATTTACTGCTGCGATGCCAGTGACCCGGGTTCAGGAATGGACTCAGGCATTGGAGGACCAGCCGGGGAGAGAAGGCTTGAGCATCCACTGGCTGCTCACCATTTCTCAGGGGGGAGGAGGAAGCTGAGATCTGGTGCCTGCTGACTCCTGGTGGAGGGCCGGAGAACAATAGTGTTTCTGGATCCCACTGCTTAGGGGGGCATGACAGATGTCAGCATCTGCTTTGATGTCCTGCATGTATCGCTCCCGAGGGAGAAAAGTCAGAGGAAAATGGCTCACCGGCTGGGCAAGATGATGGCCTCCTGGATCCTCATTGCTGGAGTTCCTGACCACTAATGGCCACCCCAGCAGCACCCAGGACCATTGGCAGGGCCGGTAAGGCTAATTTCCTTCAAAGGAAGGGTACCTGCCTGAAGAAGGGATACATCGGGATACCCTGGGTGGTTGTTATCTGGGGTGGTGGATGGAAGGGAGTAGCCCAGGACAAGTGTAGGTCCTTGAGGAGCCTGAAGGAGTGACTAGCCAATATATGAATGGGGAGCAGAAAAAAAAAGCACCATTAAGTTGTTTTTCAACTATGAATCCAACAACTGGAAATCACTTTCCAGGCTGGAGTTGAGGGAGGGAGTCATCTGCATAAAGCTGTATATTAGCCCCTTTTTAGTTTGAAGGAAGGTTATTTATAAAAATTGAGAATAAGAGAGGACCCCATTTTGATCCCTGGGGGACACCATCTGTGATAGGAGATAAGGGTGAAATAGAACCAGACCATTTGACATACTGAACCCTATGGGAAAAGTAATTGTCTAGCCATGAGTGGGAGAGATTGTGAACCCTAAGTCACTGAGTTTGTTAGGAGAAACTGATGATTGACTAGGTCAAAGACCTTTGTCAGGTCCACAAATGTCAACCCAGTGCATAGCCCAGACCCATGGCCTGAAATATGTCAGTTGTGACCCGCAGGAGAGCAGATTTTGCACCATGTACAGTAGTTTCTGTAAGCCATGTTGATTGATAGTTAGAGCATTGGTCTGCCGTAAGAATGAGTAAAGCTGCTTGTATAAGATTCTTTCTTGAATTTTTTGAGTGGACATAACATTGAAATTGGCCTGTAGTTCTCGACTAGGTTTGTAAGGCCCCTTTTATGCACAGGGACAGCTATTGCAGTCTTCCATTTCTCCCGTATGGTCTCCATGATTAAGGATTTATTGGTTAATAGTGTTTCCAGATATACAATGGCAGGTGCCCTTAACTTGAGGAATTTGGGATGAAGGGAGTCAAAACCTGGAGAACTTTCTGGGTTGAGACCATGTTAACAGTTTTAGAACCTCAGACCTCCTGGTGAGTTTTAGATGGGGGGGTGGTTCTTCAGGGTTAGAGGCCTTTGGGTCCTTGGAGGTAGTGGGCAGGTCAATGTTATATTTCGGCAGGTCCATGAAGAAGTGATTTATGCCAGAAGATATATCTGAAGGGTTTGTTAGAGTAGTGCCTTGAGTGAACATGCTTTGCGGGAGGTTACACTCCTTACCCATGAGTAAGGAGTTAAATTGGGATCAGAAAGTTTTATGATTTGTAAGATTTTTTACCTGTAGGAATAGGAGATAGTCACACTTTGATTTATTGGATTTGGTTTTGTAGGCATTTCTTAGTTGTTGATAGGATAGCCAGTCAGAAAATTGATCAAACTGTGTGAATGCTTTCCAAGCTCTGTCCCAGGCGAGCATTAGGTGTCTTAATTCCTGATAGAGCCTGGGGAAGTGGTTACCTTTGGCTCTCCTTAACTTCAGGAGAGCATGGGAGTCAAGGATGGAGGAGAGGTGTTAATAAAATATTCTAGAGCCTGATTAATATCAGGAAGGGTCAGAATGGTGTCCAGTCGACTGAGCTGAGTCTCTGTATAAATGCAGCAGCACTGAAATTTGCGAGGTCCAGAGCTTTTATGATTTTGGTGAGGGGGGTTGGAAGTTATTCCTCTAGACACAGTAGATTGGGGCGTGGTCTCTAAGGGCATTGGGTAAGACTCCTGCTGCCTTGATGTTTTGAGTATTATTCATTAACATCTGGGTTGAGCAGACTGTGGTTACCAGTTTTCGGGTTGAGTCTGATGGGCTGGTCAATTAATTGCTCTAGTTTAGCATCCAAGAGTATGATAAGGCAGTTAGTCCTATTCGGGCCTAACCAGTCTAGATTGAAGTCTCCACTGAGCATAATTTCTCTGTGGGTGAATTTGTCTAACTTAGTGAAGAATTCAGAATAGGATGTGAAAACAAGATTGGTAGGTAGGTAAATGCAACCTAAGGTTATCTGTTTAACCTGGCCAAGGGAGAGTAACACAGATAGGTATTCTATTGATGGATTAATATCCATGCCAGGTAGTTCACTGGAAGCAAGCTTGGCCAAGGAATAGATCAGCACCTCCCCCTCCTGTCTTGGAGAGACGGTCACTCCTATATGTGGTATAATCAGGTAGTGTGATCTCGTGGGAAAGGATGGTGGGCTTTAAGCAGGACTCTGTGATGTATAGGACACCTGGTCTGTAGTGCCTTACCCAAGCTTCAAGTTAGTCAGCTGACCTGGTATATGCAGACATATCTCCAGGATGGGGCCATAGATAAGCTTCCTACCTAGGGAAGGGAGCAGTTTACATAAGAATTTATGATACTATATATTCACAGAGGGAATTTTTTTTCCTTTTTATTTTCTTTATATATTCTGGGACAAGAAGAAAGAACAGAAGTAGGTTACTTGGACTTTCATTATTACAGTGAACTTTTAGGTCAATTGCAAATTACAGCACATAAAATGGTTTAAGGAGCTTAAACCATTTTATGTAACTGTATCTCAGTTAACAGTTGCACTTCTACACAATCTAGCATGGTTTCCAATACGTCAAAACTCTGCTTTGACCTAGGCTTTAGGATGTTTTTTTGAAACATTTAAGGGGTTGTTTGCATTGCATTAAGGATTGCACCAACCGTGTTTCTCCCCTATTACTGCAATCCTCCTGAGACCCACAATCCAATGGGGAAGTACCATGAACACAGTTTCAAGTTTGATAATCCCAGATAGTGCAGAAGGAGAGAAGCAGTTTTAAAGCCATTTTTAAACACAGCATCTGAGGTGCATATGCTACAGCATGGTAAGCTTTAAACCATTTTTAAAAAACATTTTATGCTACTTTACTGTAGTCTCTACAGCGCCTTAGTGTCCTAACAATGTCTACAAACAAATCTATTATCTGCATACTCATATATGCATTAAACGCATATAAATACAGTGCTTATTTGTCAAGACTTTATCTCATTTATATTTGTTGTCACATATTTTCATTCTAAAATGAATCTGTACTTCAAAATTAGAAGTAAAGTTCAATTTCTCTTTAACACCATGGCAATGAACTTTTAAAGTTGTGAAGGTTTTGGTTGCCATTTATTTCTTTACTCAGACTGTGTTTTCCTCATACAAAGTCATTTGTCATTCAGGAAATGTAAGCTCTAGCCTTCTTGCAATTAGTTACATTACTGAATGTGGCAGCTATTGCATCTTAAGAATATACAATGTAATTATGCAAATTCATAAAGTACACATTTTTAAAGTCAGCTGAGTAAAGAGCCAGCACTGATACTTAGGCTGCAGTTAGCCTTAATAAACACGTTAGTTGCTCTAATGCAGGCAGTGTTCCAAACTGCAATGATGACATTTTTATTTATGGCAGGCCTGCAAGTATCTGTATTCTCATGGATAAGAAAAATATTGAGTATGACTGGCAATTAAATGGCAGTCTAACAGCCACCCCTCATGTTGGGATTTTCTGAAAAGAAGATATTGTAAGTAACACACCCAACTGCTAGGGAAATACGAGGTGAATAATTTGTAGAGGGACAGATGTTTTTATACAGAAGGCAGTCCAACTTGGGCCAGCAAAGGGCTCTACATAAGGGATAATAGTTCTTCAGAGCTAGTAAGATAAAGTATTTTCATTTAGGAGTAGAAAGGGAACAAATTTTATCTATGGGGCCAGAAGATTCTTTTTAAATTTGGGGTCACACAACATTTAGGGGAAATCAGGTCAAATGGCTATAAAACAGCCAAGGACTAAGGTCCATCTGAAAGTGGTAAGGGCAAATATGAGGCTTTCAGTGTTATAAACAACAAGGAGCACTAAAAAACTCCAAAGCATTATATACCCTGGAGCATGAGTACCACCGAGCAGGAGGGTGGTATCTGCAGGGACATCTGCCAATAGTCCACAGGATCAAAGAAGATTTTGCTGGTTTGCTGACCCAGGACAAAGAAAAGATCAAGCTGGTGCCCCTTCCCCCAGAAGATACTAAACTGATTAATTCTATAATCCTGATAGTAACTAACTGTGCATTACAGGGATGAAGGTACTGCTTAAAGGTGGTGAGCATAAAAAACATTCTGGGGCCAGCACAGTGGCACTGAGGGTTGAGGTGCTGGATGCCACACCTAGCAGTATGCAGGTGACCTGGGTTTGGGAATGACCTCTGGTCACCGTGGTACCAGCACAGGGAAGAGGGTGAGAGCAGGTTCAAGCATTGGCTCTCCTCTCCTGGATAAGGGGTGGGGTCATTCACCCATAGTCCTGCCATCACCGATTGGAGGTTCAGTGCCAGACTGGAAGGGAGAGCATTTCGAACAATGCACATGCTACTTCGGAGACCAGTGGCAGTAGGGGCTGGGAGAAAACCCAGAAACTTCAGTACATATGAAAAAAAAACAAAAAAAATTCTGGGATAGAGTGAATTTCAATTTCAAGCTTTTACTGTGTTTGTTCAAAACTTGCCAATAAGGGAAAGCTTTTTTTGTTTTGGTTTAACTACATCTATACATTCAATTAAAGGGGTTAAATGGTGTAGATTGATAAGGGAGTGGACATGGTTTATGTAGGTTCATGCCTGGGAGAGAGAGATATGGCAGGCACTGGGGATAAAGTCATATGTTAATGCCAGATAACCAGTAGGCCAAAGGTGGACCTGAGGTCATAGTCAGCTGCAGAGACAATGGAACATCCATATTACAGCAGGTGCTCTGGAAGCACCTTCCTACTGTTTACAAACCGTCCGTCTCATCATGTTGTTGCCTTGTCATTTCTCAATGAGTTGCATCTGTGTTGCTGGATTCAGCACAAAGTTTTGCGAAATGTGTTTCCAAAGAGTTGAAATAATTTGAATATTGCATTGTAAAATAACTCTGCATGTATTCTAGCCGAGTTGCAAAAGCATTTTATAGAAGTTGTTCTTGAGCTGGATAAGTGTTAAAAAACAACACGATGTGAGTTGTCAATTAATTTCTAATTTTAAAAAAACAATACAAACCAACTCATTAGCATGGCATTTTAAATTAAATTGTGCAGGATGATGTGCAATGAACACTTCAGGACTAGCTAGAAATACACCTGCTGTGCAGCAGAATGGAGTGGGGGGCAGCGATCAACTGTTTCCATTCCTTTTCTGCAGTGGCTTACCGGAGCCCACCCTGGTGGTGGAGAGTAGTGGATATGGGGGAGGAGCACAGGCTTTGATGTTGAGGAGCTGAAAGGGGTTCTAGACTTGTGATCATAAACCACTTTGACCCAATGCAGGGTCAGCCAACAACTCTTCAAAAGGAGATGGCACCAGTTACTTCTCTTGCTCCAATTACTGCCACTAGGACAACTTCTAGGAGGGGCCAGAAACCAGTAGAGCAGCAAGAAAGGTCATGGTAGTCAGGGGTACAGTTGTAAGGGGGGGGGGAAATGGGTTTGTTCAGGTAGTCAGAAGAGTAGGGTAGTGAAGTATCTTCTCGGGGCTGCAACAAAGAGGGATACCACTAGGAGAGTAAGGATTCTTGGGGACATGGGGGGAGGACACAGATGAAATTTTCCACTTTGGGGCCAATGACCAGGCCAGCTAGAAGAGGGTGAAGGTAATGGCTTGTTTTCAGAGGCTGGCAGGGAATCTGAGAGCTGTAGCCACATCAGTAGCCTTCTTAAATAACCTGCTGGTATGGCAAAAAAGAAGAATGAGAGGCTTCTAAAGATATAACAGCTTAACTCATGGGTGAGAAAGTGGTGCAGAGAAGAAGGGGTGCATATACAGTACATGGGGGACTGAAGATGCCTTTGAAATGATGGCTTTCATTACACTGAAGACAGAGTAAATGTTCTGCAGCACAGGTTACTACCTTTGTCACATGGCATTAACACTAGGAGCAGAAGATTCTAATGTTAGGGGTCCCCAGGACTCATAGGCAAGCATAGAGATCTTAGGTAGCACTTCCTTGAAGAAATGGGTGATGCAGAGTAAGAATAATAGTAGGAAGCAAATTAAGGGGAGGAGTAAATTAACAAATAGGATGGAAAGAGGAAGCAGAGAGATCAGGACAAACAGTATAAATGCCATGAGTGTTGGGAACAAAATGGGGGGCGTGCAGACATTGGCTACAGAGATTCAAGAAAACATCACAGCTATAACAAAAACATGGGCTACATTTATCCATGGTTGAGACCTCTCATACCCTGACTACACACTCTTCTGCAGAGTTGGAGAAATGGTGATACTGGGTTGCATTGTACTTTAAATGAGGAATGATGTGAGGGCAAAACAGGAGAAATTAAAATGAGGCAAAGTATGGACTCACTGCAGGAATACCTGATGGTGAAAAGAATGAAGCACATAAGGTTAGAGGTTGCCAGCAAGCACCCAAACTAGAATGAAGCAGTAGACAGGTTGTTGTAAGTGGAAATTATGAAGGTTGTTGAGAAGCAGAGCATGTTTCTAACGGAGGCAAGGAGTAAACATAGAGTCAGGCATTGGTGAATGCCTTTCAAGACTTCTTCCCAGTACAACACGTTGGAGAACACACTTGAGATGGGGCCACCCTTGATCTGGTACTCTGAAATTATAATTTTTATTACAGAAGTACAAATCAAGATACCCTTGGTGACAAGATATCACAGAATATTTTGGTTTAACATAACCTTTAGGACCGAGTATCATGGAATCATTACACTAGTGCAAGACTTTTGGAATGTGGATTTTGTAAATATGGAGGGGTTACTGCAGTTTAAATTTGAGTAAAGAGGGGAAACTGGATTAAGTAGAAGTAAAATGGAGGACCATTAAGGGCACAGTATTGGAGGTTTCCAGATGTTGCATGAAAATGATGAAGACAGGCAAGAGGCACAGGAAACCTATATGCTTCTCCAAATAGTCAAAGGAGACTGTAAGTGCAGAGAGGGCAGCCATCAAAAATTATTCAAAGGACCAGTCAACAGAAAGTAGGAAGAATAGGCTAAGTCTGTGGGAGCAGCAGTAGAAAAGACAAAGACTAAGGCAGAGCTAAGTACAGTGCAGCCAGCCATGATGCAACACAATAACTTGCTGAAACTTACATATTGCAAAATGCTGTGTGACAAAAGAGCTTATTGTTCTCTGAAGTATACTGCAGTATTACTGCATTGCATCCTAGCTGGCAGCACTATATAGTGGAGGGGGTACTAGAGAATGATAAAGCCTTTCTTTTTTTTGCTTTAATTTTAGTGCTCCTGTTGCTGCGGCCCCTACCTCTGGAGGGAGCCCCCAGTCCCATCCACTGGCATCTAGCAGCCTGCTCTGACCCTTATCCCCAGGGCTTAACCTCCTTGGTGAGGCTGGCGGGGCTCCCCAACCCCTGCCAAAGACCAGATCCAGTGTGGCCAGCACCATGGCTAGCCAGGAAGGGGGTCTGCAAGCTGTCCTTCCTCATGCACTGCAGTAACCTGTTTTCCTTCTCCATTTTCTCCCCTTCAGAGATGGAGCATGCAATGACACCAGCAGCATGCATGCTCCCATATGCATTCCTCTAGGCATCTGCCCCATCTCTGCCCACCTCGACAGTGTCAGCATGCTGTCCCAAGCTTCTGCCAGGGACCAGTCATACACCAACCACTGGCAACCCCCCTCCCCAAAGAATGAGAGCAGTTCCTGGGATGCTCAATCCTTCTCCTCCACTGCTAAACTCCAGTGGCCCATGCTCATTCCTGAACACGGGTCGCCAGTGTGGTGCGAGGCATGGAGTCCAGTGCCTCAACCCTCAGCATCACCTGACCAGCTAATAAAGCCTTTTTTAATGTAGGAATATTAGGGAGAAGAGAAAGATTAAAATGAGCATGCAAAGGCTTCCAAAAGGAGGGGAGTGGGTGGCCAAGAATATGAGGAAGACAAACCCACTCAATAAATACTGCAGATTAGTGTTCACTTAGTAGGAAAGAGGTATCTTCCATACTGCTTAAAAATCCAAGGGAGAATAGTAGGCAGAAGTTAGAAATAGAGAAAATTAACGTGCATAGGGTACTCAAAGAGCTGAGGAAAGTTAAAGTAGACAAGGAACCAAGGCAACAGGGGATACAGAAAATGGGGCACTTGAAGAACCATTGACAGGTCCTTTTAACTGTTTTCCAACATTGTCCATGTTTCTATGTTTATGTCCAGGAAGACTGGAGAGGGGCAGATGTCCTTCCTCAGAAGATATGGAACAAGTGGGACCTGGGAACTACAGGTTGTTTAATCTCTGTTTTGATGAAGTTGCTTGAGGATTTCATTGGGAACATAAACTTAAATTAGAAAATGTGTTTCATATGGTCATCTTGCTATCTGTTGGATGCAAAAGATGGAAATATATAAATGCTTACCTATAGTTTGACTTAAGATAGAACTAGCTCATGTCTTCATACTCAGGACTCGATTATCTTAACATTGCAGAAAGAGTAAATCCATGGAAAAATGGTTCACTAGTTGATTCAATATCTATAATAAATACATTGTTATCATGAATACAGGCACTTTGACCAATTACTTTATTTTCACCACGTGCCTACTCATGCATATCATTTTTAAACATATTGACAATTATGGGTAACACGTTAAAAGGGCGATCAAATAATGGTGACCTGTCAAAAGAGTGACGGAACAATGGCACCAACACATTGGGCCAACCCTGGTTTGCCTCTATCCCTGAGTTGTGTCCCACCCCTGTGCAGGAATCTATAGTAAGGGAGGGTGGGGGGCAAAGCCTCCCACATGAAAACAGCATCCTAAAAGTTGTTGCACTGGGGTTACGTGCCCTTCTGATGGGTCACCGTTATTCATTCACCCTTATGACATGGAACCACAATTCTTTCATCTGTATTATGTCAGTAGGCTGCACGCATCCTGTTGTATTTGAGTTAAACTTAAACAGTGCCATTACATTCTATCACGTGAAGTGGTGTGGTGTCAATGTGTGACCCTGGTACAATCTTGCTGACTGGCACACCTTTATCCACTAGTAGTCTTCACCCTAACATCAGGATGATGCTGTAAAGACACCAAGGTGCACACATTCAAGTGGGTAAAGCAGTCAGTCAAGGTACCTCTCCCACATGCTACACTACCTGCACCACCACCACGTGTAATCATCTAGATGGCACTAGCACAGTGGTGTGTGCAGCACATCCTCCCTGGAGGAGGTCAGCATCCTCTGGAATGCTCAATGCTTGTCTCCATCCAGACCTCAGGCTGCCCTGGCTCAATCCTAAACCTTGGTCACTGAAGATGCAATTACAATGCTGCTGCCATGATGTAGTAATAGTTGAGGGGGGGTTCTGAACCAGGTCAATCCTATCAGGTCCGCTTAACTGTAATAAAGAAAACTCAGAGGCAGTGCAGAAAAGAGCATGTCTCTGAAATTTTAAATGTGAATGCAATTTTTTTATTGCAGCATGGTACTCAAAGTGTAGACAATGCAGATAAGGAACTCAGCTGAAATAAAGTACTATATGGACACATGAAAGTGTGCATATCTCTTCAAGAGCTCCAATTTAAAGCTGTTGATGAACATGGGAAACCATAACTCATGCCGAATTGCATTGTGGTGGAGAATGTCAGAGTGGATTCTGGCCTGGTTTTGAAGCTAAGTTCTTTGTTTGCACTGTCTACATTGTGAGTACTATTCTGCAATTAATATATTGTAATTGAATATAAAATGTATGTGCCTATGTCAGTACAATGGCACAGTAATAGAGCTACCTTTTCAACACTGAAGGCACAGGTTCAAAAATTTGCCTAAATCACCTAAGGGCCAATGGCATGGAGGTGGCATTCCCAAAAGATGCTCTGCTCCTTAGGGAGGAAGATAGATCATCCTGAGGGCAGATAATCCCCTCAGCCAGCTATGCAGACACACCCATTGCCAATCCAGCTTGTCTGCACTTCTTAGTGAGATCCTATGTGCAATGAGTGAATTTAGATAGCTGGCTAAGAAAATGAGCATGCCTGTTGCATGCATACATCATGTGTTAGTGCTGCTGTCCTTTGGGGAGTGATCAAACATGTGAAAAGCAGTTCTAAGTCACTAGAATAACTATGTCTGTCAGTCTCAGGCCACAAATCACTGACTCAGGCTCTCCCACTATGTTGGATATAGGTCTTTAGAGGATTTGCAGTGCCCTGATGACCCTGCCATTGGGGAACATCCATGGGGCTTCCTGAATGAGAAGGAGGAGAAGGGACCTGTAGATGATGAGTGATGAAACTGAATCAGTGAGCTGAATGAGTTGTCTGAAGCAGGGCCAGGTGAAGGAAAAAATCACATTTAAAAAAAAAGAATTGTGTCAGGCTTTTCTGTATGCCACCCGTGCGCTCTGGTTCTTGATCAACAGTTGGTGGTGCAAGTATCAGAACCTACTGGCATATCCTTGCCTCTTGTGATGGCTGAAATGAACAGAATTGAAATGATACTGAAACAACGTCAGCCTGAAGTAGGCAAAAGATTGAAGGCATTGGAGGTGAGCATAACAAAAACTAAAGATGACTTTCAAACCCATTCTGCAAACATCTAGTATCTGCAGATATTACCATATTCTCTGACTTTAGTATCCTAACTGGTGCATTAACAAAGTGTTTTGTAAAGAATTTCCTTTCTTTTTGAGATAGTGAAATCATGTCTTCATTCACACAGGTCCCAAAGGGACTTGCATGAACAGGTGCAGATGTGTAGGACTCTTTGTGCACTGCAGCATGGGAAGACCCTGTCCACCTACAGAAGCACATGGCCTAGCACACTCCCCACAACATGTTTTCGATAAAAAAGCAGATCTACGGCAGGGGTCATGTTCAAGTGAGTAATGGTGTGCTGGGGTAGGGTGATGGGAGCTGAGTGGGAGGCCAGGGTAGGGAGTCAGATAGGTGTGAGACCATTTTTTCTTTTACAGTGTTAAGAAAAAAAAGTAATTGAGGGATGGTTTTCTTTATTTCAGATTGCAGTCCAACTCTGGGGATTGGGCACCCCAGTGTCGAAACAGCTTTCTGCCAGTTGGGGCTGCCAACTTGGAGGGAACAGACACACAAGAAGCAGTACCAGAGGTGAGCACCTAGGTCACCTTATATTTAATTTTGAAAAAATAAAATAAATAAAAATTGAGAAATGTGGGGGAGGCAAGCTGGAGAGGAAGGAGGAAAGAAACAATACTGGGGTTGGCACCCCAGTCTGCTTATTAAATAACTAGATAGATAGATAGATAGATAGATAGATAGATAGATAGATAGATAGAGTGTCAGTATAGTAAGATTTGATCTGTTTTTATTTTAATTTTTTTCTTGATCTCTACTAATATTATACCAGCTCTCAAGCAGACAGTGAAAATGACAAAAGAGGCACAGGCAAATCATACTCTGCCATCAAAGATTATGCTCCTTAGATCTGATCTGCTGTAAAGCAAATGGCTGTTGAAGCAAGCAGAAATTAACAGAGAACACATAACGTATTTTAACATACTTCACAAGGGAATTTATTTAGAAATAATAGAATCCTGTTTGTTTTTAAACAGAAGAATCCAAAAGTATGATTCTGGGTGTGAAGTTTGAAGAATGTTTTTAATACATTTCACCTTAATTTTAGGTTTTGTGGCTCAAGATATAGTGACATTACTGCCTCTGTTTGCTGCCAGTGTTTATCACAGTTGTCACTGCTATGAAGCAGTGGCTTATCAAAACTTGACAGCTCAAATGAAAGACACATTTCTGTTTCTTGCATCATAGCATGCTTTATTATATATTCTGTTATGGCCAATATACTGTAGACACACATGGAAGGTCAGTATTAGGAAGAAATTGCTAATTAAATCCAGCAGATTTTAATCATACAGATCATACAGAGGTCAGGACATGTGAAATTCCCTGGTGAAAGTAATAATGGGATTTCTCCTACAATTGGATTCATTCTAATCAGATGGTTCTTCCAGATCACTATTAAATTTTGAATTTAGCACATCAAAGTTGTACAGAAAGTGACATTTTATGTCATACATAAGCTCCATTACAAGAAAAGACCAAATGGCATGCAGTAGTCTGACAGAACCAAACTATTGCCTGCTTTGGGATGTAATCTGCTGCATATGACCTACCTAGACTTTAGCAATGCATTTGACACAGTCCAGCACAAAAGATTAATAATCAAGTTAGCCAGCCTGGGAGTGGGTCCCAGGGTGGTAGCCTGGGTAGCAAACTGGCTGTACAACAGGACACAGAAGGTAATAGTGAATGGAACACATTCCAAAGAAAGGGGGGTTACTAGTGGAGTACCTCAGGGCTCAGTACTGGATCCAGTCCTCTTTAACATCCTTATAGGTGACATTGCAGAGGGTCTGGAAGGAAAGGTATGCCTCTTTGCAAATGACACAAAGATCTGTAACAGAGTTGATACACAAGGGGGGTAGAAAGGATAAGAAGGGTCTTGGCAAGGTTGGAGGAATTGTCAGACATATGGCAACTTAGATTCAATGCAAAGAAGTGCAAAGTAATGCACCTGGGAAATAAAAATCCAGGAGAAAAGTACACAATAGCAGGGGAGGTACTAACAACAACAATAATGGAAAGGGACCTGGGGGTAGTCATATCAGATGACCTAAAAGTGGGTAAGAAGTAGGTAAGGAGAGCCAGGGAGATACTGGGATGCATAGGGAGGGGCATCACAAGTAGAAAAAGGGAAGTGTTTATCTTCTGAAAAGACAGTTGGCGAGACCCCATCTGGAGTACTGCATGCAGTTTTGGAGACCTCATCTATGCAGGAACATAGACAGGATGAAGCAATCCAGAGGAGGGCAACTAAAATGGTGCAGGGTCTACATCAGAAACCATATGAAGAGAAACTGAGAGAGCTTAATATGTATACCCTTGATGAAAGGAGGGACGGGGGACACGATAGAAACTTTTAAGTACCTCAAGGGAATCAACAAAGTGCAGAAGGGTAGCATCTTTCAGAAAAAGAGATGTGTAAGAACAAGGGGGCACAATTTAAAGATAGAGGGGGGATGGCTCAGGGGTAATGTGAGGAAATTATTTTTCAAAGAGAGAGTGGTGGACGCATTGAACTGCCTTCCTGGAGAGGTTGTGGGGTCTAAAACAGTGGGGGAATTCAAACATGCATGGGACAGACATAAGGCAATTATAGTGGGGGGGTTGCTGGAAGTAGACTGTTGGTTAACTAGAATCTGCAGCTTATCCAATAGGTAGGGAAGTGGGCAGACTGGGTGGGCCAAGTGGTCCTTATCTGCCGTCAAAGTCTATGTTTCTATGATAGGTTTCATTTACATTTGATTTATAATAGCTCTACAATGAAAGACTAACAACATCAAAAAAATATCAAAAAGCACCAGATTATTCTGCTGTGTATAATTGCCAAAATGGCAGTCTGTCAAACTTGAGCGCTGAATGAACTCCTCATACTGTGCATTTGTCAATGACACCGTAATGTGCTGATCACTCTGGCATGAGAGTCAAGCTGATTATGTGGCCATTTTGACAGTAGTTTTATTGTGAACATGATAATATTATAATATAGTAAATGTTCCATAAATTAGCATACATAATTAAATACATACTCAAGAATAGGACAATCTACTAATGAAACCTCCTCATTCGACAAACATTTTATTCAGAGCAGGCAACAGGGAGGCTCATTTTGCACGTGTCACATAAATTAAGCAGAAATTGACTTCATTCACCCTTCATGCATACATTATGAATAAAAAAGGCAGAAATTGAAAACAGTATTTATTAGACAATTCGGTTTAGAAATAATAATAAATATGTTTTGGTGAAAATTACAGTATGAACCCCATCAGTCTGAAGATTAGATGTTACAAAAGTTGTGCCACCACCATCCACTGTAGCCTGATTGCGCTATTAGTGAATACGTCCATGAACTCATTACATTCTCCAGCATTCATATTAGCCACTCACAATAAAAGATCAAGTTAGGATGTTGCTATTGGGATATTTTCTGAAATAACAAGCTGACTATTAATTCTGTTTATATCTGGACTTGATTTAATGACTGAACTTGTCATTTCACCTTTAATGATGGGAATCTGGTTTTATTGTTTATTCAGCTGCTAGTTCTAAGTTGTTAGATCGACTCTGTGTCACATATACTACAACAATTAGGTTTATGTTGAATGCCCCTTTTCATACCCATCATTGCCTTCTATGTAGACAGTCTGACAGTCTATCTCTGGATAATAAAATCCTATTGAGAATGAGTACTTTTATATTTAAAAGCACTTTAGGTTTTCTTTCAAACTCAGTCTCAACTTTATTTCCTCGATTTGTTAATAGTTGTGGCACCAGATCTCAGAATAGATTTACATTTAAGCTTCCCCTGTTTAGGAAAGTAATTGAGCAGAGATCATTACTTTACTAAGCTCCTTTCTTTTTTAATTCTATATTGGGTGAATTGATTACCTATAGAACTGTTTTTTACTTTAAAAGGAAACCTGTTCTCTTCTTGAAAGGCAAACAGGAATGCACATGTAACAAGTAATTTCAGCAATGTTGTTGTAATCCTATATGTTTGTATGCTTTTTCTATCTGGAATTATATGTCAGATTTGATGTTTTTTTGCATGTTTTTTGTAATCACTTGTCACCTGTGAAAATACACATTTTACTTATCAGGCCTACAAGAATAAAAAATAAATAAAATGAACTGAAATCATATGTCATACAGGACTTACACAGATTATTTAGAACTGACATCATTATTTTTTATAGTGTGTGCTGTGTTTGGATGTTTGTTACATTCCAGCAATTATTTAATTCATTTTTATACCATTTGTATTAATATGATATGATTTAGACAGAGAAGATTTTGATAAAAGTTGGTAAAACTACATCTGCTACATGTTTTACACTTGACTTTTTTTAGGGAGGGGTGCAAATAATCATCCACCTCTGCCAGATACAAACACACATAGGATGCCAACTGCTAAACAAAAAACAAAAAAATTGCAAAATTAATCAGTTCACTACCTCTGTTTTCCTGTGTGCACCACCTTCATTGGACCAAGAGTTCACATTTCAGTGTAAATTCTGTGCCAATGAGCACAAAGACAGTGGGATAGTTGAGTATCCCTATGAATCGTTGTGTGTGTGTCTGTACCACTTTTTTATTACACCCCTGCTTGTGTATTGGGGGTGGTGGGGCAAATGATCTAGGTTGGCCTTTGAATACATTATTTTTTTTTCATATCTGGAGTGGTCCATGACTTCACATTAGTTGCAAATTATACTAAGATCAACAAACACCAGGCATCTCAGGTTTCATAATTCATTAGGGCACCTTGGTCTATCAGTTCTAATTGTATTGTGCAGAACATCAATCAGCAGTATAAGAATGAACTGTAATAAAAAAAACACAGAATAAACTTGAAGCACAATGCTTCATAACAGCTCTGTACTTTCTAATCCCACATCGCACATAAAGTGTGGGACTGGAGTGCGCCCCACAGACACCTACCCATCGTGATACAGTTCAAACCTTCTGACAGCATCCCCCTTCCTATCAATCAATCAATGAATCAATCAATCAAAATCTTTATTTATCCAGGCGAACACCATTACCATTGAGCAAAGCTCATTTGCAAGGTGGACCTGGGTCAAACAAGATCAAAGTACAACACATTTATATATAGACAAAGGATACACTCAAAACAATAGCTTAAGATTCACTTTTGTAATAGTATCCCAAGTGTGTTTGTAGCAGTTAAAAGAGTTAAGAAGATATAAACAACATGTACACCACAGTATTCAGTGGAAATGACAAAAGCAACTGGTTCGTGGTAATAGGAGAAAATTAAACACTATCATTGTCAACATTGCCTAGTACAAACCATGACATGGCATTCAGACTTGGATGGGGACATCATGAGAAAGCAATAAGGGGAGTTAAATGTTTAGGGGTAAGGTAAGGGCCACAATAATTCATGGGGTGCAAGGACAACAGGGCAAGGGGACAGATCTCAACCTGCAGAGACCAAAAAAACAGATATGCAGAATAACATACAGGTCTGAAGTTGCAATACCTGATTTTACAAAAGTTCAAATCTGCAGTGTAGTTGGGGATACTGGAAACATAAAAAATCATGTAAAGGCTGAGCCAGTATAATACTGTCACTCTTTCCTGCTGTGTAGGAGATAGTCGTTTCTGTAACAAATGGCTTTCTCTATCCTAGATGAGTAAACCTACTTTACCAGCTCAGCCTTTACTTGATTGTTCTTATTATAGTTTATATAAACAAATTCATCTGCATGTGCTAAATGTATGTACTTTGGTACTGACTTTGAAAGTATGCTACAAAAGCAAATAAAAAAGGGAATAACTGAGACACAAGATTCAAAATGAACTTCCAAATTACTCTGATTTCATATAAAGTAAAGGAATATTTTCATCCTTACTCATTTTTCAATATCAGTCTTTGATTGACATATCATAATACACTTTACTTACTCGCAACCAATTCATAACTGTTTTCCACGCGCACAGCTAGCTCATGTGGATAACTCATGAACACGCAGTGTACACTACAAAAGAAGTAAGACTACGAATGTTGTCACAAAACATGTAAACAAACCCCAATATGAGATAGGGCAGACAGCGGACTGCTCAGTTTTGTAAAAAATGTAATATAACACAAATGTGTTTAAACTAGGACAGAATTATTTTTTGATAACTAAATCAGAAGAAGGTACAGTATTAATCAAATAACCTTATGCCAATTTATGACTTTGCATATTATCTCAGTGCAGAGAGTCTCCCTTCAAATGCTGAATTTTACTTTAGTGAATGAGAGTCCTGAAGGTTGGCTGTACCCTTTGTCTTCAAACACTCATATTTATAAAAAGCAAAGCAAAATGTGACTTCAAACACTTCTAAATCCTGCATGGTATCCATGCGGTTAGGGTTCTAGCAAAAACACAGCAATTAAAAATAATTAAAATAGGGTTTTGCATAATTGTGGTCTAAATAGAAATGTGATTGAAGTGTCAGACAAACATACGAATGTGCCAGCAGATACAGACCACCCAGTCTATTTAAGTCTCCTAGAGTGTGCAGCTAGCACCCCTAGTTTGCAGATGCCCCACACCCCTCTCTGTCCTGATGGTAAATGTCTCTCCCCCTCAATGTATAATGATGCAAAATCGATTTGAATGGTAAAACAGCTACTAGAAGGGAATGGTACTAGACCGTGGAAAACAGTCCCGCATACCATTCCCTTGTATCATTCTGGACTGCAGTGCACCTTCATAAATAATGTGATAAACTAAGAAAACTTGCATTTATATATATGTATACAGTCTGGCCTGGTTTATCCGTGCCTCATTAGCCCGTATGTCTGGCTTCCCGAATGAGACACAATGCAAACGGATTTGTTCTCATGTTAACTACCTCTTTAATATATAAAATTGTGAATCTGAATCTGTTTGCATTTGTCTCTAACTGGGCTAATTATTACCTATTTACTGTGACCTCCTTAATCCGTTTTTCAATTGTACTCAGGTGGAGGTGCTAATAGAGTGTTAATCTAAAGCACTCTTAATCCCCTCTGGCATGTTAAATCAATGGAAAACAACACATCAACTGCACAAGTGTACTCGATGTTCCCAGCTAAAGTAGAGCCCCAGTTAGCTAAATTCACTTTTAAAAGCCATTCTGTTGTCCCAGCAAATGATTCTGTTATCGCCTTGTCTGTGTAAAAAAAATCAATGTCCCCTGTTTGCTCTGTAACAAGTCCCCCCGTTGATATGTGTTATGTTTGCTTTCCCTCGTTTCGGCTTGCTATACCAGCCTGTAAAGCCGTAGAACCTCCATTCTGCTTTTAAAAAAACCCAATGTCCCCCAGTTAGCTCCATACAGCTAAAGTAGAGCACCAGTTAGCTAAATTCACTTTTAAATGCCATTCTGCTGTCCCAACCCACGCTCCAGTAAATCCGGTAGATGTTGCTTTCCCCTAGTTTCGACTTGCAGTACCAGCCTGTTCGCATTTAAATTCTGTCTGAGTAATCAGTGTTTACCACCAGCCTGTAGAGCTGTAGACCCTCCATTCTGCTTTTAAAAAAACCCAATGTCCCCCAGTTAGCTCCATACAGCTAAAGTAAAGCACCAGTTAGCTAAATTCACTTTTAAATGCTATTCTGCTCTCCCAACCCACGCTCCAGTAAATCCAGTAGATGTTGCTTTCCCCTCATTTTGGCTTGCTGTACTAGCCTGTTCGCATTTAAATTCTGTCTGAGTAATAAATGTTTACCCCCAGCCTGTAGAGCCATAGAACCTCCATTCTGCTTTAAAAAAAAAAAAACATGTCCCCCAGTTAGCTCCTGTAGATGTTGCTTTCCCCTCATTTCAGCTTGCTGTTCTAGCCTGTTCGCTTTTAAATTCTGTCTTAGTAAACAAATCAATGTTTAAGGAATCATGGATTATTTTAAATGTAACTGAAATGTAAATGAAATGTTACATGTAAAAAAAAAGTACAGTACAGTACTGTATATGAAACAAAGTAATGTACATGTACCTACAGTATGTTTTTGCACTGCATTTAAATAATGAATCTTTTTATAAGAATAAATCTTTTTTGGAAAAAATCAATGTCTGGTTACTACGTAGATTTTTATTATGTAGAACGTTGGGCTAACACAAATGCTTATGGACTAACCAGGTCTGAGTGTATATATATATATATATATATATATATATATATATGTATGTGTGTGTGTGTGTGTGTGTGTGTGTTTGTGTGTGTTATAGGGGTGCAGTCACGCCCTTATATTAGGATTCAACAATCACTTCTATGTTAAACCTATCATTTTGAACTTTAATAACATTGCCCCAATTCAACCTGTTCACATCAAATTTTAGATGCACCTTGTGGGACCAAAGATCTCTTAATGTGGCAAGATTTATTCCACTCAGATGTGTGGCTGTGGAGATGCACAGTGGCAAAAAATATGAAAATTACCATTTTTTGTCAAATTCTTTGTCACCGCATTGTACAAAAACAACTTGGAATTTTGGTTTGAAATTTTTATTAGCGTATATAGGTCTTGGGTCTCAGATGTGCCTTTTGAAGTTTGGTGAAAAAATATTAATCCAGTCAAACATTATTAAATTTTAAAGTTTCCCATTATTTCCTATGAGAAAAGTTAGATGTGAGGCTCAACATAGGATTCTTGATTGTGTGCTTTAATAACTTCATAGCCGTTCAAACGATTTACATGAAATTTTGCATGCATGCGCCATCAGGGAATGAAGATCTCTTAATCTCACAAGTTTTGTTCACCTGGATGTGCAGGTGCAGAGATATGGAATATTAAAAAATATGTAAATTACTGTTTTTTTGTCAAATTCTTTCTTCATGTCTATGTAAAATTGAACATTTTGCACTTTAATAACTTTGCAGCTGTTTAAGTAATGTCCATGAAATTTGGCAAGAGCCATAAGGGACCAATGATCTCTGGATGTGGCAAGTTTTGTTCCAGTTGTAGTTATAGGTATGGAGATATGGAGTCTCAGAAATGTGTAAATTACCATTTTGTTTTTGCCAAATTGTATGTCAATGCATTGTGCAAAAACGGTTGGGAATTTTGGTCTGACATTTTTTAGGGTATATATATTTTAGGTCACAGTGGTGCCTTTTGAAAGTATGGTGAAAAAAATATTAATTCAATCCAAAGGTGCTTAAATTTAAAAATGTCCCATTATTCTCTATGGGTAAAGTTAGATGTGAAGCTCAAAATAGGATTCTTAATAACAAATACGGAATCCTAGTTCGTGCTGCCACCATTGTTTTCCATTAGCAAGGGAAACAAACTTAAATTTCAAAACTGATACAGGGCTTTAGTAAACACTCACAGTTGTGTTTACCTAATAGGGGCCCATAGAACCACATTCTGAGGTTAGTTTTCTGATTACTTTGTGAGAAATGAATTTTTGGGGGTGCAGAAATCCTGTTTCACAAATCTCAAAAAACTTTAATTGCAAAACAGGTTCATTTTTTGCAGTTTGTGAGAAAGGATTTTCTTTTACCACAAATTGTGAAAAGGATTATTCACAATTTGTGAAAAATGAAATTTTATATATCTGTTTGTTTGTCACTTCATAGCAAAGAAATGGTTTGTAATTTTGGACTGCAATTTTCAGGGTAGAAAGGGCTCACTCCAAACATGTGCCTTTTGCTGGATTGGTAAAAGTATATTACCTTGTCTTGGTGTTCTGTGGATTTTAATTTTGGTTGATTACCTCTAGGATAACATTGTACGGGGAGGTTTATGGAACTGTTTATATGTCACTATTATGTTAAGAAATGGTTTGCAATTTTGCTCTGAAATTTTCAGGCAATACGGGGCTTAGTCCATCGATGTGCCTTTTGGTGATTTCGAGAAAATATAGTAATTTTGTGTCAAGTTACACAGCTTTCACATTTTTCTGTTTTCTATAGGATAACATTACAATATGAGGTGATTTTTGATGCTGCACACTATGCAGTGGGAGCATAGGGTACAGATGGACCTGAGCTCCCACAGACAAATGAAGATACCACTGCGGTACCTGAATAATTATGCATGGATGGGAGTGCAGGATACCACTATGGACTTGGCCCAGCATTCCCACATGTAAATAAGGATACAATTGTGGAGTGATGGGAGTGCAGAGCCCTCTGGTCCTGTGCTCCCACAGGAAAATAATGATAGGATTACACAATATCAGAAATTATGGACAGATGGGAGAACAGGGCCTGCATTCCCACAGGCAAATAAGAATATGACTATGCTTTCTCAAAAATTAAGGAAATTCTTTGCAAAAAACTTTGATAATGCACAAGTTCATGTTAACATGAGAAAAGTAGGGAAATATGGCATTAGGAGTTCCAATCCTAACTTCTCAGCAGGAGGCGTGGAGTGTGCCTTGCCATTGTCAGCCCTAACTCTCATCCCATTCTCATATACTGTCCCCATCTCAGCCTACTTGCTCATAGGATAAAATTACAATCTCTCAAAAATTATCAGTTGTTGGCAGCGCAGAACATATGAACATACAAACATACGAAGTAGCCATCAGAAGAAGGCCATTTGGTCTATCTAGTCTGCTCATATTGCAGGGTACACAGCTTGAGCTACTGTCCCTGCTTTCCCTCCCCACACCTCTCATCCTCCCTACCCTTGATCCTTACATTCCCTCTATACCCATAGGATCCTGCAGTCCCTTATTCCCGCATGCAGATATCGATACTATTAAGGACTGATGGGAGCGCAGTGCCCGAGATCCTTGTGCTCTCATAAGAAAATAAGGATACAATTACAAGGTCTAGAAATCATGGATGGATGGGACAGCAGGGCCCAGAAGGCCCTGCCTCTTACAAGCAAATAAGCCTATGATTATACTTTTTCAAAACGTAAGGAAATTCTCTGCAAAAATCTTTCTTATTGCACCCTTAGGGTCATCTATGATTATACTTTCTCAAACAGTAAGAAAATTCTCTGCAAAAAACTTTGTAAATGGACCATAAGGGTTCCAGTTTTAAAAGTAGAGAAATTACATCTAGGGTTTCCAACCCTAAAACTCTACCCCAGGAGTTGGTCAAGTAGCACCTCATGATTCACAGTGTCAAATGCTGCTGACAAGTCCAGGAGGACTAAAATGGTACACTCCCTCCTGTCCCTTGCCATCAGGAGATCATTAAGCACCTTCACAAGGGCAGTCTCTGTACTATGCCCAGCTCAAAACCTGGACTGGAATGTCTCATAAGTGGAGGAGGCAAGATACTGGACATTGAGCTAGATGGCCAGCACTTTTTTTATAACCGTCTCTAAAAGCAGGAGGTTAGAGACTGGCTTGTAGTTGTTGAGGCACTCTGGGTCTAATGAGGGTTTTTTCAATAGGGGCCTGACCAACACCTCTTTCAAGGTCAATGGAAAGACTCCAATCCTCAAGGAATTCCAGAGTATCTTGGCCACCACAGGTCCAATCATGCCTAAACATCCTACCAAAAGGTGGGTATGACCTGGGTCAAGATCACACTGTTTTGGTCGCAACCTAGAGGTCATTATCACCACCTCCTCCACTCTAACCAGCTCTAACTCAGGCAAGACATGAGGAATGGTTTTATACATCTCAGAATGGACCACACATCCCCTTCGAGAGGTATCAGAGGAGATCTTGGCCCTGATAGAGGACACTTTGTCAGCAAAGAACAGCGCAAACTCTTCACACCTAGTTCTTGAACCTGTCTCCCCTCACAGAGACAGGCAGGATATAATAATCTGTCTACCATGCAGAAGAGCTGAGCCAGACTGTTCCATGTCACAGCAATCTCTCTGGACAAAAAACAATCTGCATTCTTTTGGGAGACTGTATCCTGATAGTCACAATAATGTGACCTCAGGGCCAATTTATCCTCCATCAGTCCTCTCTAACCTCTGACCCCGTAGTCTTTAACTCCCTGAGGTCCTCATAAAACCAAGGAGGTGTCTGGTGAGTAGACAGGAGTCAGACATGAAAGGATGCAATTTAATCAAAGGCAGCAGTGATCACCCCATTGTAGGTGGCCACTCCCTACTCCATTGTTAAGACTGGGAACCCTATGATGTCGTTTCCCTACTTTTGATGCTGGAATGCTAATGGTTCCATTAACAACATTTTTTGCAGAGAATTTCCTTAATTTTGAGAAACCCTAACGGTGCATTAACAATTTTTTTCAGAGAATATATATATATATATATATATATATCTATATATATATATATATATATATATATATATCTATATATATATATATATATATACATACATACAGTATATATATATATATATATATATATATATATATATAGATAGATAGATAGATAGATAGATATGGATTGTTTTAGTGAACACAATCATACCGATTAGGAATTCTGCCAAAGGCTATAACTGATCAACTGATTCTTTTTTTTTCTTGAATATGTATTTAAAAAACAAAAATGCTGGGCTATACCTACCTTTTCAGCAGAAATGTATTATGGATATTATTACATTATTCATTTGGGGGATTTTAAATTCATTCAGCTAATTCCAAGACAGTTTTAAATACTGGTTTTGTAATTTGTGTGGCTCAACAGTAATGACATCAGCCCCCAGCACAAACCTCCTTTGCTAAAGTCACCATTTAAAGGAAAACTCCATGTTAAAATCAGAAAAAGGTATGTAGTAGTCTTTTTTCTGTGTTCTAAACAGTTCCCAGCATTTTCTTTTCCTCTGGCTGTGAGAGATGTTTTTTCTAACTTTCCCTAACTGTTTTATTGCCCTTGGAGGTTGCCATTCTGGTTTCTTTTATGACCTTGTCTTCCCAGAGTGCCCTTTGGTGTGATGTCTAATTGCCCCTGCAGTAAGCCAGTGTCTTGTTACAGGGTCTGTCACAGTTCAGCCACAGACAAAATACTTCTTCCAGAGAAGACAAACTGCTAGATTTTGGGTGAGTGTAATCATTATTATTTTTTGATATCAGTACCTTGTCCTGCTATGCTCTGCTGTGTGTGTGTGTGTGTGTGTGTGTGTGTGTGTGTGTGTGTGTGTGTGTGTGAATCATGTAACTGTTTACTCTATTCCTCTCACTCACTTTCAGTTTTTGCACCAGTACTAAGTAGCAAAAATTGAACATCACCCTATAGGTTGTAACATAGCAGGACAATGTACTAATATAAAAAAATAATAATGATTACACTCACCCAAAATGTAGCAATGTGACTTCTTCTCTGAAAGAAGTATTGTCTTTGTGGCTGAGCTGTGACAGACCCTGCTAAATCTAGGGCATTGCTACATCACTGTCACATGAACCAGGGTGCATCGTAGGAGAAAGAAAGCCAATAAACCTATTTGTCATGGAGAGCCCCAGGGGTCATAAAACCACCATACAGCTAGCAGGCTAATTTAGGAAAAACTCCTAATGGTAGACAGAGGAAGGACACACTAGGACTTAACATACATATCAAAACACTCTACATAACATATGTTTTTGCACATTCTGGGTGGACTTCTCCTTTAACTGTGCCATTGTATTCATGATTCAGGTACCAGTGTGCTGCTGGAAAGTTTCTGATGACAAAAAGCAGGGCAAACCCTAATGTAATTATACCTATGATGGTGATGACAGTGGACTGGGTAAGAAAGCAGGGACTCTTTTCAAAATACCCAGTCTTGTCTTTGAAATGAAAAAAAGCAAAAACATGTATTTTTTTATCAAACACATGACATGCATCATGTTCAGAACAGGTACAGTAACAACTGACTGACAGCCATTGCAGCAAGCAAGGAAAAAACAAATAGTTTGATTGATACAGCATTTGATGGAGAGTCACATTTAGAAACTCCATTGAATCAACTTCGAGCTTAGTAGCAGTCAATTGCCCATGTGTTATTATTACAAGTAAAGAGAACTCATTAACTGTACCCAACCTATCTAGGTCATAAAAAACATTTTTCATAATATCAGAAGATTAACCATTATGCTTGAGCTGAAGCCTTATGCTAATTAAGAGGCATATACTATTCAACCAATTAATTATGCAATGTTTTTGTTTGTTATACCAACTGGATTGTATCAATATGTACTACTTAATACTGCTGCTTTAAAATTGTTGAACCACAATTAAAGGGACACCGTCAACCCCCTTAGGTCTCAAAATGTCCCTAGTTTAAAAAACATATTTTATGATTGCCAATATTCTGTAAAGATTGTTGATGTAGCTGGTAGTTTGATTTTAACTCATTTTCTTTACAAAAGTAAAAAACAGACTACCCAACATACTGGTGTTATCACACCAAAACAGGTTTGTTTACATTCCTTAATCAGCTCCAAATACATCTTTCCTGGACTTGGGAACACCCACAAACATTCTAGCACCTCATGATGCTGTGGGAGTTTAGGAGGCTACTTTCCTATGAGTGACTGAACTGTCTGGGTGTGTTTCTAATGCCCAGGGAGCATGCAGTAAGAACAGAACTAGGTTTGTAAACAAAAACAAGGTTGTTCATAAATATACATTGTCATGCATTTCAGTTCTACTAAACAAGGAGACAGACAAAATAAACAGCAACATCTGTGAATTTTAGAATGGGTAAGCAATAATAGAAATAATATGATGAAAAACAGGTTAACAGTGTCCCTTTAACAGAATAAATAAGAAGATTCAAAGAAAAAGACTTCAAAAACACGTGTTCAAGTTTGACGTGATAGTAAACTCGTTCCAAACAATAAATTCTTATTTTTATTAATAAATCTATTTTATTGAGGTTTTCCAGCACATTTACTTTAAAAAAATACAATTGCATTAGCTGAATATTAGACATATGACAATGTAATAGATAACGCAGAAACCCCTCCCCTTCCCCCATAACTCGTCAATTAGCAAATTAAAAATGTAAAACCACCTCATTTATAGATCTTGAGAGATGCCACATGAATCAGAGGGTTTATATACTGTATACACATAGATGTATAAAAAAAAAAGATAACAAGTCCATCTTCTTTATCTTGATGCCCAATGTTAAATTGTTATGATTTTTTTTTTTAAGAAATCTTGCTAAAGGAATAGATGGTGCCTCAATGAACTTGCTGACCTGAAGTCATGAATTAATATTTCCAAGTGAATAAACAGATTGGGCAAAAGGAATTGCCACATCTCTAGTGCAGGTTTTAATGAGTGTTACCTCCAGGCCATTTTAAGACTTCTGCAAAACAGTTATGGAATTTGAAGTTTACTTTCTCAGAGCCATGGCCTACAGAATATGTTACCAAGTGTTTAATAGTTCTTACATGTTAAACAGTTGTGTTTAAAATGGTTTGTTTCATCCAATTCGCTGGTGCAGAGGCATGGCTGCTGTCTATGATGCTGATGACCTGGGTTCGGGAATGGATCCAGGAGTCGGAGGGCTGGTTGGGGGAGTAGGATGGAGTGTTCACTGGGCTGCTCTCCTACTCTGGGGGGAGGTGGGTTAGAGTGTCTGATGCACTATGGACCCTCTGAGGAGGCCAGTGGTACCACAGCGGTCAGTGCCAGCAAGTATGGGGGTGGGGTGGGGTGGATGTGGGCCATCATTGCATGTCCCTGCCCCAGAGGGAACCACAGCGGAAAAAAAATGCTGGCCCCCACTGACGAGCTGGCTCTGGTGCCTCCCCTTTGGCCACGATAGTTCCACTGTTGGAGGTCCCGCTTGTGGGGGGGCATTCCCGAGCATGAAGAGGAAGGTTCCCAGGAGCCTGGCGAGCCCGTTCATGGGGTTAATAGATTGTTTCACACATTCCTGGAATGCTACAAGAATCAAATAAGTCTGGCACTACTTGACTATATTAGTTACTTTCAGGGACAGGGATAGGGGGTTGTTAAACTTGCAAAAGATGAAACATCAACCAAATAATTTTTCTCTCATTTATTGTACATAAAAAAAATGTTGTTTTTTTACTTAGTATCATTTTACCTTGTTGGGACTAGTCTCTATCTTTTTTTATTACATAGTTTTGCTCAGTTATTAAAAATTTTCCAGAAAACAGACAAAGAATCTCAGTGCATTGTCCAGAAAAGGAACACTGAGTAAGACATTGTTTTCAGCCTCACTTTGGGGAGGGGGTTACGGAACTAAGACAGCAAATGACAACCAGTGCTTACAGGTATTAAAAGTGCAAACATTACACAACTAATACAAACTGAAGAAGGCATGAAGTAAAGCATCAGTAACACAGAGCATTGGACAAAGTGGCAGATAAAATTCTAAGATAAAATAATTCACAAAATACAGGACAGGAGTAAGGAAAAATGGCAGCCAAAGATAAGAGTGGTATTGTATAACATTTACAGAAAAAAGGTGGACTTAACTGGTTGGGGGCAGAGCAGGATACATGCATGAAGGAAGGGGAGCATGAAAGAGGTAAGAGGTACAAAGTCAGTTACAGACTGAAAAATGTGTTTTATTGGGTAGCTGGTCAATGCTGCATGTGAATAACAGGGTGGTGAAATCCTCATGGAGAAAACAGCATGCGTGAAAACAGCTATGGGGAAACTATAGCACAGACATTACAACACTGTACCTGTAGTTGTGTTCACTCACTCTGACCACTCTAAGTTTGCAGCTGTCTGCTGGAGCAGCATACTGCCATTGTGGCTCAGTGGATAGAGTGGCACTTTCAGAAAGACAGTACACATCAAACTGACAGGGGTTCGAGTCTCAACCCTGCATGGTGCATGTGTTTTTTTTTTTTTGTTTGGATATCTTCAGTTGTTTTTTGTTCCATTTTGGATCTTGTGCCACACCCTTGCCTGCCCCCTACCAACTTTACTACTGAAGACAAAATCTGCCCATATTCTAGTTTTTACCACCTCGCCAAGTTTTGCCCCCCCTCAGAGTTGATTATATATTTTAAGGGTTGTGCTGGGGGCAAAGTCCACATGTGTTGGGTAAAGGGTGCATAGCCCCCTCAACATACAACTGTGACATGTGTTGTGTGGTTTCTTGTGAGGTGAGGTGTGCAGAGCTGCTTGGTGAAATGACCAATGTAAGTTTGGCTAGTTTTTTTTCCTCACCGTTGTCTTTCCCAAAGCACTTTTGCATGTGCTGTTTTCGACTGACCTATTATTCATTAGCTGTTTTGATCTAGTTCTGTTTTATTGGAGGGTGATACACTATCAAACTGCTACAATTTACTACAGTTATAAATACACACATTTTTATTAAAGAACAATACACTAACAGTCATTTTTGGTGTACATGTCCAACATGCTCCACACACACATAACACAAATATTTTGGAGAATGGATGGGTACAATGCATTCTTATCATATTTTCATATTTATGCCCCCCCCCCATAATGATCCCGATTTTTTTTGCAGTTGAGTTAATTCAGCTAACACTTGATGATATGATGTGGAAACTAGCAAGGGAAATATTATTGCTGTTCTTACAAGATGCAGTATCTCCCAGTCTATAAAAAAACAATGAAATAATAAAAAAAAATACTACAATGGGATTCAGATTAAATTGTCAGTTTGCTTCTGTTTAATCCTGCCACTGAATGTGATGAAAAAAGTGCAGTGCACATTTAAGTAACTCCACCAGTCATAGGACTAAACATACAGATAATAATTTAAAGTTGGAAGTTGCTCTACTTCATCATGTCCACCACACCGTGAATAAGTATGCTGTGAACATTCTATACCTTATATCAATAATATACAAATACAAAAGTTTGTGAAACTTATAGCCTACTACACAACATGGAAATGGGGCCATAGTGCTCACAGGAATACTTCACTTTTCAGCTGTTTAGAAAAGCGGAAAGCTGGGGAAGAAGGATATGTTTAGGCCACTGTTTACAATAATAAAGAGTTGTTTGCTTATTGTAGGTCTTATGCAAAGATGGGAGAAAAATGTGTACTTTAAATTACAGCACATCAGCATATGTCAAAATGGGAATGTTCATAATAGGGACATGTAGCCCCATATTCAAATGACTTCATCAGCACAAAAAGAAAATGTGCGGTGCACCTTAGAAGATGTACAATGGTGCGATATTCAAAATGGTGTAATGCATTGCGCATGTTCCAATGCGCAATGGAGCACATATATTGTATGTTGTTCAGAAAATGGGGCAAACACCTGCATATGCATGTTCAGAGGACATTTGCAGTGCATGTGCAATGCATCTCACATTTGTGCCAAACAAACTTAGGTACAAAAAGGGGCAGCCCTAAATCAGCCAGACACTCAGAGGCTGGCTGCTGAACTTCAGGCAGGATGTCTGGGATACCATTCCACGTGGCAGCCATCATGGCTGACTTGAGAAGACTGAGGGAAGAGCAAGGTGGACTATGAAGGGTCCATAAGCGGTATACCTCTCAGAGACGTTACCAGCCCCGTGTCAGATTTGAACAGCTAAGTGACACACAAATTATGGACTGGTACTGTCTCAACAGAGCTGTCCTGAGACAGCTCTGTGACCTGCTCCATGATGAGCTCCAGGCACCCACACACAGAAGTCACACCATGAGGGTAGAAACCAAAGTCACAGCTGTGCTGTGCTGTGCCTGCTCACCACAGGCACGTTCCAGATACTGGTAGGTGACACCACTGGCATCACCCAATCGGCAACTTCTTGTCTTCTCACCCAGTTCTTAGATGCTCTGCTACCCTATGCTAGTGAGCTCACTTGATTCCCTAGCACATCAGCAGAGTGGACAGCAACAATGCAGCACTTTTGCAGTGTTGCACACTTACCAGCAGTGCTAGGTGCCATTGACTGCAGCCATGTGGCCATCAGAGCACCACCTGGTTGTAACAAGGATATATACGTCAACCAGAAGGGGTACCACTCCATTAACTGCCAGGTGATGTGCATCACAAATGTTCTGGCCTGGTACCCTGAGAGTGCACATGATTCATTCATTTAGCACCAGTCATCCCTGTACCGTTACTTTGAGTCTGGGGACATACTCAGTGGCCATCTTGTGTGTGAGTGCAACCACAGCCACATACAGGGTGTACACATGATAACATGGTGAAGTCATAGTGAATGCACAGGAACACCACAGAAAGAAGGGGTGTTGGAATGGCAGACATCCATAGGACACATGGGAGGGAGGGAGGGAGGGAGTGATAGGACCTGAAAAGGACTGTCACGGAACAGACTTGTAAAGCTGACATAGGAGGGATGTCATGTGATGGGGAGTAGTAAGCACAAGATGCAGGGGTGGTAGTAGGCAGCAGGAGGTTGCAGGATTGTGGGAAGGTTAGTGCAACACACCACATGATGTGATTACTGTGTGGAACAAACATCCCTATAATGTGTCTTGATCCACAGCCAGAAAGGCATGCAGGTGACAGTGGAAGTGACCATGGAATGACAGGAGCAGTAAGAGGGCCAGAAACAGGAGACAACTATGAGGAGCAGTGACAATGTGGGTGAGGAAATGTTCAGAAGAGACTAACCATATGGAACAGTTCTGTGGAGAGAGCAGAATGTAATGTTAGTAAATGGTGTACTGACATATCACCTTCCTTTACACAGGAGACAGCGCATACCCACTTTGGCCATGGATGCTCTCCCCAATACTGCGGCCCACATCCAAAGCAGAAGAAAGGTACAATGAAGCACATACAGCAACAAGAAACATCATAGAGCAAGTGTTTGGCATGCTGAAAATCCTTGTCAGATGCTTGGACAGGTCCAGGGTTGCCCCACAGAAAAGCTCAGGCAAGGACTGTGACACACTCCTGGCTTGTTGTATGGAACACAAAATGGCCATAGACTTTGGAGTAGTTGTCCATGACCTTAGGGTGATAGTGCTGAGGATGTGGAGCTGACAGAAAATGGAGAGCATCAGTACTATTACAGTAAGGACCCAAGATTGGCCCTGAGGGGACAGTGGCACAAGGACATCATCGTGCAGGAACACTTTGGAGCCCAATGGTGAGTATAGCCTACAGGTGTGACACTGCTATTATGCACACAGGTACAGTGTATATGAGTGCACATTGGGCCTCATGGTAATGGTGAGTAAGTACAGGACAATCTGGTGTGATGTGCACACAGGTGTGAGGAAGTGCCATACACCCATGTCCACATCTGAGACAACATTGGTAAGAATGCCTAGAAGTACTGGTAGCAGCTTGGTGTGGGTCAAAGAAAGACCACTGGCACATACCCACAGTGGTAAGCCACAGGTGCACTCATCATGGCCATGACAGTTCCACACCACCACGAACCACATCCATGTCTCAGATGCCATCCATAGAATGTGACAATGCCACATGGGTTGTGAGGTTCGTCAGTGTGGTGTACAGGATGTGGACAATGCACAACAATAGGCATTACAGGGCAAAGGTAGCCCCACCTGTAGTCTGGAGGTATCACGGGCATGCTGGATATACCCCAGAATCTTCAGCTTTTGGGCGTGCGGCCACCAAGGACATGAACAGTGCCTCAGCTCGACAATGCATCCAGACCCAGTGGGAAAAGCCAGCTCATCTGTGGTGTGGCACCCAGACTTGAGGGGTAGCACCATGTGTCCATGCATGGTCTCATGTTGTGGTGGGTGTGGAGAACTGAACACTACAGCTGGGGGTGATGTTCAAGCCCACAGGATGGGTTCCAAGGGAGAAGTGGGGGTTGCCAGGTGTTCTGGGGTGATGGGGTTGCTGATGGTTTGACATGTAAGTCTTGGGTCCCCTAATGTTCAGTTTATTTCTAAATCAGCTTCCTAGTTTCTGTCAAAATTCTGCTCTATGCAGATGATGCTGTTCTCTTCTCTAAAGGTATAGACCCCAGGTTGCTGGAGCTCACCCTACAAGACAGCTTCTCCTCAGGGGGAAAAATGGTTCAAGGCACACAAACTTGTCATGAATTATTAAAAAACAAAGACAATGATGTTCTCCAGCCCGCAGAATCGACATAAATCACAGCCACTTACCATTACCAATGATGAAGGTGCATCACTTGAACAGGTACAGCACTTTAAGTACTTGGGGGTTACACTTGACAGTACCATGTCATTTGTCTACCATATAGACAATATAGTAAAATCACTCAATATACACATCGGCCTCCTACACAGGCATCAGCACAGTCTCACCCATGAAGCACTAAACCTTGCCATCTGCAGCTCATTCATCTCTTATGGAGTATGGTATTTCAATCTATGGATCTGCAACAGACACAGCCCTCCACTGTATCAAAATCACTTTAAATAAGGCATGCCACCTCTCTACCGGTTCAGAACATCAAACCCTCACCTGTGACCTTTATACTCACTCCAACTGGCTCCAGTTCAATGGCAGACTTCAGTACCAGACCTGCCTGCTGGCCAAAAAAGCAAGTCTAGGCATGCTACCCATCATCCAGAAGCTTCTCACCCCCTTTGAATGTAGCCACACCACAAGAAGCTCTGGGAGCATGGTCTTCAAGATTCCAAGATGTTGCACCATCCTAGGACAAAGGACCTTTGCCCAACAGGCACCTAAATGGACTAACAACCTGCCACCAATCCTGTTTGCTATTCCAGTGCTGAGCCCTTTCAAACATGGGCTACAATCATATCTGGTTAACAAAGCAAGTTGCAACTGTTTCCACTAAGGCCTCCAGCCCCTGGCAGTTAATCAACCTAAGTACCTCCTGGCACCGTCTATATCCCCATTTCTTCCTTCCCTAAACTGTGCCACCATCTTCCCCTTTGCTTCTACCCCCATACTGCCAGGTGCCTCTCCACCACCTACTACTTCCCTCCCTAACTGACCCAACCTCCTCCCAACACCATCTACCCTTCCTCCCATCATCCCCTCTCCACCACTCCCCTTCTGCTCACTTTCCCTCTTCCCCTTCTTATACTGACATCCTGCTCTTATCCTGCACCTCCCCCTCACCTGACACCCTCTGTTAACACTTACCACTACTGGCACTGCCAGTATGCTTAGTATAAGCCTCCCTCACCAGTGACTAGGCCCACCTTCTGGGCTGATTTTGAGTATATATTTTCTCTCTCCAGTTTGTTTTCTCACTATTATCCCTCTCTTTCTGAGCCAACACCGCCTCTTGTTCACTCTCTCTCTCTCTCTCTCTCTCTCCCGCTCCCTTTTTTCCATTTGTGTTGACAAGTACCATTGTATATAGTGTTTGCTTATTTCAGTCACACATGTAACCCCTTACTTAATTTGCCTTAATTGTTGTCCTCTTACGGCTTCCTGTAAGCTGCAGTTTTGTTTGTTACTGAAATGACCCTGATGTGGAACCTATGTAATGAGTCTGTACTTAAAGTTTAATCTGAGATCTTAATAAATAAATAAAAAAATAAATGTGAAGGAGGGGGTTCAGCCACCATGTGTAGCATGGGCTGTGGTGTGGTCCCGTATTGCCGTTGCAATATCTGACAACCCAGCATCAATGTCCACACGGAAAATGAGAAGAGCTTCCATGAGGTCTGCATCATAGAAAGAAGCACGCTCCTCATGGAGGTGTATCTGTGCCCACAACCCCTGCACAGTGTCATGGAGTGCCTCCTGGCTCTCTCTGGCAGTTCTCAGTATCCCCATATGGTTGGCAATCTGATGTTCTTGGACCATGCGTTTGGGGTTGGTGTCAGGTTGCCGATCTGAGGGTGGGGCTTGGCATGTGGCCATCAAAGATGGTGGTGGCCCCACATATGGCTGCTTGGATTGCAGGGATGACGCATGTGCAGGTACTGCATGTGAAGGGGCCGCTCGATCCTGTACCTGGTTGGCCAGTGGCTGGTCATGTGTTTCCTTTTTCTGGGCACTAGTACCCTGCCACTGTGCCTGTGCAGGCTGCAGAATTTAGCCCTCTTGCTGCTCAGTAGCTGACTGAAATTGTCAGACCACTTGCTGCACAGGGGCTGGCCCTGGATGGCTGCTGCGGGCAAGTTCAGTGTGTGGATGGTTAACTTGGAGCACATGGGAGGTGGTGTCAGGCATGACACCACATGTCATTTATAGTGCTGTCATCCCCTGAATCACTGGCAAGCACCTACAGAGCAGTGAGGAGGGCATCGGCAAACAGGGAGATGGCCTCATCATCATCATCATAGTCATCTTCATCATCATCATCCAGCTTCCCCTTTGTGTGCAGGACCATGTCAGAGGGCCCCACACTTGAAGTGGCAGTGTCCTCAGGTACGGGGCCACAATGTGCAGTGGACTGTACCTGTGGGCTGTCATCTCTCCCAGGATGTGATGGTACTGTGGAAAAAAGGATAGACCATGGTTAGGGATGCATGTTCATGCATACGATAAGTTTCATAGGTAGGTGCACATGCATGTACAGTGAAGTTCTCCAGGATTTAACCCAGTTCTGCAGCATTCTGCAACATGCTGCAGCAGAGTTACTCCCAGTAAAAAATGTAATTTCAATGGGAATTTTTCCTTTTGTCATGCAGGAAACTGTGACACTGCCAGAATGAAGCACATTGTCACAGTTGCCTGCATGACAAAAGGGACTAATTCTTATTGAAATTACATTATTTACTGCAGTAACTGTGATGCAGCATGCTCCAGACTGCTGCAGAACTGGGTTTAATCCTATCGAGCATCACTGTAGCTGGAGTGCATGTGAAACTACGCACAGGCAAGACAGGCAGCAATGTACACGCCAGCCATGCTAGGGTACACACATAAGCTGCGGAATGCACAAACATACAGTGGAAGAACTGGGTTGTACACACACAGTGGTACACAACATGGTTATAGTGATCAACACATACATAGGACAACACAAGCATGGCCAGACAAGATATGCAACATGCGTACTTACAGTGCAGGGATGGCCAGCCTCTGTTGCATATACCCCACCAGGAACACTGTGCACAGCCACCTGATGTAATCTGATGACCATGAGTGCCTCCTGTACAGACATCTGTGTGGACCTCGAGGATCCACCACCAGTGGCCTGTTGTGCCACATGGGCCTGGGCCAGCAGATCTTTAGCCCATACATGTAGGCTACTGGTGCATTTTATGCACTCCTGGGGAGTGCAGTTAAACTGGCCCTCTGCATTCATGGCCTCCACCACCTCTCTCCAGCCCTGTTCCTGCTGCTGTGCTGTTTCCAACCTCCTATACAGGAGGTCTTCACAGGCCACACAGGCATCAGTGAGGGTCTTCAGTTCATCTTTGGTGAAATTTGGTCATCTGCATTTTTCAGCAGACATTTTTGGTGCTTGTGGAATAGAGTTGTGTGAAGCTTGAAAGATTTTACCCAGCAAAATATTTTGCAGCATGAAATGCAAAATTCCACCCTTGGAGTGTTTGAAATTTCGTCCGCAAACAGGTGAAATTTGCTACTCGGGGGGGAAATTTCGCACCAGGGGGAGGAATTTCACCACCCGTGGGTGAAATAAAATGTTTTCAAAGACCTTCCTGGTGGTGCCTAGTTGCCCCCCCTTCCCCTTGTCCACTCACTGGCCCAAATTATTCTCCCTGGTGTCTAGTGGTCCCACCCAAGCCGATCACCGACTGTAATTGAATAAAGCCCTCCCCAGAGTTACCCTGGCAGCCTCATGACCTTTTTTAAAAAAAAATATGAAACCCACACTCCCTGGTGTCTAGTTGTTCCCCCCAATGACCGCTCACAGATCAAATTATTCTCCCTGGTGTCTAGTGGTACCACCCCAGCTGATCACTGGCCAAAATTGAATAAAGCCCCCCAACCCCCAGTTGCCCTGGCCCCATCATTTCATTTTATTAAAACATAAATAAATCATACCCACACTCCTCAGTGTCTAGTGGACCCCCCATCCTGTCATCATGAGCTAGCACTCACCCCTCTCTCCCCCAGTACCCCAACTGGGCCACCGGCACAGCCTTCCGCTAACCTTCATGGCCAGCAGCCCAATTGAGGGTGACTGAGCACTTGAATGAATGAGTGCATGTTTGTACAAGCCTCGCACTCATTCATTCAAGTGCTCAGTTGGCTGCCGCCATGGAGGTGAGTGGAGGGCTGGGTCGGTGGCTTGATCTATGTACTAGGGGGAGTGGGGTGGGCACTAGCTCATGATGACAGGGTGGTGGGGTCTACTTGACACCAAGGAGTGTGGGTTTGATTTCTTTTTTTTTAATGAAATGAAATGAGGGGGCCAAGGAAACTTGGGTGGGGGCTTTATACAATTACAGCTAGTGATCGGCTGGGGTTGACCACTAGACACCAGGGAGAATTTATTTTATTTATTTATTACCACATCAGTTTACTACCTTTGAGCCAGGGGCTCATTTTCAAAGGTACCTCGTCACAAAGAGGACAATACAGTACAGACATTCATGTTACAGGATGTAGGATTACATGGAATTAACATACACGTTTGTGAAGAACATGATAGATACAGCAGTAACTACAGTATACAAAAGCTCACTTATGGTTGCAGGATATGGGAACATCAATCAATCGGTGATTGGACCGATATTACAGAGAGGCCAGATTGGTTATTGTGGCAAACATATAGACTGGAAATGGAGCAGTCAGTGGTAATTTAACAGGTTACAGCAGTATATTATGGTAAGATCAGTCAGGAGCAGGAGCAAAATTAACCAGGTTACAGCAGCACATAGTAACACTGTTGGAGGTGAGGTCAACAGAGCAATTTAAGCCAGGTACAGTGACATATAGCAATACTGCGGTTTGAGCAGTCGGCAGAGCAGTGGTAATTCTGCCAGGGGAGATATATACCCTCATGGGGAAAGGCTAAGCACCAGAGAATAATTACTGTACAGGCCATCGTGGTATAAGTATAGAGTGGTGTGGTTTGGATGCTGCCCAGTGGGCATTGTCAGGGCACAGTGGGTAGCGCCTCAGATTATACAGGTGCAGCTTCGTGTGGTGAACAGTTCACTTCTGAGTGCAGTTTTGAATTTGGAGATCGTAAGGGCATCTGTGACGTGGAGTGGGAGAACTTTGTTTTCATTTTTTTGAGCTTTATGATCAGTCTATGCTTTGTGAACCAGGTTTCTGCATCAGTATACGAGAGCTGCAGGGATTCCTGAAGGGTTGTGGTGGGAGGCAAAGATGACAGTGTCGTCTGCATACAGCAGCATATTTCCAGTGCATTCACTTGGCAGAGTGTTAAGGTAGAGCGAGAAGAGTAGAGGTCCCAGGATGGAGCCCTGAGCAACTCCTGATCAGATGGGACATGATTTTGATAGTGTTCCATTAATTTTGACACATTGGGAGCGGGCTGATAGATAGCTGGTGCACCAGGCGAGTGGCCCAGTAGCAAAGCCAGTCTGGTGGAGTGCATCCAGTAAGAGGGGGTTGGAAACAGTGTCGAACACCTTGGAAAGGTCGATGAACACTGCCCCAGCTAGGGAGCCAGAGTCCAGGGATGTGAGTAGGAATGTTGAGAACTCCACTAGTGCTGTGCTTGTGCTGTGTCCTGCCTGGAAACCATGCTGTTCAGGGCAAAGGATGTTGTATTTAGTCAGGTACTCAGTAATCTGTATGGCAACCAGTTTTTCAAGGGCTTTGGAGAGGGGAGGGAGTATAGAGATAGGTCGGTAGTTCCCAGCTGAGGACCTATCACCCCCTTTGTGGATGGGAGTGACAATGGCCATTTTCCACACTGTGGGGAACTGCCCCAGGCAGAGGGATTTATTGAGAAGGCTGGTAAGTGGGACAAGGACCTGGTCCAGTATGCGCCGGAGAATGGTGGGGTCCACAGTGGAGTTGCCGGGACTATTGCTCTTTAGTGCACAGATCAGGTGGGGTCTAGCTTCGAAGGTAGTTACTCTACATAGGTAGAAGCTAGGGTGCCGGTGATCTGGGGTCGGTAGGGAGGGTGGTGGGTTGAAGAAGTTACTGGGGAGGATAGGGCTGAGGTCCGTGAAGGAGGAGTTGAGGTGATTTGCGATGCCTATTGGGTCAGTAATGTTGGTGCCACCAATATTGAGATGTGATGGGGGAGGGGAGCGTGTGCTCCCGTTCAGTTGTTTGATATTGTCCCAAAAGGTTCGGGCACACCCCCAAGAGGAGGTGAGGGTGGCTTGATAGTAGTTGGCCTTGGCTTTTCGGACAGCCCAGGTGCACTTATTCCGAGTGGCATTGTAGGCTTGTCTATCAGCCATCCGGCCTGTTTCTGTTACGAGGTGCCACAGCTTATCCCTATGTCTAAGTAACTGTAATAGGGCAGGGGTAATCCAGGGCAACTTATGTTTTTTTGGTTTTGGTAGCTGTGATGGGTGCGAAGAGGTTGCAGGCTGTATTAAATGTATGGGAGAAGAAGGCGAGGGCAGTGTCTATATCTGGCGCATGGTGAATGGGAGACCAGTTTGATTGGGCCAGAAATTGCCTGAGGTTCTTCAGCCCACCAGGTTTGAAACGTCGGCGAAGCATGTGCTGGGCGGTGGGTTTTGGCAGGGTGGTCACCCAATGGAATATGGTTGGGGAATGGTCGCTGAGTGAGTCAGAGAGGATTTGGATGCCCAGGATATTTTGGGGGCGGTTGGTGATGATGAAATCAAGGAGAGAGCTGGTACCTCTCTTATGGTTTACTCTTGTGGGTTTGGAGACTAGCTGTGTCATATCAATGGCAGCAAAGGAGTCCTGGGTGATGGTGGAGGTGGGGCTGAATCAGTTAACATTGAGGTCACCCACAAGGACTTGATCAGCCCTATGTGGGATGGTGGTAAGATAGTCAATTAAGAATGAAGTAGCTGAGTTTTGGTTCTTAGGTGGAATGTAGGCAGAGGTGAGATACAGGGGAACCCCTAGAGGGGTCTGGAGTGAGTTTAAGGGTGAGGGCCTGTGCCCCACCTGCCAGGGCTGGGGCAGGGAGTGCTTGACCAGTGAGAGAATCCCTTATATAGACCACGCAGCCACCCCTGTGTTTGCCTACATGATCCTCCAGGTATAGGGTGTAGCCAGGGAAGGCGACGAAGGAGTCAGGAGTGGACTTCGATAGCCAGGTTTCCACCAGTGCAATGATGTCAGGTTTGTGCAGCATGACCCAGCATTGGAGGGTGTCAAGTTTTTTCAAGATGCTGCATATATTCATGGAGGAAATACTCAGACCAGGGGGCCCACCTGATGGGCAGGTCAGGGAGGGGCCTGGGTTAGGATGTATGTTGCCCGTTAGGAGTAGAAGGAGGATCACAGTTCTAGGCAGGATGTGGTGGTGTGTGTGTTTCCTACGTGTATGGGGGGCTGAGGAGGGAAACTTGGGGGGAGCAGGGAATGGGTAGGGATTGGCAGGGTGGTAGGGCGAGAGCGATAAGCTGCCAGGGGTGGCCTGGAGTGGTGGTGTGGTGGAGCATGAAGAGTGGGTGTTTTTGGTCAGTGGGCATGGTAATTGTGGGGTTTGTGTGAGCCATGTCTAGGGGAATTGCCAGTGCTGGAACCAGAGATCCAGGAAGGATGGCTGGCTGGAGGCACGAGGGTACTAGAAGGTAAATGAGGAGGAGGGATTTTAGGGAGGAGGTGGTCTAACATGGCAAATTTGGTGTTAGCTGGGAATTAAGTAGAAGTTTCTAAATGGAATACTAAGAAACGTAGTTACCACTTTGGATTAGTGGTAGCGACACCAGACTCTGGTGGGTAGGGTGCAAGGTTCAAATCTCAGCAGGGGCAGCTGGTGAGATGCCTGGGTGAGGGCAGTAAATCCACGTTCTAGGGCCTAGAACAGGTTGGGCTTGAGTTGAAAATTGAGTGAGAAATAGTGATTCCTAGTGGTCACTGGGGGTCAGTTCAGCCAAGCAGTCCCTAGTCAGAGAATGGGCTAATTTGAGGGCTGGGGGGGTGTGGATTGCCAGTTGCAGAGGTGTGAGTTGGAGTGGATTGGAGTGGCTCAGGATGTTTGCTAGGACATAGTAGGGATGGGGCTTGCTAGTGTGTGCAGGGTTGGTAGTAAGGGTCCCTCTAGTGGTTGGCAGGTATAACCTGCTAATGGCAATGAGAACAGGAAGTGATGTCAAAGGGAGTACCTCTAAAGGAAATGATGAGAATAATTTGGGCTGGTGAGCAGCTGGGGGAAGGGATCACTAGACACCAAGGACTGAGGGTTTCATTTTTTTTTTTAACACCACTAAAATTGGTCTTAAAGCCAGCCTATCCCTACTGTACCACATTGCATATCAGCGGGACTGTCATATGGACTCTACCTACTGCCCACACGCTAAAAGGAAACACAAATTATCACGATTGGACCTGCGCCTCTGTTCAATGAAGCTCCTCCTACTTCTCCTACTGATCTCAGGCAACGTCCATCTGAACCCTGGCCCGGGCTGTTCAAGCCTTCTGAAAAAGGCAGGAGCCATCACCATCACAATCATTAGCATCTGCAGCCTGTTACCAAAGCTTGATGCACTCCAAGTCTTTATCAGCCAACATAATCCTGACATCCTTGCTGTAGTTGAAACATGGCTGACACCAAAAGTTCCTGATCTGGCAGTTACCTTACAGGGCTACAATGTTTTCAGACTGGACCGTGTCTCTAAAATGGGAGTGGGCTGTGCCATCTACTTTAAGGATAATCTCCTGGGGCACCTTGTTCCAACCCACATCCATGCCTCCTCGGCCCAGCTTCTACCCATTAAAATTCCTCTAGGTCCCAATCAAAAAGCCCTCACCATCGTCTGTGTATATATTCCACCTCGAGATGAAGATCTTTGCATCAAAGAAGTTCTTAACATCGTCAGCTCCCAACCTCCTGGCTTTGAACACATTCTGCTTGGTGATTTCAATATAAACTGGCTCACATCTGATGTCTACACTCAAAAGGATGCCCTTGCAGCTGCCAGACTCTCACAATTGGTCACCACACCAACTTGGATAAATTACAAAACTGGCACCAGTACCCCTGCTTGACTGGGTTCTCACCAATCACCCTGCCAGGATCTCTCATACCTCCGTTCTCCCAGACTCTCTCAGTGACCACTCCCCAGTTACATTTGAATGGTCTAATAAATTTCTAAAGCCACCCCCTATAATCATTACCAGCAGAGTACTCCCCCCGTGGTCAACGTACCCATCTCAAACAGTAACTATCCTTGCAAAACTGGCTGCCCATCTACAAGGCGACGGTTGTTAACCTTGCCCTCAGCTACTTCATCACCGCCTTCAATAAAGCCTGTGACCTCTTTGCTCATTCAAAAAAATGGAAAACAAAAGCCCTCTGTAACCCTTGGATAACTGCGGAGCTCCTTTCCCAGCTGAAATCTAGAGACCACCTGTGGGCAGTGGCTAAAGCCACAGGCAAACAATCTGACATCCAAAAATACAAACATACCTGTAATGCCTGCACAAAATCCATTCCTCTCACGAAAAGCTCATATTATAAGGACATCCTCACCAACACCTGGGGAAATGGTCGTGCTTTCTGGGACAATATCAAGGACATTACTGGGAAACAATTAAAGTCCCCTCCGGCCATGTTAATTGTTGAAGGGTCCACTACCCTTGATTCCACGGTCATTGCAAATACCTTTAACACGGCTTTTACTGACCTCAGTACTGTTCTACCACCTGATTTCTTCACAGTCAGTCACACCCCCTCTAACACACCATGCACTCTGTCAAACCACCCTCATTTCTACTTCAGGGAGATTAAGATGAATGAAGCTCGACGCCACATCGTCACATCCATCTCCACTTCCAGAATCTGCAGTGACACTGTGGACCTTAAGCTGCTTACACTTGACGAGGTCCTCAGTCCCCTATCTAAAATTCTTAACCTCTCTCTCTCCACACCAGTACATTCCCTGAAAAATGGAAAACTGCCACTGTGACCCCGGTTCACAAAACTGGGGATAAGACCTGCCACTCTAACTACCGCCCGATCTCCATATTGCCACCACTGTCCAAGGCCCTAGAGCGTATTGTTGTGGACCAGCTCCCTGATTATTTGGACAAATATAATATTCTGTGCACACAACAGCATGGTTTTAGAAAAGGGCATAGCACCACCACTGTCCTGCTTGAATTTACCAGTGCAGTGCATAGTTCCCTTGATAAAGGACTTCTTACAGGGACTGTCTTCATAGACCTCTTGAAGACATTTGACATAGTCCATCATCGGCTGCTGTATGACCAACTACTCCTTGCTGGCTTCGCACCAGACTCAGCCTGCTAGTTCAAAAGCTACCTTGACAAACGCTCTCAAAGAGTAAAAATTGCCGATGCTATTTCAGACACGTTGTCTGTCTGCTCCGGAGTACCTCAGGGGTCCATACTGGGCCCTCTCCTTTTCAGCCTCTTTTTAAACTCCCTACCACAATCCTGCTCAGAACAAATCATCCTGTATGCGGATGATGCTGTTGTCTTTTCTATGCACAAGGACCTTTCATCACTACAACACAGGCTCCAACTCAGATTCAGTGCCATTGAAACATGGTTCTCCAATCATAAACTAGTACACAATCACAAGAAAAATAAGTCATTGTTATTCTGCAGTTCACATAACCGTTACAAGAAACATCCCCTTGCCATCTCCACCAAGCAGGGGACTCTCCTCGAACAAGTTTACTCTTTCAAATACCTAGAGGTTCTGCTTGACCCCAATCTTTCTTCTACACAGCTCACATTGACAGTGTGGCTAAAGCTGCCAGCACATGCCCTGGATTACTCTACAAACACAGGCAGCACCTCACCGCAGAGGCCCTGAAGATTGTTGTCCAGAGCTCTGTGGTGTCAATTACTGATTATGGCCTCAATATCTATCGCTCCGCCACGACGTCCACTCTCAAACGTATAACAACTGCTCTTAACAAAGTATGCTGACTCTCAACTGGTTCCCAGTGCCTCACCCACACCCGTGCCCTTTATGAACAATCTGGATGGCTCCAACTCTCCAACCGTATAAAGTATCTCACATGTGCGATGGCGGGAAAAATCAACCTTGGCCTCACAACCCCCTGTGTTACTGCCTTATTACATCAAAACACCATCCAACAGAACACCAGGAGCTCGACAATCCAGATTCTACAAGTTCCTCGCTGTCAAACTATGCAGGGCCAACATTCCTTCACCTATAGGGCTCGTCTATGGATGAATGGTCTCAGCCACACCATCTCCTCTGCCTCAACACTAGGTCTGTTCAAAACCAGGCTCTGCGCACATCTCATTGCCTCTAGCTCCTGTGACTGCCTTTCCTAGATGATGACCTACACAGCTTTAATCCGAATTTATATACTGCTTAACCCCAGGCTTCCCAAGCCCTTTCCACCCAGCTCCTGAGGCACCACTTCAAATCTCAGGTCTTCATACCACCTCATTAGTCTCTCCTTGCCCCATTACAGCACTTATCCCCCACCCTGCCCCTTTTTCTCTTCTATCACTCCTTCCCATTTATTTTTCAAAAATGCCTCCGGCTGCATCTTCATCCTTCCCTTCTCCTCTCATCCTTATTTCTCTGCCACCCCCAGGCACCTGACCCTACCCATTCCTTGTGGGCATATGCATCCTAGCTGTGTTCACCATCTTACTATAGCTGCCTCTGTTAACTACCTACACTTCTTCTCCTCCTCTACACCTTACTTTTCCTATAATTGACCCCTTTCCATAGCACTGTTCTACATGAATTGTTTACTGTTATTTCATTGCTGCTTCCTTGTTGTTTGTTATTTCTGACGTGGAACCTTTGTAAAAGAGCCTTGGCTCAAAGGTACTTGTAATCCTAGAATAAATAAATAAAAATAAAAGGACATAAGGCTGTCAGGGTAACTTTTGGGGGGGGGGCCTTTATTCAATTACGGCTGATGATCAGCTGGGGAGGACAAGTAGACACCAGGGAGAATAATTTGGGACGGTGAGTGGCCGGGGGTGTGGAGTTGACTACTAGACACCCGGGAGAGTTTTACATAATGGGAATGTGTATGCAGGGTGCTAAACTATGGCGAAATTTCACCATTTCACTGCAATTTCGTGAAAAATTTCACTTGGTGAAATTGATAATTTTGAGGCAATTTCAATGGTGAAATTTAATTTCACAGTATCTCTATTGTGGAACAAACAGATAGAGACAGGCCCAATTACAATGATATGAAAATGAAAATAAGCTCTTTTCACAGAAATATGAAATACTCACACACACACACACACACACACACACAAACACAAACACGAAATAAATCCTACCTTTAAGGCTGCAGTATCTCTGGGTCACCTTTGAGGAGTGGTGGTGCTGACCTGCTTTTATGGTAGTGTGCATGAAATGAGCTGAATACATTCCAGTAATGAGAAGCAAATGTGCTGTTTGGGCACAGTCTGTGTAATTAGGGTATCTGAATATCCTGGCTGAATATTGCAAAGATGCGCACTGCGCACTGCACACTTGACTTCCCATTGTGCATTTTCATCCGCTTGGCAGAATGGCATGGCACACAGTCACAGATTTCAGCATGATTGACACCTCATGTCATTGTTTCATGCATGACATGCACAGCACCATTCATTCATGACAGCAGTAGTCAATCATGCATGTGCTACCGCTGGTCAGTCATGCAAAATACTAGCCTACTGTGCATGCCCCTTGCAGAACGTGGTATGGTTGGTGCAAGTCATGGCACTGCGTGCCCTTCACAATATGGCACTGTGCAGCTGCTGTGCATTGGGCGCAACCTTAGTTTGCTGTGCGGCTCAACACTATTGTGCATGCGTGGGCTTAAGCTGCTATTTCCCTATTGGGCATCTGCATAGCGCTAAGGCAGTTATCGTGAGTATACATAAGGTACATCAATTTTGCATTGTACATTTTATTTATTTTTTTATTTATTTTATTTTTATTTAGTTTTTGTTGACCGGGTAAGTGCACTAGACAAATCCTGCCTGTTTTCAGGCACGAACCGGGGGAAGGGGATACAGATGAATGCCAACTGACCTTGAACCAGATTAAACTGTTGGTGGTATTTTTACTGAATGAGGGAAATTTGGCCAGGACACCAGGGAAATTCCTATACTCTTTTCAATAAGTGCCATGGGATCTTTAATATCCACCTGAACTACCACCAGTCCAGGCAGATGGGACCTCGGTTTAACTTCTCATCCGAAAGATGGCACCTCAGAAGTGTAGCACCCCTCTCATGCTGCACTACAGTGTCAGTACTGGGATATTAACCCAAGTGCCAGATGTGGGAATTGAACCCACATCCCTCTGATCTCCCGGCCTTAGAGGTGAGTGTGCTACTTACTGAGCCATATGATTTGCATCTCTGCAGAAATGTGGCTGGTTCAGGAGTGTTCACATCACTAAACATGTCATGTAGCAGGAGCTTAACCACAAGGGTCCATAGGGACCAGAGGTGGTCTGAGATGGAGCTGGCCCACCTGGTGGAGCTAGTGATCACCAGTGAGTCTAGGCTTTTTTGCACTGAGGACCTGAACAGGCCCAGGTGCAGGGTGTGGGTCTACAATGCCCGGTTCCTGACAAGAAGGACTGGGGTGGGGAGCACAGGGGAGCAGTGCCACCACTGTTACGGTAATCTACTGCAGTGTGATCGAAACAGGCTCCAGAGACTGAAGGACATGGTACCGGATGGGAAATGTGCCATGCCCTGGTATGTACACTGGTATCAATTGTAACATGTTAAAAATACAATTCAACTGTATGTTACATGTCCTACTGTGACCTGCCTGCATTGTGTCACATGGAACTGTCTACATATGAGTTATATGCAGATGTCCTTGTGACACACACATGTATGCGCTAGTGGCCTGTTGTGTACATACATAACATACACACTGTATGTGTTGTAGCACAGGACCTACATTATATACAGTGGGACACTGTTCAAGGGTACTGTCATGTTCACATGTCCGATATGGGACTGGTCATGGTAATGTCCATCAGGATGCTCTTGTGTTTTATTAGCAGGTGACACAGCATGACAAAACTGTTGCTATGTGGCATGTACAGATCCACATCATGCGTGTCCCAGTACATGGCCACAATTGCCTGTCAGCCATGCAATGTTACTCATGGTCCTGTATGTGCATTGTATATGTGTAAGACACACTGTCTCACATATAGTCAAATGGTTACACTTGTGGTTGCTGACAGTCTCTGTTGCCATACATTGTTTAAGTCACTGCATACTCATGGTTATGGCTACTGTGTTATCTGCAACATGCCAAGCAGTGCTGCCGTGGAACATCTGCATGTGTATCCATCTGCTGTGCATTGGACAGGGGCAAGCAAGTGTTAAACATGGTGCTGTAGATGTCACATGCACAGCTCACATGTCAACACACATACACATGGGACATAAATGGCATGCCGCATAGTACCGGATGGCTGACATAGCTGTGTGTGTTAAACTGTGTTGCAACAATGATGTCCTGCATGGGTGCAGTGTACCATGATGGACAACAATGTTTAGACTGCATGTTGTGCTGCTTGTTCACAGCCATGCGTGACTTCATATCCCACAATGTCTATCACGAGGACATGCACCACAGCTGTACAATGCACACTATTGCCCATGCAGCCATGTGTCCCTAGAGGACCTTATCAGGCACATTAAACTACTACCCACCATGTACCCTTTCATGCTGGGTTGCACAGCACATGTGTCTATGCATATCTGTCTTGCACAGTCACATGGTCAGCGTTGAGGGCAATGTAGCAGTGCATGTGCAGGTCTCCCATGAGCTGCACTATTTTGCCAATAACAGTACTGTGGGTGACATATTTGATGGACATCTATGTGTTTTATTTATTTATTTAAATATTGTTAACTGAGTAATGACACTGGGTGCATGCTCTTCTTCCAGTCCATCATGGACATTAAAACATGGAACACAACAATACATTGACAACACAATCACACTTAACAAGCACAAAGATCAAGAGACATTAAATATTGTTTAAGCTTATGTTTAAACCAAGGCAGTAATCTGATGGATCTCAGGGAAAGCACTAAATAATTCCAAAAACATGGAGCTAATGAGGAGAAGGGATGAGGACCATAATCATTTTTTTACTGTAATAGTATTTAGAAGGAATCCTTGATTAGACCATAGATTTACTTGAAACTCCTTTACTTCAACTAAATCGGACAAAGGGGACAGGCTGTTTGAGTAAATGTCCTGGTGCACTAGGCTTCCCATAGAATAAAAAAATTTTGACTTGAGGAGAGCCAGCTCAAAGATAAAAAACTTGATACTCCTTCTTACCCAAATTATTATATAGGGAGGAAACATAATCCAAGTGCAGCATACGGGTCACTAGGGCAATAAACGAATGCCGCCCCTGTTATGATGCCCTTATCACAACCCTGCAGGACGGTGTTCATAAATCTGACCAGTGCCCTACCACCTATAGACATGTTGTTCAGAGCAAAGAACACCATTTCTTTCCAGATGGTTAGTTAACTGATTAGCCAAAAGCTTTTCTAAAATTTTGTTTAACAGATTTAAAAAAGATATTGGTTGATAGTCTTCAGCTCCGATGGCATTGCACCTCTTAGGAACTGGCACGACTCGGGTGACCTTCCAAGCCCTTGGAAAAAAAAGCAGTCATCAGACACAAATTATGCAAAATCCAAAGAGGACTGGCAAAATACTGTGCAGCTAACTTAACAAATCTTGCATCTAATCCTCTCCCAAAGTCTCCAAATGTATTAGGTAAATAACGTACCAACTTCAAAACTTTTTAGAGTGTGACCCTATGAAAATAAAACTTAGGGGGGAAATAAGAACTAACTAAACTTCTTATAATACCAGACAAATTGGTGGGTTGCCCTAAACATCCAACTTGACAAGAATCTTCAGGAACCAAATTAGAGACATCGGAAAACCTAGTATTTAATAAAATCGCCATCTCAAATGCGTTAGTGATCAGTTTACCAGAAGACTGGAGGGAAGAAATAGAGGTCTTTGCTTGTGGAGATACAAGTGAATTTATGGTGTCCCAAAAACTCCTAGGATCTGAAGAAACACCTTAGAGTTTACATCTAAAATAATTAATTTTTGCCTGCTTAATCATCTGACAAGCCAAATTCCGTTAAGCTCTGTATTTTTGAAGGGCTAGTGTGGGATATTTCTTATGAGCAAACCAAGCATCATTTTTTTGTTTAATGTAATGCTTTAAATCATTAATAAACCATTTATAAGCATCACCCCCTCTAACACGAAGAGTACGTAATGGAAATAATTTATCTTGAATAGCCAGTAATTGATGACAAAAAAATCTGCAGCACAATCGGGATACAGAATATGATTTAAAAAGGACCAATCCAATTTACCCAATTCAGGTTCCATAACATCAAACTGGATTTTCTTGATGTTTTGAAACTTGATTGCATGAGGGGGCACCGTAGGTCATTTGAAGTTGAGGACACCATAAATAACCTGGTGATTGATCACTAACTGAGTTAGCCAAAACCCCAGAATGAGATATTAAATTAATCTTGTTGATAACAAACCAGTCCAGAATGGAGTGATTGCCAGAATCCAAATTAAGTCTAGTAGGTTCTTGTATTACTTGCAATAACTTGAAGGAATTGAATACATTTTCATAACCAGGGATATCGGCCTTATGCAAATTTAAATTAACATCACCTACTAGAATAAAATCTTGATAATTTATACTAGTGGTAATAACATCCAGGATGCTTTTTAAACCAGGTTTACCACATTGGGGAGGGTTATAAAGACAACCAATAACAACGTGTTTTACCCCAACCAGAAGTAAATTCAGTATCAACCAATCATTTTGTAAACCCGAACTCTGGCTGGAAAGCAACACTGAAACTTCAAAATGTTCTATGCAATAAACAGCAATCCCTCCACCTGTCTTTTTCCATTTTCGATCAGATCTAAGTAGCTTATACCCAGAGAGCAAATAAAGATTGTCAGGGACAGATGGTTTTAACCAGGACTCAGAAACTACAACCATATCAGGCTTATGAAGGGACATGAGGGCCTCAATATTGCTAACTTGGGAAACAAACTCCGAAAGTTCAATTGTAAAATTTTAAAACCATAAGCAGCATACCAAGAAGAAACAGGGGCCACATTGTCTTGAAAAGCAACATTAGTAGGCCATGGATTGGGCTCAACATTTCCAGACAAAGCTAATAGTAACAGCACAATTAATGCGTTCTTATGTGAATATATATGAACAATAAGCCCCTTGAGCAAAGAGGATGAAAAAGATACAAAATATAGCCAATAGCCCTTACTGCTGCTTTTTCATAAACCAAAAGATAAAACACACTAAAATTACTGTCTCCACAAATAACAAATGAGACATTGTAAAAGTATTTCGAGAATTATGCAGCACAACATTCATTGAACAAGCTAGGGACACTATCAAATCACTTAGAGCTACTAAGCTGCTAAGCAACAGAACTCAACCACACATAACAGATTTGGACAATGTTATAATTAAGACTCCAGGTAAAATTAAAGCCAACAAACTAACTATCGAGCCCTCAACCTTCTCAAACTACTTTAATTCTTGAGCACTTTGTCGCACTTCGCCGCTCTGTGGCCACTTGGGCCGCTGCTGTAAACATCACCAAATTTACCCAGAAAGATTGTTAAACCCCTCAACCCCACCCAATGGGCTACCACTACCAATGTAGGAGGAGGGAGCGGCTCGGAGCATTGAGGGAGAAGACCGGGATTTGGTGTACAGTTCCCACGGTATCTCCACGTGGCTTAAATAATGTGCTAGGGAGTTCTGCAGTTGGAAGAGGGAGCTAAAATCCAGAGACAGCAGTCACAATTAAAAGCATACTGCGATATTTGCACCAGTTCGTAACAGTTGCCCCAGTCCCACAGTAAATCATTTAACAGTTCCTTTTGTGGCTGAAGTAAATGCAGGATAATTTAACCCTGACATAGTCTGCAGGAATGGTAATCCCAGTCCCGGTCCCAATAAAACAGCAAACAGTAACTTTAGCTGCACAATCAGGAGCAGTTCATCACCCCTAAGCAGTCAAATGCTCACAGACTTTTGGTAAACAGCATTGTGACACTTGCACAGCTGGCAGCTATTTAGCCGTGTGGCAGTCACAATAAATGATACATGCACACATTTGTAGGAAGAAACAAAGGTACACTGTCATGGACGTATTCGCCACCACATATCAACAGCTTCCACAGATGTTTATCCATTGCATATGTGTTGTGTACTGCTGCAGATTTTTTTTTTTGGATGGAGAAACTGTGTCCCTCATTTTGCACATCATGTGCAGATTAGAAATGCATCTTTGCCACTGATGTGGGGGTGACCATCGAAACAGGTCTATCGTGTTCCCCTCAGAGTGTATGCCATGTTGCATTGTTGGTTATTGTGGTGCTGTACACTGCTGCATGACACTACCTTTTTCCTTTCCTTTGTGTTTCAATTACAGCCAGAGTGGCCAGGGTGCAGGCCTGAGGAGGTCTAGTGAATGTGTCTGTGGAAGAGACCAGAGCTCACCTGCCAGGAGTGGTGTCAGAAGCTGCTAGTCATGTTAGTATGCCTGTGTCACACAGCATGTCATACATCATCCATTGCATTCATTAAATAGGAAACATGCATTGTGTTATGTCATGCATAGCATATGGGTGTGCTGCCAGCATCCACACATGTTTCAAGATCTACATTTCCATCATGGCTGCACAGATCAGCATCATCCATGTTGGCTGGTTGCAAGGTACTGTCACCTATGTGTCCCTGCATGGTGCTGATTCTCCATCCGGAAGCTGTACCATGCAGCACACTCTGCCATCACTGTGCAACCTGAGTACCCATGTAACCAGTGCATGCACACCCCACACACAGGTGGCGCAGCAATATGTTGCACAACACGCTACCCTGTTTGAGACTGTCATACTATCTGTGGGCAGTGCATGTGCACTACATTCTCCTGCCTGTAGGTGGTGTACCTTTGGCATGGTGTGTCTCACACACCTGCTGGGTGCTTTACTGTCTTCCATCTGGGATGTGTGTGTCTGACACTGTGTTCCATCTATTCCCATTGTATTACTGAGCAATCCACACATAGTCCGGTGCTGTCTGTATCACATCCCAATGCACACTCCAGGTTGTGGCACATGCTTCATATACAGCGACATGTGCTGCATCCTGACTGTGCTGCCTATGTGTCACCACATGGCTGTGCATCTGTGCACAGATTTCTGACATGTGCCACGTGGTGTTGTCACATACATGTGTGTATCAGCCAACACATGACATAAACACAGAGCAACATGGGTGATGTCAGCATATAAGGGCCTACCAGTCCATCCAGTATGCCCTATGTATCCGGTATTAATGCTGTCCTATCTCAGCACAATATGTTGTCTTAAATATGTGTGCATAAGGTGGCCATTGTCCCGTGTACATGGACTTTGTCACCCTGTGCCATCATCAGTCTACATTTGTTCCTACAGTGCATCTGTTTTGACAGGAGCCTGTGCCTCTACAGTATTCGCATTGCCTGGTTTAGTAATGTGATATTGCCAGTACTGATCCCCATGACTATTGAGGTACCTTCAGCTGTTTCCTGTGTGTTCCCCATGATCACCTCACACCATGTAATGTGTGTGCCACACATATCAGGGGAGTGATACAGTGTCTGTCACACATTTGATAGTTGTTGTTATAGCACCACAGTGCACAACAGTGGACATGGTCCCCTGATGAGTGCAGGCCATGCACATTGCATGGTGTATACCGTGTGTCGCAATATCCTCCTGTCTCACATTCTGGGTGAGTATTGCACAGTTCTGTGGCATACTGTGCCAAGTGGCTGGTGCACACATGGGCTGGACTGTCCATTTACTCCCCATCAACTATGTGCCTTCACACATGCGCATACTGTATACAACACAAACATCACATGATGTCCATCAGGGCCTGCATTGTTACTTGGTAGGCAGGGCCATAGAGGTGTTACGTGTAGGGTGGAAAGCACACTGTACTCCAGACATGTGATGCCTACACCTTGTGCCATATCATACCAGTGATTGCTGACATTGCCCAGGGGAGTGTCTATTGTTGGGTCATCGCCATGTGGCCAATTCCAACACATGCACTTGTGGACTGTGTAGTGCCTGACTGTTATGCACTATGTCTTGCTGCTGCATTGTGTCCTGTTCTGCTATGCACAGTGGTCATGAACACTGGCCTGTCATGGCATGCTGTACATTACATAGTACTGTTGCATGACCTACATGTGGACATGCACATATGTTGCCGGTTGCATGTGTCATTGTGGACTGCATATCTGCCATTTGGTGACCAATGCATGACACCAGACTTGTGTCTGCTGTGCCTTGGGGCCTGCATCCCTTCCATACATCCATAGGCACTGTCTAAGTCCATTATGTACTGTTACATGCAGGCTGCACTCCTTGGACATTAAACATGTCTTGTACCCTATTTGGCCCTTGTCAACACTGGGGGTTCATTGTAGGGACATAAAAACAAGTACAGTGATGGCGTACTGATACATACCTTTCTACACGTAGGCCATCTGCTGGGTGTGATTGTGGTGGACTGAGAATGTGCAGACATAGCCAGGAAGGAAAGGAGGGCAGCAATACATCACCACAAAGTCATTAGCCTGTTAAGGCTGATCCTTGGTGAACTGCAATGGATGACAGCAGCCCTGGAGGCAATTAGGGCCAACATGCAATCTGCTCCACAGCAGGCTCAACCTCACCCTCCGGCCCTGCCTTAATTAATATACATACTTGTATATAGTTCTGGCAACATGCCCCTTTTTCTCCTGCCTTCCCTTTACCCATAACCATTCCACCTTTTAAATAGTTCAAACCATATTACCCCCCTACCACCCCAGCCACCTGCATTATTCCCTTCCCCTTGTTATTGTTTCTTACTTTGTTTTTGTTAGGCTGTTATATTTTGTACATATGTTTATGATATTCTTTATAAATATTTTTTGAACTGACATTACTGTACCTGAGTCCAGTGTACTTCTTTATTTTGCTGTCATCCTCCCCATGGCAGTTGTCAACTGTGCCCACAATCTGTGTGTAACCATGGTTGTTGGGGGGGGGGGGATGTTTGGGTATTCCCATCTCACATACTGTAGCATGTTGTCCACCTACAGGGTGCATCCACTGTATGGTCCTCTGCCCCACACTCCACAGGTTTCAGTTTGTGTCTGTGACACTTATATGTGACCAGTTTCCTGTGGTGTGTGTACCCATAGACCGTGTTGTTGTGCTGCTAGATGTAGCATGGACACTCCACAGTGGCCCACACATGGTGCCCTGGCATGTCTCCTGTGGTGACATACCACAATGCAGCACTGCTGACCATGACAAACAGTTGCTTGCATGCAACAGACTGCTATGTCTTCCAGCAACAGCAGTTGTCCATGCTTGCCAGCCTGTATTGCTCTGTTTTGTGACACAGTGTGTTACATCTGTTCATTGATCATGACTGTGAGCTGTGCTGGATGGTATATGCATTGCACTGTACTGTCACATATCACGTTTTGCCTCTCCACGTGCTGGCACCTGTGTTAGTCAACTGCACTAGACCTGTACAGTGCAGTGCAATCAATGGTACAGCCATTCCTTGCTGCATGTTGTGCCTGTCCCTGTGTGTGTGTGGTTCCCCCATATTCAAACATGGCCTGCTGCAGTGTGCATCTCACAATGTGTGTCCATGCATTCTTGGGATATTTAGTTATGTTTGTGTGATCATAATTGCTGGCACACTTTCTAAATATCCTGTTGTTTTGTTGGTGCATTTAAATGCATGGCACAATCACTTGTGAAGAACACCCAGCCATCTCTCAATATGGGGCCCATAATAATTTTCTTTCCATTTGGATTTTTTATGAGGGACTTATTAGTGTGCCCATTGTTTCTATGTCAGCTTTCTTTTGTGGTATGCTCTTTGACTTTCATTTAAAGCTGCATTTCCCCCAAAGACCAAGTCGTAAGTCCCTCTTCATGAGTGCAGGCTGTGTGGAAAATGTGTGAAAGCTGTCCGTTTTAGACGCTGAATACACAGTCATAGCTATTGGTTGATAATCAGATAGTGTGGGTTCCAGCCTTGCATAGGTCAGTATCTTTATAAAACTATGCAGTGATTCAAACCTAACTGGTATTAGGCTTTTAGTGCCTAATATGTTTGGAATGCATTTAGATCTGCATGTGGTACAGAATGCATAATATACTTTAAGCATATCTCACTTAAAATAACATGCTCATGTCTCAGTTCTTTTCTACTTACAGCAGTGTTGTTTCTGCTGATATGTGGGTATTTTGTTTTCTTAGTCACAAACACATACCACACCATGACATGTATCTTACTGATCGGGACCTTGTTAGGTGGATGTTGCAGTATGTTTTTGAAAAAATGATCCAGAAATGTGTTTCTAACACATTTTAAAATATTTTTTTCATGAGACAATTTTTTTTTTATATGGCCATACAAAACAAGAATCAGCCATATGAAAAAAAATATTCCTTCATATGAAAAAATAATTTAGACTTAGTTATTTCCAACATTCTTGTTTTTTTTTTATGAAGGCACCTTTTTCCTAAATAATGTGTGATACAATCTCACAAAAATAGATTCCTTCATATGAAAAAATAATCTGAAAAAAACAAAGTCCAAATTCTTTGGAATCTTTTTTATGAGATTATATGTATTCATGAAAAAGATTCCTTCGTGTGAGAAAAAAATGTGAAAAAAAAAAACAAAGTCCAAATTCTTTTTTCATATGAAGGCATCTTTTTTCGTGAATACAACACAGTCTCATGATAAAATATTCTGCCATACGAAAAAAACAATTTGGACATAGTTTTTTTCACATTATTTTTTCATATGGAGATATCTTTTTTTTTATGAGTATGTTACAATCTCACCAAAAAAGATTCTGTCATGTACAGTCAAGCACTTCAGTATCATTGTATCTGTTCAAATGAGGAAGACAGAGATACACATTTGGCTATATCAAAAGCACCTTAATGGAGCAGGGACACTTTTCAAGAGATACAGACAGAGCAATAAAATGTTCAGCTCAGGTATCTAGAAAGCAACTATTTCAGTATAAGGAAAGAACCACTACCAACAGAATACCCTTAGTAGTCACTTATCATCCTGACCTTGAACTTCTATGTAAAATTATTATGGACCTCCACCCTATATTTAGTGAGGATGAGACTCTAAATTGCATTTTTCAATAACTACCACTACTATCTTTTAAACAACCACCTAATTTAGCCAGCCTGATTGTTAGAAGCAAACTTGCACTAGAACAGGGTACCATGACACTAAATGGTACACGACCCTGTAATCAACCCAGATGTAGGATATGTGAGCTCACTTCCACTTCAGATTGTGCAGTTATATCACAAAACAGACTATTCAAGATACAGGGAAATTATACCAGAACATCATGCAATGTTGTTTATTTCATTCAATGCAAGAGATGTCCACAGACAGGCTATGTTGGAGAGACAAGCCAAGCACTCCACACTAGAATGAACACACACAGACATACCATTAACATAAAGATGACTGACAAACCTGTGGGGTGACACTTTTCTCAGAATGACCACTCAATCTCAGATATGTCAGTAATGGTCTTAAAAGCTTCTTTAAAAAATATACAACAGAGACAGACCTTTGAAATTAAGCTTATTTTACTTCTCAATATGGTAGCTGATGGCATACATATGGATTTGGATTTCTTGACACATTACCCCACATAAACTTACCCAGACTTTTACTTCATAGAATGGACATTTAACAGGACTTCAGTATGTTGTTGATGTTTGATTTATATTTTCATAGAGTCCTTTTTACTGGTTATCAATATGTTAGTTTTTTTCCAAATATACATGTGTTTGGGGGGGTTGGGGAGGTTGGGTAGTCTTGGGTGAGGCTGTATTGGGGGAGTTTACTGTGTGTGTAAAACGGCACTTTTCTGTGTTTTTGGGGGATGGAGGAGGGATTTTTTGTGGGGAGGGTGCTGAGTGTGGGGAAGGGGCTGGGGTTGTGCTTACATATTTAGGTAGGCTTACATTTGGGTACATGTCATACTAATGCTACAGGGTGTTAGGACTCATGGCTCAGATATATAGTTAATATACACTTTTTTCTTATTATCTTTTCTGGGGGGGGGTAATTTCATGAGGGTTTTATACAGATTCTTAAGACTGGTTCTGTTCATATAGTTAGCTGATTATATACTGACTCATTATTGAATTTTGAACATTTTAAGTTGCATGAACTCATTTTCTAGGTGGACCTTGAGAGATTTATTTTTATTATTATTTATTTATTTTTTAATTTGGCAATAATACTGACAATTTATATTATCTTGTAAATAATATTGTTACAACACTGTAGGTTTTAATGTTTATGGAGTGTGTTAACTGGTTAAGAGTATAGTTTCAAAAATATCTCCAGATTAGTTTAATTCTGTATAAATGTTTTAAACAGTTGTTCATACAAGGTACATTTTTCTTATTCCCCTCCTATTTCCATACATATATGTCTGTTGTACAGTTTTTAATCATACAATACTATTAAGTTTTAACTTTAACATTTGTGATATTAAATTTAAAGGTCCTTCTTTTAATGTTGCATGTATTCTTCTAACACACAGTAATTAATAATGTCATTTACAGGCTTTGACTGCTTGAGTGTTCAGGTTATCTATGGGTTTGTCCTTGAAAAGATTCTCAGTAATACCAAGCTAAAAGGGATGCTATTCATTCCATTGAAATTTGTGATTTTTTGGAAAAGGTGCAATTAACCAATGAGAATTGTTTCTGTTTTTTTTTATGTATGATCTGGGTGTTAATAGATTGTGACTCCTGAACAATTGTCATAAGTCTCTGAGGAAGGACTTGGTTGGTCTGAAAACTTAGACATTGTTTTCATTTTGTAACATCTATGTTGGTCCATCAAAAGTTATCAAACCATTTGCTTGAATCTGCAAATAAGATTCCTTAATACAAAAAAAGAATTTGGACTTCATTTTTTTTCACATTCTTTTTTGTATGAAAGGATCCTATTTCATATTTTTTTTTTGTTTGTTTTTCATATGAAAAAGAATGCCCTCATACGAAAAAAGAATTTGGACTTAGTTTTTTCCCCCCAAGTCTTTTTTGGGATGAAGGCATCCTTTTTTTTTATTTCATGCAAAACAGGATTCCTTCATAGGAAAAAAAAGATTTTGGACTTAGTTTTTTTCCCACATTTGAACTTCAACAAGCCATAACTCTGTCAATCAAATCAATTAATCAATCAATCAAGCAATCAAAATCTTTATTTACTCAGGCGATCACCATTGAGCAAGCTCATTTACAAGGTGGACCTGCAGTTTGCAAGGATGAGGTACAGAGTAAAGTACAAGTAAAATATACATAAAACAACAGTAGCAAGACGTATACAACAAAATATATAGAGTATAGAAATAAAGGTAAATAATATACACAGAGATGCCTTTATAATCCTATCCATCAGTAACATGTTCATAGCCTGTAAAGGAGTCCCTGGGATATGAAAAAGCATACGCTTAGGAGGCAGGGATGCTGGCAGAAAGATTTTGGGATACGAAGCAGGTGGTATCAGGGCATAAGAGTGGGTGATGGGGGGGTGTTGCATTGAGTAAGTAGTACCGGTGGGACTGGAATGGACTGAGGTGAACCAGTAGTACCGGTGGAACTGGATTAGACTGAGGGAGGGGGGAGTAATCTTGGTAAGGGAACACTTAGTTTGAATGGGAAGGACATAGATTGAGCGGAAACGTCAGCTGGACAACTAGGAACAGTGGAAACAGTTACAGAGCTCCACAAATGTTTTGGCATATAGGGTCTTGAACATAACAAGACTAACAGGAGAGCTAAGTCTCAGCAATTTCTTTTTTTGCAAATAACCGAACTTTATTGAAGTTTATCAAACATAACATATATATCATGCGAGTACATAATACAGAGGCACCATAAAACAATAAATAGAAAAAAAAGGAGAAGTAACAAAGCAGAACAAAACCCTAACCCCCACCCCTGGCAGCTATCCCTATGGCTGACTCACTACTATAATGAGTTCAAACATAATGAAACCTCGGAAAACAAACAAAATAAGACCCAAATATAAGTAATATAACTAAGTCTTCAAATGGAGGTAACATGGAGGAGAGGATTCACCCAAATAATGTACCAAACTGGGGTCGATATCCTTCCAGTAATTAAAAGCGAGTGTTGTAAGTTTTAACGCTAATACCCGTACCTATCCTTCAAACATTGGAATAGCTTCCCCCAACATTGCAAGAATAATGGTGAAGCATTATACAAAGAAAGAGCCGATCTTTCTGCATTCAATGCGCTCATAAACTCCTCCCACCACTCCGTACCCAAAGGAGTCCAATCACCTCTCCAGTGGCGCAGAATTATCAGTTTAGTTACTGCTGCTACCATAGCTAATCGACATTTAGTTAATTTACTATGTATTTTATCAAACACACCAAATATACAAGCCTCTGGAGTGAAGAATCTGTCCAGATCGTAGAATTGACCAATCATTTGCTTCACCAAATGCCACAGTCCCACCACCTTAGGGCAGGTCCAAAACTTGTGGTAGCTGGTAGCCAGAGAATCATTACACTCAATACAATTCGCTGTAAAGCGACTACTCATCCTTGAAAGCTTAGCTGGTGAGAAATATAGATTATGAAGTAACTTAAATTGAACTTCTCTTAATCTATCCTGCTTGAAAAATTTATAGATATCGACCCAAGCCTTCTCCCAAATTTCTGCTGATTTACCTAAAGACAGATTTAATTCCCAGTATATCGGAACTGGTGACACTTTCAAAGAGTCTTTGACTATAATATACTTATACATTTTGGATATCACCTTACCCACTTGCGTATACCCTTTCAACTCCACAAACATAGGTCCCAAAATATTTTGCCCCAGCCTCTTACTAAAATACGACTTGTTGCAGCTTAAAATTTGACTTAATTTTAAGTAGGATTGACATTTACCTTCCGACTTCTCCTCCAGAGCCTGAAGTGAAAGAAGCCTATTGTTCTGAAAGAGATCCTAAACCCGCCACTTCGTTACCCCTTCAATTCCCCGTCTAGATATAGGTTGCTTCCCGATGATCAAATTCGGATTTCCTACTATAGGTTGAGATAAGTCATATCGTTGTGAGATTTGAAATTTAGTGTAGAACTGTTGCAAGGCTTTAATGTCCCATCCTAACGGGGTATCCCTCGCCCTCTTTGTAACTTTAACCCATGGAACATAAAGTAAAGACTCCAAATCCAGCTTAAGGCCACTAACAAATAAACGATCTAAGTGAAGGCCAGGGTATGTTAGGTCCTCGTCGCACGCCCAAGCACTCGACCTCGCCAGGTGGATCGCAAGGTAAAAAGCATAAAAGTCCGGTAGTTGGAGCCTCCGAGTCATCGCTAGCAGTAAGTTTGAGGTAACTTCTTCTGGGGTCTCCTATTCTCATAGGAAAGCCGCACATTGTTGAAATAGCGGCTTGAAAAAGGACTTTGGCAAATACACATTTAAATTAGATAGAGTATAAAAAAGTTTGGGCATAACCATCATTTTTATCGTGTTGGCTCTTCCCGAAAAAGTCAGTGGGAGCTTTGACCATCTAACCAAATCTTCCTTAATAGTTTTAACTAAAGGTTTAAGATTTAAATCAACTAAGTTCTCTAAATTCTTAGATATTTGAATCCCCAAATAGGTTATTGAATTGGTTTGCCAATGAAGTCCCAGAGAGAGGCACCAACTTCTATGAAAAAAAGGGGACAAAGCATAGACTGACATTTTGGCCTTGTTTAAATTGTATCCTGAACACTTACTGAACTTATCAATTAAATCGAGAGCTTTAGGAAGGGAAGAAGTAGTGTCTGAGATGTGTAACAGTAAGTCTTCTGCAAATGCAGATAATTTAAACTCTGTGCCTCCAATCCATAGCCCCTTCACCTCTCTATTGGACTTAATGGAACGAATCAATGGTTCGATGTATAAATTAAAAAGGTATGGCGATAAAGGGCAACCCTGCTGAGTACCTCTAGAGAGGGGAAAGGCCTCGGAAATTAAGTTGTTACATTGGATTTTAGCTACAGGGCAAGAATATAAAACGTGAACCATGTGAATAAATCTATCTGGAAGGCCTAGCTTTGACAGGGTAGCGAACATGAAAGCCCATTCCACCCTGTCAAAGGCTTTCTCTGCATCTAAAGAAACTAATGACGCATCCAGCTCAGGGTCCATAGACTCAGAAACTAGGTAAAACAACTTGCGGAAGTGATCAGCTGAGGAGCAACCCTCCACAAAACCAGCTTGCTCTGGACTCAATAAAGTCTGCCAAACTCATTTTAATCTGTTGGCCAAAATTTTAGCAAAGACTTTAACATCCAAGTTTAGCAATGAAATCGGCCTATAGCTACCCACTTCGTCAGTGGGCTTGCCTGGTTTTGGCAACAGAATAATCTTAGCCTCGAATGGTGTCTGGTCCTTGATCCCTTGATCACACCAAAAGGAAAATAGCTCCTGCAATAAAGGTGCAAGAATATTTTTAAATTGCTGATAAAAGAAAGCTGAAAATCCATCCAGACCAGGCGCTTTGTCTGGGCCAAACGAATCAATAACACTTTCTATTTCTTCCACCGAAATGGGGGCTACCAATTGAGGACCAGCATCTCTTGAGAGTTCCGGTAACGAAATGGTTTCTAAAAACTCTTGTGACTCGTCTAATACCTGGGTGGAGGGCCGCTGGCTTGTATAGAGCTTTTGGTAAAAGGACTTAAAGATACCTAGTATTTCAGCCGGATCCGTAATCACTTGCCCTGATTCCAGGTGGTTGAGAGCAGTCACCCACCTTGCCGAAGATTTCTGTTTTAACTGCCAAGCCAGCAGCCTTCCTGCCCTACTGCCTTGTCCCAGGTATAAAGCCTTGACTCTGGAGGCTAAACTAATGACTTTCTCTCTCTGCATGTCCGCATACCGATTTCTTAAAAAGATTAATTTGTTTTCTTGTTCTACCGTTGTTTGATTATCGTTTAGCTTTTCTAGTTCCTTTATTTCCTTTAAACATTTGTCTAATAGTGTCCTTGACTTGAACTTGTGGACAGTTGCTAAGCGTATTAACTCACCACGCCACACCGACTTAAGAGCCACCCACGTTTGGTCAATAGCATTAATGGAACCCCAATTGCTGGCGATAGAGCTTTCTAAGAACAATTTAAAGCTGGCTAATGTATTGTAATCTTTTAAAATATTGTTGTTTAATGACCATGAGTATGACCTATTTAGTAAAGGTGGTAGAGAACATGTAATCCTTATAGGTGAATGGTCAGAGATTACACGGGGCAAAATTGCGGCATCCACCACCCAGGACAAACTAAACTGACTGACCAGAAAAAGTCCAATCTGAGTGTGATTTATGCACTGCAGAAGAAAATGTAAACTCAATGGAGGCTAGGGTTAAAAGCACGCTAGGGATCTATTAGCCCTATTGAAGACATAAGCTCGCAGGGCCTTCTGAGCTGGAGAGAGGAAGAGCCTTTACAATGTGATCTGTCTAGCCGGTTAACCTGAACTAAATTCCAGTCCCCACCTATGATTATTGGGACGTTCCCAAAAGAAGCCAAGGTCAATCCTAACTGTGTAAAAAAGTCTGGTGAATCTAGGTTAGGCCCATATACTGAACCCAGGACTAGATTAATCCCTCCAATACTACCCGAAACAAAAATAAATCGACCTTGCGGGTCGGATATTATTTGAGAATGTGTGAATGGAACCCCCCAAGCAACTAAAATAGCTACTCCCTGGCTATTAGAGGAGAATCCTGCTCCAAAAACCTGATTCACCCACTTCTTCTTGAAATGGGCCGGGCAGTCAGCAAGAACGTGGGTTTCTTGTAAAAATACTATTGCTGGTTTCAAGCGGGCAAGGTGATTCAGAATGACAAATTTTTTACAGTTATCCTTTCCTCCCTTGATATTCCAGGAAATTATATTCAACCTATCTACCATCCGTTATACAAACCATGAAACTCTTGGGATAGCTGCACCCCCCCCATACAAATTCCCTCAAAACAAAAGAGAATTTACCTTTCCAAAATGCCCCACCAACCCCTAAACAAGATAATAACATACCCATAAATAACTTATAACTCACCCTCCTGGCCCGAAGCCAACACCCCGTTCTCAGGTACATGATGCTGCATAGAGACGGGTATATCCGCCCCTGCCACTACTATTGATATAATTAAATATATAATCATGTCAGACTCTATCTATGGGCTAGGCTACTAAAGAAAAAAATTAACCTCCCTCTATGGGTCTATGATTAGTCACGTAGTAAAACACTAATTGACAAGACTTTTGCCAAAAAGAAAGAGAAATTAAAAATTAGAAATTAGAAATTAAGGGGTATAATGCAACCATTAAACTAATAAAGCATGTATTAGGCCATTAAGTACCTCCAGTCATCCAAACCCTAGAAAATGAGATTATAGGCCAATCCATGGCACACCCAACCTTAGTCCCTGTAAGGGACTCTATTTAGGCCTGCTAAACCGAAGGCCGGCCGAACTATATCTAACAGAACTATTAAGTAAACAAGACAGGGCTGTCCGGCCTGCCTAAAAATCATAACTATCATTATACCGCTTGGTAATTTGAATCTAACTGGATCCTTATAGCTAGTTAGGTACCCCAGCCAAAAATTACCAATAAGAAAACTATTGTTATACGTCAAACACCACTAATACAAGTGTCACAAAAAAGGGAACAAAAGTATTCTTCCAGGCATACGTGCAAACAATGTAGCCTGCCACCTCATAAAAATGTTAACCATAACTTTATATCTTCAAGGACTGATGTAAAACCCACCCCGTACTCTAATTGTAATCTAAAGTACTATAATACTTCTAACCAAGGTATATCAATAATACAGCTGGTAAGGCTCCCTAGCCCATCCCAATAGTAGTTAAATGTCACACACATCAGCAGACGTGATACTTACCCAACTAGTCGGTAATCTAAGGACAATCCCGAGTTACATATTGCTCTGATACCCCCAATCAAAATCAGATTATAAATGTTGATAACAATCCAAAAATCTTAGTCACCAAACTTAGCCAGAACAAAAGTTACTATGCACTGTCCATATAGTCAGACTTATCTCTCATCCCTTGGGAAACAAGTCAGGTAGCAAAGTTCTCAGAGTCGAATGCTTCTTCCTTGAGTTGAACCTCTTCGGGCCATCCTGAAAGTAACCTCCAGCCTGTGAGGGTAAAGTAGACGGTGTCGGATCCCTGCCACCCAGAGCTCGACGTAATCGGGCCTGAAGCTGGCACGAGCTTGTCTCATCTTCCAGGTTAAGTCGGGTACCAGGCGCAGTTTCTTGCCTTCCCATTGGAAAACTTCCAATTTCCTTACTCCATTTAAGATGTATTCCCTGTCCAAATAGTTCAAAAGTTTGAAAATAACCAGCCTCGGTGGCTCTGAAGGTGGAGGTTTGGCTCTAAGGGCTCTATGACCCTCTCTATAATATATTCTGGCCCGTTGGGTGAGGGGCCCACCGATTTCTTAATAAGCTTCTGCAGAAACTGGATAGTATTCAGCCCTTCCTCACCTTCAGGGAGGCCCAGCAGGACCAGATTATTACGCCTATTGCGGCCCTCCAGGTCATCTAGACGATCTTCTAATTTAACAATATTTCTTTTACACTCCACCATATTAGGCCTGATTTATCCATAGCTCTCCCAGAGATGAGATTCTGGCCTCAGCGCAGTCACCCTTCTCGCTAACTGTGTCAAGGCTGGTTTTATCTCTGCCACTTCCTCTATAAGTTTGAATAAACTTCTTTTATAGTAGAAAGGTCATTGTAGATCTTCTCAGGTTTTAGCTCTTGTTCCTGGAGCAGAGGTGATGAGCCCCTCTGGTAGCTTTGCTTCAATTCAGAATCAGTTGACTGCATCTTCCAAAACGAAAGTTATCACTATTTACCCCAAAATCCACCTCTAGATGGACTCCAAGGATTTCACAGCATCAATACAGGTAACTTCCTGTAGAATATAGGATTTGGGGTGTAGAGTAAGTGCCTTGCTGATAAGGAGAGAGAGGCCCACAGGCTGTAAGTTTGCCGCCAGCCTACAGTGAAGAAATCCATTGCTGGCTCCTTTAAAATTGCAAAAAACGAGCGTTGTCCCCAAAATGTACAAAACCAGTGCAGATAGACTTCTTGCAGTGCCCCAAAGTCTGCCCAGTATGTAATCGTGAGCAAAATCAAAATTTGTGCTGGCAGGGAGCAGGGGAAGAGAGCGTTGCTGCTTAATCGCGGGCTGACTTTCACCGACAATTAACTCGGTTCTTTAAATAACCGAAAATGAGCGTTAGCACGGAATCGTGCAGGACACATTCCTACAGGGTCTGGCTGGCTTCCAGATACCTGTAAACTCAGTTAGCCCTTGCAAAAAACAAAATTAGAGTGGCAGGGAGTGGAGAACCCTCAAGCTGCTGCCATCTCTCTACGAGCATCACGTGATCTCCAGTTTCAGCAATTTCTGTATCCTATTCCAAAGTGTGGGCAGGACAAAGCTTATGGCTGCTCTTCCAAAGCAGGTATCGACCCTAGGTACTGTCAGGGAAACCAGTGAGTGACTTCTCAAGGCATAATTCCCAATCAGGTTTAGTGGGAGACAGTTAGCAATGTATTGTGGGAGTTTGTAGGTGATGGCTCGGAGTGTCCAGAGGGCTGCATTTCTATACCACCTGTGTTGAAGGGAGGGCCAACCCACAGCTGCATATAATGAACAGTGGTGGGTGGAAAAAGGGAGGCCTGTTATAAATCTCAGAGCTCTATGATGCAGTATGTCCAATTTAACAAGGTGTGAGGCTGGGCACTGGCCATATATGAAGTCAGCATAGTCAATTAGTGAGAGGAACATGGCTTGGATGAGCTGTCTTTTGGCGTCTACAGTCTGGAGGCAATTTATTCTGAAGAAGAGTCCAAGCCTCTGCCTCAGCTTTTTCAGCAGTTCTTCTATATGTTCCACAAAGGAGAGTGTATTGTCTATTCAGACACCCAAATACTTGAATTTTGTTACGTATTCAAGATGTTCACCTAGTAAGGTGGAGACAGAAGGTAATGGACCAGCAGCAGCAGCAGCAGAATATGCCCCCTGGCCAGTTGGTGAGAATAGCATTGCCTTGGTTTTCTTGGCATTAAGTAGTAGTCTTTTACTGAAGAGCTGGTGCTGCAGGATGTTAAAGTCGGTTTGCAGGTCACCACAGGCAGCTTCAGGAGATTCACGGCTTATGTAGAGCACCGTGTCATCAGCAAACAGGTGAATGCTTACTTCCTTAATGCCTACATTCAGGCTGTTAATATAGATAGCAAACAGTAATGGTCCCAATATGGACCCCCTGAGGGACACCTCTTTTTATCAGTTTAAGTGAAGAAAGGTCCCCTTCAGCCTTGATTTGTTGTTGCCTACCAGTGAGGTAGTCATGGAACCAACACAAGGAGGTTCAGTCTAGGCCTATTGTTTGTAAAGTGAAAAGGAGCAAACAGTGGTCGATGGTGTCGAAGGCCTTACTGAGATCCAGGAAAACTGTACAGATGAATTTTTTGTTGTTCTAAGTCCCATTGCCAGTCGTTAGTTACTTTTGCCAGGGCCGTAATGGTACTGTGCTTTGCTCTGAAGCCTGACTGTATAGGGTTTAGTAAGTTCAAGTTGTCTATGAAAGATCTCAGCTGTTTATCCACAATTTTTTCTAGGAGCTTGGAGAGTATGGAGAGGAGGGAGATTGGCCTATAGTTATTTAGGTCACAGGGATCCCCTGATTTAAACAGGGGGATGACGTCAACAACTTTCCATAACTGAGGGAGGGAACCTTGCAATAGGGACAGGTTGAATAAGTGAGAGATAGGTGTGGATAGGATGTGATAAGCAATCTTCAAGTAATATGGGTTGAAGAAGTAAGCCCCGACACTTTTTTTAGTGTCCAGTTTTAGGAGATCTTCAACTTCCTTTACGGAGGTGGGTAAAAATGAGAAGGTTACGATATTGTTACTCAGTTCTGGGAGCTTAGTGTTGATTTGTGGGTGTAGTCTGCTTACTGGTGCATTATCAAATGCTAGGCCTGCAGTGGCAAAATGATTGTTGAAGACCTGCAGGATCTCGTTTCTGTCATTGATTATAGCATTGACAGTGGTAATTTTGAAGGGAAGCACATTTCCTGGAGAATGACCAGTCAGTTCTTTTAGTGTGGACCAGAACTTGGTAGGGCATTTCAACACAGAATCTAGCTCAGATCAGTAAAAACTGGCCTTGGCCTCTCTGACCATCTTAGTACAGGCATTTCTAGCTGTCCTGAAGAGACACCAGTCTTCATTTGTGTGTGATTTGTGAGCCTTTTTCCAGAGTTGATCTCTTTTTAGTAAGGCAGCCTTGAGGTCCACTGAGAACCAATGACATGTTCTAGCTTTTGTACGTGCTTTTACCAGAGGAGCATGGTTATTTAGGGCACTGGTTATAATTTCATGGAAGATGTCGTAGACATTGCTCACTGATTTAGCAAGGTAAAAACTCTGCCAGTGCAAAGAGTTTTTTAATTCATTGAAGTATGCAAGAGGATCGAAGTTCCATCTGGACCTTTTAGTGGAAAATTTAGATGTTGGTGAGGGTTAAGCGTCAGTTCTTATACGAGCAATAAAGCAGTGGTCGCTAACATCAGCTGAAAAAATTCCGGCATGGGAAAAGGAATATAGTTTGCTTATGAGAAGGATATCCAATAGGGTACTGTTCATTGGGTTTTTCTTATTAATGCGAGTTGGCTCAGTAATAAGTTGTGTGAACCCATGGGAGTCACAGAATTCAGGGGTAACGAGACCTCAGTCAACCAATCATAATTAAGGTCTCCTAGAATAATTGTTTCAATTGGGACAGAGCCCATAAGAGATGACAGATGGGACAGGAGCTGAGGCCCAGAGGCTGGTGGTCTGTAACAGCCTATGACATGGAAAGCCATTGATGGGGAAAGTTCAACTTTAAGAGACAAACATTTGAATCCACCTGCAACAGAGGTAGAGTCTAGGATGGGCACTGAAAATTAGTTTTTGACGTAGATGACTACTCCACCTCCCCTGGTCTGCCTATTGGCTCTAAATAGGAGGTAGTTAGGGATGTTAACCTCTCTATCTGGGGTGGATGCCCGAAGCCAGGATTCAGAGAGCACAAGTACGTCTGGTGCGGTATGAGTAATCCATGCTTGGCCTCATGTAAATTTCTATAAAAGACTGCAAACATTTGCGTGCATAAAGCTGACTCCTTTCAGTCTTGTAAGGTCGGATGGAGAAGAGAGAGCCTTTGTGGGACCAGGGTTGAGTTCAACATTACCTGAACACAAAAGTAGTAGGAACACAATTTTCCTTAGGGCAGTGAGGAGTAGTTTGAAAACACAAATCTTTCTGCATCTAGTATAAGTTTGAATGCTGGGGTCTGGAGTCCAAAGTTTCCCCTTGTGCTGACCTAGGGACACGTAGCCTATGGTCCATCCAGTATAACACCCAGACATGTAGGTTTTGGGTGGGTGGGGTGAGGGGCCACATATTGGTAACAAGGTAGCGGTCCCACCTTGAGGAAATTCCACAAAGTGAGAAGGGTGTGGAGTCATGTGGTGGCAGCATAAGTTATACATAGTATTAATATAAAGGCAGTCTAGCAGTGGTAGGCATGAATCTATGCTGGGGTCAATTCTACTCAAATGGTCTGTCACGTGGGGTACCATATATAAACAGGTAAGTAACTGAAACCAAACGAGGACTGCCATGATTGCCCAATGTGTTAACAGGGTGCGAGTTGCACCAAGACTCACTAGCTAGGTTCTATAAGTCTCAAAGATCACTGCTCCGTGTTAGACTAGCTAAAAGAGACAGGGATCAATGGTATGCAAAGATACATGAAAACAGCCTGACGGCACAGATGTCTTAAGGATTTATCTTCAACAGGCAGGGACACTTAAGGGACAATCTGAATATCAGAACAAAGATCTTAATGAATGCTACATGAATAGAACATAATCACCCCCCAATGTCAATCAATCAATCAATCAAACTTTATTTAGCCAGACAGTTACAACATTGAGCAGGCTCATTTTCAAGATGGTCCTGGACACATAGGATGTAGACAATAACAAGATGTAAACATCGTAAATGTAAATGTAGGGCCCAAATAAAAAACATAAACATTTAAAAATGAAAATTCTCATTGGATAACACTTGGATGTTAAAAAGTCATAACTCTCGCAATATCTGAACTTAAGAGACACTATATATCAAAACAAAGGTCTTAATGAATACTACAAGAATAACACATATCCCCCCCTCATCATTTAGGAACAATATAAAAAAATGTAGCTTCCCATAGAATAACATTAGAACTTTAACAAGCCATAAAATGAATGAAACAGATTTCTGTTTTGGCAGAAATGGAATCGCAGCCCCCATCCCCCTCCAGGCAAATGAGAATACAATTATTCTATCCGAAAAAAGTAAGAAAATTCATTGCAAAAAAACTTTAATAATTTACTAGTTAGGGTTAAACTGATAAAAGTAGGGAAATGTTACTAACTGTGAACAATGCTGTGTAAATGTTTTTAACTATAAAGATTGCACTACAGCATAATGGTATTTTCATGACACCACAAAGTTATAACTATTTAAATTGATGCTGCCATTCCTATGACAACACCGCCTGATGAAGGCTCTCACTGAACTGAAGCATTGTGGTAAGGTTGATCACACCAGGCAGACTGCAGTGTTATTACTTTAATATGCGTTTACAGTGTATTGGAAGCAAATTCATGCTGACTGTGAGGCAGTTTTAAATGGAATTGCGCAAATAAAGTATGTGCCTTGCCTCCAATAACTGCTGTTTGAGAATTCTTTGTTTAAGTGTGCTAACCTTACGGCATGTATTTGTGTGCTGTTGTAATATATGTATTTTTCCCTGGGTCACCATTTTAAATGAGTCCTGTTCTCAATGGTTAAACCCTGCAATAAAAATGAAATGAAATGAGCCTTGTGGATTTGTCCATATACAAACAGTCAATTATTGCAGGTTGCCAACATGTGTGTGGCAAGGAGCAGATGTCATCTCTGACATGTGTCCTGTCTGTTTTGAAAATCCAGTTCAGACACAGGTTGCAACCGTGTCCACATTTGGATGCCTCTGAAAATCCCTTTGTCCTTAATGTCATTAGCACTTTTTTTTCATTCTTTCTTGCCCCTCAATCTCCTGGATTGCAGAGCACTTTGGGATATAGCATTGCTTCCAGTCCTGCATGGCACCATGAAATAAGAACTAATCAAAAATGGTGCCCTCACAATCGGGTGAATACCAAATAACAAACACAAGAACAGTGACAAGAACTATAGTCACTACCAAAACAGAAACATATTTTACTGTATTTTTGTGGGATGCTCCATCCCTCCCTGCACCCACCCTTGCTGGGGGCTTAACCCCCCACACTCCCCTATCTAAATTAACAAACTCCATGGGAGGGCAACTCTGAAAATGGGAAAAACTCGGGAGAGGAGATGTTACCCCTTGGGGAGGCAACTCGAGGGGGAAATAATGTCGGGGGCTAGAGCGGAGACCCAATAATGCCATTAGGGTACTCGAGAAAAGTGGGGAGCAGAAACAAAAGCAAACCCCAACACAGGGGCAGACTGTACATTAAATAACAAAGCCAACACCATATTAAAAAAATAGTTCCTGGGAATCAAACTCAGCACTTCAGCATGACCTAGCTTCTCAAATGTACCAGCTCTCACTACTACACTAAGCCAGCAGTTCGGTTTGCAACCCACAGCACTTGCACTATATCCCGCATCTCCACGTCCTTTCCCTATCACTGTAGCCTATTTCTTTTGCACCCTCTCTCCTTTCATCCCCTCATTATTATTCATGCCTCACTATTCTTTTAGGCACTCAAATTGAGTGGCTCAAATTGAATCACTCAGTTTGATTCACCCATATCATGAGTTACTGTCCTGCACCCCAACTAATGGTAGCAACATAATCCCCCCTCCATCTTCAATATTTTCAATTCCCCCTCCACATACACATGTATAATAACAGCAACATTTTCTCTAATCCTACTACTAGATTGCAAATCATGTTGGGATACAGTGCTAGTCCTCATCCCATCTCTAACCTAGTGGCAACAAAATTGTCTCCGCTAGATCTCCTGGGCTGTAAAGCACCTGGAGTTACAATGCTGATCCCTATCCCCCCAGCACAATTTAAAGGCAGTAGTCTCTCCTGTTCTTCTCCTGCACTGTCCGCACCCCCCACCCAAACCTACAACCACACCTGGATTGTTTCATCAAGTACACATCTCATAGTAGCAGCATTCTCTCGAATCTCTCTCCAGGATTGCAAAGTAGTCTAGAAGGGATACATCCCGCACCCACCCCCAAACCAAATGGCAACAGCTTTCTCTTTGAGCCCTCTTCTTAATTCTAAAAAACATTTTGATACTGTGCGGGTTCACATCCCCCAACGTAATAGTAGCAGCAACCTCTCTCCTAGGACCATGAAGAAAGTTGGGACCAAGTGTTGGTCTAAATCCTTCACCCCACCATGTAACGGCAGCAGCATTTAATTTCTCTATCCTCACTCTCCTAAACTGAGACAAATGTGGAGATGCAGTATTGATCCCTCTCCTCCCCTGAATAGCAACAGTATTCTCTTGCCTCAATCTGCTAAATTTAAGAGCATTGCTATCTGGCATGATTTGTCTTCAAATCTTCCCCAGACAGAACTTCCATTTCTCTACATTAGCATAAGTGTAACCCCACACTAGCACCCCCCCACCCATTTAAGCCTCCCAACCAAATCAATATCACCCACATCATGTCCCTCAGTTTGGCAAACAAATATTTTTATATGTCCATTGCAGGCTGAAGATCCTCCTCCTGTCTATGTCATAACCAGGACTGAATGCTAGTACTCTTATGTAAAGTGCTACATTCTGGGGTGAGATTACTAGCATTCAGGTCCAGTGGTGAGATGGAGAGAATAAGGATCTTTATCCAGAGATAATCTTTTCTTTTCAGTATTTCAAGTGACTCCTTTAACCTCAATAAACTTACTGAAGGACAAATGATATATAATACAATGGCATGATAAATCCCTGGGCTCTGATTGGTCATTTGGTTATCACACTAAATCATCATTGATCTAATCCCACTGCAAACAAGACCACATCAGAAATAAAAGAAATCACTGCACATGCCACGTTTAAGCTGCCCATACTTGGCATAGCCACTGTGCAATTTCCCAGGACTTCACTTTTTTTTTGAAACATAAACCTCTTCCTGCCATTTTTACAAACTGACACCAAAACCACAAAAAATGATCTAATGTACCACACAAGACACTTAAACATTAATTGTGTTAGTTACACATTTCTGAATTAAAAAGAGAGAAGATGAAAGCCGTCATCGCAATCAGCTTCACACATTAATGGCCAACTGGTTTAACTTTTCCCACTCAGCAGCCAGCATCAGTAACCCTGCACAACTACAGTACCCATAACCTCCTTAATGTTAAATTAAATTAAAGTTTCCTGACAAGTAAAAATAAATAAATTCCATTTATAAGTACCCCTTCCAAAAAAAAGTGGAGACTAAAACGAAGAGATCTCAGGGATCAGCTTCATTGCTGTACAGTTCCAACTTTGTCCGCTATGCTTTTAAATAGCACTGTGTGCTGTACTTACAGACTGGGGATGAACTGACTGCTCTGGATGTCGGCTTCATTGTATATCCTGAGAACTTCTCCTAGGTCACGCTGTCTGTACCAGGAGAACCAGACAGTACAACAGTGCTGTTCATAGAGGTGGTGTGTGTGTGTATGTGTGTGTGAGGGGTGGGGGTATCTTCACTGCTGCTAATTTTTTTGGCCTTTTCTGCTCAAACAGGATACTGGTACAGACAGTGAAACAGTGTCTGTTCATGGTGGTGATGTGTGTGTGTGTGTGGGGGGGGGGAGTTATCTCCACTGCTGCTAGTTTTTTCTGCCTCTTCTGCCCAAATACATTGAAAAGAAACAAAGCACACAAAAAAAAACCCTCCAAATAAACCCACGTGTGCATGGGTGGGGTGGGGGGAGACAGAAAAGTAGCTTACAGAAAAGGGACATGACACAGGGAGATATTCAGCACCATTACAGGTGGCAGAGACACAGTTATACCATAACAGCTCCAGTTCTGCCTACAGGCCAAAATAAATCAGCACTAGTTTTTATGTAAGTATATCTACACATTGGAAAAATTAATAAAATTTGTTTTAAATTACTTTTGTAATCTTTCTTTTTTATTTTTGACAAAAGGGCCAAAAGTATAATCACAATAATGCACAACAGGTTGTGTGCCATGCTTGGAAAATGTCACTTCTGGGGCATTGAACACACTTAGCCTGTGGCCTCCAGCCAAACCACCCGAGGCATGATGTTATACCAGCATGACACACACTCTGTCATGCACTATTGCTTAATTAACATACAGTAACACAGTAATTTAAAGTGGGAAGGGGGTATGTCCACTTCCCACCACCACATAAATAGGAACCAAAAAGCATTCAGTGCAAACATGTGCTAATTTATTAGGATTCTTCACCCACCCTATTACCCTGGGTACCCTGTGATTCCCTTGGTAAGCCAACATTTTTCCAGGCTTCCCTTGAAGGCTTGCATTATCTTCAAGACTAGAGATGGTGCAAAGTTTTAATTTGCTGGTGAAGTTCCAGTGATGTCACCCACTTAGCCTCCACGGAACAATCCACAAACGTTTGCTATTAGGCTGAAAAGTCACCTATGTGACTTTGCTGTGAATTTCACCCCAAAACAGCAGAATTTTTCCATGAATCTTGAAATTCTGCTGTTTGTGGGAAAAAAATCTGTACTTCTTAGGCAGAAATTGACACTTTGCAGATCAAGCCACTCTCCTCGAATTGCACTAAATTCACAGATTAATGCTCGGAGCAAATTTTGTCAGTTTCACCCATCTCTGTTCATGACAACTGTCTCCACTGGTAGGCTTTTCCAAAAGTTCACCATCTCCTGGGAGATGAATTTCTTACTACTGTTACCCCCTACATTTACCACATTTGAGCCTCAGGATATGTCCCTGTATCCAGAGTAAGGGTGAGTGAATGTAGAAATTGACAACTTTGGAGTGACTATGGTTTACACCACATCTTCAGTTTAGTTTTGACATTTTAGCCAAAGACATGTTGAATCCTTGGTATTAGGTTTATCATGTACAAATAAGGGCACGGTAAGTGGAATCCGTAATTCATTTCTCATGCTCTCCAGTCAGTCCTAACCACTTCCACCCTCCCATTATTATTCAGTCAAATTTTAAATAAATTCAGTCAGCACCCGGTGGAGTGCCAGGAGTCAGAACTGTTTTATAAAAAAAAGTTTGAGAAAGGAGTGGGAGGCAGTATAGTGCAGTGGTTTAAGGCTCTGAGCTGCAAATCTAGAGACCTGGGTTTGAATCCCACAGCCCCCACTTGCATAGTGTGTAATCCTGAACAAGTCCCTTAATTTTCCTGTACTCCCAGGTTGCATCTGTAAACAAACTTTCAGCTTAGTGTGCCACTCCTGGTTAAACAATTGGAAAAAAAAAAACATTTGAAATGACTAGTGTGATGGCAAGGGTGTTTATGGGACTAGGCCTACCCACCTGGAAAAGGCTAAAGTGATTTTTAAATAACCTGATGAAGGTCAAAGTAACCACAACGTGGACCAAATGCACAACTGAATCAAACTGAAGGCACATTCACCAAATTCTAAAAAAAATTCAGCAGACAGCTTGTCCTTATTCCAGAGCACATCGGATTAAACATCTCTTTCTGCCTGACCTTTTCAAGCCCTTCAGTATGCAGCAGTCATATTCTGTATCATGCCCTCCTCAGCCTCTTCTTCTTCAAGGTGGCCATGTTATGGGCCTTCAGTCTCTCCTAGTAGCTTTAATTCCTAATAGATATCAGTTCCGTTATATTATCCTCTTCTATGTTCTCTTGCATCAAAAAAGGTATAACATGCATTGCAGTATATTTTGACATTGCTGCCTCTTTGCTAACTGAATATACAGAGCTGACCGTTTGCCAGCTTTGCCTGTATTTGTTGTGAAAAAAAAATGTAATTGCTGCTGCAACTCAGCCTAATTAATGATGATTATAGCTGTTGTTTCTTTTACGTAATTAGAAGGAATCATCTAATTCTTTGATAAAAAAAATCACTTCTTTGAATATCAAATGATGGTAAAGACTTGCTGTAGGTTAAGAGAAGATTCAGTATAACATTTTAGATACAGTACATTATTACAATAATGCTTTATGAACTGCATCATTTATCTGTTCTGAACTGTGTCCAATGCATTGTCTGTCTTGAGGAAATAATGTAACATAAAGAAAACATAATGTTTATAATTTAAGTTGTGCAATGTAAATAGCTGTTTCTTCAATTAAATTTATATTTATTTATAATTTATGACCAGGAGAGGCACATTGACTTGTAACATTTGCGTGAGTGTCCTGCGGAGTGAGTTACATGGATGTTCTTTTTGAAAGGGGAATTATGGCCTAAAGAACATGGATAATCTGATATCCTCATAGTAAGTCTCATGAGATCTTTAACATCCACCTGGTCAACCAACAGAAACAGGTGAAGGGCTTTATTTTAACATGCCATCCAAATGACGATACATCAGCAGTACAGATCCATCCTCTTCCACCTCTGCCTCTTCCAACACCTCTGTTTTTTTTATTCTTTTTCATCTCTCCTATTAATACCTACTCTATGGTTACTCACTCCATCATGAAATGGAATGATCAGGGAGAGATTACAATCACCATTTTTATTGATCTTGGAAAGACCTTTTATTTAGTGGCCACCTCATCCTTAAGGATGAGCTACTTATTATGGAATGATCTCACCTGTTGGCCTGCTGGTTCTGCTCCTACCTCTCTGACTGACATAAGTTGGTACATGCTGGTGATACCTAGTGATGCCTTATCTTCCTCTTTCCCCATCAACTCTGGATTCCCCCAAGGCTCCATTCTGGGAACCATCTTCTTCTCAATTTCTTGAAATGACTCTACCTTAGTCTGTGCTGCCTTGCATATGCATGTTTTCCAACAACACAGTACTTTTTGCCAAGAATGCCTTGGTTTTAGAGCTGGAATCATCACTACAGAATGATTTTGCCATGACCAATGCTAGCTTCACACATGCCTTCTCACTCTTTCATTCCCAAAAAACTATGTCCATGTCCTTTAGCATAAGATAGTCAGACTCAGCTCTGCCATGGCCTTCATAACTCCAGATGGCATTCCCATTGAAAGAAGTTACCCACTTCAAGAACCATGAGATGTGGCTGGGTACAACCTTTGATTTCTCCTCCCACATTGATGCCATTCACAAAAAGCTCACTGAACTATACTGCAACAAGTCCTTACTTCCCTTTTTGGCCCACTATGAGAATGAACTCAAAATGATCATGCAGGTATTACACTAACTGGAAATGGTATACAACACTGCCTGCCAGTCTGAACCCTCTTTTCTACTCCGGTTACTTCACCGATTACTCCCCACTTTTCAATCTTCAGTGTGTCCTGTGCCTAAACACCTTCTTTCCTTTTCTTGAATTGCATTGTCTTTCTTACTTCTAATCCCTCATCTCAAAATGCTGGTACCCGTCCCTCATTTCCTACCTCTCCTGTCCCCCACTATCCTGTCCTATAACATTCTCAGTTCCTCTAATAAATGCTCCTTCTTTATCTCCTACAATAACACCTCTACTGGTCACTCTGCTTTCTCCATCTGACTCACCAACCCCTCAGTCATATTTTTCACTCCATCCACCTATCCCTTTCATACATCTCAATAAAGGCTTCACAGGGCACACTTTGCTCCTTTCTTTCCTGCTAATGCCTTCTCTTGCTCTCCACTTTCCTCAGGATGTAGTGTATATATCAGTTATTAAACTGCTGTTTGCCAAATAGTGTTTCATTACTACTTGTTGTGTTACCTTCAAATTGCTTTCTTCAAGTAACAAACTTGCTATTACTAATCCTCTATGGTAGCCCATGATGATGGTGCTTATAAATGAGTGACTGTAGAAATAGTGACTCATTTATAGCACTATCATGATCTGCTACCCTGCAAGAGTGGCTAAGGAATAGCCTACAGAGTGATCAGAAGAGGAAGGAGCTGTATGGGAAGGATAGGAGGGAGTGTTCAGGAGGATAGCTGAGTCTGCTGCAATTGAGCCAGCCCTGAGGTGTGGTGGTGAGGGGGGATGTCTATGGTGCAGTAGGCACTGAGTTTGGGACTCACTGGGGGTAGTAATTTTGCTGCTGCTTGTCACTGTGCATTTATTTTATATATATATATATTTTTTTATGAAATTCACCCCCTCCTCGTGTTGCACTCACCTGGAGTTGAGAATCCTTAGTAATGTGGGTGCGGGTGGGGCGAAGTCCCCAAAGATGGGGGTTTGGGTGGGCACAGCCCCCCCATGAAAAAACTTTAATGCACCGGATGTTTATTTGCTGAGAAATATATATTGCCAAAATGCTTTTTGGTGATACACATTTGCGATGATAGCGATTGCTGATTTTCGATCGCTATCATCACATAGCACCATCCTCTATGATTTAGTAATGTTTTATCAAGAGTTTTGTAACCTGGAAAAATGCTTACATGGCAGTAGGCCAAAACCTCTATTGGGTTTGGTCTTCCAGCTTAAAGGGGAACATTCATGGCCCAATGCCACAGAAGACTAAGGCATCCATGTCACACCATAAACCTGGTTCAGGAATGAAACTGAGTTTCTGGAGGGATTGGCCAAAGGGAGGACGATGGAGCATCCAAGTGGATGCTCTCCTCTGGGGAAGAAGGACAGACTGCTCTGCCAAAGCATCACCACCTAGGTGACCATGGGAGGCAGTGTGACTAGGAGTAGCAGTTTGGGGAAGGGAATGCTCCCACCGGAAGGTAACAGCACATCTGGTGACATGCATACATCAAGCCATTGCCTCCACAGAGCATCTGTGGGTTGGAGAAAAAAATAAAATAGGAAACACCACTGCCAGCAGAATGAGGTCTGGGGCACCTTGCAGACCCCACACTGCCAATTGAGCAAATAACCCACCACACTGAGCAAGAACAACCAACTGGGGGTTGGAGAATTGCCAGTAACCCTTCCACAGGGGAAAAGTTGTGGAGGAACAGGTGGTTCCTAAGGATAAGTCACACAGATGGCAGGTGATGGGGTTGGTAGAGCTGCAGGGGCAGAAAGGGGCCAGCCAGGTGAGCGAGGGGAGGGGAACATTAATTCAAAATAGCACACATAGTCTGAAAGCCCATGAAAAGTCCTTTAATTGAGATATTGGGCTAGCTTGTAGCTGGAAGAATTCCAGAAATATAGCTAAGCCTGCCTTATACTGAAACTACATTGCCACCATTTTATCAAATATTGTGATGTCATGGTGGAACAAACCATGCATAACTACATGTACTCTGGCAAAAATTGCTCCTCCATAACATTACAGGGTTCCTTAAAATGGTGGCAATGTGCAGCAGACTTTATTAGCTACATACTTGGACTTTTTCCAAATAGATGTAAGCTCAATAGCTTGATTTCAACAAATGTCCATGGACTTTGAGTCTATGTGATCCATTGTGCATGACTGTCCCCCTTTAAACATTAAACGTTCTCCTTGTGCATCATGATTGTCCTAGTTGCATTTTTTGTACAGTTCTGTTTTGCACTGCACTTCACATTTCCTTATTGTGCTCTGTTTACTGTATAATTGCACTATACCACTTGTTGTAGTGTTATCTGTGTTGCATGATCTTATTATGGTACAGTATTTTATTTGGACTGTCCCCCCTTGCACTTGTAAATGAATCAAATCCCAGAGTAAATTTCCACTTACCTCATTTCAAATAGATAAATACATAAACACAATAAATAGCATTTGCTATTATTAATAAGTGATTCACATAGAAAATGTGATACAGAGGCACCAGGAAAGATGTATGATATTTGAAATGCAGTATTCACTGTATGTGCTTGCGTGCATGTTGAAATGGATCAACTAAATTATGTGGCCAGTAGTCCCAAGGCTGTTTGGTTAGATGAAAGATGATCATTTACTTCTGATGACCTGTTTATTAATAAAAAGAGATTTGATAAAGAGATGAAGTTTGAATGCCTTTTTTAAATAAAAGGAGGCATTTGGATAGGTAGAGCTGTATATTCAGAATGAAGTTACAGTCATTCAAAAGGGTTGGTGGTGTATTCAAAATGATGTTACAGAGAAACAGTACTAATGAACAATTTATTTATTAAAATTTAACATTTATGAAGTGTGTTCAATAAGATAAAAAAAACTCATTTATAGAACAAAGAGATTTCATGCTTTCCAAAATCATTGCATTTCTCAGAATTGCTTCTAATTCAGGTCAATGTGCCGCATGGCTTACACTCAGAAATAGCAAATACAAGTATGCAACAAAATGTTTGTATATAAATCCTTCACAAATTATTTGAATATTGTTGTGCTGCATGAATATTTTATCCGTCTGCACAATGGTTTTCAAAATATTCATACTGCACAATGGTTTTCAAAATCTTCATGCTGCATTACAGTTTTCACAAAACATTGCACAGAAATCCTTCACAGAGGTTCCAAAAATCTAAATGCTAAATGAAGATATTGAAGATAACCAAAGTTTCCTAATCCTACAAAAACAAAAGGCTTGAAACTGAGAAACAAGAAAAGTTGTTGAGGATACAAGTAACTGAAAACATTGTGTGCAAATAAAGTCTTGTTTGAAAAAATAATAAGAATGTTATGCCTCCTCTTATGCCTTATGTAGGGCCTGCAGGGCCCTACTCAAAGAAAATTAGGAGTCAAAAGTCACGTGATGTCTGGCTAGAGGAAGTAGCTCGCTTGTTTCTTTCCCACTCTCCCGCTCTATAAATTAACTGATTAATACTACTTACTGTAAGCAGCTTAAATTATCTTCAAAGCTGGTGAAACAATGCCTGGGAACCTCAAAAGCATTATGATTACTAGCAAAAAACCTTTTTCTTTGTGATGGAGGTCACAATGAAGCCGGAGCTTCCACACCATACCCCACTGTCTTCCCCAGACAAGGCCACAAAGAAATCCAGGCAGTATCCTGCTAAGCCTTTCTCAACACCCACCAGCAAAGCTACTGTTACACTGTTCACAGAGAAGCACTTCCTGAAAGAAATGAAGCTGCTACAGGAGGCACTAACATTACTTACTTCTGAAATCTCATCCATTAAAAAAGATCTGGGGGATGTGTCTCGCCAAGTGAGGATACAAAAGCACGCACCATCTCACTGGGAAGTGAAAATCGGTTACTGATCATGAAAAGTCCTCTATGAAATGGCAGCTACACAAGATGGAGTTGAAGCTGGAAGATCTCGAGGGACATAGCTGCAATAATAATTTAGTGGTGCTGGGACTCCTGGAGGAAGAAGAGGGGTCCACACCTATATGGTTTACACAGAAGCTGTTGGAAAAAGTGGCAGGGCCTTCTCCTAATGGGCCCTCATATTTTGTTGAACATGCCCACCAGGCGTTGTGGCCCAAACCAGCCCCAGGTTCACCTCCCAGGCCATTCATACTAAAACTGCTAAACCTTTTGGACAAGCAGCATGTACTGACCAAATTAAGAGATATCCAAGCAGTGATGTAGGAGGACCACAAAATCTTAATCTCACAGGATCTTCCGGCATATGTTAGGCAGAAATGGGGATATTTTCACTCCACAGTGACTCGCATAATCCCTGCTGGTGTGCACTTTTGTATGCTTTACCCTGCTCGGTTGCAAGTCAGAGTGCAGGAGAAATGGCACTCCATCGACTCAAATGAGCAGGCAATGCAAGAACTTCAGCGCCTTCTTCCTGAACTGTTCAAGCGGTGAATCTCTCTTTTGGTAGGCGAGAGGTTGAAAATGTTAAGGCTATTGTTGTGATTCTTCTGTGTGATCAATGGATGGGGGCAACCACGGAGTGGTTTGAAATAGACCCTAGTGACATCTAATTCCCCTGGCTGAGGACTGCCTGTCTCTCTACTGATAGCGTCCCCATAGTACAGTGTTAAACAAGTCTGGTCCTGGCTTATATGTTGTTTCGTTCATCTCACCTGCAGTGGGGTCTGGTTTCTGATGGCTGGAGTTGGCTTCTCAATACAGTGGCACTGGACTGGATCTGGCAGGGATAATACTGGGTACTCGTGAACTTTAAGGCCTCACAGCAACTGCTCTGATCCTGGCCGATGATCTTTGAACTGCGTGTTTGGAACAGCTTCATGATTATGTGCAGTATTGTGAAGTTCTGCTGCAACAAGATGAGGCACATATAATCCTACTGTGCTAATGTGTGCACTATCGCAAGGACCTGCTCAGCAGCTGGACCCATATTCAGGCTTTGTTCCTTACTTTAATTTACCCTCCTCCTCTTCTTATCTCTTTCCATTTAGCAGGGACATGTAAATAAATTGATTATGGTGACTGGTGGGACTGATAAATGCCTCATTGCTTCACACTATTAAAGGGAGATGGAGGTACTAGCTGTATCATTTGAGGAAGTCATGAAACCAAATGTGTAAATGCCAGAGTCAATGTGGATTAGCCACCACACTATGGAAGCAGATATTTTGACCTACAGGAATTACAGGGGTTTGGCTGAAAGTCCCTTTACCTTGCTTTCCTTTTTGTGAGAGTGATACTTGTTGGTTATACCAATGTTGAAAATTGGAAGTTTTGTTAGTGAATTAGTGAGTTCTGATGTTTGTTTCTTCAAGGAGGTTTCTAAAGCTTGTTGTTAATTGGGTGGGGAGGAGGGACAAGGGCTTTAACTGTTTGCCTGGCAGCATCATGCACCAAATCGGGGGCCTTACCACTTCTCAAGCAATCATGGCCTATAAGGCAATTTGACTAGCACTTTGTGGTCTGGCATGGGTGTTATCATGCATTATACAGTACATCATTATGTTAATTCACGAAATGTGGTTGGATGGGGGAGGGGGATAATGATATTGTGTTGAGTCATGGGTATGGTAATGGGAGGGGAGTGGGGAGGGCTCCATGGTGTCAGCAGGGGATCAATCTTTTTTCTGTTGTGTTTCAAGTTCAATAACGGTTGATAACATGACATATGGCTAACTTTTTGCATGTGAATTCATGGAATGTTAAAGGGGCGCACAACAAAAGTAAGAGATATAAAATACTTAAGCACCTGCAAATGGTTAAGGGACAAATCTCCTTTTTGCAGGAGACACACCTGCTTGAGTCTGAAGCAATCTTACTGAGAAGGCTTAACATAGGACAAGTTTATGTAGCAGGTACGAGCAAGCAGAGTAGAGGAGTTGCAATTTTGATTGCTAGGTCCCTTTGGTTTAAATGTAGCTAGTGTATTCAAGACCCACTGGGCAGGAATGTTTTTTGTGACTGGTACTCTGGAGAGGTCTGACATAGTCCTTGGGTCCATATATGGGCCAAACGCAGATACAACCTTTTTTTTTTCATGGAACTGATTAATATCCTGTTGCCTTTCATTTCTGCTCCACTTTTGTTCTGGTGAAGATTGGAACTTGCCATTCTCACCAGATGCAGACAGGACTGGCAAAGAGAGGGCAGATCTGTTCCCAGCACAAAGGGCCATCAGGGACCTAATAGATAAATTGGGACTATGTGATCCCTGGAGGGCATTGCACCCCAATCAGTGAGAATACACATTCCGGTCTCCTGTTCATGGGACATCATCTCGTATCTATTATTTCTTGCTAAGTAAACAGCTTTTGGCCAGTCTCATGGAGTATCAGATCTCCCTGGACGTCATCTCAGACCACTCGCTAGTGAATTGCACACTGTGACTATCACCTTCTCATCAAACAGACACGGTCTGGAAAATTAATAATCGGTTATTGAAAGACGAGTGGGTGATAGATGAACTTCAGCAAGGCATTGCACAATATACTAAAGATAACCTAAACTCCACAGGCAAGGTAGATATAGAATGGGGGGCTCTAAAATGTTTCCTAAGGGGTGAACTCATAAAGATAGCTTCCATGAGGGCATGTAAGAGGGAGAATCAGATTACTGAGTTACTGGGCCGAATCAGGGATTTGGAAAAAAATATCTCGCCTTCCTCCACTGAAACAGGCTGTCAAGAATTTATAAAGCTATGGGCAAAGTACAATGATTTGATCAGTGAAAAAGTGGAATATGCTATTCTTAAATCAAAATCATTCTATGTGGATCAAGGTGATAAAGCGGGGAGACTGCTGTCATTATGTTTTAAGCAACAGGAAACAGCCAGGCTCATCAATGCAGTTCACTCGTCTAGAATTGGCTCTCTTAAGACTGGCCCAAGGGACATTGTATCAGAGTTTGAGGGCTTCTATAAACATCTTTATAGTGCTAAGCCTGATTTCCCCTCAGAGGATCGGATAGATGCATACCTGGCAAGGTTGCCTCTACCTACCTTCTTTCCCAAGTCCCGAACAACAATCCCTGCTGACCTCCCACTTCATGGAGGAGGACATAAGGTTGGCGATAAGTGCCCTACCTTTAGATAACACCCCTGGGCCAGATGGCTTCTCCCCAAATTTTTACAAGGAGTTAATAGAGGAGCTGGTTCCATGGTTGTACCAACTGTTCCAATCCATTTTGAGTGGGGATGTCAGGATCCCCGTCTTTTTGAGGCTCTGATTGTTGTTCTGCACAAGGTGGGGAGGGACCCAGAACAAGTGTCAAACTATAGACCAATATAACTTTTGAACTATGACATAAAAATTCTGGCCAAACTCATGGCAGATAAGCTGGGTCGAGTTATGCCCTCTCTGATATGTGCGGAACAGGTGGGTTTCATGGCAGGCAGATCATCTTCAGATCACCAAAGGAAATTGGACCACATTTTCTCTGCATCCTGGGATTCTGGGACAACATATTGTATCCCCTGTGGTGTTGGTGCCTCTGGATGCAGAGAAAGCATTTGATAGAATGGAATGGTGCTTTCTACTGTATTTAAGACACTGTTAGGTTTGGACTTCCTTCCCTCTTTGTGCAATTGGTTAAGGCTTTATACACTAGACCCAGTGTCTGAATATATTGTAACAGAGTTTTCTCCTCATCCTTCCCTCCTTCTTCTGGCACCAGACAGGGATGTCCCCCATCCCCTCTCTTTTTTAATTTGTATTTGGAACCCCTCCAGGCTCAGTGCAGGGATACAGGGGATAACAATAGGGGCACAAGAATTCAAGGTATCAACATATGCTGATGACATTCTTCTCCATCTCTCCAATCCTAGGGTCTCTATTAGTAAGGTCTTGGACCTGATAATGGAATTTGGCAAATTCTCAAATTATAAATTAAACCTAGAGAAATCAATAGTCTTCCCACTTAATTTGGCTACCCACAAACAAAAAGTGGAGGAATTAGGGCTAAAATAGGAGTCCAAAAAGCTAACATATTTGGGTATTTTCCTAACTAGGGAGGCCAAATTCTTGAGGGAATGCAATCTGGATGCCCTTCTACAAGTGATACAACAGGATTTGGATAGATGGAAAGTGCTGCCAGTATAGTTCTGGGGCAGAAAAAGTGTGATCAAAATGAATATATTGCCTAGTCTCTTCTACCCCCTTAATATGCTGAACCTATAGCTGCCACAGACTTGGTTCTCCAAGGTACACACCTTGATGTCTAACTTTATCTGGAGGGGCAAACCAGCCTGCAGAGCTTATTGCAAACTAGCTGCCCCCCAAAAATCAAGGGTGTCTACAGCTCCCCCATTTCAAACTATGTTACTGGGCAAATCACTCTGCGAAATATCTGAGATGGCTTGTGATGGAAGAGGCTGAGGGAATGTATCAATATAAGCCCTTGTGGCTCACAATTGAAAAGGGTTTGATGGCCACCCAAGGTCTATCCCCTGGGACTCTCCTGCACATTCTGACTAAATTGATCACCGAAGATCTGTGTAACACGCTGATAGGGATCTCAGTAAGAGCCAACTTTCAGATGTGTGCATTTTTGTCCTACAGACACACTCAGGATCCCAATCAGTCTATAGTAGGCAATCACAATTTTAAAATTAGAGGTAACTGTATTAAAACATCATGGTTTTCACAGATTGCAGGGGCCTTAGTAGCTGACCTGCTGCATAATGGACAGTGATTGCCCTCAGGAGATATTATTAGACATTACAAATTAGGGGACCACTTGGGGTTCAAAGTATTTCAAGTCATGCACATGGTGGTTAATTCCCAGTTAGTTCAAGAGGCAGAGGAAGAGGGAAGGTTCCTGCAGCTATTCAGCCTAGCAGCTGTCGAGCCCCATGCAGTCTCAAATATTTATTTGAAACTCTTAGAGAGGTTGTATCCACAGCTGGATGGTTCTCCTACTTACTGGAATGCCCACTTTCCACACAGGGCACTTAACTGGGCCAAGATATGGAGGGACATCCATAGATTCTTATTTCAGGACAGGCTGAGACTGATGCAATTTCAGATTATTAACAATATGTACTTTATGCCAGTTTGAATGGCTAAGATGGGTAAATCCCCCTTCCTGACCTGCAGACATTGTATGCAGGAAGAGGGCTCCCTACTACATATCTTTTGGGAGTGCCCAAAGGTAGCCCCGCTTTGGACTCTTATCAAGCAAAAGGCTGGTCCCTTGTTGGGGTTAGCTGATTACATTGAACCTGCTGCCTACCTAGTTGGGGACTATTCCCAAATATCTGTCACTGAGTGGAAATGCCATTTGGCTTTGATAGCAATGTCGGTTAAGAAATTAGTGCTCCGGCATTGGTTGGATAATGAGATCATCACCTACTCAGAATGGCTGCAGGAACTTCTAGCTAATCTCTCAGTAGAAATGATCGTTGCAAGTGTCCATAACTGTATACCAAGGTTTGAAAAGATCTGGAGTAAATTGCAGACTTTATACCTATATAGCTGAGTGCATTTATTTCAAACTGGCACACCACCCTTAGAATAGGATGCTGATACTATGGTGTGGGTAGGGGTGGGTAAGGGGATTGTTGTATGTCTGCTTGTCTTTGTGTAATCATTTGTATTATGTCATTTTGCATGTAAAATGGGCCACCTTGTGGCCATGTTTGGAAACAAATAAAACTTCTTGAATTTAAAGAAAATTAGGAGTCGTGCACGAATAAATGGGCTCTGCACATCATGGTTCTTGCAGTGTCCAAACAACTCTGCACAAATTAAGTGTCACATTTTGCTTTGTGCAAGGCCTTGTGGCTCATAGGCTACCAGTCTACTTTCTCACAAACTATGGAAATTCATTGCTGAAAACTATATTAATATAAATTAGGGCTGCTACCCCCAACTCTACCCTCATTACCTACAGTAAGGCCAAATTGCTAGTATGTGGTTGTGCATTAACTGTCTGGTACATCATACAGGAGCAACATATTCCAAGTTTCTACTGTAAATAGCAACTCTTATCCCCAGCCCTCTCCCTTCCCATCCCTTACCACCCAAGGCCAAGCTACAGTTCCGGAGTCATGCCAAATAGGTATTGTGTTTCATACACATCCATTGCATTCTAGAGCAATAATTAGAATATTTTGGGGGCAGACTGTAGCTACTGTGCTTTATATGCATTTATGACTTGTGGTTTATTTTGCACACAATTCTTTATACTCTGCACAAAGCAATAGCGCTGTTACAGACTGTAAAGAACTATGCACATTTCACACTTGTAATTTGCTTTCTTTAAGATAAATACTTGAAATTACACAAAGCAAGTTACATGTCTGGAACATGTACAGTATAATATTTTATGCAAGGTCTTGCTGAATCTGTATGAAACAATGTACTAGTAAATATGGAGAATACTGGCTGGGCAACTATGCATAACCAACGTGTTCTGACACAGAGGGGTTCTGATTCCTTTTGATCTTGCGAGTGAACCTTGAGAGGTTGATTGGAATCAGAACCCTGAGGTGGCAGAACATACTGGTTGTGCATAAAGTTGATCATCCTGTATTTTTTAAAGTGTATGGTATTATGTGAAATGTGCATGCAGCGGTTCTTTTGCTTGCAGAACAAAACTGACTGGTGCAGCCTCTAGAGGTTTCAGATAGCTATTGTACCACAGAAGGGTACAATCACATTCCATGATCTTTGAACTGTGATACAATAGCATATTGAAAGGAACAGAATTCAATACAGAATGATAATCTGCTATACACTATAGAACAGTTCTTGTCCTACAAGGCAACATTTGAAAAAAAAACACCTGTTAAACTGATGCTGTATATCTAACATAGGTCCACAATACTATACACCAACAAATACATACTTTTGTATTAACTGTGCAAGTTACCTTTGAACATACAGAGACTTACATGAACCAGCACAACCTTGCAGCATGGAGGTGGATCTATTGACTGACCTTGGGTCATGAGTGTAAGGGCTGAGGAGGTAGTAGGGAATTAGGAATGCTGCTTATACGTTTGAATATGCTGGCCCTGTATGAGGATATAGACCATCAATACATGGCCCTATACATGTTGTTTGGCTTTTGGTAATGAGAACAGGAAGGATGGAGGGAATAGACGTTAAGCTTAACAACACTAATAGCACATTTGCTTGCAACCTGTGTGGATGTTGAGTTTTATTTGGGCTGCATTGTAAACAAAAAAAAATAAAAAATACATTGGTGATACATATTAGATAGCAACCCTAAGCTGCATGATTAACGTAGGGCTTTTTTTCAATGAATATACATAACTACTGCACAGACAAATGATATATTTTAGCTGTTGCATGTGTCACAATTATTCAACTTCCCCCTTCCCTAGCCTTTAAATTATATCTTCAAAACTCTTTCTCCCCATCCTGCTCTTACCCTTAAATTAGCCTACACTTCAACAGTCCTGACCTTCTACTGTTTGGTGATCTCGACATACATAACTTGTATGTAATACATAGAAGTCATTTTTTTCTCACAGGGAATCAGTGACATCATAAATCTCATGATGCCATCACTCTGACATCAGAAAGTCACAATACTGTTGTTCTGACATCAGATCAATGGTATTATGAGATGGAATGTTTGACATGTTTCATGTAATACAAAAATAAAAGATAGGAAACCAGCAGTGACTAGGTTTGTCATTCCATCTCAGGATTCCAGTGAAATCATAAACCATTGGTGTTTTGCTCTCTTGGTTTTATGATGTCACCAGAGTCCTTCAATGGAATTATAGCCTTGTTACCGATTTCTGAACGGTTATTTTATTTTTGATTTGGTGAAACATAATAAATCATAAAAATAAACAGCACGCATAGATGCCAGTAAGAAAATTATCTGATGAAGACTGGCAGTTTCCAAGTGAAATGTTAGTTTCTTGATGCAAAGCTGTGATGTGGTTAGTCATTGCTGGTGCAATATTCTAACAAACAAGTTAGTGATGGCTACTCTTCTGCATGTGTGTTTGTGGGAAGTGTGATGGCATAATGCACAATAAAAGCATACTTTTTTCACATACAGTACTACCATGTGCACTGCAATCCTTGCTATGGGTGCTCTTCAGTTTTGTGATTTCTTACATTTAAGCTTTGTCTGAGCACCACAGCTGTACCTGGTGCTTGCCTGCAGTGTGGTTTAGTGTCTTACTGGTGACTCACTTTTTGCCCTTTTTTTGCCTTTTTTGTATATTCTGTTATTTTCACTCAACCCCGTTCTCCTATATTTAATTATTTTTTGCCCTAGGCCTCTGTTAGATCTTTAATCATCTTGTATACTATACCAGATAACTGACTTGATTGCATTTTTTTTTGTTATGATCTGTGTTCTCCATTATTGTACCTTGTTTACTTTTATTTTACTTGTGCCCTTGTTCCTTCTCTATGGGGTCCCACCTGGAAAGGAGTCTTATCTCAGTGTACCTTTCCTGGTTACCAAATTTCATATCAATAAATAAATACATAAACATATAAATCAATTAATACAGTTTGTTTTAGAAGTTGTCAGCATCATAAACAAACATTCTGCAGCAATTAATTTTTTTCAGAACCAATCAGAGAGCAGCTTCACAATGTGTATGACATCACAGTCGCCTGTCTTACCCTGTGATCTGCTGCTGAACTTAAAGAGAAATAGATAAATGTTCAAATACCAGCAGATTTAGAAGTCATAACTTGTTAAATTATGTATAAATTGATTATACAGTGACCTGACTCAAAATAACCCACATAACAGATCATTTGCCAAGACTATCCCAAGTAATCTTGATAATGCTTTTGAATAAAAACATAGGAAACATATTAACTGAACCTGATAAAAAAATTCTAGGTCTAAAATTGCAATTATTGGGCTCCATGCACCATGCCTATTAACCACGGTTGTGCAAAAGGTAGACATTTGCAGGTCACAAAGCCACATGGCATTGGTCCGGCTAAATTTTGGCAGCATGCATAAAATGGGCACACACCAATCTTGCGCGGGGGTGACCATGGTGGAGCAGGACTCTATGCCTTTCATGATGGTGAAGCATGCTTGTAGAGGGGACACAGGCTATGCCCTCAGGTGCACTGCCATAGCCACTACATGCCCCTTCCATTCAGTGGCTGGTGACCTTGTGGGGAATGTAGCCCCCTCTACCTTGCAGTCCAATGCCCTCAGGATTCACTGTGACTGCAGGGGACCACCAGTCGGGGATTACCAGTATCCATAGAGTAGTACTATATGACAGTACCCACAATCCCCTGCTCTGTCTGCAAAAGAGGATCTACTAGGCTGGAAGATGGGCAACCATGTGAATGCCCATCTGTATCTGCCAACCTGCCCACATCCCACCCCCGATCTGTACCACACACCAGCTTCAAGAATGGCATGAGATGCACACACCTCTGCAGGTATGGAGTGCCATGGCCAGGGCACATGCCTTTGCCCCACACCCAACACCCCATGATGAATAGGGCCCATTGTGTGTATCCTAACTATGCCATGGATTGTTAAAACATGCAAAATTTGTTGCTCCCATAACTTACTATTCTCCTAAACAGTAACTGTAAGTAAATAGAAACCTAGCATACTACTGTGACCACAATTACTACAATGCTCCGTCTATGATGATAGTCAACTCAGTCCTACAGAAGGACCTTACTTCTACTACAATCTTGTTTTATAATAGCCATCTAATTCTAATCTTTTTTTTTTTTCCATTATGCTCTTTACTCCCCCTGAGTTGACTGCCACCCTATCCTCAGCTCAGTCACGGCTCGCCGGCTTCTGTCCCCAAATCAGCCAGCCCCCCGATTCCCCATGGCTTACCCCCCATGGTGGGGGCCCGTGACACAGGAGGCAGATGCCGCGGGCACTGTAGTCTGGTCGGGGGCTTGGCCTGGGGGCATATCGGAAGCCACGGCGAGCTTCATTCATGGTGGCAGGCTGCTCCATTTTTCTGCTTTTCTGTGGAGGCGGGGCCGCACCGCCACTTCACCATCCACCCTGCCTCCAAGGAATTCTTGAAGCGTCAGCTGCGTGGGAACTCCCGGCCTCCGCCAGGGGTCCCCAGCACACTGAGTGCTGCCCACACCCTCCCCCCAGAGAAGGAGAGCTGCCCAGCGGGCGCTCAATCCTACTCCCCCCGGCCGGCCCTCTGATGACCCGGATCCATTCCCGAACCCGGGTCGCCGGCGTCGCAAGCGGAAACCCCACCGCTGCGCCGACAGGCCGGCACATCTAATTCTAATCTTGGTAAAGACAATATTGCCCACATCTCACCCCATCTCCATTACACTCCAATGCACCTGTGAGATAGGGTCACAAACAGGCTCACCAGCTGTGAACACGTCATGCAGTGTGCACCACCTTATCTAAATCACTGCAAAGCCAATATAAATAATAATCACACAGCACAATCGAATAAAAAAAGTGGAAGCCTATTTTCACATTATGATATTAGACTATAACTATATGAGAAAGAAAGTGTCTCTTCACATATTTAGCAGCATGGTCTGACTCTTGCCTTACCTTTGACTAGCATCTTGACAGCATCCATGTCAATATGTGTCCATGGCTTAGTGTTTATTTTTTTTTATTTAAACATTTGGTAACCAGGAAAGGCACACTGAGCTGAGACTCGATTCCAGGTTCAACCTGGGGGGAAGCAGCAGTGGAAATACAGACAATAAATGTAGAGAATTAGTGAACAGAACAATAGCAGCTAATTACAATTAATATAATACAGCAGTGAGAGCAAAAACATGACATTTGATGAATCTCTAGAAGTGAACTATACAATAGTAAGTACTCTACATAATGAATCTTGAATAAGTGCTGGAGAGGAACTATAGGAAGGTAAAGTCAGTAGAAGTTGTGGGTTTAGCTCAGCTGTGGCAGCAACATAAAGTTGGAGGAAGGAGACATAGCTGTTGCTTGCAGCTAGAGTGAGAGAGTGAATTTCTGATAGCAGGGGTAAGTTTATTCCACAAGTAGGGAAGCCAGTAGGAGAAAACAGCTTTGCCCGCTGTGGAAGAGGGTCATGGCAGGGTGAAGGATCTTTCATTTCTGTGCCCTAGTTCATATTGGGGTAGGGAGTCTGTGGATAGAAAGTCCCCAAGATAGGAGGGGAGCAAGTTAAACCAGTACTAAGATATAAGGTTGAGGGCATATATAGCACCTGTGAGATAAGGGGCTTAGTCTGAGGTGGGAGTAATGATTGCAGTGGTGGGTGCATGGGGGGAGTTTGTAGCAAAGCAACAAAATGAGTTTAGAAGTGTATCTAGCTTGGCAAGGGTGGTTACAGGGGCAGAGCTGTAAACAACATCTGCAAAATCTTGTATGGGAAGGATCATTTTAGAGACAATTTCACAGCTGACAGGCAAAAGGGGAGAATCCCTGTTCTGGTATAGCATGCCAAGTTTGGGGCATAGCTTGGAGGTGATAGATTCAATGTGAGCTGAAAAACACAGGTGGGGGTCCTGACAAACACCCAGGTACTTGTACCTGGTTACTTGGTCAAGTGGGGAGCCATCAAGAGAGGTGACGGGGGAAGGGATAGTATGGCTAAGTTTCTGGGTAGAGCTGAAAACCATGGAAACTGTTTGGTGGTGTTTAATTTCAGTTGGCTCTGGCTGAACCAGCTCTGAATGTTGTTGAAGTTGCTTTGTAGGGTAGCTTGGACTTCAAGCAAGTTGGGACTGGAGGTAAAAAGGATGGTGTCATCTGCATACATGTGTATTGATGAACTTATGCAGGAGGAGGGAAGGTCGTTAATGAAGAGGGAGATGAGGATGGGATCGAGAACAGACCCTTGAGGGATACCTGCCAGGATAGCGAGAGGGGGGGATATGGTATCAGCAATTCTAGCAGATTGAAATCTGGTGGATAGATAAGACTGAAACCACCTTGCAGTGATGGGGGCAAATCTGGCTGCCTCAAGCTTCTGCAAGAGAAGAGGGTGGGATACGGAGTTAAATGTCTTTGCTTAACTGACAAAGACAGCTGCTGTAAGGAAGTCTTGGTTGGAGGCAGTTAGGATATGGTTGGTGACGTGCTGGAGGGAGGAAATTGTGGAATGGTGTTTCCTAAAGTTAGACTGATGGGGTGAGAGAATGTTGTTTGTTGCAAGATAGTCAGTTAGTTGTGTGTGGGCCAACAATTCCTGCAGTTTGGCTAGGGCTGGGAGGAGTGAGATTGGCTTATAATTGCCTGGCAAGGAGAGGTCACCACCTTTGTGGACAGAAATTATGCAGGCCAATTTCCAGGATTGCGGAACTGTTCCTGTGGAAAATGAGAGGTTAAGGAGATAGGTAAGGGGCTTGGCGATCGCAGGAGCCAAGATCTGCAGGAGCTTGGGGTGAATCCCATCCGGGCTGGTCTTTGCAGGGTTAAGCAAGGGTATTGATTTCTGTACCTCTCGTACAGCAAGGGGGGTGAACTTGAAGTCTGTGCAAAGGGGAGGTCGTGGTGGGACTGGGGAAGGAGGGGTAGTCCAGTGGTATGGCACAGGAAGTGAAAAACTGGTTCAGGATTTCAGAGGCATTGGTTGGGTCAGTGACTGGTTGGCCATGAAATTTGAAGGCGGGGGTGCAGGGCTGGGCTGGTGGGTCAAGGAGTGCGTGCACAACTTTACAAAACTGAGGAGGCTTAGCATGCAAGAGTTGCAACCTAAAGTAGTCTACCTTTGCTTTTCTTATGGTCTTGGTGCAGGCCTCACACAGGGTGTCAAAAGCTTGCCTACTCTGAGGGTTGGGATTGGATTTAAAGTACAACCAAGTCTTTTCTCTTTCCGTGCATTTGGCGAGGATAGGTACAGTTATGAAGGAGTGGTGCAGCTTCTTGACCCTGGACTTTTTCAGAGGGGTATGGGTGTCTCAGATGTTTGTAAAGGTTTGTGGGAATATAGAGAGGGCCATGTCAACATCAGGGACTGAGTAGACAGGGTGCCAGTCAGCTTCGTATAGACTGCTAAGGAGGGCGTTGCTGTCCAACTTGTTTAGAGAGCGAGTGTTGATGTACTTGGGGGCAGATTTGGGCAGTTATGTTTTCCTTATACAGTAAGTAATACAGTGGCCACTTAGTGCATTAGAGAGGACACTGGAGGAGGTGATTCTGTGAGAGTGGGAGGTAATGATCCAGTTTAATACAGAATGATTTTGGGAGTGGGGGTTGTAGCAGGTGGGTTCATTGATCTATTGGGTGTGATTAAAGGACTCAATTTTGGAGGTGTGAGCTTTTGAGGAGGGGGCTAGCTAGTCCAAGTTCAAATCACCTACAAGGACCAGTTCCTGTCTGGATGCTGGGTTGGGCAGGGTGGTAAGGGTGGTGATGAGGGAGTTGTGGGATAGGTGGAGAGAAGCGTAGAGCACACCTAGGAAGAGTGGGAGTGAGGCTGGAAAGGAAAGTTGAACCAAAAGAAGTTCATGGGAGCCTAGGTGAGCTTCTTTGTGAGTTACTGAGCTCATGAGCAGCTGTTCTGTGTAGATAGCTACACCACCAGCTCTTTTACCATGGTCCTGCCTGTGTAGAGTATAGTTTGGGAAAGTGAGGGAGGAGTCAGAGGTTTTAGCAGAGAGCCAGGTTTCTGTTAGGCATAGTATATCCGGAGCTTGCTCAGCTATCCAGCAAGTTAGTAGGTCAATCTTGGGTAGGAGACTTCTGATGTTGATATGAGCTGTTGATAGGCCCTTGTGTGAGCTGAGAGGAGTGGTACAGCTATGGGGCCAGGGCTGCATTCGATGTCCCCTGAGAGGAGGAGGAGGAGGGTGAGGAGAAGGAATGAATAGGTTGCAGGGAGCATATATCTCGGAATGCAAAATGCAATGTTGGAAGCAGGTCTGGTGGCCCAGATTAGGGAAGCAAAGGTTAACATCTGCGGTGGTAAAATGCTGGAAGATATGTGGGGGGATGGGAGAGGAGGACAGACAGGTATATGATGTGGAGAGGGGGAGCAGGTGGTAGCAAGTCAAACGGGGGGAATAGCAGGGGATTACAAGCTAGGCAGTTGTACACACAGTGGGGTTAGGGTGAGTGCAGGAAGGGAAAAAGAGAGTGGGGAGGAAAATGAGGAGGAGAAGAGGGGAGAGGGTATGGACGTACATAGTCAGATCTGGGAAGTGAGGTTATGGGTTGGGAGCGAGGGGTTACTGGGGCTTTAGACCACAGAGTTCAAGTGGGCTTGCTGAGAATTGGGGTAGGAAGATCAAGATCACTTTTGAAACTGCTTTTTGCTATTTTACCTTTTTTTTGAGAAAAAAAAGAAAACAACAACAAGGAGCTCAGAGGAGGGGGATAGAGCTGTGGACAGATTTTCAAGTTTAGGGGGTGGGGCGGCTGGCATTAGCCTGCATGCTTCTATCCTGCAATAGGGCAGAAGGTAAAATAGATGCAGAAGTAAGGGATAACAGAGCTGCAGAAATAGCACAGCGTTAGGGCAACCACCGTTAGTGTAGAAGGTTGGGGGTTCAAAGCTGCCTTGAGTCAGGTGGAAAACAGGTAATGAAAGGAGGAAATAAGAGGATAACACTAGGGGTTAGAGGAGCAAAGTGGAGTAGTTGAAGAAACAGAATAACTAGGGAATTAGGTAGCAATTAGTACTCACTAGTGACTCCTAGCGGTCAAAGAGTATAATTTGCTAAGGGGGATATGGACACTTAAAAAACTCAAGCCAGATCACATGACAGTGCCATGTGACCACAAGCCTCAATAAATATAGGACAGAATGGGGTGGGTGTTTGGGGCAGTCAAAATGAAGCATTGATGGGCAAACACAGTTCACGCTGGAGGCTCCCCCAAGGAGGAGTGTGCTGTTCAGGTAAATACGCTCTGCTGTGCTGCTACCTGCTCTGCGCAGATCTAAGTTGTTTAAGTGTACAGGCTAGAAACTAAAAGTTCTCCAGTTCATTTTTACCATCAATTTCCTATGGTGATGTCATCTATTATACTGTAAGCATGCCCATACTGCAACTCCAAGACAATCTATATAATGAACTCTGCAGTGTTTTTCTGTTTAGTGATTTTTACCCATACTATAGCCTCCTGTATGACTAGCTCAATTGATATAGCACCACTAATTGACATAACTATCTTTGGCTCTCCGTTTAGTATAACTGTGCACATAAAAGAGCTACCAATTATCTTCTGTCACATTTTTTTGCTCTTGGACTTTACTTATTATCTACAGTCATCCTCAGCTCTAAGCATCAATAATCCTAAGGTGAAGAAAGAGTTTGTTGGTAAGGCCTTTCCATTTACAATACCAGACTCACTGAATAAACTAACTGTACATCTTTATCTGTTGTGTCTGCTACAAGTTTACAAAATATTATGGCTAGACTTGTTCTGTGCCTGAAGAAGCCCTGCAACTGCCTCAGATACAAACACTCATTGCTCATTTACTGTGTTATGCCCTGGTTATTTCATCTGATTCTCAATTTTAACACAATGGGCCTGATTCTCAAAGATCCCTTAGAGCAATGTAAGTTGCCTTGCTCCAGGGATGTGGCAAACTTCTGGTACGCTAGAAATCCTGCGCCTGATTCTGTAACAGTGAGGGTCCTAGTGACAATCTCCCCAGGTATTCTGCAAGTCGCATTCTGCATCAAACAGTTGGTGCACCTGAGGGACTTGCTACAGGAATCCGCCCCCCCCATGCAACACATGAGGGGTCGGGATGGTGGTGGGGCTTGCCAGGAGGGGGCCAGTGGCATAAGGGTCATAGGAGGTGGCAGGGGGTCTCGCAGTGCTGGGGTTCCCCCATCCCCAATCTCCCAAATACAGTAAATAGTTATATATCTGCCCTGGTAGTCTAGTGGCCCCCTCTTCCCTGATGTCCCTCAAATATATGTAAATATCTTCCCTGTGGGTCTAGTGCCCCCCTGATCCCCAAGCTCCTTTGTTACCTGGTACACCTGGTTGTGTGATATGACCATGTTTAAAGGGTCTTTGGTGTAGTTGTGTCAGGATTCGACACAGCTGCATTTCAGAATCCAGATTGCCACAAGATGTGATGAAAATTGCCTGTTGTGTCAAAATCTTTTGAAGCAAGCCCCTTGCATTGATCCATCCCTTTGGAGAATTGGGCCCAATTATACAATTATGATTGTTTTTTGTACCATATATAGTTGTTTTGTTACAATGTGCATTCTGAAACTGACTATAGTTAGAAGTACCTTGAACTGACGTTTTCTTCTATCCTTTTTTGTATTCTAAAAAAATGTTACTGCACCTCCTAATACTTTAAATCCATAAATCATTATGGCACATCCCTACTCATATCAAGTGTTACCACACTGTGCCACATTCTGCTATACCATACCATACCATACCATACCATACCATACCATACCACACCATACTATATCATGCCATACCATGAAATGGAATGTCATGCTACTCCATCAGGTACAACACATACAGTAATTATTAAGGGTCTTGAGAAATGATACCACACTACACTGTAGTCAACTATATTCATTGGAAAAATTGGGATTTACTATTAAATAACACTGAGTTTTCAGCACTTTATCATTTTGTAACCCTCACCAACGTATGCCGTTACAATCTTGACAGCACTACCTGGTGGGCTGGGTTTGGGGAGGAATATGTCACTCGGCACATTGGCTAGGTTTGGCTACTCTGCACAGGGGCAGCCAAGTAACTCTGGACAAGGGAAGCAATAACTGTAATGTCCAATACCAGAAGTGGTATTCTAAAGTGTGTCTTTTATTCACATCCAACAGAATAAACAAAGCATAGATGGACCCCCACCGGACTACACTCCTGGTAATGCAGATTTAAGCAGACCAGAACATATCCTTATCACTTTAGCCGTCAGGCTCTGAAACACACTGGGCACACAGCCCAAACTTCTATACTGCTCTGGGTTTTCCCTGGCTTTGCTCCCTTGCCAGCCACTTGGACACTTTCCATATAGCATGGAAACATTTACTGGTGGCTCCCTAAACCACATATGAGCATTTCTGCTCCATAAGGGAATCTTCCTCATCAATTCATCAATCCCACATCTGAGTACCTTCCACAGGCACTGGCCAAGTACCAGAGAGAAAGCAACAGGTGTTCAAGAGCAAATCCATAGAGGTGAATTTGGTTACTACTGATGGGGGGGTCTCCCACCTCTTGCTCCCATAATTCATACCAGGCCATTTCTCTGGACTGTAACACCTCATCCTTTAAAACACTTTGCTGTGTTGATTCTTTTTTAAATGTATTCACATTCAATCTACTGTCTTTACATCCCATTTGTGCTGATCTTGAACATACTAATAAGTGGCTGTGTCCATTACTCTAGACCCCCCACAGAATTAAGCAGTCCAATCCCCACATCTTCCAAACTGTACTTGGCTGTCTTTTCCTGACCCCACAGTAACAGTCCCTTTAGTTTCATCTTGATTCAGGTGAAAACACATGGCCTTTTAGCAGAGCAAACTCACCCCTTGGTTGCAGGTGCCCCACAGGCATTTTTTCCTCAAAGAACTCTTGTCCGGAGCGTCTGGTGCCTCAGCACAAACCTAAATCAGGCAGCTTCTTTTCCCTAGCCAGACATGGGGGGTTGCCCCTGGAAGCAGGCTAATTTCTTCCCCCCCATCCCTGCAGGGATGGGGCTCTGAACCACTGAAAGCAGTCACCACAACTTCAATGTGCTCTTCTTGTGTTCCTCTTCAGGTGAGAACACACACCTATGCAACAAAAAACAGCTCTTTGACAGAGCTTAGAGCTCTGAGGACCTGCTTACGGCAGAGCACCTCTTCTACTACAGACTGCAACAGAATTCACTTCAAATTCCCCAATGTTCTACTCTAACCTCCAACTGCAACATTCCAGTGTGGCTTATGCAGCTGCGACAATTTTAAATGATGTCATCCCTCAGTCTCAGCTGAGACTGAGAACAGAGTGAGACAGTGTGAAATCCATTTAACTGGAGTTTCACAAGCTGCCTTCCCTGCTTACCACTAGGTCTTACTGGGATTCTAGTAACCCCGGTAATGAGGGTTACACTCACCCTGTGCCAGGAAAATGACTGTCCACAGTCATTAGTCACCCGGCTTAGGCCATCTCACCCCATGTGTTGACTAAGGGGAGGTAGCACTACCTTCTCCCCTACCATGTGCCAGCCCAGGCAGACAACACTAAGGACCTAGAGGCCTTTGGCTGACACATCAGCCTCTACTCTGCCCGCTGACTATGGGTACCTAGTGGCTCCAGTAGAATTGTCCAGAGCATAGCCCTAATAGATCAGTACTGCAACCCCTACTGCAGGTCAGGGCCACAGCCTGTCTATCACCCCTAGCCCTCTTGGGAAAATCTGTCTGCCTCTAACTTAGAATTCCCAAAACAAAACAAATAGGGGACCTCCCCAACCCAGAACACCATGCAACCACACACCAGGAGCTAATACCATACACTATGCATTACGCCCACACTCCCCCACAACCATACCTGTGGAAGAAAAAGTTACACACAGTAACAACAACAACAACAACAACAACAGTACTTTAAACACTACACTCTAAAGTACTACTGAGGAACTCTGCTGAGTCCCTCCTCCTCTTCTTGTCTTCTCTTCTATCTTCTTCAGGAACACCTGCAAGAAAAAGAAAGACAACACACATTCTTAATCTGCATACACAGTCTATCTAAAACCCCTACCATCTAAACACTGGAGAATCCCAAAAAGATTTTTTTTTTAGAAAAGTAGAAAAAACAGTATAAACATTAGAAAACAGTAGAAAACTATGACATTATTTACAATACAAACTATTTGGGAGATGGGGTGCCCTAAAAGTCCCATCTAGTGACCACAGTGCCCGAAGACAAGTCCATTAAAGAGTCTCTCCTGGGCCAGATGCCGGTGAAGCACAGTTCTAGCAGGCCAAAGTCCTGAAGGGGAAAGTCTTAGAGGACAGTTCAAACATCTGGAGTCTGCTAGTGTAGGGTGTGTACTGCAATGTCATAAGAATATAAAAGTCTGGACTTACCTGACCCTTGTAGAATGAAAATGGTACCACACCTGGTTGTCAGCCGAAGACTCTCCCTGGCAGCATTCTTCTGATACAGCTGGGTGGACATCTTCTGGGAAACGACAGGAGGTCACATCTGGAAACTGCTGGGATAATGTCGTCTCAGGAGATGGAACCTTGGAACAGGAACAAAATGGAAAACAGCTGGTCTGAAGTCATCCCATACCCAGGTGATGAATCAAGATGCAGCTGGGCTGGTGTCCTCTCTGGATCTGAAGTCATCTGGTGGGCCAGTCAATGGATTCTGGAAAGCCAGTACACTGTAGAACTGTTGAATGTGGTGCACCTGGTTCCTGGACGTTCAGACTGGCGGAACAACATAGGTATGGCAATGGCTGGAGTGGCAGCACTGGCTACCACTGCTCTGCTTTCCATTTGGTAGGCATAGGCACATTCACAGGAAGGTCTTTGCATTGTGGCCAATAACACAATGGGTCAGGTGCTGGAATTATCACCCCGTCTGGGTGCATAATTCACACTGTGAAAGGTTCCGTGTCCCTCTCCATCCACAATTCAAACAGTGTCCATAAACAGTGTCCAGCCTCTTTTCCACTGGCTGTATTTTTCTTGAAACATTCTGTTCTTGACATGCTTGTTTGCACCAGGATGCACACATTTCATTGCTTCTTCCCAAATACAGGATTTCCTGCTTTTTTCAATCTCCTCCCAGACTCTCCAAGGAAAGGTAGGAAAGGACATCTCATAGATTTCATTCACTTTCCTATGAACCAGTCTTTCCTCTTAACTAGCTTTGGTCAACCTGAGACCTCTGGCCTGGCTTGGGGGTGGCCAGTCCTGGTTCTGCCAGCTACACATTCTTATTGACACAAAAAATGGATCCCTGGCTTCTTCTTGCACAGCCAGGGCAGTGGAATCACCACTCTCTTCCATGTGTTCCTCTGAGGCAAGAGCTTGATGCTGTGCACCAGTTCCTTTTTCACAAGGCCCCATAGGTTCCCCCTCTTCTTCTTCATCACTGAGAATCTGTGCCCAGGAGTGAGTAGTCGTCCTCACTCCTGAGACTGTCCACTCTTCGTTGAGCGTGGAGGTTGAAACCTCCCATTCAAAGACCTCTCTCATCTCATCTTCACCTATGAGACTTGGGCTAGGCCCATCTCTCCAGGTGTCTACTGATGCACTTCCTGAAATGTCTCTCTGTGATTCAGACTCTGAAACATCAGCACATTGTTCTGTCTGTAAATCTGCACCCTCTTGCTTTGTGCTACACTCTGAGGGGGCCTTCTCCAACATGCTCCACCTGGTGCTGTGTGCTGCCAACTGCAGATTCTTGAACCATTGTCCATGTGGGAGCCAAACAAATCTTGGGCGCTTTAAACAAACTATATTTCTCTAAGCACCCAGAACAGTGACGTACCATGAAGACGTCCCTTCCAGCATTTAAGCACATCAAACATACTTGCACTGGATATCCAGGAACTGCCACATGAGGATGCAGTCGCCCTCATAGTAACATCTCTCGTTGTCCCTTAACTTGCTAACTTCTACTGCTATCACAGCCCGGGAATGATCAGGGTAGTGGTCTGGTCCTGAAGTCATGGCTGCAGAGAAAAACAAACAACGCTCACTGTTATTTCAAGTCCCACATCACTGAAAACGTTCTTTCTCTTTCAAAATGGCTCCTCTACTGCTGTGTTTACATTACTACCCCACCCTGTAATGGCAGCGGCAGCACTCCTATGCATCAATATTTGCTATTGGGTCAAGCCACTGCACATCCGATTTACACACTTTTCTGTTAACTTTGCTCAAACTGCACAAACTTGCACTGTTCTTTTTCCCAGCACATTTATATGATTTACCACAGACTTTTTACTCACTGAAGACATTGCTCTAGCTTACAGTCCCTTAAAGCCTCAGTATTTTATAGAACAGGATTGCCTGTATTTCTTGCTGCATATCTGATACAACTCACAGTATCTCACATGGCTTTGAAAATTATACTGACGCCAAACCTATAATTATGCTCAAACTCAATAACTTAGAATGCTTGCTTTTGCTGGTAAAACTTAACACAGTCCTTCTTTGCAAAGCGATTACACTGCTACACACCGATTCAGCTGGCTTTTGGCAAAATCACTAAGTCTGAGCAATTATTTCTGTTGGCACTCACTGTTATCAGTAGCTGTTTGCTGCGATGGAAAAATGGCCCACAGCCAGTCTTGGAGGCCTCTGGAAAGAAGCAGGTGGGCAGTCCTGCCGATTGTCCCTCTGGACACCACACTCATAGTCCAGTCGATTGAGATGCGGATTGAGCCTGAATTTAAACAGAAAAGTTAGTTTTTTACACTTTTACAGCACTTTCAGTCACCACGACGCTCCGCCTGGTAAGCCAGTTCGCACACTCCGCTCAGTCTCCCTCTCGAATGCTGTGCAGTCACTCTAGAGCTGGCTTGGGGGCAGGACTGATTGCAGTATCACCAATCACTCAACGCCATGCAAATGAGCCTCTTTCCTCTCGTGCTCTTCTCCTCACGGCGATCGTTGAGCAGGAAAATTTTAACTGCAAAACCACACTTTTTGTTTTCAACTGACTCGACGGCAGGAGCCCATTTCAACCATTTTTCATGGCCATTAAACACAGCAAGTCTCTCAGTTCACACAGATAGCATTTCCAACATCTAGGGCACAATTTTTCTTTTGCTACCCATAGTTTTCCACACTTTTCTTTATCACAAACACTTTTAAAAGCTGTCAAATGCTGTAATTTGATGCAGGACAAGGGCATACACTCTCAAGCTTTACTGCTCCTTGGTAAACAGTATGCATTTTAATAGCAGCACATGGAAAACAGCACACAGTGTCACGTTAGTTAAATGTTGCTTCAGCTTTTTGGGCTACCCACTGCCAGATAAACAAAATGCTAGCCATTGTCTGAGTGACCTTTCTTACATTCCTCCCTAAATTCCAAACCCAAATCCTCAGCAGTGCCTCCATTTTTGTAACCCTCACCCAGGTATGCCATTTCTATCTTGACAGCTCTACCCGGTGGGCTGGGTTCGGGGAGGAATATGTCACTCAGCACATTGGCTAGGTTTGGTTACTCTGCACAGGGGCTCACAAGTAATTCCAGACAAGGAAAGCAATAACTGTAATGTCCAATACCAGAAGTGGGATTCTAAAGTGTGGCTTTTATTCACATCCAACAGACTAAACAAAACATAGATGGACCCCGAAGGGGCTACACTCCTAGTAATGCAGATTTAAGCAGACCAGAACACATGCTCATCACTTTAGCCCTCAGGCTTTGAAATACACTGGGCACACAGCCCAAACTTGTACGCGGCTCTGGGTTTTCCCTGGCTTGGCTCCCTTGCCAGCCGCTTGGACACTTTCCATATAGCATGGAAACATTTGCTGGTGGCTCCCTAAACCACCTATTAGCACTTCTGCTCCATAAGGGAATCTTCCTCATCAATCCCACATCTGGTACTTTCCTCAGGCACCGGCCAAGTACCTGAGAGAAAGCAACAGGTGTTCAAGAGCAAATCCATAGAGGTGAATTTAGTTACTACTGATGGGGGGTTTCCTACCTCTCGCTCCCATAATTCATACCCGGTCATTTCTCTGGACCGTAACACCTCATCCTTTAAAACACTTTGCTTTGTAGATTCTTTTCTAAATGTATTCACATTCAATCTACTGTCTTTACATCCCATTTGTGCTGAACTTGAACATACTTAATAAGTGTCCGTGTCCATTGCTCTAGACTCCCCACAGAGTTAAGCAGTCCAATCCCCACATCTTCCAACCTGTACTTGGCTGTCTTTTCCTGACCCCACAGTAACAGTCCCTTTAGTTTCATCTTGATTCAGGTGAAAAGACATGGCCTTTTAACAGAGCGAACTCACCCCTTGGTTGCAGGTGCCCCACAGGCATTTTCTCCTCAAAGAACTCTCATCCAGAGCTTCTGGTGCCTCAGCACAGACTTAAATCAGGCAGTTTCTTTTCCCTAGCCAGATATGGGGGGGTTGCCCCTGGAAGCAGGCTGATTTCTTCCCTCCGCAGGGATGGGGCCCTAAACCACTGAAAGCGGTCCCCACCACTTCAATGTGCTCTTCTTGTGTTCCTCTTCAGGTGAGTACACACATCTATACAACAAAAAACAGCTCTTTGACAGAGCTTACAGCTCTGAGGGCCTGCTTACAGCACAGCACCTCTTCTACTACAAACAGCAATAGAACTCAGTTCAAATTCCCCAACGTTATACTCTAACCTCCAACTGCAGCATTCCAGTGTGGCTTATGCAGCTGCTACAGTTCTAAATGATGTCATCCCTCAGTCTCAGCTGAGACTGAGAACAGAGTGAGACAGTGTGAAATCCATTTAACTGGAGTTTCACAAGCTGCCTTCCCTGCCTACCACTAGGTCTTACTGGGATTCTAGTAACCTCGGGTAACAGGGGGGTTACAATTTCATTTATCTTACATCATCAATTTAAAATACAAAGTACTATATACACATTAGTTATTTTCTATTAAAATAAGGGCATTTCACCACAACAGACTATATTAAGATGATGTCATGAGTGACATGCAAAAGCCAAAAAGTTGGGTAATTCAATGTTAGGATAGATTCAAGATCCTGAGTGTTCATGTTCTTTCTAATCACATCAACAATCATGAAACAACCTGGAATTCAATTATGTACACATTTCTGGAAAGCAGTAGATGACATTAAAATTTTTAAAATAAAATACAAAACAAAAAGCAAACTGATGCTTGAGCCGGCCCACCGGTGCAGAGGCAAGGTGTACACTTGCAATGCCGACATCCTAGGTTCGGGAACGGACCAGGGAGATGAAGGACCAGCCAGATGGGGAAGGATTGAGCACCTGAGTGGCAGCTCTCCTTCTTGTGGGAGAGGTGGGGAAGGGGAGTGCTCAGATACATTAGTGGCCATTGGCGGAGGATGGGGGATCCGCAGAGACCAGCGCCACATGAGATGGGAGGCGGGACAGATGTCAGGTGTGCCCATTGACATTATTACACTTGCTGTCCACCACTGGCACTTGCTATCTACCAAACTCTTTTTGTCATCCCTCTCTATAAGTTCCCATATCATTGATCTGGTGCCTGGGCACCTGCTGTCTACCACTCTCCCTTCTTCTCCCTCTTAATAAGCTCCCATATCATTGAATGTCTGCTCTGTAATGGAGTTGGTAAATATCCTTAAGATGTCACCAATTGTCTCTTACCTTCACTGGTTCACTTCACTGGTCTCCTTTTCTTTTTCCAAACTTTTATTTTTGTCCTTCTTTTTCCACTTATCTCTGTTTCAGGTTTACCTATACATTCGCTTCACTTGTTTGTTTTTTTATGCTTCAAGCCTACCTCACATTATCTTTCCCTTTTTTTTGCTTTCTGTGCCCCACACCCCAGGTTTTCACTAAATTACATGTAAATGCTATGTTCTTCTAGGTACCTGCCTGTGTTTTTCAGAATGATGCTGTCCTCTGTATAATTACCGAAATGTTCTTATTCTTCTGAATACTGATGTGAGCATTATTTTGCCCTTTATATAATAATGTATATAGTGTGTACTTATTTAGCATATTTCTTATGTTCAGTGGCTGTTCAATCATGTATATACTGTTTATGTATCTTCTTTATGTGTACTGAATATGAATGTTGTTCAGGTCCACCTCGAAAATGAGATGTTTCTCAACGGTGTTTCACCTGATTAAGTAAAGATTTGACTAACTGATTGATTGGTTGATTGATTGATTGATTGATTAACTGGTTGCATGACCCTCCCCCAAGGGAAAGCAGCATATAAAAAAAATCCATCCCTACTCATGACGCCCCTGCCTCTGCTCCCACTGAGAATCATGTCCAGCTGGGGGGGGGGAGTCCTGCACCGGTGGCCCCTACTTGGGAGGGGGGTAAGCCATGGCTTAAAGACCATGTTCCTTGGGAAGGGAGCACCCACCCAGTGGTCCCACCCAGGGGTCTAAGCCTGGACATGGGGGGCAGCATGGGGGGTTGGGGCAGAAACCTTAGCCCAGAATTGGCAGGGGGGGGTATTGGAAAAAAAAGCAAACTGATGCTTTATATGTTAATCAAGGTTTTAATACTCTAGGGTGTTACCTCATACATACTGGATTGAGATCAAGAAAATAATCTTAAGTCCATTTATTATTTTCAAATGGACAACTGACACTATTATTTGAAACCCATATTGATAACAATTACCTGGTTATGGGCCAAATGCAAGCTTTTAAACATAAGAAATTATTTGTTGAACATTATTCAATCCAGAAAAGACATACAGAGATTTACAAAATTTTTTTTACAGATGACAATGATTTTTCTCCATGGTACTTCAACCCACATTATATTTGGAACTGGTGGAAATCACTTACAACATGTTTAACTAAATCAAGGGGTTTGTGAAGGGTATTTTTTTACCCCACACTCACCACCACCACCACCGCTACTATTTTGAAAGAGCTAGCAGCACCAGAAATTGGAGACAGAAAATGATACTAACCTAAAGACAATTAGATAACAACAAACATATGTCATTCACCACTCTGTGTCACTGTTGAATACTCCATAACAACTTGATAAGGTAACATACCATAAAAACCTACTGTGTCATGTCTTATTTTTACTTTTCTTCTACTTCTGAAACAGAACACGTGTGTGTGTGTGTGTGTGTGTGTGTGACATGTTGCATTAGGTTTTTTACTAAATGTCTACTCCAAGTTTGCAGGGAGTGGCTGCAACTCTAGCCTACAGCTTAATAAAGCTAATGCTATGGAATTACATTTTAAAATTGGCATTACAGAAGGAGGTGGCCAGGTAAGGCAGGATACCATGTAAGACTGGTCCAGAACATGTTCTCAGCTCAATATAAGCACATCATAAGAGATACAAAACTGCCGTATTGTCTGATGAGGTGACTTTCAGTCATGAAGCACTGCATTTTATTGGGTGCAGTAATGAAATAAAAATGTAAATATAATATGATAAAGATAATAAAAATGTATTTAATCAAAACATAGAAACATAGCATGTGTTGGTAAAAAAGGACAGTTGACCCATCCAGTCTGACCAGATATTCCCTGTGAACCCAGAGCATGTGCACTCACCAGATCTGATGCAATTGCAGTGAGACTCCTTACAAACGCACACCCCCAAATAACTCAAATGTCCACTTCAGTTATCCTTGGCAAAGTACAAGTTTATTTCTTTGTAAAAGTGCTGTACAAAAGTTGCTGATTGCACAATAGTAGCATCAGATCTGGTGAGTGCATGTGCTTTGGGTTCACATTGTGTTTGGATTTGGGGATGGCTGCCCCAGTGTTGCACCACAGGCAGATTGAAGAACAGGACCAATTTTGTTGTTTGCCCACATGATACTAGCAAAATATGCCTCTGCAGATCTTAACTACTCTTGTCGACCCTCCACATTCCCTGGCTGTTTTCTAATATTCCCCTATATCTATCCAATGTATGCTTGAAACCGCCACTGTTTTTGCCTCCACCACTTCTGCTGGCAGTCTGCTTGAGGAATCTACTACCGTTTTATTGAAACATTACTTCTTCAAATCCCATTAAAACTCCACTACCTCCAGCTTTATCAGATACACAAAGAAGTGTAAAATTATCTCCAGTAGAAGGAGGGAGGTAATAATACACCTGTACCGATCACTGGTTGGGCTGCACCTCGAGTACTCTCTACAGTTCTGGAGGCCTCACCTCTGTAAAGACATAGAGAGGGTGGAGCAGCACAAAGGAAGGCAACCAAAATGGTGGATGGCCTGCATCAAAAGCCATGCAGGTTACTGCTCAAGAAACTTAATATGTTCTCCTTGGAGGAAAGGAGGGATAGGAGAAATATGGTAGTTATTGAAATACCTCACAGGCAAAAACAAGGTACAGAATGGAATCATTTTCCACAGAAAAAGATGCTCAAAGACAAGGGCTCATGATATGAAGTTAGAAGGGAGAAGTCTCAAAGGAAATGTGAAGGAAAACTTCTTCATGGAATGGAGGAAGTGATGGACGCATGCAACAGCTTATCTGTGGAGGTGATGGGGCGGAAATGGTGACAAGAGTTCAAGAATGCATGGATAAACTCAGAGGGACCTTAGTGGGGGGGAAGGGAGACCAGAGACTGAGTTGGGTCTGTGGTGAAACTATAGGTAGGGAAAATAAGGCAGAGTAGGTTGGCCATCTGGTCTTTATCTGCTGACAGATTCTGTTTCTATGTTCCCTGGTCTGGCTGATCTTTATCATTTGAAGGTACTCTTTCTCATCTGAAAAGTTAAAATCTTGAAATGTTAATTGTGATACTTTAGTTATTGTGAGGAAGGGATACATTGAGAAACATGCCCGAGTTTAAAAAACATAGTAATAAGATCTCTTTAATTATTTATTTATTTATTTAGGTTTTGGTACCCGGGTAAGCCCACTGAGACCAGAGATCCCTTTTTCAGGGGCGACCCGGGATTAGTGACAGAGAGTACATATCTTGGCAACATTAAACAGTAGTCTTAGGTATATATTTGTAGATCCAGAGTGTACATACATAGCAGAATTGTATTGGATGACATTGGGTAAGAAACATAACAAGGAGAGGGATACACATGAGTAACTGTAGGACAGCGTTAGCTGAGTACATAGGAGGTCACAGGGGGTACATAGTTAGGTATTAACATACATAAGTTTATGGTTTGTACATGGTACACATTGGGGTAACATCATTGGCCCAGAGAGCAGAGGGTTCCACTGGTCTAATAAATGGTTTCATAGTACCTTAGCAGTTTACAAAGGGGATGTTATAGGAAAGCAGTTGAAGTTGGCACCAAAGGTCACAGACCAAAACCAACAACCAAAACATTTGCACAGACATACTGCACAATTTTGTTTTTGAAAATCTATGTGTTTTATGGATATTCAGAATATTTGAATGATGGTTTTCAAAATATTTGTGTTGCACAATGGTTTTCAAAATCTGTAAGCTGCAAGACAGTTTCCAAATATTACATTCATACAGAAAAGCTACAGTAAGGTTTTAAAAATCTACTCACCGCATGATAGTTTTCAAAATCTATGTGCTGCACAATGTTTAACAAAATCTATGTGCTGAGTGAAGGTTTTCAGTTAGTGTTTATGTTTCTCAAGAACAAAAACCTGAATGTAAGATAACTTATTAAATACTTAAATGTTTAGGGTGATATCTTCATGTTTTTAAGGGAGGGAAATAATGAGACAAAGAATATATTTTTGAACGTAATTAGCAGTTACACATTCTTAACACAAAGCATTAATAAATCTTTCATGAAGGTTTTGAAAATAAATGTGCTGTAGATTTGTAAGATAATTATCATGAAAAAGGTTTTAAGTATTACATGAACAAAATGTTTAAAGATCAGAAACAAGAGAACTGTCAAGAATACAAGTGACTAAAACAACATTACCTGCATTTTGTACTAGAAGTAAAGTCATACAGGGAAAAAAACAGTAAGGAAGTTATATCTCATCTCAAGCTTTGTGCATGCTGCACAAAAAAATTAGGATTCATGCACAGGAACCAAAAGGCCATGCACATTTTGTTTTTTGGTCCTGTGCAAAGTAAGTTGGAAGTCATCTCATGTTTTTCACAGGGCCTAAAGAGTCCTGTGCAAAGCAAGTTATCATTCTACTTTCTAAAAAAACTAATGACATTCATTTCCAAAACAAAGAGATTACTTCACATTAGGGTTGCTATTTCACAAAACTCAAACCCCACTGAATTTGAAAATGGCCTATTATGGCTATCAAACAAATGCCCACAAAGATTTGAAATGTTCTATTAGGTTTAGAGGCTGAGGTGCTGCTCCATTTTTACTCACCTTTCTGGCTGAAGAACAGAGCTTGCTGGACTCCAGCCAAATTAGCATGGTGCACAGAACCTCCTGCCCCACTCAGAAGCCAAAAAGCTGCACCAACTCCCTCCCCTCAGAGGATGCATAGGCACAGGCAGAATGTTTGGACCTTGGTGAACTCAAAAAGAGTTAGGGTATCATGAAGGATATGCACTTCTCACCCTATACTGCTCAAGAATTCCTTCAACATATTGGCAGTACCAGGCTACAGGGAGGAGGCACCCATGGCAGTGGGAAGGAAGGAAGTAGTGGTCCTTAGAAGGGATGGCTCCAAAGAGGGAGGAAGAAGGCTACAGCCAAGGAGGAAGCAGCTGCTTATGGGGGACTCTGTTGTTAGGAGAGTAGTAGAATTGGAAGTACTGGAGGAAGAGAGAGAGGGAGGTGAAGTGCCTAAGAGAAGCTTCAGTTTGAATGGATGTAGAGAGGATCCAGAGGATCATTGGAGCAGCAGGAAATGGGATAGATCTTAATGTCATTGTCCACCTGGGGATAAATGATCTTGCAAGGAACAGGTTAGAGGTAGTGCAGGAAAATTCTAGGAAGCTGGGAAGGTGCCTCAAGCAGGTCACAAGCACTGTGGGTTTTGTCGAGGAGTTATCTGTATATGGCTGGGGAGAGGAAAGGACACTCTGCACCAGGGCTTTTAGCAGTTGGTTGAAGGCATGGTGCACGGAGGAGGTTTTCTGCTACATTGGGGACTGGGACTGGGGGCCAGTCTGGGAAGATACGTGCCTCAATTGGGGGCACAGTCTGCATCCTTCCAGGAAGGGGACCACAGTCCTTATTGGGATGTTACAATGCTAGCTGGATGAGCATTTAAAGTAACCATGGGGAGGCTGTGAACTAAGGGAGGCAACAATTCCCCCCTAGATATTGAAACAGCAGAAAGGGAGGGCCTGAGGGGACTAAACTTTCCCTGGCAGGAGAGCAAGAACACATGGGTGGGGATAATGCAGAGCACAAAGGACATAACTCAGTAAAGCAAGAAAGAAGGAGTAAAGGAAACATGTAACAGAGAAAGAAAAATGGAAGATGTGGGTCTAGGGGGCCATCTCAGAACAGCATAGGCTGGAGAGTAGAGAAGCAGGGAAGCAGGAAGGAAGAGAATAAAGTATGGAAAGGATGTGCAACCATACAAGGAGTCTGGGAAATACAATTCTGGACCAGGAGGCAATCATTGCAAAGGCTTGTCTGGATTTGTGGGCTATAATGGAGTCCTGGAGCACTGACACTCAGGACTGGGACATGGACATACTGGGCTATTCTCTGTTCAGGAAAAACAGGGACAAGAAGAGGGAAGGAGGGGGTTACCTGTAGAAAGGGAAGGGGATATAGGCCACAGAAATGCAGGGCCCCAGGAGGAAATGAAAGGGCTGGAAGTGCTATGAGTTATCTGGAAAAAAGTGCTTGGGACTGTTGTCTGTAAACGAGTGGTATGCAGACCTCCAGCACACAAAAAAGAGTTGGATAATGCATGCAGGAAAACCATCATCAGGATGGCAAGTAAAAGGTAGATGCTGCTAGCCGGCCACCTCAACCTGCCAGATGTGGATTGGAGCCTTCCAAGTGCTGCTTTGGCAAGGAGCAGGGCAGGGCCATCCTCAATTCACTGCAAGTGGCATTTCCCAGGCAGCTAGTCAATGAACCCTCTAGGGATGAGGCAGTATTGCACCTGTTGATTACAAACAAGGACGGAATTGCAGATGTCAGAGTAAGCAGTCCCCTAGGTATCACTGATCACAGTACAGTGTAGTATAACATTATTTTTCTCATTAATATAAATTTATTAAAATGTTCACATATAACAAATTTTGCAGATACTAAAAGAAAATAGTCCATAACTTTTGAAACCAATAACTCAACAATCACAGTATAATACACTAATGATATCACACTTTACAGCACAGCTTAAGTTTATGTTGCTTGCAAAATAAAATCAGTCTGTTTGTCATTAAAGAACCTCATTGAGTTTTGCTAAATCTACTTACTTACAAAGTTTCCCCTTTTCTTTTATAGGTTTATAAGAAAGAAACAGAGGAAAGCAGAGCTATGTCAGCCAGAGGTAGATGCATATTAGAAGATAGAAGAGAAGAAGAGAGAAAAGATTCTTAAGTGGATGTTGTTTACTATTTGATTGTGACATGTTTGCTTATATAGAAAGCAATACAAATATGTGTAGGAAGCAAAAGCTAGATTTCAGATATGGAGAGTTTCAATAGGCATTACCTCTAGGCATGGTTTTATGTGCATTTGTCCCTTCCACAGGTATGTATTAATGACATATTAAAGGTTTGACCTGTGAAAAGATTATAACTAGAAGATTGGCTTATAATTCTTACCTTCCTGTTTGGCTATGAGATTTATCTAGGTAGACATTTATGAGGCAATAATGACCACCTAAAACATGTTCCTACGCCAAGTGCCCTATTACCTACTGACATTCCTATGCCACATTCCAAATTCAAACTTGAAAACCACCATTTTTTTCTCTTGCTTAGCGAGTGAGTTACCCATTCATACATTGAGAATGGCCCCCGGTCTGTCTCACATTCTATAAAAACAATAGGTCAGCCTTATCATGTTCTTTGTTAAAGAACATAACATAAATTCATACTGTTTGACATATTGATCGCAGGTGCTGTTTCTGATCTCATGCTCTGAAGTGCAACATGAACACACATCCTTGCCACTGACTGATGCCAAACAATTGTAAATTGGGTAGAAATTAAAAACAGAAAGCCAGCTAACTAAGGGGTAAGTTCTTATCAGTGAGCAGGCTGACTTTCTTGTCAGATCTTCCTTATAGTCATGTCTTGCTGCTCAGCCAGTGATTCTCACCAGCAGAGGGGGGGGGACTGAGCTCATTTTACAGTTTGAAATGGTTGGTGTACTTTCATGTTCCCAAGGGGGTTGAGTGTAAAAAAACAATAAAAAGAATAAAATAAAGTGACTGGTATTCACTGTACTTCTCGGGGGGGGGACTTGAAAATGAAAGTGACTATAAAAGAAAAAGAATGCTCACAAAAAGGAAAAAGCTGTTTCAAAACTGTAGCGCCCTCTACTGGAAAGTATACCAGTAGAGGGATTACTTTCCACAAAAATCATATTTGTTTCTTTCCTATTTTATTGTGATTTTTTTTTGTTTTGTAAACATTTTGTTAAAATTACCATCTACTTTTCTAAGCACAATAATACCCTCTCCAAGGTCGGCAGTATGGATTATTCCTGTCCTTCCAAGGGCAATAATGCCCTCTGTCTGTGGCATCAGGCCTCATTGCACCCCTGGGAGAGTGGGTATAGTCCAATACAGCCTACCCTGTTGGTTATTATTGCTGGCATTGTACCCCACTTTGAATTAAATGGTTTACCCTGCCATAGGGCATAATGTGCTAGTTGCTCCATTATCAATATTTCTAGACTTTCTTGTTTCCATTCATTAAGGGAGGGGGCTCTGTCTTTTATCCATATATTAAGATTATCATTTTTTCTGAAGCCCCTATTAAGGCAATAGAGTATCTAAAATCTGAGGTCCAGTGATTTCTCTCATCAAAATGTCCTATAATGCATCCTTAGAGATCTATTTTATCTTTTAACCAAGGTATTGTTCCAAAGAATTCTCTGTACCCATAAATAAAGTCTACATTGTTCATAATTATATAACATATGTATTAAATTAGCTTTGATAATACCACATTTAGAACAATTTGATGTCTCTATTAAGTTGATTCTGAATAAATGACGTGGGGTATAGTAGATGAAGATATAAACTGGGGCAGTTTCATATTGACTGTCTTGAAAGCTTTGTGGGGAAAGACCAAATTTTGCTCCAGATCCATCCATCAAGGAGTTTATCTATAACTTGTGATTACCATCTTATATTCTCATTTGCTTTACTTTAGTTTCAGTTTATAAGTAAGTTGTAGAAGCAGGATATGATGGGTTGAAATGGTAACCCGTGAAGTGGGTGCATGAGGAAGGCGCCATCAGTTACAGTGACTCCTTCCTGGTGCAATCCACTCATGGCGGTATGGAAAGGTAGGGCGACCGGATGAGGGGGTGGTGAACTAGGTGACAGGATGTCACTATACGTAAGCGGAGGGTGGGTGGGAGTGAGCATGGCAAGCATGGGCTGGGAGGGGGTAGAGAGGCTGTAGGGGGTGGCACTGTGGTTGCTGGTCGAGCTGTGTCATGGTGTTGTGGATTTGCTGGTGGCTGAGGTACTGGGTTTGGGTCCGGGCACTGGTGTGATTTTTTATTGTGTCTGGACTGAACCTTTTTTTTTTTACTGCTTTGAGCTCCCCCTGACATGCACCCCACTGGAGTTGAGAATCCTTAAGTAGGGGGGTGCTGGGGGTGAAGCCTCCCCGTGGGGGGTGGGCACAGCCCCCCCTTACAGAAAGCAGTAAAAATCTGTCCTGGTGCCATTGTTCTGGTGTGCTGGGGTTGTCAGAGTGCCGAAAATGTGTTCGGCACTCTGACTGAGAGATAATGGTGATCGCCTTTAGGCATTCGCCGTTATCACTTAGACCCAGTTGTAATTGTACACAGGTCATAACATTCTTGATGATTTCATTTGTGCTTACTATATTATCTGCTTTATTGTAATACTTATGTAATGTGGTTATTAACTTTCCATAAAAGCCTCTGTTTGAACTGTGAAGATTAAATGTTTTTTCTTTTTCTTCAAACTCTGTTTATTGCCCACACTGCTGAACTCTCTCCAGCAACCTTCCTGCTGCACTCTCTACCTCCTTGCGTAGCACGGTATCCTTCTCCACTTCTCTCTAGCACCGGGCATCCCCAGGTCTTCCCTCAGGGAAAGGGTCACCCCACTCAGGGTGCTGTTTCTACTAGTATTGAGCCACCGGGCTGGAGAGTGGGAAGGAAGTGGAGATGACCGGGCACGACTCCAGGAGTGTGGATTGCATGGGAAGGCACCATTGCCTATCAGTAGTGGAGGGTTTTTTCTTAATTTTCTTCCCTGTTGAGCCTGGCTGTCATGGCAACGTGCTGCCGTGGCTGCACCCCAGGCTTACGCCACAAGGCTAGATTGGGCTCCCTCCGGACACCACCAGAGGGTGCGCTTCGAGTGGTTGTATCCCCATTCCCCCCCTGGAAAGAGAGAGCAGTCCTGTGGACGCTTGATCTCTTCCTTCCCCACCGACCCCCAGCTCCCCGGGCTCATTCCCAAACCCGGGTTGCCAGCGTGCCGTGAGGTGTGGCATCCAGCGCCTCAACCCTCAGTGCCACCGGGCCGGCCATAAATGTCTATTAAATTTTAAGAAATCATTTTTATGTGTGAAATCATTTATTTTAAGTACACCTTTCATTTCCCAATTTTCTTCCATGAATGAATATGTGCTATTAGGAAAAATTATGGTTACATCTGATAGGATACAGAGTGTATTTTGTTAAATAGAAACATAGAAAGTGACGGCAGATGGGGGCCAAAGATCCATCTAGTCTGCCCCGAGCCCTACCCCCCTTAGGATTTCTGGTAGATAATCCCAGTGTGTCTGTCCCAAGCTGTTTTGAAGTCCCCTACTATTTTGGAGTCAATGACTACAGCTGGTAGGGAATTCCATGGGTCAACCACCCTCTCCATGAAGAAAAACTTCCTTGTTTTGCCCCTGAACCTTCCTCCCTTTAATTTCATCTCATGTCCTCATGTCCTACTGGTTCTATTGACCATAAATAGCTCCTGGGTGGAGAATCTGTTTATACATTTGAGAAACTTGAATGTCTCAATCATTTCTTTCTTTATCTTTCCACTGCTCCAGGGAGTACATGTTGACTTCCTGTAACCTACTTTCATATGGTAGTTTATGGAAACCGTGTATCATTGTTGTGGCTCTCCTCTGCACTGTCTCCAATCTACCTATGTCCTTCCTAAGATAGAATCTCTAGAACAGGATGCAGTACTCATGGTGGGGTTTCACCAGTGACATTTATAGTGGCAGAATCACCTCTTTTCTTCTACTTGTGATGCCCCTTCCTATGCATCCTAGTATTCTGCTGGCTTTCTTTGCTGTATTTTTGCACTGTCCTCCTACCTTCAGATTGTCTGATATGATAATTCCTAGATCCCTCTCCTGCTGAGTGGTTGCCAGTTTCTCCCCTCCTAGATAGTAGTCTGTCTCTGGGTTGTTTCTGCCCAGATGCATAACTTCACACTTTTTTGCATTAAACTTCACCTGCCACAAGTTGGACCAGTGGTCCAGCTTGAGTAGGTCACTTTTCATTTGCTCCACACCCTGTGCTGTGACCACCCTGTTGCAGAGTTTAGTGTCATCTGCAGACAGACACACCTTCCTGCTCAACTCCTCTATGATATCTCTGATGAAGATATTGAAGAGTAACGGTCAGAGTGCAGACCCCTGCGGCACCTCGCTTGGCACCTCCTTATTCCCTGATGCTGCCCAATTTACTGTCACTGGTTGAGTTCTCTGTTCAAGCCAGTTGTTCACCCATGTTACCACTTCCTGCCCCATCCCTGTATGGGTGAGTTTGTTTAGCAGCCTTCTGTGTGGCACAGAGTCAAAGGCCTTGCAAAAGTCATGGTACAGTAGAAAACATCAGTGGCTCCCCCCTGGTCAACAGCCTTAGTTACTGAGTCAAAGAACTCAATCAGGTTAGTCTGGCAGGAGCTTCCCACTGTAAAGCCATGATGCTTGGCATTCAGCTGACTGGATTCCTCCAGGAGTGCCAGAATCCTATCTTTGAGCAGCAACTCCATCATGTTTTTCTCCACTGAGGTGAGGCTGACTGGGTGATAGTTCCCCATCTCCTCACTGCTACCACCCTTGTGCATGGGGACCACTATTGCTCTTTTCCAGTCCTGGAGAACTGTCCCATCTCTCAAGGATCTGCTGAAATGCTTTGCTTGTTGTGTGGCCAATTCATCATTAAGTTCCTCAATATGCATGTGTGAACACCGTCCATCCTCATTGCTTTATCCACTGTTAGTTTCCGTAGTTCTGTCCTGATCCTCTCTATTGTGAATGGGCTACTGTCCATCCCGCTTGGTATTTTTTGACCCCCTTTGGGGTGGGTCCATTTCCAGGTGCCTCCTTAGTAACGGCTAGGGGTGAGCGAATAAAAAACCTTCCGCAGGAGGAATGTAAGCGAAAAGTTTGGAAATCAATTTCGAACTTTAGAAAGTCTGCTACTAGTTCCAGCCCCAGCCCCAGGTATCTGACCACCCACCAGTGTCCCTCCTGGTATTTTTAGTCAGTACCCCCCTGTCACCACCATTCCTTGTAGTATATTATTTTTTTTCCCCTTGTGGTCTAGTGCTAGATATAGATAGTGCCATCCCCTTCCTCCATATCCCTGAAGTCTGATCATTTATTTTTTAAGTTAACTCTATTTCCTGGTCATCTAGTGCCCCTTGCCCCTTCACCACCCCATCCCCGACAGGTAATGTCCCACCCAGCTCCTCCATACCGAAACGGAGTGGGTCACCGGCACAGTCCTCCGCTCTCCTCCTTGACCTGTGGCCCATACTGGGAGTACCTCAGATATGGCCAGGATGGATAAAAAGGAGATCAGTCTCTTCCCCGGATTGGAGATATGAGCCTTGGCCTGTTTGACGGAATGGTTTGCGACATCATTAGTTCCTATGTGATTGACGATGGCCTTACTGATACAGTTCTGTATCTGACCTGTATCCCTTGGTGAGGCCCCAGGGAGACATCTGACCAGTACGTCCATTTGGTTGGGCCCATTTAAATGTGATTCTACTTCATGTATTATGTAGTCCTCTTCAATGATCAGTTTCTTCCTTCCCTTGGTGGAAGCGTGTGTCCTAGTAGTTTTGTCCTGATGATGGTTTGGTGACATTGCACCCCTTCCCTCTGGCCCAAGTCAGGTTGCTTATTCTACCCTAACTTGAACACATGTGAGGCCCTACTCTGGCTGATGCCAGGTTGATGCTGCTGAGCCCTAGAACCCTGGCTTGAGTAGTTACCTGGTTCATTACATGTCCTAGTCAGTGGGGCAAACCTGTTATGCAGCTGTACTCCTTCCTTTTTTAGAGTTGTCTACTTGGTGAGCCTTGCTGCGGTATGATTTGCCCCTTTGCACTACCTGCCAACCCCCTGGATGGCCAGTCCTCTGTGGCTGAGGGCTAGTGCATGGGTATTGGTTGTGCTGGGGCTGTGTAAAAGTCCTCATGTTCTGGTGTAGTTCCTGCTATAGGTGGGTTATTGTTGCCCATGCCTCCTGGAGTTGCACTCTGATGTCACTTAAGGCCCAGCACATGGGGCAATATCCTATCTCCTGGATCTAGGTTCTGTAAAAGAGTGCTCTGCAGTGGTTACAGGGCCTGCTATCCATTTCTGTTTGTCACATAATTGTTTTAACAGTTCTGGGGGGGAGAGGGCAACCCTCAACATCTGTTAGTTGAGGAGGGGAGTGCTGGGGGGAGTGATGTAGCCACGATGGAGGCGGTTAGGAGGGTAAGGGGACAAGAGGCGGGGTTCAAATACCATGAAAAACAGGGGGAGCATGCAATGTGGAAAAACAGTTGGTGGGAAAGATCAGAGCTAATGAAGCTGATGGTTTGGGTCAGGGGGCATGACAGGCAAGGGGGTACTGAACATAGACAGGATGGAAGGGAGGAGGAGCTAGGATAGGCCAACAGATGGGGTGGAAGGATCAGTTACGAGCTGGGATGGGGGGGTAGCAGTGGAAAAAAGGATACTCGGGAGGGGGGAAGCCCCAGGATAGATAGGGAGGGGATGGCCATGGTCAATAAGGAGAGGGAGGCATGTGGCATACAGATAGTGGGAGGAGCGAGGAGCCAGCTGAATGGAGGGACCAGAAGAAAGAATGAGGAGGGACATGGAAGGGGGAATCTTGGGGGTGAAAATGGAGGCAAAGGGGTGGTTAGAGTGCTCCTGTTGGGTGTTTCCATGATCAGGGGTATCAAATGGAATTGGGAGTGTGAAGTCTACCTGGTTAGAACCAAATGCTTCCCCAGTCTGACAATGCACAAGGCCAAGCACGAGTTGTACTCACTGGCAAGGGAATGTGGAGGTTCCCCAGACATGGTGGTGCACTTGGGTACCAATGACATTGAGTGAAGTAGTGAACTAGAGACACAAGCAAGGTTTCAGGAGCTAGCCAGGGTTTGCCATTCCATAGGATGCACGATTTTCTTCTTGGAAATCCTGCTGGTGCTGAGGGCTAGTGGGGAGAACAAGCGGGAAAATTAGGGTGGTTAATCAGTTTCTCAGGGAGTGGTGTGAGGCCAGGGGGTATGGGTGGATGGGAGATAGGGGAGAAACCTGGGAGGATAAGGGGCTATATGCTAGGGATAGGCTCCATCTCAGTTTGAAAGGGAGGGAAATCCTGACGCTGAAAATAGAGGGGTTTATCAGTGAAAGGTGGGGTTTAAACTTGTAAGGAGCGAGGGATGGGAGAAGGGGCTGTTGCGGAGGGTCCGATAAAAGAAGAACTCAGTCTCCACCCACCTAGAGAACTGGAGGAATGTGGGAAAAGGCCAACAGGTAGGGTGTGGGGGGGGACTGTTGCCACATGGGAAGATGAGAGGAGGAAATGAGAGGGTAGGGAAGGGGTGCAGGGGGTGGTCCTGCTAAATGCCAGGAGTTTGAGAAATAAGATGCCTGAGCTCCAAGTGATGCTAGCAGAGGGGGAGGTGGATGTGGCAGCTGTCACTGAGACTTGGGCCACCCTAGGGCACAACTGGGACCTGAACCTGGAGTGCTACAATGTGTTCAGGAGGGACAGGGAAGAGGGAAGGGGAAGGGGGTGCAGCACCGATAGTCAAAAATGGCATTGACATAGGAGAGATGGAGGAGGTGGAGGGGACTATGGAGGTGATTTGGGTCACCCTGAAAATGAAGCGGGGCAAGAGAGTAAAAATGGGAGTAGTGTACAGACCCCCTGCCCTGGCGGAGGAACTGAAAAAGAGTCTGGTGGCAAATATTATGAGACATTGTAGATTGGGCAAGGGAAGGGTGGTGGTGGTGTTAGGGGATCTAAACATGCCAAGGATGGACTGGGGGACTACGACATCCTCAGTGGCTTGGGAGCAGATGTTTCTGGATGTCTTCCAGGACACATTACTAACCCAGCAGGTGAGTGAGCTGACTAAGGAGGCTCAGATACTGGATATAGTCCTGGCAAACAGTGACCAGATTAGAGGCCTGGAGGTGAGGCACCCATTGGCAGGGAGTGATCATGCCATGATTTGGTTCTGCCTGGATCTAGGAGGGGAGGATGGCCACACAAAGACCATGGTAACTGACTTCAGGGGGGCAGACTTCAAGGAGATGGAAAGGATCCTCAAGGAACATTTGGTTGGGATAAGGCCAGACATGGATGAGGGCAGTAGGTGGAAAATTATCAGGAGGGGGTGCAGGAGGCTACCAAGACCTGTGCAAGAGAGAGGTGCAAATGCAGTAAGGCCCGAAAACCCTGTTGTGGGACCTGGGAGGTTCAGGAGGCAGTGAGGGAAATGAAAGCTGCCTACAGTTGTTTCAAACACTCGAGGAGCGAAAGGGATCGAGGGGAGTATGAGATGACAGCCAGAAGGGCCACTAGGGTGGTGCAGTCAGCTAAGGCAAGGAAGGAGCAAAACCTGGCCAGGGAAATCAAGAGGGTAAACAAGTGGTTCTTTAGATATATTGGGGGAAAAAGGGAGGGTGAAGGGGCAGATTAGCAGGATAAGAACAGGGGAAGGATGGGCACAAGACCCGGGGGAGCAGGCCAAGGTATAAATGAGTACTTTGCCTCTTTTTTTACCAGGTAGAATGGGGGGACTGAATCATGCGTGGGAGGAGACGGTGTAACTGAGGAGGTGAAGAGACCCTTACCAATCAGAGGGTCTGGGGGGGGGAGCCGTCACTGGCAGGAAGGAGAAGGCAAAACAGGGAGTGAAGGAGGAGGATGTGAAGGTGGAAATCACAGTAGACAGAGTGAGGGAAGCCCTCAGGTCCATTGGGATGGAGAAAGCACCAGGTCCAGATGAATTACATCTCAGGGTACTGAAGGAACTGGAGGATGTCCTGGAAGAACTCCTGGTGAAGCTTTTCAGCATCTCTCTGATGATGGGATGTGTGCCCCAGGACTGGAGGGTGATGCATATCGTGTCTATCCACAAGGGAGGATCAAGAGAGGAGGCAGAGAACTAAATGCTCATCAGCCTGACATCGGTGGCAGGCAAAGTGATGGAGGGTATTATCAAGGAAAGTCTAGGGAGGGTACTGGAAACGTCAGGGTACCTGGACGATAGACAGCATGGCTTCTTCCAGGGAAATCATGTCAGTCAAATCTTGTGGAGTTCTACAATTCGGTGACGAGTGCCCTGGTCCTGGGTAGGCCGGTGGATGTCCTCTTTCTTGACTTCAGCAAGGTGTTTGACTTGGTTACAGAGGGAGTATCACTTCCCTCCTTCTGGAGGTAATCCCCCTAATGACACATCCCAGCATCCTGTTGGCTTTGGCTGCTGCCCACCTACAGGTCCCAGAGTTGTTCATTTTGACATCCACCACCACCCCCAGGACCATCTCAGCCATCAATGCTTGTAGCAACCCCCCCCCCCCGGGTATATACTTGGCCCAGGTTTCTGACACCCAGGTACAGTACCTTGCATTTTCCTGCATTGAATCTCAGTCCCCACTTCCTTGACCACCTCTCCAGTGCATCTAGGTCCCCCTGCAGGGTCACCCTGCCCTCCTTCCCATACACTACTGCTCCCAGCTTAGAGTCATCCACAAAGAGACTCATTTCACTTCTTATACCATTCCTTATGTTAGAATCTCTGGTAGCCTCCTCCCCTTCTAGCCCCATGTGTCTGCTAGTTAGATTCATGCATTGCCTAACAATGAGATCCATTGTGTTAGTTGCTTTATGGAGTCAGAGAAAATGTTGTTCTACAAAGGCTTCTGTGGTTTCACATATGTCAGTGAACCAATTGTCTGTGCTTTTACTATATCTATTTCTATTCCCAACCATTTTGGTTTCTTTATGATGTTTTCAGATGCATCATGCCATTTTGATATTTGGGATACCCTACAAGCCAAGTAATAAAGAAAGGCCATGCATTTTTAAACTGTCATTTTCATTAGGACTGACCATTTGATTGTATACTAGCCTGCTTCTTTCATTGGTCCATATAATGTTGATTACATAACTATGGATATTCAAGACAAGTTTTTTTTTCTTTTCTTTTTTTTTTTTTTGTATGCATACTGAATGCATTATAAATAAGTATAGGGCTCTGGGAACAATGTTAATTTCAGCAACTTCTATTCTACCCCCACAGTCCTACTGGGAGACAATTCCATTTATGCAGGTTTTCTTGTATCTTAATTGTTAAGATATTCAGATTTTTGTTTAAATCTTATTTAGTATTTAGAAAAATGTTTTTCCCTAAATTGTCAATATTTCCTTAATTCCCAGGACAAACCCAGTTCCAGGATATCTGTTTTATTACATCTATCATTTACTGGCAAGAAAAAAATTTTGTCTTTATTCAATTTATACAGAGAGATGCTACTAAATTCTTTAATTATTTAGGGTTAACAACTGTGATTAGAATATCATATGTATAAGGTCACCAAATACAGTGTATTATTAATGTCAGTTCCTTTAATGTCCTTATCTGCTGTTATGAATCTCGTTTTGGGGGTCAAGTGTTAAATAACAGAGGCAACAAAGGGCACCCTGGCCTAGTTCAACATTTAAGAGAGAAGTTTGTGGATATTACTTCATCAGTAATTACTGAGGCAGATGCATTCATATGTAATAGTGTAACCCATGATATAAAATAACTTGGAAAACAGTATAACTTTGATATTTCAAAACTACATGGTTTAACACTAAAATGAGAACAGAGGAAAACTACACAAGGATGAGGGTCCTGGATGTTCAGAGGGCAGAGTTTGAAGAAATGGGAGACTGCCTCAGAAACTGTCTCATGGGGGATTGGCAGGCAGTGGTAGAGGTACAATGGGGAAAAGTAAGGGAGGATGTAATTAAAGCAGCAGTGTAACAATCTGGTGAAAATTTTGACCTATACTTTTTTATACTCTTTTAGATTGCCACTTACCTCCTGACTTGTATGATACCCTTCTTTCCACAATTTGAGTCTGCTTTAGTACTTTTTCTCATGTCTGAAATAATAAAAGCAGCGCTCCTTTTAATATGGCTCGGACCAAGTTTTCATCAGTATTTGCAGTTGATTTTGAACAACTATTGTTCTGTAAGGTCAGTGAACACTGCCTGCTGCATAATAGTTAATTTTAGTCACAACAGAAGTGATATATAAACAACAGATGGTAAAAACAGCTGAAAATACTGATGAAGACCTGGTTCACACTGTATTAAAAGAAGTGCTCCTTTTATTATTTCAGACATGGAAAAAAGTACTAAAGCAGACTCAAATTGTGGAAAGAAGGGTATCACACAAGTCAGGAGGTAAGTGGCAATCTAAAATAATATAAAAAAGTATAGGTCAAAATGTTCACCAGATTGTTGCACTTCTGCTTTAAGGCAACCACCCTCTGCATGAAAGAAGTGAATAGAACAGAAAGTAAAAGAGACCATTATGGCTCTCTAGGGAAGTGGCCAATGTGGTGAAGGAAAGCAGGGTCACATCTAGGAGGTATAAGGAAAAGCAGAGAGAGGAAGACAGGGAGGTGTACCAAGTAAAACAGAGGAAAGCAGAAAAGGCAGAGAGAGGAGCAAAGGTGTAGACAGAGAAAACAATGGCCAAGGGGGTATCTAAAGGGGAAAAGACTTTCCTTAGGCACATAAATGAGAGGAGGAAGGCAATGGTAGCGATAGTGAGAATAACGAGGGTAACGGGGGAGTGCACATCAGAGGATCAAGAAAACACAGATACCTTGAACAGGTACTTCTGCTCAGTCTTCACAGTAGAGGGAGGAAGGGCGGACCAACAGGGAGCAGCAGAAATAAAGGGAGGGTGGATGCAAATCCATTTTCAGAGGAAAGAGACCTAAAGGGACTTGCAGCTCTGAAAGTGGACAAGGCTATGGGACCAGATAGGAGCACACCAAAGAATTCAAGGATGTATTAGTTGCTTTACTGATGGCTGTATTTCAACAGCTTCAAGAAACAGATGTGGTTCTCGAGGACTGGAGGGCAGCAGATGTGGTATAGCTACATAACAGCAGCAGTAGAAAGGAAGCTCGCAGCTATAGGTTGGTCAGGTTCGCCTCAATGATGGGGAAATTAATGGAAACCAAGTTAAAGGACAGGCCGGTAGAGTACCTGTATCTTGAATATATTGGGCTGCAAGACCATAGGCAGCATGGAATTATGTGGGGAGGTCACGTTAGATTAATTCTTTTGATTTCTTCAACTGGGTGACCAGTGAAATAGATCATGAGATATCATTGGATGTGGCCTATCTGTACCTTGGCAAGACCTTCAACACTGTGCCACACAGAAGACTGATAAAGAAATTGTGCAGTCAAGGGGTGGGATCCAAAGTGGTGAAATGGGACAGGAACTGGTTAACAGACAGGAAACATAGAGTTGTAGTTAACGGCACTCACTCTAATGATAAGAGAGTGACCAGCTGGATACAGCAGTGCTTAGTGCTTGGACCAGTCTTCTTCAATGTCTTCATACTGTAAGTGACATTGCAGAACAATTAGAAGGGAAGGTACTGTTTGCCTTTTTTGCAGATGATAACACAATCTGTAATAAGGTGGACACTCAGGAGGGGCAGATGAAAATGTGTATTGATCTTGGGAAACTTATTAGAGGAGCGGTTAAGAGTATGGCATTTGGGGGTTCAATTCCAAAAAGTGCAAAATCCTGCACCTAGGATACTGGAACTCAGGTGTTAAGTATAGGATGAGGTGGGTATTGAAAATGACTATGCAGGAAAGGGACCACAGGATTATCATATCTGATGACCTCAAAGTGGCAGGGTAGAATGACAAAGCAGTTAATAGGGCCAGTGGGATGCTGGGATGTATAGGGAGAGTTATCACCAGCAGCAGGAGAGAGGTGGTGTTACCACCATATTGCTCACTGGTGAGACTCCACCTAGAGTATTGGGTCAAGATCTGGAGACCACAATAATGGAGACAAAAAAAGTATGGGGCTTCAAACATACATGGGATAGACTTAGTGGAATATTAGTCAATGGGCAGGGAGAAGCAATGGTCACCAGAGACAAGGTAGTGTATGCAGAGATAGACTAGGCAGGGACCATCTGGGCAGACTGGGTGTGCCAAGTGGTCCATTTATGTCAACAAATTCTATGCTTATATGTTCTAAGTTTGTTAACCCAATGCCCACAAATTTTGGAGATGTGCTCTCATGGTTGTCAGACCTACATCCACAATGTTTGGACATTTACTAATATGGTTGTCAATCCAATGCCCACAAGGTTTGGAATTTAGCTATTTGGGTTGTCAAGCATAACTCCCACCCTTTTACTCCCCTTCCCTCATGTCCCAAGGCCAAGCTGCAGGTATTAGGCCATTCCTCAATGGTCTGGTACCTCATACAGGGCAAATCTATTTAAAATGTCAAAACAACAGCCTTAATACCTACCCCTTGCCCAGTCCCCTACCCTTGTGACACAATGCCAAGCTGCAGATCTAGAGTCATGCCTCACAGTTCTGTTTTTTTTTTTTGTTTGTTTGTTTTTTTTTTTCTTTTTTTTTTTTAATCTTACCCATTCAAGATCTGTACTTTGAATAATTGTGGGGCACAAATGTGGAGATTTATATCCATTTAAGATGGGTGGCTTAATTTGTACACAGCAGTTTAGACCCTGTGTAAAGCAGTAGACTTTTAGCAGATTTGTAATAACTGCACATATTGCATACTTGTCATTAGTTTTCTTTAGGACACATACTTGGAACTACTCAAAGCAAGTTACATGACTGGGACATGTGCATTATCCTAGTTATTATGGGTCTTGTTGAAGCTATATAAAAAGTAAAAAATACATAGTGCATATCCTATTAGGGAGTAGGGAATATATGAAACAAAATATTGTTGTTAAATGGATTTTATACTATACACAGGGCCCATAATGCCATGCACCAACAAACAAACAATGGTTCTCTCATGGGGATTTGCATATGTTTCCCATGATGCTTTGCATTATTGGGGTATATGCAATTGTGTTTTGTTTAAAATGTGGCTGTATGGTCAATAACCTCTGGGATAACCTGTGTCTCAGGGCATTTGCTCTGGGGTTCTTTTGAAATTCTTTTCCTTCTCTATTTTGGGTTCCCCACAGCCCCAAAAAATAACATCCCCCTTAATGTGTGGCTGGCTCCCTCTCCCTGGGCTAAGACACAGATATGGTCCACTGATGGGTCCAAATAAGGACAAAACATGTATATGTGTCTGCTGTTCATAGCCTTTGCTGATTGCACTGTGAAGCCTTTCAGCACCATTCAATTTTGCTTAAAGCTGAGCCAGTCCAAATTCTCTCATAGGGATTTGCATATGTTTCCCATGATGCTTTACATTATTGGGGTATATGCAATTGTGTTTTCTTCAAAGTTTGGCTGTATGGCCAATATCCTCCTGGATAACCTGTACCTCAGAGCACTTGCTCTGGGGTTCTTTTGTAATACAATGGTTTGTTAACCATTCAACTGAGCAAGACATAAAAACAAAATGAATTTTAGACTTTCTTTCACTGTATAAAAAATAAACAAACTGCTCAGAGACCAACGCAAGTTGCAAACTTTAATTTTAGACTTTAGCAAATGATAGGTCTATGGAATCAGATAAATCAAGCGTGATCATGAGCAATAATAAATTCAATATTTTAAATGTCTCCCTTGGTAAACAAAGGCATGGTGATGTGCATGTAAACAGATCAGTTCCTGTTTATTTTTTTTTTCAGATTGATAGACCCTGGTTGTCAAGTAGTTTTGCTACTTCTGTGTAGTAAAGAAATAAATAAAAACAGTGTCTTGTTTTACAACAGTTTTCATCTGACAATTTATTTCATTTGTATTTTCATTTTTTAAATAAGTTGTACATTTATAAATTTATCATGTCACATAATTGAGTGTTCTACTTGCTGAACCAGTCATTTCTTCTGTGGTACTCCATTTTTTGTTTTTCTTTCTTTCTTTTTTTTGTGCTTAGTTTTTGTTTTTTTTTATGAACTGATTAAAAAAATTAAGTTGAGTTTTATTTAATCAGCAACGGTAAAGAGAGACCCGAGTGTCACTGCCCTGCTACCTTTAGTGTCAAGAATCCAAGTGACAGAGGTGCGCTTCAGTGCCAGGGCCTCACCCCTCCCCAAATATCTGCATACAAATAACATTGGTCCTGTCTTGGTAAGGGCTACTGAGCCCCCCCACCTCCACATACATACACACACATACTCATCCCTAAGCATTACCTGTGTGATCTATCTGAATATAGTTCTAATATTTCAGTACATTTGTGTGCAGCTGCAACCTTACATGAAGTAGACGTATGAATCAGCTCTAAGCCAAGTAGTGCTCGATGACACAATGACACAGTAGATGTGTCCGATGTTTCCTTTTGAACATGAGCCACTGTAAAATATTCAATTATTTGTTTGAATGTTTACAAGGTCTTACAAAAATAACATTTGTTTTTCTTTTACAGTTACTATCTTAATCACAAAATGTATTGGATATTATGGTGTTTCTGTTTGCCTCAGAAACTCACTTCCATGCTTAAACATTTGCAAATTAGTTTTGCATTTACATATTAAAAGGAATGAAACATTGCCATACTATATTTACATGAATTATGCATAACTAGCTTGTAAATCCATGTGGAGAGTTTAATAATTTCAGATTAGTACCTTGCCAGCTGCACTACTTGCTCTCCTACTCCTGTTTTAACATGAAGATCTGCACTGTTAGGTACATCTGCTGGATCAGTAAAAGGACAAAAAATTAAAAAAAAGTTGTTTTCCAATTTTTTCTTTCTGTAAAACCTTTTTATGACTGAAAAACTATTTTTCTCCTTGGTGTTACATACTGATGATTGTAAAAAATAGCTATTCATTCCAGATACTGGCAACAGTTGTCCTCAAAATTTCAAAATCATGCTTATTTGTTTAAATTGGTGCATCCGCGTATAATATGGATGTCCAGTGTAACCTCTTTGATATTTTTAAACATTTAGTGCAGCGCAAAGCTTCAGAGCTGTATATGCACTACAAAAGTAATATTTCTTGGTAGCAAGACAACTGAGGGAAGTAAAAATAGTGACTAGCAATTTCAGTGATGACAATACAGTGACTGCAATTATGCCACCCATAAATATGGGTGAGCACTGAAACAGTGACAAATGCATTCCCCCCTCACCAAGGTGCTATGACCTCAGAGGTGGTTATTTTAGTAAGGGGGTGGGGGGCAAAGCCCTCTTCAAAGGAGGATATGGGGGGCAAAGGCCCTAACAAAACAAGCGTTTGCCACATTGATGCCTTTACGGTGCTTGTCCATATGAAGAGGTACAGTAATTGCAGTTGCTGGCATGTTGTTGCTGTAATTGTTCTCACTATTTTCACTTCACTGAATTGACATGGAGCCATTTTTCTTTCACTCTGTTATTTTTCCCTTATTGTAGGTAAACAGAAAGTAAGAAATGGATCTTGTAATATACTGTATGTGCCAGCTGCTGTGCTGATCCATAAATTCAATTGTGTGTGCTTGTTTTTTGTGGATGATGGGGGCCTGATAATTTTAAATTACTCGAGTATGTGACAAGCTATGAATACAGGAATTTGTTCTTCTGTATGAACCCATTTTATCTTTTGATTTGCGTAGTCTTCTAACCCCACCACCATATAAAAATTATCCCAAAAATATAGTGATGGGCAAGTCGATTTGTATACAAAACTTGCATATCAGATGACATCCTCCAGCCAAAATCCATATATTTTTTTTTTTTTTGTGATGAGCTGAATTTAAGAATTTCTCTTCTAGCCATCGTATAGCAGCAAAAACCAGGACAACTATATTTCCTTTTTTCTTTGATGTCGAAGTTGTAATACTAGCCCTAGTTCTATGGACAGCAACTCCCACAAATCCTCTACACATTGCCCACTTCCAATCCACACTTGCAACACATGCTGTAACCCATCAACATGCACTCTAAGGCATAGATTGTATACTGCCTGTATGTCACTTTACAGTTGTTGCAATTCATGCTTGTCAGGACATCAACTTCCATCATTATAGCAATTATCTGATCTGTCTTAGATGTTATTTCAAGAATGTGCAAGGATCAAACCCTAGTACAGCATTATTCAAGATTCGGCTTATCCGTTTTGTTATTTATTCACTGTTCATGTAACAGTAGTTGCAGTTCAGTAATAACAGTATCATCACCCCTTTGTTTCCCTCCCCTCATAACCAATGATATTAAAGCAGTAATGTGAAAATGGTTTTCTCAACTGTTATGTGATTGGTTATTCAGACATCCTTTATTGTCAGCGGCCTTGGAACCTGGATAATGTTCTGCAGCTGTCAGAAACAGGTGTCAGGCTTTATCAATGAGATAGAAGAATTGGTGAAGGAAGCTTTCTAATTAGTATTATGTACATGTTATATCTCTTTTTATGTTTGCTGTGCTTGCACACCAAATGTTTTGGGACAAGTACAAGAAATTCTGGAGTGTGTCACTGCCCAGCCCATTGCAGTTGAAACTGCAAGGGTCTTGGCAGTCTAGATCAATGACCATGAATTGTGGTCGTGACGCAACTCTTAGCTCAGTGGGTTGAAACTGTGTGTACTTCAAAGAACCGAAACTGCTCAAATCAGAGAGGGCTTCAGTCCTTTGATTTGCATGAAGCCAGGTCAGAAAACAGCTAATTGATTTTCAAAACAGTTACAGCTGCACACCAGAAGTTTACTGGGGATCTTACCAGTGTGCAGCTGCTATTTCAAGTCCTGTAACAAAAAAAAAAACTGTCCATCGATGTCTGTTGCTGATGCCCCTGTAACTCTCTCCCCACCAGACAATGCCTCTCAGCACCCACCACCCCACAATCTCCCCCCCACAAACATAATGCTGACACTAGCCCAATCCTCCAGTGTCCACCTTGTAGATTTTTAACGGCTCACAACTAAGAAAACTATGCATCAATGTTTATGGCAGCCACTGCTGTAACTGCAACCCAACCCCTGTGTATTTATGTAACACCAGGGAGCCCACCCCTGGTGCTGCCAAATATAACGCTGACAGTGGGGGTGCCCAATCTGCTAGTGTCCAAGAACAGCCATCCTATTTTATTTTTTTAAATACTGCAACCCCCACCCACACATCCCTCATATGTTTTATGTTTTTATAGCCTCCAAAGAAGAAAATGGTCTATCAGTGTCTGTTGCTGGCTATAACTGTCACACCCACCTGACCCTCCCACTCAGCACCCACAACTCCCCCACACACAAAAACATAACACTGACACTGGGGGTGCCCAATCCCCCAGTACTGAAACCTGAAATAAAGAAAACCTTCCATCTACTTTTTTTTTAGCCTGTAAAAAAGAAAAACATCCATCAATGTGTGTTGCCTTAGTCCCCCCCCCAACCTGACCCTTCCACTCAGCACCAACCACCCCACCCACCAAACATAACACTGACACTGGGGGTGCCCAATCCCCTACTGTCAAAAACTGAAATAAAGAAAACCTTACCTCTGTATTTTTTTAAACTGTAAAGAAAACCTCCATTGATGTCTGTTGTACTGTTAGTCAACCCCCCACCTGACCCTCCCACTCAGCACCCACCATCCCATGCATGAGACCTTACTTACTCACTGGGGATCTGACACTGTAGTATTCTCTGGACTGCAGACATGTCTTCTTTCTTCAAAGCCAGACCGGAAACTGAGGAAATCAGGTATTCGGTTCAATGTATTCCAACTGGGGCTTGAACTTAGTGGCATAACTTGGCCATTTTTGGATATTGTTTCCCCAAATTATTAACATGCCTCTTTGGGGACCCCACCTCATGAAGAATTACAGTGATTTTAGGCATATCTGTTCCTAAAGGTAATCTTTGCTTGAAATCACCTTTTGGGCAGGAGTTGAAAATGTCCTCTGCCCTTGCACCTGAGGGGTAGCCAGTCAAAACTACTAAGTAAAAACAGCTAAGTCAAATACAGTGACCAAAGATTGCCCCCCTCCCTGAGGTGCATCCCCCCTGGAGTTGGTATACATAAGAAGGGTGATGTGGGGGGAAAAACTTTCCGTATTTGACCGAGCTATTTTGTATTAGCTGTTTTTGGTGGTTGGTGTTTTTACTTAGCTGTTTTCACTTGGCACCCCCAGGTTATGACTGAACATTACACTATTTCAGCATTCACTCACAACTTTGCTGATTTTGAATATTCTGGCTCAAAGACTTTCAACATAGCCATTTTTCCTAGATGAGATGTTTTTACACATCTCTGGTACAAAATGATATTTTGGCCAATGTACTATAAATGGTACATGTCATGTCTATTAGAGGAATCATAAAACAAGAATCTTCAAAAGTTGAGGTCAAAATTAGAAAACAAAAAACTATGAGGTGCATATCACTAGCAAATGTTCAGCATCGACAAATGCTTGTAATAGCTTGCAAGTGACTGAAATGGATACATTTGGTAAGCTTTCCCCACACCGCTGTTAACACCAAACTACCACAAGTTTGGCACATGATGCAGAATGTGTCAGTATTGTTTTACTACATTTCTGTTTCATAGTATGTTCTAGCATAGTGGTTCTCAAGTCTCAAATTCTGGTGGCCATAAAAGACCGTAAAATGCCATCACCAGAACCTACTGGTGGCCTCACTCCTTATTTGTGCAATGCGCAACCGAGATGTGCATGCACAACCGCAGTACTGTGCCATACAGCCATATTCAACCACAGCAAATGCACAGCTCAAATCACAATGTGCAGATGCACAACAGTAAAGTATGCAGTGCAAGTACAAGGGGATGTACCCATGAATAAGCAGCACAATGGCATATTCAGCCAAAAACCACGGCGCAAGTCAGGAGCAATCCACAGAATGTGCCAGACAGACTTAAGCATATAAAAAGAGGCTCAAACTCACACACACAACAGATGTGAAACATTGACCAACAGCATTGTATGCAGAGCCAATGTTGATGGAAGCAGTAATGAGGGGTGTGAGGAGGAGGGAGGAACAGCAATGTGGCCGAGGAAGGTCCCAGAGGTGGTACGACCAACACATATGGTACCATGCCTGCATCACTTTTGAGGACTATGGTTATGTAGAGATTGTGGGCCGGTACCGGCTGAACAGGGCAATTCTGAGGCAGCTTTGTGAGCTGTGCCCTGATGAGCTGCAGGCACCCACCAGAAGGAGTCATGCCATGACAGTGGAGACAAAGGTGAGAGCAGCGATGTGCCTGCTTGCCATGGGCACCTTCCAGAAACCAATGGGAGAAACCACAGGGATCACCCAGTCGGCCACGTCCCACCTCCTCACACAGTTCCTCAATGCCCTGCTGCCACATGCTTCAGAGTACATATGATTCCCAAGCACACAGGCAGAGCATAGCAAAAACTTGCAGGGCTTCCACAGGGTGGCACACATGCTGGCATAATAGGGGCCATAGACTGCACCCATGTGGCCATATGCACACCATCTGGACCAGAGGGGGCTGTCTATATGGATAGGAAGGGGTACCCCTCAGTCAACTGCAAGGTGGTGTGCAATGCCACGAAGTGCATCACCAGTGACTGTGCCACACACCCCTGGAGTGCACATGATGCATTTATCTGGCACAGCTCCATCCTGTGCCAGAGATTCAAGCATGGGGAGATCCCCATGGAGCACCTCTTAGGTGAGCAGGGCATAGGGAGGGATGCAGGTGCTGCCATGTCTTGGGCAGGGGCCAGAGACACAGAAGGCAGTAGTGTGTTGGGTGTCAGTGTGCAGCAGGAGTGATGGGGGTGAGCAACCAATGTAAAGTGACAACTGTATTCTCTACCTACACAGGTGACAGTGCATACCCACTGAGGTCCTGGCTGCTCACCCCCTATCGGTGCCCAGACACAGCTGCAGAGAAGAGGTACAATGAGGCACACACCACCACATGCAATGTCATTGAGCGTGTCTTCGGCATGCTCAAGATGTGATTACATTACCTCGACCGGTCAGGTGGTGCCCAAAGTACAGCCCATCGAAAACCTGTGGCCTATTCCTCACCTCTGGCATGCTGCACAACATGGCCATTGACCATGGGATAGCTGTCCAGGTGCATGAGGGCAACAACAGTGATGATAATGGTGACAACAGGCCAGAAGGGGCTGCTCATCCACTCATGGGGAGGAGGGACTCCAGGCTGGCAGGACAGGCCAGGAGACACCGGGCCACCATTACATAGGAGCACTTTGGAGACCAGAGGTAAATGGAATGACATGCCTGCTGTGCGTGCACGGACACTCACTCACCCACAGGGGTGCACGGGTGCATAGGGATGCATGCACCAAGGCAGGCACACACCCAGCATGAACAGGGAATGAACAGCCACACAACCATATGCACATAGTACAGAGCACAGGCATGGGCACGCACACACACGAGCAGCAGGACATGGCATAAATAAGATACATGACACCGGTGCACAGGCAAAGCCAGCATGGAGCTTCAATCATCACACACATGCCAGAAGCCCTGTAGCATGGCAAGCACACACGGAGGATGTGCCCCACACTAAACATGCATATCGCCACATGCACAGGGCAGCACCACACATGTGTGCACTTGACAGCAGCAGCAGTCAGCAGTAACCAACAACACATCCAGCAGGCCTACTGCACGGTGTCATGGCCATCGTGCCCATGAGAGCGGCCATGCAAAGGCAGTGTGGCAGCCACTGGATGCACAACAGCCTTCAGGGGATTGTTTAACACACTTCGGGGGTGGAGTCCTGAGATAGTGACCGGGTCCTCACTGGGGTGTAGAACCCAGTGAACAGGGAAGCGCCGGTGGTGTCAGAGATGGGCATGTCGGAGCCCAGCGTCAACCATGCTGGGGTCACCAGATGCAGTGCCCGTGGGGCTGATTTGCCACTGCAAGGAGTCCTACGCACACAGCTGCACCCAGTAGATACCAGCGATGCAAATTCAATGGCAACGGTACCAGCTATGTGATCCAGCGATGTGGTCGTGGCCTCCTGCAGCTGTCTGAGCTCACCAATGAGCTGTGCATGCCCACTGTCCTGCCGCTCGGCCAACTGACGCACCTCAACCTGCAGTGTACAGATCTCTACCCCAAGTCACACCTGGTTGTCCATGGATGCCCGCAGCAGCCTGGTGTGCTCCTCCAGCCGGTCAGTGCCCTGCACATCTTGCAGAGGATGCTGGATAGCTGGGGGTTGCATGGCATGTTGGTCAATGTCCCTGTCCTGTGGACGCTGCACAGGGGACCATGCAGGGGGTGGTGCAGGTGTGGGTGCACCAGAGTCAGCCACTGTGGTGTGTTGCATGGTGGTCACTGCATCTTGACGCTGCTGCCCAGCTGACTGCCGGGCTATCCTTGTGGCAACAGCATCTACCACAGTGCACCCCCCATGCCAGGCACAGTGGCAGTGCCACACACCACTAAGCGGCCATGGACAGAGTGTGTCTGCATGGTCACATCATGCCACCAGTGTCCACTGACACCTGTGTCTGTCCCTGTTCCCCAGGTGGCACCACCTGACTGGAGCCATCCAGGATCAGTGTCATGTCATTATCAGAGTCAGATGCAATGCCCAGCTGTGTGCCCATACACAGCACAGGCAGGCCTTCACCAAGCAGCAGCTCTGACAGCATGTTGTCAGTGTCCAGGCCCAGTTGGTCCAGCAGCCCCACACTGTCCCAACGTGAATGGTCTCTGTTACAAATGCCTGTGCATGTTGATGGCAACACCTCCCCTGGTCCACTGTCGGTAGTGGCATCCCGTGCCATACCGTGGAGGCGTGATGGCGCTGGAAGACAGAAACAACAAAAAACAAGTGGAAGTCTCACTCAACCCATTCAAAAAATAGATAGGCCAAAATAATTAATAAAGCTAAAGTTTTATTCTGTGGCTCTCACAATGGGTTTCTCCTTATAAAAGATTCTTTCTTTTCAAAGGGCTCCAAACATTATAATATGCTGCTGATACTTTTTTTATATTATTATTTGTACTGTAATATTTCAGAATACAAACTGGTTCCTTCTTAAAACATGGAGCTATATATAAATCTACAGTAAATATATATAAATATATATATAAACATATAAAAAAAAGTATCAGCAGCATATTATAACGTTTGGAGTCCTTTGAAAAAAATCTTTTATAAGGAGAAACCCATTATAAGAGCCAAAGAATAAAACTTTGGCTTTATTAACTATTTTGGCCTATCTATTTTTTGAATGGGTTGAGTGAGACTTCCACTTGTTTTTTTGTTGTTTCATGTATCTGCTCAATCTCACTCCCCTATTTTTCTATAATACTAAAAGGAACCCAGGAAGAGTGGACATATGCTGGAAGACAGAAAGACATCATCAGTGGTGGTGATGGCACCATGCAGGCTGGCCCAGTGTCCCAGCCACACTGCCTGTGCGGCCCGCCCATGTTGGCATGCAGCAATGTATGGTTGGGCAGCAGCATATGCCAGAGTGGGCATGACAGAAACAGCGCACTTGATGGGCCTGCCTTACTGGCCAGCAGTGGTGCATGGCACATGCACATCTGGCATGTGGTCAACACACACAGTGCCACAAGCGCTGGGGTGTCAGACTGCAGCCATGACCCCGGCACACTGCACCATGCCACAGGTGCATGGGGCATGCAGTGCCCCGTGGCTTGTTGACCACGCCACACACCCTAGTGCATGCACAAGGGCCACTAGTTCTTAGCCTCATAGCCATCCCATAGTCCAGTGTGCACACTGCCATGGCTGCTGTCCCCATGTGCACCATGCACAGCTGCATGCCACACCCATATGGGCCACGCAGCACAGCATCAGGCACACCTGCATGGGACAGCTCTCATCTTCCCTACTTGAGGCCCACAGTGACTCACAGTGCTGTGAGGGGCTGCCACCCATCTGGAATCCCCCACCAGGGATGCCCTCAGTGGCGGAACGGCTAATGGTTGCTGCCACCAACTTCTTTGTTGCCGTCAGTGTTGTGGTGGTGGTAGGACCCCCGCCCATCCTGTTAGGGGATGCCCTGATAGCTGCCACCTTTTCCTTTATGTGCCGTCTGTCTGTCCCCAACTTCCTTTTGCACTCCTGTGCACTTCTGTGATGCCTGCTATGGGCATTGACATAGGTTGCCACCGCAGCCCACCTGGCCAAACTGTCCTGTGGGGGTGCCTGTGGCACCACTCAGCAGGTCCTCCCTGTCAAAGTAGGCCTCAAACAGTGCCTGCTGCTTCTTCTTAATGAAATTGGGCCAGTGCTTTCGTGCAGGCCCCTGCTCCTCTGCTCCTTACGCCTCAGACATGATGCTACCTTTGGACAGTGAATGTAAAGGCTGTCAACATCAAACATGTTCACACAAGAGCTGTGATGCACTGTCAGCATGGTCCTCCCATTCTCAACGTGTGTATCCTCTTACCACACTGGCTGCAATACCTGTCAGTGGCCTGTGCTGCATTGTGTCACTTTTATGGTGCATCGCATGCAAATGAGCATTTCTGCAACCGTAATGAAATGCAAATGAGCCTGACTGCGTCATGCATAACCTCATGAGGTGATTTGCATATGGCAAATGAATATTGTGAATTTGCTCCATGCACAACCTTGTTGCACCAGAGCAAACATGTGTCGCATTGCCGATGAATGCACAGTGCGTGTGCGTGCGCTGTGCATGTGCGCTATCGGTGGCACCACGTCCAGTGGCCTATCACATGACCAAGTGCATTGCATGATAGACCACCTTTGCACATACCGTGCATCCACATGCAGTGCAAATCCATGGACCATGGAGATACCATCTACAGCACACAGTGGGTGCATGTGTGCAGTTGTGCAGGGTCATGCTGTGCATCCTCAAGGTCATGGCTGTGACCCCGTGCACCCGCTGGTCCATGTCATGGTGTGCATGCATGGTGCTGTGCATATGACACCACTGCACAAGTCAGTTGCGCATCCACATGTTGTGCGGTCAAATACATAGGCCAGTTATTACAAAACATACCCAGGCATCACCACATGCATGCTGTGCAGGCCACAATACTCTCCACACTCATACCTGTGTACAAGGTGACATGGCGGGCTCCATGGGACATTCACGGTGGGCTCACAACTGTTCAGAGGTTGGAATGTGTAACCTTGTTGTGCTGGTGGAGCCATATGCATACCAGCTGTATGGTAATGTGGCACTACAGGTGCCTAGGACCCAGGCGTGGGCCTGGGTGGCATCAGACCTCGATTGCCACATGATTGTGCAGCACACAACTAAGCAGTAACAGCACCACTAAGGGGACCTGCAATGAAGGAATGCTGGCCACCTACGCAGGCTCCAGGTGCAGGCACAGAGGGGAGCTGTGCCACAGCCAGGTGGGTATCCACATGTTTCATGCATGCCCATAGTGTACATGTACCACACTGTCGGGTGCACTACATATTCAGTAGGGGGATACAGTGCTGTCAGGTGCTGTGTGTCTTGCTGGACTGCCAGGTGCAACTCTGCCATGTGTGTTGCTGTTGTACAGGCACCAGGGCCCACAGACAGGTGGTGTACCATCCTGTGCTGTGCCAGCTGTGTGCCTGGGATGTGGGGGTTCCTGACCGTCCACTCATGTCCATGTCTCTCCCTCTTTTCCATCCATAGGTCCGGAGGACTGTAGGAGGGCCAGGGCAGCTGCAGCCATGGATGTCCAGTGGTGTGAGGGTGCTGCAACTGGCACATCAGTGCAGGGCCAGATAAGTAGGCATGTGTGAAATGCTGTATAGTGCATCATTGGGGATCTGTGGGTCACAGGATCTGGCCATGGGTGACGTTGCCATGCATGGACACTGCATGGGTGGGTGCATACCCCAGTGGCTGTCACAGTGCTGTGCTGCATGTGCATGCTCCATGCCTGTGTCCACTGTGTGGTGGCACCCCGTGCCACCCTGGAGGGGGATGAGTGTGCAGACACCATTGTGTGTGTGGCCACGGGATGCCTGTGGGATGCATCGTGTGGTGTGCACGTGCACTGCTGTACCCACTGCATTGCCATGTGTGCCTGTCACCTGTGGTGGCCTGGCCATCTTACTGTGGTGTGCTGTGGGGCTGGCTGGTGGTCCCCTCCATGCACATGCCCTTGGGGGGCCATCCACTGGTGTGTGCACCTGCTGTCAGGTGCGCAAATTCGGGTGGGCAGGGGATCCCTCTGGCATGTCACTTATCCCCTGTTCTGTCCCTTCTTCAAGGTCAGGCCGGTGTCCGGGCCCAATGGAGATGGATGCCATGTGTGGTGGGGGCCTTGTCCATCATTCTTGGGCTGCCAAGGAGGTCAAATTCTCTGTAGGCCATGGTGCTGCAGGAGGTGCGGCACCACCTGGCTGAGACAGAGGCCCTGAGGAGGGATGTGCAGCGGCTGCGGGTATTCTTGTGGGGTCATTGCTGATCTGCTCTGGAAATATCAGGGTTGCAGACTGGTCATCACCTGCCCACCCCCTGTTACCTTGTCTATCCAACCTCCCCTCCATCAAGACTCATGGTCCTGTCTCCTGCTTCCCATGTTACCTCTCTCTGTATTCCCCTTGTTGCTGTTCCTAGTTGCCCTGTTGGCACTGTTTTGTACTTTTACCTGGGAGTAAAGCTTTATTTTTGCTACAACATTTGTGTCTGTGTTTCCCTTGTGGGTGGCATATTTAGCCATGCTGTAGGTGTCTGATGGCATGCATGAGCACATCACCTAGTGTCCCACTGCTGTGTCCTCTGGGTGTTGCTCTTGTGTGCACTGGGCCTGTGTGCCATGTCCCTGTCACATGTGTGCCCCTGTGTTGTGGGTGTCACGTTACCATATGCACTATCCTGCACCTTGTGCCAATAGTCTGCCTATGCTGCCCTTCCGTCCACATGACTTTCTGCCCCACACTGATGTTACATGCAGTGCTGTGCCCTTGTGTAGGCCGGGTTGCAGCTCATGTGCCCTTGGTTCCCCTGTGCCTCCCTCTCCCCTGTTCTACTGTCCTCTGTGCTTGTGTGGTGTCCCAGCACCATAGCCACTGTCCACTGCATCGCTGCCTGTTGGGTACATATTGAGGGGGCGCTGGCGTTGGCATGCCTTCAGGATGGGTTGGTGGCCCTTGTGCCCTGTGCCACTGTTGGTGGACCGGCATCCTGTTTGTCCCATCCTCTGGTGCCCTGTGGAGCATCCAGGATGGTGTGCCCTTGCTGTTTGTGTCTGGCTGTGCTGGTGGGGCACTGTGCTCCTGTGCAGCCCTGCCATTGCTTTCCTGTTGCCTGTTGCCCTTGCTCAGCCCACTGGTTTCTGCATTCTTGCTTGCTCCTGCACATTCCTGGTTTCACCAGAGCATCTCTGGTTATGCATTGATGCAACATTGCTATATTCAGTTTGCTTTGTGCCAGCGCATGTTGGTGGCGCATCATCTGAATATGGCATTCATTGACCATTGGCACATCTGCATTGTACTGCGCAGTCCATTGCACACCCCTTGGGTGCATTTCTTAATATCTGTGACCTGATTTCTTACAGATATACACTGATTTGGTCTCTTGACCTTTCATTATGAAGACAGAGTTGCCCTGCTCTATTTGTCATATTGATATGCTAAGTATATATTACTGCTCCTCTGTATATGAAAATGGAGTCACTATTGTTGTTATCAATTCGTATCAATACATATTGTAGCAGCCCTGTATGTAAAATATGATGCCAGGGGGTTTTACTTGTTTGCAGATGATTGTATATCAATTTGTATGCATTTTGCATTTATATATACATGAATTATGAATTGCTGTATAGAGGGGGGGCATGGTCTAGCCACCAAGAAGATGGCAGCATAACTCCCTAGCTCCATCCAGAACTTAGCCCATCCGCGCTTGGACACCGCAATCCCTTGGAGCTTCCTTCATAAATCAATGTCTTTATGCACGGGTAATACCCTACTTGCTGGGCGGTGGATTCCTAAGCATTCATTATTTTTTTTCAGTGGCGCCGTGACCTGAAACCACTTGAACTTGCCCGGGCCACGTAGGCCACACTCTCATCGCAACACAGGCAGGCCACTCTGCATTTTACTCTGTGGTCTACTCTGCACCTAGCATACCTCCCCCGCATGCCAACACGAGACCTGGGAGGCTGCTACCGTCTCACTGATTACAACTCAGAACCTCCCTCTTCATGTCGTCTTTGCTGCCAAATGACCTTAATCAAAAAATGGATCAACCGGTGGCTGTGGAGGAATCTCTGCAACATATTACCAAACTCCTGGAAACTCTAATCACTAGAGTCGATGACATAAGCCTATCCCTGTCTGGTACCACAAAGGATGTTCAGCAGTTACAGGACAGAATGAATGTTGCAGAGCAAAGGGCTGAGGTGTGTGAAGCACAGCAGGCCCAGGTTTGGCAGCGTATTCAGCAGCATGAGGAGTGGCTGGCAGCACTCTGGGAGAGGGCCAAGGATCACGAAAATCAGAGTCGCCACAACAATTTGTGGATCATCGGGCTCCCAGAGGGAGTGGAAGGTCAGTCAATGGAGCACTTTCTTAATGAGAACCTTCCCCACATTTTAATGGATAGATGGAGGGGACCAATCGAAGTTGAAAGGGCTCATAGGGTCTCAGCTCACTCAAACAAGAATACTAATAGAACCAGACCAATTGTGGCATACCTGCTAAGATATACCACTAAGGAGAGAATTTTACGAGCTGTGAGGGACCTAGGGGAACTTTCCTGGCAAGGCAGTACAATTGCTATTAACAGGGACTTTGCCCAAGAAATGGCTGCGAAACAGAGAGTATTTGGACCCATTAAAAGATTTCTTTATCAGCATGACTTTTGATTTAAATTTAAAAGCCTTACTAGAGTGTGTGTTTTCAAGGAAGGACATGAACTCATAGCTGATCACCCCTGGAATATTGAGCGCTGGATCACCAGACTACAGCCAGGTCTACAGTGTCCAAATGCAAATCCCAGAAGGCTCAGGGAGCCCCCCCAGCAGCACCTCCTGGTAGGAACCTTTTTTCCAGCTATGGTTCCCCTACATCCCTGTTAGCAGCAGGACAGTTCCCACATCAAATCAGTCCCCCATTGAATGTTGGTCCCCGAGCTGCTCATTCTGCTCACACCAATGCCCAATTACTGGTCCCTGCCTCACAAACCTCCTCCATGCATTCTTCTCTCCCTCATTGGGCATTAAATACACTGCCTAAGTCTAGGCAGAGACCCAGAAGTGGGCCACAACATTCGCTCTCTAAATCCTCAGCAGCACCACCTGCAAAGATCTCCAGGGAGGATCTCTCTCTCTAATGCCTGTCCAGAGTACCATCGAGCCCTCGGACATGGACACAGGTCAATCGACTGACTGGGCCAACCTGCCAGAGATGTCACTGGTGGAACTAGTAAACACCCTCTCTTCTGTGCAACCTGGTATTATCAGTTATGCAGTCATTGTAGTGAAGACACCTATGGATCCTGGATGTACCCCTCAGGGTCCCCCCGAGCTGATCAAAGGCCAATCCACTAGAACCTGACTTGTTTAACTCTGTCTTAACATTTGATGGGTGGTGGGGATGTGCATATTATCCCTTCCTCCTCCCCCCTCTCTGCTATATCCTAAGGAATAATCATGGTTTTGGGCTCAAATTAGTGAGAAACAAACAGATGACTGCAAGTATGCTTACTTGTTTTAACCCAAGGAATGACTAAGGTCATACGCACATCATTGCACTTGTCATTGGCTCAGTAGGTAGCACACTCGCATCTGAGGCCAGGAGATCAGAGGGCTGTGGGTTCAGTTCCCACATCTGGCACTTGGGTTAATATCCCAGTACTGACATTGTAGTGCAGCATGAGAGGGGTGCTGCACTTCTGAGGTGCTGTCTTTCGGATGAGATGTTAAACCGAGGTCCCATCTGCCTGGATTGGTGGTAGTTCAGGTGGATGTTAAAGATCCCATGGCACTTCTCAAAAAGAGTAGGGGAATTTCCCCGGTGTCCTGGCCAAATTTCCCTCATTCACTAAAAATATCACCAACAGCTTAATCTGGTTCAAGGTCAGTTGGCATTCATCTGTATCCCCCTCCCCCGGGTCGTGCCTGAAAATAGGCAGGATTTGTCTAGCGCACTTACCCGGTCAACAAAAACTAAATAAATAAAATAAATAAAAATAAATTAAATAAATAAATAGAGTGCAATAAGCTGATAACCATGTGGGTGCTCATCCCCCCCCAATGTGTGGCTAAGCTCACACATATGCTGTAGTAGATGTCAACCTACAGCCATGCTTCTAGCCACAAAGAGGGCGCGGCAACATCTGAAGATGATTATACAGGTGTGAATAGGCCCCCATTTTTTACGCATGATGGCTTCTGGTTCCAGTAATTAAGCCCTCGTGTTCTGTCTTTCAGGCCTGGTTTTAGGCCCGTTGCCCCCCCCACCTCACTGGGAGTGGTCTATTTCTAATGCCTAGTAACCAGTAGGTGGGTATGCCCACCCTTTCTCCTCCCCTCCACTCCACCCTCTCTTTTCCTTTCCCTCTCCCCCCATGGGTTGGGTCATCTGACCCTGGTTAGGGTGGGTCTAGGATGAATTGGTTCGTTAACTCATTCATATACTCCCGAGTTGAGTGTTGGAGATAGCGCAGCTGTAGGGGATGTATAGGTATATACTACCCTCGTGCGCGTTGACCTTCAGCCTCATATTGTTGTTGTTGCAGTGTCTCTCTTTGACGCTTTTCTGCTTGACTTCGGGCTGGTTGCCCATGTTGATATTGTCCTATTACATAATAGCTTGCGTGTTTGTTTCATTGCATCCAGAGCTACTGCTACAGCCTTCCTGATAGCCGAGGACTTGTAGTCCGAATATTTCAAGCAATGCTTTACATCTCTCTCAGTACTAGCGCAGACACTGATAGCTCTCTTCTCCCTCAGGTACTTTGTGGCCCTGGAACTTAGCAACTCTCCCCTTGACTATTCAACTGGGAATTCTGTAAGTACCTCCTCTTGTCTACTGTGTGAGAATATGCCTGCTACTCCCTCTATGCCTCAGGGATATCACTGGATATCCTGGAATGTAAAAGGACTCAATCACCCGGTCAAACGCACCAAAGTCCTTCAACACCTAAAGTCCCTACTGGTGGATATTGCCCTTCTCCAAGAAACCCACCTGTTGTCTAAATGTACTAACTGGTTAAAGAAAATGTGGGTGGGAGAGGCATTGGCTAGTTTTCCCACCACTAAATCAAAAGGGGTGACCATTCTCATCCACCGCGCCTCTCCTTGGGTGGTGAAAGATGTCAAAAAAGATGCTCAGAGTCGATGGCTTGTTGTGAAACTGTATTCTTCTGCAGGTACTATCCTGCTGAGTAAAGTGTATGCTCCCAATACTGTGCATGTCAACTTCTTTCCTGCTCTAAGCCAGGCTTTGTCAGCTCTGCAGTTGGATGGGCAGTTGCTCCCTGTAATACTAGGTGGGGATTTTAACATGGTAGGGGATATATTTTTGGACAAATCCCAACTTATCCTGCATGCTAACCCTAGAGCCAGACAATCTCTGCAAGTCATGGTAGAGGAATGGGCCCTCACTGACATCTGGCATAGGGACCACCCTACTGGCAAGGATTTCTCTTTTTACTGAGCTCCACATAACTCTCATAGCCGCATAGATTTCTGACTTGCTAATGATCTAGCAGCTGGATGTCTCTCCGACTCTGATATTGGCTCAATTCTAATTTCAGACCATGCCACTGTCTCACTCAGGTTTACCCCCTGGGAACCCCGTCCACCTGGCACTCGATGGCACTACAACCCTCTGCTATTCCAAGACCCTGATTTTCGCCCCCACTTAGTACAAGTGGCTAAGGACTACTTCTCCCTGAATACTGATTGTGGTGCAGCCCCTGGCATAGTTTGGGAGGCACTCAAGGCAGTGCTAAGTGGACACATTATTGCTTTCTCAGCAGCTCGGGACCATAAGCGCAAGGTGACCCTCACCCATCTTCAGGCAGAACTGGCCACCCTGGAGCGCCCCTTTAAATCTGCCCCCCGAGCTGCCCTAGATGGCCCTCAACACCAACAAATAGTCAGGCTTAAATACCAAATAAATACAATTCTGCATCAAATAGCAGAATGGTATCTCTTGAGATCGAAGTAAGTCTTTTGGGCAGGAGGGGAACATGCAGGGAAACTTCTTGCCTACCACCTTCGCAAGCAACAGGCAGCCACATGGATACATGCTCTCCGTACCTCATCAGGTTCCATAGCAACTAGTCCCACACTAATTAATACCACCATGCAGCAATTTTACCAATCCCTCTACCAGTCCCACTCCTCTAATACCACCCAGGAGCTACAGGTTCTCTTTGCTAAATTCTGTCAGAAAACTCCCTTACCAACTCTCACCCGGGAACAAGTGGCACATTTGGAGTCCCCAGTATCCTGTGTAGAACTTCAACTGGCACTCTCCCAGATGGCTTGTGGGAAAGCCCCTGGTTTGGATGGCATGTCCATGGAGCTCTACCAGGCCCTGGGCCCTGATATTATCCAGCCTTTGCGGCGTGCTCTCCAATCAGCCCACGTTGCCGGAACTCTTCCCCCCACTATGAAGGAGGCAATAATCTTCCTTTTACCTATAAAATCATCTGATCCTCTAGATTGTGCCAATTTCTGGCCAATATCCCTATTATTAGTGGACACAAAAATACTAGCCAAAGCATTAACTTCCAGGCTAGCGTCCATTGTTCCTTCAATCATACACCCCTCCCAATCAGGTTTTATGCAGGGCAAATCGGGGATGTATAATACCAGGCTCCTTCTCAATCTTAAGTGGTTTGCCTCAAAATCTTCTCTCCTCTTAGCAGCCTTAGTGATCAATTTTTCAAAGGCATTTGACTCTATTGAATGGGAATAGCTTTATGAAGTCCTCTCTAAGTATGGGTTCGGCACTTACTTTATGCAATGGATTCACACCCTTTATTCTTACCCCCATAGCATGTATTCTTACTAATAGTGGGATTTCCCCCCCTTGTGTGCTGCATCGGGGTACCAGGCAAGGTTGCCCAGTATCCCCCTTATTATTACTGATGGCTTTAGGTCCTTTGATAAGGACCTTTATCACCTCTCCACAAATTCAAGGTGTACTAGTGGCTCAACGCCCATATATGGTTGCAGCCTACGTGGAGGACCTTCTTTTAACCTTGACAAACCCCCCAACAAACTCTTCCAGTGGTACTCCAAATCCTAGATGACTTAGGGGTAATTTCCGGACTATGTATTAATCAGACAAAAAAAACACCTTGGCTCCCCTAAATAACCATTGTACCAAGACCTGCATTCAAGGTACTAATCAGACCTGGGCGATTAATGGGTTTAACTACCTTGGTATCTGTATACCAACGAACTGGTCCACACTTGAACCTGCTACTAGTGCAACTAAAGGTAGAAACAGAGAAATGGCACAAGCTGCAACTCTCTTTACCAGGCAGAGTGGCAGCTATCCGCATGCTTTTGCTTCCCTGAGTCATGTACCTTTTAAATAACCTCCCTATCACTCTATCATCCAAACTCTTCACTTCCTTAGAGAAATTAATGGCTAACTCTCTTTAGGAATCTAAATTGCCCAGGTGGAGCAAGCACAAGATGAGGGCGCACTGGTCACAAGGTGGCCTTAATGTCCCCTGGTTGGCTATCACCTATCCTGCATAGCTGCTCAGGCAACTAAATGGTTTGTGCCTACCTCAGTGGATCACCCACTATGGGTTCACTTAGAAGCTGATTTGGCAGGTGCAGTACCCCTGTATATGTTTCTTACCCCACACTCATGTCTGCTGCATTCCCTTCCGCCCACAGTGATTTGTACAGCCCATTCTTGGAAATGTCTTATGGCTAAATCTCACCTGCCTTTGAAGTCCTGGACCCCACCTATACAATATGCCCCTTTATGGCGCAATAGTATTATTAAAATTGATGGGGCACCAGTATATTGGTCCTCCTGGGACAAATCTGGAATCCAGGTTATTCAAGATCTTTCCCCCTCAGGTACGTATCCCTTGCTCCCTTTCAAGCAATTACAAAGGCAATTCTCATAACCACATAAAGACTTCTGGGGGTATCTACAAATTAGGAGTGCCCTACAGCCTCTCCTTCCCACATGTCAGGATAGCATATGATGGTCTTGGCTAGCTGGTTTGTATCAACTCTCTACTACTCAAGGTGTGATGGGTCAATTCTATATCTCTTGGAGATACAATCCAATGCAACTCTGTCCTGTAAAAAGAAATGGGAATCATATAATAGCGCCCCATTGCTGAGGACCAATGGAATTAAGTATACACTATAATTATAGTGACACCAGCAGTCACTTTTTGCAGCTAATAATCCTGTTGTTATGGCATCATACTCTGGCAGCTCTCTACACGTGGCTTGCTTAGCCATAGCAAATGCTGTTACTGCTCCCAAACGGAGGCACACATTCTCTGTATTTTATGGTCCTGTCCTAATTTGGCCCCATATTGGAGAATGGTAGCCTCAGATATCTCCTCAGTGCTAAAGCATCCAATGGTTCTTTCTGACCCAAGACTACTTATAGGAGATACTACCCACTTAGGCCAACTATCTAAACCATTCAAAGACTGGACCATGGTCGCTATCTTAGTGGCTAAACATCTTCTCCTCATACATTGGTGCCAGTCAGTTATCCCTACCTATTCTGCCTGGCATGCAGCTCTGGCCAGACTTTCCGTTTTTGAAAGACTCTCTCACCTTCATAAGGGTAGTATGCACCTTTACTATCGGAGATGGGAGCCATATCTCTGGTCCCCTTTTTGTAAACTCCCAGCATCACCTTCCAATCCCCCTACTTGAAAGGGTTGTCCCAAAACTCCTTTACTTAAACTTTAGACTAATACACCCTTAGTCTTGTCACCTGCTACATGGTGAAAAAAATCTACCTTGGCCTTGCACCCCCTGGGGTCTCAACTCTGTTACAACACCTAATTAACAAATGGTGCCTTTGGAGATCCACGCTACAGCTACTGAAAGTCTCCCACTGTCACTTTTCACAGGGACAATGCTCTTTTGCTTATCGAGCACCACTCTGGTTCAATGGCCTCAGCCCCACCATCTCCTCTGCCCCAACAATTGGTATGTTTAAAACTAGGCTCTGGGACTATCTCACTACCAACAGCTCCTGTGACTGCCCAACTTAACCTTGTTTCTCCACTTCCCCTGCCTGCTTTAGTGGTCCTCCCTCCCCCTCCTCACTGGATTCTACCCTCACATCTTGGTATACCCAGTGCTGCATTTTTCACCCTCTCCCTACCCTACCTACATTCCTTCTCCCCTCCCCCCTTCCCTCTCCTTATCACTCTGGCACTTCTTATCTGTTGTCTATTTTCTCTAACAAATGCCGCTGGCTGCCTTGCTTACAATGCTGCCCTTGAATTGTATTAATCTGTACTCTGTCTGCAAAGTCCACATTGTTGTAATGTCTGTCTTGATGTTCCCCATAATTTGTATTTCTCTGACATGGAACCTTTGTAAAAGAGCCTTGGCTCAAAGGTATTTGTAATCCTAGACTTGATAAATAAAAAAAATGAAATAAAAGTCCTGGTATTTGATCTTAGATGTAAGCACCAGCTTCCACCAACTCTCTTTGTTTACCTATGTTGTCCTTCCTAGAAAACACTATAACCCTAGGACAACTGCACTATGATTATTGTAAAGCGATTAATCTTTATGAGACATTATGTTCAATGGATGATATTCCTCATTATTATTGTACTATTCAAAGATGTATTGATGTCGGTAACTGGTTGGCTGTATTGCTCACTATTTACTGTATAAGATGCTTAAAACCACTCAATAAAATATTATACGATAAAAAAATGAATTGCTGTATAGAGAATGCATTCACTATTTTGCATTTTTTTATCTTTTTACGTCCGCTTGTGTGCATGCGCAAGGAACGTCTTGCAACAGTACGACTTTTGGAGTTGTGTGATCCTCCTCACAAATCCAGTGTTCATTGCAGCAGACATGACCCTACCAGACCAATATATGCTGAGCTGTGTATGACAACAGTTCGGCTGTGTTGGTCTTTACTTCTAAGAAAAGGTCTACTGCAATCAGCGGTTGTAGCGTGTATGCAGTTTACATATTGACATCAGCTGAACTGCTTATCATGCATAGCTCGGCATGAAATCCCTCCCGCTTCCTTCCTCTGCTAATGTCCTCCCCCTCCCTCATTAATGTTCTCCCTGGCCACCACATTGTCTGCCGAGAGGGGTGCCCAATCCCCCTAGGCTCATGCGCTCCCCCAGCACACTGTGTGGCTGGTGGGGGTGCCCAGTCCCCCATCAGCTGCAGCTCACCCCCATCAAACTACCAGTTGGCACGCTGGGAACCCACCACAGAGTGCTCATGCCTCCTCCCATGCACACTGTATGGCTGGTGGGGGTGCCCAATCCCGGCCGGCTCCAGTCCCCCCCCAACAAACACTTAGGTGGCACACTGGAAGCCCACCCCAGTGTACTAAAAGCGTCCATTTAAAAAAAAAATTTTGTGAAAGGAGAAAATGGTCTCTTGATGAGTCCCTGCCCCCCCGCCAACCCGCGCCTACCGTCTGTGCACCCACCTCCCCACACACCCCCTCACCCCATACTTATCTCTGGAGCCTGGCGCAATGATCTTTGGTGGACCGGGAACACGTTTGAACTCTTTAAAGCCGACCACAAACTGAGGAAATGCCGGTAAGCTGTATAATGGCATAAATAGGGTTTTTCCAACTTAGGTGCATATCTCAGCCATTTTTTTGACTTTTGGCACCAAATTTTCAACATGGGGCTCTTGACACCCCTTCTCATGAACTCAGTCACTGTCATGGCATTATTCAGTCCTGAAAGGTGATTTCGCAGTCACTGCGCGGAATCACCTTTTGGGACTGATTACTAAAACGACAGTGTCAGTGTTCATGAGGTGGGCTCTCAAAAAGACTATGTTGCAAATCTGGTAAAAAAATTCCAAAATGTGACTGTGTTACGAGCGTGCATTGCGCAGTTTCCAAGCACACTCTTAAGTTCACAAATTTGTAATATTTTCACTCCAGATTTTCAACATAGGCTTATTTCCACACCTCCTTACGAACAGCATAGCTGCCATGTTTCACATCCAGGCCAAAATATGTTTTTGCGCTTCCGGTGCAAAATAGCGTGATCGCTGTTGGAAATCAGTGTTCCCTACAGAGTAAGACAATCACAGTGACACTGTTCATGAGCAGAGGTCCTAAAATGCCTATGTTGAAAATATGGTAACAAAATAAAAAATGGCTGTGATACGAGCTTGAGTTGCACAGTTTCTACGCACACTCATAAGTTTGTGAATTTGTAATATTTTAACTCCAGATTTTCAATAGTGGCATTTTACCACATCTCCTTCTGAGCAGTACAGCTGTCATTTTGCACATCCTGGCCGAAACGTGTTTTCGCACTTCCGGCATACAATAGTGCGGTCACTGTGGGAAATCATTGTTCGGTACAGAGTAAGAAAATCACAGTGATGCTGTTCATGAGCAGACATCCTAAAATGCCTATATTGAAAATGTAGTAAAAAAATTCCTAAAAATGTCTATTTTATGAGAATGCATTGCACAGTTTCCACAAGCACTTGTATCTTCTCGAATTTGTAATATTTTCACTCCAGATTTTCAACATTTGCATTTTCCCACATCACCTTATGGACAGTACGCCTGTCATTTTTCACATACTGGCCAAAATGTGTTTTCACACTTCTGGCACAGAATAGCGTGGTTGCTGTGGCAAATCAGTGTTCAGTACACAGCAAAAAAATCATAGTGACAGTGTTCATGACAAGAGGTGACAAAATGCCTATGTTGAAAAGTTGGTGAAATAATTCCACTGAATGACTGTTATAAGTGCATGTTGAGCAATTTCCACACAGGCTCATAACCTTGAGCACAACCAATGCGTTAGGATTCCCAAGACAGACAGTTAAGAAGTATTAGGGTGAAATGTTAATCAGATGCAAGAAGAGTTGCAGAGAGGTACGCTGTCGAGATATGGATGCTGAAGGGACGTGGATACAACTGAGGGGGGAGGGCCTGCATAAATGTCAAATACCAAGGCAAATACCTGCAAGCAAACATTCTGCATTGACAAATACTCGCTTATACAAGTTTTTTCACACTTTTCTTCAATGAGATTAATGCATATTTTGGGGCACATTGTCATTTTAAGAATTAGGTCAATATATAATGAGCATGTAAATATGAGAATGGCCTCCATGAAGAAAAGTGTATGGTCAAAATCGGTCGGGGCCTTTGAAGTCTGACCTTAATTGGTGGCTGTAAGTGCTTTTGCACACTATTAAAATAACAATATTCATATTTCGTGTCAGCGGTGGTCTTTTTTGTTTAGATTGTATCTATTTTGACCAGGCATGACTGTGAGTGGAGCTGCTTTTCTACCATCTGCATCAACCATTAAAAGTCAGGAACTGAAGCTGCTCTAAAGCAAGTCACCTGAGCTTCTTTCTGATCTTAAGTCACTGAAAAGGCAATGCATTTCACTACCACTTGACTCTTGGAAGGAACCCTGGGACATCCCTTATTTTACCTGGCAGAATTGTCCTGTTCAGCATCCATCCCATATGTGAAAGGGGCTGGTCACACAAAGAAGATACTGTAAACTCAGACTTTAACAGCAGACATTCATAATACTCTATGATGTTAAAGCAAAATTAAATTTGGCACAAATAAAGGCACTACTTTCCCTCTTGCAGTGTTCTGAGCTTGCATCATTTGTTTGATGTGTCCCAAAATATGGTGCCAGTGCTTCACATTTCAGTGACAAAAGATTAAGCGGTAAAGACAAAAATGTATTTGCACTACTTAACACTACAGTAATGTATGAATCTGGCCAGGCTTCCCCTCCCAACCAGCACTGCCCTTTGCAATACCTTCCTCCCAACTCACTCCTATAGACCACTGCCTTTTGTAGGCAACACACTCCAGCCCTGAGCCCACCCCACCACCACCACCACCACCTCATGGATCCCTAGTGTTCGACTGGGGGAGCATGGTGGCTAGCCAAGAAATTTTTAGCAATGTTCCCAGCAAGCTTAGTTGGTAACTGTGCTATGAGGAACTAAACAATAATACTCCAATCTCATCAGATGTCAGTGTTTGTTTATGTCTTTCAAATTTAACTGTGCATGCTGATGTTTGGTGCATCTGCACAGTATGGACGTGTTTGTCTTGGAGTTGTTCACAGATACCCTCCTCCTTACCCACAGTGCATAGCATCCTCCTCCACTTGAAGCCCTGTCCTCATCTTGTTCCTTTGTAGCTCCCTCCACCTGTAATTCCTCATCAAACCTTGCATTTGCCTTTAATTTCAAAGGACTCTCCAATCTTCTTTTTTTTTTTTTTTTTGCCTTTGCTCGCCTGCTTCTTGCACCAGCTTTGCTCCCAGTTCTACTTTCTCAGAAGTCATTCTCATACAGCACTTAATGTTGGCTGTTTCATTGCTGTTCTTGGCAGCACATAACCAGAAGTAATGTCACAGTGATGGTGCTTTTGGTCATCTGCAACCAAACCATTGCAAGCAGTGTGAAACAGCCAGCAATGAGAATATTGTGACAATGGCTTTTGCAGAGGTGGCATGCCTGAAGTTTCTTAGGGACCTTGGCGGAGGTGGAGACAGCAGAGGTTCTTGTGGTTGTGAACAAAATGCTCACTCTCTTTCTCAGTTCTCTCTCTAAACCCTCATAAAAGAGAAAAAAAAAAAAAGAAAAAATCCTCTGCAGTCCTATCTGACTATATGATCTGGGCATTTGTAATTCCACTATATGAAGTACAGTACTGTAGGAATGTACCACTGTTGGACTGGATATTGTACTTAGGTCTGGTATCTAAGCAGATGTTCCTTAATCAATTTTCTCCAAAACTGTGCATGTATTTGTTTGTCTATGCAATCCTTGTGCTGCAGCTGTTGTATATCAATTGTATATCTGCTGTCTCCAGAACTGTTAAAGCAGCAATTCATGCTATGGCGAAGATTTTATATTAAAGTATATGGCTTATATTCACAAACATTACCTCTAACATTAGCACCACTTAGCTGTCCCTACTTCAATTGAGCACTGTGCCATTGAACAACATAGGAGACTACTGAATCAGGTTAGTAGAGATAAAGTAAAGTTGTGCTAATACGGGGTGTTGGAGGGTACTTTTCATGAATATAGGCTATTTGATCTATTTTACTGTAGACAACACTTTTATACTCCATTGAACAATACACTCATCTTCTTTTTGAGTCTGCTTCAGCAGTTTTTGAGACCTACATTAATCAAAACAGCCCTTCTTTTTTTTTACTTTCTATTTATGCTCGCCCTGACCCCTACACTCCGCTGCCTTGAGAGTCATCCATGGTGTCTGTCTTGCCCCTTCTTGCCTAGAGCCTGCAGTAGTCCCTCCACGTAGCCATGGTTTGCACCCCAGGCAGGGATGAGGTGGGGGCCCATACACCCCAAACATCTTTTGTTCATCAGGGCATCGGTCCGGTACAGGCAAAGGAGCTGGGGATCTGCGCCATGGTGCTCCATCTCCCCAGAGTGCAGGGAGCCATTTTTTCCTTGTTCTGTACTGAGCATGAAGTGCATCCTGAAGTCAAGGCATGACTGTCCATGTCCGCCGTGCCTCCTCCTCTTTTATGAGGCTGGGCATTTGCTGTACCCCAAGCCTATGCCTGGGACCAGTCAAGCACAGAGTTGAAGCCTGTTCTCCCTCCCCAGAGAAGGTGAGTGGTCCTCTGAATGATCTGCTTCCTCACCCCCAGCCAGCCCTCTAGCTCCCGGGCTCATTCCCGAACCCGGGTTGTCAGCGTTGCAAGCAGCAAGGCTACTACTGTACCAGTGGGCCATCTAAACTGCCCTCCTTTTAATAAACATTAGATAGCTCCAGGTTTTCATCAATTTTTATTTGTTATTTTTCTGCACCTCACTTTTCATAAGATCAGGGAGCAGTCTCTGTTACTTGCTAATTCACCCCTCATCACAAGACAAGTGATGTTAAATTATGGGAATTCTAAAATGACCGAGAATAATAATGAAAACCAGTGTTTAGCCATAGTAAAAGGAATACTCGTTACATTTTTCAAATTAAAAAAATAATAAAGCAGTCTCAAAACAGGGAGAAGAGTATATTTGAAGACACAAGAAAATATCAATATAAACCAGAATTTAAAAGTTGTGCATCTATCATTTACAACTTAACATCTTAATAAAAAGTGATGTTTTATCTCCATACACTATCTTACCAAGCATCAGTATTAATCAAGCAATAAATAAAAAATAAATGCATACATATATGTTGATTCAAAGACATGTTCATAGGTGTATATAATAATAGATAGTGAAAGTACTGTAGTACAGAAATAAAGTACAGTATCTAATAAGCCTAATTATCAACTCTGTTGTTATTAATTCTGCTAGATTGTATTACCATAAATATAGCTCTGAAAATGATTGCTTAAAAATGTGATTAGCTAGATGCAACTAAACTATACAATTCTTCCTTCCTTTAATTGACTTAGCAATGTCAGCATTATGGCATCCATTATCAGAAGTGCTTTGATAGGAAATGCAGATATGGAAATAATTAGTGAGTTCCATTATTTTTTACATTAACACTTTGACTCAATTATTAGTTCATGCAGAGATAACACAAGGTCTCTTACTCTACTGGCATTTTGACAGAACCAGTCATGCCTGTGCAATCAGGGATAGTTGAAGCAACATGACATACAAATCAGCCTTCCAATGAACAGTATTAACTCAGTCAAGGGAATATAAATGTGGAATGTTTTTATAACATAATTACAGTAGTCCAGACCCAGTAGTTGCCATCAGAACTGGTATACCATAGCATCACATTTTTCTGGACATATATACCTATAAATCAGACAGTGCTGCTAACATTGTGCAGTTTACAGTATATAAAGTGTATAATGGAATGTTGTTAATGATAGAAATCCATCACTTTCAAAATGTTGTTATGCTGTAGTATCTACATCATTGTAGCTACACAGCTACTACAGCATAACAACATTGAACGCTGTAGCACAGGTGGGTTATTTGACCAAGAAGTGGCAGCGGCAGTGAAAACAACAGTGAAGCGGAGTGGCACAGTGGATTAAAAAACAAAGTATGTCTCTAAATAGTCACGTTAAGTATCTGCTTTCATAGCAGTTGGCATCCTACATTATAGTAAATAATGGATACCCAGGTATGGGTAACAAGCTGGTTAGTTCATCTTGAGGTTGCCAATAGCAACCTAACTTCTCAAGCTATGCTCTCGATGTTCAAATGGTTGCCATGGCAACCTCTCAATGTACTAACCAGCTTGTTACCGATAGGTAGGTATCCATTATTCTCTATATTATTTTAGCTTAATGCAGTTGTTCAAAGTTCTGTTAATGTGCTTACTCTAACCCATACCAAACCACAGAAACAAAATAGAAATATGGTATGATTCTCCTTGGAGGAATTCCCCTAATATCTTTTGCAGCTTTTTTTGTGTTTTGGCAAATGATTGTTCAGTGTTAGAAGTGCCAAAGAAACAGGATAAACTTCACAAGGATGAGTCAAATGAATACAGTTTATATAAGTGTCAGTGGCTCAGCAGGTAGTACATTCACCTCTGAGGCTAAGAAGTCAGAAGGCTGTGGGTTCTAACCCCACACCACGCACTTGCGTTAAATCCCATTACTGACACTGTAGTGCAGCATGAGTGGGTGCTGCACTCCTGAGATGCTGTCTTTTGGATGAGATGTTAAACCGAGGTCCCATCTGCCTGGTCTGGCAGATGTTAAAGATCCATAATAGAAACATAGAGGTTGACGGCAGATAAGGACCGCAAGACCCATCCAGTCTGCCCATTTATTTTTCTACCTTATAACTGTGCCATCGGCCTTTGCTCTGTCAGTGGCCTATCTATTCATACTCATCTGTATTGCTTCCTTATTCCTATCCCATGCCTGCTTGAAGCCCTGCACTGTATTCATAGCCTCCACTTCCTGAGGTAGGCCATTCCATGCATCCACCACTCTTTCTGTGAAAAAGAATTTCCTCAAATTCCCCCTTAATCGACCTCCCTCTAATCTCATGCTGTGTCCTCTCATGGCACTTCTCAAAAAGAGTAGGGGGAGTTTTATATTGTGAAGAATCGAACAATACTAGGGAACAGTATGTCTAAAAACTTAATGAAAAATTGTCTAGGGGGACATTAGTATATCAGAGTACCTCTTTTTTTTTAACATGTCATATTTTCTCCCCTTGGCAACCACTGACCTGCTTTTTTAACTCCAGCCACCGCTGCAACTCCACCTTCATCCCAAAGTGCTGCACGCCCAGCTGGCAGATGCAGCTCTACCCTCAAAGGGGGCACCCCCCCATTACCCCCACGACAAGTGAGGAACCATTACTGGCATGAGCCATCCAGGCGCTGTAGGCCAGTGGAGTCCAGCCATCAAGCTGCCACGGTCCGTGCTGCTCATTTTTCTGGTTTTCTGGGCCCCAGGAGTGCATGCATACAATGACATCTGGGCACATATGTGCCAATGTCTGCTGCACTCCATATTTGCTATGCCTCACTCCAACTGTGCCCCTGGTCATCACTAGGGGCTGCTGTAGAGCACTTGATCCCTGGATCCCTCCCCAGGGATAGGAGAGCATTCCAACGGATGCTCAATCCTTATCCCCCTGCTGACCCCTGATGGCCAAGGCTCGTGTCTGAACCCGGGTCACCAGCATGGCGTGAGGAGTGTTGTCCAGCGCCTCAACCCTCAGCACCACCAGGCCGGTGATCAGAGTAACTCTAAACATAACTCAGTGTACTAGGTATATCTTTCTTATTGCATACAGAAACCTAATAAACCTCGAGGTATGTCACTAAAACTAGAGGTATTGTCTTCAAAACTAATCATGTTCTGAGACCTACTCAATTTTTAACTAAGGCCAACTATCTATCATGGCCTACAATCTTATATACCATCAGGGCATGTATCTTAACCCTCCTCCCCCACCCCCGTTATTAGTTTTCCACCCTCTTTTATTTTCCTTTCCCTTTTCCTTTTTTTTTCTTTCTTTTTTCATTTTATCCACCCCCAACAGTGTTTCCATAAAGTATCCATATTCTGAACAGAATCGTGTACTTTATCATGTTCATAACTATATTTGACCTATCTCTTGATCTTTATGATCGATTTGTGTGAAGACATATCATGTTTTTGCAAGACCCAATGGCATCTTACCTGCCAAATATGGTACATCAAAACCCCACAGATTAATCTAAGTGTGCCCACCCTATCTTTAGTCCATGGGCTCTGGTAAATGCCCAAGATTAACACCTCATATGTCATATGTTGAAAATTTGCATCTTGAATCATAAGGCCCAACTGGTTCCAAAATGAAACTGCAAACAGACAGTTAAAGAACAGATGTCCCTGTGTCTCAAAAACCATATTACATATATTGCTAAGACAATAACGCTCAACCAGGCCTTTATGTTTATGTCTATCCCTTACTCCCACTCTATCATGACATGCCAATCATGTAGTATCCCATAGGAATTTAGGAATTCTACAGTCTAGTAGTTGTCAGGTAGTGACCTCAAGCCCCTGTGGTGTACCTCTTGGGAAAGCAAAAGGTTCTGTGAAATGTTCCAAAATAATTTGTTGGTACAAAAGTTTCCATGAAAGGGTCCTGAAATCAGTGGTAGCAATTATCCAAGTCCTAAGTTTTGAAATAAATGGCGAACATAGGCAGATGTGGTTAAGTTCTAGAGTTTAAAGGTCCATTAATCCCTTTCCCAAACTGGCATAATCTTAGTAAATCAAGACTGTCCCCATTCCACCCAACTTTGTGTCTCTTTCCTGAGTCCAGGTACTATATTCTCATACCAAAAAATAGAGTGGAAAACCACCAACAGGTGTATCATACCTATATCCCCCAGTGGGATAGATCTATACAAAATATTTTGTTTAATGGGCTTCAGATGGCTCCCCTAAATGACTCTAAAAAACACATTGTAGAGTCTAGAGTCCAGAGCGGCGGGGGGGGGGTGGAAATATGGACCCTACAAGTAGTAAAATTGAGATAATAAAAGTTTTAATCAGATAGACCCTATTAAGTTTGGTAATCTGAAGGCCCTGCCATGCCCTTATCCGGGTTTCGCAAACTGCCAGTTTTAATTCCCAGTTCATTATCTCCATGCCCTGAGGGCCAAACTTGATTCCTAATATAAAGGCCTCCGGAACCACTGGCACCTTACAGATCTGTTTTAAAGGGGGCAGGCTTCCTACTAGCAGAGTCTGGCTTTAATGGAAATTTATTTTTGCACCTGTTGTCTCTGAATATGCCACTAGGATGTCATAAACCCTATCCTCTTTCAAGTGTGAAGAAATAAAGAGGCAAAGATTGTCTGAATAGGCCATTACTCGAAGAGGAATTGTATGTGGGGTCAGGGTCATGCCCGTAATATGTTGAGAAAGTTTGATATGTTTCACTAAAATATCAATATAGGAAGTATACAACAGGGGGCTCAACGGGCACCCCATCATACCCCCCATCTCAGCAGGATTCGTCTACTAAGTGTCCCATTTAGGAGAAGGTGAAAGTGTGCCTAGCCATATAATGTAGTATCATCCCTAAGTGCCCTCTTGCGAATACTTCACAGAGGCATATTAAATTATCTTTCAATGTACGGCCTTGAATAGCACAATTTTGAAATTGTGAGATGACTTTTTTAGCCATATCACTAAGTCTAGAATTTAACAACATAGGTAGCAACTTCATATTCATATTTAGTAATGAAATGGGTCTCCAGTTGTTGATTTCTAACTTTTCTCCTTTCTTGTATAACAAAATTAGAAAGACTTTCCCATATCATCTGGAATATTCAAATTGTTTAGAATGCCATTGAATAATTTAACCAATAAGGGAATAAGTAGTTGTTGGAATGTGTTATAAAAGTGGGATCCTAACCCACCTGGACCCAGGGCAGTGTTTAATTTTCACCTTAGTATTGCAGCTCGGATTTCATCCTCCGAGATTGGGCCCCTCATCCCCACCATTGCTGCTGGATCAATTTTTGGGGCTGGGATAGCAGCTAAAAATTGCTTCAAATGCACCATAGTAGGCATTGGAGCTCCCAAGGTTGACTGTAAATGTGTGTGGATTATATTCAAGATACCCCCAAAGTCTGTATGCACCACGCCTGAATCATCCCTAACTGCTTCCCACACTTTCTGTTTCACATGAGTTTGACAGCCCTTAGAAATATCTAATGATGTTTGGGTATCTTGTGTGCCTGCTGATTGCTCCATCTGCAGGGATTGTGCTTTAGAATACAGATACACTTTCATTTCATTCTTAATAGTCAAAATTTGTACCGAATTGTAAATATGATAAATGTTTTGACTTGTGATCAACTGGTAGAGGTGTTTACGAAGTTGTAAATATTGAAAATAAGCAGATTTCCCTTTCTGCCCTCCCAATTTTTTAAATAGCTGGCTAATGGTTACTTTTGTCTCCATCCACCACTTTCCTACAGAATCATACCAGGCTATTAATGCAGCTCTGGCCAAAAGGTTTTCCTTCACTTTTTGTTGTATATCTGGGTCTGTTAGTAAGGAATTATTAAGGTGCCAGTAACCCGATCCTATGTTGTTGCTTGTAGCTGACCCAGCTTAACTTCTAAACAGAAATGATCTGAAGATGCAGAGGAGAAAGTGTTGGCAGACAAAATAGCCCAATGTTTACAGACAAAAATGTAATCTATTCTAGAAGATAAAGAAGCCCTATAGTATGTGTGACCCCCTTCAATGTGCAAAACTCAAAATGTGTCCCTTAACTCTGCTGTGCTTAAAAGGTGTTTTAGTTGTTTGGTATCATAGTACAGTATAGGCATGGTTCCTGTCTTATCTTGTAAATTGAGAGGGCAATTAAAATCACCTCCCCCAAATTAGTTTCCGATATGTATGCAAGTATGGTTGAAAGGACCTAAAAGTTGGACCCTAGCCCATTTAGTTTGTGGTGCATACACAACTCTTATTCATAGTTCTTGTGAGCGATATGTCACATCAAGAAATAATGCGCTACTAGGGTCCACCTCTATAATCTTGACAGGTTGTACAGAGCCTTGAAATAAGATACCCATGCCAGAACATGCATCCTCCCCAAGTGACCAAATAGAAGAGCCCCAGAACCACGCCTTTTTTGGCTGATAAATATCTGCCTCAGAGTGGAGCCTGGTATCCTGTAGGAGGAATATGTCTGCTTGTCTATTGTGTAAAGCCTGGAATATAATACCACTACATCTACGATTTTTGATACTATTTGCATTTAGTGAATGGACTGTGATACTATCTACAGCTGAGTGAGGCATTCTAAAAACTTGGGGGGGATGAAAGTTATCTCAGGGAATTTCCTTTTTCTTTCTTGTTCTTTTCCACACTCTAGACCTCTCCCCTATTTCTTCCTCCATGTCTGAAGTTTCTTTTTGGGAAGAGACTATGGAAGAGGCCTCTGAGTCCTCATCATCCTCTTCTGCTGAGGGTGTAAGTGCAGCATATTTGTTACTGTCTGACGTATGGACTGTATGAGGAATTTTAGCCTTAGGAATATTCCTGGTCAATTGCCTTTTCCATTTCACCAGTTGGAACCCATCCTCAGATGGGGGTGAGTGGTGGGGGAGGCATTTCCGAAGTCTGACTCGATGGTTCAGAGGGACCTGCTTGTACATCAGTGATTTCCACAGCATCCTGATTCTCTTTTTCAATCTCCTCTGCTGTTATCGTATGAGTTGAATGATCCGTGAGGGGGTCTTCCACTTCCTCCTGATAAATATTTGGCTCTACTGATTGTACATTGTGTTCTTGCACTAGACTCAAACTTTGATGTTGTTCTGACTGTTTCTCTTGTGCAGTATGTATAATAGTATCCTGATCCCAAAATGTGTCTTTGTTGTGCACAGCCCACGGGCATTGAAGAAACAAGTGGCCATGTTCTTTGCAGAGATTACATTTTGGTGGGTTTCTACATCGATTACTTCGATGTCCCATTTATAAGCAGAAGTTACACATCAGGGCCTCACATGCAATATTTAAATATGAACAGGACCCGCAATGGTGACAGGTTTTTGGCTGCCCTGGGTAAAAGCAAAAGCCTCTATCCAATCCCAAGTAAAAACAGCTAGGTAAGTGTAATGGGCCTGCTTTGGCCATGTGTAACTTTACTTTACTTTACTGTGATTTTCCACACCCCTGCCAAAATATTTTCACTGTCATTGATTGAAGTGGGTCTAACATCTGCACATTGTTTGACTCAATTCAAAATGTCTTATACATGCACGTTTTCATTATGAAATAAGATGGTTATAAACTTAACAGCTGGTCGAGTAAGCGAGATTGCTACAAACAGACTCCATACTGGTGTTTGCTTTAAATATGCACATTTTGACCAAAATGTTTCAAGCTGTATGGGTGTGTTAAAACTGATATAAAAAACGATGTCTCCTGATATGTGAATTAAAGCAAAGATATTTACAGCCTGGAACTGCATCGATTCTTTCAAAAGTTTGCATGCCACATACACCCTATCTGGCTGCATTTCTAAACCTCCTCTGTATTTTACGGGAACAGCATTTTTTCTCTCTCTAGGTTTCCCTAAATTAGCAAAGAAATCTGCCTTTCATCTTCTTGGATTATGTTGTGGACAAGGAAGGAAGGGGAGAGTGGGGTTGCGAGTGGCTTCCTACTCAGGAGCTTCAGTGTCCCCTGGTTCCTCCACTATATCCTGCTGTTCCACTGAATCAGCCCATGACAATTTTAGTACAGTCTGACTGTTCCTAGTGTTAGGATTCTGTAATACATTCTCTGACAGAATTGTACTATCAATTGCTTTATCCTTATTTGACCTTGCATTTACTTCAGCCCTGTTTTGTCCTGTAGACATCCGGCTAATGTTAGAGGTAACAGTTTTAGGCTCAGAGCTACCATAAAAAACTTTGGTACCTGATGTTGAAGTAGTCAGATTCATAGGCATACCTATGTCTCCTTGCTGTTTATGAATCTCTCTCTGGATCATGGCCCACCTTCCTGAGGGGCCTTACCATTAACGTCAGCATGAGTGCCATGCTCCTGTGCACCGAACGACTCTGATTCAGAAGCAGGGGCCATGATTTGTGCCACCATTGGTGTGACCCCTGGGAGCCAGCTCCTGCCATCAGGAGCAAGTTTCCAACCCACTGCTGTGAGCATACAATCCAGGGACCATCTATCCTCACCACTATTGTGTGCTAATTCCATTATCTCCCTGTCCAGGGAGTCCCCCCTTGTACAGCCGGTATCCACCCTCTTGTTGGTGGGTTGCTCTCTTTTAAACCCATAATCTTAATCTTGAAGAGAATTTGTCTTGTACCTGTTGCCTCACTCATTGCTGTGTGCAGCCCTGTGGTGGCTGCCAATTCCTGATTAGGTATTTCCCTTAGAAATGGGTTCATGCCATCTTCCGTAACTTCCATTACCTCCGTACCTTCCATAATTACTGGTATCACAGTATCTACAGTACTTACCAGTATGTCCATTGAACTTTGAAACTCTATGTGTTCTACTGCAAGGAGCTCCGCTCCCTGACAACCTCCTTCATCCTCATCCATCTGCATTCTGCCAGTCATTCTTCCAGCTGGAGTGACTCAGCACCCCCTACCTTCGAGTAGGGGAATTTCCCCAGTGCCCAGGCCAGATATCCCCCCATTCACTGAAAATACCACCAACAGCTTAATTTGGTTCAAGGTCAGTTGGCATTCATCTGTAACCCCCTTCCCCAGGTCATGCCTGAAAATAGACAGCATATGTCTAGTGCAATTACCCGGTCAACACTAAATAAATAAATAAAATATGTGGCAGTATACAGCAGTTTACTTGTATAGTAAACATAATGTTATAGTTAAAAATATACTGATGCACAGTTTTATGTGACAAAGTATGTTAGTATACATTGATCCATGATAACTTTATTAGCAGATGTTAACAGGATTCCATGGTTTCATTTAATTTCAGAACCTCTGAGTTTTAACTATGATCTGATGCCAAATTAGAATTGGGAGAACTTGGGAGAATGTGATGTTTTCCAATTGGTTGACCACTGGCAAAGCAGGTCTTAAGGATTCCAGTTTCCACTCAGCAATTCAGCATTTCAACGTCATGATATAGCAGTTTTTATAAGATGCACAGAATAAGAATGGACAATACATGTTCTTGGCAAGCCACATAACTTACAGTAGTCAATCAGCAACACTGGAGATTGTGAGTGCCTACTGTTGCACCTATCACAGTACCATTTCCAGCTCTCTTGAACAGGGAAAAGATGTAGTTACTAAAAGAAGCTCTTTAATGTGAAAATAAAACACTGAATTTTCATCAGAAAGCTTTGGAAAAAAGTCAGAAACTCGTGCATTATTATTCCAGTTAGCTACAGTAATTTATTACTTTTAAGTGTAGTTACAAGCAGCACAGCAGCCAGGATATTAAAATCATGCTGCAGGTTACTGGAGATAGTACACAGTGTGAACATGCTCTGTCAGATGCAGGTCCTGTTGCAGCAGGAGCAGGCCAAGTGAATTTAGTCAATGGAGAGAGGTACAAGGGAGATTTGAGAAAGATTTATTTGACAACTATTGATGTTTGTGTTGGTTGTGCAGGGGGCACAGAAATTCATCTTTATTTTCTAATTCTTTTACCCCTGCAACATGAGCAGGGCAGAGTGACTTTAGAAAAGTCAAAAACACCAAGTGCTTCAAAAGCAAAGATTCAGATGGAAGCCCAAAATACTATCAGACAAGCATTAATACAACTGGTGGCAGATTACTGCGGTTACTAGCAGTTAACGGCAAGATGGATACTGTGTTCTGTCTTGCTGTTATCTGCTACTAGCTGCAGTAAACTGCCACCAGTTTGGGGCGCTATCAACACTATTCTAAAGCTTATTTGACAGCATTTTGGGCTTCTAGCTGTATCTCTGCTTCTCAAGTGCTTGGTAGATTTGGCTTTGCTTGTGTTTGTGCAGGGGTTGGGTGGCCTTTCACTGAGCATCAACCCTGCATGGGTGGAATTCTGGCACCAATGCAGATGAATTGCAAGGTCCCCTTCTGCCAGCACTTTCTTGTGTTCTTATGTTCTTACCCAGCCTTTGTAACTGTTACAGTGTGAATTTAGCAGGCTTCTAAAGGTACAGGGCATGTTTGCCTCCAAACCTACCCCTTTGTAGTATCCAACTTCCCTCCTCCTCTTCCCCAAGCTGAAATTCAGCCATTCAAACATTACTACTCCAGAGGACATAATCATTAAATCATTAAGCACTGAATAATAAAGAGATGAGCTGACTGCTTCTGCAGGGAGCACATTTTAAAACTTTTCTAATGCAGCTCAATGTCAATATCCTTTAACATATGTGAGGCTTCAAGGGAGGGGAACATGGGTGGTACATGGGGTTAGTAAGGTGAGTGTTTTATTAATTATGAGTCTTGGGAGACTTGATGGGATGGGGAGGGTGGTAGTTACTTGATTAGAGAAGGTGAGGGATTATTTGTTACAGAATGAGGCTTCCATATTTCATTAATGGATCTTAGTTGGGACTGTGAGGGTGAGGCAGGAGGGAACTAGCGGGTAGCTGAGTGGAGAGAGATGTCCTGAGTTTTTCTTGTAGATGAGCTGGAGTGGGTGATATTTCCACAATGGGTGAAGATGAGTACGGAATAAAAAAGTTGTATTTTTTTAAGTGTGCTCTTTGTATAGTTCTTTGTCCAGTGAAAACTAAACATACTGGCAATTGATCAGCACATTCACTGGTAACGATCAACTATTCATAGACTTCATGAGGTGAAATGTGGCTTTGCCAGGTGAAGAACTATACAAAGCGACACTTTATACTACCCAAAGTTAGAAAACATCAGAAACATTTTGCAACAAGTTGCTCAATTTTGCACATTGCTAACGATGGCCCCCTAAATCCACTAAGGGCATATTTCAATTTGTGTGATGCAAAGATCTGCTACAGTAAATCTTTGTATTAAGATATTAAGAACAAGTGTTTTGGCTGATCATCTAAAGCAAGAACAAAGCATCTTTCTAACAGTCACATTGATTCTCATTTCTCACACAGGCACACACACGCCAGAAGCAGCAGAGACAGATGGGCATGTGTGGGGGGATAAATTGCTTTGTTCAGATAATGCAGTCACTATGGCAGCCACAGCAACCAACTGATGCATCCCCCATACTTTCACTGTTTTAAAAGCACCACTACACCACCACATAAAAAAAATGAAAAAATTAATAGAGAGAAAGGAGGCCTCATAGAGTAGAGATAAACTTAGGTGCCACCACACTTTGGCTAGGGGTAGAAAAGTACATAATGTGAACAAATGTGGCACACTCCATGAGCAAATCTTAATAAATGGTCTCAAAAATAGACAAGCAGTAAATAACAATGGCACAGTGAGACTGACCAGCCCCAACATTTCACGGACACACTTCTGCTTTGACAGGTGTTTCCTACATGGTCCTAAAGTGTCCCATTCATACGCCCTAGAGAATGATTTATGTAGCAATTGCAATTAGAGGCATACTTTTTCTAACCTGCAATACAACACATTAACAGAGGCTAGAAAGAAAAAAAAGTGAAAAAGTGGAAGAAAAAAAAACACTGCATAATATCCTACTTTAATAAGTTTGGGCACCCAAGTATGTTAAAATGAAATAATAGCCTTAGAAAAACAAAGCAGAAAAACACCTGCTGTTCATATATAGGAATGTTACACAGTAACAAAAACAAAATGTAGTTTTGCAATACAAAAAGACAAAGGCAGAAGGTAAGTTTGGGGGCAACAAAAGAAGACAAATCCTCTGAGAACTATCTCAGTATCCCACATATACACCTAATAATAAAGTGAACCATGATAAACAAGCATTGGACAGTGCCAATGATGTTTAATGTATTTTTTTATAATGCAAATGTGGGTGCCACACCTCATATTCAATAACAGTGCTGCTGATGTTTGTGGGGGTCAAGTGGTTAGGGTGATAGAAATGCCACTCTGCAGCTTCAGTAGTGCTAGTGGTAGTGGTGTCCATTGGTTGTGCTAGGGTGAAAAGAAGCGGTGCGCCGTGGCTTCAATAGTACCAGTACTGCACTTGCTGTACTTGATGTTACTCTACCAATAGATCTTACTGCTTGTGGTGGGAGGGCAGGAAAGGACAACATGAGATACCAACACTGATGTGTTTATTCATTAATCAGTTCATTAGTTATAAACAACATGACATTAAAAGGCAGTTGAAAGTAATTTTTATTTAACTAGTTGATCTGAATCCATCATACCAGGCTGCCTTGCAATGTAAAAGATCTTCCTGACAGACACCAGTTAGAACTGCATAAACAGATTGTAGTTTGGAGTGGATGTATATACATGTTTGAGTGGTGTGCATACACACACACACACACACACACACACACACACACACACACACACACTTGAACTGGGGAAATATTGTCATGGCAACATTCAACAATCCTTTGATTACTTGTATCAGACTTTGCTGTGTGAAATACAAAAAAAACATGCATTAGCTTTTTACAAAAGACCTTATGATTACTGGCAAATCAGTTACAAAATGTACATGACAAACAAGAAAATGCCAGTTAGGAACTGTTTATAAAACTGATGGACAATTGTTTTCCTATGTATGATGTGAGAGTACACCACTTCATAGTGTTCATTTTTTCAATCAAAGCAGAATATACACACCCTTGCAGCTACAAGCCGATTGATGTGTAAACCAATAACTCCCAGGCAGCCTAACGTTTGTTTCCTCAACAGACAGCCCAGTTACTACAAAACTCTGAGAAACACAGAGACATAGAACTTGATGACAAATAAGGACTGCTTGGCCCATCAATTCTTCCCATTTCCCAACCTATTGGATAAGCTTCAGATTCTAGTTACACAACAGCCTACTTCCTTCTATACCTCACTATAATTGCCTTATGCCTGTCTCATATTTTCCTGAATTCCCCCACTGTTTTTGACCCCTCAACCTCCTCAGGAAGGTGGTTCCATGTGTCCACCACCCTCTCCATGAAAACATACTTCCTCACCTTGCCCCTAAGCTGTCCCCCCTCTATCTTAAATTGTGCGCCCTGTTCTTGTACATCTCTTTTTCTGAAAGATGGTCCTGTCTTGGATTTTGTTGATTCCCTTGAGGTACTGGAAAGTTTCTATCATGTTTCCCTTCTCCCTCCTTTCCTCAAGGATATACATATTAAGCACTTTTAGTCTTTCTTCGTATGGCTTCTGTTGCAGATCCTGCACATTTTAGCTGCCTTCCTCTGGACTGCATCCATCTTGTCTATGTCCTTGCAGAGATGGGGTCTCCAGAACTGCATGCTGTACTCCATATGGGGTCTCACCAACTGTCTGTACAGAGGGATAACAACTTCCTGTTTTCTACTGGTGATGCCTCTCCCCATACATCCTAGTATCCCCTCAGCCCTCATTACTGCCTTCTCACACTGTTTACCTGAGATTACTGTCTCTCTGATTACTGCTGAACTACAATACTTGTTTTTTCCTGCTCTGGCTGTTTTAGATGCAAAAACTACTAGAAGTCAACTGTTGCCTAAGAAGTTATGCTTTTCTCTCTCTCTCTCTCTCTCTCTCTCTGTCTCTCTTTCTGGAGGCTGGAAGTATCGTCATCAACCACAGATTGTGAAGGTATGCCCCACCCCCCTTCCAGTGGGCAGGAAGCATCATTGCTGGCCATGGCTTGAGAAATTACGCCACTCTCTCTCTCTCTCTCTCTCTGTCTCTGTCTCATTGGGTAGGGAAGCACCACTGCCAGCTGCAGTCTGAGAAAGTAGTCCCCTCTCTCTCTCTCTCTCTCTCTCTCACTATCTCTCTCTCTCTCTCTCACTTTCAGTGTCTCTGGGAATAGGCAGAATCACTGCCAACCATGGCTTCAGAAAGGATGGCCCCCTCTGTCTGCCTATATAGGGGAATGAGAAGCATTGCCACCAAGTGTGGCTTGAGAAAGGATGGCTCCCTATCTCTGTGAAAGGGGGGAAGCACTGACATCAACTGTGGTTTGAGAAAATATGCCCCCCACTGTCTCTGTCTTATTCTCTCTTCCTGTGAGGGAGGGCAGGAAGCATCACAGGTAACTGCAGCTTGAGGAATTAAAGGATTTAGGGCCCTTTCCTGGAAAAGGAGACTGGTGAAAAGTGGCACCACCATGACCAAGCTCCCTACTATTGTGCCAAATATAGGTACCTATAGAGATTAAATGAAAACACCCAGATGACATATTTAAGCAATATGGGCATGACAGGGTGTGTGTTATTGTGTAATAACGTCACTCCTGGGGTGGGTCGAAGCATGAGGCAAAGCCTGGAGTGACGTTATTACACAATAACACACTCCCTGGAATGCCTTATTGCTATTATACAATGGCTCATTACAAAATCATATTAAAAAGTTACTGTTTTTTTGTATGAGTGGCATATTTCAGAAATAAGAGAAAAAGTAGTCCACTAGGTGATGCTGCTACTAATACTTGCCTTTCTTGTGCATGGTAACCCCCACCCCCCCCAACACACTTGTCATGTGGTATCTTTTGAATTTAATTACTGTGGTCCCGCTGCTTGTGTTGAAGATGTATTTATCTTGTTTGCTGTAAGAGAAAGGCATGCACAGTGAAAAAAAAAAAACATTGAAGGTGAGCAGTTACTTCCGGTTTCCCGCTGCGCTTCGTAACTGGACATCAGCAGGACCTGTAAGTTACAGGTCTTTTCTTTTTTATTTTGGTAAAAGTGCTTTTTGGAAAAGGCAAAAGTTTGTGGGTTTATGAGAAGCTGGTGAGGGTTTACAATGTGATTGCCACTGTTTTTTTTTTTTTTTAAATGGCCGAGCACACGGATCACGTGGTTTCATACAGGCAGGTAGAGTACAGTCAAAGAAGGACAGCTGTCGTTTTTTAAAAAAAATATCATTGCTTTGCTTTAATTGAATGAAGAAGTGAGGCAGTGAAGCAGAGAATGTGTGTTTTTTTTTGGGGGGGCGAGCTGGTCTAAGCTGTGATGGCTTGACGGACTGTTGGCTTTCTGGTGGCTTGCGTGGACAGGGAGGGATTTGTTTTTCTGTTGTTTGGTCACTTGAGTGCCTGTACTTTATACAGTGATGTTATAGTTTAATATCATCACTGTGCTAGGCACACACTGACCAGTCAGAATAGAGGAATTTTCCTTGTCATTGTATAATAAAAAATAAGCTTACCTATGTCTTGTTCAAAAGTCTACTGTGCAACAACATCTTCTATTCTTTTCTGCCCTTTTTGTGCCTGTTTTGTCATCTTGTTGAATGGCTAGCTGAAGGGAAAACTTAACTCAGTTTTGTTTCAAATACTGTCCTGCTTTTGCTACTATTTATCTTTCTTTGTCAGGCATAGGTGAACAGTAAAGAGGCCCTTTAATATTGGGCCTGTGCATTAGTATAAGGTTGTTCCTTGTATCAGTATTAATGTACTGCCCTGCTCTAATGCTGCAAAATAAAGACATCCCCTAATCAAGTTAAACAATAATCAATACAAAGGAGCCATATCCTCCTTTCTTTCTGACTGCTGGCACTGAAATGGACACATATGACATTGTCTTATTTTCTTTGTGTATGTGCTCCCTGGAGTTTTACCTTTAGAGGATGTTTTGTTCTACCCACACATGTCCTCATGCAATCAAACCAAGCTACATGAACAACAAAAGGTGTTTTGCAAGTTATGGAAAACTTAATAACCATGACAAAATTAGAAGTAGAATGATGATGGAGATTTACTCTCCGAAACATCAGCACGTTAGAATGTAATTGCTATCACCTATTGAGGAAGCACAGAGGAGGCTGGCTGGTCCAAAGTAAGAAGAAGGAGTAATGGCACAGGAAGCTAAACAAAACAAACAAGCAAAATGTTAATCATTTGTGGACAACAGTAGGCTCTCTAAATTTCGGGCAATGGATACAAATGAAATGTACAATCACAAAGAAATAAAAGAAACAAAATGAGTATGGAATGAGTTTGGAATAGGCAATAGAGCCATGAAGAGGAAACAGCTTGCCATAAATGAAGCATGGTAAAGTACATGTGTTAAAAACACTTTGCAATCAAATACAAATGAAGCAATATGAAGTGGTATATAAACACAAATTGTTTTCGGTAATGACTGTAATATTACTATCTTTGAACTCTTAACGTTCAAACAAAATGAGTTTTTTTGTAAAAACACATGTTAGTTTTAAGCACATGCTAATGAAACTAAAACTATTAATTAATACCCAATGAGTGATGTTTTGCCAAAAAGGAAAAAAAAAGAAGCAAACTGCAGTGGAAGGGGAGTGCATGTGGACAGCACTAAGAGGAGTAGCGGAGTGCAGTTCTGTAGACTTAGCAGTATAATATATCAGTTCAGTGCTCTTCTTGCTAAATCAACAAACAGACAGGAGTAGCATCATATGAAGCTTGTAGTATGTATAGTCCTCTGATATCTGGGGTTAATATGGGCTATGGGGAAAATATTTCCAAAATTGAATCCTCTAACAAAAGTGACCATAGGAGAGGGTTCTACAGCTTCAGATACAGAAGGATCACTGGTTAAAAACTTTCCAGTGGCCTATAATGATCTCTCCCAGATTTTCCAGAAACTACATTAAATTCACTGACAAAAGGATCAGGCAAAATATTTTTGGTTCTTCGTGGATTAAGGTATTAGCAATGACTTTCTATGTATTATTTTAGCCCTATTAAGAGCTTCATTTACAGTATACCTTTATGTTGGTCCCTCTAAATATGACATCATAATACAACTTTTTTGATTCTTTCAGGAAACCCTCTTCTATTTACAGTTTATCCATATATGAATAAACTAGAAAAAAGGAATATAGTACTTTTAATAATAGGCTTTGGAAGTGCGCCATCAAATGTTAGATAAAAATTAGCTGCAATTTCTTCGGTTAATGCTATTTTCAGTAAACCCTATAATTTAAATGAAGCCATCCACATAACCCAGCAGTAGGGATTCCACTTCTGGTAACCTAGGTTTGGGAACAGACTTGGATTACAGTGGAGCCAGAGAGGGAAAGAGTAAAAGTGAAATGAACTGTTTGGTCCATTATAAGAATTGGACAAAGCATTACTCAGAAAACACTGTGTGATCTGTTTCAGGTACATACTTGAACTGTTTTTGTTGTTGCTTGTTGCACTACTAAATAAAATGACACCAACATCTTGCTGAATTCCATATTGCACCTTATCTACTCATATATGGCCTCCTTATTATTCCAATGTCCTGCCACAATTAGCGTTTGAAGTGGGATACTTGTCTATGGTCAGGTAACAAGGGGATGTGAACCAGAGGTATCAGACATGGTAGCTAGGAAGTCATACAAAGGTGCATGTTGCAACCACAGAAGCCTGGCCTGACAGGGAGGAATGGCAGGTATGGAGTGGTGGTGTGCTCACACATACCATGATGGAGCAACATGGGGAACAGTAGTTGCCTGGTTTGGTCCGAGTTGTTTATCCAAAACTGAACATAGAAGGTTTCCATGCAGTGGTGGCATAAGAAGAGGAACCAGAGGACTTGAAGAATGAAGTACCACTTGAAAACATCATATACCTGCTTTGTTGGTTGGTATTAAAACAAGTAGATGCCAACCAACAGAGGAAAAGGGCAGAACAAAGATGGAAACAGAAGCAGAGACACCAAAATAAGAGATGGACAAAGACCCTCAGAGTCCTGCAAAGAGGCACAGTGGGGGAAAGATGTGGTGGCTCTAAAATCACCCCCATGAAAGACATGCAGTTGACTAAACTGGCCTCAGAAGATAACATTTAGGCCTACACTACAACCTTTAAAAGGTTGCACAATTATGCAACTGACCACGTATGCAACGGGTACACCCTTCCTGACTGAGAAGACCCAGTTGTCCTACAGTCACATGAATACTGCTGATACCAGCAACTATAACCTTGTAAAGCATGATATTTTGAGAAGGTACAGGTATAGTATCAGTAGGGACACCTGTCAAAATCAGTTATGGACAGTGAAGTTCCAACAGATGGGTCAACCTTGTGATTTCTACACCCAGCTGAAGGAGCTGTTCAACAAATAGATCCAGTCCAAGAGAAAAGTGTTGGCGGAGACTGCAGAGATGTTGACTGTGGAGATCCCTCAGATCTTGGCAGGGAGCACCCTGATAGGGAGCTCCACCTCACCAAAGGCAGTGCAGCTCTCTAGCTTCTTGCTGTGGCTGCCGCTGCCATCCCTTCCTGACTCCTGGAACCCTCTCCATGGCCTGCAAAGTAGCTGAGCATTGAGCCCTTCTACAGCTCCATGGAAGGTACACAGATTGGTCAAGAGTGCTGCTGCTCAGCCAATCTATGCATTCCAGCTGCTTTTTCTAAGCCAGGGCACCTTTTCCAAATGCAGCTCAATTGGGGCTAAATCTGGGCAATTTAAGCCACTGCCACAGGACCAAGATGTTTACTCTTGCTGAAATGTTACTGGGGCAGGACATGTTCTACAAACTTTGACTGCAGAGATGTTGGACTTATTATGGTGACTAGACTGTGACTTGTGTACTCCTGATACTAAATTTGTACTTGGGATAGCTATTTCTACCTGTTTAGTGCACTGCTGAGGCTGTAAATCTTTTCGGTGGGAAATGTTTTCATTAACAATCTACTATTTAGGAATGCTGTTTATTAAGTGAGGAGTATTTTAAACAGTGTTTTTTATTAACAATCTACTGGGTCAAGATTGCTGTTTATTAAGTAAGGAGTTTTTCTTTTAAACAGGGCTCTTCAATAACAATCTACTACTAGGGTATCCTGCCTAATAATTGAGGAGTTGTTTAAACAGGGATTTTATTTTCTCTTTTTATGGTCTGCTTAAATGACTAGCTAGTTTTGTCTGAGTCAGCCTGTCTGTTTTCCCTGTCTTTTGCCACATACCACCTTCCTGCCTAACCTGTTTAAACCTTTTGATATTTTCCCCTCATTTCCAGACTCTCCGCACCCACCATTTACCAGCTCCTTGGCTGCAAATCACCCTTGTCTCGTACCCCCTGCTTCCTTTTGTTTCTGTAATTCCCCCCAACCCCCACCTCCTGTGTCTGTATTCTTAACTAACCTGCCTATCTCTCCCTTTCTCCCCAGATCTCAGCAGGGAGCACACTGATAGGGAGCTCCACCTCACTGAAAGTGACATGGCTCTTTAGCTTCCTGCCGTGGCTGCCGCTGCCATCCATCCCTGACTCCTGGAACCCTCTCTACAGCCTGCAAGGTAACCAAGCATTGAGCCCTTCTATGGCTCCATGGCAGGTGCACTGATTGTCCAAGAGTGCTGCTGCTCAGCCAATCCACACATTCTGGCTGCTTTTTTTAATCCAGGGTTCCTTTTCCAAATGCAGCTCAATTGGGGCTAAATCTGGGCACTATAAGCCACTGCCACGAGACCAGGCTGCTTACTCTTGCCAAAATGTTTGACCCACCCACCCTCCTTCACCCCCAACACTAATTAAATACTCTTCCTTCCCCTCTCAGGTCCCTATCCCCGCCCTCTACCAGCACTACTGCTGCCACTCCTCTTAAAATGACTGAAAGCTCCTCTTTTACTTAACTCCTTTGTGGCTCCATACTCCTTAAATAACAAGGCTTGCTTTTCTTTTCTCTTCTAAACTTTCAATCTCTGGCACCTACCCCAAGCAACATGAATTACTGCATGCTCCTTCTCTCACTTGGATGCCTGCATGGATTGCTCTGTGTAACGGATGTTTGTGCCACCTTACTAGCTGCAAATCAACTGTGTCTCAACAATTACACTGTGTCTCACACAACCCCATACCCCAACCCTCTACCTTCAGATCCAAGTTGCCTGAACTACATTCTATGACCTGTGCTTCACTGGACCTACTATCAAACCTCGAGCGCCAGCTGATTAGCATGTTTGTCCACTCTCTCACCCTCCGGTCACCCCACTGGCCCCCACACTATATTAATCTCTTATCTCTTCTTCTCATTGCTGGTGATGTGGAGAGCAACCCAGGACCACCAAACACACATATTAATCCTTCAAATATTACCTGGTCAGGACATAATGGCCTTTGTGTTGCACACCTAAATGTATGCAGCCTATCATCCAAATTCTCTGACCTCCAGTCATGGGTGTTCTTGTATAAACCTCACATCATAGGCCTATCTGAAACCTGCCTGAAACCATCCATTGCAGATGCCTCTTGCCTGCTGCCTGGGTACTCCTTACTCAATCATGACAGGCCAGGGAGAAAAAGGGCTGGAGGTGTTGCACTGTACATGCTTGTCCACATCACGGTCACTGCCATCTCCTGCTCCACCTCTACCTTGGGTAGTGAGTGGATTATTGCTGAAATTATCCTAGGAGCCACAACAAAACTTTACTTAGACTGTTGTTATAATCCCCCCGGGTGGGGTCCAAGGCCTATCAAACTTCCTAGATAGTCATGCATGCATCTCCCCCTCAAGGGACACTGTTCTGCTCAGGACTTCAACCTCAATTGGACTGAATCCATAGCACCTGACCATGTGTATCTCCTAAAATCATGCCGCCCAGAACAAGTTGTCTCCTCCTCCACTAGATATAACACCCAGACTGACAACCATTCCACTCTTGACTGGATTCTCATCCACCGGTCAGACCTGGTCCTTCAGGCAGGTACAATGTCTGACTCTATCAGCGACCACTCCTCGACCTAGATCATCCTGTCCTCCAAATGTCTCCATCCCACCAACAAAGCTTCTGTCCTTCAGAAAATTTAATAGCCAGGACCCTACACCCATCCTTGAGGATGCCTGCAACTTAAACTGGTCAGACCTTTTCCTTTGCACAGACAATTTCACTGCAGTCACCCTCTTTACCGATATCCTCCTCACATTCCAGGATAAGCACTTTCCCATCACCACAAGAAGGATCAGGGGTGGCAGTACCCACTGGAAATCTAAGGAGCTACTGATCCAAATGAAACTCTTGGACAAGGCATGGAAAACCTATAAGGCATCCCCATCTAACCAGCTATGGAATACTTACAGACACTTGCTTAACTCCTGCAAGCAAGCCATTAAGTCACATAAGTGTAAATACTACAACAAGCTGCAATCAGACTCGCTTCGCAACCCACACACTTTCTGGGCCTCCCTATGGTCTCTTCTAATCTCAAAGTCCAACAGGCAGATAACTCGTCTCAACTCCCCCCCCAGCCCTATCACCAACCAAGGTGACATATCGGGCACCTTCAACAAAATGTTTACAGATCTTTCTCCATACACTAGCAAACTCCCTGCTCAGCCTCCTTCAGGCCAGGACAGCCTACCTCATGGCTCCCTGCAGTCCCCGATGCAACCTTGTCCCCTCTTTTTTACTTTAGGGCAGTTAGGCTAAACATCACCCCAAAACTGATGAAGATGCTACCAGCAAGGGGTAGCCTAGGCAGTGATGGCCTTTATCCTGCCTTCTGGAGACTGCTGTCCCCGGCCATTGTTCAGTCACTAAACTATATCTTCAACCTTGCCCTTCAACATCAGTGGTTCCTGATTCCTGGAAGCATGCCAACATTGTACCCATTTATAAAACTGGTGACCCCCATGTCCAGGAACTACAGACCCATCTCTCTTCTCCCTCACTTGAGTAAACTACTTGAGAAAAAAGTTCACTATCAGTTATCCAATCACCTAGAAAAATACAACCTCCTCAGCCCTCACCAGCACGGCTTTCATAAACTCCAAAGTACTTCCACTGCACTTGCCCTTTTCGCCAATCATGTCCTTAGAAACATGGACTTGGGCAATGCCACGGGTGCAGTGTTTATGGACTTATCGAAGGCCTTCGAGCTCATTGATCACCACCTCCTCTACTCAACCCTATTAAACTTTGGCTGTGCTTTGAATACTGTTACATAGTTCTGCAGCTACCTCTGTAACCAGTCCCCACCTGTACTGATAGATAATTACTCCTTCGCTGCCATGTCCATCCGCACAGGTGTACCATAGGGCTCAATACTTGGGCTACTGCTGTTTTCTATGTTTATAAATGACCTCCCTGCAGATAGCATAAACTGCAAATCACTTCTCTATGCTGATGACCTTGTCATCTATCATAGTGACAAATCCCTGATGTCACTGTCTGCCACCCTCACAACTAACTATAGAGCTGCCCAGAGCTGATTCCTCTCAAAGAAACTTCTTGTAAATGAGAAAAAAACTAAAGCTAAACTCTTTGGTTCCAAACCATTCCTAGCTAAAGTCTCACAATCAGAAACCTCATATTTGATTTCTACACCTGCCAGCCATTCCCTTGAAACAGTACCTACCTTTAAATATCTGGGTGTGAAGATTGACCCATCCTTTACCTTCAGCGAGCACACTACCACAATTGTGAAGAAAATCCACCAAAAATTTGGGGAAGCCTATCGCCACAGTCAATTCCTGACTACTGAGGCCCGCCTTGCCATCGCTAGAGGAAACCTGCTGCCTCTACTCTACTATTGCTCACCCATCTGTGCCTCCATATCTTTGTCATTATTTACTCATTTAGTCACCACTTACAATGCCATCTGTCGCTTCATCCTCCTAGCCCCTTTCTCCACTCGCCACTGCTTGCTGTGTCAGTCCCTAGTCTGGCTCCCTCTTCAAGGTCACTTTACCTTGCAATGGGTATTTAGTTGATTTCTCACTCAGGGACTCTCAGGAGTCACCCTATTCCACCCTCCTGGCTCACAGAGTGGTTGCCAGATGCCTTAGGGACTCCTTCATCCCTCAACTAGAAATTTACCATACTGCTACAGTCATGGGCAGCAAAGCCTTCTCTGTCTCTGACCCATCTCCCTCTGTCAGTCAGGCTGTCCCCCTCTCATTTGTCCTTTAAATCCAACCTCTGAGCCTGGCTCCTGTCTGAGGCTACATGTGACTGCAACTGATTCCTAACAATTAGCCAGGGCATTAACCCCCAGCCTGGCTCACATCTTGCCCACCTTGCACCACACCCACCACATCATCCTCTAGACTAACCCTGTAATATTGTATAAGCATCATCAACTGTATATTTATATACTTGTACATTTGTTTGATTGTACAGAGCATTATACACTTGTATATTGTTGCTTGTAAAGATTGCCATCAACTGTATATTTTTATACACTTGTACATTTTTTGTTTTCCAAACCACCTCATGCTCGGGGTGTGTATTCCATGAATCTGTATGTATAGTCTTGTCTGTTTGTTTTCTTGTTGCTACCACCCTGTGGCCCGGGTTGTGCCTGAAAACGGTCTTTGGATCAGTGTACCTATCCGGTTACCAATGACAGAAAGAAAGAAAGAAAGAAAGAAAGAAAGAAAGAAAGAAAGAAAGAAAGAAAGAAAGAAAGAAAGAAAGAAAGAAAGTAAGTCCTGATTCTACTGATGGAGGAACAGATTTGGGTCAGGGAGCACAGGCCAGAGACTAGAGACCAAGCTATCCTCCTGACTGAGGTCTACCTAATGGCTGAGCACAGCACAAGCAGAGGTTAAGGCATCTGGGTTCAGCTGTGGTAAAACCTTCTCCAGCTTCTCTTGGTTTTCTTGGACCACCACTCCTAGGTCTGAGAATGAAGGCTAGAGTAAAAGGCAAAGTGGTGGTAGAATGCCTGTATCAGAAATGACCTCCCACAGCAGCCAGGAGAATGGCAACTCCTATAGAAAATGTCCGGTATCAAGAGACACGCCCCATTTGACCCTAGCTAATTGAGGCCAATAAACCATTGCTGTTGGGATTAGAGGTAAAGTATATCAGGGCCTTATAGACTCTGGCAGTTGGCAGACCCTAATCCACACAGACTTGTTGCCAGTGATTGTTCCAGGTGCTACAGGACTAGGGTATTGTGCATCCATGAAGACATTTATTATTACCATGCTACGCAAGTACAGTTGTAGGTTTATGGGGAGGTCAGAACTGAGCAAGCTAGTGTTGTACCCACACTGCGTGTCCCAGTAGCGCTGAGGCATGATTTTGTGGTGATATTGAGTTTCCTTCCCTTCCTGGAAAAGAACAATCTGTCTGCTGATATCAAAATCCAGGCACAAGTGCAATGTCACCGGAACATAGGTGACATTTTTTTTTAATTAGGTGGCAGCTATATGTTTGGGGATTCAGGAAAAGCTAGAAAAACCAAGATAGAAAAGTAGAATACCAGAAACAGTGGGTAAAACATCATCTGAAGCCTAAAGATACAGAAATCCCAAGAGATTCAATGCAATGTGCAGACATTGGGGCCGAACAGTAATGTGATGCATCTTTAACACTTTTGTTTTCATAGTTTGGTAGTAATAAGAATAATAGTTCTCCTCAAAATGTCATGTTTTATTCTGTTTGTGTAGGGTCTCTACAGATGCTAAATCTGGGGATGAGGAAGAGCAATTGGTGGATCCCGAACAATTTCAGCTACAGATACACCACACTTATGCCATACCCCTTGGCTGCACATGCTGGATGGGATGATACTTTGCGTACATTTTATGACTAGGTAGTAGACTATTGCAACGGCTGTCCCAAATGCCAAAAGGTGGCTCTCACAGGGAAAAATGAGAAGATGTCTGGGTGTCCAAACTCTCGTTACAACCTCCCTTTGACAGGACTACAATAGACATTGTAGAACCCCTTGATAAGAGATTAAGGGGTGACCACTGTGTGCTGATTGTGTACAATTATGCCACAAAATACCTAGAAATGTTGTCCATTTGTACAGTCACAGCCTGAGGAGGGGCAAAGAACTGGCCAAGATATTCAGCAGTATGGGTACACTGAGGGAGGTCCTGTCAGACCATGGTAGCAATATCAGTTCCATGTTGCTTAGGGAATTTTATCAGTATCTAGTGGTGGCTGCTGTTTGGACCTCACCATATCATCCCCAGACTGACTATCTGGTAGAGCAATTTAAGCAAACCTTGAAACATATGATAAGGAACTATGTGCACAGTGAGGGATGCAACTGGGAGCAGTTCTTACCATACTTGCTATTTTAATACAGAGAGGTTATTCCCCATTTTACATATTTTACAGTTGACATCCAAGTGGTACCCTAGATGTGGTACAGTAACATAGGGTAGATAAGCCAGGCAACACTTAATCCATCAATGATTATATGGTCCAGTTGAGATAAATATTGCTGAAATATGTGGATACGCATATCATAATAGCATGCAGGTTCAACAGACTCAAAAGGCCCAGTACGATGCCAAAGATTGAACTAGGGATAAGCATTTTCAGTGAGTGAACAGGTTTTGTTATTTCTAACCAACATGGAAAATAAACTGCTGATGAAATATCACGGGCCATATAAGGGGTTGAAACAAACAGGGCCTATGAATTGTGAATGAGAAACCCCAGATTAATGCACAGGAGAAAAGGTTTATCATGTCAGTCTTCTGAAGAAGTGGGTGGAACCATTAAAGGTTCATCCTTCTTTCTTGCTACTCTCTGAAATGGACAAGAATAAAGAGCTGACCTATGATCATTTAGAATGGTGTGCTAATGTTTGTGATATGCAGATAAACTATCTGTTAGACACAGCAGGTAGCAAAGACATCAAGATGGCACTGTTAAAGTTCCAAAGGGTATATATTGTTACTCCTGGAAAGGCAAAAGTGGTGGAGCATACCATTCATGTTAAGCAGGCCAAGTCCATAAGACAAAACGTGTGCCAGCTGCCAGAAAGGATATGGGGGGATGTCATCAAGGAAGTGCACAAACCTCGGGCCCTTGGTATTATTGATCCCTCTTATGGTGCATGGGTATTAAGTATGGTGATTGTAGGAAAAAAGGGAGAGAATGTATTCAGCTCTGCTTGGATTTATGTAAGTTGAATACAGTGTCTGAATTTAACAGGTACTCCATCCCCAGAATAGGTGATCTTATTGATAAACTGGGTAGTGCCAAGTTCCTTTTTTTCTTTTTTTAGTATATTTGTATTTTTTCTCCCCCTACTCCTGACTGGCCCCTTTGATCCTCTGCCCTGCCCAAAATTAACCCCCTTGCTTCTTGTTCTCCCCATGGATAACCCCCCATGGGAAGGACTGCCTGGAGGCCACTCCTTACCCCCAAACAGAGTTGAGTTGTGGTAGGGGAGCAACAGCCATGGTCAGTGGTGCAGCACTTGCAACAGGGCGGCAGATGGCATCCTGCATAGCTGTTGTGTTTTTTTTTTTTTTTTTTTTTACTTTTTCCTCTCTCTCTCTCTCCCTCAGGCATCATTGAGGAAGTGCAACTGATGCTGTAGCATAGCAGTGATGTTGCTTCCCCTAGCTGGTGCTGCCTCCAGTCTGTACTGCCACAGATGGTCACCCAGTTGGAAGTATTACAGCCTTGACCAGAAGCCGTTCCACCCCTGAGGAGGCGAGCATCCATGGGATGCACAGCTCTCTTCCCCTGGCTGGTCCTCTGCTGCCACAGGCTCATTCCTGAAGACGGCTGGTGGTGTTGCAAGCAGTAGTAGTACCGCTTCACTGGCAGGCCAGCTTTTAGCACCAAGTTCATCAATATGTTCGACATTACCAAGAGCTACTGGTAAATCCCCCTCTTGGAGGATTCCCAAGATAAAACAGCCTTTGCTATATCATTGTTCTTTTATCAGTCTATCACCATACCAATTAACTAGCATGGAGTCGTGGACCACTTTTCAGTGCTTCATGGACCAGCTACTGGGTCTCCATACCTCCTTTAATTCTGTGTGTCTAGACAATGTGGTGGTGTACAGCCCAGACCCTGCTGACATGTATGAAACATCGGCCCACTATGCTAAGGGCCATATACCGGACTGGTTTGACCATCAACCATACAAATTGGGCTGTTGCCATAGAGGAAACCTATTAACTGGGTTATATTTTAGTTAATGGCACAGTTAAAGCCAGCATGGGGTCATAATGTTGCTGACAATAATGGTGCTGCAATCAATGTCACAAGCAAAATGTTGTGTGCCAAAATAAGGTTGGGAAAAATACCGACCTTACAAAAAAAGCACACACCCATTGAAAACAATGGGACTTCTTTGTTTTTGTGGGGTGCTCCAGCCCCCGCAAACCCCCAGTGTGGGGTGCCTTGACTGCACACCCTGGGACTAAAAATAACCATCTCTTGTGGTTGTGGACTTTGGGGAAGGGGAGAATATTGGGACGGAGGAAACTTCTTTTAAAAAAAAAGTAGCAACACCCGGAGACCTGGGGGGGGAAGTGAACTGTGGTCCCAGGTCTCCAACCGTACTGTATGCAGATGCCTTAGCCACTCCACCATGGGAGCAGCTCAACCAGGCACCACACACACAGTAACTTCATTTGTTCCAAGTAACAGCACAGAGTGATAGGAGTAGCAGTAATTCCCTACCTCTATTATACCCCTGTCACTCTAAATGCTTTTGCACTTTGCACAGCGCAGTTCTTGCAGCACTCTTCTTATAGCACTATACTGACCCGATACCGACAAATCAGAGATTATGAAGGCAGAAGCAGTAGCCATCTTTGCCACATCCCAGATAAAGAAACATGTCAGGTCCTTCTTGTGCTTATTGGGTATTACCATAGCTTCATCCCAAACTTTGCATAACTAGTTACTCCCTTAACCAATCTTATTCTGAAACAGTGTGCAAATAAAGTAATGTGTACTGACCAAAATTGGGATGCATGTACAGCCATTAACGTGGCCTTTTTCTCCTTCAAAGAACTGTATAGTGCTGATTTTATGAAATACACACCAATGCCTCTAAACATGGCATAGGGGCTGTCCTTTGCCAGAGCATCAAGGCTAATTAGCATTCTGTCATCTATATTAGAACCTACATGAGAGGAAGTGAAAACACTTCACCACCAAAAAAGTAAGTCTATCAACAAAGTGGGCAACTGAGGCCCTGAACTGTTACATGTGGGGTACAGAGTTCAAGTTAGTGATGGACTGTAATCCTATGTATTGGATCAGCCAAATGAATGTTATCAACACCAGAATCACCAGATGGTATTTGCCTCTTCAATTCCACAAGTTCATAGTTTGCTACAGAGTTGACAGACAGCACAAGAATGCAGATTCCCTATCTAGCTATAGTGCTAGTGTTCAGCATGTAACTGAATAACAGTTTAAAAAGAATAAATCCTATGAAAATATTGCTGAGGGTATAATAAGTCTTCATTAGGTAATAATGAGGTGGGTAGGCCCAAGGAAAATCATAAAGACTTGTCTGGCATGGTTACAGTCTTGATAAAAAATGGTTTTAACTGGAGTCCTGGCATGGAGTTTCTGAAGTGGGTGGGTGTAAACTTCAATACTCCCTTATATGTGATTTGCCTGTTAATGGCCTGAACATCATGAGAGTCCTTTGCATGTTACATAACCACCTTGGAGAATACTGGTTCCCTTTTAAATGGAGGGATGTGACAAGATTAAGGGTTCTGTCCTGTAGAAGGTGGGATAGTGAAAAGCGACAGCACCACAGCCAGGTCCCACTTTATGGTGGCAGTTAAAGGTTAAAGGTACCTGTACATACAAGAACAGTGTACAAGAAAACACCAATGTATTAAAGATTTATCTGTGTCCTGTAGACAAGTCTGTTGTGTGGCAGCCTTTCTATTTGTTCTATTCTTTCTTTCTGTCTTATTCTGTTTTTCTGCTTGATGACCACCCATGTGAGGAATCTTATGTCTTCTAACGTCGTCCCCTTCTTCCTGCTGTTATTTTTTACCTTCAGGAACAGGTTGTAAATTTGACAGTTTAAATGGCCAAGGCTAACCCCTGTTAAATTGCTCAGCATTATTTGCCCAACTCTTTAAGTGGTGCAACCCTGATGCAGCTGATCAAGTTACAGCTTTTGCAGGATTTCATTTTACTGTGCTTGTGTACATTTCTTTAAGCCAAAGGAGCCATGTGTTTCCTCCATTCTGGCAGTCAAATTCTAGCCTTTAAAGTAAGATAGAAAGCCAGGAAACCGCACTGCTACTTGGAGCTTGCTAAAGATACATATATTATAGGAGTGTGGTCACCCCCCTATATTTAGGGTTATGAAGCCACTTCTATGTTAAACTCAAAATTTTGTGCGGTAATAACTTTAGACCCATTCAATGGATTTGCATGAAATTTGGTATGCACGGTGGGGCATGGTAGATCTCTTGATTTAAATGAACAAGAATCCTAGTTCAGCCAACCTCGGTATAAAAAATAAAAGTAAAAATAATGAGGAAGTAGCTCTCTACCAATAAGACAAGGAAACTGAATAAACAGTGATAGAAAAATGAGCCTCTCACCATGTAGTATAAAAAAATATTACTTAACTTTTTTTTTCTTCAATTTTGTTTTATTCTTTTTTAAATGAATGCAGGGATACAGCATCAATTGATCTTAAATGTTTCAGACTCAGTCCTTCCTCAGTAAGATTTTACTGTATCTAAAAAATATGAATAAACAATATATATATTAATACCCCCAAATATAAAGTTTATCTTATAAATAAATATAATATTTCTCACTCTAATATAGTTCAAATTCTGTTAAGAATACACTATCTCTTACCATATACACCACTTTTATGTTCTGTTCTCTTTTCAACATATATGCCATTCCAAATAATTAGCTTCTTTATAAAAAACATACACCACAGAGAATCAAGGGAAATCTCAATATAAATACACCAATCGGCTTAGATAATGGCAACAAATTTTTTTGCAAAATGGCACTACCTGTTGTATCATGAAATAAACCATTAATGCAAGTAACTTATCAAAAATAAGTCCATCACCAGATCAATTTTAATTTGTAAATTCCTCCATTATTTCGTGTATACCTTCTATGGACAAACATTCATGTCTCTATCTGAATATCAAAGTATGTCACCACTTATGTACTGCAAAAAGTACAAACAAATATATATAATAAACATTCCAAAATGGTTAAAGTTGATTTAAAAAAAAAAGAAAATTCAAGAAAGTAAAACGCGGGGGGGGGGGTTAAAAAAGGAACAGCAGAAAAAAACATTTTTACTGTTGATGTTTGGTTTCTTTTTTGGGTTCAAATATATTTTGTATTTATCAGATAAACCTCTTCAGATCAGGTTCTCTAATACTTTCTCAAAAAACATGCTTAGTGCATGAAATACTTAATTGTAACATATCTCTCCCCATTTCTATTCTACTACATTTCTTTTTTAATCTGTTATCTCAATTGTATCTACCAAATACATTTTCTTAAAACAATTTACATTCTGTTAAGTTATTAAATCCTTAATGCAATGAACTAGGGCCTGTCTAAGCCCCATATCTGTTTTATTTCTTTAAATTTTGTTTAAACCAGCTCTTCATTGTTTGTTAGTTACTGCAGTGCATCAACATAGAAACAACTCTTGTTCCATTCTCTGTAAATATTACATAGGTTCAACTTATCTCATTGCTAATGTTCACTTGGGTTTAACTTCAAAATCATACCTTGCTGCTTCTTAGTATGGAGAATCCCTTAAAAATCTGTGGAAACAGTTAAAATAGAACTCTTTACCAGATTGCCCATCCCAATAACATTTGCTGTATCAAAATTTCATCAGTGTATAAAATAGACAAAAATAAAGGAAAGTGTCATCTTACTTTATGGATGTTCTCGAAGTTTCAAAAGATTGTCTAGCAGATGCACTATTTCCTGCTGCTCTCTCAGGTAATGGAGAATAATGCTTGGCATCTGGAGCAGCGTTTAAAACATTCTCACGTCTTAAACATAGAAGTTGACGGCAGATAAGGACCACAAGGCCTATTTAGTCTGCCCATTTCTTTTTCTACCTTATAAATGTGCCATTGGCCTTTGCTCTTCTCGGAGAGTTGGGAGTGTGGGCATGAGCACAGATCACCTGACCTTTACCAAAAGTCCTGCTTGCCCGACCTGCTAATAGCAGCACTCCAGACAAAACAAATCTTTGCATGTCAGGGTATCTCCAGTACATATTACTAAGTACTTCTTTTATACAAATTGCTGTATATGTCTGTTACAAAGGATAATGTAATCCATTTCATTTAAAGCATTATCAGGAGGTAATATACTAACCTAGAACAATCCAATTCACACAAAAAGTTAAAAATTATATTATTCTACTTGTTCTGTTGTACTTTATTATAAAAAAGCCAAAAATAGTTAACAGAAAAGAGAATGATCAGGGTGGCAGGAGCAAAAAATGGAGGAGCGGACTATGCAATAGGGAGAAAACATAATTTCCAAAGTCAAATAAAAAGACCATTAGGGCTAGTAAAAAAGCAGGATATATGAACACCTATTTTAATAAAATTTCAACTAAAAAATGGGAAACCAATCTATCGAGTCATTAAGCCCATATCATGGGTTAGTAGATTCAAATCTGGTAATAAATTAAGCTTCTCTCCGAAGTATCTGAATTCTATAATTCCACCCTCTCAGATTAGGATTTACTTTCTCCAAACCAAAATATCTTAAGTGAGGGGATGTATTACCTAATGAGACTAGTAAAGAACAAATGGGCCCAGATATTCAAATTGCGCTCAAAACTGGCGCAACAGCAGGAGCAAGTGCAAACCAGTTGCGCAAATGCGCAACAGGTGCGATATTCAAACATGGAGCAGAGCAAATTGCGCAAGCAACCAACGTCTGAATATCGCACATACTGCGCCATCGTGCAACCAGGAAGGAGAAGCTGAGCCAAAATGTTGCGCTATGGCGCAACCAGGGAAGCTCAGCTGAGCAGTTCAGAGCTGCCATAGTGCAAGCACAGTCCCCCCCATAGCAATGGAACTGCACATCCAGGGAGGCAGGCTGGGGCACTGCAGAACCCACACCACACCGGCACACCCCAAGCACAGCATCACTGGGGGTGGGATGGATGATCCACGTGCCCATGGGGACAAGCCAACAAAGCATAGCAGAGCCCTGACACCCCAGCACAACCACTGGCAGGCGGAGAGTGCCACACACAGGGGGTTGACAACCACAGTGCACATCAGCCCCCCGTATGCACAGCACACCCTGCACCATGACCCCAAGACACCACCCATGTGCAGTGACTGGCACTGCAGGAAACACCATGCATCCCCCTGGCACACGTCAACCCCGTGCTGCAGAGAAGCATACAGGCCAGACCCACCCTGTGCACCCAGCAGTGGGTGGCAGCAGACGGCAAGACCAACAGAAAGTCAATGCCATGCTGGAGATACCTCCCCATGCACACACACACACACACACACACACACACACACACACACACCCAGGACCATACCACCCCAGATGGCATGCACACCACTGCAACTGAGCACCCATAGCCAGCTGCAAATCAGAGACCAACACAGTATTCATATCAAAATATAAAGGTATATTTAAAGTTTCAAATACTAAATAACCAAAACCATAAACAACAACTATTTACAAGGGGTACAAGGTAGGGTGTTCAAGGGTAGGGATGAACAACTGGGAGAGGGAAGGCAGGGTGGTAGGGATGGGAGAAGTGGAAGGGTATGTGCCCCTAAGGCCCAGCCGGCTGGTCATCCTCTGCCTGGTGCTGCACTGTCCGGTGACGCCTCCGCAGGCCATGGCGCCTGATTGACTGAAGGATGGCCTGGTTCTCAATGGCCACCTGTGTCAGGCCCCGAATGTCATGCCGAATCCTCCGGAGAACCTCGAGGCCTAGGAAAATGGGAACACAGTCAATGGCTGTGACTGACCACAACCCTGAACACCACCCAACCTGCAAGCCATATAGCCCAATGTCCCGCACCTGTGATGGCATACATCCGCCCACAGTGAACATGCACATGGCCATCACAAACAGGCGGCACCAGCTATGCGCACCACTGCCCACACACACTGCCCACGTCCAGCACAGTACAAACAAGGCTGGCAAGTGACGTGGCAATGTGGTGTGATGCCAGTTACACAGCTATGTGCCCAGTGCATGCCTGGACCACCAGTGACGCATACACAGACGTGCTGTGATACTGCACAGTGATGCATGTCACCTGTGTCGTGCCTACATACATGGATACATAGACAGTGTCGGCAGATAAGGGCCTATGGGCCACCCAGTCTGGCCATTTGACCTTGTAAGTTCACTCTGTTTTCCTATAAGTCTGTTGCACCTTAACCCTGACCTCCAGAATTCCTTTATGGCTATCCCATGCATTCTTAAATCCCGTGACCAAGTCAGCCCCCACCACTTCCTCTGGAAGGGTGTTCCACTTGTCCACCACCCGTTCTGTGAAGAAATTCTTCCTCATGTTTCCTCTGAATCGTCCCCCCTCCAACTTCATCCCATGCCCTCTTGTCCTGGAACATCTTTTATGCTTAAAAATAGTGTTTTCCTGCACTCTGTTCCCCCCTGTAAGATACTTGTATGTCCCCATCATATCCCCCTCTCCCTCCCTCCTCCAGGGAGTACATGTTCAGTTCCTTCAACCTGTCTTCATAGGACTTGTGATGCAATCCATGCACCATCCGTGTTGCCCTCCTCTGAACCCTCTCTACCCAGTCCATGTCCATACGTAGGTATGATCTCCAGAACTGTACACTGTACTCCAGTGTGGGGCCTCACTAGTATCTTGTATAGTGGAATTATGACCTCCCCTTTGGTTGTGTTGTGCATGGCTGGTGGTCTTGCCCCCCCCCAGCATGCAATAGCATCCATGAAGTAGTGATACTCACACTCCTCCAGCAGCTGGCTCTGCCGCTGCTGCTGCTGCTGCGGTTGAGGCACAACACCCCCCGGCACCGGGGCCCTGGCACGGCCCACCTCACCCTCGCCCGTCGTCCTCAAAATCCAGCCTGTGGGAGACATATGTTGAGACAAACATCAGTGTGACTCAAAAGCAGAGTGCCCCCTGCCCCAGTGAGAGTGCCTGCCCACACAGCCATAACCATCCATCGCACAGCTGCACACACTGACACAGCCCACCGTGTCTGAGCCGGCACCTATGCACAGCCACCCAAGCACACACACACCCCTACAGAGAATATAGGTGCATAGATGGTACACTCACCTGGCCTAGGCACCACGCCCCGCCTGGCATGTGAACGCAGCCGTGTCAAGAGTTCTGGCTCCCTCCGGCGGAGGTCACTGTACCGGTGCCGGCACTGCTCAGCAGACCAGCCCCGGCCAGTGACCTCCACCAGGTCAGTGGCCACTTGCTGCCACATGTGGGTCCTAGGCATGGTGAGGGGGGCCTCACCATACAGTGCCTCACAGTGGGGCTCCACCAGGGCCACCAGGTTGGCCACTTCAAGCTGGCTCCAGGACACCGCCCTCCTCCTAGCCATGGCACCAACTTTACAGCAGGCAATATGGCGCCACACTGCGCCATAACCCCACGTGGAGTTGTTGAGCAATAGACCACCACAGGCTCCAATCGTGCTGTTCGAACAGCGCCATCACTTTACATGGTGCTGTCACCAGACAGCGCAATAGGGATGTACACATGGCATGCCAACAGCACCAGGGGTCAGAGGGCATACACAAGGTCACGGCAATGACGCAAGGCTACGCACAGCACCATAGGATGTATAGGCATCCCGCGCCGACTGCCAAGCTGAGCACCAGTGCCACAGTGGACTATCGCGCAGTAGTGCCACAGCGCCATATAGTGCCCAGTGCTGTAGCACCACTGGCACAATGGTGGCCATGGTCTCGATCGCCCTATCGCGCTCAGCAGGTCTGCAGCACGATAGACGCATGCGTAAGCTGTCTGGGCATGCACAATGCAGTGTGGCACACAGCCACAAACCTGCGCCATTGGCTCAGCCAGACCTTCCGTATTGCGCAAAGCGCAAATACGCGATATTCAGCCGACATATGCAAATCATGCGATCAGCCATTCAAAGGTGCAGTGGCGCGATTAGCATGTCATTAAAGTTGCGCCACACCTCATTTGCATGTGTTGCGCTATAAAAATGCAACAGTGGGTTGTGCTGGCCAGATTTGGTTACTGCAGGTGAGAAGTGAGTTACATGCTGTGTGATGCTCAGGACAATGCCTGCGGCGGAGGATGATAAAGGCTGAGGGGCTGAGCATGAAAAGGGCACTTAGAAAGGGACAAAGGGCACCCTTTCTATCAGTATCTGCCATGCGGAGTGGAAACGGGGGGGGCTTCCGCCCCCCCGGGCAGGCAGCTATGCTCATGGGGAAATGCTGTCGACTGCACTGTGACAGGTGTCCACTTCCACCCATACAGATCACCATGACTGACCAGAGCCAAGCTGAGGGTGTGGATGGCGGGCGTAGGAGGAGGCCGAACTTCACCGTGGCAGAGATGGAGGCCCTCTTCCAGGCCTACCTGGAGGATGAGCCACTAGTGAGTGGATGGAGGGGCACCCCTCAGGAACGTGCAGCTGCATGGGAGGGGGTAGCTCGGGCCGTCAACCTGCACGGAAGCCACCAGCGCTCCGTGCAGGAATGCAAGAAGAAGATGGGGACTGACCGCAGGAGGCTGAAGGAGAAGGTTGCAGCCTTCAGGGCGGAATGTGCTGGCACTGGTGGGGGCCCACCAGTGGTGTTGCAGCTGACCCCTACAGAGGAGACACTGGTTGCAACCATGCAGCTGAGTTCCATTGCAGGCGTGCCAGGCGGAGGATTCCAGACAGGTGGAAGCCCATCACTGCACGGTATGACATGGTGGTGTTGTTGGAGGGGGCTGTTGTTCACATGCACTCACATGTACTCTCTTTCTGTTACAGATCCTGTTCATCTTCAGGAGACAGTGGTGGTGGTGGGTCCAGACAGTGATGCAGACCTGCTGGACGTGGAGGAGGGACCATCCACCTCCGCCACCAGCCTGCAGGCTCTGCAGCAGCATGCACACTGGGCCAACAACTCCGGTGTCATTGATACTGGTGCAGGGGTGCACAGCCTGTGTCACAGCAGTCTGGCATGCAGGTATGCCAGCATGCTGTGCCTATGGCAGTGGCACGCACCTGCACCATTGATGATAGCAGGCCTGCAATGGGCAGTGATAGGTGTATGTCCCATGACGGACACATGGCAGGCCAGCACGTGCCCCTGGACCTTCCTGGTTCACACCTGTGTACCAGCATGCTGGCACAGTCCTAGGCTGTGCCTGTCAGCACCGGTTGGGCAGCACCGGTGGCTGTGCAGGTGTCTGGCACTGTTGTCAGCACGGAGGTGGAACAGGTGGACCTGGGGGCTCAGCAGTTGGAAGGGCGGCAGCAGCAGTCACACACCAGGTCTGGGGGTACAGTGTCAAGCAGTGGCACATGTCCACCGCCCTTTGATCCGCCCATACCTGGTCCTGGTGAACAGCGCCCACCCTCAAGGGGTGCTGTGCACCAGGACCGTCCACACCCTGGGGGTCACGATGCCATTGGGGCACAGTACCCATTGGACGCGCACACCCGCCTGCTGCAGGACTCGGTACAGCTGCAGGGGCGGGTTGCAAGGTCCGTGGACTGTCTGTGTCTGTGGAGCGGCATAGCAGGGAGTGTGCTCAGGACTGAGCCAAGCTGGTCCTTATGCGGACGGATGTGACCGCTGCCATTGACAGGCTGACCCAGGCAGTGGTCTCTGTCGTGGATGCATTGGCCACACTGTCAGGTGCCCCTGTACCACACACCCCACACAGTGCACTCTCCACTCCCCATTCCCGGCGTCGAGCGACACCAGGCCTGTCGATGCCGGGTTCTGCTGTGGGCATCCTGAGCACCCCTGGTGCAAGTTTGTTTGGCAGGATGCAGACCCCTGTGTGGGCAAGGTCGTGTTTGCGCAGTGGGACCCCTGGTGGTGCACCAGCGCCACCCAATGTGGCCGCTGCTCAGCCTGCCAGTGCTGCTGGACCACGGCGGGCCACCCACGCATCCGTGGTGGCCGTGGGACAGTGCTACCTGACTGAGCTGTCTCCCAGTGCAGGCCCTGTCTGGTGCTGCCCTGTGTGCAATGTGTGTCATGGTGGGCAATGCACTGCTGGGTGTTCTGCTCACCACGCTGACACACAGACCACCTGCACACTCTCCCAACTGCTGTCCACAGGTGCGTGTGCATGATGATGCCTGCATTGCACTGTACACCAAGGTGCAAGGTGCCCAGGTCCTGACACACGACGCGGGACAGTCCAGGTGGTGGGGTGGTTGGTGGTGCTGTGTTGGCAATGTCGCTTCGCAGTGCTGTGCTGCTGCCCATGTACGCTGCCTGGTGTGTGTGTGTGCCATATGAGTGCTCACCCTCTCTGATGGTGTATTGGTATGCCTGGAACCTTCAACTCCCTGACCTTCATGCACGGTGTGTTCCCTGTGTGCCTGTGGTTTGGCGATGGACAGTGTTGCCTGCACATGTCCCCTGACTTATCTGTGTTGGGTGAGTGCTCTTCTGCAATGGTGTCCCGTGCAGCTGGGCCTGCCGGTCAGTCGGGGTCCCTCCGTCCTAGGGGCTGCTCATCACTAACATCACCGGGCGCCACTGGCGCCCCATCGCTGTCCTCTCTTGGACCTGTACGGCTATCCCATGGTCTTTGGCCATGTTGTGCAGGATGCAACAGGCCAGGAATATCCCACAGGCCTTTTGGGGGCTGTACTGTAGGGCTCCGCCAGAGGTGTCCAGGCATCGGAAGCGTGCCTTGAGCATCCCAAACACCCGCTCTATGATGTTACGTGTTGCGGCATGTGCCTCATTGAAGCATAGCTGCGCTGGGGTCGTGGGGCGCCGATACGGTGTGAGCATCCAGGGACAGAGTGGGTATCCGCAGTCACCTGTGTGGAGATAGTGGAGATCAGTGTCATGTCAGGTCCATATTGCCCATATCCTTGTGTGCCACTACCATGGCACCTGTGTCATTCCCACCCTTGCCCAGAGTTTGCATTCCATACATGTGTACTCACCCACTAGATGACCCGAGGGGATGTCTCCACTCTTGAATCGATGGCACAGTGCAGACTGGTGCCATATGAAGGCATCATGTGCTCCACCAGGGTGTGTGGCACAGACATTGATAATGCGCCCAGTGGCATCACACACCACCTGGCAGTTGACACTGGAAAACCCCTTTCAGTTCCAATATGCCTGGCCGTCAGGTCCAGATGGCGTGCGAATGGCCACATGGGTGCAGTCTATGGCCCCAAGCATGCCAGGCATACGTGCTACCCTGTGGAACTCCTGCATGTTTGTTGTACACTCTGCCGCGGTGCTGGGGAAATGGATGTACTCCGCAGCATGAGGCAGCAGTGCACTGAGGAATTGGGTGAGGATGCGTGACGTGGCTGACTGTGTAATGCCTGTGGTGTCCCCTGTTGGCCTCTGGAAGGTGCCCGTGGTGAGCAGGCACATGCAGGCTGTCACCTTGGTCTCCACGGACAGAGCGTGACTCCGTCGTGAGGGTCCCTGCATCACATCACTGCACAGCTCGCAGAACCATCTCAGTATTGCCCTGTTCAGGCAGTACCGGCCCACAATCTCGACGTCTGTGTACAGCTCGAAGCTGATGCGGGCACGATACCACCTGTCGGGGGCATACCCCGACGGGCTCCTCCGCGCCACGCCCCTGCAGCATGGTGTCTCACCCTCATTACAGCTTCCATGGAAGCTGGCACTGTCCATCTCCCTGGCTTCTGCCCCCGCTGCTGTTCCTGTGTTACCCCACTGCCCCCACTGCTGCTTCCACTGCACCGGCACCCCCACTGGCCTCTCTGTCCTCCTGGACCCACTGTCCTCTCTGCCCTTCCAGCTCCTGTCTCTCTCTCTCTCTGTCTCTCTCCCCAGTTTGCGGCCTGCTAGGGTTCTTGCGCCCTTCCTTGAGCCTTTTATTTTGGCTCAATTCGCTACTCTGCCAACTTCCGGCTGAGCCACTCTTGCGCATTGCGCAAGTGTTTGATTATCGCAGTGCGCATTTTATGCATGGACCCGCCCCCTTCGGTTGCGCATGCCTTCATTTCCATTGCGCTGTTGCTCAGCATGTTTTTGGTGGCACAACTGGCCCCTTCTGAATATTGCAGAATGGCGCATTTTTGGAGTTGCGCATGTGCAACCCTGTTGCACTTGGCGCAACCCTTTTGAATATCTGGGCCCATGGAGTATAAGACTGTATTTGCCACTACATTCAAAGATACGTTTGGACACATTAAACAAGTTATTCGCAAACATTGGGATATATTACGAGCCACTGCAATGGATTTACAAGTATTCTTTAATGCACCCATGGTAATAATAAAAAGGAATCAAACTCTTGTGAATTGTGTATCTAAAACAATGCGTACTGTACCAGAAAGTAGACCTGGACATTTTCTTTCGACATTAGATATTAAGGGGAACTACCTATGTGGACATTGCGACATATAAGGAATGTTGCAAGAAATGAGGACATAGAAATTGGGGACTTTATTAACTGTTCAACGGAGGGAGTTGTTTACAAAGAAATATAGAAAAATAGAAATTGACGGCAGATAAGGACCACTTGGCCCACCTAGTCTGCCCATTTCCCTACCTGATGGATAAGCTGCAGATACTAGTTAATCAACAGCTTACTTCCTCCTACCCCCAGTAGAATTGTCTTATGCCTGTCCCATGCATTCTTGAATTCTCCTACTATACTGTACTTTACTGTCTTAAATGTCTCTGTGGCAAATTTTAAATAGGTAAGACAGAAAGAGCTTTAAAAATTAGAGTAGGAGAACATAAGTCAGATATCAGGAAATTAGATGTATCATCCCCAGTGGCTAGGCATTTTATAGAAAATAGGCATCAGATTACACTCTTTAAGATATTTTGGTTTGGAAAAAGTAAATCCAAATACAAGAGGGGGATTATAGAATTCAGATACTTCAGAGAGAAGCTTACTTTATTACCAGATTTGAATCTACTAACCCACGGTATGGGCTTAATGACTTGATAGATTGGTTGCACATTATTTAGTTGAAATTTTATTCAACTACTGTAGGTGTTCATATATCCTGCTTTTTACAAGCCCTAATGGTTCTTTTTATTTGACTTTAGAAATGACATTTTCTCCCTATTGCTTGGCCAGCCCCACCCCCATTTTTTGCTCCTGCCACCATGATCATTCTCTCTTCCGTTAACTATTTTTGTTTTTTTATAATAGAATACAATAGAATTAAAAGAATAATATAATTTGTAACTTTTTGTGTGAATTGGATTGTTCTAGGTTAGTATATTACCTCCCAATAATGCTTTAAATGAAATGAATTACATTATCCTTTGTGACAGACATATACCGCAATATGTATAAAAGAAGTAATTAGGAATAAGTAGTGGAGACACCCTTACATGCAAAGATTTGCTTTGTCTGGGGTGCTGCTATTAGCAGGTCGGGCAAGCAGGGCTTTGGGTAAAGATCAGCTGATCTGTGCTCACGCCCATATGCCTGACTCTCTGAGAAGAAGTGAGTATGTTCTAAAAGCTGTGTTAGATGCTGAGCATTATTCTCCATTACCTGAGAGAGCAGCAGGAGATAGTGCGTCTGAGAGACAATCTTTTGAAACTTTGAGAACATCCATAAAGTAAGATGACACTATACTCGATTTGAGTCTAGTTTATACACAGATGAAATTTTGATACAGCAAATGTTATTGGGATAGGCAATCGGGTAAAGAGTTCTATTTTAACTGTTTCCACAGATTTTTAAGGGATTCTCCATACGAAGAAGCAGCAAGGTACGATTTTGAAGTTAAACCCGAGTGAACATTAGTAACTAGATAGGTTGAACCTATATAATATTTACAGACAATGGAACAAGAGTTGTTTCTATTTTGATGCACTGCAGTAATTTACAAACAATGAAGAGCTGGTTTAAATAAAATTCAAAGAAATAAAACAGATATGGGGCTTAGACAGGCCCTAGTTCATCGTATTAAGGATTTAATAACTTAACAGAATGCAAATTGTTTTAAGAAGATGTATTTGGTAGATACAATTGAGATAACAGATTAAAAAATAAATGTAGTAGAATAGAAATGGGGAGAGATATGTTACAATTAAGTATCTCATGCACTAAGCATGTTTTTGAGAAAAGTATTAGAGAACCTGATCTGAAGAGGTTTATCTGATAGATACAAAAGATACTTGAACACAAAAAAGAAACCAAGCATAGGAAGTGAAAATATTTTTTTTTTAAATCCCACCCCCCACCTTTTACTTCCTTGAGTTTTCTTTTTTTTTTTTTAATCAGCTTTAACCATTTTGGAATGTTTATTATATATATTTATTTGTACTTTTTGCAGCACATAAGCAGTGACATACATTGATATTCAGATAGAGACATGAATGTCTGTCCATAGAAGGTATACATGAAATAATGGAGGTATTTACAAATTAAAATTAATCTGGTGATGGGTTAATTTTTTGATAAGTTACTTGCATGAATGGTTTATTTCATGATACAACGGGTAGTGCCATTTTGCAAAAAAAAAATTGTTTTGCCGCTATCTAAACCGATTGGTGTATTTATATTGAGATTTACCCTTGATTCTCTGTGATGTATGTTTTTTATAGATAAGCTAATTATTTGGAATGGCATATATGTTGAAAGCAAACAAAACAGAACATAAAAGTGGTGTGTATGGTAAGAGATAGTGTGTTCTTAACAGAATTTGAACTATATTACAGTGAGATATATATTTTTTTATAAGATAAACTTTATATTTGGGGGTATTGATATAAATATTGTGTATTCACTCTTTTAGATACAGTACAATCTTACTGAGGAAGGACTGAGTCCAAAATGTTTAAGATAAATGGATGCTGTATCCCTGCATTCATTTAAAAAAGAATAAAACAAAATTGAAAAATAAAAAAGTGAAATAATATATTTTTTTACTATCTGGTGAGAGGCTCATTTTTCTACCAATTGTTTATTCAGATCTCTTGATTTGCCAAATTTCTTTTCAGTTGGACTTACTGTCTTTGCTCATGAAACCACTGAAAAATGCAAAATGATCCAGTTTTGGAGGCAGTTTTTGGGATATTGTCTGTGATGCTGCACGGCCATTGTGTGGTGTTCTGCTCTGTGACATGGCTCATTTGAAAGAGCTTCACTGGCTGAATATGCCACTTTTTTGTTTTGTGAAAAAATATTGAGGCATTCATAAGTTGTAGCACATTTAAGTTCTCAATATAAGTCAATGGGAACATTTATATGGTTATTTTGTGAACAAAGAATGGGGTTTTGGCCATTTGGTCCCCCCTCACGATGAAAGAATTTGCAGGCTCACAATCAAAGATTCTTTAATCCCGAGGGAGGGACTAGATGGCCAGATTTGGAGGGACCAGATAGCCCAATTTTAACAACTTTCAAAATGAACTTGAAATTTTAACTTGAAATTTGGAGGGTGTTAACAGGATGTCCTGTAAATGTGAATTATGGTGCTTAAATACATGCATTGCAGAGATATGGTGTGGTGTAGTTTACATTTTGTGGACAGAGTTTTGCATTGTGATAGTGGCTTGAAATTTATAGGGTAGCTAGCCTTACTGCCATGGACGTACGTTTCAGTTGTTAGGTGTGTAAAATGTAAACAGGTGCATAATACTGACACTCTGACCAATGAAAATCTCAAACTTTAAAATGTTATATCTTTGACACAATTTGCTCTTTTAAATTGAAATTTGTAGGGTGTTGAGGGGATGTCCTATACATGTGAATTATGGTATTTAAGTGTTGGAAAATTAAGTTGCTGCAGAGATATTGTGTGATGCACTTTACATTTTGTGTATAGTGTTTTGCATTGTGGTAGGCACTTTTAATGTTAAACCTCACATTTTGCATGTTAATAACTTTGCAACCATTTAACAGATTTGCACAAAATTTGGAATGCACAGTCTGGTGCGGTAGATCTCTTGATTTCTAAATTGCGTTTCAGTCAGACTTATGTTTTTTGTGCAGCAAAATGCCAAAAATGCACTTTTCACCAGTTCTGCAAATTTTTTGTCTGTGTCACTGTGCATACACCGTGTGGGCTATTGGTCCAAAACTTAGGTTGTAGAAAGAGCTAGGGCCAGGGAACATGATGCGTTTTGTTTGTTGAAAAAATATTAATCTGTTCAAAAGTTTTAACAATTTGAAATTCCCATTATATCCTATGGGAAAATGCATATGTATTTTTGGAATGTTAATGAGAAAGACCAGATGGCCCAAATTGGGATGACCATATCTCAATAAGAGTTTGGTCTTTTTATTTGAAATTTGCAGGCTGTCGAGGGGATGTCATAGAGTTGTGACTATGCTGTTTAGGTGTTGGTGAAATAATTTGTTGCAGAGATTTCAATGATGTAATTGACATTTTTCCTTTAGGATTACATTGCAGTTTGTGTCATGACTTTTGGCACCATTTTCTCAGAAACAAAGTGAGATACAGACTTTTCGCTAGAAATGGCTTAGTTCACCTTTAGGTGATCTAACCATAGGAAAACGATTTGACATTGCAGAGTAAGCCTGCAGTGGAATTTTGTTTGTACGTTGCATGGTTCATGAGATATTGTGAAAGTACTGTCACAAGGGTTGAAAGAGTGCCTGTCCAATGCTTTTTGGTGACCATAGCTTGGAAATGATATGACAGATGGGTATGGTCTTTCAGTGTTGCATGAAGTACTCACTGTCTTGATTACAATGATGCTAGAAATGTTTTTCTAGCTCTTACGGTTCCCAAGATATGCACAAATTACTGTTACAATGGTTTGGTGCCCTATAGTGCTGCTGCATGGTTCCATAGCTATGCATAAGTGGGAGCATGGGCCCAGATGCATATTGTTATGCAAAAATTGGCAACTTGGTAGGAGCTCCGGACTCCCACCAATAAGTGTTTTTTACTACTTATATTACATTTTTTTCCAAAAGTAAGGACATTCTATGCAAAAAACTGTGTTAATGCTTCATTTAGGGTTAAGGCAAAGAAAGTCAGGAAATGAGACATTAAGGTTGAAACCTAACCCCCCTCACACACACCACCCCAATCCTCCACAGTCTGACAGATGTCTTGGTGTGTCATTGGGGTCATGAGGCCTAAATCTCCCCCTATTCTCCTTTGCTGTAGCATGTCAGCTTGCTTGGTCATGGAATATATTATAGGGCTGCGGTTGCGCCCCTATATTTACGGTTATGAAGCCTCTTCCATGTTAAACTTAAAATTTTGCATGTTAATAACTTTAGACCTTTTCATCAGATTTGCATAACATTTGGTATGCATAGTGGGGCATGGTAGATCTCTTGATTTACCAAATTTCAGTTGAACTTATAGTTTTTGCACACCAAAATGCTGAAAATGCACTTTTCGCCAGTTATGTGGGCAGCTTTTTTGATTTTCTCTGTGGTGCTGTGTGGCCATCATGTGGTATGCTGCCCTGCAACTTTGCTCAGTTGAAAGAGATTGGATCAAGAATCATGTCACTTTTCATTTGGTGAAAAAATATTAATCCATTCAAAAGTTATTAAAGTTTTAATTTCCCATTATAAGTCAATGGGGAAATTTATATGGTTATTTTGCGAAAGAAGAATGGGATGTTGGCCATCTAGTCCCAACTCATGATCAAAGAATTTTCAGGCTCCCGATCAAAGAATATTAGATCATGAGGAATTCCTTGATCACGATGGCCGCCATTTTGTTTTTAGTTTGCAGTCTGAAAAATTAAAATATCTTTGCCCAGTGGGGGCTTCTGAGGTGAAACTATGGTGGGTTTTGTTCAGGGGTCTTGCCTCTATCAAGCCATGCCTGTGGTTTCTTTTAAAATGGTCAAAAGATAGAGTTTTAACTTTTTTATTCTTTAATCGTGGATCGCTAACGATCTTTAATCATGAGCCTGCAAATCCTTTGATCGTGAGATTCTTTGACCGTGATCTTTGATCATGAGGGCATGACTAGATGGCCACTTGAAAAAATCAATTTATCAGCTCAGGGGAGACTTATTAAGTCAAATGAGGGTGAGTTTTGCTCAGGAGGCTTCGTTCTAGTGATGCATGGCTGTGGTTTCATGTATTTCTGCCTAAAAATGTACTTTTAAATGTTTTTATTGTTTGATCGTGGCCTGCAAATTCTTTGACCACAAGCCTGCAAAATTTTTGATACTGAGATTCTTTGACTGTGATTTTGATCATGAGGGTGTGACTAGATGGCTACTTGAAAAAAATCAATTTTCTCAGATCAGGTTTGGCTTATTAAGTCAAATGAGGGTGGGTTTTGCTCAGGGGTCTTCATTCTATTGAGGCATGGCTGCAGTTTCATGAATTTTTGCCTAAGAATTGACTTTTAGCATTTTTTTATTGTTTGATCATGACCCTTCAAATTCTTTGATTGCAAGCCTGCAAATTCTTTGATCTCGAGATTCTTTGACCTCGATCTTTGGTCACGAGGGTGCAACTAGATGGCCACATGAAAAATTAAATTTTCTCAGCACAGGGTTCACTTCTAAAGGTAAACTAGGGTGGGATCTGCTCGGGGGCCTTTGTTTTGTCGAGTCATGGCTGTGGCTTCCTGTATTTTCTCTAAAAATTGTTTTAAAATGTTTTATTCTTTAATTGTGAGCCTGCAAATTCTTTGATCATGAGAGTCTTTGATCACGATCTTTGATCTCGAGGGAGAGACTAGATGGCCAGAATGGAAGGGACGAGATAGCACAATTTTAAAATGTTTTCTAATTAAATATCTCAGAAATGGTTTGGTCTTTTTACTTGTAATTTGGATGGTGTTGATGGCATGTCCTGTAGATGTGAATTATAGTACTTAGTTGTCAGACAATACTTTTTTTGGAAATATTGCATGACGCAGTTTACGTTTTGTGGACAGCATTTTTCATGGTGGTAGTGGCTTTAAATTACTAGGGTAGCTAGCCTTACTGCCATAGAGGTACTTTTCAATCGTTAGGTGTGTAAAATGTTAATAGGTGTGGAATTCTGCCAGTGTGATGAATGAAAACCTGAAATTTTCAAATTTTATATCTCAGAAACAGTTTGGCGTTTTACATTGAAATTTGGAGCGTGTTGAGGGGATGTGCTCTCCAGGTGTTTAGATGTTGGAAAATTCATTTGCTGCACCCATATTGTGTGACACTCTTTATGTTTTGCATATGGCGATTTGCATTGTGGTACTGGCTTCACATTTATAGGGTGCCTAGTGTTACTGCCATGGAGGTAGTTTGTAGTGGTTAGGTGTCTGACATGTAAACAAGTGTTGAATTATGCACTCTGATGACTGACACTTTGTTGTCTTTCAAGGTAGTGGGCCCCACACTCCCAACCAAATGTGCTGCCAGCAATACATATGATATTCAGTACTTGAACTCTTATCTTAGGCAGGAATTTGCAAGTTGGTGAGAGCACGGGACCCAAAGGTCTGCCCTCCCACTAACTTGTGCAACTTTCTACTTTTCTATTCTTTCTCAAAAAGTAAGGAAATTCTATGCAAAAAACTTTGTTAATGCATCATTTAGGGTTAAAACACAAAATGTCAGGAAATGAGACCTTTACGTTGCCCCATCCCCCCCTTGTACCCGCCCATCATTCCAAGATTGACAACTGATGGGGTGTGTCATTGGGGATGAGAGGCCTGAATGTAATCCCATTCTTCTTTAATGTAGCTTGTGAATATGATTACAGAAGTAATGGGGTGACATTTAGGCCTTACAACCCCAATGACACACCCCATCAGCTGTCAATCTTGGGATGGTGGGTGGGTCCACGAAGGGAGGATGGGGCAATCATAAAGTTAGTTTTCATTTCCTGACATTGTGTGTATTAACCCTAAATAATGCAATAACAAAGTTTTTGCATAGAATATATATGTATATGTATATGTATATATATATATATATATATATATATATATATATATATATATATATACATACATCTTAGGGGCAAAAAACTCCATTTAATGCATCAGTTATGGTTGTTTCACAGCGACAAAAGTGAGAAAATTCGGTGTTAGTGTTGAAAACCCCTCTTGACCACTGCTCACCCCAACCGGCATTGGGGTGTGCATTGGGGTTGGGCCCTAACTCGCACCCCATCACATGCATAAAGAAGCAGAGGTAAAGGAGAATGGGGTGAGAGTTAGGACCGAAGATCCCATGCACACCCCAATGCTGGTTGGGGGTGCTGGTGGTCCAAGGTTTTTTGAAATCTAACAATCGAATTTCCCTACTTTGTCGCTGTGGAACAACCTTAACTGATGCATTAAATGGATTTTGCCTCTAATTTCTTCTTTTGACAATGATAATGAGAAATAGTGAAAGTAATGTTGCATGGAGCGTAGTCTTCTGCCCTTACCGCTGCTGCCATGTGATGCCTCATGACATAGTAACAGGAACAGCAACACAAACAGAAGCACTAACAGTGGTGCACATGGTAACTCAAGCGCGAATGAGAACAGAAAGGGTAACGCACATGGTGGCGTAGACGGGAACGGTCCGCCACGTGATGTCTTGTCACATAGTAACATGGTGCCCGCAAACGCAAATGGTAATGGGTATGGTGACACAAAGTGAAACAGAAATAGAAACAGTACTGTAGACACAAATGGTAAAAAATAACGGAAACACAAGCACAAATGAAAACACAAAGGATAATGCACGTGGTGGCATAGACGTGAACGGTAAGTGAAACGGGTACGGAACCGCAAGCATAAAGGGCAACAGTAACAGCAATGGAAGTGCACAGGCTGATTTTCTGCAAAAGCTTCATAGAGAAAGACAGTGAGTACAAAGAATGTAGGCATAATAATGGGTCTCGGTGCAGAAAATGAGGACTTGGAATACTAAATTGCTTATATCTCAGGAAACGCATGACGTAGAAAAAAAACTTAAAAGTCATATGATTTATGACTTTTATGGCTGGTTTTGTACCCAGCAGAGGACTAAGCATTTTTCTGACGAAAAGTCCATATCTTACACCGTTTCTGAGATACGGGACCTGAAAGGCGAGGCAAACGCCGTAATGTTTTCCTATGGGAAAAAAAGAGAAATTCAGAGTGCCATAACTGTGGCTCCCTGTAATATTTTTTCAGCAAACCACTAAAAGGCACATCTGTGTGATGTTGGCTGTCTTCCCTCCAAATTTCAGCCCAAAAGACCGAACTGTTATTTTGCAGCAGGGCGCCAAAGGATTGCTGCAATGGGTCGCACACCGTATTGTTATCCTATGGGAAAAAGAGTCAAATTTGGAGTACCGTAACTTTGCTGCAATGTGATATTTTTTCAACAAAACACCGAAAGGCACATCTGTGAGATATCTGCTGCGTTACCTCCAAATTTCAGCCCAAAACTCCAAACTGTTCTTTTGCAGAAGGGTGCCAAAGAATTGCTGTCACTTTCCCACAGCCTAGAAAAGTACTGTCGCAATTTGCGAAAGCTTTCGAAAATTCATTTGACAGTGTCACAAGTGCGAAAGTACTTTGCGAAAGTACTTTTGCCAGAAATGTGAAAAACATATTTCTGGGGTGTTTTACCCCAAAATAAAGACATGGCTAGCATCCTCAGGGTCCGACTAGGTGAATACAAAAAGAATTAGGTTGCTAGAGGGTCCCAAATTTAAATGTCAAGCATTTTTCTGATCACCAACTGAAAACAAAATGGTGGGTTTGCCACAGTAAAAGGGCCATTTGCGAAAGTAAAAACTGCATTTGCGACACTGTCGAACTTTTTGTTAACTTTTCCCATTGACTTATAACGGGAACTTGTTTTTTGAATAACTTTTGAACCGTTTAATATTTTTTCACAAAATCTTTGAAAGACACATCGGGGACCCCGGCCACATGTTCCCTGAAGATTTCAGACTAGTTGCGTAAACCGTGTGACCTGTAGGCGCGACCGTAGAATTCCAAAAAAAGCATAAACGCACATGCAGATCATGCTTAATAACTCTGCAGCCATATATCTGACCAGTACGAAACTTGGCAGATCCCAAGGCATATGGGTCTTGATCATGTATTCTAAATTTCAGGCAAATCTGTTAAATGGTTGCAAAGTTATTAAGGTGCACAATTTTGGGTTTAACATGTAAATGGCTCCTCAACCCTAACTATGGTAGCACTATAGTGCTACCATAATATATATATATATATATATATATATATATATATATATATATATATACACACATATGAGAAAATATGTTTCTTCCTTTCTGACTGCTGACATTCACCTCCAAGTTGGGCAGTCAGAAAGGGAATTGGTGCATTCTCTGTGCTTGTTTACAAGTAAAATGACATATCTGGTTCATTGGGTACAATTAAACAGTTCCTCCCAGCACAGCTAAAGACAATGGGTATTAGGGAGCTGATAGGCTCTCTCTGTTCACATTGTCTTGCTGGTGCTATATGGACCCCTGATTTAGCTATATAAGTTAATTAATCAATCAATAAATAAATACAATAAAATGTAAAAAGAGGCATTGAACATAGCCAAGTGCTCCCCAGAGGCTTAGGGCAGGGCTACGGCAGAGCAGCTGCTGCCCTTACTGTAAAAGGATGCTCTACTTCTATTCAGTTTGGGAGACTGCTGCCTTATTGTTTCTCTTACAGCCTCCTCCTTCCACATATTACTTGGTAATGAGCTGGAAGATTACTCCTTTAGGAAGATGGTGGCTAACTTTTGTCACTTCTTCTACTATATGCTGGGAGAAGAGGCGGACTCTGAAGAGGATTCATGACATGCTCATGGGAGGAGGCTGTATTTACTAATAGATAAAAGTCTCTCCCTCAGGCTTCCTATAGATACTTAAAATTAAATAAGACAGGGCAGATGCTGCAAATGAAAGCAAAGCACATGGTTTTGGTGCATAATGTATATATTGTATCATACACGTATTATTGCATGATTGGTGGAGAAGGGGCAGATCTCATGATTGGAAGGAAGGGTATACATTCCCTTAGTGTCCTGCCACAGGGTTAAAGTCAGTCTTTGTGAAGCCTCAGAGAGTAAAGGATTTGAAACTTCCTGTGCTACTCAGGAGGGGATCCCAAAGGTTCAGTGCTTTCTAAACCCAGAAAACACAGTAAGAGAAACAAATTGTTAGATCCATTCTAGGAATTGGATAAAGCAATGCTCAGAAGAGACTGCGTGTCCTGCCTGGAGTGCATACTTGAACGGTTTGTTATTTTTTGCACTTGTAAGTAAAACTACACCAGCATCCTGCTTAACTGCATATTGCATCTTATCTGTTTATATCCGACCTTCTTATTGTTCATACTAATTACAACAGAGGGACCTAACTTCCTCCCCCCAAAATTTGGCACAGTTTGGGACCTACAAGGGTAGGGTGGGAGCATACCAATTGAAAGAAAAAATACAGGACTGCTGAAGGGACATCTTGGATCCCGCATGACAGTGTTAAGGCAAGTAAACACCATAGTCACAGAAACCAAATAAGAGGAAGGGGCGTAAAGTGCAGTAGACCAAAACATAACAAAAAGGCAGAGTAACTGTAAGATCATGAGCACAAATTCCAGAAGCCTGGAAAATGAAATGTGAGCACTCTCGGCAATGTTTAGCAAAAGTCCATCTAGTTTTTGTGTCCATGACTGAAGTACTGCCAACACAGTACCATGACTTTGATCTAGAAAGTCAGCAAAATTACACTTTGCCAGCAACGGTGATGCAAGTCAGGAACTTCTTGCTATTCATAGTGGGGTGAAGTTTCCTGACTGTGCATGACAAAGTCTTTTTTAAAACACAGTTTTTTTTAATTATAAAGCAGTGGAACTGCCTCCACCAATCAGAGGACAGCACTACTGTACCTCTTATCCAGTGTATAGTTGCTGCCTCATGCTGCTTCGGACAGTCAATTCTCACCACGGTGATGCTTACTGTCAAAGTCTTTCTGTCAGAATCACCATGGCGGAATCAGCTTTGAAAAAAGTCACTGTTTTAAAAAGCAGTTTTTCAGCCACAAAGGTAAATGCGAAGTCTGAACGCATTCCAGATGGATGCAAACCTTTCATATTCTGTCTGCACTAAAGTCTGTACTAAACAATTGGGCTGTAACACCATTGACTTTATATTTACTTTATTTCAGTCACCTCACTCTATCTGCTTTGAAATCTACATCTAACCCATACCACGGTACTGCCGAGACCTCACAAGAAGAAACAAGAGACACTTACTCAAGCCTTTGGCCGTTGACATGCTGCTACTGGAACCAAGAGACATCCTACTGAGGCTCCGCCTCCGTCATGTTTTATCTAAAATCTTTGTCCCTTCCACCACAATGAAAGCATGCTCATTTACAAAATACACCATACAAAACAAGCTAGGAAAACTTTGAAATAAATAAATATGTTCTATCCAAAGCTTGCCCCGCTGACCATTATATGGCATGTAAGAAGCAACCACTGTCAGTCGTGGAACGTACCACAAAGTAATAAGACAGAGGGGGAGACCAGCAAAGAAAGGGGATATTCACATCAAAATTTCTATTGTTTTTCTGTTTGTCTTGGGGTGGAGGTAGTTGCACTGCTTCAAACTATATTAATATTTTGGAATGACAGAACTGCGCAGCTTCACTTTGAGGGTCCTCTTGCCCAAACCAGCATGAGATAACCTTCTTATCCGATTAGAGATACCCCTCACTATACATGTTAATGTATAGTATAACCCACCCCAAGTCACAGTGAAAATCTTTTCTCACCCTTTGTCCAATCATCCAGATTGCTATAAAGTAAGAAACACCACCCACCTCTCACAAGAACCTGCCCCCCCCACCACCACCTATTCAGCAATGTTTAAAGAACACTGTCAACCCCCTTAGGTGAGAAACTGCCCCTAGATTTAAAAATACAGGTTATGATTGCTCACATTCTATAGAGACTGATGATTGATGTAGCTGGCTATTTGATTCTGATTTCATTTTTCTTTTTAATGGAAAAAAACAGACTGCCCACCATACTAGTGTTACCCCTCAAAAACGTGCCTTTTTTACATTATTTGATCAACTTCTTCTGCATCTTTTCTGGACCTGAAAACCCCCTAACACAATCTAGTCACTTGTGATGCCTTGGGAGGAAAGGACAATATTACATCATGAATGACTCCATTGTTTGGAAAACAAAATGTTTATTGCCGTTTTGGTCCTAGTAAGAACAACTCCAGAACAAATGGTTTGATACCTTTTATTAGACCAACAAGGATGTTACAAAAATAACAAAGAGCTTTAGCTTTCAGACCAACAAGTCCTTTTTCAGAAGCCTAAATGACAGCTAGTAAATGACTCTCATTAGGCTTCTGAAGAAGGACGTGTTGGTCTGAAAGCTAAAGCTCTTTGTTCTTTTTGTAACATCCTTGTTGGTCCAATAAAAGATATCAAACCATTTGTTCTGGATTTGTTCTATTGTTTGGAGGTGTTCCTAATGTTCATGATGCATGCAATAATAACAGAACAAGGAACTGAAACAGAACAAAACAATGTTCGGTATGATTATACCAATCCCATGCATTTCAGTTCTACTAACAAAGGAAGCAGATCAAATAGCTAGCAATTTCAGTGGGTTTTGGAGATGGTAAGTATTCATAAAACGGGTTTTCAGTAATAAATAATATAATGCAAAAGGGGTTGTCAGTGCCCTGTTAATATATAGCAATACATATAACTTCCCCCAAGTTTGGAATATTAATAAAATGCACCACCCTCCCTCTCCCCAACCCTTGCTTGTCACCCTGAGTTGTATCAATTATAGGGAACCCCACACCCTACCAACTTTGAGCACCCAACCCCCTTCCTCCATCCTCTGGACCCAAATTATAAGTATACATATCCTTTTGACCTGTAAAAAAAGGAACAAATATCTAGCACTGGAATGATTGAGAGTCCCTATTCATTGTCCTACTGTAGAATTAATGAACTATGACCTTCTGATCTATAATAAAAAATACTTGGCTGACAAGCAGCCTTCTTCTGCCATCTATTTTTCTGTTTTTAGGGTATGTTTAATTTAAAACAAAAGGAAGTTCCTATTCCTAATTCTTTCAAAGTTTGCCTTTTCTCTTTTTCATTATGTAGTTTCTTTTTCCCCCTTTACTAAAGCATGCCACTCCGTCAGGATTTGAAATGACTGGATTCGCCCCCTGACACATCTAGCATTGCCAGATATTATCATCAGACTCCCTCAGGTCCTCAACAACTCTCATAAAGTCAGACATGAGCCCAGTTGGCAGCTTTTCACAATTTTTCTCCCAGCCCACCACTGTAGTGTGTGTAGGCTACAATGTCCAGGGGATGCCCAGCTACACGTGGTCACCCGTGCTGCCTACTGCACCACTGCCAAGTTGATCACAAGGATTCATTGCATACAGTAGTGAGGCAATGCTGCACTCATACCCCAAAAGGAGAGCCTTAATAGTACAAATGGAAACTGGCATAAAACCTTCTGTAGCGTCAAAGGTTGGAACCACAAACTCACAGTGCAGGGCCAGTGCATACAACAAAGGCGCTGCTGGCCCCAGGCTAAGAAGCTACATCCCAAAGAGTTGTTGCACTCAAAAAAGAAAGAATCTGAAAGCCAGGTACATGGTTAGGTAAATCCAATTTAATTATACAAGTAATGAAAAAATATACAAACAATCAGAGTAGCCAGGCTATCTAGACAAAAACAAGCAGGATTTGCTGCTACTCCATAAAACCTTCTGTCAGTTTGGATGCCACTGATTTATTCAGTTACCTTCCTACCCAAAACAACAATCTTTCAATTTTTATTGGGATGTGAGCCGGGCAGGGTGGGATTTCCAGAGCCTGTGCCAGTCTACGCTCCCATCTCCTACTGCCTTTCCTCATTTACAGAATGAAAAAAAAAATCCCCATTCTAATCCCCTGTGGTCTCTTTGCATTTTAAAGCTGCCCCCCCACCTGTTCTGCACATCTGTGGTAAAATCTGCAGAGGTCCCCTTTCACATTTCCCTTTGTTAAAATTGATGCAACCATTTCTGACTTCAGAAGTTTCCTGTGCCTCACACAATTTGAGACATTTGGACCCCCAAAACTGTGTTTTGGTCATGAACTCTAACCAAAAGTTCACACGTTGGGTTCCACATCACGCATCCCTATAGCTATCTAATCCTTGCATGAATTGATCCTAACCACATATGCTTTTGTAACACTCCATATTGTTAGCCTGTATGAGAGCGCATTTTCTGACTTCTAAATATGCTATTCTAAAACCAGTACCATATTGTACAGTGCATACAATTCATAATCCATACTTCTATGTTTTTCCTTTTGTATGACTTCTCCCATTCTCTTAGACCAAAATCAGTAAAGCTGAAGGCATATATGCATTTGCTAATATTGTCTTCTTCCCCATCAGTTTCACTGACTTCTTTTCCTGTAAATTAGAAAAGGTCTGCAGATTCAATTTTCCATTTGTTTTCTTTTGTTGTCAGGTTAATTCAGCTCATTCCTATGAGCGTCCATGTTTTCATTCATTACAAAGGTGGTTGGTCAAAAGTGGTTTGAGCATCTATGCCAGTCAATGGAATTTTTGGACCTGCAAAATCCTTTATAAATAAATTACAAGAGTGATTTGAGGGGGACTGGGTTCTTCAAATCTGGGGGATGGGGGGGGTTTACTGCTTTATGCTGTGCTGGGGATGAAGGAGGAGGGGAATGCAATAAATAGATTTGGCAGTTGGCAGTACATGATGACATTTCTTGTTACTATGAATCCCAGTATTCTCTCTATGTCTGTAGTTAACCCAGGAAGGACAGAGAGACTAACAAATGAAAGATCAGAGCATATAAAACTCTAACATACATTACAGGCTATTAAATCTCCTACTGCTGTACCCCTCCTATGATGTCAGCCTTTCCACAGATGCAGACACGCTCCAGCAAAATCCAGGGCAGTCCTACCATCTCCTAAAGATCCTAGGATTGTCTGATTCAGTCAACACCGGCAGTAGGTATAAGAATAAAGCATTAGTATTTAATATTCATTGAGCTTTATGATATGAGACTTCTCATGGTTGCAGATGGTAGTATATATGTGATGTATAAAAAAATACTTGTAGTGGTTTCAATAAGAACTGTTTTAATATAATAGGAAGTATCACTTAGTTTTGTTAAGCATATATAGTACATTCAAGACTGTGCTTCAGAGGCTCTCAGGGAACCTTATGACATTAAAATTTGCAACTTTTGGTGGCTAGGAATTTACACATGGGTGGTAGCACTTCAGTGTGTTTGGGGGTTGTGATGGGTGCACATGAGTGTGTTTCTATGAATGATTGTACATAGATTTTCATTTGAAAATGTTTTCTCATTGTTTAACAAAATGACAACACAGAAGGCCTGATGAAGTGGTGATACCATGAAACCTCACCCTGTGGTTTTGTTTTTAAGAGAATATTAGGAGAAGAATTTTTGAATATTTATTGGTGTTCATCCATCCTCCTGCTTTATTAAAGATCTAAGAGGACCCAGACAGGTATAGTCCTGATCCCCTGCCATGAGGAGATCATGTGTCACCATGATAAGCAGTCTGAATGCTGTAAGGGGCCAAAATCCTGACTGGAGAAGCTTATAGATGTCACATTGTTCCAGGTGATCCTCAAGCTGCACCGCCACCACCTTCTCAATAATTATTCCTAGAAGGCACAGATTTGAGAACTGTGTCTCATTCACTAGAAAGCCATGGTCCAATTATGCTTTTTTTTTTTTGAGGAGTATAACCACCATCCTTTTCACAGTAGCCAGAAGAAGCTCTCTCTTTTAAGGAACTCTTGACAGTTGCAGTGGTAACTGGTTACAGGGATTCCTGGCAGCCGAAGAGCAGCTAGTTTGGCCCAGACTCCAATCTAGAGAAGGTGGAGAGCAGACCTGAGATCACCAGGAGCATCTCCTCTTCTACAAATAGGAGTAACTCAGCACAGATTGGCAGATAATCTTTTCCCCTCATAGGCTGACCACCACTAGCCCATAATAGCTCCTTGAGCATAAGGAAGCATCACACCCAAGATGTTCAGTACCTCCGGAAGTTAGTGAAGCTCCAGATAATGTTTAGGATGATGCTAGAGATTGTCCCCACAGTAGGGTAGTTAAACAGGGGACAATAGAAAGAACAATACCACATGATGATCAGACCAGCATCAAAGATCAACCCTGACCACACTAATGTCATGACCCGATGAAAGGACCAGGTCAAAGGTGTGACTATGTTCATGCTTACCTAAAAAAAGTGCCTGTGTAAGACCCAGTGAAGTCATCAACTGGAATAGCTGCTTACCGAGAGGTGAGGTTTCATTATCAACCCAGCCATTGAATTACTCTAGCACAAACAGTCTAGGAACATTCAATATCTGTTCAACAATGAAATCTGCCAGCTTCTGCACAAAATCACTCCCATACCTCAAAGGTTAGTACAGTATATGAGAACGATTTTGCATCAAACACCTGCTGAGTATCTAATGACCACACATTCAAAAGACATGAAAGTTCCCATGGGGAATGCAGCATGTTACACAGCAGATTTATAGCAAATGGTCATGCACCCCCCCAGACAAGATATAGTCCTGATCCCCTGCCATGAGGTGATTATGTGTCACCCTGATAAGCAGTCTGAATGCTCTAGGGGTCCAAAATCCTTATTGGAGAAGCTTATAGATGTCACATTATTCCAGGTGAGCCTCAAGCTGCACTGCCACCACCTTCTCAATAATCATTCCTAGAAGGCACATATTTGAGAACTGTGTGTCATTCACTAGAATGCCACAGTCCAATTATGCTTTTTTTTTTTAGGGGTATAACCACCCGTCCTTTTCACAGTAGCCAGAAAAAACTCCCTCTTTTAAGGAATTCTTGACAGTTTAAGTGGTAACTGGTTACAGGGATTCCTGGCAGCTGAAGAGCAGCTAGTTTGGCCCAGACTCCAGCCTAGAGAAGGTGGAGAGCATATCAGAGTTCACCAGGAGCTTTTCTTCTTCTACAACTGGGAGGAACTCAGCACAGATTGGCAGATCAGCTTTTCCCCTCATAGGTTGACCACCACTAGCCCATAATAGCTCCCTGAGCACAAGGAAGCATCACACCCAAGATGTTCAGTACCTCCGGAAGTTAGTGAAGCTCCAGATTACGTTTAGGATGATACTAGAGATTGTCCCCACAGTAGGGTAGTTAAACAGGGGACAATAGAAATAACAATATCGCATGATGATCATATTGACATCTAAGATCAACCCTGACCACACTAATGTCATGACCCAATGAAAGGACCAGGTCAAAGGTGTGACCACGTTTATGCTTACCTAAGAAAAGTGCCTGTGTTAGACCCAGGGAAGTCATCAACTGGAGTAGCTGCTTAACAAGAGGTGAGGTTTCATTATCAACCCAGCCATTGAATTACTCTAGCACAAACAGTCTAGAAACATTCAATATCTGTTCAACAATGAAATCTGCCAGCTTCTGCACAAAATCACTCCCATATCTCAAAGGTTAGTACAGTATATGAGAATGATTTTGCATCAAACACCTGCTGAGTATCTAATGACCACACATTCAAAAGACATGAAAGTTCCCAAGAGGAATGCAGTAAGTTACCCAACAGATTTTTAGCAAATGGCCATGCACCCTCCCTCCTCTTGATCCCACCTTGAGCAATGTACAAAGGAGTACTCAGATGGAATATATGCCTTCAGAACAGGACTGGAGTCATCACCCAACCAGGTTTATGTGAGGCAAACAAGGTCAGCCAAGGAATCAGTGATGAAATCTGCCATCATCACTGCTTTATTCCTCAGTGAACTTGCATTAGAAACAATGGCTCAAAGAGGAGACAAAGAACTGGCTGGTCTGAGTATTGCAGTTTATTAACATTTATGGAAGCCTTGGAGATGAGAACAAGACTGGGAGGATCCTGATCTTGGTTCCAGCCCCCCACAGGCATTTCCTGGTTTTCACCCCCCCAACATTATACCCGGGACCTTGACTGTGGTTAGCATCCCACCACCAGAGGACCCCTACTCCCCTGTAGCAGCTGAGAACATCTGCATAGAGGGCTAATGTGGTTCCCCCAAAAGGACAGATCTGACCGAAGTTGTCAGTGGAGTAATGGAGCCTCTCAGTAGTAAGTCCTCCACACATTGTACATTACAATAGTAACCTGCAGAATAAAATCAACCACCCTACTCAAACATGAAACAAACAATTCTACAAAAATGAATAAAATCCAACTACCCACCAACACTCACACCACACCCACACCACTAAATACATATTAACTACCAGGTTGTACAACTCATCCACTCAAGACAAATGAAACAGTTAACAAATCCCAGTATTTAACCAGAAACCATTAAGGGACCATATAAGAAACAGTTTAATCATGGAGCAGTAACAAGTTCCATGTAAGATGACCAATTCATACCCTTGCACTGCCACTGAGAAGTAATTTTGACCATAAGCCAAAAGCAAGTAGCCATTCTGTGAAAAGAGATTGTCAATCCTGTATAGCAGTAAGTTCAGCTTCCAAGAGTCAAAGCAGACCAGGACCTGCTCTCACCAGACTCAGCTGTAGATGGAACACCAACCATGTCTTAAAAATAGACCACGGGGGAGAGGAGTGGAAGTGCAAGGTAATCTCTGTTACACAGGTACTGTACATCTACAACAAGGGGGTACAATCAAGATTTACTCATACTGTACTGGTTTGAGGGTATAATTATATCTACCTAGTACTTATTATAATGTAATAAACAGTGGCATATGATGCTTGGTATAGACAAACAGGTAGAACAAGTGAGGCCTAGTGTGACAGTGGTCCAGTTTATATGTTGATGGACTGTACATAACTACAAGCAAGCAGAAAAGCTAAATATATAAAACCTACGATATAAAAGCTTAAGTGTACCACACGTTTATGAGTTTTCAAAGTTTTGTTCAGTTGTCAGGGTCTCTTTAACCAAGTCACGTCCATGTTTTTGTGGTTCATCAGGTTCATAGCTCCGGTCTCTAGCCATTAGTCTTTACTGCTGATGAGGCTAGCATTTCTTCTTTTAAATGTGATTCCTCTGTGGCCACTTGATGAAGCCTGCTATGGTTTAATGATCAAAATGCAGTAGGGAACTGAGAACATAAGACTGGGGATTATAATAACATAAAAGGAGAAAATCCCCAGATGATGACAATGAAATGATCCTGATGGTCCATTATAAAGAATATCCATATGCTACAAACTCTGCAAAATGTAGGTTTCTCAGTAGGATTGTAGCAGCTGATAGAACTGACCAATAATACTTGTCAGAATTGTAGATTGCTGCTTGGAAAGTGATTATAGTTAACAACATATATTGGTGGCTCCACTTCATGGGGTCCTAAAACTGTATAGAATTGTATATTAAGCACTGCACACTGCCTTGAAGATCTATGCGTATGTATTATGTATTGTCCATCTTTTACAGTATGTACCTACTGAATATGTTTCCTTCCCCAACACTAATGTAACTGCCTGTACTTGTATCATGTTGACCTCTGTATTTGAATGTATATTTTCCTGTACCCTCCCGGGTCGTATCTGAAAATAGGCAAATGTCTTGTCTAGTGTACTTACCTGGTTAACAAAAGCTAAATACATAAATAAACATCTATCACTATGCCAAGTGCCACTACTTTGCATTGACTTTCATGTAGCACAATGGGTATAAAAATGCCACATTTGCCAGCAAAGTCTATATAATGTGACCTTTTTTTAGTGCTTACCTGGTGAAGGCTCCAAGAATTGGCACTTCGGCTGAGAAGTGCCACTTTGCAGGGTGATTCAATAAAAAAAAAGTTCCTTACTAATCCCTTTTGTAGCTTTCCATACCACCCTGCTTCCCCTACCCAACCTGTGCAGTCTTAATACATAACCCCCCCCACACACATATGAAGTAACACCCACACCAGTTTCCTCCCTACAATTAATATTATTGGCATTTATCTATCACCGGAAGCTGCAATATCACCACGTAGAATGATACCATAGTAGAAGAGAAGTGGAAAGTATTTGGAAAGGGACAGGATTCTATTCCCATCTGATTTTTGGTTTTTTCTTTCCTAATGCAATTTATGTTTTCAGCATGCATCTCTCTCTAAAAAATATCTGGCTTACCATGTGGAATGATGCCATAGTTGCAAATCTACAGGACAGTATTTGGCAGGGGGTCAGGGTTCTGTTTCCAGTTGTGAAAATTTTTTTTCTTACTTGCTGCAAAGATGTTGTTAGCATGCATCTCTCTCTCTCTCTCTCTCTCTCTCTCTCTCTCTCTCACTCTTTCTCAGATAACTGTCTTGCTCTATGGCATAATAGCACAAAGCATGAAGAGAGTGCTTGGGATGGGGCCTTTGTCCAATTTTCAGTTATGATACATTTTTTTCTTTCTCACTACAATTTATGTTGTTAGCATGCATCTCTCGAAGGAAACCTTCTGTCTTGTTTTGTGTAACAATTACAGAGGGGCAGAGTATAAGGACAGTGGTGCCTATGCATGAAAGTCCAGGAATTACATGCTAGAGGTGCCTATCCTGCCCCCGTAGCTCCACAACCCCAGGCAGGTGCAGGGTGCACAGTATGCACTACCACATGCACATGTGGGGCACCTGTCCACAACCCCACCAATCAATATGCAGAACCACGCAGGGCAGCTGGGGGTGGAGAAGCAGACCCAGATGGGCATCCAATCAGATGCCTGTCTAGGGTTCAAGAGTGGATCCTTGCTCTTGGGCCATGGGCCCGGGTGTGTGAATAGCACCCGGACCCCCACGGTCATGCCCCCATGTCCAGCAGCCCAATAGACAGCCCTCCCACCACACAGCACGACCCCTGACCCACATGCATGCCCTATTCCCATCTGGCAAATGCACCCCCTGCTCTGCTCCCAACACATGGCTGCCACTGTCCCCCTGTGCACTGGTTATATCCCCCAGCCCTAGCACAAGACAATTCCAGCTCTGTGTGCATGATTCATACCCCCCACCCACTGACACATGACCACCCCAGTCCCCAGTGTTGCACGTGATCCCCCCAACACACATAGGTGCCCCAATTCTCCTGTTGTAGAAACCCCCACTCACACAAAGGTACTCTGCTGCATATGTGTCCTGACCCCCATCTTGGTACCCTGCAGATCCTTTTGTGGCCAGTGGCCCCTCCCACCCCCAGTGGCACTGACAGCACTCCACTCCAGTCCTCATAGTGTCCTGACATGCCATGGCTTGGGATGGGCAGTGATTGTGGGAGTACAATGCCTATATATATATATATAGAATAGTGTTCTGTGAAATGCAAAAATTTCATTTCATTAAATATTTTGTGTCATTTCTCAGTTTCCACAAATTGTTTCACCCCTGTGAAATTTGATTTCACCTTGGACTTTGATTTCACATAATTCTGAAATTTTGTGTAATAAGGTTCGAGAGAGCAATTTTGCCCATCCATGTTTAAATTTCACCTTGTGGTGAAAATTTCGCCAGTGTAACTTTTGATTTTGCCTGCGACGTTATGCTCCAAAGGTGAAATTTGCAATGCATTGTGCAGTGCAATGTAATGCATTGGGCTGGCAGTATAGCCTAGAGGTTAGAGGAATGAGGTGTGAACAAGCTTGAAACATCCAGCAGACCACACCTGAGTCTGATTCTCACAACCTCCACTTGCATACTGTTTAACTCTGAGCAAGTCACTTAACTGCCCAGTGCTCCCAGGTCGCCCCTGAAAACAGGCACTTGTGCCTAATGGGCCTTATCCGGTTACCAAAGACTAAAATAAAAAAAATATATACAGATCAACTATCATGTGAAGGCTTTTTCTAACAGATTTTATTGCCTGTTAGGTCAGAGAGCAGTCTATGGTGGTGCACCACAGCCAATAAACACTTTTAAAATGTATTTTGGAGAGCTAATTGCTCCCAGATATACAGTTGTTCCTAGTGCTGATAGGGAACATTTTCTAATTTTGTGGATTTTTTGCATAATACATACAGTAGTTTAATTAGTTTTGAGTTTTGTCTATGTCTGTGAAGGAGTTGAGTGGGGCAGGGTAGCTGTGTAAAAGTGCAGCCTAGTTTCTCTCACCTGTCACAAACAGATTTCTCAAAAATTGTGAGTGATTTATTGTTATTTCTTTAAAGCCTTTATATTTTTGTTGGTGTTCTACTTATTTGTATTATTTTTCTTACATATTGTAAAGTATTTTTTTCACTTTCTCTGAAAATGTACCTCTAAGATTTCCTGCCCTTGTTACTCTCTTCTGCTTTTAGTTGTGAATTCCAAAGTTTTGAACACACAGTGCTGATCCTTTTTTTTTTTGGTTTGTGGTCAGTTCTGTTTGCTGTTAACTTGTGTCACTTAAACTGTGAAAAGCAACAGTTTTATATTTTTTCTTTTGAAAGTACTTTTAGTTGACCACTTGTCCATATACAGTTTCACTGCTTTAGTGAATTGTCCCCCCCCTTATTTTATTGATGGAGCCTGCCTCTGCATTACAGTGTTCCTGGTTCATTTTAATTTGCTTACCCTTTACCTGTTATAGCATTGTTTACTACCTGACCCATGCGATATAAAAAAAATACATAATAATATAGTAGCTGTCAAGAGATTGCTGGTCCCATCCAAATTGTTGTAGGTGCCTTTGTTTGTTAATTTTATATTGTTGCCTCTGCGCTCTTATATAACAAAAATAATTGTGGCAGTAAGTACTAACACATCTCAGTTCTTCAGCTGTCCAGACAGCTGATAGGTAGCCCTTTTTGTGAGGTGCTCTGTGCTGTTGTTTTTCAGTTTAGTTTATCTTATCTTTACCTGTACCTACCCAGTTATTACACAGTTGTTCTATACCCATCCCATTCCCCATCCAAGAAACTGTCATTGTATTAAGAACTACTTCACTATTTTTTTCAGAGACACTGCCGATCCATTTCAAGGGAGGTGTTGTCCATTGCTGTTTTATCTAAAGTAAGTTTCCTTTTCCCTTTTTCCCTGGGTTACTTAATTCCTGTTAAGGGAAAGAAAAAAAAGTAACCTTTTTTCCTTTTTTACTAGAATAGGCTACCACATACAGTTTAGTTGTACAGAGTGCTGCTACCTGTCCTGATTGTGTTTGGACTTGGAAGCCAGTACTACAGGTGTGAGGTGTTATTCACACAGTTACTTAGTAATACATCCTTTCCTCATATACTCCCGGAGAAAGGCAAAACTTTGAACAAGCATACAAAAATGACTGCTAAGAGATGACCCAGTACAGGAAAATATGCCGGGGGTGGGGGAGACGAGGCAGCAGAGAAGTCTGTTGAGGAGAGTACAACCTCAGTTCCACTTTCACAAAGCACATGTATGTCTGCATCAATGTCTTCTGTGGACTCTGGTTGCATGACAGGTACCAGCAAAGGAGTTGTTCAACGTACTGGCATAATTGTGTCTCAGTTTTTTATGGCAAGAACTGTTGCATCTATGCTCATGGGGGATGATAGCAAGAAGAAGGGAGACATTGACACCACTGCAGGAACAGTGGTACAGGAGGAGGATGATAAGTCTGTCAGTGTGACTGTCCCTATTCCTGCTGGAGTTGGTGGTGGTGATAGTGTTCAGCTGGAATTTAATAATCCCAGAAATATGGATAGTCAGCCACCTGAGGAGATGGTTGTAGGGAAAGAAAAAGTTGCCATGCAAGAAGACAGTGAGAGGGAGGAGAAGTCAAGGACATCATCAGCATTGGTGCTGATTTATTTATTTAGTATCTGTTGACCGGGTAAGTGCACTAGACAAATCCTGCCTATTTTCAGGCACGACCCATGAGGAGGGGGATACAGATGAATGCCAACTGACCTTGAACAAGATTAAGCTGTTGGTGGTATTTTTCATGAATGAGGGAAATTTGGCCAGAACATCAGGGAAATTCCCCTACTGGCTGCTGGTTAGTGGCTAGTGGGGATCTTGCCGACGTCACGCTGCAGTATGGCAGATTGTTTGGAGCAACGAGAGGAGATGGAGGTCGGAGTCAGCACGGTATCTGATGAAATGTTAAACGCCACTTTGGAAGAGGATTTTAATTTAGCGGCTAACGTTAGCCAGAGGGAAGCAGCTTCAGAGAATTCTTTTACCTTTCCGGTCTCAAATGAAGATATTTCAGCCTCAAAAACTGAGGGGAAAACAAATTTTGATTTACCTTTGGCTGGTAACTCTCTTTCGGCGCCGGTGGATGACGCTAAGTCGGAATGCACCATGAATAAAGGACCACGGGAGGATTTAATTTTCATGGAGGACGTTCCCGGGAGGACTGAATTTGGTGACGGACCGCAAACGTCACACATTATGCGACGACAGTTCGGTTTACCAGGAGCACGCCAAAGCGATGGTATTCAGGACTGGTCTGAAGAGGTAGCATTATCGGAAGCAGGCTGGAAAAAAACAGAGTCGGGAATATGGAAGCCGGATTCTTCATGGACTGCTTCTTCTTCTACCAGTATGCATGCCAACGATAAACAAATATTGAGCTCAGGTACAGAATTTGTGCACAAGAAAGCTTTATTTAAAAGTAATAAAGGGGAGGGTTGGGAGAGTATCTTGGCTTTTTCTAAGCTCAGTACCTCCACAGCGACTTTGGCTAATAGTCTTCAGAATAATGCTGGTCTCTTTTCTCATTTGGACTCTGACTCTCAGGAGCAAGTTAAAAAAAACCCTATGTCTGAACTATTTAAAAATAAATTGGAACAAGCTCCTCGGCATAATGCTGTAAGGATAAGATATAAAGGGGGTTTGCAAGAACATCCTGATAGGTATTTTGTGTTTAAACAATTGTTAAAAAATTCTATGGGGTTTTTGGCTAAAGACATTTATGCACTGATCCATATTTCAGGGGAAGACTCTTTTGACATCAGCTTTCAAACTAATGCTCATATGGAAAGATTTTGGGAAAAATATTCCTCACAAAAAAATACACCCTTATGGTCACCTTTTTTTGCGATACCACTTTCTAGGCCCCTAGTGCGTTTTGTTACAATAATGTTCAGGAATGAAGGGGTAAATGTTAGTGACATTTATCATTGGCTTCAGTCAAAATGTGAAATTTTAGGTCCTCCTGAAGCTTTGCTGGATATTGAAGGCATTTGGACAGGAGGCTGGAAATTTAAAGTTAAACTTTTCCAGATTAATTCAGAAATTGTGCACTTACCTAACAGTTTTTTTCTGGGCAAAGATAGGGGTGTCTGTTTTTACGGGGGACACCCTAGAGCTTGCTACAAATGTGGGGACTGAACACATATTAGTAGTGTATGTGACGTTTAAAATGTCCTTTGTGTGGTGGGTTTGGTCATTCCACTGACATGTGCACTAATATTTTCCAATGTAATCTTTGAGGAAAAGGACATGCATTTCATCAATGTCCTTGGGCTAGATGTAATTGCTCAGAAGGTCTTGACCATGATGGATTATTGAGTAAAGCCCAAACAAAAAATAAGGGAGCTAGTGAACCTATTCTTTCAAATTCCCCTATCGTTTCTGCTCCTTTACCTTTAAATAAATCTGTAGATTCAATTAGAATTAATGATGAGTTGGCAATTCCTGAAGAACACCAGGCCCCAGTTGAGAAACTCATTTCAAGGCCTTCGGCTGTTAGTAAGCAAAATCCTGGTTTAATTATGCCTCCACCCTTTGAGATAGTAAAAAATAGGCGTCTTACAAGAGCTTCCCTAAAACAAACTCCTTCAAACCCTCTCCCTACTGAAAATTTTTTTTCGCCCTTACAGGATGAAATCAGGGATTCGGATCTTGAATCCGATACATCCCATATTTCAGAGATAGTAACAGATGATGAAGACAGTAAAGCTACTGAGTTAGCAAAGGATAAGAAAGGTAAAAAAGGCAAAAAAAGAAAAGTATGTCAAAAAAATAGCATTTAGAAGGATTTATGTCTTCATTAAAGCTAGCCACTTATCATGTGTGTAGCTTGAAAGCTTTCAAAAAACAATTGCCTATTTTTATGTATTTAGGCTCTTTAAAATTAGATGTCATTTTTTTACAAGAAACTAGGTTTTCTTCACTTTGGGAAGTTACTCAATTGAAGAGAAAATGGATTTGGGGACCATCTTTTTGGACATTTGGACCAGAAGTAGCAGATGGTCTTGGTATACTATTTGGAAACTCAGCTTTTAAGATTTCTAAAGTAATTGATTTAAAACCGGGTAGAATTTTTATTTTAGATTGTTCTCTCAATAATTATTATTTTCGTCTGATTAATATATATGGTTCTCAGTCTAAAACTAGTCGTATAGAATTATTTGAAGAACTCAAACCTTTCCTATTTGCTAAAAGACATATTATTTGGAGTGGTGATTTTAATTGTTCCAAAGATATAAAATTTGGCAAATCTAATGGGAAAAAAATTTATTGTGACTCAAATGCCCTTTACAACATTATTAAAGATGCAAATCTTTAGGATGTGTACAGAAGCATGTATTCACAGGCTGGTGAAACTTACCATCGACATACTTTTGCTACCCGTATTGATATGTTGTTTATTTCTCATTATTTACATCCTATCTCTTGTTCAGTTATACCTACGGAATTTTCAGACCATTCTATTTTGCTCTGTACCCTTTCTTTAAAAAATTTGCCTCCGACACTGTATTCAGTGATACAAAGGTGGAGACTTAATTCTTCTTTTCTAAATAATCCAGTTTATTTTTCTAAATTAGAACTTTTTTTTGCAGCGAAATTTTCTACACTAGAACTTTTTTCATCTCCTTATGAGTGGTGGTTACAGACCAAAAAAGAAATAAAGAAACTTTTTCAGGGTTGGGGTAAGAAAAAAGTGGATTCAGATTATAGGCAATATTTGCTTCTCAGAAATCAATTGTATAAATTAATGTCTCTACCTCCTAAAGACCGTGCCTGTTATAATTCTCAAATCATGGAAGTTAAAAAACAGATGAGATTGTTTCAATACGATAGGGCTAAGTCCTTGGATTTAGAATTTAGATTTGGTACAAAAAACTGCCCAAGGTCTGATCCTTATCAAGCGTGTAAATTACGTTTAGCTGACACTTTCATGCCAGGTTTACTGGATTCAAATAATAGATTGATTACTACAGATCTCGATATGTTAACTCTTGTACAGCACCATTTAAAAGAATATTTTTCATGTCCTGTAACATCATCATTGGATTTATTTCCAGTACAAAACTTAGGTGCCTTACCTAAAGTTCCTGAAAGTTTATTACAACTTTTAACAAATCCCATCTCCACTCAAGAAGTGACAGAAGTCATAAAACAACTAAAAACCGGATCTTCTCCAGGGATTGATGGGATCCCAAATGAATTTTATAAAACTTGTATACTTTATATGGGTTTTTTTCTACCTTTAGTGTTCAATTCAATTTTGTTTTCAGATCAGTCTTGTAAAAATTTTTCTATTTCACTATTGAAATTCATCTACAAAAAAGGTGATAAAACTCTTTTATCAAACTGGCGACCCATTAGTCTATTAAACAGTGACTATAAGATATTATCTAAAATTTTAAATATTCATTTAGAGAAATTAGCTGAGACTTTAATACATCCTACACAGACATGTGCCATTTCTAAGAGAAAAATTCAACACAACCTTTTCTTAATTAGAGATCTTTTTGCAAATAAAGTTTGTTTTCAAAAATCTGAAATAGCGGTAGCATTAGATCAAACTAAAGCATTTGATGCAGTTTGTCATTCGTATCTTTACTTTGTTTTACTACATTATGGGATTCCACGTATTTTTGTACAATGGATTTCTAAATTGTATAGTCAGGCTGTTACCATTCCTATTGTGAATGGTTTTATTGGTACAGAAATTAAAATAAATAGGGGTGTCAGACAAGGTTGCCCTCTTAGTCCCCTTTTATATACATTTGTTTTAGATCCAGTTATTAGACATATTATTTTGGAGAGAGCAATTATTGGTATTGCCCCCATCCTCATTTAGATCCAATTAAGGTTACAGCCTTTGCTGACGATGTTACTCTGTTATTAGCAGATACAGTGTCATTACAAAAAGCACTGGATATTTTTACTTTCTTTGGTCAATTCTCGGGAGCCTCTATTAATATACACAAGAGTTTTGTATTGCAATTAGGACAAACTATTCCTAATCTATCAAATTGTTATAATATTCCCTTATCAAATTCACCTCAGAAAATTTTAGGGATATGGTTTGGGATGGAAGATATGGCACTTTATAATTGGGAGAACAGCAATTGAATGAGGAAATGAAGGTAAATCAATGGAAACATTGGCATTTTGGAAAGCAAAAAAGGGTTATGATTATAAAAAAATTCCTTTTACCAATTTCCATTTATGTTAATCATCTTTTTCCTCCTCCAATAAACTGTGAAACCAGATTATATAGTATTTTTTTTCAGATGCTTTGGGGAAATAGGCTTAATCCGGTTAAAAGGGATTTTACCTATCTTAAAAGGAAAAATGGGGGGTTAAAAATGATTAATCCTGTAATTTTTTTTTACACTCTATCTTTTTGTATTCCTCCTTTCCTTTTATTTGGTGTGAAGATTGTTTACCGTGGCATTTTTGGGTTAAATCAATATGGCATAAATACTTTTTTAAATGGTCTTTTTTTCCTCCTAAAATTTTAGTTTCTGATGAGCTTCCAAAATATGGCCTACCCACCTTTAAAAAGTTATTTCAGTGGAAAATCACCTTACAAAAATTACCCTCTTTGAATAGAAAATCTTTTTATAATTATATTGTGCATGATTTGCAGAAAGCTATTCTTATTTTTCCTAACTGTACCCCATCTAACATGAAATATGCTTTATATAAACTAACGGATTTTAGAATTCCGGTTAAGATTTGGGATGTTATTTGGATTTCAGCACATGGGAGGTTGGGGGTAAGAGGGAATTTGAAATACAAACCTGTGAGTGATAGGTATTGTTTAAGGCATGGATGTATCAATATGGAAGAAAGTCAAAGTCATTTTTTCATAGATTGTTCTCATAGTCAAGATTTTTGGAAATTTGCAGCACTACATTGGTGTATGCCTCATTTAGGTTCTCTGACTTATGGTACTCTTGTACTAGGTGATTATTCAGGGGTCTGAGATAAATATCACAGGAGCACTTTAAATGTTTTCTTTGCTCTTCTACAATTTTTTTTGTGGCAAGCACGTTGTCAGTTTGTTTTACAACAACATTATATAGCCCACTCTGTAATTATTTCTTATATTGAAAAGTAGTTAGAGGCTCTTAAAATTAGAGATGGGAAGAATTGTTCAAGTACTAAAGTTGTTAATCTATGGAAGTTTTTTCCCTAATTTGTAAAACAAATGAAATAATTGTTCATGTAACCTTCAATTGAAGTTATTTTCAAGCTATTGTGTTGTTTACATGGTGGAAATGTTTTTCTGTGATGTTTTTGTTTAATAAAACTTCCCCTACTCTTTTTGATAAGTGCCATGGGATCTTTAACATCCACCTGATCTACCACCAATCCAGGCAGATGGGACCTCAGTTTAATGTCTCATCTGAAAGATGGCACCTCAGAAGTGTAGCACCCCACTCATGCTGCACTACAGTGTCAGTACTGGAATATTAACCCAAGTGCCAGATGTGGGAACTGAACCCACAGCTGTCTCTGATCTCCTGGCCTCAGAGGCAAGTGTGCTACCTACTGAGCCACTGACACTGACTGGCACTGATGATGATGGCATGTGGGATGATCCTCCATAGGAGCCAGAGATTAAAAAGGTCAAGGGTGATGTAGGCCATTTACATGTACAGCCTGTGGGTCAGGCTGCCAGAAAGCCTATCAGCAAGCCTCCAAGCAGTCAAGTTGCCCCCTCTCAAAAGTAGTCTTATGGAAGTGATAAAAGCAGCCCAAAAAGCACAAACTTCAATGCCTGTTACTCAGTTCTCCCAGTCACAGTAGCATGTTCAGTCCAGATGTCAAAAGTCCCTAGTCTGGTACTTTTATGTGCTTGATCCAGTTGATGAGACCACAGTGATATGTCAACTGTGTCAAGCAAGTGTTACTCGGGGTGGGGGGAAGGGAAGTCACATAAGCACTGGTGGTCAACATGCCCACCTGAGAAGCAAGCATCCACTGCACAGGCAGCAACACCAGAAGGATGCCAGAGCTGTTGATGGGATCTCCCTCAGCAAGTTAAATGTAACTGACAGCGGTGCAATACAGCAGGAGGAGGGAGAGTAGAGTGAGTCAGTGGAGAAGGATGAGCAATCCTTTGCTCTCTCAAGTAGTGGGCATAGCAGTGGAGGCACCACTCACTTGACTCAGCGAAGTACACCACCACACCCAAAATTAACCAAAATAACTGGATTCATGTGGTCTGCACATCCCCAAGAGTCCACAATTACCTCTAAAACAACAACATTGGTGCTACAAGTACTACATTCTGGTTGAACAGCCCCAAAGATGCAGTCCACACTGAAAACCATCCTTGACCGGCACTCAAAGTACCTCCCCCAGTCTTGCTGCTGCATACAAGTTAAATGCTGCCACCGCTGAAATGCTGGCCATTGATCTGTTGCTGTTACTGTTCATGGAGAATGCTGGATTCTGTAGGTTGATGTCCCATGCCTGTCCCAAATGGCAGGTTCCATCATGAACCTGTTTCTCTAAGCATGCCATGCCAGAGCTGTACAGAAGAGCTGATGATTCTATAAGACAAGCAATGACGTATTCTGCCTCAGAATATATCCATCTTAGCATGGATATGTGGACCAGTGGACAAACAGCGGTAAGCTCATATCTATGCATAACGGCACACTGGGCACAGGTAAGTGGGGTGGTAGTTGATTTTGGGCCTGGAAAAACCTGCCAGAAGCAAAATTGTGGTGCTATCAACACCCCTTGAACTCGGCAGCATGCAACCCTGAGTATGCAAAGTGTTTTACTGCTTCTCACAAGGGTGAGAAAATTCCTAATGTTCTGATTGATGATATTGATGAGTGGCTACACACACACACATTCACTTATAGCAGGATTTATCACAAGTGATAATGGCTTCAATGTAGTGAAGTGCATTAGCGATGGTGTTTTTTTCAGGGTGCCCTGCCTGGCACACTGCCTTAATCTTGTGCAGCAGTTTCTAAACCAGGCAGACATTAAGGAAACTATGAAAGTCACCCATCACATCTGTGTGCACTTCACCCATTCTGCAAAGGCCCGTGACCATCTATGTGAGCTACAGTGCAATTACCATCTGCCTTAGCACCATATGAAGCTTGATGTTGTGACCAGGTGGAACACCATGCAGTACATGACTGACCTCCTGTATGAACAGTATAAGGCTGTATCAGAATACCTGCTGGTGCACACCATCTGGGACAGTGCTGGAGTGTCCATCACTCTAACAACAGAGCAGTGGCAGCAAATGGATGGGCTAATATGCATTCTCCATCCAGTTGAGCATGCAACACAGGCAGTGAATGGGGACACTGCCTGTATAAGTCAATCCATATCCATTTTACATGTGCTGAGACAGATACTGGTTAATGTCTGACACCAGATGGAGACAAGTGGGAATCATAGTAGTTATGATCTAGTGGATAACATGCTCCATGTGCTGGACAGCAATACACATATTTTCAGCATTCTACTGTTGGATGAGTTTGCAATTGCTACCATGCTTGATCCATGCTACAAACGTGGCCTGCCTTCTACAACTGAAGGAACTCATCAGCAACTGCAAAAGTTGACAGAGAACCTCATTAGATGGATATCTGGTGCACAGATGAAAAACTCACATAAGACACAAACTGCGGCCAGCTCGGTGACGCTGAGGGTTGAGGTGTTGAACGCCACACCTCTCGCCACGCTGGTGACCCGGGCTCGGGAATGAGCCGGGAGTCGCCGTGGGTCAGCAGGGGTGGGAGGAGATCGAACATCCAGAGGACTGCTCTCTCTTCCCGGGGAGGGTGGGAGTGTTGCTCGCTCTTTGAGTGACCTTTGGTGGTGGCCAGGGGTGCACCAAATGGGCAAGCATGGTGAAATGCCAGGGGTGGGCAGAGTCATGGCATTATGTTGCCTTGCAAGCCATGCTGCAGAGGGGTGGGAAGGGAAAAAATTACTAAAAATACCCCAGCTCCTGAGAAGATGACAAGGGCTCCAGTGATCTCCCTCTCATCCCCAATGCAGGACCATACCACATCAGGATCCAGGCCCACTTCTTGAGGGGATGGACCCTCTAACTTAAGTAAAGAGCCGCCAAGGGTGGGCAGGCCCAGTTCTGAGGGGTGATCTGGAACACTGGGAAGTTCCTCCGAGAGAGGGAGAACCGATGGTGACTGGTCACTGTGGGGAGAAGTAGGGGCAGGATTGTGTGGGCACCTCCGAAGGATGCCTCGGAGGAGTCCTGGCATAAATAAAGTAAAAAAAAAAAGACACAAACTGCACAGAAAACAGGTGTTGCTACCAGCAACAGCTGCTCACAGGCAACCCAATTTGACAAAATGGTAAAGTTACAGCAAAACATGGCTAGTAATTCCATTTGGGATGTTCTCTATCAAGTGGAAGTGGAAGATATGAAAGAAAAGGAGGAGCAGCTAGACTCATGGCAGCAGAATGAATGGTGGAGGCCTGCATGGGGGACACAAAGCACATTTCCATTACTGATGAGCCATTGCAGTACTGGAGCAGCAAAGTGACTGATTGGCCAGCACTAATATCAGTTGCTGTTACATACCTGAGCTGCCCACCATCTAGTGTCGGTGTGGAATGAGTGTTTAGTTTGGCTGGGGCCATTGTGCATGACCGGAGGACCAATTTGTCACCCAAGAATGTGTCAATGTTAACATTCAACAAAATGAATAAAGGGCACATTTTGGATAACACAGTGATGTCAATGGTGTTGCCACATGGACTATGTCTCGGTGATAATGATGATAATGAAGATCTGCTAAGGCTTCCACCAGCAGCAAGGTGGATGAAGCAGCAATGCTGAGAAAATTTCCACCTGGTGACACCTCTGGTCTTGGAGACTGTGAGGGCTGCTTCTTGGAGGATGTGACAGTGGAGGTTGAAAAAGGCTGAAGTTACTAGTAGGAATCCCACCCCACCACTTTCAGCTCAGTATAGTGTTATAAATTATTTTTATACATGTATAATTGGATTTGTGATGGTTGTGTTAAATGTTGTTAATCAGTTTAATTTGATTACCTTTTCCCTAAATCATTGTTTAGTCCCCTCCCTATAAATATTTTGCATTACTGCAGTAATAAGGTTCCTCTGCCAAATTATCATGATACACATTTTACTTTTCATTTAGACTAACTCCATCCTGAAGCAAGATATATTTTCTTGAAGTCTAATGCCCACGCTGGTACATGCCACACCTGGACCACCCCGGCACCTGCAACACCAAATGCATACCATGCAAACACTAAATATTTTCTGCCTCTTACTATCCATGACATGTCGAGGAACCTTTCCAGTACAACTAGAGTATGAGTGTAGCACATTCATTCAACAGGTAACTACAGTTGAAGAGATTTTGCAAAATGATATATGGTGACTATCTTTAATAACATGAGTCACTAATTATAAAATAATCATAAAAGAAAGGTTTAACAACATCTAAGTTCCCCAAAAAAGGTAATTACATTAATTACTACCTTAGTACTTATACAGAGATAGTGCTGATCACTTTGGGGAGGTGTTTGCTGTCTGCAGTTTGGCTTTCAAATATTCCTAATTACTCCAGCTCTGCTACCTCACATGTCAATAAACACTGGCTCAATCCATCTATAATTACTAAACCCCATCTCCACCAACCAATTTCACATATACCTCCTGCCTTGATGTATTGTTTCAATCATTAATGAAACCATTGGCATATATTGCTGTTCGAGAAACCTGCTCTGTCTTCCACACACCAGCTGCTGCAGGGCCTGGATGTAGTCATCACATAGACAAGGGCTGAAAACTCACCAGAAGAAAATGATCTAAACAGGAACAATGACAGGAAACATGATGAATACTTATCCATCTGCATACCTATTGTTAGCATGCAAATTACAAGCAATGCATATATATATATATATATATATATATACACTTACCTTACCTTACCTGGTGAATGTAAACTATGGAAATTACCCCTGGAACGAACATGCGGGGCACATGAAGCAAAGCTGCAGGCATCCTCATTCTTCTAAAAATACTGCATACCTGGAAACAAGATAAAAGGAAAAACACATTTTGAGGATTGTTACAAGTACCCCCCAACTAGAGATACAGTGAATTTAAATTCCACTGGCGAAGTGCCCGCAAAGTGGACACTTAGCATTGTCACTTCACTATGTGCAGTGACCCATATGAAAGACTCATTTTGCCTTGTGATTATTACTTCATGTTGTCATTCTGCCTTAATGCAAATTAAGTTGAAGTGACAACAATATTGGCAGTCCCACACACACAAAGTCTCCAGAATTAATGTGCATCCCCAAGGTGGTACTGTCTTGTGTCCAGAAAACTCCCCAATGCTGACAAAGTGAAATGAGAGCTCGACAAGAAATGCAAAGTCTCCCAGAATTAATGGCACATTCAGTCATGTGTGCAGTGGTCATACACAGTCACCAAAATTAATGTGCATCCCCAAAATGCTACTGTCTTGAGTCCAGAAAATTCCCAGTGCTGACGAAGTGAAATGACAGTATAACAAGAAATTCAAAGACTCCCAGAATTAATGGCTCAATCAGTCATGCACACAGTGGTCACATACAGTCACCTGAATTAATGTGTATCCTCAAAATGCTACTGGCTTGTGTCCAGAAATTTCCCCAGTGCTGACAAAGTGAATTGAGAGTGTAACAACAAATGCAAAGTCTCCCAGAATTAATGGCACACTCAGTCATGCATGCAGTGGTCACACACAGCCACCAAAATTTATTTTATTTATTTATTTATTAATTGATTTCTTGGATTACAGAAGACTCTTTTGGATCGATTCCACGTCATACAACGACAAGTAACAATACAGGCAAACAAATTACTAAAAACATCATATGGATAAGTACAATTTCTGTAGACATATTAGTGTATCATAGTCATACAGAGCAAAGGCTACTTGAGTAAACTGAGTAACAGAAACATATATTGTATATAATAACTAAAAAATAAAAAACTAAATGTTGCCCCATACAGGAATGGCAAACAGCTGAAGGCAGATGGAAATTGCTTTGATGGTGTGAGGTAGTGCATCCCCAAACTGCTACTGTCTTGTGCCCATAAAATTCCCCTGTTCTGATGAAGCGAAATGAGAGTGTAATAAGTAATGCAAAGTCTCCCAGAATTAATGGTGCACTGCAAACGAGCAGACAGATTAAGACTGTGCTGCGCACTCAAGAGATGCATATGAAAAGGCACAGCAACACCTAACCAGTGCTCACAACAAGTCAAAAATCCAAATCTGGAAAGGAATACCCTTTGCCATTTGGGGGATTAGTGCACAGCAGTAACAATCCACTACCAGTAAAGATACCACGAAGCAGTACAAAAAAATTCATGCAGGTGCAGTGGATAGCAGGTTCAGACTGCTGCAATTACTCTGTGGCACAGTAGAAGGTGTCTGATTTAATGGCACACATCACACACACTAACACACATACTACAAGTAATGCATAGCAAATTGAAAACCTTTAGTAATATAACCAAATGTTTTAAACAAATTATACACTGCTGCATCACAACAATCAGCAAAAAAATGTCAAGAATTACTGAAAATATTACTGTGTGTACATTAACACAGTTATACAAGAAAAATATAACCAAAACAGAAAGACTGCCTTTTTCTCGCAGTTAATCTTCCTACACCACAGATTAGCCCCTCCCCCAAAGCACACTTCACAGTACAAAGACTGACTGTTCTAAATTAACATTCAAAATCCACACACAAGCAATAAACACTCTATGGTATGAGCACAGAAGGGTTTCCTACAATTGATGTACTAAATTTTGAGCGAAAAAAATATGACTCAAAAAGGCATTTTAACAGCTTTTAGAGATTTTGAATTGCAGAGCTCTGACAGCAAACTGTCTCCAGCTACCACTACACACACACTATCCAGGCCAGAACTGAGGCTGTGCAGAGCAATCTAGAGGCCATGTGACCTGCAATCCCATGAATCACTGCAAAATTTCATTTCAAGCTTAATTACAAGGCAAAGTGAGGTGAAGTACATTGATTTGGGAAGTGGTTTAGGGAAGGTGGAATAACACAAAGTTATTGGTTTCAATGGACTTCATATTCCTCATTATGACGTGAAGTACTCCAGTTCACATTGCAGAGTACTCCACATATTCTGCATTACTTCATGAATCACTTCGTGGAGCGAATTGGAGCCACTTTGCCCACCACTACTTACAGTACAGTAACTCACATGCTGTACAGGAAGGAATGTGAATGTGTATGGCTGTACTTCCCTGATGAGCTGAGTCTGCATCATAAAACTCCCCAATTTTAAAACTCTTATTAATGAGTACAGTGGTGGTAACTGGGTGAGGCCTGGAGAGATACTACAAAACAGATTTACAATACATGCAAGTAACTAGTAAAAAAATGTATTTTGTGATTCATGACGTGATCGTGAATCATAATTTGTGACTGCATTTGTGACCGTGATGATGAAGAATGTGATTAGGTGTGAGATAACCAATATGAAACTGTATGGGAATGTGAATGCCAATGGCTGTACTTCCACGATGAGCACAAAACTCCCCAATTTCAAAACTCTTATTAGTGAGTACAGTGGTGAAGTGGTGAAGCCTGGAGAGATACTACAAAACATGATTACAATACATCCAGGTAACTAGTAAATAAATTAATTTTGTGATTTGTGACGGGATCGTGAATCATGACTGCATTTGTGACAGTGATGATGAAAAACGTGATTTGTATCATGAGTGACTCGTGATGATGGCCCTGACTTAAAAATACATATTAATGAGTATAATGTTCATGCAGAGAGATATGCACCACACCAATCCAGTACTCTGAAGGGAAGCCAAAGAAATAACTGTGACTTACGTTACAGATGGAGATTTGCCCTTAGGAGATGCAAATGTACAGACAGATTCAGATTGTGCTGTGCATTGAAGAGATGCAGATGCAAAGGCACACCACCTAACCAATGCTCACTGTCAGAAATTCAAATCTGGAAAAGAATACCTTTGCCATTTGGCGTAGCGGGGGGAGCACTGTACTGCAGTAAAAGTCACTCTAATACTAGTATCAGTAAAGATAACACAAAGAAGTGCAAAAATCATGCAGCAGCAGTGGATAGCAGGTTCCTGTTGCTGCATTTACTATGTGGCACAATAAAAGGTGTCTGATTTGATGACACATGTCACACACACACTCACTCACACACTAAGTAATACGTAGGAAATTGAAAATGTCAGTAATATAACCACGTATTTTAAACAAACTAAAATTATGCACTGCTGCACCACAACAATCAACAAAAAATGGCAAAAATTATTGAAAATATTACTGTGTGCACATTAACACAGTCATACAAGAAAAATATAACCAAAACAGAAAGAACTGTCTTTTTCTCCAAGTTAATCTACCTACACCACAGATATGCCCCTCCCCCAAAGCACACTTCCAATGTGTTGGTACACAGATGGAATGTTGTACATTAACATTCAAAATCCACACACAAACAATAAATGCTGACCTGGGAACAGAAGTAGGAGGCTGTTCAGGAAAGAGGTTTGGTTTTATCTTCTGTTTTAACTGAAGTATTTGAATAGTTTTGTACTTGAAATTAGTTCTATATGTTAAAAATTACTACTTTGAGTTAGAACTGTTACTTGGGCTGTGATATTGTAACTATTGGGGCTTGTGTGCTGGGTGTGGGAACACTTGTTTGGCAGTGATAGAGTGAAATTTAAATGTGATGTTTGCCTGGTGTTAGGGGGAGTGGTAATTACAACAATCATCTTGTCTTTCATTGTCTACCTGGGAACTGAAGTAGGAGGTTGTTCAGGAAAGAGGTTTGGTTTTATCTTCTGTTTTAACTGGCATATTTGAATAGTTTTGTACTTGAAACTAGTTTTGTGTGTTAAAAATTACTACTTTGAGTTAGAACTGTTACTTGGGCTGTGATATTGTAACTATTGGGGCTTGTGTGCTGGGTGTGGGAACACTTGTTTGGCGGTGATAATTAGAGTAAAATTTTAATGTGATGTTTGCCTGGTGTTATGGGGAAGGGTAATTACAAGAACCATCTTGTCTTTTCATTGTCCACCTGGGAACAGAAGTAGGAGGTTGTTCAGGAAAGAGGTTCTTAAATACTGAAAAGCCACTGGGGGTTGGTATTGAAGGGCTGTGCATTTCTGTTTGTGATGGAAATTTGAAGCAACAGGAACTGGTGGGCCTGTGACATCATACGGTACCTGATGTCTGTGTACACACACTGTTAGTGGGACTGGACACACACTGGACTGTATGTGTTTGTGAGACTTGGGAACTTTATTTGTGGGGTTGAAATTGGGTTCATAAACAACTGCAGTCAGTATAGAGAGAGAGAGAGACTGTATTCCTTGAGGAAGGGACTGAGAAAAGGGGTGTGTACCATTATGAACAGAGAGGGACAAACAGGGTTGCCAGATTCCACCATGGCAGGCATCTTCAGAAGGGTTGTAAGCTGCACAGGCTGTGGAATGGCAATAATTCTCAACTGGGCCTGTATAGAGGGAGGCTGTCCATTCTGTAGACAGCTATCTTGTATCAGGAGTGAAGCATATTGGTTAAGAAGTACGCTGAGGGAGTTGGGTGGAGTCCAAAGATAAGGGGTATGGATATGGGCGGCTGAAGGGTGGGGCTGAGGGGAGATTGGGGCAATGCTCAGTAATTACAGGACGTTATGTTACAGCAAGCAGGAGGGGGATATTAGGGACAGAGGACCCTTAGATAGGGATGTTGATGCTAAGAGGAAAATGTACAGGGTAAACATTCTGAATATAAAGAGAGTGGAGGGGGAAGAGTCAGGAGGGACTGTTGTGGGGAAGCCTAAAAGACCAGACAGTGAGAAGGAAGGGGCTGTTGTGGGGAAGCCTAAAAGAGCAGACTGTGGGAAGGGAGATCCTAAGGAGAACAGGGCAAGAGGGGCAGTTTAGAGGGGCAGTCGGGGGAAACTCAGGTTACTTGATGGAGGCAGGCATAGAGCGTTACAATAAATTTGAGCTAATAAGCAACCTAGAGGGGGGAAGGGGATAGTGGAAATGAGGAATCTGATACAAAGGCCAGGGGGAGGGAGTCGGATACCCATAGGGCATCACAGACTGGCAATGGAAAGGATAGAAATAGTCCCAGAGGGAGAAGGGGAAACATAAATGTTAAGCAGATGGGGGAGATGCAACATACTGCAAACATGAGGGAGGACAACATGACTGGAGAGAAACTGGGAGACAAGGAGGCAGAGGAGGTGCCCCCCCTTCAGCAGGGGGGTCTGTACCAAGGATGGGGCCCTAGGTAAATGGGACCCACAGAGGGCCTCTGGAGGTAGGGGTACTATTACAAGGGGGGAGGATGGCAGTGTGGGGGAAGGGGAAACCATCAGGGCCAGAATAAATGGTTAGGATAAAAGAGGGTTAAAGGGGACACCTATTCAGGGGAGGTCTGAGTTAAGTGAGCAAAATAATAAGGGAGGCAGAAAGGGGAGGGTGACAAGGGAGTCTCTAATAAGGCAGGAAGACTCCAATGGAATTGAGATCATGAATAAAGGGGGGGTGGGGGTTGAGAGCGCATAGTGAAGGTAAGCATAAGGATGATGGCAGTGTTAATGTTCTGTTATTGGTAGACTCAATGATTAGGGGTATCCAGTGGGAGGGACGGGGGGGTGGATGCCATAGCCAGGTGAAGGTAGTAAGTATCTCTGGGCTGACAGTGCTCAGAGCAAAGTTCATGGTGTATGAACTGGTTAGGGATCGTGGAGGGAAACCAGATTTCCTGGTGCATTTCGGAACTAACGATCTAGAGAGAAATAGCATTTTGGAAATCCAAGCAAGGTTCCAAGAACTTGCCTGAGTCTGTCAGGATAATGGATGCAACATTTCCTTTTCAGAGATGTTGCCAGTACCAAAGGCCTCAGTGGAGAAAAAAATGAAGATCACAGAGATTAATGACTAGCTCAGGAAGTGGGGTGAAGAGAGTGGGTTTGGGGTGTTAGGGAACTGGAAAGGAGTTTAGGAGGATAAGGGACTGTATGCCTAGAACAGGCTTCATCTTGCCCTGTTAGGGAAGGAAGTCCCTAAACAGAGGGTGGTTGACTACATTCAAGAAAGGTGGGGTTTAAACTTGTAAGGGGGGAGGGATAAGGGAGGGGCTGACCAGAAGCCCTCTCCTCCAGATGAGGGGAGTAGCCTTCAAACCCAAGGGGGAGAGGGGGAAACAGACTGGGGGAGGAGATTTCAGGAGGAGCAGAGGGAGGATGGAAGTATAAGGAACCTGGGTGAGGTTGGACAAAGGGGATCAGGGATAAGTGGTGGGGGGTGGTGTTAGTAAATGCCAGGAGCTTGGGAAACAAGTTGCCAGAGTTCCAGGCCATGCTGTTTGAGGGGGGTGGATGTGGCGGTGGTCACGGAAATGTGGGCCAACAAAAATCACGACTGTGACCTAATTGTGTGAGGGGAACAGTATGCTTAGGAAGGATAGAAAGGAGGGCAGATGGGGTGGTGTGGCTATGTTCATTAGAGAAGACATAGAAATTGCCAGAGTAGAAGAGGTAGAGGGAAATATGGAGGCCTTATTGGTCACCTTACGAACCTCAGCAGGAGGTAAGGTCAAGCTGGGTGTAGTATATAGGCCCCCCGGGATGGGTGATATTCTGGAGGATGGTTTGCTGGACAACATCATTGCCCAGTATGGACCAAAAGGGGAAGGAGTGGTGTTGATGGGGGACCTTAATATACCAGGTACAAACTGGGGAACCATGTCCTCTAAGGTGGTAAGGAGCAGAGGCTGCTGGATGGCTTCCAGGATGTGTTCTTAACACAGCATGTGATGGAGCCCACAAGGGAAGGGCATGTCCTGGACGTGGTTCTGGCAGATGGGGATCTGGTAAGGGACCTGATTGTAGAGGATCCCCTGACTGGGAGTGACCACAATACTGTCTGGTTTTAAATAAGCATGGGGGCAGGGGGGAGATCTAGGACACTGGCAGTGGAATTCAGGGGGAAGACTTTGTGGGCATGGGAAATATTCTCAAGGATCACTTGAAGGGGATTACATGAATGACAAATGTGGAAAAGAGATGGGAGGTCATAAAATGGGGACTTAATGAGGAAGTCAGGATCTGCGCTAAGACGAAACATAAGCGAGCAAGGTCACATAAACCATGCTGGTAGTCCAGTGAGGTTCAGGTAGTGGTCAGAGAAAAGAAGGCGGCATACAAAAAATATAAAACAACAAGAGGGGATAGGGAAAAGGAAATGTACCATCTTACATCTAGAAAAGTCACTCGGATGTTGAGGGGGGCAAAGTCCAGTAAAGAGCAGCGGCTGGCACAGGGGATACATGGAGGGGAAAAGGGGTTCTTCTGGTACATTGGGGAACAGAGAAAAATTATGGCCATCCTGGCAGATTGAGATCAGAAGGAAGGTGGGTGGAAGAGGCGAGGGACAAGGCAGAGGTATTAAACGAGTACTTCGCCTCTATGTTCACTAGGGAGGGGGATGGGACATCTACAAAGCAAGGCACAATGGGGATAGAAGCAGTAGTGAGTGATATCAGGGGAGCAACATAAATGGAACAAGAGGGAGGGAGAGGTACCCCAAGGGTATCACATCAGGATAAGGATAAAAAGACCAGTAAGGTGGAGGGGACGGATGATGCCATCTCCACTGAAAGGGTGTGGTTAGCACTCAAAGCTCTAAAGAAAGATAAATCTCCTGGGCTGGATGGCATTCATCCTAGAGTACTATGGGAATTGGCGGACATACTGGCTACACCCCTGGCGGAGCTCTTCAACAGGTCGCTTGAGACAGGGAAGGTACCTAGGGATTGGCAAGAGGCACATGTGGTGCCAATCCATAAAGGGGGGTCAAGGGAAGTACCAGGTAACTATAGACTCATCAGTTTGACCTCAGTGGTGGGAAAATTAATGGAGAGTATACTAAAGGAATGATTGGGGGTGTACTTGGAGGACTTGGGAGATCTGAATAGTCGGCAACATGGGTTTGTGCAGGTAGATCATGTCAAACCAGTCTTGTGGAGTTCTACGAATGGGTAACATCAGAACTGGACAGGGGAAAGCCTCTGGATATATTATTCTTGGACTCCAGCAAGGCGTTTGACTCTGTCCCCGACAATGATCTGGTGGAGAAACTGACGGGGTTGGGAGTAGGTCCTTTGTTGGTCAGATGGATTGCAAACTGGCTAGCTGGATGTACCCAGAGAGCAGTGGTCGGTGGGGAGCTCTCGAACCCTAGAGAGGTCGATAGCTGGGTACTGCAGGGCTCGGTCCTGTGTCCAATCCTGTTTAATGCATACATATCGGACATCAGGGAGGGTATAGGGTGTGAAATGAGTCTCTTCACTGATGACTCCAAGATGGGAGCAGTAGTTGAGGGGGAAGAGAGGAGGTTGGCACTGCAAGGGGACCTGGACACCCTGGAAAGCTGGGCTCACACATGGAAATTACATTTCAATATCACCAAGTGCAAGGTGTTACATCTTGGGTGGGGAAACCCTAAACACAGGTACACCCTGGGAGGGGAGGCACTGGAGGCCTCAACAGGGGAAAAAGACCTAGAGATCATGGTGGATGCATGTATGAATAACTCTGAGCAGTGCAGGAGAGCAGCTAGCAAGCCAAACAGGAGGTTGGGATGCATCGGAAGGGAGATCACCTCTGGGAGAAGGGAAGTGATTCTGCCACTGTACAATGGACTGGTCAGACCACACCTTGAGTACTATGTACAGTACTAGAGACCACACTTGAAGAGAGACATACAGCTCCTGGAGAGGATACAGAGGAGGGCAACTAAGATGATACGAGGATTAGGGGATTTGACATATGAGGACAGACTTGAGGGGCTCTGCCTGTTTTCATTGGAGGAGAGGAGAGACAGGGGAGACATGATTGATGTCTTCAAGTACCTCAAGGGAATAAATAAGGTAAACATGGAGGGGATCTTTAGACTAAAGCAGGGAGGTATCACCAGAAGGCATGGTTTGAAGTTGAAAGATGGAAGGGGAGGGGGGAAGAGGAGGAGATTTTTCACTGAGAGGGTGGTGGACCCTTGGAATGTGCTGCCTGGTGAGCTGGTTCAGAGATCCACAGTGGAGGGCTTCAAAAGAGAGTGGAACAGACACAGAAAGCAGATGTATCAGATGAAGGCCTGGCCCAGGGGGGTGGGAATGGATGATAGGGGTTTCTGGAACACTTGGCACCCAACTAGGGATCTGAGGTTCGAGCAGACTCGATAGACCGTAAGGCTTAATCTGCTGACAATTAGTATGTTAATATATGAGCACAGCAGGGTTTCCTATAATCAATGAACTAAAGTTTGAGCAAAACAAATTATTCAAAAAGGCTTTTTAACAGCTTTTAGAAGGTTTGAATTGCAGAGAGCTCTCACTGCAGACTGTTTCCCACAGCTTCCTATACACACTACTCCGAACTGAGGCTGTGCAGAACAGTCTAGAGCCCATGCAACCTGAAATACCATGAATCACTGCAAAATTCGCCTTTGAAGCTTAAAACAAGGCAAAGTGAGGCAAAGTACATTGTTTTCAATGTACTTCACCTTAAAATTTGTGGAGTAGTGGTTTGGGGAAGGCTGAGCAATGCAAAGTCATTGCTATCAATGGACTTCGCATTGCCCATAATGACACAAAGTATTCCACTTTGCGTTGTGGAGCACTTTGCGATTTTGCCTTCACTTCACAAATCACTCTGAGGAGTGAATTGAGGCCACTTCTCCCACCACTACCCTCTACCTCATTAAAAATGAAGAAATACTTACACCAGGGACTGGATATGAAACTAGAACCATTCTACCACTAAGTGAAGCACACACATCTTGATCAGCAAGAGCAAGAGCAGCAGCAGAAGTGGGAGGTAACACATGCACTAGAATTCCTGAATGTTGACAAAAGCAGAAAGAACACAATTACTGTCAAACTCAGACATTTTGACTGCATTATCCCCAGCAATGAAACATTTAATATTTACCTTCAGTGTTGGGAAATATGGTGCATTCCAAAATCCGAATCCCAGCCTGATGAAGCTTACTTGGCTTGGCATCATGCTGTAATCCTTCTCACTTAACTGGAAAAGAATGGAAAAGCAGTACAAACATATTACCAAGGCCCCTACTTTTCTGCAGCACAGTGGGACCAAGTTCTGCAGCAAGACTACCATTTGCCACAGAACTTCTGTGGCGGTGGTTTGTAATTTCTGCAGAAGTTCTGCGGCACTAACAAACTACCACATCACAGAGTCAGCTTGTCATACTGACTTCACTTTCATGGCAATGGTTATAGCAATCAGGATGGGGAAAGCATAGTAACACTAGTTCAAAAATTAACAGACTTGCAGAAAAAAATTTTTGCCTAAAAAAGCAAAACAAATGTCTGTCCCTTAAGGTCCTAGCCTATTGCATGAATGACATATGCAGAGGGGACCTTATGTGATAAATAAGGTATTTCTTTTTTTTTTCTCTTTTTTCCTGGCAGACCCTCCATCAAAGTTCTGTCCTGGTCATGGTCCCCAGGCTTCCACTAACCATCAATTGCCAGCTTGTCTCCTGGTCACCCCCCGGCTTGCCCCTGGAGGCCTGGGCCATGGCACTGGTTCCCCTAATCCAGTGTCATGGAACCAGTATCTATTTGGAAGCACTGCTGGCAATGGTGACTAATTGAAGCCTGAGGAGGGCTTCATTTAGATGGAGGACCCACCCCTCTCCTTTTTTCAGTGCAATGACATCCAGCATCTGTACATGAAAGCGCCAGTGGCTGCATGAATCCCAGCCTCTGCCTGGGGTCTGTCTAGCACTGGACACTTCTCCACCCTCCCCCCAGAGAAGGAGAGCAGTCTATAGGATGCTCTGTCCTTAACCCACCCGGCCAGTCCTCCAGCGACCCAGGTCCGTTCCTGAACCTGAGTTGCCGGCATTGCAAACGGAAATCCAACCATTGCACTGACGGGCCGGCAAATAAGGTATTTCTATATGCATGCTAACTATCCCACTAATGATGTCTCCACTGTCTATCACTTCTATATTTGTGTGTACTTTCTACACCACTCAATAGGTTCCCACTGTGTATCACTTAAATTTATATGCAATCTGTAACATACATACAAATATGTGTGTGTGTGTGTGTGTGTGTGTGTATAGTGTGAGAGACAGAGACACTGTATGTGTGTGTGTATATATATATATATATATATATATATATATATATACATTTAATTTCCATGAAATTGCATCCTCATTTATACAGGTCACACTGGAAATGGAATAAACGGACTAGAGGAGTTATTGCAAAACTCATTTTTCGTGTCAACCTGTTTCCCCTGACACACTACGTAACACCATCAGGCTATGACATGCACGTGAACCGATTGTGAGCTAGAGCTCTCCAACCCATCAAAATGTGTCCACTGTGTGACAGAACACTGCACCATACCTTCCCAAGCTCTGAGCAGTGATGTGTTCCACCAATCCTTGTGCTGCCCAGCCAGCTCTCAGAGCTAATCTCTGAACGTGAGTTCCCGGCACGGAAACACAGCATGCTACCCTCTGGCCCAACAGCTGTCCTTGCACACATATCTCCATAACTTTTAGGTGATTCTATCAACCAATGACAATATGTAATCAATAACCCTGGCAAAAATGCGTACAGTGCAATTATTTATTTAACAGGTCTATTCTTTCAACAGGTCTACACATTATTATATTCAACTTTTCTGGGCATAATGACTTTATTTTTCTTAAAAATGGTAGTTAAATTAATTTTATCAGTTATTCATTTCAGATGGCATCTCTATACCTTAAAGGCACAAATAAGTTTGTGCAAAGTGAGGTATGGACTTAACAGGTCTGTGTTATTGACAAGGTTTTGTTTAAATTGGCCCTAGTACAATAATGTAAGACTGAAAATTGTATTAGGCTGTAGTGCATGTTGAGCAAATATCACCATGCCTGATGTGCTGCACCACCATCTCTGGCAGTGGGAGCTGTGGTATATAAGTGACTGTTCATTTCTGTTGCAGAATGCAGCCATTTCATTAGCTAATGTATGATGTTATAGCAATGATAACATCACATTCTGAGCATATGGGGGGTTTTGGATATAAAAAGAGGGGGAAGGAAACCAGATTCTATGGATAAACAGAAATATTAATAACAAGTCACCAAGAAGAGTGAATTCTGTGGCACCGCAGAAGTTCTGCAGTAGATTGCAAATTCTGTGCAAAATTCTGTGGCCGCAGAATTCTAGGGGCCTTGCATATTACACCTCAAGAGGTCACAATACCAACCCACCCCCAACCCTCTCTTGCACAGAAAAAAATACATAGAAATACTTGAGTGTGCAGCAGCAGCAGTATGTCTACTCTGTGATGATGCTCCATCAACACCAGCCAAAACATTACTTATCGTGGCAAGTTGGCAACCAGTCAGAGCAGCAGGCAGCAAGCTACAGCACCCCAAAATCTCATTCCTTCCACACCGTACAAGTTACAACCACAGCTTTACTACAGCCAAACAGTGCATCATTGACAAATGAAAATTCTAGATTTATCAGTCAACTGTGAAATCAGCAGCAGGAGGCAGCAAGTACAACTAGCAGCAGCATTTTTCAGGAGGAATTAATTTTCTCAGCATGGCATCCCACTTGCCATTTTTGGCTATTTCATAATTGCAAAAATAATTATGTCTTCCTTCTCTCCCAGTTTTGTCTTGTATTTTTTTCTGGACATATAAGGCCTGTTCTGCACAGCACAGCAGCAAGAGGCAACACAATTTATCCTGAAATCAGTGTTAAACTGTGGACACAAGTGCACATTTTGGTACGGGTGGTGGTGGGGCTCTATAAAACTTCTGGAGTGAGACCACATATATGTCTCAATTTTCTTTAAAATTTCACATGTGATATTTCTGAACTTATAAGGCCTGTTCTGCATGCACAGCAGCAAAAAGCAACAAGATTCATCCTGAAAGCAGTGTTAAACTGTGGACAAAAGTGCACCTTTTGGTCCATGTGGTTGTGGGCCTCTATAAAACTTTGGGACTTGGACCAGATTTATGTTTCACTTTTCCTGAAAAATTTCACATGTGATATTTCTGGATTTGTAAGGCCTGTTCTGTGCAGCACAGCTGAAGGAGGCAATGAGATTCATCCTGAAAGCAGTGTTATTCTGTGGACAATGATGTGCAATTTGGTCTGGGTGGTGGTGGGGCAGAAACAAACCTTTGGACTTAGACCTGATTTATATCTCAATTTTCTGTAAAATTTCACATCTGCTATTTCTGGACTTATAAGGCATGTTCTGCACAGCGCAGCAGCAAGAGGCAACACGATTCATCCTGAAAGCAGTGTTAAACTGAGGATATGAGTGCACATTTTGGGCCTGGTTTTGGGGTGGCAGTATAAATATTCAGGACTTAGACAACAATTCTGTTTCAGTGCTGTGTGAAATTTTTTCAAGTGTTTTTTCCTGACTTTTAAAGCCTGTGCTGTTCAGCACTGCAGCAAGAAGCAACTAAAAGCAACATGAAAGCAATGTTAAACTGTGGACACAAGTCAACATTTTGGGCTGGTGGTGGGATGGGAGTATAACAGGTCAGGACTGAGACCAGATTTATGTCTAACTTCTCTTAAAAATTTCTCATGGTATATTTCTGGACTTATAAGGGCTGTTCTGCAAAGCACTGCACAAGAGGCGATGAGATTCATCCTGAAATCAGTGTCAAACTGGGGACACAAGTGCACCTTTTGGTCCGGGTGGTGGTGGGGCTCTATAAAACTTCTGGAGTGAGACCACATTTATGTCTCACTTTTCTGCAAAATTTCATATGTAATATTTCTGGACTTATATTTTGTTTTCCTCTGGTCCCCCTGTGCACGAGGTTTCAGCCCCCTGCCCCACTTTCCACCCCACCATGCCCAGGCTTATCCCCCTTGGTGGGGCCACCAGGCTGGTGCCCACTCCCCAAGGCACACAGTCTCTTTGCCCTTGCTTCCCCCCCAAGGTGGGTCATTCGGAGTGGGATCCCCCCAGTGGACATTATTAGCAGCAGGAGTGTTAGTGAAGGCAGGGGCTTCATGAACAGGGCTGGAATTTTTCTATTTTTATTTGGAGAGCCCTGGGGTGGGGATGTGAAGTGATGCCAGCATCTACCCAGTCCCCCTTGTGTAAGATGGTGGCGGTACCACCAGCCTTCGCCACAGATCTGCAATGCACCAGACACTCCTTCCCCCATTCCCCTCAGAGTAGGAGAGCAGTCCCTGGGATTCTGAATCCTTCTCCCCCTACCAGCCCTCTGACTCCCAAGTCCATCTCCGAACCCAGGGTGTCATCACCACAAGCGGACACCTTTGCCACTGTGCCAGTGGGCCAGCATTATTTCTGGAATTATAAGGCCTGTGGCAGACTGCTGCATCAAAAATATCTTTTTGAAGGAGAAAAGCAGTTTTGCACTATGGCCACCACTTCACATTCTTGGAAACTTCAGAAGTTCCACAACAACTAGGTTTTAGTTCTCTGTGGATTATTTTTATCATGTGAGGACTGGAATGGAGGGACCCAACTTAACATTTGTGACAAGATCAGGACACGTGTTAAGCACTGAAACCATATTTATGTTTAAACTTCACAATAACATTGCTTATGTTGCTGTGATTGTTGTGTACGTCTTCAGACTGTTGCTGCAAACAACCACAACTGCTGCAACATCTCACAGTTTTGTGAAAAAAAAATGTAGTTTATAGGAACAATATTTGAAATTTGTGGATAGGAGGAGGAAATATATTAAGGAGTAACACAAAACAAAAACAAAGGTAAGGTGTTTATGGGTACACTGACTGTAACAGGCAAGGGGACAAGCATTGTCAGGGCAAGGGTAATAATATGAGAGGGGAAAACTAAATCAGTTAACAAGGACAAGGACTGAATACTATGGAGAGCATATCATAACACACAAGACCACTGGACAAAGACATATCTTTATAACACAAGACAAAGAAACAAGAGGATATAGTGCAAGAGTAGAGAACAGAAAAGACTGTTTTGGTGTTTTTAATTTTTTTAATTTTTTTTTACTAATTTTTGAGGGTGTAGACAATAGAAGAATATCATTAACACAGGACACAGGATAGGAAAAGAAACAAAAAAAAACTGCTGAGTGCTGACACACCACTTACACCATGCCAGAACTGCTGCCACCACCACTACGCAACTCAACCTGGAGGTTCAAAACTTGCTGCTATCCTCCATTATTTTGTTAATGTCCCCCACCCTTGGCCTCTCTGAACTCCTGGTGGAACTGCTTGAAGTCCTGCATCAGAGCTCACACTTCATTCCACACAGCTGTCAGGTCTTCACTGGTGACCTGACCTGCTGCGGCCGATGCAGGCTCAGCATCCAGATGATGACAGCACTGGTGGCTGTGGGGTGAGGGTGCTGCTGCCTCCTGGTGCTGTGTCTGAGTACGGCACTCCAGACACTGATGCCAACTCCCACCAGATACAGAAGGACTGCTTTCCTCCTGCTGGCCCCCTTTCTCTTCTGTGTGTTCCCTCACTGCTGCCTTCTGCTACTGCCACCTCTTGTTGCTTCACCAGCCACTCTGCCAGGTGGTGCTGCAGATGGTTCCTTTAGCCACCAGTGCAAAGGTGTGCCTTTTTCTTCCCTCAATGAATATTCCTTCCACAAATGTTGTGGATGATGACACTGTCATCTGCAGCATTTGTGGTAAAAAAGGATTACACTATGGACACCCTTGGTTGGTGCTGGAGGGGCTCCAGCTGATGTCCTGGGGTCCACAACATCCTGCTCTTGCTGCTGGGGGCAGGGGGCACAGGCTTCTGCTGATGTTGGGGCAACAAACTCATGCTGCTTGGGGTAGAAGCTCCTACTGCTGGGGGTGGGATGCAGGGCTCCTGCTGGTCAGGGGGGCACTGATTTGGGCTGCTGCTGCTGGGGGGGTGCCTGACTTTCACCTAGTCTAAATGCTCACCTGTTAAGGTGAACACTTCAACCAGACTTCTGACCACCAGTGCCACTTGATCTACCTTTTTCTTCCATTATAACAGAAAAAAAGTTTTCTTAACAGAAAACTAAAAAAAAGAAAACAAGATCTGAAAAAGAGAAAGAAAGAGAGAGTAAGTGAGGTATTCATACACACACACACACTCACTATGATCTTACATACAGAAAAATATGAACACTAGGGCTGTGCACACCCTGAATATTATTTCCCGAATACCATGAATAGTGGCCATTCTGAATATGCGGACAGCCGTTCCGAATACCTCACTATTCGGTATTCAGGAAAGGTAGTCGGGAAACAACTTCTTAGTCTTGCAGAGCTTCCTTGGCCAATCAGAGGCTTCTCAGCTCTGCAGATCATGTGATCTCCTCACTGTGGGACAGCATTCTCAGAGGAGAGATCGTGCTTCAGTCTCGGACCTTCTCAAACTAAAGAATCTTGTTATTGAACTAGTTGGTTTTTTTTTGCTGGAGTGTGATCCTTAAGTTTTAGAGACTATTTTGTGACTGATTTTTTTGTGTTTTTGCTAAGTTACACAGGGAGTAGCAGCCTAGCCTAGGAGAGAGGAAAGACTGTTTGTCTGCATCCCCCTTCCCCACTGCATTCATCCATTCCACACTGCTCTAGTGTGTGATTTGGTTTGGTTTAGATATTGTTTATTTTGTGGCAGCAGAGGCTTTTGTTGTTGCTCTCAGTAAAGGTCAGGCTTTAGTTTTCTGTCTAGTGTGACAGAATTATATAGCATAACATAATAATTTAGGGTAAGTGACTGTTTCTGGGCTCAATAAATAGTAATTCAGAGAGGGTTTTACTACAGTAATTGCTGCCACAGCCAGTGCATATTGTATGTAGTCTCTCCCCTCCTTTGGGTTTAACTTTAAAGTTCCAGTTCACACCAAATCTAGGTGAAATCTCAGAAAAGTTAATATAGTATTATAAAATATATATAATTTTGGGGAAGTGTTTCTGGGCTCCGTAACAGTTGTTCACAGAGGGTTGTTTGCTAGCAGCATCGCCGCTTAGGCACTTAGTCTTCTTACACCCAGTGTTAAGTTAGAACCACACAAAAAATATAGTAGTGTGAGTGTGACAGGCGCTGCTTGTGATGCAACAGAAAATTCATGACAGTCTGATTTTGTTATAAAAATAAATTAGTCTGACACCTAGTCTCCCCCACCCCACTGTGTCTGTGCGCTGCAAGCGCACAGCGAGTCACACATCTGTCTGCTCTTACAGTGTATGAATTTTTTTCATTCAAAGAGATTTATTTTGTGTCAGAAAAAAGCCATTTTTTGCTCAGTAAAGTCTGGCTTAAGTTTTCTGTCTAGTTTGACAGAATTATAGTATTTAGAAAAGATATATATATAATTTGTGGAACTGTTTCTGGGCTCAGTAACAGTCATTTACAGAGCGTTGTTTTGTTTGGTAAGCATCACTGCTTAGTGGTTCCCACAACCCTAGCGGTTAACATTCCAATCCACACAAAATATAGTAGTGTGTGTGTGACAGGCTGCTGCCTGTGATGTAACTGAAAATTAATGACAATCTGATTTTATTTAGAAAAAGGAAGTATTTTGTTACCTAGTCTCCCATTCCCACTGCATCTGAGTGTAAGCGCAGAGTGAGTCACACATCTGTCCATAAGTTTATTCCGGGTTCTTTCAGTGTGTCAGGTGTGGCACAGTGAATAGTGTGTGTGTTGGGCCTGTTGGGTATGGTTCTGTTGTGGGCTTATTTGCAAGTTGCATATATTACACCCACAGTTACATATAGTTGCATACCATAACATAACTAAAAATATTTGCTTGTGTTGTTAATTAATCATAACACTTCTACTGATTATAACATTAACCAGCAGCAGTATCATTTATCATGTCTGGTGATAAGCAAACTCGTAAAAGGACTTGGTCTAGCCCCAGCAAGTCACAGCCCTGTCTGTACCAAGCACGGCAAGCAGCAGTGATGCTGAGTCAGAAGGTACTGTACGTTCATCTGGATGCATTCGGCGTTCCAAAATATTTTTTTCACCTAGCAAGGTGGTAAGCTCACATAGTACATTGGGTGCTGAAAGAAGCTCTAGTAGTAGTAACCTAATTGATTGCACTGTTACCACCACCAGAAGCAGTCACACATTTTCTGCCCTGGCCTTCTATGGCAGTAGTAGGAGAGCATTACAGCTTAGCAGAGCTTCAAGTGAGGAAGTAACAGCCACAGTCAGTGTCTTGAGTTACCCTGTAGCTTCTGCCACTCTTGCTGATGTTTCACCCCTTCCCACCACTAGCATGCTGCCAGTCCCTATGACCACCTGTAGCACAAGCACATCAGCTAGTGCCACCAGTGCCATCAGTACCACTTTTGCTGTCCCTGTCACTGTAACTCTGTCCCCCACTATAGCCACCAGCACCACTGCTTCAGCAAGTCGAACCCATGGCCACTAGTACTGTAACCACTACCAGTGCAGTCACTGTAAATGTGGCTACTGCCATGACCCTGGATACTGCACCAACAGATATTTCCACAGTGCCTGTGACAATAAGTACCCCTTCCCCTAGGATGCAATCCAAACACAGCAGTCATGCTGCTCAGGTTCTTGATGATGTATTACATGAGAAGGATGCAAAGTTTGCAGACCAGTCTTCTGGCTCCGAATATATTACAGACCCTAGTGAGCTATCATCATCATCAGCATCTGGCAATGATACAGACACCCACATGAGTGACTTTGAGGATGAGTCAGAATATGCCTCATATCTGACTAGTAAAAACCTAAGAGCAGCAGATTCTGCAGACAAATTGAGGAAAGGTGCTAGGAGCACTGATCAAAGTGAGCATAGGCATGGTCAGCAGAGCAAGCAAGGCTTTAAACCACCATCTGTAAAAAAAACAAAGCAGTCCACACTAAGCTTCAACAGGATTGTGTCACCTCCATCCACACAAGATAGGGAATGTTCTAATCAAGAAAGTCAGACAGCTGTTGTGGAGGAAGATCAAGGTGCTGTTGCAGCACACAGTTCAGTTGGTGGTAAAAGTGGTAAAAAAAGGAGTAGCCATGACCACCCTATTGGTGCAAAAATTGCTGGCTCAATTAAGGCTGTAAGAAGCGCTGTGTGCTTCATTTTAGCTTATCCAAAAATGATCCAACTAAGGCAGTATGTGGGCTGTGTCACACCGTAATTAGCAAGGGGAAAAAATGTCTCTAACCTAACAGCAATGAATAATCATTTGAAGCTGAAGCATGCCAGTGCACTGCAGGGACCAGTGTGTTGCCCCCACAGTACGCCGACAACACCCTCCTGTGGTACTGGTCGGGGTCCAGATCACGTTGATGATTCCCAGTCACAGAGTGGTGGTGATTGTCATCATGTCAGTGAGTCTGACACAGTTTCTTCATGCCCTTCCACACCAGTGACAGTTTGTCACAAAACTGTGTCAGGACAAACTGTGGCTGTCTCTTTGCCTCCTGACGATTCATCTGCTGCATGGTCCACAGCATCTCCCATTGAAAAACATCAGACCCCATTACAGTCCTAGACTTCTTTGGCACCCATTATGCGGCCCTTTCATGCAAGGACTAAATATCACCTGTCACACCCATGTGCACAACAGATCACCCAGTTAATTGGGGAAATGATTACACTTGATCTTTCAATGGTAGAAAACATTGGTTTTAGGTGGCTGATGCAACATTTGCCCCCAAGGTATCAGATACCATCACGCACAACATTCTCCCGTACTGTTGCACCCAACATTTATGAGGATATGTGCAAGGCAGTCTTGCAGCGACTATTAAATGCAATCGGGGATGTGTTCCATTGCACAACAGATATATGGAGTAGCACAAACTCCAACCATACATACATGTTGCTGACTGCACATTGGTGTGCAGCATACTCAACTAGTACAGGCAGTGAAGGTGCAGGTCTACATACTTCCTGTCATTCCCCTGGTGTAGCCTCCACAATGTCTCATAGCAGGTCTGCACTTCTGAATCTGTCCGTTATGCCTGTGGATCACCGGTCCACTAACATTTTGGCCTTCTTGCAAAACATGCTGCGTGTGTGGACTGAAAACACATCGCTGTGTGTTGGTTTCATTGTGACTAACAATGCAACAAATATGATAAAGGCCTTGTCTGATGGGCACTTTAAAGGCATCCGTTGTTATGCACACACTTTGAATCTGGTGGTGATAAAGTCCATCTTCAAGATACCAGAGGTTGATCAAACAGTTAAGACAGCAAGAAAAATGTGTGCCCATTCCCATCAGTCACTTAAAGCCATAAACCAAGTGTGGCAGGTGCAAGAGCGCACCAAAGTGGAAATTAAGTTTTACACATTGATGACTTGCTTGCTGCCGCTGCATTACTTTTGGATTCTGACAGTGAAAATGTTAAATTCCCCCTCCCTTCCCCCTTTATTTTCTCCATTTTTAATTTTTTGTTCTGGTCTTCTTTTCCCCCTTTTACTTCTTTTATTCCCCTCCATTCCCTTCCACTGCTTTTCTGTACATTATGATATAGGCGATTATTTGGCTATGCTGTTGTATATATATGATATATGTTTTCAACATCTGCACTTTTAATGGTTATGCACTGCAGTTTAATAACACTGTGTTGTATTACCTTTGGAATTGTCTGTTTAACAATATGTAGCACCTAAGGGTGGGTAATGGATGTTTCACATGGGCACATCATGTGGTCTGGGTGTATTAGATCCTATGAATTTGAAGTTTGTTTGTATTATGTCACTGTGATGCCGCAACACTTAAGTAGGTATAATAGTGCTCAATCTTGTTATAATTGCCTTCGAAAAATGATCTTTTGGGATCTGAAATGTGTCAGGTGTTGTGCTTTTTTAGTAATCACATGAATTTGTAAACCATTTATGGTGTCTGTGAAATGTAAGGTGGTGGATGCTCAGCATAATTTTACACAAATAATTTAAGTAGTTGCTTAGAGCAACACCAGCTAAGTGTAATATTTGGTTTGCCATCATCAATCTCCATTCTCCAATAATCCCCATGAGTAAAATATGCTGGATACCAATGTGGCATCATCATTCTCCAGTATTGCCCATTCCTGAAATTTGCCAGATACCAATGTGGCACCACCAGTCTCCAGTATTGTCCATGCCTGAAATTAGCTGAATACCAGTGTGACATCACCAGTCTCCAGTATTGCCCATGCCTGAAATTAGCTGAATACCAATGTGGCATCATCAGTCTCCAGTATTGCCTATGACTGAAATCAGCTGAATACCAATGTGGCATCACTAGTCTCCAGTATTGCCCATGCCGGAAATTTGCCAGATACCAATGTGGCATCACCAGTCTCTGGTATTGCCCATGGCTGAAATTTGCTGAATACTACTGTGTGGCATCACCAGTCTCCAGTATTGCCCATGCCTGAAATTAGCTGAATACCAGTGTGGCATCACCAGTCTCCAGTATTGCCCATGTCTGAAATTTGCTGAATACCAGGGTGGCATCACCAGTCTCCAGTATTGCCCATGCCTGAGATTTGCTCTCCAGTATTCCCCATGATTAAAATATGCCATATACCAGTGTGGCCTCACCAGTCTCCAGTATTGCCCATGCCTGAGATTTGCTCTCCAGTATTCCCCATGATTGAAATATGCCAGATACCAGTATGGCCTCACCAGTCTCCACTCCGGTAGTCATTTACCATGTCAAATCATCAATAATTAAGAAGAAGAAGTCTGGATGATGATGACCACCCAAGCCAGATTGATGTTGCTCATCTTCAGGTGCCACATTGTATGCTGCCAACAAAAGTAAGTAAATTGTATGACATCTCTTAATTGTTTTGTGTTTGTTTGGGTGAAGGGGTTTGGGAATTATGATTGAACAATGCATCTGTATTTCTGTAATCCTGTATCTTGGATGGAAATTAATCATGTTTATTTTATTTTATTGTTTTTTACCTTGCAGAAATTTTATCACGAGTCTGATGGACTCTTTGAAAAACACTATGTGTATGACTTGTGAAGGTAAGTATTCAGTCATGTCATTGTTTTCTTTCTGTTTGGTGGTATTTGTGTGAGAATTACTGAAATAAAACAGTGTAGGCTGACCCAGTGTCATGAAGGCCTGAGGCGCTAGACACCTTACCTCATGCTGCGCAGGTGACATGGGTTCAGGAACGACTTCTGGTCACCACTGGGTGCCGGGCTGGTGGGGGGTGGGAGTTGGAATAAGCACCTGCCCTCCTCTCCTGGGTGGGGGGTGCCCATCTGAAGTCCTGCCATAGCTGTGTGAAGGCCCAACAATGAGCGTAGGAGGAACCTGGTGACTGGCAGGGTGGGGGTGCCCCACAAGGTGTGCATGTACATGTCTCCACATGTGCATGTCACATCAGGGGCATGTGTTGGCAGGCCATGGGATTGGAGAAAAAACAAAAAAGCAATACATAAAACAAAGAGAAAGACACAGAGCTGTCTGACCAGTGACCACTGATTTTGAATCATCTGACGGCCACATGAGAAGGGAGACTTCATGGATGTGTACAGGCCATTTGGAAGTAGTGATGAGCGAAGTAGCCCCAATTCACTCTGCGGAGTGAATCGCAGAGTGAAGGCAAATTCGCGGAGTGCTCCACAACTCGAAGCTGAGTACTTCGCATTATTAATGAGTAACCCGAAGTCCATTGAAAACAATGACTTCACATTACTCCGCCTTCCCAAACCACTACTCCACCAATTCTTAAGGTAAAGTACATTGAAAACAATGTACTTCGCCTTCTTTTTAAGCTCCAAAGGTGAATTTTGCAGTGTTTCATGGGATTTCAGGTCACATGGGCTCTAGATTGTTCAGCACAGCCTCAGTTTGGGGTAGTGTGTGTAAGAAGCTGTAGGAGACAATCTGCTCTGAGAGCTCTCTGCAATTCAGACCTTCAAAAAGCTGTTAAAAAACCCTTTTTGAGTCATTTTTTTTGCTGAAACTTTAGTTCATCAATTATAGGAAACCCTCCTGTGCTCATATCATCGAGAATTTATTGTTGGTGTATGGATTTTGAATGGCAATGTACAACATTCAGTCTGTGTACTGAGAGACAGTGGAAGTGTGCTTTGGGGGAGGGGTGCATCTGTAGTGTAGGTAGATTAACTTGGAGAAAAAGACAGTGCTTTCTGTTTTGGTGAAATTTTTCTTGTATAACTGTGTTAATGTACACACAATAATATTTTCAATATTTCTTGCCATATTTGTTGCTGATTGTTGTGGTGCAGAAGTGCATAATTTTATTTTGTTTAAAATATGTGGTAATATTACTGAAGTTTTCAATTTGCATGCATTACTTAGTGTGTGTGTAGTATGTGTGTGATGCGTGTCATCAAATCAGACACCTTTTATTGTGCCACATAATAATTTCAGCAGTGTGCAGCTGCTACCTACTGCAGCTGTGTGATTTCTGTACTTCTTTGTGGTATCTTAACTAGTACTAGTACTAGTGACTGTTACTGCAGCAGTGCATTACACTGCCCCCCCCCACGGCCCGCCCCAACCTGCAAAGGTATTCTTTTCCAGATTTGAATTTCTGATGGTGAGCACTGGTTAGGTGTTGTACTTTTGTGTCTACATCTCTTCAGTGCACAGTGCAATCTTAATCTGTCTGTGCATTTGCATCTCTTTAGGGTCCAGTCTCCATCTGTAACTTAATCACAGTTGTTTCTTTGACTTCCCTTCAGAGTACTGGACAGGTGTGGTGCTTAATTCTGCATGAACATTGTACTCATTAATATGTGTTTTTAATTCAGAACCATCATCACGAGTCACTCGTGATACAAATCACGTTCTTCATCATCACGGTCACAAATGCAGTCACAAATCACGATTCACGATCATTCACACTACGAATCACAATATTAATTTTTTTTCTAGTTACTTGGATGTATTGTAAGCCTGTTTTGTAGTATCTCTCCAGGCTTCACCACCCCACCATTGTACTAATTGATATGTGTTTTCAGGTCTGGGAGTTTAAAGCTACAGCTCATCGGGGAAGTGCAGCCATAGGCGGTAGGCTTTCACGCTTCTTCATCCTCATGGTCACAAATCACAATTCACGATCACGTTACGAATCACAACATTAATTATTTTTAATAGTTACTTGGATGTATTGTAAGTCTGTTTTGTAGTATCTCTCCATGCTTTACCACCCCCACCATTGTACTCATTAATATTTGTTTTTAAGTCAGGGAGTTGGACAGTGTCTGCAGTACATACACAGACTGGAAAGAAGACTGAATGCACGCATGCAGTTTAGTACAGTATACTTGCACTGCTCAGAATACAAAGTGTCACGCATACAAAAGAAAACAAAAAAGTGGCATAGTTACTTACAAGGGTCGGGGATGATGGAGGAATACATTTTATAACACAGCAAGGAAGGTGTGAGGGCACATGGTGTGATGAAAAAAAAATAATGTGGGATTCCATGGTGATCCAGCAGCAGTTCCAGCATGGACATAATTTGCAACTGATGTTCCTCTATATGATCCAGCCGCTGCTCCACAGCACTCACCCTCTTGTTGTTATCCTCAACAGCACTCCAGAGAACTGCCAAGTCAGCCTGTGTTACATGCAGTTCTCTGGGGTTCACACATTCTACAGGCTGACCTGCTGGTGGTGGCGGTGGGGGGTGGGGGTACTGGTGGAGCATCAGGAGCTGCTGTGGCCCTCCTCTTCTTAGGGATGCCACAATGCACAGCTGCACCCTCTGCCACAGAATGGCCAGCAGGTGCGGATATGGTCAGTTCTGTGGCAGCCTGCCACTCCAACCGCTAGTGATTAATCATATGGGTGCACTGGCCCTCAGTCCCCAGGTGAGTCCCCCGGGAGCCACGGTGCATCTCCACCTCACATAGGTGGCACTTGACCACACTGCTGTCCCCCCACACAGTAAAAAAACACTGCCAAACAATGGAGGTGTGGGGAGGACCAGGCAGAGGTAGGAGATGGCCAGATGAACCAGCAGCTGGCTGGTCACGGTGCTGAACAGGGATGGGATCCACACCTGGGCCAGGGTGAATAGGCACATCCTGCTTCAGAGAACCTGGACTTGGTGGTGGTGGTGGTCGTTTAACTACCTCAGAGTCAGGACAGAAGGTGGTGCTAGTCCTGCTTCTGGGGGGGGCACTCACAAGTATAGAGCTGTCCAACAGGAATGGGTGCCCATGCCCTCCACACATGCACATGGCACGATGCATACCATTACCACGCTCTCCCAGAGCTGCCCCTGCTGCAGGCATTCCCTCACCCTGGTCCACCTCTCCTACTGAGCTCCCTCACTCTGAGCAATTACTACTCACACTGTCACACAACACACACACACAGTCACACAGACAAACAACTAACTACTTCTAAAGGTAAGAAAAATAAAATTTATAGAAAGAACAAATTAAGTAAAAAAGAGTACAGAAAAGACAAAAAAATTTAGCTTTTAAAAAAGCTGTTGGGTGTAAATCAAAGTTTAAATCTCCTAGCTCTGATCTCAAAGTATCAGCAGTCACAAAACACACTACTCTCCTCTCTGTCTGCACAGAAGAAAGTAAAAGTGTCTGCTTGTATGACTCACTTTCTTCCTGCCTAGTTAAAGAGCATGTGACTTACAGTATTACAAGCCATGTGAAGTGTGGGGGGCTGCCAAATCTGAAACACCAAGTGGATCACTTAGAATCATAATGAGGAACGTGAAGTCCATTAAAAACAATGACTTTGCCTTACTTTGCACTGCCATTCCACCTTAACACGAAGTGGTAATGACAAGGCGGAGTGGGCACTTTGCAATGCCCACTCCACATAGCGGATTGGCAACGTGAAGTGCCCACTTCATGTGCACTTCACCAGCGGAATTTAAATTTGCTGCATCTCTATTTGGAAGCACTTAATTTCATTATGTGTCCCTAACAGGTAGCATTAATTAAAAGCCATCTCTGTGGCCACACATCAGGGGCAGAATGGGCATCATGCAAGAGTGCCATCCTCACAGACATCCATCTCAGCTACGTAGGTAAGATTTGAATTTGAATGTATGTTAGCCTGATTAAGTAAAGTTATAGTGCTCTATGGCATAATTATGTTTTATTAGTGTTTATCAGGACAGAATTAGTTAACGGTCTGTCATGTGTGTTTCCTGTAATACCCAATCCCATTAAGATGAGTGTGCCCATATGTAGAATGTCAATTAAATAGCAGTATTGACCGAGTTAAGCCTACTGAAGTTATACTGTTGTCCTATGAGCACAATTATGTTTAAATAGTTGCTTTTTTTAAAAGTCACAACTATTTAAAGGTGTGGCATAATTTATTCTTGTAGTACACATTGTTTTTTCACCCAAGTACAATAAATGACAATGTGTCTTCTTATACTTCCAGCTAAATCCTATGGGAAACTGAATGGAATGCCCATGATGAACTATTTTTTGTGCATCCTCCTCCAGAATCTGTGCCTCTTCCTCCAGAAACAGCAGCAGGATATGATCAACTGCCCTCCTGCACCAGTGTACAAGCCAAAGTGACATGACATCTGCATCCTCCTCCTGAAGCATCAGCAGCACAAGACAGCCTGTGGCAGTGGCACCAGTGTACAAGCCAAAGTGCTGTGACATCTACATCTTCCTGCTGAAGCATCAGCAGCACAACACAACCTGTGGCACCAGTGTATGAGCCAAGGTGCCACGACATCTGCATCCTCCTAAACAACAGAACCATACCAAAAAAGACAGCCTGTGGCACCAATGTACAAGCCAAGATGACATGACATGTGCAGCCTCCTCCATAACAGAACCATATCCAACAAGACAGCCTGTGGCACCAGTGTACAACTCAAAGTGCTATGACATCTGCGTCTTCCTCCTGAAGCATCAGCAGCACAACACAGCCTGTGGCACCAGTGTATGATTCAAGGTGACATGACATCTGCATCCTCCTCCACAGCAGAAGAGTATCTGACAAGACAGCCTGTGGCACCAGTGTACAAGCCAAGGTGACATGACATCTGTATCCTTCTCCATAACAGAACCATACCCAACAAGACAGCCTGTGGCACCAGTGTACAAGCCAAGGTGCCACGGCATCTAATCCTCCTCCACAACAGAACTGTACCCAACAAGACAGCCTGTGACACTAGTGTACAAGCCAAGGTGCCATGACATCAGCATCCTCTTCCACAGCTGAAAAATACCCAACAAGACAGCCTGTGGCACCAGTGTACAAGTCAAGGTGCCATAACATCTGCATCTTCCTCCACAACAGAACCATACCAGATAAGACAGCCTGTGGCACCAGTGTACAAGCCAAAGTGCCACGACATCTGCATCCTCCTTCTGAAGCATCAGCAGCACAACACAGCCTGTGGCATGAGCATATGAGCCAAGGTGCCACGACATCTGCATCGTCCTCCACAACAGAACCGTACACAACAAGACAGCCTATGGCACCAGTGTACAAGCCAAGGTGACATGACATCTGCATCCTCCTTCTGAAGCATCAGCAGCAGAACACAGCCTGTGGCATGAGCATATGAGCCAAGGTGCCACAACATCTGCATCCTCCTCCACAACAGAACAATACCCAACAAGACAGCCTGTGGCACCAGTGTACAAGCCAAAGTGCCATGACATCTGCATCTTCCTTCAGAAGCATCAGCAGCACAACACAGCCAGTGGCACCAGTTTATGAGCCAACGTGACATGATATCTGCATCCTCCTCCATAACAGAACAATACCCAACAAGATATCTTGTGGCACCAGTGTACAAGCCAGGTGACATGACATCTGCATCTTCCTCCACAACAGAACTGTACCCAACAAGACAGCCTGTGGCACCAGTGTACAAGCCAAGGTGCCACGACATCTGCATCCTCCTCCACAGCTGAACCATACCCAACAAGACAGCCTGTCTGACACCAGTGTACAAGTCAAGGTGCCATAACATCTGCATCTTCCTCCACAACAGAACCATACCAAATAAGACAGCCTGTGGCACCAGTGTACAAGCCAAAGTGCCACGACATCTGCATCCTCCTCCACATCAGAACCATAACCAACAAGACAGCCTGTGGCACCAGTGTACAAGCCAAGGTGACATGACATCTGCATCCTCCTTCTGAAGCATCAGCAGCACAACACAGCCTGTGGCATGAGCATATGAGCCAAGGTGCCACGACATCTGCATCCTCCTCCACAACAGAACAATACCTAAAAAGACAGCCTGTGGCACCAGTGTACAAGTCAAGGTGACATGACATCTGCATCATCCTCCACAACAGAACCGTACACAACAAGACAGCCTATGGCACCAGTGTACAAGCCAAGGTGACATGACATCTGCATCCTCCTTCTGAAGCATCAGCAGCACAACACAGCCTGTGGCATGAGCCTATGAGCCAAGGTACCACAACATCTGCATCCTCCTCCACAACAGAGCAATAACCAACAAGATAGCCTGTGGCACCAGTGTACAAGCCAAAGTGCCGTGACATCTGCATCTTCCTTCAGAAGCATCAGCAGCACAACACAGCCTGTGGCACCAGTGTATGAGCCAACGTGACATGACATCTGCATCCTCCTCCATAAAAAAACCATACCCAACAAGATATCTTGTGGCACCAGTGTACAAGCCAAGGTGACATGACATCTGCATCCTCCTCCACGGCTGAACCATACCCAACAAGACAGCCTGTCTGACACCAGTGTACAAGTCAAGGTGCCACGACATATGCATCCTCCTCCACAACAGAACCATACCAAATAAGACAGCCTGAGGCACCAATGTACAAGCCAAAGTGCCACGACATCTGCATCTTCCTTCTGAAGCATCAGCAGCACAACACAATCTGTGGCATGAGCATATGAGCCAAGGTGTCATGACATCTGCATCCTCCTCCACAACAGAACCATACCCAACAAGACAGCCTGTGGCACCAGTGTAGAAGCCAAGGTGACATGACATCTGCATCCTCCTCCACAACAGAACCGTACCCAACAAGACAGCCTATGGCATCAGTGTACAAGCCAAGGAGACTTGACATCTGCATCTTCCTTCTGAAGCATCAGCAGCACAACACAGCCTGTGGCATCAGCATATGAGCCAAGGTGCCACGACATCTGCATCCTCCTCCACAACAGAACTATACCCAACAAGACAGCCTGTGGCACCAGTGTACAAGCCAAAGTGCCGTGACATCTGCTTCTTCCTTCAGAAGCATCAGCAGAACAACACAGCCTGTGGCACCAGTGTATGAGCCAATGTGACATGACATCTGCATCCTCCTCCATAACAGAACCATACCCAACAAGACATCTTGTGGCACCAGTGTACAAGCCAAGGTGACATGACATCTGCATCCTCATCCACAACAGAACCATACCCAACCAGACAGCCTGTGGCCCCACTGTACAAGCCAAGGTGACATGACATCTGCATCCTCCTCCACAATGGAACCATACACAACAAGACAACATGAGGCACCAGTGTACAAGCCAAGGTGCCATGACATCTGCATCCTCCTCCAAAACAGAACCGTACCCAACAAGACATCCTGTGTGGAACCAGTGTACAAGCCAAGATGCCATGACATCTGCATCCTCTTCCACAACAGAACCATACCCAATGAAACAACCTGTGGCATGAGCGTACAAGCCAAAGTGCCATGACATCTGCATCTTCCTCCTGAAGCATCAGCAGCACAATACAGCCTGTGGCACCAGTGTAAAAGCCAAGGTGCCACGACATCTGCATCCTCCTCCAAAACAGAACCATACCCAACAAGACATCCTGTGTGGCACCAGTGTACAAGCCAAGATGCCATGACATCTGCATCCTCTTCCACAACAGAACCATACCCAATGAGACAACCTGTGGCACCAGTGTACAAGCCAAAGTGCCATGACATCTACATCTTCCTCCTGAAGCATCAGCAGCACAACGCAGCCAGTGGCACCAATGTAAAAGTGAAGGTGCCATGACATCTGCATCCTCCTCCAAAACAGAACCGTACCCAACAAGACATGCTGTGTGGCATCAGTGTACAAGCCAAGATGCCATGACATCTGCATCCTCTTCCACAACAGAACCATACCCAACGAGACAACCTGTGGCACCAGTGTACAAGCCAAAGTGCCATGACATCTGCATCTTCCTCCTGAAGCATCAGCAGCACAACACAGCCTGTGGCACCAGTGTAAAAGCCAAGGTGCCATGACATCGGCATCCTTCTCCGCAACAGAACTGTACCCAAGAAGACAGCCTGTGGCACCAGTGTACAAGCCAAGGTGCCACAACATCTGCATCCTCCTCCACAACAGAACCATACCAAATAAAACAGCCTTTGGCACCAGTGTACAAGCCAAAGTGCCACGACATCTGCATCCTCCTCCACAACAGAACCATAACCAACAAGACAGCCTGTGGCACCAGTGTACAAGCCAAGGTGACATGACATCTGCATCTTCCTTATGAAGCATCAGTAGCACAACACAGCCTGTGGCATGAGCGTATGAGCCAAGGAGCCACGACATCTGTATCCTCCTCCACAACAGAAGTATACCCAACAAGACAGCCTGTGGCACCAGTGTACAAGTCATGGTGACATGACATCTGCATCCTCCTCCACAACAGAACCATAACCAACAAGACAGCCTATGGCACTAGTGTACAAGCCAAGGTGCCATGACATCTGCATCTTCCTTCTGAAGCATCAGCAGCACAACACAGCCTGTGGCATGAGCGTATGAGCCAAGGTGCCACGACATCTGTATCCTCCTCCACAACAGAACTATACCCAACAAGACAGCATGTGGCACCAGTGTACAAGCCAAGGTGCCACAACATCTGCATCCTCTTCCACAACAGAACCATACCCAATGAAACAACCTGTGGCACCAGCGTACAAGCCAAAGTGCCATAACATCTGCATCTTCTTCCTGAAGCATCAGCAGCACAATACAGCCTGTGGCACCAGTGTATGAGCCAACGTGACTTGACATCTGCATCCTCCACCATAACAGAACCATACCCAACAAGACATCTTGTGGCACCAGTGTACAAGCCAAGGTGACATGACATCAGCATCCTCCTCCACAACAGAACCATACCCAACCAGACAGCCTGTGGCCCCACTGTACAAGCCAAGGTGACATGACATCTGCATCCTCCTCCAAAACAGAACCGTACCCAACAAGACATCCTGTGTGGCACCAGTGTACAAGCCAAGATGCCATGACATCTGCATCCTCTTCCACAACAGAACCATACCCAATGAAACAACCTGTGGCACCAGCGTACAAGCCAAAGTGCCATGACATCTGCATCTTCCTCCTGAAGCATCAGCAGCACAATACAGCCTGTGGCACCAGTGTAAAAGCCAAGGTGCCACGACTTCTGCATCCTCCTCCAAAACAGAACCATACCCAACAAGACATCCTGTGTGGCACCAGTGTACAAGCCAAGATGCCATGACATCTGCATCCTCTTCCACAACAGAACCATACCCAACGAGACAACCTGTGGCACCAGTGTACAAGCCAAAGTGCCATGACATCTGCATCTTCCTCCTGAAGCATCAGCAGCACAACACAGCCTGTGGCACCAATGTAAAAGCCAAGGTGCCATGACATCTGCAACCTCCTCCAAAACAGAACCGTAACCAACAAGACATGCTGTGTGGCATCAGTGTACAAGCCAAGGTGCCATGACATCGGCATCCTTCTCCGCAACAGAACTGTACCCAAGAAGACAGCCTGTGGCACCAGTGTACAAGCCAAGGTGCCACGACATCTGCATCCTCCTCCACAACAGAACCATACCAAATAAGACAGCCTGTGGCACCAGTGTACAAGCCAAAGTGCCACGACATCTGCATCCTCCTCCACAACAGAACCATAACCAACAAGACAGCCTGTGGCACCAGTGTACAAGCCAAGGTGACATGACATCTGCATCTTCCTCCACAACAGAACCATACCCAACAAGACAGCCTGTGGCACCAGTGTACGAGCCAAGGTGCCACGACATCTGTATCCTCCTCCACAACAGAACTATACCCAACAAGACAGCCTTTGGTACCAGTGTTCAAGCCAAGGTGACATGACATCTGCATCTTCCTCCTGAAGCATCAGCAGCACAACACAGCCTGTGGCATGAGCGTATGAGCCAAGGTGCCACGACATCTGTATCCTCCTCCACAACAGAACTATACCCAAAAAGACAGCCTTTGGTACCAGTGTACAAGCCAAGGTGCCACGACATCTGCATCCTCTTCCACAACAGAACCATACCCAATGAAACAACCTGTGGCACGAGCGTACAAGCCAAAGTGCCATGACATCTGCATCTTCCTCCTGAAGCATCAGCAGCACAATACATCCTGTGGCACCAGTGTAAAAGCCAAGGTGCCACGACTTCTGCATCCTCCTCCAAAACAGAACCATACCCAACAAGACATCCTGTGTGGCACCAGTGTACAAGCCAAGATGCCATGACATCTGCATCCTCTTCCACAACAGAACCATACCCAACGAGACAACCTGTGGCACCAGTGTACAAGCCAAAGTGCCATGACATCTGCATCTTCCTCCTGAAGCATCAGCAGCACAACACAGCCTGTGGCACCAATGTAAAAGCCAAGGTGCCATGACATCTGCATCCTCCTCCAAAACAGAACCGTACCCAACAAGACATGCTGTGTGGCACCAGTGTACAAGCCAAGATGCCATGACATCTGCATCCTCTTCCACAACAGAGCCATACCCAACGAGACAACCTGTGGCACCAGTGTACAAGCCAAAGTGCCATGACATCTGCATCTTCCTCCTGAAGCATCAGCAGCACAACACAGCCTGTGGCACCAGTGTAAAAGCCAAGGTGCCATGACATCGGCATCCTTCTCCGCAACAGAACTGTACCCAACAAGACAGCCTGTGGCACCACTGTACAAGCCAAGGTGCCACAACATCTGCATCCTCCTCCACAACAGAACCATACCAAATAAGACAGCCTGTGGCACCAGTGTACAAGCCAAAGTGCCACGACATCTGCATCCTCCTCCACAACAGAACCATAACCAACAAGACAGCCTGTGGCACCAGTGTACAAGCCAAGGTGACATGACATCTGCATCTTCCTTCTGAAGCATCAGTAGCACAACACAGCCTGTGGCATGAGCGTATGAGCCAAGGTGCCATGACATCTGTATCCTCCTCCACAACAGAACTATTTCCAACAAGACAGCCTTTGGCACCAGTGTACAAGCCAAGGTGCCACGACATCTGCATCCTCTTCCACAACAGAACCATACCCAACAAGACAGCCTGTGGCACCAGAGTACAAGCCAAAGTGCCATGACATCTGCATCTTCCTTCTGAAGCATCAGCAGCACAACACAACCTGTGGCATGAGTGTATGAGCCAAGGTGCCACAACATCTGCATCCTCCTCCACAACAGAACAATACCCAACAAGACAGCCTGTGGCACCAGTGTACAAGCCAAGGTGACATGACATCTGCATCCTCCTCCACAACAGAACCGTGCCCAACAAGACAGCCTGTGGCACCAGTGTACAAGCCAAAGTGCCATGACATCTGCATCCTCCTTCTGAAGCATCAGCAGCACAACACAGCCTGTGGCACCAGTGTATGAGCCAAGGTGACACGACATCTGCATCCTCCTCCACAACAGAACTGTACCCAACAAGACATCCTTTGTGGCACCAGGGTTCAAGCCAAGATGCCATGACATCTGCATCCTCTTCCACAACAGAACCATACCCAACGAGACAACCTTTGGCACCAGTGTACAAGCCAAAGTGCCATGACATCTGCATCTTCCTCCTGAAGCATCAGCAGCACAACACAGCCTGTGGCACCAGTGTAAAAGCCAAGGTGCCACAACATCTGCATCCTCCTCCACAATAGAACTGTACCCAACAAGACAGCCTGGGGCACCGCTGTACAAGCCAAGGTGCCATGGATTCTGCATCCTCCTCCTGAAGCCTTAGCAGCACAAGACAGCCTGTGTGGCAGTGGCACCAGTTTACAAGCCAAAGTGACATTGATTCTGCATCTTCCTCCTGAAGTCTCAGCATCACAAGACAGCCTATGTGGCAGTGGCACCAGTGTATAGGCCAAAGTGACATGACATCTGCATACTCCTCCGGAAGCAGCAATTGGACAAGGCAGCCTGTGGCACCAGTGTACAAACCAAAGTGCCATGACATCTGTATCCTACTCCTGAAGCATCAGCAGCACAAGACAGCCTGTGTGGCAGTGGCTCCAGTGTACAAGCCAAAGTGATGTGAACTCTGCATCCTCCTCCTGAAGCAGCAGCAGGACAAGGCAGCCTGTACCCTTTAGCACCAGTGTACAATCCAAAGTGCCACGACATCTGCATCCTCTTATTGAAGCAGTAATGCCAAACGACAAGCTGTGGTACCAGTGCACAAGCCAAAGTGCCATGGGAGCTTATCCTACTCTCCCTGAAGCCATTTAAAAGACTTGTATGCAAGTTCTCTAAGAAGGCATTTTCACTAGCCGAATACCGAATACAGAATACCGAATATCTGGGAACTGAATACTGAATATTCGGCCGAATATTCAAAAAAAGGTATTCACATAGCCCTAATAAACACACACAGGAAGTCCCAACAAAGAAAAATTAAGAAATTCTTTTTAAACAACAGAATGTGTAACAACACACTATTGCTACAACAGTTCTCCTGCTGCCTAGCTCTTTGACTACCTTTGCCAAAAACACAAGCAAAAGGAAGCAGAATTAATGACTTCCAGCCTGACTGCAGAAACCCATGTGACCTGCAAAAGAAAATCATGCGACAAAGCCTTTTTTTCCTTGATTTCAACTAATAGGAATGCAAGGTGAAATTTACTGGCAAAACTGACTAGTGAAATTTCACCGTAAGTACATGATTATATTTCGAGGGATGAAATTCATCATTTCGCAGGCATTTTGCAGGCAAAATTGAATTCCTTAACATCAGGTGGTGCAATGGATGTGTCTTGGCTTTATAAACAGAGGGTCAGGGATTTGATCCTAGATGAGAGCACTTGTGTTCTGCTTTCTCAACAATTATGCAGTCACTGTTATACAGTGGAGTCCCCCAGGGTTCTGTCCTGGGGCCACTCCTGTTCAATTCCTTTGTCTCGGACATAGGGTGGGGTGCTAGGAGTAGGTTGCGTCTTTTTGTGGATGATTCAAAACTGGGAACACTGGCAGATGGGCAGGAGGGAGAAAGGCCCTGCAGGGGATCTGGATACCCTGGGGGTGGGCAAGGAAATGGGAGTTGACATTCAATGCAGAGAAATGTAGGGCACTGCATCTGGGAGTCAGAAACCTGGGACATGCATACACCATGAGGGGGACCACACTGCAAGTTACATCAGGTGAGATGAACTTAGGGATAGTGGTGGACAGCAGAATGAATAACACAGAGTATTGTTGAAGAGCTGCAGCAAAAGCAAACATGATACTGAGCTGCATAACCAGAGGGATTACCTCCAGGAGGAGGGAAGTGATCCTCCCTCTGTATAATGCCCTGGTTAGGCTGCATCTTGAGCACTGTGTGCAGTTCTGGAGACCCCATCTTAAGAGGGACATAGCGCTGCTGGAGATGGTCCAGAGGAGGGTGACCAGGATGATTCAGGGTATGAAGGGTAGGACCTATGAGGAGAGACTGGATGAACTCAATATGTATGCATTGGAGGAGAGGAGGGACAGAGGTGACATGATAGAGACCTTCAAGTATGCAAAGGGGATAAATAAGGGTGGAGCTAGGGATGTGTTCAGGATTTAGATGGGGGAACTACCAGGGGGCCAGAGTGGAAGCTTGAAGGGAGAAAGTACAGGGGGAAGCGCAGGAGACACTTCTTCACGGAGAGGGTGGTGTAACCATGAAACGCACTGCCCAGGAGTCTGGTGGAAGAGACCAGTGGAAGGATTCAAGAAGGGTTGGGACAGGTACAGGGGAAAGCTGAGGCCAGGGAAGGCCACCTCTAGGGCCATGAGGGGTAGAGGAGTGAGCTCCCTTTATGGGGCTAGCTTCCGAGCAGACGCGATAGACCATGGGGCCTATTCTGCTCACTTTTACTTTGATACTATGATCTTTAATATAGAGGCTTGCTCCCAGCATGATTCTATGACTGGCAGCTATGAAGGTGTTTGGAGGGCTGTGCCACTGGCCATTCTGAGCCCTGGCATGTCGGGACAATACAGGGACCGGGGTGGGGTGTCGTTGGTGCTGCAGTGGTGGAGGGGTGGGAGGGGGCCACTGGCCACCAATTTATCTGCAGGAGTACTGGGATGGAGGTAAGGATACATATGCCCAGGGTACCTCTGTGTGAGCTGGGGGGGTAGTCTTGTACAACACAGGGCACTGGGGCAGCTGTGTGTGTTGGGAGTGGTCATGCACAGTACCAGGGACAGTGGTGGTCATGTGTCGGGGGTGGGAGTATAAATCGTGCACACGAGAACCAGAGCTGTCTTGTGCTGGGGTGGGGGGATATAACTGGTACACAGGGGGACAAGGGCAGCCATGTGTTGGGGTGGAGGGTATGAATTTTGCACATGGGGATAGGGATAGTCCTGTACTGGGGGCGGGGGGTTGTGCATTTTGCACATGCACACCAGGGCTGTCATGTATATGGGTGAGGTGTGCTATACAGTGAAGGGGATGGGGTGGTTGTGTATGTAGGGCTGTGTGTGTACCGCACTTATGGCAGGGTCCTCCTTGGCAGAATTGGTACTCTCTTATACCACCCGGTTCGCAACATTTCATGTCTTAGTGCATGGCACATAGTGTTGGCATGCCCCTGGCACACGTCTTTTCCACCCTGGTGTGTTGCTGTTCTTGCAGCTGGGGGATCAGGTGCATAAATGACACCTGTGATGTCTGGGAATACAGCCGGGGGTCCACAGGACCCCACTGCAAAGGCAATCATGCATATCTATGCCTACACACCCGGTTTCTGCAGCACGTAGGCATAGTGTATAAGGCCAAGTTTATTTAATTTATTTATTTATTTATTTATTTATTTATTTATGTATGTATGTATGTCTTGGAATTACAATACATTTGAGCAATAAGCCCTTTTTCAAAGGTTCCATGACAGAGAACTAAGCAAAGATAACAAAGATAACATACAGGCCAGAAAATAAAATAACTAGACAATGGTAACTAAAGTGGAGAGCAATCCATACATGTGAAATTAACCAACAATTGTATAAAGTGCGACAGGTGATTAGTATTTACAACAAAAAGACAGATTATGGAAATCGGCCTATGGAGGCCTTGTCAAAACTCTTTTAAGGCTAAAGGAGATCAAGTGCTGGAGAAGGGGGATGGGAGAGAGATTAATGTAGGAGGCAGAAAAGATTGGGTAGTGTTGGAAAGAAGGGGAGTGGGAGATAGGGTTGGTAAAAGGGAGAGGGCAGTTAAAGTCCTTTATGGTCACAGGATGGGGTAGCAGAGACGGCTAAGGGAAGCAATCACAACTACTGTTTGCTGTGAGGTACTGATGAAGCTTATATTTGAACAGACCTAGTTTGGCTTCAGTTGAGATGTTTCTGTGCAGTGACTTGATCCAGAGTGGGTCTCTGTAGGCAAACGATCTTTGTCCTTGAGTGGTATGGCAATGTGGGACCGTGAAGAGCAGGTTTTCCATTCCTCGTGTGTGGTGCAGGTTACAGAAGGGGTTTAGTAGAGACTGCTCCCCTAGAGGTATGAGACCAAGACTTGATTTTTTAGCAAGTAGGCAGGTTTGGTATTTAATCTGACATTTTAACTCCAGCCAGCCAGTCTGGGCACAAAGGTCATACGTGATTGTGAGACGAGCTGCTCCTGTGATGAGTCTACAGGCTTTTTTAAACAATAAGGCTATCTGCTGGAGGGCCGTGTCTGTGGCTGAGCCATAGATGACCAGCCCATAATCTATAATAGAGATGACTGAGCTGTGGATTGCCAGCATTAATGCTTCTGGAGCCAGACTACGCTTGTTGCTGTGCAGTAGTCCAATGCATATGTTTACTCCTTTGGCAATGTTTTCAATGTATAGCGCGTATGAGAGAGTGCTATCCAAAGTTACTCCAAGGTATTTGAAGTGTTGGACTTGTTCTAGGACCATGCCCAAGCAGTTTATAATGATCAGAGGGTAGGATTTATGCTTGTTATGGGGGCTACTGAAAAGCATAACTTTTTTTTTTTATAGTTGAGTATCAGCTTGTGCAGACTAAACCAGTCCTCCACATTTACAAAGCTATGCTGAAGTCAGTTTTCAAGGAGTTCAGGATCATGGTGTCTTGTGAAGATGAAGGTGTCATCTCCATAAAGCACGATCTGTTCTTGGAAAGAGCTTGGAAGATTATTCAGGAAGAGACTGAACAGGAGGAGGCCCAGTATGGATCCTTGTGGGACACCTGAGTGGACTGACTGCCTTTCAGAGAATACATTGGATATTTTCACCTGTTGTGTACTGTTAAATAGATAACTTTTGAACCAAACAGTGGTTTTATTAGAGAGCCCTGTGCTGGACATTTGCTCAAGTAATAGGGTGTGGTGTAAAGTATCAAAGGCTTTAGTCAAATCTATAAAGGCTTCTCCTACCATTCCACTGGCAGAATTTCCATCAGAATTTTCCTGGTCCTTAAGCAGAATTCAGCCTGCTGTGATCTGTGGAATAATATTCCATGGAACAGCATTTTTCCACAGAAAATGTTTCTGCAACCACTTCCAAAGAAAATATGAGGTCCACAGAATTTAATTCTGCCGAAATGTAGCTTAAAAACCATTCTTCATTGCTTCTGCATGATTCTGCTGTTCCACTTCTGATGAAATTCAGCAGAATTTCAGCAGAATATTGAAAGATTCTACAAAATCCTGTTCTGCCAGAATTTGAAAATTCAGTACACCACTAAACTACAAGAGATCTTAAGAAGTACAATGTATGCTGTTCATCAGGGATGGGGTAAGCTTCATTTTGTGTAAAATAGACACAACTTACAAAAGATGGGAGGCCAAGTGGCTGGGCAGACTGGGGTAACTATTGCTCAATGGAATGCTGACACCTTTTGAGCAGCTTGGGCTAGAGTCTGGCCTCCCACAATGGGAATTTGTATTGCTACTTGCAAATCTGCAATTTTACAACAACAGAACCTAAGAAATATCAATTAGCTAAGGAAACAGGAACACTGCAGTTTTTAATGTGTGAGGTGGGAAAAGATACTGAGATAATACATCTGATTTCCACATTGTAAAGGATGTGCAACACCCAGTTCGATGCCCCAAGGGTAGATATACAGGGGAGGTGGGAGAAGGAAGCTGAAACTCATTTAGAAAGAAAAGAGTGGGAAAAGTGCTGAGTAGGAATACCTAAAACCTCTGCTTCTCCCACACAGAGGGAACATACTTTGAATGTCATGACTAGATTATTTTTAAAACACCAGCCATTAATGCTCACTATGGCCCCACCTATATGATTAAAGGCTGGGGTCCTGTAACAGTGTGGCACATCACAAGCATATATTCTGGAGTAGTTCAAAGTTAGGAGGCTATAGGAAAGCAATTAACAAGGTCATATCTTCCATTCTGGGTGTAGCCAGCATGCAAGGGGTGAAATCAGTGATGTGGGGCATTCCTCTGAGATGGGTAAGAGTAAAGGGAAAATTGTACCTTTTCTGCATTGCCTTTTCAGCCTTTTTCACTCCCTACTAATTGGGTTTAAGGAAAGATTACGCCACTACCACTTCCTTATTTAGGCACACCAGTTTCATACTCTCAGGTATAGACAGTGGTCTAATCACATCTGCGATCTTTGTCAGCCTTGCAAAGGCTTTTGACATTGCCTCCCACCCCATCCTCCTAGATAATCTGTGATCTGCTGGTCTGTCTGATTCAGCCACAAACTGATTAAGCTCCTACCTAACAGGCTGGACAAAGTCAGTCAAAATTGCTGATTCCACCTCCTCCCCACTCCATATTAATGCTGGTGTACCCCAAGGCTCCATCATTGGCTCCCTACTGTTCTTCATATTCCTTAATGACCTCCCATCAGTGTGCACCTCCTCCTCCATCCATATGTATGCTGATGATACTGTCTTTTTCCACTCTGGCCAATGACCAACTGAAGTCACTTCCACACTTCAGCATGACTGAGAAAGTTCAGCAATGGCTAAGCTAATATACTAGCATACTAGACACCAGTCGAGTAGGCCTGTTGGTCTATTAAGTCTGCTCGTGCTTCAGCATCATGATTGGGTACCGTAGCCCCCTATCTGTCTCCTTCCACTGTTACTCCCATCAGCTCCCATCAACTTTTCCTCCATGCCAAGAAAACAGTCTCCATGACCTTCAGTACTAAGCAGAGACTCTCTAGGCTAACTAAATTGTCCTCCTTTCACACCCTTAATGACTTTACTTAGGAGGACACCTACTCTATTAGGTATCTCAGGGTATAGCTAGACTAGCATCTAAACTTCACTGGACACATAGACTCCATCCTGAAAAAGCTGCACCCCAAATTAGGTGCTTTTTATAAAAACTGAAGCTGCCTACCTCTATAGGCCAGGTGGGAGATTGTCCAGAAAATGATACTACCCATCTTTGACTACTGTGATGTGTTCCATAGTGCCACACCAAAATCATCCTTAACCAGATTGGACACCCTTTTCAGTGCTTTCTGTCATTTTGCTCTGGATGCTCCTTCCTTTACCCACCACTGTGATCTATATCGCCTTCTAGGTTTTCCTTCCCTGGAAAACCACCGTCTAGCCCACTGTAAAAAATTTGTCTCTAAATTCTGGTTTGATATGCTCCCCCGTTACCTTGCCTTCTTACTGTCCTCCCGTCCCACTGCCCCTTTTCTCTCTCAGATCCAGTGACTCCTGCACCCTATCTATACCATGGCGCACCATAATGCCTCATCAAATCAGGCACTCCTCCCCATGTTCCATCTCAACCTCCCTCTTCAACTTCCTCTCTCCATCCTGCAGCTGCTCCTAATTTCCCCTCTGGCTCCTCACTCCTTCTAATTCTCCTCTGGCTTCCCCATCCCATTTCCCAGCCTAGCACTGAATGTGAGGAGAAACCAATGTACTTTATTGCACTTCCTTGTCTGCACTGCATGTATTAAGTCTGTAGTGCTGTTCATCTGCTTCTCTCACGTCAAATCCCGAAGATTATCTAATGCTACTGACTGATGTATTGATTTTATTTTTTACTCTGTTACTGCTCTGCTTTATATTACTTTTGGAAATGTGCTGTTGATTATTGTATATATACTTTTCTATAATACTGCATGGAAATGTGATTTTGATTACTGTACTCCCTTGTTCCCCTTCCCCCAGGATGTTCCATGAGATTAGCAATTTTATATTGTTCAGTGTGCCTTTCCTGGTGAAACTTTTCAATAAATAAATAATCATTGTAGCTATGAAAGGCATCACACAAAAATGACTCCAAACTGCCCCACCCCCTTGATTCAGCTCACAAATGTGAAAAACATTCTTGAAATGGAATGAATTAAGATCAAGCTTTGTTAAACTACAGAAAAGTGCAAGAGGTACTGTCTTCCTTTCTTCAACTACCTAGAGGAGCAGGAAGGGACTCCAGATCCTGAACAGATTGCTGCCCTCCCATAAACAAGCCTGGAGTCCAGAAGGGTCTGTGTCAGGGACTAAAGGTACTGCAGATCAGTGGTCACAATTCATCCATTTCCCCAACAGTATTATATATGGCTGGGTGGAATGAACAGCTGACAAGTCTAGGACAGGTGATGGCAGACAGGAATTAATATCAAATTAATAATGAACTGCTTTCATATTTAAGTGTTGCCTAGTTGTTTTTATTTATTTATTTATTTTGTTTTTGGTAATTGTTTGTAGGGTAAGTTGTACGGTTTGTGTAATGTGTGGTAGTCAAAATTGCTACTGCATATTGCATTAGTGGTGTTTGGATTACTTGTACTGTGCTATTGTTTTTATAATAACAAAAATTCCAATAAAATATTATTAAAAAAATGTGTTGCACCACTTCACAAGCAGCCAGTGCAGAGCACATAGGACTGTCATGACATGGTCCCTCCAAGAAGTTCCCATAATAATCAGTAGGACTGCAAAATTCTAGAACAGCTGCAGATACTGTATCACATCAAACTTCCAGAGAAGCCTTAGTCAAAACATTGCAATAGGCCAGCCTAGATGTGACAAAGAAATGGGCTATCATCACCAGATCAGCTGGTGCCAGATATGGTTTTCCCAGGCGATGTTAAGCAGATGATTAAAACCTGTTCAGACTACAGCTGTATTACATGAGGTCCCTGCACCCTAATTGGTACCCTCAGAGGTACATCGTAGACAGCTAGTGCTTAGGCATATGTTATACTAACATATAGGGCTAAGGTCATCTACCGTACAAGAGTAGATGTCAGGATATGTATGCATATTGTTTTAATACACTTTCTTGCTAATACATATATATTCTTCTATGTATTTTCTGTGTATTTCTTACTTGTAAGATGCCAAGACACCTGTGTCCTTGGAATAATTATGATATGTAAGTCGGCATTGCCACCTTTTGGTGATTTGTACTACAACACTGAGTTATGTAAGACTCTGTATAAGAACTCTTTTGTTTCACAAACTGATGACTACTACAAAATTGTATAATGTTATCTTGGACCATGAAGCCTCCTCTAATTTAACCAATAGGGCTCATCTCTGTAACCAGAAATGTTTCTATCTTACAGTAACCATAGTAATTATCATAGGTATATAATGTGATACACTAGTCTTGTACCTCGGAGATCCCAAGAGACACAAAGAAACCTCTAGGTATAGGGAACTCTTAGCACTGGCTCACGGTTCGTATTGGTAAGAACTGCTTAGGGCAACTGTGATTTTATCCTTTTTGGTAGTAATAAACAAGTGTATTACTCATATGCAACGTGTCTGTGATTACTTGCATTCCCAATATTGCCAAGAACCTGAAAGTGAGGTTTAGACCTCCTGACAAGTGGCGACCGTGTGCAGGCAATATTTGGTGTTTGTAAGTTTTCACTAGTTGCTATTACTTTTCCCTTTCCCACGGGGACAGTAGGTGTACATTCCCATATCACATCTCCTGTTTTAAAACCAGTTTGTAGTCACTTATAAAGTCTAGCTATCTCCTTTTCGGGTGTGGTTGATGCCGACTCGACTCACTCCATTACAGTTTTGAATTGTAAGCCTACAACTCTTACAGTAGTCTGGCTGTGAATAAAGTGCTCCTGCTGTGGATGATATATAACACGGCACCTTTTTCACAGTTTAATTTTTCATTCCGTCCCACACAATGGCCACCATATCAAATATCTGCGCAGAACTGAGACTCGATGTCTCGAACTTCCTTGCCTCCCATGGAGGATGGGCAGACTTTGCGCAGGACACAAGTCAATCCGAAAACCCTATACTGGGGATTTGAACCCAGTACACAGAGACAAGACAATCAACCAATAAGCGTCAAGCTAAAGGGCCGATGGTCGCGACTCTCTATGCTGCTCTGGAAGCCTCCGAAGTGAGATTTTGAACCCTTGATCTGCAAATTTCATCTCTTAAGCAACAGATGGGTTTGCAGGAAACAGAATGTGTTAGACTGCAGCAGAATTTGGAGTCTGAACTTCAAACTCTGCGGAATGAAAAGTATTCACTTTTGCATCATTCAGCTCAAGCTGGAGAACAGGAACTTTGTATGTTGAGGCAGAAGTGTGAAAGTTTGAGGCAAGATAAGGGACAGGCACTGCATATGAATGACTTGTTAAGTACTTCGAATGCACAGTTGAGTGAGGAGATGGGAGAGCTACAGGACGAGATGAACCAGGTATGTAATGACTTAGAAGTGGCTACTAGGAACAATCACGAACTAAGCGCTGCGTACAGAGCGTTGCAGAAGCAAATGCAGGATGAGGTTGATATGGATGTTGCAACTGTGAGTCATGCTGAATGTAAAACTAAGATGGTGAAACTGCGCCATCAGCAGGAGGTACTGGCTGGACATGTTAAGGCGATGGGAGGCTTAGTCCCTGCCTTACACACGTCATCTGAGGGACAGGTATCAGATGACAACATCTCTCAGTACAATGTCCAGTCACACCCCTACTGTGGCCCAGAATCCCCACCCAGCCATCCACAACATAGCGGGTTCCCACTCCATCCACACCATGTCATACGTCGTTGACGTCATGAAGCCCATCATGGAGGATACCAACATGGCAGCCCCCATGATGGGGGGAGCAGGCCCAGGCCTGGTTCCTATGGCACCACTGATAGCCATTATTAATGTGGAAGACAGACAAGAAATAGAAACGATGACTAAAACTGCGATAGGTAATGTACCTCTTCCTGACAGAAGCAAACAGGCCATTAAAACCCAGATAAGGCAGCTTCTACAACAAGCTGGCACTCAGGATGGTCTTGATCATACTGTGGCTGAGGCTGCAACTCAGCCCACCCTGGATGACACCCGAGACAATCTATCTCTGCCTGATCGACCCAATAATCCCCTACAAATGGCCTACTCTGTTCAGCAAATAGCTGACAGTATTGGTCAGATGAACCCGTCCGACAACCTCAGCTGTCACTTAGAAAAGGTATGTTCTAAATGTGAGATGCTTAGCCTCACTGCAGAATACCAGATCCAGATACTACGCTAAACCATCAATCCTAGTTTGTGGGCCAAACTCCCCGATGCCATCCCCCAGGATGGGAACACCACCTTTTATGAGGTTGCAGCTGAGCTTATTTCTGTTCACAGCCCAGGTGTAGTAGGAGTGATGCTGGCATACCCTGTAAAACAGAATGCAAAGGAAAGTCCATCCACTTACCACCAGAGACTTTGGATGGCCTACCAAGCAGGAAAGCACCTGGCACAAGAAGCTACAGATGTAGATCTTATTGAGTATAAGACCCTGTTCCTTAGGAACATAATTCCTGCAGTACGAGAAAAGGTAGAGCCAACCACCTACCTCAACATGGACAGGTTTGCCAACATCCTTTGGAAAACCGAGAGAGTTTACCAACTCTACATCCATGATCTGGTCTCCGGTTCCAAGAAAGTAGCCGCCGTGGAGCCTATTTCGGAGGCCACGATGCACTACACTGTGGAAGGGCAGGCCCAACACCTACAGGCCCAACATCAACAGGCCCCTCCAGCCAATAACCAATACCCCCAACAGACCCAACGCCAACAACAACCACAACAGCAGCAACAATGGGGTGGGAACCGAAACTGGCATAAGAATAAAAAGCATAAGAACAAGGGTAAACCACAACAACAAAGAACAGGCCCTTCATATAGGGAGATAGCTGAGGAAAATCAGAAATTCTGAGAACTCCTGGGGCAAGTGTGCTCTGTGGTGGATGCTGTCCCCACTCAGGCCCTTGTGGCTGTACAACTGGTGACCCAGACCCCAACGGGTCATGGTGATACTGGAGGTGCAGGCCTTCAGGCCCGTACAGGCCTAAACCTGGAAGCTCCTCCCTATATAGCATTGGTGCAGTATGGTGAAGTGATTCAAAGAAGCCAGGCCCAACTTCTCCATGCTCCCAGTAGTACAGATTGACAATTACAGGACCCAGCCTGGATTGTAAACAAGCTGGTCTTGGATACAAACAGAAGGCCCTGCACCGAGGCCGAGGTCGGGGGCTGCCTACTTGTAGTCTTGCTAGATACAGGTGTGGCTGTGTCTGTATTACACAATGAACATCCAGACACATCTCCTTGGTCCACCGGAAGGAGGACCAACATGTCAGGAGTAGATGGCACTAGGCTACCTGCATACCGTTCTCTGTCCTTACCGGTAGAGTTAGGCCTTTTAAAGGCTTCACACACTTTCAAACTGATGATAACGCATGATCATCCTAGTATCATAGGAATTGATTTTCTTGCACAACACGGCTGTGTAGTGGATCTAGCTAATATGCTACTGATACAGATTCAGGGTCAATACCACACCATTTTGATCCCTGATTCACATGTTGTGGCAACAATATCTGTGAACAACAAGGAATATGACGTAATAGATTTGTTCAAAGACCACAAGCTTTTTCCCAAGCTTCTTCCCATTTTGCAGTGACATTTGGAAGCATTTGCAACCATTAAACATGACTGTGGCAGAATGCACACTGTCATCGCAGTGCCAAGCCCAGCACATGAGAGGCAAAGGCAGTACCCTTTTCCAGCTGAGGCCTTGCCTTCTCTTAGGGAAACAATCAAGTCACTTCTCAAGCAAGGAGAAATTAAAACTTGTGTTTCTACTTCCAGCTCCTCAGTGTGGCTGATGAAAAAACCCACAGGTGCCTGGAGACTTACTATTGACTACAGGAAACTGAATAAGGTCACCCCCAGTTGTTCCCCAACTGTGGCATCAGCACCTGATGTGCTACAACTTTTGACCCCTGACCTGAAATGATTCAGTACCCTGGACATCTCCAATGTTTTTGGTCATTACCATTGGCCCCCAAGAGTCAATATAAATTTGCCTTCACCTTTGAAGGAAGACAGTACACGTGGACTTGCTTACCACAGGGATTCCATAATAGCCCATCTCTGTTCCATCTGCACATGATGGATGCCGTTGAGGGTTTCTCTACTCCCCAATGTCTCTTGCAGTATGTGGATGACCTGTTTTTGGCAACAGCCACACGGGAACAACACTTGGATCTCTTGGACGAACTACGGACTCTCATTCAGAGAGCAGACCTAAAATGCAATCCAGCAAAAGCTCAACTATGTCAGAAAGAAGTACTCTTTCTGGGTCTAAAAATAACTGACCAAGGTCAAAGCCCTACCTGGAAGAAGATACAAGGATTGCAAGACTTGCCATTGCCCACCAGCGTGGCAACTCTTCGAAGGTTTCTAGTATGGTGAATTATTCGAGAGATTTTATCTGTGGTTTTGCTCAGAAAGCTGCTCCTCTGTATGAGCTACTGAAAAAGGACATCCCATGGACTCGGGGCCCTATACACACCCAGGCTGTGACATCACTGAAGCAGGTCTTGGCCTCTGCCCCAGCTCTGCTCAACCCCAATCCAGCACTACCATTCCATCTGGAATGTGCCACCTCTGACACTGCCATGTCAGCAGTGCTGGCCCAGAAGGTTCATGGCATCATAAGACCTATTGCATATGCATCACAGCTCTTAACCCCAGTGGAACAGAAGTACAGCCTTTGTGAAAGGAACCTTCTGGCCAAATACTGGGCTGTCAAGCACTTTCTGTATATCATTGGGTACTCTCCACTGATCATCAGTACCAACCACACACCAACTACCTATCTGCTCTCAGATAGAGTGAAGGATGGGTCAGTCTCTAACACCAGGCTGACACACTGGTGACTTCTTCTCCAGGATAGAGACATACAGGTACACCCAACAAAAATTCCATCTATGCTGGCTCATGGACTCCTTTTCCAAGGAAACCCCATGACTGTACACTGCAATCACCTGATCTTCCAGATCCAGGTCCTTTCCTCCCTGCCACGCCACAAATACTTGATAACACCTCTTTGTGTCGTGTTTTTACTGATGGTTCAGCATCTTACTATAAGGGAGAACAAATTGCAGAGATGGGCAATCTAGTGATTTCCCTTACAGGAACACTTAAAATATCTAAGCATTGCAGTGTAGCATCATCACAGTATGCAGAGATGGCAGCAGTGGCCTGTGCCCTCGAGTTCATCCAGCATGGGACCGAGGATACTTTCATTTTCATGGACTCTAATTGTGTTTGTTGTTCTTTACATAATTCCTTCCTTTTTGTCAGAAGTACTCCTTCCTCTCCTCTGACGGCAGCCCTGTGAAGTACAAGGAATTGGTAATATGCATACATTCACTGGCACAAACATTTGCACACAAACTCTATGTACACAAAGTTAAAGGCCATTCTCTCTATGACCTCTATCATGCCTTCAACGATACAGCAGACACCCTTGCCAAGGAAGGGAACCAAGGGGGGGACACCTGGATGATGGATTATCCAGAGGCCAATACTGCCATACACATTGCAGCACTCAGGAAAAAATCTGAACCCTTTTCCCCCTTGGACCTCTCAGCAGCCCAACATGTTGATACTGAACTCAAAGAAGTGTTCAGATTCCTTGACAAGAGTACCAAAGAGAAACTCCCTACACATAACCCCTACCAGAGGCATGAAGGTAAGTTACACTTGTCACCAGATGACAAGTTCATCTGGTATCAACCAGATGATTCCACCACTAAGTTGTGGATGGTCTCCAGACACCTCAGATATGAATTTTTGCACCAGGTGCATGACACACCCACTGGTGGACACCAGGGAGTGGAAAACACCCTCCAAAGGCTTAAGACCACCGCCTGGTGGCCTGATGTCACCAAAGATGTTAAACTGTACATAGACAATTGCCTTGTTTGTGCACAAAACAACCCCATCCCTACCAAGCGAAATGCCAAACTCTTACCACAACGACACTCTGGCCCTTGGCATGCCATACAGATTGATTTTATTGGCCCCCTGACCAATATCAGCAGAAATAATAAGTATGCTTTTGTGGTAACTGACCTCTTCTCTAAGTGGATTGAAGCTTTCCCCACTAAGACATGCACTGCTAAAACCACTGCCAAAATCCTGGTGGAACAGATTTTCTCCAGGTGGGGCCTACTTCTTCAGGTAGTCTCTGACAAAGGAACCAGCTTTACAGGTGAGTTAATGAAAGAATCTCTTGAACTCTTTGGAGTTCAACAAAAGTTCCACATACCCTACCGCCCCAATCTTCAGGTCAAGTAGAGAAAGCCAACAGATGGATTAAGCAAATGCTTTCCAAATTCATTGAGGACAATCCCAAAACCCGGGATTCCCTACTGCCGTTACTCCTTATGGCAATTAGGGACACACCCTCAGCCCACCACCCAGCTCACACCCTTTGAGGTGATGACTGGAAGATAGATGAGATTACCCGAACACCTGTTGTTTGACCTGCACACCCCCACTGCAGAATATGTGTCTGTAGATCAATATGTGGAAAAACTCAGAAAAGACCTCATACACAAACATTTGTATGCTGCCAACTGTATGGGCAAGGCCCAGCAACAATCCAAAATACAGTTTGACAAGCATGCACAAGAAGTGGATTGGCAGGTTGGAGATCAGTTAATGGTACTCTTATTTGCACATCCCACCCATTCCTTCTCCAATAAGTAGGAAGGCCCATACCCCATCATCAACAAGCTCAGTCTGGCAGTCTATCAAGTTAGACTCCTGCATAACAATAAAATGACTGACAAATGGTTACATGCAAACCAATTGAAACTGTATAAAGGAGCTTAATTACTTTTCCTCACCCCATTGGGTGGAATAGTACTAACTTACTAATGTTTGCTTTTGCTTTTCAGATACACTGACAAGATGGCTATCTTGTTCCATTATCTCCTCATCTCAGGAGTTACCCTCTGCATCCAAGGCATGGTACCGAACCTCCTACCACATCTTGATCATCCAGCATCTCCTTCAGAGGGAGTATCCATCAATATACCCGATAGTCTGATTACTGTCCAGGAAGGTTCTGATGCTTACCTCACTGCCTTGGTTGTTGCTGCTGATAAATCTACCCTACAAACTGAGTGGCAAACCACATCGCATGGACAAATTTTCCCTGTTTCCAAACTCTCCAAAGGAACTTTCCAGGGTTGACCCAATGCTAAATTATCCCCCAATGGTTCTCTCTCCTTGTTACAAACTGCTCTTAGACATTCTGGTTTGTATAACATTACTGCCTTAATTGATCCTTCATACTGTAATTCTTTGTCTAAGGATTCTGCTAGAATATTTTGTGCTGTACACCACATGGCTTCTGCTGCCATGTATCTCTCTGTATTACCACCCACTGAGAAAAAGCTTTTGGAATGTCCAATGCATACCCCTGGTCCCCGTAGTGGTCTAACGGCCACTGCCTTCCCTTGGTCATTGATTAATAACTTACAATTTATGCATATACCTGTTTTGTTTAATCTTACTTACTGGAATATGAAAGAATTTGGTATGTGTCATAATAATAGTACATCAGCATTTTATAGTTCATTATTGCTTGGTAGTTTAGCTGCATTTCAGATTCATACTCAAGACCCTACTGCCGGGGTCCATTCTACTAAACACAGAGGCAATTTCAGGAGAAAACCCAATCCTGATGATCAAAGTCATAAACATAATACACGTGAAGTTGACAGTTCTGATGTCATTGGTGCAACAGGTACTGTCACAAGCCTTTTTGCTACAGCTATGTCTATTTGGAATAAAGAAGACATTGCTGCTATCAGATCTCATTCTGCCAAGTTTTCCACTGGTCTGGTTAACAATATACTACCCTCATTATTGCATAGTGTGGATGGCCTTAGTCAGGAAGAAAGATACACTGTATACAACATGCACAACATTGCTAAGTCATTTACAGACTCTAAAGACAAGATTAATGCACTCATTGCACAGAACAACAAAGACGCAGATAAACAATACATTGCTAGAGAAATCCTCTGCTCTGCCTATGACTCATACATTACCACTACCATCACCAATCTCTTCTGTGATCTAGAATCTGGAAGAATCCCTGATATCATATATGATAGATGCATTTCTAAATGGTATTGTCCATGATTTAAAACCCCTGGATGTATTTCTATGTGTATGCAACAGTCTTTAATGATTCATCTTTCTACAGCTAGGAACTTGGGGTTTGTGACCAGACACCCTAATACTGGTCCTTGTTTTACTGCTAAGAAATGTTCCTTAAGAGATACGATATTTGTTTCTTTTACTGTCTCTTTACCACGTTTTGATCCCACTACAGCCTTGTTTGACAAGCTTGCACTGGTACATTCTGTTGGGCACTTGGACAAAGACATCTACAGAGAACTCCTGGATCTACCAGCTCTACTGGTTTTCCATCCTTTCCTGGATGTCTGGGTGGCTCCGCACATAGACTGCTGTGCGAAGAAGCAATACATTTACTTGTGCCGATGTGATGTATTTGATGTTATTCAACCTGTTTGTGGTTATTCTCCAGATAGCATTGATTGGACATTTACCATGGATGATGACATCACCAAAAATGGCACGGATTTCTCGGATTTGACTTTGGCTCCGGATAAGCTCTACCAATCATATCGTGTGGAGGTTCATCGCCTGTCAGCACGGATTTAGAAGACAGCCTACACCTGCTCTGTCCAGTTCCAGAAGTGGAGACTCCATACTGTTCACTCTCAGTACAATTCTGATGGGGAGTACTGTGTGGTAACTAACTTTAAAAGCTATACTTATGGATCTGTGACATGTGTTATTGATTACCCCAATTTTTGTTTTGTCCCCCACCAGAAGACTGTCATTGGACATACCGTTATAACCCCCATCCCCCTTATGGATGCAGACATCATTGATGGTAACCCTGATTATCTGCTCACACTTTATGAATACTTACCATATTTTAATGTACACATAGACCCACTTACACTTACATTAAAATCACTTTTAGACAGGAAAGACACACACCTCATCCACATCAGCAATAATATGACCAAGGCCAATGAAGCTATCCTTTTTTTGATTAATGATGGTGACATGAATGATGCATTGCTAACACCTGGTTAGAAATAACTTTTAAAGGTTTTATTATTATACAAGCATTTTTGATATTTGTTTTGATTATCATGCTATGCTGCCTATGGTGCACACTGTGCCAACACCGTGAGCAGCTTGAGTTCCTTCACAAAGCTCATGTGTCTGGTTTGTAAATGACCACAGCTCCCTGACCTTTTTCTAGATTAGCCTGTGTTATTCTTGAAGGCAACAAGGGGGGGATGTTACATGAGGTCCCTGTAGCCTAATGGGTACCCTCAAAGGTACACCATAGACAGCTAGTACTTAGGCATATGTTATACTAACATTTAGGGCTAAGGGCATCTACCATACAAGAGTAGATGTCAGGATATGTATGTATATTGTTGTAATACACTTTGCTTGCTAATACATATATATTCTTCTATGCAATTTCTGTGTATTTCTTACTTGTAAGATGCCAAGACACCTGTGTCCTTGGAAATAATTATGATATGTAAGTTGGCATTGCCACCTTTTGGTGATTTGTACTACAACACTGAGTTATGTAAGACTCTGTATAAGAACTGTTTTGTTTCACAAACTGATGACTACTACAAAATTGTATAATGTTATCTTGGACCATGGAGCCTCCTCTAATATAGCCAATAGAGCTCATCTCTGTAACTAGAAATGTTTCTATCTTACAGTAACTATAGTAATTATTATAGGTATATAATGTGATACACTAGTCTTGTACCTCAGAGATCCCAAGAGACACAAAGAAACCTCGAGGTATAGGGAACACTTAGCACTGTCTCCTGGTTCGTATTAGTAAGAACTGCTTAGGGCAACTGTGATTTTATCCTTTTTGGTAGTAATAAACAAGTTTATTACTCTTATGCAATGTGTCTGTGATTACTTGCATTCCAAATAATGCCAAGAACCTGAAAGTGAGGTTTAGACCTCCTGACAGCTGACATCTATGATTCTAGTGTAAGCTTGCATCCAAAATGATACCTGAAGCCAGTGTGGCTCAAAGCTACTGAGGTGCTGGTGGAAGTCTTTTCTGTGGTGACCCTGCAAGTTTCTTTATTCTTGAATATTAAAACCTTGGTACATCGTTTTTTTGTTTTTTTTTTTTAAAAAGGAAGGCATGTGTACCTCTACAATTTGCAATGGACTGTATTGCTGTACTATTTTGAGTGCCTATAACTTGTGTTTAATTGCTTGAAAGGGTTACAGCTGCTGCAGGACTGACACCTAACCGCTGTCTGAGCACATCCCAACATTCTGACTGACTCCAAAATGCCCCCCCAGTTCATTACAGCATCCACAGCTCTGAGTGATTGGCTATCCAATGATTGAAGTGTCACCAATCCACCTATCATCACTGAATCATGCCAATCTGATTTTACAGTCATAACCTTTGTCTTCCCTAGGTTGAGGCAAAGCACTGGAGGCTATTCTGTCACTGATCCCCTCAAGGCACCACCCTAACATTGAGGTAACTTAAGTTCCTTTAGGATTGCAAGGCAGGTAGAGCTGAGTATCAGCTGCATAACAGTGAAACTCAACATCATGTCATCTAATGATCTCACACAAAGGTAAGGTATACCTGGAAAAAGAACATGGTAGAGAGGATCATGCCTTGAGAAACACCACAGAAGATGGCAGCTCCTCCAGGGATGAAGTTTTCTAGAGTCACCTGCTGCATTCTCCCAGATAGGTATAACTCAAACAGCACAAAACAGTGCCTGAGAGACCCACATAATTCCTCAGGCAATCCAATAGCACCCCATGGTCAACCATGTTAAAATTATAATGAGAGAATTAAGGGGATAAAGACAGAACATAGTCCTTGATCCATCACCATGAGGAGATCATGTGTCACTCTGATAAGCACAGTCTCCATGCTGTGATAAGACCAAAATCCTGATTGGAGAGGCTCGTAGATGTCATGGTATTCCAAGTGAACCTCAAGCTGCAGCACCAGCAATGTCTCAATAATTGTTCCAGGAAAGATTTGATAATGGTGTGTGATTAACTAGAACATCACAGTCAAAGGATATTTTGGGGGGAGGGGTTTAAACACCACCCTTTGCCGAGAATCTGGAAAAAAGTCACTCCATCAGGGAACACCAGACAGTCTCACTGATATCTGGTGTCAGGATTCCTAGAAACCCAAGAGCAGTCAGGTGGACCCAGGTTTCAGCATACAGCAGGTGGGGTGCAGACCTGAGATCATCTGGAGTACCTCCTCTTCTAAAGCCGGAGGAAACTCAGCCCATATGGGAAGATCATATGTACCACTTATAGGTTGATCACCACCAGTCTATAACAGACTGCTTGAGGAAGTACCCAGTCACATTGCCTTATAACAAAAGAATCTGCTAAACATTTCACACTTTTCTGCTGAAAAAGCTTGAGTGGATCACAGACAGGATGGATTAATCAACCAGTATATGGTGCAAAAAATTTGGGCTGGCCAATTTCTCACTGAAGGAATTGTCATTGAAAGGAACTCTGTTTTATTCAGGGTGATTGACCATTGATACTCTCCACAGTGAGTCCTTAGCACCAGACTATCCTCCACAGAATAGGACCTTTGCCAAAAATCATACAACTTCCGTTTCTTAGTCTTCAATCACCACAACTCATCACAATACAATAGAATCCCATTCATTCAAACCGTGTTTATCCAGAAATCCCTATCTACTGGACTGATGACCCGTCCTCCCAAGCTACCCTGATGAGGTGCTAACTTTGGTGCTTCAGCTCAGCAGGTGCCAAGTTCAAGCTCTTATTACAGTAATCATACAGTAATTAATGTGATTACTGAGTGATTACTGTGATAACAGTGATTGATGGCACCTGAGAGTTGCTCTTCTGCAAGGTCCACATCATGGGAAACATTACGGGCAGCACAAGATCAGAGATTAGAAGGTTCAGTTCAGTTTGTCAAAAAAAAAAGTTACATCTCTGCATTTACCCTCACAAAAGCAACAGCAGTTTATGGGTATAGAATGGCAAGAATTGGATGATTTTCAATGTTTTTTTGTTTGCTAAAAACAAACAAAAAGACACTGCATCCTGTTTACTGTCACAAAAGCAGCAGTAGTTTATGGGCAGCTCAAAGCCAGGGGAAGATTACACAATGGGGTGGTAGTAACAACAACAAAAATGGAAAGGGACCTGGGGGTAATCATATCAGATGACCTTAAGGTTAGCAAGCAATGTGAGAAGGCAGTAGGGAGGGCTGGGGGGATACTGGTATGTGTAGGAGGGAGAGGCTTCACCAGCAGAAAACAGGAAGTTGTTATAGAAACATAGAAACATAGACTTTGACGGCAGATAAGGACCGCTTGGCCCATCTAGTCTGCCCATTTCCCTACCTACAGGATAGGCCACAGATCCTAGTTAACCAACGGACTATTTCTTCCTCCCCTCACAAGAATTGCCCTATGTCTGTCCCATGCATTCTTGAATTCTCCCACAGTTTTAGAACCCACAACCTCCTCAGGAAGGCTGTTCCATGCATCCACTACCCTTTCTGTGAAATAATACTTCCTCACATTGCCCCTGAACCGCCCCTCCATCTTTAAATTGTGTCCCCTTATTCTTGCAGTCTCTTTTCTGAAAGATGCTACCCTCTTGGACTTTGTTGATTCCACTGAGGTACTTAAAAGTTTCTATCATGTCCCCCCTCTCCCTTCTTTCCTCAAGGGTATACATATTAAGCTCCTTTAGTCTCTCCTCATATGGCTTCTCTTGCAGATCCTGCACCATTTGAGTTGCCCTCCTCTGGACTGCCTCTATCCTGTCTATGTTCTTGCAGAGATGGTGTCTCCAGAACTGGACGCAGTACTCCAGATGGGGTCTCACCAACTGTCTGTACAGAGGGATAACAACTTACTGTTTTCTGCTGCTGATGCCTCTCCCTATGCATTCCAGTATACCCCAGCCCTCCCTACTGCCTTCTCACATTGCTTGCTAACCTTAAGGTCATCTGATATGATTACTCCCAGGTCCCTTTCATTTTTGTTGTTGTTACTACCTCCCCAACCATTGTGTATTCTTCCCCTGGGTTCTTGTTTCCCAGGTGCATTATTTTGCACTTCTCTGCATTGAATCCTAGCTGCCATACTTCTGACCTTTCTTCCAACCTTGCCAAGTCCTTCTCATCCTTTCCACGCCCCCTTGTGTGTCAACCCTGTTGCTGATCTTTGTGTCATCTGCAAAGAGGCGTACTTTTTCTTCCAGTCCCTCTGCAATGTCACTTATGAAGACATAAAAAAGGACTGGACCCAATACTGAACCCTGTGGTACCCCACTAGTAACCCCTCTTTCTTCAGAGTGGATTCCATTTACAATTACCTTCTGCATCCTGTTGTCCAGCCAATGTTTTACCCAGGCTACCACCCTGGGACCCACTCCCAGGCTGGTTAATTTGACTATTAATCTTTTGCGTGGGACTGTGTCAAATGCCTTGCTAAAGTCTAGGTAGGCCATGTCCACAGCCCCTCCCTGGTCTACTACTTTGGTCACCCAGTCAAAGAAATCAATTAGATTCATCTGACATGACCTTCCAACTGTGAACCCATGCTGCCTTGAGTCCTGTGCCCCACTGACATCTAGGTACTCAACTATTCTTTCCTTCAGAAGTGACTCCATCACTTTCCCTACCACAGAGGTCAGACTGACAGGTCTGTAGTTTCCTGCCTCTGTCTTGGTCCCACTTCTGTGAAGAGGAATCACATCCGCCTTCCTCCAGTCCTCGGGTACCACACCATCCTCCCATGATTTATTAAAAAAAGTAGCCAGTGGTTTGACTAGTTCCCCCCTTAATTCTTTTAGAATTCTGGGGTGAATTCCATCAGGCCTCATTGCTTTGTCCACCTTCAGTTTTAGGAGTTCTTGCAGAACCCTTTCTTCTGTGAAAGGACTGGGATCGACCCCCCTATCAAGAGTGCTTCTGTTAATTGGATTAGGCACTTTCCCCTCCTCTTTTGTGAATAATGAACAGAAATATTCATTCAGTATCCCTGCTTTTTCACTGTCTCCCTCTGTCCACCCTCTGTTCATTTTATTCAGCCTCACTATCCCTCCCTTTGTCTTTCTACGCTTGCTCATGTACCTATAAAAGGTTTTATCCCCCTTCTAAACCAAGCTGGCTATCTTTTCCTCAGTTTGGGCCTTTGCTATTCTGACTTCCCTCTCTGCTTTCCTCTGCCTTAACTGGTACAGCTCTCTGTCCTGCTTCTTCTGTGTTTCCTTATACTTCCGGAATGCTATCTTTTTCTTCCTGACTTTCACAGCCACCTCTTTTGAGAACCATGGTGGCTTTTTCTTTCATTTTGATTCGTTTATTTGCTTCACACAAAGGCTTGTTGCCTCTGTGATGGCAGTTTTGATGATTCCCCATTGTTGCTCCACACCTCCTTCTAGCCTGTTTGCTAGTGCTTTTCTGAGGCACTCTCCCATCTTGCCAAAGTCAGCCCTCCTGAAGTCCAGTACCCTCACTTTTGTATGGCTTGACTCTGTAGCTGAGTTTAACATGAACCACACTGTTTGATGGTCACTTGTTCCCACATGGCAACCCACTTCTAGATCTGAGATCCTCTCACTGCCCCCATTTGAGAGTACGAGATCTAAGATTGCTCCCTCATGAGTGGGTTCTGAAACTAGCTGTCTGAGACCTGCCACCTGTAGGGCATCAAGAATGGTTCTGCTGTTGGATGTGACTGCAGCAAATGTGCTCCAGTTAACATCTGGCATATTCAGGTCTCTCACCAACAGTATCTCCCCTTTCTCTGCCATTCTAAGAATGCCTTCTATCATATTCCTGTCCGTTCCCTCCCCCTGACATGGGAGTCTGTACACAACCCCTGTGCAGATTGTGGTGCCCTTTTCAGTCTCCAAGGTGACCCACAGTGCCTCCTCTCCTCCCTGTTTAGTAGTAGTAGTAGTAAAAATTTATTTATACAGAAAGTTTTGCCATTAGGGTTCAAAGAATCCCTATTTACAAGGCAAACCTGTATAATACAAAATTTACTCTTTTGTTCAGTTGCTTTTATCCCTTCCTTTACATAGAGAGCTGCTCCTCCCCCTCTTCTCCCCTGCCTGTCTCTCCTGTAGGTTATGTACCCTGGTATGTTGACATCCCAGTCATGGTTCTCTGTGTACCATGTTTCTGTGACTGCAACAATATCCAGGCATCCCTCTTCCATCAAGGCCACCAGTTCAGGGAGCTTGTTGCCCAGACTATGGGCATTGGTACTCATTGCCCTCCATTTCCTGATGGCCTTACTCCTTTTTGCCCCATCCCTGTCTTTCTTGCCTTTGTCACTTTCTCCATTTACCCCTGCCCTTCTCCCTCTTGACACCTTTATGTTGGTGTTTACCACACTTACTACCGTGATTTTTTGGGGGGCTAGGATTTCCCTTCTCCTTTCCAGTGCCTCCCCCCTTGGCTAGTTTAAATATAGTCCCAGTAGAGAAGTCCAGTCACACAGCAGTCCTTTATCCTGGTGTCTTCTGCCAAGCTACTAGCAAAATCTTTCTAAGGCAGTCTTTAAATGTAGCTTCCTTCTAGCTAAGCCACTCCCCCTACTTACTAGATCTTTCTACAAGTAATTAAAACCTCACAGCTATCAAGTCCTTTCAATCACCTGAGATTTACACCTAGATAACTGTTCAGATAACCATTCAGTTCAGTTAACTCAGACAAACACACACTTTTTTTGTTTTTTTTTTGTTTCGTTTGTTAGTTTTTATTACCCTAAATTAAAGGTCCAAGTACAAGAGTTCTACTTCTTTAGTCCCAGCAGAGAAGTCCAGTCACACAGCAGTCCTTTCACCTGGTGTCTTCTGCCATCCCTCTGTACAGACAGTTGGTGAGACCCCCATCTGGAGTACTGTGTCCAGTTCTGGAGACCCCATCTCCTTGAGGACATAGACAGGATAGAGGCAGTCCAGAGGAGGGCAACTAAAATGGTGCAGGGTCTGCAAGAGAAGCCATACAAGGAGAGACTAAAGGAGCTTAATATGTATACCCTTGAAGAAAGGAGGGAGATGGGGAACATGATAGAAATGCTTAAGTACCTCAGTAGAATCAACAAAGTCCTAGAGGGTAGCATCTTTCAGAAAAAGATGTGCAAGAACAAGGGGACACGATTTGAAGATAGAAGGGGGTTCAGGGGCAATGTGAGGAAGTATTATTTCACAGAGAGGGTGGTGGATGCATGGAACAGCCTTTCTGAGGAGGCTTTGGGGTCTAAAACTGTGGAAGAATTCAAGAATGCATGGGACAGACATAAGGCAAATGTTGTGGTGGGGTAGGAAGAAATAGGCTGTTGGTTAACTAGGATCTGCAGCTTATCCTATAGGTAGGGAAATGGGCAGACTAGGAGGGCCAGGCAGTCCTTATCAGCCATCAAAGTCTATGTTTCTATGTTTCTATTTTCTTACTCGCACCTCTCAGTGTTCAGTGCTTTGATTTGCTGAACATAAAAAAAATGCAAACAGACAATTCTGGCAGGCAGTTCTTAGCAACCAGGACCAGTTTTTGTTATTTTTCATTTTAATACAGTACTGTATCATTGAAGCTGGTATTCTGGACTTTTTTTATCTAAAGAAACACCCTGGACCTTGTAGGACTTACACCTGGTGCTTAGTGAACCTGGCTCTAGTTCATTTAAAGATTACAAACTGGACCTTTTTTAACCAAGTACAATTTTAAGACCCATGTAGTGATTGGTACTGTATTAACATGCTGTACCTTGCAGGAATCAAATGATCCTCACTGTTTAGTAAGCCTGGCTCCAAATCATTCAGGGACAGTGATCTGGGAGCTGAGGCTGTTCAACTCATGTAGATACCATAGATACATAAAAACATACAGTCTACTGCAAATAATGTGAAATCCCATTTATCAAGACTCTTGATTATCCATATATTTTGGATGTCCCCTGAGAAGTTTGGATAAATGGGATTCTACTGTATCATGGTTAGCAGCAGTGCAGTGTCAAGAGCCTGAGAAGATAAGGTTCTAGTGAATCTAAAGAAGCCATGAAAACCATGTTGTAATGTTCCACATCATTCTTAGTTCCCTGAGCACAAGCAAGTATCATGCCTACAGACATCCAGTACTCCAAGAATTTGCAAGGCTCCAAATTATGTTTACAGTGATACTGGATCATCTCCACACTGGGGGTAATTAAACAGGGGACTCTACTGCATGATAACCTGACCAAAATACTGGATCAACCTTGACCACACTAATGTCAAGACCTGATAAGAAGACAATGTCCATGGTGTGACCGTGTTGATGCATACCAGAAGCAACTGCCTGTGTTAGACATGTCATCAACTGGAGGAGCTGCTGACCAATTTGTGAGGTGTCATCATTGACTCAAGCATTGAAGTTCCTTAGCACCAAAGTCTGGGAGTATTAAACACCTGTTCGAATATGAAATCCAAATAAAATACTGACAGGCGCACTAGAAATGGTGCAGCACTTAGAAAAAAGCCAATTCCATAAACAAATAAAAACAGCATAATGTGCAATATTAAAGAAACAGAGGCAGTATAATGCCTCCCCCATTTCTTTAATATTGCACACTCTGCTGGTTTTTGTTTATGAGATCAACTATGAAATCTGCCAGCTTCTGCATTAAATCACCTCCATATCCCAGAGCTGGTATATGAGCATGATTTTGCTTCCATTCCCTAGGGTGCATCAAACTGACACACATTCAAAAGACTTGAAAGTTCTCATCTGGTATTCAGTGGGTTCCAAAGTGGATTTAAAGCAATTGGCCAGCCATCACCCCCATGATCCCACCTCTGCCAATGCACCAGTAAGTACCCAGATGGGATAGATCACTCAAGAATAGAACTGGAGTCATCACCTAGTCAGACCTCTGTGGTGCAATCAAGGTCAGATAAGGAATCAGTGTGTTTCAGTCCTCCGTCACAATTGTTTTTTCCTAAGTGACCTTGTTACAAAAATTTTATTTATTTATTTGCTTAAAAATTTTAGTAAACAGGAAAGGCACACAACCAAGGCTCATTTACATGTGCAACCATTTGTGTGTGCATTGGGGTATATATATATATATATATATATATATATATATATATATATATATATATATATATATATGAAGAGCAATAACAAAAGAAATAGAAAACAAAAGTGCATATTTAATGTACAGTTCAGTCAAAACATGGTGAAACATAATTGAGGATCCCCCACATGACCTAGACACAGCATGGTAACTAGCTTAGAATAAAAGATCAGTACATGGGATCTGTACATGGCAGCAATAAACAAAACGTGTTAGAGTGCATAGGATTATGCACCTCATAGATTACAGATCAAACTGGGGGCCAATAGTACTGATGGACTGGGGAGGAAGCAGAAGTGGGAAATTAGAGGCAGGGAGAGAAGAGTCAGACAAATAAAGTTGGGGCATGACAAGTACAGGAGAAACAGGAGTGTGCCTTAGCTTGCATCTAAAGGCATGGAGAAAGGGATTGAGCCAAAGGGAAGAGGAGTTGATTCCAGAGGGAGGAGAGGCAAATGGGGAAGGCAGCTGCTGCAGCACACAAGTGGGGATGTGGAATGATGAAAGTACGAGAATCCCTGGAGTGGATAGTATGAAGAGAGAAGGGGAGAGGAGTGAGGAAAGGTAGGAAGAAAGGGAGTCAAACAAGTATTTAGCAATGAAGAAGGTGAACTGGGATTGATGACGTAAAGATTTATTTATTTATTTACTTTTATTTATTTTGCTTTTGGTAACTGGGTAAGTGCACTAGGCATAAGAATGCCTATTTTCAGGCACAACCCGGGAGAAAACAGCTTAAATACATACAAGATACATGTGATGCAGCACATGAAAGCAGCACAGTTCAGAGCGAATAACAATACTTAGGGTATGGAGAGACAATAGCTTCGACAAAAAAAATGATAATGAAAAATGTTACAGTAGTATGCAGATTATAATACAGGTTGGAACAAGTAAAGACAGGAAAATCAAAACAGAGAGGAAACAGGCATTGCAAGAGACAGCATTCAAAACTGTACAATAAGTGCCAAACTGAGTGGTTAATGAGCAGGGGAGAGGAAGGGAGAGTGGTAGGAAGGAGAGAAAGAGAGGGAGGTGATGAGAGAGTGGGCATGATAGGGTATGAGACAGGTGGGGAAGAGGTATCAAAGAAGTGGATTATCTAAAGAGAGAAAATAGAGGGCAAGGAGAAAGTAAAGGTTCAAGGTGGGTTAAAGCAAGCACAGGCGTTAGCGGTAGGCAGATGCTTACGGTGAAGTTTCTTAAAGCTAGCATGGCTGGTCGCTTGACGGATAGAATTGGGTTTAGAGTTCCAATATTTAGGAGCCATGAAAGAGAAAGCATGTGCTCCCATGTTGGATCTACATCTTGGAATATGCAAAAGGGCTTTGTCAGTCAATCATAGCCCATAGGCAAGAGGTTGTGATTTCGTAAGGGAGGCAAGAGATAGGGGAGGCCTGTCCTGGCAACACAGTCAATTAATGAGCCAAAAGACTGGAGACAGTGGGCAGAGGGGCACAGACATTTTAGGTCAACATAGAGCTGGCAATGGTGTTTGTAACGTGGTGATGCAGAGGCATAGAGGCAGATGTTATTGCTGGTGGTGTCCCATTTATGGAGGGAGGACTTTGAGGCAGATAGGTAGATAACTGAGCCATATCCTAGGGCTGGGAGATCGAAGCCTTGTGCCACAGCTAGTCTGGCTAAAGGGGTGAGGGCGTAGCTAGTACGATAGGCGCTTCCTATCTTAGCATTTACAGACTTACAGATAGTGGTAATGTGGAGGTCAAAGTCAAGAGATTCATCGAGAGTAACACCAAGATATTTAAAGGATTTGGTGGTAATCAGTGGGGAACCGTCCGCATACGAGATTGTAAGGGGATTGTGATTAGATTTGACTCTAGCAGGCGAGCCAAAGAGCATGGAGTATGTCTTGCTAGAGTTCAGAACAAGTTTGTTCTCAGTGAGCCAGGACTGAATATTCACGAAGTCCAAGGCAATAGGGTGATTTAAGTCTATGGCAGTTCTAGCACTGTGGTAGATAATTAGGTCATCAGCGTAGAGCAAGGATGAGCAATGTGATGCAATTAATGGGATGTCATCAATGAATATAGTGAAAAGCAAAGGGCTGAGTATGGAGCCCTGGGGTACTCCAACATGGATAGATGAAAGATCAGATATGGCTGACTTGAAAACTAGAGCTTTGTTTTCTGTCTAACAGGTAGCTTTCAAACCAGACCATGGTATCCGAGGAAAAACCAAAGAAGAGTAGTTTTGCAAGAAGAAGGGTATGGTTGACCAGATCGAAACCGTTAGTTTGGTCGATGAAAACTGCACCTGTCAGGAGGCCCAAGTCCATGGAGGTATAGATATCATTTATTAGTTTAAGTAGGATGGTGGAGGTGCTGTGACCTTTGCAGAAGCCGTGCTGTGAGCTAGAAAGAAGGTTATATTTCTGGAGGTATTCTATGGATTGGGTGGCAAATAGTTTTTCAAGGATTTTGCTTAGTACAGAGAGTATTGTGATGGGACAGTAGTTCTTGATTTCTTTAGGATCACCTTTTTTAGGAATTGGGGTGACTTTAGCCATTTTCCAGATATTTGGAACTGTATCACAGCATAGAGACAGGTCAAAGATTTTGGTTGGAGGAGAGGCTATGAAAGGGGTAGCAGCTTTCAGGAGCCTGGGCTCAAGACCATCAGACCCTGGGCTGGTATTATCAGGAATGGAGAGTAGCAGTTTTAGCACTTCTCCTCTTGTAATGCTCCAAAACCAGAAAGGGGGGTGCAAGAGTGGAGGTTTGGTATCGCTAGGGGGCGAAGCAGTGTGTGCAAAAGGGAAGGAAGTCAGGTAGTTTGTTAGATCTGAGAAATGGCGATTGAAGGAGTTGGCTATAGTTACCGGGTTGTTGCAATGTATGCCATTTAACAGAATGTCACTTGTGTGGGCCCTGAGATTAGAACCCAGGAGAGTTTTTATGGTGGACCAGAATTTCTTACAGTGCCCGGAGGCTTTTGTTAGCAGGTCCCTGCAGAAAGAGCTTTTAGCTAAGCGAATGTTTCTTTTACAAGCATTTCTCAGAGAACGGTAGAGGTTATAGTCGGTTTGAGTCCCTGTAGATTTAAAACGCCACCAGACTTTGTCCCTGGCACTTATTTGGGTTAGTAGGTCTTTGGTTAGCTTCTTTGTTTGGGTTCCACGAAAATGATGAGTGACACATGGAGCATGGGTGTCTTGGAGCAGACAGAAGTGGGCCAGGAAGAAGTCAAGGGCCGCCTGGGCATTAGTTGAGGTGTATATGGAAGCCCAATCAATCAATGAGAGGTTGTGTGTAAACTGTGTTGGATTGAAGTTGGCTAGATTGCAGAAAGTAATGAGTTTTGGAGGTGGAGATGGTTTATTGGTAGAGCGCCAGATGCAGTAGATTGGGGAGTGATCGCTGATTACATCGGGAAGGGTACCTGTGCTTATTATGCTGTCAGGGTGGTTTGTAAGGACCCAGTCAATAAGAGTGCTTGTCCAAGGGGGAGCTATAATCCTGGTTGGGTCAGAGATCAGCTGGCGAAGGTTGTGGCCTTGTACCAAGGTGTGAGAGGACTGATTTGATTTGCTAGTCCAGTTAAGGTTTAAGTCTGCCAGTATGAGGACCTTGTTACGGCCAATGGTGCTGTCTACTTGGGAGAGGAGTTCTTCAAGACCCTTATTACCCCCAACAGGAGGGTTATAGGCACAAATTATGTGTAATTTATTTGAGATTAATTTTAATGTTGCATGGAGTGCTTCACAGTGAGATAGGGTATGTAGGACATTTTGGGATAGCAGCAGGTGCTGTTTATAGAAGATGGCAACACCACCTCCACATTTTGATGAGGGCCTGTCTTGTCTGATGAGATTATAGTTGGGCGGTGTGCAGAGGAGATCAGCGGTAGAGGGTTTCAGCCAAGTCTCAGACAGACAAAGGATATTGGGGTGGTTTTGAGCAACCCATGCCTCAAGTTCAGCTAAATTGTGAAGAAGGTTCCTAATATTCATGTGAGCAATGCAAAGTCCCCTGGTGTCATGCCATGTTGTATTATTTGGAGGAAGGTTAGTTATGGGCCTCGGGTTTAGCTCGATATCCTCTGCTAACAGTAAGACTAGGAATAGGAGGTGCTATAACTTACGATGGGTGAAAGGGGTGAGCAGGGTAATGTTAATCACCGAGGATTTATGCAGAGGCTAGGTGATTGATGAGTTTATAGGGAATGAGAAGTGTGAAGGTGTCTTATAGCCATTGAAAAGGCATTAGCACAGAGGAGAGCTTAGGGTCAACAGTCTAGGTGCAACAATGTGGTTTCTTTGGGATGTAGTATAAGATTTGGACTGATAAAAGGTTAAGAAAAACAGAGACTAAGAGAAATGTAGCACATGGTTTAATGGCCATATTGAAATTTATTGAGAGTGTCATTAGAAGTGGGATGTTTGGAAAAAAGGTCTTAAGAGAGAGGAGTACATGATTAATTTAGCTTGCAGGGTTAGATTTGGGAGCTTTAAGTGAAATGGTACAAATTTCAGGTGCCCTCTAGCTGTCAGAAAATATAGCCTGCTAATGGCAAAGTGAGGAGATAGTTAATTTTCGGCTAGGGGTGTGGCTTCAGTATCTATTGCTATATAGTTAGAGCTGGCTAAGGGTGGGGTGGTGGGTGGGTGCAGTCACGAAGCAACTGCGGGGAAAGCAGGACTGAGCAATCTGTATTTGGAGTGCAGTTGTTCTGTACTCGTATGTGACAAAAATTAATAGGCACTTGGTACCCGGCAAGCTCAGAGCAGCTCTTAGACAGAGGGAGGATGGAAATGGAGGTCTATAGAAAGTAGTGATGAGAGAGGAAAGGAGAGTTGGTGGTGAAGTGATAGAAGGCATTGCAGAGGGTGTCCAGTCTAGCAAGGAAAGAGGAAGCAGCACTTCCATAGACAACATCCATGTAGTCAAACACAGGGAGGACCATTTTAGTTAGCAGCTCCCAGTGAACCTGGAGGGAGAGACAGTCTTTGTTATGGTATAAGGCACCATGTTTGGGGTGAAGTTTGGTGTGGATGTAGTCAATATGGACAAAAAAGTTAAGACTGCTATCAAGCTAAACTGACTGTTGACAATACGCAAAGTATAAGCGGAACTATTCCTCAGCGGGTGCTGAAAGGCTGGCAGAGTTCAGTTTATCCATTAGGAGTGGGTGGAACACTGAATCAAAAGCTTTGGCTAGATTGATTGAAATGGCTGTAGTGACATGTCCTTGATCCATCCTAGAAAATATTGAATCAGTGGCATGCAGCAGGGATGAGACGGTGGAGTAATTCCTCCAGTGTCAGTGGTTCAGCAGGTAGCACACTCACCTCTGAGGCTGGGAGATCAGAAGTCTGTGGGTTCTATCCCCACACCAGGCACTTGGGTTAATATCCCAGTACTGACAATGTAATGCAGTATGAGGGGGGTGCTGCACTCTTGAGGTGCTGTCTTTCAGATTAGATGTTAAACCAAGGTCCCATCTGCCTGTTCTTGTGGTAGTTCAGATGGATGTTAAAGATCCCGTGGCACTTTTCGAAAAGAGTAGGGGAAGTTTTTATTAAAACAAAAACACACTTTTTTAAACAAACATTTCAAGCGAAAATCATAATATTCACATTATCTACCCAATTCCAGTAAATTTTTTTCCACAATTCTCTTGCCTTCTCTTCTCCCAACAATTTACATTCATCTTGAAAGACTTTATCTATTTCATCCTGAAATTTAAAAAAAAAATCCTGTACAGTCAAATCATAGATTACATAGATCTTCAAGCAATTAATTAGACTTATGTCCATATTCTGCTTGCCTTACTGTTTCAAATCATTTCATATTTATTTACCATACAATTATCAAACCTAGCTTTAGGCTGGCCTGCCAGCACAGCAGTTGGATTTCTGCTTGCGGCGCTGGTGACCCGGGTTCGGGAATGGACCCAGGTTGTCAGAGGGCTGGCTGGGGGGAGAATGCAATGAGGACCCCTGGCAGAGGCTGGGAGTCACTCAAGATACTGGCGCTCATCAACAGGGAGGATGGGCAGATGCTGGCGTCATTGCATGTCCCCGCCTCCGAGAAACCAGGAAAAAGGAGTAGGTGGATTGGTCCATTGTCCAAGTGAAGCCCTCCCTGGGGCTTCAATTAGCTGCCATCACCACAACCCTGACTAGATACTTGTTCGGTGGCATGGATGGGGGGCAATGCCACGGCCCTGTCCTCCAGGGGGTAAGCCAGGGTGGTGACTGGGGACAAGCGGGCAGTAGATGGCAGTGGAGGTCCCAGGGTCCATGACCAGAGCTGATGGCTGACAAATGGACCTACCAGGATAAAGAAAGTAAAAAAAAAAAAGAACTTAAAAACCTAGCAACCTACTTTTAAACTGAGTCATGGTACTACTAGCGACTGGTAAGTTATTCCATAAGGTGGGTACCCTGAGGCTGAACTAATGCCTTCTCTTCAGTGAATTCCATTTTTCCAATGTTAATTATAATGGATGACCTCTGATTGGATACATTCCTTGCTTAAGTGACAAGCTATAACTGTTAGCTAATTGTGCATTCTGTAGTGCTTTGTAAACCATGCACATGTCCCCCCGTGTCCTTCTAAATTGGAGACTGTATAGTCTTAGTTTACTTAATCTATCTGGGTATGTAAGCCCTTCACAGCCTGACATAGCTTTTGTAGCTCTCTTCTAAATTGTTTCCAGTTTCACGATATCTCTTTTTTTGTAGGGTGTACCCACATTCTAGATGGGGCCTAACCAATGGACGGTACAAGGGGAGCATCACCTCACTATCTTTACTACTTTTATGCCTCAGGATGCAGTTTAGGTTAGAACTTGCCTTGCTTGCCACCGTGTTGCAATGTTCACTGAAATGGAGGTCTGGTGTTATTGTTATTTCCAGATCTCTTTCCTTTGCTGAAACTGGCAGGTTCCTGCACCCCAAAGTGTCAACTATATTTAGATTATGCCTCCCCATGTCCATAATTGCACATTTATCTAGATTCAGGGCTAGTTTATATTCGATTGTCCAATTATAAATTTCATTGAGTGCTGATTGAACAAGTTGTCCATTCCCAACATTATTTACAATTGGCCCTATTCTGCAGTCATCTGCAAATTTTGTAATCCAGACATTAGGATTTGAGCACTTTAGAGATGCCACAAATACACTAAATAAACAAGGACCCAAGACGGAGCCCTGGGGAACTCCTCCTGTCACTCCCGTACATTCAGACATGATCCCATTAACTGCCACACGCTGTCTTCTATTTGTTAGCCATTCTCTCACCAAGTTGATTATATTCAAATTTAGTTTGTTTGTCTCCAGGACACTTGTTAGTTCTTCATGGGGGAGTTTATTGAATGCTTTGGAAAAGTCCAAGTAAGCCACGTCCACTGAGCCTCCAAGGTCAATTGCACTGCTGGTTTTCATAAAAGATGAGCATGTTCATTTGGCATGATTTTGATTTGATGAACCTGTGTTGTGTCTTATTCTGAAAATTATTCTCCTCTAGGTGTTTAATTATGATGAATTTTAATATACTATCCAAAACTTTACCCAACACTGAAGTAAGGCTCACCGGCCTAAAATTAGCTGGTTTAGTTCTTGATCCCTTTTTTAATATTGGTATCACCACTGCCTCCTTCCAGTCTTGTACTACTTCCCCTCTATCTAGGGCTAGCTGAAAAATATAAGTCAGTGGGGGTGCTATAAAATCTGAAATTTCTTTCAGTTCCCTTGGATGCATGTTGTCAGGTACAGGTGACTTATTTTTGTTGATATTTTTCAACCTCTCCCTAACTTCTTCAACATCGATTTGAATTTCCCCTGCTGTTGATTTAGCTATGGGTGCTGTTTTGCCTGATGTACTGGAGTTAAACACTGAACAAAAATAATAATTTTGAATGTTTACTAGTTCCCTACAGTCCATAATATTTCCTTCCTTAATCATATTTGGTTTGATACTGTTCTGTCCTTGCTTACTTTTGTTTATATGTGCATAAAATAGTTTGCAATTGTCTTTAACTTTCTTGGCCAGTGTTAATTCATAAGTGGCTTTAGCTTTTTTAATAGCTTTTTTTGTTGATTTGACCAGTTCTTTATATATGAACATACCCTGGCTGTCCTTTGTATGATGCACAATTTTAAAAACGTTGTTCTTTTGCTTAATCATAACTTTAACATTATTGTTGAATACTTAGTCTGCAAAAATCTTGAACATCTGTTTTGCCATATAGACCATTTTATGGCTACCAAAATAACATCAACTGTAGTTTTATTTACATTTTCCCATTATTTTGTTAATTGACCATACATCAAAGTCCCATATGTCTTATTTTGAAATGCTTGCATCCCCCAATAACTTGCCACCATACCCCAAATGGTTTAATAAAATTACATTTAAAAAATAAATGCTGCATACTTTCCTCTTTTGTCCCACAATCTCTCTTCCCACATATTCTCTCATCAATTTTTTTTATGTTGATGGTTACCTCTCATGTTTAGTTTTCCGTGACTACACATCCATACTATGTCTTTCATCTTTCCCGGGATCCTTTTTTCTAATGTAACTTCTAAAATTTCCTGCACATTTATTCTCCTTTCTACCTTAAACAATGGTGTTTCCCAGAAATGTCTCTCCATAATTCCTTTATATATCTGCTTCCAAATACTATTAATCAATACATCAACTGTTACCCCCCACTGGGTTAAATACTGTACTTCCTTTCTATTTCCATATATGATGGCCAGTCTTTACCTCCTGCTATATTCCCCTTCTTTCCAATGCATTTAATGAAAGGTACAATCCATTGTTGTGTTAACCAAGTCCAAACTTTGGTCTCACCCTTTATTAATGGTACAATATTTGTGAACATAAAAATACTACTATAAAAGACAATTGGATTTACAGTATCTTGCTTAAACCCCTATCCTTTATTGTCCTATATGTTATCCCCCTTTTAATTGGATTTAATTTGTTGCCCCACAATAACTGGAAAAAAAAGACTTTGAATTTTGGTTTGCATTTGAACTGGTACTGGAAAATGTATGCTAAAAATAGAAACATTGGAACAATAAATGTTTTTAATAAATACATTCTAGTCTCTCGTGTCATACTCCATTGTTTCCATTTATGTACTTTTATTTGGGCTTTTTCATATTTTTCTTCCCATTTTTGTTGTATTACTTCATATCCTCCAAATATTATTCCCAGAACCTTAATGCTTCCTTTTGCTATGCCCAATTCTCCTCTTTTTCCTGTCTCCACTGCACCCAAAGGATAGATTCTACTTTTCCCTTTATTTATCTTAATCCCTGTATACTGACTATGTTTCTTTACTATTTTTATTAACTTATCCACTGAAATTTGATCCTTCACTAAAACAATGCAGTCATCTGCATATGCACTTGTTTTATTTAATTCCCTATTTTGCCATATAATACTTTTAATCTCTCTATCCACCTCTATTTTCCTTAAGAGTATATCCAAACAAAATGCATATAATAAGAGACTTATTGGGCACCCTTGCTGAACCCCATTTCTTATGTATATTGAAGTCCCTAGATGTCCATTAACCATATGGCAAATTTGCGCTTCTTTATATATTGCCTTTATTAAACCAATTAATTCTGTTGGAATCTTAAATTCTTCTAAGGTATCCCATATATACTGGTGCTTTACAACAACAAATGCCATTTCTTGGTCTAAGGCTTACATATACCCTTGCAATAAATATTTCTGCCCTTTAGTTATGACTTCTCTAATATAAATTATATTTTTATATATATTTTGTCCAGGAATAGCACACGTTTGGGACTGCATTATTAATTTTTCTGAAAAAGTCCTTAATCAAATATTTATTACTTTAGCTAGAATGTTATAATCTGAAGTCAATAGACTAATGGGTCTTCAATTTTTAAGTTGTGTTTTTCCTCCTTTTTTGTGCAAAAAAAATCATTATTCCTTTTTTCATGTTTTCCACCAAATTGTCTCCATTCATTACACAATTATATACTTTTGTTAAGATGGGAACTATTTGTTTTTCCAGAATTTTATAAAAAAATATTTGGAATCCTATCCACCCCAGGTGCTGTGTTATTAGTCAAAGTTTTTATTGCCTCCTTCGGTTCTTCTTCTTTTATTTCCCCCCTTTATCTCCTCTGCCTCATCTTCCTCCAAATTTAGCACATTAATTGTTTGAAAAAACTCCTCACTTTTATTATTTACTTGTTGTTGGTAATTTTTTCTCAAAAAATCTTGTACCATACATTTAATGTTTGCTATGTCTGTATGTATTCAACCTTTTTCATTCTGCAGCTTGTACATAATTTGATTTCCTATTCTTTCTTTACTACTATCATAAGGATTTGTATTATTGTGTTCCCTTGGTGCTACTTTTTTGCTCCATGATTAAAGACATGACTCTATTATATTGGTATTCTTTCATTTTAACCTTAATTTCTTCCACTTGTTTAGATTCTTCTACCCTATCTTTAGCTTGTCTAGTCATAAGTTTATATAGTCTGGCTCTTAAATTTAAATATTTCCCATAATTTGTTGCCTCTGTTTGCTGCCTTTCCTCAATCATATATTGTTTAATTTCATTTTTAGTATCTTCCCACTATTCTGATCCACTGTCATATAATTCCATGACTGTTAATTTATCTTCTTGTAATAGTTTAATTTTCTCTTTGCATATGTCTTCTTGTAGTTTAGCTATATTCATCTTTCAATAGCCTTTCCCTATTCTCATTCTATTCCCTAAGTTAACTTCCATTTCCACTGCTGTGTGATCTGATGTCTCAGTCAGTATACTCCTAATGTCAATTATCTCCACTTTCTTTTGTACCATCAAGAAATAAATATGAGTTGAATATGAACCCTTAAAGTATGTGTGTTCCCCCTTTCTTCCTTTTTAATTTATATCCATCCTTCATCCCAGTTTTATCTAATATTCTTTTTAAGTAAGTCATATCACAAAAAATCTTTAATGTTGTCCTTCCCCAATCTGTTCAGGACAAACCACAATTAAAATCACCCCCCCCCCACATACACTACAAGTTTTGAAGTGTGCAAATAAGGTTCTGTTTGATCCATTAACATATTTCTTTCTTTTTTCCCCCTTGTGGATTATAGATCACAATAATTCTCACTGCATTTTGTTTTATAATAACATCAACTATCATTGCTCTTCCAGGTACCAACTCTATTACTTTTAATATTTGGACATCATGAGATGTAAAGGCTACCACCACCGCTGTACACCTATCTATCCCAAAAGGACCACAAAGATGGTCCCCATGTCCAATCTTTTTGAGTTTGCTGAATTTTATCTATAGTATGTAACCTTGTATCTTGTATTACATATATGTCATTCTTAAAGTCATTTTGTATTTTGAAAGTCATCTGCCTCCTCCTTCTATTTTTAATACTGATCATATGAGGCATTTTAAACTTCCCATTTTGTTTTTTTCCTCAATTTCACCCTGCATCTTTGGATGTTTTCATTTTTTTGACACCTGCATGTCTGTTGTGTCTCCATCCTCCTCTCCCTCACCTTCAGAAAGGTCCATATTTAACCAGTCAGATCCCTCCTCCATGGTAGATAACTCTTTATCTTGTTAAAAGGTATATTGATTTGTTAATTCTACACCTTCTCGTTCTTTTTCCAATGGAGTAATTTGTTTTGCTGTAGTCTTATTCCTGTTGTTGGATCATGCAACCATAGTAAATCTCATTTCTTTTTCTGTTTTTTCATCAAGTGTAATAGTCCCTGTTTTTTCTCTTTTTTCCTTTTGTTCTGGTATTTCTAACCTCTGAGACCAGGGATGCATCATTTTTCCATATCCTCTTTATTAAGGGCTTCCCTCATTACCTTGCCCTGCAAAGCTTTCTCCTTCTGTGCCACAGCCAAGTAGACATCTTGCTCTGCCCTTTCTCCAGTGTCTGGACTGTTAGGAGAGGCCCAGGGACATTTTGAGAAGGAATGCCCTTCCTCTTCACACAGACTACATTTGACTTGGTTTGTGCATTCTGCCCCCAAATGTCCAATCACACAGCACAGGCCACACTTGACTTTCCCACAAACATTACTCAAATGTCCTTGCTGTCCACACTTGTAGCAGGCCTGAGCCTGGCCTGCATAAAAAACAATACTGTGATCTTGACCTAAAAAGAAGCAGTTGGGCAAAGGCTGAATTTCACCATCTGTTTGTTTAAGTGTTAATTTATATCTCCATCCACCTGTACAAAGGCAATTTTCATCCAGTATAGGTTCTATCAGTCCATGAATTACACCCCTCTGTTTAATCCAGAAATTAATGTTGACCATATTAATGCCTTCATTTCGAAATAACACAGTCACTATCTCAAAAGCAGGTTTAGATAAGGGAGTAACCGAAAAATCCTTCCATAAATCTATATATTTTGTTTGCTGGTACAATTTCCAAAAGTGATCCAACCATCCTTCCTGTTAAAACTTATTAAATTCTGTGCTTCCTGGTACATGAATAAGGGTGTATATCTTATATGGGTAAAATTTCATTTTGTTAATCAAGAGTTGTTTCCCAATAAAAATCCTGTCTGGCACATCCTGAGAGGGCCCTTTAAATCTCAAGTGTACTGCATTTCTTCTTTTGCTTGCTGCAGTTTTGCATACTTATGAAATAGTTTTTCTTTAGTATTTCCACCCCAAGGTTTATCCTTCTGGCCTTCCCCTTCCTCCTGCATTTCCTTGTCTGTTAAAATTGTTTTCTGTTCAAGCTCCATAGATGAATCTTCATTATTACTATCTGCTCCATCAAAGATTATCTCTTTTGTTTTGTCTGCTTCTGATGTTGTATCTTTCTGTTTATCAGTTTTACCATCCTTTTCCCCAGATTTTCCTTCTACATCATTTATATCTTCTATTTGTTTATTGCTACTACCCAATGCAGTGGGCCTGTTCAGATCCCACCCAGACCCATCATACTTCCTCCTCCAACCTGCTTGCAATAGAGCTTCTGTAATCCACTCAGCTGTGTCTACAAAGTTTCTAAATGTTTTCCCTTCTGAATCTGAAGCTTCATCTTTTTCTTCTTTGTTATTTCCTAAAGGGCCCTCTTTTTCTATAGTTTCCTCAATGTCTTCGATATCTGTGCTTTCTTTATTTATTTTTGCTCCTTCTTTACTTTCAGTCTTACTTTCTACAGCACTTTTCAGACCAAGCCATTTCCAACTTATTTTCACTTTTCCCTTCAGGGCTGACACTTTCCATTGCTTTTTAACAGGTTCAGTAGGTGCAGCTTGCTTGGATGCTGTCACACCATTGTTTCTCAGCTTAGACTGACTGGAGACCAGCCTATTCACCTCACTTCCTGCAGCAACAATATCTGGCTCCATAGGACCTCCTGTTTCTTTACTTTTTTGCTGATTACTTTTTGCTGATCACTTTTAAACAATAAGTTTTTTTTTACTCACACTTGAACTTTCTTCTCCCTTCATCTCCATGGAAGAAATTCTCTCTCATGATTCCTTTTCCTTCAATTCCAGCTCTTCCCTCCGGTCTTCATCTTTTTGGTCAATGCAAACATCAGAACTCATTTTCAGGGCTCTAGTGATATACAAGACAGGGAAGAAGGCCTTCTCCCCTGCCACATCAGCACTTCCTCCTCTTCTGCTATCCAGCTCCAAACTGAGCTTCTCCACTCTGTTCTCAGGAAGTCAAGCCCCCTGCTGGAAGAGTAAGGGAATTTCCCCTGGTGCCCTGGCCAATTTCCCACATTCACTAAAAATACCAACAACAGCTTAATCTTGTTCAAGGCCAGTTGGCATTCATCTGTATCCCCCTTCCCGGGTCATGCATGAAAATAGGCAGAATTTGTCTAGTGCACTTACCCGGTCAACAAAAATGAAATAAATAAATAAAACCAGACTGGAATGGTGAGAGGAAGTTTGAGAAGGAAAGGAAGTGGGCAAACCTAGCATAGACAATAGATTATTGAAGCTTAGCAAGAGAGAAGAGGAGTGACATTGGCTGATAGTTACTGGGGAGGAGGGCTCAACACCTCTTTTCAGGGGCAGAACCTTGGCAACATTCCAGGCCTGAGGGAAAAGGAGAGGTTCAGAAGGAGAGAGAGTGGGAAGGAGATAGCTGGAGCAGAGATTTAAAGGAGTTGAGGGTTCAAACATCAGGGCTGTACTTGGATGGGTTAAGTGACAATAGAGAGAAGAAGACTTCCTGCAGGGAGACAAGGGGAAGAAGAAGTCTTCAGAAGATTGGTATGAAGGTGGGACCAAGGAAATCAGAGAACAGTGGTAGAGTAAAGCACAGGTTATGAGAATATGTTAAAGTGAGCAGCTGTAGAAGTAAGTTTGGAGACCAGTGAGCTATCCAGCAGAGGACAGGTGGAGGGGCAAGCAAGGCTCGTGGATCAAAAAGGGAGTGGAAAACCTTCCAAAATATTGAGGGGAATTAAAATTGAACTGGAGGTTAGTCTTTCAATAGTGGGCCTTTGTGGTGTGGACATCATTTGTACAGGTGTTCCTGAGAGACCTGTAGTGCTAGAGGTGAAACAGGGACTGGGGAAACTTGAAGTGTGATCATGCAAGGTTCAGGGATTTGTACAAATCAATAAGGTCAGGCATAATCCACAGGTGGTGGGAACATTTTACCCTGGCCTTTTAAAGGAGGGCATGAGTATTCCAGGTCTTGGTAAAAACTGGCTGTGAAAGGGGTGAGGGTTGAATCTATATCTGTGGCTGAATAGACAGGAGAACAATCAGAAGCACTAAGATCACTCAGGAGGGCATTAGTGTCTAGGAACCTGAGAGAGACCTAAACCAGAGGTATTAAGGGGAAGACTGAGGGGGTCACATGTTCTTAACACAGTAGATCAGGCAGTGGTCACTGAAGATGTCTGGGAGAACACTGGCAGGAATGATGTAGAAGGGGTGGGAGGAGAGAATAAAATCCAGGGGAGTGGTTATGGCACAGTGGATTGAGTCAGGATGGTCCAGTAATTCATTGTGTGAGGCTCAAGGACTCAGTCTTGTGGAGAGTGTGCTTGAAGGCAGGGGGGATCCAATTTAACTTGCAGTCTCCAAGGTGGATGAGCTCCCTTGAGGCAGTATGGGAGACTAGAGATGAAAGGGGTTGACAAGAGAAGGGAGAGAGATCTTAGGAGAGGCTTAGACAACACAGACGAAGACAGGGAAGGTGGAAGGGAGGGATAACTTTTCTAGCAAGAGTTCATGAGAGGAAAAAAGAAACTGTCTAAGAGACATAGAGCATGACAGAGTTTGTTGGAGATAGCGGGCAAACCTGCTTCCACACTTGCTTGGTCCAGATGGTATAGGTAGTAGTCAGAGAGAGCTAAACTGGAATCAGTTACCCTTGAGGAGGACAGCCAGACTTCAGTGATGCAGAAGAGTTCAGAAGAGTGCTGGGAATTCCAAGCTTTGTCAGTCGAGCATTTGGGAGGAGACTCATTTCACTGAGATGGAAGAACCTGAGGCTTTGGGTACAGCAGCAGGAGATGAAGGAGAGTAGTGGCCTGGGTTAGGTCAAAGATGCCAACTAGACAGAGGAGAAGGAAAAGAAGAAGAAGAATAAAGTGGTACTACTGCCCTTTTCAACAGGGGTAGGGTGGGAGCGGTGGGAGAGAGATGAAGAGAGGCTAGCTTGATGAAACTTGAGATCGAGGGAGGGAGTATGCAGAAGTCACGGTTGATGGGGGAATATGAGAGGGGGAATGGGGAGATGATGGGGAGAGTGGAGTAAGAAGTGGTGAGAAGGTTGAGTTTGAGGAGGAGAAGGAGAGGTGAGAGAAGGGGAAGGTGAAGTGAGGAAAGAGTTGGAGGAAGGGTCAGTGATAGGAGGAAGATAATGGCAAAATAGAAGAGAAAGGTGTAGGTCATGGTGAGAAAGAAAGTAACAAAATTAGCAAATGGTAGGTGTGAGCAGTAGAGTGGGTAGATTTGACAAATGTACAACTTAGACCCCGTTAGACAAAGCTAGGAAACAATAATGTACATAGACTGTAGCAGACAATGAAACGACTAGTAATGGAATAATAGGCTAAATTCAATGGCTGGTGAACTTTGCACTATGAATCATGAAGTGGTTGATTAGGCTATGGATAAGCAAACACAGTTGATTAGCACTGGCACTGTAGGCTGAAACAGTGGTTAGCTTAATTGCAGTGAGCTAAGCAGTTATTTATTAAGGCTATGAGTAAGCAAATACAAATTACTAAATTTGGTACCATAATCTGAAACAGTGGCTAGTGACTTTAAGCACCATGAACTATGCAGTTGTTTGATTAAGGCAATGAATATTCAAATACAATTACTGGTACTGTTATCTGAAACAATGGCTAGAGAGGGCCAGTGGCCTGCTGGGGTGCTGGGGTGTATTGGCAGAGATATCACTAGCAGAAGGCAGGAAGTCATGGTGCCATCATATAAAATGCTGGTGAGACCTCACCTGGTGTACTGTGTGCAGTTCTGGAGGCCACACCTTCATAAGAACATTGATAGGGTGGAGGCAGTCCAAAGAAGGGTGACAAAGATGGTACAGGCCTTGCATCAGAAAACATATAAGGAGAGATTGAAGGACCTCAATATGTACCCACTGGATGAGAGAAGGGTTTTGGGGGGACATGATAGAAACATTAAAGTACCTTAAGGGCATAAACAAGATGCAGGGGGGATATATTCAAGTTTAGGAGGAGGAGTACAAGAGCAAGGGGGCATGATATGAAATTGGAAGGTAGGTGGTAGGTTAAGGGAAAATGTGAGGAAGTTTTTCTTCAGGGAGAGGGTGGTGGACACATGGAACTGTCTTCCACAGGAGGTGGTGGGAACAAGCACAGTGGAGGGATTTAAACACAACTAAGACCAGCATAGGGGAACTTTAGAGGTGGGAAGGAGGGGTGAGAAGCCTTTGACCAGATAGGGTCAGAGGCCACAAAGTAGGGAGGGCTTACGGGCAGACTGGATAGGCCTATCTGCTGACACTTTCAATGTTTATATGTATGTTTCTATGTTTAATCACAGTGAGGTACATAGTATTTTTGATTTAGGCAATGGACAAGCAAATACAAGTGATTTAGGCAATGGATAAGCAAATGCAAGTGAATGGTTAAGCAATGTAGAAAGAACAACGGCTAGTGAGTTTGAGCATAGTGAGCTAAAAAAAGTGTGTCAGATTGTGGATAAGCAAGCACAAATGTACTATAGAGAGACCTAACCTCTCTTCCAGTAGGAAGTATGCACTACATTAGCAGCAGAAACTGGCTTAAAGACTAGGAAGTGACCATTAAACAAATATCTAGGCTAGTGAGATTACTAAGCAGTAACTCATATCAAATATGGATTCACAAAGTATGTAAGAGACGAACAAGGAGTAGTGTATAACTGCAGTGGCTGTATTTTTATTTTATTTTACTTTATTTCACTTCAGCTTTGATAACTGGGTAAGTACACTGGCAACAGATGCCTTTTTCAGGCCCGACCCAGACCCAGACTGTTTGGTGAGATAGTTAGGAGATGCAGTTCTAAATGAAGGTCCAGGGTGGCTCAGCAGGACAGGAAGGCAGGTAGAATGCACAGGTTGGCACAAGGAGCCAGAGAAGATTGGCTGCCACATGGCAGACACGGGACAAAATCTGGGCAGACTCCAATGATATTCTTAGTGCTTGTCCTTCATGAGGAGGCCACAGTGCCAAGGCTGCTGGAAGTAGGAGACTTTAAATGGGGAGAGGTAGTGGGAACACAGTGCAGAGTGCTCCCTGACTGGCTGGATCCAGAGAGGGGGCAGGCCATTCTCCCTAGGGTCCTTCTGGCAGAGGATCAGAAGAAGGAGAAGGTAGCCAGATGCAACAGGGGCTGTCCTTTCTACTTGCAGGGGGGTCTGAGTAATCCTGGAGTGAGCTGCAAACTGAGCAGCTGCTGTGCAGGGTCTGGGAACAAAGGCAGTAAGTTCAGGATTGACAGGTTTTTTATAACTCAGCCACCAATGAGTCAGCGTACTCACTGATTGGCTGCATCCAGTGAGGGGCTGGGCCGCTCTCCATAGGGCCCCACTGGCTGGGAATTGGGGCTCTCATGGATGATTGGCAAGGAGAGGATAGCCAGATGCAGCAGGGGTTGCCCTCTCTACTTGCAGTGGGGTCTGAGTAGTCCTGGAGCAAGCCACAAATTGAGCAGCTGGGGTTGAGGGTCTGACAACAAAGGATTCACAGTCTTCTTCTAGCTCCACCACCAATGAGCTAGGGTGCTCCCAAATTGTCTGGATCTGATGAGGGGGCAGGCCATTCTCTGTTGGGTCCTGCTGGCAGGGGATTGGGGCTTAGTTGGGTGAATGGCAAGGAGAGGGTATCCAAGGGAGTCACGTGATGCCAGGGCTGGAGTAGCAGTGTGAGGCAAAGCTCTGTCTGGACCTTCATTAATTATCATTTTTTGTCCTCCCGTGGACCTTTAATATCCTTTTCTTGGGTATATAATAGATATTCAAGGTGCCTAGAAACATAATGGATACAGAGTAAACTAGATGGAATAGCAGGTCCAAGAAGCTACCGCATCAACTTTTTCTTCAGATGATGCCACAGTGCAGGCCCTGGCATTAGAGCCTAAAAGACTCTGCCATAGCACTTCACCCACTTCACCAACTGTAAAAAATCTATCTGAGCTATCTTCAGAACAAGTTTACATGGAACTAAGTGCTATTAAGGAGGTGGTATTTGCCCTCATATCTGATCTCAAGGGGCTTAAACCAGTGTTCCAGGAGGTGACTCGGCAGGTCAATGACACAGAAGCCCACCTGGAAGCTAATGGTTCCTTTTCCTTTTTCTCTGGTGAAAGTAAGCACATATTGCAGTCAAAAAAAACACTTTGTGAATATTAGGCAATTGAGCTGAAATGTTCCTTGAAACTGGCAAAGAGATTTGGAAATTTCATGTTAGTAAAAAAATGCAAGCTGAGGAGGACACTATGGACATAACTCAACAGGCTAAGTAGCCTAGATAAGTACCATTCTTGATTTGTAGTTTGTTCTTCATTTTGCAGCCCAAAAACTGTTTCTGTAAAGACTGAACAATGAGAACAGTGTGAAGGTCCTAAAAATAAAATCTGCCAGTGGGCTTATATGTATGACAGCTTACTTGGTTATTTAAGGAATGCACAAACATTACTGCTTGGACAGTGACTGGTATAGTTTGACAGAAGCCTATATCTCTTCAGTCGAGGATCATCATGCCTGCACAGAGCTGGAGGCGATTGCTTTAAAAAGGAACATGGCCAATCTACAGGACAAGACTGACGATTTGGAAGGACTTTCCAGGAGGAGTAACCTTGTTCTTCTAGGCTTACAAGAAAGTGAGGAAGAGGCACATGCCATAATTTTATGCAAAAATTCTGTGCCAAAGGGGTGGGTCATTCCCCTAATGGCTCTATATATGTAATTGAAAGGGCCAAAAGAGCACTTCACACTAAACCAGTCCGCAGTGAACCTCCGCAGCCACTCATTTTTAAACTATTAAATTATTTTGACTTGGACCATATCCTACGTGAAGTCTGTAAACTGGATTCTCTTCAGTGGGCTGAATCTCATCTGCACCTTGTCCAGGATTTAACATACAAGGTCCGCCAGACACTGGCAGCCTATCGCATTATTCAGACCAAGTTATGGGCAGCCTACATCCAACATTGGATTCTATATCCAGCTTGTTTAGAGGTGTACCCTGCAGCTGGACTTCAATGATTTGACTCTGCCAGCCAGGCTGCTACCAAGCTACCCAAACATTTCCCGGACATGTTTTAAAAAAAGGGTGATGGCTTCACAGGTGACATCTTGAGAGCTAAGTAAATACAATGCACTGTCTGTGGAGATTGCTTCTGTTTTTCACCTGCAGGCCCTGACTGGCATTACTACTTTTGAAACATAGACCGACTAACATTTTAATTTACTCTTCAATGATAACATTTGGCTTTGTATCTGCTGTCTATTGTTGAAAGATTGGACACCGTTGCAGATATCCTTTTTGGGTAAAACTGTTTCATTTAAAAGACAAACTAGTTTTGATAACTCAGCTCAGGTTTTCATCTTTTTTACCCAGATTGCATACTGGCAAGAGCCCAAGTATCAAGGAACTTTTAATTGAGAGCTACATGAGTTCTTTTTGCTATGCTTTCTAAAAGTATCCGAGTCATGTGTGCATTGGGATCTAAAATTGAGTTTTCTATAGTTTTGGAACTCCCTCTATTGACCAACACGGGCAGTTGCTTACTGACTCTTTCTTTGTGTGTAGTTTATGGCTCAGTTATTTAATTTAATTTATTTATTTATTTATTTTATTTCAGAAATACCTTTGAGCAATGGTCTCTTTTACAGAGGTTCCATGTTAATCAACAACAAATAACAAAGAATAACACAGGTTCAATTAAAAAATGCCAGAGACATAGGAACAGTGGCTACAATGCTTTGTACGAGGACAATAAGATAAATTTTACAATGAGGAATTATACAATGAATATAAAACAGGCAAGATCCAATTAGTATAATCAGATCTATTGTCTACAGTAAGTGCTGGGAGAACAAACATGCACATGAGAAAAGTTTTTTTTTTTTTTTTTTTTTAGAGACTAGAGGGAGGTAAGAAATTAGAGAGGGGTAAATCAGAGTAGGGAAGAGAGAGAGGGGGGAGGGAAGGTTAAGAGGAGAGTGAGAAAGGGGACAGTGGTAACAGAGAGAGGACGGAAGGGGATGAATATGGATGAAGGGGGGAGGTACTGGTTGAGGTAGTGAGGCAGGGGACAAAAGGTAGATTACAATTAAGAGTGCATGATAGAAAGCGCTTGCTAAGAATAGAGGGAGGAGAGGTTGGATAGGGGTCCCAGAGAAAGGGGGCGAAGAAGTGAGATGGGAGCAGGTAGGAGTTCTAGAACAAGTAGAATGGATACTGAAAAAAAGGGTGGCAATGGAGAGGACTAGGTCCCACAGTTGCAGTCACTGTAGGATGCTAGCAATGTGCAAAGTTTTGATTTAAATTGACCCAGCTTGAGTTCCCTGGTATTCGTAGGAATGTTGACCCTGAGAAGTCCGGCAGAATTGTACTTTTAGTATATGTTTTTTTGCACTCCTCATAGAACTGGAGGATATTTGAGGGCTAATGAGGTTTAACACGCCAGGTGGAGTGAGTCCTAATGTTGATTTCTTTGCAAGAAGGCAGACCTGATATTGTATTCTACACTCAAGGTTGAGCCAGTCAGACTGAGCAAACAGCTCACAAGTGTGAGTCAGCCTACTGGCACCCAGGACCAGCCTACAAGCCTTATTGAGCATAGATTTGATGCATTTGAGGGCTGAGGGTGTTGCAGCCCCATATACCACCAGGCCGTAGTCAATGACTGATAGCACGGAGCTTGTGACTGCAGTTCTCATCACTTTGTTAGTCAGACAGTGTTTGTTCCTGAAGAGCAAACCCAGCCTAGCATTTGCTGTCCTGGCTTCTAGGTCAATTATGGTGAGAGAAAGATAATGCACTATTGAGAGTGACGCCTAAATATTTGAAGTCATTCACCATTTCAAAGGGGTGTGTATAAGTTATTTCGGATTTGGAGTTGGTAGGACCTGTGTCTGTTACTGATAGAGGAAAATAACATGGTTTTCATCTTCTTGTAGTTTAAAAGTAATTTGGATCTGAGGAACCATTTTTTCTACAGTTGTGAAATTAGCCTGCATTTGGTTTTCTAGAGCAATTGGGTTGGGGTAAGATGTTAATAGTACTGCATCATCCACATATAATAAAACATTGCCCTGTGTGGCTAGAGGGGGCCGGTTAAGAAACAGGCTAAAGAGCACTGACCCGAGAATTGAGCCTCCGGGTACTCCTGTAGTAACTGGCCTACTTTCGGAAAAGGTTTAATGGATTTTTACTTTTTGTTCTCTACCTGCGAGGTAGCTCCTGAACCAAGTAAACGATTCAGTGGAAAGACCGGTAGTGGCCATTTGGGTTAGGAGCAGTTTGTGGTTCACAGTGTCAAAGGCCTTGGTGAGGTCTATGTAAGTAGCACCCACCAAGAACCCCCGATTAAGGGTACTGTGAATAAAGCCAGTGAATTCAAGAAGAATGTAGTGGTGTTGTGTATCTTCCTGAATCTGTGTTGCTGATGGCAGTTTGTATTTGTCTAGATAGTCAATTGATCAGATACTATGCATTCCAATGCCTTGGAAAGGGAAGGAAGAATTGATATTGGGCCACTGTTCGAGTGTATGATTTTGTCCCTGCTTTTGTGGACAGGGGTAAATACAGCTGATTTCCAGAGACTCGGGAATTTACCCAATACAAGTGGCATGTTTAGGATTTTGATTAGTTGACCAAGAACAATATCAAGAGTGATTTTAATGAGCTTGAGGTCAAGCCCATCACTACTTCTCTTGATTTGTTGAGTGCTTTTAGAAGGTACCTTTTGGCTATTGTTGGGGTGAAGATCTTAAGAAAGAATAGGGGTGGGGAGCCTGAAGTGGTCTCTCGGGAATGAGGGAAGTTACTATGAATCGAGCTTTGAAAGAAGTCTGGTGGCAGTAAATCACTGAGGTTGGTGAATGCCTTGTTAAAGGTGTTGGCAATGATGTTAGGGTCCTTGGAGGGGTTCCGTCAACAGATAGGATGGAGGGTGGAACCTTATTTGGTTTTCCTGACAGTGTTTTGATGTTGTCCCAAAAGTGACACCTATCACCCCAGGAGTTTGTGAGTTCAGTTTTAAAGTTTTGGCTTTTAGCCTTATGAATTGTCCAGGTGCAGTTGTTCCATGCTGCTTTATACTTTTGGGAATCAGCAGGCGAGCCAGTGTTTTTTGTTATTTCCCACAAGTTGCCTCTGTGCTTTATTAATTCTAATAATTGGGGTGTGATCCAGAAGTTTGAGGAGTCTCTTATTTTCCATTTGTAAAGGGGGCATAAATGTTACAGGCCTCATTCAATTTGTGGATGAAAGCCTCCAGGGCATAGTCTATATCTGTTACAAAGTCTAAGATGCTCCTGTCTTGGAGTGTCAGGTGCACTTTAGAGGCTGCACTTTTCTCTTTTTTAGTGTTCTGTTTGTGCCTGTCTTAGTTGGGACCTTTGGGGAACTGTTCGACCAGGTTAAGATGATAGGGGAATGGTCACTGAGGGAATCCAGGAGGACTTTTATGTGGCTGATTATCTCTGGTTTGTTTGAGATTAGCTAGTCAATAAGTGTGGATGTTTCTGTGTGGTAGTTTATGCAAGTGGGGGTATTCACTAGTTGAGCCTAACTGAGAGCAGACAATGTATCCCTATAGGGTGCTGTACATAAAGCGGGCCAGTTAATATTGAAGTCACCCAGCATGATGAAATCTGAATGTTTACGGTGGTCGGCAAGGTAGTCATGGACCACCTTGAATCCACTAACTTGGTCTTAGGGAGGAATGTAAACCAATGCTAATGTTATAGCTTTACTATTTAGGCCAAGGAGTACCTTTATTGCCAGGATTAAGGTGTTGCAGCCTGTGGCTACAGGGGGAGCATTTGTCTCTGAATGTGTTCTCTTAGATAGATGATGCAACCACCCCCATGCTTACCAACCCTGTTCAGTCAGAATGAGGTGTACCATGGAATTTGAATAGCAGTATCGGCGATCATTGAACTGAGAAAAGTTTCAACTACTGAGAGAATATCCAGCTGGTGTTGGGTTACACAGACATACAAAGAGTCTAGTTTTGCCATGAGGCTACAAATATATATGGATGTACACTTTAGGCCATTGTGTTTGCTGGATGGAGCCATTGAGCAGGCCGCGGGGCCAGGGTTAGGGTGGATATTCCTGGAAAAGAATAGTAGTAGCCACGCCACTCGAATGGCCTGCCACTTTATGTACTTTAATATCTGTGATCGATTGTGGATTTTTGACATAGCCGACTTATCGAAGGTGCAGGTAACAATAAAATTAGTGATTTTTGGAGGGATGGGATGTACAAGGCACCATCTCTCCTGTGTCATTATGTGAGGTTATGTGGATGTGCTGAAGCCTGCTGTCTCAATGGTGGATGTGGATTTGTGATATTTGTTGTAATGAGCCATTTCTTCTTACATGGACAAGCTTGGGTGGCTCATGGACTTTGAAGGTGGAGGAATTAGCCATATGCCAGGAGGCAGACTATTCTTAATAGGAGCGTTATATAGTTGTAGTCAGGATGTTGAGATTGTGGAGCGATCTAGTGATGAGCTTACAAATGACCAAGAGTAACAGTGCCTGTGTTCAAATTAAGTTAACAGTTAGGTACTAGCTGTGAATTAACAGCTGACTTCCGAGGATTTCTGTTGTTTTTTCTTTGTATATTTGTCTTCAATACTGCATTATACTGAGCTGATATATTACTGGATAGAGAATGCATTATGACTTATAGAAATTTGTCATTATAATTATGTCAGCTAAATATATTATATCTTAATAAGCAGAGCCCCCATACATCTCTCTTTGCTAAGTTATACTGGGAGGTCAGATACTTCTTTCTGACATAATATCTCTCTTGGGGGTTCTGGACGAGAGCTGCCTTCAGACCAGCTTTCATGGACAGCAAGGCAAGAGTGGGCATTTGGCCTGGGGAGCTCAGTTTTTAAAAATGTTTCTTATTGTTATAACAGTCTTAGTTCAGATGGTTATTTACAAATGTTTATTCTTGTTGTGAGTTGAAGATATTGGGGGGAGGGTTTTCTTGTGCCTATTAGGGGTGATCGGGGAAGTGTGGGCCTTCTGTTATTTATTCTAGTTTCATTATGACTAACACTATTAATATCCTTACTTGGAATATTAAAAGAGGGAGGGGATAAGTCAAACAAAATTTCTATTCTTAGACATTTAAATATTTATCACCATCATATTGTATTCCTGCAGGAGATGCACCTATTGGATACCCTGGTGAAACACTGGCACAAGAGTTGGTTTGGGCAAGTATTTGGAGCTGATAACAGCTCTCGTCAGAGAGGTGTGGCCATTCTGCTTGCCAAATTAACTCCCTCTGACTTTTTAAAGCAGTAGTGCAATGAAAATGGCCTAACATTTGACCCTATCTTTTTTTCTTCCTAACTGATGCCAGGTGTCTTCCAGTTTATTTTGGTGGTACAATTTCCAGTTTTCATTGTCATTTAAGAATTTTATGAAAGTTTTAATGTAATTAATTCTCAAGAAAAAAAGATGGCCACCTCATTTTTTGCATAGAAATAATATTGAGGACCTCAGGACCGTAAGAATCCAGACAAAAATGCAAATGTGCAATACACAGCATAGAAAGCATCTAAAATAACCCAAATCAACAGTTCTGCCAATATTTTTCATTACCATAGCAGAAAATTGCCATTTTGGAATAACTTTTTTCATTGCATTCCTGCTTTAAATGATACTTGAAACCCAAATGATAGTTACATCTTTGTACATGGTAGATTGGGTCCTTCTGAACAAGTACTGGGTTCAGCATATGGCCCCAGCCAAGACACCCCATCCCTTTTATTTATTTATATATTTTTTTAAAAGTTTTGCCAGGAAGGCACATGGAACAGAGTACTGCTCGATTCCAGGTGCATCCTGGGGGAAGGGAACATAGAGAAAACATTCATCCAATACATATAATGTACAATATTGCAACATGAACATACAAAGGTATGTGTTAAAAAGCATAATAAATAAGTAATTACATAACAACAGACAAGGTATGGTGTTGAGGCAAACAAACAAGCACCAAGATCAGGGTCAATACCAGTTAGCGGATAATGGGCTGGACCATTAGTTTATTTGAAACACATCTTAGCCACATGCACAGGTCATGGAAAAATGCTGTGATGGGCATGTTTGCCAAATGCTTACAGGAAGGGAGTTCCATAATTTAGGCATGAGATGTCTGAAAGCTATTTGGTCGACCAAAGATGACGTGTGGTACCACCAGAAGGCAGGTGTCAGAATTCCTGAGGGAGTAGACAGGAGGGGAATGGGCATCTAACACAGAGTCACAGTACAGAGGCAGGGACTGGCACCAGTACTTTGCCGTGAGCTTGGTCAGTGAGACCGTGGGTGGTCATGGAGCAAGGGAATACTGAGAGTCCGATGGCGCGCACAGTGGTGGGATGAGGGCAGGCTATCAAGGGCAAAACAGCAGAAAGAGTGGAAGGGGGGGATCCAGTCTGGCTTGGGTGGACTTAGGAGTGGCACTGTAGACTACATCCCCATAGTCGAAGATAGGGAGAATCATTTTCTGCACTAGTGTGCAGTGAGCTGGCAGTGGGATGCATCCACGATTGCAGTAGAGGGTACCCAGTTTCAGGTGGAGCTTTCTGTGGATGGCATTGACATGTACAGAAAAGTCGAGGTGCTCTTCCAGACAGACCCTGAGATATCTAAAGGAGGAGTAAGCCTCCAGAGTTGTCTTATCCAGGATGTGGAAGAAGGGGATGGTGGTGAGCTGAGAGATTCTATGCCTCATGCCGAAGGTCATGAAGACAGTCTTCTTGGTGTTGAGAAATAGCTAGTTTGCTCAAAACCAGAGCTGGATGTCACTGAAGTTCCGATGCAACCTAATCACTACACCAGTGATTGAAGGGCCCGAAGTATACAGAACTGTGTTGTCTGCATACATGTGTATGAATGTGTGTGGGTAGGCAGTGGGCAGGTTATTTGGGAAGATGAAGAATAGTAGCTGCCCAAGGACTGAGCCCTGGGGGACTCCTGTGGTAACTGGAAGGGGGGAAGAGGTGAAGACTCTGATTCTAACAGATTTGGATTGGCCTAACAGGCAGGAGTGGAACCAGCTGTTGGCCTTGGTAGAGAGCCCTGCAATGGAGAGCTTGTCTAGCAGGACAGCATGGTAGACAATGCTGACAGCCTTGGCTAGGTCGACAAAAATGGTGGTTGTGACATGGCCCTTGTCCATGCCATCGAGGATGGAGTTGGTGAGCCATAGGAGTGAGGTGACAGTGGAGTGTGATTTCCTAAAGCCAGACTGGTAGGGTGAGAAAAAGAAGGAGGAGATGGGAAAATAGAAAAGTTGGGAGAGGGCTAGGTGCTCCTGAAGCTTTGTCAGAACGGGGAGGAGGGAAATCGGATGGTAGTTACTGGGGGAAGAGGTGTCACCTCCCTTTGGGAGTGGGATAACAGTAGCATTCTTCCATTCTGAGGGGATTAAAGTTAAGGAGAAGGAGAGACTGAAGAGATCAGCCGGGGGGAAGGCGATGGTGGGATCAGCTACGTGGAGCATCTTAGGGTCCAGTCCTGAGTGGCATTTGACTTTCTTTGGGTTTAGGGAGATCTAGGCATTAAAAGCTTCCAAAGGTGTGACCTGACAGAAGGAGAAGGATGGGTCAGAAGAAGAAGGGGCCTGAGAAGAGGGGACTGTGGTGAGGGGTTTGTTCTGGAATGGGGGGAGAGCGGACAGCAGTGCCGAGATGCAACTTGTAAAACAAGAGTTAAATTATGAGGCTACTGCTAGAGGGTCCATTACAGCTGCATCACCTACATGTAACGCAGGGGTGGGGGGCTGGGAGGGTTGGGAGAAGAGGGATTTGACCACTTTACAGAATTTAGATGGTTGGTTTAGGTTTGCCTGGAAGAAAGTTTTGAAGTAATTTGCCTTTGCTTGCCTGATTTGATTAGTGCAGACATTGCGTAAGGAGCGGTATTTTGCATGGTCTGCAGGGGAGCTAGAGTCTTTGAATGATTTCCCTGCCTGGTCTCTGGCTCGGATGAGGGTCATAATGTCAGCAGTGATCCAAGGCATGTGGGCACCCCTTACACAAGTCTGTCTAAGTAGGGTATGGAGGTCCCATACTGCTAAGAACTTGAGCTTTCCCTGCCTTGTCCTCAGTCCTGGCACCTTATACTCATCTCCCCTTTCTCATAGGGGTGATGGAAGTTAGTATTTTCCAACAATCTTGATAGAATATACAAGATATCTGCTGGCTTATCCCCTGGCTCAGAGGGCCCTCAGAGACTTCTCATTCTTTTTGGGGCTTGTTGATTGCTGGAGAGCGCTATACCCTAGTGAAAAAGATTATACATTTTATTCAACCGCACAGCAAGTTCATTCTCATTTAGACAATGTTCCTATTAGTCAGCATCTTTTGTTTCTACTAAACAACTGTCAGATATTAGCCTAGGACTCATCAAACCATTCCACCATTTTATTAACCATGGAGGCCCCTCATATGCGACTTAGACATCACACATGGTTCCTGAATAATCAGCTTTTGAATGACCCCTCTACAGTGTCTCATTTTAAAACGTTTCTATTGCAATCTATTGAAGACAATAGGGACACAGTTCAGGCCCAAGATATTCTCGGGGGGGGGGGCACTTAAAATAGTTTGGGGGGAAGGGCTGATTTGTATAGCCACAATTCAAAAGAAAAAGGCACAGGCCCAAGTCAAAGAATGGCTGCATAATACTAGAATATTGGAGACATCTCTCTCTCCCCACATTTCTCTGATGATGCTCAAAGAGCTGGCTCAGTTACGAGCTACAAATTTGGCATTTCTGTTAGAAAAGGTGGACCAGGCAACAGTGCAAATTATAAGCAGCTTATATTAGTCAGGGAGAAAAGGTAGGAAAACTATTGGATTTCTGGCTTAATCAACAGGGGGTTTAATGTTGGATTTCTACACTGGTTGACCCTCAATTTCAGACCCCGACATGTGATTCTAAAAAAGATGAGGTCCATATTTCAAATATTTTATCAACAGTTATATTCTTCCCAGACCCTGCCCCAATGACTTCTTCATACTTAGTGGATTGTTTTGACAACATTGCTTCACCATGTCTTTCAACAGACTAACAAAGCCTGTTAACTGTTCCTATTACAGAATCAGAGGTTGCTGCGGCAATAACATATCACTCCCCCCAGAAAAAGCTCCATAGCCAGATGGCTTTTCTCCACTTTTTTATAAAACATTTTAGGCAGATTTATTTCCCTCTCTAGTTAATCTGTTTCATTATCTATATGACAATATTATTCAGAAATGTTCCCTATTTGAAGCTCATATTGTATTTCTTCCTAAACTGGGTAAAGATCTGTCTAGCCCTGAAAATTATCTTCCTGTCTCACTATTAAACATTGTTGTCAAGATTTATGCTAAAATTGTGGCTAATCGGTTGGGTATGGTCTGGAATGAGCTCCTTGGTCCTGAACAACCAGGATTTACAGTACGTTTGGCAGACAATCTAGTGATCATTTTTGAAAATTATTTTATCTTATTTTTGCATCCAGGGTGGGTAGTAATAATTTAGTGTTCCTGGATGCAGAGAAAGCTTTTGATCATGTAGCCTGGTAGTATCTATTTATTGCTTTGCAGAACTATGGCACTCCCTGTGAATTTGGGCAAAGAATACAGACATTGTACACCAAATCCTCAGCACGAATTTTATGTAACAACAAACTTTCAGATACTTTTTATTTATCTAATGAGACTTGTGAAGTGTTCTCTCTTTCAACTTCTGTTTAATTTATACATAGAACTGTTGATGCATAAGATAAATTCATCTGGGTTTGTTAAGGGGATATTAGCAGACAAATTAGAACTGAAAATGTCCACATTTGCAGATGATATTCTGCTCCATATAGATAACTGGAAGACCTCTTTACTAGCTGCCCTGCAGATTATATCCCAATTTAGTCAATTCTTGGGGTATAAGCTTAAACAAAATTGTGGTCTGTCCTTTATCATTCTCCAGTATGAGGGAAAAAATAATAGATTTAGGGCTTCAATGAGAACCAAAAGCAATGACAAATCTAGGTATTAAGATTACCTGAGATTTAAATCTGTTGAAATCTCTTAATTTAGATGGGCTTTTTAAACAAATTGAACAAGATCTGAACCACTGGAGTCATTTACCCCTATCTCTCTGGGACAGAGCAAATAGTCTAAAAATGAACGTTTTGCCATGTTTATTATAACCCATGAACATCTTGAATACTGTCCTGCCTCATACCTGGTTCAGAAGGTTACAGTCAGTCTGCTCTGCTTTTCTTTGGCTTGGTAAGCCCGCAAGGAGGGCATTTAATAAGCTCTGTTGCCCATACTGACTAGTAGACATACGACTTCCAAATTTTTACACCTATTATCTATCCTTTCAGGGTGCTAAGTATTTCCAGTGGGGTTCTCTGGAATCAGCTTGGTCGTTTGTCTCCATTTGGATAGTTATTGAAAAAGACTTGGTTGCAAAATATCATCTTTCCCTGCCCTCACTATTGTATACCCCTTTGGCCAGCTTACCAGGAGGCCTCAGAACCACCACTGTCGGTTGATCCATTAAAGCTCATTCCCAACTATGTAAATTCTTAAAATTGTTTGTATCAAAAAGATCTTAGCCAACCCCTTTTTAATAATTGGAATCTTTGCATAGTGGGCAAACCCCCTAGATTAGATCGGTGGAAGGGACCCAATATTGTTTCAATTTTGGACTTATTAGAGGGAGACAGGATTCTTTCCTTTGCAGAGTTTCAATCCAAATGCATCTTTCCATAACAGCAGTTTTTCCATATGTGCAGATCCATCATTGTTTATTGAGCTTTTTAGGGCCTCTTCCATGGTCGAATAAGGCAGGCCTGTTGTGTTTCGAAATGATCTGTATTTTCAGTTAATGAAAAACTGATATCTCATATTTATCAAGAAATTAACACATTTGGAGCATAATCCTTCCCACATCCTTTTATTGGGAAAATACCCTCCATTTGAATTGGCCATCTGACCATAGGAAAACTATCTGGTCTGACACATACAGATTTATTAAGACTGACTTAGATTTGTGCAATTTAATAATTTACTTGCTTTGTATTATTCCCCATCCAAGTTGTTTAAAATAGGTAGGTTGGCATCCCCGAATTATTTCCATTATACCCATAAGGAAGGGACTTTATGTCATATTCTGTGGATCTGCCATAAAATAAGACCCTTTTGGACCTTAATTCTAAATTTGTTCTCCCCCTTTTTTGGTCACCAAGACTATTTTACAGTAGAAGTTTGTATATTAGGGGACTATGATGTGATACTAACTATTAAAGAAAAAAGATACATGGCTCTGATTTTGCCAGTAACTAAATTAATCATTATGAGACACTGGAAGGGTAATTGGACTCCTTCATGCCCAGAATGGCTTCAAGAGATTTTACGGCATTAAATGCTGAATGCATAATAGCCTCTGCATTTCAAATGTGGGATAAGTTCCAGACTTGTTGGACACCTTTATATCTCTACTTAATGCAGTAGGTCAGACATTATATTCCATCCCTCCTTAAGGGATGCCTGTAAATGTTGGTTGGTAACTTCCAATTGATTCTTGGTGTTACATAGACTCTAATAACCTTATGGTCACCCTTTGATAGGCACGAGTTTGGTGGGAAGGGTATAGGGTGGGGGAAGGATGGTTATTAGGGTTGTTTTGTATATTATAAATTATAGTTATCTTCATTTGTGTTTATCAATACGTTTGTTCTTTTTGGTTTCTGTATGTTAATTGTACTGTTGGATTTTTGTTGTTGTTGTTCCATATGACAGTTGACCAACATTTATGTTATGGATGTTATTATTTGTCTCTCATGACATACCTGAATAAATTATATTTAATTGCAAAAAAAAGGAAAGGGCAGCCAGATGCAGCAGTTGCTGCCTCTCTATTCACAGAGGGGGTCAAAATAGTCCTGAAGTGAGCTGCAAATAGAGCAGCTGGCATGGAGGGTCTGAGACCAAAGGCAGTAAGTTCGGGGGTGTCCTAGTAGTCCTGCATCAGCCATAAACTGAGTGGCTGATCTGGAAGTCCAGGAACAAAGGCAGTAAGTTCAGGATTCACAGACTTCTTCTAGCTCCACCACCAGTGAGTCATGGTACTCCCAATTGGCTGGATCCAGTGAGGAGCAGCCCGTTCTTTGTAGAGTCCTGATGGCTGGGAATTGAAGCTCTGGTCAGCAATCAGTGAGAAGAGGGTAGCCAGATACATCATGGGCTGCCCTCTCTAGTCTCAGAGTGTCCAAGTAGCCCTGGAGCAAGCCACACACTGAATGGCTGGCATGGAGTGTCCAGGAACAAAGGCAGTAAGTTCAGGATTTGTGGGCTTCTTCTAGCTCCAACACCAGTGAGTCAGAGCACTCCCTGATTGTCTGGATCTGGTGACAACATTTACCATTCTCCATAGGGTCCCGCTAGCTGGAGATCGGGGCTCTGGTCTGCAATTGGTGAGGAGAGTTTAGCCAGATGCAGCAGGGGCTGCCGTCTCTATTCACAAGAAGGTACAATTAGACCTGGAGTGAGAGGCAAACACAGAACTGTCTGGTCTGACTATTGCTAGTTTGTTAACAATAAATAAAACCCTGATGAGGGAACAAGACAGGGAGGACCCTGATCTTGGTTCCAAACCCTCACCAGGCATCTCCTGGTTTTCATGCAGAGTATAGGAACGTAAGACCACTAACCTATGAAATTATTTTAAAAGTTAAAAGATTGATATATGTATACCTCAGAAAGAAACATCCCTGAACCCAACAACATTTTGTGGTGTTTGTGTATTCCTTCCTCAGAATGGAAGGCATTTCTCAAAGACATAAGTACATACTTTAACTTATTGTCATCCTTGAAATTAATTGCTAGGGCAGCATTTTTAACTTGAAGTTTCTCCGTTTCACTGTTAATTTAGTAGGTTTTATTAGTTTTTCAAAATGGCTGGCTTCTCTTCTTCCGAGTTTGAAAGGATCTCTTTTTAAACTTTTGAGGAGAGGAGCCAGGCATCTTTAAAAACTAATAAAGCCTAGTAAATTAACAGTGAAACTGAGAAACTTCAGGATAAAAATATAGCCCTAGCAATTAATTTCAAGGACAACAAAAAGCTAAACTATGTACTTACTTTTATGAGAAACAACTTCCACCATGAAGATGGGGTATACGGACACCATGAAATGCTGGTGGGTTCAAGGGTGTTTCTATAGAAAAATAGAATTTGATGGCAGATAAGCACCGCTTGGCCCACCTAGTCTGCCCATTTCCCTACTTGATCGATAAGCTGCAGATTCTAGTTAGTCAACAGCTTACTTACTCCTACCCCCCCAGAATTGCCTTATGTCTGTCCCATGCATTCAGAAATTATCCCACTGTTCCCAACTCTGTAACCTCCTCAGGAAGGCTGTTCCATTTATCCACAACCCTCTCTGTGAAAAAAAATATTTTCTAACATTACCTCTGAGCCATCCTCCCTCTATCTTTAAATTGTGTCCCTTTGTTCTTGCACATCTCTTTTTCTGAAACATGCTACCCTCTTGTACTTTCTTAATTCCCTTGAGATACTTGAAAGTTTCTATCATGCCCTCCCTCTCCCTCTTTTCCTGAAGGATATACATATTAAACTGCTTTGGTCTCTCCTCGTATGTCTTCTGGTGCAGACACTGCACATTTTAGTTGCCCTCCTCTGAACAGCCTCCACTCTGTCTATGTCTTTGCAGAGATGGGGTCTCCAGAATTGCACACAGTACTCCAGATGGAGTCTCACCATCTGTCTGTACAGAGTGATAACTTCTTGATTTCTATTGTTGATGCTTCTCCCTGTACATCCCAATATCCCCCCAACCTTCTTTACTGCCTTCTCACATTGCTTGCCCACGTTTAGGTCATCTGCTATAATTACTCGTAGGTCTCTTTCAATTTTTGTTGTTGTTATTATCTCACCCCCCATTGTGTACTCTTCCCCTGGGTTTTTGTTTCCCAGGTGCACTACCTTGCACTTCTTTGCATTGAATCTGAGCTGCCATATATTTGACCATTCCTCCAACCTTGCCAAGTCCCTTATCATCCTTTCCACCCAACCTTGTGTATAAACCCTGCTGAAGATCTTTTTGTCATCAGCAAAGATTCATACTTTTCCTTCCAGGTGCTCTCCAATGTCACTTATAAAGACATTAAAGAAGACTGGTCCCAGTATTGAACCCTGTGGTACCCCGCTAGTTACCCTCTTTTCTTCACTGTGGCTCTGTTTACTATTAGCCTCTGTGTCCTGTTGTCTAGTCAGTTTTTTATCCAGACTACCACCCTGGGACCCACTCCAAGGCTGGCTAACTTGTATATTAATCTTTTGTGTGATACTGTGTCAAATGCCTTGCTAAAATCTAGGTAGGCCACATCCACAGCCCCTCCCTGGTCTACTACTTTGGTCATCCAGTCAAAGAAATCTATTAGGTTTGTCTGACATGACCTTTCTGCTGCAAAACCATGCTGCCTTGGGTCCTGTGCCCCACTGGCATCTAGGTACTCAACAATTCTTTCCTTCAGAAGTGATTAAATCATTTTCCCTACCAATGAGGTCAAACTAACTGGTCTGTAGTTTCCTGTCTCTGCCCTGCTCCTACTTATGTGAAGTGGAATCATATGTGTCCTCCTCCAGTCCACAGGTATCACCCCATCCTCCCATAATTTGCTAAAGAGAGTAGTCAGTGGTGTTACTAGTTCTACCCTTAGTTCTTTTAGAATTCTGGAGTGAATCCCATCAGGCCCCATTGCTTTGTCCACCCTCAGTTTCAATAGTTCTTTCAAAACCCTTTCTTTTGTGAATGGACTGGTGTTGACCCCCCATCTACAGTGTTTCTCTTGGTTGGGTTAGGTACCTCCCCCTCCTGTTCCATTGTGAATACTGAGCAGAAATATTTGTTCAGTATCCCTGCTTTTTCACTGTCACCCTCTGCCCATGTTCCCTCCCCTTTTTTAAATCTCTGTATCATTCCCTTGGTCTTTTTTTGCTCCCTAATGTACCTATAAAAAATGTTATCCCCCTTCTTAACAAAGTTGGCTATCTTTTCCTCAGTTTGGGACTTGGCTATTCTGATTGTCTCCCATGCCTCCTTCTGCTTTAACTGATAAAGTTCTGTGTCCTTCTCCTTCTGTGTTTCCTTATATTTCCTGAATGTTATCCTTTTCTCCTTAACCTTCCCTTCCACCTTTTTTGAGAACCATAGTGTTTTTTTCCTTCATTTTGTTTTGTTGATTTGCTTCACACAAAAGTTTATTGCCTCTATGATGGCTGTTTTGATTATTCCCTATTGTTCCTCTACACCTCCTTCTTGCCCATTTGCTAGTCCTTCTCTGAGGCACTCTCTCATTTTCCCAAAGACAGTCCTCCTAAAGTCCAATACTATTGTTTTTGTATGGCTTGACTCTTTGACTGTGTTTATTGCTAACCACACTGCTTGGTGGTCACTTGTTCCCAGATGGCCACCCACTTCTAAATCTGAGATCCTTTCTCCATCCCCATTTGAGAGTACCAGGTCTAAGATTGCTTCCTCTCGAGTGGGTTCCTACACTAGCTGTCTGAGGCATGTCCCCTGCAGGGTATCAAGAATGACCCTGCTCTTGGATGTGCCTGCAGCAAAAGAACTCCAGTTAACATCTGGAATATTTAGGTCCCCCATCAACAATATCTCTCCTTTTTCTGCCATTTTAAGGATGGCTTCTATCATTTCCTTTTCCATTCCCTCCCCCTGAGATGGGGGTCTGTACACAACCCCCATGTTGATTGTGGTGCCATTTCCTGTCTCCAGGGTGACCCATAGTGACTCATCTATTTCCTGTTTACTCTTTAGTTCTGTTGCTTTAATCCCTTCCCTTATATAGAGAGCTACTCCTCCTCCTTCTCCTCCTCTTATGCCCACCTTGTCCCTCCTGCAGATTGTGTATCCTGGTATGTTGACATCCCAATAATGGTTCTCTGTGTACCATGTTTCAGTGACTGCCACAATATCCAGGCATCCCTCTTCCATCAAGGCCACTAGTTCACAGAGCTTGATACACAGACTGTGGGCATTGGTACTCATCACCTGTCATTTTATGATGGCCTTACCCCTTTTAGCCCCATCCCTGTCCTTACTGCCTTTTTCTGCATTTACCCCTGTCCTGCTCCCTATTGACTTCTCTACTTTGGTGTTTACCTCTCTAACTCCTGTGTTTTGTGGGGCGAGGCTGTGATTTCCCAGCTCCTTTTCAGTGCCTCCCTCCTTCACTAGTTTAAATGCTTGCCAGTGAAGCATTTAAACCTATCAACTAGGATTCTAGTCCCCCCAACCCCAGAAAGATGGAGACCATCGTGCCAGTATAGGCCTGTATTCTTCCAGGTAGCTTCCCAGTCCCCTATGAAGCCAAAACTCTGAGCTCCACACCAGTTTTTCAACCATTCATTGAATCCCATTGTGTGGAGTACCCTAGTATCATCCTTGCCATAGACAGGCAGCACCTCCGAGAAGGTTACCATACATACTACTTGTCTAAGGCTCCTACCCAACTCTACAAACTCCTCTTGCACTGCTCGGATCCCATTCACAGCCAGGTCATTTGTCCCTAGGAGGACAGTAACATCCAGCTCCCTCCCTTGTGCAGTTTCTCCCGTGATCCTGAGGATTCACTTCCTGTCCCTTCTAGCCATGGCACCAGGCAGGCACTTTACCTCCATTTCCCCTTCCTCCCCCACTTCTACCCCTCTAATGACCGAATTCCCCACCAGGAGTTGTTTCCTTCCCCTGTGGGGTCTCGTGCCACCCTCCTGTGGGTCTCCTTTGTGGAGGTTCCCAGCATCCTCCTCCTTGGTCTCCACTGCAGGTCCCTCCATAGAGGAACCACTCTTCACCAGAACATCATATGAATTGTGAAGAGGTACAACTGGAGGGATGCACCTCTGTTCTACCACCCTCTCCCTCCCTGAGCCCACTTTGGTCCAACCACTCCTCTTTCTTGGCAACCTCTGAGGTAGTGGCGGCAACCCTGGTGGTCCCTGGGTGGGGGAATAGGTTTCACGAATCCTAGCCAGGTCAGCATGGAGACGGGCAACCTCCTCCCTCAGACCAGAGAGGTGCCTGCAAATAGGGCAGCATCGGAGCCTCCAGCATGTCACCTGGAATACTGCCACCCCACAGCCATTGCACTGCACCACTCCCATCATGACTTATTTTGTGTCCCCTCTTCTGTTGCTTTGTATGCTTACTCTATCTTCCTTCTGTGTGTATTTACACCTACTTTCCTACTGCCTCTGTGTCCTTAAAACTCTCGCCCTTCCTGTTCTGGGACAGGAACTTCCTGTAGTCTTCAGTAGTCTCCTTCTTCCTTGCTCAGATTCAGACCTCCAGCAGCCAGAGGGGAAAAACAGCTATTTATTTGTTTCCTTCAAGGTTGATGAAACTAATGTGTCTCAGTGATCCTTCCTTCCCTTCCTACTGCCAAACAGGAAGTTTCTGTTGTCAGTCAAATCCAGTGGCTATAAATGTAGAACTGGCTTATGGTGGGTCTTTCTGAAGTAAACATGAATAAATCTTTTATCTTTTAAAATAATTTCATGGGTGAGTGATCCTATGTTCCTATATGCTGTATGATTCTAGGTGGCCTTTTAAGAAACAGACTACTCCCTGTTTTGTTTTTTATTTGTACCTAGAGAATATCCAGAATATTCCCTTGATCTCCTGGTTTTCACCAACCTAATTCCCCCCCCCATTATACATGTGACCTCCACTGTGGTAAGTGCACCATCTCCTGATGAGCCCTAGTCCTCTGCAACAGCTGAAAACCTCTGCACAGAAGGCTGATATCATTCCCCAGAAAGGAAGGAGATGCCACAGGTAGTGACAGGAGTTAATGAGCCTCTCAGCTGTAAAGCCTCTACACATTCTGCATTCCAGTAGTAACCTTAAACCTAAAACCAACCACCGTGCCAAAAATTAAAACAAGCAATCCCACAAAATATAAACATATCAAAAAATAATAAAATCCCCACCCACCCACCCACACTCACATCACACCGCTAAATAAGTACGTACTACCCAGTCATATACCTTATACACTGAAAATGAATTTAACATTTAATAAATCACAATAATTGACCAAAAATAATTAAAGAGCTCCTGACACAACTGAGAGTTGAGACAACTTTGAAAAAATGTAACATCTAGGCATAAATGTAGCTTACATTTCATATTTTATTCTAAAGTTCTCACCCTTATTTCCTTATCACTAAGGGTATTTGTATGAATACAGTATATCTGCCCTTTTAGCTTTGGCTTCTTGCCTACACCTGACATCCTAATTGTGTTTATGACATTAAAATATGATGCTATGAGGGGGGCACTGCGGAGCAGCAACATGGCGGTCGCACATTAGGGCAGCCCAGAACAATGGACTTAAAAACTGCTCTGAAATCTGTTTCTTTTTCATCCTTATAACTTTACAATAGAACTGATACCTATTGGAAAAATACCAATACAAGATGGGGCCAAAAAAAGACACAAAACATGCCTCACAAAGCCTGGATGTCTTTCTATCCTCTTCAAGCTTGGCTAAAAGGTCAGGGCCATAATTCTTCAAGTGGAGTTGTAGCACATGAGCTACCAATGGTGCAGACCCAGGCAATGCTGATGAAAATCCAGGCAACCGGAGAGGATACGAATAAAAGATTATTGGCTGTGGAAGCAAAGCTCACCAAGAACTAGCACAAAATCCAGGAAAACACTATGACTATTAAAGAACTTAACAAAGCAAGTGCCTGGCAAACAGACCGTAATGCCACCTATGTGTGGGATCACTCATTTCTTAAAGCCAAAATAGAGGGTCTGGAAAATACTGAACAGCAAGCTAACATCAGGATTGTGGGCTTTCCACCCCAGTTTGCTGGAAAACCAGAGATTCTCACCACTGTGAGTAAACTGATATTTCAATACCTTCGACTATTACCCCTGGACTCAAACATAAAAGTCCTTAAAGTCTTTGCTAGACCTAAAAGGTCTCGACTACGAGGATGATCCAATGCAGTGACCACTCATTACCATTGCCACATTATCATCCTCAGATGCTCAGATCCCTCTAATACAGGCTGCACAATCCAGAGCAGACATTGTTTGGGAGAGAAGTCTACTGGCTTTCTTTCCATACCTTTCAGCCCAAACTCATGCTAGGATGAAAGAGCTTCAGAAAACTAAAAAGGAGATTCTGTAAAATGTCATTGAGATGCAGCTTAATTTTCCAGTGTGACTGCTGGTACACCAAAAATCTATGACACACATCATTGTGAACCTGGTCTCAGAGGCCACTTTTGTGGAGAAATTAATCAGACAATTGAATACCCAGAGGCTGTCTCAGGTGAAGATGGGTGAAATACTGCACCATCTAGTTAAATTCAATCTGTACGACTGCTAATGTGAGCCAGATTTTGCTTTGACTGAATTCTCTATATTAAGTTTGGAAAGTTCCTGTTGCATTTCATTTGGCATGTTAGCCAAGTTTGCAGCTCCAATTATTAGTAATGTTAAGTTCTTGGGCCAGTGCTAGAGAAATTTTAAGTTAGGTGTGTAGTTACACCACTCAGTTTGTGAATGTTTATTAGCTCCTTATGCTTAACCATGCTACCCCACAGGGCAGATTTTCTAACCTTGAACTTTGGGGATAGAATGCAACTTAACTGGGTCCAGGCCCTCATATAAAATAACTGTCTCTAACCACTGTGCCAGTCAGCCCTCCCAGAGAATTTTAATCCTGCTTGGGACCTGATATGCTGCTGCACAAAAGTAATCAAAATGTTATGGGGTGAGAGTGATATTGTTCTACAGTAGAATCAGATGGGACTTTACACCTGATATTCAGGCAACTGGCAGTTCCCTACACTGCATGGTCTTATGGACCTATTACTTCCACATGTCTGTACATCCAGTTCAGGGGTCTGTATACCCTTACTCTTTTATTTTATGTATTATGGTACCTACTGTAAGCTCATAAAATCTATAAATAAAGAGTAACAAAAACTATGTTGCTGTGGAGATAATTATGATGTCGTAAACAAGGGATTGTGATGTCATGTGAAGAGAAGCAGACAGAGTAGCTACAACCTAGGGCATAGGGATACTGTTTTCATGCATCTTTTTTCAGAAATAAAGACAATGTGGAATTAATTCCTGACAATATATGAAGTAATAAAGAAAATGGGATGGATCTGAATATATATATATATCTTACTTTTTTCAAAGTTTTCCTAATGCTGGCAGGAGCTGTTTAAGTGCACAATATATGAAACAGTTTAAGCATGTAACGGTAATATGTTCCAAGTAAGATGTTCAGTGTAAACCCTCTCATTGCCACTGAGAGGCATGTGTGACCAAAAACCAACAGCAAGCAGCCATCCAGTGCAAAGAGATAGTCAATGTAGGAGTAAGTTTGACCTCCAAGAATCAGAGAAGACCAGTGTTTGCTTTTGCCAGGCCCAGCTGTATATGGAACACCGGCCACACCTTAGATAGACCGTGGAGGAGAGAGAAATGAAGTGCAAGGTAATCTCGGCTACACATGTACATGTTACACAAGTACAGAGGGTGCAATGGAGATTTACACATACCATATTGGTTCTAAACTGTAATTATTCCTAACCAGTAATTATTATGATGCAATTTATATATTTATTAAAATGTTTCACCAGGAAAGGCACACTGAGCAGCAAGTTGCTCATCTCCCAGTGCATCCTGGGGGAAGGCGTAGAGGGAGACTACATCAGCAGAGTACAGAACATGCGAAATAGCCTAGACAGTAGATTATGATGCTTGGTGTAGGCAGACAGCAAGAATAAGTGAAGCCTACTGGGAGAGTAGTCTAGTTTATATGTTGCTGTACTGTACATAATTCCAATGAAATCTGGGAAGTTAAACATATAAAACCTAAGAAACAAATGATTAAGTGTGTCTCACATTTATGAGTTTTCAAAGTTTCCTTGTGTTTTTAGGGTATCTTTAATCAAGTCACTTCTATGTTTTTGTGGTTCATCAGGTTCATAGCTCTGGTCTCTAGCCATTAGTCTTTACTGCTAATCAAGCTAACATTTCTTCTTTTTAATGTGGTCCCTCTGTGGTCACATATTAAAGCCTGCTATGGTTTAATGTCCAACATTCAGTAGGTGACTGATAGCATAATAATGGGTATTACAATAGCACAAAAGGAGAAAATCATTAAATGATGCTAGCCAATGATTCTAATGGCCCGCTTAAAAAAAAAAATATTCATAGGCTACACACTCAGCAAAATGTAGGTTTCTCTCTAGGACTGCTGCAGCTGATAAGAACCAACTAGCATTACTTATCAGAATGATAGACTGGTGCTTGAGAAGTGATTAAACTTCACTATGTGTATTACTATGCAAAGTGCCTCTACTTTGCATTGCTGTTCATGTAGCTCATTGGGTATAAAAGTGCCACGTTTGCCTGCAAATTCTATGAAAAATGGCACATTTTGTAGTTCCTTGCTAGGCAAAGACACCAAGAATTGGCACGTGTTCTGAGAAGTGCTACTTTGCAGGGTGCCTTGATTATGAAAAGTAAAAAAAACATGAAATCAGCAAAACAAGAAAAAGGTTCTCTTCCTTAACCCTCTTGCAGCGTCCCATACCACCCCATTTTCCTCACCCAGCTGACACACATTAAATACATTACACCCCCCTCCACAAGAAGTAGCATGCACACTACCCTGCTCCCCCAACCCCACAGCCCTAGATAAGTTAAAAATTCAGAACCCTCCCCCATTTACTTGAAACACAAAATGCCATTCACAGCCTCCTCCTACCATGTGCAAATAGTCAGTCATGCACCCCATCCCACCTGCTCAACCACTCACTTAGAGCATCACTACCCCCCAACACCCAGATGCAAGAGTGGGCCACAACAAACAGCTGCTGCTTTCAAATTGAGATTTTAGTGACTTCATGCTTTTATCTATAAAAAACAAAACATGCACACATGCACAATTGCCAAGCTCAGGTGCAAAATTTCATTTTCAGTATGGACCTGCTTTTATACATTTTTCTAATGTATTTACCCAATGTCCAGATGACATCCAGAATCTCATTTTCAGTGGAGTCCTGCTTTTACTAATTGTTATATTGTATTTACACAGGATATACCAGCTAAGATGCAATATCTCAGTTTCAGTGCAGTCCTGCTCTCACCCATTTATACATGGTATTTAACCTGGATAGACCAGCAGAGTAAGGCTTAGCCAATGCCAAATTTGTATTTGATGAATGTGCCAAAATGTGGTACTTGTACCTTCAATTCATCCCTGTTAATCTTTTGGGCCACATAGGGATCACATAGACAGCTCATTCCCCACCTTCCTGCTCCGTCACTAAACAATTTTTATAAAAACAATGTCAGCTCTTAACATTGTAACAGTTTCACACATTTTTTCTTGTTTTTTTACTCTGAGGTCAAGGTTGTTTTTTACTCTGAGGTCCAGGGGAAGGTGGAAGAGCCTGGGATTGACTGGGATGGGTGAGGAGTAGTTAAGTGGTGCCACTTATATCTCTTTGTAGCCTGCTGAACACCAATAGCAAGGACCTAAAGTGTCTTTGGCCAAAGTCTGAAGTCAAACTGAAGACAGGGTCTGAGTGAAACCAAACTGAAATTCCCAATTTTCACATTCACTAATCCTTACTCCAGAGATACAAACCTAGTTTTAAGTGGGGTTGTACTTTAACTAGTTGCATACTGAATTTACCCATGTTAGCCCAGTCCATATAAGATGTACTGACTCATTTTAGCGTGAGACCACTTTTATATATTTATACTGTACAACGTATTTACCCAGCATAAAAGTTGAGATACTGTATCTTGTTTTCACTGGGGTCCTGCTTTCACCCAGTTTACAGTCAAAGCATTTTACAGGAGTTGCTAAGGCTGAGATGACATATCTAGTGTTCAGTGAAGCCCTGCCTTCACCTTTTTCTACAGTATAGCTACACAGGATAACCCAGTTGAGTTGCAATATCCTGTTTTCAGAGGATCCCAGCTTTCACCCATTTTTATACAATAATCTCCATGAACAGCCCAGTCCAGCTGAGTTGCAGTCCAAAACTAACTTCCAGTGCAGTCCTGCTGTTGCCCATTTCTACAGTATATTTTTATTTATTTTATTTATTTATTTAGAATTTGGTAACTGTAAGAGGCAAACTGAGCTGAGGCTCATTTCCAGGTGCAACCCAGGGTGGGAGTGGGGGGTGGGGAGGAGGAAGTGGAGAGAAAATACAGTGCAGTAATGTAGGACATGCTGAAATTTACAATTATAAATAAATCACTTTACAATTAATAGGTAATTAAAACAGTAACAAGTAACACTGAAGTAAGATACAAAGGGTAGAAATGTGAAAACAGGTGAGAGTAATAAGGGGTCATAACAGTTTAGGAAGTAATAATAAAATGTTTACAAAAGTTGGTACAAAAAAGGTATAATCATGACTGGTGTAGAAAACCAACATAATTTTAGGAAGTTTGCATAAAATGTGGGGTGAGAGTGGTAGAGGAAGAATGGCTCTAGTGTTTGAGAGGGGGAGAGAAAGGAAGAATCCAGTGAGCAAAAGGAGACACAGAGGTTAGGGAAAGTAAGATACATGGGGGAGGAGATGCAAAGGGACAACAAGGTCAGGTGGAGGAGGGGCAGGAGCAAGCAGATGAAAAAGTTTGAGAAAGACAGTATTTTAAGATAGTACAGAGATGGAGATAGCCAGGAGGTGCTTGTAAAAAAGTTCCAGAGGGAAGGGAAATGGTAAGACAAAGCTGCCTGCCCCCAAAAGGAGCAACGGTGGGTAAGAGAGAGAAGGTATGAGGGTGTCTGAAGCAAAGCTGATAATAGGATGGATAGGAGGGGGAGAGGAGGGCAGAGAGTAAGATAGGAAGAGAGAGAGCCAAACCAGAATTTGGAAATAAGGGTGGAGACATGGAGCTGGTGGTGCATTTGGGGGGAAGGTAGAGAGAGGGAGAAGTAGAGAGTACAGAGGTGAGTAAGGAGGGGAGAACTGAAAGCAAAGTGGCAGAATACATTAAAAAGGGTGTGAAACCTTGTGAATGATGAAGCAGGGGCAGATCTGAGGACTACATCAGTGTAATCAAACACTGGGAGGATAATTTTGATCAGTGACTCCCGATGAACTACAGGGGAGAGGGCGTCCTTATTTCTGTACATCTCATCAAGTTTTGGATGAAGTTTGGAATGAATAAAGTCAATGTGCATTGAGAGGTTAAGTTGACTGTCCAGCCAAACACCCAGGTATTTATAGGAGAGGACTGATTGTAACATGGAACCATCAAGGGTATAAAAGGAGGGGGGTGGGTGGGAAGTTTTGGCTAGTTTTTGTGAGGTGTCAAAGGACATGGAGATTGTTTTCTTAGAGTTAACCTTGAGCTGGTTATCTTAGAACCAGCATAGTACTTGGACAAAGTCGCTTTGGAGCTTGGATTCAATCTCCGAGCATGAGGGACCAATTGCTTAGAGGGTGGTGTTGTCTGCATAGAGGTGGATCTGAGAGGAGACACAGATAGTTGGGAGGTCATTTAAGAAGATAAAAAACAGGATGGGGACAAGAATAGATCCTCGAGGAACACTCGCTTGTAAATGGAGCGGGGTGGGAGTCACCTGCCTGGACACATTTAGTTCATCCCATGAGGTATGATTGGCACCAATCAACAGCAGGGATAGAAAGGCCAGTGAAATGAAGCTCATAAAAAGGAGAAGGGTCTTAGAGACAGAGTTGAAGTCTTTAGCAAGATTGATAAGATGGCAACAGTGATATGACCATGGTCAATGCCCTAGGCAATGGCACTGTTCACATGAAGTTCAGAGGTCATTGTAGACTGTTTTTTCCTGAAATCCAATTAGAATGGTGACAGGAAATTAGTGGAGGAAAATAAATCAGATAGCCTAGAGAAAGCAAAAGATTCCTTTAGCTTGGCATGTGAGTTGAGGAAGGACATAGGTCAGTAGTTTCCAGGAGTGGAGGGATCACATCCTTTATGCAGGGATATGACTTTGGCAGCCTTCCAGTTTTGGGGAACAGTTCAGAGAGTGAAAGAGAGATTTACTAAGTGAGAGAGAGGAAGGGCTATACCAGGAGTAGAGATATGTAGAAGGTTGGAATTGAGGCCATTGGGGTGGGATTTTTGAGGGTTTTGGGAAGGGAGGGCATGGAGAACCTCCTAAGCAAAGATGTGGGAGAAATGGAAACTACCTGAGGAGGAAGGGGGGATTGGGAGGCAGGAGGGGCTATTACTGGGGCAAATGCTGGAACACAGGTTGTGAAGTAAGAGTTAAAGATGGAGGTAACAGAGGAGGGATCTGAGACAAGTTTGCCAACAACAATTAGGGTGGGAGGGGAGGCCTTCGGAGGGGGGTTAAACATGGAGTGAAGGGTCTGCTAAAATTCAGAGGAGGAGTCAAGATTTTGCTGCAGGGTCACCTTATAGTAATGCACTTCTGCAACTCTTATGGCCTTTGTGCAGGCTTTTCTTAGAGAATGATGGTGCTGCAGATCAGATGGAGAGAGGGAGGCTTTGTGACGCACCCAGGCCTGATCATGGGATTTACATAGTTTGAGTATGTCAGCCGAGATTCAGGGGTGATGGGATCATTTGACTCTGCACCTTCTGGGAGGGGCATGGGTGTTCCATACTTTGTTTAGATAATGGCAGAAAAGAGAAAGGGCAGAATCAATATCTGGGATTGAATAAACTAGGGAAAAGTCACATGAGGAGACATCTTGGAAAGAGCATTAGCATTTAGTGACCTGTAGGACCTAATCCAGTGGCAATTGGGAGGGTAGAGGGGCATAAGTAGTTTACATACACAGTACATCATGTAATGATCACTAATGGAGTCAAGTGGTGTGCCAGCAGCTGAGATATGATAGGGGTAGAAGGAAAGCACTCAGTCCAAGAGAGAGTGGTTGGGAGAGAGTGGGTTGGGCCTGGTGGGTTTGTGTATAAATTGTTGAAGGTTTGGGGAGTCAATTTTTTCAATACAGAGCCTCACAGCAGGAGATAACCAGTTAAGATTGAAATCCCAGAGTATAATTAGCTTACTCAGTGACGAGAGGGTTATGAGCAGGGCCCCTGGTGTTCTGTGGCAGAATTTTCTGATTTCTGCGGCAGGGCTCCTTGACTTCTGCGGCAGCATTTTCTGATTTCTGCGGCATGATTTATTAATTTCTCTGGCAGAATGCAGTCCTGACATTGGCTAAATATGATGTGATGTCACCAATGACATCATATGCTGAGCATAGAGGAGGGGCTTCAGTATAAACGAGGTGGGAAAGAAAGCCTGACACTATGGAAAAACAGTATATTTATATGAAAATTCACCAAAAACAATGAATTCTGCGGCACTATATATATTCTGTGGCATGATGCAAATTCTGCAGCAAATTCTGCAACCGCAGAACCACAGAATTCCAGCGGCCTTGGTTATGAGGGAAGAGATGGTGTTGACAAGGGAGGGGTGAGGGAGTTTAGGAGAGGCATATAGCACTGCTATGAAATTGGGGAGGGAGGAGGAGAATTTGAGGTTAACAAGAAGGACCTCGTATGAGGACAAGACAGATTCGCAATGAAAGACTGAGCAGGTTTGGTTTAGGTGAGCATAAATAGCTACGCCACCTCATTTGCCACAATCTTGACAAAATAGGTTGATGTAAGGGAGTGAAAGTTTGATATCAGAAACTCTGGAGGAGAGCCAAGTTTCAGATATACAGAGTATATCCTGGGAATACTATGAGCTCCAGACTTTTAGGGTGTCTAGTTTTGGAAGCAGTCTCCTGGCATTAAGGTGACACAGCCTGATACCTCTCAGTTGGAGGCAGGGTGTGGGGGGGGGGAGCTGGGGCCAGGATTGGGTTGAATATCGCCAGATAGGAGGAGGAGAGGAAAGAGGAGGTGAGGATAGTCCTGCACATGCGCAGGTGACAAATAGGCTTAGGTTTGAGAGGGGAGAGATGGGAGAAGAGAAGCCTGAGGAGGAGCTAAAAGTTTAGGGAGAGGGAATGAAGTAAGCAAGGGTGAAAATTGAAGGAGGAGAAGTGAGCGAGAAAAAGAGAAATGGGGGGATGGGGTAGGTGTAGGAGAAGGGAGGGGTGAACTGGTAAGTAATTTATTGACAGACAGGCTCAAGGGGGTGACAGATTCCAGTGTGAGGGGGAGGAAATTAAGTATAGATGTGGAAAGATTGGGAAGAAGGAAGGTGAGAAGAGGAGGAGAAGAAGGAAAGGAAATATGGTTCAAGGTGGGGAAGGAAAGAAGAAAAAATATTTTTTGGGGGGGTTACTTAGTAGAAATAACATGTCCAGCAGTGACTACTTAAATTTCTGAAGATATAAATAATAGAAAAACAGTATTTAGGAGGAGAGGGAGGAGAAAAATGGGGGGATGGGGGGGTGGTTAGAAAATTAGCTTGTCTGACAATGACAACTTACATTACATAAAAAAGCATACTAAAAACAGAGGGTGAAGGGGGGAGAGTCAGAGACAGAGAGTAGCAGTAACATCAGCAAAAGTAAGTGCCAGATAGAGGCAAGCAAAAATGTAGTCAGCTAGTGCAGCAGCTGAGATTACCAAGTCCATGAGCAGCAGATGATTACTGGTTGTGGGAATAGGGGAAACGAGCAAAAGAGGTCTGGTTAAGCAACAGTTTAAATTACCGAGTTAGGGAGCAGCTGATGATTGCTTGTTATGGAGGTATGAGTGACCAGCAAAACAGATCTGGATATGCAGCTGCTGAATTACCAAGTCAGGGTTCACCAGATTGTAACTGATCTGATTGTGGGAGTAGAAGGGCCTGTGCAGAGCTGATAATAGTTATATTGGAGCAGGTGTGGGCACTTACAGGTAACCCTGACTTGAGATTTGGAGTGCATTTAAGAATACACAGACTATGACTGGGTGGGTCGGTGGTGGGTGGGAGGGCATGCGTGGAGCACAACACCAAACCATACTTTGGGAGGTAAGAGCTTATTTATCCAGGATAGTTCAAATAAAGAGCAAAACCTCATATCTTGTTTTAGTAAGATCAGGATTTTGTCAGCCTTTACAGTGCATTTACCCATGTTACGCCAGGTGAGATGCAGCATCTCATTTTCAGTGGGTTCAAGCTGCTACCCTTTATTACTCGCTGAGACATAATACATCTTGTTTTTAATGGGGTCAGTATTTTATGAACTGTTACAATGCATTTGTCCAGGACAGTCCAAGTGAGATTTAACACCTTATTTTCAGTTGTGTTCTGCTTTCATCCATGTCTAATACTGTATTTAGCAAGATCATCCTAGATGAGTTGATCTATCTGATTTATAGTGGAGTTCTGCTTTTACTCTTTTTGCAGTCTATTTAACCAGAATAGACAAGCCAATATGTAATGCACTATCTCAGTTTCAATAGAAATCTTGCATTCACACAGTTCTATGATACATTTACCCAAGGTAACTTATCTGGTAGACCACATCCTAGTTTCAGAGTGGTTCTACTTTTACTTATTATTACACTGCGTTTTCCACAGATAACCTAACTGAGAAAGGATCTATGACAAGTCAACAAAAGCAATAACAGAGCAATACAAAGAAGAGCAGAAAAATCAGCGTAAAGTAGTGCCTAGCTGAAAAATACATTGAAAGTAAAATTGCTGAAATTACAAAGCAGTGCATATGAGGTGGAATGGTAGCTGAGACATACCAGTACACACTCAATAACAAAGCAAACCAGAATGACAGATACACATAAGCAGACATAGTTATTTAACTCTCAATGCATCAGCCCTCTGGAAAACAAACACAGAAATGCAGCACATTGTCTCTACCTTTTCAGTACTCCTACTACTTGTTTTACTATTACACAATTTGTATTTGGGGCTTTGCACCCCTAACCCCCCATAAGGGGGCTTTGCACCCTGAACCCTCCATAACTTATTATAATCAACTCTGAGATCAGAGCTGACTCTACCAGAGGTGCAATACTCCACAGGTGCAATACTATCTTGTCGATGAGTTCGCTGTGTGCGGTTCTTGCAACCTGCATTCACAGTCCCGAACTGCGCTGTTATTCCTTTCATGCGCATATCTCTTTCACTATACTCCATGTGTGGTAATTGCCAGGTGAATATTGCAGTCACTGAGTTATCATGCTACCACTGAGAAGTAATATATTATTTTCTGTGGGGTCCCACTTTTAGAATTTTACAAACTAACTGGGAAGTTCACATAAGACCCAATGGCTCATTTTCAGTAGAGTCTTGAGCTTATCCATGTTTATGCTGTATTTACTCTTGTTAGCCAATCTGAGATGCAACACTATATTTTCAGTGCAGTCCTGCTTTGACACATGTCACTGTGTTTACCCTTGATAACCAAGCTGCAGTGCTACATCCTAATTTAATTGTTGTTCTGCTATTATCAATTTTTCATTTAAAATGAGTGGATTGGGAAAGGGACACTGATTCAGGATTCATTTCCAGGTATGACCTGAGGGGTGATGGTTAACAAGGGAAGACAGACAACAAAAAGAAGAAAAATATAAATACAAATAAAGAAACGTGGAACATTATACAAATCACTTCAAAGTTGAAAAGGTACTTATTGTGGATAGCCCAGCTGATATACGATATCTTATTTTCAGTGGGTTTTGATTTTACAGTTGTGAACTATGTTTCCAGTGGATAGTTGAAATGATCTGTAATATCTTAGTTTCTATGGGGTTTAACTTTTTCCCATTTTAGACTGTATTTTATTTACCAAGGATATCCCTGCCTAGATGAACTAGACACATAGCTACCTACAATTTGATGAAAGAAAGTGACCTAATAACCTATCTAGTGTGCCCATAGGCTTACATGAATCCACGCCTGGTGTCCACTGGGCCAGATTTATTATTGAAAAATCCTAGTCATTTTTCTTCTCCTCTGTTACCTTTTCCCATAGTTTGTATTATTCCCTTTTGTATATCTCTCCTGTGTTTAAACCCAGTCACAGACATGAGAAGGCCACCTAATTAGGCAATCTATTCCACTCGTCCAACACCCTTTCTATAATTTTCTATTAAAAAAGTCATTTCTTTCTTCTTGAACCCCTCCCCCAATAATTTCTAAATTGAACTTCTCACCATTGTGTCCTCTCTCCTCATGAACTGTTCACAGCTGTCCAAGCTGTTGATTCCCCAAAAGTATGATACTTTTAAGACTCTTTGATGTCCCCCTCCCTTCTTCATGGCTGCCAGTGTGTACATATTGGGGGTTTCCAGCCTCTCCTTGTATGATTTTACTTACTGTCCCTTGATCATGTTTGTGGCACTCATCTGGACATACCCAAGGTGGTCAACATCTTTTTAGGTAATTATCCAAAAGCAGCACCCAGCTTTCCAGGTGTGGTGTCATTAGAGATCTTCAAGCACTATGTTAATATTTTACCCATTTCACTAATGTATTTACCCAGATGAACCCTTCAGAGATGTAGCATCTTGTTATCACTTGGGTCCTGCTTCTACATATTTTTACAATTTATTGACCCAGGATAGCTGAACTGAAAGCAATATCTTACTGAGCAATGGGTTTGTGATTTTACATACTATTACACTGTATTTACCAAGGATAACCCGGTTTTGATGTTGTGTCTATAGTAGAAGTGTCATTTTGACCACCCCCTAATGATTGTGAAAGAAACAAGATTCCAATCTATTCTACACTTACTGCTGGCAGCATATGAGGTGGGTGAGATGGTGGGGCACAACTGCAGACGTTGTTTATTCAGATAGTAAACTGTGATTTTAATTTCTTTGGTTCCTGAAAAATGACAATTGTACTGAGATTATGTTCACTGGCATAGACTACAAACAGTTATTTCCTACAAAACCATTTGTACCCCTTTGCGTATACCTCCAGCACACAATTCTTGTAACTTTTAGATTCACATGCCTAGTGCTATTCTGGTCACCTTATACAACACTTAGCACATACTACAGAAACAGAATTTCAGTGTACATATATAGCAAAATCTTCTTTGTCATCTCTCTCTCTCCAAACAGCCACTTCTTTAGATCTGTAAGTCATCAGCATCATAGAAACTGATTACAGATAAGAGCTGCATGGCCCATCCAATCTGCCCTTTTTTGTTGTATTGCTTACACTGTAGACCCTTCCAGGTCTAAAACACTTTCTTTTCTACCCCAACATCAGTACCATTTGGAAACTGTTGTATAGCTGGGCTTTCCTCACTGATGCAAGTCTTCACCAATTATATAATGTGACTGCCCCATCACTTGTCAGTTTTTTTCCCCCTCCATCATCAAGTTGGATTCTGAATAAACAGTCTGGAAATTATGCTCACACTACTTTTTTAACTCTGTTGGTGCAGCTTGAAGATTGTTTGACAGAATACTCACTCCCCCTTGTGCATTGCCTTGGCCTCTTTCATAATGTAAAAACAAACCTGTGCCATTTGCCGGGGCATTAACCAGGATATGAGAAGCCATCACAAAAGCTTTAGAGAATCGCTTATTAAAAATTGAAAATGAAGTGTTCAACACTGGGGTTTACCCCAGTATCACCATCCTGCCCTACTAATTCAACTGCAGTGGAACCCTGCAGATCTGTTGGTTGAGTGGCCACACTGTCACCCTATTGGGAACCAAATGGAAAAAATGATGAAGGATTTGTTTTCAGATCATCCCCAGAGCAAACACGCTAAGGAAAAGTCTTTCTCTAGAGCTTGGTCACCACTGCATCACCATCATGAGGGTAAATCCAAGGCACTGTCAGTTAACTCTTTTAAATTTAAAGCTCCCCAGATGTGATTAGGACACCAGTGTCGAGTTCTGACTATGGCAATGCTGCTAATGGCATTATTCAGATACTGAAGTCCGGCACTGTCCATCATCAATCCATGTCATCAACCCCAACTGTGGGCTCCATCAACACAAATGCAATGGTTTTAGCTACAGTATCTGAATTATTTTACCACCTGCTACTGTTGCTTTCATTGAAGATAACCGCATTGATGGCTCTTTCTCTTCATTTGTCAATGTCTTTGACAATGGGCCTTGGATCTTCTGGGTCAGTCAGCTTCCATCAATGAACATATGCCTCTAACATTGGTGACTTATCAACCCTGGCCCTAGGATTTCTATTCAGACATAGAATGAAATGGAGGAATACTATTTCAACCTCCTGGAACTGGACAAATATTTTGAGGAAAATGAGTATATGGAGCACCTATTAAGTTTTGACTTCAGTGCCACTGCTTCATGCTGTAGTGAGGACATAGTTGTTTATACCCCAACACTACCCCTTGAGGATGTTTCTTTTCAGGGTCTGCTATGTCTTATGCAGGGCATGCTGGACTTCACTGATGAGGAGGAAATGTCACTAAATGGAGTCTCTATGAATTCCTGGAAGTCCCAGTCTTGCCTACTTTGATCATTCCTACCAGTTACCCTGTGGTGAAGAATGCCACAATGGCTGCTTGGCACAGGCCATGTAATTTACTTGATGTTCCTCACAAGGTGGTAAACAGCATCCTGCCCCTACAAAGAAAGACAATTTAAGTCACACAGCCGGAAGCTTTCTGTACTTGATTGTGGTTATGGGCACTGTTGACAGGTCCTGGGCACTGCGCCACATTAGCTTGAAAAAGTATTTGTAGAATTGAATGTTATGGGCAAATGGACAAATACCTCTGCTACTATACATTAACCTCCATATTGCCAATCACCATGCTTACATCATCAAATATTAGATTAGTCATTGGAAAGCAATTTCTGCCATGACTGACAAGCTGACCAAAGTATCCATAGAAAACATGTTCCAGAAAAATTTTACTCATGGTTTGGATTATGTGAATCATTGATTGCCTTCTTTCTATGATGACTCTGATGCTTTAGCCCATGCTGCTACCTTTGGTATCTGTCATACATGATACTCTTGGATATGAGGGCTGGTTTCACAACCAATGTGCAACAATTAATTCTTCACTCGCTCTTTTGTGGGTAGAAACTCTTTAGCACTGAAGAAGAGATGTCCTTCTGGAGTTACCTAAACCAGAAAATAGAAGCACTCTGGGTAGGGGGGTTGACACCAGTCCATTTATAGAAGAAAGAGTCCTGAAAGAACTCCTAAAACTCAAGGTGGACAAAGCAATGGGGCCTGACGGGATTCACCCCAGAATCCTAAAAGAACTAAGGGAGGACCTAGTGACACCACTGACCACACTTTTTAACAAATCATAGGAGGATGGGATGGTACCTGAGGACTGGAGGAGGGCAGATGTGATTCTCCTTCACAAAAGTGGTATCAAGGCAGAAGCAGGAAACTACAGACCTGTAAGTTTGACCTCAGTGGAAGGAAAAATGATGGAATCACTTCTGAAAGAAAGAATTGTTGAGTACCTAGAGGCCAGCGGGGCACAGGACCCAAAGCAGCATGGATTTACAGCAGGAAGGTCATGTCAGATGAATCTAATTGACTTCTTTGACTGGGTGACCAAAGTAATAGACCAGGGAGGGGCTGTGGATATGGCCTACCTAGACTTTAGCAAGACATTTGACACAGTCCCACACAAAAGACTAATAATCAAGTTAGCCAGCCTGGGAGTGGGTTCCAGGTTGGTAGCCTAGGTAGCAAACTGGCTGCACAACAAGACTCAGAAGGTAATAGTGAATGGAACACATTCTGAAAAAAGGGGGGTTACTAGTGGAGTACCTCAGGGCTCAGTACTGGGTCCAGTCTTCTTTAACATCTTTGTAGGTGACATTGCAGAGGGTCTGGAGGGAAAGGTATGCCTCTTTGCAGATGACACAAAGATCTGTAACAGAGTTGATACACAAGGGGGGGTAGAAAGCATGAGAAGGGACTTGTCAAGGTTGGCAGAATGGTCAGACATATGACAACTTAGATTCAATGCAAAGAAGTGCAAAGTAATGCACCTGAGAAACAAAAGCCCAGGAGAAGAGTACACAATAGCAGGGGAGGTACTAAGAACAACAAAAATGGAAAGGAACTTGGAGGTAGTCATATCAAATGACTTAAATGTGGGTAAGCAATGTGAGAAGTCAGTAAAGAGCGCCAGGGGATACTGGGATGTATAGGAAGGGGCATCACAGGTAGATAAAGGGAAGTGGTTATCCCTCTGTACAGATAGTTGGTGAGATCCCATCTGGAATGCTGTGTGCAGTTTTGGAGACCCCATCTACGCAAGGACATAGACAGGATGGAAGCAGTCCAGAGGAGGGCAACTAAAATGGTGCAGAGTCTGCATCAGAAACCATATGAAGAGAGACTGAGAGAGCTTAATATGTATACCCTTGATGAAAGGAAGGACAGGGGGACATGATAGAAACATTCAAGTACCTCAAGGGAATCAACAAAGTCCAGGAGGGTAGCATCTTTCAGAAAAAGAGATGTGTAAGAACAAGGAGGCACAATTTAAAAATAAAGGGGGGACAGCTCAGGGGTAATGTGAGGACATTTTGTTTTCATGGAGAGAGTGGTGGGTGCATGGAACTGCCTTCCTAGGGAGGTTGTTGGGTCTAAAACAGTGGGGGAATTCAAACATGCATGGGACAGACATAAGGCAATTGTAGTGGGGGGTTGCTGGAAGTAGGCTGTTGGTTAACTAGAATCTACAACTTATCCAATAGGAAGAGAAATGGGTAGACTGGGTGGGCCAAGTGGTCCTTATCTACCAACAAAGTCTATGTTTCTATGTTTATCCACAATCTGCACAGTAAATCTCCCCCCTCTAAAGTCCCTTACATCCCAGCCCACACTTGGGCAGTTCTGTGATTTTTTTTTTTTTTTTTGCAGAGGTTTTCATCCCTCCTGTGGGCATGCTGGTGGTCAAGGGTCCCTTAGTCCTCTACTTCCTCAGCCCTCAGCAACCAACTTTAAAGCCCCATTGGATTAAGGTGCAGGCAGTGCCCCTGCCAACCATGTTGCTTCGTAACTATCTTCTGATCCACTGCCTCCTTCACAAACAGGAGGATTCAGGTAGGAGGCAGGGTGTCCCTGCTGCTACTGAAATGGCAGTAGATAATGTTAAACAAGTTGATTCTGAAGACAGTTAGACTAGATCATGTATTGGAACTGCTCACAACTCCTCTGATACAACCTCCCATCACTTGACAATGCCCTCTGGGCCACCTGCTGGTTAGAATGAGAGAATTTTAGACATTCTAGTCATGAGATCTCTTCAGTTAGTTCCATTTACTGAAGAGAATCAGGTCTTCCATTCCTAATACTCCTGGGTCCATAAGAAGATGTGTTAGTTACATTCCAGAAGGCAGTTCATACTAAACCACACAGGAGGTGTGTGTTGCAGCAGGGCAGCAAGAAGGCTTCACTCTGTCTTATGAAAGGTATGCCACCATTGCCTTACATGTTTGAGTTTTGCAGAATTAGTTGCTGCAACTAAAGGCAGAGGTCTTACTACCATTCCAGTATATCTTGTGGCAAGGTTGTCTCCCCTTTTGCTGTCATCTGCTTTGTTCACCACAGAGTCAGGAGTCCTCAAGTGACAACAGGAGCCCAACCTGCAGGAGGAGCAGAAGATGCTCTTCGGGGGATGAAAACCAGGAAAAGTGCTGGAGAGTCAGGAAAACACCAACTGAGAAGGGAATCTCAGCAGACTACTGAATCTGTGGTGCAGTATAAAAGAGAGTTTTGACTGGGACTCCAATAGAATTGTTTTGATCACAGTGGTACTGTGGATGGAACTGAGAAAGTGGCAGTTAAGTGAAAAAGTAAAATAAGATAAAACAAGAGTACAATATATAAATTGCTATCAGTATTTTTTCTGCAATCTTTTCATTTTCTCTGCAATATTTGTATGAGCATTTTTAAGTACTTTTAATTATAAGTCACTCTAGGTTCTTTTTAATACTGTTTTTTTTATTTTGTAGTTTTTTTGATTTAAGTGGTATCCATGCAGGATTTAAGTAGCAAATACTAAAATTTGAAAGTTGTTCTAGTAGCTTTACCAGCGAATAAGTATAGAACCAGTCACGTGGTGCTGGGCAACCATGGTAAAATTGTGCAGACTTGGTGTTTTCCAAGTAGTTTGCCTGGGGCCGGCTGCAGCAATGAATGCTGCTGCACCATTTTACTAAATATTTTTTTGTTGCATTTGTTTTTTTCAGATTAGATTAAAAGTGCCTTTTATGAGGATTTTTCCCTCCATATGGTTTGTTAAACTTCGGTCCTGTTAACTGCATTGTTTGAGTCAAGCTAATGTTTATCTGTACACAGCACAGAGCCCACTGTATCTGTGAATGAAGTCCATTTCGGTGTATTTTTTGCCTTGCAAACAGTCATACAATGCTTTGTTGTTTCTCTTGAACTGATTGTACCAAGACAGGACCTTAATATATAGAGAAGTGGCTGAAAGTCTATATTGCAGCAACGTCTGGTGTTAACTCTGTATTACCGCCATACAGAAAAGTATAAGGGATCAAAAAATTTAAGTGTCCTATTTTGTTAGTACTTATCCCCTTAACATAAAAGCTGTGATTGCTAATAAGGATTTCTGCTTTGAGTGCTTAGTAAGGTTATTTTTTTTTCTGGAGTTACAGGTGTATCATCATTTCCTGACTCTTTCCAAGGGTCTAAGAGTTTAAGGATTTTCACCAATATCTTAATTGTAAATGCTATTATATATTTTATGCTATATATTTTGCCCCTTTGTTTAAAACAGTTGCTCAAGTCACTTATTAGTTTAGCCAGTGCTTATTCTGGTATCTTTTTAAAAATATTGATAGATGACCTCTGATTTTCTTTTCTTTCTCCCTGTTTTCAAGGTTAAAAATGTATTTGTACAGAATAGTACATGCACGGTTCTACTGCACTCATAATTTAAGCATAGGAGGAAAGGAAAAAGGGGAAGTTCAAATAAGACAAAAGACAAGAACAAGGAGGGAGCGGAAAAGTGGAAGTGGAAGAAATAGAATTTTATGTGTGCGAAAGGAATACAGCAATGGATTTGTCAAGAAATTATCTCTTGATATTGGTCCCTGATTCATATTTGGATAAATCCATTACATTTATTGTGGAATACACATAACTTTAAATTGGAGATTTGATCTGCATATGCAACCTGCATTTTTTTCAGGAGATTTGACTTGAAATTCATCATATACTTTTAAACTTCTCAAGCTGGGATACCGATTTAGACCTGGAAATCTGAAGAACTTGAAAACCCCATTTTGCACACATTTATATCACTGCACAAGTTTTGCATATTTTGCACACCTGCTTCTTGTTTGCATAATTGTTTGATTTAGACCTGGAAATATGAAGAACTTGAAAACCCCTTTTGGCACATATTTATATCTCTGCACAAGTACTGCATATTTTGCACAGCTGCTTCTTGTTTGCATAATTGTTTGCTCAGTTGATATACATTATCCATTCTGAGTGATCCTTTACACTTCTAGCAAACTATATAAATTGTACTTAATTTATATAACTTGTTTTCTGCAGTTCCTCGATTTGTTTTCTGAACCTGAGAAATTGTTGAATATATTGGGTTAATTAATGTACTGAGTTAATTATTGCTGATCTGGCAGTACTGATGATATTGGATAATACTTATTTTATTTCAAAAGTCTGATTGATTATTAATCAGTCTGGCTTATAGATGGTCAATAGATTAATTTGTTAGCTCAAAGCTGACTGGTTACTGACCAATACGATAGCATTAAGGTGTCCTTAGAAGCAATTGAAGGATTTTAGGCAATAGAGATATGGTGGTAACAAGAGCGCAGTCAATAAACCTAAATACATCATTGGCAGTCAGAATGGATATGTCAGTATTAGGGTCTGATATGGAAGAATTAAGAAAAGATGAGAAATAAGGGAGAATGGAAGATCAATATTCAAATCCAATTATAGGAAAAGGGGAAGAGAACAAGAAAAGACTAGAGATAAAATCTGGAAAGAAGGATAAAAACAAAAAGGAAAATACGAATATAAGTGAAAGTGAAGTAAAGTTAAGTAGGGGTAAAATTGGGAAACAAAAACAGACTAAGAAAAAAGGGTCAACTACATGTAATCATGATGTAAAACAAACAAGGATTTCACCCCTATTAATCAAGAAATTACTAGTAACTGAGCTTTCAAATAGAATTAAATAGATTGATTGTAGTCAAGAGATTAATGTACAAAGTAAAAATATAATTGTAGGATTAAGTGGATTTTCTACTTCAACTCCACTTATAGTTCTTAAGGAAAGATTCATTAAAAGCTCCTGTTTGGTAATTTTGTAGTGGCAACAATCAAGAAATTAGCTTAGATAAAATTGGATGGGTATATCCTGACCAAGAGTTAATGGTAGTTATAGAATATACTCCAATTGTTACAAGAAATAAGACATAGGATCAGACTAAGCATACAGATTTTAAACAAAAGTACATGGATAATATACTATCAGCATTTCAAAATACTATCAAGGGTCTCAAAGACCTAGATGAATGTTAGAAAATAAAATAATCTGGAGCTGTTAAAGTTAAAATTAAAAGCTTAGTGGAAAATGGGTTGGAAACAAATATTGGTCCCTATGCACTAAGAAATGCAGTGCCTATGCACCGCAGATCTGAGGCATGTAGGTTTCTGCATGGGTGAATGCTGCACTGCAGGAGTCCCATGGACCCCCAGCAGCATTCACCAAGGGTGCTAAGTGCAGCACAAGACATTTATGCACCCAGGTCCAAAGCCCCTCAGAGATGACTGCACAGGAAGCAAGCTGGAGACATGCCTGCTCTATACAGTATTCACAAAGCCATGTAGTACCAGGTGGAGGGGGCACTGAGTATGCCTGCCGAGACCAGGCATAGCCCAATAAATGCCCCTGTGCACACTGGTCACCAAGTGTGGTGGCACCACATTATGGTCCACCTTGCTGCCCAAGCCCACTATGCTGCAGTGTAGGGCTGGGCAGCTGTGCAGGCACCTGCCCATTGAATGCTGCACTGCTGCTATACACAGCTCCTCTCCACCAGCCATGCCTTCTGCAATGTTGCAAGGGATCCATTCAGGGACCTGTATGGGAATCTGATTGGATTCCTGCCTGGGTCCGTGGCTGTGCCACAACCATGTGAGTGACCATGCATGCTGTGGGGGTGTGGCCATGGACTGGTGCCCAGTGAGTGTTAGCTGTAGCATATACTGCTTACCCTGTGCCTGTCTGGGGCCATGTAGGTATGAGAGTGGGGTACATAACACAGGTGTCTATTACTCACCTGTTAGTGCATAGGGGCCAATAACAGTAGTAGGAGGAGGAATAGAGAAGAATCTATGATGTACTATCCTACTGCTATTAATGAAGAAATTGTATGTATTATGAAGAACCAACATGCTGCAACTCTAATATTGATGGAAAAGCTTATAGCCAGAAGAGGGGAAATATATACACTTAAAGAAAATATTGTGATAAATGGATTCAGATTGGATGATGTTTTGCATACTCTTGATAAGATACATCCTCCAAAAGAGTCATCGTCTATAACATTAGTAGAAACTCTCTACAAAGAGCAGGTGCAGGAATGGTAAGACCTGCTTTTTGACATTAATAATCCCAGATAATATTCTAGGAAAGGAACATGGTATTAAACAAGGGCAGGAAGGGAAAACTGATGAGGGAAAAGTAAAAAAAAAAAAAAAAACTTCAGTAAAAAGACAATGAAGCAGAAAAATACAAAGTAATGCCATGCTAATAGGAAAACTAATGGATCAATATTTGAAAAGGATAAAAGAGTTGAATGGACACAAAAAATAGAAAATAAACATTGATATCCATGGAATTCTCATAAGAATCAAAAAATGACAAGGAAAAGCAAAGCCAGAAAGTGGATGATGACAGTAACAAAACAAAAGGAAATACTAAAAATGCTCCAAGAATACACAGTATTGAAAATTATATAGTAAGTGAAAAGGAGCAGTGGAATAAAACAGCAAATGCTGAATTGAGAAAAGAGGACTGCTTGAAATTATGTGGTCTAAAGAGACTTGAAAATGAAACTAAAGAGTCCCTGAAAGAAATGATAATAAAAATCTTTAATGAAGTTTTGTACTTACACATAGAAGAAAGTCATATTTTGAAATTACAAGACCATCTAATTCTGGCTATGCTGACTTTGTATTAATAGAAGTGGCGCAAAAGCATGTAGCAAATTACGTATGGAGAAATGTTCATCCGATGGAGCAGCTGAAATTACACATAGATATTATAGATGGGTCAAGTCAGAATGTATTAAAGAATGATGAGCATTTTGGAAAAGAACCAGGGACTTTATCAATTTTTGGATATTCTAGACTGTATAATGAGACACCAAAATAATTGTAATGGTCTATCTGTAACTTTTTCTCCAATATACTAAAGATAAGACTGGGAAGAAGGGGAATTATGGAAATACGCCAGCATGAAAGCTTAAGGGAAGATAGGTTTATAGATTGTGCATAAATGAGTTAGTGGCTAAGAGGATTCTAGAGTGTTATGAAAAGCTAGACAGAATGGGTATATATGTGGTTGACTTAAATATGATAATGAAAGATGATTCAATGTTAAAAGTAACTAAGAAGGTGATGAAAATTGGAAGAGAATGTCAAGGGAAAACTGTAGTGACATACATAATCGATTAATTCATCCCTGTAACTAACATATTCCAGGCCCTTGAAGATCTGAATTGACTGACACAAAGAATAAATGAGATAGAGGGGACCATGAATGAATCTGTTCCATCATCAAGAAGTGAAGGCAGCTATAAAAATAAAGATATAGAGATGGATACTATGACTTTTTTAACATGGAATGTAGCAGGGTACAAAACAAAAATGCAAAATCCAGATTGTATGAAATTTATTAAAAAGTATACAGTTAAATGTATGCAAGAAACATGGCATGATGCCTCAGATAGCATCAATATTAATGGACATTTAACATTCCACTGTCCTAGTAACACATTATCAATACAGGGCAGAAGGCCCAGGGGTTTAATAACACATGTTATGATAGGGGTCTCCAAAAAAATCAAGGAATTAATTAAGAATGGCTTTTTCATGGTAAAAAGACTTGGTACTCCAAAAATGCAGATACTAATGATCACATATTATTTTCCACCAGTCAGGTCCCATTTTTACAAGGAATGTATTTGGAACTGGTTAGAAAAAATATTGTTGATGTATCTTTGTAATACCTAGAAGATTTGTTTCCTGTTTTTGAAAGATTTTAATGCTAGAGTCTGGAATTTTGATCTAATATTAGATAACACAATTATGAAATGGATATACCCAGTTGCTGATGGTGAAAAGTATAACACCAAGGATGAAAAAGTAAAATGGGAAGGGAATAAGTTATGTAAGAACTTAAAAAATGACAGTAGCGCCATACTTAATGGGTGATTAGAAGGAGATCTAGATGGAGCAACCAATTTTATGTCCAATAAGGGTGCAGCATTGCTGGACTTAGTGTGCTGGAGCAGCCCTCTGCACTTTTGGAATGGCATATCTATTCCAATAAGAACTGATAGTGACCATTTGCCTGTGTGATAATTAACACTGCAGAAATAGTAAGACAACCAGAAGTAATACAAACTGTAACTAAAACAGAACAGATTGAGATAAGACATAAAAAAAGATTAGTTTGGTCAGACAGAATAAAATCCTATATTAGGGACTGGTTAGAAGATTTTTTGGAAAATATAATAACATCAACGAATAAATTAGGGTTCTGTCTCATTCTATCATTCCCTTAGTAGCTTCTTTAATCAAATACAAGCAATAATGTACAAGGAAGGGTGCTTTAATACTAAGAATAAGAAAATGAGCTGGTTTGACATTGAATGTAAAACCATGAAAAGACAACTTTCAAAAGTGATTAGAATGTATAGACAACAATATACCTTTGAAATTAAGGTACTCTTAAGGGACTTAAGAAAAGAGTATAGAAGTCTGTTACAGTACTAAAGAGAAACAAGATTATTATGCAGCACAATGGAAAAGAATGATTGATGCTATAGAGACAAATGATAGTAAACAATTCTGGTCCCTGGTAGCATATGGATGTAAAGAATGAATGGAAGAAATAGAAAATTATGTCTCTGTGGAAGATTGGGTCAATTACTTTGCTAAAGTGATGTTTAATGAGCATGGAAAAAAATCATGGTTAAAGCTGGATAAATGTCTGATTAAACTGAATTTTCATCCTATTACTGCAAGGGAAGTTAAGGAAGCCATAGGAAAATTAAAATTAAACAAGACACCTGGTCCAGATATGGTTCCAGGAGAACTATTTAAGTGTAAAGAACAACAGTGGGCAGAAATATTGCATTCTTTCTTTAATAAGTGAATCTTTGAAAACAATATACCTGATTTGTGGAGAGAAGCCATCATTATACCAATTTATAAAAGGGGAAACAGAAATTGTCCAAAAAATTATAGCGCTATCAGTTTATTGAACATAATAGGTAAAGTCTTTGCACAAGTCCTTTTAGTTCAGATCCTTAATGATATCAATAGGGCAGGGAGGGTTATCTCCAGCTCAGGCAGGTTTCCATCAAATGTTCTCAATGATGGACAACTGTTTTATCCTGCACCATCTATGTAAAAAATTTGTGAAATTAAGGCACCAAAAAGTATTTGCACTGTATACTCATTTTTCAACTGCCTTTGATAATATTGATAGAAGTAAACTTTGGGACTTGATGTATAATTGTGGAGTAGACCCTGTGATCATAAACTCAGTCAGATTATTGTATTCCGGTACCTGGGAGCAAAAAAGACTGGACTTAGTAGTGAATCTGTCTACTCAGTTTGCAATACATTTGTGAGTAAGGCAGGGGTGTATTTTAACCCCCACATTGTTTTCAATCTATATTGACCCTCTATTAGGAAAATTTCATTCCTAACAAACTGATTCACCAAAACTTGGCTGAGATTATCGTTCAGGAATGGCATATGCAGATGACATAATTTTACTTTCTCTAATGGCTAAGGGTCTGCAGGGAAAGTTAAATATACTGGATGCATTTGCTGATGAAATGAGACTAAAGATAAACATGACAAAGTCAAGTGTTATGATCTTTGATAATAAAAAATGCTGGGGAAATGGGCCATAAAATCACAACCTTTTTAGACCATAAAGGATTATACTTATCTGGGACTTTTTTCTAAAAATCTTCAGTGGACAGCTCATTGTATTTCACTGCAAAAAAGGTTATAAATACAGCCATGGCACTCAGAAGGTTTAATATAAGATTTGGGAAATTTTCTTTTAGGCCCCTTTTAGCTGCAATTAAAGTGCAATATAACTTGCAAATATTATATAGTGCTGAATTGTGGGACCAAAAGCACATAATATCTCTAGAAAGACCAGTAATTCAATTACTGAGATTTACTCTTGGTTCTCTGACTTCCACTCCAGCTGCTTATGTACGAGCAGAAATAAGATATGCTAACTTGTTAGCATTAGCAGAAACAAGGATCATACATTTTTGGATTAGCGTAAATGGCTTGCAGGAAAATAGAATGGCTCAAAAATGTTTAGAAAAAATGTTTTGGCAAATTAACAAATATTGGCAGTACCCATGGTTACTTGAAGTTAAAAGGATTTTAAAGTCAGTAGGGTTGGAATCACTTTTGGACCTAACATATAGAAATATTACAATATCTGTACAAGCTAACAAATATATAAAGAAATTACTGATACAAAAATATAAGAAAGAAGATATGAAAAAAATAAGAAACTCTAGAGTCTTGATATGGTATAGTAACGATATATTGGTGAATAACTACAGGTATTATCTTGACGTCTTAGAAAATCCAGAGCAGAGGAAAACCTATGCTAGGTTTAGAATAGAATTTCAAGACTCAAACGTACTTTTTGCTAAATTTAATAAAACAAAAGATTCAGGGTATTTGAATTGTTATTGTGGGGGGCAGGATATAGAAAATCTTCAACATGTTATATTAAAATGCCCGTGGTATTAAGGGAACAGGAAAAAACGGTTTCAGCCTATCTTTCCTTCTCTATAAGGATGTGATGATAACACATTGATTAATATACTGCTAACAAATGAGGAAGAAATTATTATATAAAGAGTTGCAAACTTTTTAGTAATTATACAGGAAATAAAGAAAATAAGAAGTAAAGCAATAGTTGTATAATTAATTGGCTAAGTTATTGTTGTACCTGTGCATAATTGTTGTTTTATTCTGAAACAAATATGTCTGATTTATGTAATTGGATAACTGCTTTTATTTATTTGTATTGATCTTTTAAGATTGAACAATAAAAGTTTACCATAACATACCATTCCTGATACTCCTGGGTTCATAAGAAGATGTATTAGTTACATCCCATCTTGGACCTCAGGATCCTGAATAAGTATATTGAATACAAAAAGTTCTCAATTAGGGATGGACAAACCAGCTCTGCCACACTTCCGAACCCACCCAGACTGGGACAACTCTGCTTTGACAGGGACAACTGAGCCTTTTGTGACTCAATCCAAATCATCAAGTTGGCCTGGTTCAGAAGTTCTGTCTGGTCGAGGAATAACACTCTCACCACCAGTACTGCATGGAAAAGGCAGGGAAGTGTGCAGAAATGAAAAAAAAAAAAGAAACATTTTCCCCCAATCTCTGTTGAATATTCCTGAGTCCCTAGACCATCACGTGACCAACAAAGGCAGACACATGTGATCCTTGGGCATTGAAGGGAGCCAACCAATGAGAGTCTCTGTTGTGTGATTTACTGATGTTCTATCCAATCCTGTGTGCCAACCACCACAGGACATCCCTAGGAAACAGTGCATTGAATGCATTTGAGGCTTTGCATTCAAAAGAGGTAGTCATGAGTTTGATATGTCTAGACACGCAACATATTTTATTTTATTTTTTTTTCTAACAGTGGGATCTAAAAGAATAATACTGATGCATTTCTCATACTAAAATAGACAAAAAAAGTGTTCTAAAATTCATCAGAGTAATCAGAACATTTTGAAAATAAATCGAAGTCAGAATAAGAACTGGGGCACAGCCGACCTGCCCATACTTATTCTCAGTAGTCTACCTTCAGACTCACGGCCATGGTATCTTCCTGGTGACTGGCTGTGCCCTCAGGCATGCAGGTTGCATACCTGCATGTTAAGATATAGCACAACCAACACAATTATCCACACTTCCTTTTCAATGACAGGCCCTATCAGTTTTGTGTCTCTGGTGCATAGTTGTGGTGGCTGTGGGGCTTTGCTTCACAGTCCTATATATATATTCCAATATTTGGGCACTTTGATCCTAGAAACAGCATTACAAACATTGTTTCAGTCTCGACAGTTGTTTGATCAATTGGGTCTCTTGATCAAGAAACTCAAATTTGTTCTTATTCTGTGTTAGTATCTGCAATTCATAAGCATAATGTTGGACATAACTGTGGCATGGGCATTTCTTCCAAAACTCTGTGGAGATTCTACCCTAGCTCAGGTGACACTGGTTTCTTCCAGCTCCCAGGCCATGGTCAGATGACTACTAAGCCTTCTAGGCCTGATGGAAACTGCCACTATGACAGTTCCCATGGTTGTTTGTTATATCTATGCACACCCCATAATGGATGCTTCATGCTCAGTGGGCCTAGGCATTAGATGCACTGGTCCCCTCTACTCTGATCATGGGTCCTCTGTGCAGAACCCTTTACTAGTGCTGGAATTGCATCTATCTTATTCTGGGGCTCCATTTGTTTACCTGATTTCTTTGATCATCCTCATCATGGATGTGCTGAAAGGGGCTAGGGGTGCGTTTGAGTGACCTCAACACCGGGTGTCTGTTTGTCTTTCAAATGGTCTCTCTAAAGCAAGATTCTTGAGATGAGAGCTGTTCTTGATCTTATGCTTTGAAAACCAGGCTTTTTTTTTCACATTCAAGGGTACCCACTACTAGTTTGGATGGCCAGCATTTATGTGATGCACTCTGTCAACAAACAGAGTAATACCCACACCTTCCCTCTCAGGAGAGAAGACATGTATGTTTTGGAGTGGGCTTTGGTACACAATAAATATCTTACAGCAATCTTCCTACCTCCCCCACCCACCGAACATCCTAGAAGACTGTCTCAACAAGTTGGTCGCTCAATTCCATCAGTAAGGACTCCAGAATGACATGGTCACAGTCCTCTTTGATGTTACAGTCATCCAAAATTAAACATTTTTCACTCAGTGTAAAACTGAAGCATTTCTGCTCACTCACTTCAGAGACTGGAGTTTTCTGGTGAGGCATGTTTTTCTTCTCTAGGGGAAGGGAGGCATCTTCAGATTTTTCCCCTAATCCCTCTAGTCCAGTAGGTATTGGTCAACTTACGGACAGAGGGGTTGACAGTAAAATTGCTGGCCCCTTCTGGCCCAGACAGATTTGGTTCCATCTGCTTTGGTAATTATTGGTTGAACCGCTGACTCTGCTCTCTTTACGAGCAGAACTGTGTTAAAGAATCAGAGCTGTCCACTGCTTCCAGATAATTGGACCAGGAACACTTATGCCTGGTACCAGACGATGTAGGACTCACCTGCTTCAGGGTCTTGTGTGTGGTTTCAGATGTTTTCCTTCAAGCTTATAAGCTGACTACAAGGCAAACATATTCCCTAAAATGGAAAGATTTCAGTATTTGGTGTGCATCTCACTCTTAGAATCCTTTCTTATGTCCACTGCAGCAAGTATTGGTTTACCACCTATCCCTCTTAGACTCTAGCCTCAGTATTCTTTAGGAAAGGTACATGTTTTGGCAATTTTAGATTTTATGCCCTCATTGAAGGTAAGATGGTGGCCCAGCTGGAGTTTCCTGCAGGTTACTCAAGGGACTCCTGCATATGTGCCCCTTGGTCCATAAATCAGTCCAAGTGTGGGACCTTTACTTGTTTATGGAATCCCTTACAAAGCCTCCCTTATAACTGACTGCCACTTGTGAGAGGCACTTCCTTTCCAGGAAGACTTGAAAACTGCTCCGATAGCTGTCCAAGTTCCAAGCTTTTGTTGCAGATTCTCTGAACCTTGTTTTTCACCCAGATTGAGTGATTGCTTTCTTAAGGTGGTTTCTTACTTCCCTTTAAATCAGATTATAACATGGGCCAAGAAATACACAGATACAATTGGCAGAATTTTACCCCTTGACCATTCATTAATGACTGTTAATGAACAGTCATGGTAAGAACTCTGGGTGGCATAATTTGTCTGGCAGTGCACAACTTGTTGACTCTCCAGCAGCAGAAGTTTGTAATAGCTGTCATTAAAATGTTAGTAAGTAAGAGACCTAATATTTGGGAAATAACCCACCCACCCACCTGCTCTGCGGAACTCTGTGCAGTCACATAGTTCTCTACCCCTGTCATTCCTGATTGTGGAGAAGACCCATAGTGTTAGTCCCCATCGTAACCATTTCTGGAGAGAGTAATGAGTGAGTAACTCAGCTTGGCTGCAACCGGCAGATAGTAAGCACTTGGGAGAGAATGTGGTAGTGTATCTCTCAGGTCTACAGAGCTGGAAAAGCAGTTTACGACTCTCTCCTGTTTTTTTTTCTCAGCGTGAGCATGACTGGGAGAGACAGCATTTTCCACTGTGCAGTTCAGAAAGAGAGTGAGAGCACTTTCTACGCTGACCCTGCCGCTGATCAGCGCTTGCTTAGTTATGCCAAAGAGAAGATAGCGACAGTGGGTGGCAATATGCAGGGGTGCAAGAGTGCTGCTACCTGCTGTTAGGTGTAAGAGAGACAGAACACTGTGGGCATGGAGAAAGGGTGGGAGTCTGTAGAGAAAGTGAGACAAAGAGAAGCTCACGGTGATGTTAAGAGCAAGAACTCCTGTCTGTGTCTCTGTACACACAAACGTAGTCAGCTTCCTAATGTCTCAAAAGACAGAGAGCGAAAAGGACATGTCATTCTAAATGTCACTGTCCCCTTTCTCTCTCTCTATTCATGTTCAGTGCAGCCAGTTCGGGACACACTCGACAGGGAGACAGGACTCGGATAGAGCAGTGTGTGCTATAGCAGCAGCCCCACAAAGCAGGAGAGATGTGTGAGTTGGGGGGGGCTAAACAAAAGGTAGTAGGCAAGGTAGCAGAGGTTGTGATGGACAAAGCAAAGTCACAAATTATCTCATTAATGTATGTATGACATTTGTTTGTCCATCACAACAATGCAGCATGCAATCTTTGTTAGGGACTATTTCGCAAGGTGGCAGGATATAGTACCCTTTTTTGCTGTTTAAATAGCAAAAAAACACATTTTTGGATTTTTTTTTGTTTAAACATACCCAATGTTATGAGCATATTAACATACCCTAGGGTTTGCGATTATTGAGGATGAACGCACACACCAGGTGCTATGATAGCACTTAGCCTGCAGCCACGTGCCTCACAATGCACTCAAGGTATGCGTTAATCCCTAATAACTGCACACCCTGTTGGGTGTTGATGCCTATTATTTGTCTCCATGTTTTTTTCTCCTCTTTTCAGAATAGTGGAGATGTTTTCCTGCATTTGATGGCTGTCCATCAAGCTTTACACTTTGATTTGGGCCATAAAATGGACTGTAGAAAATCCATTTAAATGTTTACTTTGTTCACACCTCTGGATGGTCAGCATCCTGCCTTGAAGCAGTGCATTTGGTTGTCATCTTGCTTTTTTTGTTACCAGAAGCAGAGTAATGAACCTCATGGTTCTCTCCATGGCCACACCATGCATAGCATGACTGTATGCATGGCTTATTTCCATAACGTCTCAGCTGCTGACAAATCTGCTGCTGGCATGTCAGGTTCTATCCACACCTCCTCTAAGCATTAAAGTCTATACCTGATGTCTCATAGACAGGCTGGCTTCAGCATTGCCATCACCCTAAGTCTTCTGTTTTAATGTCCTATCGGTCCCTTCTATAGGGCCTTCCTCCACTTTTTTTATGTATTGCTTGATAGTCATTGCAAATGCATGGCTCAATGGAGGGAGAGGTGAACAAGATGATGAGCTCACCCTCCTCTTACCCTTTCATGTCTGTAAGGCAGGTGGCATGCTATTGAGGATGTACCAGTTGTTTCACACTGGGTCTTTTCCAGTTTTGCACCCTGGATAAGTTTCTCAATTTTCTGGTTCTGTTACTTCTCTCATGCGCCTGGTTATGGTTCTTGTCCCCTGGTCATGTCTGTTTTTTCCTCTGAAGTGAGTGGCTTCACTGAACCATGCAGACCGTAACTGCCATTTACATTTTTCTGTGGCACCACCCAATTTGACTGAAAAAGGTACCATAAAAGCAACATTTAGCCACTTATAAAAAATACTGTACAACCCTGTGTCATCGCCAATACAACTTCAGCACAATGTACAGAAATAGAAAGAAGTTGAAGCTCTGAACGGCTTTTCCGACCCATGGTTAACATTGCAACTCTGGCAGCGCATGCCTGCTTCAATGCTATGCTGCTCAGTCTCTCTGTCAAATTCTTCAGTTTCCTCTTACAACCCTCACCTTTTTTGTGCAGTAGGAAGTCAATTTTGAACAGAATAATGATACAAACAGCCCTTTTTTCTCATGGTCTGCTCTAGGTCCTGACACCACTTTCACATGATCTGACTGCACTGGGCCACAAAGAGAGATCTACAAGGCAATACTGGGCAACCATGTAGGAGCAGCACCACCTGATTGACAAGGCAGAATCTGTGGACCTTTTAAAAGTAATATATATATATATATATTTAGATATATAGATATATATATATAGATATATGTGTATATATATATATATATATATATATATATATATATATGTTAGAAACAAATATATGCCTGTTTTCAGGGGTGACCTGGGAGCACTGGGTGGTTAAGTGACTTGCTCAGAGTCACACAGTATGCAAGTGGAGGTTGTGAGAATCAAACTCAGGTCTGGTCTGCTGGATGTATCAAGATCATTCGCACCTCATTCCTCTAACCTAGAGGCTATACTGCCAGCCCATATATATATATATATATATATATATATATATATATATATATATATATATATATGGGTTGAGGAGCCATTTCTATATTAAACCCAAAGTTTGCACCTTAATAACTTTGCAACCGTTTGACAGATTTGCCTGAAATTTGGAATACATGATCAAAATCCATACACCTTGGGATCTGCCAAGTTGCGTACCAGTCAGATACACGGCTACGGAGTTATTAAGCATGATCTGCATGTGCGTTTACGCTTTTTCTGGAATTCTACGGTCACGCCTACAGGTCACACGGTTTGCACGACCCACCCAAAATCTTCAGGGAACATGCGGCTGGGGTCCCTGATGTACCTTTTGAAGATTTCGTGAAAAAATATTAAACGGTTCAAAAGTTATTCAAAAAACAATTTCCCATTATAAGTCAATGGGAAAAGTTAACAAAAAGTTCGACAGTGTCGCAAATGCATTTTTACTTTCACGAATGGCCCTCTTACTTTCACAAATCCGCCATCTTGTTTTCAGTTAGTGATCAGAAAAATGCTTGCCATTTAAATTTGGGACCGTCTAGCAACCTAATTATTTTTGTATTCACCTAGTCGGAGCCTGAGGATGCTAGCCATGTCTTTATTTTGGGGTAAACACCCAGAAATATGTTTTCAAATTCTGGAAAAAGCACTTTCATAAAAGTACTGTGCTCACCCGAAAGTATACATAAATGTTTGAAAATTCCTGAAATTGCGACAGTACTTTTCTAGGCTGTGGGGAAATTACAGCAATTCTTTGGCACCCCGCTACAAAAGAACGGTTGGGAGTTTTGGGCTGAAATTTGGATGGAACACAGCTGACATCTCACAGATGTGCCTTTCAGTGTTGCATTGAAAAAATATTACACAGCGGCAAGGTTATGGCACTACAAAATTGACAGTTTTTCCCACAGGATAACATTACGGCAGCCGACGCATCACAGGAATCCTTTGGCACCCTGCTGCAAAATAATGGTTTGGTCTTTTTTTCCTGAAATTTGGAGGGAAGACAGCCAACAGCCCACAGATGTGTCTTTCAGTGGTTTGGTGAAAAAATATTACAGGGAGGCAAAGTTATGGCACTCTGAACTTCTCTTTTCTTCCCATAGGATAACATTACGGCATTCGCCGTGCCTTTCAGGGCCTGTGTCTCGGAAACGGTGCGAGATACAGACTTTTCATTGGAGAAATACTTAGAAGTACAAAACTAGCCAGGAAAGTCATAAATCATATGACTTTTAAATTTTTTTCCACGTCGGACGGTTCCTGAGATATACGCTATTTAGTATTCCAACTCCTCATTTTCTGCTCCAAGACCCATTATTATGCATACATTCATTATACTCACTGTATTTCTCTATGCAGCTTTTGGGGAAAACCAGCCTGTGCTCTTACAGTACTGTTACCGTTGCCCTTTCCGCTTGTGGTGCCGTACCCGTTTCACTTACCATTGACGTCTACGCCACCATGTGGGTTATCCTTTGCGCTTCATTTCCGCGCTATGCTTCTGTTATTTTTTTGCCATTTGTGTCTACAGTACTGTTTCTTTTTCTGTTTCACTTTGCGTCACCATGCCCATTGACATTTCCATTTTCAGGCACCATGTTACTATGTCACAACACATCACGTGGCAGACCGTTCCCGTCTCCGCCACCATGTGCGTTCACCTTTCTGTTCTCATCCGCGCTTGCATTACCATGTGTGCCACTGTTAGCGCTTCTGTTTGCATTGCTGTTCCTGTTACTATGCCACAAGGCATCACGTGGTGGGCCCCGCGGCCCATTGCCACATTACATTCACTATTTCTCATTGTCATTCTCAAAAAGAAGGGAAATTAGAGGCAAAAAACTCCGTTTAATGCATTAGTTAGGGTTGTTCCACAGCGACAAAAGTGAGAAATTGGTGATAGGTTGAAAAACCCTTGACCCCCCTAGCCCACCCCCAACCGGCATTAAAAGCGCATTGAGTAGTCGGTCCTAACTCTCACCCCATTCTCCTATACTTCTGCTGCTTTACACATGTGATGGGGTGAGAAAAAATATTACAGGAAGACAAAGTTATGGTGCTCCGAACTTCTCTTTTTTTCCCATAGGATAACATTATGGCGTTCGCTGCGCCTTTCAGGGCCTCTATCTCAGAAACGGTGTGGGATATGGACTTTTCGTCGGAAAAACTCTTAGCCCCCTGCTGGGGGCTAAGTACAAAATTAGCCAGGACAGTTGTAAATCATACGACTTTTAAATTTATTTTGTATGTCATACGGTTCCTGAGATATAACCTATTTAGTATTCCAAGTCCTCATTTTCTGCTCTGATACCCATTATTATGCATACATTCTTTGTACTCACTGTCTTTCTCTATTCAGCTTTTGGGGAAAACCAGCCTGTGCACTTACATTACTGTTACTGTTGCCCTTTCTGCTTGCGGTTCCATGCCCGTTTCACTTACCATTGACGTCTACACCACCATGTGCGTTATCCTTTGCGTTTTCATTTGCGTTTGCGTTTCTGTTATTTTTTGCCATTTGTGTCTACAGTACTGTTTCTCTTTCTGTTTCACTTTCGTCACCATGCTCATTGACATTTCGTTTGCAGGCACCATGTTACTATGTGACACAACACATCACGTGGCAGACTGTTCCCATCGCCACCACATGTGCTACCTTTCTGTTCTCATTTGCACTTATGCTACCTTGTACGCCACTGTTAGCGCTCTGTTTGCATTGTTGTTCCTGTTACTATGTCACAAGACATCATGTGGGAGGCGGGTCTTTTGGGCCCCACGCTCCGCTTGCTGCATTACATGCCGGAGTGCGGGCTCTGTGCTTTATCCTTTATGCTTTCATTTCAACTTGTGTTTCTGTTATTTTTGCCATTTGTGTCTACAGTACTGTTTCTCTTTCTGTTTCACTTTAGGCCACCTTGCCCATTGACATTTCTGTTTGCAGGTACCATGTTACTATGTGACAACACATCACGTGGCAGACCGTTCTATCTATGCCACGTGTACATTGCTGCCCTCTGTTCTCATTAAGCTTTGCGTTACCATGTCGCCACTGTTAGCTCTTCTGTTTGTGTTGCTCTTCCTGTTACTATGCCAAAGACATTGTAGTGGGAGCTGCGCCCTCTGCCACCGAATGCCTCAGGAGGGCCCTGTCTCCGCTGCTGCATTACATCATTATTTCTCTTATCATTCTCAAAAAGAAGGGAAATTAGAGGCAAAAAACTCCATTTAATGCATTAGTTAGGGTTGTTCCACAGCAAAAAAGTGAGGAAATTCGCTGTTAGGGTTGAAAACCCTAACTCCGAATTCACCTCCCCCAGCACCACACACACACACACACACACACATGCAAGTATGGGGGAGGACCAAGTCAACACAACCAATGACAGATATCCAGCAGCAGGTGACAGAAATAGCAAACAATTGTCTAACTGTACTACGAGACATCCCACCCACCTGACCAGGTACTGCATGCTCAGTGGAGATCAGCAGCAAAACTGAGGCCATGTACACCAAGCATCACATCCCTGATTGCAGCTGCACACAACATACCACACTTAGTAGTTGCATGGCCTTATCTACCGATGCCCGCACCACACTACAAACTGGTACTGTGCCGTTAGTCAATATAAATGCTGAAGGTGCATGATCACAGTTGTAGAAAGGTTTTAACACTAGTGAGTATACATTAATTAAGAGAAGTACATAAATTAACTACAAGACACTAGCATGCTCAAGATAAAAGTAGTGTTACATTTAGTATGTGATTTACATAGTAGTACATTTACTGCAACGGTTTACTCAAGATAGAGGCTGATGTAAACGTATGGAAAAGCATTGCCTGTTCAATGCTGTGAAATTCATACTGCCAGTATCAGATGCATTCTTACTGATGAAGGTGTACTGCTGATGTACATACATAGACCTCAGTGTGTTTCAATACTAAAGATGCAGCAAGTATTCTTTGTAAGAAACAATGTAATTGCATGGATCAGGCCAAGCAACTTCTAAATATCATAGCACTACTGAGCCAACAATGACGTACCTGTATCGGAGATGTCTATAGGATAGATTTTCCTGTAGGCACTTACTGAGTATGTTGTACCTGAGAAAGACAATCTCATTGCATCTGTAATGACTAACTTATTCAAATAGTGATACATTTACTATTGTTGCAATGAGTGATCTATGCCACTTATGGACATAGTGTAATTTTTTTAACAGTTGTTTCATACTCAGGCTGTATGCCTAGTGTTTGGGTTTGCCACTCTTCTGTCACTGATGCTATCAAAGTGATAACTATGTTAATTGTGGTACAACAGGAATCAAGTAGGTATAGTATAGATATAAACAAAATGTCTTAGTATTGATTTAACTCACAATTGGGTAAGTGTACTAGGACAGACAGGACAGACTCTGTCAGTTATAATCACACTAATGTTTTGATGACTGTAATGATCAAGTTACACTGTTCATCTTCATGAGTTCATATTCACAGCCATTCTCCAGTAACTAGACAGTGTATGGTGTAACTGGGTGGGACACTATGTTGCAAAGCTACTGCAGTGCCTAGCAGAGGGAGAGTATCTACTCATAAAGACAATTAAGCAATAAGGCATGACCAACAGTTATGTTAAATGGTCTGTTAATCACCCTGTAGGGATTTAATGTTGAATGAGGTGTAGCTGAGTGCCACATGTCTCTAGACAGTGATAAACTGACCATTAACATAATACCTGGGAGTGGCTTATTGCTATCATAATAAAACTGTTTTTTAAACAAAATTAAACCATGTTAATCATATGGTTAGGCTCTACATGTATGTTAATAAAAACTAAACATAAGGCTGTTACAATGTTTACAGTCAATTAGAAAGCTGCATTTCTCAAACCCTTGTTATAATTAGAGATATTATACCTGTACAACTCATTGGTTTTGCTCAATTCTATTGCTCAAGCGGTCCACCACATGTGGTGTGGTCTGATGTGGGGCATGAGAGTGGGAGAGCCATGCAACTACTAAGTGTGATGCGTTGTGTGCAGCTGCAATCAGGGATGTGTACGTTTGGTGTACATGGCCTCAGTTTTGCTGTTGATCTCCACTGAGCATGCAGTACCTGGTCAGGTGGGTGGGGATGTCTCGTAGTACATTTAGACAATTGTTTGTTACTTCTGTCACCTGCTGCTGGATGTCTGTCATTGCTTGTGTTGACTTGGTCCTCCCCCATACTTGCATGTGTGTGTGTGTGTGTCTGTGTGTGTGTGTGGTGCTGGGGGGGGTGAATTCGGAGTTAGGGTTTTCAACCCTAACAGCGAATTTCTCACTTTTGTCGCTGTGGAACAACCCTAACTAATGCATTAAACGGAGTTTTTGCCTCTAATATATATATATATATATATATATATATATATATATATATAAAAGGAACCTCAGCATGCAAGCACTGAGGCAATGGTTACCCCAAAGGGCACTAGCTGGGAAGCCAAGTTTCAAAGAAATACCAAAATCACACATACCCCCATAATGCAAAGCAGCATGGGCTGTATATGCAAATCACCACAGCATATTATGCTGGTTCAACTTTAAGCAGAAATGTATGGTACCAAAAGGTCTCTCACACAGTCTGGAAAGGGTGCTAATAGAAAACACATAAACATGTTTCATCCTACCAGGTCTCATCAGTGTGCCTTGTCTGTGTAACACCCCAGTGGAATGAACCAGCTACCCTAAGATGGTCTACCTGGTATGTATATATATATATATATATATATATATATATATATATATGTATATGTATATATATAGAGAGATATATACATATATGTATATATTGATAGATATATACGTATTTATGCAATGGGGGTGAGGACAAAAAGTGGCAAATAGCAGTATTTTTGGCTAGTCAGACCTACAGTAAGAATATCGCATTTATCCTCACTGTAGGTAATAACCAGGCACTATCTGCACTTCAGCACAACTGCTTGCAAAGGTTTTGATTGGTGGGAGCTAGCAGCATGAGCAGCACAATCAGAATGCACCTGCTCACTTGCATTTCAGCTCTCACTGGCAATTTAATTTCTCTCCAACAGCACACAGAACAGTTTCATTTTCTCCCCTGTTCTTTCACTGTAACTTAGTTAAAAAAATCAACTTTCAGCTTCACACAATGTTAATTACCATTTCTCCTAAAAGTCCAAAATACCAGACAGAACACAGTGAATTATTTTCATTGTCTCCCCCCCACTTTCTTTCACCAAATATAAAAAATAACAACTTTTAGCCTCACACAAAACATTCACTTCCTTCAAACCCAAGCACACAAAAAAAGCAACAAACTCTGTCTCTTTTACTCTTACCACTCTCCCCAACAGCACAATGGCACAGCATCCTGATGCAAAAGTTCAGTTCTACGGAACACAACACTCAGTAATCCGGAAACAAAAACAACTAAATAAAGACATACCTATTTTAAAAAAATGAAAATGACGCTGATAAAAAAAACTTGGCCCATTGCATAAATGGAACATACAATACCCCCATCAAAAATATCTTAGATATTTTCTCAAAAGCAGTTTGACCTATGGTATCATTCGTGGCTTCGCTTAATTACAATGTCAAAGGACAACTGCACTCTGGGAAAATATCAGAAATATTTTCGATGGGGGTAGTGTATATCATATATATATATATATATATATATATATATATATATATATATATGATATATATAGAGAGAGAGAGAGATATCTATCTCTATCTCTCTGTGTGTGTGTGTATATATATATATCTATATATATATATATATATATATATATATATATATATATATTACCTGTACAGGAGTGCAGGTATAGTTAGGGATGAGTAGCCACTTCTATGTTAAACCAACATTTTTTCACTTTAATAACTTTGCAACCATTCATCCGATTTGCCTGAAATTTTCTTGCGCCATCTGCTACCATAGATTTCTGGAGCTGGCAAGTTGTGTTCCAGTTGGATGTGTGGTTGTGGAGCTGTGGAGTGCCCAAAAAATGCAAAAAAACCTTTTTTGCCCATTTTTGGCAAATTCCTTGCTTGTCTCTACAGCCTGAATGGTTTGTCTGTCTGGCCCTCTGTACAGACAGTTGGTAAGACCACATCTGGAGTACTGTGTACAGTTCTGGAGACCCCATCTCGGTAAAGACATAGACAGGGTGGAGGCTGTTCAGAGGAGGGCAACCAAAATGGTGCAGGGTCTGCACGAGAAGACATTTGAAGAAAGACTAAAGGAGCTTAAGATGTATAGCCTCAAGGAAAGAAGGGAGGGGGGAACATGATATAAACTTTCAAATACCTCAAGGGAATCAACAAAGTCCAAGAGGGTAGTTTCTTTCAGAAAAAGAGATGTGCAAGAACAAGGGGGCACAATGTGAAGGTTGAGGGGGAACAGCTCTGAGCAATGTGAAGAAGTATTTCTTTTACAGAGAGGGTTGCAGGTGCATGGAACAGCCTTCCTGAGGAGGTTGTAGAGTCAAAAACAGTGGGGGAATTCAAGAATGCATGGGACAGACATAAGGCAATTCTAGTGGGGGGTAGGAGGAAGTAGCCTGTTGGTTAACTAGGATCTGCAGCTTATCCATCAGGTAAGGAAATGGGCAGACTAGGTAGTCCAAGCAGTCCCTGTCTGCCATCAGATTCTATGAAATGTTCAGGGTGTATGAGGCCTGGGTCAGGGAACTGGCTTTTGAAGGCTGGGAAAAAAATATATTAATCCATTTAAAAGTTATTAAAGTTTAAAGTTTCCCATTATAGCCTATGGGAAAAAATATATCTCAGCCTCAAAAGCACTTTTTACTTTCACAAAAGGGTTTGGTACTTTCATGCTGCCACCATCTTGTTTTCAGTTAGTGAGGTGGAAAAAACATAGCAGTTCACAAAATACTGGCCCTAGGCAAAAAATATCACTTGGATTTACTTAATTGGGGCTCTAGGAACACAACCATTGCATTAGTTTTTCACCAGGAAGCCCAGAAATATGTTTTTAAAGTTGTTCCACCATCTTAGGCACTGACCTTTTGCAAAACGTCCATGTACTTTTGCAAAAGTTCCTTGGGTACTTTTGCGAAAGTCCTACATCTACAATGGTGGGGCTTTCACAAAAATGCCATAGTCCTTTCGCAAAAGCTCCTCTTCATAAACCAATGGAATTTTCAGAAAATTCTGATGAACTTTTACAAAAGCATTCAGCATCCCCAAAACACCACTTTCTTTGCCACTTCATAACAAGACAACAGTTAGGAATTCTGGGCTAAAACTTTTGGTGTGCCAAGTCATTGCCCCACATATGTGCCTTGTGCTGATCTGGTGAAAACATTTACACTGGTTGCAGAGTTACAGTAGTCTGAAACTGCAAAATTTCCAATAGGATAACAATGTGGCAGCCGATGCTCCTTTCAGCGCCTATATCTCGAAAAAGGTTCTAGATACATATTTTTTGCTAAGCATAGCTTAGTTCACCTAGGTATACACCTAGGTGAACTAAGCACATATGGAGGTGGCTAGGTCATGAATACAACCGCAAAATAATTTTTTCCACAGTTGCTATGGTTACTGAAATATTGCCAAATAAGCATTACAAGGGTTACTTGGAATGCCTCTAGGCCTGTGATATGTGTTTGCACTTATGGGAAGATGGGATCACAGGGCCCAGAGCGCCTGCACTCTCAACTATGCATGTTATTTATACCAACCCTGCCACCCCACCCAGCCCCCTCCACACCAACAATCATTGGGACGTGCCTTTGGGTGGTTGGGCCTAACTCTCACCCCATTCTCCTATACTGTACCACGTCAGCTTCCTTACACATGGAATGGTGTGAGAGTTAGGGATGATGACCCCAAGGCACACTCCAATGCATGTTGGTGTGTGGAGTGGGGGCAGGGTATTGTGGTAGGATTGGTAACCCTAACACCGAATTTCCAGACTTTTGTTGCTGGAATATTAAACCTAACTGATGCATTAACAGAGTTTTTTGCAATGGATATATATATTTAAGTATTTTCCGATTTTTCACTTCTTAAAAAAATGATCCATTGTACAACTGCAATAAGGCACTCCAGGATGTGTGTTATTGTGTAATAACATTACACTTCAAGTGCTGAATGAACTAGACCTGTGGCCTCATGCGTCAATGACCTGAGGTGTGACATTATTACACAATATCAGACACCCTGTTGTGCCTTACTGATTAATTTGGCCTTATCTAAAGCATTGTGTGGAAGCACAAACAAAAGTAACCCATCGTTTGTGCTGTAGTTTTCCTATTTCTTTCCTGCAGTCCTACTTTGGAGTGCCAAAAAGAAGTCTGGTGTCTATGTCAAACATAAAAGGATATAATTGAATAAAGGATGAGCATCTGGCACAGACTTTCTTCTCACCATCTCAGCTCACTCCTGCCTGCATCATTAGACCCATGCACTCATAAAAAAATAGTTAGGTGTCAGTCTATCCTTTACTTCCAAAGATCTAAATCAATTTTCTTCATGTGAAGCTCAATGAGTTCATTTATTTTCTTGGCAATCCCCAGAAGCACCATGTTTTGTGTTTTCACTGTATTTGGCACTCTCCACTGGGCTGACGGTTTAGTGCTTTTGGTGGCATGTCCATCACCTTTCTGTTTCAGCAGTTCAAGCTTGAGACATTTTTTTGGATTCTTATTCTGATGTAGGTCTGGCTAGAAGGGGACAGATTAATTAATCTACCCTTTACATAATTTAATATCGGCACCACAGGAAGAAGGCACGAGGAAAACTGTGCAAACCAAAATTTTCCTTGAGCAAGTATTTTGTTTTAAAAAACAATACTATCTTATATAGCAAATCAACACATATAATGTGAAATAACTGAATGGACATATTTACAGTTTCATAACCATATATTATAGTGATCCAGGCATTTTTTCTTTCAGTGTTACTGTAATATAATCTCTGAATAAATTAAAGATATTAATCCAAAACTCTTATGAAAAGTACACATACCTCCCCCCAGATAAGAAATGAAGCACTGTACTTACGTTTTTTTGTCACCATGTAGTATGACCCTCCACAACATCTGATCATCACACCCTTTTAGAGATCAGAACCTGGATCATATAACGTAGGAATTATTGAGGTCATTGCAGTCTTTTTTTGTGTGTGTGTGTGTGTGTGTGTGTGTGTGTTAGCTTAGAGTGCTCCGCAGGCTTTATGCTTCTGGTTGTTAATTAGGTACCACTAATAGTGGAAAACAATGTATTTTAAATATTTCTGAAGAGAATGGTCTTTCTTTAAAAGCATTGTCTACTGTGTCATCTCTTTTGACTGCACTGGGGACAGGCTTCTTGCTGCTGTGGGTCACACTTGTTGTCAGCCATGACTGTCTTATTTTGATTCTTTATCTCTTATCTTCCTCTAAGGAAATAATGGTTGGATTGGCTGATAAGTTTGTCACCAGACTGTATTAATTGTACTGAACTGGTGTAGATAAAGTGAATATCTTACAACATGTCTCAAGGCCATTGATTTACGGTGATTAAAACAATGAAATTCTGTTTTCAAGCCTTCAGGAATTGCACCGGTGATTGTTACTCTAATTTCCAGTTTTTACTGGGGTTCTGCTATCATTCTTTTAGTATATGCATAAATAATCAGAATAAAAGAAGGCTTAATATATATAGCATTAAATAAAGCAAACTGAAAATAATACAGGAAGGAATTATAAGAAAAATACAAGTTTTTGTAGATTTACTGATCTGATAGAAAATGCCAGATTCCATGAAATCTTTGTTTTTACCAGTGTTCAGGCAGCTCTGATTCAGAAATTTTACCGGGTTTTCCGGTAAAAACCGAAAATCAGTGGCCTTGAGGGTTATGGAAGGAATGGCTTTTCTTCACAGAAGGAAGAAAACATAAACCCAAAACAAAACCTGTGGCAGAAATAAAAGGTTTCAAAACATCTGCTCCTGCAGGTCAGCTAGAAACAAATGTTTCCAGATCATAGTACAACTGGAAAGACTCTTATGAATGATCAATTAATGATGTAATTTTAGGGTTTAACAATTGCACTCACTTCACAAGCTGGCACATTTGAAATGGTCATATACAGTATATCACTAAGATTTAAAACATAATTTAGGTATCTTTTTTGAACAGATGAGAAAAATGGTAGTGTCAAATACAGAAAAAATATGGAAACCAGAATAACCTGAGGTATATCATATTTTATCTAGAAATGAAGTAGATCAGCAGGCAACTTTGGACATAAACTAATTTCTACAGGGATACTGAAGGAATTAAGGTGGGTTATTGCATCAAGATAAGGAGGTATCTGATACTGATTTGATTTCAGCCACATTTTGGTATGAAGATTTATTAACAGACTCTGAAATGGAAACAAATTAGATCTGGTGTTGAAGTTATTAAAGACTGAACAGAACTTCAATCATTCAAGTCATATTGTAATAAAATGTGTTATACTTAATTTAAACCAAAGTCATACATTTGTCTCCTTCATCTCTCAGTCCATTAGTGGTTACTTATAAAAGTTCAATATAATATGATATGGAGACATTATTCTTGTACAGTTTGTCTACCAATATTACCATAATATCTACAATAAAAGAATTACAGAACATGTCAGACATACAAAGAAAATCAACTGACAAAGGGAGGTGGCACTGTGGTAATGTTTAAGGAGAAATATATAACAGAAACGTACAGACAATTGGTAGATAATTTATGTTGTCAAATATTTAACCCTAATCTTTTTTTTTTGCAGTTAAACATACTTTGTTAGAATATTTCTGAATATACATTCAAAATAAAAAAAAAAAAAAACAACAGAACTCTGTCACCCATGATATAAAATATCGGGATAGAACTTGTTCATAACCTCGTTCTCATTGGTAGGTCCACTATTGACAATAAATAAAAATAAAAGAAATGTTAACAAAGAACAGTAACAAACAAAATAACAGTGTCAACAATAGCAACAACCCCCAACCCCCAGACATCCAATCCCCCACCCTAACTCTTCCATGGATCAATAAGAGAGCTAAAGGTTAACAGACCCACATGACTTTGTCTGGGGCACAGGCACAAATATCTACCATCTAACATCAAGGGAATCCTTGGTGAATCCGATAAAAAATAACAACTTTTTTATTTAGTCATCTCACATGAGATAAATAGATAAGGGAAGCCAGCAAGTCTGGAATTTAGGCAAAGCATAGGATCATAGGATCATAGGATAAAATCAGGTACTTTAGCCATTAGGCTATTATTGTCCTGCACCACTTATCTACTCATATTATGGAGATAATTAGTTGTATACTTATCAACAGCTGTCTTAAACTATTTCATGGTTTCACTAGAAACTACAGAACTAGGCAAAGCATTCCATTGAGGCACTATGCATTGTGAAAACCAGGTCCCTCTCAAATTTATATTAAATTTTTCTCCTATAAGTTGATATTGATGTCCCCGATTTATAACCAGGTTTGTTCTTGCTTTTAATCCTAGGCATTCCCATATATCAGGTGCACTACATGCCCTACAAATCAGGCACATATCCCTCAATATCTCCTATACTGCAAGCAATATAGGCCAAGTTCTCTCAGCCTCTCCCTGTAGGGTAGGCCCTCCAAGCCCTTCACTCTCCTTGTTGCCCGCCTCTGGACCCCCTCCAACCATCTCATGTCCTTCCTCAAACTAGGTTGCCATACACAACCAGCATATTTCAATTGAGGTCTGACAAGGGACCGATAGAGAGGCACAATCACCTCCCTATCCCTACTCTTTATATTTCTCATGATAGAGGCCAAGATGCCATAAGCTTTTTTTTGTAGTAGCCATACAATGGTGAGACAATTCTAAATCTTTATTAATCCATATTCCTAAATCCTTTTCTACCTCTGTTTCTATTAACTGCACTCCATTCATAGTATACTAACATTTAGGATTGTGTCTTCCCAGGTGCATAATCTTACACTTAACTAGGTTAAATTTAAATGTTTTCCGTACTGCTATTTTATATATATGGTCATTGTTGCCCTGAAATTGCTTTGCATTTAGTTCATTAGAGACCACTGCCCCAAGCTTCATTTCTGTGAAAACTTAGCAAGCCATGCCTTAGCATTACAATGGATGGGAGAAATCAATATACTAAGCAGGTCAGGGCCCAACACAGACTCCTGAGGCACTCCACTGGACACGAAAGTCTAGTCAGACATCTCTCCTTTAATACATACCCACTGCTTCCTATCATCCAGCCAGGCAGCAATCCATCGAACAACATGAGAGTCCAGTCCCAATTCACCCAGTGTATCCAACAATTCCTGATGTGACACTGTGTCAAATGCCTTTTCAAAGTCAACATATAAAACATTGACTGATAGATTATTATCCAGTGCAGCTCTCACTGTCTCAAAAAATAACAAGTTGGTCACACATGACCTACCCCTTGTGAATCCATGTTGCCTTATGTCCATATATCCCTTTTCTCTCACATAACTCTCTATATAATCCTTGGTAATGGACTCCAGTATTTTACTAACTATACTAGTCAGGCTGATGGGATGATAGTTCAAGCAATCAGTTGTTGGCCCCTTAATGTGGATTGGAATCACATTAGCCATCCTCCAGTCCTCTGGTACCTCCCCATGATCTATGGAGGACTGGAGGATGGCCTGGTTTGGGTAACTTATAACTGGGCAAGTTCTTTAAGAAATCAAGAGTGCAGCTCATCTGGGCCAAGGGATGTAATTTTCATATTCATCAGTTTTTCCTTGACTGTATTAATTGATATTTTTATTGAATAGCTGGTTCTTTTAAGGGCACCCCATCCAAAGTAGGGCCAATAGCATAAACACTATTAAAGTATTTATTGAATTCCATAGCCATCTCCTTATAGTTGGCTACTTTATTTTCTTCCACTAGTAAGGGTCCCACTTTAATATCATTTTGTTTTAAAGATGCTATGCAACAATAAAAAGCCTTCTGGTCATCTGATACCTTAGTTGCAAACTTTTTTTCAAAATTCCTCTTAGCTCTAGTAATTTCTCTTTTAAGTTCTCTTAATTTCATTTTGTATTTAAATTGGTATATCCTAATATTGTTCTTTTTAAACTGTTTATAGGCCCTATTTTTTTTTCATTAACCGATGAATTTTGTTATTGTACCATGGTGGAACCTTTCCATTTAAATTGTATTTAACCCTAGTGGGGATTTTGGTTTATATCAACTGATGCAAAAATACATTGAATTCACTTCACATTTCAATGACTCTGTGAGCCCTAAACTTATTTTTCCAGTCCCATTTAGTAGCCGGCAGCCTTAATTTGTCATAATCTATTTTATTGTCATTTTTAATTACAGTAGGCCCTGGCCTGATCCTACCCTTACATACAATTTCTAACTTGACCATATTATGGTCACTTCCAGTGAATGGCTCCCAAACTCTGGAGTCTTTTATTTGGTCTATCATATTGCTAATAGCAGGGTCCAGAATGTTGGTACCTCTTGTTCCCTCTTGAACATGATTTTGTAATGCTAATGAATCGAGTGCCTCCAAAAATGATGCCTCACCAGGAGATGAAGGGATCCAAGAACTCTAGTTTATACCACTGAAATTAAAGTCACCAAGTAAAACTATATTTTTTGATACATCAAGTTCCCTGATACACTGGATTAGCACAGATGTTTTCTCACTATTCAGTGAGGGTGGTCTATAATAGACTCCAAACAGTATTTGCTTCCCCCAAGGGGGTATAATCTGTACTAAAAGCTGTTCAAATTCAGGATCCCTTGACAGTTCTAATCAAAAGCTACAGTGTCATTATGCACATATAGTGTTACTCCTCCCTTCCGTCAACCCTCTCTATCTCATCTGAATAACTGGTAACCTTCGATGTTTGTTCCCCATTCATCCTTTTTCCACCATGTTTCTGTCACTGCACACAGATTAATTTTTTCCTTTTTTAATATTACCTCCAACTCCTCCTTCTTATTAACTAAGCTGCAGACATTCAGCAACAGGATAGTCCAGTGATCAGAATTCTTGGTACCATGAATATTTTTACCTACTGTGTTTAATGAGGCCTCTACTCCCCCCCATAGAGTTTAAAACATTCCTAATTTTAGTGTTAAATCTATCCGCTAACACCCGAATCCTATGTTTGTTAAGATGAAGTCCATCTGGTAAAAATAAAAAAGGGGCATTTGAAAACCTTTGGCAATGCTGTAGCAATTATAAATCATCCATTTGAGCTCACCTTTCTAACCAGCCATTAAATCTAACTATTTCCTTTCATCTCTACACACCTGCCCTAGGGACTGGGAGAACTTTGGAAATGACCAGAGATTTATTTTTTTCTGCAGTGCCCTGCTCACTAGTTCAAAATCCTTCTAAATCTCCTCAAAATTTCTCCTCCCAGTATCGTTGGACCTATATGGAGAAAGACCACAGGGTCCACTGCATTCTCTAAAAATCCATCTAAGCGCTGCTTTATATCAGCTATCCCAGCCCCTGGTAAACAAGACATGGTAACTTGCTCTTTCCTGTTGTTACACATTATCCTATCAGCTGCTTTCAGCATTGAGTCACTAATAATTACTATATCTCTATGCTTTATCCCAGAGTTAATATGGGAAGTTGATGCAGGGCAATTACTGGCAGTGGCACGGCGGGAATCAATTAGCTCTTCCCTGCTTACCCGATTAGGGGGAACCACTAATTCATCATTTGCTCCAGAAATAGTGCAATCAGCTTCCAGACCCATTGATAAGATATTACCATGGCCCTGAGTTTCTACCCTCCTGAAAGGAGTGCTTTCTTCATCCTCTATCCCATCACATCTACTACTCAGTTTTACTGGCATATCTCTATCCCATTTATGTTTCCTAGGGCCCTTTTGGATAGTGCTCCAATCATCTTCATCCTCTGAAATCACCTCATCAATACTTGCTTTCCTCTTATCACAAGGTCCTTTATTTACCTGTTTGATTACTAAGTCCCTTTCAGTATTATCAATTAAGGATTTTGTTGTTTGCACAAACCTAGCAATCGCATTAGTGCTGGATTGTACTGCAATCATTTCTTGAAGTTCCCAAATCTTATCTTCAAGTTGTTTGATGTGCCTACAATCATCATAAATCTGACTCTGCATTTGTCCCGACCACCCCATCATACCACACATACTACACAATGTCCATGCACTACCTAGTATATCCTGAGTGACTTCATGACTCAAGGCCACGCCTACCTGATCACCATTCACTCCTGCCCCCTTCCCCTCTTTCCCGGCTGACACAGCAGACACAACTAATACCTTAGCTGTGTCTCCTTCACTGTGCTCACTGGCGCTGGGCTCGTTGGCACTGGGCTCACTGGCACTCACCATATCTAAGGCTTTAAAGTATAGGTCCAGAACTTCTGTGAGCTTTCTACTTCCGGTCCCTCACTACAGCCAACTAAAACAAATTACACAGGGGTTTGTCTGCTCTTAAAAGGTCAGGCAAGAGCCCCACACCTGTAAAAAAGCTGACAATAATCAGTGCCCAAATGAACAGCAAGTTGGGAGCCCTACATGAGCAGAGTGTGGTGTTGCCTATTACAGGTGGTGCTTTACAGGTTTTGCAGTTTTATCTTTCATTAGGATAAGCTTTCAGGGTTACTGCATTTCTTGCTGACTGATTGTTTCTGCTCTTACCTCCTTGTTTCTTTCATCCATGATTCTTCTTTTTTGGCAGAGCAAGGGCCCAGTCACCCACCCCCATCCCTAACCACCCCACACTACACTCCTTTTATAGGGTAGCACAGTCATGACATTTCTTGTGGCAAAGCAGGAATGGGTGTATCAGTGGGGTATCCACACAGTGACCTCATGTACAGGGGCACTAGTAATTTAACTTGTTATAACAAGTTATACAAAAAACAAACAAACAAAACACAAAATCAAAATTTTGCTTTCATTTTATTCCTTCTAATTTCTCTGACCAGGTTATAAACCCAGCAAATTATCTGGAATGGATATCATTAATTGCAGGCAGTGAGGAACACTTTTCAGAAGGGCAGTTTTACAGGATTTAGGACACTGTCTAACAACCTGAAGATTTTATGGCTCAGCTCCAGGCAGCATGGGCAGAGATTGCACACCTCAAATTTCATATTCAAGACAAAATATATTATAAGAGCCACTCGCCATATCCCAAACATTCAACAGAAGCACCTCATCCGCAGAAGGAAGTTGGTCCGGGAGGTTGGAAGGTGGTTAGGAGGGGCAAATCGGGTGCCCCATCACTCGGTTCTCTCCAGCATATTACCTTCATAAACCATATAAAAACTACAAACAGGTATCTGCCTCTATCTCCAAAATCAAACAAAGGGAAAGAGGACACTGCAGAGCAGAACTCTGCAGGACAGGAGCTACCACAACAAAACTCACCCAAAACAGGAACCAAAACAAAAAAAGCAAAAAGGAAATCCAAAAAACTTCTGATCATAGGAAACTCCATAATTTGAGGAGTTGATGCCTATCTCCAGGCAGGGGTAATGGTCAGATGTCTCCCAGGTACATCAGTGTGGAGAGACACTGACCGCATTGCTAAAATTGTTCAGGAGGCAGGGGAAAACATTGTTGTCCTGGTGCGCATAGGGACTGATGATCTCACCAAATGGTCAGTTGTGGAGACCAAGGAATACCTTACCAGGCTGGGTGACAAACTATTATCCATTTCATCTGGCATCTCCTTCCCTGAGATCCTGTCAGTCTGGGAGAGCAGGGCAGATGGATGGAAGGTCAGAGAAGGGGCGATAGGGGAGTTAAACATGTGGCTCAAGGGCTGGTGCCAGGAAAAGGACACATATTTGTAGAGAACTGGCAACAGTTTTGGGAGCGAAAGTTCTTTAAATTTGAATGACTGCATCTGACTAAGGAGGGAGTCAGTGCATTGGGGCAGAAATTTGACATCTTTGCATAATATTTAAACTAGCAAATGGGGAGTGGGGTGCAGCACCCCGTACATCGAATGGGAAGAATACCCCTCCCCCCTCAGCTAGTGGTCAAACAGGAGTTCAGCATGTTTGCAGTTCATTTGCATCACCAGGTAAGGAAAAAGGTCTGGCTTCCCATACTATGCACAGGGGAAATGCCAGACCTCACTCAACAACTAACACACTGAAATCTGTCCAATGGAAAATCATATACACTAATGCTCACAGTCTGGTAAACAAGATCCCAGACCTGCAGGCAATAATGACAGAGGCTAAACTGGACATAGTAGCAATTAGTGAGTCATGGTTTACCAGTTACCACATTTGGAAGACTTTAGTACCTGGCTATGTACTGTTCAGAAGAGACCGAGGTGCAAAAAGGGGGAGGGCCCTGTATGTCAATGAAAATATCAAAGCTACAGAAATTCAGAACACACATAAGGAGCCAGAAAAAACTGTGGGTCTAGCTAAAAACAGGAAATGGGACAGCCATAAGAACTGGGGCTGTCTACAGGCCCCCAGACTGGGTGGAGGACATAGACACATTACTGTTAGAAGATATACAAAACATGACCACTAAAGGGGAGGTTCTGATAATGGGAGACTTCAACATGCCAGATACAGATTGGTCAATACCAGCAGGAACATCTTCCAGAACTAGACACATGCTGGATTCCCTGGAGTGGGAGTGCCTCAAACAACTGGTACAACAACCCACAAGAGACAGGACTATCATAGATCTAGTACTGACTAACAGGGAAATGATCACAGATCTCCAGGTAGAAGGTCACCTAGAGGCCAGTGACCATCACATGGTATGGCTCAGTTTGGCCACTTCAACTATATCATCCCATTCCAAGGCAAAAATATGGGACTTCAGAGGAGCTGACTTTGATAAGATGGCCAACAGAGTTACGCTAGCCCTGGCAAAAAGAAACACAGGTGAGGGGGTACAGGCAAAGTGGGCAAGCATTAAGGATGCAATACTTGAAGCAGCGTCCCATTGTGTTAGAGAGAAAAGGAAGTGTAAAAGAAGAAGGGAACCATTCTGGTTCTCAAAAACAGTAGCAGAAAAGGTTAGAGCCAAAGGGCTGGCCTTCAGGAAATATAAGGGAATGCAGCGGGATGATGATAGGGAGGCATACCAAACTTCCCTAACTGAAGCAGGAAAGGCAGTAAGGCAGGCAAAGGACCAAACCAAGGAAACACTAGTACAAACAGTAAAAGAAGGTGACAAGACTTTCTATTGATACATTAGTGAAAGGAGAAAGTGCAGAGGGGGTACTGCTAAGATCAATGGAGATAAGGGGGAGTGTGAGGAGGAGGAGGACTATGTAAAAGCATCTATCCTAAATAGATACTTCTACTCAGTATTTACTGAAGAGAAGGTAGGGTAGGGTCTACAGCTCAGCACCATGGACATAGGGGGCAGGGAGGTGAGCACTAGTCCCTTCACAAAATAAACAATCCTACAAGAGCTCAATAAGCTCAGGGTGGACAAGGCAATGGGACCTGATGACATACATCCTACGGTAATAAAGGAGCTATGGGTGGAACTAGAAGAACCATTATCAGAACTGTTCAGTGAGTCTCTGAGCACAAGAGAGGTCCCAGAAGACTGGAGAGGGGCTCATGTGATCCCGTCCCACAAGAATGTTAGCAAGGAGGAGGCAGGGAAATACAGACCAGTCAGTTTTACCTCAGCAGTGGGTAAGATTATGGAGGCACTCCTTAAGGAAAGGACAGTGCAACACCTGGAATCGATAGGAGCACAGGATCCAAGACAGCATGGGTTTACAAATGGAAGGTCCTGTCAAACTAATCTCATAGATTTCTTTGACTGGGTAACTAGAGTAGGGACCATGGGGGAGCAGTTGATGTCGCCTACCTTGACTTCAGCAAAGCTTTCAATACTGTACCACATATAAGATTGATTAATAAGCTGGGTAGGCTCAGGGTGGGTCAGAAGTTGGTCAACTGAGTGACAAACTGGTTGACGGTCAGAAAACAGAGCATGGTAGTAAATGGTATACAATCAGAAGAGAGGCAAGTCACCAGTGGGGTACCTCAGGGATCAGTCCTGGGGCCAATTCTCTTCAATATCTTCATCAGTGAAATTGCAGATGGACTAGAGGGCAAGGTTTGTCTGTTTGCAGATGACACCAAGATCTGTAACAGAGTAGATGATCCAGATGGGGTGGGCAGAATGAGAAGATATCTGGATAAACTAGCAAAATGGTTGGAAGAGTGGCAACTGGAGTTTAATGCAAAGAAGTGCAAGATCATGCACATAGGGAAGAAAAACCACAAAGCCACCTATAGGCTGGGAGGGGAGTTGCTGGCAGTCACAAGGGAAGAAAGAAACTTGGGCATCATCATCACCGATGACCTGAAATCTTCCAAGCAGACCACTAAAGCAGTAGGTAAGGCTAGGGGGATGTTGGGGTGTATTAGTGGGGGTATCACAAGTCGGAAGAGGGAGGTAATAATCCCTCTTTACAAGACATTGGTTAGACCCCATCTGGAGTACTGCATGCAGTACTGGAGGCCACACCTTCACAAGGACATTAACCAAATTGAGGCAATCCAGAGAAAGGCAACCAAAATGGTGCAAGGACTGCATCAGAAAACATATAAGGACAGTTTAACAGAGCTCAATATGTGTACCCTAGAGCAAAGGAGGAAAGAGGTGATATGATCGAAATATTCAAACACCTTAAGGGCATTAACAATGTGAAAGAGTCTAACACGTTTCAGTATAAGAAAAATGGAAGGACAAGAGGACACAGCATGAGATTAGAGGGAGGCCGATTAAGGGGTAATGTGAGAAAGTTCTTTCTCACAGAAAGGGTGGTGGATGCATGGCATGGCCTACCTCAGGAAGTGGTGAATACGAATACAGTGCAGGGCTTCTAACAGGAATGAGATAGACATAAGGGAGCAATACAGATGAGTATGAATAGATAGGCCATTGACAGAGCAAAGGCCGATGGCACATTTATAAGGTAGAAAAAGAAATGGGCAGACTGGATGGGCCTTGCGGTCCTTATCTGCCGTCAGCTTCTGTGTTTCTATGTAACCATATACACCACTCCACTTGATTCTGTGAAACTCAGAGCGCTGGACTAAATCCTAGAATTTACCTCTCAGTGCAGTATGCTGGTACACCAGGGACAAGACTAGTGCCCCAACAGAATGTGGTCCCAGTTTTCACCTGGAATAAATACTGTGTTTATATAGCGAGAGAACGGAAGTTCAGTGGGCTTCCTACTTCCAGTCCCTCTCTTCAGCCAACTGAAACACATTACACAGGGGTTTGTCTGCTCTTAAAAGGTCAGGCAAGAGCCCCACACCTGGAAAAAGGCTAAGAATAATCAGTGCCCTAATGAACAGAAAGATAGGAGTGCTACATGGGCGGAGTGTGGTGTTGCCGAGCAACCATACACACCACTCCACTCACTTCTATGCAACTCAGAGCACCAGACTAAATCCCAGAATTTACCTTCCAGTGCAGTACACTGTGACACCAGGGACAGGACTAGTGCCCCAACAGAATGCAAATTCACTGAGGCTATAGCACATTTTGCACTTAGTGCAGTAAAGAATTTTTGAAACCATTCCACATGAGAGGATGTCAAATTGCCTTTCCAGTGGTGCAGGATACGTAGTTTCATTACAGCAGAGGTCAATGCCATATGTCCTTTATCTATATTAGAATTGAATCACAGTCTCCAAAAATAGAAATTTCCAATGTAAAATAGTGTTGGTGACCAATAAAAGAGGAGAGGAGCTGCTGTATTGATGTCCAAAAAGTTTGAATGTTTGGACAAGTCCAAAGAATGTGGTATAAGGTACTCTTTTCTTGAGCACAATAAGTTCAAGTAGGGGAGGCTGATCTGCCCATTGTAAACAATTTTGAAGGAGAATAATACAAATTGTGCAATATATTAAATTGAATTGATCGAAGTCGGTCCCGTTTAACAAATCTATATATGTCAGACGAAATCCTTGTCACTTAATTGGGTGGGTAGTTCAGCTGAAGGGTTTTCTCCCAATAAAAAGCAGTGGGCAATATCTTGTTTTACATCTGCTGACTAATTTCCTGATATGTATGGGAGATGTGTTTCACATGAATTGTGAGGAAAGATAGTTTAGCGAATAATAGTCCAGCCAAATTAGACCACGGAGAGGCACGTAAAAAACGTGAGACAATTTCTAATTCAGGCATATTGCAAAAAATATTGTGAGGAAAGACTGAACTTGGATTTAAAGTTAGAAAAGGAAAGGCTCACATCATCACTAAATAAATCTAAAACAGAAACAAAAACTGATCCTTTCCAATGATGTAACACAAAGGGTCTATCAGCTGTGAGTAAGTTCCAGTTATGAAAGAATGGTTGGCTATGGTCTTTCTGACATGATAGTTGGAGAAATCTACAAGCTGTAAATGGACCTCAAGTGACAAACCAGTAGGTGTTAGTCTGAGGTCTTTTCATAGACTGGATGGTGGAATATACAGTAAGGAAGGTGGTGAGATATGGCAGGATTCTACCAAGTTTTTTTCTATGTGTAACCAGCTTGGTAAGTAAGAGCTCATGGTCAAAGGAGTAACCATTGACAACATTTTGTTCCATGTGAAGAAAAATAATAACCCAATAGATGAGGAAGTTGAAGTTCCCCCAAATGGTGGGGTCTACATAATTTATTAAAGGCCCTATATGTTGTCTTGCCCAACCACAGAAAAGCTGTACAAAGATATCATTGTTTATTGAACCAGACTTTGGGGAAGACAATATTTAACATGTCCAAAGGGTATAATAAATGTGGTAATATGCTAATTTTAAGAATGTTTGCCCTTCCCCAAATTGATATGGGTAAGTGATGCCATCAGGACAAATCTTGCTCAATTTGTTTGAGTAACAGATCCAAATTAAGAGATTTCAATTAATGCACATCTCAAGTAACTTTTATGCCTAACTATGTCAGAGCTTGGGGTTCTCATTGATTACCCAAGTCAGTTATTTCCCTTTTACTACAAGAAGGGGAGAGGAGATATACAACCATTTTATATAAGTTAATTTTGTAACCTGAAAACTGGATAAAATGTGAAATAATCTGTAGCCCAGCTGGCAGTGAAATCTGCCAATTAGTAATATGCAGCAAAATGTTGACCACAAATGTAGATATTTTTAGTTCTAACTGTCCTGCCATTGTTCCTTTTACCAGTGTAGAACAGTTTATCATGCGGGTTAGTGGTTCTATATATAAGTTAAATATGAGAGATGATAAGGGGCATCCTTGCTGGGTACCCCTGGCTAAATAAAATACATCTGAGAGCTCATTGTTACAGAAAATCCAGGCTGATGGTTTGGTATATAATATTTGTACCCAAAGAACAACATTTATTTTATTTATTTTTTATTTATTTTTAGTTTTTGTTGACCGGGTAAGTGCACTAGACAAATCCTGCCTATTTTCAGGCACGACCCGGGAGGGATACAGATGAATGCCAACTGGTCTTGGAAACCAGATTAAGCTGTTGGTGGTATTTTTTTATGAATGAGGGAATGCACAGACACTGGGAATTCCCCTACTCTTTTTGATAAGTGCCATGGGATCTTTAACATCCACCTGAACTACCACCAATCCAGGTAGATGGGACCTCGGTTTAACATCTCATCCGAAAGACGGCACCTCAGAAGTGCAGCACCTCTCTCATGCTGCACTACAGTGTCAGTACGGGGATATTAACCCAAGTGCCAGATGTGGGAACTGAACCCACAGCCCTATGATCTCCCAGCCTAGGGGCGAGTGTGCTACCTACTGAGCCACTGACAACTGACAACATCATGGGGAATACCAAGTTTAGGTAGAACGGTGAATAAATAGGGCCAGATCATGAGATCGAATGCTTTTTCTGCATCCAGGAAGACCAACTCTGCATCAGGACACTAGTCCCTACACAAAAGAAAGGGTCCTACAAGATCTCGATAAGCTCAGGGGTGGACAAGGCAATGGGATCTGATGGCATACATCCCAGGGTACTAAAGGAGCTAAGGGTGAAACTAGCAGAGCCATTATCAGAACTATTTAGTGAGTCTCTGAGCACAGGAGAGGTCCCAGAAAACTGTAGAAGGGCTCATGTGATCCCGCTCCACAAGAGTGTTAGCAGGGAGGAGGCAGGGAACTACAGACCAGTCAGTCTTACCTCAGTAGTGGGAAAGATTATAGAGGCACTCCTTAGGGAAAGGATAGTGCAACACCTGGAATCCATAGGAGCACAGGATCCAAGACAGCATAGGTTTACAAAAGGAAGGTCCTGTCAAACTAATCTCATAGATTTCTTTGACTGGATAACCAGAGTGGTGGACCAAGGGAGAGCAGTTGATGTCAGCTACCTTGACTTAAACAAAGCTTTCAATACTTTTCCACATCTAAGATTGATTAATAAGCTGGGTAGGCTCAGGGTGGGTCAGAAGTTGGTCAACTGAGTGACAAACTGGTTGATGGGCAGAAAAGATAGCATGGTGGTAAACGGTATACAGTCAGAAGAAATGCAAGTCAAAAGTGGGGTACCTCAGGGATCAGTCCTGGGGCCAGTCCACTTCAATATCTTCAGCAGTGACTTTGCAAATGGACTGGAGGGTAAGGTTTTTCTGTTTGCAGATGATACCAAGATCTGCAACAGAGTAGATGATCCAGATGAGGTGGGTAGAATGAGAACAGATCTAGATAAACTAGCAAAATGGTCAGAAGAGTGGCAACTGGGGTTTAATGCAAACAAGTGCAAGATCATGCACATAGGGAAGAGAAACACTGAAGCCACCTATAAACTGGGAAGGGAGTTGCTGGCAGTCACAAGGGGAGAAAGAGACTTGGGCATCATCATCACCGATGACCTGAAATCATCCAAGCAGACCACTAAAGCAGCAGGTAAGGCTAGGCCGATATTGGGGTGTTGTGATAAACTGGCCTATGATAGATGGAGAGGCAACATGCTGAGTTTAATGTTCACAGAAGAAAATGTACTTTTATTGCTCCAAATGTAAGTTATTGCTCCAGGAAAGCACAATCAGGCAGTTCAACTTCTCCAACCTGGTCAGATAACATACAGGTTAACACAAAACAGTTCTTTCAGGCTGACTTGACAAAAGGAATCTTTGAACCACCTATGGGGGTCAGCAATTTTTCAATATACAGTCTCAAACAAAACATAAACGGTTTGAGGGCCAGCAATTTTTAAAGCACAGTCTTAAATCAAACATAAACGGTTTGTAGGCCAGCAGTTTTGAGTGCAGAGTCTCAAAGCAAACACAAACAGTTTTCCCTTTTATTCTTATTCATAGGTTGTTATTAGCAATACATTCCACTCACTGTTTTTGGCCCAGCTGGCTAGGCTGATCCTTTACCTCAGGGCTGTCTGCTCTAGAAATGGTCTCTTTCTCAGCAACAGGTTTCAACTTCTCCCCAAAGGATCTCTCCAATAATTAACCATTCTCCTTGGCTTTCTGCTCTGGTTCCTGTCTTACATTCCACCCTCCATCTTGCAGGGTTCTCTGCTTAGAAGTATCTCCTCCCTGCAGCAGTTTCCAGCTTCTACCTGACTCCTTGCTGGATTATCTCTGTCTTTTAGCAATCCTTCTAATTAGCAACACCTGGGGAAGACCTCTCCTTGCCTGTTCATGTTGTATTCCCTGCATTTCCTCAGCCTCAAACAAGATGTTAATCTCTTGTTTCCCAGTGTAGCGTTTACACTGTCACAGGTCTATTAGTAGGGGTATCACAAGTCAGAAGAAGGAGGTAATAATCCCTCCTTACAAGACATTGGTTAGGCCCCATGTGGAGTACTGCATTCAGTACTGGGGGCCACACCTTCACAAGGACATTAACCAAACTGAGGCAGTCCAGAGAAGGGCAACCAAAATTGTGCAGGGACTGCATCAGAAAACATATGAGGACAGATTAATGGAGCTCAATATGTAGACTCTAGAGCAAAGGAGGGAGAGAGGTGATATGATCGAAACCTTCAAACACCTTAAGGGCATTAACAAGGTGAAATAGTCTAACATGTTTCCATATAAGTAAAATAGCAGGACAAGAGGACATGAGGCATGAGATTAGAGAGAGGCTGATTAAGGGGTAATGAGATGAAGTTTTTTCTTACAGAAAGGGTGGTGGATTCATGAAATGGCCTACCTCAGGAAGTGGTGCATATGAATACAGTGCAGGAGTTCAAGCATGCATGGGGTAGGCATAAGGGAGCAATAAAGATGAGTATGAATAGATAGGCCATTGACAGAGCAAAGGCCAGTGGCACATTCATAAGGTAGAAAAAGAAATGGGTAGACTGAACGGGCCTTGCGGTCCTTATTTGCCATAAACTTCTATGTTTCTATGTTTCTACGTATCGACCTCCCTGAACACAGAGAAAAAATGGAAAAGCTTCCTAAAGTGATCGCTCGAATGTCTGCCCGCCACAAATCTGGTCTGTTCAGGATTTATAAGGTTCATCTAAACCTTACTTAACCGGGTGGCCAATATTTTGGCAAATATTTTTATATCTACATTTAATAATGAAATTGGGTGATCTGTCCCCGTCTTAGGGATGAGAACTATCCTTGCTTTGAAAAGGGAAGTTTCACAAAGTTCAGAGTCATGTAAGTAATTATAGAGCTGGGCAATGGTCAGTATAAATTCTTCCTTAAAAGTTTTGTAAAATAGGGGGAAGAAGCTGTCCAGTCCTGGAGTTTTTTTGAGACAAAGGGTGGTAATTACGGTGGTGATTTCAAAGTCCTGGATAGGGCCATAAAATAGTTTTATGGGGAGATCCGCAGCTTCTAGGAAATATTCAAGGTCCTGGGATGGGACAAGACCTGGGTCTGGGTATGAATATAGGGTCTGATAATAGGTTCAGAAAATGGCCATCATCTTCACTTCATATGTCATGGCTTGGTTTTGTGGGCCTACTACAGTGGAGATCCAATGGGAAGGACTCCATTGTTTAAGGAATGAGGCAAAAATTTACCATCTTTGTCTCCCTGGCCAATATATGTTGCTTTCATATGTGACGTGACATGATCCATCTTTTCCAAGACATGTGCCGAGTGCAGGGCCAGTAGCCTGGATAATGTTTCTAGGACATTGTCCTGAGACTGAGATGAAAGAGTCTTTTCCCATGCCCTAATGTTTTGCAGTCACTAGTTAACTTGTGAATTTATTTTCTTTTTCTAGACTGTGGCAATACGGTTCACTTATCCCCGCTACTGTGCCTTGAGTGCTCCCCATAGGACATCCTGTGCAGGAATAGAGTCCATATTTTCTTTTATAGATTAAGCTATAAAGGCTTTAAAATGAGACACTACGGAGGCATCTTTGAGCAACTGGTTATACTGAGACCAAGTGTGGGCTGTCAGCTTCATTGGGGGTCACCATGCTCATTAGGACTGGGGAGTGATCCGAAATGACACGGGCTTCAATCTGACAGTCTTGGATGAATGACAGCAGGTGCTAACTAATAAAAATCATATATACAAACATACAAAGAAGCTAGCAGAAGACCATTTGGTCTATCAAATCTGACCATATTGCAGGGTCCACAGCTTGAGCTAATGTCCCTGCCCTCCCTCCCCACTCTTCCCATCCTATGATCCTTACCTACCCCCTATGCCTATCCCAGCCTCTCCTAGAGCTGCCCTCAGTATTCAAGGAGATGACCTCTTCTGGCAGTAAATTCCAAGTTTCCACCACCCTCTCTGTAAAGAAGTGCTTCCTGATCTCCCTCCTAAACTTCCCACCCTCCAGCTTAAGATTGTGCCCCCTCATGCTATGGTGGTCACTCAGCATAAAGAGACTCTCCTTATCAACCTTATTTGTCCCTTTTATGTACTTGAAGGTCCCAATCATGTCCCTCCCCTCTCTCTCTCTCTCTCTCTCTCTCTCTCCTGTCTTCCAGGGGAGTACATGTTCAGTGTCCTCAATCTCTCCTCATATGCCTTACCCTGCTGATCAGCTATCATCTTTGTAGCCCTCCTCTGGCCTTCTCCAGCAGTTTAATGTCCTTTTGGAGGTGTGGGCACCAGTACTGAGCCCCATACTCAAGATGCAGTCTTACTAGTGACCTACACAGAGCAGTATAACCTCTTCTCTCTTCCTACTGATCCCCCTAGATATGCATCCCAGCATCTTGTTTGCCTTTGATGCTGCTTTCTTGCACTGCATGGAGTGATTCAGTTCACTAGTGATCATCACTCCCAGGTCTTTCTCCTCTGATGCAGATTCTCGGACTCCACCCAGGTAGTACTCTGTCCTGGGATTCTTGACTTCAATATGCATAACTTTACATTTCTTGGTATTGAAGCCAAGCTGCCAGATCCTGATCCACCTCACCAGCTTTTCCAGATCTCCCTGTGTGTCCTGCATCCCTTCAGCTGTGTTCACTCTCCCGCAGAGCTTGGTGTCATCCACGAATAGGCACAATTTGCCTCTAATGCCATCTCCAGTGTCAGTGATGAAGACATTGAACAATACCGACCCCAGCACTGAGACCTGTGGGACCCCACTGGTTACCTCTCTCTGGTGCCTATATAAATGTCCCCCCACAACCACCCTCTGGGTTCTGTCCCTCAGCCAGTTTTCCATCCATCTGGCCATTTTTTCCCCAACCACAAGATCCACCAACTTCCTGATCTACCTTTTGTGGGGCACAGAGTCAAAGGCCTTGCTGAAATCAAGATAGAGGATGTCTACCACTTGGCCCTTGTCTACTGCTTTAGTGACACAGTCAAAGAAGTCAATCAGATTTGTTTGACATGATCTCCCCTTCCCCATGAACCCATGCTGCCTCTCATCCTGGAGACTATGTTACTCTAGATATTCCACCAACCTTTCCTTTAGTTCGGGCTCCTTGAGCTTGCCTACAATGGAGGTCAGACTGACTGGTCTGTAATTTCATGGGTCATCCTTGGGACTGCTTTAGTGTTGGGACACTACATGTGCTGTTCTCTAGTCCTGTGGTACCACACCTGACTCTAGTGAACTATTAAATAAATCTGCCATTGGCCCTGCCAAGTCCTCAGCCAGTTCCTTAAGTACACTTGGATCTACTCTGTTCGAGTCTGGTGATTTATTAACCGTCAATTCCAGCTTTCCCTCCCTCACTCTATCCTCCTCTATCATTACATCTGTGTTCCCCTCTTCTGCTCCTGTCTTCCCTCCTGAAGGCACTGGTCTGTCCTTCTCCCTGGTGAAGACGGAACAGAAGTATTCATTTAGCATCTCTGCTTTTCCTCCATTATCCTCCATCCACTCCACCCCTTTTTAAGCCTAACAATCCCTTCCTTCTTATCCCTTTTCTCACTTATATATTGAAAGAAAGTCTCCTCCCCCTTCTTAATTCCTTCAGCTACCCACAGCTTCTTTTGTGCCTTTGCTCCCCAGACTTTCTTACTTGACACACTAGCGAACCTTAGGTAATTTTCCCTATCCACCTCTCTCTTGGTCTTCCTGAATTTTCTATAGACCAACCTCTTTTCCCTTACTGCCTGTGCAAACCCAGAACTGTATCAGCTGGGCACTGTGGCCCTTGTGGTCTTCCCCCTGGAGCCTAACACACTAATCTGTGGCAACCAGTATTCCTTCCTTAATGATGGACCACCTTTGATCCATCCCTATATCTGGTCTAATGTCAGACAGATGGTTCTTTAGCACTTTGCCTATTTTCCTGATGTTTGCCCTCCTGAAATCCAAGATTTTTGTCTTAGACAGGATGCTTTCCCTGCCCATATCAAACTGAAACCAAACTGTGCAGTGGTCACTTCCACCCAATGGCTCGCTAACCATTATTTCCTGTACATGCTCTCCACTTGTGAGCACCAGCTAAAGAATTGCCTCAACTCTTGTTGGTTCAGTGACACTCTGGGTCAAGAACCCACTCTGCAGTCCTTCCAGCATCACCTGACTTCTTGCACATGTTTTGGATGGTATGCTCCAGTCCACCTCAGGCAGGTTGAAGTCCCCTACAATTACCACCTCTCCTTTCCCCGCAGCTTCCAATATTTGTGAGCTCAATTCCCTGTCCCTCTCCTCACCCTGACTCGGTGATCTTTAAACCACCCCAACCTCACCTTTCTCCCTCTATCAGACCTTAACTGAACCCTTAATGCCTCCACCTCCCCTTCCTCTGACTCCTCCCTTGTGCAATTTATTCCCTCCCTGTTATAAATTGCCACCCCTTCCCCCTTCCTAACTATCCTGTCCCTCCAGTATAGTTTATATCCAGGGATCGCAAGGTCCCAGTCATGGTGTGATGTTGCCCAACTCTTGATTACTGCAACTATGTCCACCATCCTGTCTACTAATAGTGCCTGCAGATCATCCATTTTGTTTCCCAGACTCCACGCATTCAGAGACTCCACCCTCCACCTAGAATCTGACCTTCCTTCTCTTCCCTCTATTCTTCTATTCACATTTATCCCCTCTGTGTGCACCACTCCACAATCCTTTGTTATGTGTTCCTCACCCCCTCCAGTCTTTGCTAACTGTGTTCTTTCCCCTTCCACCTCCTCCTTCCACACCTGTGCCATCACTGTGGTGGGAGGGAGGTTCACTGACCTCTGCCTCTCAGAGTCTGTGGGCTTGCATGTCCACTGCCCCCTCAGTAGTTTAAATTAAGTATGGTGGTTATGTATTCCCCCAGTTTGTTCCTGAGTACCCTCAAACCCTCCCTACTGAGGTGTAGTCTGTCTGGTGAAAAGAGTGCTTTGTTTGACCAGGTCTCCTTCCAGTCCCCAATACAGATGAACATCTCCTCCCTGCACCATTTCCTCAGCCAGTCATTAAAATCCTCCATTCTTCTTTTCCTGGCTGTGCTGGTCCTTGGTACTTGTATCACCTTTGAGAAGGCTAGCGAACTTTCTTCCTCCATGCAGATCTTCCCTAACTCCCTGAACCTACTTTGCACTACATCAATCTCCTCCCCAGCTAGGTTGTTGGTTCCCAAATGTATAACTAAATTATGTTTTCTTCCAACCTCCCTTACTATTTCCCTTATTCTTGGGCCCACCTTCCCTGCTGTCATCCCTGGCATACAAACCACCCTCCTGCTTGCATCTCGGTCCCCTTTTCTTACCCAGTGAATACTCCTAATTATGGAGTTTCCTATAATTGCCACCCTTCCGTCCCCTGCATCTGTGCTCCCTGTCCTTCCTTTCTCACTTTTGGTACTAGCTGCTTCCTCACCTATCTGCTCCCTCTGCACCCTGGTGAACTCCACATCAACAATTTATCCCCTTAACTGCTTTTCCATATCCCTACCTGTCCCTCCCCTTCTGACAATCTGTATCTGATTTCAGTTTTCCCTTCCTTTTTCCTTTCCTTTTCTCTCCCTCTCCCATCCTCCACTCCATTTTGCCTGTCCCCTCTTTCCTGCCTATTCTGATTAATTCCCTCCACCCTCCCCTGTACTCCTACTCTCAACCATGGCTCAATCTGACCTTCTAGATCATCTCCCACTGCCACTTTCCTCCTTCCAGACAGTGGTGCAAATCTATTCAATAAAAGCACTCCTTTAGAATTTCCCACCCCGATGCTATTATCACATTCCCACCCCTTCCCCTTACTAGTTGCCATTCCTCCACTCTGGGCTCCCTATTCCTCTGAGGAAGATATATTTCTGTATACTGAATGTTACTCCCCATTCCCAACCCCAGCCTGATGTCATTACTCCCTTGGGAATCACCCCTCTGCCTTTCCCTCCAGTGCTCTGCTCCTCTGACTTCCCACACCATCCTCCCCAGCTCCCATCTGAGCAGCCTTATTTCAGCCCTTAGCTGCACCAGGTTCTTACACACAGGACATCCCCCTTTAGTCCACATCACCCCCAGAAAGACTGCTGCCCCACAGCTATTGCAGTTTACCACTGTCCTGCTTCCCACACATGTACCTATTCCCCCACATCCTCCCAGACCAGCCTGTCCTATCCTCCAGTTGTACATAACTATAAAATGACTATAAAACTATACAATTCCAAAAATATGTAAATATATAAACACAGGCTGAAGAAATCTAAAGCAGTTCTCTCTGTGACTCTCAGAAGAGTTCTAATTTAAATAAACACAGACTGAAGAAATCCAATTTTTACTAGCATATGCATGTGTTTACCCCTACATCGTGTATTGGGCTGATAAAGATATGACAGATGTATGTCCATTGCCCTTTTTGTGAAGTGATGTCAGAACCCCTGGTAGAATGGAAGTGATTCACATGGGGTGGGTGGGACCAATCCTGTGCTCTCCAGAAGCAACCAGCCACAGTTCTGGCCCATCACCCCACACTCCTCTGTTCCACTGCTTTCCAGTGAATCAGCTAGCAAAGCTGGGTCCTGCTAGTTCCTCCTCCCAACTTACAAAGTCAACTGATGTGTAGTTTCCTGAGTCAACTACACAGCATAGAATTTCAAACAGTAACAGCTTCCAATATTCTAAACAGAACTAAGTAAATATTCCAGCACAAAATTACTTTCAATAGCAGTTCCAACCCACAGCACTAATTACTTTCACCACCATCTTTTACCTTCACAGTAAAGACTATTACAATATCAAAGTGAAAAGAAATAAGCAAAAGAAATAGTCTAGTTGAGAAGATACATCATGTAGGGGTGGAAAAGAAGGAGAATACCTTGTCAACAGGATGTAATTTTTTCCAAGGATCCACTAACCCTAGTTTTTTCGAAAAATCCCTGAGAGTTCATTGGGCAGGGGTTGAACCTGCCTTTTTTCTTGTAGATCCTATCTAGGTCATTGGAAAACACTAGATTTCAATCTCCTCATGGATTTAGAGGTAAATTGACATAAGGACCCAGAGTGGCAGCTAATTTAAGAAAGAAAGAAGAGGTGTCCTGGTTAGAACCATATATTAATCCCAACACAAGCTCCTCTCTACCCAGTCTGCAATGGGCAATTATATATCTGCCTTCTGAATCTCAAATTTCATTTAGGAAAGCAAATGGGACTAACTTTGCACTCAAGATAGCTACACCTCTTTGCCGATGGCTGTTACCTACCCCGTATACTTGTCTGACTCAGCACTTATGCAAACCTTTCACTTGGTCAGCATGAAGATGAGTCTCCTGCAAAAAAAAAAAAACTACATGCAGGTGGTATTATTTAGATGTGTTAAAATACAGTATTTCTTTGAGTAATCTCTACCCCCTTTAATATTCCATGTTATTACATTGAACATATTAGACATTATGTATTATATGTAATAAAGCTGGAGAATCTAAGTTGACTTTGGACTATGTTACCATGCACGAGAATACCCTCACCTACTGCATCCCCACAATACCTAACATAACTTATACACTGTAAACAACAAAGAAAATAAAAATATATTAGTAAAAAACACTGCTAAAAAACAAGCTACTTGGGCCAATTGCCCTCTCCTAACTGTGTGGTCTGCGAAGAGCTGGCGTGAGAACAACTCTCTTCTGGACCCATCTCTTGACCTATTCCAGAAGGGCAAATGTCTTCCCTTATGACTTTTTAACATTAGTAGTAGACACCAACTATTTAAAAAATTGACAACAATAATAATAACTGTTGGTACACTAGTCTCAGAAACACTACTAAATAGTACAAATGTAACTATATCAAAACAGACATGTGTAAGGCATTAAATTACTAAAAGATTTACTGTGGCTCCCTCAGAATACAGCTGAAAATATCCCACCCCCAAAAATAAGAAAACAAGCCAGAGTACTGTATTTCAACTGTTTATAACTGCCAATAATGAAATGGTGACTGATGGGCATAACAGGGAGCACTGAATGCAACAAATTAGCAAATAAATTTAGAGTACTGCCACGTCAAGCCACTAGAGGGAGCTCTGATACCCCAAATATTGTAATAGCCACTACTTCTGTCTGAAAAAAGGTGCAAGACACATTTCTTTGTACAACAGTGCAGGGGAATACAAAGGCAACAATATAAATATGTCACTGTTCAAGCAGACTCCGATATGACAAACAAAATAACAACAATGTTAAACTGAGTGGAAAGGACCTGCTCATAATACTAAAAGTCTAGCCCACATCATTCTCCACCTAAAATTTAGGTGGCTATCTTTGTGAATATCATAAAGTTATCCAAGTATTTCCATGGCTGGTATAGAAACCTTAGATCTTAAAATAAAAGAAAAATATCCGATTGCCATTGTATCACCAGCAATAAACTAAAACATGGCAATCAAGAAAGATGTATAGTAAAACATAGTTCAGTGCTGTCCACTGTACCATAGAGGTCCAATCCTCGGATCTAGGGTTAGTCATAACACTTCAACATTTTTAGCAAACAGCTCAGGAAAGAACTAGGGTAGTTTGGCTGCAGCTTGTGTCACTGAGTCAAATTGTTGGACCTCTTTAGCCGTGTGTACATCAATGAGGGCTGGATACAACATACGATGGAGAATATGAGCTGCCCAGACTTTAGACTGGATAGGAAGATAGGCTGCCCTGGCTTGAAGTATTTTGTAGGTTAGATAATAATAATTATCATCATCATCATAATAATATTTATTTATTTAGTTTTTGTTGACCTGGTACGTGCACTAGACAAATCCTGCCTATTTTCAGGCACGACCCAGGGGAAGGGGATATGCAATAATAATAAACTGTATTTGTATGGCGCCTTTCCAAAACCAAGGTGCCTTAACAATGTTAAAATCACAATGTTAACAGACAAACATCTCAGCAGCAAACAATATAGTCAAACTGATATCCTCCATTAATTAATCACCAAAAGCTTGGTACCACAAAAAAGTTTTTAATGCCTGGACAATATGCAGTCAACTGCCTTTTCGGCATCTTGAAGAATAAAATTCCACTCCAAATTATTCAGTAACTTAAAGGTGATAGGTCATGCAGCTTCACTTGGGGGCCGGCTTGGGATGTAGCACCCTGTGGGCCCTTTCAGTTAGGTATGTGGGCCCACTGGGAGAGGGGCCAAAAACCTTTGTACAGAATGTCTGTAGAAATTACATAGCATTCATGAACTCTTCTTCCTCTGGCAGTCCCAGCAGGAACAGATTGTTTCTCCAGCTCCACCTTTGTAAATCATTCCCTTTGTCCTCCAGTTTTGATAAGCTGATGCATAGTGCAGTTAGCTCTGGATTCATGCGAGCTTGCAGATCTTGCAGATCTTCCATGGATGAGATCCTGGCATTTGCATCCATTGCTCAATGAGTCAACTCCTGAACAGCTGGCATGAGGTCTTCAAAGTTAGCTATTAAATCAAAGACATCTTCCTTGATCATTGTCAACTGAGTAAAATTGCTCTGGTGAAATCTCAGCAGAGGCTTTGAGAACTGGAGAGGGTGTTGAAATGCTTCTACAAGACTTCTTGGGTTTGAGTGGTAAGGCCTGTATCTGAGTGATATCTTCCGAGGAGGGAGGCATAGACACTTCAGGAGGATGGTGGTTCATTTGTTATGGCTATATTTTGTTTAGGTAGGTGATTAGTTGCTGTAGTGTACCCAATACGATTGCAAACACTTGTGGGAAGACGTCAATTTAGGTGTATACAGTATTTGTGGATCCTGACCGGGCACATAGAAACATAGATTTTGATGGCAGATAAGGACCGCTTGGCCCACCTAGTCTGCCCATTTCCCTACCTACAGGATAAGCCGCAGATCCTAGTTAACCAACAGCCTATTTCTTCCTACCCCCCACAAGAATTGCCTTATGTCTGTCCCATGTATTCTTGAATTATCCCACAGTTTTAGACCCCACAACCTCCTCAGGAAGGCTGTTCCACGCATCCACTATCCTCTTTGTGAAAAAAATACTCTCTCACATTGCCCCTGAACCGCCCCCCTCTATCTTTAAATTGTGTCCCCTTGTTCTTGCATGTCTCTTTTTCTGAAAGATGCTACCCTCTTGGACTTTGTTGATTCCACTGAGGTACTTAAACATTTCTATCATGTCCCCCCTCTCCCTCCTTTCCTCAAGTGTATACATATTAAGCTCTTTTAGTCTCTCCTCATATGACTTCTCTTGCAGACCCTGCACCATTCTAGTTGCCCTCCTCTGGACTGCCTCTATCCTGTCTGTGTCCTTGCAGAGATAGGGTCTCCAGAACTGGACACAGTACTCCAGATGGGGTCTCACCAACTGTCTGTACAGAGGGATAACAACTTCCTGTTTTCTGTTGGTGATGCCTCTCCCTATGCATCCCAGTATGCACCCAGCTCTCCCTACTGCCTTCTCACATTGCTTGCTAACCTTAAGGTCATCTGATATGATTACCCCCAGGTCCCTTTCCTTTTTTGGTTTTGATTCTACCCCCCCCCCCATTGTGTAATCTTTCCCTGGGTTTTTGTTTCCCAGGTGCATTATTTTGCACTTGCACTGAATCTAAGCTACCATACTTCTGACCATTCCTCCAACCTTGCCAAATCCTTTCTCATCCTTTCTATGCCTTCTTGTGTATCAACCCTGTTGCAGATCTTTGTGTCATCTGCAAAGAGGCATATTTTTCCTTCCAGTCCCTCTGCAATGTCACTTATAAAGACATTAAAAAGGACTGGACCCAGTACTGAACCCTGCGGTACCCCACTAGTAACCCCTCTTTCTTCAGAGTGGGTTCCATTTGCAATTACCTTCTGTGTCCTGTTGCCCAACCAATGTTTGACCCAGGCTACCAGCCTTGGACCCACTCCCAGGGTGGTTAATTTGACTATTAATCTTTCGTGTGAGACTGTGTCAAATGCCTTGCTAAAGTCTAGGTAGGCCATGTCCACAGCCCCTCCCTGGTCTACTACTTTGGTCACCCAGTCAAAGAAATCAATTAGATTCGTCTGACATGACCTTCCCACTGTGAACCCATGTGCCTTGGGTCCTCTGCCCCACTGGCCTCGAGGTACTCAACAATTCTTTCCTTCAGAAGGGATTTCATCACTTTCCCTACCACAGAGGTCAAACTGACAGATCTGTAGTTTCCTGCCTCTGTCTTGGTCCCACTTTTGTGAAGGGGAATCACATCCCCCTTCCTCCAGTCTTTGGGTACCACACCATCCTCCCATGATTTGTTAAAAAGGATAGTCAGTGGTTTCACTAGTTCTCCCCTTAATTCTTTTAGAATTCTTGGGTGAATTCCATCAGGCCCCATTGCTTTGTCCACCTTCAGTTTTAGGAGTTCTTTCAGAACCCTTTCTTCTGTGAATGGACTGTGATCGACTCCTCTATCCAGAGTGCTTCTGTTAATTGGATTAGGCACCTCCCCCATCTCTTTTGTGAATACTGAGCAGAAATATTCGTTCATTATCCCTGCTTTTTCACTGTCCCTCTCTGCCCACCCACCATTCATTCTATTCAGCCTCCCTATCCCTCCCTTTGTCTTTCTACTCTCCCTGATGCACCTATAAAAGGTTTTATCCCCCCTTCTTAACCAAGTTGGCTATCCTTTCCTCAGTTTGGGCCTTTGCTATTCTGACTTCCCTCTCTGCTCCCTTCTGCCTTAACTGGTAAAGCTCTCTGTCCTGCTCCTTCTGTGTTTCCTTATACTTCCTGAATGCTATCTTTTTCTCCCTGACTTTCCCCACAACCTCTTTTGAGAACCTTAGCAGCTTTTTCTTTCATTTTGATTTGTTTATGTGCTTAACACAAAGGCTTGTTGCCTCTGTGATGGCAGTTTTGATGATTCCCCATTGTTGTTCCACCCCTCCTTCTAGCCTGTTTGCTAGTGCTTTTCTGAGGCACTCTCCCATCTTGCCAAAGTCAGACCTCCTGAAGTCCGGTGCCCTCACTTTTGTATGGCTGGACTCTGTAGCTGAGTTTAATGTGAACCACACTGTTTGATGGTCACTTGTTCCCAAATGGCAACCCACTTATAGGTCTGAGATCCTCTTACTGTCCCCACTTGAGAGTATGAGGTCTAAGATTGCTCCCTCATGAGTGGGTTCTGAAACTAGCTGTCTGAGGCATGCCACCTGTAGGGCATCGCGAGAGGCCCTGCTTTTGGATGTGGCTGCAGCAAGTGTGCTCCAGTTAACACCTAGCATATTAAGGTCTCCCATCAACAGTATCTCCCCTTTCTCTGCCATCCTAAGAATGCCTTCTATCATATCCTTGTCCATTCCCTTCCCCTGACCTGGGGGTCTGTAGACAACCCCTGTGTAGATTGTGGTGCTACTTCCAGTCTCCAAGGTGACCCACAGTGCCTCCTCTCCTCCCTGTTTACTCTTTTGTTCAGTTGCTTTTATCTCTTCCTTTACATAGAGAGCTACTCCTCCCCCTCTTCTCCCCTCTCTGTCTCTCCTGTAGGTTACATACCCTGGTATGTTAACTTCCCAGTCATGGTTCTCCATGTACCATGTTTCTGTGGCTGCTACGATATCCAGGCATCCCTTTTCCATCAAGGCCACCAGTTCAGGGAGCTTGTTGCCCAGGCTATGGGCATTGGTACTCATTATCCTCCATTTCTTGATGGCCTTACTCCCTTTTGCCCCATCCCTGTCCTTCTTGCCTTTGTCACTTTCTCCATTTACCCCTGCCCTTCTCCCTATTGACACCTCTATGTTGGTGTTTACTGCACTTACTACTCTGACTTTTTTTGGGGGGGCTGGGATTTCCCTGCTTCTTTCCAGTGCCCCCCAACCCTTGGCTAGTTTAAATACTTGCCAGTGAAGCATTTAAACCTATCACCTAGGATCCTGGTTCCCCTCCTGGACAGATGCATCTCATCATGCCAGTATAGGCTTGTGTCACTCCAGGTGGACCCCCAGTCCCCAATGAAGCCAAATCCCTGAGCGCTGCACCAGTTTTTCAACCACTGATTGAATCCCATGGTGTGGCGCACCCTAGCTTCTCATTCGCCTCAGACAGGCAGCACCTCCAAGAAGGTTACCGTGCGTGCTACTTGTCTAAGCCCATCCCCAATTCCACAAACTCTTCCTGCACTGTTCTGATCCCTCAAGCTGATACTCCAGCCCATCAAATGACTCCTCATTTAACCCTAGTCTTACTTCATTGTTCTGGTGCAACTGGATGGTATCCTTCAATAAAGCCCTTTGTTAGGGTCAAATCAGTAGAGAAGAATGTGATGTCCGGAGGATAAAACCTCTTGTATTGCACAGTTTGTCATACCCTGCAAGCTCATTAAAAAGTCCAAAAATAAATGTTAATCCCATTGAAATGTCACATCATATCTGGGATAATCTCAATAATGGAGATTACATCCAAATGTATCAACTGTTTTTTAAAGGGATCATATACACTACTCCAGCCTATCTCAGAGACTATGGATTTCATAAACTGTTCTGACAATGTCAGATGAAATTCTGATTACATCTGGCTCACATGAAGATTGTGCTATTATTAACTGAATGTGATGAAGGAATTAATGCCTTCAGGTTTTATTTACAGAGATGAAGAAAGGATAAATCAGTGCTCTTTGACTTCATTTTGGAGGGGTAGGAGTTCATCCTGACTCACAATGATTCAATTTTGTATTTGATAGCCCACCATAATTTTGCTTTTTTTATTGATTTACCCTTTACATTCCCACAACAATCTCTCACACCTTCTCACAAGACAGAAAACAGGGTCCAAGATAATTAAAATGTAACTCCACATGTATCTGCAATTTTAATCTAAATCAGTTATTAAAGGCCTGAACTGCACTTGAACAATAATGTTTTTTGGCATGAAATAGGTGTTTGTGTGTGAATCCTATAAACGAAAATAGAGCAGCGTAGAAACATCTGTTATTCTTGCACAGTTATTGTTGGCAGTATGAAAGAATGGGGACAGGGCATTCTATTTTTCTTGCAAGTACAAGGATTAATATTTTACTTTTGCACAATCACTACTGTTAAAAAAGTGATTTGTGCAACTATGTGAAGAGTGGAGCCAGCTAGGATGCAATGCAGTAGCTTGCAATAAATTACGTTACAAAATTCTGCATTAAAAAAGAGCTTAATTTCCATTAAACTATATTGCTCCCTGCAGCATTACTGCATCGCATTCTGGCTGGCACTGCTGAGTATTGAAGAACGTTTAATTTATAACATTGGAACTGATGGGTTAAGGCATATACAGTATACAAAGAATGTTTTGTGAGGTAAAGAGGTACTTCATTAGATATTAGTGAACACCAGAATATAATGACTTACATATGCTCCTAGGTAATAGACAACAATTTGAGGAGAAAAAAATGTATTAGAAATTAAAAAAATAAGTCAAATAATTTTCATGGTGCAGCATCTAGACTGGTGCAATTCATGAATGGCAAGATTTCAGTGTAGCACTCTCTTTAAACATTAGCAGCACTCTCTTTAAACATTATTATTTTAATTAAGAAGGAATTATGGAAAATGAAAATTATATTTTAAATGACTAAAAACTGGTCCACTCTGATGAAAGGGTAATTCCATCATTGAGACATAGGTTGTCATAAAGTTCAGACCAGGGGCCAGATATTCATAGCTTTGCACCCGGCACAAATCTGTAGAACTGTAATAATGCCGAATTTGCACTGGACTGCAATATTCAAAAGCCCTTTTAGTGCTGGTGCTGTGTGATAGCTCCAATGCTAAAAGTTAATGTATGCAGTGGAGGGAGGTAGAGGAGTGACCATAAATGCTGGCGCACCAGCATATTCAAAATAGTAGCACCACACTACAGGTTGTTGCACCACCAGTAGTGCAGCACTAAATACTGCCTGAAAAACGCATGCGGTAAGTGGTGGTGGATCCCAAAGAAATTCGAAATAACACTTCAAATTACTACCATAGTTATTCAAAGTGTAACTTATAATTACCACCAGGTCCAGCCCTAGTAGTCTAGTGACTCCCTCCCCCACCAACCCACTTTTATTGCTGATGGGGGTGCCCAAGCCCCCTGTCAGCATCATGATGACCCCCCCCAGCTCATGTGGCACATGGGAGACCACCCCAGCATGTCCAAATGTATTTTTTAACTTCTATACCTGTAAATAAAGAAAAACATCCACTGACATCTTTTTACTTTGAGGCAGAATCCTGCATCAGACTTCTGTAGTCTGGCTCAACAAATCCACTGACATCTGGGTGTGTAATCCACATGTAGGAATCATGTCCTCCCAACCCCCAACTCACGTGGCACACTGGGAGCCCACCCCAGTGTGGTGAAAAATTATTTTTTTTATTTATTGCCTTGCCAACGGGGTGCTCAGTCCTCCTGTTGGCAGCATGTATCCCCCACAACTCATTTTGCACACTGGGAGCCAACCCCGTGTGCCCAAAAGTTATTTATTACCTTGCTAATGGGGGTGTCCAATCCTCCTGTTGGCAGCATTTATCCCCCTCAACTCATGTGGCACACTGGGAGCCCACTGCAATGTGCCCACATTTACTTGCCAATGGGGGTGTCCAATCCTCCTGTTGGCAGCATTTATCCCCCTCAACTTACATGGCACACTGGGAGCCCACTCCAGTGTGTCCACATTTATTTGTTTATTGTTTGTTCCTGTAATAAAGAAAACTGTCCCCCGACATGTTATTTGTTTTTTTAACCTGGAAAAAAGGAAATGGTCTATCTTCATCTTCCCAGTCCCCCCTCCCAATCTCCACTCCACTCCACCCACTGAGCACCAACCTCCCCACACCCTCCTCACCCCATACTTACCTCTGGAGGCTGGCACTGCCATCTTCTGAGGACTGGGACACGTCTGCACTCATCAAAGCCAAACTGCAAAATGAAGAATCAAAGATAAGTGCCATATAATGACTGTCAAAGGGAGTTTCAACATATGATAATATCTCAGCCATTTTTAGGAATTTTTTCCCCAAAGTTTCAATGTCGGGTTCTTGGCACCCCACCTCATGAACACTGTCACTGTGATTTCATTACTCTGTCCCAAAAGATGATTTTGTGGTCACTGCACGGAATCACCTTTCAGGATCAGTTAATGAAACAACAGTGCCACTGATCATGAAGTGGGGTCCCACAAAACCAATGCTGCAAATTTGGAGAAATAATTCCAAATAATTACTGCATTATAAGCATGCGTTGTGCAGTTTCTACGTACACTAATAACTTTGCCAATGTTTAATATTTTCACCCCAGAGTTTCAACATTGACAGTTTTTCAGATCTCCTCATCAACAGTACAGCAGTCATTTTTCACATCCTGTCCAAAATGTGTTTTCACACTTGTGGTGCAGAATGGCACAGTTGCTGTGCAAAATCAACTTTTGGGATGGATTAACAAAGTCACAGTGCAACTGTTCATGAGGAGAGGTACCAAAAAAAACCATGTTGACAATTTGGTGACAACATTTTCACAAAATGACAGAGTTATGAGTGTGTGTTGTGCAGTTACTACTCATGCTTGTCACGTCGCCAATTTTTCATGTTTTCACTCCAGACTTTCAACACTACCATTTTTCTCACCACCTCATGAATAGTAGAGCTGTCATTTTTCAAATACTGCCAGAAATGATTTTCTGCACCTGTGGTGCAAAACGGCATTAGAGTTGTGTAGAATTATATTTCCAAAGGGATTTGAAGGTTTTCTGTACTGGGTACATGCAGTGAGGTGACAAGAAGGTAAGAGTTCACAAAAGCAGCACTCCAAGAACTGAAGAAAAGGACTCTGGAAACTGTGCCAATGATGTACTGATATCAGTACTACAATTTATTTTGTGAAAATTCACCCAGCACTCCTACGATTCACCAAACAGAAGAAGCCCCTAGCACCTCATCATGTAGGGGTCATAGACCTAACTTTCACCCCATTCTCCTGTACTGCACCTTCTCAGCTTGTTTATACATGAAATGAGGTGAAATACAGGTCATTGACCCCAATGCACACCCAGGCACTTGGTGTTTGGAGGGTGGAGGGATGGGAGTGGAGTGCTAGGGATGGGAAACCTGGGGGTGGAGCATTAGGGTTGGAAACCCTAACCCCTCATTTCCCTGTTTTCGTTGACATATTATTCACCCTAACTGATGCATTAATGGATTTTTTGCAAAATATATATATATATATATATGTTTCATAGGTTGTTCAGAACGTTTAAAGACCAAAAAGTCCATATGCTTGCCATAGTTTATGTATATCCTGAGATCTTATTTTGGATTAGATAATGATCCAGCTTAGATTTACACTCATCCATTGTTCTGCTTACTATAATTTCTAATGGGAGCTTGTTCCAAATTTTAGCTGCTCTTACAGTCAACCACTGCTTTCTTTTAGCAGTATTATACCTTTCCCCTCTTATTTGTAGGGGATGGGCTCTTGAATTATATGACTGTTCCTTTAGTGCTAAATGTAACTTTTCCCAGAGTGATGGATCATTTAAAGCCCAATATAGCATGCATATGTCACCTCTAAGTTTAATGAGCTCTAAAGAGTACAGACCCAGGGACTATAACCTCTGCTTGTAATCCAGACCCTGGACCTCTATAATCCTCTGAGTTGCTCTCCTTTGAACATTCTCCAAGGAGCTAATGTCATTTCTGCTCCCAGGTGACCAGAACTGGGCACAGTATTCCCTGTGTAGGCGTACCAATGAGGTAATAAGTGGCATGAAGACCTCCTTAATCCTGCATTTTATATGTTTATTTATACAAAATTGTATACTGCTAGCTTTCTTAATGATCTGATTATTAACGTGGCTTAAAACTTAGATTATTACTACTTTTAATACCAAGATCTCTTTCTTCAGTTATCGCCTTTAAGGGTTTGTTACCCAGTCTGTACTGATACTGTTTATTATTTTTACCCATATACATCACATTACACTTATAGATATTAAAAAAACTACCCTTGCTTTAGAGCCCAGTCTTTCAGTTCTGCTAGGGCAGTTTGTAAACAGTCTGCATCACCTTTAACTTTAACCACCTTTCCAATACTGGTGTCATCGGCAAATTTTGAGAGCCATATATCCAATGGAGAACTCATAGACTCGATATATATATTAAATAGACATGAACCCAGTACCAAGCCCTGTGGTACCCCACTAGTCACCCCAGTCCAGTTGGAATAGTCCCCTTTACAGAGCCTCTGTTGTCCATCTGTCAACCATGACTGAATCCAGCAAATAATATTATGATGAATTCCTATCTTAGCCAGGGCATCAGTCAGTTTATCGTGTGGGACTTTATTGAAAGCCTTAGCGAAGACCAAAAAGATGACATCCCCTGCATTCCCCTCATCCAAGGCTTTATTTACCTTCCCATAAAATTCCAGGAGGTTAGTCTGACATGACCACACCTTCATGAAACCATGTTGTGTATAATAATGTTATCCATTATATAATGATACTCCATGGTGTGTTCCTTTGTAATGCCCAATAACACTTTCCCCAGGATCGCAGTCAGGCTTACAGGTCTGTAGTTACCGATCTCCTGCTTGGAACCATTTTTATATATAGGGCCAACCACTGCCTGCTTCCATACCTCTGGCACCACACCTTCATTTAAAGATTTCTGGAAAAGGCAAGTTACAGGGCCTGCAAGTTGTTCAGCCAATTCTTTGATCACCCATGGATGAAGATGGTCAGGGCCCTGTGTTTTATTCTGATCCAGTAATTTTTATTTTCTGCCCACTTCAAGACTATCTAGGGTAATACTAGAGTCAACTATAGGTTTACTGTACTGGGACCTAGTTGTTACTGACCCTTGGTATAACACTGTGGAAAAATAGTTGTTACAAAGTTCTGCCATTCCCTGGTTGTTGGTTATAACTTTTCCCTCCTGACTCAATAAAGGACCAATCTTTTTAGTTGTACCCTTTTTGTTATTAATATAAGAGTAAAAAGACTTGTAATTATCTTTAACTTTTATTGCTAGGCTGAACTCATACCTTCTTTTTGGCAGTTTGATACTGTGTTTGGTAGTTCTTAAGCATTTTTTTATAATTGGCCCAACTAGTTTCATAACCACTTAATTTAGCCATCTGGAATACTCTATTTTTTCTTAATTGCCCTCCTAATTGAAGATGTCATCCAAGAGGGAGGACTTTTTTAACTGTATTGTACTTTTTTGTAGTAGGCACATAAATCTGTTCCAGGCACTTTATTTTGGAATGCAATTTGTTCCACATACATGACAGAGTAGTGTCTTTAAATTCATTTTCCCAGTTCCAATTGGCCAAGTCCTTTCTCATGCTATCAAAATTTGCCCTGTCATACCTATAGATTGTTGTTTTACAAGTAATTTCTACTATTTGCCACATATAGTTAAATTTGACTATTAAAAGATCACTTGAGCCCAGTGGTGGTGAAACAGAACAGTTCTGGATCATGTCACCCAAATTACTTAGAACCAAGTCCAAAATATGATTGCCCTTAGTGTTGCAAGACACATACTGCTCCAGTCCAGGCAGACTGAACATTTCTAAATAGTCTGACTCAGCTTTAGAATCTACTTGGAGGGTTTTCCAATTTATTCCAGGGAGATTGAAATCTTCTAACAATGTAACCTTTTTTAAGCTTGCCAAATATTCTATAAAGTCTGCTAAAAGGGAATCTTCTAGTGGAATAATTGAGGGTTGTCTATAAACTAATCCCAAACTGATCTTTGTATTACAGTATGAGTAGGGGAAATTGTTACCCACAATACTTCACAAGTTTCCCACTTGGAAGTATCCATGCGTTCTGTTATTATGCCATCAGCTAGATCTACTCTCCCACCCCTGGATAGCATCCTATCCTTATTATAAAGGGTATAACCTGAAATATTTTTGTCACAGTTATCCTCAGGTTTCCACCATGTTTCTGTTATAGCACAGATGTGCATATCCAGATTGTGCAGGATGAATTGAAGTTCATCTATTTTATTATTTAATCTTGTGGCATTTAACAAAATGAAGTATATTTTGGGCTGTTTGGGCTCTCTTTTTTGATGCTTCCCAGTATGAGTAATGCCCTGTACCCCCCTACATTTATTAGTTTAAATGGGAATCCATTATATGCTTCTGTTTGTAAGAAAAAATGCATTTACCCTGCCTATTAAGGTATTATATATATATATATATATATATATATATATATATATATGTAATAGATAAACCACTCTGAGGTATGTGGCCATGCTCTGATATATGCACGCCTTGGTGTGTGTTGTTATGCACGAGGCCACAGGCTGAGTGCGTCAACCACTCAAGGTGTGCATATATCAGAGTGCGACCGCACACCTCAGAATGGTTTATCTATCTTATAAAATATAAAAATTGTTTTGGAGGGGGGTTAAAATGAAAGTGTGCAGTCGCATTCTGATATATGCACGATCACCTGATGATCTTTGGCCACTTATTGATGTGCATTTCCTAACCTATTTCATAAATATATACATACATATATATATATATATATATATATATATGTGTGTATATATATATATATATATATATATATCTATATAGTATGGTAGCACAGTAGTGCAACCATAGTTAGGGTTGAGTAACCCCATTTAATGTTAAATGGAGAAACGTTGCACCTTAATAACTTTGCCACTGTTCAACAGATCTGCCTGAAATTTGGCAAACATGGGGTGTAACCATCGATCTTGGGATCTGAGAAGTTGCATACCAGTCGGACATATGGCTGCAGAGTTATTAAGTGACATTCCGGGGCACATTTATGTTTTTTTGCACATTATTTGCTCCCATCTACAGGTCTCATGGTTTGCGTGACCAGTCCAACAACTTCAGGGAACATACGGCCAGGGTCCTGATGTGCCTTTTGAAGATTTTGTGAAAAAATATTAAACAGTTCAAAAGTTATTCAAAAAACAAGTTTCCCATTATAGTCAATGGAAAAAGTTAACAAAAAGTTTGACAGTGTCACAAATTCAGTTGTTAGTGTCACAAATGACCCCTGTAGTGTCATGAGTCAGCCATTTGTTTTTCAGTTGGTGACCACAGAAATGCTTGGCATTTAAAATTGGGACCCTCTAGGAACACAATTCTTTTTGTGTTCACCCAGTTTGACCCTGAGGATGCTAGCCATGTCTTTATTTTGGGGTTAAACACCCCAGAAATATGTTTTTCAAATTTTTGGGAAAAGTAGTGTCACAAAGTAGTGTCGCACCTGTGACACTTTCATGATTTTTTTTTGTGAAAGTATCGTGATTTGCGACACTAAAATGCGACACTATGGGGAAAATAACAATACTTCTTTGTCACACTGCTGCAAACTAACGGTTTGGTCTTTTGGCCTGAACTTTGGAAGGAAGAAAGCCAACAGCCCGCAGACATGCTTTCTGGTGGTTTGGTCAAAAAATATTACAGCGTGGCAAAGTTACAGTACTCCAAAGTTGACACTTTTTCTCATAGATAACATTACGGCATCCTCCACATTACAGGAATCCTTTGCCGCCCTGCTGCAGAATAATGGTTTGGTCTTTTGGGCTGAAACTTGGAGAGAAGAATGCCAACATCCCACATATGTGCCTTTTGGTGGTTTGGTGAAAAAATATTACAAGGCCGCAAAGTGATGGCACTCCGAAATTGACGCTTTTTCCCTTAGGATAACATTACAGCATCCGTCGCACCTTTCAGGGCCCATATCTCGGAAATGGTGCAAGATATGGACTTTTTGTCATAAAATTGCTTAGCTTCCCAAGCAGGAGCTAAGTACAAAACTATCCAGGAAAGTCATAATTCATATGAAATTTTAATTTTTTTTCTACGTCCTACGGTTCCTGAGATATAAGCAATTTAGTATTCTAAGTCCTAATTTTCTGCTCTGAGGCCCATTATTATGCATACATTCTTTGTTTTCACTGTGTTGTTCAATGCAGTTTTTGTGGAAAAGAAGGGTGTGCCTTTTCGTTACTGTGCTAGTTAGAGTTTCCAGTTGCCTGCTACTATCAGATCACCGCTCCCTGCCTACTTACCCTGTGCATTACGGCTTGTGTTTTGTTTGCACTTGCATTTGCATTTCTGTTTCTGTTTCATTTGGTGTTATTGTTGCTGTTACCATTACCATTTGCGTTTGCAATTGTGGTACCGTGCCCCTGAGCATTACAGTTTGTGTTTCCGGACACACTTGCAATTGTGTTTGCGTTTCTGTTTCCTTTGGCATTATTGTTGCTGTTACTATTACCACTTGTGTTTACAATTGTGGAACCATGACCGTGCATGCAATGGTTTGCATTTCCAATAGCTGTACCATGACCGTGCACGTTACCAGTTGCATTTCCATATGTGCTTGCGTCTTCATTTGCTTCACTGTTCGCTTTAGTATCACTTTGCCCCTGCATCTCTATTAATGCTTGCTTTACAAGTTACATTTGTGTTACCATGTGCCCAAACATTACTGCTTGCATTTGCATTGCTGTTACCGTTACTATGTCACAAAAAATAACGTGGTGGGAGCATTCCATTCAGTATTGATAGTCCTTATTCTCAAAAAGAAGGGAAATTAGAGGAAACAACTCCATTTAATGCATCAGTTAGGGTTGTTCCACAGTGACAAAAGTGAGGAAATTCGGTGTTAGGGTTGAAACCCCCCCCCTTGCACCACCTCAGCCCGCTCCCCCAACTGGCATCGGGGTGTGCATTGCTGTCATAGGTCCTAACTCTCACCTCATTCTCCTATGACTCAGCTTGTTAACACATGTGATGGGGTGAGAGGGCCAACGACCCCAATACATACAGAGTTTTTTTGCTTCTAAAAAATATATATATATATATATATATATATATATATATATATATGTGTATGTGTGTGTATGTATATATATATATATATATATATATATATATATATATATATTTAGGCCCAGATATTCAAACTGCACCAGGCTGTGGCACAAGCCTGGGCACAGTGCAACTTGGCTGTGCAGTACAGATTGACTGGGCGATTCAACGGAGCTGTGCCATGGCACAGCATCATTGAATATCGCATCCTGGCCACCCGCAGTATGCATGGCATCAATGGAGTCCACAGTGAAGAAAGAAGGGTTACTAGTGGGGTACCGCATGATTCAGTACTGGGGCCAGTCCTTTTTAATGTCTTCATAAGTGACATTGCAGAGGGACTGGAAGGGAAAGTATGTCTCTTTGCAGATGACACAAAGATCTGCAACAGGGTTGATACACAGGGTGGGGTGGAAAGGATGAAAAGGGACTTGGCAAGGTCAGAGGAATGGTCCAATGTATGGCAGCTTAGATTCAATGCAAAGAAGTGCAAAGTAATGCATCTGCGAAACAAAAACCCAGGGGAAGAGTACACAATGGGGGGGGGGTGAGATGCTGACAACAACAAAAATGGAAAAGGACCTGGGGGTAGTCATAACAGATGACTTAAAGGTGGGCCAGCAATGTGAGAAGGCAGTAAGGAGGGCTGGGGGTATACTGGGATGTGTAGGGAGAGGTATCACTAGTGGAAAACAGGAAGTTGTTGGCCCTCTGTACAGACAGTTGGTAAGACCACATCTGAAGTACTGTGTACAGTTCTGGAGACCCCATATCTGCAAAGACATAGACAGGATGGAGGCTGTCCAAAGGAGGGCAACCAAGATGATGCAGGTTCTGCATCAGAAGACATATGAAGAAAGACTAAAGGAACTAAAGATGTATAGCCTTGAGCAAAGGAGGGAGAGGGGGGACATGATAGAAACTTTCAAATACCTCAAGGGAATCAACAAAGTCCAAGAGGGTAGCATCTTTCAGAAAAAGAGATGTGCAAAAACAAGGGGGGCACAATAGGAAGATAGAGGGGGGACAGCTCAGAGGTAATGTGAGGAAGTATTTAATAGAGAGGTTGTGAATACATGGAACAGCCTTCCGAGGGGGTTGTAGAGTCAAAAACAGTGGGGGAATTCAAGAATGCATGGGACAGACATAAGGCAATTCTAGTGGGGGGGTAGGAGGAAGTAGGCTGTTGCTTAACTAGGATCTGCAGCATATCCGTTAGGTAGGGAAATGGGCAGACTAGGTGGGCCAAGTGGTCCTTATCAGCTGTCAAGTTCTATATTTCTATGTTTCTTTGAGTGGAGCAGGGGGATGCACTAGCACAAGTTCTGTTGCGCTATGATATTCAAAAGTGCACATGCAAATGGGGCCATAATGTATGCAAGGCACGAATGGGGACCATTTGCATGTCATTATGACCCCATTTGCATGCAAGTGCACCAATCCCCGGCGACTTGCACCTGGCGCCCTGCCAGGCAGCAGCCGTCGGGGCCTGACGCCCCCTGCACAGCACGGCAATGTGCCCCACAGCCCAATCAAGGGCATTTGTAAATTAAAATCATGTCCTATATCCCTGGTGGTCCAGTAGCCCGATCTCGGGCTTAAATATGAATAAAATAAAGTCCAATATCCCTGGTGGTCCAGTGGACCACTCGCAGCTTGATCTCGGACTTAAGTATAAATATAATAAAGTCCAATATCCCTGGTGGTCCAGTGGACTGCTCGCAGCTCGATCGCGGGCTTAAGTATAGTAAAATAAAGTCCAATATCCCTGGTGGTCCAGTAGACTGCTCGCAGCCCGATCGCAGGCATTTATATAATAAAATTACATCCAATATCCCTGGTGGTCCAGCGGACCCCCCTTCCCACCTTCCCACTGAGCTCCACTGCCCCGCTCCCCCCAGTCAGCGGCAGGAGGCAGCACCCCTCCCATCTGCTGCCCTGCCGCCCACCGACTGACACCATAGGTAGGGCTGTACACCAATTGGTCCATGGCGTGAGTCAATGGGCATGCAGCCCCTACCGTACTACACCTTCCAGATATGTGAATGGATCCATTCACATATCTGGAAGGTTTAGTAAGGTAGGGGCTGCACGCCCATTGGCTCACGCCATGGACCAATGGGCGTACAGCCCTACCTACGGTGTCAGTCCACGGGCAGTGGGGCAGCAGGCAGGTGAGGTGCTATATTGTTGTTCACATGAGACAGAGTGGAGGGCTTGCTTTTTTATTTCTGGATAGATCATTTCTACCTTGAGTAAGAGAACTGAAACTTCATTTGGCAGCACTTTAATGAGGAAGAGAAGGGAAGGAGTGTGCTTCTGTATTGATCAGAGTGGTTGCATTACCAGATGCACTGGATAACCAAGTGGGAAGGCTACATGTAGTGGGAATTAAACCAGTTGACCTATAATGACTAGAGAACTATGCCTCTTGGCTATACTACCATTATACACGCAGCTCACCTTGTTCTAACAACCCCATGACTCCAACTCCCCCTCCCACTATGATCATCTCATTCTCCACATCTGGTTGTAACATTTGTACTTGATGGACCTGGTATGGTAGAATATTTATCTACACCTTCCTTCCACCAACATCATCTTTTTCTCTTTTTGATCATTTCCTTATAATTTCTACATGATGACAAATGGTGACATTATAATGATACAGTTGCCACTAAACTGTAACAATGTTGACTCAAAATAGTTGTTAATGATTTTTAGATGCCCATGTGATGTACATACAGTTCTCCACTGTTCATGATGAAAGAGGGAATTAAGGAAGATGAAGGAGAACAACACCATAAACCATATATCAGTTAAGTAATAAATGACTTCAGGGTGTGGGTTATGCTGGGATTTACCTACGGCTGGCGTGGTTTGCCGAGTGGTTAAACCAGGTGAGCTGTGGGTAAATCCCTGCATAACCCACACCCTGAAGTGGTTTATTGTGATTATACTGTGGTTCAACTTCTCGTATATAATTGGTTTTAAAAAATGCCATTTTGTTTTATTTTTATAAAATAGAGTCTTTCTGTAGAAATATCCTTATGCTTAATAAAATAGTCCACGATTATGAAATGCAATATATGTACTGTAACATTTTATTAGTGAAACAGCATACATATAGGCAGAACTGTGGCAATATAGGCAACCTTAACTATAAACTGGATTTTTATTAACTTTTGCAAACTTTTATGTTATCTTGAAAGAGAAATCATATAGTAATCCTCAATTTATTAGGCAAAGAAAATATTTAAGGGAAAACTATTGAGGAGAAAACTGTTAACTGCATGAATGTAAAATTTTTTGAAAGGTTCTGTCTTTTTTATTAATCATTTCTGTTCCTGTAAGTTTGTTTTTTCTGTTGTCCTTCCTGAAGTGTGGGATAACCCTGGCAACCTCCAGTGACATTGTTTCAACCTACTGGGAAAAAAATAATGAGAAAGACTTTATTGTTTTTTGTTGGGGGGGGTCTATGTCTGTAGAATCAGTGCACAGTTTTTCTTGATTAACAACTATTTTGTTGTACTGATCTTTTTGTATTTGCAGATAAAGTTCACAGTGCCATAGTTCAAGATGTTTCCAATTGATGGCATGCAGGGGTGGGTCTCACGACCTGATTGGTTCAGGTGATCAGGTGCCCATTACATTGCCATTTCTGCAGTTTGGAAGGAGGTTGTTGTGAGAGCAGTGGTTTCAGCAGATCTCTCTGGATTTTCCAAGCTGCTGTTTTGCATTTTATATTGATGCAGGAGTCTGAAGAGCAGTGTTCCTTTTGGTCATTATTTCGGGAACATCTGGAGCAGGTACATGCTGTGCACAGGAAATGGTGCTGTGGAGTTGTGCTGCAAGCTACTTTGCTGTAGCAGGAATGTTCACAGAAGAGCTGTGGTCGAATTTTCTTTTGTATGTGGTTTCTGGTGGTGCTGGTGCTGAAGTGGTAGCTATTTCTCCAGATATTAATTTGCCCTACTTTTGGAATTCATCTAGGCTTAGTTGTCAGAAGCTTCTAAGGGAGGCTTCACTTTTGTGACTGGTAATGAGCATAATCTTGTGAGCCTCCATGCCAGAGTAACTAAGCAGTGTCACTGCAGTTGCTCGCAGTGAATTATTTGTAAATATTGTAGAGAATCCTGTGTCCTTGCAGATGCGGGTAACATGTTACCAAGATAATTGACCTCCATTGCTTCGTTGGTATACCATACTTGCATGTTATTAAGTATGGACTGATCTAATTTTTGGGGGTTGCAGAAACAATGCAGGAGGGTTTGGAGGTAATCTGGAGATGTAGTTCTAGTAATGTTTAACTGGACAAAGAGGGTAATTGCACTGGGCAAACATGAAACCTTGTGTACTGTATACTGTAAACACAGAATAAGGCTGCACTAGGTGAGGTGGTGCTCCACTGTAGTCAGAAATTCAATTACATAGAACATGGGCATTCACCAACCAAAATAGACATCACACTGGCTCCAAGTAGATTCCATTAAAAGCAGTTTTTTATTCCAAAACACACATACTGCATGCTTGTTGCATTTTGGACAAAGTCTTTTCTCAAACGCTGATGCAGTAGCAGACAAAAATGTATAAAACATGTAATTATGTCACAGGGATGTCACTTATAATTAAGCAGGTCAATCTAGTTGTATTAAACACATATCCCACTGTGATTGGAGTAGGTGTAATTGAGAGCCCAACCATCTAAATAGCAAAAGATAGAATGGGGGTGGGACAGAAGGGAAGGGAGATAAAATAGGAAGATAAATATTAAAACACCTCAGTGCTACTTAAATACTTAACAATTCCAGAATTACATATATAAAAACAGAAATAATTTATCTCCTTTTTCAAAAAGCTGTGTAAAATCATAGCCAATCTGGTGGCGCTGATGGCTGAGGCCCTGGAACTCACACCTCACACCAAGCCGGTGACCTAGGTTAGGGAGTGAGATTGGGCCATCGGGGGTTGGCCGTGGGAGACAGGCTGGAGCACCCAATGATGGCATACCTTCTCCGGGGGAAGGAGGGTCTTTCAACCCAGTGAGTGGTGACCCCTGGCAGAGGTTGGAGTCACTGGGGCATGATTGGTCACAGGTGTAGGGTGGCAACCAATCAATCGCAGAGGCTGCTCCTTCAAGGAAGAAGGGGAAGGGATGTTGCCAATGTCAGCGTATGTGCCATGACATATAGGCCCACAACATCCCACAGAACAGGGAAAACCCCCCATCGGAGTCAGGAAGATGGAGCACCAAGTCGGGTCCTGAAGTGCCTGCCTATAGGCCAGGACCCTGACGAGATAAGCAAGATTCGGGGGTCCACCCCCCAACCCAGCCCGGGGGATTTCCAAGGAAGGATGGAGGGACCAGAGACTGTCAGGTAAGGCACTGGCAGGGTCAGACTTCATAGGTGTCTCCCTATGGTATGGCTCCAGTGGGACAGTAGCATGGAAATGAAGAGAAATATGAAAAAAAAAGTTTTAAGACCAAAACCAGTATTCAGGCCTGGAAACTGATTTGCCTTGAGATTGATAATCCAAAAGACTTCTTTCTGTAAAACTGTCTCATTATAATTTCTACATCTAGGGTGTGGGTTTACTCTATCTATTGCCATGAATCTGAAAGTATGTGCAGTGTCATCAGTATTATATTTAATATAGTTTGCTGTGGCATATGTAATGTCCTCATTATGTATTGCCCTGATACGTTCACTGCTCCTGACTTTTACATTTCTAGTTGCCTTGCCAACATAGAAAGCCATGTAACTACAGGTGGCTAAATAAATAACACCATTAGAATCACAAGTTGTAATCTGTCTTAAGTAAAAATCTTTAGTGGTGTTAACACTTGTGAATTTTTTGCCTGTTTCCACAAATTTGCAAAAGGAGTATCTTTTACATGGGTAATAGCTCTGTGTTCCATGTGTAAGCCATGCTTCATTGGTGGTTTCCCTGTAGTGGTTATGTGTCATCACATCACCAATAGTGGTGACTTTTCTAAACAAGATCTGGCAGAGCCACTACGACTATGAATGAATTAACTAGATAAGGGTGTTTCATGGGCTTAAACATAAACATTTATTTATTTTAAAAAATATCAGATTTACAAACCTTTGAGTCAGAGATTCATTTACAAAGGCACCTCGTTGAAACTAATACAAAGACACCACAGTTAACAAGTTCAAAAACAATGGCTCGGAGAGCAGACAGGTATGACAATCATTCACTGAAGATACATGGGTAGCACTAGATAAACAGATTACATAGTTTAAGCACATAGGCACCACATCAAGAAGAGCAAAGCAGTTCAAACAATATACAATAGCTAAAGCAAATAGACATCAGGAGTCAAAAAGAAGCCCAGAGTGTTCATATGAATGCTGTTGCATACACTAACTGAATCAAGGTATAGTACCTTGAGAAAGGGCATATTTAAGCAATAAGGCATGGCAGGGTGTCTGTTATCATGTAATAACATCACTCCTGGGGTGGGTTGAAGCACGAGGCAAAGCCAAGAAATTATTTATTTATTTATTTGATCCACTGGATCAGGAATATTTGCACAAGCTTTGCCCAGTGTAGATTTTACAGCACTGGTCCTGGTCTGGTGATCTGGGTTTAACCCATATCACACTGCATATGGCTTAGTGATGTGATGTACTGTACAGATGGCTACAGAGTCTAACCCACTGAAGGTTGAAGTTTCAGAAAACCATTATGCTACAAATATCAATACTCACTTCCTCCCTCACCTCCCCCAGTCACAATTAATCCTCTACCAAAGTCATGCTTAAATACTGGTGCCTCTATATCAACGCCACTAAGCTTTTAATGCCAACATGCTTTGTTTGCTGCTGTGAGTTAAACTCTTTATTTAAAAACATTTTGTTGAGAAATGTTTGTTTTAGTATATCCATGGTCAGGAAAAATGAATTTGTAAAAGAAACCAAAATCCCCATTTATCAGTTCATTGAAGCACAATAGAGCATGTTATGAATTTTTCAGATTCTATGTGTAACCTACAGTAAGTCAAACAGAAATTAGACACAAATGCCTCCCTATTTGCAAGTGAAGCAAATGTGGTTATTATCATTCAGTTGTAAACACCTATAGTCACAGCTAGGATTCACATTGCTAGACTCCAGTGGCATCATGCCCATAGGGCCCAAGGGGGCATGTGCCACCCCAATATCATTGCTCAAAACTAGTATAAAATACCTGTGAATGTATTTTATTTTCCAGAAAATCACAAGGTCTAAAACAATATTGACTTTTTTGAAGTTATAAGTGGTGGGGGAAGGGATCTGTTTGACTTTTGACTCCGCCACGCATCAAAGAGTGGATTTTCAGGCACCATCTTACTCTGTGTGCTCAAGGAGGACAAACTGAGGAGAAGACTGGCATGAGAAAAACTAAGCAAAACTGAAGGGTAAACATTCACCTGTGGTGGGCCACATTATTGAGTGAGATCGGCTGTGGGTGTGTATGTGCCTCTGCTACTTCCCAGGAGAGGAGTACTATCAGTACCAGCAGCAATGGAAGGCGTGTGAGTCCGAATGTCTTCATTCGTCAGTCTGGGTTGGCTTGTAAAAGGGGTCTGTTCTTGGAGGACGTTGTTATGTGACTGGGGGATGGGGCAGAGTGGGTGAGATAACAAGCCTAATTCTTCCGAGCTGTGCCCAGTGTCCATCAACTACTTGATGAGCCAGTGTCGGCCCACAGACAAGGATTTCTGTGTTTTGAAGGCGAGGAGTGGTGTCCACCTGGAATGTGTTCTCTGTCCATTTTTTGGTTTTTGCAGGTACCTCTTCTCCAAATTGCCGATTCACTCTTCCTCCTCCCCTTCTGACTTTCAGGTTTTGTTTTTCCTTTTCTCAGGTGATGGATGTGTGAGCAGAGTTTTGTTATATTTCCTTTCTGAAACATCATGGAAAGGAAAGGAAAGGAAAGGAAATTAAACTCTGCTCACACGTCCATCACCTGAGAAAAGGAAAGAAGTTGCATCAGACATGCCAGTGTCTCTCCTTTGAATGGTTAGCTTTAGTTCCTTTTCCCTGAAAACTCAGAGACAAATTGTAACTTAACCAGGTTAAAAGAAACCTGAATTTGATTTGGGGAATTCAGTTTTTAGCTTTTGCATGTAGGCAGAAATGCTCATGGAACCCAAAACTATGCCATTTTTTTTGTAACTCTGCCATGCTGGATTTTGACTTTTCTTTCTTGGCATGTCTCCTTATTAAAGATAATATATAATGAGCAACATGGATCCAGGGTTCTCACTGACTGTAACAACTGCAACCCACATAATTATCTTCAGAAGCTTTTGTAGGCATATGGGGCAAATACACAGTGGCTCTTGGGGGCCGATATACAGTGGCTGTCAGGGGTGATGGACTTTAAGGGCACACAGAGGCTCTCCACACCACCATGCCATAAAAGTGCTTTACACAAAGCCCCCACTTAGTGGACAGGCAAGGAGTCTGTGTGTGTGTGTGTGTGTGTGTGTGTGTGTGTGTGTGTGTGTGTGTGTGTGTGTGTCTGGGAGGAAATAGTGAGAGTTGTCGCTATCAGTGACAAGCAAGGATGCTTGGGTGGGGATGGGGTGTTGGAGGGGCTGCCTCTGAATGCCACAGATACTTGGGCATGAGGCAGGGTATGTTGGGGTAGCACCATACACCTGGGATACTTGGACATGGTGTTGGGGTGTCACTGGACTGTGCAGTCCCACTGGGAAAGTGGCAGGTGCCACAGTCCTGAGACCCAGAGCAACAGGAGTAATGGATGCCCCCCCGAACAAAGCAACATACTTAGTGGAAGTGACCAATACAGACCAGCCTTCAGCATCTGCAAAAAGACAGTGGTTTATGCCATGAGCTGAGCAGTTGTGGGGTCTGGGGAGCAAGAGAATCAGAAGGAATACTAGCGATAAGAGTTCTCCTGGGTTCAGTGTAGGGGACACAGAGGGACACGACCATTGGACCATCCCAGACACCAACAGAATGCTGTAAAAGTTTGGTTTTCAGGAATGAAAGAATCCCATGCTCAGCTGGAGCAGCAGGAGTGAACTGTGCCACATTCACCACAGTTTGATCTGATGGGGATGCCCTTGGTGCTGAGAGGCAGGCAGAGGAGCCGACCACCTGCCACCATGGACAAGCCAATCAAAGTGGGGCAGATGTTCATGCAGCAGCAGAAGTTCAGTAGGGTAAAGGTTAAACACAGTGGGTGGGTTTGTTTGTTTTATTATTATTAGTAGTAAACTGTAATAATTTATTCATTGTTATTGGGCAGGCTGTGGATGCACTTTGCAAGATGTCGAGTGTGCATGTATTGGTGCCAACTCAGAGGGGCAGCACAACATCTCCCCCCGTTAAATCATTAGCTTTCACTGTAGTTCAAGTGACTTCTGCTTGTTTGCATAGATAAGCTGCCCTCCCCTTAAAAACAAAAGTTGGCTCTTGTTCAAATGTTAGGGGTGTGATTATTGTCTGGGGTAGATTATTTCATTCACCCCCTTCCCTGGGTTGTTGGTCTGTGTTGTATTTTATTGTCATTCATCTGTTTCTGTTTGGAGGGTTTGCAAGAGGAGGTCTCTTATCTGGGTATGGCGTTACCATGAATACCACCCTGTCATTTGTCAGTGTTGGAGGGTTATTAGTAAAGGCATTAATCTGTTGTTATTAGACTTGCTCTGGTTTGAGAGCCTGCAGGATGTGGTTGTGCTCTAAAATAGTGTGTAAACTGTGTGACTTGGAATGGGTTATCCCCTCGACCCCAGGGCAGTAGGAGTTTTACAAGTAATATTAATTAGTATGATCCTTTATTATGTTGTTCTGACAGTTTTACTTTTGTTAGCAATACTAAGTACAGTGTATTGCAAGCTGGCTTGCTCTGTTTGCAGTACTTTGTTTGGAGGGCCTGTTGGTAGGGAGGTGGTACTGATGTTTATTTATTTATTTATTTGTTATTTTAGTCTTTGGTAACTGGGTAAGGTCCACTAGGCACAAGTGACTGTTTTCAGGGGTGACCTGAGAGCACTGGGCGGTTAAGTGACTTGCTTAGAGTCACACAGTATGCAAGTGGAGGTTGTGAGAATCAAACTCAGGTCTGGTCTGCTGGATGTATCACTTTCATTCACCCTCATTCCTCTAACCTCTAGGCTATACTGCCAGCCCAAATGTGATGGATTATTCCCACCTACATTTATTTCTGCCATGCATTGCTCATCATGGTCTCTGTCATGCCTGTTCGCAGTTTTTCTGGGTTATTTCCAGTTTCATAATAAAAAATGTAACTTTTATTGAAACATACTTTGGCACTAAGCATAGGAAACCCACTGTTTGTATACTGATTAAGAATGTGCTACACATTCAGACATTTTGCTTGCAATTTAAAGACAAGTGCTGACATGATAAGATGAGAGGTATGGTCCAGACTTTCGAGGTCAAACAGCACTTGTGCAGACAAATAATTTATCTGACAGCTCACCACTGTATATTTCCTTTGTACAGTAAGGGATGCTTTCTGACACTGCAGGGACATTTGCCTTTGATGTTTTTTAAATGATAGGTTGTGTGACTTTTCTGTCAACTTTCCAAATAGCACAGTGGTTGCTGTTAAATGAAACACCACTCATTTTGTAGATAGTTTTGTGTTGAACAACTTGTGTGCTCAAAGTACCATGCTGTCATTTTTTTGTTTTAAAGTTATTTGCATTTGTTTCTTGCAAAAAGTGAACAAAATTGAATTTTCTGCTATTTTTTGCTAATTATAAAAAAAAACTAAAAGGTAACTATAAATGAAACATCAATCATTTTGTAAATATCTTTCTGCTGAACACCTTTCTTTCTCACAGTATTATGCTATCATTCTTCATTTTAAAGTTATTTGCATTTGAATATGGGAATACATGACATCACCGCTATGCAGATAAATGATAATGACATAAATAATGTATGGATAAATGGTGATTAAATCACTGCTGCATAGATACATTTGATTTATTCAATGGCTGTGCAGATAAATGGATTTATTAAATGGGTTTTGTGTCCATGTAAGGTATTAAATAATCCAAAAAAATTGATTAGCAGTTTGACATGTGAAAGTGCTAATCAGCTGCAAAAATGCATAGTATATGGCACAGACTGGTTAGCAAAATGAAAAATACTTTGTTTTTAATGTGTTTTGTATGTGTAAACTTGAATAAAAAACATAAAAAATGTTTAGCAGTCTAGTGCAATACAGTTCAGAAAATGGATAGCACTACCCTCTGATACTGAATAGCATTATGCTATGCTATACTAGCTATTTAATACCCTGCCATGCCTATTGCATGAATAAGGGATATGCGGGGGGTGACTGTGTGATAAAGCTGTTATCTTGTGAAGTTGCCATTGACCTCAAGTAACCTTACGAGTGGTGGAGCTTGATGTAATAACTGTGTATATAAATGGAATTTATACACACAGTTACTCAAATAAATGGATTCATCATACTCTTTTTATCGTCATCCCTATTGCATATACAGTATGTACGTAATACATGGAAAAGATTACCCAGTAAACAAAGTATCACCAAGAACAGATGACCTGTGTCATTATTTTTCATGCAAAACATTTATAGTAGATGACTGTAATAATTTGACTATTCAAATGGTACATTTCTGGCTTTTAGCAGGTAATTAATTAGTTAGAAATGGACTGTAACTAGCTAGCTGATTCACTGTATAGTAAAAGCCACCAAAATGCACCATTTCAGTTCAGTTTTTACAAAATTTCTTTGAAAATACAAGAGGTCACTGTCACAGACTGAACAAAGAAAAATAAAGTATCATTGTGACAGCATTTAGCATGTTAAGGAAAAGCTTCCTGGCCTCCTAAAAGTCACCAAAAAGCCCCATTTGACCTCAGTTTTTCAAAATGTTCCAAAGGGAGCATGTCCCCAGACTCCCCCTAGACAAATTTTGATTTTGTGCCCCTCAAAAATTTCTGGTTGCATGACACCCCTACTAGACTCTGGGTAAGTATGACAAGTTTGCTAAATACTGGTACCTTATCTAGCTGTGTTCTGCTTGGGGTGTGTGTGTGTGTGTGTATGTGTTTAAACACGTAACTTTCTGTAATATATTGTATAGTACTGTAGTCTATTGTATAGTACTGTGAATCCTGTCTACAGTGCTTTTTCTGTCCTGTGGCAAGACATTGTAACAAGACACTGGCCTGCTGTAGGGGCTATTAAACATCAAACCAAATGGTAAGCTGTGAAGACTAATTTGGAAAAGAGGCAATAAGACAAACTTGAATGATAGCTCCCAGACGTAATAAAACACTGAGGGAAAATTAGAAAAACTCCTCTAATAGTCTAGGCAAAAACAAAACACTGGATTGAAGTGAGAACTCAAAACTGGTAGTAATACATACATTCCTGATTTTAACATGCAGTTTTCCTTTAAGAAGATTCAAATCAAATCAAATCAAATAAAACTTTATTTATTAAAGGCGCCTTTCCAAAACCAGGCACCTGTACATAACATAATAAAATCAATAAATAATTAAAACAATGTTAAAATTAATCCAAGGCAGCAACATTTAAAAATTATTATATGCAAGGCTAAAAAGATGTGTTTTTAATGCCCCCTTAAAACTTTGGACAGTCGGGCGATCTCGCACCTGACGAGGTAGAGAATTCCACAGGGTTGGGGCCATAAAACTAAAAGATTTGGCCCCAGAGGTCTTCAAGTGAACCCTGGGAATCTCCATCAATCCCTCGTCAGTGGATTGGAGAGAGCGGGAGGGACAGTAGGGACAAAGGAGATCTTTCAGGTAGCCAGGTCCCTGATTGTGTAGGGCCTTATAGGTCAGCAAATTGACCTTGAAGGTGATTCGCCAGCATATTGTCAGCCAGTGCAGTCTGTGGAGCACAGGTGTTCTATGACTGGACCTAGAGGAACCAGTCAATAGCCTGGCTGCCACATTCTGCACTAGCTGCAAGTGGTGAATATCAACCCCCGGTAGCCCAAGAAAAAGGGTGTTGCAGTAGTCAAGGTGGGAGGTAACGAAGGCATGGACCAAAGTAGGAAGATCGTCAGGAGGAACCAGGTGCTTCACCCGGGCGATGTTCCTCAGATGGAAAAAGAGAACTTTGACAACTGCTGACACTTAAGATTTAAGTGTCAAACAGTCATCAAACACAACGCCCAGGTTCCGCACCCGGTCTGAGGTAGTTAGCTGAACACTCCCAGGCCATAAACCCGAGGGTGATCCTACCAACAAACCCACCTCCCGGCGATGTAGGTCCACAACCAACACCTCAGTTTTCTCTGGATTCAACCACAGCCAACTCACATTCATCCAGTCCTGGATTTTGGCCAGACAGTTGTTAAAGACTGAAAAGGCAGCATCTTGGCCGGGCACAAAGGACATGTACAATTGAGTATCAGCTGCATAGTAGTGAAAACTCAGATCGTACTGCCTGATAATCGCTTCTAACGGCAGCATGTACACCGCAAACAACAAGGGCGCCAAAATGGAGCCCTGCAGCACCCCACAGGATAGGGGGAATGATGCTGAGAAAAAAATCCCAGACACCACCCTCTGAGTCCTACCCTTGAGGAAAGATCGAAACCAACTGAGGACTGTACCAGACAGCTCACAGATAAACCGCAAGCGCTCCAGTAGCACACCATGGTCCATGGTGTCCAATGCTGCAGAGAGATTAAGAAGGACCAAGATGGAACGAGTCCTTCAATCTCTCTCTATTAGGAGGTCATTTAGTTCACAGAGAAGAGCTGTCTCAGTACTATGTCTCTTCCTAAATCTGGACTGGAGAGAATCATAGACATTGTGGCTGGTCAAATGATCATCCAGCTGCGACACGCCCACCTTCTCAATAACCTTACCCACAATGGGTAAGTTAGAAACAGGCCTGTAATTAACCAGACAATCCGGATCAAAGGAGGACATCTTAAGAAGGGGCTGAATCACAGCCTCCTTCAGAGGATTTGTAAAAATCCCTCTCTCCAAAGACCTCCAGATTATCTCAGCAAGGACTGGACTGATTTTATCCACACAGCTCACTAGGAGACGTGAGGGGCCGGGTCCAAACCACAGTTGGTAGGATGCAATGACCGGATGACCATCACAATGTCATTGATTGTAGTAAGGCTGAAGTCAGATCACACAAATTGGGTGTCCGATATCTCCTGCTGACCATCACAGCTCCCATTAGGAAGGGTCAAGCGGATATCAGACCTGATTGTGGCAACCTTATCTGGAAAGAATTGAGCAAACTCCTCACACCATTCTTGAGAAAAGGCTCTTCTGGGCTGAACACAGATTGGATTGCACAATCTGTTCACAGTCCGAAAAAGCTGAGCTGGTCTATTCTGTGCAGCAGCAATCTATCTGGACAGGAATTCTGCCTTCTTATGAGAGATTGCTGATTGATAGACCACATAATGGTCCATCAAACTAAGTTTGTCACAATCCAGGCCCGATTTCCACCAGCACATCTCTAACCTTCGTCCGACTCTCCTCAACTCCCTCAGAGTCTCATCAAACCACGGAGATCTGGAGTGAAGAGTGAGGGGACAAGCACGAACAGGAGCAATGGAATCCAGGGCCCCTACTACCGCCTTATTGTAGGTAAGTACCAAGTCCCCTGGGTCCATGCAATCACTCGGTAAACCTGATAGGTCCAGTACAGCCATCAGGCCATCTGGGGAAACACCCCTCAAAGGGCGGTACCGGATCATCTCCATAGGGGCTGGTCTACTAGGGATGGCCTCAAAACTGAAACCAATGGAGTGATGCTCAGACCACCCGACTGGTTCCACCACCAAATTGGATATCTCCATCCCCAGTAGGAACACCAAGTCCAATGAATGACCACCAATATGGGTCAAGGAGGAAATAACCTGTGTGAAGCCCAGTGAAATCCTTAACTGGCAGAAGTCTTGACCAAACTGCGAGAGTTCATCATCGACCCAGGCATTGAAATCCCCCAGAATCAACTATCTGGGGGATCCCAATGTCAGGTTGACAATGAAGTCTGCAACTTCCCAAAGGAAAACATTCCCATCACCTGGTGAATGGTAAATGAGAAGTATCCTGCACCCCACACCCTCGCCCATGATACATTCAAAGGAGTTGGTAGTTCCCACTTGTACCTCCACTAGGCCCAGTTCTGATCTAAAACAGATAGCAACACCACCGCCCCTACAATCCATCCTAGAGTGGTGTATCACCAAGTACCCAGCTGGAATTGTTGATGCCAAAACTGGGCCAGAATTCTCATCCAGCCAGGTCTCAGTGATGCACGCCAGGTCAGATGTTACAACAAAATCCGCTATAATAGTGGTTTTGCTTTTAATAGACCCGGCATTGCATAACACCATCTGAGTAGGATGAGAATCTGAGGATGACCGTGATACCTGCTGACTACAAGCAGAACCCTTGGGCATGGGAACCAGACAGGAAGGACCCATTTTCTGGACCCATTTCGCCCCAGGGCATCTCCTTGTCCCCACTATCCCTATCCGCCCACTCCTTTCCATTCCCTCTCTAGGCCCAACCCTCTTCCTCCTCCTTTCTCTAACAATCCCCAGAGCCCTACGCCATCTGTACACCTCTGGTGAATATAGTACACCTCAGTAGAATATAAAAAAGTAGCCCAGAACTGCCTGCCTAAGAATGAAGTTGGGATATTATTTGGAAAAAAGGAAGGCTAGTCTGTTGTTATGCAATGTCCTCTAAAGTAACACACTGACTGCTCTTAGGATCCTAGTGTCAAATGCTGTGGGGTGCCATGGGGAACTTGTTATGCAGAAAGTTCCAGGAAGTGTTTAATCCATTCTACTTCTCATAGCTTTCTCTTCTCAAACTTAAAAAGAAAAATACACTTCATCACAGGTTGTGTTTACCAAGCACTATGCCCATGATTAAAATAATTTGAACCCGATCCCCCAAACAAATGTGACCTCACATGAACATGCATGATTTATCTGTAAAGACAATTAAAAAAAATATTTCTAAATGAATCAGTAACATCAATGCTTTCAAGATTTTGAAAGTACTAAAAAGACAAACTATATATATATATAGATACATAGAATATGGTAAACAAATATTGTTAATCCTAAAAGTTGAACTTTGTTTTTAGTATATAAATCCCTGAAAGCTGTATATTTTCCTTAGTTTTTAGACACTTCTTAGTCTTTCCTTTTGAGACACCAGTTGACTCTGGTAATCATTTGTTCCAAGGGTTTTTAAGTCAGTTTGAAGGTATTTTAAGTATCTTCTGCAGGTGACTCTGATAATCATTTGTTCCAAGGGTTTTTAAGTCATTTTTATGGCATTTTAAGTGTATTCTGTTCTAGTTCTTAACAAAATGCAGGGACTCCACAAACATCTGTTACTTGGTCCACATTCCAAACATGTGAGTCTTCTTTCAGGATGATAGATGCACCTCATGTTCCTCCCACATGAATAAAAAAAAAAGTTGGGATGGACCTTTTGGAGCTTCTTGGGTGGAGGTGGGGTGGACTTTACATCCCCCAAAAAAACAATGCTGCCTCCCACTACTCAGGTTCCAGTTCTTGTACCACCCATTTAAGAAACAAAATAGTACCCTGCAACCATTGACTAACATGAAAGTGTATTTCTTTGAGAGCGGAAAACATTTCTTGGAGGCGGCTAAGGCGGAGGAGACTATTTATACCTTCAGTCAGTTCCACGGACAGAAAACATGACATCATTCCTTTTTAGATGCAATACTCCTGTAGGCTACGCCCACAGTCGTAATGGCATTCTAGGTGGAATCAAAGTCAGTTCTTATAATCCAGGATCACTCTGTAAAGATGCTCCTTTTGCAAAGTTGAGCTATATTGTTGCAGTTGTCTTTTGGTGACTGTATCTGCTTTGCAATAAAGCTATTTTTTGCTTTGAAAAACTTTAAATCTTGCAAGTTTCTCAATCTAACTGTGGCTGGAGTGCTCCTGACTTTTGAAATTGTATTACTACTGGGGCTACCTATGTCTTTAGGAGTATCCACAATTACCTCTGGCACTGCTACTTTTAGGAGATGCTGATCCTGGGACACAGAAGATAACTACAGTGCACTGATGTGAGCATCAGAATGTGCTGCTGAGAAATGCAAACAGGGAGAACACAGTTCAGTTCACTGCACTGTTTGCAATGACATCTACAGAGGGAGACCAGCAAGGGAAATGACACATAGAGAAAGAGTGAGGGACACAGAACATGACTGCAGGTCACTGATGTGGACTGGGTCCACAGAGCTGAACTTCACTGTCTCTCTCTGTCTCACTGCACCACTGCAGAACACAGCAGATGACTGCAGAGCACTGATGTGGCAGGACATCGAGGGCACCTTCATATATTTATCTCGCTCTCTGCCTTGCCCGACCGCTGCTGCCTTTCTCTGTCTGTGTCTCCCTCTCTGTCTCATTCTCTCTCTCTCTCTCTCTCTCTCTCTCCTCATGCAGGGTGAAGCACAACACAGAGACAAGACAGCATAATAAATATACAATTGTAGGCAACAGGACGTGGAATGAAGTTGCTGTGCATCATTTGCTCCCTACACACTCATATACTTGCTCCTAGGCTGGCCCAGTGGTGCTGAGAGTTGAGGCACTGGATGCCACTCCTCATGCTACACCGGCAATCCGGATTTGAGAATAACCTTGAGTCATCAGAGTGCTGGCATGGGGGGGATCACAGCAGGAGTGAGCATGCCGATGGGCAGCTCTCCTCTCCCGAGGGTGGTGAGGGTGGCTTGGCCCCCCCCGTAGTTCCACTTCCACTGGGTGGAAGTCCAGTGGGTAACATAGGTGGAGAGGGGGTGACAAACAATTATGGGAGTTGGAAGGGGCTGAGCTGGTGCCACAGGGTGTATAGCACACCTCCACAGGCTCACACAGCTGTGTGCTGGGGCCTTGGGGGGGTTAGGGGAGAAAACATGTAAAACACCTATGTGTCCCTATCATTGCCAGTTGGTGGGAGGAGGTAACGGGGACCAAATAGTTAAATAAAAAAAAAAAGACTTGCTCCGGGGGGGGCGGCAAAGACCCAATCATGATTTGCTACTGTCCAACCTACTTTCATAGACAGCATGGAAAGGAGAAGTTTTCAGACAGAGAGAGAGAAGAGGTGGGAGAGCACACATTGTCGCTGACACACTGCCATTTACATTCACTGCCCATATCTGCTGCAGCACATTGATTTACAGTACTTCTGCCTCTCTCTCTCTCTCTCTCTCTCTCACTCACTCTCTCTCCTCTCTCAGTCTCTCATTCCAGTGGACTGTGCTGACACTACAATGGCAACTTTCAGATCCCTGTCCTGGTCCTTACCCTGGCCAAACATACAGAAAGACAACAGGTTATTGCTAATGGGGGACAGGAATCAAAGGCTCATAACCATATGAAAATCATACTTCAAGCTTATATTTGCTGCTGGGTTGAGACACTGACCATTATGGACTTCTGCTTTCAAAGCAGTGAAGGGATTTCAGTGCTGGTCTTGTGGAAGGATACCATGGGGAAACAGTGAGTGCCTTTAGTTAAAGCTGCATCACATTTCATTTAAAATGCTGACTGAGCTCTATAGCAAAACTGCAGCTTTTACCAAATCCTGTTTTGTGTGCTCTCTCTCTCTATCTCTCTAGCCCTAACAGTAGAGACGTTGTGAAATTTAATTTTGCTGGTGAAAAGATGGCAAAATCATGAATTTTGCCCCACAAAATATTTTGAGGAATTATGTACTTACGGCAAAATTTCGCCATTCAATTTTGCAGTAAATTTCACCTTGCATTACCATTAGGCAAAATTATGCTTGTCACATGATTTACTCTCTGCAGGTCACATGGGTGACTGTAATCAGGCAGGAAGTCAGTGATTCAGTTCCTTTGCTAGGTTGTTGGAGAAGCAGGCAGCAGCAGAGAGGTTGTTCTATGTGCTATTGTGTGGTACACTAATACTCTTTAGTTTAAAAATAATGGGTTCATTCTCTTTTCTTTAGGTTGTCTGGTGTGTGTGTTTATTATTTCCTTTCTGTGAGTATAGATTGTGTGTGTGTGTGTGTGTGTGTGTGTGTGTGTGTGTGTGCACACCTCCCTCACTATCTCTCTTTCCTTTTCAGTTTTTTTAGTTTTCCGTTAAGAAACACTTTTTTTGAATAATGGATGGGAAAAGTAGGGCAAGGGGGACTGGGCAGAAGGCAGGATCTACTGTTCACCTTAACAGGTGGGCATTCATGTCTGAGGCCCCCCAGCAGAAGCATGTGTCCCCCCCCCTAGAAGCAGGATCCCATTGCCCTCCACCAACTGAAGCATGTGGGCCTCACACCCCCAGCAGCAGCATGGGCCTGTTGCCCCCCCGCAGCAGTATGAGAAGCATGTGCCCCCCACCCTGCAGCAGTAGGATCCCATTGCCCACCCCATCAGCAGCATAAGCATGTGCCCCCTACTACCCCCCAGCAGGAGCAGGATGTAATCGCCCCCTGGATATCAGCTGGTGGTGGCCCCCCACTACCCAAGAGTGTCATCTGTGTGGTGTGTCTTCATCACAAATACTTCAGATAACAGCATTATCTGCAACCTTTGTGGTCAAATCTGTTGGAAGGGGGAAGAAAGGGGCACACCTTGGCACTGATGGCCAAAGGAGCCATCTGCAGCACCACCACATTGCAGAGTGGCTCCAGAAGCAGCAAGAGGTGGCAGCAGCAGAAGGCAGTACTAGTGGGAGTGATCAGAAAGAAGGGGAAGAGGACCAGCAGGAGGAAGGCAATCGCTGTCCTCATCCTAGGGGGCACCATACCAGGAAACAGCAGCACTAGGCAGCAGCACAATAACCGCACAGCTGCCGGTGCCATCATGCTGATGATCCCCCACAGCCTACAGCAGCCCCAAGTCAGGTCAGCCATGAAGACCTGGTGGCTGTGCACAGAGAGGTGTGAGCTCTGTGGCTTGAGTTTGAACAGTTCTGCCAGGAAGCCAGGGAGGGCATGAGAAAAATTATGGATCACCAGCATAAAAGTGTTAGAACTCCTGGTGGAGCTACATCGTGGGGGTGGTGGTGGCAGCATTTCTGAATCAGGGCCTGGTAAGTTTGCAGTCAGTGAGGCAGGCAGCAGCCACATTTTTTTTTCCTTTTCCTGTTCTATGTTAGTGTCACTTTTCTCATCTCCATCCCTAAACATAAGGAAAAAAAAAGAATAAAAAAGGAAAAAAAATATATATATTTTCTGTCCTCTTCCTCTTCTATATTCTCTTGTTTCTTTTTCTTGTCTTATAATTAGTCATATGTCTTTGTCCAGCAGTTTTTTTGTGTTATGTAATGATTAAATGATTATGCCCCCTCTCTATGGCATTAAATCCTTTTCCTTGTTCAGTACTTTACTTTTCCCCTTTCATATGAATACCCTTGCACTGACCCTGTTGTGTGTTATTGTCAGTGTACCCATAAACACCGTTCCTTTTTTTTTGTTTTGTATTACTCCTTCTTTATATATTTCTTCCTCCTATCCATAAATGTCAAGTACTGTAATTTGTTCCTATGAACAACATTTTTTTTCCAAAGCTATGTGATGTTGTGACAGTTGTTGTGATTGTGTGCAGCAACAGTCCGAAGATGTACACAACAGTCGTAGAAACATAAGCAATTTTATTGTGAAGTTAAACATAAATATATTTTTTGTGCTTAACAGGGGAGGGGTCTCAAGCAAGTAGCTACTTCTGTCACTTTCTCAGAAGTACTACCTGCGAGAGGCAAGGGAAAGCATAGGGGTGCATGCACCAGGAACTTTAACTCATGGTTGAAGAACTGGTGCTGTGAGGAAGGGTTTGGATTCATTGGTGACTGGGGACCCCCTGGAGGGATGGAGGTTTGTTCAAGCCTGACGGCCTGCATCCATCCTGGAGGGTAATCCAAGCATTCAATGATAAGTTTAAATGCTACATTGACAAGCATTTAAACTAGCAAAGAGGGTTGGCAGGCCAGCAAGGAGGGTACCTTCTTGCTCACCCCCCACAGCTAGCAGTGGAACCAGTGAACCAGAGGAGTGGCTATCTCTACAAACAGTGTGCAAAAGATGGAGATTAGCGCCCAAGAGGTGGAAAGGCAGAAAAGGGGCAAAATTCAGTAGAAAGGTAGACAGCAAGGAGAACCAGGGATAAATGACAACCAAGGAAGGGGCTGGAGTAGAACAGCGAAACAGTCTAGGGAGGTCAAATCATGGAAAGCCATGTGTGCAAATGGCAGGAGCCTTAGCAACAAGATAGAAGATCTGGAAGCTGTCATGGTGCAGTCAGACCTGGACATTGTGGCCATCACTGAAACCTGGTGTAATGATAACCATGACTGGAAGATGGCCATACCTGGCTACAACATATTCAGAAGAGACAGGGCAGGCAGGAAAGGAGGAAGAATGGCACTGTATGTGAAAAATGACATAAGGGCCCCAGAGATCCAGGAAGAACAAAATGGGGGAGAGATACTGTGAGTTAAGCTGGAAAGGAAATGGGCCAGCTATCTGCACAGGTGTGGTCTATAGACCACCAGCCCAGGAAGAAGAAACAGATAGGAGTTGATGCTGGCCATCCAAAGGATGGCAGACAAGGGTGAGGTAGTACTGGTTGGAGACTTCAATATTCCAGATGTGGACTGAAGCATCCCAGCAGCAGCATCAACTAGGAGCAGATTTATCCTGGACTCCCTTCAGGGTGCCTTCCTCAAGCAACTGGTCATGGAACCAGCTCGGAAGAAGGCAATACTGGACCTTGTGCTCACAAACAGGGACAGTGTGATGGGGGTAACAGTGAGGGAGCACCTGGGGTACAGTGACCACCAGTCATTGTGGTTTGAAATCACAGAAAGAGCAGAACCAACCACACAAAAACACGTATCCTGGATTTTAGGGGGGCAGACTTTGGGAAAATGGGGAGATACTTGAAAGAGGCATTAAGGGGAATGGGGCAGGAATCAGGGGTTGAGGAACAGTGGGCAGTATTTAAAATGGGGATTACAAGGGCAACAGAATTATGCATTAAGCAGGTTAGCAAGAGGAAAAGGAAGAGGAGACCATTATGGTTTTCCAAAGAGGTAGCAAAGAAAGTGAAAGCCAAAAAGATTGCATTCAGGTAATACAAAAAGACACAGGCAGAAGTGGATAGGGAGAAGTACCAGGAGAAGAAAAGGAGGCAGGGAGGTCAGTAAGGGAAGCCAAAGCTCAGACAGAAGAACACATTGCAAAATCAGTGGGTGGAGGGGACAAAACCTTTTACAGGTACATAAGTGAAAAATGAAAGGCAAAGGGAGGGATAGTGAGACTAAAGGGGGAGGATGGGGGCCGCGTGGAGGACGACAACAGTAAAGCTGACATATTGAACAGGTATTTCTGCTCAGTCTTTATTGAGGAAGAGGAGGGCAATGGGTCTGAAGGGAGTACAATGGGTGAGAATGGTGCAGAAATGGACACAAGTCCCTTTACACGAGAAAGGGTCCTGAAGGAACTGGAAGTAATAAGAGTTGATATAGCAATGGGGCCAGATGGGGTGCACCCCAGGGTCCTTAAAGAACAAAGAGAAGTGGTGGCTGAACCTCTGGCTATCCTGTTTAGCCAATCTGGAAACAGAGGAGGTACCCAAAGACTGGAGGATAGCAGATGTAGTCCCCTTATACAAAAGGAGGAACAAAGAGGAAGCGGGGAACTACAGACCAGTCAGTCTCACCTCGGTAGTGGGGAAGATCATGGAAGCACTACTGAAGGAGAGATTGGTGGAACATCTGGTTGTCAATGGACTACAGGACCCAAGGCAGCATGGTTTCACCAGGGGGAGGTCATGTCAGACCAACCTCGTTGAATTTTTTGACTGGGTGACTAGGGAGGTGGATCAGGGCAGGGCAGTGGACATGGCCTATCTGGACTTCAGCAAGGCCTTTGACACTGTGCCACATAGAAGACTATTACACAAACTGGGGAATATGGGTGTGGGCAGGCCAGTAGTGTGGCGGGTAGGTAACTGGCTGGGCGGCAGGACACAGAGGGTAGTGGTAAATGGCTGTCACTCCACAGAGGGAAGAGTGACCAGTGGGGTACCACAGGGATCAGTGCTGGGACCGGTCCTATTCAACATCTTCATCAGTGACATTGTGCAGGACCTAGAAGTCAGAATTTCACTGTTCGCTGATGACACAAAGCTCTGTAACAGAGTAGACACACCAGAGGGTGTAGACAGAATGAGAAGGGACCTGCAGAAACTTGAAGAATGGTCAGGGGTTTGGCAGTTGAAATTCAATGCAAAGAAGTGCAAGATAATTGTTCACTTGGGAGCTTAAGCAGCAGGCAGGTAGGAAAGAGGGCTGGAGTTATATTCTGTTTTAACTGAAACATTTGAATAGTTTGTAAGTGAAATTAGTTTTATGTGTTAAAAATTATTACCTTGAATTAGAACTGTTACATTGTAACTTTGGTGGCTTGGGGATAGTTGTTTGGCAGGGATACTTAGAGGGAAATTTAAATGTGTTGTTTGGTAAGAGTCCTCCCACCCACCCTGTTTTGTATGCCTTCTTAAATTCTGAAAAGCCACTGGGGGTTGGGATTGAAGGGCTGAGTATTTCTGTTTGGGACTGAAATTCGAAGCAACAGGAGCTGGTGGGCCTGTGACATCATATGGTACCTGATGTCTGCTTACACACACTGTTAGTGGGACCCGAACACACACTGGACTGTATGTGTTTGTGAGACTTGGAAACGTTATTGGTGGAGTTGAATTGGGTTTGTAAATAACTACAGTCAGTATAGAGAGAAACTGTACTCCAGGGTAAAGGACTGAGAAAGGGGGTGTGCTATTATAAAACAGAGGGAATAATCAGGGTGGCCATATTCCACCATGGCAGGCATCTTCGGAAGGGTTGTAGGCTGCACAGGCTGTGGGATGGCAATAATTCTAAATTGGGTCTGAGAGAGGGAGGCTGCCACTCTGTAGACAGCTATCTTGTATCAGGAGTGAGGTATATTGGTTAAGGAGTAAGCTGAGGAGCTGGGGGGTGTCCAAGGATAAGGGGTGTGGATATGGGCAGCAGAAGGGTGGGGCTGAGGGGAGGCTGGGGCAACACTCTGAAATTACAGGACGTTATGTTACAGCAAGCAGGAGGGGGGGATATTAGGGACAGAGGACCCTTAGATAGGGATGTTGATGCTAAGGGGAAAGCGTATCGGGTGAACATTCTGAATACAAAGAGAGTGGAGGGGGAAGAGTCAGGAGGGGCTGTTGTGCGGAAGCCTAAAACAGCAGACTGTGGGAAGGGAGCTCCTAAGGTGAACAGTGCAAGAGAGGAAGAAGAGGGTCAGTTTAGAGATGCAGTCAGGGAAACTCGGTTACTTGATGGAGGCTGACATAGAGTGTCACAATAAATTTGAGCTACTAAGCAACCTAGAGGGGGAGGGGTTGGTGGAAATGAGGAAACTTATATAGGGCGGGGAGGGTCGGATACCCATAGGGCATCACAGACCAGCTATGGGAAGGATAGACATAGTCCCAGAGGAGAGGAAACATATATGTTAAGCAAATGGGGGAGATGCAACATATTCCAGACATGAGGGAGGAGATCATGATTGGAGAGAAACTGGGGAGACAAGGAGGTGGGAGGGCCCCCCTTCAGCAGGGAGGTCAGTACCAAGGATGGGGCCCTAGCTAAAGGGACCCACAGAGAGCCCTGGAGGCAGAGGTACTATTACAAGGGGAGGATGGTGGTGTGGGAAGGGAACCATCAGGCCAGGATAAATGGTTCAGATAAAGAGGGTTAAAGGGACACCTATTCAGAGGGGTTTGAGTTAAGTGGGCAAAATAGCAAGTTGGCAGAAAGGGGAGGGTGACAAGGGGTCTCTAGTAAGGCAGACTCCCATGAAATTGAGATCATGAATAAAGGGGAGAAGAAGGGCTGAGAGGGCATAGTGGAGGTAACCATAAGGATGATGGCGGTGTTAAGGTTCTGTTACTGGGAGACTCGATGATTAGGGGTATCCATTGGGAGGGACAGGGGGGTGGATGCCATAGCCAGGTGAAGGTAGTGAGTATCTCTGGGCTGACAGTGCACAGAGCAAAGTTCATGGTGTATGAAATGGTTAGGGATTGTGGAGGGAAACCGGATTTCCTGGTGCATTTGGAACTAATGATCTAGAGGAAATAGCATTTTGGAAATCCAAGCAAAGTTCAAGAACTTGCCAGAGTCTGTCGGGATAATGGATGCAACATTTCCTTTTCGGAGATATTGCCAGTACCAAAGGCCTCAGTGGAGCAAAAAAAGAAGCTTATAGAGGTTAATGACTGGCTCAGGAAGTGGGGTGAAGAGAATGGGTTGGGGGTGTTAGGGAACTGGAATGGAGTTTGGGAGGATAAGGGACTATATGCCAAGGACAGGTTTCATCTTGCCCCATTAGGGAAGGAAGTCCTTAAACAGGGATGGCTGACTACATACAAGAAAGGTGGGGTTTAAACTTGTAAGGGGAGGGATGAGGAGGGCTGACTAGAGCCTCTCCTCCAGATGAGGGAGTAGCGCTAGCCCAAGAGGGAGGGGAAACAGACTGGAGGTGGAGGTTTCAGGAGGAGCAGGGGAGGATGGAAGTATAAGGAATCTGGGTGGGGTCTACAAAGAGGATCAGGGATAAGGGGTGGGGGTTGGTGTTAGTAAATGCCAGGAGCTTGGGAAACAAGTTGCCGGAGTTCCAGACCATGCTGTTCGAGGGGGTGGATGTGGCGGTGGTCACGGAGACGTGGGCCAACAAAAACCATGACTGGGACCTAAATGTACAGGGGTACACTATGCTTAGGAAGGATAGAAAGGAGGTCAGAGGGGTGGGTGGCTGATGTTCATTAGAGATGATATAGAAATTGCTATGGTAGAAGAGGCAGAGGAAACGTGGAGGCCTTATGGGTCACCTTACGATCCCCAGCAGGAGATAAGGTCAAGCTGGGAGTAGTATATAGGCCCCCGGGATGAGTGATGTTCTAGAGGATGGTTTGCTGGACAACATCATTGCCCAGTGTGGTCCAAAAGGGGAAGGAGTGTGTTGATGGGGACCCAATATGCCAGGTACAAACTGGGGAACCATAGTCTCTAAGGTGGCCAAGGAGCAGAGGCTGCTGGATGGCTTCCAGGATGTGTTCTAACACAGCATGTGATGGAGCCCACAAGGAGAGGCATGTCCTGGATGTGGTTCTGGCAGATGGGGATCTGGTAAGGGACATAGTTGTACAGGACCCCCTGACTGGGAGCGACCACAATACTGTCTGGTTTCAAATAAGCATGGGGGGGGGGGTGAGATCTAGGACACTGGCAGTGGACTTCAGGGGGCAGACTTTATGGGCATGGGAAATATTCTCAAGGATCACTTGAAGGGATTACATCAATGACAAGTGTGGAAAGGAGATGGGAGGTCATAAAACGGGGACTTCATGAGGCAGTCAGGATCTGCGCTAAGTTGAAACGTAAGGGAGCAAGGTCACAGAAACCATGCTGGTGGTCCAGTGAGGTACAGGTAGCAGTCAGAGAAAAGAAGCGTCCTACAAAATATAAAACAACAAGAGGGATAGGGATAAGGAAATGTACCAGCTTGCATCTAGAAAAGTCACCCGTATGGTGAGAGGAGCAAAGTCCAGTAAAGAGCAGCGGCAGGCACAGGGGATACATGGAGGGGAAAAGGGGTTCTTCCGCTACATTGGGGAGCGGAGAAAAACTAAGGGCCATCTCAGCAGATTGAGATCAGAAGGAGGGTGGGTGGAAGAGGCGAGGGACCAGGCAGAGGTATTTAACGAGTACTTTGCCTCTGTGTTCACTAGGGAGGGGGATGGGATATCTACAAAGCAAGGCATGAAGGGGATAGAAGCGGCAGGGAGAGGGATCAGGGGAGCAACAGAAATGGAGCAAGAGGGAGGGAAAGGTACCCCAGGGGTGTCACATCTGGATAAGGATAAAAAGACCAGTAAGGGGGAAGGGACGGATGATGCTATCTCCACCAAAAGGGTTTGGTTAGCCCTCAAGGCCCTAAAGAAAAACAAATCTCCTGGGCCAGATGGCATTCATCCGAGAGTACTATGGGAATTGGCGGACATACTGGCTGCACCCCTGGCGGAGCTTTTCAGCATGTCACTTGAGTTAGGAGGGTACCTGGGATTGGCGAGGCACATGTGGTACCAATCCATAAAGGGGGGTCGAGGGAAGTACCAGGTAACTATAGACCCATCAGTTTGACCTCGGTGGTGGGAAAATTAATGGAGAGTATACTAAAGGAACGATTGGGGGTGTACTTGGAGGAGGTGGGAGGTCTGGATAGTCGGCAACATGGGTTTGTGCCAGGTAGATCATGTCAAACCAACCTTGTGGAGTTCTATGAATGGGTAACATCAGAACTGGACAGGGGTAAGCCTGTGGATGTATTATTCTTGGACTTCAGCAAGCTTTGACTCTGTCCCCACAATGGTCTGGTGGAGAAACTGATGGGGTTAGGAGTAGGCCCTTTGATGGTCAGATGGATTGAAAACTGGCTAGCTGGATGCACTCAGAGAGTAGTGGTCTGGGGAGCTCTAGAACCTAGAGAGGTTGGTAGTGGGGTACCACAGGGCTCGGTCCTGGGTCCGATCCTGTTTAATGCATATATATCGGACATCAGGGAGGGTATGGGGTGAAATGAGTCTCTTCGCGGATGACTCCAAGATGGGAGCAGTAGTTGAGGAGAAGAGGAGGGTGGCCCTGCAAGGACCTGGACACCCTGGAAACTGGGCTCACACATGGAAATTAAATTTCAATATCACCAAGTGCAAGGTGTTGCATCTTGGTCGGGGAAACCCTAAACACAGGTACACCCTGGGAGGGAAGGCGCTGGAGGCCCCAATAGGGGAAAAGACCTAGGGGTCATGGTGGATACATGTATGAATAACTCTGAGCAGTGCAGGAGAGCAGCAAGCAAGGCAAACAGGATGTTGGGATGCATCGCAAGGGGGATCACCTCTAGGAGCATGGAAGTGATTCTGCCGCTGTACAATGGACTGGTTAGACCGCACCTTGAGTACTGTGTACAGTACTGGAGACCACACTTGAAGAGGGACATACAGCTCCTGGAGAGGGTACAGAGGAGGGCAACAAAGATGATACGAGGGCTAGGGGATTTGACTTATAAGGACAGACTTGAGGAGCTCTGCCTGTTTTCATTGGAGGAGAGGAGAGACAGGGGGGACATGATTGAGGTCTTCAAGTACCTCAAGGGAATAAATAGGGTAAACATGGAGGGGATCTTTAGACTAAAGCAGGGAGGTATCACCAGAGGGCATGGTTTGAAGTTGGAAGGTGGAAGGGTGAGGGGGGAAAAGAGGAGGAGGTTTTTCACCGAGAGGGTGGTGGACCCTTGGAATGCACTGCCTGGTGAGCTGGTTCAGAGATTCACAGTGGAGGGCTTCAAGAGAGGGTGGGACAGACACAGAAAGTGGATGTATCAGATGATGGCCTGTCCCGGGGGGGTGGGGATGGATGATAGGGGTTTCTGGAGAACAAGGGATGGGAGGGTCTCGGCATCCAACTAAGTATCTAGGTTCAAGCAGACTCGATAGACCGTAAGGCCTAATCTGCTTTCAAATAGTATGTTAGTATGTTAGTATAATGCATATGGGGCACAAAAACCCTGGCACAATATATCAGTTGGGGGGTGAGGATATAGCATGTACCAAGCAGGAAAGGGATCTTGGGGTTGTCATCTCTGATGACCTCAAGGTAGGGAAACAGTGTGACAAGGCAGCAGGTAAAGCAAATAGGATGCTGGGATGTATAGGCAGGGGCATCACCAGCAGGAAAAGGGAGGTCATAATTCCACTGTACAAGACACTAGTGAGGCCCCACCGGAGTACAGTGTACAGTTCTGGAGATCTTACCTACGTAAGGACATAGACAGGGTAGAGAAGGTTCAGAGGAGGGCAACAAAGATGGTGCATGGATTGCATCACAAGTCCTATGAGGACAGGTTGAAGGAACTGAACATGTACTCACTGGAGGAGAGGAGGGAGGGAAGGGATATGATAGAGACATACAAGTATCTTACAGGGAGGAACAGGGTGCAGGAATACAATATTTTTAAGTGAAAAAGATGTTCCAGGACTAGAGGGCATGGGATGAAGTTGGAGGGAGGACGATTCAGAGGAAACGTGAGGAAGAATTTCTTCACAGAATGGGTGGTGGACAAGTGGAACACCCTGCCAGAGGAAGTGGTGGGGGCTGAAACAATCACGGGATTTAAGAATGCATGGGATAGACATAAAGGAATTCTGGAGGTCAGGGGTAAAGGGCAACAGACTTCTAGGAAAACATAAACTGAACTTACAAGCTCAAGTGGGCAGACTGGGTGGGCCATAGGCCCTTATCTGCCGACACTGTCTATGTATCTCTGTATCTATGTGTCCCCCGCGCTTGCCACAAATGTTAATTTGGGGTCCCACTCCTCCAGACATGATGATGTTTCATAGTGCCCCACCACTACCCAGTCCAAAATGTGCACATGGGCCACAGTTTAACACAGCCTCTTGCCCTGCTGTGCTGAGCAGGACTGATAAGAAGAGATATGAGAGGAAAAATATTGCATGAAATTGAAACATAAATTTGCTCTCAGTCATGATATTATATAGTGCCCCATCACCACCCAGTCCAAAATGTGCACTGGGGCAACAGTTTAACACAGCATCTTGCCAGCCTGCTGTGCAGAGCAGACCTGATAAAATGAGAAATATGACTGGAAAAAAGTAGCATGAAAGTGAGACATACATTTGGTCTCAGTCATGGTGTTATATAGTGCCCTGTCATCACACGGACAAAAAATGCAGTTTTGTCCAACTTTTACAAATGATTTCAGGATGAATCTTGTTGCCGCTTGCTGCTGTGCCGAACAAGCCTTAGAAGTCCAGAAATGTAACATGAGAAATTTCAGAGAAAATCAAAACATAAATGTGGTCTCAGTCTAGAAGTTTTATTAGAGTCCCACCACCACACGGACAAAAAAAATGCAGTTTTGTACACTGTTTACAAATGATTTCAGGATGAATCTTGTTGCAGCTTGCTGTTGTGCTGCACAAAACAGGCCTTAGAAGTCCAGAAATGTAACATGAGCAATTTTACAGAAAACTGAGACATAAATGTGATCTCAGTTAAGAAGTTTTATCAGAGCCCCACCACCATCCGGATAAAAACATGCAGTTTTGTCCACTGTTTACAAATGATTTCAGGATGAATATTGCTGCCACTTGCTGCTGTGCTGTGCAAAACAGGCCTTAGAAATCCAAAAATGTTTCATGAGAAAACTGTGAAAGAAAGAAGACACATTTTTTCTGGCAATTATGAAATAGCCAACATGGAAGTGATGGCCGTGGTGCCATGCTGAGAAAATTAATTCCTCCTACAAAATGCTGCTCCTAGTCACGCTTGCTGCCTCCTGCTGCTTGTTTCACAATTGAGATTAATCTATAATATTCATTTACCAGTGCTGTCCTGTTTGGCTGTGGTGACACTGTGGTTGTAACGTGTGCAGCATGGAGGGAATGAGATTTTAGGGTGCTGTAGCTTGCTGCCTGCTGCTCTGACTGGTTGCCAACTTGCCATGACAAGTAATGTTTTGGCTTGTGTAATGTTGATGGATCATTATCACAGATGTACTGCAGCTGCTGCTCATGTAAGTATTTCTATGTATTTTTTTTTTCTGTGCAAGAGAGGTATGTGGGTGGGTTAGTATTATGGCCTGTTGAGGTATAATATGTTTGTACTGCTTTTCCATTATTTTCCAGTTGGCGGAGGATTACAACATGATAAGCCAAGGAAACGTCATCATGCTGGGATTCAGATGCTGGGATGCTCTACATTTCCCAACACTGAAGGTATTTAATTTTTCATTGCTGGGGAAGTGGGGTTGCTGCAGTCAAGATGTTTGAGTTTGACAGTATTTGTGTTTTATATGCTTTTAATGTAAACTTACGTAGACTTATTGTGGTTTTCCCAGTGTAGCTCCGCTTAACGTAGTGGTTGCTAAGCAGTTGCTATGGACACTCCAACTTTACATTATGATCAGTACATAACGAAAAAGTTTGATGTACATTTTTTTTTTGGGGGGGGGAGGGTGTCATTTGTTTGTCAAAAAAGTGAATAAAAATTGAATTTTCTGCCATTTTGTGCTGATTATAAAAAAATGTAAAGGTATCTATAAATGAAACACTTCTCATTTTGTAGATATTTTTGTGCTGAACAAATTTTGTGCTCACAGTACCATGCTATCTTCTTTCATTTTAAAGTTATTTGCATTTGTTTGTAGAAAAAGTGCAAAACAATTGAATTTCCCAGTGTTTTTTGCTAATTATAAAAAAAAACTATAAGGTATATATATATGAAGCACCACTCATTTTGCAGATACTTTTGTGCTGAACAGATTTTGTGGTCGGAGTACCATGCTATCAATTTTCATTTTAAAGTTATTTACATTTGTTAGTCCACAAAGTGAAAAAAAAAAAAAGATTTCTCTGCTGTTTATTACTAATTATAAAAACAACCTAAAATGTATCAATACATGAAACAGCATTCATTTTGTAGATATTTGTGTACTGGACAAATTTTGTGCACTGAGTACGATGTTATCATTTTTGGTTTTAAAGTTATTCGCATTTATTTGTCAACAAAGTGAACAAAAAAGCTTTGATTGACAGGTGATGTTTATTCCACATACAGTATGTTGAATAAATCTAGGATTCTAAAATGTATTCAACATATATGAAAATAAATGGATTTATTCAATGACTTCTGAGCCCACGCCTATTACAGAAATATGTATATATATATTTATTTTTTCTGCTTGCAATTTGCTTGCGTGGTATGCAGATGGATGAGTATTCATCATGTTTCCTGTTTAGGTCATTGTCCTCTGGGGAGTTTTCATCACCCCATGTCTGTGAGATGACTACATCCAGGCCCGTCAGGAGCTGGTGTGTGGAAGACAGAGCGAGTTTGCTTGAACAACAATATAGGCCACTGGTCTCATTAATTATTAAACAATATCCAGGGCAGGGGTATATATGTAAATGCTTGGTGGAGATGGTGTTTAGTATAGTAATTATTGGTGTGGAGGGGGCCAGTGTCTATTGACATGTGAATTAGCACAGCAGGAGTAATTAGGGGTATTTAAAAGCCAAACTGCAGGCAGAAAACACCTTCTCCGCAGGGATCAGCACATTTTCTGTACAAGTACTATGGTACTACTTAATGTAGGTACTCTTTTTGGGGAATTTGGATGTTGTGAAGCCTTTCTTTTATGATTGTTTTATTTATGACTCGCGTCATTAAAGATGGCGCCAATGTTCATGATTTTGCAAAATCTCTTCAACTGGTTTTACCAGTTGAATGAACGTGCTACATTCATACTACGCTTGTACTATGAGGGTTCTTCAACATGTCACAGATAGTAAGTGGCACAAAATATTTCATTTGTCACATGGTCTGCACTGGTGTGGCAGTTGTCAGGGCAGGGCAGCTGTGGTTGCCACTGCCAGTGTGGGCACTTTTACATGCTTCAAGACAACATATCTTGCTTCAGGATGGGGTTAGTGGAAATGAAAAGTAAAATGTGTATCTTGATATTTGTGGCATTTGAACATTTCTGACTGTAATAATGCAAAATGTTTATGGTTATGGTAACTTGACTGTTGCCTTAATATAGGATGGGGACTAAATAACAGTTTATGGCAAAGGTGATCACATTTAACTGATTAACAGGCTAACAGTGGTTAATAATAACACAACCATCACAAATCCAATGATAAATGTATAAAAGATTAACACTATACTGAGCTCACTAACAGTGGCTTGACTGGGGGGGGGGTCCAACTAGTAACTTCAGTCTTGTTCCACTTCCACTGTCACATTTTGCAGAAAGCTACCTTCACAGTCTTCAAGACTGGAGTTGTCACCAGGTGGAAATTCTCTCAGCATTGCTGATTCTTCTACCTCACTGCTGGCAGAAGGCTTAGCAGAGGTGACATCTTTATTGTCATCATCACTATCATCATCATCAGCGAGACACAGTTCGTGTGGCAACACCATTGACGTCACTGTGTTATGCGGAATGTGCCCTTCATTCATTTTGATGAATGTTAGCATGGATACATTCTTGGGTAACAAATTGGTCCTCCGGTCATGCACAATGGCCCCAGCTGAACTAAACACTTGTTCCTCACTGACACTGGATGGTGGGCTGCACAAGTATATACAGTAACAACAACTGATGTTAGTGCTGGCCAATCAGTCACTTTGCTGCTACAGTACTGCAATGACTCATCAGTAATGGCAAGGTCCTTTATGTCCCCCACGTAGGCCTCCACCATTCATTCTGCTGCCCTGAGTCTGGCTGCCTCATCAGTCTTCTCCTCCTCCATTTCTTCCATATCTTCCACTCCCACTTGATAGAGAACATCTCAAATGGTATTACAGTACTTACAGTTTAATGCTATACCTTGCCCAATTTGTCTGCTTGGGTTGTCTGTAAGCTGCTGGTGGTAGTAGTGACATCCGTTTTCTCTGCAGTGTATGTCTTATGTGCCTTTTTCATCTCAGCACCAGATACTCTTTTAATGAGGTTCTCAGTCAACTTTTGCAGTCGCTGACGAGCTGCTTCAATTATAGAAGGTGGGCCACATTTGTAGAGTGGATGAAGTATGGTAGCAATGGAAAATTCATCTGACTGTAAAATGCCAGAAATATGTGTATTTCTGTCCAGCACATGTAGCATGTGATCCATTAGATCACAACTACTATGATCCCCACTTGCCTCCATCTGGTGTTGGACATTCACCAGTATCTGCCTCAGCACATGTATGAGGGGTATAGATTGACTTTTACAGGCAGTGTCCCCACTCACTGCCTGTGTGGCATGCTCAAACGGATGTAGAATGCATATTAGCCCATCCATTTGGTGCCACTGCTCTGTTGTTAGAGCGATGGACACTCCAGCACTGGTGGTGTACACCAGCAGGTATTCTGAAACAGCGTATACTGGTCATACAGTGGGTCAATCACGTACAGTGTGGAGTTCCACCTAGTCACAACATCAAGCTTCATGCGGTGCTGAGACAGATGGTAATTGTGCTGCAGCTCATGTTGATGGTCATGGGCCTTTGCAAAACTGGTAAAGTGCACACAGATGCGACGGGTGACAGACAGTTTCCTTAATGTCTGCGTGGTTTAGAAACCATTGCACAATGGGATTAAGGCAGTGTGCCAGGCAGGGCACCATGAAAAAAACACCATCTCCAATGCACTTCATTACATTGGAGACATTATCAATTGCGATAAATCTTGCAGTAATTGACTGTGTGTATAACCACACATCAATCTCGTCCAGCAGAACATTAAGCATTTTCTCACCTGAGTGAGAACCAGTAACACTTTGCATACTCAGGGTTGCATGCTGCCGGATTTCAGGGCTTTTGCTACCACCACAATTTTGCTTCAGGCAGGTTTTGCCAGTCCCAATATCAACTACCACCACAGGTACTTGTGTCCAGTATGGCATTATGCATAGATATGAGATTGCGGCTGTTTGTCCTCTGGTCCACGTATCCATGCTGAGATAGATATATTCTGATAAAGAATGCTTCATTGCATGTCTTATGGAATCAATAACTCTTCTGTACAGCTCTGGCATGGCATGCATAGAGAAATAGCTTTGCGATGGAACCTACCATTTGGGACAGGCATGGGCCATCCACCTGCAGAACCCAGCATTCACCATGATCAAGAACTGCAACAGATCGATAGCCAGCTTTTCAGTGGTGGCAGCATTTAACTCCCATTCAGCAGCATGACTGCGGGGATACTTTGAGTGCCACTCAAGGATGGTCTTCAGTGTGAGCTGCATCTTTGGGGCTGTTCGACCAGGACACAGTACTTGAGGCACTGATGTTGTTCTTTTAGAGGTAACAGTAGACTCTTAGGGATGTGCAGACTGCATGAAATCAATAATTATGTTTGGTTTTGGGTGTGGTGGTGTACTTTTCTGAGTCAAGAGACTAGGAATGGTGCCTCCACTGCTATGCCCACTACTCAAGAGAGCAAAAGATTTCTCATCCTCCTCCTCCTCCTCCTCCACCACCACTGACCCGCTCTGCTCTCCCTTCTCCTGCTGTATTGAACTGCTCTATGTTATATTTAACTTGCCAAGGGACATCCCACCAACAGCTCTGGCAACCTTCTGGTGTTGCTGTCACCGCAGCGGGTGCTTGTTTTTCAGGTGGGTGTGTTGGCCACCAGTGCCTATGTGGCTTCTCTTTTTTCCCTGACAGAAATGTGCTTGACACAGTTGACATATCGCTATGGTCTCATCAACTGGATCAAGCACATAAAGGTCCCAAACTATGGACTTTTGACCTCTGGACTTAACATGCTGCTGGGATTGGGAGAGCCGTAAACATGCTTTGAAGTTTATGCTTTTTTGGGCTACTTTCATCACTTCCATAAGACTACTTGTTTTTTTTTGGGGGGGGGGACTTGTCTGCTTGGAGTGTTGCTGAGAGGCTTGGTGACAGCCTGACCCACTGGCTGTGCATGTACATGGCCTATATCACCCCTGACTTTTTAAACTCGGGCTCCCATCAGGGATCATCCCAGTCATCTTCATCAGCACTGATGCTAATGATGTCCTTGTCCTCCTCCTCTTCCTCCTCCTCCTCCCCCCATCACTGTCTTCTTGCACAGCACTTATTTTCTTTCTGTACAACCATCTCCTCAGGGTTGACTATCCATATCTCCAGGATTATCACACTCTGGCTGAACACTATCACCCCCACCAACTCCAGCAGGAACAGGGACAGTCACACTGACAGACTTATCACTTTCCTCCTGAACCACTGTTGCTGTGCTGGTGTCAGTGTCTCCCTTCTTCTCACTATCATCCCCCACCAGCATGGATATGACAGTTCTGGCTGCAGAAAAACTGAAACACAGGTATGCCAGTACTTTGAACAACTCCTTTGCTGGTACCTGCCATGCCACCGGAGCCCAAAGTGACAGAAGACAGTGATGCAGACATATGTGTACTTAAGGAAGTGGTACTGAAGTTGTACTCTCCTCAACAGACTTCTAAGCTGCCTTATCCTCCTGGCACATTGCCCTGTAATGGACCATCTCTTAGCAGGCATTTTTATATATGCTTCTTCAAAGCTTTGCCTGCAGTACTGGCTTGCAAGCCCAAACACAAAAATCAGGACAGGTAGCAGCACTCTGTACAACTAATACCGACCGAATATGGTAGCCTGTTCTAGTAAACTTAAAAAGATAACTTTTTTTCTTTCACCAAACTAGAATTTAGTTAACACGGGGAAATGAGCACAGTTAATCTACTTTAAATACAGATCAGCTGTGTATGGACAACTAAAGAACTGTAATGTGTTAGTTCTTACTAGTACAGTTTTTTATTATACATACAACTTTAACAAACAAAGACGCCTATGACAGTCTTTACAGGATCAGCACTCTCAGACAACTACTACAATAATATGTCGTTTTTTAGATTGAATGGATCAGGTAGTAAACAATTCTCTAACAGGGAAAGGGTAATCAAATTCAACTGGAACAGGAATACCGCAATACAGAGGCAAGCTCAACAATAAAATACAAGGGAGCAATTCACCAAAGCAGTGAAACTGTATATGGACAATTGAAGTGGTCAACTTAAAGTGCTTTCAATAGAAAAATACAGAACTGTTGCTTTTCACAGTTTATGAGGCACACATTAATAGCAAACAGAACTGACCACAAACCCCTCCAAAAATAAGGGATCAGCACTGTGTGTTCAAAACTGTTGAATTCACAACTAAAAGCAGAAGACTAGTGTATAACACAGGGTAACAGGAGCAGGAACTTTCAGATGTAGTAACTTCCCAAAGAAAGTGAAAAAAATACTTATCAAGATATAAAAAAATAAAACAAACAAGTAGGAGACCAACAAAAATATAAAGACTTATAAGAAATAACAGTAAATCATTCACAATTTGTGAGAAATCTGTTTGTAAAAAGTTAGAAACTAACCTGCACTGCTTTTACACACCTACCCTCCCCCACTCAACTTCTTCACAGACACAGACAAAAGTCAAAAAAACTTAAACTACGTATTATGCAAAAATCCACAAAATTAGAAAATGTTCATAAGCAGCACTAGCAACAGTATACTTGGGAGCAATTAGCTCTAAAAAACTAGTTTTACATAGATTTTAAAAGAGTTTATTGACTGTGACGCACAACAACATACTACTCTCCAACTCAACAGGCAACAAACTGTGCTGGAAAAAGCCTGCATGTGATTTTTGACCTGTGTACCCACAATGCATTGCAAATTTCACCTTTGGAGCTTAATTTCATTGGTGAAATCGAAAGTTTCAACAGCAAAATTTTCACCACTAGGCAACATTTAAACATGGATGGCCGAAATTGCTCTTTGAAACCATATAACATGAAATTTCGCAATTACGCAAAATCAAAAACCCAGGCGAAATCAAATTTCACTGGATAAAAAATTTAGCGAAATTGAGAAGTTACATAAAATATTTTACTGAGCAAAATTTTTACATTTCACACAACATTACCTATCAAGGAAAAAAATAATGTATGCAAGCGGAGGTGACTGTGGAGTAAGTCTGACATGTTCATTTGAAAAGAATGCAAGGAATGCAGGAGTCCTTCTTGAAAGCAATAGGAATGCAGGGCTCCACCCACTGCAGCCCTAACATTTTTGTGAGATATCTTTTTAGACCATCCAGACATGGATTTGAATTGCACAGCCTCCACATAGGTTAATAAAAAAACAATGTTTGACTGATTCAAAGAAAAAATGTGCACTAACAATATGCTGAAGGTTTTCGAGATCCACTCATGCTCTTCACCAAGGAGTAAATTGGAGGCTTGCTATCTCATACCTTATAAAGGAAAGCATTTAAAGTGGTACTCATCATATAAACACCTCTCATAGAAATATGGGCCTGATTTCAAGACGAATGTTGCGACATGCCAGTGTATGAGAGTTGCAACATGCGCCACTATGCCAGGAACCCTGCACCACATTCCAAGAGTGGCCAGGGTCCTGGCACTTATGATATGCGGGTTGCGCCATGTGTAAGTAAACACCATGGGCATGGTGTAATAGCCCCACATGTCACAAGTCGCAGCCTGCAACTGACAGCCCCCACCCCAGAATACCATGGCATGCACCAGGGGGTGAGGGGGAAGGACAGGTGGCACAGGAGTCTGGGGGGGCACAATGCAGAATGGACCCTGGGGGTCCTCGACATTTGGGGATTTGGAGGAGTGGGGGCATGGCTGTGTTTGTGAGGGCATGGGGAGCAAATTGGTACCACTGCCTCGTCTCTGCAGAGTGGACTTCTGATGGCTATCACCATTGGATGCCCTTTAGTGCAGCTCCAAGCTGCTCTAGGTTCACTCTGCCAGTGCAGCACCTGGAATCACGGCAGCAGGTTATGGCAGCCACCATCTTGGAATAGGGTGCTGTTGCTGCTGTAAACCACCCTTGCACCATGTCATTCCGGGCTGCGGCGTAGTGGGTGGCATAACCCATGGTTGGCATAGCCTGCAGCTGACATGGCACAAGGCACCTCTTGGAATTGGGGCTGGTGTAACACTTGGCGCAAGTCGTAGGTTATGACAAGGGGTTTGGCGTATCTCGGCTTGTGCCTGCGTAAGCTGACTTGCAATCAGGCCCATATGTTCACAGATAAAAAAATCATTCACTCTTTGTCTATTGTCTATAAAACAATGTGAAACACTTAACTTTGTTACATACATAAATAAAAGCCTCCTTTTTCTAATGTTTATAAAATAGCCCCCGAGTCCAAGGTGTATGTGTGTGGGGGGTGTGGTTGTTAGGAGAACAATGAAAAGAAATATGGAGCAAGTGATTTGGGGAGGGAAAAGGACTGGTGAGTGAAAACACATGGGCATACATGCAGTCACATTACAGGCACACATGAATTATGACTAACACATATTAAAAAGTAAGCTGGTCCATTCTGCATATCATGCTACAATAACTGTACAAAAAAATCACCAAACAGTATGTCTCACTGTAATAAGGGAGTAAGTTGGAATCTGTCATTGAAACTATATTCATGAATTGTTCCTAATGTGCATTGCCAGTAGTTATCTCATTGTAGTAATGTTCTATCTAAATTCCCCTCCCTTCCTAGGTGGGAACACCCTTTTGATCCCTTGGAATGTAAATGAATATTGTGGGCCCTGGTTATAATACATGCAGTGCTAGGGCATTGTTACATGTTGAATGATAGATTCCAAGTTACTCCATTATTATAATGGGGCACACTGATGATGTTCTTGTTCAATTATTGTAGTATAATGCACAGAATGGACCTGCTGAGGTTTTGATATGTTAGTCGTCATACATGTGTGCCTGTAATGTGACAGTAAGTATGCCCTGTCTCTTCACTCGCCAGTCCTTTTCCCTCCCTACTTCCTTGCTCTGTATTTTCTTTTTACTGTTCTCCTAACAACTGCCCCTTCAACCATGGACTCTGGGGCTATTTTATAAACATTAGAATAAAGGAGCATTGTATTTATGCATGTAACATAAAGTGTTTCACACTGTTTTGATAGACAATTAGCTGTAAGAGTGAATGCTTTATCTGTGAACTTATATTTCTTTGTGTGATGTTTATATGATGTCTCACACTTTAAATGATTTCCTTCATAAGGTAATAGATAGCAAGACTCCAATTCATGCCTTTGATGAAGAGCACCAGTGGAGCTAGAAAATGTTTGGCATTTTGTTAGTAAGCTGCAGCATGTATTTTAAATAAAGCATTTTTGTTTGAATCAGACAGCCAAACTTTTTATTTAATCCCCTTGTGTCCATATAATGTATGTTATTATAATATATATGACTACTGTGGCTTGTATTTGCAGACACTACTCTTCTTTATCCTGAAGAGTCTGTGTACCACATAGTGTTAAAGTATTACTGTCACACTGGATAATATTCTGTTTTGGATACCATGCCAGTTCTGTCCTGTTCTGACATTGTAAAATGATCAGAATTTGATTGCAGTACAGTGAGTGCAACACCCACACTGTGTCATATATTTTAGAAATTTTTAGGGCAGCTATCTACTGAGGATGTTTATAGCTCCTTTTCATATTTGTTCTAAATACAGAAGGAGCAGGACAGTTGTCCAGCCACAAATTATTTCTTATTTCAGAAACAGAAGTAATATAATAATTAACCCTGAAGCACCTCTTCCCATCGACAAAATAAGCAGTAAAAAATAAAAAAGTCACAGACCATTGAGTTTCACAGCTGTCCTCTTCCTCCTTTTCAGCACACATTAAATAAGAATAATAATCTAAAAATAATTCAAAGAAAGAATACAGTTTGACCCCATCAGTGGCATTGGGTGGCTTGAGCTCATAATCTTTATCCATTAGCCCCAAATAAATATGATTAATTCCTAAAACTGACCTCTAACCTAGTTTCTTTTTTCACCGGGTAAGAGGGTTGGGGCGCAAGCCCCTAATCATTTCAAGCCTTAGAAACCCCCTATACAAAAACAACAAAGACCACTGTATCATCTTCCTAGGGCGGTGGTGGGGTACCAACACAGGTTTCCAGTTTTATTTTTTCAACATTTCAGAACAGAAACTGTTTAAATATAAATCAGTACTTGAGAAGGGTTGGTGTGGGTCTCACCAGCCAGGAAATGTAATGGGAGACACCCCACCATCATGAGCAAGATGCCCTGGATGATTGGGAGGGGGTTGCAATAGAGGGGGAGTTAAAGAAAAACGTTGTCAGCTCTGACACCTGGTTGACAGTCTTGACAGGCTTGTTGACAGGTCTGACACCTCATTAGCAGGTCTTTTGCACCATGGTATCCTGTCAGAACTTAAATACATTTGTTCTGCTAGGTACCCCCCACCCCTTCTAAGTGCCGATATATAACTGTAACAGTTCTGTATTAATAAAATAATAATCTGCAATGTGAAAAATCCACATACTTGAGATTTAGGCTGACACTCAAAATTTAATCCTCTCAAAGTTCAAGATAGGATTTGGAGCAGTCAATGCAGGAAGTGTAATGGCTCGAACTGTCACTTCATTTCTGCTCAAATCAGAAGATGTTTTATTAAGCAGAGGTGTTAAACAAATTCTCATGTTCCATCTGCACAATAGAAGATAGTGGAATGGGACCTCTGCTAAAGCAGACAGAGCATAATAAGAGAGGGGCAGACACTAGACCCTTAGCAAGGGAGAGAGTCCTACAGGAGCTAAACCAACTTAAAGTGGACAAGGCAATGGGGCTGGATGGTATTCATCCAAATGTGTTAAAGAAGGTAAAAGAAGAAAATGCAGTACCAGTAGCAGAGCTATTCAGTAAATCATTGGAAAGCAGCACAGTACCTCAAGACTGGAGAAGGGCAACAGTAGCAACCTTGCACAAGAGAGGAAGCTAAGAGAAGACCAGAAACTATTGCACAGTTACACTGACTTCTATAGTGGGAAAAATTATGGAGGCACTGCTCAAAGAGAGAATAGTGGAATACCTAAAGGAAAATGTAAAACTAGACCCCAAGCAGCATGGCTTCACAGCAGGATACTCATGTCAAATGAACATGACAAATTTCTTTGATTGGGTTACCAAAACAGCAGACCAGGGTGGGGTGGTGGACGTAGTATACCTAGGCTTCAGCAAGGCCTTTGACACTGTCCCACATAGGAGACTGGGGAACAAACTAGAGCACTCAGGATTAGGGCAGAATATAGTAAACTGGGATAGGAATTGGCTACAGGATCAGACACAGAAAATCTTGATGAATGGGTTTCTATCAGGAGAAGGGGTAGTGACCAGTGGCATCCCACATGGGTCAGTGCTGGGTTCAGTCCTCTTCAACATATTAATCAGTGACATCACTGAGGAATTAGAGGGGAAAGTCTGCCTGTTCACAGATGATACAAAGCTCTCTTACAAGGTGGACACACAGGAGGAGGCCTCAAGCATGATAGCTGATCTCAGAAAACTGGAGGAATGGTCCAGAAACAGGCAATTAAAATTTAACGGCAAGAGAGGTAAGTTCATGCACCTGGAAAAGCGAAACCCAAAAATAAAGTACACACTGGAAGGACAGCAATTAGAAGAGAGAAGGATGGAAGGAGATCTGGGTTAACTCATCACAAACAACTTAAAAGTAACAAAACAGTGTGAGAAAGCTGTGTATAAAAAGCAAGTGACATCCTAGGATGTATAAGTAGGGGCATTACTAGCAGAAAGCAAGAGGTAATCATGCTGCTCTACAGATCCTTAGTAAGGCCACACCTGGAGTACTGTGCTCAGTTCTGGAGGCCTCATCTGAAAAAGGACATAGACCGATCGGAGACAGTGTAGAGAAGGGCTATTAAAATGGTGCAGGGGTTGCACTATGAGACATACGAAATGAGTCTCAAGGAGCTAAAGCTATACTATCTGGAACAGAGAGAAAATATGTGGGACATGATATAAACATTTAATTATGTCAAGGGAAGAAACACAACAGAGAATCTCCTTCAAGAAAACAATGTAACTCATACATGAGGGCACAACTTGAGTCTGGTGGGAAGCAAATTCAGTAGCAGCACTAGAAAGTACTTCTTCACAGAGAGAATGATAGACCCATGGAACAGCCTGCCAACAGAGGTTATAGCATCTAAGACAGTAAGAGAATTGAAACTCATATGGGACAGACAGTATGGGCAGCTTAGAAAGAGCACTTAATGGGGGGGGGGAGACACCTTGAGCAGACTAGATGGATCAAGTGGTCCCCATCTGCCCACACCATTCTTATGTTCTTATGTTATTATTCCCTTCTGAATTGATACATCGCTTACTGAAAGTGCCAGTGTAATGCACAAGAACATAGAGATACTGTTGCAAAATATAATAAAGGGCTCAATTAGATGACCACATCACCTATCTGTTGTCCTTGTCAGATTAAAAATGCCAGGAACCCTTTAGCCAATATTGTGTCCTCAGTGTGCCGGCTGTTAGCAAGCTTGATCTTCTTTAACTGCTCTTCATAATAACACAACTACTAATGCTATTTAAAGACCCAGAGCTCAAAAGAGGTGTTTCATAACTGGCCACTATGTATTTATGTATGTATGTATGTATGTATGTATGTATGAATGTATGTATGTATGTATATAAGTATGTATCTGTCTGTCTGAGTCATTCCGTATGTCTGTCTGTCTGCCTGTGTGTCTATCTATCTGTCTGTCTCTTTATCTGTCTGTCTGTCTATCTAGCTAACTACTGTAGCTAGCTAGCTAGCTAACTATTCACAGACACGTCTAAGTCAGGGCATGAGGGCATGCACTGGCCCCTTTGATGAAATGCAACTTTCACATTCATAAGCAAGTGGCATAAAATAGCAAAAGTCAACAGAAAGGGTACAGAGCACACACACAGCATATAATGTTTATCTCTTCCAACAACGGCAGAACTGGCAAATCACATTACCTCACTGCAGCGCAATTAACAGAACAATTTGAATCCGTCAATGATAACCCTGTTCTGTTAAATGATTGCAGTGATGCCTGTCACTGGGTTTGCAGAACCAGCAAACTGCAATATGGGACAAGCTGTAGACACAGTAGTCAAATACCCTCCTTGGCTCAGCATAGAAAAGCATAGCAAATCAGCTTTATAGGAAATAATGCAATTTATAGTAATAAATTATAAAGCCCACTGACAGACAGGGAGGCAAAGAATAAATGGTTGAAATGTGCATGAATGGGAAAAAATGAAATTACTCTTTTGCTTGGCTCAAAATGTACACTACAAACAGGTATCTGCCTCTATCTCTGAAATCAAATAAAGAGGCAGAAGACACTGCAGAGCAGGACACTGCGGCACAGGAGCTAGCACAACAATACTCACCCAAATCAGGAACCAAAACTAAACAAGCACAAAGGAAATCCAAAAAACTTCTGATCATAGGAGACTCCATGATTCGGGGAGTTGATACCCATCTCCAGCCAGGGTGATGGTCAGATGTCTCCCCAGGTACATCAGTATGGAGAGACACTGACCGCATTGCTAAAATTGTTCACAAAGCAGGAGAAAACATTGATGTCCTAGTACACATAGGGACTAACGATCTCGCCAGCCGGTCAGTTGTGGAGACCAAGGAACACCTGACTAAGCTGGTGACAAACTATCATCTATTTCATCCGGCATCTCCTTCTCTGAGATCCTGCTAGTCTGGGAGAAGAGCAGATGGACGGAAGGTCAGAGAAGGAGATAGGGGAGCTAAACACGTGGCTCAGGACTGGTGCCAGGAAAAGGACACAGATTTGTAGGGAACTGGCAACAGTTCTGGGAGCGAAGTTCTTTAAATTTGATGGACTACATCTGACTAAAGAGAGTCAGTGCATTGGGACAGAAGTTTGACGTCTTTGCAGAATATTTAAATGCAAATGGGAGAGGTGCAGCACCCCCTACGTCGAATGGGAAGAACACTCCCCTCAGCTAGTGGTCAAACAGGAATTCAAGCGTGTTTGCGGTTCATTTGCATCACCAGGTAAGAAAAAGGTTTGTCTCCCATACGATGCACAGGGAATGCCAAACTTCACCCAACAACTAACACACAAAAATCTGGCCAATGGAAAATCATGTACACAAATGCTCACAGCCTGGGAAATAAGATCCCAGACCTGCAGGCAATAATGTCAGAGGCTAAACTGGACATAGTAGCAATTAGTGAGACGTGGTTTACCAGTAACCACACTAGGAGACTTCAGTACCTGGCTATGTATTGTTCAGAAGAGACCGAGGTGCAAAAAGGGGAGGAGTGGCCCTGTATGTTAATGAAAATATCAAAGCTACAGAAATTCAGAATACACATAAGGATCCAGAAGAACTGTGGGTCACCCTGGAAACAGGAAATGGGACAGCCATAAGAACTGGGGTTGTCTACAGGCCCCAGACCAGAGGAGGACATAGACACATTACTGTTAGAAGATATACAAAACATGACAGCTAAAGGGAGGTTCTGATAATGGGAGACTTCAACATGCCAGATACAGATTGGTCAATACCAGCAGGAACATCTGCCAGAACTAGACTCATAGTGGATTCCCTGCAGGGCAGGGCCTCAAACAACTGGTACAGCAACCCACAAGAGACAGGGCTATCCTAGATCTAGTACTGACTAACAAGAAGGATCACAGATCTCCAGGTAGAAGGTCACCTGGGGCCAGTGACCATCACATGGTATGGTTCAATTTGGCTACTACATCTAAATCATCCCATTCCAAGGCAAAATATGGGACTTCAGAGGCTGACTTTGATAAGATGGCCAACAGAGTTAAGCTAGCCCTGGCAAAAAGAAACACAGGTGAGGAGGTACAGGCAAAGTGGGCAACATTAAGGATACAATACTTGAAGCAACATCCCATTGTGTTAGACAGAAAAGGAAGTGCAAAGAAGAAGGAAACCACTTTGGTTCTCAAATACAGTAGCCGAAAGGTCAGAACCAAAAGGCTGGCCTTCAGGAAATATAAGGGAACACAGCGGATGAAGATAGGGAGGCATACCAAACTGCCCTAAGGGAAGCAGGTAAGGCAGTAAGGCAGGCAAAGTCCCAAACTGAGGAAACACTACACAAACAGTAAAGAAGGTGACAAGACTTTCTATAGATACATTAGTGAAAGGAGAAAGTCAGAGGGGTATTGCTAAGCTTAATGGAGAAAAGGGAGCATGTGAGGAGGAGGACCCTGTAAAGGCATCTATCCTAAATAGATACTTTTGCTCAGTATTTACTGAAGAGAAGGTAGGGCAGGGCCCACAGCTCAGCATCATGGACACAGGGGGAGGGAGGTGAGCACTACTCCTTCACAAAGAAAGGGTCCTACAAGAGCTTGCTAAGCTCAGGGTGGATAAGGCAAAGGGACCTGATGGCATACATCCCAGGGTATTCCAGGAGCTAAAGGAGGAACTAGCAGAGCCATTACAGAATTGTTTAGTGAGTCTCTGAGCACAGGAGAGGTCCCAGAAGACTGGAGAAGGGCTCATGTATCCCGCCTCACAAGAGTGGTAGCAGGAGGAGGCGGGAACTGCAGACCAGTCAGTCTTACCTCAGTAGTGGGCAAGATTATGGAGGCACTCCTTAAGGAAAGGATAGTGCAACACCTGGAATCCATAGGGGCACAGAATCCAAGACAGCATGGGTTTACAAAAGGAAGGTCCTGTCAAACTAATCTCATAGATTTCTTTGACTGGGTAACCAGAGTGGTGGACCAAGGGGGAGCAGTTGATGTCGCCTACCTTGACTTCAGCAAAGCTTTTGACACTGTTCCACATAGAAGATTGATAAATAAGCTGGGTAGGCTCGGGTGGGTCAGAAGTTGGTCAACTGGGTGGCAAACTGGTTGACTGGCAGAAAACAGAGGTGGTGGTAAATGGTATACAGTCAGAAGAGATGCAAGTCACAAGTGGGGTACCTCAGGGATCAGTCCTGGGGCCAGTCCTATTCAACATCTTCATTAGTGACCTCGCAGATGGACTAGAGCGTGGGCTTGTCTGTTTGCAGATGACACCAAGATCTGCAACAGAGTAGATGATCCAGATGGGGTGGGCAGAATGAGAAGAGATCTGGATAAACTAGCAAAATGGTCAGAAGAGTGGCAACTGGGATTTAATGCAAAGAAGTGCAAAATCATGCACATAGGGAAGAAAACCCTGAAGCCACTTATAGGCTGGGAGGGTTGCTAGCAGTCACAAAGGAAGAAAGACTTGGGCATCATCATCACTGATGACCTAAAATCATCAAAGCAGACCTCTAAAGCAGTAGGTAAGGCTAGGGGGTGTTAGGGTGTATTAGTAGGGGTATCACAAGTCGTAAGAGGGAGGTAATAATCCTCTGTACAAGACATTGGTTAGGCCCCATCTGGAGTACTGCAGTATTAGAGGCCACACCTTCACAAGGACATTAACCAAATTGAGGCAGTCCAGAGAAGGGCAACCAAAATGGTGCAGGGACTGCATCAGAAGACATATGAGGACAGATTAACGGAGCTCAATATGTATACCCTGAGCAAAGGAGGGAGAGGGTGATATGATCGAGACATTTAAACACCTTAAGGGCATAAACAAGGTGAAAGAGTCTAACATGTTTAAATATAAGAAAATAGCAGGACAAGAGGACACAGCATGAGATTAGAGGAGGCGATTAAGGGGAATGTGAGAAATTATTTTTCACAGAAAGGTGGTAGATGCATGGAATAGCTTACCACAAGAAGTGGTGGCTATGAATACAGTGCAGGGCTTCAAACAGGCATGGGATAGGCATAAGGGAGCAATACAAATGACTATGAATAGATAGGTCACTGACAGAGCAAAGGCCGATGGCACATTTATAAGGTAGAAAAAGAAATGGGCAGACTGGATGGGCCTTGAGGTCCTTATCTGCCGTCAACTTCTATGTTTCTATGTATCTCTGCTGGCAACAGAAACTTGTTTCTTTTAATCAGAGAACAAGTTTCCGTCCAACTGTCCAGGCAATAGATTTGCATCGGTTCATTCACTCAGGTATGGCACTTATAAATAGTAATTTTGATGGTCTGGGCACAGAATCGCAGAGGATGTCCATAGATAGAAACTTATCTGAAATTGTCACCAGAACAAAAAACAAGTGCAAGTTTAAAAGTTCACTGTCTGCATGAACAAAAAATAAGACTGTTGCCATGGGGCTTAACACACACGCCTGCTTAGATGAGGACTTTATAAATGATGCAAATTCATTATTTATGTTTATTTTTGTGCTCTTACCAGCCCCCCACTCCAGTACCCAGCAGTAGTCCGACAGCTCCCCCACATGTTTGGTGTCATGATCCCACCTATCTGCAACACACCAGTATCGAGGGAGGAGCATCCTGGGACCTCAAGGAACTGACATTAGCATGTGAAGGAGGGATAGAGGGAATACATAGCAGAATGCAAAGCAGGGCACTCATGCAAAACAAAATGTTCCCCCTTAACTGAATAAGCACAGTTGGGTATGCTAGGGAGTGAAACAATGTACTGGACAAAAGGAAAGGCAGATGTCTATAATTTGTGGAGGATTGGGACCCGAACTGCAAAAGTTAGCTGGTGGTTGCAGTGCACTTGTGAAATACTATAGTTGCTTATATTTATGAACTGAGTATACAGCAGAGTACATGACTGGGGTCTGATGCAAAAACCATGAATCAATAGTTGGCAGTTCTAATACACAACAAATTTGACTTATAGTAGGGTGCACTGCAGCATGAACACTGAACTGAACTGGCACTCTAATGATATACTCTTTACATAATCAAGATGGGAGATCTGGCGGGGGACAGCCGGGAGGGTGAGGCCCACCCAGCCTCCCTGAGATTCCACTCTCAACTTGACACCTGTTAAATTTAAGCAGAAATACCCCCCAAAACGGTCTTAGAGGTGGGCTGCTGCTCAGGGGATGGCCTACTTTGTTGTAGGAAGAGTACAACGTGACACATTTCTTAATGATTCTGATGTTGTTGATTTGCGGCTAGAAATAGAATGGATGAGGGTCACTTTTTTCCTTTTATTGTCTACTCTCCTGGATGGATTATATATATATTTGTAAAAGGAATTGAAACTGTCTGGTTGGGTTATATTGATTGTACCCGATGGTTATCAATAAACTTAAATTAAAAAAAAAAAAGATAAATGTTGGCAAAATAAGCATCAGTGACAGAGTCAACACTCGCTCATCTATCAAAACACCTATCAGAACACCTTCACCTTGGTGCAGCAGTAACTATAACACTTCCTAAAGCTGAAACAGAACGTGAAGGGATGTTATTTATTTTATGCATTCATTTATTAATTTTGTTGTGGTTTTACAAATTTTCATGTGCCATTGTTATACTTCGGTGAGCATGTTAGCATGTGGCATTTGATAGAAAACATTCCCTAGATTCCCTAGTCCGAAACTACATTGCCAAAGCCATCAGCAAATCTAGAACAAGCAATGACACACTTGACCTCAAGCTACTGGCCCTAATGCTTGACGAGGTACTTGGGCCCCTCACCAAGATCTTTAATCTCTCTCTTTCCTCTAGCCAATTCCCAGACAAATGGAAAATGGCCACTGTTACCCCAATTCACAAAAGTGGTGATAAGGCTGACCATGCGAACTTCCGCCCTATCTCCATTCTGCCTCCCCTATCGAAGGCACTGGAACGTATAGTAGCGGACCAACTTACCGAGCATCTGGACAATTATAATATTCTCTGTAAACAGCAACATGGCTTTAGAAAAGGTCATAGTACATCCTCTGCCTTACTCGAATTCACCAGCTCCATTCACAGCTCCCTTGACAATGGACAACTAACTGGTGCTATTTTCATCGACCTGACCAAAGCCTTCGATACTGTCCACCACTCCCTCCTGCTGAGCCAACTAAAAAATGCTGCTCTCTCCAATGATCCAATCTCTTGGTTCGAAAGCTATCTTGAAAACCGCACCCAGCATGTAAAAATTGGAGATGAGCACTCTGATTCCAGACCTGTCCTCTCTGGAGACCCCCAGAGTTCAATACTGGGCCCCCTACTCTTCAGCCTGTTCCTTAACACCCTACCGGACTCCTGCACTGAACATATCACCCTGTATGCCGATGATGCAGTAATCCTTGCTACACACCAGGACCCAAAGAAATTGCAAGAAAATCTCCAACTCGGCTTCTCCTCAATTGAGAATTGGCTCACAAAGCACAAACTGATCCTTAATCAAAAAAAAAAAATAAAGGCCATGATCTTCAGCAGCTCCCATAATAAACATAAGCACTTACAACTCTCCGTTATCACCAGACAAGGTGCCGCACTGGAACAGGTCAAAAACTTTAAATACCTCGGGATCACCCTTGACCCTCACCTCTCCTACACTGTCCACATCGACCATGTCACCAAAGCTGCTAACTCCCGGCTAGGCCTGCTATTCCATCATAGGAAACACCTGACACCTGAAGCCCTCACTGTCGCTGTCCAGAGCTCCATCATATCCATCACTGATTATGGCATTATCATTTACTGCTCTGCTACAAGCACTGCACTCAAACGTGTATCCACCGCCCTCAACAAGGTCTGTCGACTTGTCACTGGCTCCCAACGCCTAACTCACACCTGTGACCTCTATTCTCAAACTGGATGGTTGAATCTTGCCAATCGAATAAAACACCAAACTTGTATTACTAAGAAAATCTTGCTGGGCCATGCCCCCCCTGGAGTCTGTGCCCTCATACAACCGAGAATCCACACCCGACATACCAGGGGATCGAAACCTCAGCTTCTGCAAGTCCCGCATTGCCGCACAACACAAGGCCAAAGATCCTTTGCTTACTGGGCCACTAGTTGGTACAATGGTCTTCCCAGTGACATCTCATCTTCACTATCGCTCAGCACTTTTAAGACTCGTCTCCGCCTAACACTGTCTGCCTCCAACCTCTGTGGCTGTTGTGGCTAAACAGTCTTTTGATTCCATAGCTGAAGATGCCCTTTTGGATCCACATCTACTCCTGCACTTTGCCAGCACCCCCCCCATCTATATTCACCTCCCCTGCTGGCCCATGACAAATGCCAACTGACTGCACTACCTCTATTCTTATCCGCCTTCCACCTGTCCTCTCTCTGTCCCCCTAACCTACCTCACCTTTTCTCCCATCCACTTAGTCTCCCTGATTTCACCCTCCTCCTTTCCCTTTCCCTTCCCCAAAGTTTCACCTTATTGTTCTTTTTTCATCTACAAGACTATGTGTTTTTTTTTTTAATTTTATAAACTGTTATCTTTGCTTATGATTGTCTCAATTGTACCAATGATGTGGAACCTTTGTAAAAGAGCCTCGGCTCAAAGGTATTTGTAATCCTAGAACAAATAAATAAAAAAAATAAATAAATAAAGATTCATGTACAATTAGTGACTGGAGAATCTGAAGATCCCAAAGACAAAGAGGAATCACAGGAGATGTGTGTGATGTAAACAGCCAGTTCTGAGTGCTGTATCATTTTTTTAATATGAAATGTATTACTGACTGTCTCTGCTGAAAAATCTAATGCTCTAGAAGTGACCTCACCCCCCCTCCCAGTTTTCAGCTGAAAGATGATGAAAGCCATGAAAAATGCTGGCACAGCATGTATGTCACACACATTCAGCTTTTAGAGACAATGTGTTACATGTAAGGCTTTAATCAAGGATCCTGTTTGAGTTTATTACAGCTGTAGTTGCTATATCATATCCATTTTATGATGTTGGAGAGGAACCTAGGTTGTCACACAGGGGTGCAAAGTTGTAAATGCTCCTGTGAAGCCTGTGTGAGGAAGAATGCAGCTTGGATCAAAAATATGTCATTTGAAACATGAGTCATGCTGAAGAATTGCAAAATTGATACTTTGAAAAGACATACTGTTTTTTTTATTAGATATATTTGTGTATATATATATCTCTGACAGAGGAGGAGCTAGCTGACCTCTCACAAAAATGGGTTGGCCAATACAGTTGTTTAAGGAATACTCTGTTTTACAGAGACACATTTTTACCTAGACTCTGACAACGAACCATCTTTGGAGCACTTTAAGCAAGTATTTAGAGACTAAGTACTGAAGTAGGAATCTGCACTTTAAACCTTGTTCTTTTAAAAGAGTTGTATGCCTTGTGATATAACAGTTCTGTATTTTGTGGTTTGACATATTTTTAACTATTTTAGTAAAATTCTTTTTAGAACTTACTTGGTCTGTCTTTGACTTCTTTTTATTTGTAAGAAAAGTATATGGTTATTGCAGATACTAAACATAAGCTTGAATGGTGATACCAAACTGGAAAGAGAAGAGTTTTAAATCTGAGGTCTTTATTAAAGTTTTTAAGGGTTCATCTCTGTATACCTGGTTAGGTGCCCGTAGGCAAAGATATCTAGCCCCCCAAAGACAGATATATCTGATCCTCTGCATTGGGTACACTAGCAAGAGGTTCACAGTTTGAATCCCTACAAGACTTGAGACCAAAGGTGATCTGAGCTCACAAAACAGACAAGAGGGTTACCTTGTTCTGTTAAACTGTTCACAAGACTGCGTTTGGAGGCTGGCACTTTGTGAGTAGAGGGCCTGACCTGCTGAGTGGGTTTGTGACAATGTGTTTATTTGATGAAGGGGAAAACAATGATGAATGGAAGCAGGGTCAGTGAGTAAAATGATTGTGCGGGTGCTCACATGAAAGGGGGGAGGGAAAGCAGTGGTGGGAGGTCCTGTAGCCACAGGAGTCAGATTCCGGACAAACTCAGAACTTTGAATGAGCAGAAGAACAAAAATACATGAAAATCAGCCAAGGGACTACAGACACATCAAAAAGGCTGTAACATTCTACTGTCAGTTACAAATGATTGTAAAGGTTTAGTGGTGGCTGTATACAAGGGGAAACCTAACAGTGCACCATTAAATGACATGGCATGAATATTGTTAGTGTGGTAAGAATTTGTTTATTTGAAGTGCTGCTCATTACTGCTATGGCAAGTTTGTGACTTTGATTGGGCTTTTGTTTTACTTTGTGTTAAATTTAGCACATCAGTGTGACCCCCACAAGTACAAACAGAAACATTGTCAGTTTTTGATGTTCCAATACAGGCTCAAATAGGGACTTGATAGGCCCATTTGTGAGGATCCGTATATAAATTCTGAAGGCCCTGGCACTGTGCAGGGAATAATGTTATTGAAGACTCTCAGGAAGGCATTGCACACACCCCCCATATAGTTTCTTCCACACATATCCCAAGGCCTGAGAGAATCAACCAGGAAGATGCACTTGATCCACATGATCCACAGTAGTTGAGACAAGATGAACCCATGGCAAACAAGCATGAAGAACAAGATAATACAAGTTCTTCTGATGCAGTATCCCCCCCATAAAAAAAACAATATTCTGACTTTTTTAAACCCACTACTGAGCCCATTAAGAGATACAGTGCTGTTCACATTAAGTATAAAGAGGGTATTTCTGAACATTCTCGTTCCATCACAGACTGGTGCCTTCTGAATACCACATTCTAAGGGCTATCCATAATTGGCTATAGTCTGGAGTTCAGCTGCCTAACACTCTCACTGTAGTCTGTCAGGAACTGGGAGATCTATGCCAACTAACCCCCAACAATCAAGTAACTGTTTTAAGATATGCCTGTTGATTAAAACAGAAGACAAAAGTTCAGTTTCTGAAACTGCACAGCAGCTGCACTTAGCGGTTGTTAACAATAAAGAAGTGTTCCATGACATAGTTATACTCAGATGCAGAACTTTACAAACAGAATTATGTTACTGATTCTTGTGCCAACTAGTCAGACTAATGGGATTGTTTTTTTCTTTTTTTTTTTGCAGGGGGGCATTTAAATAATCCTCCCTTCAGTTCCTTCTCATCTAAAGAGCTAAGTCCAAAAGTTTTTGCATTGCTTAGTAGAGTGATTTCACTGAACCCTGGGATAAGTTAAACACTTCCAGCCCCCCAAAAATAAAAAAAACACAGTTAACTAAACTTATTGCTCTACCTCTGCCTCTCTCTCTCTCTCTCTCTCTCCTTTCCCCCACCCAATGGACTGCACTGACAGTCCCAAGGCAACTTTTAAATCCCTGTCATGGTCCTAACCCCGCCCAAGCATACAGAAAGACAACAGGTTATTGCTAATGGTGGACAGGAATCAAAGGCTCAGAACCACATGGAAATCATGCTTCAAGCTTATATTTGCTCTTGGTTTGAGACACTCACTATTATGGACTTCTGCTTTCAAAGCAGCAATGGGATTTTGGTGCTGGTCTGGGGGCAGGTAGCAGTAGGAAGCAGTGAGTGCCTTCAGTTAAAGCTGCTTTGCACTACATTTAATATGCCAGACTGGGCTCTATGGCAAATCTGCAGCTTTTACCAAATCCTGTTTTGCTCTCTCATTCTTATTCTCTCTGTCTCTCGCTGTCTAGCCCTAACAAAGAAAGAAATAGTGCAGTGCCAGTAGAGGCAACTGTGGAGTAAGTGTGGCATGTTGTTCTTTTGTAAAGAATACAAGTAATGCAGGAGTCCTTTTTGAAAGCAATAGGACTGCAGGGCTCCACCCACTGCAACCCTAAAATGACTTTTCTAATAACTATTGTGCTTTAGTTAAGCTAAAGACTGAAAATGCCATTTTGCAAAGTGATTTACATGCTGCTAAACAATGTCAAAATCATTGTTTAAATCTGTAAAATGAAAAGGTTGAACTAACAAATGCTTATGAACAGGTTAACAAAGATTTTGTTGAATTAAGGAAAAAATATGAACTTTCACTGAGTAAAAGCAAAGTTAGAAAAACTTAAAAGTGTTTAAAAGGCAAAACTGCAACGCTGATTCTGGTATTTCCTCCAAACAATCATCTAATTCAGAAAATGAATCACCTCAGCACAAAAAGAACATTTATATGAATTCTCATAAACACTAGGACATTCATATTTTTATGGTAATGAAGATCTCTGCTCAAAGTGTTCTTATCTACTTTTGGTAAGATATGATATTGAAAGACTCCTCATCTTAAGGCAAACTGGTGCTATCCAGTTTCTCTGATGCAAATTTCAGTTATGGTTTAAATGAGTATTTTAAACCAATGAGAACTATTTCTGTTTTTTATGCATGACCTGGGTGTTAGTAGTATGTTATTTTCTGAGTGACTGTCAAACATCTGAGGAAGGACTTGGTTGGTCCTAAAGCTAAAGTACTTTGTTCTTTTTGTAACATCTTTGTTTGTTCAATAAAAGGTATCAAGGCATTTGCTTCTGGATCTGTAGTTTATTACGAAATGCCAATGTAACTATGATTACTGAAAGTGACTTACAAATGGACCGTTTACTAAAATCCATGTACTACCAAAAAGGTAACTTCCAATCAAGGAATAATATCTTGGTAAAGACTGGTAAAAGGTCACAAAGGTTAAAATGAGTAGTACCTTCAGCACATAGGGGTGACAGAACTTATGAAATGTTAAAAGAAATGGCCTACTGACAATACATATACTGTAATACTAAAGATTAAAAAGTACAAGGTTATGTAAAAGTGAAAAGAATGATCAATAGTTATACGAAAAAGTTTGATTGTAATGATGATATTTGCAAATGATAAACAGTTAATTTGTTGTACTTGTAAAATGTGTTAAACACTGTAAAAGAAAAATGCTAAAGTGGTTAAAGGAAACATATATGTAGTTGTAAGTCTTCCCAGCCAATGAGGGGTTGCTAGAGATTCTGAGGGTATGATTGAAATCTTCTGGGGCCAGAACATTTATGTATTCAGCCTCTACCTGCTGGAATTCTCTACCCTGTTGGTTATGCGAGCACACGACCATGAAGGGTTTTAAACAAGCACTGAAAATCTGGTCATGGAGTCAAGCCTATGGCATTTAATGGATGGAAAGAGTCTAAGATTTTATGATTATATTATTGGCCTTGAGATGTGTTACTGACTAAGTTGTTGTGGAATTTTTAGTTATGTGATTTTACTTTTTTTAGGTGCCTTGGTTTTGAAAGGCGCTATAAAAATAAAGTTTATTATTATTATTATTATTCATGTAGTACTGTACATATTATCATGCATTAATGATTATGTCTTATTATTACCCAGTATTACTCAATATTTGTTAAGGTGAAAGGAGACTCTAGGCCCATCAAGACCACCTTCCCTACACAACGTAGGGTGTATTATTATACTAACCCAAAAGAAATGTATCTAATTTGGTTTCAAAGGACTTGAAATTGGCCATATTTACAATATTATGGGGTAAGGAATTCCATAGTGTGGCTGCTCTTATTGTGAAATAATGCTGATGCTTGTTAGGTAAAACATTTGGGATCCTGATTTGTCCATTATGACACCTCAACTTATTTGGTTTTGCAGCCATAACGAAATTTGTCTCCTTCATAAGTGACTAGTCCCCTAATATATTGTACAAAAGCAACAGGTCACCCCTGTCCCTTTTTAGTTTTAGGTTGTACAAGCATAGAGTGCTTAATCTTTCCACAGATGGTAAATGTCTAACTCCAAGTATAAGTTTTGTAGTTTTTCTTTGCATATTTTCGATTAGTTTTTCATCCTTTTTGAGATAAAGAGCCCAAAAAGGAAGCTGCATAATCAGTATGGAGGTGAATTAAAGATTTATAAAGGGATATTAGGCAATGTTCATTCCTACAGATGAATGTCTTTTTGATTAATGTTAAAATGTAATTTCCAGTCTGTGCAACTTTTCTACAATGGTCAGTTACTGAAAATGAGATGTTAATAATAATACCCAGAACCCTTTCAGTAGTGACCTCTTTAATGGATATCCCATTTAGATTATACTTAGAGATACCATTTTTGGTTCCTAAATGGATTACTATACATTTATCTGTATTAAAGAACATTTTGTTTTTAGATGCCCAAGTTTCAATAGTTGATAAATTGTGTTGTAGCTGTAAAATTATATCTGCTGTATCCACCTCTGCAGATATTTTTGTGTCATCTGCAAACTTACAGATATTGTTTGTCACCCCTATGTGAAGGTCACTAATATGAATCCCAAACAAGGTAGGCCCCAGCACAGATCCCTGAGGCACTTCACTGGTTACTTCTATCTCTGAGGATACAATGTTCCCTATTTTAACCTTTTGTGATCTGTTTGACAGCCCATTACAAACCCAAGTGGATAGATAATAGTTGAAGCCTAGCTGAACCATTTTGTTTATTAATAGGTTATGGGAACCAGGTCAAAAGCTTTCCTGAAATCCAAATAGATAATATCAACTGGTATACTTCTATCCATTCTATTACTAATGGATTTGTAAAAAGTAATCAAATTAGTGCTGCATGATCTACCCCTGTGAAAACCATGCTGAGACATATCTGTGAGTCCCAAGATTTCAATTTCAATGTCTAATTTACTTTTTAAAAATGTCTCCAGTAACTTACAGCCAATGGACATAAGGCTAATTGGTCGATAATTTTCAGTTACTTTTTTGTATCCCTTTTTTAAATATAGGGACCACTACAGCCTTATCCCAGTTGTCTGGTACTTCCCCAATTTTAAAGCATTTGTTAAAAATGATTGTTAAAGGGTGCAAAAGTTGATTCAAGGTTTGTTTGATCACATTCTCAGGACTGTTTCCTCTCTTACGCTCAGCACATTGACAATGTTGCAAAGGCCACTAACATATGGATTGGCCTGCTCCACAGGTACAAACACTGTATGACCACAGAGGCTCTTACACTGGCTATCTACAGTTCTGTCACCTCCATCATAGGCTATGGGCTTGTCATCTACAGCTCTGCTTGTCTTACAGCTCTCCACAGGGTATCTGTGGTGCTCAACAAAGCATGCAGACTTCTTACAGGCACTGCCTGCCTAACACATACTTGTGACTTGTATACCCAGTCTGGTTGGGTCCCTCTCATCAGCAGGATCAAGTACCAGGACTGCCTCTTAGCCAAAAAGGTTTTTCTTGGGCTCATGCTACCTGGGGTTGAAAAGCTTCTGACTGCCCACTGCAGCACCCAACACACCTGAAGTACATTAAGTTAAACCTTCCAGGTCCCCAGATGCCAGACCACTATGGACCAGAGGTCATTCACCCAAAGATCCCCAATGGTTTAATTCACTCAACAAGGAATCCCTTTTAGCTACTACGCTTGGCCCATTTAAAAGGCAACTACAACTTCACCTCTCTACTACCAGCCAATATGACTGCTTCTCCTAATTGGTCAACCTCTACACTCATGCCTGGCATTGTGTGGCCCTAAACTCCCTCTGGCCAATTATTCTTGTTCTCCACTTTCCTCCCGCTAACCTTACCCCTACCTCAATTCCTTCCCTACCTTACCTACACCGTCCCATCTTTTTGCACTTCAGACTTCTGTACCCTCTACCTTACACTTCTCATACCAGCCACCACCCCAGACAATGACCATTCAGCCTGCTCACTCCTTTCTGACCCCCACCCACCCTCTCCACCCCTACTGGTTGCTCATCTGGCCTTACTATCTTTTTGCTGTCTCTCTGCTTGAAATACAGAATTTTGTTTTTTGAGACTCTGTATTAATGTTTACTTTTGATTGTATGTCAACCTTCCATCCTTTGACATGGAACCTTTGTAAACTAGCAGCTCTTGTTCAAGGGTATATGTAATCCTAGAATTTAATAAATAAATAAATTTTAAAAAAAGTATCTGGTCCTGGTAAAGAATTGTTTTTTAAGGTTAAAATAGCTGATTTTATTTCCCTAAGGATAATTTCAATGAATTCTTCGAGGTAGGGATTAGCAAAGTATTGGGTTCATTAGCAACAAAAACTGATCAAAAGTATTCATTAAAAATGTCACCTACTTCAGCTTTGTTCTTGGTCTCCTTTCCATCTTGATGATTGTTGAAATAGGGTTTGTAGGTTTTTTATTTGAATTTATGTAAGCATAAAATGCCTTAGTATTTCCTTTGGATACCGAGAGTTTGAATTACATTTTTTTTCCTTTCTATTTTAATAAGTTATTTTTTTATCTTCTAATCTAAAAGATGCTGTGTCTAATTATGTCATGTCTGATGATGTCACTTGTTATAATGTCATGTGTTGATGATGGCATACTGTAAGTTGTCATATTAAAATGAAACCTTGGGTGCTGTATTTCCTTTTCCATGTAATCCTTAAACTATAAACCCATATAGTAGGACTACAGTTTTGAATTAGGAAATGCATTATTGGGGTGATTTTTAATTCAAAAGGGGTAAAAATGTAGGAACAAATCCTCGTGATGGAAAAGAAAATATTTTATTATAATATTATTTTGCATTATTTTATTTACTATTTTATATTTTTTTATAAAGGTTTAATTATTAATTGCGGTAATTGGGGTATAATACAGAGACAACTGGTTTAAATCCCTGTCTACATAAGCTCTTCAAGAAAGAAGAAAAACTGTCTGCAAAATGAAAAGGAATTTTTTTTTTCCCCAAGTTCATCTTGCCAAAATAAATTAAAAGGACATTGTATCTATGACTCTCCATGTAAAATTAACTATCTCCTAAACCGTCCTTGTTAACAAAGCAGTATTAAAGGATCTTCATGCATTTCAACTAGCTGAAAAGAAAGAACTTCATTCATAAAGTTGCCTGGTAACAACGGGCCTCAATGACATTTCAACAATAATTATAGCATTTGTGCCTTACTCCAAAAGCAGCTATCTTCAAGAAAAAAGAGGCTGACTTAGTTCTATATGTTTTTACCTTTGAAAATAATTTTTGTTTCTTTCAAAACTATTTTTAATGCTGCTGATGTGAAACTTACACACTTGATAAGAAACATGTAACTTGTTGACTAGCTGAATTTGAGACATGCAACTTAAAGAAAATGTAAGTTTTTTGATCATTTTGTTTTGTGTCAAAAGCCTGTAAGAGAAAATACCTAAGTTTGATCTTACATGAAAGTTGCTGTCATGACAAATCCAAACAAAATGACTTTTGGATGAGTGCATGGTGGCAGAAAGGTGTCACACAGATTGAAAGGTTTCTCTAACAAGTTTACAGAAAGCATGACTTCATGGTTCACTGCTCACAAACAAAGAGACAGCTATTTGCAATGCAATTCCATGTTTTAAGGACTTTTCTAAAGAGTTTTCTGGAAGAAATTTACCTTATTCTAAAGCTGGAGACATGAAACACCAATGTATAATTTTGTTTTTAAACGATTTTGCAGAAAATGAAAGTTTTAGCCATTATTAACTTATCTCAGAAATGGGTGGTGTCACAGACATGGGAGACATCTCAGATGATGATATACCACACTATCAGTGACATTTCAACAGTGCAGTCCCCTACAGAGACAACAGCTCCTCATCACTGTGGGGAACCCGCTGGAACTCAGCACTTTCTGTCAGGGGGTCCTGGACCCCCGAATCAGCTCTGATTCAGAGTTGACAATCCTAAGTGGGGGGTGCAGCCCCCCACGTGGGGATTTTGTGGGGCAAAGACCCCCAAAGAAAACACTTGTTTTAATACAAAACCGGCAGCTGACTGCAAAATGCGGTCGACCTGCCAGTTTCACTCTCTGATCATTCAACAAAAATTTTGTCGATGACCAGTGGTGGATCCTCAAATGACTGCTCCTAATTAGCTGAATTCAAAAATGTTTGCATGAATACTGTATCATGTTCAATTTAAAGGTTAGGAGAAAAAGCTATTTTAAGCTTAAAAACTGAACTCTGGACAGAGGGACAGTCATTAAAAAGGGAAGAGAGCCACCCCTTACATCATTTGTAGAATCCTATCAAAGTTGGTATAATCTGAAGAAAATAATGTAGGATGATGATGCTCTGACCAGAGGTAATAAAGAAAAACATTGGAAAATCCAGCCCAGTTCTTGTCTTTACACAATGCTGAGAGTAGCAGTGTCTGTGGACCTACCAATGTTATTGTTTGTTTCACTGTTTAAAATTCCTACCAAGAGCCAAGTCTGCATAATGATGTCTGGACCAGCAAGGGACTAAGCATTTGTTACTATGTTTATAGCAGAGGTGTTGAGATCAAGAGCCTGAGGTTCAAGCGTGGAAGGAAACAGGGACTGCAGCAAAGCTAGCCACAAGGAAATATAACTTTTCACAGCAGAATCTTCCAAATCCTGGTGCAGTAAAGACTTCTGTTTGTGCAATGGACATTTTAACTGTTAAGTGATGTTTAAACATTTCTGTCGGAACCAGAACAAGTACAGAGACTGCCTATTGATGTCCATCAGCCAAGGAGGAAGTTTTCAGTGCTGTGTCGATAACAGATGGGTCCCAAGTCCAGGGTTTGAGGAGAAGCAGGAAAAGAAACAGAAATAAACATGAACCAGTCACTAAAAGAACTTTGCTATCCAGGAAAGAATATTCTCATCAACACTCTAAACTTAAGAAAGAAACTAAACTCAACAGCTAATCAGATGTCTGAGTGTTATTTTAATTAATATTTGTTTTGTAATATTCTAATTGGGCTTAGCTGGGAGGTTGCATGAAAAAATAATTTCTTAGGTACTAGAGTGTTGGGTACTTAGTTCAAGCTTAAATTTAAGTAATGATATAAACATCTTTTTTTTTTGCCAAAGGAAAGGTATTTGAATGAATTACAAAGAGAAGTTTTAAAATACTAATAAGACAAAGTTATTTGAAATCTTTGATGCATGAACAATGTTACTGTTTGCAAAAGTTACCAAAACTGCAAGCTGTTTTGGTTTTGTTTTGCCTGTTTTCTGAAACCTTTGTTATTTTATATTTATGTTGCTTTTCATTATGTTTATAATGTTTTATACCTATACAAATTATTAGTAATTAGTAAAATTATACAGTGGCACATAAAATCTTTTTTTCCCTACATATTATATGAAGCTGTGACAGAAAAATATTTGTTGTTATCTAGAACTACATGCAGTAGGCGGTGGAGTAAAATTTGAGCCTGTCTTATATTGTTTATATGGTTTTATGCAAATTTTATGACAAGGGGCTAAAGGCTTAGCTAAGTGCCCATAATAAGAAATTGGTATTCCAGCATATTGCTCTGACAAGGTGATCCACTAATTGTATACATATATAAAAGCTGTCACTATTAGGCTCTATCACTGCAGTAGGCCTCTTCTGACTGAACATCCACATGGCTTGAGTCCCTGATTCTTGTACGCTCTCCCTGCTTGGACTCACTGCACACAAGCTGTGAAGCTACTTTTATGCCTAAAACTAATTTGCATAAGCTAAAAATTGGACAATGAGTGAACACTGACCTGTTCAAGGGCTCAGCACCAATTAAAATCCTTTCTGCATCAGCATAAGCCAAAATGGAATACTCAGTTTTGGAATGTAACTGCCCCTCTCAACATTCCAAGCCTTCCCTTTTTAAAGCTCTGAGTCCCTATTATGAACACATTTATTTGTCATAAAAAATAAGCACTTTATTTATGTCTATGCATCTTTTCACTATTATGGCTAGAAAACTGACATCGCTAGCTCTCTGCTGATTTTATTTTGCATAAAATGACCCACGGGAAAGCTGTCACTAAGACTTGCACTATTTTATCATTAAACTTATAAAATAACCACTTCTAAGCACTTTCCTCTTCACTTTCTATTAAAAATAGCAGTTTCTCCTTTAATTGCACTCACTACAACAATGTTTCACTCACAAATTGAATATTCATTTCCCCATGCTTAGCTCCACCTACTGTGTAACTGTCTACATGGATTTGACTCACTCTCCCTTATAAGGTTAGCGATTCCTCTGTTTCACATTTTGCTCACTTTAAAACTAGTTTTCTCTTGTGCAGTACACTCCTCTATATGTCTGTCAAGTTTAAAGTGAATCTAGTCAAAAAAATGGCTTGGCAGCATGAATTAGAAAATTGCATGTGTGAAGCAAATGTTTCTTGACTGCAAGCAATTTTCTCTGCAAAGCTCTCATTAAAACTGCTTTGTTTTTGCTTGTGACAAATTATTAAAAATGTGTGTAACTGTATTACGTTTGCATGACTTCTCTCAGCCCCTACATGGCTTTATATCATTACAATATGTATGTTTATTGTGCTTAATCAAGTGTGAAACTTTGGGTTCTTTGGTGTCAGATTGCATGCTTTGTATTACAAAATGGGTCCTCTGTAAGTTGAAATCAAAATGTCTGTTTTCTGTAAGTGTGGGACTTTCACAGAGTCCCAATCAGACTGTGCCCATCTTTATTTATTTAATTTTATTGTGAGCCAGTCCCTCAATAATTTCCCTGGCACTTACTTGCTGCCTGCACATCTAAAAGTAAGGGAAATATCTGGTTGATCCTGCCCGCGAGAGGAGCACCTTAGTGTGTCTCCCTCTTGCACCTTTGCATATGATTTTACTTGCTGTAGGCTGAAGCCTGACTTGCAACCAGTGTCGCAGTTGAGGAGTGGGCACCCCAAGACCATACCTGGGGATTCCTCACTGAGCACGGTACACTCTGCTGTGGGACCAACTCTCAATCTCTCTCACACTGCCTGCTCCTCTACTTTTGGCACACATGGCACCCGCAGCTGCACTCTGCATTTCCATTTTATTTACAACAGAGCAGTTACTATTTTTTTTTACTTCTGCACCACCAACATGATCATTTATAGATATAAAAATATTAAAGATATAAAGCAACCCAGGCAGACCAAACTGAACCACTGGACCACCAGGACATGCTACAGCAGCCAGGGCAATCGGGCTTCTTGCCCACTGGCCACCAATGACTAAAATTACCATTTTAATAATAAATTACCACATTTTCTGTACAAAATATTGCCAGTCATTAAAAATGAAAATAAAACTGTGTGTGGGTAAGACAAGTCAGGGTCAGAAGTCATGTCCATACTTCCTCCCTGTGCTACATCCTTTAATAACATTTACTGATATGATCAAGTTGAGTCTGACAGCTAATCTATTTAAAAATGCTTATTTATTTATTACTAATTTAGATTCTGATACTGCTTTTTATTTCACTGCAGGGGCCACCATTTACCTTTCTTGCAGCTGCTCCCTACTCCAGGACTCAAACCGAAGTCCTTGGCAACTTATTTTTTGAATATTCTAAAGCTATCTTATATATTTTTATATTTTGAAATGTTTCACCAGGAGGGCGCACTGAACTACAAGTTGCTCTTCTCATGGTGCAACCTGGAGGGAGGAGCTACATAGGGTTGCAAAGGATGATCAATTATAATAGTATGTGGGTAGTACAAACAATACAACATTGTAAGATTGTGCAACAGCTGGAACACAAGGTATTGTACAATAAACAGTAGTGGAACATTGGGTAAATTGCAATACATGTCCAAAATCATACAAAAGAATATATAAACATACAAAACAGTAATAATGTGATAGAACCATTTATAGTGCATGAGTGTACCAGGAGTAGGCCTGAGGTAGTACGCAAGTGCTGTTGGAGAAAAAAGGATGGGGTTAGGTTGTGCACACTGGTGACCCAGAAGGGCAGGTGGAGAAGAGAGGGGGATAGGCAAGAACTGAATATGAGGAGAAGGGGTAGCCATTTCCTGATTTCCCCCTTCAGGATATTGAGAACCCTGCCGGGGGGGTCATGGTAGGAAGACAGAAACTGGGGATAGGTATTAAGGTAGGTTAAAGCAGGATCAGCTGAGGGAAAGGTAATTGTGTAGAGCAGAGGTAAGGAAGTAGTTGGAGGAGGAGTGTCATATTTCAGGGAGGAGGGAATTCCAGATTTTAGGGAAACGATCGGTGAAACCAGTTTGACCAATGAGGGTGGAGTGGTGAGGGACCGTCAAGGTGCGGGCGTCATTTGATCTGAGAGAGTGGGTGGGGGAAGGTGGAGTGGAGAGAGAGGATGAGAGATAAGAGGGGAGCCCCCAGAAACCAGAATTTGAAGGTTGGTTTGGCATAGTGAGAGATGCATCTGTGAGATAGTGGAAGGAAGGTTAGAGAGTGATAGAAGTCACAGTGGTGGGAGCGGGAAGGGGAGTCAATAGCAAAGCGGCAGAAGGAGTTAAAGACAGTGTCCAACTTGGTCAGGGAAGATTTGGGACCAGCACCATAGACTACGTGACAGTAGTCAAAGATGGGGAGTATCATCTTCCAGACAATTTTGCACCTCACAGTCAGTGGGATGTGACTACAATTCCTGTACAGAACACCAGGCTTGGGGTGCAGTTTCTTCAGGAATCTCTCCCTATTCTACTTGGTAGAACAGTCCTACGAGGCTGTTGCAATCTCACATTCCTCCCCATAACAAGGAATGCTGTCTTACTGAGTGAGTAATATTATCCTGCATTTACTGGACCTGCACTAAAAGATAGAAAAGAAGTAGTAATTTGAGCTGTCATCTCATCTGAGGCAACAACTGATCATTATATATCACACTGAAAAAATGTCTGTGCTTTACATCAGAAAAATTATTATTACTACTACTATAGTCTGTGATCACTGTAAATAATCTTACACACAAATGATGGCACAAGTTCTTGATTGCCCAGACACAGAAACTCCTTCTAAATGGTATAGTATGTTATTTACCTAAGAAGCAACTTCTGGATATGGAAAACAACTGACCTTTCTACCCCCTTCCTGGATACTTGAGAGAGCACTGCCCTCAGGCCCCTGTCACTTGCATGTGTCTGAACAATAAACCTCAGCTTTAATTTGGGCTCACAGTAGGGGTGCTTGGCATAGAGTTATTTTCAGTTGCCGGAAGGCTGTTTCACAGTGCTCTGTCCACTGAATCTTCTCTCAAAGCTGCTTAACTCTGCTGTCTATTAAAGGGGCTGCGAAGACACTATAACTTTTAACAAATTTGCAATAGCAACATACAGTTCCCTGAAATGCACTCAGTTGCTTGTTAGTCTTGGAGGTGGGTTAATCTTGAATCACCTCAAATCTAGGTGGTTCAAACTTTATGTGCCACCTCTCACATGATGTCCCAAGTATGGCACCTCTGCCATCCTGATATGGCACTTTTCAGGCTTAATAGTCAACCCTGCAACCAGTTGTCTGGTCAGGGCTTCTCTCACAAGGCAGAGATGCTTATCCCACATCATGCTGAATATGCCTAAATAATCCATGTAGGCTAGAGCAACATGCTCAGTCCCATTCGGGATCCTGTCAACTATCCTCTGGAATGTGGAAGGTTAATTCATCATGCCAAAAGGCATAGCTGTGAATTCAAGCAATCTGAATGAGGTGACGAATGCTGATTTTTCAAAAGTTTACATTTATAGCCAGGCTTGACAGTATTCATTTTAGTGTTGTCAGAACTAGTTCATCAAAGATTTGAACCCTCCTTGAATCCTGGTGTCCGAGTTCTAACTTAGAACTCGAACACTAAAAGATTCACAAAAGGGTTCGAATCTGAGTCCTCCCAACTCCCGTGACATGTTTTTCCTGGCCCCAGCTGATGACTTATGTGTGGGGAGGAGGCACGTCCTAGCAGGCAGCCCTGATGTGGGGGGGGTGGGAGTATGTGTGGGGAGAAGGCACATCCCAGCAGGCAAGTGGCAGCCCCAATGTGGTGTGGAGGTGCAGCAGCAGCAGTGTTGTTGGGGCTGCCAAATTAATCCACCACGAGTTGTGTCTCACACTTTGCACTTGCGTAGCGTACTTACGTATGCGCAAGTGAAGTCATCCTCACCACCTGGTCATTTACTATGTGGTCAGGTGGGGGTTGAGGAAGCTGCGCGAGCCGCGGGATCTGTGGAGGGCATTTATTTAGGTGGATGCAAGCCGAGAGCGCCATTTGATCCTGAGGATTTCAGGAGGCAGTAGTAGCCGCCTGAGCAATACTTAACTGTAGTACCGCTACTACCACAGCCAGCATTCTTGCCCGATACTTAGGCCAGGGCCCAGGTTGGTGTGGCCATAATCAGACTGCAGCACTTGCTAGTTGCTGCAGTGCTTATTGAATTATTTAAAAAATTCCATCATCCATTTTCCTGTGAAAAAGGGCTAAGCAAACGTTGAAAAGTTAGAGGGGGAGGGGAAGGGGGGCAGTCTGGGCCCAGGCCCTAGAGACCGAGAACGAGAAAGGCTGAAGAAAAAAGGCTCAATAAATTAACGGTAGGGTGTGGGAATAGGGGAGATTCAGGTGGAGGAACTAATCAGGAATTGGGAAGTGATCGATCAATATCAGGACTCAGGAGATCGAATAAAAAAAATAGAGAAAGAAGAACCTTTGTGAAATGTGATTGTGAAACTGCAGCACTGCACAGTGTACACTCAGCAGCTGCCAGCAACAAGCATATAACAAGGGGGAAAAAAAGGCAAATAAATTTGTCAGAACAGAGTATATAAGGACTGTGCTCAAGCTAATTGTGCTATGCTGCTAAGGGGGGGTCCTCCTCTTGACTTTCACCCTCAAAAATTCCAGTCCTTTCCTTATTAGTCCTTATACAACAGCACAAGGCACTGGCAGTAAGACACTGACTGAAGGCAGGCAGTTAATTTTTTTGGACACCACTCCTCTGTGTGTGTGTGAGACTTCTACTTCTCCACTCCCAAGTCCCTGTGTTGTGTATGTGACTCCCTGCTCCCATCTCCCAAGTTGTGTGGCGTTATTACCCTTATATGACAGAAGCTTAGAAATGTAATTCTCATTCCCTGAGTTGTGTGTTATGTATGTGACTCCGTCTCCTGTGGTCAGCCCATCACCCTGCTGCTGTGTGCCCCTTGACTACACCGTACTCTACCCAGTGTGTGTTACAGAGAGAAGCCCAGTGGCCAGTTGTGTGGTGGCATTAACCTTACATGACAGAAGTGTAGAAATATAATTCTCATTCCCTGAGTTGTGTATGTGACTCTGTCTCCTGTGGTCAGCCCATCACCCTGCTGCTGTGTGCCCCTTGACTGCACTGTACCCTTCCCAGTGTGTGTTACAGACAGAAGCCCAGTGGCCAGTTGTGTGTTGGTATTACCCTTACATGACAGAAGCATAGAAATATAATTCTCATTCCCTGAGTTGTGTATGTGACTCTGTCTCCTGTGGTCAGCTCATCACCCTGCTGATGTGCACCCCTTGACTGCTGTGGGTATGCCTATGTCCAGCAGCCCAATCATTCTGTAAGCCTTGAACCTGGGATCCTTTAGTTGCAAGCCATCATATTTTTTAATTACTTTCAGTCCACTGCATCACAATGTCACACAACCAAAATAAAATTTTGGAGTTGTAGCCAGCGATCACCGATCACATTGCTTTCTTACACAGGAATTGTGTGGGTGTGGGTGTGTTCACTGCAGTATACTGGTACTGTTATGGCTGACACCAACATAAATGAAGCATCTGGTGCTGGTGTTGGAGCAGGTGTTGGTGGTAGTGGGAATCCTGGTTCTAGCAGAAATAACCAAAATGTTTCATGTGATAAAAATTCAAGAAACAGCAAAAGAGCAACAGTGAAGTGCGGTAAAGGGGGACCTTTTAGGAAAACCTGTACAGCTGCAGGGGTCACATGGAGAGGCACCATAAGGTATGCCATTCATGCTGTTAAGATCCCTGTGACTAGCAGCAATAATGCAAGTGACAGTGAGTCCCTCTCTGACTCAGGCAGTAGCTCTTTGTCTCAGTCTGACACTGTTGTGTCTTGCAACGTATCATTACTTCCTAAAGAAAGTGAAATGAGCAAGTCTGCTGACAATGAATCAGGTAGTGCACTTGCAAATACATCCAGCACTGTTGGCAATGAAAAGGACATACCCATTGAATCCACCACTTCTGTGTTGGCCAGCAATGAAAATCCATCAGAGTCTTCTGCCCACTCTTCTAGCACCAAGGAGCATGTCCCTGGTTCTGTTAGGACAGCTGAAAAGACACAAACGGTCTTTAGCTATCTTCCTAGCACTCGAACAAAATTTGTCACATCTGAGGTGTGGAATTATTTCTCTGTCAGTAAAACTGATCCATGCAGAGCAATTTGTTCCCTGTGTAAACAGAGTGTAAGCCGTGGTAAAGTTGTGTCATGTCTTGGCACTACAGCTCTTAAACAACATCTGAAAAAGCATTCCGTTTTGCTTGATCGTCCAAAACCCATGTCCTCCATCTTCCAGACCACACGTGAGAAGAGTGAGGAGGAATCTGAAATGGATACTGAATTGTCTGAACGTGATGCAGACAGAACCACTACCTGCCCTGGGATCATTGTTACCACCAATGCCAGCACCATTAGTACCAGTTGCACATTCAGTGATGGCACTGAATGTATAAGTCCTAGTCCACCATCCCAGCGTCCATCTGCCCATCGAAGCACGGTGTATAATAAACCAGCAGGGACATGTTGCAAACAGCTAACACTGTCTCAAGCATTTGAAAGGAAGAATACCTTTACTAAAAATCATCCAAAGACCCTTCATCTTAATCACAGAATTGGTGAACTGTTAGCTGGAGCCCTTCTCCCATACTCTTTGGTAGAGCATGAGGATTTTAGGGGGCTCTTGAAACTAGCAGAGCCTCATTACAAAGTTCCTCATCGAAGGTACTTTTCCTATGTTGAAATACCAAACATTTATCAGGCTTTAAAAGTGACAGTGATGCTTGCACTTAAAACTGCAGAGGGTGAGGTTATTCATGTCACAACAGATATGTGGACCAGCACTCAAAACATAGATTACATGTCCCTTACCGCTCATTGGGTCAAGTTTTCTTGTGGTTCTTCAAAAACAAAGACACCCCAGAAGATGGCACTGCTGCATATAAAGAAATTTGGGCAAAGTCATAAGCTGCAAGCATCTTGCAGGAACTAAATGACCTCCTTGATGAATGGGTTTATTCTCATGGTCTAAAATGTGGCTTCATAGTAAGTGACAATGGAGCCAACATCTTGAAAGCAGTAGAGGATGGAGGATTTATGCATGCTGCTTGCTTTGCACATTGCTTACATTTAATTGTCACAGGATTTCTCAGCAATGAAACACAAGTGGATGGTATGATTGCTGTTTGCAAAAAAATTGTGACTCACTTTTCACATTCAACCAAGGCTATACGGACATTGTCCGAACTGCAAAAAAAACACAAGCTGCCACAGCAAAAGCTGATTCAAAATGTTTCCACTCATTGGAACTCAACGCTTTGTATGCTGCAGTGCCTTTTGGAGCAAAAGCAAGTTGTACATGAGTATTGCTCCAGTTACATTATTGGAGATGGCATTATGCTGTCTGTGCTGCAGTGGAAATTAATGGAGACAGTGTGTTGCATCCCAGCTCCTTTTGAGACAGCTACAAGGGACATGTCTTCTGAAGGCACATCTGTGAGTCAGGTTATCCCACTCATAATGCTGATTTCACATCATCTTAGTGTTCTAAATCTACATATAGAAAAAGACAGATCTGAAGCTCAGACATGTCGCCTGTATCATGGAAATCTCGAAAAGAGAATGAGCGAGTGCTTCAAAACCAATGACAAATTAGTTGCAATGACAAAATCAAAACTCTACATCCTTGCAACTCTCTTAGATCCCAGGTTCAAGGCTATACATCTTCCAAAAACAGATGATATAGAGCAGTACAAATGTCCATTGCTAGATGAGCTGCAGCACTAACAGGAGTCAAACACAGACACGCACAGTACCCTCAGGTTGTCATCACCACAACGTGCAGGTTCATCTTCACAAAGGGAAACAGAACTGTAAAAGTCATCAAACATTAACAGTAGTTGTTCCACAACTGCCACTTCTTCAACCCTTAGTAGCAAGCAAAATCTGTAGCAAAACCTGTCCCAAATTGCTGCCATACCAGCTTATGCTGATTCCTCTTCTGAGCGGTCTCTGTCCATCATGGTAGACAGTTACCTGCAAGAACTGCCTATTCCTATTGATGCATGCCCTTTTGAATACTGAAGATCAAAAAAATCAATTTGGACAGAGCTGTATGATGAAGCCTGTAAATATCTTGGTTGTCCTGCAACAAGTGTCTCTTCAGAACACATGTTTAGTACAGCTGGCAATATTGTGACAGACACCAGAAATAGGTTGCTGCCAGAAAATGTACACATGTTAACTTTTATTAAAGTTAATAAATCAAGATTTTTGTGTCCCTACAAGAGTATACAAACTGATCCTGAAGTGATTGATGTTGTGGATGTTGATGGTGATGACAACTCAGATGGTGGTGGCTGGTAAATACTGTGTGGGACAGAGTCTCTCTGCACCAAAAAGGAAACTTTTACAGACTGTAGTGTGATAACTTTAGTTGTCTCTCTCCTTTCTCGATCTACCACCTTGGACTATATACTCCTCAAAACTTTCACCATTTCATGGCAAATTGCTTTGTAGCTAGGGTCTAAAGTCAACAAGTTTTATATACAGGGACATTTTAACATCAGTGGGAACAGGCCCAAATTTGGCATAAAAGGGACACTGTCATGTCAATCATTTCTGTATCATATTACTTATAGTTAAAGTGCAAACATATATTTTTGGATTTACCTTCTGTGACTTTGTGGTGCATCAGTATGGGCTGGGACTGGGGGCAGTCTATTTTTCAATTTTAAAGAGGACAAAACAATGAGTTTTAATTGGTAGCTGTTTATTATTTTTTCAATTACAGAAATGTTAGCCATAAACCAAAATGATCCAGATGTAATTTATCTTACTGAATAAAAAATTATGGGAAAAACTGTATTTTGTATTGTTATGTTTCAGTGGGCAGCATCCTGTTACAAGTCTCTTCCGGGAAACAGAGTCATCTGGAGTTTTACCTATGTCATGGTTGAGCACATATTCTGTAAGCATAGGTCTCATACCACAATAGCTCATGTTTAACATTCTGTTGTACACAGACCATGGCATAATAGCAACAACTCTCAAATTACTAGTTCCATGAAGATGACTGTACAGAATGTTGTCCATAAGAAGAAAGCAATTGAAAAGACAGTTTTTCACATAAGTGTTGTTTATTAAGGAACAGTTAAGTATGGCTCATTTGGAGGCAAGAGTTTCATTTTTCTTGAGTAAGCATGTGGTAGTTTTTAGTATTTGAGAGGGGGAAGGGAGAATGGGTGCTGGAGGGTGGGAAAGGGGTGGAGATTGGTTTAACATGGATGCAAGAGGGAGAAAGATGGCATGGATGCTAGTACATGGGTGATGGTTGGGGGACTGGGTTTTAACATGGGTGAGGGACAGAGAAGGGTGACATGAATGGTAGTTCATGACTAAGTGTGGGGGTAGTTTAAACATTTGGGTGAGGGAGAAGGGTGGAATACATGCTTGAGGGGGTGAGGGTTGTGGGTTGGTTTTAACATGGGTGTAAGGGTGGTATGGGTGCTACTGCACAGATGAGGGTGGTGGAAGAAAAGTGGAATGGGTGATGGGGTGAAAGGTGGGTGTTGTTTTAGTCCTTTATTTTACAGATTCATGATCGGCTTGGAATGGTGAGGAAAAGATGATGACAGACCGATGGTATGGGAGGGCTGTACTGATTGCCCACTGTGGAACCTACTATAGTTATAATATATATATATATATATATATATATATATATATATATTATTAAATACATTGCAAACTGCTGCCACCTAGCACAATTGTCCTTCCCCATTTAAAAAAAGAATAAAGGAATCAGAAATAAAAGAAAATCTGCATCAGCAGTTTTCACAGAATGTGACCTATCATAAAGTGTTTTTGCTTTACAAGTAGTGATAATTTGATACATAATGGGGTTGACAGACACTGTCCCTTAAACATCACATGCCAACTGCTGCAGCTACATTAAATGTTCCTTAAGTTAGTATGTGGTGAGGAAACCACTTTTTTATTTAAGTGACTGAAATACAGATTTTATTGACGTATCAGCTGCAAAAATGCATCATCTTAGAAAGTTGTATGTGTTACTTCAATTTGCCAACAAGAATGTTGGTATATGTATGCATTATCTTAGAAAATTGCATGCATTTTTTGCCAGCAACAATGACTGGTATATTTTTTTTATTCAAATGTCTTGACTGACTACGTTATAACATAATATGTTTTGCAACAGTTCCATGTGCTGCAGCTGCAGTACCTTGGTTTGACTTTGTTATAAAAGCTTTCTTTTAAACATAGCAACTTTTGATTTACTCATTTAAAACACAAAGCAGCAAATAGCTGAGATTAGGTAATATTAGTTATTTTTTCTAACAATTCATGACGATGAGTATATATAACTGAGTACATAAATGGCTAATGTGCCTCTTTCTTTCATTAAGGAACTATGATGCAGCTGCAGCAGGAAAACTTTTAATATATGGGTGGTTGGGTGGGCCTGTTACGTATTAAGTTGCTGGCTTTAGAAAACAGAAGAAACCATAGATAAACCTAGTCATATTCCTATCAATATCACACATGATCATTTCTCTCCCCCTAATATGAAACAGTTTTTCCTTTACATGTATTTCATTACTATCTTCATTACTGGCAGCACAATTAAAAAATAGGGTTCGAGTTCTAAACAGTTAGAAAAAAGATTAGAACCCTAGAACTTTTTCAAAAGTTCTAGACTAGAACTAGAACCCAGAACTTCAGAGGGTTCTGACAACCCTAATTCGTTTGTCATATCTACTATCATATCTACTGTGGTCAGGTCCTACCCTGCCCAGAACCACATCTGTCCTAGATATGGGGTATGCATAAGGTATAATGACCTCATTTAACTGACTGTAATCAACATAGAAGCTGGTAGTTCCATCATTCTTTGGACTCAGAATCACTGGGTATGCTCAGGGGCAGTTGGATGGCTGAATAACTCCTAGGCCCATCATTTCCTGTAACTCTTCTCTCATTGTTCTTTTTGCTGCCTCAGGGACCTGATATTGCATTTGCCTGATGTGCCTGTCTGCAGTAGTTTTCACCTTGTGTACTGTGCTATCAGTGCAACCTTTGGTGACAATAAACAGTGGAGCAAAGTATTTAAGCTCTAGGCATCTGGTCTGCTTGTCTGGGTTTGAGCCCCTCAGACATCATTGCAGTGCTCCAGAAGGCTTTTCCCTTACTCTCCTATAACATGTCTCAAGCAGGCTCCACCTGATCTCCATCTGTTGCACTACAAAACATAAGCACAGTGTCACTACAGTCATAATAGGGTTTAATCAAATTTACACAGAAAACCCTCTAAATGTGCTTCCTGTTGGGCAACTCTATGATATAAGTCATCTGGCGTTTGACCTTATAGGGTCCCTCTCATGCTGACTGCAGCTTGTTATGCCTCACAGAGTTGACTACCATTACCATCTGCCCTATGGTGTATGATTAAGTTTTGGCCCTTCTGTTATAGGAGGTATTTTGCTTCTGTTGCAGTGTGGCTAAGTGATCCTGAGAAAGACCCAGGAACTCCTTTAGCCATTCTTGAAAATTCAGGACATTGTCCACAACAGACTTTCCCTGGGTGGCAGTATTGCTTTTCCCCTTCTCTATAACTGAATCTAGGGGTCTTCTGACTAGTCTAGCTAGCATACAGGAGCTCAAAAGATGAAAAGCCCAGTGACTTCTGTGAGACTTACCAGTACCAGTATGTGAACAGCAAGTGGGGAAGAAATTTGTCCTAGTCCCTTTTGTGTTGCTCTGTGAACATGCAAAGCATATTTTTTAAACTTGCAATAAATTTCTCAAGTAAGTCATTTTTTTTGTGGGTGGTATGGGGTTTTATGCAGTGGATGAACCCCTCACCTCTTACTCAACTTAGTCATCAGATCAGACATAAAGATTGTTCCCTGAACTGACAAATCCCCCTAGGAAATCCTAAGCAGCTTATCTGCCATCTTATCTGCCTCTTTGGAGGACATTTTCACAGCTTCTGACATCAAGTTCCTAATACACTATGACCAGAATGTACTTCTTTCCCTCAAGCTAGGCATAGCAAATGGTCTCACAATGTCCCCAGCAGTCTGATAAAATGGTTCCTCAATAATAAGGAGTGAAATCAAGGAAGCGTTTGCTTGATCCCCTTTCTTTTTTTTATTTTATTTAGTTTTTGTTTACCGGGTAGGTGCGCTAGCCAAACAGGTGACTATTTTCAGGCACGACCCGGGAGGTACAGTAACAATACAGAGTTCAATTACATAATACAGGGAAGCAGTAACAATACAGAGAACAGTTTTCAGTAAAAGGCAATAAAGGAGTACAGCTTCAGAGACAATTAACTGGTCAAGAGAAAAACAGCAGATTTACAGTGTACAGGTAGCATTTAGTGAGCGGGTAAAGGTATACAGGGCAGATCCAAAGAACAGGTGGGTCAGGGGGGGGAGAGAATGGGGAGGGGGAACTGGGTGAGCAGGTAAAGGGGATGCGGGAAGGCAACCTTGTGGCTAAGTGGTTAAGGTGGCAGCAGGGATGAATGAGGCAGGACGGGGGGGTCTGGGTGTCGGGCGGTGAATGGATGGTGGTGGTACACGGTCGAGGTGGGGGGAGAGAGTAGGTCAGGCAGAGCTGGAGGCAGGGGAGACACCACCTGCAGTTGGGCTTTAGAGGGGTAAAAGGCGGCATGAAAACAGGGCAGGAAAGGACATGATAGGCATCAGCGGCCAGAGGAGGAGGAGTGAAGCGGGGGAACATTTGGATGGAGCAGAGGGCTTACGGTATATGTCTGGGTGAGGGGGATATGGTGGCATAAGTGGTAGAAGGCTATGGGAAGAGACCGAGTCCATGTCGAGACCCCACATGCTGACAATCTTGACGTGAGCGATAGTACTCCGCCACATCTTTATATAGCGTTGGCCAGTAAAGGTTCTGGAGCAAATGCCTCTTTATCCATTAAACCCCTTTGTATCCTGACAGTGGAATTTGCTGTGTTAAATCAATGAGGGCTGCTTGATATTCCTGAGAAACCACAGTCTGCTTGCAGACAATCCATTCCTCAGGTGTTTTCTTAGGACCCCAGTCTCTGTATACTGTAAAATATCTCTTTCACAAATTATTTTCTGCTGCTTCTCCATTGCAGAATCACTGCTGCTGCTGGCTGCCAATGGCCAAAGTGCAGCAAGAAATTAATTTGCTAGCTAAGCATTGTGCAGCTCCTCTCTTGTACCTCCTCCAAGCTTTGTCTTCCTGGAGACTGGCTGCAACTGCTTTTTATCAGTACGGTCTCCTTCCACTGACTCCTGTGTCAATGAACTGCTGCCTCTTTTGAGCTCTCTGGCATAGTTTCTACCTGTGCCTCAGCAGTGGGAGTTTTTCTTACTCTGGCTGCTGTGACCCTTTGGGTTTAGTGGCCACACTGTCTGGTACAAACCCGAGGTTAAAACCAGGGTCTGATCTTGTCTCCTTCCCAGTCTTCCCAGTTACCTCAACCTGCACCAGTCATTGAGCTTGACTAAGAGTCACAGGAAAGATCATGTCTTGCTCTACTTCCTTATCCTAGTCATTTCTTTGCAAAACATCTGTGGGTAACCCAGAAGCAACCACTGCATCCCTCTTAGTTTCAGCCCCTCCCTCTTTAGTAGTACTCTGGCTTTTTGAACTGTGACCCTGTGTAAGAATGAAATCTAACTGCGCCACCATTCCCAAGCAGAAGCTGATCCAGCCACACCTGCCCCTGATGGATGACTGTGACACTGGTCATAGCATCCCACAATCCTAGTGTTTCTTACCCAGACTGACATCAGGTACTTCTGAGTATTCCTGGGAATAGCACTTGATATGCAGTTTACCACATGCTGCTCTTCTGTGGAGGTATTGTTGTCACCCTCCTCAGTGAGTGTGAGGTTGACCACATCAGGTCCCATAGTGGGGCAGTGCCCTCCCTCTTGCTGTGGCTTAGTTCTTATTGGCCGAGGGCAATAATAAGACAAATGCACAAACTTTTAGCACATATAGCACTTCTGACTTTCTACTCTATTACTTTTAGGCTAAGTTGGGATATTTCTTCAAGCTTTAATGGGCTGCTGTATTATAGGGACCCCTTGTGTCCCACTCACCCTTTGTTAGAAAATCCCTCCCCCATGTATCTTCTTCTTCTATGTGTCAGGGCAGCTGAAAGCATACTTATTGGCATATTCAGCAGCTTCTGCCGCAGTACTAAGATTCATATCTATTAACTGTATTTTAAGATCAGCATGCACACATTTTAAAAACTGTTCAAAGAGCATTACTTCATCAACTTCTTCAGCAGTTACAGCTTTATTCCCATTTAAACATCTCCCCAACAAAGCATTCAACTGCACACTCAGTTCTTTATCATACTCCCCAAGCTGACTTTTGAACTGTCTAAATTTGAGTCTGAAAGCCTCAGGGGTTAACCCATAGGATTTTAATATAGCAGCCTTGATTTTCACATAGTCACTGTTATCTTTAGGGTCCAAGTGTGAACATGCTTGCCATGACTTCACAGTAAACAGTGGAGTCAGAGGGGTTGGTCAGTGCTCCTGTGCCAATTCCTATTACAAACACAATTTATCAAACGTATTAAGAAAATCATTTATATACATATCTTCTGTTAAATCTAGAGAAAAAAATTGGACCACATTTTAAGCCTTGACTACCCCATATATCCCATTACTCACATGGTCCAGCATCTGCCTCTGCTTAAGTGTTGCCATCTGGAGTTCATGGTCTCTCATCTTGAACTCATATTTCTGTTGTTTCTCCCATTCTTCTGCTCGGGCTGCTTCAGCCTCTCTTTTGGTTTCCTCTCAGGCTGCTTCTGCATCTTGTAGAAACCAAACTGGTGGCACACAGTCCGAGTAATAAAATAACAAAATACATGCAGAACGAAGAAAATAGCAGGTAATTTTTTTAATCTGCAAAATAGTAATTCCAACACATACAAACGACCGCCCAGCGCTTCGACTCCTCATGAGTCTTTTTCACTGCTTTTGTTTCTCCAGTGCATTTTCCTTGCACTGTTTTTCTCTCTTCTCTATATCTACAGTAGCTTAGCTGCTTCAGTTTTCCACCTGGAAAGTTTTATCTCCCTGTTTGTTTCTCTAGCCTAGCCATTCTGCAGTGTAATCTAATTCCAGCTCAGCTTGCAGGGCTATTTCAGACTTCTCACAAAAAAGTCACTGTAATTACCCAGGTCTCCTTGGTCAGTTACTTCCGGATCCTAAGTCAGCTTAGCCCTTTTCAAGCCTTCATGCAGTATGCCTCTCTCCTAAGAGAACTGCTGGAGATCAGGCAACCTCACTGCATTGTACGTGCTAGTCATTTCTATCTGTAAACTTTGAAAACTCAGAAAATAAAAAAAGTTAGAAGTGAGAGAAGATGGAGTTATAGTGCATTCTGTTGTATGCTTGTTAATACTGCTTAATTTTGTGACTGCTCTTTAGGTATTGGATAGCCAAACTGTGCTTTGTGCACATAAGCCTCACTTTCACATTTTCACCACTGCCAGAGTGTGTGATAGAGAACATTGCAGTCTCCAGTGAACCTCTATCTCTCGGGCCTTTGCCATAGAGACCATCTGCTATCAAGGTCCCCCCTTTAGCAAGATTTCAGACGGCAGTGCTCTGATGAGCCTACTCTGCTATCTTCTACCTTTTAGACTCTCTGTAGTGAGGAACTGTGCTCTGGGTAGGACACATTCTTCTCTCTTGGAGATCTTTTAGTATGAACCCCTTTTATCCAGGTTTCCTTCCTTCAGAAAGGCAATCACAAAGAACCAGTTACTCCAATCTTTAGAAAAATAACTAATTTATTAATAAACACTGATTGTGTAACTACAACAGAAGTAATCAGGTTTAACACTATTTACACATAATTAAACAACAGTGCCACAAACATAAAAGCAACACATTTTTATCCCCAGATGTAGCCCAGAGTTTGTTCATTTTCAAGAAGAAAGAAATGGACCAGGCAGGGAGATAAAAATTTAGAAAGAGGCCAGCAGTATCAGCAAGGGGTGAATTGCAGAGGGGGCAATCAACAGAGGAGACGGAGACAATAAAGGAAAGTGAAATATCAGCAGTGAATATCATTAAAATCTTGGAGTATGTTTTAACAAGCATGGAGATTCAAGATTTACAAAAAGCACTGAACTTTTTCCTGACCAGGAGACTTAACGAATTTGACACAATGGTAGACCATAGGAAATTAATTTGTTCCCTTAATAAAAAACCTTTCTCTCTATGACAGGTGAAACAACTACCCCAATAGAAAGAAAAACAGATGGAAGAAGAAGATGTACCCAAGGATTGTGATGGTGTGGTAAAACTTTTTCATGGCAGATAATCTTTTATTCCACTTATGAATTCTGTCATAGCAGTATTTTATCCATTATGTAAAAATGATCTGAATAAATTATTTGCAGACATGGTTAAACCATCTTTTTTAAATTGCTCTAATGAGGAAGGCAAGCTTTGGAAAATCTCAGGTCAAATACTGATATTACAATAAAAACTGGCCAATAAAAGCAGTTCAGTTTTCATTATGACTACATCTCAGTATGAATATGAATTGAAACAACAACCTAGTGACAGCACATTTTACAAAAGAGTGGACTATAATCTGAGCATGAAATTTAGAAGGAAAATATATACCATTTTATGACTGGATGTTGAGAAAAGAGTAATTATTTAAAATTAATTAAAATTTTTAACTGTGGAGTCCGCTATAAGACCAACAATATATTTTTTACCTAAGAATCATAGGAATTTAATGTTTCCACTGGGTCAGTCCATAGCAGGTAATGTTGAGTCAGTTATGGAACCCATAGTGAAATATGTGGATACCCATTTAAAATATGTAGTAACAACCACTGGGTCATACGTAAAGGACACACCCCATATATTGGAGGGTTTGAAAATTATAGTTGTGGAACCTGATTGGTTATTAATAACCCTTGATATTGCTGCACTATATACAGAGGCCCCCCTTTTTTTGGGGGGGTGCATGCATTAAGAGAAAATCTGAGCGAGAGAAACAGAAAGATACACATGGGGACATTTGAAACTGTTATGAGTCTATCAGGAAAAAAAATCTTAAAGTGTAATACTTTCTCATTTTTGCACACCTATTACCACCAAATACAGGGTACTGTCATGGGGTTGTCTTTTTCTACCAATTAAATGAATATATATATATATATATATATATATATATATATATATATATATCGTGTACTGGAATATTAGTTTGTGAGAGATACTGATTATTCTTTTTTTATTTAATTATCTTGATTTGTACCATATATTTCAGGATGACATCTTGATATTCTGGAAAGGAATGGTGAATGAGTTGCAGAATTTTGAACATCATTTGGAAGGGAAAAATCTAAATTTAAACTTGACTTTGACTTATGATTTTAAACAGGTAAGCTTTTTAGATATCAAGATGATTAAGGATGAGAATGGGAGGTGGGGGTCCTCACTGATTTATATAGTGAACCGACTGATTAGATTCCTGTTCTCCAATAAGCAAATTGTAATCCAAGACATACTGTACTATTGAAAATGTACCAAAAAGCCAGTATATTCGGTTAAAATGAATTGTAGCTGAGAGGTGGATTACTTAAAACTGGCTAATATCTTGGATGCTCAGTTTGAAGATAGAGGCTTCTAGCAATACGACTGTTAGAAAAGAGATTGATTTTTCAGCAAATAGGGACAGACATAAACTTATACAATAAGGATTTCAAACCTAGGGACCAGAATGCATTTTATCACCACATATTAGTTAGAATTAAACAACATACAGGTATACAGACATCAATATAATGGGGCAGGGGAGTGCATGCCTGCAAACTCTTGCATAGCCAAAGCTTCTTGTCAAATACCTGCCTTGCTGTGACCCTGGGTGAACTGCATCATGAATTGTACCAATAGACCAGGACATCTAAAAATTGTATATCTGAATATCTGCAGTCTTCTTTCCAAACTGCCACAATTTTAGACCTGGGTGGCTCAGATTGATCCTGATGTCACCTCCCAAACAGAAACATGGCTATCACCAAAGATCCCAGACACAGCAATTGCTCTTCCTGCATATAACCTGTTCAGGCAAGACTGTACCTCAAAAGGGGGGGGGGTTGTCTGGTTTACCTCAAGAGTGACATCAAAGGGCAAATGCTACCAATTAGCTTCCACACCAAGGAAGCACAGATTCTAACACTAAAACTTAATATTGGCCAACAAAACAAAGTGTTACTGTTAACCACCATATACCTGCCTCCTGGGACACTACTCACTGGCTTCCCACAGCTCATAAGCCACCTTGAACAGAACAAACTAAACTGGGAACATATAATCCTAGGGGACTTCAACATTAATTGGCAAGCACAGGATGCAGCGACAGCTAGAGACCAAATAGCCGGGCTGTACCTGACCCAACCGGTCAAACAACCCACCAGACAAAACTACCGTACAGGAACCAGCACCCTCATCAACTGGCTACTCTCCTCCTGTCCTGAACATATCACAGAGGTAACAGTCTTACCTGGCACCATCAGTGACCACTCCCCTGTACTACTTACCTGGACAAACAAGTTCACCAAGAGTAAGCCTAAGACCACCAGAAACAGATCACTAAGGCCTGGTCAACTAGACTCCTTCAGGCACTACCTAAAAGGGATTGACTGGTACCCACTGGATAGAGTCAAGGACAGAAACCAAGCACTGGATTACTTCTGCAGTATTTTTACTAAAGCCTGTGACATCTTTACTCCTTAAAAAACAAAGAAAGCCAGAGGAATCCCCAACCCCTGGCTGTCTAACCCTCTAATTGAATGCATGTGACTCAGAGATCACCTGTGGCATACGGCCAAAGCCACTGGTAATATAGCTCACTCCCAAGCATACAAGGCAACTAGAAATACCTGCACAAAACTCATACATCTGGCGAAAGCAGCTTACTACAATGACCTCCTAGGAAAGACCTGGGATAGAGGGAGGGAGTTCTGGGACTCTGTAAAATCTCTCATGGGTAAAACCTCAAGGGCCCCACTGGATCTTATAGTTACCACCTCTGGTACGTTGCAAGACCCATAGGAAATCGCTGATGCTTTTAATGTTGCATTCACAGACCTCAGCAATTTGTTGCCACCTGAATACCTGAATCACACCCTTGCAGGCCAGCAGCACAACCTCAACACTCAATCACCACAGGAGAATGTTACCCCACCATTCTACTTCAGGCAAATCTCCACAGGTGAGACTGTCAAATATATCAAACGGGTCCTTGGTAAGACCAGGATGGGAAGTGACATGATCAATATGAAGATGGTAGCGCTCACATTAAACAAACTTGTGGCACCACTCACCAAGGTATTCAATGCCTCTCTAAGATCTGACATCTTCCCTGACAGGTGGAAAGAGGCTGTAGTCACACCTGTTTTTAAATCAGGAGACAGAGCTAATTTAGAAAACTTCTGGCCCATCTCGATTTTACCCCCCCTCTCCAAAGCACCTGAAAGGGTGGTCTCAGAACAACTAACTGAGCACCTAGAAAAGCATAGCCTTCTCTGCTTGCAACAACATGGATTCCGACAAAACCACTCACTGTCACGGCGCTAGTAGAGTACACCACTCAGCTTTATGGGGTCCTGGATAAAGGGATGGTGGTGGGGTCTATCTTCATAGACCTCACCAAGGCCTTTGACACAGTCAATCACCAACTTCTACCGAAATGACTCCTCTCTGCAGGATTGTCAATGGAATCTATGGCCTGGTTCCATGGTTACCTAACCCATAGCTCTCAATAGGTCAGGATTGGCAATATAATCTCTGATCCCAGGTAAGTAAACCTAGGGGTCCCACAAGGTTCTATCCTCGGTCCTCTCTTATTCAGCTTCTTCATAAATGGCATGCCTTCTACCTGTCCAGCACACTCCGTACTCTATGCAGACGATGCTGTTGTCTCCATCCCAGGGAAAGGCCTGGGATCAATTAGCTCGAACTTGCACAATTTTCGTGCATTGGAATCCTGGTTCACCTGAAATAAACTGCTACTCAACTAAAGACAAAGAGCATGCTCTTCAGCACCCCACAGAGCAAGATTCGAGGGCCCCACTGCATATACTTAGTAGTGAAGGAGAAGTACTAGACCAAGTCAATACATTCAAGTACTTAGGGATTCACTTTGATGACACCTTCACCTTCACTGCCCATGCTGAGCAACTGGTAAAGTCCACCAACATGAAGCTTGGCATCCTGTACAGACACCACACCTCAATGACATTGGCTGCCCTGAAACTTGTTTTGTGTAGTTCAGTTCTCTCACCTGTGGATTATGGTCTTGTCATATATGGAGCAGGCACAGACACAGTGCTTAAAAGGGTCAAAACCATCTTCAACAAGGCCTGCCACCTGGTCCTGGGAGTATACAAAATTACTCACTCTTGTGACCTATGCAAGGAAACTGGCTGGCTCCCACTCCACCACAGACTCCAATACTAGGCCTGCCTCCTTGCAAAAAAGTCCCTGATGGGGTCCATGCCTAGGGCTACTTCAGCCCTCTTTGAGCCTGCACAACCATCTAAATGCACAAGGAGTGCCTACAGGACTGTTCTAACTGTTCCCTTCAAATGAACCACCCTTGGCCAAAGATCCCTCTCCGACTGTGGGCCTAAATGGTTCAATGATCTGCCTGCAGACCTTACCAACTCCCCCAGACTTGGCTACTTTAAAAATGGGCTTTGATCTCTTCTTGCCAGCAAATCTGATGCCAGTGTTTCTGTTTACCTATGGCCTCTGACAGCGGTTCTCACACCCATCAAATGCTACCCTCTCTCACTCCCACCCTCCTATTCCACAACTGCCCACTTCCCCCTCCCACCTCCCACCACCTACTACCTCCCCTTGACAAAGCCTCACCTTGGCTGTTAAAATATGCATTTCTGCAGACTGGGAGCACCCCGTCTGAACTGTAACATGATTGTTAAACACTGTACTGCACTTAATTAGTGCTGCATTAATATGTTTCTGGAAGTGTGGTCCTGCTTCTCTTACTTCTTGTACCCTGCTTAATGTTGTAACTTCACACACTAATACCACTTGTTAGTTGATGTCTTTCTGTTCTACAATGTTTCATCACCTGTAAATGTCTTGTATTCCTTGTTGACTTGGAGCCTTTGTAAACGAGCCCCCGGCTCAAAGGTATTAATCAGAATTTGAAATAAATAAATACGTATATTTGAACATTTAAGTTGTATTGGGCAAAAGGATGTTAATAATGTTGTAGCTGCACATATTATAGATAAAGGGGCAAATTATGCATTCAAGTTCATGAGCCTTGAAAGGGTACATAATGGTCATAGAAGAGGTGATTTTAATAATAAATTATTGGAAGGGGAAAGTTACTGGATTCCCTGTTGGGGCTGCAAGAGAGAAGAAATTAAATAAAAAGTTTAGTCTGCAGCCTTTTCTGAAGTATAAATGATTTAAGGGGATAAATCTGAAGGAATGTACTAATATTTGTCTGTTTGCCTTTTTTCCTTAAATCTATAGTGATATTAAAATGAATGGCCATGTTCAAAGATTGCACTGTTCTTATATCTAGCATAGAATAATGCCACATCATTTTTAAGATGGAACTTCAAGGATGAGAACAAGATGTCCAAAGCTGGCACTGTGATGTGAAGAAGAACTGAAATACTTAAACATCTGCCATTTTTAATATGTATTGATGGATTCATTAATTGTTGACAGGCTGTTTTCTTTTTTTTTACTGACGCACACACAACACTCACTGATTTAGGACATCTTTTTTGTTGCCTTCTTCTTGGGCTGCAACTTCCTCTCTCCACTTTTGCTTCTCCTCTTCATCTGCATTGCACTCTTTCTCTCTCTCCTCTGCATCTAGCTTAGTGTCTTCATTTTTTAACCTGGCATTTCTATCTCCCTGTCTGTCTGCCTTTCTACAATGTGAGCTAATTCAGCTCAGCTTGCAGGGCTGCCTCGGACTTCTCACATCAGCCACTAGAGTCACCCAGGGCTCCTTGATGGGCTGCTTCCATATACTAAATCAATTTAGCACTGTTCAAATCTTCATACAGTATGACTCTCTCCATACATGGTGCTGGAGCTCAGGCAACCTCATCGTATTACACTTGCCTGGCATTTCTATCTCAATACTTTGTAAACCTGAGTAGAAAATAACGTTTAAAAAGTAAGAAATGAAAGAAGATAGAGTTGTAGTGCTTACTGCAGTTTGCTGTCAGTACTACTTACTTTGAAACTGCCCGTTAGGTACTGGATAGCCAAGCTGTGCTTTTAGAAAGTAAATCTCACTTTCTCGTCCTCACCACTGCCACCTTATGTAATGGTCAGAGCACCCCATAATCCTAGATGAGCCTCTCTCTCTCTCTCTCTCTCTCCAGCCTTTTCCACTGAAACAATCTGGATCAGTGTCACTGCTATCAAGGTCCACGTTTTGCAATAGCTGAGACCCCAGTGCTCTGATGGCCCTATTCCACCACCTTCTACCCTTTAACCTCCCTGTAGTGAGGTACTCTGTCCTAGGTAGGACACACTACTCTCTTATTAATTTATTTGGTATGCAGAAAATAACCTTGGAGCCAAGGCTCTTTTACAAAAGTTCCACATCATGTGAACAGAGTATAGACATTCAATCAAGAAGGTTACAGAGTTTTAGGACATTTGAGACACTGAGCAGCAAAACAATCAAGAAAAGGTTACAGAGTTTCTTAGACATTTAAAACATTATAGAGCATATAGACATCAATTTTAGTTGATTACAAGTGCAGGTAAGGTGCAGAGGCACTAGTGGTTAGGTTAAGTTGGGCAGAAGGTCAGTAAGGACAGGAATTTGGTAGCGGAGGAGGGGGAACTCTAGTAAAGTGCTCAAGGAGGCAGGGCTGAGGCCAGGGAGGCATAGACTCATCCTAGCATGGAGACAGCGGGAGGGGGGAGTGAGGGGTGTATAGGAGCAGCCCCTTAAAGTGATTCAGATGCATTGTCAAGGAGTATGTAGGAAGGTGGCTTCTGTCTTTTGTTGAGAATAGTTGCTGTTAGCAGAGCCAGGCCTTGTCATCCACAGTCTATCAGCTGTTGGAGAAGCAGGTGCATACAGAGCTGGAGGTCAGGTAGTGCTCAAGGTCTGATTTGAAACCAGATAGGCTAGTGGAGTTCTGAATGGACTCGGGAACCTCATTAAGCCAGAGAGGGGCTCTGTAAGAGAAGGCATAAAATCAGAGAGCTGCGCATCAGAATGAGCCTGCAGGCCTTGTTGAGAGCTACATGCACCCTCTTGAGCATAGAGTTTGAAGCTACACTGTAGGCAACCAGGTCATAGTCAATGGTGGAGAGGATGGCGCTTGTGACTGATAGGTGGATGGCTGCCATGGTAAGGTGTTTTCTGTGCCTATAAAGCACCCAAGTTTAGTGTTGATTGTCTTGACCTCCTGGTTGATATGTTGAGCATGGGATAAGGTGTCGTCCAGGGTGACTCCAAGGTATTTGAAGGAGTGTACCTGTTCCAAGGGAGCGAGTACATTGTTGGCAATGTTTATGGTGGGGAACCTTTTCTTGAGATGGGGGCTAGATAGAAGCAGGTCTCTCTTTTTTTTTTTTTTGTAATTGAGTAGAAGTTTGTGTCTTCAGAACCAGTCTTCTATTTTACTGAAGGAGTACTGAAGTGCTGCTTGGAGTGGCTCAGTTCAAGAGTTGCTGTTCAGAATGACAGCGTCGTCTGTATATAGGATTATCTTGACATCAGAGGCTTGAGGGAAGTTATTTAGAAACAGGCTGAAGAACAGTGATCCCAAGATGGATCCTTGAGGAACCCCCAGCGTGACTTCCCTGGGGTCAGACACTGTTTTTCCTATTTTTACCTGTTGTGACTTGAGGGACAGATAGTCTCGAAACCACAGTGCTGCACTGGTAGACACCCCCAGGCTTTGAAACTGGGCCAGTAAGACAGAGTGGTTGATGGTGTTGAAGGCTTTTGTTAAGCCTATGAACACCACCCCTACTAGTGTGCCTTCATCCATAGTTTTGTGAGCATAGTTGGTGAACTCTACAAGGGTAGTCATGGTACTATGCCCTGCCTGAACCCATGCTGGTTGGGACATTGCAGTTGGTATTTGCTGATGTAGTCTTTCAGTTGGTCCACCACAATCTTCTCAAGGGCCTTGGATGGGGGGAGAGGATTGAGATCGGACTGTAATTGGACACATTGGTCCTGTCCCCACTTTTGTGGACAGGAGTGACCAGTGCTTGCTTCCAGGTGGCTGAGAATTGTGCCAGGGTCTGGGATTTATTGAATAGTTTTGTAATAGGCTTGATGGACACATCAAGAGTTTGAGACACCAGCTTCATGTCTACTCCATTGCTACCCATTCTGGTCTTCCTGAGCACTTTTTTTATGTAGAATGCTGCCTCCTTTATAGTAACTCTTGAGGTAGAAGGTAGGGTGGGAGGTACTGAGTGCTTTGTCATCTGAGGGAACCTTGGCTGGGTGTAGGTAGTCAGGAGGGAATATTGTGTTTAGAACTGTGAAGGCAGAGTTGAAGGACTCTGTGATGGCGCATTAGTCCATGATAGTAGAGCCGTTAATGTGGAGCAGCTGTGAGATTCTCTTTTCTTCTTCCCCCAAGATATCCTTTATGTTTTCCCAGAACACTTTGCTGTCACCCCAGCTTTTGTTAAGCAGTTCCTTGTGGTGATCTGCTTTAGTCCTCCATATTATATGCATGCAGCAGTTTCTAGCTGACTGGTACAGCTGGTAGCCATGATCTTTACCCGAGGACCTGGCTTTTAACCAGAGGATGCCCATCTCCTTCATCATGGCTAGGAGCTGCCCTCTGATCCAAGCATTAATGACCACCTGCACTTTCCTCCTTTCTAATGGTGTGTATCAGTCATAAATATTGTTGACTGCATCTGTGAAGTACTACAGGGCTTGGTCCAGGTCTAGCAGTGTGTCAATGGGTGACCAGTCATGGCAGGATAGGCCATTTTTAAGCAATCCTAACTGACCTTTTTTCAGGATCCTGCTCTGAATAGTGATGGAGGGGCCATTTTTGAACTTATTTGACCATCTGAGGGTGACAGTGGAGTGGTCGCTCAGTGTATCTGGTAGCACCTTGACCTCATGTATTCATGATGGGGAGTTTGTGAGGATCCAGTCAATGAGTGAGCTCTTGCCTGTCTTGTAGTTCCTTTTGGTTGGTTTCATGACTAGTCATGTTAGGTATGCGCTTGCGACAGTACACTTGAGTGACATGGAGTTGTTGCTTTCCCAGTTTATATTGAAATCCCCTGTAATAATTAAATCACCATCCTTAGGTAGGGATGCCACTGCATCCAAGACCATGGGCACACTGTCCCATTATTTTTTGGGGGGCAGGTAGGCTGATGCAATGGTCAGTGTCTTACCCATCTGTCTGACTTGTATTTTCACGACAAGGAGCTTGTGGCCCACAGCCATCCTGGAGAAAGGGAGGATGGAGCTGTGGAGGGAGTCTTCTGTGTAGATAAGACAGCCCCCACCCTTCTTGCCATGCCTGTCACTCCTCAATACCTGGCATCCAGATAGTGCCATTTCACTGTTTTCTATATTGCCTGTCAGCCAAATCTCAGTTAGACATGCTATGTCCAGTTTTTGTTGGGCCATCCAGGCTGTAATTGTGTAAACTTTGCTGTTAGGCTGCAAATATTCATTGCATCTATTGTCAGGCCCTTTGTCTTGATACCCATAGATCCGGGTGGCAGTGGAGGGCCAGGATTTGGCTTCACATGCCCTGATAACAGGAGGAGCATTAGAATAAGTTTCCTCACTATGATGCAGAGGGTTATAGAGATTCATGACTTGTGTTTCTTTATTTTACCTTGGAGAGGCTCCTCCACTTTCTGAGGGGTGAGTGTGAGACGTGATAGCCTGGCAGAGCCATGGTGTGTGTTGGATACATTCTCCTCTGTTGTGGTCCCATTGTATTTGGACAGCTGGTATGCCCCTTCTGTGGAGGTTGCTCCTGGTACTGTTAGCCAGCGGCCGGTTCTGAGGCAGTATTCTGGGTAGACTAAAGAGAGGCAGGTGACCTGAAGGGCGTCTGGACCCACTGACCCAATTGTGATAGCTAAGAGTAGGAGAGTAGTGCAGCTCATGTTGTTTGTTGTTGTCAAGGGTTAGGTTTGGAATTAAGCAGATCGGAAGACTAATACGTATGGCAGAAATACCACCCAAATACTATGAAGAGAACTTAGTTCAGAGGCAGGGGATGCAACACAGTAAATGAGATTTAAAGAGTTAAGATTAACACCAACAAGTGTTGGGCCCTACAACTGCATTCTGTATCTTTATAGGGAATTGTAATAGTAGTGAGAGGAGAGGATGAAGATTGCTAAGGGGTGGTGCTGCTGGGGGAAGGAGAGTATTTAATAAAGGCTGGGGGGTGGGTGAAAAATTTAAGCAGGAAGGACAGAAAGTGAAACAATTTTTTTTTTTTTTTGCAGGGCATAGCTACAACTGTGTCACAAATGAAACCTAGTCTACAGAAAGAAGTGTTCACAAAATGCTGTATCACTTAAAGCTTATTTTCTCTTGGAGACCTTTTACTGTGTACCCCTATTATCCATGTACCCTTCCTTCAGTGATACAATCACAAACAACCTGTTACTCCAGACTTCAAAAAAATAGCTAATTTATTAATGAACACTGGCTGTGTAACTACAACAGTAATTATAAGGTATAATACTATTTACACATATTAAAACAACAGTATGCATACAGGAATATAGAAGAAAGTTTGCTCACTTGTGCAGGTAAAGACATCTGTCTTTCTTACAAGTTACAGAGTCTTCTTACCTCACTATCCACTACCCTTGTTACCTCAACCTCTCTCTGCAGATGCAAAGTTTGACTCCTTCCTTGGACACACAGGAACCCTGGAGAAAAAGAGAAACAAATAACTGGGTTAAAGAATATACTCTCCCTCTTTCTATCCCTGGTGCCAAGGTCAGGTGAGGCTTTGATATCACTTTCCTGTACAGAGGTTCATCCAATTGGCTGAAACCCCCTTCAAGTCTGGAATTTTGTGTGACACCTACCTTGTGATATTATCTTCCATAAGTATCTCAGGGACCCAACTTCCTGTCAGAGGTTATTTCCCATCTGAATGTATGTGTTTAGATAACATTGAGAATGCTTGTTTCCATGTCCATTGTGTACTAATGAAACTATCACATTTTCAGGAAGCTACAGTAGTACAACAGAATTCTGCACCACTTAAGAAACCCTGCTGGGCTGCTGAAAATTTCCCAGATAGTCCAGTTTTCTCAGCTTTGATCAATGCCTCTTGGCCCCCCACTGCTAGAGAAGGTATTAGCATTTGACAAAATGTTTCAGAATACCAGCAAATGTTGTCTGGTCATCACAGTTAGAATAATTGCAAATATGTCTGAGATCAGTTGAAAACATTTTCATTGAGTGTGTGTATGTCTATGCCAGAAAAAAAGTCTATTGTCCAAGCCCTGTGGTACTCTGAGCATCGTGTTGTGCTGCCAAGCAAGTCAAACTTAACTTGATAGCAACTAGTGCCTTTCATATCTTTCCTAAAGCTATTTATAATTCACAAACGGTTGGCAGTAGCTGTTAGGCATGCACAAAGAGGTGAGGTAAATTTGGAGAGGTTCAGTAATGTTTAGAAAAGTTACGTACATTAACAGAAAAAGTGAGAGGAAGTTAAGTGACTTGCTTATGGACCCAGTGCATATGTTATGATGGAACTGAAACTTGGGTCTGCAGATTCATACCCTAAAAACTACGATGCAGTTTGGGGTTTTTCTGCCCCAAAATAGATATTTAGGTTCACCTCACAAGCCAGAGACTTGTATAGGGTCAGAAAAATATAGGGTATTGTTAAGCTTATAATCCAACTCTGAGGGAGAGCAAAGCTCTTCCTGCTGCAATAGTACCTTCTCCCTGGGTTGTAGCCCAGTTGAAATAATAACAAACAAGTTATGAAATCAGTATATAAATGATAGACAAAGTACATAAAATTGTCACAACAGTTTGAGAATTCTTCATGACAGTTAAATAGTAGTCTTGTTTTCATGAACATTTATCAATGTAAAGGTTCATGATACTCATCCAGTAAAATTTAAAGGACTCTTGTGCATATGGTTCATTAATGACTTTTGGTGACATGAAATATCCTTCTTTTGTCAAATGGATTATTCATAATACAAGCCTGTTTTAAAGGAGGATTGCATTGAACCTGTAAGTCATTTTCCTGTAGAATCTGTTCTTAATAGTGGTTAAATTCTGTAATTCCTCCTTCTTTATTGGCCTTTCATATACTGTAATTCATTCAGTGTTTTTGACTTACAAAAAAGTGGCAGGTTCCATTTTAGAACTCTACAATGTAGTGTGTGGCCCAGATATTCAAACTGTGCTAGGCTGTGGTGCAAGCTTGGGTGCAGCGCAACTTGGCTGCGCAGGGGTATGGACTGGGCGATATTCAATGGAGCTGTGCCATGGCACAGCATCATTGAATATCGCACCCTGGCCACCCGCAGTGTGCATGGTGCAGTGGCACTGCACCAGCACATGTGGCCAGAGTGGAGCATGGGGATGCACTAGCGCAAGTTCCATTATGCTATGAACAGCAACCGCGATATTCAAAACTTGACATGCAAATGGGGCCATAATGTATGCAAGGTGCAAATGGGGCCATTTGCATGTCATTATGGCCCCATTTGTATGCAGGTGCACCGATCCCCGACGACTTGCACCTGGCGCCCTGCCAGGCAGCAGCCGTCAGGGACCGACGCCTCCTGCAGCCAGCAGCTCCACAGCCCGATCATGGGCTGCAGTAAAAAAAGGAAAAGCATAAATCCCTGGTGGTCCAGTGGACCTGCCCGCCTGATCACGAGCTAAGGAAATATATAAAATCCCTATCATCTCTGGTGGTCCAGAGGACCTGCCCGCCCGATTGCGGGATGAGTAAATTAATAAAATCCTTATCATCCCTGGTGGTGCAGTGGACCGCTGTCTGCCCGATCGTGGGTATTTGTAATAAAAAAAGAAGAATTCTGTCCAATATCCCTGGTGGTCCAGTGGACCGTTGTCTGCCCAATCGTGGGCATTTGTAATAAAAAGAAGAATTATGTCTAATATCCCTGGTGGTCCAGTGGACCGCTGTCTGCCTAATTGCAGGCATTTGTAATAAAAAAAGAATTCTGTCCAATATCCCTGGTGATCAGTGGACGGCCGCTGGCTGCCGATCGCGGGCATTTGTAAAAAGATATATCTCAATTTCCTGGTGGTGTAGCAGTACCCCTCTCACCTGTCCATTGGGCCCACCCCACCCGCTCCCCCAGTCAGCCACTGGGAGGCAGCACCATCCACCTGCCACCCGCCACCCGTCGACAGACACCATCGGTAGGGCTGTACGCCCATTGGTCCACAGTGTGAGCCAATGGGCGTGCAGCCTGTACCGTACTACACATTCCAGATATGTGAATGATCCATTCACATATCTGGAATGTGTAGTATGGTATGAGCTGCACACACATTAGCTCACGCTGTGGACAAATGGGCATACAGCCCACCGACAGTGTCAGTTGGCAGGCAGTGGGGTGGCAGGTGGGTGGAGGCTGCCACCCGCCGGCTGACGGGGAGCGGGTAGGCTCAGTGGTGGGTGGGTGGGGAGAGGGGTACCGCTTAGATCACCAGGATATTGGACATATTTATTTATTTTTTACAAATGCCCGCAATCGGGCAGACAGCGGTCCACTGGACCACCAGGGATATTGGACAGAATTCTTCTTTTTGGTTTACAAATGTCCATGATTGGGCAGACAGCGGTTCACTGGACCACCAGGGATATTGGACAGAATTCTTTTTTTTTTACAAATGCCCACGATTGGGAATGGGGGAGCGCCACCAGCTGCAGCTGAAGCTCGGGTGGCTACCCACAGGTGGCAACTGCCGTGTTGCACCCTGCAATGCGGCAGCTCACCTGCAGGTGGCCATCAGTTGTTCTTTTTTTTTTTGGATCAACTTTGTGCTGATGCAGGTAGGGGTTGCGCATGCATGGTTCTGTGCATCCCGGGCTGAATATCGGGCTGCGCAGGGTATGCATGGTCACACCCCCCCACCTGCGCCTGCATACATTACTGATGCACTCTGGTGCATCGGGATTTGTGCCGTGCACTTTTCCCTTTTGAATATCACGCCGGGGCGCATCAGTGGGTTGCGCATGCTGCAACATTATTGCGCCATGCACAACCCTTTTGAATATCTGGGCCTGTGTTTTTTTTTTATCCCTAGTGTTCTATAGTAAAATATAGGTGCATTTTGAGAAAAAACATAAAAGCTCAGAAAAAACATACACTGTTGACCATTATGCAGTTCTAAATTGGTCCTTACCAGACGTGTTAAACACAAACAAACACATCATTTTCTAAAAGGTCTGTAAAGACCGAACACAAATTCAGTATAAACCAGTCACCGAAACATCACTTTTGCAGGTTTGACATTTAACAGTAGACCTCCTTTAACATTAGGGGATCCTGTTCCCAAAATATTTTTTTTTCAGAGGCAGATACACTAAAGGACAGAGATCATTTTCCATATTTCTTCAGCATATAATTAAAAGGCTGTGCCTAAAGCTCAGTGAGGAAGCCCATGAGGCTCCACAGACCAAACCCTCTACCCGCTCAGAACTTATTGCATTGCCTCATGTGTATGAGCCATGCTGTTTGCAATAAATGCTGCTCGATGTATGTATAGTAAACTATTTTGTTCTCCCATTACCATCCCCACCAGGATACACCATGAGATGAGCAACTTGTTGTTCGGTGTGCCCTTTCTGGTGAAACATTTCATTAAATGAATAAAAAAAATCCTTGTGCCCTCAGAATACTTTCTGATCCTTTAAAAATCACCAGCAGGTTTCCTGGTATGTTTTTGGAATTTTTGTCATGTATTTATTTATTTTTGGAGCGGGGCTTCTGAAGTTTACATCTTCCATAATTTTCCATCCATAACATGCTTGGATCACCACTCATCCTGCTGGATGGTATTTCAGCCCTGTGCCAACATCTGTGGCCCATCATTAGGGGTACTCTGGTAACTTCTGGGTTGTGATTACAGCACCATGACTTTAAGCTGCAGTAGGTATTTGCCCACTCCTTGTTGCCTACCAATAAGGGCCAGGCACTCACTTCATCTAGGGGTATATAGTGGCATCACTCACCCAGAGGATCCCTTTTCTTATGCTATTAAACAGCAGTACCTCTCCCTTTATCTTGCCACCATTAGTCAGGGTGAATAGGGACCCAGTGCAACCAGTACATACCTTTGGGGTAGTACAAACAAAAGGCTGCTCACTATGCAAGGTCCACACTGCGTGCTGGGATCAAGCAGGAAGTATTTATTAAGCTGCCATGCTGTCACGCAGCTTAGAAAGGTAGTACCCTTACAATTTCAATTCCTCTTACATTGTTGCACAGTTAACATGTTCCATTGTTACAACCATGGCTGATACACACAGTACTATGCTGCCACTTCTTTCAATACACCAGGATAGCCTCCCTTTGTTATAAACAAGGTTCTGCTGCTGCCTCTACATTTACTTCCATTCCCACAGCCTATCATCTATTTATTGGAGTCCCTGGAGCCCTGGGTCTCCCAAGATCTGTGTGCGGTGGCATCCTCCCAAGCAGGGCAAACAGTACCCCAGGGGGAACATGTCTGTGCTTATCTACATGCCAGCAGGTGGCATTCATATAATGGCTTCAGTACATCAGCATCTTGATCTACACCTAAGTTACTTTTCACAGCTGATCTGGTGGTGGGTGCATGCTTCCCTTCAGCAACTGCACTGATAGCCCCAGCAGCTCAAAGAATGGACTCCCATGCCTGGCCCATTTCCTGGGACTTACATACACCAACTATTATCAGGCCCCATCTACTTAACTACAATTCATTCAGGGCACTCCCCAGAGAGTTACATTCTGTAGCTGCTACGTAAGTTTTTCTTTTTTCTATCAAAGAACAGATTCAGTTATAATTAACTTACATACGGATAAGTCAGCCAGGATGAAGCACAGTGTCACAGGTTTACTGCATGACAAAAGGGACTGACTCCCATTGAAATTACATTTTTTACTGCAGTAACCCTACTGCAGAATTCTGCAGCACTGCGCTTCTTCCTGGGTGACTTCACTGTACTTGCTTTTTCACCTGCATGCAGATGATAGGACTGGATCCTTGAAGACCACAGTGACCTATCTTGAGTGGTGGTTCTCCACAATTCCCTTTATGCCATTAGATTTTGATCCTCCAGTTCTCTAGAAGTTGAACACTGGACTCAGTCTCACCTCCTCACCACTGGAGCTTTGGAGGTGTTCTTCTCATCAAGACCCTGATTGGGTCCCAAGACTCTGGAGACCACGCCATAGAGGACCATTGCCACTCAGACCCAGGTACCATACCACCAACTCCTGAGCCCATATGCCCCTTCAACTCATTTGCAGCTGGAGAGTCTGGATTATTCTGCTGTTCCCTTGTGGGTCAAAGGACAAAGGACTGACAGCTTGTCTTTCTCTCTTATAATGTAATGGTTAAATGCCAGAGCTATGAATTATTTTAATTGAGTTTCCCACTGTTGTCTGAGTCAGAAAACTCAAAGCAAAAACTCCAGCAATCCTGTCTTCTAGCTGAGGCCAACTAAAGAACATTTCTCTGAGTCAGGCTTAATCCTTTGAGTTTGCTGTAGTAACCAGCCTTAAACTGTTTGAAGAGAGGCTGCTGACATACCTCCAGTTTGCAAAGTGAACTTGGATGCTTACTTCCTCCAGCACTTCCATCCATCATCTCTCAGGATCAACACTCATCTTACTAGATGGCACATCAACCCCATGGCCAGCATCTGTGATCCTCCCTTAGGGGTACTACACCTATGTACACTCACTTCTGAGGTTGGAAGATTGAAAGGCTGTGAGTTCCATCCCCACAACAGGAACTTGGATTAAATACAAATACTGACACTAGTGCAGCAAGAAGGCAGTGCTGCACTCCTGAGGTGCAATTCTTCTGATGAGACATTATTTATTTATTTATTGAATTTTGATGACCGGGTAGGTCCACTGGGCCCCGGAGGTCCCTTATTCAGGGGCGACCCGGGAAATGACAGTACATAAACTTAATAAGCAGTAGTTCATCTACAAGTTGTAGGCATGCGGTGGTCATACATATAAATGAAGCAGAACAGTCTTTTCTAAAGGTTACATATATCTAAAAAACCATCAATGAAGTTCGGTGTGGGGAAGAGCTCGCTAAGGGGTTAGTGCTGCCCATTCAGGTGTAGGAGATTTACATGTGGTGAAGTGCACACTAAACCGAAGTCCTGTTTGCCAGTTTTGGTGGTTGTTCAGGTGGACATCAAAGATTCCATGGCACATCAAAGAGTAGGAGAAGCTATCTTGTGTCTTGGCCAAATTTCCCTCATTCACAAAAAAATACCATCAACAGCTTAATCTGGTCAAGTGTCAGTTGGTTTCCATCTATATCCACTCTCTTCTGTGACAAAGCTTAATATAGGCAGAATTGCCTAATCCTCCTTCCTGGTCAACAAAAACTAAATAAATAAAAATAAACAAGTACTTCCAGGTTGTCACTGCAGCACTATGGCTGTAGTCTGCAGTATGTAATTGCCAACTCTTTGAGTTGTTGACCTCAAGTTTGTGGTCACCACTCTTTGAGGCTTCCACACAACCAGATACTCATTGGGTAATTCTTGGGAAAATCATCAGTCTTTGAGCTGGTGTATGATGTTGCAACCATCTGTGACTGAAGCTATGCACTGGTCCAATGCAGTTGTGGTGTCCTCCACAGTATTGTCAGCTATTTTGGTCCCCCTATTGCTGCCCATCTGTTGCTGCCTCTCCTATAGCTCTGAGGAAGCTCCTTCAAGCAGGAGTGAAGCATCAGTTCCTGTCTGCCATTGACATGACAGTAGCTTCTGTGCTTTACACCTGAGGCAGATAAGTCAGTTTCATTTTGTTACCTTGTTTAAGGCTGACTTTTTTAAATACAGTATGAGACTACAGTATAAGGGTTTCAACCTTTTATATGTAGAGTACATAGCACACAATGGCAGTCCAGGGAGATGGGTGCACTACATTGGCTTGTTTCAGTCTGTTGTTTTGTAGAAGCATCACTGGCTCCTGCAATGAAGTGAGTAAGCAACTAGTGATGGCGCTTCTCTTAGGCATTATTTCTGCAGTCAGTTGCCCTGACTCTTTAAGGTCTTGCCTCCCAAAGTTTCCTGCCATTTACAAGTGCTAGCACATTTAACATGCAGCCATAATTCAGTACAATTTCCAATCTATTTAGCTTGTGTAATCTAGCATAATGCAAATTTGGTTCAGCCAGCACATGTAGCCAGCATAATTATTCATTGTTTCCAAGATTTCACCTGAAGCATGATAGTTTTCAATCTAAGTACCTCATAGAACTCTCTTGCCTGTTGTGCCTGATAGAGCCCCTCCCTCTTGCAAGTACTGTAGTAAGTCAGTGAATTGTGATTCCACAGGCTTGTTACATAGTAATTGGATCAAACAGAGATATGAACAGTGGTGTCCAGTGTCAGGTCCCATTATGAGTAAAGGTGATTGATTACAGTTCTCACAATGTTTACAGTCACAACTGGCTGCACTGTCATGCTTAGTTTCACTAGGTGTCATGTTTTTTTAAATGCTAAAAATCTACATCATCTTCCTGGTGGTTAAAGATTCAGCAGACCGCATTCTACAGAAGCTGTGTTGAACATGCAGAGTGCATTCTGCAGAATATGTGCCACACATGTGTACTTTCATAAGCCCTGTAGCTCCTTGGCCCTAGCAGACAGCTAGCAAATTGCAAGAATGAGGTAAGTGCAAAGTGGTGGTCTTGACTATTCTCATCTGTTTTTCACTCCAGACACTGATTAAGGGTGATAGATGCTAGGCTCCAATTATATCACAGTCACAGTGTCTTATTATGTTTCACTGGGCTCAGACCATAACCTGTCAGATATTTCAAACTATCCAGAGCATACTCCTTATCAACCCAAGAATATGACAAAGCTTGCTTCCCTCAGGTATAATGGTTTGAAAATATACACTCTAATGGCAGCACTGCACTACAGGCTTCCACCAAAAAGAAGCAATTATTTGAATGTTACCTAGCAGTGATATTGACTGAAGTGAAAGGCAAATCAGATTTTCCTATACAGTATCTCCACCAAAGCCTAACCCCTTGGATGAGCTTTATGATCTCATTCAACAAATCAAATTGTTATTCAAATGGGTCCGTATAATGTTTCTATCATTAAGTCTCATCTTCCCTCCAAGAACTGTCATTCTCAAGCTTCAGCCCTGTGAAGCCCAGTATGGTCTTCTTCACAGTAATCCTCAACTTCTACAGTAGATCTGGAATCACAGGAAGCTCTTCTCAGCCTACATTCATTCGTGTATTGGTTAATACCGCCTCTTCCACACCAGGTCAATTACTTTGTATGTCTGCTCCTATTTTTTAACCCCTAGTTATTACAATTCTTACTTATTCTTCTAATTCTGAGATTTCAGACATCACTTCAGCAGCACCTGTACATCTCATCCTTTAACATCTCAGAAAGGACATAATAGAAGGCGAGGGTGTCAAACTAGTATCCTTCCATGACATGCCAGAGAAAAGGGTACTCTTCTTCAGAGACTTATTAAGGATCCTCAAGGCCAAACATTCTATTTTATTTTAAAAACTGGTTATTACAGAATTTGTTGCAGTATTAGGTATACTGCACAGCAGATTTTGTGAAGATTTCCGAGCACAAAGAGAGGAACTCAATTTATATGTGCACCTAGTGGTAGAGCTAGCCATATGTTATGGAGGCACAATGTTTTGGGACTACCACTGAGAGTTCTCCACCAAGGTTGCGGCTTATATCCTTTTCTTTAACCCAACTCAACCGGGCAGTCCTTGGCAATCAGTTAATTTGTAGGTACAGTACTTTGCTAGGCAAAGTGCCCTCTTGTGTTACTGTACAGCTGTGTCCCCCCCACTCACTAGTCATCTTCATGTTCTCTTACCTTTCAAGACCAAAATCATTCACAACCTCCAAATCACCGTTCTTCTATACTAATGTTTTTTTCTCTCTAAAAAAACTACACAGACAAGAAAAATCATCAACTAATCCAATCTTCAGGTCAGGCTCTATGAAACAACTTTCATCATTCTACTTGCTACTACAGTATTCCTCATGCCATGCACTACACATCTGCAGCAACTCCGGAAGTGCCAGTGTCAACCTGGTGTGCCATCAGAGCCATCCTTAATTAAGGAAGAACATGAACAATATATCTGTGTGAAACATAGAAACATAGAATTTGATGGCAGATAAGGACCACTTGGCCCACCTAGTCTGCCCATTTCCCTTCCTAACCGTTACACTGCAGATCCTAGTTAACCAACAGCCTACTTCCTCCTACCCCCCCACTAGAATTGTCTTATGTTTGTCCCATGCATTCATGAATTCCCCCACTGTTTTTGACTCTATGACCTCCTCAGGAAGGCTGTTCCATGCATCTACAACCCTCTCTGTGAAGAAATACTTTCTCACATTACCTCTGAGCTGTCCCCTTTCTATCTTCAAATTGTGACTCCTTGTTCTTGCAATTCTTTTTATCTGAAAGATGCTACCCTCTTGGACTTTGTTGATTCCCTTGAGGTACTTGAAAATTTCTGTCATAACCCCCTCTTCCTCCTTTCCTTGAGGCTATATGTCTTAAGCTCCTTTAGTCTTTCTTTACATGTCTTCTGGTGCAGACCCTGCACCGTTTTGGTTGCCCTCCTCTGGACAGCCTCCACCCTGTCTATGTATTTGTGGAAACAGGGTCTCCAGAACTGTACACAGTACTCCAGATGTGGTCTTAACAACTGTCTGTACAGAGGGCCAACAACTTCCAGTTTTCTACTGGTGATGCCTCTCCCTATGTATCCCAGTATCCCCACTGCCCTACTTACTACTTTCTCACATTGCTGGCCCACCTTTAGGTTATCTGAAATGACTATCCCTTGTTGTCAGTATCTTATCCCCATTTTGTACTCTTCCCCAGAGTTTTTGTTTCCCAGGTGCTTTTCTTTGCACTTCTTTGCTTTGTATCTAAGCTGCCATACATCTGACCATTTCTCCAACCTTTCCAAGTCCCTTTTCATCCTTTCCAGCCCACCTTGCGTATCAACCCTGTTGCAGATCTTTGTGTCATCTGCAAAGAGACATAATTTTCCTTCCAGTCCCTCTGCAATGTCACTTATAAAGACATTAAAAAGGACTGGCCCCAGTACTGAACCCTGTGGTACTCCACTAGTAACCCCCCTTTCTTCACTGTGGACTCCATTTACTATTAACTTCTGTGTCCTGTTGTCCAGCCAGTGTTTTACGCAGCCTACCACCCTGGGACCCACTCCCAGGCTGGCTAATTTGTTTATTAATCTTTTGTGCAGGACTTTGTCAAATGTCTTGCTAAAGTCTAGGGAGGCCATGTCCACAGCCCCTTCCTGGTCAACAGCTTTGGTCACCCAGTCAAAGAAATCAATTAGATTTGTCTGACATGACCTTCCTGCTGTGAATCCATGCTGCCTTGGGTCCTGTGCCCCACTGGCCATTAGGTACTCAACAATTCTTTCCTTCAGAAGTGATTCCATCATTTTCCCTACCACTGAGGTCAAACTGACGGGTCTATAGTTTCTGCCTCTGTCTTGCTCCCACTTTTGTGAAGGGGAATCACATTTGTCCTTCTCCAGTTCTCAGGTACCACACCATCATCTCATGATTTATTAAAAAGGGTAGTCAGTGGTGTTACTAGTTACTCCCTTAGTTCTTTTAGAATTCTGGGGTGAATCCCATCAGGCCCCATTGCGTTATCCACCTTCAGTTTTAAGAGTTCTTTCAGAGCCTTTTCTTCTGTGAAAGGACTAATATCAACCCCATCCAGAGTGCTTCTATTGACTGGATTAGGTATCTCCCCCTGCTTTTCCATTGTGAATACTGAGCAGAAGTATTCATTCAGTATCCCTGCTTTTTCACTGTCGGTCTCCGCCCAACCACCTTCCTCTATATTCAGCCTCAGTATCCCTGCCTTAGTCTTTCTTTGCTCCCTAATGTACCAATAAAATATTTTATCCCCCTTCTTAATTGAGTTGGCTGTCTTCTTCTTGGTTTGGGCCTTTGCCATTCTGAATGTCTTCCCCTCTTCCTTCTGCTTTAATTGGTATGGTTCTCTGCCCTGTTCCTTCTGTGTTTCCTTATACTTCCTGAATACTATCTTTTTCTCCCTAATCTTCCCTGCCACTTCTTTTGAGAACCATAGTGTTTTTTTCTTTCATTTTAATTTGTTTATTTGCTTCACAGAAAGGCTTGTTACCTCTGTGATGGTGGTTTTGATGCATCCCCATTGTTGCTGCATCCCACCTTCTTACCTGTTTGCTCGTGCTTTTCTGAGGCACTCTCCCATTTTGACAAAAGCAGCCCTCATGAAGTCCAGTACCTTCACTTTTGTATGGCTAGACTATACAGCTAAGTTTGTCATGAACCACACTGTTTTGTGGTCAGTTGTTCCCAGATGGCTGCCCACTTCAAGATCAGAGATCCTCTCTTCATCCCCATTTGAGAGTACCAGGTCTAAGATTGCTCCCTCCTGAGTGGGTTCCAAAACTAGCTGTCTGAGGCTTTCCCCCTGTAGGGCATCGAGAATGGCCCTCCTCTTGGATATGGCTGCAGCAAAGGTGCTCCAGTTAACATGTGGCATATTCAGGTCCCCCATCAGCAATATCTCCCCTTTCTCTGCCATCCTAAAGATGCCTTCTATCATTTCATTGTCCATTTCCTCCTTCTGAAACAGGGGTCTGTATACAATCCTGTGCAGACTGTGGTGCCATTTCCAGTCTCCAGGGTGACCCACAGTGCCTCCTATCCTCCCTGTTTACCCTTTAGTTCTGTTGCTTTGATCCCTTCCCTTACATAGAGAGCTACTCCTCCTCCTCCTCTTTTTTACTCCCTGTCCCTCCTGTAGATTGTGTACCCTGGAATGTTGACATCCCATCATGGTTCTCTGTGTACCATGTTTTTGTGACTGCCACAATATCCAGGCATCCCTCTTCCATCAAGGCCACCATTTCAGGAAGCTTTTTACCTAGACTACAGTCATTGGTACTCATTACCCTCCATTTTTTATGGCTTTATTTCTTGTTGCCCCAACCCTGTCCTTACTGCTTTTGTCTTTTTCTCCATTTACCCCTGCCCATCTCCCTATCAACTGCTCTATCTTGGTATTTACCTCACTAATTACCCTGATTTTGGGGGGGTGGCTAGGATTTCTCTTCTCCTTTTCAGTGCCTCCCCCTTGGCTAGTTTAAATAATAATAACTATAATAATAATAAACTTTATTTGTATGGTGCCTTTCAAGAACCAAGGCACCTTAGCGATGTTAAAATCACAGTATCAATAAACAAACATCTCAGCAACAAACAATATAATCAAACTGATATCATCCATTAATTTTTCACCAAAAGCTTGGCACCACAAAAATGTTTTTAGTGCTTGCTTAAACCCCTCCATGGTCGTGCACTCATGTAACTGACGGGGTAGAGGATTCCAAAGGGTAAAGGCAGCATACATAAATGCTCTCACCCCTGAAGATTTCAAGCACACCCCTAGAATCTCTAGCAACCCATCATTGGCTGAGCATAGCAATCACCCAGGGCAGTAAGGAACCAGAAGTTCTTTCAGATAGTCCAGGCCCAGTCCATGCAGGGCTTTAAAGGTCAGAAGACCGACTTTAAAGGTGCTCCACCACTGAACTGGCAGCCAGTACAGTCCAAGCAGCACCGGCAAAATATGACATGACCAAAATGATCCCGTCAAAAGCTGGGATGCCACATTCTTCACCAGCTGCAGGTGACGGATTTCCACTCCAATAGCACTAAGTACAGGGAGTTGCTATAGTCCAAACGCGAGGTCACAAAGGCATGGATCAGAGTAGGAAGGTTGCTGGATGAAACAAGGTGCTTAATCCTGAAGATATTCCTCAGATGGTAGAATGAGGATTTGATGACAGGTGACACCTGCAAATGTAGGGTCAGTCCTTCATCAAACATTATCCCCGGGAATCACACCTGTTCAGAGGTCAAGAGTGGCATGCCCCCGAGAAGATGTCCAGAGGGTGAACCCCACCCAACTTCTCTGTCTGGCGGCCCAGATCCACAACCAATACCTCAGTCTTATCAGAGTTCAACTTCAACCACCTGGCATCCATCCACTCCTGGATTTCAGTGAGGCAACTATTAAAGACTGAGACAGCTCCAATGCCAATGAAGCATTTAAACCTATTAACTAGGATCCTGGTTCCCTTCCTGGATAGATGCAGACCATCATGCCAGTATAGGCCTGCATCCCTCCAGGTGGAGCCCCAGTCCCCAAATGAAGCCAAATCCCTAAGCTCTGTACCAGTTTTTCAACCAGTCATTGAATCCTATGGTGCAGAGTACACTAGCCTCATCCTTGCTATAGACAGGTAGCACTTCTGAGAAAGTTACCATGCATGCTACTTGTCTAAGGCCCCTCCCCAACTCCACAAACTCCTGTAGCACTGCTTTGATCCCATTCTCAGCCAGGTCATTTGTTCTTAGGTGGATAATGACATCCAACTCACTCTCTATTGCAGCTGCTCCCACAACCCTGAGGATTTATTTCCTGTCCCTCAAAGCCATGATGCAGGGCAGGCACCTTGCCTTCCTTTACCCTCCCTCCCCCAGTTCTACCCCTTAACAATTGAGTCTCCCACCAGGAGTTGTTTCCTTCCCCTGTGGGGTCCTGTGCCACCCTCCTGTGGGTCTCCATTGTGGAGGTTCCCAGCATCCTCCTTGGTCCCCACTGTGGGTGCCTCCATAGAGGAACCATGCTACACCAGAGTGGTGAATGAATTGTGGAGAGGCACAAATGGAGGGATGCACCTCTGTTTTTCCATCCTCACCCTCCCTGAGCCCAGTGTGGTCCAACCACTCCTCTTTCTTGGTAACCTCTGAGGTAGTGGCAGTGGCCTGGGTGGTCCCTGGATGGGGGAGCAGGTTTTCTGAATCATTGCCAGGTCAGCATGGGGATGAACAACCTCCTCCCTCAGACCAGAGAGGTGCTTGCAAATAGGGCAGCAATGAAATCTCCAGAATGTCTCCCAGAAGACTGCTGCTCCACAGCCAGTACATTGCACCACTCCCCACATGTCTGTGTCCCTTCCTGTTACAGATGTTTTTCCTTTTTTTGTTCTTGTTTTAGTGTGTGCAGGCTGGTGAGTGTCTCTACCCCCTATTCAGTGTGCTGTGCCTTTAAGGAAATGAACAGGTATATATTGTTAGAAGTTTTGGGGAAGTGATGTCAGAACCCCTTCTATAAAAGGAAGTTATGCGCTTGGGGCAGGTGGGGTGTGGGGCAGTGTGGATGGAAGTAAACCTGTGCCCTCCAGAAACAATCAACTACAACTCTGACCCTCCACCACAGGGAGTGCCTTCCTTCCTTTCAGACACCTATTTCACAGCAGTTAAGTAACAGGTCTAGTCACAAATGATGGCAAATATCTCCCAGCTATAGTTCCTCCCTGGCAAATTAAAGTTAAATTAAGAAAAGTCAACCCCTAAACAGAGAATCAATATGAGTTACTTACACAGATAAAAAAAAATAATAATTCAAGTCAGTGTAGTCTAGTAAATAACCTCTTTGATTTAAGAAAGCTTTGGCTGCTTTCTCTCTCTCTCTCTCTGTCTCAGCAGACAGAGATCCCAAACAACTCCTGCTTTAAATCCAGTTCAACAAGGCTCCTTTCAGTTCCTCCCCTTAACAGACACCTATTTCACAGAAGTTAAGGAACAGGTCTAGTCACAGATGACTGCAAATATCTCCCAGCTACAGTTCCTCCCTTGCAAATTAAAGTTAAACTAAGAAAAGTCAACCCCAAAAACAAAGAATCAGTACTAGTTACTTACTCAGGTCTAAAAAGTAATAATTCAATTCAGTGTAGTCTAGTTAATAACTTCCTTGATTTAAGGATGCTTTGGCTGCTTTCTCTCTCTCTCTCTCTCTCTCTCTCTCTCTCTCTCTCTCTCTCTGTCTCAGCAGAGTGGATTTGGTTAAGTGACAGGACCAAGAAGGTGGTAATAAATGAAGAGTTCAAAGGGGTTAGGAGGTCACTAGTTGTGTGCCACAGGGAGTGGCCTTCTTACTGATCCTCTTTTTTTAACATCTTTATCAGCAACATAGGGGTATGAAATATATATATATATATATATAATGAGTGATACATAAATGATCAATTCAAGCAACAGCATCGGACAAACACCATCAAGTGACCGTGTGTATATATCAGAGCATGACCGCACACCTGCAGTTTCACCTCCCCAAAAAACCTATTTTGACATTTTGTAAGATAGATAAACCACTCTGAGGTGTGCGGTCATGCTCTGATATAGGCATGCCTTGGGTGGTTGAAGCACACCAAGGTGTGCGTATATCAGAGCATGACCACACATGTCAGAGTGGTTTCTCTATTACATATATATATATATATATATATATATTTATTATTTTTTGCAGATAATGCTAAGATCTTTGGAAGGGTGGATATGGATGAGGGTGTCGAAATTATGAAAAAGGACTTGCTAGGTTCAAAAAGATGTCAGAAATATTGCCATCTAAACTGAATGCCCAAATGTACAAGGTGATGTACTTAAGGAAGAGGAATTCTAAAACTGACTATAGCTTGATGGAGGTACAAATAGTAAACACTACAGAGGAAAAGGGCTTAGGAAAAATAGTTTCTGAAATTCTGAAGGCATTAGTAGATTATGATAGGGCAATATGAAGGGCAAACAGGGTGTTGGGGAGAATAGGATGAGGAAATGCCAGCAGTAGAAGGGAGGGGTTTCTGCTCCTGCATAGATCACTGGTTTGTCCTTACCTGAAGTGAAGTGTGCAGTTTTGGAGCATGCAGCTTAAGAAAGACAGTAATAGAGTGGAGGCAGTCCAAATGACAGTAACCAAGATGATCCAGCAGGAAAGGACATATGAAGAGACGTTGGCAAATCTTAACATATAGACACTAGAGGTGAGAAGAAAGAAAGGGGACATGATTGAGACATACAAATACATCCACAGGTAATTAGGGTCAATAGTGGGGAACTGCTTAGAATGAGTGAGGACACAAACCCAAGATGCAACTAGATAAAAAAAACTGGTAGGGGGAAATTTCAGAGAGATAACAGAAAGTACTTTTATAAGGAGAGGGTCAATGGAAGGATAGAATTAGCAGTTAAAGGAGGTGGTAAGTGTGGCATCAGGAGAGGTATTAAAATTAGAATGGAACAGATATAAGGACTTGGTATTAACCACACTAGAAAGGGAGGGTGAAGGAGAGAGTAAAGAGAATATACTGAAGGGCTCTCTTATTTAGCAGTATTTAGGAATCACTGGGCAGACATGATGAGCCAGTGTGCCTTTTTCTGCTGACAAATTCTAAGTTTCTAAGGGGACAAATTATATTTTGCCCATCCATCCACAATAATTCTAACTTGTTGTTTGTGAGAACTCTTAGCTCTCCATCTGGATTTATTATTTACACATACTCTCATCCAAGGCTTAATTCATGAATTTGACACGGGCATTCATAGGTATCCCACTGGTTCACTGTTACATCCAAATATTCAGTCAGCCAAACATCTGATACAATGAGCTTCTGAAATGGTACACTAGTGGCACATCCTCATGTATAACCTTCTTATTTTCTGTACGAGTCCCACTGGCAAAGCCACTCTTAGATTTTCTGTCAAATAAAGCCTAATAGATCTCTTAGCTCTCAGGTTTCTCAGCTCCCAAGTTCTCTACGACTCCAAGTATTAATGCTTCTATTCTAGCTGAAGATTTCTGTATTATTTATGCCAGAACTCAAAATGCAATCTCTCAGATTAAAACAAGCTTAATCCAGAACCTGGATCCTTCCTTCATGGATGCACATTTTTGGCACTCAATAGGACAACCTCCTCTACAGTAGAATTCACATTTAATTATCATGCCAGTAAGTCGGGTTTACATTGCTTTTTGTTGAATTGTGAATGCATTGGCAACTCACCATGTGGCATTTCAACATTTAGCCAGATCAAATAAAATTCTGTAAAATAGTTCTGTGTAACTCAGCAAGACTATATCCACAGTTCTGTCACAACTGAGTGAAAAACTATGTTGCAAAAATGTGGCAACATTTTTTGCAAGGCACTGTGATGGGCACAGCAGTACTTACACAGTTCATTTAGAAATGCTAAAGCAGCTTATTGGATACATGGTTTACTATAATACAATTTGTATTGCACTCTTTTTTTCAGCCTGGCATTCGGAAGCAGAGGCAAACATAAAATGTTCAACATAATCTCAAAAGCCTTACAATGGATAATTATTGTTACTGAGAATGTGAGCCAATTTGTCAAGTTTAAGGAATTCTACTATTTTGAAATGTCTACTTACTGAGTGCTGATATCTGTAAGGGACAGATTCTTCAATGAAAGTTGCCTCCAGGGCAGTCTTGACTCTGAGGCAGCATTTTACTGATGCACTTATTCTTTCTCACACTGAAGCCCCTTTCCCCCTATGAATACTGTTCTAACTCCTTGCCACCATGGATTATGGTTCAAGTGGAATTCTGACAAAATAAAACTGAGGGGATTGTGTCTGGATTCAAAATCCCCTCAGGTTTATCAGGCTTTTGACCTTCACACTATCCCACCACGCTGGCACAGCAGTGAAGCTCAACTCATTAGCTGTCGAGGTTAAAACCCTGCCTGACAGATGCCCTATCCATTAATGTCTACCTCCAAGTCAGGCCTGCTTCAGATGGAGGGCTGCATTGAAGGCAACATTCGCATGAGAAATGTGTCTCTTTTGCTAGTACCCTATTTTACCCACAGTCTAAAATTTAGTTTTTACAGCCACACAGGAAAGAGCTTAATAATACGTGATTTATTTGGTCACATTAGGGATTTCAGAAACATGATCTACTATTAGACACTTATGTGAGTTTTTATTTTTTTAATACAGAGAATGTCCATAAAAAGTTTTCTCCTGGGACCAAAAGTCTTGCAGATATTGACAGTTTCAAAAGTAATGAAGCACTTGACCCATTTTAACTCCAGTATTTTGGGCATTTGTTATCTAGTCTAATATTCATCTGATACATTTGAACTGGAGTAGAGAAAAGATTGCATAAATGTCTGAATATGATAATTTTATTACAACATTAATGGGTGAGAGTGCTCCAATTTAGAATTTCCATATACTGGAACTTCTCAAGGCCTTTTCTGCTCATAAGATATAAAGACCATCAAGATAGTTTATGCATTGCGTTCCATATTATGCCATTATTTCGCAAATGTGAAAAAGTTAGTGCTGTGTGGAGTATGGAAGGAATTCTGCCGGTGAAATCAGCATGGAATGACCATTCTTCTGGCAGAATTTCAGCCATAATTTCACTAGTTCTTCTGTGGAATGCCTCCTTCTTGCAATCTGCAGAATGCTATTCTGTGGAACAATATTTTTTCCATAGAATACCATTCTGCAACCATTTCCATGGAAAATGCTGTGATCTGTGGAATAACATTCCATGAAAACATTGAGGAAAAACTCATTGTGCATTTTTTCTGCCGAGCTATTCTACTATTCTGTTTTATTCAATATTTGGTAGAATTTTGGTGGAGTTTTAAAAATTCCATTCAATTTTGTTCCTCTGGAATTTATAAAATTCCTCACAGCACTAGAGAAAGCCCTTATCTTTGGTCTGAATCTAACTACATTCTGGAATTAAGTTGCTGCTTTGTTTAACTCAAATAATCTATGTCAATGCCAAACATTTGCTGCTTGTTAAACAAGGCTTTTTGAAGATACTTCTTTTAAGATTTGCTTTATAGACATGACAAGGCATGACATATGCCATTTTTAGTATATTGGCCAAAATGTCATTTTGCACCAAAGGTGCAAAACCACATCTCATCCAGGATTTTAAAAATGACACATCACATTTATGAGGTGGTGTGGAAAAATGACTAGGGGCCCAATTCCAGAAGGGGATATGCTGACATAAGGTGAGATATGGCAAACCCCATGTTGTATCTCGCTACTTACGCCAGGTGATACGCCAGCCACTATTACAAAAGGTGAGATGGACCATGGCATATGCTGGCTGCAACAATCACAGTATATGACAACACTTACGCTGCAGCCTGCAACACCTGGTGCAACTGTGGGTTATGACAACAACATAGCCCAATTCCAGTAGGGCGGCTGTCGTAACCTGCAATTGCAATCTCAAGAGATGCAGTGGCATACCTCAGGTGCAACAGCTCGGACCTGTCTTAAGTGACATCCAACAGCTGTCACCATCAGATTCCCACCATGCAGTGCCCCGGCAATGGTGCCAGGTTAACCCCAAAGCCCCTACTAACAGACTCCTGCCCCAACCCCTGATCTTCCCAGACCCTGAGAGTCCCTTTCTGGTGCCTTCCCTGGATGCCTGTGCCTTGCATCCTGCCCCTTCATGTCCCTTGGTGTCAGCTGGATCAGGGTGGGCTCAGGGAAGGAGAAGTTGGTTGAACAGAGTTGCAATCCTCCAGCTTTCTTCTCCACAATTCAAATACTGTTCTGGTGGATAGTGATTCCTCTATGGAGGCACCTGCAGTGGAGACCAAGAAGGATGCTGGGAACCTTTATAAAGGAGACCCACAGGAGGGTGGCATGGGACCCCGCAGGGGAAGAAAACAACTCCTGATGGGGGACTCAATCATTAGGGGGTAAAAGTGGGGGAGGAATGGGAGAAGGAGGTAAGATGCCTGCCTGGTGCCACAGCTTGAAGGAACAGGAAGTGAATCCTTAGGATTGTGGGAGCAGCTGCACGAGGGAGGAAGCTGGATGTCATTGTCCACCTAGGGACAAATGACCTGGCTAGGAATGTGTTCAGAGCAGTACAAGAGGAGTTTGTAGAGTTGGGAAGGAGCCTTAAACAAGTAGCACATATGGTAACCTTCTTGGAGGTGCTGCTGTCTATGGCAAAGGTGATGCTAGGGTACTCCTCACCAGAGAATTTCAATAAATGGTTGAAACACTGGTGTGAAGCTCAGGGTTTTGGCTTCATTGGGACTGGGGAGCCACCTGGAGGAATGCAGGCCTATACTGGTGTGATGGTCTGCATCTGTCAAGGTGGGACCAGAATCCTAGGTGAGAGGTTTAAATGTTTCATTGGCAAGCATTTAAACTAGCCAAGGGGGGAAGCACTGACAAGGAACAGGGAAATCCCAGTCTCCCCCCACAAAAGATGGTAATTTGTGAAGTAAACACCAAGGTAGAGAAGTCATTAGGGAGCAAGACAGAGGTAAATGTAAAAAAAGGCAAAAGCAGTAAGGACAGGGATGGGGCTAAAAGGGGTAAGGTCATCAAAAAGTGGAGGTGGAGGGTGATGAGTACCAATGCCCATAGTCTGTGTAACAAGCTCCCTGAACTAGTGGCCTTGATGGAAGAGGGTTGCCTGGATATTGTGGCAGTCACAGAAACATAGTCCACAGAGAACCATGACTAGGATATCAACGTACCAGGATACACAATCTACAGGAGGGACAGGGTGGGTAAAAGAGAAGAAGGAGTAGCACTTTAGGTAAAGGAAGGGATCAAAGAAACAGAACTAAAGAGTAAACAGGGAGCAGGTGAGGTACTCTGGGTGACCCCGGAGACAGGAAATAGCACCACAATCTGCATGGGGGTTGTGTATAGACTCCCATCTCAGGAGGATGAAATGGACAAGGAAATGATAGAAGGCTACCTTAGAATGGCAGAAAAAGGGGAGATATTGTTGATGGGGACCTGAATAAGCCAGATGTTAACTGGAGCACCTTTGCTGCAAGCACATCCAAGAGCGGGTCATTCTTGATGCCCTACAAGGGGCATGCCTTAGACAGCTAGTAGTGGAACCCACTCAGGAAGGAGCAATCTTAAATCTGGTAATCTCAAATGGGGACAGAGAAAGAATCTCAGATTTAGAAGTGGGTAGCCATCTGGGAACAAGCGATCACCAAACAGTGTGGTTCACGATAAATATAACCATACAATCAATCCATACAAAAGCAAGAGTATTGAACTTTATGAGGGCTGACTTTGGGAAAATGAGAGAGTGCCTCAGAAAAGCACTAGCAAACAGGCTAGAAGGAGGGGTGGAGGAACAATGGGGAGTAATCAAAACAGCCATCATAGAGGAAACAAGCCTCTATGTAAAGCAAATCAACAAAACACGATGAAGGAAAAAATGCTATGGTTCTCAAAAGAGGTGGCATGGAAGGTTAAGGAGAAAAGGATAGCATTCAGGAAGTATAAGGAAACACAGAAGGAGCAGGACAGAGAACTTTATCAGTTAAAGCAGAAAGAGGCATGGAAGGCAGTCAGAATAACAAAAGCCCAAACCGAGGAAAGAATAGCCAACTCTGTTAAGAAGGGGGATAACGCCTTTTATAGGTACATTAGGGAGAGAAGAAAGACCAAAAGAGGGATACTGAGGCTTAATAAAGGGGAGGGAACATGGGAAAATGGTGACAGTGAAAAAGCAGGGATACTGAATGAATATTTCTGCTCAGTATTCACAAAGGAAGAGGAGGGGGAGGTACCTAAACCAAACAAGAGAAACACTCTGAAGATGGGGATCGATACCAGTCCATTTACAGAAGAAAGGGTTCTGAAAGAACTAATAAAATTGAAGGTAGACAAAGCAATGGGGCCCGATGGGATTCACCCCAGAACTCTAAAAGAACTAAGGGTAGAACTAGTGGCACCGCTGACTACTGTCTTTAACAAATCATGGGAGGATAAGGTGGTACCTGAGGACTGGAGGAGGGCAGATGTGATTCCTCTTCACAAAAGTGGGAGCAGAACAGAGGCAGGAAACTACAGACCAGTTAGTTTGACCTCAGTGGTAGGGAAAATTATGGAATGACTTTTGAAGGAAAGAATTGTTGAGTACCTAGAGGCCAGTGGGGCACAGGACCCAAGGCACATGGATTCACGATGGGAAGGTCATGTCAGATGAATCTAATTGATTTCTTTGACTGGGTGACCAAAGTAGTAGACCAGGGAGGGGCTGTGGACATGGCCTACCTAGATTATTGCAAGGCATTTGATACAGTCCCACACAAAAGATTAATACACAAGTTAGCCAGCCTTGGAGTGGGTCCCAAGGTGATAGCCTGGATAAAATATTGGCTAGATGACAAGATGCAAAGGGTAGTAGTAAACAGAGTCCACAGTGAAGAAAGGAGGGTTACTAGTGGGGTACTGCTGGGTTCAGTACTGGGACTGGTCCTTTTTAATGTCTTTATAAGTGACATTGCAGAGGAACTGGAAGGAAATGTATGTCTCTTTGCAGATGACACAAAGATCTGCAACAGGGTTGATACACAAGATGGAGTGGAAAGGATGAGAAGGGACTTGCCAAGGTTGGAGGAATGATCAAATGTATGGCAGTTCAGATTCAATGCAAAGAAGTGCAAGGTAATGCACCTGGGAAACAAAAACCCAGGAAGAGTACACAATGGGGGGTGAGATACTGACAACAGTAAAAATGGAATGGGACCTGGGGGGAATTATATCAGATGACCTAAAGATGGGCAAGCAATGTGAGAAGGCAGTAAGGAAGGCTGGGGGGGGGACTGGGATGCATAGGGAGAGGCATCAATAGTAGAAAACAGGAAGTTGTCATCCCTCTTGGTGAGACCCCATCTGGAGCACTGTGTGCAGTTCTGGAGACCCCATCTCTGCAAAGACATAGGCAGAGTGGAGGCTGTCTAGAGGAGAGCAACCAAAATGGTGCAGGGTCTGCACCAGAAGACATACGGAGAAAGACTAAAAGAGGTTAATATGTATACCCTTGAGGAAAGAAGGGAGAGAGAGGGGACATGATAGAAACTTTTAAGTACCTCAAGGGAATCAACACAGTCTAAGAGGGTAGTATATTTCAGAAAAAGAAATGTGCAAGAACAAGGGGGCACAATTTGAAGATGGGGGGGACAGCTCAGAGGTAATGCGAGGAAGTATTTTCATGGAGAGGGTTGTGGAGGTATGGAACAGCCTACCTGATGAGGTCATGGAGTCAAGAACAGTTTGGGAATTCAACAATGCATGGGATAGACATAAGGAAGTCCTGGTGGGGGGTAGGAGGAAGTAAGCTGTTGGTTAACTAGGATCTGCAGCTTATTTGTCAGGTAGGAAAATGGGCAGACTAGGTGGTCAAAGTGGTCCTTATCTGCTATCAAACTCTATGTTTCTATGTTTCTGCTGAGGTAGTCTGGGGCTGGGGGGCTTCAGAGGGGCTGCCTGTCACTTGCCGAGAGTTGCAACATGTGGCTGCGATATGCCATGCATGGGCTACTGCCACACACATGGCGCATCTCACAGATCACAAGTGCCATTATCCTGCTACTTCTGGAATGCGGCATAGGGTCCCTAGCATAGGGACGACTGGCGTACCATGTAACCAGAGTGCATGTTATGCCAGTCTTCCTGGAATCAGGCCACATGTTGCAAGGCTGGAGTCAAAATATTGAAAAAGAGTGAAATTATGAGTGAACATTGAAATGGTGTAATGTTCAATCATAAACTTGGCATTTGACTGTATTTGTACACCAGATTTTCAGCACAGCCTTCCTATTAGGTCACCTAATGAACGCAATAGGTGAAAATTTTCAAATCCCCCCCAAAAAGTCATTTCCTGCTACAGGTATGAAAACACATTTTGACCAGGATTTGAATAATGACAGCTGTCACATTCATAAAGCCCTGTGAAGAAATGGCTATGTTGAAAATCGGGGTCAAAATTTTGAAAATTACCAAAGTTACAAGGCTGTATTCACAACCTTCAATATAGGCTCATAACATTGTTGTTTTGTAATATTTTTATACCACATTTTTTACATAGCCTTAATATGACCCCACCTCATGAACAATAGTAGGGAGAATTTTCAACTCCTGCCAAAAAAGGTGATTTCGAGCAGTGACTGTGAAATTACCTTTTGGGATGTGAAGACACATTTTGGCCAGGATTTGGCTATGTTGAAAGTCTGTGGTCAAAATATTGAAAATTAGCAAAGTTATGAGTCTGCATTCAAAAATTCCAACATAGGCTCATGATTTATTCTTTTTTAACATTTGTACCCCAAATTTTCAACATAGTCTTCTTTTGACTCCACCTCATGAACAATAGTGGAGAAAATTGTCAACTCCTGCTTGAAAGGTGATTTCATGCAGCGACTGCAAAATCACCTTTCAGGAAGTAAAAACACATTTTTTCCAGGATTTGAAAAATGACAGCTATTGCATTCATGAGGACCTGTGAAGAAATGGCTATGTTGGAAATTTGGTGTAAAAATATTGAAAATTACCAAAGTTACGAGCCTAAGTTTGCAAACTTCAATGTAGGTTCATAACTTTGTTGATTTTTGATATTTTTACACCAAATTTTCAAAATCACCTTCTTATGACCCCACCTCATGAAAAATGGTGGAACACATTTTCAACTCCTGCCTGAAAGGTGATTTTGTGCAGCAACCACAAAATCACCTATCGGGACAGATTTACCTAATATCACTTGCATTGTTCATGAGGTGGTGGCCCAAAAAAAGGTATGTTGAAAATCTGGAGCAAAAATGTTGAAAAATGCCCAAGTTATGCTGCTAAGTTCAAAACACAACTGAAATACATTGAACTGCATATCTGATTTCCTCAGTTCACAGTCCGGCATTGAAGAGTAAAGATGTCTCTGTGGTCTTGAGAAAATTATGGCGTTGGACTGCCACTGGGTAAGTATGGGCTGGGGGGTGCTGAGTGGGATGGTTGGGGTGGGGGGACAAATTACTCAACAGACAATGGTGGATTGTTTTCTTTTTTACAGGTATTAAAAAATATATATATATGAGGAGGGATGGTTTTCTATATTACAGCTGAAAACACTGGGAGATTGGACAATCACAGTGTCAGTGTTATGTTTACGGGGGGGAGATGAGGTGGTGGGTGCTGAGAAGGAGGGTTGGGTAGGGGTACAGGTAATAAAGAGTCTAACATGGAAGAAAGACATCAGAATAAAACTAAAGCTATTGTGTGTACAGTACATACATTGTTTTACTTTGAGAGGAAGAAGAACCCTCTGCACATCTTGGAATTGTCTTGTTCTTGGAATAGAGGATTTTTTTCCTTCTGTTAAAAATTCCAATGGGTCTTGCAGCTTAAAAAGGCATCTGAGTATGCTGTCTCACATAATTCCAAGACATGGCAACAAGACGAATCACATTTTCTTGATATTTGTAACAAAATGTATTAGATTTGGTACCTGAGTCAAACAATTTTTGATTCATTGCTACTGTACATGTAGCCTAAAATTCACACTGTTTTTATCTTCCCTCCCCCAGCTGTACCAAAAAACATCACTGAAACATGGGGACAGCAATTTCATCAAATGTTAATGATTTGCTTAATCACCAGTGATGCATTAATACACATTCAGTGAAGCCCACCAGGATGAAGAGCAGTGTCACAGGTTTTCTGCATAACAAAGGGAATTAACTCCCATTGAAATTGCATTGTTTGCTGCAGTAACTGTACTGCAGAATTCTGCAGAGTTGGGCTTCATCCTGGTGGGCTTCACTGTATATCTATATTTAAATATTTGTAACTACATACACCCATTGTGTGTGTTTTCTTTTTAAATCCTGTGATTAGCAGCCTGATGAACTGTACTGAGGGAATCTGTTTAATAACATTGTTTTGATAATTTCATAAGGTTGCCCTTTACATTTTTTAGTGAACTATCATTTAAGAGAACTAAGAAGTATGTGATCTAACTGCTGCATTGCACTTTTTATGACATGGCTGACAACTTTAAACAGTGTTAATCAACTAGAGTGGTTCTCTGACCTGCAGCTCACCACCCTGTCTTGTTAGAACAGTTGGGTTCAGTGCAGTACATATTTATATGTATAGCATTCCTTTAAAGAGCAGCTGACACTGACCTTAAACATTAAAAATAAAGATGTTTAGCATACATTCTCAAAAATAAACACTGCACACTGCTGTGCATGACACCAAAGACAACAGAAGGAAATAAGGTAGGACACTCCTTGTCAGCAGCTCTTTAATGATTTGTCAGTTACATATGAGGTTAAAGACTGCAGAAGGGGAGGATATGCAGCGAGCACACAGCATTACAGTTAAGCATCATTAGCCTTCCCTACCCCCAAAGTTAAACTTTGAAACTGGATGCCATTATGGCCATTAGTTTACGTGGAGCAGCACACTGGGTGAAATCAACAAGAGCTCAGTAAAAATAATTCCATATCTAAGAGTTCCAGTCTATATAAACGTGAGTTAGGGAAAGGGTATTTAAGGGTATTTGATGAAAGACAAGCCACTCAGCTGTTTGCTGGTGGCTTCATGCAAATTAAAGGACTGAAGCCCTCTCTGATTGGAGCAGCACAGATATTTGAAATACACAAAGTTTCAGCCCACTAAGCATAGAGTGATGTTAGGACTACAGCCCATGGTCATTGGAGTAGACTGTTGAGCCCTTGCTTTTGTGGACTGCGATGGGCTCAGCAGTGCCCCCCCCCTCAAAAAATCCCTTTCATTGCCACTAAATGTGAAGTGCACAAGTGCAGCCAATGTAAAAAGCACTCTGTGTCATCTAAAAGCTTCTGTACCGAACATATCTTGCTGGTCCAATAAATGGTATCAAGTCATCCATTTTGTTCATCTTTTTCTACAAGGATCAATATAACTACAACAAATTCTCTGTTTACGAATGGAGAGAGCCATAAACATGTCTGAATATAGTACTGAGAGCAAAACCCAAACAAAAGTACTAAATTGCGTGTGCTGATCACAAAGCACAACCTTTTAATGTACACAGGGAAGTATGGGCCCATCATGAAGATAAGGCTTCCATAAAGCAGACTGAGATATGGGTGTCCTTAACCTAATAGTGAATTTGCAACAACTTCCTACATTCAAAAAGTCATGGAAATTGCATACTTACCAATGCAGGGTGCCAAGAGGTCATTTGCATCTCATTACAGCCTTTTTTCAATGCCAGAAGCAATTGTTTGCTCACTGAATTGTGTGATAGTCATGAGTTCTACACTGTAGCTTGTGATCCACAGTCATGCTGCATAAAAATAGGCAAAGACAAAAAAAACATAGTTTCCACCAACCTAAGTATTGTTGATAAAGAAAGTTATACCCAGTGCCAGTGGTACCACACCTCCCTTACCCAATACTTTTTTATAAAAAATGTCCTTGATGCCACAGGTTTTTATTTAACCAGGTAAATCATTAGTATAAGGTACCATTTTCAGGAATGATCTGAGCTTAGGTAGGGAAAGAAAAGGGTGGAGATCATAGATATTTGGTTAAAAAAAACATCTTAAGTGCTTATTATGTTTTAACCAAGGTAGATTCTGGACATATTCAGTGCTATCCACTGCGATTTTCACTGGCATCATACATGATGGCATGGCATGACCTGGCCTGATACCATTGTTCAGTGCTGCCTTCATCTGAATACAGCATTTCTGGTATCTGGATTTGCCGTGCTGCACCATCATGTACTATTTTTTAAGTGGAGGTAGCTGGCACTGCACATACTTCTGCAGTAGTGTAGTAAAATTTGAAAAATAATTGAAAGTGCAATAAAAACAAAAGTATACAATTTGCATACAATTCAAAAAAGTGGCATAAAACACATGACTTACACCACTTGTTTCGTAAGTAATTCCTCTCCCTGTTGAAGATCAAGTTAGTCAAACACTAGGTATTTAGGGGCCGATTGCAAGATGGCTGGTGTAACTTGCATGCAGTTGTGAGTTATGCTGTCGCCTCTGTGCCAGGGACCCTACACTGCATTCCAGAAGCAGCAGGGTCCTGGCACTTGCAACATGCTAGATATGCCATGCATGTGGCAGTAGCCCATGCATGTTGCATCGCAGCCAAATGTCGCAACTCACAGCAAGTGACAGGTGGCCCCCCTGAAGCCCCCCCCAGCCCCAGACCTCCTTAGCAGACATCAGGGGCATGGGAGGGGCAGGACGCATGGCACAAGCATCTGTGGGGGAGCACCAGAAATGGGCCATCGGGGAACCAGGTAGATTGGGGGTTGTAGGGCAGGAGTGTGTTAGTGGGGGCATGGGGTTAACCTGACAGCATTGCTGGGGTGCTGTGTAGCTGCATCTGACAGTGCCAGCCATTGAATACCATCTAAGAAAGGTCCAGCCTGTCATACATTAGGTATGCCACTGCATCTCTTGTAATCACAACCGCAGGTTATGACAGCCACCCTACTGGAATCGGGCTATGTTGCAGTCATAGCCAGCAATTGCATGAGGTGTTGTGGGCTGCAGCATAAGTGTTGTCATATCCTGTGATTGTCGCAGCTTGCATATGCCATGGCACATCTCACCTCTTGTAATAGAGGCTGGCGTATCATCTGGTGTAAGTAGCAAGATACACCATGGGGTTTGGCATATCTCGCCTTACGCTGGTGCACCTGGGAAACAAAAACCCAGGGGAAGATTACACAATTAGGGGGGAGGTAGTAACAACAACAAAAATGGAAAGGGACATAGGGGTAATCATATCAAATGACCTTAAAATTAGTAAGCAATGTGAGAAGGCAATAGGGAGGGCTGGGGGTATACTGGGATGTATAGGGAGAGGCATCACCAGCTGAGAACAGGAAGTTGTTATCCCACTGTACAGACAGTTGGTGAGACCCCATCTGGAGTACTGCAGCAAGTTCTGGAGACCCCATCTCAGCAAGGACATAGACAGGATTGAGGCAGTCCAGAGGAGGGCAACTAAAATGGTGCAGGGTCTGCAAGAGAAGCCATATGAGGAGAGACTAAATGAGCTTAATATGTATATCCTTGAGGAAAGAAGGGTGAGGGGGGACATGATAGAAACTTTTAAGAATCTCAGTGGAATAAACAAAGTCCAAGAGGGTAGCATCTTTCAGAAAAAGAGATGTGCAAGACAAGGGGACACAATTTAAAGATGGGGGGAGCAGTTCAGGGGCTCTGTGAGGAAGTATTTTTTTCACAGAGATGATGGTGGATGCATGGAACAGCCTTCCTGAGGAGGTTGAGTGGTCTAAACCTGAGGGAGAATTTAAGAATACATGGGACAGACATGAGGCAATTCTTGTTGGGGGGTAAGAAGAAATAGGCTGTTGGTTAACTAGGATCTGCAGCTTATCCTGTAGGTAGGGAAATGGGCAGACTAGGTGGGCCAAGCGGTCCTTATCTGCACTCAAAGTCTATGTTTCTATGTATCCCCTTCTGAAATTGGGCCCCTTGTGATTTGTTTTAAATCTGTCTATAGAATGTTTAGAAATAATCCACCCTATTCCCTTGCATTCTACATTCCAGACACCTAGTGTCAGATATTCAAAAGGTTTATGCCCAGAACTAATCATTAGCACTTGTGCTGCACTTATTAATCACTTGTTTCCTATATTTAGAGGCTAGCATCATGCTTGTCATTAGCACTAGCAGGCAGGCACACAATTAATATATGCAGCGTCCAATCAGGGGGGCAGTGACATGCATATTGTGCATAGTGTAATATGCAAAGATATATTTCTGCTTTAATGAATTAGTACAGCAGGATAGCTCTGCTCAAAAATAGGCTGTAAAAAGTAGGTCTTAACTGGTCACAAATCCAGAGACAGCGCGCACACACACACACACACACACACACACACACACACACACACACATATATAGCTGAAGACAAAATGGCTCACATTGTGTACTTGATGCACCTGGTCATACAAGATGAGGAGAGTGCTACTTCCCCCGAGGCCACGGTAGGTGACCTGGAGGTGCCATGATGAAAACAAGCAGTACCATTGATGAGTCACATTTAAAGTCCTCAGTGATTAACAAATCTTGGACAGGTACTGCATTAACAGGCCCATGATTGTGAAACTGTGAGAGATTCTGCATGATCCACTCTGGATAGACATCTAGTGCAGCCATGTGATATCCATAGAGCTCAAGGTGGCACGGGCTCAGGACACCACTGGTATCTCACAGTCTACCACTGCTCACCTGTTGAGCCAGTTACTTGATGCCCTGCTGTACCATGTTGAAGAGTTCATCACATTCACCACCACACAAGCAGAGCAAGCAGCAACCATGCAGTAGTTCTATCCAGTTGTGCACCTACCAGCCATACTTGTTACCATTGACTGCACTCATTTTGCCATCCAGGCACTTACTGGTGATGGAGTGGAGGTCTATGTGAATAGGATAGGGTGCCACATCATCAACTGCCAAGTGGTGTGTGATGCAACAGAGTGCATCTTTAATGTCATCACAAGATTGAATTTTGAACTTGGTGCCATTTCTACAGGTCTGCACTGATACGTCACAGCTCTTTCACATTTGGGACACTCTGTGAACCTCTCAGCTGGGTTAATTAATTCCTCTGTAGCCACTACAGTTTAAATTGAACTTAATTTAAAGCAGCCGCATATTCCACTTATTTCATTCAAAGAGCCCGGCCCCACCACACCCACCCTTGGCTGTGCTCTCTTATATATGTACGGTGCACTAAGGGAGTGTGACATTTTCTATCTCCCTAAATTCCCATTGGCACTTTATACCAACACCCTGATAGGTTACTCTACAGCTATCCTCGACTGTCTTTATGCTAAACTGCTGAACATAGGTTGAATAGCGAAAAAAACTGAAACCTTCAGAAAAATAATGCTTTGTTTGCAGTTATGACTTACTTTATTCACAAAAAAATTTCAGTAACTACAGTTTAAGACATTTCTGCCCTACCTCAATTAATCTTTTCACCCCAAGATAGTTCTTGTTATGGATTGATTTTAAGGGTTAACAAACCACTCTGGGTTTGCTGGAACTATTGTTAAACTCTACTGTAGTTACCATGTCTCTGACAGTCCTATTTCTGCCACATCGCTTGTAAGTTATACAGACCTGCCAGTCGCCTATACCTGAGTACTTATTCAGTTCAATTCTGCAACCACAATCTTTCAGTTTACTTTGCTACAGTATGTTAGTTGCCTAGTAGTACTGCTTGTTGACTCTGGCACTCTCTTTTTCCTTACCCTCACCTCCCTACCTCTTCCAAGCATGCAGCATGCCAGATTTCTCTTAACCCTATCATATATTATGGGTCTATGCATGAAAAAGGGCTACCAAAGTGTGACATTAGTGTCATTTTCTAAACTCTATAGTATAATGATTATTATAAACATTTCTTAATGCTTTGACTCAGCTTATAAAAATGTAGTGTGGTGTGGGATAACCCCAATTTCGGGGTCTGAGAAGAAGCCTCCACAAAGTTGCACGTGTAACAGGGGACATAAAAGGAGGCCTGCACATGTAACAGAGGACATAAAAGCAGGACTGCACATGTAACAAGGGACATTAAAGCACCACAGGCACAGCACTACCTGTCTGCACACAACATGGAGACATGCCACCACCCATCTTTGGATAACATGGAGGCATGTCACCACCCATCTGCAGACAGTATGGAGGCATGCATCTAAATACCTGATGGAATCTTTCAAAGAAGTTCATCATTAAAGTATGCATTCTAATCAGGGCATCATCAGTCCATATCACCTGAATAATGGACTGTCCACGTAAATTGAACACAGACAACACCTGCAGAAAACAGTATAGTTGGTTTTCACAGTAAGTTTTTTTTTTTTTTTTTGCTAGGCAAAGTTGTGTAAACCCACCACACACATGTATGATATGGCTGACCAATATGGCCCAGAGAATAATGTATCCTAATTAGGGCACCACAACAAGCAGCATGGGGAGATTTCTTTTTAACATTAAGCTCCACCCCTCCAAAAACAGTGACCATATGATTTTGTGCTATGATTAACAATATGCTGCGGTTGCCCTGCGATGCAACAGAAAATCTAGAAAGGCACAATAATAAACACTTTAAATGTGCAAAGAATAAACTGCAGCCAGTGCCAGCAGCATCACCCAAACACCATCTGAATCACAGCACACAAACCAGCCACCTCACCAACATTAGTTGTTGCCTACTTAGGCGTACAACTCAATTATGCATGAACAGATAATTGTGTAACAGTGTAGTAAATACATGGGTAATATGCATAACTGTTTTTTTGGGGGGGGGTGGGGGTTGTGGACATTGTCACCCACAAAATGTTTTTTTTCCAAGATCACCAGCCCAGTAAAAGCTAACTGTTTGAATACAAAAAGCGCATATATGGGATTGTTTGGTGATTTTGAAATTTAAACAAAAATAGCAGGTAGGGTTACCATGGTGGTGGTGTCCAAGCAAAAAAAATGAAATAAACAAATTCATTTTGTTCATGTTTTTGTTTTCAAATACCAAAATCCTAATCCAATGTTCAAACAATCACAAATTTACTAACAACACTGTTCAAATTACTAAATCACTTCTTAAGTGAAGACAAAAAAGGAGAAAAACATAATAAACACAATATGAACCATGCCATGCATCATCCCATCTGCCAAAAAGAAAAAAAAAGTAAAATACTGAACCCAGGCATCCACAGGTCTGCCAACAAAATGGCAGCAAGCATACACCCATCTGGTAACAAAAGGAAGCCATGTATGCTCACACACAGCTGCAGACAAAATGAAGGTATGCAGCCATCCATCTATAAACAAAATGGAGGCATGTATCCACCCCTCTGCAAATCAAAATGGTGGCAATCATACACAAATCTGCAAAAAAAATGGAGGCATGCATCCACCTATCTGAGAATCAAAATGGAGGCAATCATACAAAAATAAGCGAACAAAATCGGGGCATGCATCAACTCATCTGCAAATCAAAATGGAAGCAATCATATACAAATCTGAAAACAAAATGATGGCATGCACCCACCCCTCTACAAACAAAATGAAAGGAAGCATATACCCACCTGCAAGCAAAAGGGATGCACACATCTAGCCAGCTGCAAACAAAAAGGAAGCATGCTTCCAGTCATCTGCTGACCAAAAACAGAGGCACACCGCAAAACATACCACAGGGAGTCAGTCAAAAACTGTCATCAGACCTGATACTCACAGAACAAATATGCACCCCCCCCCCACAAAAAAAAATAAAAATTAAAAATCAGTGGCCACATGCTTTGGTACCCAGATTAACAAAAAATGCTGTGGGTGTCCTGTGATGCACAATGACAAAACAGAAGTGATGCACCCCACTAATAAAGAAGCCAGTAACAAACACATTATTTATTTGTTTTATTTATTTCATAAGAATCAGAAATATCTTTGAGTCATAGACTCCTTTACAAAGGTTCCACGTCACATATAGTAAATCAGATTACACAACAACAGTTTGTACAGACAGAGCTACAGAAACAAATAAAGTGATTGTTACATAGTAAAGATATGTACAACAGGAATGTAAGGTTAATCATTCAGGATCTAGTTCAGTTCGAGACAGATAAAAAATAGACTGGGAAAGTAACATTCCTAAGTTAGTGGGCTAGGAGCAGTGTGTAGAGGCAAGCCAGAGGCCATTGTCAGTAATAGGGCGGGCACATTTTACATACAGTCACAGTCACTTGAGGACAGAAGATGGGTCCTAAGGAGGCGTTTTGAAGTGACCAATGCTTTGGTCAAGAAGATACAGGAGGGGTAGGTTATTTATCCACAAAGGTGCCCTGTGAAAGGATCTTTGGAATTGAGTTGTGCCACAGGAAGGGATGGAGAAAGCGATGGGTATCTGAGCTACGGGTGTGTAGCTTTAGAGTCCAAGGTGATTAAGGAGGTGAGTGAAGCAGGGGAGAGCCAAGGGTGATCTTTTTAGCTAAGACACAGGTGTGGAATTTTATTCGATTTTCAAGGTTAAGCAATTTGTGTCCTTATATAGCACACAGATATGGGTGAGTCTGTCACACCCTAAAGTGAGGTGACAGGCCTTGTTTACCACAAGTCTAAGACTATCTAGGGCTGAGGGCTTGCCACCAAAGTCAAGGCCATAGTCAAGTAGGGAGGTACTGAGGAGGAGATAGCAAGTTTGAGGGCCTCAGGGGTAAGGCAGTGTTTATAACGGTGCAAGAGACCAAGCCTAGTATTTAGGGCCTTGTACAACTGATGTATATGCTCATGATAGGTGAGGCCAGTATCGAGAGTGATGCCCAGGTATTTAAAGGTATGCACAAATTCCAGGCGGGTCAAGGCCGATGATAACAATTGAGGAAAAAGCCCTATCCTAGAATTCTGCAGGTGTGCAAAGAGCATGGCTTTGTTTTTATAGTTAATAATAAAGCGTTGAGGCAAACCAGCTTTCAACAGCGTTGAAGGAGGACTGGAGGAGTGGTGGAGTTGAGAGGGTCTGGGCTGGAGGAAGATGACAGCATCATCTGCATAGAGTAATAGGTTGGAGGTGCAGGATGGGGGAGGAGTTTAGGAAGAGGCTGAAAGAGAGCACCAAAATGGACCCTTGAGGGACCCCAGAGAGACGGCGATTTGGAGGATAGTGTATTGACAATTTTAACTTGAAGGGTCCGGTTGGTAAGATAGTCGACCAAACCAGCCACAGCATCCTGTGAGGAACCCAGGTTGATCAAGGCGGTTTGGAGTAGTGAATGGTGGACAGTGTCAAAGGCCTTAGTTGAGGTCAATGAGGCCGCACCTGTGATGTAGCCTTTATCCAATGCAGAATGGATGTGTGATGTTAGCTCAAGCAAGGCCGTAGTAGTGCTGTGCCCTTTGCGGAAACCATGTTGTTGTTTGCAGAGTAGGTCATATTTATTGAGGTGATCAGAGAGCTGATCCGAAACTATCCTCTCCAATGCCTTGGATGGGGGGGAGGATGGAAATAGGGCGATAATTATTAGCAGAGGAGGGATCACCCCCTTTAAATATGGGTGTGATAGAGGCAGATTTCCAAGAGGTAGGGAATTTACTTAGTGAGAGGGAGAGGTTTAGAATGTGGGTGAGGGGAGTAAGGACTTCCTTAAGGGAAAGTCAAAGCATTCTGAGGTCCAGGGGGTCGGCATTGGAGGAGGGATGACTAAGGGCAGTGGTGAGGTATGGTTCTGCAGCCTTAGGAGAAATACAGTGGAAGTAAAATGGGTGGGCACTGAGGAGCGGTGCAGGTATGCTAGGAGATGGTGGGTCATAGAAATTCGGGGGTAGAACATGGCTAAGGTTGGAGAAGGCATCTCTGAAAACTGCAGCAATGTGAGTAGGGTCAGAGGTCAAGGATCCATTTGACGTGACTTGGGAGGGGACCAGGTTGGGGACCTTACCACAAATTTCCTTAATGTTGTTCCAAAACTTGCGGCCGGAGCCCCAGGATGAGGTTAAGACGGATTTTTAATAATCCGCTTTTGCCCTGTGAATGGCCCAAGTGCACATGTTTCGGGCCACTTTATAATTCTGTCTGTCAAGGGGGAGGCCGGACTCAATGGAGAGCTGCCATAGTGAATCTCTGGTTCTCATTAAAGTCTTGAGCCGCTCAGTGAACCAGGGTACGTGATTGCCTTTAACCATTCTTTTTGTGAACGGGGCATAGAGGTCACATATATTATTGAAGGACTGGTTAAATAGATACAAGGCACTGTCAACGTGAATAGTGTTCAAAATGAGGGACCAATCCATGACCCTGAGGTGAGCTTTTAGCTGTGCCAACTTACCAGGACCAAGTATGCGTTGCATAATTATTTTGGGAGGGGATCTAGGGATTTTACAGGACCAGGAACAGATAATTGGGGAGTGGTCACTGAGGGCGTTAGGAAGGACGGAAATATTAGAGATCTTGCCCGGGCGATTGGAGAAGATGAGGTCTAATAGGGAGGAGGAACCAGTACGTGGATCCAAGCATGTGGGGGATGTGACCAATTGAGTTAGGTCTTGGGCTGAGGCTAGGTCGATGTGTGGGGTGGCATCCTTACTTAGCCAGTTGATATTAAAATCGCCAAGTACAAGTAACTCTGATTGTGATGGTAGTGTATCCAGATGAGACAACAATGCTCGGAAAGCTGATTTTTGGTCCCTCGGGGGAATGTATACCATTGTTATGTATAACGGGTTTTGTGCTCTTCCCAGGGCCAGTTTGACAGTGAGGGCCTGTGCACCAGCCTCAAGTTGTGGGGAGAGGAGTAGGAGACCTTGTAAGGTGTCCTTGGTGTAGAGGGCACAGCCACCCCCACGCTTACCCTGTTTATCAGCACGGTAGAGGACAAATCCGGGCAGTGATACAGCGGAGTCTGGGGTCCGAGGGGTGAGCCAGGTTTCAGACACTGCTATGACATCTTGTTGGTGATGTAGTACCCAACCCTGGAAGGAGTCCCACTTTTTTAGGATGCTACAGATATTGAGAGAGGCAATGTGCAGCTGATGCTGGGTACGTTGGGGAGGTGACATGCCATTTGGGGGTCCAGGGTTAGGGTGACTATTACCCGATAGGAGGAGGAGGAGAAGCAGGAACCTAGAGGAGGGGTACCAGGAACACTTCCTCCGAGCAAGGAAAGAACACAAGGTATGAGGTATGATGGTAGTAATGGTCGGGATGGGTAATGCATGGGCTGTAAGGTAGGCTTGCAGGAAGTAGTGGAAGTCTAGGGAGGGGGATGGTGTTCCAGGTTGAGGTTTCTGCATCATGACAGCCCCCTGGGGAGCGACCAGTGTAGGATGCCTAGACAGGCAATCAAAGTGAGAAGGTGGACTGAACGTAATAAGCCAATCTCCTATGATGGTATGATGGGGAGGCTAAGGTTTACACAGTGTATAACTAGCTGCCAGGCATTCAGGCTGCAGTCAATTGCAGAGTGGGGGTGGAGGGTAGCAGGGAATGACAGGAGGGGATGAACCGGGGAGCACATGGAAACAGCAGGATCAGAATAAGCATCCTGTCAGCCCAGTGAACTATGAAACAGGAGTACAAGCAGTAGAGCAGCCTCTAGTGGTTGAGAAATATAAGCTGCAAATGGGGAAAGTGGCTGATTGGTTAAAGCGGCCTATGGAGCTGCCTATAAAAGGGAGTGCTCACCAAAGGTGGTGGTGGGGGTGGTGGGGAGCTGACACCCTGTGAAACTGCAGCAGCACAGCGAGTCTCCGAGCAGCACAGCGAGTCTTATTTGCCTCCGAGGATAAACACAAAAAGTTCCTTAAATAGTAAGTTTTAAGTGGAGGCAGCACGCGTGTAGGTTCCCTGCGCTTTTTCCCGTACCTGAGTCAGTTGGAATCGGGGGGTGGAGGTGGGGGAGGGCGCCGTTGCCACTAGCCCTCGCGACCTCCGGTGCTTCTGTGGAGAAAGCAAGAACAGGTAAGGGGTTATAAGCGATCGTTTGTTTGAGGGAACAAAGGCGGGAGGGGATACACCAGGAGAAATGTGCAATTGGTTAAGCTTTAAGGTAATAACATTTGGTTAGCCACAGCTCTTGCCCTTGTACTACACGGTCACTAAACTAACCAAACTCAGGGTAATAGAATGCTTTATCAGAGAGGCCCTTAGTTAAATCAGGGAGCCCAAACTTAAGGAACGGCCAGTTATATTTCCCAATACCTAGGAAGCCTTCCAGCATTAGTCTGATTATAGTTAAAAATGGTGCCAATAATTCAAATAGTGTGGTGCTTAAGGCTCCCTCAGTTCATGCACACATCAGAAAATATTCTATGAATGTGCACAGTATGGGCTATTCCCATGGAGGGCAGGTTATTAAAGCACAACTTCAGAAATAAGACACCATACAGGAACATGCAGCTAAGAAGGGCCTCTGCAGGAGACTATCTCCACATCTGCGCAGACTGAAAATGGCACCAGTATTCAAACTGCAGCAGCACAGCGAGTCTCCGAGCAGCACAGCGAGTCTTATTTGCCTCCGAGGATAAACACAAAAAGTTCCTTAAACAGTAAGTTTTAAGTGGAGGCAGCATGCGTGGAGGTTCCCTGCGCTTTTTCCCGTACCTGAGTCAGTTGGAATCGGGTGGTGGGGGTGGGAGAGGCGCCATTGCCACTAGCCCTCACGACCTCTGTGCTTCTGAGTCAGTTGGAATCGGGGGTGGGGTGGGGGAGGCACCGTTGCCACTAGCCCTCGTGACCTCCGGTGCTTCTGAATCAGTTGGAATGGGGGTGAGGGGTGGGGAGGTGCTGTTGCAATGTAATAGCCCATCACAACCAACGTCAAGACTGTGCCAGGCACACCTACCACTTCACCTAAATTTGTGGTTGCCACCAGCCCAGTGGCATGGAGGGCAGAGACATCTATGCTTTACCTGCTATGATGCCAATGACCAACTAGCGTGCCATGGGCAGAAGCGTGCACTGCACGGCCATTGCCAACATTGCGCGCTCTACCCAGGGAGAAACACAGGCCAAGGAAAAATGAGGTCCCAGGTCAAGCAGGATGATGACAGCAACCTGCTGTAGGCCCCGACTCTGAATGGCACCCCACAGAATCTGAATCCCAGTCAAGGTGAGTTTGAGCGGGGGAGGGGCTCCTCACTGCCCTGCCACGGAGGGTAAACTGTGGGGGAAGAAGAGATTAGCTGCCTGATGTCGGGGTATGGGTCTGGGAGGGAGGCTAAAAAGTAGATGCCAACAGGTGGGGACCCAAAGGGGAATCAAATAGGGTGAAAAGAATAAAATTTGTGGTTGCCTAATTTGGGTGCACCAAACTAACATGCACATCTGATCAAGTCACACCTCTCAGCTGTACTGCATCACGAGGAACAGTTCCTCATTTTATTCACAAAAGCCCCTTGTTACACATTGAGAGGGTTTGGCCAACGTTCAACAACTACATTATAAAGCAAAAATGCATAGCAGTTCATATGAAAAATGTATTATTTATTTAACTGCGAACTTTGTAAACACAGAGGCACACATTTCAACAGTGGTCTGAGCTTCTGAGTAATAGATTTGATGAAGTGTTCCACATTCTAAGGGGCAGTGTTTCACATTTGGAGGATGTACTGAGGTACAGTGCTCATACAACTCTTTGGAGGGAAGAAGCACACATTCAGGAATGTTGGTGGGTTGTATTGACAGTGTCCAGGTAAATACAGAAAATGTATTTTTTTTAAATACCAAGAACCACATTATACAATGGACATAAATAAACAGCCAATGAACTCATCAGACTGGTAGTTTACCACCGGTGTATATCCTCTGATAATCAATGGCTGTTAATGAACAACTAATCCTACTCCAAATCCTAATTATCTGCAACATAGGAATAAATACAATAAAAATAAAACAACCTCTTTAAAAAATGTATTTTATCATAGTAAAATCAATCTTTTTAACAACCCCCAAGAAAAACAATCATTGTAACAGCAGTATGTAAATTACCATCCCAACATGTGAAAAGCACATTTAAAATATGGCACTGGAACCAAAAATGAAAATAAATATTAGCATCCAAAAATAAAGAGCCAAGGATTAAATCCAGGTACCAAACCCTCCCCAATAACCAAATAATGTAGTGTGCTAATCCCAGACATTCGACTCAATTTCCATCCCTCCCCAAAAGTGACTGTAACAGCAGCATGTAAAATACAGTCCCAACATAAAAAGAGCATTTAAAATAAAGCATAGTAAATTAGAAAGTTGATCTATACAACCTCCTTGTCAACTTCTTCAAGAAGACCTCATGGTGAACAGGGACCTAAAGAAGTTTAAGGTCCCAAATTCACATTTTAATTCAAAATTACACCAAATCAAGAAGGCAAAAAGGGAAATCCAGGGTGTGGGTCCATCTGCACTATTAATGAACCCCACCCCCCATGGCTCGCTTACATTATCAAAACTAGTAAAAAAAAACTTAAAAAAAAAAGTTGTTTTTGGCAGCAGGTATGATCGGTATTTACCTGCTACAGTGAGGATAGTGATGTAACGAGGGTCATACAGGAGGACAAGAACTCTTCAGGACAAGACAGTCAATCACAGGAAAGGGCCAGAAATGGCAAGGAATTGTCTTTTAAATCCCCCCCCATGGTCTGCCCCAATCTCACACTGATATAAGTGCCCAAATGTTTTCACAAGTGGCTCCTCTGGACCCTTTCTATCATGCGTGAACATTCAGTGGTGGGGGACAGGAAAGGATCAGGTGAGCAAAGGGTACAGCTTGTGATCATGCTGTGTACTTAAAGAAAAGGGCACTGCAATATAGAACCCTAAACAAATACAGTAAGTAATCAGGAAACAAATATACAACACAAATTGCATCAAACTGCAGAGTATTACAAAGGTTCAGAGCTAGCACAAGGGGACATCAATTGTTACACGCAAGACCACATCTTTAGGGCTCCCTGGAGGTGGGTGGGAATAAAGGTAGCACAAAAAGGAAGTATGATAAATGAGAGCAGGACACAGAATTAGTTACAAAAATATTTTTATTGCCAGAAAAGTCTAGTTAAATGACACTGAGAGACTATTTCACACACGTGGGTAGCCATGTCACAAATTAGTACACAAATATTCATACATTTTCACTAATGGAAGTGCATTTTTTAATATGGAATCATCTGATTCCATTATTGTTATCTTATGTGTCTCTCCACCTAGGCTACTTAAAAAGCCCATATCAATGACTATATTATACTCAAAATCCTACATATGTACTGCATTACAAACTTTAGGATCCATTGGTAACCCCTTTTCATGAACAGAGCCTTATCTCTTTCCTTCTGTCTGACAGACTGGTAGCATTAGGAGCCTCCTCTAATCCTACTGGTCCTACATCTGCACCACCAATATTGGAATAACCCCAAACTCTACTTACCCTCCTGTTAATTCATTCTTTCTCTATAAAAGAAACATTTTTCCTTGGGTCTTGGTATGCCCACAAACTCTTGTGGCCTACTGCCAGCAGGATATTCACTAAATTAATACCCTTATTCATGTGGCTTATCTTGGCAGGTGATGTTGAGCTGAACCCTGGACCCATTGGTCCACAGTATGCCCCTTCCACCACATTATTACACATTCATCCATCCATTAAGAGCCTGAAGGTAGCCCACTTAAATGCCCAGATTCTGCACCCCGAAATGGCTGAATTGGAGACCTGGGTAACACGTCATAACCCTGACATGCTAGGTATTACTGATACATGGCTTAAACCTGGTATCCTACAGCATAAAGTAGTTCTGGATGGCTACTCCAGTATCAAGTGGGATAGGTTGGGTGAAAAAAGGGGTGGCGTTCTCATGTATGTTAGATTTGGCACTGCAGCTTCTGAAGTTGGTTATCCTACTACTATCCCTGCCCTAGCCAAATGCATCTTCCTCACCGTAAAACTGAGAAATGTCATAGGACTTCTAATAGGATGTGTTTACTTTCCCCCTAAGGATGCGAGTACAACCACTCAGTCCTTTGGGGTTACTAGTATCCTATCAGTATTAGTGTTAGGAAGGTAGGCAGCTGACAGGGAGCTCATTAGGGGCTCCTTACATAATGACATCATTGTTTACTCAGCTAGTCTGAGGGAAGAATAATTAGGTCTTTCAGAACCATCACAGCAGCATAAGCCACACTGTGTGGACAGCTGCCCTGGGGAACTTAGAATGCTGAAGTGGCCTGAGTTAGAGCTTGAGTGAGAAGGGGAGCATGTCAGAAAGACTGCCAGCTGGGCTCTGAGGAGAGGGCTCAGCATTTCTCACCCTAGTGGAGTGTCATTTCCAGCTTCCAGTGGAGTGGTGGAGACCAGTGCTATGGCAGGATTTCCTGATTTCTACTCCCATTGAAATGGAAGGAACTGCTTATTCTCAGGGGACTCAAGGGACAATCCCCTGAATGTTCTGTGTGTGTTTCAGCTGCCTTGGAAAGGACTTTGAGAGACTGTTTGATCTGCTACCCAGAAGAGTACCTTTTTCTTCTGTTTTTCCATGCCCAGTGGATGAGACAACCAGCTTGTGAGTACTGTTCTAGAAGGCAAGATCTCCACATACTTTAGGGGAAATGTAGTCTGGGGTGTGTGTGCCCAGACATAAAGCTGCATCGCACCTGTCAGTGCCCCTAGTTCACCCAAGTGAGTGAATTTCCTGTTAAACTGTTCACCCACATGAGTTCAGTTTGTTCTTTGGTCACCCCAGTATGTGATGAAGTTAAAGTGTTGTACCTCCATCATTTCAGTGGAAATGTAGGTTTCAGTGGTGTAATCCTGAAGAATGGCAGAGACTGTTAGTTGGAGCCAAGGGTGGGAGTAAAGTCATCTAAGTGCTTATAAGGCAGTGCTTCCTGGTTCATAAAGGGCACCTGTTATACCTGAACAAGGGCCAAGCTGCAGGTCTAGGTGTGTGGCTGAGTTTCACTAAATTGCACCTATTTTAGAAGAAGAGTTCTAAGTGTGTGGCTTAGATTCATTAAATGACACTCATGGGAAGAAAATGATTGTGTACGTGGCCAGGTGTGCACTAGATGTACCAAATGGAAAATTGGGAAGAAGATGTTTTTTTGTGTGTGTACATGAACTGTACTGCTTGCAAGGAGAGTTCGTGAAATGTACTTGTTCTGCCTAGACAAACCATTGGGGATCAACTTCTGCTTTAAATTTCCATCTGTTGAATAAAGCCATACTGCACAATCCCCAGTTATTGTTCTGGACATTCCAATTATTGCTTCTGGTTGTGTGGATATACTGGGGCCCCCCCTCATCAGGTTAGATCTAGCATATGCCAAGCAGCCTCCACCCAGGACCTGGGTTGTAATGTTTATACAACAGTCATGTTGTTTTCTGTACCCCTACCCCTCTCTTCCTCTAGAAAATGAGCCAGGTGTACATCCTAATGCCAAGGTTGGTGCCAACCTTTTGTAAAGTAGATTGGCATGTCAGTATGTGGGTACCAGTCTTCCAGATTTTAATAGGGGGTGTGCTCACTAGTTTAAAAAGGTGGCCGGGGGGTTACAAAAAATTATTGATATTTAATTTGGGCAAGAGTTACAAAGAATGTGACTTGTCCAAAGAAAATATATTTTGGGGTGAGAGGCAAGCAGAGGGTATGTCTAGGATCATCCTGTGTGGTGGCAGTGACTGCAAACAGAAGAATGGTTACCCAAAAGCAAAACTGTGCCAAGGAAAATGCCACCTGAAAGTATTTTGCTGCATGAGTTTCTGTGAAAAGAGAAAGAGGAACAATTTGCTGCTTGTTTGTTTACTTTGAAAATGTGGGCTTAGCAAAGATTGCCCTTCCCTTGTAGTAAAACAGATTAAAAAACTGTTTAAACGTTGCACATTTACAGAGAAAGGTATTTTTGGACTTAAAAGACAGTGTTTTCTAAGTGCTCAGAAAGTTTCAGTGTATACAGTGAAAATTGGGGGAGTCGCTAAGGAAAATGCACCAAGTACTGAGTGAAAATGCCTTAAAATGCTTGTCCCACTGAAATTTCAAGTCAAGGAAAAAAGTGACAGTTTGCAGTTTAAATTTTGCCTTCTCGATGATCACCATGCAGGAGTGCGGCAGAGAGAGAGAGAGAGAGAGAGAGAGCTCATTTGCATGGCATTGTGTGATCGGCCTCAGTGCATCAAAGCCCCATCCCTGCCTGAGTCTCAGAGTTGTGGAACATTCTTGGAGGAGCAACCAGCAGTGTGCGAGCAGAGTGTTGTTCATGTAGCAGGAAAGAGGAATCACTTACAGCAGAAGTACTTCTGTAGCAGCAGTGTTTCTAACTTTTTCACAGTTAAACCAGGCTCTACCCATATTCTGACCGACTGGAGTTTGATTGAGGTGATCATAATGATGATCAGTGGGACCGCCAGCCTGTTTCTCCCCAGAGGCTTTCCCTGAGTCGGCAGCAGGCCGTATTATATCGACGGTGAAAACCAGCTACTGCCTGTAAGTACCCTGTGCAAATGTAAATGACTGTGGTGATAAGGTCAGAAAAATATGTAAGAACTTGAGGAAATGAAGCAAAGTACTATAAATGAGAGTTTTGTGAACTGTTAAATCTTTGACTTTGTGTGTGAAAGTGCAGTTTTCAAAGAAAGTGAACTTTAAGACAAACGATCCCTCTGGTCCCAGTGATGGCAAAGTAATGGATCGAGACAAAGTAAAGTGAAATTGTGCTTGATCCAGATAGAATCCTAGCAATATTTAACTGAGTGTGATGCAAAGTTACAGTCGACATGTTGGGGTGTAGCCAGCAATGTAAACAAAGCAGCGCAATTTTAGACCAGTGTTTTCAAACCCAAAATAAAGTTTCAAATGGTTTCTTGCTAAGTGTTGTGGAATACAATTGCAGCAGCCAGGCAGCATGTTAATGAACTTTTCCAGTGTGTTAAAACCAGATTTCAGAGTGCTTGCAAAAACAGTAATTTGGGGACTTGTGTGTTTAATTTACCTAAGATGGCACAGCAACCCCCTCTCTACCCTCTCCATGCCAGAGCATGGGTAATGCAATTAGGAACAAGAGCTAGCTGAATCTAAGAAATTGTATGACTGTTCATTAGCACCTGCCTGGGTGACTTTGCCAAACTATCCAGTTAATGTGTGTGTAGTATGCCTAAAGCTAGGAAGATATGTTTTGCCAATTCCACATTGCATAGACTGTAGAACATGATTTGGGATGAGCATGTCAGTGGCACAAGGGTAGCTAAAGTAAAATGCATCCATTTAGCTCCAACTTGGACACAGACAGGGGGGCCTGTAGAACTGGAATGACAGCAACAGGCTGGGTGCAGTGAAAGAAACTCCATAGATAAGTGACATTGCAGAAGAACTGGAAGGGGAAATATGTTTCTTTGCAGATGGCACAAAGATCTGCAACAGGGTTGATGCACAAGGTGGGGTGGAAAGGATAAAAAGGGACTTGGCAAGGTTGGAGGAATGGTAAAATGTATGGCAGCTTAGATACAATGCAAAGAAGTGCAAAGTAATGCACCTGGGAAACAAAAACCCAGGGGAAGAGTACACAATGGGGGGTGAGATACTGACAACAACAAAAATGGAAAGGGACCTGGGGGTAGTCATATCAGATGACCTAAAGGTGGGCCAGCAATGTGAGAAGGCAGTAAGAGGGGCTTGGGGAGATACTGGGATGCATAGGGAGAGGCATCACCAGTAGAAAACAGGAAGTTGTTGGCCCTCTGTACAGACAGTTGGTAAGACCACATCTGGAGTACTGTGTGCAGTTCTGGAGACCCCATCTCTGCAAAGACATACTGTAGAAAGGGTGGAAGCTGTCCAGAGGAGGGCAACCAAAATGATGCAGGGTCTGCATCAGAAGACATATGAGGAAAGACTAAAGGAACTAAAGATGTATAGACTCAAGGAAAGGGGGGGCATGATAGAATCTTTCAAATACCTCAAGGGAATCAACAAAGTCCAAGAGGGTAGCATCTTTCAGAAAAAGAGGTGTGCAAAAACAAGGGGGCACAATTTGAAGATAGAGGGGGAGGGCTCAGAGGTAATGTGAGGAAATATTTCTTCACAGAGAGGGTTGTGGATACATGGAACAGCCTTCCTGAGGAGGTTGCAGAGTCAAAAACAGTGGTGGAATTCAAAATGCATGGGACAGACATAAGGCAATTCTAGTGGGGGGGTAGGAGAAAGTAGACTGTTGGTTAACTAGGATCTGCAGCTTATCTGTTAGGTAGGGAAATGGGCAGACTAGGTGGGCCAAGCGGTCCTTATCTGACATCAGATTCTATGTTTCTATGTTTCTACAGAGTTTGTAATGGAATTCTTGGACATTGTCTGTGTCAATGCTTTGCAAGGCCCAGAGGAAGCTAAGTGTTCCATGCCGCAGAGGGTGGAGTTAGATGCTGGCAGTGTAGGTTCAATAGATCCATGGTTGGAAGGGCCAAGTCCAAGCCTCATGGGAGAGTTTGAAGTGGAGGAAGCATGTTGTTGGGAGGCCAGTGCCTCTGAGGACAGTGAAGAATGGACAGTTTCAGGGGTTTGCGCACTCACCAGCGCCTGGGAAGAATATGTGGAGAGGAGGAAGCAGCAATGGCTTCAGTGGGACTCTATGAGTTGTCATTGGCCTTGGCTTCCATGGAGCATCCTGATGTCTGTGTGGAGGGAGGCTCAAGAAATGTGCCCTTGAGTGCAGAGGTGGATTGCTTTTGCCGTGCACTAAGGATTTGTGACGTGCTCAACTAGGATTGGCCACACCCAAGCCGTGCTTCTGGACTGGAGTTAGTTAAAAGCAGCACAGAGGAGAGAATTTTGTGTAGATGAGCTGAGGCCAAGTATGGACAATCGTACCCTTTCTACCCTCAGAAAATATGGGAGGAAGTTGAGAAAGACAGGCATGCCTTGTACTCGGAGGACGTTTGTGCCAATCTACACTCTGGAGTAAACAAGTGGGTCCGAATTAAAGTGTGTGATGAGAGACTGCAATTCTGGAAGCATGGCAGGACCGTATTAATTAAGTCTGTGAGAGTAGTCGACAAAGCTGGCCAGTAGATATTCTACAATGTTCCCATGGTTTGTCCAGATTAGGTGACAGATTATGCCCCAGATCCTGAATGGTACTACCCCAGAAACTGGTGCCATTCATTCTGAAATTGTGCCTGCTTGCCAAAAGTGAATGCAGCCATGCCAGCTCAGATATCTGCCACAGAAGAGGCAGCAACCCAGGATGGAGGTGCCTTTCTTCTGGTGATCCAGGTTCATCTGCATCAGCATCCAGGTTCTTCTCCAACAGCATCCAGGTTCATCTGTATGGAATGGTATGGTATGGTAAAATATTATTTATACAGTGATACAGCGATTAGAGCTCTGAAAATCCCTGTTCACATGGCTTACCTGTTTACATTATGCAAACTTATTACAACTATACATTTATAACAATACAAGTTACAGAAAAGTACAAAACAATACATCAGAATTTTACAAACTCATCAATAACAGGCATGTTAGCATTTTTAGATTTACATTAATTTCACCTATTAAACAACAACGAAAACTAAGTTCGTGATTCAGGCCATTTTTAAAAACATGATCAGTAGTTGTTAGTTCACGTAAAAAAGGAGGAAGACAATTCCAGCTTTTAGCTATTTGATATTGAAGGGTCATTTCACTAAATCGATTTTTTAACTTTGGTATTATTAAATCTCTAGCACCAGTTTTTCTTAAATTTAAACCATGTTTTGTTTTTTGTAATTTGTTTTTTAAATTATCTAAAGATTGATTTTTAAATATATTACTAACCTGATTTAGCCAGATTCCCCTAGCCCTTAAGTCTAATGGAATCCAACCCAAATCGATATACATAGTGCAATGATGAGTTTTAAAATCACACCTTAACACAAGTCTTGCAAGCTTATTATAAAGTGTATCCAAGTTATTTAAATGTTTTCTTGCTGTATGTCTGTAAATATCGCTTCCATAGTCAATAACCAGCATTATTAATTGATTGATCATAATCAATCTTGTTTCTCTTGTCATACAATTTGATATTCGTCTCATAGCTCCAATCTTAACATGTGTTTTCTTTATTAAATTTGTTGTATGATATTGGAAAGTAAGACATTGATCTATATGTACTCCAAAATATTTATATGTTTCAGTTTGTTCTAAAAACTTACCCTCTTGTGTCTTTATATTTAATTTTGAAATTCCCTTTAAGTCCAATGCAAATGACATAGCCTGTGTCTTTTTACTATTAACTAATAAACCCAGAGATGAAAAGTGACCTTGCATGATGCTAAAGTCACTCTGTAAGTTTAGTTCTACTTCACTTGTAGTTTTTCCCTCTGCTACTAAAACCATATCGTCTGCATATAGATGAATTTTTGAATATCCAATTTTCTTTAGTAAGTCATTTAAATAGACTATAAACAGGAGGGGGCTCAGGATAGATCCCTGGGGAACCCCTGTTGTTACACAGTCCATTTTTTACTGGTGTTCATTTAGGACAACAAATTGTGATCTTTTATCAAGGTATGATATAAACCAATTGCAGGTTTCTTCCTCCACCCCTATTTTCATTAATGAGTTTATCAAAATACTATGGTTTACTAAATCAAATGCTTTAGATAGGTCTACGTATACTGCACCCACGGACTTCGCTTCCCCAAGAGGGGTTGCTATGAGATCCAAAAAGTCAGTGAGTGCAGTAGCCATGGACCTACCCTGCCTAAAACCATACTGTTGTTGAGTCAATTTATTATATTTTTCCAAGTAGTCATGGACAATTTTTTCAAATAACTTGGATACTGTGGACAACAAGGCCATTGGAAGGTAATTTGAAACATCCTTTGGATCCCCTCCCTTATCTATTGGTATCACTTTAGCTAATTTCCAATGAGAGGGAAACTGTCCCTCTCTTAGACTCCAATTAAAAATGTCCCTTAGTATAGGTGACAATTCCATAGCAGCCTCTTTTAATAATTTATTATCTATTCTATCTGGGCCACTTGCTTTATTTATTTTTAATCTATTTATATTTTTTAGAACTTTATTGTTTATCACTCTCTTAAACCTGAATTTGGGTTCTTTCTCATCTTGGGGACTCTCACCCTTTACTTCATTCAAGGTATTAGTTTTAGTTATGAGATCTAATTTCAGATCGTGGAGGTTTATGAAATAATTATTCAAAATTTCCGCAACTTTATTTGTTTCAAACACTTTTCCATTCTGACTCAATTTTATTTCACTTTGTTTACTATTTCAATTCATACGATTTTTTTATAACAGACCAATAAGCACCTGGATTTGTTGATTCTTTAATCCGCTGTTTATAATAACGAGCTTTTGATTTCCTGATTTCCTGTATTACTTGATTCCTTAACCTTTTGTATTGTTCCCAAATTTCACTGTTTAATGTTTTATTTGCTTTTTTCCAATAATGATTTCTAATCTTAATCATTTTTTTTTTAATTTTACAGTTAGCCATGGTAAATGTTTTATTCTATGATTTACTTTTTTATATGGGGCAAATTTATCACAAGCATTAATAAACATTGTTGTCAATTCTAATACAGCCTCATTTAAATCTGGGATAAGAAAAATCCTATACCAAGGGAGTCCCTGAAGATACTTTCTAAATGATAAACTATTAAATTTTAAATAACATCTTTTAGATATTTGTGGTACTGATTTTATAGGAATAGAATTTTTAATCGTAGAGAATACACACTTAACTATATTGTGGTCTCCTAAACTGGGGGCACATACACTTTTCTCCAAGATTGTCAATTCAGGTGAAACAAACATCAAATCCAAAATATTACCTTTACTTAATAAGGAACCTTTCCTTGTAGGTGTATCTATAATTTGTGTCAGGTTTAAACAGCTCATTAATTTTTCCAACTTTTGACTCCTGGGATAACCCCAAGCTGCGTTGAAATCACCAGCCAGAACTACCTGTAGTTGACCCAGGTGTTCCATTAAAACATGTGAAAATTTGTCAAAATGGATAGGGTTTATTTTAGGTGGAGAGTAAACTACTCCAATAACCAATTTTAATTCTTGTATCTCAATTAACAGGCATTCAATGTCCTCAATTGACCCAGAGAACAAAATTTTGGAGTTACCAATTGAATGATTTATGTACACCAAAACTCTGTGACAGCATCCAGGTTCATCAGCCCAGCAGTCAGAGAAGATTTCCAGTCTGGGTCCAATAGAAGGTCGTGGAAGCATCTGATCAGAAGATTTAGTCTACCCAGTAGCAGAACATCATCAGGCAGAATGTCCAGAGATGTGATGTTGACATTCTTACATAGAAACATAGAATTTGATGGCAGATAAGGACCGCTTGGCCCACCCAGTCTGCCCATTTCCCTACCGACTGGATAAGCTGCAGATCCTAGTTAACCAGCAGCCTACTTCTTCCTACCCCCACCCCCTAGAATGGCCTTATGACTGTCCCATGCATGCTTGAATTCCACCACTGATTTTGACTCCACAACCTCATCCGGAAGGCAATTCCATGCGTCCATAACCCTCTCTGTGAAAAAATACTTCCTTAAATTACCTCTGAGCCACCCCCCCATCTTCAAATTGTGCCCTCTTCTTCGTGCACACCTCTTTTTTTGAAAGATGTTACCCTCTTGGACTTTGTTGATTCCCTTGAGGTACTTGAATGTTTCTATCATGTCCCCCCACTCCCTCCTTTCCTTGAGGCTATACATATTAAGCTCCTTTCATCTCTCTTCATATGTCTTCTGATGCAGACCCTGCACCACTTTAGTTGCCCTCCTCTGGACAGCTTCCATCCTTTCTATGTCTTTGCGGAGATTGGGTCTCCAGAACTGCACACAGTACTCCAGATGGGGTCTCACCAGCTGTCTGTACAGAGGGATAATAACTTCCTGTTTTCTACTGGTGATGCCTCTCCCTATGCATCCCAGTATCCCCCCAGCCCTCCTTGCTGCCCTCTCACATTGCTTGCCCACCTTTAGGTCATCTGATATGACTACCCTCAGGTCCCTTTCCATTTTTGTTGTTGTTAGTATCTCACCCCCCATTGTGTACTCTTCCCTGGGTTTTGTTTCCCAGGTACATTACCTTGCACTTCTTAGCATTGAATCTAAGCTGCCATACATTTGACCATTCCTCTAACCTGCCAAGTCCTTCTCATCCTTTCCACCCTGCCCTGTGCATCAACTCTGTTGCAGATCTTTGTGTCATCTGCAAAGAGACATACTTTCCTTCAGTCCCTCTGCAATGTAGCTATAAAGACATTGAAGAGGACCATCTAATACTGAACCCTCTGGTCCCCACTGGTAACCCTCCTTTCTTCTGGGTGGACTCTATTTACTATTACTCTCTGTGTCCTATTTTCCAGCCAATTCTTTACCCAGGCTGTCATCTTGGGACCCACTCCCAGGCTGGCTAACTTGTATATTAATCTTTTGTGTGGGACTGTGTCAAATGCCTTGCTAAGGTCTAGGTAGGCCATGTCCACAGCCCCTCCCTGATCTACTACTTTGGTCACCCAGTCAAAGAAATCTATCAGATTCATCTGGCATGACCTTCCTGCTGTGAATCCATGCTGCCTAGGGTCTTGTGCCCCTCAGGCCTCTAGATACTCGACAATTCTTTCCTTCAGAAGTGATTTCTTCCATCATTTTCCCCATCACTGAGGTTAAACTAACAGGTCTGTAGTTTCCTGCTTCTGCCTTGCTCCCACTTTTGTGAAGGGGAATCACATCTGCCCTCCTCCAGTCCTCGGGTACCACCCCATCCTCCCATTATTTGTTAAAAAGGGTAGTCAGTGGTGTCACTAGTTCTACCCTTAGTTCTTTTAGAATTCTGGGATGAATCCCATCAGGCCCCATTGCTTTGTCCACCTTCAGTTTTAAGAGTTCTTTCAGAACCCTTTCTTCTGTAAATGGGCTGGTATCAGTTTCTGTATCCAGAGTGTTTCTACTGTTAGTTTATGTACCTCCCCTCTTCATTTGTAAATACTGAGCAAAATATTTGTTTAGTATCTCTGCCTTTCACAGTCTCCTCTGCCCACCCTCCCCCTTTATTAAGCCTCACTATCCTCCCTTGGTCTTCCTTCGCTCCTGATGTACCTATAAAAGGTTTTATCCCACTTCTACCTGAGTTTGCTATCTTTCCTCGGTTTGGGCCTTTGCTGTTCTGACTGCCTCCCAGCCTCCTTTTGCTTTAACTGATACAGTTCTCTGTCCTGCTCCTTCTGCGATTCCTTGTACTTCCTGAATGCTTTCTTTTTCTCTTGAACCTTCACTGCCACTTCCTTTGAGAACCATAGTGGTTTCTTACATCATTGTGTTTTGTTTATTTGCTTCACACAAAGGCTTGTTACCTCTGTGATGGCAGTTTTTATTATTCCCCATTGTTCTTCCACCCCTCCTTCCTGCCCATTTGCTAGTGCATTCCTTAGGCACTCACCCATTTTGGCAAAGTCAGCCATCCTAAAGTCCAGTACTTTTGCAATTGTATGGCTTGACTCTATTGCTGTGTTTATTGTGAACCATACTGTTCGATGGTCGCTAGTTCCCAGATGGCTACCCACTTCTACATCTGTGATCCTCTCTCCATCTCCATTTGAGAGAATCAGGTCTAAGATTGCTCCCTCTCGAGTGGGCTCCAATACTAGTTGTCTAAGGCATTCCCCCTGTAGGGCATCTAGAACAACTCCACTCTTCGAAGTGGCTTTTGTCACCTAGAACTGGTAAGACACTTTTTTCATTTTTTATTTGACTGTTTACCTGCAGTTTAAGATATCCTTGGAACTTTAACTACCAACAGACTATCTATTTAGACTGCAATGCTGGCAGACCTTGAGCCTGTTCCAGAACCGTGCTTCAGCAGGCTCCGACCTAGGAGAAACTCTTTCTGTAGTGCCTTGGCACTCTGGACTCTTCTCTAGATTTGGACATTGCAGAGACCCCCCCCCAAATGTTTTTGCAAATGTTTTTATGTTTTCTATTTGTGTACTTTTGTTGAAATTCCTTTAATAAAAAGCTTTTAGGGATTGTGCAGTATCCAGCGGGAGCATTTTGGTCACTGTTTTTGGCTTTTACAGGCTGTAGTTGTGTGCAGAAATGTGTTTTTGTAGTGTTTTCTTCTGCAGGTGTTTCAGGAAGAAGACAAGAAGATCTGAAGAGGATTTTTTGGGACTCATCTGAGTCCTCCTTTATGTAGAGTTGTTAGGCTTGTGTAACTGTGTGGTACAATATCCAACCTTTTTATTAATTTTACAGTTGTGCTGATGTAAAATGGTTTTTGAGTTTAGGCACCTTGTAGGTAGCATAGGTCAGATAGGTTTCCCCTGGAGGATTAGGGAGGAAGGCAAGTTGGTGGTCCTGATTCTAGATAGGTGTCACCAATACTGTCCTATAGAACATGTTTCAGGCAGTTTCTTGAAGCCACTTAGACTCCATATATAGTACAGTAGTAGGATAGGAACTGAAGTTTCTTTAGTGTGCCTTTATCCTTTGGTGTTACTTGTCTCTGCCTGGCACTTGATAGGGGAGGACTTGACCAACCCTCCCCATAGGGAGCATCAGAAGTAGGATGGCCTGGTGCCAGTTAGAGATATGACTGCTGACAGTCATTTGCCTGGCAGGGGTGAGTGTAACCGCCTACTCTCCTGGGGTTACTAGAATCCTACCAGTATCAATGTTAGGAAGGTAACAGGCAGCTGGTAGGGAACTCATTAGGGGCTTTTTATATAATGACATCATTTTTACTCAGCTAGCCTGAGTGAAGAATGATTAGGTCATTTGGAACTTTCGCAGCAGCATAAGCCAAACTGTGTGGACAGCTGCTCTGGGGAGCTTAGGATACTGAGATGGCCTGAGTTAGAGATAGAGTGAGGAGGTGAGAGTGTTAGAAGGACTGACAGTTGGACTCTGAGGAGAGGGCTCGGCATTTCTCACCATAGTGGAGTGGAGTGTAATTTCCAGCTTCCAGTGGAGTGGTGGAGATGAGTGCTATACCAGGATTTCCTGATTTCTACTCCCAGTGAAATGGAAGGAACTGATTGTTCTCAGTGGACTCAAGGGGCAATCCCCTGAAGATTTTGTGTGTGTTTCAGCTGCCTTGGAAAGGACTTTGAGCGACTGTTTGATCTGCTACCAAGGAGATTGCCTTTTTCTTTTGTTGTTCCATGCCCAGTGGATGAGACAACCAGTTTGTGAGTTCTGTTCTAGAAGACAAGATCTCTACATTAGGGGAAATGTAGTCTGGGGTGTGTGTGTACCCAGAGATAAGGCTGGATTGCACCTGTCAGTGCCCCTAGTTCACCCAAGTGAGTGAATTTCCTGTTAACCTGTTCACTCAAGTGAGTGCAGTTTTTTCTTTAGTCACCCAGAGTGTAACAAACTTAAAGTGTGGTACCTCTATCATTTCAGTGGGAAATCGGGTAAACCTGAAGAATGACAGAGACTGTCAGTTGGGGGCAAGGGTGGAAGGAACACCATCTAAGTGTTTACAAGGCAGGGGTTCCTGGTTTGTAAAAGGCACCAGTTATACCTGGGCAAGGGACAAGTTGCAGGTCTAGGTATGTGACTGTTCTTCATTCAATTGCACCCCTGTTTGAAGAAGAGTTCTGAGTGTGTGGCTTAGATTCAGTAAATGACACTCATGGGAGGAAAAAGTTCGGGTGAGTGGCCACGTGTCCACTAGATGCACCATTTGAGAAATTTGGAAGAAGATGTTGTTTTGTTTTGTGTGTTCGTGAATTGGGTTGGATGCAAGGAGAGTTTGGAATTGTATGTGTTCTACCTAGACTGACCCTTGCGGGTCCACTTTTGCTTTAAATTTCCATCTGTCAAATAAAGCCATACTGCACAATCCCAGTTACTGTTCTGGACATTCTGATTATTGCTTCTGGTTGTGTGGATTTACTGGGGCCCCCTCAGCAGGTTAGATCTAGCATATGCCTACCAGTCTCCACCCAGGACCAGGGTTGTAATCTTTACACAAGGTTCATGTTGATTTGTTTCTGTACTCCCATCCCTCTCTTCCTCTAGAAAATGAGTCAGATATACATCCTAATGCCATGGGTGGTACCAACCTTTTGTAAAGTAAATTGGTATGCCAGTATGTGCATACTAGAGTTCTAGATTTTAATGGGGGGTGTGCTCATTAGTTTAAAAACTGGCCTGGGGGTTACACTAATAACATCCTTCCCTCCCTTATATCTTCCCTGGTCATGATCTCATACTCTGTGGTGATTTCAACATTGATTGGTTGAACAAAACTAAAAACAAAGCTTATTCAACATTAGCTAACTCCAGCATAACCCAGCATATCTCAGAACCTACTAGGTTAAATACCAAATCAGGTAACCACTCCTTACTGGACTGCATAGTTTCCAATTGCCCTCATAGGGTGCAGTCTGTTAGTGTAATCTCTGACTGTATTAGTGATCACTCTCCAGTTCTCCTCTTATGGAGTAATAAATGCCCAAACGCTCCCCCCAAAATTTCTGATTCTAGAAATATTTCACGCTTTGACTCATCAGCCTTTTTGCACGCTTTGACTCATCAGCCTTTTTGTCATCTCTCTCTTCTGCCGATTGGAGTCCTATGAAAGCTCTGCCAGATGTCAACCAGAACTTACATTACTTTATTTTACACTAAATACTATAATAAATAGATATGCTCCACTCACAAAAAGGAGGTCCAAAAGTCTGAAAGCTCCCTGGCTAAGCAAAGACCTGAGGCATCTCATGTTCTGTCAAGATTCAACTTAAAAACGCTTTAAGAAAAGCAGCAACCCCTTCAATTGGCAGACAATCAGGCAACTTCAAAACTCTTGCAAGAGAAAGCTCTGCAGCATCAAGTGCAAGTATTATAGTTCTCTGCAAACCAATCATCTCAGTAACCTCAAGGCATTCTGGAAGCAAGTCAACACTTTAATTAAAGGTAACTCCCCAGCATCCCCGGGCACACTACAAGCTGCCGGTACTACCCTATTTGACCCACTATCTATTGCTGATGGTTTAAACTGCTTCTTCACTGATCTTACCAGCTACACCTCTCACTTTGCCACCTACCCAACTTTTGATCCTACATCCCTCCCTTGCAGGCAGCTTCCTTCTCATCCAGAGTTTCACCTCATATTAGCTATCCATAAAGAAGTTTTGCAGCTACTATCAAAGTTAAAGGAAGATAGTTCCCCTGGTTTTGATTACTTAGAACCATGTTTTCTAAGGCACTTCAGCCCTTGCTGCACCCATTCTTAACCTGATAAATAAATCTCTTACCACTGGACGTGTGCCAGCTAAATGGAAAGCTGCAATAGTCACTCCACTACATAAGGGTGGTGTACTGTATATGCAGTTGAAAACTTCAGATTCATATCTATCCCCTGCTCACTAGCAAAGTTACAAGAATGAATAATTTTCAACCAACTTCGATCTTACCTCAAATGTCATCACCTCCTATCCAATTGTCAGCACGGTTTCTGTAAAATATATATTACCCCTACAGCTCTTACCATGGTAACCTCAGACATCCTCAGCTTACTCGAGAAAAGACCTTTACACCAGGGCCATATTTGTAGATCTAACCTTCTGTTCTGTGAACTAGACTCTTTGGGTATGGACCAAATAACACTTTTATGGTTCCATAATTAGCTGTCCAGCTTTTCCCAAGGAGTAAAATGGTCAGGGGGTCTCTCTACATTTAATACTATAACACAAGATGTACCACAGGGATCAATTCTGGGGCCACTTTTATTCTATTTATAAGCAATTTACCCCATAATTGCAGTGGGTTCCTGGTGCAACTGTATGCTGATGATGCTGTTTTATACCGGTCTTCTTGCAGTACCCAATGGCTTAATCATAACTTGGAAACTGACTTCCATACACTTGAGAAATGGTTCCTTCAGAATTACCTAGTCCTCAAAACCGAAAAAACCCAAATCAATGTTATTTTTTAACCCCTCCACAAATGTGACCCCTCGTGGCACACTTCAAATTAGTCGATGAGATGGGAAACTTTTGAATGAGTGCAATCCTTTACATACTTGGGTATCCTGCTAGACCCTCCCTCTTTTTCGAGCAGCATGTAATTTAGACTACTAAAAAACTTAATCAGAAACTAGGATTGCTCTATCATCTTCATCCTCTCCTCTCTCATGCTTCCTGTCAAAAGATTGCCACTTCCTTACTCCTCCCCATACTTTTATATGGAGCTCCTATAATACTTTCCACCAAGACTAACATATTCTCCCACCTGAAAATGTTATACTACAGGGTGGGACAATTTCTTCTTGGTGTCAACTCATGTCACCATCACTGTGAGGTATTAAAGTCACTGGGCTGTACTGACTAAGACCAATGCATGCAGTTCTCCTCCCTCTGTTTTATCTACAAACTTACCTTCCTCTTCTCTCCCCCTGTCTGAGTGACCTACTGACACTTAAATCCTCTCCTCATTCACTTAGGTCATCCTCCACCCCTCTGCTCACTACTCCTTATCCCCCTAGGCTATTGGCAAGTGATATTTTGCATTCTTTGCACCCACCACTTGGAATGCACTCCCCCATCTATCCTCTCCCTCTCCTTTCTAGCTATGTTGAAGTGCTCCCTCTCTGCACACCTAGTACAGCCTAAACATTGTACCAGTTTTGGCTAATCGTCAAAGCACACAGATGTAATAGACAAATTCTGCCTCAGCTGTCTTTTATTTCTCCTCTACTTGTTTATTACCTTTGGATATGTTGCTACGAGCCAGATACCTTCCATGGTCAGTTGTTTCTGGGTAGGTATGTGCCCAACTGTAGGTTTTCCGGCTATTGAATAACAGTGTCTAAGCAGTGCATATGTTGAAATATACGTTAGGGATATAATTTTTTGCCATGGTTCGCTGTGATCATGATGTACAAATGTATATTTCCTGTATAAATCTTCTGTCATACCTCGTACTAATTTTTGTTATTTACTGTATATATTATGTCTCATTCACGTTGTATATTTTATAACAAATGCTTTATTGTGTTGCACCTAAACCCAGGTCACCATGAAAAATGGACTGTATTGTCTCAGTGGGCCTATCCAGTTACTAAAATTCAAATAAATAAATACATGTCCTGGCATGATTCCCTGGTGGTGCCCATCATGTCTCCATCTGATATAACTCCATCCTGTACCAGAGGTTTGAAGTTGGGGACATCCCTTTTAGGCACCTCATCAGTGAGTATACACCAAAGTCCTCTCCTCCCATATTGCAGATGATGTCATTAACCCACCATGATGCTTAACTACACAAGTGACAGTGCATATCCCTTGTGTCCCTAGCTCCTCACACCTGTCCTACAACCCATAACCATTGCAGAGGACAGGTATAACATGGCATACATTGCTACATGCAACATCGCTGAGTGATTCATTCATGTGCTCAAGATGCAATTCAAGTGCCTTGACCTAGATTTTGGATCACCTATTTGGAACTTCTATTTAAAGAAGGACATTAACCTCCTTGAATCAGTTCAAAGAAGTGCCACAAAAATAATCCCAAGAATAAAAAATAGAACCTATGAAGAAAGAAAACAGGTTTGTTACCTTAAAGAAAGAAGGAATAGAGGTGACATGTTACGCATGTACAGAATATTGGGAGACAATACAGTAACTGGATCCTCTAACTTAAAATTCATGGAAAGGAAAAAAGACCTAAGAAGTCATAATAAGCCGTTATACTGCAGTAAACCCAACACAGAAAAAAGAAAATATTTCTTCACTATAAGAGCAGCAAAAATATGGAATAGCTTACCACAGGAAGTTGTGATTTTGGAAACATTTACAATCTTCCAAACCAGATTAGACAAATATTTAGGGTGGTAGAAATCATAAGCCCACTTGGCAGAGGGAGACACCCGATGGGCTGTAGCCTTTCGTGTCTGATAATACCAAGATACCATTCTGATGGTGCCCTACAATGTACTCCTCATAAGGTTTGTGCCATATTCTTGCCTATTGCAGACTATACAATATGGTACTCAAATGTGGGATATGCCTGCCATCCACAGAGGAACACCCTGCAGCAGATGCCAATCCAGAGGAGCAGGAGATACAGGAGCAGATAAAGAGGCATTACAACATGATATTCAGGATGTCATGGGAGTACAGAGCCCGCCTCATTACAGACCTTTTCAGACCCAAAGGGTGAGTACTGACCACCCAGGAGACTGCAATGATGCCAATGACTGTATTACTCAAATAACAATAATGGTCCTTACAAAAATATAATAAAAAGTCTACCAGGTGGGGAGTTTAATGGGTTAGAAATCAAATCAAGCCATCCTGACAGGGAGGGAGGACAAGGAAGCAAGCCATCCAAATAAGGGGGATTAAAGGGGTTACAATCAAAGCAAGCCATCCTGGCAGGGGGGAATGGGTACTGTGAGATGAAGGTATGAGATGTCTTATGTGTCTGGCCATTTAATGTGCACAGTAGATGTGCCCCATTCTACAGTGGAACCTTCTTATGACAAACACCTTTATAGCAGACACCCACTTATACCAGACAGATCTGCCTTGCCAAAAGCTATACAAAACACTAGTGAGGCTGCACCTGAAGTACAGTGTGCAGTTCTGGAGACCTTACCTACGTAAGGACATGAAAAGGGTAGAGCAGGTTCAGAGGAGGGCAATAGAGATGGTACAGGCATTGCATCACAAGTCCTATGAGGACAGGCTGAAGGATTTGAAAATTTTCTCCCTGGAGGAGAGGAGGAAGAGAGGGGATATGATAGAAACATACAAGTACCTGACAGAGAGGAACAGGGTGCAAGAATACACTATTTTCCATCGAAAAAGATGTTCCAGGACTAGAGGGCATGGGATGAAGTTGAAAGGAGGGTGATTCAGAGGAAACATGAGTAAAAATTTCTTCACAGAAAGGGTGGTGGACAAGTGGAACACCCTGTCAGAGGAAGTGGTGGGGGCTGAAACAATCACAGGATTTAAGAATGCATGGGATAGACATAAGGGAATTCTGGAGGTCAGTGGTAAGAGGAAACAGACTTCTTGAAAAACATAAAACTTATAAGCTCAAATGGGCAGACTGGGTGGGCCACAGGCCATTATCTGACAACAGTGTCTATGTATCTATGTATCTATGCATGTAATGTTAAAAATCACCTCTATACTACATTCTGCAACCCCTTTATAGTGGACACTATGAGCTCTCTGTACCCCTGTTACATGCTGCAAACTGAATGCTAATTGTCACCTGATTATTCAGCTGTTTTTTCTGTCACTATAAAGATATCACTCACCTCAGCTGGTGCCTGATGCCTGACACCTTACTTCAGGGGATTATTCTTGATCCCTCCTGATACCCCAGTTAGAACAGGTCCCGTACAGCAAAATCTTACCAATCACATTTGTGGCTCACCCCCAATCTCCCAATCAGCATAAGTATTGTACAGAAAAATTTTCCAGTCTTGTTTACTGCTCAGTTCCCAATCAGCTATAAACAATAGTTCCCCATAACACTGTTTGGCAGAGGAGGGGGCATGTTCCGATTTTAACTCCTGCGTGAGCTGTGGTAGATAAGATTCATATTTTAAGACTTTAAGATATAGTGGACACCCATTATAATGGACAAAAACGTCTTGCACAAACATGCCTGTTATAAGAGGGTTCCACTGTAACTCAATGGATATGAACACTGTGCTAATGCTGTCTTGAGGAGGGTAGTGAGGGAGCAATTGTCCATGCTGTTTGAGACTACCTTGGGGTCAGTGTGATCTGCCCATGGCCACAGCATCAGGGGTACTGTCTGCAATGAAGAGCAAGCCACTGCCAGGAGTGACTGGTGTCCAGGGCATCCTGGGATTCTTGGGTGACCTGGGCATTCAGAAGCCAGCACAGTGGTGGGTTGTGGTATGCCAAGTTGTCCACTGTGGGGTGACACTCCTACCACTGGAAAAGAAAGTGCTGTGGCTAACAACCCTGATGCTAGAGAACAAGGCTATGGCCTCCAGCGCATTTGTAGACAGCCCACTCATGCCATCCACAAAGGACTGGCCCATTGCACTGAAGAAAGCATACATGGACTGCCATAGTTCAGTGAAGGCTGCCATTTGCTCTGCATTGTGAGCCTCTGCATGCTGCTCAATGACCAGCAGCATGCATTATATGTTTGGCTTGCATGCCCTCCTGTGTGTCCACAGATGACTGCCGCAGCAGCCTGTGAGCTGCTTCCTGCTGTCTCCATGTTGTGTCCTGGGGTGCAGGTTCAGTGTGTACAATGGGCTGTTGTGTTTCCCAGCTACTTCTTGAGGCCAGTACTATGCACTGATCTGTTGGACAGGGTGGCACAATGGTGGCTGAGCCACTGTGATTAGCCTGGAGGGCTGGGCTGTGGCTGGACCAATGGCAGTGGCAGGGTGAAGCAGGGCATTGGATAGGCCAGTTGCATGGGCCTGTGGAGGCAGCACATGGGCAATGCCATGTGTTGGGTTCTGTGTGGCACAGATTGTGAAGTATGCCAAGGACAGTGGCATGGGGTAGTACAGTGATGGCTGTGCCAAGGAGGTGGTCTTTTCCCCTTGTGTAGGAGGGCAGACAAGGGCAGGTAAGCCCTCCTCATCTGAATGGACCCCTCTGTTTTCCACCCTTCGACATAAGTGCTTCCCGCTTCTTCAGAATCCTCCTTCTGTTCTCCTGGTGCCTTCCTGTCCCAGCATGGGTGGTCCTTAGGAGCAGCACATTGTAAGATGTGCCTGGGATATCTTCCAGGAGTGTCCTGCACCACAGACTGGGTTGCTGAGTGGAGGGAATGGAAGGGAAGGGAAGGGAAGGGAAGAGAAGGGAAGGAAGGGAAGGGAAGGAAGAGGAAGGGAAGGGAAGCAATATTGTGGATTCATCTATATACCTGTGTTCTGACCATGGCAGAATGCATGCCCAGTGCACTGTGTCTTGCAACCCATGTCACCCATGATGTGCAATGAACGTACACCACCAGTGTTGTACACACCACACCCACCCTATTACCAGTGATCACACAGGGGATAACACACATGTGGCCCGGTAGGTGAGCATACATCAGGCTGCTACATCACCAGGATAAACAGATCACATCATGGAAACTACACCCATTGTGTAACATATCCAGCAGTCAGGGTCTGGCTAGGGCTCTGGGCACTACATAGAGAATACTGGATGAGCTACCATGCAGAACGAGTGTGTTCTGCCACATAGAGTCTGATTCCCTCTCTCCTCAAGAGTGAAGCTCTAGAGGTCCATGGGAATCAGACCCTGAAGTAGCTGAACACACTGTCTGGGCATAGGATTGCCCATCCAGTATTTTTATAGTGTATTGCAGCCCTCAAATTATTTTAATACTGTTTTAGCATTTCAATATATTTTTTAAGTCAAAAAGAAATTGCTTTCTCCCGTTTCTTATTTTGGGTGCTATGGCAGGTTGCTATGGTAAGTTGTGTGTTTGCTAGGGCTATGTATCCCTACGTTAGCAGCACACACTCCCATTGGTTGTCACTCACGTGTGGGATAGATTTTCATGAAAAAGAATGGTGGCCAGATGTCTTGCGTAGCGAGAAAATTTGAGGCAGAGGAGTTAACTGCAATTTAGTGAGTAATTCTGTATCTGAATATATCTAGTTGAGCCTGCATTTTTCCAACTTATGCCAGTCTAGAAATGTTTTAGTTCATGTTAACTAGTTTTATCTTCTATGTAAAATATAGTTTGATATGGTGTTGCAGCACAGCAGTTTCATGTACTTTAATTCAAAGCACACCTTGAGTTTTTTCTTAAGAATGAGTTGAACGCTGTTCTGCATGGGTATTGGGTCAATATAGGGCTGCCAAAACAGGGCATGGATTACTGTGCTGCAGAAAGGACTGAAGTTACAACATTGACAGGGGTTTTTCAGCGATCCAAAATAACCATTAGCCCTGTCACTGTACGGTCTAATTGGGAGTGTGAAAGAGGCTGCCGGTGCTGTTCCTGGTGAAGCCATTTCTGTTGTGGAGTGGCTAGGGCAGCAGCACCTAGCAGCATAGGGGACCTAGGACCACTGTTCAGTACCCCTAGGTCTCATAGTGTTGTAGCTTTTTTGTTTCTTCTTAAAAAATTGAATTTTTCCACCTCCGGTGTTTTGCCCCATCCCTGAAGTTCACACCATCTCAGAATTAATTATATTTATTCCACAGGATGTGGGTGCGGGGGCAAAAGAAAAAGAAAGTGTCATTGGTTTTAATGGTGTGCACTGTTTGTGATTTGGTCACTGTGTTTCCTGAGCTTATTTCATTTTGCCTGTGGTGTTGTTTCTTGTGCTATTTCGGGTTCTACATTATGACCCTGTGCCGTTTCTACACGTACAGGCTGAACAGCATTCTATGAACTTTTATTTGTGGCTGAAGAGCTTTTCAGCATGGATAAAAAATGAATCAGAACAATGTTCCATCATATACTATAATGTTGATAAGGCTGCCAACAAAGGAAATCAATAGGGAGGGGACTTTGTGACACACGCATGCAAATATTTTCAGTAAATGTGATACACTAGCTCTGTGTGCGCCTCCTAAATATACCTGCATTGCCACAAATACCCTGTTTCATTAGACAAATGACTGGAGGTGCAGTGAGCTGTAGTGGGTAAATGGTGACCATATGTTAATGTCAAGGCATCCAGGTGTGCTAGTCAAACACTGCACACAGGTACACTATTACAGAAAGGACATGCAGCAGTGATGGCCCATGTGTGTGGTATATCGTGGCCCATACAGGATGCATGCATAGGGCTATAGTAGGATGAGCATGCAGAACACGGCTCTGTGTTGTACTGCTGTGCCTGCACACTTTGCTGGTCCAGCTATGGAACACATCACCAGGCATCCCCAGAGGCATGCAAAGCACAAAACTACTCTTGCCTGTGCACACACAAACTCAATGTAATGGGGTGACACGATCACTTACGTGACTGTAACAGTCCAGCATGGCTCCATAGCCACCTCCCAGGATGCCAGTCAGCTTTGTAGGGTGCAATATTGAGGCTATTAGTTCCTCCGCAGGAGCTAGAGACAAGACAATGCAATACTGGGCTCACAGCCTGTGACCTGACAGTTTGACTCCACCTTGTCATTATGTCATTGGTCCTCCATTTGATGTTCCCAACCTTTTTTTTTTTACCTCTTCCTTGGTCATACTTCTGCTACCCACAGCATTAACAGCATCTGTGATGCCTTGCTGATCTCTGATTTGGTCACACTTCAATGGCTGGCAAAGTCTTCATATTCCAGATATGCCTGAGCAAGGTTGAGCACCTCTTTGATGGAGAACATATGCTTTCTCTTGCCATGATTCATTCATCTTGCTACCTGTTTGAAACAGGGATGGCAGACAACATTAAGCATGATACACATATAGCTGAGCATACAGCCAAAGTTCAGTGGCATGCAGGCCCCTTGTCCAGCTGATCAGAACCAGCACATGTCCCTCTCCAACAGTGCAGAGGACATTGAAGATTATGTGAGGAAATACAGGGAAGTTAGCAGAATGGTAAGAGCAGCCAAGGCAGCTAGAAAACTGAGGCTAGTGCAGGGGAAATTATTTTTTCAGATATATACAGGAGAAGAGGAAGAGTAAGGATCAAATTGTTAGGATCAGGAAAGGCAGTGGTTGGGTAGAAAAGGGGGCTGAGCAGGCAAAAGTACTCAACGCGTACTTCTGTTCAGTGTTCACAAGAGAGAGAGAGAGAGAGAGAGAGATGGGTCAGTACCTAAGGGGATAGGGGGTGGGATCCACATATGGGGTAATAATGGTGGAAGGGGTGATGGAGGATCTTAAGGTCCTGAGGGTAGACAAGGCATCTGGGCCAGAAGTAGTTCATCCCAGAGTGATGAGAGAGTTGGCAGTAGTCCTAAAAAGGGCCATTGGAAGACCTGTTCAACAACTCACTGGAAATGGGGTGCATGCCCAGGGATTGGAGGGTGGCGCATGTTGTGCCTTTCCATAACAGTGGGCCCAAGGATGAACCAGGGAACGACAGACCGGTGAGTCTTACCGTAAACATGGGACAACTGATGAAGACTGTCCTTAAGGAAAGGCTGGTAAAATTCCTTAAGGATAATGATCTCCAGGATGGCAGGCAACACAGGTTTGTCTCGGGCTGATCCTGCCAGATGAACTTGGTTGACTTTTTTGACTGGGACACATGGGCACTGGACAGGGATCATGAAGTGGACATCCTCTACCTGGATTTCAGCAAGGCCTTTTAAATCGGTGCCTCATGGTAGGTTGACCAGCGGGTTGAGCAGTATGGCAACAGGACAGAAACTGGTCAGATGGGTCAAGAACTGCCTTCAGGATAGACAGCAGAAGGTGGTGCTGGGAGGGGGGCATTGGAACCCAGGGCAGAAACAAGTAGAGCTGGGACCAGTTCTGTTTAACATCTTCATTGCCAACATCACAGTAGGCTCAAGAAAAAGATCAGTCTCTTTGCTGATGACACCAAGATCTTTGCGGAGGTGGATGGGGGGGGAGGATGGTATTTGGCATGTCTGGAAGAATGGTCTCACACTTGGCAGCTTGGATTCAATGCCAAGAAGTGTAAAATGATGCATTTAGGAGCTAGGAACCCAGAATACAGTTATAGACTTGGGGGGGTGCAGTTATCCAAGACAATGAGGAGAAGGATCCAGGGGTACTGGTAACCAGGGAAATGAACACTCAGCCCAGTGCGGGAAGGCAGCGGCAAAGGCTAACAGGATGCCAGGGTGCATAGCAAGGGGGATTACTTCTGGGCATGGGGAAGTCATTTTGCCCTGTACAGGTCCCTGGTGAGGCCGCATCTGGAGTTTTGTAAGCAGTTCTGGCACCACTACTTAAAGAGGGACATCAAACTACTGGAAGGGGTACAGCAAAGGGCAACAAAAATTATCCTGAGGTTGGGGGATAAACCTTATGAGGAGAAACTGAGTGAGCTCAATATGTATACCCTGGAGGATAGAAGAGAAAGAGGGGGCTATGAGTGAGACCTTCAAGTATCTGAAGGGCATGAACAGGCACTGTGAGTTTGTTCAATCTAAATGGTGGAAGGGAAACAAGAGAACGCTCTCTGAAGTTGGAAGGGGCAGGTTCAGGAGGGAGATGAGGAGACACTATTTTACAGAAAGTGTGGTTGCAGGGTGGAACATGCTGCCAGAGGAAGTGGTGTCATTAAGGACAGTGGGGAGCTTCAAGAGGAGGTGGGACAGTTTTAAAGGGAGGGTGCAAACCATGAGGGGAGAGGGGATGGATGAGAGGGAAAAAGTGGGAGTGGGGGCAGTTGTAGTATAATGTACTGAAGTGCTGTACACTCGAACAGACTAGCTAGACCGTAAGTCCTGTATCTGCTGGCAAATTCATATGTTTGTATGTTTGCTCAATTTATATAATACTGGTGCAATTAAGCATGCTAATGAATGAATACTATATAAACCAATAATGCTATGCAAATGCAGAGTTTGCTCTTAGGATGCAAAATTAGCTAATTTGCATACGATGGTGCCTATTCACTAATGGAGTGTAAGGTACATGCTGAAGTCACATAGCTAGCTCTCATACCTCTGCGGCCTGGACAGGCACAGAGTGCGTGGTATGCACTACCTCAAGCACCCACACATCACTTGTCCAGGTGCACAGGTTTGCAGTGGGTGGCTAGCTATGGAGGGGTGAATCCAGGCAGGCATCCAATAGGATACCCTACCCAGGCCCTGGAGTGGATATCTCGTACCCTGGGAGTGGCGGTGTGTGGGAAGATGCGGATCCCACATTTAATAAAAGTACAGGCACTCACCTGAATGGCTGTCCCTAGCCCTCCCCATCAGCCTAGATGGCTAGGGCAACATGAAAGGTTGTCTCCCAGTCATACCATGGCCAATGGGTGTTAACCATGAGGGCATGCACTGGGTTACAGCAAGGTCCCAGCTGCCATACCTTGTGGTCCCCTGTGCCTGGCATTACACACCTTAGTGAATGGCACATACTGCAGGCACACCCCCTACAGTCCCCCCAACTGCCCCTGCCATTTAGCTGCCCATGTGTCTGGGGAATCGACTGTACAACTGGTTGGCACAATCTCTGTGAATGCCCCTGGGAGTCCATGGGCCCCCCCATTGCATGGCATTCCCACATAGGGTTGCCTACGCTCCTCAGATATGCGGTGTGTAGGCAGTCACTTTTTTTATGCATATGGTCTATTGTTTGAATATTGCTGTTACTGTAAGTCCAAGTAATATTGTATTTGCACTTTTGCTAACACTGATATTGCACTAATGTTACATCCATATTTGGCATGGACATGGCATCACACAGTATGGATGATATCATCATATGTGTGGGTATGCTCACTATGATGTTGTGCAATTGCAGCATACATGTGAAGCACTTGTCCACACATGCACACCAAGCACACAAGCCACCCCATTCCTGCTGCATGAAGACAGGCCCAACCACCCAGAAGAACACATATCACTGTGCTAATCGATGTTCATGCAGTGCTTACACTGAAATCTGCTGCATTAATGAAAAGGACACACCCATACAGCAACTACCTTATTGACAGAGCTGTGACTAGACAACACAGAAAAATGTCCTCAAGAAGGATCAGGCCTGAGCTGTAGTGGGACCAATGGTGGCCAGCAACTGAGCTGACAAAACTGATTGATCTGGTGATGATCAGGCAGGAGCAGTGGCTGGGTAAAGTGGCTGAGGCAGACCGCCCAATGTGTGAGATGTGGGCATCTGTGGGGAGGCTGAACAGCCACAGTACAGATGTCACAAATACCAGTGACAAATGTCACCAACGGTACAATGATCTGCAGAGATGGAGCATCGCCATCTGCAACAACTTCTAGTGATGGTTTAGAATGGCACTGTGCCAAGGCCAAGTGAGTAAAGGAAGCTCTATATATGGTTTTGGTGATGTTCTGTTTGCAATATTGTTTCCATGATAAGGTATCTCCTGGGTATTGTCTCTAATTGAATGCGCACTGTACCTGTGTGTCCCTTTTGTGCCCCCTCTGTCCTATGTGACCTGCCCCACTGTACAGCCTGATCTTACCAATGCAGGTGTATGGGGCCACTATCCCAAAAGATGTCCCATGTGCACTGTACATTACAGGACCCATTATGGATCTCTGAAGCATGCACCTACCATGACAGCAAAGGTGTGTAATAACACAGTAACGTGGCTGGTGTGTCAGGATGGATGACTTTGTCATGTAACATGTGGTCTACATATAAGTATGGTGGCAGGTGTACACAACAGCATTTTGTAGAGGCCAATGTCTCTTTTGTGTACACAGTCCATGTTATGCAGCATAGGTGGCAGCACGCATATTCCATGCAATGCATGGCGTGCTATTACACTTGACATGGTGTGTCACTCTTGGTCTGGCCAATGTGTTTGACTACACATATGGTACAATGTCCGCCACTACTATTGCTTGCATAAGGTGCCACATCTTTGCACAATGGTAAGACATGGCCCTGGATGGTCTTGTCCACCCACACTTTACACATGTGGCTGCTGGTGCACAGTACAGGTATTTGGGGATCTATACTGGTTAGAGTTTATGGTACTTTGCCCTGTGTTCTGCTGCATACTACTGATCACATCTCCTTTGTCCTCCTCCATAGACCCCAGGGCCCAGTAGAGTCAAGCCAGGGTCACAAAGCATCAGTGGTGTGGACAACACCAGTGGCATGAGACATAAGCTTGTGACAGGGCCCAGTGTGAATAGGTCACGGAAGGACGGTTTTCAGACACACATCCATATAAGTACCCTACATTGTGTGTTTCACCCTCTGGGTTGCATGTGCTCACTATGCTGCATGCTTCTGTTGTTGGAGACAGATGTTCATGTGTGCATCACCATGCTGCATGCATGACTGTGGGGACAGCATTACACAGTTGTGGGTGGGGCACTCACCCATCCTTTGGTGCATTATCCCACCACTGGCACTCTAATGTGTCAAGGTCTGTGCAGTTTGCTGTTGTTCATGTCTGTGTGGCAGGCATGCTGCTCTGTGTGTGAGTGTGTGTGTGTGTGTGTGTATGTGTGTGTACACTGTATCTTGGCATGTATTACACCATAGACAAAACAAAATCAGTGAGTTTCAAGAACTGAGGCTGAAGCTACAGTACATAAATAGAGTAAGCAAAGGGGGAAAAACAGTAGAGCTCACAGCACTGGTAAAAATGTTCAACTACAAAAAGGGACTTAGTTAATAATTGCTTTATTATTGATAAAAAAAATAGCAAAAAAAACAGCATGATAGCAGATACACATAACCTGGCTACAGTACCTCTTCTGTGTAAGTGTCTGCTATCCTGCTCTTATTTGATATTTTGTATCACTAATAAAGCAATTTTTATCTCAGTCCCTTTTTTGTAGTTGGAAGTTTTTACCAGTGCTGTCCACTCTACTGTTTTCTGCCTCCTATGCATTACACTATGCAGTGGTGAGACCCCTGTGCCACCGGCCGAGTGCACCAGCAAGTTGGTGGTAATGCTCACAGTCCCAGTTGTTACACAAGTCATTGTCAATTGGGTCTGTTGTGCCACATGGTTGTGACTATGTTTCCGTATCTGTCTGGTGGAGGTAAGCATGGTCCAGTGTTGTAGCAGTACACCACTGTGTCATGCTATGTGCATCCGTGGAAGTCTGTCTGCAGCAGTGCTCTCTCCAGTGCCATATGCATTGGGTGATACAAGATTCATTGTATCTCAACAGAGCCAGGCTTATGTTGCATGGGGTCAGCAGCAGGGAGGGCACTGGTGAGTATTGCATGTACCTTACCATACATGATCAACATTTTGATACAAAATCAGGGGTGTCTAACCAACAGAATGATGACCAGAATATAAGTATTCTATGGGACACAGGCAGGGCCATGTACACATTTAGACACAACTGTGTCTTCACAGGGCCACTGTCTCACATTGGGTCTATATTTGTTTATTTATTGAAATTGTGGAGTACACCAGTGAGCAGGTGCTCATTTATAGGTTCCACGTCCATTACAAGGACAAGGTACAGCAAGACAGTAGTACATGGTTAGATAGAGTTACAGTAGTACAAGTTTAAACAGAGTTACAGTACAAAATAGAATACAGTAATATGCTTTTTGACAGAGTTACTATGAGAAGCACACCGAGTTTTTTTTTTTTATGGAATCATAGGCAGCAGGTGATTGCCTGAGTCAGGTCAGGGCACCCTACAGGGTTTATTAATTAATTAATTAATTAATTTATGTATTTATTTATTTTTATTTAGTTTTTGTTGACCGGGTAAATGCACTAGACAAATTCTGCTTATTTTCAGGCACGAACCCAGGGGAGGGGGATACATAAGAATGGCAACTGCTTTGAACCAGATTAAACTGTTGGTGGTATGTTAGTGAATGGGAGGAAATTTAGCCAGGGCAACAGGGACATTCCCCTACTCTTCAGTAGGGGGCACTGTTGGACATGAGGATGGAGGAGGAGGTCGGCAGTCCGGTGCTGGAGATGGATGTGGAAGGAGCTGAGGGGTTAGCTCCCCCCTTGGTCTCTGTTACCTCAGGAGCTACACAGTTGGATCAGTTTGATGGTTTGCTACGACCTAAGGTTTCACCAAAGGATTCAAAGACACCGCAGGATACTGTGGATGATTTATGTTTGGACCTGGAATTAAAGAAGCATCAGCTTCTCAATATTATCGCAGAACAATAATCTCTCTTGGCCTTACGTGGTACTTCTGTTCTTGACAGCTTGGCTTCAGAGACTCACCTTCCCTCCAATGATCCAGAGGAGAATGACTCAGTAATTTCCCCCCAGACTGTGAAGTTGATGTCAGAGGAAGAGATGGAACGTGGCCTACCTGGTGCTGATATTCCAAACCCTGGAGATAGTTCGGGCCAGGTTCCACGGCTGTTGGACATTAATGTTTCTGGTGACCCAAGGACTCCTGAATTGAGGTCGCACAGACCCCTGAGTGAAGACGACAAAAAAAGGAAGTGATGGGTGAGTGCCTCGCCTGAGTATACATATGTTTCTCCTAAAATGATAATACTGGATACTTCTGTTGATGCTTCTCCACTTACACCCATTCAAGGGCTGAATGCTGTTGATGTGGAAAATGATTTGGTGCATGGGGTTAATTGGGCCCCAGAACAAGCTTTGGCCAGAGCCGGCTGGTGTCAGGAGAAAGATGGGTCCTGGATCTCAGATCCAGCTGTCTCTGTAATGGATATTGCACACTGCCCAGTTTCACAACCTATGGACCTGAATTTGGAGGGGCCAGGAGGTACTTCTTCACAAATAGAGCAGATTTGGGGTAAGGATGATTCTCTTGATGTTCCTATTAACAATGCAATGCCCATAGGGGCTCCTCTGGACTCCTCAGTTCCCTTAGACGCCTTACCTGTAATGGGTAATCCTAAGCCAAGACAGATGGTATGCCGTCTACTTTTTTACTGTCTGCTGCCCTAACCTTTGCCAGTTTATTTCATGCACCTATTGACTTGGCAAAGTGAAGGAATGCTGTGCATCTTCATTTTTTGGGATGCTCAGAAGACCTTCCTGATTGGTTTTATGTCGGGAAAGTACTGTTAAAGCAATCTATGGGCTTTTTCCCTGCCCGGTGTATGCCCTCATTCATACTCCACTGGAGAACTCATAATGATGTTAACTTTCGTTTCCAAGATGTTTTGGGCGAATTCTGGATTAGATACGCTCAACTTAAAACTAACTTCCTGTGGCAGGACTTCCAGGTGATCCCTTTGACAAAATAGACTTTTAAAGTGATAACGGTTTTGTTCCAAAATGAAGGGGTGAATGTGACTGATATAATCTATTGGCTGGAGAAATGCTGCAAGATCCAAGACAATTCTGAGCCCACCATGGACAATGAAGGATTTTGGAATGGGGGGTGGCATTTCAAGGTTAACCTTTCCCAATCAGATTCTGGATTTTCGTATCTTCCCAACTGTTTTTTTTTTTAGGGCAGGAAAAAGGTTTCATCTTTTACCCTGGCCAACCAAGTCATTGTTGCAAGTGTGGTTCGGCACATTATCTTAGCAGGACCTGTGATGTTTCTAAATGTTCTCAATGTAGCGAAACTGGGCATTCTGCTATTCATTTTTATAGTTCACCTAAGTGTTCCCTGTGTGAAGAGGATCATTCTTTCTCAGTGTGCCCCTGGGCTGCCCATAACACTTTCAATTCAGATGTTGTTATTTAGGATTACTATATTAATGTTGCTGGTAGACCTTTTCGTTCAGGGTCCCCTCATATTCCAGAATCCCAGGTTCAGCTGGTTTCCCCTTTGCTAGAAGAATCTGCCCTGGCTTCCTCTGTACCCCTCTCTGCACCTCAGTCGATAGATCCCCCATTACTGTGCATGAAGAACAGCCAGCTCTTTCAGAATGGGCACTGATTTCTCCACCTGAAGAAATTGTTGTGATGCCCCCCCCTTGCCCCAGGTACTGACTTTAGAATACCAAAAAAATGAAGGGCCAGTTTGAGAAATAAACATTCTTCATTGGCCCCTCCCCCCATTGTGGTTGAAGACATTGTGCCCCTGAGGAATACATTTTCTCTGCTCGCTGCTGAAGAGGTAGACACGGAGTCTGGTTCAGATTCAGCCTCTTTACCTTCTTCCCAGGTTGATGGGACTTCAGAAGGAGAACTTATACGAGATGTACCTATAGCAAAAGTCAAGAAAAAATGCATGGGTACAGGGGCCTGGCTCAAATTGCATCCTGATGCAAACCCCCCTGATTAATTCTTCTGCTGGATAACCCATTATATGATTTTTCCTTTGCATAACTGAATGTAAACAGCATTTGGTCCGAATGGAAAAGGACTTTGACCTTCTCCTACTTTTCCACTCATCCCTTTGATATTATCTTTTTTCAGGATACTTGTTTGATACAGTTGCAAAAATGGACTCAGCTAGTGTTGCTTGGTTATGGGGAAAATGTATTGGTCTGCAGGTGTGGATGTTTGTTCAGGGGTTGGAATAGCAATAGCTAACCCAGCAGCCAAACTAATCCACTTGGTTGATGTAGAACCGGGGAGGACCATGTTAATTGATATGGATTTTGGTATAGTACCCCTTCGATTGATTAACATTTATGCTCCCCAAAACAAGGCTGCTCATGTTGCCCTGTACCAGCAGATTTGGCCCTATCTTTTTACCAACAGGAAAATTGTTTTTGCCGGTGACTTTAATTGTAGCAGGTATCTTACAGACAAAGGGGCAGAAGCCACAGACATTTTCTGTGATGCCTCCTGTTTAAATTCTTTACTAACACAGGCGTCCCTGATAGACATATTTACTATTGAAGGGAAAACGCCACAAAAAAAACATATTTTAAGGGATCATTGGCCACCAGGATAGATTATGTGTTTCTGTCTGTCACTTTGGGTGTTCAACAAGCCTGGACAACCCAGATTATTTCATTTGACCGCGTTTTGCTCACTTTGATGATCTCTAATTTTGCACGGATTGGTCGCGGCCCAGGTTATTCGAAACTGAATTTGATGTTACTGCAGAATGCACTTATTCAGCAGGGTTTTCATGCAGTTCTGGAAGCCAGGAAATCAGTCTTTTTTATGTATGATTCCCCTTTAGACTGGTGGATCTCTACTAAATCTGATATTCAGGATTTAAAAAAAACAACAGGTAGATTAAATGGGAAATTAAAAACTGACCAATATACATATTATAGGTCTTGCCTACTGAAATTTTCTTCCCTGTATGATACAGCTTGTGAGGATTATTTAGAAGATATCCAGATTCTGAAAGCTCAACTTGCATCATTACAATATAATAGGTTAAAATCTTTAGAGGTCGAGCAATGATTTGACACTCAGGGTAAGTTTGCATTCGTAAATCCCTTTGATTTTTGCCAGAGTCAAAATCACGTAAAGCAGATTAGTAGCCTTCAGTTACCTGATGGCTCCTATGTTTCTGGCAAAGAGTATATTATGGTAGCAGTGGATGCATAAATGGCCTCTTCTTTATGGGACCCTGATTATTCACCCTAGCCCTCAGCTATCCAACTCTGGTTATCACTATGATTAAGCGCTAGAGGGCGCAAAATGCGTCAGGATTATTGTTGGAGAGGAAAGGAGGGGATGACCTGTACTCAGGAAGGACTGTTGTTGCTGGGGGCTCATTTGCCTGCTTGCACAAAATAAAATATAATACACCTTTTGCACCAGTCCAGGTATGCAAGAGTCGTATGTGCTGCCTGAAATCATTGCATGTAAAATGCCAAAGAGAGAACTGTGAGTAGCGAGTGCTGGCTTAAACATTTTTACTTCCTGCTTATCACAGAGTTGTTTGCCACAACTGTCAAAAGCTGATAAACTGTCTTTTGTTCTCCCATTTCTCAGAATGAATTTTTGACAATAATTGCTCACCTAAAAACTGGATCCTCTCCAGGGGTAGACAGATTGCCATATGAACTGTACAAGCTACTTAGTAATTTTAACAGAATTATTGGCAGTTTTTAATTGTCAATTATCATCTCCTAATATTCTTCCCTGCATGTCAGCAGGTTTCTTAATTTTGTTATATAAATCTGGTGATAGGGAATCACTTTCTAACTGGTGTCCCATTACTCTGTTAAATTCAGAGTTTAAAATCTTTACTAAACTTTTGAGTGTGAGACTTGCTCCTGTGCTTATGAATATTATCCATCCCTCACAAGCATGTACTGTTCTGGGAAGATCCATTATGGATAATTTAATAATGTTGCCGGAGGTCTTGGAATGTGGTCAGGAGGGGGAACTATTGGGTTTTCTGTTTTCTCTGGACCAAGCTAAAGCCTTCAATTGAGTTCCACATGATTTTCTATGGTTTTGTTTGGCTGCTTATGGGTTTCCAGATACATTTATTCACGTTATACAGGCTTGTTATAATAAAGCTATGACTATTCCTCTAATTAATGGATGGATGGGTCAGGAACATTTGGTAGCTAGAGGGGTCTGACAGGGGTGTCTCCTCAGCCGTGCACTGTGTATTATATTTATTGACCCCTTACTCCATAGACTCAATAATTTTCAATCCATTTCTGGACTTTCTTTTTCCAGTACAATCCCTGAATTGTGCACTTTGGCTTATGCAGATGATTTAATTTTATTTCTCTCTGACACAAATTTGTGCATATTAGCCAATCAAGAACTTTCATCTTATGCTTTAGTGTGCCAGTCTAGTATTAATTTCCAAAAAAGCAAATGCCTTTTAATTGGTGATGCTACTGCTCCCCGGGGAGAGGTTATAGGTATTCCAGTTATTTTGCAGCCTTGTAAAATGTTGGATTCATTTTTCGGACCAGGGGAATCTAACTCTCTTTAATTGGGAGATTTTATTGTCCAAGGCAAACCAAAAGGTTACATCTTGGAATCGATGGAGGATGTCCAAGTGAAAACGTATTTTCATGGTTAAAACTTTTTTATTATCTTTATTCTTACATTTAAGTGTGTGGGTTTTTTTTTGGCCTTCCATCATTGCTGGATACTAGAGTGTATAGTTGTTTCTTTTCTTGCATCTGGGGGAGTAGATTGAACCCTGTGAAAAGAAGCATTCTATATTGATCAGTGGCCCTTGGGGGTCTGAACATGGTTAACCCCATTTCCTTTTTTTCCTCTTTTTTTATTACACATAGTTTATGGGCAATTCTCCTAAATACTTCCAAGGTATGGGTTCCCTGGGTTTTACATAGATTTGGTATCTTTCTTTGAGACTGGCAGGATGATGCTGTCATTCCAAGACAAAAGAAGGTAGTGGATCTACCTTTTTCTTATAGATCCTGTTTTAGTAAAATTAAGTTGTGGGCACTGACCAGACACCAAGTCTCCTCAGTACCATGGAAACTTCTGTATTCCTTGAGTCAGGATAACTTTATCATAGCCAACACCATTTTTCAGACATGTTACCTGAGGAGATTAAGCAGATTTCAGCCATAATAACATCCTCCCATACACCTGTACATATGCCGGATGTGAACTGGTTGTCCCTTCACTCCAGACTTAATTTGAAATGAAATTTAAAAGATAAACTCAATAATGAAAGGTTTTGTCCAAGATCCACTTGATTTACACAAATAGAGACTATTGCTCACTTATTTTTTGAATGTCCATACATTCAGAGATTTTGGAAGCTGTTGCAGACTCATTGGCCTGGTTCACCTTTTTTTTTCCCATGACCCTGGAAATTTTGCTTTTAGGCATTTTCCCATATCAATGGACTAAACATGATAAAACAACGCTTTGGCTGTTTTTAACTTTTTTTAAATATTACATCTGGAATACCCAGTGTCGTTTATCATTACAACAACAATTTATCTCCAAAGATCAGTTGTTTGAACAAGTTTCATTGAATTTATGAAAGTTAAAAGCTCAAGAACGTTGTTCTGTGCCTTTTCAGGTTTTCCAGTCTTGGTGGCAGTCTGTTTCTTGGGTGTACAGTGAATTGTCCTGTTGCCTTGTGAGAGTCACAGGTAGGATGCATTACCAATGGATGGGCATGTTACCTTCCTTCTTTTCTGGTTTTCCCCTTTTTTATTTTCTACCTTTTTGATGTTGTATGATGTGATACTTACTTGTATGTTCCTTTTAGTTTAAAGACAAAATGATTCCCTTACTCTGTTCAGTACGGGGGGGGGGGGGTGTATGCTTACAGGAATGTATTTATCTTTTAGTTTTACAGTATGACATAATACTCTTTTCTGTTTATGTTTTTTTTTTTCCTTTATAATTTTGTATGAAGTAATACTGATCTTTTTGTCGGCTCTTTATGTTTTGGAAAAATGTGCCCTACTCCTTTAGTGGGGGGGAGGGGGGTCATTTAAGTTTTAGAAATGTTTCCTCTGATTTTTAACCTTTATGTTGAAAGCAATTTTGTACTGTTTATCTCTGATATTTTTTGAGTTATTTTTCCCCTTTATGATTTACATATTATTGTGTGAAACTCCCACAGATTGTTTATTACCTGTTGTGTAAGTTATACACATGTTTCCCTAATTCTTTAGTGTGGGATGGCAGTGGGTATGTTTACAAGATTTCTGTCAATGTTTAGGGTAGCACGTATGCTGTGATTCTTATGTTGTTTTTTTTGGTTTTCCTTTATGATTGGTATGATGCAATACTATTTTATTTGAATGTTCTTTTCAGTTATGAATAAAAAATTCCCCAACTGGACTGTAGGGGGCCTCACTGCTGCTTGGCAGCTAGCCAAGATGGTGGACAGCAGCCCCGGAGGGAGGGTGGAGGTAGCAGAGCCAGGGGAGAATGCACTTCCTTCTGCACTGTTGGTATTAGAACAGCCCAAAGATAGAAAGCAGCCTATGGAAGTAAATATAGAAATGCAAAATACTGAGGAAAGTCATGACATGGAAAATGTAAGCCAGAGACCTGTGGAAACTATGGGACATAGTGAAAGCAGTAGTTCTGCAACAGAAAATGAGCTAACAACAACAGACGTGGTAGGAAATAATCCAAAAGCCCTACAACTGCAACAACAATTGGAGTGGCTGTCTTTATTTTGGAACATGTCCCTGCAGCATAAGATTCAGTGTTTGCAAAGTGACTGCACTGCTGATGCTGTCAGAGGTTCCCAGCTGAGGAAACAGCTGCCAGAAACTCCATCTGCCAGAGGATCCTGTGAGAAACCTGCCGCCCATACCTTGAAGCGACTAACAGTCAGTACTCACAAAAATCAGTTAAACGCAGGTCTTGTGCACAACTTACAGACTTTACCTGCTAAAGTAATAAATGCTCCCAATCAAGCTTGGTTTGTTGATACTGCACTGCAAGGTGCAGGCTAGGAGAAACAACCAAACACAACACACTGGATATCGTGCTTATCTCCAATTCGGATGCCTGACATTACCGACTTTCTTGAATTAGCCACAATTAACACAGGCTCTTCTGATACCATGATTGAAACCCCTACTGACCCTTTAGCCTTACCTACTGAACTAACTTTAACCCAACATCCAGTCTCGCAAATGGGGCCTAATACAAGAGTACAACAAAAAAGAAATAAACACCAAAGTACTTTCACAGGCTGCAGTTCCATTAAATAAAAACAGCCTGATGGACAGAAAAAAAAACTCTTTCCTCACTGTTTCATTTGCTTGTATTACCTGCACACTGGCAAAATGCAGTCCGGTTATCTTATGTAGGAGGCATGCCTGAACCCCCAGATTGGTTGTTTGTGGTGCGTAGCCTGCTGAAAGATTCAATTACATTTTTTTCCCCACAAGATCTATGCCCTGATACACATCTCAGGAGAAACTAACTTTGATACACGCTTTAAAACCTCCCAGAGCTTGGAACACTTCTCAACTAAATACCATTCATTGAAACAAACTGCCTTATGGACTCCTTTTCTAGTCATACACTTAACTAAGCTTGCATATAAAACCATCACCATTTTGTTCAGGAATGAAAGAGTTGATATTTCTGATGTAATATACTGGTTGAAATTATGATGTACAGTTATGGGGGACCTAGGAGCAATTCTGGATTCAGAGAACATCTGGATTGGGGGATGGAAAATTTAAGTATTATTGAAATCTGCAGATTCTGGAATAGTACACCTACCAAATTCCTTCTTTATTGGGAGGGATAGGAGTGTATTATTCTACCCTGGTCAATTTAAGGCCTGCTATAGATGTGGAGACCCCTCTCACTTAAACAGTGCTTGCGACAGGATAAAATATAAACTTTTTGGGGAAATGGTACATCAAAGTTCGTATTGTGTTAGTGAGTGCAAGTGTAATCTTTGTGAGGAGGTAGGCCATACCTTTCAAAATTGTACTTGGGCAACACATAACCAAGAACATCATGAAGCAGGTGCTGACCAACAACTACATTATTTCACAAGCTCGAAAGGCAAAAATCAGGAACAGATCAGGGCCTGAGTAGCCTCCCCCTCTGCAGTCCCCTCCACCTCTACTACCCCCCCCCGGATTCCCCCACTGCAGAAGCCTACCAGGATATCCCCCCCATCCTCTTTATGACCTATCTCTGAAGGATCCTTAGAACAGCCAAATGTTATGACAAACATGCCCCCCATAGAACCAGTCTCACTACCTCATGGACGGTAAGCCAGAATAAAACTGAAAGCTACCCCCCCTCTCTAAAACTACAAAGACTTCTCCTATTACCCTATCAAATCAGTATGAGCTTCTCCAGGAAACCTCAGCAGAGTCAGGGGATGACTCAGACTCTTCCTCCTTCACCTCTTCCCACCTTGAAAGTACCACAGACACCGAGATATGTAGAAAAGGAAGGGGATCACAGAAAAGGAAAGCAATGTCCAAAATGAAGGGGACAATGGGTAGTGGTAAGAAAAAAATAATGTCACAAATATCCAACTGGGAGAAATGTCTCCTCTTCCTCTACATCATTGTGCTAGATACAATACTTTTCACTGCTGTACTATCAATGTGAACAGTGCTAAGACTTCTGTACCTCAAGGAATAATATTTTTACAAGACACTCATTTTCACACTGCCCACGAAATCAGACAAGCCCAGAGAGAATGGCTGGTAGGCCCTTCCTTTTGGTCAATAGGTCAAGAAGCCTGCTCTGGAGTAGGTATACTGTTAAATTTTTTAGACTTTAGAATTTTGAAACTCTTTGATTTAGTCCCAGGAAGAATCCTTATCTTAGATGCTCTGATACAAAATATACCTTTCCGCCTCATTGATCAATATGCTCCACAAACAAAATCACATCGAATAAAACTTTTATCTTGTATACAACCTTATTTACACACTTCAAAACACATTGTATTTGCAGGAGATTTCAATTGTGGTCTCAGTTTGGAAGATAAAAGTGTGCAGGCTAAAAGAAAGAAAATTGTTTGTGATTCTCTAGCCCTATAAATAATGCTTAATAATGTACACCTACATGATGCATACTTACAATTCACAAAGCAGCACACCCCTATTTTTCAGAAAGGTGCACTGACCACCAGGATTGATTTTATATTTACATCCCAGTCCCTGCCTATTACTTCATCTCAGGTCTCTATTGTAGCCTTTTCTGACCATGGAATAGTGTCCATTTCCTTTGGTAAAAACTCATTCTTCTCTAAAAGCCCTGGATTGTGGAAGTTTAATACTGTTCTTCTCTATGATTTAAATTTTCATTAAAATTTAGTTCAGTTTTTAATGGCCCAAAAATCAGTTTTGATTTGTTATGATTCCCCCACTAACTGGTGGGAAGACACCAAGTTAGATTTAAGTTGCTTTTTAAAACAGTATAGTACAACCAAAAATAACACTATATATTTAACTTATCTTCAGCAAAGAATCCATTTACAAAACTTATTTACCATATCAGAATCTACAGGCCAAAACCTTGGTAAGCAAATAACACTTGTACAAAAAAAAATCATTCCTCAAGCAAAAACAGGGCAACTATATCACCAGCAGAAGTTTGGTACCCAGGGTACTGCACAAGTGATTTGCCCCTTTGAACATAATTCCTGTTGTGTGGAGAAAAAAACCATGCTTAGCCTAACTGATTCCTCTGGTGTGCGACATACATCAAAAGAAGGAATTTTGAGAGTAGTTACTAGTTATGATAATTGTCTTTTTTCTTCCATCGGGACAGAGAGTACTGAATTTTCAAATTACCTTCAGGACATTCTGATACCAGAAATCCCGCACTCATATTCTTACTGGGATTAGACAACCCATTTCTCCAGAAGAGGTGGTAGAGTGTATACACCAGTTAAAAAATAATACCACAGCTGGGCCTAATGGCCTGTCAAATGAACTATGCAAAATACTGGGTTAACATATAGGATCAGAAATGGCTACTGTCTACAATAGTATGTTATATTCTGGGAATATTCCACCTGGAGCCTGAAATCTCAGCTCGCTGCATTCTAGGTGGGCAACCCCCCCCCCCCCAGCACTCTGCCGACTGCGGCATGTAGACTCCTGCTCCCTGGAGCCTGAAATCTTGGCTCGCTGTATTCTAGGGAAAACCCTCCCCCAGCACTCTACCGACCGCGGAAGCAATGGACGCTCCTGCTCCCACCTGGAGCCTGAAATCTCGGCTTGCTGCATTCTAGGTAAAGGCTTCACTCTGCAACATTTGCCAGTAGACTGCCGTGGGGTGCTACCTCACTGTAGCCTAAGGACTCCGGGATTTTTTGTCCCCACAGCCTCACTGATTGTTTTTGACTACTACTGTGGGGTGCTACCTGAGAGTAGCCTTGTTTGGACTTTTGAGTATCTGTCTCCCAGCTTTAAAGATTATATACATGTCTGATTTGTTTTTACTTTACATAGACATGAAGCCTGTTAAATCCTGCATTCCAGGCTAGCTTTTTAGTTGGTTGTTTAACGTACTACTAGCTTTTGTGGAAGGATTTCAGTTAATTTGTGTCATAGCCTACCTGTTACACTCTTGTGTGGCCATGGTTTTAGACTCTGCGAATGCGCAGTGTGACCTCAAACTGGAATTCCCTTCCCGCTGCATACTAATCCCTCTCCTTTGTCTTGTTACCTTTACAGGCGGGCAAACTCCCCCCCAACACTCTGCCGACCGTGGCAGCAACGGGCGCTCCTGCTCCCACCTGGAGCCTGAAATCTCGGCTCGCTGCATTCTAGGTGGGCAAACCCCCCCCCAGCACTCTGCCAACTGTGACAGCAATGGACGCTCCTGCTCCCACCTGGAGCCTGAAATCTCGGCTCGCTGCATTCTAGGCGGGCAACCCCCCCCCCAGCACTCTGCCGACCACGGCAGCAACGGACCCTCCTGGTCCCACCTGGAGCTTGAAATCTTGTCTCGCTGCATTCTAGGTGGGCAAAACCCCCCCAGCACTCTGCTGACTGCGGCAGCAATGGACGCTCCTGCTCCCATCTGGAGCCTGAAATCTCGGCTTGCTGCATTCTAGGTAAAGGCTTCACTCTGCAACATTTGCCAGTAGACTGCCGTGGGGTGCTACCTCACTGTAGCCTAAGGACTCCGGGATTTTCTGTCCCCACAGCCTCACTGATTGTTTTTGACTACTGCTGTGGGGTGCTACCTGAGAGTAGCCTTGTTTGGACTTTTGAGTATCTGTCTCCCAGCTTTAGAGATTGTATACATGTCTGATTTGTTTTTACTTTACTTAGACTTGAAGCCTGTTGAATCCTGCACTCCAGGCTAGCTTTTTAGTTGGTTGTTTAACGTACTACTAGCTTTTGTGGAAGGATTTCAGTTAATTTGTGTCATAGCCTACCTGATACACTCTTGTGTGGCTGTGGTTTTAGACTCTGCGCATGCGCAGTGTGACCTCAAACTGGAATTCCCTTCCCGCTGCATACTAATCCCTCTCCTTTGTCTTGTTACCTTTACAGGTGGGCAAACCCCCCCCAGCACTCTGCCATCCACGGCAGCAATGGACGCTCCTGCTCCTACCTGGAGCCTGAAATCTCGACTCACTGCGTTCTAGGTAAAGGCTTTACTCTGCAACATTTGCCAGTAGACTGCCGTGGGGTGCTACCTCAGTGTAGCCTAAGGACTCCGGGATTTTCTGTCCCCACAGCCTCACTGATTGTTTTTGACTACTGCTGTGGGGTGCTAGCCCAACGATGCTTCGCGTCGTCTGCCCCGCCCGCACCAGCCACCCACCCACCCAAAGGAAGCCCTCAATTTATCGGTCCGCACTCCATTACATCACTTCGGTTTGCCAAATTACTAAGTCCCCACTTTCCCATTTGCAGGTTATACCTACTAGCCACTATAGGTCACTGTGCCCCCTGCCTATTGCTTCCTGCCATCTAACTCTACACTATCCCTGTGTTGTCCCCCTTACCCCTCTTCTCACCTCTCCCATCCAAATCCACCCCTACCATCTCCTCCTCTATCATCTAAGTTCCCCCATTTCTTCACTTCAGTTCTCCCACCCTCACCAATCATGCCTGCACACCTCCTGCCTACCTGTCTCTCTCTCTCCTCCTCCTCCTATTGCCTTCAGCTAACCCTAGTGTCCCTGTTAACCGGCAGCCTCACTACTCTAGCTATCCGACTTGCCCTCCTGCTCTCCCCTCCTTCTATGCCACTGCCCTCCCCCTCCTTCCTCCTCCACTCACCCTATATGCTCCTCTCCACCTCACCCCCCATCTAGACACTACCTTTCCTCCCCCCTTTGCTCCCTCAGGCATCTTATCACTCCAGCCTTCCCAGCCTGTGCTGCCTACCCACCCTGTGCTACGATACCCCCCTTCTCTTCCTATCTCTCCCGGTGTAAACTCTCCTTCTGCCACCCTCTGTCCAGGGCGGCTCTCCTCCTTCTGCTCCTGACTGGTAACATACATCCCAATCCCAGTCCAGCTTGCAAAGGCTCCTCAATGGAATCCTCTGGACTTCGTATTGCTTCCATAAACATATGTAGCCTCCTTAAAAAATTAGACTCTCTCCATTGCTGGTTTGCGATTCATAAACCTGACGTTATCTCAATAGTTGAAACTTGGCTGTCAGACTCTACCCCTGACTCCCTGGTCTCACTCCCTGGCTAATCCCTCTATCGGGAGGACCGTGTTGGTAGGTGAGGTGGGGGCTGTACCATTTATGTCAAAGACCCTCTCGTTGGACTAGCCCTCCCAGCCCCTGTCCTTGGCTTCAGGGCTCAGGCCCTAACCCTAAAACTATCTCCTGATCCCTCTAGGGGTCCCATCTACCTGACTACAGTGTACATACCTCCAAAAAATCAAGCACAGGCACTAGGTCCGCTAATTGATTATCTTACCTCCCTACCCCACTTCTCTGACCAAATCCTAGTGGGGGACTTGAACGTCAATTGGCTTAGCCCTTCATCCACTTCCTCCCGTGACACTTTTGCAGCTATTGACCTAACTCAACTAGTCTCCCAACCCACTAGAGTGAATCCTAGAATGGGCTTTAGCACACTCCTTGATGTGGTCCTCACAAACTGCTCTAACTGCATCTGCAGCATCCAAATCCTCCCGGACTGTCTTAGTGACCACTCCCCTGTTCTCTTCTATTGGTCAACCTCCTTGCCCAAACCCACAGCACAAACTACCCTTCGGCGGCATCTTAGACCTGGTGGGCTGAAAGGCCTTAAGCATCTCCTAGCCCTCATAGACTGGTCCATACAAAATGCTCTGGATATTGACGCGGCCCTTACCTTCTTTATCCACACCTTCAACTCTGCCTGTGACATTTTTGCACCCATAACTGCACGCCGGTCCAAAGTAAGGCATGCCCCCTGGGTTACCCCCACCCTGTGCCAACTTCTTAAGCATAGGGATAATCTATGGCACATTGCCACGGAAACAGGCCGCCCAGTTGACAGGCAGGCCTATGCTGCTGCCCGGAACAAATGTACATGGGCCATCCACAAAGCGAAGGCTGAACACTATCAAGCCTCCCTCACCTCCTCATGGTAGAATGCCAGGACCTTCTGGGACAACATCAAGCAGCTGAATGGTGGCATGTGTTCCCCCCCATCTTCGCTTATCAACATTAATGGTTTGGTCTCCTCAGACCCTGTCCTTAGTGCCAACCACCTCAACAAATCTTTCACGGACCTTAGCCCGGTGCTCCCAGATAATTTCTTCACCCCCCCTCCAGGTCTGTCCCTATTCTCCCATGCCCCTTGTTCTACCTGCATCGTGTCACTGCCCAGGAAGTCAGACCTTACCTACTCAAGGCCTTAAAGAGTAACACTCTTGGCAATGACTCCCTTGATCCCAGTCTTCTCCATCAGGTTCTGGATCTGGTTATCTCACCAATCACTTGCCTCTTTAATAAATCTCTCTGCCTAGGGCAATTCCCCTCTGCCTGGAAGATTGCTACTGTCACCCCAATACACAAGGGTGGTGATAGGACTCTCCCTGGCAATTATTGGCCTATCTTAATTCTCTCTCCTCTCTCTAAGGCCTTAGAAAAAATTGTGGCCACCCAAATCTCTGAATATCTCGATAAATATAGCATCCTCTTCCCAGAACAACATGGTTTCAGAGCTGGCCACAGCACCAATACTGCCCTCCTGGAGTTCTCTAACTTTCTTCATGCCTCGCTGGACTCTGGCTCCTTAGCTGGTGCTGTGTTCATTGACTTATCAAAAACCTTCGATACTGTCTCCCACCCCCTCTTGCTAGTTACCCTTAGTCACTTAGGCTTTGCCACTGGGCCTGTTTCCTGGTGCTCCAGCTGCTTGTCGGCCCACTCACAATGTGTGAAAATTAATGGGACACTTTCCAGCACCTGCCCTATCTGCTCCAGAGTCCCCCAGCACTCCATTCTTGGGCCCTTGCTCTTTTCCCTTTTTCTCAACTCCCTGCCCAATGAATGTACCACTAAAATCCTACTTTACGCAGATGATGCTGTACTCTTTGCCTCCAACCGTAATCCCATCTCACTTCAGGATTCTCTGCAGGAATCCTACAATGATGCAGAAGCCTGGTTTACTGAGCACAGACTCATAATTAATCTAAAGAAAACCAAAACCATGCTCTTTGCCCACCCCCAAAATAAATCCAGTAACTATCCTCTCTCAGTCCACTCCACCTCTAAACTCCCTATTGAGCTAGTTCACTCTTATAAATACCTAGGTATAACCTTTGACCCTGCCCTCTTTTTTCATGCCCACATCTCTGCCCTTGCCTCAGCCTCTAACACTTGGCTGGGTATCCTCTATCGTCATAAAAACTGCCTCCCCATGGATGCCCTCCGACTTGCAGTCACATCCTCAGTTCTATCCCTAGTAGACTATGGCTTACCTGTATATGGTGCAGCAGACCAGACTGCCCTGCACAAGATCTACCTCACCTTAAAAAAGGCCTGCAGGCTCATAACTGGGGCTCCTAGACTAACCCACACCTGCCTTCTTTACACCATGGCTAATCTACTCAACCTAGATGAGCGTCTCAAATACCAAACCTGCCTCCTAACAAAAAAATCACTCCTTGGTCTATCCCCACCAGGTCTGTCAGCCACTATCCACCGAGCAAACCCTACAGTGCATATCCGCATATCCTGCAAAACTGCACTGGTTATACCAAGGGCGAGAACCTCTCAAGGTCAAAGGGCTTACCCTACAGAGCCCCCTGTTGGTATAACACCCTCCCCGGCGGAATCACTGATGCCCCCTCATTATCTTATTTTAAAACTAGCCTTAGAAATCACCTGCTCTCAACACACAGCTGTAGCTGCCTCTAAGCCTCCTCCTGTTCTTCCAGACAGAGCTCGCTGAGCAGCTCTCTGACCTCCAGACCAGCTCTACCTTTATTTGCTACTATCTTTCCCACACTCCTCTTCTGATGTCTTCCACCCAGCCTTACCTTTATCTGCCTACTGAATCAATCTGCATGTATCTACTGTATACTGTCTACTATGCAAAGCTCACCTGCAAGCTTATTGTATACTGTGCTTGACATATGCCTGCAATTTTGCCTGACTCCTAACTGAACTCCGATTTTTGTCTGCTCTGATGTTTGTTGCTTGCACTGTTTGTCCTCTCTGTGATGGGGTACCTTTGTAAATGAGCCTCTGGCTCAAAGGTTGTTAAACTGATGTTCAAATAAATAAATAAATAAATAAATTTAGTAAAGATACATTAATATTTCTACATAAAAAAGGTGACAAAACTAATTTAAACAACTGGAGACCAATCTGTAAATTGTTAACCAAACTACTAACTAAATGCTTACTTCCACTAGCAGAATTAGTTATTTCATCTGAACAAACCTGTTCTATCCCACACAGGAAAATTCAGGACCAGTTAATTCTGGTCCAGAAAATAGTAACACAGAGTTCCTCCATAGCTTATCCAGGGTATATAATTTCTCTTGACCAAAAGAAGGTGTAACCCCCCTGCAAATGGGTTTCCCAAAAAGTCTTCCAAGAGCTTGATTGAATGCTCCAAGCCTGAATAGTGTTTGGCGTTTAAGCCGTTTATCTGTGAGTGCCTCTGGTACTGTCTCTTTAAGAGCTGTCTGTCTGTACACATAATTAATTTGGATGGTGGTCTGTGTGTTTCCCTGCTTGAGTCCCGCTTGAGCTACTGCCAAATCACTCTGTTTCTGCCATTGCTAAGTAGGCAGAAGGAGCACTCTTCAAAGATGTAATTGTTTGCTTGTAACCTGTTAGAGTAATAATGAAAATGCAGTTTGATTTAACCTGCTTTCTTGTAGCAAGGACAGTGCAGAGTAGCTCCCTCATGTTGGTTCTGAACTGCTGAATTGGACTAATCAGTGTAGGGGGGACCTTTAAAATGGAGCCTGCTGCTGGCAAATCAGAACTTGGACTCTCAATGTGGAGCCAGCCACCTATGTAGTGTATGGCCAATGACTCTGGGAAATGTAGTTTTGACCTTGGTGCATTTTTCCACCAACAGGGGGAGATTATTGTGAGTGACAGCCGGACCAGCCAACAGAATAGTGTGGAGCTAAAGGAAATGCACTGCTCTGGGACTGGGGAGATTAGATCAGTTTGGGCAGTGAAGAGACAAGGAGCTCTGTCCTTCTGCAGTGTAATGTTTAGTGCGGGCAGCGCGTGTAAGGCCCTGAGTTTTCGGTCTGCAGCCTGTGCAAGCACCCGTTCAGACTGAATCCGACCTGTGAGGAGAAGAAAGGAAATCTGAAGAGTAGAAACCAGGCTCACCCTTTAGAAGACTGGAGAAATTGCTGAATCGCGCTCAGTCTGTCAGGAACTGAAGCTGCTTTGTGTTCTCCCGGGTATCGTGCAGTAATTGCGGTCAGGATTGAGAAGCAACCTGCCTGGTATAGTACTTTCTTTTACATATAAATGTGTGTAGTGCTTGTGGAGAATCGTGTTTCAAATCCCTGTACAGTAAATAGAGTGCATGAAGCTGGAAGTAAACCCCAGGTTAATCAGACTACATCTATTTGCTCTAAACTGCAGTGAGGTCTAGTCACAGGACCTTGTCACATGGTCTGCTCCTCCTGGCAATCCAGGACAATCTGCCTTCCATCCAGTTCCCAGCATTGGTGTATGAGTACAAAGCAGGTAGCATCCTGCCATCTGTTTATCGATTGCAAGTGTGTCATCTAATTGTTGCTTTTTTTTTTCATTTCTTCACGAACTGAGCCCTCCAGCTCCGGATTACAATTGGGTATTGTGCAAGTGTTTTTTCCATTACAGGGCCCCAACCATCTGCACCGATCCTGGCTAACCCCTTCCATCCTGATTACCCAGTGAAAGTGACAATTTTGACTCTGAATATGCGCACAGTACTGTGATTATTAATGTGTTTAACCTAATTAACCTGATTCCCCCCTTCCTTGTTACAGCTCCTTAAATAAATCAGATCTGTTGGGTTTAGCAAAGTTACAGTGGCTGAGGTATTCTTTTATGTTAAAGTATTGTACTGTGGTTTTTGCACTGTATCATCTTGTTTTACAGGGGGCCCCAGAGTCCAGTCGACAGAGCCATTCCTGGGGGTAAGTGTACATTGTGAAGACATTCCTAATGCATTGTGTGGGCCACTAGTGGGAAGAAAGGTGGGTTACAGTGTCCCAGAGGGCTGTGACCAAGTTAGTTTAACTACTGCAAAACCTGACCTTTGGGTGGAGGCCCCCGCCATTGGACCTAGGCCCCTCAACCTGTTAGTAGTTAAGCAAGCAGGGGTAGTAGCCCTTGGGATAGCACCACCTAGGGGTTACATCTTGGAGGCACCACTGGGATTAGCTACCCCTAGTGGCCACATTTATGAATCACTGGTAAAAATAAATGGGTACCCTGACAGAAGTGGCTGTGCACCGGTTGGTGGAGTGGTGCACTGGGGAGGAGATCGACACCCCAAATGCTATGCTTATCCTGGACATCCCCCTGGGTATCAATATGGACACTGTACAGGGAGTACTTTCCAAGGTGGAGGGTTTACAAAACCCTGTGGTGGTGGAGTCGACATGCTAATCTGCTCACCACACTTTCCTAGCCTAGCAGGGGTTTAAGAATCCCATAGATAGCTCAAAGTGCCACAGACTGTACCCCAGAGGGAGCCCTCACTGCCTGGAAAGTGATAAATAAGGACAGTAAAGACCCAAGGAGGAATGAGCCCCCTCCCACTATCTGAAACATTTGAGGAGAAATTTGCTAAATGGTTGCTGGGGGAAGGGAAAACTGTGGAGGACTTGAAGAAACTATTCTTGCCACCTGGGGGTGTTCCTCCCCCAACACTCTCTCCCACTCCAGTACCTGTTATGGAGTCTGAGCCAATGCAGGCTCCTGTTTCTGCACCTGACATTAGTCATGACTCTTACCAAAGGTTGAGGATCTTCTCTGGCACCCTCCCCACCCCCCAGGAGGAGGATGATTGGGACACCTGATAGATTGTGTTGCCCCCCGATACCTGAATGGCAGTGTGTGGAGGCTGAGAAATGAAAAAGAATCATAGAAAGTCTGAGGGGTCCTGCCCTAGAGGCCATTAAATTGTTGAGGTCCACAAATCCTGATGCATCTGCCCAGAAGTACCTATCTGTGCTTGAAGACAACTTTGGAAGCATTGAGTCAGGAGAGAGATTGATGTGGAAATGTCAAGGTACAAAACAGTTGCCAGAGGAAAGTTTTTCTGCATATGTTACTCACCTGGAGAGCTCTGCAGAAGGCTTACTGAAAAGGTGGGGTAGCTACCAGTGACTTAAACCGTGTAAGGTTAGAGCACCTACTACAGCATGCAAAGCATTCTAAATTGCAGCTTCTTCAATTAAGGCTCCCAGACTTAAGGGGTAACCCACTGGACTATTGTGACTTAATAAAAGAACTTTGGGAGGTTGAAGATGAGATGGGGGATTCTAATTTTGGGGTGAGCGAATCCCAAGTGATCACAGCATCGGAAGGTCCTTGTGAAGTGGGGACCAATGAGGGTGTGCCACCATGGGGTGAACTGCTGAGAGAGATAAGGGAATTCAAAAACAATCTCTTTATGAAGGCTGTGCCTGCAAGTACAGGCCCCAACCTATATCCAACTGCATCTGCTATGGGGGTGGGGGTACCCACTAAGGCATCTCCTGCTGACAACAGCTCAAAACTCAATGTCTTGACCATGGAAGTTGGGAAATTGATGAGATGCCTCCAAATGATTATCACACCACAGACAGAGATGGCACCAAGGTGTCCAGTTAGCGGTACCCCCATCCTGGCTCCCAGTGTGACGCCTCGGCCAGCTCAAACTCCAGAAAGTATGTTTTGCTATAATTGAGGGAAGGATGGGCACATGAAGAGAGAATGCAGGTCCCCAACAGACACAGACAAAGTTGTATACAGGCTACAAGGAGAGCTTTGGAGGACAAGTCAGTGGTTGAAAGGTACACAAAATGATCCCAGTGAGGATCCAAAAAATGCTAACTCACGTCCCTTTGTGGCAAGGTCAGTTGCCCAGGCCCCTGCTACCACCTCTCCAGACTGGTCTCGAATATTGGGTCCCTCCATGGAGACCACTGTAAAGGTGAGTGGAGTGCCTACAAGAGCTTTACTAGACAGTGGCTCCCAAGTGACAGTTATATTCCAAGACTGGTATCAGAAGCACTTGTCTGATGTACCCTTACAACCACTGGAGGGGCTGCATGTCTGGGGGTTAAGTGAGAAGGCCTACCCCTACTCTGGATATAATGGAATTTGGCAGTCTTTTCCCACCTCCATGGCTGGGGTGGCAGAGCAAGTAGACACCTTGGCCTTAGTGTGTCCCCCTACTGGACTGTATGATGGGGTTCCTTTACTGATTGGGACTAATGCACATATGTTTGGACGGCAGGCACAGTTGTGTTATGAAAAACAGGGGACAAGGACTAGTAGAGCTTTAAGAATCAAGAAGGCCTATGAGGCATAGAGAAATGCTGAAAAAGTAGAACCAGAGGAACTGGTTGGAATTGTCTGGAAGAAGGATCCTGAGTCTCTGATCCTGGCACCAAATGCCCAGTGTACCTTACAGGGAGAGATCCGTACCAGAAAGGATGTCAAGAATAAAATATTAATGTTGGATGCACCAGGTGATGGAAAATTGCCAGAGGGACTGCTGGTAAAGCCTAGTATTTTGCCTGCTAGAGCCCATGCTTATGCCAGAAGGGTAATGGTTCAAGTTCATAATGTGTCTGACAGAGAGATTTGAGTAAATAGAGGTTGCATCCTGGCTAATGTGCATTGTGCAGACACTGCAGTGCTACCCAGTAGCAAGAGTTCAGGGAAAAATGACAGAGTAACACCTGACTTGTTTGATTTCGGTGACTCCCCATTGCCAGCTGAATGGAAAGTGAGGATCAGTGAGAAGCTTGCCCAGAGAAACCAGGTGTTTTCTTTAAAAGAATGGGACGTAGGATGTGTGCAAGGAGCTGAGCACCACATCCGGCTGCATGATGAAAGACCATTTCGTGAGAGGTCTTGATGCCTGGCCCTTGCTGACATAGATGATGTGAGACGGCATCTGCAAAAGATGCTAGCTGCAGGTGTAATACAAGAATCCAGAAGCCCCTATGCTTCCCCCATTGTGGTAGTGAGAAAAAAAGAATGGGACAGTAAGGATGTGCATGGATTATCGCACTTTAAACCAGCGGACTATCCCTGATCAGTATACAATGCCCTGCATTCAGGATGCTTTGGACTGCCTGAATGGTAGCAAGTGGTTCTCTGTACTGGATCTTCGCAGTGGATACTACCAGATCCCGATGGCCTCAGAAGACTGCGAGAAGACTGCCTTTATCTGTCCGCTTGGCTTCTATGAATTCATGAGGATGCCTCAAGGGATTTCAGGCACCCCAGCCACTTCTCAATGATTGATGGAGCGTGCAGTGGGTGACTTGAACTTATTAGAGTGGCTGGTATACATAGATGATGTTATTGTGTTTGGCAGCTTACTGGAGGAACATGAGAGCAGATTATTCAAGGTATTGGGCCGACTGGAAGACTTTGGCCTTAAACTGTCCATTGATAAGCGTCAATTCTTTCAAACAGCAGTAAAGTATGTGGGACACATAGTATCCACCGAGGGAATAGATACCAACCCAAGCAAAGTTAAGGCCTTGGCCACCTGGCCACATCCCAAAAATCTAAAAGAACTGCAAAGATTCCTGAAATTCTGTGGTTATTATTGGAGTTTCATCAAGGACTATTCCAGAGTGATCCACCCTTTACTTAACCTTATTCAAGGGTATTCCCCAACCCACAAAAAGTACAAAAAGTCAGCGTCCCTCGAGACTGAAAGAGTGTATTTTCATCCAAGTGAAGTATTTGGGGCCCACTGGACTCCTGATTGTGAGATTGCTTTTCATGAGATCATATATGAACTTACCCACACTCCAGTGTTGGCCTATGCCAATCCAACAAAACCTTATGTCCTGCACACTAATGCTAGCTTGCAAGGGTTGGGGGCTGTGTTGTATCAGGAGCACAAGAATAGCCTGAGACCATGACCTTTGCCAGCAGAAGCTTGACCCCTTCCGAAAAGAACTATCCTGTATACAAGTTAGAGTTTCTAGCGTTGAAGTGGGCCATTGTTGATCAATTCCACAAGTACTTGTATGGGGCTAAGATACTAGTAAAAACTGATAATAATCCTTTGACCTATGTGCAGATTTCAGTTAAGTTGGATGCCACTGGCCATAGGTGACTTTCTGCATTATCTACATATAACTATGCTGTTGAATACAGAGCAGGTCTGAACCACATAGATGCTGATGCTCTCTCCCAGAGGCCTGTTCCCCAGAATGACTGGGTCAGACTGTCAGAACCTGATATTTGAGCCCTCTGCCAGAAGTTTGACAGGGAGGAACAAATGTCCACGGACGCAGTGGACTGTATGATGGATTGTTTGGGACCTTCTGAGAATTGCATACCTGCTGCTTATTGCCACTTTTCTGCAATAGACATTGGTGCACTGCCTCAGCTGGACAATGACAGTATTCGGCGGGCTCAATCCCGAGATCCCATGATCAAATCAGCTTTAGAAGCCCTCTATGCAGAGAAAGATGTGTCCAAATTACGTTCCACTGATTTGAGAACTGCATTGTTATACAAAGAAGGTCCTAAGTTGAAACTGTTCAATAGACTGTTATACAGAGAAACAGTAGACAGAGGGGGACAAGTAGACAAACAACAACTAGTGCTGCCCACTGCTTTTCAAGACTCAGTGCTGAGGTCCTTACCCAACCACATGGGGCACCTTGGTATAGACAGAACACTTGACTTGGTGAGATCCAGATTCTATTGGCATAAGATGGGGACTGATGTGGAGCAGCACATTCAAATTTGTAGTCACTGCTTACAGAGGAAAGCTTTTCCCCAGAGGGCTGCCCCCCTTGTTAACATCATCACCAGTGCACCCATGGAGCTGGTCTGTATTGATTTTCTGAGTTTGGAGTCAGATCAAAGAAATATTAGTAAGGTGCTGGTGGTCACTGACCATTTTATGAGATATGCCCAAGCTTTCCCCACCAAGGACCAGAAGGCATCCACTGTGGCAAAAGTACTTGTAGAAAACTTTTTTGTTCACTATTGGGCTCCACAAAATATCCATTCTGATCAAGGGAGAGACTTTGAAAGTCGTCTGATCAAAGAAATGCTTTCTCTGTGGGGACTTCGAAAGTCCAGAACCACCCCTTACCACCCCCAAGGGGACCCACAGCCTGAACGTTTCAACCACACCTTGCTAGATATGCTAGGCACCCTCCACCCAAAGGACAAGCCTAGATGAAGCCAACAAATTAGCTCCCTGGTACATGCCTACAACTGCATCAAAAGTGATGCCACTGGGTTCTCTTCCTACCACCTGATGTTTGGAAGAGAAGCTCGACTGCCGGTAGATGTGTGCTTTGGGGTCTCTCCTGATGGGGTTCGAGCTGACAACTATTTACAGTATGTGCAAAAGCTAAAGACCCAGCTAAATCATGCGTACCAACTGGCTCAAACCCTGGTTGCCAAAAGAAATCTGGCCAAAAAGGAAGGTATGATAAAAAGGTGAAAGCACAGAAACTCCAGGAGGGAGATCGGTGTTGCTAAAAATCTGGGACTGCATGGCAAACACAAGATTGCTGACAGATGGCACCATCTCTCTCACATTGTGATGGCAAACTAGATGATCTGCCTGTGTACAAGTAAGGCCTGAGAATAATTCAAAAGGTGTTAAAACAATGCATGAAATCATTTACTGCCCATTGGACAAATCTTGATTGAGTATGAGCCCCCAGAAAATGCCCCCTCTGGACCAGTAACTAGAGCTGCTGCTAAGAAAAAATCAAGAAAGTCTGCACCTACAGAAGTTGAGTTAAAGTGTTCCCCTCCGCAAGTCCCAGTTGAACATGACTGTCAGTCCATGTCAGAGGAAAGTGAGTGTGGTTTTGAATACTACCCTTCTTACAAACTGAGTCAATTGTTTTGGGGCAATCCCCTAGTCAATCCTGGAGATGAAGCTGGGCCTTCTGGACTGTCTAAGCCCCCAGCTTTGTCCCTGGAGCCAATGTTCCCAGAAAGTGAAGTGCAAAGCATCAAGTCAGAAGATATGGAATCATTGTGTATGGTTGAACTGTTTGAGCTTTCAGAGGAGGAAAATGATGGACTGGAACAGACTGGTGATGTACCAGAACAGGAAGAGTGTGTTGAGTGCCCTGATAATTCACTGTTAGTGTCAGAAAGCTCTCCATGGGAGCCAAGTGTTGTGGAGTCAGAGATTGTAACTCCTGGAGCAGAAAGTGCCCCAAGTTCTAGCCTCTCTACCCTAATGGAGACTCTCCTGATGAGTGAGGACAATGCTGAAAATGAGGCTCAGAGTACAGAGACTGTAACAGTTCCCCTAGAAAGACTAGTCAAGCTGTAAAGCCTGTGGTGCACCTCAGTTATGATTCCCCTGGGATGCCAGTGGACTTGCCTCTCAAAGTTGTCCATAAAGGAGTGTATGTGTCCCTGAGTTCATTGCCCAAACTGAACATCAGTACTAAGTCCAAGTTACTTGTGTTGCCCTCTAGGTATGGTGCCCCTGCCCAGTCCAGTCCCAAGGTAGCTGATAGGGAAGGGCCCCCTCAGTAGTATAAGTTCATATATCTCGTCAAATGTTAAATTTCAGCAAATCAGCGCGTGCCACGTCATTTGACAGGTGGGCGTGGCCTAAAACGGACCAATCAGAATCGCCCCGTGTTAAACCGGAAGTCCCTTCCTAAATTGTGCTAGCCCCGGCCCCTTCTGGTGGAAATGACATACATTCGAACCGTGTCCCGCGCGCGGGAAGTGACCTAACACCACCATTTTGTAGCGTCTGCGCCCCTCATTCTCGTGCCTCCTCGATCCCCTGCCAGACCATCCTGGCTCGACGAGTCCACCATGCTAAGCGAACTCCTGCATCCTCCTTTCACCTGCACCCCCACCAGCCTGGCTGAACCCTGTCCCCACCCCCTTCTCGTGAACTCCTCGATCCCCTGCCAGACCATCCTGGCTGGAACCCGAAGTCCCACCATACTAGCTTGAACCCTGCATCCCTCCTTTTCTCCTGCACCCCGCCAGCCTGACTGAACCCTGTCCCCGCCTCTCCTTCTCGTACCTCCTCAATCCCCTGCCAGACCATCCTGGCTGGGTCCAAGTCCCCATGCTAGCGAAGTCCGGCATCCCTCCTTTCTCCTGCACCCCCACCGGCCTGGCTGAACCCTTGTCCCCTTCTCCTGCACCCACCATCCTGGCTCGAACCCTGCCCCCCCTTTCTCCTGAACCCCACCATCCTGGCCAAAGCCCTGTCCCTCTTCACCACCGTGCTCTCCAACCCCAAAAATCAGTTAGTGTTTATAGTGGTATGTGCCCCCTGTAGGCCTGGTGTATAACTGCAGGGACATGTGTGTGCTTTTTGATTAGGATATTTTCAGAAAGAAGTATCTAGGAGGGACCTGATCGTGCAGAGGTTTCACAGATCTGTGTGGAGACCCACACCCTGAAGTATCATCTGCTTGTGTGAGTACCCTTTTCTGTTTTGTAACAGTATACAACATTATTTAACATGCATCTGTAGGACTGTGTCAAACTTGCATCAAAAGGATAGCTTATGTATACGCATTTAACATTTTACCGCTAAAGCAGGGGACCTCTGTAAATAAGATGGTTCAACAGTTTTCTCTGGATAACATTGCAACAATGTCAAAAACTAATTATTTATACTTTTGTCATGAATTAGAAAGAATAAAAATATATCAGAAAAAGGATACACATACCTATAGTTCACCCCTCAGCTCTGTGTAGTATCAGGAGAAGGCTGAAATGAAATGTGTGTGCGTGATATTTATAATGTTTTGAAAAAATGATATATTACAATGAAAATACAGAATGTAAAATGATAATGTTCTCTTTCAAAATAATTTTAAAGCACACAGTCTTAAAATGTATCTACAGCTTTGCTTAGAGTTGTTGCAAAAAATACACACTTTGTGTGTGTGTATTCCCTCATTAGACACATAGAAAAAGCAATGTCTTTTATCTATGTTTAAAATATAGATGGTGGGGGTTTTTGGAGCCTGGTGGCTGTGTGTGTGTGTGTGTGTGTGTATGTGTGTCCGTCCCTCATTAGGCACGTAGGAAAAGCAATGCCTTTTATGGATGTTTAAAATATAGCTGGACTTTTTGGAGCTCATGGTCCTGTTGGCTGTGTGGTAGGGGTCTTTGTCTGTTAAGACGTGACAAAACATATGTTGTTCATTTACACAGCCATGGCTACAAAGCCTATTGATTCTCTTTGGAAACATGTGTGTCTCAAGATTTTTGGATTTCAGGGTCTGTAAAAAGTAGCTTTGTGCTTTTGTTGCAAAATAAATGTCTATAGTTACATTATCAAAAAATTAAAAAGTCATGTAGTACTAAATAGAAAAATAAATGATATGTTACAAAGAAAAGATAGAATGTAAAATGATATTGTTCTCTTTCAGAATAATTTCAAAGCACACAGTCTTCTTAAAATGTATCTACAGTTTTGCTTAGAGTCGGTGCAAAAGAATACACACTTTGTGTGTGTGTGTGCTATGTTTTTGCAATTACTAATTTAAGGGGCAGCTGTTTAAAAAGACAGAATTTCTGTTTGACTTTTCAAAACATAACCAACCTGGCACTCCAGCCTCTCTGTGTTTTAAGATTGATAAAAGCATCTGTTTTAATTAGACTGTGACCAGCCTATTAGCGAAATGAATTTCTTAATGCCTTCCAGCTGTCGCAGAAGTGAGAAACAAAAGCCTACATTGGATAGCATAGGTTCTTATATATCCCCTTGGAGAATGGGGGTTGTTGATCTGATGGACAGTGCCAGATGTTTCTACTACTTGCACGTACTTGGGGTGGGGAGGAGGTCTGAGTCATTTTATATAAGCATTTCAAGATACTGGAGCTCAAGTAGTAGTTGTGTTAGTTTCGCTCTGTCCTTTTGTCTTGAGCTAAAAATTAAAATATTCAACAATTAGCCATGGAACCGTGGACTCCTAATGAAGAGCTTATCCAACATAATCGTTTGGCTGCACTACACAGTTAAACACTACAGAAGGTGTGTTTTCAACTAGAAATAGTAGCTGCTGCATGTTTTAGAGTTTAAATGTTATTCATAAAAGATTTTAAAATACCCGAAGTAGTGACAAGAACTAGCCCTGTTTTTAAACAGCCTGAAGAAACCCTGGAGGGAGGCTGTGGCTAATCCCAGATTACGGCACAGAAGGTTGTGTATTTTTATCTAGAAATAGTAGATGCTGCAGGTTTTAGAGTTTAAATGTTGTCTTATAAAAGTTTTAAAATACTGAAGTAGTGACAGGGGTTTATTTTCTGTTTTAAACAGCCTCACAGACAAACCCTACAGGTGTGAGAGGAAAAAGAGATTATTACATGAATGATGTTTTTCAAAGACATGCAGAATTTCTGCTGGTGTCAGTGACCAGAATACATATAGCATAACTGAACAAGATATACAGCCATCTCAAGGCAGTGGTTCAAGAGTCTCTGCAGTTGTAAATGACCAAATGTGCCAATAAACATTGTACAGCATTTACGAGCAGTGGTTCAAGAGTCTCTGCAGTTGTAAATGAACCAAATGTGCTAATAAACATTGTACAGCCATCTAGGGCAGCAGCTCAGAGTTTATGCCCAAAGGTTTCAAGAAAGTGACATTGGCGTGATCAATATTGGAAAGCCTATATTTTAAAACAATTGATTGTTGTTAATGCCTTGTAATTGAGGGCAGATTATCTAGTGAGGATTACGATCATCAACTGCTTAAATCTGAGCTTTTAAAAGTTCAGCTACTGTACTGAACAATGTGCTTGGTTTAGTCCATATTTCTAAATTCTTAATCAAAGAAATAAAATGATGATGCTTAGTGCCGCCCACATGTATGAAAAGTACAGGGCTTGGAGAAAAAGTTGCCAAAACAAAGAACAAAATACAAAGTGAAAACTGAGAAGCTCTCATAAACTGAGTACAAAGGGTTGCATCAAAAGCAAAAAAAAAAAAATAACAAATGGGGTCAAAAAGAAAAATCTGGGTAAAAATAAAACAATACGATAAAGTTGATCAGAAAAGTAAAACATGCCAGGAAAATATTACAGTGTAGGTTGTTACAGAATGCTACAAATGGTCTGCAGTCTGAATTGAAAACCATGATGATGATGATGATCAGGTTAACAGGGCGCCCCTACAGTGTATTTAGAAGCTGTACAGGAATATGAGCACGCAGTTTAAAAAATTTAATGCTACAGAATTTCATCAAAGATATAAGTTTATAAATCTAGATAAAATAAAATCTTTTACAGAGGCTATTGCTGCAATGCACCAGGCTATAGAAAGTTTGTTAGACAGTGTGAAGAAAAACACAATATGGGATTTTGATACAGGTAAGAATAAATGCTGCTTCTTTGAATCACCCTTGTTCTCAAGAAAGACAAGACCAAATGAACTAAATGCTGCAACTTCTTAGATCAGATAGCTGATATGCTAGAGCAATACTGAAGTAATTACTGATTCCTCTATACATCTTGTGGTAACGACCATCAGAAACCACCAGGGGTTGGGGGTGGGGGAGACGGACACTGAGCTCCATCTTGTATAGCAGGATTTTACAAAAAAGAGCGATACCTGATTGATTTAAATAACAGAGACAATAGTTTGTGTTTCGGTGGCTCCATTCTGCACTCTTAAATCCACATATGGTGACAGTCAGTTGTTGAACAAAGCTAAAATATTGTATGCTGAGCTAGGTTTGTCAGACCAAAGACTTGTCACTTTTAGTGATGTACAGTTTGAGCGCTTTTTAGGAGTCAAAATTAAGATTTTATATCATAATGAGAGGAAACTGGCAAACATTTCAACAGGTCCAGAAAGATTTCCTAAAACACTGTTTGTATTATTACATGAGGCGCATTTTTGGCATCACTAATGTAAAAAATTCATAGGCGCATGGTACCTCTGCTGATGTGTGATGTAGCCTACAGCCATAAGAAATCATCTCTGCACAACAGTACAAAGTTTATTAAAACCATGTTGTCTCGAAAGAAATTGGCACAGTATCTTGTCACAAATGTAAGAAGATTTGTGAGGTCTTCAGCGTGCCTAGAAAGACATTTAGCTAGAGCTGATGGTGATACAGGGTCTTGTAAATCCATGAAACTGTGTGAACAATGTTTTGTTTTTAGGGATCTCATATGTAAATTGATTCAGTGTAGCAGATGTGGTTCTTTCCATGACAGCAGACAAGCATCTGTGTTACATGTCACCACTCACAGATGTAAAAAGCACTGAGAAATATATAGTGTTTGATTTTGAAGCCACACAAGAAATGGGGTGCACATACCAAATTTTGTGTATGCTAAGCAATTAGATGGGAGAGGTCTGGGAATTGAGTGAAGATTGCATAAAAGATTTTGTAGGACATTTTATTGATGCCCGTTTAGACACTACATTTATAGCTACACAATGCCAAAGGCTATGACAGTTACTTTATCATTAGTCCAGCTAGTCAAGGAAAAGAATTGATATTAAATTGCTCACACAAGGAGGAAGATACTCTGTGTCACAGTGACATCCCAACAACATGAGATTTATTGACAGCCATTGCTTTCTTCCTTTTTAAACTAGCAAAAATCCTACCAGCCCTTGGATTTGAGAATGAGATTGCTAAAGGCTACTTCCCATTTTTTAACACCAAAGCTAATGAAATTATAAGTCCCCTGCCCGATGCTCAAGTTTATGGTTCTGAATATATGTTGCCTGCAGAAAAGCAAGAGTTTTGCAATGGTACCTAGCTAACAGACATGAGAATTTAATCTGAAAAGAGCATCGCTTACTATTGTCAGTTAGATGTTGAAATTCTTGAAAAGCCTGTGTCAGATTAGAAATGAAGTACTGGAGATGACTAGGAAAAGTATTTAAAACAGTCAGGCGGTGATACAGTGGAGTATGAAACAGTATCCTTAGACCCCTTCAGTACGTCACCATAACTTCCAATTTCTGTAGCGATGTACAGGTTTCTGTTTTTGAAAAGAATGACTGTTGCTGTTCTCCCCAGACAACTACACAGACAATTGAAGAGGTACTCCACCTGCTATTCAGTGGCTTATGTACATATCTGAGAAGAAAACATTTCTATTCAGCATCGCTAAGGGGTGATGAATTTAAGGTGGAGTCCGTACTTTTTGGATAGCTATTCAGTCATAAATAGGAATACCCACAGCATTTGAATTTAATGGTTGTTTTTCATGGCTGCAACATCTGTTACTGTGAGAAAAGATAGAAATCACATGACAGGGACTAGTTTTGGACAGTTATTCAATAGGACCACTTGCTTTCATTTTCTAAAAGACAGGGTTTTGCAGTTAGAGTATTGTGGAATATGAATGGAAGCTTAATGCTGACCACGGATCAGGGTTTGAATAATTTTTTGAGGACAGGCAGCTACAGCCACTCAGAACCTAGGCAGTCACTGTTTGGGGGAGAACAAATGCCATTTGTCTGTACTATAAGACACAGCCTGATGAAAATACAGTATTATGGATTTTACCAGCCTCTACCTTTTATTAACAAAACCAAACAGTATCCAGTCAGTCATCCTGACATCATTTATGACAATTTGATGACCTCCTCAGTACTGGTTTAGCAAAAGTAAAAGTCTTACCCCTAGAGGTCTTTTCTTTCCAGTGCTGCCATCCAGGATTGGTAAAAAGCTTGTGTTTACATTATGACGGTGCATGCGCTGAAAATGAACTTAAAACAACATCATGCACACATGATGATGAGCAGCAGTCACTTACAGGTACCTACTGTAAGTAGAACTAAACCTGGCACTGGAAAAAGGCTACAAAATCATTAACATTTATGAAGTTTGGCATTTAAAAAGTCCTGCACAGAGCTTTGCAGATTACATCAAGCTGCAATCTAAAAGGTATCAAAGGGCATCTGGTTTCCCTTCATGGGTCAAAACGAAGAGGATAAAAGTCAGGTACATACAACAGTATTTTTGAAAGGGAATATGTACATTTGAACCCTGCAGCCATAACTGTTAACCCTGCAGAGACAGATATCTAAACTGTTTTTTAAATTCTCTTTGGGGCAAATTTGGGCAGAAGGCTAATTTACTGACAACGAGCATAGTAACAGACCCCAGAAATTATTTTAATATGTTTTAGTTCCATATCATGATATTGCATCGGACTTTTCATCGATGATGAAACAGCATGCTTAAGCTGGAAATATACCAGCGATCATTACACAAATTCAATAATATCAACATATTTATAGCTGGTTTTACAACAGCATGTGCCGAGTCCGAACTCTACAACCTGCTAGATAGGTTACAGGACAGGTGCCTTTACCACGACACAGACTCTGTCATTTTTGTGTCCAGACCGGGTAGACGGGGCCCACCTCTGGGCGATTATTTGGAGCTGACCAGTGAGTTCCTGCTGATGAACACATTACAGAGTTCATTCTGCAGGCCCAAAAACTTATAGTTACAGGCTGTCGATGGTGAGTTGTTCTTAAAGTGAAAGGGTTTACCCTTAATGTAGCCAACAGTAAACACATTAATTTTGAAAGTCTGAAGGACCAGGTCTTTGCCTATCACGGGGTCACAGATCTCTAAAGAAATTACCGTGAGTCAACCCAGCATTAGGAATAAAAGCAGTGGTCCCTTGAAACAAAACGCTGTCCAAGACACAGAGAGTGAGTTTATGACAAGCAAGTTTACAAAGACAATTTTACAAAACACTTCATACAGATACTGATTGAAAATGGATATCAGGTTGCAGCATCACTGCCCATCTGTTGGCTGGCCTCTAATAGTGGGAAAGAGCTGCTTTATAAAACAGTTGTTGGAACATGCTGATGCCACTTTATCACACAAGCCTGAAAATATTGTCTATGTTCTACAGCTGTTGGAACTTGTATAATAATTGCTGTTAAAGTTCCCTCAGATTAAATTTGTGGAGGGTCTACCGAAGTCACTAGCTGACAATGATCTCTTACCCCCTGGAAAGGTAAATTTTAATAGATTATAAGATGATTTGATGGACTCTTCCTGTCAAAATAGTGAGTGGAATATGGGTTTACCAAGTACAGTATCATAAACAATTGACAATATTTTTAATTGTCCAGAATGTGTTCTGTCAAGGTAAAAAGCAGGACCATCACACTAAATGCAAATACATGATTTTGTTTAAAACCCCAGAGCAAACTTCAGATCACACTAGCTAGACAAATGTATCTGGTCAGATACATTTTTCTTAAACTTTGAAGATGCCACAAAGCCTCATGGCTTTTACTGGTTGATTAAGATCCAATACAGGCGAATATAGACTTTCGTGGGTAAAATTGTTTCCCCCTGACTGGCCTGTGGCATATGTCAAAAAAAAACACATTCATATAAAAATATTTGATACTGTATTGTCATTATGTCAAAAGACTGCAGAAATCTGTCTGTTTTAAAGTTACTAGTAAAAGGCCTCCGAGCTTAAGAAAAGCTATTTATGTTCAGCCTCTGATGATCTGATATCAGTTATAGCTGAGATGGCATCAAACACTCAGAAAATATTCCACTGTCAGCAAAGCAGTTAGATGGTACTGAAAAAAAATGAAGTCATTAAAACTTTAAGCGATAAACAAATAACAAAAAGGAAAAAAATAGTTAATCAGACTGGTGGCTTTATAGGGCAGCTGCTACAGAATTACCATCCTGAGATCACAGGCCTGCTGGCTAACAGATAATGGATTTTACACAGAAAATGTATTTGGTACCTCAGCAACAGATGGATCATCAAAACTAATTACCCTGATCCAGGATATGAGAACAGTTACAACTAACGGTTTGGACACTGACATGAGAGCTATACTGGAGCGGTTGATCAGACTATGACAAAGCCAAATATTACTGCTGTGTTAAAGCACTATCTGACTTTAGTGAACAAGAGAACAACTAAAAACCAGTTTGACATTACTCATGCCTGAAAATGAATCAATGTCTGACCCCCCTCTTGGTCATAGCGAGACAGCTTCTGTACCTAGTACTATGGAAAAAAGACATTTAAGTAGTGTTTCTCAACGGTCAAAACCAATGCTGAACTTTTGTTAAACCATATGGCAAGAACAAGATATTATGTTTGGAGTGATAAATGAATTAATGTATAAAACATATTGTTTCTGGGTCACACATGGTCGAGTTAGTAGGCTGCGCACTCACACAATCCTGACCACAGAAAGCCAAAGAACACGATGTTTTGTCAAAGCAATAGCAAGTCTAACAAACCTACCTCGATGCTCCTCAGCAAACAGGGCTATGTGGAAGGCTGAACGGTAGCTGGTGCAAAACAGACAGCCATCTCAGTTAGCCAATGGTCAGTGGCCCAAAAAGACAAAGTCTTTAGAAATATGTGCCATGTAAACTTAAATGCAATCTCTATATATGAATGTTAGATACCTCAGTGACTGTTGTGTACAGCATATGTTGAACTTTACCTCATATTAAATATATATCTACCTCAATGACTGCTGTATACAACCTATATTAGCCATTTACCTCATACTGATATAATCCTGTTTTGCAAAAAAAAAACTGATAATAACCCTTTGACCCATGTGCAGATTTCAGTTAAGTTAACGGCCATAATTGTTTCTTGCATAATCTACATATAACTATGCTGTTGAATACAAGCAGGTCTGAACCATAGATGCTGATGTCTCTCCAGGCCCTGTTCCCAGAATGATCAACAGAATGTCAGAACCTGATATTTGAGCCTCTGCAGAAGTTTGACAGGAACAAATGTCACGGACGAAGTGGACTGTATGATGGATTGTTTGGACCTCTGAGATGCATACCTGCTTATTGCCACTTTTCTGCAATAGACACAGTACCGCCTCAGCTGACAATGACAGTACCAGCGGGCTCAATCCCGAGATCCCATGATCAAATCACACGAGAAGCCCTCTATGCAGAAAGATGTCAAATTATTCCACTGATTGAGAACTGCATTAATATAAAGAGGTCTAAGTTAAAACTGTTCTAGACATTATACAGAGAAACAGCAGACAGAGGTAGTGAACAAACAACAACCAGTGCTGCCCAATGCTTTCAAGACTCAGGGGGTCCTTACCCACATAAGGCACCTTGGTATAGACAGACACTTGACTTGGTGAGATCAGATTCTGTGAATAGATGGGGACTGATGTGGGCAGCACTCAAATTTCCAGTCTGCCACAGAAAGCTTTCCAGAGGGCTACTTGTTAAACATCCCAGTGCCATGGGCTGGCTGTAGTGATTTTCTGAGTTTGGGTCAGATCAAGAAATATTAGTAAGGTGCCAGCGGTCACTGACCATTTTATAAGATATACAAGCTTCCCACAAGGACCAGAAGGCATCCACTGTGGCAAAGTACTTATGAAAACTTTTGTTCACTATTGAATACAAAATATCCATTCTGATCAAGGGAGCTTTGAAATCGTCTGATCAAAGAAATGCTTTCTCTGTGGGGACTTAGTCAAAACCACCTTACCACCCCCAGAGACCCCACAGCCTAGACATTTCAACACACCTTGCCTAGATATGCTGGGCCCTCCACCCAAAGGATAAAGCCTAGATGAAGCCAACAAATTAGCTCCCTGGTACATGCCACAACTGCATCCAAAAGTGATGCCACTGGGTTCTCTTCCCACCACCTGATGTTTGGAAGAAAGCTCTGACCGCCGTAGATGTGTGCTTTGAGGTCTCACAGTGGGGTTCAAGCAGCAACTATTTACAGTATGTGCAAGCCAAAGACCCACAAATCATGCGCACCAACCGCTCAAACCCTGGCTGCCAAAAGAAATCTGCCAAAAAGGTATGATAAAAGGTGAAAACACAGAACCCAGGAGGAGACGGGTATTGCTAAGAAATCTGGGACTGCATGGCAAACACAAGATTGCTGACAGATGGCACCATCTCTCTCACAATAGTAAGGCAAACGATGATCTGCCTGTGTAACAAAGTGGCCTGAGAATAATTCAAGGTGTTAAAACAATGCATGAAATCATTTACACCCATTGACAAATCTTGATTAGTATAGACCGAAAATGCCCCTGGACCAATAACAGAGCTGCTGCTAAGAAAATCAAGAAAGCTCCACCTACAGAAGTTGAGTTAAAGTGTTCCCTCCAAGAAGTCCCATAGCTATGAATATGACCATTGTGAGGAAAGTGGAGTTGGTTTGAATATACCTTCTTACAAACTGAGTCAATTGTTTTGGGCAATCCTAAACAATCCTGAGATGAAGCTACCTCTAAGACTGTCCAAGCCAGCTTTGTCCCTGGAGCCAATGTTCCAGAAAGTGAAGTGAACATCAAGTCAGAAGATATGGAATCATAAAATGGTTGAACTGTTTGAGCTTTCAGAGGAGGAAAATGATGGACTGGAGACTGGTGATGTACAGAACAGGAAAGAGTGTGTTAGTGCCTGATAGTGCTGCTGTTAGTGTCAAGCTCTCCATAGGGCCTAAGAGCCAGGAGTCAGATTGTAACCCTGGAGCAGAAAGGCTCCCAAGTTCCCAGCCTCCCCACCCTAATGGAGACTTCCTGATGGAGTGAGGAATGCTGAAAATGAGGCTCAGGACACAGAGACTGTAACAGTTCCCTAGAAAGACCAGTCAAGCTGTGCCTGTGGTGCCCAGTTGATTCCTAGGATACCAAGTAGACTTGCCTCAAAGTTGTCCATAAAGGAGTGTGTGTCCCTGAGTTCATTGCCCAAACTGAACATCAGTACTAAGTCCAAGTTACTTGGGGCCAAGTTCTTCAGGTATAGCCCCCTGCAGTCAGTCCAAGGTAGCTGATAGGAAGGGCCCCCTAGTATATAGTTCATATACCGTCAAGTATTAGAATTTCAGCAAATCAAGCGCGTGCCACGGCATTTGACAAGTGGCGTACTAAAACGGACCAATCAGAATCGCCCCTGTTAAACCGAAGTCCTCCTAAATTCTGCGACCCGACCCTTCGGGGAAATGACATACATTCGAACCCGTGTCCGCCTTGCGCGAAATGACCTAACACCACCATTTGTAAAATCTGCCCCTCACATTCATACCTCCTCGATCCCTGCCAGACCATCCTGGCTCAACCCAGTCCACCGCATGCTAGCTTGAACCCTGCATCCTCCTTCACCTGCACCCCACCAGCCCGGCTGAACCCTATCCCCCACCCTCCTTCTCATGAATCTCGATCCCTGCCAGACCATCCCAGCTGGAAACCACAATCCCACCATGCTAGCCAGACTCCTGCATCCTCCTTTTCTCCACACACACCCCATCAGCCTGGCTGAACCCCTGTCCCCCCGCCTCTCCTTCTCGTACCTCCCTCAATCCCCTGCAGACCATCACAAGCAGACCCGGAATCCCACCATGCTAGCTTGATCCGCATCCCTCCTTTCTCCTGCCCCACCGCCTGGCTGAACCCTTGTCCCTCTCCTGCACCCACCATCTGCCGAACCCCACCTTTTCTCCCTGAACCCCCACCATCCCACCAACCAAGCCCTGTCCCTCTTCACCACCGTGTCTCAACCCAAAAATCAATTGAGTGTTTATGTAGTGGTATGTACCCCATCAGCTGGTGTATATGCAAGGACATGTGTGCGCTTTGATTAGGATATTTTCAGAAAGAAGTATCTGGAGGGGACCCGATCAGGCAGAGTTTCATAATCTGTGAGACCCCACACCCTGGGGATTCATCTGCTTGTGTAAGTAATTTTTCTGTTTTGTAACAGTATACAACATTATTTAACATGCATCTGTAGACTGTACAACTTGCATCAAAAGATAGCTTTTATGTATCGCATATAACATTTATAAGCTAAAACGGGGACCTCTGTAAATAAGATGGTTCAGCAGTTTCTTGACAACATTACAACAATCGCAAAAAACTAATTATTTATACTTTATGAATTAGAAAGAACAAAAATATATCAGAAAAAGGAATACACATACCTATAGTTCACCCTCAGCTCTGTGTAGTATCAAGGAGAAGGCTGAAATGAAATGTGTGTCGTGATATTTATAATGTTTTGAAAAATGATATAATACAATGAAAATACAGAATGTAAAATGATAATGTTTCTTTCAAAATAATTTTAAAGTTAACACAGAAGTCTTAAAATGCATCTATACAGCTTTGCTTAGAGTTGTTGTAAAAAATACATACTTTGGTGTGTGTGTGTGTGTCCTCATTAGACACACAAGAAAAATGTCTTTTATCTATGTTTAAAATATAGAGGTGGGGGTTTGGAGCCTGGTGGCTGTGTGTGTGTGTGTGTGTATGTGTCCGGCCCTCATTAGGCACGAGGAAAAGCACGTTTTATGGATGTTTTAAAATATAGCTGGACTTTTAGACTCATGGTCCTGTTGGCTGTGTCGTGGGGGTCTTTGTCTGTTGGGCGTGACCTAAAACATATTGTTCATTTACACAGCCATGGCTACAAAATATTGATTCTCTTGGAAACATGTGTCTCAAGATTTTGGATTTCAGGGTCTGTAAAAAGTAGCTTTGAAAGCTTTGTTAAAATAAATGTCTATGTCATTATCAAAAAATTAAAAAGTCATGAAACTAAATAGAAATAAATGATATAAATACAAAAAAGATAGAATAAAATATTGTCTTCTTCAGAATAATTTAAAGCACACATCTTCTTGAAAATGTATCAACAGTTTTGCAAAGTCGGTGCAAAGAATACACTTGTGTGTGTGTGTACTATGTTTTACCGAATTACTAATTTAAAGGCGAGCTGTTTAAAAAGACAATTTCTGTTTGACTTTCAAACATAACAACCCGGCACCCACCGCCTCTGTGTTTTAAGATTGATAAAAAGCATCTGAGCTGTAATTGACTGTGACCAGTCGACAGCAGAAAATGAATTTTTAATGCCTTCCAGCTGTCGTGAGAGAAGTGAGAACAAAGCTCATACTGACTAGTGCGTTATTAGGTTCTTATATATCCCCCCTTGGAGAATGGGTTGTTAGTCTGATGGACAGTGCCAGATGTTTTCTACTTGCCGCACTTGGGGTGGGGGAGGGAGGTCTGAGTCATTTTTATACTCAGATAATGGAAGCTCAAGTAGAAGGTAAGGTTTCGCTTGTCCTTTGTCTGAGCTAAAATTAAAATATTCAACAATTAGCCATGGAACCGTGGACCCTGACGAAGAGCTTATCAAACATGAATCGTTGGCTACTACCAAATTAAACACTACAGAAGGTGTGTATTTTAACTGAAAATAGTCGCTGCATGTTTAAGTTTAAATGTTGTCTTATAAAAGTTTTAAAATACCTCAAGTAGTGACAGGGGCTTATTTTCTGTTTTTTTTTGCAGTCTCTACAGAGAAAACCCTGGAGGGGAGAGGCTGGCTAATCCAGATTACGCTACAAAGTATGTATTTTTATTCAAATGTAGATGCTGGGTTTTAGAGTTTAAATGTTGTCTTATAAAGCTTAAAATACTGAGTAGTGACAGTTTATTTTCTATTTTTAAACAGCCTCACAACAAAACCCTACAGATGAGAGAGGAAAAGAATACATAATGTGATGTTTTCAAAGACATGCCGAATTTCTGCTGGTGTCAGTGACAGAACCATACAAACAACTGAACAAGATATACAGCCATCTACGGTATGGTCAAGAGTCTCTGCAGTTGTAAATGAACCAAATATGCCAACAACATTGCCAACCAGATGAAAGCAGTGGTTCAGAGTCTCTGCAGTTATAAATGAACCAAATGTGCCAACAAACGTTGTACAGCCATCTAGGGCAATGACTCAGAGTTTTATGCCAAAGGTTTCAAAGAAAGTGACATTGTTGAAATCAATATTAGGAGCCTATAATTTTAAAACAATTGATTGTTTATTTAATGCCTTGCAATTGAGGGCAGATTATCTAGTGAGGATTACCATCATCAGCTGCTTAAATCTGAGCTTTTAAAGAGTTCAGCTACTGTACTGAATATGTGCTTGGTTTAGTCCAGTATATTTCTAAATTTTAATCAAGTGAAATGAAAAGGATGCTTAGTTGTCACCTACATGTATGAAAAGTACAGGGGCTTGGAGGAAAAAGCTACCAAAACAAAGAACAAAATACAAAGTGAAAGCACAGAGCTCATATAAACTGAGTACAAGTGGCTGTACTACTAGTGTGTCAGAAAAAAAAAATAACAAATAACAAAAAAAGAAAAATCTGCAAAAAATAAAACAATACGATAAAAGTTGATCAGAAAAGTAAAACATGCCAGGAAAATATTACAGTGTAGGTTGTTACAGAATGCTACAAATGGTCTGCAGTCTGAATTAGAAAACCATGATGATGATGATGATCAGGTTAACAAGGGCGCCTACTCAAGGTGTATATTTAGAAGCTGCATAGAATATGAAAGCTAGTTTAAAAAATTTAATGCTACAGAATTCTTACATCAAAGATATAAGTTTATAAATCTAGATAAAATAAAATCTTTACAGAGGCTATTGCTGCAATGCACCAGGCTATAGGAAAGTTTGTTAGACAGTGTGAAGAAAAACACAATATGGGGATTTTATAAGGTAAGAATAAAATCTTCTTTTGAATCATCCCTCATTCTCAAGAAAGACAAGACTCAAATGAACTAAATGTTGCAGCCTTCTTAGATCAGATAGCTATTATATATTGTATAAATACTGAAGCAATTACTGATTCCTCTATACATCTTGTGGTGGTAATTCACCATCAGAAACCACCAGGGGTTAGTGGGGGATTTGACACTGAGCTCCATCTTGTGTAGCAGGATTTTACAAAAGAGAATTTATACTCTGATTGATTTAAATAACAGAGACAATAGTTTGTACTTTCGTAGCTCCATTCCTCGCGACTCTTAAATCCACATAAGGAGTGACAGTCAGTTGTTGAACAAGGCTAAAATATTGTAAGCTGAGCTAGAGTTTGTCAGACCAAAGACTTGTCACTTTTAGTGATGTGCCAGTTTGAACGCTTTTTAGAGTCAAAATTAAGATTTTACATCATAATGAAGGAAACTGGCAAAATATTTTCAACAGGTCCAGAAAGATTTCCTAAAACACTGTTTGTATTATTACATGAGAGCGCATTTTATGGCATCTACCTTCATCAAAAACTATAGCGCATGGTACCCAAGTATTGTGATGTAGCCTATAAGCTATGGGAAATCACATTCAGTGTAACAACAGTGTAAAGTTTGTTTCAATTCGTGTTGTCTCGAAAAGAAAATTGGCACAGTATCTTGCTCACAAATGTAAGAAGACTTTGTGGGTCTTCAGCGTGCCTAGAAAGACATTTAGCTAGAGCTGATGGTGATACAGGGTCTTGTAAATCCATGAAACTGTGTGAACAATGTTTTGTTTTTACAAGGGATCTCATACATGTAAATTGATTCAGTGTAGCAGATGTGGTTCTTTCATGACAGCAGACAAGCATCTGTGTTACATATGTCACCACTCACAGATGTAAAAAGCACTGAGAAATATATAGTGTTTGATTTTGAAGCCACACAAGAAGCGGGGTGCACAATTCAAATTTTGTGTATGCTAAGCAATTAGATGGGGAGAGGTCCTGGGAATTGAAGGTGAAGATTGCATAAAAGATTTTGTAGGACATTTTATTGATGCCCCGTTTAGACACTACACATTTATAGCACACAATGCCAAAGGCTATGACAGTTACTTTATCATTAGCCAGCTAGTCAAGGAAAAATTGATATTAAATTGCTCACACAAGGAGAAAAGTACTCTATGTCACAGTGACATCCCTACACATGAGATTTATTGACAGCCATTTGCTTTCTTCCTTTTAAACTAGCAAAAATCCCTCAGCCCTTGGATTTGAGAATGAGATTGCTAAAGCTACTTCCCCATTTTTTTTAACACCAAGGCTAATGAAAATTATATAAGCCCCTGCCCGATGCTCAGTTTTATGGTTCTGAATATATGTTGCCTGCAGAAAAGCAAGAGTTTTTGCAATGGTACCTAGCTAACAGACATAGAGAATTTAATCTGAAAGAGATTTCGCTACTATTGTCAGTTAGATGTTGAAATTCTTCGAAAAGCCTATGTCAGATTTAGAAATGAAGTACTGGAGATGACTAGAAAAGTATTTTAAAACAGTCAGACGGTGATACAGTGGAGTATGAAACAGTATCCAGACCCCTTCCAGTACGTCACCATAGCTTCAATTTCTATGGCGATGTACAGGTTTCTGTTTTTGAAAGAATGCACTGTTGCTGTTCTCCCCAGACAACTACCACAGACAATTGAAGAGTACCCACACCTGCTATTCAGTGGCTTATGTACATATCTGAGAAAGAAAACATTTCTATTCAGCATGCGCTAAGGGTGATGAATTTAAGGTGGAATCCGTGCTTTTGGATGGCTATTCAGTCATAAATGAATACCCACAGCATTTGAATTTAATGTTGTTTTTCATGGCTGCAACATCTGTTACTGTGAGAAAGATAGAAATCACATGACAGGGACTAGTTTTGGACAGTTATTCAATAGGACCACGCACAAATTTCATTTCTAAAAAGACAGGGTTTTGCAGTTAGAGTATTGTGGGAATATGAATGGAAAGCAATGCTGACCACGGATCAGGGTTTGAATAATTTTTGAGGACAGGCAGCTACCACAGCCACTCAACCTAGGCAGTCACTGTTTGGGGGAGAACAAATGCCATTTGTCTGTACTATAAGACACAGCCTGATGAGAAAATACAGTATTATGATTTTACCAGCCTCTACCCTTTTGTTAACAAAACCAAACAGTATCCAGTCAGTCATCCTGACATCATTTATGACAATTTTGATGACCCCACTCAGTACTTTGTTTAGCAAAAGTAAAGTCTTACCCCTAGAGGTCTTTTTCTTCCAGTGCTGCCATCCAGGATTGGTAAAAGCTTGTGTTTACATTATGTCGCCGCATGCGCTGAAAATAGATTCTCAAAACATCATGCACACATGATGATGAGCAACGGTCACTTAAGGTACCTACTGTACCGAGAACTAAACCTGGCACTGGAAAAAGGCTACAAAATCATTAACATTTATGAAGTTTGGCATTTTAAAGAGTCCTGCACAGAGCTTTTTGCAGATTACATCAAGCTGCATCTAAAAGGTATCAAGAGGCATCTGGTTTCCCTTCATGGGTCAAAACTGAAGAGGATAAAGTCAGGTACATACAACAGTATTTTGAAAGGGAATATGTACATTTGAACCCTGCAGCCATAACTGTTAACCCTGCAAGGAGACAGATATCTAAACTGTTTTTAAATTCTCTTTGGGGCAAATTTGGGCAGAGAGCTAATTTACTGACAACAGCATAGTAACAGACCCACAGAAATTATTTCAATATGTTTTCGTTCCTATATCACGATATTGCATCGGGCTTTTCATCGATGATGAAACAGCATGTAAGCTGGAAATATACCAGCGATCATTACATCAAATTCCAATAATATCAAATATTTATAGCTAGTTTTACAACAGCATATGCCAGAGTCGAACTCTACAACCTGCTAGATAGGTTACAGGACAGGTGCCTTTACCACGACACAGACTCTGTCATTTTTGTGTCCAGACCGGGTGACTGGGCCCCACCTCTGGGCGCGATTATTTAGGGAGCTGACTAGTGAAGTTCCTGCTGATGAACACATTACAGAGTTCATTTCTAGGCCCAAAACTTATGGTTACAGGCTGTCCAGTGGTGAGGTTGTTCTAAGTGAAAGGTTTACCCATTAATGTAGCCAGCAGTAAACACATTAATTTTGAAAGTCTGAAGGACCTGGTCTTTGCCTATACGGGGTCACAGATCTCTAAAGAAATTACCGTGAGTCAACCCAGCATTGTTAGGAATAAAAAGCAGTGGTCCCTTGAAACAAAAACGCTGTCCAAGACACAGAGAGTAGTTTATGACAAGCAAGTTTTACAAGACAATTTTAAAACACTTCCTTACAGATACTGATTGTGAAAAATGGATATCAGGTTGCAGCATCCCTTTACTTGTCTGTTGGCTGGCCCCTCTAATAGTGGGAAGAGCTTTTAAAAACAGTTGTTGGAACATGCTGATGCCACTTTATCACACAAGCCTGAAAATATTGTCTGGTTCTACAGCTGTTGGCAACCTTTGTATAATGAATTGCTGTTAAAGTTCCTCAGATTAAATTTGTGGAGGGTCTACCAAGTCACTAGCTGACAATGATCTTCTACCCCTGGAAAGGTAAATTTTGTCGTTATAGATGATTTGATGGACTCTTCCTGTCAAAATAGTGAAGTGAATATGGTTTACAAGTACAGTCATCATAAACAATTGACAATATTTTAATTGTCCAGAATGTGTTCTGTCAAGGTAAAAAGCAGGACCATCACACTAAATGCCAAATACATGATTTTGTTTAAAACCCCAGAGACAAGCTTCAGATCACATTAGGCTAGACAAATGTATCCTGGTCAGATACATTTTCTTAGAAGCTTTGAAGATGCCACAAGAAAGCCTTCATGGCTTTTTACTGGTTGATCAAGATCCAATACACCAGACGTAATATAGACTGCGTAGTGGGGTGTTTCCCGACTGGCCTGTGGCATATGTAAAAAAAACACATTCTACTTCTAAAATATTTGATACTGTATTGTCATTATGTCAAAAGACTGCAGAGAAATCTGTCTGTTTGAAAGTTACTAGTAAAGGGCCTCCGAGCTTAAGAAAAGCTATTTTATGTTCAGCCTCTGATGATCTGATATCAGTTATGGCTGAGATGGCCTTAAACACTCTCAGAGGAAATATTCCACTGTCAACAAAAGCAGTTAGGTGTACTGAAAAAATGGAGAGTCATTAAAACTTTAAGCGATAAACAAATAACAACCTTAAAAGGAAAGAAAATAAGTTAATCAGACTGGTGGCTTTATAGGAACGCTGCTAGGAATTGCCATCCCTTTGATCACAGGCCTGCTGGCTAACAGATAATGGATTTTACACAGAAAATGTATTTGGTACCTCAGCAACAGATGGATCACATTAAAACTAATTACCCTGATCAGGATATGAGAACAGTTGCAACTAACAGTTTGGACACTGACATGAGAGCTATACTGTAGACTGATTTATCAGACTATGACAAAACCAAATGTACTCTGCCTGTGTTGACAGCACTATCTGACTTTGGTAAGACAAGGAGAACAAGTAAAACCAGTTTGACATTACTCATGCCTGAAAATGAATCAATGTCTGACCCCCTGACGGTCATGGCAGGGACAGCTTCTGTACCTAGTACTATGAAAAAGAGACTTTTAATGTAGTGTTTCTCAACGGTCTAAAACCAATGCTGAACTTTTGTTAAAACATATGGCCAAGAACAAGGATATTGTGTTTTGGAGTGATAAGGGTGAATTAATGATAAAGGCACTGTTGTTTCTGGGTCACATATAGTCGATTTAAGTAAAAGCGGCTACAGCCACTCACGCAATCCCTGACCACAGAAAGCCAAAGGGCTGGGATGTTTTGTCAAAGCAATGGCAGAGTCTAACATACCTACCTCAGTGTTTGCTCACTCAGCAAACAGGAGCTATGGAAAGGCTGAAATGGGTAGCTGGTGCAAAACAGCCACAGCCATCTCCAGTTAGCCAATGGTCAGTGACGCCCAAAGACAAAAAGTCTTTTAAGAAACCCTGTGTGCTCACCATGTAAACTTAAAATGCAATCTCTATGTATGAATGTTAGATACCCCAGTGATCTTGTGTACAGCATATGTTGAACATTTTACCTCATATTAAATATGTAATCCTACCTCAGTGACTGCTGAAAGCAACCTATGTTAGCCATTTACCCCATACTGAATATGTAATCCTGTTTTTACAAAAAGTGTTTATATTGATGCATGTTAGCTACTTCATAGTTAAATATGTTAACATGTTTTTAGAAAGATGTGCTTATAATTCTACCTCAGTGCTATGGCGTACATAGTGTGCATTTTTAACAGGAGATGCTTTTGTTTTATTATATCATATCTATGATGTCACCACTGATGCTTGTTGTATTTTATTGCCAGTTTTTACAATAAATGCCTTTGTATTTTATATATTTGTCATTATTGAAGACATTGCATATCTTATCCATGATGTTACCACTGATTTTGTTGTATTTTATTGGCAGTTTTTACAATAAACGCCTTTATATTTTATATATTTTGTCATTATTGAAGACATTGCATATCTGAAAACGTTAAACACAGCCCCCACAGTTTAAACACAGCAAACAGAGACACACAATTATGAGTGTTTATATATGATTTTTATAAGTGACTGGTTTGAATAAAATTACAAGCTGCTGCATATTTTAAATTCATTACAAGACAAACAAGTCTGAACATGACACCTCACTGATACGTGCCCTGACATGTTCAGATGTCTGGAAAAAGTGACGACAAAAAACTAGTTACCATGGCATCATTTTCAGCAAATCATTAGTACATTTTAAAATCTGATCATAAGAAAGTCCTTTGCATCTGTGGTGTAAGAAAATATGCAGTGAAATCCACAGGTGGTAGAAAAGGTATCTTGTAACTGTGTGTTTAGGTACAAAATGTTGTTTGCATTTCTGTTTAAAAAAACAATAGTTTGTGCATGATTGTCAGGATGAAAACCGTAGCTGTCGAAGAACTCCCCAGTCCCATTTTCTGAAATGTATACGGCTAACCAGTGCTGTCCAGGGAGGTCATGGGGGTCAGTATTGATGACTAGTGCTGTGGGAAGGTTTCTCAGTCTCTCCTTGGGTAGCAGATCACAGGGAAACACGCCCAGAAAGCAGTCACGGATGTGGGTGTCACTGGTTACAATTTTTTCCAGCTGCTTTGTGTTCATTTTTATGGTTTATCACATATAATCAAAAATGACATTTCTTCTCTGTTTATCTCAATGACATTATCAAACACTGCATAGATAATGAGATTAACTGTTTGTGGAAGGGCTTCTGCAAATCTGATCTCAGCTCTGAGGTTCCCAGTTTTAATTAAAGAATAATGATCAGCACATTCTTGGTCTGGAGTGAGATCAAAGGCAAACAGGGTGTACCCTTGGGTAAATTCCTGACGGTTAACTAAAAGCGGTCGATCTTTCATAGATTTCCCCACCGCTAGTACTAGATTAAAATATTCTCTCACAGCATTCCCATTTCTAAAATCTGGCTGCAGAGGTTTAGCAGGAATTTGTTCACTGTCCAGATACAGAGCCACAAAATTAATGTTATAATGCTTAAAGTTAAAGGGGTTTTTAGTGTAGGAACCACTAAAAGCATCATTGTCAACAAATCCCATGACCATCATTTTTGGTAACTGTCCCAAAAACAAATTATCTTGGTTGCAGACCCTGCTGCCTGCAGGAAGGCTGAACACTTTCATACCCACTCTGTCTATAGGGTATTTAGCGTTGGAGGTGAGCAGGGCTTCTGAGTGTCCCAGACGGACTCCGGGGGTCACTTTAACCCTTTGACAAACAGAGAGCGCCATGACTTTTAGCTTATAAGGCTCAGCATCTCCACTCATCAGGCAAAAGCTGTCCCTGTTACGTGTCAGTTTAATTTTAATATCCACGCCATTCAGCATCAGTTTCTCTTGAAAAACAAGTCTGTGTGCAAGTGTCCCAGTAGTTCTACCCTCTACTGAGATGTGTGAAGGAGCTTCTTTATTAAAACCTACATTATCACCATCTCTGTCTGTGATTCATGTTTCCTGGGTGTCTTTGTAAAATAATCCTGCTGTAAATTGTGTAGAAAGGGTCTCTTCACTGAAGTTCAGCACAGATTCTATGACAGCCCTGTAGGGGTAACAGTTATTGCTCTGACTGATGAGCCGATCACTGACAGTCACATCCAGCTGACTGAAAATGGTTGCCACTGGGTAGTTTATAAGGCACACTTTGGCCGCTGCAGGTATATCACTACCATCCGCTTCAGTGATTTTGCAAACCAGGTAAAGAAGTGTGTTGTTTAGATCCAAATAGTCTTCACCAGTCCCTGCTATATAAAATTCAATCGGTGAGTTTTCTGAAAGGGCAGCCAGAGGGGGTATCTCTACATAAATGCTTTTTTCAATGCTTGTCTGTGTGGAGAACGGCAAACAAATCAAGTTCTGATTTTGTGCATTCTTCAGAACCACAGTGCATAAAGCCATGTTTTTAGAACAGGTCTCTGCTTTTTATGACCCTCGAAGATCCTTTTGCCTTTGGCGTTTTCTTTATGTGAAGTTTTGCATTTTGAAACACCTCTTTTAAAGTAGCGGGGGGCGATGAGAAGCGAAGGGGTGTACTCTACGCTTTCTCTTTACCTCTCTTGAATACAATCAGCCCTGAGCCACCCTGAGTAGGCTTATCACCCCTGACATCTTTTGAGCGACAGCACTAGTCACATGCCCCACAACATCCTTTGCAACATTTTTAGCAGCTGTCTGTAGATGTGGTTTTGCAATTTCAAACCCCTTCTAAAAATGGAACTGCTTTTCTGAACAAACTATGAAATATCCTCCTATACCAGAACCATACATAGTAGGAAGTCCATGAAAGCCTGGCAGACCGTATCCTGCCTGTGCCTTGTAATAGCTTCTGTACAAGGCAGGGTCCCCATAATGTCGAACAATCACCATCCTTGTTTAAATTTTAGAGCACTCTCTGGGGTAAAATGCAACTTCACGATCACCTTTCCAAATCGAAATGGTACAGGTTCATTTTGATCATTCTTTATTTCAATAGTGACTGTATCGATCTGTTGTTTACTGACTGTTTGATAATGGGGTTTATCGTAGGTCACGGTCACTATCTCATTGTCTTGGTCCCTGACGGGTACACATCTCAGCAAAGGCACTAGACTGTCACCCACTATTTCATGTGTGATAATGTCAGTGTATATATATAATGTGTAAAAGCCCCCATTAATATCTGGAGGGTTCTTTGCTAGATTCTTTCCTACACCTACCTCGAGTCTGCTAAAACCCAAAAGGTACTGTAACTGCCCATGCATAAACAAAATACATTTGATGTCACTGTCAACGCTTATTTCTCTCCGACGGTTTGTTGTTCCAAAACCACTGGCAGTTCATTTACTTCAAATATGCTTTATTAATTTGAGCAATAACACCAGCCATGTTAGGATAGTAGCCCAATGGTATTTTAAATGCTGCTGACTCAGTAAAGGGTCCAGTTGGTGGTGTTTTACTGTGGGCTATGTTTAGAGGCTGATAGAGCATACTGAACCTGTTTTCTGTGCAGGCACATTGTCCCAGGTATGAGGTACTGAATTTCTGCTAAGCCCACTTCCCATTCACCAGGTAGTTCAAGCGTTTGTGGTAACTTTACAGTAAAAGTGGATATAGTATTGTTGGGGAAAATGTTGTGCGATGCATTACTGGGCAATGTGATATAAAATCCATTTTTGATCATATTAAGCCTTATCTGCTTCTAATGTCCCGAACCTGTGTTGCCTCAACCCAGCTACTAAATTTATCGGGCCACTCTCTCCACTTTACCAGATACCAAGTTTTTCTGCCACACTTTTCTCCTTCAGGATTTTCTGCACCCTGTACTACACGGTCCTCATCAGGTTCAATTTTTGCAGCTCCTCTGTGTAAAAGTACCTTTAATGTCTTCCCCTGATAGTCTTTTAGCTTATAGGTGGGCCTCTGTGTCTTTAAGACCTCCGTCACAATAAATATCTCATCTGTGTACGTCTGTTCATATCCCTTTTCAAACACCCCTTTTAGCTTAGATAGTCTCACGTGATCATCTTTCTGAAGGGTACCCTTTTGTTTTTGCCAAGAACAGAATTACCGATAGGATCTTCCATACACCCAGGGCATTGGAAGGGTTAACATCCACAGGTCTGTGTTTAATGCTTCTGTGATAAGTATGGTTATAGCTGTGCACCAGGTCTGACAACACATCTGTATATTTCCAAGTATTCTGGGCTGTAAAGTAACGCCACATGCGTGACTTCAGTGTCCTATTAAATCTTTCTACAATGCTGGCCTTAACTTCATTATTCATCACAAAATGGTGTATTTTATTTTGTTTTAATAGGTTCTTTAAAGAAGCATTTAGAAACTCTTTACCCTGATCAGTCTGCAGCTTCTGAGGTGTGCGTCCACTTTTAAAAATAGTTTTAAAGGCTTGCATCACTGCCTTGCCTGATTTGTCTCTTAAAGTCACTACCCAGGCATACTTGGACAGCACATCGATGCATGTCAGTATGTACTTAAACCCATTATTGTACTTGCATATTGACTCATATCCACTAAATCAGCTTGCCATTGTCTGTCTATGTCAGAAACAATGACAGGATTCTCTTAAATTGGACTCTGGCTGCTTTGTGTAATGAATAGGGCTCCTGCTTCTGAAGCCATTCTGCAACACCTTTCCTGGTGACCTCTTTATCAAGTTTTTGCAGCCTTATACAGCTGAGTCACCCCTGTGAAACTACCCACTTTTTGCATTAAATATATATTCTGGAACAGGTGATCATTCATCTCCTTTCGTCAACACCCCGACACATCTGCTAGCTAACAAAACTCTTGTCACCAGTAAAATAAAGTATGTGCTCTTTTTGTTCTTTTAAAAACACTATGACAACCACAAAGTGCAATGCATGATTATATTTTATTTATAAATACACACGTCATAACAGTATTTGAATATTTACTTTATAATACATCAACTAATGCATATAGGTTCTACATACAAAAGGCATAACACTAAGACAACCACAAAGTGCAATGCATGATTATATTTTATTTATAAATACACATGTCATAACAGTATTTGAATATTTACTTTATAATACATCAACTAATGCATATAGGTTCTACATACAAAAGGCATAACACATGGTAAGCATGCAACAGATTATATAATAATTTTGTTTTTCTACTCTTCAATTTTTACATGCTTCACAATACCCCGAAACAGCAACTTTTGAGCTGCATGTTTTACACAAGCATTAGTATCGTCCCACTTCCCCTTAGTGATGAGGTATGCACAATACACACACATATGCCATACACCACTCAAAATAACAAGGCTGATTTTGAAGACATTCTGTTACATCTAAATGACATTCACCTTGCATACTGCTCTATGGTTACTGTTTTCCATTACGTCAACATAGAGTCTCCATACAAGGGTGGCAACTCTTTAATCAGAGTCAGTGTGTTTTCTGCCAGTGAGCAGCAGCATCTTCAGAAGCAGACATTTAATGCAGGCTGCTTTCAAAGTATATAGGTTCCTTTAAAATGTCCTTTATCACACGGTACATTGTAGACATCAAGACTGTCTGGAATATTGGAAGCATGCCAGTACGTTCCATCTGAAAGTACATTATAATACACTATTTAGGAAAAGCATATGCTAAATCTGGTTTATGAAACACAACAAAAGTGATAAAGAAGCAAAATTTATGATGTCAGACTCAGACCCCCGTTCTGCAAACTAAACACTAAAAGTCAACAGCAGTACAGATAAAACCACAAAAGTGTATTACATCATAAGGGTTATGCATAAACTCTATAGCAATTTTAAACATTGCTTCCTCAAGAGTAGCCCCTCCTCCTTAAAATAATCCACAGTTTCCTTTGGGGTCCCTCTGGGAGACCATCAAAAGACCTTGGCATGTCTCTAAAAGTACAGGCGGTGCTTGTCCTGTAGGTAGATTTAAACCAGGTTGTTTAGCTTTGTGTCTGACTAGTTGGTAAATAAGCCTCTGGATGCACTGACAGGGTGTTTTCCATCGTTGTATACTCTGGAAAAAACATACACTTAGCAAGTGGTAAAAGCCAGGGTAACAATATGAACAATATTAAAATGGTAACAAGTAGCAGTTTTTGGGGTGGGGGTGGGGGAATATTTTTAACAATGAAAACAGTGTTCCTGAATTTCCTTATATCATTTTTAAAGGGTCCTTTTTGACCAGTGGATCATTTCAGCAAGCAGAAAGCCAGGTTAACAACACGCACAATATCACAAGGTTTTTCTGCTTTGTAGTACACACCACATGGCTATAGCGACCATGATATAAAGTCCACAAAGACATTCATCGTCTTCCATGAATATATCGGCAATCACTTTAACATTTTCTACAAGTGGTAACACAGATTCATTTATATATTTATCTGTATCCTCCATACTTCTGGAAGGGCAAACATCATCAGTTCATAGGCTGCATGTATCTCACAAGGCAAATGTCATATTGAGGTGAACAAACAGTGATGGATGACAGTAATAGCTTAGGATCAGATACATAAACCTTTGGATTCTCTCTGTACTTGCATTTGCATGATTATCTGTAAAAATAAAATATGACACATTTTGGTACTGAAATGTTTCCATGTAGTAATTTGGGGAGGGTAGGGGCAGGTGTTGGGGTAATTTTTTACAATATAAACAGTGTTCCTGAATTTCTTTTAGAAATTTTTAAAGGAGCCTTTGCTGACCAGGTGGCAGGCATCTTTTAATTTCACTGTCTGTCTGCTATAACATTTGCATAACTAACCACATGGGTCATCAGATTTTCTCACATCATTTAAAACATGACTTATAGTTTCCAGGGTACAATTGGTCATATTTAACCCTGATGCTTCATAGCGATTGCCAAGATCACGAACATGAGCTGCCCTATATGTATGGCTTCAGAAACATTTCTGTATGCTTCTTTAGACCTTAAGTCATAAAGGACACATGAATGTTTTTCTGACTCGGATCATCTATCTCACACCCAGGACAGGAATCGACCAATTCACAATGTATTACCCTGTATCACTGAAGCAATTGCACCACGGATGGTATGATACATAATGTACTTACAATACATATCGTTGTCAGTTTTGGGGGTTTACTACTAAGGCCTGATTTTCACATGAGGTCCCTGTCTAATCTCAGTAGAAGAAGAGGTTGTGTAGTGATCACAGCCTGTTCTGTGACATTTGAAACATTCTATCACTCTCTGTATTTCTAACATACTGGTTCTCACACATCTTATTAACAACCACATTTGTATCTTTCACACAGCAAAGACAGTCGAGCAGTAGATTTGTGGAAAGTCGAGAATCCATGCTGTCCAAAATATGACTGCTGCTCCATCGCAAATCCTTCAGTCTATTAAAGTAAAACAAAAAACAGCATTGGTCCTCTGACTCATTATAGGTAAGATTTAGTTCTACTGCTAACTCATCTCCCTCAGTTACACCATGTAACCGCTCACATTTTTTTAAATGTTAAAATGCATTTACCTCATCAAGGCAACTCTTTTCTTCATTTTTCTCATCTTTCTCTTTCTTAGCTTGGGTCTGACTGCTTGTGGCTGCATTATCATCATCACCCTCTTGGTCAGAGCCGCCTCTTGGCTCTGTCTTGCATTTCTTTTTCACAACTTTCTCTGATGCTTTTTGGCAGTGTCTCACTGACCATCATCTCTGCTCCACCTTCTTGTCACTCTCTGTTTTGGTTTCATAGTAACTTCTTTTCTGCATCAGATTCACCTCAGCAACTCTTCAAGGTCTTGCAGTGGTGTCTCTTCAGAAGAACAGTCAGATTTAGGATTTTCTGATTCACCAAACTGTTCAGCGAGTTTCTTTTTTATGTCAGACACTCTTCCACTCAACAAGACTTGTGTGGGGCATTCGTTTTCACACCTCACGTAGTACACATACATTGGCTTGGGTTGTGGGGCCCCAACAGCTATCTTCTTGCTTGGTTTTTCATCTCCAGACTTTTCATTAGGTGGTGTGACAATCTGGCTTGTTACAGGGAGGTTGAATTTTTCATTAGGTGGTATGACAATCTGACCTATTACAGGGATGTTGAAATGAGAAGCGCTTGCCATCTTCTTGCTTGATGTTTTTGATAATCTGCTCCAAGTCTATAAAACAGAATCTGAGAAATCTCTCAAAGCTGTGCCTTCTGGCTTCAAATGCAGGGTTTATATAACGCTTAGCAAGATGAACTGCCCCTTGGTAAAACCATCACCACACCCATCATACTATACATGGTAACGTGTCAGAGGTACATCTGTTGTAGCCCCACCCCCTTTTCAAAACATTATAAATATCATACACACATTTCATTTCAGCCTTCTCCTTGATACTACACAGAGCTGAGGGGTGAACTATAGGTATGTATTCATTTTTCTGATATATTTTTATTCTTTCTAATTCATGACAAAAGTATAAATAATTAGTTTTTTGCGATTGTTGCAATGATATCAGGAGAAAACTGCTGAACCATCTTATTTACACAGAGGTCCCCCTGTTTTAGCTTATAAATGTTACATGCGTATACATAAAGCTATCCTTTTGATGCAAGTTTGACACAGTCCTACAGATGCATGTTAAATAATTTTGTATACTGTTACAAAAACAGAAAAAGGGGTACTCACACAGGCAGATGAATTTCCCTCGGGGGTGTGGGGTCTCCACACAGATCTTGAAACCTCTGCACGATCAGGTCCCTCCTAGATACTTCTTTCTGAAAATATCCTAATCAAAACACACACACATGTCCCTGCAGTTATACACCATGCCTACGGGGGGGCACATACCACTACATAAACACTAACTGATTTTTTGGGGTGGGAGGAGCACGGTGGTGAAGAGGGACAGGGGTTCGAGCCAGGATGGTGGGGTTCAGGAGAAAGGGGGGGCAGGGGTTCGAGCCAGGATGGTGGGTGCAGGAGAAGGGGACAAGGGTTCAGCCAGGCTGGCGGGGGTGCAGGAGAAAGGAGGGACGTAGGAGTTCAAGCTAGCATGGTGGGACTCAGGTTCCAGCCAGGATGGTCTGGCAGGGGATCGAGGAGTGTACGAGAAGGAGGGGCGGGGGACAGGGGTTCAGCCAGGCTGGTGGGGGTGCAGGTGAAAGGAGGGGATGCAGGAGTTCAAGCTAGCATGGTGGGACTTGGGTTCAAGCCAGGATGGTCTGGCAGGGGATCAAGGAGTGTAAGAGAATGAGGGGCGTAAGACGCTTACAAAATGGTGGTGTTAGGTCATTTCCTGCGCAAGGGCGGGACACGGGTTTGAATACATGTCATTTCCGCCAGAAGGGGCGGGGCTAGCGCCATTAAGGGAGGGACTTCCGGTTTAACACGGGGCAATTCTGATTGGTCCATTTTAGGCCACGCCCACCTGTCAAATGACGTGGCACGCGCTGATTGGCTGAAATTTAACATTTGACGAGATATATGAACTTATACTACTCCCCTCTCTTCAGGTTTCATGTACAAGAGGTAATAACCTGAGTTATGATATAATGTGTGTGTTATACTGTGTAAAGAGTGACGTGCTGAAAAGTTTCAGAAATGCGTTCCTGGTAAAGTGATATATGAACTGATGATTACATGTATGAGCCTAGTGTGATACTGATGTAGATGTACATGGTTGTATTGAAACTAATGGGGGTACTTGCTTGACGTGGTTGCCAAGCTTTCCCAGGCCAGGAAGGGTGTAACCCCCCTGCAAATGGGGGTTCCCAAAAAGTCTTCCAGGAACTTGCTTGAATGCTCCAAGCCTGAATGGTGTTTGGCATTTAAGCCGTTTATCTGTGAGTGCTTTTAGAGCCTCTGGTACTCTCTTTAAGAGCTGTCTGCCTGTACACATAATTAATTTGGATGGGGGTCTGTGTGTTTCCCTGCTTGAGTCCCACTTGAGCTACTGCCAAATCGCTCCGTTTCTGCCATCGTTAAGTGGGCAGAAGGAGCACTCTTCAAAGATGTAATTGTCTGCTTGTAATCTGTTAGAGTAATAATGAAAATGCAGTTTGATTTAACCTGCTTTCTTGTAGCAAGGACAGTGAGAGTAACTCCCTCATGTTGGTTCTGAACTGCTGAATTGGACCAATCAGTGTGGGGAGACCTTTAAAATGGAGCCTGCTGCTGGCAAATCAGAACTTGGACTCAATGTGGAGCCAGCCACCTATGTAGTGTATGGCCAATGACTCTGGGAAATGTAGTTTTGACCTTGGTGCATTTTTCCACCAACAAGGGGAGATTATTGTGAGTGACAGCCGGACCAGCCAACAGAATAGTGTGGAGCTAAAGGAAATACACTGCTCTGGGACTGGGGAGATTAGATCAGTTTGGGCAGTGAAGAGACAAGGAGCTCTGTCCTTCTCCGGTGTAAAGTTTAGTGTGGGCAGCGCATGTAAGGCCCTGAGTTTTCAGTCTGCAGCCTGTGCAAGATACCCGTTCAGACTGAATCCGACCTGTGAGAAGAAGAAAGGAGATCTGAAGAGTAGAAACCAGGCTCACCCTGTAGAAGACTGGAGAAATTGCTGAATCGCACTCGGTCTGTCAGGAACTGAAGCTGCCGTGTGTTCTCCCGGGTATTGTGCAGTAATTGCGGTAGGGATTGAGAAGCAGCCTGCCTGGTATAGTACTTTCCTTTTACATATAAATGTGTGTAGTACGTGTGGGGAATTGCGTTTCAAATCCCTTGTACAGTAAATAGAGTGCATGAAACTGGAAGTAAACCCCAGGTTACTCCAGACTACATCCATTTGCTCTAAACTGCAGTGGGGTCCAGTCACAAGGACCTTGTCCACATGGTCTGCTCCTCCTGGCAATCCAGGACAATCTGCCTTCCATCCAGTACCCAGCACTGAGTTTGTGAGTACAAAGCAGGGAAAATCCCTGCCATCTGTTTATTGAATTGCAAGTGTGTCATCTAATTGTTGCTTTTTTTTTTTTTCATTTCTTCACGAACTGAGCCCTCCGGCTCCGGATTACAATTGGGTATTATGCAAGTGTTTTTTCCATTTATTTAGTTTTAGTTGACCAGGTAAGTGCACTAGACAAATCCTGCCTATTTTCAGGCATGACCCGGGGGAGGGGGATACAGATGAATGCCAACTGACCTTGAACCAGATTAAGCTGTTGGTGGTATTTTTAGTGAATGAGGGAAATTTGACAGGGCCCCAACCATCTGCACCAATCCTGGCTAGCCCCTCCCCCCATCCTGGGTACCCAGTGAAAGTGACAATTTGGGACTCTGAATATGCGCACAGTACTGTGATTATTAATGAGTTTAACCTAATTAACCTGATTTCCCCCTTGTATGTTACAGCTACTTCAATAAATAAGATCTGTTGGTTTCAGCAACGTTACACTGGCTGAGGTATTCATTTATGTTAAAGTATTGTACTGTGTTTTTTTGAACTGTATCATCTTGTTTTACATGGGGTCCCCAGAGTCCAGTGGACAGAGCCAGTCCTGGGGGTAAGTGTACATTGTGAAGATATTCCTAATGCATTGTGTGGGCCACTAGTGGGAAGAAAGGTGGGTTACAGTTTCCTAGAGAGAGGGCTGTGACCAAGTTAGTTTAACTACTGCAAACCCTGACCTCTGGGTGGAAGCCCCCGCCATTGGACCTAGGCCCCTCAGCCTGTTAGTAGTTAAGCAGGCAGGGGTAGTAGCCCTTGGGATAGTACCACCTAGGGGTCACAAAGGCATTTGACTTCATTAGTCACGATTTCTGATGGGCAGTATTACAACACTATAGGGTACCTCCTACGGTACTAGGATGGATTAAATCACTCTACAGAATGGCCACAGTGGTCACAGTAGTAAATGGCTCTATGGGGCCTATGATACTGATTCGTACAGGAGTACGACAGGGGTGCCCCATGAGCCCTCTCTTATATGTATTTTTTATAGACCCTTCGTTACACAAATTGAATGGATCACAGGCCATCCAGCCAATAAGTAGGCCTCCTTACTGACATCTCCAAAAGCCATGGCATACACAGATGATTTATGTCTTATGGTGGCTGATCAACATTCAGTCATGGAATCTATAGAATTCTGCAATACCTTCAGCTCCTTATCAGGCACTGCATTAAACCTAGATAAATGCACTGGTTTTGCCTTAGGTAACCCCAGTACACAGAGAACTAGTACTGGCCCCATTTGCCTTACAGATCACCCTGTTCGGATTTTGGGTATCACATTTGGTCCTTGAGGCACAGGGAAAATAAACTGAGAGGAAAAACTAGAAATTGGGAAAATGAAAGTAACTCAATGGAATAAAGGCACCATAGGGACAAAGAAAAGGATATTTTTGATCAAAACTTTTTAGTTCCTATTTTTTTATGTTTAAGTTATGTGTTCCCAGTGCCTAAACAACTATAAACAACAATTTTGAGCTAGTTCTTTAAAGCAATTTTGGGTAGCCACCTCAATCCAATCAAAAGGAACATAACATACCTACCAGTTAAAAAAGGAGGTCTGGATATGATAATTCCTATCTTATTTTTTAATACTATATTTTTTATAACAAATGTGAAACCTATCCTAATTAACACACAAAGAAGGTGGGAGCACTGGTTTTATGAAATTTGTAAAACCAGGTTTCGCCAGTGGGAAACAAACACACTAAGATCACTTAGAGCTTCTGCCACAACTCCTTCCTTCTTAAAAGAAACCTTCATAAGAAAGAAACAATGGCATATTACACCCCAACAATTAATTTCTTCCCCTTCACACAAAACTTTATATAAGACTCTCTTGGAGACCCTATGTAACATTCCAGAACCATTTGAAAAATGTTCCAGTCTTCATTTACCATCTCTCCAGACCGTTTTTTCAATATTCCAGAATACCAGCTCACATGTGGGATTTCCACTGGCTGTCTTGTCACAAGAGAATCAATATTAAGAACAATCATAAACATAAACAGCTCCAAGACATAATTTGTGGTAGACTCCAATGTGTTAACTCACTGGAAACCACTGAACATTTGTTCTTTGAATGTTTATTCATTAAAGAGTTCTGGGCTTATCTAGCAAAACAATGGCAGGAACCCCTATATGCGACCATCACCTAACTGAATCTAATTTATGGAGCAGTTACTCCTCCTTGGAGGAAATGGAATCTAAGTATTGTACATTTAGTTTTTACTTTGATAAAATGGAACATCTGGATTGCTAGATGATTGTATTCATTACAACAAAAAGAAAGTACGTATATAGAATTATTAAAAAAAATAAAACAGGACATTTTTAAAATATATGCATCTGAATACAAAAAATTATCTTTTGCAGAACTCTCAGAATTATGTAAAAGTTTCCCCTGGGTTACAGACTCAGATGTTCCAATTACATAAAGTAATGTAGACTGATACCTAGACCTTGCATATGGAATTGTATAATTTGTATATTTCTCTTCCTGTGTTTTTTTAGTTGTTATTGTGTTTTTTTCTGTTTTCTTTTGGATGTATACTGATTTCTTATCAATAAACTTTCCCCTACTCTTTTTTAAAAGTGCCATGGGATCTTTAATATCCACCTGAACAGGCAGATCATACCTCGGTTTAATGTCTCATCCGAAAGACAGCAACTCAGGATTGCAGCATCCCCCTCACACTGCACTGCAGTGTCAGTATTGGGATATTAACCCAAGTGCTTGGTGTGGGGCTAGAACCCACAACCTTCTGATGTCCCAGCCTCAGAGCAGAGATGCGTGTGCTACCTGCTGAGCCACTGACACTGACAATGGTTGCATGAGAAGAGTGGATAGTTGTAGAAGAGAGATAAGGTTGCCAGAAGGAAGGGAGGGAGTGTGGGATGGACAGATTGGGTGGGGTAGAGGTGGAATAGGTGGAAAGGCAGGGTGGAACCTGAAGTGCTAAGGACTGCACACATCATACAATTAAGTTTAATATGGGATAAAGTTGTAGAAGGAGCCAGAGTCAATGAAGTGGTGTTAGTGGGGGCAGCCACATCTATTAGTTGCAATCAGGTGCTGTCGACTTTTTATACTTGAATGCACCGGTGTCGTTGCTGCACTGGAGATGTCTGGTGGTATGGCATTGGTCCAGTGGAGAGTACGGTAGCTGAAGGCACATTGTGCCAGGGTAGTGCGGCATCTGGGCATTTTGTAGATATGAGAGGTGGTGTTTCTAGTGAGACAGGAACTTGAGTATGGGGTTAGGAGATTCTGGACCCTTGGTGGTAGTAGGATGAGAGAGCTTTCCTTGGCAAGGGGGGCAGGTTTGGTATCTTATTCTTTCTTTAAGTTGGAGCCAGCCTGTCTGTGAGTATAGGTCACAGGTGTGCATTAGTCTAGCAGCACCAGTGAGAAGGCAGCATGTCTTGCTCAATGGAGATGTGTTGAAGGGCAGTGTCAGTTGCTGAACACTAGATAGCCAATCCATACTCAACAAGGGATATTATTGAGCTGTTGATGGCCAGATTCAGTGCCTCAATGGTTAAGCAGTGCTTGTCGTGGTAATGAATCTCTATTCTTATATTGATACCCTTAGCAGTGTTATCAGTGCACTGAACATATGACAGTTTGGCGTCGAGTGTGATGCTCAGGTACCTGAAATGCTGGATGTGCTCCAGGGTGTCACCACTTTTGTTTCTGATTGCTATGGGTGATGCTTTGAACTTGCTCATGGAGCTGGAGTACATCATTGTCTTTGCCTTTTTGCAGTTCATGACTAACCTGTGCTCCTTAAACAATTTCTCAGTTGATGAGAAACCCATTTGGAGTTCAACTACAAGTTGTTCTGGATGGGGGTTGCTGGTGAAGGTGACTGCATCATCTGCATACAGGTGCATCCAGGTTGGGCAGGAGGCCAGCAGATGGTTAAGGAAAAGACTAAATAGTAGGGGCCCCAAAATCAACCCCTGTGGGACCCCAGAGTGTACAGGTCTGCTATCAGAGATAGTGTCTCCTAACCTGACCTTTTGAGAGCGGTTATGATGGTAGCTGTTGAACCAACATACAGAATCAGGAGAGAGGCCATTAGCAGACAATTGTTCCAGCAGGAGCTCATGGTGCACCATATCAAACCTTTTGATAGGTCGATAAATGTTACCCCAACCAGATGGCCTTGGTCCACAGATTGATGGGTGTAACCTGTGAATTCAAGCAGGGCTGTTGTGGTATATGCTATATGAGTGGCAACCATGGGCCTAGAGTGGGTCCAGCATTTACTGGGATGGGAGTGCCTCCCAGCAGCTCTCCATCTCACACCAATGCTGTGCTGACAAGGTAGAGTGTGTAAGGCACTGACATGCATACAACACCACTGCACTCATGTTACCCAGACTGCTTCTGACACCGCTGCACCCATATACATATGTTGTGTGGGTAACACATATATGCCTGGGCTTGCCTCTGTGACTGACCAGGGTGACTCATGGATATCTGTTTTCCTGTACAGCAGTGTTGTCCTGCATTCTGCATGACTGGTGCACAGAGCACTGGGTGTTTGGGTGTGGCTCCAAACCACTAGAACCATTACACGGCCTATTGTGCACTGGCCTGCTATTCTTATTGCTTTACTCTGTTTCCACATCTGGCATGCCTGTCAGTGTTGTGTGTCCCTTGCACAGTTCAGTCATGCTCTTTGTCAGCACAGAACACTCATTGTGTTGTGCAGTCCTCTACTGTTCGGGTCCATAATGCTGTCTCTTTTATGCACACACATTTCTTTGTGGCTGTTTGTTCCCCTTCACTTATGTGTGGCATGGTGGCCAATGTGTTAGCTGGTTGTACATTTATTGTGCACAGTATGCCATGCCTGTGTCCATTGTCCTTTGTGTAGAGCTGGCTGTTCAGTGTATTTCTTTCCAATGGTGTCCAGAAGAATGCAAGAGCCTGCAGGGGTCTAAAGGACACAACCCTGCCTGAGGAATAGGAGGACCTCCTCCGGAGACAGATCCATTTGATGGGATTGCTATTGTGGTAGGTGGAGGACTGTGCCCATACAGTGAATGAGAATACCCATGCCATTGAAGGCCTGCCATTAACATTGATTTGTGAACTGAACCAATAACAGCCACCATCACCTCCAGCTCCTGCTGCCCCTTGATTTGACTTGGGGCTATAGATTATGTACTGTTCAAGATTGTGTGTATTTTATTTTACTGCACTGGTCCGGTGCCCTTTATTGCTTTTTTTTAACAGAAGTGCACATTTTCTCTTTTTAATTGGTAGAGTTTCTAAAGGCAAGATCTCTTTTTTTTTTCCTTTCTAATGGGCGGGTGCCTTTTTGTGCTTTTTTCTAATGAGTGAGTGCTTTTTTTCCCCCTTTTTTCTAATATGTTGTTCCCATTGTTGCTTTTTCCAATGTGTGGGTGCCCATGGGGGAAGAGGTCCCATATTTTTTCTTTCTAATGTGTGGATGCCCTTTTTTTCCTTTTTTCTAATAGGTGGTTACTGTCACAACCCTAGTCAGCAGGTCAGGCCCTCTGTTCCCACAGTGCCAACCTCCGAACGTAGTATTGTGAACAGGTAACAGAACAGGGTAACCCTTCTGTCTAAATCTTCCAACAAACGAACCGTGCACAAGGATTTAGCGGTGCATCTAGGCAAATGAACAAACTTGTTTAAAACAAGCTAAAGCACATGCTTACCCACTAAAATTCAGACACGGAGCAACTTTTAAAATCCATTTATTGTACACCAAGATGCGCTTGACGCGTTTCGGACAAAATCCTTTTTTTTGTCGAAGCGGCGTCAAGCGCATCTTGGTGTTCAATAAATGGATTTTAAAAGTTGCTCCATGTCTGAATTTTAGTGGGTAAGCGTGTGCTTTAGCTTGTTTTAAATAACCCTTCTGTCTGTTTGTGAGTCCTAATTACCTTTAGTCTCAAGTTCTGGGGGATTCAAACTGTGAACCTTATGCTAGCATACCCAAATGTACAGGCTCAGATAATTCTGCTCTTCGGGGAATGCCAGATATCTTTCACCTAAGGGCACCTAACCAGGTATCCAAAATGACGCCTTAAAACTCTATGAAAAGACCTTAGGTATTCTTACCTTTTTCCAGTTCAGTAACACCATTAAGCTTATGAACAGTTGTCAGCTTTAACCATCTATACTTCACATGCAAAAGAAAGAACTTCGAAGGCACACCAGGCAGTCTCTTAAAATAAGAGGTTTACATAGTAAATGGATAAAAATATGTAAAATGTAAACACAGAACAATATATCACAAAGCATACAATCACTTAAAATAAAACAAGGAAAAAGTACAAATATAAACTCCTACCACAATACAATTAGACTTTCCTATTTAATGTATATCCTTCTTACAGTGCTTATAGAAGATGTTGTTTCTAACAGCCCACCAAGAAAAAGTGTATAAATGATCAGACACAGAATAGTTTAAGCTGACTCTCAAGCACACCTCTCCCATGATGTCACCAGCTCCTCACTGTTAAATACAAAAAAAATAGCCGGCCCGTTGGCGCGTGATTGAATTTCGCATGCGGCGCTGGCGACCTGGGTTCGGGAACGGACTCGGGTCGCTGGAGGGCCGGCCAGGGGGAGAAGGATGGAGCATCCTAGGGACTGCTCTCCTTCTCTGGGGGGAGGGAGGGGAGGTGTCCGGAGCTCGTATGACCCCTGGTGGAGGCCAGGAGTCATGCAGCTGCTGGCACAGGCATGTACTGGAGGCAGGGCAGGATGCTCCGTGTCATTGCACGACCCCGCCTCCCTCCAAAAAAGTTGAAAATGGACAAAGCTGCTGGCCGCCCTAAATGAAGCTCACCACAGCTTCAATTAGCCCCCCAGGCCAGCCCTCTGACCTAGTTCAATGACTGCAGCATGCAGGCAGAGTGCAGCAGCCTCACCGTGGGGGGTAAGCCACAGGTATCGGAGGGTCTGAGGCCGATATGGGGGGTGGAAGTCAGTGGTCTGTGACCGGGCTGAAAGTAACGGGCGGCCGGCAGCTAGGGTAGGAGGAGAAAGAATAAAATGGAAAAAAAATAAAAAATACAAAAAGAAATAATACACACAGGATGTGCTATTGGGAGGTATATTAAATAAGGTGACATCAGCAAAAACTCATTTCCCAATATGACTCTTTGATCTACATTCCCTATTTGATCTCTAAGCAGTTTCTGTTCCCAGCCAATAACCCAAGACCTTTAAAACTCTAAAGTTTTCTTACCTAGATGTCATATAACTTCTTACTGTAACACCAGTTGATATTAACTGTTCTTCCTCTAAGATGTCATAAAATGTATATTTTAAGTTCCCAGCTTCAAAGAAGCATAGATCAGTCAACAAGGCCATAAAATGCAACTTCTTGGAAGTTATTCACATTACAGAGCTCTGCTGTTTAACACGTATCCTGTCATTTTAACTGATACCTGGGGGGGAGATGTAATCCCGGGGGCACAGGATGTCTCCTGTGAGACAGGTCACATACCACATTCTATATTACAAATCATAAAGAAATCATAACCAGCCGGCCAAGTGTCACAATCCTCCCCACCTAGACTGAATTTGGGGGCTCTATCCCTTGCATGGCATTAGAGATGGGCGAAGTGGCTCCAATTTGCTCCATGAAGTGATTCGTGGTATCAAGGTGAATTTCGCAGAGTGCTCCACAATGCGAAGTGGAATACTATGCGTTATAATGGGTAACGCAAAGTCCATTGAAAACAATGACTTTGCGTTACTCCGCCTTCCCAAACCACTACTCCACCAATTCTTAAGGTGAAGTACATTGAAAACAATGTACTTCACTTCACTTTTCCTTGTTTTTAAGCTCCATAAGCAAATTTTGCAGTGATTCATGGGATTTCAGATCACATGGGCTCTAGATTGTTCTGCACAGCCTTAGTTTGGGGTAGTGTGTGTAGAAAGCTGTAGGACACAATCTGCTCTGAGAGCTCTCTGTGATTCAAACCTTTTAAACGCTGTTAAAAAAGCCTTTTTGAGTAATTTTTTTTTTTTGCTGAAACTTTAGTTCATCGATTATAGGAAACCCTCCTGTGCTCATATGATCAAGCATTTATTGTTTATGTGTGGATTTTGAATGTTAATGTACAACATTTAGTCTGTGTACTGAGAGACAGTGGAAGTGTGCTTTGGGGAGGGGCATATCTGTGGTGTAGGTAGATTAACTTGGAGAAAAAGACAGTGCTTTCTGTTTTGGTGATATTTTTCTTGTATAACTGTGTTAATTTACACACAGTAATATTTTCAATAATTCTTTAAATTTTTTTGATGATTGTTCTGGTGCTGAAGTACATAATTTTAGTTTGTTTAAAATATGTGGTCATATTACTGAAGTTTTCAACTTGCTATGCATTATTTAGTATATGTGTGAGTATGTGTGTGACGTGTGTCATCAGATCAGACGCCTTTATTGTGCCACATAATTTCAGTAATGTGAACCTGCTATCCACTGCAGCTGTATGATTTTTGTACTTTTTTGTGGTATGTGTACTGGTGCTAGTATTAGTGACTGTTACTGCAGCAGTGCAGTACATGCCCCGAGGCCCACCCCAACTGGCAAAGGTTTTCTTTTCCAGATTTGAATTTCTGATGGTGAGCACTGGTTAGGTGTTGTGCATTTGCATCTGCATCTCTTCAGTGCACAGTACAATCTTAACATGCCTGTGTATTGGCATCTCTTTAAGGCCCAATCTCCATCTGTAACTTAAGTCACAGTTGTTTCTTTGGCTTCCCTTCAGAGTACTGGACAGGTGTGGTGCATAATTCTGCATGAACATTGTGCTTGTTAATATGCATTTTTAAGTCAGAACCATCATCACCAGTCACTCATGATACAAATCACGTTCTTCATCATCACGTTCACAAATGCAGTCACAAATCATGATTCACGATCACGTCATGAATCACAAGACTAATTTTTTGACTAGTTACTTGGATGTATTGTAAGCGTGTTTTGTAGTAGCTCTCCAGGCTTCACCACCCCACCATTTTACTCATTAATGAGCATTTTTAAGTCAGGGAGTTTGTGCCACAGCTCATCAGGGAAGTACAGCCATAGGCATTCACATTCCTTCCCATACAGCATGTGAGTTACAGTACTGTAAGTAGTGGTGGGTGAAGTGGCCCCAATTTGCTCTATGAAGTGATTCACTGAGTAAGCCAGAATCCACGGAGAACTCCACAATGTGAAGTGGAGTACTTTGCTTCATAATGAGGAACGCAAAGTGCATTGAACCCCATGACTTTGCATTATTCTGCCTTCCCCAAACCACTTCTCCATCAATTTTAAGTCGAAGTACCTTGAAATCAATGTAATTCACCTCACTTCACCCTGTAATTGAGCTCCATATAAAATTCTGCAGTTATTCATGGGATTTCAGGTCACACAGGCTCTAAATTGTTTGGCACATCCTCAGTTCTGGCCTGGGTAGTGTGTGTGCAGTGGTAGCTGGAGACAGTTTGCTCTCAGAGCTCTGTGATTCTAAACCTCTAAAAGCTGTTTAAAATGCCTTTTTGAGTAATATTTTTTGCTCAAAATTTAGTACATCGATTGTAGAAAACCCTTCTGTGCTCATACCATCGAGTGTTTATTGTTGTGTGTGGATTTTGAATATTAATCTAGAACAGTCAGTCTGTGCACTGTCAAGTGTGTTTTGGGGAAGGGGCGTATTTGTGGTGTAGGTAGATTAACTGGGCGAAAAAGGCAGTCTTTTTGCTTTGCTTATATTTTTCTTGTATAACTGTGTTAATATACACACAGTGATATTTTCAGTGATTCTTGACTTTTTTAGCTGATTGTTGTGGTGCAGCAGTGTACAATTTGTCTGTTTAAAATATTTGGTTATATTACTAAAGGTTTTCAATTTGCTACACATTACTTGAGTGTGTGTGCGATGCGTGCCTTTAAATCAGACACCTTTTATTGTATTACAGAGTAATTGCAGCAGTGTGAACCTGCTATCCACTGCACCTGCATGCATTTTTATACTGCTTTGGGGTAACTTTACTGGTATTGGATTGTTACTGCCATGCACTAATCCCCAACTGGCAAAATGTATTCCTTTCCAGATTTGGATTTGTGACTTGTGAGCACAGGTTAGGTGTTGTTATGCCTCTTTGTATACATCCCTTATGTGTTCAGCACAATCTTAATCTGTCTGTGCATTTGCATGGGACAATTAATTCTAGGAGACTGCATTTCTTGTTATGCTCTCATTTCACTTCGTCAGCAATGGGGAATTTTCTAGAAACAAGACAGTAGCATTTTGGGGATGCACATTAATTCTGGTGACTCTGTGTGTGACCTGACCACTGCGCGCATGACTGAGTGCGCCATTAATTCTGGGAGACTTTACATTTCTTGTTACACTCTCATTTCACTTCATCAGCACTACAGAGTTTTTTGGACACAAGACAGTAGCACTTTGGGGATGCACATTCATTCTGGTGACTGTGCGGGTGGGGTGCTGCCAGTATTGTTGTCACTCTGCCTTACTTCACATTTAAGATGGAATGACAATGTGAAGTAATAATAACAATGCGAAGTAAGCCTTTCTTATGGGGCACTCCGCGTAGTGAAGTGCCAACGTAAAGTGGACACCTCGCGTTGACTTCGCAGGTGGATTTTAAATTTGCTGCATCTCTACATGGGATGAGCTTCCCAAATCAGTTCACTCCTCATAAACATGTGACAAGCCATCTGAATTCTGATTGGTCGCGCCAGTCCTATGTATGATTGTCATGTCATACCCACGCAAGGCAATACTCCCTCTTAGCAATCTACCATTTGTGTCAGTCAAACCAGAGGGTTGTGGTCAGTTTGTACCACAAAATGTTGCTCATATAAGTATGGCTCTAACTTCTTTAGGGCCCAGACTATGGCAATACACTTTTTTTCCACAGTAGAGTATGCCTGCTCCTTGGAAAGTAACTTTTTACTTAGGTACACTACCAGGTGATCTTTCCCTTGGTTGGATGTCTGACTCAGTACTGCCCCAATACCTACTTCTGAGGCATTAGTCTGAACTATAAAGGGTTTGTTATAGTCAGGACTTGTCAATACAGAAGCACTGCACAGTGCCTCCTTCAGTCTGGTAAAGACTTTCTCACAGGATGGGTCCCAGGTAATTTTCTTTGGCATCCTTTCCTTTACCAGGTCAGATAGGGGAGTAGCCAGGGTACTGTAATTTGGTACAGATTTCCTATAGTACCCTGCTGTCCCTAAAAATCTCCTGACCTGCTTCTGCGTTTCTGGTCTGGGCCATGCCAGGATCACCTCTATTTTTGCTGAGTTAGGACAGAGCTGTCCCCGGCCTACCACGTGCCCGAGGTATGCCAATTCTCCCATGGCCACCCAGCACTTCACAGCTTTGACAGTGAGCCCAGCCCTCTGTATCCTGCCCAGCACTTCATTAAGGTGGGATAGGAGTTCCTCCCAGCTGGCACTAAAGTTGGCAATGTCATCCAGGTATGCCACGGCATACTCCTCAGCACCATTTAACACCTGGTTCACCAACATTTGGAAAATGGACGAGGTGTTCTTCGTTCTGAAAGACATTACTTTAAATTCAAATAAGCTTAATGGAGTGATGAAGGTCGACCTCTCCCTAGCTCTGTCCATTAACTCTACCTGCCAATACCTCTTGGTCAGGTCAATAGTCGTAAGGTAGGTCACCCATCCCAACTTGTCCAGAAGTTCATCCATCTGGAGCATCGGGTGGGTGTCTGACTTTGTGACTGCATTCAGTCCATGATAGTCCACACAGAAATGAGCAGAGCCATCTGGCCTGGGCACAAGGACTATGGGTGAGTCCCAGGGTCTGTGGGATCTCTGGATTACCCCCAAATCCAACATCTCCTCCACTTCCCTCCAAATGTCCTTTTGGACAGCCTCTGACACCCGATATGCTGTCCGCCTTATGGGCGTCTGTGTCCCTGTCTCCACATCATGCGTTGGTAAGGGGTTAGTCCAGGCGTGGTGCTAAACAGTGGAGCAAAGTCTGCTAAAACCTCCCTTACTTCCTAGATCTTGTCCAGGGCCAGCTGGGGAGACAGTTTTACTGCCTCCATAGAGGACTCCCACTTGCTTTCTTCCAGCAAGTCCAGAAGGGGGTCTCCTTCATCCGTCATCTCCCCAGGACTACATAATGTGAACACCATGTCAGCCCTATTAGCATATGGCTTCATCATGTTGACATGGTACATCCTTTCTGTCTGTCTTCTGTCAGGTAACTCTATTATATAGTTCACGTCATTTACCATCCTGACTACTTTGTACAGTATTGCCCACACAGCCTGCAGCTTGTCTTTGTGAACCAGAATAAGGACCATGACTTCCTGACCCACCATGTACGAGTGACCTCTAGATCTGCAGTTGTACCACATTTTTTGTTTCTGTTGGGCAGCTGCCAGGTTGCTCTGGGCTGTCCCCATAACATACTAACATACTAAAATGCCAGCAGAATAGGCCTAATGGTCTTTCGTGTCTGCTCGTTTGGTCAGCCCCCACCCTGGGTGCTGACCTTGCTGTCCCCCTCGCCTTCTCTGGCTTCTCCCTTCCCAGTTCTGGATATTCTTGCTGCATTGGATTTTGCTTCCAGAACCCTTCCCCTGTACCTGTCCCACCCCCTCTTGAACCCCTCCACTGTCTCTGCCTCCGCCAGTCCCCTAGGCAGCGCATTCCATGGCTCCACCACCCTCTCAGTGAAATAGCACCTCCTCCTTTCTCCCCTGAATCTTCCCCCCTCCAGCTTCCACCCATAACCTCTAGTGGCCCCTTCCTCCTTCCTTCGAAGCACCCTGACTGTTCCTCCCCTATTTACCCTCTTCATGTACCTGAAGACCTCTATCATGTCCCCCCGGTCCCTTCTCTCTTCCAATGTGTACATATTTAGCTCTTCGAGCCTCTCCTCATAGGTCCTGTCCCCCAAGCCCCAAATCATTTTGGTTGCCCTCTCTGGACCCTCTCCAGGAGGTTAATGTCCCTCTTTAAGTGTGGCCTCCAAAACTGCACGCAGTACTCAAGGTGCGGCCTCACCAAGCAGTTATACAGAGGGAGTATCACTTCCCTCCTTCTGGAGGTGATCCCCCTAGTGATGCATCCCAGCATCCTGTTGGCCTTGGCTGCTGCCCTCCTACAAGTCTCAGAGTTGTTCATCTTGACATCCACCACCACCCCCAGGTCCCTCTCAGCCATCGAGACTTGTAGCATTTCCCCCCCAGGGTGTACACTTGACCTGGGTTTCTGGCCCCCAGGTGGCCCCCATAAGCTTCTTCAGCCTTTTCCTAAACCTAAGGATGTAATCCACTATGGGAGTTCCCTGGTTGGCATGCTTGCCTTCACAGGCATGCTTCCAGGGACACACAAACAACCCACATCTTTCCTAGCCCCATGTTGCATATTGTTTGCCCTTGTGGGACACTATCTGGCAATATGCCCAGTTTCTTTACAAATCCAACATTCATTTCTTTTTTCAGAGAAATCTTTTCTTTGAAACCTGGGGCAAACTGGTTTAGGTGGTGTCAGTGAGGGTTTTAGCTGCCCTGAAGGCACACTTTTCCCTTTCTGTGCTGCCACACCCGTCCCATTCACTCTCAGAGCAAGTCTGCTCTTGGCATAGTGATCCTAGAGTTCAGCAGCCTCTTGCACTGTTTTGGGATCTCGGTCCTCCAGCCAGGTTTTCAGCTCTGCTGGGCATGCCCAAAAAAACTGTTCAAATAAAATAGCATTTTCAAAGTTATCTACAGAGTTGCTTCAGTTCCTTCCTACCAACATTTTAAAAACTGACATTGTTTCATGGCTAGCTCCTTATAATTCGTGTCAGGGCTTCTCCTGAGCTTACTGAATTTATCTCTGTATGATTCAGCAGTTAAATCAAACTTTTTTAAAAGTGCAGCTTCAAGTTTGCTGTAATCATTACTGTCCTCATTGTCCATTTGACCCAATGCATCCTAAGCTTTCCCTGTAAGTAGCAGGGATAGCTGGAAGCTCCAGGACCCTCTAGGAATTTTAGCCTGAACATAACCTTTTTCAAAGGAATTTAAAAAGGCATCCATATCCTCTCCCTCTTTAAATTTGGCTATCAAGTTGGAATTCAATTTGTAACCCAGTCCTGTAGTTCCAGTTAAACCCAAGCCACTTACCTCCTCTGGTGCAGGTGGTTGGAATAATAGATTCTCTGGTTCATGTTGCCTCTGGCATTCTCACTCCTCACTGTCCACCTCTCATTGTTCACGCTCCCTCTTCTCCTTTGCAGCTCACTGGCTCTCACGCTCCTCATGGTCAGCCTCTTGCTGTTCATGCTTAAGCTTCTCCTAGAACTCCAGCTCCATTCTGCACAACTCAATCTGCAGCCTGAGTGCTTCTGGCTCCAGAATGCTGTTGACCTTCCCCTGTTGCTGTGGTCCTTCACTGGCACTGTCCCTGTTGTCATCCTCACTGGATCTGGACAATGCACTGGCCACTATCCCTTCCACACTCAGGGTTTGGTCTTTTACAGTCACTGTCAGTGACTCAATGATCTGGGTAACTGCTACCATCATGGCATCCATGATGTTCTGCTTGATGGCTCTCACCTCGTACAGGACTCCTCTGTCCTTGCACAACTGCCTCAAGTAGTCTACAGTGTGCCCATTGTAGTTGTAAGCCATCTTCTTCCCTAACTACAGCTACTTTAACTTGCACTTCAGAAAAAATAAAACAGGTAGGAACTTGACTGTAAGCCAAATTATATAGTTCTGTTTCCTTTTTTTAAAATAAATCACTGCCTTATTTTTTTGCAAGTGAGCCGTATAGTATTAAGTTGATACACTGAACAACATAAAGCTTGTGTTATGAAAATTATCAGCACTGCTACCAACTAATCTGTCACAACCCCACTCAGCAGGTCAGACCCTCTGCTTCCACAGTGTCAACCTCCATGCACAGTATTGTGAACAGGTAACAGAACAGAGTAACCCTCCTGTTTGTTTGTGGGTCTGAATCACCTTTAGTCTCAAGTTCTGGAGGATTCAAATTGTGAACCTTATGCTAGCGTACCCAAATGTACAGGCTCAGATAATTCTGCTCACGGGGAATGCCAGATATCTTTCACCTAAGGGCACCTAATCAGGTATCCAAAATTAACCCTTAAAACTCTATGAAAAGACCTTAGGTATTCTTACCATTTTCCAGTTCAGTAACACCAGTAAGCTTACGAACAGTTGTCAACTTTAACCATCTATACTTCACATGCAAAAGAAAGAACTTCGAAGGCACACCAAGCAGTCTCTTAAAAATACGAGGTTTACTTAGAGTATGGGTAAAAATATGTAAAATGTAAACACAGAACAATATATCACAAAGCATAAAATCATTTAAAAGAAAACAAGGAAAAAGTACAAACATAAACTCCTACCACAATACAATTAGACTTTCCTATCTAATGCATATCCTTCTTACAGTGCTTAGTTAATCACATTACAGAACTCTGCTGTTTAACATATAACTTGTCATTTTAACTGAAACCTGGGGCAGGGGGGATGTCATCCCTGGGGCACAGGATGTCTCCTGTGAGACAGGTCACATACCACATTCTATATTACAAATCATAGAGCAATCATAACCACCTGTCCAATCATCACAGTTACTATTGTTTTTCTTTCTAAGGTACGGTTGCCCTTTTTTCAAATGGGGGTACCATTTTTATTTTTGTTTCCCCCATTTATACCATTGGTTGCCCTTTTTGTTTTGGCTCCCCCCCTTTTTAGATGGACGGTTGCACTTTTTGCTTTTGTTCTCCCCCATTTAAATGGAAAGTTGCCCTTCATGTTTTGATAGTATTATTGTTGTTATTATTATTCTTGTTATTGTTGTTGTTTTGTTTTATGCTCCACTGCCCTTTTTATGTAGTAAAGTCTATTTTTAAAACCTATGCTGCTGCGTTGTGTGTGTTTATTTGGTGCCCTCCTCACACCCACAGCTGCCCCCAAATTCAGCACTACACTCAGTGCTGTGTAAGTACACTGCGCTTCACTGGTGCTATTCACACTGCACCTGCATAGTTCATTTGTGCAGCTCATGTACACCCTATATTCGAAGGTGTTAGCACCAAGGCAATTCCAGTGGCAAGGTACAAGTGCTAGCGCTACTGCAGTGCAAGCATTGCTGGCTGAATGCAGGGCTCACAATATATGAATCACTGCAGCAGCATCAAGCATTGATAACACAGTGTTGTGGGTGGTTTCTTGTCACTTGAACCATGGTTAAAGTCTCCTTCAACACCATCCAGTTTGCCAGTTCATAGGCTGTGTACTGCTGTAGGTAAGACTTTGCAATTACATGTACTGTTGAACTCCAACCAGGAAAAAGTCAGATGGAAACTCAGGTTGTGAATGCTCACATATATTTTGATTTTAAACTTTACAATTCCTGTCAAAAATTGGAGCTTGTCCACAAGAGCACAAGCTGCCCTTGTGCAACAACATTGGTACAGAGCAGGGACTGAACATGCAGTTCTAATTACAATAAAATACCAGACAGAAAGATTTAGTTACAATAACTAATAAGGAAAACCTTGTCTAGGCTGCTGAAAAACAAAGAATGAGATTAATGAAGAAAAGCTTCATGAATCTCAGCTACAGTATGTGTAATATTCAAGTGTTTGGGGTAGGAATCTGAACAGCTGCAGTGATAATGTTTGAAAACAATGATAAAGTGCTTCAATTGGGCATTGGGAGTGTGAGATTGACTGGAATAGTGGAAAATAGGGCCTCAGTGAGTTAATGGATCATTTACAGAGATTTGCAGCATAGGACTTCAGCTATATGCCAAATAAGAGGTGGCAAAATGTTGAGCACTGATTAACTATGAGAGATCCATCGATTTACATTTTGGATATTCGAACAACAGCAGAAGACTTCTTGATTAACAGTGAGTTTAAGGATAGTATTTAAATTTTGCAGAGTCATTATACTAAATGTTTCAAATGAATGAGTTTTACTGATTTGTTCAACTGCAAAAGTACATACTCCCACAGACACTCCAAATCTGCAAATAAAAATGGCATCAAAGATCCAAACTACAATATGCAGTGAAAACTACAATATTAATGTGGGTCTCCTCCACCTATTGCAAGAAGTAAAAAATTGAAAATATATTTTAGATTGTGGGGTCTTCTTTTTCTGGCATCTATTGACTCTCTGCTAGGCCTCACCTAATCTTGTTTAGGATTTGGCTATCGAAATACCTGACATGTTTATTCCTAACTAACAGGACACTCTTATAATAGAATCTTGTGATCTGCATTGAGAGGAATTCTCAGGAATGTTTCACCACAGTATATATATAGGAAAGTCAGAAAGCAGGTTACTCAAGTCATCAGTGTAATCAGCAGAAATGGAGAGGTATGATTTTGCCTCACAGAAATATACCTTGGCTGATGGATCTTTTTGGTCAGATATAACAAAAGCAGCAAGTCATCGGTGAATGAGTCACCTTGTTTTCACTGCTTTGGTCCTTGCCATGGTTAGCCTGGGGTGTCTTTAGTGGGAGGTGATCATCATTAATTAGATGGTGAGAAAAATGACACACCAGGACCAAGGCTGGCATCCTACAGAATTTCAGATTACTACTCCCCTGCTGAAAAGAGATAATGAAGGCACTACAAGTGAGAATTTCCTGAACCACAATTTCTTAAAAAAATATTCAGAATGAAATCCCCATATGACACTGTATTGTATTTACTACTAGTACCTAAATCAGTCTGCAGGGAATGTCAGCAATTAAAAAAAATATTCAAGTATGTAGATTGTTATTCTTGTTCATCATGCAGTGACTATAATGTATATTGATATCAAACCCCAGCAAACATAGTTGCTAGCACTTCTCAGATTATACATGTAGGAACTTACACACAATTGAATCTGTGAAGAAACAAAACATGTACCCACACATAGAAATTTGCAGCATGTACATGTTAGGCTGGCCCATTGAAGTGGTGACACTACATCATGCTGTCTCATGGGAGACCACGGCTGTTGCAGAAATCCCACTACTCCACACTGCAGCAAACTGGGTTCAGCTCTTAGAGATGGAGAGTGCAAGCTGCTCATCATTCACAGACTGGCTCGGCATTTTTGTCATATATAATGACAGATTCTCACCTGTCCTCTCAGCCATAGGAAGGATGCATCTGTGGTGGTTTGGATTGGTGGGATGGGAACAGGGGAACTGAGGGCAAATACAGGGAAAACAAAATAAGTCAATAAAAGAAATATGTATGGTTGCATATTCTAGATCAATAATACCAGGAACATGTCTAAATACAGTAGCACTGGGGAAGTTAAAGTTAGGGAATTGATAATATTTTCTCATTAGCAATTTTCCAGATTCATAGGAGTTGCTATCCACATGAATTCCTCATATTTGATGCCATTCTAGCCTATAAGTACTGACTACTCTGCCATCATCAGCTACCAGCAATCACCCAGTCCCATCATCTCTTTACTTAAGACAGAGACCCAGATAGCTTTTCCCCACAACTTGGGAGTATGGAGTGGGCACTCATTCACCTTTGGCACACCCTGCCTCTTGTTTCACATGGTATCATGTGGCATCTGAGTACCAGATGTCATCATTCAGTCCTGAGCTTATTTTTGCCTCCCCTTTTCTTTCTCCCCAGAGGACAACAATTATGGGGACTAAGAGTGCATTCATGCAAATCATGTATACACACAAAGAGCTGGTTTGGTTAGCAGCTTCCCGTGAATTGTTGCTGCAGCTGCATCACTACCTGTGATCACTTCTTTGGCAGTAGAGCAGTGAAGTCAGTTACCCTCCTGCCCTTCCAGATGGAGGCCATTCTATGGTACTATAAATCCTCCTTCACCCCCAACCAGCCCTGCAATGATCTTAGATAAATATATTGTCAAATCTGAAAAAAGAAAATAGGGATTGCAATATAGCATATACAGGGGCTGGTTCATTACCAGAGTGGTAGAACTACCACCCACGGCACCAGCAGTCAGGGTTCAGAAGAGAGCTGTACTCATTGTAGGGTTCCCAGGGAAAGGAGTACTTAGCATCCCAGAGGACACTCCCTTCTGGGGAGAGATTGGCGGTACTGATCAGTACTACTGTCTAGGTGACAACAGGCAGTGGTGAAAATGGTTTGGCCTGATGTTCAGGGGAGTGATGCCGGTCATCACAGTGCATGCCTTGCTTCTAATAGTCATTACAATGCATGCATTGCTTTATGGATGACCATGATGGTACCAACCTACAGGATAGGAGCAACACAAGAGGATATATACCCCTGCACTGAACATCACAATGGCTCCTCACTCACAAGCCCCCATCTGCTGATCCAGGGCAGGCTGCTTTGACTACATCTCCTCCTTGGGATACTGTTCCACTGTTGCTGGAGGATCCCACCATGGGGGGAGCCGCAGAGTCCATAGGTGGCAGATATCCTCCTGTAAAAAGGGCAGGGGGCAATGGGGCATGGGTTTCTTCAGTAGGGTATGTTAGGGTATAACACCTAATTGGCAGAGAAGCAGACAGAAAGTTAAAAACATATACATAACAAGTATGAGTAAACCTCTGTTTTTGACTTATTTACTCAGGTACCCACACTGATATGCAACACATTTTCCTTGGAGGGGGGTTACTTCAGCCCAGTATTACTGCTGGTTAAGTGAATCACTGGAGGTCATGTAACTTGCTCAAGGTCGTGTGGATTGAATAAGATGTGTACTTGATAGCTCCTGGTCCACAGTTGTGCATTCTAATCATTGGAACACACTGCCTTCCCAAAATGTGTATCCACTTAAAAATGTTGCTTACAGAAGGTAATGATTTCTTGAACAGTTATCTATATTTATGAATATAATTAACACAAGGAACCATTTATTCTCCTGCAGGGAATAATGCTCTTCATTTAACCAATGGTAAAAAAAAAGATCTGAAAATTAGCACAGCAATGTACTTAACTGCCTTTTTGTTAAACATGTGTATTAATATTATGAGTAACACTGCCATAATTTAGCCACATTAACGGAACACATGGAAACTATTTTTGTATTCTGTTATTAGTTAACAGTTAGCTAATTGCTGTACCTCCTATTGTTCATGACATTTCTACTGCTGGGAAACTTTTATGTTGACTTAAGTGCAGCTGGTTTCTTTTCTTTTCCTCGCTTTCTTAATTTGCCTTTAATTGAAAGCTTAGAATACTACCTGGAGCTTCTGCATTCAAAGTGAAAACAGCCTTGCAGAGCACATATGCTAAATGCTCCCAGTTTCCTACCATCTGCAAACTGCTACTGACAGACCCTGCCGATCTAAGCAGTCACCCACTGAATCCCTTTTAAAAGACACCACAGCAGTCATTTAAATGAAGGCTTTTAATAAGTTAGGTTGTGCCCTGTCTTTGTTGCCACTTGGCACTATTAAATCTCAGTTGTGTCTTTGCTTTCTAACTCTTTTCACATTGACAGCACTTTTGCTTTCTGCTAGGCCTTTATTAATGTCTCCTTATTGAAAGTCTAGAGGGCTTGAAGGGAAAAAAAAGTCTCAATTAGAAATATCAGGAACAAAAATGTGTATTTTTGACTTTCCATAGCTTTTCATCATTCTTAAATATCTGAAGATAAATTATGCATGCACATAACATTCCTAACTATAGTTGGTCAGACAATCCATTGACATTTCTGAGTAACATTTGATTTCATGATTTTGAGTCAGAGTAAATGTAATGGATAATGGGATAGCCCAGTTCTTTTATCCGAAGAGGATATTCATATTATCCACCATCCCATCAAGTAGAAGTGACCCTGATAAAAGGCACTTTTGGCTGGATAGTCAGGGAAAATCTGAATATTTCAATGGGAAAATTATGACGATTCTTCATTATCCACTTTAGACTAAACAGTTGGTGCATATAATTGCAATTATCCAGGACATCCCAGCAATTAATGTTGGATAATGACCCTGGATAATGATATTTCATTCCAGCTATGAAAATATTTTATTCTGAAAATTGGACACAGAGTAGATGGACTGACCCTTTATAAGGATAGCCCCTGAATAACCAAGATACTGTACTGCATCTGTTGGAGCATGCATGGATCAGTTAAGGTAACATTCAAACATGTCAACATTCCTAAAATGTAAATATGACATGCCTAAAACACAATCTTTGTATTGTGTGTTTGTGTGTGTTCTTAAAGCAGTCAAAACATCTTCACATTTCTCAGATCCAAATATATAGTATATTTGGAAGACATCAGTGAAGTTGAAGTGACATTTTTTTTTTCTCATTTTGTATTCCCTCAATTTGTTTTTTTTTAGGAGGGTTCACATAGAGGCAGAACTTAAAGTGTACTGGATCTGCCAGGGTCTCTTACCAAAGAAACAATATGCAATGATTTCAGTGAGTATCAGAGGGTCTCAAACTAGGGCCCTCACTTCAAGTTTGTTACCCCTTGCCAAGACTTCAGGACCCTGATATTCAAAAGATTACCAAGGTGCACAACTAAGTTTGCCTACACAAACTGGGGTTTGCGCAGCAGCTCAATATTGAAAAGCCTGGTTAGCGCAGGCATACTCAGTTTGCATCTAGGCAAAGGACAGAGCGGGATGCAATGTAAATGAAGGTGCAGGGACCTGCATATAGGCTCAGTCTAATATTCAGAGTATGTGCACCACACAAGGCTATTTTGCATGGTCTCCTTGCGTGGCTCCCATACCGCTGATTGAAACCCCAACTTACTCACATGCAACCCTAGTGGTTAGAGGAAGAAGTGCAGAGGCCCTCCTGACCCCCTACACAGCAGTCCCTGGTGGTCTAGTTTTCCTTCCCCCTTCACTGATCGCTGTTCTTTTAATAAATACAATGTATTTCCCTGGTAGTCTAGTGGTTGCTCTCCCATTACCGATCACTATATCATTAACATATACAATATATGTCCCTGGTAGTCTAGTGATCCCTCCCCCATCACCGAACTCCATTCTGTTAATACATACAATATATGTCACTGGTAGTCTTGTGGTCCTTCCCCTCTCTCCTATCGTCATCTTGTTCAGAAATAATATAACACCCTGGTGGCCTAGAGGTCTCCCTCTCACTGATTGCCATCCTGTTCAGTAACACAATTATCCCTGGAAGCTAGTGGTCCTTCCCCTTCCCAGTAATCAGCCCAGTACCTATAACAGTTATTCCCTGGTGTCCAGTGTAACCCATCCTTAATCCCATGTGTAGGAAATGTATCCCAGTCCCTGGTGGTCTAGTGGATCCCTCCACCCTGGCAGATAGTAACCCATCACCCTACTCCCCAGCCTGAAACTGAACCAGTGACCAGCACAGTCCTCCTCTCTCCACCATGGCTGGCTGCCAACTGAGCTGTCACTGAATGCGTAAAGTTTTGTACATGCTCAGTGACAGCTCAGTTGGTGGTGAGGCACATTGGAGAGATGAGAGCTGTGCTGGTCATTGACTCAGTTTCAGGATGGGGGAGTGGGGTGGTGGGTCACTAGTCAAGTCAAGTCACATTTATGTAAAAAGACGCCCAATCCCGAAGGTTCTGGGCGCCATACAAAAACTTAACAGCATTTCATACCGTATAATCATAAAATTAACAGCATTTTAAAAACATATAAATAAACAGAAAATAACCAAAATTACATCCCAAAAGCTTGCATAAATAGGAAGGTCTTCAGGCGAACCTTGAAGGCAGTTAAAGTGGGGGCCTCCCTAACTACTGCTGGCAAAGAGTTCCAAAAAGCGGGAGCGGCAACACTAAAGGCTCGGTCGCCAGCAGATTTTAACCTTGCTCTTGGAACATTTAGGAGGCCACCACTTGAAGAGCGGAGATTTCGGGAAGAGGAAGAAGGTACCAGGAGATCTGACAGATAGCCAGGGCCCTGTCTGTGTACGGCCTTATAGGTGAGAGAACCCACCTTGAAGAGCACTCTCCACCTGACAGGCAACAGTGCACAGTGCTGCTTAGGGGTAATATGACAAATTTACCTTGCCCAGACAGCAGCCGGGCAGCAGCATTTTGCACTAGCTGCAGTCTGTGGAGAGAGCCCCCAGAGACCCCGAGATAGAGAGCATTACAGTAGTCAAGCCTAGAAGTGACCAAGGCATGTATCAAGGTAGGGAGGTCCAGAGACAGAACAAGGGGCTTAATCCTGGCAATGTTTCTATGATGGAAAAAACAGGAACGTACCACAGAAGAAATCTGAGCCTCCATGGACAAATTCCAGTCAAGAATCACACCAAGATTTAGCACCCAAGGGGAGGCCATCAATGACGCAGCTCCTAGCACAAGTCCAGTTGCTGAGTCAGAGGCCATCCCATCACAGACTCTGTTCGACTCCACTACCAGCACCTCAGTCTTGTCGGGGTTCAGTCGAAGCCAGCTGGCGGCCATCCAGTCGCTAATCTAAGCCAGACAGATATTTAACACATCCACTGCTTTTGATGTTCCTGGGGCAAAGTATAAGTATAGCTGAGTATCATCAGCATAGCAATGAAAACTCAGACCATACTTCCTAATACTACCTGCCAGGGTGGGGAGGTGGGCATCTGCTAGTCCACCATGGACTGGCTTTCATTACCTATACTGGGGTTCAGGATGGAGGGCTACACTGAACACCAGGCAATAACTGTTATAGGTACTGGGCGGATGATTGAGCAAGGGATGATACCAATAACCTCCAGGGATAATTTTATTTCTGAACAGGTTGGTGTTCTGCAAGGGGATTGAGGCCACTGGACTATCAGGGAGTTCTATATTCTTTTTGAGAGGGTTGGTGATCATAGATGGGGGAAGGACTACTAGACTACCAGGGAGATATATTATATGTCTTGTTGGAATGGCATTCGATGATGGGGAGGGACCACTAGACTCCCAGGGACACATATGGCATTAATAGTCAAAAATGACATAGTAGTTGGTGGAATTGAGGAGGCAGAGGGAGATGTGGAGGCAATTTGGGTAACCCTACAAATGGGGGGGTAAAAGATTCAAAATAGGGGTGGTGTGCAGACCCCCTACAATGGAAGTGGAACTGGAGGATGATCTGGCTGAGAACATCAGGGGTCACTGTGGCCTTGGAAAGGGCAGGGTGGTGATCATGGGTGACCTGAACATACTGGGGGCAGACTGGGGCACTATGACATCCTCGGTGGCCAGGGAGCAGAACTTAATGGATGTCCTCCAGGATGCCTTCCTAGTTCAGCATGTGGGGGAGCCTATTAGGCAGGATTGGATCCTAGACATTGTCCTAGCAGATAGTGACCAGATAAGGGGCCTGGAGGTGAGCAGCCCATTGGCTGACAGTGACCATGACATGGTCTGGTTTCTTATGTTCCTAGGGGGAAAGGAAATTCTCACTAACACATCAGTAATTGATTTTAGGGGGGGGAGGACTTTGAGGGCATGTGAAGGTTTCTTAAAGGGTGCTTGGATGAAATAAGGCCAGACATGGATTCTGGCAGCTTGTGAGAGACCATTAAGAAGGGGGAGAGCGGGAGGCTTTGAGGCCTGCACAAAAGTAAGGCACAAGCAATGTAGGGCCCGTAAGCCATGTTGGTGGACCCGGGAGGTGCAGGAGATGGTGAGGGAGAAAAAGGCTGCCTACGCGTGCTTAAAGCACTCAAGGGGGGCTAGGGAGAGGGGAGAGTATGATTTCTTGGCTAAGAGGGTCACCAGGGTGGTAAGGGGGGTAAAGACGAAGAAGGAGCTTAACCTGTCCAGGGATATCCATGGGGGGGGAGGAGGAGTTCTATAGATACATAGGGAGAAAAGAAAAATGAGGGCACAGATCAGCAGGATTAGAACTGGGGGGGATGGGCACAGGAAACTGGGGAAGAAGCAGAGATGCTAAATGAGTACTTTGCCTCTGTCTGTACCGGGGAGGTGGGGGGATTCTTCCAACCTGATGGGAGGGTAGAGGAGCCCACTGAACCAAGAGGTCAGTTGGAGACTGAATGACTGGATGAGACTATGGCAGGGGATGGGTCGTACCAGAAGGGGAGGAGAGGATGCATGAGGAGGTGGGATGGGAGGGTGAAATCACAGCAGATAGGGTGAGAGAGGTCCTCCGGTCGCTAAAGACTGTAAGGTGCTTGGGCCAGATGGACTGCATCCAAGGGTGCTGAAGGAACTGAAGGATGTGCTGGCAGCTCCCCTGGCCTCACTCTTCAACATCTCCCTGATGACAGGGTGGGTGCTTCAAGATTGGAAGGTGGCTCATGTAATGCCTATCCACAAGTGGGGTCCAAAGAGGAGATGGGGAATTATAGGCCGGTGAGCCCAATGTCTGTGGTAGGCAAGATCATGGAGGGCATTATCATGGAGAGGCTGGTGGGGGCAGCTGGAAAGGCTGGGGAACCTGGATAACCAGCAGTATGGTTTTGTTCCAGGGAGGTCATGCCAGACTAACCTGGTGGAGTTTTATGACTGGGTGATGGGTGCCCTGGACCGACATAGGCTGGTGCACATCCTCTATCTGGATTTCAGTAAGGCATTTGACTCAATACCCCACAATGGCCTACTAACAAAGCTGGGGCGATAGGGGTTGGGGGGCAGTTGCTCAGGTGGGTGGAAAACTGGCTTACGGGTGAATACAGCAAGTGGTGGTTGGAGAGATAGTCTTCTTCCCCAGGAGGGTTATCAGTGGGTTCCCCCAGGGTTCAGTCCTGGGACCACTCCTGTTCAATTCCTATGTCTGAGACATAGGGTGGGGTGTTAGGAGTAGGTTGAGTCTCTTTGCAGATGACTCAAAACTGGGAGCACTGGCAGATGGGCAGGAGGAGAGAGAGGCCCTGTAGGGGGACCTGGGTACCCTGGGGGGGTGGGGAAAGAAGTGGGGGTTGAAGTTCAATGCAAGGAAATGTAGAGTGCTGCATCTGGGGGTCAGAAACCCAGGACATGCATATACCCTGGGGGGACCACACTGCAGGTCGCATAGCCTGAATGGGACCTAGGGATAGTGGTGGACAGCAAAATGAATAACACAGAGAATTGTCAAAGAGTTGTAGCAAAAGTAAACAGGATACTGGAATGCATAACCAGGGGGATTACCTCCAGGAGGAGGGAGGTGATCCTCCCTCTGTATAATGCCCTGATTAGGCCGCATCTTGAGTACTGTGTGTAGTTCTGGAGACCCCATCTTAAGAGGGACATAGCGCTGCTGGAGAGGGTCCAGAGGAGGGTGACCAGGATGATTCAGGGCATGGAGGGTAGGACCTATGAGGAGAGACTGGATGAATTTGATCTGTATATATTGGAGGAGAGAAGGGACAGAGGGGACATGATACAGGCTTTCAAGTATGTAAAGGGGATAAATAAGGGCAGAGCCAGGGAAGTGTTCAGGCTTAAGAAGGGGAGAGGACTACCAGGAGGCATGTGTGGAAGCTGGAAGGGGGGAAGTACTGGGGGGAGACACTTCTTCACCGAAAGGGTGGTGGAACCATGGAACTAATTGCCCAGGAGTCTGGTGGAAGATACCACAGTGGAAGGATTCAAGAAGGGTTGGAACAGGTACAGGGGAAAACAGAGGCCAGGGAAGGCCACCTCTGGGGCTGGGGAGGTAGAGGAGCAAGCTCCCAGTAGGGGGGTAGCTTCCAAGCAGACACGATAGACCATGGGGCCTATTCTGCTGGCTTTTACTATGATACTATGATATACTTTATATATTCAAGGGATGGGAATTGTCATGTTGGGGCACCACTGACACTAAGGTAGATCTAAGGAAAGAGGCAATCTGGGAGTGGTGCTGTGCAGTGCAGCCTCGTTCCCTATGCAAATGGTCCCATAATGAGCATGTAACTTGCCACTTAGTGCCTTCCATTCACAATGGGCTCATTTACATAGATCCCTTTGAATATGGACATTTTTGGCCAGGCAAAAGCCATTGTGCCACCCTATTGTGGGGGCCATGCCTGCCTGATGCTAGGTGGCATAGTGCCGGGTCTCTCTGGCCCTATATTCAGTGGAATAGCTCCAATGCACTATTCAGCTGAATATAGCTGATTTGGACACCTGGGCAACTGTAGGGGCAGTGCAATGTTTTGTCCTTTGTTTTGCCCTGATTTGAATATCAGGCCCCGGGAGTTTCAGATTTTAATAAATGTGGTCTTGATAGCACCAGCAGTTTTTGTTGCCCACTTTAAAGCAGCAGTGCAATGAAATGGTGCAACAAAATTAAACCCTACTTTTTTCACTATAAAAGATTCCAGCCATCTTCCAGTTTTACTTGGTGATAATATTTTCTAATTCCACAAAAATCTGAGTTTTGTATAAATGTATTTATTTATTTAACATCTCGGATTTCAACCTTTGAGTCAAAAGATGGTTTTAAATGGCAGAAATACAGCAATGCAGAATAAACAGCAGGTAAGATAGACACAGTAGAACACAGAACATTGAGGTGGTCCAATAAACACTGCAGTTAAAATTCAGATATATACACAGAGCTATATACATTAGTGCAGGCTAGCCATAAAAAAGCAATCAAATTGAAGTTGATTCTGTCAGACACATATTAGGCAAAGGCACTTACAGTTGCAAAACATTGAGGAGCAAAACCATTGAAGAGCTGTCAATAATTGTTGTGCTAGTCAGGTAAAACCGGCATGGTAAGGAGGGCTAGGTGAGACAGTCACACCTACTGAGCACTACAAAGTATTCCTTAAACCTTCACTTGAAAGGGCCTAGAGTTGGAGTAGCAAGAACATCGGAGGGGATTGCATTAAGGAGGATAACTGAATGCCCATTGGGCCTGGGAGGTGTGGTAAAAATGGGTCAGGTAGTAGACTCTGGTGCCACACCTGGTGCTATGGGCTTTAGTGACTGGGTTGAGAAGAGGCAGGCAGGATGGTGTAATGAGTCCCATGCTGATTTTCTTTGGTGAAAACACATGTGTGGTAGGATAGTCTTCCCTTGAGGGTTAGCTAGTTAGTACTGGAGTAGAGGTCTCATGTGTGAGTATATTTAGGGGAACCAGTGATCAGCTAGCAGGATTTGTTAAGGATAGTGTGGATTGTCTTAAGGGTGGTGTCTGTGGTGAAGCCATAAATTATCAGGCCATAATCAATGATAGATAGTATGGAACTGGTGATGGCTGTTGTCAAGGGCATCCTGCTTCAAGTTGTGCCTGTTTCTATATAGAAGATCGATTCTTACATTGACTGCCTTGGAGATGTTGCAGACATGCTCACTATAAGAGAGGGCACTGTTGAGAGTAATGCCCAGGTATTTGAAGGTGTGGAGCTTGTCAATGGGGGTATTGGCAGCGTTAGTGATGGAAAGAGTGGTAGATTTTTGCTTGTTGTGGGGACTGGTGAAAATTATGGATTTGTTTTTTTTTTCATAATTTATGAACAGTTTTTTTATGTGTGAACCAGCCTTCTACAGCCCCAAAACTGGATTGAAGCCATAGCTCAAGGGTGCTGTGGTTGACATCAATAGTGAAGAGCATGGCATCATCCGCATAGAGGAGGAGGTTGGTGTTGCAAACTCAAGGGAGGGAGTTGAGGAAGATGCTGAAAAGGAGTGTGCTGAGAATTGAGCCCTGTGGGACAACCAAGCAGACAGGTTATGGGGTGGATAATGTATCCCCAATTTTGACCCTTTGAGATCAGTCAGACAGATAATCTATGAGCCAATTGGTCCCCTGTGAGGAGACACCTGCATCATGGAGAGATACCAGTAGCAAGCTGTGACTGACCATATCAAAGGCCTTTGTGAGATCAATGTATACTGATCCCACCAGATGGCCACAGTCGAGGGCCTTATGGATGAAGTCAGTATAGACAGTGAGATCAGTGGTTATGCTGTGCCCTTTTCTGAAACCATGCTGCTCTGGGCACTGGATATTGTACTTAGACAAATAACGGGTCAGTTGGTCTGAGACTATGCAATCTAATGCTTTGGTTTTTATTTTTATTTAGTTTTTGTTTACCAGGTAGGTCCGCTAGCCAAACAGGTGACTATTTTCAGGCATGACCTGGGAGGTACAGTAACAATACAAGGTTCATTTATGTAATACAGGGAAGCAGTAACAATACAGAGAACAGTTTTCAGTAAAAGGCAATAAAGGAGTACAGCTTCAGAGACAATCAACAGGTCAAGAGAAAAACAGCAGATTTACGTGTACAGGTAGCATTTAGTGAGCGGGTAGAGGTATACAGGGCAGATCCAATGGACAGGTGGGTCACGGAGGAGAGAATGGGGAGGGAACTGGGTGAGCAGGTAAAAGGGGGGATGCGGGAGGGCAACCTTGCGGCTAAGTGATTAAGGTGGCAGCAGGGATGAAGTAGGCAGGACGGGGGGTCTGTGTGTGGGGCGGTGAATGGATTGTGGTGGTACATGGTCAAGGTGGGGGGAGAGAGTAGGTCAGGCAGAGCTGGAGGCAGGGGAGACAACACCTGCAGTGGGGCTATAGAGGGGTAAAAGGCAGCACAAAAACAGGGCAGGAAAGGACATGATATGCATCTGCGGCCAGAGGAGGAGTGAAGTGGGGGAACATTTGGACGGGGCAGGGGGCTTACGGTATACGTCTGGGTGAGGGGGATATGGTGGCATAAGCGGTAGAAGGCTACGGGAAGAGACTGAGTCCATGGAACCGTGCAGCGGCTAGAGAGAGCTGCAGGGGAGGAGATCGGAGGTGAAGACGGCCATGGAGTGGCTTTAGCGGCAGAACCACTCAAGAGGAGCCCGAGTCCATGGAACCGAAGTCGGCAGGGGAGAGTTGGGATGGTGGGGTTCGGGGTGAGGTATGGTGGGGGAGCGGCATCAGCGGCTGGAAGGTACGGCAAGTACCCGGGGTTGTGGTACTGTTCCCGGGCAGAGGAGTCGGTGCTCAGTCGGAGTAGTCGGGATGTGGCTGCGGAGGTTAAGAGCAAACGGGTCTAACTGGGGGGTGTAGAAGCGAAAAGTCAGTGTTAGGGGGATATGGCAGGAATGGCGGCAGGGGGCTGAGGGATGAGACCGTGTCCATGGAAACCGTACACAGGCTGGACAGATCGACGAGTGTGAGAATACAGGAGTGAAAGCGGCGGGTGAGCAGTTTTAGCGGCAGGAGCCTACTTGAGGAGCCCAGGATCGTGGAGCCGTAGGCCGGTGGGGGAGGCTAAAGATAGCGGGGGTTTGGGGTAAGGTATGGCGGGTGAGCGGTTTCAGTGGCTGATGGTGCGGCTAATGTCTGGGGTTGTGGAACTGTATCAGGGCAGGGGAAATGGTGTTCAGGCAGGGTGGGGGGGCTGTGGAGGTCCAGGGGCAATAGGAGTAGAGGAATGGGTCCATTGGGGGGCGCTTAGGCATTGGCTGTGCCAGTACCTGGTACCCCTAGATCATCAGTACAAACATTCCAGTAAGCAGCAGTAACACGTAGAGCAGTGCAGACAGCAATAACAGGTTAACAATGCAGTAGTCAAGCGCAGTAACACAACAAAATTACACACTCTAGACAAGTGCAAGTAGAGGAAGTACCCTGAAATGGGTCCGTTGGGGGGCGCTTAGGCATTGGCTATGCCAGTATCTGGTACCCATAGATCATCAGTACAAACATTTCAGTAAGCAGCAGTAATAGGTACAATAGTGCAAACAGCAGTAACAGGTAAACAATGCAGTAGTCAAAGTGCAGTAACTTACAACAAAAGTACATACTTTAGACAAGTGCAAGTAGGCTTCGAGGTCGGAGTTTTGAACTCGAAATGAAGTGCATATGGGCAGAGACATATATCACAGTGTTAATGTTGTAAGTAAAATAGGGTAAGGAGTAGGAAGGAGGGAGTGGTGGGGCAAGAGAGAGAGGTTGGCAGGACAAGCTCAGGTAGGGTCATAACAGGCACACTGGTCCGTGGAAAGCAGGTGTTCACGTAGCTTGCGTTAAAGAGATCATGGAAAGATGTCAGTCTAAGGTCGAGTGGCAGGAGGTTCCACACTTGAGGGGCTGTGTACCCAAATGCTCCAGACCCTTTGGAGGTGCAGCAGTGGGGAATTTTTAGTAGGGATTTGTCCGAGGATCTCAGCTCACGTGGAGGGAGGGCTGGCTGAAGCAGTTCAGTTAGGGATGCTGGTCTGTTGAGTCTAATGATGGAGTCGCAAAGGCAACCCAGGTAGTATAGTCTGGTGGCAGAGGGGGAGAGCCAGCTGAGGTCTTTATACAGCTGGCAGTGATGTTTAAGTCTGGGGGCTTTTGAGGCATACCTGCATATATTGTTGAAAGTGACATCCCATTTTTGTAGTGTGGATTTATGCACCATGGGTAGGATGGGAGCACAGTAGGTCAGAGCGGGTAGGAGGAGACCCCTGGCGATGGCTAGTTTGGCTGCAGGTGTGAGCATGTAGCTGGATCTGTAGACAGCACCCAGTTTGCGGTTCACAGATTTACATGTTTCTTGGATGTGCAGATTTAGGTCCAGAGATTGGTCTAGCAGGATGCCCAGATAACGGAAGGAGGTAACCACCTCAGGGGGGGTCCCATCCAGGTCAAGGACTTTTAAAGGAGAGTGGCAGGACCTAATCTTATGGGCAGTGCCCAGAAGCATCAGTTTGGTTTTGCTGGAGTTCAGTATAAGGCGGTGGGTGTTTAGCCAGAGTTGAACAGCGTGGAAAGCAGATGTCAGTGCCACGTTAAGTTGGTCTACATTATTAGAGCTAGCATAGATAACCAGGTCATCTGCGTAGTAGAGAGTCACAGGACGCAATGCTGTATGGCAGGTTATTTATGAATAATGAAAATAGGAGGGGACCCAGTATTGATCCTTGTGGCACTCCAATGTTGATGGTAGTACAGTCGGAGATTGATGAGTTAAGTTTGACTGCTTGGGTCCTGCTGTTTAAGTAACTCCTGAACCAGCTTATGACAGGGGGTGAAAAGCCAAATTTATGAAGGGTGGATAGGGGTAGGGGGTAGTCCACGAGGTCAAAAGCCTTGGTGAGGTTGATAAAGATAGCACCAGTAAGCTGACTTTTGTCCATGCTTGTGAGAGTATCAGTGGTGAATTTGGCTAGCACTGTTGTGATGCTGTGGTTTTCCCGGAAACCATGTTGTGCTGCACATAGCAGATTTGATGTTTCAAGGAAATCAATGGTCTGAGTGGCTACTAGTTTTTCAAGTATTTTGCTGAGGACTGACAGAATAGCTATGGGTCTGTAGTTTGAGATCTCACTTTTGTTGCCCTTTTTGAAGATGGGGGTGATTCTTGCAGATTTCCAGATGTCAGGGAAGGTACTGTTGGAGAGGAGAGGATGAATACCTTGGCTAGAGGATAGGAGATGAGATGGTGGCCGCCTTTAGTAGGCGAGGGTTCAGTGAGTCGGACCCGGGCTGTTGGTGTCCGATATTGAGTTTAACAGTTTGAAGACTTGCGATGCAGACACAGCTTTGAAATAGAAGGGCTTGTAAATATCCAGCACATGTTTCTTGAGAGAGGTATCTGCTGGTGCACCAGTGGATGAGGGCTGGGAAACCACAGTTGGAGTTCGAAGTGTGGAAGTATACTGGGACAGATCAGAGAACATCTTATTAAAAGCATTTGCAATGGTAAGGGAGTCATTACAGTGGACACCATCTAGAATCATTTCGAGGGGTTATGGATTGAGGTGTACCCAGAAAGGTTTTATGTGGCCCCAGAACTTGCGTGGATCTCTGGCTGAGCTGGCAAGTAGGTTCTGGCAGTATTTGCTTTGCTAGCCTTATTTGCTTTTTGCAAGAGTTTCTATGCTGCTTATAGATGGTGTGATCCCTGGTTGGCCAGTGCTTTTATACTTCCTTCACAGTTTGTTCCTGGTTCTGAGTTGACTGAGTAGGTCTTTGTGGAGCCACCTCGTCTGTTGTCCCCTGACCCTTCATTGTACTTTCGGGACATGTTTAGTCTGTGCTTCTGTGAACTTGGTGAGGAACACGTTAAGGGCATCTTCAACTTTTGTTGATTTTTAGATATCCATCCAGTCAATGCAGGATATGTCCAGGAGAAAGGCACTTAGATGCAGGTGTGCGAAGTTGGTGAAAGTGACCAGGCGGGACTGGGGGGATGGAGAGGGACTTGAGTGACAGATAGTGGGTGAGTGATCAGTTATAGCATCAGCCAGAGTGCATGCCTTAGTAATGCAGTCAGGTCTGTTTGTGAGGATCCAGTCAATAAGCATGCCTGATTGGGAGTTTATCATCCTGGTATTTTCAGTGATGAGCTGGTGTAGGTGGAAACCTTGGATTAGGGCTGCAAGGGAGCTGTGGGCAGGGCCCAGTCAGTTTAGGTTGACATCCCCAAAGGAAGATGGCTTCATTTGAGTTTATGGTTTGTGAGGTTAGCTGGAGCAGTTCATGGAGGCCATCCACCCCTCCAGTGGGTGGATTATAGAGACAGATAATGTGCAGGTTTTTTGCACCTAGGGACAGGATAGCATGTAATGATTCGCAGATCCGTTGAGGGTTATGGACAGGAACAGGCTTAATGGTGAGGTGGTTTTTATAGTATATAGCAACACCCCCACCCCTTTTCGAGCCTGGCCTGTCCTGTCGCAGGATAGAGAATCCGGGTAGGTGACATTGGGTGTCCTGTATGCGAGGTTTGAGCCATGTTTCTGTGAGGCAAAGGATGTCAGGTCCAGCTACTTTGGTCCACGCCTCAATATGGCCCAGGAGACTTCTAATGTTCATATGCGCAAACAGTAGACCTTTTTTAGGTTTGCCAGGGGAGTTGCTATTAAGGGGGTGGCCAGGATTGGGTTCCACGTCACCCGCCAGTAGTAGGTGAAGAGAGGCTAGGAATTTAAGCTGTAGCTTACATATAGATTTGATAGATGACCATTTCTTCCTTGTTTGATGGTAGGCTGTGAGGGAGAGATACGTGCACCCGTTCTTTAGAAAGAGGTAGTGTAGGGTGGGTTTGGCATATTGTTTGGTAAGGAGTAGGTTAGAGAAGGAGAAATCACAGAGTGAGGGGGTGTTGTGGTGTATGACCAGAGGTAGAGACAGCAAGGAGTAGTTTAGGCAAACCAGGAGGAGAAGGCAAATAATGGGGGTTAGTGCTTGTAATTTACCACACGGTGGTGGCATGCACTCATGTAGGAGAGACATGTTAGCGTATTTTTGTTTATTTTTGGGGGGTTAGGGAACAAAGAGTAGCAGGCAGAGCAGGAAAAAAGGGAGTTAGTTTAGAGGGTGAAGCAAGGATTCATTGAAGTGGAGGAGAATGAGAAAGGTGGAGAGAGTGGAGAGAGAAATCGGGTTCGAAAGTAGAAAAAAATGTGAAAAGGCAGGGCTGCTCTCAGGAGGGCTGTTGGCAAGGTATTTCAGTCAGCGAGTATGATTAATGCCCCCAGTGGTTATAGAGTAAAAGGAGCCAATGGAAAAGTGGACACTTAGTCATATGACCACCAAAAGCCTATAAAGCTAAAGGGTCGACCAGGGTGGGTGAGGTGGGGGTGGGTGGGGAGCAGGCGCGAGCGCTGGTGGGACCAGTATCCACAGAGGAGCTGTAACACTGGCAGCTGCACCTCAGGTGGGGAGAGTGGCTTGCCACAGCCCCCAAGCCGTTTAGGCAGTCCAGTAGCAAAGTGAAAACAGCTGCTTTTGGTGAACGGTGGGTCCAGCTAGTGCCAGCAGCCCTTACTGAAGAGAGCCGGTGGGAGAAAGTGTTTTAAAACATACCTTACGGCTTTTGCGCCTTTAGCGGTACGGGGTGCCAGTGAGCGGCCGGGCTCCTGGTTCCCTTCCCGGGCAAGCGTACGGCGGCTGGCCCCTCGCCACAGGAACTCCTGGAGGAGCGCTGCTTTTTTCCTTCGAGGACCGCCGGGCAACCGGTGATCCCTGAGGCTTCTAAGGGTGTGGTGGAGGGTCCTTGGGTCCGGGGAGGAGCAGGTCCAAAGCCCCGGTGGGCTTGGAGAAGTTCCTGAGAAGAGTAGCAGGGAGAAGCAGTTAAGTAGGCAGGCCTGCAGAGGCAGACAAAAGAAAGGGGTTGAAGGTGAGAAGAGGGTGGGGATTAGTGACAGGAGAGCAGGTTCAGGTTGCAGGCAGCTTAGATTGCTAAGGTATTGAATTACCAAGGTGCAGAGAAGCAGTTGGTATTTGAAATTTCAGAAAAGGCAGGAAGGGGACAGAGAGCAGCAGTTTTAAGTACAATCATTGAAAATTGCACAGTCAAGTCAGCTAGGATTTACATTTAAGGTCTCAAATGTACTTGTAGCAGGGGTTTGGGATTAACAAAGGTGCAGAGAGGCAGTTGGGATTTGAAAATTGAGAAAAGTCGGGAAGGGGACAGAGTGATGCACTCTTGAGTACAAGGAGTGAGAAACACACAGTCTAGGCAGCTTACAGCTAGATTTAAGGTTAACAGCAGTTCTAGTAAAATTCAGTAAATTTTAGGCAGAAGAGAGAGGGAGTAGAACAGCTAGAGGCAGAGGTAGAAATTAGTCTAAAATGACATAGTCACTGTAGCCAGGATAGGAAATAACTTCACAAATTAAATTTAGGCAGGAATAACAGTGTTCACAGTTAAAGCACAAACAGGCAGAAACCCAAAAATGTCCACAGAGGAGCTGTAACACTAGCAAAAATGACTCACCTCAGGCGGGGAGAGTGGCATGCTCACAGCCCCCAAGCACGTTTAGGCAGTCCAGTAGCAAAGTGAAAACAGCCACTTTCGGTGAACAGTGGGTCCAGCTAGTGCCACCAGCCCTTACTGAAGAGGGCCGGTGGGAGAAAGTGTTTTAAAACGTACCTTACGGCTTTTGCACCTTTAGTGGTACGGGGTGCCAGTGAGCGGCCGGGCTCCTGGTTCCCTTCCCGGGCAAGCATGCAGTGGGTGGCCCCTGTCCACAGGAACTCCTGGAGGAGCGTGGCTTTTTTTCTTCGGGGACCGCCGGGCAAGCGGTGATCCCTGAGGCTTCCTGGGGTGCGGTGGAGGGTCTTTGGGTCTGGGGAGGAGCAGGTCTGAAGCCCCAGTGGGCTTGGAGAAGTTCCTTATGGCTTTTGCGCCTTTAGCAGTATGGGATGCCAGTGAGCGGCCGTGCTCCTGGTTCCCTTCCTGGGCAAGCATGCGGCTGGTGGCCCCTGTCCACAGGAACTCCTGGAGGAGCGCGGCTTTTTTTCTTCGGGGACCGCTGGGCAAGTGGTGATCCCTGAGGCTTCTTGGGGTACGGTGGAGGGTCCTTGGGTCTGGGGAGGAGCAGGTCCAAAGCCCCAGTGGGCTTGGAGAAGTTCCTTACGGCTTTTGCGCCTTTAGCGGTATGGGATGCCAGTGAGCGGTCGGGCTCCTGGTTCCTCTCCTAGGCAAGCATGCAGCGGGTGGCCCCTGTCCACAGGAACTCCTGGAGGAGCGCGGCTTTTTTTCTTCGGGGACTGCCGGGCAAGCGGTGATCCCTGTGGCTTCTTGGGGTGCGGTGGAGGATCCTTGAGTCTGGGGAGGAGCAGGTCCGAAGCCTCGGTGGGCTTGGAGAAGTGGTTGGGATGGAAACAGAGTGCTAATTGGTATGCAAGGACTTATCACCACTTTTAAGAATTGGGTTCACAACCACTGACTTCCAAATGGAGGAAAATTGCCCAAGATGGAGAGATAGGTAAAAAATTTTTGAGAGTGGGACGAACACATCATCAAGGGTTAGTTGAAGGAGTTTAAGGTCAATAGAGTCACTGCTGAAATGGATTTTCCCAAGAACCTTTAGGAGATACCATTTAGTTTTGCACAGGGTGACCTTTTTAAAGTAGAAAGGTGGTGGGGTGTTGGGGGGGCGAAAGGCAGGGGGAAGTTATAGAAATCATCAGGGGGGAGCACAGCACTGAGGTCAGTAAAAGCCGAGTTGAATGTGTCTGCTATTTGTATTGGATCAAGGATCATGGCTCCATCCACTCTGAGCATGTTGGTGGTGATTTGCCCTTTTTTCCAGAGAGTTCTTTGAGGTTCTCCCAGAATTTTCTACTGTCTCCCTAGGTGTTGGTGAGAGTCTCTTTATAGTAGTCAGCTTTGGCTTTTTGGACTGCATGGGTATAGGAATTTCTAGTGCGGTGGTATTGTTGCCAGTGTGTACTATTGCCGGTGGCTCGAGCTTTGATCCAGAGGTGGTCCCTATCGGCCAGTGATTTGAGGAATAAGGATGAAATCCAAGGGTTATTGATGGCCTTTAGTCTATACTTTCTAAAGGGGGCAAAGGAGTCGCAGGCAGAATTAAACCATGTAATAAAATGGTTAAGGGCCTGGTTCACTCAGGAGGTGACCAGTCTGTGTTTCGTAGATACGCTTTGAGTTGACTGAGTTGCCCCTTCTTTAAGATCTGCTGGAGGGTCATTGTGCCTTTGCGCTGGGGGATTTGTTCAACCAGAGGGAAGTAATGGAGGAGTGGTAACTTAGGGAACCTTAAAGTACTTCAGTGTCAGAGATCTATTTGGGGTGGTTCATAAAGATTAGATTGATCAGGGTGTTGGTCCCAGTTTTATGGTTAATCTGGTTGGGGTGTTGACAGCTTGGGTGAGATTGGAGGCAGCTGCAGCGCCTTTAAAGCTAGCAGCAATATTAAAGTCACCTAGCAGCATCACCTCTGGGGAGTGGGGGAGGTTGGAGATGTAATTGAGGGTGAGATTGAAACCTAGGGAGCTGTCATGTGGGGGTATGTAGGCGACAAGAATTGTGAGGGCTTTGCTGTTTTGCCCAAGTAGAAGTTTGATAGTGAGTACTTGGGTGTGGGTACCAGTATAGATCTTAGGAAGGGTATGGCTTTGGAGGTCTGTGTTTTCATACATAGCACAACCACCTGCCCTTTTCCGGATCCTATCATCCTTGTAAATGGTGTACCCATAGAGTGAGATGGCAATGTCAGGGACTTCAGGGGAGAGCCAAGTTTCAACTACAGCTAGCACATCAGGCTTGTGCTGGGTTACCCAAGCCTGGAGTGCATCTATTTTCTGAAGTAGACTGTGGATATTAATGGGTGCCAGTTTAAGGGTGCCCTGGCATGTGGGCAGATGTTGCATGGGCCCTGTGTTGGGGTGTACATTCCCTGAGAGTAGGAGCAGCAGTAGAGTAGAATGTTAGAGTAGGTGCTTGAGCAATTTCAGTGTGGAGAGGTGTTTGTTGTTAAAAGTCCTGGGAGCTCTGATTGGGATGGGGGGGCTGGACTAGCTGGGGAAAGAAGAGTGTGATACGAGGGGAAGGGGGTGCAATAGGGGGAGTACCTGAGCAAGTTGGGGCAACAGGTGGGGAAGTGCTCAAAAGCAGTTGTGTAGGCCACAGGGTGTCCCTCAGTGGAGGGTGGGCATTGTGCAACAGGAGTGAGGCATTGAGATGCTGGCAGTGTCCTGGTGACACCAGTACAAGAACAAGGGGAAGTAGGCACATAGGTGCAAAGAACTTTGGATGCCCCATGATGGGACATGCAAACAACCATGGGTGGGGGATAGATTGGAGCTCAGCCACCCAAAGAGGCCTGTTTGTTGGCCAGGATGGAGGATGGCATATAGATGAAGATGAAGGCTGTTGTGCCTAGCAGTGGGATTAGAAGAGAGGCCTCACACCAGGCATAGGTGTGCAATATGGGCAAAGCTATAAGTGGGTCGACTTGTTAAGGTTACTTGTGGCCCACAAGAAAAAATATGGCCATCATGTTTGGCTTAGAAATAGCATTTTAGACCTGGTAAGGGTTAGGAAGGACAAAATAAAATCTCAAGGTACAAAGCATAGGAGGTACATTGAAAATAGATATGACTGGTTATGCTAATATTTTTATTAACTGTAGCTGAAATTAAGTTTTTGGAAAAACATTTTTCATTGCATTGCTGCTTTAAACATTTCATATAGTGCAGGTTATTGAATCTAAACAAATATCAGCTTCCTTGTGAACAGTTTTTGTTGCTCAGTGCCTTTAGTGCAAGTTGCTTTCAGAGCTCCAAGTAATAAATTACAGTCAGATCAGTGTACTGTATTCTGAAAATGTACACTTGTGTGCTTATAACTAAACTTTTATTATCCCAGTGCTTTACTGTTATGGGAATTGTTTAGCTAGATTAAAAGACAGACAGATGCTGGTCCACTGGTACAGCAGCAAGGTGTCTGCTTGTGGTACCAACATCCTGGGTTCAGGGATGGACTCGGGAGTCAGAGGGCCAGCCAGTAGTAGAGGATTGAATGTCCCAGGGACTGCTGTCCTTCTCCAGAGGAAGGAAGGTTGAGTGTCTGGCGCATTGCAGACCTCTAGCTCAGGCTAGGGGTACCACCATGGCTGGTGCCATACATCAGCGGGGCAGGGCAGATGCTGGTCATCATTGCACATCCATGCCTCCTGGGCACCCTTGCAGCAAAAGAAAAAAATGCTGGCCCCCACACATGATGCCAGCTTCACCACCATCTCTGCTGCCTACCCGTGTCTGCCGGAGAGGTCTCGCTCCCATGGCCCAGACACTGAGGGGGTAAACCAGGTCTCTCCTACCCAGTGACAACTAATGGGTGCCTGCCCAGGGGCTCCACCCAGAGGGATAAGCCTGGGCATGGGGGGAGTGTGGACAGAGCTGGGCTGAGCATCCGGGGGGACCAGGCAACAAAAAGAAATAAAAAACTGACAGACATAAAGTTAATATTTTGTTTAGAACAGAACAGACAGACATAAAGTTAATATTTTGTTCAGAACAGACAGACATAAAGTTGATATTTTGTTTAAAACAGAACAGACAGACATAAAGTTAATATTTTGTTTAGAATATTATTTTTATTGAGGTTTAGTTAAAACATTACAAAATGAAATTTGAACTAACAATACAATTTGTTGCATGAAACAAGGAAGCAGCTATAAAATAATTATTTTTTATTGTTTAATAATTGGTACAAATGGTCCCCAAATTTGACAGTGGAACTTTGACCACCCAAAGAACCTTTCACTTGTTCAAACCTTTGCACAGCCTCAAGTCTGGTATAATTGGACAAACCCTAAAACTGCATGACTGCACAAAGCTTCTTCAAATATTCCTCTTGTAGCACAGCACAAAGTAAGACACAAACAGGTGCACTCAGCACAAAGCACACTCCCATGTAGGCCACATCCATGTATTTATACATTGTATAACAATAGGTTGTGATGAGCCAAAATACCAGTTGGGGTATCCCAGAGTGGTTTTCACTGTTGCACTAGTTTACCATACTTGAATGTACCCATGCAAATAACCTCTTGTGTCATGCAAGCCTAGAGATTTGCATCCTATAATGCACCCATTTAAATAAGATGAATAAACATTCTCTGCTTGGACTGCATAGAGATAGAGAGTTTTCAGAACAGGACTTGTGTTTGTCCTCCACTTCTCTAAGGAGTCATCTGTTGCATTCAGTGGCCCACCCTTCATCTCACTGTACAAAGAATTAATCCATAGCAGACCCCCACAAATCAGTCCTGGGCTCAGTGCCTCCATTTCAAATCTCTTCAGGTAGAACACTTTAGTAATCCCAAGGAATTCTGGAGACAAATTAATTCACTAGTAAAAGGTAAAACTGTGTTAATCCCTAGTAATATCACTGTCAATGGCTCTACCCTTAATAACTCTGCTTTCATTGCTGCCGGCTTTAAGCACCTCTTTACCAACCTCCAAAAGTATTCCTCTCTCTTTCATAACTCCACATCCCAAACTCATGCTCCCCCAACTACCATAGGGGAACATCCTGAGTTTCATCTGAAATTAGCCACACTCAAAGAGGTGCAACAGCTTCTCTCCAACTTGAAACTGGATAGCTCTTCAGGACATGACACACTAGAACCAACATTTCTCAAATTGGGTGCTCCAGCCCTCACCCGCCCCGTTCATGATTTCTTTAACTGGTCCTTCCTCTCTAACTCCATTCCTGATAAATGGAAGGTGGTGGTAGTTGTCCCAGAGCATAAGGAAGGTTCCAGCTCTGTTGCAGACAACTACCATCCTATCTCTATCCTATGCCCACTGGCCAAAGTCCAAGAACGCATAGTCTATAACTACCTCCAGGACTACCTTGACTTTCACAACATTCTCTCCCCTTATCAGCATGGCTTTAGAAGGAAACATAGTACTCTTACTGTCCTGTTAAAGGTTACATCCAACATATTTTATGCCATGGAAAAAGATCTTGCCACACGCACCATCTTTGTTGATCTCACCAAGGCATTTGATCTAGTGAATCATGATCTCCTTCTCCACCAGTTTCTTCTTATCGGTATGGACAACAGTGCCCTCCACTGGGTCAAAATTTATCTGACTGGGCATTCCCAGACAGTGAAGTGGGATGGCTTCCTCTCTGACCTCCGCCCAGTTACCCATGGGGTACCACAAGGATCCATCCCGGGCCCCATACTATTCTCACTCTTCATTAATGAACTTTCCCAGTTTTGTGGTGGTGCCTCTGTACATCTTTATGCAGATGACGCTATACTTTACCGCTCCACCAGCCACACTGATATTATTAACCATGACCTTGCCTCTGACTTTGCTTCCCTTGAAAGCTGGTTCCTTCGCAGTCATCTTGTCCTTAATGCTAATAAAACTAAGTGTATGCTCTTCTCACATGTCCTATTCCTAATCTTCATCACCCGCCCCTTCACATCTCAATCCTTAAGGGTGAGACCTTGGAGGTAGTTCACTCATTTAAATATCTGGGATTCACTCTGGATCCCATGTTCTCCTTCAGCTCCCATGCCTGAATCATTGTCAAATCTCTTAATCAGAAACTAGGTCTCCTTTACCATATTCATCCACTTCTCACATCTGCCTCCTGCCAGAATATTGCCTCCTCCTCCCTTCTACCTCTCTTAACCCACTGTGCTCCCCTGCTCCTCTATACCAACTCTTCCTCCATGTCCCTTCTCTCTCAGGCATACCACAGGATTGAAAGGTTTGTCCTGGGGGTAAAAGTCCACTCGCACCACTGTGATGTCCTCTCCTCGCTAGGCTGGTTTACTTACATTGATAAATTAAGATACTCCTCCTTGAGCCACATATTCAAGCTCATCCATCACTTTACTCATCCTTGCCTTGACAAACTCGTGTGCCTCTGGAGTGCACCGTGTACCCTTCACTCCACCTCACTTCCCCTTCTTGTCCTACCGAAACTACGTTTGACCACTTCCAGGAGATCCTTCTTATTCGCTGCTCTCTTGGATTGGAACTCTCTTTCTCCAACAATCTTGTCTTGCTCCTCTCTCAATTTGTTCCAATCTAAGTTATCTGCCTCGTTATCCCCCTCTTCACCCTGTTCTTGCTTCACCTGAATAGGTCCCTCCTTCCCCCTTCCCTCCCTTCCTAATATACCCCTGATGTGCACTTCACTACTTAATGGTTTGTTGAAGTTATTATCATGTGCCAATGCCTAATCCCTGTTTTTACTTATCTCTTACCCTGACGAACCTTGCTTAAGTATTTTATCATTGCTTTGTTTTTTTGTTCTTCTATATGTCAAATGTTTTTACCACTCTGTTAATGTGCACTATTACTGTATGTCCAATGTATTACCACTCTGTTAATTTGCACTGTTACTGGAAATAATCCATACCCGGGTCACCCCTGAAAATGGACTGTATTGTCTCAGTGGACTTACCCAGTCACCAAAACTCAAATAAATAAATAAAATAAAAACAGCCATGTCAGCGTTCCCATATTCCATTCACTGTAAAATAAGTAAGTGCATTTCAGGTCCCCTTCTCAGAGCTCTCTCCTAGACCTGTTCCTAGTGCCAATTAAAAAAACTATAGAAATGTAGAAACATAGAATTTTATAGCAGATAAAGGCTGCTTGGCCCAGCTAGTCTGCCCATTTTCCCTACCTACTGTTACACTGCAGAGCTTACTTGATTTCTGTATTTACCCCCTCCATTTCCTTACCACTAAGGTTCCCTTATGCCTATCTCGTGTATTCCTAAATCCGTTTTACTGTTTTTTTGCCCCATCACCTATGCTGTAACACTGTTCCAGGCATCCACCACTCTTTCTGTGAAGAAGTACTTCCTCATATCTCCCCTGAGCCTACCCCCACCAGCTTCATAGCATGTCCCCTTGTTCTTGAGCATCTTTTTCTCTGAAAATTGCTTCCCTCTTGAACCTTATTTATATCTGTGAGGTATTTGAAAGACTGTATCATATCCCCCCTCCTTCCTTTCCTCCAGGGTCTACACATTGAGGTCCTTTAGTCACTCCTCATAGGGCTTTTGATGCAGACCCTGCACCATAAGAGTTGCCCTGTTCTGGACTGCCTCTACTCTATCTATGTCCTTACAGAGATGTGGTCTCCAGAACTGTACACAGTACTCTAGGTGAGGTCTCACCAGTGATCTATACAGCAGTAACATCACCTCTCTCTTTCTTCTGTTGATACCCCTACCTATGCACCCTAGCATCCCACTAGCTCTCCCCAATGCTTTGTCATATTGTATGGCCTCCATTAGGTCATCAAATATGATTATCCCAGGTCTCTTTCCTGTTTGGTGGAGGATAATACTACACCCATTATTTCCCAGCTGGATTTCTGTGCCCCAAGTGCATGATATTGCACTTCTTCACATTAAAACATAGCTGCCACACCCTTGACCACTCCTCTGGCTTTCTTAGATCTCTAATCATTTATAATGTATGGTAGAACATTGTTATCTACAAAAATATATCTTTTACTAGGGTTGTTACACCATCGATGTGACATCACTTTGTAGTTGACCCATCGATGGCATATCATATCCATGGTAGAACAATGGAGATTGCTCTGGGCATGCATGGTACAGGAAGAGATGTCCTCCCCAAAATTACCGCGGTGGTGATAACTTGACCTGTGGTGACATAAATTACTTTTAATTAAGGTACCTGCCTCTTTTTGTTTTTTGTTACTCTTTTTGGAACCATACACTATAAAAGATAATGTATGGTTTGTGATCGCCAGCCAACTCAGTAAAGTCATTCAGTGCCCTCACCCCCATTCCTCTGACAATATCCTTTGTATCTGGTGGCACCCTCACCCCCTTGTAGTACCAAAACCACACAACCACAGTCATGGGATCGTGACTGACACATACCTACAAGTCAATTCCATGGGAGATACAATCTTCTGCATACAAATATTATAGTCCTGTAGAATTATATAACTTTTCTTTTCAAGTAAATGTGTTAATGCACCAGTTCGGGTTCAACTTAATTCCACAGAAGTAGGGAAATGTGTTGTTAGGGTTTCAAACACTAACTCCCAACCACCAGCCCCCAAGCAGCAAAAGGAAAAAATCAATTGGGTTTTGGGTTTCCGGAACCTTGGCAAGTCAGTTGTGGGGTCTTCCTTGGCATTGCCAACCCTCATGCTCATCACTCCCCCAAACCCATAGACTCCTGTCTGAAGCACAAGGTACAACTCCAAGCCAGTGCCTCATAATAATACACTATTCAAAGGCAGAGAAGTAAGTCTCACCACATGTTACCAACACAATCTGCTGTAGCATTCTTGATGTAGGGCCTGACATTGATTGCTCAGGGAATTGGGTGGGTATTAAGGTTGACAACCCCAAGGACGACCCTACCACTGATTCACCAAGACTCCAGAGATCCCAAAATCTGATGTGTTTTACTTTTTCTGCTTGGGAGGTGGGGAGTTAGGGTTGGAATCCCCAATGACACATTTCTGTACTTTTTTGGAATTAAACTGAACCCTAACTGGTGCATTAACAAAGTTTTTTGCAAATAATTTCCTTTCTTTTTGAGATAGTGGAATAGTATTCTCATTCACGCAGGTCCCGAACAGATGCAGATGTGCATGGCCACTTGGGCCTTTCACAAAGGGAAGACTCCATCTGCCTACAGAAGTATAGCAACAAATGTTAAAAATTCATGGTGATGTCTGGTGGGCTGCAGAAGTGCAGGGCCCTCTGGACCCTGTGCTTCTATGTTACCACAGATACAGATGCACAGAGTAAAGAGTTCATCTGTCAGCCAATGCAGAGGGCTGTGTGCCACCCACAGGTGCAGAGACACAGGCCCAAGGCAATGAGAATAGTTGTCATCACCGTATGGTATCTGGGCCCATGTGGACAATCCTGCTGATCATCTTGTGGTTTGGGGGGTGTCACATAACAGCATTACCCCCCACCCCATTTAGCTGGGTCACTGGATTTTCCCCCAATCTAAGCAGAACCAAAAAGCATACCTGCTGGGTCAAGACTGGCACCACACAGAACATTTCTTAGCAATTATGTAAGTTTTAATTTTTTTTATTTATTGAATTATTGCATAACACCATTGAGTAGATGCTTGTTAATTGATTCCACATCAGTTGAATTACAACTGGTACACAATACAAGGACAGAAGTACATATACTGTACATGGTGTATAAAGTGAAGGTACACATTACACTTTTTATACAAAGTAGACACTACTAAGGCATAGCACAATGTAAGGCTGCATCCTGGGGATGCAACAGCAATTGGAATGAGTACAGGGAAAGATAAGAGCGGTGAGGGCCAGAGTTAGGGTAGTAGGAGGGAAAGGTGGGGAGGTAAGAGGGTGGGGTAGTAGACTGGGTGTGGGGTGTGGTAGTGCCATTGAGGAAGGACAGGGAGTGTAGGGGAAGTGCTGAGTCTTTGCTACTCCAGGGTAGCAATCGATGGGGTGAATAAGTACTAGTGGGTATGACTGCCTTCACTGATTGTAATTACTGACTTCAGAAGTTGTAGGTAAAGTCATTGGTGGGAGCTAGAGAGGGCAGGTACAGGTATTCATGGCAAATAGGTGTTGAAGAAGCTTGTGCTTGAAAACGCCAATCATTGCAGTGTCAGAGACGCCTTGTGGTACCGCATTTGTCCAGAAAGGGGCATGTTAGGTGAAGCCTCGTTAAGCCAGTGTAGTGCAACACCTTGGTACATGGGATACTTGACAGGAGGCACTTATTGTCTGTTTTAAGCACTGAGGTATGGTCAGATGATTCTGTACCCCAGGTGGCAGAAGGTTAAGGGAGGCTTTTTTGGTGAGGAGACAGGTCTGATGTCTGATTCTTCCATCACAACCTGCTATGGCATAAAGATCACAGGAATGCGTGAGGCTGGCAGCACCTGTGAGGAGATGGCATGCTCTATTTTGAGCAATAGAGATGTGGTGGAGGGCTATATCTGTTGCAGATCCATAGACCGCTAGCCCACAGTCGATGAGAGATACAACAGAGCTATGAATGGCCATGTTCTGGGCTTTATGAGTAAGACAGTGCCTGTGTCAGTATAAGATACCAATTCTTGTATTGATGGCCTTTGTGGTATTGTCAATGTGCTATTCATATGATAGGGTGGAATCAGTTGTGATACCCATGTACTTAAAATGCTGAACTAGGTCAAGAGTAGAACCGTAGTCATTTGTGATTACAAGGGAGAAGGTTTTGAGTTTGTTATGGGGGGTACTGTACAGAACATCATAGTCTTATTTTTAATTTTTTTTATAATTCATGATCAGTGTAAGTTCCTTAAACCACTGTTCCGTAGAGGCAAAACCTTTTTGTAGATCCACTTCTAGAAATTCAGCGTCTCAGTTGCTGGTAAACAGGACTGCCTCATCTGTATAAAGGAGCATTTGACACTGGCAGAACACTGGGAGATTATTTAAGAATAGGCTGAACAAAAGTGGTCTGAATATGGATCCCTGCAGGACACTAGATCTAATGGACCTGCTGTCAGAGAGGACTTCACCGATCCTTACCCATTGGTGTCAGTTCCTCAGGTAGATCAGGTAGATACTGAACCAGTCTTTGATGTCAGGTGAGAGACCAGTGTCAGATAGCTGGTTTAAGAGGAGCCATATCAAATGCCTTTGATAAGTCAATGAAGGCTGCCCCAACCAGGTGGCCTCAGTCTAATGCCTGGTGTATATAGCCAGTGAATTCAAGCAAGGCTGTGAGGGTACTGTGCCCACTCCTGAATCCATGTTGTTCAGGACACAGTAGTTTGTGCTGGTTAAGATATTCCACAAGGTGCTCAGCCACAATCCTCTTTAAAGCTTTGGAGAGTGGGGGGAGTATTGACAGGTAGTTGTTTTGCAGTGTCCTATCCCCATTTTTGTGCACTGGTGTGATTACAACATATTTCCAATGGTGGGGGTATTGGAAGTGACAGAGGGAAAAGTTGATAATGTGAGTCAGTGGACTTAGGATTTCCTCTTGTGCTAGGCCTACAATTTAAGGTGAAGCAAGTCCTCATTGTGTCTTCCTTTCCCAAGCATCTTTTCCAGACATTTTCTGGCTTCCATTTCGGTGACTTTCTTAACGTGAAAAAACGGCTGGTTGTGTTGAAGGGTTGGTTTCCTTTGTGAGTCTTTTGTGGTAGTGGGATTGAAAAAGTTAGCAGGGAGCACACTGCTCAGATCCAAGAAGACATTATTCAGGGAGTTTGCAATGAGAAGGGTGGGGTCTAAGGATGGCACTCCATCAATGGTAAGCATAGCTGGGGCAGTTTTGGGATCCTTTTCAGTGATGACACTAAGGTTGTCACAAAAGGACTTGATGCAGTTCCAGGAGCCAATGAGGGCTTCTTTGTAGTAAGAAATTTTTGCAAGATGGATAGCTTTTTGTGTAATTGTATATGTGCAGTCGTGCCATGCACTCTCGCCACTTGCTAGAGATGATCCCTAGTAAAGAGTTGCTCAAGTAGATCAGGGGTAATCCATGGATTGTTGTGTCTGTTGACAGATCTTGTTTTTATGGGTGTGTGCTTTGTCACAGACTGCATTAAATTTTTTAATGAGGAGGTCAAGGGCTCTGTCCCTGTCTGGAGTGTCATACAATTCGGTCCAGTCTTATTACTTGCGGTCTGCCTTTTGCTGTGGAAGATGTCCATTTAGGAGGACACGGTTAGTGATATTTCTGACAGGGGGTTTGCAGTAGTAGTTATTCTATGTACATGTGATTGGAGAGTGGTCACTCAGAGAGTCCAGAAGAACAGAAATGTTAGTGATATGTGCAGGACAGTTCCTAAGTACCCAATCCAACAAGGTGCAGGTGCCAGTTTTGTAATTGGCTCTGGTTGGAGAGTCCACCATTTTGGAGATGTGGATGGCAGACAGTGCGTCCTTAATAGTGGCAGTTGCTGGGGAGAGCCAGTTGATGCTGAAGTCACCTAGCAGTATAATTTCTGTGTTAAGACTGAAGGTACTGATATAGTCCATAAGGTCACTAGTGCCAGCAGTGGTCATTTTAGGTAGGATGTAGACCAAGAGCATTGTGAGAACCCTATTGTGTGCTCCAAGGATCAGTTTGATGGCCAGTGCTTGCACGTTGCCACTCCTGCTATGGGGCTGCAGGCCATGTCCCTGCAGGTGGTCTTTGATGTAAATGGCACATCTCCACCTTGTTTTGACAGGCAATCCTGTCTAAAGTGGGTATAGCCAGGTAATCTGATGGCTGTATCTGGTATCTACGGGGACAGCCAGAATTCCACAGTCATTAGCACATCAGAGTTGTGCCGAGAAACCCGTACCTTCAGGTTATCCATCTTGAGGAGGATGCTACAGATGTTTATTGAGGCCAGTATCAGCCCAGCTTGTCTTTGTGGCTGTGCACTAAGGGCAGGTGGGGGCCCTGGGTTCGGGTGTATGTTGCTTGACAGTAGAAGTAGGAGTAGGAGTAGATGAGAGGTATGGTCCAGTAGAAGTTTGTTAATACATAACCAAGTTCTTTTGCTGGGAGGACTTCCTTTCCTAGTTCCATTTTGAATCACAAAGTCCGCTAGGTACAGGAACAAGGGGGGGTCATTAGTTCAAAGGGGCAGATGAAAGATTGTGCAGAGACCATGTTGTGTATTGCAAATTTCCTCTTGGTAGTTTGCGGTCCCAGTTCCATATACATTTAGCACAAGTCTTGTGTGGTAGTGATGGTTATTTTGGTTGAACTCATTATTGTGATGCCCCAGGAAGCATATAAGAAAGAGTAGAATGGCACCTTGTAGGATTCAGGTGGCCTTGAGAAGCATTGTACCATAAAGCTTAATGAGGAATTGTACCTGTTGGGGCTGGGGCTATGACAGTGGTTGCTGCTAGGAATGTTGGCATTTAGTTTCAGACACTATGGGTGAAATGTAGCTAATTCAGGCAAAGGCATGGTGCAAGGATATAGTCAGTCTCTTCAGGAAGTATTTGAGGGATATGAGCACCCCCAGAGGCAAAGTCGTATAGGCTGCAAATGGGAGATCAGGCACTTAGTAAATTATGGAGGATGCAAGTGACCCCTGGATCACTATATAGGAAAGTGTCCTGATAGGGCAGGTGAGTGGGGGTGGGTGGGGAGCCAGCATGCAACACCGGCGGAAACAAGTTTAAGTGGTAGTGAGAGAACAGAGCTACCATACCTTAGAGTGGGAGGAGGTCTCTGTGGAAGCCAGTCTGGGATGGTTCGGAATGCTTGGAGAGCGGTTTGAGTCTGGGAGGGTAGGCGGCAGCAAAAGAGCCAGAGGCTGCACCATAGCAGCAGGAGAACATCTGCTCAGGGCTTCTCACTAGGGGAAAGAGAAGCAGAGATTAAATAAAGTAGGCTCCCGGTGGATGGTGTCAGGGAAACAGTGAGGGTTAGAGAGGGCAAAGGGAAGAATCAGCAAGGGGTGAGGTGAGAAAGGCAGACAGAGAGGAAAATAGTTAAGGGGACAAAAGACTTAAGAGGGCAATTATCTGCTTTACTTGCTAACAATTAGGCATGCTAATGCTAGGCTAAACCAACTCAGTAACAGTACGATTGAAAAGTTATTCACAGTTTCATAAGCAATTACAGTCTTTTGGCATAAATTCATTAAAAGGGCTATAAGTCCATATCTAAAACCCAAAGTTTCAGGCAAGAGTAGCTTAGAGCAGTGTTCAGAGAGCAGACAGTCAATCAGCAGTCCTCAGAATTTGACTCAGTAATTGAGCTTTCCAATCAGAGGGTATAAGTCCTCTGATAAGGAGAAATCATGTTAGCGCCCTGAGAATCGGTGCAGGTGAGGCGATGTAAGGGCACTAGCATTGGTGGACTTGGGGTAACTGTTTTTGGTTTTTTTTTAATATCACCAATATATGTACAGGCTTCAGGTTAATAATTAGTAAAAAGCAGCCGAGTAGGAAATGGTGTGATATGTGTAACAATGTGATCACTATATAAGAGCAGCAATTCTGCAAGTAGGTGTAAGAAAAAAGAAAAAAAATGGGAGGAGCAAAGTGAGGGGTGCTAGGTCTTATTGCCTTTATTTAACAGATGCTTAAATAGAGCAAATGAGAGGTATCTGTTTGAACACCAGGAAGGGATTGCTCTAGATAAAGATTGTGTCCCTCTAGTGGCAGTACAGTATAACTTGCTAATGGGAAAATGGCCACACACAAAAAAAAAAATGATGTATAACATTTGCTAAAATTACTGATTGAGCTTAGAATTCAAGATATTAAAGATTTCGTACTAAAACAGTTGATAACTGAACTACTGGACTGAGAATACAAATTCAAAAAAATAGAGGTGGTAGTTACAGCTTAAAGCAGAGCTAGATAGAAGGAGAGAGGTCAGTCCAATCAGTCAGCAGAGATAAGGTTTTAGTGTCCAAAGAATGGCCTGCTCCTGCCAGAGTGCACTAATCAATTGTAAAGCTTAGGATCAGAGCACCCAGCTGAACTAGTTACCTGGAATGAACTATGGGGCAGGTAGGCAGGCAGAGATGGTGACTGGCTGGCCTGTAAGAATGCTGCAGCTGAAGCCATAGCAACAATGCCCACTCAGGGAAGTCCTGGAAAGACTTTGGGGCATGCAGGCAGAGATGGTGACTGTGGCCAACTGGTAGGCATGCTACAGCCACAGCCGTAGCAGCAATGCCCACTCAGGGCAGTCCTGGAAAGACTTTGGGTTATGCAGGCAGAGATGGTGACTGTGGCTGACTGGTAGGCACACTACAGTCACAGCCGTAGCAGCAATGCCCACTCAGGGCAGTCCTGGAAAGACTTTGGGGAAGGCGATCAGAGAATGTGACTGTGTCTGGCCTGTAGGAATGCTGGATCCACAGCCATTGCAGTGATACCTGCTCAGCACAGTCCAGGAAAGACCTTGGGGCAGGCGGGCAGATATTATGAATGTGGCCAGCTTGTAGGAATGCTGGAGCTACAGCCATAGCAGCAATGCCTGCTCAGGGAAGTCCTGGAAAGACTTTGGAGCAGATGGGCAGAGATGACTGCTGCCAGCCAGTAGGAACACCGCAGCCATAGCAGTGATGCCCCCTCAGGGCAGTCCTGGACAGACTTTGGGGCAGGCAGGCAGAGATAGTGAATCTTGCCAGCTGGTAGGAACACTGGAGCTGAAGCTGTAGCAGTGATGCCCACTCAGGGATATCCTGGAAAGTTTTGGGGGCAGGCGGGCAGAGATGGTGACTGTATCTGGCTGTTAGGAATGCTGGAGCCACAGCTGTAGCAGCAATGCCTGCTCAGGGCTGTCCTGGAAACGCTTTGGGGCAGGCAATCAGAGATGGTGACTGTTGCCAGCCAGAAGGAATGCCAGAGCCGAAACTGTAGCAGCGACGCCCGCTCAGGGCAGTCTTGGAAAGACTTTGCTGCAGGCGGGCAGAGATGGTGACTGTGGCCAGCCGGTAGCAACGCAGGAGCCACAGTTGTAGCAATGATGCCCACTCAGAGCAGTCCTGGAAGAGAGACTATGTATTGTGTATGTATATGTATTTTTTTTTATTTTTTAACCCAAATTTTCAAGTTGGTCATTTAATGACTCCTCTTAGAAACAAAACATTTAGAGATTATAGTATATTGCCCGAAATGTCATTTCACACCTGAAGCTTGAAAACACATCTTGTCCAGGATTTAAAAAATGACACTTGTTTTGAGGTGATTTGGAAAAATAGCAATGTTGAAAATATGGAGTTACAAGACTAAAAATTATAGAAGGTATGAGTGAATGTGAAATACTGCAATGTTCACTCATAATGCTTGCTGAGATGTCATTCCACTCCATGAAAATGTCATTCCATGCCACAGATGTGAAAATACATTTTGATTAGGATCTGGAAAATGACAGCTGTCATGGTCATGAGGTAGTGTGAAAAAAAATGGCTATGCTGAAAATGTGGGTTAACAATATTTCAAATTACCAAAGTTATGAGAGACCATAAAAAGAGTTCGATGTACACTCGTAACTTTGCATTTTTACGTGTTTTGACCACAAATTTTCAACATAACCTTCTTATGATGCCACTTCACAAACAAGGGTAGTGAAAACTGTCAAATCCCACCGAAAGGTGGTTTCACAAAGGGACTGCAAAATTACCTTTCAGACCAGATTTTGTATAATTACACCACCATTGGTCATGAGGTGGGGTGCAAAAAAGGCCATGCTGAAAATTTGGGATCAAAGTATATAAAAAATGGCAAGGTTATGAATCAAAGTTCAAATCCGATTGAAATACATTAAACTGCACTTACTGATATTCTCATACTGTGGTTGCCTGTTCCAGCAACAAGACATGTCTTCGATCAGAAAGTGGATCTATGCCATGGGATAAGTTCATGTGGCTGAAGGTGCATGAGAGGTGTGGGAAGCGTTTGTGGTTAGATTTGGGTGGGTGGGAGTGTATGGGGTGTGAGATAGTTGAGGGACAATTCACTTTGTTACATGGTAAAAAAACATTGAGGGATGGTTTTCTTTATTTAAGGGAACATATTCTGACACTGGGAACCCCACTAACAGGCTAGTGTTTGGCAGCACCAGTTTTGGGCACCCAAGTGCTGCCATGTACATGGAGCGAATGGCGGGAGGGTGACCTAGACGGGTGGTGATGAGAAGTGGTACCAGGTTGGGCATCCTGGTCCACTTATATATGGAAATGCATTTAAAAATTGTGAGGAGTGGTGGGTGTGACCTGGATGGGAGTGGGGGAGAATGAAGTGGTACGAGGGTGGGCATCACTTTCCATTTAAATAACGAGAAAGAAAGAAAGAAAGAAAGATGGACACAGTGACAAAAAAAGGGACAGGGGCAGAGAGAATGGAATCAGCAGCTCACTGCTTGAACTTGAAGCCAGCAACATGACTCCAGCTGCAGCGTCAGTATTTAAGGAAGTCCCACTATTCTCAAACACAGAACATGGGTGAATGGCTCATCTCGCTAAACTGGGAAGCCTGGATTTTGGGGTGCCCAGAAAGGGTACTTCCAGGGTAATTTTCAAAAAACAAACACAGTATCTTGCTTAACTGATCCTGTTCAGCTAATTTCAGTTGTTTGTTTTCTGAAAATATATCATTTTTATGTATTTTCAATGTTTGTGAGTTAAAAAAAGAAAGGAAATGTCGGCCATGTTGATTGATATTTTTTAAACTCTATCAGTAGTTTTTTCCACACGATTGGTGATTTTTTCCAACAAAAGTAAGAAAGAAAATAAGCACTCGCAATACTTTTTTTTGTTGTTTTTTTTTGCTTTTACCATTCGCATTTTTTGGTTAATTCAAAAATCCTTATAACTCTGAAACCATGCACTATTTTTTTAAGGAAACCTTCCAAAAGCACACTCTTGGCACAGGCCACTTCAACCCTGAAACATTTCCTGAAGAAATTCCAAGAACAAAAAATATGCAATTTTCAGTTAAGAATCTTCTTTTTTTTTGTTTTTTTTCATTTTTTCATTTTTTGGTGCTCCATGTCTCAGATACTGAACAAGATGCCATCACAAAACCTTTCACTTCTTGTGACTCAGACAGACTGACCTCACATGCCAAATTCTTTGCTGTTTTGTCAAATGACGCCAAAGTTAATAAGGTACAAAAATTGGGGTTTAACATTAAACAGCCTACTCAACCATAGCTATAGAGTTGCTACCGCACCCCTATAATATAATGATACAGTAGTTGTGGGATATCTTAAAATATCAGGGATGTCCTGTAAGTACTGCATCACTTTACATGATTAAATAGTAATTCAATACTTGGTGTGAAGGATTTTGGTTTTTTTATTTAGTTGTTTAACCAGGAGTAGCACACTAAGCTGAAAGCTTTTTTACAGGAGCGACCTGGGAGCACAGGGAAGTTAAGTGACTTGCTCAGGGTCACACAGTATGCATGTGGAAGCTGTGGGATTCAAAACTAGGCCTGGTTTGCTGGATGTCACCAGGTCTGCAGCTCAGAGCCTTAAACCACTGAGCTATACTGATGGTGAAGAGTTATGATGATGAGCATTGGCCAGGTGCTGGCAGCCATCTAGGGACGAGGTTGGGGGTTCTCATTGCTATGGTGGGATCCATCAGACAACAGGGATATTGACAAAGTGATGGGGGAGTGTCCAGACTACCCTTATTGAGTACTCACAAGTTTTGAATGGTACAAATAACAAATAGCCGGATAGGGAAGGGTACAACATATTTGGGGGGGTGTACATGTGATCTGAATGGCATGATCAGCAGGACGTTATGAGGGCATAGAATGCCATTACTACATATGCACATCTTTTAATTGTACCCAGAACAGCACTGGGGAAATTATTGATATAGTTGTTTTTCTTCTGGCACCAAGACAATGATCCAAAGTAGGTGGTCTACATTGGATGAACTATTTGTAATGGGAGCAGCAGGGCCTACAGCCATGATTGCCTGATGGGTGGATGGAAAAGTGGAAGTTAGTGCACAGTGTGCATTGTTAAAAGCAGAATTGTTAACACTTCAAAAACCATGTGAATATGACCATGTGCCCAGGATGTATGCACACATCGGTATATATCCCTGACATCGACATGTTGAAAGCGGAGTCCCATACAGTGACAAAAGCACCACATCACTGTAGGGAACCCGCTGGCACCCAGCACTATCTATGGGAGTCCTTCACCCCCATGACTCAGCTCCGACTCGGAGTTGAGACTCCTAAGTGGGGAGCGCGTGGGGGCGCAGCCCCCAATGTGGGGGTTTTGGGGGGTGAAGTCCCCCAAACAAAACACTTGTCACTTCTGCAAACCCTCAGCTGACTACAAAATGCAGTTGACTTGCCGGTTTTGCTGTTGGGTCGTTAGACAAATATTTTATTGACGACCCGTCGTGGATCTTGTCAAACATCCACTCATTTATATTTGCACCTGGTGTAAGTTTTCTCTCATGCACTAACAGTTTTGACCTATGTTTATTGTGCCTATAAATATTGTCCCTGCCACCCAGACACACTGTTCAGCACAAAAAGCGGTTAGTGTGGCCCTAACCTTTTGTTAGCTTTCTGCTAACATTTTTAATTCGGGGGCTATGTTAAAAAGTTTCATGCACTAGGCAATTTTATACTAAGAGTCACTGAAGTGCCTTTATAAGTATGTCACTGTGGATGGAGGTAAAGAGTATGTAACATGAGGTACGCATTTGTTTGTAAGTGGTAAGATTTTGTAACTCTATATCTAAGGTATATGTACGGTATTTGTTAAACATGCAGGTCATACCTTATTGGCTCCCTCAGGTCACCCTGTATCAGCTGTACAGTATGTGTGCATCTTTAAGTTCCACTTTTAACCTGAGTAAAAAAAAAAGAGATGTTATACTTTATGTCTTAATTATTTCTGATATCGATCAGTTGCAAACACATATCAGTTGCAGATGAAGGGAGGTATGTATGTAAACCCACCATCCCAATTTGTATTCCCCATTTCTGCTAAGCAAGATTATTCTTCTTACCAAATTATACTCAAAATGTACAGGACCCCATCATTACATTTCTAGATACATTATGGCATGTATACCACACAATATATCCAGTTAGCATAACATTCATTTAACTGATTACAATGTGTAAAACTATATACCTGTTTTTTTCACCGAAGTATAGTACAGTCAGTCCTATTTCATCCATGACTCATTAGTCCATATGTCTGACATTCGGAATGAAAAACACTGCAAACGGATTTTTTTTTCTTAGGTTAATGACCTCTTTAAAACGTAAACCCGAGATTCCAAATCCGTTTGCAGTTCTCCGTAACCAGGCTTATTAGATCCCATTGTATGTGTCCTCTTTAAACCATTTTTAATGAGCTCAGGTGGAGGTGCTAGCTCTTCTTAATGAAGTGATAATTGAAAGTGTTCTTAAACCCCTGCTAATCCTCTGGCATGTTTTCTCAGCTGAATGCAACACCTCGTAACTGCCGAGTGTATTCTCTTGCTGCTGCTGCCGCCTTTTCGGTAAAGTAAAATATGTTTTCAATAAAGTTTTTTTTTAATAATCTTTTAATTGAGTGCAAATATTACAGTGCTGCCCCCATGGTTCTTCAGTTATACCCCTTACCCCTTTTTCTGATCCCAAACCCACTTGTTTTTCTCCCCGATCTGCCTGTTCCTGTAAAAAATTAAAGTGTTCCTCAGTCCTGAATTGCTCCAATCCAGCACGATCTACTCTACCAGTTCCTGTAAAAAAAAAATGCTCCTTGGTCCTGAGCCAGAGAGAGAGAGAGAGGAAGATGTGATCAGGGTTGCAGAAGAGTTGAGGAGCCATATGGAGGCCACTGGCAAGTGACCTTAAGATAATCCAAATGAAAAAATATTCAATGGTTGTGGAGCCAACTGAAACAGTTTATTTTTTTGTTGGGTTCAGTACGTGAGACCGAGAGTGGTACCGAAGTGCATCTGGCAGTCTGTATGGTGAGGAGTGCTGTGTGTAGCAGGAGGTGTGGTTGACTTGAGACCGGAGACTGAAGTTGGGAAAAAAAAACTAATGGTACAAAACAAGGTATAGTTTTGTTGTGATTAAGATGGCAATAATACAGTGTTTGTTTGCAGAAGACTGAGTTGCTACGCAGCCTTACCCGTTACCCCTCATTCTGCTCCCAGGTCCACTCGTTCTGCTCCCCGATCTGCCCTGCCTGATCTGACCAGCCCGATGGTTCTGCTACCCAGACTTACCCCTTACCCCTCACCCCTTATTCTGCTACCAGAGCCTGAAAAAAAAAGATTAAAGTACTCTGCAAGCTGTATCCCCATCCTGATGTGCCAATTGTTCTGCTCCTCTACAAGCTGTAGCTCTGCCTGATCCTGTAAAGAAAAGATAAAAATCCATTATCTGGTCGCTGACTGGTTAATACGTAGATTTGTATTACATAACAAATTTTGGAATCACAAATGCTTATGGATTAATCAGGTCTGATTGTACTCTATCTTAGCAGTTCCAGTTTTCACTGCATGATAGTTATGGTTCTGTATTTAGCCAGTACTCGCATTCCTAGGAGTTATTTCTATTGCCATGTTCGCTACAGTGGGTGTTTCCCTGCAGATTTGCATCAGAAGTTAGCAACAATAACATAGGGTTGCTCTGTATAGTTTGAAAGAAAGTGCACTACAAAACATTTGCAAATATTTTGATGAGCTTTAATACGATGTTTAATCTCAAAATGTTCTCTAGCATTTTTTTTTTAAGAAAAATAGTCTACTACAGGACGAATAACCTTGTTCTAATTTGTCAAAAAAAAGCTTACTTCATTGTATAAATTTCTTATGTTCATTTTTTTTATTTGACTGATTTAAATTATGTTTTACAGTTTCATGGCACCATCCATTTTACAGACTAAAATACTAGTTTTTTTTTGTTTTTCTTAAACTAGTTTGAAAATTTAATGAGTTGCACTTTTTTTCACTTTTTCCAAAGTGGCTTGTACTATTCATTAAGTTTTGGGTGTTCTTTTTTTCAGTGAATCTTACCATTATTCAATTTCTGAGCAGTCACGTTTCTGTTTCCCACTATACACAATGCACTTAATGTATTGTTAAATCACACACACACACACACACACACACACACACACACGCACACACACACACACACACGCACACACATACTCTGATTCTACCTCCTTGAAGTCTTGACATGCAGCATCTTGAGGAATGCTGTTGATGACCACAATGAGGCAATTTTTAATTATCTGATTACACTACAGTCTGTTCTTTTTTGTTGTTTGTTTTAATTTTAACATTGCAATAATAATATCTTGGTGATTTGAAATATTCATAATTGCAAATTAATAGTTTGTATTCGAATACCAATGATTTTCTGTAGCAGTTATTTCATATTAAGAAATCAGGTATTATGTTTATTTTTTTAATTTAATGGTTTTCATCTAACTAATTACATATCTTATTTTACAACTGTAATCAAGGTACAACTGGTTGCTACCAATTCAAGAGATGCCTTACTTTTGCAGACATATAGCAACAGGTAAAAGTTTTAAGAGCTGTCACTCACAAAGAAATTTTGAGATCCAAAAGCTGACTACCTGTGACAGTACAGGAGTCATTTACTTAGCAGAATGCTCCTGTGGCGCTTTTTACATAGAAACATAGAATTTGATGGGAGATAAGGACCGCTTGGCCCACCAAGTCTGCTCATTTCCCTACCTAATGGATAAGCAGCAGATCCTAGTTAACCAACAGCCTACTTCCTCCTACCCCCAACTAGAATTGCCTTATGTCTGTCCCATGCATTCTTGAATTACCTCACTGTTTTTGACTGTACGACCTCCTCAAGAAGGCTGTTCCATGTATCTACAACCCTCTCTGTGAAGAAATACTTCCTCACATTACCTTTGAGCCATCCCCCCTCTATCTTCAAATAGTGCCCCCTTGTTTTTGAACACCTCTTTTTCTGAAAGATGCTACCCTCTTGGACTTTTGTTGTTTCCCTTGAGGTATTTTAAAGTTTCTATCATGCCCCCCCTCTCCCTCCTTTCCTTGAGGCTATACATCTTTAGTTCCTTTAGTCTTTCTTCATATGTCTTCTGATGCAGACCCTGCATCATTTTGGTTGCCCTCCTCTGGACAGCCTCCACCCTGTCTATGTCTTTGCGGAGATGGGGTCTCCAGAACTGTACACAGTACTCCAGATGTGGTCTTACTAACTGCCTGTACAGAGGGCCAACAACTTCCTGTTTTCTACTGGTGATGCCTGTCCCTATGCATCCCAGTATCCCCTCAGCCCTCCTTACTGCCTTCTCACATTGCTGGCCCACTTTTAGGTCATCTGATATGACTACCCCCAGGTCCCTTTCCATTTTTGCTGCTGTCAGTATCTCACCACCCATTGTGTACTCTTCCCTTGTGTTTTTGTTTCCCAGGTGCATTACTTTGCACTTTGCATTGAATCAAAGCTGCCATACATTTGACCATTCCTCCAACCTTGCCAAGTCCCTTTTCATCCTTTCCACCCCACCTTGTGTATCAACCCTGTTGCAGATCTTTGTGTCATGTGCAAAGAGTCATACTTTCCCTTCCAGTCCCTCTGCAATGTCACTTATAATGACATTAAAAAGGACCAGCCCCAGTACTGAACCCTGTGGTATCCCACTAGTAACCCTCCTTTCTTCACTGTGAACTCCATTTACTATTAACCACTGTGTCCTGTTGTCCAACCAGTGTTTTACCCAGGCTACCACCCTAGGATCCACTCCCAGGCTGGCTAATTTGTTTATTAATCTTTTGTGTGGGACTGTGTCAAATGCCTTGCTAAAGTCTAGGTAGGCCATGTCCACAGCCCCTCCCTGGTCTACTGCTTTGGTCACCCAGTCAAATAACTCAATTACATTTGTCTGACATGACCTTCCTGCTGTGAATCCATGCTGCCCTGCATCATGTGCCCCACTGGCCTCTAGGTACTCAACAATTCTTTCCTTCAGAAGTGATTCCATCATTTTCCCTACCACTGAGGTCAAGCTGACAGGTCTGTAGTTTCCTGCCTCTGTCTTGCTCCCACTTTTGTGAAGGGGAATCACATCTGCCTTCCTCCAGTCCTCAGGTACCACCCCATACAACCATGATTTATTAAAAAGGGTAGACAGTGGTGTTACTAGTTCTTCCCTTAGTTCTTTTAAAATTCTGGGGTGAATCCCATCAGGCCCTATTGCTTTATCCACCTTCAGTTTTAAGAGATCTTTCAGAACCCTTTCTTCTGTGAAAGGACTAATATCACCCCCCCCCATCCAGAGTGCTTCTATTGACCAGATTAGGTACTTCCCCCTGCTTTTCCATTGTGAACACTGAGGAGAAGTACTTGTTCAGTATCCCTGCTTTCTCACTGTCACTCTCTGCCCAACCACCTTCCTCTTTGTTCAGCCTCAGTATCTCTGCCTTCGTCTTTCTTTGCTCCCTAATGTACCTATAAAAGGTTTTATCTCCCTTCTTAACCAAGTTGGCTATCTTTTCCTCGGTTTGGGCCTTTGCTATTCTGCCTGCCTTACCCGCTTCATTCTGCTTTAACTGGTACAGTTCTCTGTCCTGCTCCTTCTGTGTTTCCTTATACTTCCTGAATGCTATATTTTTTTCCCTTACCTTCTCCGCCACTTCTTTTGAGAACCATAGTGTTTTTTTCTTTCATTTTGATTTGTTTATTTGCTTCACACAAAGACTTGTTGCCTCTGTGATAGCGGTTTTGATGTTTCCCCATTGTTGCTCCACCCCACCTTCTTGCCTGTTTGTTAGTAGTTTTCTGAGGCACTCTCCCATTTTGATTAAATCAGCCCTCCTGAAGTCCAGTACCTTCACTTGTGTGTGGCTTGACTTTACAGCTAAGTTTATTGTGAACCACACTGTTTGGTGGTCACTTGTTCCACCAGTCAATTTATAAAAAGAGTCAGAGAACATATTAGACCTATAGAGAGGTGGGATCTGACTTATAGTATGCCACAGCAGCTCACACAGTAGGGGAAAAAATAGCTGTGAACAAAAATTCACATTCTTGGCAATGGATAAGGTCAACCCCAAACCACGAGGTGGAAACTACAATAGCCTGGTAATCAAAAGAGAAGCATTTTGGATCATCAATCTGGACACTATGAAAAAAAAAAAACAAGACTCAGTACCAGTTCTGAGTTAAAACCTTTCTTAAAATCTTAAGGAAATGAATACACTTGTCAGACTTTAACAGTAGAACCAAATTGCATAATATGCACAGTAAGCTGCTGTAAGAGTGATTGTTTTAATGCATAACTATATGGATTTTGATTTTTTTTCTTTAAACATGAATAGATGCATAGAGCTTTTGCAGTCAACCTCAAGATTTTTTTTCTTAAGAATGTGTTTTGTTAGTAACCTACCTGAGCAATTGCCTTTAAATGTCCTTTAAACTATTATGGTTATAATAAATACACAATAGCACTTTTGGTACTTCCTTGCCATTACATCTCTTATACCTCATTACATCTTTCCCATGTTCCCCTCTGCCCTGCCCCCTGTCCACTTCTCATTCTCCCTTCCCCTATCTTCTTTCCATCACTCTTTCTGCTATCCACTCTTGTTTTAATTTGATTACTTCTTTCTACTTAATTGCTAGGTTTTCATTTTTGACCAGTAGTTTCAAAATGCTTATGTCTCGTCATTATGATGTCACTTTAGTACCCTAATTAAATGTTTGTCATTCTTACCTGACTCAACTTTCTATAAAGACCTTAGTCTGAAACACGTCAGGCAGATATATGAATGTCTGTGTAACTTGTATTCAGTAATATGTGATTGCCTTTAAATTAATGACAACATGGCAAACTGTAATTTTTGAACTCTGTGCATCTTTTCATTTGAGATGGTGAGTGCCCAATGTTTTGTTTTAACAAATTTATTGTACCATTTTGTTTTCAGACTAAAATGCTAGTTTTTTTTTCCTCCGACCAGTTTAAGGAATTGGTCACCCACAACCTTTCCTACACTATTGCAAGTGAAAAAGTCCTTTCCCTTTGTTTCTGGTGTTGTTTCTTCAACTTGATGAATACACACTCACAAGGCTTCACACAAAACAATACATTTCTTAGGTGTTGCTTAAACTGCTCCAAAAATCATTTTTATTCCACAAAAATGCTCACTGTGCTATACAGGTACTATACAGCTTGTAGCGACTCAGCATTTCACCATTGCATGGGATGGCTTTGTCAAGAGTATAGACTCTATTAATACAGTAGATACACTACCATTGGAGGATGCTACAAAAAAAGTACAAGTTCCAAGATAAAGGGAAACATTGGAAAGTGCTCTTAGCACCATTCTTATAGAAATATATACATTGACTACTATTTCAGCCCTTGAATCTCTTCACGTTGGCATTCTTTTCAGTCCCCAGCACAACATGTTTTTTTGGGGGGTTGTTTGTTTGTGTTTTAATTATTATTATTATTTCCCATTGTTCCCCTTATCTCCTTTTACTTTTGGTATTTATTAATTTTGTTCTCACAATTTTTATCCTGTTTACATCTATTGCCTTCCTTGTCATATATGAGCAGAATATGCATTTAATTCCATATCTTGTTTTCCAGATATCAAATCATAATGGTTGAAGAAATTAAACTCACTTGATAATCAGTACTTAAAGATTTGGGCCTTTTAACATTTGTTTCAAATAACTCCTCTTAATATTTTCCAATATCCTGACACTTGCACTTGTTGTAGTACCCCAGAGTGACTGTGTATCTATTAAGATGTCACTTTAAATCAATTGTATAAATAGTGACAACTAGAGGAGGTCTATACTATTGACAAAGTTATGTTGTTAGATTGTAAAATGTGTCTCTAATAGCTGTGCCTGTTTTGCACACTGAGCACTTTGTTGGAATAAAAAATGTTTTCTGGAGCAGTTTAAACATCATCCATCAAACTTATTTCTTTTCCTGAAGACTTGTGAATGAACATTCCTAGCTGTTTTCTTTGGATGTTCAAAGTGAGTATGGCAACATGCTGTATCAGTGCAGCGGGGTATTCCTGTTATTGATATTCTTCTACTAAGCCTTACAATTGCTCCTTTTCAGGAGACCATGCTTATCCCTTCCAATGCAAATGCACCTTATAAGATTATCATTACCATCCTGACACTGACTACCCCCATTTATCCAAACCACAATATCAAGAAACCTGTACAGATCAAGATAATCTCCATCTGCCTTTTTCATTTTTGCTTTGAGAGTTGCATAAAAAGCAATCCTTTTAACCTAATATTACTGTCATGCAGTAAGTGCATACTGTATGGTCATTTAAATTCTGTATGCTGCTATACTGTATGTTGTGGGTGGTTATACACCTGGCTGCTCCTTGTTCCTTAAGCTAGCCATGCTTATTAATCAAGAATATATTCCCACCAAAGTAGTGTTATTGGTAAACTTTTGTCTAATGATCCTTTTTTCTACCTTCAATAAAAATCAACCAAACATTATTTGTAATATTTATACTTATTTGCTGTCAGGCACTTTTTCTTTTCTATAAATACAAACTTTCACTACTTTTCATAATTATTAACAGTTATGACCTGTCTCCTAGTGAGATGGGCTGGGATCATTGGCCCAGAGTTCACCAGGACAATACAGTGCTCTTTATTGGAGGGCATCTTCCCTGATGCCTTGAAGGAGGGTTGTTGAAGCTCCTCCTAAAGAAACCATCAGTCGACCCTGATGTCTTGGCAAATTATTGACCTATCTCCAACCTCCCATTTCTGGGGAAGGTTGTTGAGAAAATAGTGGCACTGCAGCTTGAGGTGCACCTCATGGCCTATGACATCTACGAGCCATTCCAGTCTGGTTTCAGGGCTAGGCATAGCACTGAAACAGCATTGGTCAAGGTACAAAATGACCTCCTAAGGGTGAGAGATAGAGGAGACTGGTCAATTCTTGTTCTCCTTGATCTCTTGTCAGCATTTGACACCGTGGACCACATTGTGCTTCTGGATCGCCTATCTCTCAGGCAGGAAGGAATGGGTGGTTATGGGGACTTTCTCCTCTTCCCCAAAGCTCCTGCCCTGTGGAGTTCCTCAAGGGTCAATCCTGTCACCAGTGCCATTTGCAGTGAACATGCTACCCATTGAAGAGCTCATTAGATGGTACAGTTTGGGTTTTCACTGCTACGCAGATGATATCCAGCTGTACATGTCTTTTGTCCCTTGAACAAATGATGCAGTGGAAGTGCTAAACAACTGCCTGGTCAAAATCCAGGGCTGGATGGCCTCCAGCTGGTTGAGGCTTAATCCCAACAAGACAGAGATCCTGTTGGTTGAGCCTGGTCGTGGGCATGATGAGAATTCCTCCAGAGTGGCAACAGGATTGGTCCTGGGGACCACTCCATTGATGGCTTCCACAAGGGTGAGAAGTTGAGGCATCTTCCTGGATGACAGATTGATACTTGATGCTCAGGTGTCACCTGTTGTCAAAAGTGTTTTTTACCACTTAAGGAATGTCACCTGGATTAAACCCCTAGTTTCACCCGAGGTCTTGCCATCATTCGTACATGCCTTTGCTACTTCCAGGTTTGACTACTGCAATGCTGTATATTTTGAGGTCTGTGGAGAGACCTTCCACTGCCAGGTTACTGATGGACCTGTCTGGATCATGTCATGTGACCCCAGTCCTGCGAGATCTGCATTGTCTGCCTGTCACATGAAGGATCATCTTCAGGGTGGGCTTGTTCACCTAAAAGTTCCTGTATGGATCAGGCCCTGGTTACCTGATGGATCTCCTTACTCCTGCTACTCTGGTCGAGTCCAAGGGCCTCCTTGCAGTTCTGAGGGACAAGCTGAAAACCTCTGGTGACTGAAGTTTTGAGGTGGCTGGCCCGGCCCTCTGGAACTCACTTCTTAGATCTGAAAAAGAGGCCCCATTGTTGGAGGTATTTAAAAGCGGCCTAAGACTCATCTTTTCAAAATGGCTTTTCCAGACTACCCACTATGTTTTTAAACATATTTTATTATTTATTAACTATTTAAAAAATGTGCTTATTTATGTTTGCCTTTTAAATCTTGCTTAACCCTTCAGAGCTTTTATTTTGTTGTTATTATTTACTCTGCCTGTTTTTAATTATGTAGGGTACCGAGAGCCTCTGGGATTGGGTGCCATATAAATAAACCTAACCTTACCTTACCTTACTTCAGAATTCAGAAGCCAGATTGTTAACTGGTATATCATGGTTTTAATCACATCACTTCTGCATTGCAAGAGTTGCACTGGCTACCAATTAAATGGTGTTCAAAATTTAAAATCATTTCACTGTCTTATAAGGCCATTCATGAACTGGGCTCCTCCTACATTTGTGAACTACTGGCAACCCATCAGAATGTTCATGGGGGCACCAGAGTTCTACACTCAAAAATCTAAGGGCTTTTATTATCATCGGTAAGACTAAAATCTGCTGAGGACTGAGTTTTTTCTGTAGCTGCACTGAGACTCTGGAATATTGTCCTTAAAGTCATCTGTTCTGCTTCTTTGATTAAAAATTTTAAATTACAACTGAAGACCTGGCTAGTCAGACAAGCATTTTCAGGAGGTTGATAGCTCTGACAATGCTGAGGTTATGTATTGTGTTAAGCTTCTGTTATTGTATTAGTATGTGTTACTTGATTATGTATTATTTATATGAATTGTACTGCACTTTGAGCTCTGGAAAGGTGCTGTATAAATAAAAATTCTGTCCTAAAAAGTCTTATACTATCATTAAAAATTCAGGAAGCTGGCTCACTGATGCAGTGGTAGATCTAACACTTGTGACACTGAAGACCTAGGTTTGGGAATGAGCCTGGGACATTGGCAGGTCAGCAAGGAGGGAGAGGATTGAGCATCTGTAGAAATGTTCTCCTCTCCCAAGGTGGGAGGTCCACTACTGCAATACTCAAACACCACAAAGTGGAAGCTTGGGACAGCACAATGTCAGCAATACTGAAAGGTGGGGCTGCTGCCCAGTGTGTACCATGTAAATTTCTCCATGTGCATATGCACCTATGTCACACCCTGGCCAGCAGAATAAGAGTCCAGTTCTGCTGCAGGCCCTGTAACTACCGACTGAGCACTCCTTCTTCTTGTTCTGGATTGCGCTAAGGGATTGGGCCTGATCACTCTCCCCAGCCCACCACAAGGGGTAACTCATGGAAGACACTCTGAGGAAGGTAAGACCCTGAGATGGTGAAGTCACAGGTCCGGGAAAAGCTAAGCAGAATCAGGGACAGTCAGCCATAAGAACACAAAGCCTGATTAAAAAAAAAATAATTAAAAAATAATAATCATCAAGTGCCTTGTACACAGTCACAATAGTGGGTAGCAATGTTCAAGGGTACACATGGATCTCCATATTTCCACCTGCCAAACTGACATACACAAAAAGATGCCAGTATATGTGGTGTAGTTTCCTCCGGTGACAGTGGTGCTGTATACAACTATACTAATTACCACTCTAGATGTTAATGATCAGACATGGACTGTGCAGCTCCTACTGTATTGGAAGTGCAGCAGCCACATGGAGAAGTACAGCAGTACATGGCTTAGCCCCTAGCATGGCACCAGGAACATATTGCTATGCCTTGCCCCATGCCATGGGTACACAGTGCTATTGCTAATACCATGCCCTCATCCTCCTTGTCCTGTACTTTAGGGACTATATCTCTGATCTTGCCTAGTGGTCCCTAAGTCTTACCCAATGGTGGTTGACATCCGTAGCATTCAGGCAGTGGCTTTAATTCCCCTAGCCCTATTCCTTTGCACTTCCAAAACCGTCCACCTGCCAGAATGGATATTCCAACTCACAAGTCATTGGCCACTTAAAAAAATGCTTTCAGCAGCTCTTCTGATCCTGGGCTTGCTGGACCTTGTGACTGGGAGTGAGAGTGTCTGAGGAGCTACTTTGCATATCACAGCACATCCACAGATACCAGTACCATTGTTAACTCGGCCATACCCTGCACTTTTTCCTATGCTGCACAGATTTGTATGATAGTGCAGGAAAATTCTTGTAACTCCTTTGTGAAGACGTGGAAACAAAGAAAGATAGAGTTTGATGGCAGATAAGGAACACTTGGCCCACCTAATCTGCCCAGTTTCCCTACCTACTGCAACACCACAGACCCTACTTTATCTCAATACCCACGGCCTTACCAATAAGGTTCCCTTATGCCTATCCCGTGCCTTCTTGAATCACATTACAGTTTTTTCTCCCACCACCTCAACAGGGAGGCTGTTCCAGGCATCCACCACTCTTTCTGTGAAGAAGTATGTCCTCACATCTCTCCTGAGCCTACCCTCCTCCAGCTTCATAGCGTGACCACTTGTTTTAGAGCATCTTTTTCCCTGAAAATGGCTTCCCTCTTGAACCTTATTTATAACTGTGAGGTATTTGAAAGTACAGATGGAGGTCCTTCAGTCACTCCTCATAGGGCTTTTAATGCAGACCCTGCACCATTTTAGTTGCCCTCCTCCGGACTGCCTCTACTCTCTTTACGTCCTTCTGGATATGTGGTCTCCAGAACTTTACACAGTACCCCAGGTGAGGTCTTGCCAGTGATTTATACAGCTGTATCACCTCCTCCCTCTTTTTGCCGGTAATACTTCTTCCTATGCACCCTAGCATCCCATTGGCTCTCCCCACTGCCTTGGCACACTATCTGGCCACCTTTTGGTCATCTAATATGATTACCCCTAGGTCTCTTTCCTATTTGGTGGATGCCAGCACAATTCCCCCAATTTTTTACTCCACCCCTCAGTTTCTGTGCCCCAAGTGCATGATGTTGCACTTCTTTGCATTGAAACTTCTTTGCCACACCCCTGATCTCTCTTCGAGCTTTTTTTACAGCCCTTTTTATTATTTTCTATCCACCTCCCCTAAGTGTCTTCTCTGTTGCATATCTTAGTGTCACCTGCAAAAAGGTTTACCTTCAGTTCTAGCCCCTCTGCAATGTTGCTAATAAAGACAAAGAGGACCAGTCCCAGTACTGAACCTTGTGGCACCTCGCTGGTCACCCTTCCTTCTGCAGAGCGGTTTCCGTTTACCACCACCCTCTGTCGAGTATCCCCTAACCAGTTTCATATCCAGTTTACCATGTTTGGATGTACTCTTAGACTGGCCAGCTTGTTTATGAGTCTCCTTTGTGGAACACTGTGGAAGGCCTTACTGAAATCTAGGTATGCCACATCCACCACTCCACCCTTATCTAATTCCTTTGTCACCCAGTCAAACAAATCTATCACATTTGTTTGACATGACTTCCCCCCAGTAAATCCATGCTGTCTTGGATCATGTAAGTCACTATATTCAAGATACTGTAGAATAGAATGAATTCACTGCCCTTAAATTTCACTGTTTTGTCTGCGCTGACATTTTCATGGCAGTTTCATTTAGCTGAAGTGCAAGAGCAAGCTAATTTGTCAATTGCAGTATATATTTTCACACTGGCATATAATTTTTGCTGGATTTTCAAAATAGTGAATATAGTAAATATTTTATTCCAGCGAAAATAATATCTTATACAGTATTCCACGTTCCTTTCCTTCAGTAGTGATTCCATTAATTTACCCATCACTGAAGTCAGGCTAACTGGCCTGTAACAGCCAGGCTCCTTCCTGCTCTCATTTATGTGAAACAGGACTACATCTGCCCTGTTCCAGTCCTCTGGAACCACTCCCATCTCCAGTGAGTGGTTGAACAGGACTGTCAGTGGTGCAGCCAGCACCTCTCTGAGCTCTCTTACTATCCTTGGACGTATCTCATCTGGCCCCATTGCCTTGTACACATTCAGATTTGCGAGTGCATTCAGGACTCTCTCGTCAGTAAATGGACTCATTCCTTTAAAGTCCCTGACACTTATCTGGGGTTCCTCTTCTTCCCTTTCCTCCATAAACACTGAACAAAAGTATTCGTTAAGGATGTCTGCTTTTTCCTTGTCCCCTTCCACACACTTCCCCCTTCCCTCCTTATCCTTACTATCACTCCTCTGATCTTTCTCCTTTCAATTACATACCTGAAAAATGTACTGTTCCCTTTCTTTACTGCCTGATCTATTTTCTCCTCCATTTGTGCCATTGCCCTCCTGACTGCTATTCCTGCCTCAATCTGCTTCTCCTGATACACTTCCATATCCTCTTACCTCTGTGTCTCCTTATACCTCCTAAATGCTAACTTTTTCACCCTTACCTTCCAAGCCACATCTTTTTCTTCCTTCTTTGCTTACTTGCCTGTGCAGAGGTTAGTTGCCTTCACTATTCCCACTTTTAGTTTGCCCACTGGTCCTCCACTCCACTCAAATCCTCTCTCCCTTCCAGGCTATCCATGAGGCATTCCTCTATCATTGTAAAATTGGTCCTCCTGAAGTTCAGGACCCTAGTGTTTGTGTGGTTCACTTCTGCCACAGTTCTTATATTGAACCACACCATATGGTGATCACTGGTCCCCAGGTAGTCACCCACTATGATGTCTTGAACACTGTCCACATTACTGAGTACAAGGTCCAATATTGCTCCGTCACAAGTGGGCTCCTTTACTAGTTGTCTGAGGAACTCCCCCCTGCAGGGAATCTAGGATGTCACTGCTCCTAGATGAAGCTTCAACTGGGATGTTCCAATCTGCATTCAGCAGATTGAAGTCCCCTACCAGCAGCATCTCCCCCTTATTTGCCATCTTTTGGATGGCTTCCACCAGAACCTTATCCATCCCCTGCCCCATACTGGAGGTCTATAGATCACACCAGTGCAAATAGCAGCTCCATTCCCTAGCTGTATGGTGAAGCACAGTACCTCTTCCCCCCATGTTCCCTGTATCTCTATTGCTTTTATACTGTAGAACTATTTAATATCGTGTCAAGTTTATATAGATGTCTGACTCTCACTTTCAGTTGTGTGACAAATTACCATTGCGCTCCGCTACTGGCTCACAGCTAGCTATCACGTGATAGCACACAACAACTGCCTCAACGGTACAGTAATAACCCTTTTGCTGTTCTATTGACATCCACTCTTTCTAAAATTCAGTTTTTTGTTACCTGCTATTCACCTACCTTTTTCCCCAACAGAACCCCAGGTTGAGAACCAGGACACCGGGGAGAATCAGGAGACAACTACTGACACCAGTAAGGAGAATTGACGTGATGGTAAACAAATCAAAATGGCACTCTCAGAAACACATTTACTGTCCCAGAAACTAAACAATGTTTTTTGGTTTTTTTTTCAGACTGCTGTACCTGGTAAAATTGATGGTTAGCAACCAGTAATACAATGAAGCTGACAATGACAGCAGCGATGGCATCCAATAATGACTCCTGACTCCAGACTACAGAAGTTACTGTAGTTGCACAATGTTGTTCGGGTTGTAGAGTTTTGGTGTTTAGGGGTTTTAGGGGTTTGTTTGTGAAGCAAGAAAAATACAAATAAAAAAAATAAGCACTAGCGTCCATGTTGTTTTTTTTCATTGTCTTGGAATCGAGGATACTGCTTGTTGCCGAGTTATAGCACCACCATGTGGTTGCTTGAAGTACATCAATGAATGCTGTAAAAATAATCCTGCATCTTAAAGGTACAGCACGATGATAGCGATAATTTGTTTACAGCAACAAATGCAAGTTCTACAGTAGTATCCCTCACTTAAAGAGCCACGCCTCCCCCTTTTCTAACCCCCCTGTCCTTCCTAAAGAAAGTTTAGCCTGATATGGCCATGTCGCAGTCATGATTCTCATTGCACCATGACTCAGTAATGGTGACAATGTCCAGGACACCCTCTACCACTGTGGCCACTTGATCCTGGATTTTATTTCACAGACTTCGAGCATTTGCACACATGGCCTTCAAAATGTTACTACCACCCTGCTTATCAGCCCCCCTTTTCACTCTGTCCCTTCTTTTCTTAACCTCTTTTGCCCTCATTTCCATCCTTCTTCATTTCTACCATTTTGTTTTTCTTGTTATCAGGAACCCTTGGGGATTTGCCTTCCTTAGGGTTCTCTCATCTGATTACTTCAGTGTGCAGAGGGGGGACAGTTTAGGTCTCTCTGCTTCCTTCTGCCACTCCCTCAACTAGTTTAAATGCTTGCCAAAGTAACATTTGAATCACTCACTGAGGACCTAGGTTCCCCTCCCAGATAGATGCAGGCCATCTCCCACTATATAGGACTTTATCCTTCCAGGTGGGATCACAGTCCCCAATGTTGCCAAATCCCTTCCCTCTGCACAACTCCTTCAAACATTGGTTGAAGCTCCTGGTATGGCGTACCCTGTCCTCCCCGCCAAGTCATAGACAGACTGTACCTCAAAAAAGGTCACTGAACGTGCTACCTGACTAAGACTCCTCCCCAACTCCCTGAACTCCTCCTGCATTATCCTAACCTCATCCCTAGCCAGGTCATTCATCTCTTGGTGAACAGTGATGTCCATCTGGCTGTACCATCCTGCTGCCAGAGCGATCCTCAGGATCTGCTTCCCATCCCTCCGAGCCATGGCAGTGGGTAAGCACCTGATCACCGCCTCCCTTCTCGCCACCAATTCAACCTGCCTCACAATGGAATCCCCCATCAGGAGTAGCTTCCTCTTTCTCATCTGGGTCTTCTGCCACCCTCCCTGGGAACTCCATTATGGTGGTCCCCCACATCCTCCCTGGTCACTACTATGGGTCCCTCCATGGGACAGTCCCGCTCCACCAGGGTGGCATAGGAATTATGTAGTAGTGCTGTAGTGAGGATGTGCCTCTTTTCCACCACCCTCACCCTTCCGAAACCCACCATAGTCCAGCCGTTCCTCATCCTTGGCACTCTTTTGGGGAGCGGTGGTGGACATGGTGGTCCCTGGGTGGGGGAGAAGGCCCCCTGAATTGTGGCCAGCTCAGTCTGGAGTCTAGCAACCTCCTCCCTCAGCCCAGAAAGGTGCACACTGATGGGGCAGTACTGCAGTCTACAAAAAGTCTCCCTGAAACCTGTCATCCCACAGCCACTGCACTGCACCACTCTGAGCATATCTATTTACTACCATGCCTGTTTTTGTTTTTACTTACTTGCTTACTCCAAACCCTTTTTTACCCTTAGCATAGATAGGATTTCTCACCTATTCCTAAATATTTGTATGACCCTTACTTACTTCAACCCTTTTTTTACCCCTACCTACATAAGGTGTTTCACCTATTCACTACTTTTTGTGTGCCCCTAACTCTCCTCACTGCCTTTCACTGTGAGCTACAACAGTAGCTTAACAAACTCTTACCACAGTTGTCCAGCTGGACATCCTGGTCCTCTGCTTCTTTCTACAAATGCCTACTGAGTTCAAACACCTGTTTCACTCCACCACTGCTCCCCTGTCTCCCTGCTGCAGTGCAGAGTGTCCGGCTGCTGGCTGCCTCATTGGGCTGACTCCAGTGGGCAGACTCTGATGTCCTTAGCATGTTGGTCATTCTCGCATGGGCCACTTTGTGGATATACAGCTAAACAGGAGAGCAACAGGAAAGGGGTTTTTAGGGGTGCCTTCTGATTGAACCTTTAGAGAGGGCTGCGTTCATGGCCTTACACCTGATTAGTTGTTGTGTCAAGCCTTTCTTGGAGCTCCCAAGCTCGGCTGCTTGCTACAGAGCAGTGTCTTGTCTTCTTTTGTCAGCTCTTTTATGAACTCAGCAATGGGGGGGGATTTCAAGCTGTTGTAGTGAATCCTCCCATCCCCTACCCTGTCTTTCATTGAGTCCCACAGCTGGGATAAAGCATGAAGTGGTGCAAAGCAGTGAGATACCACTAAATGGTCCCTTAGGCCACTTTGCACCACAAAACTGTGACTTGAGTGTGGAGCCCCAGTTCATCAATGATTGTCCTACAGTACTTTATGTCCATATGACCAAGAATCACAGACATTCACATTTTACATTTTAAATTGTATGGGCCATTATATTTCTGACTTCTTATGCTTTGTTGCCTCTCTGTTTCTCAAACTGGGCATTATCTTCTGATTTCTACTTCTCATTTTAATGCTCCCCCTCCTTTTTGATTTATCACTGTAGGCAAAGAAAGGGGTGGGTTCACTTATTGTCCTTCTGTGCTCCGGTAATGAAGGGGGCTCCATTAATTATCACAGACATGTCCAGACTAAAATGAAGGATGTAGTATGTTTTTTTTAGTTTTTACAATTTCCAGCAGATACAACATTTATTTAAGCAAGCAAAGTATTTCCTGAATTGTTAAGATTTCCTGACATTAACACATAATACTTGCTGAAACCTTAAAAGAAAAAAAGGAGACTTTATATAAGAAAACAAGGAAAAAAAGATGTCTGAAACAAGAAACAATTTTGCATTCCCAGAATGCAACTCATTTGCATATTAAAATGCACGTGTGGTACTTTAACTTTTACAAATAATCACAATAGCAATAACTACTACAATTTAGGATTAAAACAGAAACTTTGCAGAAGGAAGCTAACTGTGTGAGCACAACATTTCTTAACGTGTGGAATCACCCTTATTTAAAAATCCAATTGTGGAAATGAAAGGAAAAGTGTGACTCTCACTGGGCTTTGAACCCAGGACCTCAGCAATCTGTGTTTTATCCTCATTTAAAAGGGTTTTGTTTTGCTGCGATTTAAGTAGCAGTGTGGCATTTTATTTTTCATGGCATGAAGAAAAGTTAAATACATTAGTTAGGCTATCCAATGATTTTCGATTGGGCCTGGAGGAGGAATAAATCATTGCCTAGAGCAAACCAAAAGTACAGTATCTTAGAATATTCTGAAGCAAATTGTGAGCACTAGAGGCATGTTTCAGTGTACTGGACAGGCATTATCCTGATTTCACCCACAAACTGAAGCCCCCTACTGGCCACAGGAGGCATGTGGACAATAAGGTGTTATGGAATTGCAGGTACAATTGGACTGTTAGGGTTCAGAAATGGCGATTTCTCCTCTGGAGCAATGTGCCATATTTGTACATCAGTATGCAAATGACCCCATAGCATGAGTAAGCTGCTACGGGGTCAATTGTTTCACACAAGGTACTCATTACTCGCCCAGATCAAACAGAGTTTTGGACACCCCCTCACAAAACACATGTCAGGGATGCCAAGTCCATTTCCCATTGTCCAGTGCCCCCCCCAATTTCCCACTGTTCTTACTAAATCTTGTCCTTTCTTTTCCAGTGGTCCACCCCCTGATCATCCACCTAGTAATATGGTAACATTTCCCTAGTGTCCAATGGTCATCCTGTCCCCAATCAGCCAATCAGTAATATGGTAATGTTTTGTGGTGTCCACTGGTCTCCTTACCACTGTAGTCAGCCACCCATAATGAGGCAATAATTTCCATGTGTCCATTGGTCTCCCAAACTCCTGATGAGTTGCCTGATGTTAAGAAATCCTGTTTCTGCTGTCCTTTGGTCAACATGCTTCCCAGAAAGTCCCCAAACCCCTTCCACCCATCCATCTCCACCAGTGCCACCAATCAGTCCCTAATCTATCATAGGCATACACCCTTGGGGACAACTGGCATAGTCCCTCCCCTCACCACTGTTGCTGTCTGCTGATTAAAGGACAGGGCGTTATTGAGCAACTACCATAGAAATAGTTGTTTCTACAGTAGGTTCATGATGACACCATCTCATTCAGTTAGTGGCATGTTGCATTGAGAGTGGAGGAACTGTATTGGCCACTTTTGGGAGGTTCAAATATGGCAGGTGGGGTCGGCGAGTGACAGTGGTGGGTGAATGGGCAGGTGGGATGGGGTAGAGGGCAGCTTTCTTATGGGGTGGGGGGACCGTTGGACATCAGGGATGGGATTTCATAATATCAGATGGCTGCTCAGGGGAGGTGGGACCACTGGACACCAGGAAAATGTTACCACATAACTGTGTTGCTGATTGCAGGGCTAGAACTACCACTGGACATGAAAGAAGTATTATCATATTGCGGGGCAGCTGATCAGGGTGGGGGGACTACTGGACACCAGGACAATGTAACCATAATGCTTGGTAGCTGATCAAGGTGGGGCGGAGAGACCACTGAACACCAGGGAAAGGTATTTCATTGCAGAGCCAGGTGTTTGGGGGGGGGATTTAGGAGGTGTAGACCATCAGACAAATGTGAATTGGCAGTGATTAGTGAGACACTAATGGCTAGTTACCACCTATCCAAACCTTCCAGTATGCCGGTGCACCTATATGCAATGTGTTATTGGCTGCTTTGCCTAGGTTCACTGGCATGGTTTATGGTTTATCACAAACAGGTTATTGACTCACCAATTATGCTATCTAATGTGTCAGTATGTGCTACTCCCGAGCCATGGGGGGAAAAGTGGTGCTAGCATGTCACTAACCCTTTCAGCAGTCGCAATCAGCTATCGAATATCCCAACCATTTTCCTTTCTGATGAGCACCCTATCTTGCACTCACTATGTAATACTAAAATACAGCAGCTGTACATTTCAAAGAGGTTCTGGATGAAATGCCTTGATAAAAATTGCAGAATACCCCTTAAATAATAAGACTTTATTGCGGACATTTATGAATTCCATTTTAAAATAAGTTCTTAAAATATGAGTTATCTGTAGTATCTTGCCAAGATTTCAAAATATTTTTATTACAAGATGGATTGATTTGGTTCATGATACTCAAGTTCTATAAATAAGATATATTTTCTTATTTTAAAACAAATCTTATTAAAATAAGTATCTTGTCCCATTGGCAGATAATTTGGTCTAAAGATAAAATATATAATTTTCAATTTTTTTCTCATTTGAAAAGGTCATTCTTGCAGTGTGCCATGTGAGATATTATATATTTTAACACCATAGGTAAACTTTGTGCCTCATACTAATTGAAAGCACTCTCAAATCATTATTGAATGCAAATTCTCTTCAGCAACCAGTGACTCCATGACAACTAGAGAGACCATATGGCCTAGGGGCCTCAACACACAGGCTTAAGAAACTGGAAGCCCAAGAGACCAAAGATTTAAGTCTGACTAGAGCCAAGTTCATATTGTCTCACTGTAAACATATCACTTTACATGACAGACACATAGAAACATAGAATTTGACAACAGATAAGGACCGCTGGGCCCAACTTTGCTGCCTATTTTTCCTATCCCGTGCTTAAGCTGCATATCTTATCTAACGTGTGGTTTACCCTTTCATCCCTATTTCTAGCATTTCCTTGTGTTTATCCCATGCCTTTTTGAATCCCACCACAGTTTTCACCTCCATCACCTCCATTGGCAGGTTGTTCTATGAATCCACCACTCTTTCTGTGAAGAAATGCTTCCTTACATTTCCCCAGGGTCGACCTCCCTCAAGCCTCTTATAATGTCCCCTTGTTCTTGACCTTCTTCTTCTCTGAAAGATGCTCCCCTCTTGTATCTTGTTTATGCCCTTGAGGTACTTGAAAGTCTCCATCATGTCTCCTCTCTCGTCTCTCCTCCAGTTAATACATATTGAGGTCTTTCACACCTCTTTGTGCTTTAGTTTGGCTAGTTGTAAAAAATTGTGTAATCTTGTACCAGTTGGGGAGCTTACCTGTACACTCTGTCCTGGAAGAAGACTCAGGCCAGAAGTCATACCAAATGTCATCTTAGCTCCTATTCCTAATAGAAGCTTTATAAGGGATGAGGCAGTAGAACACCAGTAGCAGATATATCTATCTTCTTCAGTACCTGGGAGGCACATAGCACAACAAGGGCCACTAAACTCTGCAGTAAATGCTGAGACTACTATACTGTATATCTCTTGGCTGAGATGATTGTAACTAAATAAATAACTGTAAGATTTTGGCTCCCTGCCAAAGAGCACAGTGCAAGAAGCCATGAGGAAACTGCATATAGAAGAGGATATGGGAGAACACAAGGATGTTCCCTCTTCCACAGTCATATGCTAACAAATGGACAGGGGATCAAGAATCACAAAATCTGTCTGCAGCCTGTTTGCTGATGTCAGTGGGTATGCAAGAGATGGCCAGATTCTAGCATGTGTGACAGTTTATTTAAAATAATTAAATGGCACATATCAGTAATGGTTTCCACAATATTGTTTACCCTGTGATCCAACAGGTCAAATCCAAGCCCAAGAAACAATAAGACAATCACAAAGTTGTCTCACATAAGGTTGGCAGCCAATCTGAAAGCACTCTGGACAGACAGAGTCCACCAGATGACTTTCAAAAATGTAGTCATTAAAGAAAAAAAAGCAAAAATCTTCCAGCCAATCAAAGGGGTCCTTTGCTAGAGACTCCCCTCCCCAACATGACTGTATCGGTCAACAAACACTGGAGTTGGAGAAGCAGGACTACTGCAGAATGCCCATACCATCTCAGAACTGCATGACCAAAAGATAGACACAGATTAATGTTTAATAGCTCAGCCTCTGGTTTGAGTCCAGAGAGAGTTCCCTCTCGGTAACTTAGGAAAACATATTCAGAGCTAGAGACTGAATTGGCCACCATAGACTTCAATCACAGATGAGAGGGTTGCCTTTCAAAACCTCCAATTCTTTGTGAGAGAATTAAACTTATTGGCTAATTTGATCCCTGCAATAGGCCAAAATGCCAAGGTCCTGTGTGACTGCCTGCACTTGGGTAGATGAAAATAATAGTCACCTCCTTGTGGTGAAGATGGCTGATGAGGGCCATAAGGAGTTTCATCATAACCCTCACTTTTTTACCATCTCAGAGCATATATCTACACTCCCCTTTTACCAAGACTACCCAGAATGGAGATTATCCATTATCCATTCATTGGTTACTGCAGTTTTTACAGTCAGAGTCACACCATCTGCAATCACCAGGACTGCAATTCTTCCTTTATTCATTGTGCCAGTTTAGACCATGGAAGCTGTCAGATTGACTTTGAGCAATTCTGGTGCATGAGATGGAGGGAGATGTACCATATAGGTCAGTGTTTGGAGATTACTGATCCATTATAGCACTCCTCTGCCTTGGAGGTTTCCCTGGACAAGGTCTCTAAGCTGTAAATAGTGTTGTATCTGCTTCATCTCTAACTGTACCTCCGGTACTGCTCTTAGTTGCTACATGTGATATTTTGTAGTGTACATACTGTTACCACATAACTAGTAAGGCATAGTATAAAACTATGCCTTACTAAAATTTGTACAGTATGCTGTTTTTAATCTGTAATCATGTTGTCCTCACATGACTTGTAACCTGTTCTAATCGGTACCATGTCATCTTATGTATTTAAATCTGTTATTCCTGTGCTCTCCATGGTCGTACCTGAAAATAGGCAATTGTCTTGTCTAGTGTACATACCTGGTTAACTAAAGCTAAATAAATAAATAATCCCCCAACAATTTCTATGCAGCTTATATATTGGGGTTTGTGAGTACAGGTCAGAGCCTTATCCTACAACTGTTGTAGATTGTGTTTGACTAGAGTGGCAAGAATTGCACAAACATACTGTAGATTTGCCCTGAGACAGTGATATCCCATCTCCTTAAAAATATTTTGTTTTTTAATTTAATTGGTCATGTTTGGGACTGTTTATTAGGACCCACATCCACCTGCAATTTTTACAGTCAGAGCTACGCCATCTCAATCACCAGGACTGCAAGTCTTCCTTTATTCAGTCTGCCGTCTTAGACCATGGAAGCTCTCAGATTGACTTTGAGCAATTCTGGTGCACAAGATGGAGGGAGATGTACCATGTGAGTCAGTGTTTGGAGATTATTGAGTTAGGTGGGTGGGATTCAAACTCTGTTGATTTGCTTGTGAATGTTTGCATACCTGCCAAACCACATTTTCATTCCAGATTTATGTTTACTATTTCCCGTTAGCATCTAATAAAGCCAGCCCTTATTTGTATTGCACATAGTCTTCATTGTTATTTTTGAACTATGCTTTTATTGCTATAAGTAAGATGGCAGTTTAAGGTCTGAAGTGAGACAGGGATCCATCCTGTCATAAACAAAGATTAATGCAGTATTCTGTGCAAACATGTACTGATTCATAGAGCTCCAGTACCCACTCTACTATGTAGGATTCCTTAGGTAAGCATAAGGTGGTCCAGGATTGCCTTGAAGGCCTAAACTGTCTTTGTATCCACTGTCTACATTGATAGGCTGTTCCATAGGTTGACCACACACTGAGAAAAAAAGTGTCTTCCAATTTTACAACTGGATTTCCCACCTCTGGGCTTTGGTGTATGTCCCCGTGTACTTCTGGAGGACACCGGATTCAATCAGAGTACCTTTTACCAGAGTATAGTTAGAAACAGGGCATGCTGAGCTGAAGATGAAGTAAGAGAGAAGAGTTGCCAACTGAGAATTAATTTGCTTCAGAACAGCCTGACTTTCACAAATGTGTGGGATTGGAGATAAGTGAGGTCAACAGGAAAGAAGGAAATCTGGGCAGGTGAGTCATGGGGATATCCAGTGATACGTGTGAAGCAAATTGAGTGACTTAATTTGTGTGCCTGAAGGAATAGCAGCCATAAAAGTATAGTGAGAGGAATGAATAGTGAGTATGGAGGGACAGAACAGTGAGGGTGAATGATGAGAGAAAGTGTAGAGGTATGTGGGCTAAATGGAATAGTTCACATGCTGCTGCCAAGCTGGATGCCTGGCATGGTAGATATGGCCACTGCCTGCAGAGGTCATGGACCCAGGTTCAGGACTGCATGTAGGTTAATGTGTTTTGAGATGTTATAGCTGCTACAATTTTTTTTGTGCTGTGTCCTCTGGTTCCCCCGACTTTGTTCCCCCCAGCAGTGGTATCCCCCTTCATAGTGGTGTCCCCATGGGGTAGCCCCCTTCCATGTTTTCCCCTGTCCCCTAGTGTCTGCCCCTCTGGAGTTGATTATATATATATATGGGGTGTGCGGGGGGGCGTAGCCCACCGCTTTAAAATTAAGTGTACATCGTCCACCTGTTACAATGTATATTGCCATCCCAATTTTGACAGGTTGCTGTGGTGTTGATTGCCAATTTTGCTTTTGGGGAAATATAGTCACTGTTATGTCAGTTGCCTTTAAATTGCCACTCATATCACATGGAACCATGGTGGGTTCTGTTAAAGACACATCAGTTCTAGCAGTGACAGTCTAAAATAGCTTTACTAGTTCATTAATTTTAACTAGTGTAGAGATACAGAACAAGAGAAACAGAGAGAGAGAGACACACACACACACACACACAAATGGAGGGCAAGCTGAGCTGCAAATTAGATAAGAGTGAAGGAAAGCGGTTATTAGGTTTTTCATTTGCTGCAGAAACAGCCTGATTTTCATGTCTTTTCTGTTGGACCTGGGATAAGGGAGGTCCAACAGATTGGATAATTTTGAACTGGTGAGAGTTTGGCTCTGCTATAGGCAAATCAGTCCTAGATGTCCACTATTTACTTCCCAAAGGTCCAAGTGAGCCATTACATGTGTGACCACAAAGAGTGAGGACAACAACAAGGAGGATGTAATGTCCAATGATATTGACAGGGAAGTCCACAGTTCAGCAAAGGACTCTGCTCAGGCATAGTCAGGGTGCTGTTTCCTTCAGGGGTTCAGGCAAAGTATGAACACTTGTTATAGGGTTGGTGTATTGGAGGGTAGACTAAGCCCTGTCTACAGTATGGTATGGCTATGTAGAACATTATGGTCTAACTGCTATTGCTGTAACTAAACAAGTTCATAGATGGGTAGGGCTTCATTGAGGTTTGTGTGTGTGCAGGATGAGCTTATTTTTTTCAAAGAGGCTTATCAAATCCTTATCTGGGGTACAGATGAGTGGTAGAGAACAAGCTGAACCTTACAGTTAATAGGCACTAAGGCACATCACACATGAACATGCCGATGGAACATCGCCGAAGGAAGTGGGTGGAGTTCAGGGGCTGTGGGGCAGTCATAATCCAGAGGGTGCACTAGATACATGGCCAGTGCCTCGAATGAAGGGGAGTTCACCTATGAGAAGTTAAACTTAACACTACAATGGCAGAAATCCTTTTCTTGAGAGGCAGGGCAAGTAAACAACCACGGGAAATGGAGACTCCATTGCTGCAGAGGGCCATGAGACCAAACAAGGGCAAATTAACTTTATGTGGAAGGGGAGCAGTTTTATGCTGTATGAGGGTAAGAGTGTTTTTTTTTAATAAAAATTTGTAGAAAAACTATATTCTTCATGTGTAGTTGAGGTGAAGTCAAGAACTTTGCCTTGCTGCACATAGGGTGGAATTTCTGAGTACACCTCGACTGCACCAGCAAATGTAATGCAGCAGTGAATAATAGTGATACAAATGTTGACCTATACTATTTGTTTTCTATTTTAGATTGTCTCATATGTCTTGACTTGTATGACACAACTGTTTTGCCAATTTGGGTCTGCTTTACCACTTTTCTGCAGTTCAAACAATAAAAGAAGTGCTACTTTTGCTATTGCACAGACAAGGTTTTCATCAATATTCTCTGTTGTATTTGAACAACCATTGTTTAACATCACTTTTCTTGTAACTGTTATAAACTAGAATGCAGCAGACACTGGTCCATAACGTCATTGGAAAACAGATGTACAAAAACAGCTAATTATACTGATGGAAACATGGTCTGAGCCATATGAAAAGATGTGCTCCATTTCTTATTTCAGATGTATAAAGTACAGTGACCACACATAACAAGGCTGTGTTTTCATCAAGAGTACGTGATGACATCATAAAAACCCTAGGAGTGAAGCTTGAGAGGTCTCTATTATGTTATCATATGTGTAAGATGGAAATGTAGTTAAGCTGTGTATGGGCATTCATACATTGTTTTATATAATGTATGGGTAGGGCCTATTGAAAAGTTAAGTTTCACAGATCGCTAAGTAAAAAGGCTCTTACCATCCATACATTGCACCAGTGCTTCCACTCACTTTGCAGCTTACTTGCTGAAACTATGTCTCGTGAGCCTCACTCAGAATCAACAATCCACAGTCACAATTAAAAAAAAAAAATACCTGACAAATAAGTAAAATTTAGGATCACAGAGCCATCTATGGCTGCCCAATCTTAAACTGCCTACGCTACCCACTTGCTAAAAACTGCCTCCACTACCCACTTGCTAAACTGTGCCACCATTTTTCCCTGACTTTTTTCCATAAAGCTGTGTGTTTAAGCAATCAACTGGCATGCCAAGACTGAAAAGTTGTTGATATCATTGTGATGTCAGAGCAGTACCAAAACAACTTTTCGTGACCTTTGAACTGTACCAGAACAAAATAATTATTAGTACCGAAATCCATACACAATAGACCCTAACTATACACTATAACGTGTTAAAGTAGACTCAAACTGGGGATGGGTATCATACAGGACAGGAGTTAAAGGTGTAAGTAAAACTTTTCATTGTAAAATCCAATTTTGTTTTATAACTTGCAGCTGGTCTACTAACTGAGTTGTATCATCATATCATATTTGGAGGAACGCACTTCCACTGCAGAAACAACATCAAAGCAAAATAAAAAAGAAGGTGTAACTCCTGAGTAAATCTGTTTGGTTCGGCATTTATTGATCAAACAAAAAAGCCTAATGTTTCGCAGAAACTGATACTTCTTCAGGGAATGATGGTTATAACAATTTCTAAGGTACTGTATATCATAAGAAGACAGATGCCAAACAGCAGGCACACAGAATTCAGATTCCAAAAAACCATGCTGAACGTAATTCATTTGTGTAAAGCTTAACTGGGCACAATAATTAATATTGTAACATTTTTTTTCTGCCAAACCAGCAGCTTTGTCAAGGGAGGTAGTCCTAAAGATAATAAATATTTTACAACTTTTTTCAGTGTTCACATGTATCACCACACAATAGGTTAGCATACATACTGTATTTGACAGATAAATCATTCTCTCCTCCATTCCCACACGTGTTCTTGCAGCTGTACAAAAGCACTGTGCATGAAATTCACAGGGGATTCACCCCACATATACCATCTTCAGTCATGCCATGCTGAAGGCTATCTGTGGGATTTCTACCTCTTGTAGTCCATACTGGGACTGCACATGATGTCAGACACAAGCCAGGAGCATGTTTGATATTGTGCATAGATGGAAAGGAATGTACCAGTGTTCATGGCTGTTTGAACTCATGAGCGTGCCTGAGTTCCAGCATACCTCTAGAATGGAAGCAATCTTCAAATACTTAAATGCATGATTTGTGAAAATAAATTAATATGACTGTAAGAAAATAAATTAACATGAAAGTAAATAGCAGCCAAGTTGCCCATCTCAACAGGAAGGGATGTCTATAACACAGTTCGGCATACATTATAAAACAACAAAAACTGATACTGTTCTAGCTGGGATGGGTGTCTGTAACAGACAATGAATCAGTCAATACACTGTCATTGTAGAAAACATTAAAAAAATCTTGTAAGCAAACTTAAAGAAATTCAGCCCAATTCCAAGATGGCCAGCATAACTTGCACACAGTTGCAAGTTATGCTGGTCGCCTCTACATCCTGGACCCTATGCCACATTCCAGAAGCGGCAGGGTCCCTGCAATTGTGACTTGCGATATATGCCATTTGTGCGGCGGTAGCCCACACATGGCATATATCTGCCACAAGCCGCAATTCATGATGAACACCAGGCAGGCCCCCCCAAGCACCCCCCCACCTCAGAACACCATAAGCCTCACCAAGGGGCATGGATGGGGGCAGGATAGGTGACACAGGTGTTGGGGGTGTGTGCCAAAGAATGAACCCCAAGGGGTTCCTGCTATTTGGGAGGTGGGGGGCAGGGGTATACAATAGTGGACAAGGGGAACATGTCTGCGCCATTGCCGTGGCACCAGGAGGTGGGCAGCCAATGGATGGCACCATCGTTTGCCATTTAGAGCAGCTCAGAGCTTTTCTAACTTAGCCATACCACTGTGGCTTTTGGAATTGCGCTTGCAGGTTACAAAAGCCGCCCCTACTGAAATTGGGCTAGGTTGCTGATGTAACCCACTGTTGCACCAGGCATTGCAGGCTGCAGCATAAGTGTTGGCATAAACTGCATTTGTCACAGCCTGCAAATGCCAAGGCACAACCCGCATCTTGGAATGGGGCTGGAGTATTGACTGGTGTAAGTAGCGAGATACGCCATGGGGTTTGGCATATCTTGCCTTACGCTGGCGTATGCCCTTCTGGAATTGGGCCTATTGTTCTTGTAATCAAGTCCACATAAAGACAGAAAATGATTCAATAGTAGCCAATTTCAATAGGAGGCAGTATGGCGCAGTGGTTTAAGGCTCTGAGCTGCAAATCTGGAGACCTGGGTTTGAATCCCACAGCCCCCACTTACATACTGTGTGACCCTGAGCAAGTCACTTAACTTCCTCGTGCTCCCAGGTTGCACCTGCAAACAAGCTTTCAGCTTAGTGTGTCTCACCTGGTAAAATAATTGGTAAAAAAAAAAAAAGTTCATTCCTATAAAAACTGAAAAATAACTTTGCCAATAAGAAGGTTGGGAACTAGAAGGGAGGTCACAAGTGATATGATCACAGAGTAGAATACTTGTATATAATCTACAAAAAAATGAAGAAAAAGTATACTAATTAACATTAATAGCATGACAGTTGATACAGGAGAATACCAACCATAACCTCATTCTTACAGAATAGGAGCCCAGTCTATCTCCTCATGCTTTCCTACTGTATTTCAAGGTTTAAGGTTTCGACCTTCCTGAACCAGAAGATCTCTCTACTTCAAAGAGCAGGTGGTCTCGATCTCTTTCCATTTTGAGCATATTCATACTCTGTATACCAAAAAATCTTAAAGATGAGATACGATGGCCTTCTGACATAAAATATCTGGACACAAGCAATGTCTCAGCTGTTCTTCTAATCAAGGACATGGGTTTGGAGATTGGCATACACAGTTCTCTGTTGGTTTTCCCTATATACAGTACTGTATGCAGTAAAACAGGGGCACATTTAAAATATACTGTACTACATTTGTGGCAACACATGTAATCCATTGTTTTACCTGTATTTTGTCATCCTTGTATTGATAGTTCAATTCAAAGAGTTTGTACTGTAAGAATTTGAACACTGTATGCAGTTGCTGCAAGGAAAACTGCTACTATTTGCAGGGCCAAAGCCATGGTAAAACCTGTCTCTTCTTTCTTGCAGTGAATATGGTCCAAATGGACCAACCTATCCTGTAGTATTCTACATATTTTGGCCCTATAAGTGGTGGTTGAGAAAAGACCTTACCACCTCTCATAGTAAGTAGACTTGAGAATTCTCCAGTGTTTATATATAATGTTCATTAAGTGACAAACAATTCAGGATCAGAGAGGTTCGAAAACACAACCCTTTCACTATGTACACATTGTTACTGTTTTCACTGGTCTTGGTTCCTTTGTTCAGCTCTGTAGACATAATTTGATGTTATCTCTCTCAGGTATCTCCTGTCACTAAATCTTTTTGACATTACTCTCACTTCCTACACAATGAAGTGGTAGTGTCCCATAAAACGCAATGGATTTTTCTGATGTCTGTTTAGCCTTCAATAAATTTTATGTGTTTGCTATTGATGAATGCTGTACATATTTGTATCTCTCTCTCTGTGCCTTGCCATTTTTGCACAGCAACTTCTTACATGTCAGTGTACCAGTTTGGGCTTGCACACATTGCTCTCACGTCTTTGTGAAAATCTGTCCCATGTGAGAAGTTCCTTCTGGCATGGAGGAACTGTCTAAGTTGAATGTTATGTAACATTTCTTTAGGTATTGGCTATCCTACCTGAAAATGGTATTTATCTATTTTAGTAGGCTTTCTGAAAGGTTTACCTTCTAGTTTACAATTCTAGATAAAAATCTCCAGGTCCAATAAGAGAAATATTTCATTACTGCACTCAAGAGAGAACCATAAATTTGGTTTTCAGGTATTTACAAAGTTATGAAAAGCAATTAAATCATTTTCAGAACCGCATCAAATTATAAACAGATCATTGATGTACCTCATGTATCTGATTGGCATATGATGGGGGCCCTTTTAGACTACATTGCAGTACCTATCACCTGTTCACACTGTTTTTCTAAAATCTGAAATAGTCCATACTTAGAATTAAATGGACAAACTATAAAAGAACACTTATTTGGGGCAATTCATCTGCATTTCATAGGCCTAATACTGATTCCAATACCTTTGGCCATTCCTCCCTTAGAATGGAAGACTATACTGTAGGTTAGCTACATCCATATAGATCAAAAACAAATCAATGTACTCTACAGTATATTGTGGCCGTGTAAAGAATTCCGAAGTAGTAACTCATCCTATCAGACCTGTATGCAAGAAAGTATATTTTGCATAAAACATCATAAATAAAACTCAGCGATATGGGGTTTCCTTTTTAGAGCATGCCAGGTTGTCTGGAGTTCCCTGGAAGGAGGGATCAAAATTTAGGATGCAGGGAAGGGGAAGAATAGGTAAGAGAAGGGAGGGAGCTGTGAGATCACAATGGGAATGGAGACCAGCAGGTGACTGACAGGCAAGGAGATTGCCTAGAAGAGTAGGAAGGGGAGGGGTCAAGGGGGATAGATAAGGGCCTGCAGAGAAGGGGATACTCTCTCTTCTCTGCAGTTTAACTGAATTGCCAGTTAGACAGCAGAAAAGATCCTGGTAGTGAGCAGATTTGGATCAGGTAAGGTGAGGTGAGCTGAGGTAGGACAAGGAGCCTTAAAAGGGAGGCTTTAAAAAAAATCTTGATAGGAAGGTAATGATGGTGGTTTTTATGTGTTCAGGAGTCATGATCAAAATGCGGTGAGGGCATTAACATTGTTGTTTTTCCTTATTGCAGGTGGTTGCCTAGGTTTGGGCTCATTTTTGTCTGTCTGGAAGGGATGTGCTATGGGTCAGGTCCCCGGCTGCTTTGATCTCTTACTGCACACCAAAGGGCTGATTAGGTAAGCCAGAGGTATTGAATGCCTCAGATAAACAGTTAAAATGGAATGGGAAGCAGGTATAGTTACAGTTAGTTTGTCTGCAATCGCGGGATTGAAGCCACTGGCTGGACGAACACTAGAGGACAGGGCTTTGGGGCCTGGTTTGGGCCACGTGGTGGACTGGAGGATGGGTCGGCAGGGACTATTCACAAGATGGTAGAGGGTGGCCCCATTTTTTGGCAGATCGCGGCAGAGGCCAGCAGTAGCCACAAAGGCTGCTTCCTTTTTGTTTCTTTTTGGGGTTTTATTTCCTTGGGAGGCATGGTCTTTTGGGAGCTTCAGCAGCAAATGGCATGGTGGCCCCCCACAGCATCTGTTGCAGCTAGTATGGGTGAGAAGGATCTGGCTTCAGTTTTCCAGGCAGGCCGCAATGACCGCCAGCAGCACGGTGGCAAGTTTCCTGGTTGGGACAAGGGTGGCGGCAGTGACACCGGAGTTCAGGTTGTCCAGGTTTGGCATGGGTGGCCAGCATTCCACAGAGATCAGGAGAAAGTGCCCTCACGGGGCAGCCCTGAGCAGCAGCCTGCAGAAAATCAAGCGAATGCAATGGTTGGTCAGTGTGGGCCACATTCCTGCTGGTAGCACCAGAGTAGTATCCCCTGCAAGTTTCAGTGGAGCCTATGGGAGGCCTTGTGGCAGAAAAAGGGGCTATGGGCAGGGGTGGGGGCAGGAGAAGAATTTTTGGGAGTTTAAAAAAAAAAAAACACCAAATTGTGTTCACCTGGTCAGATGGTGGGGCCAGCCCCATCATCAATAACGGGGGTGATTATGGAAATGAGGATTTTGGTGTGGGGCCTATATGGGGGAGTGGGCTGGCTGCAGCAATCGGGAGGGTGGGCAGAGCAAAAGATCCCCCAAAACGGGAGGCAGACTGTCCTGCAGCCTCGTTCAGCCAAGGATGGGGATGTGAGGCCAATTATGGGCTGGCTTTATGGGGGTGTGGGCTTCATGCCAGGAGGCCTTGTGGGTCAGTCAGGTAAGGACTGTGGTGGGGAGAGCTGTGCTGCATGGGTGCAGACTGCAAGGGCAGATGAGTGAGCCTGCGGCCAGTATTTATTGCACAGGGCATGAAGTTGCGGGGGTTCCGGCCTGGCCAGTCAGGAAAAGGTTGGGTTGGGCAGAAGGGCCTGGCTGCAGAAAGGCATTAAAAAAAAAAGAAAGCAAGCATACAGGCACCAGGAATTAAAAAATAATAATAATAAAGAAAAATATAAATTAGCATATTACTTTGGACAAGGTTTCAGGGAGAAGGCACCACAGGAAAGGCGAAAGGAGGAGTGGGTCATGGGAAGGGCTAGGAGCAGCCTCAAGGTTGGTGGAAGCCATGGCTGAGGCAGAGGCATGGTAGCACTTTCCACCCTCCTTCCCCTTCCCCCACTCTCCCCTCCCCAAAACAGGAATGAATAAGAGCATGAGGGGGCTTGTCGAGGCATACCTCACAGTGGGGCATAGGCAGCAGGCTAGCTATGAAAAAGGGGAGCATAGATGAAAGTAGGCAAAGGGAATCAGAGCCACTAATGAAAAAAAAAAAGGTAAAAGGGCTAAAATGAAAGCAAGCAGCTGGGGAGCGGAGCGGGTAGGGGGAGTGCATGGGGCAGAGGGTTGCATGAGGACTGGGGCAAAGGCCAGATGAGGAGCTTGCTCACACTTTGTCTTATATATAGTTTCAGGATGGCACCAAAGAAAGCACAGCCAAAGAAAGGGAAAAATAGTGAGCAGGTGGCTTCAAATGCAGCAGAGCTCATGGAGTAGGTACAGGTTCTCTTGAAGGAGTTCCGAGTGGAGGAGGCCAAAGGATGGCAGGAGGTGAAAAGGAAGAATCTGCCTCCACAGAAGGAGCCACAAAAGAAGAAGGTGATGAGGAGCAACACCGGAGAGGGTTGGTAACTGATACCTGATCCTGATATGGAGCCGGCAGTAGATCTGACAGTGGACAGTAGTCTGAAGGACTACCTAGCAGGCATTATGGCTGAGAAGGGTTACAAGGGTTTGGAGGAAATGGACAAAGCCTGGCAGTAGTTAAAAGGGGAGAGGAAAGCAGAGTAAGAATGGAGGCTAGGAGAAAGTGACAACAATGCCGGCACCAGGTATGACATTGAGCAACCACGTCCCACAGTCTATAAAAGATAAGGTTTGGAAGGGCGAACATGTTGACATGTTCGCAGTGGTTGACAAGGTCACAGCTAAAAAGTAGGAGCAGAAGGAGTCAGTAGAGAAGTCTGAGATGGTGGTGTCAATAGCGATAGTGGGGAAAACCAGCAAGGACACCAGTAACAAGGGTAAGATGTTTGAAGCATGGATGGAAGGTTTTTCGCACTTTAGCACCATCATGCTTCAGAAAAAAACAGAGCTAGCTATAACATTACTCACATATTCCACAGTCATCAGGGATGCTTACAGGGCAAAGAGTGGGTATGGATGGTTCGGTGTATGATGAGAAATTTCGGCAAAGAATGGCGTCACATGGGGACATATGTTGGGACGCCATGCTCACTGAGTTATGGTTGTGGACGTTGTTGGCTCAGGGTGGGGCAGGTATGGAGGGGTGTAAGAGCAATGGGAGCACACCCAGGAAAACGTATTTGGCTTATAATAAAGCAGCCTGCACATGGGCCAACTGCAAATTCAAACATGTGTGTTCAGGGTGCAGAGGGTACCACCCGGTGGCGTGCTGCCATACATAGGCTGAGAAATCAGGTTTCTATAGGCAGTCAGTCCTTTTGGGGGGGAATAATGGAGAGAAGGGGGATACAGTGGACAGGGGGGCAGCCACGTGGGGCAGCATGGGCATGAGGATTTTGGAGGGAGGTGATACTAGACCACATTTTGTCAAGGGTAGGGGGTTATCAGTTAGCCTACTTCCTCATAAAGACTTATGTTTTACAGGCATGGACAGAAAACTATTCACATTCCAATAAGGTTTCAGCATTCATTTCAATGGTTTAAGGAAAAAACATGTGGGTCATGAACCTAGGGTCAAAGTGAAGGAGGAGCTAGTTAATAGGAAGATTCAGAAAGAAAAAGCATTGGGCTGGGTAGAAGGGCCTTTTTTGGCTCCACCTCTCCCACTGTGGAGAGTATCCCTGCTGGGTCTGGTGCCCAAGAAACAGACAGGGGAGTTCCATTTTATTCACCACCTTTCTTACTCAGAGAGTACCTCAGTTAATGACACCATTGCACATGATAGGAGCGTGGTATCATACGCGACTTTGGATAGTGCAGTTGAATTGATCAGGGGGAGAAAGGGGGCATAGCTAGCTAAGTCAGATATTGAAGCAGCTTTCTGGTTGCTTCCAGTGCTAGCGGAATATTGGGATTTGTTGGGTTTTTGATTTAAGGGAACATATTATTTTTTTTATAATTCACTTTATTTTATAATCATATACAATACATATATCACACATAATGTGAGGGGCTGGTACAACCAGGATATCCAAGGTGAACATTAAATGTCGAAACATTAATACATGACCAACCCATACCATAATACAGAAAAAGGAACTTATTTACACAAGTAGTTCTAACCCCAACCCTGCGACCATAGCAGCACTTACACGCCATCAATAAGGCAGATCCGACCGGCAATTCCTAATGGGGGTGCAATTCATGAGTGACTTTGGGAGCCCCAAGTCGCCAAGACTGCATCTAAGGAACCCCACAACAGGTAGAAGCCCTCTACCTTATTGTGCATCTTGGCAATATGGAACTCCACTTGTAATGCTAATGTAATTTCTTTATACCATTCATTAATGGAGGGCACCAGGCTATCTGTCCAGTGCCTCAGAATCACAGCTTTTGCGGCTGCTGAAATTAGAGCAATGTATTTTTTCTGTTGCCTGGACATATCTTCATTAAAAGCATTCAATACGCAAGTTTCCGCCAAAAAGAGACCATTTACCCCCAAAGCTGGTGGCAAAGATGTACGGATTGCCTTCCAGAAAGATTGAATCATAGCACATTCCCACATTATATGATACAAATCGCTGCCTTTTACTCCACATCTGGCGCATACAGAAAGCGTTGATTTGCCCATTCTGTATAGATTCAAAGGGGAGTAGTATATGTTATACACAATATAGTATTGCTGTAACCTATATTTATCTTGCCTTAAATTTCTATATGTTTTTAACCATATATTTCTCCAGACCTCCCCATTCTCTGCTATCCCTAACCTGCCCGTCCAGTAATAACCTATCCCGCTTGGCAAACTATCATCATGTTGCTGCAAAAATTTGTATACACCAGATACGGAGTGTGGCTGATTAGCAATCTTAATCAGGTCGGTTAATTCAGTACCATTACCCGTCTTCGGTGTTCCATTTTTACTTAAATGGGCTCTTATTGATTCAGAGACTTGCTTATATTTAAAAAATTGGCCTCTTATTTCTGGGAATCTGCCTTCAGCCTGTTGATAGGACAGCAACTTACCCTGAGGAGCTAAGTCTCCTAATTTAAGGCCTTCTAATATTCCCCAAAACTTAAGCGACAATGGGACCTGTTGTATCAAAAAGTGAGGGCTTTGTACTATTCCTTGCTCTAACGAGAATTGCTAGTTCACTCTTAAAAGTTTTTGAACCTGTTGCAAAGCCATTACGGACCAACCAATAGGAGTATTTTTTAGCTTCCTAGGCAAAAACTTGAAAGTGGTATACGCTATTGTGCATAAATCTAGTTTATGCATGCTAGTTAGGTCTCTTTCAATACTGAAGCCACAACGTGCCTATACAGGCGTGTTGAATCATCTACATTTGGCTCTGCCCAAAATGCTATCTTACTTACATGGGAAGCCAAATAATATTTATGGAAAGATGGTAAAGAGAGACCTCCTCTTTCTCTTGGGCCTGTGAGCTTCTGGTATGCTCTCATAATCTTTTTCCCTTTCCATAGGTATGTACTAATCATCTTTCTTAGACTTTCAAACCATGCCTTAGGAAGGAAGCATCCTAACATATTCAATGGGTAAATAACCCTTGGTAATATATTCATTTTTATGGTTTCTATCCTGGCCCATAACGAGAGAGGCAACAAGTTCCATCTACCTAGGTCCTGCTTTATAATCTTTAGGAGATTATCACAGTTTACTTTAACCATAGATTTTATTCCCCTTGTAATCTTGATCCCTAAATATGTTAACCTTTTAGATTCCCAGGCCAGACCATACTCCTTCGCAATATCGGGATGACACCTATTGTTCAGGGGGAAGAGCTTAGTCTTAGATGGATTGATTTGTAATTAGAGACCTCAGAGAAACTAACAATTTCCTTAATATCTCTGGTATCCCAGTATCGGGTTCTTCTAGGTGTAATAAGAGATCATCGCATATGCCGACACCAGATATCCTGCTCCTAGCTCTATCCCTTAATCATATGTGATGCTTGTAATCTACAGATCAGGGCTCAAGATACAAGTTGAACAGGAGTGGTGAAAGTGGGCACCCTTGCCTGGTACCACAACTTAAAAGGAATGGGGATGATAGCATGCTATTACACCACACTTGAGCTGTGGGTGCACTACACAAGATGCGGACCCATGTTAAAAAATCTGTGGGTAGCCCAAACCTATCTAACACTGCAAAAAGAAAGTCCCATGATACTCGGTCGACCGCCTTTTCGGCGTCTAACGCCAATAGGGCCATGGGATGATCCATTCCCTGCGCATGAATGATCAAATGCTGGACTTTCCGTAAGTGGTCACTCGATAACCTTCCGCTCATAAAACCCACCTGTTCTGTACTAACCATACCTTCCATGAGTGGGCTCAATCTGTTTGCTAATATTTTAGCTAGGATCTTGACATCAACATTTAATAATGAGATTGGGCGATAACTGCCCATCAACGTGGATCTCGGTCGGTTTAGGGATAAGGGTAATGAGCGCCTCTAGAAAAGAGGAGTCCGACATTCCTTGTTCAAACCAGAAATTATACACCCTGGTTATAATTGGGGCAATTATATCTATATAAATTTTGAAAAAGTTAGTGGTTAAGCCGTCTGGTCCAGGTGACTTATCCCCTGCTAACTGCGAAACCGCGATCCTAACTTCAGTCTCTTGAATCGGGGCTCCCAGATGTTTAGCCTCCATGCATGAGATCTTGGGCAGGGGAACTGATCTAAGAAACTTATTAATTCCTATAGTCGAGGGCTTATTGCCAGCCTCAATTGAGTAAATACGTTGGAAATAATCTCTGAAGGCCACTACAATATCCCTACGGATCCTTTATCACACCATCTCCATCTTCTTTCCTTAACACTGGCACGGCTCGGTTAGAGTCTATTTGCCACAGTCTAAGTGCCAGCAGCTTACCCGCTCTCTCCCCGGATTCTAAGTATTTAATCTTCGTTCTGTGCAATGCTAACTCCACTTTTTGCATCATCACTGCTGCATACCTAGCCTGCAACCTATGTAGTTCAGCCCACTCAGGTTCACCAGAGTGCATTGTTATATTATTCTCTAATCTTTTTATAGCACTTGTGATGTCCTCCAACTGCGACTTAAATTTCCTGGCCCTGTTAGTGGAAATACGAATACACTCACCCCTAAGTCCACATTTTAGTGCAGCCCACACCGTATCTATATTAGGAACTGAACCCAGGTTACTGTCCCAGAATTGGGTCATAAATATATTTATTTGATCCCGAATATATGGTATTTGCAACAACTGGTTATTGAACCGCCATCTAAAATCTCTATTCATCTTATTCATGGGTATCCATTTAAGATACACTGGGGAGTGGTCAGAAATGACTCTAGCTTCAATTCCGGCTTCCAAAACTAATGGAAATATGCTAGAGCTTACCAAAAAATAGTCAATCCTGGAGAATGTCCTATGCGGGTTAGAGAAAAAAGTATATTGCCTCACATTTCCATTCATAAGCCTCCAGATATCAATCAAACCTAGCTTGTCCATTACTTCCCTTAATGCACATTGTGCAGGAGAGAAACCAAACGTCTACTATCAGACCTGTCCAACTCTAATTGGGTAGTTATATTCCAATCTCCCCCAATTAACAAGACATAGGATGTAAATCCATTCAAGACTTCAAGTAGAGGCATGAAAAATTGAGGAGAATCTAGATTAGGGCCATATATCGATCCAATTACGACCTTAACTGAGGCTAGCATACCAACCAGAAAAATATACCTACCCTCAGTATCCCATATCTCCTTTTCTAAGTGAAAGGTAGCTTTCCTGTGAAATAATATAGCCACTCCACCTTTATTATGAGATAAACCGGCACCATATACTTGGCCAACCCAATGCTTAAGAAACAACTGAGCATCTCTCTTGATAAGTGTGTCTCCTGCAAACATACAATCTCAGCTTTAAGTGTAAGCAAGTGTTTCAATATGATCTGTCTTTTACACCTGTCTCTTGCGCCCTTAACGTTCCAACTAAACAAATTATAGATACCTGCCATATTTTACAACCTTAATAAAGATTCAGTATAGTACCCTCTCTCATTAAGAATAATCCTTTGGGAATCTTCCCTAATATATTATTCAGGCGTGTGAGTGCTGATATTTCCACCCTCTCCCACCCCCCATAGTTGCTATAAACCCCAGTCCCAAAGACTGCACTACCATCTCACACTGTCTTGTGATGGACATAAACCCAGGCGCCGCCTGCTCCCCCACACATCTCTTATTTCTATTAAGTCAAACACTGATAGAGTATTAAGAGAAGAATATAAACATGTAAATAAGTAAACACTGGTGGAGGAAGGTCCCCCACCCCAAAAAAAAGGAATTTTGTATTGGATTGGTTGGCCTGGATAAACCCCATATATATAATCTTATTCTAGGGTTATCCCCCATTAGTCGCCTTTTAGAGAACCCACATTCATGTCCTACACCCCCCCAATGGAGAGATCTATTACCACCTCCACTCTACAACCAGCTCTTCTCCATATTTAAATTAATTAATTGCACCAAAATTACTCTTTGTTGAGTACTTCATTACAACATCGCTGGTATATTAAGAGCACTATCCGTAAAGTGATAATTGAAACATTAATTTCGAAGCCACTGTAAAATAACACTCCAGTCCAAAAAATCTCATTATCTTCGAGTTACCAGTGGCTATGACAACGTAAACTATCTAACTCTCTAATCTGTAAATTTAAAAAAGCCCACTTGCTAAAAAAGAAAAAAGAGATAAAGAAAAAGGAATAAAACACCTATATTGTCCACTAAATTAAAATGAGGTACTCCTTTCATCCGATTTGTCCATCTGAAGAGGAAAAAAGAAAAAAAAAGTAACCTTCATAATGGGTCGTTTCTTCATATCAAAATCTCCATGGTACACAAAGTAGATCACAATTACTAAGTGGTCAAGGTCCATAGTGAAAGGAAATAAGTAAAAAAAAAAAGAACATGTCTGAAGCCACTTGTTCTGGGTTCTGCCTTCAAGTGGTGTCTGCCATCTAGTACTGATGCCCGGCTGGCAAGTAACGAAAAAGGCCAAGGAAAGGCCGCCTTCAATATTCTCTATTAAGTCCGTACATTTTCATTAACTGCCTGACGCTTGACTACTGCCATCTCACATAATTATTTAAACAAGTCTGGTAAAGCTCTTTAATTTCTTCACGAGCAATTTCTACACAGTCAAAAGTCTGCCACTGATCCTTGAGCTTCACCAGCAGCTGAGCTGGGTATCACACCCTAAATGGTACCCCCGCGGCTACCAGCTTCGAGACAATAGGATGCAGGCTCTGCCTTTTCAGCCTAACAGAGTAAGGGAGGTCGTGAGAGATCCGAATTTTCTTTCCTTCCCAACAAACATCTTGCAGTGCTTTCACCTTGGTCAATATATGTTGCTTATCTTGAAAGCACAGTAATTTTCAAATAATCGGGCATGGAGGGGCTTCGGGTGCAGGTAGTGGGCGAAGCGACCTTGCGCTCTCTCGATTGTATAACTTCCACTCGGGGACTGACCCGCTACCCTTTCGAATAGCTTTTGCACAAACAGGATCATATTCGAGCCCTCCTCTTTTTCAGGAATATTTAGTAACACAATGTTATTTCTTCGACTTCTGCCCTCGAGATCTTCAAGTTTCTCTTCAATTCTCTTAATTTTCTTGTTAAGGGCAACTCTCTCAGTATCTTGTTTCTCCGCTTTTGACTCTAGAGATTTGATTTTGACCTCGTTGTCTCCAACCCTTTTCTCGAGCGATTCCATCGCCTTCCTGAATAGTTGTATCTCTGCATGAATTTCATCCACCGACGACCACAGGGGAGCAAATATTTCAAGGAATCTTTCTTCTGTTAGAGCCGCCGGCCCCGAGCTGGATTTGTCAGACCCCTACCGTGGGCGCTTAGCTGCCTGGTCTTTTCCTGGCGATGGAGGCGCGGCGTATGTTTCGCCGCTTTATTTTTAATGAAAGCTTCCATATTCACCAAAAGTAAGGGCTCCAGTAGTTGCACGGAACCTTCCCCCACCAGTCTCACCTGAAAAAAAATCGAAATATTCTATTAATTTAGCGTATTATGCAGGTTAGGACAAGAGGTAGCAAGCAAGGCTGTTTTCCCTAGGCCGCCATCACGTGATCCATCAGGAACATATTATTTTGACAAGGCCATGCCCTTGGTGTGCTCTGTAGCATGTGCCACATTTGAAATGTTCAGCAAATGGTTGCAATGAGTGTTTTCGAACAGGTATGGGCACATAGTGGTAGTCCATTACCCTGATGATATTTTTGTTGATGGGGAGGTAGAAGAGGAGCAGATGTTGAGAGATTTTGATGCCATGTGAGGAGAATTGGGAGTGTTTTTGGCAGGGGCAAAACAGAGGTGCCAGGCACCAGATTTCAATTTTTGGGGATTGAGCTAAATGAGAGGAGGAGTGTTTCAGGTTACCTGCCAGCAAGGTGGACAAACTGAGTTCATTGCTGGGAGGGGTCATAGGCAAAAGAAGGTTGCAACTGAAACAAGTGCAGCAGCTGTTGGGCCATTAAAATTTTGCCTATAGGGCAGTGGCCCTCGGCAGGGTATTCACCAGATGGCTGGCCAGAGCCACAGCCACAGCCAAGGCCAAGCTTCCCCACCATTTGGAAGATATTAATTAAGGGTTAAAAAAGGATTTGGAGCCATGGGAAGCTTTCTTGACAGATTACAATGGGATTACTGTTTGGCAGGGTGAATAGCTGCAGAACAACAAGTTGGAACAGTACACTGATGCAGCAGGAGGACATGGTTTAATTGCTTATTTGCAAGGGAAATGGATTTCAGAACACTGGCCAGCAAGGTGGGTGGAGATAGGGCCAATGAAAGACATTACTTTTTTGGAAGCATTCCCTATCTGGGAAGCCACGGTGGTGTGGGGAGACTGGCTGAAGAACAAGAAGGTAGTTCTCAGGTGTGACAATCAAGTGGTAGTGGCAGTCCTGAACGTGCAGTCAGGATCCACTGAGGCAGTTTTGAGGGTGGCATGGCAGCTAGTGTAAGAGGGCCAAAAAATGAATCTGTCTTTTAAGGCTAGCCACATAGAAAGGGTCAAGAATACAATAGCTGACAGCCTTTCACATTAACATTTGGACAGATTCCAGTTGTTTGCCCCCAAGGTGGCCATCCGGAGAACACAGGTACCATATCACCTTTGGGAAATTGAATGGACTGAGCCCAGCTTTTGTTTCAGAGCTCTGCGGCACCCAATATGCTGAGGGTGTATAAGAACTCGTGGTGGGGGGTTCAGGAGTTCCAGCAGAGTACTGTGCTAGAGGTAATTGGCCCCAGTAATGGAGGATCACATCATGAGGTACATGGTGGACAGGTGGAAAGCAGGGATGACAGGCAGAACCATGGGGCTGCACCTCACTTGCATTGGCATGGTATGTCAGTTGCAGGTCTGGGGATTCCCCACCAGGTCTTTGGCGGTCAGGAGGATGCAACTCGGGTGGGTTAGATTACAAGGACAGTGGATCGACAAACGTGGATCATTGGGGGGGGGGTGTTGTTCACCAGGTTGTTAAGTAGACTCAAATGTGTATGCTCCTCAGCTTTTGAGGTGAGGTTATTTGAAGTTATATTCTGGGTAATGCATAAGAGGGCTTTTAGGGTCAACCAAGTAGTTGTCCAGAATAAGAATGACTGGGGGGGGGTTGCATTGGCATGACATAATTTGGGGGGCAGACAGGGTGCTTATCTGGCTGCGCCAGTCCAAAATGGACCAGGAAGGTAAGGGCACCGGGGTAGAGATCCAGGCAGAGGGCAGGACAGGCCTGTACCTAGTTTCCAGCTTGCAGGCATACAGGGATGTCAGGCCAGGTGGGGCAGGCCACCCATTCCTACATTTGGATGGGGCCCCGGCCACTACATATCAGATGACAGTGATAATCAAGAAGGGGATTGGGTTTATAGGAGAAGACCCCATTTTTTATGCATCACACTCTTTTAGGATTGGGGCTGCATCTGAGTTGGAAGTGTGAGGGTACAGCACAGCAGATATAAAAAAAGGCAGGGAGATGGACGTTGCAAGCATATAAGAGATACCTCAGAAAGTAATGTTAACATGTGTTTCCTTCATATCTTACAGATGGCACATGGCACAGGGTGGCATGGATAGTAGGACATTTGTTTATTCATTGGGCTGAGAAGTGGGCCATGTCAACCCTGGGGGGCAGGCAGCTCAGGCAAAACCCCAAAAAATGAGTATAAAATGGTATGGGGTGAGGGGACTGCACTGGGCACAACTGTTACCCTTGCTGGAAAACAAGCACCATACATGGCCATAACCAGACTTATTGATTATACAAAATGGGGAGAATAATTTGGTGGATGCCCCATGGGTGGCTCTGGTTCACCGGATTCATGTTGATTTATGGATTATGGGAACCTGGTGGACACAAGCAACTATAGCCTGGTCAGAAGTAATTCTCAGGATAGTATGGCATCAGGCCAAGGAATTAAATATGGTGGAGAAGGTCTGTAAGAGAGTTAACAGGAAAATTAAGGCATGAGTCAGGGCTATGAGTAATTGGTACATCCAACTTGAACTCATGGCACATGGCTCACCAGGTATGTATAGACCATATTGGGTTTATATGTCCAAAGTAGGGAATATGGCTTTCACGTGAGATTTTCGTGAGGCCATATAGGACTGGAGGGGACCTGAAGGTAGGGGCTAATTTTCATTGGCAGGAAGCCCATAGTCCAGAGGGTGGATATGAGCTAATTGCGAAAATTGGGGCCCAGCCAGGAAAGACAGCTGGTGGACAGGGGGAGGGTCCCTCTAGGGGTAATCACCCCAGGGGGATGGGGCTGGGCATCAGGTGAGGACATCTGAACACAGAAGAAGAAAACCAGGAGTGATGGAGAGGTATCAGGAAATGCATCAGAGCCAGGAAGAAGAAATGAATGTAAATATAGACTGAATGTAAAACAATGTGTATATTGGAAATATAGTGGGTGAAGCCAAAATGGTGATGGTAAAATGAGGAGTTGTTAAAGTGATAATTCATTTGGTAAACTTTCAAATCTGCTCAATAAAGGTAATTTGAACCAAGAAGTTATGGTGTGGCTACTTTCAGGGAATCCAATGCCATGGCAACAAATGGGCTCTAATGCTAATCTAATACCTGAGACAGTTGGTCATCCCATGTATGGGCTCACTACCTTATGTACATTTGGGAGACAGGAAAACAAAAATCAAAAACAAAACAATCAAACAAATAAAAAAACAGCAAAAAAAAAACATTGTAATAGGATTGTCCTTGAAAAGGGCCTCATTCACACAGCATTTAATCAATTTGATATTCAAAGCTACTAAACACTAACTTCATTCTGAATACTTTTTGAGGGGATTTCAATCCAAAACCATGTAGTCTGCATCACTCCAACTTGTTGGTAATCTTCATAATTCATTACAACCACACCTCCTCCCTTATCTGCTTTTTATTATTATTATAATTATTTTTATATCACCACACCTCAGGGTGAGAAGCATCCCTCCAGATTCGAACCACGTTTGCTGTTCAAAATATTTACTCTTAGCAAAGCCGCTGGCCCTACTCCCCAACACCCAGAGGATCACTGCACCTTAGAGCGAGAAACATCCCTCCAGATTCAAACCACATTTGCAGTTCGAAATATTCACTCTTGACAAAGAAGCTGGCCTGACTCCCCGACACCCAGTTATGGAACCATGCTGAACAAAGACACCATTTTTAAACTTGGTGCCTTTTCTCTGATTGGTGCCTGCTCCACATTGGTTTTCTGTTGGGCTAAAAATTAATTATATTCAAGCTGCAGCTAATTTAACTTCAGGGCTACTAATGTTGCCTAGCTCTAGTGCTGCTGCACTTTCTCCACAATAATTTTTTCCTGCCCCCATCCACTATTAAATACACTACCTGACCCGCTCACTAAACTTTCTTAAATGGGCATGTACAAACTCTCTTAAAGGGGCAAGTATCACTTACTTTAAAAAAATTATTGTGCTTTCTTGTGTCCCCTAGGAAAATCTTAGCACTGCTAGGGCTCTTGTATTCTACAATTCTTACCACATAGAACTGTATCTACTCTCCCTTCCTCCTATCTAACTGCATACTATTTGTCACCACCCCATACCAGCAACTATGGTGTGGAAAAACTCTTACTGTGCTCCCTCCTGGTATTCACCAGGACTTTTCCTATCTCAATCCACCCTATAGATAGGGAAACCACCTGTAATCTTATAAAACCTGATAATTAATCATTCCTCACGTGACCTCCAACCCAGTACTCCAATTCATCCAGGGAAGCACAAATTATCCCGCTCCTACACCCCTAGTGCCTAACTTTGCATACCCAATCCCACTCCCTATCCTTAATATGCTCCTTCTAACTATTAAACCTCCTAAACACTGCTCTATCCATAAAAAAAACCTCCATGTCCTTAAAACCCCTTAGGCTACAGGCAACACATCTCATGTGGCTGCTTCTGCTCCTCTCAGAAAACATATGCCCAAACCCTGGTCCTGTCGGCAGGGGTACTAAACACTCCATGAAATGTGGCTCCCTAACTATTGCATCCATCAGCATCTGCAGCTTGCTTGCTAAATTCGATTTGCTGCAAGCCTGGACTGCCCAGCACAAGCCAGATGTCCTATCTGGGGTTGAGACCTGGCTTACCCCTGGAACTGCTGATACTGAAATCCAGCTCAATGGATATAGAGCATTCAGACTTGATCATACCAGAAAGAGAGGAGGGGGATGTGCCATCTATATTAAGGACCATTTATAAGGTCATGTCCTCCATCCCATTAACTCAGGAAATAATGTGCAAATCCTATCACTTAAGGTTATCTTCAGGACACATGGCAAAGGTATAATTGTCATCTCCATCTATATTCCTCCCAAGAATCAAGCTGAAGGATTCAGAATCCTCCAGAAGCACTTGTCAGACTGTCACCGACAGTCAGAAACACTAGAGCTGGACGATTTCAGTATAAACTGGGAGTTCAGCAGCACTTCTCCTTTAAGATATGCCATTGCAGCTATAGGCTACAAAGAGTTAGTAGCCTCTTCCACACATACCAACTACTGCACTGGGACCAGCACCTTGCTGGACTGGGTACAAATGAACTACCCAAAATGTATCTCCAGTACGCAAATCTTCCCAGTCGCAATAAGTGATCATTCCCCCATCCTCTGTGCTTGGTCCAGCAAACCACCCAAACTCCCAACAAAGGAGGTCACCTCATGTATTCTTAGAAGGGGGCAACTGGGGGCCACTGAAAGATCATCTCAGACAGCTAAATTGGTTGACCATTTACTCGGCAGTTGATGTCGATGCTGCTCTAGATCTGTGCATAAAGGTGTACAATGCAGCCTGTGACATCTTCACCCTGATCACCAAAAAAAGGTCAGTGGGTTTCACAAATCCTGGATTACTCCATCCCTCATTGCCCAACTCCATGCTCAAGATAATCTTGGCAGAAGGCAAAAAGTACAGTATTCTCAAACGATACCCAAATCTATAAAATGGCAGAAAACCAATGCACTGAGGCCATTCGCCAGGTGAAAAGACAGTACTTCAGGGCCAAGCTTGACAACTCTTGGGGCGGTGGCACAGATTCTGGGCAAATATCAAAGCCCTCACAGGGAACCATAATAAATGACCACCTACTCTAATTAATATAAATGAACTATCCCAGGACCCAAAGGCTACTGTGGAGAAGTTTAACATGGCCTTCTCGATCTTAACAGAGTCCTCCCCCCAACTATCTAAGCCCACCCAGTCCTGTTCAGTATACTTCATCAGACTCTCCTCCTTCCAACATCACCCAACCTTTCTACCTTTGTATCATCTCTAAAGCAGAAGCAAATAAATACCTGCTAAAAGTGATTGGTAAAACCAGGCACAGTGGGGACAGCCTTAATCTAAGGCTTATATCCCTCACCATAGATGAAATATTGGCATCCCTCGCAAAAAAAAAAAATCTCTCCTTAACATCTGGCCAATTTCCCAAACTCTGGGAATCTGCAGTGGTCACGCCAGTCTTCAAAAATGGTGATTAGACACTCCACTCAAATTACTGGCCGATTTTCATATTCCCCCGATCTCCAAGGCATTAGAAAGGATAGTTTACAATCAGTTAGTCGAACACCTAGATAAATATCAACTCCAATGTAATGAGCAGTATGGATTTAGGAAATGGCACAGCACCATGACGGCACTTGCGGAGTTCACAGTGTACATCCATGACTCCCTAGATCAAGGGCACTTAGTGGGGGCTACCTTTATTAATCTCACCAAGGCCTTCGATACGGTGAACCATGAACTCCTGCTAGCCCAGTTAGGCACTGCCATGGTATCTGAGATATCAGTGAATTGATGCAGTAGCTACCTTTCTGATTGCATCCAACAAGTGTAAATAGGCATCATCGTTTCCACTACACTAAATGTGACTACAGGGGTACCACAGGATTCCATCCTTGGCCTGCTCTTGTTCAGTCTCTTTCTAAATCGCCTCCTGCAAGTTTGCCAAGACCACATTCTCCTATATGCAGATGATGCCATGATTTTCTCCAGCCATCTGAACATTAGATCTCTAGAATAAAGCATCCAATATAACTTCACACAAGTTAAGGAATGGTTCATAAGCTCGCAATTACTGCTCAACTACAAGAAAATGAAAACTATGTTGTTCGCCTCTACGCACAGCAGATTCAAAACATTTAAACTTGTCATCCACAGCAAACAAGACAATATTCTAGACATGGTTAATAACTTCAAGTACCTAGGGGGTTGCGCTGGACAGAACCCTTTCGTACTCCCTACACATTGACCAAGTCTCTAAATCAGGAAGCAGAAAGTTAGGGCAACTGTACAGCCATAGGCACTGCCGAACAGAAGATACTCTAAGACTTGGCTTAACAAGTTCAGTTTTCTCTGTAGTAAACTATGGGCTTGTTTTATACAGTGTGGCCTCAGCTACGGCCCTAAAGAGAATTGCCATTACTCTCAATAAAGCCAGTAGGCTATTCCAACCCACATATGTGATCTATACTCCCATATGGGTTAGCTTGATCTGGATAACAGAATTAGTTACCAGCTCAGTCTCCTGGCAAAAAAGGCTACCCTTGACATGGCCCCTCCCCCTGGGGTCTAGAACAAGATTACACCTTCTGCACCATCTTGTGTGACATGAGGAACACTCACTAACTCCTTCAAGGTGCCATTCTCCACAGCGCCTTAGCCCAAAGGTCTTTTGTATACCAAGCCCCTCACCTGCTAAACTCCCTTCCCAGCAGGATAATTGCTAAAACCAGAATTGGGCCTTTCAAGTCGATGCTCCACACCCACCTTACTAGCCACATGGGGTGTACCTGTCCCTCATAACTCCAGTATTCTGTCAGGGGCCTGCCTGGATCTCCCTCTGCACTTTTTACCTACCTATGTGCCCCCTGCACTTATCTCCAGCCAATCAGATACCTATACCTACACCAGATGCCTACCTACTACTCTAGCCTCCCCCCAGACTCTCTTACTTACTCTGACCTTGTCTTCTATAAGCCCCCCTCTCCTTCATACTCATATCCCTATCTCCATTCCCTTGCACTTGCTCAATCCCCACCTACTTTGGTTCTAAATTTTCTTTTCCCCCTACTAGCCCCCAATCACCCAAACTTGACAATGGGACTTGGTCCTGCCTGGTCCCTATTCACACCACAATATTGCCTATTACCTTCCACTGGAAAACCTTCCACCTCCTGCATTGCAAAACAATCTTTCTTGATGTTCTGTATAATCATTTACAACCTAAATCCATGTCTGAATCACATATTCACACTTGAACCATCTATGTAACTTATTGTGTAACCCTGATGGTAACATATATGTATATAGTGTATGTCTGAATCTTATATTCACGTTTGTACCACCAATGAAACTTGCTGTGAAACCTTTGTATGCACTGTAGCATGTGTGTACCTATTGATTGCTTATTGATTGATGTAGAACCTTTGCAAATGAGCTCCCAGCTCAAAGGTTGTAATCCAAGACTTGAGTAAATAAATAAATAAAAAATACTTTTATCATTTTATGATGCCCTCAAAACAGTTCTTCCTTTCATAGTAAGATTAAAAGACTTCATGATATATGATTTAATCAGAGCTACCTCTTCATTACTTACTCCTGTAATAAGGTTTTCAGTATTATGAGGTATCTCTCCAGGGAGGATGCATTTTGATTTCAATTATAATGTGTTACATCATTCCAATTAATATTAGTACCTGTACTAATCTCAGAAGAAAACTGAGCTGAAGCTTGCTAAACAATCTTTGTAGGTCTAATTTAATTTGGAATTCATTTGGTTTACTTGTGGGTGCAATAGACATACCCCTTTGAATAACACTACCATTTCACTGAGTACAAGCTCTGTCACTGAGAGACTGAATTCCAGACCTGGAGTGCATCAAGGTGGAGGCTGACCTGGATATTGCAACCATTACTGAGTAATGGTGCACAGGGAACTCTGACTGTGACATGACCATACCAGGCAATACTCAGTTCAGGAAGCATAAGGTGGGGAGTAAGGGAGGAGTGGGTGGTGCTATATATTAAGGAAGGCCTCAAAGTGACAGAAATGCAGGGAAAATGGAGAGTGGGAGGAGGGGTTTGAGGTATTGTGGGTCATCCTACACACAGTAACCTCTACTGGAACTGAGGTGATCTATGGACCTCCAGCACAGGGGGAAGAACTGGACAAGGCACTGTGGGAACTATTAGTACAATGGCAGGAAGGGGTGTGTGGCTATTTGTGGGGGACTTCAGTCAGTCGAATGTAGATGAGAACCTTACAGCAGTGGTCTAGGGTAGGAGCAGGGATATCCTAGACTCCCTTTAGGGGGCATTTTTCAGGCAACTAGTCAGGGATCCCACTTGTGATGGGGCAATTCTGGACCTGCTGCTCACTAACAGGGATAGTATTCTAAACATCAAGGCGGAAGGCCACCTGGGTTCAAGTGAACACTGTGCAGAGTGGTTCAACATAAGGATGGAAGCAGAAGCAAACCATGCAAGGACAAGGGTTCTGGACTTCAGGGGGGAAGATTTAAAAAACAGTAGGTGACTACCTCAGAGATAACCTAGCAGGGGGAAGTAGTCAAGGTGGGTGGAGGAACACTGGGCTAAATTAAGGGAGGGCATAGTGAAGGTAACACACCTCTTCACTAAAGAAATGAGCAAAAACAACAGGAAGAAGAGACACCATGGTTCTCAAGTGAAGTGGCTGAAAAGGTTAAGACTAAAAGGATATCATCCAGAAGGTACAACAAGATGCACAGGGAAAAAATGGGGACTTGTACCGTGAGAGGTAGAGAGGAGCAAGGAAAGCAGCTAGGATAGTGAAGGCAAACATTATAGAAAAGTCAAATAAAAGGGTAACTGAAGGGGAAAATACCTTTTTAGGTCCATAAGTGAGAACTGAAAGATGAGAGGAGGGATTGCGAGATTAAAAAGAGAGAAGAAAAAGGCAACAGAAGGGATTGTGAGATTAAAAAGGGTAGGGGGAACTGTGCAGAGTAGGTTCTGGGAAAAGTAAATATCCTGAACAGATATTTCTGTTCAGTTTTCACGGTAGAAGGGGAAGAGGATTGACCACATAACACAGCAGCAACACTGGGGAGATGAGGAAGGCACAAGTCCATTAATAGAAGAGTGTATTACAAATTATTTATTTATTTATTGAATTTTGTTGACCCAGTAAGTCCACTGGGCCTAGAAGTCCCTTTTTCATGGGTGACCAGGGGGATGGAGGATACAGATGGTAAGCAACTGAAATTCAACCATATTAGGCTGTGAAATGACTTGAAATTCTGAAGGTCCACAATGGTATGGGACCAAGGGTGTTAAGGTAGCTCAGAGAGGTACTGGCTACACCTCTAGGATTGATATTCAACAACTTACTGGACGCAGGAGTGGTTATAGAGGACTGGAGGAGAGCAGATATATCCCTGCTTCAGAAAAGTGGCAGCAGGGAAGAGGCTGGCAACTACAGGCCAGTCAGTCTGACAATAGTGGTTGAAAATCTACTGAGTCACTTCTAAAGGACAGGATTGTGGAGTATGTTGAATACAGCAGGTTACAACACCCAAGGCAACATGGATTTCAGAATGAGGGGAGGCCATGTCAGATGAACCTGATAGATGGCTTTGACTGGGTGACCAGTGAAATAAATCAGGGTGGGGCTATGAAAGTGAGCTTTGCACCATACAAAACAGAAGGCACATTAGGAAGCTGGGCAAGTTGGGGGTAGGTTCCAAGGTGGTAAATTGTTTACTAAATTGATTGATGGATACAAAACAGAGGGTGGTGGTAAATGGAATTTACTCGGGAGAAGTGAGAGTGACTAGTAGGGTAGTTCAGGGTTCAGAACTTGGTCCAGTCATAGGTTTCATAGGTAGTTTCGAGCATGTATAGGCAATGTGCTTTTTACTGTTCTCATCATCTCAGGGATTGTAGCCCTTCTTGTTATTTCCTATACAATGTTTCTCCAGTTTAGTCTTAAACTATTCTATATTACCATTTCCAACTATTTCCAGAGTGAAACTAATCCAAACACTCAAAACCCTCTGTGCGAACCACATTCCCTTCTTTTTTGCACTGATGATTTCGTTATGCAGCTTAAGTATGTAAGATCTAATTGCTACATCACACCTTTCATTGCCAGACCTATATAGTCCCGTAATTTGTTATTTTCAAATGCCTCAAATACTAAGCATAAATCCCCCCTCATCCTCCAATACTCAGAGTGAAGTCCTAATGTATCCATTCTGTCTTCATAACTCAGTGCCTGCATTCCTGCTATTCTTCCTGTTGCTCTTCTCTATACCCCCTCCAAACATCTAATTTCCTCCTTTCTATATGATGCCCACAACTGACTACAGTATTCCAAATGTGGCTGTACCAGCGAAGAAGACAGTGGCATCGGACCTTCATATTACTGCTCAGTATGGGTCTTTGAATGCAACCCAGTATATTATAACATTTTCTTGATGTTGCCTTTCAAAGGAAAAATCATCTCTAATAGTGATGCCCAGATGCCTCTCCTCCTTTGTTTCTGCCAGCTTCCTTTCTTTCAGTGTCTAATTTGCCTTATTATAATATCTGCCCAAGTAGATGATATTGCACTTTTCTGTGTTGAATCCCAACTTATGCTCCTTTGCCATACTTCCAGTCTGTGTAGTTCCTACCTTATGTTTTCTACCTCATCCTCACTACTATTTACTTTATTTGGAGTCATCGGTGAATCAGTCCTCTTTCATGTCTTTATAACAGATAGTGCAGAACAGCTGGAGGGGACAGTATGCCTCTTTGCAGATGACACCAAAATCTGCAATATGGTAGATACCTCAGGGGAAAAAGACAGAATGTGCTGAGATCTGGGTAAACTCAAAGACTGGCCAAGGGTATGGCAGCTGGGATTCAATTAAAAAAAGTGCAAAATCATGCACCTAGAACACAGACATCCAGAGGCAGAGTATAATATGGGGAAGAGGTACTGATGACCACTAAATAGGAAAGTAACCCGGGAATAATCATATCTGGTGACCTGAAGGTGATAAAACAGTGCAACAAGGCAGTAGGTAAGGTCAGTGTGATTCTGGGATGCATAGGAAGGGGTATTACTAGCAGAAGATGGAAGGTGGTGTTGCCATTGTATATAGTAGATCATTGATGAGGCTCCCTCCTGCAGTACTGTATGTTTTTATATACTGTGGCCAGTGTGTGTACAGTGCCTTGATTTTGAAAGGCGCTTTGTAAATAAAGCATTGATTGATTGAAGAGCACAGGCTGGAGGCTATACAGAGCTGAGCAACTGAAATATTACAGGGGTTGCATCAGAAGCCCTATAAGCAGAGGCTATGAGATCTAAATATGTACACCCTGGAAGAGAGGAGGGAGAGAGGAGATATCCTACAGCCCTATGAATACCTCACAGGGTTGAAAAAGGTCCCAGAAAAAAGTGCAGGAGGTGAGTATTTTTCAGATGAGAAGTTCCATGAAAACAAGGGTACACACAATGAAACTGGAAGGGGGAATATTTTTGAGGGATGTGAGGAAGTACATATTCACCGAAAGAGTGGTGGATGCCTGGAACAGTCAAGAGGAAGTGTGGGCAAAAACAGTGGTGGGCTTCAAGCATGCATTGGATAGGTACAATGGAACTGTATTTATTTATTTATTTAATTTTGTTAACCGGGTAGGCCCACTGGAACCAGAGGTCCCTTATTCAGGGGTGACCCAGAATTAGTTACATGTAGGTAGAGCAGATATCACTATAAGTGATACAGAAGGAAAATACAGTTGAAAGGTAAATTCATAACAGTGACAATCAATAGACAGTTGTTGTTTACAGCAGATTACATCATACAGTGGAGACAAACAGGGCTGAGCAACTTCATAGTGCAGGGCTAGACTAAATGTTTGGGGAAGCTGAGTATAGTAAAGGGCTAGGGCGCAAGTGCTAGACCTATATGCAACAACTAGCAGGTACATTGGTGCTGCACATAGAGGTGTGTTTTCAGACCCTTGTGAAAAGTGGCTAAGGAACCAGACGAGTGTAAGTTGTCTGGTAGGGTACTTCAGAGTTTAGGGGCTGAATGCACAAAGGATTTACTTCCAAGTATAGTCCTTGTCCTGGGCACCTTGAGTAATGTCTTCCCAGAAGTGCGGAGTGTTCTGTAGGAGCTCTTAGGGATGAGGAGGCCTTCAAGGCTTGGGGGAGCTGATCCATTGATTAGTTTGTATGCTGTAGTTAGTAGGGGTACTGGAGCCTACTAGGCAGAGAGGGCCAGTTTGAGGCCAACACATCACAGTGGTGTGTCCTAGGAGGGGACATTGCAGTGAAATGTCCTATTTTGTAAAGTAGCAGCTCCAGCCTATGAGCTTCAGTTTTTCCTACTGACTGGAGGATGGGGACAGCATAATTTAGTTTAGGCAGTAGGATCATTTTTGCAATTGCAAGTCTAGAGTCAGGGGTGAGTTGTTTGTTTAGCCGAAATAGGAGACCCATTTTCTGTTGGATAGCATGAATTGTTTGGTCCACCTGGGCTTTGTACATGAAACCTTGATCGAGTATTACCCCAAGGTATTTGAACAAATTCACTACCTTTATATTACTCCCCACTGATGTGGTGATAGGGAACAGGTGGCTTCTGTCAGTACCAAGATATCTGGGGCCAAGAAAGATAGCTTTGGTCTTTCTGACATTTAGTAAAAGAATATTTGCCAGTAACCATTGTTCCAGGCATAGGAAGTCCTGGTTCAGCTGGGTGCTGAGTGCCGGAGGGTCTCCAGAGCTCTTACAGAGGAAGGCATCATCCGCACATAGTAAGAGTTGGCTGCCTTTATGGCTGTTGCTGAGGTCATTAATGAATACTACAAATAAGAGGGGTCCTAAGATTGAGCCCTGGGGTACACCATTTCAGATAGATAGCCACGTAGATGAGACGCATCTCCATCTGAAGATTTGGGTTCTGTTGGATAGGTAGTGGGTGAACCAGGCTAATGAGTGTGCATTGAGTCCAAGGTCTGTGAGCTTTTTGATGAGCTGCTCATGACCAACCAAGTCAAAACCCTTGGTTAAGTCTATGAAGATTCCCCCATTGGGGGTACCATTGTCACTGTAATTGGGAAACAAGAGAGGGAGGCAGCTGGAAATCAGGTTGGGTGTGTGGTGAAAGTACAGTAAAGCACACTAGGATCAAGCACAGTGTCACAATTTCCCTGCATGACAAAAGGGATTAACTCCCATTAAAATTGCATTGTTCCCTGCAGTAACTCTCCTTCAGAATTCTGCAGAGTTGGGCTTGATCCTGACAAGCTTCATTGTATAAGCAGGTAAAAAAGGGACAGACTACGGCAATTGGCAAAGCAATCACCTCAATTCCTCAGATGGCCTTCATATAGGAAGACAGGGAGGACATATCCAATGTATAGTACAGGGCACACTTCCTCTGTATTTTACAGGGAATATGTAACCTTTGTGCTGTAGAGGGAAAGAAGATGCATACCCTGTACTGTTCATTGGATGAGTGCTTCCTGTCTTCCCATAAGGCAACCGGCTGAAGAGGTGAAAGGTGGGCTGAGCAGGTCACCATATGGTCTCCCACAGCACTGGCCCTTCAGGTAAGGGGGGTTGGTAGGGTGGGTTTCCCAATGCTCATGGTGTGTGTGTGTGTGTGTACTAGATGCCGGATAATGGGTAGGATGTAACAGGGATGGGGATCAGTGGGTGGGGGGTGCTACTAGATGCCAGGGAGGAATGTAATGTATGATACTGGGGCTGGCAATTGGAGGGGAGGGGAGACCACTAGGCATGAAGTATCAGTTGAATTACACCAGGGCTGGCAATCAGAGGGCAGGGGTACCACTGTACACCAGGCACTGCTTACTTTCTATGGGTGTGGGTAATCAGTTTGGGGGCATAGCCAGTTAGTGGGTAGCAAAACTACCACCTCAGCCAATGCAAATGTGCCCATAATGGGCATGCAAATGATCCCTTAGTTCCTTCCATGCACAATGGGCTCATTTGCATGGGCATTTCTGAACATCGCACTAAGAGTTACTGGCACTATCGGGTCTGGTGGTGCTGTTCTCTGCACTGGCAGGATCCATGTCAGGGCTGCGCTACACAGTTTATCACTGCACTGACATGCCCCAATATTCAGTCGGATAAAACCAGTTTACTATCCAACTGAACATAGCATCCTCATGGTCCTTGACAATGGGGAAGCAGAGCACAAAACATTGTGCTCCACTTTGCTGATTTTTGAATATCAGGCCCATGAGGTTCTGAATCTTGTGTCTCCTCTTTGTTGTCTGTGATTTTTGTATCCCCCACTTCTTTCTGCAATGTTGGGTTCCTCTGACCACTCACTAAAAAAAAAGTGTATTTTGTTGATCTCTGTGATTATTTGCCCTATCGCTCTCATCAGAGGTTGTGTAATTGTTTGAGGCTGAGAATGTTTCTTTGAGTAACCCCTTTTCCCTTGGATGACACTTCAGTTATACACTTCTGAACCTCTGTATCAGAATTATCACAGTGATACTTTTAAGTTATCTTAGATTGTAGATCCTCTTCAAATCTCTCTAGATCATTATTAATCATTCATCAGAGGTTGTTTTGCTTTTTCTGAGCCAGATGGAGTTGCACACAGATTGGAGATGTGGGAGGGCAAGCACTTATGGTAGACAAGCCCACAGCTGCCTGAATGATGGTCTTGGTTACTGGCTCTCCTGGGTCCTAGTGCCAGAGGGCATTGGATCATACTCCACCTGGTGGACTGCCGGGGGGGGGTGTGACCCTTTCTTCAGAGCTCCTGCTGAAGGCAGAAGGACTATGTATATGGTCAATGGACTGCCTGGGACCAATCAGACCAGGGATGCAGGCTTGCACAGGGTACATCCTTGGGGACAAGGTATATCCCTGAAATGACTGATGTAGCAGGGGGAAAACCTTTATGGAAAATAAGTACTTACAAACACTTGAAACTGAACAGTAAGTGCAGGGATGGGAAAGTACAGATGAAGCAATGGATTAAATATGCATCCACACATACAGAATATTTTTTAAAATGACCCTGTGATGGGGCATACATAGGGAAAACTAATAGACAACTGCATATACTATATGCATGTCCAAACGCAAAATACTTGATGAAGAGAAAAGACAAACCTCTTGAGTGTTGCCAGATATTTCATGCCAGAAGGGCATCAGGTCTAATATTTAAGGTTATTTAGGACAGACAGGGTGGATATGATCAAAAGTGTTGGAGCTTGGGAATGCATGCACTTGGAGTAAGAGGCATTCCATATCATTACATTTGGAACCTTGAACTCCTACCTACTCTAGGTATGAATGATGAGGATATACATTGGGCTCCCATTCTGTAAGGATGAGGTTATGTTTGACATCCTCTCTTATTAATGGGTATGCTATTTATGTTGTTTAGTATATTATACACTTCAATTTTAAGAAGTTTTTGTTCATTTTGCACCCTTAATCATTTATTCTCCTTTGTTATCATATTACTTGTGACATCCCTCCTAGTTTCCAACCTCATGACTAGTAAACCTTTTTTAATTTTTTATAAGAATGAAATGAAATAGTTACTAATGAACTTTGTTATTTTAATATAATTGATTGCAATAACAATTTCTTTGAGACTGTTTAAAATTTATTTCAGAAGTTTTCTGTATTGACAGTTTACAGACTAATTCACTGTCTGATATAGCCACACCTCCCTGCTAGAACAGTGTTAATAATTGTTGTTTTTTACAGCTGCAGTGGGTGGAGTCTGCAGACGTTTTGCATGTACAAAAGGGCTGATGTCATGTTTTCTGTCTGTGGGACTGACTTAAGGCATAAATAGTCTCCTCCGCCTCACCGTCATCCAAGAAATGCTTTCCACCCTCAAATAAATACTCTTTCATATTAGTCAATGGTTGCAGGGCACCATTTTCTTTCTTAAATGGGAGGTACAAGAACTGGAACCTGAGTAATGGGAAGCAGCATTCATCTTTTTGGGGGGGTAAGATCCACTCCCACCTCCACCTGAGAAGGTCCTAAAGATCCACCCACACCTTTTTTTTCGGTTCATGTGGGGGGGGCATGAGGTGGATCTATCATGTTGGAACAAATGACTATCAGAGCTGCCTGGGGCAATAGAGCTTAAGGTTCAGAAGGAAAGAAAAAGTAATTAAGGAGTGCCTGAAACTGCATCCTTATACAGCATTTGTGAAACTGCATCCTGAAATTACAGTACATGAGGAAAGCAAGAACTTACAACATGAGAATGACAATTAAGGTAGAAGCCCACACATGAGTAAAATATGTCACCCAAAGAAGACTGTCCCATATTGGATATTAGAGTGTTTGATTCTTTAAAGCTTTTTATACCCCCACACACACACAGCTGAAGCACAAACCCAAATAGCTAGGAGAAGCTCTACATTTTATCTCTCTGGGATCTGAAGTTTAAAGTAATGTGTGAAGAGAATAAAGTCTTGTGTTTTGTGCATTTGAATAGATTTAGTGCTTTGAAGTTAAAATGTATAAATATATATATATATATATATATATATATATATATATATATATATATATATATATATATATATTATATGCATAGTGTCATGGACACCTGAAAAGGAAGGAGATACTGCTGAAATAAATGTTATTCTGATGATTTATTTATTTATGTGTAAGATTTTATGTGTATTTCTGCCTAGGTCACAGACACAAAAGTACATTTAAGGATGGAAGTGTTAGTCAAAGCTTGTAGTAGCTAAATAAAGCAACAAAGATAATACAGTGTGTTTTTTTTTCTTTCAATTGTTTAATCAGGAGTGGCACAATAAGCTGACAGCTTGTTTAAAGGGGCAACCTGACAGCACATGGAATTAAGTGACTTGCTCAGGGTCACCCAGTATGCAAGTGGGGGCTGTGGGATTCAAACACAGATCTCCAGCTCAGAGCCTTAAACCACTGTGCTATACTGCCTCCCTAGTTATGGCAGTCATTGGTTTTATGGTTCATGATGTTGGTGTAGTAAGCAGCAGCACATTGCACAACAGGTGTAAAATGTCAATAAGTAGGTCATGCAATAGATATGCTGAGCAGTTATTGAAGCAATAAATGTATTTATGATAGTAAAATATTCCTGTTAGAAAACCAATAAATGTGTGACATTTGCATCTCAATTTCAAGGAGGTCCTTATGGGGTGTCAATGTACAATATAAAGTAGTTATAGTTTTCAAGTTGTCTGGGTAATTGTTTTGTACTACCTCTGTTACTAAATTTAAATTATTCTATGAAGAAAATTAAGTTTATGTAACTATCTGTAAATGTATTAAAAACATTTACTTGTCCTTATAATGTAATGCATTAAATGCTGATGCTAGGTTAAAAAGTCACATAACAACACACAGGGCATTAGGGTCTGACCATAACACCCTGCCCTGTCGGGACTGACAGGCATCAGGGGTATGACTTGGGATTGTCAACAGTAATGCTCACACCATTCCACACCCATCTCCACCCTGCAGCCAGTGACAGGTATCGAGGTGTGCCTTTGACACTCTTCAGTGCCAAAGTTCACTCCATTTTCTTATACAGTATTGCACCCATTTCAGCTTATTTCCTTATGGAATGGGGTGAGTGCAAGGCTTGAACACCCCAAGGCACACCTCGACCTTGTCTGTGTTTGTAGGGTAGGGAGAGGTGAAATGGCATGAGTGTTATGGGCAATGACCCAAAGGCACACCCAATGCCTGTCCATCTCTGAATGGTGGGGGTGGGGTTGGTGTCACTTCAGTACTTCAGTGCCATTTCCTATTCTGCCTGTCTCTCTCTCTCTCTCTCTCTCTCTCTCTCTCTCTCTCTCTATATATATATATATATAGTGTCTATGTAACCATCTATCTTTCTATCAATTGCATGTATCGCTATTTTTACCTGTTTCTAAAACAAACCTGCATATCACATTTGCCTGCACTCTGAGCACATACTTATGAAACTGTGCATATTTGTACTCCACTTCTGCATAGACCTTATACTTTCCTAATATTCCCATTATCACAAGCATAACTACCTTACCCTTATCAAAAGAGACCCCCTCTGAAAGTTATTATCAAGTTTTCTCTGCTAACAGTCCAACATTACACCTGACTTCCTGACATCAACACATTGATTAAATATAACTTACATCACCTCATGGACAAAAACCCTGTTTCTCTAAAAAAAAAACAAAAAAAAACTGTGTAAATAATCCCAAGGCTGAACATATGCCAGCCATTACTTTTTCATGTACTGACACCTTCTGTACCATCATGGGGATTTGCATATGTTTCCCATGATGCTTTGCATTATTGGGGTATGTGCAATTGTGTTTTCTTTAAAATTTGGGTGTCTGATCAATATAATCTGGGATAACACATACCTCAGTAGCATTTGCTCTGGGGTTGTTTTGTAAACCTATATTGCTTCCTATTCCTTCCATTAAAATGTACACCTCCATATGTTTTTCTAATAATGTGTATGCCTTCCTTAGAACAGAAACTAAAACAAATATTACTACTTACAAATCATTGTATTGTTTCTCCATACCTCCTTAACAATTCCACACAACTTCACTAACTTCATTATGCAGCCATGATGGATCTTACCAGAATTTGTTAAATATATGCCCATTGTGTGTCATAGACACCCTTGGCTACTGGGACAGGGTACATTTGGATGCCATTTAACGTCATATTAATTTATTTTTCCAAATCATGATGTTTCTTCTATACCTGAAGATTACCTTCTTTCTAGAGGCACTCTGGGACCTAGGCATCCTCATGAGCACACATGCACGAATGCAATCATCACAAGTGTGTCGTTCCATCTACGCCTAGCATCAGACACACTCCCAGTGCATAGAAACATAGAAACATAGGAGATGACGTCAGAAAAGGATCATTTGGCCCACTCAGTCTCCCCATATTTCCCCTCCTACAGTGCAACCACAGAACATATTTCTGATTCCAGATTTACACCCCTCCTTCAGCTTGTTTCTATGATTCCCTTGTGTCTAGCCCACACATTCTTAAATCCTGTTGCCATTTTTGCCCCATCACTTCCGATGGGAGGCTGTTCCAAGCATCCATCTCTCTCCCTGTGAAAAAGTACTTTCTTATGTCTGCTCTGAGCCTCCCTTCCCCCTCCAGCTTCATATTGTGCCCCCTTGTCCTTAAGCATCTTTTTCTTTGGAAAATGCTCATTTCCTGTACCTTGTTTAGACCTAGGTATTTGAATGCCTCTGTTATATTCCCCCATTCCCTTCTATCTTCTAGGGAGTACATATTTAAATATTTTAGCCTTTCTTCATAGGGCTTTTGATCCAGGCTCAGCACCATTTTGGTTGCTGTTCTTTGTACCATTTCTACCCTGTCTATGTCCTTTCAGAAGTGAGGCCTTAAGAACTGAACACAATACTTGAGGAGGGGTCTCACCAGTGATTTATACAGGGTTATTATTATATTCCTCTTTCTGATGGTGATATCCCTCCCTATGCATCAAAGCATTCTGCTAGCCTTCCCCACTGACTTGTCACACTATTTAGCTACATTCAGGTTGTCAGACATGATAACCCCGGTGTCATTCTTGCTTTGTATCTGCTAATATTTGCCCTCTGAGCTGATATGTTGCCCCTGGGTTTCTGTGCTCTGTGTCCATAATTTTGCACTTTTTTGAGTTGAATCTCAGCTGCCATACTCTTAACCATTCTTCCAAACTCTTCAGATCTTCCCTCATCCTTTCAACCCCCCCGATGTGTCAACTCTGTTGCAGATCTTTGCGTCATCCATGAATAAGCATACTTTTCCTTCCAGTCCATCTGCAATGTTGCTGATAAAGACATTGAAGAGGACTGGGCCCAACACCAAATCCTGCGGCACCCCACTAGCCACCCTGCCCTCCTCAGATTGTATCCCATTTACTACTACTCCCTGGATCCTGCTATTAAGCCAACACTCGACCAATTTTACTATTTTGGGACCCACTCCTAGGCTGCTTAGCTGGTTTACCAGTTGTCTTTGTGTAACAGTGTTGAAGGCCTTGCTAAAATCTAGATAGGCCACATCTACCGCCCCTTCCTGGTCAATGACCTTAGTTACTCAGTAGAAATATTCTATCAGGTTAGTCTGGCAGGACCTTCCCCCTGTCAATCCATGTTGCCTCAGATCCTGAAGTCCATAGGTAGCATGGTATTCCCCAATCCTTTCTTTCAGTTGTGATTCCATTACTTTTCCCACTAATGAGGTTAGGCTGACAGGCCTGCAGATTTCCACCTCTTCCCTATTTCCATTTTTGTGGAGTGGGACTACATCTGCCCTCCTCCAGTCACCTGACACCTCCCCTGCATCAAGTGACAGGTTGAACAGGACTGTCAGAGGTGCAGTCAGTTCTTCCCTGAGCTCCCTCAGTGTCCTGGGGTGTACTCCATCTGGACCCATTGCTTTGTCTATACTTTTAATTGTTACAGTTCCCTTAGGAGTCTTTCCTCCATGAAGAGAGTACTGTCATTTACCAGACCCTTGTTGCTCTTAACTATTATCGAGGGCCCTGTACCATTCCCCCACCTCTGTGAATACTGAACAAAAGTATCTATTCAGCATGTCCACTTTCTGGCAGTCCTCTTTGATCAAGACTCCCCTTCCCTTTTCAGCCTTACTGTCCTTCCCTTGGATTTTCTCTTTTCACTATTGTATCTAAAAATATTTTATCTTCCCTGCTTCCCTGCATTTAACTAGGTAGTTTTCCTAATCTTCCTCTTTCTGAGTCTTTTTGTACTTTTTGAAGGCTAGCTTTTTTGTCTTTACCTTTTCTACTACCTCCTTGGAGAACCATAGTGGCCACTTATGTCTCTTGCCCTTGCTGACCAGTCAAGCACAGGGTTTAGTAGCTTTCTCAGTTCCCTCCCTTATTGCAGCTCACTGTTGTTCTACTCACCCTAGTTTTTCTATCCTTGTCAGGGTGTCCTAGAGGCATGCACCCATTTTCTAAAAACTCACCCTTCTGAAGTCCAAGTCATTCCTTGTGTGGCTTGATTCCGGTCCTGTATTAATGCTAAACCAGACCATCCAGTGATCACTGGTCCCCAGGTAGTACTCCATCATAATGTCAGCAATGCTGTCCCCATTTGACAAGACTAAGACCAGAAAAGCCCCCTCCTGAGTGGGTTCTTTCATTACTTGCCATAGGCATGCCCCCTGCAGGGAGTCCAGGATGTCCCTGCCCCTGGATGTTGCTGCAGCTGGGAGGCTCTAAACTATGTCTGTCAGATTGAAGTCACATATTAGTACCACTTCTCCCTTGAAAGCTATCCTATGGATCACTTCAAACATTTCCTTGTCAGTTTCTTCCCTTTGTGCAGAGGTTCTGTAGACTACTCCTGTACAAATAGTTGCCCCTTTTCTCTTTTCCAGATTTTCCCACAGCATCTCTGCACTTTCCTTTTCTTCCTGTATTTTTGAAGCTTTTATGTTGTCTCTTACGTAAAGAGCATTTCTCCCCCTTTACTTTCTATCCTGTCCTGTCTAAACAGAGTATACCCTGGTACAGCCACATCTCAGTTCTAGTTATCATCAAAACAAGTTTCTGATTTAATAAAGTTTACTTAATTGCAGAAAAGAAACAGGTTTCTGTGATGGCTATTAAGTACAGGTCTGCATCTGTCATGATGTCTTCCAAGTCCACAATCTTGTTGCCCTGATTGCGAGCATTGGCTGACATGACTTTCCAGATGGTGTTCCCATTTATCTTATTTTTTGCCCTTTGCCCACCCTTTTTGTGTCCCCAATTTTTCCCAACTCTAGGCTTTACTTCTCTTTCTTGTTTCACCTATTTTTGGTTCCTTTTGGGTTTCTGCTTCATCCAAAATATTATAGTTAGCCTTGTGAATTTGTGGAGGGGAATAGTTTCTGTCTCCCAGTCTAATTCCACCTCCCCCCTTATTCAGTTTAAATGCTTAGCAGTGAAGCATTTAAACCATTTTCTGAGGACTGCAGCCCCCCACCTGGATGGATGCAGGCCATTGCCCCAGTACAAGCCCTCATCTCTCCAGGTGGGACCCCAATCTCCAATGAACATGAACCCTTCTTCTCTGCATCAATTTCTCAGCTATGTGTTTAATATCCTGATGCAGAGAATCATACCTTCTCCTCTGTCATAGGCTGGTAGCCCTTCTGAGAATGTCACCGATCATGCCAGCTGCCGAAGCCTTCTCTCCAACATCCTAAACCCCTCTTGTACTACATCTGGCTCATCGCTAACCAGGTCATTTGTCCCCAGGTGGACAATGACATCCAGCTCTGCCTCCCTCGCTACTCACCCAGAGATCCTGATGATCTCCTTTCCATCCTTGTGTGCCCTGGTGCCTTGAAGGCACTGAATCTCTTTCTCCTCATCCCTACTTTCTCCCAGCTCTATCCCCTAATAATGGAATCACCTACTAGGATATACTTCCTCCTCCTCTGGGGTCTCCTATCATCTCCCTTGGGGCCTTCACTAGGAAGGATCTCAACGTCCCTTATGGCCAAAACTGCAGGTGTCTCAGTGGGACATTTCCACTATACCAGGATGGTGTATGGATTTTGCAGCATAACTGGTTGTGGATGTGTCTATCTTCCACCACTCTAACCCTCCCTGAGCCCAACATCATCCAGCCACTCCTCCTGGGCAAACTCTGAGATAGTGGCAGTGCACTAGGTGGTCTCTGGGTTGGGGAGAGGTATCCAAACCCAAGTCATCTTAGCCCTGAGTCTGCAACCTCCTCCCTTGACCCTGAGAGGTGCACACACATATAGGGCAGCAGTGCAATTTCCAGAAGGTGTCCAAGAAGACTGCTGCCCCACAGCTGCTACATTGCACCACTCCTCTAATCCTTTCCTGTTTGCTTCCTCTTATTACCTCATTTATTTCTTTAGTTTTTGTTGACTGGGTAAGTGCACTAGGCAAATTCTGCCTATTTTTAGGCATGACCCAGGAGGGGATACAGATGAATGCCAACTGACCTTAACCAGATTAAGCTGTTGGTGGCATGTTTAGTAGATAGGGGATGTATCAAAACGCAAATTTCCCTACTCTTCCCGCAGGGGGCCTTGCTTCCTGTGAGCAGAGGGGACTCCTTTGACTGTGGGACAAAGATGGAGGATGGATTGCTGGAGTTTCTCAGTCTGCCAGAAGCTGAAGATGAAGAAGTTTGTATCCTTTTAGGAGAAACAGCACTAGACCAACAAAAGAAGATTCAAGATGTCAACCAGCAAGAAAATGCAAGTATTTCTGAAGAATTAAGGTTACAACAAGATATAGTGAAACAAGAATCACACCTAGAACTGTTAATATCAGATGCTGAGACTAGTTCTGAAGTGAAATTGTCGGATTTACATACAGAAGAAGAAAAGAAATGAAAAAGAACTTGTCAAAGACCAGGTACTAGTCCAATAAAAAAAGGCCTTTTCCATGACTCACCTTCTTATCCATTACCCAGTTCCCTCTCACAAGACTCTGTTTTAATGCCTTTCACAGTGGAGGATACTAATTGGAAACCTGAAGCAGCATTAAAAAAAGCAGGATGACTCTACAAAAATGATATATGGATTCCAGATCCAAGCATTCCCATACCTGGAATTGAACTTTCATAAGACAGGTCCTTATTTCTGACTCAGACTGAAGGTCAAACTGAAACAAGAAGAGATGGACTGCACCACAAAGATAGTACATTGTCAGCAAGATCAAAGGGTGTGGCTCTGGCCTTTGATGATACTGCGCCAGATGCTATCAATGACAGCAGGAGTAAGCTGCTATCAGAGAGGTTACAAGAACCAGGCACACAGCCTGAAACAATGACAAAGGATACTACAATTTCCATGGGGCAGTGAAACACACCAGGTAAGCCTTCTTCCTTTACTTCTGAAACACCTATGAATAATACTGGGTAACCGGGTAAAATAGGAGAAAATGAAAGGCCTCCTAGCTTTGCAAATCTGTTTAGAAAGCCAGAAGAAGCTGCAAGAAGACATTTTGCAGTTCATATCTATTACAAAGGAGGACTAGATTTGCTTCCAGATAGGAACTACGTTGGGAAAAAATTAATTATTGAGTCTCTACACTTTACACCTTCAGAGGTCCATGCTTTTATACATGCCCTGGGAGACCGCAATTTCGATGTCAGTTTCAGATGGGCAGCATTATTAGACAGATTTTGGGCAGCTTATTACAGAGTTAAGAACATACCATTATGGAAACCGTTTGTGGCAATACCCATCACCAGATCCACTGCAAAAGTAATTGCCATTCTATTTCGAAATGCGGGGGTAAATGTCCTAGATAATATTTATTGGCTTGAGAAAAGGTGTAATGTAAATGGAATCCCAGATGCTATCATAGATGAAAATGGTTTCTGGATGGGGGGGCTGGAAATTTTCTTTGCAATTAAAAATGGAGGAAAATGGCATACAGCATCTGCCAAATTGTTTTTATATTGGGAGAGATGGGGTATACTTTTTTACCCAGGTCAGCTCCGCTCATGTTATCAGTGTGGCTGTACATCCCACCTTAATTGAGACTGTACTGAGATGAAGTGTTCTGTTTGTGGGGCTTTGGGCCATTCTGCCACTACCTGTGTAGTTCCTCTGACCTGCAATTTATGTGGGGCAGAAGATCATGTCTTTGCTTCCTGCCCATGGGCAGCTCATAACACCTCAGATTTCATGGAACATGATTACTATATTAATAAAGCTATTCGATCTCAGTCCTCTACAACAATCAACTCAAGTAGCTCTGAACCTCCAACAAAAGAGCAACAAATGCTTTATAGGCATCCACAGCAATCTAATTTACACTCAAATGAATACTGAGACTCTGTTCCAAGGTCTAGGTCACCAATGCCCCTTCCCCCTCCTCCAGCTCGAGTAGAAGAAAAATTGGATACTTCCAACTCCTTGACAAAAGGACTCAGATTTCCAGCCTGTTCCAAAAAAAGGACATGTGCAAAAAAATCTGCAACCAAAGCTCTGAATCCACTGGTTAGTAAAACCAATCAATATGAGCCCTTACAAAGTTGGGGTGATAATATGGAAGAAGAGGATACAGATGCATCTCTACAATCCATTCAAAGTGACCCACCATTAGAAAAACCAGAACAACAGCACAGAAGAGAATAACCAGATCTCAAAGGAAAAAGAACTCTTAATCTCTTCTTGTTAAATAGTGGCTGCTACATCTCTAAGCATTGCTAGTCTGAATGTGAATAGTATAAGATTGAACTTTAAAAGGCAGGCTACCAATCCTATAATACAATCTCTACTTCATAATGTATATTTTTGCAGGATACATGGTTATATTCTTATCATGATACATTATTGGCATCAAGAGATTGGTTCACAGGGAAATCCTTTTGGTCATTGGGTCAGGAACATTGCTCAGGTTTAGGCATTTGTTTTACTATACCAAATTGCTCACTTCAAAAAATGGTTGACATAGAACCTGGAAGGGCAATGATGTTAGACATTAATATCCAAGGTGTATATTATACATTAATTAATATCTATGGACCCCAGCAAAAAGCGAGAAGAGTGGAGCTTCTTACGAAAATATAATCTTTTTGATTTACAAGTAAACAAATCATCTGGGGGGGATTTTAATATCAACATCCAAACCAAAGGAAATCATAAAATATATTGTGATATTAATGAATTGAAGCAAATTCTTAAACAAGCATCGCTCAAAGAAGGGTTTTCTACAAATATTAAACCTACTTTTTTCAGAGGGTCTTTAAAATCATGAATTGATTATTGTTTTATTTCAGGCCAGTTACCCATTTCAAGAGCACAAATCCATGTAATAGAGTCATCTGATCATTGTTTACTTAGCCTTCAAACTGCGCTGCATCCATCTTACCTGCATGGTAGAGATATTTGGAGATTTAATACAAGCCTACTTGAAAATCCAAAATTCCTTCAGTTATTAAAAGAAACATTAGAAGATCGAGTATCGGTAATTTTTTTTATGTGACTCCCTCTTTGATTGGTGGTCTGACACAAAATTGTGTCTAATTGATTTTTGCAAAAGTCAATCTCACCTTTTTGCATACAGACAGCAACAAGATTATATTAGTTTAAGGGATAAACTAAATAGCCTAGTATCACAAATAAATGACTGGAAGTTAATTGGTACAGATGTAATTTCAAACTTAAAAAATAAATTAACCGATTTGCAATATGATAGACAGAAATCTCTAATTAAGGAGCAACAGTTTGGGACATAAGGGAAAATAAATCAAATCAATCCTTTTGAGGACTGCAAAACAAGAATTCTAAAAACATATGGATGGAAATGAAAATGTGGTCACACTGGGATTTGAACTCTGGTATGCCGTTCCAGTGCTCTAACCATTAAGCTGCAGGCCCACTGGTTACAGCATCCGAAGAACTTCCTATTTCACAGTCACACATTCCTTTCTCTCTAGTGTTGCTTAATCTGCAACCAGAAACCAATTTAGAAATACCACTACTTCTCCTTGGTTTAAAAAAAAAACTATATACCTTGCAGGGGTTAAAATGCACTGAGAAGTAGTGGTATTTCTAAATTGGTTTCTGGTTGAAGATTAAGCAACACTAGAGAGAAAGGAATGTGTGACTGTGAAATAGGAAGTTCTTCGGACATTGTAACCAGTGGGCCTGTAGCCTAATGGTTAAAGCGCTGGAACAGCATATCAGAGGTCCAGAGTTCAAATCCCAGTGTGCTCACATTTTCCTTTCTCATTTCCATCCTTGGTTTAAAAAAAACTATGTACCTTGCAGGGGTTAAACTGCGCTGAGAAGTAGTGGTGTTTCTGGTTGCAGATTAAGCAACACTAGAGAGAAAGGAATGTGCGACTGTGAAATAGGAAGTTCTTCGGACACTGTAATCAGTGGGCCTGTAGCTTAATGGTTAGAGAGCTGGAACGGCATACCAGAGGTCCGGTGTTCAAATCCCAGTGCACCCACATTTTCCTTTCTCATTTCCATCCTTGGTTTAAAAAAATATATATACCTTGCAGGGGTTAAACTGCACTGAGAAGTAGTGGTATTTCTAAAAACATATGGAGGCATTGCAAAAAGAGGCGGACCTATTAGTCTCAGGCAGGGAAATGTTGACAGTTTTAGAAAATGATATAAGTTCCAAATTTGGTCATTTGTTTATGGTTTCTGAGGATATGGTACTGCTTTTGCAAGCAGCAAACCCCCCTAAACTAACACAGCAACAACAAGCAACCTTAATACAGGATTTGTCAGCTGAAGCGCTAAACTTGGTGATTACAGGATTGCACAATAATACAGCCCTGGGTGCTGATGGACTCCCATTGGATTTTTACAAGGTACTATGGACATATATTCCAGCTATCCTAGTACAAGTATATAATGCCTTTTTATCAGAGGATGGAATACTAAACTCAATGTATGAAGGCCTCATGATATTCCTTCATAAGAATGGAAATACAACTTTAATTAATAACTTGAGGCCTATCACTTTATTAAATCTAGATTTTAATTTTTTTTCTAAACTCCTATGTAATAGAATAACATAAACCATGGATAATTTAATACACCCTTCACAATTCTGCTCAATACCCGGTCGACACATTTATGATGCCCTGTCACTATTAAAAGAATTATTTATTTCTACTTCAGAAAACTATAACACTGGATATTTAATCAATTTTGACCAAACAAAGACTTTTGACAGGATATCACAGGAGTATTTATTGGAGACGTTGCAAGCATATGGGTTTCCGATGGAATTTTTTAATTGGATAAAACTATGTTATGCTTTAGCTTATGTTAAACCATATGTAAATGGCTGGGTGAGAAAGATCTGTTTTACCAGAAGGGGGGTTCATCAAGGTTGCCCCTTTAGCCCGATATTGTTTGTTTTAGCGCTGGATCCAATAGTCAGGATATTGAATAAATCACCATTAATAAATGGAATATGGTACCCAGGGTTTGGTACCCTAAACACAATTGAGTATGCTGAAGATTTATGTGTTCTCTTTTTAGATGAACATACTGGAATATTAATCTGTAAAGTATTGCTATCTCTATTACCAACAGTTGGGTCAAGTATAAATAAATGTAAGAGTGTCTGCCTTAAGCTAGCGGGAAATACAGAAAATGAAACCTATACTGAAGACATTTACATCTCAGAGACCCCACAGAAAATCTTAAGGTTATACTTTGGGACAATTGATATGGCAGAATACAACTGGGAGTTATGCATAAATAAAGGGAGGGGGAGGGTAAGGTTCATAGTCAAATTGGAAGATGGGTAAGAAAAAGAGAATTTGTATGATTAAAACCTTTTTTGTACCTATATTTTTATGTATCAGCCATGTTTTTTTGTTACCCAAAAAGTTTGAAACCTCATTATTAGCTTGCTTCTTCACAGGATTCTGTGGAAGCAGGCTAAACCCAATAAAAATAAATACATTATATCTAGACATAAAATCAGGTGGAATGATTATGATTCAACCAGTAGTAATTTTTTATCAGCCTTTGCAGCATCAAATTTACAGCCCATAATTCGTGTCACAAATAAACCATGGCAACAGCAAATAGTTAACCATCTACAACAAATCCTACTGGAATGGCAAAACATATCTTTTATACATAAGAAAAAAAGAAAATATAAACTACTTCCTGAACGGAATTCACTTTTTGATCATATACGTGCATGGCACATAAAATACACAGATGTGGCTCAATATTCTAGGAAAGGATTGTATCAAGTTATGTTACAAAGTAATTTTTATGAAGCACCTGTCACACAATTTTCGGATATAGAATGAACAAAAATAACAGATAGGCTAGTGGACTGTAGAATCCCAAAACATATGTGGGATATTGTTTGGCTGGGTGTCCATAACAAAATTAATATGAGAGGAAACCACAAACACAAACACATCTCAGAATGATACTGTTTTAGGATTTCAGGTATTGTGCAAATAGAATCAGTAACTTGTTTATATTTTGAATGGCCGTTTATTAAAGAGTTCTGGGGATTGTGAGGAGACTACTGGAAAACATTTCCATTCTCAAAATGGTTAGATACAGTAGTAACCACAGATATTACCAGCTATTTCCTGAAAATTCTGTGATATTTCTGGAGAAATCTACTGCTTTCTGCATTACAGCAGTAGGAGCAACAGAGAGAAACTGTTTAGAAATTTCGTGAAATATCTGGAAATAGCTGGCAATGTCTGTGGCTACTACTGTAGGCAATTATTTTATGGTATATTTCCTTCAGCATGGCAAAAATACAATACAAGTAATCTGAACATTTTTGCAGCTTTCATTCTGTATTGGACTTAACAAGTTAGGTATAGGTTTCTCTATCAGCAACAAGACCTCTCTCTTGCCATACTATTTTCTTTGATTCAAAATGATATTACGCATCTTAGAAATACTGAATTTGTTTCTTTTGAAAAGAGGTATCTGGGAGAGGTATTGGCATTTTGTTTCCCAAAATAGTTTCTTTACTGATTTTCTATCTAGATAATAATTATGGGCTTAAAAATGTTGGAAAATTTTGTGGAAAAATTAATAAAGCCACAAGGGTCCTATTTGATGTAAATAAGAATGTTTAAGGAAAAAAAAGCTTTTCTTTTTGAATATAAATCAATAAGGGGAAGGAGATTCCTTCACTGACAAAAGTTAAAAGGTTGAAATTGGATGTAGCACTTTTAAGGACTGTGTTTCAATCTCAAACAATGTCTGATATAATGTTTTGTTAACATATGAATTATGTTAAAAAAAAGAATACTCCCTACTTTTATAGTAGGGCGGAGGGGGTGGTTTTATTCATTGACTTTTGTTTCATACCACTCTGTGGTGTACTACCTATTTCTGTTTTGCATTTGCAATCACTATGAATTCATCCATAGGATTCCTTTTTGTATAATTTTTGTCTTGAAGCCTTAAGTAAAATTCCCCTACTCTTTTAGTGGGAAGGGGGAGGGGGTTTGTTTACAATTTTTTTCTTATGTTTGCTGTGTATGTATGATGTAATATTTAATGTTTCCAATTTTATTTTTTTGGGATTTTGTATGAAGTAATACTAGTTTGTATGTATTTTCCTTTGAAGTTCTAAATAAAAAATTCCCCTACTCACAGGTAGGGGAAGCTCTGACATCCTGGTCCTTGGCCAAGATGGCAGAGCTTTTGGATCCAGGAGGAGATGGACATGGGATTACTACAGAAATAGAGGAGATGGCCTCTTCCTCTGTTCTAACACAGCTAGAGGTGACTACTGTTGGAGGAAAAACAATTCTGGAATCTGAAGTGCAGATTGCAAAGCCTGCACATTTCACAATGGATGGCACTGGAAACGGTCAAGGAAACAGACATGGTCATTGAAACAGAAATGGTCAAAGAACTTTACCTACAATTTCAATGCATGATGTGCTGAGCAAGGACCGACAAGTTGGACAGCAGTTTCAGTCCAGAAGTGAGTATTTGTGAGTGCTCCTAGCAGAAGAAGAACACCGCGAGCACAGCATGTGAACTGGAGGCTCATCAGGTAAAACCGATGAAATGGAGCTCGAGCCATATGGGGATCATTCATCTATGTCTGCGATCCCCTAGATTGGAGTGACATGTGTGAGTGAATCCAAGGGTTGTGAGATACCAGATACGCCACATCGGACTGAAGGGACCACACAGGAGAAGCTTTCACAACCAGAGCAGGGAAGTAAAGATTTGCTTACAGTTATTACAAATGCTGTAGAGATACAGAATGTTATGGGAACAAAAGGGGTTGGAGGGAGAAATATAGACATGATGAACTTTGATGGAATGAATTTCCAGGAAATAAACATTGCAGCACCATGCACTACGGGTGCGGGAGAAGGGCAAATTAGTTTAGAATCTGTACCGGAGAACCTGAAATATAATGATAACATTCTGATAACAGTACGAATGGTAGCTGAAGCCCTAAAATCTGCAGGATGGGCAAAACACTCTAAAAATCAACCATGGGTGTCTCCTGAAAGAACCTGTATGGATCAGATGGATCCCCGAGAACTTCCCCCTTCCCTAGAACTTATTAACTGCCCTGTATTGTTCCCTATTTCACATACAAATCCCTCAGTTTCCCCCAAAAGCAACCAAAGATTTGACCACAACACACCTCCTACTGACACAGTAAATGTACCTAGAGCTCCAACTCCTGAAGCTGTTAATTTGAATTCAGAACCTACATCAGGGGAGCACAATAATAACAGCTGTAACACTAGGTTATCTGAAACCAGGTGCCATGTTCCAAACAACAGAACATACGCAGGCCTCTTCCATGCACCCCCAGAACCCACCAGAAGATGAAATGTGGTTCATATTAAATACAAATGTGGATTAGATACATACCTTGACTGTATTTATGGTGGTGGCACACTCCTTAAAGAAAGTCTAGGCTTCCGGCACATGACATTTATGCTCTGATACACATCTCTGGAGATTCTAATTTTGATACCAGCTTTAAGACAGCAGACAGTCTTGAACTTTTCTGGGAAAGGTATCAGCCACTAAGAAGAACTCCAGAATGGAGGGCATTTGTTATTATCCCTCTTACAAAGCCTGCTTACTGTACGATAACAGTGTTGTTTAAAAATGAGAGGGTAGCTATATCTGACATTCTTTTTTGGTTGCTTGCCAAGTGCACAGTGCTTGGGTTACCAGATCCTATTATTGACTCCAAAGATATTTGGACAGGGGGTGGCGTATACAGGTCTGCCTACCGTAAGAGAAAGGCTTAATCCAACATGTGCCTAGTTGCTTTTATCTGGGGAGGGACCGAGGGTTTATCTTCTATTTAGGGCAACCAAAATCATGTTTCTGCTGTGGAACACACACGCATTTGAGCAGTGCATGCGATAAACTGAAGTGCTCACTATGTGGAGGGATTGGAAATGTGGCCTTTACATGCCAGACTCCTGTGGTATGCAATCTATGTGAAGAAACAAGCCATACCTTTAAGGATTGCCCATGGACATCACATAATGCTGAAAAAGATGGATCTGATGAAGCAGAGGACAATACCTCAGCTCAGAATCGTCCTGATATGAACCCAGACCCACAACAACAGCTTTCCACATGAAATCCCTCATTGTCATTTCAACACTTATCACCCTCAGTAGGCACCCCCAAGGTTTGGGAATACGCCCAATCTACTGCCCCAGTGAGATGAAACTAAGCGGGTATTGCTTCCTCGGAAAGAGATACTCTGGTAGAGATAGAAGAAATACAGCTGTCCCAAGAATCCATGGATGGCAATGCAGGAGGACACAATGCTCAACCAGGAATATCTAAAGATCATGTTCAAACTATGCCATCCCCACAGATGGAGGAGTGGGAACAACAGAAAACCAGAAGAGTGACCCATAGTTCTTCACAAAAACTTGGCGGACAGTTTATTTTAAAGAAAGACGAAGGATTTTGCATGAATAATAATTAATAATAATAAAACTTTATTTATAAGGTGCCTTTCCAAAACCAATGTGCCAAACAGGTTTAATAACAAACAGCATTTGTACAAATTGCAGCAAATTAGTTAGTTCACAAACATCCAAAAGCATTTATATTAAAACAGTCAATCACCAAATGCCTGGTTCCATAAATGTTTTTTAAAGCCCGTTTAAAACCCTCCACAGTCGTGCACTCATATAACTGGCAGGGTAGAGAATTCCAAAAAGAAGGGACTGCATGAATAAATGCCTGGGCCCCGGAAAATTTCAAACAAACTCTTGGAATCTCTAGCAACCCCATGCCAGTTGAGCGGAACAATCGCCTGGGGCAGTAAGGAATCAGAAGCTCTTTCAGGTAGTCAGGGCCCTGACCACGTAGGGCTTTATAAGTCAAAAGGCAGACTTTAAAGGTGATTTGCCATTGTACAGGCAGCCAGTGAAGACCACGCAACACCAAAGAAATAAGACAGAACTGAAAGGTTCCTGTCAAAGCTGGGCTGCTGCATTCTGTACTAGCTGCAAATGATGAATTTCAACCCCCGAAAGCCCTAGGTACAGGGAGTTACAGTAATCCAAACAGGAGGACACAAAGGCATGAACCAGCATGGGAAGGTCGCTGGACGGAACAAGGTGCCTAATCCTGGTGATGTTCCTCAGATGATAAAAAGAGATCTTGACAACAGCCGACACCTGTGAATGCAGGATCAGCCCTCATCAAAGATTACCCCCAGGTTACGCACTTGTTCAGAGGCCAGGAGTAGTTGACCCCCAAGGAATAATCCTGAAGGGGAACCTACCCCAGACCCCCATAGCCAGCGTTCTGGGCCCACAACCAGCACTTCAGTCTTTCCTGAGTTCAGCTTCAACCAGCTTGAAGCCATACACTCCTGGATTTCACCAAGCAGTTATTAAAGACTGAGAGAGCTCCTTTCTGGTTGGGTGCAAAAGAAAGGTATAGCTGGGTATCTTCAGCATAGCAGTGAAACCTCAGCCCATACCTCCTTACAATGTCTCTGAGGGGCAGCATATACAGTATACTGCGAACAACATAGGGGACAAAACCAATCCCTGAGGAACCCCACAGGACAGAGGAACTGGGTCCAAAGAATAAATCCCGGACACCACCCTCTGAGTTCTTCCAGTGAGGAAAGATGTAAACCACCTGAGGACTGTACCTGACAGGCCACAGATGTACCTCAGACAGTCAAGCAACACCACATGGTCCACAGTGTGAAATGTTGATGAGAGATCAAGAAGGACCAAGATGAAACAGTTCTTTCGACCTCTAGCCATCAAGAGATAATTGAGCACCCGAACCAGTGCTGTCTCGGTACTATGCTTTTTTTGAAAACTGGACTGGAGGGGTTCATAGATGTCATGGATGTTCAAATGGCTCTCCAGTTGCACAGCCACCGCCTTCTTAATCACCTTCCCTAAAAAGGGAAGGTTAGAGATTGGTCTGTAGTGCGCATGACAGTTTGGGTCCAAAGAAGCCTTCTTCAGAAGGGGTGTTACCACGCCTCCTTCAGGGAGCTAGCAAACTCACCTGTTTCCAAGGACCACCAAACTCTCTCTGGAAGGACCAGGCCAATGGAATCAATACAACTCACAATTAGGGAAGTTGGTACAGGGTCCAAACTACAGTAGGTTGGATGTGCATCTTGGACAATCCTCATGACATCCATGAACTCAGGGCAGTCGAAGGTACTCCAGGAAAGCTGAAGGCCAGTGGCCAAGTGCTGATCACTAGCAACACCCATAGAGTGTGCAGGCTGAAGAGTTGCCCTGATGTAGGCCACCTAAGTTGCAAAGAACAGAGTAAGCTCATTGCACTCTATTTGTGAAACCATTTTCCGAACTCATAGACAAGCTGGGTTGCACAGCCTGTCCACATTTCAGAAATGCTGAGCTGGTTGGTTCAGAGCAACTGCAATCTCTCTTTACAGGAACTGTGCCTTCTTATGGGAGAATGCAGATTAATAGACTTGACAATGATCCATCAACATAAGGTGATCGGCATCAAGGGCAGATCTCCGCCTGCAATGCTCTAACCTTCGTCATTGTCGCTGCATCTCTTTCAAGGTCCCATCGAACCACAGAGACTGAGGGTGAAGGGAGAGAGGATGAACACGGACAGGAGCAATGACATCCAGGGCCACCACAATGGCCATGTTATAGGCCACCATGAGGTCCTCTGGGTCACTGTTTGCAATAATAATGGATGATAGGTCAATCATTGCCATAAGGCTGTCAGAGTTAATATCTCATAAAGGGCAGTATTTAACCATCTCCACAGGGGTAGACCTTCAAGGAGGGGCACTAAAATTGAACCCCAGTGTGTAGTGATGAAGAATGTATGAAACATAGAAACATAGACTTTGACGGCAGATAAGGACTGCTTGGTCCATCTAGTCTGCCCATTTCCCTACCTACAGGATAGGCTGCAGATCCTAGTTAACCAACAGCCTATTTCTTCCCACCCCCCACAAGAATTGTCTTATGTCTGTCCCATGCATTCTTGAATTCTCCCACAGTTTTAGACCCCAAAACCTCCTCAGAAGGCTGTTCCATGCATCCACTACCTCTCTGTGAAATAATACTTCCTCACATTGCCTCGAACCGCCTCCTATCTTTAAATTGTCTCCCTTGTTCTTGCACGCCTCTTTTCTGAAAGATGCTGCCTCTTGGACTTTGTTGATTCCACTTAGGTACTAAAGTTTCTATCATGTCCCCCTCTCCTTCTTTCCTCAAGGGTATACATATTAAGCACCTTTAGTCTCTCCTCATACGGCTCCTCTTGCAGACCCTGCACCATTTTAGTTGCCCTCCTCTGGACTACCTCTATCCTGTCTATGTCCTTGCAGAGATGGGGTCTCCAGAACTGGACACAGTACTCCAGATGGGGTCTCACCAACTGTCTGTACAGAGGGATAACAACTTCCTGTTTTCTGCTGCTGTTGCCTCTCTCTATACATCACAGTATACCCCCCAGCCCTCCCTACTGCCTTCTCACATTGCTTGCTAACCTTAAGGTCATCTGATATGATTACCCCAGGTCCCTTTCCTTTTTGTTGTTGTTACTACCTCCCCACCCATTGTGTATTCTTCCCTGGGTTCTTGTTCCCAGGTGCATTATTTTTCACTTCTTTGCATTGAATCCTAGCTACCATACTTCTGATCATTCCTCCAACCTTGCCAAGTCCCTTTTCATCCTTTCAACGCCTCCTTGTGTATCAACCCTGTTGCAGATCTTTGTGTCATCTGCAAAAAGGCATACTTTTCCTTCCAGTCCCTCTGCAATGTCACTGATGAAGACATTAAAAAGTACAGGGCCCCAATACTGAACTCTGCAGTACCCCACCCCACTAGTAACCCCTCTTTCTTCAGAGTGGACTCCATTTACAACTACCTTCTGTGTCCTGTTGTGCAGCCAATGTTTTACTCAGGCTACCACCCTGGGACCCAGTCCCAGGCTGGTTCATTTGACTATTAATCTTTTGTGTGGGACTGTGTCAAATGCCTTGCTAAAGTCTAGGTAGGCCATGTCCACAGCCCCTCCCTGGTCTACTACTTTGGTTACCCAGTCAAAGAAATCTATTAGATTGGTCTGACATGACCTTCCCGCTATGAACCCATGCTGCCTTGGGTCCCGTGCTCCACTGGCCTCTAGGCGCTCAACTATTCTTTCCTTCAGAAGTGACTCCATCACTTTCCCTACCACAGAGGTCAGACTGACAGGTCTGTAGTTTTCTGCCTCTGTCTTGGTCCCACTTTTGTGAAGGGGAATCACATCCGCCTTCCTTCAGTCCTCTGGTACCACACCATCCTCCCATGATTTATTAAAAAGAGTAGCCAGTGGATTCACTAGTTCCTCCCTTAATTCTTTTAAAATTCTGGGGTGAATTCCATCAGGACCCATTGCTTTGTCCACCTTCAGTTTTAGGAGTTCTTGCAGAGCCCTTTTTTCTGTGAAAGGACTGGGATCGACCCCTCTATCAAGAGTGCTTCTGTTAATTGGATTAGGCACTTCCCCTTCCTCTTTTGTGAATACTGAGCAGAAATATTCATTCAGTATCCCTGCTTTTTTACTATCCCCCTCTGCCCACCCACCGTTCCTTCTATTCAGCCTCACTATCCCTCCCTTTGTCTTTCTACGCTCGCTGATGTACCTATAAAAGGTTTTATCCCCCTTCTTAACTGATTTGGCTATCTTTTCCTCAGTTTGGGCCTTTGCTATTCTGACTTCCCTCCCTGCTTCCTTCTGCCTTAACCAGTACAGCTCTCTGTCCTGCTCCTTCTGTGTTTCCTTATACTTCCGAAATGCTATCTTTTTCTTCCTGACTTTAACAGCCACCTCTTTTGAGAACCATAGTGGCTTTTTTTTATTTCATTTTGATTTGTTTATTGGCTTCACACAAAGGCTTGTTGCCTCTGTGATGGCAGTTTTGATGATTACCCATTGTTGCTCCACACCTCCTTCTAGCCTGTTTGCTAGTGCTTTTCTGAGGCACTCTCCCATCTTGTCAAAGTCAGCCCTCCTAAAGTCCAGTACCCTCACTTTTGTATGGCTTGACTCTGTAGCTGAGTTTAATGTGAACCACACTGTTTGATGGTCACTTGTTCCCAGATGGCAACCCACTTCTAGATCTGAGATCCTCTCACTGCCCCTGTTTGAGAGTACGAGATCTAAGATTACTCCCTCATGAATGGGTTCCGAAACTAGCTGTCTGAGGCCAGCCACCTGTAGGGCATCAAGAATGGCCCTGCTCTTGGATGTGGCTGCAGCAAATGTGCTCCAGTTAACATCTGGCATATTCAGGTCTCCCATCAACAGTATCTCCCCTTTCTCTGCCATTCTAAGAATGCCTTCTATCATATCCTTGTCCATTCCCTCCCCCTGACATGGGGGTCTGTACACAACCCCTGTGCGGATTGTGGTGCCCTTTCCAGTCTCCAAGGTGACCCACAGTGCCTCCTCTCCTCCCTGTTTACTCTTTTGTTCAGTTGCTTTTATCCCTTCCTTTACATAGAGAGCTACTCCTCCCCCTCTTCTCCCCTGCCTGTCTCTCCTGTAGGTTATGTACCCTGGTATGTTAACATCTCAGTCATGGTTCTCTGTGTACCATGTTTCTGTGACTGCTACGATATCCAGGCATCCCTCTTCCATCAAGGCCACCAGCTCAGGGAGCTTGTTGCCCAGACTACGGCATTGGTACTCATTACCCTCCATTTCCTGATGGCCTTACTCCCTTTTGCCCCATCCCTGTCCTTCTTGCCTTTGTCACTTTCTCCATTTACCCCAGCCCTTCTCCCTATCAACACCTCTATGTTGGTGTTTGCCACACTTACTACAGTGATTATTTGGGGGGGGCTAGGATTTCCCTGCTCCTTTCCAGTGCCTCCTCCCATGGCTAGTTTAAATGCTTGCCAATGAAGCATTTAAACCTGTCACCTAGGATCCTGGTTCCCCTCCCAGACAGATGCAGCCCATCATGCCAGTATAGGCTTGCATCACTCCAGGTGGACCCCCAGTCCCCAATGAAGCCAAATCCCTGAGCTCCACACCAGTTTTTCAACCACTGATTGAATCCCATGGTGCGGAACACCCTAGCCTCTCCTATGCCATAGATGGGCAGCACCTCCGAGAAGGTTACCATGTGTGCTACTTGACCAAAGCCCTCCCCAACTCCACAAACTCTTCCTGCACTTCTCTAATCCCTTTCTTAACCAGGTCATTTGTCCCTAGGTGGACAATAACATCCAGATCCCTCCTGGCAGCTGTCTGCAAACCCTGAGGATTCGCCTCCTGTCCCTCCAAGCCACGGCGCCCAGGCAGCACCTTACCTCCCTCTCCCTTCCTCCCCAGTTCTACCTTCCTAACAATGGAGTCCCCCACCAGGAGTTGTTTCCTTCCCTTGCAGGGTCCCCTGCCACCCTCCTGTGGGTCTCCTTTGTGGAGGTTCCCAGCATCCTCCTTGGTCTCCACTGCGGGTGCCTCCAAAGAAGAACCACACTTTGCCAGACTGGCATAGGAATTGTGGAGAGGTACAACTGGAGGGATGCACCTCTGTTCCACCACCCTCACCCTCCCTGAGCCCACTGTGGTCCAACCACTCCTCTTTCTTGGCAACCTCTGAGGCAATGGCAGTGGCACTGGTGGTCCCTGGATGGAAGAGGAGGTCCCACAAATCCTGGCCAACTCAGCCTGGAGATGAGCAACCTCCTCCCTCAGTCCAGAGAGGTGCCTGCAGATGGGACAACACCACATCCTCCAGAACATCTCCCGGAAGACTGCTGCTCCACAGCCACTGCACTGCACCACTCCAATCGTGTCTTATTTCTGGCCCCTTAACTGTTTGCAATCCTTACTCTTTCCTCTGTTTTTTTGTCTCTCCTTACTTTCTGCCTGTGTGCCCTTTAAGCTCCTGATTGTCCTGTTCTGAGACAAGAATATCCTATATTTCTCAGTAGACCACTTACTTGCTCAGAGGCAGACCTCCAGCAGCTAGAGGGGGCCGGAGAGCTACTCTTGCCCTTCTAGGATGGTGGGTCTTTGGTGGTTCTGTGATCACTCACTTCCTGCTCCCAAACAGGAAGTTCCTGTTGTCAGTCAAATCCTGTGCCTATAAAAATAGAACTAGCTTTGGATGGGAGGGTGGAGGGGAGGTAAGGAGGGCAATATAGTCCCATTAGAGAAGTCCAGTCACACAACAGTCCTTTCTCCTGGTGTCTTCTGACAAGCTATTAGCAGAATCTTTCTAAGGCAGTCTTTAAATGTAGCTTCCTTCTAGCTAAGCCACTCCCCCTACTTACTAGATCTTTCTACAAGTAATTTAAACTGCACAGCTATCAAGTCCTTTCAATCACCTGAGATTTACACCTAGATAACTGTTCAGATAACCATTCAGTTCAGTTAACTCAGACACACACTTTTTTTTTGTTTTGTTTGTTGTTTTTTTTTACCCTAAATTAAAGGTCCAAGTACAAAAGTTCTTCTTCTTTAGTCCCAGCAGAGAAGTTCAGTCACACAGCAGTCCTTTCTCCTGGTGTCTTCTGCCAAGCTAGGATGAACAGGTTCACATTATTAGCCAAGAGGAAACAATGGGAGGAAGATGGGTAAGATTCAGATACATCCTCCTTAATTTCTTCACAAATGGAGAATAAGATGGACTCCAATGTGTCCCTTCAGAAGGCGAGAGGAGGGACGAAGAAAAAAAGATATCCAAAAGAGCCACCACAAAAGTTACAGGGTCAGAGGAAATTGGAGCTGGTGATAGCTCTATCACATGACCATGGAGTTTCACCTTACACTGGGGTCCATCAATGTGAACAGTATTAAAAACCAGAAGAAGAAACAAACAACCTTCTTTATCATTGAAGATCACCAGTTGGATAGACACACACCTGCACTCATTAAGAGAAGCCCAATGAGCATCTAGGGAGTGGTTCAGAGGACTCTCATGTTGGTCCCTGGGGGAGGACGCTTGCTGTGGGGTGAGGTTTCTTATTCTGAGTCCTGACCTCAGAGTATCACACCTGATTGATTTGGTACCTGATAGGGCTTGTATTCTGCATGCAAGGATAGGGACTCATGATCTCCAGTTAATTAATATTTATAACTGCCAAACAAAGTATCAAAGGGTTGACCTGATGAAGAAAATCCAACCATATCTATATATGTCTAGAACAGTCCTCTTGGGGGGTGACTTCAATTGTATTCTATCACTATCAGATAAAACGGGCATAATACAAAAAATGTACACTGATTCCAATTTCTTGAATAGGTTGTACAAACAAGCATGGCTCAAAGACTGTGCGGCAGCCATTGGCCAGGTACCAGGTCATACATTTTTTAAGGGAAGATTGTCAACTCATATTGACTTTTTGTTTGCCTATCATTGGATCCCAGTGTTAGCTTTATCTGTACCTCCTTTTGAAAACTCACACCATAGATTAATAAAAACAACAGTGGGGAAGCCAACAAACAAACTTGCATCCAACCCAGTTTGGAGGTTCAATGTAGCTGTATTGGAAAATGTTGAGATTTGGCCAGCAATTTAATCTAAATAGGAAACCAGGAGTTCAGTGTTCGAATTATATGATAATTTTTTATTTTGGTGGCAAGACACCAAAAGAGATACTAAAGTCTTATGTAGTTCCCTAGCTAAAAAATCAGCAAATAACAAAAATTTAAATTATCTGAAAATAAGAGACAGGCTCCAGATGCTGTTATCCCGATCAGTCAAAACAGGGGAAGATCTTACTGAGGCCATTCAAGAGATCAAGACAGAGATGTGCAAATATCAATATGATAGAGCACAATCATTAATTGAGCAGAAATTTGGAACACAGGGTAAGGTGCAAAATGTCAACCTATGTGATAGCTGTGCACAAAGGGTAGAATCCAAATATATGGATAGCCTTAGAACAAATACAGGTTTAGTAGTGCATAAAGGGGATGAAATTGTTAACACAGTTCAGGAGTATGTGGAAGCATCTTTTAGTAGTCAGCCACCAAACCCAGACAGGATAACCAAGTTTCTTCACCAGTTAGAGATCCCTGGGCTACTAGAAGCTGATAAAAAATTATTACTATCCCCCATAACTAAGGGTGAGGTGGAAGATGTTATCAGTAAATTAGAGAAGGGGATTTCTCCTTGTCCAGATGGGTTACTGGGTGAATTTTATAAAAAAAACATGGATAGATTAAGTGATTTCATCGTGGTCATCTTTATTGATGTATTAGCAGGAGCAGTCCCTTTCCCAGCTGCATTGGCAGGCAGCCTATTAATCTTCTTACACAAAAATGAAGACAGGGCTGAGCTACAGAATTGGAGGCATAAACATCTAATCAATGCTGAGTGGAAAATATTGTGCAAAATAGTATGTAAAAGACTTGCTAATGTAGCTCAGGTTGTGATTTCTTCTGGTCAGGCATGTGGCATTCCCCAGTGTAGTATGGTGGACTTAGTGAGGACCATGAGAGAGACTTTTGATTGTCCAGAATCATCCAGATATTTGATCTCACTAGATTTGATGGAGTTCCACATGAATACTTGTGTAAAGTACTAGCACATTACGGAATCCCTGATTCATTTGTCCAATGGATAAGGACTTTATACAAAGAAGCTTTCTCGTGTCCTCTAGTTAATGGCAGAATTGGGAAACTTGTTAGGATTCATTGGGGGGGGGTACAACAGGGGTGTCCGTTGAGTCCCCTTTTTTATATCTTTTCTCTGGACCCTTTATTAAGGAAATTGAATGGGGAGAATGGAATTTCTCCTATAGAAGGCCCACGAGATCTAACCTTTCCATTTCCCTTGGCTTATGCAGATGACACCAATATTTTGGTAGCAGATTTAGTCTTGAGGGGGAGGGCTACTGAAGTGGTAGATTCATTCTCCAAAATTTCAGGATCTAAAATAAACAAACAAAAGAGCAAAGTATTGGAAATCCATAATCAAGGAGGAAATCGGCAAGAACTTGGGGGATACTTGCAGTAGATCCACCAACAAAGATGTTAGGGATTTGGTTCGGTCTAGGGATATGGCAAGTGTTAACTGGGAGGTAGCCATAAATCAGGCAGAAAAGAAGGTAGGAAGATGGAAAGGTTATCCAATGACCAAAAAAATGTGGGTATATATGCACAAGACTTTTTATTGTACCTCTCTTTTTATCTGTTAGTCAAATCTTTCTTTTGCCAGTTAAACTGCAGGCTAAAATGTATAGTGCAGCATTCCAACTAATTTGGCAAAGTAGCTTGAATCCTATAAAATTAAATAGCACATATTGGTCGATTAAACGGGGGGTGGGGCTTAATATGTTGAACCAAGTTTTTTTTTTTTTCTATGTTTATGTATGCCAACCTGTTACCTTTATGAACTAAGAAGCAACTGGAGTGGGTGCTTTTCTTACAAGAGAGATGCACCCACTTTTGGCAGAGATGGGAAACCCAACAATGTGGGACATTTCTAGCAATACCCAAAGGTATGTCTAACTATATAATGGAAACATGTAGGAGATTAAAGGATTGGCAACTAACCACTACAGAAATTCTGCATAGTACTAGGAAAAAAATTTACCAGAAGATTCTCTAATCTGTGTGCTTTACTTCTCCATGTATTATAGCACCAGGCAATAGTAATATATCTGAAGTTACTGCACAGCTGATAGAGCCAAGAATTCCACCAAAGTTACTGGATTCTCTGTGGCTTTGTTACCATTCCAGATTGAATATTCGAGGTAAACACTTTCACAAAAGTGTCCCAGACAGATCATGCCTAAGGGAGGGGTGTGGGGCAGTAGTAGAGACAATGTCACACCTCTTTTTTGACTGTGTATATTTGGTGGGTTTTTGGACATTACTGGCAAGTGCATGGGGTATCCCACAACTCCAGAAATTGACATACGACACACTTATTTGTTTATTTTATTTATTTATTTAACTCTAGGATTACAAATACCTATGAGCAGGAACTGTTAATTTACAAAGGTTCCACGTCAGAGGATGGAGGGTAAAAGTAACAAAGGTAGTCAAGGATAACAGACTTTAAAACAGGCAAAGGTTAGGCTTAAGGATACATTCCTACTTGGAGCAAGGCAACATCAGCAAGAAAATGCCGGTAACAGGTGAAATAACATGTGGAGTGGAGTTAGAGATGGTAGAGTAAGTGGAGTACTGAGAGTAGTAGGCTGGCTGAGGAGCCATTGTCTAAGGGAAGGGGGTAGAATGGATGCAAACCTGATAGTAGTAGGAGGGTGTCCACATCCAATAAGTGCCAGAGGAAGATGGGGGTGGACATGAAGAGGAGGCACAGGGAGGGATAGATGACAGGAGGGTGGGAGGAGCCAGAGTATTGCAACCCTAGGGAGGTTACAGGACAGCTTGGGCCAGCAAGGGAGGAGAGGTGATCCTCTTAGTGGAAACAATCACACTCACTGGTTGACGTGAGGTGCTGATGGAGTTGCTTTTTAAAGGTGCCATGCGTAGTAGCAGTAAGTGTTTCTTCATTGAGTGCGTTGTACCATAGCGAAGCTCTATAGGTAAAAGACCTCTGACCCATGGTGGTCCGGCATCTGGGGACCTGGTAGATTTGGTGTTGTGCATTTCTGATATGCTGGGTGCTGTTGTTTATAGTAAGAAGCTTTTCAATACCTGGTGATAAGAGCCCAAGGAGAACCTTTTGGTTACCAGGCAGGTCTGGTCTCAGATCCTGCTGAGGAGTGGTAACCACCCAGTCTGGGCATACAGATCACAGGTGTGTGTTAGATGGGCAGCACCTGTTAGGAGTCGGCAAGATTTGTTAAGTGCCATCAATATCCTGTGAAGGGCAGTGTGGGAAGCTGAGCCATAGATAACTAGTCCATAGTCAATGACAGTATGGACAGTATGGAGGGAGAGAGTGGAAAGGGTATCATAAAGGTACGACTAGAGTAGTGATGGATATAATAAAATGGGTGATCTGGCGAACCAGGTGCAAATACATGTTGCAACAGAAACAGTTAACCTTATTAGGGATGAAGGATAAAATGGAACAAGTAATCCGTATGTTATATAACAATAGAATGTGCTACCTTGCCACAGCTTATGACTAGGATGTGGTGGAGGGGATGGTGTGAAGCTCCCTTTCTTCAGGACACAGAATAGAGTATGTAGAATGTCTAGTAAATAAGTGACGTACCAGACAAGGGAATTTGGTGAGGAAGTGTAACATGGGGAATGGGGAAATTGGGGAATTGTATTGTAAACAAATGTTATGTAGAGAATAATGTATTATAAGAGAGCAGAGCTTTAGGGGGATTAAATTAGGGGATGAGACAAGAGGTTGTTTGTAATTTGCTCCATAGATGAGATGTATAACTGCTAGTTATAACACATTGTACGTAAATTATGGACAAAGGCACAGTAGGGTGTAAGAGGAACCATAAAGACTGGTGTGTTTGTTTCACTTTATTATTGATGGGGTTAACAATCAAGTTCAACTTTTGTTTTCATAACGCAGTTAAGGTAGTATGTTAACCTGGGATGTGTGTATAATAGAACTGTTGCTCTACTATATTTCTGTGAGTATTGATGTAGTTTTGTCCAATAAAAAATTCCCCTACTGACATGTAGGGGGAACCTCTGTCCTGTGAAATGGCCACTTGCAGGAAGACTTCGGAGGAGATGGATATCTCCGAGGTGGGGGAGCCAGCCTCCTCCCCTATCTTTGTCTTGCCAGAGGCTCACAACAATGTGGCAATTTTGATGAAGAAAATGAGGATAATGGTGAAATACCTGAAGTTTTTCTCTCTACAGAGGATCTCAGATTTCCCAGGACAAAAGAAGATGTTGGATCTCCAGTGCTGGAAACATCTAAGTCTGATCAAGAAAATGCTTTACTTCTTCAAGTTAAGCAAGAAAACATCAGACATTTACAGGAACAGGAAAAGTGAAACACTCAGCTTGTGCTGTTGCAGACCGACGTCCTCTCTGTCAAAATCATGGAGCAGCCTGTCATAATTAACTATGACGCAGCAGCATCAAAGGCCCAAGCCAGGCCAGGTGAGTCATCAACTGTTTTTTCCCCCTTTCTGAACTCAACTGTACCAAAAGTGACTATTGATTCAGCTGGCAGTTCAAATGCACAACCTCGCGTGTGCCAAGAGCCAAAAGTAAAAATAAACAACAATGACTTTAGAAATGTTGGTAAGGTAGCAATTGACAATTCTGCCATTCATTCAGCACAAATGGCTGCAGAAGTCATCTGTCACAGAAACCTTAAGGGCTCCACTGAATTTAAAACCATTGCCCAAGCTCAAGAGACGCTATCTAAATCTACAGGGTTTGTGTTTAAACAATTTCAGCAATATGCAGTAAATATACACAAACCCCTGTGGGAAAAGAACAAATTGTGTATCAGAACAGATTAATTTGCAAGAAGGTGTTACTAATTTTTCTTTTATGCCAAAAGGGTAAAATACAAAAGCTGGTTTGAGAGATGATACAAAAGAAAAACGTACTGCTCTAACTTTGGTGAATGACATATTCAGCTTGGGAATAATACCCCTATCCTCCACACTGTTGAAACTGCTCCTCCAACTTCTTCAGCTACATCAAAGGAAACTACAATAGTAGTTCAGGAGGCTTTTTCTCTAAAAATTGGGCCACTTGTTTCTTGCAACTCATGATCACCTCAGAAGGCCCTGAGCAAAGCTGGTTGGAAGCAGTCTCCTATCGGAACTTGGCTACCAGACCCAGGCTGAGACCCTAGGCTGAATTTTACTCAAAATATTCTGGAATGGCACCCAATGGTACCAGTTCAAGATCCGTCTACACAAGCGATCCCACCACAGGAAGATTCAATCTTACAACTACCAGAGGATATTAATGAACTAAACAGGAGACTCCTAAGGAGAAATTGCAACCTACAAACTTGGTCCCTACTCCTTTAACAAACTAGCCTGCATTTTCAGCTGTCCCACAGGACCCTTCCCCTGGCCCAGGAGATAACCCTCAGGAACAACCTCAGCCTCAAAAACCCTTGCTTTCAGAATTATTTTCTAAAATAAAAAACGAAGCAGCACCAAGATGGAATGCAGTTAGAATACGTTATAAAGGGAGTCTGGAGGAAAGGCCTGATAGACATTAGGTAGGGAAATGTTTATTAAAGGATTCTCTGAATTTTTGCCCCACAGAGGTAATTGCCTTCATTAATATCTCAGGGGAGGTTAATTATGACGTGAGTTTTTGTACAGCTTATGCTTTAGACCTTTTTTGGGAGCGGTATAGCCAGGTGAAGTTCTCCCACACATGAACACCCTTTCTTGTAATTCTCATTAACAACCTTTAATAAAATATGTTACCATCATGTTTAAGAATGAGAGGGTCCATGTGGATGACATTACTTACTGGCATTCACAAAAGTGTAATGTTCTAAGTGAACCCGAGACTATCCGGTTCTATGTGATAAAGGTGACTACCAAATGGCGAGCCGTAGTCATGGACATCAGGGCTTACAAACATTTTTGCCAATTCTGACATCCTCAAGATGGAAGAATGCTGCTGGGGACTTAGCATTAAGTTGCTTTCTGTGGGGGGGCTTAGTCCCCACACCCACAACTAAAGGATTCTCAGCTCCATGGGGTGTATGTCGGGAGGCAAAAGCAAAAAAATGCAAGTTTTGGGCCAGGTGCAACAAAATTGCAGTAGCACCTGGATCCAGACCAGAACCCAGTACATCCTGCACTGCAACCAGACACCAACCCCTGACATGATGGCACAGCTCGGCAGCTGACCGCAGAGCCACCCCCTATATCCCCTCTGCCCCCTCCCCACCGATGCTTGCCATGCTCACTTCCCCCATTCATGTGTACATATAGCAACATCCTGTCACTGCAGTAGCCCACCCCACCTCATCCGGTCACCCTACCATCACCATTCGGACTTTCCCCCACAATGCATCACCATTTTGGAGGGCACCTTAGTACAGACGCCAACATCACAGGCTACCTGCTATCCTAAATGCTGAAATGTTTTGGACAGAAGGTTGTAAATACAAAGTTAAATTGTGGCATACTGACTCTGGAATGAATCATGTAACAAACCCTTTTCTGCTTCGGAGGGATTTGGGGGTGCTTTTATGCCAGCCAGACTAGGGCTTGCTATAAGTGTGGCTCTAGGACTCAATTTGTCCTGCTCCTGTGACAAGCCCCGGTGTGATAACTGTGGGGAAGTTGGTTATATTGCCTTTCAATGAGCATCTCATACTAAGTGTGATTTATGTGAGAAAATAGGTCATGTTTTTGCACAATGTCCATGGGCAGCAAATAATAAGGCTTCTTGTGGAAGCCCTGAATTGCTAATACAGCATGCACAAGATTCTGCTTCAGAGCATGCCCCCCCTCCAAACAACCCTCCCCGGCTATGAGTATTACTCACTTAACTCCTGTTGTAGAGAATCAGAACCCTACTACTAAACAGGAACCTCCCTCGAGTACTCTTACTGATACAGTTTCCTTAGATCCAGTGTCTTATAGAGAAGTGGAACATAAAGAACCCCCTGCCCAAGAAGGCAGTCTTCTAGGAAAACAAAACCCAAATACACCCTTCCTGCTGTGTAATTTGACTCTCAGAACCCCTTGGGGGCTTTAGCTAATAACTGGGGAAACTCTGAGATGAAGCAAGAGGATTTGGGTCCTCAGGCTCCAGTCTCAGACCATGCTATTCAAAGCCAGGAACTGGTAGAGTATAGAGGGGAAAAAAAAAAAGAAAAGTGAAAAACAGCTTGAATGGTGGCATCTTTAAAAGTAGGTTCCATCAACGTTCACAGTTTATTAAATTCTGTGAAACATCAGGCTGTTTTTGATTTTATTCATAAATCTAAATTTGAAATATGTTTCTTACAAGAAAAATTGATGTTTACTGCAGACCAGGTTAGATTCTTTAAAGGGGAATGGGTATGGGGCCCTTCATATTGGTCCTTCGGGTTGGATAGCACTGACGTGGTGGGTATTTTATTTAATTCTTATTCAATTTCACTAACTTAATTGATTGACATCAGGTTGGGGAGAGTATTAATACTGGATGGAGTATGGAAAACAATGGATGTCCATCTTATAAATATCTTTGGGCTGGCAGTATAGCCTAGAGGTTAGAGGAATGAGGTGTGAACAAGCTTTGTACATCCAGCTGCCCAGACCTGAGTTTGATTCTCACAACCTCCACTTGCATACTGTGTGACTTTGAGCAAGTCACTTGACAGCCCAGTGCTCCTAGGTCACCCCTGAAAACAGGCACTTGTGCGAAGTTGGCCTTACCCAGTTACCAAAGACTAAAATTCAAAAAAAAAAATCTATGTACCTTAAACTAAAGCCGAGAGGGTCACTTTATTGAATTCCATACAACCATATTTGGTTACTTTCCGTAAGATTTTCTTCTGTGAAGATCTTAATTACTATATAAAAAAACATGGGAATAGCACTAATGACTCAAAAAAAGTTTATTGTGATTCTAATGTTGTATCTCAGGTGGTGGAGGCAGGGGATTTGATAAATGGTAGTAAGTTCCACAGAGGGGGTCCATGTTTCACTTATAAGAGAAATAAATTCACCACTACTATCGATCACATGTTTATTTCTAGAAATTTACCTCAACTATCCTTTCAAACAATCCCCATAGAATTTTCAGATCATCTGGTTCTGGAACTTTCCTTTAGTGATAGCCCTGAGGCCTCCAAAAAATTCAACAAATGGAAACTAAATACATCTATTTTATTAGATCCTAAAGCTACAGCAGGCATTATAGACTTAATAAGAGCAAGGTGTTCTGTCTGTTTTTTATACACAAATTTGAGCGAGTGGTGGAATGATTCTAAGTCTGATTTCAAAAGCTGGTTTCAACAGTTCGGGTTAAAAACTGAAAATGATACATTTTTGAAATACCTTTAATTACACCAGCAATTACAAAACCTTTTTTCATTAGCAAACTCTTCCAGGCATGACTATTCAAAACAGATCTCTTTAATTAATAAAGAGACGAAGCTTTTTCAAAATGATAGAGCTTACACACTAAAGGCCGTGTTACAAAATGAGACTAAACAATCCCCCATAGGAGACCCCTTTGAGGCATGTAAAACCTTAAAAGACATTACAAAGATGGAAACTTTGATGGATCAGGCAGGGAATATGGCCTATACAACAGATGATATACACAAAACTATAAAAACATTTTTAGACAATCATACCCCCATTATGCCCTCTTTGGTAGAGGACATTGGAGCCTTTTTACAGAGTATAAATATTCCACAATTTCCTGAAGAATCAAAAATCATGCTAACATACATAGGAAGTGAAGAAATAGAAAAGACTATCAAAAACCAAAAAAATGGGACATCTCTGGGGCTAGGTGGCCTCCCCTATGAATTTTATAAATCCTTCTCCCAGGAATTATCCTTATGCTTAGAAATTATCTTCAAATATTTTGTTTTTCCTCTAATACAATACACCCTTCCTTTGTAGAAGGTTTGCTTATTTTCTTGTACAAATCTGGAGATAAAGCCCACCTCCAAAACTGGAGACCTTTCACAATCTTAAATGCTGATTATAAGATACCAGCTCAAATCCTGAACAATAGACTGAAACAGTAGCTAATTTGGCAATTTCTCTGCAGCAATACTACTGTCTTCCCTCAAGGAAAATTCAACATGCCCTAATGATAATAAGGGGCATGATCGATCACCTTTCACTTTCAGGCAAGTCAGGCTGTGTCATCTCTGTTGATCAGGAAAAAGCATTTGACAGAGTATATCACCCCTTTTTATTTTTAACCCTTAAAGCTTATGGAGTCCCTCAAGTTATGATCAACCAAATGAAACTATTGTATTCTTCTGCAGTAGTGCGCCCAGTAGTCAGACAACAAATCACACAGGGGTTTCAAATCACCATTGGGGTTCTCCATGGGTGCCCACTTCTTAATATACTTTCCCTCAATCCCCTTCCTTAGAAGATTGACAGAAAATCCAAAATGGGCAGGGATTTTGGGGACAGGGATAGGGGGCAGGCAAGTTGTACAAGCCTATGCAGTTGACATCTGCCTTTTCTTTTCAATCCACACTCAGTTAACTTCCTTCCTACAAGAAATGGCTATTTATTCTCATCTATCAAATGCTAGGCTTAACACAAGCAAATGTAGAGGCCTATTTGGGGGCTCAGATCTCCCTGACCCCACTCGGTAGGGGATATTAAGATTTCTTTTGAACCCTTGAAGATACTGGGGATTATTTTTGATCCACAGAATATACCTTTAATCAACTGGGATAACATACTTCAAAAGGTAGAAAAAAGGTGCTTAGGTGGAGACATTGGAAAATGTCAAAACTTAAAAGAATTCACATCATAAAACAATTTCTCATTCCTTCTATTCTTTATGTGACCATGATTTACCCACACCCCACCCCAGTCCAGCTGGAAACCAAGCTTTATAGTCTATTTTTTCAGATGTTATGGGGGAATCAGCTAAATCCCATAAAAAGGTGCTATACTTGTCAGGTTTAAGAGAAAGGAGGCATAGGGATGACTGACCCCGTAATTTTCTTTCATAACATTTTTCTCTCAGACAGTTAAATGTGTGTTGGCTCTTTCAATGCCCCTCACAATCAGTAGGCTAGACTCAATTTAGCCAGATATTTTCAAGGGTGGCAAATCTCCCCTCCAAAAATAATTAAATATTTGCATATTAGTGAATTTGTTAAGCCAGCTGCTTTGAAAATGTACAAATGGGGAATAACAAAACAACAGATCCTACAAAGCACAGGGAATACATTTTATCAGACAGTAATGGCTGTAGCCCAACCTAAGGAACCTCTCTTTAAAAACTGACCCCCTCTCAAAATAATCTGGTGTATGCTCAGTTAACTAACAAAAGACTCCCAGTTTACATGTTTGAACATTTATGGTTGTCAGTATACAGCAGACTAAATATAAGGAGGATTGCAAAACATAAGGCTGTAGAGGAACGGAATTTTCCCTACCCCGATTGCATCAATCAAGAAGAAACAATGGAGCATTACCTCCTTTTCTATTACTATGCTAAACCTTTATGGGGGTTTTAGCTCTTAAATGGAATATGGGGTGAATGATGCAGCTAACTTATGATTATCTGATCCTGGGCCAGTACTCATTAGTCAGGTCCCAGTATCACCATGAAACATTGTCTATTTTCTTATGTTGCTTAAAATTTTCTTATGGCAAAGTAAATGCCAATGGGTACTTTACCAGAAAAGAATGGCTTACGAAACAGTAATGCATTTAATTCGTCAAGCCATGATGAACATCTATTTTAAAGATGTGTCAGTATGTACTTCCCAGAAGGTTCTTAAATGGTGGAAAGGATTTAGCAAGTTTATAAAATACAAATAAGTGATGATTTCTAACTCTGAATGTACCATAATAATTTTTGGTTGCCTCTATTGTCTGATATTTTTTTCTGTATTTCTTTCTTTATATTTTTGTCCGTAAACTGAATTTGGTGAGACTCAACTGAAACTAAGATATGTCAAAGGTGGTCATATAAATGTTTAAATTTTGAATTTCTCTAACCTTAAGATTTGTATTTTATTTTGTGTGATGTAACACTATTTGTATGTATTTAGTTTTTGATGTTATAATAATAAAAATTCTCCATCTCTTTGTGAGAAGGGCCATGGGATCTTTAACATCCACATGAACTACTACTACGAGAACAGGCAGATGGGACCTCAGTTTAACTTCTCATCCGAAAGATGGCACTTCAGGAGTGCAGCACCCCCTCATGCTGCACTACAGTGTCAGTATTGGGATATTAACCCAAGCGACTGGTGTGAGGATAGAACCCTCAGTCTTCTGATCTCCTGTCTTTAAATGACTTTTATTCACCTATCCTACATAAAGTTTTTCCCTGAGACTGTTGTTGCTGTTGTTGTCTTATGTTAGATTCTGTTTGGCATTCCTTAGTTTGTTACGGTATCCTCTGATTTTAGCGATGTAAAAATGGCAAATGAACAATCGTGACTGTAAAACTGCAATAGTGATATAAACGATTGATGAACAATAGCAACTTTGTATGCCAAAACACAAGCAATAATAGTGCCTTGGCTATTGGTTGAATGGAACAGTTCCAACCAGAAATTGCTGGCTACTCTGCTGTCTTGCTGGATGGCTGCAGCCTTGGCTTTATAGTAAGCATTGTTTTAGTGCCCCCCTCTTTTATAAAGCCCAACAAAACACTAACAATAGGAAATGCTGTATTTACAGTTGATTTAGGAGGCAAGTGTACTTGCATAATCCAGAGCTTGTGTTTGTGCTATATATATAGTTTAAAGTATACCTAAATCTGCTTCCCATACTGAACACTGCTGGGGTCCAACAGTGGTTTCTCTGTTTGGGAGTTACTCCGAGATGAAAGATGGTCAGTTCCGTCTCTGTCATAAGGGGATCTGCCAACTCCTCCAACTCCCTTGTTCACCCATGATAAATCTCCTAGGCTAGAATTGCTCTGTTGGCCCAGGTGTTACCATGGGGAGGGGGTTTCCCAGATGGTGACATCAAGCGGGAAGCTGGGATGGTTGTTGGCAGGTACAAGGCACATGCTCCAACAGGAAAAGTCAGGCAGAGGATGTAAGAGCAGACAGCAAGTAAAGATAGAGAGACAAAGTTAAAATTGTTAAAAAAATATTATAAGTAGCTTATGAATGAATAAAGGAATAATGCAAGACAGGGTGTGTGTCGTGCTGGGATAACGTCATGCCTGGGGTGATTAGGCACGAGGCCACAGGCCGAGTGTGATTAATCACCCCAGAAGTGCCATTATCCCAGCTCGACACACACCCTGGAGTGCATTATTGCTATTATACAATGGCTCGTTGTTATACAGAATAAAAAAAATAATTTTAAAGATGTTTTTGTGTGGGAAAATATTTTTGTTTTTTAAGTGCAGATGAAACAATCAAGCAAATGCTCAGCATGCTCATCTGCAGGTTCACAGTGAGGCTGAGACTAGACCTGTGATGTTGTGCTGGGATAACATCATGGGTCCAGTCCAAGACTGACCAATCAGAGTCCAGGATTTTTTTCTTGCCATTGTATAATGAATCAATTGACCAGGTATGCTGTAAGAATTACACTTGCTATTAATACTGAGAAGCTATAATTGATGGTGCTACAATGTGAGGTAGCTTTATTGACACTCGCTATAAAATACTCACTGATTTCAACTGCGCTATTAAGCGCTCGTGATTTTCACATGGAACCATTTGTTACACCTTGTCCCTCCCTCTGCTACGTAGCTTGAGGTCTCTGCAGTTCTCTATACTGCTCACCTGAGAATTAATGTGTCAGATTTTCCAGCTGCCTCCCTCGGGCTGACTCCTTCAGGCGGTCTCCCAGATCATTGTCCTGTGTGCTGCAGTCCTTAGCACTGTAGTCCTTAGCATGGAGGTCCACTTGGTGGTGTCTTCCTAAAATAGGAGTTCAGCAGGAAGACGGGTCCTGCTACTATGCTGTGATTCACCCACTGAAAGTTCTGGGGCATGGCTTCAATAGGTGATTAACTGGCCCTTCTGTGAAGTGATTGGTCCCCTAGTTAGCCCACTATCAGGGAAGGTATCTCTTTTGTGATGTCTGTTCTCCCTCATGAAGAAAGAAGTAATCTCTTCTGGCTATCAGCAGAGGGAAGGAGCATGTGCTCTTGTCCTTCCTTTCCCAATACAGAGCAGTGCTTCTGTCAGAGTTTGCAACCATGATCACACTATTTAAACCTTTGCAGATCAAAGGGCTCTTCCTGCTCTTTCTTGATTTGCCCTCTGACAAGACTGAGGGTGTAACTTGACTGATGTAATGACATGGTTCCAGTGTGGAGGCAAGTGTATATACTGTAGAAGCCTTTTATCATACCTTGGCTAACAACTGTGTGTTTCACTCCTAATCTTTCTCTTAATCCTTAATCCTCCATTAATCTTTCCTCTAAACTCCTCCCCCCACATACTCAACACTGATCCCTCTATTCCTCCCTTTCCATCCTCCCTCTGCTCTAACATTGCCGGTCCCACTGCACCTCCTTCATATCCTAAAAATGGTTTTATTCCCTTCTCTCTTACTCCATCCTCCTCTATTCTCCCTCAACTTCCCCTGCCTCCTGTTCCCTCCATTCCAGGTATCACTGAACTTTTCCCACTCCTCACCCCCACTCCTCTGATGGGCAATCTGCCTTCTCCTGCCAACTTTCGTCATTCTGGAAAAAACTCCCCTCCTAACTCTGCCTCTCATCCTCCTCTGGCTCCCTCAGGCACCAGTTGAAACTCCAACCCCCACTCAATCTACTCCTGTTACCCTTCCTTCTGACATTTCCCTGGCCTTGCCTCAAATGTCCTTGATTGTTATTTCAGCTAGGTCTCCATTACCTGCCTACTGGTTGCATTTCCTTACTACCACTGCTTTTCCCTCTACCACAGCATTAGGCATAAACTCATCTACAGGTCTCTCTCCTGTTGCAAGTTTAGTAATTGCATGTTCTGTTTTGCTGTTTTACTTTGCACTTAAAGCGGTTTATCATATTGAGCTGCAACCACACTTTATTTTCCTTAGCAATTTTATTTTTGTATCTACTCATTTTTGTACACCAACATGTTCAACAAATGTTACTCTTTGATCTGTTTTGTGTATTGTACTGCTATTTTTCCTGTTCTCCTACTCCAGATCACAAAGGGAAATGTGCCTTGCCTGAGTGTGTCTCTCCCAGTTACCAATTTTCAGTTCAACAAATCATAATCGGGAACAGTAGCAACAGACACATTGTTCTTAAAATGGTCACAAGGGACTATTTAATCACTTTTTTCTCTATAACAATATAGTAAAATCACTGTCCTGTTGGACTTATGCAACTGTTCATCTGTTTTTTCTAAAATAAACTAATTGTCCATTTTATAATTGTAATCAACTACTTAAGTGTGGGTGTTTTAAAGAATATAAGATGCACATACCAGGGGTGTGTGGACACAACATTCAACCTCATGCATCACATTGTTTTAAGCACACTTTGATATAGTTTATATTGACTCAGCAGGGCAAAAGTCTGACAAGCTTTTTAGAACATTATGCATGGCTAGGCTCATCTTTCGGCTGCACCAGCTGCATTGCGATTTTGAACTAAAATTGTTGCTAATATTGACTGTTGCATTTACATCCTATATTTATTCAAATAAAATTATCTCTGCTCCATGATAAAACTGAATCCCTTTTCATACTAAGGTACTGGAGGGAGACAAGAAATAAAGTCTCGTGTACAATCAGTTTATAATAATCATACAATCATTCATGTACAGCATAAACTTTTAAATTAAGCATCTATCTTCTGTCAGTGTCAATGGATTTCTAGAGTTGATGGCATGCTCGCCTCTGAAGGCTGAATACAAGGTCATGGATTCTAGTGTCACACATGAAGCATTGGCTAATACTTCATACTGACACTGTAGTGCAGCAGTAGTATTGGGTGCTGCATTGTTAAAGTGCCATCCTTCTGAAGAGACATTAAACCTGATTTACTCCTGCACATCTCTGGAGGCACTGCAGTGGGAAAATATGATTCTATTGCAAATTACAAACAAGAAATGAGTGTGTTTGTTCCTTACCGAACAACTCTAGTATCTGCTGACTCTCATATCATGCATGTATGCAACAGTTAACATTGTCATGATGATATGATCTTACTAAGTATCTTTGAAAATCATAGTTCACCTTGAAATTGTGTTTACATAAATTCATTTAGGACATTAACATAGTCATGATAATATGCTTTTCCTAAGTATCTTTGAAAATCATAGTTCTCCTTGAAATTGCAGTCACATAAATTCATTTAGGACACATACTGTAAACAGTTTAAGTCAACAGACTAGGTTTGTTAAATATAAGCAAAACAACAAAAACACACAAAAAAATATATTAAATGGTTAAAATAGTAGAATCAACATAGAAGAATAACCTATATGCACAGAGATAAGCTAACATATTTGCATAGTAATATATATATATATATATATATATATATATATATATATATATACATATAATGTGATCTCAGTATAATGCATTTTTATTTACATAACTTTATTACAAGACACATGCTGCTGTATCTGGAATGTTTTTGCACATAGATATATATGAAGTGATCCAATATTACTTTGTATGGTTATTGTTACACACATTAAAATAATACCTGCTTTTATCAATGTCAAAATAATCAATATACAATACCTAGCCTTCTGGTGACAACATTCTTAGCATTTCCTTGGTAGCTTCACTATTACATTTCAAATGAGACGAAGAAACTTATCTACGCTTAACAGGTTATCACTATGTAATGTCTTACACCTATTCCATGCTGCATAGATCAACCATGGTTTATTTCCCTTACTGTCAGTGTTGAACACTGCCTTTGGTAGCCACTCACCTTGTAATTAATGCAGTGTGACCATATGCCATAGACAATGGTTTATGTTTTCTAAATCTAGTTTTCTCAAGATGCATACAATTGCATTTCACACATTTGATTGGAAAAATATGGTTATTATGATCAAATATAATCAATATGAGCTGTACATTTGAAACATTAACTGTGTTGTTTATAGGAAGTGTTTTTAAATCAATCTTTCATATAATTTCTTGTGCACCATTCACCAAACAATGTTTATGCTTTTTCTCAACATTATGCATGCAACCTGGGTGTAACCCCCCTACAAATGGGGGTTCCTAAAAAGCCTCCTAGAAGCTGCCTAAGTGTTCCCGCCTGCCTGCTGGCATTCTGCGTTTAAGCCGCTGGAATGGCACTGTGAGTGCTTGTAGAGCCTCCGCATACTGTCTCTTTAAGAGCTGTCTGCTTGCAGACATAATTAATGCTTATAGAGGGGGACTGGCATTTCCCTGCTCGAATTCCATCTGAGCTGCGGTGTAATTGCTCCACTTTGCGGTCCTTAAATGAGCAAAGGGAGCCATCTGAAAGATGTAACTGTTTGCCTGTCATCATTTATAGCCTTAGTAAAATTGCAGTTTGTCTAACCTGCCTTTATTTTGGCTGGGACTCTGTGTGTGTGTTGCCCCTCCATTTTGGACCTAAACTGCTATGCTGGGCCAATTGGGTTTAGGGGAGCTCTAAAATGGACACTGCTTGGACCAACCAGAATTTGGACTCTCTCTGGAGCCAGTAATGTATAGCTAGTGATTCTGGAAATTGTAGTTTGGACCTTGGCACTTTTTTGCATCAACAGAGGGAGCTCTGGAGTGATTGACAGCCGAATCCACCAACTGGACCTGGTGGAACCTAAGGGAAATGCCCTGTACTGAAGCTGGAGAGTCAGATCGTTGTCGCCTGTGAAAGGAGTAGGAGCTCTGTATTTCTCTTCGGTGTACAGTTTGCGAGGGAAGCGTGTGAGAGGCCTTGAAGTCGGCCTACTGCCATGGTAAGTGATAGTTGGACTGAATCCGAGCTTCTGAGAAGAAGGAAGACTGCAAAGTGGAAGCCAGGCTCACCCTGTAGAAGACTGGAGATATTGCTGAATCAAGCTTGGTCTGTCAGGAACTGAACTGCTGTGTGTGCTCCCAGGTATTTTGCAGTAATTGCGGTCGGGATCGAGGAGCAGCCTGCCTGGTGTAGTACTTTCCTTTTTACATATGAATGTGCATAGAGCTTGTGGGGAATCACTATTTCTTGTCCCCAGTACAGTGTGCTGTGCAGTGAAGCTGGAAGCGAACCCCAGCGTGTTTCGGAGTAAATCCGTTTGCATCAACTGCTTAGGGGTCCAGCCACAAGGGCCTTGCATCCATGCCTCATTGTTTCTGGCAATCCAGAAGAACATCCACCATCCATCCTCAGCTTGTGTATTGTGAGTACAAATCAGGGTATTCCCCTGCAGCCTGTTTTCAATCATGAGTGTGTCATCTAATTCCTGTTGTTTCACTGCTTCACGGACTGAGCCATCTGGCTGCGGATTACAATTGGGTATTGTGCATGTATTTTCTTCTAGAGGACCGCATACATCTGCACCCACCGGCCAACCCCAGGCAATATACCTGGCTAGCCCCCCCAACCTGGGTACCCAGAGTGTGACTTTTCAGACCCTGCCTGTGTGCACAGTGCTGGGATTTAATACCACCAATTAACCTGATGTCCCCCTCCCATGTTCTGTTCCCCCTAAATAAACCAGATTCGATGTTGTTGAACTTTAAACTGTCTGAAGTTTCATTACCTATAAAACAAGCATTATATTGGGTTGTGTATGTTGATTAACCTTATTTTACAGGGGGTCCTCAGAGACATGCTGCAAAATCAGTCTCGAGGGTAAGTGGTACTTTATGAGTGAACAGTGTGTATATGTGGGGTATTGGGGCTGTAACTCCTGTTTACTGTGTGGGCCACTAGAGGGAAAAAAAGGGTGTCTCAGTGTACCAGTGGGCTGTGACCAAGCTAGTCTAACCACTACAAACCCTGACCTTTGGGTGGAGGCACCCGTCATAGAACCTAGGCCCCTTAACCTGTTAGTAGTCAAGCAGGCAGGAGTAGTAGCCCTTGGGATAGCGCCACCTGGGGGTTACATCTTGGAAGCACTGCTGGGATTAGGTCCTTTAGTGGCTAAGTGAGGAAAAATACCTCAATATGTTTAATTTAAAAGAAAAAATGGAGGGGAGTACCATGCCCAAGTTAAAACTTTACCCCCATAAGTTGATGGTGCACAAATAGATGGGGTGGTTCCAAGCTGAGGAGATGGATTCCAAAAAGGCTATTCCATTGCTGGATGTCCCCTTGGGGACTAACAATGCTAATATTGTGTCCACTGTAGAGCATGTTAAGTATGTGGGCAAAGTTGAAGTAAAGGGACAATTTGCTAACTTATTTGAACAAACACTGCAAGTGTTACTTTCATGCAGTTCCCCGATAGACCCTGAAAAGGTGCCCCTATGATTTTGCCTGAAGGTGTCCAGAGGGATGGAGGGTCATTCACATACGTAATGGTCTGGCCACCCTGGGTGGGTCTCCTAGTACCAATGGCTTTAAAGAAAAACTGTTTAAGTTGTTAGCATCAGAAGGGAAAACTGCCCAAGAGTTGGTACGAGTATTAGATTATCAGAGGACCCTACACCCGTACATTCCCCGACTTCCTGTCCTGGGTCCCCCAAGAGCTCCATAATAGCTGCATCCCCTATGGTAAATCTCCCCATTCAACTGGATTCCTATCGGAGGCTGAGACTTTTCTCCAGTACTGTACCAGTGCTTTCGGGGGAAGACGATTTGGAGATCTGGATGGACTATACTGCCCCTTTAGTACAGGAATGGCAGTGTTTAGAGGGGGAAAGAGGAAGTGCTTGATGGAAAGCTTGAAAGGCCCTGCTCTGGAAGCCATCTGGTTTTTACGTGCTACTAGTCCGGAGGCCACTGCCGCAGAATATCTTTCTGCCTAAGAGGGAGTGTTTGGCAGCACAGAATCCGGGGATGATTTATTATGGAAATTCAAGTCAGCCAAACAGTGGAAAAATGAGAAATTGTCTGCCTTTGTCACCAGGATAGAAAGGGCTTTGCAGAGGGCCCACCGAAAAGGGGGAGTGCCTGCCAAAGAGTTAAGCCAATTCAGATTAGACCACATATTGACGTCAGCTAGATTCTCGAGCATGATAATACTGAAGCTCAAGCTGCAAGACAGAAGGGCCAGCCCTCCAGAGTACTGCCATTTGATGAGAGAAATCTGTGAGAAACTGATGAAGAGGGCTGGGAACCCTGTGCTGGGGCTGTGAACACTTGTCAGACCCCCAAAAGGAGTGAGCTAGATGAGGCTCAACAGTTGAGAGGTTTAATTAAGGAACTGACTGAGACATACAGAGAACCAGATCTGTATTAGGCTCCCCCTGAGCCCAAAAGTGGAGTGGGAATGCATGTTGTTTCCCCTGAGACCCGGATTGAGGATAACCTGCTAGCAGAACTAAGAGAATTGAGAGAGATGGTGGGGGAGCTGCAAAGGGCTGCCCTTACCCACAACTGAAGTGGAGATCCAGAAGCCCAAAGGTATACACCCCCAGTCCAAGAAGAGCCCTGCAGGGCTCCAGAAGTGCCCCAACAGAAAAGAGACCCCACACCCTCCAAGGACACTAGAGACATTAAGTTCTGCTACCATTGTGGGGAGGATGGGCATTTTTCAGTCAGTGTGTCACTTGCCATAGAACTTGAGAAAAGTTACCAATAGGTTAGTTGCCTGGCATCGCAGAACCTATGCCTGGCCACCAGGGGGAGCCACTCAGAAAAGTTATGCCACCAGGGCCAATGCTAGATCCACATCCATATCCGTGCCACCGGAATGGTCTGAAGTGGTGGGTCCCTCCATAGAGACCACTGTAAAAGTGAAAGGAGTGTCTACAAGAGCTGTGTTAGACAGTGGCTCCCAAGTGACAATTATGTTCCAGGACTGGTATCAGAAGCATTTGTCTGATGTACCCCTGCAACCACTGGAAGGACTGCATATCTGGGGCTTGAATGAGAAGGCCTACACCTACTCCGGCTATATCCGAATTTTGTTGTCCTTTCCCACCTCTGTGGCTGGAGTGGCAGAGCAAGTGGAGACCTTGGCCCTAGTATGTCCCCCTATTGGACTGTATGATGGAGTTCCTTTACTAATTGGGACTAATGTCCATATGTCTGGACAGCTGGCACAGTTGTGTTATTAAAAACAGGGGTCCCGGACTGGTAGAGCGTTAAGAATTCCGGCTTGATCAGAAAGGCCTACAATACCCAGAGAGATGCTGACAAAGTGGAACCAGAGGAACCGGTCGGAGTTGTCAGGAAAAAGGATCCTCAGTCTCTGATCCTGGCACCAAATACCCAGTGTACCTTACAGGGAGAAGTTCGTATCAGAAAGGATGTCAAGAATAAAATATTGATGTTGGATGCACCAGGCGATGGAAAATTGCTGGAAGGACTGCTGGTCAAGCCTAGTATTTTGCCTGCCAGAGCCCATGCTTATGCCAGAAGGGTAATGGTTCAAGTTCATAATTTGTCTGATAGAGAGATTCGAGTAAATAGAGGTTGCACCATGGCTAATGTGCATTGTGCAGACACTGCAGTGCTTCCCAGTAACAAGAGTTCGGGGAAAAATGATAGTGTAACTCCTGACTTGTTTGATTTCAGTGACTCCCTGTTACCAGCTGAATGGAAAGTGAGGATCAGTGAGAAGCTTGCCCAGAGGGACCAGGTGTTTTCTTTAAAGGAATGGGACATAGGATGCGTGCAAGGAGTGGTTCTATGTTAAAATCATGACTAAAAAATCGCGACGTTAATGTGGGCGACTACACAACGGCGACCACAGTTTAGACGACATTACAAAATTACGATTCATAAAACGGTGCATCTAAATGTGTTCTGCCTGAGTTAAGTCATCAATGGCCTGCCCAATGTTAATGAACAACGCTTGATTTCAATGTGGCTTCTAATTTCCCAATAATTCATAAATGGCATTCGATTTAATATGCAGCAAACCTGCCAAAAACGCCTGATTTCAATGCGGCTTCTAATTTCCCAATAATTCATAAATGGCTTTCAATTTAATATGCAGCAAACCTGTCAAAAACACCAGTTCCAGCAATCATTACACTCATTGCACAAATCGGCAAGGATCGGCAGGATCTTAAGCATCACACTCGCACTGACAGAAAGAATCTAAATGTGCTCAGTCTGAATAAAAGCCTGCCCAAAGTTAACAAACAGCCGGCAACTGTCAAGGATGCTAAGCATCAAAACAGCAACTTCCAAACTTTAAAAAAAACTGGCAAAGCCAGGAAATCCTTTATTGCTGTCTTGCAAGTCTTCACAGCACTGTGCTGCACTTTCTTTGTTTATTTCTTCAAGGCTTCTTCATGCTGCCCACTGTAATCGGTTTGCTTCTTTAATGCTTCTTTACTGTTTAAACTGAAAATTGTAGGCTAATCCTTTTAAATACTCATATGTAGTACAAGACTCGTATTGCCCCACAATAGCAGCTATACGGATATTCTGGTCCTTGTATTTCCATTTAGTGCCACTAGATGCAGCTCCAGAAATTATCTGCTGCATTTTAACTTCACAAAGCTTTTGTTCTTCTCTGAGCCAATTGATCAGTTTCCAAATACTAGGATGACATGTGCCTAGCCTACAGTTAAATCCACTGTGCCATCCCTCAATGCTGTTGTTAGTTCTTGCTAGCCCCATATGAGCTGTAGTGTAGCAGTTCCATTGCTGTATCGGAAAATGTGCTGTTCTGGGCCCCGTTCTACCTCTTGGACGTCCAAGCCAGGTGTCTTCGAAGTAGTCAAGCACTGACTGTAACAAGTCATCATGCTTAACAAAAAATTCCATTTCTTTCATTTCCTCGAATTTCTTTATAACATCACTAGGGGGCACAAACGTCAATGACAACATCATTCGTAAGTGCAGGGCAAAGTCCGGGTCATTGCAGTACCTGGTTTCCACCTCGGAGTGCTCTTGGATTTTCCTCCACACAGCTTTGGCAAAATGGAAAAAGCAACCACGAAGTTGTGTTTCAGGGAAAACAGTGGTAAATGCTTTCCATGAAGCCCTCTCGAAATCCATTATTGAATTTGCTGGGCTAGAGTTCGCAACGAGTGTTCGAATCTTCACAAAGACTCTCTCATAGGAAGCTGTTTTTCGGGAGCTCATCAATGCATAGACTGCAGTTAAAAGCATTCCCAAAGGAATACCATGCACAGAGTACAATTGATCGAATAAAGCAGGACATGACTTTAATGTACCATCAAGCATCCAGTCCCCACATTCCTCCAAAAATTTGAGATTGTTTTCTGTAGAAAACAATAGCACTCGATCTTTCTTAGGACCACTGTCATACAGTAGAAACTGTTCTCCAGAGCTTAGAATACAGAATTCTGGAGGGATAATTACGTCCTCCACCATGGTAGGAGTTGCAGGGCAGCCGCGCTCCTGTTGCCGAATACGCTGCACAGTACGTTTAATTAAACTAATACCTGGTAGCCTACCAGTCACTGCCTCAGGTGCAGATGCAATACACTCGACCACAACCTGGGCAGTTGTCTCCACTGTAGAGCGTGCTCTTGTCTTAATGTTACCCATCACACACCTAACACCAATTTCTGCAGCATCAGGTACCTGTGTATGTTGCTTGACAACAACTACAACAGTTTTCCCTGAGGTGTGCAGTCACGCTAGGCAACTATATTTTTGAGCATCTGCACATCTCCGGTACACTTTTTCAGACTTCTCCTTATCTCTATGATAAAGGTAGCCCCCATATAGCGCAAGTGGCTGTCGTGGAAACAAATATATATCCTTCTAACACTTGTTTAAAATCAGGCTCAGGAACACTGCATATAGTAAAAAGAAAGTTTTAATACATATGCATATGGGAGTTCATCATAGAACACAAACTCAAGCAGAACTCAACTCTTTCACAGTTGCACAAAGCTTATATTACACTGTTGCTTGTCATTGTCTATTGGCTACAATTTGCCGCAGTGGTTTGGCATAATTTTACTTGTCTCTATTTGTGTCTACTCCTAGTTTCGTTACATGAAGAAAAACAAGAAATGTTCACATGACTTCAGGGAAATGCTTGTCTTAGGTTTCATTTTCTCCACCATTTTACCTTCTTAAGTTTCACTTTCGCCACCATCTTGTGGAGGTTCTAGGTACTGCTATTTCAACAACATTGTCATTGTATTTTTTTTCCTTCAGACTCTCCCCTTTTGATATTCTGTATCAATCTTACAATATATCATTATAAAATTGCAGTTGTGCATTTATTTCCTGGTTGGTGAGCAAACGGGCCATTACTGGGGTTTTGGTTTTAGGTGTAGCCCAATAGCTGCAGAAAATGGGAAGTATGTGCACACATAACAATCTGACATATTTGCATTATTTAGCATGCAATTTCATTAAAGTCCACCAAGTATTTGTAACATGCAGAGGTTCAAGGCTATGGCTGTATCTACAGTCTTGTGGTTTGCTTTAACAGTCATTTGAGCCAGGAGAACCATAACGGTTCCCAGTACACATACCACCCCTGCAGTAAGTAACACAGTCTTTATCTTCATTTTTCCTTGGGAGCCGTCACCAACTGGCAATGGGAAGCTTGGATTCATGTCTCTCTTTCGCAGATCTTGACCGCTGTGGCTGTCGTAAGTAGCACTTGGAACAGTCCTCTCCACCTCTGAGCACACCACTTCTTTCTCCGAAAGTCCTTCACCACAACGAAATCTCCTGGCTTGATCTGATGGAGTGGGCCCTCCAAGGGTGTAGATAAAGCTGCTTTAACCCTAGGATAGAGAGATCTCAACACAGCGTTAAGGGATAAACAATAGGCAATCATTTCATTGTCTATACCATGCAACGTCATTCTATTTTGGGGAAATGGAACATTTGTCATTGTGAGAGGCCTTCCCATTTTGAAAATATGTCTACAATTACTAAACAATATTTGTACCCTTCACATGGATTTAACTCAATAAAGTCCATCATTAGGTGCTCAAAGGGTCCTGTAGGAGAAGGGTGGGCAGAGGGGATTACTTGGAATCCTCTGCCGATATTATTTTGCATACATATAACACATTTCTTACAAAATTCTTCAGCATATACAGTGAATCCTACAACATACCAGTATTTATTTACAAGGTCTACCATTCCACTTTTTGAGACATGATCAGCCCCATGGGCCAACTTGGCCAAAAAGGGAAATACTGCCGAAGGCAGACAAAGCCTGCAGTCGGGGGCTATCCATATCTTAGCATCAACATCATATTTACAATTTGCCTGCCAGTTCCGCTTCTCCTTTGCACTGGCCGACTGTTGCAACGTAACAACATCCTTGGCTGAAAATAAATCAAGTTGGTTAGTGGTAACAGACAACATTAAGAATTTTGGAACACCACCAGAGAGGGCTGCTTTTTTTTGCAGCTGCATTTGCCCTCACATTACCCAACGACACTGAGTCTGTATTAGATGTATGGGCTTGACATTTGATAATAGCAATTCGCTTTGGTTTTTGTACAGCATCCAGTAAGTCCTTTACCAGGTTCGCATGCGCAATAGGTTTTCCTGCCGCTGTCAGGAATCCCCTGTGTTTCCACAAGGTGCCAAAATCATGAGCTACCCCAAATGCGTACCGACTGTCCGTGTAAATATTGACAATTTTCCCTTCTGCAAGTATGCAGGCTCTGGTCAATGCAATTAATTTGGCTGCTTGGGCCGACGTTTGTGGAGGCAGCTCAGCACCTTCACAAGACTATCTTGTGTGCACACAGCATATTCCACCAAGGGGTTTCCCTTGTCATCTCTTTGGGCCAACCCATCTACAAAAAACTCCATGTCAGCATTTACTATTGGCACATCAGTAATGTCCGGTCAGGGTTTACAGTCCAGATCTATTACCTGTCCACAGTCATGTTCCTCTTTACTTAGAATACTAGTTTTGCAATAAAAAGTTAAATTACATGGTTCACTCTTGGTGTGCTTTCATGAAAACATACATTTTGTGTGAAAAGTTGTGCTTTAGGTATGGAATACACATCAAGTTTGAACTGGTAGTAACATAAAATGTTGAAACAGAGAAGGTCAAATAATGTGCAAAAGGTCACAGTGTGCATGCAAGGGTCATTTAAACCAGTTATTTTTGTAGTGTCCTTGAACACTACTGATATTAAAATATATTTAAATAATAATAGAGCACACAATAAAACTGCTGGCCAAGACAGTACACATACACAAAAAGAAATGGTTAACAGAAAATAAGACTGACATCATTTGACACCAATTTGCTGAGGTAATGCCCATAGTTTCATTAGAAAACTGTACGTGTTTTAGATATATGTGCTGCCTCCTGCCTGTCTTGTAACACTGACAATTTTTTTAAACCAACACATTTATACATATCTCCATGCCAAATCTTTTCAGAACAAAACACTTTTTAAACACCTTCCAACTCCTTTAAAATACAGCACAACATACCATCTGTAAGTGAACACATCTAGTATAACATGGTTACACCTTTTGTGCATAGTCAAAATATGGCACTCTGCCATTTTGCAAAAAGTTTCTGGTTTTAACTAGAAGTATGATAAAGCCATTCATAGCTGTTAACACATTACATTTTCACCTTAGCAGTGGCTTGGCACGTTGCTTGCAAACTACAAATCTTTTTTGCACCTTGAAATATATGACGTCGTAACTCTTCACCATCAACACTACCTGCTCCAACCAACAACTACATACAAAAGTTCTTCATTGACCCTATCTAGGCATTACAAATGTTCCATTAAAAATAAAACCAATTAAAACAGTCAGATATGAGGCAAAGAAGCTTCTTCTTTTTTTTACTGTAACATGTCGTGCACCAAAGGCAGTCAATCCTATCTTGCAGCTTTGACAACAGAACATAATTACAGAACACAGAAAATATGCACAAGAGAGATGAAGCATTACCTTGTTTAGTATATGTATCACAGAAATAAAACAGACAGACATAAAAAAAACTTTAAATAATAAAAAAATTCAAACTTACCAAGGTATTTTCCTTTTTCTTTTCTGATACACTGGTCCGATTGAGAAAACCAACTGCAGGACCTTCATGATAATTTCCAAATGCTGCAGCTATTAACCCTTTCAAAGGTTTTCTTTTGGCCATTTTAGTAACCTGCCAAACCAAGTCTTTTCCCAGAGCTCTGGTTTGCAGTTTAAAAACAAAACCAAAAAAATCTGTAACAGTACTAGGTACTAGGCTGAGATCCATCTGGTGGAGGTCCTCAGTACCTGGGTTTGGGATCAAATGTTTAAGCCTTTATAGGAGGCAAGGGAACTTGACATTGATAAAAAAAACTTGAAACTACACAGATAGACAACATGGGGGGGAGATTTTCAAATCATCCCATCTGTAGTCACACCTACTGTGCGTACATCCACAGTAGTTTATTTTCTTTCTCTAAATGTTGCTTATCTAATGTTACTTAATCAGCCGCTGCTTTTCTCCTAAAAGCAGCCTGAACTGTGAAAGCCATCATCGGCTCTAACAGTATATACTTGTAGCAAGCACAAATTACAAGGGCAAAGGGCAGTTGCCCTTGCTTGTTTGAGAGACTTTTCCTTAATACATCTCTCCACATATTCTTAAACCTGGGGTGCTGCCCAATGGGGGCACAAAGGCAGACAGATTGTTGCTCATTTGGGCTGAGAACACTGATGGGGATTCTGCATATCCCTGTGACATGCGGATCCACATCCACTTCTTGCCCTTGTATGTAAAAGCAAACCATTCTTGGCTGTCTGGTTCCACGGGGATACTAAAAAAAGTATTTGCCAGGTCTATCACAGTAAAATAGCAACTATCATGTGGTACGGACGACAATATGGTTATTGGATTTGGAACTACGGGGGTTCTCATGTGAACTGCCTCATTTACTGCCCTAAGATCTTGCACAAACCTATACATTCCAGTTGTTTTTTTCACAGGCAATATGGGGGTATTCACTGTGGCATAAGGGCATGGAACATTACCCCCCTTTCTACCAGTGCCGCATGGACTGGTGCTATGCCTTCCTCTGCTTCTTTTCCCAATGGGTATTGGTGCTTATGTGGCCTAAAGGAGGACTTTGGTTTCACTGACAGGGGCTGCTCATTTTTTTTATTAACCCTACATCATATTTTGATGTCGCCCACAGATGTGTGGGTATTTCCTCAATCCAATCTAATGTTTCTGATTGCGGCTCCTTCTCCTTACTCATCTCCCCTCTTTCTACTTTCACTTCCCTCTCTTCTACTTGCACTGTTACCTTTGTTTTAATTACATATTTTGCACACCTTCCTTTTTCTGATGTCCACTTGTCTCCCTGACACACCCAGTCATCCACCTGTCTCACATACTCTATCCATGGCCCCAACTCCTTCCAGGGAATGGAGGGGTCCCTAGCCAGTGATATGTGTGGGTATGACCCTGGAACTTGGAATACCTTCTGTTGTTTTTGGTTTAACTCCACCGCTGCTGCGCAGCGTCTCAGCCACATATATCTCAGAAATGTATATGGTCTGCTCCACTGGCTGTCTTCCCCACTCCCCACATTCGTACTCGCTGTCTCTTGTCCCTATCGAGTAGTGTGTGGTGCAATGCAGATCTGTCTGTACCTGTAGGGTATGTGTAATAGCCTCTGCCCAGCCCAACAGCCACTCTTTCTCTGTTTCTGCTGTCAACTTCCAGCAGTACAGCCAATCGCTACTACCCATGGCAGCTAAGGGATACAACCCGGCTACTTGGGACTTAAGTTCCAACCCCCCTTCTGTACAGATTATGTGGGCATTGAGCTTGGCCAGGAGATCCCTTCCCAGGAGGTTCACAGGGCAGACTCCACTATACAGAAAGGTATGCTGTATGACCACTTTATTACATTTTATTTCCAGTGGCTGGGTTAATTTTTCATGCATTACAACCCCTGAGGCTCCTACTGTTTCGATAGTCTTCTCTGTCGGTTTTAGTTTTATGTCGGTGTCTCTGATCACAGACATTGAGGCACCCGTGTCTATGAGGAAAGAAAGTTTTTTGCCATTTACTAACAGTGTCATTTTTGGTTCTTTGCTATGGTGCGTCGAGGTGGTCAGAAGTATCTGGTGCTGTTCCATTAATTCCTAGCTGTCAGCACCCCACTGTTGATCCTGTTGTTGATTATATTCATGGGCCCTCTGGGGAGGAGGGGGTGGTGGATAAGGTTGGGCTGTTTGTCTTTGGTTATTTGGGCAGTTACGTGCTATGTGGCCTCGACCTCCACAAGTATAACAGGAATAATTTGCATAGTCACCCCGCCCTGCTCCTTTTCTCTGCTGGGGTCTTCCCTGTGCCCCGCATATTCATCCTCATCCCCTTCCTTCTTTTCCACCTCTTCCTCCCTTGCCTCCTCCCTCAAAGTACATTAACTGGGCCTTTTCTAACTTCTCCTTGGTTTTCTCTTTGGTCTCACACTGCTGTCTCTCAGCATGCTCAGCAAAAGGCATGATTTCTGCCATTATCTTCATTTCCCATCCTATACACACTGTTGTGATGCCAGTTCTTATTTGCTCTCTCAGTCCTGAGCAGAACACCATTCCAAGCTGGTGCTCGTATGCAGGATTGCCTCTGTCAATACCAGAGTACTGTTTAAACACAGTCTCAAGTCTCTCCTTATACTCCTGCACTGACTCATGTGGTCCTTGCTTATTCGGGGCCAATCTGTGACTTTTTTAAACTTCTGTCGTAGGGCCATGAACACTGCATTTACTTGATCACCTATCTCGTTATAAGGTTTTGCTGGGTCCCAACCACCTTTTACCTCTTCCCAGACACCCTTTAATGTGTGCCTAAAACACTACTCTACTTTGGTTGTGGAAAGTTTGTACATATGAGTCAGGTTTCTTAATTCCTTTTCATATTCTTCAATATTATCTCATGGCTTAGGAATGTCCTTTAGAGCCTCCCAAAGCTCATCTGGATTCCATGGTCTGTTTACCTCTATATAGGGAGTCTGTGCCGCTGCTGCCACATTCGGGTTGGGATACTGTATTAGAGGCATTTGTGCTACCACCTGTCGGGGGTCTTAATTGATAATGGCTTCCCCCTCCTGCCCCCTTTACTTCTGTGCTCAGGGGGTTTACTCCTGTGGGGGTAGACCCGGGAAACCAAGTTGGGAGCCAGCCCGGACCCTTTAGTGGGGTAAACTGGGGAGGGGCTGGTGCCGGCACAGGAGCCTGTTGTTGCTGAGGGGATAGGTCTGGCAAAAATGGGTTTCCTCCCCCTCTCAGTGGCTGGGGCTGCAATGGCGGGGTCTACTGGGGGTGGTTGCAAATCTATGAGGGACACTTGCACCTGATGTGGTGCCTGGGCTGGCACGGGGTCCAGCTGTTGTGGTGGATCTGGATAAAGGGGAGCCTGTGGTGGGGGAGCAGCCTGTGGTGGGGGAGCTGGTGGTGCTTGTGGTGGGGGTCTATAGGGAGGCGGCATGTCATGTCTTGCAAACTTTACTTTTTTTTTTTCTCTTTACTTGCTTGGTCAGTTTCAAACTCTGGGAGTTACTTTTGACTTGCTCTATCTCCTGCTTAGTTTTAACTCCTCTCATAGGAGGGTGCTCAACCTACTTAAAGGCTCTTTTGACCCCCCAAGTTCTTTCCCTAGGCAGACTCATACTCCCTCGGTTACTCTTAACCGAACCTATCTTATGGCGCCTAGTCACTTTTGCCACTTTTTCAGGCTTAAACTATCCTGATATCAGTTACAACTTATACAAGTAATTTTCTTTTTTTTTCATTACATGCAGTGGCCTGAGTACAGGTACTTACAGTGATCAGCACTGTCTGGGTCCGAAGAGAATCCTCTGCGATCGGGGACGGTCCCTCCCTGGCTCTGCTTGCTGTATTTTAACACCGGAGGTGGATTTCCCTCATTTTCGGTACTTTCACCAGAAGTCTTGAGACTTCGTCCCCGACCGGGACTACTCCGGGTCCAGTCTGTGCTAATCCTGCCGACTACGCCAAAATTGTCGTGGAAAAAAGTATAAATCCTTCTAACACTTGTTTAAAATCAGGCTCAGGAACACTGTATATAGTAAAAAGAAAATTTTAATACATATGCATATGGGAGTTCATCATAGAACACAAACTCAAGCAGAACTCAACTCTTTCACAGTTGCACAGAGCTTATATTACACTGTTGCTTGTCATTGTCTATTGGCTACAATTTGCCACAGTGGGTTGGCATAATTTTACTTGTCTCTATTTGTGTCTATCTCTGATTGGATAAGTTACTCCTAATTTTCGTTACATGAAGAAAAACAAGAAATGTTCACGTGACTTCAGGGAAATGCTTGTCTTAGGTTTCATTTTCTCCACCATTTTACCTTCTTAAGTTTCACTTTCACCGCCATCTTGTGGAGGTTCTAGGTACTGCTATTTCTACAACATTGTCATTGTATTTTTTTTTTCCTTCACATGGCTTACCTTTTTGGCTGGTGAGAAACTCGACTGCCATAGCAATCTGGATGTTTTGCTGAGTGACTGACTATGCTGCTTGGGGTGGAGGTTTTATGAAGTACAACAGGAAACGGGAAATGGAACTACTAATCGAGGGGACATATGTAATGTAAGCATGCACAGAAGTAAGGTAAGCACAAAAATCACTAGAAGGGTAGAAGGTATTGCACAGTCGCTATTTTTGCAAATGAAGTTGTGATTTCAGCTCAGTCGTTTAAATATACTGGTCACGTATTTGTTTTTTCGCGCTTTTTAAGTCACTTTTTTGTAGTCGCTATTATTGAGTCTCTGTTATCATGGGATACCCAAGGAGCTGAGCACCATATCCATCTGCATGATGACAGGCCATTTCGTGAGAAGTGTTGATGCCTGGCACCTGCTGACATAGATGATGTGAGACTGCATCTGCAAGAGATGCTAGCTGCTGGTGTAATACAAGAATCCAGAAGCCCATATGCTTCCCCCCATCATGGTAGTGAGAATAAAGAATGGAACAGTAAGGATGTGCATGGATTATCGCACTTTAAACCGGTGTACTATCCCAGATCAGTATACAATGCCCCTCATTCAGGATGCTTTGGACTGCCGGAATGGTAGCAAGTGGCTTCTGTGCTGGATCTTCGTAGCGGGTACTACCAGTTCCCAATGGCCCCAGAAAACCACGAGAAGACAGCCTTTATCTGCCCGCTGAGTTTTTATGAGTTCATGAGGATGCCTCAAGGGATTTCAGGTACTCCAGCCACTTTTCAATGACTGATGGAGCGTACAGTGGGGGACATGAACCTATTAGAGAGCCTGGTGTAATTGGATGATGTTATTGTGTTTGGCAGCTTGCTGGAGGAACATGAGAGTAGATTGTTCAAGGTGTTAGACTGACTGGAAGACTTTGGCCTGAAACTGTCCATTGATAAATGTCAATTCTTCCAAACATCTGTAAGGTATGTAGGACACATAGTCTCCACCGAGGGAATAGAGACATACCCCGAGTAAAGTTGAGGCCCTGACCACCTGGCCACAGCCCCACAATCTGAAATAACTGCAAAGATTTCTGGGCTTCTGTGGCTACTATCGCTGTTTCATCAAGGACTATTCAAGAATGAGCCATCCTTTACTTAATCTTACTCAAGGGTACCCTCCAACCCACAAAAAATACAAGAGGTCAACTTCCCATGAGACTGAGAGAGTGTATTTCCATCCTAATGAAGTATTTGGGGCCCAATGGACATCTGATTGTGAAGCTGCTTTTCATGAGATTATATATCAACTTACCCACACTCCTGTCCTGTTCTGTGTAGATCCAACAAAACCTTATGTCCTACACACTGATGCTAGCTTGTAAGGGTTGAGGGCTGTGTTGTACTAGGAGCATGAGAATGGCCTAAGACCAGTGGCTTTTGCCAGCAGAAGCCTGACCCCTTCCGAAAAGAACTATCCTGTACATAAGTTAGAGTTCCTAGCTTTGAAGTGGGCAATTTTGGACCAATTCCATGAGTATTTGTATGGGGCTAAGATCCTAGTAAAAACTGACAACAGTCCTTTGACCAATGTGCAGACTTCAACTAAGTTGGGCGCTACTGGCCATAGGTGGCTCTCTGCATTATCTACATATGACTATGCTGTTGAATACAGAGAAGGCCTGAACCACATAGATGCTGATGCTCTCTCCTGGAGGCCTGTTTCTCGAAATGACTGGGTCAGACTGTCAGAACCTGATATTCGAGCACTCTGCCAGAAGTTTGACCAAGAGGAGCAAGTGGTCCCAGACACAGTGAACTGTTTGGTGGACTGTTTGGGGCCCTCTGAGAACTGCATACCTGCTGCTTATTGCCACTTCTCTGCATTAGACGTTGGTGCTTTGCCTCAGTTAGACAATGACAGTCTTCAACGGGCTCATTCCCAAGATCCTATGATTAAACCAGCTTTAGAAGCCCTCTACGCAGGGAAAGATGTATCCAAGTTACATTCTACTGATTTGAGAACTGTATTGCTATACAAGGAAGGTCCTAAGTTGAACCTGATTAATCACCTGTTGTACAGGGAAATGGGGGACAGAGGGGGACAAATAGACAAACAACAGTTAGTTTTGCCTACTGCCTTTCGAGACATGGTGTTGAGGTCCCTACACAACCACATGGGGCACCTTGGCATAGACAGAACACTTGATTTGGTAAAATCCAGATTTTATTGGCCTAAGATGGGGAGCTGATGTTGAACAACACATTCAAACTTGTAGTCGCTGTCTAGACAGGAAAGCTTTGCCCCAGAGGGCTGCCCCCCTAGTTAACATCACCACCAGTGCCCCTATGGAGCTGGTCTGTATTGACTTTCTGAGTTTGGAGCCAGATCAAAGAAATATCAGTAATGTGCTGGTAGTCACTGACCATTTTATGAGATATGTCCAAGCTTTTCCCACCAAGGACCAGAAGGCATCCACTGTGGCTAAAGTACTTATAGAAAACATTTTTGTTCACTGTGTGGCTCCACAGAGAATCCATTCTGATCAAGGGAGGGACTTTGAGAGTCATCTGATCAAAGAGATGCTTTCTCTGTGGGGAGTGCGAAAGTCCAGAACCACCCCTTACCACCCTCAGTGGGCCCACAGCCTGAACATTTCAACCACACTTTGCTAGATATGCTGGGCACCCTCCACACAAAGGCCAAGCCTAGATGGAGCCAACAAATCAGCACCTTGTTACATGCCTACAACTGCACCAAACGTGATGCCACTGGGTTCTCCCCCTATCGCCTGATGTTTGGAAGAGAGACTTGACTACTGGCAGATGTTTGTTTTGGAGTCTCCCCTGATGTGGTTCAAGCTGATAACCATTTACAGTATGTGCAAAAGTTAAAGGCCCAGCTAAATCATGCGTACCAACTGGCTTAAACTATGATTGCCAAAAGAAATCTGGCCAACAAAGAAAGGTATGATAAAAAAGTGAAAGCACTGGAACTCCAGGAGGGAGATTGGGTGTTGCTAAGAAATCTGGGACTGCATGGCAAACACAAGATTGCTGACAGGTGGCACCATCTCCCTCACATTGTGGTGGGCAAAATAGATGATCTGCTTGTGTACCAGGTAAGGCCTGAGAATAATTCAAAAGATGTTAAAACAATGCACAGAAATGATTTATTTCCCATTGAACAAATTTTAATTGAGTCTGAGCCCCCAGATAGTGCCCCCTCTGGACCAGTGACTAGAACTGCTGCTAAGCAAAAGCAAAGGAAGTCTGCACATACAGATGCTGAGTTAAAGTGTTCTCTACAGCAGGTCCCAGTTGAAAATGACTGTCAGTCCATATCAGAAGAAAGTGAGTGCAACTTAGGGTACTACCCCTCTTATGAACTGAGTCAATTGTTTCAGGGCAAACCCCTAGTCAATTATGGAAATGAAGCTGGGCCTTCTGGACTGTCTAAGCCCCCAGCCTTGTCCCTGGAGCCAATGCTCCCAGAAAGTGAAGTGCAAAGTATCCAGTCGGATGACATAGAATCCTTGTGTATGGTTGAACTGTATGAGTTTTCAGAGGAGGAAAATGATGAATTGGGACAGACTGGTGATATACCAGAACAGGAAGAGTGTGTTGAGAGCCCTGATAGTTCACTACCAGTGTCAGAAAACTCCCCATGTGAACCAAGTGTTGTGGACTCAGATATTGCAACTCCTGGAGCTGAAAGTGTCCCCAGTTCTAGTCTCTCTACTGCAATGAAAGTTTCTCAGACATGTGAAGACACTGCTGAAAGCAGGGATAAACACACAGAGACTGTAACGGTTCCCCCTAGAAGGACTGGTCAAGCTGTGAAGCCTGTGGTGCATTTAAGCTATGATTCCACTGGGAGGCCTGTGGATTTGCCTCTCAATGTAGTCCATAAGGGAGTGTATGTGACCTCGAGCTCATTGTCCAAACTGAGCATAGGTGCTAACTCCAGATTACTTGTCTTGCCCTCAAAGCATGGTGCCCCTGCCCCATCCAGCCCCAAGGTAGCAGATAGGGAAGGGTTCCCTCTTTTCAAGTTTCATGTGCAGGAAGTAATGACCTGATTTTAAAATGTTATTGTATGTATAATGTGATAACATATAGTATGCTGTGAAATACAGAATGAGTGCATATGACAAAGAGTTACATATAGCTGTGGTTTAAAAAATGCAAACCTAACTATTAGTGATGTAAATGTCTTTAGTAGCCTTCTTTAAAGTGTTATAAAGGTACCTTCTTGATGTGGACATCAAGTCAATTTCAGGCCAGGAAGGGTGTAACCCCCCCTACAAATGGGGGTTCCTAAAAAGCCTCCTAGGAGTTGCCTAAGTGTTCCCCCCTGCCTGCTGCGTTCGGCATTGAAGCCGCTGGAATGGCACTGTGAGTGCTTGTAAAGCCTCTGCATACTGTCTCTTTAAGAGCTGTCTGCTTGTAGACATAATTAATTCTTTTAGAGGGGGACTGGCATTTTCGAATCCCGCCTGAGCTGCGGTGTAATCACTCCATTTTGCAGTCGCTAAATGTGCAAAGGGAGCCCATCTGAAAGATATAACTGTCTGTAATCATTTATAGCCTTAGTATAATTGCAGTTTGTTTAACCTGCTTTTATTGCAGCTGGGACTCTGTGTGTGTGTTGCCCCTCCATTTTGGACATAAACTGCTAAGCTGGGCCAATTGGGTTTAGGGGAGCTCTAAAATGGAGACTTCATGGACCAACCAGAATTTGGACTCTCTCTCTTGAGCTGGTTTACAAGGGGAATGTATAGCTAGTGGTTCTAGGAATTGTAGTTTGGACCTTGGCACCGTTTTGCACCAACAGAGGGAGATCTGGAGTGATTGACAGCCGAATCCAACCAACTGGACCTGGTGGAACCTAAGGGAAATGCCCTGTACTGAAGCTGGAGAGTCAGATTGTTGTCACCTGTGAAAGGAGTAGGAGCTCTGTATTTCTCTGCGGTGTACAGTTCATGCGAGAAGCACTTGAGAAGCCTTGAAGTCTGCCTACTGCCATGGTAAGTGATAGTCGGACTGAATCCAAGTTTCTGAGAAGAAGGAAGACTGCAAAGTGGAAACCAGGCTCACCCTGTAGAAGACTGGAGATATTGCTGAATCGCACTTGGTCTGTCAGGAACTGAACTGCTGTGTATACTCCCAGGTATTTTGCAGTAATTACGATCAGGACCGGGGAGCAGCCAGCCTGGTATGGTACTTTCCTTTTTACATATGAATGTGTGTAGAGCTTGTGGGGAATCGCTATTTCTTGTCCCCAGGACAGTGTGCTGTGCAGTGAAGCTGGAAGCGAACTCCAGCATGTTTCGGATTAAATCCATTTGCATCAACTGCTTAGGGGTCCAGCCACAAGGGCCTTGCATCCATGCCTTGTTGTTTCTGGCAATCCAGAAGAACATCCACCATCCGGTCCTCAGCTTGTGTCTTGTGAGTACAAATCAGGGTATTCTCCTGCAGCCTGTTTTCAATCACAAGTGTGTCATCTAATTCTTGTTGAGTCACTGCTTCATGGACTGAGCCATCCAGCTCCAGATTACAATTGGGTATTGTACATGCATTTTCTTCTACAGGGCCCATCCATCTGCACCTGCCGGCCAACCCCGGGCAACAGACCTGGCTATCCCCTCCCATCCTGGGTACCCAGAGTGTGACTTTTCAGACTCTGTATGTGTGCACAGTACTATGATTTGATACCACCAATTAACCTGATTTCCCCCTCTCGTGTTCCATTCCCCCTAAATAAACCAGATTCAATGCTGTTGAACTTTAAACTGTCTGAAGTGTCATTACCTATAAAACAAGCATTATATTGGGTTGTGTATGTTGATTAACCTTGTTTTACAGGGGGTCCTCAGAGACATGCTGCAGAATCAGTCTCGAGGGTAAGTGGTACTTTATGAGTGAACAGTGTGTATATGTGTGGTATTGGGGCTGTAACTCCTGTGTACTGTGTGAGCCACTAGAGGGAATAAAAGGGGCTCTCAGTGTCCCAGAGGGCTGTGACCAAGCTAGTCTAACCACTACAAACCCTGACCTCTGGTTGGAGGCATCCGTCATAGAATCTAGGCTCCTCAACCTGTTAATAGTCAAGCAGGCAGGGGTATGTAGCCCTTAGGATAGCACCACCTGGGGGTTACATGGACAACTGCTATTCACAGAGACACCTCTCCCACTTTTGACTCACATGGTGCCCTACTTGATTCTTCAGTACATATGTCATAAAGAACTGTGTTTGGATGCTGTAGCATGCTTGTGTTGTGACTGTCACATTCTTTGTTTGTTTTGTACATCCAGACACAGTCTTTCAGTGGTAGTCCATTGTCTACAACATGACCATTTTTAGTCTCCAAAATATAATCAATTAATCTACAAAAGAAGTGTCTTCTCTATGCTGCATAGAAATGTTCAGTTCCATCAAGGAAAAAAGATCCTTCCAAATCTGTGTTCCAAAATGCAATGTTTTAGAGTATAAAGCAAGATACATAACTGGTTCAATGTGCTTACACAACTTGGTATGATGTATGTTTATGCAACTTAGATACATTGTGGCTGTTTGCCTCTCTATCCATGGGATATACCACCCCATGGGGATATGACAGCAAGGAACCCTAGAGGAGGGTTCTACCCCATAGGTGCCATGAAAATGATTCTATTGGCTGAAGGTAGCTTAGGAAGGAGCCCAAAAAGAGTACTCAAAAGGGTGTCATGCATCAAAAGAGGCGAGGAGTCAGAGTGATATCAAGGACGGGAACATAGGTCAATAGGTTTAGATGGGTAGGACAGGAAAGAGACAGGATTCAATGAGGAATAATTAGAACATTAGAAGCTGACACGAGACAGGAGGGTAGGATTTCCTAAGGATAGAGGGAAAAGCCAGGTCAACCATCTGACTCCATCCAATAGCGGAACCTAACTACGGAACCTATGAAAGCATTAACCCTATCTAAAGATTATGACCATCGCCATGGAGGAGAGGAAAAGAGCCCTTTGAGGAGGAAACCTGTGGTGATCCAAGGCCTAGGTCACTTTTCCTCCAGGCTGAAGGACATTTTGGTTAGTGACAGTTCAGCTACTGCAATTTAGAGTTGAGATTGAGGCAAGAGGAAAAGATTCCAATTTGGAAGAAGCTGTCACTCTGTCCTTCTAACAGGAATGCTTTTGAGGGTTGCGAGTGATGTCTCTGCAACTAAACACCCAAAAGCAAAGGAGGAGAGAAATGATTGTTGAGGCACTCAGCTGGCCTACAAGGGCCTATGAAACAGACCAGGTTAACCAGAGGCGGTCAGAGGGAGAATAGCATAAACGGTGCCTTCCAACCCACTAAGGCAGCTAATGGGGCCCTGCCAAGGAGAGCCCCACCCCTTGCAGCTTGAAGTCATAAATTCTACATCCAGAGCTGTCACCGGAATGAGGGATGACTGAAGGACCACCCAGAGCAAAGACATTCTCACTAAGGGCCAGGGAGAAAGACCTACCTCCAAGCTTCACATGCTCTAGATGCAGACTTCATGGGTGCAGAGTGAGGCCATCAGCTACAGGCTAGCACTGAGCCATGGAGCAATGGACATGGAAGGCACATCTCCGAGTGAAGAGCAGATCGAGTTGAGGTAGCATGAGACCTATAAGAGGGATAGCTCAGATAGTTGATGTGAAAGGGTAGACCTACACAGAAGTTGGATGGAGCAAAGTAGACCCTGATGTGGGTCCAGAGAAGGAGACTGCAAGTAGTAACCGCAAGAGTGCATGCCAACCAGGTTCATTAATAAGTTGAATTAGAAGTGGATTGAATTGCATGAGTGGGAGAGATAAGAACAGCTGGGCAAAACCTGCAGTTGATGGTTAAGGTACAAATACCAGGAGTAAGCTAGGCATATGTAGGAGCTGTGCTAATGGTATGAGAAGAAAGAAGGAACAGCGAAGATGGTATGTGGAGAGGTGGTGGTTAGGAGGAGATGTGAAGTCGGAAAGTGGAGAGGTAAGGTTTGAGAAGGAATATATTTGGTAGGCAGGTTCCGATAATGCGAGGAAGGCTGGAATGGTGAGATAACCAATAAGAGCGATAACAATATGAAGGAGCCTGGCTACTCAGAGCCATGATGTCTACTGCTACACCAAAAACAGAAATGCTACAATAAGACATCTGGACATCAAACTTCTGAGTAAACTAATGAGAGAAAAATAAAGTGATTAAGGACTCGCAGCTGTGGCTAGGTAGATATGCAATAGGAAAAGTCAGTGAAGGTAATTACAGATAAGGAAGGTACTGAGAGAAGTAGATGATGTGAGAAAATAAGGCTAAGGCCAAAATACCATGGCTGTCATTCTCTTCTAATGCCTGTACAACATGCTGGTAGGTAATGATAAATGAAAAAACAAATTGTGCGTGCAGAACACAGGAACAGGTGATGCATAAGGGAGTAGTTAAAACTATTGGTAGACTAGCAACCCCCAAAAGGAAGCCAAGAGCAAAGGTGGGCCTTGAGCGCCAGTGGGCAGACCAGAAACAGTGGAACAGTGCATGCAAAGGGAAAGATGGAACAGACAAGAAGGCTAGGTGTGTTCCCAGCAATGGTCCAAGGCAGCACAGCACCCAGACTACACCATAGAGCAGGGGGAGGTCTTGGTAGGAGGCAGGGAAAGCCACTGTCCCAGCGTGGATGTAGCAAGCAGCAGATTGGGACACGATAGAAGGGGGATGAAAGAAAGGAAAAGCGGAGACAGGACAAGGCGGCCACAAGAGCAGCATGGCTGAAAAAGCAAGGAGTGGGAGTGAACAGATGATACAGAGAGATGGGAGGGAGCAGAGGGCATGAAGAGATGGGGGGAGCAAGATGGGGAAATGGATGAAGGGCAGCTGCAAGTGGGTGAGGAGAACAAGAGAACGCTGCAGGGCAAGCAGCATGGGGGGGGCTGCAGCCACGGGCAGAGGACAACAGTGAGGAGAACAGGAAAATGGAATAGAGAATGAGCACAGACCAAACAAGTGAGGTAGAAAAAGTATAAGCCAGTGAAAAACAAATGCCCAGGGACAGAAGGGAGGAATGGAGCCTCTGGCCACATAAAAAAAAACAATCCTGGACTAGCCAGGAGGAGCAGCCTTTTAAGGCCTAATTGGGGGAGTGGTTTGTTGCTCCACCCATTGAACTACAGGTGTAGCCTTACAATTACAGTTGGTGTAGGCCTCCAAATATTAACTCATGCCTATAATCAAAACATGATGTTTAGTCTCCATGCATAAATATGTATTTCAAGTATTTGTGAATGATTTATAACATACTTTTGGAAACCATAGAATGTTCCTCAATGATAACATACTTGATGTGAGACAGAACTTTGTGCCATTCACTGTGCTTTTTACATGGCAGACTCTCCCTGTTTACATACTGTATGTCTTTATTTTCATGTAAATGCACAGCAATGAATGAATGGTAACTCCATTTTTGCCAAATGCAGCAGTACTTTTGGGTACTGCACCACTGTCATAACTTGCTGAGGTGTTTCAGACAACGTACAATAAACTGTATTATGAATGGGGTTAATTAGAAATTATTTTGTGGTTTCAGCTCCACCTGTGATAAATAAATGCATTATTTTGGATGCATTGCCTTGCTGAATAGCCTTACATTTGCAGATTACTGTCCAGTGAGCCTGATGCCAGTCCTGCTTAAGTGTTTGCAGCAATTGTTATATAACTCATCTGTTACCGAGTAACTGGGGTACCCAGGCACCTCATTCTATTTAAGGAATTCTGAAACAATGTTGACATTTGTCAAGACATCATGAACATCTTCTGAAGGTACTTTTGTTATTGTTTCTTCTTGTTCATTATCATTCTGCTGCTTTTGGCCTCCACACACCTTGTTAGTGCATTTTCAGTATCCATGCAGTATTCCTCATGTTGTACCATATTTTGATGTATTGTTTTAAAATCCATGTCGTATGTTGTTGTTACATCAGTATGGTGTAATGCTGTCTGTTCAGACCAGTTACATTATACCAAAAAATATCCACTTCTGTTCCTCAATTTGTCTGCTGATATGATACGGAAGAACAACTGCGCTAGATTTCCTATGCTTAATGATTACTCTGCTGTTTAATTGTAGCATGTTCCTACCTGGTGGAGAAACATAATTAATACTTACAAAGTCTAAGAGACATATTTCTTCATCTGTTGTAATTCTGACTTCATTTTGTAAAGGTTGATTATGTTTTTTTGCAACTATATGTTTCATCTTCTCTCAGTGATTTCAAATAGAGATGTTACAAATTTTTAACCCACCAGCGAAGTTGGTGCCAGTCTGTGGAAACTGGCATTTCATGGAATTTTCTAATTCTGAGGCAGTTGCACCAGTCTGTTTTAAATATTTAAACTTTAAAAAATACTACCACCCACTGGACTGCAAAACCACACCCTTCACCCACCCAAAAATGATAGATTCCTTGATACCGTTCTCCCACCCCACCACTAGCAGTGTACCTTCTTCCACACTTCCCCAGTGAAATGCAGTGTTATGTGTGACTTGTGAGATGCATGGAGTGGATCCAAAAAATGTAATCCCTTCCCCCACCCATGCACCAAACATACACCCCTGCCTCCCCATCCAAGTCCTAATGTCTTATCGAACACACCTAATCCCCCATCAAACCCCATTCTGATCCCCACTACTTTCCTCCCCCCACCAGCACCAACAAAATTTACCTTCAATGCTGCAGTGAAGAAAATGGTCCCCCAGTGCAGATCATATGATGTATAGTGTATGATCCAGTGTGGTTGTGTATGGAAAACCATACACTGTAAAAAGTGATTCTGCTTCAGTAGTGATGTAGTTACTAATGCAGAATTACTTTTTGTTCTACGTTAGTAGCTAGAGTATGTCATAATGCAACTGGCCCCATCAGCGCTGATCATAGGACGAGGCCAGTTGAAGTGTTGTGTGCACTATCTGGAGGGTGATTCTAACAGTGGCAAAATGTGGGTTCAAACAACAAAGGCTGGCTCCCAAAAACTAAGCGAATGTGTTTTTGGGACCATACACTACAAAGAATAGTATAGGGCATCCAGAACACAACTTGGTTATTCTTCTCTCTTGTGTTTTAGATGACAACAGAGTAACCTCTCAAGCTTCACTTCTGAGGTCATCAGGCATCATTGAAAACACTTGGGGGAAGAATAGCCTTTTTGTGTATCGGACGCCATACACTATCCTATATGTTTAGTGTCCATCTCATAATTGCATGGATTAATGGTGATGTCTTTGCTCCCTGTAAAACCTGATTGGTTGAATTTTCAGCCAATCAGTTTTTGCTAGGAGCGAAGATGTCACCATTCATTCATTTCAGCCCTTGTGAGATGGCACCTGAATAAAGAACTGCTCTGCACTAGGGATCATTTTTTTATTGCAGTCTTGCAGGTTGAAGTTGTGGTTGCTGGTGGAGAAGTAGGGTAGTGGAGACCAGAGGGGGTGGAGTTAGGTGGAGAACTGGGTGCACTTAATAAGACAGTGTATCTTGGATGGGAAAGGCAGGGGAGTATGTTTCATGGGTGGGGGGATATAGTTTTTGGATGAATCTGTGCCTTTCTTGCTGCATACAGTATTGCAATTCACTGGGTAGGGAGGAGGAGGGTGCCAGCGGGGTGCTGGTACAGGGCTATCAAGTAATCAATCATTTTTGGGTGGTGGAGTGGAGTGTATCACACAATTCACATTGGGATTTGCCTGCAAATTGGCCATTGGCATTGATTTGCTACACAAGTTTGGCCAACTGGCCTGGAAAATAACAGCATGGATTGCAGTCCTCAGCTTCACATATTTGCAGAAATTCATGGATTTTTTCACTGATTGAATTTTGGCAACTTGCCACATTAGTAACTGCAACTCCACAATGTTACTCAGAATGTTCCTCAGAAACATCAGTCTATCTTCAGATGATGATGATGAAGAGGAAAATATAACTGTTGTACTTATAAATTGAAGTAGTAATTCATAGAACACATAGTTTGCATCTTAAGCTGACATGCTGCATTTGTTTAGTAACACATTGCCACATTTCATTAGTTTATAAACATAATTCCCCTTTTCCTGAAGTATTGATCAAAAACATTCACTCATCTCCTTTTCATCTTTTATAAAATATTCAGTCTTTTTCATCTCAGCATCATTTATGTCAACAATGTATTTCAAACCCATGTTTGCTTTCCATGTATTTGCTATTGTTGTAGTACATGGATTGTTATTTATAGCATCTTCATCACACTACAGAACTATTAACACTTTTCTCATTTCCTTGTTGTGCAGTTTCCATTATCATGAACTTTTCTGGAAATTACTGTTACGCACAGAGATATCTCCCTTGGGAAAGGGAATCTACATTCATTACTCATTGGCATGGATTTTGTTCCTGACATGCAGCAGAATGACCATGTTTTTGCACCTTTGCCAATATTGTTACAGCTGTGTCTGCATGATACATGTTACAAGTTATGAATTTGTCACTGTATCTAGTATCATCACAATCTGTTGTACTGTCTGAGACATTGGGTGTCGACAGTCTTTACACCATGGTATCATATGCACATGTGGTGATCCACATTACTGGAACTCTACTCATAAAATTACTGTTCTATGATCAATAACGCACGGATTTGCCATTTACGCAGAGCACATGTTTAATGAATTCATCAAGATGTGTTTTTTTTAAATAACAAGCTACCACACAGTTGAATCAGCACATTAAGTTGCCCTTTTCTAAATACTCCAGCTGCTGTATAGTGGTGGCATCGTGATTTCAATCACAGCAGCACATCAGGATTTGTAGAAGATCTTCCCACTTAAGTTCAGATGCAATCAACATGACAAACCGTTTTTGTTTGCTATAATGTTATAGGAAATGGATTACATAATTTCTGCCATCTTTTCAATATACTGGTGACTCCTTATTGTCTTCATCCGCTGAAACATGTCTGATGAATCATGTATGATCAGTTTCACAAATAACATCTCCTTCTGTTACATGTGCATTGTTGGAGGAGTTGGTTAAATACTTTCCTAGTTGCCAATTTAGCCCTTGACAAAATGGTATAATGTTCTAGCACAGTCAAATAATAAATTAAATGTATTTGCTGAAAACTGACCAGGCTCATTCATCAGATGAACATCAAAATATTCATGTGTGTATGCTAAACTTTCAAGGTGCTTTCTTTCATATCTCCCACATACATAAGGGGATAAACATGAAAATGCCAGCATTTCTTCATCTTTGTCTTGAAGGTACAATATTGGTGTCATATCATCTACTAGTGCCATGATGAATATTCACACATTTATTTGCTTTGTATCCATGGACACTAATTTTGTGTCCATTTGATTCCCTCATATTTGATCACAGATGTCAACTTTAACATCCTGCTTGTTCAATTTCATCATTGGCGGTTGTGCAGTGGTTGTCTATTTCAGCTTGTATGGCTTCACATTTTGTTATATTAATATGTATAGATTGATATGGAGGGTTGTGTTTTAAAAAAATCAGTGTGTGTTTTATATTATTATTTGAAATTGTCACAATACACCTGTTCCTTGCACATCTCTCTCTAATTTTAAGAGTGATAAAGCACTGTCCTTGAATAATTGTGATAGTGCATTGACATCTGTGTTAGCATTAACAGACATATTAACACAGTTTCCAATCACCACATACTGTTGTTGTCTGGGCAATGGTACTGTTTTTTTGAACTCATGCCATTGACTTATCAGTCACTCTTGTTATGTGTAAAGGCAAATCAGCTGGTCAGGAACAAAATCTGGTCAACATCTCACAGAGATACTAGCATGGTTAAAATCCACATGGACAAAACAGCATGTGTGAAAACAGCTCCAGGGAAATATAGCACATATATTCTAGTGCCATACCTATAGATGTTTTCTGTCAGCCTAAGTAAGCTACGACTTCCATTGTGTAGTGGCTGAGCAAACTGGCCCTGTCACTTAGCAATTAGAGTGAGAGACTGTGATGCCTGAGACAGCCAGCAGACTCTGGTTCGACTTTACCTCCCTCCTTTAATTTTTTCCCCTGCAGTGCTCTATTCTGTTTTTCCCTCGTACTATGTTGCACCACATTGTGTAGCTTGTGCTGTTTTGTATTACACAATTGTGTCTAAGCTATTTTAACCCTAAATTGTCAGAAACAGTATCCACTTTCAAATTTTTCTTTTGGCATGAATAGGGAGGTTTATCTTTTTTAATAGTCATTTGCAGGTGTGGCAAATCAAATTAGAATTGTCATCAACCCACAGCAGTTATAGTTAGAATGTCATCAGTGCATGTGATTACTGAACTTCTCCACATCAGTTTCTACAACATGAACATCTATATTCAAGACCATATTGTATGTTGTTTTTGAAATTAACAATCAAATGATTGTTAACTTCATTCAAAATACATTGGTCAATATCCCTATTTGCATTCACACTTAAAACAGAGAATGCATCTTTGACAAAGTTTGTGGATGACAAGATGAAGATGTACCTTGACCATCATTGTCATACATATCTATTAAAGTGTCCATGTTACAATGTGATGGCATCAACACTTAGTGCCTTTTTAAAATATGCTCTCTGGCTTGCAATCTGCTTATGGCGAGTTGTTCTTCTGAAAGATTTTATCTATAGTAATTACTTATTTTGGCTGTAGACTTTTTTGATTTGGGGTGTTGCACATTTTTGGGAGTGGTCATCTAGAAAAAGATGCAGGCACTGTATAGTTTTTAGTATTTCATTGGTTTTACCGTTCAGTTGTTATCAATACATGTAATCATCCAATACTTTTGATTATTACAACTTTGATTCATAAGACAACATTTCAGGAAAAAATATTTAACCATACATAATGTCAGTAGAAAAATGTTATTGTGCTTTCAAAATATAATTCATATCAAAAGAAGTTCCTAAACAATAAGAATTATTGCAATAAACAAATTCATGTTGATGTAGGAAGCTTTATTGACTAATACTACTACATGATGAATACAGTACTTGACTAAATTACTGTATATTTATATTTCAAGACTGCATCTGACTGTTAAATATTCATACTCTTTTCATGTAAATAATAAAACATATTTAATGTAGACATTATTTTGACAACTAATATTGAGGTTACAAATTACTAGCAAGGTAGAGTTCATACTGGGATAGTGGTGCTCAAGACAGAAATCCTTAATAGTGCTACCAACAAATGTTAGGCACACACAAACCTCTAATATGCTAGGGCACTAGTCTCTTGTCATCTTAAAACATATTTTCAATAACACATCAACAATAATGTGCGGAGCCAGTGTTTATTTTATTGTCAATGTATTAATACAAATATTTTTTAAGATGACTACAGACTAGTGCCCTTGCATATTAAAGGTGTGTGTATGTGTGCCCATTTGTTGTAGTATGTAAAGTGAAGTTATTCTCCCTTGCTATAAATTACATAACCATAAATTTAAACTGAATGTCATCATATGTGTTTATAGGTGATGTATGAGAATTTAAATAATTGTTTCCAGTATTAGCACTGTGCCTGTAACAGTCATACATTTGTATAAATATTTTTGTTAAGAGATTAATGAACTGTTGTAAGTCATATACCCGTCTATATATATATACCCGTATATATCCATCTTTTGGATGAGACATTAAACTGAGGTCCCCATCTGCCTTGATTGGTGGTAGTTCAGGTGGATGTTAAAGATCCCATGGCACTTATTGAAAAGAGTAGGGGAAGTTTTTATTAAAACAAAAAAAACACTTTTTTTCCAAAACAAAAACAAATCACACAGTCATTATGATATCCATATTGTCTACCCAATTCCAGTAATATTTTTCCACAGCTCTCTTGCTTTCTCTTCTCCCCACAATTTACATTCATCTTTAAAAATGTTATGTACTTCATCTTGGAACTTAAAAAAAAACATCCTGTACAGTCAAATCCTTATTCTGCAAAAATCATGAGCATCTGTTTTGCCATATAGACCATTTCAAAACTGCCAAAATAACATAGAATGTATTTTCATTAACTTTTTCTCATTCTTTTGTTAACTGACCATAGATCAAAATCTCATATGTCATATTTTTAAAAGCTTGCATCCCCCAATAACTGACTACCATACCCAAAAAAGGTTTAATAAAAATCACAATCAAAAAATAAATGCTGCATGCTTTCCTCTTTTGTCCCACAATCTCTTTCTCCACATATTCTTTCCTCCATTCTTTTATGTTTATGGTTACCTCTGACGTTTAACTTCCCATGACTACACATCCATACTACATCTTTCATTTTCCCCGGAATTCTTTTTTCTAATGTAACAGCTAAAAATTCCTGCTCTTTTATTCCTTGTTCTACCTTAAAAACTTGTTTTTCCCAGAAATTCCTCTCCATAATTTCTTTATACATCTGTTTTCTGTTACCCTAATTAAAGCATCCACTGTTACCCCACTGGGTTAAATACTTCCTTCCATTTCCATATATATTGGCCACACTTTACCTCCTATGTTCCCTTTCTTCCCAATACATTTAATGAAAGGTACATTCCATTGCTGTGTTAACCAAGACCAAGCTTTGTTCTCACCTTTACTAATGGTACAATATTTGAAACACAAAATATTAATATAAAAACAATTGGATTTATCATGTTTAAACCCCCATCTTTTATGGTTCTATACGTTATCCCCCTTTTAATAGGATTTAACTTGCTACCCCACAATAACTGAAAAAAAAGACTTTGAATTTTGGATTCCATTTGAAATGGTACTGGAAAAATGAATGCTAAAAATAAAAATATTGGGACAATAAAAGTTTTTAATAAGTAAATTATTTTATCTCGTGTCATACTCCATTGCTTCCATTTATTTACTTTTATTTGGGCTATTTGATACTTTTCTTCCCAGTTTTGTTGTATTGCATCATCCCCTCCAAATCTTATTCCCAGCACCTTAATGTTTCCTTCTGCTATCTCCAAATGTCCTCTTTTCTTTTTCTCCACTGCCGCCCACGGATAAATTTCTACTTTTCCCTTTATTTATCTTAATCCCTATATATTGGCTATACTTCTCTACTGACTCTATTAACTTATCCCCTGAACTCTGATCTTTTACTAAAACTAAGCAATCTTCTGCATAAGCACTTGTTTTATTCAGTTCCTATTTTGCCATTCAATACTTTTAATCTCTTTCTCACCTTTATTCTCTCCTCAAGTGGGTCTAGACAAAATACATATAGTAGGGGACTTAATGGGCACCCTTTGCTGAACCCCATTCCTTATATACATTGAAGTCCCTAGATGCCCATTAACCATAGGACAAATTTGATGCCTCTTATATATTGCTTTTATTAAACTAATTAATTCTGTTGGAATTTTAAACTTTTTAAGGTATCCCATACATACTGATGCTTTACAACATCAAATGCCATTTCTTGATCCAAGGCATACAAATGCCCTTGCAAAGAATCCTCCTGTCCTTTATTTATGACTTCTCTAATATAAATTAAATTTTGTTGTATGCTCCATCCAGGAATAGCACACGTTTGAGACTGCATTATCAATTTCTCTGAAAAAGTCCTTAACCTATTATTTATTACCTTGGCTAAAAGTTTGTAATCTGAAGTCAATAAAATAATGGGCCTCCAATTTTTAAGTTGTGTTTTTTCTCCTTTTCTATGTAAAAAAATTGTTATTCCTTGTTTCATGCTTTCTGCCAAATTGTCTCCATTCATTATACCATTGTATACTATTGTTAAAATGGGAGCTAGTTGTTTTTCCAAAATTTTATAGAACATATTCGGAATCCCATCCACCCCAGGTGCCGTGTTATTTGACAAAGATTTTATTGCCTCTTTCACTTCTTCTATAATTTCCCCCTTTATTGCCTCTGCCTCATCTTCCTCCAACTTTGGCATCTCAATTGTCAGAAAGAAATTCTCACTTTTCCTACTTCTTTGTTGCTGGTATTTCTCCTTCAAAAACTCTTGCACTGTACATTTAATATTTTATATATCTGTATGTATCCTCCCTTTTCCATCCTGTAATATGTACATAACTCGATTTTCTATTCTTTCTTTACTACTGTCATAAGGATTTGTATGATATTTTGTTCCCTGGGTACCACTTTTTTGTTCCATAATTAAATATGTGACCCTATTATATTGGTATTCTTTCATTTTAACCTTAATTTCTTCAATTTGTTTAGATTCATCCACCTTATCTGTAACCTGCCTTGTCATAAATTTATATAATCTAGCCCTTAATTTTAAATACTTCCCATAATTTGTTGTCTCTACTTTCTGTCCTTCTTCAATCATATATTGTTTGATTTCATTTTTAGTATCTTCCCACCATTCTGTTCCACTATCATATAATTCCATAACTGTTAACTTATCCTCCAGTATTATTTTAATCTTTTCTATACAAATATCTTCTTGTAGCTTAGCTGTATTCATCCTCCAATAGCCTTTTCTTATTCTCATCCTATTCCCCAAATTAATTTCAACTTCTACTGCCATATGATCTGATGTCTCAATCTGTATACTCCTAATGTCAACTGCCTCCACTTTTTTGTACCATCCAGAAATCTATATGAGTAGAATGTGAACCCTTGAAATATGTGCAGTCTTTTTTTCCCTTTTAACTTATATCCATCCTCCATCCCAGCTTTATCTAACATTCTTTTCAAGTGAGTCATATCACAAAAAATGTTTGATGTTGCCCTCCCCAATCTGCTCTAGATAACCCATAGTTAATGTCTCCCCCCCACACCACAAGTTTTGAAGTATGCAAATAAACCTCTATTTGATCTATTAGCATACTCCTTTCTTTTTTTCTTTGTGGATTATAAATTACAATAATTCTCACAGAATTCTTTTTTAAGACAACATTAATAATCATAGTTCTTCCAGGTACCAAATCTATTACTTTTAAAATTTGAACATCATGAGAAGAGAAAGCTACCCCACCCCTGTATACCTATCTATCCCAAACGACCATAAGGATGTCCCCATGTCCAGTCTTTCTGAGTTTGCTGAATTTCATCTATATTTTGTAACCTTGTGTCTTGGAATACATATAAGTCACTTTTCAAGTCATATAGTATTTTAAAAGTTACCAGCCTCTTCCTTCTATTTTTAATACTATTTGCATTATGAGAGACATTTTAAACTTCCCATTTTGTTTTCCCCTCACTTTTACCCTGCCTCTGTAGATTTTTTTCCTTTTCTTTGACACCTGCGTTTCTGTCGTGTCTCCATCTTCCTCTCCTGCACCTTCAGAAAGATCTGTGTTGGACTGATCAGAGCCCTCCTCCATAGTGGACCATTCCTTGTCTTGTGATGAGGTATATTTATTTGTTAACTCTACACCTTCATGATCTTTTTCCAATGAAATTATCTGTTTTGCTGTACTCTTCTTTTTGTTTTTAGATCTTGTAATCATAGTAAATCCAGTTTATTTTTCTGTCTTCCTTTCCATTTTAAAAGTCCCTGTTTTTTCTTTTGATTCTTTTTGCTCTGGTATTACCAACCCTTTAGTCCAGGGTTGTACCTTTATTCCTTTTTCCATGTCCTCTCTGATAATGGCTTCCCTTATTACCTTATCTTACTTCTCTTGCTCTTTCTGTGCCACAGCCAGGTAGACATCTTGCTCTGTTCTTTCTCTAGTTTCTGGGCTGTTATGGGAAGCCCAGGGACATTTTGCAAAGGTGTGCCCTTCCTCTTCACACAAACTACATTTAACTTGGTTTGTGCATTCTGCCCCAAAATGCCCAACAACCCCACATAGGCCACACTTGACTTTACCACAGACATTACTTAAGTGACCTCGCTCTCCACATTTGTAGCAGGCCCGCACTTGGCCTGCCTAAAAAACAATGCCTCTATCTTGGCCTAGAAAAAAACAATTCAGCAAATGTTGAATTTTGTCATTTACTTGTTTAAGTGTTATTTTACATTTCCATCCACCTGTCCACAGACCATTTTCATCCAATATCGGTTCCTGTGGCCCATACATTACTCCCCTCTGCTTGATCCAGAAATTAACGCCGACCACATTGATGCCTTCATTTCGAAATAACACAGTCACTATCCTAAAAGCAGGTTTTGATAAGGGAATAACTGAGAAATCCTTCCATAAGTCTGTATATTTCATTTGCTGATATAATTTCCAAAAGCGGTCCAACCCTCCTCCATGTTTAAAACTTTTGTCAAATTCTGTACTTCCTGGTACATGAATAAGGGCATATATTTCATATGGATAAAACTTCATTTTATTCATTAAGAGTTCTTTCCCAATAAAAATTCTGTTGGGCACATCCTCGGAGGGCCCGCTAAATCTCAGGCATACTGTGTTTCTTCTTTTAGCTTGCTGTGGATTTATATCTTTAGGAAATAATCTTTCTTTAGTATTCCCACCCCAGGGTTTCTCCTTCTGGCCTTCCCCTTCCTCCTGCATTTCTTTATCTGTTAATATTGTTTCTGTTCAAGCTCCATAGATGACTCTTCATTATTGCTATCAATTCCATCAAAAATTATCTCTTATGTTTTATCTGCCTCTGATGTTACATTTTTCTGTTTTTCAGCTTCATCTACTTTTTCCCCAAATTTACTTTCTGCATCCCTTGTGTCTTCTTTTTGTTTTTTACTAATTCCAGATGTACTTGGCCTGTTTGGATCCCACCCAGACCCATCATCCTTTCTTTTCCAACCTGCTTGTAATAAGGCTTCTGTTACCCATTCAGGTGTGTCTGCAAAGTCTCTAAAAGTTCTCTCTTCTGAATCTGAAACCTCCTTTTTTTCTCCTTTACTGTTTCCTAATGGGCCTTTTTTTTCTGTGACTTCCTCAATATCTTCAAAATCTGTGTTTTCTTTATTTGTTTCAGCTCTTTCTTTACTTTCTGTCTTGCTTTCTACAATCCTTTTCAGGCCAAGTCATTTCCAACTTACTTTCACCTTTCCTTTCTGTGCTGACACTTTCACTTGTTTTTTCCCCGTCTCAGCAGGTACAACTTGCTTTGATACTGCCACATCATTGCTTCTCAATTTAGCCTGATAGGAGTCTGTCCTATTTTCTTTGCTTTCCACAACAGAAATATCTGACTCTATAAGACCTCCTGTTTCTTTACTCTTTTGCTGATTATTTTCCAAAACATTTTTTTTACTCACGCTTGTAACATCTCCTCCCTCCATCTCCACGGAAGAAGTATTCTCTCTTAATTCCTTCTTTTTCCCTTTCCAGCTCCTCACTTTGATCTTCTCAATCCATAAAAGTGTCTGAACTCATTTTCAGGCCTCTAGTGGTATACAAGGCAGGGGAGGAGGCCCTCTCCCCTGCCACATCAGCACTTCCTCCTCCTCTGCTGTCCGGCTCCAACTGTAGCTCCTCCACTCTGCTCTCAGGAAGTCAAGCCCCTGCTGGCAGAGCAAAAGAGCAAGGAATTTTCCTGTGTTCTGGCCAAATTTCCCTCATTCACTAAAAATACCACCAACAGCTTAATCTGGTTTAAGGTCAGTTGGCATTCATCTGTATCCCCCTCCCCCAGGTTGTGCCTGAAAATAGGCAGGATTTGTCTAGTGAACTTACCTGGTCAACAAAAACTAAATAAATAAATAAAATAAATGTAAACTGATTCACGCTTGCTGAAAAAGTGAAATAAAAAGAAGATATTTTCATCTGTAAAATTTTTTGTGACTCAATACAAGTGGAAATATTACCTGAATAGATAGCCCAACATGATCCAGAAAGTCTATTGTATGTTCAGCATTAAGGTCTTGTGCATACATAGCGACATCTGGTACACAATCATCAATTATTATAAACTCAATTGTCATACGTGAGCATTTGTTTGATACTACTATGATGACTCCATAGTCATCATACATGAACATACTGTAAAACTGTCAGTTAAGTTTAGTCTTAGTGCCTGAACTTCAAAAATGAGTTAACACATATTCAGTTGCATGGTCCCACAAATGAACAACAGGTACTGTATGTCTTGTGCTTTTTGAATACAGTTTGCCTGTGCTATCAGCAATAGCTGTTGTAAATCCAAAACATCAGCTGTAGGACTTTGGTAGTAAAACTATATGGTGCTTTAATCTTTCTCTCAGTTAGATGCTCAGAGTGTGATAAGCTTAAATCCTTGTACCATACCATAGCTCAATTTGCAGCAGGTGCTTCTCCCAAGAAACAACATTGTAGAATTCTAGATTCGCTCAATTGGCCAGCACTCAATAGTAGATTAGAATATGCATTCCTATGCATTGCCTTCAAGATAAAAGGCCCCATAGCTCTGCCTAACCTCAATGGCCTAGTAGTCAATAAACCAGGAAGGCACCCTCTCAGATCCTCCTGCCGTACACTCGTCCAGGTTCCCAAAGACAGAACTGTGGCAACAAGTAGGTTCATTGTGAACTCTATCCCTACCATTTGGAAAGGCCTTTCCAATGCCCTGTAGGAACAACTCTCTCGGGGGATTTAAGAAAGGCCTAAAAGCATATTTATCCTAGAACATAATCAGTGTAATTGCTACCTTTAATAGGCCTAAATATTGATATAATGCTAATTTTGAGACTCATCTCTCCAGCTACTGCACTTGCCTCTGTGTTAACATAAACCAATGCTCTTAGTGAATACTGATGAAATTAATGTATAGCCCATGCATGTGCTTCATTCAAATAATTGTAATTCTGTAACCTAACCTGTTCCATTGCATTGTTATTTTTATCATGCCAGTTGATTCTGTTGTGATGTACTTAAGTTGATAAATCTCTGTAATTAATTCTGGGTTGCCTTTGAAAAAGGGACTCTCTGAGACCAAGTGGGTTTACCCGGTCAATACAATTCAATAAATCAATAAATGAAATGTTCAGCATTTATACTATTTTAAAACGTAGAAAGAACATGAATGGTTTTACATATAGAAAAACAGGAACATTAACCATGACAGCAGAAAAAGACCAGAGATCGATCCAGTCTGCCCATATTCCTTATAATCCCTGGAATCTTCCCTGTAACACATTGTTCCTCCAGGGTATTAAACCACCCCATCCTATACCCATTCTCCTCCCTGGTCTTGTTGCTCAAAGTAACCACTGTTCACTTCATTCTATCCCATGCCTGCTTGAATCCATTGGCTGTGCTGGCACCCACCACCTCGATATACTTTCACAATGTTCACATTACTACCATTACTATTTACTATTTGTATTCATTATATCATTATTTATATATATATATATATATATATATATATATATATATATATATATATATATATATTATTACTATTACTAATTACTATTGTAATTATCACAGTACTCAGTATACAATATACTATCACATTTATTTGAAAATGACTGCACAGAATTAAATATTTTTCACAAACCTTTGCATAATATGCACTCTTTTTTAAAATGTAAGTAATGAAAAACATGAAGAGTACCTATTGATATAAGGAACAATAACATATGGGACCTGATTTTCAACCACCCTGAGGATGCTGCAGTTCCCTGGTGTACCAATCATATGGCACAGAGGGCTTGCGGCATTCTCTTGGCACCAATTGGGCTTTTAATCCATGTGCACCAAATGCCACAACATAGACCAGCTTCTCTCAGTCTAAATTATGCCATGTCAGGGACCTTTTGTATGGGTCTTGCACCAAATATTTGGCACAAGCTACTGAAAAGTGTGGAAACTGTCACAACTTCACCTGATGTACTAAAATTGGGCACAGTTGTAGCAAAGGAGTTTAGCGCAGATGCACTAAACAAAGGGATTGACGTGAGGCATGATGCAAGCCCTGTGTCAACCTTTGAAAATTGTGCCTATGATGTATTTTTTTTAAAAGAAAACAAAACAAAAATTCTGCAAAAGAAATGTTTATCATGACATACAGTATTTAGTAACATGGAGTAACAGTACATACTGTAATTACATATGCATATAAACAAAAAACAAAAGAAGTACTTACCAATCTCAATGTCATGCTTCTTGTAAATTTGTAATATTATATTTTTCTTATCACAGTGATTCTGTACTATTGATTGCACAAAAGGTACCAGAATTGTGATGTTCATCTGTACTATATTTTGTACCTATGGAAACATATACTGTAAATGTAGAGGAAAAATTGTAGTCAAAGAACATCACAAGGCATTTGTTAATACATGATTATTCTTAAGGATAAGACATTAATTACATAAATTGTTTTGAAATACAGAGTGCTGAGCCTTCCCTTCTTCAAAGGACCAGATGCTGTTGGAGAGATGCAGAGTTTGAATGGGTAAGAGCCACTGGTATCCCATAAGTAGGGCGACTCAGTATTGTTCTATTTATTTATTTTATTTATTGAAATCTAGGATTTATACCTTGGAGCAACAGCTCTTTATATAAATTCCGTCAAAAGAAAAACATCATCATGATAACAATTACAATAACAGGTACATTGCAAGTGTTGTCAGGCCTGAATACATCTAGGTAGAATACAGCAAAAGCTTCACTGAAAAAATTACAGATTAAAATTGAAGTGGGACTAAACACATTGGGATAGGTAAAGGGCAGAGACAATGCGTTTTAAACGAATACACTCCAAACAGACAGCATAATTCATTTAAACAATGGAGGCAGTGTACAAGGTATGCCTGAGTCAGGTAATAGCTAGCTTATTAAGGGCAGGAAGGTACAGCAGGTCAAAAGTGGAGGGGGGAGGTGGATGAGGGAAGGAGAAGGAGGTGGGTGAGATGGAAGGACGTGGCAGGAAAGGGATAAGTTTGGATAAGTGGGAGAGAGGTAGCAGAGAGAAAGTGCTGAAAGGGTGATAGTACAGTAGGGTAATGCAGGTAGAGTGTGAGACATAAGGTACACCTGTGGAGCAGGGAAGCAGTGTTAGTGGTAGCAGTCATAGGTAGCCATTGTTGCCTTGATATTAACAAAGGAATGCTGCCCAGGCTTCTTTTGTGAGATTTATTTTTGGCATGTTGTGTTTTGGGAATTAGATTCATAACCCTATATCCAACATGCCATGACCTGGAGTTGTTTATATTAATAGATGGTGGGTGCAGGGGGAAGTGCCCCCTGCAATATGGCATGTGTGGGTTTTCGTGTGCTGATTTGTTTTCTTTGCATTCATATACAGTTGGTAGTCATGCAGGTCACTCATAGTGCCAAAAGGAAATATGTCATAATGCCATTGCTACTGTCCATAGATTGTTTGTGCTGTGATTTACGTTGGCAGATTTATTGTTGCTGCAGCATAGGTGAACCAGAGCCACTGACTAAACCTTACCCTTCCCCCCAACGATAATGTATACTAATTGTCGGGGTCCCTTGGAGCAAGCCTTCTCTCACCACAGCTCCTAGACAATCAGGAGCAAGCATGAACTGCTGGACAGGGCTATAATTCCCTCTGTAAATGTTATTGCTGCCTACCAATAGTCCACTGCACCGTAGTACGGAGTGTGAACGGTTACAATGCAAAGGGTGTCATACTGTGAGTTTTAGCTGTTTAGCTGTGGAGTCAGTTATCAGCTGGCCACACTGCCCTACTAGTGTGTGACCACAGTTTGGGCTCACTGACCATACTGCTCTACAGCTCATATGCCCTGCATTCATTGGGCCCTTGGGCAACTCCACAGACTACTGCTGCTTACTGTATCTACTCACAGATTAATTGTTTCTTCATCATTAAGACTTGCTTAAACTAAAGCCTGCTACAGTGTGTTATGGTACAAAGGCATACCCTGCTTATCCTTAAGCCTGCTACAGTGTGTTATGGTACAAAGGCATACCCTGCTTATCCTTAAGCCTGCCATTGTGTTTATGGTACGCATGCATGCCTGCTTATCCTAAAGCCTGTTATAATGTCTGTTGTAAAAATGCACACCTGCTTTTCTAATGTCTACCTCAGTGGTTTATTGTATAAATGCATACTTTTACAACCTATTATAACATTTATTCTATCTCATATCTGGCACCTGGCTGTACTACCTACCTGGAATCTTCTCTGATACAATTTATTGATGCTGAAATCCTATAGTATGTCCTGTCAATGAAATACTATTATTAGGAGTGAGGCATACTCCCTATCTAGGATCTGCCTTGCTTACTGTCTAGTATTGGACACAGATACACCATCTCTTCCAATTGTCTGTTAAAGTGGATTACTTTGAATTACTACTTGACTTGTTATTACTTTATTATCTCTTAATGCTAATATTGTTTACTGCTAAGGACATTACAGATTTATCTTCCAGTACCGCTTCCTTCAGCTCTGTTTATACTGATGCCTACTTAGGACCATTTATCTACACTGACTTACAGTTGGCTATATTATTTCTGAAAGTAAGTTATAGATATTTACAGTGGAGACAGCCACAATGCAATGCAGTAATCTGAGTAAATGATATGTTACAAAATATTACATGACAAAGAGCATAATTGTCATTGAATTACACTGTTCCATGCAGTATACGGAAGTATTTGGTGATGTACTACAGTATATCTGCATTGCATTCTGGCTGACACTGCTGTAGATTCAAGCCTTATGTTCTGCTCAGTACCATTATATCTAAAAATTAATGGACTCTCTCCAACCCAGCAATTACAAAAAGGAATCTTGTGTTGCTACTCTTGCTTTTTGCCAATAAAAATTATTTCCAATCCTGGTCCTGTCTCAGCAGAACTTGATACAGACAGTGTGACCCCCCCCCCCAATACATTTTATTTATTGTTCATGTAAACATTTGAAGTCTTTTACCAAAATTAAATAAACTTGATTATGGGTGCAGAAGAATGATTTCAGTCTGACCACAGTGGTAGAGACATGGTTATCTAGCAAAATATCTGACTCACAAACTGAGATTCCAAACTACTGCCTGTTAAAATTTGATAGGCCAAGAAAATGGGGTGAAGTTCTAATCTATCATAAGTTTTGTTTCTTGGTTATGGTTGATGATTCCACTATTAAGTGCTTATCCTGCCTTAAATTTCCATTCATGATGTGTTGGGGGGTGACACACACCTATTATTAACTAATGTGTACAATCTTCCAGGTTTCTGTGAGGAGGGACATGCTTTATTGACTGAGGTTAAGCAATATAAATAAGAAACAAAAAAAAACCTTCTCCTGGGTAATGCCAATATTAATTGGAATGATGGAGCAAATTGAAGAGGTAGACTATACATTGAGAGCTAAAACAGCAAACAAGTAATTTCAGCTACCAGACTAAACTACAGGGTTTGTTTTGAGTCCCTAATAGACTGAAAAGTTACCTCAAGACATGTCCATAGCCATCATACCCATGCTTTACCCAATAGCGTAAGTATCCATTCTCTGGTTATTTACTATTTGAGTGCTCCTAGGCCTCAATCTCCCATATAGATGTACCTCCAGATCCATTTATAATCTGAATATTAGTGAATTCAGAAATGCTATTGCACAGACTGACTGGTCTTTCCTGCATGCTGTCCAAATGGTTGATTTGATATTGGATTATACTGCACATGAATTTAGCAAAGTTTGTGATCTTTTTTGTCCCTATTCTTCATTTACCAATTAAAAATAGAGATCGGGAATCAATCATCACTCGTCAGGTACAATTGATGCAGGAGAGAGACAGGGCCTGAACTGCTTTTAGGGAGTAACAAACAAATTCTACTTTGCTTGAATATAAACAAATAAGGAATGAATGAAAAAAATGATTAGAAAGACAAAAATGGAATATTATTTAAAGCAGTAGTATTTGTTAACAACTGCATAATTTAATTGTTTTTTTTTCCAACAGTAATGTTTGCCTGGTAAAAAAATATCAGGATATCCCATTTCCTTATTGTTTTCTTTCATTTCCTGAACCAAGATATGGTACTGCCAAGTTTTTAAACAATCAAATTATCATGCCATGCTCCCCATGAAAAAGTTAAATATCTTTGTACAGTGTTGTGCTTTTTACCATCAGAAACCTATGGTAACACCACTTGAATACATCCCCATTATGAATCAAGCATGTATATTCAACAGGTAACCTCAGCAGAAGAGATTTAAAAAAATTGCAAGTGGTGTTCATCTTTGATGATGTGAGTCATTAATTACAAAAATATCTGTATCGCTGTTTTAACAATATCTGAGAAAACAAAAAAATAACTGGGCATGAATCTAAAGATGTCAGAAATACATCTTTGCCCAAAAAACAATATGATGAAAGTTGTTCACAGCTAACATATATAGTGGAATTCAATTTATCAAATGGTCAAAATGCAAATTGGCAAATTTTAACAAGCTCATAGGAAAGACCAGCACTTCAGCAGCAATATCATGTCTGATTACAGAACAAGGAAATTTGACAGATGCATTGAAAATTGCTATAGAGCTCAGCACCACCCTTTATGGAACAGAAAAAATTGCTCTATTGGTTCATCTGTCAGTCCTTAAGCAGCCTGGTTCCAGGTATGGTGGTTCTGATGCTGATTTTAAATTTAGATCATTAGCAGTAGATGAAGCTCTAAAGTACCTAATAAACATTAACCTAAATGCAAGAATAGAGGTTGGACAATATTGATCTAAATCTCTTTGCCTCTGTTATTGATCTACTGGATCATCCTCTGAGTGCTTTGTACAACCATTCATTAGCCACTAGTGAGGTCCAAAGATTATGGAAGCAGGCTACCATGGTCCCTATTTTGAATCTAGTGACTGCACCTTGACCAAAAATTATAGACCTATTTCTCTACTAGTTCTGTTGTCCAACATTCTTGAGTGGGTCAATTCTGATCAATTTAAGGAGTTCCTGGATACTGGCAATTTGCTAACACTTACCAACATGATTTTTTGAGATAATCATAGAATAGTCACAGATGTGCTTGAAGATGCAATTGATCTTCACAGGGCCTTGTACAATGGGGACATAGTTGGTGCACTCTTCTTGGATGTTTCTGTAAGCAGGGAATGTGGTGCATCACAGTAGGTGTGCAACAAATTATGGGCCCTTGGGCTATCAATATCTGTCATGTTCTGGATCCAGAATTATCTGACTGGCAGATCTCAATCACTGTCTTTGAATTTCATTTCCTCTCCACTCATCAAAATTACTACCAGAGTACCCCAGAGATCAATCGAAAGGCCTATATTGTTTAATCTCTTTATGAACAATCTAGCTGATACATTACTTAGCTCTGAATCCTGTTTTATTATGAACATACAGTAGATGACATTGTTTTGTACAGAAGAGCATGTAATGTCAGTGACGTGACAGGGTACTTGCAGCCTGAATTTTATCTGATATAATTTTTTTTGAAAGACCTTCAATTGAATGTTGGTAAAAACAAATATATGCACTTTGGAACTAAACACAAACTAAAGGTTTTACCCCCCCCTATAACTTAATTAAAGATTTAGGTGGTATATATGAAGAGTACCTTGGTTTTATTATAGACAAGACTCTGTTTTCCAAATAACATAGATTCATAGATGTTACTGGCAGATAAGGGCCTTCAACCAGTCTAGTCTGCCCACTAATGCACATAAGTGTGCTTCCTCAACTTCTCTGGAACTAGGTTGTCCCCTTGCCCCAACTATCAGGATCCCCATATGCCTATCCCATGCCTTCTTAAATCCTGTTATCGTTTCTGCCCCCACCACTTCTTCTGTCAGGCAGTTCCATTTGTCCACAAACCTCTCTGTGAAGAAGTACTTAGTTGTGTTCCTTTGGAACTTCTCTCTTTCCACTTTAATCCCATGCCCCCTAGTCCTGGAGCATCTTTTTCTTTGAAAAATTGTGTTTTCCTGCACCTTGTTCCTCCTCGTGAGGTACTTATATGTCTCTATTATATCCCCCCTCTCCTTCCTCTCTTCCAGGGAGTACATATTTACTGTAAGTCTTTCAGTCTGTCTTCATAGGGTTTGTGATGTAACCCTTGCATGATCTTGGTTGCCCTCTTCTGAACTGCCTCCACCCTGTCAATGTCCTTATGTAGGTAAGTCCTCCAGAACTGGACACTGTACTCAAGGTGTGACCTAACCAACGTCCTGTACAGTGGAATTATGACCTCCTTTTTCCTGCTGGTGATACCCTTGCCTGTGCAGCCCAGAATACTGTTTGCTTTTCCTTCCACCTTGACGCACTGACTCCCTACCTTGAGGTAATCAGATATGATAACTCCTAGTTCCCTTTCCTGCTTGGAGCATTCTATAACCCCCCCAGCTGATATGTTGTTCCTTGGTTTTTATGCCCCATGTGCATTATCTTGCACTTTTTTTGTGGTAAATCTCAACTGCCAATCCCTTCACCAGTCCTTAAACTTCTGCAGATCTCTCCTCATGCTATCTATACCCTCCGGTATGTCCACCCTGTTGCAGAGCTCTGTGTTATCAGTGAGTAGGCATGTTTTCCCTTGTAGGTCCTCTGTAATGTCATTGATAAAGATAATAAAGAGGACTGGACCCAGCACTGATACCTGTGGGCCCCCACTGGTCACATGTCCCTCTGTGGAGTGCCAGCCATTTACCACCACCCTCTGTGTTCTGCTATCCAACCAAATTTTCACCCACCTCACCACCCTCTTACCCACTCCTACATTCCCCAGCTTGTTTAACAGCTTTATATGTGACAGAATGTTAAAGGCTCTGCTGAAGTCCAGGTATTGCCACATCCACTGCCCTCCCCCATCACCCAGTCAAAGAACTTGATGAGGTTAACTGACACAATCTTCATCCAGTAGAACCATGTTGCCTCGGGACCTGTAGACAGCTGGCAAACAGGTGTTCCACTATTCTTTCCTTCAGTAGTGTTTCCATGATCTTCCCCCCCAACTACTGAGGTCAGGATGACAGGTCTGTAGTTCCCTGCTTCCCCTCTGTTCCTACTTTTGTATAGGAAGACTACATCAGCTATCCTGCAGTCATTGAGTACCTCTCCTGTTTTCAGTGACCTGCTAAACAGGGTTGCCAGAGGTTCAGCCACTACCTCTCTTAGCTCCCTCCGCACCCTGGGGTGTACCCCATTCGGTCCCTTAGCTTTATCAACTCTTATTCCATCCAGTTCCTTCAGGATCCTTTCACATGGAAAAGGACTTGTATCCATTTCTGTGCCATTCCTTCTCTTTCTACTCCCTTCTGGCCCATTACCTTACCTCTCCTTTGTAAGGACTACTGGGCAGAAATATCTATTCTGCATGTCTGCCTTGTGATTGTCATTCTCCTCTCTAGTCCCATCCTCCCCTTTCAGGCTCACTACCCTCCCTTTGCCTTCCTTTTTCTCGTTGATGTACCTGTAAAAGGTTTGTCCCCTCCAACTACTGATTTTGCAATGCTTTCCATAGTCTGTGCTTTGACTTCCCTCACTGCCCTCCCCGCCTCCCTTTGATTCTCCTGGTACCTCTCCCTGTCCCCTTCTGCCTGTGTCTTTTTGTATTGTTTGAAGGTGATTTTTTTGGCTTTCAATTTCTCATCTACATCCCTAGAATACCATTGTGTCTCCTCTTCATTTTCCTCTCATTCCTGATTTGAATACTGCCCACTGTTCCTTCACCCCCTATTTCTTCCCTATTTCAGCTAGTGTCTCTTCTAAGCAATTCCCCATTTTTTCAAAATCCACCCTCCTAAAGTCAAGGATTCATGTTTTTGTGTGGCTGGGTTCTGGCCCTTTAGTTATGTCAAATCACACAGACGGGTGGTTGCTGTTCCCCAGGTGCTTCCCTACTGTGATCTCTGTCACACTGTCCCCATTTGTGAGCACCAGGTCCAGTATTGCTGACTGCTTTGTGGGTTCTATGACCAGTTGTTTAAGGAAGGCTCCCTGTATAGTGTCCAGGATAAACCTGCTCTTGGTTGATGCTGCTAGTGGGATGCTCCAGTCTACATCTAAAATATTGAAGTTGCCAACCAGCACTACTGTACCTCCCCATTGTGTGCCATCCTTTGGATAGCTAGCATCATCTCCCTGTCCATTTCCTCCCACTGGACTGGTGGTCTGTAAATTACCCCTGTGCAGATGGCTGACCCTGTTCTTCTTTTGTGCTTAACTCACAGTATCCTCCTGACTCCTTGTCCCCCCTCGATCTCTGTGATCTTTATGTTTTCTTTCACAAAAAGTACTACTCCTCTCCCCTTACCTGCCTGCCTGTCCCTCCTGAATATATTTTAGCCTGATATGGCCATCTCCCAGTTGTGGTTATCATTACACCAGATCTCCATGATGGCCACAATGTCCAGGTCCAATGTCCAGGTCCGGTTGTGCTATGGCTATCGCAAGGTCCTCCATTTTGTTATTAAGGCTCTGGGCATTGGCACACATGGCTCTCCAGGATGTGCCTCCTTCCCCCCATTTTGCTACCAAAAGCCTCCCCTTCCTGGGTGCTCTTTTTCCTCAGTTCTCCCTACCTTCCTCCATTATGTTGAATTCTGCTGTCTGTCTATCTGCTCCTTGGGTACTCATGTAGAGCATGTGCTTAGAGGGGGATACTACACCTCCTGTCCTTCCTGGTTCCCCTCCCAGCCAGTTTAAATGCTTGCTGCTGAAGCATTCAAACTTCTCACTTAGGACTATGGTCCCTTTTCTAGATGGATGCAGGCCAACATACCTCCACGCTGATGAAATCAATTCACACACACCTTGATCTGCTTCATAGGCAAAAATAATTTGTGTCCACCCACTCTAAGAAAGTCCTAGTTCAGTCCCTTATATTATCCTTATTGAACTATGGGCTTCAAGTCCATGCCACTGCCAGTGTCACAGACTAGCAGAGAGTTAATGTCTTATACAACTCCATATGCAGATATGCTGCCTCCAGTCCCAGAGTTTCATATCACTGTACTCTCTACAAAATACCTTGGCCAGCCATCTTTTCATTCATGCATTACTTATTTCATCTTCCTCTGTTTTAGATGTTTCCTAAAATGTCCTATTAGAGTCTTATCCCTCATTGATGCTAGCCACAATACTGGTTCCAAATGTACTAGATCTGTTTACATTCAATTTATAACACCCCCTCTCTTCCATTCCACTCTGGGCCAAAGCTCTTTTATATACAGAGCCATTACATTTTAGAATAATTTACCTGTTTCATTACACTCTATCAATTTGCAGAATACATTTAAAAGTGTGTTAAAAATACTGTGAATTTGACAGTGTGCAAATGTAATGCTATTGTATTACCATTTACTTTGTAACCACCAATCAAATGGGCATCTAATGCTCTTGAGTCCCACCCAGTCAACATGTTTTAAATATAACAAAAAATAATGAGCTTACTTTGAGCTGACAAATGTCTTTCTTTTTCACAGCAAATGTGCAATTAACCACCATCCAAGCCACATCAACATATGCACATTGTGCCACTATCATATGATGTCATGATCTGTGGAAAAATGAACTACTGTATAAACTCCTCAGTATTTCATATGGAACACACAGTTTTAAATAAGACTTTAATTATACACTATCAATATAGTAAGTATTGTAAAATCACAAAATCAGTATTATTATGTTTAATGACAAGGTGCTGTAAGGCAAGGCAAGGCAATTTTATTTCTAAGCTGCCCAATTCCAGAGGTTCTGGGCACCGTACACTGTATAGCAAAGTACAAACACATACATCTCAGAAGCAACATGAAGTTAAATCAGCAATAATTAAAATGAACTATAGTAATTAACTATAATGCAGAAAGGTTTGGCAATACTTTACTCAGTAAATGCCTGGCTGAAGAGGTGGGCCTTAAGCCTCTGCTTAAAAACACCATTCTATGTGGCCTCCCAGACTACAGGTGGAAGAGCGTTCCACAGTGATGGCCCAGAGACACTGAAAGCTTGATCACCAGAAGTCCTGAGCCAAACCCTGGGAACATCCAGAAGGCCCCTCAAGGAGGAGTGGAGTGAGTGAATAGAGGTCACACATGTCAAGAGGTCTGACAGGTAGCTAGGGCCCAGTCCATATAAGGCCTTATAGGTGAGCAAGCCCACCTTGAAAAGGACCATCCTCCTCACCAGTTGACAGTGTAGAGCACGCAGGATCAGGGTCAGATGACATGACCTGGGTAGGCCTGTCAGTAACAGGGCCACCATGTTCTGCACCAGATACAGTCTGCAGAGGGTCCCTTTCATGGCCATGAAGTAAAGAGTGTTGCAGTAGTCGAGTCAGGAGGTGACAAAGGCATGTGCTAGGATTGCCAGATCCTCAGACCAAATGAGGGGCTTGATCCTGGTGATGTTCCGTAAGTGGTAAAAAACACTCTTAACAGATGACACCTGATCTTCAAAATGTAGCCTGTTGTCCTGAATCACACCCAGATTACATACCCTCTGGGAAGCAATCAACTGAACATACCCCAAGAAAAGACCCGTATCTGCTCCAAGCAGCAACCCATCATGCCCACCACCCGGCTCAATCACCAGCACCTCTGTCTTATCTGAGTTAAGTCTCAGCCAGATTGAGGCCACCCAGTCATTGATTTTAGCCAGACAGATATTAAGCACATCAACGGCACCGGATGTTCGGGGAGCAAATGACAAATACATCTGGGTATCATCTGCATAGCAGTGAAACTCCATGCTGTATTGCTGAATGATCTCACCCAAAGGCAGCACATGCAACAAAAACTGCATCAGGAACAAGATTGAGCCCTGCAGAACTCCACATGACAGAGGCATTGGAGAGGAGAAGAAATTCCCCATCGCTACCTGCTGCACTCTATCCGAGTGATAGGACTCAAACCATCTGATGACAGCACCAGTGAGTCCACAAAACTCACAAAGCTGATCAAGAAGCACAGTGTGGTCCATGGTGTCAAAAGCTGAAGAGAAATCGAGAAGTACAAGAACTTTACCTGTCTCCTCTATCTCTAGCCCTGAGAAGGTCATTATGCACCCTCATTAGTGCCTTTTCTGTGTTGTGTCTAGTCCAAACACCTGATTGAAAAGGCTCATAGATGTCATAGGACATGAGACAATCCTCGAGTTGATGTGCCACCGATTTCTCAACAACCTTGCCCAAAAAAAGGAATGCTGAAGAAAGGACAGTAATTTGCCAGGTTGTCTGGGTCAAGGGAAGGTATCTTAAGGAGGGTTTTTACCAGCACCTGTTTCAAGGCCTCTGGGTACACCCCCTCCACCACTGAACATCTAGCAGTCCTGGTGAACACCGGGCCAACAACCTTGGCACATCCCATCAAGAAATGCATCAGGGTTGAGTCCAGTTCACAAAATGTGTGCTTCAACTCTAAGATACTCCCAGTCATTTCTGACACCTCCACTGGCCTAAACTCCTCCCAGACAGGCAGAGAGCCTCTTCTCCTACCAGTCTGGCCATTGTGAGGTTTAGACCCCCCCGATGGAATCTCCGACCAGATGAATGACACCCTGTCAGAAAAGAACAGAGAAAACTCTTCACACAAGGTTGATGAAAAGGTCTTCTTCAGCTGTTGACAGGCCAGATGAAGAAGCCTATCCACAGTCTGAAACAGCTGAGCAGGTCTGTTCCTCCCTGCTGCAAACTCCTTGGACAGGAACTCTGCCTTCATATGGGAGATTTCCTACTGGTACTCACTGTAGTGGGCATGCAGGACCAGTCTGTTACCCTCAAGCCGGGTCTTCTGCCAACAACGCTCCAACTTCTGACCCTTGATCTTCATCACCTTGAGATCCCCATCAAACCAAGGGGATCTCAAGTGAGAGAATCTGTGTCATACACAAACCAAAGCAATGATATCCAGTGCTTTGGACTCCACCCTATTACAGGTGGCCACTGTCTCACTGGAGCCATTCATACAAGATGCCTCAATTCTAGATAGGTTAGCCAATGCCAAATGTCCTTCTGGATCTAAACCCTTTAAAGTGCAGTAGCTGACATCTCCACAGGGGAAGGACTATCAAGAGGGGCCCCAAACATGAACCCCACAGTGCAGTGATAGGACCAACAGACCTGATTGATTTTAAAGTTATCAACCTCAAGACCTAGTTGAAACACCAGGTTGAGTGTGTGGCCATGCCTGTGGGTATTTCAGAAGCAACTGTTGTGTCAGGCCCAGTGAAGACATTAACTGGAGGAGGTCATAACTGAACCGCCAGGAATCATCATGTACCCAAGCATTGAAGTCCCCCAGGATTCAACACCTGGGGGACTCCAACATCTGGTACATGATATCTCCTGCAGGAATTCTCATTCCACCCCAGGAGGGTGATAAATAAGGAGAATCCTGCAACCTGCATCCTGGACCACTGTGCACAGCAATGCACTTAAAAGATCAGATATTACCAACTGAATGCACCATGAAACCCAGGCTGGCTCTAAAAATGATGGCCACTCCCCCCACCCCTGTGTTCCTTCCTCGGGCAGTGCACTACGGAGTACCCAGCAGGAATTGTGGCCTCTAGACATGGACCAACATTGTCACCCAGCCAGGTCTCCGTAATGCAACCCAGGTCAATAGAGAAGATCAAGTCTGCAAAAATAGCGATCTTGTTCCTTATCAACCTAGCACTGCAGACCACTGCCGGAAGAGGATTAGAGGAAGCAGCCAGCCCTAAAGCTGCCTGCCCACTCAGTCCAGTGGGACCCCTGGGGTACAGGGAACAAACACATCAGGCATCACCCTCTGCCGTGTTTAAACATAGGTCATCTCCTGGACCTTACAGCCTCAATGTCCCTCAACAGCCCTTCTTCCGCTACCCTCCTCCAGCAATGACTCATCTGCATCCTTGTTATCCCTACCTCCCTACAGCATCTAGCTGCAGTGGAAGGGACAGGGAGGTCAATGAAGGGGCAGAGGTCAAGTAACAGAGAGGCAGCATAGGTGATTCATACATGGCCTGTACCCTGACACATTACTGTAAGGCCAAACCAACCTAAACCCTCAAACTCTTTAAAAGCTAAAACAAGTCAGAGAAATATAAAAAACAAGCTAAGAACATACATTACACACTCACTTCAATCACACAAATAAAGCTAACTATGTACACACTCCACACACACAGCCACACCTCCCAATGTTAAATAAATCTCCTCCCAATACCTCCCACTCTTTACGATAATAAAACAAATCAGTCTTTCAGGAGAGATTTGGAAATAGTGCTACAAAAAAAGTCAAGGTAATCACAGCTCCTTCCATGAAGTATTGCCTCGGCAATTCACTGCAAGTTCATACTAATATATTCAGCAGAAGTCAGAAAATGCAGTCATCTTCCAGTAAATCATCTACAGTGAGCACTCACCAAACTGGGAGGAAGTACCACAGGAGCTGTGCTCATCACCACAAACTCCCAGTGTAGAAAGTTAGTTAAGGTACTGCAGGCTGAAATATTAAAAGAGGAGGCTTTCTGTTGGAGATGATGATACAATTAGTGCCTCTCCCAGAACTTCTGTCACTAGTTCTGGGATCAAACTATGTTGCACAGTCAATGAAATTTATCTTGTACTCATGGGTCTGAAATTCACTAAGGCACCACTCAGTACTGCTCTTACCTGTGCAGAACAGGCAAAAGAACATCAAAGAGTAAACACCACATTAAAATATGGAACAGAGAATTGATTGCTACTAGGGGATTAGGGCATTTCTGGTGTTAGATGGTCGGAAGGAAGGTGAATAGATGTCCTCACCAATATCAGAAGCAACTGCTAGAATGAACAGAGAAATCACATAGGACAGATTTCCAGGGACACTGGTTTACCGGGATTGAGAAAGGACATATTCCATTTTGCGCGTTGTAAAAAATGGTATTGTCACCGGTGTCTGCTAAGCCAAAATCCGGTTTTACCTGTATTTGGTTCTCTGTACTTTATTTAACAATTTTTAACTCTGTTAACATGCATTTTAGCAATTTTGACCTCCACTGTTGCACATCCTTCCATCCTTGTACCAATTTAAAGTTATTTTAGGTACAAAATATGATGGCAGCAGCAGCACTACAGACCCCATCCCTAAGGTGTGATGGAAGCAGCACTACAGCCCCATCCCTCAGATGCAATGGCAGCACCAACATGGCACTATGTCCCCCATCCCTCAGGTGTGATGACAGCACCAACAGCACTACGGCCCCCATCCTTCTGGGGTGATGGCAGCAGCAACATCACTATGACCTCCCTCCCTCAGGCGTGATAGAAGCAGTAGCACTGTGGTCCCCATCCCTTAGGTGTGATGGCAGCAGTACTACTTTCCCCATCCACCAGTGGTGATGGCAGAATCACTACAGCCCCCACCCCTTCAGTGTGATGGCAGTAGCAACAATGAAGTCCGCATCCCTCAGGGGTGATGGCAGTAGTGACAGCACTATGATCACCTTTCTTCAACACCCACACCCCACATGCACAAGTTACAAATGACTTGGTCTCTTTGCTTGTTAGAACTCAGCTGTGAATTAATCTGAACCATCACCACTAAGGTGGACTACCTTTGTTTTTTCCTATCTATAATTTAACTGCCTGATTTGGATTTCTGCCTGTGACACCGTTGACCAGGGTTAGGGAACAGACTTGGGTGTTGGAGGGCCAGCTGGTTGGTGAAGGCTTGATTGTCCAACGACCACGCACCTTCTCCTGGGAGGGAGGGTGGGTTCACAGCTCAGCATTTGCTGGCCCCTGGTGGAGGCCAGAGGCACAACAACATGCCAGCCCTCACTGCAGGAGGGAGCATGACTGACATCGGCTTGTGCCTTGACATCATGTGGCCTGTCAAGAAAATGGGAAAACACCCGCTGGCCAACTGAAGGACAGCTGTTGGTCCCACCATAATCTGGAAGCCCCAGATGTGTGTCCGTTCTGACCCCTGCCATGCTAAGGATACACAGGAAGCTCTTTGGGATAATTCTCCTTCCCTGGTAGCCTCCCACAGAGGTAGGGGCCCACTCAATGAAGGGTTACTTTGGGTTACCTGGTAGCACAGCACTAAAGGGCAGTGGATGGTGGTCGGGAAGGGGGGCCTTGGCAGGCCTGAAGGAGTGGATGGCCAGGGGGTAGGAGGAGATAAACAAAACTGCTTGAATTTGCTTTTTTGAAATAAACTGTCTTCACCTAAAAAATCCACAAGTGATTAGTGGAGGACCTTCAAATGGATTCATGCATCTCCCAGACATGTGGATGCTTTTTTTTTTTATTTGGTGTCCATAAAAAGGGTGTCTCCCAGTTTTCATGTCTTTGTTCAGATGTGAATTGAGCACCACTCTGCCCACCAGCATCATACAGCCCTTGGGGTCTTACCTTCTGTGTGTCATTGACTGTGCTTTCAAAATCCACAGGCCAAACATAAGTACACTCAAATACTTAACATTTGCTTTTTGTTGAAGCAGTCATCAGAAAACTTTTTGTTGTCACAGAGACTGAAACAGCAGGTGGGAGAAAAGGGGCAAATCATCCAATTCACCTAAATGGGGTGCTGACTGTGAAGTCTTTTCATAAGTAGTAAGGCAGTTTCTTCTTTGTGAACATATTTTCATTCAGACTAGTTTTCATTCAAACAACTGAGGATTTTGGATGGCCCTACTGATTACAGTATAAACTTGAATAAGCTAGTTGGTAACAGTGATCCTATGTTTAGCAATCTACAATCTAGATGCTCATATGCAAACAATGCAATGAAAACCTGACTAAAATCTAAAAACAAGCTTATAAAACACACAAATGTATCTGAACATTTACCTTTACCTATACAAAATCATTGCAGTCCAAGTAAAGCACTAGGGCAAATTACGGGTACCCTGACTACTATTCTATGATATAATAAACATATATTGGTATTTTTTTATATTCTTTGTAAAGGAGGTAAGGCCCACTAGGCAGAACTGTCTGTTTTCAGGAGTGACCTAGAAGCACTGGGGAGGTTAAGTGACTTGCTTGGAGTCGCACAATATGCAAGTGGAGGTTGTGGGAATCAAACCCAAGACTGCTGGATGTACCCAGTTCAATTACTGTTTGTTACTCTAACCACTAGGCATGGGTGATTAAACTGAATGGCTGATTACAACAAAGCAGTGCAGATAATTTCCTTACTGACTCTATATGCAGCAAAGTAGAAAGCATGCAAAGCACATCAGCATTCATTTTAAGATGCTGAAATATGGGTTGGCCCACTGGCGCTGCAGTAGCACTATTGCTTGCAATGCCAGTGACCCAGGGTCAGAAGTGAACTCAGTTTGCTGGAGGTCTGGCCAGGGGAGTAGGATCGAGCACCCGGGGGAATGGTCTCCTCCTCCAGGAAGGGTGGGCTGCAGGTCCTGCTGCTTTACCACCACCTGTGTGACCACGGATGGTGGTGCAATGGTGCTGCAGAGTGATCAGGAGGGGAGGACGCTAGCCAGGATCTGGAGCAGTGGCATGTCTCTATGTGACCTACCTCCTTGGAACTCCTCTAGTGCAGATGTCCTCAGGGACAGAGAACAGAAAACCAGGAACAATCACTGTACATCGGTCACTGGCAGAAGGGATCCAGGTGCCCCAGACTTCATAACCAGGCACCAAGAGGGACCCACTGAGCTGCCCACCACACACTAACGGAATGTGAAGGGGTGACCTGGGGTTCTCTCCCTTCCCACCTGGGGGGGTACAATCCAGGCAGGATAGGGGCAGGCCCACGGGAGCTCCTGAGCATTACCTGGGGTGAAGCTAGGGGATACCCAGCCTAGGGATCTCTGAAAAGTGGAGACTGATGCTGTGAGAAGGGGACATAGAAAGAGAAAAAAAAAAATTTAAAAAGATGCTGAAATCTTAGAGATTCTGTGCAGTGACATGCAATTTCCGTGAGGCACCGGTACAAGAATTCAAAATCCGCATACCAAGCAGGATTCCGTGATTGTTACCGGTGTTACCAGTAAAAATGGAAAACCAGGGTCCCTGCAGATTTCAGAGCAGAAAAGAAAGAAAGAAGCAGAAATAATGGAAGAAGGAAGAGAACCCCATAGTTAAGGGAAGCAGAATGAGAAGGCAGCATGGCTAGTAGTAGATTTCATTAGTGGGAGAGCAAGAGCGTGACAGCAAGCATTGCAAAGGGAAAAGGAGGTACAAGGAGAAAGAGAGGAAAGAAAGAAGATATGAATTGAGGCAGCCAAACCTATGTTTGAAAATAAAGAAGGCACAGTTTGGGAAGGGATGGAGAAGGATGAGTACAGAGTACAATGGTGAGCATGCAGTGGTTTATAAATGTCAAAGCAACAGAAAGAGTGAAAGAGAGGGTCTAGTCTAGCTAAAGTGGACTTAGGAGCAACACTTTTAGCATTCTCTCCACAGTTGAAAATTGGGAAGAATCATCTTAATAACTGTGCATTTCCATGAAATCAGACTTTTGCTTCCACGAAAGTTCAGAAATCAGATTAGCAACTTTTGCAGAAATTCAGACTTTTAGCAGGTGGTGGCACCCTACCATTTAATATTTCCTTGGTGTCTAGGGCCCCCCCACTGGTCACTGATCAAGACCCCATATCATAAGATTCCCCACCACCACCTGAAAACCTAGTCTAAAATAGAAATAAAATTCCCTGGTGGATAGTAGTCCCCTCTCCCCACCTGATCACTCACCTGATATCTATAAATTATTTCCTTGGTGGCTAGCGGTCCCTTCCTCCACCCGATCACCTGCCCGATACTTGTAAAACATTTACCTGGTGGCTAGAGGTCCCTCCCTCTACCCAATTACCCACCCAATATCTATATAACATTTCCCTCATGGCTAGCAGTCCCCCCCACAGAATCACCTGCCTGATACAGAAAATAATGTCCCTTGTGTCCATTATAACCCCATCATCCAAATCCCCTGTCTAGAGAATGTAAAACTCTCACATCTGGTGATCTAGTGGACCCCCTACCCTGGCAGGTAGTGACCCACCACCCTGCTTCCCTATGCTGAAATCAAGCTGTCACCCAGCACAACCCTCCTTTCTTCACCATGTCTGGCTGCTGACTGAGCTCTCAATGAGCATGTACTATATAGTACATGCTCAATAAATGACAACTCACTTTGAGATATAGTTAACGCTAATTGAATGACAGCTGACTCTGACCTATCAATCACTTTCAATGAGTGCATACTGTATACAGTTACACACTCATTGACAGCACAGTTGATGGCCAGTAGTGGTGGAGAGAGAAGTACTGTGCCGGTTGCTGACTTGGTTTCAGGATGGGGAGGAGGGGTTGGTCACCACCTGCCAGGGTGGGTGGGGTGGGGTCCACTAGGTCATTTTGGGGACAGGTTTACATTCTCTATAAAGAGGATAGGGTTTCTCTGGACACCATGTTCACTTTTTTCTATATTAAGTGGGTGATCAGGTGGGGGAGGGACGCTAGCGTCCAGGGAAATGTTTCGTATTGATTGTGTAGGTAATTGGGTGGAGGGAGGGACCACTTGCTACCAGGAAAATGTTTTACAGATGTTAGGCAGATGATCAGGTGGGGAAGGGACCACTAGCCACCAGAAAAATGTTATACAGATGTCGAGTGGGTGATTGGGTGGGTTAAGGAACCACTAGCCACCAGGAAATTTTATTTATATTGGTACCAGGGTTTGGGGTGGGGGGCACTTGAAAACAGGTAAAGTTTTTTTCTTTATCTATTTTAGAGTGAAACCAGGCACAAATTTGTCAAACAAATTCAGAAGATTTCTGATCTGCCACAGGCAGAAGTTTGGACATTTTGCCCAGCTCTACAAGCAATCCTCTGCTTGGTAACACAAGCCATAGAGACTGTTTTGTTAGCATTAAGGGACAGCTGATTTTCTCCAAAGCTGGACATTGTTAATGTCCAGTTGAAGCTGGCTTATAAGGTTAGGGGCAGAGTAGCCCAAGGAAAAAAGAACTATATCATCTGCTTTCATATGAATAGATACAGAGGAGCAGGCATTGGGGGAAGCATCATTTAGAAAAATGGAGAAGAGTATTGGACCCATGCCAGATGCTTGGGGAATGCCTGATCTGACAGAGAGTGGGTGGAAGGGAGTCTCTAATACTGACGGTTAGTAATCTTCCCTCAAAGTAAAAATGGAACCACTCAGCTGAGGAAGCCAAGAGACCAGCTGCCTTAAGCATCTCCAGAAGAATGGGGTGGTCAACAGTGTTGAATTGTTTGACTAAGTCAACAAAAATGGTGGAGTTGTCAAGGCTCTGATTCATGTCAGAGAGGATATATCAGGTGGAGAAGAGAGGTGGAAGCTGAGTGTGACTTTCTAAACCGAGACTGAAAAGAAGTAAAGAAGGAGGTTGAGTCAAAAAGTGGATAGTTGGGAGACAGCAAGGTATTCCTGGAGTTTAGCCAGAGTAAGAAGTACAGAACTAGGATGGACATTACTAGGGGAAGAGAGGTTGCCCCCAATAGGGAGGGATTGATCATAGCTAATTTCTAAGAGTTTGGGACACAAGATAAGGAGAAAGAGAGGTTGAGAAGGTATGTGATAAGGAGGGCAATGGCATAAGCAGAGAGAAACAGGAATCTGGGGTCAAGACCATCAGTGCTCCCACCCTTAAGTGGATTTAGAGCCAAGAGGACTTTAAGAGCATCAGCAGGGGTAAAGGATGAATAAGAAAAAAGGGAGAAGGGAGGCAGTAGGAAAGGTAGAGGAGGAGAGTTGGAGGGAAGAGAAGATAAAACATAGAGGGTAAAGAGGAGAAACAGAAGAGTGTATAGGCACTAGAGGAGAAAAAATAAATTCAAAGATGAGGTGACTGAAGCATGATCAGAGATAGGAGTATCTCCCATCTTGAGTATAGGTAGAGGGGATTGACTTGGAGGGGACAAAAGAACATGAATTACCCTCCAGAAGTTAGATGGGAGATTAAGGTTATTCTGGAGTATGGATGCAAAATGTTCAGACCTTGCAAGCCTAATAGCTTTAGTAAGGCATTATGAATGGTATGGTAATAAATAAGATCAGAAGTAGAGCCAGAGAACTAGTAGGTCCTCCAGGCAAGGTTGCACACATGATGACAAGCAAGCAACTCAGCTGAGATCTGTGGGAGGTATGAAACTCAGACTCTGGTTCTTCTAAGGGGAGGGTGTGATGATCCCAGACAGACAAACGTTTAGAGATGAAGAAAGTGAGGGCATTATCCACATTGAAAACTGTACAAATAGGGGACCAGTCAATGACTACCAGGTCAACAGGAAACCGGGACAAGTCCAGTGAATGGAAAGATTGGATCTGGATGAATCTGGGGAACCTTGGGATAATGAATCTTATGCACACTGTAGAGTATATGGTGGTCACTAAGGGCACCTGGCAGGGTACCAGCAACCACAATACAATGGAGACAGGAGGAGAAGAAGACCCAGTCCAAGAGGGAGAGATTTAGAGATCTGAAATTAAAGCAAGTAGGGAGAGAAATTACTTTTGTTAAAAGAAGGGCCTTCATGTTAAGGCAAAATCTATGAAGAGAGAGGGGGATTCAATTTTAATTAAAATTACCTAGTATGAATAACTCACCAGAGGATACTGGAGAGGACATGGTGGCGAGTAAGTCATATACTGAAGTTGGGGACAAGCCATGGCAGTACTAAACACCAGCAATAAATGTGGGTGCAATTTACCGGAGGGAGAGTTTGAGAAGAAGCATCTCATAGGCAGAAGAGATAGAGATGGAGAGCACAGGCTCAAACTGAATATTTCTGGAGAGGTAGATGGCTACTCCACTGCAACTCTTTGGTAGATCCTGATGAATAATGGTGAAGCCGGGGATGGCAACAGAAGTATCAGGGATCTTGTGGAAAAGTTAAGGTTCTAAGATCACCAACACATCAGGTCTGAGGTTAACCATGAGTATTTGCAACAGATCAGTCTTAAGGGAAAGGCTACATATGTTGACACATGCCACTCTCAAACCTTTGGGGACAGAATAAGATAGAGAAGCATCAGGATTGAACTCAATATCTCCTGCAACTTAAAGCAGCAAGGAGACAAGCGGCTTAAGAGAACCCATGAGATGCTTATGGGATGAGAAATGAGAGAGGGAGTAGGAAGGATAAGAGTTGTAGAGGTAGGAGTGAAAGAGGTACCTGAGGGTTTCAGGATTAAGCCAAGAAGATGAGAGAAGATTGCAACCAGTATACCAGGTAGAATAAGGTGATGCATGAAAACAAGAGGATGGGTGTGGAAGAGGGTGAAGAGAAGAAGGTGCAAGGAAGGGGGAGGTTAGGAAAGATAGAAGGGGTGGAGAAGAAAAACAGAAAGGGGAAGACAGAAAGTGATAGAAGCAGCATAATGCAAAGGTAAACAAGGAAAAAAAACACTCTGCTGTGTTCAAGTAGTAAGGGGGTTAAGATCACTGAAATTCAACAAAAGTTGGGTGAGGTGAGTGCTATCTGCTGAATGTGAGAGATTAAAATAAAAATAGTTTCAAGGAGGCATAAGGTGAGTACTATCTACTGAATGTAAGAGACTAGTATAAAATTAGTTTTTAGGAGTCCTAAAATCCAGTCTACCTACTCTGGCCCTTTTAAAAGCCTACTATGTCAGAAACTATCATCAATCAGCACCTGTGACTGCAACGCCTAGTCCCCCTGCTGCATACTGTCTCTGCCCCCACCTCCTAAGTTGGTCCCTGCACTGACAAAGCCTCTGGCAGCCTCACCCCCCCTTACTGCCTCCCACCTCTTTCACTCTGACAATGTCGCTGACTGCATTCCCTTCTCTTCACCTCATTCACGTCCTCACTGTGACCAACTTAACTCTCTTTGCCCCTTACTAATCTCCTATCTTCCTGTTTCCTCCTATTCTGTGCTGCCTGCACCCAGCTTTCCTCCTCCTAGATACCATGCTTAAGTTTGCTCTCCTAGATTCACTTACTGTGTAGTCAAACCCATTGTATTGGGCTAATATAATTGCCAGTTTTACTGTCCTGTTACTTGTACAACCTTTGTAAGTATTGTCTACTCTCCCACTGATGTGGAAACTATGTAAACGAGCTTCTAGCTCAAAGGTGTTTAATACTAGATTTCAATAAAAACAAAAAAAAATAATTTAATTCAGAAGGAAATAAGTAAACGCTGTGAGGAGAAAATGAGTAAAACAAAATGGGGAAAATTATTGTATAGCAGGGTAATCCTAATTAAGATGCCTGAAATAAATTAAGGACAATAATAAAACCACACATGAAGTCTGTGGAAAATACGCTCAAAAAATTTTTATTGTGCAAGCGAGGTAAACAAGCAGGAGTCCTAGCCAGAAGAAATGCCCCAACATTTAGCACAAGTGCGTAATGTCAAGAAGCTAAACTGCCCACCTATTGACCATACTTTATAAAACAAAGTTAACACAGAATAGGTAAAAAACATTAAAATCATGCACTAAAGCACAATAAAAATCTAATTGGACTTGAAGAATGAATTCTAACACAGATACTAAAATGGCTCATCACGATACAATTAGATAGAGCTCTTATTTGCATCAAACATATTTGAAAGCCAACTGTTGTATACAGCAAATTTCTTACAATAAATGTGCAAAAGAATTGATGAAAAATGTGACATAGTAAGGCAATACATATACACACATATCAGAAAATGCAGGTAATAACACTAATACTTAAATTTATATTACATAGAACCTGCATACTTGTATGATTGACAGTTTGCCTACAAAAATGACTCGACGACAATTGCCTTATCTCAGGCTGCAATTCTGAATTTACTGTATTTGTCCTTGGAGAGTAGCTTTTGCACTGTATAGACCTCTGTACTGCTATTGTATATGGTAACTCTTATCTGGGCACTGGATGGCTTTGGATTCTATGTTGTTTGTTCTGACACCTGCAAATATATGAATACTGTTTGCTATTCACTGTTTGGTATGTAACAAAAAACTTCTGTAACCTCCTGTCTATCATATTGTGTTTGTGTTGCTGTCTATGTGTTGAATCCACTGGAAATGATGTGGAGCCTTTGGAAACGAGTCCTTGACTCAAAGGGTGGTAATTCCGATATGTATAATAAATAAATAAATAAAATAATTAAAATATTTTTGAGCTGCAGAGCATGACATCATAGTAATAATCATACATACAGGGACAAAGACTAATACACAACTTTATACTGCATAGAACCTGCAAATATGTATGATTAACATTTTGCCTATAAAATGCTTAACCTTTTTTAAAAGAACACAGAATGAGATCACAGTAATAATTGTGCATAAAGGGACAAAGACAAATACAGGGTTTAAAGATAAAAAATGTTTTGCGCATATTTTCCATGGGCTTTGAGTGTAGTTTTATGAGTTTCCTTATTAAAATAAGTGTGAAACGATGCACTGTGATGCTTTGAGATGCCCTTTTTTGTAATAGCTGAAATAAACCTGGCAGATTTAAAAATAGAAATGAAGTAATATTATACAACAGGCAACACCTGTAAAACTAATTGAGAATCAGAGAACACAGCAGTTCAATAAATTGGACAGAAAAATAATGGAATACCCAGATAGGGTGTGGATTAGGATATCTAAAAATCTATGCACATTAACAAAGCTAGAAACTAAACTAGCAGATTTTCAGAATAAATTCTACCCAAGTAAAGCAATAACATGTGTGGAGCTCACAAGAGCTCAGTTTTCAATTTAAAGGAGAAAGGAGCACTCTTTCAGTACAGGTAACACTTACAGATTACCATTATAAGCAACATGAGTGCTGAGGAAGGTTAGTATAGAATAGGGGATCAGTGTGGCCGGCCAACAGCAGACTCATGGCTGACTCCAGGCAGACTGCACAATGTCCTTTAGCTACAGCCCTTAAGTCTTAGGATGGCAGCAGAGGACAGCTAGGAAATAGGCAGGAAAGATAGTCTGCCCACTCCACCAGGCAACCTTCTGATTAGAGAATCAATCAAAACAGCTCACTTGAGTCTGCTGCTCAGAGACAGCTCCCTCTTACACAGGAAACAGAATGGCTAATACTGTATGTTGCAGAATTAAGCTCAATTAAAAACAAACAAAAACAATGCATTAACACACACTCTTGCAAAAAGACAGTTGCTCAGTAAATACACCAAACACAATAAGTTAATATTGCTCAGTTTAATGATTAAAAAAAATCAGCAAACATAAACAGGTGAAAATGGATGCAGACCAAAACCCCAACATTTTGCACTTGTGAGCTTTGTCAAGAGGATGAACAAACAATCACTTTAGCAGCTGTTAAATAGTGATTCCTCTTAAAGGGCTAGTGCAATTTACATAACATGTAATAAGTTTTTCAGTGCTCAATACTTTGTGACAACTATGCAGAATCAATAAAAGCAATAATGCGGTATTATTACTGCTAACTCACAGATAATTATGGGATACAGGTGTTAGGAAATGCTAAAGTAATATGAGATAAACTGAGAATTACAAAAATGATGATAGTTCCACCTTGACATTTAGGCCAGGAGATACAGTTGCTCGAAATTTAAAAATCCAAAACTGTTCCCTACGTGCCAATAGTCAATCACCATCACCCCCCCCATCTCACCCTTACTTTCTCTATACCAACAAAACTCCAAGTAAGCAATTTTAAATCAGTAATGGAATGAGAATGTGCAGCTGTGACATAATCTAAATTACAATGTGTAATTGCTCTAATATATTCTCCTACCCACTCCTTCAGTTTCCTCTTTGTGCACCCAATGTAGTATGCCACACATGTATATTTAGCCAAATACAGTATATGACATATCAGGAGTCACAGTTTATAAACCTTTTAATATGCAAAAGAACACTGTTGCACGGAGTGGAAAAAGACCTGGTAATTTCAAATATTTACAGTACTTGCACTGCTGACATTTGTGGCATACATCAGGCAAAACTGGTAATCAGGTAGAACTCTTCTGAGGGGGTTGATAACTGTGAGTCACACGATTATTAGGAGGGAATCTCTAAACCATAAGAGGAAACTGTGCCACACACTTCCTCAGTTTGTCTTGTATTTGCAAAATTGGCTAATTTTTCTTAATAATTACCTTAATCTTAGCAGCTTCTATGCTTTAGGTAGTAACAAAATTGTGCCTGTTAGAATTGCCTCCTATAGGAGATGTGGCTGTAGGGAGGGTATCACTATTAGTGTCTGCTGCTTTTCTTTAGCCCTTTTAATATATGTCCACTTGCAACCCCTTCTGACAAATCTGTCAGTAAGGTAATTTGCATTAAGTTCAAAAGAAGTGGTGGTACTACAATTTCAGTGTACATGAATGAACTGACCAGTAAGGATAGCCCTAATAATATGGCATGGGTGCTATGAACTAGCCAACAATACTGTGTCTCTGTCAGTTGGTTTATCTTAAAGGGTAGTGGCCACACCATTATCCACATTCTTAATAATGCATACAATATATCCAAAATGGATATGTGAGAAATACTTGCAGAAACAGAGGAAAATAGATATGGATTGGTGGAGTCTAGGTAGCCCATGAACAAACATAATTCATCCATTGTACCCTGATGTACCACTAGGCAATCATCAATGTATCTACACTGTAAAGCAATTATTTCAAGAAAGGGATTGTTTTCATGGTCATACAGATACCTTTACTCCCAAAGAGTCATGTAGAGATTGGCAAAACTTTGGCAGAAATGAAGCACCCACTGCCGTCCCACTAACTTGAAGAAAAAATTCTTCAAGAAACATGAAGGCATTGCACTCTAGGACAAACTACCTTAATTCAATTAAAATTCTGTGGGTGGTGAACAATTAAGGGAATGTTTAAATAGTGCCATAAAGTATGCAGACCCCTATCATGGTGGATATTAGTTTAGAGTGATTCTACATCGAGCGTGACTAAAATATCACCAGCCTCAATGTAAAGATCGATCAGCAAGCAATGACAAAGCTTGCTTGGTATCCTAAATGAAGGAACACAAATTAGAGACCAAAGGTTTAATATGACAGTCTACATACTAGGACAGTGGTTCACGCAATCTTGAAGGTCCCTACTATTTTTGTCACCACCACTTTTTGGAAGTCTGTTCCAGGCATCAACTTTTCTTTTAGTGAAGTAGTACTTCCTCACATCCCACCTAAACTCCCCCATCCAACTTCATTGCATGCCCTTTGTTCCTGCTGCTTCTCTTCATTCAAAAGAGACTCCCCTCCTGCACCCAGTTCACCCTCACCCCCCCCATGAGGTATTTGTAGGCCTCTATCATGTCTCCTCTTACTCTGTTCTCATCCAGGTGTACATGATGAGATCCCTCAATATCAACTTATAGGATTTTTTGCTCAACCCCTGTGCCATTTATCTTGCCCTCCTCTGGACTGCCTCCACCCTGTCTATGTCCTTTCTATGGTGCAGCCTCCAGAACTGGAAAAAATTATAGAGTTTAGGTTTCACTAGTGAGTAATACAGTAAAAAAAACACCTCCTTTCTCCTGCTGGAGATTTCTCTCCCAGTACATCCCAGCATCACACTGGCTGTACCCACTGATTTTTCACACTGTAGTGCCACTTTATGATCATCAGATATAATAACCCCAAGGTCGCTTTCCTGCTTATTGACTAACAATACCTCCTCCACCATCCCATACTCAGTTCCTGAGTTCCAGTGCCCTAGGTGCATGATTTTGACTTTTTTGCATTGAAACCCAACTGCCATGTTCTAGACCACTCCTTGAATCTCCAAAGATCCTTACACATTCATTCTAAGCCCTACTCATTATCCACCCTATTAATGATGTTGGTATCATCTGCAAAAATGCATACATTCTCTTCCAGTTCGTTTGCAGTGTTACCTGAGAAGACATTGAAGAGGACCAGTCCCATTACTTAGACCTGTGGCACCCTGTTGTTCACTCTTCTCTCCTTGTATGGCTTTTGGTACAACCCCTGCATTATTTTAGTTGCCCTCCTCTGGACTGCCTCCACACTGTCTATGTCCTTTCTGAGGTGTGGCTTCCCAAACTGGACACAATACTCCAGGTGGGATCTCACCTGTGAGTGATACAGCAGCAACACAACCTCCCTCCTCCTGCTGGAGATTCAACTCCCAATGCATTCCAGCATCACACTCGCCCTATCCACTGCTTTGTCACACTGCCCTGCCACTTTGAAGTAATCAGATATGATAACCAGAAGGTCCCTTTCCTGCTTTGCAATTGTCAGTACCCCACCCTTCTATACTCAGTTTCTGTGTTCCTATGGCTTAGGTGCATGATTCTGCACTTTTTGCACTAAACCCTAACTTCCATGTTCTTGACCACTCCTCAAGTTTCCCAAGATCATTACATATTCTTTCCACATCCTCCTGATTGTTCACCCTATTAAGGATGTTGTTGTCTTCTGCAAAAAGGCATACTGTACTTTCCCTTCCAGTTCATCTGCAGTGTCACTTATGAAGACATTGAAAAGGATCTGTCTCAGTACTAAGCCTTGTGGCAACCTAATGGTGACACTTCCTTCATAAGAGCAAATGCAGTTAACTCCCACCATCTGTCATGTATTTGATAATCAGTTTCTAATCAAGTTCAACAATTTCGATCCAGCCCCGAGGCTGCTTAGTTCCTTTCTCAGCCTCCCATATGTCATAATTGCGAAAGTATTGCTAAAGGCTAGATAGGCCACATTCATCTGCCCCCCATTATCTATTTCCCTGATCACCAAGTCAAACAAATCAGTCAAGTTTTCTGGTATGGCCCCATCCCCCCCCAAAGAATCCATTTAATCTTTAGTCCTGCAATCTACTGGATTAAAAATACTCAACCAAGCCTACCTTTGGTAGTGGTCAATGAAGTGATGTTTGATGAAGGCATGGTCAATACAGGTGTGTGGCAAAGCTGAGTGTTGGGGCCAGTCCTGTTTAATGCCTTTATTAGTGACATCGGCATTGGTATTCAGGGCAAAATTGCCCTATTCGTAGACGATACAAAGCTAGGAGAAAGGGTTGACAGTGAGGAGGTGGTTAAGGACCTACAAAAAGACCTACAGAGGCTGGAAAGATGGTCCCACAACTTGCAGCTGAAGTTCAGCACAAATAAAAAAGTAAGGTGATGCATTTGGGTAAAGGGAACCCAAGTGAGTACCATCCCAACGAAGTCCAGCTCAGTGGCACACTGGAAGAACAGGACATAGGTGTCTTCATGAGCAGCACCCTTAATCAGAAAAGCCAATGCAACAAAACTTATAGCACGAGCAACAAAATGCTGGGGTAAATATGGAGAGGATTCAATAGCAGTAGGAAGGAGATAATACTGCCTTTCTATAGGTCCCTGGTAAGGCCCCATCTGGAGTAATGTGTTCAGTTTTGGAGTCCACATTTAAAGAAGGATATAAACAGGTTAGAGTCTGTTCAGAGAAGAATGACTAAAATGATCCAATGCCTTCAAGGGCACCTATATGAGGAGCATCTGGAAACATTAAATATATTCTCACTAGAGACAAGGATGGAGAAGGGAGATATGAATGAAACATACAAGTTCCTGAGAGGAATAAATAAGGTGCCATCTTTGGACCTGTTCAACAGAGTCTCTGACTTTAACACTAGAGGGCACGAGTGGAAGTTGAGGGGTATGGCTTCAAGAGGAAGTTTAAAAAACACAATTTTACAGAAAGAGTCGTGGAACCATGGAATAAACTGCCTACTGAGGTAGTGGAGGCAAAGTCCGTAACATCATTCAAGCTCTGGTGGGACAAGACAAAAGCATAATCAATAGCAGCAAGAGTAGTAGGAGGCATTAGTTAGAATGGGGGTTAGGTCTTGGGATCTGAAAAGATCCAAGGAACACATGGGAAGACTAGCTGGACCCTTGGTCTCCTTCTGCCATCTTTTTTTCTGTTTCTATGTTTCTACCAGTGTTTCCATTAATTTCCCTACAACCGTGGTGAGGATCACTGGCCAGTAGTTACTACCCTCTTGCCTGCTGCATCTCATATGTAGAGGGACCACCTCTGCTCTACTTCAGTCCTCTGGGACAACACCAAATTCCAATAAGCTATTGAATAAGGCCATCAGCAGAGTAGCCAGTAACTCCTCAAGTTCTTTTAGTACCTTGAGTATATTCCATCTGGTCCCAAAGCCGTGTTCACTTTCAGAGATGCAAGTCCCTTCAGGACTCTTTCCTTTGAAAATGGACTTAAGTCTGCCTCCTGGTTTCTTCTGCTCCCTGGTCATCCATTCCCCCATCCACAGTGAAGACTGAACAGACGTACCTGTACAGGTTGTCTGCTTTTTCTTGGTCCCTTTCTGAATAGTTTCCCTTTGCCACCCCCCCCCCCATTAACTTCACTATCCCTCCCTTGCTTTCCTATTCTCACATATGTACCTGAAGAAAATCAAACATGTTACCCCTTTGGCCATCCTTTCTTCTGACTGTAGAGTTGCCCACCTCTCTGTCTTACTTGTTTCATTCTGTTTTACCTTGTACACTCACTGTATTCTTCCCTCTGCATTTTCTTATATATCCTGAATGCCACTCTTTTTCCCTTCACCATGGTGGCCACTTCCCTAGAGTACTATTAAGGCCTTTTTTCTCTTTTGCTTTTTACTCACTTCCTTCACACAGATGTTGGTTGCCTTAATTGTGCCCTCCCTTATTTTTCCTCAATGTTCCTCTACTTCTCTCTGGAAATGCCCACCTACTAGGCAGTTTCTGAGTCAGTCTTGCATTTCTTAAAAATCCGCTTTCCTAAAGTCAGGGACCCTCATCCTCATTTACTTTGCCTCTGCTCCAGTCTTAATATTGAACTACATTGAATAGTAATATCTGGTACCTAGGGACTGCCCACTGTGATGTCTACAGTGATGTCTCTGTTTGTAAGCACCAGGTTCAGGGCTGCCCCATCCCAAGTGGATTCATTGACTAGGTGCCATAGTAAAGCTCCTTGAAGGGAGTCAAGGATGGCCCTGCTTCTTGTCAAAGCTGCAGCTGGAAGGCTCCATTCCCCATCTGGCAGATTGAAGTTACCAACTAGCAGTAGCTCCCCCTTATTTTCCATCCTTATGATGCCGTCCTGAAATGCTTTATCTAACACCTCTCCCTGTGCTGGGGTCTGTATAGCACCCCTCTACAGATGGTGGCCCCAGCTCCTGTCTCTAGGATGACCAATAGCATCCTCAGTCCTTCCTTTTCCTTGTGCCCCTGTACTTGCATGTCCTTGATTAATCTGTCCCATATAATACAGCCCCTCCCCCCTTCTATGTCTCTCCTGAACAAAGAGTAGTCTGGTTTGGCCATATTCTAGTCATGGCTATCAGTGCACCATAACTCTGTTATGGCCTCCAAATCCAGACTAGCTTCCTCCATGATGGCCAGAAGGTCCAGAAATTTTTTTACCCAGACTCCTTTCATTGGTTTACATGGTTATCTGTACTTTACACCCTCCATGCATACCTCCTTGCATTCCCCTCCCTGCCTGTGTTGTTCCTTGAAGCTCTTCCCTTGTTACTCTCTCTCTGTTACCTGTCTCCTTTACTCATCTCTTCTTGCTTTCTTAATTTACACCCCCTTGTGCCTACCCTTGTTTTCATGCATCCCTGCCATTGGGGATCTTTCTCCACATGGACCCTCACTTCTTGCTGCTTCATCATTGTTGGGGGAAAATTGTTGTCTCCCTTGGTATTACAGTCTCCCCCTTAGCTTGTTTAAATGTTAATCCAAGTAACATTTAAATCTCCCTCGAAGGACTCTGGTCTCCCTCCTGAAAGGATACAGGTCTTCCATATAGAGGCCCCTATCCTCCCAGGGTAAATCTCAGTTCTCAATATAGGCAAAGCCCTCCCACCATGCCTTCAACCAATTCTTAAATGCCCTTGTTTGGAGCACCCTTATTCTTACTGGCCATTCAGAGGTATACCTCACCCAATGCCAACTTGCATGCTACCTGCTTATGGCCCCTTCACAGCACTCTAAAATTACCCTGAACTACCCCTACCCCACCCTGTACCATGCCAGGTCATTTGTCTCCAGGTGGATGATGACATCTAGCTTCCTACCATCTACTGCCACCCTAGTGATCCTCTGGATCCATTCTCCATCCTTCTAAGCTGAAGCAACAGGGAGGCACTTCACCTCCTGCTCCCTTCTCCCTCCCACTTCCAAGTCATCCCCCAAATGAGACCTCACAAGCAGCTGTTTCCTCCACAGCAGAAGACTTGGTGGCCCCTGGGTGGGGCAGATAATTATCTGCACCCTTGTCATTTTTGTCTGCATTCCAGCAGCTTTTGCCCTCAACCCAGAGAGGTGTATGCAAATGGGGCATCACTTCATTCTCCAGAATGGGTACCAAAGGACTGTGGCTTCACACCTGTTATACTGCACCACTCCCATGCTTTTTCCTTCCTTAATCTTTTTGTCTGTCAAATCATCCTGCCTCTGTTTAATGCCCCTTGATTTCCTACCTTTTTGTTTACTTGTCTGAAATGTAAATATTACTCTTCCATAGATAGGGTAGCCCATAATTTCCCTTTTCAACCTTCCTACCAGTAGTTACCTTTTCCATAGCTCTGTGCTCCCACCAATAGCATAGCCAGCATAAACATAAATGTCTACTAATTCTTACCCCTTAGTTGTTACCCCACGACCTCTAGCTACTTAACCTTAAGCTGTCTATTTCAGCATATCCATACATAGTACTGTGTTATCTCCTATCTTGGCCTAGTGTTTCCCTGCAGAGTTTCCTGCGGACTGTGGACTATCTATGGATGCATTAAGATGCCTAGGGCAGATGCTTCACCACTCCTCCACTGTGATTGTATATCATTTGTATGTTGTAAAATAAATAATTTCAATGCATTTTAGTCTAATATTCAAAAGCTTTCTCATAGGGATGCAATCTTGTCATGGATTCAGTCTATTTCTCTAGATAAAATGGCAATGAGGCTGACATGTGCAGTCAGCTTGTTTATATTCTTGAACACTTGCATGTTTTTCAGTAGTCTGTGTGAAATCAGAATACATTTTTTTTATGGTTTAAATTTTTATGTATTTCTTTTCTATGGGGGGGGGGCTCCTCTGGCTGAGATATGTTTTGCAATTGTTAAATTCAGTCTGATATGCCACTATTTTGTGTGTGTGTGTGTGTGTGTGTTGGTTGTGGGTGGGGAGGTTTGGGTCATTTTTCCATATAACTCAAAAGCTAGAAAGCCTGAAGTGAAGGGTAGGCACCAGTCACAAATGTTCTGAAAGGGCATTTTTCTATAAATGTCTACTTCTGAATACCTGCAATAGGACTTGTAGCATATAATCCTGACTGTGTGGCAGTCATTAGGCATCGCAAGGTTAAAAAAAACTGCAACACAGCATTTCCAGTTTTATACCATTTTAATTGTTAAGCTTGGTATTGTACTTTTAAGACTTAAACTATAGCCAAGTTGATGCTGCAGAGTAAGTCATGAAACAGAGTTCCTGTGAGATTTTACTCATCTGCTTTACTGACAGGCTCCATGGTAAAGAGGAGCATGGGTTACAGGAGGCAGATAACTGCACCCAAGGGATGTCTGCTTTGGCTGTGTACCCAACAGTGCCCTAAAACTGCTGAGCTGAACTAGATGAGGAGGTTTTATGTCACCCAAGGTGAAAATTGCTTGATTGCTAAGCCCTCCCTCTCAGTCTCCAACTGAGGCAGGTAGAGGTGAAATGGTGTGTATCAAAAAGTCATGAAGATTGATGGCACCTGCTGCCTCTGTATGCACCCTATCTGAATGCAAACCACTTGACACATGAACTGATGGAAAACAATGACTGTGTTTGCCATGGAAAAGCACTTTGACAAGCTTAATTTCCACAGCCCAGTTGCACAGAGAAAAGTAAGATCTAATAGGTCCCTGAGAAATCAGTCAGGCCATGATAAGAATTCAAAGCCACAAAACTAAATAAAAAGCCATTATTAGCTACATTGCAGTTGGCAAACAATAAAGCCTTTAATGATCGATACCTGACAAGGGAGATGCCACAGACGTCATGTTCAGGTCAGGCACACACAGTTTTTTAATAAATCAACTGATCCTGGACAAGGCACATAAAATGTCACTTTTTATCTTTCAGTTGATATTTTGCTCTGAGATTGAAAAAAAAGTAGTTACTTGCCTCCCTATGAGATTTGATTGAAAAGATAGTCACTCCTGATATAAGGTTTCAAGAGGAAAACTGCAATCAAGTGGAAATTTTTGTCAGGGCCTTAATCTCTGTTTGGTAGATGGTTGTACTTTGGGATATTTGGCATGTCTGAGAATCACCACCAAAGAGCCCTTCTGCTTTTTAATGGTTGCTCTAAATCTTAACAAACATGAGAATGAAAACTATTGCACCGCAGTTGTGAACCATATATCAGAGTTATTTTTTATAAAGCCTGGACAGCTAGGCAAATCATATATGTTCTTTATGGAGCTCTGATCAGGCTGATAAAGGCAGTTCAGCTTCAATGACTGCTGCTTAAATGGATGTTTTTAGAAAGTGAATAGGAAATTCAAAGTTCAAACCAATCCCAAACCAGTCCCACAGCACTTTGATCACTTTGCTGCTGACATTTAGTTCAAAATGCTTAGTTTTTCATATAGAAAACCTGCATCCAGGGAATAAGAAAAGAAAATAACTAAAGTATTTGAAAATGTGAACTAGAACATTGACCCGTGTGCATATTAAACATTATGCTCATACAGTATGTATTAATTTCCTCTGTGAGGTCAAATCCAACTTTTCACTTTCCTGTGTGACAAAGTGCATAATCTTAAAATGATGCAAACAGAGACACTAAATGGTAGAGTCTTTTAATGCCGAAGGCAAAAATACTGTAAATGAACTTTCAAGACATGCAATTTCAACCAGAAACCTCAACACATACTGTACACAAACTCTCCTAGCACTCTAAGGAGAAGAAATGAATGTCGAGGCAAGTGATGTATATTTTCAAATCAAATAGTAGTTTTATGGAAAACCACCACCACTGTTTTACATAAATTGTTTAGACAAAATTCAATTGATAATTGCCAAACAAAGACTGGCTCCTGCTTACTGCATGCCAGTTTATGTGAAACAGTGCTGCTTATGGTGGTGGTAGTGGCTTTCAATAAAACTTTTATTTAATTTGCAGATATATATTACTTGCCTGCACATTCATTCCTTCTTAAAGTGCTCTGATACTTTGTGAGCGTGTGTTAGAGCTTTGAAAAGTGAGCCCCCCCCTTTTACTGAGCACTTACAGTATCCCCACCACCAGAGTGCAGGCTCAACTGTATGTACTGTCAATTAAAATCCTCACCTCCTCCTTTTACTGAAAATAAGAAAATCACATTTGTCAAGTTTCAACAACATGCTTTTATTTATTTAGTTTAATTTATTTTTTTAGTTTCTGTTGACCAGGAAAGAAGGGCTACATAATTCTACCTGTCTTTAGCCTTTTCCCAAGGGTGGGGGAGAAGAATACAGATGCAAGCTGACCTTTTTTAATCAGGTTTAAGCTGTTGATATATATTTATTACAAGAGTTTGATTTTTTTTACACCAATCAGGATTTGTTTCAATAGAATATTCAAACACAACTGGAATTATTTTCATAAAGTTTCTGTATGTATGTACTCACATTCTTCATTTATAAGGACATTTACATGAAAACACTATCTGTATTCCCAGGCTTCATCTAATCTTCCTGGTCCCCCTCAGTGAAGACATAATCCTCTAATTGTGACAACATAATGTGTTGCTGTTGAAACGTCTATAGCATTACAGACTGAGGATAATGGTTTCAGAAAGGGGAGAATCAAGAGGTTGAAATGAAGTCTGGAGTGTCAAAGGTAATGTTTTCATATGGTGCAAATGTCCTCAGTCATAAAGAATGAGGGAACATAAACAGAAAATAGTGATGAAGTGCATGCTCAATTGTGTCTGAATAATATATTTTCAAAAAATAAGGGTAGGGGTTTAGTGACTTACTTAGGATTACACAGTACACACGTTGAGGTTATAGGATTTAAACAAAGATCTGCAGGGTCTCCAGGTTCATAGCTCTGTGCTCCCACCAGTAGCATATACTGCCTAAATAGAAACATACATAATTACAATTTAGAAAGACAAATGGTCCATTCAGGCTGACCTGGTTCTATATCTAACACTAGGACCTAATGTCCACCTAGGTTCCTATCCCTTTCCATCTGCTTCTCTACTCCCCTCCCAGTTTCAGTCAACCCTAGTAACCACTACACACTTCACTCTGTCCCAACCATTCTTGAAGAAATTAACAGTTTTAGTGCCCACCAACTCGGCTTTTAGATGTTCCACAGTTCTACTACTCTTTCTGTAAAATAACACTTCCTCATGTCCCTCCCTCCTGTCAGTTTTCACTTATGCTCTCATGACCACGAACTGTTGCTCATGCTTAATACTTTCCCTGCAGTTCACCTTTTTTTTCCTTTAATTCTTTGGTAACCATGTAAAGCCCATTATGCTCAAGTGTTTGTTTTCAGGAGTGACCAAGGAGCACTTGTGTGGTTAAGTGACATGCTCAGAGTCCCACAGTATGCAACTAGAGGTTGTGGGAATCAAACCCAGGTTTTCTGAATGATGCAAACACATTCGTAGCTTGCTACCCTAACCTCTAGCATATACTTCCAGCCCACAACCTTGTTTATTCCTTTCAGAAACTTAAAAGTCTCTATCATATCTCCCCTCTCTCTTCTCGTCTCCAGCAAGTACTATACATGTTCAGCTCCCTGAGGCACTCCTCATACTGTAAGACCTGCCCTATTGCCCCGATCATGTTTGTCACGCTATGCTGCACCATTTCCAGCCTGTCCTTATCTTTCCTTTGTTTATGATTACACAATTTGGCACAATACTGTACTTCAGGTGTCACTTCCCAAAAAATCTACAAAGGGGTAGCATTACAAAGGTCTGCAGACCTGGACCTGCTCTCCACTCCTAGGGTTAAAAATATTATCTCCCCCAAACTGAGGAACAAGGTTCCCCCTAACATCAGACAGTGCACTACTGCTGGCACCTTTCAGAAACAGCTCTGACCCCACCTCTTACAATCATATCCATGTTCCTGTATCTTGACCCTGTTACTGTGGACATATAACACTGTGTAATGTTATGAATGAACAACTATATCCTGCTTTGTACCCTGTCTTGACCTGCCTCATTGCTTATTGTATGTATGTAAATCTAGGTCCTTTCTGCTGACATGAATCATATTTTAAATGTTTGACCTCTGTTTATTGTTTGATTGAAAACATTGAATCTCACTGTTGACATGGATTATATTTCAAATGTTATGTATGTACTGTACTTGGCCCGGGTCATGCCTGAAAATAGGCAACTGCTTGTCTAGTGCACCCTGCCCTGTAAACAGAAACTAAATAAATAAATTACCTCTTTTCTTTTCACTGTCAACACACCTCCAGACACAACCAAGCATCCTATTTGCTTTACTATAGGCCTTGTTGCACTGGCTTAATTGTTTGACAGTGTCCCTGATGTTAACTCCTTGTCACCGTTCCTCAGCTGTAGTACTGTTTTATCCCATCAGTACAGAACTCTGTCCTGGGTTTTTGTTCCCAAGTTGTATTACATTGCACTTTTTGGTATAGAATTTCAACTGACAAACATTAGACCACCTCTCTAGCCTTTGCAGGACGCTCTGCATTTCCTAGATTCCCTCCTCACTTTACACTCTCCCACAAAGCTTAGTATCATCTGAGAAGAAACATATTATTCCCAGGATTCCTTCTCCTATGTCGCTGATGAACATATTAAAGAGGACAGGGCACAAGTCAGATCATTGTAATACCCCGCTCATGACCTCCATCTCTTTTTATTTGTCCTCATTAACCACAACTCTCTGCTGCCTCCATTTTAGCAAGTTACCTACCCATCTTACTATGTCCTTAGCCACACCTAGATCCTCCATCCTCTTCAGCAAGTATGTATGGGGCACTGAGTAGAAGGCCTTCCTGAATACAAAGTAGAGTAAATCAATGATGTGGGCCTGATCTGGTCCCCTCATCATCCAGTCAAAGGAAACTATTAGGTTGGTTTGACAAGGCATCCCTGCCATTAACCCATGCTGTTTATATCCTGAAGACCATTGTTCTCCAGGTAGTCCATGAGGTCCTCTTCCACTAAGGATTCCATAAACTTCCCAACAAGAGCGGTAAGACTTACAGGTCTGTAGCTCTGTGCTTGTTCCATATCCACTTCCCCAGAGCGGAACTACTTCCATCACCCTCCAGTCCTTCTGAACTATCCCGTCTGTAGTGAGCTACTGAATAGCCATATCAGGGTTTCAGCCAGTGTTACCACCAGTTCCCTGAGTACCATCTGATGTATCTCAGCCAGTCCTGTGTCCTTATCTATATTCAGGGCTGCCAGCCCATTCTGGATCCTATTCCTTATAACCACTGGCTGCAAAATCTCTGGGACTACTCATTTGTGGCTGCTTTCTTGCATGGGCCCACCATCCTCCCTAGTGAAGACAAAGTAAAGTAATCATTTAGAATGGCAGTCTTTTGCACATCCTCCTTTATCATCCCCATCTTAGATAGCTTAACAATTCCCCCTGATTTCTTCCTTTTTTCCCTGATATACCAGAAAAAAAATGTTTTTATCCACTTTTTAACACTATGCAATTAAAGATGGGCTAAGTGAGTGAAATTTGCTTTGTGGAGTAATCTGCGAAATGCCGCCCATTTCGCGGAGCAAAATGAGAAATTTTGCATGACAGAGTGGTGAAATTCTGTCCAGTGGAACAGTGAAATTTCACCTTCAATGGTGAAATTTTGCCTTCCATGGTGAAATTCCACCTTCTGTGGCAAAATTTCACCCTCAGAAGCTGGAATTTCACCCACAGAAGGCAAAATTTCACCTGCGGAAGGCAAAATTTCACCTGCAGAAGGTGAAATTTCACCTAGGTGAAATTCTGTCTTAAGCGGAAACATTTTGTCAATTGCTCTGCCAGGCAAATTTGGCCACTTCACCAACACTTCACTGGCGGAATTTAAATTTGCTGCATCTCTATCTGTAATACATTGCTCAGTGTCTGCTTTTGCCTCCCTAACTGCCTTCTTTTCTTCCTAATTTCTCAGTAAGTATTTTCCTTATTTTTCCTCCTCCTGCTTCTCTTGGTATCCCATGAAGGCAGTGATTACAAATACAGCAAGAACAAAGGGGTGAAGAAAAACAGTGAGGACACAGAGGGCAACTGCAACAACACAGCTATTGCCGAAACAGCTACCTATGGATTTTTCCTTCTCCTAGAGTTGCCTCTCCCCTGAGCTATTTAATTTTAGTAAGGGGGGTGTGAGGGTGAAGCTCCCTGAAGAAAGCCACTGTGACTCTGTTGCTGCTATTTCAGTGATTGCTATGATGTGCCAGGCACCCTGTGCAGCTGCGTTGTTTTCCATTTGCCCTTTTTGGCCACGCTGTTATATGTCATCATTATCACATAGAACGCTTTTCTTTGTACCTGGAGAAGGCCTTTTTCTTGGCCCTCACCACTTCGATGACCATTACAAGAACTATAATGGTCTCTTGAACTTATTCTTTTTGGTTACCGTTCTCATGCATATGTAACCCCCAGGTGGCGCTATCCCAAGGGCTACTACCCATGCCTGCTTGACTACTGACAGGTTGAGGAGCCTAGGTTCTATGGCGGGTACCTCCACCCAGAGGTCAGGGTTTGTAATGGTTGGTCTAGTTTGGTCACAGCCCTCTGGGACACTGAGACCCCCTTCTAATCCCTCTAATGGCCCACATGATGCACAGGAGTTACAGTACCAATACCCCACATGTACACACTGTTCATTCATAAGGTACCACTTACCCTCGAGACTGATTCGCAGGTTCGTCTCTGAGGACCCCCTGAAAAATAAGGTTAAACAGCATACACAAACCAATACAGTGCTTGGCATGAAGGTACTGACACATCAGACAGTTTAAAGTTTAACAACAACAAATCTGATTTATTTAGGGAACAGTAACACAGGAGGGAGAAATCAGGTTAATTAGTGGCATTAAATCACAGTACTGTGCACACATACAGGGTCTGAAAAGTCACACTCTGAGTACCCAGGTTGGGGGGGGGGGGCTAGCCAGGTCTGTTGTTCAGGGTTGGCCGGCAGGTGCAGATGGATAGGGCCCTGTAGAAGAAAATATATGCACAACACTCAATTGTAATCCAGAGCCTAATGGCTCAGTCAATGAGGCAAAGAAAACAGCAAGAATTAGATGACACACTTGTGACTGAAAACAGACTGCAGGGGACTACCCTGATTTGTACTCACAATACCCAAGCTTAGAACTGGACTGTGGATGTTCTTCTAGATTGTCAGAAACAGCAGGGCATGGAGACAAGGTCCTTGTGACTGGACCCCACTGCAGTTTATAGCAAACAGATTTAGTTCAAGACAAGCTGGGGTTTCCTTCCAGCTTCAACACACAACACACAGCACAGGGGTTTGGAAATAGCGATTCCCCACAAACACTACGCACATTCATATGTAAAATGAAAGTACTATACCAGGCAGACTGCTCCTCAGTCCCGATCGCAATGACTGCAAGATACCAAGGAGCACAGACAGCAGCTTCAGTTCCTGACAGACTGAGCGACATTCAGCAATTTCTCCAGTCTTCTACAGGGTGAGCCTGGTTTCCACACTTCTAGTGCTTCTTTCTCCTCACTACTCAGATTCAGTCCAAACTGGCACTCACAATGGCTGAAGACCAAAACTCAGGGCCTCACACGCACTTCCCGCATGAAACTATACACCACAGAAGCACACAGCTCCTTCTCTCTTCACTGCCACAACTGATCTGATATTTCCAGTCACAGAGCAGGGCATTTCCTTTAGCTCCACACTATTCTGTTGGCTGATTCAGCTGTCACTCACAATAAGACTTCCTCTGTTGGTAGAAAAAGGTGCCAAGGTCAAAACTACATTTCCCAGAGTCACTGCCCATACAGTCCCCTTATGGCTGGCTCAAAATTAAGAGTCCAAGTTCTGATTTGTCCACAGGCTCCATTTTAGGGAACCTTTAAACCAATTGGCCCAGCACAGCAGTTTAAGTCCAAAATGGAGGGGTAATGCACACAGAGTCCTAGCTGCAAGAAAGGCAGGTTAGACAAACTGCATTTTACTTAACACTTTAACTGGTTTCAGGCAAACAGTTACATCTTTCATTTAGGCTCCCTCTGCGCTCTTAGCAACTGCAGAAACGGAGCGATTTCTCCGCAGATCTGGTGGGATTAGAGCATTAAATACACAGTCCCCCCCATACAAACGAATTAAGTCTGCAAGCAGACAACTCTTAAAGAGACAGTACGTGGAGGCTCAAATAGCACTCACTTGGAACCACATTTAAACAGCTCAGACGCCGAACATCGCCTAGACTTGGAGCATTCAGGTAAGCTCCTGGAAGACTTTTGGGAACCCCCATTTTCAGAGGGGTTACATATAATTTAGATGCCTCGAGAATGGCCCCCTTTATTACCCATTATCTCTCTTCCACACTGTCTTTGCTGTCTACCCCTACTTATTTGTTCTGGACCAATTCATTCGACCTCAGAAGCCTGCCCTTCTGAAATCAAGCACCTCAGCTCTTTATTGCAGTTTTCCAGTTCCAAGGGTCAATTTGAACCAAATGGAGCTGTGTTCGCTGTTACCTAGTGGCCCCTCTGCTCTTGCAGTTCCTACTACCTCAGAGCTGGTGAGCACCACATCGAGAATGGCCTTCTGCCTGGTGGGTTCCATGACTTGCTGTACCAGTAGACAATCCTGGAAAACATCCTGCCAAGCCTGACATCTGGTGCACCTTGCCACAGAAACATTCCAATCAGTTTGTAGTAGATTGAAATCACCAACTACCACTACTTTCCACTTTACCACCACCTTTCAAGTTCCTCTCTGAGCTCTCTGTCCCTCTCTTTCCCTTTCCATTGTAGTCTAGTACCCCCATGTGTAGCTTTTTGCCTGAGGCCATTGTGAGTTGTACCATCCATGACTGTCTCCTCATTTCTACTGGTGATGCATCTATCTTCCACACCCGCAATGCCATCGCTGATATAATGGGCTATGCCCCCCCCCATCTTTTACTCTATCCCTTCTGAACAATTAGTACCAAGGGATTGCCAAGTCTCAGTCCTTTTGTTCTGAGGTACACGTTTCTGCAATAGCCATAAGGTTCATCTCGGTGTCTTTCATCATTGCTTAGAGTTCACAAATTTGATTATCCAGGGTCCTGACTTTAAGGAAGACCCCCTTCCATGTACCTCCTGAATCCTTTTTGCTATTTGCCTTCCTCCCTTGTTCTTCCCTGAGCCTCTTAGCTTCTTGTTTTTTGTGGTGTTTACACACTTTCATTTCCCATTCATCGTTCCTCATTTCACTTACTCTGGTTTAGACCTCAACTGTATTTTTACTCACGGTGTTTCTCCAAGTCCCCATATGTTGGTGAGTACTAACTAGGCTCCCCTTCCTGTCAACTGTCACTGTGATTCCTCTAGTCCCAGTCTCCCACACAACTAGTTTAAGCTTCCAATATAGACCTTTAACTTGTGCTCCAGTGCACTGGCCCTTCTCTTATCAGGTGCAGTCCATTACCCTTGAAAAGGCTTCTGTCCCAGAAGTCTCTCCAGTCTCCCACAAAGTCACCCCTTCTGATACCATCCCTTCTTAAGCCAACCATTAAATTCCTCTACATCATCCCTCCTTGCTATCCTTTTTCTCCTCCCTGCTGTACACCAGGAAGACCTCAGAAAAGGCCAGGGAGGCTGAGTGTGCCACCAATCTGTCACCAGTTTGCTCAAGTTCCACTTTACCCTCTCAACAAACTGGTTGAAGGATCATTGGTATGCAGGTGTAGCAGCACCAACTGCTCCTCCCTTCCACTCTGTCTCCACCATCCTTCCTATTCTTTATAAATCTTAGATGGATTATGCATCAGGAAAGTACCTGACCATTCCCCTCCATTTCAAATCCCCTCCCACTACCCTATATTCACTTATCATCATCACTTATCATTCAGACCCCAACCACTAAGACTCCCCTCATAGACATAGAACAAAAAGAGGTTGCACTGGGATGGGGTGTATGGATAAAAATAAACATGTAGTTCAGACAAATTCAGCACTCACCACCATTAGGAATCCTTTCTCAATAGATCATTGATAAAGGATTCTTATCCAAAATGCATCTGAAGCTGAGCACATGGCACTTTGAAATAAAATGAAGCACCTTGGAAGTTATTGAGCTGTCCACTTTATTTTTCTTTGGTGGTGAGTGCAGGATTTGTCTGATATACACTCTCCTAGTAGACTTGCTCCTATTCATCCCTTCGGGTGACATCATGTTGCCCTGTTCTTTTCCTCCAACCGACTCTGAGTCCCAACCAGCAGTGTCAAGTACCAGAGAGTCCTCTTGGGATGCAAACAGTTCACTGTCTGGATGGTGCTGAGCTGGATACCCTCCTTGTGGATAACTCTGCCTCACCTCTGCCTCCCCTTCCCACCATCCCCTTAGATCATGACCTCTGGGGATGTGAACGTATGGGTGGTAGACTCCAATTGGCCAGAGAATGCTGCTGAGAAACTATATTTTGATCCTTGCTGCTACCAGCTGAGAATGGAGCTCCACCAAGGGCCTGTAGATGGGGCAGTTCCCCCTCCTTCAAAGCATATCTTTTGAGAAGAATGCCCCACAGCTGTCACAACTGACAGCCTCCATTCTGTACCCCATCCATGTACCATAAGGAACAACTTTTGCATAGAAACAGACAGCTAATTGAACTAGTAGAACTCACCTAGATAGGGTGCAGCAGAAGCATCAATATAGCACAGATTACCAAATTAAACTGATATTAGCAGCATCAGCAAGGTACCTGGTCATAATGTTGCAACCAAAACAGCGCAGGGATAACAGCGATGGAGAAAGTGCTAAACTCTATACAGTGACATGGGCTTTCTCAGCCTACGAGGAAAAGCACTACTCCTGCCACTGTACGCTGTGATGCAGAAGTATGAAGGAGGCTGTCAGTGTGGTGCCTGGTTGAGCCACTCCTGTGGTGCAGTGGCTAGGGCACCAGCACCTGGTAGCTTGGGAGACCTGGCTCCATGCTTCAGTTCCCCCCAGGTCCCATACTGTTTTGGCTTTTTTTGTTTTAAAAATGAAATTTTCCCCCCTCAAGAGTTTCACCCCATCCCCTAAGTCCACCCCCTCACAGTTTGATATTTTAATTCCAGAGTGTGTGGGTGTACTGGGGGTGGAGCCCCCACAAAAAGAAAAACAATGCTATTTTCTTTTCTAGTATGCACTGTTGTTGTTGTTGTGGTCGGCATTCTTTACTGAAGTTATTTCATCATACAACATTTTCTATGTGGCATTGTGCTTTGCACTATTTCCATTGTGACATTATGATCCTGTGCCCATCAGCAGTAAGTAACACTTCAGCACAGACTACTAAATTAACTGCTAATGCTCACCAAGATAGGGTAAAGCAGTAAGCATCAACTTTACACAGCCTTCTAAATGAAAAATAGCAGTACATATTAACCTCAGCACAGACAATTACATTAACTACTACTGCTTGCCTGGATGGGGTGTTGCTAGTACATAACTTAAATAGGGTCAGACAGACAAGGCAGTTTTCTTTCTAAATACAGTTTTAGCAGTGTTAAAAGGTGCTGAGTTTCTTCCTGCCAGCTATCTGTTGTCTCTGATTCTCCCATAAAGATTCTCCTGACATTCTTTGCACTGCAGTCTTAGCACTCCAGGCAGTAGCGTGGAGGGCCACCTGAAGGTCAGCATTAATTAGATAGGAAAGAGATCAATCCTGGTAGATCCACAGCTGGAGAGGAGGTGTGACAAGATGGAACTCTTGCTGCTTACCGGTACAAGCAAAAAGCCAGGAAAGCACTATAGGAGTTGGCTTACAGGGGTCCCAAGATGCAACTGATTCTAGCAATGTGTAGAGGGGGGAGGGTACCTTAATGCAGACTGTGTGTTTCTTGACCCTGGCTGCTTGGCAGTAGTGTTGCAGTGGTGAAATTTACAACAAAGTCCAAGTTGCAAGGAGACAGGAATTTAATTGTGTTTTTAATTGAGTTTCAGCTTCACAGAAACATCTAAATCTTTTACAATTGGAGACATTTGGAAAGCACAGCAAGGCCTGCCTTTTTGTTAATCTGTGTTTTTTATTTGCAAGAGTGAGAAATGGTTAGCAGTTCCCTTTAGTGCCACTAAATATTCAAGGTATCAAAAAAAACAACTAAGTTGGCCATGTTGAACAAAACACAACTGGTTATTACCTGCCTACAAATAGATGGGAGACAAAGAGCTCACCAGGCATGTATCATCTTGTTTAGCATGAGAGATATGGACAATTAAGTTCAGGTTCGAGTTGGGCACCTTGAATTCAGTTCTGCTTTGAGAATCAAGCTGAAGCACATTTGGTCCCAACCCAGAAGGAAGTGGAGTGCACACTTCCATCATGAGTCTCACTTCAGTGTTATTACAGTCCAGACTGACAAAGCACTGCTTTTCATCAGTGCACTGTTAATACACTGCATTGAATTTCTGCTGCATTGTTGTACCACTGCTCAGTCTTTCTTATTTTTTTTTAAACTGTAGTTTTTATTTATTTTGCTTATCTTTACCAGGTATGTGCACTAGGCAAAACCTGCCTATTTTCAGGCATGATCCAGAAAAGTATATTACAGGTTGCATACAGTAGTACACAGAATGGAACGCTGGTAACTTAGGGCAACAGTACATCAAAAGACCCAGATACAAAAATGAAACACAAATAGCTATATCCTAAATAAATTGAGCATACAGTAATATGATGTTACAAAATAGTGGTATTAGAGCAAACACTAATTTTATAGAATAGCATGACAACAGTGTCAGACAAAGAGAAGAAATGCTAAATGACTAGAATAGAAAGTCAAACAATGTTGGACATAGAGAAGAAGTGCTGGGTGAGTACAATATATGGTTTGTATTGAGCTCAAATGTAGTTATGGATGTAACGCCCCTCTGGGGGCTTAGCTGGCATTGCCCCATGATTTCCCCATTTCTTCCCTGTTTTCCCAGTGCCCCTGGATCCCCCTCATTCCTTTCACCACCAGCATGTTGTTTTCTGCCCTCTTGGGTGTAAATCCTTGGTTGTGAGCCGACGGCATGTTTACCTCGGGCTGGCACTGGCTCATGCACAAGAAGTGCTTTGAAGTTTCCAACTGCAATTTGTGGTAGAATGGGAGGACATCCAGTGGTTCTGGAACCCCTGTGCAGCATATGGAGGACCAGTGACCAGAATGCAGCAGGAGGGAAGCCGTTTGGAGCTCCTGAAATATGAGTTGAAAATCAGGGCATAAAGCAGGGCTCTTGAGTATTAATGAGCCTGACATGAATGTTCACTAGGTTGCTGCCTGCTGCCTGAGGGATAGAGTTTTGGTAGCAGCAACATCTGTCTGACAGGGCATATTCTACCACCAGTGGACTTGTTTGACAGGGGGGCATTTGGGGCTACATTCTGGTGGGGTGTCTGTGTAAATCAAGGACTGTGTTGGGCTGTACCAGACTTTTGAAGGGGGGAGACTGCACTGAACTGAATGGGACTCCAGATAAATAAATGGGATCTGACATGTTTATGACTCTTGACCCCAAATTTGCAGCCAATCAGTGATCTAGGCACCCAAAACTGGGACAGATGAACTCTTGAGAAATGGAGGGGATTAATTCAAGTGCCTAGATCATGCCCCAATAAACAAGCAGGAAATGTTGATCTCTATGATTGTCAATTATTTTTTTCGCTTTATCTTTTTATTGAAATTTGAGTATATGAGAAAGCACACATCTAATACAATAGAAGACTATCCTCCATGTAAGGTATAAAATATCACTTAACAAGACACAGTATTTAGGGTAAACATACTGGAGAAGCCTTATATAAATGTATTGATAATAAAACACAAACCTAGAAAGAATGTAAGTGGAGAGCAGAAGGGTTACAATCAATAGAGTATTATAGGATCAGAAATAGCAACCACGTATGAAATACATGCTAGGGCAGGCTATGGCGAGGCATTCAGTAAATTGCAAAAAGTGATAAAAGTGGTAATATGAACAATGTTCAGTAATGGAGAGGTGAAGATAAGAGAAAAGTGTGCAAGGAAAGAAAGAAGAGAGGAAAAAGGCAAGGCAGAAGGGAAGGATAGAGGGAGAAAACAGGGAAGAAGGGAAAAAAGAGGAGAAATCTGTGTGCAAAAGTTTTGAGAAAATCTAACCTGAGAGCAAAATAAGAAGGAGGGCTAAATATCCCTAAGAATTAGGGTCTAGAAGAACTAGGTTTGATGTACTTGAAGTAATTCTGCCAACATCTGTCATATACAAAGAGTCAGTTATGAGTAACATGAGATAATTGGTCTAGGGAGGCATACTGAGAGAAGCTTTGAAGAACATCTGAAAGAGAAAGCACCAGAGTTGATTTCCATTTCATAAGAATCAGACATTTGACCAGAAGAAAAAGTATGTTTAGCCATCTAAAATGTGCATGTGAGAGGAGAAAGCTATTGGGGATAAGGATGCCTAGAAGGAATAGCTTGGGGTCAAAAGGTAGTTTTTGTCCTGTTACTCTGGAGGAAAGTAAACAGACTTTATGCCAGAGCTTATTAATGGGAGCACAAGACCACAAGATATGAAGTAGATCTCCGTTGGCCAAATTGCACCGCCAGCAATTATTATTATTTAATAGGCCCATTCATTGAAGCACAGAGGGGTTCTATACCAAAAATGTAGGATTTTAGTTTGTATTAAAGAACTACAAGCATCTTTAAAGGTATTATGTGCAATACGTCAACAATTACTCCATTGTGAATCTGAAATATTGTAGTTAAGAAGAGTACTCCATTTATTTTTTGGCCTGTATAGACTGATCAGGTAGATTATCAATAATGTCTTTGTAAATGGAACTATTTAATTTTACTGATAAATTAGTCCAGTGTGAGATGTATGGTTTTTGAAGAGTATGCCTATACACTTAACTAGAGAGAGAGAGAGAGAGAGAGTTATAAGCTGCCCGAATTTGTAAAAACTTCCAGAAGTCCTGTTTAGGAAGCTACCATGTGATCTGCAAGTCTGAGAATGATCTAAGAGTGAGTGAATTCTGGTCAAAGATATCTCTGAGAAAGAAAATGTCTTTGTTCCTCCATGTATAACAGAAAATTGGGTGATCTTCCAGAGTTAGCAGTGGATTACTCCATAAGGGGGCATAAAACCAGGGTATTGGATTGGATTTCAGGAATTTGTGGGTTTGTTTCCAATAAAGAATAGAGGATGATATAGTCAGGTGAGATTTTAGTTTAGAGGAAATGGGATTAAAAATAAAGGAAGTGGGAACTCCTCCCGGACACAATGCTGATTCCATTGCAACCCATAGCGGTGAGTGAGGGGAGGTTTTCTGAAACCATTTAATGGTTTGAGCCATTTGGAAAGCCCAGAGATAGCTTTTGAACCAGGGGAGTCCGAATCCCCCTTTTTTCCAATGTGATCGAAGTTTGTTGTGGTTAAATCTCAGTTGTTTCCCATCCCAGATAAAGTTACCTATTAATTTATCAATTTTAGCAAAAAAGGAGGATGGTAAGACTAAAGGAATATTGGCAAAAAGGTAAAGAATCTTTGGAGAAATGGACATCTTAATGGCTGCAATTTTCCCCATGAAAGAGAGATTAAGAAGCTTCTATCTGTCCAGAATTGTTTTGATGTTATCAAATAGTGGATTAAAGTTAATGTCCCATATCTTCCCTAAGTTACTAGCAATTTTGATTCCTAGATATGTTATACCCTGTGGCGACCAGCGGAATCCAAGAGGTATGTTCATACAGGCTTTACAGTGGTCATTAAGGGGCATAGTTTGTGATTTGCCAGAATTCAAAGCAAGGCCAGAAATTTTAGTAAAATTATTAAGCAAATAAACCAACAGGGGCCCAGCCTCATTCAGGTTTTTGAATAAGATTAAGAGGTCATCCGTGTAGAAGAGAGAAACATATTTTGAATTGCTCACAGATATGCTCATAATGCCAGAAGATTGATGCAAACAAGCAGTCATGGGTTCCATGGCTAAAATAAACAGGGAAAGTGACAGGGGACAGCCTTGTCTAGTTTCCCTTGCTAGATGAAAGTAAGAGGAAAGGGTGGAATTAGTAAGTACTTTAGCAACAGTAGAGTTATATAATAGCTTGATCCAGGAGCAAAAGGTATGAGAAAGACTGAAATAAGATAAAACTTGATGAAGGTAATCCCAGTTTAAGGAATCAAAGGCCTTCTTGAAATCAATAGCTATGGCTGCAGCTGGTGTCTTGAGGGATTTTGCCTTGTGAAATAAATTAAATAAGGAACGTGGTGATCAGAACCAGATCTATGTTTAATAAAACCAGCTTGTGAACAATGAGTTAACTTGGGAATAAAGGATTCAAGTTGAGAAGTTAGTAGTTTAGCAAATATCTGCCCATCCATGTTTAATAACGAAATGGGCCTGTAACTTGCTTGGTTAGTAGGGTCTTTTTCTTTCTTAGGGATTAGGGTTATGATTGCTTCGGTACAAGATGGGGGGAAGCTTGCCAGAACTGGAAGCTTCTTGATAAACATTAAGAAGACGGGAACATAAGGTGTCGGAAAACATTTTATAGAAATCGAGAGGAAATCCGTCACCCCAAGGGGATTTGCCAGATTTCAAGGAAGACAAAGCTTTCTGGATTTCCTGAAGTGAGAAGGGTTCATCTAAAGAATTTCTTTCTAGAGTAGAAAGACGAGGAAGATTAACAATTTAAGGAACTGTTGAATTTGTAAAGTAGATGGAGGATTTGTGTTAGAGTATAGTTTTTGATAAAAGGTTTTCATGATACGATTTATAGAGGGGTTGTTGGAATGAATCGTACCCTGTTCATCTTTTAGGCTTAGAATGTGTCATTCCATTTGTTGTATTTTGAGCTGGTAAGAGAGGAGTTTCCCATTTTTATCGCTGTGTTTCCAAAACTTATATTTAAGTTTAAACAAGGCCAGTTCAGTTTTACGAGAAATTAATTTGTTAATTTTAACTCTAAGTTGAAGAATTTCAAGATGAAGTTGAGTATCAGGACAGTGCTTATTAGAAGAAAAGTATACATTCTCTCTAGCCTTAAGAGATTTTTCCAAGTCAGTCAGCTGTTGTTACTTACTCTTTTCCTATGTGCAGCATAACTGATAATTTTCCTGCGAATCGTAGCTTTAAGAGCTTCCCATACAGAAGACATAGAAGATTCGGTTGGCGTATTGTGAAAGCGGAAGTCCTGAATTTGTGCTTTGATCATGGGTAAGAAATTGGGATCCTTGAGAAGGAGAGGTTCCAGCCACCAGTAAGAAGATTTAGGTGCTAATGGGCCCCACCAAAGTTGCAATTTGACAGGGTAATGGTCCAAGATTATGATGGAAGAGATGGATGAATCAATATTTTTTTTCCATTATAACAGGAGAGGCTAACTAGTAGTCAAATCTACTGTATGTCTTATGTAGAGAGGAGTAAAAAGTAAATTCTCGATCAAGGGGGTGAAGGAGGCACCATACATCAGCTAATCCAATGTCTTGTGTTAGTAATGAGAGGGCTTTAATACTTCTAGGGTGGGCCTCTGTAGAGAGAGAGGCTACTTCTGTCAATGCTGGCTTCTAAAGCTAAGTAAAGCTCCCCTCCAGGAATAACTGGTTTATTATCAGTGTTAAAGGATAGAATCTGTTGAGCTAAATTATGAAAAAAACTCTGGGGAATCAGAGTTAGGTGCATAGACATTAACAAGCAGAAGAGGGCCAGAGTTGGTATTCAGTTTAACCATCACCCATCTGCCGTCAGTATCAGAAACAGAGTTTACAAGGAACCATTTGAGACTCTTATGAATAAAAATAACAATTCCTCTTTTTTTTGAGGTCTATGAACATCCTCTGCTAATAATTTTGTTTCTTGAAGGAAAGCAATTTGTATTTTATGATTTACAAGGAGAATTAAGTCCCTTCACATTCCATGTATATAAAAGTATGCCACTCATATTGTTAGTGTTAAAGAAAGGGAATAATCACTGGAGTGTGAAGGGACAAATAAATGAGGCAGAGGATGATTAGAATACAATATAGAAAGCTTACGTATATGCAGAGAGTGGCAGGAACATTCAAGCCAAAAAAAGTGAGATGTATGATACATGAGTAGCACAGATATCTTATTAAAGTTAGAATAGAGATGGGGAAGGAGAAAAGTCATTAACAACAACAACAATACTAGTAAGCAAAATAACTTTTTATGGGTGTGAGGAGATATGAGTCAGCCAACTGGATAAGAGACTCTCTCACCACACTCTGGGGTGTTGATGAAGGGAGGAGACTATAGAGGACCAGTTATAAATATCGGCCCAAACCTAAGTTTGATCCCAATAATATACCAGGTTACCTACAGAACTGAATAAAACCAAGGATTATATACCAAAAGGAGAACATGTGACTTGTTTAACTCCTCCCTATGCTTTTCAAAATTATCTTTAAACAGCAAAATAAATATATTTTCATTTCTGAGCTCAGAATAACATTTCCTTTTAAGTTGTAATGTCAACATCACTTTATAGAAACAACAACTGGTTAATAAAATGTTAGTTCCAAACACTGCAGGAGTAACTCCACCTCCTAGTACTGTGCCTTTAAATATGGGAGTTGACCAGCCGGACGGCTCTATAGTACAGAATAGGAAGTGAGACTCCCCACAGAGAAGCAGGTAACCTTTTATGAGAGAAACATTTGTTTGTTTTATAAATTATTCCAATAGAATGAATTAAAGGCATTCATCCACTTTTTAGAAGCTTTTCAACTAAAGTAAAAACACAAAAAAAACACTTTTATTTAACCTTTGTTTAACGGGGGGGGGGGTTAAGGCCAAACAAACCACAGTGTTGTACAACTTGTTTTTACAGGCCTTCTTTTGTTTCTGTAGCTTGTTTAGGTCATGAATTAGTTGTTTTGTAGTTTCTACTGAATGAATTCCTTTTTGTATGCTGCAAATTGTGTAAAATGCAGGCTGTTTATTTGTTTACTCAATAGGAAGCGCATTGTGTGTTACTGCTGCCATTTAGAATGGGTTTCAAACCAGAAAGACCCATTTTCTACAGCAAACAGGCTGAAAGGCACTTTATAGGGGTTTTATATGCAAACATTTTGGGGCTGCATTTACATTATTTCCACAGGATAACTAGCCTGTAAAGCAGCTCTAGCTTACTCCATATATTTACTGTACAAGGAGTGGACAAGAAGGTGGGGGGTACCTAACGCAAAACGGGACTCAAACCAAGACCATACCAGGGTGTGCATACATAAAGGGGTCATTACAGGACCCACACCATGGATATAAATAAACGCTTACAATTCCCATATCCAAATGAAATGAAATACTCATTTTAAACAACTGTTGCGTTTCTGCATACCTCACATTAGAAAGGTTCTGAAATGGGGAAGGGGGGCAACCAAAGAAAGAGCTGTGCAGAGCTTCATATACCAGGGCAAGAATACATAAGGGATAGAAAGAATGAGAAAGAACGTTATATAGGTGGCCTGCCTAAATAATGTGGAAAGAAAGATGAGGAGTTACAGCAAGAAAGGAGGAGAGTAAAAAGGGCTGTTGCAACAGACTTAAAAAAAATAGATTTCCCTGGCATATGGAGGTATCTGTCACAGTTATAGTACAAGATATACCAACTCAAAATAACAGTAAATTAAAGAACTATATATGAGATGCCAGTACAGCCTAGACATAGAGCAAGGAATTCAGGCAGCCAGGTGGAATGTAAATGAACAAATATAAAAGGAAAAGTAGATCATTTCCACATTAGAGTGAATCTGAGTATACTTTGTAGTGCAACAGAAAAAGTACATAATAAATGCAATATTGAGGGGGGAAAGAAGAAAGGGGAGGTCAATTTAAGCCCTTACGCCCTGAGCCAAATGCAAATCGGGATTATGTAGTGAGGTATAGGCTTTGGTGATAACTGTAGACAGAAGAGATAGTCATAGTAAAGATCAGCTCTGATTACTGGAAAATCACCTAAATAGGTGTTATATGGGGTGACTAGTCTAGAAGACTAGGCCCAGTGAACCCCAAAACAGGAAGGACCACACAGCAGTGGATTTCTATAATATCTGTAGACTTGAAGTAAAATAAGGCACATAAGGAAGATGTATATTGACAATCCTTTGCAACAGTACACCAAACATAGCCCACCTCTTTGAGTGCTAATGATAGTTCCATATTGTAAACAGGAGGTAGTAAGAATAATGGAGCATAGGGAAGGAGAGAGACTAAATGTAGTTGCCAATAATAATTAAGAACCTGTCATCAGGAGAGGGAAGGGGTAAGTTTCCTTGTAATATATAGTAATTCACATATGAAAACAGAAAAGGCAATAATTAGGATGCATACCAATTGAAGAAATGCAGCTGAACAGCCAAAAGACTATAAACCTGATGCACTGCTAAATTGGAGAATAAAAGGCTAGATCAGAGATCCTGTTTAGTGAGGTAATGTATAAGATCTAACACTAAAATAATGGGTTAAAAAAGCATCGCTGATACACCAAAGTTCCCTCGAAGACCTTTAAGCTGCTCATTTAAACAGTGCAACAAAAAGTAAATTGATTGTGCCACTGTGTACAGCCTTTGCTTTCTGCACCAGCTGGGAGTGAAAGCAACCAGGCAGCATAGACTGAAGAGCGGGTGGCTAGGCAGAAAAAGTGTACTAGCACTCCCTTTAAGTATCCTGGAAGCAAAACCTACCAAGATATAACAACTGTGACCATATTACTGACCATATAAGCTCATGACACCTTGGATGTATTAGCAGGATTGTGACTATTGATGTTCTTGCTTTTGGACTTTACCCTATGTTTCTTTTTGGGTGGCTGTAAAGATTTGAGTGGGGAATTTGCAACAACTTCTGCCCATGAAGTATTGGCAGAAATACATCCCTGAGGCACAGCACCCAAATTAGAAGGATGTTCTTCTGCAATTTGCTGGGAAAGATCCTCCTGCAAGGAGCACATATCATCCTCCAAGAGAGCAAACTTATTGCTCAAGGGAATAGATGGGTTGATTTGAAGGTGAGAGGCTGCAGTTTGGGGTGTTTGGGGTGAAACCTTGATAGAACTGCATGAAAGTCTTGAAGAATAATGCTCCGACAGAAGCTTCTCTTGCAGCCATGTTGATTGCCTTGTGGTCAAATCAGTTGTGGCATTGCTGCTTGGGGCTGCGATTTCAGCAACACTTTCCCCACATTCCTGTACCTTGTCGTCCGCCCTCCATGCAGATACCAAAGCTGTGTTTGGGTTGCCAATTGCTGCTTAACCTCCCAGGGTAAGATTGCAGAGAGAGACCTCCAGATAGCTGGCTAAGGTGTCAGGGGTTTCAAAATCATTGAAGGAAGAGCCTGAGAAAAGGCATAGTGTTGCGGGGTAATGTAGAGTAAATTTAATGCTTCTTTGGTGGAGGATTTGTTTAAGTGGATTGTAGGCCTTCCTTCTGATGGTTAAATCTTTTAAAAAGTCTCTGTAGATGGAAGTATTAAACTCTTGCCACTGAAGTTTCCCCATTTCTCTGGCTTGTTTTAGTATTACTTCTGTATGGGAATAGTTCAAGAAGCGAGCAATGATAGGCCTTCATCGCTGGTCTGATGTTGGCCTGGGACTCAGAGAGTAGTGAGACCGCTTAATGATTAATGTTAGATCAGGAGGCAGTTTAAGCATTGCAGGCAGCACATGTAATAAAAGCACAGTAGCGTCTCCTAATTCTACACCTTCAGGGAAGCCAAAAAGTCATGAATTTTTGCTACGATTACAATTTTCAATATCATCAATTTTGGCTTGTAGGGATTTAATAGTTCGATCTTGATTGCGGACAGTAGCTTCAAGGTCATGAATAGTGGAGGTGTTACAGGCCGTTGTTTTCTCATTAAATGCAATTTTCTGGCTAAAAGTTTCAAGAGTGGTCGCATTCTGTTGGGTGGAGGTTTTTAGATCATTAATCTCAGCCATCAGTTTAGAAAACATTACTTCCACTCTAGTAAGTGAGCTTTGCTGTACTTTGATATCTGCCATAATGCTGAAGGATGAGGCCTAGTATGCTGCAGTACAGTGTAGAATAATTGAGTATAAGTAGATGATGGATCAAAAATGATTTACAAACTGTATCAAGCAGTAAGATTACAGGATGGTCACAGGAGTTGGTACCAAAGAAAGGTCTAGTTAAGGCTGGATGAGGTTAGATTGCAGTCATTCCTACAGAGATTCTGAACTATGCTGCCATCTTCTGCCTGGTCAGACCACATCCCCCAGTCTTTCTTATTTTTTGATGCAGACTGTAAGAGCACTGCAAATAATTATTAGATTTTTATGCACACTTCTTTAACACTGTATTTCCTTCACTAATTTTTGCTGCACACTGCAGTAGTACTGGCAACAATTTATAATTTTTATTACACTTCTTTAGCACTGCATTGTCTCTGCAATCTGGTTGCACTTCCCCATGGAATTTTTAAACACAGGAGCCAACGTGGTATCCAGCTGTGTACTATTTAAGGACTACTTGAATATCAGCATATACAGTCCATTCAATTAAATTAAATTTATTTACCATAGAAAGGCTCCATGAACTCATTCACACTGAGGTCTAGCTGAGAAATTCAAACAGAACATTGAACATGAATTGACATAGATTGAGTAATAATGTACATTCATATACTATATATATATATATATATATATATATATATGTGTATATATATATATATATATATATATATATATATATATGTGTGTATATATATATATATATATATATATATATATATATAAAAAAAAAGACCTTTTTGCCTGGCATTGAAAACATGTATAACTTTTCCAACCATTATAAAATAGTAAAATATGCATACTGAACTTCCACCACGTGCCTTCAAGTTTTCATTTTATAAATCTGAACTTTAATGAACTTCCACCATTTTTCAGATTTAAGTATAAAAAACAATTATCCAAATGCAGTTTACTGTTTAAGTTATGGTGTCAAAATTTATTTTGTATACCCAGAAGAAAGCAAAAACATGAAGAAAGTGCGGCAGAAGGAAGAGGGGACGCAGGGAAGTAACTTTAGAGCAAAAGGTAGTACCTGCAGTCTTCCTCTCATCCCTGTGTCAGTTTCATCCCAGCAGTGTCAATGGTCAAATAGTTGTGGCGGTTCCCTGGATCAGCAGTTGGTAGCAGCAGTGTGGGTTCTGTTTAGTCCAGTCTGCTGTTATTTTTTTTTTTTTATAAAGAAAAAGTAAATGTCAGTCCCTTGGTGGTGGCCCTCACAAGTGGGAAAGCATCATTAGATGAACGAGCATCAGGAGAGCCAGCTACCCATCAAGGGAAGACCTCCCACCTGCTGCAGCCAGCAGGGCATCCAGTGTACACTTAACCCACCTCCTGTCTCCTCAACTTCTCCCCGGTTTGGGACAGTAGGTCAGTGACAGTGCTGTAAAGCAGGCACTGTCCACCTGAACTAATACTGAAATAATAAAAGAGGTTTCTTTTCACACAATGAGTGCAATACAGTAAAGGACAGCCATGGATGTTAGTGTGGTCTGGGCAAGGGACTGCCAGGGTGGATCTATTCAAATGTATTTAAAATCAGTCCAGGATGGGAGTATATGGTGAGATGGTGGCCTTATTCAAAATTACATACATTTATTTAACTTACACTCCTAAATGGAGCACAAGGGTGGTCAGCATTCAAATTAAATAGCTATCGGAGATGGCGCAGAGGGCAGGCAGGCCCTGAATTAGATAGTAAAAAGGGTGCTAGAAGGAGCAAGGGTAGAGTAAAGTCCCAGTTATAGCCAAGCTATCCAGTTGGGCTACTGAATAATTGCTAGCTGTCCCAGAGGTTTTTTTAGTCACAGATTTAAAAAGTCAGTGCACCCCAGGGTGAAACAGGTGACTAGTAGCCAAGTTGCCTCCAGTAGCCAGGCTAGTGTTATAGGTTGTCTCTGGATCAATTACTTGGGTTACTAGCCCTTTGGTAGGGCTGTGGTAACTACTGCTGGGGTGGATAACAGGCTAGAGCTGTGGCAACTATGCTGGTCATGTGGGTAACTGCCTGGTCCACTCCCTTCCCCTTGCTCCTGACTGAAACTGATACCCAAGAGCACCTTAAATCAGTAAATTCTACAATTTCACAATACTAGCTTGGCTACTGTTTACCACATAGCTTTAACCACCTTTATCACCCTGGACACTCTCACTTTATACTCTGGGTTTTACTTAACCTAACTGGCCCCTGGTGCTTATTTCTGAATACATTTATTTATTTCATTTATTTACTGAAAAGTTTTACCAGGAAAGGCACACTGAACAAACAAGTTACTCATCTCCCAGTTCATCCTGGGGGAGAGGGTAGTGCAAAACACAATTATATAAAATTAAACAGGTCATAGAAGTTGAATGGGAAAATTGTTTAACCAGAAGTGGCACACTAAGCGGAAGCTTGCTTCCAGGTGCTGTACTGCCTCCTATGAATGCCATACACATAAACAATACATTAAATACATACAAACAGAAGAATAAACAATTAAAAAAAAAACTTTTGGGCCAGCTAACCTTGATTCACTATTCCAACTAGTAAAATTTCCTGACCTGTTTGCTATTCATATGGGACTCCTACTGTCCCGTATTTTGTGGTTGCTCCCCCCTACACTGTTTAAAAGAAAACACTGTCCCAAGATCAGTAGTGGCTGTGAGCTTTGGCATGCATGCACAAGACAACCTGACTCACCAGAGGGCATTAAAGTGAGTGGGAGAGAATAAGAAGCGGCCTGCCTGTGGCTCTGTGAGTGAGTTGCTCATTGTTGTTCATTTTATTTGTCAGTCCATCTGTGACTCCAGACCTCAACCCAAAAAGATCCAACACCACAAATGGGTTGAAAATAAATTCAAGGAGCTGCACTTCCAGCCATTGGGCACTGGCTTGCCTTAGAGAAGCCTCTGAAGACTTGGTTTGAGATTGATTTTTGATCTGACAATCATTGGGGGCATGGAAGTAGTCAGTGGGACCATTGTGGTGAGGTCTGTGGATGGCGGTTTCATTGGAGTGGGAGTCAGACTCGGCTGGCTTGGAGGTGTGTGACAGAGGAGAGAGGATGGAGAAGGAGCTGGAGAAATGATCAGGGCCTACTTCGGGATGGAGAGTTACTGCTGGCTTGCTGGTGGCTGCACTGGTGCAGCCTGCAAATGAGTCAGAGGAATCCCAAGCCTTCTTCAGTTCAGACTGAGCAACAAGGAAGTTCGGGAGTTGACTCGACTGACTGAACAAAAAAAGTAAGTGTTGCAATTGCACAGCAGCTGGTTGGGCTGCTGCCAGGCTGGAGAGGGGGGCTGTTGCGCTAAACCTGAGTGGGTGCATTCAGATTTTGAAAGTTCTGGGCACTAAGAAGAGGCAGTCACACAGTACAGCAGCACATAGACACAGGTGCCTAGTAGTTTTCCTTTTGGGGGTGCCTTGAGCAGAGTTAAGAACAAGAAGCTGGTACAGTAACAGTTGTGGCCTGGTGTAAAGCCAAGGTGTGGTGATGTGAGAGGGAGTGGGGTAGATGGTGGTATCAAAGAACAGTTGCCTCATTGAAGTGGAATACTAAATTAAGTCTTAAAGCGGTAATTAACTCATCTTTTAAGAATACGTTTAGTCATTTTTAATGTTCTGTAACCGTCAGAAGAATACTGCCTGTAGGAATTAATTCTAAGAAGTTTAACTGTAATTGCTTTTTTAAGAGTAAATTATTACGAAATGAATATTATACACAGATTTTAGAAATACACATTATTGAATGCTTTTGAATGTTAAATGAAGACTTTTCAATACTTCTGTTTGTTTTATATGCACGTTTGTTAATTTTCATTCTGATCATGGGACATAACCTTGCTTATTATGCACTGTATATGATAGGAGCATACATGGGCATCTTTAGCCTCCCAGCTCATTCATTACCTTAGTATGATCACTTCTTTTACAGTAACTTTTGCTTTATCAAGAATGCTAAGACATTAAGCTCTGTCAAACTGTAATGCTCTTCAAAGTCCAATTTTTGTTTTAATTCTACTGAATCATAAATGAAGATTACAGTCAGCCGAGTAGTTCAATGATTTAAATTAGCCAGTTAAGGCTGGGCACATTAAATTTCAGTTCTACTAAGCAAGGAGACTGATAAAACAACTAGCAACACCAATGAATTTTAGAGAAGGTAAGCAATCATAAAATGTAGGTTTTTACCTAGAAATAATATGATGCAAAAAAAGTTGGCAGTGTCCCTTTAAAAGTCTATACTGTTTTTCCAGAAGTCTACTCAGTCAGCGAACTACATTTTCCAGCTCACTTCCTGTCTCCATCCAGCCTAAGCAAACAGAAATGCAGGAGCAGTAACTGTGGTCTCCATTTTTGAACTATGTTTCCTGAAGTTAAGATTTACATGTTAAGGTAAGTTATGTTTAACATATTTGTAAATCCCTGAAATGTTAAGTACAGTAAGGGAATTATCACTCAGGATTTTTTTTTTCTAAATGAAATGCTGTGCAGGTTTTACAATCAATGTTTTGTTATGAAAAAATGTTCTCTGCTCTGAACTCATGCGGCTATAACCTTTAAAATACACAGTTTATTTTAAATCAAATCCCTCCTTAAAGTGTGTAGTATGCATTGTACCTCTAGAGTATTTGTTATTTGTGGAATTTTTACTGATTTAGTTACTTTAAAGTAGTGTTGGGGGTGAGGGCAGGAGAATGAACAGCAGGAAGATTGCATAACTGAGCAAATTCAGAATGTATTTTCTGTGTGTATCCATTCAGTAGCATATTTAACTATATTTACAGAGAAAAGACTACAACTTTTTTAATCTGAGAAAATTTGCAGTAACCTGCAGATAAAGGAATAATTATTTACTGCAGATATTTGAGTGTGTTTGTGGAGGAGCTGTTTTTTTTTACATTTAATATTTGTATTTGATTAAAGCAGTTGCATGTGTTAATCCATTTTGTAATCTGGGGATCAGTGTGCTTTTTTATTTCTTTTGCTGAAGACTGCATGAATTTATATTTTATATGGTAGTGTCTTACATTTTATTTTATACTACGTTGAGAAGTATGGGGTCTATGGTCATGGAAGGGTGATCAGAGGGGTCTAGCTGTAGGGAGGGTGGTCTTAGGGAGGTTCCACTCTGGAGGGAGGGTGAGTCCAGCTCCTGGGAATAGTGGTTACCTGGTTATCCAACTCCAGGGAGGTTGCTCATCCTGGGGAGGAGGGGTTGGTCTGTGAATGGGAACAAACACAGGGGTCCAGCTGTAGGGAGGGTTGTCTGCTGGAGGAGTCTTGTCCAGGTCATTAAAGAGTCAGCCAGCAGCAGGGAGGATGACTGGTGGTGGGGCTAGTTTGAGGTTGGAAGTGAGGTCCAGCTGCAGGGTGGGTGGTCAGATGGTGGGACTGGTATGAGGCTTCTGGTGGATCCAGCTGTAGGTAGAGTGGTTAGCTTGGGGACTGCTAGTCAAGGGGCTTAGAGGGACAGCTTCAGATATGTGGTCTGTTGGAGGGGAGATTTGGGGGTGGTGCTCCAGCTACATGGAGATTGTATGGCATGTAGTTGAAGGCTAGTTCAGATGCAGGGAGGGTGGCTGGCTGGGGAAGAGGCTGGTCCAGAGCCTGTGTGGTGTTCACTAGCTCCAGTGAGGTTGCTCACCATGTGCGATGCTGGGTCTAGAAGGGTTGTCCCGCTGCATGGAGGATAGTCTGGTGCCTGGAAGGGTGATCTAGCAGAGAGGAGGGTGGTTGGCTGTTGGGGGGGGAGTTGGGAGAGGCTAAACATATTGATCAGCCTAGGAGGGATCCAAAGTGGTGAAATAATTAGAAACTGGTTAACAGGTCAGTCCTTTAGCTCAAGCAGTAGTGTTATGGCCCACGGTGCAGGTGACCTGAGTTCAGAAATGAGCTCGTGTCGGCGATTCGCTGGGGGGAGGAGGAGGAGGATCAACTGATCTATGAGAGACTGTCTTCCAGGGAAGGAGGACAGCCAGCTCTGCTGTAGTACTACTAACTGAGTGACAACAAGTGACCACGCAGTCGGGAGTAGCTCATGGGTGGGAAGACATTGGCTGGTGCTGCGCCACACAATGTCTGTGCGCGTGTTTGTGCACCCTTGCCGCTTATGTCCTAGGGGATGGAAAAACATGCAAAAGTATCCTGACTACCTAGGCAGCTCCTCCACATATTAGATTAATTCTACGGTGGAGCAAGTCCTGTAAACACCAGTGTGATGGTGTTGTAGTAGCTGAACAGAAGGGGGACCACCAGAGATGCAGGTTGGAAAAAGAGTAGTGGCTTGTGGAGGGGGGTGGTTAACAGGTGTCAGAGGGTGATGGTTAATGGCACTCATTGCAGTGATGGGACAGTGAGCAGCTCAGCTTAGGACTGGGACAGGCTCTCATCACTGTCTTCTTAAGTGACATTGCAGAAAAACTGTCAGAGAATGGAATGCCTTTTTATAGACGATACCAACATTTGTAGGATGGGCATTAAAAAGGGAGCAGAGAGCATACACATGCCTCTTGGAGAAACTCAAAAAGTGGTTAAGACCATGGCAGCTGGGGTTCAATGACAAAGTGCAGAATCGTGCACATAGGGCATAGGAATCCAGGAGCAGCTTTATAAGGTAGGGGATGGTATTGATGATCACTAAGCAGGTGGAACCTTGGGGTTATTGTGATCTTAAAGTTTCTGGGCTGTGTGACAAAGCAGTTGATATGGCTAGCGGGATGTTGGGGCTGCATAGGGAGGGGTATCTTCAACAGGAGGAGGGAAGTAGTGGTGGTGCAAGTATCATTCATTAGTGAGACCTGACTTAGTGCTGTGTCCAGTTTTGGAGGCTGCTCCTTATAAAGGCCATAGGGTGGAGGCAGTATAAAGGGCAACAAAAATTGTACATAGGTTGCGACAAAAAGCCCTATTAGGAGACTGGGATCTCGGCCAGCCCCACCTGCAGGCAGGAATTGGTTGCTGTACCCCAAGCCTCTGCTCAGGGTCAGTCAAACTGTGGGCCTTGGCCCCCTCCCTTCTCCCCTGGAGAATGCAAACTGTCATGGGATGCTTGAGCCATCTCCCCCAGACAGCCCTCTAGCGACCCAAGTCCCATCCCGCACCTGGGTTGCTGGCATTGCAAGCAGAAATCCAACCACTGCACCGGCGAGCCTATTTATTTATTTATTTATTGTGCATTTGTTTCTCCCCTGGCTCCCACCAGCTATATCCAACTCCCCCCCCCGTCACACCCGAGCATCAGACCCCCTCCCTTCTTGCCCGCATGACTTACCCTTCATGGTAGGGGGCGGTGAGCAAGTCAACCCACCAGCATGGATCCAGCTGAGGGATGTGTCTTCTTAGGGCGGCACTACAGAGGGGGACCGTCATCATCATCCTGCTGTGGTGGGAACCAATTTTTCCTTTTTCCTGTATGGCGTGTGAGTGTGCAATGCTGCCAATGATGCCCGGTGCATGTGTCCACACGCTGTACGTCAGGTAGCTGCCTGCACTCTGCCCCCACGTTATGGGATCTGGCATGTCAGCCCACAGCCACTGCTATAAGTCAGGCAAGTGCTGGTCCATGTCCCCACCCTCGCTGGGAGAGGAGAGCTGTCCTCCAGATGCTCAATCCTCTCCCTCCCCCAATGACCTGTTCACACAGCGAACACGGGTCGCAGGCATGGTAGGAGGTAAGCCAGTGATGCTTCAGCCCTCTACACCACTGGGCTGACTCAAGAGCATGCAGTTTAAGAAAAAATATCTTACAGTTTCTATGTGTTTTGGGGGGGGGACTGTAGCAGCAGCTGTAGTGAGGTTTGGCAAACCAGAGTGGAAGAGTAAGAGTGAGGGCTTATCAGTTTTTGAGGAAGCAGTTTAAAAAAAAAATGTTTGTCTGTTTTGTGTATAGAGAGGTGCGGAGAGGACACATAGCAGCACCATGCAGAGAAGTGCACCTATGGAGTGCAGTTTGGAGCAGCTAGTTGAACAAAGCTTTGGTAAAAAGCAACAAAACTGTTAAACAGAAACAAATGATCACTGTATCATAGTGGGAAGAATGGGGAGAAGTATGACTAAGTGGCAGGTGGTGTAGCTAAGGGACAGCAACCTGGAAGAAACAAAATGGTACTGCTGGCTGCCCACCCTCCAGACCCTCTTAACCTGTCCCTTGGTTGATCTTCACATAGCCAGATTGTGGCTAATCGGTAGAGGGAGACATGTTTGCCCTAGCCTCCTCCCCCTCCCCAAAATCTCCCAACTTCTTTCCCACCCACAAGGAGCAGACTACATCCTGAACTCTGTGGGCTGAATTATAGAAACATAGACCTTGATGGCAGATAAGGACTGCTTGGCCCACCCAGTCTGCCTATTTCCCTCCCTACCTACAGCTACAGATCCTAGTTAGCCAACAGCCGACTTCCTACTACCCTCCCAATAGAATTGCTTTATGTCTGTCTCATGTATTCTTGAAGTCCACCACTATTCTTAACCCCACAACCTCCTCAGGAAGGCCATTCCATGCGTCCACCACCATCTCTGTAAAAAAAAAAAAAAATACTTTCTTACGTCTGAGCTTCAAATTGTACCCCCTTGTTCTTGCACATCTCTTTTTCTGAAAGATGCTACTCTCTTGGACTTTGTTGATTCCCTTGGAGTACTTGAAATTTTCTATCCTGTCCCCACTCTCCCTCCTTTTCTCAAGGGCATACATATTCAGCGTGTCTATCTTTGTATGGCTTCTGGTGCAGAACTTTCACTATTTTGGTTGCCCACCTCTGGGATGGCAGTTGAAAGTGCCTACCGTAACTGTCACTGTGGAACATTAGCACTAAACTAGCTGCAGCATTTCTGGTCAGCAGTTTTCTGAACAGCCTCCTGCCTGCTACATACAATCAGGGCCCAAGGACACCCCCCCCACTCGATGCCAGGAAAAGATAATTAAAAAAAAATGCCACCATCCACGAGGGAGTTAGCCCATTACACCACTAGCTCAAAAGCATCCCCACCTGCCCATCTGGACTACTACTTACATTTGTTGGCTACCTGCAGATCATCTAGGGGCAGTAAGGGGTGGTTTGCTGAGCCCCAAATATCACTTTATTCTCTGTTCTTAGCTGTCTGCATTTTTTTTTCCATCTCCAGTTTCCTTACTTTGACCTAGTTTATCTTTTCCTCTAAAACTCCTCTTCCTTTACTCCTATGCTGTACTGTAACCTTTTTGTATCTCTCTCCTCTCGCTACTATAAATTCCCCATACTGATCTATTTTTCCCTTTATTTCTACAGGTCTGACCAAACTATATACCAATCAGATAAGTGTCTTTGCTTAATTCTGACACCCTAATCTCTCCTCTAGCACCTCTGATCCTTTGTGTCCCCTCAACCTTCTCTGTTCTTCCCTTTCAGGTCCTACCAGAATGCTCCAAACCAAGGACACTCCAACTTTGAACTCCCTGACTGCGATGGAGCAGGTAAGTCCTAATTACTTAACTGCCTTAGAATCTTAGAACCATAGAATCATAAAAATATGGTGACAGAAAAGGAACATTTTGGTCAATCTAGTCTTCCCCTTACCCCCCCCCCCACTCATCAACTTTGTCAAGAGACACCCCACTCTGCGCACTGTTCGACTCCTGGTGTCTGTCCCATGCCTTCTTGAATCCTTTCACCATATTTTTCCCCACCACCTCTTCCAGTAGTCTGTACCTGGACTCCACCACCCCCTCAGTGACGTAATGCCCACTCACATTGCCCCTAACTCTTCCTTCTTCTAATCTTAGATTAAGATCCCTAGTTCTAGCATTTACATTCCTTGTAAATAAGCTTCCCACTCTCATTTTAGTAGTTTCCAGCAGGTACAGATCCAATTCCCTCCACCTGTCCTCATAGGGCTTCTTATGTGTAGCATGCACCATCTTGGTTGCCCTTCTGTGAACACTTTCAATCCTGTCTGTCTTTGCGTAGGTGAGGCCCATTTATAAAGGAGCATCAGCACCTGCCTCTTTCTGTTTTATACCCTCCCCATACACACCAGAATTCTATTCACTTTGCCCACCACCGTGCTGCATTGTTTTCCCGACTTAACGTTATCTGAAATTATAATTCCCAAATCTCTCTCCTGCTCAGTTTCCTTAATCCCTCCCCTGTGTATAAATGGTTTGCGGGTTATTATACCCCATGTACATTACTGCACATTTTTTTGCATTGAATTTCAGCTGCCAAGTTTCTGACCACCCCTCCAGAATCTTTAGGCCCTCTCTCATTCCTCCAACCCCCTCCAGGGTGTCCACCCTATTGCAGGTCTTCATATCATCTACAAATAGGCACACCTTCCCCTGCAGTCCCTCCACTATATTGTTGCTATAAATATTAAAAAAGGATGGGTTCCAGCACCAACCACTGGGGCGCACCACTAGTCACCCCTTCCACCCTGGAATGCACCCCATTTACCACCACCCTTTGACTTCAGTCCTTCAACCAGTTCTCTACCCACCCTGTTGTTTTCTGTCCCACCCCTAAGCCTTACGGTGCAAGGCGATGGAGACATTGCTGAAATCCAGGTAGGCCACATCCACCCGCCCTGAATCCACCTCCCTGGTTACCCAGTTGAAAAACTCAAATAGGTTCATCTGGCACAACCTCACTCCCATAAAACCAAGCTGCCTTCGGTCCTGGAGGCAGTATAGTGCAGTGGGTTAAGGCTGTGTTCTGGAGACCTGGATTTGAATCCCACAGCTGCTTAGGTGCATACTGTGTCATCCTGAGCAAGTGAACTTCCTTGTGCTCTTAGGTCACATCTGGAAACAAGCTTCAGTTTAGTGTGCTACTCATGGTTAAACAAAGTTCCCTTTCCCTGTAGACCATTGACAACTAGGTGTTCCACTATTCTTTCCTTCAGTAGTATTTCTATGATGTTTCCCACTGCTTAGGTCAGGCTGACCAGTATGTAGCTTCCTGCATCCTCCCTGTTAACACTTTTGTATAGAGGAACCAAATCCGCCCTCCTCCAATCCCTGGGCACATCACCTGTTTACAATGACAGGCTGAACAGGGTAGTCGGAGGCCCTGCTAACACCTTCCTTAGCTTCCTCAGTATCCTGGGGTGCACCCTGTCTGGCCCCATAGACTTATTGCTGCCAGTTCCATGAGGATCCTTTATTTTGCAAAGGGACCTGTGTCAGTTTCAGTGATCTTCCTATCCTTATTACTGGCCCATTTCCTGCCCCCTCCTTTGTAAAAGCCGAACAGAAGTATTTGTTCAGTATTTCTGCTTTTTGGTGGTCATCATTGTTTACTCCTCTCCATCCTCCCCTTTCAGACTCACAATCCTTCCCCTTGTCTTTCTTTTGTCACTGATGTACCTGCATGTAAAAGGTTTTGTCCCTCCTTATCACTGCACCAACTGACTGGCTTGCACCGGGGGTCTCACACAAGTGTGGGTTTGGTCCCAATGGGCACTTTGCATGTGGGGCCATTTTGGTTTGTTTGTTGTAGTGTAGTAGATTATGGTGAATTGGTCTTGCTTGATTCTGCACTGACCACTTAATTTGCAGCAGATCCTGGAGTTCTCTGCGTCTGGCTTTGGCGCAGCGGGTGGTGGTGGGAGATTGTGTCCTACAGTGCATGTTAAGAGTTTATATAAGCTCTCATCTTTTGTTTACTGGCCCCAGTGTACTCCCTGGGCTAAATTCTGTCACTGAGGACTGAACTAAACCCGTGGACAAAAGCAGAAGTGGAAAACATCTGATCTACGATTGTGGCAGCTAGAACGTGCATGGCGGGCTATTGGAGCTTCTATTGCTGCCTGTTGCTCTGGTGCCAGCTGCAGGGAGTTCTGGGACTGGTTGGGGTTGGGAATGTCAGCCTAGATATAGTCACAGTTGGCCTGCTGCGGTCTGCTATATTGCAATGGATGGTGGCTGAAATTCAAAAGTCAAGGGGGAAATGTAGAGGAAACATTAGGAAGTACTTCTTTAGTGAGAGGGTGGTGAATAATTGGAATGGGCTGCTAAGGGAAGTGGTGGGGGAGAGGATGGTGGGAGGGTTCAAGAGGGCATGGGATAAGCACAGAGGGCTACTGGCTTGGGGGGACTACAGAAAAGGTCTAGTGGCTATCTAGACAAACTGGGCAGACTAGGTGGGCCTGTGCCCTTTCTGCCATCACATACCTATGTTCCTATGTATTCTATTCTACGGGCAGATTGGAAAAAGGGAGGGGGGATTCCACTACCCCACCAGGGAAGCATTTATTGTGCCTAGACAACACTTTTGAATATTTGTCCCTTGGTGTCTTTATCCTGCCCTGTGTTGGTCGATGTGTGGCACAACATGGCCTTCTATCCCCAAAAAAGATCAGCTCTAGGGGCAAAGGGGCATGAATCTTCCTCCTTCCCCCAACCATGACATCCTCTGAGTGACAGCATCCATTCTAAAAGCCAGGTTGATTGTGTGGTCAGTGGTCCAGTGAAGGGGGTGTATCAGCATATTTTATTCCCATTTTTGCCCTTTTTACGCTCCATGTAGAGTCCTGGGTAGTATCATTATGACCAGGTGTTTCCGTGGACTTCGTACATTCACACTTCAGTCCACCAGAACAGTGTGACCACATCACAGAATACTACCTGGCATACCGAAATACTACCAGCTTGGAAAACTATGAAGTTTTTACTTCCTGGCCTAAAAAGTTATCTGGAGCACTGTGTGTGGTACAGATCTGGTACCCCCTCCCCCCCCAAAAAAAAACAAGCAGCCAACTTTTTTCTTTTAACCTCTACAGATCCTTCTCAGCTGATCAATATTTTTATTTTTCATACTGACTCATTTTCCCTTTATATCTACAGGTCTGACAGGACATTGGCCGGGTGTAGGAGGACACTGACCATATGTATCAGATAAGTATTGTTTTTTTGTTTGCCCTTCATTGTTTGTCTTACAGTAGTTCGTAACGAGTTTCAGATCCTTTGTAAGCCCATTGCTGTTCTTGTTTTATAGGTATTAGTGGCTGCAATCTGGGGCACTGGGTTGGAGCTGTACCTTGTGCTTTAGAAAGGAGACTATGGGTTGTAGGGGGTAGAGGATGGGCATTAAGGTTGGGAACACCAAGGAACACCACAGAACCAATTTGCCAAGACTCGTGAGGCTCAAACTCTGTTTTTCATTTTCTTGCTTTGTGTGCTTTGCATTCTAATGCCTGCATTAATGTACTGTTTTGGTTTTGCAACAAGTAATATATATATATACACACACACACACACACACACACACACACACACACAAACACTATATGCATATGGTGGTGGGGACATACTCACACACACACACACACACACACACACACACACAAACACTATACGTATATGGTGGTGGGGACATTATGTGCTTTTTTGGTGGCACTTGGGCACCGTATGCTTGAAGGCAGAGCACTGAGCGTCAAACATAGATACACAGGTTTGGATACCACAGCCCCCGCCTACTTACACACTGTATAACCATGAACAAGTAAATTAACTTTCCCTATTACCAGGAAATGGAGCAGCTATTTGCCCTGGGGTGATCTACAGACCTCCAACACATGTGGAGGAAATTGACAGGGTTCTACTGGAATTCATCCATAGAATGGCAAATAAGGGAGAGGTGGTCCAGGTGTGATACTTCAGTCTGCCAGATGTGGACTGGAGCATCCTGGCTGCAACTTCAGCTAGGAGTAGGGATATCCTGGACTCCCTGCAGGGGGCATTTTTTGGTAATTAGTAAATGAGCCCACTCATGAGGGAGCAATGTTTACCTAGTACTCACCAATGGGGACAGTGTTGCAGACATCACAGTGGGTGGCCACCTGGGGACCAGTATCACTGAATGGTGTGGTTCAATGTAAGAACAGGGTTGGAGTTGAACCACACAAAGGCAATAGTCCTGGAATTCAGGAGGGCAGACTTTACAAAGATGGGGGATTGCCTCAGGGATGCCCTGGCAGAGAGGAACTAGGAGTAGTAGAGGAACAGTGGGCAAAATTAAAAAGAACTATAGTGAAGGTGTTAGACATGTAAACAGAAGCAAGAAGAAAAAAAGACCCACTACGGTTTTCAGAGGAAGTATTGAGGAAGGTTATGGCCAAAACATTAGTAATCAGGAGGGTCCCTATTTGTTGAGCAGTGGCTTTCATTTTCTATCAAAGGTTGCTTAAATGTTTGTAAAACCATTTTGAAAATAAGCCCCATAGACTTATATAGGGGGTTCCCTGTGCCCTCTATGGAGACCACTTAATGTCAGAATGTGGGGCAGAGCAGACAGACTGGGAAGGGGAAAGGGGTCAGCTGGACAGCAGTTCACCAGAGTTACCATCCCTTCCCTCCCTTACAAGACAGCAGTAAATTTTATAATTGCTGCATGAACAGACTATCACCGCTACAGGACGTACTTAATGAAGCCCAATAAAGAATGTCACACCTTTGTTTTTAAAGGCAATGACTGATCAATGATTAAACATGACAAATTATGCAAATGAATTACAGCAGAGCAGCCAATGAGAGCCAGGTACATCAGTCATGATTAATCATCGCCAAATTTTACAAGCCTACTTATTTTTTGTTTATTTCGTTGAATTTTGTTGACCCAGTAGGCCCATTGAGGCTAGAAGTCCCTTTTTCAGGGGTGACTGGGGGGAAGGAGGGATGCAGGTGGTAACCAACTGAAACTGAACCCGATTAAGCTGTTGGTGGTATTGTTTTTTTCTTTTGGTGAATATGATTAATCTAGATAAAAAGAAAACATCAGCAGTAAAAGAAAAGTTATGGTTTATGGCAGCTTAGGGTATAGATCGATAATGATAGATAATGATTTAGCATCACCAAAATTATTGTTTAAAAATTGTTATAAACGAGAACAACTATTGCGTGTGTGGTCCTTATTGTGCAGCAGCAGACCTAAGTTCTGTGTAAACTGGTGAGGGGAGAAAGGCATCAGGAGACAAAGTGGAGGCTGTGAGAGGCATGCGGGGGGGAACTGGGGGGGGGTCTGATGTCAGTATGATACCATGGATTGGAGGGATCTAACAGGAGGACCTGGAGTGGTCAATGTCATACCATATGAGAACCACTGTACTAACATGCGCTATCCATGTGGATTACTATTAACAGTGGCAGTGCAATGTCATCACTGAGCTACCAGCATCCCCTCAGTGCAACATAGCACTACCATTGCACACAGATGGTACCACAGTGTCCACAATGGTATAGCAATGGAATTGAAACAAATCCATTGGGAGGTCAATTTCAGTGGTGTTGCAATGGCAGCTCATTGTATTACCACTGGACATGGAAATCACCCCTGTGTTACTACTGTGGTACATGGTACCAGGGTGGTAGCAGTGGTAATACACAGGAACTGAAACAAATCCATTGTGTTACCAACAGCAGTGGGAATACAATGGTGTGTGTTTGATGAGACATTGTGGTACCATCCATGCACACATTATCATTGTGATACCAGTGTCCATGTGGCACCACAGTGGCAACAATGGTATTACAATAGAATTGAAACAAATCCAATGTGTTACCAGTCAAGGAGATACAGTGGTAGTGCAGTGGAATTTACAATGGTATGGAAATGGTGGACAATGGTAATGCTACGATTTACTGAGGATATTTTGGTACAGGTATGCAATAAGTAAACACTGTCAAATTTCTCCTTTGTTGAATGGAAATACTCTGTTAGTACAATGTGCACATGCTCATAAAAGAAATGTTGATAAAGTAATAAAGCAGATGAGCATTTCTGTACTTTAAAAAGGTGTTACTTTATAAGTGCAATAACCCACTTCAGGGCCATGGGTATACTGGGCATTAATGCACTTTCAAGGTAGTTGAAGGTCACTATGGCTTCATAATCATGCCTCACAACACACTTAGGGCATGCATTAATGCCCAGTATGCCCATGTCATGTTGTGGGTTAACTTACACAATGGAGTACCTGGAACTCTGCTTGAAATGAAATCATTTGCTAAGAAGGTTGTGGTTATGCTCATTTGGCATAGCCTTCTTCTGGGCATTATTCATTGTCATAACATTTTTGGGAAAGGGGCAAAAAAAACCTTTACAGTATTCTGGAATCAGTTTTTGGGGAGACAACAAAAAGAGATGTGGGGTAGTAGTCGGGAAAGGAAGGGGGGCAAAGGCAGAATAGATGGCCAAATGGAGAATTCTGCTGCTTACAATACTGCACACACTGTCGGCCATGGTACAGTTTATGGTGTTTTAAAGGTATTCATTTTTTTGAAACATTAAGTAAATGTTGTTTTTACAGGACATGTAGTATTTTTCATGCTTTGTTTATATAGCTATACAAATATGGACTTTCCTGTGATTTGGACCAATTGGTAATCATACAACAGCACTGTGTATTGTAATGCACATTTTCAAGCTTGTTTGTCTGTGTTTGAATAATTCTGTAGTTATCAAATTAGCACGGGAAAGCTGACGGACATACAACAACTTTCTGCCCATAATTAACATGCAAGAAATGGTAAAACTTGATCATTTGTATTAATTCTAATCGTTAATTCTTATTATGATGAAAGTATACTTGTATTTTCATAGATTTCAGTCCATGTAGCCGCCATCTTTAATGCAGCCATAATACACTAAAACAGAACTAAAACACTGCTGCCAGGAGTGCTACTAAAACCACACTGTACACTGAAGTGCACTAGAGGTGTTGATGCAGTGCTAATTAACATTCGCACACACTGTAAAAGCAATGCAACACTGCTTCAGCCAGTGTTGCTGACTTAACACTGCTCAGCCAGTATTGCTGCACCAACACTGCATCAGGCAGTGTTGATGACAAAATACTGCTAATTGCAGTACATTTGCAGTGTGATTGCAGGGCTGATTAGCATAATTCACACACATTGGTGTCAGCACTGCATGCACACCAACAGAAACCTGCAAGTGCAGTAATTAAACACTGAAGCACTGCTCTATGGAATGAAGTGTGCAGGAAGTGTACACTGCTACTGTAACACTGAAATAGCACCATATAGTGACTATTTGAGCACTTCACTTCCCTCTGGGAATGCAATAAATCACATGAGTAAAGCATATTACAAATAGGAGGTAATAAAATCATGTTTCACGTTAATTCAGCTAAATAGGGAACAGTGTGGTAACAAACAGACCAGCAAAAACACCGCAAAGTAATACCACACTGATAAAATACAGTTAAAAGGAAAATGGTGAAAACAGAAAAGGTCACACATTACCATCGCAAAAATGCACAGTCAGTTCAGCGGCACAACCTGGGGGGCAGGGGATTTACTACTCCAACTCTGGAAAGGGGATGCAACTTGGGAGGTGCAGCTCAGGAGCAGGGGAACTTATTATTCTAACCTCAGGGATGCAACTCGGGGGTGCAACTCAGGGGGCAGAGGATTTAATTCTAACCCCAGAGGGGGACACAACTCGGGAGGGGGGGAGGCTGCGGGCACAACACAAACACTCATGAAAAAAGAAAAAAAAAACTCCTGGAACTTAACTCAGGTTAGTTGGATGTACCAGGCCCATTCAGAGGCTGTGACAATAACCTCTAGGCCATGCTGGCAGCACGGCTAGCCAGCACACACTGGCAATCTTCAAGTACTCAGCACTATAATTCAACACTTGGTACAGCAAGTAATATGACATACATGCAGTTAAATCATCCCATATACGCCGTACCATATCAGTGCTATTGTCTCTACTTAGCACATAAATCTTTCACACTTTTCTCTACATGATATTTATCACACTGCAGTTCCACCCATGGACTTGATATGCTACCATAAAAGCCTTGAGGTCATCAATATTTATTATTCTCATATTCCTTGTGGTGGTCGGTGCTTGCATGATACTGCTATGGGTTGATATGTTTTGGTATTGTGACAGAGTCTGAAACCTACAAAGACCACTGCTGCATAGTGACGAGCTACAGTAGTAGTTAGCATCCACTGCTGAGCAAAAGGCTTATACCTCCCAGGCTGTGCTTTACCATGATGCCATTTACTACACTTACATCTGGTACTATAGATTTTCATATAATATATATATATATATGTGTATATATATATATATATATATATATATATATATATATAGTATATCGGTTGGGTAGGAGTACATAATGAGAACTTTACACACATCTGAGGTGTGGGACACTCCATAAACCCCAAGAGCGAAGCTTGAGGGATTTATAAAAGCATCTCACATTGAGGATGTATGTAAAATTCAAGTTGTGCACACCTACCCATCAGTTGTCTTATATAATTGTTGTACTTCATATTTTCAGCCTGACAGCACAGATGATCTTTATCTTAGGAGTAGTAAGCAGTGAGAGAGACTTCAATGAAATTTAGAACTGATAAATATTTATTTTGTGGTTGAAAAGGCAACATTTTCAAATCAGTAATACACTTTTTAAGCTGCAGTAGGCTTTAACAGTTTCTGTCAATTTTTCATATAAAACTGTGACAGTATCATGTCAAATAAGTGAATGAATTTGAGCGAATGCATTTGGGCGATGGAAGAACAGCACGGGTTATTTAAGCAAGGTGACCTTAATAGTGAGTGTAAGTACAGCAACTGTGACTTGTGTTTGTGTAGTATTTATCCCGCTGTACTAATCGGTGTGGTTTCAGAGTAGGTTATTCTGAGTAAGGGGGGTTTTGGGGGCAAAGCCCCCTGTATAAAATATATGGTAGTATTTTAGCACAGTTTGAGATAGTGAGCAGGTATATGTCTCCTGTAGTGAATGTATAATGTTTTAGAGTGGGTTGGGATCATGGTTCCATTGTTGCATACTGGGTAGGATAGGGTGTTAGGTAGGTAGGGTGTTTTAGTTGGAAAGCCCTTCTTCTCCTTTTCTTTTTATGAGTGGTTTGATGAGTTGCTGGAGTCTGATTCTATCTTACATAGGGAATCCTACGCTCCTTTTTTCCCCTCTAGAGTTGGTCATTTGCAGTACTTGTCTAAGGTGATCCCTCCATTGAGGTTTCTCAGTTCCTCAATGTTTCCAGTTCTCCACTCTCTGTTTATCTTTCATTAGTTCTTGCTCGTTTCTTATCAGTTCATTTATAATTCTTAGTTGCTGGTAGAATTATTCTTAAGTGTTTGTGTATTAGTATCTATTGGATCTTGTTACCATTTGATTTATTATTGCAGAAGTATTATTGATTTAATATAGTTTTGGCGGTGTCTAAGTCAAAAGTTGAATCTGATGGGTCTTTTGCTTTCCTGCTTCTGTGGGAGTATCTTAAAACTATGTAAGTTTCTTTTTGGTTGACACCTGCCTGTTATGAGTGATTGTTACTAGACTTGTATTTTATGCATGAACTTTAAAATCTTAATAAACTATTAATAAAAAAAAAGTAGGTAGGGTGTTTCCCCAGTTCTGCACACTGGCAGTGGCTCAGTAGGTAGCACACTTGCCTCTGAGACCGGGAGATCAGAGGGCTGTGGGTTCATTTCCCACATCTGGCACTTGGGTTAATATCCCAGTACTGACACTGAAGTGCAACATGAGAGGGGTGCTGCACTTCTGAGGTGCCGTCTTTTGGATGAGACGTTAAACCGAGGTCCCATCTGCCTAGATTCGTGGTAGTTCAGGTGGATGTTAAAGATCCCATGGCACTTATTGAAAAGAGCAGGGGAATTTCCCTGGTGTCCTGGCCAAATTTCCCTCATTCTCTAAAAATACCACCAACAGCTTAATCTGGTTCAAGGTCAGTTGGCATTCATCTGTATCCCCTTCCCCCAGGTCGTGCCTGAAAATAGGCAGGATTTGTCTAGTGCACTTACCCGGTCAACAAAAACTAAATAAATAAATAAATAAATAGTGGTGGCATGTGTTTGAATCCAGTAGTGCCAGCGTCACAGTTCTGGGTTTGCATGTGGTGTCATTTGTAGAGAAAGCTGCAGTTATCATATGACTTTTTATTTTTGGTGGGGCTTTTGTCAGGAGTTGTTAATTTAGCTTCTTATGTTTCATAGCATTCAGGTGTTGGTTGTGTAGTAATCGAGAGCGTGGTTTGTAATGTTTCCTGTGTTGTTGCTTTGGTTATAAATTCTGTTTTCTTTTAGTACTGCATTCGCTATTTTGACTTTCGCTGTTATTGGTATGTGCAGTATTTGCTCATGCTTATTTTCCTTCTCTGATATGGTAGGCACAGTTATTTATTCACTGTTTTGACATGGAACCAACTGTGACTTATTCAGATGGCACAGCTAGTAGGATGTATGTGACAGTCTGAAGCACATTTTTTAACATTCCTTAACAAAGGTAACATGCTACAATATTTATAGAAAAACAATAGGACAATTATTTGAAAGTCTTTTTGTATGGGAAGAAAAGTTTTCTTCTAACTTTTTCAACTGTAAAATATTGGATTTCCATGGCGACCTCTGCATCTTGCTTGGAGATCTTGAGAGTCTGCCGAGTGCTTGTATTGGTCTATGAGAGCTGCAAATATGTTACTTGGCATGAAGGAACAACGGCTTGTGCTTTCTCATATACAGTAGAATGCCAGTGTGTGTTTGCTGTTATAACCAGCTGGTTATAATGGCAACTTATAAATGCCTTTCTCTATGGGAAAATATGAAGACCATGTATTATAAAAAATAAATTAATACCCCACAAAATAATGCATCCAGAACCTAAAACACACATGAAAATAAATTAAATTTTGGGCATTATATTGCACTTCACAAGAATGAACCATACATGGATGGAAGGTTTTCTTTTTTCTTTTATTCCATTACATCCAGCCTTCCACCTTAAACTTGCCATCCTCAAAGAAGTACACTGGCTTCTTGCCAACCTAAAAGCTAATAGCTCCCCAGTTCACAACACCCTCAAACCCAAATTTCTCAAATTAGGGGCTGCAGCCCTTGCCCACCCTGTTCTGACCTTTTTAACCAGTCCTTCTTCATGGGGTCTGTCCCTGATAAATGGAAGGTAGCGGTGGTCATTCCCATTCACAAGGGCGGACCCAACACAGCTGTTGAGAATTATAGATCTATTTTTATTCTCTGTCTACTGGTAAAAATCCAAGAATGAATACTCTACAACCACCTATAGGATTACCTGGACCTCCAACACCTCCTCTCACTTTTCCAGCATGGGTTCAGGAAAAACCACAGCACCCTCAAAGCCTTAATAAAAATTTCATCTGACCTACTCCTTGCTATCGACAGAGGCCTTGCCACCAGTGCTATCTTCATTGATTTGATAAAGTATTTGACTTGGTTAACCACAATCTCCTGCTATGGAAGTTACATTCCCTTGGCCTTGACTGTAGCCCCTTAACTTGGAATCAAAATAACCTTACAGTCTGCACACAAAGGGTCAAGTGGTCCGGGTTTCTCTTGGACCTCTGACCCATTACCCATGGTGTGCCTCAGGGATCCATTTTAGGCCCATTACTATTCTCCCAATTTATTAATGAACTACCAAATAACTGTGGTTGGGCCTCTGTGCACCTAGGTTACATAGGTTACATAGGTGTTACTGAGCATTTAAAGACATTTGTCCATTAGCTTGCTATTAATACATTCAGAATATCCATGGATATCCTTGCTTATTAATTAATTATCAAGCTTGGTTTTAAATTCTGTCATAGTCTCACTTTCCACAACCTCGCAATGCAGGGTGTTCCAAATCTCAGTCACTCTGACATTAAACCAATATTTTCTTTTATTGGTTTTAAATCTATCTTTGACCAGCTGAAAAGGATGAGATCTAGTATTATATGGTTGATCCCTTAACACCAGTCCCAGTAGATCCCACAAATGTGTGTCAGTCAAAGCCCTGCAGATCAAACACATACCCCCCCCTCAATCTACGGAAATTCAGGGAATACATATCCAAAAATTGCAACCTTTGTTCATAGCTCTTGCTTAAGGTGCCCTTAATCCTCTTAGTTGCCCTGCTCTGGACTCTCTCCAAAGCTTTAATATCCCCTTTCTTATATGGATCCCAGAACTGCACACAATACTCCACATGGGGGTGCAGCAGTGCTATGTACAAGGGAATCATGAGCTCTCTATCCCTACATTTTATATGCTTCTGGGTGCAGTACATTATGCTACTAGCCTTACTGACGGTTTGACTGCACTGCATACTAAAACTGAGGTCATTACTAATACAAATGCCTAAATCCTTTTCATCTTTAACAGCTCTGAGTACACTGCCCCCCCAGGATATATTTAAATTGTTTGTTATTGTTTCCCAGATGCATGACCGTACACTTTTCTATATTAAAAATAGATTTCTTCTGTATGGCCCATGTCTCCAGGTTGTTCGGGGATGTTTGTAAGATAAGCTGATCTCCTGCATTATTAATTGGATAACCCCATCAAGTATCATCTGCAAATTTTGAGAGCCAGACCCTAGACTGAACATGCATTGATGAAATATATATATATATATTAAAAAGACAAGGTCCCAAGACAGAGCCCTGGGGTATCCCACTAGTCACCCTGACCTGGCCAGATATTCACCCCTTATGTATACCATCTGGCTTCTTTCATTTGACCATGCCTCCACCCACTAAGAAACTCTGAAACTAAATCAGTGAAGGCCTTAATCAACTCCTCCTGGGGACTTTGTCAAATGCTTTAGTAAAATCCAAGAAAACAATATCCACAGAATTGCCTGTATCCATGGATTTTCTAACTTTGCTATAAAATTCCAAACAATTTATTTGACATGACCTCCCACTGGTAAACCCATGTTGTGTATTATCCTTGTTACCTGATGTGGTTAAGAATTCTATAATGTAATCCTTAATGATACCCTCCAAAATTTTCCCCAGAACTGAAGTCAGGTTAATGGGCCTATATTTCGCAACCTCCTGTCTAGATCCCTTTTTGTGAACTGCGATAACCACCACTTGTCTCCATACCTCAGGAACCTCGCCTGTGTCCAGAGATTTCTGGAACAGCCAAGAAACGGGGCCAGCCAATAATTCAGCCATTTCCTTGATTACCCTGGGTTGCATACCATAGGTTCCCTGTGCCTTATTATGATTAATGTTCTTTAATCTTTTGACAACATCGGTAGGATCCACCATTAAGCTGGGTTCAATATTTGTCTTTTCCTCAGAGTCTCTTTTTCTTTTTGTGACCCCTATTAAACACTGAGGAAAAATATATATTATATTCTTCCACCATCTCACAGTTCTCTGTTATACGTGAACCATACTGGGCTTTTAAGGGCCCAACAGTATTATTTCTTCCCCTTGTACTATTAATATATGAGTAGAAAGTTTTATTATTATTGTGGACCCTGGTAGCTTGTTTATACTCATAATTGCTTTTAGCCAAGGCAATACCCTTATTAGCAAATTTTAAGCATTTTTTATAAGACTCCCAGTCTGCTTCATTATGGCTATGCCTTGCCTGATGGTATGCATTATTCTTATTTTTAATTATTTTTTTAACGGAGGGGGTCATCCACTCTGGGAGGAATTTTTTTAACCGCATTATACTTATTCTTTGTTGGTACATGCCTCTGGACCAAGGTATGAATCATACTTGCTAGTTTAGTCCACATCCCAGAGACTGTTTGATTTTCAAAATATAATTTCCAATTTCATTTGGCCAGTTTAAGTCTCATTTGGTTGAAGTTAGCTAAATCATATTTATAAATTAAAGTGCTGCCCGTATTTTTTCCCAGGGTACTAGTGTACTGAAAGCTGACCTTAGAATGGTCAGTGGAACTTAGCAGGAGTTTCAATATACAGTTTTGAATGTTATTACTGAGATTGCTCAATGCTAGGTCCAAAATATGGTTACCTCTAGTATTATTTGTTACATGCTGTTCCAGTCCTGCTATCCCTTGAGGGCTGGTTTCTAGAAAACCAACTAGTTCTCAACACTAAAAAATACAGATGCATGCTGTTTTCCAACCCCTCCTCCACACATCATTCCTACCACTCTCCTGTGATACTATCCCAAGTGCATGCTGTTCTCCAACCCCTCTTCTATACATCATTCCTAACACTCTCTTGTGATACTATCCCATAATGGTGATGCCCTTGAATCCATCCAATCTTTTAAATATCTTGGCATCACCTTATACACCTCTCTTTCCCTGGACACCCATGTCACCCTCCTAACTAAGGCACTGAACCAGAATCTGGACCTGCTTTATTGCCTTCATCCCTTCCTCTCTTTGGCTTCTTGCCATAAGATCGCTGCTGCCACACTTCTCCCCCTCTTTACATATGGTGCCCCCTCCACTACACACAACCTGCTCAACCATCCTCACTCACCTCAAACAGGCTTATCATAGGGTGGGAAGGTTTGCTTAAGGTGCCAGTGCCCGTCACCACCAATGTGATGTCCTCTCTTCCCTGGGCTGGCTATCATACAAATCAAAATTCCAGTATGCCACCTTGAGTCTAGTGTACAAACTGGTCAATAGTTATGCCCCCCCACCTTGGTGAACTTATATATCTCCGACACCCACCTCATGCTTTTAGGTTTGCCTCCCTCTCCCTTCTCATTATGCCCTAACCCCAGTTAACCATGGGCAGGAGATAATTTTCCTTCTCAGCAGTGTCTTGCTGGAACTTGCTACCACATTTTACTTTGTCTTGCTCTTCTCTCCCCTCAGTTCCAATCCTCCTTATCACTCTACCTCTCTGCCTCTCCACTGTGTTCCTGATTCCGATGACCCATGACTATGCACTCCAAATATCACGTATTGGAATTCACAATGTCTAAACTTCCTGTGTTTATGTATATGTCCAGTATATGAACATGTAATGTGTACATGCAACTGTAAATCATGTAATTGTAATTGTAAATAACGTAAATGTAACCATTGTTCCTGCCATGTTATTTTCATTGTATTGCATTTCCTGGGTCGCCCCTGAAAAATGGGCGGTTCTGTCTCAGTGGGCTCACCCAGTTACAAAAAATTCAAATAAATAAATTACATGTTATTTCTACTATATATTTAGCTTAACCCAGCCACTGCAAGTCAAAGTTGTAGTAGTAGTAGTAAAATTGTATTTATTGTATAAATCTGATGCTTAATTGTACAAAGCTCATTTTCAATGAAATCCTTATTGTATGCTTTGTTACATAAAATTACATTATTCACATATTCCTCATAACATGTAAAAACAGAACACAAATAAACAAGAACAACAAACAAGTGACTGCATGAGTAAAACTGTGTGCCTGTGTATTGTCACTCATCCTGTCCCATTCATGATAGAATTCTATTTAAGTGATGATGACTGTTTGAGTGACACACAGACACATTATCATATTGATTGATTTATTCATTAAAATTTTATTTTTATACAGGATACACATTGTTAGGGTTTTATCCATATTTTCAACAATGTCCTGTGGTGTAAGTTTGCCAAAATATATAAACAAACAAAACAGACAACATTACATCTCATTAAGATATAAATTATTATAATCTATCTAAAACAAGAACAGGTTGAACTGATGTGTTTGTGCAAAGATACCTTAAAAACAGACAAACTGGTAACTGATTTCAATTTGTGTGGAAGATTATTCCAGTGCCTGATTAAACTATTTTGTAAGGTAATGTCTCCTAATCTATTACAGAATCTAGTCAGGGGGACTTTCTGGGAGGTTTTTCTCAGGCTTGCCGACTGTTTAGAGTAAGGTTCAGTTTCTACCAAATGAGCTAAGGGGTGTTTTTCCTTTAAATATATCAGCTTATGACAGAATGTTAACCACAGGTAAGCTCTTTGTTCTTTTGGTTTGAGCCACCCAAGCCTGCTATATATGCCACAATGATGTGTGCCTTGAGCACATTTTGTAATGAATGTCCCCTATCTATAGTATATTTGATACAATCTGTCTAGAGCTGTATGGGTAGAGTTCATATATACAATGGAACCATACATTAAGACTGGTATTACTAGTTGTACCAACTCTTTCCTTACCTCTACTGTAAGGGATCTGGATACCCTTCTCAATGCCCCCAATCTCTGGATTACCTTCTTTACTTGCTGTGACATATGATGAGCGTATATTAATCTGGTGTCAACTGTAACTCCCAAGTATTTGTAGTTTGAGGCATTTTTAACATAAGTTCCATCCACGAATTGAAGCCTCATGAGCCATATTGAGCTGGTTTGTGATGACAATGTCAAAGTTGGTCTCACCAGAAGACATGTGGTGGTGATGTATGTCAGAATACTCCTTGAGCTGCCACTGCTGCTTGGAGTTGTGAGACAAACTGTGGTGCCACTACTAGTGAAAATCTGGAGTGACTTGCTACCAGAAGTTGTGGAAGCAGGATGATTACAAGTAGATGCCACTTGTTGGACATAAGAATAACTGAATGAAAAGTAAATGCTTATCCATGGCAAGCTGAGTTCATGAAATGCTCAGAATTCAGGCTTTTCTAGATTGCTAAAAATGCTGGCAACACATATAAGCAAAAGGCCAAGCCTTTCAGGGCAAGCTAGAGGGAAGAGGATCATGCATCAAGGTATGATTTCTTCTTCCTCTGGGGCAGGTGGCTGTGAGTTTTTAATGCAATATCACCACCTGGGTGACCATAGGTGGCAGTGCAACTGGAGTTGTATGCTGGTATGGAATACATTCTTGATGTCAGTGTTAGCACACAATGATGTCCATATATGTGGCATTCTGGGGACCAAAAGGAAAATCTAGAAGAAAAAAAAAAAACAACTAGCAGCATGGCATAATGACATCAGCACATTTAGATCCCAGCACACTTACCACTGCTCCAAATACATTAGTTTGACCACACAGTGGAACTCAGCTGCATCTATCCCATGGGAAGCCAACCATGGCAACTGAGCACCCCTTGGATGTCCAAGGGGGAGGTAAGCTTACTCGTTTGTTTATTGATTGATTTATTTGTTTATTTGCTTATTTGTTTATTTATGTATTTATTTTATTGAATTATGTTAACTTGGTAGGACTGCTAGCACAAACAGTCCCTTTTTCAGGAGCAATCTGCAATTAATTACATAGATACATATAGAAAAAAAATACAGTCACTGGCTCAGTGGCACTGAGGATTAAGGAGCTGGGCACCACACCTCATGCTACACTGGTGACCCAGGATCAGAAACAGACTCAGATTTCTTGGGGACCAGCTGGGAGAGGAAGAATGGAGCATACCAGGACAGTTTTCCTTCCTCGGGAAGGGGGGAATGCTGTGTGTGCATTGCTTGTCTGTCACCCAGCAGTGGCTGGGTGTCAGCACATGCATGCTGCAATGCATGGAGGGGATCCAATAATCAGGGCACTGGGGCAATCTCAGAAGAGGTAGAACTCAGATGTCATGCCCATTGCATGTCCTGTGGGGCCTGGGGAGAAAATCAGATGAAAAACACCTCCATTTGGCAGGATGAGTGACCAAGCCATTGCAGACACCACACCGGTGGCTGGGCACAACTGTGGGTCCTGTGGCAGAGGATGGCAGTGAAGGTAAGTCCTGGCTGAGGTGGCTGAGGTGGGTGATGGGGCTGGGGGGGTTGGTCCGAAGGGAGCCACTGGATTAAGCAGAGGAGATAAACAAATGAAAAACAAATACAGTCAATGAATGCATATGTACATTGCATAAATTTACAATGTCACATACTAACAAAATGTATATTGTATTATAGCGGTGCAGTCACTAATGTATATTTAGGATTGAGTAGCATGTTTAATATTCAACCTCAAAATTTGCACTTTAATAAATTTGCAACTGGTCAATGCATTTGAACAAGATTTGCCATTCACTGTCCCATGGGTTAGGTCTCTTGATGTGGCAAGTTTCACTCTGATCAGATGTACGGATTCTGAGATCTGGATAGTGCAAAAACCTTGAATGTAACCATTTCTTGCAGTTTTTTCCTCATCGCCTTGTGCCCAGATGGTGTGGAATTTTTGTGTGATTTTTTTATGATAGAAACAACAAGGGTAACAGACCTGCCATTCATTTGTTTGGTGAAAAAATATTAATCTGTTGCAAAGTTATTCAATTTTTTAAAATCACATTGTTTTCAATAGGAAGATCACTTTCCAGAGTAGAGGGAGACGTCTGACAAAGGCTTTGTCAGCTGCCAACTTTTTTTCCATGAACTAAAATGCATGGAAAATAGATAAAAATGTTGATGTTTTACAAATCAAACACCAGAACCCAACTAAACAGGCCCCATTTAGCTAGATTCTGGTGATTGTTTTTCTCAATTAGGGCCAGAAATATTTTTTCTGAGCACCCGAATTCCCTGGTGCCTAGATTAGCAAGAGGAGCACCCCCCCATTCTCTGTATGAGAACCACAGATTTTCTTGACTTCTACAGCTGCAGCTGAACTCATGCTGCTGGCTCCAGTGTGAGCTGTGAGCCTCCTTGGCCTGTTGTCTAGAGACACCCCTCACTCCCCGATCACTGTCCCCCTAAATAAAAGATATAATCCCTGGTGTCAAGTGCACCCCCCACCCTCTGATTGCCATCCTCTCATTTTTATTTTAGTCCCTGGTGTCTAGTGCCGCCCTCACCCTCTTATCACCATCCCCTTGTTTGTTTTTTTTAACCCCCCCCACGTGCTCCATGGCAGCCACTCCTTTGGGGTTACCAAGGCTGTCCTCTGACCCATCCATCCTCCTAGATTCTGCCTCAGATCACAGCCGACTCCCAGGGTGACTCAGCGTAACCCTTCACTGGATGAGTCCCCCTCCTCCAAGGAGGAAGGCACCAGCCAAGGGGAGCAGACCAGTGCACCACTTTAGCCCCAGGGATGCTGCTGAGATGGAGAACTCAGTAGGACCTTGATGGCCTTAGAGTACCAGGCAGCCATCATCTGGCTGCTGTGAAGCGGTATTTCCACTTTTCTAGTTACTCCCTTCTGCGTGCATCAGCAGTGCTCCTGGTCTCCACCAGAGGCCGTTGCAGCCTGACAACAACCCACTACCCACCCCCAGGAGATGAGAGTAGTCCTGTGGATGCTCTATCATCTCCCATCCCTGCCAGCTCCCGATGTCCCGAGTCCATTCCCGAACCCGAGTTGCCGGCGTGGGATGAGGTAAGGCACCAGCACCTCAGCCCTCTGTGCCACTGGGATGGCAATCCCCCTTGTTTTTATGTTATTCCCTGTTTCTATATTTATATTTATATAATCTGACACTGGGATGCTCACCCACAGTTTTGGATGCCCCCTCTCCACAGCCCATTGTTTTATTGATAGTACTAATATCCAGGGCTCAATCCCTGTGTTGGTATTACAAGTCACACCCCCAACAATGTGGGACACTGGGTAGCTCATCCTCAGTGTCCAGCAATATTTATTCTCTTTGATCCTGTAAAAAAAAAACAGTCCGTGACATCTTTTTTTAAACCTGGAAAAACACAAAATGGTCCCTCATTGTTCCTGCCATCCCCCTCCACCATCCTGACCCTCTCACTAAGCACACACCTCCCACCCATCCTTACCCTATACTTACCACTGGCGGTCGTATTCTGCCATCTTCTGTGGACCCAGCCATATCTGCAGTCTTCAAAGTTGAACCATGAACTGAGGACTCAAGGTAAGTGCCATATAATGCATTTCAATGGCATTTTGAACTTATGTTCATAACTTTGAAATTTTTCTCAAATTTTCACCAAATTTTCACCATGGCCTTTTTGGGACTCTACCTCATGAACACTGACACTGTCATTTCATTAATCAGGCCTGGAAGGTGATTTTGTGGTCACTGCGAGAAATCACCTTTTGGAATCAAATAATGAAATTCTACCAGCAGTGTTCATGAGGTGGGGTTCTCAGAAAGACCATGTTGAAAATTTGGTGAAGAATTACTAAAAATGGCTGAGTTATAAGCATTTGTTGAATTTTTTCTATGCACATGCATAACTTTGGAAATATTCAATATTTTGACACCAGATTTTCAACATAGCCATTTTGTCACACCACCTCATGAACAGTATAGCTGTCATTTTTGAAACCCTGCCTTAAATGTGTTTTCACACCTGTGTCGTGGAAGAGCATTTCTGTTGCACAGAATTACATTTGGTCTGGGATTCAAAAATGTTCTGTAGCGGGTACAAGAGGTGGGGTAATAAGATGGTTATGCTGACAATTTGGTCACAGTTGTCCTATAAATGGAAGTGCAAGGCCAGGATAGCCCTGTGCTTTCACATCTACATACATACATACATATATGCATCTACAGAGGAATGGGAGTGCAGGATCTGAAGGACCCTGTGCTCCCACAGTAAAATAAGGATACTATTATACTATCTCAAAAAGTTAGGAAATAAGTTGCAGAAAACTTTGTTACTGCTCCAGTTAAGGGCAAAGTGACAAAAGTTGGGAAATGAAGCATTAAGGATTCCCAACTCCCCCCAGCCTCCCAAACCAGGCAGGTGAACAGGAGTGGGGTGTGCCTTGGGCTTCTCAAGCCTAACACTCATGCTGTTCTCAAAACGTCTACATATGTGACCTTATTTACAGATGGAATAGGGTGAGTGTTAGGCTTGAGAAGCCCAAGGCACACCCACACCTGCTCTCCTGCCTGTTTTTGGAGGGTGGGGTGTTAGGGGAAACTCTAATGCCTAATTTCTTAACTTTTGTTGATTTGACCCAAACTGCAGCATTAACAATGCTTTTAGCAACACACACACACACACACACACACACACACACACACACACACACACATATATACTGTATGGATAGGTGATAGCAAGGGGCTTGAAATGTGATATATGAGAATGATTGGCAAGTGAGCTCAGGGAATTTCATGAGTGATGGAGTGTAGCAGAGCCATGAATGATTGTTCCCCAAGCTCACTTGCCATAAATTTTGCTATATCACGTATGAAGCCCCTTGCCATCCCATATGCGTTTTATACAATGGGGTTTTACTTTTGTTCGATTTTGTTGGCATTCTTGTTGCCACCGAATTTCCTCACCCTTGTTGCTGTGGAACAACCTTAACTAATGCATTAAACAGAGTTTTTTGCTTCTAATTTCCCTTCTTTTTGAGAAGTATAATGAGAAATATTGAATGTAATACAGTGGCGGGACCACGGGGCCCGGTCTTGTCACATAGTAACATGGTGCCCCCAAACACAAATGGTAATGCACATGGTGACACAAAGTGAAACAGAAGGATAAACAGTACTATAGACAGAAATGGTTAAAATAACACAAATGCTAGTGCAAATGGAAACACAAAGAGTTACGCACATGGTGCCGTAGACGGGAACAGTAAGTAAAACAGTTACTGAACCGCAAGCAGAAGCTGTATGAGTAACAGTAATGTAAGTGCACAGGCTAGTTTTCCCCAAAAGCTGCATAGAGAAAGACAGTGAGTACAAAGAATGTATGCATAATAATGGGTCTCGGAGCAGAAAATGAGGAGTTGGAATAGTAAATTGCTTATATCTCAGTAACCGTACGATGTAGAAAAAAAATGTAAAAGTCATATGATTTATGACTTTCCTGGCTAGTTTTGTACTTAGCCCTGACTAGGGGACTAAGCATTTTTCCTGACAAAAAGTCCATATCTCTCACCGTTTCCGAGATACGGGCCCTGAAAGGCATGGCAAACGCTGTAATGTAATCCTATGGGAAAAAAAGAGAAGTTTGGAGTGCCATAACTTTTGCTCCCTGTAATATTTTTTCACCAAACCAGTAAAAGGCACATCTGTGGTATGTTGGATTTCTTCTCTCCAAATTTCAGCCCAAAAGACCAAATCGTTATTTTGTAGCAGGGTGGCAAAGGATTCCTGTAATGCAGCAGATGCCATAATGTTATCCTATGGGAAAAAGCATCAACTTTGGAGTGCCATAACTTTACCGCCCTGTGATATTGTTTCATTGAAATACTGAAATGCACATCTGTGAGATGTTGACTGTGTTCCCTCCAGATTTTAGCCCAGAAGACCAAACCATTCTTTTGCAGCAGGGTGACAAAAAATTACTGTCATTTTCACACAGCCTGGAAAAGTACTGTCAAACTATGAACTTTCTGCAAATTCATTAAACACTATCATGAGTGCAAGTGCTGCGAAAGTACTTTTCAGAAATCTGAAAAACATATTTTTGGGGTGTTTTACCCCAAAATAAAGACATGCCTAGCATCCTCAGGATCTGACTAGGTGAATTTATTTATTGAATTTTGATGACCGGGTAAGCCCACTGGGCCCCGAAGGTCCCTTTTTCAGGGGCGACCCGGGAATAACATTAAGAGACACATACAGTAGAAAAACATGTGGAAGTACAGAATAACATGGTATACAGTATTCAGCTGTTTACATGTAGCAGACATGACATTGGTTAGATGTTGTTCATTACATTATCCATTGACAAAGACATTACTGAGACAGTACTGTAGATTTCCTTGGTAAGCCTAGTTCAGGAGCATTAATAGGTTCAGATTAGGGAAGGAAAGCGATAGTGCATACATTGTTAAGGGCTAACACTTATAGTTAGGTGAACAGTCTGCAGTGGAAACTGCAATGGTGTCAGGGGCGGAGGCAGTGGTACGAAAGTGCACCCCTTCCTTTGATGCATGGCTAGGTCCTATGACATAAGCAGATGCTCCTGTCTAGCAGGTGAGCCATGAGTTTGGTCCAGAAGCAGGTGATGGACTCTGCCTCCCGTACCTCCAGGGGGAGGTTGTTCCAGTTGGAAGGGGCTGTGTACGCGAAGGACCTGGAACCTGCTTTAGTCCTGGTCTTGGGAACCACAAGGAGAGTTTGGCCGGATGTTCTTAGACTCTGTGGGTTGGTTTTAGCCCTAACAAGACCGTTGAGGCTGGGGGGAGGTAGGGGACCCAATAACTTAAATGTAAGGCAGAGGGTTGGGTAGATGAGGAGAGCTTCCAAAGACGGCCAGCTGAGCCTTGATTGAGGTTCGCAATGGTGAATCCTCGGGTGTGAAAGAGTGGCGAAGCAGACTATCTTGTTGTACAAGGCCTGCAGCCTTCCAACCTCCGTCGAGGCCACGCCCTGGAGAACTGGGGCTGCGTAGGTTAGCTTTGGGAGAAGTACACTAGCGGCAATGGCTACCCTAGCTTCCGGGATAATCTGGTCCTTTATTCTGTAAAGGATTCCAAGTTTCCCATGGATGGCCTTGGTGATTTGGTCAACGTGATTTTTTAGTGTGAAGCCTTGGTCCAGGGTAAGTCCAAGGTATTTAGTGGAGGTAACCACCTCAAGTTTTTCACCCCCCCTTGTCTGAAGTTGTAGGAGCAGTGACCTCTCGGGTCCCAGTGATCTAGGCCCGAACAGCAGCACTTTAGTTTTTTGGGTGTTTAGTACCATTTTGTTCAGAGTAAGCCAGTCCTCCATCTGAAGGATGTCCTCTTGGAGGGCTGTTTCCAGTTCTGTTAGGTTAGGGGAGGCTCTATAGATGACAGCATCATCTGCATACTGGATAACGCTGCTGCTCCCACAGTGTGAGTGCAGATCATTTATGAACAGCGTAAAGAGAAGGGGGCCAAGTATTGACCCTTGAGGTACCCCTTCTTTGAGTGTTGCTAGCTTGGAGACATTATCATTCCACTTGACCCTCTGGGTGCATCCAGTAAGGTAACTCTCGAACCATCCCAGTGCATGGGTGTCAAGGCCAAGTAAGCACATTTTTTGTAGTAGGAGGTTGTGGTTAACCAAATCGAACACTTTTGAAAGGTCAATAAAGACCGCGCCTGTACTGGTCCCTGAGTCATTGTTGCTCAGGACTTCTGTCGAGAACTTGGTTAGCGCAGTGTCTGTCCCGTGCTTGGCTCTGAAGCCATGCTGAGATGAAGAGATTACCTGGTGGATTTCCAGGTATTCTCGGAGTTGGGAGTAGACAAGCTTCTCCTGTACTTTAGCAACAGCACACAGCAGGGAAAAAGGCCTGTAGTTCCCAATAGGCTCTGTAGACCCCCCCTTGTGTATGGGGATCACTAGGGCCTGCTTCCAAGGCTCAGGTACTGATCCCTCAATAATGGACCAGTTTATCAGCCAAGTTAGGGGCTTCGCTAGTGCTGGGGCACCCTCCTTGAGAATTCTGGTCTGGATCCCGTCAGGGCCCCCAGATCCTCTCGAGCACAGGGATTTAAGGATGATCAAAACCTCCTTTATCCTAACCAGCCTCAAGTGAAACAAAGGGCAATCAAGGTCTGAGGGCTGATATGCATTATGCTGACTCCTGTTGCCAGGGGGTCCCACCTTGAACGCATCAAGGTTCGTGAAGTAACTGTTGAGGGCCTCTGCGATTAGTGATCCCTCATCAATTACTTGCCCATTGGCCATGATTGGGCCGGGAGTGGTTTTATTTTTGTTTCCTTTGAGGAGTTCATTAATGTGCGACCAGAAGAACCTAGGGTTCCCTAGGTTTTTTTGGAGGTTGGTGACATATTCTTTTTAGCTTTCTTTATGGCCGTTTGCATTGATTTCTAAGGGCCCTGTAGCTGGATAAGTCCATGAGTTGCATTGTTTTCCTGAACTTTTCCAGGCCTTGTCACGGGTGGACATCAGGGCTTTTAGGAGGCAGGATCCACTTATAGCAGTTTCCCTTTACTCTATGTGTTTTCATTGGCGCTAAGATGTCAGTGGTTCTGGTGAGGGTTGTTTGGAAAAATTCAACGGCCTCCTCCAGGTTAGGTAGGTTTCTTATAGGGCTCCGGTCAATGCCATTTAAGAACCCAATGAATTGGTCAGGGTGGAATTTGGAGTAGTCCCTAGTTATGATCATTCTAGGCGGGACTTTTATCGCGTTATTTTTCCAGATGGCAAAAATCGGCGAGTGGTCGCTCAAGGCATCAGCCAGGGTGCCAGACATTTTTACGTTACTAGGGGTTGAGGTCAGGACCCAGTCTATGATGGAGTGCTTACCCGATTTATGGTTCATTCTGGTCAGTAGGTAGATGACTTGAGAGAGGTGGGAGTCCTGTAATAATCCATTGATGGCAGACGTGGCCACTAGGGCCCAATTTAAGTTGGAGTCGCCTAATATGATAAGCTCGGATGCAGAGTCAACTTCAGGTTCTTCAGGAGCCTGTCCAGAAACCTAAGCGCATTGGTAGGGGGCATATGCAACCTATTGTGAGGTGTTTAGCCCCTCTAGTGTGAGTCGTGGGAAGATTGCTTCTATGTCCTGGGTCATGCCGTGAGGCAGCCTAACAAGGGAGGATGTAATCGTGTCCTTTACATATATGAGAACCCCACCCCCTCATTTTGATGGTCTGTCCTTTCTGTAGAAGGTGTATCCAGAGGCTGCTACAACGTGATCCTGGATGTGGGGTTTTAACCAGGTCTCCGAGACTGCTAATATGTCTGGTTTGTAAACCGCCAGCTATGCTTGGACTTCATGGATCTTTGGTCTCAGGCTGCAAATGTTCATATGCACCAACCTCAGACCCTTTACTCCATCCCATGCTTTATCTAAGGGGGAGGAAATTGACACATTAGGCGCCCAGGGCCTGGGTTGGGTTGAATGTCCCCAGCCAGAAGCAACAGGGCTGCTAGCAAGCTCAAGAGAGTGAGGGTTGGAGGAGGTGCAGCCAGTTGAATTGGACATGGGGTTAGGCTCCAAGTGAGGAGAAGGGATCGGTAGAGGATCCCTTTCCTTGAGAATTCATGCGCCACTAGGAGAAAGAGGTTGCACCTAGGAGATGGGTAACTAAAGTGTCTGGCTGTGTGTTTTCCCGACCCCCCGCTGGTAAAGGGGGGGCAGTAGGCACTACTGGCGAGTCAGTCTGTCCCTAGTTGGGCCAGAATATGTATTATTGCCACGGCGATGCCCTTGTTCCAGTTACCAGGGTGCATCTTGGAGCTATGCTAGTCTCCTCACTTGGAACTCAAGTGCCGGCCAATAGTTTAGGATCCTGGTACTCGCCACCAGTCCCTTCTTATGCACTTGCAAGTGACACGTCTGCAGCAGAATACCCGAGCAATTTAGGACCCAGGCCTAGTTACCATTAGATGAGCACTGCTCTCTACCTTTACGAAATAAACAAAAAGAATTGACCAACTGAAAACAAAATGGTGGATTTGCAAAGGTAAAAGGGCCATTTGCGAAAGTAAAAACTGCATTTGCGACACTATCAAACTTTTTGTTAACTTTTCCCATTGACTTATAATGAGAACTTGTTTTTTGAATAACTTTTGGACCGTTTAATATTTTTTCACAAAATCTTCAAAAGGCACATCGGGGACCCTGGCTGCACATTCCCTGAAGATTTTGGACCGGTCGCACAAACCGTGCGACGTCTAGAGACGACCAAAGAATTCCAAAAAAGTGTGAAAGTGCACACAGATCATGCTTAATAACTCTGCAGCCATATATCTGAACAGTACGAAAGATCTATGGTTCTTGATAGTGTATTCTAAATTTCAGGCAAATCCGTTGAATGGTTGCAAAGTTATTAAGGTGCAAAATTTTAGGTTTAACATGTAAATGGCTCCTCAACCCTAACTGCTACCATAAAATAAATATATATATATATATATATATATATATATATATATATATACACACCTGTATCTATGGCAGAGGTCAGTGAGAGAGGCCCTCCATCTCTAATCTACTGGGCATTGAAGAATTCCCACTTTTGTTACAGACAATAACTTTGCCCTGTTGTCTCGGTTGGTTTCTAATACATAGGGATCTATGAGCACTGCTCTCCTGAACTGAATTGCTGCCTACTAATGTTTTTTGCCTTCCTTTGGGGTGCTTGGTGGGAGTTGGTTCTGGGGTGTGGGGTTTTAGTTTTAGTGAGTGCTTCTGCGGTGTGACTGCTTAGGTCTGTTTTGTATTAGTTGTGTGGTTGTTTGTGTGATTGGTAGTCTGTTAGTTGTTTATGGGGGATTTCTGGTTGGACAGTATGTGTCTGGGGAAGTCATGGGGTCTGGGGCAGGCTAGAATTGTCTATGAGATATCCCACTTTTTGATCTGCGGCCCTTTACTAACCTCCCAATTTCCACCACCACAGCACATCACTGTATGGAGGTCAGGATTAAGAGGTCCCTAATTGATTGATTATGGCGGGGCACCTTGTACACCTTGGTAGGGGGTAGGATTGAGGTTATCAGTTGCAGAAGGTGCCCTGGGTGTTGACAGGTCCTAGGGAGAGGCCAGACATGCTTGGTTCCCATCCCCAGGGTTCCCACCAGACTGAGTGGGCTAGTAACCAGGATGGCTACAGCTGTCCACCAATTCCCTGATGGCAGTGCTTTGCAAAACCAGATTGATCAGGAACAGGACTGCAATCATAGCCGACTTGGTTTCCTCAGTCAGTCTGGCATGCATTACATAGACCTGGGTGGGTGATGATGTTGGCCCAGTTCTAGAGGCCACTGTCCCCCGGGTACTCAGTAGTACACTGCCCCAAAGTGGAGAGAAGGAGCGGGGGAGTAGCCATCTGTTTTAAATCCGAACTTGCCTTCACTGTGCACCCAGTGGGAAAACTGGGTTCCTTCAAATGTGTGGTCATACGTGGGGGTCTGGGCACAGGCTGCAGGATTCTCCTGATTTACTACTCCCCTGGGGTGGCAGGTGAATTCCTGCAGGAGGTAGCCAACTTCATCATCGATGAAACATTGGAGACCCCCAGATATTTCGTTCTGGGGACTTAAATGTTTGGGCCAATGATGAATCCACTAGGCTATGTTATAACCACCTCCAGACAATGCCATCTTTAGGTCTGTCGCAAGAAATTTCTTCCATGACCCACCAGGGTGTCCACATGTTGGACCTGGTTTTCTCGCTGGGGCTTGAGATTAGTAACCTCAAAACTGATTGGTCATTTGGTATGATCATTGCACAGTGGAGTTTTCATTCAGGGCCTGCCTGAGAGCCCTCCCCCTGCAGAGATGGTAAGCTACCACCTTTTGATGGGTTTGACCCTGGAGGGATTTCTGTTGGTGGCTAATCTAGCTAGTGTGGGTAGTGCATGCATAGGGGTTACAGGTGAAGATGTCACCACATATAATAAGGCAATGTTGGCTGTACTTGACTGTCTCACACCGGTCCATGTAAGACCCAAATCCTCTCACTTGAGGTCCCCATGGTTTAATGGGGAGCTCAAGGTGATGAAGATTTTGGGTCAGAGGTTAGAGCGCTGCTAGTGGAAGTCTGGGCTGGAGGTGGACAGACTGGCCTGTGCTCACATTATGGTGAGTATCAGGGGGCAATCACCCATAAGAAGGCAGAGTTCCTGTCCAGGGAGATTGTTGCTGGGAAGAATTGTCCAGCAGTGCCCTTTCGGACTGTGGAAAGGCTGCTAAACCCTGCCTGTTTACAGCCAAAAAAAGCCTTCCGGTGCTTTATGCAAAGAGTTTGCTTGTTATTTCTTGGACAGGGTGTCCACCATCTGGTGGGGTGTTCTGCCAGTGAGCCACAATGTGGCCGACAGTGCTCACCTTCAGTGTCTGGAGAGCACTCCACCTAGTTTGGGGGAGTTTAAATCAGTGGAGGTGGCCGAGGTCATTGAGGTTGCCTTCGGGCTGAAGCACACATACTGTGAACTGGACCCAGTGACAAAGCTTTTCTTGATGGGTTGTGTTGACACCATTGGCCCGGTGTTCGCCTTGATTGTCCGGTGCTCTATTTCAGAAGAGGTCTTCCCAGATGCCTTGAAGGAGGCACTGGTTAGAACTCTTCTGAAGAAACCATTGCTAGAAGTCGAACTACCATCCAATCTCCAACCTTCCATTTTTAGGGAAGGTTGTTGAGAAGGTTGTGGCACAGCAGCTTGAAGAGCACTTTGTGGCTTGTTATCTTTGCAAGCCTCTCCAGTCAGGGTTTTGTGCAAGGCACAGCATGGAAACTGCATTGGTTTGGGTGCACAATGACTTCCTCAGAGCTAGAGATTGAGGAGAGGGGACAATTCTCATTCTTGGGCTCCTCGACCTCTCTTCAGTTTTTGAGATGGTAGACCATTGTGTGTTGCTCTACCACCTGAGGGAATTTTGTGGACTCACCAGCACTGCCATCTGCTGGTTTGAGTCCTATCTGATGAATAGAAGGCAATGGGTAGTGATGGATAATTTCTCCTCCTCCTCCCCCCCTCAGCCTCCTGTTGTGTTTAGTACTTCAGGGTTCAGTCTTGTCACCAATGTTGTTTGCCATGTACATACTGCCCCTGAGAGAGCTCATTAGGAAATACAGCTTGGGTTTTCATGACTACATGCATGATATCCAACTATATCTTTCCTTTGCCCCTGGTTCTTCCAGTGCTGTGGAAGTGCTAAATAATTGTCTTTCTGAGATTAATGACTGGATAACCTTCAGCTGGTTGTGACTGAACCCCGATAAGATGTAGGTACTGTTGGTGGAGTCAATCAGAGGCTGTGATAGGATGACCTCTGGTACAGCAACAGGGTTGTTCCTGGGGCCTGTGCTATGGAAGGCCTCCTCTAGGGTGCGTGATCTTAATGTGACTTTTGACAATGATTGATATTTGAAGCTCAGGTGTCATCCGTTGTCCAGACCAACTTTTACCATCTTAGGGATATCACCAGGATCAAGGTCCTAGTTCCACCAATGGATCTCCCCACCTGGTACCTGCCTTCGTGATGTCAAGTCTTGATTACTGTAATGAGCTCTACCTCGGGGTCTCAGCAGGTATCCTCCACTGGCTGCAGCTAGTGCAGAACACAGCTGCCAGGTTGTTGATGGGGCAGTCAAAATACTGCCACATCACCCAGGTGCTGCATGAACTGCATTGGCTGCCGATCAGGTGGAGGGTCCTCTTCAAGGTGGACTTGCTCACCTTTAAGGCCCTACATAGGCTGTGCCCTGGATACTTTTCTGACCTTCTTACACCCACTGCCTCATTCTGCTCCCTCCATTCCTCCTCTAGGGGCCTCCTTGTGATTTCCAGGATGAGGCTAAAAGTTTAGTGTCGCTGGCCTCATCCTGTGGAATTTGCTTCCACCAACTGTATGGGAGGCCCATTCAGTTGAAACATTCAAAGCCCACCTCAAGACCCTCCTGCACAGTCAGGCCTTCCCAGACACTGTCTGCTAGATCATATCCCTGAGATAGCCCTTTTTAGTGACTGCTTTTGGCTCAGGTCTTGCTCATTTTATATTGCCTGTTTAATTTATGATAGTTGTAATTTATTTATTTGCTTTTTAGTTTATTAATAGCTTGTATTTATGTGTACAACACCCAGAGCATCTGGGATTGGGTGCCTGGAAAAAAAGGTATCTTGCCTTGTGTGTGTGTGTGTGTGTAGATATATATATATATTAGTGGTATGGTAGTGGCACTATAGTTAGGGTTGAGTACCCCATTTAAGGTTAAATTTGAAATTTGGCAGCTTAATAACTTTGCAAATGTATTACAGATTAGCCTGAAATTTAGAATTCATGGTCTGGTATCATAGATCTCTGGATCTGCCAAGTTTCGTAATGGTCAGATATAGAGTTGTGGCGCTATAGAGAGCAAAATAATGAATAAATGATGTGTTTTTTGTGCATTTCTTTGCTCTCGCCTACAGGTTGCATGGTTTTCTTTACAGGTCTGAAACTTTCAGGAAACATGCAGCCAGGGTCCCCGTGTGCCTTTTGAAGAGCTCATGAAAAAATATTAAATGGTTAAAAAGTTATTCAAAAAATACTGCTCCCCATTATAGTCTATGGGAAAAGTTAACAAAATATTCAAAAGTGTCACAAATGCAGTTTTTACTTTCGCAAATGACCCTATTACTTTCATAAATTGGGCATCTTTTTTTTAGTTGGTGGTCAGAGAAATGCTTGGCATTTACAGTTGGGACCCTCTAGGGACACAATTCTTGTTGTGTTCTGCTGTTCTGCTAGTTGAGCCCTGAGGATGCTAGCGGTGTCTTTTTTGGGGGGTAAACACCCCAGAAATATGTTTTCTGAATTTTTGTAAACAGTAGTGTCACAAAGTACATTCGAATAAGCAATACTTTCATGATTTTATTTGCAAAAGTGTTGTGATTTGCGAAAGCACTTTGAGACACTATGGTCAAAACAATAGGGAATATTTGCCACCCTGCTGCAAAAGAACGGTTTGGTCTTTGGGGCTGAAATTTGCAAGGAGGAAAGCCTAGATCCCACAGATGTGCCTTTTGATGGTTCGGTGACAAAATATTAGAAGGCTGCAAAGTTATGGATTTTTCCCACAGGATAACATTACGGCGTCCACCACGCCTCTTGGGGCCCGTATCTCGAAAACAGTTCGAGATACAGACTTTTTGACTGAAAAATGCTTAGTCTCCTTCTAGTGGGTTAAGTACAAAAGTAGCCTGGAAAGTCATAAATATTATAAGAATTTAATGTTTTTTTCTATGTCGTACGGTTCCTGAGATATAAGGAATTTAGCAATCCAAGTGCTCATTTTCTTGTCCTAGGGCCATTATTATGGCTACATTCTTTCTATTCACTGTGCTTCTGAATGCACCTTTTTGGGACAAAAAGAATGTGCATTTCCATTACGGTTACTGTTAGTGTTTGCATTTACATTTCCGCTTGCACTTCTGTTACCATTTGCGTTACTGTTAACATTTGCATCAATGTGTGTGTTACCGTTTGCATTTGTGCTTGCGTTTGCATTACTGTTTCCTTTTGCATCATCCTTTTCGTTACCATTTGAATTTCCCTTAACGTTACCATTTGCATTTGCACTTGCATTTGTGTGACTGTAACCGTTTGAATTACCATTTGTATTTGTGTTTCCGTTACTGTTACTGCTAGCATTAACGTTTGCGATTCCATTTCTGTTTGCTTTACCGTTTCCTTTTGCATCACCATTACCACTGGTGTTACCAATACTGTTTGCATTTGTACTTGCGTTTCCATTGCTGTTTGCATTTGCGTTTATGGTTGCATCACCATTATTGTTATCATTAGCGTTTCTGTTTATGTTACCATAACAGTTTCCATTTGTGCTTGCGTTAACGTAACCATTTGATTCTGAATTTTCATTTGCATCATTGTTAGCATTACCATTGGCATTTGCATTTATGTTACCTTTACCATTTGTGTTTGTGTTTGCATTACTGTTACCATTAGCATTTGTGTTTGTGCTTGCATTGCCATTTTCGTTACTGTTTCCTTTTGCGTCACCATTACCATTAGCGTTATCATTATTGTTTACATTTGTACTTCTGTTTGCATTGCCATTTCTGTTTGCATTTCTGTTTGTGTCACCATTACTGTTATCGTTAGCGTTTCTGTTTACGTTACCGTTACCATTTATGCTTGTGTTTGTGCTTGTGTTTATGTAACTGTTTGTGTTTGCATTTTAATTTGCATCACTGTTAGCGTTACCATTAGCATTTGCATTAATGGTACCATTACCATTTGTGATTGCTTTTGCACATGAGTTTACGTTACCATTAACGTTTGTTTTACTGTTTATGCTTGTGTCACCATCACTGTTAGCATTTGACTTTCTGCTTGTGTTACTGTTTGTGCTTTGCACTTCTGTAATCATCAACATTTGCTTTTTTGTTACCATTTGCATTTATGTTTCTGATTGTGTTTATGTTACCGTTTGCGTTATTGTTTCTGTTTGTGTCACCATTGGCGTTTCTGTTTGCATTTGTGCTTACACATCACATTTTCTGAGTGAATATAACTTTACACCTGTTTAATGGATTTGTGTGACATTTGCAATACTTGGTCTACTATGGTACTACTGTGCATTTATCAATTTTCATTTGACATCTGCATCCGTTTTTTGCACAATGAAGTGCCAAAAATTTATTTTTCAGCACTTGTACTGTTTTATGCTTGTGCTGCTCTGCAACCATTGAAGAGATTTGGATAAGATTTGGTATACATAGCGTGGAATGGTACATCTATTGATTTACTAATTCCTTCCTATTTCACTGGTACATACGATTTTTGCACAGTGAAGTACAGTTGTTCCTGTTTTTTGTGCTACACTGTGTGATGCATAGTATTGCCAATGTGTAGTTTTTTGGTCTGAAACCTGGAATGTAGAAATACCTTTGTTCAAGGAACATGTCAGTTTTTGGTGAAAAAATGTTGTTCTGTTCCAGAGTTATTGCCATTTGAATTTGAACCCCCTCTAAGTTAAAGATTTTTCAGCCACCAGGTACACCATTTTAGCACATTTTTGGCTGCAATTTCCTCCATTTTGTGGTGGGAGACTTCTTAAAGGTGCAGAAATGTAAAAATTAAATATCTCTGGAACGGTTTGGTCTTTTCACATAAAATTTGGAAGTGTTGAGTAGATGTCCTGGAGATGTGACTTATGTTGTTCACATTAGAAAAACACAAAAGGAGAAGTGCATAGCTTACAACGGGTTCTAGCTCAAAAGAAACTTGAAAGAAAACACAAAACAAACAGCAAACTGGTGGCAGCAATAATAAGTTAGGCATAAATTAATTGCTTAAAAACAAAGGAGCCTGTGGCTACTTTCCCAGGCACTTCAGGTCTTCATCGTGACCCTTTCTCAAGGGGTTGTTGCCTGGGTGCTACCTGTGCTCTTTTTATTCATTTGATATTTCAAGTGACAGTGCATATACAAAAATATTAAAATAATAGTGAAAATACTTAAATATCAATGTTGCAAGCTTTACACACACAAAGCGTACTGCTGGCAATATGCTGTTACATGCCACCAGTCCACATCCAGCACATGTCAAAAGGGGGATTTCATATGGACAGTACCTTTGCCTTAGACGTAACTGTAGTAATCTGGAGGAATTTGAAAAGGAAAGCATAGAGCTAAAAAAGCATATTTTTTACAAGGGATTATACAACAAAACAGATTGAAAAAGCCTATTTAAAGGTGAGATCAAAAAATAGGGATATTCTCTTAAAACCCCAAAAAATGAACTGTTGAATGTACAGCCTATAATTTTTGTTACACATTAGAACAGAATTAGTAACAGTATCTCAGAAAGTATCAACAAACACTGGAAAGTGCTGGAAGCAGACAGAGATCTAAGAGGCACTACAGAACATAAACCAGTCATTTCTTACAAGAGAGGCAGCAATTTGGCAGACTTTTTAACACACAGTATGTATACTAAAAACATGAAGGGACTAGAACATGGCTACCCCCAAAACCTATAGGATGCTACAAATGTGGTCATTGTAGTATTTGTAAATTTTGCCAACAGGGAACCAATTTTCAACATCCTATTATGGACAGCAAAAATATTGCAATTAAATATTTTATTAATTGCTCTACAACAAATGTAATTTATATCATTGAGTGTACCTGTCCATATATTTATGTTGGACGGACCAAGAGAACTCTAAGAGAGAGAATGCAGGAACATGTTTGGGCAATTCAAAACCAAGACGCCATTACACCAATTGGAATTCACTTTGAAAAATGTCATCAAAAACATACCAAGCATTTCAAATTTATGGGGATAGATCATATTCCAGAAAACAATAGAGGGGGAGATAGAGTCCAACAATTGGCTCAATGTGAACAAAGATGGATTTACACAATGAGAGCCTTACATCCTAATGGTTTAAATGATAGCCTAGGTGTCACCATGTTTTTGTCAAATCACTGCCCCCCAAGTGAACAAAGATGGACTTATACAATAAGAGCTTTACATCTTAATAGTTTAAATGAATTTAGATGCCACTGTGTTTTTGTAAAATTACTGCATTCTCTCCCTCCCCCAAGAGAACAAAGATGGACTTATACAATAAGAGCTTTACATCTTAATGGTTTAAATGAATTCAGATGTCACTGTGTTTTTGCAAACTTACTGTCTTCTCTCTCCCCCCACCCATTATAATGTTTTTTTCTTTATAAGAGTTTATCAATAATGGTTTCTTTGATGTGTGTTTTCAAATAGAAAAGAAATATGTAGTTACATTCATATATGCTACACACATCTTTCTAATAGCTAAACCAGTAGCTTTTATTGTCATAACTATTACTATGATTGGAAAGTCCTTTTTTTCTTTCCTTTCTTTTGAAAAAGTGGTGGGACTATAGTCTCTTACCTATACAACATTTACCATGATTATTTCTCCATAAAGTTATGGCCTTGAAACCAATATGTTTTAATTAACTCTTTAAAGAATCTGGTTTACAGACTTTTTTCCTTTTTGTTTATTTCAGCTTATAGAGACAGATTTTGATATAACAACCTGCCCTTCAAATATTGTATCAGATCAACCTGGAGCATTGCAATTTTTACTAAAGTGTTGTGCCTGTACTACTATGTGCTTGTTATTTCTACATTTCTTTGTTTTATACTTTTTATTTTTGTACACATTGATATTTAAGTATTTTCATTATTACTTTAACATTTTTGTATATGCACTGTCATTTTAAATATCAAACGAATAAAAAGAGCACAGGTAGCACCCAGGCAACAACCCCTTGATAAAGTGTAATGATTAAGACCTGAAGCACCTGGGAAAGTAGCCACGGGCTCCTTTGCATTTAAGCAACTAATTTATGCCAGACTTGTTATTGCTGCCACCAGTTTGCTGTTTGTTTTGTGTTTTCCTTCTATGCTGTTTACATGTTGGAAAAATAATTTGCTGTGGAGATACTGCATGACACATTTAACGTTTTGCACATAGCATTCTGCATGGTGCTACTGGCTTGAAATTTATAGCGTAGGTAACCTTAGTGGTGCGAAGGTGCCTTGTAGTGGTTTGGTTTGTAAAACATAAACAGGTACGGAATTATACCATTTTTATTAATGACAGTTTGGTTCATTCCACTTCAATAACTTTTGAACCGTGTGTCCAATTTGCCTGGCATTTGGAATGTAGAAAGATTTGTAATAGATCTTTGGCTGTGACAATGTCCGGTTCACTGGCAGTTACAGTTGCTGAATGTTGCCTGTAAAGTTGTTTGCTCATGGTGCTGTGTGACCATTGAACAGATGTTCACACAATTCTGGACACACAATGAGCTATGGTACATGTCTTCTTTTAACAATTTTTGGTTCTGTCAGATACATGGTTCTTGTTTAGCGTAGTGGCAAAAATGTTATTTTCGGCACTCCTGTGCAGTTTTCCCAGCATGACGCTGTGCAACTGTTGGAACAGATTCAGATAACATTTGTTATACATGTTGTGATATGGTACTTGTCTTCATTTACCAGTTTTCATTTCAGTCGGTCATACAGTTTTTGAGCAGCGACGTGACAAAAATTCACATGGTGGGAGGGCCCCGCTTTCACCACCACATACCATTTACTATTTATAGTGTACATTCTCAAAAAGAAGGGAAATTCATGCCAACAAACTCTGTTTAATGCATCCCACACCCACCTCACCCCCACCAACAGGCCTTGGGGTCATCGGTCCTAACTCTCACCCCATTCTCCTACACTGCACCACCTCAGCTTATTTACACATGGAATGGGATAAAAGTTAGGGACAGTGATCCCAAGGCATCCTGAGCCTATTGCGGGGGCAGGGTGGGTGTGGGGTAAGGTGAAACCCTAACACGAATGTCCTTGCTTTTTCGCTGTGGCACAACTAACTTATATATATATATATATATATATATATATATATTCTTTAAAAAAATACATTAATGCATCAGTTAGGGTCTCTATTCCAGTGACAATAGGACAATAGTGTGGAAATTCAGTGTTAAGGTTACCAACCAGACCACCCCACCACCCCACCCTGCAAACACCAACTAGCATTGGGGTGTGCCTTGGGGTCATTGGCCCTAACTCTCATCCCATTCTATGTGTGAGGAAGCTGAGATGTGACAGTATAAGAGAAGGGGTGAGAGTTATGCCTGACAACCGCAAGGCACTCCCTGATGCCTGTTGGTGTGTGGAAGGTGGGGTTGTAGGGTTGGCAACCCTAACACTGAATTTCCAGATGTTTGTTGTGGGAATAGATGCCCTAACTGATGCATTAACAGAATTTTTGTAATTCATTTTCTTACATTTTATGGAAGTATCACCATAGGTGTAGTTATTTATGGGAGCGCAGGACACTCTAGGCCCATCTATCTATAAGTGTAGAGACATTGTAATTAACATTCATCTCCCTGTTGGAGAACAGGGTCCTTTAGACCCTGCACACCCATTCCTCCATAGTTGTGTGAGCAAATTATTACCTTATCCATCTGATTACTCCAGAATATGTACATGGTACAAAAAGTTTTCAAATTCCTGCCAAAACATAATTCAACACAACTCTTGGCCCTGTGCTTCCATCCCTCTATAGATACATACATCTATACTGCTGTTGGAGAACAAGGAATGAGGGAGGGGTTCCAGTTCTCTCTGCAAATAGATTGCAATCTGCACACTCAGGCAGATTCTGTAGACTGTAAGGCTTTTATCTGAAGGTATGTTCATATGTAAGAGGTGTAAACAAGAATTTACAAACCTCACAACACAATTGAAAGACCTTGAGACTGATATGTATGTCTCTGAACATCCTTCAGCTCAGAAGATTTGTAATATCACAGTGGTAATGGATAGGCTCAATACATTGCTACATCAGCAGGCTAAAAGGGCAATGTTTTTCCTCAGACAGTACTAATATTTTCATATTTTGTGTCTTGTATTATTTTTGAATTAACACTTAAAATTCTTTTCATGTTGTCTCACTGGAAATTGTATTAGACCTGTACCCTTTGTATTACCAATTGTTGTACTGTTTTAAACTGTTTGTTATTATGTATCCCCACTTGTACCCTCCCATGCTGTGCCTGAAAATAGGCATCGCTATACCTAGTGCACCTACCCAGTTACCAAAAGCAAATAAATAAATAAATAATTGGAGAATAGGGAGAAAAGTTGAGTAGAGGGGTGTAAGGTGTAGAGAAGGAGGAGTAGGAAAAAGAGCAGGTAAAGGATGAGTAAAGGGCGGGAGGGACAGAGTGAGAATGGAGAAATTAAACTTAGATAAGGAGGGGAGCAGCAGGGGAAATTGAGGGACAAGCCATGAGCTGTCCCAGATTGACCAGTAAATGCTAGGAACAGTCACAACTATTCACAGAGAGTAGGTACTGGTGAAGTTTAATTTTAAAGGGGACAATTTAACTGTGGAGGAAACCAGAGGAGGCAGGCCATTAGGCAGGACAGGGGCCCTATGGAACAACGCTTACTGCCCTAGGGATGTCTTACAGAAAGGGACTAGATAAAGAGCCTTATCAGATCTCCTAGTAGAATGAGGGGCAGGGCTGGGGAGATGACCTGCTTGACTGAGAAAAGGGAGAGTGAGGTGGCAAGCTTCTTGGCCAACAGGCAGGTGTGATAGTCAAGCCTGCCCTTAAAGTTTAGCCAGTTCACTTGACTGTAAAGATTACAGTTATGGGTTAGCCTTGGTGCTCCTGTTATGAGACAACATGCTTTATTGAGGGAGGGCATTATTCTTTTAAGAGCAGTGTCAGATGCAGATCCATTGACTACTATGCCGTAATCCATGAGGGATAGAATGGAACTAGTGACAGCAATGCAGAGGGTGTAATTTGTCAGGCAGCTCCTATGCCTATAGAGGAGGTTGATTCTGGTGTTTACTGCTTTGCAAACCAAATTAATATGTTCTTGGTAGGAGAGGGAGGAGTCTAAGGTGATTCCAAGGTATTTCAAAATTCTAACCTGCTCAAGTGAGAAGAGTTGACTTTTTCGGATGTTTAGTGATACTCCTTTTTGTTTATTCTGGTGGTTTGTAAACAACATTACTTTGGTCTTTTTGTAGTTGATGATAAGTTTATGAAAGGAGAACCAGGACTCAATTTGTGTAAAGCTATTTTGCAGGAATTGTTCTAGCATAAGGGGTTCAGGATGACTAGAGAAAACAACTGCATCATCTGTGTAGAGGAGTAGGTTACCAGAGCAGGCTTGAGGAAGGGTATTAAGAGAAAGACTAAATAGGAGCGAGCCAAGAATTGACCCCTGTAGAACCCCTGAGCAATCTGGCTTACTGGAAGAGAGGGTATCTAGGATTTTAACCCTCTGGGACCTCACAGAGGTAACTATCAAACCAGGTAGTAGCATCAGACGATAAGCCCAGCCCCAAGAGAGAGGCAGAGAGAAGGCCATGGTGGACTGTGTCAAATGCTTTTGAGCTGCTGCTATCTCCCCACCTACCTACCCTGTTTCTCCACACCCAGACACAAGTAGCATTCCCTCCCACACTACAAAAAGCAATCATTATGTTGTCCCCCAAGCAAGGAAAAGACAAAACTTTATGTTCCAACAATAGACCTACCTCATTCCTCAGTGTGGATTTGAAGATCCTCTCCAAAGTCACAGCTAACCATTTAGAACATGCTCTACCCTACTTAATACACAAATGCCAGTCATGATTTATAAAAGGCAAACAGGGGAAAGACAATACCAGGACTGTTCTGGACCTACTACAAATCATAAAGAGGAACAGTGAGTCAGCAGCCTCAGTGACCATTGATGCTGAGAAGGCCTTAGACTCAGTGGAACCAAGCTATGTCTAGTTTGCTCTTGAGGGAATGGACTTTGGCCACTCCTTTAATTCTTGGGTTAATGACATGCACTCTGCTCTTATAGCACTAGTTCTAACTAATGGCATTCTCTCTGACCTTTTTCCACTCCACCAAAACACCCACCAAGGATGTCCAATTAGCCCATTGATTTTTCTGCTTGCCATTGAGCCACGGAACACAGCCCTCTGCTGAAAACAGAACATCAGGGATATAAAAGTAGGGGATTGGTTGTATAATATCATTTGGTAGGCAGACAGCCTCATCCTCTTATTGGATGTGACAATATCCTTTCTGACTTCCTTGGAGACACTGGGCAATTACTTGAATTATTTCTGGACTTAAGGTTAATTGGTACAAAATAGAGATATTCCCGGTTATGCATTAAGATCCTACCTGGGCTGGTATAGGGCAACACCACCTCAAAACAGGCCATGGATAGCATAAACTACTTGTGGATTACTGCTACCCCCAATATACAGAGTGTGGTAAGCAAAAATGTTCTTCCCCACTTGGACAGAATAAAACAGGGCATGCAAGGATGGAAAAAGCTAAATCTTCCCCTACCAGAGAAAACTGCAATGATTAAAATGATGGCCCTCCACAGGGTCATATACTACCTCAATAATATTCCCCTCAATATCCCTCCTAAGATATGGAAACAAATTGATGCATTAATTACTAACTTAGTTTGGGATACCAAATGACCATACCTCAGCAGATGAACCCTTATAGCACATCAGGACACAGGGGGCTGAAATATGCCATGGCTGTGGGCACAGAAAGCAATGGGGTGAAGCAGGTACTATGCTGTCTCAATAGTGATAACCCACACACCTGATGAGTGGAAATTGAACTAAACATAGCAAAGTCTACTGCACTTAGCAGAGCCCTTACTGGTACACCCCCCACCATGACCAAACCCAAAATGTCTCAATGTCCTTCGCCACTCAGACATGGAAAAGGGTCACCAGTATTAATGGATATAATCAGTTATCACTGGAGGTTCGAGAGCCACTCTGTAACATCCCAAACCTTTTCATAGGGGGCAGCCCTATTTATTGGATAACTTAGGCCCACAAGGGCATTTTGAAACTAACACACCTCATAGACACTGCCATAACCACTCTTAAATCCTTTTCTTAGCTTCAAGACAAAATACAGGCTTCCAAAGCCTGACCACTGGTAGTACCTCCAGTTAAGTTGTGCACATCAAGCCTGACTCACCTCACAGCACTCACCCAAACAACCAGACATGACATAGCTGCTTTCTGCCTGGCTTCTGCACCAAAAAGGTAGAAGAAGGTTTATCTACAAGCATGTACAGACACACTGTCTCCTGACATGAGTATTCCATATGCAGAAATGGTTGGCAGAATCTGATCATCCAATAGACCCCAATTGTTAGAACAGGTGCTGGAAGAAGGCACACAGTGCCAACTGGTCCTTGAATAACAGCTTATACCCCCAAAATTATTTTGGGATGCTGGTATAGGACACCAGACAAGTTGGTGTATATGGGGCTGGGAATTCTGAATGAGCACTGGTGGTGTGGAGCATCACCAGAGACAATATTCAACATCCTCTTTTCATGCACAGAAATCCAACACTGGTGGAAAGCTACAGTAGCAGCCACAGACACTACCAGCTATTTCCTGAAATGTCTGTGATATTTCCAGATATATCTAATGCTTTCTCCATTTCTACAGTAGGAGCAGCAGAGATAAACTCTTTAGAAATTTTGTGAAATATCTGGAAATAGCTGGCAATGTCTGTGGCTACTACTGTATCATCAGTAGGTTGGAGCAGCTCTTACATATAAGTCAATTTACAACTTCAATGTTCTGGATACTGGATGACACAGGGAGGCTCTCAGTAACCACCACACCATATAAGTGTCTCGTGACTTTGGCAGCCCAGATGCCAAAAAGCAATAATTTATGTCCTGGAGACAATCATCTAGCCCCAGACTGAAGCACTGTGAACTGAGGATGGCTGCAACAGCTTGCTACCTCCAAGTGATCCACCACCACTGGAGCAATTTGGGTAAATTCACAAGGGTTTGGTTTCCATGGCTCTGTCAGATGGAAAGGGAGGGTGAGAAGCCTGGTCAAGCACCCCAACAATGGCTTTTTCCCCCAGAATTTCTAGGGAACAAGAACAGGGTTATGAAAGAGATGCCAGAGATAGTGCCCTCTCCAAATTCTCTCCTTCTCATCTCTTTTTCTTTTGCATACAAGTTATTTGTATCAAAGAGAGGGTGCTCACCCACAGGCCACACTTCATGGACATTTTAGGATACACATCAAGATAGGGTAATGCAGGCTATGACCAATTTTTGTTGTTGCTGTTTTGCATGTTTGCATGTGAGTAACAATCCATTACTTATCTGTACATCATGTACTAGGAGAATGAGATTCATATCCACTAGACAGAAAGCACTGAAAACTATTATCCAGCTCACCAGCTTCACCACCAAACATTTCAATTGGTACAAGATCTCTTGGCAGCTAGCATTGCGTTCTAGTTAAATGTTTAATTGCATAGAATTAGTTCTGCCTTTATTATGATGTAGTTGTATAATCTCTCTTCTCTTCAAGCGTGCATGTAACTTGACAAAAGCTAGGCACAACTAATTCAGTTCTTATCTAATTCTGTCTACAGTTAGTAAGAAAGCAGATTCTCTTGTAACTTTGAATATAGTTTCTGTACAGTTGTAACTAAAAGAACAGCCCCACCCCTGCCAGGAATTTTAACAGTTGGACTACTGATGAATATGTTTGATGTACTGTTTTATGTTGCACATGTCAATGAACTAAACCAGACATGTTCCATCTACAGGAGAGCCAGAGTATCAGAGATTACCTCAATGTTAAAAGGGATATTGACTAACACCTGGGGAAACCCTCTAGTGGTTATACACACAGGTACAAATGACATTACCAAGACCACCCTTGACCAGCTTAAACAGGATTTTGTAGCAGTCAATAATATCCTGGTAGATATTAGCTGCAGCATCTGCTATTCAGAAATACTCCCAGTCCCAAGAGCTACGGACCGCATCACAAACAAAATTAAAGTCATGAATGAGTGGCGCAGAAAATGGTGCTATAAACAAAACATCAAATGCCTGACCCACTCAGAGGACTTCCATGATAGACCATCTCTCTTTTGTTGGGATGGCCTACACCTGAACAAAAGGGGAATGCTAGGAAGACAAATAGCCTTGTACATCAATAGCTATTTAAACTAAAAACTAAGGGGGAGAATGGGACCATACCCAAGTCTCTGGCAACAACCAACTCATTATTAAATCATAAAGTGTGTAACATTGTATCACTGAATGCCAGATCATTGACCATTGCTAAAATGGCTGAACTAGAATATAAGGTTCATACGTTAAACCTGAGTATAATAGCCATCACCGAAAAATGGCGAAATTCAGATACTCTATGGTTAAAAGAGATACCCGGTTTTAAAGTTTATTTCAAAAATGTAACGAATAAAATGGGAGGTGGTGTTTGCTTATATGTGAGGAATGATATTACCTCTTTTCAAGTCCCTTGTTCCACCCAGACAGAAAGCATATGGATCAATATCTAACTTGGGGGTTTACCTCAAATTCTTATTGGCACATGTTATTGACCACCCTCTATAGGTCTAGAATATACTAACTTACAAGCACATGACATCACACACCTAGCCACTAAAGGCAATGAACTCAACCTGGGTGATTTCAACATGCCATCAGTAAATTAGGACTCACAAATAGGCAGCACCCAACATGAGAAAATCTTGCTATGAACATTTACTGACCTAGGCCTTACACAACTAGAAAGAGAACCTACTAGTAGTCAAAACACATTAGATCTTATTACAGTATAACTAATATGGAACATATCTCTACTATTTCCTTACAACACCCATTAGGAAATAGTGGCCATATGTCTATCCATTTTCAAATCTTTTATGATCATCAATCTCTCACTAACAAATTAAAGTTAAAATAATATGAAAAAGCAAATTTCATAGAAATAAATAAAAATCTAAATGACATTCAATGGGAAAGTATACTACTCCCTCCCTCCTGCTGAAGAAGCCTGGGACTATTTAAAAACTCAAATATTCAAATTAGAAGAAATGTACATCCCTAATAAAGATAAATATAACAAAAAAGGGAAAATTCCTTCATGGTTTAACAAATCCATAAAAAAATATTACACATAAAAAAAAACTCTTCTCCTCTCTAAAAAAAATGTCCTGATAACCAAAAAATGAAAGCCTTAAATCTGTACTTAAATCTGTATAGAGAAGCAGTCAAGGAATTGAAAAAAATAATTATATTGGCCAAAAAGAATTGTGAATTTAGGATAGCCAATTCATAAGACTGTCATAAGTCCTTATTTTCTTACTTCAGTGAAAAAAGGAAACAAATGGCTAGTATGCCCAATAATAACAAATGATTTAGTAATCATAAAGAAACTGCAGATACCTTCAGCAGTTATTTCTGCTCAGTCTTCTCTAAAAACACACAACAAAAATCCATTAATTACATTAGCACCCCAACGGATTATATAAATACTACTAACACTATAAATGTACTTAAAACACTAAAAAAATACTAGTCCTGGCCCTGACAAGCTACATCTAATGCATTAACCCTCCCAACCATTATATTTAACAAATCACTCCACTAAACAACCATTCCATCAGATTGGCTCACAGCAGAATAACTCAGACGGATTTAGCACCTTATTGTCTCTCATGGGAAGCAAAGTCCCTAACATATTTGGGCATAATAGTGTCAAAGGATAGCAATGATGGTTAGGGAAAGCCTGTCTAATTTACATAAAATTTGAAGCTCTGATATGGAAAGATTGGGGGCACTTCCCCTCTCCCTTTGGGGAGACTTAACACAACCCAAATTAATGTACTTCCATGGATTCTATACCCAGTGGGGATGCTGGGTTGTTTTTTGCCCAAAGCTTGGTTCACTAAGCTTCAAAAAATGCTTAATGCTTTTATATGGAAGGGAAAGGGAGTCTGATGGGTCTACCTCAAACTTACAGCCCCCAAACACCAGGGTGGTCCAGCAGCCCCTTTCGTTTTTCATATACTACAGTGCTTATCATGTCAGTAAACTGGCTTTTTGGGTCAGAAACAATGAGCCTACTACACAATCAGAATACTCCTCCCTGTGGTTAGATATAGAAAAGCACCTAGTATCGAAAACCCTTTGTTCATTACATGTGCTTTTGCACGTCACCCTCTCTTACATACCTAAATCTCTCAGGAGTACTCCTATTGGATGGCCCCTTAAGGCACTTCATCAGCTTCAGAACCACCTTTCAATGAACTGGCACAAATCACTGGAGCAACCTATTACTTGCAATCCTCACCTTAGAATTGAAAATAAACCCATATCTTCTACCTTTTGGCCTCATTTGCATAATTGTAAGATTTCTGATTTCTTTATGATCAGAAAACCGGTCTCATTCGCTCACTTTCAAATATGTCATAAGGTGCCAGATACCTATAGTTTTAGGTATATACAGATAAGAAAGGCTATTACCTCCTTTCTTGGAAATATATCCCGAACAGATTCCCCTGCTGCAGAATTGTCTGCAATTCTACAAGTAGCTAATCAGCCCCACTCTATTTCCAACATATATAAGAATCTCCAAGAATTAGATTCTAATTTGCCAACTGGGGGTTGTTATTATTGGGCTCAGTCATTAGGAGTGTCTGTTGATACTGATATATGGAGAAAACTCTGGCAGACTACCTACAAATTTATTAAGCAGGACAGACTTTATTTGGTTCAATTTAATATTATGCATAATCTATATTTCACACTGGTAAAGCCTGCTACAATTGGTAAAATACTCTCCCCGGACTGTGGACGGTACAAAAGAGCCACCTGTTCCTTTACCATATGTTATGGACTTGTCCTAAGGTTCAGATTTTTTGGCAATCCATTAGAGGAATCTTGGATCCTTTATTGGGATTAGATAATTGTTTACCCCTGAATCCTGCTTACTAAATCTTTTTTCTCCCGGAACACCCAGAGTTAGAAAGGCACACTTGGCCCTAATAGATGCAACCACTAAGTTGGTTATTATGAGGCAATGGGCAGAGGATGCTCTTCCCTCTGCTATTGAATGGTATAGGGAGAGCCTACTGGCTTTGCAGTTGGAAAGACACATTGCATTTATGCAGGATAGGATAAAAGCTTTTCAGACAACATGAGGAACTCTTGAGACCTTACTTGCCTTATGGAAACTTAATTGCCATTTTTACCCTAGTGTCTGATGGATCAAGATCAAGCCCTACAAACATATTATCCAAATTTTCTGACAACACCAAACATGGGGGGAAGTCAACAGCCCCACTAATATGAGCTTACTAACAAATGTCCTTGCTACTACTGAACACTGGGCCCAAGATAATGAGATGTTCTGTAATACTCAAAAATGTGCGGTAATACACCTCAGGAAAAACAATCCCAAACAGACATACACTCTAAATAACACTACACTAAAAATCTCTACTTGTGAGAAAGATTTGGGCATTACAGTAAACAACAAATTGTCTCCCACCGACCATTGTAACAAGGTAGCAAATCTTTCCAATGTACTTCTTAGACAGATCAACCATACATTTATTTCTAAAAGTGAAGAATGCATCATTTCCTTACACAGATCCCATATTAGACCATATTCTGACTACGGGTCACCATTCTGGAGTCCATATTTAGTTAAAGACATAGATAAGATAGAACAAATTCAGCACAGAGCAATTAGAATGGTCCCTTACCTATCTCATATCAGATATGACAGTAGATTAGAAAAAAAACAGGGCTCCACTCATTAGAAACAAGAAGATGTAGAGGTGACCTCCTGCTATTATACAAAATTCTTCGATCCCCCACATTGATGCAACAATGTGGCATCAGTTATTTTCAATGAAAAATCATATCAAGATTACACAATAGACAGCTCAATGCTGAGAAAGTAAGAACCAACAAAAGATTACACTTTTATACCATCAGGGCCCTTAGACTGTGGAATAAACTCCCTCAAGAATTGGTTGACTGTAATGATGTCAACAATTTAAGAAACATCTAGATACTTGGCTCTCATTTAACTCCACCTAGGGTAAATGGCCCACAGCTGTGGGGGACAATCTCGATGGCCCCCTTTTGTCCTTACCAACCAAGTAACCAAGTAAAGTTATTTATGTGAAAAAAGAAACATAATGGCAAAATTCCACAGAAGAATCTATTGAAATTCCCTAGTTTTGCTCCAAAACTCTGAATGCCCAAATTGTATCTGTGACCATTATACAGTGTGTTAATAATGTTAAAGAAAGTGGGGGAATATCATAAGAAATGCCCAATTTGCATACTTATAAACCCTTGTTGAGCACCTAGAGGAAGGTGGGGCACAGTAATCAAGGCAGAATGGATTCACAGTGGGACGGTCATGTCAGATGAATCTAATTGATTTCTTTGACTGGGTGACCAAAGTAGTGGACCAGGGAGGGGCTGTGGACATGACCTACCTAGACTTTAGCAAGGCATTTGACATAGTCCTACAGAAATGATTAATAATCAAATTAACCAGCCTGGGAGTGGGTCCCAGGGTGGTAGCCTGGGTAAAATATTGGCTGGACAACAAGACATAGAAGGTAATTGTAAATGGATTCCACTCTGAAGAAAGAGGGGTTACTAGTGCAGTACCACAGAGTTCAGTTCTGGGTCCAGTCCTTTTTAATGTATTTATAAGTGACATTTCAGAGGAACTGGAAGGAAAAGTATGCCTCTTTGCAGATGATGCAAAGATCTGTAACAGGGTTGATACACAAGGAGGTGTGGAAAGGATAAGAAGGGACTTGGCAAGGTTGGAGGAATGGTCAGAAGTATGGCAGCTTAGATTCAATGCAAAGAAGTGCAAAATAATGCACCTGGGAAACAAAAACCCAGGGGAAGATTACACAATGGGGGGTAGTAACAAGAGCAGAAATGGAAAGGAGCATGTGGTTTATCATATCAGATGACCTTAAGGTTAGCAAGCAATGTGAGAAGCAGTAGGGAGGGCTGGGGGGATACTGGAATGTATAGGGAGAGGCATCACCAGCAGAAAACAAGACATTGTTATCCCTATGTACAGACAGTTAGTGAGACCACATCTGGAGTACTGCATCCAGTTCTGGAGACACCATCTCTGCAAGGACATAGACAGGATGGAGGCAGTCCAGAGGAGAGCAACTAAAATGGTGCAGGGTCTGCAAGAGAAGTCATATGAGGAGATACTAAAGGATCTTAATATGTGTACACTTGAGGAAAGGAGGGAGACAGGGGACATGATAGAAACTTTTAAGTACCTCAGTGGAATCAACAACGTCCAAGAGGGTAGCATCTTTCAGAAAAAGTGATGTGCAACAACAAGAGGATACAATTTGAAGATAGAGGGGGGATGGCTCAGGGGCAATGTGAGGAAGTATTTTTCCAGAGAGGGTGGTGGATGCATGGAACAGCCTTTCTGAGGAGGCTGTGGGGTCTAACACTGTGGGAGAATTCAAGAATGCATGGCACAGACATAAGGCAATTCTTGAGGGGGGTAGGAAGAAACAGGCTGTTGGTTAACTAGGATCTGCAGCTTATCCTGTAGGTAGGGAAATGGGCAGACTAGGTGGGCCAAGTGGTCCTTATCTGCTGACAAAGTCTATGTTTCTATGTTTCTAAAAAAGCAAAAACAGCAAGAAAGAATTTTTTTTTAATGGAAAGTGCTGCTGTAGATACACCAGCCACTACCATGACAGCAATTGGGAGAGTACCTGAATTTGATAAATTAAAAGAGGCAAAGGTCTTCCTAGCAGTTTTGGGACCTACAGTGTACCAACTCCTCAGGAATCTGATTGCACCTTCAAAAGTGGTGGATGTGTCATATGCCCAACTCACAGAGACACTGTCACTGTATTTCAAGCCTAAGCCAATTCTCATTGCAGAATGCTTCAGATTTTATTGGTGGAACCAAGAGGAGCTCTTGTGAACTACATCATTGCTTTGAAGTGTATGGCAAGCACCTGTGACTTTGATCAGTTTCTAGAGGATGCCCTCCAGGATCGCTTTGTCTGTGGTCTGAGAGGAGAAGCATATAAAAAATGCCCATTGTCAGAAAAGGACATAACCTTCAAAAAAGCCTGTGAGACTGACCTAACTATGGAGCTCACCCAGAAGGATACCAGGGAGTCATTGGGACATGCAGAACCAGAAAAAAGTGACGTTCACAAGGTCACTCATACTCCAGAATCCAATGGACATTTCACACAGTGAAGTGGTCCTCCATCTGTTTTTCAGCAATCCCAAACATTTCAGAAGTCAGCACCACAGGACACATCTGCAAAGTCAAAACCATGTTACAGATGTGGCAGTAACCACCAGCAAAGAACATGCCGATTTTGACATGCAAAATGCTGTGACTCTGGAACATTTGATCACATACTGAAAGTGTGCAAAAGTACATCATGGACTGCAACTGCACAGTATGTCACAGATGGCACTGCAACTACTGAAACAGAAGATGAGGCATAACACCTGTTCATGGTTTATGCAACATGGGCAAATGCCACAAAAATTTACCTCCAAATTGAACTAGCTGGAAACCTGCAGCTAGACACCAGATCCTCAGTATCTCTCATGCCAGAGCACATCTACAGAGAGAAACTTCAGCAGTGCCCACTGAAACCATCTTAGATTCACCTTTTGTCTTACTATGGAGACCCAATCCCTATGCTAGGGGAGATTGAAGTACCCATCACCTATGAGGGAGGAATGTGGACCTTGCCTCTGGTGGTAGTGGAAGGAGAAAGTCCTGCATTGCAAGTCAGAGACTGACTCATGCAGATCAAGTTTAACTTGGAAAAGATTTTCAGATTAAATACTGTGACCAAAGCACTACAAGATGCGCTACAGAAAGTATTGGACAAACATGGTCCTGTTTTCCATGGCAGATACAGCACAATCCAGGATTTCAATGCAAAGATCTGAGTGCAACTGGGAGCTGCTCAAATTTTTCACAAGGCTCAACCAGTACCTGACACTTTAAGGGAAGCAGTGGAGAAGGAGCTGGACCATCTCAAAAGCCATGGTATCATCTCACGAGTAGAGAAGAGCGACTGGGCTGCCCCTATTTTGGTGGTACCAAAATGAGACAAGGCAGTGAGGTTGTGTGGTGACTACAAGGTTACAGTGAACTCTTGCATACAGCAAGACCCATACCCATTTCCCAATGCAGAGGACTTCTTTGCCACACACACGCAGGGGGCAAGTTCTTTAGCAAGTTGGACTTATCTTTTTTATAACAGCAGCTGGAACTGAAACCAAAGTCTAAACCCTATCTAGCTATTTTTTTTAAGTTGTTTAACCAGGAATAGCACACTAAGCTGAAAGCTTTTTTACAGGTGCAACCTGGGAGCACAGGGAAGTTAAGTGACTTGCTCAGGGTCACACAGTATGCAAGTGGAAGCTGTGGGATTCAAACCCAGGTCTGGTCTGCTGAATGTCACCAGATTTGCAGTTCAGAGCCTTAAACCACTGTGCTATACTGCCTTTCATCAACACCCACAAGGGACTTTACCAATATCATCAGTTGGCATATGGAGTCACCACAACCCCAGCAATTTTCCAGAACAGAATGGACCAAATACTGCATGGACTGGACTGTGTAGTATGCTTTATAGATGATATCTTGGTAACAGCATCCACTGTGGAAGAGCATCCAGCAATACTGGAACAAGTTCTGGCAAGACTGCAGCAGTATGGACTGAAAGTAAAGCTCACCAAATGCCAATTTCTGCAAAATTATATTGAGTACCTAGTTTATCGGATCGACTCCCAAGGCCTACACCCAACAGAGAGCAAGATGGATGCTGTAGTCAAAGCACCTGCACCAACAAATGTGACAGAGTTAAGATAATTTTTAAGACTCTTGAACTACTATGAAAGGTTCCTAGCCCATTTGTCCATATTGTTTTAATAACTCCATGACTTGATACAGAAAGAAGCACAATGGAATCGGTCACCAGGGTATGAGGAAGCATTCCAGGCTTGCAATAAATGTCTTTCAAGCAGCAAATGGTTTGTGCACTATGACCCCGCCAAATCTCTGAGGCTGTCAGTGATGCATCACCATATGGAGCAGTGGCCATTATCTCTCATGTGCTACCTTCTGGGGAGGAACACCAAATCACTTTTGCTTCCAGGACCTTTTGCCAAGTGAAAGAAACTATGTTCAGATCGAGAAAGAAGCCTTGAGCATGTCAAGACGTTCCATAAGTACTTGCATGGATGGAAATTCACTCTGCTAACAGATCACAAGCCTTTACTGGCAATTCTGGGGCCAAAAGCTATAATATCAACTCTTGCAGCACTCAGAATGCAGTGATAGGACCTGATTTTGTTGGCTTATGACTAGGACATTGAATATAGATGTTCTTAAGATCATGTAAATGCAGATGCATTATCGAGACTGCCATGCAAAAATGCTACAGAGAAGGAAGATGATGGGACAGTATTCCATCTTTCACATCTTGAGGAATTAATCATTACTTTACAGGATGTCACAGCAGAGACACGGAGAGATCCTGTCCTCGCTAAAGTCCTAGATTTCACCCTAAATGGTTGTACCAACTTCATAACAGACCCGACTCTCTGATTTGTCTTAGACATGAAAGACCAGTTGGCCACAGAACCAGTGCAAATTTTTCATCCTTAGGAGAGGCAGATGGTTTGAGATTGCAGACATCCCAAGACATCTTGAATTCCTAGGGTGGTGATTGAAATGCGTGGACCTTTGACCTATGCAGTTTGCGTGGGACATTGACCTGTTTATGTACATCTGGATCACCTGCTGCATTCTGAGTTTCTAGCAAATGCAGCAGAAGACATCACTCAGGATGAAGACAGTGACACGGAGGACTTTGCTCCTGCCCATGAAGCTCCACTGGAGCCGGTGCCATATAATAACGAAACACCTGTTTCACCAGCAATGGCTATTCCAGCACACAGATATCACATGAGGCACTGAAGACCACCACAAAGACTTGATCTTTAAGTCATATACTGAACTTGTACCACTGTGCAACTGAACTCTTACTTGTACCGTGATTTAGTTAGTGACAAGTTCTACTCAAATGGGCAGAATAATCACCTGGACTTGTTTCTGGATACTGAACAGTCTACTTCCACCTGGAAGTTAGGAAATGTTACTGTTGAAGCATATTAGACTAGTTTATTTCTAAGGAGGAGCAATGTAGTATATACATGGATATGTATGGTAATATTCATGTGGCTATATATGGTAGAAAGTATAAGGAACACCATTAGGGCTGTAGTTTATGCATATGGATATTTGTAGTCCTATCTAATGTAAAGTTCCTGTCATGCTCAATGGGTTTATCTTTGTCTGTGTCCACTGATGTGTTACCACTATCTGTTAATTGAAATACAGATGGCTACTGAACAGACATGCAGAATCTGAGTCTCCCTGAACACGCACACAAATATCACAGGAGGGACCTGAGATTTTGTTTAGTTATTATTTTTATTGTCTCTAAATTTTCCCAAATCCATGTACAAATGGGCATGCCCAGTGAAAGAGCTGTAGTGATTCTGGTCCCCACACTGGTGACCTGAGTTTGGGAGTGGACAAGGGTCACTCCATGGGCCAACAGGGTGAGGGAGACGTGAGCTTCTGATGGCTGCTCTCCTTTCTTAAGGAGGGGGGAAGATGTCCTGCTGCAGAGACCCACCTATCAGAGGCTGAGCAGCAGCACAGCAGGAGTGCACTTAGACAGGGCTGAAGCATGATGTGCTTGGTGCATACATTACAGCCGTACAGCCCAGTAGGCACAAAATGGAGGACAAATATGCCATGCTGCCCATTCTGACACCACCCACAGACTCTCACATTACTGACACGGAGGGCCACCCACCCACAGAGGCACTCAGCAAGCAGTGGATAACAAGTCCATGACAAGGTCAGAAATTGTGCCATTAGGCAGACTGGAGGGGAGAATACCTGCTAACTAAAAGAAAAATCAATGTACAAATTAATGACTAGCTGATTATCTGGGGTATCAAGTTCTAACAGATATTTACATACCCTTAAAAGCTATTTTTTTTCATACTGAGGGGGTTTATTCACTCTTAATTTTAACCAAGTCAACATACTGGAAAACAGTTACATTTCAGTAATGTTCAGCAAGAGGCAGAAACTATTTACACTGTAGACATCAAACACTTTAAAGAAAATAAATATCTTTTTATTTTCAGTCACCCTGGGCAAAATCCCCATTTTACACAACACTAGTGCACCCCTAAATTAATTATTTTAGTTGCTGACATTTATGATCTCCAACATAATCAAAACATTTAGAGGCTATATATGTAGCATTTCTTTAATTTACAGGATGCATATGTCAGAAACAGGAATCATAGAGCTTTCTTTTTAGAATTAGCAGCTTTCACAAATCAAATGGCATCACAATAGTCATGCCCTGCCCTAAAACCTGCTACTAAACTCAAAAGAAAAACAATTTAGTCTCCACATGAATTGCTGATTGAAAAGTTATATTTTTAATTTGATGTGTAACTCAGATACCCAATGACCTGACTCAAAATGCACAATTTCTCATCACTTGTGAGGGAGAAGGATTTTTGTAACTCCCTCATGGTGTCTCCACTTGTGAGTTATGGTCCTTCCTCATCACTCATGAAGATAGATTGTGTATTTTGAAGCAGGCCATTGATATCCCATTAATATTGTGAAAAAATGCTTTTCACAAGTATCAATGTGTGTGCATGATAGCAAACCATAAGTTAGTATTTAAAATAAATATTCAAAAAGCATGTTTTCTGCCTAACCTCTTAAGAATCTTCTCTTGGCTGAATTTAAAAGTATCCACTGGTATCCACACTACAACAGCAGACACATAGCTATCAGTTTTCTTATAAATTACATCATTTTATTTCAGGAAAGAAAATCAGCAGACCAAAGATTTAAAAAACCCATTGAACTAAACATGCATTTATTGATGTGGGGACACACATAAACTGAAAATGGTAGGGCCACAAACTAAGCCCTAAGGATTTCTCATTGATTCTGGGTAACAAGTAGATCAGTCAGATCCTAAGGTAATATAAATATGTGTAGTAATAAATAATGCTAAAGCAATAATCTAGCCTACTGGAAACGTAGGAACATGAATTAGCAGTTATATCAGAAATTGATTGTCAGTGGCATTAATGTCTTTGGAAAGAAGAACTTTAGATAATTCTCAAAGTTTGATCATGTGAACGTGGTCCATTGGACAAGTTCAAGGTCATCAAAATTTGCTTATTTTCGACTAGCTCACCTTGGTGGTGTACATGGGCATAAGGTGGCACTTCTCATCAGAGGTCACTCACCGTACATCATGAAACACTATGGCTCTTCTTTACCTTTTGCTACCACGGGTCAGAGCAGATGGCACTAGGGCACTAGAACACATACTAGGGGGACCACTAACATGAGACTTCAAATGAACCAGTTGTCCACACAAATACCTGGGGTAAAGTAAGTTGTATATTTATTAGCTTGCAAATGTTATGCAATGTAAAAGGGCATTACCATTGATAAATTTCATTAATTCATTCAGGCCATTTACTTCATTTTCACTGGCACAACATATACCAAGACTACACTCATTATTTCACTGACACTATGTTTTGTACTCAACTATACTTAAACTTATTGATGCATATCCCTTTCATCCTTTTGGGATCCCTGAAATATTTTCACTACCAAGTCCACATGCCCAGGGGTATCCTCTCAGACAAGGTTATCCCTGCCCTGGGGCAATTGTATCTGTGCTTGGCTACATTGCTATTGAGTGGCATCACATGATTCAGCAAATCAGCATCATAATCTACTCTTAAATATCCCCACAGCTGCTCTAGCTATGTATGTCTCCATACCAACATCACACTGACAGCCATAAGAGCCCAACGTAAAGCTAAATCACATGCTTGTCCTTTTAAATGGGGAGTTGCAAACTGCAACAAGTGAAAAAACCCTTATTGTGATGACAGTTGCCATTTACCAGTTTTCCAGTGGTTACTATTTACTTTTAGGTATTGGTTCTCCTCTAGAGCATCTCATTGAAAGTTCACTTACTGTACATATTTTTCCCTCTCTTGTGCACTTCTGATGGTAGTGAATGTGCAAGGGTACTCATGCCTTCCTTTGAGAGGGATCTCACCACTTCTACATGGTGCCAATTGGGTATTTAATGGTGCTACCCCTTGAGGCAGGACAGCTATCAGGATTTTTATCCTTGCTGGTACCAGGGTGCATTTTCCCACTTCCAGAGGAGCTAGGAAAGAGAAAGTTTTAAAGAAGCCTTCTCTCTGCTGCTGTTTCTTGGATGCTGGTTCTCCCTCAGGAACTCTGGATCCCACTGGCTACTGAAACTCTCCAGTACTCAGCTTGCTTCCCCTTTTATAGTGTAGGTGGGATTAATAGCAAGGCCATAAATATTCATGTCTGAGTTTCCTGCTTCTAGCTGCATAAGGAAACCGAGAGCCCAAACTGCAGACACCCTGGGCTAAATTTTCAAAGTTCCAAGAATGCCACAATCCCCTTGTGCACTGATCATCTGGCGTATGAGGCTTGCGGCATTCTCCCAGCTGATGTTCGGAATTTTCAATCCCAAGTGCCAAATGCCGCAAGTTTGATCAGCTTTTCCCTGGTCTAACTTGCACCATTTGGGGGGTCTTTTTATGGGGCTTGTGCCGAATCTTTGGTGCAAGCTGCCTTAAAATAAGGAAACTACAACAGCTGCACCCAATGTACTAAAAACGGGTACAGTTGAATCAAGGGAGTTTAGCATAGCTGTGCCACAAAATGGGTGTGATGCAGGGCTTAATGCAATCCCTGTGTCACCCTTTGAAAATTGATCCCCATCTAATACATTCACTAAGGTCCACTAGAGATGAACTCTAATCTTTACAGTGCACTCTTGTAACCTGCTTGGATCTTGGGAGAAGAGAGTGTCTAGTTACCCTCATCTGTTCAAAATATCCATGATGACCCATGAAAGGGCATCCAATGCTGGTACCAACTCCTTTATTGGGTTGTACAGCCCTCCTAGCATTCTTATGAGGGTAATTTTGAGGGTGATTGCTCATAAAATATTCCTTTATATGTGGACACAGCAGTCCAGAGCACACTGAAGGCATTACTTGTACCTTAGCAGGCCAGTGTGCAATAGTTTCTATCGTTAGGAGTTACTGGGCACATATTAACAGCTAACACAGTTAAAACCAGCAATAAGTGACTAACAGCCATGACAGCACCCAGGCATCCTGAAGGAATCTCCATTTTCTCAACTTCAGCCTCTGTTCACTACCCTTCTTCCTCGGTTTCCTGTGGAGACACAGTAGTGAGGCCCCAAAACACCTGCAAGAAAGCAGAAGAGAACAAAACACACATCATGCTAGATTACAAAAAAAAAAAAACTGTTTAAAAAAATGAAAATTTGGCTTAACTAGTATATGAGGAAGAACATCTTTTTGTATGTTAAAGCAATTAATGTTGCTTCCTCATGGGGTGTGTCTCGCAGAGGTGATCCTAAACTGCAAACCAGAGGTAGTTTAAGGTAGGGCCTCTGCTGCAGTGTCTGTGCACCAGACAAGCTGAAGCTTCTTGTAAATGAGGTCACAATCCAATCCCTTGGTGGAGTAGCAAAGTCACTTTATCCCCCTTCTGAGAAGGAGAAGGTACATGCGCATTCTTGAAAACAGTTGCAATTAAGTTTTGGGTGCTCCTTGGTGCTTGAAAGAAAGTGTTATCCCTCTGAATCTTGTCTGACTTTTCTTTCACAGAAGTCCTGAGTATTACCTCATGCATAATGATGTAGCTGGATATTTCTGACTCATTCACCATCTGATCTGATGGATGGTCAATATGAAATACTGAGTCTGAAATCCATCTAAGTACATATGTATATGTGTATCTGAGGAATGATCAATAGTGTGCCAGCTAAGATTCAATGGAAAGAAAAGCAAAATCATGCATTTATGGCACAGAAATCCAGGGGTGGAGTACATGATGGGGGGGATGTACTGACAGCCACCAAACAGGAAAGGGATTTGGGGGTAATCATATCTGATGACCTAAAGGTGACCAAGCAATGTTAGAAGGCTGTGGGAAGAAACCATGGAAAGCTGGGGTGCATAGGGAGGGGATTACCAGCAGAGGCAATGATGCCACTGTACAGATCACTGGTGAGACCTCATCTAGAGTACTGTGTCCAGTTCTGGAGGCTGCACCTCCAGGAGAACATAGATAGAGTAGAGGCAGTTCAAAGAAGGGCAATAAAAATGGTGCAAGGGCTACACCAGAAATCCAGTGAGGAGAGACAAGAGAGCCTCAATATGTATTCTTTTGAGGAAAGGAGGCAGAGGGGGATATGATAGAGACATTTAAATACCTCAAGGGTATAATCAAGGTAAAGGAGGGTAGCATCTTTGAGAAGAGAAGATGCTCCAAGGCAAGGGGTCATGACATGAGATTTGAGGGGCTAGACTCTGGGGTAATGTCAGAATTTATAGAAAGGGTGGTGGATGCATTGATCAGCATTCCTGTCAAGGTTTGGGGGCCAAAAACCATTGGGGTCATTTAAGAATGCATGGGATGAACATAAGGGATCCCTAGTGATGGGGAAGAGAGGGTAAGCAGTGGATCAGCTATGGTCTGCATATATGCAGTGGATAGGGAAAATGAGCAGACTAGGTGGGCCAAGCAGTCCTTATCTCCTGGAAAATTTTGTTTCTATGTATGGCTGGGTCCACAAATGAGAGTTACCAATGCACCAGTTACTTTGTTTTTCTGTTATTTAAAATATAAAAAGATATTTGAAAAAATAAATTGGTGCTTTTTATATGTGTTCATCTGTAGAGAAAGATAAGATAACTTCAGTACCCTAAATCATCTGTAAGTCTTTAATTTTGTAAGAAAAGTTTGTGTATTGTGGCATTTTGTCTGCCCAAAAGTATAACATAGAAAAACATGAATTGGTTTTGTACTTCCATGAAGCCATGTTTAAGGTTAATTTTCCAATAATGATTTTTTACTGTGAACATCCGTTGTTGCTCTTTTATTTGATTAATCCCCTGTTCCCCTTAAGAGTTTCAGTTGTCACCATTGTTGATCAGCATTTTCTGTAATGAATGTAACTCTCCATGTCAGAGTTTGTTACATTTCTCACAGTAGCCTCACAACTACATCCTGTTATTTGTTATACAGTATTTGCAAGTGTCACCAACTCCCCCAATCTTTCATCTTGTATTTGCAGCACTGAATGCATTGCTGGAGCCCTGCATGCCAATATAGTCTTGAACCTTGACCCCCTACCTGAGTTAGTGTCCAAGATTCATGTATGTTTATATGTAACAGGTGGGGGTGGGGGTGGGAGCAGTTTGCGCTCCCAAGCTGCATATTCCATACAATCCCTCATGGGAGTGGGTGGTGCCCAATTAGGCTTATAAAAACCTTTGTTTCACTGCAATTAGTCCATTGATACCCCAAGAGAGTCCCTGCAGAGTCGTCATGTGTGTAGGGATCCAAACAGTGTTCCAGTCATCATAAGGTAAGCCTTTGTTACTTAGCTCAAGGAGAAAACACTGTAATATAAGTCGAGTTGCACTTTACAAAAACAAGGTTCCGACACAGCATGGCAATCAGCATTTTGTTTTTTTCTGCACTCTGCATTTTGCTGGGGGATTAATTATTCATATGTATTTTGCAAAATCTGTGATTTACACACCAAACATCATGGGGTCTTTGTTCCACCACCACACTGTGTGCTTGGTGTTTCATCATTTCTATTTGTTTGCTTACTAATACAGAATAATGAAGGGCAGAGCATTGTTCCATGTTAGCCAGGTAATTTTGGCGAGTTCCAATTTATTTATATTACTTTTAGCTGAAATAAGCTTGATTTTTAGATTGTGTTTATCTTTGGAATAGTGGTTAATATGGTGTCTGTACTGTTTTATGACCATGTGTTTTGGAGGTGTAGGAGAATTCTTCTGTTTATTTCCTATGCTAGCCCTAATATGACCAAACATATAGGTCCAAACACATGTGAATCAAAGATGTTTCTGATATAGATGTTTTTATGCTGCAGTAATGGTGGTACAATCTGTCTTTTGTCCACATGTGTTTGGTAGCCAGCATTTGTCCATATTAAGCACCATGTTTGTCTTGGTGTTTTTAAACATGTGCAGCCATATTGAGCACCATGCACCTTCCTTGCTGGGAGATGGGGCAACCCAGTCTGTGGTATGATTAGGGAGGGCTGGGATTTGGTCCCATCCAGTCCTTTGTCTCAGTGTGATTGAGATTCATGTCTGGCCATTTTGAGCACCATACGCTTCCCTACTTGGGGTGGGGTCCCAGTATGTATATGGGTCATTTGACTGTAAAATATTTTGTGCTACTCTCAATATGATTGAACATGAATGTCCAAACTTGCCTGCAATAAAAATGTGTATGACTGAACTGTCTGTAAACAAAACAAAAATCAAAAACAAAGTGGTGTGGTTAGCCTGGGCTGGGATCTAGTCCCAGCCAGTCTTTAGTCTCAGTGTATTTGAGATTCATCTTCAGCCATCCTGAGCACCATGCAGATTCACTCCTTTGTGGGGGGAGGACCCGGTATATGGGTTGTTTGGCTATTAAATGTTTGGTGCTGCTCTCAGTATGACCGAACGTGAATGTCCAAACTTGCAAACAATAAATCCGTGTTTTGACCAAACTGTAAAAAAAAAGCAAAGAGGCATGGTTAGACTGGACTGGGATCTGGTCCCAGCCCATCTTTAGTCTCAGGGTGTTTGAAATTCATGTCTGGCCATCTTGAGCACTAGGTGGCTTCCCTGCTTATGGGGGTGCTAAAGGCTTAGCATCAAGTAATGCACTGACATTTTGGGCATCAATTGTAACTTAATGAATTTGGTTTGTTGTTAATGTTGAACCTGCAGTGAAATGCATATGTGTAGTTTTTAAGTGTAAAAGCATACATATGCATGCTCTCTTCTTCAGCACATCAAATTGTGTTCAGTACATTAAGTCTCTCCCTCAATCCACCATATTATCTGGCATGTACATGCTCTCTCCTTCAGTCCATCGGATTGTGTTCAGTATGTAATGCCGCTCCCTTAATCTGCTGTATTATGTGGAGTGTGAATGCTCTCTCTTTCTGTCCTTTGAATTGTGTTCCATCTGTTACACCTCTCCCTTCATTCACTCTACAATATGAAATGTTCATGTTCTCTCCTTCAGTCGATCAGACTGTGTTCAGTGTGTGATGTCACTCCCTCGATGCACCATATTATGTGGAGAGTGCACGCTCTCTCTTTCAGTCCAACAAATTATGTTCAGTGTTTGGCACCTCTTCCTTAATCCACCATATTATGTGGAGTTGTATGCCTTCTCCTTCAGTCCATCAAATTGTGTTCAGTATGTGATGCCTTTCCCAAGGTCTGCCATAATATGTGGAATGTGCATGCTCTCTCCTTCAGTCCATCAAATTGTGTTCAGTGTGTGATGCACCTCCTTCAAACCACCATATTATGTGGAGTTTGCATGCACTCTCCTTCAGTCCATTAAACTGTGTTCAGTGAGTTGTGCCTCTCCCTCAATCCCTATCAAGCACATTGTACAGGCTTTGTCCTTCCAAAATTTCTCCCTTTGGGGAAAAAAATATTTACTGTAGTCTGAACTTTTTTTTATTTAAATAGTACTGCAGTGATGGAGCAGGTACGATGAAGACTGCAAGTATCTGTTGCAGTGCTGTTCAAATATGCAATAAAGAATATATCCCACTCACTATTGGACATGCAAAGAAGTCAATACTAAAGACATGGTCTGAAAAATGATTCCAAACATTATGAAGAATACTTGAAATGATCAAACATATGTTCACAAGCTTACAAAGATTTCATGGATCTTGAAAAGCACACATAATAAGAAATCAAGGCTATAAATGCAGAAAATGAGACAATGGAAGAAGAAGCAAAGTTCAGAGCCTGTACATAATGTTCCACAGCAGGGAAGAGAACAACCAGAGCTGACGAGCAAAAGAAAATTGAACAACCTGCATGCTGAAGAGAGAGCAGAAGAAAACAGTGTGTCAGCCCAAAAAAGGAGAGGATTACATGAAAAAAGGCAACAAAAGTACAAGGAGAAGAACAAAAAGGAGTGTTAGCTTGGTTCTGACAGAATACTCTGGCCTGATGGCAGACAATACTCAGAGACGTGTTGCAGTCTATTAGGTTTATTATCCAGTACACATATGAAAGAGCTTACCTAGAAAAGCTGGGAGTTCAACACCTCTCTGAACACCTGGGTGATCATACAGAAAACTCAGTGAACAAAGAACTTATATCATATTTTATACCTAAGATAAAAAGGTCTGTTACCCAAGAAATGGCTCATCTGCAAGGCTTTCATTAGTGGAGAAGGTGGACCTCTGGCACCCAAAACTATAACTTTTCTCACACACAGATAGATAAGCAATATTGTTAACTAGTCCAAATAGACATATCCTCCTTTGCCCAGAAAGGTTCTATGAACTGAAACCTCTTTGGGTTGTACAGAATAAGTATACTGGGCTGATTACTCAACCAGAAAACAGACTGATCACCTACTGGAATTGAGGTTCCATTTGGTCACAAGTATTCTGGGAGGCAAGTTGTGATGGTCGTTCAGCTACGCACTCTCTATTTTGTGGAGAAAAAATAGAGAAGCAGGAAGACATTGCTTGAAAACAATTTACAAAAGGTATGCCACTGTTACCTGCATAGTTTGTCTCATTTCCAGAAGTCCTTATTGCTGGCCTCTGTCATGCATTGTTCCCTGTCCTGTCCTCTCTCTCCTCACAGGAAGAGGGCCCTTGGGTGGCTGGGGGCTTGAGTGCCGGAGTGTGTGTTGGAGAGTGAGTTGAGTGGAGCAAGAGGAGGCCTTTGGAGCAGCCGCAAGGACAGAAGAATGCCGCACTACTAGCGAAGTGTCCCCATCTATTTATGCAGAGGGCTGGCTTCCCAGTCTGTGTCATCTTTGATGAGTTCAGTGAAAGAGATGTATATTTAAAAGGATGTTTTCAGCTTGAATTTTTTTACCCTGATTCTGAGACTGTTTTCCCACTTATCTCACCTATTTCTTTAGCATTACTGGGAAGTTTTAATGTTACTGGAGTTTCGGCTAGTGAGTATGTGGGACAGTGGGAGAGGCACAGTGCATAACAAGAAAGAAACTACTTTGCCACATTGTTGTATGGGTTTTTTGCAATTTTAGTTAACAGTCCAGTTTATTTTGTTTGTTTTGTTTATTTTATATATATTTTATACTTCGCGTCATATATAAATTCTGTAGTCATGTGTGCACACTGGACTCAGGGTATAAAAAGTGCATGTGCAAATGTAATCCTGGGTTCATCACAGTTGTACACAGACTAAGCTGCAGGTGGTTTGCTGCTCCATGATCTATGCCAAGATCAAGAACCTGCGGCATGGCTGTTTAATCCCTATGCTATAGTCTGGTTTCCTTGAGCAAATTTCTCCTTATTTTTTTTCTCTTCTCCCCTGAAATATATTGTGTGTTGAGGACCTATATTTGAACTTTTGGAGCTCATCAAATGAAAATTCCACATGCTGAATTGTAGAATTAACAGCTTCAAGCAGTCATCAAGCATGGTTTTTCATTTTTTTGTGGACTATTTTTGTCCCAATATATAAGATTTTAGAAGGTGTTTTTGTGCCTGTACTTGTGAAGAGCTGGGACTCTATCCTTCTAAGATATTGATAATTCTCCTGGTTTTTGCCCTGTGCTTTTAAAGGGTCTCTTCTTTTCTTAAGTATTTAACTTGCTGGATATTTATCTGAAGTATCTTGTTAAGTTTAGTTTCTATATAGAAAATGATACGGACAAGACTGACATGGAAGAAATTGGGAGTAAACCCCAAAACATATGTAAATAAAAATAAAAAGTTAAGGATAACAAAGTGAGTGAGAAGGCAGATGTGAACAAGGTGTTAATTGATACCAAAATGACTAGCTATATCTTAGCACTTGGTAGCCAACTTAAGTTGGGGGGTAGAAAAGAGATTTTGAGATTACAAGACTCTTCTGTTCCTTCCCTCAGCTTCTCTCCTATACAGGAGAGGAAAGATGGGAGTTTACAGAAAATTACAGAACAACACTAACTGTTGAAAACTATAAACATTTTGGAGGAGGGGTCAGGAGATAATTTAAGGGGGGGAAGGAAAATTATGGTGATGAATGACTCTGAAAGAACCTAGAGGATCTAATGTTGAAGGAATTGAATTAAGGGGTGAATTAAGTTATGCACAGAGTAATGGCAGAAAGGAGTTGACAGATAAATCCCATCAATGCTCCAGTGCCTCTTTTCTGGGGGAATTTGAGACTTGTTTAACTCCTTATATACTGAGACCAAGACTGTACCCCACCCCAGGCAGCATCCAGATATCTTGCATGTAATAAATGACCAAGAAAACTATGGGACAGCAAGTGAAGTTCCCGTGCAAGCACAATATACTGAGGGATTAAAAAACTTGTTGGTGGAAATTAAAGATGGTATATTGGTAAATAATGAGTTACTTGAACATTTTACATCCCTAATATGGGATATTTAGGGGAGAAAATGATTTCAGATGATACAAAAGGAGGAATAGTGGGGAATAGACTAACTGATGAAAAATATCATAAAACAATTAAACAAGTTACAAAGGAAATAGGGGAGAAGGAAATAAGGGAGACCCATCATTTTGTGGAGGGTCTAAAGAAAAATAAGATGAAAAATAAGGCAGAGGCTAAGAAGAAAGGAGGAGATGGAGGTAGTAGAGAGAGAAAAAAGCCTGAAAGAAATAGGTTGAACACCAGAGAGGAGTTATTGGAAGAAGCGGTAGTCTTGAGAAGATTAGGAAAGAAGGAAGTAAGGTTAGGAACAGTAGAATGAATAAAGGTTCAACTGAGAAGAAAGTTGAAACCCCAGGGAAAAAGGACCATGGGGATACTAAAGAATATTTTATAGAAAGAGATGAAATTCTGCCATGTATTTTTTTAAAGGAATCCCTAAGAATGGGAATGAAAATACTGTGACCCTAAAACTCCATGTTTATAACATATATAATGGGATTATGGGTAAAAAATGTGCCTGGAATGACATTAGATCAACTTATAGACATCAAGTTGGAAAGGAAAAAGGATGGATCTGTATGATATTAAAGAATAAAAATGTCAGTCAGACCATCCTAGATCATAGACAGTTGTTTAACGATATTGGGGTGAAGGCTGAGACAACAGTTTTAGCTGAAAACATGGTAGTAACAGCTGTAGAGAGAACAAGAGAAGAAAGAGTAAGAATTACTGAAAAAGCACATGAGGTAGAAAAGAAGAACAGAAAAGTACAAAAGAAAATATCCCACTATATGAAACCTGTAGAGCAGGATCATTCTTTGCTCTCAGATGATAAGAGGGGAAGAAGAAACATACAGAAATTAGAGGAAGAAAGAGAAGGTGGCAGAGAATAAATAGGAGCTATGTTTTAGAATCCTCAGACATCTCTGGGTCATCTTTAGTTCTACATACAACTGTAGGAAATTCTATAGCATCTGAGTTTAATCTAGGGGATAGCTCTGCTTTTGTACTGGATGAGACATGGAATGAGAATTGACAGTTCATTGATGTAAAAGGTAATATTTCTGAAAGTGAGATCCTTTGCTGGAATATAGCAGGTTTAAAGGGGAAACTGAAAGACAGTGGGGGTACTGAAATTTATAGAGACTTTCTCTATCATATTAATCTAAGAAACAGGGATGGTGGAAATACAGAGTAATTATATAGAAGGTTATCAAGGGTGGTGTATTCCAGCAAAAAAGAGGAAAATGTATGGAAGAGCCTCTGGAGGGATAACAACGTTCATAAAATCCACCTCTGATTTGTCTGCAAAATGCATATGGTGTGATAAAAAGTATTATATTTTGACACTAGAGGTATCTTATAAGTGTAGTATAATATGCATAGTGGTAAATGTATATTTCTCACCAGACACCAATAAGTTTCCAATCAAGAATGTCCTTGAACACTTTGGGGAGGTAATCCAGAATATTGGATTAGAGTACCCAGGGAAAATGTTAATTATTGGCGGAGACTTTAATGTTAAAATAGGTGAAAGAACTGAAGATTGTACTCAGAAATGGAGTCTGGATGACATGCTTAGAATCCCGTTAAGGGTATCCAGGGATAAGAAAGTAAATAAACATGGGGAAATGTTGTTAGAAACTATGAATAAGCTGAATTTAAGAGTTGTGAATGGAAGAAGTAAGGGGGATAGAGCTGGAAATTGCACATATGAATATAAGAAGGGATGTTGTGTACTGGACTATATCCTGGTAGATATATATTCCTTTAGAGATGTAGAACATTTTGAGGTTATTGATAATTGGGGCAGTGATCATTATCCATTAAGAATTAAGCTTAATCAAACAGTGGGTTTGGTTGGTGAAAATAAACAACAAAGGTTGATTATATATAAAGAGATGCAACTTAGAGGATCTAAATGAACTAAATGGTCAAAAGTAGACCCAGTCCTAATGAAAAATGTCTTGAGGTATAAAAATATTACTAAATTAAAAGAACAAGTAATAGTGAATCTAAAGGCCCAATTAACCGAGGAGGGTAAGGGTTGTTCCTTAGATAAAATTCCAAAACAATATCAAGAAATTGAACAAGAAATTATCTGTGAAATAAGGAAGAGGTCCCTAAAGGAAAAGCAGCAAAATATTACAGACGGGGCAAAATGGTATGATAGAGATTGTTGTGAAAAAAGGACAATGATCAGGAAAATAGGAAGGAGAATAAGAAAATATAATAATATAGAAGATAGGATAGCAATACAACATTTAAAAGTAGAATATATGCACCTGCTTGCAAAGGAAAAAAAGATGTTAATAGTTATCAGTGAAGTTGCCTTCAGAGGGCTCTCAAATTGAAAGATAATGTCACTTTTTGGCAGCTTGGTGCATTTGGTGTAGAAGATGGAATGCATAATGTATTAGGTTTAATTCCTGGGAGTGAATTGGAAGAATATTTTGAAAGAATCTTTAATAAAGAATACAGGGATGATCTGAATGGTGAAATTAATCAAGTTAAATATCATAGGGAGGTTTTACAAATTTCAAAAAAAGAGGTGGTGGGAGCAATCCTTGCTCAGAAAAAGAACAAGGCAGCAGGGGTAGATGAGGTGAGTGCTGATCCTGAAAGGTGGGCTGAGATATTGTTGGGAGTATTTCAAAATATTCTTAAATATAAAAAGATCCCAGAAAATTGGAAAACTAGTGTTATAGTCCCTCTACATAAGAAGGGTTCACTGCACTTACCAGAGAATTATAGACCCATTTATCTCTTGAGTATTAGTCTCAAAATATTTTCCAGAATAATCCTAAAATAGAGTCCAGTACTGGTTAGAGGATCAGAAAGTAATATCAAAATTCCAGGTGGGTTTTCAAAAAGGGAAATCTACCGTAGATCAAATGTTTATCTTACTTTATATCTTAGGCAAGTATACTCAATTTAACAATGGGAAAATATATGCAGCCTCTATTGACATCAAATCTGCATTTGATTCTGTTCATAAGGAGTCTTTATGGCATACTTTGGAAAATAAAAGCTTGGAATCACAATTGTTGGAAGTTATTAAGATTTTACATGAAGATAACAACATTGTCATTAGATGTAGTATAGATGGTACAGTAACAAATATTTAGGAGTTAAAATGTGGTTAAACAGGGCTGCTTACTTGCACCTTCATTGTTCAATTGTTATATAGATTCAATAGTGGGGGAATAAGAGAGTATTGAGAGCTTTCCACCAAGAATAAATGGAATACCCGTAAAAATTCTATTATACGCAGATGATGTGGTGTTACTTGCTCAAACCCCATTAGGATTAAAAATATCAACATTAACAACTTTAAATGCAGTAAAGAAACTAAATATGGAGTTAAATTTGGGAAAAACCAAGATTGTGGAATTTTAATAAAAAAAGGGAAAAGAAGAGCATTCTGGGAAATAAATGGGTCTAGAATAGAGGTAGTGGATGAATTCAAATATTTAGGGGTGGTTTTTAGCAATAATGGTAAATGGGATAAGCAGGTTAAAAGGGTGAAAGATAATGCAATTAAAACACCTAATGGCATTACATGTTTTGCCCAAGTTATGGCAAATGATTCCTTTTTGGCACAATACCGTTGCCTTGTGGCAAAAGCACACTCGCAATTAATGTATGGTGCTGAATTATGGGGCTTGTGTTGTAAATTCAAAGATTTTGAAGTGATACAAAATCAATATCTGGAAAAAGTTTTGGGAGTTCCCCGATATACGTCAAATGCTTTGGTAAGGGCGGAAACTGGCACGGTATCCTTGTATGCAACTATTGTAAAAAAATGTATTGCTTATTTGAAAAAAATTAGATTTGCCTCAGTGGACAGCTTGCTCTTTAATTGTTGAACAGAAATAACTCAAAGCCAGGAGAGATTATTGTTAACTTGGGAGGAAAACTTAATGAGGTACTGAATAAGTATAGGCTTGAGCATAATGCAGTTTTGAGTTGTGCAACTAACCCTATTAGATTTGCACAAGAAGCAACTGAAAGAGTTCTGGATATAATAAAACAAAAAGATCTAGAAAATATAAGATTAGCCTGGAATACCGAAAACATGAAAAATATCAAATCTTCGTTTGAAGTGGAACGATATTTATTATCAAACGAGAATAAAAAATATAGAACGCTTTGACATTATTAAAAATGGGCTTGTATACACAATGGGGAAATTTAAAATACAATGGAAGTTCTGCTCAATCCTGTACTTTGTGTACAAATTCAAAAATGTGCTTGTTTCACCTAATCTTAGATTGCCCTGAACTCTAGAAGGAAAGAAGTGATACTATTGGGAATGTGTTTCAAAATTTAGGGGGGTACACAAAAGAAGAGCAGCTGAATTTCATATGTAACACAAAAAATGAAACTAAGATCTTTGCATTTGCCAGTTTTGCTTATTTGATTGCCAAGCGATGTAAATGGAGGCTTTAAAGTATGCATATTTATAAGGAGAAGTTTCTGAGTGATAGGTGGTACATGTTATGTGTTAATATGTATGTGGTGACATGTATGAATATATGTATGACTCTGGTGACATTCAGCAGGCCAGACCTGGGTTTGAATCCCACAGCTTCCACTTGCATACTGTGTGACACTGAGCAAGTCACTTAACTTCCCTGTGCTCCCAGGTCACTCCCGTAAAAAAGCTTTCTGCTTAGTATGCTACTCCTGGTTAAACAACTAAATAAATAAATAAATAAATGAAAATGTATGTGTCGGTTTTTAAATGTATGTGTTGTAACGGAATTATATGATTTTAGCATATTACATGTAATAAATGTTATTTTTTATACATGGTGGAAATAATAGACTTGAACTTTAACTTGAACTTGAATATTGCTAACCAGTAGTACTTTGGGGTAACAATAGAGGTTTTCAGAAAGTTATGCTAAGCATTGCCTATTAGCTAATGTCAGTAGGTGACATGTTAAGACCACAAATTAAACACTACCTCATAATGCTATGTTCCCTTATACTGTGATCTGAAAGCAGTCTCCATGAGGTTTACTAGAGCATGTAGGTCTACATAGTCCCCCCTTGTTTCTTGAATAAGGAGGCAACAACAGATATGGGTAGTAGGTTAGTATGATATTATTCAGTTACAGTCCAGCTTCACAAGCTTTGTAGAGAAAAATAAGTTTTTCAAGGAGTTGCTTGAGAGTATGTCTTACACAGCATAAGGTAATAATCATTAAACATTTTAAAACACTTGAAGAATAACAAAACCTTTAAAAGTGAGTTCTAAGTCAGTATTGTATAATGCAGTGGAGAGTTCTCCATTATGAAACAGAGAATTCAAAGAATTACAGGCTTTAGTAATAATAGGCGCTATGCATGAAGGGCCCCAGTAAATGAATTGAGCAGTAGTACTCACTGCGTCTCACTATGTGGTGCACACAGCACAGTGGTAGACACAGATGGGGAATGAGGAGGCAGGGGAGTGAAAGGTGACCATGCTAGTGGTGGCACACTTTCCTGGTCCTCCAACTTCAGCAGCGGGCAGGTGGTGGCGATGGTAAAAGACATCCATCACAACTATGCCAGACTCTGCAGTGCCCTGGCACTGACCACAGCCCTGGAGGTGAAGGCCAGGATATTGCTGGACATACAGGCCAGCATCAGTACTCCTGGGTCTGAAGCGAGAACAATCACGGTCATAAAACATAAGTGGCGTGACCTCAACATGGCTGTGAAGAAGAAGCCAGAAGCTGGCAGACAGCAGTGGCACGGAAAGGGTGGAGGGTCACCATCCCACTATGCCCAACTGAAGCCCATAGAGCATACAGTGGTGAAGACCCTCTCTGAGGTGCCCGTCCATGGTGAGGACAGAGGGGTGGACAGCCTGGCAGGTAGGGGACATGCATTGGGGTCATGGGGGGTGGTATGATGGACAATAGACTGCTGGCATAACGCTATCATTCCCTCCCCGCAGGTATGACCCCAATGCCACAGAATGCAGCAGCGCACAGGACACTGCCCGAGTAACCTGCCATGGAATGCCCAGCCAGGGGCTGTGCCGTGCAGCTGGAGGACTCATCTGGTAAGTAAAGGGGGTCAAAACCCAACATTGGCAATGTGGTAGGTGTATATGAGTGGTATACTGACAGCAGCAGCCTCTGTCGCAAGAGGGAAGGAGATGGACATGGAGACCCAGCATTACAGTGAGAGCAAGGGGAAGCACATGGCTGCCCTAATGGATGATGTGGACAGCAACACCCAGATCGATGGACTACTGGATGAAAGGTCAATGGATGCCTGAGTGACCAGACAGGAACAGCCTCATGGTGCTGCAACCTACATTTTAGGCATGGGCACTGGTGCCACACCAGTCACATCACAAAAACACAGCACCACCAGGAGCTAACCAACCCACAGCCCCTGACAACAGTGGTGACGCGGGCTCTCTCCACAGGACCCACCAGATGCAGACAGGCACCACAGCATAACCCATACTTTGTGGAGCAGTACCGTGTGCTGCAGTAGCTGGAGAGGGACAGGCTTGTGGAACAACAAAACATGACTGTAGCAATATTGACGCTCATTGCTGTGGCAAGGGACAACAGCGCTGACATCATATGGGGTGCCATAGCACAGGAGTAGATCCTGCAACACCTCCATAACACGCCTGCTGCACACCCTGCCACAGTCCCCCCAGAACAGTGCCCACACACCGGCACCATGGGCACACAGTCCACGGGCACAGATCATGGCCCTGAGCAGGCTGTGAGTGGGACCGAGGGGACAGAGGCTGACACCTGCAGAGATGTACATTGTACACCACCATGCCCAGATGGTGCTTCATCATGAGGTACAACAGGGGACACAACAATCACCTCCAGCCAGGACAGCACAGCAAATGGTACCCCGCAGTGCATGGATGACACACAGGGTTGTGAAGGTTGCAGGGGTCACAGTGCTGCACTTGGATGTGTGGCATCTATGCAGCTTGGCACATGAGCCTTGGCATGGCTTCAGTCACAACCCAATGGCACTGGGCAGTGAGGGTACCCACACCACACACATGTACAGTCCCAACACACATGTCCCAACCCCCCCAACCCCTGACACAGGGCCACTCAGCATAGGGCATCATCATTGTGGCCCACCACCCCGGCACAACTGGCTGGTCCACACAGCACACAACATGGCATCAAAGTGGTCACTGCATCCCTGAAGAAGTAGCCCCCCCATGGGCACTGCACACAGCACAACCCAAAGGCCTGTCACCATGCAAAGGTACCAGCGACAAGTGTGCACCATGCCTCATGGCCACTCTCCATACCCTGTTCTCTGAGGGGTACGACATCACCACCATCATCATCCTGTGGGTCAACTGGTGGCACCATCAGCAGTGGCACATCAGCATGCTTGGCTATGTTGTGCAACATGCAGCATACTGTGAACACCCTGCATGCCTTGGCAGGTGGCAGCTTGATGATGCCTCCTGAGTGATCCAGGCACTGGAATCATAACTTGAGCTGCCTGATTGTCCTTTCAATGGTGCCCCTGGTCCTCCTGTGTGCCATATTTTACCCCTCCTCTGCCTGCGATATTGGAGAAAGTATAGGTCCATGAGGTATGTCCTGAGTGGGTAAGTGCTGTCATCTGCAGTGAAATAGACAACAGTGTGAGTGGAATGCCACAGTTCAACAACAATGTGGACATGGCATGGCCTGACCTCATATTCACCCAGTAGCCACCCCTAACTGGGCCCATAATGGATCAATGCCCCGATCTCTGAGGCATCCAGGATGAATGAATCATGGATCAATCTGGGGAATCTCACACACACATTCGTAAGACTCCATTGGCATCGCAGATGAACTGGCAATTAATACTGTGAAAGCTTTTTCTGTTTCAGTATGCCTCTTCATTTGCTGAGGGTGACAGGATGGTGATGTGTGTACCGTTAATCACCATGACAATGTTGGGCATGCAGTGCATGCCATAGAATGGCCACTTCATGATGTGCAGCTCCTGCTCTGTCTTGGCCATGTATATATGGTTCCAAATATGTGCCAGCAATGCATCAGTTACCTGGGCCATTACATGTGACACTGAGGACTGGCAGATGCCCATGGTGTCACCAGTCACATGCTGGAATGAGCCACTGGCATAATAGGAGAGGTCACACATGACCTTGGTCTCCACCATCATCTCCCTTGAGTGTTGGGTACATGGTGCTGTGTCAGTATGGACCAAATCACACAGCCATGTGGCAGTCGGCCATGGAAAGTGGAAGTGTTCAAGGTGGTGTGTATTCCACCATCCCATGGCATCAACCCTGTCCTGAAACACTCTGGGATGCGGTAGTCTGTCTGTGCACTTGTAGGCCTTCGCCTCCAGTAGAGGGACATGCATGGTCACACTTGGACACATCCTGTACCACCAATTCATCTTCCCTGGCTATGGTGCAGCACTGATTCGGTCCCCTATATGCAGCTCAGTGGATGATTGTCACCCTATAAGGGTTTGTGTCTTGGAATGCTATCAGTACGGACATAGCACAGGGCTAACCATGTGACAGGTGACCAGACACACTGACAGACCTGTGTAGTGTATGCAAGGTGGTGCAGAGATGATGTATGTGGTCCTGGATCGGATGGCTCTCTTTCCCCTGCACCTCTTCCATGTGTCAGAGGACAATTCTACTGACAATTGGGGCACCGGGACTCTGTGGTAGGCCTGCAGCTATGGCCAGGTTGGTTCAGCAGCCATTGCATGTATCACTACATGGCATTGCCCTGTGCAGGCCATGTGATTGATCATCTCTCACCTAGTTGTCCACACAGGCTGGGGGTGGCATGCCAGAAAAACTGGAGCTGTGACTGCTGGAGCAGCCTGATGATGCCCTCTGTTACATCTGGGCACCAGGGCAGCAGAGGTGGAGGTACCGGATGGTGTTCCTGGGCTACATTATGCTCATGAATGATGGGTTCATGCTGTACTATGAAGACAGGCAATACAGGTACTGGGGGGTGTACGTTCTGTCCCGGTAAGTATGGCTGGCATTGCCTGGCAGGTATGACCCTGCCAGGCCAGCGGGTTGTTATGATCTGCTATTGATCTGTCCCCATTCCCTGCAACATTACAGGGGTCCAGTACAGTGCATGATGCTGAACAATCAGGGTCTGCCATCACAGGATGATGAGAAGGATGAAGGCAACAGTGACCGACCATGACTGTGATGAGTACCAGACAGGTAGACTGTGTGTCTACTGGAGGCAGGCATGTGTTATGGCCATTTGGACTCTTTCGGACATGCTGTGTGGAGGGGTGTGCATTTATCCTATGGGGGTGGGTAGCTGTTGTGCTGGGGGGGTTCTACAGTTCCAGTTCATTTGTCAGTGTGCCAATAAACTGTTATTACCTTTCAAGTGTGTGGTTCTTGACTACAGGGGGGTGGGCATGGGTAGCCTCAATATGGCGGTACTGTGTGCCATTCACAGCTGGTGCACCGGGGTGGTGGATGGGCACTTGAATTGCCCATACGATGCAGTGCAGTTTGGCATCCACACATGTCATGCCCACCCCGCCTGTCCAGCAGCTGTGCCCATTGTGTACAATGCCACGTGCCATGGCTTGTGCCCTGTGGTGCACGTGGCCATGGTCACATGCTGCATGATGGCACTTGCACAGAGGACATGCCACACAGCCATTGTGTGGACTGTTCATATCTGTACAGCAGTCCCAGCACCTGGGTGACTGCCGTATGGCTTTCCCTGGCACCATACGGCTGCCATGCTGTACGGGGACATGCCATATAGCTTCCCCTGGTGCCATGTGGCCACCATACTGTATGGGGACATGTTGTATAGCTTCCTCTGGTGTCATGTGTCCACCATGCTGTATGAAGACATGCCGTATGGCTTCTCCTGGCATCATGTGGCCACAGTGCTGTATGGGAACATGCCATATGGCATCCCCTGGTGCCATGTAGTCACCATGCTGTACTAGGACATGCCGTATGCTTCCACAGGTGTCATGCTGTATGTGGACATGCTGTATGGCTTCCCCTGTTGCCGTATGGCAGCCATGCTGTACGGGGACATGCCGTATGGCATGCCCTGGCACCATGTGTCCACCATGCTGCATAGGGACATGCCGTATAGCTTTCCCTGGTGCCATGTGGCTGCCATGCTGTAGAGGGGCATGCCATATGGCTTCCCCAGTGGCCGGTCAGGCTGGCTTGACATGGTGCCACACTGCATGGTGGTGCCATGCCTCTGTTGTGTGCCATACAGCAGGGTCATGGTGTCCACCCTGCACTGTTGCTTGCCCAGAGCTGCAGTGTTACATGGGGGGAAGGCTACACCACCATGCCTGACAAGTGCATGGATGGTGGTTGTGCCTATCTGTGTACCACCTCTCATCATGGTACTGCCACCATCCCTTCCTGTGCACACCTGGGGTGTCTGCTGTGTCCACGTTGGGTGGCAGGCCAGTGGTATGGGTGGGCACTGCACTACTGGCAGATGGGCATGGTCCATCTAGGTTCATTCCCTGTTGGCTGAGTATCTTTACATCAGCCCCTACCCTGGTGTAGTTCTGCTTCCCTGGTTCTGCATGGATGCATGTCATTTTTTTTTTCTTCATTCTCGCAGGTCCACTTTATGCACCCATTTCTGTGGCCATGCCCCCATGGTTCTGCTGAACATATGCCTCATGGTAGGCTGTGCAGTTTCCCTCTGCACACCTGTTGTGCATACCACATTGTGTAAACATGTGCGCTTTGTTGTCATTTTCTGTGGTGCGTGCTCTTCCACACCATGTGCAGCATTTGTGCATATCACCCATTGTTGCTAATATGAATCAAATGTGTATCCTTTCTAAGAGAGTTCTGAGATTAAGTGTAAGTGGATCAATAAGTACATTAAACACAAGTATATACTAAGAAATAGCAACAAGATAGTCAGGGTCACTATCAATGTAATCTGGTTCCAGGGGGGGAACAGGGATGATAACCATATGGCCAATGACAGTGCTCTGCTGGGGAACAAAGCAGAAGCTAGGCATAGAAACGTTGCATATCAAAGGTCCATATGACAGAGTCTTATGATTGGTTGCAACACAATACAGTCCATCAGAGTTGTATGACACACACTTCAGGAAGATGCCACTTGGTGAGGAGAATAGGGAAAATAAAGAATGAGTTGGTGATTTTACTGGTGAGGCATTGAATGTCTTCAGGAGAGGTGGCCATTACAGACTTACAGTCTGGCTTAGATGTCATTGGTTTGTCATCAGCAGATGTTGACGTAGCAGTTGCATTAGTATAGGACCAGTCCATAAAACTTGGAGAGTAACCAGAAACAGGCTTCATTACATCAAACACATCATATCTGCATAGGTAATGGTAGAACCTCTTTGTGCAAATGTCAGTGTGCAGGGCTACCCAAGCATCAAGTTGAGAATGAAATACCAGCAAAGGAGGTAAGTCCATACATTCTCAGTAGATGTTGCCTTCTAGATGGCCCATGGAATGGATGGTTGCCAGCTTGTCAAAGAAAGAAGATTCTGGATCAAAGCATGGATGAGAAACTGTAAAAATCACATACACTGTATCTTTCAAAGTGCATTGGCATGTGTCATAATAAGATCCCTGGATTGAGTGATGTGTAACATATCCCAATTTCCTTGCTGTGGCTAGGGAAAAAGAAACAGTTTTATCAATACGTTTATTGGTGCATATAAGTGTGTGGCAACCAGGGCAATACCATTTGGTCATACATCTACCATGGATCAAATCTGGGATCTTACCTGATTCCAAATCCCAGAAGAGATTGGTTATTGTATTAATAGCAAAGTTACCATAAGCTGAACAAAGAATTTCTCTGCCTATGGGATGCTATGTAGCTTCTTTATTATTCTGAAAAATCTACTTATTTTATTCTTGGACTCATTAAACAATAGAGCAATATTGTGCATGTTGTATTTTGTAAATCTTTCTTGTGAAATTCCATCTATACCATGTAGCACCATAGGTTGCATTACATTTTGACCCAAACCATCATTTAATTTGTGCCTTTGACTCTTAATTGTAGCCAAATCAGTTCAATTCCAAATAGACATTCCAGTGCCAAATACATCTGTAACAGCACCTGTTGTGCCTGCTACATTTGCATAGGCTGCCCTTTTGGGGCATCAGAACACACCTAAATGTTCCATGGTATGGGGCCCGGCTATAGGATCTTATGTACTTGCTTGATATGCTGCCATTAAATCTAACAGCATTACTTCATGAAATTTATATGCATTAGTTGATGAGCACAAACCAAATTTAGCCATGTTTCAGTGAGAGGGTCAGACCACTGGCACATGCATGAAGTGCACATTATTAATGAGATTCCAGGCAGGGAATTTGCTACCAGGCCACTAGGAGGACCTGGCTCCTGGATCGGGCATTGGTTAAGATCATCTTCTGATGGTGGGAGTAAAGGTAAAGTGAGGAAAAGTGCAGCACTTGCCATGGAATGGGAAGAGCAACATTTATGGGGATTGCCATTCGGGAACTTTGTGAAAAAGTCTGGGTTCATCATAGTTGTAAGGTTATAAAGGCCTGAGTCCTGCTGTTGGGTTTGGTGGATAGATAAAGTTCCATTAGGGGCAATGCAGGTATTTGACCAACCTTGGAAAGTCCCTTTTGAAAGGCAGGCCACAGGAATTTGTGGTCCATTTGTGGTATCTTTTTTCCACTCAACTTGTAGGGTATATTGGTCAGGGGACACCACCATTGCATTAAGATAGGCATCTTTACCTTCTCAACAGCAACAACTTTTAAGGGGAAAGTTGATAGCCACACCAGTGGCAGTATTGGATGGCGGAGGCCTCTGAGAGGTTTCATGGGTCAGCAGATGAAGAAGCAGGTGTGCTCGGGTCTTCTCAATATGGGTTAGCTCTCTTCTGCTTGCCAGCACCTGTAGGAAAAGAAAGAGGCACATCATGGTTTCTGAAAAGACAAGAAAACCAAAACAAGGTTCAAATCCCCTCCTCCCCAGGGTGAAGAGGGAATTTATTTTGATCAATAGTTTAGTCACCTTTGTAAAGTTTAAATTGGTTCACATGGAACCACTGATCAGTTGGCCTTTTGCGGTCAGTAATGCATACTTGGTACACTGCTGGGTTCAGTTTGTTGATGATCTCATAGGGGCCCTCCCATTTATTCTAAAATGGATGGGCATGTGTGGCACATTTTAGCACAATGACTTGCTCTCCTACTTGCCAATCAACTTCTGTTACATTTTTGTCAAAGTACATTTTGGGTAATTGTTATGCATAGCTTAAATTTTGTGCTGCAAACAGATGAATTTTTATCAGGTTGTCCTTCAGTTGTTCCACATACTGTAGGTGTCCATTGACATTCCGCATGCAGTAGGGGTTTTGAGATCAGTCCACAGATGCTCATGTAGTCTCATCTGTCTACCGGCCATTATCTCAAAAGGAGTATTCCAGGTAGTGGTTGCTGGGGTTCCTTTGATTGCCATTAGAAGTGAGGGCAACATGATATCCCAAACTTTATGATTTCACTTGCAAATTTGCACACAAGTTTAATCTGTCTATTTGCCCTCTCTCCCTTTCCTGAGGATTGGGAATGATATGTAGTGTGAAATCTCTGACTGGCTCCTAGCGAATTCAGACATTCTTGCATCTACTCATCTGTAAAACTGGTACCCTTGTCAGAGTCTACCTTGAGTGGTAGGCTCCACCTGGTAAATACCTAATCTACTAGGATTTTGGCAGTTTTTTTTTGCTGTTTTTGTTTGACATGGAAAGGCCTCTATCCATTTGGAAAAGAGGTCTGTAATCACAAGTGCATACTTGTTGTTTCTGCTAGTGGTGGTTAGTGGTCTAATGAAATATATCTGAATTGCATTCCAAGGGCCTGAATACCTTTGACACAATAATTTGGCATTTTTGGTGCCAGGAATGAGGTTGTTTTGTGTGCACGGTATGTAATAGTCCACATAGTGTTGGACATCCACTTTCATTCCAGGCCACCATCCAGTAGTTCTCAATCTCAGCTGGGTCTTATCTATCCCTTGGTGTCCAACTTTTGGGGTATCATGGACCTAATGTATGACTCAGGTCTGACTACAATAGGTATAATCCAAAGCTTCTGGTTGTCAAATTTTTCAGATTGGTAAAATACCAACTGTTGATCTTCAAAGAGGTGGAGGCAATCTGCATGTCTTTTGAATGGATTGTTCATAGACATCTCTTTCTCTGTATCCTTGGAGAGGTAATGAAATAACTCTTTGATTTCTGGGTCTGCCTCTGTACTGCATAGAGATTCAGAGGGACTATCCCTGCTTTCTTGTTGACTACCACTATGTGTGCCTCATTTAGAGGGGGCATGATCCATACCCTCCCAGAGCACTGTCCTTGGCCATGGTGTCTGCTCAATCATTTTGGTCATGAAAGGGTTCAGCTTTAAAGAGGCCTTTTACCGTGTAGATGTACAGCCTGAATAGAAATTGTTCAGCAAGACTAACAATGTAAATGAACAGATCCCTGTATTTTACTGGAGTACCCTCTGAGGAGGCAAAATCATGTGTTTTCCAGAATGGAAGAAACACCGTTGAAGAGTTATACACCAAGGAGAAGTCAGGCAAGATAGTGGTATCTTCTTTTCCTTGTTGTACCACTTCCAGAGTACATGCCACAGCTGCAAGTTCTACAAACTATAAAGACCGAATAATACATTTTCTGGATACTTAGATGGTATTTCCTGCTGTTATTAGAACCAGGACCCCAAAACCTGCAATTAGTTCTCCCTCAAAGTATGAGAAGGACGCATCTGTAAAGATGTGGCAATATACAAGATCTGTTAAGATTATTTCTGTAGCTGGTAGAAATGGGCCTGGTTCTGGCAAAACTGGTGGTTGTAGGCCACACTCATGAGGTTCTCCTTTGTATTGGAGGCCATGTGCCAAAATGGATGGCATTTTGGTGGGAAGGACAGTGATGCCTTGATCTTGCAACAGCAGTGACCAATGAATGAATCTGGTATAGACACATTTCCATCTTTAATTCTATCATTTAACAATAAGTTGGTTGGGGTGTGGTTGGTGTTTAACACAACTGTAGAAAACCCCATGATATAGGAGAAATGTTTGACAGCCCAAAAAGGTTGCCAACAGGTCTCTTGCACAAATAGTACTTCTGTCCCACAGGGGACAGCATTTGCCAGGCATAGGCAATGGGGCATGAGGGTTCCATTTGCCTTTTGTGCCAGAACTACTGAAATTCCTGCCTCTAAGGTGACAATTTCCTGATGGAATGGAAGGTCTTGATTTGGGTTGACTAAAGCTGTGGCTGTGGCCAATGTTTGTTTCAAAGAAGTAACAGCAGCAGTATGCCCGGGTCCCCAGTGCCAGGGCACATCCTTTTTCAGTAGTTCATACAGAGGTGTGTCCATTTGTGCAAAACTGGAAAAAGAAATCCCTGGAGTAGTTAACCATACCCAGGAAACATCTCAGAGTAGCCACACTAGTTGGTAGTGGCAAATTATGGATGACCTTGTCCAGGGTAGGGCTTCTGCCCTCAATGGTTATGTGCAAGCCCAGGAAGGAAATTTCTGGCTTGCATAGTTGTACTTTTGCAGGATTGCATTTGAGGCATGCCCTTGTCAGTATGCCTAGAAGTTCATCCAGGAGCTTCAGATGACTGTCCAAAGTCTGTGTTACCTGCAACAGATCATCCACATACTGCAAGGGGCATATTGGTGCTGAGAAGTTTCTGATATCCTCCCTCATATGGATATAGAAGTGGGAGGGTGAGTTTTGGAATCCCTCTGAGAAGTAGTTCCACATATCCTGGTGCCCCTTAAAAGTGAAAGCCAATTTGTATTGGATCTCAGGGGCAAGTGGAAGAGACCAAAAACCATTGGAGATGACCAAAGCAATGAACCACTTATGTTCAGGTTTGAGAAGTTTAAACATGTCTGGGGCAGATGCCACAGTAGATGTACAACGGGGAGCGACTTGGTTGAGTCTTCTGTAGTCGATGGTTGGCCTCCAACTGTTATTAGACTTCTTAACTGGCCAATTGGTAGAGTTGACTGTGGAAACACAGGGCCAAAAAACCTCTTGTTTCAAGAGGGAGTCAATGGTTGCCCTCAAGGAGGGTATTGCCTCTGCAGGAAATGGATATTTTCTTTGCCTGGGTAGCTCATCTCCAGCTGATGGATGAGAGTGTTCATTCTCCCACAGTCATGTCTGTGTTTTGCAAAGGCTGCTGTGTACCTTTCCAGAATTTGTTTGAGCTCAGAAAACAGCTCATGATTTTGCATCATGACTATGACGTCATATGCTGCATCATTTAGTTCCACTGTGGCCACTACATGTGAGTCTGATATGAACAGCATTTGGAGTAATAGCCGGTTGGCCAAATCCACCACACACCCATAGTGTGCAAGGAAATCCACTCCCAGGATGCGTTGGTGTTGACGTAACACCATTAAATCAAAGCATTGTTTGATTTGCAGAGTGTCTATTGCCATGGGTATTGGCTTTGACCTATAAGTTGTTATTACAGTCTCCTTAAAGGTTTGGGTGGATGTGGATTTTCTGTTGATCATGGAGACAGTTGTGGACCATCTTGATGTAACACAGAAACTGTAACACCCAAGTCTAGAAGTAGTTTGAGCTGGTGTCCCCCACCCAGTGCTTCCATAGGAGTGTGGCCAAAATCATCAGTCACAATGGTAGTGACTATGTATACTCGGGCCTGACACTATCATTCCAATCCATCTTGGCCTGCATCACCCAAAGGGATCATCCCTTGAAGCATTTGTTCTACTTTTGAATATGAAGATTTCTGCTTTTGAGGCCTCTCACTCTCCTTGGGCATTTCCTCTGCTGGAAGGATCAATGGAATTGTGACCACAGTTCATGCCACTAGGTTCATTGCTACAGACTGAATCTTGGTAATAAATTCCATGAGCCAATTGTTTTGCTTGGCTAGGTCTTTGTAAGAAGGGCCTGGCCTCTTCCCTTTGTATCTACCGTTCTTATCCATGTTCTGCTGGTTTTGCTTGGGTTGGTATTTCTTATCATTTCTGTTGTTGGTATTGTACCTGCTCCCCTTCTGGTTGAGACTTCTTTGGTTTGCCTTCTACCTTGTACTGGGTGGACAGCTTGGTGCTGGGCATCAACACAACCACTTTGACCTTGGATGACATCACATCCCGAATGAAAATTTGTAAGGCCTGTTCTACTCATTCCAAAATATTGTAGAAGTGGTCCCATCCTGGGAACACCATTGCTTCCACCTTCTCAAAGAGGTGTGGCTACAAATGTTTCAAAAACAAACTTTTGTACTCAATTGAATCTTGGTCTGAGTCCTCCCAAGCCATGGTCTTGCCGATTTGGTAGGCCAGCCACTGGTGACTGTCATATTGGGTGGTTCTTTAACATACTGTTTAAAGGGATGGGCTATCATTATACCAATGAGACTGGGGTCATTCACTGCCAGAAGGGTGGCAGTGACTCTTCCAAATTTGGCCTCATTGTTTGACTGGACAGCTTCGGGCAGTTTAGCCCAAACAGTTGGGTCAATGGTTTATCTTAGGATCTGAAATCTATGCTCGGGGAAAGACTGAGCATCTCAAAATGACTTTTCACTCTTTTCAGGTGGCAACTCAAATTATCAGTGGGACTCATGTGGACCACCTTGTCCATGATCATTTGAATGGCCTGTGTGAACTGCAGAGAATTTGGGGAATGCCCATCTCGATCATTGGCGATCGTCTTGATGACAGCTTCAGCCATGGCCATGGACATGCCCTGAGTGAGGGTTTGCTTTTTCACCTCCTTTTTATGCATGTCGGTCATGGCCTGTCAGACTGCCATTAGTGGTGGATGAAGCTGGCTCAGTCTGCTCCACAAAGTGATTAGTGGAGCAAATGCTGATTTGAAGACTGCTGTGCAAGTGAAGTGGAGTAATTCACATTATAATGGGTAATGTGAAGTCCATTGAAAACACTGACTTCGCGCTACTCCACCTTCCCAGACCACTACTCCCCCAAAATCTTAAGCAAAGTGCATTGGGAACAACACACTTCACCTCATTTTGCCTTGCTTTGGAGCTCCAAAGGTGAATTTTGCAGTAATTCATGGGATTTCAGGTCACATGGGCTCTATATTACTCTGCACTGCCTCAGTTCAGGGTAGTGTGTGTAGGAAGCAGTAGGAGACATTGTGTTCCAAGAGCTGTCTGTAATTGAAACCTTCTAAAAGCTGTTAAAAAAGCATTTTTGCTTTTTTGGGGGGCTCCAACTTTAGTTCATTGATTGTAGGAAAGCCTCCTGTGCTCATATCATCGAGCATTTTTGTTTTTGTGTGGATTTTGAATGGTAATGTACAACATTGAGTGTGTGTAGTGAAAGACAGTGAAAGTGTGCTTTGGGGGAGGGGCGTATCTGTGGTATAGGTAGATTTAAGTTGGAAAATAGTGATTTCTTTGTTTTTTGGTTATATTTTTGTTATATGACTGACTGTGTTAATGTACACACAGTAATATTGTCAGTAATTGCTGAAATTTTCTTGCTGATTTTGTGTTGTGTGGAACTGGTGCAGCAGTTCATAATTTCGGGTTGTTTACATTACAATACGTGGCATATTACTGAACTTTTCAATTTGGTACGCATTACTCGTTCACCATTGTAGAGAAACTGTTCTGTGTGTGTATGAGTGGTGTTGTGTGACATCAAATAATACACCGTTTATTGTGCTACAGACTAGTTTAATTGCAGGGCAGGCACAGCAGTGTGAACCTGCTAGCCACTGCAGCTGCCTGATGTTGTACTGCGATCGTGGTATCTGTTCTTTGTTTTTCTACTTGTACTGCTGTAAAAATCTGCAGTCAGTGCCCCCCCCCACCCCCACTGGCAAAATTAATTTTTTACCAGATTGGATTCTTTTTGTGACCTCATCAGCACCACTGGTTACTGAAGTTGTTTTCATTGTGTCACAGTCTCTATCTATTGCAGAAGCTACAGGTTTTTTTTGGCTTCATTTCCAGCATCCCCCCAATCAGAAAGTGAACTTACCAAAATCTAAATATGGTTATAATATTATTGTTGATCCCCCAAACTGCCGGCAAAGAGATGTGCAAGCAAAGCTGGTTCTTGCCATGGCAATGCTGGCAGTAAGATAGTCTGTGGGTGTGGTAGTATGCAGATGCAGAAGAGCATTGCTGATGTATTTCTCTTGCAATGTTTTTTACAGCCCAGTCAGTAGCTTCACTCATAGTCGGAGGAGATGATGTTTTCCCAGCCAGTGGTGTTAGTGTTACTGGTGTTAGTGGTGGTGGTAGTATTAGTATTGGTGCATCAAGTTCAAATGCTGACCAGTGTACAGTATCAAAAAATATTGAGTGTGAAGCAGTGCAAGTGAGTGGCAGCAGAGATTATGTCATACTTCTCAGTAACATCCCAATAACTAAGCCTGAGGATTCTGATAATCATGTCAATGATAGCATACAATGTGATATTCCATCCACCGTGGCAGTTAATGTCACACATTTTCCATGCAGTGATTCACAGTGTGGTGAAAGAATAGCAGGTGATGGTGGTGTAGATGATGATGATGAATGTGATGATGACGATGATGTTGCTGTTGTTGCAACATGCAGTCCACATGCTAGCATCCAAGCAGAAGATGTGGATGTGTGTGACATTGATGAATATGATGATGTAATTGACCCCAGTTGGGAACCGGAGAAAAAGAAATTCAAAGTGGCTGTGTCTGAGTCTGTTTGCAGGAATCCACCCCTGTACAAACTTGTGATTTACCAGTTTTAGTTGATGATGATGACCCAGTAATAATGATAGATAGTAGTGGTGATCAGTTGCAGTCCAGGTGTGTAGTGGCCGAAACATCATGTGCTCAGCCCCACTTCAGTGCTTAAAATAACGGACTTAAATAAGCAACATCATGGACATGTTAAAAGCAGTACATCACAATATCTTGTTTGGGATTTTTTTGTTCATGATGCAAATGAGTCAGTTGCAACCTGCCAGGTTTGCCATGTGCGTGTGAGTCGAGGTAAACAGGGTAGCCATCTGGGCACAGGAGGACAGCATACACATCTTAAGAATAGGCACTTGGCACTGTGGACCCAGCACAAGCTGACAGCTAATACCACAGTGTGGCGTTCACCATCGTCAACAGCAACCATAGCGAGCATGTTATTCCCCTTCCATGACTGTTAAATCCAGCAGTGAATTATACGTGTGCAGTAGTGAGGTAATAAGACCAGAGGATTACTACAGGCATGATGAGGTGGAGGAGTATAATGACTTTGAAATGTTGTCCAGTGCTGGTGAGAGTAGCAGTTTTGGTGGTGGTGGTGGCGGTGAATGCAGTATGTCTAGTGCAAGTGGTACATCAACCCCGGTTAGCAAATCTGGCAAAATAACTGCATTTCTGGGTTTGTCATCATCACCTGTGCAACTGTCTTCATCAAACATCCACACTCCACCCCCTGCCAATGCCATTCATCACAGAGCACAACCATTTGTGATCACACCCTGTGTGAAATGTTTAAGTCAGCCCATGTTACAGAGTACCCCCCCCCAAACATACAGTGTCACGTGAACTTAATGCTGCTGTAGTGGAAATGCTGGTAATTTATCTTTTGCCCTTCTCCTTTGTGGAAAATTCTGGGTTCCAGTGGTTTGCTGCACGTGCCTGTCCAATATCAAAAGTCCCATCCAGGACAAACCTTTCTATCTGTGCTGTCCCCGAGATATTCTGCACTCTGTCTGACTCAGTAAGACATGCCCTTCAACATTCCTCCTCTTCATTCATCCATTTAAGTATGGATATGTGGACAAGTGGCAAAACAGTGCGGAGTTCATATGTGTGTGTAACTGCACACTGGGCGCAGGTGCTGGGGGTTGTTTGTGATATTGGTAGTGTGAATAATCAGTGAAGTAAGGTGGATTGTCATAGTTGCAATATTCCAGGAATTCAACAGCATGCAATGATTGCTGTGTGCAATGTGACCTGTTCACACACTGGTGAGAACATGTTGGATGTGGTACTGACTGAAACTGAAAAATTGCTAAATGGCTAAACCCCCTGTCCCTGAGAGCTCAGTTCATAGCAAGTGACAATTGGTCAAATGTGGTGAAATGCATCACAAATGTTGTTTTTTCATGTTCCATGCATGGCCCATTGTTTAAATCTTGTGGTGCAGGAGTTTCTGCAGCACCCTAATGTAAAGGAAATGCTGACCATTGCACAACGTATCTGCTCTCACTTTTCATGATTTGGAAAGGCCCGTAACCAGCTGCAGGAGTTGCAGATACAAAACAGCCTGCCTCAGCACTGCTTGAAGCTGGAAGTTGTCACCTGATGGAACTTCACTTTATACATGGTAGAGAGTTTGTATGAACAATACAAAGCCATCTCAGAATATCTTGTGATGCACACTAACCATGACAGTTCCGGGGCCTCCATGTCTATGATGACTGAACAGTGGCGCTTCATGGACTCTGTAGTAACAATTTTGTGGCCTTTGGAACATGCCACACAGGCAGTGAGTGGCGAGTCTGCCTCCATTAGCCAATCAGTTCCACTGCTGCGGGTGCTGAGGCAGACATTGGTGCATGTACGGCATGGCCTTGATATTTCCAGAGACGGAGATAGCAGGATGTTGCGGCAACACATGTTGACAGTATTCGACCAGAATCGTCATGTTGTGAGCATTCAGCGTAGTGACAACTTTGTCATAGCAACAATGCTGGACCCACGATACAAACGTGGAATTGCATCAGTACTGGAGGGAGGGCCTGAACAGGTAAAAAATATCAGTGGTCAACTGGTGCGCTTGGTTCATGGGGCACAGAAGTCACGTACCAAGGTCAGCAAACCTCAGCAGCATAATCTGGCTGAAGGTTTACCTGTAGGAGTATCAAGTATATCCTGCAAGGGGAAGGGAACAGCAGTTCCAGGTGGTCTGTTATCCAAAGAGACTGGAGTCAACCAGTGTTGGTAAGCTTTGTCTCAAGTGGGTATTTGTGAAATAAATGATTCAAGAGAACAGGATGATGCATCAACAACTGGACTTAATGCATCTCAGAGAATGGTTGAGTCATATTTGTCTGAAAACAGGCATCTGACAATAACTGAAGATCCTCTTTTGTACTGGAGTGGAAAGGTCAATGAATGGCCAGAGCTGACTGCAGTGGCACTGAAGTACCTCACATGCCCACCCTCCAGTGTAAGTGTTGACAGGGTATTCAGCTCAGCAGGTGCAATAGTCAGGGATCATCAGGCAACCCTGTCTCCTGCAAATATTAGTTTGCTAACATTCATTAAAATGAATGAGAAGCACATACCAGCACAGACTGCAACCTCTGTATTTGTACCCCGGCCTAGTCATGGTGGTTTTGGTGATGTGGAAATGGACCATCCTGGTGGCACTGGCAGTGGCTGCCTGAAATGGTCCACCACTGACATAGATAATGACACAATGGAGAAAGAATTTACCAGTGGTCAGACTTCAGACATAGATGACTGTGAGGGAAGCTTTTTTTATGAGGATGATGATGTGGTTAATGTTGGTAGGTTTTAATTGAAGTTGTTAAAAGGCAGTGTGCCACCACAGACCACCACCACCAGGACTGATGTTAGCCACTGCCACCACTGAGCATGACTCTGTCTGCCCCTCAGATGACCACCACCACTACCGGGATTGATGTTAGCCACTGCCACCACTGAGCATGAGTCTGTCCACCACCTGGACCACCACCACCAGGACTGATGTTCGCCACTGCCACCACTGAGCATGAGTTTATCTTCCCCCTGGACCACCACCACCGGGACTGATGTTAGCCACTGCCACCACTGAGCATTAGTCTGTCCGGACCACCACATCCATCAGCCACAAACAGCATGCTTCTTAAACCATAAAGTAAGTATGTGTACTCATGTTTGTTATGCTGTTTCACTTCCTTTAGTTGTATGTTTTGTTTTCTGTATCTTTTCAGAGCTGCAACGGTCAAACACATATGGTACACCTATTTTGTTTTTTTACAGGTTAACAAAAAAAAGTCTCCTTTGCTAAAACTCGGTGGGAATGGCACTGCAGATGTACTGCACAGAGGAACCTATGGAATATCCATGTGAAATCCATTCTGGTAAGTATGAAGATTTTATTTCATCTGTTTCATTGTTTTGGAAAGATTGCACCAAATGCGACTGACTGATTCACAAACTAAGTGACATGTGTACGTCACCAAAACTATTTCTGTAAGATATCATTCATGCATTGTATTCTGAACTTGCAGCTGTGCAGTCCTGACCATGACAGTGTTGAAAAAGTTGCACACACGTTGCGTTGCTTGACAAGATGTGGGCTTGAAATGTAACTTGACTTGAGATTGAGAACCAAGGAGGGACAAATTACAATTAAGTTGTAAGAAGACATTCATTTCTTTTATTAGGAACCTTCCAGATGCTTTGTTGTTCTGTCAAAGTGGCCTTATCCAAAAAAGTTTTTCAACATCAGGCACCCCCTTCCCCTGGGCTTGGGCACACATGCAACATTCAGAAGTCATTTCATTAGATGACCATGACCATCATTAACAACCAGACTCCAGAAGGATGCAGACAAAATCTGTGAAGAAGTAACAAAATAAGAAACCATTACTGACAAACCTGCAAATATGCTTCCCCCACCCCCCAAAAAAATACTTACCTTTATGTGCTTGAGAGTTATTAATTTCCAATGTTAATGCAAGAAATTGTCATTGAGTACTGGAATGTGCACACCGACAGTTTTTTTGACCTGTGATACAGAACAATACTATGAGTACATGTCCATGTCAATACCCCTCCTCATCTACAAAATGCACAAACATATATCTATATATACATTAGCTCACCAAGCTATTATTAGTGTACAGACAAAGGGCACCCTTTCATCCAGTTGAGATGATCACATTGCATTTGCTCAAATTGCCTCGCAGAACACATTGGACCAGCAACAGTACGCTCACGGTCATCATTTTATTCTGGAGGACATTAAATGTGCTGTAATGCTCCAATTTCACTTTGTTACCACTTGTCAATTTTCTGGACGCAAAACAGATGCATTTTGGGCATGCAGTTAAAAATCTGGGGACTCTGTGCCACCACTGCATGCATGACTGAGTGTGCCATTAATTCTGGGGGACTTTGTGCTGAAACTCTCCCATTTCACTTTGTTACCACTTGTCAATTTTCTGCACACAAGGAGGATGCATTTTGGGCATGCAGAAAAGATCTGGGGACTCTGTGCCACCACTGGGTGCATGACTGAGTGTGCCATTAATTCTGGGAATGCATTTTATGTGTTGTGTGATTGTGAGCTCATGATGTCATACTGACATTATCAATTAAAGCAGCATTGCAAGAATGTCATGACAGTTTTAAACTGTACTTTTTTATGCTACTTTACATTGCCACAGCCACTAGTTACCTCTGAGTCATGACTTGAATGATACACTTCTTTTCACAATTTCTGTCTGCTTTACTTAGTTGACTACATTTTTTCATGTATCAAAAAAAATGAGCATGGCTTTCAATATTGTTCTGACCAGGTTTGAATTTATTTGCTGCTTTTCAATAAATATTATTCTGTGGTGTCATAAAACACTGCCTGCTGCATAATTGTTAATCTAACTGATGTGATGGAGAAAAGCAGAGGAAAGCAATAACAAAGACCTGGTCAGCACCAATTTAAAAGGAATGTTCCTTTCATTATTTCACACATGAAAAAAGGTAGTACAGCAGACTCAACTACTGGAAATTCTTGTATCATTCCAGTCAGGATGTAATTAAAGGAAGTTGTAACATAGCATTAAAAAATATAGGTCAGAGTTCTCATAAGATTGTTGCGTTGCTGCTATACAGAGATTCACCACATTACATAGTTATGGTGATGCACATAACCTAATATGTGTATGCCTTACTTCCAGGGGAATCTTTGTTGCTCCACATAGTGCAATACATTTCTGTGAAAACCGCCCGTAATTTCATTAGTGTGTCATGTGATGAAGAATTCCCGTTCAGAAAATCCACCCTCATTCTGCCCCACTTTCTCTGCAACATTTGGACATGATGCCAGGGGAAGTGCAGGTGCTTGCTACACTATAGTGAATGCCTGGCAGCTATCCGAATGTTTTGTTATGTTATAAGGTTCACTTTGTGTTGAAATGTGGGAATGTTTCCATTAATAAGGTCTTCTTACTGGAAACATGCCCACACATTTCTCCACAAACTGACCATTATAACACAAAGAAACATTCGGAAAGCTGACGGACAATTGGACATTCACTATAATGAAGCATGCACCTGCGCTCTCTGGCATCACATCCTAATGTTGCTGAGAAAGGGGGCAGAATTTGGGTGACTTTTATGAATGGGAATTCCTCTGTGATGTGACACACTGTAATGAAATTACAGGCAGTTTTCACAGAAATGTATTGCACTGTGTGGAGCAAGAATGATTCCCCTGAAAGTAAGGCACCATATATCAGGTGCAATGCTGTAACTTGGTGAATCTCTTTCATGTCTATTACACAAAATAGTTATAGAGCCTCAGTAATGTTTACTTTGTGTCAGAACTCATGAATTGGATTTTAAGTGTTTTGCAAACAGCATGACGACTGAGCAATGCGAGCATGTTGTGCTAAACTGCTTGTGTGCCATCACTGTTCTTTCCTGTGTGTGCATACATTGTACAGCTTCATGCAAACATATATATAGTAAGACTTGTTGCACTATCAAGAATAAAGATTACAAAGAATACCTGATGTATAGTTTATTGGTACCATCAGCGCCAGCAGACTAATTGATATGGTATTTTTTCAGAGGTATTGGGTAACTGTTCACCTCAGTCACTCATAGTGCACACATGACTTTGCAGATATCATAGCACAAACAAACACATGCTCTCCTAAAAGTTATGTGTGAAGTATAGTATATAATGAGACTATGGTGCACTCTGGCCAGACACCTCTGAAAAAGTATCGTATCACTTATTCTACTGATGAAGATGGTGATAATAAAATATACCATATTCTGCTTGCTATTCTTTATAGCATAAACACTGCCTGCAATAAGTCAGCAACAGCAATATATGTTTGCAACACACTGCACAATGTCTGATGTCTCACACACACACACACACACACACACACACACACATATACACACACGAAACAACACTGACAGCACACATGCAATTTTACACATCATACTTGCACTACTCACAACGGCATGTCCACAAGCACTCTAAAACAAAAAGTAAACATTACTGAGGCACTGCAACTACAGAAGGGAAAATGTGTATTATTAAACAACAACAAAAAAAACACACACACAAAAACAGTACAGAACATTAGTGGGGTGGGGGTGGTCCAGAAAACAATCCCTTAATGTGGATGTGGAACACCGTGGTTGTCCAGCAGCAGGTGCAGCATTGTGAGTATTTACAACTGCTGTTGTTGGATTGTATCTACCTGCTGCTGCACAGCACCTACCCTCTCATTATTCTCCTCCAGGGCTGCTCAGACCAGAGCAATGTTGGCCTCTGTTGCAGAGACTGTGATGGGGTCCACTGCAGGTGGAAATCCAGGCAGTGGTGGTGGTGGAGAGGGTGGTGCTGGTGGCTGTGGTGGTGGTGGTGGAGCAGCTGCTGCACTGGCCCACCTCCTGCTGTGGTGGTGAGGCACAACTTCAACCCCAGCAGCACTTTCAGCCACTGCCACAGAAGGGCCAGCAGGTGGACACCTGGCCCCTTCCATGGCAGGCTGCCACTCTGCCTTGTGGTGGCTCAACATGTGGGTGCACTGGCCACTGGTCACCAAATGTGTCCCCCAGGAGCCACAGTGCACCAGCACACTGCACAAATGGCACACCATGACTGTGCTATTTCCTCCCCACAGAGTTAAAAACTCCCACACTGGGGAGCTCTGGGGGGGGACCAGATACAGTCCTAGCACCACCTACATTTTCCTGGGGCACTTCCTGTGGCTGTGGAGGTGGTGCTGCTGGAGTCCCTACAGCTGCTCCCGGTGGTGGTGGTGGTGACAGAGTAGGTGGATGTGCAGCAGCCACCGGTGGCACTGGTGCTGCTGCAGCTGCTGCTTTCACAGAAGCTGAAGCCACACCAAAGAGTCTGGAGCAGTCCAGCAACACACGGCCGCCCCATGTGTGCACACTCCCCTCCTCTGACCATGCCCAAGAACCAGCAACTCTCCTTCTCCAGAGTCTATCCTTCCCACACAATTCCCCGACCCCGACTATAAACAAGTCCAACCAGAGTTGACACCTAGCCTTCACCTGGTGGCCGCACTCACTCTCACACTCCCGGACACACACACACACACACACACACACACACACACACACACACACAACAAAACAAAGTAAAACTTTAAAAAAAATTCACTACCAAAACACAATCACAAACACAATACAAAAACTAAATAAAGAAGTAGCTTTTAAAAAAGCTGTTTTTTTCAGGCAGAAAAGCAATAAAGCACTTTCTGACACTGACACACAAATTGCTCTCCTCTCCAAAAAGCCTTCTCCCTCTACAAATGCAAAGGAGAAAGTGAAACTGCTTCTCTGACTCACTTCCTTCCTGCCTGGCTAAAGCATGTGACTTGCAGTTCTGTAAGCCATGTGATGTGTTGGGGGCTGCCTATTTACTTATCACTTTGCCTTACTTCGTGTTAAGGCATAATGACAATTCAAAGTAATAATGAGAATGCGAAGTGAGCACTTTGTGGTGCCCACTTCACGTCCACTTCACCAGCGGATTTAAAATTTGATGCATCTCTAACTGCCAATGACTGTGCCTCGGAGACCCCGGACTTTGTGATTGCTAAGTCAATCATTTGTTTTACCTCTTTCTTATCCTGCTTATTCAAAGCAGCAACCAGTGGAGGCCAAGGCTTCAATCCACTGGAGTCCCATGGACCACCATCTTGGATTTCTCTCTCAACACTGTCATCATCTTCTCGAATGACATCAGACTAATGGGCAAAGGGTACAACATTGCTAGCACATGACCCTTCAGGATGGTCAACTGCTGATGTAACTTTGCCATTTTGGCTCTACATTGCGAGTGATTTACCTTGCCTTTGTACTGCCCCTTTGCTACATGCTCTTGCAAAACTCTGTATGTGGTGCTCACATAGTGATTTTCCCTGATTTCCCTTTCAAGTGCTTCCTGACACTTTCCTAACTCATCATGCAACTCCTCATTCTCTTGCCACAATGTATCATTGATCCCAGTATACAGATCATTCATCTGTAATGCATGATTTTTTTATCCAGCAAAATTGTTTCAGAATCCAGTACAGAACCATGCAGTTTACTCTGATCCTCATTTTGAACCTTCTGGATTTTTTGTTCCAGGCTGGTCCACAGCTCTCCCATTTCATGGGTTTTAGATCCCAGCTCTTTTCTCAAAGCCAAAAGCTCCATTTCTGCTGCTTGTAAGGAAGCAAAGAGGGTGGCTACCATTAAACCCTTCTGATCATGCTTTTTAGCCATAGGTCAGGCTTCTGAATACAGGGTGCACACATACTGTATTGGATGTCCCTGCAATTTTGCATCCAGTGTGAAATTACAATGGCAAGATTTCTATCTTACAACCTCTGTTGAAACAGCACTCCAGACTTTAAAGGATATTATCACCAATGTTCTCAATATTCATGCACCTATCACCAGTATCAGAACTAAGGTAAAATCCTGCCCTTGGTTCACCTCTGAGCTTAAAGCAGCCTTGAGAACCAGAGACAAGCTGTGGAAAAAGGCAAGAAAAAAAAGGACACCAGAGATTGGCTAAATTTCAGAAAAGCAAAGAATTCATGTACAAAAAAAATAAGAACTGCAAAACTGCCTACTATACAGCTGAATTGGATGCCTCCTACAATAACCCATCCAGACTCTGGGGTACAATAAAAGGACTTCTGGGCCAGAATTCTACTCCTGCCTTAACCACCAAATTGCTACTAAATGACACAGAAATTACAGGTAAACAAGAAATCTTAAATACCTTCAATGTTCACTTCACCACTGCTGGCCTAGCATTTGACTCATCACCTGCAAATATCCTGAGATCTTCCTTGAACCTGCAAACTACTGTGGGACAAATGGCCACTTCAACTTTTCCTTCATCCCAATATCCGTGAAAAGAAGCGGAAGATCTCCTCTCTAATTTAGACACAACTAAAAGTGCAGGTGCAGACTCCCTGGATCCCTATTTTCTGAAAATTGCTTCACATGTCTTATCTGCCCCCATTACTCATCTCTTCAATCTTTCCCTAACTACTGGATCCATTCCATCTACTTGGAAAACAGCTCAAGTAGTTCCATTACTCAAATCTGGTGATACTAGGGATCTCAACAATTACAGACCTATCTCCATCCTACCAGTACTATCTAAGATGCTCGAAAACTAGTAAACTCTCAGTTAAGGGACTATCTGGATAACAATAACCTTCTAAATTCTGCACAATCTGGATTTAGATCAAAGCATAGCACCATTACTGCCTTAGCCAAGGTAACCAACGATTGGCAGACTAATTTGGACAAGAAAAATTTTACCTGTGCTGTGTTTCTGGATTTGAGTAAAGCCTTTGGCACAGTGGATCATGACTTACTACTCACCTCCCTTAACTCATTAGGCCTGGATTCCCTATCACTCAACTGGTTTAAGGATTACCTTTCAGATAGGTCGCAACTGGTTAGAAATGGAAATTACCTATCCACCTCAAAACCTCTGCTAAAGGCGTACCACAAGGCTTTATTCTTGGCCTATCCTCTTTGCTATTTATATAAACAATATTGATGCCAACCTCACTCAATCTAACATTCATCTGTTTGCTGATGATACTGTATTGTATGTCAGCAATCCCTCACCTTCCAAAGCCTGTGAACTTCTACAATCTGAATTCTCCATTCTGCAGCACAATCTACTTGACAAAAAACTACTTCTAAATGCAAAAAAAACAAAAGCTATGTTCTTTACCACAAAGAGTTGTACTACCACTACCCCAGCATCCAACACCTTACATATATCCACCTTACTTGGAGAGAAACTTGAATTTGTTGATAACTTCAAATACCTTGGAGTCTGGATAGATAACAGGCTTGACTATTCTGTCCATATTGAAGAGCTACTTAAAAGCTAAGACAGAGGCTCGGACTATTTTTAGAATAAAACATTACCTAAACAGTGATTCCAAAAAAGGTTAATTCAGGCCTCATTCCTATCCCTCATTGATTATGCTGATTTTCTCTACTGCCATTGTTCAAGTCATCTCTTCATAAGCTGGACACCCTGTATCACAGGTCCATAAGATTTATTACTGACCTTCCCTCCAACACCCATCATTGCTCCTTTATATGGCAGTCAACTGGACATCATTGCAACACAGAAGAAATAGGAATGCTGTTATCTGGATATTCAAAGCGTTAACAGGCAAACTACCGACCTATATCACTGATTGCTTTACCCAAATTAAAACCAGGCCATACACCTTAAGGATCAGTAAACTCATCATTAAAGGTCCCCAATGCCTGCACCCGGTATGGGAGGGCTGCTTTCAGCTATTCCTTAGCAGTTGCATGGAACTCTCTCAAAAATCCATGAAGCTAGATAGCCTACTACCTCTGGCATCCTTCAAAGATTGTTCTCCGCCCTTTTCCAGAGCTCTGCAATTGCTTTTATAAAGCATAATCCCTACCTATCTGACCAACTAAACCTCCTTTTTCTATCCATTATATTAACTCAATTTCTTTCTTCGAATCACCTATTATATTCTCATAAAAACTAGTTAGACCATATAACTTATTTTAGGACTGCTATACCCTTTGTCCTCTTTTTCCTACAGGCTAAATGGTTCTATTGTTACTTGTATATATGTAAATTGTTGTATATAATCATTTCATGCCATTGTATTGCTATTTATTCTATTCTTGTCTATGTAATAATATTTGTATCCTCATTTGTATGACCACTCAGGTCCATCTTGTAAATGAGCTTTGCTCAATGATGTTCGCCTGAATAAATAAAGATTTTGATTGATTGATTGATTGATTACCACAGCCTCTGTGAGAGGCTAGGAAATTGGAGACATCAAATTTCAGCTCTGTGCTGATGGTAATTTTTGGATGAGAGGTCTGCTTTTACCTACACTAACCCAGAACACAAAGCGTACCGATCCACTTTATGTCCTGTAATCAGGCAGTCAAGCGACCGATATACAGAGTCCCTCAAACCCTTTTCCACTGTAGGATGAGGGATCATATGCTCTCTCACCTTCCACAATCCCAAACCCATCCAGGCATTGAAGGGCCTGAAAATTGTTCTGTATAAATTTTTGAACACCTCTACTAGCTCTGGTTTGGTTCTGTCCAGTCAGGTCCTGCCATGGTCATCACTTTGTTATCTTGGTTCTGGCAGAATATTCTGATCTGATGGCAGACAATAGTCAGAGACAGGTGTTGCAGTCTATTAGGTTTATAATCTGGTGCATTTCCAAAACAGCTTATGTAGAAAAGCTGGGAGTTCGGCACCTCTCTGAATACCTGGGTGATTATGAAGAAAACTCAGTGAACAAAGAACTTACCTCATATTATATACCTAAGTTAAGAATGTGCATTATCTAAGTAATGGCTCATCTGCCAAGCAGTGCAAGGCTCTCATTGGTTGAAAAAGTGGGCATCTGACACCCAAAACTATAACTTTTCACATGTACACATAGACAAGCAATATTGCAGACTAGCAGTACTTTTGAGTAACAATACTGCTTTTCTGAAAGTTGTGCTAAGCTTTGCATATTAGCTAATGTCAGTAGGTGGTGTGCTAAGACCACAAATAAAACACTACATCATAATGCCATGTTCCCTTATACTATGAACTGAAGACATTCTCCATGAGGTTTATTAGGGCTTGTAGGTTTACAGGAGCAAAACATCACCGGTTCTACTACTGCATCCTCCAGCATCATCATTGCCTGTTCCCCCACCACCACAACAACAGTTCCTGTGTCCTTACCCAATGGAAGCCAATGTGAAACCCCACTGACTGACAACAGATCAAGACAAGTCATTCCGAAAGCACTGCAAAGAAAATGCAGTGGACTTCCAAAGTCACCAAGACAATTTGCTACAACCATGTTGAAACTAATTTTATCCTGCTTCCCTGCAAAACAGACCGCCCTTTCACAGGTCAACCTGAGCTTGCCCTATTATACCAACCTGCATGGCTAGCTGGTGGAGATCATGAAGGGGAAACTGTCTAATTTCAAACACCAAAACTCCAAGGGACAAAGAGAATTGAAAAGCGCCTTCACCAGCTCTGTTGTGGAACTGAAAAAAGTACAGGATGATCAAAAGTGCAAGCAGAAGTATGGGAATAAGTTGGAGGCAGATGATGAGGACATCCCAGAGCCAATACAAGAAAAGGAGCAACAGGTACAGGTCAGCACCGTCGACTGAAATGGAGGAAATGGTGAAAAGTTTATTTCAGGCCTCAGCTACACCTTTACCTCACAATAAGGCCTTTTCAAAATGAACATGGAAAACAAAGGCATTCCTTGGCAAACCATTTCATAATCTTCAACAGGTGTTTTCTCAACAAAATCTGGGAAAAACTATTGGAGCAACTACATTCTGCAGTCCAAGGCCACCTAATATAAAACTGGCCATGGAGCAAAAACATGACCAATGCTTTTTCAAGTACTGCACAAATGCAACCCTAAAGTTCTGATCATTAAAGCACTTTGCAAATGTCCACGGAATACCACAGTGCAACATTCCCAGTATCTATAGGCCTGTTGACTTCACCATGTGCCCAAGGACACTGGGTGAAAAATTCTTTGCAAATGAATGTATCTAGATAACATGTAAGAAATGCAGCATAGATGCCACACACACACACACAAAAAAAATCACTGAGGAGCTGTTACACAGACATGGCAATGAAGAACTGAAATGTTACCATTGGGGGAGTATTAACATTATCTGAGACAGAGATTAAACAGACCAGAAATGATCTGCAAAGAAAAGCAACCACATTATCAGAGCTTGTAGAAGTCCTGAAAGAGGATGTCAAGTTTTGGGAGGTGACATCTGCATGTTGCATCATGGCAACAAAGTCAGTTCAGCACACTCAGTTAAAATATGCCAACAGGTTGGATCCTCATGGTCTCGGACTTTGAAGAGAATTATGCCTGTAAGATTCAGAATGAAATTCAATCCTGCCATTGGCAGCATGAACAGACCACCATTCACCTCCTGGTAACATACTATAGGTTTTACAAATGTGCAAGTATAGTCACAGAGTCCCTAGTATGCATGTTAAGTGACTTGAAACATGATCACCATGCTCATGATTTTGTTGAACAAGCCAATGTATATCTCCAGAACATCCATTCACTTAAAACAGGGAGAGAAGTTCTATTTACAGATGGCTGTGGAAGCCAAAGCAAATCATAATGGGTATTTAACCCCATTTCGACCGCACATACACAATATGGATTTCCAGCTGAAAGAGCTTTTTTTGGTTCAAGACATGGGAAAGGACCCTCGGATGGAAAGAGTGCCATAATCAAATAATTCACCAGTTGAACAGTGCAATCCAGTCAGGCAGTGATTCCCAATGCAAAACAACTTTTCAAATTCTGTGAGAAGAACTTCACAAAAGAGCCCACCATTGAAGGGTGCAGCCACTTTCTGTGCACATTCTTCTAGGTTGGGGAAAGAGCATAAAGGGGTATGCAGGGCCAGAAGCCAAAATGATACCTGAGACAAACAGAATACATAGTGTGAGGTCTATGGCTGATAGTGTGATCACCATATGGGGATAAAGCTATTTCTGCAGAACATCCTAAACTGGAGATGGAATATGTGAAGACACTTACCACATGAAAGCATGGAAGGTAAAGAAACTAAAGAATTGTCCTGACTATTTTCCTTCTGTGACAGAGAATTATTTACCAGGCACCCATGTTTCTGCTATACCTGCATCTTCTCCCTCTCAGTTGAATCCAGATTCCAGGACTGACATGTCAGACACCAATATGACCACTGCACTGGTACTCTCACAACCAGCCATTAATGTACCAGATGAACTTAAAAAATGCCTGGTCATCATGAGAAAGATGTCAACACTTCCTGTAGATACTCCACAGCCATTTCATCTGCTTTCTCGACTACTGTGCTGTCTGCAAAGAAATTGGAACATAAAATTCAACAACTTTTATGCTGTCTATTACTCAAAGTACTTACATGTAAAAAGTGCAGTAGGAAAGTGGTGCTCTGAATGAATAACTATGAATCCACAACAATAATATTGAGTCACACACAAACCCATAAAGAGGGACGCCAAACCTCCAATAACATTACAAAAAATCATTTATTAAAAACAAATAAATGACTGATGCATTTTGGACTGTTACTAGTCCTTTCTCAAGAAATATGGAATGGCCTTCCTGAGGAGGTTGTGGTGTCAAAAACATTGGGGGAATGCAAGAATACATGGGACAGACATAAGGCAATTCTAGTGGGAAGTAGGAGGAAGTATGTTGTTGGTTAACTAGGATCAGCAGCTTATTCAATAGGTAGGGAAATGGGCAGACTAGGAGGGTCAAGCAGTCCTTATCTGCTGTAAAAGTCTATGTTTCTACAGTATATCTTTTACATTAATCACAGTGAAACTATTCAGTGTGTTCTACACTTCACATTGCAAACTGATTGATACAAGTGCTGCAAATACACGATATCGCTATCAGTGAGACTAATTATTCTGCATATTCAAAATGTCACATTGTGATATGATAGTAAATAGTTTTTTATGTCTAATGTAAAGTGTACAGTTGTAAAATATCAGTTTTGAGGAACATAGTTACTGTATAGTAAACTCATGATCTGTTTTAATGTCTTGTAGTGTTTTGTAATTCATGAGATCCACATTAGTAAGGTTTTTTTCACCGAATCTTGTGCCCTTTGTTACATTCACCATGATGTGTGGTGTCCATTGTTTCACTCATCGCGCCAAAGGTTTTTTTTTTTCTTGGACACTTGTAAGGTATTATCTTACAACATGGTTATTTTTTTACTGTTGAGTCACAGTATCTTGAAATGCATCACAAAATTATTCAATGGTTGATTTGAAAAAGTTACTCTAATGTCACTTTCGTAACTCCTTTTTATGAAAACAGCAATAGATGACCTCATTTATCCAAATAGTTTGGCCTGTGTCCCATCTCCCAAGTAGAAACATTTGAGGCAGGGGTTCTAACATCTGAACTTCTGCCATGATCAGAAGGAACAGTCACCCATAGCAATTTATTTTTTGTCTTCTTTCAGGATTATTCACTTGTCCTGAGCTTTGATAATCTCCTATAGCCGTCCAGGTATGTAGTGGAAACAGTATCCATAGTGGTTCTCTACCCATTTCTTCATTACATTGTCTACTTGACTAATTTTTCTGAAACACTTAACATCTTTTCCTGGGGTAACCATGGTTCACACTACCATTTTTATGCTTATTCATGCTTACACAAAGCAAATATATTGATATAATAATGGATTTGAGAGGTGTGCCACCGTTGTGTTCAATACAGTGCAGTCTGCAGTGGGCTAAACACTGTCAGGCCAATGATTACTGAGGCTGATCATAACACTGTTCAGTGCTTGCGGGGAAAAAACTTTGTGCAGTTGAAAGAAAAGAGCTGCTTGTATCACAGGGATGCTCTTTGCTTTCAGCTGCATGACACCACCCAGCAAACAACTGAGTTTTGTCATGATCAGCTTTGAGCTCCACCTGCTGCAGATAAGGACGTGCAAAATCAACTCCCTCCCATTTCAAAGTATCCCACCGACCTCCCAATTCTTCCCCATGCCCCATCCATGAAAAGAAAATACCCTCCCACTGTCAAGTATCCCACACACCTACCCCAATTCTTCCTCATGCCCTATTTTTGAAAAGAAAAAATACTCTCACACTGCCAAGTATCCCACACAGTTCTGGATCCTTTATCATGCCCTGCCCATGAAATACAATATCCTTCCATTACTAAGTATCCCACCATCTCCTAATCCTTTCCGTGCCCTGTCTGAAACAAAATAAGATGTCACTGCCAAGTATCCTGCCCACCTCCTAATCCTTCCCCATGACCAATTGGTAAGCCTGTTAAAGAAAAAAAAACAGACCAGTTACATCTTCTGTCACCCATAATCCAACCCCAATCCCCCTTTCAGCACATACCACCTTATACCCACACCCCATACTTACCTATCCAGTCCAGCTCCACCTCATGAACAAGATAAGTGAAATTTTTCAAATCCATCAAGAATGTGATTTCTCAGTCACTCTGTGAAATCACTTTTTGGGCAGAATTTGATAAATTTAATTTGTATGACATCACTCAGCAAGCAGCTAAGTGAAAACACCCTCACACTTCCAGTATCCTGCACACCTGCCAATCCTTCCCAGTGCCCGATACCTAAAAAGAAAATTCCCTCCACCTGCCAAGTATCCCACCCACCTCCTGATCTTTCCCCATGCCCCATCTAAGAAAAGGAAAAAGTACTCTCCCTCTGCCAAATATCCTGCCCACTTCCAGATCCTTCACCATGCCCAGTCCATGAAATATAATACCCTTCCATTGCTAGGTATCCCACTCACCGCCCACTCCTTCTCCATGCCTCGTTGATAAACCTGTAAAAGAAAAAAACAGTCCAGCAAAGACTTCTGCTCTCAACACCCCATCCCTCACCTCAAACCACCTCTTAGCACCAACCATCCCCCCCACCCCACACTTAACTTCCTGGTCCAACACTGATCCTTGCTGATTATCCTGCTCCTTATAAGCTCCACTGAGAAGTGATTGAAAACAAGGTAGCATCAAAGAATCATAGAAATGTGACGGCGGAAAAGGACCCTCTTAAGCCCATCGAGTCTGCAAGTTCTCTCCTTCCCTACTTGCCTCCTCATGCAGAGATCCCCCCTCCGCCCCTGGACAATGCCTTGTGCCTGTCCGGTGCTCTCTTGAATCCCACCACTGTTTCAGGTCCCAACACCTCCTCTAGCAGACTATTCCATGCCTCAACCAGTGAAGTAATGCCCCTTCACATTTCCCCTAAACCTTCCCGCCTCCACCCTCAGTCGAGTTCTAGCACCTACTCTTTTTGTAAATAACCCCCCCACTTCATTAACCCCTTCACATACTTAAACATTTCTATCATGTCCCCTCTCTCCCTTATTGCCTCTAGCTGGTACAAATCCAAAACCCTCAACCTCTCCTCATAGGGCTTCCCATTCAACCCATGCACCTTCTTAATGGCCCTTCCCTGAACCCTTTCAATCCCATCAATGTCCTTACATAGGTGAGGTCTCCAGAACTGAACCCAGTACTTCAGTTGAGGCCTCATCATGGATTTGTAAAGTGATATCAGCACCTCAATCCTTCTGTTTGTTATACTTCACCACATGCATGCCAGCATTCCATTCGCTTTGCCCACCGCCTTGCTGCATTGGGTCCCTACCTTAAGGTTGTCTGACATTATGATCCCCAGATCCCTTTCCTGCTTAATTGCTTTCATTCCCCTCCCTCCAGTGTGCAATTTGCTTGTGGGTTATTCCACCCCATGTGCATTACTGTGCATTTTTTGGCATTGAATTTTCAACTGCCATGTTTCCGATCATCCATCCACCAACCTTAGATCTTCCCTCATAACCTCCACTCCCTCTTGGGTGTCCTCCCTATTGCAGATCTTTGTATCATCTGCAGAAAGGCAGACCTTTCTCTGAAGCCCCTCCACTATGTCACTGATATAGATGTTAAACAGGATGGGCTCCAGCACCAATCCTTGGGGGACCATCCTCTTCACCCCTACCACCCTTGATTGTACCCCATTTATCACCACCCTTTGACTTCTACCCATCAGCCAGTTCTTCACCCACCTTGTTAGTTTCTGTCCCACCACCAAACTCTCCAGTTTATTTACTAGCTTTCTGCTGGGGAATAGTGTCGAAGGCCTTCCCAAAGTCCAGATAGGCCATGTCCACTGCTCCTCCCTGATCAACCACCCTTGTCACCCAATCAAAGAACTCGATCAGGTTCGGCTGACATAACCTCCCTTATGTGAAGCCATTCTGATGCATGTCCTGCAGCCCACTATCCACCAAGTAGCTGACCACCCTTTTTTTAAAATCACCACCATCACCTTACCCATCACCAAGGTGAGACTTACCCAGCTATAATTGCCCACCTCCTCCCTGCTGCCACTTTTGTGAAGTGGCCCCACATCTGCCCTCTTCCAATCTTTTGGCACCAACACTTTAACCAGGGACAATTTAAACAACCTTGATAGTGGTTCTGCCAGCTCCTCCTTTAGTTCCTGGTGTACCCTAGGATGTAGGGCATCTGGACCCATTGCTTTGTCTACCCTCAACCTACCTAATTCCTCTCTGACCCTGTCCTCACTGATCAGGCTAGGATCCACCTCATGTCATCCCTTCCACTCTCCCTGAACACAGGTCCCCTTCCTTCTCCTTCCACCATGAAGACCAAGCAGAAGTACCTATTTAGTATCTCCACCTTCTCAAAGTACCCTTCCACTTGTACTCCCCTCTCCCTTCACCCTTACTATCCCCTGCCTTGCTTTCCTCTTCTCTCCTATATACCAAAAAAAAGTTTTATCACCCCTTTTGGCCTGCTTAGCAATTCTCTCCTCCAGTTCTGCTTTTGCCTTCCTAATCTTCAGCCCTGCCACCCTCAGCTTCTCCCTGTAAGATTCCCTGTCTTCCTTCCCCTATGTCCTCTTATATTCTCTTAATGCCCTTTTCCTCTCCCCTTTTGCTCCCTCTCACTTCCCTGGTAAACCAAAGCATCCTCTTTCTTCTTCTGCTTTTCCTCAGCTTCCTTATGCAGATTTTCATGGCTTTTAGTAACCCCCCTTACTTGAATTCCATAATTCCTCCACTTCCCCCATTTTCTCCTTCCTATCCATTTCATTCCTGAATATCTCCCTTATTCTGGGAAAATCTGCCCGCCTGAAATCCAGGACCTCTGTGATGGTTTGACTCACTTCATTCCCCATCCTAACCCTGAAGCTCACTGTGTTATGGTTGCTTGCACCTAGACTGACCCCCACTCCAACTCCTTTCACACTATCCCCATTGGTGAGGACCACATTGAGTATGCTGCCACCCCTAGTGGGCTCCCTAACCAGCTGCTGTAGGAAAGCGGCTGGAGGGGCTCAAAGATCTCCCTACCCCTGGCCAATCTAGCTGAAGGGATATCCCAGTCCACATCTGGGAGGTTAAGGTCACCCACCAGAAGAATCTCCTCCTATAGTGCCATCCGTTGAACTGCCTGCATCATCTGCATGTCCATTTCCTACCACTGCATTGGAGATCTGTAAGCCACCCCAACCTTATTGATGCCCCAGATCATTTTTCTAGCGTGACCCACAAGATTTCTGCCTCCCCTTGCTCCTACTGCCCTTCTGTAGCCTTGATTTCCTCCCTGATGTACAGTGCAACCACCATCCCCCTTTCTGCCAGCCCTGTCCTTCAAGAAAAGCCTGTGCCCTGAGACACCTACTTCCCAGGTCAGATGCTTGGCTCACCAAGTCTCCGTTATGGCTACAATATCCAGGCTCTCTCCCACTATAATGGACTCTAAGTCCACCATTTTGTTCCTCAAGCTTCAGGCATTTATGGAGAGTCCTTTCCACCATATACCCCTCCTCTCTGACAATCCTCCCTTCCATGCCTGCTACCTTCCCTGCTCCCTTTTCTGAGGGAGTGCTAGCTAGTCAATTTTCCCATCCTGTTAAACTCTCACCCATCCAAGCCTTGTACTCCCCCTACCAGTTTAAACCCCTCCTTAAGACCTTATCAATATATCCCTGTAGACTCTCTTCAGCACCCCCCCTCACTGAGATGTAGTTTATCCTTCCAATATAAATTCTCATCCTCCCACATGTTCCCCCACTCTCCTATACAGGCAAATTCTTCCATCCTACACCATACCCTGAGCCATTCGCTGAAGTCTATAATTCTTTTCTGCCTAACAGTGCTGGCAAAGGGGACTGGCAAGACCTCTGAGAATGCCAATGATTTTGCCTCTTCCATGCATCCCTTTGCCAGTGCCTTGAACCTCCTCTGAACCTTCTCCACTTCATTGCTCACCAGATAATTTGTCCCCAAATGAATGATTAGGTGTGGTTTCCCCAACAATCTACTACACACCCTGATTTTTTGTGTTGCCCTCCCAGCCTCCATCCCTGGCTCACAAAAGACTGACCTATGCCTGTATGTAGCCCCCTCCTGATCCAATGTATCCCCATAATGATGGAATCCCTGAATACCATGGTATTCTCCACCTCTACAACTAATGGATCTGATCTTGTTCCTAGTGGGCCCTCCCTTCTGGTCTCTTTCTTCCTAATTGCACCCCCCTGTCCTGAACTGACTACTTGACCCCTCTGGTACCCCCTCAGTTTTCCACCTGTTCTCCCCCTGGTTAAAGATTCCAGCCTCTTATCTGCCAATGCTCCTTCCTTCCCATCCGTTCTCCTATTGCTACCTCCCTGGCCTCCTCTGTTACTTGTTTCCCTTGATTGCCTTCTACCTCCCCCTCTGCTACCCATCTCCCTTTTCTTCCCTTTGCTCCCCTTTCTTGATTCCCTGATCCCCCTGTAATTTCTGTGCCTCTTCCTTGTTCATTCTCCCCCCTCCTCCCCCTCCACTGGTTTTATCCTTCCCCATCCTCCTCCCTCCTCCAATGCTTTCTTACTGGCTGCCATCCTCACCATGCCACTCTCTCCACCTCCCTCTCTGTCCATCCCTGTTCTCTGGCTCATACTTGCTTCTCTTTCCAATCCTTCCAGATTGCTGTTCTCCATTCTGACAAAGGTATGAATCTGTTGGACACCCTAATACCCTCAGTGGATGCTCCACTTCCCCCGGATGTCAAGGTATGTGCCTTTCCCTGAGCCCCTGGAGTCCACTTCCCCTTTCTCCTCACCTCTTGCCAGCCATTGCTTCCCCCACAGCTTAGTCTGGGTCCCTTTCCTCCCTGTCCCCCCTGTCTTGACCTTTTCTTCAAATGCCCCCAGCTGGTCTCTTCCCCTCCTCCTTCCATTTCTGCAGCCCCCCATATCCCCATTCTGCCATTGGAGTTGTAGTTCCCACCACCACCCTGCCCTTCCACTTCCTCACCATTTCCCTCTTAGATTGTTTATCTCTGTTTCTAGTTGCCCCAATCTGATACATATCAGACAACACCCCAACCTCCATAATGTTTCCATGAACACCACTGCCCTACAAACATTGTATACCACTATTCTGCCTGCTCTCCTGTTTACCCCAGAGCTCCCCTCCCCATTCTAAGAGACTACTGCCCCTGCCTGCCGCAACTTCCTGTATAGTAATTCATTTCTCTAGCTTACACTCTTCCCCTCCTCTGCCTTTCTAGTGCAGTCCTAAGTTTTCCTTACCTATCCCTCCCTTAAAACACAGTGCCCCAGTATTACTTGTCTCCCACTCTTTTGAGACACAATGATCATCTAGAGAAAGTATATACTTATGGTTCAAAACCACTTCTGTCTCCCTCTTTCTTGCTGTGTGTGCTAATACCCAACTTTAGCCCTTACCTCTGACACAAATTCAGCATTTACTGTACCTTTAAATAATAAAAGACACAGAATCAGCATTTCCAGTTCTCCTTACTATAGCCCTCGTGCAATCACTACCCTTTAGAGTATATACCAAGTTCTTTTCCCTTTTCAGATCACATAGTACATTTTACCTTGTAATTGTCATTACCACTTAAATCAAGTCACTCTGTTAAAAGATAAAACAGTAGAAATATAAAAAGCAATGTTTCTCTGTTTCACACCCTGATGTAGCTAAAAGGAAATGTGGAATACCAGTATTTTAAGACCCTGCTAAGCTTTTTCATTGGGCAAGTTCTTCCCAGTGGTCACTCCCATTTCTATGAGAAAAATCCCCTGCTCCTCCTCCTCCTTTGATGTTGATAGCCTCCTCTGGTAGGAGCACATGGAGCCTATTTAATTAACAGAGGAGGTGGGGGCAGGTGGGGGCAGGAAGGAGGGAATTTTTCTTCTCATGCAGCAGTCTTGAACTGCTTTTATAGCCTAGCCACTTGTTTGAATGTTGGCATCTTTTCTGCCCTGCTTTCTGATTCACTCACCAAGAGTGCTGGAGCCGAGTCCACTGTGGCAATGGCCACAAAGATTCCCTTTTGTGGCTGCGGCCACTGAGATTCCTTTTTTGTGGCTATGGCTGCCAAACTCCCCTCCTGTGGCTATGGCTGCCGAAATCCCCTCTCACAGCTATGGCCACAGAAATCCCCTTTCGTGGCTATGGCCGTAGACGATCCCCTCCTGCAGCTATGATTGACACCACCTCCTTCTCCAACAACAGTCTTGAGCTGAGGGCTGTAGCTCTGCTTTTATAACCCAGCCACTCATTTGAATGTTGGCACCTTTTCTGCCCTGCACCCTGACTGGCTCCCCAAGAGTGCTGGAGCTGAGTCCACTGCGGCAATGGCTGCCGAGATTCACTTTTGAAGCTGCGGCCACTGAGATTCCCTTTTTGTGGCTACTGCAGCCAAACTCCCCTCCTGCGGCTACTGCCAATGAACTTCCCTTCTGTGGCTACAGCTGCTGAAATCTCCTCTCAAGAATATGTTAGCTGAATTCCCCCTCATGGCTACGGCCACAGACAATCCCTTCCTGCTGCTACGACCACCACCATCTCCTTTTCCAGCAACAGGTAAGATCAGGTAATGACTTTTTAATGTGGTTTGAACTTTTACCTTGTAATTTCTTAATATTTGTACCCCAAATTTTCAACATGGCCTTATTTGTACCATGCTTCATAAACAAGGTAGGTTAAAGATTTCAAATTTGACCAAGAAGGTGATTTTGCAGTTGCTCTGCGAAAATGCCTTTCGGCAGGATTTGAAAAAATTCACCTACCATTCTCATGTATCGGGGTCATAAACATACTATGTTGAAAATGTGGAATCAAATTCCTAAAAATGCCAAAGTTATAAAGGTGCATTAAAAGTTTTCAAGGTTCACTCATAACTTTAGTATCTTTCAATATTTTGATCCCAAATGTTCAACATAACCATTTTTAGCACCACCTCATGAACATGGCAGGTACTGTTTTTCAAATCATGCCCAAAAGGTGATTTTGCAGTTTCTTCACAAAATCACTTTTCAAGAAGCATTTAAAAAACATTTACCTACCAGGTTCATGAAGTACTGTCATAAACATATAATTTTGAGCATTTTCACGTTGAAATTTTTCAACCTTCACTCATAACTTAAGTAATTTTCATTATTTTGATTCAAAATTTTCAACACAGCCATTTTTTTCCAAATACCTCATGAATGGGACAGGTGTAATTTTTTTAAATCCTGGCTAAAACAAGTTTTTGCACTTGTGGTATAAAATTACATTTCAGGTAGTATGTTATAAATGACACCTTGCCAGGTCCAGATGAAGGAGGTTATAAAAAAACTATGTTGAACATTTGGGGACAAAATTTCACAAATCAGGTTAAGAAGAAATGTTTTGAGTAGGGCCAGTTGTTGGCCCAGTGGGTAGTGGGTTATGTCATTTTGCTGGTGACTCAAGTTCTTGGATGAGCTCAGGGAGCAATCTGGGCAGAATGAGAATGGGAACCCCCACTGTCATACACAGCCACTCCAAGCCTGGAAAGGTATTATGCAGTATTGTGTAGCACAAGTGATGCCTTCTGATGGGCTCAAGAATCTTCTCTCACAAGTGGTTGACATGGGAGCTATGGCCTGATGAGGTCATGTACTGCATCAGGAGAAGTGTTTCTATGGCTGTATTGTGGCATTTTCTGCCCTCCAAAGTGGGCTGATTGACTCTAGTGGACTGTGATTTAGAGCTCTCCGCATAGGAATTCATTGCATTCTAGCAGGAGCTTTAAGGGGCTGAACTAAGCATTGTAGAGCTGTATTTTACTCTGAATTGCAGGCTAGTCCTAACAACTCAGTTAGCGCTTGATTCTAGGGGTTTAGCACTATTATGTAGCCTGAAGAACTATTGCTATATTACCTTTATACAGTCGTGATCTGAAGGTGGGGTGTCGCCATCTTGTCTTCCTCTCTCTCTCTGTCTCGATAGGTGATGCATGCGCAGTGGGAAGCAAGACATCCAAATCAGCCCAAGAGCCTGCATATGCACAGTACAACCAGAGACCTCTCGCTGCATACTACATTATTTTATTTCTTCTAATCCCTACTTTGGGCCTCTGTGGAACTCCCACCCACAGCACAATATCCAGCTGCCTAACACAGCACACAGACAGGGCTCAGAGGTCTCAGGAGGGATGAAGAGATGACTACCATCCTCCCCTCTGCACATCTTTGCTGGGGGTGTTAGCCCATCAACACAGCATGTCGACTGCCGCGCCCCCCCAGCTACCCTCCCCTGACACCCAAACTTGACTCTTAATTTAAGCACCACCCCTGTCACATGACTTCCTGTTAGATTGTTTTAATAAGTCCCAAGTTTCCCACTTGCAGGTTATAGAATTGGGACACTAGAGAGTTTCAGTCCTCCAGGAGCCATGTCCTAACTAGCTCTCACATCCCCTCCATTCCCGCTGCATCTCCTGGCTGCCTCTCCACTCTACTACCTCACTGTTCTCCTTATTCTTCCTACCACTACCCACACATTAGTTCCTTCTGACCTCCCACCTCTCCTCCCTCTCCTACCAGTCCCACTACACCTGTAGTGTCACTCCACTAACCACCTCTAGGAGTCACTGCTGCACTCCTATTTGTGCCTATTTTGGCACACTGCTAGACAGCCCTGTGCTCCTAGCTGTAGAGCTTCTCTAGGGTCCCAAAGCAGTGTCCCTTCCCAGGTTTCAAATCCTGCATCTTCTGCACCACAGTCCAGCAACCTACCTCTAAGCCATGGTGACTGCCACAATTTTGACTGTTATAATGCCTCCCTTATACACACACCAAGCACCCACCTCAGTAGTGCTCCCCTCTGGTCAGCCCCCCACTTGCACTGCTAGGCTTCTCCTGATGGCACTATTCCTGCTCCTTGATCCCACTAGCCTGTGACTCGTGGACCCCTCCCATGCACCTCCCACCACCCACACACAATCACTGATGCCACCAACCCCACCCCCTACACACTCCCATACATCTCCCCATGGTCTCCTACCTACACCTACCTCCGTTCTAAGTCACATTACTATCCTATCCCTCACTCATCACTCTGGCCATTCCTTGTTCTAACTACATGATAACCAGGCGACAACATTCCGGGACTCTCAGACAGTGATCCTTCACTCTACTCAGAGTCATGGCCTTTCTCCTTCTCATCTCAGGGAATGTACATCCTAACCATGGCCCAGCCATGCCCAGCCCTAGCTTCTCACAGCATTGGCTTAGAGTAGCTGCAATGAATATCTGCAGTCTACCCAAAAAAACAGCAAGCCTACACTGCTGGCTACTAGAACATCAAACAGACATTCTGGCCCTTATAGAAACTTGGCTCTCCAAACAAATACCCGACTCGACGGTTGCTTTCCCAGGCTTCACCCTCCACCGATCCAATAGAGTAGGCAAGTGTGGAGGGGGGTGTGGTGTATTTTCATGACTCCATCATATGTCATGCATTCCCCATACCCTCACTAGACCACAATGTCGAAGCCCTATCGCTAAAGCTTACTCCGAATACCTCTAGAGCCCCACCTAACTTTGACTGTAGCATATGTCCCCAAGAGAAACCAAGCTCAGGCAATACAGTCTATTGCTAACTTCATCTCCAGCTTCCCACCCAAAACAAAGCACATCATAGTCAGGGATTTAAATGTGAACCGGCTTTCCAGCAAGACCTCACAGATCAAAGACACTTTCACTGCTCTTGATCTCATGCAAATGGTAAACCAACCCACAAGGGTGAACTCCACTAATGGCCCTAGCACCCTGCTTGACCTCCTACTCACAAACCGTCCCAACAAAATCTCTAATCTTGAGGTCCTCCCTGACTCACTAAGTGATCATTCCCCCATTATATTTACGTGGTCATGCTTTCAGCAGAGGCCCAAACTGCTCAAAATATCTCGGCACCGCTTAAAACCTGTTGGCCTCGCTAAACTTAGGAAATACCTAACCTGCTGGGACTGGTCGACAATCTCTCGGGCACCCACCATAGATGAAGCCCTAGACTACTTTACCCACTCTAATAATAAAGCCTGCAATATTTACCCCCTTTCACTAATGTACAAACCAAGAAGAACAATGCTACCTGGGTCTCGACCGAACTGCTCCATCAGCTCAAACACAGAGATGACTTCTGGAGGAAAGCAGTGTCCTATGGTTCACAAGCTGATCGGCAGGCCTACAAAGCAGCCCGCAACAAATGCACCTGGGCAAAAAAGCAGGAAAAATCTGAATACACAAAGCAACCTTAGCCTCCTCCTGAGGGAACTTGCAGCTGTTGTGGGATAACATCAGGGAACTGAATGGCAAAACCCGGTTCCCCCGTCCCTACTTACCATGAACAATGTCCCTACCACCGATCCACAGGCCATAGCCGACCGCCTTAATACATCCTTCTCCGACCTTAGTGCTGTGCTCCCACGCAACTTCTTTGATCCTACTCCAGCCACCCAGCCTCCTAACCTACAGTATCCCCACTTCCACTTCAAAGTAGTGTCCATGAACGAGGCTAGGCCACTTCTCACCAATGCCCTCAGTGGCTCTTGCTACTGTAAGAACTCTTTTGATGTGAGGGTCCTTGGGCTTGTACTCAACACTGTTCTTTCCCCACTGACTGACCTCCTAAACCACTCCCTGTGTCTGGGGCAGTTCCCTTCAACCTGGAAGACGGCCACTATCACCCCTATACTAAAGAGTGGTGACTGTACACTCCACAATAACTACCGGACCATCTCCATCCCCCCTCCAAAGCCCTTAAAAAGATCATATCCACCCAACTTACTGATTATCTTCTCACTTACAATTTGCTGTACAGAGAGCAACATGGCTTCAGGTCAGGGCACAGTACCACCACAGCTCTGACTGAGTTCTCCACTTACAACCACTCTGCCCTGGATAAGAAACACCTCGTGGGAGCTATCTTCATTGACCCATCAAAGGCCTTTGACATTGTGTCCCACCCCTTACTCCTATGCACTCTCCAACACCTAGGCCTATCCAGTGGGCCCACAACATGGCTCGCCAGCTACCTCACAGCTCAGTCACAATGCGTCAAAATACACACTACCTTGTCCTCCACCTTGCCAGTCCACTCTGGGGTTCCTCAGGGCTCAGTTCTTGGCCCACTGCTGTTCAGCATCTACCTAAATGCCCTGCTCAAGTCATGCTCTGGTAATCTGTTGCTGTATGCAGATGACGCAGTTCTCTTTGCCTCACACCAAGATCCAAGTTTTCTGCAACCATCCCTCCAATATGCATTTAACAAGATCAAAAACTGGTTCATAGAACAAAGAGTCATAGTCAATGTGAAAAAAACTAAAGACATGCTCTTTGCCGACCATCAGAATAAGGCCAAGAATATGCAACTTACAATCCTCTCCCACTCTCTCCTTCCCCTTGAGCAGGTATACACATACAAATACCTAGGCGTAACTTTTGACTCCCACCTCTCCTTCCACTCACACATAAACAACCTGTCTTCAGCCACCAATGCCCGCATAGGGCTACTGTTTAGGCACAAGACCTGTCTACTCCCTGAAGCCCTTAGCCTGTTTGTCACCACCTCAGTCCTCTCTCTTGTCGACTATGGGCTTACCATTTACTCAGCCGCCAATCACATAGCACTGAACAAAATCCATCTGGCCAGAAATAAGGCGTGCAGACTCCTATCAGGGGCAGATAAGCATACTCACACCTGCACGCTGTATTCCCTGACAAAGTTCCTAGACCTGGATGAGAGAATATGTTACCAAACCTGTTTCCTTACAAAAAAAATTCACCTGGGGCTCTCCCCATTGGTGGTATCTGCCACACTCCAATCCTTCCATACCACAGTAAATACCCGCACAACCTGCAAACAGATATGGTCGACCTAGAGTGTCAGGACCTCATTAGCCCAATGGTCCTTCTTCTTCAGGGCACCTACTTGGTACAATGAACTCCCCTAGGATATATCCTCAATCCCCAATTTAGGTCCCTTCAAAGTAGCACTCAAAGAACACATACTCGCCTCTTGACGGTGCCTATGCACCAACTAGTTAGCCTATACCTTACTGCTACATCACTGTCAACCTCCTGACAAGACCTTGTGGCTGTTCATATATGTTTACTGCACTAGTCTTCCACTCCACTGTAGTAACAGTCTTAGCTAGCCAGTGCCTAAAATATGACCAGTTTGAGATCTGTTATGACAGCTGCCAAACTCTGCCTAATGTTTTCCAAAATGTAACGTGAAACATGACTGTATGGAATTGTAATCATGTACTCCTGTTGCTAATATAATTTTCGAATGTAACTCATAATTCCATGATGCTGTTACTATGTATTTTGTATGTTCTGTGTTTTGTACTGTGACCCAAGCCTTTGTAAATGAGTCTCTGACTCAAAGGTTGTAATCCTAAAGTATGTTAAATAAATAAAAAATAAATAAATAAGTGAGTTGGCATGAAAAATGGGGTTTGAAATATCCCCATTATTCTGTTTTTTTTTGTTCCATTTCTAAAAGGACCTACAGGACTGAGGATACAATTTTATGATCACAAAAAGAGAAATTCATGGAAAAAAAAACTATGGTAATGAAGAAAATCTCACTATTATGACTTTTGTTATTTTTTCCTATGTGCTACCTATACCCAGCAACTACACAGCAAATAGAAGCAAGCAAACATTCATCATTGAAAAATGATTGCTTTTATAGCCTTATTGATTTCTTGATGCTTTACTAGCTTAGTTTTACTGCTCATGTTTCTGTGATGGTTGCTGTACGAAATGTGGTGCAGCAGTACTGTGGCTGTTCAAGGACTGGCCTTGGAGACTCCAGAGGAGAATCTTTAATAGATAGTTCTATAGCCTCTACTTACATTATTTCCTCTACCTCTACCTCAGATGATTATGGTTTTATTTTTTTCCAATAGTGCAACAGTCTGAGACTGCCCATATTCATCTGCATAGCATCAGGATGGGTTGGCTGAGGACTGGCCTGTGGGTAGACCACAGTTTGGTGGCCATATCAGGAGACAAGGTCAGAAACTTAGCAGGAGAACTGATACCCAGTGGGCTGTCTAGCCACTCCAGACTGCTAATCAGAAAGACTGGCCTGTGGGCAGGCCACAGGTTGGAGGCCAGTGAGTGGCCTAGCCAGTCCTGGTTGTCAGTCAGACTCACTTCTGATCACAATCTGCTGTCACTGGGAAGCACACTAGACCCCATGCTCACCATGGAGTTAGGCAAGAAGAGTGCTTGTGGCTATACCCTAGACCTCATCATGTCTCCTGCTGAATGGGACAGCTAGATGGTGCAGCTCACCTACTGCATCCCAGCAGTCACCTCCTGGATGAAGGGTGTTCCAGTAGAGTGGACACCTCTTCCTCAATACTGGCATCAGGCTAAGGCCTCCTCCTCTGCTTTCTGCAGGTCCACGGTGGTAGCAGGAGCATACACTGTAGCCTTTGTCTTCCTACCTAAAGTATGTCACAAACCAGGGGATCACACATTTGGGTGCCTGGGACTGTTGCTATCCCAAGAAACAAAATGACATGGTCATAGCAAGGTTCACATAATTTCACTGTGCTTACCTTGCCAACATTGTTAAAGCAGTGGTCACAGTACCCACGGGAGATGCAGTTTGTTGAAAACCCCCAAGGCCTGTGCTTGGGCATTTTAAAAGCTTTTCCAGTGCTTTACTCTTCCTTTGAAGTCTTAGGGTCTCATTTGTTGGTGCCTGAGCAATTCCTTCAGTCAAAGATTGAGTCAGGATGTCAAAATGTCTTGTTGGTAGTCCATACTCCCTAACAATTTGGATTTTGAATCTTATTTATTTGCTTGCAATGTTCAATACAGTAGTAAAGTTCAATTGTAACAGTTCAGATTCCACATGCAAACCAGAGGCTTGATGCAGTGTATTGTAAAAGTTACATTTACTGTCAAAGTCCTGCTCTACTGTGCTTTGTTCTCTTTATAACTTTTAAGCAGTACCTTTTATGAATCCCCAGAGAGTTGATACATTGTTGAAATCCTTAAGCAGGGTTCTATCACTTAGACTGGCAGAGGAACATGGGCATACTTTCATCTTATCTGGTTAGGCACAGATATTGATATGGGGAGATCTGGATGTCTGTTAATTCCTGGGGCTCTGATGCTGAAGTGGCAGCCTATGTCAGTTCTCCAGTGTCCAGGAGAATCAAATGGAACAATCAGAGATGGGCCACAACGCTTTCTGGATGGTTAGATGTCAAGGCTTGCTGCTTTGTCCACAAGTTCTGTTGGTGCCTGTGGTAGTGTGGGTTCCAATAACAGACCTTACAACCAGTTTAAGATGCATAAAAAATGCATACTTTTGCGTTTATCATTTTATTGTCTCAATAAATCAAAAAAAAAATAAAAATAAAAAATACTTGTATACAGAAAGGAAATAAATGGTGTTAGTCCTTCACACCTTCAGAACACAGGATATTATTCTTCTTCCTTCAGACAACATAAAAGAATTCCTGCAGTCTCTCCTTTCCATGGAAAAATGTGAAAACTGGCACACTCTCACTAGAACCTTCTCTCACTGTGATCAGCAAGCTACTGATCACTACACCTCTCTGAGCCCCCTAGAGGAGCACTTTTTAAGGCAATCAGGGGTGACCTCATAAGTCATGTGACACCCTTATTAAGGCCAAAAAGATCTACTGGAGCCTTTGGATACATCATACATATGTTTTACATCATTAAACAATGTGTTCAAGTCCTTATCATTTGAACATATGTTCATTTAATGCAGCACACCAAGACAGAAGGGAGCTAAATGCTTAATTACAGGGCTAATGATGTCAGAGCATTAGCTTAGCTCCTCCCCCTCATGACATCACTCTCTCCTAGGTCTATAAAACCTGTCAGTCTGTGGGCAGCCAGCCCTGTAGCAGCACCTGTCTCAGCTACTGAGGACCTATCTCAGTAAACAGGGAACTATACTTGATATTTCTATGGAATCATGTTACCTTTTATACCTTTTTTCCTTTTTTACTAGAAGAAAAGGGCATTTATCTTGGAAATCCAAACAGACAAGGGCGCGCTCCTTTATCTGTTTTTGCAAGGGTATGACTTTCTATTCCAGAACCATTAAGAAGGCAGAATCAACATTTTCATTTGCAAAGGACTTAGGATACACGTGGCAGCTAACTAAACAAAAAACATGTCCCCTTTCTTTATTTGGAAACAGAAACCTAATGATAACTTTTTGAACAGTAGCCTTGGACTCTTAGTACACAGATACCTTTGTTTTCTTAATTATGACTAAGGAACTTGTGTAATGGGGAACATGTTTTAAGGATGTCTTTAAGAAAAAATGGGGGGGGGAGTGTCAGGCCTGCATTTCAGACAAGGGATGGATAAGAATGAAGAGTATCAGGTTGGCCACCCTGATGTGAATAAAGGGATAGTCAGAAAAAGGAAAGAAGATAGGAGAGAGTGAAAAGGAAGTTGAAATTGTAAGCTATGCCTGTTATTTGTTTATTAACATCCTTGCACAGTGCCATCCTTTGCACTTTCTGATGATGCTCTGTAATTGTCCTCTCTTACGTTCATACAGGACTGCTGTTGAACGCGATACAAACCTGCAGATGTTCTTCACTTCTCTGCTTATTTACATATGGGGTGGGCCTTCAGGACTCATTCTCCAATCGCTCTATGCCATAAAAATGCAGAACAGGTGTCAGCTGCTCCTATTCCAGACAACTAACACACATCTGATCTGCTGTGAAAATAACCTACAAAAGTGCTACTTTTTTTTTCTTTTTAACCTTAACACTTATCTGGCCAATAATGCAATGGTTTTTGAACTGATTGGCACCGAATAAACTTTAAAAGGTGTGTGAGGTCTCAGGGTAAACTATACATGGTGTTAACAGTGCCTCCATCTCCCAAATAATTGGGGAGAAGCCCACATGTGTAAGGGTTTGACAACTCCTGTGTCTACAGGCACACGTTGGCACTTCTGGTCAGAAGGGTACATCCCTGACAACATGAAACACTGTACCTCTGTTTTATCATTTGCCACCACAGGTCATAGTAGATGGGAACCAGGGCAACAGAACACATACCAGGATGCACCACAGATATAAGATGACACACAGAACTATTGACCATGCTGGCAACTGGGTTCAAGCAGGCAGAATGTTTATTAGTTGTCCAATGTTTGACAGCATAAAAGGGCATTACTCTCCTCAAGTTTAATTAAAAATATCAGGCCATTTACTACATTTTCACTGGCATGTCATATACCAAGACAGTCCTTATTACAGCACTAACAATACGTTCTGTATTGTACAAGATGGCTGCTTCATGTTACAAAACCCTACCACCCTCTCAGAGTCCCTGGAATATTTTCACTTCCAAGACCATGTACGGGGACACCCCTCCTTGACAGGTAGAGCACTATCCTGGGGGCAGGTATGCCTGTACTCGGCTACTATGCCAGCAAGTGACATCACAAGATGCAGAAAATCAGCATGATGATCTTCTAAATATCATTAAACTTGGTTCATCCATGACTGACTCTTTCCTAACATCACATGAGAGCCCTAGAGGTCCCAAAGCAATACAGTCTCCAACACCTTACCTCTCCAATGGTGACTTACCAACACTAACTATTTCCAGGCCCCTTATCTTGATAACCATTGCCATGTATCATTTTTCTATGGGTCACAATTTACCTTTAGCCACTCCTTCCCCTCTGGGTCATCACATTGGAGATTTACATACATATTTGCACCATCCCGTGTTTGCTTCTGGTGGCAGTGGATCAAGCAAGTTTCCCAATGACCTCATTTGAGAGGGGGGCACATCAAAACTCCCTAGATCCAATTGGGTATCTGACTGTGCTACACCTCAGGGCAGAACAGTTTTCTTAGGATCATCAACCTCACTGCTATGGAGGCAACCCCCCCCCCCCATAACACACTCTGGAGAGGGTGAGAGAGAGACAGGATTCCCAAGGGATCCACATTCAGTCCTTCAGCACACAAAAATAGAAAAAAATAAATGTCCCGGCCTATAACAGGTTATCAAATGCTGCTTTTGTATAATTACTTCCACTACCTATTGCTCACATATTTATTTTTAAATCCATGGATATCATTCAGCATAGAGCATTCAAGGCTAATTGCCAACAGTACTCAGCCTTTGCTCACTGCATGCTACAGTGCTTCAGCTCCTAAGATTTGTCATCAGGAGTGGTCCTCTTCTTCTTTCTTTACTCATTCTGTTGCTCTGCCCTCTTGTTTAGCCCATTTCTATTCTGCAGCCCTTTCCTGTTATTTCATGGGATTTGGCAGAATGTAAAAACTGTTTTTAAAAAAATGGAAAACCCCCTTCATACTGTCCTGCTAAGTAAGTCCGTTTGCATATTTTATTTTTTACTTTTGTATCTGTTTGCACAGAGATTACTGCACTTCACAATTTATATTTATTGGTGGATCTAGTAACTTTGTTATGATTTCACATGAATCATTCACTCACGCATTTGGCCTCATGAATATGCTGTTTATGATTTTTTTTTTCATTATTGAAACCCTGTAATTCTTCAAAAACACAGTCCATTGATAAAGGTTTAGTGGGTGGTGCTACATAGGGGTGTTAGGCTGCCTTTTAGAAGATGAAACAGAAACACAGAAATGTAGAAATTGTCAGCAGATAAGGATTGCCAAGCCGATCCAGTCTGCCCATAGTCCCTATACATTGTATGTGCTCAAGTACTTTTTAAGATATAACATAAAATACTGCCTTATTGCCATGAAATGTTGTACACTGTTATGTCATTTTTTAATTTTCTTAGTCCAGGTGGAAATTTTGCATAAACAGTATGCAGAGTTCCAGCTTTTATATAATTCGAGTGAAAAGAGGACACATCTCCTCCAGTGACAATAATTGCTAAAGCAGCAGTCATTCTGAGGGAGAAGTGATCTGTAATATTCCAAAAGAGGAGACTGCACATGCAGTGACTGAAATGAACACAGTAGCTGAAAGGAATCATTATGTTTAGGTAAGCCACCCTGCAGATTAGCTGTTCAGTGTGTCCTAAAAATCCTTCTAGGTGGTTGTCTGAGGGTCTACAACCATGACAGCGGCTAAGAGTTTAAGAAGCCAATGCCACCAGCCACTACATCCTGGTGACTGGCCAACAATGGTACCAGGTTGACTTGGAGCTGCACTGGTCAGGGAGGTGGGAGTTCCTTAGCCCAGGATTCGACCTTGCATACTGTGTGACCCTGAGCAAGTCACTTAACTTCCCTGTGCTCCCAGGTCGCTCCTGTAAAAAACTTTCAGCTTTGTGTGCTACTCCTGGTTAAACAACTAAATAAATTAAATAGACCTAGCACATAGAGAGAGAGACTGGCAGAGAGAGCAAGAATGGAGCTGATATGGAGATGTGCCAGCGAATGACTGGCAGAGAGGGAGTAAGAGAGGCATACTTGACCAAGACACAAGAGTTGACCTGTACTATGGGAGCTGAGAATCTGAGCCTGCAATGGAGACTTCACTCAACTAGAGAGGCCTGCATTGCATTGCATTTTTGAGACCATGGGTACAAAAACAAAGCCTTATCACTGTAACTAAAGTGCAGGTAGTTGGTTTAGGTTGCCAGTAGACTTTAGGACTTAATTGTGCACTAGTATTTATTTCACTACTTGGGATTACAAGTAGTCCAACATGCATGTGGATACAAATAGTGCATTTTGGGTTAGTTTTTCATTATTTGGCATGGGGAATGATGCTTGCTTGTGCACATTGAGATGAGAATGCCATAGAACATTATAATATGGTTCTAGCAGCTGCCTTAGATTTTTTAGCACCTTATCATGTTCATCCCTTAATATTCCATCACAGCTGACTCTGGTATTGTGATGAGATGCATATGTTGAAGACTAAGGGGTGGAGGTTAGAACATTCTTGGCATAGGTCTCAGCATGAGAAGAAAAGGTTGGTACTGAATATTCACTATGATGAGTTTCAATAGGCAAGTGCCCTGAAAATGGTAGAGTTCCTGTAAGGCTGACTGTGTAGACTTGGACACCCCATACACCAATATACCCCCATGCATGCTACAAACACACATTATTGTGGCATAAGGTACAATCTGTATTTCTTTTACCCTTGTAATTATGTGCTTTGGAACTGTTATCCAGCATGATTACTTGGTAGTACCTGTTCACCACCTACAGCTATTTGTCTTATTGCAATAGTCAGTACCTCTTGTGAATCACTGTATTCTTTCCCCAAACTAGCCTTAGTCAGTCATTCTCTTATCAGTGTGTACATGCAAAACAAGTGATGATCTAACTGTCCAAGGTGCTAACTGCCCGACAACAGAATTACTGTATTCTGCTCTTTTGCCTTTTTGGGAGAGTCTGTTACCTAGTAACGTACTTTGTTTTCTGTAGTATAAGAATGTCTGTAAGGCCATTTTTCGCTGAGTTTGCATGATGACACCATGGTGTTTGGAGGCTTCTGAACTCCCATCAGGTATGCTGTTTTTTCTGTTGTTTCAGTAATAAACTTTCCTCTGTGACATCTGGGCCTCTGTGTCATGTTTTGCCAATAGGGCTACAATCCTGACAGCCAACAACTGTTATATGGAGAAACCAGCCAGCTCAGCTGTTTCACACCATGGACAGATTGATTAATCCATCATGTCTGTGATCTGCTTGAACTTTTACCACTGAAAAGTGCGAGGAGTTTTGCATTTTTTTCTCTTACAAGGTATCTTCCATTTAGTCAGATATCTCCTCAAGGGATCTGTCATGGGCCAGTGGCAGTTGGCCAATGAGGGACATTATTGATCTGCCTAACTGGGTTGACTTTGGCCATTTGATAAGGAGGAGATGCTCCAGGTGATTTCAGGTCTGCTCCCATCTTCAGTATGCTGGATCCTAGTCCTATCTGGCTGATCTTGGGCTATAAGGAATCCCTGGTTCCAGTTATCACTGATCTTGTCAGGTGTTCCTTGAGGGAGGTTGTTTTCCTGTCTGCCCTGAAAAAGGCAGTGGTAAGACACCTTTTGAAAAAAATATCTTTGGACCAAAAGCTTTAGGGAATTACAGACCCATCGGTTATCTTTCCTTTTTGGACAATGCTGTTTAGAAGTTGCTGGTGACTGCTTGTGGATAATTTGGAAAATGTTAACATCTACAAGCCACTCCAGTCAAAGTTTTGGTCCAGTCACAGCAAGAAGACTGTGCTCGTCAGGGTGACACATAACCTCCTTGTGTAGAGGGATCAAAGACTATGTTCTTTCTTAGTCCTCTTAGATCTCTCATCGGCATTTGACACAATTGACCATGGGGTGTTACTGGCACACCTGAGGGATTGTGTGGGTCTCCTTGTCATGGTCTTTTGCTGGCTGGAATCTTACATAAATAGGAGAACACAGCAGTCAACTCTGTGTAGTCAGGGGCATAATTATCGTGGGGGATGGGGGGCACACGTCCACCCAAACTTTCTTGGTGAGCACATTTGTCACCCCCAACATTGATTCAGCCCCTAAGCTTTTGCTGCCTGCTTGTGACATAGGAACTGACTCAGGAGCCTGCCATTGCGTGTGTGTGTGGGGGGGCAGATTTCACTAGTGGTGGGGCGGGTCAGATTGGGCCAGGTCCCAAGAGAGAGCTCTGAGAGAGTGAAGTGAAAGGGCAGCCACCTGTGACAGTGTCAGACACTTAGATGGGGGTGTTATCATCACTGCACAAGCTGGCCTCAGTGGATTGGGGGGACCAGGAGGAGTGGATTGAATTGCACCAAGGAGGGAGTAAGTAATGGACTGCACTGACCGATGACCCAGAAGTAGCGCAAGCACATCCCTGCCATCACCAATACCGAGGAGTCAGGAGGAAAGGATGGGAGACTGATTGTTAGTGACATGCCCTGCGTCGAAGGAACTGGCTGCTAGCTGCAGACTGTGGTGCTGCTGTTCAGTCCTTGTTTTGGCATTTTCAGGCTGTTTAATAGCTGCTTGCTTCTTGTCTGCATGCTGTTGCCGTGTCTGCCTGCCAAGGAGGATAGTCAAGGGACAGCTGCAAATTGCTGCCGTCATCACCAGTTGCATTGGCTGGGAGTCTGGTTGTGTGTGTGTGTGTGTGTAAGAGTTCATGCCTTATGACCTGGGTGGGATTGCGAGCATTGTGGTCTTTTTTGGGGTTGGATCAGAACATTGGGTGGGCATCGGTTGAGAGCCTAGTAGGCTGGCAGCACTCACTTGCAGAACGAGGTTTGGTTGGAACTGGAAAAGGCAGAGTGGAGGAGAGGGATACAGACTGCAGGAGGAGGCTGCGTGCTGGCTACTGAAAGCAAAAGCATTCAAGTAAGTGTACTGCTGGTACTTATTTAACTGGGAGAGGTAGGAGGACTGACTGTGACTGGTGGTGCTGCAGTGGTGTGGTAGGTGGGGGTGAGTTATGATGGGGGGGGTCACAGCACAGTGCCAAACAAGCAGAGAAGGTGGTGGGAGTAAATTTCAGTTTGCACAAAGCTGCCAGGGGTCACATACTATTGGCATTTGATTTGGTGCTAGTCAGGGTCAGGGAAGGAGTGTCGGGGAAAAAAAATCTGCTGCAGTTTGCAAGGCATATTACTGTTGTGTCTGAGGTGGGCCAGTGGTTCTACCAGTCCACTAGATTGTGACCATCACAGTCAGCAATCAGATAGCAAAACAGAACAAAACTTCTCAACTTGAGCTAACAAGAAGTCTAACATAACTCCAGTAGTCTGCAAGAAAGGGTAGGTGGTGTTTCTTTCTGTGGTTTAATTATATTTTTGGTGGTCTGCTGTACTGACTGAAACATAGAAACATAAACTTTGATGGCAGATAAAGACTGCTTGGCCCACCTAGTCTGCCCATTTCCTACCTATTGGATAAGCTGCAGATCCTATTTAACCAAAAGCCTACTTCTTCCTATCCCCACCAGAATTGCCTATTGTCTGTCCCATGCATTCTTGAATTGCACCCGCTGTTTCTGACCCCACAACCTCCTCAGGAAGGCCGTTCCATGTGTCCACCACCCTCTCTGTGAAAAAAATACTTTCTCACATTGCCCGTGAGCCATCCCCCATCAATTTTCATATTGTGTCCCCTTGTTCTTGCACATCTCTTTTTCTGAAAGATGCTACCCTCTTGGACTTTGTTGATTCCCTTGAGGTACTTGAAAGTTTCTATCTAGTGCCTTCAGTCACTGTCTCACTGTCTGATTTAAAATGCTTTGCTGTGCTTTCTAGCGTCTCTCCTGAGTGCCACCAGAGTCTGACTAAGACTATTGCTTGCTTTGGTAGGGGCTGGGGGGCTGCTGGCTCTGGGTGGGGGAAGGGGGTATTATATGGTTAGCGAAGCATGCAGTTCCAGTGTTTTTCTCTGTGTTAAAGCCAAACTGATAAAAAAAATCAAACCCTTACCCTGCAGGTGGGTGGCATGGCACAAGGGAGGGAGTCATTATGGAAAGGAAGGGAGGGAGGGAAGGGGAAAGGGAGACAGACCTGTAGATCAAGTTGGGTCTACAGACCACGGTGATAATGTATGTAACCCTTAACCAGTCCAAGAGTGCTATCATTGTAGACCACTACCCCCTAACTTGGGTCATGATGATAAGGCATCTAACCACAAGCTGGCCTAATGTTTATCACTTGCATTTGCACTTGAATTACTGTTGTGCTGAGTCCTGTTAGCTTGTGCACATTTTTACTATACTATATATATTTAACCCAAATAGACCAGATGAGTGGAGGAAGTCTGGTGAAGATGAAAGGTAAGTTGATATAAATATTAATATTTTTCCATAAATTATTTACTTTTTGGTGGTAGCACAGCATTCACAATCTGAGGCTGGTTGAGAGTGAGGTTGTCCCCCCCAACCTTGACACCAAAATTACTCCTCTCTATGTAATTACATCTGTGGAGTCTCTGCATAATCCTGTGGTATTCCTCAAAGCTCAGTCTTTGCCCTCATGTTGGTTTCTATGTAAATGTTCTGTTTGGGTGAGATCATTAGGATGGCATGGTGTACAGTTTCACTGCTACACAGATGATATTCAGCTATACCTGTCTTGAACACCTGATGGGTTCAAGCTGCAGGTTTACTGGTGCAATGTCTTGCCACATTAATGACTGGATGGCCTCCAGCTGGCCATGGCTATGTCTTTGACCATGCAGATGTGGTCCATAGTACTGCCCCATCTTCTTCCCTTGCCAGACAGCACACTCTCTGTAATGCCTGCTGTTACTTTGCTGACAACTCCACCATTGTACTTATCAGTGCTCCCTCAGCTCCTCCCAATCTTGCCCTTACCATCTTGTCCGCAGTCCTATGTGCCTCTTTCCTCTCCAAATACTGTTTTTGGTCTCTGCCATCTTACCTAGACACACTCCTCTCACTGATTCCCTTTGCTCCATGCTCCCTCCACCATAGGGATCCTTGCACCTCCTCCATCCCCCACCCTCACTCCTCTGCTGGGAAATTGGCCTTCTCCTATAGCCTTTCCTCCATCTGGAACCAGCACCACTCCTCTCTTCATCTCTTACCCTTCTATGTTTCCCTTAGGCACGAGTTAAAGATCCTCCCCTCCCTTCCCCCCTGCTGCTCCTGTCAGCATCTAGCTGACCTGACCCTGATGCCCTTTTCACCCTCACCATGGTTCCCCTGGGGCCAGTTCATATCATTACAACTGCTGCACTTATTTGTATCAACCTCCTTTTATGATTTGAATTGGGTATTGGTGCTGCTAATAGAACCATCTTCTTTTCTCTTAATTATTTGCACTTGATTCTTGTTGAATTGTTCACTGTTTGCAACTTATTTTTGGAATGTTTTCCTACTGCTGTTTTTGAGTTGTTGAATTCCCATTCCATTTTTCCTGGATCGCACCTGGAAATGAGCCCTGCCTCAACTTGCATTTCCTGGTTACCAATTTTCAACCCAGGGAAGAAAGAGCTCACGATTGCTGAGCAGGGCAGGTAGGGCCCAGAGATGATGGGTGATTTGGCAATACATTCTTCATTGGCAGCAAAAAACACAGAGCTGTATATGTAGTAAAGAATCTTTATGTCATTTTGGACTGCAACCTGATGCTGAAACAACAGGCATCAGCTGTGGTCCAAGCTGGCTTTTAGCATCTCCATAACATTGCCAGGACTAAATCGCATCTGGCTCAGATGACCTAGCTACAATCATTAATGTGTTTGTCACCTTTTGTCTTGACCACTGCAGTGTTCTGTACTTAGGGTTATCTGCAAGACTCATGCCGTGGCTGCAGTAGGTCCAGAAAGCTGCAGCCCAGCTAACTATGGGCACTTCTCATAGGTTTTGTGTTCTGCATAAGCTGCACTGACTGCCTGTGCAGTGGAGCATCACCTTCAAGATATGCTTGATGACATTAAAAGCCCTACACAGTTTGGGATCTGACTACTTAAAAATCTCCTGGATCTTTACCACTCAACTTGCTCCCTTCACTTCTCGAATGCAGGCCTACATGTTGTCCCTTCCTCTTGTTTAAAACAATATGGGGACAGTGATTTTGGTGTGGTAGCTCCTATGTTATCGAATGCCTTGCCTGGAAGTGTCCACACATGGTTGAGGTCTTTAACCCCTCTTTGAAGTCTCATTTATTTATTCTTTCTTTCTGAGATAGCTTTTAAATAGTTCTAAATAGCAATCTATTTTATTCTGTATTAATTTATGTACAGTGTATGAATTTTTCATTTTTGACATGTATTTTATGTTAGAAACATAGAAACATAGTCAATGATGTCAGAAAAAGATTTCAGGTCTATCTAGCATAACCGGAGTTCCCTATCTGCCCTGGTATGCATTGCCCATGCAAGATTGTATCTCCCCTTGTCCACCATCCTGCACCTCTCCCAACTTCAGCCAGAAAATCCTTTACTCTCTCCCAGCCTTTCTTGAAACCATTTATGGTCTTAGCACCCACTACTTCCTCTGACAGACTGTTCCACAGCTCCACTAATAGAGAAGTTGAAAGTTTAATCCACTAGAGAATTTAAGGCAATACACCAAATTCACCATTATGAATATATTTGCAGAGATTTTCTATTTAATGGGAAATTCACCTCAAGTAACATTGCCTATAACTTCACCGTTAAGATACACCAAGGGGAAGTTGAGTCAAAATGTGTCTACTGATACACAGATTCCTAAAGTTCAGCAGCAGTCTCCTGTCCCCACAAATTTCAGCAGCATGAAGACCGTGTGCCAATCCCCCCATGGTACCACCATCACAGGCTGCATCCACTTATTGATCTCAGTCTGGAGTAATTCTAACATTTTCTTACCTTTGTGTGATCCAGTTACATCTTCATTGTAAGTATGGAATGCTGTCAAGTACCTGGAGTGTTGCTACCACTGCAATTGGGCTTAGTACTATTTTCCCCTGGCGAGAATGAATACTGCCTCAGGTACCTCTGGCTAATGTGCTGTCATGAACAGATAGGAGCTACCAGCTGTTTGACCACTGGTACACATATCCATACTGACATGTATGTACAGGGATGCTGAATGCAGCAAAGCATGAATTACTGTGTATGACACAGTCCCACAAAGTTCAGCAATTGCACAGGTGGAGAAGTAATTTTGAGACAGAATCTGCTATTTGGAATGGGCACGTGCCATCAACCTTCACAATCCCATGTTTTCCACAAAAAGGAATGGCAGTGAATCAATTGCTAGCATTTCAGTGGTTGCTGTATTCACTTCCCAAGCATGTTTGAGTGGGTATTTGTTATGGCACTGAAAAAACATGCTATGTAGTGCAGGTTGGACCTTTCTGGGTGTAGGGCTACCAAACAGCTGGACTCGGCATGGAGGTATAGGTGATCAGGTAGAATTTGATAAGGTGATTCATGGATGCAGCTCAAAAGAAAGCAGGGATTTGGGGTGTTTTCTTTGTTTTATCACTTAAAGTTTATTAATTTTTGTGCAAAATGTACAGACATACAATTGCATTTCATACATTATTATAAAGAAGTCATCAGTTAACTTAATAGCCCCTAGCCAGCAAAATCATTCTACTGGCAAAAGAGACCAGATATAACTTTCCTTAAAGCTCAGCACTCTCGTTTGAGGATAGGAACCTATCATCAAGATCAGGCTCAATGCTGCCACCACCACCACTAGCAGTCACAGGGACACCAGCATCCTCCGTGACCACTGTTCCTGAGCCAGAGCTTTTGCTATATCTTGGGCTGAGCCTCTTGTCGATGCCTCCTCTGGTACTCACTAGCAAAGATGCCATAGATGTGGCAGAGAATAATTTGGCAACTTTATTGCCACTGCTGCTTCCACCAACTACTGCTTTGCTACTACTACTGGCCTCAAAGGCCATGGATGAAGCTACATTAGAGGTAGTTCTTTTTGGTGCAACAACCTTTTGCCCCAAAGAACCTAGGAATTTCTTTGCCACCTCACTGGCATCTTTCCCTTCATTTGAGTGTCTCATTACAGTCATTGCTTTACATTTAGATTTTTAATATGGTCAGGAAATAAATAAACACAGCAGTAAAACTTACTAGCAGCAACAGAGAGCACCTCACAAAATGGACTGGCAGTTGGATCTGAATCTGAACAGAACAGTTTATTGAGTTAACAGCAGCTTTAATAAAACCACCCCCAAATTTGTTTTTGTTTTGTTTGTTTGTTTTTTTAGCATGACAAGGATTAACACATTACACATGATGGATAATTCAAAACAAATTACCATAAGTAATAGCATCACTTCAATAACTAAACAAAATAACCACAATATAGAAACAGATTGAAACATAATTCACTTAACCACACAAAATTGTACTACAGAAATAAAATGACAAATCAAAGACCACAGACAAATTGAAAGGCTGAGAAAAAAAATTAGACTAGTGCTCACAGGGCTCTCTTGATTGCTAGCTGAACCCCACCCCCATACAGCACTGTTTCAACAGGCAAAACAAAACCACAATGTTCAAGTAATTAAATCTGCAAATCTACAAGCAAACTAGCTGTACAAAGCACTGTAAATATTTTTTGTGAGTGACCAGGTTTAAAATACTACACTTTCGGAGCAGTTTTAAAGGTTTTTGCTCAGACAAGCAGGGAACGACTTCTGTCCAACTCTTTCTTTATAAGATTGCACTGAACACATGGTATACAGCTAATTTCAGTAACAGTTGACCTACTGTATAATATCATGGTACATTGCAAACTTTGCCTGCAGGATTAACTTCACCCAACTTCTCCTAACTCTGTCAATGAATTTAAACAATGTGCCATTCCCAAAGTTAGCCTTATACTGTGAACTCGAACTTTGCAGGGCAAATTAAATTTGAAAATTTAGGTGAATTCATGAATTAATCCATGAAGTGAATTTAGCCTACTTCAAACATCTATATCCACTATCCTTTTGGTAAACAGAGATTCCTCATATCCCTGTTACACCGTCCCCCTATCAGTTTCCAATTGTGACCTTGGCATCTTTTTTTGCAATTGAATAAGCTTTATTAAAAAGGTTTTTCCAAATAATAACCAGCAAGGTAATCACATCTAGTACAGTCCATAGGTACTATAACATACAAAGACAACTAACATAAAACAGGAAAAAAGAAAATACCCTCCCCTCACCCCCACCGGCCCGTCTCACATATCACACTGTAGCCAAGTAGAAATTAAAATGGTCACATCTTCACCCTCCACTCCCCTCCAAATAGGGAAGCTGATCTGATCTAAATAAAAAGGAGAAATGCTATGAAAGCAATCTAACACATACATGCCTCTATCATGTATCGGGGGTGTGACCTTGGCTTCTTGATTATACTCATGTAAATTAGTTCCCCACAATTCACTTTGATTACTACCTTCAGGAACTTGATGGTCTCTATCATATTCCCACTCTCGAACCTGGTCTTCAGCCAGTACATGTTCAGTGCCTAGAGATGCTCGTCATATTATCTGCCCTGAATCATCTTGGTCATCCTGCACTGCACCATCTCTAGCCAGTCCCTGTCCATACTTAGGTGAGGACTCCAGAACTGAGCACAGTATTCCAGGTGGGGTCTCAGCATTAACCCATATAAAGGTAGTAGTAGTACCTCCTTTTTCCTGCGGTCAGTAGCCCTTCTGTTACACTCCAGCATCTTAGGCCTTGTTACACTGGCTTGACTGTTTGAGGGAGTCACTAATGATGACTCCTTCCCAGATCCCTTTTTCACTGCTGTAGTGCTCAATTTAAACCCTCCCATTCATTATGCAGTCCTGTTTGTTTGTTTATTTATTTATTTATTTATTGTTACGTTAGATACATAACCTTGCATTTCTTGACATTGAATTTCAACTTCCAAACCTTAGACCACCTCTTTAGTGTTTGTAGATCCCATTACATCTCCCTGATCCCTTCATCATATCTACCCTAATGCAGAGCTTTGTGTCATCTGAGAAGAGATGCAAATTGCCCCAGATAGGCTCTCCAGTCTCATTGATGAACATATTGCAGTGGAGGGGATCCAGTACAGAACCCTGTGGCACCCCACTCATGAACTCCCTCTCTTCTGATTTGAACCCACCCTCTGCTGTCTTTTCTTCAACCAGTTTCCCATCCTTCTATGTCCCTAGCTGCACGTAGGTCCCCCAGCTTCTTCAGCAATATTCTGTGTGGCACTGAGTTGAATGCTTTGCTGTTATTGAAGTAGAGTAAATCCACAGGATGGTCCTTATCTACTACCTTTATTACCCAGGTAAAGAAAATATTAAAAGGCCAGCGCACAGGTGCAGCTGTAGTGCTACCATTTGTGATGCCAACAACCTGGCTTCAGAAACTTATCTGCTGTGTGAACGGCCAGCAGGGGGAGGAGGATCCAGTATCCACAGGACTGCTCTCTACCTGGGGGGGGTGAAGGGCAGAGGCCAAGTTTGCCTAGCTCTGGGTGGAAGCTGGGGGAAAGGCAGCCCAGTCCAAGAAGGTCGAGAAGCATGGCAGATGTTGATACATGTCATGTGGGAGTGTGTGGCATGCACCATGATATGATTGCAAGTCACCTCTCTCAGGGGCTGAAAACCAAAGGAAAAATTCAGCAGGAAGATGACAACGAGTGCCCGCAGGCCCTGCTCCCAATCAGGTGGGCACACTGACCCAAACTTGATCCATTCTGTGGTGGAGCTTGGGGGGACCCCATAAACCCCTGCCAGCCCTTTGGGAAGATGGCAGGCAGTTAAGTCCAGGTGGATGTCGGGGTGATGGCTCTGGGGAACTTATCAGAAGGAGGTCTGACCAGGATTGTGGTGAAAAAAAAATAGAAAACATTGAAGAAATGTTATTTTGATTGAACAGCAATTGTGAAGCACACTGACCCTTCAAGAAAGGGTGCTTTATAAATGAAATTTGCCTTACCTTGCTATTTCCATCACTAATAACCTTTGCCACTTTGCCTTGCAATCATCTCAACTCACTCAGCACTGTGTTCTTTATGATTAACTAGGTTGGCTTCCTCCGGTGTCTCTGCATGACCACAGTTACGGGGGTGTTATCTTTAATATATTAAAAAATGTTTAGCACCAACCCCTTGCATCTGCCCTTTGGGCTGTTGAAATGGCTACCCCCCTACATCAACTGATAATCCTCTCCTATCTGTCCCTAGAATCAAATTGAGAGTAGGCAGAGTGTTCTTTGCCTACTCTTCCCCCAAACTATGGAATACCATCTCTCCTGACATTCAGCAATGTCTCTCCTCTCATTCTTTTTGTGCCAAATATTTGGGACATCTCCTCAGCCAGGTGCTCTGCTCTTGTTCTAGAATTTAAAGTATTATCCCTATATGTATGTCCCTAGTGTACTCCTGCTGACCCAGCTGCTCCTAATTGTATACCTATGATGTAAACTGCCATGAACAGATCTCTTTCCCTCATCCCCCTGAGGACCCTTCCATCTCACTACATGCACTGTTCCATAATTATGGTTTGCACAATACTTTTCCTACCATTTTAGTCAAACGTGTACTATCTACTCGGTATCCAGTGATATGGATGAGTCAAACTGAGCGACTCAAAATGACTTACTCAATTTGGCCGCCTGTCAGATGAGCTACATCAACAAGATAGCGAGGCATGGTATGAGCTCTGAAAGAAGAGGAAGAATAGTGACTGAGGAGTACAGCGAATGGCAGAGGGAGCTATAGGGCACAATTATATGTGAAGTGGCTGGGCAAGCTGTTCCCAGCTGGCCGCTTGGTGCTGTGGATTGCGTTGCTGTCTGCACTGTGAAAGAACCCTGGTTCAGAGCTCAGTGGGTGCATGCAGATATTTTTAGCATTTTTTGTTGTTGTTTACTTTGTTCTGTCTGCTGATCACTGGAATGTTGTTGTCTGCTGATCCCTGGGACTGCCCACCATGGTGCACTGTCCCCCCCCCAAAATAGCCCTCTCCTGAGTTACCTCAGTACCCCATTGCCAGGTCCCCCATTGGAGTTGATAATCTAAATGAAGGGTGGTGTTGGGGGCATTGCCCCCTGCATGGGGGGGTGGGGAGCATAGCCCCCACTTAAAATATTATAAAAGATGTCCCATACAGTGTGTTCCACCAGTCGCTGTTGTTTGGGTTGCTGTTCTGTACAGGTGCTATTTTTGTTTTTGTCATTTTGCAGTCACTGCATTGTACAGTGACTTTAATTATTTGCTCTTATGCCGTGGAACCATGCACTCTGCAATTACCTCAACTGAAATTAGATGCACTATATGCCAGGTACAATCTTACCTTTGTATACATATGTACAAACATACATATGAAATTGTCAGCAGAAACAGTCCTCAAGATCTATGGAGTCTGCTCGAGTGTGCAGCTAGCCCCTCATATTGCAGCTGCTCCTCCCATCCTCTCTTCCCAGTATCCCTTCTCCTTCCTCTGTTCCAACCCTCTTGAAACTACCCACCATCTTACAGGACACTATCTCATCTGGTAAGATGTTCCATTTGTCCACCAGTCTTTCCATGAAAAAATGTCCTCTCATCTCCTCTTGAATCTTTATCCCTCCAATCTCAGTCCATGTCCTATCATGTCCCTCCCACTTGTCCTCTGAAAAATCCCTTCTGTGTTGAACTTGTTTATCCCCTTCAGATAAATTAAAGGTCTCAATCATATCCCCCATCCCTCCTATCCTCCAGTGAATACATATTCAGCTCTCCTATTCTGTCCTCATAGGGCTTGCTTTCCAATCCCTGGATCATTTTTGTGGCTTTTCGCTGCACTCCCTCCAATGAACTGATGTCCTTCTTCAGGAATGAGCACCAGTACTGCATGCAGTACTCCAGGTGGGCCTGACCAATGACCTACATAAGGGTAAGATAACCTCCTTCCTTCTGGAAGAGATCCTTCTCACAATACACCCAGAATTTTGTTGACTTTTGCTGCTGCCTTTCTACACTGTGCAGAGTTGTTCATGTATGTCCTGTTATATTGCATTCTCAACTATGTACCTTCCTACCACAATATATCTTGTTATATCACATCTTCTCACAATGTATGTTCTTACTCTATTGTATTTTCCAATGTCTGAATTTTGGTGGTCCTCTCCTGGGTCACACCTGAAAATAGGCATTTTATTGCCTAGTGTGCCTATGTAGTAAACAAAAGCTAAATAAATAAAATATAGCTACTAAATTATTTCTATGTCTCTTATTGCCAACCTTATAGTGTAGTGTTTCACAGCCAGGCAGCTTCATCAGGGAACCGTGATTCCAATAATTAATGTACTGTACAGTGAGCATTGATCAACTACTGACATAAAATGAACATTTCACTAGTATGTAAATTTATTTATACAGTATACCAAAATACAAGATCTGTAATTGAAAATATATTTTATTTATTTGTTTAGTTTTATTGACCAGGGAAGCACACTAGACAAATGCATGCCCATTTTTATACTGGTTTGCACCATGCACAAATTACATCTTGTGGTAGTAGTATATTTTAAAGGTGTGTCAGTAGTGTGGCCAATGCAGGGGATGCTTTAGTGGGTATGTCTCTCACCCGCCAATCAGTGATCATGCTGGCGATGACAGTATGCTTCAAAGAGAGCCAAAAATCTGAAAGAAATCTGCTGCTGTAATCAGGTACAGTTTCGTCATCGCAGCGGCAGATGACAAGACTCTGGCCATGCGCATTACAGTGCACAATAATGTGCATGGCCAGAGTTATAAGCAACTAATGAAATGGCATAAATGTGTCACGCTGGAAGCCCGATCCAGTGTGCCAAAACATGGTGGCTCCTGTTTCCCGCCACACAATCTGGGAAAGTTGACATCGGGGGTGCCCAATCCCTGTGTTGGCATGTATTCTCCCCATTAAATGTGGCACACTGGGAGCCCACCCCAGTGTGCCGAAACATGGTGACTCCTGCCACCCGACACACACACCAGAAAAGCCAACATCAGGGTGCCCAGTCCCCATGTCGGCATATATCCCCCATCTCCCCCATTAATGTGGCACATTGTGAGCCCACGCCAGTGTGCTGACATTTTCTTTTTCTTTTCCTCTGACACTGGGATCCCCACTGCCAGAGTCAGATGGGTCCCCTTCATCCAAACCCCTATAATATTTGCAGATATCAGGGTGCCCAATCCCTGTGTTGGTATGCACCCCCCACCTATTGTGGCACACTGGGAGCCCACCCCAGTGTGCCCACATTAATAAAAAAATGTTTTCCCTGTAAAAGAAGGAAACCGCCCTTCACTGGTTATTTTTTTGTACCTGTAAAAAAGGAAATGGTCCATCGTTGTTTCGCCATTCCCTTCCCCCATCCCAACACTCCCTCTGTGCACCCACCTCCCTGCACCCCCCTCACCCCATACTTACCTCTGGAGTTTGGGTGCTGTCATCTTCTGTGGACCGGGACAAGTCTGCACTCTTCAAAGGCAAACCGCAAAATGAAGAATTGACAGTAAGCCATATAATGGGACTCAATGGAGGGGGGGGCTTAACTTAGTTTGATATCTCAGCCATTTTTTTTTATTTTGGCCCCACATTTTCAACGTGGGGTTCTTATGATCTTACCTCATCAACACTAGCACTGTCATTTTGTTTCTTGGTCCCGAAAGGTGATTTTGTAATTGCTGCACAGAATCACCTTTCGTGACCGAGTAACGAAATGACAGTCTCTACTATTAGGGAGGTCACAAAAGCCCATTTACAAATTTAGTGAAAGATTCCAAACATTGACTGTGTTACAAGTGTGTGTTGCCCAGTTTCTATGCATGTTCGTTACTTCGCCATTTTTTAGTATTTTCACTCCAGATGTTCAGCAGTGCCATTGTTTCACACCTCTGTATGAATAGTGCAGCTGTCATTTTTCACATCCAGCCCAAGGTATTTTCACACCTGTGACACAGAATAGAATGGTCACTGTGGGAAATCAACATTTGGACATATTAACACAATCACAATGTCACTGTTCATGAGGGAAGGTCCCAAAATATCCATGTTGAAAATTTAGTGGAAAAATTCCAAAAAATTATTGCGTTACTGGTGTGCTTTGTGCAGTGTCTTTGCATGCTCTTACCTTCACCAGTTTATCATATTTTCACTCCAGATTTTCAACATTGCCATTTTTTCACACCTCCTCATGAACAGTACAGCTGTCATTTTTCACATCCTGCTTGAAATGTGCTTCTGCATCTGTGGCACCAAATGGCTCAGTCACTGTGCAAAATCACCTTTCAGGATTGAGTAACAAAATTATACCACCACTGTTCATGAGGTGGGGTCCCAAAAAAACATGTTGAAAGTTTGGAATGAAAATACCAACAAACACCCTGGGCGTTAGGGTTTCAAACTGTAGCACCTCACACTGTACAGACTGACAGGCATTGGGGATGTGACTTGGGATTGTTGGCCATAATTCTCACAGCATTCAACCCCCCCACCATACAGCCATTGACAGGCATCGAGGTGTGCCTTGGGGTCTTCTGCCCTAATGTTCACCCCATTCTCCTATACTGCACCCATCCCTTATGGAATGGGATGAGCCTAAGGGCCAAAGACCACAAGGCACACTGCGATACCTGTTGGTGTCTGCAAGGTTGGGTGAGTGGAATGGCATAAACATTATGGCTGATGACCCAAAGGCACACCCCCAATGCTTTTTAGTCCCCTGTGGGGTGGGGGTTGGTGTTAGTTAAATACTTCACTGTCATTCCTATTATGCATCACTCTAACTTCTGCACTACCAATGCCAATGACAACAAGCCAACATTCAGCATTGACAAATGCTTGTTAGTTACTCCTTCTGGAGAAGCTAGTCACCTAATAGCTGACAAATTCTGTAAAATAAACAATATTATCAATAAGCTCAAGCACTGTAAATTTGTCCTCGTGGACACTCTTTTTTATGTCCCTGACATTTTTATCATATGGATTCTAAACATTCCAATTTAGAAACATAGAAATATAATGGCAGAAAAGGACCCCTTGGCCTATCCAGTCTTCCATTTTAACCCATCCCCATAGGTAACCCTAAACCCTAGATCTTAATATACAGTTGTTGATAATATACCCAGCAAAAAAATATATATATATCTAACTTGTATACTCACATGCCCCACTGAGTATCTTACTTATGTAAATATTTATCATATACAAATGTGATTCTAAAGAAATAGAATGCTCATTAAATAAAAATATATCATTAGTGAAAATAGGTCTAGCATTAAAGCCTTTAGAATTAGTAACAAAAGTAATAGGACATTTATGTCACATAAAATAATTCCTGAATGCCACATTTTTTTTTTATTATTTATTTATTTATTTAAACATTTGGTGACCGGGAAAGGCACACTGAGCCAAAGTTCATTTCCAGGTGTAACCCGGGGAAGGGGGACATGGAACAAGTGTACCTGCTGCACAACAATGAAACATAGCAATACATTACAAAACAAGTAAACTGCAGAATTCAAGCAATTGCAAGAGGCATACAGTTATAATATCAAAATTATCATAGTGCAGGAGTTTACGCATATAGGGGAGCACTACAGAAGCAACTAAAACATTACATAATAACTAATACAACACAACAGGCTACTTAGATATATAAAGCTGTTAGGGTATCTGTGTGAGGGAGGAGTAATAAGAAGCAAAGACCATACAATTGGGAGTAAAGAGTTAAGTGCTATGAGATGTTGTGTGAGCAAATGTGGAGGGGTAGAAGGCGTAGTAGAGTTTTGACAGAGAAGTGCGAGGGGAAGTTGCATAGTAGAGGGGTTTGAGAGCTCCACACAGAGGGGAGACAATAGTTAAATGCAACTTTGCCCATGTTGTAAGATGGAATAGGGAGTGCGAAGGAGCTGGAGTCTATGGTGTGGAAGGAATCTGATGAGGTAGGCTCAGAAGAGAGGAGGGATGAGATGTACTGTAGGAGGGGAGCAGGTTGAACCAGAATTTAGAGATGAAGGATAAAGAGTGGGTGAGGCATATGTGTGAGAGTGGAGGGAGGTCCAGGCAGGATAGTAGGGAGCAGTGGTGGCTTCTGTATGGAGAACTAGAGGTGAAGTGACAGAAGGCGTAGTATAGGGAGTCCAGTCGAGAGAAGGAGGAGGATGGTGCTGAGCAGTAAACAATGTCAGCATAGTCAATGACTGGCAATATCATTTTTGTCAGAAGTTCATGACGTACTGGGAGGGGGAGAGAATCTCAGTTATGGTAGAGAATTTCTAGTTTTGGGTGAAGTTTGGTTGTTATGTAATCAATATGAAGGGAGAAGTATAGTTGAGGATCAAGCCAGATGCAGAGATATTTGTAGACAGGGACTGCATTAAGCGGGGTACCATCGAGGGAGGTGATATGTGGGACATTGACTGCTTTTGCTAATTTGTGGGAGGTTCTGAAAGCTCATAGAGACTGTTTTCTTTGTGTTTAGTTTGAGTTGATTTGATTGAAACCAAGCTCGAACCGAGTGGAAGTCTTTTTGCAGCACAGAGTTGATAGTGACTGGGTCTGGGCCGGATGTAAATAGCATGATATCGTCCACACGTTAGAGTGGGAGTAGAATGTGCAAGTGTTATTAAGCCTGTCAGTATCCAGGATGAACTGACATGCTTTATTCAGAAGTAGCTTGAACCTGTTAAGGGTAATGTCTGATGTTGCTCCATAGACCGTGATTAAATAGTCAATGATGGGTAGGATTGAGCTAGTGACTGCAGCTCGCCTGGCTTCCATGGTGAAGTTGTGCCTGTGTCTGTAAAGGAACCCCAACTTTCTACTGACTGTTCTTAATATGCTCTCCACATGTGGGCCAAATGAGAGGGTGTTATTCAGGGTTGCTCCCAGGTACTTGAATGTAATAACTTGTTCCAGTTGCTTACTCTCCTCATTAATGATGATTATACCATGTATCTCGGACACCGACCAATCAAATAGACAGGTTGGTACCTTACCTGCATTGATTATCTACCGATAATCACCGCAAAAGGTGCCAACCAGCCGCATGTTCAAAAAAAAGCAATTCGACGGCAAAAATCACGGAACTCCATCTGCCATCTTGTTTCCCCACTAAGCAAAGACTGTGAAACAGCAGCTCCTTACATCAGGGGAAAGTAAACAAAAACACTGACTGCTCTACAACTGAGTCGCTTATTTAAGCATTATAGCAAGTACTGTTTTTTTAAATATTAAAAAAAAACAGTACTTGTATAATCGCAATAAGCCACTCGGGGGATCTGGGTTCTCGGGGGATTTACCATGGTTGGCGCGGATTTACCCACTCAGCTGCACCTCGTGGGCAAACCACTCCAGCCGTGGTAATTCCCCTGATAACCCACACCCCTCGTGGCTTATTGCTTAATCAGCAGCTGTGTCTTGTTCTACATGTGCGGCCCACAAAGGAGCATTGTTTTGGTCTTTTTGTAGTTCAATACTAGTCTATTCCTCTTGAACCAACTATCAATTGACCTGGAGCTGCGTTAAAGATCATCTGTTAGGGAATCTTGGCAAGGCCTGCTACTAAAAATCACAGCATTGTCAGTATATAGTAGTACCACTGAACCAGGACAGGCATCCTGGAGATTGTTAATGAAGAGACTAAAGAGGACTGGACCCAAAATCAAGCTCTATGTAAGCCGAACTATCACATCTTTAGGATCAGACAGTATCCCATTTATTTTGATGCTTTGCTTCCTCCCCAATAGGTAGCTGTTAAACCACAGCACTGTATCCATTGAGAGACCCAGTGAGTATAGTTTAGTTATAAGGAGGGGGTGGTTGACAAGGTCAAAAGCTTTTGTTAGATCAACATAGATTGAGCCAATCAGGTAACCGTTGTCCAGGGTTTCATGGAGATAACTGGTATACTCAATTAGAGCTGTGTTTGTGCTATGCTGCCTGTAGAATCCATGCTGCTGATTGTAGAGAAGGTTGTAACTACTGAGGCAGGCAACAAGCTGTTCTGAAGCCACCCTTTCAAGTGCTTTAGACAGGTGGGAGAGTATCAAAATGGACCTACAATCTGTTACAGTAGGGAGGTCATGTGTCTGCACAGAATGGCTGCTTAATCTGTTTACTCTGAGCTGCCTCTCAATTTCCCCACTCCATCCCATCCTTAAGCTGAAATCAGCGATTTTGCTTTTCTGCCTTGAGATTTAATGCAGCAGAAAGAAGTTATATCAATGGATTCACAAACACTGCAAAAACACAAGAAATCCATCGATTCTTCTCCCCCTTGGAGCCCTGTACCAGACTCAAAGATGGCAGCCATGGGAGAGCGTAGGTCCCCCTCAACAGATCCAATCTGACAAGCTCTACTTCTTGAGCGGATCATGCAGTCGGTAGAGGCGATCCATCTTACTGTTACTGAGACTCAAACAAGTATCTTTCTCTTAACCAGCTGGGTAGAAAAAACTGAATCTACCTTATCGGCAATGGTGGAAAAAGTAGCTGAGCAGGACCAACATCTGGTGGAAGCGGAGACCTGAATGGCCTGGTCGTCTGCAAAGCTAGAGGATCTGGAAGGCTGTGGGAGGTGAAAGAATTTACAATTGATTGGTGTTCCAGAGAGCCTAGAGGGGAAAAAATGAGTCTTGTACCCAAGAGATCACCTTCCACTGTGGCTCACTCGACCACCAGAGGAATACCTGTTTGAAATCGAAAGGGCTCATTGTATCCTGAGGGCTCAGTCCCAGGCCCCCAGTAAACCTAGGCCTCTCATCTTCAAATTACTGCGCTATCAGGACAAGACATTTATCTTGTTGAAGGCTTAGGAGCTTCAAGATGTTTGAGTGGAGGGCACCCATATTTCCTTGTATCCAAATTATCCATAATCGGTATTGGAACAGTGCCAGGCTTTTGACCCCATAAAGCAAATCCTTCATGGGAAAGGTATCACATATACCCTTCTGCACCCTGCGACTTTGATGTTCTCCTGGAAGGATCGCTCTGTTCAATTTACCTCCCCTTCGGATGCCGACCACTTCTTGTACCACTATATGGAGCTCCCCGCTGCCTCCTCTCTGCAATGGAAAGCCCCTTCAACTCTACCCCTGGTGACTGTTTCTTCTGATACCAACCCTTGGCAAAACTCCACTGATACCCACTCGGGCTGACTTACCTAAACTCACTGATCTTCCTGATTTTGCTGTTTCATTCTCAAGAGGTAAGTCACCTGGTGGTTTAGTTATCCATTAGCTTGAACCCCTGAAACCAGCCACCTGTTTTACATGCAATTCACTCTCAGTGTGATGCCTTCACTGATTTTGGCTTTGTCAGAGCAGATCTATCAGCGTTGCCACTGCTGACCACCCTGTGCCTATTACTGCTTTTGAAGGACACCAATATAATATTTGTGAGGATGGACATGAGAGACATTCGGGGTAACTGTGTACTGCAGTGTTCATTGCAGGGAGTCTTTATTTTTCATATGTCCCACAGCTGACAGCGGACTTGCAGTAATAGTCTTCAGCTGATGCTGGGCTTTTTTTTGAACATTGTATTAATTGTTTTCTGGTCCCCTGAACCTGCCCTGCTGATATTTCTGTTCATTTCAATTACCCTCTCACTAGTGCCCTCTGGCTCAGTTTTGTCCATGAGTTAATTGAACACCATCTTGGCAGCTGATTTTGGACTGTGTCCACCTCATTCAATTAAAGTAGCAAACATAGCCACATTATTTTATTAGCGAGAGAATGTTATACTTCTGAATTCAAGGACTTTATTCATAGTTATGTGACTTCCTCTATTCATTTCTGTATCATGTTTGTGTAGCCCTAGTGGTTCACAGTTCAGCATGTTTTACTAGTGAAATGTTTTATCCATTGTTCTCAAGTAAGGGTCCATGCTGTTCAACAGACTTTAAGCAATGCTCAGCATAGAGGCTCTACATATTTTTCAGTTAATGTATTATGTCTTTCACAGGATCTTGACTACTCTTCTGTGGGTACTTAGACACCAGTTACCTATGCAGCGTTTTGGTTTACTTTGCTGCTGTGTTTTTTAAATGACATTGGGTCTGTCATGTCCTTTCTTGACTCCCTTTGCTGGATTTTCTTTACACTACTCATGATCACTTCTAGTATCTGTTATTTCTCTTTCTATCTGCTCCTTCTATGTTTCTGCCCTCCTGTAGTACTCTGACTCTTGGGCCAATACCTGACCATTAGGCTTAACCATAGTAGGGTGAGCAGGTTAGTGCCCCTGGTGCCTAGGTCCTGGCATTTTTCTTACTTTGCATCTCTCCATGCATTTTCTTTTTCTGTCCAGCTGGTCCTTGGCCAGACAGGGAGTGGGGAGTTGGAGGGGTGGCAGGACTTTATGTTCTGTTTCTTCTCTACAGGTCCATAAGAGCATAGGCTTACAAGCCCCCCACTATCTTCAGTCAGTAAAGTGCCCAGTGTACTTCCATTGGGTTTAGGACTGCTCGTTCCACTCCTTTTTGAGTTTTGTGCTATTTTTTCTTTTTTTTACTATTATTTTGTAGTCTTCCTGTGATATTCTGTTTACTTTCGGCTGTTTTCTTGGAGACTTAATTGTTTCATATATCTTATGTCTTATGTTTGTTGGTGTTACTTGATTTAGAATACTTTACAGGGAACTATGGGGGTGGGGACATATGGAGGGGGATTGATGATCTGTACAACTATGTTTCTACAAAGCTAGCATATGTCTGTTTGGAGGATTTTGGAAAACTGGGCTGGGAGAGGGGAGGGTTTCAGGAGTTATATACATGGTCATCCATAAAGTGGAATTCTAGTTGTTCAAGCACAATGTCTAATGTCAATTTACTGAAAACTATCTCATGGAACGTTAGAGGGCTTAACTACAATAAGAAATGTAGAACTCTATTGCAGTACCTCAGATATGCAAAGTGTGACATAGCTGTACTTCAAGAAACACACTTGTTGGAAGGGGATGCTATTTGCTTGGGGTGGATGTGGGTTGATCAATATTACCACAGTGCCTCTACTTTACATCAGAGGGGGTGGCAATGCTTTGTAGGAAGGATTTGCCTCTAGGTATCTCCTGGGAGTATAATGACCAGGAGATGCACTGTGTTCTTATTGCTGGAACTTATCTGGGCAAACCGATAATCCTTGATAGCTTTTATGCCCCAAATTCCCCAGGCTTATCCTTTTACCAAACAGTACTGACAGAATTGCCCCAACACCTACCATACCAAGTCTAGGTGGTGACCTCATTCTTACCCTTTACCCTTTATTGTATAGAACAGGACCAAGATATGAGTCTGCATTGGCACGTTTAGTGTCCTCCCTCCTCAAGAATATTGGCCTCATAGATATGTGGAGGTCACTACACCCAAAAGATTTAGACTTTACATGCTATTCCATCTCTCTCAGCTCTTTCAGCAGGTTTGATGTTCTACTTACCACCCCTGATCTTCTCTCATAGACCTGGGATGTGTCCTTGGGGAAAATTCTTCTTTCTGATCATGTCCCCATTCTTCTTTCCTTTGCCTGGGACATGGCTATGGGCAGATGTAATGCCTAGCCACTTAATACCTTCTTGTTGTCTCAAAAGGAAACCTGTACGTGGATTGCACAAGCTATCCAAGAGTACCTTTTTTTTTAATGAATCCCCAGATTGTTCACAGGCCACCCTTTGGGAGGCCTTAAAAGCTGTTCTCAGGAGCCACTTGATAGTTAATACTACCCAAATAAAAAGGCAAAGAGAATCAACCCTAAAGGACCTTGAATCCAAACTAAAAGCCCTTCAACTCCAATCCTCCTGGACCCCTACTGATGACTTTGCCTTTCAATATTGACTGTTGTCCCTTAAAGCCAAAATAGAAAATATCCTCCAATACTGCACTGAATATGCACTCTATAAGCTTAATCATAAGTACTGGGAATCAGGGAACAGTCAGGGAAGCTGCTCACCTCCCAAATGAGAATGCAGGCATGGGAAAAATATATTCCAAAAATATAGAGGCCTGATAGAATCATTATTACTTCTCCTGGGGATATTAATCAAACCTTTTTGGCCTATTACCAGCAACTCTACTCCTCAGAGGAGGACCCTTTTTCTATACAGCTGACTTCCTTCTTTTCAAGACTTTCACTCCCAAAAGTACCAGACTCCTATCTTCCCTTGTTGGTGAATCACATTCAGTCCTCTGAAGTTATCTCAACTATCTGAGATGTGTTACAGGGCAAGTCCCCCCAGCCCAGATGGTTTTCCGGTGGAATTTTATGCTGCTTTCATTGATTTACTTGCCCCTTGCTTAATCTAGGTCCTTAATGAAGCCTGGGAGGCAGGTAGACTCCCCCCAATGTTCACTGAAGCCATCATTACTTTGGTTCTTAAACAGGGGCAAGATAGCATCCCCTGCTCACAATTTAGGCCAATTTCATTATTAAATGTTGATGTCAAGATTTTTGCTAAAATCATAGCAAAATGGCTGGACCCTGTTATTCCTGTTTTGATACATCTTGATCAAGTTGGTTTTGTGCTGGGTCACCTGTGCTCAGCCAATATACATTAGATCCTAGGCATTCTCTGGGAAGAGCACTCTGTTTCTCACCCCACAGTTGCCCTGTCATTAGATGCTGAGAAGGCATTTGACAGGGTGAAATGGTCCTATTTTTTGAAACCTTACAGTGCTTTGGTTTTCCTCCTTGTTTCTTATCACTACTTCGGATCGTCTATTCTTCCCCCAAAGCCACCGTTTCCACCAATTCTGTCCTCTCCCCCTATTTTCATCTGTATCATGGTACCCAGCAAAGTTGTCCATTGTCACCCTTTCTTTTTCTTTTGGCCATTGATCATCTGGCAGCCAGGATTAGAGCAGATGCTAGTTTCCCTGGCCTTCCAGTAGGTACCGCACTTCATAAAATCGTACTTTTGCTGACATCACTCGCTTTATCTCATGCCCTGAGACTTCATTACAATCCCTCTGAATCATTATTTCTCACTTTTCTGGTCTATCTGGATATTAACTTAATGTGAGCAAGTCTCAGGTTCTCCCGCTTAATCCACATGCAGATATGTTTGCTCATTTCCCTTTTCAATGGGCTCCAAATGGTATGGTTTGTCTTGGGATTGCCCTGTGGCCACTATTTCAGATATGGTTTCCGCTAATGTACAAAAGTCTTAGACACTGTTGATACAGACCTTTCTAGGTGGGGATTCTTGATCTTGTCTTTATGGGGTAGGGTCAATGCCTTGAAATTAGTGGCTCTCCTGAAATTTCTATTAATTATTTCTAATCTTCCCCTGGAACTTCCCCCTCAGTTTCCAAGTGGCTGGCCACTAGAACATCCTCCTTTCGATGGGATGGTAAGTCCCCCAAGATTAAATATTCTAATGTACAGAGACCTTGGATAGAATGTGACCTAAATCTCCAGGACCTGAAACAATTCCATGACTTTAGAATTCTGCATCGAGCAGTACTGAGTTACGTCCCTTTCTTGATAGAGGCATTACCAGGTTGGCTCACCTTGTAATTAGCACAGGGGTGCCTCCCAACTCTGCAAGCTCTGCTTTTTCCAGACTGGTCTCTCCAGTCTCCTATCTTTTCATGTGCTTGTTACATGTGCTTTATATGGAACAAGTATGCTCTCAGCTTGGGATGGTGCCCTCATACTTTGGTTATGAGGTCACTATGGAATAACCCCAACTTGATTATTGTTAGTTCTCCATTAACATGGAGGGACTTGGAGACAAGAGGTGTAGTCTCCCTAGGCCACTTGGTTAATCCTTCTTCTGGAATTTTCCACTCTTTTGTGGTGCTGCAAAAGCAGTATGATGTTCCTTCCTCACACTTCTGGTGCTTCTTGCAAATACATAGCCTCTTTAAGCAGAGGTTTTCTACTAATCTTTCTAGTCCCCATGCTCTTCCCTTTGAGGAATGGTTGAACACACTCTCAGGTCCTCAGCACCTGACTGCTAAACTTAAAGCCTACTGGAATAAAGTATCTCAAGACCCTTTATGTGTAGGGCACAAGGACAGGAGTGAGGTGGAACTAGGCCTGAATATTTCTCCTGTGGACCGGAACCAAGTTTGGCACAACTGGGATCTGCAGACCCATTCTATCCAATACAAGATCCTCCACAAGGAATATCATACCCCAATGTGCCTGTACAGGACTGGCCTTCTCTCAAACAGTGACTGTTGGTGTTGCAATTCCCCACAGGCATCCCTGACTCATATTCTTTGGTCCTGCTCTGTGCTTGACACTTACCGGTCTAAGATCTGGGACACTTGTTTTTCTATAATCTCTCTGCCTAAATTGAGACCTGCAGTTTGTTTTCCTTGGTGTTCCCCAATGCCTCCTGGGCTAACTGCACCTTTACTGTAGCAAAGAGGGTCATCCTCAGGCATTGGCACTCCCCTGACTCCCCCTGTTATGAAGAGTGGTTCCATTTACTGGCCATGACAGCAACATATCACCAGACTTCCCATTGACTGCTGGGAAAATTGTCACTTTTCGACCGAATCAGGCAACCCTTCTGTACTAAATTTCTTAGACCTGCCCCCCACCAACGATGACCTGATGGTTGACATTGTATCAGTGTTCTAGGTTCCAGGTTCCAGCTCTACCTGTCCATATCCCCCTGTGAGAGTACAATCCACTCACTCTTCCCACTAGATTGTCAGCTGCCTATTGGAAGCAGCTGTTATAGTCAATACACCAAACAGTCCAATTATAGTTGCCAAACATTTTATTGCAGATCTGTCCTAAGTTTAACCCAAATTTCAATATAAGATATTATATCTTCTATATACTAGGGGCCAGATATTCAAAAGGGTTGTGCCATGCGCAATAGGGTTGCACCTGAGCAAGTCCGAACTTGCTCCATTCTGCGATATTCAGCAGGAGGCAGTTGCGCCACTGAAAACAGGCTGAGCAACAGCACAATGCAAATGAATGCATGCTGAACTGGAGGGGGAGGAAGCATGCATAAACTGCACAGCCCAATATTCAGCTGGGCTGTGCAGAGTTGTGCAGGCGCAACCCCCAACCTGAGCCTGCACAACTTTGAGCCCCCCAAAAAAGGCTTAAGAAGAGGGCCACCCACAGGTGAGCTGCTGCATTGCAGGGCACAACACAGCAGCTGCCACCTGTGGCTGGTCCCCAACCCACTTCCTGTGCCCCCCCTCATACCTCTCAACTGTCCCTGATTCTCAGGGACATCCCTGATTTTGCCTCAGAATTTTTCTCTGTCCCTCATAAAATTTGTATTTTTGTGACAGAACACTGGGGATTGTAAGCATAAAATAATGTTAAATATCAAAGTTACAGATTTCTTCCTATTCAGAAAATGCATCTTACATAAATCCCCTAATTCTTTCAGCTTTCTGAGAGAATACTACCAAATTTTAAGATGTGTCCCTGATTTGGGGTCTTAGTCCCTGATATTTTAAAGTCTTGTCCCTGATTTATGAGACAAGAGGTTGAGAGGTATGCCCCCCCTGCAGCCCGATCGCGGGCAAAACAGTGTAGAATCCCCCCCACCAGTCCGATCGAGGGCAGCAATGTGTCTCCCCCTCCTGAACACATCCCTGGTGGTCCAGTGGACCGTAATCCCGATCGCAGGATGGAAGTAATAAACCTCCCCAACACATCTCTGGTGGTCCAGTGGACTGTAAATCTCGGTAGCGGGATGGAGTAATAAACCCCCTCAACACATCCTGGTGGTCAGTGGACCATAAATCCCGATCGCTTGGGATAGATATAAACCCCGAACACATCCCTGGTGCCTAGTGTCCCCCACCCACCCGTGAAGCCTCTGCCTGCTCCTCCCTGGCAGCGGTGGATGGCAGCATCCACCTGCCTGCCACCCCCCCGCCCGACTGACTGCCCAGTAGGGCTGCATGCCCGATGGTGCAGAGCAAGAGCCAATGGGCATGCAGCCCATACCGTACAAAACTGGACTGTCTGGTATGGTATGGGCTGCACGCCGTGGCTCTTGCTCTGCACCACGGCGCAGTTCTACCGGGCAGTCAGTCGTAGGCGCGGGTGTCAGGCGGTGGATGCTGCCGCCCACCGCCGCTGGGGAGCGGGCGGTGAGGCTTCATGGGTGGGTGGGGGACACTAGGCACCAGGGATGTGTTTGGGGGTTTCTACTTCCATCCCGACATCTGGATTTATGGTCCACTGGACCACCAGGATGTGTTCAGGAGGGGGAGACACATTGCTGCCTGTGATCGGGCTGGTGGGGTGAAACTATGCCCACGATCGGGCCAGTGGGGGGTGGTGGGGGGATTCTACACAGTTTTGCCCATGATCAGGCTGCAGGGGGTGTCTGTCCCTGATGGCTGCTGCCTGGCAGGGCGCCAGGTGCAAGTCCTCAGGGATCGGCACACCTGCATGCTAATGGCATGCAAATGGGGCCATAATCAGATGCAAATGGACCCCCCTGCACCTTGCATGAATTATGGCCCCATTTGCATATCACCTTTTGAATATCGGGATTTTGCGCATGGCTCAATGGTACTTGCGCCACCGCAAGTTGAGTGCTCCACTATGACAACTTGCGGTGGCGCAAGTTCTACTGCACCATGCACAGTGGCTGTGGCCGAGGGGTGATATTCAAAGGAGTTGCTCAAGGGCACAACTCCTTTGAATATCGCTCTGGACACACCCCCTGCACAACTATTTTGTGCAGTGCAAGGGCTTGCTCCACAAAATAGCGCAGTTTGAATATCTGGCCCTAGTATTTTATTGACAATAATGTTTGTGTTTGTGCCTCCTCTTTTCCATGTGATTTCTTTATTTGATTGTACAGACCAATTTGTCTTTCTCTATTTTGGTTTCAAGATATTGTATGTAATTACTGGACACCAATGTTGTGTGTTTACTAGTTGGTAATTGTCAAATAATTTGTGATAAGTTATGTGTTATGAAGAATTGTTCTGTGCACTATTTTGGAAAACTAAGGAAAATGTTTATGGCAAAAAGAAAAATTCTTACAGTAGCGAGGTCCACACTTTTGTGAACTGGGGTGATGTGAAACATTTTCCAGTTTACTTGACTACTAACAGGAACCAGCACCATCTTTCATATCTTCCTTCTTCTCAACTCAAAGTCCCTCACATTATTTTTTTTTTTAAATAAAGGGATGCCCTGCTGACCCTCAGTTCTCTATTTGGGGGGTGAAATCTGAATAATTCCAAACTAGCCCAGTATTCCACTCACTAACCCATCAAGTGATTTTCTCCAGTAAGCTACAGTAAAATAGTCATTTTACTGTGTTAGCAAAGGGTTCTGACTGATATCCTTAGTGTCAGCAGTAACATAGATTACCCCTCCCGCTGCATGCATCTTGGGCTAATACAGCTAGATTAATGTATCAGCTTAAAGGGGGAAATTTATGTAGAGGGTTAAGGGGGAGGGGTTGGGCTAGGCAGGATTCATTCCAATTACCATGCCCATATGCTGAGAACTGGGGACAGCAGCAGGACAGGATTAATAAAATATAATCTGGGGCCTTGGAGGTGATTGACTAGTGGAGTGTTAATGATTATGTTGACTCTTGGCACAGTGCCAGCAGCTAACAGCAATTGTACTTTTTTTTCTTTTTTGAATAATAAGGTTCTGGGAAGGCAGTGGAAGAAGGAAGGCAAAGAACTTGAGTGGGTGATAGGTGGCCACTAGACATGTCCTGACAACATGGGGAGGAACCTGATGCTTAGTTTATTTATTCATGTTTTTTAATTATTATTTTCATTAAATTTGAGAAAATACAAGTACAAGGTAATGAATAAATTGATATATGTGGTACCATGTATTAAGAGATACTCAAATACACCAAATACTAATGTTTTCACACTGAGTTGGATGCATTTACTTTGTGAAAGAGGAGGATGATGTCAAGTTCTATTTACCAGCAGAAGAAGGAGCTGAGCAGACGGCAGACTCAGCAGCAGCGAGAAGGCTTGATGGTGTGCAGCTTGAAATGAATCATATTCAGCTTTTCCTTTTTATGTCTTAAGTCTACTTTTATTTGCTTTGATTCTATGGCATAAGATGTTTCTTTAAACTTTTTCTTTTGTTATTTTTTTTGTTTTACTTTGGAATGTCCGAGAATGTGCGGCGGATAAAAGAACATTGACAGCAGCAATTTTCCAAATGGAAAAAAGCAAAACACAAACTAGATTTGAATACATCTCTTCAACTAGAGGTAGTAGAACAGTCCACGCATCAGATACCCCTGATATTGCCTCTTCGGTAGTGCTAAGTAATGATTTGATCTCCCCTCTTCCGAAAACACCTATTTGAGGTAAAAATATTTTTTTTGTATTTTGCTAAATGGAATTCTAGTTTAGAGGATAATACAATGCCACCTAAGAATTCTTTCATTCAAGAAACATCTGCTTTGAATAGCGTGGTTGATATTGAAGGAGTGGAAGCTATGGAATTTAATAAGCCAGTTAAAGAAGCTGAGAGGGAAGCCACTGTTTGGGTTAAAACCGGGGGCTCGGGGGATCCTTTTGAAGTTAGAGGAGACTCAGCAGAGTTTGTGATGACTTTAGACTTACAAAATAATTCTGTTCCTACCACGGGTCAAAAGCAGGAAGATTTATTACAGGTACTTTCAGCTTTCCACCATGAAATGAAAGAAGCTATTACTGATATTAAAGTAAAAATGAAAGACGTATCTGACTCCATCGGCTCGTTGTCTGAGCAATTAGCCAACCTTACGCTCAGGAGAAAAGAGCTGGAAACTAGAGTTTCAGAGGTAGAAGATATTTCTATGGGTTCATCTAAAACTCTGGTATGTCACAAAAAAAAGATATTAAATCTACAGCAAAATCTCACAGAGATGGAAGACTGCTCTCGGCAGGTTAACCTGAGAGTATGTGGGCTCCCTGAAGGGGCAGAGGGAATGGACAACCCGTTGTTTTTTTTTTTTTTAGAAAATGATCACGATGGCTATGGGCCTTTCTTACCCAGAACATAAAATTGCTTTGGGAAGGGCCCATAGGGCGGGGAGTAGATTTGACTCTTCTTATCCCAGACAGGTTCTTTTGAAACCACACAAATACCTAGATAAAGAGGCTATTTTAGCTAAAGCAAGGCTGGAAAAGGGTCTGAAATATCAGGACATTTCTTTACATATCTACCCTGATCTTTCGACTGAAACAGTGAACAAAAGGAAACTTTTCAATCCAGTAAAAAAAAAAACTGTATGATGCCAGAGTGAAATTCACTATTCAATATCCAGCTAAGATTCAGTTTCTGGTAAAGGGTAAATTACAGGTTTTTGATGATGCTGAGGAAGCATTAGAGGCTTATGAGCAATGGTATAGTCATCTTCTACCAACACCTATAATTCACGAGTACACCCTTATTAGCCTAATATGGTGGAATTAACTAAAACTCCTGCTTGAGTTAGCTTTAATTGGCTATTGCTGTTTTGCAATTAATTAATTGGATAAACCTTCAAGCCATGAGACATGTTGGCTATAGTGAAAATGGTTTACATTGTCTCTGCTAATAAGGAGGGGAGGGTCAATTTAGCCTAATTGGTTAAATTGGTATACTTGTACTTATCCAAATTGGGGGGGGGGTTCAGGATATTTTGAACATTTTTTTCATGATAAATATATCCAGGATTCCATATTTAAGCACAAATCATATACTTTACAGGATGGTTGTTATTTATAGATTTATTGGTGAATAAATATAGAGGATTAATGGGTGATTAAATGAGAATAGCAACATGGAATGTTAAAGGACTAAGAAATAAAAATAAAATTAGTAAAGTTTTAAAATACTTGGTAAGGAAGTGGATGAATTGTATTTGCATCCAAGAAACACATTTTTAAGAGTCAGATTTTTTATGGATACAAAAAACGCTTGGGTCCAGGGTTTTTCTCAGGGGAGAGTTGGGTCTCAGCAGGAGTGACAATTTTTTTTCGTAAGAATCTTACTTTTCTTCTGATTAATAAGGTCATCTCTGATAAATGTGGTAGATATGTGATTATTGAGATTACTTGACAAGGTAAGCCTCTCCCCATCTTTTTTTACTGATTTTTTTTTTTTTACAATTAACTGTTTGTAATACCCCCTATATTATAAGTGGTGACTTTAACCTTGTTCTGAGGAAGCAGGATTGAACATATCTATCTAACTCTTCTTTTGGCCCATCAAGTAAGACAATTAGGAACTTTATGAGTGATCTAAGACTTTCCTACTCTTGGTCGACATTAAGACAAAATGTGAGCAGCTTTTCCTTTTTTTCTCCATCTCATTATTCTTTTTCTAGTATTGATTATTTTTAATTTCAGATACATTGTTACATATGGTGGGGAAAATTGATTATCCTGGCATAATTATACTGGATCATTCACCTTGCATAATAATAATTATAATAATAATAATTATACTTTATTTTTAAGTCGCCTTTCAAAAGCCAAGGTGCCGCACAAATCAACATACAATAAAACACAATCTCATTAAAAAATAAATATAGAAGCAATTATAAAACCACTACTAAAATCAGAAAGACTTCAGTCACTGAAAGCTTGTCTCCATAAGTGAGTTTTCAATGCCTGTTTAAATCCCTCCACGGTCGGGCACTCCAGTAAATGATGGGGTAGAGAATTCCAGTGGGTAGGAGCCACAAACATAAATGCCGTGCCCCAGCAGATCTTAAACGCACCCGCAGAATCTCTAGCAACCCCTGGTCAGCTGAGCAGAGTGATCACCTGGGGTGGTAAGGAACCAGGAGCTCTTTCAGATAGTCTGGTCCCTGTCTGTGTAGTGCTTTAAAAGTCAATAAGATGACTTTAAAGGTAATCCACCACTGTACAGGCAGCCAGTACAGTTCACGCAGCACCAGTGAGCTATTACTAAATCGAGATGTTCCAGACAAAAGTCAGGCCACAACATTCTGCACCAGCTGCAGGCAGCAGATTTGCACCCCAGATAGCCCTAGGTATAAGGAATTGCAATAGTCCAAATGTGTGGACACAAAGACGTGGACCAGCATAGGAAGATCACCAGGGCGAACAAGGTGCTTGATCCTGGAGATATTTTTCAGATGATAGAGGATTTGATGATGGCAGACACCTGTGAATGCAGTGTAAGCCCATCTTCAAAAATTACCCCCAGGTTCCGCACCTGTTCGTAGGTCAGGACAGATACACCCCCCAAGGAATAACTGAGAAGGCGAACCTACTCCGAACCCTCCAGTCCGACACGTTGGATCCACAACCAACACCTCAGTCTCATCAGAGTAATTGACTTACACTGTTTAATTGCTAAGAATTTACATTATATCTGGAGAATGGACATATCCCTTCTTAATGAAGAAAGTTTTTTTTTTTGCATTTTCAGACAGAAATTGAATTTTTATTCAAGTAAATAATGAGTCTGAGACTACTACATATATGATATGGGAAGCTTTTAAAATTAAAAGTATTTTTCAACAACATCAAAATTATAAAAAAAGGAAATGGCAAGAACAAGAAAGGCTGCTACAAGATGAACTACAAATTCTGGAACAAATCTACATTCTGAATAATGAGACAGATGCCTATAATAAAATGATTAAAAAAAGAATGGATCTAAGCAGGCTTTTAACAGATAAAGCTGAACATCAAATTTTGAAAACAAGGGCTAATTACTATTTGTCTTTGGACAAACCTTTGAAGCTAATGTTTTGACAGTTAAAGAAAGATCAGGAAAAAATATTAACTTCATAAAAAGTGATAAAGGTAATCTTGAGAAAGATCCTATAGTGTTATCTGAACTATTTGCAGGTTATTATCAAAAAACATATATATCAGAATATGATTGTAATCAAGAGGGAATGGAGGAATTGTTGTCTAATATACAGATTAAGCAGATTAGTAATTAAATTAGACAAGCCCTTGACAAACCAATAACTCAAGATGAATTTTCTAGAGCAATTGATGGTCTCCCCTTGGGGAATGCCCCAGGCCCTGATTGGATATTGGTTGATTTCTATAAAAAATGTAAAATGTTGTTGATTCCTTTATTGAAAAACCTTTTTGAGAACTTTACAATGGCTCACTCTATGTCTCCTTCATTTCAAAAAGCTATTTTGTTATTATTTCATAAACAAAAGAAAGCTCCAACTCTATGTGGGTCTTATTGACCTATATCATTATTAAATTTGGATGATAACATTTTTGATAAGGTTTTGGCTTTAAGGTTGGAGGGGACACTGCCTGTTCTCTTTGATATAGATCAAACTGGTTTCATTAAAGGAAGAAAGATTGTTGATAATATTCATAGAACTATTAATATAATTGCAAATAGCAAACAACATGATGGAATCTTACTTGCAGTTGATGCCGAAAACACTTTTGATCACATGAAATGGGTTTTTCTCTTTAGCTTTCTTAAGAAAATGAATTATGGTAAACAATTTCTGATGTGGGTCAAATTACTATACTCATCTCCTGAAGCTATTATCAGAATAAATAGTATTTTATCTGATTCTGTCTTATTATATAGAGGTATGAGACAGGGCTGTCCCCTCTCCCCGTTACTTTTTGTTTTAGCAAAGGAACCTTTGGCTAATGCTATTTGGCAGAATGTAAATTTTACAGGAATAAAGGTAGGGAATTTGATTTATAAAACTAGTCTTTATGTGGATGACTTGTTGCTTTTTTTAACAGATCCTTTAAGATCTATCCCTGAATTTATTAGATTGGCTGGTATGTACGGCAATTTTTCAGGTTAAAAAATAAATTGGCAAAAAAACTCTTTTGATGAAATTAGATGATAATTATCATCTGGACATGACCGGGCTTGAGATAGGGGACCAATTGGATTCCATTAATTATTCGGGTATAGATTTGATGAATAAATATGAAACACTTTATCAGGCCACCTTTTTTGAACTAATTGAGAAATTTAAAGCTGATCTGGAAAAATAGATTCATCTTCCATTAAATTTAATTGGTAGAATAAATGTGATAGAGATGAAGTTTCTTCCAAAAATTCTTTCTAAATTTATTGCTATTCCCATTATTCTTCTTAATATATTTGTTGACAATTTAAGAAGGATTGTTACAAACTTTATTTGGAAAAAGAAAAAAAAACAAGGATTTCTTATCAAAAACTTATTCTTCCTAAAGAAAAAGGAGGGTTTGCTTTGCCAAACTTCAAATGTTATTATTATGCAGCTCAAATAGGAGAAATATGGTATTGATTAAGGGATAGTGAAACTTTCTCTTCATCTATGAAATTAGAACAAGATCTTCATGGTTGTCAGTCCTTGAGTAATTTTTTGTTCTCAGGGTATTATAGTAATAAAAATAATTCATGGGGAATTATCAATCCAATCACCTATACATCTATTAAATGTTGGCAGGAGTTTCATAAATTGCTACACATCAACTTTCCAATCACTAAATGTTCTCTGATACATAAAAATTATTATTTTTGCCATCAATTATGGGGGCTCATTATAGAGAATGGAATGAAAAAGGTATTTTTGACTTCTCTCAATTGTATGAGAATGACAATATGTTATCATTATCACAATTACAACAAAAGTATATGATCCCTCATGCACATTATTTTAAATATCTTCAGATAAAGAACTTTATTAAGGCTAAAAATAGCTCGGGCTGTCTGGGTAGCACTAGTGTATTGGATTTGTTAGAACAAAATCCTAATAAAAATCTAGTATCTAAACTGTATAATTTGATTAAGTATAGTGTTATAGGGGAAGATTTATACGTGTTAAAAGAAAAATAGGCAAAAAGATTTTTGAGTACAGATATCTGAAACTTTGTGGGATCAGATTTTGTCTTTCCTGTTTGCCTATGTTAAATCTAGTAAATTGTTGCAAATACACCTTAATATGCTTCATCAGACCGATTTTACTCATTATAGGCTACATAAAATTTGTGAAAATCTATTCTTGAATTGCCCTAGATGTGTATTAACCTCTGGTACTTTACTACATGTTACATAGTCGTCCTTATTTGTCTAACTATTGGGCCAAAATGTATAACTTTCTTAACAGGGTTTTGAACCTGAATATACAATTTGACCCTATAATGGGTCTTTTGGCTTTTTCAGATCAAAATAGTATGATGACTACTCATCAGGGAATTTTTTATTCTATGTCTATGATCTTGGCAAAAAAGTGTATTCTCTTAAAACGGAAGGACTCTCTCCCGCCATCTTTTGAGACTTGGCTGAATTGTTTGTTGGATGCAATGAGATTAGAAAATATTTATTATTTAAAGGAACAGAAATGAATCTCTTTTGGGAAAAGTTGGGGTCCCTTATATGTACAATTCCAAGAGTGAGCGATACAGTAATAGTGAATATGTTTAATGCTGTACTTTTTTTGTGCAAAATATGGAATCCAGGATCATTTAGAAAGGGAGTATGGTGATGATGGTTGTATGGGAACTACTTAAGGACTTAATCATCTTTGTGGAAAGATTATCCCAATGAATCAATCTGAGTCCCCCCATTAAAAAAAAGAAAAAAAAAGATGCATTTACTTTGTTCATTCAGTTATTTTTGTAAGCCAGTAAACTTCCTGGAAGGCAGTCAAATTTCAGCAATGATCAGCTAAAGGCAGTAATGATTTGTACTCTAGACATCAAATGCTTTACAGTAAATTTTTTTTGCCACCCTATCTAAAATCCCCAATTTACACAACACAAGTGGAGTGAAACGTGTACAACTAAATGACTTATTTTAGTTGCTGACATCTGTGACTTGTAAAATAATCAAAATGTTTTAGAGACCATAAATGCAGTAATAATTTATTTTACAGGTTGCATGTATCATACACAAGAATTTTGAAGCTGGATCTTTTTTTTTCAGAATAGGACTCAGGCTTTCACAATTCAGATGACATCACACTAGTCATGTCCTGCCTTGAAACCTGTTACTAAATTCAAAAGAGAAACAGTTACATCTTATCACAAACAGCTGATTTAAAAGTGATACTTTCAAACTGATGTTTAAATCAAATAAACAATGACTTACTGTAATTCAAAATATATGATTATTACCTCTAGTGAAGGATGATAATTTTCAAAACTCATTCATGGCTACTCCACTTCCTAAATTATGACCTTGCTTCCTCACTGATTAAGATGAATTGTGTATTTTGAGTCAGGCCATTGTACAGCTGATTTACATATATTTGTAAAATTAGGTCTGACCCATTCTGGCTGCACACTGGTCAGAACCCCGTCATATGGTACTACATTAAAATAGTACATACCTCTATTGGGGAACACTATAGGACTGCATTAACTAACAGCATAATCTATTGGGGTCAAAAGGACAACATTGAAACTCCTTTTAGAAAAGCCTTTGCCTGGCGGTTAGAATGCCCACAGCCACACGTGACTAGTGCAGAGTTAGCAGGGCACCCAGACCCTGCAAAAATGCTTCCCTCTGACTCTCCTTCTTACCAGAGAATCAGTGGACACATTGAGCAGCATGTGCTACTGGAAGTAACACCCCCCAGCCAGCAGCACATCATGAAACACCTTAGTAGAGCCTGTGTGGGACAGTGAGAGTATTTTCTTTTTGGAGAGTAGTAAGAGAGAGTGACAGTTGGTAAGTGGTGGAGAGAGCAATGAGCTTTTCCTAAGAGTGACTGGGGCATGGAGTCTGTAGGTGTGGGGGAGAGAGAGTGATGAGGGAGAGAGACATATTGGGTGGAGAAATTTCCTAAGAGTGACCAGGGGAGACAGCAGTGAACAAGAGAGGTGGTGGGTGTGGGTGAGAAAGATGGCATCCCAGAGGGTAATCATGCTAGTTAATGTACCTCAGGGTGGTTGAAGTCCCTCACTCTTCAGGCTCAGGACTCTGACCCACCATTTGGTACATTAACATATCATAAGCCCCCCCTCTCCCATGTCCTAATCCTTACATATTTTAAAGAAAGGATTTTCATAAGTGTCAATGTGTACACATGAAAGCAGACCTTAAGTAAACATACAGAAATGTTTTAGACAGTCAGAAAGCATGGTGCCTCCTTACATTCTGGAATCTATTCTTGACTGAATTTAAAAATATTCTGATATCCAGACTGTAGTAGCAGACATCAACTCATCACTTTTCTTATGAATTACATCATTTCATTCTGGAAAATAAAATCAGCAAAACAAAGCTGATATGAAAAACTCATTGAACTGGCAGCTTCTTGGGGAACACTCACAGAGAGAACACTCCAGACACATGTTTAGTTTAATTGAAAACTGTTTTACTTCAGAAAATGGAACAAAAGAGATTGCATTCGGTTTTCCTCCAGTGCTTCACTTCCTCCTGTTTTGGGCTTAGTTGTTGCTTGTTAACACCCCACTCCCCAACATTTTCTGTCCCCTGAGGGACATTTAGCAATTAGATCATGTAGAACAATAAGTAAAGTGGCAACTCTAAAGCAAGATGTATTTTGTTCAAAGCCCCTGAAAAAAACTTTATACTGCTGTGGGGTTGTGATGGGGTTGGTGGGTGTAGGAAGTGTGGCAGACATATACAGTGGTACCAGCCAGGATGCATTGTAATAATGCTGAAGTATATCAGACAACGCTGCAGTATACTGCCAGAAACAATGTAATCCAAGGGGAAATAATCCCTTTTTTGTGGCAGTATTTTGTGACATGTTACTGCAAGTCTCAGTGTTGCATCATGGCTGGGTTCACTGTACTCCATCATAGAAACATACAGTACACAAAATAAAAATGTCAGGGATGCAAACTGAGCCTTAGAGTTTCCCAATTGTTACTAGGTAACAAGAAGATTAGTCAGCTGCCAAGATAATTTAAATATACATTGTGGAAAATAATGTTAAACAAGGAATTCAATCTACTGCAAATACAGAAACAAGAAGCAATAGTTCTGTCTGAATTTAATGGCCAATGATATCAAAGGCTTTCAAAATAAGAGCTTTCAAACTTGCAAATGTTTAATCTTGCGAACATGGTCTGTCAGGCAAGTATACATTGTTCAAATCTGCTTAGTTTCAAACTAATTCACATTAGTTGTACTACGGGAAACCGTTTGTTTTTTGTTTGTTTTGTTTGTGGTTAAAATGTACTAACCGACTATTTTCAATCTGTTAGGGCACATGAAGCACAAAAAATAGTAGAATGGTACAGAGGCCCAAAGTAAAGGACACTGGTTCCAAAAACTGTCTGTTCATCACTGACAAATGTGACATATTCTGTGACACAACAGAGTGGTGGTCACATGGAACAGTCAGATATCCAACATTGTACAGTACCCTAAATTTCTCATAATGCTTTTTTAGCACACAGTGGGAAAAACCCAAGATGACAATGGCACAGGAGCCCTCAGTATATATAGGCTACTAGTTACAAATATTATGTCTGTTCAGACACTACCAAATATTCAAAACATTATGTCTGTTCTGACTAGAGGTGGGCGAAGTTGCTGAAATTCACTCACGGAGTGAATCACGAATACTTGTAGTATCCACGAAGCCTCCATAGCGTAAGCGGAGTACTTCACATTATAATGGGAATGTGAAGTCCATTGAAACCAATGACTTTACATTATTCTGCCTTCCCCAAACCACTTCTCCACCAATTTTAAGGCAAAGTACATTGAAATCAATATACTTCACATCACTTTGTCTTGTAATTGAGCTCCAAAGCAAATTTGCAGTGCTTCATGGGATTGCAGGTCACATGGGCTCTAGATTATTCTGCACAGCCTCAGTTCTGTGTAGTGTATGTGTAGTGGAAGATGGAGACAGTTTCCTCTCAGAGCTCTGTAATTCAAATCCTCTAAAAGCTGTTAAAAAGGTTTTTTTGAGCCTTTTTTGGCTCAAAATTTAGTGCATCAATTGTAGGAAACCCTCCTGTGCTCATATCATTGAGCGTTTACTGTTTGTGTGTGGATTTTGAATGTTAATTTAGAACAGTCAGTCTGTGTACTGTGAAGTGTGCTTTGGGGGAGGGGTGTATCTGTAGCGTAGGTAGATTAACTGGGTGAAAAAGGCAGTCTTTCTGTTTTGGTTATATTTTTCTTGTATAACTGTGTTAATGTACACACAGTAATATTTTCAGTAATTCTTGACTTGTTTTGCTGATTGTAGTGGTGCAGCAGTGTATAATTTCAGTTTGTTTAAAACATTTGGGTGTGATGCGTACCATTAAATCAGACAACTTTTAATGTGACAGAGTAATTGCAGCAGCATGAACTTGCTATCTACCGCTCCTGCATGGATTTTTTATACTGCTTTGTGGTATCTTTACTGGTAGTGGACTGTTACTGCCGTCCATGCACTACCCTTCCCCAACTGGCAAAAGGTATTATTTTCCAGATTTGGATTTGTGACTTGTGAGCACTGGTTAGGTGTTGTTGTGCCTTTGCATCTGACTCTGCATCTCGAGTGCACAGCGCAGTCTTAATCTGTCTGTGCATTTGCAGTACACCATTAATTCTGGGAGACTTTGCATTTCTTGTTACTCTCTCATTTCATTTTGTTAGTACTGGGTAATATTCTGGACACAAGAGAGTAGCATTTTGGGATGTAAATTAATTCTGGTGACTGTGTGTGGCCACTGCTCACATGACAGAGTGCACCATTATTTCTTGGAGATTTCACATTTCTTGTTATGCTCTCATTTCACTTCATCAGCACTGAGGAATTTTCAGGACACAAGACAGAAGCATTTTGGGGATGCAAATTAATTCTGGTGACTGTGTGTGGCCACTGCTCACATGGCAGAGTGCACCATTAATTCTGGGAGACTTTGCATTTTTGGTTTTTGTGCCTTTGCATCTGACTCTGTATCTCTTGAGTTCGCAGCACAGTCTTAATCTGTCGGTGCATTTGCAGTACACCATTAATTCTGGGAGACTTTGCATTTCTTGTTACTCTCTCATTTCACTTCATCAGTACTGGGGAATTTTCTAGACACAAGACAGTAGCATTTTGGTGATGCAAATTAATTCTGTTAACTGTGTGTGGCCACTGCTCACATGACAGAGTGCACTATTATTTCTGGGAGACTTCGCATATTTTGTTACCCTCTCATTTCACTTCGCCAGTACTGGGTAATTTTCTGGACACAAGAGAGTAGTACTGTGGGGATGCAAATTAATTCTGGTGACTGTGAGTGACCACTGCTCGCATGACTGAGTGTGCCGTTAATTTTGGAGACTTTGCATTTTTTGTTACCCTCTCATTTCACTTTGCCAGCACTGTGGAATGTTCTGGACACAAGACAGTAGCATTTTGGGGATGCAAATTAATTCTGGTGACTGTGTGTGACCACTGGGCACATGACTGAGTCTGACATTAATTCTAGGAGACATTTCATTTCTTTTTACACTCTCATTTCACTTCGTCAGCACTGGGGAATTTTCTGGATACAAGACAGTAGCATTTTGGGAATGCAAATTAATTCTGGTGACTGTGTATGGCTACTGCTCGCATGATGGAGTGCACCATTAATTCTGGGAGACTTTGCATTTTTTGTAACTCTCTCATTTCACTTCTCCAGCACTGGAGAATTTTCTGGACACAAGACAGTAGCATTTTTGTGATGCAAGTTAATTCTGGTGACTGTGTGTGTGACCACTGCATGCATGACTGAGTGTGCCATTAATTCTTGGAGACTTCAGATTTCTTGTTACGCTCTCATTTCACTTTGTCAGCACTGAGGAATTTTCTGGACATAAGACAGAATAATTTTGGGGATGCAAATTAATTCTGCTAACTGTGTGTGACCACTGCATGCATGTCTGAGTGCGCCATTACTTCTGGGAGACTTTGCCTTTTTTTTACACTCTCATTTCACTTAGCCAGCACTGGAGAATTTTCTGGACACAAGACAATAGCATTTTGGGGATGCAAATTAATTCTGGTAACTGTGTGTGACCACTGCACGCATAACTGAGTGCCATTAATTCTGGAGACATTGCATTTCTTGTTACACTCTCATTTCATTTCGTTAGCACTGGGAAATTTTCTGGACACAAGACAATAGCATTTTGGGGATGTACATTAATTCTGGTGACTGTGTGTAGGAGCATTGGGGGGGCTGCTGATATTATTACCACTCCACCTTACTTCACGTTAAGGTAGAATGACAACGCAAAGTAGTAATTACAAGATGAAGTTAGCCTTTCCTATTGGCCACTCCACATAGCGGAGTGACAACATGAAGTGGCCACTTCACCAGTGGAATTTAATTTCACTGCATCTCTAGTTCTGGCACTGCCAAACATCAATATGGCTTCTTATTATGTCAATACAAACAGCTGGATGATGTTTCATTGAGGTACAAAGCACTGGGCAAGACATAATAACTGTGTGTGTGTGTGTGCATGTAAGGGACATAGTATTGGATTTATACTGTTACAGCTACTGCTAGCCAAAATTCAAAATTGTATGGAGGAATTAATTCAGAACTCTGCAGCAGTCAATCCGATGGTGGGTACCTCCTGGTTAGTGCATGGGCAGCCTCCATTATGGTTTCACAGCTTCGTGAACTATGCCACTGGCCAGCAAATATTTATAAATGTGTCCCACCATTCAAAAGTGGAACACGCCTAGGTGTGGATCGATTAGTGGAAGTTTTCTGATGTATAATATTACTGAACAGTGAGCTGCAAGAGAAGTAAAATAGTCACCCTGCCAGGCATGGCGGCCAAATACAAAACTGACAAGGATGGCAAAATGTTCAGAAGCCTTGACTAGAAGAAAAGACATCAAGGGTAGCATGGCTATGGACTCGTGTACTATTAGTTTAACTAATAGACACAGAATCCCTCAGCATTCACCTTACTATTTTCACCTTTTGGAGCAGGTAGTGTAGAAAATTATTTGTCCATAAGCCTTACAATGGAGTACTATACATCTTGTTAAAAATGGACAGATATACTTTCAAAAAGTGATCATAGTAATTTTTTTGTGACAAGGCACATTCTCATGTCGCTGACTATTTTGTTTACATCACTAAAGTGTCACTGTATGTAAATATTTGTAGGTGGCAGACAACTGATATAATTAATGACTGCTTCTGTCAAATAGGACTAGATGGCAACTTTGTAGCACCAGAATAATAGAGGATCACATTGTATCCTTCTAGCAGTGCCCCATTTTCATCTTGATAGCTCTGTAACATTTTGTTTTCTGGCATCTTTGTCATTATATGCAAAATTGTGACTTTCAAGTCTTTTTAACCATGCCATAGTAAGACATCTATTGCCACAGTAACTTGACATCAATTGATGTTTTTTTTTTTTATTTCTAGCAGCAGAAGCACTAAAAGTTCCCTTAATAATCAAGAACAAGTATGTGGGGCCCCTCTCTAGTTTATCAGCATCAACAACACTTTGGATAAACTGGCTCATTCCTCCACTTTTCTACCAGGCCTGTCTCTGGATGTGTAAGTGGTCACAGTTCCTCCTCTGTTGTACTTGTAACTTAGTATTTTGGGGCCATACAAGCAAAGACAAGATGGATAACCTAGTCATCATTGGGTAATTACTCCTCATTGCCTCATTCTATGTGAGTGAATGCCTCAAATGTGTCCTTAAAGTGAAGATCTAATATGGTGAGCATAATGTAGTGGTCAGCTGCACATATTTCCTTAATATTGTATGTGTCACCAAAAAATGTTTTCATAGAGTTTTTGCTACATTAACAGAAGTTCATACTGAGGTTCAGACTTTGAGAAGAAAAATTGTAAATGCCTGTATGAGCTGCTTCTCACTAATTTAGTGGTAGTACTTTACAAGTTTGTTAGCTATTATGTGATTCGCTGTATTGGATTTAAAATCTGATTTTTTTTTTGCTAATGATTACACTCTCAAGGAGGTTGTTCCTAAGCCTTATTACCCACTGGGTAAAGAAGTACTTTTGTTTTTAGACTTTGATTTTCATTCTACATATCTGCATTGGGTGTCCACTAGTAACCTTCTCATCCTGTATGAAGTCCAGTTCTAGAGCTGTCCTTAATTCCAGGTTATGCATTAGGTCAGAGAGGAAGAGGAGGAGTTGGCCCCCATTTAGTTTCTGCTGTTGTAGGGGCATCTACTTGGTTTTCTCTAGCATTTGCTCATACAGCAGCTCCTTTGTTTGCTTCATTAAATTTGACACCATATTCTGTACTTTCTGTATAGATTTTATTTTTTCCCTGTTTATGTGGGGCTCATATAGAAGAACCATTGCCAAATACTGGCTTCACATAGGCTTTATATAATGGACCTATTACCAATGGATTTCAGAGCTTAACTGATCTTTTAATGTTTGACCACATTCTGTTTTCCTTTGCTGTTGCATCATAACATTGTGTGCTGGTTTCTAGTTTGTTGTTAATAAGTATGTCTGGATCTTTTTCCTGATCAACAGATCTTAATCCATTTTCACCAAGTTTATATTTTTGTTTCACATTATTGTTCCCAAACTGCATGATTGCACACTTTTCTAGGTTAAAACTAAAATCCTACTTAGAAGCTCATGATTTGATACCTTTTAATGGACCAACATAGATGTAACAACAAGAACAAAGTGCTCTAGCTTTCGGACCAACCAGTCCTTCTTCAGAAGCTCATGGCAGTTGTTTAGAAAATACAATACTTATAACAGCTAGATAATGCAGAGAAAAACAGAAAAAATCCCCATTGGTTTAAAATACTCATTTAAAAAAAAAAACAGAAGATGATGTCAGAGAAGTTTAACAGTACAATACTGCCCTCAGTCCAAATGAACCTTGGTTCAGATGTGCTTGGTGCAACACACATACAAAGAATCCTACTGCACATAAACTTAATTGACATAAGATAACACTGCTGACGCAGATAACTCCCAAATCAAGCCATGAGTGTCACAGTCAGTATAAGGATGTGATTACTGAAAGGCAACCCCCACCCAGCTTAAAGACAAACTAAGATAGTTATAGGGCTCATGAAATTACAATGTATGCATTAAAGACAAGAATTACCAGTAAAGTTGTCTAAAAAACATATGTGAGATGTGGATGCGTGTGTGTATGTATGTGTGTGTGTGTGTTGTGAGGTATGTGATATAAAAGATGTGGGGCTTGCTGTCACATTGCGGTAAGTCTCTATTTAGCTATATGGAGTTATAATGTGTTACTATTTTTATTTCACACACATAAAGAATTTCTCCTTACTTTGTATCTTTGCCTGTGGGGGGGGGTTGATTCCATTGCACCATATTCAGATTACCCAGCCTGCTAGTGTACATACAGGAGTGTTATCTTATACTGTTACATATAATTTTGTAACTCTGTACATATTAGGATGTGATTCTCATTTGCTTGAGGGTCCTGCATATCTTTTTACATTAGGCTAATATTGTAGTAATTTACTCAGGATTTCATGACAAGTTGTATTCCTTTGGGGAACAATTACAGTGACTGAACTTAATATAGGTTCACTAGGAGAGAGATTGAGAGTGTGTGTGTGTGTGTGTGTGTGTGTGTGTGTGTGTCTGTGAGAGAGAGAGAGAGAGAGAGAAAAAGGAGGGGGGAGAGAGAGACAACATCTCGTTTAAGCTATGTATCTCCCCCACCCACATTATTGTGATGTGGGGTGGGTTAGGTTGTATTGTTTGTATGAACAGGAGGAGATAAATTACATTTTTATCTCTTTTTCAGATTCCCTAGACACTTGTGGTACATGAAGTTGCTACATTCTCAGTATACATTGACATCAGTACATATCAGGCTGCATGGTCTGAATTCCTTGAGGTTCCTCGACTAGAGTTTTTGTTTAACACTAATATTATCAATTTATATTTAAATTATCATTTTATATAGTCCTGAGGTTTTGTAATTTCTTGGGCCTTTTATTTAGCTTGAGAATACAGCTGGGTGGCATGTCCAGCTAGGTTTTACACATCACAGTGTGCACTGATGTTTTAGACAACTTTACTGGTAATTCTTGTCTTTAATGCATGCATTGTAATTTCATGAGCCCTATAACTATCTTAGTTTGTCTTTAAGCTGGGTGGGGTTGCCTTTCAGTAATCACATCCTTATACTGACTGTGACACTCATGGCTTGATTTGGGAGTTATCTGCTTCAGCAGTGTTATCTTATGTCAATTAAATTTATGTGCAGTAGGATTCTTTGTATGTGTGCAGCACCAAGCACATCTGAACCCAAGGTTCATTCGGACTGAGGGCAGTATTGTACTGTTAAACTTCTCTGACATCATCTTCTGTTTTTTTTTTATGAGTATTTTAAACCAATGGGGATTTTTTCTGTTTTCCTCTGCATTATCTAGCTGTTATAAGTATTGTATTTTCTAAACAACTGCCATGAGCTTCTGAAGAAGGACTGGTTGGTCCGAAAGCTAGAGCACTTTGTTCTTGTTGTTACATCTATGTTGGTCCATTAAAAGGTATCAAATCATTTGCTTCTGGATCTATTCTTGCAAGGACCAATACGGCAACTACTAAATCTAGATTTTTACTTAGAAGCTCATCTTTTAATTCTTTCCCATTCTTCTTGTATCACTACCATCCCTCCTACTGTAATATCATCAGTACACTTACCACACCAACTGAGAGTATGTCTATCCAGATCAGAAATACTAATGACAAACAATATCTGCCCCAACACCAATCCTTGGGGGCCCCTGTTTCTTATCAATGTTTCTGAATATATGAATCCATTAATTTTAACATGCAGTATTCTGTTTACTAACCATGACTTGAATCCAGTTAATCAATTATTTTCTAATGCCCACTGAATGGAGTTTATTAATTAATGTCCAATGAGTGACAGGACAAATGCCTTCCTGAATACAGAAGGTAAACAAGAATTGGATTTTGCCCATCCAGTTCCATGCTAATATTCTCATAAAAGGAGACTAGGTTTGTTATGCAAGAGCTTCCTTTGCAGAAACTGTGCTGGTGGGAATCAATTATTTATGTATTTGTTTTTTTGCAATAGCTGGTTCTTTATTATACTCTCATATTTTCCCAGTGTTGATGTCAAACTAATTGGTCAATAGTATCCCATCTCTCCCCTTGAATCTTTTTTTATAGATAGGTACAATACGTGCCCCCTTCCAATCAAATGGAAGATTAACCACTTCCATTAAACTACTAAATATCCTCCTTATGGGTTTAAATAATTGATCTTTCATTATAGTCATCATTTTTTTTTTAATTTATATTGTATCAGTTTTCCTGTTTTTGTTTCACATATATAATAGATAACCATTCGTACATACATAAATAACTGATAAAACTAGAAGTAAATACATGTTTTGTCATTTCCCAGTCTCAGATAAAACATTATATGGAACTGATATGGTCGGTCAATTGGGAACTCTTCTATAAACAGTTGATGTAGGAACTAAATTAAAGAAAACAACAATTACATTCACTCTACAAACCGATAGACATTTACCCAAGGAGGAGAGAAGGAAGGTGATCATTATTTTGAAAAATATATATAGCTGTGCAGGGAGGTATGGTTCCCTGCTAGATTTGCTTTGGGAGTAAAGTAGAGTACCTCAATGAAGGGACCAGACTCATAAATTAGTTTTTATTGTTCTTGTTCGGCTAAGGCATCCAATATGTCTTTAGACTGTATTTTGGCAACATAATGAAAAAATGGCATCCATCTGCTAGTAAATCTATCTTTTTGGAGTCTAAGCCAGGCTGTAACCCTTTCCATCAGTATTATTCTGTGGCAATTGCTTAACCACAATTTCTTTGAGGGGTAGTTGGGATTCAGCCATTTTTGAGTTATTGTTTTAAGTGCTTCTGCCACCATGATATAATACAAATATTTGTGAGACCCCGATTTCATGCCCTTGGGTGGCACCCCTATTACCCATGATTTAACATCTCATTGAATGAGGATTTCAAAAACCCTCTCTGTTTCTTTTTGTATCTCTTCCCAGTATTTCTGTATCACTGGACAGATCCAGAAAAGAAGAGTAATGGTTCCCACATCTTCTCATCCCCTCCAATACTTCTCCAAAAGACCCTTTCCCAGATGTTTTGTTATGTTCGGAGTACAAAAGTGTCAGATTACCACTCTCCACCTGAAGTCTCTCCATAAGGGGGAGGCTGTTGTCTTGAAGACTCCCAGCCAAGCTAGTGCCCACTCCTCATCTGATATCTCTATCTGTGCTTGTCTACCATTTCTATTTGGTGAGTTTTGTTTCTTCATCTTTTAGTTCTGTCAAAAACTGGTATAGTTTAGATACCACCCCTTTGGTGTTTTGCCTCCCAGCCATTCCCAATATGAGTATCCACAGTGGGTTAGGGTCCTGCATGAACTGTGAGGCCCTATTGGGGATTAGTAAATAGTGTTTCAATTGTAAGAAATGGAAAAAGTCTCCTTGCTAAAAAAATAATTCTCTACTCATCCTTTCATATGATTTCAGTATTCCATTTTCCCAAAATTGATCCACTATTGAAAGTCCCTTTAAATTCCACCAGTGCAATCCCCCTGCTAACTTAAATGGGAGGAAGTCGAGGCAGGCTCTGACAGGTGTGTCGGCATCCAACAAGTCCTTTATTTTACTTTTGAAGCAAGCTTCTAATGAAGTTTTTTTTGAGACTCTGTGCCCAAATATTGGGGGTGTCCTACAGACTTAGATTGTCCTAGTCCATGAATATTAAGTCACTTAACCATGCTATACCTCTTGCATCTTTTTCTAATTCTACCCATGCCGAGGCATCTTCCCCCTTTAAATGAGGAATCAGGTGCTGTAACTGTCCATCCCAGAAATAACCTTTAAAATACGTGAGGGCTAGCACCCCCCCATTTGTTTCAGGCTGGTCAGAACTGCCCATCTTATCCTTGGCTTCCTGCCTCTCCATATGAATTTTGACAGTGCAGACCTAAGGTCTCTCCAGTACTCTGGTGGTGGTCTGATGGGAACTGATGAAAATAAAAATAAAAATCTAGGCAGAAGGTCAATGCACACTACTTCCACCCTATCTATAAGAGACAAACGGAGTTCCTTCTACCTGTTCCGATTGGACCTCTTTCAAAAGTTTTAAGTGATTGGTCTGTAATAATTTCCTTAGGTCCTGAGGGATGCACACCCCTAAATACCTAAAGTCTGTCTTAGTCCATTTGAAATTACCTATCTTAGATAGTTGTGGTCCTTCTGCTTGTTCAGAGGGAGCATTTTGGTTTTCAATTCATTAACTTTGAATCCTGATATTTGGCCAAACTGCTTTAAGAGGTCTATTACATGTGTAATTGCATTTTGTGGATCTGAAACATACAGCAGAGTTTCATCTGCATATAATGAGATATGGATATCCTCTCCCACCACCCTTACACCCTGGTATTCATTATCTTGTCTGATCCTGGCTGCCAGGGGTTCCATACAGGTGGGACTGGAGGCAACCCTGCCTAGTCCCCCCTCTCCACCTGAACCACTCCTGAAAGCACTCCATTAACTCTAACTCTTGCCATGGGGTTACAATATAGATTTAAAAGCCACCCTTGAAATTTGGCTCTGAACCCAAATTTCACCAGAATAAATTGCAAAGATTCACAGTCTAGCCTGTCAAAGGCTTTTTCCATGTTAATTGAAATGACAGCATTTAATGGTTTGGGGGGCTAATTGGTCTGCCATCCCTAGAACATTTAATAATTATTGGATATTATCCTGTATGTGCCTTTCTGGAATAAATCCAGTCTAGTCAGGGTGTACCAACTTATTGATTACCACCAGCATCTAGCTGGCAATTGCTTTGGAAAAGATTTTTGCCTTGGAATTTAACAGGGAGATAGGATGAAACTCTATTCATGCAGTACCCTCTTTGCCAGGCTTGGGTAACACTGTGATCATTACCCCTACCCAAGAATCTGGGGTGGCCCCCTCATCATGTGCCTCATTACATAGCTTAATTAGGAAAGGAGCCAGGTCTTTTGCAAAGAGCTTGTAAAACTCATTTATGAACCCATCTGGGCCAGGGGCTTTCCCCATCTTTAATGACTTTATTATTTCTTTCACCTCAGATACTGTAAACAGATCCTCCAGGGACTGTCTTTGCTCTTCTGTAAGACTGGAGAGTTTCACATTTCTTAAAAATTCAGAGATCTTTTCTACATACCTCTCATGTTTTTTCTCTTTTGTACAGGAGTGCATAGTATTTTTGGAATTCTTCCACAATGCTTTCAGGTTTAATAACTGCTCCAGTCCCATCATCCATCTTTTTGATTTTAGCCACATACCATTTCACCTCTTGTTTTCTGAGCAGAAGAGAAAGTAATCTCCCTGCCCAATGCTCCCCTTTGTAATATTTTTGATTCAGGAATCTAATTGTGTTTTTTGCTTTCCATGTTGTTAAATTTAGTGTCTATCTGGCTTCCTTAATTTTGGGCAGTAACAAAGGATTTTTTAACCTTTTATGTTCAGATTCTAAATCCATCAAATTTTCTTCTACTTTTTTCAGCCCCTCTAAATGCATCTGTTTAACATATGAGGCCTACGATATTGCATGACCCCTTACTACCACCTTCAGGCTATCCCAAACATAGTTTAGCTGAGTTTCTCCACTATCATTCTCTGCTGGGTAATTTTTAATAACATCCCTTGTAGAGTTTACAAAAGTTTTATCTTGCAGCAGACTTGCATTAAGACTCCATGAATTACCCTGTTACACTGATCCCCATGGTAATTTATAAGTTACTAATGCATGGTCAGATAATGCTAGGGTGTATATTTTTGTGTTCACTATTGTGTGGGCCAGTGTTTTCTGCATGTATCATCTGCTCAGCTGGGAGTACAAATCTCCAACAGCTGAGCAGAATGTAAATTCCTTTAGGGTGGGATTCTGCACCATCCATGGATCCAACAGACACCCTTTTGTTCTTAATATCTTCAATAATGTTGTACCAGCTCTAAGATCTGCACCTTTTTGGGAGCTTTTGTCCAGTTCCTGATCTTCTACACAATTCTAATCACCTAAACACAATATTTTCCCCTAGGGAGCTCTGAAATATGCTTAAAGGCTTGCCTAAAAAATTCTCCAGAGGGTGGGGTGGGGGCATACAGTGAACTTATATGTAGTGGTTGTCCTTTCAATTTGCCTGAGATCCTTACCAGTAGCCTATCACCCACTGACATTACTTGATTCACCTGTAGTGGTAACCCTCTCCTCACCAAAATAGCTATCCCAGCTTTTTTAGCTTGGGGGTGCAAATCAGCACAGATCCTTCCCATCCATACTCTCCTTAGCTTCGTGTGCTCCTCCGGAGACAGCTTAGTTTCCTGCAAACAGGCAACATCTTACTTAGCCCTCTTTAAGTCCTGGAGGATGCAAGTGTGTTTAACCATATTATTTACTCCCTTCACTTTCCACGTGCAAATATTCAGACTAGCCATTAGGTCTTCGTAAGGTTTTCACACTTTTTCTAGTTATCTCCTCCCCATACCCCTCCTCTGGTACATCAAAACAAGGAATAAGACCAATACAGCAAAGCTAACAAAGGCAGTAAAAAATATTTGCAAAAACACATTGACAAACATAGATTTGTAACACAGTGTAAACTCTGGAACAAGCCTCCGCTCACTGCAACACAATCAGCTTTGGCAGTGAGCAGAGGGAAAACTTTTGAGTGGACAAAGGTCCATGGTGGATGTGAGTCAGCACCCAAACAGTTGTTTGTTTTACAACTAGAGGTATGCTCTGCACCTTTGGGCTTGGAACTATCATCTAAGAGCCTACGTTCCTCCTTCTGTCTGGGCTTCCTGGATACAGATCTAGACGCCCTGGGTATGTAAGGAGAGAAAAGGTGAACAGGTTATTTCACTTTTAACAAAGCATTTTAACTCATCTTGAAGCTTATATTTTCATTTGTGAGCATTCCGAAGGAACCCCACACCCCCACTCATCGGCCCAGTAATCCCAGCTGATCTTTACATGGATGAATCCAGCACCACCAAGGACCAAATTAGTAATCTCAAGTCCCACGGTTGTAGTACCTGTAATAAAAAAAAAGGAGAAAAGGGGGGAAGCTTTCATATATTTTACAAATAAAAGGAAAATGTTCAGGTACTGAAGTCCTTACTATCAATAATGTAGTCTCTTGATTCAGTTCAACATCTTTGTAAGATAACATCCTGGCTAGTGGTTCATCTAAGGTAATGCAGGTCCTGAAGGGGTGCACAACAGGCCCGAAACAAAAAAAAGGCAATTCACCCCTCTTTGAGACCTAAAAGTCCCCCTGCCATTACCAACCCAGAGAAAGATGTAACTTCAGTGCCAAACATCTTAATCAGGTGTCAGCCTTTTTCTTTAACCATGCTGCCAGGTCTGTATGCAGTGGTAGGATTCTTTGTGCTCTGCCAAGTCATTTGGCCTTCTTCACCATTGCAGCTCCCCACAGCAGTTCCACTACCTCAGTGTCTGCTGTCTCTTTCTTCAAGTCTGGAACTTGGATGTTGGCATTCTTTAAGAAGGCAGATGCAGCCATAAGTGAATCAAATGATCTAGTGGAGGTACAGTCTTATATCCATAATTTTACAGGATAGCATACTTGAGCTTTCAGGCCCTTCTCTCTGAGTTGTTTTACCACGAGAAGTACCTTCTTCCTTTTGGTTACTAGCATTGGAAAATAATCCTAGTTAATATATGTTATCTGGCCATCGAAGCTTAGGTTTTTTTTTTGCCCCACACTAGACGCAGGACCTTCTCTTTTATGGAGTAGCTCAGGAACCTAATTGTGATTGAGCGGGCTGGCGCTCCCTGTTTTGATTTCTGCATGATTGAATGATGGGCCCACTCTATGCCCATAAGAGGCCGCCGATAAATCTAATTCTTGTTGGAGGCAAGACTCCAGGAATTTTGGCATATCTACTTGTTCAGCTCCTTCCAGAATTCCGAGCAGCCTTATATTGTTTCTTCTCAATCTGGCTTCTGCATCTTCAACTCTCTATTTCCCTTTTGTATAGGTAACAGAGGGCTCTACCCATGGCCATGTGTTTGGATTGAAGCTCCGCCATTGATTTTCCACAGCAGTGGTCCACTGTTCCAATTTCTTGAAATCTTTTTGAATAACCAATACTTTGATGTCTATTCTGTGCAGCAATCTCATTATCACTCTACTATCAGCTTTGTTTGTGTCCTTGTTTGTATTGGGCCTTCATCTTCACCCTTGTCATAAGACTCTGCTGAGAAGGTTGATGCATGGGAGTCCATGGGGCTGGTGTTGAGCCATCTCCTGTTTGATTTAGGCATTCTGCCTTTGACAGAGGAAATACTTCTCGCATGTATTTGGTATCACTAGGTCACAGGGAGTCTCTCTGACACTATTAAGTAGTAAGTACCAGCTTTTCTTCAAATAAATTGACAGTTTGTTTTGTTTTATTCTCCTGGGGGTGCTCTTGGTCAAGATCAACCATCCATATCTGTCGGTGATGATACTGGAAGTGCATTTTATTTATTTATTTAGTTTTTGTTGACTGGATAAGTGCACTAGACAAATTCTGCCTATTTTCAGAGGTGACCAGGGGCAGGGGGGATACAGATGAATGCCAACTGACCTAGAACCAGAGTAAGCTGTTGGTGGCATTTTTAGTGAATGGGGGGAAATTTGGCCAAGGCACCATGGAATTTCCCCTACTCATCAGTAGGGAGAACTGTTTTCCTGGTAGAGCCATGGAGAAGCTCAGTCCAGGGGGCTTGGTGTGAGGTGAAGGTTATGTTCCACAGGTGGTGGAGCAGGCTTATATACAGTTTCAGAGTCACGGTGATATTTCTATGGCTTCTGTAGAAGCAGATCTTAGACTACAAGCAGCCTTAGAAAATGAAAAAAGAAGGTTGAGACTGAAGAGGAAATAAATGATGATTTGTTGAAAGAGACTGATGACAAAATGAGAGAGAGAAAGAGATCTATACAAAGCCCACTAGTTTCAATGGTTGAAAATGTTTGCTTAATGGTACTACTAATTTGGCATCTGAAGAGGTGGCCCAAGTTATTAATGACTCACAGGATTCTCAGACTTTTCCGTTCACAGCACAAGATGCTGACTGGACCCCAGAATCAGCTTTGAAAACAGCAGGATGGATTTTTTTAGATGTAAAATGGGTACCTGATCCAAACATCCCATTGCCTGGAACATCAGCTAGACATTGCAGGACCTCATCTCCACAGATGGACAAACTTGATGATTTACCTGTTGTGGACGGTTAGCGATATTGTCCTACATTAGTTGGACTTTCAAGAGAGGTAACTCCTTTTCAGGTTACTGGGCCAGATGTTGAGTGGTTGCTCACTGACAGGACTGAAGAGGGTATGGCCAGCATATATGTAGACCCAAAAGGGAAGCTGAACTCTTCAAGACTTGCACTTATGAATACAGGTACTGCTTTTCCTAATACTGAGGAGGATGAAGTAATGGAGATGATACCAGAAATAGTTGAATTTAATAAACAGCAAAACAGACCTGCTAGTTATGCTAGTTTATTTCAAAGGCCTGAAGAGGCAGTGAAATGCAGATTTGTGGTTCGCATATGATATAGAGGTGGGCTAGATTTTTCCCCAGACCGCAGCTATTTGTGGGAAACAGTTAATTATTGACTCCTTGCATTTCATGCCCACAGAGGTATATGCATTTATTCATGCCTGAGGGTACCCAATTTTGATGTCAGTTTTAGATCTGCTAGTCTTAAACAAATTTGGGGTGTTCTATTATGCTGTAAAAGATACGATGCTCTGGAAACCTTTTATAGCCATCCCAATTACAAAATCTACTGCTAGGATGGTCACAATTCTCTTCAGGAATGAGGGAGTCAATATACAAGACAGATTATATTGGCTGGAAAAAAAGATGTTTAGTTAATGATTCACCAGTGGCTGTGATAGATGATAATGGTTTCTGGACAGGGGGCTGGAAAATCTTGGTCCAGTTAAAATCAACAGAACATGATATTCAACATCTGCCAAATTGCTTTTATCTGGGAAGAGACAGAGGCATGCTGTTTTACCCCAGCCAGTCTCAATCTTGCTACAGATGTGGGTCAATGTCACATTTAAACTCAGATTGTAATGAGTTAAAATCTGTTTCTTGTGGGGCATTGGGGCATTTAGCTGATGACTGTCTTGTACCTCCTACTTGTAATTTGTGTGGGTCTTACGCTCACACTTTTCCTTCCTGCCCATGGGCAGCCCACAATTCATCTGATTATACCATACAGGATTTCTATATTAATAAAGCTAGGAGACAGCATTCAGTCTCTGAGAGACATAATCATACCCCAACCCCTTCATGGAGAAGAGAACAACAGCAACAAAAAAAAAACTAGTGCACCCGAGCCTGTGTCTCATCATGATAGCCTAGGACAGAGATGCCTTACAGTCCTTATAGCTTTGAGAGTCCCAGATGAGGACACAGCAGCTGCAATGCCTCCCCCCACCTACTGAGATACCTCATGAACCCAAAGTTGTTGCACCATCAAATTCAGAGTTCCATCCTATACCCAAACAATGTAAATTAAGAAAACAGGTCACAACTGCAGCTTTAATAGACCCTAATCTGATAATTAATCATTTTGAATCTTAACTAATCATTCTGAATCTATGCAAAGTTGGGCTGATACTATGGATGAAGAAGACTCAGATGTGTTGTATCAATCTATGCAGAGTGAACCTCCTATTGATATGGGACCACAAAAGAGTGTCACAGCAAAAGTTAAGAAGAGAATGACTTGCTCAAGTAGTAAGAAAAAATAAACAGTGGCAAATGATTTTCATTCTACCCTAAGGCTAGCAAGCCTTAACACAAAAAGTATTCGCTCAAATTTAAAAAGAAAGTCTACTTTTTCATTATTACAGTCTCTGCAGTATGATGTTTTTATTTTTTTCTGCAGGATATTCATTTGTATACTATTTTGGAAGTACAACAAGCTGCTAAAGAATGGTTTCAAGGGCTTTCTTACTGGTCCATTGGGATAGAGCAATGTTTAGGTCTAGGCATTTGTTTTAATGGCATAGACATTGTTGTACAAAAAATGATTGATATCGAACCAGGAAGAACAATGCTATTGGATATTTTATTTCAGGGTATAGCATGGAAATTGATAAATTTCTATGGGCCTCAAACAAAGGCATTGCAGATCAATATACTACATAATATCCAGCCCTATTTATGTACTAACTGGCAACTATTATGGGGGGGTTCAATATTAATTTGGGGCAACGTAATCACTCAAAAATGTATACAGTGGTCCCTGTTCATAAGGAACACCTCTGGAGCTGACCAATTTGTTCACTATAGCTCCTGTTCAGTATAGTGAGGTGTTAATATGTCTAAATAGGTAATAAATGGGAGCCGTCATAAGTGTTCACTATAACAGAAATTCCTAATAGAGGGGTTAACTATAGCAAAGGAGCACTGTAGTGAGATGTCAGCTTTACAGTCTATAATTAGGCAATCATATTTGAAAGATGCTCTCCTTTCAGTCAATAGCTCCCCCCAGTATACATTTTTTAGAGGGAAACTGAGATCTCAAATTGATTATTGGTTCATATCCCAAGATTTTCAAGTTTCTGTGATGCAAACAGTACTGGTAGAAACTTTAAATCATGCCCTTATTGGTGTACAGATCTCCTCGTCTCCTCCTAGAGTAATGAGAAAAGGTTACTGGAGGCTTAATGCCAGTATTTTAACTGTACCGGAGGTACTACAGGAAATATAATTAATTTTTCAGGATAGGAAGTCTGTTCTTCTTTCATATGACTCCATAATTAATTGGTGGGAGGATATGAAATTATGCTTAAGGGATTTTTTTTAAATACACCTCAAAATGCTTAGCAGAGAAAAAGAATCAAAAGTATTTAGGCTTGTGAGACAAGCTACAAACTTTAATATCCCTTCAATCCACTTCAAAAAATAACTTTTCAGTAGAATCTAACAGACCAAACAGGAAATGTTGTTATTTCAATATAATAGGCAATTATTTCTAGAAAAAGAACAGAAATTCAGAATGCAGGGTAAAAAAGAATAAGTGAACCCATTTGAAAATTGTAAGGCTCGACTAGTAGGTAGGACGTTTACTGTATTACAACCTACTGGGTCAATATGTCATAAGCTTAAGATCGTACGACACAAGCACTAACCTGAAATAGCTCTGTAAATGTCAGTGAGAGGATGCAATACTGCAAATGCTGCTTTGTGTGGTATTACATCCTCTCACTGTCCCAGGCAGAGGATAAGACCTCTGCAGGGACAGGATTTCATTGAGCAGCTGCCATGGCTCGATGGACTGAGCCACTGGTGGCAAGGAACCCAGGTGCTGTGTTTGGGACCGTGTTTGATTCCAGGTCCCAGATGCAAGTAAATATAATTTTTTACTCACTTCAAGTGATTTCAATGTTAAATCTCCCCAGTGTTGAGAATCATTATTGTGGGGGGTTAGGGGCTGCAGCCCACATATTGGTTGGTGTGGGTGGCAGAGCCCCCCACAAAAAAAGGACTTATGCCGCATGTAAAAAAATCACACTGTATTAGCAGTGCAATCTTTGCATGTGGCATAATGTCGTGTGACATTATGATCCCAGGCCCATTACAATCCGAAAGTGGGACTTTATTTACTGATAATCAAAGTATAATGTCTATGTTGGAAACATATATAGAAACTCATTTTGGGTCCTCACAGGGTAATACATTGCAGATGGAAACCCTACTACAAGCAGCGGCACCATCTAGGATAGACCATGATAAAGCACTTTCAATGACATTAGATTTTACTGCTACTGAAGCAGAGACAGTTATTAAGTCTCTGAGGAACAATACTGCACCTGGTTCAGATGGCTTTCCATCTGAGCTATATAAAGTATTATGGAACATTATTCAAGGGTAATTGGTAACGCTATTTAATGCATTTTTAGCTGAAGATAGAATAACAGAAAGCATGTATGCTGGGCTTATCATTTTTTTATTTAAGAAATGAGAACGGACACAGCTACAGAACTGGAGGCCGATCACTTTGTTGAATATCGATTTCAAAATCTTTTCTAAATTGCTTTGTAAAAGAGTGACAAAGGTAGCTGGGGCTTTAATTCATCCATCTCAGTTTAGTTCCATACTGGGAAGAAATATAGTGGATGCATTAATCTTACTTAGAGAATTAATGGACAGAGGTACTTTAAATTTAGTGTCAGGATACATAATGAGTCTTGATCAAACTAAAGCATTTGATCGAGTCTCACATGAGTTTTTATGGTGCACTTTGCAGGTATATGGGCTCTTACAATCATTTATTAATTGGTTACAGATTTGCTATGCTTTAGCATATGTACAACCATATGAGATTGGGTGGATAGAGAAGAAATGTGTTTTGGCTAAGGGGGTGAGACAAGGGTACCCCCTCAGCTCATTATTGTATTTATTTACATTGGACCCTATTATTAGGATCTTAAATAGGTCTCCTTTGCTATATGGTATCATGATGCCTGGGGTAATAGAAATTAGAACAATTGTATATGCTGACAATTTGTGTTTAATAGTTAAAGATGCTCAAGTTGGTGTTTTGGCATATAGGGTACTCAAGAGGTTTGTACAGATTACAGGTTCTGCTTTAAATTCAGAGAAGAGCGTGTGTCTCCATGTCCATAAACAATGAAGGCTGGAACTAAAAATAGAAGAGGTTAGAGTGACTAAGACCCCTTGCAAGATTTGGGGGATATTTTGTGGAGCTGATGACATGGTGACTTATTACTGGGAACAGTGTATGAATAAAGGTAGAGCCAGGGTCAGTAGATGGAATGCTTGAAGAATGTGCAAGTTAAACAGAAGTTTTTAATTAAGTCATTTCTGTTGCCTGTGTTGTTGTTTGTTAGTCATATTTTTGTGATTCCTAGACAATTGGAAACCATGTTATTAGCATGTTTTTTTTTACATGTTTTTGGGGAAGTAGGTTGAACCTGGTTAAATGGAAAATTTTATATAAAGAGATAGCAGAAGGTGGGCAGGTATGCCACATCGACTGTTTTTTTTTCACTACTTTTTTTACTCTGATGTTGTACCTTTGATTAAAAATCTAGATAATCTTTGGAGCATGTGGGTATGTTCTACTCTGATGGCAGTGGTACAGGAATGGGAAGAGGGATCTTTTATTCATAAAAATAAAAGGAAATATACTTTATCTATCTCCTGAGGGTTAGTCTTTAATTATATTAAGAATTGGGATGTTCAGTATGTAGAAACCTTAACATTTTCCAGGCAGGGTATGTATTTAAACATTTTGGGGAATTTCTTTACAGAGGAGCCATTTTTACATTTTTCTGAGCTTGAACAAAAACAGATTTCCAGGTGATTACAGGATAAAAGAATTCCACAGAAAACATGGAATATCACATGGCTCGGGGTGCATGGCAGGGTTAATACCAGGGGTAATTATAAACATAAATTCCTTAATGAAAGATATTGTTCAAGACCTTCTTGTATTACAGTAGTGGAAACAATGGATCATTTATCTTTGGAGTGTCCCTTTAGTCAAGATTTTTGGGACAAACTGAAGGAAAGATGGAAAGCTCTTTCTCTTGAAGACCTTTCTGCTCAGCAGTTATATCATGGTATTTATTCTGAGTCCTGGAAGAAATATCACAAGAGTACCCTGCATATTAGTATGGTCTCTGTATTGTATTGGATTTGGCATAGCAGATGTGGTGTTATTTTTCAGCAACAGCAGACTACTGCATTGGAACTTAATAACATCATAATGCAAGAACTTCAAGGCCTCAAAGCTGGAGAGGCTATAACTTTGGACACACTAAAGCTGCAAAAATATTGGAAACATTTTGACTTTAAAGATCAGTAGTGACTTAAGGTGGATGCAGTGTGATTACTTTTAATTCCCTTTTTATGTTTGCTTTCTTTTTTGCTTATGGTTTTGTTATTTTCTTTCAAGAGTTCAAAGTGAAGTTCAATAATATATCCTCTATTCTTGCAGTGGGAAGGGGTGTATGTGTATAGTATTGATTATTTAAGTTTGGGGTTCCTGTATGATGAAATACTTCTTTATGTTCCCATGTTTCTTTTTACTCTTTGATTTGTATGAAGTAATACTAGTTTATATGTATTTTGTTTTTAAGTTTTAAATAAACATTCCCCTACTCTTTTTGAGAAATGCCATGGGATCTTTAACATCCACCTGAACTAATACCAGAACAGGCAGATGGGACCTCTGTTTAACATCTCATCCAAAAGACAGCACCTCATGCTGCTCTACAGTGTCAGTATTGGGATTTAACACAAGTGCCTGATGTGGGGATAGAAGCCACAGCCTTCTGATCTTCCAGCCTCAGAGGTGAGTGTGCTACCTGCCGAGCCACTGACACTGAATACAACACTGACAATTTAGCAACAGAATTTTCACATTCTTCATTTTTACATCCCTCAAAGCCACACACATGCATTCTAAAGTCTTAACTCCAGTGCAAAGCATCATAAGTCTGTAAATATTTTTAGTGGTACAGTTGAAAGCTAAACTAGAAATGTGTCACATAAATGCAAACTTTTCTATTCTACTGATATTAAATCAAAGAAAGGCGAGGCAAAACAATTATATTTATATGGCCCTGAATAACAGGGGTTCTCAGCTCCTCACAGAAGCAAACAAAAAAAGTTAATAAAGTAATACAATTAAACAATAAATAATGAAGTCAAATAGTAAAATAGCACAGCTGAATATTAGATAAGCATCATCATCAGCATCATGCCCCAAGACACATAGTGAAAAGATAAGTCTTGAGCCTGGATGTATAAATTATCAGAGAAGGGGCACCTCTTAAAAATGGATAAGAATGAAAACTGGATACAGTCACTCAAAATCACCAAAGCAATGTGCATTATACTTAACCCCCCAGTCACAAAAACCTAACAGTATTTTCTACCACACTATAGTTTTACAGTATTAATCTTTGATCCTTGGTGTGTAACTGTATCCAGCTTTCATTCCCATATATTCTTGGTGAATTGGTGGTGTGGTGATCCTTGAGGTTGTCAACCCTAATGCACACCTCCTACCCACAGCAAAAAAACATGATCTCTTGCTTCACACAGGAGCCGCATGGCTCAGCATGAAAAAGGGTAAGACTGATTCTGTCAGCAACATCTAGCATATCATACTTCTGTATTTACAAAGAGTATATGATGAAGAGGCACTGGCTTGGAGGTATTCCTTGTACTTCATACGAGAGGCTACATGTTGGAAGAGAGGTGGGCATGAAGATTGACAGCCTCAAAGAAGACAACACCGCTGATTTATCAAGACTCTAAAGACTCCAAACCCTTATGTTTTCATTTTCTTACTTTGCACACTTTTCTTTATTCAACCATGATTTCTACATTAAAGGTTTTTTTTTTTTTTGCAGTTAATTTCCTTTCTGTTTGTGAGAGTGGAATCACATCCTAATTCATGCAGCTCCCAATTGGACCTGCGCAAACTAAAATAAACTGAATAATGGACAACGTTCAAGCTCTGTGTTACTAATACCTAACAAGTGAAACTCAACAATGTCTTAATACTTGAAACTGTCTATGGCAAGGGTGAGTCAAGGGTACTTCACACCATACGATTCAATGAATGGTTGAAAAAATGGTGCAGAGCACTGGGGTTTGGCTTCATTGGGGACTGGGGTTCCACCTGGAGGGATACCAGCCTATACTGGCAGAATTGTCTGCATCTGTCCAGTTAGGGAACAAGTCTTCTGGGCAGTCAGTTTAAATGCTTCATTGGCAAGCTTTTAAACTAGTCAAGGGGGGAGGAACTGATAAGCAGCAGGGATTTCCCAGCCTCCCCCTACAAAACAGGGTACTAAATGAGGTAAATACCAATGTAGAAAGGTCAGTAGGGAGCAGGACTGGGGTAAATGGAGAAAGCAAAATCAATAAGGACAGGGATGGTGCTACAAGAGGTAAAGCCATCAAAAAATGGAGAGCAATGTGTACCAATGCCCATAGTGTGGGTAACAAGCTTCCTGAATTAGTGGCCTTGATGTAGTAGGAACATCTGGGTATTGTGGCAGTCACATAAAACATGGTACACACAGAACCATGACTGGGATGTAAACATACAAGGATACACTGTCTACAGGAGGGACAGGGAGGGTAAAAGAGGAGGAGGTGTAACTCTCTACATAAGGGAAGGATTGAAAGCAACAGAACAAAAGGGTAAACAGGGAGGTGAGGAAACACTGTGGGTCAATTTGGAGACAGGTAATGGCACCACAATCCGCACAGGGGTTGTATACAGACCCCCATCTCAGAGGGAGGAAATGGACAAGGAAATGATAGAAAGTATCCTTAGAATGGCAGAAAAAGGAGAGATATTGCTAATGGGGGACTGGAATATGCCAGCTGTTAACTGGAGTGCATTTGCAGCAGCCACTTCTATGATTGGGCTGATCCTAGATGCCCTACAGGGGGCATATCTTTGACAACTAGTATTGGAACACACTTGAGATGGAGCAATCTTAGACCTGGTACTCTCAAATGGAGATGGCGAGATGATCACAGAATTAAAAGTGGGTAGCCATATGGGAAGTAGTGACCATCGAACAGTATGGTTCACGTTAAACACAGCAGTAGAGTCAAGCCATACAAAAGCAAAGGTATTGTACTTCAGGAGGGCTGACTTTGCCAAAATGGGTGAGTGTCTAAGGAATGCACTAGCAAATGGGCAGGAAGGAGAGGTGGAAGAACAATGGGGAATAATCAACACTGCCATCACAGAGGCAACAAGCATTTGTGTGAAGCAAATAAACAAAACAAAATGATGTAAGAAACCACTATGGTTCTCAAAGGAGGTGGCAGGGAAGGTTAGGGAGAAAAAGAGAGCATTAAGGAAGTACAAGGAATCACAGAATGAGCATGACAGAGAATTGTATCAGTTAAAGCAAAAGGAAGCAGGAAAGGCAGTCAGAAGAGCAAAGGCCCAAACCGAGGAAAAGATAGCCAACACTGTTAAGAAGGGGGATAAAACCTTTTATAGATACATCAGGGAGTGAAGGAAGACCAAGGGAGGGATAGTGAGGATTAATAAAGGGAAGGGGTTGGGCAGAGGGTGACTGTGACAAGGCAGAGAAACTAAACAAATACTTTTGCTTAGTATTCACAAATGAAGAGGCGGAGGTACCTAAATCAAACAGTAGAAACACAATGTATATGGGGGTTAATGCCAGCCCTTTCATAGAACAAAGGGTTCTGAAGGAACTCTTAAAACTGAAGGTGACAAAGCAATGCGGCCTGATGGGATTTATCAGAGAATTCTAAAAGAACTAAGGGTAGAACTAATGACACCACTGACTACCCTCTTTAATAAATCATGAGAGGATGGGGTGGTACCTGAGGACTGGAGGAGGGCAGATGTTATTCCACTTCTCAAAAGTGAGAGCAGGGCAGAAGCAGGAAACTACAGACCTGTTAGTTTAACCTCAGTGATTGGGAAAATAATGGAATCACTTCTGAAGGAAAGAATTGTTGAGTACCTAGAGGCCAGAGGAGCACAAGACCCAAGGCAGCATGGATTCACAGCAGGAAGCTCATGTCAGAAAAATCGAATAGATTTCTTTGACTGGGTGACCAAACTAGTAGATTAGGGAGGGGCTGTGGACATGGCCTATCTAGACTTTAGCAAGGCATTTGACACAGTCCCAAAAAAAAGATTAATATGCAAGTTGGCCAGCCTGGGAGTGGGTCCCAAGATGGTAGCCTGGGTAAAGATTTGGCTGGAGAATAGGACACAGAGGGTAATAGTAAACGGAGTCCACTCTGAAGAAAGAGGGGTTACTAGTGGGGTACCTCAGGGTTCAATACTAGGACTGGTCCTCTTTAATGTCTTTATAAGTGACATTGCAGAGGAACTGGAAGGAAAAGTATGTCACTTTGCAGATGACACAAAGATCTGCAACAGGGTTGATACCCAAGGTGGAGTGGAAAGGATGAGAAGGGACTTGGCAAGGTTGGAGGAATGGTCAATTGCATGGCAGCTTAGATTCAATGCTAAGAAGTGCAAAGTGATGCACCTGGGAAATAAAAACCCAGGGGAAGAGTACACAATGGGGGGTGAGATACTAACAACAACAAAAATGGAAAAGGACCTGGGTTTAGTCATATCAGATGACCTAAAGGTGAGCAAGTAATGTGAGAGGGCAGTAAGGAGTACTGTGGGGGGATACTGGGATGCATAGGGAGAGGCATCACCAGTAGAAAACAGGAAGTTGTTATTCCTCTGTACAGACAGTTGGTGAGACCCAATCTGGAGTACTGCATGCAGTTCTGGAGACCCACTCTCCGCAAAGACATAGACAGGATGGAGGCAGTCCAGAGGAGGCAACTAAAATGGTGCAGGGTCTTCACCAGAAGACATATCTAGAGACACTTAAGGAGGTTAATATGAATAGCCTCGAGAAGAGGAGGGAGAGGGAGGACATGATGGAAACTTTCAAGTACCTCAAGGGAATCAACAAAGTCCAAGAGGATAACATCTTTCAGAAAAAGAGGTGTGCAAGAACAAGGGGCACAATTTGAAGCTAGAGGGGGAATGGCTCAGAGGTAATGTGAAAAAGTATTTTTTCATTGAGAGAGTTGTGGATACATGGAACAGCCATCCAGAGGAGGTTGTGGAGTCAAAAACAGTGGTGGAATTGAAGAATGCATGGGACAGGCATAAGGCAATTCTAAGGGGTGGAGGTAGGAAGAAGTAGGCTGTTAGTTAGCAAGGATCTGCAGCTTATCCATTAGATAGGGAAATGGGCAGACTGGGTGGGCCAAGCAGTCCTTATCTACTGCCAAATTCTATGTTTCTATGTTAACTGTATGGTTACACCTTATCATTCTAGTATAGATAATAATTAAATTCTCTTTCCAGCATCCCTGGGAGCCTGGGCTGTGGGGTCTCAAATGAACATCCAGTCATACCTGTAAAATTAGAACAGCAATGGGGTCACAAAGTATCTGCTGCTCTTAAGTAAGTAACTAGGACAAACAAAGTACTAAAAACTTAAAACAGTGCTTCTCTATTATACTGTACCTGAACATGGTCAGTGTCCTACCAAAGCATTGTCATTATTCCATCCAACATATGGATATAAATGGGTAAATTAATTAGCATGAGTAATAAAATACACATTACCACAGTTGGATGTGAAGGGGTTGTAGAGTTTTTTGTTTATATTTTTGTTGTTGTACTTGAAAGTGGGTTTGTTGGTAGAGGAGTTAATGACACAACAGCAGTGACCTGAATTTGGGAATGAACTTGGATTGCTTGTAGAGGCCAGAGTGGGGGAAGTGGACAAGACTCAGTATCCCTGGTACCACTCTTCTCTCAGGGGGGCATATTGTTTGCACATAGATGACACCATAGTAGCATGAAGCCATCAGATGTTGCACTTCCTGCAATGCTGGCAGGGCACAGGACTGCCAAACTATCTGATAGTCAAGGGCAGTGGACAGCTCTCCACCTGAGGGCCCAACTATGGGGGAATCAGTGTAAGTGTACCAAAGGTACCAGGTAAGTCTCTGGAATGGTAGGAGATGGGACTGGAGTGGTGATGACAGTAGGGGGTCTGTCAGTTGTGTGTGTCCTGCAGTGATCAGACCTTCATCTGGCCAGCTGCTGTTTTCCCATTTTTCATGCAAACCCACTTCTTTTGATGTTGAATTTTGCCCCATCAGGCCTTGACACACATCATTCCCTTTTGAGGGAAGACTCTGAAGCCTGCCACCAATTTTACACCTAGGTAGCAGAACACAGCACAATTCCTTCCCAGACTATCAGTGGTGGGCTACCCAGCAGGCTCCCTGAGCTTGTCCCTGAACTTAAGGCTCTTCATGGGAAAGCAAGGTAAGGCAAGGCAAATTGTATGTATCAGGTGCACAATTCTGCAGACTCTGGGCACCACAGAACAACATGTCCATCATAAATTACAAAACATAAAATGTCCAATATACAGAATTTCACATATATATTAAAATTTATTGAACCAAAAAAGGATAAATGGAGGAAAGGAAAGATCCTGTACAATTCAGTCTGGGAGATTGGAAAAAGCTTGGTGAAACAGGTGTGCCTTGAAGCCGATCTTAAAAAGCTCTACAGAAGGGGCCTCCCATATAGGTGGTGGGAGTGAATGCCACAGGATGGGGCCTGCAACACTAAATGCCCTGTCACTGGCCATTTTCGACCTCATCCTGGGGATCACTAGGAGGCCCTTCAAGGATGATCGGAGGCAGTGGGCTGATGCAGCAAGTGACAGGAGGTCAGACAGATAACAAGGGATCAACCCATGTAGGGCCTTAAAGGTGAGTAATCACACCAAAAAGAGGATCATCCATCTGACCGGCAGACAGTGCAGTTCACGCAGCACCTGGGTGATGTGGTAGAATTTAGACTACCCCATCAACAACCTGGCTGCTGCATTCTGCATTAGCTGCAGCCGACAGAGGCATCTCCTGAGACCCCAAGGTAGAGCACATTATAGTAGTCCAGCCCAGTCGATACAAAGGCATGCACCAAAGCGGGGATGTCCAGGGGCGGAACAAGGGACCTAACCCTGGTGATATTCCTGAGATGGTAAAAGCTGGTCCAGACAGTGACTGACACCTGAGCCTCAAGTGTCAGATCACTGTCAATGATTACAACTAGGTTTCATACCCTTGAGGAGGGCTTCAATGGCACTGATCCCAGAAAAAAGTCAGTTTCTGCACCACATTTCATCCTATTCCACCCTCTGTTCAACTCCACCACCAGTACCTCTGTCTTATCAGGGTTCATTCAAAGCCAGCTGGAGGCCATCCAGTCATTGATCTCTGCAAGGCAATTGTTTAGTGCTTCCACCGCATTAGATGTTCCTGTTGCAAAAGAAAGATACAGCATAGCAATGAAAATCCTGATTGTATTTCCAAATGATCTCACCAAGTGCCAGCATGTAAATGGCAAACAATATTGGGGACAAGACTGAACCATGAGGTACTCCACAGGACAGGAGATTAAGGGAGGATGATAAATTCCCCATCACTACCTGTGCCTCCTTTTCGTGAGCTAGGACTCAATCAGCAGATGGCCATGCCAGTGAGCCCACAAAATTCCCTCAGGTGGTCAAGAAACACACAATGGTTTGCTGTATCAAACTCTGAAGAGAGATCAAGGAGGATAAAAATTGTCCCTTCCCCTCAATCTCTAGCCCTGAGATCATTATGCACTCTAACAACAGTGGTTTCCGTACTATGCCTCACATGAAAACCAGACTGGAAGGGATCATAGAGATCAAAGGACAAGAGGTGCTCTTCCAGCTGAAGTGCTACCACCATCTCAACAATCTTCCTTAAAAATGGGAAATTGGAGATGTGATAGTAATTTGCCTTGATGTCAGGGACTAAAGATGTTTTTTTCAGGAGGGGATGCAGCAATGCCTCCTTCAAGGCATGGGGGAAAATCCCCTCAGATAAAGAACACCGGACAATCAAGGAGAACATTGGGCCTACGATATCCATAAATTCCTTTAAGAAATGTGTCAATACCGGGTCCAGTTTACAATAGTTGGGCTTCAACCCGGATGCAACCTCAATGACCTCTGATTCCTTTATGGGCTTAAACTTCCCCCAACTAGACAGAGTGCTCTCCAGACAACTTCGGTGACCACTGTTGGCCTCCACAGGGCCCACTGGTGGAATAACCCCCCCAGCTGGTGGACACACTGTCTAAGAAGAATTGAGCAAACTCTTCACATAAAGTCCCAGAGAAAGTCTGTTTTGGCTGTAGACTGGCTGGTTTTAGAAGCCTGTCCACAGTCTGAAAAAGCGCTGTTGGTTGATTCTTCCCAGCAGCAATCTTCCTTGACAGGAACTTTGCCTTCTTCCAGGTGATTGCCCCGGTACTCATGGTAGTGGGTACTCAAGACCAGTTTATCCACCTCCAAGCTGAACCTCAGCCAGCAGCAATCCAGCCTCTGACCCAACATTTTCATCACCTTGAGATCCTCATCAAACCAGGGGGACCTCAAGTGAGAAGATTTTGGTCATACACAGATTGGTGCAAGACAGTGGAGTGCTGCAATCAGCACCCTATTATTGGTGGCAACTGCTTAGTCCAAACCCCCAACGTATGCACTGCCACGCTAGATAGATCAGCCACCACCAATAATCCCTCTGGGATCAAACCTCTCAAAGGGTGACAGCTAACCATCTCAGCAGGGGGAGGGTTCTCGGGGTGGGGTCCTGAGTGAAAATTCTACCGTGCAATGATCGGACCAAATGACCCGATCAGTCTTGAGGTTAGAAACCTCAAGCACCAGAGAGAAGACTAAATCCAACATGTGACCGCCCTGGTGTCTCAGAGAGGAAACTTCCTGCAACAGACCAAGAGAAAACAGAGTCTGGAGGAGGTTGGAACCAGCCTGGATTACTTGTCATTGATCAAGACATTTGAAATCCCCAAAGACTAAAGAGCAGGGGATGCCAACATCTCTCCGATGATAAAATCGGCCATCTCCTGTAAGAATTCCGCTGCTGCCCCAGAGGGGCAGTAAATCAAGAGAATCCTACAGCCTGCACCCAAACCAGCACATATGGCCACACATTCAAATGAACTTGGTCTTCCCACTGGGTGTACAGAGAAGTTAAGCTCGGATCTAAAACAGATTTCCATTCCCCCATCCCTGCGTTCCATGCTGGGGCAGTGCATCACCGAATACCCGGTGGGAATGGTGGCCTCCAAAACCAGGCCAGCATCATCCCCCAACCAGGTCTCGATAAAGCAAGCCAGGTCGACTGAGGAAATCAAGTCCAAGCTCACAGCGGTCTTGTTCCTGATCGATCTGGCATTGCACAGCACTGCTCTCAGGGGACTGGTGGACAGTGCAGTTCCCCTTGTCACCTGCTTGCCTGGTCTGGCAGGAACCTTGGGCACAAGAGCCAAGTATGTCATACCTCTCTTCATTGTTCAATGGCACACAGGGTGCCTCCTGCACCCAAAAAACTCCATCCTACCCCTCTCCAAAATGCATGGAGCTCCCCACCATGAATGATCAATGCAGAGTCTTAAAATTTCAACCTCCCAGCACAGACATGTCATGGTGGTAGAGACAGGGAGATCAGAAAAGGGCCACAGATCATGTAGCAGGGATGCCCTGTACACTATCCTGACCCACCCCAGGCTACCACGTCCTCCCAGACACATGATATTCAGACTTAGAACTCACTAAATACTAAACCAGTACTCTTTCACTCTACAATAATAATTAAAGAAATACCTATCATACAAACAAATAAAACCAACCCAATATCACACCAGTACACACCCTGTCTTAAAATCAGTCACTCACACATACAATTCACCTTATATCAGAAACCATCCCACAGTCATACACTAAGCTAAACACAACAATTTTCCTGCACAACTCTCACACACAACTACACACTCAATCCAATCTTCCCCACCCTCCTACCCAAATGCAATATACCCCAAACCAGAGTTTAAATAGCAGCAGTGTTAGAAATGTTCAATAATGACATTTAAAATAATGTCCAGATAGCAGTCTAGGGTTTCACAGAGCTCCCACCTCTGTGAAAATGATCCAGTGTAGTTTTCTAGCTGATCAGACTCTCACCCAGATCCGCCAACATACTTCCAGGATAAAAATCTGAAAAATAAATCTCATAGTCAGTAAGCCCACGCTGTTCAAATAACAGGAGTACTCATCTGAAAGGCTCCACCACCCTTCCCAAAAAGGAAAGACTCAACAGACCGTGATAGTTCTAATGAGGGTGCCATTCCAGATCTTAATGTTCCAAAGCCCCTTAGTCACTTCTGTGGCTCCTGTTCCTGGAAAACAGCCGGTTGGTTCCTTTTCTGGTGGGACCTCACCCCCTCTAGAGCTTATCCAGATCCCCTTGGCCCAATCCTACAGAGAGCCTGGACAGGTGGGCCTCTGGTCATGCTCCCAGGTCTCTTAGCCAGATCAGCACCACAGACCACCCTCTGGTAAGCCTGTGGCTGATACAACTGATACAACCAATCAAGCCTCTGGGACCAGACAGACCACAATCACCTTACTGGGTCAGCCCCACCTATTTTCCTACAAGTTTCCACTGTTCCACTCCAGCCAGCTCATGAGTCTTCCTTCCCAGTCTGAGCCAAAACCCAGGACAATTCTCTTCCAGATGGGGAGGCATCTGTTGGTCTCTCACTCTGATGGGCCCTTACAGATGAAATGCATTCTCTACCTCTGTCAATGACTCCTCAGCCACTTCAGTGTCCCAGCAAAACTCAACATGTTATCTGCTGTGCCAATGACTGGCCCAGCACACAACTTTCTTTTTTACATTATGATCCCAGATTTTCAGCATAATCCTCTTTTTATCTCCCCTTTTTGAACATGACAGATGTCATTTATAAAATACTGGCTGAAACATCATTTTTGCACCACATGTGTGAAAACAAGTTTTGGTCAGTATCTGAAAAATGTCACCTTTTACATTAATGAAGGGGGCACACATTTCATGTAATGTCAGGGAAACAATATATTGTAGCATCACAGGCAATATTTCTCTCTGGCCTTGATGACTCAGTTTCTGTCTGCAGTCAGGGGGAGGGATATTTTTCATATGGCTTTGGTGCCATTTTTTATATGCTGGTCGGGACATAGTTTTTAAGTGTTTCTGAGGGAGGATTTGATGAACAACATTGGAGGTACAGTTTGTTTATGATACTGGTGACAGATTTTTCATATGATAGAGGAGGTACAATTTAAGCATGACATTGTGGTAAAATGTCTGCTCAGCATGGGTCACATTTTGTTACTCATTGAACATGCACTTTGCAGGCTTATGATTAATTTTCCATGCACCACATCGTAAGAACAAACATTTTGAAAGCACATGTCTAATGCACATTGGCTACAGTACACATTGATATATACGGATTTGTAGCCAGGAACATTGTGTTGTCAATAAGTTGACATTATTTCAATACTGAGGTGGTGGTGACTTAGTGAAGCATTGTTCAGGAGTTCAGTTAAGTTCAATGCTTTATTGTTTGACAAATTAATGACATTACAATGTAACATCCTTTATCATAAAAAATACTAGTGCAATTTTCTTTTAATGGTCAGTCCATTAACATAATTTATACACAGCTTATATTTCCTATACATAAAAATCTAAACTTTAAATACAGCCATACACATAGAACATTATATTACTTAAAGGGGTATTTTTGTAATGTTTCCCCTCTCTTGCAGTTATTAACATTGCACACTTTCCTTTGTATAGTAATCAGCATTATTTTTATAGCTTACTTTCATCTCATTCCCATATAGTCCTCAACCTGTTACCACTGCCATTATTCATTATCAGTCAGATATAATTTCTTTTTTTCTATGGAGCAGAGGAAGGAGGCCACAGAATTCACTTCTTCCCAAGATTCTGCCTTTAATAGATACACTATGTAACTAAATATTTTTGTTCATAACATAATTTCCTTATTATTTCACTCAGATATTTCTTTCTTTCTTTTTCATATAGGCTACACCATATCATCATACTGTATGTACCAAGTCATCCTGAACTATTTTGCATTTACATATTTTCTTATGTTCTAATGATGGGGCTCAATATTTGTTTCTGGTTCTTGTCTATATTGCTCTAATCCTTTGTTTATTATCATCCAGAATTTGTTAGTATCCTTTGAATCTACAGCTATCTCTAATTTTTGCCATAATTGTTTAGACTACTTAATTTTATTTTTGTATACTGTTAATTTATATTTTTCCTCAATTTGTGAAGTACTCTTTTGTGCATTATATTTCCATCTTTTTTTACTACTCCTAGCAGTCTGTTTACTAATTTATTTGCCTGTTTACATTCCTTATTATACTAGTCTGGTTCTTTTTTAATTTGAATATTTATTTCTTATGTTATTGTAGCTAAGATAGCCTCCATTATCTGCTGACAATCCTGAAATATTGAAATATCTATTGCCTTTTCCTCTATAATGTTTTCCATTTTTTCCCATTCTCCTTTTTTTTCCATTAAGTCTTGGAATTCTTCGCCTTCTGTCTTTTTCCAGCTGACAATTGTTTTTTAATTCTAATCTCTATTGGGATATAGTTCTTATTTCCGTTATTCCTTTGTTTTGTTTTCAGATTTAATTCCAGACCAGAATGTGCACTTTCTGCATTTGGGGTTATTAATAAATCTGTAAAATCTTCCAATAGATTCATATTTATCCATATGTGGTATATAATTGATGATCCAGTGCCTTCCATATAGGTTTATTCTCCATTTGGATCAGATTTTATTCTGCCTTTTAACAATATTAAATTTTTATTTGTCATATCCCATTAGTATTTTTCTCCTTCCTTGGTTATATTGTTGTCTTTAGATACACTATTTTTAATTTGTCATTATTTATCACATCTAGATAGTCAACAAGATCTTCTGTGAGTCCTGTGATGTTATCTATTCTGTAGTTGAAATCTCCTGCAATTATTAATCCTTGTTGTGAGTTTTTGTTCATATGTTTGTTTATTAATTTTTGTAGATCCTTATTTACATTACTATCCCAGTTTTCCCTACCATCTGGGGGTCTGTACACATTTATAAGAAGTATTTCCCTATCTCTTTCTTTAATTTTGATTGCCAATACATTTCCACTGCTGATATCTACCTCCACGGTGGTTCTTAATTTATTTAGTATACACAATATTGCTAACCCCCCAGCCTGGCATCCAAATTTCTTGTGCTTACATTACATCTTTTGTATATGTTTTAATCTATTGATGGGAATTTTCTCCTTCAACCATGTTTCTTGTAAGTTTATATATTCAAATTTCTCTAAATATTCTATAAATTGAGCATCTGCCAAGTTATTCATAACACCTGAGATGTTCCAAGATAGTATTTTTATAATAGAGCCTGAATCATCTAGATCACTGATTTATGTTATGGATTCTTGTGACCTCCCTCCTCTACTCCTTTTCTTTTGTTGCCATTGATTGATTTCATCATTTTCCAATATACCATAGCTTTTTGGTATTTTGACTATTGCTTTCCATTTTAAGTTTTGTTTTATTTCCTCTTGATTATTGGCTTTGATATCAGGTTGGGTTTTGTCATAAATAAATATTTCCAATTTGTCCAACAGCTTACTTTTATCCATCAATAGCTCATATTATTTATTGTTGGATATCCACATTGAGATTTGACCTTCTTCGTCCCATCTGACCACCCTGCTGACATCTGTCTTGTATATTTTATATTTGAAGTTTTAACCCCAGTGTTTCAAAAGGTTTTGATTACAGATTCATCCTGGTTTCATTATGAAACTGCTTAAGTCCAAATATAGACACTAATTTTCTTCCTTCAGTAATTTCTTTCTCTTTATTATACATTTCTGGGAATAACTCTTTAAGAGTAAGTATGATCTCTACTTCCATTCCCATTGCTTTCAATTTTTTGTTTTTCTTCCAAACTGCTTGTAGGATATAATATTGGTCTGAGATTATCAAAATCAATTCCTTTGTCCCAATAGGCCTTTTTATACTTGTATCTTCCAGAATATCTTTGTTTCCTGTCAGAAATGTGCTCAGTAACTGCATCAACATTCTATCCAATCCATCTGTTTTTTCTTGTGGAAGTACTCCCACCCCATACATTGGGGCTCAGATATTCAAAGGGGTTGCGCTGGCACAACCCCAGAAATGCACCCTGGTGCAATATTCAAAAGAGGGACTTGTGCAGCACAGGACCCAATGCGCCAGGCAGAATGATAATTGTATGCAGCCCATCTCCAGCAGTGTGCCCGTACATATGTGGCCCATCTCAATATTCAGCCCGTGATGTGTGACACATATGCAGGCACAACCCTGAGGTGTGCCACATACCTGGGCTCAAAGTTGAGCCAAAATAAATAGCTCAAGTTCCAGCCACCCACAGGTGTGCTGCTGTACTGCAATGCACAACACAGCAGCTGCCAGCCATGGGTGGTAAACACCCCCCCAACACCATGCATAAGCACCCACAGATGTCTCTGGCAGGCTAGTGGAACCCCCACAATGCCCTTTGCCATGATCATGAAACATAAAAGTAAGTTATATCCCTGGTAGTCTAGAGGTACCACCTCCTACCCCATAGCCATGATCACCTAACATATATGTACACTGTATGTCTGGCAGTCTAGTGGTACCTCCAACTACACCTGTTAGCTCAATCACCAGTAAACTCTATGTAAAAACTTTCTTGGTGGTCCAGTGGCACCCCCACCCACACAGGACCCTCTGCCCACCAAGCCCTTACCGCCATCAGTGGGCAGCACAAACCCACCCTCATACATCTTGGCTGCCCACCAAATGACAGCTTATAGTAGCAGCTGTAAGCCTATTGGTCCACAATGTGGACCATTGGGCTACAGTGCATAGAATAATAGTCATTCCCAAAACTGTGAATGAATTACTTCATTCACAGTTTTGTGAATGATTGTTACAGTATGCACTGCAAGCCCATTGGTCCACAATGTGGATCAATAGGCTTTCAACTGCTACTGTAAGCTGTTTTTTGGCAGGTAGTTGGGCAGTATGCTGGTGGATTTATGCTGTCTACTGATGATGGGGGAGATGTGTGGGCAGGGGGTCCTGTGTGGGTGGGAGGTGCCGCTGGACTAACAGGGATGTTTTTATGTAGGGTTCCCTGGCGATCACGGCTACAGGCAGGGTGGGGGGGTGCCACTAGACTACAAGGGATATCATTTACTTTTATTTTGGTAATCACAGCTATGGGGTGGAGGGGTGCCACTAGTTTACCAGGGATATATGTTACATATATGTTTGACAATTGTGGCTACGGGGAGGGTGGGGGGTACCACTGAGACTGCCAGGACTGGGCATTATATTACTTGTCAGTGATCGCCACTATGGGGAGGCAGAGGGGTGCCAGTAGACTACCAGGGACTATGTTACACACTTTTACTGTGATAGCAGCTATGGGAAGGGAGGGGCCTCTAGACCCCCTCAGGCAGCACCACATGCTGTGCAGGGCACCATGCACATTTCTATGGACAGCCCTGCACAACTCATGCAAATGGGGCCATAATGACATGCAAATGGCCCCATTTGCACCTTGCATACAATATGGCTCCATTTGCATACTGCCAACTGAATATCACAAACTTGCACACAGCGTAACTCTGTTGTGCTGCCGCAGGTCCCATTCCTGATATTCAGCCCTGTGGGGGGGGGATGAGCTGGAGCATCCTATTTGCCCTGTGCTCATGACCTACTATATTCAGAGGAGATTCATCATGGCTCATCTCCTTTTAATATATCCCAGAGTTGCACCAGCACATCTCTGTTGCACTGCACCACCATGTGCACTATTGCCATTCGCAATTCTGAATATCATGGCCTGGGAGTATATAATCTGAGCCTTTTGTTTTTGTCATGAATGTTTTAAACATACTATCTGCTTTTTCCTTGTTACTACTACTAGTTTGCTCTTTTTCTTGTTTGTGTTCCTTGTCCCTTTTCTTGGATTGTACTTGAACATTATCTTCTTTATTTTCTTCTCCAACATTTTCATTCTTACTTTTATTTTCCTTCTTTTCCATTTCTTACTCTAATTTTCCTTTCTTTTTTCTTCCTCCTGTCTTTTTTCTTTCTATATTTTTTCCCATGACCTTTGTTTTTTCTTTACATCTTTTCATCCTTTTTATTAATACTCTGAACTTCTGATTTCTCTACTCATTTTCTCATATTACCTATCTCTTTCATTCCTTCTTTTGGAGAGTCATCATTTTATGTATGTCTATTATTTGATGTTAATTCTTTATTACTTACTACCAAAAATGTCTCCTCTTCTTCATCTTTTTTTTATTTCTGGCTTTCTTTCCTCTCTTCTCTTCTTCTATCTATTTTCTCTCTATGTTTCTTAATGCACTATTTTCCTCTTGTACTCCTCTTTCCCATACTGTAGCATGTGTTCTGCTCAGTTTATTGCTTATACTATCATCTCTTTTGCTTCCCGCTGGTAGCATAATTAGTTTCCTTAGTCATGAATTGTTTGTTTTAGAATACTCAGAGACCAGGTACTATCATCTTTATGTTCCTCCTCCTCCTCTCTTATACCTTCTTCTTTCTCTGTTTCTTTGTTACTCTGTTGTGCTAGAGTTATTCTTTCTTCTCTTATATATTCTAGCCTTTTCCAATTTTCCAAACTTATCCCCTTCAGAAATGATATATCTTTCTTCATCTCTACAGTTCTTTATAAATTAGCATGTCAGCCATGTATGGATCTCTCAATGTTACCTTCCACATTTAGTTTTCTAGCGATACTGGGCTCATTACTTGAGTCTGTCTTATGGTTTCTTCTGATTCTTCCCAATCCAGTTCACACGTACTGTTGTCCAGCTAAATTAGTGATCTCTACATCTAATTTCTTTCCTGTCTTTTCCTTAGTTTGACTTTTTTAACCCCTTACTTTTTGCCATCAGGGATGTTCTCAAGTTCCTCTCTAATAGAATGCCTCATATTTGAGATGTCCTTATTTAATTCATTAATATCTTCAAAATGTCCAAAAACTTCCCATTAGATTGGTATACTATATTTTCCCTCTTACTATCCATCCTTTGTCTCCTTACATTGTTATTTCTTTCTTTGCTAGTACTACTAGGAAAGAAGAAATCAGTAATTATTACTGTTGGTGTTGATGAGTTATTCTTTCCTCCTTTTCTTTCACCTTCATCCTTCTTACCCTTGTTTTCATTATCCAAACTTTTTTCCATTGTTAATTTTAAATTTTCCTTAGACCTATTAGCTTTATTAGCCTTATTTTTGGTTTGTCTGTTTCTGTCTCTGTGTCTAGTGCTTGTTTTTCTCTTTACATTTGTTTCTTGATCACTCAGTACTTCTTCCTCTTCTAGACTGTCCTCTTTTGTGCTATTTATTTTAACACTTTTCTTTGTTTTGGGGTATTCTGCTTTTAACAGGGTTTTCCCCACTTCTTGTTATAACAGACATGGGCCCAGATATTCAAACTGCTCCAGGCTGTGATGCAAGCTTGGGCTCATCTCAACTTGGCTGCGCAGGGGTGTGGACTGGGCAATATTCAACGGAGTTGTGCCATGGCTCAGCAGCATTGAATATCACACCCTGGCCACCCCCAGTGTGCATGACACAATGGCACTGCACCAGTGCAAGTGGCCAGAGTGGAGCATGGGGATGCACTAATGCAAGTTCCATTGTGACATGCACAGCAACTGTGATATTCAAAAATTGACATGCAAATGCGGCCATAATGTATGCAAGGCGCACATGGGGTCATTTGCATGTCATTATGGCCCCATTTGCATGCAGGTGCACTGATCTCTGATGACTTGCACCTGGCCCCCTGCCAGGCAGCTGCCATTGGGGACCGACGCCCCCTGCAGCTCGATCGTGGGCATTTGTTTAAAAAAAAGATCACTTCCAATATCCCTGGTGGTCCAGTGGACCAGCTATCTGCCCAATCATGGACATTTGTTTAAAAAAAAAGATCACTTCCAATATCCTTGGTGGTCCAGTGGACCAGCTATCTTCCCAAGCATGGCATTTGTCAGAAAAACATATGTCCACTATCCCTGGTGGTCTAGGGGTATGCCCTCCCACCCACCCACTAAGCCCCACTGCCCTGCTCCCCTGGTCAGCTGGTGGGTGGAAGCACCCCACCCACCTGCTGCCCCACCACCCGCCGACTGACATCGTTGGTAGGGCTGCCATGCCATGGTTTCTGGCGTGAGCCAATAGACGCACTCCTACTACTACACATTCAGATATGTGAATGATTCATTCACATATCTGGAATGTACTGAATCTGCTGCAAACTGCATGCCCATTGGCTCATGCTGTGAACCAATCGGGCATGCAGCCCTACTGACGCTGTCAGTCGCGGGCGGGGGGGGAGCAGGCAGATGGGGTACTGCCGCCCACCGGCTGACTGGGGGGAGCGGGGCGGTGGGGCTCAGTGGGCAGGTGGGGAGGGGGTACCCCAGACCACCAGGGATAGTGGACATATGTTTTTTTCTGACAAATACCCATGATCGGGCAGATAGCTGGTCCACTGGACCACCAGGGATATTGGAAGTGATCTTTTTTTAAAACAAATGTCCTCTATCGGGCAGATAGCTGGTTCACTGGACCACCAGGAATATTGGAAGCGATCTTTTCTTTTATACAAATGCCTGCGATCGGGCAGATAGCTGGGCCACTGGACCACCAAGGATATTGGACAGTTTCATTAATATTTTTTTACAAATGTCCATGATCAGGCATGGGGGTGCTGCCAGGTGCAGCCAGAACTCGGGTGGCCACCCACAGGTGGCAGCTGCCGTGCTGCACCCTGCAATGAGGCAGCTCACCTGTGGGTGGCCATCAGTTATAGAAACATAGAAACATAGAATTTGATGGCAGATAAGGACCGCTTGGCCCACCCAGTCTTCCCATTTCCCTACCTAATGGATAAGCTGCAGATCCTAGTTAACCACCAGCCTACTTCTTCCTACCCCCACCCCCTAGAATTGCCTTATGACTGTCCCATGCATGCTTGAATTCTACCACTGTTTTTGACTCCACAACCTCCTCCGGAAGGCCGTTCCATGCATCCACAACCCTGTCTGTGCAAAAATGCTTCCTTAAATTACCTCTGAGCTGCCCCCCCATCTTCAAATTGTGCCCCCTTGTTCTTGCACACCTCTTTTTTTGAAAGATGCTACCCTCTTGGACTTTTTTGATTCCCTTGAGGTAATTGAAAGTTTCTATCATGTCCCCCCTCTCCCTCTTTTCCTCAAGGCTATACATATTAAGCTCCTTAAGTCTCTCTTCATATGTCTTCCGGTGCAGACCCTGCACCATTTTAGTTGCCCTCCTCTGGACAGCTTCCATCCTGTCTATGTCTTTGCAGAGATTGGGTCTAAAGAACTGCACACGCTACTCCAGATGGGGTCTCACCAGCTGTCTGTACAGAGGGATAATAACTTCCTGTTTTCTACTGGTGATGCCTCTCCCTATGCATCCCAGTATCCCCCCAGCCCTCCTTGCTGCCCTCTCACATTGCTTGCCCACCTTTAGGTCATCTGATATGACTACCCCCAGGTCCCTTTCCATTTTTGTTGTTGTTAGTATCTCACCCCCCATTGTGTACTCTTCCCCTGGGTTTTATTTCCCAGGTACATTACTTTGCACTTCTTAGCATTGAATCTAAGCTGCCATACATTTGACCATTCCTCTAATCTTGCCAAGTCCCTTCTTATCCTTTCCACCCCACCTTGTGCATCAACTCTGTTGCAGATCTTTATGTCATCTGCAAAGAGATATACTTTTCCTTCCAGTCCCTCTGCAATGTCGCTTATAAAGACATTGAAGAGGACCAGTCCTAATACTGAACCCTGCAGTACCCCACTAATAACCACCCTTTCTTCAGAGTGGACTCCATTTACTGTTACTTTCTGTGTCCTATTCTCCAGCCAATTCTTTACCCAGGCTGTCATCTTGGGACCCACTCCCAGGCTGGCTAACTTGTATATTAATATTTTGTGTGGGACTGTGTCAAATGCCTTGCTAAAGTCTAGGTAGGCCATGTCCACAGCCCCCTCATTGATCTACTACTTTGGTCACCCAGTCAAAGAAATCTATCAGATTCATCTGGCATGACCTTCCCACTGTGAATCCATGCTGCCTTGGGTCCTGTGCCCCTCTGGCCTCTAGATACTCAACAGTTCTTTCCTTCAGAAGTGATTCCATCATTTTCCCTATCACTGAGGTTAAACTAACAGGTCTGTAGTTTCCTGCTTCTGCCTTGCTCCCACTTTTGTGAAGGGGAATCACATCTGCCCTCCTCCATTCCTAGGTACCACCCCATCCTCCCCCATGATTTGTTAAAGAGGGTAGTCAGTGGTGTCTCTAGTTCTACCCTTAGTTCTTTTAGAATTCTGAGATGAAACCCATTGTAGTCAAAACAGGAAAGGAGAGAATAGCATACATATAGAGCTTCCTTTTTTTTTGGCTTAACTTTGTGCTGGCTCAGGTAGGGGTTGCACATGCATGGCTCTGCACATCCTGGGCTGAATATCAGGCTGTGCAGAGTATGCATGGGCACGCCCCCCCACCTGTGCCTGCATACATTACTGATGCACTCTGACACATCGGGATTTGTGCCGTGCACTTTTCCCTTTTGAATATCTGGGCCATTATGTATAGACAATGATCACTAACTGATAATTTATTTAAATAATATGTAAATCCTTTGATATACTTCCACTTCAATTACTACAATCTCTCTAAATACCTCTAAGGTTTAACAAACCAATATATAAGAGAAATTCAATATAGCACTTTATAAAACAGCAATTCAGTAATAAAATATTGTAACATTCATTGAAGTATTGAAAACCTATTAGTAATTTATCAGGAAATTAGGGACAGATAGCAGTTAAACTGATAACTTCCCTAACACACCTATGTAAGAATTGATCTGGTTAGTAAAATATCAAAATAACAAGGTTGCATTTGTAGTTAATTGTAGACAGCTGTTCATTGATCAATCAATCAATCGGTCAATCAATTATTATCTAACTTGTATCCAAAACCTGTGTGGATTGACAATATGTTAATGCTTTATAGGAAGTAAAAGAATAAAAAAAAATTGAGCCTGTTATCAACATTGGAGTAAAGTTATCTCTGAAAAAACTTCTGGTATCCCAGTCTTTATGGATTGATTTTTAAACTTCTCACCACACCTCTGACCAAATGTTCACATTTCAAGTTTCTACTGTGATCTTCTTCCTTTCTTCTGTTTTCATCCCTTTGCTCATTCTTCCACTTCTTCCACTTTATCTTCCTCCTCTTTTCTTTTTATGTTTTTTTCATCCACACTGTCTCTAAAGGTCTTGCTATGGTTATAACTTCAGAAAAAGAGTCCAGGAAATGTTGCAAAATCATGTTGGCTCCATCCCCACCTTCAAATTGTATATTTGTAGACACTACAATATAAAACAATAGGTATAAGGAGTAGAGGGTGAACTGCTTTTCAGTTCTCTGTTTCTTTATTCCTACTATTTCTTTTACTTTACTTAACAGTGCTCTAAGTACTCGAAATATATTATTCATTGAAATTTTAATATAATAAGCTCTATATGTATGCTATTCTCTTCTTTCCTGTTTTGACTACAATATCTAAAATATGCTTTATTCTTTATATCGCTCTGTCATTCCTTGACAGTACCCTATAAACTGGCTCCAAAGATTCTGTAGATTCTGTAACTTCTTTAGGGACTTCTTTTTCTTTAAAAAAAAAATCAGTTTTCTTGTTATATTTATATTACACAAACTTATTCTTTGATTTCTGAAAATGCTCCATATTTTCCACAGGTTGCTTGTTGAGGCTTGCCTGTGAGACTCTATTTGTACTCCTCAGACCATTAATACTTCATTTCTAACACAATGCCAATTCCATTTTTTTTGTTTATTTAGTCACATCAAACTGTATATTGCCTGATCTAGATACTAAATCTGCTTAAATGAAACAGCGAGAAGTATTAACTACCAGAATGCTTCCCAAGCTACTCTCTTGGTGCCTCAGAGCTTGTTACACTTCTGTGTTAGTCTATGTTTTAAGAAAAACATTAAAAAAATGTGTAAAAATGCCATTTTACTGTGCTGGCATTCTGGCATTCTAATGGCATTTATGCTGCATTTCTACTGTGTAGTAAACGGTCTTGTGAATGGTCTGAGCTACCTCTTCTCTTCCTGCTTTTTAAACTACATCAGAACCCCGCCCTGTGTGTCTTGCCCTGTTCCTAGTCCCTTGTATCTTGCAATGTGCTGACGTCAGTGCAGGAATCTTAAAGTGGCAGAAGCAGGTTGTAAGTAAAATTTTATGTTAAATCCTTTAAAATACTTGAATATTCTTTCACCAATTGGGATCTCTCAGTCCCTTCTTTTAAAAAAATAACTGTACAAAAACCTCCTATTTTGAGCATTAAATGCAAACCTAATAACTTAGCCCAACATTAACTATCTGCTTCCATGGTAGTTCTGGGGAACAAATACAATCTGCTTCCATGGGAGTTTGGGGGAAAAATTAAATAAATAACTGAAGGAGAAAAATAAATCAAAAATAAATCCACAGTCAAGATTCTGCCTTTAAACTCAGCAACTACTAGACAGAATGTATGCTGAGTAGGGCATACACAGACCTTCAACCCTCTCCTTGCTGCAGTCTTCCCGCTGCCAGGCTTGCCACCACCATTGTTGACAGGAACAAGCTCTGCCATTGCTCAGACTCCTAGTTCCTCTGACCAAAGCATGACTCCATAGCAGTCTGAAGGGTGAAAAACGTGGCAGATAAGATGGCCTGAAAAGACCAGAAAAATGTCCTAAACTAGGCAGGCAACAATGGCATACCTGCTGTCAGATTTACAAGTGCCTTGTATGGTCCTGCTAACACTGACTCTGAGTGCAGTGCGCTGCTCACTCCTTCTTTCTCCCAGAATCCCTTGCAAATATTCCTCTCAGATGGGCAGATTTCCAGGTGCAAACCAATTAGCACTCTCTGTTCAGGATTTATTAACCAGCTGCTACCTAATGGGCAACAATGGTTTTAATATGAACAGTAATGTAGACAGTTGCAGCCAAAGGCATGGTCATATATTTCCTGACAATTCAATAACCTCTCTAGAGAAATTCCCTGCCTGCCTGCAGTAACACTAAAGGGCCACCAGAGAGAATAATTTTAAAATATTGGGAAACATCTTGACATTTCTGACTATGTCTTTGACCAAAACTATATATGGTGGTAGTAACACATAACAGAGTGTATATTCATTTGGAAATATATTGCAGGTATAATATTTATGTGTCTTGAGGCATTTAACAGCAAGTTTTGTGTTTCTTAGCACACACAGTTGTGTCCAAGGACAGAGTATCTGATCACCAGATTGTTCTGCACTAGAGGTGAGGATGGGGACATTTAGCATTGGTGCAGTTACAGTAGATTATGAATAGCAATGGAGCACCAGCTGTTTTTATTCTGCCAGCTAGGTAAGCTGTTGCAGTGATAGGCAGTCGAGCTGGGCAGTGATGGTGGATTGGCAGCTGGAAATAAGCAAGATTGTTTGTTGGCAGCTAGGGATATTTTAGATTTTTGGAATAGCTGCAGATTGCCACCCTAGTACTGAAGTGAGTTTGAAAACTTCCTGTTTGCAATGGTAAAGGGTGGGTTGGCTGTTAGGGGAAATTGGCTATATGGCCGTTTTCATCCTTTGTGTTTGACTACTCAAGTATTACATACATTTCTGGGATTCTGAGTTAAGGTACACACAATTATTTTAAGAGCTGTTGTATCCCTACTGTAGGCTGTAGAATGGATGTTTATGTAATGATTCTAGCAGATTTTGGTAACCGGAGACTGATGATTGTAAAACTGCTGAACACGAGTGGTTATCAGAGGCTAACAGCAGCAGCAGCAAGGAATCTGGTTCTTCCTGGGGGTAGGGGGTGGTTAATAGAAGTGACAATGTTGTCATCCTGGAATTCTGAGAGTGATGAACTCCTAAACTGTTGCACTACAGAAAGCAGTATCAAAGAATCAGGTCCTTGATGCTGGGATGTGGATAGTACAAAGTGAAAATCAACTGTTTCTCTACTTCTACAATCAAGGGAAGTTTTTGTTGGGGAGGTCCAGTTGTAAGGAACTAGGGCCTGCTTGCTGCAGAGGCTGGGAAGGGCAGCATGGACATTCAGCTGTTTGTAATTACCTGATTGTGAGTTATCATCTCAGTAGCAGCAGGAGTGAATCAAAGTTTCAGGGAGCCAAGATCTGCAGAGCAAAGATATAATTTGTGCAATCATTGTGATGAAAGAGGCCACACTTATAAAACCTGCCCAGGGGCTGAGAAGAACAGACTGGATAGGGCCCAACAGGACTCAGTACAATTGATAGAGAAATGTCAGGTCCAGGCCCAGAAAAACAGGCTGCTTTAAGAACATTAGAGAGTGCACCCATTTCTTCCCCTTCTGAAGAAGGGAGCTCCAAGATAAGTATTGAAGAACCTCCTTTAAAAAAACAACACAGTTCATGACATTCCCCCTCATCCTAATAGTCCCACAGACACAGAAATCAGCATTATGGTGATGCCCCCAACCCCCTTTTCAGACACAGTTTACTACAGGGGACACAAAAAAGAAAAATGGGAAAAGGAAAGCTGATCAGACTCCACCAAATAAACATTATGTAACCAGAAACAGGCACCAGGCTTTGATTAAGAGAAGGCAATGGGGGGAAACTGAGGGTGAGGACTCAGATTCTTCATCACTCTCATCCAGGATAGACATGTCGTCAGATTCTCAGTCAGAATCAGCAAGGAAAAGTCAAATTGAAAAGAAGCTTGATCATTGAAATGTTGAATTCCACATGAGAGGTAGTCAGAGGCTTTCACCACTAACATTGAACTTCTGTAATATTAAATTATACAAAAAGCATCTGACTACCTTTCAAAGTTTAAAGGATCTTCTCAATGGTATTATTTTGTCTTCAGGACACAAGGATTAAAACAGTGAATGAGGTTACTCATGCAAATAATTTATGGGCAGAAGGGCCTTCATATTGATCACAGGGCACAGAAGTGTGTGATGGGGTGGGCATATTGTTAAAAGGGTTTCACTATTCTATAAGGAGAATTGTGGATGTTAGCCCAGGAAGAGTTCTGATAGTAGATGTCTGCAATGGGAATGCATCCTTTAGGCTGGTGAATGATTATGCTCCTCAGAACACAGCAGCATGCTCTGAATTGTTTAAATTAATCCAACCTTACTTACACACCAGAAGGCATATTATTATGGATGGTGATTTTAATTGTCCTTAACCCCTGTCAGACTGAGATGAATGCACTATAAAATTATTTGGTGACACTAATTGTTTAAAAAACATAATAGCAACAGCACGGTTAATGGACGGCTATGCCTCAGTACACCATACAGGGGCTAAAACCTTTTCAAAGGTGTATTGGCATCTAGGATCAATTATTTACTTATTTCAAAATACATTCGGACATTACAAGCACAGATTATACCATTCGTAACCTCAGATCACCAGCCATTTCATTAACGTGTTTTACAGCAAACTAGTCCTTTTTCCAAACAACCGGCTTCTAGATGGAAGCTAAATAATTCCTGCCTGTCATAATCAGGGATAGGAGAGAAAGTATCTGACTTACTATTGGCCAGGTAATCTGTTTTTGAAGCATTTGATTTACCTACTGACTGGTGGATTGACACAAAAAAAGAGTTAAAAAACATTTTTATGAAAATGGCAGTATGAAACACAAACTTCACTTATTTGCAGTACTTGATACTTAGAGAAAAATTAACACACACAATAATAAGAGCTCATGAATTCAAAATAGACCTAGAAAATGAAATTAAACAAATCAAGACAGTAATGATTCAAATTCAATACATTAGAGCAGAAACATTAAAACTGGAAGCTCAATTTGGAATACAAGGACAAAACCCTCTTTGGACATATTTAAAAGTTGTCAGAAGAGGAAGCAACACACAACATTAGAGTTCTTGACCCAGGTACCCAGGTCCCCTCCTCGGATCTTGATCAAATCCAAAATATAGCTCAAACATACCTACAGGAACTATTTGGCTGCCCAACTGTTACTATTAGGGATCCAAGTTACTTAAAGGAGTTAAAAGTGCTTCCCTTTGACCCAGGGACAGTCTTCTGGACCCTGGTACTCAAGTCCCCTCTTCGGATCCTGATCAAATCCAAAATATAGCCCAAACATACCTACAAGAACTATTTTGCTCCCCAGCTCTTACTATTAGGGATCCAAGTTACTTAAAGGAGTTAAATTTGCCTCCCACTGACCCAGGAATCCTCTCCTCACTAACCTCCCCAATAAACCCAGCAGAGATCTCTGCGGCACTGGGGAAGTTACGTAAGAGCTCCACTCCCAGAATGGATGGTCTTACTGTGGAGTTATTTATAAAATTCTCTGCATATTTTTGTTCAGTTTTGGCCAATGTGTTTTCCCATATTCTTACTCATGAGCAATTCCTAGAAGTAATGTCTCAAGCATTGGTGATTCTACTTTACTAAAAAGGAGATAAGAGAGACTTGAAAAATTGGAGTCCGATAAGCCTACTAAATGTAGACTATAAAATCCTGGCTTGACTACTTCTGACCCATCTTTCTGTAATGGCGGACACAGTAATCAGTAAAACTCAGACATGTGCCATTTCAGAAAAGGTCTATTTTTAAGAATTTGATTTTCTTAAGAGACATTACTTTACAGTCACAAAACTTCAGTTCAAATCTCTTGATCCTGGCTTTAGACCACGAGAAAGTTTTAGATCAAGTAGACCATAATTACCTTTTTCATGTGTTACAGGCATATGATGTACCAAAATGGTTTATAAAATGGATTTTATTATTATATGCTTCGACATCCATTATCCCTTATATTAATGGCTCTCCAGAGATACCTTTTTAAGGTAAAAAAGGGTGTGAGGCAAGGTTGCATACTCAACCCCTTGTCATATGCTTTCCAGATAGATCCTTTACTAAGAACAATTTCAGAAGACCCAGGAATTCCAAACATTTCTTTACCAGACAGAACCTTGGCACCGAAAATGAGTGCCTATGCCGATGATTTATGTATTTGCACTACTAAAGAGATGAAAGAGAATACTTTTTCACAAACTGTTTCAGAGTTTGAGCAATGTTGTGCTCAAAATCAAATTATGATAAGAGCCAGGCTTTGGTTCTCATGGTTACCTCAGACACAGAGATCCCAGAGTTCTTTGCAGGTATAACAACTTCATCTCAGCCTTTGAAGATTTTGAGTTTACAATTTGGAGGCCCAGATGCTGCATCACTAAATTGGTCCCAGGCTACACAAAAAGCAGAACAAACAGTGCTCTCTTGGAAATATAAGACCATAGCAAAGAAAAAGAGAGTTTCTTTTTTGTACACGCTAATCATTCCTTTATTTCTTCATGTTACCCATGTGTTCCCTCTGCCCCTCACAATGGAGACTAAGGTCATGAATCTTTTTTTTTCCATGAGTTTTCGGGGAGCAGACTTAACCCTATAAAAATTATGCACACCTATCATCAATATAGGGAAGGAGGACTATGCATGGTTCATCCTGTCCTATTTTTTTCAGCATTTATTTTTACCAGAACGTTATACCTTTACTATCAAATCCCATTCTGGATAGTATGCATACAATCAATTTTTATTACAAAGATTTATGACGGCATGGTTAGATAACCCCTCTTCTCTCCCCCAAAATCTTAACCAGCTTCAGATTCCTTCATAACTACTTGCAGCATGTTTTAAACTAAACATGTGGCAGATCACTCCCCAGTTTCTCCTAAGAAATACTAGAAAATATTTTTATGTGCAGATAATGAATACTAAATTCTATGAAGTCCCTCAGATGTTGGCACAATATGAAGAACAGCTTCCCACTGTATTTGCTCAGCTCATTGACAAAAGAATTCCCCAAAAGGTTTAGGACGTGGTATGGTTATCATGCCATGGCAGATTAAGGGTAACACAACACATAAACACAAGGCAGTAGAAGAGAGAATGTGTCTCAAGTCCACATGCCATGAGGTACTGAAAACTCAAGAACATTTTTGCTTAATATGTCCATTTGCTCATAAATTTTGGTATTTAGTTTATAAATCCTGGTGTGAAAGACAGATCACAACATCACTCAGCAAATTTTGGTGCTAGGTTTATTTCCTCCAGTTTTGAAGAAATATCACCCTAGTACACTTACGTTATTTTTTTCATTATGCAAATACTATCTGTGGCAGGTAAGATGTGCCTGCATATTACAACTACAAGAATATGGAATATCATAGGTGTTATTTCAAGTAGTTCAGAATCTGGTAGCAATAGATGAAACAGAACATTATGCTAATACAACTCATGTAAAACAGCTACGGAAACATTTTAAGTGGTTCGAAAATTTATAATTTTCCATAATCAAGTTTCTTTATAGAGTTGTTTTATAATTGAGTTTTGTCAGTGATGTATTTGATTGGATATTAACACTCTGCAAATGTTTATTTTCTTGTATTTGATTAAATAAGTTGTTGTTACTTTGGAAATATTTGTATTTATTTTTCATAAAAAATTCCCCTACTCTTTTCGAGAAGTGCCATGGGATATTTAACATCCACCTGAACAGGATGATGGAACCTCAGTTGAATGTCTTATCTGAAAGACGGCACCTCAGGAGTGCAGCACCCTCCTCATGCTGCACTACAGTGTCAGTATTGGGATTTAACCCAAATGCCAAATGTGGGGATATAACCCATGGTATTCTGATCTCCCAGCCTCAGAGGTGAGTGTGCTACCTACTGAGCCACTGACACTGACATTTTACTGATACTGTTGTCTGGGCCAGATGAGCTGTTCTCTCTGGGTTTGGGATTTTTTCTTCTATTTCCCGCCCAGTGATCCAATCTGCACCTAGTGCATTCATTTTGTTGCTATGCTCCTGGTGTAATACTTTTTTTATAAATAGATTTTATTGAGACAGTGCAGTACAATCAAACATACAATGCAAATACCAGAGTCAAGCACAAACACAGCAATTCCTCTTTTTATATGTTTTCTAGGTAAACATACATATACTCAAACTAGTACTGGATATTTCCATCTAGTAATCATACCTTGGAATAAATGAGTGTGTTAAGCATGTCAGCTTATTAAAAGGTAAAATATCTTAAATCATGCAGTTAAAACTCTATAACCACAAACAGAATCAAAATATTATGAACCACAAAATCTGAGTAGTCCAGAGAAAAGGGTCCCACATGGCCTTGAATCTATGTAAGCTGGAATTCACCATATGGGTCAGTCTCTCATATTGTGACAATTTAATAAGTGATGTCAATCATTCTGAGAAAATGGAGGATGTGTCAGTTCTCCACTTAAGGGGGATTTGTAATTTTGCTTCCAATGCTGCTGGCAGTCACCAGTATTAAGGGCTTTGAGATAAATGTGGGTTTGTGATGGTCTCTGACAGAAACCAGAACAGAGGTTCTGGATGCATTACTGTTCCAGTAACTGCCCTATAGAATTGCCAGATTTGTGTCTAGAATTGTGAAGGGCAGGATCAGATGATGTGTGTGAGAGTGTCCACAGTTTGATGACATCTCTGACAGACATCGACTGACATAACAACCATTTTTTTAATACCACAGGGGTGTGATGCCAACTACTGAGAATATTATTTTGTATAAGTTTATAATGCATATCACTAAAGGCAGAGCATGCACCTTAAAGCATAGTCTCCCAGTCTTCCTTAGGGATATGGACCTGCAAATCAGCTTCCAAAGCATTCCTACATTTCAGTAAGGTAGGTACGTGAGGAGATAGTATGGAACCATGTATTCTATCTACCAGTCTGAAGGGGTGATTCTGCTATTTTTCTATATGGGCTGGAAGAGATTTTTTTGTGGTTGTTGGTTTACAGGACATTCTCACATAGACAGTAGTTCAGGGCTGGAAAAAAACATCAGAAATCTGTCCATGGTAGGTCAAATCTGGCAGCCAGGTTTTAGAAGGAATCTAAGTTGTCTGTCTTGGGTCCACATAAATGGCCCATAGTGCTGTGCAGAATTTTCTAATTCCTATGGAATTAAATTTCACTGTTTTTTTGAAATTCTGCCAAAATTCCACCATGTCTTGCCGGAAATGTAATGGTGGAGTTCTGCAGCAGAAAATGGTTGTGGAATAATTTTTCATGGAAAAAATGCAGTTCTGTAGAATATTATTTTGCAGATCTCAATATTTTCCATGGAAATGGTTGCTGAATGATTTTCCACAGAAAAATGCTGTTTCATAGATTATTATTCAATGGATCACATCAGGCAGAATTCCACAGAAGAACCAGTGAAATTCTGGAAGAAACTCCACCAGCAGAATAGTCATTCCATGCTAATTTCACTGGCAGAATTCCACATTCTGCACATCACTAGCAGCCCACCATGAGCATTCCTTTGGCTAACTATGAATTTCAGTTAACCAGCTGGTTATCAAAAATGAAGTGTATTTAGTATCACAGGGGCTTTCACATTCCTAAGTGTGTAGGTTTCCAATTATGGTGCTTGATCAGTTTTGCCAGGCTTGATCCACAAAACAGAGACTTGGGGATGCCAGACATTTCTGGAGATCCAGGTTGTATCTACCATTTAAGGACCAAGGTGGGTGTAGTGTAAAAACAACTTTCAGGGATAACCACATTGAACTCTGTGCCCCTGGACCTTCCAGCCAGTGCAGGGTGTGTCTAATGCCAACTACTTGGTGTTATGCCCAGAGCCAGGGCAGTGACTAGCCTTCCCATTTGCCTGGTACCCTCAGTTTCTGAAGGCTACAGTGTGGCTTTTTTCCTTAAAAGAAGAAGGATGCAAAAAGTGTTTTAAATCACTGAAAGTTACTCACGATAAGGGGTATGGTAATGTTATTCAGGCAAAACAAGAGTTTGTTGAAAACCATCCTGTTATATGCCATAATTATGCCTCCCAAAGTGAGCCAGAGTTTGTTTACCTTTCAAAATTTACCACAAGGGTGTGTAGCAGTGGTCTGAGTGAAGGTCAGCTAAGGCCTTGGTCTGCAGCCAGAATTATGCGTAGGTATTTATGTTGATGTTGCAGCCAGCCGATTCTGAGATGTTGGATGTAGGATTCCTGTGTACCTTTATCTAATCATAGAACCTCTGTTTTGTCACAGTTGACTTTGACATCTGAGAGTAGTTTGTAGTTATCAAGAATAGTTAAGGCTGCTGGCAAGGATGTTGATGTGTTGGAGATAGCCAGGAGCAGATGTTAACATCCAGATATGTGAGTTTCCACACCAGATACCCTCTACTACCTGGGATTGATGGACGTTACACAAGAAAGGCTCTATTGTCAGCAGAAACAGCAGAAAGGAGAGAGGGCAACCCTGCCTAGTCCCTCAATTCAATTGGATTGATGGGGAGATGCAGACCTTTGGTTAATAAGCAGGCTGTGGGGAGGAGTACAAGGTCTGCACTCAGGTAGCAAGCCAAGGTCCAATGCTTACTTCATGCATGCCCTTAAATAGATAGTAGTAGCAGTAGTTTATTGTTAAGTGCCCAATTCCAGAGGCTCTGTACATCATAAAATCAAAAACACAAAATAAAACTTAGGTAAATAAATACATGTAACTTAAAAGATATAAATCGCTCAGCATAGATAGCTAAAATGAAGACAGCGGGGGTCTAACTCTGGTCAAAAGCTTGTCTGAACATGTAGGTCTTTAGGCCCCTCCTAATGGTCTGTACTCAAGGATCCTCCTTCAGAGATCTGGGAAGTGAGTTCCACTGGGCATGACCAGCCACAAATGAAAACAGGAGACAAACAAAGACCAGTATTGTCTCTATTATGCAGGTACTCCTCTACTTACTTTTGAAGTGGCTACTTTTGTCCAGAGTAACTGGGGAGCCACAGAGACTTACAATTTCTTTAATTTCCATGGAAATGGTTGCTGAATGATTTCCACAGAAAAATGCTGTTTCATGGAATATTATTCAATGGATCACAGCAGGCAAAATTCCTCAGAAGAACCAGTGAAATTCTGGCAGAAATTCCACCAGCAGAATAGTCATTCCATGCTAATTTCACCTGCAGAATTCCACATTCTGCACATCACTAGTGGCCCACCGTGAGAATTCTATTGGCTAACCATGCATTTCAGTTAACCAGCTGGTTATCAATAATGAATAATAAATCTGGACAGAAGCAGCTCCCACAATTGTTTCAGCAATGTCATGACAGATCCTATTCTCTTCCATCTTAAAGGTTGTAGTGTAAGCCATAAGGTATCTGACACCCAGTTTTTGCAGAAAGTGTCTGAGGTATGAGAAAGATGCCCTTTTCTGGTGAGTCATGATTCGTATTCCTGATAGAGAGACACATTCTGTGGTCATACCACATGAGGTGACCTGTTTCTCTGGCAAGCTGAAGTTGTCTTTCTTTAGGGGAGTACCTACATAATAGAGACAATAATGGTCTTTGTTTGTCTCCTGTTTTCAGTCATGGTGCCAAGGTGCATTAAGCTGACTCCACTTCAATTGTTCAGTTCTTTTGATGAAAAATCTCAGATAGGAGGTAATGATGAAAGGTCTTGTATGTTTTGTCCTTCAGCACCCCCTGGTACCCCAACTATTAAAATATTAGTTTGATGCCCGCTAGATTTCATGTTGTCAAACTAGTCCCAAACCAGGGGTATTTCAAATTTAAGCATGTGGATCTCTGTATCTTGTCTTCCATATTCAATGTCTATATGTCCCAGGGTGCTATCCTTGTCAAAAACTCTCAGGCTGAGATTCTCCATCTTGCTCTCTAACTTAGCTATAGAATGTTTAAGCCCAGACATTCTCATCAACATTTTTTCAAACAATAAATGTGTTGATGGGTCGACCACCATTGTCACATTCAGTGGAGCAGTGCCTACTACCTTGCCAGCCATGACTTAATGACTTTTAGAAAAATGCTTTTGACAGAAAAATTCAGTTGGAGGTCAGCAACCAACGTATTACTCAATTCAGAGAAATGAATACTAATGAATTCTGTTACAATTTCTGTTCATATCTGTGGTTTTAAGATATTGGTTTTAAACAAGTTAAGCCGGAGGTGGAGAAGTGATTTTTCAAATGGCCATCTTGGTCATGGCCAAACCAGAAGTCCCTGGTTCAATACTATTTTTTTTTCTTTTGTGTACACTGAGCTGAAGTATTTAGTTCCTCTGCCATTTCCTTGGTGTACTGATTGATTACTTATTTGTAGTGGGCCAACAGTTGTACTGGATGTGACTTTTTGAGGGAATTAATACATCCATTAAACTGTTTATTGTTGGTTTTAGTTGCTGTGTTTGCTAGATGCTTTTCTATTATACATTTTTTTCTTTTTTATTATATTCTTGCACCTTCTAAAAGAATGTTGTATTCCTCTCAGTGTGCTTTTGTACATTTCCTTACACTTTTTGCAGGCTCTCGCTTTTTGATTGTTCTTCATGATATTTGTTGTCACCCATTTTGTTTTTCCTATTTTGCTATGCTTCTTGGAAATTGGATGTGTTTATTGCATGGTTGTATTATTTTTTCTTTAAAAATGACCCAACTGTTTTCAGTGTTTTGAATGTTGAACAATTCATGCTAAATGCATTTCTAAACTCTGTAATGATTTCATCCTGATTTAACTTGTGAGATAAGAGTACCTTACTCCACCCACAATTTTAATTGTTATTTCTAAAAATGGTAAAATTAATCACAGTTTGATCTTTATTCACTCTGGTCTGTTTAACGTCACTGTACATGATACCAATATTACTTGTGCCAAAAACTAGGTTCAGTAATGTATCTCCTAGGGTAGGTTTTGTATCATATTTGGTAAGGATACATTTTCTTATAATCTCAGTGGGTACCGGGTCAAAACAATTCACCACTAACAGCACTGCAGGAATCGTGCTGTGTAAAGCATGAAAGGATTTAGAGTGACATCAGTAGAATAACAGGAGGGAATTACCGCTACCCATGTTGCTCTGTGCTTCAACTGGAAGGGATCAAGTTGCAGTGTGCTGGGGTGCCTGGCTGAGCTGCTCCCATGGTGGAGTGGCTAGGGCTCAAAAACATGGCTAAAACGAGCCCTGGGATCATGGTTTGGTTCTGGCTAGGTCTCCTCCAGCTGAAACTTGAAAAAAAAAAATAACTTTTCCCTCCTCCCAATTTTCTCCCCATCCTGAAGTCCATAACCCCACAGAGTTAATTATTTTAAGTTTGGTGGTGTGCAGGGTTGGAGCCCCCACAAAAAACAAAGAAGTCCTATAGTTTTCTATAGCACTGTGCTTTTTCTTTTGGGTCTCTGTTGTACCCGATGTTATTTGGGAGTCCGCTGTTTTCCTTGTGGCATTTTTTTGCTGCATGGTTTTGTTTGTGACAACATGACCCCGTGCCTCTCAGTGAAGCTTTTGAAATATGCTGACTTAGCTGCCATGTTGTTCCATTATACATCCAGTAAATTAAAATCCCACAGTTAGATTACCTTTCCTTCTTTAAATTTATAAAATATGGAGAGAAAATCCAGCTCTCTGATTTATTCTTACCTGTGCATCAAATCCATTCAATGTACAGGTAAAAACTAGTACTCAAAAGCTAGACTACATTAAAAAAACAAAAACAGAAATCAGTGTGATTTTGGAATTATGTGTTTTTTAAATGCCGCCATTTTCTTCCTCTCAATAACAGTGATCTTCCTGGACTTAACAATCAGGAAACTCTGGACAGCTAGCTATTTATTTAGATCCCCCTTCAACAGAAAAACAAAGTAGAGTATGAAACAAAACCTTTAACCCCCCCTCAAAAAATAACTTGTCCTGTTGTCCACTCTTTTGGTCCCACTGGCAGTCTTACAGTCCCACAACACCTGTTCCCGCTCTGTCTCTGATCGCTCCCACACTTAAACATACCAATATATGTTTGTAATATAGGCTGCCAACATAGGGTAGAAGAATTTTTTTTTTAAATGGCTATACAGAAGCAGTAGTGAAAGAGGCAGAGAGTGAGATAAACAGTAGAAGACATGATATATTATTTGTCAAACTATAGACACACTTCTGGCAAAGCACTAGCCATGATGACAACAGTTATTAGGGAGCAGAGCATGGTCCAAAGCTGAATTCAACATTTAAAGAATCTGGTTTGAGGGCCGTCCTTTAAAATTAGACTAGACAAAAGAAGCGCTCATTCACCTGCTCAGTAAGTCCTTTGCAAAGTAAGAAAAAACTGTTCTGCTGACATTGCGCTGGCGCTTCTAAAAGTCCCTGCACACTGCTGTAACAGTTCCCATCTTCTCCTCCTGTGCTGCCTTGCTTGCATCCATCGCAGTTTGGTTAAAATAAAATAAAAACCAAAAAAAACAAACAAAAAACAGTTCTCCCTCACTCTCCTTTCCTGTCTATCACAGTGAAAAAATCCACAAACAACACAGTTCTGCCTTGCTCCCCTTTCCTGTCAATCACAGTACAAAATAAAAAACACAAAAAAGAAAGACACTACACAAATACACAGAGGGGGTAGTGATCCTGAATCAGGCTGTCAGAAAGATTTACTACTGATCGCAGTACAGGACAAACTTTCAGCAGCACATGCATGATGATGTCATTGATGATGTCATTGTCTAGTGGGTGGACAGACTATTCAGATGAGGTGTTAAACCGAGGTCCCATCTGCCTGTTCTGGTGGTAGATTAGGTGGATGTTAAAGATCCCATGGCACTTCTTGAAAAGAGTAGGGGAATTTTTATTAAAATTTCAATAATCAAATCAATACCAAACAGTGTTAACTCACACAAAAAGAATATGCAAATCATAAGCAAAATCAAATAAGTATTACATTCATACATTGTCTAGTTGACTTTCTAAAAAATATTTAGAAACCAAAATTAAATCATAATACTAAAAAGGAACCTCCCTCCCCCTGCCAACTAAAAGAGTAGTGAAAATTACCTGGAGCACCAGCCAAATTTTCCCCCATTCACTAAAAAAATACCACCAACAGCTTAATCTGGTTCAAAGTCAGTTGGCATTCATCTGTATCCCCCTCCCCTGGGTCGTGCCTGAAAATAGGCAGAATCTGTCTAGTGCATTTACCCGGTCAACAAAAACTAAAAAAAAAATAATAAATTTACATAAGCAACTATGTTTTTTCTATATGTAAATACTATTTTTTCTGATGCATAAAATAAAATAAAAATGTTGCCCATTTTATAAGTGCAATAAGACACTACGGGGTATGCACTGAACAGATTTTGCTGCACTTACATTGGTTGAAGTCACTCGGCCTGTGGCCTCTTGCCTCACTAATCCCTTGGGCGTGCAGTGAAATGTGTTCAATGCATACCCCATCATATCTTATTGCTTACATATTGTCAATTTTCTCCAGTACTGCCTGCATGTATGTTATTTTAGAAGTCTCTGTGACACCCCAATTCCTCTGGACAAAAGCAGCCTCCTCAGTTGGTTCACTAAAGTCATTATAAACCCCATTATATTCAATCTTACTGGTCATAGGGCAAGCCATTGTAAGTATTACCTGGTTCTGTCCATCACTGGAGTTCGGGAATCTGTAACACAGGCCTACTATGCAACTTTTATGCATGCCACTACTACATTTAACCCACAGCATTTCTGTTGTCAAGTTTAGTTTAATTTTATTAGATACACATACTAAGTCAAGAAGTGGTATGCTCCATTTCCTTATAATGGGACTTTATGTGAATGAGTCACAGTTTTGTATTGTAAAACATGTTTATTGCACTGATCAAAAGCTATACAACAGACAAAAGGTTACAGTCAGATACCTTAACAATCCCCTTCACAGGAAAAGAAAGCTATATAGTTTCTCCATTGTGTAACATGTGAATCAATCTAATAACAAATGGTAACTCAGCAATGAACATTATGTCCTTAAAACAAAAGCAATGTGGCCATTTCAATAAATGTAGAACCCGGTAGCTACCAGTGAGAATGCATACCTACTCATTTCTAACAGAGTGGTTACAGGTCTATTTTTACTTTTTCCAAGGCTAAGAGGAATACATTGCTTTAAAGGTGGGCATTGAATGAGAAGCTTTGTATTGCAGTAGCACTAGATTCATGCTTTCTTAAAAGAGTATTCTCCACTGAGGCTCCATTGGTGATCTGTCACCCATCCACTGCATGTCCAGGACCCATTTGCCAATTATCATTGCCAGTTACCAAAGGGGATGAGTGAGGAAACTTCTTTTCTCCCCCTATATTGGGATACCCAGCAGAAGGACCCCTGGACTCCTTGGCATCTAAGTTTACAAAACAGGAGACATGACTTTCATTACCCACACCAGAAAACCTAAATCTTTGGCATGTCCATCAAAGACAGGCAAAGGTCCCCACTGAGGCATACACTTGGGGCAAAGCTCTGACTTCTAAGGATCAATTTTGTGGGCTTTTGCAGTTGTAAAATATGACCTCATCAGGAAATTATATTATGTTTGTCTATGCTTACTATTTAAAAAGCTAATCAGAGCATTTTTATCTATCTTAGGAAAGTGCAGGGGTGCACTCCATGTCCTGAGCAGTCCATTTGGCCTGTATATTGCTGTGACATGTCTTTTGGACTTATTTCATGTTTTATTTTAGAATTTGTTGACCGGGAAGAGAGGACAATGCAATTCTGCCTATTTTCAGCTGGGCAGAAGGGAGGGGATACAGGTGGAAACAAAATTAAGTTCAACCAGATTAAGTTGCTGGTGGTATTTTTAGTGGTATTTAGCATGTAATACAGGAGAGATAGTGGTCTAGCACATGGTGTGGAAGCAAGAACATCCTCCTAAATAGGAAATCTGTGTGGAATGTTAGATGATGTACACTGCAGAGAACTCAGGCAGTGTCTCACCTTGAGGCATGGGAAAATGTTCAAGACTTTTAGGCCATATAAGGACCACTACTACTGGAAGTCCAAGAGTACCCACCCCATCAAACATCTCAGTGATACAGGTTCGATGCTTGGATTTTCACTACTATATCACCTGCCACACTGGTGTAGGTGTGTTCCCTTTGTGCACAGCCCAGGAAAATGTCCAACTCAGATGATATCCCCAGAGAATTATTACTCATTTTATGACTCCTTAGCCATGCCCAGGCCATGTCTCTACTGAATGGTTTAGGGAAATTTTTGATCATTCCTTGCCTGATAAGAGGCTAGGAATTAGAAAAGTAGAGCCTCATCTAATGAAGACTCCCCCAGCTGGACCTAAGCAGGTTGTAAAGAACATCTCTGGTCACACAGTAATGCTAGATGACTAGCCATGCACTAGGCGTGGAAATCAGTTGAGCCCAGTCCGCCTTGAGATACATGATGGTTTAAAATGTTTCTTCAGTGCTAACCCATTTATTCTGCAACAGAAAAGACAAATGGCCCCCACATAGACTTTTAAAGTAATGGTTAGAGAGATATACTGTATACTGGTAGAATTTGGAACACATAAAGGACTTTGACAAGATACAAAGTGTAATAGTATTAATAGTAGTGTTAACCCTGCCAATAAAACTTTTTGGCAAGGATTTCTACTGTTCAGAGCCTCCTTTTATCTTTTGTAATAGTGGGTGGAGATTCTGTTTCCATAAAATGGATATTTTCTTTGTTAAGCTCATCCCCAAGTATTTGATCTCAGTTACTGGTTTTAAAAGTACTCCTACTTCTTGGGTAGCTGTATCAGTGCCAAGTCCCCTGATTAGCCAGTCACATTTATTCAAGTTTATCTCAAGTCTCAAAATGGGCCCATACCTACTGAAGAGGGAGGTGAGTGCAGGAACAACCACAAAGGGGCATTTCAGGTACAGGTGAATGTCATCTTCAATTATGAAATGGGTAGAAGAAAAAATGAACCTGGTTGGCTGAGAATCCCATTATGATATCCCAGCTAGAGCTGTGTGAAACTGGAAAATTTTGCACTTTGAAATATTTTGCAAAATTTGTGCATTTTGTGAAATATTTCACCGGGAAAAATATGAAATTCCTCCCATGGGGTGAGCAATATCTTACCCTCCCACCGGCGAAGTTTGCTGATTACAGGTGAAATTTCACTACCTGTGGGTGAAATTTCTCTATTTCATCACCAGCTCCCATCACTAAAACAAAAATCCCTTCCATCCCCATCCCTGGTGTCTCGTGCCCCCCCGGGCCAGTCACTGGCCGAATTCAAGAACCTTCCCCTCCAGTAACCCTGAGTTATGTCCTGGCTTCCAATCTGTGAAAAAACACAATCCTCTTCCCTGTCCCTGGTGTCTCATGGCCCCCTGGCTGAACACTAGCTGAATTGAAGTAAAGACACCCCAGTCAACTCCAATTATTTTCCCCTTAAGCCCCCAGCCCCAATCTTCAAAATAATAATTAAAAAAAATCCCCTCCCCTGTCTCTGGTATCGAGTGCACCACCCAAGTCAGAACTCACCGCTCCTCCCATGTGGTAATTAATCGGGTTACTGCACAGCCTCACTCGCCTCCACAGCTGGAGTTTTCGCCTGAGCACTCAATGAATAAACATGCTTGCAAGCATGCACTTGTTCACTGAGTGCTCAGATGGGCTGCTGGCCATGGAAGTGAGTGGAGGGCTGTGCCAGTGGCCTAGGCAGGGTACTGGGGGAGGTGGGCTTTGACTTAGGGTGGGGGGTCCACTAGACACCAGGGACAGTGAAGTGGATTTTTTGGGGGTTGAATGGGGGTTCTAATCTTTATTTTGATTTGGCCAGTGATCAGCTAGGGGGGGTCCACTAGTTACCAGGGACAGGGGTGGGGATTGTTTTTTTGTTCAAAGATTGTGGGCTGGGGACCCATGCATAACTCAGGGTGAGTTGTGGGGGTTCTTAAATTTGGCTGGGGATCAGCTGGGGAGGCCACTAGACACTAGGGAGGGGGGAAATAAAATATAAATGATGGCTGGGGCATATGCAGGCAAAATTGTGGGAGAAATTTTGCAATTTCACTGCAATTTGTGAAATATTTCACCAGGTGAAATAAAATTTTGCAACATCTCTAATCCCAGCACCAGAGCATGGAAAGAAGGCCTGGCCAATTATCTAGACCTCCTTACCAGTGAAATCACTACACAGCAAAAATGTCCACATTAGACATACCTGGCCTGGCGCTTCATACACTGGAGTTGTTTCCTTCCACAGCAACTTTGTTTAAAACACTCTCCCTCCCAAACAGCACAAAAATACTTTCTTGCAGTCCTACACCACAGCTCCTAATCCCCCCAGCTGACAACAGCTCACCCCCCCTCTCCCCTCTCTGCAAAAGCTGAGTGCAGCGCCACCCACCTGTGTGGTTTCCATTCCTGAGTCCTCCAACTGCAGCTTTCACAATCTAAGAGATGGCTCTTGTGCCTTGTTTTGCACACACAGTGGGGGCCAACACTCTCAAAAAACTATAAAAAAGATATACCATATAGTTCTGTGGCCACAATGCTGCCAACTGTGGCAGTTACAAGAGACTTATCACTTCAGCTCTCTCATGCTCTTCTCTCTCTCTCTCTCTCTCACTGCTCACTGCAGCTTTCTCTTTGCAGTGCTCAGGCTTGTGCACAAGCCAGCACTAGCTGCTGCATCCCTCTCAACTGGCAACTGTAATTCAATATTTAAAAAAAAGAAAGAAAAAAACATGTCAACATAGAAATGGATGGCAAAGAGAGAAGAATGAAATGTAATCTTCCTCTTGAATCCACAGATTGCAGCATCACAGCGCTGATGCCCGTATTAGTTTCTCCTCCATAGAGTGTTGATTCTACCGACTGCACTACAAGCAGAAAACTGAATTTTTCACCTTGCCAATTATGTATCCTTTTTTCTTTCTTTATAGATTTACATAAAATCAATTTTACTCAATAAAAAACATTTTTTTTTTGATTTTCTCGATGGACCCATTTCATTATCAAAATACAACACTGCAGGGTGTACATTGTGCTGGGATAACAGCATTTCTCAAAAAGTGCCATTATCCCAGCACAATGCCCACCCTGTCATGCATTACTGCTTAAATAAGAAGATGGTGTGCTCTGTCCCTCCCTCCCTCTATCAACCTCTTTATATTTTCATGATTCCAAATAGCCATTGCCAGTGGCTTCACTGTTATGCTATAGAGGAGTGTAGAGAGGGAACATCACTTATGTGTAACCTTGGACTAGGGAAAACTCTTACAAACGTAGATGTCATCAAGATCTGAGCCTTTGGCTGCTGATACAGAGCCACTATTTAAGAACATACTGTATATGGAGGCAAAATACATATTTTCACAGCCCAGTAAACATGAAGGACCATTCATGCTGGCCAAAAGTCTTTTCAGCATCCAGGATCAGGATGCCCGATTGATGGCCCATAATCCCTGCCCAATGCCATATAACATTAGTAGTTCTATGGATACTATTCTTAGCCTGCTGATCCTTCACAAAACCACCTGGTAGTAATGTGTCAAATGGACGAGTACAGTTTCCATCCTGCTAACTATGACCTTGGGTATGACATTATAGTTAGCATTTAGCAGAGAAATAGGGTGGTAAGAATTGCAGTGAAGGGAATCTTTGCCGGGTTTGGAGAGGACAGCCATGGTGGCCAAATTAAAAAAGGGGGAATGGTGCCACCTGCCAGGGCCTCAGATATTATGTTACATTACCTCCGGGATCATGAATGGTGTTGCAAAATGTTTTATAAGAATCTCACCAGGAGACCAGGAGGGCCTGGAGATTTTCCAGAAGCTAGAGTGAACACAGCTTGTTTAATTTCCCTAAAGGTGATCTCTTCTTTTACAGATAGGGACTGTGGGGTCCTTCCTGAATCATGACAGAGCACTCCTCCTGCATGGGTTGAGTTTGAACTGGTTGGAGTGGAGAAGGTGGTAACTATGATCTCGAGGCTGCAGCCAACACATTGTGATCTGGGTCCAGGTCCTACCCACCTTTTGGTGGAGTGTTTGGACCTGATTGGGCCTGTGGTTGCCAAGATTGTCCAGAGTTCTCTGAGCAGTTGTATCTTCCCAGCATCCTTGACACAGGTGTTAGTTAGGCCCTTGCTGAAAAAATCCTCATTGGACCTGGTGTGTCTCGATAACTATAGGCCAGTCTCAAACCTCCCATTTTTAGTGAAGGTTATTGAGAAAGTGATGGTCATTCAGCTTGAGGTATATCTTGCCTCCTCCTCCTCATCCTCCACTTATGAGAATTCCAGTCTGGTTCCAGGCTGGGCATAGTATGGAGACTACCCTGGTGAAGGTGCTTAATGATCTTCTGATGGCAAGGGACAGGAAAGAGAGTACCATCTTAGTTATCCGGGACCTATTGGCAGCATTTGACACTGTGGATCATGAGGTACTACTTGACCGCCTGCAGTACTGGTGTGACCTGTCAAGAAAGGTCATCAACTGGTTCAGGTCATACCTGACAGGCAGGTACAGAGGGTGATGATGAGACTTACCAAATCTAGCCCAAAGCCTCCATCTTGTGGCATGCCACAGGGTTCGATCTTATCGCCCTTGCTGTTCACAGTGTATATCCTGCTACTAGGAGACATTATCAGGTGGTATGGGCTGTGTTTTTACTGTTATGCAGATTATACCCAGCTGTACTTGTCCTGTGCACTTGGTAACAAGGTGGTATCTTCCATATTTAACAGCTGCCTAGAGGAAATCCAGAGCTGGATGTCTCAAAACAGGCTTGGACTTAACCCAGACAAGACTGATTTGCTAGTGGTGGATCTAGGTCATAGTGGGTGTGGGGGTGATCGAGGTGATCCCCCTGGCTTAATACTGGGAGGGATTCATCTTACCCTGTTTGTGCAGGTGAAGGATCTGAACATGATCCTAGATGATGGCCTGACACTAGATGCTCAGGTGCCGGCCGTTGTCAAAAGTGGATACTATCATATGAGTAACATTACCCAGATCAGGGCCCTGATTCCATCTGAGGACCTGTCCATGCCGGTGCATGCACTCGTCATGTCCAGGTTGGACTACTGCAATGTCCTATATCTTGGGCTATCTGGAAGCAACCTTTGCCAACTGCAACTGGTGCAGAATGTGGCTGTGAGATTGCTATCAGGGGTAAAAAGAAACAAACATATTACTTCTGTCTTCTGTCTTCCGCAAACTGCACTGTCTGCCAGTCAAGTGAAGAATTGTCTCCAAAGTAGGCCTGCTTACCTACAAGGCCCAGCACAACTGGGGACCAGTCTATCTGCAAGATCTCCTGGTGCCTTACTGGCCAATCCAGGCTCTCTGTTCTGCTGAGGGTGGCCTCCTGGGGGTTCCCAATGCTAGGCTGCGGCATTCTGGGGACAATGAGTTCTCAGTTGCTGCACCTACCCTGTGGAACTCACTGCCTAGATATTTACAGGAGGCACCCTCAGTAGAAGCCTTTAAAACAGGTCTCAAAACACTCCTTTTTCAACAGACATTCTACCCATAATTAGTTATATTAGGAGTAGTATTTTATTTATATACGATAGTTGCATATTAAGAATGTTCCTATTTCTTGCCGATTTGGAAATTGAATTTGGAATTTTATTATTATTACTGTATTGTATTGATTCTGTTTTTAGATGTACAGCACTCCAAATCTCCAGAGAGGAGGGATTTATAAATAAACTATCTATCTATCTATCTATCTATCTATCTATCTATCTATCTATCTATCTATCTATCTATCTATCTTTCTATCTATCTATCTATCATCTTTATAGTAGGATAGTAGGTGTTGCTTTTGGCAGGAAGATAGAAGGGGAAGTGTCCATCTCGATCCAGGGATTCTGAGGTTAACTCTGACTGATAACGTTCTCGGTAACAGGATTTAAAGGCATCTCCAATCCTGTTCTGAGCCACTGTCACATCTGCTTCCAGGGTGCAGATAGCTGCAATTAATCTATTTGCCTCCCTCTCCCTAAGTTGCCAAGCCAGAATTCAACAGCGTTTTTCCCCTTCAAAATAAAATCTTAATTGCCTAAAGAGGAGTATCTCCAGCTGGGTGGTAGCTAATAAGTTTAATTTCCCTTTGGCAATTATCAATTCTCTGTACACGGCAGGGTTTGTGGAGGTCATATGTACACTCTTCAGCTGTTTAACCTGGGATTAAAGTGCTTTTGTATCTCCTTCCTCCTGTTATTTTTTTCCTACATGCTGAGCAAGAGATTGTTTCTGTTCTTAAAAAGTTTGAAGTGCCTCCCATCTAATGCTTTGTCTGATGTCCCCTTGGTAATTTACTCAAGAAAAAAGATTTTTCTCTATATACTTCTTAAACTCTTTGTTTACCAGGAGTTGAGGGTCTAAGCTCCATCTGTCTAGCAGAACACTGATAGCTGCTCCCCATACCACAAAGGAAAGTGGATCATGGCCTGAGTGTAGGATCAAGCCATGATCAGGTTCCACCACTTACCCAGTAGATAGTTCGAAAACACCTTACTCTAAGTTCTGTTAACTACACTTTCGTGTAACTGCACTGTTACTGCAGTTTAATTGTGATGTAGTTACATGCAACAAACATGTATCGACAGTATAATTACAAATACCAGAAAAAGCTTTGCAACTCTCCCTGGTGACAGTAGACAAGGAATGAAAATGCTGTTGTGTGTTTAAAAAGTGTATCTTTATTGCACTTCTATATAAAACACACTGTCTACATGAATAAATAACAAGCCACTCCTGCTAAAAAAGCCAGTCAGCATTTTACTTCTTTAGTTGGAGCTTTGTCAAGACAGGGAAAGTGTACACTGGTATGGGTATGGGGTTCAATGGGTGGGGGGACCAGTGGACACCAGAGAGCTACTCTATTATACTGGGGCTGGTGACTGGAGGGTGTGGGAGCCACTAGGCACCAGAGACTCTGCATTCGTATACCGGAGCTGTTGATTAGATGGCTGGGGGGACCGCTAGGAACCAGGGAAAGCATATTATCTTAAAGGACCTGGTGATCGGAGGGTGGGATGACTACTAGGCACCAGGGTAATTACTTCAGTTGATGGAGACAGTGATCTGAGGTTGGGGGGGACCACTAGACACCAAAGACAATTACTTTGTTTAATGGGACTGAGAATCGGAGGGTTGTGGGGAAAACTAGACACAAGGGACAATTTCTTCAGTTAATGAGGATGGTGATCGTGGGGTAGGGGGGACCACTAGGAACCAGGGAATACTTGATCTTATGGGACCAGACAATCAGGGTGGAGGTGGGGCCACTTTCAGGGGTGCAAACCTGCCACCTCTTCCCATACAAATTTGCACATAATGAGCATGCAAATGGCCCCTTAGTGCCTTCCATACCCAATAGGCCCATTTGTATTGTGCTATCTGAATATTGTGCCAGGAGCTACTGGTGCTATCCAGCCTGTTGGCACCATTCTTACACTACTGGGATCTATGTCAGGGCAGCGCTACACAGTTTAGAGTGGCACCAACATGCCCCTATATTCAGTCGGATAGTGCCAGTGCACTATCTGACTGAATATAGCATTCTCAGGATTATGAACAATGTGCAAGTGCAGCACAAACCTTTGTGGTGCACTTTGCCCATTTTTGAATATCGGGCCCCTTTTGTTTTATCAGTGACTGCATTAAATCTGCATAGAGGTGAATGGTTTTCTGCTGTACTAGCAGCAGATAAATCAAGTAATAAGTAGACTCTTACCTTGTTGGAGAATATTATTTGAGGTGGTGGAGCGGCAAGTTATTCTGCTGATAAATCTTGCAGAACAGCTTAATGGAATGGCAGAAATGACTATGTTTATGGTCACCCTTACACAATTCTGCATACTTCTACAATCCTTGTTTACAAATCTATAAACAGGTTTATAAGGTAAGTAAAACATGGAACACAGATGTAAGTCATGCACCCTGACTGTCTTTACAATAATGTTTTGCATTATCTGATAATAAAAATCCTGCTGTGAGTGAAAATGGTGCCATTAATCAACCTTCAGCTCATGGCACTCTGTGAGGTTTTCTACATGAAGGTCATTGTCAAACCCATAGAAATATAAAGCTACCTACTTGAAGAGATTAGAGAGTCCCAATGACTTGCTGATACTGCTACCACTTAAACCAGGGGAGGAGAAATAGCCAAAAGAGGAGAAGTTGTCCCAATGGGCAGAAATGGCTATATAATCTGTGGTCTGACCACTCCTCAAAATGTCAATGTAGTGTGAACCTTTGGCAGAATGGATGTTCTCAGAGCATGTAACAGTCTTGCAGACAGTGTCAAGTCAAGCAGGTTTTATTTTGGCTATTCCATAAGGCCTTGACTGGTTAAAAACAGCAAATACAAAATTCATCAAAGACATACATACAGTACAATAACAAAATGCACAGTGTGACAATATGACAAAATCAGAATATTAAAATCACATAGATGCACGCACTCTTTACTAGCCCAACAATTGAATGCTGCAAGACCATGCATAATATATTGCTTCTCTGATAACAATACTAGCTTAATAATTTTATCTGAACATTGCAACCATCCATTGATTATTGGCTTAATCCAACATTCATTTTTGATATATCATGAATTGGACAATGGAGGATGTTTACCCTGTGAGGTACATGTAGATCTCTATCATGTCACCTCTCTCTCTTCTCTCTTCCCGGGTGTACATTTTGAGAGCCCTCATTCTTTCCTTGTAGGTCTTCTCATGCAACACCTGCACCATTTTAGTTGACATGTACGGACTTCCTCTGCCCTGTTTATATCCTTTCTGAGGTGCACTCCCTAAAACTGGACACAGTACTCCAGATGGTGTTTCACCAGTGAGAGACATAGGGGCAACACCACCTCCCTTCTCCTGCTGAAGATACCCCTTCTGGTGCACCCCAGCATCCCATTAGTCCAACCCACTGCTTTTTCACACTGCCTTGCAATTTTAAAGGGACACTGTCAACCCCCTTAAGTCTCAAAATGTCCCTAGTTTAAAAAACAAATGTTATGATTGCCAACATTCTGTCAAGATTGCTGATGTAGCTGGTAGTTTGATTCTTACTCTTAATTTCTTTAAAGAAGTGAAAAACAGGCTTCCCAACATACTGGTGTCACCACAACAAAACAGGCTTGTTTACATTCCTTGATCAACTCCAAATGCATCTTTCTTGGGCTTGGGAACACCCACAACACAGTCTAGCCCCTCCTGATGCAATCAGAGTTTAGGAGGCTACTGCCTTATGAGTGACTGCTCTGTTTGGGAGTGTTTATAATGCTCAAGAAGCATGCAGTAAAAACACATCCAGGATTGTAAACAAAACAAGGTTGTTTATAAATATACATCGCCATGCATTTCAGTTCTACTAAACAAGGAGACAGACAAAACAAATAGCAACATCAATGAATTTTGGAGAAGGTTAGCAATCATAAAAATGTTAGGTTTCAACTAGAAATAATATGATGAAAAACTGTTTGACAGTGTCCCTTTAAGCTTCTCAGATAGGATGACCCAAAATCCCTTTCCTGTTAGTGACTGCCAATATCCCCCCAACCTATACTCAGCTATTGTGTTCATATGCCTTAGTTGCATGAGTTTGCACTTTTTGGGGATTGAACCTCAACTGCCATGCTTTTCACCACTCCTCGAGTTTCCTAAGATCCTTGCACATTCTACACTGCCTCCCTAGTGTGCACCGCGTTGCTGATGATGATATTATCTCCAAAAAGCAGAACTTCCCTTTAAGATCTTCTACAATTTCAACTATGAATACATTGCAGAAAACTGGTCCCACTACAGACTCCCATAGATTCAGAATTTGAACATACCCAGAGGAAGTTTTTTTTTTTTTTGATTTTTTTGTTTTTGTTTTAGTCTTTGGTAACCGGATAAGGCCCACTAGGCACAAGTGCCTGTTTTCAGGGGTGACCTGGGAGCACTGGGTGGCTAAGTGACTTGTTCAGAGTCACACAGCATGCAACTGGAGGTTGTGAGAATCAAACTCAGGTCTGGTCTGCTGGATGTATCAAGCTTATTCACACCTCGTTCCTCTAACCTCTAGGTCATTATTGACCTTTTGTCATTTGTATTAAAGCTTCATTTCTTTGTTTTCAGTGATAAGTTTTATCATCAAATCCAAGGTACTGCAATGAAGACAGATCTTACACTCTCATATGTAAACCTTTCTCCTGTGTGGTGGAAAAAAAAACATATCAATTTTCAGGCCTCAAACTCCCACCTCAGACACACTGTGAAATTATATTGCCTTACTGATGACATTGTATGTGTCTGCAGTGGGGGTTCTGAAAACATTGCAGAATTCATGAATTGGTTCAATCATAATGACTTAATTTAAGATGCACCTATTGCAATGATAAAGTAAGCATCAAATTATTGAATGGCAAACTCAGTGTTTACCCAAATGGTCATGTTATCAGTGTCTCCTAGAGGAAGCCATTTTGGGGCAATAGCCTCTTATGTGCAGACAGCTGACACCATCATTCCCTAATAGAAATCCCTTCCTTTAGTCAGTTTCTGAGACTGAAGTGGAGCTGCACTGAAAAGGAAGCAAATGCACTCAGCATGAGATTTAGGGAACAAGCTTATGCAGCTTCTGTAGTCAGATAAGCATTTGAGAAAATGTGCTACATTAATAGACCATCCCTTCAGGTGCCAAAAGATGAAAAAAACAATTCCAGGTCTAATAATCAGTTGGTACAGTATATGTAACCGATCACCACCCAAGGTCTAATGATATTAAAAACATCACATAAAATGACTGGTCTTTCTTATCAGCTGATGAAAGATTGGGACTAGTCATGGGAAATACACCATTGGTTTCTTTCAGAATGGGCTTGAACTTTTGGATTATGTTAACCTTGATCCACTATCAAGATAACAGAATTAACAAAATACTGATAAGGCTTCACTTCTACTGAGACCAGTGTTGCAACATCTGCTGTTCTGCAGCTGCTGGTGAACAAATTGTGCATTCTAAAACAAAAATAGTACAAAGCAATTGATTACTTTGAATGTCAGATAAACTTCACTGTATATGCAGCCTGGTGCCAATGCAGTATACTTTACATTGGCTGCACCATACACCCCCTGAAGTGCCACATCAGGAGCACACCCATGCTATAATGACATGAATTGCCTCATTGTGATTAAATGACCATTTATTTAAAATCCCACAGTCACATGGAAGTCATGACCCTATGATTCTTAGTGATAAAACAAAACAATCATTATGAGTACACAGCAGATAAATTGTCTGGTCATGGTTGTGTTCCATTATGCTCCAGGGAAGCTTTTTCAGAGTTTTGCATTTCTTTCACTTTACTTTTTCCTGTGTTCCTTGCCTATATAGCATGGAGTAATTATTGAATGGGTGGCACCAACAAGAAATGTAAAAGGTGTGATTGCTAAGATGTCAGATTTACACACAAGTTTTAGGTGGACTTTGGTAGAGTTGCCAATCTGAACTGTAAATACAGTTTTTTTAGATGTTCTTTAACTTATTAAACAATGCAACTGAAAAAAATAAATTTTCTGAGCCCTTAGTAAAAATTTGTTGTGCTCACAACAGTTAAAGTTACTGATATGTGAATGAGGTTAATAAAATATCAGTTCAATTCAAAGGCAATGAGCTCATGTGAAATCAATATGTCTCTGTTATATTTTGGTTGCGCTGACACTGCTGATCCCTTCTCATTTCTGAAATGGCTAATCTGACCAGTCAGCAGCAGCAGCCCCACTCCATTAATTTTCAGCTGCAGTCAGAAGATGTTATCAAAAGAATAAAATATTTAGGATATGCAGCCTTCCTTTTCTGTTTACCAAATGACAAGCTAAAGAGCAGTGATACTCCTGATGAAATTTAGCTATGCTTTTTGTCCTTAAATCAACGTAAAAGTTGCATGCTTTTCACAGAACAGCTTTATCACTATATCAAATCAGAACTGCATGTCACTGCTTTGGACAAATGTAGCAGCAGTTCAGTTTCACATCCATGTCTCTTGTTGTTGATCCTGTCTGCTGGATTTCATGAAATGTTTTTCACTATGAAAAATAATTAAAAAAAGACACCCTTTCTTGTTATTTCTCTGCCATGCCAAAAGGGAGTCAAAGCACAGATAATGATAATGAGTCATGCAATGTGGGCACACAAGGAGAAAGGTGTAGACATAGATTGTTGGGAGAATGATTTGTGTGCAGATGGGAAGGGAGAGAGAAAGACAGCATATCTGGAAATAATGGGAGGGATTTATTAAAGTGCAGTGCTTCATTTGCATAATTATCTCAATCAGGTCAGATGGTGGCTAGCATAGTTCGGGCAGAGCATACAATTTCAGTATTTGTGGTATGCACCATAATCTGGGACTTAAACTAAGGGAGGGTACATGAAGAGCAACAGGAGGTTTATTTGTGCAGAACTGTGAGAAGGAACGGGCAGGAAGATGACAGTGGAGAGGGAGAGACATGGCAGCTCATACACACCAGAGTTAAACAGATGAGACATAAAGGGGGCTAACAGGATCAGTGAAGAGACTACTGAGAGAGGCATAACCAGGGCAATCTAGCTTTGCTCTGAACTACTGTAGTCTCTCTTCTGTTGTGGGAAATGCTGCTCAAGGAAATGTCAGCTAGAGACCTGAATCAAATAAAGCTGCAGGCCATCGTACTGTAGTTACTGACATATCAAAAAAATCATAAATAAACATATGGCTAAATTATCATCATGTAACATTTCTTCAGAGTGGCACCTTGGAATTAATTCAGTGCTTAGGCTGCTTTAGAAACCAGAAAGCGACTGGGCTGCAGAGTAAACACATAGTTTTAATTCTGAGCTATCTTTTGGGTCACTCCAACATGTCAGATTAAGCTAGAAGAAAAAAAAAATAACACAACTCATCCCTTCTATTCTTATAATTGGTAAATTTCATACTCAAGTAAGACTGAGCTGTCAAATAAGGAAAGGAGGTTAAGAGAATAAAGCCTAAGTGTGATCTGGTTGGAGGAAGAAATGCCCATTTTCCTTGCAACTACTACAAAAGGTGCAGGCTCTTGAATGAGAAACTAGCAAAAAACCAACAGCACACAGCACACAGTAAATAAGGAAAAATAAATGTATTGCATTAAAAAAATGGATTGCTGTTTTTTCACAATGTATTAATTTATTTGTCTTGATTCCTGTACACTGCTTGTTTCTTGTCTTTAACTTTCTAGGGATGTCTCTGCATGATGGGGGTGAGTAACAAGATGTGGCATTAATCTTCAGTAGGATACTATGATAATGATAAACATGAAAAAATACTTTGTGCGGGAGGCATTTTTTTTTCATTTATTCTACATTTCATTTCAGAGTTGCAACAAAATTTTACTCTGCTGGTAAAGATGCCATGAAGTGGCTGAAATTCGCATCCACAGAGTTTTGTGAAGTTTTCCCAACCCTCAGCAACTTTGACTGAAATCACAAAGTTTTCCAAGCAAATGGCAGAATTCCAGCCATGAAGTGTGGATTTTTTTGTACAAAAATAGCAGAATTTCACCAGCGAACGGCAGAATTCCATGATTTATGGGCACAATTCCACCATTTGTAGGCAAAGTTCTGCACTCTGCAGTAGAAATCCACTGTTTATGGTGAATTCCACACTTTGCAGATCCATCCACACTTCATGAATTTCACTAAATTCGTAGATTCATTTATGGAGTGAATTTTTCCATTTTTGCCCATTTGTAAGTGAAAATCTACTGTTATTCCTTAACCATGACTGTGGGTTGCACGAATTGTGTCTCTGTCAAGGAAATAAATTGGGCAATATGACGGGTAATATGGACATTAGATTAAAGCCTGACAGCCGGTACTACAGTAATGTGAACAGTTACAATTCAGCACACTTGTAGTTTATCATATATGTCACATAAACACTGCTTCTTTTATAACAATGATAACAATAAAAGTATTTTATTAAGCAACCTCTCATAGCTAACAGTCAAACCTCACAATTTGACAGCCATGAGGCAAATACATATGCTTAACACAGACAGACATGCATGCTCAAGCACACAGAATGAGTTGGGCTACTGACTTTCATGTAAACAGACAGAGATCAATCAGAAAACATTGCCAGCATCAATTTAAACTGACAAGCATCTTTGAAAACCCGATTATTAGATAATCAGATTTAAATTTCTAATTGTAACGCTCCCCACATGTAAACATTGTGCTCTATCTGTCTGTCTGTCTGTCTATCTATCTATCTATCTATCTATCTATCTATCTATCTATCTATCTATCTATCTATCTATCTATCTATCTATCTATCTACCTAGCTAGCTAGCTAGCTACCTACCTACCAAGTTAATTTAATTACTTCTTAAGTGGACCAGGATCCCCACTCCCAGTACCTCCAGGTTGCCTACCCACACTTCCCAATCTTTTACATACTTTTTTCAATATAAAAGCAGACTGGAGTGCCCGCCACTTCCCTTGACCAAACCCTCCCCTTCAGATCACCTGCCCCTGTTCACCAAATGTACATGGCAGCACTGGGGTGCCAACCCCTGGTGATGCTGAACAGAAGCCCAACACTGGGTTGCAAAATCCCCAGTGTTAGAAAATCCCTGAAATAAAGAGAAAACCATCCCATGATGGTTATTTATTTTTACTCCATGTAAACAAGAAAATGATCCCTCATCATTCTGATTCTCATTCGTGCCCCACATCCATGCCACCCAATCTCTTACTCAGCACCTACCATCCCGCACCCCATCCACACTCCCCAAATCACCTCATTGTTCTCAACATGTCCCACAGTGAAGATCCATGCTCTGATTGAAGACACTTCTTCCTGCTGGAACAGGCGACTGAAATAAGAGAAAATCAGGCATGCACAGTTCAATATATTTTAATGAGGTTTTGAACTTTGATTCATAACTTTGTCATATTGCACATTCTGACCTCATTTTTTGTCATGGCATTTTTTGGATGCCACCTCATGACTGATGGCAGTGGAGTTATGCAAATCTTGCCTGAAAGGTGAATTTGGGGTTGCTTTTCAAAATCAACTTTCAGATACGATTGGAAAATTTTCATCACCCTTGCTCATGAGGCGGGGTCATAAGAATGATATTTTGAAAATTTGGGGTCAAAATGTGTAAATATGCTGCAGTTATGCACGCATGTTGAAATTTTTCTATGCTCACTCATATCTTTTGTCATTCTCAATAGTTTGACCTCACATTTTCAGCCATTTTGCCACAACCTTCTCCTGAATTTGACAGCTGTCATTTTTCAAATCCTTACCAAAATGTATTCTTACACCTGTGGCATGGAATGGCTTTTTGGCAGGGATTTGAACATTTTCATCTACAGAGTTTAAGAGGTAGGATAATAAGAAGGCTATGATTCAAATTTGGTGTACAATTATGGTAAAATGACCAACTCATGAGTGAATGTTGCAATATTAAAATGTTCACTCAAAACTTCGATAATTTTCAATATTTGAACTCCAAACTTTTAGCACAAACATTTTTCCACACCACCTCATAAAAATGACAAGTGTCATTTTTTAAATCCTGGGAGAAACATGTTTCCACACTTCTAGTACAAAATGAGGTTTCAGACAATACGATAAAAATGACACATGCCATGTTTATAAGGAGACTCATAAAAATGTCTTGAAAATCTGTGATCAAAATAATAAAAAAAAATATTGTGAAACTTTGCGTGTAGTGCCAGTTTTACCCCAGTGGATATGCTTTTTGAACCTATGGCAGTGGGCTAAGTTTTGGGGTGAGATTAGTGACTCAGCTACATAGGGTGAGGATGCTGGGATTGGGCTATTATGTGACAACTCCCTCCTAGCATGGGAAGGAAAGCTGCATGGTTGCCTGCACAGGCCCAGTTAGCATATAGTAAAGACAGTTCGTCTCTTGGCATAAGGCCCTGCACTTCTGCACACATGGGTGGCAGAGGGCCTGTACATTGGCTGTCAGATGGACTGCCTGTCCTGTGTATCTGTATCTCTGACCAAATGCAAACACAGGGACCCGAGGTCCCTGAACTTTTGCAGCCCACTAGACAGCTCTATGAATTCTTCACACCTGTTGCTGCACAAAGTGCAGGACCTGCAGCAGCCTTGCATTTCCATAGGTGGATGGAGACTTCCATTGGCACAGAGCTAAAGGCCCCCCCATGGCATCTGCATCTGTTCATGCAGGTCCCAAAGGGACCTGTGTAAATGAAGATATGATTCCACTATCTCTAAAAAAAAGGAGTTTCTTTGAAAAAAATATGTTAATGTGCCAGTTAGTGTTTAATTTAATGCCAAAAAATTCAGGAAATATGGTGTTTGGATTTTCAACCCTAACTCCACACTCCCACCCCCCTGATCCATAAAAAAGAAAAAACATTAGAGTTTTAGGTCTTTGGAGTCTTGGTGAATCAATATTGGGGACTTGCTTGAGGTTGTGAACCCTAATGCCTACCCCATTACTTGAACAAATAATGTCAGATGTGATGTCTTTTCTTCATGCAAGGAATACCCAACTACTGATTCGCCAAGACCATGAAGACTCAAAACTGTAATGATTTTTTCTTGTATTGCTTGGGGGGTAAGGGGAAGAGTTGGGGTTGAAAACAATAAAGTCCACATTTCCTGCCTATTTTTGGTGCTATGCTGAACCCCAGTTGATGCATTAATGTAGTTTTTTGCAAATATTTTGTATTTACAGTCCCATGATGTACTGCCTTCTATCTACATTCAGAATGTGAATATATACAATAGATGCTGCTGCATTTATGTTTTGTTGCTTCACTAACCATGATCACTGTGACTGTATGTGGGCTCTTTGTTTAAATCAAGCCCAAGCTCTTTGTCATTTGACTATTGAAAATATTTTTTTCCACATACATTGCATATTGCATCACCTTATAGCATCCCCATCCGTTACTTCTGGATGTATGTCCATCTCATAGGCTGCCAGTGCACATATGACCAGAATAGAAATCCAATCCTGCCTCTCACCCCCCCCCACAGGTCTCCAGTTCTTTCATGTGCATCACAGAGGTTGCATGCTCACTGCCTAGCACCACAGAAGACTACCTAAGGTAAAAACATACCACCTAACTATATATATATATATATATATATATATATATATATATATATATATATATATATATATATATATATATATAAAAGTCTATATTGCAACTAAGCAGGGTATCAACTTAGCCAGTGACTGCTCTGCAATGCTATAGAGATATGTTTCATATGTGTATATATATATATATATATATATATATATTTCAGGATATTCAGGCAACAGATATAAGTCATGCCACCATGAGAAGCAGGGAAGATTCCATTCTGATCCTTTAGCTAGTAGATAGACAATTGGATCACTGATGATATGTCTAAATGCTCTGGTTATTATCTGACCTTGGTTATGAATTCTTCCTTGCTATCCATGTTAAGTTATTTCTATAAGCCTCAGTTGCTAACGTTATGTAGCTACTCTGATCACTATGTTGTATATATTCTGAGCTAGATTATTATACTGCTCGTTTGTTTTTCAATGGCCATCTATTCATTGCTGTGGCCCATATGAATAAAATAACAGCCCAAATTCAGAAAAGAATGGTATCATAAGGTAGTTCAGCTAACTGGAAAGCTGCAAGTAATCAGGGCAATCTATCACTTCCAAGACCAAAACTCAGATGGAAACCAACAGCATTACAGTGCCCCTCTACTACAGTTGCCCTGACATAATCACGAATACCCACTAGAGCTGCCACCTTGATATCTGTACACAACTGCTTAATTCAGGCCAAACTTTAACCCCAGGTGTCTGGTATAGGAGCCCCTTGCGAGTGGCTCCAGTAACCCTTACCACCAGTCGGGCTCCCTTACGAGTGGGCCCAGCTTCCATGGAAGAAACACACCAGCCCCAACCCAAAATTGTGATCTCATAAGTGCACTTACACTCCTGATCCATTCCAGCAAGGATACAATGGGCTCCCTCTCCTGAGAAACAAACATCCTCCCAGGCACTGGAGACCACACTAGGACTGACTGTTCTGAATACACGAGGAGCAAATAGTAGCTCTACAGACCCGATTGCCATTTTGAAATGGTGACCGGCTCCCAGGATGCTAAATCTCAATCTGGTGCATGCGCAGTAAGAACCCACATGCAACACATTAGCTACTTCGCACATGAGCAGCGCTGTCCCTATTCGTGAACAGCTGCAAACCACATACCAGTTGGGAGGGATTCCCAATATGTGGAAATCTCTACTGGAAGCCCAGCACCAATCAATAAAGTCCCCATACAAATCACCAGACAAGTGCCAAGCTAACAGTGAAAATGAGCACTGTTGATGCATAAGGGACCTGTCAAGGCAGCACAACAGCATAGAGATATTTAACGCTGCTGCAGGCAGCTTCAGGCACTCTCCCCCAAACTACCACCACCACACAGGCTGGTATTGGGCATTAGTGGAGATAATCATGGAGCACGTTAAAACATATGTGTGTGTGTATGTGTATATATATATATATATATATTTTAAAAACAATACATTACTGCACAGTGCATTATGTGTAAAACCACATACAAACCCTGTTCCCTTACCTATCTCCACAGGACAAAAACATGTACAAAACAAAAAAATGCCATTCTTGCCGCATCTCCCCACTAGGCAATCAATTGGGACCCCTATGCCCCACCTGCTCACAGACAGAACCCAGCAAAGCATGTGATGCAGATGCAGAAATGGAGCAAGAATCAGACTCTCCCAATTCCACCGCTAATGAACTTCCCTCTACAGCAAAGGAGTTCTTCAAGATACAACAGACAGTGATGCTAAAACAAAATACTGGAAAAGATGGAGGAACTTTCATAAGCCAGCAAAGCAAATTCCCCCCAAAATGATACAAATAAGGACAAAGGGAACAAGATCCCCCCTAACGCCCCCAACAATATAGACCCAGACAAGCTGGATAATCCAGACTCTGAAGAGGAGGATACCCAAGAAGAAGACGAGGACAAACTCATCCTCAAAAAGAAACTCACTCCAGTGGAAGCTCTCCAGGAGCTCCTATGAGCGGTCAAGGAGACCAAGGGATTTGAAGTGCCCAAGGCAACACCTCAACAGTCAAAACTAAATCCCTTCACTTGAGGGAAACAAAAGAAGGATGAAACCTTCCCCATATGCGAAGCCCTTCTGGAGGTTGTAGACAAGGAATGGCAGTTGTCCAACCCCACAAGGATCTCCAAAAAATGCACATTCAACAGGTTCTACCCTATCCAAGAAGACATAAATAAAACATAGTGCAACCCACCAATGGTGGACTACCAGGTCACGGGGTTATGCAAAAAGACAGTGCTACCATCCAAGACCACTACCCACTCCATGACCCAATCGACAAAAAGATGGAAGAACTTCTGAAACAGGGCTTCAAAATGACAGGCATGGCCTGCAGAGCCAACACAGAAGCTACATACACAGCGAGGGCACTAGTCACCTGGCTAGAGGAACTGGCATCATCCCTGGACCCCAAGTCCAAGCAGGCAGATCTAGCAGAATATGCCATTACAAGTCACAAAATACATGGCTGACATGTCCATCAATGCATTAAAGATGTCAGCTAGATTGGCAGCCCTAACTAATAGAACAAGGAGCCACATAAAGCTCAAACTGTGGAATGCCAACTCAGAGTCCAAGACAATGCTAGGAAAGTTACCCTTTAAGGGTAACCTACTATTTGGAGAAGGCCTAGAGAAATACGTTAAACAAAAGGGCGATAGAAAGAGCCTAGACAAGGACAAATCATCCAGGGCCACCTACCTGCCAACATTTCATGGCAGATTTCACCCTTTCAGGGGTAGGCAAGACAGGAGACAAACTTCAAACTACTCACAAAGCAAATAATTTTCATTCAAGCCTGCCTACGTTAACAACAGTGCAAGGGGCAAAACCCGCGGCCAATATCAAAGGAGATGCTACAATGCTTCCTTCAAACAAAGCAGGTACAACTCAAATTGACCATCAGATGCAACTCCACCTAACGGAGCCACAACCGCACCCCCCACCAGTAGGAGCAAGATTGAGTCACTTTTCCAACACATATTGCAGACACCAACCTCAGACAGGTGGGTACTAGAAGTAATATCCCTAGGATACTCCACCAAATTCACCCAAAAACCACTCACAAATAGACCCTTGGTCTCTCTAGTGTCACGGCAACCATGCAAAATAAGAGCGGTAAAGGAGACACTCAAGTCTCTTGTAGAGAAGAAGGCAATAGCAGAGGTACCACAGAACCAAATAGATCAGGGCATCTACTCCATCTTCTTTCTGGTACCCAAGAAAATGGGAGATACGAAACCCATACTAGACCTAAAATTCATCAACTGTTTCATACAATACAAATGATTCAAAATTGAAACACTACAGAAGACACTACGGGTGGTAAGAGAATGAGACTACCTCACATCCATCGATATGAAGGATGCCTATCTACACATCCCCATACATCCAGCCCACTACAAATATTTCAGGTTCAAGATTCTTGGACAGCACTACCAGTACCAGATGTTACCATTTGGCATAGCATCAGCTCCAAGAGTGTTCACAAAAGTATCTATCACACTCACGGTGAGCCTGAGACAAACAGGAATACACATCATCCCATATTTGGATGACTTGCTGATCAGTGCCAGAAACCCAACTACATCCTAGCAACATACACAAACAGTAGTCTACACACTACAGTCACATGGATGGGTGATCAACTGGAACAAAACCAGTCTACACCCCAGCCAAAAGACAGAACACCTAGGGGCCACCATCGACACCGCTACAGGGAAAGCATGGCCATACCAGAAAAGAACAGAAAAGGTATTACTACAAGTACAAACCCTAATGAAAAGGCAAAACCATGTGCTACATGTTGTTCTGCAAACTCTGGGATCCATGGCATCCTGGATCGGCTTTGATCCCTAGGCACTATGGAACATGCGTCCCATTCAGGCTCTCGTGATACGAGAAGGGTACAAATTAAACCATGACCTGTCCAGGACATTACAACTAGACTACAGTGCCAAAAGGTCACTGAGATGGTGGGCTCAAAGAAACAATGTTACCAAAGGAATGGACCTAGTCAAGCAGCACGGCATAGTAATTGACACAGACGCAACCTTGAAAGGTTGGGGGGGGCGACACTTAACCAAATTCTGGCCCAAGGCAAATGGTCCCAGGTGGAACCCCACATGCAGCTCAATCTCCTGGAGTTGAGGGCAGTCTATCATGCACTGCACCACTTCCAACAGCACATCAAACACAAGAAAGTACTCATCCAATCGGACAACAGGGCAACGGTAGCTTACATCTCCAAACAAGGTGGAACAAGAAGCCCACATCTGCTATGGGAAGCCAAGAGAGCCCTAGACTGGGCACAAATGAATCTCAAATCCATTATGGCAATCCATCTAGCAGGAACGCTAAACATAAAAGTGGACTGGCTAAACCACTGAGACATAGCACCAGGCGAATGGGCATTACACTCAACAATTAACCACACACGGGGACCACAGGAAATAGACCTAATGGCAACAGCATCAAACAAAAAACTTCCAACATACTATTCCAGATACAAAGAATCTGGGGCCCTATGAATAGATGCACTAATACAGAACTGGACCTTTCAGGGAGCATACATATTACAAAATTCAGCAATCTCAAGCCACGGTGGTGATGATCACACCACTATGGCCCAGGCGACACTGGTTTGCAACTGGTGTTATTGTTCATAAGCACCCCATGGACACTGCCCTTGCATCTGGACCTACTGACATAAGTCCCCATCAATCATATGAACCTAGCCCCGCTCCATCTCACAGCATGGCTATTGAAAGACAGAGACTGCTAGACAAAGGATACAGCCCAGCAGTGGTTGACACCATGCTCCACTCTAGATGCCTATCCACTAATATCTCCTACAAGAGATACTGGAACATTTTTGAAAGATGGTGCACCATAAACCACATTCAAACAGGCTTGGTCACCATCAGACACATTCTAGCATTCCTACAAAAAGGTGTGGACAAGGGCCTGGCAACATTGTCCCTCTGTGTACAAACAGCCACCATAGGAGTAGGCTCAGGCCTCCTCAAAGAATACACACCGGGATGCCATTCCGACATACTTAGATTCCTGAAGGCCACATCAAACATACGGCCCACAAAAAGACAAATAGTATCACCGTGGGACATAAACATGGTACTCGGGGCACTAACCTGACCACCATTTGAACCTATGGCCACGACGGACTTCAAATTGGTCTCACTCAGACTATTCTACTGCTGGCAATTTGCTCCGCCATTAAGGTAGGGGAGATAAAGGCCCTGTCCTGCAGACCACCTTTTCTAATATCTGATAATGACGGAATCACCCTATGAACCAATCCCACATTCATGCCAAAGGTCCAGTCATCCTTTCACACCACTCAAACGGTGGACTAACCAGCATGGCCAGAGAAAGAGGAAAACAAACACTGGGACATGAAGAGGGTGATTTCCATATACTTAGACAGAACCATGGAGTTCAGACTATTGGATGGACTATTCATCATCTACACTGGATCCAAGAAAGGACTAGCTGCAGACACATCCACCTTGGCAACCTGGATCAAGCCGGCCATCGCAGAAGCCTACAAGGGATTAGGGCTTACCCCTCCACAAGGAATCAAGGCAAACTCCTCCAGGGCGTTGGCTACCTCATGGGTGGAAAAGAACAATGCCTCAATTCAGGACATTTGCGCTGCGGCCACATGGTCCTCAATCCATGCCTTCACCAGACACTACAAACTGGACACCGACAATGCTAACAGAGCTAATTTCGCAAGAAGAGTCTTGATAAATGTCACCAATACTTAGCTGTGCAGTCATCCGACCCGCCCTATATTACCTATCTAATCACTGCTTCTTACAACCCAGAAGTAAGGGATGGAGGGATGCTGTAAGGTGATGCAATATGCAATGGTAGTTTACTCACCTGGTGAAGGTGATTGCAATAGCATCACCTTGCAACATCCCAGTTCCCACCCAGGTATCTCAGATGATGGCTCAGCTAACACCGGTTTAACCGCTAGATAGAGAACTTCCTACCGGCATACCATACGGGCTGTTATTATATACAGTGTAAATAATAGGAAATAAACAGATGTTATGCTTAATCAACCTCTCTACGGTCGATATCTTATCTAGCTAGATAACCCACTCTAGCTCACAAGTGTGTTTTAGACAATGTAGATATATGCATGCATGTACCACAACAACATTCTCACAGATACTCAGCAGAAGGCACAGCTTTGGAAAAATCGAACTGGAGACCTTTGGGGAGGGATGAGACCTAGGCAGGATTGGATTTCTATTCTGGTCACATGTGCATTGGCAGCCTATGAGATGGACATAAATCCAGAAGTAATGGATGGGGGGATGCTGTAAGGTGATGCTCATGCAATCACCTTTACCAGGTGAGTAAACTACCATTTGTTCCTCCTCTGGCTGAGCTTGCAGGCAGCTCTGGCCTGTCCCTTGGAGAGGTCCACTCACCAGCCCAGACTCTCTTGCACTCAACCCTCCCAGTAATCCCTAAATTACCCCCATGACAGGGCCAAAGGTGAAGGGTGTCAACTTTCCCCCCTCCCCTGGACACCATCATCCAGACTCCGAGGGGCTGGTTTGGGTGCTGCTCTGCCATTATGGAACCTGCCAGCTCCATAGTCCTCTTTTCTCACCTCCCCTTGCCTTGATTGCTTGGGCACATGTGGAGACTCGAGCATGCAGTGATCCTCAGCACCCTCCCTTGTCTGGCTGCTCCTGTCTGCCCTACCCTGTGGCCTCCACCATTGGGCAGCCCTGCAGTGAGTGTGACTGAGTCCCTACCCAGGAAAGGAGAGCTGCCATTTGACCTCTCGATCCATCTCCCAGCCCCCCCCACTGATCTCCAAAGGCCCAGGCTTGCTACCGAACCCAGGTCACCAGCATGGCGTGAGGTGTGGTGTCCAGCACCTCAACCCTCCTCACCACTGGGCTGGCCATATTGAAAATAATTTTGTAGGTTGTTTAACTTGGATTCTTTCCAACATAGCATTGTATTGGATCCCTGTTTTAGTCATCGGACACAATAATTATTCATCTTAAATTTTAATTTTGGGTGATTGATTATTTGCTTATTAGATCCATTTGTGCCCCACAGTTAGTATGGTGTTGGTCTTGTCCTGAATCTGGAAATGACAGTAATAGTTTCACTAAACTGTTTTTTTTAATGAAATTGTTATTTTGCACATTTAATTTATGGCATACTATGATTTAAAACATTCACTTATGTAACAAAATACAGTAATATGCTTGCACACTACCATTAGTGCACTTTAATCACTCTAAGATTTGTCAAATTTCTTTGAAAGTTTGTAAAAATTGTTTAAGTGAGTACAGGTCTTATTAATTAATTTTGACAAGCTGAGTTATTTAATTGTCTGCACTTACAGGTTGACTCCGTCCCCTGAAGAAGGCTTGGGGTGTTAGCCTACATTTGTTTTAGAAACATTGACTTTGATTTTGATGGCAGATAAGGACCGCTTGGCCCACCTAGTCTGCCCATTTCCCTACCTAGAGAATAAGCTGCAGATCCTATTTAACCAACAGCCTATTACTTCCTACCCCCCACAAAAATTGCCTTATGTCTGTCCCATGCATTCTTGAATTCTCCCACAGTTTTAGACCCCACAACCTCCTCAGGAAGGCTGTTCCATGCATCCACCACCCTCTCTGTGAAAAAACACTTCCTCACATTGCCCCTGAGCCATCCCCGCTCTATCTTCAAATTGTGTCCCCTTGTTCTTGCACATCTCTTTTTTCTGAAAGATGCTACCCTGTTGGACTTTGTTGATTCCACTGAGGTACTTAAACATTTCTATCATGTCCCCCCACTCCCTTCTTTCCTCACGGGTATACATATTAAGCTCCTTTAGCCTCTGCTCGTATGGCTTCTCTTGCAGACCCTGCACCATTTTAGTTGCCCTCCTCTGGACTGCCTCCATCCTATCTATGTCCTTGTGGAGATGGGGGTCTCCAGAACTGGATGCAGTACTCCAGACGGGGTCTCACCAACTGTCTGTACAGGGGGATAACAACTTCCTGTTTTCTGCTGGTGATGCCTCTCCCTATACATCCCAGTATCCCCAGCCCTCCCTACCACCTTCTCACATTGCTTGCCAACCTTAAGGTCATCTGATATGATTACCCCCAGGTCCCTTTCCATTTTTGTTGTTGTTACTACCCCCATTGTGTAATCTTCCCATGGGTTTTTGTTTCCCAGGTGCATTACTTTGCACTTTTTTGCATTGAATCCAAGCTGCCATACTTCTGACCATTCCTCCAACCTTGCCAAGTCCCTTCTCTTCTTTTCCACACCTCCTTGTGTATCAACCCTGTTGCAGATCTTTGTTTCATCTGCAAAAAGGCATACTTTTCCTTCCAGTCCCTCTGCAATTTCACTTATAAAGACATTAAAAAGGACTGGACCCAGTACTGAACCCTGCGGTACCTCACTAGTAACCCCCCTTTCTTCAGAGTGGACTCCATTTACAATTACCTTCTGTGTCCTGTTGTTCAGTCAGTGTTTTAACCAGGCTACCACCCTGGGGCCCACTCCCAGGCTGGTTAATTTAATTATTAATCTTTTGTGTGGGACTGTGTCAAATGCCTTGCTAAAGTCTAGGTAGGCCATGTCCACAGCCCCTCCCTGGTCTACTACTTTGGTCACCCAGTCAAAGAAATCAATTAGATTTGTCTGACATGACCTTCCCACTGTGAACTCATGCTGCCTTGGGTCCTGTGCCCCACTGGCCTCTAGGTACTCAACAATTCTTTCCTTCAGAAGTGATTCCATCACTTTCCCTACCACAGAGGTCAAACTGACAGTCTGTAGTTTGCTGCCTCTGTCTTGCTCCCACTTTTGTGAAGGAGAATCACATCAGCCTTCTTCTTGTGCTTAAAATAAATATCTTAGTCTCTGACATTGTGCTTGGTGTGTGCTTAGTTTTTTTCTTTGCTGTCTGGTACCCTGCTGGTGACTCTCCCATCATTGGATTGAGGGATATTTAAGAGGAAGTCTCCCATAGTTTCACACCAATATTTTCCCAGCTCCTTATGTGTAACTGTTGTGTGCCTCCTCCAGTTGCCAGCAGTCCTATTGCTGTCCAGATCTAGATTATAAATGACAATATACAGCCCCCAGAAGTTATCAATGTGTTTGTCCATCATTTTACCATCAATGCTGCTGGAGGATGATGTCATCAGAGCAACAGATAATGGTGCTGCACTAAATGCAGTTCCACCAGTAAACCAAAGCCACAATGTTTGGTTCCCCACTTGAGTAATGGAGGAACCCTTTAAGTATTGTGCACATCCTGAAGTGAAGGTCTAATAGGGACTAGGACCTGTGTGATGCAACTCTGATTTTACATGTATATACAGTATTCATACAGTATTCATATAAGTAAGTGCCTGTATGTGTTGGGTTACTGTTTCTGTTAGCAAATAGAGTTTACCCCAAAAAATGACTCTGCTTACAACAAGAGTTTTAAGTGGTATTATACAGCTGTTGTACTATGTTCTGTTTTTGTTAGCATTCTCTGTTTTGAATGACACCTGCAGTGAGAAACAATCTTACAAATATGCCCCGTTCCCTGTGTAACTAGGCAGTCAGTGATTGGATGGCTGCTGTAAGACAATAGACTGTTCAGATATAACAAGGAATAGGTTACCAGGACAGCATCAGCTGTAGCATATGCCAAAAGGGTAATCTAATGGTTAAAGTACAGGCACAAGATCTGGGACACTCTGGTTCATATCCTACTAAAGTCCCTTACTCTCTAATACTTAACAATTCCCCCAACCTCCTTGGGAACTGTGATGACCCCTCAGGTCCATAACTTTAAAAGTACCCCCCATTTCCATTGTAAATCATTCGCAGTGATGTGCGGACTACATCACTTCACTTTGATGGTACTGAGGACAAGCTGTTGCAGCCCCCCCACTTTGTAATGCCAGCATTTGAAGTAGGATGTCCCTCACAAATCAGATGCTACACCTCAGCTGTTGTAGGTAAGAAAACTAATCAGTCTCAGTGTTTGTAGTGCTCTGTATATGCTTAGCTCATTCCTCCGATGTCATATGCATTCTGTGTCATGGTATTTCCAGTCAGAAACTCAGATTTAAGGAGCATTTGAAATGTAAAACAATACACTTTATAAAGTAAGTGATCTAGTGCTCCACTTTCAGGCTGCTGAAAGGGGACTGTACCATTTGTGCAAAGGAGGAATTCAGTCTTGTGAGATCCTTTGGGAAACTGCTCAGGCCTACTTTGTAAATTAATCTTCTCAAGAGTGTTCACCTGGTTCAATATAGATTGACTGATTGACTGCTTGATTGACTACTTGATTGTCTGATTGACTGATGCAGTCTACTGCTCTCCACAACATGTTGCAACTGTCTCACAAATAGCGAGAGATGAGCAGTACACAGAAAGATTCTGTTTCCTGTGAGTGAAATACTATTAGATGCATGATTTGCTCTACACATACAGTATTAAGGCTATAAGTACTATGATCTGTGTGAGTTGCATGACAGAACTGTCTTAAGCCATTGCAAACTTAAACTAAAATCAGTATAGATAGCATTGATGCCCTTATGTTTTCTTCTGCACTGTTGCTGCAGTGACATCAGGGAATAGGAGGGGCTATATTGCGTGACTCATTTGCTTGTAAATGGAAGCTTGCTTTACACTTCTACTACCTTGTGTCAGAGCCTCAGACTCTAGATATGTGTTACAACAGAAGAAATCACTGATCTCTTATTGACATGTGTACAGTAATTGATGTAATGTATAATAAATACATCAGACATATCCAAATCATAAATATACAGGAGTCTTCTCCATTAACCTCCACCATCATTCTTCTATATGTTAACCATTTTATAACCCAGTTCACCACTTTGGATCCCTCCCATAGGCTGATCAGTTTCTTAATCAGCCTCCTGCATGGCATAGTGTTGAAGGAATTGCTAAAGTCCAAATAGACCACATTCACAACCCTTCTCCACTCTATTTCTCTGGTCAGCCATTCAAAGAAATCTATCGGATTTGTTCATACTGACCTTCTCCTGTGAATCTATGTTGCTTGTGGTCTTGCAGCCCATGGGATTTAACATACTTTACCAGGTTTTCCTTTAGTTGGGTTTCCATTAATTTCCCCACAACTGAAGTTAGACTGACCGGCTTGAAGTTGCTAGCCTCTTCCATGCTGCCGCTGTTATGTAGAGGAACTATATTAGCTCTTCACCAGTCCTCAAGAACCATGTCTGTTTCCAGTGGGTTTTGGTAGAAGGCTATCAGTGGGGCAGCTAGCACATCACAGAGTTCTTTTAATACCCTTGGATGTGTCTTATCTGGTCCAAAAACCTTGTCCTCCATCAGACCTGCATATCACTTGTTTTGAAAATGGTCTTATGTCCACCTCTCCCAGATTCCTGCTACTTTCTGGTGGTCCATCACTCCTTCCACCACTGTGAAATCTGAGCAAAAGTACTTGTTCAAGATGTCAGATTTTTCTTGGTTCTCTTCTACGAAGTCTCTCCCATCTGTTCTTCTTATCCTCATGCTCTTTTCTCTTTTATGTAACTGAAGAACGTTTTATTCCTTGAAGTGACCCCTTTGGCAATCTTTTCCTGTTCTATGCCTTTGCTCCCCTCACCACCTTACTTGCTTCCCTTTGCTTTTCTTGGTATGCCACCTTGAGTGCCTCTTTCTCTGTTTCCTTATTCCTCCTGAATGAAACCCTTTTTTCCTTCACCACATTTGCCACTTTCTTAGAGAGTCATTTCAGGCTCTTAATTCTTCTACTTTTGCTCACTTCCTTCATGCCAAGTTTGATTTTTATTCTCTCCCTTATTTTCCCCACTGTGCCTCTAACGTTCCTTGGAAATCCACACCCCCTCAAGGCAATTTCAGAGACAGTCTCCAATTTCTTAAAACCCATCCTCCTAAAGTACAGGTCCCTCATCCTCATATGGTTAGCATCTGTTCCTGTCTTTATTTTAAAACACACTGTGTGGGCCTGGTGGAACTGTGGACTGAGGCACTGGATGCCTTATTTTGCACTACACCAGTGACCCTTGTTCATGAATGAGCCCGGGCCACTGGGGGTTGGCAGGGGAGGAGAAGGATTGAGCGGCTGATGGACTGCTCCCTTTCTCTGGGAAGGGGATCCTCAGTGTTGGTGCTTTCCTGCTCCTTAGTGGAGGTTGGGGGACAGAATACCATGTTGCAGCAGGGGGAGGAGTTAGGGCAGATGCTTGGAGGGAGCGCATATGGATGTGTGCATGCTTCTCTTTGTGGGCTTCATTGCAGGCCTCAAACTTCAGGGAGAAACCAGGAAAAAGATGCCGCAGCACTTTGGTGGAAGGCACCTAGCAAGCTCCACTCTTGGCCAGACATGGCACTGGCCACACTGAATCTGGTCTCTGGTCGGGGTTGGGGAACCATGCTGGCCCTGCCAGGTGGGGCAATACCTCTCAGTATGGGACAGTGCCAGATGGTAGAAGCAGGGGGATGGGTGTGGGGGCTCGCTCTGGATGACAGCTGGCTCCAGAAGGTAATAACCAAGAAAAAAAAACACTATTTCATGATCACTAGTACCCAGTGGACTACTCATTGTGACATCTGTATTGCTGTTCCTGTTTATAAGCATGAGATCCAGCATTGCCATGCCCTTTGTCCCTGAATCCCCCCCAGATTAAGTTTCTAGCCCTGTCAGTAGCATTCCATTCCTGGTACTCCTGCCCCACTACTCAGTATGTTTGTGTCTATTTGTACCCCATCTGATAGTTCCGCCCAATCTAAGTTGGAGTCTCCCTCTCTGAGTCATCCTGGCATCTACTAATATTACACTTCCTGGCATGTCACCGTTGGCCTCTGTTCCTTGTGTATTGCGCCTAGCTCTATGACCATTTCAACCTGCCACAGTGGTCAAAGGCCCCTCAGGCACCCCTGCTCTTATGCTCTCATTCCCTAGTTCTTCCCCATTCCTCACCCGTGCCCCTCCTTGCATTACATACTGAATACCTGAATCCAAGCCTGCTCCATGAAAACTCTGTATATATGGTTGCATAGGTTTACTCTGTATCTTTTGTAGGACAAGTTCTGTAGCACATGATATTTAGCTTTCTGTCTTATTTTATAAATGTACTCTAGTGCTGTTATTAACCTCTTGTGTGTAATCCCTATTCTATGTAATTACTCTGTAAGTTGGCATTCCTCTTCATGTATTGTTCATGCATCTTGCCCAGGTCCATCTCGAAAATGAGCTTGCTCAATGGTGTTCACCTGGTTAAATAACAATTTTGGTTGATTGATTAGTGGGTTGTTTGACTAGCTTCCTGAGAAAAGCCCCTTGTTGGGACTCAAAGATCACCCTTCTCCTTGCTGAAGCTACAGTTGGAAGGATCCACTCCACATCTGACAGTTTGAAGTCCCCAAGTTGCATCACTTCTTTCTTACTCGCTGTTCTGATAATGGCTTTACCAAGTGCATTGTCCAATTCCTCTCCCTGTTGTGGAGGTCTATACACTACCCTGGTAGAGAAAGCTGTGCTAGAGCCTATTTCCATCATGACCCATAGCACCATCAACCCCTCCTTTTCCTAATGGTGCCCCAGTACCTCCATGGATTTGATTCCCTCCATCACATGCAATACAACCCATGCTCACTGCCCTGTCTCTTCTGAATAGAAAGTAGCCTGCTATGATCATGTCTCAAAAATGTTACTCAGTGCACCACAACATTGTTATAGCCACTAAATCTAGATTATGATCCACTGTGATTTCTTCCAGTTGTGGAATTTTGTTTCCAAGACTTCTTGCATTAGATTACCATGGTTGTCCACACGTTCTGTCCCACTTCCTGATTCCTTCCTTCCCATTTCCATTCCTGCCTGTGTTGTTCCCTGAAGCCCCCTCAGCCAACCTCTTTCATTTTTAACTTCACAGTTCCTTGTCTCCTTTAATCTGCTACCCTTGCTTACCTGATTTATACACACCTTTTCTTTGGTCTTGTCCCCATTCCTACATTTCTGCACCCTTACCCTAGGGGATTTTTCACGCTTGGGACATCCTTCTCTAATGGTCCTTCAATGGGGAGGGCAACTGTTACCTCCCTTGGTTTTACTGAATCCCCCCTTCCTATTTTAAACATTCATCCATGTAACATTTAAGCCTTCCACCAAAGACTAGAGTCCTCTTCATGGAAGGATGCAGGCCATCTCCCATATAGAGGCCCATATTCTCCCTGGCTTGAACACAGTCCCTGATGTAGCCAAAGCCCACATCCATACTCCACCTCTTTTAGTAGTCTTTAAATACCCTGGTGCAGAGTACTCTTGCCTCTCCCCAGACATCCACATGTAGCACCTCAGAAAAAGCCACTATTTGTGCCACATGCTTGAGGCCTCTCCCAAGTTCCCTTGAACTACTTCTATCCTGTCCCTTGCCAGGTCATTTGCCCCTGGAGGGACAAAGAGGTCTTGTTCCTTCCCAGTTCCTTCTACCCTAGGGATCCTTTCTATATGCTATGCATCTCTCTAAGCTGAATTACTGCTTAGGCATGCCCCCTCCCTATCGTTCCACCTCCCAGTTACCACATCAATCCTCCTCACAGTTGAGTCCCCCACCAACAGCTGCTTCCTCTTTGTTGGGGGACATTCCCTCCCTCCTTAGTATCTCCTCTTCTGAGGATGGCCATCTTCTCCCTTCCCACTGTGATGGGTACTTTCTCTCAGTTGGTTTGCTCTTCCAGTATGGTGAAGAAGTGTTGCAGTGGTATAGTTGGAGGAACATGCACCCTTCCCATCACCCCTACCCTTTGTGAGTCCACCAAGGTCCATTTGCTCTTCCTCTGTGTTTGCAGCCTCTGTGGGAGGTGTGGTAGACTTGATGGGCCCTGGGTGGGAAAGAATGTCCTATGTACTCTTGACAGTTCACCCTGGAGTCCATCAACCTGTACCAAAATCCCAGAGAAGTAAGTACATATAGGATAGCACCTCAGTCTCCAGAAAGTCTCCCAAAAGATAGCAATCCTACAACCACTTAACTGTATCATTCTCCTGAGATTTCAGTTCTTTGAATAGCATCTGTTTAAGCTCTGCTGTACTCTTTTACTTCCTTCCTACTTCTGTAGCACTCCTACCTCTCTCTTTTGCTTCCCTGAAACTAGTTTGTTACCCTACCCTAGATATGGTGTCTCCTACTTTACCTTTTTCAACCCCCTACCTGTTCCTACCTTTTCATGGGAGTCTACTGCCCCTTATACACTTGTACTATGGCTACAATCAGTAGTTGCATGCTCCCTATCTGGTTGTTACTGTATGCAGTATTCATATTATGTATCACCATCTACCTTTATTTGGTGTCCCACCTTCAGTGTCACCTGTGGTCTAAAGTCATCCTGTAGCATCCTGCAGATGTTCCTAAGGTAGATGATCCACTCCTTTTCTGTGCCACTAATTCAATGTGACTCAAGCATGATGGGACATGTTGGTGAAGATAGTCTTTTATAGCTCTCTACAGACTTTCTGGTAATCTTCCAATTGGGCCTCAATGTTACATAACTCCTCTCCCCCAATCTGCACCCTAGCTGCTATCAGCCTTTGACCTGGAAATGCTAGGTAGATGCTTTTAAGAAAGCACAGTTGTGAGTTACAAAATACTTACACTTTGCCAAGCCACATAAAATCACCTTTCTTCTCTCACTGTTAATGCTTGCTTTGTGTTTTGCTCTGAAACTCTGTGGTCTAGAGGGGCACAAACTACATCATACAGTTCTTAAATGGCAATTACCACCAGTACGCAAATCAGAAATACACACTAAATTTATTAAAAGGCCATTAAAGTCTGAAGAAAAAAAGAATAGAATCAAATATATGAAAACCGATTCTTCTGGGAAAAAAAAGACATAAATAGTCAGTGCTGTTGTCCCTTAAACAAAGTTTGATCAGAACCTTTATTTTTCTTTGGTAAACTTCTCTTCACAATTACTTAAGCTCTCTGTATTTTCAGAACTAAGTTCTTAATTTCAATAACTTCTTTGTTGCTAATCTTTTCTGTTTTTAGACTTACTGGTTTCATTAAATTACAATTAAGGTTAATGTTTGGGGCAGACCTCACAATTGGTGATGTACTTAATGTTCCATCTTTCTCATCTCCTCCAATAATTCACTCTAGCCTTTTATTCATAATAATTTGCAGCATAAATCCCTCCTGTTACTGCTGTATAGCAAGTATTTCCAGAATATTTTTGTTAATAAAAACTTTATTTGTGTTCCCCTATTTACGCTCTCACCCTAGTGACACTCTCCCATGTATTTATTATTTAACTGAAGTACTTTACCCTGCTCTTTGTAACTTTCTTTAAGAGATGAGGTTTTATCAGATCACAAAGAGGAGTAGTAACTCTCTTTTCAAGAATTTTTTTTATAATTACACCAATATTTATTAGCACCAGATACTTCCCTTGAAAAAAAAAATAATCTGTCCCTTGTCAGTATCTATTTGGATTATGTTTTGATTAATAATCCTGGTAGTTTCTGATGGGGGGAGCTAAATCTTCTGACCCCTTTTTTACTATCTGTCAGATCTGTAGCTTTTTGTGTACTATCTATGTTGACATACAAACAACATTTACCCTTTCTGATTCTACGTTATGTATAATTTCCTGACAGATGGGCTGCAACTATTTATTTAATGATTTTCCAACCTCTTCACAGAAGGAATAATATCCTTACTAACCCTCTTTTGGAGTGTTGTGAAGCTTTCAAGCCACTCAATGTCTCCAAAGATGCTGTTATGTCTCATTTTGATACTTATTGGCATGACAGATTGTTGTGTATTTAGGGTACCCCTTAGGAAATGTGTGATTTTCCTAATTTTTATCTCTTGCTTTTTTGGAGTTTCCTCATTCCTAACTGTATGATTTTAACTCCACCTAGTATCACACACTCTAAAAAAAGTGTTTCAGATGATATAACAAATAATTTATAGAAAGAAAATGCTTGGTTATCAAAGTCCATGCAGATAAAAATCTGATACATTTGGTAAAAGTCATTGAAAGTATAGTGCTTATTCCTTCTTGAATGCACCAGATCTTCAATGGATAGATCACCAAATGCAATTCTCCAGAGGCTTCTTTGCATACAGAAAAAATGTCCTTGTCAGTGATTTATAATGAAATAGTAAACCAAAGAGCTACTTTAAACTAACATAGACAGTTAAAAATGTTTGAGATGCAGATTAAAAGGAATAAAAAAATGAGTAAGCAGGGAAACAAAACAAATGATCTTTCCATCAAGACAACTTCAGTCAGGTAGGAAAAGGAACAATTATTGTTATTTGACCTCTCATCTTTCTTTGTGAATCAGGCATGGCATGTGCCTTGTAGTTGTCAATGCAAACACTCATCTCATTCTACCAGTAAATAAGCTAAGGTTTGTACAGTATATGAAAATGGGGTAAGTGTGTGGGTTGACAACTCCATGGCACACTCCACACCTGATTTAGAAAGACACAGAAGAGGTCAAACCATAATGGTTTGTCCTGTTGCTGCCTGCAGGGTGGGGGTGAGATGTTGGGGTTGGCAATCCTAACACCAAATTTACCTACTATTGTTAGTTTGTCCCCAGAGCCTCACCAATAAAGACATAGATAAGTAGTGTGTGGTTGCTCAGTTTGGCAATTAATTTACTGAATATTCCCCAGTATCATTTTCCACAATAACATATTACATTTCCATCACTTTTCATTTTTTAAATCTCTTCCAATCAGTATTTATGTACATTATATACAGGCACATTCTTTTTCAATTCATTACTTCTATTAATTTCTTCTTTTTCTTCTGCCCCCAGATGTACATCATGGGGGTGTCTGGCCTCTTCCTCTTGGTTGGAAAGGGGTGCAAGCATTCACACCATACCCCTACTTCTTGCTTATCAGTCCTGTGTCTTCTTTTTAGTGTTTTCCTTTTTCATACCCCCTTTATTTCCTGTCCTTATCCCCCCATTTTGCTTGCCGTCCATCTCTGGCAGTCCACTCACTCCTACCACTGTACTCCACCAGCCACAGTGGCACACTGTGCTCCACCTACCACAGTGCCCTCCTGCTTCTTCTCTCAGGTGGGTGGGTGGGAAATCTCATGGAGCAATTTTGTGAGCTCTCATGGCTGTGCAGCCCCTTATAACTTCCCTCTTAGGTCCTGCCTTTTTCCTCCCCTGGCCATTCCTGTCTTGCCACCTCACTGTTCCCACCCTGCCCCTTACCCCTTTCTTTTGTGACCTCAAAAATGCCTCCCCTTTTTGTGACCTCATGTCCTTCTAGTTCCACCCTCTTTTCCATCCCCACTCCCCTCCCCTGCCTCCTGTCTTCCCCACACTGCTTGTCCAGGCCTTGGGACAATTGGGTCTTCCTCTTTAGTTGGACAACCCTCTTTAGCCCTAACTAGTGCAATAATGAAGTTTTTTACAATGAATTGCCTTACTTTTTGATAAAGTATAATCATATCCCCATTTGCCTTTGGGAGCGCAGGGCCCTCTAGGCCCTGCACTTCTAGCTCTTCATAGATGCATACATGTATGTTGCTGTGGAAGTGAAAAACTCACTGGGCCCTGCACTTTTTTTGTGCCAGAACAACAATTTCTCTCCTTTGTTGTATGGCTAGTTAAAGCTTCCATACTATCCTATAGGAATTATCATTTATTTATGCTTTTTTATATTGCCCCTACATTTTTATGAGGAAATGTGTATTATTCCTGCAGTACTCATTAACCCCTTTGTTTTCATATATAGATTGTCCCTTAAATCCAGATATAGAGGGAGTTATGGCTTGTTGAAGTTCCAATCTTATCCCCATTAATTTGTGTTTTTTATTAGTTGTTTTATGTATTGTTCCTCAGTGTTTGGGAGGGTGGTTATATTATTATTTTAGTACTCATTAAGATCTTTGTTTTGATTTATAGATTGCCCCTTAAGGCTACATATTCAGGGAGTTATGGCTTGTTGAAATAGCAATATTATCCTAGGGGACTTCATTTTTTTTTATTATTGTTATTGCCCCTAAATGTGTGTGTGGGAGGGAGGGGGTGGTATGTGTTATTCATGTACTACTCATCAAGTTCTTTGTTTTGAAATACAGATTTTACCTTAAGTCCAAATATTGAAGGGTTATGACTTGTTGAAATTCCAATGTTATCCTATGAAAATTTAAATTATTTATATGTTTTTGTATTGCCCCTAAATGTTTATGGAAACGGATGTGTATTATTCTTGTAGTATGTATTAAGACCACTGTTTTAATATATATATTGTCCATTAAGTCCAAATATTGAGGGACCTATGGCTTATTAAAATTCCAATCTTATCCTATGGGAATTTGTATTTTTTATTGTTTCTTTTTTTATATTGCCCCTAAATGTTGGGAAGGGGGTATCTGTGATTCTTATAGTACCCATTAAGACCTTTGATGTGATACATACATTGTCTCTTAAGTCCAAACACTGAGGGAGTTATGGCATGTTAAAATTCCAATGTTATCCTATGAGAATTTACATTTTTTTTAATTTTTATGGGGTTTGTTTGCATGGGCCCTAAATTATTTTAAGGGAATTATGTGTTATTCTTGTAGTACTCATTAAGACATTTGTTTTGATTTATAGAATGTCTCTTTAGTCCAAATAATGAGAGCATTATGGCTTGTTGAAGTTCAAATGTGGGGCAAAAAAAAGTCCAAAATGTTTTTTTTGGGTACATGACAATTCCCTCCCGCGATTTCATACCTCGACTATTCACTCCCGACTATACACTTCTGCGTCAGTTCATTCCTGTGACACTATCCACCTATGACAATTCGCTCCCACTCCCTCAGTATCATCATCCTGCTGTATTCATTGTCATCTGTGGGAGGGAGACTGTTTAATAACAAACTGCGCTTTTATTCATTTTAATGAATCTCAGAGACACCATCTAAAATTTAGCCTGCAGACTATAGAAATATTGGAAATTTTAACATGATTCAGTAGAGACTGCTGCAACCATGGGGAGATAGAATCATTCAAATAATAGCGCGAACACACCACATGCAGATGGATTCCTTTCGCAGGCAACATCTATGAATTTATGGTGCATTATAAGACACTGAGGGTCCACTCATCATCCTCTTTGCTAATTATGGCCCTCTTTATGAAGCATAGGAATGGGACACAGGGCTCAAGGGGAATCCTACAACAGACAAATCATGAGTGCAGTGCAGTCTAATTCAGATGCAAACATTCAGATGTTTTAAACTCATGTTGAGACAATTCTCTCCCTAATATAGTTACCACCCACATAGTAATTGCAGCTAGCATCCTGGGTAACCATAGGCTTAAAAGATGATACAGCTTTCCCATGAATCCACTAGATCAGTTTGCACAATGACAGGCCACTTCATAGTGTCTGAGAGAGACAAAAAAAATTGTGGATGATTTAAATTATATCTATACCTTCCACAAACCTGGACACATGAACAAGGCGATTTGGCAGTGCGAGCTTGCTGTTCGCAAGGTAAAGCTTTGCAGTGCATGAATCTATACTAAAAGCTATGAGGACCCTACCATTATACATTACTTTTCTATTCATTCACATGCACCTGATGCTTGTGCAGTGGAAAGAGTGGAAGCAATACATGCTGCAAAAGAGTGAGCTGCCACCTCACAAGATAGCACTGCACAGGTGCTTCTGCATTCAAAAGCCAAAATATCACTTGCAGCCCAGGGGAAAATAAGTGACAAAAACCTCAAACGGACTATACAATGGGTGAGAGTTCATGGTGCACTTGCCAACCCAAAAGACTTACTGGAATTACAAATCCCTGAATCATACTGCGTATATAAAACATCTGAATGTGGTGACACAGTCCCTTTCTTATTGTATGACAGTGGCCCTGTGCACAATAGAATCTTAGTGTTTGAAACACATACAAATGTGACATTCTTGGAGCGATGCACACATTGGTATGCAGGCGGCACATTCAGCATTTCCCCACCACTGTTCACACAGTTATATGTTATAATGGGGGAACACTTTGGAAATGTGCAGCCAGCTATTTATGCATTGCTGCCAGGTAAAACAAGAGACTGCTATGAATGTCTACTGTCTGGATTGAAAGCCCTATGTCCTACCTTAAACCCTGTTCTGGTCATGACTGACTTAAAGAAAGCTACTATAAATGCATTCCGTACAGTATTTCCTCAATCAGAGCAAGTTGGTTGTTTCTTCCATTTCACTCAGTGCATCTATCGGAAAATTCAAAGTGAGGGGCTAGCAGTTACAGTAAATATGCCCAGGACCCTGAATTTGCTTTAAAATGTAAATATCTGCCAGCATTGGCTTTCTACCCGCAAGAACACGTCATTGCTAGATTTGAGGAAATATCAGATGAAGCAGCACAATTTTTTCCAGAAGAATTACAGCCTATGGTGGACTATTTTGAGGACACTTGGGTGGGCAGGAGAAACAGAAGAGGGAATGGAAGAAGACAACCACAGTATGCAATTAAACTGTGGAATCATTCGGCCAGTGTGTCCAATGGAAGAGCAAAAACAAATAATGTCGTGGAGGCCTTTCAACGTAGGATGCAGAGTGTGTTTTGTATGTCACACCCCATGGTGTGGAAATTTATAGATGGCCTCAGGGGGGTACAACGTAAAAGGGATTCTGAAGTGGAGTAGATTATAGCCGGTAACCCACTAAATGCATCACGGAGGGTATACCGTGATAATGTTGCACGTCTCACCTGCATTTTAGAGAAGTGTGCAGACCACATGACTGAGGAGTTTCTTCACAGAGTTGCTCACAGCTTTGAATACTAAGAGAATAAATGATTTTAAGAATTTAGAATAAAGTATTGCTTTTAAACTTACGCGCCCACTGTACAGAACTGAACTGAACTGAACTAAACTGAACTGCTACACACACACACACACTATCAGATGCTGGTAACCATGGCAACAGACACAACATCATACGTTGGAAACCACAGCTCCAGACTCGATGTCAGATGCTGGAAACATGGTGACCATCAGCATTTCATCATACTGGTAAGCGCTATTGTGATTCAATAGTTTGTAAAATGATTATGTTTGGTGTTGTATAGTGCATCTGTGGCAGTTCATGCCATGCGAATTGTAATGCTCCACCAGAGAACTCAGCCCAGCAGCGGAGTCTGAATTCGGGGATTGTCAGAGCCTTTAAGAGGTAAAGTGTCCTGCACTACAGCCTGACTGTTGTGAGGCACTACCCACCCGGCCACCCCACCACCCCGGGTCGGCGCTCCATATATTGCTGCTGGCACATCACGTGACCTACCCTCTTTTTTACTAAGTGTCCACATTCCCATTCGCAGGTTATACACACCAACCACCAGGGGTCACTACACTTTCCATTCCAGCTGCTCTTTCAACTCTATAACCCTCCTCGCTACCACTTCAGAGCCGTCCCACTAGAGGTCACTGCACTTCCCTTTGATTCCTTCTACCACCTACTTTCTGCACTCATCCTTCAGCCTATCTCTAAGCACCTGCCAGTATCAAACCTGGTACCCTTCTCTCTAAATTCTACTGACTATCCTCTGAGCCAATGAACTAGGCCAACAACTTCCCCTATTTTCATAATCTTAACCATTCCTCACTCCCTCCTTCTCTGCTTTAAAAAATTGGCCCTTTCTACATTCTGTCCCTGCTGGATTTGAACCCTGCACCCTTGTTTCCAAAGTCCCCAGTTCCACCACTCACCTAGAACACCTGCCTATTTTTTACTGCAGGATCTAATAACTATAAAGAACGCACTAACCCTGTGACACAACTAAAGTGTTATCTAAGTGCTTCTGCAAACCTTGAACCCAACTCCTGCTGCTACAGCCACTAGTCTAGCTCTCCTACTACCCTGATCAAGACTTGAACCTGGTACTCTGCACTTCCAGGCACTACACTACCACTACACCATAGCAGCAACTAGGCTCAGAGGTGATCTCTCACTACTATCTCCCCTCTTTCATCCTAGTCCCCCATTCTTTCCTCACTTCAGCTCCACCAGCCTTCCCAACTATGCACATGCATCCCCTGCTCACCAGCCTATCTCTTCTCCTCCTTCCTTGCCTTCCACCAACCCTACCATCCCTATTAACCTCAGCCCACTACTCCAGTGTTCCTACCTCACCTCCTGTCCTCCCTCCTCCTTACCACTGCTCCTCCCTCCCTCCTCCTCCACACATCCCATATGCTCCTCTCCACCTCACCCCCTTCCAGACATTACCTGTCCTCCCCACAGCCCCTTGCACTTGATAACTCAGGCTCTCTGCCTGTGCTACTCTACCCACCCCTTGTGCAACTAAACCCCCTTCCTCATTCTATCGCTCCCAGCTTAAACTCTCCATCTGCCCCCCTCTGACCAGAGCACTTCTCCTCCTTCTACTCCTAACAGGGAACATACATCCCAACCCAGGCCCTGCCCCCTCCCATCCACCCACTCAGCCCACTGGTCGTCAAGTAGCCTCCATGAACATATGCAGCCTGCTGAAGAAATTTGACACCCTACAGTGCTGGGCCTTGGCTCACCAACCAGACATCATAGCCCTGGTTGAAACCTGGCTGTCCAAATCAACTCCTGACTCATTTGTCTCCCTCCCAGGCTATACCTTATACCGGGAGGACTGAGTAGGCAAACGAGGGAGAGGCTGTGCAATCTACACCAGGGACACAATACCTGGACACGCACTCCCCACCCCCTGCCCTCATAAATGGGGCCCAGGCCCTTACCCTCAGACTCACTCCAGACCCCTCTAGGAGCCCTCTCTATCTCACCACAGCCTATGTTCCCCCAAAGAACCAGCACCCAGCCCTGGTATCTTTAACGGACTACCTGGCCATCCTCCACCATAAGGCAGAACAAATCCTAGTGGGGGACCTTAATGTAAATTGGCTCAGCGGCTCCTCATCCACCATCAGAGACTCATTTGCCGCCCAAGATCTGACACAACTCGTCACCCAGCCCACGAGACTTAACCCTAAGAGTGGTACCAGCACCCTTCTGGATGTTATTATAACTAACCGACCCCATAAAATCCAAAACATCCAGGTCCTCCCAGACTCCCTGAGTGACCATTTCCCCTATCCTATTCCACTGGGTAGCCCCCAATCCCAAACCCAAAGCCCAGACCACCCTCCACAGGCGCCTCCACCCTGGTGGGCTGAAGAAACTTAAAGCACTCTTCACCCAGATAGACTGGTCCCCCATTCAGCAGGCAATCAACATTGACACTGCCCTCACCTTCTTCACTCACACCTTCAACATGGCCTGTGATCTCTTTGCACCCTTAACCAAAATCCGGTCCAAAAAACGGAACGCACCCTGGGTTAGCCCGGCCCTTCTACAATTACTTAGAAACCGGGATAACCTCTGGCACCTTGCCACTGAAACAGGTCATCTGTCTGATAGGCAAGCATACAATGCAGCCCGGAATAAGTGTTTATGGGCCATCAGGAAGGCCAAGGCAGACCATTACCAGGCCTCCCTTACCTCCTCCTGGGGCTCAGCCTGGACCTTCTGGGATAATATTAAGCAACTCAATGGTAAAGCTTGCTCCCCTGCCCCATCCCAGATCACTAGAAATGGCACCACCTCCACCGAGCCTGCCACCATAGCTAACTGGTTCAACACCACTTTCACTGACCTTAGCTCAGTCCTCCTTAGTAATTTCTTTGACCCTCCCCCCAGCCAACCTCCCCCTGTCCTCCATCACCCCAGCTTCCTCCTGCGAAAGATTTCCACCCGGGAAGCCAGACAGATCCTAATCAAAGCTCTCAATGGCAACAATCCTGGCAGTGACTCACTGGACCCCAGCATCCTCAGGCTGGTGCTAGATGAAGTCCTTGCACCACTCACAAGCCTAATTAACCAGTCACTCTGCCTGGGACAATTCCCCACAGCTTGGAAAACAGCCATTATCACACCTATTCATAAAGGGGGCGACAGGTCAGTGGCCAACAACTACCGGCCAATCTCCATCCTCCCTCCCCTCTCTAAAGCCCTGGAGAAAGTGGTGGCCATTCAAATCACTGATTATCTGGCTAAGCATAACATTTTATGCCCAGAGCAACATGGATTCCGTGTGGGTCACAGTACCAGCACTGTCCTTATTGAATTCTCCAACTTTCTACACTCCTCCTTGGACACCAGCTCCCTAGCTGGTGCAGTGTTCATTGACCTCTCAAAGGCTTTCGACACTGTCTCCCATCCACTTCTGCTGAATGCTCTCTGCCACACTGGTCTCTCGGCTGGCCCCCTGGCATGGTGTGCTAGCTATCTTGACACCCGATCTCAGTGTGTCAAAATTAATAGCACACTCTCTGATACCCGTCCCATTCTCTCTGGGGTCCCCAAGGCTCCATCCTGGGCCCCCTTCTCTTCTCACTGTATCTGAACACCCTGCCCAGTGCATGCCCTGCAAATTCTGCTGTATGCAGATGACGCTGTCCTTTTTGCCACCCACCGCAATCCCATCTCCCTACAGGACTCCCTACAGCAGTCTTTCAACAGTGCCGAGGCTTGGTTTAAGGAGCGCAGACTCATCATCAATCTTAAGAAAACCAAAACTATGCTCTTTTCCCACCCCCAAAACAAAGCTAGCAACCACCCACTCTATATCCTTCCGAGTACCAACCAGCCACTGGAAGAAGTCTGCTCCTACAAATACCTGGGGTTACCTTCGATTCAGCCCTCACATTTCACAACCACATCGACGCCCTAACATCCACCACCACACGGCTTGGCATCCTATTCCGCCATAAAACCTGCCTTCCCCCAAATGCTCTCCAGCTAGCTGTTACATCATCCGTGCTGTCCCTTGTAGACTATGGTCTACCAGTATATGGTGCTGCCGACACCACTACACTCAACAAAATTCACCTAACCCTGAATAAAGTGTGCAGATTGATTACTGGTGCCCCCAGGCTCACACACACCTGTCAGCTCTATGTCGATGCTAACCTGCTTACCCTGGATGAACGGCTCCAATACCAAACCTGTCTCCTCACCAAAAAACCCTACTCAGGCTCTCCCCCCCTGGGGTAATGGCATCCATCCACCAGAGCCCTCCCACTGTTGCAACACGGTCTTCCCACAAGACCACTCTAAAGGTCCCCAGATCTAGAACCAGCCGTGGCCAGAGGTCCTTCTGCTATAGAGCCCCAACCTGGCTTAACTCTCTCCCTGCAACCATCACCAATGCCATCACCATCTCCACGTTCAAAACCACACTTCGGAACCACATCTTCAGCACTCGTAACTGCTCCTGTCTCTGAACATAGCCTCCACCTCTGCTTCTCTTGACAATGTCCCCCCGGGCAGCTCTCCACCTAACCATCCCCTCCACCACTTCCCTGTACACCATGCCTATGTTTAACCTGGCCAGTGCAGCTGTTTCAGTGTTTACCTACCAGAATGCTCACTTGATACCAACTTGTGGAACACCTGTTATCAATTACATGTACCGTGCACCCAATTTGTATTTGTCTGTCCACAATGTGACGTGGCGCCTCTGTTGGATGCCTATTGTTTTGCAAATCTTTGCTATGTAACCAAAACACAATGTATGTCTTTATGTGACGAAGTACCTTTGGAAATGAGCCTCTGGCTCAAAGGTTGTAAACTGATTCTTAAATAAATAAATAAAATAAAGGGATGTCTATGTTAGTAAATTGCTGGAGTGGGATTGCCTGTGACTTACACTGATGCCTGTGATGCCGTTAGTAAATTGCTGCAGTGGGATTGCCTGTGATGCCTGTGATTCACTTGTTTTAAATACAGTGTGTGACTAATGCGGGAGTGGGAGTGAATTGTCGTTAGTGGATTGTGTCATAGGAATGAATTGACGTGGGAGTGTGTAGTCTGGAGCGAAATGACATATGAAATCAAGGAGTGAATTGTCGCCTCTTTTTTTTGTATGAGGGCATTTTTTTTTGTATGAACGAACAATAGCCATATGAAAAAGCATGCCTTCATATGAAAAAAGAATGGGAAAAACTAAGTCCAAATTCTTTTTTTCTTATGAGAGCATTCTTTTTTCATATGAATGCAAAAAGTATACAAAAAAGGATGCCTACACATGGAACAAAATGGGAAAAAAATGACAGTTGCAAATTCTTTTTTTCATATGAGGGCATTCCTTTTTCAAATGAATGAAAAAAGCATACAAAAAAAGAAAATTGTCTCAAAAAAAGGATTTTTAAATGTTTAGAAAATGTACATTTCAGGGTAATTTTTCCAGAAATTAAGTGCAGAATCCACCTAATGTGGTCCTTGATGAGCAAGATACATTTGTTGATGTGTGTGCAGGATGTTATTTTTGTGGGTTTTGAAATTCTTTTGGAAACAAAATGAAACCAAGATGGCGGCCATATGAAAAAATATTGTTTTTTCCTCTAGAAGAAGGATTACCCCAATATGATAATGGATCCTTTTTCATATGGACTAACTAATGTTTTTTTGTTCCAAGCAGTCATACAAAAGACTGCACTGAGCATGCTCAGAAGAAATATTTCAAAATGTAATAACATTGGAACAAACTATCATTATCAGAACTGTTTAGTGAGTCTCTGAGCACAGGAGAGGTCCCAGAAGACTGGAGAAGGGCTCATGTGATCCTGCTCCCCAAGAGTGGTAGCAGGGAGGAGGCAGGGAACTACAGACCAGTCAGTCTTACCTCAGTAGTGGGCAAGATTATGGAGGCACTTCTTAAGAAAAGGATAGTGCAACACCTGGAATCTATAGGAGCACAGGATCTAAGACAGGGTTTACAAAAGGAAGGTCCTGTCAAACTAATCTCATAGACTTCTTTGACTGGGTAACCAGAGTGGTGGACCAAGGGGGAGCAGTTGATGTTGCTTGCCTTGACTTCAGTAAAGCTTTCGATACTGTTCCATATAGAAGATTGATTAATAAGCTGGGTAGGCTTGGGGTGGGTCAGAAGTTGGTCATCTGGGTGGCAAACTGGTTGACGGGCAGAAAACAGAGTGTTGGTAAACAGTATACAGTCAGAAGAGATGCAAATCACAAGTGGGTACCTCAGGGATCAGTCCTGGTGCCAGTCCTCTTCAATATCTTCATCAGTGACATTGCAGATGTACTGGAGGGTAAGGTTTGTCTGTTTGCAGATGACACCAAGGTCTGCAACAGAGTAGATGATCCAGATGGGGTGGGCAGAATGATAAGAGATCTGGATAAACTAGCAAAATGGTCAAAAGAGTGGTAACTGAGATTTAATGCAAAGAAGTGCAAGATCATGCACATAGGGAAGAGAAACCCTGAAGCCACCTATAGGCTGGGAGGGGAGTTGCTGGCAGTCACAAGGAAAGAAAGAGACTTGGGCATCATCATCACCGATGACCTGAAATCATCCAAGCAGACCACTAAAGCAGTAGGTAAGGCTAGGGGGATGTTGGGGTGTATTAGTAGTGGTATCACAAGTCAGAAGAGGGAGGTAATAATCCCTTTTTAAAAAACACTGGTTAGGCCCCATCTGGAGTACTGCATGAAGTACTGGAGGCCACACCTTCACAAGGACCTTAACCAAATTGAGGCAGTCCAGAGAAGGGCAACCAAAATGGTGCAGGGACTGCATCAGAAAACATATGAGGACAGATTAATGGAGCTCAATATGTATACCCTAGAGCAAAGGAGGGGAGAGAGGTGATATGACTGAAACATTCAAACACCTTAAGGGCATTAACAAGGTGAAAGAGTCTAACATGTTTCAATATAATAAAAATAGGAGGACAAAAGGACACAGCATGAGATTAGAGGAGGCAGATTAAAGGATAATGTGAGGAAGTTCTTTTTCACAGAAAGGGGTGGTGGTTGCATGGAACGGCCTACCTCAGGAAGTGGTGGCTATGAATACAGTGCAGGGCTTCAAACATGCATGGGATAGTCATAAGGGAGCAATACAGATGAGTATGTATAGATAGGCCATTGACAGAACAAAGGCCAAGGACACATTTATAAGTTGAAAAATAAATGGTCAGACTAGATGGGCCTTGCAGTCCTTATTTGCCATCAACTTCTATGTTTCCGTATGTTTCTATTATTATTTTTTCACCAAACCAGCAAAAGGCACATCTGTGGCAAAGCCCTTTCTATGCCGAAAATTTCAGATTAAAATTACAAACCATCTAAGCACTAAGTGATGACAAACAGCAAAAAAAAAACCAGCAATTTCTTAAAACATTTTTCCCTATCTGCATCTCAGAATCCTCACATGCCACCAGAACAAAACTTGGCATATCAAGAGATCTATCCCCCAGGACTGTGCATGCACAATTTTGTGCAAATCCATTGAATGGCTCAAAGGTATTAAAGCACAAAATTTGAGGTTTAACATAGACATTATAAAATCTATCTATCTATCTGTCTGTCTGTCTGTCTATCTATCTATCTATCTATCTATCTATCTATCTATCTATCTATCTATCTATCTGTCTGTCTGTCTATCTAGCTATCTATCTAGCTATCCATCTATCTACCCATCTATATTTATAAAATGGGTCTGGAGATTTCTGCATCCTGATTGGCTAAGAGGCTCCTTTGACCATGTCCTTATCAGGGCATATTTTGCCAATATGTACTTCTTATGCCAAACCAGGATGCAGTCCATGTAGTAGGAGATCTATGCCTGCCACAAAGTTTTGAAATCTTCTTGCAGCCATGTTAGTACCGTAAAATCAGTACTTGCCCTAACAGTGAAAAGTACAATTTTTCCACCAAGTAAACACTCCCAAGCATTACAATACATGATCTATGTCCCAGTATCATTCACAGACACTTCAAATCCCATTATGACCCGTATTTTTGTTCCTAATTAGAAAAGTTTCCTGCTGGCCTCTCATTCACAGTTCTCCCAGTGAATGTTGTCATCTGCTACTCCACAGCATGCCCCATTCACGCTGCAGTGCTGGATATTACATTGCTTCAATTCTTTGGTACTTCCTGCATTCCATGTCTCCCCCACCCCACAGAGACTGTAACTGAGAAGCCACTGTCATTGCTACAGGGTTATTATACCTATGCTGGTATGCTCACACTTTCCAGCTCAAAAAACACCACTCTCCTGCCTTGCAGCTTGCCTTTATAAAACATGGTCACTCAGACATACTTCTGCCAGCAGATGCCCTGATAACCACTGTCTGTGTATGATGGCCTGCAGTGGACAAGCTTGCTTGCAAACCCAGTCTGCAACTTAAAAACAAAGCATAAATAAAACTAAAATAAACTATATTAAAAAATGTTTGAGTGTTGGGAGAGGGAGAGAGAGAGAGAGAGCTTGGAAGAGATAGATAGATGCCAATGGCCTCTAGTGGTTGGATGTTATATATGGTCTCCAACTCTGCACTATAGATAGACTATTTTTTCTATGTTTTGCATCTTTAACACTTTTAGCATACTTTTCTTAAATAATTTATTTTTTTAATGGGGGTTCATGGGTGGCACTCATTTTATAAGTGGAATTAGACACTCTGAAGTGTAGTTTATGCACTCATAAGAGCACTTCTGAGGTGCTAAAGACACTCTGCACAAGTGTCTTGTTCCTCATTACGGACCTGGGGTGTGCTCTTATCAGCCCATAAATCACATCTTGTTGTGGAAAGAAAGAAAGAAAGAAAGAAAGAAAGAAAGAAAGAAAGAAAGAAAGAAAGAAAGAAAGAAAGAAAGAACATGGACAGGACTTGTCCTGTTGAAGATTCCATCATCTTTTTCCAGATATTTCACCTTATTAAAGTCATACACAATGGCCATTAAAGTCATTAATCACAGTTCTCCATGGTATATGATTTTAAATGCTGTAGTACATGATTTTGCCTCAGCAAGACCAATCTTTCTCCTGCAGCTATGTCCTGAAGGACTATGGCAGTTATCTGAGTGTTGAGAGTGGTAGGGTAGCAGAAATGTTCTTTGTGTGAACAGCAATTTTTTTAAAGTGTCAAAGGGTGGGACAATCAAGGTGAACACTACAAGGCTCAAACTCACAACAAAACATGTGTAGAGGTAGTGCATTTACCCAGGACATCCATTCAATTGCCACCAGTGCTGAGGAGAACTGGAACCTCTCCTAGCTCAAATCTAGCCACACTGTACTCCTGACTGCCATTCTTACCCAAATTTCCAAACAACAGTCCCAGTCCACATGGCAACCTGAACCTCACTTCTGACTGCCTCACCAACTCAAATCACATGCCATTCCCTATTTATAAAGGCAGACACTAGGGGACCAGTGACCCCAGTCACACTGCCTTATATGAGAGGACAGAAAAAAAGCAAGGCAAATCTGGAAATGATTGCACATGTGATCTAAAAAGATGATAATAGCCATCCTAATATATTAAATAAAACAAATACTAGGGGAGTGTAATATATAAAGATATGATGCCATTTCAGGAACTAATTAGCAGTGTCAGTTGCTCACCGGGTTGCACTCTTGTCTCTGATGCCTGAAGTTTGGAAGGCTGTGAGTTCTAGCCTCACAAAAGAAACATGGGTTAAATTCAAATAATCATATTGTAGTGAAGCATGAAGGGAATGTTATACTCCTGAGGTGCAGTCTTTCAGTTAAACTGAGGTCCCATCTGTCTATTTTGGTAGTTGTTCTGGTAGACTTTAAAGATCTCATGGCACTTGTCAAAAAGAGAAGGGGTATTTCCCCAGTGTCCTGTCCAAGTGCCCCCCTTTCACTAAAACAAATATCACCAACAGCTTAATGTGGTTCATTTACTGTGGATTTTCATCTATATCTCCCCCAAGAACAAGGCTCAAAATAGGCAAAACTGTCCAGCCCTCCTTTTCTGGTCAACAAAAACAATAAATACTGTGCATACAACAAATAAATAATTAGCTCAATAAACCTACTTGCCCTTTGGGCTCATGGATTATTGACTAATTAGCCCCCCGATAACATTATATCCCATATATAGGGGATACATGATGGGCACAAGTGTGATATGGAAAATATTTTCACTCCTTTAGCATGACCTCTGAATATTCACAAATGGCGAAGCCACTCATGACTACCCAGAAGTCACTATGCAGGAGTGAAAATGTTTTCCATATCACATGAGTGCACATCATGTATCTAATTTATACAATAGGAGTGTGTTTTCTGCTGTTTTTTGTTTGATGACATCACCACAGTGAAAATAAATGCAGGTGACATCACCACAGTGAAAATAAATCCATTTATTTTCACTGTGGTGATGTCATCACAGTGGTATTCCACTGCAGTGAGAATACATGTTTTTATTCAATGAGTTGTTTGCTCACACCTATTGTGTGTGTGTGTTATATATATATATATATATATATATATATATATATATATATATATATATATATATATATTGCAAAACAATTTGTTAATGCATCAGGGTTAAAGTGACAAAAGTAGGGAAATGTGGTGTTAGGGTTTGCAACTCTAACACCATTCCCCACCCTGCATAGACTGACAGGTGGGGGGAGGCCGTCTTGGGCCTTGTGAACCCTAATGGCCACCTAATGCCCACCCCATTCCATTCCAAAATTAGGTGACATGGTTACAGTATAGGTGAATATGGTGAGCATTAGGGTTCACAAGGCCCAAGACAGCCCCCTCCCTCGCCTGTTGGTCTGTGAAGGGTGGGGAATGGGGTGTTAGGGTAGGAAACCCTAACAGCACATTTCCCTATGTTTGTCGCTTTAATCCTAACTGATGCAGTAACAAAGTTTATTGCAATTTATTTCCTTACTTTTTGAGGTTGTTTAAAAGTATCCTTATTTTATGGTGAGAGAGCAGTGTTCTTTAGACCCTGCATTCTGATCCCTCCATTGAGGTAGTCTAACAGTATTCTTATATTATGGTGAGAGACCAGTGTCCTTTGGATCCTCCCCTCACATACCTCAATTGCCAAATAGTCATAACTCTTCCATTTCTACTTATTTTTACCCCAAATTTTCAACATAGCCATCTTATGACCTCACTGCATGTAACCAGTATAGAACATTTTGAAATCCCTGCCAAAATATAATTTTGTGCAACTTCAATGCCATTCTGCACTACAAGTGTGAAAACACATTTTGGAAAGGATTGAAAAATGGCAGCTATCTCATACATGAGGTGAGGTAATAGCTAGGCTATGCTGAAAATATGGGGTAAAAATATAGAAAATGTCCAAAGTTAAAGTGTATATAGTGAGATAGCAACAAATGCTCATAAGGCAGCCATATTCTTTAAATTTTGACCCAAATTTTCAGTGTAGCCTTCTTATGACCACACCTGATAAACAATTGTTGTTACACAAATCCTACCAGAAAGGTGATTTTATCAATGGACTGCAAAATCATCTTTCTGGCAGGAGTTGCCTAATGACAGTCATACTGGTCATGAGGCAGGGTCCCCAAGAGGCCATGTTAAAAATGTGGGGGCCAAAATATAAAAAAATGGCTGAGTTATGACCAAAAGTTGCCCCCCCCACTGAAACACATTCAAGTGCATTTACCTTACTTCACATTGCAGTCGCTGGTTCCAGCAGAAAGACGTGTCTTCGATCAGTGGAGTAGGTCTCTAACCTGGGACCTTATGAAGTAAGTGAGAGACAGTGGTGATGTCATGGCATGAAGTGGGGAGGAGGGTCCAAAGTGTGAGAGCAGGTGGGAACATGGGTGTGCTCAGTGATGGGTCATTTTTTTTTACAGGCTTTGATGGACCATTTTCTGTATTTACAGGTTTACACCAGAGAGTGGGGGGAATGCCACAAACCACCAATGAGCAACAGACAACAACATCGCAGTATGCTGGTGTGGGAAGTGGGTACCACTTGACACCAGAGAAAATGGGCAAATGGGAAGAATGTCATAATGGGAGGAAGGGTCCAGGGGAATAATCTAAAACCAAAAAAATAAAAATAAAACAAAATATCAACAAATTATATATATATATATATATATATATATATATATATATATATATATATATATATCATAAATGGAGATGGAGGCTGGAGGTGCCACTAGACACCAGGGATAAATGGAAAAGTGGCAGAATTCCACAATGGAGCTAAAACAAGGTGAGATGCCTTTTTTCTATTCCTTTTTTGTGACTTGTCACCTGATTTCTTTGTCAGGAGATGACAGAATCCTTTTTCATCATGGCTAAAAATGATTAGGACTTCTTCGATCAGATATCCTTGCAAGCAATCCTTTTTTGTGAGTTGACATAATCCTTTTTTGTAATGCAAAAACAGATTATGATATCTCATGAAAAAGGAATTCATCTTATGAAAAAGGATTACTGGCAGGGCCATGTGATTGGAAAAGTCCTAATCCTTTTTCGCATGATGAAAAAGGCTTATGACAACGCACAAAAAAGGAATCAGCTGATGAAAAAGGATTATGACATCTCATGAAAAAGGCTAACTTTTTCTAATCCTTTTTAATGAGATGTCCTAATCCTTTTTTGCTAGCTGATTCCTTTTTTGTGAGGTATCATAATCCTTTTTTATCATGTGAAAAATGATTAGGACATCTCTGACCAGATGGCCCTGCTGGTAATCCTTTTTCGTGAGATGTCATACTACTGTTTCATGATGTGAAAAAGGATTATGACAGCTCATGAAAAATGAAGTTGTCTGATGAAAGAGGAATACCGACAGGGCCATATGGTCAGAGAAGTCCCTAATCATTTTTCGACAGAAGAATCCCTGTTTCGTGAGACATCATAATCCTATTAAAGAAATAAAAATAAGCATTTTGAGGCCACATAAAATTAAGATAAGACACAGTGCAGTAAAGGGCATGCAGATGAACAAGATACATACTTGAATGTCTCCAGAAGACATCCCTGGGAAAAGTTATAACATTTTGGGGGCTAAAAAAAACAAGATGGCGGCTGACAAAAACTTTTTTTTTTCTGATGAACAAGGATTCTAAGACTCCTTTTTCATGAGGTGTCAAAATACTTTTTTCATCAGACCAAAATCCTTTTCCATTCCATGCATCTATCCAAAAGACTGAACTGAGCATGTTCAGAACTCACAATTTCAATATGTAATAACCTTGGAACACATTATTATTTTTTTCACCAAACCAATACTGGTTTATTCTTTGGGGCAACCTCATTCTACCCTGACCACAATTCCAAATGGTTTTGCTGCAGCACGATGAAGACAAAACAGCCCAAAAATGCAAATTTTAGTGTTTCTTCACTACGCTCAGTGTGAAATCTGCCAATAAGGTTGAAATGAAACTTGATATGTTAAGAGGTCTATCCCACTGGACAGAGCATTCTAAATTTTGTGCAAATCTTTTGAACAGTTGCAAAGTTGTTAAAGTGCAAATTTTCAGGTTAAGCATCAAAGTGCATACTCAAACCTAACTATTGGGGCATGACAACGCCCCACCCCCAAAAAATATATAAACATATATATATGTATTTTCATATGCACATGTGTGTGTGTGTGTGTGTGTGTGTATATATATATATATATATATATATATATATATATATATATATGTGTATATACTGGCAGCAGTATAGCCTAGAAGTTAGAGTAATGAGCTGTGAATGAGCTTGGTACATTCGGCAGACCAGACCTTGGTTTGATTCTCAAAACCTCCACTTGCATACTGTGTGACTCTGAGCAAGTCACTTAACCACCCAGTCCTCCCAGGTCACCCCTGAAAACAGGCTAAAAAATAAATAAATAAATTACACACATATGTGTGTGTGTGAATATATAAATATATATGTGTGTGTGTATATATATATATATATATATATATATATATATATATATTACATGATGAGTAGGAGCATTATATGCAAAATAGTCTCACTCCTGCAGAATGAACTATGGATCATCATGAGCATCAAAGGCACGAGTGAGAGTATCCATAGCTCACTGCAGGAGTGAGAATATTTTGCATATCACATGACCTGCACATCATGTGTGCAATTTATACAATGGAGGAGGGAGCTCCACAGTAACAATAACACATGTTATTTCCACTGAAGTGAGATACCTAAAGCTGATGTCAGCAGAGTTAAAATATCTGCTGTTAATACATTCCATGCTGATGTCAGCTTCACTACCACCTGCACTCCAAATAGCATCTCCTCAAAATCCACTTCCCTAAATTAAATCCCAGCTCACTCAGTATACAAATTTATATATAAAACACACTCACCTGAAAACCATTGAGCTAACAATAAAAACCCTGTTCTCCCCTTTGTATATCTATTCAAACTGAAAAAAAACTCCATTAAAACTCTCTTCTGTGCTATCCGACCTGCAAAAAAAGAAAATCTTTTAAAAGTAGCTTTTGGCAATGCTTTCATACCCGCCAAGCAGAAACACCATGGCTTCATCAGAAACCTGTTGTCAAATTAACAAGCTCACTCTAAAGCGAAGTGCCAAATCTGCAGGCGTACAAGAAGAAATAATTGACCTGTGCACTCAATTTGAAAAAGGCAAAGAGCCCTTACTGGACCCAAGCATCATGGAAGTCACATTTTTGATTCCCAAAACACAGGAATGCAGCAGACCTGCTAAAAATAAATATTTCTTAGACCCTGAATACATTCAAAAATATATTGTCAGTTCCAAAAATGATAATATAAGATGCAACACTGACATTGATGTTAACCACCTACTAAAGTTTCCATTTGGACAATCAAGTGCTAAAAATGCCCATTAAAGATATTCAGCCTGAAGAACCTGACAGCTTGCTTTGAAACTACTTTATCATGGCTGTAGAAAAAGATGGCTCTGAATATGAACCTTTAACACTAAGATCTAGACTTCAGAATATAGAGACACACCTCCATGAGCATGGCTATGCTGAATCTCTTTCAACATCTTTAAAATTTGAATGCACCAGACAAGTCATTATATAAAAACAAAAACATTTAAAAGAAATGGGTTTAGGAAACAAACCCAAAGCAGCAGATGATATAACAGATACCATGTTAGAAAAACTGTATGATTTGAATTGCCTTGGACCCAGTAACCCACATTCCCTAATTAATTCGATGTGAGTAATTGTCAACATGTATTTTGGAGTAAGAGGTAATAATGAGGCTCAAAACCTCAAATGGGTAGATGTCTGTTTAAAAACCAACACTGACAACACACCACACCTGGAGCTCTGCAAAGAAAGGCAAACAAAAACACATGGTGGGTCTAATCCCAAAGATACATGAACCATAAAACCTAGAATCCACCAGTCAAGTGACACAAACAATGACCAGTCCACAGTTACTTAATTTACAAAGAAAAGACCACACGAATGCAATCACTCTAAATCACCATTCTATTATGGAATTAACTATCCAATAAAAGAACAAGCCACTACCTGTTTCAAAAATCAAGTGCTGTGCATTAATACAGTAGCCAAAATAGCTAAAAGCATGATTGACTAAGCTGGACTTCAGAGTGATTGTCGACTCATGAATCACTCAATTCAAAAACACCTAATTCAAAAATTAACTGATTTCAAGGTGGCCCCCATGGATATCATGCAAATATCCAGCTACAAAAAAAGTTGAATCCATCAATGCCTACTCCACGATCAATGAAGCAAAACAAAAGGAGATATCAAAAATCCTAAGCATCGAACCAGAATGCAAACCAAGTATCTCAAAAACAGAACCTGCAGATCCTCCAAAAACTGAATTAACAACTAAATACCTTGGAACCTTGCCGTCTTGCTTCCAAAATCCCATAATCAATGCCTCACACATGACATTTAATATCATACAAGGTAAAGTAAAATATATCACTGTCGGAGTCAAAGCACATTTCTTCAGCTCTGGGTATTGACCATCCCCTTTTCTCACCAGGATCAGGAACTCACAGGAAAATGGCAGTGTGTATTATCTTCCATCTCAGACTCTTATTAGCAATGCAGGACAAACCAGAAGACACACCAATGAAGCCAACAAAATACATTTATTTACAATACTATCTCATATTGTGCTAAGAAGCACATGCTTTTCTGTTAATAAAAAACAGTTTCTCCACAACAAAAGTATAACACTTATTGGTAACAAGTATAAGTTTCTTCCTGAAAAAAAGTTGCTTCTGGAAAGAAACGTTTTTATTAACCAACCTCGGTGAACATAACCGAAGCGGACATAAAATAAACTGTGAAAAAATACACTAAGCACCATCACTGTGTATAAAATAAACCCTGCATCCCAAAAGAAATAAAAACATGTGAAAATATACTCAACATTCACCACCATATCATTATTACCGATTCATTACTGTATCACTTCCACCAATGAAATCTCACCCTAAAACACAAACCAACCAATAAAAAACTACTACAAACCACAAGAACCAATAAAGACACACACAAACAAAACTACCAATCAAACCCATATTTCACACACCATTCATAAAACCTCACCCACCACACTTTAAAGATACACACAACAAATATAACCTACAAAACAAATATGAAAGGAGCTTCCACCACATTTGTTCTATGTAAAAATCTTCATTAATGCATCATTTAGGGTTAGAACACAAAAATTCAGGAAATGAGACCTTTAGAGTTGCCCCATCCCCCCATGGATCCGCCCATCATCCCAAGATTGACAGCTGACTGGGTGTATCATCAGGGTTGTGAGTCCAAAATGTCGCCCCATTCCATCTGTAATCATATTCAAAAGCCACAGTAAGGAAGAATGGGGTGACATTTAGGCCTCACAACCCCAGTGACACACCCCATCAGCTGTCAATCTTGGGATGATGGGCAGGCCCATGAGGCGGGGGGATGGGGCAACCCTAAAGGTCTCATTTCCTGACTTTTTTTGTCTTGACCCTAAATGATGCATTAACAAAGTTTTTTGCATAGAATTTCCTTACTTTTTGAGAATGAAAAGAAAAGTAAAAAGTTGCACAAGTTAGTGGTAGTACAGCCCTTTGAGTCCTGTGCTCCCACCAACTTGCAAATTCCTGCCTAAGATAACAGTTCAAGTACTGAATATCATGGCCCAGATATTCAAAAGGGTTGCACATGGCACAACAGTGTTGCGCCATGCCCAACCCATTGATGCACCCCAGAGCGATATTCAAAAGGGAAAAGTGCACCTCACAAATCCCGATGCGCCAGAGCGCATCAGTAATGTATGCAGGCACAGGTGAGGGGGCCGTGCCCATGCATAACCTGCACAGCCCGATATTCAGCCCTGGATGTGCAGAGTCATGCATGTGCAACCCCTACCTGCACCTGCACAACGTTACGCCCACCAAAAAAAGGAACAAGTGATGGCCACCCACAGGTGAGCTGCCGCATTGCAGGGTGCAACACAGCAACTGCCACCTGTGAGTGGTCCCCTGAGTTCATGCTGCACCTGGTGGTGCCCCCATGCCCCTATTGTGGGCATCACTATAGCCCTCCCCCCAAGTCCAATATCCCTGGTGGTCCAGTGGACCGCACTGAGCCTGATCACGGGCATCATTACTAGGACCCCCCAAGTCAATATCCCTGGTGATCTATGTACCCCCACCCACTTGCCCACTGGGCCCCACCACCCGCTTCCCCGTCAGCTGGTGGATGGGAGCACCACCCGCCTGCCACCTCACGCCCACTGACTGACAGCTCCAGTAGGGCTGCATGCCTATGGTTCACAGCATGATATGGGCATGTAGCTCCTTATATTATTTCAGTCCAGATATGTGAATGAATTCATTCACATATCTGGACTGAGTATGGTATGGTGCTGCATGCCCATTGGCTCATGCTGTGAACCAATGGGTGTGCAGCCCTACTGAGCTGTCAGTTGGCAGGCGGTGGCGGCAGGCGGTTGGATGCTGCTTCCCCGCCGCTGACAGGGGAGGGGCAGTGGCCCAGTGGGCAAGGTATACTAGATCACCATGGATATTGGACTTGGGGGTCCCAGTAATGATGCCTGCGATCGGACTCAGTGTGGTCCACTGGACCAACAGGGATATTGGACTTGGGGGGGTCCTAGTAATGATGCCCACCATCGGGACACATAGAGGTCCACTGGACCACCAGGGATATTGGACTTTCTTTATATTACAGGAATGCCCATGATTGGGCTGCAGGGGGCATCAGTCCCCGATGGCTGCTGCCTGGCAGGGCGCCAGGTGCAAGTCATTGGGGATCGGCGCACCTGCATGCTAATGGCATGCAAATGGGGCTGTAATGAGATGAAAATGGCCCCCTGTGCACCTTGCATATATTATGGCCCCATTTGCATGTCCCCTTTTCAATATCGCAGGTGCTGTGCATGGCACAATGGCACTTGCACCAGCGCATCTCCATGCTCCACTATGGCCACTTATTGCTGGTACGGTACCATAAGCCATGCACAGTGGGGGTATGGTGCGATATTCAGTGCTGCTGCGCCATAGCACAGCTCCGTTGAATATCACCCAGACCACACCCCTGTGCAACAAAGTTGAGCTGCGCCCATGCTTGCGCCACAGCCTGGTGCAGTTTGAATATCCCGGCCCATATGTATTGCTGGCATCGCATATGGTTGGGAGTGTGGAGCCCACCACCTTGAAAGAAAGCAAAGTGTCAGTCACCAGAGTGGCATAATTCAACACCTGTTTACATGTCAGAAATCTAACAACTACAAATTATCTCCATGGCAGTAACACTAGGCACCCTATAAATGTGAAGCCAGTACCACAATGCAAAATGCCATATGCAAAACATAAAGTGTTTCATACAATATGGGTGCATCAAATGAATTTTCCAACATATAAACACCATAATTCACATGGACAGCACATCCTCTCAACATGCTCCAAATTTCAATGTAAAAGACCAAACTGTTTCCGAGATATAAATTGTGAATGTTTCCGGCTTTCATTCATCACACTGGCAGAATTCTACACCTATTAACATTTTACACACGTAATGACTGATACATACATATATGGCAGTAAGGCTAGCTACAGTAGTAATTTAAATCCACTATCACCTTGGAAAACACTCTCTGCAAAACATAAACTGCCTCACGCAATATTTCTCCAAAAAATTTTATTGTCTGACACCTAAGTACTATAATTCACATCTACAAGACATGCCGTCAACACCCTCCAAATTTTAAGTTAAAAGACCAAACCGTTTCCAAGATATTTAATTTGAAAAATTTTTAAAATTATGCTATCTGGTCCCTCCCAATCTGGCCATCTACTCCTTCCCTCACAATCAAAGATCACTATCAAAGAATCTTATGATCACAGAATTTGCAGGCTCACCATTAAAGAATAAAAAATGTTGAAACAATTTTTAGAGAAAAATACATGAAACCACAGCCATGACTTGACAGAACAAAGGCCCCTGAGCAGATTCCACCCTAGTTTGTCTTTAGAAGTGATCCCTGTGCTGAGAAAATTTTATTTTTCATGTGGCCATCTAGTCGCGCCCTCCTGATCAAAGATCGCGGTCAAAGAATCTCGAGATCAAAGAATTTGCAGGTTTGCGATCAAAGGATTTGCAGGGTTGTGATCAAACACTGAAAAATGTTAAAAGTTAATTCATAGGCAGAAATGCATGAAACCACAGCCATGCCTCAATAGAATGAAGCCTCTGAGCAAAACCCACCCTCATTTGGCTTAATAAGCCAACCCTGATCTGAGAAAATTGATTTTTTCAAGTGGCCATCTAGTCATAGCCTCGTGATCAAAGATTGCGGTCAAAGAATTTCGGTATCAAAGATTTTGCAGGCTTGCAATCAAAGAATTTGCAGGCTGCGATCATACAATAAAACATTTTAAAAGTCAATTTTTAGGCAGAAATACATGAAACCGCAGGCATGCCTCAATAGAACGAAGCCTCCTGAGCAAAACCCACCATTATTTGGCTTAATAAGCCACCCCTGACCATAAAAATTGTTTTTTTTTCAAGTGGCCATCTAGTCATGCCCTCGTGATCAAAGATCGTGGTCAAAGAATCTCGCGATCAAAGAATTTGCTGACTCGCAATTAAAGATCATTAGCAAGCCATGATCAAAGAATAAAAAAGTTTAAAACTCTATTTTTTGACCATTTTGAAAGAAACCAGAGGCATGGCTCAATAGAGGCAAGACCCCTGAGCAAAACCCACCATAGTTTCACCTCAGAAGTCCCCCTGGGCAGAGATATTTGAATTTTTCTGACCACAAACTAAAAACAAGATGGAGGCCATCACAATCAAAGAATTCCTCATGATCTAAGATTCTTTGATCATAAGCCTGCAAATTCTTTAATCATGAGGTGGGACTAGATGGCCAAAACCCCACTCTTCTTTCACAAAATAACAATATAAATTTCCCCATTGACATATAATGGGAAATTAAAACTTTAATAACTTTTGAATGGATTAATATTTTTTCACCAAATGAAATGTGGCACGTTCTTGACCCAAGCTCTTTCAGCTGACCAAAGTTGCAGCGCAGCATGCCACACAACAGCTGTGCAGTGCCATGGACAAAATCAATAAAGCTGCCAACATAACTGACGAAAGGTGCATTTTCAGCATTTTGATGTGCAAAAACTATAAGTCTAACTGAAATGAAATTTTGCAGATCAAGAGACCTACAATGCCCCACCACACATACCAATTTTCACGCAAATCTATTGAAAGGGTCCAAAGTTATTAATGAGCAAAATTTTGAGTTTAACATAGAAGAGGCGTCATAACCGTAAATATAGGTGCGTGACTGCTCCCCTATAATATATTCCATGATCGAGCATGTTGACATGCTGCAGTAAAGGAGAATGGGGGATGATTTAGACCTCATGACCCCAATGACACACCAAGACATCTATCAGACTGTGGAGGATTGGGGGTGGTGTGTGTGAGGGGTTCAGGGGTTCAACCATAATGTCTCATTTCCTGACTTTTTTTTGCTTTAACCCTAAATGAAGCATTAACACAGTTTTTTGCATAGAATTTCCTTACTTTTTGGAAAAATGTAATATAAGTAGTAAACTACATGCATTGGAGGGAGTGCAGAGCCCAGCTCCAACCAAGCTTCCAATTTTTGCATAACAAAGTGCATCTGGGCCCATCTTCCCACTTATGTAAAGCTACAGAGCCATAAAGCATAGATCTCTAGATCTGGTCAGATATACAGTTGTGGAGCTATAAAGTGCAATAGAAAGTAGCATTTAGGCTTTTTTGTACACTCTTTGCTTGTACCGACAGGATGCATGGTTTGCGTGACCAGTCTGAAAACATTAGGGAACATGCAGATCGGGTTCCTAATGTGCCTTTTGAAGATTTTGTGAAAAAACATTAAACGATTCAAAAGTTATTCAAAAAACAAGTTTACCCTTATAGTCAATGGGAAAAGTTAACAAGAAGTTCAACAGTGTTGCAAATGCAGTTTTTAGTGTCACAAATTACCCCTGTAGTGTCGTGAGCCTGCCATTTTTTTCAGTTACTGGTCACAGAAATGCTTGGCATTTAAATTTTGGACCCTCTAGGGACACAATTCTTTTTGTGTTCACCTAGTTGAGCCCTGAGGAAGCTAGCCATGTCTTTTATAGGGGGTTAAACTCCCCAGGAATATATTTTTCAAATTTTTGTAAACTGTAGTGTCTCAAAGTAGTGTCACACTTGCGACACTTTCATGATTTTTTTTTGCGATAGTGTCGTGATTTGTGACACTACTTTGCAACACATGCCCAAAAGAAAAGGAAATCTTTGCCACCCTGTTGAAAAACAATGGTTTGGTCTTTTGGGCTGCAATTTGGAGGGAAGACAGCCAAGATCCCACAGATGTGCCTATTTGTGGTTTGGGGACAAAATATTACAGGCCTGCAAAGTTACGGTACTCCAAATGTCATGATTTTTCCCATAGGATAACATTATGGTGTCCGCCGCGCCTTTCGGGGCCGGTATCTTGGAAACGATTCGAGATATGTACTTTTCGTGGAAAAAATGCTTAGAACCCCACTAGGTGGCTAAGAGTAAAATTAACCAGGAAACTAATAAATTATATGACATTCAATTTTTTTCCTACGTCATACGGTTCCTGAGATATAAGCAATTTAGTATTCCAAGTGTTCATTTTCTGCTCTGAGGCCCATTATTATGCATACATTCTTTGTATTCACTGGGTTTCTCAATGCAGCTTTTGGGAAAAAAAAGGCTGTGAGTTTTCATTACTGGTACAGTTAGCATTTTCACTTGTGTTTCCATTACCATTTGCATTAGTGTTCCCATCTATGCCACCATATACATTATCCTTTGCATTTTCGTTTGTTTTTCCATTTCTGTTTCCTTTGACATCATTGTTGCTGTTACTGTAAGTGTCTGGGTTTCCAATTGTCTTACCGTGACTGTGCGCATTATGGTTTGCATTTCCGTACATGCTTGCATTTGCATTTCTGTTTTCATTAATGTTTGCACTTGCGTTTCTATTACTGTTTGCGTAATTGTTTACGTTAGCATCCCCATGTGTGTTAGCATTTGCACTTTCATTTGCATTGCTGTTACTTCACTATTTATAATGCACATTCTCAAGAAGAAGGGAAATTCATGGCAAAAAACTCTGTTTAATGCATCTGGTAGGGTTGTTCCACAGTGACAAAAGTTAGGAAATTCAATGTTAGGGTTCACACCCCATTGCAGCCCACCCACCCCCGCCAACAGGCATCAGGGTGTGCGTTGGGGTTGTCGGTCCTAACTCTCATCCCAGTCTCCTATACTGCACCACCTCAGCTTGTTTACACATGGGATGGGGTAAGAGTTAGGACCGATGACCCCAATGCACACCCCGATGCCTGTTGGTGGGAGCGGGTTGGGGGTGGGTATCCTTACATCAAATTTCCTCACTTTTTTCACTGTGGAACAACCCTAACTGATGCATTAAATGGAGTTTTTTTGCCATGAATATATATATATATATATATATATATATATATATATATATATATATATATATTATAGAGCCGCTGTCACACCACTATATTTAGGGCTCAGCGGTCACTTACATACTAAAGTCAAACGTGTGGGAGTTAATAACTTTGGACCCGTTCAACAGATTTGCCTGAAATTTGGAAAGTGTGGTGGGGCATAAAAGATCTCTTGATTTACCAAATTGTGTTTCGGTTAGGCTTATGGTCTTTGCATATGAAAACGCTGAAAAATGCAAAATTATCTGGTTTTGGAGGCTGCTTTTGGGATTTTGGATGTGGCCCTGCCCATCTGTAGTGTGGCATGCTGCTCTCCAATATGGCTCATTTGAAAGAGCTTCACTGGCTGAACATGTCACTTTTCATTTGGTGAAAAAATATTAAGGCATTCAAAAGTTATAGCACTTTTAAGTCTATGTCTACGTTTTAAGTTTATGTCCGAATCTTGGGAAGTGGAAAGAGCTTGGGAAAATGAACATGCTGCTTTTTGTTTGGTGAAAAAATATTAATCTTTTCAAAAGTCATTACAATTTGAAATTCCTATTATATCCTATGGGAAAATGTATATATATGTTTGGTATGTTAATGAGAAAGACCAGATGGCCCAAATTGAGATGACCATATCTCAATAACAGTTTGGTCTTTTTACTTGAAATTTGCAGGGTGTTGAGGGGATGTCATAGAGATGTGAACTATGCTGTTTAGGTGTTGGGAAAATAATATGTTGCAGAGATATTCAATGACATAATTGACAAAGTCTTAGCATTGAAGAGTCAGCCTGCAGTGGAATTTTGTTTGTGTATTGCACGGTTCATGTGATATTATGAAAGTACTGTAACAAGGGTTGAAAGAGTGCCTGTCCAGTGCTTTTTGGTTCCCATAGCTCAGAAACGATGTGAGATATGGGTATGGTCTGTGATTGTGGCATAATATTCATGCTATCATGGTTACAATGACACTTGGATTGTTTTTCTAGCTGGTACAGATCCCAATATATGGACAAATTACTGGTACAAGCATTTGGTGGCCAGTAGGAATGCTGCATTGCTCTGTAGCCATGCGTAAGTGGCAGCGCAGGCCCAGAGGGCCCGCTCTCACTGAGATGCATATTGTTATGTAGAAATGGGCAAGTTGGTGGGAACACAAGGCCCTCTCCCACCAGAGTGATTATTACATTATTATTATAGTGGCGCGGTCACGCCACTATAGTTAGGGTTCAGCAGTCACTTACATACTAAAGTCAAAAGTTTGGGTGTTAATAAGTTTCAACCTTTTCAATGGATATGCTTGAAATTTAGAATGTGTGGTGGAGCATGGTCGATCTCTTGATTTGCCAAATAGTGTTTCAGTTGAACTTACGGTCTTTGAGCATGAAAACGCTGAAAAATGCAAAATTATCCGTTTTTGGAGACAGCTTTTGGGATTTTGGATGTTTCCCTGCATGGCTGTCATGTTCTGTGCTGCTCTGTGACATAGCTCATTTGAAAGAGCTTCACTGGCCGAACATGACACTTTTCATTTGATGAAAAAATATTGAGGCATTCAGAAGTTATAGCACTTTTAAGTTCCCATTATAAGTCAATGGGAAAATTTATATGGTTATTTTGTGAACAAAGTGTTGGGTTTTGGCCATATAGTCCCTCCTCATGATCAAAGAATTTGCAGGCTCACAATCAAAGATTCTTTGATCATGCATCATGAGTGAGGGATGAGATGGCCCCATTTAAAAATCCATTTTCTCAACCCAGGGGTGTCCTAGGAAATCACATCAGGGTGTGTTTTTCTCAGGGGGGTTCATTCTGTTGAACCATGGTGGTGGTTTAGTGCAATTCCTTCAATTTTTTGATTTATAAGGTTTTTAATTCTTTGTTCATGAGCATACAGATTCTTTTATCGTGAGATTCTTTGATCGCGATCTTTGATTGCAATATAGGGAGAAGATGGACAGGTTTTTTATTATGGAATAGATAGGGAAATTTCACTAATCTTTGACATTGAATATCTTGAAAACAGTTTGGTCTTTTTACTTGAGATTTGGAGGAAAGAAAGGCAACATCCCACAGATGTGCATTTTGGTAGTTTGGTCAAAAAATATTAAAGGGCAGAAAACTTACGCGCTATGAAATTGACACTTTTTCCTGTAGGATAACATTACGGCGTCTGCCGCATTACAGGAATTCTTTGCCGCCCTGCTGCAAAATAACAGTTTAGTCTTTTGGGCTGAAATTTGGAGGGAAGAAAGTCAACATCCCACAGATGTGCCTTTTGATGGTTTGGTGAAAAAAATATTACAGGGCGGCAAAGTGACAGCACTCCGCAGTTGATGCTTTTTCCCATAGAATAACATGGCGTCCATCATGCCTTTCAGGGGCCCGTATCTCGGAAACAGTGTGAGATACAGACTTTTTGTCTCAAAAATGCTTAGCCCCAGTGCAGAACTAGCCAGGAAAGTCATAATTCATAAGAAATTTTATTTTTTCTTCTACGTCGTACGGTTCCCAAGATATAAGCGATTTAGTATTCCAAATCCTAATTTTGTGCTCCGAGGACCATTATTATGCATACATTCTTTGTTTTCACTGTGTTTTTCAATGCAGTTTTTGGGGAAAAGAAGGGGATGCCCTTTCATTTCTGTGCCAGTTAACGTTTTCTGTTGCTTTTCCGTTACCGTTTGCATCACCGTTTCTGTCTACGCCACCATGTGCGTTACCGTTTGCATTTTCATTTGTGCATTTCCATTTCTGTTTCATTTGGCGTTATTGTTGCTGTTACCATTGCAATTTGCATTTGCAATTGCGGTACCATGCCCATGCACGTTGCGGTTTGTGTTTCCTATGCACTTGCGTTTGTGTTTGCATTTCTGTTACCTTCGGCTTTATTGTTGCTGTTACCATTACCATTTGCATTTACAATTGCGGGTACTATGACCATGCATGTAACGGTTTGTGTTTCTGTATGTGCTTGCATTTGCATTTCTCTTTGCTTTGGCATTATTGTTGCTGCTACCATTACCATTTGCATTTACAATTGTTGTTCTGTGACCATCTGCCTTACAGTTTGCTTTTTTGTACGTGCTTGCTTTTTTCTTTACTTTGGTGTTATTGTTGCTGTTACCATTACCATTACCATTTGCATTTACAATTGTGGTACCATGACTGTGCATGTTACAGTTTCCGTTTCTGTATGTGCTTGCATTTACGTTTCCGTTTCTGTTTCCTTTGGCGTTATTCTTGCTGTTACTGTTACTATTTGCATTTACAATTGCTGTACCATGTCCTTGTGTGTTACAATTTGCATTTCCATATGCCCTTGCATTTGCGTTTCTGTTTCTGTCACCTTTGGCGTTATTGTTGTTGTTACCGTTAGCATTTGCATTTCCAATTACAGTACAGTGAATGTGCGCATTACCAGTTGCATTTCTGTTTGCATCTCCATTTCTGTCACTGTTCACTTTGGCATCACTTTGCGCTTGCATTTCTATTTCTGTTTGTGTTACCATTTATGTTTGCATCACCATGTGCATAACCATTTGGACTTGCATTTGCATTGCACTTACTGTTACTATGTCACACAAAATCACATGGTGGGAGCACTGGGCCTGATGGACCCCACGCTCCCACCAACTTGTGCAACTTTCTACTTTTCTATTCTTTCTTAAAAAGTAAGGAAATTCTATGCAACAAAACTTCATTAATGCATCAGTTAGGGTTCTTTGACAATAAAAAAAGTGAGGAAATTTGATTTTAGGGTTCCTACCCCTTGCACCCAACCCCCAGCCCACCCTCTCCAACAGGCATCAGGGTGGACATGGGAATCATTGGCTCCAACTCCTCACCCCATTCTCCCACACTGCACCACCTCAGCTTATATACACATGGGATGGGGTGAGGGTTAGGGCCAATGACCCCACTGTACACCCTGGATGCCTGTTGGTGGGGCAGACTGGAGGTGGGTGCAATGGGTGGAACCCTAAAATTTAATTTCCTCACTTTTTGTTGTAGAAGAACCCTATCAGATGCATTAATGAAGTTTTTTGCATAGAATATATATATATATATATATATATATATCTCTATATATATATATATATATATATATATATATATATATATATTTTCTATGCAAAACTGCATTAATGTATCATTTAGGTTAAACCACAAAAGTCAGGAAATGGAAAATCTTTAGGGTTGCCTTACCCCTGGACTCACCAATCATGCCAAGATTGACAGCTGATGGGGTGTGTCATTGGGGTTGTGAGGCCTAAATGTCACCCATTCCATCTGAAATTACATTCACAAACCACGGTAAATAAGAACAGGGTGATATTTAGGCCTCACAACCCCAATGACACACCCCATCAGCTGTCAATCTTGGAAAGATTGGTGGGTCTGGGGGGGCATGGCAACCCTAAAGATTTTCCATTTCCTGATTTTTGTGGTTTAACCCTAAATGATGCATTAAAGCAGTTGTTTGCATAGAATGTCCTTATTTTTTGTGAAAGAATAAAAAAGCAAGAAATTGCATAAGTTTATGGGAGTACGGGCCCTTCGGGCCCTGTGATCCCACCAACTTGTAAGCGTATGTCTATCATTAAAACCCTCCGAATTTCAATGTAAAACACCAAACCATGTCCAAGATATAACATGTAAAAGTTTGACATTTTCATTCATCAGTGATACAGAATTCTGTACCTGTTAACATTTTACAGGCACAATGACTGAAAACTGCATCCATGACACTAAGGCTAGGTACCCTATCAATTTCAAGCCACCAGCACAATGCAAAACACTGTCCACAACACGTAAATTGCATCACTCAATATGTCCGCAAAAATAATTTTCTCTGACATGTAAACACAGTAATTCAAATCTACAGGACATGCAAAGAACACCCTCCAAATTTCAATGTAAAAGACAAACCATGTCTGACATATAACATGTTAAAGAATGACATTTTCAGTCATCAGAGTTGCAGAATTCCATACCTGTTAACATTTTATAGGCACAATGACTGAAAACTGCATCCATGACACTAAGGCTAGGTACCATATCAATTTCAAGCCACCAGCACAATGCAAAACACTGTCCGTAACATGTAAATTGCATCACAAAATATCTCCACAAAACAAAATATTCTCCAATATGTAAGCACCGTACTTCACATCTAAAGGACATGCCGAGAACACCCTCCAAATATCAAGTAAAAAGACCAAACCATTTCCGAGATATTTAAACTTAAAGATTGGTGAAGCTGCCCTAGCTAATACATTATAAAATCTGGCCATCTCGTCCCTCCCTCCCGATCTAAGATTGCGATCAGAGAATCTCATGATCAAAGAATTTGCAGGCTTGTGATCAAAAAATTTGCTGGCTCATGATCAAACAATAAAAAAAGCTGAAACTTGAGTTTTTGGCAGAATTACATGGAATCACAACCATGACTCAATAGAACGAAGCCCCCTAACAAAAGCCACCCTCATTTGTGTACTTAGGCCACCCCTGTGTTGAGAAAATTGAATTTTTAAAAGGGCCATCTCGTCTCTCCCTCGCGATGCAGGTTCGTGACCAAAGAATCTCGCGATCAAAGAATTTGCAGGCTTGCGATCAAAGAAACTGCAGGCTCACAATCAAAAATTAAAAAAATCCATATGAGGAGAGGCTAAAGGAGCTTAATATTTATACCCTTGAGGAAAGGATGGAGAGGAGGGACATGATAGAAATGTTTAAGCACCTCACTTGAATCAATAAAGTCCAAGAGGGTGGCATTTTTCAGAAAAAGATGTGCAAGAACAAGGGGACACAATTTGAAGATAGAGGGGAGACAGCTCAGGGGAAATGTGAGGAAGTGTTTTTTCACAGAGAGGGTGGTGGACGCATGGAACAGCCTTTCTGAGGAGGTTGTGGAGTCTAAAACTGTGTGGAGAATTCAAGAATGCATGGGACAGACATAAGGCAATTTTTGGTGGGGGTTAGGAAGAAATAGGCTGTTGGTTAAATAGGATCTGCAGCTTATCCTCTAGGTAGGGAAATGGGCAGACTAGGTGGGTCAAGCGGTCCTTATCTGCCATCAAAGTCTATGTTTCTATGTTTCTAAATGCTGAAACTCGACTTTTAGGCAGAATTAAACTAAACCACCGCCATGCCTCAATAGAACGAAGCCCCCCCTAACAAAACCCACCTACATTTGTGTACTTAGACCACCCCTGGGCTGAGAAAATATAATTTTTAAAAGGGCCATCTCATCCCTTCCTTGCGATGCAGGATCATGATCAAAGAATCTCGCGATTAAAGAATTTGCAGGCTCGTGATCACAGAAATCGCACGCTAATGATCAAAGAATAAAAAATGCTGAAACTTGACTTTTAGGCAGAATTAAACAAAAAACAAGCAGCAATTATATTTCATTATGTCAACATGTGTATGCTCTGTCAGGTAATTCACAGAACAAAACATACATTCTGTTTCCTAATCTCTTAGAAATTGTTACATGTTCCAAGTAACTGAAGTTATTGCAATATTCTTTAACATGTTTTTTCTCCAATTAAAACATATTTTCAACAGAACAGAAGAGTTGGGCTTCAAGAAACAACCCTTATTATGTACAATTTCTTCCACAGCTGATAATAATTAAAACATGATATTTAAAGGGGACAGGAATTTGTTTTCACGCTCATTTTCATATCAACCAACCAGGTGGACATAAATAAAATTATGTTCATGTTAAAAGAGACTTGTTTGAGTTTTTTTATCTATGTTTCAGCCTTTTATGTGTAACTAGTGCTGTTACAAGTATCCAAATTCTAAAATGTCATGAGAGAGTCTGAACGGATGTTGTTTATTGGTGAGCGTGACCTCGTTCATTCATTCCATGTAGTTGCTAGTTTTACTTCAATGTGGGTACAGACTAAATATGAATTACTTTTAATTGATGAAACATTAAACTTTCTGTTTATATTTTCATGACTTCTTAATTTGTGAAATCGTGGTTTAGAACTGTAATGTAATTTGTGTTACAGAAACTGAACCGCTTATGAATATAGGTCTGTTCTTCAGGTAAACTCCCAGTGTTTGTTCCCCACAAATGTAAAAGTAATTTTCTGTTTGAATTAATCTACAGTAATTCATTATGTTCTCTAGTACAACTCATTATACACTATTCATTTATTTATAACTGATAAACCTTTCTTATGTTTTTCTTTTTATTGCTATTATTTTGCATTCACTAAAGCTGTATGCGGGTGTGACTAAGAGATCTTTACATCTGTGATGCTTCTAATATGAATTACGAGCTGTAGCATCATATATTCCTAAAAAAGCAACACACAGAGTTTCAGTCAAGTACAAATGCATTTGCATAGCTCTCAAGTTGTGAATGCATTACAAAAAAATCATTATATTTGGGATTGCACGTCTGGTATTCCATGTTTTGATTTTATAATTCGTTTAGTGCAGACGTTTTATTTCACGCGTCATTTAGTGATCCTTCCCTCACTTAAATTCCCTGAAGTAACAAAGTGTCAATTAACTGCTGACTTGTATGTATTGCACCTTTTTGTTAAAATTACCTGCTTTCTGTCTAAGTCATCAAGTTCCTGATTGCAAGGCAATTTGGGGGCACTGAAGGCATGCTGAATCCCAATTCTCTTCATGCTGACTGTGCAGGAAGTATTTATGAGGATCAAACTCCTGCCATTGTGGAACTAACACAGTTATACAGTATATATATATATATATATATATATTTGTGTAATTTACCTTTAAAGTATTGTTTAAAATTGCTGTATCACCATGCTGCATTTTTGGTCGGTAAGCACAATGTAAATGTTCTGGCATCTAGAGCCTGAATGAATGTTTTCATACTGAAATATAAACAACATTGAGGTAATGGTGAGTGTAATCTTAAACAGTAAAAGTGACCCAAGCCCCAGCTGCTGCTCACCCATTATACTGGTGGCTAAGAGGGCTCAAATACCCTGACTCTGTGCCAATCACCCTCTCCCCTTGCACAACATTCGCACACCATCCATGAGTCACAATGACTTCCCAGACACACACCACCTATACACCTTTGCACTCTCCCATGAGTTCCCTAGTCCTGTTTCATTGTAAATTCCAAGCAAGGAATTTGGAAATAAAAAGTTGCATGCACACATCACACCCATGCTGCATTTGTCAGACTGTGCAGCAGAACCACATCACAGCAGCACCCTTCAAAGTGACTCACAGAAACCAGCACCATCACGTACCCTGACAATTCCAACATATGCCATCCCAAACCAGTGTCATAATTCCTAGCCTCCACAGATCACAACACCAACACTGCCGAAGCCTGACCCCAACCTTTATTATACTGATCAGGTGTTGGGGTGGAGAGGAAGCCAGATGATGTTTAGTTGGTACCTCAGTTTGATTTTGCACCTATTTACTTTTCTGCAGTGCTATGAATAGAAGTTGCCAACTGTAATCCATACTGCTGATTAAATATTTCAAATACTTTGGTTTCTCATTGTATAAAAAAGTAAAACTAGAACTAAAAAATAACTATAAACATAGTTTTTGTCTTTTTATGTGTTATCAAATTGTGCTCCAAGTTACACATCATGTACATTGTTATGGCCTCTCCCCCATACCCATTTCTGTATATAGAGTTCCATTAATAATTTTTGTAAGTTGTTGATCTTATACATCATAAAACACTAGCAATATGCCTCGATAGAACAAAGTCCCCTGAACAAAACCCACCCTCATTTGTGTTCCTAGGCCACTCCTGGGCTGAGAAAATAGAATTTTTTAAAAGGGCCATCTCATACCTTGCTCGTGATCAAAGAATCTCGCTATCAAAGAATTTGCAGGCTCGCAATCAAAGAAGTTGCACGATTGCGATCAAAGAATAAAAAATGCTGAAACTCAACTTTTAGGCAGAATTAAATAAAACATGCCTCGATAGAATGAAGTCCCCTGTACAAAACCCACCCTCATTTGTGTTCTAGGCCACCCCTGAGCTGAGAAAAAAGTATTTTTACCTCGCAATCAAAGAATTTACAGGCTCGTGATCAAAGATTGTTAGCGAGTTACAATCAAAGATTTTAAATGTTTAAAACTCTATTTTTTGAACATTTTACACTGATCCAAAGCAATGGCTTGATAGAACGAGGCCCCCTGAGTAAAATCCATCCAAGTTTTACTTCAGGAGTGACCCCTGAGCCGAGCTATTCAATTTTTTTCAGTCAGAATTCAAAAACAAGATGGCAGACCTGGCGATCAAATAATTCTCTGGGACAAAGATCCTTTGACCACGAGGCTGCAAATTCTTTGATCACCAGGCCTAAACCTCATTCTTTGTTCACAAAACAACCATATAAATTTTCCCATTGACTTATAATGGAAGCTTAAAAGTGGCATAACTTTTGAATGCCTTGATATTTTTTCAACAAATGAAAAGTGGCATGTTCGGCCAACCAAGCTCTTTCAGAAGAGCCATCTCACAGAGTGGCACACCACATGATGGCCACAGACAAAATTCTAAAAACTGCCTGTAAAACAGGATAATTTCACATTTTTTAGCATTTTCGTGTGCAAAGACTACAAGTCTGACCAGAATGAAATTTGGCAAATCAAGAGATCTACCATGCCCTACCATGCATACCAAATTCAGGGAAATCTGTTGAATGGGTCCAAAGTTATTAACATGTAAAATTTTTACTTTAACATAGAAGTGCTTTCATAATAACCTTAAATATAGTGGTGCGACTGCACCACTATAATATATATATATACATATATATATTATTTTAACCCTTTACCTCACCCCCCCACACAACCCCACCCCTATTCATACACCAACAGCTGTCAGAATGTGCCTTGGGGTTGTCGGCCCTAACCCTTATACTATTCCATTTGTAAGGACGGTAAGATGGTACAGTATAGAACAGTGGGGTGAGCATTCACACCAATGACCCAAGGCACACCCTGATACTTGTTGGTGTGTGGACAGTGGGGATGGGTTGGGTTGGTAGGGTTGTTTTTGGAGTGGTGAGGTGGGGTGTTAGGGTTGAGAACTGTAACACCATATTTTTATTCTTTTGTCACTTTAATATGAACCATAACTGATGCATTATCAAAGTTTTTTGTAATGAATTTCCTTACTTTTTGAAATAGTATAATAGTATCCCTATTTTATTGTGGGAGGGGTCCTTTGAACCCTGTGCTCCAATCCACAGTAGATGTGCATATGTATGTAGGTGAGGAAGTGCAGAGACCAGAGGGCCCTGTGCTTCCATGTGTAGAACATTGACCACATTAACCATAGCCATCGTATTACCCCACCTGATGTACCCCAGTACAAAGCAATTGTGAAATACATGCCAAATAAAGAATAATGGATAGGCAAGTGTGTGATATGACTTTTTTCACATCTGAGGTGTTTGATGATCCATAAACCTTGAGAGCAAAGCTCAAGAGGTTTATGTAGTCATCAAACATTGAGGGTGTGAAAAAATAATCATAGGCACACACTTGCCTATCTACTATTTTTTTATAATTGCTGGTAATTGCTGTTAAATAGTAAAAGTTGAAGAAATAGAACAAGTGAATTGTTAATGTTTAAGAATTTATTTTTAAAAGACAATGTTTAGCAGTGAAATAGTAACCACATTAAAATTAGGCAGAAATTACTTGTTTTTTGCTTGTAACTTTTTTTTTAAACTCAGAACTGCAGAAGAACTTACTCGAATGCTGATCAGGGCTTCTATATGTTGACAAGATAGACAATGGCTAACTGGAAAAATGCAAGTAAAACTATGCCCAAATTATATTTTTAAAACTAGAACGCATTTTAGAAAAATCATTTTCAGATAAAGAATAGTTCCCCTGGAGAAACTGAGAGCTGATAATGGGTCTGAATGGAGTTGTCATGGCAGCATAGTTCAAGGGTTGCTATGGAGATCCATGGCATTAAAAGAAAAGGGAAAGGTTAGGGACCATGTGAAAACTTCACTTGACTCCTGGGGTACTGGTGCATCTGTGACAGGACTCATAAAAGAGCTATTCATAGGGAAGACTCTGAGATGAGGTGAGCTGGAGATACTTCTGAATTCTTCTTAAAAAAGCTGTTTGTGGGAGAGAAACTGTGAGTGCTGCTCATGATGTGTTGGGCACGAACTGCTGCTGAATTCTCTGAACACAGAAAATGTGAATCTGTGAAAATGCCATAACAGCCCAATTTCAGGTTGTTATTATGGCATTTGTTTGATCTAATAAAACGAGTTATTAAAGGGGGTCACCAGTAATTATAATTTAATTATGCACAACTGCAATGCCATTCTGCACCACAGGTGCAAAAACATATTGAGGGTAGGATTTGAAAAGTAACAGCTGTGACATAGATGAGGTGGGGTAATAAGATGGCTAAATAGATAATCTGGGGTAAAAATATTTAACATTTCCAAAGTTATGAGCATGCATAGTGGAATTGTAATGAATGGCCATACATTTGACACAGTTTCATAGCTTGACCCCAAATTTTCAACATAGTCTTCTTATGACCCCACTTTGTGAACCCCGTAGGTGAAAAATTTAAAATCTGTGCTGAAACACCATTCTGCGCTACATGTGCAAAAACACATTTTGGATGTGAAAAATGACAGCTGTACTGTTCATGAGATGGTGTGAAAAAATGGCTATTTTGAAAATTTGGTGGCAAAATATTGAAAAATGCCAATGTTATACGTGTGCATAAAAAACAGACACACTTAGCTCGGGTATTTTTAGGAATTTTCTAATGGGTGACCATCCTCAACAAGGCTGTGTTTCGATCAAGGGAGTTGATAACATCATAGTGACCTCAAGAGTGAATATCAAGAGGTCTATATGATGCCATCAACTCACAAGATGGAAACACAGCCTTCGTTATGGGTGGTCATCCATCCACTGTTTTATACATTATATGGTTAGGGCTTATTGTGGATAGAAACTGTAGCATTTTATATTTACCTTTTTTTTGTTATATGGTGCTGCTCTGCTTGCTTCAGCTTCTCATGCTCCCATTTCCTCTGGTTTCTTGGTCAGATCATGTTGGTCTGAGAAAACTCCTTCTGGCTGTTTTGTCTTTCTGTGGTCTCAATGTTAAATTTTTAAAACAAAAGAATGTAATTTTCTTTTGTGATATGGAGCCATGTTTGACTCTTTGTGTGCCGCAAGGTTGGTCTGATGCTCGGCACTTATTATACCATGCCGCCATGGTTGCACTGTGTTACAGTGGGTCTCCGTCGAGTGAGACATCAGGTGACAGAACAAGGCTAAAAAGTTGTTGTACTATCAATGTGATGTCAAAACAATAGTACAACTTTTTTTGACCTTTAAACTGTCCTACAACAAGATTTAGAAAAATGCTGATTTTCTAATCCCTAACATTATACTATAATATATTTATTTTAATGGCATGATAGTGCAACTATAGTTAGTGTTGAATGGTCACTTCTATGTTAAACCCCAAGTTTTGCACTTTAATAACATTGCTACCATTCAAACAATTCACATGAAATGTTGCATGCAGAGTCAGGGACCAACGATCTTTTGATGTGGCAAGTTTTGTGCTGTCCATTTTGCAAGTGTGGAGACGCGGATTTTGTCTATTATGAGTGCAAATGCAAAGAGGTGCTCTGAATTTCTGAGCCCATCTTTGCATTTGTGCTTGTAATAGACAAAGTTGGTGGCTAGCCGTAGAGGTGAGAGGTGGGCAGTGCCAGTTGCCAGCTGGAGAAGGTTGGAGGGTGCTGGGTAGGCTGGTACTGCTGGGTGGGGGGCCACTAGACTACCAGGTAGTGGGAAATGATTATCTATTTTATTATGATGGGGGGCCACTAGACTACCATGTATATGAAGAATAATGGTAATTACATACAGATCGGGGGGCCACTAGACTGTCAGGGATATAAAAAATAAATATAAATCAAATACACATGGGGGGCATTTGGCTACAGGGATAAAAGAAACCAATATTAATAAAATATAGATTGGGGGGCACTAGACTACCATTGAGACAGAGATCATTATATATGTCATGATGGGGAGGGGGCAGCTAGACTACCAGGGATATTGAAAACATATTTATTTTTATTTAGATGGGGCAGAGCGAAGCCCCCTGAGCAAAACCCACCCTCATATAACTTTCTAGTTCAGCCCTAGGCTGAAAAAATGTATTTTAAAATCTGGCCATCTCGTCCTTCACTTGCGATGCCCAATCGCGATCAAAGAATCTCATGATCAAAGAATTTGCAGGCTCACGATCAAAGATCATTAGCGAGCCACAAACATAGATTTTAAAAGCTCAAAACTCTATTTTTGGACCTATTTGGATAAAATCAAAGGCATGGCTTGATAGATCGGAGTCACCTGAGTAAACCCCATCCAAGTTTTACGTCACATGTGACCCCTGAGAGGAGATATTTGTGTTTTTCCGATCAGAAAAGCAAAAACAAGATGGCAGACCTCGCGATCAAATAATTTTAAAAATCCTCGGGACAAAGATTCTTGAACTGCGAGGCTGAAAATTCTTTGATCACCAGGCGGGACGAGAAGGCCAGAACCCCATTCTTTTTTCGCAAAACATACATCTAAATTTTCCCCTTTGACTTATAATGGGAAATTAAAAATGGCATAATTTTTGAATGCCTTAATACTTTTTCACCAAATGAAAAGTGGCATGTTTGCCTACCAAAGCTCTTTCAAATGAGCCATCTTGCACACTACACAACAGCCATGATGGGCCATGTCCAAAATCCCAAAAGCTGCCTCCAAAAATGGATAATTTTGCATTTTGCAGTGTTTTTGTATGCAAAGACCGTAAGTCCGAACGAAACACAATTTGGCAGATCAAGAGACCTACCATGCCCCACCACACATTTCAAATTTCAGGCAAATCTGTTGAATGGGTCCAAAGTTATTAATGCCCAAACTTTAGATTTTAGTATGTAAGTGACCGCTGAACCCTAACTACAGTGGCACGACTGCGCCACTATAATATATATATATATATATGTGTATTATGATGGCACAATAATGCCACTATATTAAGGGTTGTGTAAGAAGTTTAATGTTAAACCTCAATTTTTAACACTTTAATAACTTTGCAACCATTCAATGGATTTATATTACATTTTGCATGCGTGATCGTGTGTGGTAGATCTGTGAATTTTCAGATGTGTTTTCCCTTTGATTTTGCTGTTTTTTCTTTGAACTTGGCTACTGTCCAGATGGCTTGGACATTTTGTTTGAAATTTTCAGCGTAGAAAGGGACTGGCCTACAGAAGTGCCATTTGCTTGTTTGTTTAAAAAATATTAATCCATTTTAAAGTTATTTTATTTGACATTTTTTTAAATTTGATTCTGAGTATGCTCAGTAAGCACGTCAAAGATAGTTGTATGTAACCAAAAATGAATCCATTTTTTTTTATGCGGCCAGTCCTTTTTCATGAGAAAAAAATGCTTTTTTATTTGCAACAATCTTGTTTCTGTTTTTTTCTAAAAATAAAAAAATGTTCAAAAGCCACAAGAATGACATCCTGTAGAGAGATCAACATATCTATCTGGCTCATTGGAAACCCTTTTGTTGGATGCTGCACTTAACTTTTTTAAACATTACACTCAAATTACTTTTTTGTTACATTTTCAATCCTTTCTCGTGACTCACTTTCTCAATAAGCAATTCAACATAGCAGTAAAAAATGAAAAAGGAATCCTTTTTCATTTGTAGACAATCCATTTTTGAGAGGAGAAAAATCCTATTTCCCTGGTGTCTAGTGGCGCTGCCCCCACACCTCTTATCACAGTCCCTGTACTGTTTATTGTTTCCCTCATATTTATTGGTGCCCCCACCCTCTAATCACCATCCCCATAAATATTTTTTTTTTCTGGTGTCTAGTGGCATCCCCCCACCCACCAATCATCATCCCCATATTGCTTATTTCCATGGTGTTTAGGGGCACCTCCCACCTTCAGGTTGCCATTCCCATACTGTTTTTTTCATTCCCCAGTGTCTAGTGGCACCCCCCCACCCTACTGTTGCTATTATGCCTGTCATAGACAAAATAGTCCCTCGAGGTCTTTTTTTGTTAAACCTGTAGAAAAGAAAATGGTCCCTCAGAAACTGACCTCTCCCACCCCAACGTCTTACTCAGCACTCACCATCCAGTACCACACTATACACCCCACACACCCTCACTCACCTGAACAGATCCCATGGTGAAGATCCACTCTCTGATCAAAGACACATCTTGCTGCTGGAAACGTTGACTGTTATATGAGAAAATAAGTTAAGTGCTGTTCAATGTATTTCAAAGGGGTTTTCAAGTTTGTGACATACTTTTGCCACTTTCGCATAATGTGACACTGAAATTTCAATGTGGCCTTTTTGACACTCCACCTCCTGAACAATGAAGGAGGAATTATGCAAACATGCCCAGTAAGACAATTTTGTGGTCGCTTGGCAAAATCACCTTTCGTGCGGGATGGAAAAATTTGCACCTAGGCCGGTCCGGTGGCACTGGAGGTTGAGGTGCTGGTAACTACAACTCAAGCCATGCTGGCAACCCTGGTTTGGGAATACGCCCAGGTCACTGGGGGTTAGCAGGGGTGAGAGATGATTGAGCATCTGGAGGACAGCTCTCCTTTCTTGGGGAGGGAGTCTGTGCCATCCCTCTCACTGATTGCCATCTGGTGGTGGCTGGAGGGCAGCATGAGTCAAGAGGGCATGTAGCCAGCATCTTTACTTAAGTGGGGAGAGGGTCAGTGATAAAATGTGAAAAGGGAGCTGTCAGGCTCCATGCTGTGCTCCATGATGGCCCGATGCATCCCTGTGGCTGCCCTGACTTCTGGATTATGATCTGGGGGAAGAAAGTTGATGCTCCTCTCTCTGACCCCATCACGGGGGAGTTAGCCACGGGGGAATTACATGGTTGGTCAGGATGGGAACACTTGGGCAGGGAAGATGAGCACCTCTGAATTAGGGGCCATAGCTGCCTGACAGGATCCAGGGAGTATAAAAATCTATACAGAAAAATAAAATTTGCACTTAACTTGTTCGTGAGGCTATGTTGATAATTTGGGGTCAAAATGTGTAAAATTCCAAAGTTATGCACATAAGTTTAAATGTTACTATGCTCACTCATAGCTTTGCTAATTTTATATATACTGACCCCAAATTTTCAACATAGCCAGTCTTTTTACACCATATCATGAATGTGACAGCTATCATTTTTCAGACCCTGGCCAGACTGTGTTTTTGCACCTGTGGTGTGGAATGATGTTTCCATGCTGCAGAATGATGTTTTAGCATGGATTTTAAAATTCTGAGTATGGGATTCATGAATTGGGGAAATAAGAAGGCTATGCTGACAATTTGGTTTTTGTTTCACTACAAATGAAAGTGCAGGGCCCTCTTGGCTCTGTGCTTCCACCGCAACTTACATGTCCATATCTATGGAGGGATGGGAGTACATGGCCCTCTTGGCCCTATGCTCCCACAAGTAAAAGAGGATACAATTATACTACCTCAAAAAGTAAGGAAATTCTTTGCAAAAAAAAACTTAATTAATGCACTATTTAGGGTTAAGACAACAATGACAAAAGCAAGGAAATGTGTTTTTAGGATTTCCAATCTTAAAACTCCACCCTCACCCCTGAAGCAAATTAGGGGTAGAGTCTTCTTTGGCATTGTCAACCCTAAAGCTCATCGCATTCTAAACACTCCTGAAACATATACACCTGTGTCAATCACATCTGAGCTTTCTTGCTATCACAGTGGTGTGAACTTTAGGGTTGACAATGCTGTGGAATACTCCACCCTTGATTTGCTTCAGGGTCCAAGCAAAAAAGAATGGCACCAACCATCAAAAATTTGCAGATCATATACACAGTCTTTTAATGACAAAAAAGCAGTGCTAGAGACAAAGTAGAGGGGTACTCACACCAAAGTTCAAACCTCCTGACCAGTTTAGCACTTGTGTGCCTCCTCGGAGGATTGTAACATCATTGCACATTTAACCCAATTAAATAGTTTGTTCACTTACAGTGACAATAACAATTAATCATTTTTAAAATATAGACAAATATATAAAGTTATTAAAAAAGTGCACTAGTGTAAAAATGTGCAAAAATCATACATGTCGCCACATCACATATGAAATTATCAAGTAAAAGGGGATCTAATATTGTCCCCATTGTATTATTTTAATAAACTTACTCTATTTTACTTCATATGTAATTAAGGAGACATGTAGGTCAAATTCAATTACAATGCTAAATTCCAGCACAACTATAAATGAAAAATATTTGCTACATAATTACAAATGCCTTTTTTAGATCCTAAGGTATTAAAACTGTAGCCAAAATTACTTATTAAAAGTGACAATAATATGAATGTTCATTAATATGTGCAAAAACTATACAGTGATTTACATGTCTATGAATCACAGATTCTTTTATGAATGACAGTGAGAAAACAGACAGAATCACATCAGCGAAAAAGGTACTATATTAAGACATCTATTTCATTTTGAGGAAAGGGGACAGATCGAATGCCTCATTGAGACCCAGCAATTTCAGTGCTCCTACACTAATTCATAAATCCAAAACTCTTCTTTTTGTAGGAGCCTAATCTCTAGGTCTCCTCCTCTGGGTCCTATGAATACCCTCTCAATACCCTTAAAAGAGAAGGCATGTCCAGATCCACTTGAAGAAATATGTTTGTAAAGTGTATTTTTCTCAACTTTACAACTTTTTCAACAGCTTAATCTGGTTCAGTTTCAGTTGGTTATCATTTGTATTCTCCCTTCTTCCACCTGGTCACCCCTGAAAAAGGGACATCTAGTCTCAGTGGGCCAACCAGGTCAACACAATTCAATAAATAAATACATTTAATGTTACTCATATGTATGTCTATGTGCTCTTTAAGCATTCTGGATGTCTTACCGACTAAAGATGTGCGAAACTGCTAAATTTCATTTTGCTAAATATATTGCATAATTCTGTCATTTCGTGAAATTTTTCACTGAAATTCACCCATGAAGTGTGAAATTTAGTCCATGGAGCATGAAATTTCACCAGTGAAATGGGGAAATTTGCCACTTGCAGGAGAAATTTTGCCATTTTCTGGTGAAATTTCACATTTTGCGGGTGAAATTTCCCAGCTTTGCACCCTGCAAAATATTTCTCAGAGTGGGCAAATTATGCGAAATAATTCCCTCAGCAAAATTGCCTGCTTCATGGGAATTTCATCCACAAAATGTAATTTCACAACATCTATATTACCAACATAAAATGCACCACAGGAACAAGCTGATAAATATATGACCCCTGTTGTGGTGTCATTGATAAACTGTATAATGTTATACTGTTTTTACTGTTAACTGTGCCAAACTATGTACATTTCAGACTGATATCACAGATTTTACACTGTTTACAAGGAAAATTGTCCTTTGGCTGTGGCAATTGCCAAGATGATTTCTGTTTTGAATTGGCAAAAGTGAATGGAACAAGTGGTCCCTTAAAGTTCTATCTCATCTGCATACAACTAGGTTTCATGTTAGGGGTAGGGGTAGGGTTTTAGGGTTGGAAACACTAAAATCACATTTCCCTACTGTTTTCAGTGTAGTCTTAATCCTAAATGGTACATTAATGGAGTTTTCTGCATTGAATTTCCTTACATTTTGAGATAGTATAATTGTATACTCATTTGCCTGTGTGAATGCAGGGTCTGGATGGCACTGTGCTTCCATCCATCCCTACTTTTGTCACTGTAGTCTTAACTCTAAAGGTGCATTAATGGAGTTTTTGTAACTGTATATATATATATATATATATATATATATATATATATATATATAAAACAGTCCCTTTTCATGAGCTGATAAAATCCCAGTCCACCAGTCAATCCTCTTTTGCGATACAGCAAAATCCTTGACCATCACTCAATCCTTGTCCGCAAGAAGGGCCATCTGGTCACAAAGTGATGGTCAAGGATTTTGCTACCTCACGGAAGGGGATTGCTGGCAGACTGGGATTTTGTCAGCCTGTGGACTGGGATTTTGTCAGCTCATGAAAGGGGATTCAAAAAACCAATCCCGTTTTGTGAGATGACAAAATCTCAGTCTGCCAGCTGATCCCCTTTCACGAGGCAGCAAAATCCTTGACCATCAGTCAATCCTCATCCAAGAGAAGGGCCATCTGGTCACAAAGTGATGATCATGGATTTTTATACCTCTCGAAAGAGGATCGGCTCGCAGATTGTGATTTTGTCAGCCTGAAAAAGGGGATCAGAAGTGAGTCACGGACAAAGAATTTTAAATTTGAAACTGCCATTTTCTGGCCAAAACAAAGCAAACCAAAGATACAGGTTTGCACAGGGCATCACCCTGAACAAATCCCATACCTTATTGCAACAAGAAGTCACCATTTGAGGAAGCTATGTCATTTTGTTTGTGGGGGAAATGAAAACAAGATGACTGCTCGCAGACAAGGAATTTTTCCTGACAGATGAGGATTTTTTTTAATCCCAGTTTACAAACTGACAAAATCCTTGACCCTGAGTCCAATCCTCTTTCATAAAACATACATATAAATGTTGGAGTGAACTGGGCATGCCCAGAACCCCAAAATTAAAAATTAATTAACTTTGGAAAGAATTAACATTTTTCCACCAAACCAACACTGGATTGTTCTTTGACCCAAACTCTTTCCACATTCCAAACTTTAGAACAAATATCCAAATGATGTGGTCACAGCACAATGGGCAAAAAATGTGTCAAAAGTGGCGTAAAACACGTTTTAAAGTGCTTCACTGCACAGAAATTGCAAATCAAGAGATCTACCATACAAGACCATGCATTCCAAGTTTTGAGCAAATCTGTTGAACATTTACAAAGTTATTAACTTGCAGAATTTGAGGTTTATCATTAAAGTGCCTATATATATATATATATATATATATATATATATAAATATATATATATATATATATATATATATAAATATATATATAAATATATATATTAACAGCTTTTAGTAGGTTGGAATTTCAGAGAGCTCTCACAGCAGACTGTCTCCTACAGCTTCCTATACAGACTACCCCAGAAATTAATTTCGGTGCTTGTCTTTACAGTAAGCACTCATACTGAACTCAGTCGGTGGCTGGCCATGGTGGTGAGAGGTGGGCTGTGCCAGTTGCTGGCTGGTGATGGGTGCTGGGTGCTGGGTGCACTGGCATGGCTGGGTGTGGGGCCACTAGACTGCCAGGGCTCAATATTTGACACAGTTGTGGTCTGCGACTCAGGGGTCGGGGCACAGGTGGGGGGGATGACAGTGGCACCCTGTGGGTCATATTCCTACAGGAGATTCAGGGGCTGGGGTGTGGAGGCCCTGTGGGGCATTACATGTGCAGGGATTCGGGGGCAGTTGGTGTGGGCAGCCCTGTGGGGCACTTACTGTATGGGGGTTGTACAGTAGGGGGATGGTGCAGGATCGTGGCCCTGATTCCAGGACTGTTTGTGTGGAGCCCACTGGGGCAACAGGGGTGGTCTTGGCATGGGAGCACATGGACTGGGTTCTACAGAACCCTTGGAGGAGGGATGTAAGTTACACCAGCTAAATGCAGGTGTAACTTATGATGCCAGTCCTCCTCCGGGGGTTCTTGTAGAATCCTGATATTAGAGTCTTTGTTGCTGCCCTTCTGGAATGGGGTGCAACAGCTGCCATAAATCCCCTAGTGCCATGTCGCAGGGGGGTTTATGGGGCAAATGCTGGCATAACAGCTGTTCGGCGCAAGTGGCCTGTGACATGTCAAAGGCCACTTTGTAGAATAGCATAAGTCGCAATTGCTGGTGTAAGTTGCTACTTGTGCCATTCTACTTGGCGCAAGTGCTGTTACACCAGGTGTAACTTTATTAGAATCTGTGCCTATGTACTTTGCCTCACTTCATCTTGTTTTAAGCTCCAAAGGCAGATTTTGCTGTGATTCATGGGATTTCAGGTCACATGGGTTCTAGATTGTTCTGCACAGCCTCAGTTCGGGGTAGTGTATGTAGGAAGCTATCGGAGATAGTCTGCTGTGAGAGCTCTTTGCAATTCAAACCTACTAAAAGCTGTAAAAAAGCATTTTTGAGTATTTTATTTTTGCTCAAACTTTAGTTCATCGATTGTAGGAAACCCTCCTGTGCTCATATAATAGAGCGTTTATTGTTTGTGTGTGGATTTTGAATGTTAATGTACAACGTTCAGTCTATGTACTGACAGGCACCAGAAGTGTGCTTTGGGGGAGGGGCATATCTGTGGTGTAGGTAGATTAGGAGAAAAAGACAGTTCTTTCTGTTTTGGTGATATTTTTCTTCTATAACTGTGTTAATGTACACACAGTAATATTTTCAATAATTCTTGACATTTTTTTGCTGATTGATGTGGTGCAGCAGTGCATAATTTTAGTTTGTTTAAAATATGTGGTTATATTACTGAAGTTTTCAATTTGCTACGCATTAGTGTGTGTGAGTGTGTGTGTGATGCATGTCATCAAATCAGACACCTTTTATTGTGCCACATAGCAAATACAGCCATGTGAACCTGCTATTCACTGCAGCTGTGTGATTTTTGTACTTCTTTGTGGTATCTTTACTGGTACTAGTACTAGAGTGACTGTTACTGCAGTACACTACCCCCCCCCCCCCGCGGCCCACCCCAACCGACAAAGGTATTCTTTTCCAGATTTGAATTTCTGACAGTAAGCACTGGTTAGGTGTTGTGCCTTTGTGTCTGCATCTCTTCGGTGCTCAGCACAATCTTAATCTGTCTGTGCATTTGCATCTCTTTAGGGCCCAATCTCCATCTGTAACTTTAGTCACAGTTGTTTCTTTGGCTTCCCTTCAGAGTACTGTACTGGTGTGGTGCATATCTCTGAATGAACATTGTACTCATTAATATGTGTTTTTAAGTCACGGCCATCATCACAAGTCACTCATGATACAAATCATATTCTTCATCATCACGGTCACAAATGTAGTCACGATTCACGATCACATCACGAATCACAAAATGAATTGTTTTACTAGTTACTTGGATGTATTGTAATCCTGTTTTGTAGTATCTCTCCATGCTTCACCACCCCACAACTGTACTCATTAATAAGAGTTTTTAAACTGGGGAATTTTGTGCTACAGCTCATCGGGGAAGTATAGCCATAGGCATTCACATTCCCATACAGTTTCATATTGGTTATCTCACACCGAATCACATTATTCATCATCACGGTCACAAATACAGTCACAAAACATGTTTCATGATCACGTCACAAATCATAAAATTAATTTTTTTTTTACTAGTTACTTGTATGTATTGTGAGCTTGTTCTATAGTGTCTCTGCAGACTTCACCCAATCACCACCACTGTACTCATTAATAAGAGTTTTTAAATTGGGGAGTTTTATGATACAGGCTCAGCTCATCAGGGAAGTACAGCCATAGGCATTCATGTTCCTTCCTGTACAGCATGTGAGTTACAGTAATGTAAGTAGTGGTGGGTGAAGTGGCCCCAATTCGCTCTGCGAAGTGATTCACTGAGTAATGCTGAATCAGCATTGTACTCCACAATATGAAGCGGAGTACTTTGTGTCATAATGAAGAACATGAAGTCCATTGAAACCAATGACTTTGTGTTATTCCGCCTTCCCCAAATCACTTCTAAACCAATTTTAAGTTGAAGTACATAGAAATCAATGTACTCTGTCTCACTTCACCTTGTAATTGAGCTCCAAATTAAATTCTGCAGTGATTCATCGGATTGCAGGTCACATGGGCTCTAGATTGTTCGGCACAGCCTCAGTTCTGGCCTGGGTAGTGTGTGTGCAGTCTTAGCTGGAGACAGTTTGCTCTTAGAGCTCTGCGATTCAAAACCTCTAAAAGCTGTTAAAAATGCATTTTTGAGTCCTTTTTTTTTTCGCTCAAAATTTAGTACATTGATTGTAGGAAACCCTTATATTGCTAAAGGTTATGAATTTGCTACACATTACTTGTAGGTTGTGTGTGTGAGCATGTGTGTGATATATGCCATTAAATCATACACCTTTTATTGTGTCACAGAGTAATTGCAGCAGTGTGAACCTGCTAGCTACCACACCTGCATGCATTTTTTGTACTGTTTTGTGGTATCTTTACTGGTAGTGGATTGTTACTGCTGTGCACTAATCCCCCTACAGGCAAAAGGTATTCCTTTCCAGATTTGGATTTGTGACTCTTTGTGAGCACTGGTTAGGTGTTGTTGTGCCTTTTCATATGCATCTCTTGAGTGCATAGTGCAATCTTAATCTCTCTGTGCATTTGCAGTGCACCATTAATTCTGGGAGACTTTGCAATTCTTGTTACACTCTCATTTCACTTTGTCGGCACTGGGGAATTTTCTGGACACAAGACAGTAGCATTTTGGTGATGCACATTAATTCTGGTGACTGTGTGTGACCACTGATCGCATGACTGAGTGCTCCATTAATTCTGGGAGACTTTGCATTTCTTGTGTTCTCATTTCAATTTGTCAGCACTGGGGAATTTTCTGGACACAAGACAGTAGCACTTTGGGGATGCACATTAATTCTGGTGACTGTGTGTGTGTGTGTGTGTGTGTGTGTGTGTGTGTGTGTTTGTGTGTGTGTGTAGGGCTGCCACTATTGTTGTCACCTCACCTCAATTCATGTTAGGTGGAATGACAATGTGAAGTAATAATCATTTCACGGGCACTTCGCAGGGTGGAATTTAAATTTGCTGCTTCTCTATTCCACAAACATGCCTTACTCACTCAATATATTGTTGCATATTGCTTTCTTTGCCCCCATGTCTCTTATATTATGCTGCAAGCACTGACGGTGGAACTGACAGAATACTGCAAATGTTGACTGCTGAATTCATTTGCCCACTATGTCATTACCTCAGTCACTCATTCAACATTGTACCAATGCACCAAAGCATGGAGACGCCTAACATACAGGCAAGCCATCACAATTCTAAAAACCTCTCTCATGATATTTCTATTAATACTGCTTCTCCTCTCTGGAAATGTTCACCCTAACCCTGGACCACATGGTTCAGTGACCCAGAATAGAGCCACGGGATCCCTCACTCTCTCATCCATTAATGTCTGTAGCCTTCTTAGCAAACTCGATAACCTCTAGACCTGGATCAAACAACACAATCCTGATATCCTCTCAGTTGTTGAAACATGGCTAACCCCCAAGATCCCTGACTCTGCAGTAGCAATTCCTGGATACTCAATCTTCAGTATGGACAGGATCTCAGAGAGGGGCGGTGGCTGCGCCATCTACCTAAAAGATTCTCTCATGGGTCATGCAATCCAAGTTCCAAACCCAGGTTCACCATCTCAAATCCTCACTATTAGAGTTCTCCTAGGGGCCCATAACAAAAATATAACTGTAGTCTCTGTATACATACCCCCAAAGAACTAGAATACCAGCTTCAATAACTTAATGGAATGCCTTAAGGGTCTACGTCATAGTATGGAGACAATAATAATGGGGGACTTTAATATCAACTGGCTTTCACCCAAGAGCAGCATCTATAAGGATACTGTCACTGCACAGCACCTCACACAGCTTGTCTCCTCCCCCACTAGAAACAACTACAGGACAGTGACCAGCACCCTAATAGACTGGATACTGTCAAATCACCCTGACCGAATTACCAAGGTGTCTGTCCTCCCAGACTCAATTAGTAACCACTCACCTGTGATCTGCTCATGGGCTATTAATACCACTAAGCCCCCCCCCGAAAATTATATTCACTAAAGTGCTAAAGCAGGGTCACCTGCACCTACTAAAATCACATATAAGCAGGCTTGATTGGTCTAAAATTGACACTCTCAAGGACGTAAACAAAGCACTGGAACTGTTCATTAGACTCTTCACCACAGCCTGTGACATTTACACACCACTAGTAAAGAAGAAAGTCAAAGGCATATCAAACCCCTAGATAAACTCTGAACTACTAGCCCAGCTCAAACTAAGGGACCTTCTCTGGCACTGCGCTTGAGCCACAGGAGCAAAGAAAGACATTCAACAATACAAAGCAGCAAGAAATAGCTGTACCAGGTCTATCCGCAATGCCAAAAGCAAACACTTTAAAGAGGTACTTTCCAACTCCTGAGGTGATGGGAAAAAATTCTGGAATAACATGAAGGACCTCACAGGGAAGGCAGCTAAGACACCACTAACTATGCTTAACATTGATGGTAAACCTACACTTGACCTTAATACGATCTCTAACACATTCAACAATGCATTCTCTAACCTGAGCAGCGTCCTACCACCTGATTTCTTCAATGTCCCCACCACCAGCTCCACCTAAACAACATCGTCCAGAGCACACCCTGCCCCACAGTTCTCCTTCCAAGTGGTCCCTATGCACCTAGCCAGAACCTATATTCGTAAGGCCATCAGTAAACCAGATACAATGGTGACTCCCTTGATCTGAAGCTACTTGCATTAGTTCTAGATGAAGTCCTTGAACCCCTGACTAAGATCTTTAACCTTTCCCTAAGACTGGATCAATTCCCAGCACCGTGGAAAAAAGCAACTATCACACCAGTGTACAAAAATGGAGACAAGACACTACACACAAACTACAGGCCCATCTCCATCCCCCCATCTAAGGCACTCGAACGTATAGCCTCTGTTCAACTTGTGGAGTTCCTGGATAAGTCTGAAATCCATTGCCCTGAACAACATGGTTTCCAGAAAGGGCACAGCACCACCACAGCACGGCTTGAATTCACTAGTTTCCTCCATGACACCATCGACCAAGGCATGTGTGGTGGGGCGGTATTCATTGATCTAATGAAGGCCTTTGACACCGTTAACCACCCACTACTTCTCGATCAACTGTCCGCCCTTGGCCTCTCGAAACATGCAGTGAGCTAGTTTGCTAGTTATCTAGGAGACAGGGCCCAACGTGTCGGGATCACTGGAGTCACCTCAGATGAAAAGCCAGTCCTCTCAGGTGTCCCCCAAGGGTCAATATTAGAACCACTACTCTTTTCTCTCTTTCTTAATGGTCTCCCTAGAGTCTGCCAACAGAGCATATTACTTTATGTGGATGATGCAGTAATATGTTCAAGGAACCGTGATACTAGCCTGCTAGACAGTCATCTTCAAAGTGACTTCTGGTGCACTGAGGATTGGTTCCGATCACATAAATTGGTTCTGAACTTTAGCAAAACTAAGACTATGACACTCTACAACCCACGGAGCAAGTACAAAACTCAGCTCCTCAACATCAAGAACCATGCAGGGGCTTCACTTCAGCATGTTCCTGAGTTCAAATACCTTGGCATCACCCTGGACTGCTCACTTTTGTACTCACATCATATAGATAATGTAGCAAGAGCTGCCAATATATGGATTGGCCTGCTCCACAAGCACAAGCATTGCCTGACCCCTGAAACCCTTAGGCTGGCTATCTATAGCTCTATCACCTCCATCATTGACTATGGTCTTGCCATCTATGGCTCTGCCTCCCCTACGGCTCTCCATAGGATATCTGCGACTCTCAACAAAGCCTGTAGGCTCCTTACGGATGCCCACCACCTAACTCACACCTGTGACCTATATGCCCAGGCTGGATGGCTACCTCTCCAAAGCCGAATACAGTACCAGACCTGTCTTCTCACGAAAAAAATTCTCCTTGGGCATATGCTGCCTGGAGTTGCAAAACTCCTCACTGCCCAAAGCAGCACCCAAACTACAAGAAGAGTTCTACAACAGATGTTCCAGGTCCCCAGATGTCGGACCACCATGGGGCAGAGATCATTCTCACACAGGGCACCTCAGTACTACAATACCTTTAACAAAGAAGCACTTACAACTATGACTCTTGGTCACTTTAAAAGGGAACTATGATGCTCCATTACCTCAACCACGCAGTGTGACTGCTTCTCCTAAAGCGTGGTCTTCACATAGTACCGGTGACAGTGTTGCTCTGGGTTCCATCATCCTGTGCCTCTTTTGACATCCAGCCCTCCACTACTCCCTTCACCCACCCCTCTCCACTCTGCTGATGCTAGGCCTTAGCCACCATGACCAATCTCATGCCACCCGTCACTTCTACCTGACATTGACGTTGCCTGCTCTTTCTTTCCTACCACTCTCCACTCCAAATGCAGCTCACCATCAAAATTTATTCATACTGGTTATTGCTTCCTCCCTCTGCAATCCACTATACTTGCCATGCTTAATTCGACTTTGAAATGTAATTTATGTATCAATTGCTTCCTTTGTATTGTTGTTCCCCTACATCCTTTGACGTGGAACCTTTGTAAATGAGCAGTTCCTGCTCAAAGGTACTTGTAATCCTAGAGTTTACTAAATAAAAAAAAACATACACTCAGTATATGTCATACACACTCATTTGCCTGCTTTTGCCACATACCTTTTACTGTATGCTGTATTAAAAAAAAAGTAAACAAAATGTCAACCAGTGAAAGATGCTGACCACTGAAATAGAAAGCAGACTGAGTCTGGGTCCTGGACAAGGAGTAATGAGTTTCAAACTTCTATACAGTACTGTAGATGCCTGCTCTATGCGACAATGTTGTTCCCTTCTTTGCACCCATGTCTCACATCTTATGCTGTCTTCTACTTACTGAACTGGTAGCTGTAAAGGTAACATGCTGAATAATAAAACTGAAATGTAAACACAGAAACGTCATCCCCAACACAAACTCCTGTGACAGATGCTGCCACTCCAGTCAAGTCCATGGCTGTGAAAACCAATTGTGACTTGTGTTGATAGCTGGCATAAAGACTAATTTAAATGTATTTCCTTTTATACAGTAAGCAAAATGTCGACCATGAGTACACTTAGGACTGCAGTACATTCCTATAACTTGAAAACCATAAATATCTCAGGCACTGCTGCCACTGATGTCACATACCTGTGGTGATGGGGGCTAGTGACCCATAGTAACTCCATCTCAGTGAGGAAGGGGATCTGTGGAAGAAGCTGACCAGGTGATAACTGGTAGGCATGGCAGTGAGGTCACATTAGCATGACTTGTTTTTGACATTAATGATTTAACCTCAGCTTTCTTTATTTTCTACAGTATACTTATCAGTGCTTTAGCAATGGAACACATACAGGACCAGTATAGACTTTTAACCATTCTAGATGGTGGTGCAGATTTTCTGTTTGACTTTACAGCTACTCCAGTGCTCAATAATTTGCACTGTATTGAAAAAAAAAAGAAAAAACAACACCAACCATTGAAAGACATGACCACTGAAACAGAAAGAAAACTGGATCCTGGTCCTGGACAAGGAGCAATGAGTTTCAAACTTCTACACAGTACTGCAGATGCTTAATTTATGCAACAATGTTGTTGCCCTTCTTTGCTTCAATATTGCATATTGTATGCTGTCTTTTACTTACTGCACTGGACGTGTAAAGGTAACAGATGCCGACTGCTAAAACTCACTACCTTTACATGGAATCTGTTTTCTGATCCAAATGGAATGTTTTTAATTTTGGATAGTTGAATCAGAAATCAGATTCACATGTAAACCTAAAAAAACCTCTTTCTGTGATTTTTCTGATAAGGGTAGTTAATCAGATTCAAATACCTGGAAATTATCAACTGATATATAGGATAGTGGATGGGCAACTATGCACAGCCAGTGTGCTGTGCCATCGAGGAGTTCTGATTCACTGTTACCTGGGAGAGAGAAGCTCGAGAGGTATATGGGAATCAGATCCCAAAGATGACACAACACACTGGTTGAACACAGAGTTGCCCATCTGCTATTCTATATAGTGTATGGGCATCCATGCCTATTTTGGACATTGCACTTTGTTTCAGTGAACTGGTGGTTGGGGAGGCATTTGAGGGCTGGTGGTAGGCTCACATTACTGACACAGTGTGTTGCAGATGTTTCTGCAAGTTCAAGTTTAAAAAACAATTTCCAGCTTAATTGGATATGGGGAATTAAGTATGTGGCAGCATTCCAAATTGTTCTGCTGCAGTGGTGGTATCACTACTGCAGCAGAACAACATAATGATGTCACTACTGCAGCAGAACAAGCATATTCCAGGCATAGAGTTCCATGCATAACAGCATTCCACCATACACTATAATCAGATAATACACTCATGTAAACAACACAATCTGCAGAATCAGTTAAATCAATAGTGAATATACAACTATAAATATAGTATTTGAAATGTTACCATTGAAAGAGGAACCCATGTAAAGAGATTACATCTATTTTTTCTGTGGTTGATTGACTGCTGTTGACAAGGGGTTACACTATATTCATGAAGTAAAGAATTAAAAAAAAACAGTCTGTTTGTAATCAGTTTCACAGGCAATTTTATTGAGTTCTTACTTCCAACTGTTACCTGATGTAAGTTGTACATTTATAACATCAGTGTTATGTACTGTATTTAATCATGTCTAATATTTGAGTGTGTTACTTACTGAACCAGTCATGTGTTCTGTGGTACTCCAACTGATGCTTTCTATCGTTTTTTAGTTTTTTTTATGTCCTTATTAAAAAAAATATCTGAAGTTGTATTTGATCTGCAAAGGTAATGAGAGACTCGAGTCTCGCTGCCCTGCAATGCCAACCCCTCCCTCCCCAACAACTCACACAGAAAAGGCTGGGTCCTGTCTTGGTAACAGCTGCAGCTCCCCCCAACACACACACACACACACACTCACAAACACACATTCCCAAGAATTATCTGAGGTCTACCTAAACATCGGTATAATATTTTCAGCTCAATGATGTGCAACTGCAACATTACCTCAAGCAAATGTATGAACAAGCTAAGTAGTGCTCGCTGACACAATGGTTCCTTTTTTTCTGTTACATTATAAATGGGTTAATCTATCACAAGATACATTTATCACACTACCTAACACTTCAAAGAAACATCAACTTGACAAGAACACATGTAGGCTACTCTGCATAAAAGCGCTGTGCCTCTTTAAGTGACCTTAGATGATTCCAGTGAACACACCCCTTTGCATATCTGTCCCTGCTGATTGCTAAGTAATGAAATCTAGGAGTACATGTTTACAATGTAATATATATATATATATATATATATATATATATATATATATATATTTGGACAGGTATCACCTAAATTAATAAAAAAAATGTTTTGAGTTGTACGGAGTTTCCATTTCCCACAGAAAATCACCCCCATGCTCAGACATCTGCAACATAGTTTATAGTGTACATATTAAAATAACCTAAACATTAACTGATCACATGTACTCAAATTATGCATAAGTATCAGTGAATCCTGATGGACAGTTTACGCAGTTCAGATTTGCCCCTTGCCAGCTGTGCTACTTGCTATCCAGCTCTTGTATTAACAGGAAGGGCTGCATTGTTATTCCAGGCAAAAAAAAGTAGTGTGTAAAGATTACTGGACATAACATGGAGTAAAACCTAATCATGCCGCAGCATTTATTTGTGTGAGATCCAATGTTCTACTCCCACCTGAGACACTTGTTGAATAAAAGTGAATGACTCTGTTCTGTTTTTGTAAGGACTCTGTCTTTATCAAGTGATGGTCATCTAGTATGTTGGTGTCAGTACCAGCTCAGAAAAATTGGATATATATTTTTTTTCTATAAAACAAAATGCAATCCTTGGCTTATTATGTAGCAACTTTGCTCTACCAGTAACTGTACTGTGAGCTTTGTGAGAATGTGGCCATGTTGGTAGCCTAGCAATAGCTCATTTAATCATCTTGATGGTCCTTTTTTTCTGTAAATAATTTTAATCTCCATCAGTTGTTGATGATGATGAGGCCAGAAAAGAAATGAAGAAACTTGATATGTCAGTTTCAGTGTGCCCTGTTCCTGCATCATCTAGAATAAGCTTAATCAATGCTTATGTCTATTTACTGTGAACTAATAGAAAAGATGATCACAGAACTAAATATGAATACAGTTAGGGTAGCAGACCTGCAGCATTATTCACTGAAGTTACGAATAGGGAAGCAAACTTACAGATGATGGCCCACATATTCAGAAGAGATGCACAGCTCAATCCTAGACCCGCCGATACATCCCCAGACTTGCGAGGGCCATCTGTGGCTTGACAATATTCAGAAGCCTTCAATACACTCCACAAACCCGACTGTGCTGCCACTCAGAATACCATGATGCAAGAATGAAAATGAGGGATCATTATACATGTTCCCTGCATTGCAATATTCCAATATTCAATATGCTGGTGCATTGTCACACTTTTCAGACTGCTGCCCCATGCATACTCAAGGGCCAGGTACACAGGCCTCCCATCTGTGAACACAGTACAAAATAGACATCAACCCCCCTGATCCATGTTTCTGTAGGGTAAGGACCCTTTCCCCCACCTCAATCTCTGTGTAAAGAGCAAAAGAGCTCTGATCCCTTGTTTTCCATAGTGTATTGTCCCCCCACCCCAGCCCCAAGTTCTGTCATAATGAAAAACATCTCCAAGTTCCTTTTCAATAGTGTAGGGACTCCTTCCCTTCCCCCAAGATCTGTCAGAATGAAAAATGTCCCCAAGAGCTTTTTCCCATAGTATAGGGTCCCCCCCTCCAGGCCCTCAGCTCAGTGAGAATGAAAAATATCCCTAAGATCCTTTTTCTATAGTGTAGTGACCCCCCACCCTGGTATGCAGTAACTCACCACCTAACAATCCCCTTCCCATCCCATGCCATCGGCTGGCACAGCCCTCCTCACCCTGCTATGGCCAGCCACCAACTGATCGTTACACACTTGTATACAGTAAATAGTACACGCTCAACCAATGAGCATGTACTATTTACTGTAGATGAGTGGCTAACAATCAGTCAGCTGCTTGCCATGGCAGGGTAAGGAGGGCTGTGCCAGTTGCCCGCATGGGATGGGATTAAGGGATGTGGGGTGGTGGGTTTCTGTCTACCAAGGTGGGGGAGTCCTTAAACTATGGAAAAAGGGTCTCAGGGATATTTTTCATTCTGACAGAGCTCAAGGCAGGGGAGGTGTGTTCTCTACACTGTGGAAAATGGACTCAGGGACATTTTTCATTATGATAAAGCTCGAGGCTGGAGTGAGGTGACACTACAATATAGAGATGGAGAGTTTGGTGCTCCTTTTATTTCTGTCAGTGGGGATCAGGGCTGGGATGGGAGGACACTACACTATGGAAATAGAGGGATCTGTGCTCCTTTTTATTTCTTTCAATGGGGATTGTGGCTGGGGAGGTGGCTGACCTTGTGTATTCCACCAGGGGCAGCCATGCAAATGAGCACATAATGGGCATGCAAATGGACGCTTTGTGGGGAAATCTATGAAATAAGCTGACCAGGTAATAACTGATAGACATGGCAGAGAGGGTGTTTTAGTGTGTCTTGTTTTTGGCATTTATTTCTCCAGTATATTTATCAATTCCTTACCAACTGAGCAAATATGGGACCAGTACAGACTAGTCACCAGTCTAGATGGTGGTGCAGATTTTCTGTTTGACTTTACTGCTACTGCAGTGCTCAGTGTTGTGCGTTGTATTTAAAAATAAAATAAATTAAAAAAAAAAAAAAACAACCACTGAAATAGAAAGCAAACCAGGTCCTGGTCCTGGACAAGGAGCAATGCATTTCAAACTTTTATACAGTACTGTAGATGCTTACTTCATGCAACAATATTGTTGCCTTCTTTGCCGCCATGTCTCATATTGCATGCTGTCATTTACTTGCTGAACTGGTACCTGCAAAGGTAAAAGATTCTGACTGCTAGAACTGAAATGAAAACACAGAAACGTCAGCCCCAACACAAACTCCCATGACTGATGCTGCCACACCAGCTGAGTTTATGGCTGTAAACACCAGTAGTGGCTTGAGTGTATAGCTGGCATAAAGATTAATTTAAATGTCATCCCTTTTATACTGTAAGCAAACTGCTGACCATGAGTGCACTAAGGACTGCAGTACATTCCTAAAACTTGAAAACCATAAATTTCTCAGGCACTGCTGCCACTGATGTCACATACCTGTGGTGGTGGGGACTAGTGACCCACAGTAACTCCATCTCAGTGAGGAAGGGGATCTATGTAAGAAGCTGACCAGGTGATTTCTTGCAGAAATGGCAGATAGGTCTCTTTAGGTCTCTTTAGCATGTCTTGATTTTGGCATTAATGACTTAAACTCAGCTTTCCATATTTTCTACAGTATATTTATTAGTTCCTTAGCAATGGAACTCATATTTGACCAATGTAGACTAGTCACCATTCTAGATGGTGGTGCAGATTTTCTGTTTGACTTTACTGCTATCCCCAGTGCTGAACATTGTGCACTGTATTCAAAAAAAAAAAGTAAAAAAAAACAGAAAAACACCAACCGCTAAAAGACATCGGCCACTGAAATAGAAAGCAAATCGGGTCTTGGTCCTGGACAAGAAGCAACGAGTTTCAAACTGATGCAGCAGCTTGCTTGACACACATAGCAGCCAAGCACTTTTTCAGTTTCTGTCATCCTCATAAAAAAACAAGCAAGCATTCATTAGGGTAACTGATTTCAGTTACATGACATCCTAAGATGCTTCAGTGCCGTCAAGGAATAATGCTGTATTGTTTGATGATACTGAGAGAAAGGGCATCAGTTGTAACATGAGCAGTAAGAAAATCTATGCCGTTCCTCATACTGTCAGCATTGCAACCATGTAAAAGTAGTGTGTAATTACCTAAACAAACTGAGACAGCATAGGGTAGTATCAGTTCAGTGTCACTTCTGCTGTTAGTAGGTACTTCTGTGTCAATTGAGCTGCTTCATCAGTTTGCGGTAGTTGACATCATGCAGGCTAACATCCCCCAAATGTGACAGAGACAACCTATTTTATACTGGGCAGTGTGTCTGTAAACCCATCTATTTCCATTCTAAAAGTTACACCTGTATCAGCAGCTCTTGTGAATCTGCTGCAGTACTCACAATCTGATGTAACTGAAATCAGTTACCCTATTGAATGCTTGCTTGCATTTTATGAGGATGACAGATATTGCATAAGTGCCTGGCTGCCATCTGTGTCAAGGGAGTCACTATATCAGTTTACTATAGTTGAGATTTTGCAGTCTAACTTCCCAATAGTGTGACAGAAATAACCTATTTTACACTGGCCAAAGTGCGGCTGTAAACCCATCTATTTGCCCTCTTACTCGCTTTTTTATATGAATGACAGAAACTACATAAGTGTCTGGCCAGACTGCTAATACAGTATGATTTTCTATTTCAAAAGATGTGCTTCATCAATTTTCTAGAATTGACACCATTCAGTCTAACCTCCCCATCCTGAGAGAGACTTCAACTATTTTACACTATGGGAGACATTGGCTGCAAACACATTGATTTCCCTTCTACCAATCAAACATTTACCAGTAACTTGAAGGCTTCTCCAACAGAACCAATAAGCTGCTGTAACTGAAATCAGTCATGCTACTGAATGCTGGTCAAATGCTAATAAAGTTAACTGAAATGGCAGCAAAGACTGGACAGGCAGTTTAAAGATAAAGAAGAAAATACCATTTCTATCAGTCCAGCACTCAAGACTCACCTGGGAGTCTGTGTTTGCTGCCATTTCTTGTCTAACTCAGGTGTACAACACAGGGCAAGCTGCTGTAAGAGCTGAAGTGCACAAAAAAGCACGTGTCTATAACAACTTGAATAACATCATTGGAAACCCAGGTTGGACAACAAGAAATGACAAAATGGGCCAAACAGACAAATTCTGAAACAAACGTGTCTGTAAACAATGGAGTGTGGTGCACACCTCAGATGATCATTCTGTGTGGGTGGGTGGTTGGTCATTGCAGGTTTCACTGGGCAGCCATATGCATCTACTGTAGGGTTCATGTCCCATATATGACTGTATTGGTCTCATGCCTCCCCCTTCCTTCTCCTCTTTATTAACATTCCTATAACATTGCCTAGTATCTCCTTTAAAATTACCAGTTATTTTAACCCTCAGAATTTGTCTGATGATCCACAGTTGAAAAAATGTCATACCACTTGTCTAATTTTAATTTCAGTTTTGAACTATGACAGCATGTAACAGGGACCTCCTTCCATGTATCCTCTCCACTCACTTTCTACCAGTGAAATAAACATGAGGTTACCAGTTGTAGAAACCACTGATTAAAAATCATGACACATTTATTAATAATGATGTTGGCCAAATTGACAAAGGATGTCAAATCTTTGCCCATTTCAGTGAAGATGGGAAAACTGACCTCTAATCAAGTTTGTGTGTGTTGGGGAAGGGGGTCGAGCACAGCCAATGAAGTACACATGAGCGTACCAGTTGTAGAACCTATATAAACAAGCATTTGTAAGTGCTGAATGTTGTCTTGCTGGTGTTGGCATTGGTAGTGCAGGAGTTAGAGAGAGAGAGAGAGAGAGAGAGAGATGCATAATAGGAATGGCAGTGAAGTATGGAACCATGTATCCTGTGATAAGGGCCGTCCCCAGAACATGGTATGGGATATGGGCAACCCCCCCTGGGTGAGACCATCATCTGTGCACAGTTGTGCATGGCCCACGGCAGTTGGGCAGGTTTCCAGATGGGTGGCTGTCAGAAGTGTGACTCCCTGCCATGGTGAATGATACATGGGCAGCAGGAATGCCCATGCACTGGGTACGTTAGGGCAATTTGCACTTTTGGGTGACTTGGTGAAGGGCGACTCACTGAAGGGTGAAGAGGGAAAAAGATCAGCACCGCAATAGGCAAGGACATGGATAAACGCACACAGCAAGCACCCTGCGGGCCAGTGGAGTACCTACCCACACCCCATGTGTAGCCCCCAGTGGCAGCCAACCCCCTTCATCCATAACACGCCACCCAATGCACCTCCACCACTATGGAACCAGCCCCCCAACCAGGCACACAGGAACAGGTGCAGGTGTAGGTACAGGCTGCTGCAGGATGAGGATAACATGCAGAGTGGTTAGTGCTGCCTCAAAGCCGCTACAGTGCCACAGATGGTGTGCACCCAACTCCAATGCAGGCTGTGGGCTCTGAGCTGTGGGTTTAAAATGTTCAGTGGCCCACACACAGTGCTCATTCTACACAATAGGCAGGACACAATTCTAGCTCTCAAATGCACTATGGACAACATACCCAATTTATCCCAGCCTGTACTGGCTGCCACCACATCACTGACCACCGAACCACAGCCACCAGGGCACACCATGGACACCGGACACCACAATGGCCACTTGCACCCTATTTTGTGCTACTGGACCATGGGATGTGCTGGCACATGCACACTGGTGCACACACAGCTGTTCATCCCCTGGACAGCCCACACCCATATAAGGGGGTAATGCGTAAGCAGAGGCCACCCTAATTGGGAACAGCTGCATGATGTCAGAATGCAGTTATTTAAAAAGGCAGAAAGGCAAGACCCTCCTGTCCCACCGTGGATACCTCTACCGGTGGGACAAGGAGGTTAAACAGAAAACTTATTGATGATATATCCAGGATCATCACCACAGCAGCCCTACCAGGGTGCACACTGAGGTGGATGCAGTTGTGTACACCAGGCAACCGCTTAACCATGCACCTGATGAAGGGGTGGTGGGCATCGAGGAGATGGTCAGCAATGTGAGAGACCATGCACACAGCAGCATGGGAAGCACTGCACAGGTGGTGACACAGTACACCACAGGGGTGACATACGTGATTGCAGGGCTGCTGCCCAAACTGCCACACCTCAAACGTGCTGTGTAGCATGTCTGGCAGGAACATGGAAGGGTCTTGTGAGACCCACCTTGCTACATGACCTGGCAGTGCCCCTGGAATATGCCATCACTTCGGGGGTGACATGTTCTTGCAGCATGACAGTGATCCTGGGGATGGCCGTGTGCTGTTGTTTGCCACACAGAGAGCCCCACAGTATCTTGCCAGTTACAGTGACTGGTTCTTGGATTGTACCTTCTGCTGTGCACCATCCCTATTCACACAGGTCTACACCATTAACAGGCTGCAAATGGGCATTGTGCTGCTGGCAGTCTATGTTCTGATGCCATCCCGGATGGAGCACGTACTTATGTGGCCATCTTTAGTGAGCTGCAGCTGCTAGTTTGTGATGCATGCCCTGCAACAGCCCTACTGGACTTTGAGCGTGCAGCCTAGCGGGCATTCACGGCCACCTTCCGGGGCTTTGCAGTGTGTAGATGTTATTTATATTACTGCCAGGAAGTGTGGCACAGGGTACAGCAGTAACACGACCTGCGTACCTGGTATGCCAGTGATGCAGAGTTCATCCTGAACCTCCACATGCTTCTCACACTGGCATATGTGCCCGTGGATGCTATGGATGGTGCCTACAGCATACTCCTGGAACAGCCATTCTACCAGGCCAATGAGGAGCTGCACTGGCCCCTCCAGGACTACATGGAGCACACGTGGGTTGGCAGGATGGTGGGCAGGTCTGTCCGCAGGTGTCCCATGTTCCCAGTCCAGCAGTGGAACATGTGTCAGCATAATCTGGATGGCCTTGCCCATATGAACAATGCTGTCAAAGGCTTGCACCCTGCCTTCTGCACCAGGCTGGGTGCCAGCAGCCCAAGCTTGTGGCACTTCCTTGAGTGCCTCCAGGAGGAGGAGGAATGGCTCACTGCCATCCATACCGAGCAGCTGATGTCTGGTGCAGGTGCGGTGGCACAGAGGCGGTGGTATCGGTACCTCACCCGCAATATCGAAATGATCGTGGAGGACCATGGCAATTGGAGCACACCCAACTACCTGCGGGGCCTCACTTACAACTTTCAGAAGTAGGTGTAGCTGGGTGTGCCTGTGGCAGCATGCCATCACAACAAACTGATGTGCCCTCTGCATGTTTGGCACTGTAGTGTCGAGCTGATGTGGCACTCAGAGGTTCACCCCCCACCAACACACCAGTCGGCTGCTGTGTGCATATCACCCCTGCACAGTTGCAGTTCAACAGCCCTCAGTGTTGGCTGTGGCCTTACTCCCAATGGTGCATCCCCTCTGCTTTTGGCATGGTTCCCACCATCAGTGACCACTGCACTGGTGTACCCTCCCTGTCCACATCTTGCCATCCCCCCTTCTGGTTGCGTACCCTGGTGGTGGTGGTAGCATTTTCTCCCTTCCCTCGCATTCACCATTGTGATGGTCTTGCTTCTTCACATGCACCATCTCGGGGCTCCTCCATGTGCTGTCTCCCACCTCTGTGGGGTGCCTCTTGCCCTTGCAATGGTTCGTGTCCTTTCCCATTGCCCACCTGGTATGCGCCATGTCCTTTAGGCTCTCTCATCGGTGGTGATTGCACTGTCGCCCATATCACATGGAACCATGGAACTGACATCAACACCTCCCCACCCTGCAGAGACTGACAGGCATTGATGTGTGCCTTTGGGTCATCGGCCATAGTGCTCATGCCATTTCACCTCAGCCTACCCTGCAGACTCTGACAAGTGTTGCATTGTGCCTTGGTGTCATCAGGCCTTACACTCACCCATTCCATAAGGAAATACCTTGAGATGGGTACAGTATATGATAGTGGGGTAAACTTTGGGGCCAAAGAGTGCAAGGCACACTTTGATGCCTGACACTGGCTGCAGGGTGGGGGTGGTGGTGGAAAGGCATAAGCATTACAGCCAACAATCTAAAGGCACACTCCTGATGCCTGTTAGTCTCTATAGGGTGGGATGTTATGGTTAGAAACCCTAATGCCCCAGGCGTTTTTTTGGTATTTCCACTCCAAATTTTCAAGATGGCCTTTTTGTTATGCCACCTCATGAAAGCATTTGGGACCTCCGCTCATGAACAGTAACACTGTGATTTTGTTAATCTGTCCTGAGCGTTGGTTTCCCACAGTGACCGTGCTATTCTGCACCAGATGTGCAAAAACACATTTTAGGCAGGATGTGAAAAATGACAGCTGTACCATCCATAAGGAGGCGTAAATAAATAACAGTGTTGAAAATCGGGAGTGAAAATATTTAAAATTCTTGAAGTTCCAAGCATGTGTGGAAACTGCGCAATGCAATCTTGTAACACAGTAATTTTGTGGAATTCTTTCACCAAATTTTCAACATAGGCATTTTGGGACATCTGCTCATGAACAGTGTCACCATGATTTTCTTAATCGGTCCCGAACATTAATTTACCACAGCAACCACAACATTCTGTGCCAGATGTGCGGAAACACATTTTGGGCAAGATAATAACAATGACAGCTGTACTGTTCATAAGGAGATGTGCAAAAATGGCAATGCTGAAAATCTGAAGTGAAAATATTAAAAATTTTCGAAGTTATGAGCGTGCGTGGAAACTGCACAATGCACACTCGTAACACAGTAATTTTTGGGAAACTGTTCACCAAATTTGCAACATAGGATATTTGGGAGCCCACCTCATGAACAGTGACACTGTCATTTCATTAATTGGTCCCAAAAGGTGATTCCATGCAGTTACTGCATAATCACCTTTCAGGACCGAATAATGACATGACAGTGATTGAGTTCATGAGGTGGTGTCCCAAGAACCCCATGTTGAAAATTTGGAGCCAAAAGTCACAAAAATGGCTGAGATATCCACTTAAGTTGAACCCCTCATTGATGCCATTATACAGCTTACCAGCATTTCTTCATTTCACAGTCAGCTTCGAAGAGTGCAGATGTATTCCCACTCCACTGAAGATCATTGCACAAGGCTCCGGAGGTAAGTATGGGGTGAGGGGGGTGCAGGGAGGTGAGGTGAGGTGAATAGAGGGTGGGTGCGGGGGCACCAGAGACAATGGGGGACCATTTTCTCTTTAACAGGTTAAAAAAAAAAAGACATCGCGGGTAGGTTTTGTTTTCACCGGTTTGTCTTGGCACACTGGGATGGGCTCCCAGTGTGCCACCTGTGTTTTTTTGGGAGGGAAACTGAAGCTGATGGGGACTGATCCCCCCATCAGCACAGAAAACATGTCTGTGTTTGGGGGGGATGCATGATGCTGAGGGGGATTGCTCACCACCCTCTGCAGACAAATTAAAATTGGGGGACATTATGCCGGTGGGGATTGGGCTCTTTCATCTTCAAATGAACTGAGAAGGGGTATGCCGACAGGGGGTTGGGCACTCCCAATGTTGACTTTCAGGAGGGACTATAAGAGGTGGAGGGCAACAGCTGCCACCATGTTTATTGAAATGTTACACCAGGCAAGCCATGCCCTGCAATGACTGGTGGCTCCCTCATTGCAGCGGCAAAATAGTTTCAAGTTGGTGGCACACTTTTGCAGTGCTGCCATAGACAGCATGCTGTTTCATTGGTGTCACAGATCCCAGCCTGAAACAGCAGTGGCACCATTGGCCACAACACCACTGCACCTCCAAAACCTGCTACTCCAAGCTACCACAACATGTTGTTTGTGCAAAACAACATAAAAATGATATATTAATTAATCAAGATGATGGTCAAACTACAAACTTCAACAGTGACCCTGACAAAATTATCCTATAGAACTGTTAAGCTATCAGATGAACAGGGAGAGTCCCTTATAATAATGACAGTCCCTATTAATATTGCAATGCTGCTGTATGCAATGCTGCTGTGTTACTTATCCCCTGAATGTTTCAACTACTTTGACCTTTATCCATGGAGTGTCAATTCCCCATGGAGTGCTACTGAAGCAGGATGGGGGGGGATGCGTGATCCAACATATGCATGTATTGGCTGTATTCAAAACACTCATGCACTTCTGTCTATAACACACTTTTATTAGGACAGAATAATGACTGCCCGTAATCTTTTTAGGAGCATGGCTGACACATGTGGGAGGTGAATGCTGAGTTTACTCTGCAGGTGGCCGAGTGCATTTGTCAGTGGAGAGTATGGCAACTGTAGTAGTCAAGAGATATCACAGTCATCCCATCCATTTTTTGATCAGGCTTTCTTTTTTCTTGGGATGTTTGTTTTATAAATCCCCCACACAGGAACCCCTCTCAAATGTGGCCAGCACTCTTTCAGTTTCAATGTCAAACCTCTTTCAATAGTAGTGAATGACAAAGGCTGCAGACCCTGAAGACCTCTTATATAAGCAAGATGCTTGTGGGCTTCAGTTAATGATTTAGAAATTGCAATGCAGCTTCCCTTCAAGGAAAACTGCTTTGTGTTCGAGAGACTTATGTGCTCACAGCTAAGAGGTATACTTTTTGTGGCAAGTATCACTAGTAGTGCATGTTTTCACTTTTTTGGGGGGTCTTAGAACTATTGACAGAGCATGTACTGGCAACATTTAATTTGATTCTACACCAAGTAGTGATGAGCATCTTGACCCACTGTCACATAGATCAGTTAAGAAGTTAATTGATCTTTATGTGCTGTGCCCTTTAAATTTTATAAAACCATGAATCTCAATTTCATGTTTATTTTTATTTACCTGGGTGTTTGAGTGTTATTATTACTACAAATTATGAACAGCACATACAGAAATCGGATTAATGTTAAACTGTAAGTTATCAATCTGTGATTTTAGACTTGCAATGATCCACATTAAAGTTCATATTCTACTATTTCAATTATTGCTTATGTTTCATTTAATAGTTTAAAAATGTTGGCTTCTCAGTTTCAATGCTAACTGAACAAATCAGAATGAAAAGAGTGCTTGTGCAGCCAAAGCTCCTACTGCAGTCCTTGCTCAGCGCCGAGAAAGTCAGTATTTACAACTCCAAAACACACAGACATTGGTAACCAGAGTTACATGCAGTGCATCATATTTTATTTCATTCCATCCCCATTGTAGCCACTAAGGAAAATAGGAACACCACAGCCTGTATCTGCACCCATGATAGCATAGCTATATGCAGAAACTCATGCTCCAAACATTTTTAATACATTGCCTGGGCATGGGCATGGGCATAAAAAGAATGAAACACAATGGCTAGATCCCACCACCATCCCTTGTCCACATTCCCCATCTAGCCTGTTACAGCCATAGCCACATTGTAAGAAGAAACAACCCTCACTAAATTTAAAAATGAAGTCCTGAAAGTACTCAATTACACATCAAAAAGGTGTATAACAAAAACCATAGGAAATACAGAAGCCAATGTGTACAGGTTGTACACAGTAGCATGAAAAGCCACTTGTTTAAGTGGCTGACAGAAGTAAACAGTAAACATATTATTACATTTCCATAGGAGCTAGAAGAACTTTTAACACTTAATGCAACATTTCCATAGAGGCTAGAACTTTTAACACTTAATGCAATTACAATACACATAGAGACAGTATAGAAACCTTCACCCTTTCATGGGGGGTTAGACTTGTATAGTGTTTTGTGCTGCTCTTTCACCGTAGACACCACAACATGAGATAAGAGAGCTCCAGATGGACCTATAGAAACTAAGGAGATGGTCTAAGGTCTGTCAGAATGGCCAGTTCTCTTTCTACATTAAATCTATGTGGTACCGTACTATATGACCCCCACCCCCATAAATGCAAACTCTGACAAAACACTTTGCTAACATGATCACAACATTATACATCTGACACTCCTCACTCTCCTCAACCTCAGAAACCAATCAAGTGCATCAGGACATGCATAATTAGAGACAGAAGGAAAAAAGACCCAGACCCCCAGAGGTTTGTGATAGTTGCACTTCTTTACAACAAAATAAATTACATGAATAGCAGCAGGATATATCGTGTTCTGTCATGCACTTTGACAGACACCATTGAAAATAAAACCCAAAGTCAAATCTGGCGATCTGAATGATAACCTCCACCACCACCACCACCACCATCACCACCACCATACCGTGACACAGCTAGCATTCATAAATACTGTTTATGCAGTTCAAGGAAATATAGTTTAATAGTGTAAAAATATGCTACTACTGAAAGTTATGTAATTATTGAAATATGACTCCATATCAAATGAATCCAGCATTCCTATCATGATTTTTGACACGTAGACAGGTGGAAAATAAACAAATAAAAAAATCCTAACATCTTGCTTAAAAATCAATCATTTGATACTACATCTAAAGAGGTGTGTGCAACAGTAGTGTTCCCAGGTAAGGTAAAAAGACAGACTGCCTACAAATCAGAATGCCAGTACTTTATTTCAGTTTTGATTAGAGATAGTAGACAGTGTCTCTCCTAATACAGATTAGTAATAAGGGCATGTGAATAGCTTACAATGTCCGTTTCTATTTCTAATGACTTAGAGCTGTTGCCTTTTAGAGTCTCAGACCTGTAATGGATGATAGTTATACATGAACCACAATTTTCATCGATGTCTGTCACCAATAAAATGGACATTTCGGTAGTTGGTATCTTTTCTGAAGAGGGTCAAGATGAACTTCACTTCCATCCTGAGACTGTCTGAAAAATTCATTATTATAATGTATCATAAGGGCATAGTGATCAGTTATAACCACAGGAAAAAAAAAGACAAGTTTGAACAAAAAAAATTGTCTTTATTGAGCATGCAATCAAAACCTTCTATTTTTAATGCTCAAGTAATTAGAATCACTGCAGTTCTCATTTAAAAATGTTGAAATGTAAAGCAATGTTAGTTTAAACATCTTGACCCTAGTAATCAAATCAAAATCAAATCAAATCAAATTTTATTTCTAAAGTGCTTTTCAAAAATCAAAGCACATATACAATATTAAAACAACCATTAAACAGTTAAAACACACAAAATTAAGAGACAGCAGAAATAAAACTAAACATCCTCCCCAAATGTTAGGCCACATAAGAATGTTTTTAAAGCGGATTTAAATATCAGTGGACAGGCACTCTCTAATCCAACGATGCAGAGAGCTCCACAGGGTCAGGGCTACAAAAGTAAAAGTCCTAGCACCTGATGTCTGTGACAGACCCTGGAACCTCTAGCAATCCCTCATCGGTGGAGTGAAGTGGAGAGGACAGAGGGGATGGTAAGGCCGAAGGAGGTCTTGCGAATAACTCATTCTCTGTCCATGTAGGGTCTTATACGCCAGCATCGCGACCTTGAGGGTGATCCTCCACCACAACGGTAGCCAGTGCAATTCGCAGTGCAACACAGGCATGACATGGCAAGATCTTGACTGCCCTGTCAACAGCTGTACCGCTGCATTTTGCACCAGCTGCAGGCTAAGGAGATCCACCCCCAGTAACCCTAGGTATAGAGCATTGCAGTAGTCAAGACAAGAGGACACAAAGGTGTGAACCAATATAGGAAGGCCATCGGGCAGAACAAGGTGCTTTATCTGGGCAATGTTCATCTGATGGAAAAATGAGGATTCGACAACTGCTGACACCTGTGCTTTAAGCGTCAGTTCATTATCAAGCACAACCCCAGATTCTGCACCCTTTCAGAAGGTCTCAACTGGTCAGCCCCAGCACCAGACCAGATGGTTGCCCAGGGGTCAACTTCTTTATCCAGTGATCCGGGTTCACCACCAACACCTCAGTCTTATGCAGATTTAGTTTCAACCAGTTAGCACTCATCCAATCGTGAATCTCAGTGAGGCAGTTGTTAAATACCGAGATCGCACTAATCTGTTCGGGTTCAAAGGACATGTTGAGCTGAGTATCATCTACATAGCAGTGAAAACTCAGCCCATACCACCTTATAATGTCTCCCAATGGTAGCATATACACTGTGAACAACATGGGGGACAGTATGGAACTTGAGGAACCCCACAAGGCAGGGTGAAGGGGGCTGAGGAAAAAATTTCTGACACCACCATCTGAGTCGTGCTAATGAGAAAAGAATGGAACCATCTGAAGACTATCCAAGACAGTCCACAGATTAGCTGCAGGTATTCCAACAACACCCCATGATCCATGGTGTCAAATGCTGTAGCGAGATCAAGGAGGAACAAGATTGAATGACTCCTCCAATCCCTATTAGGAGATCATTCATCACCCGAATGAATGCTGTCTCAGTACTGTGCCTCTTCCTGAAACAAGACTGGAGAGGATCATAAACTTCATGGGTGGTAAGAACGTTCTAAAGCTGCAACTCAACTACCTTCTTAATAACCTTACCCAAAAAGGGTAGGTTAAAGACCAGTCTGTAGTTCTCAAGATAGCTTGGGTCGCTGGATGGTTTCTTTAAAAGGGGAATCACCATTGCCTCCTTCAGTGGATCTGGGAAAACCCCTTGATCCAGTGAACATCAGACTGTCTTGACGAGGACTGGTCTGATGACATCTATACACCCCACAAGGAGGCACATTGGACCAGGATCCAAAATACAGTAAGTATTTGGCAAGCCCTGAACAATCTTCATGATATCCATGATCGCTGGATGGTCAAAATATGTCCAGACAGACCAGGTGTCTGCGCCCTCGCATTGACCTCCACTGAATGAGTTGAACAGATCTCCAACCTGATGGATGACACCTTATCTGCAAAGAATTGAGCAAACTTCTCACACTTAGATTGTGAAAAAGCTCTCCAGCCCCGAAGACAGGCTGGATTGCACAGCCTGTCCTTTGCCCGAAAGAGTTGAGCAGGTCGATTTCTTTCTGCAGTAATCTCCCTGGACAGGAACTCTGCCTTCTTATGGGAGATTTCTGATTGGTAGTCCTAATAATGGGCGATCAACCTAAGTCTGTCCTCCTCCAGGATGGATTTCCCCAACAATGTTCCAACCTTCGCCCCACTCTCCTAAACTCCCTCGAAGACCATCAAACCAAGGGGACTGAGGATGGAGAGGGAAGGAGCAAACTCGGACAGGAGCTATGGAATCCAGGGCCTCCAGCACCACACAATTATAGCACACTACTAGATCTCCTGGATCCAAATATTCCAGCACTGCCAGCAGACCCTCTAGGGTAACACCCTCAAGGGGTGCTACTGGACCACCACCAATGGGACTGGTCTCATAGGGGGAGCCTCGAAAGTGAACCTAATAGAGTGATGGTCTGACCATCCAACTGGTTTGACCACCAAGTCAGCAGCCTCCATTCCCAGGAGAACACCAGGTCCAAGGAGTGACCCTGACAATGAGTTGCAGTGGTAAGTACCTGTGTAAAGCCCAATGAAATCATCAGTTGGATGAAGTTTTGGCCAAACAGTGAGAGTTCATTATCGACCCAGGTATTGAAATCCCCCAGGATGAACCACCTGAAGGATTCCAACACCATGTCAACCATGAAGTCTGCAACTTCCTGCAGGAAAGCTTTCTCATCTCCAGGTGGACTGTAGATGAAAAGAATCCAACTACCCACACCTGCTCCTAGGATACACTCAAACAATCTGGTGATCCCCACTGGAACCTCCACAAGGCCCAGTTCCATCTTTAAACAGATGGTTACATCCCCACCCCTTCAATCCAATCTTGGGCGGTGTATCACCAAATACCCGTCTGGAACCGCTGACTCCAATACCCAACTGGCATTTTCATCCAAACAGGTCTCGGTGATGCAAGCCAGGCCAGATGATTCAACAAGATCAGCAATAATTGCTGTCTTGTTTTTTATAGACCTGGGCATTGCACAACACTGCCTAAGTTGGATGAGAGGCCATGGAAGAACGGGTAACTTGCCACTATCAGTGGAGCCCTTGGTTATGGGAACCAGGCATGGAGGACCCCTTTCCTGGACCCATTTGGCCCCTGGGATCCTCCTCAATCTCATCACCAGTAATGGCACTGATGGTAATCCATGTAGCAATCCTAGTCACTGCTTTATAATTTAATCAGTTTTCCAGATGAGATACAGCACCATGGTTTTGGTGGGGTCCAGCATTTTGTTGATTGTTACAGCTGTGGGTACAGAGAAACAGAGAAAGATTAAATGGATTTCTCTTGTGCCATACTGTAAGTGGCTCTGGTGGGATTTGCATCTGCCAGTCTCCTGGTTCTCAAGTCTCTGTATATAGAGACATAGTCCATGCTTCCATTGCAAGACAAAGTCACTGAAATTACATCGCCCAGTTGCTGTGTAGCCTGTTTGTTGCCATTAGATAACAATGCACTATTAAACGTGCATACTTCTGGGAACTGGATACTCAAAACACTAAAAAAAAGAAACACTGTCCTAGGAAATTGCACCTTTTTTTTTGGGGGGGGGGATAAATGGTACAGATGTGTCATTTGAATGATCAATAACCCATTTATTGGATTTTTTTTGGCCATTTTCAAAGATTACTAATTTCACAGCAAGTGGTCATGGGAGGTATCAAACCCATGGTCTCCACCAGTAGTGCCCAAACCAAGATCCCCAGCATGTTTTTGATGGACCAGTTCCATATTGGCTGAAAAAAGCATAGCATCAAAACATAGATCATGTTAGACTTAAGCATATTGTAATGGGCTTTTAGTTAACAATGCACCTGTTAAATCTGAGTGCTGCTCATTCCTGCTGTGTCCAATGAAGCACCTGGAATGGGGGAAAGATTGCTTACTTTAATGTTATGTCTTTACTACTTCATGAACTTAAAATATTTTTTTAAATTCAACAGTATTAGTCCCACGTCACAGTATAGCACCACGCTCCTTTCTCAGCTCTGCGAACTGCAGGATAAGAAATAGAGGAGTCTGTTTTCATTCAGAGTTAACTGTGTTGTATACACTGTAGGTTACAGAAAATTTTGCATATATTTAATACTTCATGAATTTATAATATATATATATATATATATGTATATAGATATATTTTTTAATTCAACAGTATTAGTCCCACATCAAACTGTTAAGGTCGCGTGAAACTAAAGCTGAATTGCAAAACTATTTTTAAATTGTGATCCAAAAAAACTCTTTTGGAAACACATTTTGATTGCCCAGATTAATTTCTCGTGTCACAACAAAAAATAAGTTTTGCATCATGACATTTGATTGTACAACTTGATTTTTTTTTTTAGCAGAAAATTGGTTTCTCAGCATGAAATGATACAGCACATCAGAATTAAAACTCTATAGTTAGGGTTGAGTAACCTGTTTAATGTTAAACCCCATTTATTGTACATTATATATTTTTTTTCATAGTTTACTCACATTCTTAATTGGGCTAAAGGGAAACTATACTGTTTAATTGTGAATGGACTTCAGTTTTCTTTACACCTCTCTTGATTCTATCACATTATTACTATTTATAAAATGGGGAGAGATATTCCAGCTTTTTGATTGGTTCATACCTTTGCATCAAGTCCATTTGATGCACAGGTATACATTAGTACTCAAAAGCAGGCTACATTAAAAAAGAAGCAGAAGTCATTGTCAGTTTGAAAATTCTGTGTTTTTTAAATGCTACCATTTACGACCATCAGAAACAAGACTGGCATTATTGCTGATCTTGTTGGTTCGGTGGGCCTTGCTTGCATCACTGAGACCTGGATGGATGAAAATTTCTGGCCCCTCACTGGAGGCCATGCCTCCAGCCAGGCTGTCAGTGACACACCACCGAGATTGGACTGCAGGGGTGGGGGTGGGGGTTGCAGTCTGTTTTAAGACTGAACCCGGCCTCACGAGCGTGGTAGTGGGGGAGACTGAGTCCCTTGAGTGTACAGTGGTAGCAGGTGTTGGTGCTCGAATTGTACTTATCTACCATCCACCAGGAGATGGAAAATGGTTCTTACAGGAAGTGGCAGACTTCATCATCGACATGTCATTTGAGTCACCCAGATCGATGGCTCTGGGTGACTTTAATGCCTGGGTCGATGATGAACTCTCACAATTTGGTAATTACTTCCTCCAGTTAATGACTTCTTTGGGCTTTACACAGGTGGTTTCCACTGCTACTCATAAATCTGGGCACTCCTTGGACTTAGTCTTTCTCCTAGGGACTGATATTTCTGATTTCAGGGTGGAACCAGTCACTTGGTCAGACCACTACACCGTGAGGTTCAGTTTTAGCACCCCCCTTAGAAGGCCTACCCCTGTAGAGATGGCATGGTACCACCCTTTATGGGATGTTACTCCCCAAGGCCTTGTGGCAGTCCTTGACCTCTCGTCCCCTGCATTGGCGAACAGTAGTCCAGAAACCCTGGTGATGGCCTATAATAGTACTGTTACAGTGGCTCAGGATACTATTGCTCCTGTTCATGTACGCCCCCTTTCCCTTTGCACCATGGCCCCTTGGTTCGATGGGGCATTAAGGGAGATGTGGAGACAGGGGCGAAGGTTAGAACGTTGCTGGCATAGATCTGCCCTTGATGCTGACCACCTTAGATTGATGGACCATTATTCTTTCTATCAATCTGCAATCACCTGTAAGAAGGCAGAATTCCTGTCCAGGGAGATTGCAGTTGCTAGGAACTGACCTGCTCAGCTTTTCCGAACTGTAAACAGGTTGTGCAGCCCAGCCTGCCTGCAAGTTCAGAAAGCCTTTTCGCAATTTGAGTGTGAGGAGCTTGCTTGTTTCTTCGCAAATAAGGTGGCTGACATCTGGGTGGATCTCTGTTCAGCAGTTTCTATGGGGGATGCTGTTGAACAATGAATTCACAGTACCACAATTTTCTTGGAGTTCCTTCAGTCGACCTGATCTCCTGGATGTCATCAGGATTATCCATTGTGTATGCCCTACAAGCTGTAGTTTGGATCCTGGACTGACCTCCCTAATATTGGGTTGTAGTGATAGCATAGGTCCAATCCTTATGTAAATAGTCTGGTACTCCCTGGAATCGGGTGAGTTTCCTAGCTACCTGAAAGAGGTGGTGGTGACACCTCTCTTGAAGAAAGCTACCTTGGACCCAGACTGTTTCACAAACTACAGACCCATCTCAAACCTACCCTTTTTTAGGAAGGTGATTGAGAAGGTAGTGGTAGTACAATTGGAGAACCATTTTATCTCCTATGACATCTACGAATCCTTCCAATCCGGTTTTCGTAAAAGACATAGCACCGAAACTGCGCTGGTTCAGGTGCTTAATGATCTCCTGAGGGCGAGAGATCAGAAGAGACACTCTATTCTGGTTCTTCTTGACTTCTCTTCAGCTTTTGACACCATGGATCATGTGGCGTTGACAGCACGCCTGAGGCAGATTTGTGGAATATCGGGAATCGTCCATCGATGGTTCACCTCATTCCTCACTGGTAGATCACAAAGAGTTGTGTCTGGGTTTTTTTCCTCAAGTCCAACTCCTTTGTTGTGTGGGGTGCCTCAGCATTCAGTGCTGTCTCTCATGTTATTTGTGGTGTATATGCTGCTCCTTGCAGACATTATAAGACAGTATGAGCTGAGGTTTCACTGCTGTGCAGATGATACCCAGCTATACCTGTCTTTTGCACCTGACCAGGATGGAGCACTCTCGGTGTTTAACAACTGTCTGAAGGAAATCCAGGATTGGATGGACTCTAGTTGGCTGAAGTTGAACTCAGAAAAGACAGAAGTTTTGGTTATGGATTCGGGTTATCAGATAGAGGGGTCGTCTGTAGGTGCACCCTCAGGAATTTTTCTTGGCGGTGCTTCACTCCCGACCTCTGAACAGGTGCGTAACCTAGGGGTTATCTAGGAGTTATCTTGGCTGACAGGCTGACACTACAATCACAGGTGTCAACAGTCATGAAGACTTCTTTTTACCACCTTAGGAATATCACTAGAGTGAGGCACCTTGCTCTGTCTAACATGTTATCAACGTTGGTCCACGCCCTCGTGTCCTCATGTTTGGACTACTGCAACTCCCTGTACTTTGGGCTTTCTGAGGTTGAAATCCACCACCTTCAGCTAGTGCAGAATGCAGCAGGCTGGGTTTTGACTGAGACAAGTAGGACCTGTCATATTACCCTGGTCCTGTGTGTTCTGCACTGGCTACCTGCACGGTGGCGGATTGCCTTTAAAGTCTGTTTACTGACTTTTAAAGCCCTACATGATCAGGGTCCAGCCTATCTGAAAGAACTTCTGGTCTTTACTGACCAGGCCAATTGCTTTGCTTGGCCGACGAGGGGTTGCTAGAGATTCCAAGAGTAAGTCTTAAATCATCTGGCTGTAGAACTTTTTCTTATGCTGCACCCACTCTTTGGAAATTATTTTCTCTACCATGCCGGTTACAGGAGTGCACCTCCATGGAGAAATTTAAGAAGGGTTTAAAAACCCATTTTTATCAAATTGCATTCTTGTAGTATTGACTGTAGTAAAACTTTTGTCTATACTGTAGTTTTATTTGTATTTTATATTGAATTTTAATTTTTGATTTGAACTATCTGTTTGTACAGTGCCTTGAAAATTGAAAGGCACTTCAGAAATAAAATTTATTATTTTTATTATCATCCCCTCTCTAAAGCTGCTCATCCCCGACTTGCTGCTGATCAGTGAAACTGGTGCCCTTCGCATTCTCTGTCAATATAACCATACAGATGGAACTGTTATATTAAAAAAATAATACTGACTTGTCCAACTGTAATGATACTGATATTGCTTCCAGAGCATACCTGTTCCCGCTGCCCCCACTGCAAATCACAATCCCGACCCACCACAGTTCTTAGTGAAAAATCCCCTTGCCATGCCTCTGTATCTTTTTTATTTCATGTTTTGATCCTGACGATCTGACTTTTACTATGTACTGTCTGGGTACAGAAGTACTTCCTCTCGTCAGTAATCCAGCACACTTGGTCACAAGAAAAGAAGGGTCTGCTCCCTCCTGTACAGATCTCCTAGCAGCACTCATACATTCCTTGAAAAAAAAAAACACTTTCACACTGAACAGCTCCTCACTGTCCTTTCACCAGGCTGACAACAAATACCAATGTCTCCTCAAGGCAGCACATGAGGGAAGTGGGGGTGGGTCTCCAGCCTGGGAACAAAGTGGATACTTAGTAAAGAAAAAAAAGAAAGAGGACATCATTTTCAATCTGCTGGAATGACTATTTTATCAGTAATTGAAATAATAATAACCATTTTTACACAAAGATTTTTTTTTACATTAAAATGTTAAAAAGTACCCATTTTTTAAGTACAATAAGGCATTCTGGGGAGTGCATTGAACAGATATTATTGCACTTCAAGGAGCTGAATGGACTTGGACTGTGGCCTCGAGCCTCACTACATCCCTGGGCATGCAGTGATATCTGTTTAATGCACAACCCATCATGTCTTATTGTCTACTGATAGATAAATTAATCTATTATGCAAGGTTTTGAAATAATGTAGAAAATGTGTACAATTATTGTTACATAATAATATAAATATTTTTTTTTTAATTTTTTATACTGCGTAACCAGGGAGCAAAAAGGTGCCCATTTTCGCTGGCGTCCAGTTACAATATTACAAAAACACACATTAATAACATAAACATACAAATACAGTACAAACATGGTTGATAAAATCAATTCAAACATTTACAATCAGAGTCAGTGAGTAGAACTTTTTTTGAGTGCTTTTGAAAGTTAAAATATTGCCATAAGTTAGTAACAGATGTAGGCAACACATTATAAAGATTCACAGCAATAAATTGTATGGAATTTTGTGCCATCACAGTGTGAATAAGTGGAACCTGAAACAATGACCTAACTTGTGACCTAGCTGAAGTAATATTAATCTGTTTTGACAATAAGTCAGCAATAACAACAGGGGAAACCCCCAAATGTTTCTTATGTAATAAAATGGATAACCTAAATCTAAATCTATCAAGGAGGGAAACACACCCCAATGACCTGTATAATTGTCAATGGTACATCCTTTTTCCATGCCTGGTAACAAAACAGGTAATATTATGATGAGTAGTGCTTAATTTATATAATATTGTGTTAGTTGAAAAATGGTAAATAATGAGTCCTTAATCACTAATAGAAAACAAAAAAAAAACATGCAAGAATTAATCTAGTTTCATAAGTTAAATGCCTATTTAACCTATACAACATACCCAATCTATGATGAACTTTACTAATAAGTTTTGTCATTTGCAATTCAAATGAAAGGTGGGAATCAATAATTAGACCGATATATTTAAAATCTGATTCGTTTTCAAGTCTTCTTTCCATAATTACCACAAAGAGAAAATTACATGACAATGTTTTTCTTTGGATTTGTTTAAACCATCAGTTTTATTTATCTGAATTCAAAACTAGTTTGTGTTTAATTAACTGGGTATGTATGAAGCCAAAATCATATTGAAGATTTTTTTTCTACCACGGAAAGGACATAACCTGTGCAGGTTAAAACTGTCATCTGCATATAATATTAATTCTGAATTATTACATACTTCTGTTAATGAATTGACAAATAATGAAAATAACAATGGTGCAAGTATGGACCCCTGTAGCACTCCACAACCTAACAGACTATCAGCAGAACAAAATCCATTAATTAGTTTTGTCTGTACCCTTCCAGACAAATAATTATTTAACAACAAGATCACATCTTCAGAAAAATGTACCTTTAGTAAACTTTTTAATAACTCTCCATTGCCAACAAAATCGAATGCCTTGGTGAGGCCCACAAAAACCGAGGCAACAATTTTGCCCTCATCTAGGGCTTTATGGGCCTGGCTTAGGAACCTCATCAAGGCAGTCTCAGTATTATCAACATTATTTTTAAAGCTGTGCTAATAGATGCAGGACATTAAATGCTTAATATAATTTATGTCATCATTTTTTTTAACTTGCTTTATTTATAATAAGTGACTTCATATTCAGAAGTTATTAACAAAACATGTATGTCTTTTGATGAATGAATTTTGAAAATTAATAAAAGATTTATGAGGGGGAGACAGTCTCAGTATTATGATCAGGTCGAAATCCATGTTGAGAGGGAGACCAAAGACCGTACTTGTCAAGGTGTTCTGTAATTTGTTCTGTAACAATCTTTTCCAATATTTTAGAAATGGGAGCTCAAAGATTAATTGGACAGTAGTTATTCTTCATTAGTCAGAACACCAGATTTATGAATTGGCCACATTTCCATTTGGTAGGAAAAGCACTGTGATATAATAAAAAAAATAATATTTTGGTTAACTGTATTACCAATGGTGGGCTAATATTTTTCAAAATGTGGTAATCAATATTATCTATACCAATACTCAGTTTAGGATCCGTCCTTGAAATAGATGACAGTACCTCATGTGGAGAAAAGACACGAAAATCAAATTTAGGAATTCCTATACACTATAATTTGGCCCTCTCCTCAGCAAGTATTTCATTCAAACCTGTATTTGAAACAGCAATAGATGGTCTATATTTTTCAAGATTAATAAAGTGTGAATTAAACACATTTGCAATATTTTTTGGGTCATTAACCAGATGTTACTCAAGATCAACAGAAATGTTGTCAGGTTTATTTGATTTCTCTATTAGGCAGTTTAAGGTATTCCAGATAGCTTTAGATTTACCATTCACTGAGAGTAATTTCCTTTTCATTATGATTCCACCTTAAGATGATGTATTCCAGTGAGATCAGAGTCCACTTTATTGACTTTCTTGAAAAGAATAGCATTCATTGCACAAATCTTCAGTAATGCACCAGTTATGCCTCAAGTTAATGCCACAAACATATGGAAATGTGGTATTAGGGTTTCCAACCCTAACTCCCCACCCCCAAGCAGCAAAAGTACAAGACCACACAAGCAACCATAGACAGCCATCATCAGGTAAGACAAACAACATACAGCTGTTTCCAAATGACACAAATGTAGTAGCACTGATGTGCTACCTTCATGGATTTGTACTGGCAACATGCACACCATAAAACATATACTGTACGTGCTAAGTTTACCAGTACCAACTGATTAGTGGAACAGGATTGTTAATTTTTTCTAGTTTTTTTTTTTTTTTTTTTGTTTTTATGTGTCTACTTTTCCATTTGCAAATTATACTGCAAAGCCCCTAGAGGACAACAACTCTTGGAGGTTGAAATCCTCATCCCACTGCTCTCCCCTAACACTTGTCATCCTGGGTCTTTCATACCTAAAGCAAACTACTACACCTTAACAAACTGTAGTCCATCACCCTACCTCTGTTCCACAGAGACCACCACAATTATGGGTATCGGAGTGCCCCCCCCTTATGCCGACATTGGGCCACTGTCCCCTTATCGCCACTTGCTGGGCACCCATTGTCACACAGACCACCTAGGCTTATAGTGATCACTCTTACTATCCTACTTCTTGGACCCCTCAGCCCTCCCCTTAAGGGCCGTCTTCCCACACCTCCCACCCCCCATGAACCATCATCAACTGCCACCCACACTGCCACTGCCTGTCATGCATCCTCCACCCCCCCACATATCTCCCTGCAGTCATGCACCACCATCAACCTCCATGCTGGATTACATTCCTGTTCTTTCAAACCCTTATCACCCTGGCCATCCCATGTACTACCCACACTATAACTAGGTGGCAGCTATCCTTGACAATAAGGCAATGATCTTTTGCTTTCCTCAGAGTCTTATCCATTCTCCTATTAATTTCAGGAAATGTTCATCCTAACCCATTCCCCATCTCACCCAGCCCTAGCCAATGCACCATGGGCTTAGAATAGCTGCAATGAACATTTGCAGCTTACTCAGAAAGATAGCAGGTCTCCATTGCTGAATACTGCAACATCAGCCAGATGTGCTAGCCCTCACAGAAACCTGGCTTTTCAAAAAAAACACTTGACTCCATGGTCGACCTCCCTGGTTTCACCCTTCACAGAGCCAACAGAGTGGACAAATGTAGAGGTGTGTGTGCTATGTACGTCCGTTACTCCATGATATGCCATGCCCTACCAACACCTCCACTAGACCATGGTTCCCAAGCCTTATCATTAAAACTTACTCAAGATCCCTCCAGAGCCCCTGTAACTCTTACTGTCACATATGTACCCCCAAGAAACCAAGATCCTGCTATACAGTCCCTTGCTAACTACATCTTCGCCCCCCCTCCAAAAATGCAACAAATCATAGTTGGAGACTTTAATGTGAACTGACTTGCCAGTTTGGCTTCCCATGTCAAGGACACCTTCGCTGCACTGGACCTGACCCAGCTGGTACACTAACCTACCAGAGTGAACCCCACTAATGGCTCTAGCAACCTGATTGACCTTCTCCTCACCAACCAGCCCCACAGAATCTCTGACCTGGTGGTCCTTCCAGACTCCCTAAGTGATCACTCACCCACCCATCCTCTTTTCCCGGTCTTGTCTTCAGCAGAAACCCAAACCAAACTGTATTGCCCGGCATCATCTCTGACCCAGAGGCCTCACAAAACTAAGAAAATACTTAACTCAATGGGATTGGTCCACCATCTCCTTGGCCCCTACTATAGATAAAGCCCTTGATTATTTCACCTGTTCTTTTAATAAAGCATGTGACATCTATGCACCACTAGCAAAAGTGCAATCCAAGAAAAGTAATGCCCCCTGGGTCACGCCTGCACTGCTCCAACAGCTAAAGCACAGAGATGATCTCTGGTATAAAGCCATCACATCAGGCATGCAGACAGACAGGCAAGCCTGAAAAGTGGCTCGTAACAGATGCACTTGGACCATAAAACAGGTCAAATCAGGCCACTACAAAATGACCCTTGCCTCTTTCTCGGGGAATGATTTTGCCTCCTTTTGGGGGAATGATCGGTTATTCTGGGACAATATCAAGGAACTCAGTGGCAAATCCCAGCTTCCCACCCCCCCCATTAACATGTCCCTACCACCGACCGGCTGGCCATCACCAACTGCCTCAACTCATCTTTCTATGACCTTAGTGCAGTACTCTCAAATAACTTCTTTTATCCCACTTCTACAACCCACCCCTAACACTCAGCGTCCCCCCTTCCATCTCAGGGTGATCCCTATGAATGAGGCAAGGCCTTATCTCATTAAAGCACTCGGTGGCTCTTGCTATTGCAAAGATTCTTTTGATATGAGAATCCTACATCTAGTACTAGATACATTCCTCTCCCACTGACTGACCTCATTAACCACTCCCTATGTCTGGGGGAGTTCCTGGCAGCCTGGAAGACTGACATAGTCACCTCAATACTGAAGAGTGGTGACAGCACCTCCCCCAATAACTACCATTCCTTATCCATTCTCCCACCACTCTCGAAAGCCCTCAAAAAAATTATAGCCACCCAGCTCACTGAGTACCTGATTGCTCATAATCTACTTTGCAGGGAGCAGCATGGCTTCAGATCTGGGAACAGTACAACTATGGCTCTTACTGAGTTCTTTAATATTATTCACTCTGCCCTGGATATAAAACACCTAGCTGGAGCCGTCTTCACTGACCTGTCAAAGGCCTTTGATACAGTCTCTCACCCCTTACTCTTAAGCACACTCTGCCACATAGGTCTGTCCCAAGGACCAGTCTCCTGATTTACCAGTTATCTCACAGCTAGATCACAATGTGTCAAAATAAACAACACCCTCTCAACCACCCTGCCAGTCTGCTCTAGGGTTCCCCAGGTCTCCATCCTCAGCCCTCTATTATTCAGCATCTACCTAAACACCCTGCCCAATTCCTGCTCCGTCAACCTACTACTTTATATGGACGATGCAGTACTTTTTGCCTCGCACCCAGATCCCACAGTATTGCAGTCCTCCCTTCAACACTCATTTAACCAGATTGAAAACTGGTTCATAGACCAAAGACTTGTGGTCAATGTAAGAAAGACAAAGATCATGCTCTTTGCCCACCGACAAAATAAAGCAAAGAATGTGCAGCTAACAATCCTCTCCCACTCTCTCTTTCCTCTAGAACAGGTCCATACATATAAATACCTGGGACTTACATTTGATTCCAGTCTCCTTCCATTCACAAATTAACACTCTATAATCAGCCATAAATGTCTGTATAGGCCTATTTGTATCGGCACAAGGATTGCCTACCACCGGAAACCCTTAATCTTGCTGTCAGCTCCTCAGTCCTCTCCCTAGTCGATTATGGACTATCTATTTGGCCACTGACCACACAGCCCTTAACAAAATCCACTTGGCCATAAAAAAAGTGTGCAGGCTCCTTTCTGGGGCAGACAAGCGTACCCATACTTGTACCCTATATGCCCTGACAAATCTCCTCACCCTGGATGAAAGGCTGTTTTATCAAACTTGTCTCCTCGCAAAGAAAATACACCTGGGGCTTACCCCTTGGGGGGTTTCTGCCTGTCTGCTATCCTCCCACAACTCAATGAACACCCACACTTCCAACCAACAAGTGTGGTCCATCTTGAGGGTTAGAATCTCCTTAGCCCAAAGGTCATTCCCACACAGGGCCCCAATCTGGTACAACAAACTCCCCTCTGATGTCTCCTCCATCTCCAAATTAGGACCTTTCAAGTCAGCCCTCAAAGAGCACATTCTTGCTTCAAGGCACTGCCAATGTTCCAGCTAGTGCCAGGTCATCTATCTATCATCTTATGGGACCACCCAACCACTGAGCTCCTACCTATAGGGCTACCAAACATTACCTATTAACAATGCCTCCTTTGGCTGCACTCACAAGATATGCCTAATTCTCTACTTCCCTGTAAATATCAAACCAGTTACTCCCTCCCTCTATCAGCAAACATATTGTTCTCTTGAAAACTGTAAAATACAGCTCTCAGTAACACATTCAATGCAATGTATAGCTGATCTTGATTCTGCAATATTGTATAACTGAAAAACTGTAACCTTAAGCTGCCATTCTATGTCTATATATATTAAGTGTTTGTATTTGCTTTTTCTGATGCGGAGAATTTGTAAATGAGTCCCTGACTCAAAGGTTGTAATCCTAAAGTCTGTTAAATAAATAAATAAATAAATAAATAAGTATATAAATAAATAAATGTTCACTTGTCATTGCAGATAGAAATCCATGATACTCAAATCACTAAAGTGCTTCTGTGTACAGAAATACAGGCCCCTGCAGCCAGAGATACAAATCTGAGAGACTCAAATTACAAGATTCTTTTAACTGCAGAAGCACATGCTAGTGTTTAGCCAGAACATCTGTAGCTTCAGAAACTCATGCACATTGTAAGACATACACACACTTGACAGGCCTGCTCTTCTGCAGCCACAGGTGTAAGACATACACACTGACCTCTGGCAGCAGATGTGAAGACATGACAAAATACATGGTACCAAAACTGCAACACTACTTCTGTCTGGAGAAGCACAGTCCTGTGAAGGTCCTGCAACTATCTGGTTACAGGTGTAAAGAGATAGATATTGACTTCTTGCTCAATAAGGGCAGCCCCCTGTGGGGCTTGCAGTTAGATGAAGATACTGTAGCAATGTGTGTATAATGGTTTCAGCAGTGGATCTAGAAATTATTCAAGGGGGAAGCAGTGTTTTAGTTATTCAGCTGCATATAAAAAAACTTGCAGTAAGAGAACATGCTATCTAACCAGGAAGTTTGTACAGTGAGCATGAGTACATCTGTCGGCAGAGGTGCAGGCCCCTTAGAGCCTACTGTCTGCAGAAGTGCAGGTCTGTACTTCTGCAGTCACAAGTACACATACATGATGTATGACATGCACGCACAAGTGTGAATGCAAAGCACAGGTCCTTGTGGGGCCTGTGCTTATGCAGCTACAGATACGAAACCACAAAGGTAGCACATTATTGCTACTGCATTTGTGTCATCTGGAAACAGTTAAATGATGTTTGTCTTACTTGATGATGGCTGTCTGTGGTTGCTTGTGTAGTCATCTCGTTTTGCTGTTAAGAGGTTGTGGTGGGGAGTTAGGCCTTGAAACACTAATGCCATGTTTCCCTACATTTGTGGCAATAATTTGAACCCCAGTTTTTTTGCAATGAATATGTGTATATGTATATGTATCATATATATAACAAAGAACGCAGTGGTTACCCCTGAAGGGCATTGGCAGGGAAGCCAAGATTCAAAGAAATACAAAATCACACATGCCCCCAAAATGCAAAGCATCATGGGCTACATAGGCAAATCACCACAAAATATTATGCTGTTTCAACTTTAAGCAGAAATATATGGTAATGAAAGGTATATAGATATATATAGATATATATATATATGCACACACATATATATATATATATATATATATATATATATATACACACACACACACATATACATACACTACCGCTTCCCTATAGTTAGGGTTGAGCAGGCAATTTAATGTTAAATCCCAAATTTTGAACATTAATAACCGTTCAACAGATTTGCATGAAATTTGGAATAGACAGCATTGGGTGAGAGATCTCATGATTTGCTAATTTTTGTTTCAATCAGATGTGCAGATTTCATGCAGCGAATCATCGCTAATCTCTGCCACTTTTTCCTTGTTGTTTTCTCATTGTGCTGTGCCCACACTGTTTGAAATTCTGGCCTGCAATTTTCAGGGTAGAATGAAGTTATCCTAAGGAAAAATCCAGTGCTGGTTTGGTGAAAAAACATTAATCCATTCCAAAATTGTAATATTTTGAAATGTAGGGTTCTGAGCATGCTCAGTTCAGTCTTTGGGATAGATGCACAGTTTCAATCAATGATCTCTGGTTATGAATGGCTGGCAAAGAGGGACTGCAAAGAGGGATTCATAAATATTGCAAAATCCCTTTTCACCAGAAAAAACAGTCTTCGTCAGCCGCCAAGACCTGATGACCCCAAGGAACACCCCAACACCTATTGGTCTGTGTAGGGTGGGTGTGGTGTGGGCTGATGGGGTTGGTTGGTGGGGTGTTAGGGGCTCAACCCTAACATCTCATTTTGCTACATTTGTTACATCAACCCTAACTGATGCATTAACAAAGTTTTTTCAATTTATTATACATAGTAACCTCTTGCTATAACGAGCCTCGTTATAACAAACAGTCAGTTACAGTATAAAGAATGTTCATCTTGGCTCCCAAACAAACATGGCACTATCTCTGAGCATCGCGGTCATGGTAATGTTTTTATTTTTTGACCCGTAAGAGAGCGCATGGAGATCCAAATTCTAGGCAAAGAACTTGTCTCTCCCATCAGTGAACTGGAAACCCAGAGAGGTACCAGCAGCAGGTAAAAGTACAGAATTTCACTCCCAGCCCCCAGCAGGGAGAAAACTGCAAGGAAAGGGTTTAGAGTCCATAATTCATTTTGGTTTCTCTGTCATTTTGTTTTGCTGTGTGTTTGTGTTGTGTGCTAGAATGGAGCAGTTTTCTGAGTTCTCACTCTCTCTGTCCCCATTAAATGATTAATGATTTTGAATCAGCTGGGAGCAGATAATCAAATAGGACCCAGGGCAGCCAGCTCAGGTGATAGGAGCCACCGAGTACTGTATCAAAAAGTGAATGCGAGGTGGCACAGGAGGCACAGGCAAGTGTAGTAAGCTAGCAGCACTGTGAGTGGAGACAAACTGTATTTACTGAGACAGAGAGGTTGGATATTAGTAGCTAAACAATATTGTGCAGTGAATAAGCAGAAGCTTCATCAAATAGTACTGTACAAACCACATGTAGCGTCCCTTTGCTTTAGAAACATAGAAACATAGACCTTGATGGCAGATAAGGACTGCTTGGCCCACCCAGTCTGCCCGTTTCCCTACCTATTGGATAAGCTGCAGATCCTAGCTAACCAACAGCCTACTTCTTCCTACCCCCCTCTAGAATTGCCTTATGTCTGTCCCATGCATTCTTGAATTCCCCCACTCTTTTTGACCCCAAGATCCCCTCTGGAAGGCTGTTCCATGCATTCACCAACCTCTCCATGAAAGAATACTTCCTCATGTTGCCCCTGAACCATCCCCCATCTATCTTCAAATTGTGCCCCTTGTTCTTGCACGTCTCTTTTTCTGAAAGATGCTTCCCTCTTGGACTTTGTTGATTCCCTTGAGGTACTTCAAGGTTTCTATAATGTTCTCCCTCTCTCTCCTTTCCTCAAGGGTATACATATTAAGTTCCTTCAGTCTCTCTTCATATGGCTTCTGGTGCAGACCCTGCACCTTTTTAGTTGCCCTCCTATGGACTGCCTCCATCCTGTTTCTGTCCTTGCAGAGATGGGGTCTCCAGAACTGAACACAGTACTCCAGATGGGGTCTCACCAACTGTCTGTACAGAGAGATGACAACTTCTTGTTTTCTACTTGTGATGCCTCCCCTATGCATCCCAGTATCCCCTCAGCCCTCCTTACTGCCTTCTCACATTGCTTGCCTACCTTTAGGTCATCTGATATGACTACTCCCAGGTCCCTTTCCATTTTTGTTGTTGTTAGTACCTCCGCCCATTGTATACTCTGCCCCTTGGTTTTTGTTTCCTAGGTGCATTGCTTTGCACTTCATTGCATTGAATCTAAGCTGCCATATTCTTGACCATTCCTCCAAACTTTCCAAGTCCCTTTCCCATTCTTTCCACCCGCTTGTGTATCAACCCTGTTGCAGATCTTTGTGTTGTCTGAAAAGAGGCATACCTTTCCTTCCAGTTCATCTACAATGTCACCTACAAAGACATTAAGGAGGATTGGTCCCAGTACTGAACCCTGTGGTACCCCACTAGTAACCTCCCTTTCTTCAGAGTGGACTCCATTTACCATTATCATCTATGTCCTGTTGTCCACCAATCTTTACCCAGGTTACCACCCTGGGACCCTCTCCCAGGCTGTCTAACTTGTTTACTAATCTTTTGTGTGGGACTGTGTCAAATGCCTTGCTAAATTATAGGTAGGCCACTTCCACAGCCCCTCCCTGGTCTACTACTTTGGTCAACCTCCCAAAGAAATCTATTACATTCATCTTACATGACCTTCCTACTGTGAATCCATATTGCCTTGGGTCATGTGCCTCACTGGACTCGAAGTACTCAACAATTCTTTCTTTCAGAAGTGATTCCATCATCTTCCCTACCACTGAGATTGAATAAAAACAGGTCTGTAGTTTCCTGCCTCTGCCTTGCTCCCACTTTTTTGAAGGGGAATCACATCTGCCCTCTTCAGGTCCTCAGGTACCACACCATCCTCCCATGAATTTTTAAAAAGAGTAGTCGGTGGTGTCACTAGTTCTCCCCTTAATTCTTTTAGAATTCTGGGGTGAATCCTTTCAGACCCCATTGCTTTGTCCACCTTCAGTTTCAGGAGTACTTTCATGACCCTTTCTTCTGTAAATGGATGAGTATTTACCCCCCATACAGAGTGCTTCTATTGTTTGGTTTAGGTACCTCCCCCTCATCTTCTTTTGTGAATACTGAGCAGAAGTATTCTTTCAGCATCCCTGCTTTTTCACTGTCACCCTCTGCCCACCCCCTCCTCTTTATTAAGCCTCATATCCCTCCCTTGGTCTGCCTTTGCTCCTTAACATACCTATAAAAGGTTTTGTCCCCTTCATAACTGAGCTGGCTATCTTTTCCTCGATTTGGGCCTTTGCTATTCTGACTGCCTTTCCTACTTTATTCTGCTTTAACTCGTACAGTTCTCTGTCCTGCTCCTTTTGTGTTTCATATATTTTCTGAATACTATCTTTTTCTCCCTAACCTTTCCAACCACCTCTTTTGAGAACCATAGCGGTGTTTTCCTTTGTTTAGTTTTGTATATTTGCTTCACACAAAGGCTTGTTGCCTCTGTTATGGCAGTTTTGATTTTTCCCCAATGTTCCTCCAACCCTCCTTTGTGCCCATTTGCTAGTACTTTTCTAAGGTACTGTCCCATTTTTCCAAAGTCAGCTTTCCTAAAGTCAAATACCCTCATTTTTGTGTGGCTTAACTCTATGGCTGTGTTTATCATGAACCACACTGTTCAGTGGTCACTTGTTCCCAGATGGCTTCCCACTTCTAAATCTGAGGTCTTCTCTCTCTCCCCATTTGAAAGTACCAGGTCCAAGATTGCTCCCTCCCTAGTGGATTCCAACACTAGCTGTCTGAGGCATGCCCCTTATAGGGCATCTAGAATGACCCTGCTCTTGGATGTGGCTGCAGCAAAGGTGCTCCAGTTAACATCAGGCATATTCAGGTCCCCCATCAAGAAATATTTCCCCTTTTTCTGCCATTCTATGGATGCTTTCTTTTATTTTCTTGTCCAGTTCCTCCCCCTGCAACAGGGGTCTGAATACAACCCCTGTGTGGATTGTGGTGCAATTGTCTGTCTCCAGGGTGACCCCCATTGCCTCCTCTCCTTCCTGTTTACCCTTTGGTTTTAACAAACAACTTGCTATATTGAACGTACATTATGGCTTCCAAGCCGTTCATTATAGCAAGGGGTTACTGATATATATATATATATATATATATATATCTATGTCAAACAGCAGTGACTCTCATATGAAATCATGACAGATCACTGTTATGAAAAGAACACATAAAAAGGTGCACTGCCTTTTTAATCTTGCAGTAGTCTCCAACAATATATTTAACAATGTATCACTAATCATAAAAAGAAAATACAAGGCTTATCTCGAATATCTTTTTTATCATTTTGTTCTCAGAAAAGGAAAAAAAATGTAGCAAAACAACTGAAATAAATTAATTAGCATGCTAGAGCATTAACCACTTCACTCACCAGCAAATCAGCAAGTGATGTCAAGCACACAAGGAGTGGCCAATAAGACAGCTGGCAGAGATCACATGGTACACATGCTCACAAAATGTAACATAAAATAAATGTTTTTTCTAAAAGGAAAATAAACTGCAGCACAATCAGAAGCAGAATCTGGGCATAATGAGATTCATACTGTTCACTCCCTTCTGAACACATTCCCAGTGCCACAGTCATGGTCATTACAAATCTGTTATGTAAAAAACAAATTAGAATGTCAGTTTTTTGATAATAACTTTACATGCTGCAATTCAACTCACTCAAACAGTTCTAAACTATTCAAGCCTTATCTGGTCAAAAAATTAAACTTTAACCTACTACCATTGTAGTGATCTTGCTCCACCAACCTAGTGGCCAAGTACACCCCACTCAATAACCAGGACTCAGCAGTTCCAGATCAGCCAATTTTCAATTCACAACAGCCATACTCAAATCTTTTTTCCAGCAGACTCAGACTCTATATCTTTGACTTCAGTTCCCTTTTCCAGTACACTTAAATTCTCCACTCCTCCTCCTCTTTTTCTAAGATGACTGTGTCATCTATCTGGGACATTCCTCAGACCCAGGTTGGGATTCAAACACACTGCAAAGAGACAGGAAATATTCAAGAACCAAAGGTACAGTACTACGCTCTAACACAATGTGCATTTAGCAGCAACAACAACAACAACAAAAAAAAAAAACTAGGGCCCCCAAAGGATGAAGGTAAAATATTGGTAGAAAGCAAGAACAAGCAAAGGTTAGTAGGGGAGAGCAGTGAGGGGAGGAGGTCCCCATGGAAGGGATTATCAGCCAACACCAGGAGTTTGTGGAACAAAATGGTGGACTTGGAGGCCATTGTGGTGGATGAGGGACTGGGCATAGTAGTGGTAAGTGAGACATCATGGATAGAACATCATGCCAGGGAGACAGTTATCCAAGGCTACAGACTATTTAGGAAATACAGGGATGGTAAGAGGAGGTGTGGTGGCATTATATGTCAAAGATGACAGGTAATGGAAGGGCAGGAGGAGATGGGGAGACAGAGCTCTTGTGGGTCAAGCTTGACAAATGGACTGGATAATCATTGAGGATAGGGGTGGTTTACAGACCTCTGATGCAGGGGGAGGAAGGGGGTAGACAGCTGATATAGGAAGTTACAAAGATGGCTCTCAAGGGGGAGCTGCTGCTAGTGAGGGACCTAAACTTCCCCAGTGTGGACAGGGGGATCACGGCCACTGTATCAGCTAGGAGCATGGGGATCCTAGACACCCTACAAGGGGTATTCATGCAACAGCTGGTCAGGGAGCTCATTGGGGTGATAAACTGCTGGACATGATCCTCAGAAATGGGGAGAGTGTGGAAGAGGTGGTGGTGGGTGAAGGACTAGGTACTAGTGATCACAGGACTGTGAGGTTCAGGGTAAAAATGTGGAGAGAGAGACCAATCAGACAAGAACAAAGGTGATGGACTTCATAAATATGGACTTTACCAGAATGAGGAGGATATTTGGGAAAGAAATTGCAGGGAACGGGAATATAGGGAGTGTTGAGGAGCTATGGGGAGCTATCAAATGAGTGGTACTGAAGGACACTGAAATTTGCATTAAGAAGGTGAGGAAGTACAAAAAAGGGAGGTGACCACTTAGGTTTACAAGCGAGAGGGCCGGGGCGGTCAGTGAAAGGAAAAGAGCATTCAGGGAATATAAGAAGACACAAAGAGGGGGAGGACAGGGAGGCTTACAGAGAGATGAGGAGGGTGGCAGGGCAGAAGATAAGGAGGGCTAAAGCAGATGCTGAGGAGAAAATAGCTATGCAGGTCAAAAGAGGGGATAAAACTTGTTTTATGCATGTGGGGGAAAGAAGGAAGGCAAGGCAGGGAATAGTAAGGTTGCAAGGGTAGGGAGGAATACAACTGGAAGGGTTCTTTAAGAAAGCAGAGGTGTTAAATAACTACTTCTGCTCAGTCTTCAAGGAGGAGGGAGAGGGTAGGGGACCAGAGTTGGGGGAAGGGGCAGGGAAGGCAAAAAGCTGGATCCTAGTGTGTACAGCATAGACAGGATAAGAGAGGAACTGGGCAGGTTAAAAGTGGCCAAGGCAATGGTGCCAGACGGCTTGCACCAGTGGGTACTGCTGGAACTGAAGGAGGAGCTGGCAGCCCCACTGACGAGACTGTATAACTTGTCCATGGATACAGGGTATGTGCCAAGGAACTGGAGGAGGGCGGATGTGGTGCCACTACACAAGGGGGAGCAGTAAAGAGGCAGCGGAAAATTATCACCCAGTCAGCCTCACCTCAGTGGTGGGCAAGGAGATGGAGGCACTAACAAAAGAAAGTGTGGTAGACTGCATGGATTTATGAATGGGAGATCCTTCCAGACAAACCTGATAGAGTTCTTCAATTGTGGCGCCGTGGCTTAGTTGGTTAAAGCGCCTGTCTAGTAAACAGGAGATCCTGGGTTCAAATCCCAGCAGTACCTTGATTAAATCAGGGGAGAGATGGGCACAAGACCCAGGAGAGCAGGCTGAGGTACTAAATGAGTACTTCACCTCAGTTTTCACCAAGGAGAATGGGGGTGCTGCATCATACATGGGAGGAGACAGAGATACTGAAGAGAGGGGGACCCTTACCGTTCGGCGGGTCTGGGGAGAGGGGGAGGCATCACTGGCAGGTGGGGGGAGGGCTAAGCAGGGAGAAGAGGTACCAGAAGTGGAAATCGCAGCAGAGAGAGTGAGGGAAGCCCTCGGCTCCCTTAAGACGGAGAAAGCACCGGGGCCGGATAAATTACATCCCAGAGTGCTGAAGGAACTTTCGGATGTCCTGGCGAAACCCCTGGAGGAGCTTTTCACCATCACTCCGAGGACAGGGTGGGTGCCCCAAGACTGGAAGGTGGCACATGTAGTGCCTATCCACAAGGGGGGATCAAGGGAGGTGGCAGGGAACTACAGGCCTGTCAGCCTGACATTGGTGGTGGGCAAGGTGATGGAGGGCATTGTCAAGGAGAGGCTGGGGGGACCTGGATAAGTCAGGGTGCCTGGACGATGAGACAGCATGGATTCATCCCGGGAAATCATGTCAGACAAACCTGGTGAGTTCTATGACTGGGTGACTAGTGCCTTGGACCTGGGTAGACCAGTGGACATCCTTTCTAGACTTCAGCAAGGCATTTGACTCTGTTCCTCATGTGGGCCTGTTGGATAAGCTGGGAGAAATGGGGGTGGGGAACCAGATGATCAGATGGATAGGCAGTTGGCTCCAGGACCAGACCCAGAGGGTCGTAGTTGGCAGGATAGTCTCATCCCCAAGGAGGGTCATGAGTGGGGTCCCACAGGGATCAGTCCTGGCCCCTTCTGTTCAATGCCTACATCTCTGACATAAGGACAGGAATCAGGAGTGAGATGAGTCTCTTTGAGGATGACTTGAAACTGGGGGCGGTGGTGGATGGGGAGGAGGGGAGGGTGGCCCTACAGGGGACCTGGAGGCTCTGGAAGATGGTCTAGAAAGTGGAAGCTGAGGTTCAATGCAGGAAATGCAAGGACTTCACCTGGGGCCAGAAACCCGGCCAAGTGTACACCCTGGGAATGCTACAAGTCTCGATGGCTGAGAGGGACCTGGGGGTGGTGGTGGATGTCAAGATGAACAACTCTGAGACTTGTGGGAGGGCAGCAGCCAAGGCCAACAGGATGCTGGGATGCATCGCTGGGGATCACCTCCAGAAGGAGAGTGATACTCCTCTGTATAACTGCTTGGTGAGGCCGCACCTTGAGTACTGCGTGCAGTTTTGGAGGCCACACTTAAAGAAGGACATTAACCTCCTGGAGAGGGTCCAGAGGAGGGCAACAAAATGATTTGGGGCTTGGGGACAGGACCTATGAGGAGGCTCGAAGAGCTAAATATGTACACATTGGAAGAGAGAAGGGACCGGGGGACATGATAGAGGTCTTCAGGTACATGAAGAGGGTAAATAGGGAGGAACAGTCAGGGTGCTTTGAAGGAAGGAGGAGGGGCCACTAGAGGGCATGGGTGGAAGCTGGAGGGAAGATTCAGGGGAGAAAGGAGGTGCTACTTCACTATGAGGTGGTGGAGCCATGGAATGCACTGCCTAGGGGGCTGGTGGAGGCAGAGACAGTGGAGGGGTTCAAGAGGGGTGGGACAGGTACAGGGAAGGGTTCTGGAAGCAAAATCCAATGCAGCAAGAATATCCGGAACTGGGAAGGGAGAAGCCAGAGAAGGCGAGGGGGGCAGCAAGGTCAGCACCCAGGGTGGGGGCTGACCAAACGAGCAGACACGAAAGACCATTAGGCCTATTCTGCTGGCATTTTAGAATGTTAGTAATTGGGTGATGCAGGTGGTGGACCGGGGTGAGGGGCGAGAGATTTGGCCTATCTGGACTTTAATAAGACCTTTGACACTACCCTCACAGATGGCTAGTAAATAAGCTGGAAAGCTTAGGAATGCGACAGAAAATAACTAGGTGGGTGAAAAACTAGTTGGTGGGCAGAAGCAGAGAGTGGTGGTAAATGGGGTGCATTCCATGGTGAGGGAATAATGAGTGGAGTGCCACAGGGGTTGGTGCTGTGACCCCTCCTTTTTAATGCATACACTACATCAGTGTTATAACAGAGTGTCTGGAGGGAAGAGTGTGCCTATCTGTGGATAGTATGGAAATCTGGGGAGGTAGAGACTATGAAGCACGACTTGAGGACTCTGTAGGGGTGGTCAGAAACTAGGAAACTAAAATTCAATGTCAAAAAATGTGCTGTGATGCATCTGGGCTTATAATCCTGAGAACAGCTTACATTCTAGGAGAGGGGGAAATTAAGAAAAACAGAGCAGGAGAGGGGTTTTGGGAATATAATATCAAGCAAGCTTAAGGTGGGTAGCCTGTGTAGCAAGGCAGTGGGAAAGGAAAATGGAATCTTGGCATGTGTTGGAAGGGGCATAACTAGTAGAAGGAGGGAGGGAGGTGCTGATGCCTCTTTACAAGGCCATGGTGAGACAACACTTGAAGTATGGGGTCCAGTTCTGGAGACCGCACCTATGCAAGGGCATTGATGGGATGGAAAGGGTTTAGAGAAGAGCAACCAAGATGGTGAATAGTATTCAGGGCAACCATATGAAGAGAGGTGCAGGGAATAGGATCTGTACCCATTGCAGACTAGAAAGGAGAGGGGAGACATGATTGAAACGTTTAAATATGTGAAGGGGATTAATAAGGTGAAGGAAGGGAGTGTGTTCAGATTGAAGGAGGGGGCTAAAACTAGAGGGTATAGCCTAAGATTGGAAGGTGGAAGAAGTAGAGGCAATGTGAGGGGGCATTTCTTCATGGAGAGAGTGGTGGAGGCCTGGAATAAACTACAGTACAAGTCACATTAAACTGTTCCATCAACTCACTGGTGTAGCATTTTTTTTTGTGATGCAACTGCAGTGGCAACTAGAACTGTTGAAGCTTTCAGCTGTTTTCCAACCATCCTTCACTGCCTATTCAAATCACTTATAACTGTTTAGTGAAATGGCAGTAGTTGTTTTGCCGTGTTTATGCAATGCATTTTCATGGCATTGTTTATAAATATCACAGCATTCCTTAAGAGTTATTCAGTCTGCCTTCTGAAGTGAAACTCATGAGCACTCAGATGAAAATAAAGCTTATAGTACATAACAGCTAGTTGCAAACCAATTCTAACCTTTTACTAATACATTGAATTAAACACTGCACAGATTAGGAAACTCATTGAACAATGCTGCACCAGTGAGTTGAGGGAACAGTTTAATGTGACTTGTACTGTACTTGAAGAGGTGGTGGAGGCCAAAACGGTGGAGGGATTTAAGAGGGCATGGGACAGACATTTGGGATTGGGAAGTGAGGGGAAGGAGAGGGCACATAAAGAATGAAGATGAGTAGGGGAGGAGGGAAAAGGTCAGACTTGATGGGCCGAGGAGGTCCTTTCCTGACAGATTTCTGTGATTCTGTGATTCTGTGATAGGGCAATGATGGTTTACCTTTTATAAAGACATTCAGGCCTTAAAATCTTTAATCAGAGACACTACTACTCAATGGTCCATACTCAGTCCACCATCCATGCAGTGCAGACACTGACACAAATCTGGTAGTACCACTGTGGAGAAGCACTTCTTGCAGGACACTTGTTGTATGCATTACCGACAGAAAGCCTCAATTGCTCATAAAAGAGAATTGCAGCAAGTCTGTTGCTAGCAGTTACTCAATGGCTTTTGTTAACTTTTTGGCCTCATTCATTACATTCATTTTATGAGGCAAATGGATCAGCCCTATGAAACATCAGTTTCTTATTCAGGAGTGACCTAGGATCAAAGAGCAATATAGAGTACTGAACATTGAATTCATCTCAAGACAAGCTACATGGCACGTACAATAAAACACCAGGAGCCAGATATTCAAAACTGTGCCTAGTGGGCTAAGTGTTTGATCAATGCATAGTATCAAAGGGGAGTTTTTGCACATGCTAAGAGGGTTAAAGTATGCAAACATAATGATAATAATAATAATACTAATATATGACTTGGGCACAGGGACTGATAGGGACAGGAAAAATGGTGCAGTACTCCTTGTACAGTACAGCACACAGGCCACACACTCCTTGTACAGTACAGAGGATGTGCTCCCTGTAGAGTATATAGGACATGCACTCCATGTCATTCCATAGGGCAGATGGCTGAGGAGGTGAGTGCCAATTGCCATATGATATCTGTGGCACCACCATCAGTGGTTAGGGGTGGTAGGATAGTTTGCATGGTGCCCGTGGTGTCAGGAAGCACTAGATACCAGGGAGTTATTTATTTTCACAAGATTGGCGATCAGAGGGTGGGGGTGCCACTTGCCACCAGAGACTGGATATGTCATTAGTGGGACAGTGATCAGATGGTGGGGGGATCACGGGAATGGTGATTGGAGGGCAAGGGTGCCTGTAACCACCAGGGGCTAGATATGTCATTACTGAGGTAGTGATCGGTGGGTGGGGGGACCACCAGATACTGGGCTAATATATTATATTATATGGGGCAGCAATTGCAGGGTAGGGGGACCACTGGTCATCAGGGAAATATGTTATCTTAAATGCAGAAAACAGTGCTCTCATTAAAGAGTGGGTGCTGGAAAAATAAAACAATAATCTTCAATAAATAATTCACACTCCAGGCTGTAAATTCAGTAAGAGAATTTGTTTTTACTAAATAAATCAAAATCAAATAGAATACTTACATAGTGAATTCATAAAGTAAGAACACACACTGTGATCATAAAAGCCTTCAAGGTGTCAAAATAACTGTGTGGGAGCTTTAATTAGCTAATGACTAGAGTACCCCCTACCCCAGCATATGGTACTCCAGCACCCTACTCCCCCTATCACAATCCTAAGCTGGTGACCAGCACAGCCCTCATCTCACCACCACTGCTGGCCACTGACTGAACTGTCACTGAGCATGTACTGTATATAGTTTGCGCTCAGTGATAGCAGAGTTGGTGACTGGACATGGTGGTGAGAGGAAGGCTGTGATGGTCCCTGGCTCAGGATTGGCATGGTGAAGCAGGGTGATGGGTCATTACCTGCTGAGGTGGGGTGGTGAGGGTCCACTAGCCACCAGGGAATAATTTTTACCAATATAAGCATGGTACAGGTTGGGGGAGAGACTGCTAGCCACCAGGTAATACAATTAAACACCAGAGGCATGGGTGCGGTTCGGGGGAGAGACTGCTAGCCACTAGGAAATACTATTGAACACTAAGGGCAGGGGTGCGGGTGGAGGAATTGCTAGCCACCAGGGAATACTATTTAACACTACAGGCATCGGTGCAGGTGGGGGTGATGGCTAGCCACCAGAGATGTTTTTCTTTAGAGCTTCTGGATGGTATGCAGAAGGGGGGAGGGACCACTAGTGATCAAGGACTGAGTTGTTTCAGTAGCGGGTGGCAATTGGTGGGGGGGGCCACTGGACACCAGGGAATCTTACTTCTGTACGTTGAGATGGTGATCAGTGAGGCAGGGACCACTAGATGCCAGGTACTACTGTGTTGTGGTACACTCCCATACTTTCTCTGCCAACCACTAAGGTTGTGCTGCATTAAGTTATGCTTTTGATTGTTGTTATGTGCGCCACAGAAGGGGACAGAGAAAAATGGCCTTGTGAAGCGTACATGTTCTGAATATTGTACTGCACCAATATTCAAGTCCCTGCCCCTTCATTTATATTGCACCCTCCTCTGACTATTGACCAGTTGAAAACTATGTTTTTCCACGCTACTGGGGCTTTTCAATATTGCTCAGCTGCACAAAACCCAGTTTATGCAGACAAACTGAGTTTTCTGCCAAGGCAAAATTTTGAATATCGAGCCCCTGATCTGTTGGATTCATATTTCTGGCTCATTTCCAGAGACTGCACCAGAGACAGTTGACTTGTTTCTATGGATCCATCAAATGCATGGTTACTACTGTACATGTACCACCCTGGGAGATGGAGGTTTATGGACATGTGTGGCTATTCTTGGGTGTAGGAGTCAGCTGGTTAAAGAACCTGTATGAATACAGGATGATAGGGTCATGCTGCCACTTAAAATATGGTGAACTCCTTCATTGTCCTCTTTACCCTCAACATTCACAACTTCCTGTTCTCCTCCTCCTTCTCCTGCTCCTCCTCCTCATCACCATCACTTACTGCACTTGATGATGATACTATGCCTAGACACCGCTTCTTATAATGGGGTCAATGCAGCTTAAGGAAATATCTATTTATGGAAGGCATTTCAAGCCATGTAGTTTCCTTACCCTTGCTTACAGTTATAGCAATTGACATAGTCAGATATTTCCAGAAATTTCTGTGAACTCCATTGAGAAATTTCCTGCCTGCTGGCATTACTGCTTTAAAACCACCAGGCAGTATCTCTTTAGAAATGCTGTATCGCAAAATAACTTGAAATAGTTAACCACATCTATTGCTGCAACTGTAGCGTGTCATATATAAACCCTGTATATGTGTCTGTGATTTTTTTCCACTCTAAAGAAACCACACACCATTAACATAACCAGATTGTTCTTGCCTATTGGCAGTCTTTGGTGCTGGCTACCATAGCTGCCTTCCTCCACATTCACCTGCTCCTTTTATCTGGACCAGGGAAAGGTTCTTTTTAGGGCTGCAGTGGGCATAGCCTTGCATACCCCTTGCTATCAAAAAAACAGTCAACACATTTGTTCCAACTGAACAACATCTTGGAGTTGCAAAACAGTCACCTCCATGTCAGTTAAACACTCCAATAGCTGTCTCCACTGGCAGTCACGCTGTGCTATTTTGTAATCTCTCTGCAGAACATGGCACACTCCACCATGTCCAAGATGGCTGCCAATCTGTATTGCAAATGCACTACTAGTAACACATGCACAGTGAGTGCATTGGCTATCTTGGCCATGGTGGACTGCGCTGTGTTCCACCATGATTGCCGATTTATTTTTTTAATTATACATATCTCCCCAGCCGATCCTCCATCTTAGCACCCACCACCCCACACCCCCCTCTAGAAACATAACAATGACACTAGGGGTGCCCAGTCCCCCAGTGTCACAATCGTGTTCAGCTGTGACCTTTTTCTTTTGTATATTTTTTTTCCTCCGCCACCTGACCCTTTTCCTCAGCACCCCCTCCCCCAGAAACATGAGAGTGACAATGGGGGTGGCCAGTTTCCCAATGTTGGATCAAGAATCCTCCATAGTGATTTTTTTTTGCTTTTTTTACTTGTAAAAAGAAAACCATCCATTGATGCCTTTTGTGGCTGTTCCTAACACCGCATTCAGCACCCACCACCCCACACCCCCAAGCCCTTACTTGCCTATCTGGAGTCCAGCACCAAATTCCTCTCTGGATTGCAGACATGTTTTCACTCTTCAAAACTGAACCATGAACTGAAGAAACAGGTATGCTGTTCAATATATTTCAATGGGGTTTTGAACATAGTGGCATAACTTGGATATTTTTACGTATTTTGGTCCCAGATTTTCAACATACCTTTTTTGGTACCTGCCTCATGAACAATTACACTAACATTAGGCAAATCTGTCCCAAAAGGTGATTTTGAGGTCCCTGCATGAAATAACCTTTAGGGTAGGAGTTGCAACATTTTCTCTGCCCTTGTTCATGAGATGGGGTAATAAAAAGGCTATGGTGAAAATTTGATGTAAAAATATTAAAAAAACAGTAAAGTTATGAACCTACATTGAATTTTGCAAACACAGGCTTGTAACTTTAATTTTCAACATTTTTCTACAAATTTACAACATAGTCATTTCTTTACAGCCCCTTATGAATGTAACAGCTGTCATTTTTCAGCTCCTACCCAAAATGTGTTTTTGGGTCATGAAAGTTGATTTTGCAGTCCCGGGGCAAAATCACCTTTAGGCCAGGAGTTGAACATTTTCTCTGTCCTTCTTCAGGCAGAATCCTAAGCAGGCTATGTTGAAAATGTGATGTAAAAATATAACATAACAAATTTCAATATTTTTACCTCAAATTCCACTGCTGCAGCCCTATCTGCTCTGTCCAGAGTTTGTTTCCACTGGCACAATCATGTGTGCTGGGGCACTTTCCATTCACTTTCTCTTCTGTCTTTTAAGGAGGTATTGTTCCTTGCTTTCTAGAGGCCTTTCTAGAACTGCTGACTGCCTCATGTGATTGGTTGCCTGCTTCAAATCTCACATCTCATTTCCACCAAGAAATGTTGTGGTCACTTCTATTAGTTACCTACTATTAATCAATGTTTGTCTTCACCAGGCACCAAAGTATTTGCTTCATTCCCCAGTTCCATTGCCAGTGCCTGATGCCCTTTTGGTTTTGCACTTCCACTTTTCCTGTCTGTTTCATTCCAGCTCCTCCTTCCGGGACATGGTGCACTTATATCACCACCCAGTATTACACTTCTGCTCTGAGTTGCAGGAACACTCCTTGAAATCACAAAACAACTAACAATGCAACATCAAGAAGAGCTGAGACAGACGACTGTAACCAAGGCACTATATGTAGTCCTATTTTAAACTTGCAATTTCTGTTTTTGAGCCTACTACAGAATGTAGTCTCCAAACTGGGCTATCTCTTTAGCACAAACCTTTACCCTTTTGCAACTTCAGGTAGTAATGTTCATTGCTATTCATATCTGTCAACTCTGTTATCACATCTGCCTTTGTCAAACTCTCTGCCATTCTATTGTACTCCCTGCAAAGCCCACCTTTCACCAGCAGCATCATACAGAGCTAATCATTTTTAGTTCCCATTTTCAGTTTCTATGCAAATTACTTGCCTATGCAGAATCCTAGTGGGTCCCCAGCTATTCTCCTGCCAGCAGCAGAAGTAGAAAAGTAAATGATTAAGATGAGCAACTAAATGTAATTTAATTCAAAACTCCTCCAGCTATGTGGCATATTCATTCTGCACGGGTTTCTCAAGGAAGCATTATATTTTGGATGTTGATGGAGCCTAATTCAGTCAGAGCGATCACATTCTCCTCTCTTTCAAGCCTGCCAACAGACCTCAACTAGTACACATTTTTGTCCACTCCATCATTCATGCCCAGGGTATTCTAGGGTATTCTAGTGAACTTTTTCCTTTCCTTTCCTTTCTCCATCTCCCCATCAATTCCTTCTTTTCCTTGCTGTGTCTGCTTTCTGCTCCTCTTCATCCTGGTCACTCATTACTCATGCGATCAACTTCCTATCTTATCAACTCTAACCTCTACATTCCTCTCATCAGCCTCCATCTCAACTCCTACAGCCAGTCTGCAGCCTCTAATGTTTTTTCACAGCCCTCTGCAGCAGCATTGCAAGACACCACCTTCCTAACTTGTACCCTTGAGAGGTCTACGAGTGTAGATAGGGTTTAATACATCTGCCAGAGACAGAAGTCAACAACTTCAATTTGTTCACTGTGTATTCAACTCACACTAGGGTTTGACTTGTTTGTTGATGTGTGATCTTGCAACTTTAAGCTATCTACTATGTTGCAGCTCATCCAGGGCTCATCTTCATCTGCTAGTCTAGCAACTCTGCAACCTTCAATCTATCAGCAATACTTCAGAATATTTTGAATTTTCTCATTCTAGAGGATCTCCAACTGATGTGAGTTTAGGGGTTGACTTTGCCTACCATAAGCATGAACGTACAACTTTCTAAGCTGCAAAGTATACACGGTTCTGGAAAGTCTCATCAGTCTCCAGCAAATCTTCCTAGTTATTTGGGGTCAGCCTCCTCTTCAATGTCACCAGTGGCAAAGCAGCCCCATCTGCTTGTGAGGGAGAACATACCTGTAATTTTTTATTGCATCAAGGATGCAAAATGCTCACATTTCTCTACCAAGATCTTGTTCCTCTGAAGTTCAGTCCCAGCAGCATATTGGCACATGACTTCTTCATTCCTACTTTTTCTACATATTCAGATTCCAAAGATGATCCTCAGAAATCCCAAGGACTTCTTCTGTAATGCTACTGTCTCATAAGACCTTAACATCCATAATTTATGCAGCCTTTCCACTCCTATTTGTTGTGAATCTTCAGATCAAAGAAGGTCCTTAGGGTTTCTGCTCAAACTTCTTCTGACTCACACCCATACTCCTCAAAGTCTCCACCATGCTGCCATTCAATGTCTCATATTCCAGAAAGTTTCCCAGGCTTCTCTTTGGACTTCTCCAATCATACTCTGGGTCATGATGGTGGGCTGAAATCAAAAGTACAAGAGGGGTATTTTTATTGGTGGATATTATTTTAAGCAAAATAAATTTTTCTGCATCCAGTATACATTTTAACAAGACTGAGACAAGTTTTGTCTATTAGTACCAATGACTTTATCAGACACCACTTGAGAAAAGTGTACTGCCCTAAAATCCACAGAAAAGCTTCACAATCCATTTCTAAAAATTGTGAGATGCCCTTTACTACCATCTTACTGCACCACATCATGTTTTCAAAGGTGCATAAGTCCTAAAGACTAAGTGTGATTAATTAAATCTCAGAACTAAATGCCAGTGAGTCTATCACAAGTGGAAGCAAGTTTTGAAATGTTACTATACGGCAGTTAGTCATAGTCAAACTTTAAATCCAAAATAAAATTCACTGCCATGATCCAGTGTTAGTGATGTAATACTAAGACATTGTACTAATCTGTGATGCACCAACAGGGTGCCAAACAGTTGCTGAGGCCACCATCCACAAGCACTGTATTAAAGCAACGGTGCTCCAGGTCACAGCAGAACACAAACACATGAGTGGGCCTGTATGTTTAGTGATGATCTTGGCTGCACAATACCATGTACAAACAAATTATTATTAATCCAATGTTTAGACAAAAAGTGACATGGCAGATAATGAACACTTTGTGCAATTCAAAAACTCAGAAAATATTTTACGCTATTTAAACTAAACCCATTAACCTTATTTAATATTTTATGCTATTCAAACTAAATCAATTCATCTTATTTTAAATAAAATACCTAATGAGGGTTATATATGCTACCCAAAATACTGTTACAGTCATTAACAACCTACTTGTTGGAAAATATCAAAGCTACAGAAATTCAGAATACACATAAGGAGCCAGAAGAACTGTGGGTCACCCTGGAAACAGGAAATGGGACATCCATAAGAACTGGGGTTGTCCACAGGTGCCAAGACCAGGGGGAGGACATAGGCACATTACTGTTAGAAGATATACAAAACATGACAGCAAAAGGGGAGGTTCTGATAGTGGGAGACTTCAACATGCCGGATATAGATTGGTCAATACCAGCAGGAACGTCTGCCAGAACTAAACACATGGAGGATTCCCTGCAGGGGGAGGGCCTCAAACAACTGGTACAACAACCCACAAGAGACAGGGCTATTCTAGATCTAGTACTGACTAACAGGGAAGGGATCACAGATCTCCAGGTAGAAGGTCACCTGGGGGCCAGTGACCATCACATGGTATGGTTCAATTTGGTCACTACATCTAAATCAACCCATTCCAATGTAAAACTATGGGGCATCAGAGGAGCTGACTTTGATAAGATGGCCAACTTAATTAAGCTAGCCTGGCAAAAAGAAATACAGGTGAGGGGGTACAGGTAAAGTGGGCAAGCATTAAGGGTGCAATACTTGAAGCAACGTCCCATTGTGTTAGAGAGAAAAGGAAGTGCAAAAGAGAAAGGAAACCACTTTAGTTCTCAAACACTGTAGCAGAAAAGGTCAGAGCCAAAAGGCTGGCCTTCAGAAAATAAAAGGGAACGCAGCGGGATGAAGATAGGGAGGCATACCAAACTTCCCTAAGAGAAGCAGGGAAGGCAGTAAAAGTCCCAAACTGAGGAAACACTAGCACAAACAGTAAAAGAAAGTGACACGACTTTCTATAGATACATTAGTAAAAGGAGAAAGTCCAGAGAGGGTATTGCTAAGCTCAAAGGAGAAAAGGGTGCATGTGAGCAGGAGGAGGAGGACCCTATAAAAGCATCTATCCTAAATAGATACTTTTGCTCAGTATTTACTGAAGAGAAGGCAGGGTAGGGCCCACAGCTCAGCACCATGGACAGAGGGGGAAGGGAGGTGAGCATTACTCCCTTCACAAAAGAAAGGGTCCTACAAGAGCTCGCTAAGCTCAAGGTGGACATGTCAATGGGACCTGATGGCATACATCCCAGGGTACTTAAGGAGCTAAGGGTGGAACTAGCAGAGCCATTAGCAGAACTGTGTAGTGAGTCTCTGAGCACAGGAGAGGACCCAGAAGACTGAAGAAGGGCTCATGTGATCCCGCTCCACAAGAATGGTAGCAGGGAGGAGGCAGGAAACTGCAGAACAGTCAGTCTTACCTCAGTAGGGGGCAAGATTATGGGGGCACTCCTTAAGGAAAGAATAGTGCAACACCTGGAATCCATAGGGGTACAGGATCCAAGACAGCATTGGTTTACAAAAGGACAGTCCTGTCAAACTAATCTCATAGATTTCTTTGACTGGGTAACCAGAGTGGTGGACCAAGGGGAAGCAGTTGATGTCACCTACCTTGACTTCAGCAAAGCTTTCAACACTGTTCCACATAGAAGATACAGTAGATAAATAAGCTGGGTAGGCTCAGGGTGGGTCAGAATTTGGTCAACCGGGTGGCAAACTAGTTGGCGGGCAGAAAACAGAGAGTGGTGATAAATGGTATACAGTCAGAAGAGATGCAAGTCACAAGTGGGGTACCTCAGGGATCAGTCCTGGGGCCAGTCCTCTTCAATATCTTCATTAGTGACATTGCAGATGGACTAGAGGGTAAGGCTTGTCTGTTTGCAGATGACACCAAGATCTGCAACAGAGTAGATGATCCAGATGGGGTGGGCAGAATGAAAAGAGATCTGGATAAACTAACAAAATGGTCAGAAGAGTGGCAACTGGGATTTTATGCAAAGAAATGCAAGATCATGTGCATAGGGAGGAGAAACCCTGAAGCCACCTGTAGGCTGGGAGGGGAGTTGCTGACAGTCACAAAGGAAGAAAGAGACTAGGGCATTATCATCACCGATGACCTGAAATCATCCAAGCAGAGCTCTAAAGCAGTAGGTAAGGCTAGGGGGATGTTAAGGTGCATTAGTAGGGGTATCACAATTCATAAGAGGGAGGTAATAATCCCTCTTTACAAGACACTGGTTAGGCCCCATCTGGAGTACTGCGTGCAGTACTGGAGGCCACACCTTCACAAAGACATTAACCAAATTTAGGCAATCCAGAGAAGAACAACCAAAATGGTGCAGGGACTGCCTCAGAAGACATATGAGGACAGATTAATGGAGGTCAATATGTTTACCCTTGAGCAAAGGAGGGAGAGAGGTGATATGATCGAAATGTTCAAACACCTTCCGGGCATTAACAAGGTGAAAGAGTCTAACATGTTTAAATACAAGAAAAATAGCAGGGCAAGCGGACACAGCATGAGACTACAGGGAGGCCGATTAAGGGGCAATGTGAGGATATTCTTTTTTACAGAAAGGGTGGTGGATGCGTGGAACGGCCTACTTCAGGAAGTGGTGGCTATGAATACAGTGCAGGGCTTCAAACAGGCATGGGATAGGCATAAGGGAGCAATACAGATGAGTATGAATAGATAGGCCACTGACAGAGCAAAGGCCGATGGCACATTTATAAAGTAGAAAAAGAAATGGGCAGACTGGATGGGCCTTGCGGTCCTTATCTGCCGTCAACTTCTATGTTTCTATGTTTCTAATACTGTGAAAATCAGGGTGTTTAACTTGTTACATCCACTATGAATCCCAACCAAATATGCCTAAAAAATGCCCAAAAGGAGCAGTGAAGAAAAGAGAACTGATAGCTAAACTGTTTAATGATGCCTAAATTAAAGGTCAACTCTTTATCCTAAAGCTCTAGAGGGAAAGGTGTATATAATGTAATCCAAACTGAAATATAAAACCTTATTTAATCTGAATAAGGAACCATTCTACCAATAGGCATTTCAGTTAGCGTCCCTATTCATACCAATATTAGGATTTAAGAGATCCACTGCATCTCGTTATGTTCTAACATTTTGTTGACCCCCAGCACAGTGGGTGGAGAAATTAATTCTAAACCCTAAAACCATAATGAGACACCTGAATATACTGTTGCATTGAAATACTCTCGTACTGCTGTCTGTAAATTATTCCTTATATTGCTGTTATGTTCTTCTATTTAGACGGTTAATTATCTTGTAGTTTTCAAATTATGGTAGCACGGTAGTGCTACCATAGTTAGGGTTGAGGAGCCATTTCTATGTTAAACCCCAAAACTTTGCACCTTAATAACTTTGCAACTGTTTTATGGATTTGCCTGAAATTTGGAATTTATGATCAAGAACCATAGGCCTTGGGATATGCCAAGTTTCGTACTGGTCGGATATACGGCTGTGGAGTTATTAAGTGTGATCTGTGCGCGAGTTTACGCTTTTCTGGAATTCTATGGTCGTGCCTAAAGGTCGTACAGTTTATGTGACCGGCCCGAAATCTTCAGGGAACATGCGGCCAGGGTCCCTGATGTGCCTTCCGAAGATTTCGTGAAAAAATATTAAACGGTTCAAAAGTTATTCAAAAAACAGTTTCCCATTATAAGTCAATGGGAAAAGTTAAAAAGGTTCAACACTTTCGCAAATGCATTTTTACTTTCGCAAATGGGCCTGTTACTTTCGCAAATCGGCCATTTTGTTTTCAGTTGGTGATCAGAAAAATGGGTGGCATTTAAATTTGGGACCCTCTAGCAACCTAATTATTTTTGTATTCACCTATTCGGGCCCTGAGGATGCTTGCCATGTCTTTATTTTGTGGTAAAACACCCCAGAAATATGTTTTTCAAATTTCTGGAAAAAGTACTTTCGCAAATTACTTTCATGCTCAGAAAGTGTCGCAAATTTTTGTGAAAGCTTTCGCAAATTGCGACAGTAGTTTTCTAGTCTGTGGGAAAATGACAGCAGTTCTTTGGCACTGCGCTGCAAAAGAACTGTTGGGAGTTTTGAGCTGAAATTTGGAGGGAACGGAGCTGACATCTCACAGATGTGCCTTTCAGTGTTGTATTGAAAAAATATTACATGGCGGCAAAGTTACAGCACTCCAAAGTTGACAGTATTTCCCATAGGATAACATTACGGCGCCCGACGCATTACAGAAATCCTTTGGCACCCTGCTGCAAAATAACGGTTTGGTCTTTTTTCCTGAAATTTGGAGAGAAGACAGCCAACAGCCTGCAGATGTGCCTTTCAGTAGTTTGGTGAAAAAATATCACACGGCGGCAAAGTTACGGCACTCCACAGTTGATGTTTTTTCCCATAGGATAACATTACGGCGCCTGGCGCATTACAGAAATCCTTTGGATCCCTGCTGCAAAATAACGGTTTGGTCTTTTTTCCTGAAATTTGGTGGGAAGACAGCCAACAGCCCACAGATGTGCCTTTCAGTTGTTTGGTGATAAAACATTACAGGGAGGCAAAGTTATGGCGCTCCGAACTTTTCTTTTTTTCCCATAGGATAACATTACGGCGTTCGACGCGCCTTTCAGGGCCCGTATCTCGGAAACGGTGCGAGATACGGACTTTTCGTCGGAAAATTTCTTAGCCCATTAATGGGCTTTTCTGAATCTTAGCCCCTTAATGGGGCTAAGATTCAAATTAGCCAGGACAGTTGTAAATAATATGACTTTTAAATTTTTTTTCTACATCGTACGGTTCCTGAGATATAATGTATTTAGTATTCCAAGATCTCATTTCCTGCACCGATACTCATTATTATGCATACATTATTTGTACTCACTGTCTTTCTCTATGCAGGTTTTGGGGAAAACCAGCCTGAGCGCTTACATTACTGTTACTGTTGCCCTTTCCGCTTGCGGTTCCGTACCCGTTTCACTTACCGTTGGCGTCTGTGCCACCATGTGCGTTATCCTTTGCGTTTTCATTTGCGCTTGTGTTTCTGTTATTTTTTGCCATTTCTGTCTACAGTACTGTTTATCTTTCTGTTTCACTTTACATCACCATGCCCATTGACATTTCTGTTTGCAGGCACCATGTTACTATGTAACAACACATCACGTGGCAGACCGTTCCTTGCACGCCACCATGTGCATTACCCTTTCTGTTCTCAATCGCGCTTTTACCATAGTAGCCACTGTTAGCATTTCTGTTTGCATTGCTGTCCCTGTTAGTATGCCACAAGACACATGTAGAGGGAGCGCGGCCAGAGTGCCCCAAGGCCCCGCCACGTGCATTACATTCACTATTTCTCGTTATCATTGCCAAAAGAAGGAAAATTGGAGGCAAAACTCCATTTAATGCATTAGTTAGGTTGTTCCACAGCGACAAAAGTGAGGAAATTGCTGTTAGGGTTGAAACCCCTTGGACCCCTGCCCACCCCCAACCGGCATTGGGTGTGCATTGGAATCATGGGTCCTAACTCCCACCCCATTCTCCTATACTTCTGCTGCTTTACACATGTCATGGGGTGAGAGTTAGGGCTGACGATCCCAATGCACACACCCCAATGCCACCACGCAAGGCCATCCTTTATGCTTTCATTTGCGCTATGCTTGTTACTTTTTTGCCATTTGTGTCTACTGTACTGTTTCTCTTTCTGTTTCACTTTGCATCACCATGCCCATTAACATTTCCATTTACAGGCACCATGTTACTATGTGACAAGAAATCACGTTCACACCGTTCCCATCTACGCCACCGTGTTCGGTACCCTTTCTGTTCTCATTCGCGCTTGCGTTACCTTGTTCGCCACTGTTAGTGCTTCTGTTTGTGTTGCTCTTCCTGTTACTATGCCACAAGACATCATGTGGTGGGAGTGTGGGGCCCTTTGGGCCCCGCGCTCCCGCTGCTGCATTACATGCCGGGAGCGCGGGGCCCTCTGTGCGTTATCCTTTGCGTTTTCATTTGCACTTGCGTTTCTGTTATTTTTTGCCATTTGTGTCTACAGTACTGTTTCTCTTTCTGTTTCACTTTGTGTCACCATGCCCATTGACATTTCCATTTACAGACACCATGTTACTATGTGACAAGACATCACGTGGCACACCATTCACGTCTACACCACCATGTGCGTTACCCTTTCTGTTCTCATTCGTGCTTGTGTTACCATGTGTGCCACTGTTAGCATTTCTGTTTGCGTTGCTGCTCCTGTTACTATGCCACAAGACATCATGTGGCGGGCCCCGTGCTCCCGCTGCAGCATTACATTCACTATTTCTCGTTATCATTCTCAAAAAGAAGGGAAATTAGAGGCAAAAAACTCCATTTAATGCATTAGTTAGGGTTGTTCCACAGCGACAAAAGTGAGGAAATTCGCTGTTAGGGTTGAAAACCCTAACTCCGAATTCACCCCACCACGCACACACACACAGACACACACATTCAAGTATGGGGGAGGACCAAGTCAACACAACCAATGACAGACATCCAGCAGCAGGTGACAGAAATAACAAACAATTGTCTAAATGTACTACGAGACATCCCCACCCACCTGACCAGGTACTGCATGCTCAGTGGGGATCAACAGCAAAACTGAGGCCATGTACACCAAATGTACACATCCCTGATTGCAGCTGCACACAACGTACCACACTTAGTAGTTGCATGGCCTTACCTACCGATGCCCCACACCACACCACAACTGGTACTGTGCCGTTATTCAATATAAATGCTGAAGGTGCATGATGACAGTTGTAGAAAGGTTTTAACACTAGTGAGTATACATTAATTAAGAGAAGCACATAAATTAACTACAAGACACTAGCATGCTCAAGATAAAAGCAGTGTTACATTTAGTAGGTGATTTACATAGTAGTACATTTACGGCAATGGTTTACTCAACATAGAGAGGCTGATGTAAACATATGGAAAAGCATTGCCTGTTCAACGCTGAGAAATTGGTACTGCCAGTATCACATGCATTATTACTGATGAAGGTGTACTGCTGATGTACATACATAGACCTTCAGTGTGTTTCAATACTAAAGATGCAGTAAGTATTCTTTGTAAGAAACATTGTAATTGCATGGATCAGGCCAAGCAACTTCTAAATATCATAGTACTACTGAGCCAACAATGATGTACCTGTAATGGACATGTATATAGGATAGATTTTCCTGTAGGCACTTACTGAATATGTTGTACCTGATAAAGACAATCTCATTGCATCTGTGATGACTAACTTATTCAAATAGTAATACATTTACAAGTGTTGCAATGAGTGATCTATGCCACTTTTGGACACAGTGTGATTTTTTTTAACAGTTGTTTCATACTCAGACTGTATGCCTACTGTTTGGGTTTGCCACACTTCTGTCACTGATGCTATCAAAGTGATAACTATGTTAATTGTGCTAGACCAGGAATCAAGTAGGTATGGTGTAGATATAAACAGAATGTCTTTTAGTATTGATTTAACTCACAATGGGGTAAGTGTACTAGGACAGCAGGGGTTATCCCCTATCACTGACTCTGTCAGTTATAATCACACTAGGGTTTCGATGACTGTAATGATCAAGTTACACTGTTCATCTTCATGAGTTCATATTCACAGCCTTTCTCCAGTAACTAGACAGTGTATGGTGTAACTGGGTGGGACACTGTGTTGCAAAGCTGCTGCAGTGCCTAGCAGAGGGAGTATCTACTCATAAAGACAATTAAGCAATAAGGCATGACCAACAGTTATGTTAAATGGTCTGTTAATCACCCTGTAGGGGTTTAATGTTGAATGTGGCATAGCAGAGTGCCACATGTCGCTAGACAGTGATAAACTGACCATTAACATAATACCTGGGTGGCTTATTGCTAGCATAATAAAACTGTTTTTAAACAACATTAAACCATGTTCATCATATGGTTAGGCTCTACATGTATGTTAATAAAACTAAACATAAGGCTGTTACAATGTTTACAGTCAATTAGAAAGCTGCATTTCTCAAACCCTTGTTATAATCAGAGATATTATACCTGTACAACTCCTTGGATTTGCTGAACTCTATTGCTCAGGTGGCCCACCACAAGTGGTGTGGTCTGGTGTGGGCATCGGTAGGTAAGGCCATGCAACTACTAAGTGTGGTACATTGTGCAGCTGCAATCAGGGATGTGTACGTTGGTGTACATGGCCTCAGTTTTGCTGTTGATCTCCACTGAGCATGCAGTACCTGATCAGGTGGGTGGGGATGTCTCGGTACATTTAGACAATTGTTTGTTATTTCTGTCACCTGCTGCTGGATGTCTGTCATTGGTTGTGTTGACTTGGTCCTCCCCATACTTGAATGTGTGTGTGTGTCTGTGTGTGTGTGGTGCTGGGGGGGGTGAATTCGGAGTTAGGGTTTTCAACCCTAACAGCGAATTTCCTCACTTTTGTTGCTGTGGAACAACCCTAACTAATACATTAAACGGGGTTTTTTGCCTCTAATTAATATATATATATATACACACACACACAATATATATGTTTATATGTTATGGTGGCACGGTAGTGCTACCATAGTTAGGGTTGAGGAGCCATTTACATGTTAAACCCCAAATTTTGCTCCTTAATAACTTTGCAACTGTTTGACGGATTTGCCTGAAATTTGGAACACATAATCAAGACCCATATGCCTTGGGATCTGTCAAGTTTTGTATCGGCTGGGTACACAGCTGCGGAGTTATTAAGCGTCATCTGCGCGTGTGTTTATGCTTTTTCTGGAATTCTAGGGTCGCGCCTACAGGTCGCATGGTTTGCGTGACCGGCCCAAAATCTTCAGGGAACGTGTGGCCAGGGTCCTCTATGTGCCTTTCAAAGATTTCATGAAAAGATATTAAACTTTTCAAAAGTTATGGCAGTCCGAACTTCTGTTTTTTTCCCATAGGATAACATTACGGCGTTCGCGGCGCCTTTGAGGGCTCGTATCTCGAAAACGGTGCAAGATACGGAGTTTTTGTCAAAAAATTTACATATAAAACTAGCTAGGAAAGTGATAATACATATGACTTTTAAATTTTTGTTTCTATGTCGTACGGTTACTGAGATATAAGCAATTTACTATTACAACTACTGATTTTTGTGTTCCGAGAGTCATTATTTTGCATACATTCTTTCTACTCACTGTCTTTCTCTATACAGCTTTTGGGGAAAACCAGCCTGTGCACTTACATTACTCTTACCATTACCATTTCTGCTTGCTTTTCCATACCTGTTTCACTTACCGTTCACATTTACGCCACCATGTGCGTTACCCTTTTCGTTTTCATTTGCGGTTGCGTTTTTGTTGTTTTTAACATTTCTGTCTACAGTACTGTTCCTCTTTCTGTTTCACTTTGCGTCACCATGTGCATTACGATTTGCGTTTGTGGGCACAATGTTACAATGCGACAAGACATCACCCCCGCGCCCCCGCCGCTGCATTACATTCACTATTTCTCATAATCATTCTCAAAAAGAAGGGAAATTAGAGGCAAAAAACTCAGTTTAATGCATCAGTTAGGTTGTTCCACAGTGACAAAAGTGAGGAATTGATGTTGTTGAAACCTTTGCACCCTCCAGCCCACCTCAACTGAATCGGGTAAGCTTTGGGGTCATCAGTCCCAACTGTCACCCCATTCTCCTATTCCTAAGCTTCTTTCCACATGTGACGGGGTGACACTTAGGGCCGATGACCCCAATGCGCACCCTGATTCCAGTTGGGGGGTGGGCTGGAGGGGTGCAAAGGGGGTTTCAACCCTAACATTGAATTTCCTCGCTTTTGTCGCTGTGAAACAACCCTAACTGATGCATTAAATGGAGTTTTTGGCCTCTAGTATATATATATACACGGTACTGCAGAACATAAACTATTGCAGTTGATGCACAAGTAATATGCTGTTTAATGGAATATTCCTTATTTGTAAATGGGTGTATGTATATTGATTCCTTGCTGGTATGGTAATGTTATGAACAATGGCCACAAGGTACCATACCTGGTCTTAATGGTCCTAGTAATACATGTTGTCCTTGTGGTTTCTCACACTTGATACTGGTCCGTACGCATCAATTTATCTTTAATTGTTTGTACCTTTTTCACTGCAACCAAAGATGATTCATTAAAAATCTCTGCATTAGGTGGACAATCTCTAAGGATATTCCAATGAGATCTTAGTATTCTTCTGATCTGTGGGATTTTCAAATTTTATTTTCTGAAAAAAATACTATTTCCCATTTTTCTGCAGGTGCTAACTTGCAAAGTCTGTTCTTGTGGTACCTTTTTATATTTTATTATAACCCCATTGAAATAATCTTCTATTATACCCGCGTTCTTCAAATCTATTTATTGCTTCTTGAATTTCCTTATCAAAACCAGAGCACTGGCTGCAGTTTCTTCTACTTCTTAAAAACTTTGAATTTGGGGTACTGTCAATAAGATTCTTTGAATGATAACTTTTAGCATGCAAAATGGTGTTTCTTGCTGTGGGTTTCTGATACAAAGTTGTTTTAAATCCAACACCTGTGCTCTTGATTACAGTATCCAAATATGGAACACTTTCCAGATGGCATGGGGTCATAGCGCCATGTGTCAAAACCACGCGGCTCAAAATGCCACAGCAAAACAGTGCTGCACAAAAACAGAGTAGGGCAAAACACTGACCTGTTCCATGCACCACACTCATTGACAACAATAGGTCTTAATTTTTGTTTTGTGGGGTGCTTCGCCAATCGTACCCCCTGCATGGGGGGCTTTGCCCCCAACACCCCTGGAACATAAATTACAAACTCTGGGTGGGGGCAGACTTTGGGGATGGGAGAGAAACTAAGGAGAGGAGAAGTTTGATTTAAAAAAAACAAACAAAAAAACATGTTGGCAAATGTTGCAACAGGGGAGACCTGGTGAGGGGACCTAAGCAAGGTACCAGGTCTCCCAACTGTGCCATATGCTGGTACCCTAGCCACTCTTCGAGAGGAGTGGCTCGACCAGCAACACAGCACATGGCTCCTTCTCCTCACCTTACATCACTCTGCAGTGAAAGGGGGTAGCGATAAATCCCTATTGCTGTTCTATCCCTGTTGCTGTAATTTCAAGTGCTGCATGTACAGCACCATTAAAACCTCACTGTCTTACATGTGTGGTATTGACCCGGTAACTTTCCAGACTGTGGTTCATATTACATTTTAAATTAGGTTTTCTAGAGTTTACATATTCAAAAAGCTTTGCAATTCAAGCTCATTACCCTGCCAAACAAATAAAATAAATCTCTTATAAATCTTAATATGATCATAATAAGGATTTCAATTAGCCTTTAATATGTGTTCTGACTCAAAGCAAACCATATAAGTATTTGCATACCCAGGGGCCATTGGAGACCACATTGTAGTTCCACAACACTGTTCAAAACACTTTTCTTCAAAAGAAAAATAATTCTTATTGAGAATGAATTCTGCCAACAGCTGCATCACTTTAGTTTGAGGATATTGAGGTTCTAGCCATTTGTCTAACTAAAGACCCATTTGTTCGACCCCTTAATCATGTGGAATGGAAGTATGAAGGTCAGATACATCCAAGGTTACTACAATGTGCCCTCCTCCCATATCAGGGAGACTAGCTTCTTTAAGAATCTGAAGTAAATGAGTCGTATCTCTCAAATAAGCAGATGTGCCCTCTACTAATGGTTGTAAATGATAATAAATATAATTTGACATAGGTTCAAATAAGCTTCCTATTCCTGAAACTATAGGGCTTCTTGATGGATCTATAAGGTTTTTATGCATTTTAAGGATTGTGTAAAATATTGGAATTCTTTAGGCAATCTCCTGAGGAAGCCTGTATATTAGGTGAAACATTGAGGATGGTTTTTATGCTTGTTTGAACTGTTTGAAATAAAGAAAGTGAAAAAATATTTTGATGAAATTGACTGCATCAGTTTGAATTTTGATGTGAGCCCCCCCCCCCCGCCACATTTTGGTTTTGCTTCATATATCAGCATCAGAGTACGGCAGCTGAAGACTTGATTTGTGTCATTTATCATGGATTTGACTTGATTGGGATCACCAGTGTACTCTACAGGAAAGGACAGGTGAATTTTTAAAAGCTGGACGGGAAACCAGGAGGCACAGTCTGAAGTTGGAAGGAGGCAGATTCAGGAGGGAAATGAGGAGGCACTATTTCCTCGAAAGGGTGGTGTCAGGTTGGACTGTGCTGCCGGAGGATGTGATATCACTGTGGACAGTGGGCAGCTTCAAAATGGGGTGGGACAGGTTCAGAGGGAGGATTCAAACCATGGGGGCAAAGGGGTGGAAGTGAAGGATACATGGCCAAAATCAATGGAGGGGGAGGCAAGGGAAGGGGGGCAGCTGCAGTCTGAAAGACTGAAGTGCTGCACACTTGAGCAGATTAGATAAACTGATAGACCTGTATCTGCTGGCAATTTCATATGTTCATATGTAATTTACCAAAATGTGCTTTTTAATGTTTGCAAAATTTGCAAAGTCTGCATATCACAAAGTGACTGTTTATCAACGAAGTGGTCAAAATTTGTTCACAAAGTTATTACCTCGTGGAAGAAATGGACACTTTACAGTGAAACTTCATGAATTTTGGGGAACTCAAATTATTGAGAACAGAGGAAACTTTGCTAAGGAAAATTGTTTACACTTTGAGGCAACTTTGAAGGTAAAGTTTAACTTCACTGCATCTCCATCTGCAGGGCAAGTGAAACTGAAACAGACACACGCATGACATACTTTGACCAAATCTGAAGAAAACATTTTGTTTCTGCAAAGTCAAAGTAGCAAACAATAGCAGGCACTAGCAAGCTGCAAACCAGCAATCATTAGCAACCCAAAGACCGGGCTTTTCATCTCTCCCTTCACTCAACTTAATGGCCTCCACAGGTCTATGCACAGCTAAGCCTGAATCACAGACCAAATCCTGCTGTAGAGAAACATTTTTTTCTATTGTTCACAAAATGCTGAATGGTAGTGTGGGCACTACCAGCCAACAGACACCTTACTTGCTTCCTGCTGCCCAGGTTCCCAGTTCCTTTTTCAGCCTTCACTCATTTTTCGAAGGTGTGCATCACTTAACTTGTAATACAGGGCAATCCAAAAAAGTTCCTTTAGTAAAATGATTATCTGTTTAATTTAGTTTGTTTAAATTGCAAATTATGCTGGCTGGTTCATGGCACTGCCAAGCTGCTAGTTCAGAGAGACTCACATTAGCCCAGTTCACTACCCAGCACATCACCAGCTCTCTCTGCCCACTCTACCACCTGGTCCAGGGGTCTCATGTAAAGCTCAGTGTCACATACCCACTCCTTTTAATGGTTTCAGGTTGGCTTTTGTTGAAAAAAAAATGTCCTGCTTGTTGTCTTCTTTCATGAATGGAGACCATTTTCATCATGTGCAGTTTGTAAGAAAAAATAGCTAAACAATGTACTAAAATCAGATATCCCTTTCTAGCTGTCTTTCAGCCCAATATGAGATACACAAGTGACCTCTGTCCCTGCAGCTAGGCACCAAGCTGACACCAAAATTAGGCAGTGTACTGCATAACTGTAAGTGCCAGATCTCAATAAAGTCTCACCTGTTTTGTTCATCTGGTCTGCTCCACATGAACTAGTGGAACTAGAAGCTTGTGTTTGGACCCAGAAAAACAAGTAAGTCTAAATTTCAACCTGCTTATTTCTCAGAACCAAACATGCATTGTTAGTAGAAAAGTCAATAACATATATAAAGATCCTTACTATCAGCTACTAGAGGTCAGACCTTAAGTGGACATGTGGAGTTACCCTTATGGTACGCTGAAGCTCATTATCCTGACACTGACCTGCCTGAGCAGTATTGCCTGACAGGTTCAATATCTGGACAGTGAGCATCCCAGCATTAGGAAAGCCAATGGACATTTACAGGGGTAAGGTAGTGGATGTGTCAGCTTGCTTCCTTACCCAGGTCCATGGGATTGAAAATCTGGAGGAATTGGGAGGCTGACTGAGCTGTCCCAGTGGTGTTGAGGACTACACCACTGGTGGATTGGCCAGCATGCTCTGGAGGCATGGGTTCTAGCTGCACTGCTGCCTATAAAACTTTTACTGATAATACTCCCATAACTAATTTTTTATAACTCTGAGGTCTGCTCCCCCTCAGAGTTAGTTATTTTAGTCATGGGGATGTGTGGGGTGGAGCCCCCAACATGGGAGATTTTTGGGGTGAAGTCCCTTGTTTTGCATTGTGTATTTTTTAATCAGATGCCCAAAATTATATTTGTGGGCATCTGATTGGTTCAGTAGGATGACTTTCGGGCCAGTGAGGTCGATATCCCGAGATTCAGGACACTGAGTTTAGGGATACCATAGTATATCCCAGGTGGAAAGTATGTTAAATTTGAATGCCACATAAGAAAAACAGTTGAAATGGGACCAGAAGCCTGTTTAATGTTGCATTTGTGAGTGAATTAAAAGTTGTAAAGCCCCAATCAATTCAAATCTTCTGAATGAAAAATATAAATATCACCCCTTTAGAAAGGGGTCTTGGGTTGAAGGCACACTGCAAATACCACCTCCACTGTCTCTGTATCTGTATTTGTAAGCAGTTAAGCATATTGTTATGCTATCTTCTCAGGTCCTTGCTTCCCTCACTCTGCATCCGCTTTATGTGCTGGGGACTTACAATAGGGCAAAGGAAAGGGGAAATGTTTTTATCAAGAAAGGCACACCAAGCTAGAGCTTGTTTCTAGTTGTGACCTGAGACCACAAGAAAGTTAAATGATTTGCTCAGGGTCACACAGTATGCACGTGGAAACTGAGGGGATTCAAACACAAGTCTCCAGGTGTGCAGCTCAGTGCCCTTAACCACTATGCTATACTGCCTCAACAATTACATTGGAATGCTCTGCAAGCTGCCCCAACCAGTTAACATGCAAAACCTGTGTTAGAAAGAAGGTGTTGACTTTAGGCTAACCTTAAAGCCAAAGGAACTTGTGAGTCAAGAAGTATCTTATAATGAAGATTAGTTCAATGTTGGTGCATAGCATAGTGCTTGTGTATACTTATACACTTGAAGTTTGGCCTTTCTCTATTCCCATGCTTGGTAGGTTGAGTGTAGGGAATAGAAGACGCAGCACCAAGGTTGAGTAGAGTCCAGAGGAGGAGGAGGAAGCAAGGGATGATGGTGGGTGAATTTATAATTGCACTGAGTGGCTGACCTTTATTTTGTGATGTTGGAGATATTCCCCCACATTTAACCTTGGGTTTTAGCCCTCCAATTCAATGTTTGTTACAAAGCATAGTGATTGTGTATATTTACAGTATATACTTGAAGTTTGGCTTTTCTCTAATCCCACCTTTGGTAGGTAAGCCGGGTAGAGTGTAGGGAATAGAAGGCCTAAAAAGATTTGTTAACAGTCAAAGATTACCTCCTCCAACTCACAGAGTATGACCAGTAGCACACAGGAGAAGAACCCCCCCCCCCAGAGGAAACCTCAGAGAACTCCTGGCTACTGACCTGCCTGTCCTCTGGGAAACTTAAGAGGAGATGATCCTCAAAGGTTAAACTGAGTTTCTGGTTATGATTTGGGCTGATAATGTTTATCCTTTGAGTATTTAAAGACATGTATAGGAAGTCAAATCCTTGAAGTTAAAGGAGTGAATCCAAGCTGGATGAATGTCCAGATGATTGAAGATGGATGGTTTGAATAAAATTCAGGATTTATTTTGAGGTGTTCAGTATAGAGATATGGAGATATAGAGAGGATACAGTAGATTCAATCATGGGAAGACCATGCATTTTTGTAGCTGGGTTGCCAGATATCCGAACTTGGAGATGGATAATAAGACAAAGGTATTCCTTGGTATAATCAGACATATCTTGAAGAAGGTAATGACAAATAGCATGATGAGTCATTTTGTGTAGGTTGAGGAGTTTTTGATGTTGATGGGTTTCTCAGAGCTGGTTAATGATGAGGAGATAATAAATACTTCAGGATGCATGAATCTGAGAAGCTAGAAAAGTGGTGAAATCCTTGATATCCTGTGGAATATTCAATAGAATCGTATTGAGTACTTTCACTATGATTCGCTATGGATGCATCTTATAGACAGAATACGAGGAGTCTAGGATAATAAAGCTCTTTTGGATACATAGCTGGAATGTATAATGGAAGGATTGTGGAATGATGAAGGTGAGGGTGGAGTAGGTTAGAGGAAAGGAATGAAGCATTTAATAGGTATAGCAAACATTTTGTATAGGAAGGTTTTGAGGGTGAATGATGGATTAGCAATGGTAGAAGTTGGTTTGGGTGATTAATAGTCAGAAATGGCTCTGATAGAAAAATAATGTATATATTTCATGGTATAGTATGAATAGCTCTACAGTAGGAGCTAAGAAGAGCTACATGGCATTGACCTGAAGGTATTGAAGGTCAGGCATATTGTAGTAAGGCATAGAAAAATGGAGGAATATGACTAGTGTTCTGTCTGATGACACAAAGGGGATCTGATGTTGGAATGGTATAACGTAAAAAACTTTTGGTAATGGAAAACCCGATCTGATGCAGATGAGCATTGTGATGGCTTATAGGGAGTCTTGCTTTCAGAGAAGGTATTCGCTAGGATAGATATATGCAGTCTAATTGAACTGAAATACTCTTAGGAAAGTGACTGGCATGCTTGGTAAGTCCTGACGAGGAGATACACTGTAGATGATTTCATGAAGCATAAAAATGTCTGAAGACCTAGAAGAAGTTGTTTGGGATCAGGCAAAGATAGCAGAATGGCTATACGGTGGAGATACATGGTGCCTAAATAGGAAATATTAGATGTAAAAGAGGGTCTGTGAAAGACATCAGATGGCTGTTTTGATAAGGTATGAGTAGGATGGCAGGGTCAGTCTGATATGCTGCTGCCAAATTGGATACTAAGGTGGATTTCAAGAAATGATAGAGCAAGTGCTGACTAGGTAGGATATGGAGGACTTCTGTAGAGGAAGCATGGCTATAATTTTGTCAGGTATCCTGGGATGGAATTTGGTCTCTGTTTCCAGTGCCTGGGATGAGGTTTGAAGGCTCCGTTAAGTTTGCTCTTAGGAAAAATACCTGGAAGAGGAGGCTTCTATGGGTCAAAATCCAGAAGAGTGTCTGAGGAATGAGTTTGTAGAGTTGGTCAATAAGTAAGATCTTCTATAAGGTCCGATTCCAGGATGATGGCTGAAGATGAGTCAGTAGCAATCATAAGGAGGAATGATGCTGTCATGCTGTCTGACATTTTAAGATGCAATGCACATCGATGAACAATGTTAAGCATGGGTTTTTCTTCTGAGAGTGGAATGGATAATCCTTAGAATGCCAGACAGTAGTGAAAATGCCAGTCAAGTGGACACTATAAGACAGATAGACGAGGAAACATAATCCTTTAGCTGACTGAGTGCAGGGGCAGGAGATGTAAGCACTTTGATGAACTAGTAGAGGGTGCTGGAAATGTAATCAACTAGGTAATTAAATGCTGGAGGCAGGATATGGAAGTGCACTGATGAATGAGTACTGGATGCTACAGATGTAGTGGACTAGATGATGAGGTAATGGAGAAGAGGGATATAATCATATAGATGATTGAGAACTGGGTGCATGAGATGTAATCAAATAGATGATTGAATACAGGATGCAGGAGACATAATTGAATGAATGAATGAGCACTTCAGCCTGAGACATTGATGAGCAGATGATGAGACATGGCATGTAGGAGAGGTAATGGACATATGAATAAGCTGTGGACACAGGTGGTGTAGTCAAATGGACAGCTGAGTGCTGGCTGGTGGCGCTTATGGAAGGCCCCAAAAGAAAACATGGAATGAAGGAGCTGAAGCTCCAGGCAGCAGAGTGGCCGAGAGGAAAGCAGCACTGCAGCAGCACAGCAGGCCAACCTAGAGGTGCCAGGGAAATGTCTGAAGAAAGAGCAAGAAACTATCCCATGGTGGTAGAATGACCACAGAGTTGAAGAGTGGACCAGGAGACATCAGGCAGGAATGTCCAAGAGGTGACAACCAAGGTCAAGCAGGCAGGAATGCTGAAGATGGGGAGGTGGAAATGAGTCATCCATTGCAACATGTGGGAATGCAGGATGGAAGGTGGAAGGTGGAAGGTGACCAGAGCCAAGAAGTTCTGAAGGTACATGGCAGGAAAGATGCTGAAGATGAATGAGCAGGAGGGGTACAAAATCCTCACCAAGGGGAAGGAGCAAGCAAAAGCAGTATGGGAGTCCTAATAATAGAGAGCAACCCTGAGGTAGAACAGCCCAGGTAGCTATGAAGGAGGAAGAGGTCTGGGTCCAGGGATGTGGTGCAGAAAGGAGGAAAGAAGGGCCCAGGAGAGCCAGTAGAATCATCCTTGAAGAATAAAAACATGATAACAATGACCACAGGAGGTAGGAACTGGCAGAGCAAAGGAGCTGTGTTGGAGCTGAGTGCCTGGGAATGACATCACACCCTGGAAGCACTATCAAGAATGGAGCTGCAGCCCCACTAGGAGTTGTCCAAAAAACAAAATGAAAAAGGTGACAAGCAGCTACAGTCCTAACAGGTAAGGTATGGTGAATGAAACAAATGGCAAACGGAGGAGGGGGGAATGGGAAGGGGACAGAGTGCAAATTGGAAAGAGGAAGTGGGGAAACAAAGAGGGACATACAGATGGGGGGTACATATGGAACAAAAGGGAAGCATAGGAGAGCACCAAAGAAGCAGGCTAAATTAGGATGTTCAGCCAGATGCCACCCAGGAGCTCAGAGTCCAGCTGGACCCAGTGAGTTCATAATGTGCAAAGCAGAGCTATTGGGAGTGGCTGACCTTTATTTGTGATGTGGGAGGAGCTATTCCCCCACATTGAACCTCGGGCTTTAGTCGTCCCAGAAAACTCACTTCAGGAACACATCAAGTACTGCATTTTAATCTGAACTGATAATATACTAAGCTCAGGCACAAATAATAATAGATAATTTTGGTAGTATGTAATTATTTATTTATTTTTATTTTAGTCTTTGGTAACCGGGTAAGGCCCACTAGGCACAAGTGCCTGTTTTCAGGGGTGACCTGGGAGCACTGGGGAGGTTAAGTGACTTGTTGAGAGTCACACAGTATGCAAGTGGAGGTTGTGGGAATCAAACCCCAGTCTGTTGGATGTATCAAGCTCATTCACAGCTTGTTCCTCTAATCTCTAGGCTATACAGCCAGCCCAAGAGCAACTTGAGGGGGCACCCGGATTTGATCATCTGAATCCAAGCACAGGGAAGGCAGTACAATCAGATTCTAGTCAATAACTTAGTCTATTTTAGGATATGTGTTATGTACCATGTGCATAATTATGCTCCTTTTGTCTCTACCTCACAAAGGTGTCTTTTAAATAAAATTTACTTTGCTTTATCTTACCTTCACTGGCCTTCCGAGGACAAGTCACATTACCCCTGTACTGCAGGAACTGCACTGGCTGCTGGTTAAGTGGCGTATCTCCTTTAAGGTGGGTCTGCTAACCTCTAAGGCCATACACAGTCTGGGTCCAGGCTTCCTGTGTGAATTTCTACATCCTTATCTTTCCACTTCTCCCCTCCATTCTGCCGAGGAGCCTTTGAAGTGGCTGGTCTGTTACTTTGGAATTCATTACCAAAGGCCCTGAGGGAGGCTTCCTTGGTGGAAGTCTTTAGAAAAGGACTTAGAACTTTTCTGTTTGCTCAGGCATTTGGTGAATAAATCATTCATTTTGAGTGGCTTGTTACATGGTATTTAATTTCCTTTCTAGTTTTAGATTTGCATGTATGGGGTTTTATTTTAATCATTATATTTTTTTGTTAATTATTGTGTATTGGGATGTTGTTTTGTTATCTCATCTTTGTAATGGCACCCTGGGCCAAGTTCTGCCATGGCATCTCATCCCTTAACCTTATTCAAAATGATCACTGAACTGACCCACCTTAAACACAAATCCCTCAAGCATACCCGTCTAGGCTGGGCTCTAGTATCCCACCCTCACTGTAGAAGTGATGCTGGCATCCTCCCAGATGCACTCAGTGACTACCACATGGTCTACTGTGTACGTAAAGTTCACCACCCAAAAGCCCCTGCAAAACTCCTTCACATCCGGCCCTTCAGGTCCTCAGACTTGCCTTCCCACTAAGAGGAATTAGCAACAACTGATTGGTCACCCATTTCCTCTGCCACCTCTGTTGATTCTGTCCTCAGCTTTTTTATGACCAAGTTCTTGTCAATCTAGGATTGGCACGCTCCCCTCAGGAAAACCAGGGTGAGAGGATCCCTGCTCCCCTGGGTCTCTACCAAATTTCTCATATGTCAGCATGTTCAAGACCTTGCCTGTAAGGCACACAAGGCCCCTGTAGATTTTCCCAAGAGCCAACCCCTTTGAAATGCCTGCACCAAGGCCATCAGAATGTCCAAATCTGAGTACTTTTTCAACACCTTTCAGAACATCAACCATCCCTTCAAGTTCTGGAATGTTGTACACACGCTCTTCTCCACACCTGTCCAGTCCCCCATGCCAGTCATCAAGGTGATAGATTCTGCTATTTCTGACCACCATCTCAGTAGCTTCAGAATTCAATGCTTTCTTCACCACATGTGTCTCCTTCCTTTTCTCCTCTCTTTCCCCACCATCCTCCAACTCTCCAATCACCCCCAGGCCACTCATTCAGCCCCCATCCTTCTCTCCATCTCTACTGTCAACACCCATAAAGTTCTCCTTGCACTTAACCCTCCAAATGACAAGAGCCCCAATGGGCTCTTCCTGAAACTCTTCTATGCCCCCACCATTGCCCTCCCACTCACCTCCCTTCTAAATCTCTCTTTCTCTCTTGCCTCTGTCCACAATGCCTAGAAACACACCACTGTCATTCCTCTCCCCAAAGGTGGTGACTCCTCCAGTCCAGGCAACTACCACACTATCTTTTTGCTCCCAATCCTTGCAAAGCTTCAAAAGCACTTGGTTATGTCTTAGCTTTCCTCATGCCTTGACTCTTCCTCCTCTTTCACCCCTTTCAGTCTGGCTTTCATAAGTCCCTCTCCACCTCAAGCTCCCTCTTCCAGCTTACTGATTCCTTTCTCCCTAGCATGGATCAGGGCTGTATCACATCTGCAATTTTTGTCAATTTAGCCAAAGCCTTCGACACCATTGCCCATCTGCTTCTCATTGATTAGCTTGCTGCAGCAGGTTTATCTGACCCCACCACTAACTGGTTATGTTCCTATATTGTGGGTATAACTCAGTCAGTTAGAATAGGTAACTTTTTATCCCCTACTCTCCCCAGATGCACCAGCATCCTTCAAGATTCCATTCTTGGATCATTACACTTTTTGGTCTTCCTGAATGACCTCCCTGCTGCTTGCTGCTCTATGTCTATACATATGTATGCAGACAACTCTGTTCTCTTTGCCTCTGGCTCATCCCCCACTGATGTGATGAAAAGACATCAGTTGAACTTCAACATAGTTCAGATCTGACTCTGGTCAAATCTGCTGTCCTTCAGTGTCAAGAAGACAGACTCCATGACCTGGCAAAGACTCTCCAGGCTTACTGCCCCACCATCTTTTCACACCATTGATGGGTCCACGATTGAGGATGTCGACTCCTTCAAGTACCTTGGGATCTGGCTTGATTGGCACCTTGACATTTCTGTACAATTGGATGTCATCCACAAAACACTGCACCCCAAGTTAGGTGTGTTGTTCAGGAACCATGGCTGCATCCCCTGCCATCCCGTTGAGAAATAATCCAGAAAATTATTCTGCTAATTTTTGACTATGGTAACCTAGTCTACAGCGCAGTCAACCAGTCCACCCTAGAAAGGCTGGATACCCTCTATCACTCCTTCTGTCATTTTGCTGTTGACTGTCCATCATCCACCCATCACTGTGACCTTTATACCTCTCTCTCCTTCTCCTCACTTGAAGTCAGGTGTCCTACCCATTACTCCTTCTTTGTTGGGAGATACTCACATTGTTCTCTCCCCTACTTCCTCACCTTTATTCTCTCTACCCCCTCACACCCCCTACACCCTCTGCAACTCTTTTTTATGATCCCTTACTCTCCCTTCCAGGTCAGCCACTGCTGGCCAGGCTACTTTCTCCTATCATTTCCCTAAACTTTTGAACTCCCTTCCCCTACCCATTTTCTCTGCTCCCTTCCCTCAATCTCTGTCCTCTCTTTTTCTGATCTTCTTCTTCCCTTTCTGCAACTGCACCTGATCCCTTCCCCCCAGATGGGTACCTGACCCGCCCACTCCTCTACTCAACCCACTCTCTCCTCTTCTCTTTTTTCCCCTTGGTTCCTCAGCACATCCCCTCAGCTTTCCCCTTTTCTCTCCTTTAACCTCCTTTAACATGCACCCTCCTCCCTCCCTTACTTTTTTATTTAGTTGTTTAAGCACACTAAGCTGGAAGCTTTTTTACAGGAGCAACCTGGGAGCACAAGGAGGTAAAGTGACTTGCTCAGGGTCACACAGTATGCAAGTGGAAGCTGTGGGATTCAAACCCAGGTCTGGTCTGCTGGATGTCACCAGATTTGCAGCTCAGAGCCTTAGACCACTGTGCTATACTGCCTCCAACATCTGGCACAACCTGCAACCTCTTAGTCTCCCCTCCCTTTTCACTTACACTCACTGCTGTGTCTCCAGTTAACACTCCCTTTTGTACCCCGTACTACTCCTCCTTCATCTTGCTTCCCTTCTCTCCATCCTCTAAACTTCTACTGCAACACTTCTTCCCTCCCATTCAATTTTAAATTGATGCACTTGGGGGCGTGGCTTGGATGCTGAGGAAGATGGCCGCTTAAACTCTCAGCTCAATCCCCAGCCAAGCTAATCTGAGCTGGAAGATATGCATCCAGGGATAAACCCTCCTAACAAAACCTCACAAATCCTCCATAGCTGCAACTGGATTGATTGGCAGGGAAATTTTTGCAATCGGGAAGCGGTTAAACATCTTATAGCAATGGTCCCTTACGCAACTTGACCAGGATCTGAATAGGCTGACAACCTACAGCCTAACTCGGTACTCGAGTGAGCTTGGCAGGGCACCAGAGTGCAATCTATCATCAGGATCAGCACCTTCTATGCCTACACAGTGCAGCTTTCTTCTGTGCCATCACAAACGATTAAGCTCTAACAGGATCTAGCCTCCCTATGGCATCCCTCAAACAGTTACCAGGGGACGCGACTGCTATGGCCTCGGATCCCTCCGCCCACCCGCCTGCTGTCAGCAGCTCACTGCAGCACATAATGACCCTGTTAGAAACACTGTTATCCAGGGTCGACTCCATCTCATCAACATTAGCAGGCACGGTTGCTGAGGTACACACTCTAAATGATAAAGTGAATGTAGTGGAGCAGAAAGCTGAATATTTAGAACTGAACCAGGCTAAAATCCTACAACGCCTCCAGGCTCATGAAAGTAAATTAGCTACACTCTTGCGCAGGGCCGAGGACCAAGAGAACTGCAGGAGACACAACAACATTAGAATACTTGGAATTCCCAAAGGGCTAGAAGAGTCCAATACTGAACTATTCCTAAATGATGAAATTCCTAAAATGCTGGGGGACAGATGGCATGGCCTGATAGATGTGGAGAGGGTGCACCAGATCCCTGGAGGCCCTCGTCTGGCGAGCTCTTCACCGTGACCAATAATCGCCTAACTTCTTAAATATTCCACTAAAGAAAGAGTGCTAAGAGCAGCTAGAGACATAAGAGAAGCTATTTGGCATGGAGTAAAGGTCTCTTTCTTCAGAGATTTCTCTTCGGAGGTGGCGGCCTGCAGGAAAGCCTTTATCCCCATTAAAAAGCTTCTAGCACAACACAACTTATAATATGGCTTTTGCCAACTTGCCTACCTGTTTGTCTCTAAAGAAGGGAAGGACATAGTGGCTGAGTCCCCTAGGGAGGTACAGATGTGGGTTTCCAAACATTGTCCACCACTGTCCCTGAAGACTTCATCTCAGAGAAAGCTTTGGCATTCAGGGCAACGGGAACAAAGCAGAGGGAACCAGTTTTCTGGCAATAGCTTCCAGGGGGACCAAAATAATAGTCAGACTGTCCCTCAAGCAAGTGAGTCCCCCAGGCTTGCCTACCCAACACAAACAATGACTTTGTGCAACAGAAATTCAGAAGCACACCAAGGGGTATCTCATGTCTCTCCTCTCCCGAGACCATAACAGAGGACAATCCCTGCAACCAGAATAAGGCATTGGTCTCACAGTGAACTAAACTTAGCTTTTAGAAGACCTGAAATAGCGCCTCCATCTAAACTAATTAAGGGCGATTTTCCCTCTGCATACCAGATAGACCCTGATGATATACCTGACGAGGTACTAATGGAAGCAACAGCTATGGACTTCTGGGCTGATTCCAAATCAGAAGTAGACAAATACTTGGAATCCACTGCACTTCCAATCAAACCAGTACTAATGACTTTTGCAGAACCTTTGTCAAAGGACTTGCAGTGTGTGGCCACTGACTCTCTTCTGAATGAGTAAGCCACTCCTCCGGACTGATTACCCTAAGTGTTCTTTTTGGTTCTTATTTTCTGTCTCCTTGGGATCATGGGCCCCCACTCCATCCTCCCCTCCATACAACGTATTCCCCAGGAGTAGCCCCTGGGAATGCCATGAGGGGACAAGGTGCCCCTTCCCACCCGGGGCAAGGATGGGGTAAGGGGGTGACATGAACTGTTCCTCTCTTTACGTCCTGATTCCCAAAGTCTAGCTAGCACTAGCATTAAGTATGGTAACTTAAAGTGTACATCTAGTCACCTGGGGAGAATGCACCCATACATATGACCCCCTTCTAGTTCCCTCATTGGATGCTTCTGTGGTGATATGAGGGTACCCTCTGGCCCTATGCCCCCCCCCACAATCCATGGCATCATTTGCTGGGATCTCCTCCAGCTGTATTACTCTCTCCTGCCAGTTCAGGGGCTTATGGGTGGTGCCCATATTGTGAACATATGCTGATCACTCCTCGCACAATCTCTGAGCTGGAAACCAGCTTGCCAGACACCCCATGGCATCTGGACCTCAACCCCTCCCTCCTTATTTAAACCTGGATGCCCAACCTAATTACTTCTCCTTTTAGGTGGTGTAAACAGATTATAATTGTCCTCACGAGGCTGGGGAGAGAGCCCTAGGATGCTGACTGGCTTAACTCCCTATCCCCTTACCTGGGCATTTGACTAACACGGCAGTGTGCCTCTCCTCGCTATTGGTGGAGGATTAGCACAAGTGTGCATACCCCAAATCTCGCTAGCTCATTGCTTGCATTAGCTCATATTACTGCTGTTAATTGTTACTGTCAATGAATTAATATTCACTTTGACCCAGACATTAATGGGTATATTTGTTAATCACACAAGTTTTGACTGTTCTTGGCACACTATATTCACCTGTATTTATGTTCTTTTCCCTTTTCACTACTAGGTCAGCCTTACTGGGTCTCTGTCTCGCAAACTGACTTTGACCTCTTCTGTTGACCAACCCTATATACTATATCTCAGGTAACCTGTCTGTTCATATCACCTTATAACTACTGGACCTCTGGGATGAGTACCTATCCTCTTAAATCTCAAGTATAGTGATGCCATAATTCAGAATGGGGATTAGACTCATATCATGGAATGTGAAGGGGCTGAACCATCCCATCAAATGGTCAGTGGCTCTTAAGCACTTACACTCCTTTCAGGCAGACATAGCACTCATTCAAGAGAAACATCTCACTGCAAGAACTGTATTGTGGCTCACAAAATCATAGGTAGGGTTAGTAATTGCCAGTTCTGCAATGAACAAATCCAAGGGGGTCGCTATTCTGGTCAAGAAAACATGTCTATGGACAAAGTTGTCACCGAAACCCAAGGCCGCTGGATTGTGGCCAGGTTCTCTTACCCGGGGGGATATGCAGTTTTGGTCAATGTATATAGCCCAAATATGGATTCACCTGAGTTGTTCCTAGACTCAAACCATGCTTTAGAATCTCTTACTGCAGGTTACCACAATATCCCTATTATGATAGGGGGAGATTGTAATTTAACCCTGGATATATTCCTGGATAAGTCCAAACTCACACCACAAACCCATCCTAAGGCAGCAGGCATACTGCAGGAAATTATGAAGGAATGGGGAATGGGGAATGGTTGACATCTGGCGGAGGGACCACCCTACAGGGAGGGACTATTCCTTTTTTTCATCAGTGCACACAACCTACAGCCGCATAAACTTCTGGTTCTCAGATTCATCTGCAGCCCAAGACATAGTCTCCTCTAAAATAAACAATATTCTGATTTCAGACCACACCCCCATCTCCTCTACATATACGCCAGCTGGTCAAGGAGGCTCAGACACCAGGTGGTGCTGCAACCCCCTGCTGATTAAGGATCCCTCCTTTCAGAACATGTTCAAGGACATGTCCCAGGATTACTTTACAAATAACAGACCGGGAGACACCTCCATGGCCATGGTCTGAGAAGCTTTTAAAGCTGTCCCCAGAGTGCACATTATAGCATTTGCAGCCCAAAGGAACAGTGAGAGAAAAGCGGAGCTCGTCAGACTCCAAGCTAAGCAGTCAACCTTGGAGGCCAAATTCAAGGCATCCACAACTGGGTGACCAGATGCAGTGAAACTTCGTGAGATAGTCTGATTAAAATACTGCATCAACATGATGCTTCACCATCAGGTGGAGTGGCTTATGGCCAGGGCTAAGCACGTTTACTGGGAGGGTGGGGACAAGGGCAGAAAGATGCTGGCTTACCAGTTAAAAAAACAATAAGCTGCCTCTCACATCCAAGCCCTTAGAAATGCCAAGGAGGAAGTAGTCACAAACCCCAAACAAATTAATGGGTGCATGAAGCAGTTTTATCAGCAGCTGTACCAATCACATACGTCCCATGAGAAGAATTAAATAGGGTGCCTTTTAAGGGACTTCTGCTCTGCAGCTCATATCCCTCAGCTACCAGAAGCAATGAAGGGCACACTAGATGACCCCCTTACTGAGCCTGAACTTAGATTGGCGCTATCCCAACTGGACAAAGATAAATCCTCAGGGCTGGATGGTATGATCACTGAACTATACCAGTTAATTAGCTCAGAAATCAGTGACCCACTCCTCGCTGCTCTCCAGGAGGTGCAATCAACTGGTATTCTTCCACCGACTATGCGAAAGGCCCTAATCACCCTTATTCCAAAGAAATCAGGTGATCAGTTGAACTGTGCAAATTTTCATCCTATATCATTAATCTCCGTAGATACCAAGATAGTGACCAAAATCCTTGCCAACCGAATGATGGATGTTATACCTTCCATAGTTCATCCTTCCCAGGCTTGTTTCACCAAGGGAAGGGTAGTAGCAGATAACATCCATCTCATTCTGAACCTTAAGTGGTTAGCCATTCAGTCTTCCACTCCCATGGCAGCAATAGCAGTAGGCTTCTCTAAGGCCTTCGACTCTGTCGAAGGGTCCTATCTACATGAGGTACTTAATCTTTATGGCTTTGGCCAATACTTCAGACAGTGGCTCCACGTCTTGTACAATAAACCTTTAGCCAAAATATTCACTAATAAAGACACCTCCCCACCTTTCTCCCTGCAGTGAGGCACTCAGCAAGGGTGCCATCTGTCGCCACTACTATTTTTGATAGCACTGGACCCCTTACCCGAACACTTCAGGCCAACATGGCTATCAAAGACATTCTGGTAGGGGATCACTCATACCTAGCAACTTCATACGTGAATGACTTACTCCTTACCCTTGCCCATCCACGTGAGTCCCTGCACCCAGTTTTAGATACCCTGCAGACCTTTGCCCATATTTCAGGTCTCCAAGTCAAAGAAAACTAGTGTCACCCCATTAAATGCAGCTTGCTCCAAACACTGCTTGAAGGGACTGGGACTATCTTGAGCTCCCAGTAACCTGCCAAACCTGGGCATTCATATACCATTCGATTGGGGAAAGACTGAGTCCAGGAACTTTGCCCCCTCTATTAACTCAGCTGACGATTGAACTAGCTCGCTGGTGGCAACTCAGTCTTTCCCTTCCAGGAATAGCCGCTGCACTTCGAATGCTCCTGCTTCCCAGGGTAGCTTATCTGCTGAATAACTTGCCAATAGCCCTATCAGACAAGGTCTACCACCCAGTAGATAAGCTAATCTCATCCTTTTTGTGATAAGGGAAAAAGACTACGGTGGGGAACTCATAAACTATGTTCCCATAGGTCTCGGGGGGGGGCTTGGACTTCCATGGCTACAGAGCTACCATCGGTCCTTCCTCGCAGCTCAGGCAGTCAAATGGTTCATCCCCACCACCTCTCCATCTATACTGTGGGTACAACTCGAAGGGCAAATCCTACCACATACTCCCCTCAGCCTACTCTTAACCAATGCCACTATACCCTCATTCAAGCTCACTCTGATTATGGCAGAAACCGGAAAGGTGTTGTTCCATCTTATGAAGGCAGCTAAGACCAAGAATCAAAATGCTTTACTACCCTTTAGATATCTAGGTCTATGGCATAATAAGCTTTTAAGGGTGGACAATAAACCTCTCCACTGGCCCTCGTGGAATAGAAGAGGGATACATACTGTTCAAGACCTCTATCTGCCAAATATCACCACACTTATGTCATTTGAGCAGCGTAAGGCCCACTACTCATTACAGTCCAAGTATTTCTGGAAATTCCTGCAGTTTTGCAATGTGGTGCAGTCTTCAGATTGGACTGTCTTGTCGGAGCCGAAGTAGCAATGGCTGTCCTCATTGCACCTAAAATCTTCTTCCCAGGGTCTGGCTGGCAGATTCTACATCACTTAGTGTGAGGCACAACCGGACCACATGGCTTCCTGCAGAGAGGCATGGAGAAAGGAGCTGGGGCACCCTATCGCACCAGATACTTGGTCCCGCTGCTTGTGCCTAGCACACTCCACCTATAAAGACTCTTAAGAGTCATCTGATACAACTTAAGATCTTCTTCATCTGATACCGTATGCTGGATATTCTCCACAAGTGGGGGGTAAGTAAGTAAGTAAGTAAGTAAGTAGTAAGTAAAAATTTATTTTTAAGCGCTTTTCAATATCAAAGCGCTGTACAGATAAAACAATTAAAATACATACATATGACACAAACAGCAACAATAACAATGTAATAACAATAAAATACAGTATATCACTCCCCATATGCCATTTGAAATAAATAAGTTTTTAATTCTGACTTAAAGCTCTCAACGGTCAGGCAGCTACGTGTCCGACGAGGTAGAGAATTCCACAGGGTAGGGGCAGCATAAGAAAATGCTCGTGCTCCCGATGTTTTTAAATGAACCCTGGGAACCTCTAGCAATCCCTCGCTGGTTGAGCGGAGCGAGTGAGAGGGACAGTAGGGAACAAGCAGATCTTGAAGATACCGCGGTCCCTGTTTGTGTAGGGCTTTATAGGTCAGTAACCCGACCTTAAAGGTGATCCGCTACTAAACCGGCAGCCAGTGCAGTTCACGCAGCACAGGCGTAATGTGATTCCTCATAGATGTCCCAGTCAAAAGCCTGGATGCTGCATTCTGCACTAGCTGCAAGCGGCGGATATCAACCCCCGGCAGCCCTAGGTACAGGGCATTGCAGTAATCAAGGCTAGAGGTAACAAAGGCATGGACCAATGTCGGAAGGTCGGCCGGAGGAACAAGGTGTTTCACCAGAGCAATATTCCTCAGATGGTAAGAGGAAGATTTGACAGCAGAAGACACCTGAAATTTCAGGGTCAGACTGTCGTCAATAATAATGCCCAGGTTACGCACCCGGTCTGAGGTTGAGAGCTGGGCACCATCGATCCATACGCCCGAAGAGGGAGACCAGCCCTACAACCCGCCTCAAGGTGACCTGGGTCCACCACCAACACCTCAGTCTTATCCGGGTTTAACCTTAGCCAGCTGGCACTCATCCAATCATTGATCTCGGATAGACAGTTGTTAAGTATAGAGACTATATCTTCCTGTCCGGGACTAAAGGACAAATATAGCTGGGTATCATCTGCATAGCAGTGAAAACCCAAGCCATATTGTCTAATAATGTCTCCCAATGGCAGCTTATAGACAGCGAACAACATGGGTGCCAAAATGGAACCCCTGCGGAACCCCACAAGGCAAAGAGACAGCGTCAGAGGAATAAATTCCAGTGATAACCCTCTGTCTCCGCCCTGTGAGAAAAGAGTGAAACCATTGCAGAACCATACCAGACAGTCCACAATAAGACCACAGGCGTTCCAAAAGCACACCATGGTCCACAGTGTCAAATGCTGCAGAGAGATCAAGAAGGACTAGAATAGTATAAGCCTTTCGATCTCTTGCTATCAGGAGATCATTTAGAACCCGGACAAGAGCAGTCTCAGTACTATGTCTTTTCCTAAATCCCGATTGAAGAGTATCATAGACATTATGATTTGTAAGATGGTCATCCAGTTGCAGTGCAACCACCTTTTCAATAACCTTGCCCAAGGTTATTGAAAAGGTTAGAGACAGGTCTGTAGTTAGCTGGACAGTCCAGATTCAATGAAGGTTTTTTTAGGAGTGGTCGAACGACCGCCTCCTTTAAGGGTTCAGGAAAGATCCCCTGCTCCAAAGATTTCCAGACAATTTCAGCAATGGTCGGACAGATAACATCTACTTAACCCAATAATAGAGGCGAGGGCCCGGATCCAAACTCCACAACTGGTTGGACGTACAGTCTGGACAATCCTCATAATGTCCATGAATTCCGGCCTACCAAAGTCAAACCAGGTGACACAGGTGTTTGTTTCCCCTCGCCGATCACTGCAAACCCTTGAAGAGTGAGCTTGGCTGATATCCGACCTAATGCTGGCAATCTTATCAGCGAAAAATCGAGCAAGCTCATCACACTTTATGGGTTCTTCCACATGCACAATGTTAGAGGTGTAAGCATAGCCCAGTCAACATTCTCCATCTCCTGTGGCAATGCCCAGCCTTAGTTCCCTTTTGGTCCACAGAGGCAATGGACTGTTCTGGGGTGCTTGGGCAGCCCATATGCCTCTATCACCCTATGCTGCTATTAGGGGATCGTTCTCCTTTGGCACACCTAAATCCACAGTAGCAAAATTGGGTCCTGGTAGTCCTGTTGGAGGCTAAGTGGCTTCTTTTTATGAATTGGTGACAGCCTTTGCCTCCTTTTGCTTCTCTATGGCACTCAGCAGTAGTCAGGCTGACCACCTTCGAGAGGCTCACCTATGCTAACAGAGTGCACTCTCCTTATACCTCAGCAAATGGAAAGCCTATCTTAACTCAACACTGTGTCGAGTAGTGCCCCCCCCAGCCTAGGAACCCTCCCATTTTGGCAAAAAACAAAATAGCCCCTGTCCATTTAGCCTGAATGATGAGATTTATGCCCTCCTGAACTCTTGGCTTCTGCTATACTAAGGCTCAATTTCACCCTTTCTTCTTCTTTTTGTCATTCCTTGTCACGGTAGTATGTTTGGCCCTTAGGGGTAGATGAGAGGCCAGCTAATGATAATAGTATGATCATAGAACCTGTAGTTTGTGTGTAAGATGCACTATGAAAAAGGTGAATTATTGACCTGAACTGTTTACTCTAGTTGCATAATTGGATAAAAGAATACCACTTTGATAATTATATACTCTATGGTACTGAATTTAGGCAGTTTCATAATTGTTATTTACACCTATAAATGTACAAAGTACTAACATGCTGTAAGGCTTTTTTTTTATTATTTTATGCCTCAGTGTCTCTGTATTATGTCCTTAATGAATGAAAAATGAAAAACAATAAAAATTATTCTATGATAAAAAACAAATCGATGCACTTTATTTTATTTTATATTGTTTTCTTTATCTCATTTCACTGCTGCTGCAGGAAGAAATTGACAACATACTATATTTGTATTTGCTTGTGACTAATTGTCAACTGTAGTTGTGATCTGATCGTAGCTGCTGTATTGTACTTTATATATTTTTCCTTATCCTCCTTTTCCCCTTCCACCCGTGACGTATCTGAAAACAAACTGCTACCCAGCTTAGTATGCCTTTTTTGGTGAAACTGTTGAAATAAATCAATCACTCAATCAATCAATCAATAAATAAATACATACATACATATAATAGGGTGCTGCTGGGTAGGATAAGGATGGTACAGTTCTAGGGTAGGGGGTGACATAAATTACATTTTTATAAGTCCAAATGAGTGCTGTATATTAAGGAAGATGGTGGCTGGCCATGGAGGTGGGTGGGTTGAGCTGGTTGCCCATTAGGGGATTTACATTATTAAATAAAATAACAAACTATTGGTGCTGGGGGATGTGGGTGGCATTGGTCATCTGGTAGGATGTGGCAAATGGGGTTTATAATTTATTTGGTTGTGGGCTGGGCAAGAGGCAGGAGGGCTGTTTCTTTTTCCTTTTTTCTATTTGTCTGTGCTCAAGTACCTTTTCCTGAATACCCTAATACCTGAATATTTGTCTGCTAAACACTGAATATCTGGCCGAATATTTTGGGGAAAAAATATTCACACAGCCCTCGTACAAACAGGACTAATGTATTTTGTTTTGCATCCCAATGAAAATAAATTGTACCAGAAATGGTATAGGATTATGTCAATTGTGAAACCTTCTTTACAGATGGGGCATCTGACCCTCATGCTATTGAGTAGATAATAGCTTGAAACTTCACCAGTCAGTTGTTGCCTTCATGCACAAAGACATATAAAGTTACAGTAGATGTCAGTACATTATTCCTACATTATGGGTGTAAATAAAGTTGAGTGACCTGGATCAATAATTTTTTAAGGTTCTGTTACCCAGTGATGAAGAGTTAAAAAATTAAAGGATGCCCCCATCCAGGAAAAGATTCTGAAGGATAGGTTATAAGCTAATAAAGCCCCCTGGGAAACCATACCTCCGCACTAAGATCCCCACTGACAGATCCCACTCATCTCCCACACTATGCAATCAAACATTTAGTAAAATAAACACTTCTGTTAATTATAAACAATATACTCTTGCAAATAATATGCTCATGAATCAGTGATCTCAAACATGTAACAAGGTGGGTTTTTTTAGTGGTAATCAGGAATAAGGTCCTAGAGGAAAAAAAAAATAATGCAACAAAATAGTAATGCAGTGGCCATATGATCTTATCACTGCCCTCCACCAACCAACACAGTGCCTGGCCCAATCGTTTGCTGATCTGCTACTTCAGTCCTCTGGTACCAGTTAATTAATACCTCTAGTCCTATGGGACTCTGTTGAAAGCCTCTGTATCCAGGTGTTGAATCACAGCAGGCCTGATGCCTGTTCTGATGGTCTAGACCATAAGAAGGTAGAGCCCCAAATCTGTGATACTACCTAACAAAAGCAATTTTGGTTTTATGACATGTAAGCCCTGCTTTGCTACTCATGGTTACCCTCAGACTCAGAAACCTTCTATCTCTGGCTGCAGTCCTAGACTTGATGTGTCTGCTCCATTCTGCAGTCCCATGTTGCCTCTCTAATGGCTATGTCATCTCCTCACTGCTGACTGCTCTCTCTCTGGAGCATCATGCAGCTTTAATTGAGCTTTTAGTCTGGTCTCTCTGGATTTCTTGAAGGATCCCAGGCTTCTGTTAGCTGACATCTACAAAGTCCCAAGGCAACTCCATTTGCAGACCATCACCTAGCTAGTGTGCACAGAACAGCAACTTCCAGGCCCTTGCATGCTCGTTGCTGTCATGGATCCCTCAGATCTGATTAGGAAAAATGTCTTGAATACTGTGCACTGCATCTATCCAGGGGAGGAACCAAGATCCTCATTGAAAGGTTTAAATGCTTCATTGGAAAGCATTTAAAATAGCCAAAGGGGGTAGCAGAAGACAGCAGGGAGAATCAAACTGTTCTGCCAACAGGATGAAGCAGACAGAAGGGAGGACCCTAAGGTTGGGGAATCACCAAAGGTACCTAAAACTGGAAAAGGGATAATGGCAGAGAAACATAGAAACAGAAACATTGACTTTGATGGCAGATAAGGACCACTTGACATACCTAGTCTGCCCATTTCCCTACCTACAGGATAAGCTGCAGATCCTAGATAACCAACAGCCTATTCCTTCCTACTGTACTCCCACAAGAATTGCCCTATGTCTGTCCCATACATTCTTGAATTCTCCCACAGTTTTAGACCCCACACCTCCTCAAGAAGGCTGTTCCATGGGTCCACCACCCTCTCTGTGAAAAAAATACTTCCTCACAATGCCCCCGAACAGTCCCCCCCCTTCTTCAAATTGTGTCTCCTTGTTCTTGCACATCTCTTTTTCTGAAAGGTGCTACCCTCTTGGACTTTGTTGATTCCACTGAGGTACTTAAAGGTTTCTATCATGCCCCCCCTCCTTTCTTCAAGGGTATACATATTAAGCTCCTTTAGTCTCTCCTCGTCGTATGGCTTCTCTTGCAGACCCTGCACCATTTTAGTTCCCACCTCTGGACTGCCTCCATCCTGTCTATGTCCTTGCAGAGATTGGTTCCCCAGAACTGGACACAGTACTCCAGATGGGGTCTTACCAACTGTCTGTACAGAGGGATAACAACTTCCTGTTTTCTGCTGGTGATACCTCTCCTTATACATCCTACTATCCCCCAGCCCTCCCTACTGCTTTCTCACATTGCCAACCTTAAGGTCATCTGATATGATTACCCCAGATCCCTTTCCATTTTTGTTGTTATTACCTCCCCCTATTGTGTAATCTTCCCCTGGGTTTTTGTTTCCAAGGGGCATTATTTTGTACTTCCTTGCATTGAATCCAAGCTGCCATACTTCTGACCATTCCTCCAACCTTGCCAAGTCCCTTCTCATCCTTTCCACGCCTCTTTGTGTATCAACCCTGTTGCAGATCTTTGTGTCATCTGCAAAGAGGCATACTTTTCCTTCCAGTCCCTCTGCAATGTCATTTATAAAGACATTAAAAAGGACTGGACCTAGTACTGAACCCTGTGGTACCCCACTAGTAATCCCTCTTTCTTCAGAGTGTCCTGTTGTCCAGCCAATATTTTACCCAGGCTACCAGCCTGGGGCCCAATCCCAGGCTGGTTAATTGAATCTTTTTAATCTTAATCTTAATTAATCTTTTGCGTGGGACTTTGTCAAATGCCTTGCTAAAGTCTAGGTAGGACATGTCCACAGCCCTTCCCTGGTCTACTACTTTGGTGACCTAGTCAAAGAAATCAATTAGATTCATCTGACATGACCTTCCTGCTGTGAACCCATGCTGCCTTGGGTCCTGTGCCCCACTGGCTTCTAGGTATTCAACAATTCTTTCCTTCAGAAGTGATTCCATCACTTTCCCTACCACAGAGGTCAAAATGACAAGCCTGTAGTTTCCTGCCTCTGTCTTGCTCCCACTTTTGTGAAGGGGAATCACACCGCCTTCCTCCAGTCCTCAAGTACCACACCATCCTCCCATGATTTGTTAAAAAGGGTTGTCAGTGGTGTCACTTTTTCTCCTTTAATTCTTTTAGAATTCTGGGGTGAATTCCATCAGGCCCCATTGCTTTGTCCACCTTCAGTTTTAGGAGTTCTTTCAGAACCCTTTTTTCTGTGAAAGGACTGGGACTGACCCCCTATTCAGAGTGCTTCTGTTAATTGGATTAGGTACCTCCCCCTCCTCCTCTTTTGTGAATACTGAGCAGAAGTATTTGTTTAGTATCCCTGCTCTTTTTCATTGTCCCTCTCTGCCCACCCACCATCCATTCTATTCAGCCTCACTATCCCTCCCTTTGTCTTTCTACACTCCCTGATGTACCTATAAAAGGATTTATCCCACTTCTTAACCAAGTTGGCTATCTTTTACTCAGTTTGAGCCTTTGCTATTCTGACTTCCCTCCCTGCTTCCTTCTGCCTTAACTGGTACAGTTCTCTGTCCTGCTCCTTCTGTGTTTTCTTATACTTCCTAAATGCTATCTTTTTCTCCCTAACCTTCCCCGCCACCTCTTTTGAGAACCATAGTGGCTTTTTCTTTCATTTTGATTTATTTGCCCCACACAAAAGCTTGCTGCCTTTGTGATGGCAGTTTTGGTGTTTCCCCATTGTTGCTCCACCACTCCTTCTAGTCTGCTTGCTTGTGCTTTTCTAAGGCACATTCCCATCTTGCTAAAGTCAGCCCTCCTGAAGTTCTGTACCCTCACTTTTGTATGGCTTTACTCTGTAGCTGAGTTTATCGTGAACCACAATGTTGGGTGGTCATTTGTTCCCAGATGGCTACCCACTTCTAGATTTGTGATCATCTTACTGTCCCCATTTGAGAGTACGAGGTCTAAGATTGCTCCCTCTCAAGTGAGTTCCAAAACTAGCTGTCTGAGGCATGCCACCTGTAGGGCATCGAGAATGGCCCAGCTTTTGGATATAGCTGCAGCAAAGGTGCTCCAGTTACCATCTTGCATATTCAAGAAAAGGAGCAATGGGACTACAGCCAGAAGGGGTAAAGTGGGAAGTCATGGGGAAAAGGTAAAAGCTGACAGGAGGGGAGGTTGCAAAACATGAATGCTCATAGCCTGGGAAATAAACTCCCAGAACAAGTGACCTTGATGGCAGAGGCTGACCTGGACATTGTGGCTGTTACTGACACATGGTACACAGGGAGCCATGACTGAGGTATTGCCATATCAGGTTATAGTCTTTTCAGGAAAGACACGTTGGGTAAAAAGGCTCTTCATGTCAGGGAAGGCATAAAAGCATCTGAAATACAGGGAATGCAGGAATGGGTGGAGGCACTGTGGGTCACCCTGGAGATGGGTAATGGCACTGCTATTAATACTGGAGTGATCTACAGGCCTCCAGCACAAGGCAAAGAACTGGACAGGGATCTAGTGGAAGCTACCCATAACATAGCAAACTAAATGGGATGTGCCACTGGTGGGAGACTGCTGTTTGCCGGATGTTGATTACAGCATCTCAGCTGCAGCCTCGGCTAGGAGCAGAGACATACTGGATGCCCTGCAGGGGGTGTGCCTCAGGCAGCTAGTGGTAGAACCCACCCAGGAGAGAGCAATATTGGACCTAGTACTCACCAATAGTTATTGAGTTGCAGATGTAATGGTGGGGCACCTGGGGTCCAGTGATCACAGAACAGTGTGGTTCAATGTGAGAACAGTGGCAGAGTCAAACTACACAAAAACAATGGTCCTGGACTTCAGAAAAGTCAACTTTGCGAAGTTGGGGACATGTCACAGGCACTCCCTGGCAGGGGGGAGTGTAGGGGTGAAAAGGAACAGTGGGTGCATCTAATAGTAGCTATAGTGGAGGCAACAAACCTTTGTATAATAAATTTAACAAAGGCAAGAGAAAACAACCCACTGTGCTTCTGAAAGGGAGGAGGACTGGGTATTGTACCTGGAAAAGCAGAGGGAGGCAGGGAAAGCAATCATGAGTCCAATGACACAAACGGAAGAAAAAATAGCCCCAGCAGTAATGACAGGAGACAAGACATTTTTCAGGTACATCAGTGAAAGAAGAAAGACTGGGGAGGGTGGTTATTTTAAGGCAATGAAGGGAAGAAGGGGAGTGTGTAGAGGGGGACCTGTAAAAAATAACAATCCTGAACACATACTTTTTTTCTGTATTCACAGAAAAAGAGGAAGGTGAGAGACCACAGATAAAAGACAGGGGCAACAATGGAAGGGATGTGGACACCAGTCCATTCACGGAGGAGAGTGTCCTAAAGAAACTCACAAAACTGAAAGTGGACGAGGCAATGGGGCCAGATGGGCTACATCGAAAGATTCTAAAGGAGCTTAGAGAGGTGTTAGCAGCACCACAGACAGACCTATTCAATAAATCACTGGAAAAAAGTCTGACTCTGGAGAACTGGAGGAGGCCAGATATATCCTCTCTTCACAAAAGTGGGAGCAGGGAAGAGCTGGCAATTACAGACCAGTCAGCCTGACCTCAGTGGTGGGGAAAATAATGGAAACACTACTAAAGGAAAGTATTGTGGTATATCTTGAATCTAGCAGATCACAGGATCTGAGGCAGCATGGATTCACTTAGGAAGATCATGTCAAACAAATCTGATAGATTTATTTGACTGGGTGACCAGGGAACTGGATCAGAGAGTGGTGGTGGATGTGACCTACCTGGACATCAGCAAGGCCTTTGACACCACTCCACATAAAAAGACTTGTAAACAAGCTGGGCAGCCTGGGAGTGGGTCTAAAGGTGCTAAACTGAGTCAGAAATTTGATGAGGGATAGAACACAGAGGGCGGTGGCAAATGAAGTTCAGTCCAAGGAGAGGAGGGTGACCAGCAGGTTGCTACAAGGATCGGTTCTGGGACTAGTCATCTTTAATGCCTTCATAATCTGCATCACAGAGAGACTGGAAATGAAGGTATGCAACAGATTTGATAATCCGGGGGGTGGAAAAAATGAGGAAGGACCTACGCAAGCTTGCGGAGTGGTCAAGAGTGTAGCAGCTGAGATTCAATGCAAAGAATTGCACAATTATGAATTTGGAGCACAGAAACCCAGGAGGAAAGTATATGATGGGGGGAGGTACTGACAGCCACAAAACAGAAAACTGACCTGGGGTAATCATGGCTGATGATTTAAAGGTGAGCAAACAATGTGAAAAGGCTGTAAGGACAGCCAGTGGGATGCTGTGGTGCATAGGGAGAGGTATCACCAGCAGAAAAAAGGAGGTAGTGATATCACTATACAAATCATTGGTGAGGCCTCATCTGGAATACTCTGTCCAGTTCTGGAGGCTACATCTCCGGAAGGATATAGATAAAGTGGAGGCAGTTCAGAGAAGGGAAACAAAAATGGTGCAGGGTCTGCACCAAAAGTCATATAAGGAAAGACTAGAGGACCTCAATATATATATACCCATGAAGAGAGGAGGGAGAGATGTTGGATATGATAGAGATGTTCAAATAACTCAAGGGCATAAATAAGGTTCAGGAGGGTAGCATCTTTCAGAAAAAAAGATGTTCAAGAACAAGGGGTCATCATATGGGTCTGAAGAGGGATAAACTCATGGGTAACACGAGGAAATATTTTTCATGGAAAGGGCGATGGATGCATGGGACAGCCTCCCAACAGAGGAGGTAGGGGCAAAAACAGTAGGCGAATTTAGGAATGTATGGGATAGGCATAGGGGAACCCTAGCAATAGGAAAGGAAGAGTAAACCCAGAGATCAAGTAGGGTCTGTGGTACTGCAGTAGGTAGGGACAATGAGCAGACTAGGTGGGCCAAGTGGTCCTTATCTGCTGTCAATTTCTGTTTCTATCTTTCTATGCTTCTCAGCTACAGGGAATCTTACCCTTTCAGTCTGATGTCCTAAGCTGCAGATATCACTATCTCTCTCTCTATCCTTCTGAGTTGTGAGCATCAGTCTCCTACTTTGTGGCTATAAAATCACACTTCTGCCCGTCCAAATCTCTGAACAGTGTTGGCTTGAACTTAAAGACACAAATTCTGATCTCCTTCTCTGACTCCTGCAGACTGTGGACATGCTGCAATATTTCTCAGTCTAGAAGCTAAGAGACAGTCTTCTGATTGGTTTAGTTCTATGATCAGTAAGTTGGGAGCTCTGGCTGGCTGTTCCTTGATGGCTGTTTGACTGCCACAATCCAGTAAAATGTATTGAACTTTTCCTGTGTCCCTCTAATCCCTGGACTCCTGGATCAGGTTTCAGAGCCTTATTGGTCATTTTCCTTACTTCTGACACATTTTCTATTCCTGCCGTGGTCAGAAGTTGGCAGGCTGGTGCTGGCCATGTGGTCCATAGGTCACTAGCCCTAAAGCCTTTATTGTAAGAAGGGCTCCAGCCCTAAAACAATGTTTTCCTGGTTTTGTTTGTCATGGTCAGTGCTAGTCTAAAATTGATTATGTTGTCATAGGGGAAGGTTCCTGGGATCATTTGGAGCCCCAATGCAATTCACTCTGTTGGCAGCTTGCAGCTGTCTTATGAAGGGTGGCTGGAGCCACACAGGTGAATTGTTGCAGTCAGAGACAAAAAGTTGGCTCTGCTTTCAGTCTGTCTTTGGTCCTGTTGCCAGACTGGGGGACCTGAGGGAGCAGTGTGGTGGCAGATAGTGTCTATGGCTCTAGAAAGCCCAAGTCAAGACCCTACACTTGGGGGTGGTTACATTGGACTATTTTTTTTTTTCCATAGCCCAATAAAAGTAAATTTTATTAGTCTCTGCATAGGCTTGTATCATGTGTGAGACCTTTTTTGAGAAGTCTGTATCTCAGCCCTGATTTCTCTGTGACAACGTGGGTCAAAGTTATATAGCAAGTCCATGCATTTCCATAGAACATCTGCCACATTAGTATCCTGTTTCTCTGGAAATTCTACAGTGGCAGTTGTGGGCTTTGGCAAAAGGCAAAGATTCAGCCAACACCCAGGTAAGGGGAAGAATGTCTGTTTTGGGCCTGGGACCCATAAATCAGGGCAGGTTGTCAGTTAACTTCTGAGTTTTTACATATGCAGTATTAGAAAGTAAAAAGAAAACACCCCATCCATCTCAGCCCCATCAACCTCCCCACCCCACACTGACAGCTTCTGGGTACACCGTATTTGAAATCATAATATTTTTAGCAACTCCCATACTGCACAGCAATCCGCATTCTTTTCGTTTCACTGCCAGGCCGGAATGCCAGTTTCTCACTCCAGTAGTATTTTGTGCAGCTTCATACAAAGCACGTCTGGGACAATAACCCATAATTCAGGCTCAAGAGTCAAATTAGAAGTATGTTAGTCACAGCACAGCATGGAACCCAATAAAATACCACTATTGCAAATAAGGTGACACTCAAGATAGGGTAAGGAGTGTGATGTGACTGTGCTGGGCAGGGAGAGATATTTACTTGCTTTCGATTTTAAGGTGAAGCAGTAGCAGGCAAACTAATGGGCAGGGCTGTTCTAACAGACATTTCAGAATTTGTCTTTATTTACCATAATTCAAAAGGCATTCCGTGGAATCTAATGGAGACTGCGTTATAGTTCTTCACAGTTTACATGATCTATAGAATAATTTCCTTCAGTTTGAAAAGTCAATGTAAACTTCAGATTAGTTTTTTCGTAATTTGTTTTGGTTCTTTGATGATAATTGCAGAAAACTGCCCCATGGTTTGTATAAACCACAGAATAATATTCCACAGTTTATGTAACTTGTGGAAAACTATACTGCGGCTTGCATTAAGTTTTGAAACAGTATCCAAGGCTATGGAATTGCAGAAAAATCAGGCCCTTGGATGCATCTCTCTGGCAGTTCAGTAGGCTTTTGTTTGTAGTCTTACTTGTTAGTTTTTAGTGACATACATGTAGAACTGGCAGTATAGCCCAGAGGTTAGAGAAACGAGGTGTGAATGAGCGTGATACATCCAGCAGACCAGACCTGAGTTTGATTCTCACAATCTCCACTTGCATACTGTGTGACTCTGAGCAAGTCACTTAACTGCCCAGTGCTTCCATGTCGCCCCTGAAAACACTTAAAAAAAAAAGGACTATTTTTCTTCCATTGCTCAAAAAAAATGTAACAGACCAGGTGTAATGAACAAAATAATTTTTGGAAAAAAGTGCATTCATCTAAGAATTGAGTAGCCTATAACTGGCAGTCTCTTTTAGGCAGTTGTTACCTGTCTGTAAGCAGGATTTTTTTTTTTATTCCAAAGCTCAATAAAATAAACTGTGCTGAACATGCTGTAGGCTGGTATTACATATAGATCAGGCTGTAGTGTTTTGACAGTGGAGTAACCTATAGTGTATATTATCACTAGCCAACTGTTACCTGCCCTTTGCTTGCCATCTTACCCCTAAATTTCCCATAGGATGACTAAAGGTACAATACTTTGGTCTTTCTTGAATGGGACCTGGCTTATATATTAGCATTTTTAGCAGCATACTGTATGCATAAAGGCAGTCTTTGAATTAAATGTTAAAACCAAGATGGAATTGAGTGTACCTCTGAAACAATAGTCCATCTTATGTGGAAAAAGACAGTGATTTGTGTTAGAAGACAAGACAGACATTTAGGGGAAAAATACTTACACAATTAAGTGATTTTTTTCTACTGCAGGTGATGAATATCATTTACCTATTGTGTCATCTTCCTGTGAGCCTTGTTTGCCAGAAATCCCATCCTGCTTGCCTGGTACTGCAGGTGAAGCCAAATCAAACACAGACCAATAAAAAGGTAATACATAATGCTTGGTTGATAGTCCAGCACTTAAGAAAAGTAAGGCTGGCAGATATATTGTTATTTAAACATACATAGGCAGCCTGGCAGGTGCAGGTTCTATACATGGCAGAAAGGAAACAATAAGCATGCTTGCATACAGTCTACCATTTTCTCAAGATGTTTCCTCTGTAAGCTCTTCTGGTCATAAGGTAGCAGTGACAGTGAACACATTCCTGCAAAAGAGAAGAGTATGGTGCTGATCATGAGGACTCAGAGAAAACTGTTACTGAAGGAGTTTACGATAACAATCCTCCTGAGAATAGTTCATTAAAGAAAAGGTCATTAGGGGCCATAACAAGTGCAAGTGCAAGAAAGGCATACCTGTCTCTCTGGTATTAAGGGCAAGCTTAGTTACAATCAGCCAATAACTGAGGACAGATTGGAATGTATAGACGTTAACACTGTCATGCCATAAGATTTGAAAGTTGGGATGCCTAAGGCAAAAATGGAAAGGCATCCTCTGTAGTTTTTTTTTTCCACCTTGATCTAAAGAATAGTCTGTGTGCAATATGTTGTTTCTGTAAGGACTCATTCTTCAAAGGTCGACTGGCAGGCAACTTTGGTGTTTCATCCTTAATAAAACACATTGAATGAACCTAGTTCAGAGGAAGAGCAATTAAGTCACCAGGCGACATTTCAGAGGCTATTGCCAAGGAGCTTGACAGAATTAAACAGTCTGGTATAAATATTTTTTCAGTATCCAGCACAAAACACCCCAAAACTCAAGCAGAGCACTGAATAAATCCACCACATTAGTGCCTTTGTCTGGTAGCCTTTCATTAGAAAAAGACAGCTCCCCAATTAAAAATAGACTGTTTTATTTCTCTTTCTCCTTTAACATTTTTCTATGTGACAACAGTACCTCAGAAACAACTAACAACAGGCATTTGAACAGACAAGCAAATTAGACCAGAGTCCTCAGCTGCTTTGCAGTTAAATATAACAATAGCTACAATGATGGCACTGAGCATGCATGTCTTCTCTGTTGCTGACCCTTGTTTTTTGGCAGGTAATGCAAATTGCTGCCCCTTGGTACCAGTTGCCATCATAGAAACCATTTTCCACAAAGCTGCATCAGTTCTGTATACTTTAGAGAACAGAGTAGGAAGGTGAACACTACCTAGCAGTCACCGGAATTAAAGAATACATATAATGAAACATCAAAGATGTCAAAATGTAGTCAAACTGCAAGTGACATGACAGTTGTGACACATAGGGCTCAGTTTTTAAAGAGTGGTGCAGGGCTTGTGCGAAACCCTGTTTCACCACACCAGGTTTTGGCAGTGCATCAAATCCTGTCACTGCAACTGCACCTGATTTGGCACATTTACAACAATTTCTACACTTTACGGAAGCTTGCACCAATTATGTGGTGCAAGCCCTGTAATGGTGTCTCCCAAATGGCGTAATGTTTGACCAGGGAAAAGCTGGTCTAACACATGGAATTGTGGAATTTGCTGCTAGTGTTTGAAACTTGTGATCTGTGATCCGAGAATGCTGCAAGCAATGTTCGACATATGATCGGCACACCAGGAGCTTGCGGCATTCTCTGGCATTTGAAAACTGATCCTATAGTGTCCTGCCTTCCCCTATAGTTAGAGCAGTAGACAAGGTAGACATGATTTTTATGTTGTCTTGCGCACGCAGCACAGACAACATATTGTGGTTGCTTCAGTGGAGAAGCAGGTTTTGGAGGTGCGGGCCTTCTGCAGCCAATGGCACCAGTGCTTTTTGTGGCCAGACTCTGTGGCGCCAATGGCATAGTACGCTGTATATGACAGCAGTTGAGAAAATGTGCCACCACCTTGAAAGAAATTAGCCACTGCAATCAGGGAGCACCACGGGGCAGTACCTCATTGCAGCAGCCAATTACTGCTTGCCTCATCTGGTGTCCCTGACAAGCAACATGGTGGTGGCTTCCGCATTAGCTTTTCATAGTCCCTACAGAAGCCGAGGGATAGCCGTCGCCTTTCAGAGTCCCTTTGAAAGATGATGGGGGTGCCCAATCCCCCTGTCAGCATGCTCCCTCCTAATTTAATTTGCCAAAGGGGGTGCCCAATCCCCGTTGGCATAAAGTACCCCCCATTTCTTGTGTGCCAAGGGGGTGCCCAATCCCTCTCAGTTCATGTGATTCCCCCCCAACTCTGCATGTGCCGGTGGGGGTGCCCAATCCCCATCGGTTACAGACTCCCCTCCCAACAAATACACAGGTGGCACACTGGGAGCCCACTCCAGTGTGCCAAATGTCACTGAAAATAAAAAAAAACTGCCCCATGATTTTTTCATTTGTTTTAACCCTGTAAAACAGAAAACAGTCCCTCGTTGAGTCCGTGGCACCTCTCACAATCCGCACCCACCATCTGTGCACCCTGCCACCCCACACAGCCTTCATCCCATGCTTACCTTCGGAGCTCAGCGCGATGATCTTTGGTGGACCGGGAACGCATCTGCGCTCTTCAAAGCCAACCGCTAATTGAAGAAATGCCAGTAAGCTCTATAATGGCATAAATAGGGTTTTTTCAACTTTGGTACATATCTCGAGCATTTTGGGGAATTTTGCCACAAAATTTTCATCATGTGATTATTGGGACCCCTCCTCATGAATTCAGTCACTGTCATGTTGTTATTCGGTCCCAAAAGGTGATTTTGCGGTCACTGAACAGAATCACCTTTCAGAATGGAGTAATGAAATGAGAGTGTCGCTGTTCATGAGGTGGCCTCCCAAAAAGCCTATGCTGCAAATTTGGTGAAAAAATTCCAAAAAATGACTGTGTTATGAGCGTGCATTGCGCAGTTTCCACGCGCAATGGTAACTTCTCCAATTTGTAATATGTTCACTTCAGATTTTCAATATTGGCATTTTTTCACACCTCCTTATGGACAGTGCAGCTGTCATTTTTCACATCCTGGCCAAAATGTGTTTTCGAACTACCGGCACAGAATAGAGCAGTTGCTGTAGGAAATCAATGTTCGGGACAGATTACAAAAACACAGTGACACTGTTCATGAGCAGAGGTCTTAAAATGCCTATGTTGAATATTTGGTGACAAAAGTTCATAAAAATGACTATGTTACAAGCGTGCATTGCACAGTTTCCATGCACACTCATAATTTTGACAATTTGTAATGTTTTCACTCAACATTTTCAATATTGTCAATTTTGCATATGTCCTTATGAACAGTATAGCTATAATTTTTCAGATCCTGCCCAAAATGTGTTTTCACACAAGTGGCGCACTATGGCGCAATCACTGTGGGAAATCAATGATTAGGACAGATGAAGAAAATCATAGTGACAGTGTTCATGAGCAGAGGTCCCAAAATTCCTATGTTGAAAATTTGGTGAAATAATTCCACTAAATGACTGTGTTATGAGTGTGCATTGTGCAGTTCTACGTATGATCGTAAATTAGAGCATTTTTAATATTTTCACTTAAGATTTTCAACACTGCCATCTCTTCACACCCGCCTATGAATGGTACAGCAGTCATTTTTCTCATCCTGCCCAAATGGTGCTTTCCCACATCTGGCACAGAATGCCACAGGTGCTGTCAGAAATCAATGTTTGGGACAGATTAGCAAAATCACAGTGCCACTATTTATGAGTAGAGGTTCCAATCACTTTCATGAGGTGAGGGGTCACAAACATGTCATGTTGCACATTTGTAGTGCAAATACTAAAAAAACAGCAGGGGCATTAGGGTTTCTAACCATGATGTCCCACCCTGTACAGACTGACAGGCATCAAGGGTATGTCTTTCCATTGCTGACTGTCATGCTCACCCAATACTTCCCCCCCACCCTCAAGCCACTGACAGGCATTGAGGTGTGCCTTGGACTCTTTGGCCCCACAGTTCACCCCATTCTCTTATGCTGCACCCATTTCAGCATATGTCCTTATGAAATGGGTTGACTGTAAAGCCGGACGCCCCAAGGTACACCTCAGCACTTGTCGGTGTCTGCAGGATAGGGTGAGGTAAAATGCCATGAGCGTTATGGCAGAAAGGGGTGAGCATAAGGCCCGAGTACCCCAAGACACAATGCAATATTTGATGCACTGCAGGGTAGGGTGAGCTGAAATGCCATGAACAGTATGGCCAATGCTCAAAGGTACACCTCAGTGCCTGTCAGTCTCTGTAGGGTGATGTGGAGTTTGAAGTCACTTTCATACTTCACTGCCATTCCTATTATGCATCTGTTCAACTCCTGTGCTACCGATGCCAATGTCAGCAAGACAACATTCGGCATTGGCAAATGCTTGTTTTGTTCTGTTTTTACAGGGAGATGGATAGCCTGTAAATGTTTGCAAGGCTGGGACTCTCATAGGAATAAGGTGGCATAATTTTTCACTTTAGGTAGAGACAATAAAGAACAGTCACCTGCACTGAAGGAAGGCTGGTATGTGGCTAGTGAGGCATATGGAAGGATGTAAAACATCAGAGAGACTTTCACACCATTGCTGGAAGCAGGATAATGTGCAAACTAACATGTACTGAAACCAACCTTCATAAACGAAAAAAAGAGATACTATTTTCATGTAGTATCTGTGGTTTGTGGCCTGAGTTCCATATTTAAGACAGTGACTTCTACCTACTGAAGACATGATTACTAAAGGCAGTTTGGAGCATCCAAAGGAGAAAAAATATGGGGCTGCAGTGGAAACCTTAAGCAGGTGAGCCATATTGTGCAGGCTGTGTAAGTAAGGTGGCATACAGTTACTAGGACAGAGTGAAGAGCCTTCAGTCCTTCCTACTGGTCCATCCCATAAAAGGGTAACAGTGTACCATTGTGTAAAAAGCTTGAGAGTGAGCATGACTGTCACATATTTGTGGCACAGTGGCTGGAATTCATCATTGTGTAAAGAAAGAGAACAGATGATTCTATCCAGGTGCAAGAGAACTTCTTGCAAAGCAGCAACATTCCACAAAACTGTCAGGGGATGACAGTGCCTGCACTGTAGAACATGTGTGGTTCAAAAGGAGTGACTTCTTAAGGGTACCTTGAAGCTGATTTGGTAGAGGTAGTAATAGATGCAGACCAAATGGAAGCAGCTGTTGCAGGAGGGAGCTGTCAGAGGCACAGGATGGACTGGGAGTCAAAACAAAAAAAAATCACACCAGTTGTCACTGGTGAGGTAAGAACAGACTGCAAAAGGGAATGTGCATCATGAGAGCTCAGAGTCAATAAAACAGGAGAGGCTAAAATGGAAACATCATTTTGAGCTGGAGAAAAGGAAGATAGAGAGAGAGAGAGAGAGAGAGAGAGAGAGAGAGAGAGAGAGAGAGGCAGACATGGAGATGAGGTGACTGAAAATGGAAGAGAAAACGAAGCACTTTCAGCATTAACTGAAACTTGCAAACCTGAAATGCCAGACTGTTGGGGCACAAATGAGATAGCCTCAGGTGCTGTAGTCACTAACTGTATAGTTGAGTTGCACTGCTTAAAGAAAATAATTACGTTGACACATTTCTAAGGTCTTTTGAGACATTTTGTAAGCAATGTAAACATGGAGAAGAAACTTGAGTTGCTTGTCTGGCAACTTTATTTACCGACAAACTGCTACAAGTGTATGGTATGTTAAGAGAAGAGGCCTCAATTTCAAACCAAATATTGAAGAAAGCTATTTTAAGGAGTATGAACTGACACTAGAAAATTAGTCAGAAACTGTGAAATACAAGAAAGCTGCACAATGTTAGCTGTGCTAAATATTCTGTTGAAATGTGCATGCATTGTGATCATTGGGTGGTAGGTTAGGGAGCAAATTCCTCTGAAACACTCTGTGAACTTATATTACTAGATTAGGTTTTAATGATTATGCCAGAAGATCTCATGTATTGGCTGCAAGACAGATCATCTCAAACTGTTAATGAGGCTGCAAAGTAGGCTGACATTATGGTTCAGAGAGATTTCAGACTAAAAGACTGGGAGAGAAGGGCTATTGCCGGTAGACATACTGGGGCACAAACTGATAATTCCAGAGGGACCCAGCAACATAGTCATACTATTACTACCACTAATTCTGATTCAAAGAAATATAGAAAGAGGATAAATGATGTTACTGCTGTAACAAAATGGAACAGTTGGCAAAGCAGTGCCAGAAAAATGAAAATGCTCATGGTACATCTTGGAGACAGACTTTAACCAGGGGAGTGAGCATACAGCAAACTGCTCATTCAGATGGCCTCCACCAACTTATTTGCCATATATGTATAAACTATTAGTAAATGGTGTCTCAACTACAGAAATGGGAAGATTGCAGACCTGTCTTTCAGTGTCATTCTGGATAATGATCTGGACCCCTGAGAAAACATTGCCTGTGTTGCCACAAGGAGCCAAGCTCAGAGAATAACAGGAGAGGAAAATGTAGATAACCGGAATATTTCTGTTCTGTCCTGCACAGAACAGGAGCACAAGAAAGGAGGGCAGGCAAAACAGAACAAAACTACCCCACAATTACAGATAGCATCTGCAAACTGTGAGATGGATGTACAGCCCGGGCAGCATAAAACTTCCCCACAACTTTAGAAAGAGTTTGCAGGCTGTGAGATGAATGTGCATTCAGGGCAGCATGAGAATACCTCACAGCTGCAGAAGGAGTTTGCATATTGTGAGAAGGAGGCAAGTCAGTGCACAAGAGGGATCAACCACAAACACATTGTTTGTGTGGATACTCATCAGCTGCAGCATGAGACAGTTGCTGACTGTGACAGAAAAGGAAGAGGGGATGGGGTACAGAGAAAAAACTTGGAATGTTTCCCACAGCTACAAAGTGAGGGGGTAGTCATTGTGTTAGGAACATGATCATAGGGACCCAAATATTCCCCACAGAGGCAAATTCTCAGTACAGCCAATGCACTGGAGGGATGGTTAGTTATTCAGGAAGCTCCAACACAGCAGCCAACAGATAAGGTTAATAGCAGAGCAACAAGCCAGCCAGAAGTGCCTGATCACCTCACTCTTTTGCAGGATGATGCCTTAGAAAATGAACTGTAACCAAGCAGAGAGAGAGAGAGAGCTGATGTACTGGACAGTGTCCAGCTATATAATACAAGCACAACAGCAGGATCCAAGATTGAGTACAATAAGAGAGTTAGCTGAGTCTCTTAACAGTAGTGAGAGGACACCACCAACTGGATAATTGACTGTGCAGAATAGGTTATTGTTGAGAAAGTGTGCAAAAACAGGAGCAAGAAGGGGGGACATATTCCAACAGATAGTAGTACCATAGGAATACAGGTAACAGGTGATACGGCTGACTCATGGCATTCCAACATTTTATTTATTTAGTTTTTGTTGACTGGGTAATTGCACTAGACAAATACTGCCTATTTTCAGGCACGACCCGGGGCCGGGGGATACAGATGAATGCCAAATGACCATGAACCAGATTAAGCTGTCAGTGGTGTTTTAGTGAACATTTGGCCACCTAGGAAAAACCTGGACCCAAAATAGACTTTAGCAGGACTTCCACTGGCCCACTATCTTCTCAGATGTTGCCCAGTAAAGAACAATCTGTTTAGCTTGCCAAAAGACAGGGAAGGTGGGAGCTAAGGCAATTTCTCCTTTATGCCATTGCCTATTGTAGATTAACCATTTCGGGGAGTGGCTATGAATATTATGGGACTCTTGAATACTGCTAGTAGGACAATGAAATATATTTTGTTAGTAATTAATTTTGCAACTAGATATCCTGAAGCAATTCCCAAGCCTTCTGTGTAAGCAGAAATGGTGGCATATGAATTTTTGGGGATTTTCTGCAGAGTGGGGTTCCCTGAGAAAATGTTGTCAGACAGGGGCACAACCATCATGTCCATTCTGATAACTACATTACAGGAAAAATTAAGGTGAGACAGCTATAAACATCTCCATGCCATCCCCAGGTAAATGACTTGTGTCAGACATTTAACTCCAGCTAAACACATGCTTCAATCCTTTGCAGAAAAACACTCCAGAGACTAGGGAAAATATCTGCCCTATTTACTATTTGCCTACAGGAAAGTGCCACAGGAGTCCACAGGATTTTTACCCTTTGAGCTACTCTGCACACACAGGGTGAGCAACCAACTTGGATTTGGTGAGGGAGAAATGGGCTTGAAGTCTCCTACAAATGAAGAGAGCATTGTCAAGTAGATCCTGAACTTCTGAAGAGGTTAACAGAGTACACGGACTTTGCAGAGGAGAATTTCCTGCAAGCCAGGAACAAGCAGAAAACACAAAGGTACTGTATTATTGGGTTGTGAGGGATACAAGCATACCAGTTAGGGAAACAGAGTAGTCACACTTATTCCAGTGAAGCACAGCTAATTGCAGGCTGCCTGGGAGGGTTCTTTCGTTTCATAGAAACTTAAAATTTGATGGTAGATAAGGACTGCTTGTCCCATCTAGTCTGCCCACTCTTCCCTACCTACACTATTACCACAGGCCATACCGGATCTACAGCTTCTTCTCACTCAGCCTTTCCTTTCTACTAAGAATCCCTTGCACTTACCTCATGCATTCTTGAACATCACCATGGTTGTCACCCTCACCACCTCTGCTGGAGGTCTGTTCAAGGAATCCACCACTCTTTCTGTGAAGAAATACCTCCTCCCATCTCTCCTGTATATAGCCCTCTCCAACTTCACAGAATGTCTCCTTGCTCTTGAGCACCTTTTACTCCACAGAATATTTCTCTCCTACACTTTGTTTACCCCTGTCAGGTATTTAAAGGTCTTTATCACATCTCTCTCCTACCTCCTCTGTTCCAAGGTGTACATATTGAGGTAGAGAATGGCACTGGAATTTGTTTACAAGTTTATTTTAAAAAAACGTTCCCTCTTTTTTGTTAAAGGTACTTCAGCTCAAAATATCTTCTAAGTATAGCTTAAGATCTGCAACTTATCAGTCTTTTCAAATACCAAGATATAGATCAAAGCATGGAGAACTGACATTAACTGTTGCTGTACCACGTACTTGGATCCTGATTCAAAAGAAACTAGATATACATGCACTGTTACCAATTACACATTTTAGGGCTTCTCTTGCTAGTCTGATTTACAAACATTGTAATTGTTTTGAATGATTACCAATATTTTATCTATATGATGATGATGTGGGTTTTACTGACTATATATTGTTATCTGTGACATGGAACTATATGTAGTTTTATTAATGTATTTTGTATTTATGTTTTGACGCAATTGTAAATGAGAGAACTTCTCTCAATTAGCTATCGATTAAAATGAATGATGATGATGATGATGAGGTCCCGTAGTCTCTCCTATTAGAGCTTTTGATGCAGACCCTGCAGCATTTTAGTTGCCCTTCTCTAAACCACCTCTACTGTGTCTGCTGGAGATGTGGTCTTCAGAACAGGACACAGAACACTAGGTGGGGTGTTACCAGGATCTATGCTGAGGCAACACCTCTGACTAAGACTAAGATTTTTACTTTGACTGTTGTGACTAAGAAGTAAAATGATGTGAATTATGTACTCAATCTGCCAGGCCAATCCCACAAATGCTGGACCTATCATGTATAGAGATGTGTGAAATTGCCGAATTTCATTCCGTGAAATATTTTGCGTAATTCAGCCATTTCACAAATTTTTTGGTGGAAGCAAAATGTGGAATTTCATCAGCAGAGTGTGACATTTTGCCCATGGAGAGCAGCATTTTGGGAGGAAGTCACCACTTGTAGGTGAAATTTTGCCATTTTCAGGTGAAATTTTGCAGCTTTGCACCCTGTGAAGTATGTGTCAGAATGGCCAAATTACTCAAAATATTTTGCATGGCAAAATTGACAGTTTTGCGGGACTTTAGCAGGTGAAATTTAATTTTGTATCATCTCTAATCATGTATATATGCTCAAACCATACAGTGCCTGAGAGGAGCTGGTTTTGGCAGCAATATGTTCGCTAGTTGAGAACAAGGAGGATTTATAATTGATCTGCTAGAAGAGAGCATGGATGAAACTTCAGTGGATGCAGTCCAGCTTTCTACACAGCTGAAACTGGATAGGAGGGTGAACATTGCAGGAGTGCTCCGAACCATGCAGGCTCTGTTCATTTCCAAACTGGGGTATACTAGACTGGCAGAGTACGAGGTCAAGAATGCCTCAGGCGAACCTGTGAGACAAAGTACTTACAGGTTTCCTGCTAGTGTACAAGGTCAGAAGTTAGAGTAGATAGTAGAGATAGAAATGCAGAATTAAATTGGACTGCTTGGCCCACCTAGTCTGCCCAAATGATCCCTGTCTAGTCTGCCTCTATGTACAGTAACTGATCTCTGGTGAACCTCCCTCTGCCCTTTTACTAATATTCATTTATGTATATCCCATGCATGCTTGCAGCCCCTTGCTGTTTTGGCCCCCACCCATTCTGCTGGCAGTATGTTCCAGGGATCCACAACTCTTTTAGTGAAGTAGTACTTCCTCACATCCCTCATAAACTTCCTCTTTCCATTTTTGTCACATACCCTCTGGTATTATTGCTCTCTCTCATTTGAAAGAGACTCTCCTCCAGCAACTTTTTCACCCTATGAGGTACTTGTAGGTCTCCATCATGTCCCCTCTTGTTCTACTCTCTTTAGGGTGTACATGTTGAGATCCCTCAGTCTTTCCTTACTGGGCTTTTGATGCAACCACTGTTCCATATTTTAGTTGCCCTCCTCCGTACTGCATCCACCAAGTCTATATTCTTCTCTAAGTTGTGGCCTCCATAACTGGATACAATACTCCAAGTGTGGTTTCACCAGTGAGCAATACAGAAGTAAAACTGCCTCCCTCCTCCTGCTGGTGATACCTCTCCTTATGCATCCCAGCATCCCACTGACTCTACCCATTGTTTTGTCATACTGCCCTGCCACTTTAAGGTCATGAGACATGAGAACGCCAAGGCATGTTTTCTGCTTTGTTACTATCAGTACCCTCCTATTCTTTGCTCAGTTTCTGTGTTTCTACACCCTAGGTATATGATTTTACACTTTTTGGTATTGAATCCCAGCTGCCATGCCCTTTACTACTCCTAATTTTCCAAGGTCCTTACACATTTACTCCATCTGCTCCTGAGTATCCATACTATTAGTGCCATCTGCTAAAAGACATAACTTTCCTTCCATTTATTCCACAGTGTCCCTTATGAAGACATTAAAGAATACCTGTCCCAGTACAGAGCTCAATGGCCCTGGTCACTGTCCCTTTATTAGAGTGAGTGCCATTAACCCCCACCTTCTGTTTCCTATCCATTAACCTGTTTCTTAGCCAGTTTACCACTTTTGATCCCACCCCTAGGCTGCTCAATTTCTTTATCAGTCTTCTGTGTGGCCAAATGTTGACAGCTTTGCTAAAGTTAAAGCAGATCATGTCCACTATAGAAGAAATCAATCATAATTGTCTGGCATGTCCTCTCCTCCCCATGAATTCATGCTGCCTTTGGTCTTGCAGCCCACTGGATTCAAAATACTCTGTAACCATTCCTTTAACAGGGTTTCCATTAATTTTCCCACCACCGATGCAAGTCTTACTGATGTATATTTGCCAGACACTTCCCTCCTGCCAGTATTTTGGAGCAGGACCATGTGAGATCTCCTCCAGTCCTCTGGGATCATGCCTGAGAGCTGTTGTATATGACGGTCAGTGGTGCAGCAATCATCTCTGTGAGTTAATTTAGTACCTGTGGAAGTATCCCATCAGGTCCCATGAACTTGTCTATTTTCAGAGTTGCAAGTCCCTTCAGGACTCTTTCCTCTGAAAATAGACTGTTGCTCCCTTGTGGTCCGTTCCCCCAACACTTTGAACACTGAGAAGTACCTGTTCAGGATGTCTGATTTTTCTTGTTCCTCTTCTGTGAAGTTTCCCCATCTCATCCTCCTTATCCTCACTGTCCCTCCCTTTGCTTTCTTGGTCTCACTTACATACCTGAAGAAAGTCTTTTCCATTTATCTACCCCTCTGGCTAGCCTTTCTTTGGTCTGCATCTTTGCTACCCTCTTTGTCATACCTGCATTAATCTGTTTTACCTAGTATACCTCCCTGTCTTCCTTCCTATGCATTTCTTTGTACACCCTGGATGCTATCCTTTTCTCCTTCACCACTCTGGACACTACCTTACAGTATCATAACAGTGTTGTTTTTTTTCCCCTTTTGCTCACTTCCTTCATGCAGAGTCTGGTTTCCTCAAGTATGCCCTCCTTTATTTTTCCCCACTGTTTCTATACCCCTCACTGCAATCCTCCTTGATTAGGCAGTTTCTGAGGGAGTCTCTCATTCCTTTAAAATCTGCCCTCCTAAAGTCCAATACCCTCATCCTAGTGTAGTTTGACTCTGCTCTCATATTAATGTTGAACCACACAGTACAGTGCTCACTGGTACCTAGGTGACTGCCTAATATGACACCTACAATGCTGTGACCGTTTGCAAGCACCAAATCCAGCACTGCCCACTCCACAGTGGGTTTGCTGACTAGTTGCCTGTAGGTAGTCCAGGATGGTCCTACTACTTGCTGAAGCTAAAGCTAGGAGGCTCTATTCAACATCTGGCAGAGTGAAGTTCCCAATTAGCAGAACCTTACCTTTATTTGCCAACCTGATAATGGCTTTCCCTAGTGCCTTATTCAATACCTCTTCCTGTGCCAGAAGTCAGTATACAATCCCTTTATGCATACCTCATGTCAAGAACCAATGGAATATTGGAATGTCTGTGGGGTGCCAAGTACCTCACTAGCACTGATTTGACTAAAGGATACTGGTAGGTGTGCCAACACAAAGAGCCTAAGGAATACAATTCCTGACTTTGAGGCAGTCATTTCACAGGACAACCTTGATCTGTTGGTCATAATAGAGTCATGGTGCACCAACAACAGCTGAGATGTGGCCATGCCAGGTTACACAATGTTCTGAAATGACAGGAAAGAGAGGAAAGATGGGGGTTATTTTATATGTGATGGATAGCATAAAGTCCATGGTGATACAGGGACACCAGAGAGATAAGGAAGGGCTGGAGGGTTTTTGGATCAGCTTTGAGACAGGGTCCAGGGCTTTATCCACATAAGGAGGGTATACAGACCATCAACACAGGGGGAGGAGTTAGACGAGGTTTTGCAGGAGACCACTGGCAGAATTTTAAGCAAAAGTGAAGTACTGATTATGGGTGATTTTAATCTGCCAGATGTATACTGGAGCACCCCAGTTGCAGCTGCAAGAACAAGCAGGGCCATCTTCGATTCCATATTGGGAGAATTTCTCAGTCTGATGGTTATAAAACCTACTAGAGACAGTGCTGCACTGGACTTGGTACTTACAAACAGGGACAACACTGCAGACATCACAGTGAGTAGTCTCCTGGGTACAAGTCATCACCGTACCTTGTGGTTTGGCATAAGGTTTGAGCATGAGAAAAACCTGGACTTTATTAGGACAGATTTTAAAGCCCTGGGAGGCTGTCACAGTAATTACTTCAAAGGGGGGATATTTGTGGGGAATTGGAGACCAAGTGTGAAAAGATCAAGGAAGGAATAGCTAAGGCAATGGCATGCTGCTTGAAGGAAGTAAATAAGGCTTGTAGGAGGAAGAGGCTACTATAGTTCTCAAAAGAGGTGGCTACAGTATCCAGTCCAGTGACACTGAGGGATGAGGTGCTGGACATCACATTTGTGCTACGCTGGTGACCCAGGTTCAGGAGCAAGCCTGGGTCATCAGGGGTCAGGGGGAGGAAGCAGGATTGAGCAGTCACAAGGCAGTTCTCCTCTACTCTCCAGGGGATGGTCTTTGTTAGCCCTGCAGTACAACTGCCCCCAGATGGAGGCCTGAGGGTCTGAGGGTAGTGCAGGTGAGTGGGCAGCATGAATAGGGAGGGCACTGCGGCATGTGCGTGCCTTCACAAACATATATGCAGCCATGGCACAGGTGGGAGAGAATGGAGCTGGTGGCTCCATTGTGGTCTAGTGGCATTCTTGGTGAGTGTGATGCCATCTGTTTACAGATGTGAGCCCCTTGAGGGGGGCCAGAGCCTTGCCTGCCAGCTCCCTGAAACAGGGCCAAAAAATGTAGATTAAAATTTCTAAAATAAAGGTGGCTAAGGTGGCAAGGGGTAAAAAAAAAGGTTTTAGGAAGTAGAAGGAGACCATGAAGGAGGTGGACAGGGATGTATATTTGGAAAAAAGGGTGGCTGGAAGGAGGCTAAGGGCAGCTAAGGCAGAAATAGAACAGAGGATCACCAATGAGGTCAAAAAAGGGGATACAATTTTCTTCAGGTACATGACTGAAAAGAGGAAAGCAAGTGGTGGGATAGTGAGAATCAGAAGTGCAGGGAGGGCTATGCAGAAGAAAAAGCTAGAATTTTAAATTATTATTTCTGCTTGGTCTTCTCAGGGTCCAACATGTATCAGGAGGCATCAGAGGAGATGGGACTGGACATATATCCATTTCAGAGGAGACAGTCTGAAGGGGATTGAAAGCCCTAAAGGAAAACAAGCTGCTGGGACTTTTGTGGCATTCACCCAGTAACTGAGCAAGGTGCTAGCCAGCCCTCTGGCTAAACTATTAAGCATTTACTAGAGACAGGGGTAGTTCCAGTGGACTGGAGGAGGTCCAGTGTGGTTCATTTGCGCAAGAGCAGCAGCAGGGAAGAGGCTAGCAATTAAAGGCCAGTCATTCTCACATCAGTGGTGAGGAAAGCAATGGAGACCCTCATGAAGCAAGGCTGAAAGAGTACTAGGAGGCAAACAGGCTGCAGGGTCACAAGCAGCACTGTTTCAAAGGGGGGGCATATCACACACATCTCATAAATTTATTTGACTAGATTACTAAGGAAGTGCTTCAGGATGTTATGTAAACAGCCTCAGATAGTAGAGTAAATAATAATAATACTAATAATACAGATTCTTGTGTCTTCAGAGTCTGCCAAGAAACATTCATAAACAAGCAAGAGTACTAATAAATGTTTATTTAGACTACTTACGCCAAGCATGTGACAAAGGAAATCACAAGGGAGATGGGTTTCTCGCCACTCTCCTGAAGAATGTACATAATCTCCAGGATTGTAAGATCTCAGGTTCTTCAAGATCGCGGTCTCTCTCTCTGTGGAACTGGGTTGCAGAAAGCTAAATACTACAGATAACAGCATATCAACTGAAATTACCTAATAGTTACAGATATGAGAAACAATATGGATTGGTCCTAAGTCATTCTCCATTGGATGATGACTTAGGAGACAGAATTACTAATGTGTATCATATGAGACAGAATATGCTTCCATTAGCATTATAACTTGGACATAAAAAGTGCTGGCTGGGGTTGGGGAGCAGGTGGTAAACTGGGTAGCAAACTAGCTGAAGGATAGCAGGCAGAAGGTGGTGGTAAATGGCAGATACTCAGGGGATAGGACAGTGACCAGCGGTGTGCCACAGGGATGTGTACTGGGACCAGTCCTCATCAATGTCTTCAGAAGTGACACTGCTGAGGAACTGGAGGAGAAGGTGTGTCTCTGCAGATTACACAAAAATCTGCAACACGGTGGACATTCAGGATACTCAGGAAGGGGTGGAAAGAATGCAAAGGGATCTCTGGAAACTAGAAGAGTAGTCTATGGTATGACAATTGGGATTAAATGCCAAAAAGAGCAAAGTTATGCATCTGAGGTGAGGAAGCCTAGGAACCGTGTATAAGATGAATGGAAGGTACTTACAGTCAATAAGCAAGAAAGGAACCTTGGGGTTGCTCTTTAAACACTCTTGGTGTGTAGGGTAAATAATAATAATACAGATTCTCATGTCTCAGAGTCTGCCAAGAAACATTTGTAAACAAGCAAAGAGTGCTAATAAAGTTTATTATACTACTTACGCCAAGCATGTGACAGAGAAAATCACAAGGGAGATGGGTTTCTCACAACTATCCTGAAGAATGTACATAATCGCCAGAATTGTAGATCTTAGGTTCTCTAAGATCTTGTTTTCTCTCCCCATGCTCCAGCTCTCTGCCCTTCTAGTGTTCTTGATTATAGAGACAAACTAGTAGTGTCTAGAGGAGCTACAGAGGGTTGCAGACAGCTAAAAACTACAGATAACAGCAAAGCAACAGAGATTACAACATAGTTGCAGATATGAAAAACAATATGTATTGGTCCTAAGTCATTCTCCATTGGAGAATGACTTAGGAGACAGAATTACTAATGAGTATCATATGGGACAGAACATGTTTCATTTGCATTATAGCTTGGACAAAAGAAATGCTGACGGGTTCAAACTACATGTGGCATTTCTTGCTTACATACAATATAAGACAAAGACATAACAAAGGCTTTCTCTCTGTTAGCTTTCTTAGACAAAGAGAACTGCTGACAGGGTTCTATTACATGTGGCATATCTGCCTGACTGTAAAACACACACACTACATATAATTATATGAGAATATAATTATACAATAATCACTGAAGATCCCTCAGACTCATCTTATTAGTGATTAGGTAGATTATATATGGAATATATATATGAAAGACAAACATAATCTAGAAAAATGTATTATAGTGAGGTATAATGAACCAAGCATGATAAACATTAGCATATATTAGCAGCAAAGCACATTCCTAGCACTCATGTTTATATGATGTGTACCCAAATCTACAATGTTAGTGCAAAATAGCAGTATCACAGTACAAAAGACCAGGAATACAGTGTGAGGTGTATGTGAGGGGCATGTGGGATGATAAGGGGCATAACCCTGGTGTAACAATCCCCTTTTTGTTGCCCTAATTGCAAAACTGGCAACACAACAAAAAGATGGATGTTAGGCACCATTAGTCTACAGGTCCAAGGCACGAGCCTGATAGAGAAATTTGAACTGGTCATGGTCAGGAAAAGGTATGAAAATTAAATTAAAAATATGGACCTTTAACCCCAGGTATAATAATTACCACATAATTGTACCACTTCAAAGAATCAGATGATGTCTTTCTAAGAGTCAGCTAATACAAGAAAAAGAATGTCCATGGGGACATAGCAGGTATCAGAATTAATAATCTGCTAAACACTTTTACTACGGGTGCAATAATCAAGGATCAGAAATCATTTTGGATAACAATTAAAGCTCTTAATTGCTCATATTTCTGAAGATATGCAGAGTATGTATGCCATAAACCATGGGAACTTTTCTTGAGATGAAGGCCTGATTCCAAAAGCAAATAGACTGACCCAAAAAAGGGCTGCAACCTGGGGCTAGGGGGAATATGGCAGATGCAAGCTGCCACAACCCTGAAGAGGGTATTCACAGAGCTCTAAAAGAGGGAGAAATTGTAGGTACCTTTAGGCCGGCCAGGGCTGGTCTAAGGGTACTTAGAAAACTCCCCTCTGGGAGTGATGACATGTTTGTGGCAAAGTGCCACTGCCCCCCCATCCCTGATGCTGTCCCCAAAAAATCTATTATAATAGACTCCCCATTCATTTGTGGTATAGCATCCCCTTCCCCGATTCCCGATGATGCCCCATAAAATTAATTATAACTGACAGCTCATCCTTTGATGGTATAGCTGCCCCTCCTCCCTGATTCCCAGTGCTGACCCATAAAATCATTTATAACTGACAGCCCATTCATTGGTGGTATAGTGGCCCCTTTTCACGATCCCCGATGCCACTCCGTAAAATCAATCATAACTGACAGCCCAACCATTGGTGCTATAGTGCTCCCCCTTCCCGATCCCTGATGTCCCCAATATTATCATATGTACAAAAAAACACCTGGAGCCCAATTCCAAAAGCACATAGACTGACTCAAGGTGCTTGTGTCAAACATCAATGACTGACAGTGAGCAGTCAGTCAATGGGCATGTACTGTATACAGTACAGCACTCACTGAGAGCTCAGTTGGCAGCTGGCCATGACATGGAGCAGTGGGCTGTGCCAGTTGGCAGCTGAGTTCAGGGATGGGGGGAGCGGGGTGGTGGAACAATGTCTGCCAGCTTGGGGTCCACTTGGCCACCAATGCTGTGTTACATTGGAAGACATGATTGTGGCTTTTTGGGACCTGGGTTCTCATACACTGGGGAATTAGCCTTGGATAATATATACTAGGGACGTGGGGGATCAGGGAGGGGGGTCCACTTGATCTCCATTTCTTTTGTACATATCATACTATATGGGACATCAGGGATGGGGGGTGCTATACCACCAATGGATAGGCTGTCAGTTATAATTGATTTTATGGGGAAGCATTGGAGATCAGGGAGGGGGGCCACTGTACCACCACTGGATTGGCTGTCAGTTATAATTGATTTTATGTGGCGGCACCACTAGACCACCAGGGAGAGGTGGTTGGGGTGCTGAACTGGTGATCGGTGATGGTGGACCACTTGCCCTAGCTGCAAGGAGCATGGGACAAACTCTTCCATGTGCCTTGTGTTTTCTGCTTGGCATAGGTTGCCACAAGTGTGGGGACTTAGGCACTGGGACACCTCCTGTACCAGAATTTGATGCAGGGTCCCTAGCACACTGGGCTTGAGAGCAAGCTGCCGTTTGCCACAGCTTGTGCCACTCACAGTCACTTTTGAGAATTGAAACTCTAATCTTGGGGCAGTCCCGGAGTACATGCATAAAGGTACCCTTCTCTTTACTGCATTTATAAGATGTGAGAACATCCCAACACCTCACTTTTAATAATGTCCTGGGGGTGTAATATAAGTTGTGAATGATTTTAAACTTGAATTCTCAGTTCTGGTATTGAAGTAGCATTACTAGAGAAACCCCAAATACTCTACCAGTTCCAATGGCTCATATCTGTATCAAGCATGTGATTCCGCCACACTACCATCTTGAAAGCTGTACCATGAAGTTTAGTAATCAAACTGACATACCGCTGAGAGATAGAGCAGCTGGAGAGAAAACTATTATGAAGTTCTGTTGACCAAGGGTCCATATCATTTATTAAGCTTCTCTTGGCCCAGTGACACATAATTACATGTTGTGGTTGCATCCAAAAGTAGATGTCTTTAGTCTGGAGATGAAAGGTGTCTCAAAGTGCACTGAAGGTCAAATATTTCTGTCTTGCAGTAGTTGTGCTGTAGTTAAATTTCCCCTTTCTTTCCATTTGATATTGTGAAGTGGCGTATGATGTATTCTCAGGTCAGTATTATCCCATAGTGACTGGTAAAGACTAAATTTATATGAGGTCTTTGAAGCTTTCATGGTTTGAGCAAATATTTCATATTATGGTAGTATGGTAGTGCTATCATAGTTAGGGTTGAGGAGCCGTTTACATGTTAAACCTAAAATTTTGCACCTTAATAACTTTACAACCGTTCAACGGATTTGCCTGAAATTTGGAATACTTGATCAAGAACCACACATCCTGGGACCAGCAACTTTGGTGCTGTTGGGATATATGGCTGCTGAGTTATTAAGCGTGATCTGCATGCGCGTTTACGCTTTTTAGGAATTCTTTGTTCATCTCTATGGGTAGCATGGTTTACGCGACTGGTCCGAAATCTTCAGGGAAGGTGCAGCCAGGGTCCCCGAGGTGCCTTTTGAAGATTTTATGAAAAAATATTAAACAGTTCAAAAGTTATTCAAAAAACAATTTCCCATTATAAGTCAATGGGAAATGTTAACAAAAAGTTTGACAGTGTCACAAATGCAGTTTTTACTTCCGCAAATGGCCGTTTTACTGTCGCAAATCCACCATTTTGTTTTCAGTTGGTCATCAGAAAAATGCTTGGCATTTAAATTTGGGACCCTCTAGCAACCTAATTCTTTTTGTATTCACCTATTCGGACCCTGAGGATGCTAGGCATGTCTTTTTTTCAAATTTCTAGAAAAAGTACTTTTGCAAAGTACTTTCACATTTGCGACAATGTGGCATGAATTTGTGAAAGCTTTTGCGAAGTTCGACAGTACCTTTCCAGGATGTGGGAAAATGACATCAAATTTTTGCCACTCTGCTGCAAAAGAATGGTTTGGTCTTTTGGGCTGAAATTTAGAGGAAACGTAGCCAATATCTGACAGATGTGCCTTTCAGTATTTTGGTGAAAAGATTTTACAGGGCAGCAAAGTTAGGGTACTCCAAAGTTGATGCTTTTTCTCTTAGGATAAAACTACGGCATCTGCCGCATTACAGGAATCCTTTGCTGACCTGCTGCAAAATAATGGTTTGGTCTTTTGGGCTGACATTTGGAGGGAAGAAAGCCATCATCCCACAGATGTGCCTTTCAGTGGTTTGGTGAAACAATATTACAGGCAGCCAAAGTTATGGCACTCCGAACTTCTCTTTTTTTCCCATAGGATAACATTACAGTGTTCAACGCACCTTTCAGGGCCCGTATCTCGGAAACGGTGCAAGATACAGACTTTTTGTTGGAAAAATGCCTAGCCCCTTAATCAGAGCTAAGTACAAAACTAGCCATGAATGTCATAAATCATATGACTTTTACATTTTTTTCTACGTCGTACGGTTCCTGAGATATAAGCAATTTAGTATTCCAACTCCTCATTTTCTGCTCCGAGACCCATTATTATGCATACATTCTTTGTACTCACTGTCTTTTTCTATGCAGCTTTTTGGGAAAAACAGCCTGTGTTCTTACATCACTGTTACCCTTACCACTTCTGTTTGCAGTTCCGTACCCATTTCACTTACTGTTCCCGTCTATGGCACCGTGTGCGTTACCCTTCGCGTTTTCATTTGCTTGCATTTGCGTTATTTTAACCATTGTGTCTACAGTACTGTTTGTCTTTGTGTTCCCTTTGCATCACCATGCACATTACTATTTGCTTTTGCCGGCGCTGTGTTACTATGTGACAAGACATCACGTGATGGGGCTCCTGCCACCATTACATTCATTATTTCTCATTATCATTCTCAAAAGAAGGTAAATTAGAGGCAAAAACTCTGTTTAATGCATTAGTTAGGGTTGTTCCACAGTGACAAAGTGGGAAATTCAGTGTTGGGGTTAAAGCCTCCTTGGACCCCCGACACACACTAACCCGGCATTGGGGTGCCGCGTTGAGGTTGTCAGGTCAAACTCTCTCTATTCTCCTATACCTCTGCTTCTTCATACATCTGATGGGGTGAGATTTAGGGCTACAACCCTAATGCACACCCCGATGCCAGTTGGGGGGTGTGGGCAGGGGGTCCAAAGGGGGCTTTCAACCCTAACACTGAATTTCCTCACTTTTGTCATTGTGGAACAATCTTAACTAATGCATACATACATATAAATAATAGAGTAGTTAGAATTTTAGTGTGGAAGGGAGAGGATAATATAGAAACAAACAAGGTCAATACTAGCCATAGAACAGAGCTGTCCTTCAATGTACACCCAGCTAGGAATATAATTGCAGATTGTGTCTTCCTGGTACCAAGGGATCCACTGACTCATTAACTGAAACTGTGTAACAATGTTATGCACTTTAATATTGGGGACTTTTAATCTTCCATTTAATGTAGACCTTGTCAGCCTCCACAATCAGTACCTAACTTTCCTGCCTGCCCAAATATAATTGTTAATCAGCTGCTGTATGTGCGTCAACAAATCTGGAGGAATTCAGGCATGGAGCATTCTCAGTACAAACTAGACAAGGGGCAATAAATTAATCTTAACTGAGTGTATTCTGTGTCCCATAGCAAGGGGTAATTTGTTCCATTGGTCAATATCTGCTTTAACAGTCTGCAGTATTTTCTGAGTATTGACTTCTTCTGTTTCCTTTGTTGTAGGACACAGTTCTATTGCAAGATAAGCAATTTGGTTTTTTTTTGACCATTGCAGCCCAAATTTGTCCATTTTACTCTCAAGACAAAGGCGATGAAGCACAAGTCCATCTAACTTTGCAAAATTTAATTTATATCAGGATAATTGGCCAAAATCCTGGAGTATGGAGAGAACTCTCAGCAAAGTATTTTTCTGGATGACAGAGAGGGGGACATCATCAGCATAAGCAGTTATTTTCTATTGTTGATCACCATATGGGATTTCAGGTATATCTGCATCAGTCCGTATTTTCCACAAGAAGGATTTCAAGACAATATTAAACAGTATAGGCAAAAGCAGGCATCCTTATTGTGTTCCTCATGACAAAGGAAATGAGGGAAATTATAATCCATTTGTTAAGAGCATGGCTTGTGGTGCTTGATATAATAATTTAATCTGTTGAATGAAGACTGGGGAGGGCCATATTTCTCTAGGACAGAAAACAGGTATGAGTATCCCACTTGGCCAAGGCTTTTTCCACATCTAGTGTGAGGAAAGTAGTGGGGACTCTGAGGTTCTTAGACATTTCTGAGAGGTATGCCACTTTGTTGGTGCTATCAGAAATGTGTCTGCTTGCCATGAAAACCATGTCTGCCTCAGTCCAATATGGTTAGGTGGAATAACTTGCATCCTAGTCATGAGTATTTTTGAAAATATTTTAGCATCTAAATTAAGAAGTGTGATAGGCCTTTAATGTTCACATTTCTTCTTACATTTGATTTGTTTAAGTATGAGTGTTACATTGCCCTTATTCATTGAGATGGGTAAACTCTCTCATTCCAAGGCTTCATCAAAAACATTCTTTAGAACAGGCATTAAGTCTTCTGCAAAAAAAATCCATCTTCACCCAGTGCCTTTCGGCTAACAAATGTCTTCACAGCTGAAAGTATCTCCAAGGTAGTATCTCTGTGGTATATATTTCCTTAATTAAGCTGACTACTTGATCCTTAGAGAGCACCAGAACTGGAATGTTGACCAAAACTTCATCTAATGCTTTTGGCAACCTGGTACCCTCAGTAGTGTACATATGCTTGTAATAGTAAACAAATATATCATTGATTTCATATGGGTCTGTTGTAATATCTGTTGTACTGAGCTTCTGCAATGCAGAGATTTTAGATTTTTTTCTTTGTTGTCTTAAACAGAGGGCAAGAATCTAAATGGCTCTGGGGCTCTTGGAAACATAGTTTGTTTTAGCCCTCTGATATGCTAGGTTGGCAGCCTGCCATAAGTTTTTGTTATATTTCCACTTGGCATCAGTCTATTTGGCCCAGAAGTCACCTGATGAATCATTATAGTTGTTCCTGCTTCCACTGCTAGACTGTGACTTAGAAGCCTCCAGTTATCTGCTTCCTTTTTCCAAGTTTTAGCAGTACATAGGACAATACATGTACCGCATAGGTGACACTTCAAGGTTCCCCAAGTCATGGCACAGCTGGTATCCTCAGGTCTACTGAATTGTGAAAATGACAGAATAGCCTCTTTTGTTTCCATCATGAAGGACTGCTGCTGCAAGAGGAAATTGTTAAATCTCCAAAAAGACATTTTTCAGGCCATCAGTATCCATAAGCAAAGTTACCGCATGGGGGCATGGTCCAATACGGTGATAGACAAAATGTCTTCCCCCAAAACAACACTTGTTATCCTGACACTAAGGATGAACCAACAGTTAATCCTGGAAGCAGTTTTGTGTACAGGAGAACAAAATGTATATTCCTTATCAGATGTGTGAAATATTCTCCTTGAATCAATGAAATGATTTTCCTGCAATATTCTGGATAGGGTCTGTGCACTCCAGGTCAAAATCTGCAAGGATTTCTGTTGTCCAGCATAGGATTTAACACGATATTCAAGTCACCACCAATTATGGTGATGTACTTTGCAGTGTGGGTCAATTGCTGCCTAATACATGGAAAAATCCTGGTGGTCATGGTTGGGGCTATAGATATTGGTAAATGAAATTTTGGTATGTCCCAGTCTTCCAGAAACTAGCAGCATTCAACTCTTTGGATGTGTCCATAGATAGCCTTCTTCAAAGTATAAGCTTCTGTGAAACAAAATCTATGTGCCTCCCATCCTTCTATATTCCCCAGCTCCAGACATCTTACCCACCCAGGATAGCCACATCAAATTGAATTCTAGGCTCTTCATATGGGTTACCTATAGAACAGCATTTTGGGCATTGTTCCTTTTAAGATGTTGCTGTACCAGCGGATGTTTTGTTTTTATTTGCATCCCTTTAACATTACAAAATGAAAGAGTGTTATTAGCATCATAGGAATGCCTAAAACAAATATGTTCCCATGTCTCCATAAAACCTGCTACTGAAAAAACTAATGCATCCAGGAGCCAAGAGAAAAGTAATAAACTTAAAACAAATTTAGAAGAAATATCCTGATAGCTGTCACCCAGGACCATGATTTCCTAGACTGTGATGCTGTAGCCACTTCTGCCCATTCCCTTACCCCCAAGACAGGCAAAAACAACATTGAAGCTTTGCTCAAAATGCAGAATCTTGTAAGTCCTAAAATTAATGAAGCTGCCACCATATAAAATGTTGTGTACCAAAGCATTAGAACTCTGAACCCATCACAGTAGTCAAGTAAATACCAACTTAGTCTATAGAGGAGCTCATGCGTGAGCTAATTGTAGCAGGTATTGCATGCACCTTTTACTATGGGTGAAGTACACCTGGTATCTCCATATGGCATATGGGAAGTTTTCTTCCATGTTGCAAGAAAACCTTATCTCCAATTTGGAATAATGCAACCACCCCCAATCCAGGCATCCTTAAGGCATTACACTTGCGTGCTGTTAATGATGTTTGTAACCATTTTGCCCATCCCCTGTCAGCTCCTAAATGCCTCATGGTGCACCCCCAGCCTGAATCCTGACTGCAGCTGCTCCCAAGGCTATTGGAAGATATCATCTTATTTATATGAGTGAAATGTGCGACCAACTACTGTGCTAGCGCTACACTCACTTATTCCTCACCCCTATACTCCTCTCCCCATTCCATTGTGATGCTGTAATTCTCCCCTGGCCAGTTATTCATGGCTCTACACATACATGGGGACTGTAGTCCATATCTGATGTCATGATGTTACCAGTTTCCTACTAGTCCTCGCCTAGGGTGAATTGTAATTGTTTATTTGTATTATTGCCGTATTTGTTTATTTGCTTGTGTTATCTGTATTACTGTCTTATAGAACATTATCCTGGGGCATTGCCCATACTGTATAATGCACCAACTTTGCGTTGAATGTTATAACTTTGTATGTATGTGTTAACCAGGTCCACCTTGAAAATGAGCTTTGCTCAATGGTGACCACCTGTATAAATAAAGACTATGATTGACTGATTGATTGATTGATTGATTGATTGATTCCAGAAGAGCCCTCCTGAAATTAAAATAGAGCCAGGTACCTGGGTGAGGATCTAGAATAAAATCAACATCTTTCCAATACTTGCTTGGCTCTCACAAAGCAATGAAAATACCAGAAACCAATTTGAGGGCATTGATCAGGCAAAATCCTACTTTAAGAAAAAAGAGAAATGAATATCCAAATAAAAATTGTAGGAAATACTAAAAAAACACACATAGAAACAAGTTGCTTCAAAATCATTTCAACATAATCATTAATTATCCAGTCTATGTAAGCTGAAGCACCCCGATTCTGTTTTATATCTAGGGCAGAAAGATTATCACAAAGTTCAGGCTAGTCTTACTTCAGTTCTGCAACTAAACTTCATTAAAATAAAGATTCTACTAAAAAGGGGTTAATGGACATGTAGTGTAGGTCTTCCATCTATGCAGGTAACAGGGTAGTAGTTGTCAAATCAATTCCAAATGAAGGCAATATACGGAACCACAGCATACTTCAATTCATGTCCAAGCATCATGCCAAAAAGTCATAATACTTTTGGGAGCATGCTCTGCCATGAAGCAGGCAAAAAGTCTCCCAAAAGATGTTTCACAGAGCAAAGGATGCAAAAAGGAGGAGGGATCTCATGATGGATGTGAGAAAAGTATGCTCTAAAAATCAATCAGTGTATGAGTAAGAAAGTAATGAGTGCACAGTTACATACTGTAACAAGAGCAAAACAAATGGTAAATGTCCATAACCAAAAATGGGTGCAGAGAGAAATGTTACCATGGTTCAAGTTTTATAGTCCACAAGAATATACGATATTGTGTATGGAGTGTATCCCACAGGCAGCATAGTTAAAACTAAGAATGTTTCTTAGAGGTCATGCAGCATGAATATAAGGGAAAAAGGAGACATTTTAGCATGTTCAGCTTTGGCAGTTTCTTCTGTATTCTTTTTTTAAATTAATTTTTTATTGAGGTTTTCAAAAAAGTCATGTACAAGAATAATACACATGCTGCGTTTCAAGACCATACACAACAAAAAGAACTCCATATGATACATAACAAACAGGTCAAGAGAAAAATACCTATTAACATAAAGTCAAGTGATGCCCATTTAGATGCCAATAGGCATAGTTACATGCCAATCTTGTAAGAACACAACAAATACACACTAATGAGCACCAAATTATTAGTTCTACTGTTAAATCCTTGTTTCTGCTGTATTGAAATCTGCACCCCATGGTTGGACCACACATGCAGTCCTGAAGAATTCATAAAATGGAAGTGAATGCTCAGTTTGTGCAGTCCAGCTTTAATGTTTGCATATTTTTTTTTTTTTTTTGCAAATGTTCAGGCTATGATCATTACATTTTTTTAATTCAGATCCCATGTATTGTAAACATTTTATCTTTCAAGCTTGTTGCTGAACATATATTTCATCCTGGAAGCAAGTAAACCTAAGAATGAAAACTCTCATTAGTTCCTTTGGGCTTGGTTTGGGGATTTAGCTTCTATGCGCTCTTTCTGTAGAAGATTGCTGTTTACCCGGTGGTAATCCAAACAGAGAAAGAGGCAGGGTCTGAATGAACTCTACCAGATTAGTCCTTTCATTACCTTCAGGTAGCCCATGGATCAGGAGATTATTCCTGTGGGAATACTTCTGTGGGTATTCGAGCTTCTTCTCCACTTCTTTGAGTTTCTGATAGCTCTGAATGCTGTCCTCTTTTTCTTTGACTAGAACTCTCTCTAAACTAGAGATACATGCCTCAGAGTCCATTACACAGAGTTTGTGATTAGCAACTGATGTTTTAATGTATTTGATTTCTGCCATCAACTCTGTTACAGTGGTGCATAAGACCATCATTTCATGGGGAATCCTCAATAGTTGCTCCATGATTACTGCAGATGAAGGTCCTCCCTACCAACTCCCACCATGAAGTCCTTCTTGGACTGTTTAACTTCATGCTTTATATTTTCTGGACTGCTCGGGCATGCACTCTCTGAATCCTTAGCAACTTGCAACCAGTAATGCACACAATATCCCAATACCAATATAAGTGCAAGAAATGGACAGCAAAGGAGAATTTAACATTCATTTTTGGCAGATAGGAGTAAAGCTTTGGCAGCCCACAATCTCTCACCAGGCAGCATTACATGACTCCTCATCCCCCTGCATTTTTTATCAGGAAGCTAAATGCCCAGAATTTGGGATATTCAATTACAGAAGGAGTGCCTTAGTATTCCATGGGTGCTGATCAAAATGGAATCATAAATCTATGGGTGTCACCTCTAAGTCATTACAGATCACAACCCTCTGAAGTGGTTCAATCAAATGAGTGATAATCACACAGACTATTAGGGTGGAGCTTAGCAATGCCAGCCTATGACATAACTGTTAGCCATCATGCAGGAAATGTGAATGCAAATGTGGCTGCATTGTTAATAATGGTTCTATGTTATAATCGTGACTTTTTAATCGCAACTTCAGTGTAAATGACTATATTTCGCCGACCACAGGAAAAGCGGCAGTGCATAACAGCGAATGATAAAACAGCGTGATTTTGTATGCTGTGCCAAGGAACAATATGTGATGTAGAAAGTTTGTATAACAAAATACCCCATGGGTGAGGATTGAATGCCATTGATAACGCAATTGCATAAATAACTGATGATGTAGTTCCACCCAATGTGTTCATTAGGGACCTTTGCAAAGACAAGGAGAATAAAATATCATTCAGTAACATACACCAGTGCATCAAATGAAATCAATGCAGTCATCAAAAGACACTGGGGAGTACTGGGAGCTGAACCCAGCCTCAGCAACATAGCACATTCCAGACCAAGGATGACATAGAAAAGAGGTACTCATTTAAAAGTGTTTTTTTTAGTTAAGACACCATTTGAGGAAGAGACACAGAATATATGAATGGATGCTGGAACAGCCAAAAGGTAACTTTAGGTGTAGTAAATGCCAACAATGTGGCAATACCAGTAATATAAAAATGCTCAGCCACCAACAAATGGGAAAAACATATTAGATAACAGACTTCATTAATTGCAATATGACAGGCGTTATCTACATGCTCTGGTGGAGTTGCCTGCAATGAACAAATGAAAAGGGCCCTTAAAATGCAATATTCCTTCACTATTTTTGTAGGAGTAGCCGCTATTAACATTTAGTCTCTCTTATTGCATGGTCACTGAAGTTTTTTTTAGTTATTCTTCGGTCGTTATTTTTGTGTTGCTATATTTGCATCACGATTATCACAGGATACCTTAATAATCCTAGATTAGGTCCAGAATACGAACATATGAAATTTGCTAGCAGAAACAGGCCATAATGGTCTACCAAGTCTGCCTGAGAATGTAGCACTAATTAGTTCCCTGGAGCTGTCTCCCCCCTTACTCTGCCTGGAGTTAACTATCCCTCCCCTAGTACCCTGCCCCTTCCCCATCCCAGGAACACCCACCCTAATTTTCTTCTTCACCCTATCCCACCACCCCTTGAAACTAGCCACTGTATTTACCGCAACCACCTCCTCTGGCAACTCATTCCACCCTGACACCACCCTTTAAGTGAAAATGTGCCTTCTCATTTCCTTCTTAAATTTTCCCCCTACTAGCTTCAGGCTGTGCCCCCTTGTTGTACCCTCCTTCCTTAAGTTAAAGATGGTATGTGAGCTTACCCTGTTTATCCCGTTGAGGTATTTGAAGGTCCCTATCATATCTCTCCTCTCTCTCCTATCCTCCAGGGAGTACATGTTTAGCTCACTCAGTCTCTCCTCATATGATTTGTCCCCTATACCCTGATCATGCTGGTTGCCCTCCTCTGGACCACCTACAGTAGCTTGACATCCTTCTTCAGATATGGGCATCAGAACTTCACATAGTACTCAAGGTGCAACCTCACCAGTGACCTGTACAGTGGTAAGATGACTTCCTCCCTCCTCAAAGTAATTTCCCTGGTAATGCAGCCGAGCATTTTATTTGCTTTGCCTGCTGTTTTGCAGCTTGTGTTGAGTGCTTCATGTCTCCTCTGACCAGCACCCCAAGGTTCTTTTCCTCCTTTGAGACTGCCACCTGTATTCCCCAAGTCAGTAGCTGGCCTCTGGGTTCCTGGCACCCAGGTGCATGACCTTGCATTTCTTGGCATTGAAACCCAACTCCCAGATGCCCAACCATTTCTCCAGCCTTGCCAGATCCTCCCTTAATTCTTTTCTCCCTTCCCCTCCACTGTGTCCACCCTCCCACAGAGTTTGGTATCATCTGCAAATAGGCAGACCTTACTTTTGACCATCTCTGCTATGTCATTAATAAAGATGTTGAACAGCACCAGTCCAAGTACTGAGACCTGTGGGCCCTGCTGGTTATAGGCCTGGGTTTGGATATTCCCCCCCTTACCACCATTCTATAATGTCTATGTTGCAGCCAGCTCTTGACCCATCCCTGCAGTTTGTTTTCTATTCCCAGGTCCCTCAGCTTGCTGATCAGACTGCTACATGACACTGAATCGAATGCCTTGCTGAAGTCCAGGTACAGGACATCCACTGCCTGTCCCCTGTCCAACAACACTGTAACCCAGTTGAAAAAGTCAATCATGTTGGTTTGACAAACCTCCCCCTGACAAACCCATGCTGCCTGTCATCCTGGAGACTGTTTTCCTCAAGGAAGGAGACCAGTCTTTCCTTTAGAATGGTCTCCATTAACTTCCCTACTATAGAGATCAGCCTTACTGACCTGTAGTTACCAGGCTTGTCCCTGGGACCACTCTTGTGGAGTGGAACCACATGAACTGTTCTCCATTCCTGTTGAACACACCCCTCCTCTAGTGAGGTATTAAACAGGTCCATCAGCGGGGCTGGTAGTGCCCCCACCAACTCCATCAGAACCCTCAGGTGTACACCATCTGGTCCTGGTGCTTTGTCCACCCATAGTTCACTTAGCCCCCTTAGGACCTTGACCACCTCAATTTCTTCTTCGTATTCCAGCCCCCCACCATGCTCCCCCCATTCCTCCCCAGTGGTGTGGGCCCATCCACTTCATTCATAAAGACATAGCAAAAGTATTCATTTAGAGACTGCTTTATTGTCCCCTTTTCTGCCCACAATCCCTCCCTCTTTATCCTTACAATCCCATTCCTTCTGCTTCTTTTCTCCCTAATGTATCAGAAGAAATCCTTCTCCCCTTTCTTAATCCCCTGCACTAATCTTAACTCCTCATCTGCCTTGGCTGTTGGGACCTCTCTCCCTGCCTCCCGAGATTTCTCTGCATAAGCTTCTCTTTCCTCTTCCTTCAGGGTACTCTTGTACTTTAGGAAAGCCTCCCACTTTGCTTTCACCTTCTCAGCCACCCTCCTGCTAGACCAGCTGGGTCTGCAACATCTGGAGCTCTTTTTATGAATTTTCATGCAGGTATTGGTGGCCACCATTAACCCTTTTTTGGTGACTTTGCATTTCTGCTCCGCATCCATCTACCATGGAAGGGGAGCTACAGGTATGAGACACATGGTGTTCTAGGTCCCTATATTTAGATTAGTAGGCAATGTAGACATGTTTTTTTTTTCTTTCTATTTCTATAGGTAGATGGGAGGCCAGGGAATTTTTGCAAGGTTGGAACACTCACAGGAATATGGGGACATAATTTTAAGTAAGTAAGTTTATTTGTTTGGTGCCCAATCCGGGAGGCTCTGGCTGCCTTACAGTAAACAATTTGACATGGTGATACAAAATATTAATGACTGTGTAAACAATAAATAAATAAACAGATTTAAAATAAATAAAGTGTTTTTATAGAGGTTAAAATATGTCCTCAGGAAAGGCCTTATTAAAAAGATGAGTCTTCTGTTCCCTCTTAAAAACCTCACTGAAGTGGCCTCCCTTAAAGATCTTGGCAGTGAGTTCCAGAGGACCAGGCTGGCCACCCAAATGAAAGACCACCCACAGTTTTCAGCATGGTCCTCAGAACCACCAGGATGCCCTCTGTGGAGAAACACAGGGAGTGTACTGGGATGGCAGGAGTAAGGCAGACTGACAGGTTGCCAGGTTCTGATCCATATGGGGCCTTATAGGTAAGCAATCTCACCTTGAAGAGAATCCTACTCTTGACCGGCAGCCAGTGCAGACTCTGCAGGACCAAGGTCACATGACAGGACCTTGACAGCCCAATCAGTAACCTGGCCACTGGATTCCACACTAACTGCAGTCGGAAAAAGGTTCCCTGCACTGACCCAGAGGTAAAGAGCATTGTAGTAGTTGAGCCTGGATGTCACAAAGGCATGTACCAGTGATGGCAGGTCTTCGGGCAGAATTAGGAGTTTAATCTGGGCGATGTTCCTCAGATGGTAGAAACCACTTTTGATGACAGCTGACACCTGGGCATCAAATGTCAACTTGTTATCTAGAACAATGCCTAGATTCCTCACCCTAGAGGATGCTTTCAATGGGGTTTACCCCAGGACCAAACCTGCTGTCATCCCAGAGTCACCTTCATCATGCCCATGACCTGGCTCAATTACCAGGACCTCCATCTTGTCTGGGTTAAGTATCAGCCAGTTAGAGTTCATCCAGTCCTGGATATTGGCAAGGATTTATTCAGCACTTCCATGGCCCCATTTGGTCCAGGTATAAAAGACATGTACAGTGGAGTATCATCTGCATAGCAGTGAAAATCTAGACTGTACCATCTAAAGAGCCTCCCTAGGGGCAGCATTGATGATAGGACCAAACCTTGAGGAACTCCACAAATCAGGGGCATTGGGGAGGAGGAGAAATTCCCCATCACTACATTCTGCCTCATGCACTAGAGAAAGGACTCAAACCAGGTGATGATAGTACTGGTGAGTCAGCAATACTCTCTAAGGTGATCTAACAGCACAATGTGGTCCATGCTATCAAATGCTGATGATAGATTGAGAAGAATGAGAACTGACCATTCCTCTCGGTCTCTTGCCCTGAGGAGGTCATTATGTACCCGAACTAGTGCTGTTTCTGTGCTGTGCCTTGCTTTAAACCAGGTCTGGAATTCTTGTACATGTGAAAGGTCTCCAGGTGTGCCTCGAGCTGCAGAGCCACTATCTTCTCAACAACCTTCCCTAGAAATGGGAGGTTGGCATAGGTCTATAAATTGCCAGAACATCAAGGTCGAGAGATGTTTTCTTCGGAAGGGGCTTTACCAATGCCTCCTTCAAGATGTCAAGGAAACCCCCCTCTGAGAGCAAACACCAGACTGTCCTTTGAACACTGGACCAATAGCCTCAACACATCCCACTAGGAGATAAGTTGGGCCAGGGTCCAGTTCACAACTTGAAATCACCTCAGAGACCTCCATCACCTACATCAGCTGAAACTCTGCCCAGACAATTGAAGTGCCCCTGTTCCAACCAAGCCTCACCCTGCAGGGCTGACCTAGACCAATTGACGAGATCCTGGATTGAATAGCGGATACCCTGTCAGAGAAGAACAGAGGAAACTATTCACAAAGTTCTACTGTAAAGACTTTTTTCAGCTGTAGACAGACTGGATGAAGATACATGTCCACAGTCTGAAAGAGCAGAGCTGGTCTGCTCTTCCCTGTGGCAATCTCGCTGGACAGGAACTCTGCCTTCTTACAGTCGATTGCCTTTTCATAATCAGCACAGTGATTCCTCAAAGCCAGTATATTCTCCACTGACTGGGTCCTACACCAGCAATGCTCCAGCCTTTGACCCGTGATCTTCTTCACCTGCAGAGCCCCATTGTACCATGGGGGTCTCAGGCGAGAGGACCTGGGTCATATATGGACTGGTGCAATGGCATTAAGTGCCTTGGAGACAGCCCTGTTATAGGCTACCACCGCTTCACCCAAGCCAGTTGCACAAACAGCACAAACACCGGAAATGTCAACTACTGCCATAAGTCGCTCTGGGGCCAATACACTCAAAGGGCGATAGTTGATAATCTCAACAGTGGAGGGACCATTGGGGGGGGTCCACAAATGAGAATTTCACTGTACAATGATTGTGCCAAGTGACCTGATCAATCCTGAAGTAAGTGACCTCAAGACTCCATGAGAATACCAAGTCCAGAGTGTGGCCATGATGGTGGGTCATAGAGGCAACTGCCTGTTCAAGGCCCAGCTATGTAATCAGCTGGAAGAGGTCATATCCAAATTGTGAGGATTCATCATCAACCAAGGCATTGAAATCCCCCAGAATAAGCCATCTAGGTGACTCCAACACCCTGTCGGTGATGAAGTCTGTGACCTCCTGCAGAAATTCTCCTCCTGACCCTGGAATGCAGTAAACTAGGAGAATTCTGCAACCCACACCTGGACCCCCATTCACAGCCACACATTCAAACGAAGAGGTAGAACCCACCGGATGTACAAAGAAATTCATTCTGGATCTAAAACAAATGGCACCACCCCCACCCTTGCATTCCCTCCTTGGGCAATGTTCTACAGAGTACTTCAAGCAGACCAATGCCTCCAAAATTGGTCCTCTATCATCCCCCAGCCAAGTCTCTGTAATGCACATTAGGTCGACTAAAGAAATCAAGTCCAATATATTTGCACTCTTGTTTCTCATCAATCTGGCACTGCACAACACTGACCAAAGGGGGTCAGTGAAGGCTGTAGGCCCTGTAGCCACCTGCCCATGCAGTCCAGTGGGAACCCTAGGAATGGGGACCAAACATGTCGGGCCTCACTCATGGCTTTGTTTTCTCCTAGGGCACCTCCTGCTCTTTACCAACCCAATCCTGCTCATCTCCATCAAACCCACGCTGTCCTGCCACAGATCACCCTGTACCATAAAAAAATACCCACATCCATACAGCACCTCACAGCTGCAGCTGGGAGGGGGGAGATCACAAAAGGGGCAGAGGCCATGCAGCCCGGGTGCCGGGTAACTGATTCAGAGGAGTCCAAGGCTCCTATACATTTCTAAAAAAAATAAACCAAAGTATAAACAATATAAACAATACTTAAAATATATAATCCTAACTAATCATACAGTTACCATCCATATAATAAATACAATCAAGTTCCACTAAGCATTCACTAGTACACAATCATACATTACCTAGTCCCCACCCTCACACAACCTTCCCACAATCAAAACTAAATAATTAAGAATGTAATTAAATAGATAAATAGTGTCCTGTATTTTAATTTGAGTCCAGAGGCATTTTAAAACTATTTTCAGAGGAAGTTCAATGAATTAGTAAAGATGGGAATCACCAGGAAAGCCCCCTGACAATTCTCCTACCACGGTCAGAAAGTCAGGTACAATTCAAATCAGACTTTTGGAATGTACTCTCACCACAGTCTGATGACAAAATCAAAGTCTGAAAAGAGTTTTATGAGTGGTACTCCCACTGCCTCTCACTTTGATGTAAAGAAAATACTTACAAATGAGTTCTGATCGGGGGGGGGATCAGCATCCAACGTGGCTCAGCACAGCAGCTACCCAAACAATCACATCAGCCACAGCAGGCCAATACAGAGTCCACAACCGGGATTCAGCAACAATCCATGCAGCTGCCAACTCTCCAGGCCTGGCACTCAGAACAGTCACCAAGCCCCCAGTCAATCTACAGGTCTTTCGGACTGTCAGCCTACCAACATCCAATTTCAGGTCCGGATCTCAAAACTCCACCAGGCCCCCAGTATTCACCAGATTCTACAGTTCCTTTCCCACATCAGAAATATGACTATAGGTCTGTGGAAAGCCCTCACACCAGGACACACTGTCTGACTTGGTTCTCCAGCTTTTTGCCAGAATCCAGAATTCCTCTTCCACCAAGATGTCCAATTCAGTTTTCTGCCCCCTCAACATCAGACCTCTCTCAAAAGTGTTCTTAACCAAACAGCACTCTCAGCAACAGATCCAAGTACCTTCTAATGGAACAACCATCGAGTGAAGTAGCACTGAAATGAAAGCAGCACTGTAGCAATACAATCAGTTCCTCTGGACTCAAAGTAAGAGGTATTCATTCTAAAAAATAAAATCACTAACTCCTGATTCTGTCTCACTTTTTTGACCTACCTGCTCTTCCCTCCCTGTCTCAAAAACTACCTACTCTCTATTTGTCTAACAGATTTCTAAAATTGCAAGCTTCACCAAAATTTTTAGATGAAGTAATCTAAACTAACTAGATTTGGATTCTCTATAAAATATTTAAAAACACTCCAAAAAGTTAGCAAAGGTTATAAAATAACAGGGAGATTCTGTGCAAAAGCTGAAAGAGCACAGACAGACAGCTGCCCAGCCTGGTGGCCATCTTTACTTGTCACTTCATGGAGGGATTGGAAGGAACTGTAACCAGCAGGGGGAAGAATTCTGGTGTATAGCCAGGGAAACATATCAGAAAGACTTGTTCACACCACTGCTGAAAGAAAGAAAATAAAAGGTTAGCTATAGGAGGGAGAGAGATGCAGTGTGATTTGGGAAAGGCTGTGTGTAACGTTACTTTTATAAGAGTGTACCCTCAGCACACACAAAAAAAAAATCTGGAAGAGCACAGCAAATGTTGTGTCCATCTGCAAACTAGCATGCACTGAAAAAAAATTTCTGTAGGTAGCAAATAAAGAGGTATCATTTTTAGATAATATCTTTGGTGTGAGGCCTGAATTCCATGTCTAAGACAGTGTTTTCCACCTATTGAAGACATGACTACCAATGGCAGCCTGTGGCAGCCAAACGAGAAAAGTTATTGGGGTGCATTTGCATCCTTAAAGCAGATGAGCCTTGCCTTAGAGTGTGCACAAATAAGGTGGCAGTTACCAGGCTAGAGTGAAGAGCCTGAAAATCTTCTACTTGGTGATTCCCATAAAAGGATGGCAGTGTACCATGTGTAAAAAGCTTGAAACTGAGCACAGCCATCACAACTGTCAATGCCCACTCGGTGTCATTTATATCTTCTGGTACCATCAACAACCAACACAGGCCTCAGAATTGGGCTGATTTCTGCATTTTTATCTTTGAGAAACACAGCAATTGTCTGAACATTTTGCATGAGCTAAAGAAATGGTTCAAAGATTGAATTTTACCTAATGGCCATTGGTCAAGATCTGTAGTTTCTGACACTAGAACTAATATTTTGAAAGTATTAAAGGCTGGTGGGTTTATGCATATGCCATGCATTGTGCATGCACTGAATCTTGTGAAATATGACATCCTCAATAAATATAGGAGTATATAGAATATTTTATGTGCTGTAAAGAGATATATTATATATATTTTCCATGCAAACCAGCAATGGGGTATGGATTAACAAGTATGCCAATGATATAAAGTTGGGCTGGATTGTTAAAGATATACAATCAGACATATCACTACAATCAAACCTGAATAGCCTGGCCTTATGGGCAACTGAGAACAAATTAACGTTTAATACATCTAAATGTAAGGTTATGCATATTGGTAAAAATAATAGGTTGGCTACATACTATTTGAATAACACTCAAGTACAGGAAGTTACATCAGAGAGAGAGACTTAGGGGTTCATATTACTAATAGCTTAAAATGTACTGTTCATACTAATAAAACAATTAAGAAATGCTATAGTATGATTTCTTGTGTATTAAAAAATATTAAGAGTCGGAAACTAGAGGTACTTATGCTGCTATATTCAAGTCTGGTTAGATCCCACTTAGACTTTTGTGCCCTATTTTGTGCCCCAATATCTTTAGGAGACAAAGATGCAGTTGAGAAAGTTCAAAGGAGACTGACTGGGAATGTCTCCAGTGTAAAGAATCTTAGTTATGATAACAGACTAAAATCTCTAGGGCTCTACTCACTCAAATATCAGTCATTATGCATGACCTTTGTCTAGGGTATAGAGCAACTCAGGACCAAGCACTGTTTGAAACAATTTGCTTGGAATGGCATATTGTTCCATGTACCACCAGGTCCCATACATTAAAAGTAAAAATGAACATTAATAAAACAGTAAAAAGAAATAAGTTTATAACCCAAAGGGTTGCGTCAATTTGTAATTCCCTACCACAGGATGTGGTTACAAGTGCAAACTTGGAACAGTTCAAGGTTAACCTTGATAATCACTGGGTGACAAAAAATACAAAATTCACCATTAGGATAATTGGTGGTGAGTTCAATTTGGGCTAGTTCCCCAAATTTGTATCTACCTATGAACCTTATAGGGATGTGGTCATGCCCCAATAGTTAGGGTTGTAGAAGCACTTCAATGTTAAATCCAAATTTTTTATCTTTAATACCTTCAGAGCTGTTCAATGAATTTGCATGAAATTTTGCATGCATTGTTCCACAGGGTAGTTCTCTGGATATACCAAGTTTTGTTCTAGTTGGATGTGAGGATTCTGAGAAACACATAGTGCAAAAAGTGAATTTTTGGGAATTTTTTCCCCAGTGGTTTGAAAGGGATTTCTGTCAACTTGGCTAGCACCCAGACAGACAGTTTGGAATTATGGTCTGAAATTTTCTAGGTAGAAAAGGACTAGACCACAAATGTGCCTATTGCTTATTTGGTGAAAAAATATTAATTAATTACTAATTTATTTAAATTTTTAAATTTTGAATAACTGGTTCTGAGCACGCTCAGTAAGCACCAAACAATAGCTCTACGGAATGAAAAAAATATTCTTATTCATATTGACATCATCCTTTCTCATTTGGGGAAAATCCTTTTTCATTTGACCGCCATCTTGTTTTCAATTTTTACCAGAAATTAAAATTTAGAAAGACTGCAAATTGACATTCTGCAGTACAGGCAATACATGTATGTTGCTTGTTTGTACCCCGTTAGCTACAGTCTGCAGTGAACTGTTGGGTAAATGGCCTTTTTTGGAAATTTAAAATCTTTTTTAAAGAGCATGTACCTACTGTCAGGCACCCAACTGCCTCAAACATATATAATAGGGGACCTGCTCCACTGTTGGGGGGTATAAAAACTTATATGTGCTTCTCTACAGGTAAAAAGTAATAGCACTTCAACTTTTCACCCCCTTAAAAACAGAGCCATGTCTGAAATGCCCCCTTTTGTGATGTCAGAAAATGAAGGCTGCTTGTGGGTGTTCCATAGATCTATACTGGTGCCATTTGTCAATGATGTTTAGTACTATTTAGAGTTGCCACTTGGAACAATGAAAGTGATCGCTCCAGTAAACAGGGACCGTTACTCCAGTGGCTGCTTTGATTTTTCTACATGGCACCTCTAAATAGTACTAAATGCCACAGACATATTGCATACATGCATGTTAATAACATGCACCCTCAGTATTCATTTTCTGACATCACAAAAGGAGGCGTGTCAGACAATGCTTTGTTTTTATGGGGGTGCAAATTTAGGGTGCTATAATTTTTTAACCAGAGAGAAGTGCATTGCATTTTAATGCCCCTCAACAGTAAAGCAGATCTGCTATTATATATGTTTGAGGGGAGCTATGTGCCTGACAGTAGGTACCTGCTCTTTAATCACTCACTTATTATGAAAAAAGACTGTTGTATTTATCCAATGCTTCCTGATCCCCTTATTGTTTTATGTCAACTGGCCTAGCTGCCAGACTGTTTGAAATTATGGCCTGAAATATTCAGGGTAAAAAGGAACTGGGGCACTGATGTGCCTTTTGCTGGTTTGGTAAACAAATAATTAATCCTTTCTCCACTTATTAATATTTCTTTCAAGTTTTAAATCTTTTTTTGTGAGTTGTGATATGAAAAAAGATTCTTTTTCATATGACAACTCCCAGAAAAAGATTTTTTTTTCATGGATATATTATTTTTCACCAACCTGCAAGTTTTCCCTGGTGTCTAGTGGCACCACCCCTCTCTATACTTATGTTTAATTTTTCCTGGCATCTAGTGATGACCCTTACACCCTCCCATTGTCATCCTTTTTTACATTTTATTTTCCCTGGTGTCTAATGGCATCCCCAGCCCTGCAGTCACTGAGCCATAGTATGTTTTATTTTTCCTGGTGTCTAGCAGAATCCCCCCCCCCACACCTCCAATTGCTGTTCCATATTATGTTTCATTTTCCCTGGTGTCTAGTGGTACCCGCCCACCCCTCCAATCCCTGCCTCCTTACGTTTTTATATTTCCATGGTGTCTAATGGCACCCCCCACCCACTCTCTGACCCCAATCTCTGTTATTATGTTATCCCTGGTCTCTAGTGGCATCCCTCCACCCTCCAATCTTTCTGCAGAGGTACAGTAAATGGAACAGTCCCTCAGTGTTTTTTTTAACCTGTAAGAAAAAAAAAGATCCTTTGCCGATCTGACCCCCAAACCCCCACCTTCCACACAACACCTGCCACTCACTACCTCTCAGTACATGCCCACATATCCTCACTCACTTGAAGAAGTGCCAGGGTGAAGATGTCTTCTCCAATGGAAGATATATCTTCTGCTGGAACCGTTGACTGCAATATGAGAAACAAAGGTAAATGCAGTTCAAAGTATTTCAATGGGGTTTTTAAATTTGATTCATAACTTAGCCATTTTTCCATATTTTAACCCAAAATTTTCAACATGGCCTTTTATGGACCACACCTCTTGAACAATGGCATTGACATTAACAAAATCTGGCCAGAAAAACAATTTTTGCAGTCACTTGGTGAAATCTCTTTTCGGTTGGGATTAGAAAATTTTCATTGACCCTGTTCGTGAGGTGGGGTCATATAAAGGCTGTGTTGAAAGTTTGGGGTCAAAGTATGGACAAATGCATATGTTGAAATTTTGCTATGCTCCCTTCTAACTCTTGGGATTTTAAATAATTTGACTCAAAATTTTCAACATGCCAATTTTTTTACACCACCTCAGGAACGTGACAGCTGTCATTTTTCAAACCCTGGACAAACTGTGTTTTCACACTTGTGGCATGCAATGGAGTTGCAGTTTTGCAGAATGACATTTTGGCAAGTGTTTTAACATTTTCATTACATGGTTCATGAGGTGGGGTAATAACAAGGTTATGCTGGAAATTTTATTCTTGTTTTTATAGAAATGCAAGAGGGCCCTGCACTTCCACAGCAATATATATGTACACGTCTAAGCAGGGATGGGAGCAAACAGCATAAAGGGCTCTACACTCCCATAGACAAATGATGATACAATTACGCTATTTCAAAAAGTAAGGACATTCTTAGCAAAACATGTGTTACTGCACTAGTGAGGATTGAAGTGACAAAAATAGGGAAATGTTGCATTAGGGTTTCCAACCCTAACACCCCACCATGCAGGCAGCAACAGGTGTGGGGTGTGCCTTGGGGTTATCAACCTAACTCTCACCCTATTCTCGCATACTGTACCCAACTCAATGTACTGTACATACTCATGAAATGAGGCGAGCCTTGCAGTTGGCAACCCCAAGGCACACCCCATGCCTGTAGCTGCCTGCAGGGTGGAGTGTTAGGGTTGGAAACCCTAACGCAACATTTCCCTACTTTTGTCACTTCAAACCTAACTAGTGCATTAACAAAGCTTTTGTAAAGGCTATATATATATATATATATATGTTCACTTCAGACACTCTACAAAAGACTGTAAAGGTCTGAAAGATCTACAGAAACAGAATAACATAATCATTCATTACACCAGCTGAAACTGGGGGAACTCCTTCATTTATATGTTGATGAAGCACCAGAAACAATGTAACATAATGTATAAGCACACCATGTACCACATACAGTAAGAGAGAAAGGAGATGCCACTTGCATCTCTGGGAAGTGAGATCTTATAAAACACTTATGCAATACTTATATCAATTGCTTAGCCATTTCAGGAAGTGACACATAAAGTGAGTGTTGACAAGGTAACCATTAGTCAAGTCATTCCACTGACTCCTCTCCTGTGAACAAACTAGAAAGGTTCAGGAACACAAACAAAACAAGCACAAAGGAAATCCAAAAAACTTCTGATCATAGGAGACTCCATGATTCGGGGAGTTGATACCCATCTCCAGCCAGGGGTGATGGTCAGATGTCTCCCAGGTACATCAGCATGGAGAGACACTGACCGCATTGCTAAAATTGTTCACAAAGCAGGAGAAAACATTGATGTCCTAGTACACATAGGGACTAATGATCTCGCCAGCCGGTCAGTTGTGGAGACCAAGGAACACCTGACTAGGCTGGGTGACAAACTATCATCTATTTCATCCGGCATCTCCTCTCTGGGATCCTGCCAGTCTGGGAGAGGGAGCAGATGGACGGAAGGTCAGAGAAGGGGAGACAGGGAGCTAAACATGTGGCTCAAGGGCTGGTGCCAGGAAAAGGACACAGATTTGTAGGAACTGGCAACAGTTCTGGGAGCGAAAGTTCTTTAAATTTGATGGACTGCATCTGACTAAAGAGGAGTCAGTGCATTGGGGCAGAAGTTTGACGCCTTTGCAGAATATTTAAACTAGCAATGGGGAAGGGGTGCAGCACCCCATATGTCGAATGGAAGAACACCCTCCCCTCAGCTAGTGGTCAAACAGGAATTCAGCATGTTTGCCATTCATTTGCATCACCAGGTAAGAAAAAGGTTTGTCTCCCCATATGACGCACAGGTAATGCCAAATCACCCAACAACTAACACACCAAAATCTGGCCAATGGAAAATCATGTACACAATGCTCTCAGCCTGGGAAATAAGATCCCAGACTTGCAGGCAATAATGTCAGAGGCTAAACTGACATAGTAGCAATTAGTGAGACGTGGTTTACCAGTAACCACACTTGGGAGACTTCAGTACCTGGCTATGTATTGTTCAGAAGAGACCGAGGTGAAAGGGGTGAGTGGCCCTGTATGTTAATGAAAATATCAAAGCTACAGAAATTCAGAATACACATAGGAGCCAGAAGAACTGTGGGTCACCCTGAAACAGGAAATGGGACAGCCATAAGAACTGGGGTTGTCTACAGGCCCCCAGACCAGAGGGAGGACATAGACTCATTACTGTTAGAAGATATACAAAACATGACAGCTAAAGGGAGGTTCTGATAATGGGAGACTTCAACATGCCGGATACAGATTGGTCATACCAGCAGGAACATCTGCCAGAACTAGACTCATAGTGGATTCCTGCAGGAGGGCCTCAAACAACTGGTACAGCAACTCACAAGAGACACTGCTATCCTAGATCTAGTACTGACTAACAAAGAAGGGATCACAGATCTCCAGTTAGAAGGTCACCTGGGGGCCAGTGACCATCACATGGTATGGTTCAATTTGGCTACTACATCTAAATCATCCCATTCCAAGGCAAAAATATGGGACTTCAGAGGAGCTGACTTTGATAAGATGGCCAACAGAGTTAAGCTAGCCCTGGCAAAAAGAAACACAGGTGAGGGGGTACAGGCAAAGTGGGCAAGCATTAAGGATGCAATACTTGAAGCAACATCCCATTGTGTTAGACAGAAAAGAAGTGCAAAAGAAGAAGGAAACCACTTTGGTTCTCAAATACAGTAGCAGAAAAGGTCAGAGCCAAAAGGCTGGCCTTCAGGAAATATAAGGGAACACAGTGGGATGAAGATAGGGAGGCATACCAAACTGCCCTAAGGGAAGCAGGTAAGGCAGTAAGGCAGGCAAAGGCCCAAACTGAGGAAACACTAGCACGAACAGTAAAAGAAGGTGACAAGACTTTCTATAGATACATTAGTGAAAGGAGAAAGTCCAGAGGGGGTATTGCTAAGCTTAATGGAGAAAATGGAGCATGTGAGGAGGAGGACCCTGTAAAGGCATCTATCCTAAATAGATACTTTTGCTCAGTGTTTACTGAAGAGAAGGTAGGGCAGGGCCCACAGCTCAGCATCATGGACACAGGGGGGAGGGAGGTGAGCACTACTCCCTTCACAAAAGAAAGGGTCCTACAAGAGCTTGCTAAGCTCAGGGTGGATAAGGCAATGGGACCTGATGGCATACATCCCAGGGTACTTAAGGAGCTAAAGGAGGAACTAGCAGAGCCATTAGCAGAATTGTTTAGTGAGTCTCTGAGCACAGGAGAGGTCCCAGAAGACTGGAGAAGGGTTTCATGTGATCCCGCTCCACAAGAGTGGTAGCAGGGAGGTGGGGAACTACAGACCGGTCAGTCTTACTCAGTAGTGGGCAAGATTATGGAGGCACTCTAAGGAAAGGATAGTGTAACACCTGGAATCCATAGGGCACAGGATCCAAGACAGCATGGGTTTACAAAGGAAGGTCCTGTCAAACTAATCTCATAGATTTCTTTGACTGGGTAACCAGAGTGGTGGACCAAGGGGGAGCAGTTGATGTCGCCTACCTTGACTTCAGCAAAGCTTTTGACACTGTTCCACATAGAAGATTGATAAATAAGCTGGGTAGGCTCTGGGTGGGTCAGAAGTTGGTCAACTGGGTGGCAAACTGGTTGACTGGCAGAAAACAGAGAGTGGTGGTAAATGGTATACAGTCAGAAGAGATGCAAGTCACAAGTGGGGCACTCAGGGATCAGTCCTGGGGCCAGTCCTCTTCAACATCTTCATTAGTGACCTTGCAGATGGACTAGAGGGTAAGGCTTGTCTGTTTGCAGATGACACCAAGATCTGCAACAGAGTAGATGATCCAGATGGGGTGGGCAGAATGAGAAGAGATCTGATAAACTAGCAGAATGGTCAGAAGAGTGGCAACTGGGATTTAATGCAAAGAAGTGCAAAATCATGCACATAGGAAGAGAAACCCTGAAGCCACCTATAGGCTGAGAGGGAGTTGCTATCAGTCACAAAGGAAGAAAGAGACTTGGGCATCATCATCACTGATGACCTAAAATCATCCAAGCAGACCTCTAAAGCAGTGGGTAAGGCTAGGGGGTGTTAGGGATTAGTAGTAGGAGTATCTGAGTTGTAAGAGGGAGGTAATAATCCCTCTGTACAAGACACTGGTTAGGCCCCATCTGGAGTACTCTGCAGTATTGGAGGCCACACCTTCACAAGGACATTAACCAAATTGAGGCAGTCCAGAGAAGGGCAACCAAAATGGTGCAGGACTGCATCAGAAGACATATGAGGACAGATTAACGGAGCTCAATATGTATACCCTTGAGCAAAGGAGGAGAGAGGTGATATGATCGAGGCATTCAAACACCTTAAGGGCATAAACAAGGTGAAAGAGTCTAACATGTTTAAATATAAGAAAAATAGCAGGACAAGAGGACACAGCATGAGATTGGAGGGAGGCCGATTAAGGGGGAATGTGAGGAAATTCTTTTTCACAGAAAGGGTGGTGGATGCATGGAATGGCTTACCACAAGAAGTGGTGGCTATGAATACAGCGCAGGGCTTCAAACTGGCATGGGATAGGCATAAGGGAGCAATACAAATGACTATGAATAGATAGACCACTGACAGAGCAAAGGCCGGTGGCACATTTATAAGGTAGAAAAAGAAATGGGCAGACTGGATGGGCCTTGCGGTCCTTATCTGCCGTCAACTTCTATGTTTCTATATCAAGATCAAGGTCTTAACTTCTGAATCACACTTGCACAAAAGCTCTTTGGCCTAAATATTCAGTGATGGTCAATAGCACTTCATAGCCTGCAGCACTGCACTGAAAATATTGCATGGTCAGCTATCAGCTAGATTAAGACAGTTAGCATGCTCTAACAGAGAGCACTAACTGTCTGAATACAGTATAGGACTGTACCAGTGCAGATCAAAATGAATTTGAACTGATATGGCTGATATGAGATAGCACAACCAAAACTGAATAACACCAGGGATCCTGTGGGTCTTATTTAGATTAGCATGCAACTAACCCCATTGAGTATGTACTACACTAAGAAGATATGTGCATGCCCTTTATGGGCTCATTTACATACACACAGCAGCCCCTAATGCCAATGCAAGGCAGGAGAAGGGAATCCTTGGTGTACAGTGGACTCCCCCACTACTCAAGTTGCAGCAATAAACCATTTCCTGGTGTGTAGTGTACCCACTCTCCTGGTCACCCATGTGTCTGTTGCAAATCCTATTCAGTGACACTGTGACAGGATGACCCCTGTCATGGATGGGTGCCCCATGTTCTTACAACCCCCGCCCCAAGAAAGAATAAAATAATACTCTACAAGATGACATGGCTGGGCAGGTGAGGGCAGCTAGCAGGTTGTCCTGAGTGAGAGAGCCAACATAGAAAGTAGTAAGTTTGCTATGTGCTTTCTCTTCTTTCTTATTTTCCAGCCACCCTTCTTTGCTGTTAAAATAAAATAAGTCCCTGCTTCCATGAAGAAGTATATGTCGTGCTGTAGAAAAAAACTCCTGAATGGGAGCATGAGAAGGAACGTGCAGGTCACGCTTTAATGTAAAAACACCTTTAAGGAGAGAGAGAAATTGTTTTGAATTAAGAGCTTGCTTGCTACCTGATCTCTCTCTCTCACTGTTGTGAAGAATCATGTTAACTTGAGGTACCCCATTCCCGAGCCACCGACAGCAAATGTATCCTATAATGTAGCAGGATCAGGTCCGTGTTTGCTTCAGAGCATAATGATGCTCTGAAGCATTCAAATATGCCACATGTGACTACAGCGGCACTCTGGAAATGTGCAGAGTAGAATGGTACTCCAAATAGAAAATGTTCTGCCACCCACCTGGTAACATACACCCAACATTAGAAGGAAAGGCACTTTTAACTTTCAATAGCAAAAAGAGAAGATGGACTGTAGTATTTTCATCTCAGGGTGAGGCGGCATTGCTAAATTGCAGACACCTGCCTGAGAAAAAAAATGAATGTTTTATTTGCAGTCAGCTCGGTCCACACAGAAAGTGAACCAAGCTGAAGAATAGAAAGGTGCTGTACCTTTTTGGGAGTGTTTAGAAGCTGGAGAGGAGAGATTGTTTGTAGGTATGCAGTAGGAGTATTTGCTACTCGCTTACACTCTCTCTATCTCTCTGATATTGTTAGGTGTTTGAATGGCCTCACTGCAAACACAGCTTAGTGCCAGGCCCTTTGCTGAAAAATGCAGCTTCTTTTTAAATAGCTGTGTCCTCTACTCGCAAGGTGCAACTTAAGAATGAAAAGCTTGATCAGAGCAGGATGCTCCATCTTCTATAAAAGTTCTCTGAAGCACTTCAGACTGCTGCAAAGGACAGCAAAGATTAAACCTATTTGTGGCCTGAATGGACATAAAGGGCATGAGGCACTAAGCCTCGTAGTGTACCATAAATAAAGCAAAGAAATTAAAAATGATTGGCAGCCCAGAGATGTTGGGACTAGGTCTATCAAATGAAATAAATGGCACATGATTTCTGGATGGAATCCATAGGGTAAAACTAGGCTCAAATGAAATATGACACAACGGCTTGACATTTCAGCCATCGGGACAGCATAAGACAATCGGTGGTAATGGCACGGGCTCATAAAAGCGTTTAAACCCAGAACCTCTGCAGATTAATTTCAGGGTACAAATGTATGCACTACAGAAAAACCTGTGTTGTGTCAGTCTGAAACATATATTTATTAAACAAATGTGAAGATGGATTTTCAGGTCTCTTCTGCTGGCAGGAGAAAGAAAGACAGGGAGTGCACTCCTATGCTTTTTTTCCCCTAGCCAACTAAGAGATGCCTGAAGAAACAAACAAAAATAATTATGGTGTTATAGCAGTAGTTACATAGGAGTACACAGCCTGACCTGTTTGTAGGAAAACGCCTTCTGTTTGGATGTGTCCTATAGTGAAACAGCGGCCCCTTCTGGCCTGTTTTATGTTGAAATGAAATGAGAGATCACTGAATAGAGGAGTAGTTTAAAGTAATTAATAATAAACTTTAATTTTATGGCCCCTTTCAAGTACCAAGGCACTTAGCAGATTTAAAATCACAAATAAAACAACAACAGCATAAGTTATATAAAATCAGTAGTATCATCATACAATCAATCACCGAATGCCTGGTGCCATAAAAAAAGTTTTCAGGGCTTGCTTAAATCCTTTCACAGTCTTGCACTCCTGTAACTGATGGGGTAGAGAATTTCAAAGGGTTGAGGCCGCATGCATAAATGCTCTGGCCCCAGAGGATTTCAAACACATCCTTGGAAACTCTAGCAACCCCTCAGCTGAGTGGAGACATCGCCAGAGCAGTAGGGGACCAGGAACTCTTTAAGTTCCTAAATAGAAGTAGAAGTGTGTGTCCATGCAGCAATTAATGTTATTTGTAGGTAGCCAGGCCCTGCTATAACAAAAGGTTTAGAAATAACTCTGTTATTTTGTACAGGCTGGGTTATGAGCCTCAGAGAGAGACATGATAGTGAAGGGGCCCCATCTCAGTGGTTCATGGTGATGTGATGTCATTCTTTCCATAATATAAAAAGCCTTCCACTAGGAGTGATAATTTTAGATAGGGAGTCAGTCTTGAACTGACAGAAGTAGGAGAAAGACCTCCAGGTGGTGTGATCTCACACTAGGAAATATTGGCATATCTGAATTTACTAATTGTATTTATTTTCCTGATTTTTTTACCTATTTCCTTCATGATTTACGATGATGACATAAAATGATAAGTGCCTCAGGGAGTTTTTTATGCACTAGATCCTGCCTCTGCTTAGTTGTGTTACCCTACAATCCCAAGCCATTCACAGGCATCTTATCTACCCCCTCCCCATGATCATTCATTTAATCAAGCACAACCCCTCTTCATAACCCTCCCTGGTGCCTAGTGGTATCACTATCCCTGATCACTCATGTAGTTAAATGCAAACCCTGTGCATACCCTCCTGGTAGTCCAATGAGTCCCCTTCCCCAAATCACCTCTGTTGCAGAGATACCTGGACTGGCACCCCCCTGTCCATGTGACACCCTCTTGTCCCTACACCACAACTGAGGACTCACTTCCCCAACCCCCCTTTGACCCAGTCACCAGTCATACAGTCAACAATAGCCACTGGCAGAACTCTCCACTCACCTTCTCAGCAGGCCACCATCTACAATTCACAGAGCACAATAGTGAGTACTGTAGAAAATGAGAAACTACAGATGACACATGAACCATTAATTTACAAATGCATCATTTTTTGAGTGTAACTCATGGCTCTTATGGCATGAAGTTAAACCACATTTTCAGCAGTCTAATAGTCATGTTGCAAGTAGCACAAGTGTGCCAAAATCCTACCACAGCATTTTGAAAATCAATTCCCATATTTTCATATCCAACTGAATAAAACGGAACAGTGTTTTTGACTGACCTGGACACAGAGTTGTTGCTCATTGGCATTTATATGCATTTTTTGACCTACAAAAGGTACGCTATCATTTCCACAGTGTGGCTTCTCAATCTGAAAAAAATTCTCCGAAGGAGGAGTTTTACACTTCTTTCTTCATACCCAAATTCCTTCCTGCTGGAAGTACTGGAAGAGAAACTGAAGGAAAGACTCCAGGACCCCAGAACTGCAGGAGTAACAAGGCGTACAATGCCTTGGGAGCCAAGGAGCCACAGAAAATCTATGGACAATTCAAAGGGACAGAGACTTCCTGAGGGGATAAGGTTTGTCTCTGATAATTTTGCTCTTTTCTAGTACCATCATACTGGTTGTACTAAAATTTTTCTTGTCCATACAGATGATAACAGTTAAGTTAGAGATACTGTCCTCCATGTGACCTTTTCTTAACTTTTTGAAACTAGTACTGCATCATTTTGTGTTGTTTTAAATTATCATTTGTATATGCAGTACGTTTTATGCCCAAGTTTTAAAGGCACTTTAAAATATTGTCCACTATTATTTGAAGTTTGCATTCTGTTTTGTTTTCCTTTTTGGAATGTATAAGGATATCAAAAACTGTCTAGGTCATATTCTTGTATTTTATAAACGTATAAATTTATTTTTCATTTTTAAAATTATCGTTATCCAAGATTTCAAACTAAGTATTTGCATATTTTAATATTCATAGGGTCCATAAATAACCAATTAGCTTTTTTGCTTACCACATTACTTCCACAGTCCCACAAAAACTTGCTCTGAGAACTTTAAGACCAGCTTGGAATTTGGCATTCTTACTACTTACATACTGAAACAGCTTTGGGGTTGTATTCTACTAATGATCCAGCTTTGAAGACTATTAGTCCGAAAATCCTTTTTGGGCTAAAGGAGAGAGAAGTTACTGTACAAATGTGCTAACTTTTAATCTCTTCAGACAGTCTCTAAACCCCCTAGCTAGCAACCTTAATATATTTAATAAAAGGTAAGCTATGCTTCAGGATCTCGGGTTGTTTTCAGAGCCATGGCATTTTTTCTGAAAAAAAGGATATTAAAAATGTGATGCAGTGTAAGTAGCTTGTCTTTCTAAGTTTCCAATTTTAAGTGCACATAATTTTATAATAACAAATATTAATACACTTAATTTGAGATTATGATTGTAGGACTACATACAGGAATACATTATATTTTATAGTTTTTATTTTAGCTGTTCAGGACTTGATTATTTGAAGTGTCCACAAGATGCAAATCTTTACACTGCATATAAAATTGCTTTAGTAATTAATTTTGTTAATCTTGCAAATGATGGCTTGGAAAGTAAAATTATACTCTCTTCTGTACCCCTGAGCTTTGCCTTACCTGTGGCATTATGATTTTCTATTTATATTATTTTCCTTTTTATACTGATAGCTAAAAGAACCAACTGTGGTCTGTTTGGGACTTCCCCTAACCTATGGCATGGATAGAACTCCAAATTCAGTTAAAGAAAGGAGATTCACTGGCACAGAAAGATTCACTCTCTTGTTTCAAACATGTAAGACCCTTCAGGAAAGCAGGGACAGAAGCTACTCTACAAAAGGGTGGTGCAGTATATTTTTTAATCTTGTCCTGACAAAATAACTTTGCTGTTGCAAGACATTTCGTGGCCCAGGACAATTTTGACTTTGCAGGCTAAAACTGTATAAATCATATTTACTGTATATGTTTCACATTTTGTTTTTCTCCATGAACACTGATATTATTTTCAGGAAGTTACTTAATAGTATAATTTATATTTTATATTGCACAGCTTGCATACACTCTTTAGTTAGTTTTTATTCATAAAGGAAAGAGAGGTAATAATGTTTCTTAGCACCAGGGGAGCAAAGGACAGTGAAAACAGATTGAAATAGGTTCCCTCTTGGAGTTCTTTCAGAAATATCCTAGTGGCAAACAAAAGAATATTTCCAAAAACCAGAAGAAAATGAACAAAGGTGATCTGCTAGTACAATGCACTGATAAATCACATGATAAGCCACAGCAGTCCGATTTCCCATGACTATAACCACTTGGGGAAGAACTGAAAAAATCTAAGCAAACATTCAATAAAATGTTTTGTTCATTTCTCATAATATGTATGCTCTGTTGAGGTGCGGAGGCTGCTAGATGTCAGTGACTGTACGATAGTGTATGGGGACAGGGATTTGGGAGGAATTCCACTAGATGACAGGGAATTATTATTAATTGTTTTGTTCCCCATGAAATTTAACTATGTGTCAGCATCAGAATATACATATTATTTACAGATAATAAAATGTTACATTTCACCTCTGCTTCCGTAAATCACTTTACATAAGGTTTCACTAACACTAACACATACAACTGATTGGAGGCTGAGAGGGACCACTGCATGCCAGAGACTCAGACTATCATTATGGGTGTGAGGAGCAGGGACTATTGGGGAACCACTAATTGCCAAGGTTATCATATGCATATAATGGGATGGCGATCAGAGTGTGGGGGGTACACTTGGCACCAGGGATATTTAAAAACAGGTATGGGGCAGTGATCAGAAGGTGGGGGGTACATTAGGCACCAAGGATTTTTTAAAACTGGTGTGGGTCGGCCATCAGGGGCCAGGGGAACCATGGACCACCACGAAACTTATGGAACCAATGTGGGATAGCAATCAGTGGGTGAAGTGTTCCACTAGATACCAGAACATATGGTTTATTTTGTTAGTATTTCTTTCTTATATGGCCATTTCTGGGAGTACCTTCTGTTATATTGAACCCTTTCCAACAGGGCCAGCAATCAGAGGTTGGGCAGAGTCATAATATACCAGGATTTTTTTTCCTGTCACCGGTGCCTGGCATGAAGGATGGGGGCAGACCACTGGCCACCAAGGCATATGGGTCTTCTTGCAGAACTGGGCTTCAGTGACTTGGGAGGAACCACTGGATGCCAGGGAATATGATTGCATATACAGTTAGCTGTATCAGAGGCTCAGCAGGTTGCACACTCACCTCTGTGGTTGGAAGATCAGAAGGCTGTGGGTTCTATTCCCACACCAGGAACTTGGGTTAAATCCCAATACTGACACTGTTGTGCAGCATGAGGGGGTTACTGCGCTCATGTGGTGCCATCTTTTGGATGAGACGTTAAACCAAGTTCCCATCTGCTTGTTCTGGTGGTTGCCCAGGTGGATATTAAAGATCCCATGGCACTTCTCAAAAAGAGCAGGGGAATGTGCCTGGTGTCCTGGCCAAATTTCCACCATTCAATAAAAATACCACAAACTGCTTAATCTGGATCAATGTCAGTTGACATCCATCTGCATCCCCATCCTCCAGGATGAGGCTGAAAATAGTCAGAATTGTCTAGTCCTTTTCCAGGTAAAAAAAAAATTCTAAATAAATAAATGTATGGGAACGGGGATTAGGAGCAGGGAGGGACCTTTGGACACCAGTGGGGCAGGTTATTTTGTAGGGACAGGGTGATTGGGAAAGGAGGGGGTGTGGCACTATATGAGAAGGAAGGACTGAAGTGTGTAAGGGAGGAAGGGGAGGAGGGTAGTACGGAGTCACTTTGGATGCAAATCCAGGATTCCAAGAATAGGATTCTTAGAATGGGAGTGGTGTACAGGCCACCATCTCAGACAGAGGAGTTAGACACAGAACTAGTGGGACAGATCAGGACGACCTGTGAGAAGGGTAGTGTGGTGATTGTGGGGGACTTCAACATGCCAGGAGTGGACTGGAGTACCCCAACAACCAGGAACAGAAGGGAGCAGGTACTGCTGGATGCCTTCCAGGACAGCTTCCTGCTACAAATGATCAGTGAACCAACCAGGTTAGGGAATATTCTTGACCTTGTGCTGCCAAATGAGGACTTTGTGAGAGAACTTACAGTGGAGGAACCACTGTCAGGGAGTGACCACCACTCAGTATGGCTCACATTGGATATGGGCAAGGAAGGAGTGGAATCTGGCACAAGAATGCTGGACTTCAGGAGGGCCTACTTTGGGAGGATGGGGGAAGTGGTAAAAGGGTACCTGGCCAGAATTCAATCTAGTATGGACACTAACCAGAGGTGGGAGCTCATAAAGCTGGGGATAGTGGAGGCAAAAAAAACCTGCTGCAAGGCCCAGAGTAAGAAGGCTAAGGCTAAGAAACTGAGCTTGTTGAGCAAGAAGGTCATGGAAAAGGTAAGGAGGAAAAGAGCTGCCTTTAGGAAGTACAAGAAAATAGGGAGAGGGGAGGACAGGGAGGAGTACTTGACAGAATCGAAGGAGGTGACGAGGGCAGTAAGGGGAGCCAAAGCATCTATGGAACTCAGACTGGCACTAGGCATTAAGAAGGGGAAGAAGGACTTCTTTAGGTACATCAGGGAGAAAAGGAGCTGTAAGGATCACATAGTAAGGATTAGGAAGGAGTGGGGTTGGGTGGAAGCAGGGTGTGATAAGGCAGAAGCACTAAATGAGTACTTCCACTCAGTATTTACTAAAGAGAAGAGGGGGGTGACACCCAAGGGGGGAGAAATGGCAGAAATGGGGGGAAAGGGGTGACAGATGGAGATATCATGGAGGGCAGAGTTTGGGAGGGTTTGAAGGTACTGAGAGTGGACAAGGCGCCAGACCCAGATGACATCCACTCCAGGGTAAAGAGGGAGCTGGCAGAGGTCCTTGTAGGACCTTTGGCAGACCTATTTAATGCCTCACTACATTCAGGGTGTGTACTTCAGGACTGGAGGATGGCTCATGTGGTGCCCCTCCACAAGAGTGGCCCCAAGGATGAACCGGGAAACTACAGACCAGTGACCCTCACATCCATCGTGGGTAAGCTAATGGAGACTATCCTGAAGGAGAGGCTGGTGGCCCTCCTAGAGGTCAAAGGACTACAGGACAGCAGACAGCATGGCTTCATAAGGGGCAGATCCTGCCAAACCAACCTGGTGGAGTTCTATGACTGGGTAACTAGGCAACTGGACAGGGGCCATGCAGTGGATGTCCTGTATTTGGACTTCAGTAAGGCATTCGACTCAGTGCCACATGGAAGGCTGGGAAGTAAGTTAGTAGGCACAGGGGCGGGTGCAAAGCTGGTTAGATGGGTAGGAAACTGACTGCAGGGAAGGCAACAGAGGGTGGTGGTGGGTGGGGAGCTCTCACGCCCAAGGGTAGTGATGAGCGGTGTTCCACGGGGCTTGGTGTTGGGACCAGTGTTGTTTGGGAAATTCATTGCAGACATATCATGGGACATCAAGAGCAAGATCAGTCTGTTTGCTGATGATACCAATGTAGGAGCGGTGGAGGATGACCTAGGGGAATGGCAGGGGTTGCAGGATGATGTGGCAAAGCTTGTAACCTGGTAAGACACCTGGCAACTGGGGTTTAATGCCAAAAAGTGCAAGGTGCTGCATTTTGCAAAGAAGAACCCAAGGAGGAGTTACCAGCTGGGGGGAGTGCAGCTAGCCCAGACAGAGGAGGAGAAGTATCTAGGGGTGCTCATTATAGGGTCAATGAACAACTCGGCACAATGTAGGAAGGCAGCTGCAAAGGCCAACAAAATGCTGGGTTGTATTGCAAGGAGTATATCCTCGAGGAGGGAGGAGGTGATTCTACCACTGTATAGGTCATTAGTTAGCCCGCACCTGGAGTACTGCGTGCAGTACTGGCGCCCATATCTGAAGAGGGACATTGAGTTACTGGAGGGGTGCAGCACAGGGTGACAAAGATGATCAAGAGACTGGGGGACTTATCATACGAGAGGAGGTTGAGGGAGTTGAACATGTACTCACTGGAGGAGAGGAGGGACAGGGGGACATGATTGAAACCTTTAAATACATGAAAGGAATAAACAAGACAGGTACAGAGGGGCTGTTCAAATTAAGGGAGGGGAGGGACACCAGGAGTCATGATATGAGACTGGAGGTAGGAAGGTTCAGGAGGGAGATGAGGAGACACCTTTTTACAGAGAGGGTGGTGGCTGGGTGGAATGCGTTTCCTGCAGAAGTGGTATCTAGTTGGACAGCGGACTGCTTCAAAAGGGGATGGGACAGGACAAGGGGGGAGGGTTAATGAAGGGGAAGGGTGGAAGGGAGGGGCAGCTGCAGAATAAGGGTTGCTTACTGCATATTCGAGCAGACTTGATAGACGTCTAGGCCTTTATCTGCTGGCAAATTTCGAATGTTTGTATGTTCGTATCACTAATTATGTTGTTGGCTGTAGTTGAACTGGCAGCACTAGGGTTGCCAGGAGTAAGTCATAGTTTTGATTGGCCATATTTGCATTATGTAAAATGGCCTACACTAACCCATTTGTGCAGTGTAAATGTGCTGAATATCGCACTTCATTGGTATTCCTGTCCTCACCCCCTCTCTTTGCCCACTGCATACATTTATTTTGATTTACGTGCACTAACCCTGTTAGCATGCACAAAAGCCCTCTTTGAATACTGTGACCTGGTGCAAACCCCAGGCAAACTGCAAGCAGTCACTTTTCCCACTGGACAAACTTTTGAATATTGGGCCTCATTAGACTAAGAAACCAATTTAAAAGTATGGTAAGGAAGTCAAAGTCAAATTTCTTTTTTAAAAATACAGTTTTCTAATAACAGTAAGCAATCCAGGAACTCGCATTCTCTTAATAATCTGATGGGCAAAACTGATTCTATATCCATCATGTCCTTTGTTACACCTCACAGTCTCCTAACAAATTCTGTTGAAACTGCATCTGAGTTAAATAGCCTTTTCTGTGATACAATCAGATTGACTCCTTTCCTAGACAGAACTGATAAAAATGTATTTAAACTAAACATGCCACTTGCTTTTTATATGAAAGAACTAACTGTTGAGGAAACACTGGGGTACTTACTGGGTATGAAGTTAAAGTCATCTAATAAGTCTGATGAATATTGTCTCAAACTTTCCTATGGTATTTCACAGAAATACAGAATTTGATAGCACATAAGGAATCTTTGGCCCACCTAGTGTGCCCCTTTTTTTCCCCCTGTCTATAGCATCAGCACAGACACTATTGGATTGTATTGGCTCTCATGCCCCCCTCCCTTAAATGTGCTGTTTAATTTTTCACTGTCTATAGGCGGGGTGCCTGAGCTTGTAGAGGCAGGTCAATGTGGTTCCCATTTTTAATTGTCCATTCAAGGTGGCAGCCACTCTGGGCCAGCCGTCACATTAGTTCACACTAGTCTAGTACAATAGTTTAGCTATTTGATGTTTTTATCTGTTTTTATTTGTTCTTTGTGCTTTATTCATTTTTTTGTTTTATCAAGTGTTTGTCTGCTGGATCTGAATCAGCTGTAGAGCATTATTGAGTTGCACTTGTCTTTTAACTTTATCTGACTGCAGCCTTTCAGACGTTAACTATTACTGTGGTAAACTTTGGTTTTGCTCGCCGAATGACTGTTCTGTTTGAGAAGCCTTGAAAAGGGAGAATAGTGGAATTTTCTGCTATGTTCGTAGCTGTTTGGAGTCTCCCTCGATTTGTTGGAGGACTGAAATGAAACAACAGAAGTAACGGGATTGGTGGGGAGGGCAACTGTACTGCTGGATTTGTTGGGCTGCCCTTGATGGAACTCTTCATTACTGGTGCTGCAGGAGCTAGGAACTGGACTTTGTGGAGCCTTCTGGGAGAAAGAATGGTGGATTGTTAGCTGGGCCAGCAAGCTTTGGGGTCGGTGTCTGGCCTAGGAATTTTCCTGTGGGGATTGAGGGCACTGTTTGGAGGAAGGGTATGAAACTCTTTCTCCTGTGGTCACCATGGGCTTTCCAGCTTAGGTTGGATGGCTCCATTGGGCTAAGTGGGGTGTTTCATTTGATCATGGTGCTTGTTCTGGGCTGAGTTTGGGGCCTGGTCATCTCAGCATCATTGAGGTGGCCTTTCCTTGGACTGGCTCCTTGAGGATCTCCTGTATGAAGAAAAGTTTCTGTGGTGTGCCTTTCCCATTATTTTTTGTGTTTTTAGAAGATTTCTCACAAGTACTGTAACTTTACATTATTTATGTTGGGAGGCAGTGAGAGGGCCTCATTATAAATTTAATAAGTTATACAGAATTTTGACTGTGGCAGTGAGAGAGCCACGTTTCCTTGGACATATTGTTGGGATGAGGGGCTGGTGAGAGCTCCCCCTCTCCTTTTCAAATTGCCGGAAGGACTTGGTGAACCCTTATGAACAATATTATATTTAGTTTAAGAAGACATTGAACAATTGAATTATCTTCTGAATAATAATTTAAAGATTTAAAACGGCATTACAGCTGCTTTGGCGGATAATTTATTTGTGTTAATTGTATTGTTTTTTGGGTTGTTTGGGGGGGGATTTTAGAGGGTAGTTGTTATACAGTTAAGGATTAAATGACTCTGGGTTGGGATTTATGTTTGATTTGATAATAGTTAGTGTGAGTTTTTGTGAACATTTGATTTGACTGTATTTGTTTTTTATTGTTTTGTAGAATGTGCTGGGGAGGTTTAAAGATGGCCAGGCACTATTCCCCCACTAGGCTCAGGAACTGCATCCTGTTGAGTGTCCCTCTTTATCATCAGAGATGTATAAAAGGTGTCAAGCCTTAAGGATATTTATGAGGCATAGAAGAAGGGGAGAGTTGGGCCTGATGGGGGAAGGGAAAGGGGAGGGCAGATTGAGATTGTGGGGACCAGGAGGTGCCCTGGGGTGAAATGGAGCCAGGACAAAGGTATCCCCTGTCTTGTGCACATACTCAAGTGCTCTGAAGTAAGTAGGCAGGAGCGGAGGTCTTCCTTGACAACCCATCCTACCTGGGTGGTGTTATGTAATGCCAAATCTATTAAGAACAAGATAGCTATTATAGCTGATCTTGGAACAACAGATCTGGCATACATCATCGAGACCTGGCTGGATGAAAATGCACATCCTGTATTGGCCTCTGCTGTTCTGGCTGGGTTCTCAGTGATACATTGCCCATTATATTTAAGACAGAACTGGGCCTTGTGGATGTGCTTGTAGGGCCTACAAGATCCTTCAAGTGTATCCTGGGAGACGGTGTAGGTTGTGGGATACTGCTCATCTACCATCCACCAGATGATGGTGGAGAATTCCTGCAGGAGATAGAGGATTTCATTGTCAACATGGTACTGAGGTCCCCAGATAGATAGTTCTGGGGGACTTCAGTGCCTGAGTTGATGATGAACTCTCGCAATTTGGTCAAGCTCCTCCAGCTAACCATGATGATGGGCCTTACACAGGTGGTTACCTCCCCTACCCATATAGGGGGTCAATAATTGGATCTGTGGTTTCTCCTGGGGATGGAGGTCACTGATTTGGGGGTGGAACCAGTCAGTTGGTCTGACCACCACAGCATAAGGATCAGTTTTGGAGTTCCTCCCCAATGGGCCTGCCCCTACGGAGATGTTTTAGTACTGCTTTTAAGGGTAGTTACCCCAGATGGTCTATCAGTGGTGCTGGATCTATTAGGATTGTCAGGTGAATGCATGAGTCCAGGGGATCTTGTACTGGCCTACAATATGGCAATGGGAGGTGCCCTGGACATGATTTCTACTGTTCATGTTCGACCTCTCATTGTTCAGCCAAGGAACCCTTGGTCTGATGATTCCTTGAAGGAGCTGAGGCAAGTTGGTTGAAGGATGGAGAGAGAATGGTGGAGATCCAGCCTGGATACTGACAGGCTTAGACTGATGGAACATTATAAGGGCTATCAATCAGAAATCACCTGTAAGAAGGCAAAATTCCTACCAGGGAGATTTCTGCTCTGCAGAATCAACCAGCTTAACTCTTCCAGACTGTTGACAGATTGTGCAATCCTATCTGTCTTCTGCCCAGAGGAGCCTTTTCTCAAGTTAAATGTGAGGAATTTGCTAGATTCTTCACAGATAAGGTTGCCAGCAACAGGTCCAGTATCTGCCTGGCTCCGACTATGAGGAATTGCAGAGTTCAGTGGGAGGTGGCAAGAACTCGGTCTATTTGGATGGACTTCAGCCATCTGGAACTCGGGGACATTGTGAAGATTGTCCAGACTTTGTGCCCAACCAGTTGTAGTTTGAATCCAGCTCCTGCATCCCTATTAGTGGATTGTGTAGATGTTATCTGCCTGATCCTAGCCGAAATTGTCTGGAGTTCCTTGGAGAGGGGTTCTTTCCTAATCATCTCCAGGAGGTGATCTTATGACCACTTCTTAAAAAACCCTCCTTGGATCCAGACTGCCTAGTTATCTATCGGCCTGTCTCTAACCTGCCATCTATCGGCAAGGTTATTGAGCTGCAACTGAATGATCACCTTGTGACCCACAATGTCTATGATGCTCTCCAGTCCAGATTTAGGAAAAGACACAGCACTGAGACTACACTTGTCCAAGTATTGAATAACCTCCAAATGGCGAGAGATTGAAAGGCTCATACTATCTTGGTCCTTCTTGATCGTTCTGCAACATTTGACACTGTGGAACATGGTGTGCTGTTGGAGTCCTTGCGGTATCTTTGTGGGCTGTCAGGTACAGTCCTCAAATGGTTTTGAACTTTCCTTGTGTACAGGTCTCAGAGGATAGTCACTGAAGTTTATCCTCCTGGTGCTCTCCCCTATCCTGCGGAGTGCTGCAGGGCTCCATTTTCATTTTGGCACCCATGCTGTTCACAGTGTATATGTTGCCATTGGGAGATATCATTAGGCAATAAGGTTGGAGTTTTCATTGCTGTGCAGGTGATACTCATCTGTTATGTCCTTTCTACCTGGACAGGTTGTTGCAGTCTCTGTGCTAAAGAACTGTCTTGCCAAGATCAGGGACTGGATGAGCACCAGCTGGCTGAGACTGAATCTGGATAAGACTGAAGTGTTGGTAGTGGACCTAGGTCATCTGGGGGAGGGTTTGGTGGCTGAACAACTGTTAGGCCTATGGAATGATGGTGTTCAGCTCACTACCTCAGATCGAGTGCATAACCTGGTCATTATGTTTGATGACAGCTTGAACCTGAAATCTCAGATATTGGCTGTGGTTAAATCCTCATTTTACCATCTGAGGAATATCACCCAGGTGAAACACCTGGTTCTTCCAGGTGACTTTCAAACATTGGTCCATGCCTTTGTCACCACCCACCTTGACTACTGCAATGCCCTCTACCTAGGGCTTCCAGGGGCTGATATCCACTGCTTGCAGCTGGTGAAGAACGCTGCAGCCAGGCTTCTGACTGGGACATCGAGGCCAGTCACATTACTCCTGTGCTGCGAGAACTGCACTGGCAGCCTGTTCTGTTCTGGATCACCTTTAAAGGGTACCTAAACAAGTAGTTTTTTAAAACTGCAAACTCCAAAATCTGGCTTCTTAGCAAGGTAAAGTAAAGGCTACTGTTTACATTTATGCTAAAACTACATTCACATAAATACAGTTTCATAGCTTTTGAAAGAATGTAAACATCAGCCTTTCACTTTCAAAAAACAGCCTTGGTTTCTCCCTAAGATGTCTGCCAAGTGTGTTAAATGATGAGTCATGATGACATCATCGGAGCCAGAGACAGAGATCCACATATATTTCTATAGTGCTAACTAGTTCTTCTTTCTCTCTTTATTTTGAATTGTTGTACCAGAATGATCAACACCATGTATTAACTCATGGATTATTTTGATCAGTACACATGTTAGGCTATGATTTTGTTCATTTTCTTTACTTTAACTACCAGAAAATGTTTTGTAATCCAGCTGACTTTTTCTTTGGCAAACTGCATTGCAGTACAACACTTCAGATACCTGATGATCTAGTGGTTATATGATGTACTGAATTTTGTTTTTTGTTAACCAGGAGAGACACACTAAGCTGAAAGCTTGTTTACAAGTGTGGCCTGGGAGCACAAGGGAGTTTAGTAACTTGCTCAGGATCTCAGAGCAAAGTACCGGTCTTGTTCAGTTCCAAAGCTCATGCTCTCTTGTTAATCCACAAATAAGGCTTTCTTTTTCCATGTGAACCCCGTGCACCTAGCCTACCTTCTGTTGAACACCCCACAATCCATACCCTGTCATTAGTACTGCCTGGGGCTGCATATGAACTTGCAATCTCATGAAGAGAATTGTCACACCTCAGATTGTAATCTTGTACCTCATAGAGTTGTGCACACCTACACTGATACGCATCATCAGCTGGCACTGTTAAAAAATGCCTCCTAAATCAATCTCCAGTCTACATTCTCAATGTTTGACTTCTGCTTCTACAGTAAACATTGAATGTATCACCACCCTTCTGCACAGTGAAGGTAATATGTATAATTCCTTGTTGCGTTTTCTCCCACCTCATAATCAACAACTAGGTCTTCCTGGAGGGCTAAGCAATACGAATCATGACTCACCAGAAAAACTGCTGTTCATGCCCTCATAAGGACTGCACTTACAATGGATAACAATATTATTAGCAGGAGAGGCATACTAATACCTTGAGTGAATCCACGTGACTTCCAGTGTCAGTCTGCTCCTTCATCTGTGATCTGCAGAACCCTGCAGGACAGTTCCCAGCAATTCTTCTCTAGTACTTTTCTGTGCTCTGCTCCACAATGTGAGTTGACAGGCTACCACCATTCCAAATCTTGAATGAGCTATACACAACTCCCTCAATACTGTCCAAACAAACATCAACCCCCCCAACCCAAGGGTAAGCTCCCTACACTGAATTCAAGTAACAGTTTAGGTGCAGCCTTGCCATTCTGAGTATTTGTCATTGCTGGCTACTGTCATCCACAATCAGGTAGTGGTCATGATGCTGGCAGCCCCACATTTCAAATCTCACAGTGTTCTGCTTAGCGTCTTCCTTCATGTCTTCAACTAACCTGAATATAGCTGTACCCTGCTGAAATTGCTTCTTCAGTCCCTCTCTGGCATTTATTCTTCTCACCTGCTCATCACACCAAAAACTGGTGAGTTCACTACCCTTCCGCATCATGAATGTATTTAGTACAGTCTTCCATGTTATATACATATTAATAATAAACTTGATCTTCTGGTAAGCCAGGCTGATAGCAGCATGGCACAAGTGGAAAAATAGGCTTTCCTACCCATATAAGATCTAAGCCATCTATGATTAGTCAGTATTATATGACGTTCACAATGATGTGCACACCCAACATCTAATAGTGCCTAATCAAAGGTAGCATAGATCTTTTATTTTTAGGAAAGTCCATCATTCCCCTTCTTCCCTGCTGCTATGAGCTTGACTTACTGGAAAGATATGTCTATATTTGATATGTCAAAATAAAATGGGGACTGTACTGCTTGCACTCATGATGCAGAAGGGTGATAAGCTCACCAGTTTTTGGTGTGAGGAGGAATAGTGAAGAATGAATACTAGAGGGGGGACTGAGAAGGCCACTCTTGCAAGGTACTGCTATATTCAGGAAAGGGGATGACAGAAGAAGAGACATGTGAGCAGATTACTGTGAGAAATAAGATGTGGGGTTGCCAGCACTTTGATCACTACCTGACCTCGTTGTCCTGGCCAACATTCCCCTTCCCATAAAACCAATTCATGCAATTGTCCAAGGCTGTGTGTGGATATTAATGTATGAAATGGCTGCCACTACACGTTCAGTCACTTCACTACCAGTCTAGTACTGCGTGTAAAGCACTTTGGGATACAATGTGTATGAAAACCACTATATAAATGCTAATTCTTCTTTTTATTATTTCCCATGGAAAAAGAAGACAAGACAAGCACATATTTGAGTTTTGAGAAAGTATGAACTCTAACATTGGACTGCACAAGAACTTTGCTACAAAAAAAGTGGTGGCTCTAGGGGGTGGTGAAGGGTATGGTTGCACCATCCACCCCCCCAACCAAGTAACATACTGGCTTGCTGCTGCTGCTGCATTTCACTTTGTTGAAGAAGTCTGATTTATTGATTGTACAAATGTTTTCATTCAAACTATGGATTACATTTGTAGATTCTGTCAAAAACGTATTAGAGAAGAATAACAGCAGAATATATAAATGTTTAATAAAAATATTAAAAAGTGTATATTAAGCATGCACACCACCCCAGCACCCCCATTGTAGTATCCTGGATCCACCATAACCATTAATTTATTCAAGATTTGTACTGCACTGTGGTTTGCCACAGAGAAAGTCAGTTGGATTAAAACACATTTTCAGCATGTTAAAGTAAACAAAATGAACAGAACAATAGCCTGACATGAATTATACAAAATAATGCACATGGTTTTGACCATTTGGGTGAAACAATTCTATACAATGGGAAAAAAGAACCAGTTAGCACTATAGAGAGCCATATATGTCATTGACTTTGGATCCAATGATGTCATCACATAACACATTTGGCAGCCATTTTAGAAAGCAGGTAAGGCAGTTTTTTTGAAATTGGAAGGCTGATTTTACAATTTTCAAATGCTCTGGAACCACATTTAAGTAACTTATATAAATGTAGTTTTAGCATTAATGAATACAGCAGTCTTTCCTTTAGTCACCTACGGAGTCAGATTTTTGAATAGTTTGTTGTCAAAATGCTGTTTAGGTATCCTTTAAGGTTGGCTTGCTAACCTTTAAAGCCCTACACAAGCAGGGGCCTGGCTACCTGCAAGACCTCCTGACTCCCTACTGCTCCTTCCATCCTCTCCAATCTGCTGACGAGAGGTTGCTGGAGATTCTCAAGGTTCATTTAAGAACATCTGGTGCACATGCTTTTTCTTTCATGACACCTACCCTGTGGAATTCTTTACCTCATCGGTTAAGAGAATGCCTGGCCGTCGATAGATTTAAAACTGACTTAAAAACATATTTGTTCAACTTAGCCTTCTCGGATGAAATTTAATTTATTGGTATATTTATTATTTTAGAACAAGTTTTTATGCTGCAATTTGTATTTTAACTGCGCAGCACCTTGGTTTTGAAAGGCACTGTATAAATAAAGTTTGATTGATATAGTGATTGAAGTAAGGCAGTTGTACTTTGGACATATACTACAGATCAATATTTCTGTTGACTTCATTGTCCAAGGCTCTGGAGACAATTGTGTAAAATCAGGTCAAGGCCTATCTGGAATGAAATCATGTCTTGAATCTTTATCAACACAAGTTTCATGTAATCTATAGTTCAATGTCTGCTTTGCCTGAACTCACTAGTTCTCTCCATCGAGCCTTGGACAGTGGGGATGTTGCCGGTGGTCATATTTTAGATTTGTCTAAAGACTTAGACTTGATGAACAATGGTCACCTGCTGTCCATGCTGAGGGGCACTGGACTTTCTGAAACTTTATTGGTTTTGATTTCCAATTATCTATCTAACAGATCCCAAAAAGTTGTGGTTGATAGTAAGGCATCCTTATTTTTGAAAACTGAGACTGAAGTCCATTAGTGCTTTTCCTTTTGGCTGATGTTATTAAACATCTTTCTTAATGATCTACCAGATGTAATTACTTCTACAAAAATACTACTGTATGGTGATGACATCTACCTATTATGTTTTTGATCTGACTTTCATGAAGTGGCTAGGGAGATCCAGAAGGATTTTGATACAACTCACAAATGGCTACTCTCTAATGATTTAGATTTAAATATTACTAAGATTTAAATATTTAAAATGTGGTGCCCAACAAAGGTTGCCGCAACATCAATCTGTTTATCATGCATGTGGATTTGATAGTACAGTTATTGAAACTGTTCAGAGTTTCAAATATAGTGGCCCTGACATTCAGAATTGGGTGCACTTGTGTTCACTCATCTCTGAGGGATATTCAGATGGCTAGCACTCACTGACGGAGCAGCACTATCTGAGTGAATATCGGGCCATGTCAGTGCAGTGCTAAGTGGATATGCACTGCACCAACATGAACCAGGGCTGCATATAGCCCACAGGAGATGCAACTGCACAAAACAGGATAGCATCAGATCCCTTGTAGGGCATATTCAGCCTTTGCATGCAAATTAGCCTGTTGTGCAAACAAGGTGCTAAGATACCATCTGCATGGTCATTATGGGCTCATTTGCATATGTTGCAGCATCCCCTAGCTCCGCTTACTAAAGTGAAAAGAAAACCATGGTGGCATAGGAGTCTGCTTTATGATATAGTTTCCTTCTGGTCTAGTGGTGCCTTCCCAACCCCCAATCACCTGTTTGTATTCTGGTATAGTTCTCCTGGTGGTTTAGTGGTTCCTCTACCCTGGTACTTACATGTTTGGATATGGTATAGTTTACTTGGTGGTTTAGTGGCTCAATCAACTCCCAACTGCATGATAAGCACCACCCACCCAACTGCAGAATCCTCATCCTGCACCCCTCATCATCCCTAGTGCTTTTGGCCAACAGTGGCATCTAGTACAACCCTCCTCTCACCTCCTTCACTGGCTGCATTCTGACATGCATGAAGTCCAATCATACACATGCACTCTGTGATTGTCAGATGTTGGCTGGCAAAGGAGGTGAGCATGGGCTGTGTCAACTGCCATTGCTGAAGATTGGCACTTGGAGTGAAAGGGAAGTGCATGGCAGGGGTCATCAGTGGGAGGATGGGTGGGACGGTCAGTGTACAGTTAGGGGGGAGGGAGAACACTAGACTTCCAGGAAACTATAGTATAATGCCAACAGATGAATGGATGAGGTGGGTGGAACCACTATGGCAACAGGGAAACTATACCATAATGCAGATGAGCAATTGGGGTGGCAGCGTGGCACAGGGATGGGTGACTGCAGTAGTTTCCCTTCCTTCAGGATGTGGGTGCATGGGATTAGTTTTCAGTTAAGACAGTATCAGGAGGTCTAAACCTCACTCTTGGCAATAATGGGAATGCAAAGAATCACAGACACTTAGCATAAGAGTAATAAATTTGTTTATTACTACCAAAGAATAAATCACAGTTGCCCTAAGCAGTTCTTACCAAATAAGAAACTGGGAGCCAATGCTAAGTGTTCCCTATACCTCAAGGTTTCTTTGTGTCTCCAGGGATCTCCAAAGTATAAGGCGTAGTGTCTTACATTATATATCTATGATAATTACTACAGTTACTGTAAGATAGAAACATTTCTAGTTACAGAGATCAGGCCTTTTGGCTAAATTAGAGGTGGCTCCACAGTCCAAGATAACAGTATACAATTTTGTAGTAGTCATCACTTTGTAAAGACAAAGAAAGCTCAGTTATACATGTATTAGTGTAATAATACAAATTACCAAAAGATGGCAATGCCGACTTATATAACATCAGCATTGCAATGACACAGTCATCCTAATATCTTATAAACAAGAAATACATATGTGAATTAGAAAGCAAAGTGTATAACAATAATGTGTATACATATCCTGACATCTACTGTTCTACGGTAGATGCCCAATGCCCTATATGTTACTATATCATATACCTAAGTGCTAGCTGTCTACAGTGTACCTCTGGGGGTACCAATAAGGGTGCAGGGACCTTATGTAACATTTTCCCTCTTATAGCCTCTCAGGGCAACACAGCAAAAGTAGGGATGTGGATAGAGAGCAGGTGTCATTTACAAACCCGATGCGCAAGCTTTGTAAAGGAACTCCAGCTGCTCACGGTGTTGACGCAGTGTGCGCCATAGGCAGCAAAGCATAATAGTAAGAAAGAATATCAAAAATGCTTGTACAATAAAAAAAAAAACTTTGAATGTAATCTCTAACCAAGTGTTAGTGAAGGTACTATTCATATCACCTTCATTAATTAGTGCAAGGACAGCTTCATTAGCCTTAGTGATATTATTGCTGATGTGGATGATATGAGTATCTTTTCTCTCTAAAAGTGATTTTAATGTCAGTGTAAGGGGGTCAATGTGTACATTAAAATACAATAGATACTCAGATAGGGTGAGCAGATAATCAGGGTTACCATCAATGATATCAGCGTCCATAAGAGGGATGGGTGTTATAACAGTATGTCCAATGACAGACTCCTGGTGGGGGGACAAAGCAGAAATTAAGACTATCTATTACACATGTCTGGGTTCCATATACATAAGACTTAATATTTGTAACAATGCAGAATTTGCCATCAGAATTATATTGTATTTTAACAGTTGGTAATCTCCACTTTTGTAACTGTACCAGGCATGTTTTGCTGGCCTCGAAATCCATGTTGACAGGCAATGAACCTCCTCATGATAAGACTGGTAAAGTTTGCCTGGAGTCAATGTTGAGTCCAAAAAGTCTGTGCCACTAGTGCTGATGTCATCATCCATGGAAAAGGACCAATCAAGACTGTCGGGAGAATAACCACATACAGGTTTAAAATACATCACATCGACACAACTGAATGTAGCCCTTCTTAACACAACAGTCCATGTGCAGGGTGACCAGGATGTCCAGGATAGGCTGGAAGACCAGTACAGGAGGCAAGTCCAGGCGTTCTCTGTAGATGCCTTCATCAATGTGTCCAATCAAGTGTACAGAAGCCAGCTTGTCCAAAAAAGCTTTAATGGGATCAAAACGTGGTAAAGAGAGAGTAAAAGAAACAAACATAATATTCTTAATAGAACATTTCTTAGAAGTAAAACATGGACCAGCGTTAGGGTGTCTGGTCACGAAACCCAAATTCCTAGCTGTAGAAAGTGGAATGGTCAGAGTTTGTTGCATACACATGGCAATACAGCTAGAGGTTTTACACCATGGACAATACCATTTAGCGATACATCTGTCATGACTGATCTCAGGGATCTTTCCAGATTCCAGATCACAGAAAAGATTATTGATGGTAGTAATAATATATGAGTCGTAGGCTGAGCACAAAATATCACGGGCAATGCATTATCTATCTGCTTCTTTATTATGCTGTGCAATGAGTGCGTTAATCTTATCTTTAGAATCTGTAAATGCCTTAGCAATGTCATGCATGTTATATACAGTGTATCTTTCTTCCTGATTAAGGCCATCCAATAATGGGGGTATTATATCATTTACCAAACTAGTTTGGAATTTAGCTGAATGAGATTTGATAGCAGCAGTGTGTGCTTTGTTCCAGATTGACATAGCTGTACCAAAAAGACTTGTGACAGTGCCTGTTGCACCAGTGACATCAGAATCATCAACTTCATGTGTATTATGTTTGTGATTTTGGTAATCAGGATTGGGTTTTCTCCTGAAGTTACCTTTATGCTCAGTGATATGTACCCCGGCAATAGGATGTTGAGTATGAATCTGAAAAGCTGCTAGACTATCAAGCAATAAAGTACTATAAAATTCTGAAGTGTTAGTAGTGTGACACATACCAAATTCATTCATATTCTACTAAGGTAAATTAAACAAAACAGGTGTATGCATAAATTGTAAGTTATTAATAAGTGTGCCAGGCAAGGTAGTGTCTGTTAGATCACTACGAGGACCAGAGGCATGTTTTGGACACTCCAAAAGCTGTTTATCAGTTGGGGGTAACACATAGAGGTACATGGCAGCAGATGCTATGTTATGTACAGCACAGTATTTCCTGGCAGAGTCTTTAGACAAGGAACTATAATATGAGGGATCAATCAAGGTAGTGATGTTGCATAAATCAAAATGTCTAAGAGCAGTCTGGAGCAAGAACAGTGAACCATTAGGGGATAATTTTGTATTCGGCCAGCCGTGGAAAGTTCTTTTGGAAAGCTTGGACACATGGAGAATTTGTTCTTGCAACATGGTTTGCCACTCAATTTATAGAGTAAATTTATAGGAGAAACAACTGAGGCAGTGAGGTAAGCATCAGAACCTTCCTGGACAGTCATAAAATTGTCCAGTATATTGATAGAAACTCCCTCTGGGGTAGATGTTGGAGGATCAAGATGAGGAAGGAGGTGCTTTACCATGCCTTGGATGCAGGGGACAACTCCTGAGATGAGGAGAAAGAGGAAGAAGGTAGCCATCTTGTCAGAGTACCTGAAAATGGAAATCAAACATTAGTAAGTTAGTACTATTCCCCCCAGTGGGATGAGGAAAAGTAATTATGCTCCTTTATACAGTTTCAGCTGGTTTGCGTGTAACCATTTGTCAGTCAGTTTGTTGTTGTTGTACATTAGTCTAACCTCATAGACTGCCGGACTGAGCTTGTTAACAATGGGGTATGGGCCTTCCCACTTATTGGAGAAGGAGTGTGAGGGATGTGCAAATCTGAGAACCATCACCTGATCTCCAACTTCTTGTACGTATTCATCAAACTGTATTTTGGACTGTTACTGGGCCTTGCCCATGCAGTTGGCAGCATACAGATGTGTGTGTGTGTATGAGGTCTTGTCTGAGTTTTTCCACATATTGGTCTACAGACACACAGTCTGCTATGGGGGTATGCAGGTCAAACAATAAGTGTTCAGGTAATCTCATCTGTCTGCTGATCATCACCTCAAATGGTGTTAACTGAGTGGTGGCAGAGGGTGTGCCCCTAATTGCCACAAGGAGTAATGGCAATAGGGAATCCCAGGTCTTGGGAATGTCCTCAGTGAATTTGGAAAGCATTTGCTTAATCCATTTGTTGGCTCTTTCTACTTGACCTGAAGATTGTGGATGATAAGGTATGTGAAATTTCTGGTGAACCCCGAAGAGTTCAAGTGCTTCTTTCATCAACTCACCTGTAAAACTGGTTCCTTTATCAGAGTCTCCCTTGAGAGGTAGGCTCCACCTGGAGAAAATCTATTTCACCAGGATTTTGGCAGTGGTTTTAGCAGTGCATGACTTAGTGGGGAACACTTTCACCCACTTAGAGAAAAGATTAGTCACCAAAAGGGCATATTTGTTATTTCTGCTGGTATTGGTCAATGGGCCAGTAAAGTCAATCTGTATGGCATGCCAAGGGCCAGAATGCCTTTGTGGTAGTAGTTTCGCATTTCATTTGGTGGGGATAGGATTGATCTGCACACACACAAGGCAAATATTTATGTACTGTTTGACATCTTTGGTGATTCTGGGCCACCAGGCAGTGGTCTTGAGTCTTTGGAGGGTGTTTTCTACTCCCTGGTGTCCATCAGTAAGGGTGTCATGCACTTGGTGGAGAAATTCAGACCTAAGGTGTCTGGAGACCATCCACAATTTAGTGGGAGTATCATCTGGTTGATACCAGCTGAGCTTGTCATCAGGGAACAAGTGCAATTTACCTTCATGCCTCCTGTACGGGTTGTGGGCAGGTAGGGTTTGTTCAGTGCTCTTGTCAAGGAATCTGAACACATCCTTATATTGACTTTTGGGGGCCAAAGGCAGCTATTGTTGCCACCACATGTGAATCAGGAATCATGATGGTATGATACTGACCCTGAATCTGTATCAGTAACATATTGGTTAGGTCCACCACACAGCCGTGTGGTGCAAGAAAGTCAATTCTGATTATGTTAGGATGATCATGCAATACCATTCCCTGGAAGGTGTGATAGACCTTCAAGTGTCCCAACTCTACAGGTAGTGGTAGAGAACGGTATGCAGGTAACCTAGTGTCATCTACTCCTGATATGTTGGTCCTCCATCCGGTGGACCAAGGGGATGTCTCTGGGTGGTCATCATGTAATACAGATACAGCCACACCTGTATCTAATAGTACTGTCAATAGGCAGCCACCCCCACCTCGGCCTCAATGCAGAGTCTTCCATTTGCATCCAAGACCAGCTTGTTTACAATATGGACTGGGGCCTGTAATTGTCAATCTGTACTTCCTAAAGTGTGGAGGGGCTGGACCTGGCTCCTCTGAACCACCTCACAATACTGCACTGATGCAATATAGGGAACCGCTTCTGGGGTCAGGGACATATGGGCCTGAGGGCCTGTACTTCCAGTATCTCCATGGCCTGTTGAGGGCTGGGATCCCAGTTGTATGGCTGCAAGAGCCTGAGCAGGAACATCATCTGCTACAGAGTGCACTTTCCCCAGAAGTTCTCTGAACTTCTGATTTTCTTCTGCTATCTCCCTATAGGAAGGGCCTAGTCTTTGTTGCTTCTCCTTGTTGTTCTTATGGTGTTTCTTATTCTTGTGATAATTCCGGTTCCCACCTCATTGTTGTTGTTGCTGCTGCTGTGATTGTTGGGCCTGCTGGGGGTGTTGATTGTCTGCGGGGAGGGGCTGATTCTTGTGGGCCTACCCTTCCACCATGTAGTGCATCGTGGCCTCTGGAGTAGTCTCCATGGCGGCTACCTTTTTGGAACCAAAGCCCAGATCATGGACGTAGAGTTGATAATCTCTCTTGGTTTTCCAAAGAATGTTGGCAAACCTCTCCATGGTGGGGTAAGTAGTTGGCTCTACCTTCTCCCTCACTGCAGGGATCATGTTCCTAAAGAACACGGTCTTATACTGAATAAGGTCTACATCTGCAGCTTCCTGTGCAAGGTGCTTACCTGCTTGGTAGGCCATCCAGAGCCTCTGGTGATATGTCGCTGGACTTTCTTTTGCATTCTGTTTTACTGGATATGCAAGCATCACTCCAACTACATCTGGGCTGTGTGCAGAAATGAGTTCAACTGCAACTTCATCAAAGGCGACTTGGCTGTCTTGGCAAACAGCATCAGGGTGTTTAGCCCACAGTCCATGATCAATGGTCTGGCGTAGGATCTGGACCTGGTAGTCTGCAGCAATACTAAGCATTTCACATTTAGCATGCACCTTTTCCAAGTGGCATCTGAGATTGTCGGACGGGCTCATCCGACCAATACTGTCAGCTATTTGCTGTATAGAGTAGGCCATTTGTAGGGGACTATTGGGCCGATCAGGGGAGGTAGATTGCCCCAGGCGCCATCCAAAGCTGCCAGAGCTGTGGCCTTAGCCGCAGTATGAACCATTCTGTCCTGAGTGCCAGCCTCATGCAGAAGCTGTCTGATTTGGGTTTTAAGGACCTGTTTGTTTCTCTCAGAGATGGGTACATTGCCTATTGCTTGTTAAATCATTGTCTCTATCTCCTGCCTGTCTTCTGCATTAATAACAGCTACTGGTGGAGCTGTCAGGACTAAGCTTTGGCCTACTCCCCCCCCCCATCATGGGGGCCACCGTGTTGGTGTTGCCCAAGATGTGCGTCATGACATGGGTTGGGTGTGATGGAGGTCCACCATGTTGTGGGTGGTGGGGCAGAGACTCTGGCCATAGTAGGGGTGTGACTGGGTGTTGTATTGTGAGATGTCATCATCTGTCGCCTCCCCTTCAGATGACATAGTTAAGGCAGGGGCTATGCTTCCCATCACCTTAACATCCAGTCAGAACCTCTCTCTGATTGCGCAGTTTCACCATTTTGGATTCACATTCAGCACGATTCACATTTGCAACATTCATAACAACCTCATCCTGCACCTGTTTCTGCAACACTCTATATGCGGCGCTCTATTAGCGATTTTCTCTAGTAGCCACTTCTAAGTCATTACGTACATGATTTATCTTGTCCTGGACCTCTCTCAGCTCCTCAGTCAATTGTTCTTTCATTCTACTTAACAAGTCATTCATCTGCAAAGCCTGACACTTATCCTGTCTCAAACTTTCACACTCCAACTTCAACATACAAAGTTTCTGCTCACCTGCCTGGTGGAATGATGCAAAAGGGAATCCTTTTCATTCCTCAGAGTTTTAAGTTCAGATTCCAAATCCTGCTCATGTTTCACACACTTTGTTTACTGCAAACCCATCTCCTGTTTAAGGGAGGAGATTTGCAGTTCAAAGGTTCGAAATCTCACTTCAGAGGCTTCCATAGCAGCATAGAGAGCCATGACCAACAACCTTTTACCTTCTCATTTTCTGGCTGTTTGTCTCGTCTCTGAGTACTGGGTTGAAATCCCCAGTACAGGGTTGTCGGATTGACTTGCGTCCTGCTCGAAGTCAGCCCATCCTCCATGGGAGGCAAGAAAGTTTGAGACATCAAGTCTCAGTTCTGTGTAGATAATTGATATGGTGGCCATTGTGTGGGAGGGATTGAAAAATCAAACCGTGAAAAAGGCGCTGTGGTGTGTATCGATCCACAGCAGGATCACTTTGTTCACAGTTGGGCTACTGTGCACCTGTAAGCTTGCAATTCAGAACTGCTGTGGAGTGGGTCGAGTCGGCATCGACCGCACCCAGAAAGCAGCCAGACTTTGCAAGTTATTACAAAGTGGTCATAGAATGGGAGAGGTGATGCGGGAATGCACACCTACAATACCCGTTGGGAAGGGAATAGTTTGAAGCAAAAAGTGAAACTTTGCAAACACCAAATATTGCCTGCACATGGTCGTCAATTGTCAGGAGGTCTAAACCTCACTCTCAAATTCTTGGCAATAATGGGAATGCAAGGAATCACAAACATGTTGCATAAGAGTAATATCCTTGTTTATTACTACCAAAGGATAAATCACCGTTGCCCTAAGCAGTTCTTACCAGATACAAACTGGGAGCCAATGCTAAGTGTTCCCTATACCTCGAGGCTTTTCTGTGACTCCAGAGATCTCCAAGGTATAAGGCATAGTGTCTTACATTATATACCTATGATAATTACTATGGTTACCGTAAGAGAGAAACATTTCTAGTTACAGAGATGAGCCCTATTGGCTAAATTAGAGGTGGCTCCACAGTCCAAGATTATACAATTTTGTAGAAGTCATCACTTTGTAAAGACAAAGAAAGCTCAGTTATACATGTATTAGTGTAATAATACAAATTACCAAAAGATGGCAATGCCGACTTATATATCATCATCATTACAAGGACACAGTCATCCTAATCTCTTATAAGCAAGAAATACATATATATATTAGAAAGCAAAGTGTGCAACAATAATGTACATCCATATCCTGACATCTACTCTTCTGCAGTAGATGCCCAATGCCCTAAATGTTAGTATATCATATACCTAAGTACTTGCTGTCTACAGTGTACCTCTGGGGGTACCAATAAGGGTGGCGGGACCTTGTGTAACAACATGATTTTCAGCAGTGGTAAACAGCACAGCTCTGGGGACTATTTCCGACCACTACAAGCCTTTGAATGTGCTTCTGAACTGTTATGCATGAAAGGTCCCCCTCATTTGCATAGGCACAGATGTATAGTTAGTGCCATGGCACTGCCTGGTTTGGCAAGCACTTCAGAAGCCTTTGAATAGGGCCCAATATGGACCACTAATGCAAACCCAGGTTAGTACTGATGGTAACCATGTTTACTCCAGTGCTAACCCTTGAAAACGGGGCCCATAGATATTTTAGTAGGTCAAACTCTCCCATAGGATACTAATGTTGATCTCAAGATCAAAACCGTACGCATAACATTAACCCTTCTTCACAAGGTTAAACGCTGCTTCCCAAAATTTTCTAGAAAGACCACAGCCCAATCTATTCCTTTGTCAGTTATTTACTATGGCCAGCCTCTGTATTCCTTTGCGACTGGTCTCTCTTTGAGAAGGGTTCATACTCTGTACAATGCTGTATGTCACTTTGTCCCTCAGAGAGTGAGGTCCATACAGTATTGCACATTGTATCCTTTGGTATGTTGGGCTTCCTTTCAGTGGCAATTTTATTATTATGTGTTCATTAGTTTGCTTTGTTTCTTATAAACTCAGATAAAACTGTCATTTCTTGATTTAATAACATGTTTCTCATCTGCCTATTACACAACTTTTTCTAGAGTTAATCCATCAGGCCTCCAGTGTTTTAAACTACCTTGGGCAATGTTCCTTTGTATTTATGTTTTTTAAAAATGTACTTAAACAAAATATGTAACTAGTATTATTTGGCACGGATATTCAAAGCAGTTGCGCAAGGCACAAATGAGTTGTGCAGGCGCAAGTACAGACTTGCACCAAGGAGCAGTATTCAGTAGTGCAAATCCCATTGTGCCACTGTGCAATGATACTGAATGCAGGTGCAAGTGCAGGGGGCATGAACATGAATATCCAGCACAGTGCGATATTCAATCATGGAACCATGGTGCAAGTGCGAAGCAAATCTGAGATGTGCCAAGCAGACTTGAGCCTATAAATACAGGGCACAAGCACACAGACAGCACTTGTGCCAGGCAAGAGGGAGAGAGAAAGTGACAGAAAAAAAGAAAGAAGGAAAGAAAGACAGACAGAAAGATAGACAGAGAGAGAGAGAGAGAGAGTGAGCAAGAGACAGACAGAGGCATCCACAGAGGGAGAGGGACTGAGGTGGCAGTGGAGAGGGAGACAGTGGCAGAGTGATTGAGAGGGACAGGCAGGCACAGTGCCAGGCAGTGCACCAGGGTGGCACATGGCCCACAGCAGCCAACTGCCCAGGGGGATAGTGGACAACAGGGGCCATGGATAGTGCGCCCTTCATGATGGAGGCTGTAATGAGGGGTGTGAGGGGGCAGGAGGAACAGTGACGTGGACGAGGAAGGGCCCGTTGGTGGTATGCCCAACATAGGTGGTACCATGCCCGCACCACCTTTGAGAACTACTCCGACACAGAGACTGTGGGCTGGTACTGCCTAAACAGGGCCATTCTGAAGCAGCTCTGTGAGCTGTGCAGTGAGGAAATGCAGGCATTCACAAGACAGAACCACGCAATGTCTGTGGAGACCAAAGTGACAGCTATCATGTGCCTGCTCACCACGGGCACCTTCCAGAGACCAACAGGGGACACCACAGGCATAACCCAGTTGGCCACCACGCATCCTCACACAGTTCCTCAATGCTCTGCTGCCACATGATTCAGAATACATCCATATCCCCAGTACACAGGTGGAGTGTACAGCAGCCATGCAGGACTTCCACAGAGTAGCATGTATGCCTTGCATGCTTGGGGTCATTAACTCTACCCATGTGGGCATCTGCATACCACCTGGCTCCGAGAGTGTGGCTTACATCAATAGGCAGGGGAGCCCGCGCATCAACTGCCAGGTGGTGTGCAATGCCATGGGGCACATCATCAATGTCTGTGTCACACACCCTGGGAGTGCACATGATGCATTCATCTGGCATAGCTCTGCACTGTGCCACAGGTTAAAACATGGGGACAGCCCCATGGGCCACCTAGTGGGTATGGGATGGGCAAGGGTGATGGGCAGAGCAGGCCATGGAATGGGGAGGGCAGGGTGGGCATGCTGGTGAGGTGCCAGGGACAGGCAAGGCACATCAAAGGATGGCAGAGGGCTAACCATGTCATTATCCACACAGAAGATAGTGCCTATACACTGAGACCCTGGCTGCTCACCCCCTACTGGTGCCCTACGTCCCCAGCAGAGGAACGCTACAATGAGGCACATGCCAGCATGCACAGCATCACTGAGCATGTATTTGGCATGCTGAAGGCATGTTTCCATTGCCTAGACAGGTCTGGCGGTGTCCTGCAGTACAGCCCCTTGAAAATCTGTGGCCTATTCCTGGCCTGCTGCATAATGCACAACATGGCCATTGACAGTGAGATAGCTGTCGAGGATGATGGAGGTGACAGTAGTGGGGACGATGGAGGCAATGGGCCAGAGGGTGGTGGACAGCCCCCCCGGGCAGATGGATCCCCAGCTGCAACTGATGGTGTGCCAGCATTGTGACACCTTCACACAGGAGCACTATGGTGCACGCAGGTAGGTGGCACAAAACCCATGCATGAGCCACACACACAGGTACGGCACACATGCAGGTGTGTGCATGGCAATGGGCATGCACACATAGAGCTGTGGTGCAGGGGTAGGGGAGCCAGTGGCACACAGCCACACACAACTGTACACAGCATCACACAGCAGCACACATATGCACCCACGCACTCATACACCCAGGTGCTGGCATGTAGCGGGGATCAGATGCATTGAACCAGTGCGCAGGTGCAACCGGTGCTGAAATGCCCCCATCACACCCACACCACACGGTCCAGCGGCTGGGAAAGCACTCACACAGGTACCACACCAGTGGTATACACACACACACACACACACACTGTCCATGCATGCACGGGGCAGCAGCTGCAGACTGCGGTCAGGGCGACATACACATCAGGGCCACCGCAAGGAAACATGTTCAAAGTGGCCATGGGGGTAGCTGAACCAGGGCTGATCAGCAACTATAGGCTGCTCATTGGCCAAAGGGGATGTTTGCAACAGCCCCCCAAGGGTTGAACTGCAAGACCATGACCAGGTCCACACAGGGGTGCGTAGGCACCCAAACAGGCCTGCCCCAGGCATGCCTGGGATGCTGACATCAGAGCCCAGTGTTGACAGTGTGGGTGTCGCCTAATGTTGGGATCAGAGGGTGGACAGTGCACTGTGTGGGGTCCGTGGTGGCAGGCCACAACCTGTGGCAACCAGCATTGCAAAGCCATCCATGATTTCATTGGCAATGCAATCCAGGGATGCAGTTGTGGCCTCCGGCATGTGCTGCATCCCCACCAGGAGCTGCACAGTGCCCCTCTCACACTGCTCAGCCAACTGATGCACCTCTGAGCACAGTGCACACACCCCAGTGGAAAGCTACACCTGTTGCTCCATGGAGGCCCACAGCAAACAGGTGTGCTCAGCCAGTGGGTTAGTGTACAGGGGATCCCAGGCAGGACGCTGACCCTCCTGTGGTGACTAGCCATGCTGCACAGCTCCCCCTCTCAGGTGCACTCTGCACAGTGGAGTCCTCATGGGGTATGTCCCTAGCTGGCGCCCCAGCAGCAGACCCTGTGACCAGCTACCCTGTGGTAACCATAGCCTGCTGCCATTGCCTGTATGGCCACTGAACTCTGCCCAGTGTCTGCATGGCAGCACCACTACCACCACACAGCACAGCTGTGGCAGTGCACACAGCTGCAATTGTAGTGGTGGCAGGCAGCTGTTCCCCCGCTGCCACGTCACTGGACATGCTGCCTGTGTTGGTGTCTGGCATAGGCATCTCCACCACAACATCGCCGATGCTGTCCAGGATGATGGTGATATAATCATTGGCATCAGACACCACCCTGATCTGTATCTCCATGCAGAGGACACTGAGACTGGCATCCTGTAGGAACACATCTAGGGCCTCATCAGTCCCCATGCCCAGGACATCTGCCTGGACAGTGGTAGTGTGCTGCAGCCTATCAGGTTCTAGGATGCCCATGCAGGTGGATAGCTGGTCCTATGGGGCTGGTCCTGCTTCCACAGCTGCTCCTGGTGCCTCATCCTCCACACACAGGCATGCTGGTGCTGAAAGAAAATAAAGGTTGGTAAGTGATGCAATGTCCACATGTGCCCCCCCACACAGCCACTGCATGTGTCTGGCAGCATGGCATGTGCGTTGTTCTGCACTCATGCACAGGAAATGCATGGTTGTAGCATGCATGCCAGCATGCTCGTGTATGCACCCTCCATGCCACCAGCTGTGCATGGCTGACATACGTACTATGCAGTGATGGGATGCCACCCATCTGGAATCCTCCTGCAGGCACACCCTCCACAGTGCTGCGGAGCATGGTGGCTTCCACCAACTTCTTCTGTGCTGTGAGCTGTGGCTCATCTGTAGGCCCCCCCTTCAGTGCCATTTTGGAATGCATGGATGGCTGCCACCTTCTCCTTTATACACCTCTTGTCCGTGCCCACTTTCTTGTGGCACTCCTGCATTGACCATTGGTGGCTTCCCTTCTGGTTCACATATGCCGTCACCTCCTCCCAGCCCCCAGCCCTGGTCTGTGGTGTGCCCATGGCACCACTCAACAGAGGCTCCCTGTCGAGGTAGGCCTCGAACAGGGCCTCTGATTCTGCCTTAGTGAAGTTGGGCCTGCATTTGTGAGCAGGCCCATGCTCCTCACCCTCATCACGTTCTGACTTGTCACTTTCTGTAGACATAGACAGCCCAGTGTGTCAGTGGCAGCATCACCCTGTTCCATCCCCGCTGCTTTGCTGGCTGGGCCCAGTGTGCTCCAGCAGCATGGGCAATTCACCTCAAAAGGATGCAATACCGGTCCATGGCCTGTTCTGATCTGTGGCACTTTAAAAGTGCATTGCATGCAAATGAGCTTTGGCGCAATGGTAATGACATACCAATTCCCACAGTGCACCATGCATTGGCTTATGAGCTCATTTGCATGTGGCAGCTGAATATCATGATTTTGCTCTGTGCACAATTAGTTTGCTCCAGAGCAAGTCACAGCACAATGTTCACACATGCAGGTCTGAGCAGGACCGTCGTGCGCATGCGCAGGATGATTTACTGTTTCCAATTGCGCACTGTGTATCGACTACATGATGAGGGCCATGGCATATGGTGCATCAGGCCTGCTATTGCGCACATGCATACTGTGCAGTGGTCGACCTCTGCACCCTGCCATGACCTCTGCCCTTGGGTGACCCCCACACCCGTGACCCCTCTTGGTCATGCCCATGCCATGCATCTCTGTGACTGCGTGATGGGCAGACACAGTGCATGTCTCCTCATCCTGTGAATCTGGTGCATGATGTGGCCACGTGCACCTACCGCCATTATTTTGCTCACCAGCTCACTCCTGAAGCACGTCGCAGCAGCGAGCACCATGAGCAGCAAACTGGATGCAGGTTAAATTAGTCAACCTTGTTGCCAGCACCCAGCCCCACACACCCCAACTGTTTGGCCAGGTGCCACTGCAGCAGCCCAGGGTGGCTGTGTGGCAGGCCATTGATGCCACACTGTGCAGTGCACATGGGAGACCAGTGTCGACACCACTATGGTGACCCAGCATGGAAGGAGCCAGAGTGCCTCAGGAAGCTGGAGGCACGGGTAAGGTGTGGGGCTGTGCCACAACCAGATGAGTAGGCCCATGATGCATGTGTGCCCTGGTGCTGTATTGTGGTGTTGGCTAGGCTGCCTGGCATGCCCTGCAGTGTGGGGCACTGCCTTTGTGTGCATCACGGGGTGGCATCACCCTCCACTGCTTGTGTTGTGATGCCACTGTGTGGGACTTGTCGGCAGGGGCTCACCCTGTGCACAGGGGTGGGGGTAATGGGAAGCTGCTGTGGTTGGTTACTGATGTGCACCTTTATCTCTTCCATTCCCAGGGCCTGAAGACAGGAGAAAGGCAGCAGTGGCAGGAAGGTAGTCCACAGCAGCCCAGGGTGGTGGTGGAGGAGCAGCTCTGGCACCAGTGGGGCCACAGACAGCAGGTAGGCACTGACTTTGTCCTTCACACTGAACATGAGGGTGGCAGAGGTGTTAGTGTGGGCATGGCTGCCTCTGCCATGCAACATGGCAGCTGTGTGTGTCATACTGTGCATGGTGCCTGCCACTGTGGCACATCCATTGGACATATGTGCCAGCTGTTGGTGGGATGGGTGTGCACCTGTCCACCACTGATTTTTCTGTGGTACTGCTGGAGCACTCTGCCATGTGACTGCCATGGTACAGTAGGGTGGCCAATGTGTGGTGGGGACCATCACTGTGCACTGTTGAGGTGCGCTGCATTGCTGGCAGGCATTGGCCTACACCCCTGTGCATGGCCTGTATGGGCCCTCTGGGGGGGGTGTTCCCGCTGCCCAGTGCACGCTGTGGATGGGCATGGTTCCTTGGGATTTTGCACTGATCACCTGTCCTGTCCATTTTTCTAGGTGTCTGGCAGTGGTGCAGGAAGCCCCTCTACTGCTTGCTACTCCACCAATTGATCCTTATAACATCAACAACCATGGAGGCAGTGCTGCAGGTCTGAAGGCAGCTGCTGTCAAACAGGAGGCGCATTTCTAAATATCTGGACCTCGATGTTGCTGTTCTTTGTAATGTACTAACTGTATTTATGCAATAGGTATGGGCACAAAAGCCATTGAATAAATCCTTTTATCTTCACATCATTGAATAAATAAAATTTATGTGTAGTTATGTCATCACAATTTATCTACACAGTAGTGATGACATGCCCCCCCCCCCGTAGTTAAATGTGAATAACTTTAAAACAAAAAATGATTGCATGGTACTGTGAGCACAAAAGTTGTTCAGCACAAAAATATCTACAAAATATGAGGTATTTCAATTATAGATACCTTTTATATTTTTATAATTAGCAAATAAACAGCAGAACATTCAATTGTTTTAAACTTTTTCTCCAAACAAATGTGAATAACTTTAAAAGGAAAAAAATGATAGCACTGTACTGGAGCACAATATTTGTTTAGCACAGAAATATCTACAAAGTGAGGGGTGTTTTATGAATTAATATATCTTAGTTTTTTATTATTAGCAAAACTCAAAAGACTTTTTTCACTTTTTGCAACAAACAAATGCAAATAACTTTAAAACAGAAACTTGATAGCATTGTACTTTGAGCATAAAAGTTGTGCACAAAAAAATATCTACAAAATGAGCAGTGTTTCATTTAATAGTATCCACTATGCTAGGTGGACCTACAATAGGAGCATTAACAAAAACTCATAGAACTTGTCATTTAATAAAAACAGTCAAAAGCAAATGTCCCTGCATTGACAGAAAGCATCCCTTATTGCAGAAATGAAATATACAGTACTGAGCTGTCATGCTGTTTGACCTCAGCCACCTCACTTGTGACCTATGTCACTCATGAGGTTATCTGAAGTCAAACAGCACTTGTGTAGCTAAATCATTTATCTGACAGCTCATCATTGTATATCCCGTACTTCTAATTTTGTATTTTGGTTGTATGTTTTTAAGTATTTGTATTCTTTGCAACCCCCTTGAAAATGGGCGTTTGTATGCCCTTGGTTCTACCCGGGCTACCAACAATTAAATAAACATAAATAAATAAAATAAATGACATCCACTGTAATAACCCTTCACCATAGCTAAAGAATTTATTTCTCTCTTTACCAAGCTTCCCAACACCCCCTCACTCCATCCCTGTCTCCACCTCTATCATTGACTGTAGCTTCCCCCCTCTAGTGCTTGCTCTGGTTATACATCTAGACATCTTTAAGCTTCTAAAGACCATTCCTGCTCATGGCAGTGCAGGGCTGGATGGGCTTGAACTGAGGATTCTAAGACGGTGCACCTCTATCCTTGCTACACCAGTCACTAGGCTTTTTAACTTGTCCATCTGTTCCTCCAATGTTCCTTTGACCTGGAAGACAGCCAGAGCTATACCAGTGTTTAAGAAAGGGGATCCTAAAGTTCTGTTGAACTACCAACCCATTGCACTTCTGCCGATGCTCAGTAAGTTGCTAGAAAAACTATTTCATGGCCGGGTCTCTATGCATTAACTTAACTTTAACCTCCAGTCCCCAATCCAACATGGATTCTGTGCTGGTCATAATACAACTACAGATCTATTCCAACTTACTAATGATGTTCAGTGCAAAACAGACAAAGGCTTACTTACTGGTGCTGTGTTTATTGACCTCTCCAAAGTGTTTGACTTGATTAATCCCCATCTACTATTGGGTAAATTTCAATTCCTCGGTGCTCTGACTCTACCTTATTCTGGATCAGCAGCTACCTCGATAATCACTTTCAATCTGTCTCTTTCTGTAAAGTTCTTTCATCCCCTGCTCCTGTCTCCTGCAGTGTTCCACAAGGTTCTATTCTCAGCCCCAACTTTTCTCCCTCTTTATTGATGATATTCCTAACCCTTCTCCTCCCTGCAGAACCATTATGTATGCCAATGACCTGGTACTCTGTCACCTCCAAGTCCATCAGTTATCTCAATCTGCACCTATCAGCTGCATTTCAGAAACTTCAAACCTGGCTCTCCTCCAATTATCAAATCCTAAATTTATTTAAGAATCAGGCCATACTTTTTGGGTCCTCTGGAAAAGTCCATGCTGAGTATTGTAAGCTGTGGGTCCTCTACGGGTTGGCTGTCTCCAACACTGACTCCTTCAAATACCTTGGTGTCATACTGGACCCCATACTTGACTTCTCTGGTCACTTTAATGAGGTTTGTCATTCAGTTAACTCAAAAATAGGTGCTGCCTATAGAGTGTGTCACTCTTTCACACCTGCTGCCAGGATCTCAGAAGCTAGAGGTGTACTGCTCCCAATACTATTATATGCCCTTCCTATACTCTCCCATTCAAAATGCCGTTGTACTTCATAAGTGGGATATTACATATAATAACATCTGCAGATTTGCCTTATCGGCCCTTCACCTAACACATCACTGCCTGCTCTACTCTGCCTTACATTGACTGTCTCCCATTGCCCTTTGTTCTTACACTCTGGGGTGTTTTACTGACTCTTTAACCAGACCGCCCCATCCCGACACACTGGCAGCAGTGCTAACCCCTGTCCTTCACTCCTACTCCCTTAGGTCCTCCACCTCTCCCTCACTTTCAGTTCTGCCCTTCTCCTGTAAAATAGGTGAGCAAGTTTTCTTCTGTTTTGCTCTGAAGATCTGGGATTTCCTTCCCCTTCATATTAAGAACTCCTCACCTTACCTTCAAGTATGCATTGTTTTCTTACTTATATGCACTTGGTAATTGTGATTTCTCTTAATCTTGATGTTTCATCTCTTTGCTTTCCCACCAGCTTGTTTTATTGTCTAGCTCCATACTATTCATCTGTCATTGTATGGCTTGTCTATTTCTCCTCTTTTATTTCTGCTCCATCTTGTGTACCTGGCTTTTCTGCCCCAGTTGTACCACTGTACCAAATGTATTTGCTACTTCTGCCATCACTGTGCTGATTATTGATATTTTGTAGCCTTGAAGTGTCAGCTGATTAATATGTCCTGATTGTACCATTGTATTTTGTACCCTATTGTATCATTGTATTTGTGTACACTGTATGATCCTGTGTCATGCCTGAAAATAGGCAGGGATATTTCCTAGTGTACTTGCTCTGTAATCAAAAGCTAATAAATAAATACAATTAATATAGCACTTATAGTTATATATAGTATGATTACTGGCACCTTGGCCTCATGGTAGTGCTGAGAGACTCCAATGAAATCTTTAACATATGTTTCAGAAATCTAAGGTTACTACTCCAATACTGGATAACGTTATGTCTTTCACGAACAAAATCACAAAATAACATCATCTAATGCATATAAAGAATCAGTTTATTTCCTTGGGCTGTATTAAGGATATTCATTGGTTCAAATTTAAAGAAAAGGGTGCTAACAACATCTTTATTAATTATGCAACTTATCCTTCAATATTGGAAATAAAGAAAGCCATCAGTTTATCATAATGGATGAAAAATTTAAAAGGCAATTAATATCGGAAAAGACCTTTTGTTGTCATTTAGAAAATAACTCTTTTTACAAGGACATACAATATTGGAAACATCTTTAAGTTTGTTAAATGAACAGGATTAAATGTTTACTGACTGGTATATGTTGGTATTGTCAATGATGTTTCTCTGCTATGACTAAAATGGTAAGAGCTCTTTGGTGTCAGTGTCTCTCCTTGTGATTTGTATCATCTATGTTGTCTTCCAGGTCACTATCACATAAGAAAGCAGGAAGAGATTACCTCAAAAATGCAGGTATGAAAAAACATTTTCTCATTATTACATACATATGCAGGTGTCTAAATGTCTCAGACCTTTGTGCTAAGCTACTTTTGTCTCAGACTGCTAATGTTACTTTAGGTTAATGTGGGAGTAGACAATCTATGTTGGCATACTTTATGCAGACAGTGTGTTATGTTCTTGTAAGTTGTGCAATTCCTTTAGCTATTAGCTAATAAAATTTTATAGTAGAAAAAAAGCTGAAATAAAACTTACAAATAATATTTGTTTATACTGGATTGACTATTACCAAAATTTCATTATATTATTGTTAACTAATCTTGATACAAGTCATCCCTCATAAATACTGTATACAGTGGAGCCCACTTAAGTGCACATTGGATAAGTGCACATCCTGCTTAAATGCACTTTTTCCATATCCCATTTTTTTCTGTTCATCCAGTGTTAAATGTGCCTCTTAACCACACTACGTGTGATTTTGTATTTTCTTGAAACTTGGCTTCCCAGCCAAATGCCCTTTGGGGTAACCCTTGTCTCAGTGTTTACGCACAGAGGTTCTTTGTCTTTTAAATGTTTTTTTATTTTAATGGGTTCACCACGATATATCCCAGGCACACTTCCTTAGGGGTAGCTGGTCCATTTCACTGGGGTGTCAAACAGACGAGGCATACTGATGAGTCCTGGTAGGACGAAACACGTGTCTATGTCTTCTGTTAGCACCCTTTGCAAACTGTGTGAGAGGCCTTTCGGCACCATGCAATTCTGCTTAAAGTTGGACCAGCATAACATTCTGTAGTGATTTGCATATGCAGCCCATGATGCTTTGCATTGTGGGGCATGTGTGATTTTATATTTCTTGAAACTGGCTTCCCAGCCAAATGCCCTTTGGGTAACCTTGCCTCAGTGTTTACGCACAGAGGTTCTTTGTCTTTTAAATGTTTTTATTTTAATGGGTTCACCACGATATATCCCAGGCACACTGCCTTAGGGGTACTGGTCCATTTCACTGGGGTGTCAAACAGACAAGGCATACTGATGAGTCCTGGTAGGATGAAACACGTGTCTATGTCTTCTGTTAGCACCCTTGCAAACTGTGTGAGAGGCCTTCGGCACCATGGAATTCTGCTTAAAGTTGGACCAGCATAACATTCTGTGGTGATTTGTATATGCAGCCCATGATGCTTTGCATTGTGGGGGCATGTGTGATTTTGTATTTTCTTGAAACTTGGCTTCCCAGCCAAATGCCCTTTGGGGTAACCCTTGCCTCAGTGTTTACGCATAGAGGTTCGTTGTCTTCTACATGTACATGTACATTTCAGTTAAATGCACATTTTATTTTTATTTTTCCTATTGATTGTCATTCCAACCCAGCTTTTAAGTGCACATGTTGTACAGTGTCACCTTAAATAGTCTACCTTAACATCTTAACTGCAAATTTGGTGCTGTCTAGCATGGCCTCAGTAAGAAAATGTATTCTGTCAAAAGAAAAGTCTGACTTTAACCTTCTGTTTAATTTTGAATCCTTCACTGAAATGCACAAAATAAAAGAAGATTACTGATTTTTTTTTAAGTAGTACTGTATTGCAGGACAGTACAGTAATGTCATTTTAACTTGCAAGGATAGTATTTAATAAAGTACATTACAGAAACAGTGACATGTGCCAAGAAGTGATTTTCTGGTTAAATGCACAGCCTGCTTAAGTGCACAAAAAAACTGTTATCCTGAGGGTGTGCACTTAAGAGGGTTCCACTGTATCAGTTTTCTTCTGAATCTACTAAATTTGTGGCCTTCAAATTACTACAATGTGATTGTTGTATTTTGTGATTTTTATCACATCAATGACTGATTGTTAGAAAACATGTCTACCTTTTAAAATCTGAAGTGGTACATTTTGATGCTAGCTTTAGCTTATTTTTCCCCCTGCAAGGCAAATGTAAGCATGGATAACACTATATGCATTGCAATACAGTAAATTAAATACAATGGTCTGTATTCACAAAGGTCTGCTGCAAACTGCAACAATGGCAGCTTGTGCCAACCATCCCTGCGACCTGGACCTTGCATCTGATTCAGTATCAGTTGCGGGTCCAGGGATCTGCATTCTGTGACTTGCGGTAGCTGCACAAAGTAGAGTGCAGCTCCCAGGTATGCCGCAGGTTGCAGGACAGGCCACAAGGCAGATGAGCTAGCTGAGGGGAGCCATGGTACCCCCATGCCCACCTCTTATCCAAGTAAGGTATGGGCCCCAGCCCCAAGCTCCCTTGACATGGATACCCCCATATAAAAACACCCTTAGCTGCCCTGGTAGCCCAGTTGCTACCACCCCCTCCCAGTGGTGCCAGCCCCCAACACACACACACACATACACACACACAACTGGTGGGTGAGTTGGTTGCTGGCTGTGGTGGTCAGCGGAGGGCTGTTCCAGTTACTGGAAGGGTACTGGTGTGTGTGGGGGGGCTCACTCTGTCGGGTGGGGGGTGGGGCCACTAGACTACCAGAGAGTTTCAGGAGTGAAGGGGAGGATCTTGCCCCAGGGGATGGGATGCTCTCAACATGTGTGTGTGGAGATCTGGGCATTGGGGGTGTTCCACACACCCATCCTGGCACAGTGCATGCCATGCCTGGGAGCTGGAGCCTATGTGGGGGCTGTAACTCACAGGGGATGTGGAGCTGGGGCACAGTGGCAACCTCCAGTGAACAGCAAAGGCCACTTTGACCAACTTTTTGTTGGCGCAAATGTTCTTTGACAGATGTTCACTAGTGGTTATCTCTGAATCCTGATTTGTGGACATAGCAGCCACCCTACCTGGATAGGGTGCAAATATTGCCATAAACCCCTATACGCCATGTCATAAGGGGGTTTATGGCACATAGCTGCAGTTGGGTGCAGGCAGCCTGCAGCAAGTTGCAGGTTGCCTTTGTGAATCCCACCAGGATGCAGCTCAGGATGCAAGTGCTACTTGCACCATTTTTCCTGATGCAAGTTGCCATCCATCCTGATTTGCCTTTGTGAATATGGCCCAATGTTTGATTCTATAGTAATCACATTCTTGCTTTCTTTAAAGTGACTAGAAGACAGAGAACTTCCTGATCAATAAGAAGACCATTAGTCTAACTTATCTACTCTATCAAAAACTCAGATATTTTCACCCCGGGACTTTCTGTTCCAAGACAGTTTGTTCCTATTTTTGGGAATTCATGAAACTATTAGACAACAGAACAATACTCCCTGGTACATCAGTTTGAAAGGGTTCCATGTCATAAGGGTGAACGAAAAACAGCAACCCATTAGAAGGGCAACAACATTTGGGAAAGTTTTTTTATGCAGGGGGCTTTGCCCCCCACTCCCCCCCCATTATGAATTCCTACTCTGGTGGGAACACAATTCAGGAAAGGGGACAAACCCTTGTCACCCAAATATGTTGCTGCCATTGTTCCATCGCCCTTCTGATGGGTCATCATTATTTGGTCGGCTTTCTGATGTGTTACCATTTGAAAGCATGCCAAAAACATTTAAAATGTTTTCCCAAAAAAATCTTGTTTTTTTTGTTTAATTTTCTGCCAAGTGGTTAGAATTGTAATGATATAACATCCAAGATGAACACTTGCATAAATAGCATGCTTTTCCTAACTACATGAATTAGAACAGCCAGTCTAGTTCATGAACCATCTCTGTGTGAAAATGTTTACCCGGAACTTAAAACATTTCTCAAATGTTTTCTCTTTTACTGTGCTGCTTGAGCCATCCAGCATTCCACCATTAGATCTTTAGTTTCTGCTAAAAAGAGTTGTCACCCTGGCTGGTGTTCCCAGCTAAATTTGTTGGATAAATCCTACAGATGCCTTATTTTTTAATGTTTAAAAAGTTTGAGTAAAACATATTTACTTTCTTTCTCCATTCTGATCTGTGATATAGTGCAAATTTGTCTTTTGTTCCTCTCTTTTTTTTACACACTTCCCAATGGTTCCAGGAACTACTGTATGTACTAGGCCACATTAGAACTCTTCTCACTATGAGGCCGAGATCATGCCAGGAAAAGGTCACTCAGACCAGTGCCTTTACCAGAAAACAAAGAAAGAAAGAAAGAAAGAAAGAAAGAAAGAAAGAAAGAAAGAAAGAAAGAAAGAAAGAAAAATCTTTATTTATCCAGGCCGGCACCATTGAGCAAGGCTCATTTGCAAGGTGGACCTGGTCATGAATACATCAAGGTACAGTACAAAAGCAGGTATACAAAAAGCAATAATATACAATGAAGAAAAAGTATATACAGTGTATACAGTACAGTACACAGTTGAAATAAATGAAAAAAAAAACAGCATTATTTTTCAATTGAAGATGTCAGCAGATATACAATCAACCATAAGCATACAGGGGTTATAAGCAGAAATCTTTTGAGTGAGGCAGCCGGCAATTACACCTATAGGGGAAAGAGGCCATGTATGGGGTGGCAGGTTAGAGAGGTAAAGAAGAGGAAGGATATATTACCGACAACTAGGGGAAAACTTGAGCTAAAATCACAGAAAGTGACGATGGCTGTCGTGTACTTGTTTATTATGATAATGACGGAGGAGGGGTAGATAATTGGGACACTTCTATGGGTGGAGTGGGACTTTGGCCAGGCTGGAGTGGACAGGGAATGGTGGGTGCAGCAAGAAGAGTTAATAGGGAAAGTGTGAGAGCCAGTGGAAGAAACATGGTGAGCATCAGGATGGAAAGGGGGAGTTGCGGAATTAGTGTGCTAGAGGTGAGGAAAACATTTGCAAGGTGCTTTCATGTAGCGATTGTAGAGTGCCTTGAAGATATTCAGGCTAATGGGCAGCTCAGCTTCAAGTTCCTTTGTAAACCATTTCACAGTGTGGGTAAAGAGAATCTTAGAGCAGCTTTGCAGAAACGAATTTTGACCCTTGGAACTTGGAGGGCAATTAGGGAATAGATCCTTAGAGCGTAGGTGCCTAACACACTCTGGGGAATGCAATCTGAAACATATGAGGGGAACTTGTTGGTCGCCGCTCTGAAGACCGATACGGCAGTGTTTCTATTCCTTCTATAGTGAAGGGAAGTCCAGCCTAATGATGAGTACAGGGAGTAGTGGTGTATGGAAAGTGGAAGGCCGGTAATGAACCTGATAGCTCTGTATTAGAGGGTGTCCAACTTAGCCAGTGCAGAGGCAGTGCAGTGGCTGTAGAGCAGGTCCATGTAATCTATTAAAGATAGGAAGGTAGCTTGAACCAGTTGAATCTTGGCCTCCTTTGTGAGCAGGTGATTAATTCTGTAGAATAGTCCTAAGCTTTGCCTTAGTTTCTTCTGTAGTTCTTCAAGATGGTCAGTGAAGGAAAGTTTATGATCAAGCCAAACTCCTAGATATTTGAATTTAGCTACATACTCTAGTGTTTCTCCAAGAACAGTGGTAATTTGTGGGATGGCTCCTTCCCCCAGCAGGAATTGCCGCATGCAAGGAGATGGAGAAGAGCATGGCTTTTGTCTTTCGCATTGAGCAAAAGCTTTTTGTTTATGAGCTGGTATTGTAGAAGGTTAAATTCAGCTTGGAGGTCTTCACAGGCTGCTTCCGACATTGGACGACTCAAGTACAGTACAGTGTCGTCTGCAAATAAGTGGATATTGGCTTTTTTGATGGGCTCATTGATGTTGTTAATGTAGACTGCAAAGATGAGGTGATCAAGGATAAAGCCCTGGGGCACACCCCTCAGCATAGGTTTTAATGGAGAAAGATCACCTTCAACTTTAACCTGCTGCTTCCGTTCTCCGAGGTAGTCTGCAAACCAACACATAGATTTATGGTCCAGGTCTAAGGTGCTTAGGGAGGAAAGAAGCAGGCTATGATCGACTGTGTCAAATGCCTTACTAAGATCCAAGAAAACAGCACAGACATGCTTCTTGTTGTCAAGGTCTAGGATCCAATCATTGGCCACCTTAACTAGGGCTGTTATGGTGCTGTGCTTTGCTCTGAATCCATACTGAACTGGGTTTAATAGGCTTCTGGATTCTAAGTACATCTCTAGCTGGCCACACACTATTTATTTCTAGTAATTTAGACAGGATGGGGAGGAGGAAGATTGGTCTGTAATTATTTAGATCGCAGGGGTCACTTGCTTTTAATAGAGGGATGACATGGGCTATTTTCCATTGAGAGGGGAGGCTACCCTGGGAGAGTGACATGTTGAATAGGTGGGTGATTGGCGCCGCAAGCACATGGTAGGCACATTTCAGATAGTATGGCTCTATGAAGTCGGATCCTGCTCCCTTCCTGATGTCCATTTGCAGCAGTAGGTCTTCCACCTCTTTTAAATACATTCTTAAACTGTGGTGGTGTTTGTGATTTAATTTTTCATCCTCGGGTATACATTTTAATTGTTCCAATTTGGATAAAGAAAAATGTTGAAATTATTTTTGCTCAGCTGACAATTACTGTGGTTCAGGGTTAATGTTGACTGAATCACAAGACTGTTGTTGATGATAAAGTTATTTTGCAGAGTTCCTCATAACACTTTCAATTGTTTTCAGCTTAAAACAACTGTGGACAAATAAATCATATTACTCAATTCACAAACACTGTATTTATTATGTTTATGTATTTATTTATTAAAGAGAATCAGATACACATTTGAGCCAGGGACTCTTTTACAAAGGTTCCACGTCAGGTTACTTGAAACATTAGGACAGGCAGTGGTATTGTGCAAAAGAGAAATAAACATAGGAGCCAGAGGGCTTTGTCAATAACCAAAATACCACAATGGTGCAAATCACTTCTATAATAAATTTAACAATATAGATTCATATAGGTGGACATCCCACAGAGGGAGGTGAGGCCAGAGGCTGGTGTAAAGAGGGAGAAAGAGAGGGAGTGGGGTGTGTGTCAGGGTCAAGGTCAGCGAGGAGGTGTGTGGAGGGAGTAGAGGAGGAGGGAAGGAGTTGGGAGGGAAAGGTGGGGTATGGGGGTGGGGGGATAAACCATTTAGGTGTAGCAGTTGCAGGAGGCACAGGAGATGAGGTATTGATGCAGGCTGAGCTTAAAGACACCCAGGGTTGCTTTGCTGGTAACTTCTGCTGGCAGGGTGTTGAACCAGCAGGAGGATCTAAAAAAGAAGGATCATTGGCCTTGGTTAGTCCTGCACAGGGAAACAGTGAAGGAGAGGTTGTTTGAATTCCTGGTTTGTCGTGGGCTGCTATATGGTCTCTGTAGTGCCTGTGATCCAGGGTGTAGCAGGTCCAATGTTTGATTTTTTACAAGGATGCAGGTTTGATATGTAATTCTGCCAGATAGTTGGAGCCAGTTTGCGTGTTCATAGATCTTGCAGTTGTGTATAAGGTGGTTTGCAGATGTTTGGAGATGACACACCTTGTTTAGTGCTGTGGCTATGCATCGGAGAGCTGTGTCAGAGGCAGACTCGTAGATCACAAGCTCATAGTCAGTTACAGAGATTACTGAACTGTGAATGGCAGTGCTTAGGACTTCATCCGTAAGCCTGTTCTTATGTCTATAGAGCAGGTCTATGCGGGTATTTACAGTTTTTGTTACGTAGTTGATATGTTCAGAGTATCCAAGTGTTTCATGAAGAATCACTCTAAAATATTTAAATAGATGTACTTGTTCAATGGTGGCCCCTTTGCTGTTTGAGATAGAGAGGTCGATGTAAATATACTAGTTCTCTACAAATGAGATCAGAAGCCTTACTGTGTTCTCATTTATTCTTGGCTCATGTCCAAGTCAGAACAAAAATGAAAACCTAAAAAGGTACTAAGTCCACATGTTTTAAGAAGTGGCAAAAGTGTGGCACCTGTTTGCCTAAGGCAGAGAGGCATTCAATGTGTTACCACTGTTTGGGCATATAGACCACAATTTTCTGAATTGTGACCTGTGCAAAAAACTGTGCCCCAAGACACAGAAAATAGACACACTAGATAGTAATCATTATCAGCTCCAGCCTATACTGTATGTCCAGATCTAATGAGTTTTTCCTTATGAAAAAAAGGCTGAGAACATCTTTTAAAAATGTCTGGTAATACAGCTTCCCCTATAGACAAGATTAATGGAGAGTCTACATAAAAAACACAATGAAAGAGCATAAATCCTAGACTGAGAAATGCACAAGGAAAAAGGATTCCAAAAAAGGCAAGCAAAGTATCCTTCCTCTTACACTGGCTCTTAGTAAACTAGAAAAGAAAAAAATGAAGCCTGAAAAGGAAACAACTAAGCCCATCATCCCACCTGCTAGTGATTCTCAGATGCCTTCTATGAAGCAATTAAAACAAATGTGGCAATACTTCAGACCATGAAAGGACAGGCATCTAATATCCCTTTCTCAGTGCCAGTTAGTGTCCTAATTTAGGAGAATCATTTGTAAATGAAGGAGAAACCTATTGCTATTGAGGTCACAGGTGAGGAGGAGATTGGCTCATCCCCACATACTATGGAGGATGCTTCACGCTATTCTGCCTTCTTGAAGGGAATAGCAGACATTATTAATATCCCTGCTGTGGAAACTGACGATGAAGTGGTTGAGTCAGATTTCTTATGCATGTTGGAAATGGATTGTCTTCTATGAAAAGAGTCAGCATTCTTATTAATGAGTCTTTAAAAATTGAGCAAACAATACTATAATTGCCTGCATACAGTATGCAACTGAAAATGATAGAAACTCAGAAAATGATACGTAGTAAACAGGGGAGGGTCACTGTACCTGTATCAACACCTTAATCCTAAAGGTCTTATCAATACAGGCAGATGCATATGTCCAGGCAAAGGCAACCTTTTCCCCATACACCCCATGTAAGAAGTTTGGAATAATTGACTTTGTTAGAAAGAAATCCTACACATCTGCCATCCTCATCATGAAGAAAGAATCATTTTTAAATTACACAACACATGACCAGAAAGCACTCTGGAAAGCCATAATATGCTAAACTTTTGTCACAATCTGCCCTCTGATGACAGTTTGCTATTTTTGCAGCTTATGAAAACAGGCCTGGGTACAGCAAGGAACCACTTGCAAATGGATGTGCATATAAATGATACAGACACAAGGGCCCTGGAAAATGTTGTATCTTCTAATCCAGAAGGTATGCATGTCTAAAAACTATATAGTAGGTTAATGTGACTGTGTTGGGTTTTGGAGACCACACCACAGAAAGTACATTAACAGGTTGGAGGTGGTACAGAGGAGGGCAACTAAAACATTGCAGAGTTTGCAATGGAAGCCCTATGAGGAGAGATTGAGAAATCACAATCTGTACACCCTGGAAGAGAGGAGAAGAAGAGGTGACATGATCAAGACCTGCAGGTACTTGATAAGGCTGAAAAGTGTGCAGGAGGGGAGCATTTCTGATATGAGGATGAACATCAGGATCATTTGGTATGCAATGAAGCAGGAGGAAGGAAGGAAGTTCAGAAGAGATGCGAAGACATATTTCTAGAATGAAAGGGTGGTGGACACCTGGAACAAACTGACAGCTGAAGTAGTGGTGACCAAAGCAGTAGGAGGCTTCACGCATGTACGGGATAAACATTGGAGTATATTGTAACAGCGGCATGCGGGGGATAACTAGGGACCAGTATTCATGGATGTGGAATAGGCAGGGAACACTTGGGTGGGTTAAGCATTCCTTTTCTGCTGACAAATTGTATGAGGCCCAATTCCAAGACAATGATGAGAACAAGGTGTAAAGTATGCCAGTGAGTAGAGTTATGTCAAAATCCCTATAACATGTGAGCTGTGCCATATTTCAAGAGAATAACCAGATATGACAGAAAATGTAGAATTATACATGTCATAAGTTATGCCCTCAAGACATGGCATAACTCACAAGAGTGGCATAGCAGTATGCATGTTGCAACTTGCAATACTGTCAACAGTACGTCCCATCACTTCTCTGTACCACAGTGAATGCCCTGTCCCACAGTCTGTGTTTGGCTATTGTGCTACATGCTATGGTACATGTTGCACCAGGTGTGTATTTCACTTACTATTGGTCTCTCTGGCCATACTGATATCTATTTCACTGTGTCCTGGTCTTCCACATTTGCTTGGGTGTTCCACTGTATGCCCATTATTTCCACATTCATAGCCTACTGCTTGGGGGTATGCTGCAGTCTGGTTCTGTGGGGGGGGGGTGTCTCTGTGGTCTGTGCTCTGGTTAGGACAGCTTTTCCTCATTCTAACTTACATTACCATCCTCTGGCATGGTTCATTACACTACCTGTTCTGGAACAGCAGATCTGTGGTGCTGGTGTGTTACGCATGTCATAAGTTACATTATGCAGTGGTGTAAGCATTATTTGGCATAACTGTGGTATAATTTGCATTTGTTGTAGCAGTTGTGGGTTGCAGTGTAAGTGTTCTTTTGGAATTGTGCATGTTGCTAATAACTGGCATAACTTGCGATTTGCACTATCAGGACTGGTGTACTGCATTTACGCCTGGTGTAACTGTCTTAGAATCAAGCCCTATGTTTCTATGATGCATGTTCTACAGAAGATGCTGATGACTTGCCCCTCTGAAATTAAATTCTTTTTTTTTTTTTGGAGACTAGACAGAGAGCTACTTTATGCATATGAATTATGTTGATAAAAATAAAACTACACCTACGAACCTTGTAGAGAATCATCAAAAGTCCAGAGGTTATAACAGGTTCTATAGCAGGGGAGGCATCAGAAGGGGAACTTTGACAGGCAGTACCTCCATGATAAGTACACCCTGTGGTTCACACATTGGTAGAGGTGAAAGGATCAAGAAGCAAGAAGTAGCCCCAGCTCATACACAACAAACAAAAGCCAATCCCTGATATGAGACAGGTCATTACATCTCAGCTTTCAGTGATGGTGCTGGTGGTGGGTGGTGGGGGGTACATCTCTATCACAACTTTTAGCCAGTCAAAACAGACTTATGGGTGCTGGGGTCTGTGAGAAAATGTCTCAGCCTATTTTTTGTAACAAGCCCAAAACAAAGAAATTCATCCGTTTTAAAACAAATCCACAAGGACAGCTGTAGCAATTAAAACTGGAAATCAGCCATCTGCATGCTCTAGATGTTGTGGAGAAGTTGCCAGTTAAGGAGATGGAAAATGTTTTTTCCAAGGTATTTTCTCCAAAAAAAAAAAAAAACAAGAAAAAAAAACAGGTGAGTGGTGACCAATTCTTGATCTAAGGCGGTTAAACAGGTGCATAAAAAGGCATGTTTCAAAATGTCTATTAGTTAGTTGCCATTAGTTGGGCTGGCAGTATAGCCTAGAGGTTAGAGGAACAAGGTGTGAACGAGCTTGAAACATCCAGCAGACCAGACCTGAGGCTGAGTCTCATAACTTCCACTTGCATACTGTATGACTCTGAGCAAGCCAATTAACCACCCAGTGCTCCCAGGTCACCCCTGAAAACAGGCACTTGTGCCTAGTGGGCCTTACCCTGTTGCCAAAGACTAAACGAAAAAAAATGGTCACCTTGCAGACAGTAGGCTCAATTTTCAAAACTCAAACTATGACACAAGGTGGCTGCACCAAACTGGTATGATGCAAGTGGCACCATGCATCATAGTTTGCAGCTGTCTCGGTTTTCAAACACTGACTGAGCTGAAATCATGATGCCATGTGACAAAGCCCCTCCATGCCACTCTGGCAGCAAAAGCTCCTGTGTGTCAGGTCACAATGGTGGTTGCATCATGGTGGGGCTGCATCATCCTGTTGTTTGCCATTCTGGAAGCACTGCAATGGTAACAATAGGGGTCTGACTTTATACCAGCCAGAAGGAGGCTTAAGGGCCCTGCCCCAGAACTTGACAGGGTGGCAATTGGGGGGGACCCAGAAGTAATGGAACAGGGGTTAGTGGAGGCCTGGTTGTGCCATGGAGAGTGAAGGGGCCATCATGACAGTGGGCAGGATGTATGGAGGCAGCCAGGGGAAATGCCATGGAAGTTGTCATACAGATGATCAGGTGGGGAGCACAGCCACCAGCATTTTCTGTACTGCAGTGGAGAGCAGTCCTGGAAGCTGCCCCACAGGAGCCACAGTCCAATAGAAGCAGTGAGTGGTAGTGGGTGCAGGTTGTGTGGTGCATGTAGTAGCCATGGTTGTGACCCACATACAGAACCTCCCTGTGTGGTGGCCAGTGATGACAATGCTGGAGACTATGGGTATTTGGGGTAGGTGTCAGGGCTGCTGTTCACTGCAGTACTGAACGTGCTGGTCCAGTTGTGCCCATGGCCAAATCTGCTGTGTGGCAACCTTGCATGACATCTCCCTGGGTGCCTCCACACTTCTGTCCTTCTGCTACCATGCCCCCTCATCCTCTGTGGCCCCACCATGGCTCCATTGGCCCTTTGTCCCCTTCCTCATGTCATTGCAACATCCCCAACCTCTATGGGTCAGCTAGGGTTGCACTGGAGGGATGACAGATCCTTCTGTAAAATCCTGCAGGTGCACCACATATTTGGTGAAACCCTGCAGCAGTAGCAGCAGCAGCAAATCATGGGTATTCAGTGTAGGGACCCCCATTTTTACAAAATTGGGCTCATGTCTCCTGACACACCTAGAGTTCATCAGTGTCTAGATCACCACAAATTGCAGCAATGTATGGGTTCTATGAAAACTGAGTCCAGTAATTTCACACACTGTTGGTGTTCAGAAGCTAAGGACTTTAGAATTCTGATGGAAGAAGAGGGATTGCATTTCATTCGGCACATTGTGGAGTAATGCGCTGTAGGAGGGCTACTAAGCTATTATTTAAAGAAATAAAAGCTAAACCAACATTGCCATAAATGTACGTAGCCTTTACCAGTCTATCTTATTGCTGTCCCTGTTCATTTGTTGCTCACCACATGTCTTTGTTTTGCCAGGAGGAAGACCTGTGCAGTGGTCCTGGTTAGATTGTTGAGGTGGGGGGGGGCCCACAGAAAGCCATGAAAAAGTGGAAAAGTGGAAAGTGGAAATCTTCATGTGGAGTGAGCTTGTGACTAGCTTTGGCCTGATACCAGCCTCTCTCAGTGCTCCATTCTCCTTTTGTTTCTAAAAATATTCCAGAGTTTAGTAATGAAGCCCCTTTATTCATTGGAATGAAACAACACTGAAAATATTGAAAATGTTGTATATTTTTTTCTTCTGATAGTTAAGTGGCTAGAATAGTGTTCTGTTTGAAACTCTATGACTCCAGGAAGTTTTTGTCATTTTTGTCATTTCCGGCATACTTGAGTTTTACGAGAAGGAGGAGAAGAAGAAGCACAAAAGCAGAAAGCTGGAAAAAAAGAAAAACCTCTGTTTTCTGAACGTGTTTATTTTTTCCACTTTGATTTAGTTTTGGACTTAGATCTGGACTGGGTCCAGTGTTATATTTTTTATTTTTATCTGTGTGCTTTTTGTGTGACTTATGTGTTTCCATTTTACTTTATTTTATTTTTAGTTAGCATTTGTGACTTTCAAGTTTTATATTTTGCTGGGACTGTCACTGGCATTATAGGGCTAACTCTTTAATAGCATTTACAAAGCACTTAAATAGCACTTAGATAGTGTTAAAATTTCAATCTAGCCCATCAACTGCCATTACTAATGGGTTATTTGATATAGCTAATTATTAAAAGCCGAATGCCAATTGACTGCTTTGCACGTTTGTGGGCTTTGATTTAATGATTGCCAGTTATTAAGGCTATCCCTCATTTCTGATGGAGCCGATCTTGTGCAATTGGCTTTATTGTTACTTAATTAATCAATTAATTGATCGTATGTGTTTTTTCATGTTCTTCGTGCATTTTGATCTGTGCATTAGTTAAAAGGATCCTGATGCTTTCTTTTGTTCACATCATTTGGAGAGCTTGTGAGTCTACATGGATACTTATTCAGCTACATGGGTTCCTTTTGTTATGTTATCACTGTAGAAGGAGCAGCTTGCCCTATACGTTGGTCCATGTTAAGTAGTTAAAAGTGGTTACTATTTTCTACAGCTCTGCTTGTTGTATGTAGTTTGAAGCGTATAGCTGTCATTTGATCCAGTATTGGAAGTTCTATGGTCCTAGCTGTGTATTTAACTGTGAATTAACAGCTTACTTTCATTTACAGAGTCCTATTGTTACTGGAACATACTGATACATTATGCTGCTGTTAGGTCAATTGTGCAAATTCTGATTTGATTACGTTTAATCCTATAAGCTGGACAAGTAAGTTGATTTTGGTTCTTTTTCCTTTACGGTTTGCAAAGAATTTTAAAGCACTGAGTGCATGTAACTGTTTGTTATCTTAAGTTACATTTTCTGTTACTTTTATGCCATATTTTAAATTTTTGTGATTAAGGGTGTGTTGTTAATCTTGTGTTTCTGTTTTCAGATATGGATATTGATATGGATATTTGATATTAGCATATTTGTTTGTTTTGTTTTTTAGTGTTTGGATATCATATTCAGTTCTGTGGACAGATCTGCTTGCCAATTGTCCTTTTCACGTGGGTTGTGAGGAGCATAAGAATAAGCTATGTTTTACCCATCGTTCATTCATCTGGGATTTGTTTGGAACTTTGGACAATATTTCAGCCTAAAAAGATTAAAAACTTCATTGCCATATTGGTGGACTAGAGATTTTATTATGATACACTTATACTGATTTTTATCACCTACAAACCTTTTAAATAGTTGGGCCTTTTTAGGAATTTGCCTGTTTCCTTTTTTTTCCTTTTTTTTAAACTTCACTTGTTTGTATTCTCTGCTAGTTGAAACTTGTATTAGCTATATCAAGGAGTTGTATTTAAGGCTGCTGGTTTTAGTAAGTAATTGAAATGATAAAAATGATGAAAACTTACAGTAAAAAAACTTTACTAAGTCAGGTAAAATGGGAAATATATCAAAGCTGTCAAAAAAACCCCATTAAAGAGTATTATTTTGCCTGATATTACTAAAATAACACATTTTTTAAAACCTGATCCAGATCAAATAGAACTGTGGGGCAATAAGAAGGCAAATAGAGATTTTGTACCAAGGTCTTCATCTTCTCCAGATCCTAGTATGAGGAGTAAAGAGACCTGTTCAAGTGAGCACCCTTTACTGGAGGAAATTAGAATATTTGAAGAAAATGATTTGATAAAAAACACAGAGGAGTTGGTTATCCCTGAATTTGGTTCTGAGTTTCCTCATTCAGGCGTGGTTTTATCTGAAATAAATGGAAACTTGATTAGAGAAGATTCTGGGAAAATAAAAGTATAGAGGTATTTGAGAGAGAAACCAGCTAAGATATTAGTTAATAATAAAAAATCAGGGGAAAATGGTAATAAGGTATTTGCCGAAAGTGATTTAACAGGTAATAGGAATAACGCCATCAATGAGAAAATTGATATTGATGTGAATTATGGTAACTGTGACAACAATATTAGTACTGATAATAATAATGGAAATGTTTTGGATGTATTTGTATTATCTCCAGAAGCTGTGGACATCTATCAAAATTCTAATGTTGGGGGGCTTAATATTGAAAGAGATGAGTGCAAAAGTGGATCTTATCTGAGAGATTTTAACTCTTTTATTACACCATACATGAAACACGGGTATAAAGAAACTTTAATAAATCCCATTAATAAAGCAAGATGTTTGGGTTCTGAGGTGAAAATTCCTCAGTTAAACCAAACCAGTTTAGATGTTGGTAATCAGGATTCCAGTAAAAGTAATCTGACAAGTCAAGAGAGCGATAGTGTTCTAATTGACAAACTTAATGAAATTAAGAAAGAAATTTGTGTTGATATTACACAGCTTGTCGAATTGGGTGCTATGTTTAAATCACTTGTGGAATACTTTGTGAAAACCTTAAATATGCAAGGAAAAATAACCACTACTACTGAAAAAGACAGAGATGTAAAGGATGAGCAGAGAAATAGGCAGAATCTCCGAGATGGGGGACATAGGGTTGATGCCATAAAAGAGAAAAAGACGGTGAAAAAGGGAATATGGTAATTTAAGAAGAAAGATAAAAGGAGATAGAAAGAAAATTGAAAGTCTAAAACTGAAATCAGTAAAACTATAACAAGAGAGATTGCTAATAGAGAAGCTAAGGAAATAGATCACTTAATCTGAGAATAAAACCAGAGAAAACATCAATTAAGGAAGGATTGTAAAAACCAAAGTGAATACTGTCCACCCCTTGAGAGGAATGATGTAAGGAAACCGAAAGAAAAAATAGCAGGTAAAGGAAAATCTAATGATGTAGCTAGGCGTTGCTTAGAGAATGAACAGGTCCATGCTAGGAAAAATGTTGCTTAAAATAAAAATAATAAAAATATGGGAAATAATGTAAATAAGGTAAGAATTACTGTTGATGAAGATAAGAAAGACAGGCTGATTATGGAGGGTGACATGTCACCCACGTTATTTTTAAAAGGTGTACTAAAGGGGAGAAATTTAAACCCTTATACCCTGAAGTTAACAATCTATAATTTAATAAAAGGCATTATGGACCATAAATTTGGCTGGAAGGATATTGCTTCTGTGTACAGGTATAAATCCATCCCTTTTAAAGGATGGATTTGTTTAGTGTTAAAAAAGGCTGAATCAAGGTCAGATTTGATGAAAAAAAAAGTGAACTTCCAGGTTTAAGTATATTACTGAACTTGACAATTAGAGAAGAGATACAGCCCAAAGTTCCAAAAGAAAAAGGGATCACACAATATAGGATATTAGGTGAAGGTGAAGAAAATAAGAAGGAAGGTATTTCAAGTAAACAAACAAGAATTACAGCTTATATGAAACCAATAGAAACTGAAATTAGTTTAGATGGTGATTTGGATGTTTCACTCTATACCCGAGGAAGAAAGAAACTAGGGCATAGTATTAATATTAGTGTGATAATGAAATTGGACTCTAGTACTAGTGTAGATGATTTCTCAAATGTTGATAATTTAACCATTCTAAATAATTCTAAGGCAAGTACACTGTCCCCAGATGATAGCAATAACTGACTTAGTAACTCAGAGAGTGTAAGTCACCCATCCATGTTAACATGGAATGTGGCAGGATTAATATCTAAAATAGAGGACAAGTGTGTCCTGGATTGGTTAAGTCAATTCCCAATCCTAATACTCCAGGAAACCTGGATGGGTAGACTTGATGAGCATTTAATTGAAGGCTACAATATGTAGCATGTTCCGGCTATTTGGCACAGTAAGTTTGTAGGTGTAAGGGCAGTTTGGCCATTTTCATTCATAATTCATTTGTTGTAGAATGTATATTTAGTGACTTTTTTATGTATTTAATTTTGAAACTTAAATTTAAATGTACTGCACTGTTTAATATTTATAGTCCCCCCCCCCCATAAAAAGCAGAAGGATTATGGGACTACTCTTGATAATTTGGGGGACGGTATTGACTCTATAAGAGTTTGATATCCAGATGTTGAATGTATCCTGGCTAGGGACCTCAATGCACATACAGAAAACTTGATAGAAGATAAAAGAAGTGATTCGGGCTTAGATGATGTCTTTAATATTCCTATTAGGCAATCTAAGGATAATAAGGTTACTGGTAATGGTAAGCTTTTGGTACAATTTTTAGGAAGAAATAATTTGAGAGTTTTAAATTGGCATTCCAGAAATGATTGGGAGGGGGAAATAACATTTCCATCAGACAATGGGGGCAGTGTAATAGACTACTTTATAACTGATGTCTCCCTATAGCATAATGTAGATTTTATCAAGATACACAGAGCTTGAGATAGTGACCATTGTCCATTAGAACGTAAGAGCAAGATGGTTGGTTTAACGTTTAATAGAAATAAGAAATGTGAGTTGGAAATAAATCAAACCACGTGTATAAAATACAGTAAAAAAATTGTTTGGAATGAGTTCACCAAATTAACGATATATATAATCAAAGATTGTAACCAATGTCTGAAAACTCTGTTAGACTGGAGTGGGGAAAATAATCAAGAAAGTGAGTTAAATTACCACAATATGATCAACATTTTTGACCAGTTTATGGAAAATTGTAGTGAACAACTATGTAAGGCAAAATGTCCAATGCCTAAAAACAATGTTGTGTTAGGCAAACCCTGGTTTGATAAAGACTGTAGGAAAATGAAAAAAGAAATTAGGAGAATTGGGAAACTAAGACAGACATTAACAACTCCTACAGTTTTTTGTGCTACAAAAAATTTGAAAAGAGAATATGAGAAATTATTAGCCACTAAAGAAAGATTATATAAATTAGATCTATTGTCACAATTACAACATTCTATATGGAGGAAGGATACAAAATTATTTTGGACACCTGTCACTTTTGGTTGCAATGAGAAGAATGTGAGATATAATTTACAAGGTCTCATTTCTGGAAGTATATTGGTCCAACATTTTGAAAATGTTTATGACAGTAACTCGAGTGTAGAGGGTGCTGAAGATTGTGATCTTCTGTTGTATAATAAGTCAAGCTGTCCATTTACATCCTCAGTTACTGAGGTTAGATTAGCCAATTTGAACCAAATAAGGAATAAAGCAGCTGGTCATGATGGTTTATCGGTGGAAATTTTCCTCCATAACCCTAAAGAAATTGCAAAGCTTTTGGCTCTAATTTTCAATATGTTGAGCAAATGCCTGTTGTTACCCCACAATTGGAATCAAGGTATAATTATACCATTACTAAAGAACGGAGACAAACAAGACCCTAAGAATTATAGACCAATTACACTTCTTCCAATAGTACAAAAAATCTATACTAGGTTAATCTTAGATAGATTAAATAGTTGGGTGGAAGAGAATAAATTAATCTATAAATGGCAATGCAGTTTCAAAAAACAAAGTGGTACTTTAGATTTAATTTTTATTTTAAACTATATCCTAGATATTTATGTGGAAGTGAAGAGGACTTCACTATACATATGTTTTATTGATATAAAAGCAGCTTTCTATTCAGTTAATAGAGTTACTTTATGGGAAATGTTGAGAAAATTGCATATTGACCCGCATTTGCTGGGTATTTTAAAAATGTTGCATTATTATACTACAGCAAGGATACCTTATACCAGGGATGGGGCCCTAACTGATCAGATAAATATCTCAAAAGGTGTGAAACAAGGGTGCTTGTTAGTGCCAATTTTATTTAACTTAAATATTGAAACTTTGATGACTAAATTAAAATATATTGACACCTTTGCGGCCAGGGTTGATAATGAAGAAATAAAGTTATTACTTTATGCAGACAATGCTATTCTTTTATCATGGATGCCATTAGGCTTGAAAAGAGACATTATTAATATTATGTCAACATTAAAAGATTTGGACTTGGAATTGAATGTTGGTAAGACTAAGATTATGGTATTGAGTCAAACACATGACAAGAGAAAACTGTGGCATATAAATGGTATCATCCTTGAAGTAGTGCTAACATATAAATATATAGGAGTTATATTTGAGAGAAATCACTCTTGGTCTGCTCATGTGAGGGATACTAAAAATGAAGCTTACAAAACTACAAGTGCCATTCTGGCATTTGCAAACAAATTTGCATGAAATAGCTTTAAATCATTAATATCAACATTTGAGGTGAAAACAATCTGCCAACTATTGTATGGCGGGGAAATTTGGAGGATTTATCTTAGTAAATATGATAACATAGAAACTGGTTAGAACTGATTTCTTAAACTTATATTGAATTTGCCAAGGGATTGCCCCTCTGCTTTCTTGCAATTAGAATATGGTATGCTCCCTTTAAAGGAAAGATTGTTAATAAGGACAATTAAGTTGTGGGGTAAAATCCAAGGCATGAATGAGGATAGGTTACCAAAAATATGTTGGAAACATTTTATTAACTGCTCACAAACTCAGAATGTTAAAAATGTTTGGTTCTCAAGATTGAATGATAAAGTGAAATCCGTAGGTTTACAGGGGTTTATTCTGCCAGTTGTGGAACATAATAATGTACGATATATTGAAAATGTTATGCTGAGACTAAAAGATATTGCTATTACTAGGGATTTTGAGAAAATACATGACATTGATAGGTTAGGTGTATATTCAATAGTTAAACAACATTGGGGTACGGACACCTACCTTATGATTTGTGAAAAGCTTTGCACAGGAATATTTTATGCAAATTGAGACTGGATATGTTAGGTCTAGATACCTCTAATATTAAACAAAGTTATGCCCTGATTAAGAACTGTGATTGTACAGACAAGTCTCTTCCTAGGATGTTACATGCTATGTATAATTGCAACAAATGGGAGAAAGAGAAAATGAGATGGCTGACTCCTCTTTCTGTGGCCATTATTTCAGGAATTATTGATGGTACCCAGAAATAATTTTTAAAATGAGAAAAATTGAATGTGATATTTGGTATTGCAAAAGGTTTATTAGTAGGTGGAATTTTTAAATATGTTATTTTATGTATGGAATGTTATAAATCATATGGATTTTATACTTTTATGTGTTAATGAACTTAAACTTGAACCTAAACTTGAACAGTAATTTCAATCTGCCAGTATGGTGACTGACTTTGCTCACTGCATGTAAAGGATGCTTATTTCCACATTTCAGTAAGGCCAAACCCTGTGAAATGCCTATGGTTCAAGGGTTGGTAAGGATCAGTACAGTACAAGGCAATCTCTTTTGGTCTGACCTCTCCACCGAGGGTGTTCACAAAGTGTATGTGTGTAGTAGGAGCAGCACTTTGAAGAATTGAAGTCACAGCCTATCCATACTTAAGTGGGTGGTTAGTATGTGGGAGAATCAGGGAAGAGGCCCATATCATCACTAGAGATATAGCAAATTTAAATTCTGCCAGCGAAGTGCCTGCGAAGTGGGCATTTCACTTTGGCACTTTGCTGCTTGCAGTGCCCAATAGGAAAGACTCACTTCGCCTTACTATTATTACTTCATGTTGTCATTCCACCTTAAATACGAAGTAAGGCTGAGTGACAACAATATTGGCAGCACCCCACCCACACAGTCACCAGAATTAATATGCATCCCCAAAATGCTACTGTCTTGTGTCCAGAAAAGTCTCCAGTGCTGAGCTGACAAAGTGAAATCATAGCTTAACAAGAAATGCAAAGTCTCCCAGAATTAATGGCACACTCAGTCATGCATGCAGTAGTCGTCACACACAGAGTCACCAGAATTAATGTGCATCCCCAAAATGCTACTGTCTTGTGTCCAGAAAATTCCCCAGTGCTGACACAGTGAAATGAGTGTAACAAGAAATGCAGTCTTCCAGAATTAATGGTGCACTGCAAATGCACAGACAGATTAAGATTGTGCTGCGCACTCAAGGGATGCATACGAAAAGGCATAACAACACCTAACCAGTGCTCACAAGTCATAAATCCAAATATGGAAAGGAATACCTTTTACCAGTTGGGGGATTAGTGCATGGCAGTAACAATCCACTACCAGTAAAGATACCACAAAGCAGTATGAAAAATTCATGCAGGTGCAGTGGATAGCAGGTTCACACTGCTGCAATTACTCTGTGGCACAATAAAAGGTGTCTGATTGAATGGCACACATTGCACACACACTACAAGTAATGTGTAGCAAATTGAAAAACTTCAGTAAAATAACCAAATGTTTTACGCAGACAAATTATTTATTTATTTATTTAGACAGCAGTTTGGAAAACCTTTGAGCCATAGGCTCATTTACAAAGGTACCTGGTCACAGATAAGATAAATGATACACTGCTGCACCACAGCAATCAGCAAAACAATGACAAGAATTACTGAAAATCCTCACACCTACTAAAGCTGGGAGCCCTAATCCTTCTCTACTGGCTCTCCTAACATACTCTACTCTGGTAATTGTGACCCTGGTGTTGCTCTGGCTCTCCTCCATTGTTTTAATTTTTGCTAATCACTGTAACGTGTAATGTCATTGCTATATGTTTACCTGTACATGTTATAATCTAAATCTGTACTAATTGTGTATCCTACTAGTTCTGTAACTCATGGGTCACCCCTGAAAAAAGGGATCTTTGTGGCCCAGTAGGCCTACCCAATCACCAAAATTCAATAAATCTGAATATTTTTTTGCTGCCTGTGCACATTGACCTTGGTGGTGACTATTCCCCTTTTAATGTAATGGTGTGAGATGCAGGTTTGGGCTTCATGGCCTGCTGCCTGCCCTGAACGTGGGCAGTGGTCTGTCCAGGTTAAACTTACAAATTGTAGTAGTGCCCTATAAGGGCGCAGATACTTCCTTTTCACAGTCCATTGGACATACCCCTACACCTGTCCGTTTTGTGATGATCTATCTTGGGGGGGGTGGGGGCATTGAATTCTTTGGGGGAGATTTTCAAACCGTTGGTATGCAGTTTTGAGCTACCTTTGATGCAGATGAAGACCACCACTTAATTAAACCTCGTTAGCGGAGTGGTGGTTTTCATTTTGCATCAGAGGTAGTCCCATCAGTTATGCAGTGGCTTTTATTTGCATCAGAAGTAGTTTAAAAGTTCCATAGTAAAGGTCTGAAATTCTCCCCTGTTGAATTCAGTAGGGTGCCAGAAAACATCTGTGTGCAGGGGTGTGTTTAACTGGCCAGTTGGATCCCTCCCCTGCCTTGCAGGACACCATTTGCAATTTAACTCTCCATATGGGTGGAGGCAGTATAGTGCAGTGGTTTAAGGCTCTGAGCTGCAAACTTGGAGACCTGGGTTTAAATCCCAGCAAGTCGCTTCACTTCTTTGTGCTACCAGGTCACACCTGGAAACCTGCTTTGGCTTAGTGCACCTCTCCTGGTTAAACAATTTCCTCTTCCCCTTTCCTAACTCGGATGGACTATCGCATTCATTCAGCTAGCGGGCTATGAAGCCCAAACCTGAACTAGAAAGCATCCTACTTTAATTTATGGAGGTGTTGGCAGGTATACATTATTGTATGTGCAAACTTAGAAATCTGGTAAATAATTTTTTGACTCTGTAGTAAATTGGTTGGGTTGGGGAAATCCTACTGTGTGTGTGGCGTTTTTTAAGCTTTTTGCAGATGCCGTTGTAACTACCAGCCAGGTGGACTGTCGGGCACACAAGAGAAAGCAATTGGGCACATTTAATTGATGTATAAGTTGGCTTTTTCATTACAAAGATCCTTCCCAGTCGTGATGAAAATTAATTACGAGAATATGAAACATTTTTTTAAGCATGAAAACTAGGATGATTTCAAATAAATTTTTAATAAGGAACTCTGAATCCCGAATGCAAGTCACTTTAGATGGACAGATCTCTTCAGTCATCAAAAAGAAGTGGATGGTAGTCCTTAACCTCCAGAAGGGGCCTTTCATTCACCTGGGATAGACATCTGTACTTACCTCCTTTATGTTGGGACTGAGAATGGCAGAGCACATTAGTGGATTCCTGAACAGATAATTTGTCCTTTAACTTGCTGCATTCCATATACATTGGGAGGTAAAGAATAAAGGAAGAAGTCCGAAGTATAGTATATATTGAAGACAGCACAGGTAATATAAATTATTTGGGGACTTGAAATGGCTTCTTTTAATGCTGGAAGCTGTTTAAGAGTAGTTGCATGCATTTGGGGCAAATTGCTAATGTTTATCTGGAGTGACTTTTTTTTTTCTTTTTTCCTTTATTATGGATATTGACTTCACAATTAATACCTTTTGAGCACAATATGGCTCTTTTACAAAGGTTCCAAGTCAAGCAAGACATGCAACAAGATGAACAGTGACTAACATCAGAATAGGATATGCAGGGTTACAACATTTCAAATACAAAGTTACTAGGTGCAGTTCATTTGTAGATCGGGATCTGACAAGTTCTCTACCTTTCTGATGTCTGCAAGTCTACCTTCATAGCATAATAAGGCTGAGTCAGGATGTCGAGGGAGATGAAAAAGAAATTGATCAAAAGCTGGGGAGGCTAAGAGATGGAGGAAGTGAGTAGGGGGAAGTAGTGGAAAGGGAAGGAGAGGACCAACTTCTAGACAATTACTTCATTTGGGAGGGGTGAAGCGACTTAATTATAAGCAGAATGATGGAAGCCATTTCAATGGAACTGTTATAAGTACTTGGGGAAAATTGCAATTATTGGACCTAAAAGCAATCCTGTCTTCTTAACACTACCTGTTTTGTTGGGTTGGGGTACATAAAATATTTGTAGCTGTTAGGGTGGAAAATGGCCTGCCATCTTTTGGCTGTCCGTGTATGCTCTTGCAAGGCAAACCTGAAAATGGGAATACTTCCAGCTGTCTTGCCCTGTGTAAAGACTGTTTTCATTTTAGGTGACAGGCTTACCCCTGGGTACTTCAGAGATTTTGTTTTAGTTCAGCTGCATCCCAGAATGTCAGGAGTAGTATCAACTACTAAATTCACTAAAAATACCACCAACAGCTTAATCTCGTTCAAGATCAGTTGGCATTCATCTGTATCCCCCTCCCCTGGGTCATGCCTGAAAATAGGCAGGATTTGTCTAGTGCACTTACCCAGTCAACAAAAACTAAATAAATAAATAAATAAATAAATAAAAAATATTATGTGTACATTAACACAGTTATACAAGAAAAACATAACCAAAACAGAAAGACTGCCTTTTTCTCCTAGTTAATGTACCTACACCACAAACACACCCCTCCCTCAATGCACACTTCACAGTACACAGACTGACTGTTCTAAATTAACATTCAAAATCCACACACAAACAATAACAAACACTCGATAATATGAGCACAGAAGGATTTCCTACAATTGATGTACTACATTTTGAGCAAAAAAAGACTTAAAAAGACATTTTAAACAGCTTTTAAAGGTTTTGAATCACAGAGCTCTGAGAGCAAACTGTTTTCAGCTACCACTACATGCACACTACCCAGGCCGGAACTGAGGCTGTGCAGAAAAATCTAGAGCCCATGTGACCTGCGATCCCATTAATCATTGCAGAATTTCATTTGGAGTTCAATTACAAGGTGAAGTGAGGTGAATTACATTGATTTCAATGTACTTCACCTTAAAATTGGTGAAGAAGTGGTATGGGGAAGGACCAAAAGTTTCACGAGTCCTTCCTGACTTAAAATGCATATAAATGAGTACAATGTTCATGCAGAATTATGCACCACATCACTCATCCAGTACTCTGAAGGGAAGCCAAAGAAACTACTGTGATTTAAATTACAGATGGAGATTTGGCCCTAAAGAGATACAAATGCACAGACAGTTTAAGATTGCACTGCACACTGAAGAGATGCAAACGCAAAGGCACAACACCTAACCAGTGCTCACCATCAGAAATTCAAATCTGCAGGAGGGGCAGTGTACTGCAGTAACAGTCACTAGTACTAGTACCAGTATAGATACCACAAAGAAGTACAAAAATCACACAGCTGCAGTGGATATCAGGTTCACATTGCTGAAATTACTATGTGGCACAATAAAAGGTATCTGATTTGATGACACTCATCACACACACACACACACACACACACACACTAAGTAATGCATAGCAAATTAAAAACTTCAGTAATATAACTACATATTTTAAATAAACTAAAATTATGTAGTGCTGCACCACAACAATCAGCAAAAACATTTCAAGATTTATTGAACATATTACTGTATGTACATTAACACAGTTATACAAGAAAAATATCACCTAAACAAAAAGAACTGTCTTTTTCTCCAAGTTAATCTACCTACACCACAGATATGCCCCTCCCCCAAAGCACACTTCCACTGTCTCTCAGTACACATTCAAAATCCATACACAAACAATAAACACTCAATGATATGAGCACAGGAGGGTTTCCTACAATTGATAAACTAAAGTTTCAGCAAAATAAAATACACAAAAAGGCTTTTTTAATAGCTTTTAGAAAGTCTGAATCACAGAGAGTTCTCAGAGCAGACTGTCTTCTATAGCTTCCTACACACTCTACCCCAAACTGAAGCTGTGTAGAACAATCTAGAGCCCATGTGACCTGAAATCCCATAAATCACTGCAAAATTTGCCTTTGGAGCTTAAAAACAAGGCAAAGTGAGGCGAAGTACATTGTTTTCAAGGTACTTCACCTTAAAGTTGGTGGAGTAGTGGTTTGGGTAGGCAGAGTAATGCAAAGTCGTTGTTTGCAGTGGACTTCGTGTTACCCATTATAACGCAAAGTACTCCACTTCAGATTGCAGAGCACCCCACGAATTCGTCTTCGCTCCACGAATCAATCCGCAGAGTAAATTGAGGTCACTTCACCCATCTCTAATCATCATTAAGGTAAACAAAGTTCATAATGGAAAAGCTTGGGACCAATTGGAATATGTGCAAGAGAGCCAAGTTCATGGCGGGTACCCTTCTTCAATAGTACAATTCCACTCAATTCCAGAGCTGAGATGCAAAATCCAAAATGGAAACAGTACAAACCAAGCTGCTTAAATCATAGTTACACAGTTCAGTTATTTATTGATTATATATCCAATAGCCATGATTGTTCAGCTATAATATAATGATGAGGAATACAAATTAAGTTATATATGATAGTCAAGATAATTAATAATTTACTAGCTAGTAGGAATGTATCAGACTTAGCCATTGCCTGTTTTACTTGTTATCAGACTTTGGAGCAGACTGGTAATTGTGATCTCGGGCTCAACTTTACACTTTGGAAACTTATCAGAAGCAGCAATGCATTAGACTGTGTGATTTATTTATAGAATGTAAATATCCACAAGGTCTATGTTCAAATAAATTATTTCTATCTTATTCTTTACTTGTACTGTCATTTTTTCTGTTATTTTTTCAGTTTTTTAAGCTTTAACTGATTGTTAACTTTTAGTAGGTATACATTGCAGGAATATTAATTGTGCATTCTTCTGAAATATGATGGCTCACTGAAGAGTTTATATCTTTATTTATATATGACACTTGTGATTATTTTTATTACTTTTATGTAGATCCTCTCTCTGATGAAGCCCAGTAAGGGCAAAACATTTGGCACACTTTGGGGGATCACAGCTATTGGATATATAATCAATACATAACTGAACTGTGTAACTGTGGTTTGAGTGGCTGGTCTTGTACTGTTTGAATTTTGAATTTCACTTCCCAGTCACAGAGCTGAGTGGAATTATACTTAAGAAGAAGGGTATCCACCCAGAACTTGACTCTCTTGGCCTGATTTTGGAGTAATGTGAAATACTCCTATAAGGGTGGGTGGACTTCATGTTTCTGAAAAAATTATCTCATGGGCTATTTAGCCCCGGGACACTACATCCACATCAGCATAAGGTTGGATGTTCTGATTTATTACCATTGTCATTATAATATATTGTTTATCTCACTTTTCTTTTTGTTGACTGTATATTGATGTTTTTGAGGGCACAGGATTATAGAGGCATGGGTAGCTTTGCAGACATAGATGCCAGTCTTGAAACTAAACATCCTACATTTGGATATAGTGAATTACAACCAAAGTGACTATTTTCAGTCACACCTTAAATCTTGAACTTGCTTCAAGTGAAAAATAATTATTATATAAAACAGAACAACATAAAAAAAGGATGATAAACTAGAATGGCATGGGATTACATTGGGGGAATATATTAAATGCAAAGAACACCTAGGGTATTTAGGGTCTTGATTGAGTACAACCTGGAAATTGAATCCAAGATATTTGATGAGCTCTGGCAGGGCAATATAAATGGATGTTCTATTGATTTTATGTATGATCTGATTGAGGCTGTTTTAGAGGGTAGAAATAATCTGGCAGATGAAGTAAAAAACATAAAATCTACAAGACCAGTTAAAACTGAAGACAGAGGAAAAACAATTTAAAAGAAGAATTTGAAGGATATTAAATTGGAGCTTGAATAGTCTGAGGAAGATTTGATTAAAACTGAAATAAAAAAGTTAAAGAGAGAGACATAAATGACTATCCTTTAAATAGGGTATACTCTTGGAGGACTAAGGCTACATATACGGAAAAAAAGGACACAATAATGATACAGATAGCTTAGAAAACTGCATAAGGAAAATAGATAGAGTCCCACAATATAGGCAAAACCCTCCAGAGTTATTTTTTTAGAACAAGAGGCCCCATGAAGAGATTTTGGGAGAATCACTAGCCTAGGCCAGGCCTCATAGATATTATACAAGAGCATAAGGGCCAGTTTTTGAATAAGAACAGGAATGTTATCCTCCACACAGAGGAGGAGGGAGAGGCAGAGGAAGCAGAGAGATGGGAGGAGGGGGTAGAGAATAGGGAGGTGAAATCAGGGGACAGAGGATGTAGTGATATTTAACTTTGGTAATAGGACTCTAATCTCTGCAGAGATTTCAGTTTTAACTAAGGTATTATCTCTCACCATACAAATCACCAAATAAATTTAAACAGATGGTGGATTTACACTGTTTTATTAGAACAATTGGACTGAAGAAATAATTTAGTGGTGAGACCCCGCTGGATCGCATTATCAGGGATATTAAAGAAGCTAGTTACTGTAGCTCTAATTACAATCTACCTAAAAGTAAAATCCTAATACAGATGCATATGTAACATCGGAATTACATGATGCTGAAAAGCTTTTAAAACTACTCGAAGAGCAAAATATGAGACATAATCTCACCCAGGCAGATGCAAGGGCATTGCAGGATCTGGAAAATGATAAAATCATTGTTTTTAAGCCTGATGACATGGGTGGAGGGATTGTCATCCTGGACTCCACTCACTACATTAGGATGTGTGAAGAATTACTTAATGATGAAGAAATTTATGAGGGCTTAACTGGTAACCCAACTGCTAGGATTCAACAGGGCAAAAAAAATGGTATTACAGGAAGCTTATGAATCAGGACAGTTACATAAATGGCAGACATAATTTCTAGAGAGTAATACCCTAAAATACCATGAATTGCCTAAAGTGCACAAGTATATCAACAATCCTGCTGCCAGATCCATAGTCTTTGGGATGATTCCATATTAGAAAATATTTTCAGATTTTTTAATTATTTTGCAGGAACAGCAGTGGTTCAGATGGATAGTTAGACAAAGGATACTATTAATGTACTGTCCGTAATAAAATCACTAAATAACACTGGATTGTGGGCCATGTATTTTGTATAGCATGGATGTCAAAGACTTATTTTCATACCACAAAAAATAGCCTACATAGCCTGGAGTTAGGACTCAGAAGGATACAGAGGGAAGACATGCCACCTGCCAGCTTTCTTCTTGAGCTAGTAAGGCTAGTTCTTTATGAAAACTGTTTCCATTTTGAAGGCCAGTACTACAGACAAAGAAAGGAAACAGCCATGGGCAGTACCATGACTCCCACATATGCAAACCTTTACATGGATCTTTTTGAAATGCAATTCATCCTAAACTTATGTAGAACTTTTTCTTTTCAACACAATCTAACTTTACAAATGTTACATTGATGATAAGTGATACGTAACAGGGATCTGTGGAATACATGATTTATTTTCACAAGAGCTGTTTGACCTTGAGTAACCTCATGAGTGTCTTACGTCACAAGTGATGTGCCTATGGTCAAACAGCTTGAGTGAAAATAGATCACGTATTCCACAAGGTCCCTTTTATGTATTCCATTTATGCAATAGGGATCCTTGAGAATAGTGAGGGAGTCTCTTTCAAATTGTTTATTTATTTAAATTTTAATGTAAGCTTACATGGACATTTTGAGGTTTTCCCAGTGTAGCTCCACTTAGCATGGTGGTTTCTAAACAGTTGCTATTGATGTCTCAACTTTACATTATGGCCAGTGCATAATGTAAAAGTTTGATGTACAGTTCTTCTGTTTTTGCTTTTTTTATTTTCTTTGGATGGGGTGCATTTGTTTATCAAGAAAGTGAATACAAAATGAGTTTTCTTCCATTTTTTAGCTGATTATAAACAAATTGAAAAGGTATCAATAACTGAACACCTCTTATTTTGTAAATCTTTTTCAGATGAATAGCTTTTGTGCTCAAAGTACAATGCTATCATTTTTTTTTTGCAACTCAGTATACTTTATTGCAGATTTTCAAACAATATAATCAAAAAAATCAAGAAGGGAAGGAATAGAACATAAAAGATAGAACAAAATCAGGTTATCATCCCCTCTTCCCATATAAACCATCATCCCACCCCTCCCACCTGAGGTGCACTAGCCTTCACAGCTAAGTAGGCTGAAAAACAAATACTTTGAATCTAAATTATTGTGAAAGGTAGGAATAAAACTCTGTCCAACAATTCCCAGTATCCAGTGATTGTAGGGTGTAGTTTTGGATTGCCTTTTTGGCAGAAATTGCAGTCAGGTACACATGCATCCATTCTGAAAGAGAGAGGGGCCTCCTGCCAAGCCAGTGCCTAACTATAATTAACTTTGTATCTAAGGAGATATGGGCAATATAGTATTTATGTGCACAGATTTCAATACTAGAATAATCTACCACAAGGCTTATTTTAGGAGTGAAATAATTAGTGGAGCTGAACAAAGGGGACATTTTTGTAATAACCATAGACCATAAATGTTTGGCAGGTGGACATTCCCATAATATATGAAACAGGGTACCCTCTTCCTTTCCACAACTTGAGCATACTGGTGAAGGCAACATTGACATTCAAAATAAGGCATGTGGTGTATGGTAAAGATTATGCAGTATATGAAACTGCAGCTGTCAAACCCTGTCTTGTTTTATGAGAGCATAAATATCAGTCCAAGTTGTCTGCCAGTGGGGATAATTCCAAATAAGTTCTAAAAGTTTATGCCAGTAATAGGCAATTGGGGAAACTGGGGCACATATATAAAGTGATAGAGCCTAATAAATCTTAGAAATGGCCTCTCTTTGATTATCATTTTTAATTTTAAAGTTATTGCATTTGTACGTTAAAAAAGTGCAAAAAAATATCTGCAGTTTTTTGCTAATTATAAAAATAACTGAAGGGTATCTATAAATGAAACACTACTCATTTTGTAGATATTTTTTGTGGTGGACAAACTTTATGCTTATAGTGCCATGCTATCATTTTTCATTTTAAAGTTATCCACATTTGTTTGTTGAAAAAATGATTAGAAATTGAATTTTATGCTGCTTTCTTGCTAATTATCAAAAAAAACTAAAAGGTAATATAAATGAAACACCACACATTTTATAGATATTTATGTGCTGAACAACGTTCATGCTCACAGTACCAGCTATCATTTGTTGTTTTAAAGTTATTCACAATTGAATATGGTTAGTACTGCTACTGAGGCTGAACATTCTAAATGAGTTCTGAGTGCTTGTGCTGGACCTACTGACAAAACAACTGTGGGAATAAACGCTGATGATAGAACAACTATGTACATTTATACATTTACGTACAGTTACTCAGATAAATGGATTTCTCACACTCCATTTATGTCCACAGCTTTTACATAAATTATCTAGATTGAGAACCACCATGCGATCCAACTGTTCTAATCATGTTTTAATTGGTTAAAAGGGAATTGAAAATATACACTGATAGCAGTTGAAAAATAGATCACTTTTCTAGATCTATTGATCTACCAAAAAAGCAAGGAAACTCTATACTTGACTGTATAGGAAGAACAATGACAGAAACACCTTGTTACATGTGGACAGCTATAACCTGAAGCATTTTAATGAAAGTATACCATACTCCCAAATGTTGTGGGTAAAGAGAAACTACAGTGATGACAATGGGCCCTGTTCACAAAAAGGCATGAATGAGGTGCATATTGGGGCTTGCAGCTCTGCACTCATGGGATTTCCACATGAGGGCTGCATTCAAGAACACTGGTCCCCACCTGGCTCCCATATGTGGCCCCACCCCCCTGACATGCAGGTCCACAGGGGGCAGGTGGATGCGGAGCAGCAGATCCAGGCAGGCAGGGACCCACAGTGGATCCCTTGCATGCAACGAGTGCCATGTTGTTGGCTGGCATACAGAGCACCAACCATGCCGAGGTGGGAAGGACCCCATTGGCCTGACTCCCATCCTCCCAAAGTGCCCCAACAGCAGAGGCTGCATTGTTGGGGGGGTATTGTCCCCTGCCTTGTCTGCCACATCTGGAAACAGCTTCCCTGGGGGGCATGAAAATAGCCCAAGTGGTTTATGGCTACCTTCCAGATGCAAAGCTGGAAACCCTCGCACACAGCACTCTGCAGTGCTGTGAATGTGTGGAGTGTTTGCTCACCCACCTGCACCACCCCTAGGCCCACCCCTGTGTGGAGCTCCATGATCAGCTGGGGGATTGGGAGCATGGGGTAGCACATTGGCATCCTGCATAGGACAGAGGGGGTGCAGTGATCTCAGGCAGCTGTATGGTGGTTATGTGCCCAACTTACACAGTTTGTAGCCTTTGTGAATAGAGCCCAATGAGAGGCAGCAACATTTTTTGATCATGGCTAACTGATTTTTGGCTAGAGGGTATAGTGGAAGTGTAGTCCACAAAGTAATTGTTTATGTCAGGGATGATATTGAAGCTGGCCACTGTAGGGACCCAAATGACAGAAGTTGTAGGCTAGTGTTCTCATCAGGATATTCCACTTTCATAGAACCAATTAAGAAACTATCTTAAAGCACTGGGATATGTTGAAACCCATATCTAACTAAATGCATACCCATTGTTGATTCCAGAAAAGTAAGCACACTTAAAGACAGGCTGGTACATTTTGAGTCCAAAAAAAAAACATGAAACAGGACCAAAATTGTTATTGGGGCCTTGGAACTGGGTATGAATCCTTGTGGGAGGTGTATACATGGCTGGAATATGTTCAGAAAGGTGGAAATACAACATCCTAACAGGAACACTAAGTCCCCATTTAAACTTTTCTTAATTGTGATACGGACCATGTCATTTATGTTGTCATATGTTCCTGCTCAAGATATTATGTTGGCATTAAAAAAACACCAGGCCTCATTGACAGAGAATTAGTGGGTATAAGAGCTCAGTTAGAAACAATAATGAAAGTTTCCCAGTGGCACAGCATTTTAATAGAGAGGGACACAATGCGGCTTCGTTATGCTTTTGGGCAATAAAGAGATTGTATTCTCCCATCAGGGGTGATGACTGTGATACAGCTCTGGAAAGAAGAGAGAAGTATTGGATATATACTTTGGACAGTCTTAATAACAAGTATGGCATGGATGAGGAGGAGAACTAGGCCAATTGTCGAGCCTGTTGTGCACTTTTTATTATACTTATAAGGGAGGCAGTATAATACTGAGGGTTAAGGCTCTGAGCTGCAGATCTGGAGACCTGGGTTTGAATCCCTAGGTGTATGCTGTGCGATTCTGAACAAGTCACTTAACTTCCTTCTGCTTGCAGGTTGCTTCTGCTTAGTGTGTTACTCCTGGTTAAACAATGTTCCCTTTCCCTCCCTTTTCACTTTATGAGTATGCTATGCAGACTACTGCAATTGCACACCTTACCCCCCCCTATAATTTGCTTCTTTTTAAAGCTTTCCATCAATCCATTCCTTAACATATTCCCTGGCTTCCACCACTCCATTTCCTTGTCTTCCCCAGTCATCTAACCTCCATGCTACTTGGTTTCAGAACAACATTTTGATACTGAATTGTAATCTTCGACACAGTGGGCACATTTGACTTGGTTAACCATTGAGTAATGCTGGCGATACAACTATATCATTTGTTGCATTGGGGAATTATATTTCAAATATAACTATGTCTTATGTGTTACATTAAGCTTTCTAGTTGAACTGATAACCTGTTAAGTTATAAATATATTTTATTCCAAAGCATTCTCACAAAAAATACATATAGCATTTCTGACTATTCCTGATAGTAGAACATTTCATTTTTCTATAATTCCAAACACACACACACACACACACACACACACACACTTCCTAAATGTTCCTTGGATATGAGGGGTCCGTGTCTATAAGTTTTTTTTCTTTCTTTTTTTCTTTGCTAACATAGTATCTAATGAGAAACATATGGTTTCTCTGTAGTGCACCCCACACACACACACACATATACAGCAGTGTCTTAGCCTGGTACTAAACACATTTTCAGGGGGTTTCTAGTTAACTTATGGTTGTATATGGACATACATGTGGCTACCTTTTGTAATACGCTGTACAGATTCATGATAAAATATGTAAAACCTTTTTTAAAACAGTAGAGGTTCTTACACTGTCAGATGGCTTTCCCTCTGTGTGGGTTGAACCATAGTCACCAAACAGATCTCAGAGCTTCAAAGTGTCTGCATGGTGAAGCAACCTCCTAAATGCTTCCAGGTCACCCCTGAAAACAGGCACTTGTGCCTAGTGGGCCTAACCCAGTTACCAAACACACACACAAAAAAAAAATAAGGCAGTTCAGAAATCCTGAGTCAAAAGCATTTACAAATCTCTGCACTTATATATCCAGGCCAACAGGGGGGAATGAATAAAACTACACACTACTAACAACCTGGAGGGAGGGGGAGCATAGGAGGGAGGCATGTGTGCAAGGTAGGTGGTGGTGGTGCAAGGGAGAGGAGAACTGGGCTTTGTGGGGTAGGGGATGGAGGAGGAGGGACTCAGGTTCAAGATAGAATGTGTGTCATGAGTTCAAGAGGCAGGGACAGAGGAGGTGGAGGAGGGACTCAGGTTTGAGTAAGGACTGTGTATCAGGGGTTCTAACTAGAATGGTGTGGCAGGGGTTAAAGGGGACAGGGGTTGGTGGGCAGGGATCGAGGAGGAGGAGGAAGAGGGATTCTAGTTTGAGCAATGGGAGGTGGGCCTTTGCGGAGGAGAAGAAGGAGGGACTCAGGTTCAAGCTAGGATTGAATAGCAGTGGTTCAAGTGGCTGGGATGGAGGAGGAGAAGTGACTTAGGGCATCAAAAGGGGCATATTGCTTCACTTCCAGGATCGAGCACACATCACTTTCAGGAAGGACCCAGAGAGTAAAAGCTGGTGACCTCTTTTCTGCATCCCTCCCAGTTGTCAGGAGAGTCCCACAAGGCTCCATATTAGGTCCCATCCTCTTCTCCCTGTACATCAATAATCTTGATATATATTTATGGAAGGTGTACAAAAACTGAAATACATCAAAATAATGGAAAACAGGATTGTAGTCTTGAGGTCTGGTGAATTTGGGGGAGGTGTAAAGTTTGTAATAAATTCAGTGTTGGGGATAAGGTTTATTTACCAGAATATATCTGTCAACAGTGTGGTGAAATTAAAGAGCTAAAATCAAAAATTCTTGAGTTGGAACTGCAGCTGAAATGTTATCAAACACAAGACATTAGGAATTAATGAACACAGGTGGGGGAGCATAATAACAGAAGTGAGCAAAAATGAAATAGAGGTGAGGAACTAAAGAATGAGTGGGAAATACAGGTAAATACAAGTGCAAAAAAAGGGGGAGGAGAGCAATGACCATTCAGTTAGCACTGCAAAACAGTTTTGGCTTATTAACAGAGCACGATGTCTCTCAAGGAGTTCAGACGATGATTGATCAAGCACTAACACCTGGTAACACTGAACTAGTAGAGGTACAGAGTAGAGGTGGGGAGGGGCTAGCCAATGAAGTACAAATAGAAACTAGTAGCAATTGGGCTGTAATAGAGGGAAACCAAGAAGAGTCAGGTGAAGAGAGAGGTAGCGACAATAATACTATACAGAATGTCCAGGATAAAAGGATGGATGTTGATGACAATATAAAGGAATGGATGATGCATATTATTGGTGATTCTATCATCAGATACAGTGGCGTGAAAAAGTATTTGCCCCCTTCCTGATTTTCTCTATTATTGCATATTTGTCACACTGGATGTTTTCAGGTCTTTAGAGAAAATGTAATATTAGATAAAGGGAACCTGAGTGAACAAATAACACTTGTTTTTTTTTTAATTTCACTTATTTAATGAAAAAAAGTTAACCAACACCAACTGGCACTGTGTGAAAAAGTAATTGCCCCTTACACTTAATAACTGGTTACATACATTTAGCTGCAATGACTGCAACCAAACACTTCCTATAATTCAATATCAGTCTTTCACATTGCTGTGGAGGAATTTTAACCCACTCTTCCTCGCAGAACTGCTTTAATTCAGTAACATTTGGTAGGTTTTCGAGCATGAACTGCTCATTTCAGGTCCTGCCACAGCATCTCTATTGGTTTAAGTCTGGACTTTGACTAGCCACTCCAAAACTTTAATTTTACTTCTTTTTAGCCATTCTGATGTGGACTTGCTTTTGTGTTTTGGATCATTGTCTTGCTGCATGACCCAACTACGCTTCAGCTTCAGCTGATGGAAGGATGACCGGACATTCTCCTTAAGAATTTTCTGGTACAGAGCAGAATTCATGGTTCCTTTAATTATGGCAAGTCATCCAGGTCCTTAGGCAGCAAAGCATCCCACACCATCACACTACCACCACCATGTTTGACTGTTGGTATGGTGTTCTTACTATGGAATGCTGTGTTTGCTTTACAGAGACATTATGGGATCCATGTCATCCAAAAGTTCCACTTTGGACTCATCTGTCCATAGAACATTTTCCCAAAAGGCTTGTGGATCATCCAGGTGCTTCTTGGCAAATGAGAGATGAGCATTTATGTTCTTCTTGGTTAGCAGTGGTTTCCGCCTTGCTACTCTCACATGAAGCCCATTTTGCCCAGTCTCTTTCTGATTGTGGAGTCATGAACACTGACCTTAGCTGAGGCAAGAGAAGCCTGCAGTTCTTTGGATGTTGTTTAGGATCCTTTGAGACTTCCTGAATGATTTACGCTGCGCCTTGAGTAATTTTGGCAGGCCGCCCACTCCTGGAAAGATTCACTACTGTTCCAAGTGTTCTCCATTTGGAAATTATGGCTCTCACTGTGGTTCGATGGAGTCCCAGAGCCTTAGAAATAGCTTTGTAACCCTTTCCAGACTGATAGAGGGCAACAAATTTTTTCTGATCTTTCAGGAACTTCCTTTGATCATGGCATAATGTGCTTGTTGAATCTTTGTGCTGTAGCAATGACTCTGATGGTAGGGTCAAAATAAGTGAGATTTATATTGAGCAGGGCTGGCTGTAATCAAGCCTGGCTGTGTTCAATCAGCTGACTCTAATTATCCCTTTAATTGGGTTGATTTAACTAGGGGGCAATTACTTTTCACACAGTGCCAGTTGGTGTTGGTTAACTTTTTTCATTAAATGAATGAAATAAGTAAAAAAAAAAGTGTTATTTGTTCACTCAGGTTCCCTTTATCTAATATTATATTTTGTCTAAAGACCTGAAAACATCCAGTGTGACAAATATGCAATAATAGAGAAAATAAGGAAGGGGGCAAATACTTTTTCACGCCACTGTATACTGATGCCTATACAACAAAATGGGTTAAAAGATATAGTAACGAGCTTGTATCTGCCTGGTGCTACCCTCGCAGCTATCAATACTATAATCCCTAAAATGGTTAAAAAAGGGATAGGCACCCCATTAATCATAGTACTTGTGGGAACGAATGATTTGTATATAACTAGGAAGGATCAAATATACTTACAATTAATGAATATTGAAAACACAGTGCAGAGAATAAATGCAAATGTGGTATTTTCTGAAAGAGTACCAGTTCCAAAAGCAGGTTTTAGGATAAATCAGAAACTAAAAAAATTAACAACTGGATGAGGAGGTGGTGTACTATAAATAATATGACATGTATAAATACATGGGAAGAGTTTGATTTAAATACACATTACTTTGCCCAAGATGGAACACAGCTAAGCAGAGGTTGATCAAAGGCCCTGGGGCTATGCTTCAGGAAACACGTGGACCAATATTTAAACTAACTATAGGGGAGACAAACAAAGTAACATCTGAGTACATAGGCAATAGGATAAAAAAGATAAAAGGAATAAAACTGTTACTAGTAAATGCTAGGAGTGTGAAACAGGAGGTAGACAAACTTGGGTACACTCTTGAAATAGATCATATAGATATCTGTTGGTTAACAGAAACCTGGCTGAGAGAAGATGATTGGATAGATGAGATTGAGGGTTATGATTTTCTACATAAACCTAGGGTGGCAAAAAAGGGGGAGGAGTAGGAGTATATGAATCTTCAGATCTAAAAGCAAAACTTGTGGGGCCTGAAAATTCTGTGTTGAATAAGGTAGAACAATTATGGTTTTCCATTTAGATGGGTAAGAGAAATATAAGGGTAGGGATATGTTATAGGTCACCTAATGTGACTAATCAAGAAAATGACACATTTCTTGATTTATTGGATAGTGAGATGATAACCAGTAATACCATTATTATGGGGCATTATAGTGTCCCCCAGATACTATGGAGGTCAATGGAGGTTGAGGAGTTAATTGAAGAAAAATTTGTTGAGATATGCCAAATAAACTGCCTTAAGCAGATGGTGTTTGAAAATACTAGAGGTCAGAGTCTTTTGGACCTGATCCTGTGTAACATAGATGGAGGAGTAAGGAATATGGAAGTAGTAGAACCATTTGAGAGTAGTGACCACAACATGGTAAGAGCAGAGTTAATGGAGACATTCCATAGTGTCCAGGAGGAAAACAGTTATAAGGGATTATAAAAAGGCAGACTATGTTAAGATAAGACAAACCTTAGGAACTTATAACAGGAAGGAGTTGGATGGTAAATCCCTAGAACAATCTTGGAGAGTTATAGATAAAGTGCTTCAAACATGTATACAGAGGTGTGTCCCATTAAAAAAAATATAATAAGAAAGCTAGGGTACCTAAATGGATGATGCAGACAATATGAAGGCTGATAAATAAAAAGAATAAGGAATATAAGAAGTACAAGTTAAAACCTTCTCCCAGTAGATTGTTAAAGTACAAATCCCTAATAAAGACATGCAAGTTAAGTATTAGAAGAGAAAAAGAACAGGCAGAATTTGATCTGGCCTCAAAGAAAGAGAATGATAAAAAAAAAAAAATTCTATAGTTATGTGGGTAGCCTAAGGAGGAGTAATAACAATCAAATTACTGGTATAAGGGATCAGGAGGAATTAGTCGAAGATGAACAGGCAATGGCTAACCTGTTAAGTGCATATTTCCAAACTGTCTATATTAAGGACATTAGTGATCTTGTAAAAGAAAACAATGTCATGGAAAGTGAAGGAGTGACAGAATTTCCAATCATAACAGTAGAACAAGCAAAGGGGAAATTAATGAAACTTAATAAATTTAAATCTGCAGGACCAGATGGATATAACCCAGCCTTCCTGAAAGAGCTTGTGGAAGAATTGTCAGTTCATTTGATTGCTCTTTTCAATAAATCATTAAGGGAGACAGCAACTCTAAAGGAGTGGAGGATGGCAAATATTACACCCATTTTTAAATCAGGTGATAGGACTAGACCTGAAAACTATAGACCCATAAGCATAACCTCTACTGTTGGGAAAATAATAGAGGGTGTTATAGATGAATTACTGGAAAAAAATCTAAAAGATCTAAAACATCTGGACATTTCCCAGCATGGGTTTTTAGGTGGAAAATCCTGTACTACCAATCTGTTGCATTTCTTTGAGCTGATGAGTCAGGCACTAGATGCCTGGCTACCAGTGGTTGTTGTCTATCTGGATTATATGAAGGCCTTTGATTCCATATCACATGGTGTCCTGATTGGGATCTTGCAGGAAATGGGAGTTGAGGGCTATCTAAGAAAGTGATAACAACATGGTTGTGTGACAGAAGTCAAAGAGTTCGGATTAGAGGCTACCTGTCAACATAGATGACAGTGACCAGTGTGGTACCCCAGGAATCTATACTGGGGTCTAAGCTCTTCAATGTTTTGATTTCTAACATGCAGGTGTCAGAAGGAGTCTGGATCTGAAAATATGCAGATGATGCTAAAATGGGTAATAGTAAACAATAAAGATGCTGCAGCCGTATTTCAGGAGCAATTGACCATTTTGGAGAATTGGGCACAAAAACAAACAAACTGGAGTTTAACATTACAAAGTGCAAGATTATACATTTTGGGCAGAATAATAGTAGAGCACAGTATAAGTTCAATTCACAAATTATTATGGCTACAGATAGTGAGAAAGATCTGGGGGTAATTGTCACTGATAAATTAGACTTTGACATTGACAGGCACAATAGCGCTAGTATAAGTCAAGCCAATAGGATCATAGGCAACTTATTGTGCAATATTAGAAGTAGGAGTGAGAAGGTTATGGTGCCCCTATACAGATCCCTGGTGAGACCTGTGCTGGAACTTTCCTTTTAGCTCAGTACAGATTATTATGGGAGGTAAAAGGGTGGAACAGGTGCAGAGGAGTTTCACTAGAAAGGTTGAGGAGGTGGTGGGTTTAGAATATGGTTCCAGATTGAAGAATCTGAGACTGTATTCAGTGACACATAGAAGGATAAGAGGAGATTTATGTTATGTGTATAGCTCAATGAGTGATGGTCTGCTATGTGAAGCAGCAGGATTAATCTGGAAGGAAAATGTGAGGATGGGTACAAGGGTTCATGACAAACAATTGAGAGGTGAGAGATGGGTCTATGCATGAAAAAGGGCTACCAAAGTTTGACATTAGTGTCATTTTTTTAACTCTATAATATAATTATTATTATAAGTATTTCTTAATACTTTCACTCACCTTATAAAAATGTAGTGTGGTGTGGGATAACCGCAATTTTGGGGTCTGAGAAGAAGCCTCCACAAAGTTGCACTTGTAACGGGGGACATAAAAGCAGGACTGCACATGTAACAGGGGACATAAAGGCAGGACTGCACATGTAACAAGGGACATTAAAGCACCACAGGCACACCACTACCTGTCTGCACACAACATGGAGGCATGCCACCACCCATCTTTGGATAACATGGAGGCATGTCACCACCCATCTGCTGACAGTAAAAAGCAGTATGGTGCAGTGAGTTAAGGCTCTGAGCTGCAAATATGGAGACCTGGATTTGAATCCCACAGCCCCCTAGGTGCATACTGTGTGACCCTAAGCAAGTCATTTAACTTCCTTGTGCTCCCAGGTTGCACCTGCAAACAAGCTTTCAGCTTAGTGTGTCTCACCTGGTAAAATAATTGGTAAAAAAAAAAGTATGGAGGCATGCAGCTAAATACCTGATGGAATATTTCAAAGAAGTTCATCATTAAAGTATGCATTCTAATGAGGGCATCATCAGTCCATATCACCAGAATAATTGTTTTCACAGTAAGGTTTTTTTTTTTTTTTTGCTAGGCAAAGTTGTGTAAATCCATAACACACATGAATGATATGGCTGACCAATATGGCCCAGAGAATAATGTATCCTAATTAGGGCACCATTACAAGCAGCATGGGGAGAGTGCTTTTTAACATTAAGCTCCACCCCTCCAAAAACAGTGACCGTATGATTTTGTGCTATGATTAACAATATGCTGTAGTTGACCTGCAATGCAACTGAAAATCCACAAAGGCACAATAATAAACACTTTAAAGGTGCAAACAATAAACTGCAGCCAGTGCCAGACAAGTTAAGTAATACAGCAGCATCATCCAAACACCATCTGAATCACAGCACACAAACCAGCTACCCCACCAACATTAGTCAATGCCTACTTAGGCATACAACTCAATTTTTCATGAACAGGTAATGGTGTAACAGTGTAGTAAATACATGGGTAATATGCATAACTGGTTTTTTTTTGGGGGGTTGGGGGTTGTGGACATAGTCACACATAAAATGGATTTTGCCAAGATCACCAGCCAAGTAGAAGCTAACTGTCTGAATACAAAAAATGCATATCTGGGATTGTTTGGTGATTTTGAAATTTAAACCAAAATAACAGGTAGGGTTACCATGGTGGTGGTGTCCAAGTTAAAAAAATGAAATAAACAAATTCATTTTGTTGATGTTTTTGTTTTCAAATACCAAAATCCTAATCCAATGTTCAAACAATCACAAATTTACTAACAAAGATGTTCAAATTACTAAATGACTTCTTAAGTGAAGACAGAAAAAGGAGAAAAACATAATAAACGCAATACAAACCATGCATCATCCCATCTGCCAAAAAGAAAGAAAAAGTAAAATACTGAACCCAGGCATCCACAGATCTGCCAACAAAATGGCAGCAAGCATACACCCATCTGGTAACAAAAGGAAGCCATGTATGCTCACACACAGCTGCAGACAAAATGAAGGTATGCAGCCATTCGTCTATAAACAAAATGGAGGCATGCATCAACCAATCTGCAAATCAAAATGGAGGCAATCATACACAAATCTGCAAATAAAATCAAGACATGCATCCACTCCTCTGCAAATCAAAATGGTGGCAATCACACACAGATCTGCAAAAAATGGAGGCATGCATCCACCCATCTGAAAATCAAAATGGAGGCAATCATATACAAATTTACAAACAAAATGGAGGCATGCATCCATCCATCTGAAAATAAAAATGGAGGCAATCATACACAAATAAGCAAACAAAAATGATGCATGCATCCACCCATCTGCAAATAAAAATGGACGCAATCATACACAAATCTGAAAACAAAATGAAGGCATGCATCCACCCCTGTACAAACAAAATGAAAGGAAGCATACACCCACCTGCAAGCAAAATGGGGGCACACATCTAGTCAGGTGCAAACAAAATGGAAGCATGCTTCCAGACATCTGCACACCACAAAACATACCACAGGGAGTCAGTCAGAAACTGTCATCAGACCTGATACACACAGACCAAATAGTGCACCACCACCCCTCTAAAAAAAAAAAAAAAATCGGTGACCACATGGTTTGGTACCCAGATTAACAATAAATGCTGTGGGTGCCCTGTGATGTACAATGACAAAACAGAAGTGGTGCACCCCACTAATAAAGAAGCCAGTAACAAACACATTATGCAATGTAATAGCCCATCACAACCAACGTCAAGACTGTGCCAGTCTCACCTACCACTTCACCTAAATTTGTGGTTGCCACCAGCCCAGTGGCATGGATGGCTGAGACATCTGTGCTTTTCCTACTATGATGCCGGTGACCAGCCAGCATGCCATGGGCAGAAGCGCGCACTACACGGCCTTTGCCAACATTACTCGCTGTACCCAGGAAGAAACACAAGACAAGGAAAAATGAGGCCCCAGGTCAAGCAGAATGATGACAGCCACCTGCCGCAGGCCCCAACTCTGAATGGCACCCCACATAATCTGAATCCTAGTCAAGTTGAGTTTGAGTGGGGGGGGCTCCTCACTGCCCTGCCACAGAGGGTAAACTGTGGAGGAAGAAGAGATTAGCTGCCTGATGTTGGGATGTGGAGTTGGGTGGGAGGCTAAAAAATAGATGCCAACAGGTGGGGGCCCAAAGGAGAATCATATAGGGTGAAAAGAATAAAATTTGTGGTTGCCTAATTTGGGTGCACCAAACTAACATGCACATCTGATCAAGTCACACCTCTCAGCTGTACTGCATCATGAGGAACAGTTCCTCATTGTATTCACAAAAGCCCCTTGTTACACATTGAGAGGGTTTGTCCAATGTTCAACAACTACATTATAAAGCAAAAATGCATAGCAGTTCATATGAAAAATTTATTATTTATTTAACTGCAAACTTTGTGAACACAGAGGCACACATTTCAACAGTGGTCTGAGCTTCTGAGTAATAGCTTTGGTGAAGTGTTCCACATTCTAAGTGACACTGTTTCACATTTGGAGGATGTACTGAGGTATAGTGCTCATACAACTCTTTGGAAGGAAGAAGCACACATTCAGGAGTGTTGTTGGGTTGTACTGACAGTGCCCAGGTAAATACAGAAAATGCTTTTTTTTTATTCCAAAAAGCACATTATACTATGGACATAAATAAATAGTCAATGAACTCATCAGACTGGCAGTTTACCACCAGTGTAAATCTCTGATAATCAATGGCTGTTGATGAACAACTAATCCTACTCCAAATCCTAATTATCTGCAGCATAGGAATAAATACAATAAAAATAAAACAACAAAGCAACCTCTTTAAAAGTTGTATTTTATCATAGTAAAATCAATCTTTTAACAACCCCCAAGAAAAACAATCATTGTGACAGCAGTATGTAAATAACCATCCCAACATATGAAAAGCACATTTAAAATATGGCATTGGAACCAAAAAAAAAAACAAATATCAGCATCCGAAAATAAAGAGCCAAGGATTAAATCCAGGTACCAAACCCTCCCTAATAACCAAATAATGTAATGTGCTAATCCCAGACACTCCACTTAATCTCTATCCCTCCCCAAAATTGACTGTAACAGCAGCATGTAAAATACAGTTCCAACACAAAAAGAGCATTTAAAATAAATCTTAGTAAATTAGAAAGTTGACCTATACAACCTTCTTGTCAGCTCCTTCAAGACGACCTCTTGGTGAACAGGGACCTAAAGAAGTTCAAGGTCCACAATTCACATTTTAATTCAAATGGCACCAGAGTGTGAGTCCATCTGCACTATTACTGAACCCCACCCCCCAACAGCTCACTTACATTATCAAAACTGGTAAAAAACAAACAAAAAAAAAAACAAGTTTTTTTTGGCAGCAGGCATGATCAGTACAGTACAACACAAATTGCATCAAATTGCAAATTATTACAAAAGTTCAGAGCTAACACAAGGGGACATTCATAGCTACACACAAGACCACATCTTTAGGGCTTTCTGGAGGTGGGTGGGAATCAAGGAAGCACAAAAAGGAAGTGTGATAAAGAGAACAGGATACAGAATTAGTTACAAAAATATTTTTATTGCCAGAAAAGTCTAGTTAAATGACACTGAGAGGCTATTTCACACACATGGGTAGCCATGTCACAAATTAGTACACAAATGTTCATGCATTTTGACTAATGAAAATGCATTCTTTTATTATGGAATCATCTGATTCCATTAATGTTATCTTATATATCTCTCCACCTAGGCTACTTAAAAAGCCCATATCAATGACTATATTATACTCAAAATCCTGCATATGTACTGTATTACAAACTTTAGGATCCATTGGAAACCCCTTTTCATGCATGGAGCCAGATATAGAATGAGTCAAAGAGGGAAGTGGTTTAATCAGAGGGTGGTGAATGTTTGGAATGGTCTCCCTAAACAGGTGGTGGATGCTAGCAGCTTGCCTAGTTTCAAGAACTTGCTGGATAGGTATATGGAAGAAATAAATGGAGTTATGTCCACTGAGTTAGTAGCAGGTCCCTTATATGGCTCTTGTAGCTTATGGACCTGGATTTATCTATGAACATATGAACCTATCCCAGTCCCATTTGCATTTCTTTGCTGATAATACTGTACTGTATACATCAGACCCTAGACTGGCTGAAGTGAGGGATGTACTCCAAGCTGACTTTGCACAACTAGAAATCAACCTAATCAATGCCAAACTACTCTTCAATGCCAAGAAAACTAAGGCCATGATCCTTGCCCAAAACACCACATCCACTTCCCTTGCAAACACACACAAAGAATTCATCACTACCTCCCTAGGTGAACCCACTTAAATCACCTCCAAATTCAAATATCTTGGTATGTGGCTAGACAACAAGTTTTCCTTTCATGACCACCTCGATGATCTGGCAAAGAGGCTAAAAATTAGGCTAGGTTTCTTCTCCCATAACAAGTCACTCTTTCCATGGGATACCAGAACTAGGCTGGCCCAGGCCAATTTCTTGTTGCTACTCGACTATGGAGATCTAATCTATTCCTCTGCAGTGGCCTCAGGACTCAACAAACTAGATGTCCTCTACCACCACACCATATGGTTCATGACAAACCTACCCTACCGAACCCACCATTGCGATTTGTACCTAGCCGCTGGCTGTACATCACTCTCAACTAGATGCATGCTTCATGCTGGTATCTGGACTCTTAATCTACTCCTGAACAAGCTCCCAAACTATCTCACAACCCTTTTCCATATTTCCCATAGCACCTACTCTCTTAGGAAAAATGACCCCCTCCTCCTCATCGATGTACCAAGAACTTGCACCTCACTCAGCAAGTGGACCATATTGAGTGTACTCCCAACTATCTGGAACTAGCTCCAAGGCATACTGAAGCTTCCCAGTACTGTCCCTGGTGGCCTATTTAAACGGTTGACTGCAGCAAAAATAAAAGATAAGTGCAGCTGCTTCTAAATCTGAGCTCACTGCTCTAACCCTAGCCCACTGCTTCCTCTTACTTACCTAGAAATTAGCTGCCTTGATACTCCAAAACAAGCACTTTCTTCCTTTTTTTCTGTACTTGTATTTTTCTATGTCATTGTCATTTTTATGCAACATGTCAATGCTGGTCCATAATTCTGTACTTGAATTATTACTGTTTTTTTTTCTATTATGTAATCTGTAACTACCTGTCTGTGTCAAAGGACTTCCTTTTGAATGAGCTTGTTCTATGGAGTTTTCCTACAATAAACTTGAACTTGAATATTCAAAGTCTGGACCTGGTTATTGGAGCGGTATACTCTTCCCCCCCAAAGTGAAAACAGCATTATTTGAACTCTTCTTTCTGGAAATTTCAGAACATGTCCTACATAGGAACATGATCCTGATTGGATACTTCAATGCAGCTTGGGGTGGAGGGCCCTCGGGGATCCATTCTTGAGGAATTTATCAAGCCATTACATCTGGAACAAATAATTGATTCCCCCACTAGAAAAGGGTCTTTACTTAGGCTAGGTAATATACTTGACTTAATTTTTGTTACACTGGACTTGACCTTAGTGCACAAAAGGATAGATCCTCCCAATTTGGGTGATCATAACATAATTACCTATGAGGTGAGGGTCACTAAAGACCCTGAAATAAGAAAAAGCCCTACTTATGTCCTAAAAAGATGTTATAAGAAATATATTCCCATGGTCTTTTTGGAAAACATCTGAGCCTTACACCTAGACAGCATTGTTCTTATACCTGATTTGGAATTAGTGGTCGAAGATTTTTCTAAATCTTTCCTCAGGGACTGCAATGAATGCTCACCCTTAAGGACAGTTAAAGTTAAGACTTACAACCTTCCTTGGCTGACAGTTTCATTAAAACTGTTACTGAAGAAAAAAGATAAATTATGGAAAAGAGCCAATTGGACACTGGACCAAAATCTTTGGAATAAGTTTAAGGAAGTAAGAAACAAGGTTAAGCAAGAAATTAAGAAACTCAGGGAGCTCTACTATAGACAAAAGATGAAGAATACAACTGAGCCAAAAAATTATTGGAAATTAATAAAGAACATAATAAATCTTTGCCAAGGCCAAAGAGATCTTCCTCTGATAGAAAAGGGTAAATTAACAACCCAGAATAGGGCAGTGGAGCTTTTAAATCATTACTTCATTAACTTACCCTACCTACTGTATCTGATATATTAAATTCACGGGGGTGCAGGAACATAATGGCCTATTGAAGGCTCAAAAACCAAATACCTTAACCCCAGAATTTAGGTTTAAAATGATCAAACCAAGGGATGTCCTGGCTGAAATAAATAAACTTAAAAACAATAAAGACAGTGGCTTGGATAATACTGAAGTTTGTTTTTTAAAAGATTCAGCCCTGGAGGTCTCTCAACCCTTAGCCCATCTACAGTATTCAACTTGAGCTTGACACAAGGTACTTTCCTTGGTGTATGGAAAAAGGCTAGAGTTATTCCCATTTTTAAGGGAGGAGATCCTTCCAATCCTTCAAACTATAGGCCCATTGTGCTGTTATCTATTACACCTAAACTACTAGAATGTTTAGTCCATTATCAACTAATTGGATACCTACAGCATAACAACAAATTAACTGAAGCTCAATACAGATTCAGAAAAGGCAGGTCCACAGAGACCATGTTCATGGACTTTTTTAATAAATTTATCACTCCCTTGGAGAGGGTCGGTCCATGGGCATGGTCTTCATGGACCTGTCCAAAGTGATGACTTAGTGAAACATGGCAGACTTTTCACTTGCTTGAATGCAATTGGAGTAAATGATGAACCCCGAGTATGGTTTACATCATACTTAGAAAATTGTTCTCAACTGGTATCTATGGGAATCTTTAACTCTAGCCTTGCTTCCATCAGTAGGGGTGTATCTCAGGGGTCCATACTGGGCCCCTTGATGTTCTTGATTTACATGAATAGTCACCCAAGATCCATCTTCTGCTCCCAAGTAACGTTGTATGCTGATGATACAGTCATTGTTGCAGAGGATTGTGATCCTAAAGAAATAGGGTTTAAACTTCAAGCAGATTTTGAAAGGCAGGAGCAGTGGTTCAAGTCTAGGGCACTACTTATGAGTCTGAAAAAGACTTAATGTATGCTTTTCTGTTCATAAAGGAGAAGCATACAGATTAATCAACAAATTTCACATGTAATCAACTATAGAAATGGCAGGGCTTTATCCCAAGTGTCAAGCTATAGATACCTGTTAGTACATTTTGATAAAAATTTCAGCTTTGAGACCCATATTGATTTTCTTGACAAGAAAGTGGAAAGTAAACTGTGAGCTATGAGATGCATATCCCATTGTTTAACCAGAAAATATAGAACACTGGTGGCTAACCAACTATTAGTCCTTCTTTTGGACTATGGTAGCCATATCTTTAACAACACTAAAAAAAGAAACTAGAAAGATTAGATGTAGTCTACCATAGGATTGCTAGATTTGTTCTTAAATGTTGCTTTGATGTTCATCATTGTTCATTATACAGTGCCCTTGCATGGAGTCCACTTCAAAATAAGAGTGAACACAAATGGGCTACTTTACTGTTTAGTAGTTTGAGATATAAACAGCCCAGCATATTAGTCAATTCAATGGAATGGCAACATCATAACTATTCCTTGAGGGATAATAAAATGTGCATAAAGATACCTAAGGTAAAAAATAGCTTTGGGGAAATGTCTTTTAAATATTAGGCAGTGAGGGCTTAGAATAATTTTCCTAGCCATTGGAGGAACTTGTCCTTGTCTACTAATGTATTTAAGCAATATATAAATCCAAAGTTGCATGTCTGCAGATGTTAACGGAACTATATGTAGTAATGATGTATCTGACTGTCCTGCTGAAAGTTATGAATTTGTAAGCAATTGTGTAACTTTCTACATTACCTTGTGCTGTAAATTATTTTGCAATTTCATATGCAAATTTTTACTGTAATTGATTTTTGTAACCACAGGATTGCCAATAAAGCAGGGCCCTTGGGCCTATGGTAAAAAATTGCCTGTACAAATAAACTACTACTACTACTAAGAGGTAGAACATGATACCGAAACTGATAATGATATTAATATGTATACCCTCAAGGAAAGAAGGAGAGGGAGGACATGATAAACTTTCAAGTACCTCAAGGGAATCAACAAAGTCCAAGAGGGTAGCATCTTTCAGAAAAAAGAGATGTGCAAGAACAAGTTAGCACAATTTTAAGATAGAGGGGGAATGACTCAGGGGCAACCTGAGGAAGTATTTTTTCAAAGGGAGGGTGGTGGACACATGGAATGGCCTTCCTGAGCAGGTTGTGGGATCAAAAACAGTGAGGGAATTTAAGAATGCATGGGACAGACATAAAGCAATTCTAGTGGGAGGTAGAAGGAAGTAGGCAGTTGGTAAAACTAGGATCTGCAGATTATGCGATAGGTAGGGAAATGGGCAGACTGGGTAAGCCAAGTGGTCATTATCTGCCATTAAAGTCTATGTTTCTATGAAACCACCACATCAGTGAGCCACAGGCTAAGAAAGAAAAAGGTAAGAAAAAGCAACAGGCTAAGAAAGGAGACAATGACAAAAAGACTTGCCACATAGAGGTAAGTTCATGTTTGCTTTAAGCATTAAGAAGTGCGGGGTAGAGACATGCATACATATTGTAACTAAACAAATGAACTAGAAGTGGAATAAGATCTACCTATAATGAGTCACAGGACCAATGCTGTTTTTCTTTTGCTTTATTACAGTGATGGATTTGGGGTGGATCAGCAGTCATATTCAGACAGCATGGATACTCAAGTCTCCACAAATCTACTGCTTGACTGTGTTTGCTGTTTTAAAGATACAGATGTACTGCAGTTATGAATGAGATGTGTGAGGGCAAGTATGTTAGAAACACAGAGTGCAATGGAATGTTGCAAAACAAGACAGAACATGCACTGATTACAACACAACCAGAACCATCATCTTCTACTGAGATTAGACAGGGTCGCTCATATGAAAAATGAGGCACTAGTATTAAGCCCCACAAAACTTGACCATGATATGTATTGTAAATATGTTATGTACCATACCATCCATAGCATAATTGCTGCAGCGATAGAGGAAGGGAAAGGGAACATTGTTTAACCAGAAGTAGCACACTAAGCCAAAGCTTGTTTCCTGATGTGACCTGGAGCTCAAGGAAGTTAAGTGACTTGCTCAGAATCACACAGAATGCCCCTAGGTGGCTGTGGGATTCAAATCCAGGTCTCCAGATCTGCAGCTCAGAGCCTTAACCCACTGTGCTATACTGCCTCCTTACATTGTGAAATGGTTAATGCCTGTCCTATGTGTGAAATAGATGACCCTACTGTAGTCAGAAAAAACATACTTGTATCCTTGATGAATTGGTGGCTAGAGAAGCATACAGAAATGTTTCTGAAGCCATACATATAAGGCAACCTTTGCCTCTCATTTTAGCCATAGCTATGAAGCAGCAGGGGGTTATACATGACAAACAAGACCCTAGAAACTATAAGTCACAATTTAAATTATGAGAAAAGAGCTGTTGACCCCATGTGGTTACTTATATATATGTTCCATTATACAGACAGAGACATTAGAAAAGAGACCAGGGCAGGATTCTCAAAGAAAGCCAAAAATCCGGCAGCTGAGGGAAAAAAGCCTGCAGCACTATGGACCCGCAGCTGCAGGATATTCACAGAGGCAGTAGGCACACATGCGGAATATTGCAAATAAGCCCACTTGTGGAGTTCCACACGTGCGGGTCCGCAGCTGCGGGAGCACATAAAAAGAGCCTCAGGGAGGTACAAAGTTCACACCCTGAGGATCAAAGAAGGAGAAGCAACAGATCATTAAGGATCAATCCTAACCAGCAGCCAGAGAGAAGCCAGCAGCATGCCACACAGCAGTGAGCTGAACAGCAGCAGCATGCCTACCACTTCATGCAACAGCATGGAGTACCAGCAGAACAGAAGCACATGCAACAGCTCCCAGCAATGGGGAACCTAGGGCAGCCCATAGCTCAGAGATGGCAGCAACAGCGCAGCAGCACTACAGGTAAGAACACCAACAACAGCCAGGTGTGTTCACAGTGCAACAGGCACATTACCAACTGCCATACATGCCACATGTGCCAATACAGCAGCAAGCCCATGCACAACAGGCAGCATTGTACTCCCAGCAGGGGCAACAACACCAGAACCTGCCACAGCTGCCACAGCAGCACCCCCAGACACAGCAGCAGCAAAGCACACTGCCACAACCAGTGGCACCACAACAGCAGGGCCAGCAGCCAGGGCCAAGCAGCAGCCAGGAACACCAAACAGCAAGTGCTACAGGGAGCAGAGGCATGCGGGCAGCCAACTGGACACCACGAGAGGAGGAGGTGCTGGTGCATGAGGTTGCTGCCAACTATGATGTGCTCCACAGCAGGTCAAAACCAAAAGCAGCCAAGGCAGACAAATGGGACAAAATCTGCCAGAAGGTGAATGCAGTGGGCACAGCAAACAGGGGATGTAAAGGCCCTGAAAAAGAAGCAGGATGACATCCAATGAAGGGCCAAGGACAAGATGTCACAAATAAGACGGTCAAGCCAACAGACTGGTAAGTCAAACTGTTGCACATCAATTGTACAGCAATGGTCATGTAGTGTTAGTCACAAGGTAATCACTGTTGAGGAGGGTGACCACTGTGTATGAAGTGAAATGTGAAACAGTACCCACTGAAGCAAGATGTATACCAGGATAGCAGACAAGCTGGACCAATGCAACAGACAGGTGTCACCCAGAAAAGCAGATATAAAGTGCAGTACCAGAGCAGCACAGTCTCAGACAATTGTGTCTGACCAATGTGTGGTCAAGGGATGGATGAGCCCATATGAAGGTGAGCTCAAAATGGTGGGCACTAGCAGATGGGGATGTAGTGAGATCATCCAGAGGGACCTGGAGACCCTGGAGGGTTGGACAAGGAGTATGGAACTGAGGTGTTAACCCAGGGATGTGCAGGGTGCAGCATGTGGGGTCAGAGACCCAGCCCATGGCCGCACCTGGGAGGGAGGAAGGGAGCACACTACAAGCCACAAAAAGTGTAATGTAACTGGGGGGTGGTGTATGGCACAATGGGCAACATGGAAATGTGTAGAGGAATAGTGCCAAAAGCACACAGGAGTCTGGGCCACATGGCTAGGGGGGCTATGTCCAGGAGGAGGGAGGTTAACCACCTACTGTAGAACATCTTGGGCAGGCATCATCCCCAGTACTGTGTACAGTGCAGGAGAACACACCACAAGAGGCAAGTAGCACTGCTGGTGAGGGTCTAGGTGAGGGAAACCAGGATGATGCAGGGCATGGAATGGAGGGCCCAAGAGCAGGGTTTTGCCAACAATTGTAATGGCCTCCCTGCAAAATATTCTGTGGGGCCCACTCCCAACCAATAAACCTAAAATAACCAACAGCCCTTATGACATTATTATAGCATATGCTGTATTGTATCAGTCCTGCTGAGCATAAATATTATGTCCATGCCACCCCCAACCCCCTTGCTGACACCATGATCCAATGTAAAATGTTCCTGCCCATCCTTGGGGAAATGAGCACCAAGATAAGTAGATGTTATGAGAAATGGTTCTGTTTGTTCAGTACCCCTTCCCCCAACCACATGACACTGGAGCTGACACAACTACTGAAAGACCCAGATTCAAATGGATAAGCAACCTCCAAAGAGAAACGTGCACTCTTGACTGTGAGAAAATGTTCTAATGCTGACCACTGAGACATTAGGCCCCCCTAACAGTGTGGGCCCTACTGCAACTGCAGCTGTCACCCCCATGGTCACTGCCCAGCCTAAGAGGATAGGCTGCAAGAGTGTGGGCTGATGATGCTGAAGGAGAGGAGAGACAGGGTGGACATGATGGGGCAACAAATGACACAACAGGGAACCACAGCAGTGGAGACAAAGAGATGGACAGACCACAGTAGAGGGCACAACCAGGGGGCATGAGTGGATGCTGGAGGTGGGCCAAGATGGAGTGGAGTGCAGGACACAGTACATCCCTGACAGGGTGGTGCAGCCATGCAAAGCACTGCTTGGGAGTCTGGTAGAGGAGGGCATGTTGAAGGGTGATGGGGGGATAGTGACAAGGGTAGACCCATGCTGATGTTGACCTATACTGGGGGGGAGTGAGCACCCAAGAGGGGCTGCCTACCATGCAGACATGACACAACATGAGGCCCAGTCCTCCTGCTGGCAGTATAGCAGAATGTCAGTACATCAATGTAGGGAAGGTGAAGTAGTGGCATGCAACATGCAGACGATGGGTAGGATGTATGTACACAGAAAGAAATGTAGGCCAAGAAGCATACAACATTGTGTACAGCAGGACACAGCTGGCCATGGCAGGCCACCACTGTGTAAGTAGGACAGGTGCCAGGCAGACTGATGTGGGTACAGAGGTGACCCAACAGAGCAAGTGATACATACACAACAGCAGGTCACAGGCAGCAGACATGGGTGTAGGCAGGCATACGCAATGCACACCAGGGTGTGCAAAATGATATAAGGGGGTAGCACACAGGATGTGAACTGCAACTGTGTCCCATGAAGTCTAACAAACAAGATACTGTACCCGGCTGTACTGTCAGTCATAGGAATGCAATGTAGAAGTGCTGGTCATGAAAATCCCCCATGCACCACAAGGACAATACAACCTGACAGGCTCTGGTCCACTATGTGGGTGTAACAGGGAACAATGCATGACAGTCGTACTCACCCATGCATGACAACAACTGCTGTCATGGGATACAGAGGCTGCATGTATTGTACCAATGAGGTAACTAACATGGTCCTGGTGTATGGGTGGAAATAATCTGCCCACAGTCGTGGGGGGAGGTTATCCCAACAATGGGGGAGAGCAGTGAGGCCACAAAGTTTGCAGATCACAAAACACTGGCTACACCCCTGGCAGCTGAAATGGACAACACAGGCCACGCAACCTTCCCCTGTACTCAGTCAGCCACACATGCCAGCATACAACATGAATGGCAATGCACATAGCACGCCCAGTAAGAATGCCCCCCCAAGCCGCTGGAAGGCAAAAGAGGTGAACAACATGCAATGCCACACCCAGAACAGGATCAAGAATGTGTGCCTGGCAATGGCTGACACATACACCATACCCACACCACATGCATGTTCGGAAGGGAAATAAGCAGCAGCAGCACAAGCAAAGTGTACCATATGCACAGGCTGCACGAAATGGACTGTCCACAACATGCAACAGATCCCAGTGGTGACAACCACGAACACAGATGCACAAACATGCACATGTGAGTAATGCAGCACAACCCAGAACAGGTGCTAACATGATCCTGTACAGGACAGGATAGGCAAATAAGACCTTTCCAGAACAATATGCCCATAACTGGGAACAGACATCTGATAAATGCAATAGAACACAGTCATACAATGTAGTGCAGAACACAGTATCGGATGCAGAACAGCAGGAAGAGTGTGTGAGTCTGTCCCACACATATGCACACTGCAGAATACAAGCAAACAGCAGCCAGCAGCAGGTACACAGCACATGATCATGTAGAGGTAGGGAGAGCTGGACAAGGCCACAGACTGGGTGAACTGGCAGCCGTAGGTGCATGTGAGTAGCCAAACAATCCACACTGTAATAAGACATCTGTGGTACTGAGATCAGTGACACCAAAGTGTGACACACACAACAGTGATGATGTCTGCCAACAAGGGTACAGCCAAGGCAGTACAGAAACATGCCACTGTCCCAGACACCATGGTAACACAGCCCGGTGACACCTGTACAAAGCAATCTGAGTGATGTGTACCACACAGATAAAGGTATGATGCACAGTGCCCCAGCAAAGAACTGTGTTAACCAATATGCACCCACAAATGGTGAGGCAGTCGGGACACTGTATGACCACAAACACACCATATCATGAATGTACTTGGAGATGGATCCTGCCACACTGTGGTATTGGATGTCAACATGTGTAAGGGTGCTGCAAGGATACAGTGAACATGCATTGGACAAGCATGTGTCAATGTAGTTAACATGTCTCAATCTCCACAGGTGGAGGAGCCCGGGATGTACCCACACTCACTGATTCTGAAGAGCGGGTAGTACCATGCCTTTGGGAGGTAAATATCAGTGGAGTCAGCCAGATGGACACCCTAAGCATGCAGCTACAGGTGGGAGGTATGTACACATAATCTGCTACATAAACATGACAAGCAGAGTGTACTATGTTGGCTACACATGCATGGGATGTGGTGTGCTGTGTGTGAGGGATGCTGTGCATACCACACACACACTGTACAGATGCAAGAGGATGATAACATGGAATGTACATGGATGTATGGCTACAGAATGCTAACATGAGCATGACACATGCCATATGTGACTGACTAAGTGGGAATGCATGATGAGGGGTAGCAGCAATGGATGGAGAGACATGAAGATCAGACCCAATGATGCTGCATTCCATGCACAACAATGATGTCAGAGATCAGCATTGTGGTCATGACCATGGACCAGGGAAGGACAGGGACAGAGAGGCAATAAAAAGGGTATGACACAGGAAAGCAACAGCAGCGCAACACATAGTTGGAGGGACATGTAGTATGGTGACTGGTGGGTGTCAATGATCTGTAAGCAACATGTAACACACAGAACTGGGAGGGAGCATGTGCACATGCAGGTGACAGGAAGCAGTGGGTGTGGACAGTATGAGAACACTGCTGCGATGGTGTCAGCAGGTACACGACCACAGAACCAAGAACACAGAATATATGACCAGTACTGTCAGAAACACAGCACCACACATTGTCAGAAACGAACACACAAGGGTGGAAACAGTGCAGATATGAAGTCAACATGTGCCATGAACACAGACAAAAGTCAGCATGGTGATGTGGGGGAAACAGTGACATACATGGCCAACCCCTGTCCTGGGTGCAGTAAGGTGAGGCATGGATGTACATCACAGACACATGGAAACAAGAACCCGAAATGCACTTGGCACGCAACACACACTGGTCACACAGTGTGAGGGGCACATGACTGGACAGGGTGAGAGGACACAAAATGCAGAAGGTGTGGAGTGGCACAAGGATCAATGGAGGTGGGTATCATAGGACCCACAATACTGTCCCACATGGAAGGCCAGGCAACATAACCAGTAGGCCTGCCCCAGGAGAACAATGGTAGCACACAAGTAGGGAGCTGCTACTGGGAAGACAGTAGGGTGTGTGTGCAAATGTGCCAAAGTACGAACAATGTGAGGTGCAAATCTTGCTGCAATAGAGGGATGGCCATGCAGCATTGGCCCTGCAGTGCCAACAGGAGCCACACAGCAGCTGTGCGGTACAGTAATGTAGGCCAGGCAACAGGCCACAACATGCTGTCCCTGGGTGCTGGATACCGACAAGGTGGGGCACACCAAGAGGGATATACATTGGAAGTGGCACACACAGGCCAATGGTTAGCAACAGAGAAAGGATACTGGAGGCAAGTAATGGTGGCAAGGAACAGGAAAAGTGTAATGGCTGTGGACATTAACCTATGTAGATGCTGTGGATGCTGGCATGAACACACACACACACAGGATATGGATAACAGGGAGCAGAGAGAGAGGCAAGCTATCAGTGACATGCCACTGTGCATGGACAGGTAATGTCACCATGTCAGCCAGCATGCACCCCAATAGTATGTGGAGCCGAGCACATACCACCACCACATACACACCACGGACACAAGGTGCACAACGGGTATGTGCCCATACCAACACAAGACCTGGCAAGACACGGAGCCCTGTGTAATGCTCTGTGCCCTGCACAGCAGACAGACCACAGCAAAGTGATGCATGTGGGACACAGTATACATACTGGAACAGTACAGGGCCATACACACAATGCAGCTGGACAGGAGATGTGCACACATGTACTGGAAGAGAAAAAACAATGCCCAACACTGACACAGTTGCCTGACTATGGGATATGAAGTAACAAGGGGACAGACGTGGTAGATAGGGAGGAAATTAACAGAAGTGAAAGAGCAGGTACAATGTCATGGGGATGGTGGTAGAAACATGTCATGGCTGTAGTGGTGTGGGTGCTGAGACAGACACTAGGTGAAGCCAAGTATCTATGTGTGGGAACATAGGCAATGATAATGTGAGGTATAATGAACCAGGCTGATGTGTCAGTAGTATCTGCACACAGCCATGACCCAGGTGGTATGAGTGTTCCACCCCTGCTGCAAGGTGAATGCTGAAATGTAGAACAGGGAATGGCATACTCCACTGCACAAGCATGAGGACTGCATGCAGACTGATGAATACTGTACCTGTACAATGATGAAGGTTCAAAGCACAGATAATGAATGGCACACATGGTGCATGAACAAGTGTTCAGTGCACAACAGTTGGCCTGTGGGAAATTGTGCAAGCACATACTGTGGATGTACGTGTCACTGCCACACATGGGTCTCCACTGTGAATGCACTGTGATGCACAGTACAGCGCAGTGTGGCAGAATGAGTTGCACTGTCACATGTGACTGGAACATGACCAGAGGAGGTGGTGGCATGTGCTATGCAGTGTGTGCTTGACAAACAGCACTGCAGAACTCACAGCAATGTGTCACACCACACATGGCAACACTGTACATATGCATGACACTGGCTGAGGTGGAATCACTTAGGTGTGAAAACAACAGCATCCAAATGGGGGTGAACCCTGAGAAGGTGCACTGGGGTGCCGTGATGGACACCTGGACCCAGAAAAACATGCCTGACACAGGCATATGTTCAGCAGGGGCAGGATACATGGATGGCAAACACACAAGGCCCATAGGGACAGTACAAACTGGAATGATATCAGGGCCATGATGTGCATAGCAGGGGATGTGCAATGGAGCTACACCATGGTGTCCATGTGTGCACAGGGCTGAGTGGACAGGACTGTGAATCAAAATGACCACAGCCACAGAGGGTGGTGCATATAGTGACATGTGTGGCATGATCCACTGACCCACTGAACAAACCCAGCAAAAGGGACAATAACAGTAGACATCCAGACACAACAGAGTGAATAATGCAACTGCAGACATGTTGTATGTATGGCATGTGGAATGTGGAGAAACAGAATGTGTGTGGTAACACATGTAGAGGTACAACAAACACAACACACAGCAACACATGTGAAGACACAACTGCATGGTGAGAACTGCAGCTACACATGTGCCTGACACACCGATCCCAGATGTGAACAGCTGTGAGGGCATTGCCAACACATGAGCAACACATACACCGTGGAGTTGGTGTGTACATGTGTGTAGGGCAACACAATGATTGGCCATGGTCTGCCATGCACACACTGCACAATGCACTGAGTACATGCAGCAACACACAGACTACCAGCAATGCCTGCAGCAGAGGTAGAATGGTCAGACCAGTCTGTGTGAATGCCATCAGCTGCACAGAGAGCAGATATGTCTGCACACCCCTACATGTGGAATGATGTCACCAGTCACAGATGCAGCAGCTGCAGTGGACCATGTCAGATGTACCCACACCTGTCCTGACCATACCCAACCCAGCCACAGTACCCACCCATATCAGCACCCTCGACAGCACACACCATGGTGCAAACCCCATTCCAGTGACAACACACAACCCATGCCCCTCTGTGCCTTCCTCCAGGCAAGTGATGGGTGAGCAGCTGCCATCCACCGGCCTCCTCATGGCACCCTGATTGTGCCCCTGTAATGATCCCTCTCATATCCTTGAAACCCTCTGGCATGTTACCCCATGAGCAACCCCCCTCAGTGAGTACAGCTGAGCACCCTGGGCACTACACATGGATCCACACCCTGCTCTCTGGACCATGCCAGTTGCTCTCCACTGAAACCTCCCTAGGAATGTGACATCCATCTAGAACTGTCACAAAGACTGCACACATATCCCGAGGTGTTGCAGTACCAAACCGTAGTACAAGGGTAGGAACAGTGCCACCCCTCGAGAGGTCATCCTTATGATGATACAGACCAGCATCCTAGTTGCCCTTGGCATTTTCCATGTACATGTCTGGCCAGTGTAGCATGATAAATACCAATACCCCCTTGACCCTCACACACACCAGCACGGAAATGACATACCCACCCACTGTACAATTATGGCAGGCAAACCGTCTCACAGGTGCAGATATGTGCAGTGACCTGTATGAACCCTCAGTGTCCTGATACTGGACAACCCTGTCAGAGGCACAGTAGTCGCATGCAAGGCTACCAACACCACACACCCACCACGACACCTAGTTCTGAGTCATCTGCAAATGGACACCATCCACACCCAAGCACCAGTTCCCATGATTGAGATATAGGTGTGACTAGTGTTGTCACAGCACTGGCTCCTGTACCAACACAGTAATGACACACTATGGGGATAAGCCCAGCCTGCCAACACCACACTGTGAGTATGCTCACAGTGCCTACACCACTTCACTGAACACCACCCGCCCCACCCCCATATCTGTCAGTGTAGCCAGCAGGCCATTGTGGTGCACACACTGAATTGCATGCTGATGCACGGAAAGTGGTGGTCCCACAAATGCAACCCCAGTCTTGGGCCTTTGACGCACACACACACAGATGTAGACAAGGGTAGTACACATACAGTCTGTGCCACAGCAATGCTGCCAATCCTCCACACACCCACAACAGTGAAGGACACTCCAGGGCCCATCCATTCTGCAAACCGCCACCATCATGCAGAGGACAAATGCCAGCCCACCGAGCCACCCTCACACATGTCAGTCCAGTGGAACATGGCTGGAACTGTGATGCACAGTGGTCGTGATGTGTATTGGACACACGTTCCTTAGTACATGTGCAGTGCAACAACACTGTACGCACACAATGGTGGTATATAAGTAATGTGCACTGGTGCACACCACTGTGAATAGATGCCACTGACCCATACACAGAGCCACATACATGCAATGCATGGACCCAGTACAGACATATGGATGTTCATGGGCGTAGCTGCATGTGTGTGTGTGCTCCCATCTGGGCAACAGCATCTGTGATGCGCATGCCAGCAGTGTCGACATACACACCACAGCAAATGTGATGATAGCACAACATATGTGAATGATAATGGAGTAGCTGACAGAGCACAGGCACAGATGGGCATGTGTGACAGCACCAGTGAGAGCACCGTACTGAGGCATGATGCACACTGTCCAAAGTGCTATAGTAGTGTGCCATAGGGACCCTGTAGTGTACCACATGTAACTGTACAATGTCACAATGCATTGAATGTATGCCTTAGGAAGGGATGGACACAACCATGGTCAGGTCATCATGTGTATGTTGTTTTACACCTACATGTGATATTGGGAGTCCAGTGCAACAAAGCCCATTACCACAACCAGGTGACAGCCAGTGACAGCAACAGGTGTACACTCAACACACCACAGCAGCTGACCTACACAGTGCAGCAGGGCATTCAACAGAGCCACAGACAACAGATGGCAATGGTGTGGCAGAACCAAACACGCAGCTGTATGAGGAGGAGCATGCGGACAGTGTCCCAATCGAGAACATTGCCAAGGACATCCCATCATCCACCCTGCACAGGTCCCCTGAGAATGGACACATCTGGACTGTCAATAGGTGACCTTGTGTTGGGGACACCCACATCATTGAACACTCAGCAACAGTCCGAGGGTGCTGCCGATGATGCACAGAGCGACTGTAGTCACAGTGGGGAAGCCATCCTGAATGCAGAGCAGCAGATCAGTGTAGCCATAAAAAACTTGCAGGACACCCTGTCACAACAACATGACAGTACCTCAGAACACACCCATCGTCTCATAGATGCTGTGCAGTCAGTAGTAACAGCAGTGCAGCAAAACAACCAGACACAGTTTCAATTGAGTGCAGATATAGTGGGTGGACTACATGCAATCTCCAGTGCCACAGCCAGGCAAAACACCATAATCCAGCAGCACACTGAACTGTTGCATGCCTTTCATGAGACACAGATGTCCTTCATGAGGGAGATGAGTCAGATGCTGGCAGGGCAGCATGCAACACAGGTGGAACATGTGGTGGCACTCAACAGACAGACTGGTGCAATGCAAGTTATCCAATACACTGACAGCAATGTGCGCACCCCATGTGGGCATGGCTGAGCCACTGGCCATGCACACAACAATGCCTGAGGAGTCCACCACCAGGGGGAAAGTGTCTGCCCAAGTCAGCACCCGTTGCCCACCACATGCACATGGACCCACACATGTACAGACACACACAGTAGGGCACACTATGCAGTCACATGATGTGATAGCACATTATAAATCAGCTGCAGGTGTGGATATGGATAGGGATGGGCAACACCATGCACCCACACTAAGCGTGCAACATGGGGAGGCCCAAGATGCCACAGCACAGTACCAAGGCCCCTACCACGCATGTGTGATGGCAACCATGGTGGAAACACCACAGACAATGCAGGTAGGGGACAGCAGCAGCACACAGTCTGAGCCCATGTCACAGTTGCAACATACCGGGGACAGTGGAAGCAGATAGGGACATGCAGGCACAGGGGAGGCATGTACTGCGTAGGTGACAGACACGTCACCAACTGAAACCTCACAAGCAAAGCAAAAGAGAAAGATGCACAACACTGGCAAGAGGCATGGTGGCAGTGATGGGACACAGGCCTCACAACAACAGGGACAGAAGAGACAGCTGAATGTCCATCATGCACAGAGGGCAGCACAAACAGACATCAGTCAGGGCACCCAGGACACACAGGGTGTGCCCACAGCTGAGCAGGCACCAACACCAACAGCAACAGTGACAGAGCCCCTAGCTGGGACCACACAGACACAGACAGTGCCTGAGAGGGGAGAAGGGCAGGAAACAGTGAAACATGTTGGCAGAGGACGTCCATCAAGGAAGCGGTAGACACTGTGATGTCATGTGGCACACCACACCACTGAGTGCTGTGCTGCACTGCCAGGGACAGGCATACGTAACACAACATGGATCACACAGATGCAGGCCTTTGCCAGAACAAAGAAAGCTGCTTGGACAGGCATGGTAGAGCAGTTATATCATGCTGGAGTCAATAAAGCCCCCAGTTCACAGCCCTGAATGTCTGACTCATGTTGAGCACCGTATGATGGTGTATGTAACTGGTGATGCAAACATGGACAGTCTAGTAGTGCATGGCACCATGGACAGTGCAGTGTTCTGGCATGACATAGCTCTTGCTGGTATGTGATACAGTATGACAGGATCACTGATGGCATCATGCCTTAATGATGTTGCAGAGAGCAAGAAGCCTGATGGATATGTTCACCAGCTACATTATGTGTGTACAATATGGAATGTGACTGTGTAGCGATTGGTGGACAGTGTTGTTCCCCTGTACATGTAATAAAGGTGTGTTTTATTACTATGTGTGTGTGAGACTCTGCTATATCCCAAAAGGGTGTAATGGCTATGTGTAGTTGTGCAGCCTGTGCCAGTCTCTGGCACACTGCTGACACACAGCCATGTGTTATGTGGGAGGACTCAAAAGTGTGTGATGGCACAGACATGTACAGCATGAACAGCACCAGTGCCACTGTGCACATCCCAGACATGTTTCCGGCAGGCTGTATGTGTGAAAACACATGTGCAATACCATACAGGGGCAATAGACAATCACTGGACTGTGGCATGCGCCAGGCTACAGGTGTGTGTCCAAGGGAGGTGATGGCTGCTGGGATGTGGAGGGGTGTGTATGCAGGCCCATGAGGTTTATTACCACATGAATACTGTCTGGATATGTAGGTCACTGACATCACTGTGCCAATACAAGGGGCAGTGTGGATACAACGCATCAGGACCCAGTATCATGACACATGGTGGTGGTCAGGGTGTCACCATCCCTGCAGAGCTGCCCCCCCAGTGACACCATGCCCCATTGGACATGTTGGCCACACCACCCCAAACAGCACATTGGGTGGAACATCAGTCATACATACGTAGATGTGCATGCTCATGGTGATGTGCACATGTGGATATGTACCACACCCGGTCTGGGAACCACATACAAAATAACGCCCCATGTGCTGCACCTGTCCACAGGCCATGCAGTATGTCAAGGGCACAGACAGGACATGCATTGCCCAATCAGCAACAGTAACTGAGGAACACTGTCATGCCTATATGGACAGTGAACATGTGCCCCATGCAGCCTGACAGTGCCCAGTCCACATGCCATGTCAATCATATGGTGCCGGGACATTGTGGCTGATGTGTGCAACACCATGTCATGGTGGTCCTGAATGGGCTGGCCAGTGGATTGCAGAACTGACAGACTGGATAGGCTGTGACCACTGCTCCTGACAGGTATGGCTACATGGTGCACAAAGTAATGTCAGGACCAAGACAAGGTTTATGAATTGTGTTTACTGACTGGTGCACTATACACTGTTTGATAGACATGTGGGAGCATTCATACTATACTATGACGTGCCAAACCAGGTGAGAACGGTGCCTTGACATGCATGTGTAGAACCCAGCAACCATTCACATGGCAGGTGTTATGTGGTCCATGGGTACATCACACCCCAGGTGATGTACCTGTACACTGGTCAGTCATAGGGATCACAATAAGCTACCAGAGATGCCCCACCCAGCAACTACACAGTTGACCCATCATGGGTGCTGACCAATGTGCACACACTCCAACAAAGCCAGCCATGTCCATAGCACCACGGCAGCATGCAAGGGGTGTCCAGTGCTGGCACTACTGGCTGACACTGTTGGCTGCATCACTGGTAATGTTCCTAGAAGCGGTGTCTGATGAGCCTATCCCGTTACCTGGCACGGTGTTGCCTGATTGGACCAGAAACCTTCCTGGCGATGGTGGTGCTGATAGTAACACCTGGCATTCCGCCAGGCAACATCATCATCAGTCTGTTGCAGGTCTACTCCAGGTGCTGGGGAGCGGTGGGACAGGGGCAATGTTGTGCAGTATGCAACATACAGCGATCATCCTGCATACTTCTGGTGTGTACAGTGCACCTACTGAGGTTGAGAGACGAGCGGAACGCATCTTCAGTGAGACCAAAGTTATGTTCAATCACTGAAGTGTGTCCGCTGCCATGCGGCATTGTACCTCTCCTCCTGCTGCATCTGTGGATCTGTCACTGGTGTCATGAGCCATGTCCTTAGTGGATATCTGCTGTCACCTGCAAAGGAGATGGATACAAATCACATGAGACATTTAATGGGCTGTGAACACCTGCATAAGTGCACTGGATTGATGTCTGTACATCCACACAACACCTTGACAACAATGGGATGGCACACACATGCAACACAACACTACATGGCCCTCACTATTCTTGTGGTGTATACATGGCAGGGCACAGGCACACATGTCACTGGTTTCATAGAACACTGCATGACCCATCATACAACATGGGCTAGGTATGGGTAGCACACAATACACACCAGTCCATCATGCTATGCTGGTTGACTGATGCGCCCTAGGGTGGGTGCAGTGCCATGATGGCGACCCTGCTGTGCTGTCCAATCACTGTCACGTATGCACGGGAACCAGGTATGGGCGCAATATGCTCCTGCAGTGAAGGGCAGTGTTGAATGTGATGGATTCCAGCCCCTGGCCCTGGTCCTACAGCTCACTTGAGCAGTCATCTCCACCCCCTCAGGGAACTGTGTGGCCACCCCAAACCACATACCGTACCACAAGAATTACACTGTGTGATGCAACTACTCCTGTGTTGTGATGTGTGGCAGTGGTCTGATGGGTCAGGGACAGATCAATGCCTGCTGCCATCCCACTGCGGCGCATGTCCACATGTACAGTGGTGTGATGAGGTAATGTCAACTGCCAGTGTCACACCTGCACGTCAGCACACACAGCTGGTGGCTGCAGGCCCAGGGGGATTGTGTCATTGCCTGTCAAGGTGTACAGTGTGCCAGACATGCACAATGGCCATGCAGTTGCTGTGTATGTCACACCTTGGGTGTGGCATGGACACATGCACCACTGCATGCACATGTGTCCATATTGGTAAGGCTGACACCACACACATGTTGTCAAGGAATGGGGGTTGCTGACATGTGCATGCCTGCAGGACAATGCCCCATCACAAGCCAGTGCTGCTGCTGATGATAGGCTATGAAGGACCTGCAACCATACCTGTCAGCCTTACCACACAACAATGAACGTTCCCCAATGTACTGCACAAATACACCCTGCCCCACATTGTGAGGACATGCGCTACAGGCAGTATTGACAGTGTCAGAGTGGCCATGTAAACAAACAGGTGATGCTGATGTAACATTGTTCGAATGATAACATATTCTCTGCACCCATATGTGCCCATTATGCCTATGGTCATGCCTTCTAGGAACAGATGAATCAGTAATGTACATCTTTCTCATCTGTGCCACATTGTGAGAGGCAGTGTAACACATTTGTGGGGTCAAAAGGTTAAGAGGCATGCCTACAGCCCGTGCATGACAAAACAATGGGATTACCGCATGTACGTGAGAATGGCAGACATGTTTGCGCACATGCAGGAATCATCCATGCTTTTCATGCATGTGTGTGATTTCACCATAGAAATGGCGCACGTTCGTGTAAAGTACAGGCACGTGTCACACACGTGCAGTAACATGTGCAAGTGCTGCACAGAGTTACACTGGAATGTGTGAAGCCTGCTGAAGGGGTGTGTCAGTCTGTGCCACATCCAGCCTGGCACAGTCACAGATACACGCATCAAACCATGGCAGGGAGAGGCAGGGCACCAAATTTAGTGATGCAGAGATAACAGCATTGCTGGATCTCATTAGGGATCATGTTGCCATCCTGCTGCCACCTGGGATGTCCTGCATTCATCAAGAAAGAGGGACAGAGTCTGGCGTGCAATTGCCAGGAATCTGTACATGTCCAGTGGTGTGCAGAAGACTGTCAATCAGCTTAAGCATAAGTGGAATGATGTGGAGTGGAGGGAGCTACACTTGTGCCAGCTGATGGCACCTGAACACCAGGAGTCACAGGGGACAGTGGAAGGTGAGTACATGGCTGTGATAGGTGTAATGTCCTAACTGCATGGTACTAGCACATGCCACATCCACATGGTATGGTGACTGTCCTCATAACAGAGTGGCGCAGGCAGCTGACTATAGCCATGCTTGTTTGGTGGGTGCATTCCTGGACATAGTCCATGGTGTGTGTCAGCATGCCTGCACAGCACAACAAATCATGTCTGCATGAGCCTATTCAGTGTTAATACACTCACTGTGTTCACTGTACTGTCCTCAGAACATGCCCACAGGACACGACATCCCAACCGGCAGTCAAGGGACTGCGTGGTAGTAATGGTGTCACCTGTGCCATGTGAGCAGGTGCACCAGTGCTGGTGTGCACCCCACAGGCTGGCGTGTCAACCGGTTATTGGATGCCTGTTGCAGCATGCATCAGGCACAGGCAGACTATTCAGGTGATGCCTACATGGTCACCCCAATGCCAGGACCATGCCATGGTATGGTGTTAACCAGACACGAACCACCATTCTGCCTATGGACACATGCATGCCACTGAGCCCATATCTTGTACATTGCTCACAACACTGTAGTACTCTGTATATACAGGACAGCGGTGCTGGCCTGTCAGTGTGCAGCTCACCCACAGAGAATATAATAAGGGCATATGATGGTGATGGGTGGAAAAGCGCATTCATGGTGCCTGCCATCTGTCACAAACAAACACCTGGTTGGCTGGCACGCCCAACTGTGTCATGGCTATGGCCAGTCAGGATGTGCATGTTCTGGCAGTGTGTGGTATCACAGCTCACAGCCTTGATGCAGTACGGTGGTCACAGTGACAACAGTGGTCATCGGTACACTACACATGCTACATCCACACGGCCACAGCTGTCAACCATCACAGTTAATGTTAATTCTGATATATTTCATTTGGCGCTTATTACCTAAATCCATCCTCAGTCCATGTCCAAATGGTTGTACCTTATCCTCTTAAGTCATGTGTGCTTACTCCTCACTGTCATTGTGATGGCCAGCAAATGATAAGCTGGATATTGAAACAAGCATTACAAATAAAGATATAAGTATCACAGTGATTTAAACATATGTTTAAGCACCTCCTGAGGAAGCCAGTTTTAGTTGTTGAAATGTGAGGATAAGGCCTGAGACTACAATAGAACATAGTTATGGATAGGTTACCTGTCTATGTGGTATTCTTTGCCCCCCCTTTTTGGAAGGAGGAGACTGATAAGATAGACACATCGGGAGAGCAACACAGTCGCTCCTGCAAAAGCTTTCAACAGTGTGCCACTCCTGGTTAAACAACTAAAAAAAAAAAAAAAAAAAAATGGTGAAACAAGGTTACATTACACGGCTATCAAAGTTATTCTTGAACATTTTTTTTAACCATACAGTGCAGGCATGCATAGCCATCCTGTGCACAGCACACACACACTACTACCTATGCAGTTAACATTCAGTCCCACATTCAGGGTACACAAGGGTCATGGTGGGGGTCACCCATCATCCATGTGTTGCATCATCCATGTGTTGTCTACGCTGCCAGCACATGGGTTGTGAAGCTAGACTGGTGTATCACCCTCCCATGTCTGTGCATACCTGCCTGATGTGTGGGCAACAGTCAACTGCCAGCAGTGCTAGCACTAGTCATGTTGTACAGTGTATCACACTAACATCAGTCACTGTTGTGGTGGTGAAGTACCAAATTCAGGATACCAGAGGAGGACACTTGGTCCTCACCTGATAAGCCCATGCCAGACAGCGTAGATACGAGTTATAGTCACCACCACTCTCACAGCTCATTTACAAGGTGGTCCTGGGTAGGAGAGAGTAATATGTTAGTGGATAGTAAATAACCACAACAGGATGAGAGGGTACATGAAGAAACATGGCAGCTGGAAAGAGGGCATGTACCAAAAGAAGGTGGACATCTCGGTAACCCTAGGTGTAGGGAGTGTAGTGAGCATGGAGCTCTGTGGACAGGTGCTAGTGACCTGCAATGCTTTCTCCACATAAGTGTGTCAGTGTCAGGGTGACACGCACAGAAGCCAGGAGAACAGGTTGCAGCAAAGTGCCACACAACAACCACAGCCAGTGACCTGCAGTTCAACCCCATGAGTAGCATCTACCTTGCATCATAATATTGGGGGGGTTATCAGGCAGTCCCAGTCATGCCTGCCTGTTGTGGAGGCACCCTGAGTCACAGTCACACTCTGTGCATGTGTATAGTTGCACATCGTACTGTGTGGTGTGGTGTCCTGTGAAGGGGGGACTGACCACTGGCAGTGGGACTGGTGCCATTCCACTGGGCATGTGTTATGCATGTGCAGGGGTCCACAGTTGTGTGGTACGGTGACATGCACAGGAGGCCATGCTCTGCTGGGGCAGACATGGGGGTTGTTCCTGTATGGACACTATGCTACAGGGTGACACGTGAAATACACCTATGGTGTCACAGTGTACACAGGCCCCATGGTGGGCAGGGTTACACTGTAATATGCTGCACATGTCCCCTATACCCAACAGGTGTAAGCCACAGTGTGGGAGCACTGATGTGGCATTTGTGTGGGTTGCACAAGTCTGGTTTGGCTCTGTTGCCACAACTGACGGTGGGGGCATCACATCCACATCAAAGCCACAGCCATTCTGTGCAGGTGAGGCAGACCTTTGTGTACATAGCATAGGATGCCCATGCACATCACCCGGATGCGGAGTGCCATCTATTGTGGTCTGCCACCTGCACATGGTGAACAGCTGCCGGAAGGAAGTGCACCATAGGTGCTGACTGTTACATGTTGCTCAGTGGTGTGTGGGATGTCAGTATGTAGGCCATATGGTATACGCCTTTGGATCCATGTGTTACCCGCAGTGGATGTGGCCCACCCTCTGGCACTGACACAGTGGAGCTGAGCCAGGTGACGCAACAGGTCAGCAGTGAGAGGGTGCCGCGGACAGCGGATACAGTGACTGTGAGTATGTTGGGACTGGCTGTGTTGGAGTGTGTCACAACATGCAACACACGGGCATGACTGCAGGCCATGGTGGTGATGTGGTGATATGGTACCCGGTGCCACTGTGCTGTGCAGCAACTCGCTATGGACGTACCAGTACACATACCCTGGTTGTGTGATGGTGTGAGGGACATGCCTATGTCCTATCCACCTGCTGAGAGTGTGCGTCCTCACCTCCTGGGTTTGTCACATTGCCAACGGCACTGCTTCCTACTGTCCCATGTCCCTGTACACAGACTAGGGGGCCATGGTTCAACATCATGAGTGTTGGTCAGCTGGAACAGCTGCTGTAGGAGCCGACACTACAAGGGAATTGCTCATATGTTGCTGAACAGTACAACCATACGAGGGATATGCCGCGGCGATGGCCTGGGGCAGGTGTATGTATCATGATGGCCGCAGTCGGCCATTCAGCTGTGCTAGGGGTGACTGGGGTATGTGGACAGCTGGTGGGATTTAGAGTGCATCCAGGGATCTATCACATTGGTCATGCCATATGGTGTACCATGATGGTGGTCATGGTGGTACAGGGTATAGGACCAGCACAGTGGCATCGGGATCGCTGTGCCATGGACCATGCTTTGGGGGGGGTGAGTGTATTAGGATGGCTGATTTATTGTTAGGATGGGATGTATGCACATGTACACAGGTGTGTGGGCATACATAGGGGTGTGTGCATGGATGTTGGGGGATCGACAGCACGCACAGCATGTGTCCACTGCACCTGTACCCTGCATTGTGTGGCCCTCACACATGTTGCATGTGTCATGAGGGATGCCCTGCATGTGTGATTGTGTGATAGTCTGTTGTCCTACACGAGACATGGCTCTGACATGGCATGGGCTGCTTGTGTGGACACATGTCCAAGTGACATCTGTGTTCCCCTGTAGTTGGCCAGGTCACTGTCAGCATGTCTCTCAGGACCAGTGTCTGTCTTGTGCAGCACAGCCCTGCACACAGTGTGTGTCCTTGTCTGTACACTTGCACCATGTGGTGACTACTCACATGTGGGCTGCCTAGTTTTGCAGGTGCATCCAGGAAACTGCTCCACACTTGTTCCCTGTGGTGCCTCATGGACAGCAACCTGTACAGTGATGCAGTGCCATTGTGAATGTGTCAGTGGATCCCAGGACAGGTGGTGACATAGATTCCTCCTTGACCAATGTGCATTGTCAGACAGGGGTTCATGGCCTGTACCCAGTGTATCTGCTAGCTCTTTGTTGCTGTACGGTTGTAGTGCATACAGGCAGTATGAGACACAGTGGTGTCCACATACCAAACAAGTGCCAGCACACACAGTAGCAGTGTAGGCTCCTTGATCTTCCATGTCTGCTCCTGACTCCTGACCCTGAATGTCTACCATGGCTATCAGGCTGACAGCTGCCACTATGCCCTAGTCCACTTCACCCATCCACCAGGTGGCCTTCCACATGGTAACCCCTTATCTATCCCCATCCAGCAGACAATCAGGCACAGCCACAGTAGTATCCGACACCAGCAACCTGTGCAGTGCATCACATGGATCCTCCACTCTGTGTGTGCTGTACCACAACCCCCTTCCCCTGTGTTCCCCCATGATCCTACATCCAGCTGTATCATATGGTTTGTACCCCCTACGTGAGCACCTGTGGCCACATCCTGGCCTACCATTAAGACTCCATTGTGTGTGGCCATGTACCTCCATCATACCCCTACAGCCTTGCTCCCCTGCTGTGTAGGTGGGTTGTGCTTCCGTAGGTGCTCCACACATGTCAGCTTACCCCTGCCCTGGGCCATGTGGTGTGCACTCCCCTGGACCCATGCAGGGGGCAGGTTGTCCCTACACAGGTCCGGCATCCACCACTGCGCACTGTACTCCTGTGTGTGGTCTCATCAGGCTGGTATATGGCAACGGATACCCCTGATGCTCATAACAGTGCTACCTCTGTCAAGGCAGGCTACCAACTGTGCACTCCTCAGCACTGCCCCAACCTATTCCTGTCAGTGTCAACCAGGCCTCCAGTGTGTCTTTGACCTTTAGTGACCTGCACCCTCTTCAGCCTCAGGGTGTACACATGGATTGGGCTTCCATGTCTAGGTGTAGCACCATACACCTGGAGGGGTTGCATGCCACTACACTACTGTGGGATGTCCTGTCCAGGGCATCCAGCCCCTGTTGCAGGGCCTGTCTTCCGCCCTCCCCCTCTGCCACTGCTGCCAGATGTGGGACATCTGCATTGTGTCTGTGTCTGACCCTGATTCCCACGCTGCTGACGTACTTGTGGGCATTGTACAGGGATGGCCACCATATATATGTGCAGTCTGTGAACTGTGTCCTCCCTCCATGGCTATGTGTGTGCATCCAGGCCACACATGTCCAGTATGTAGCAACGTCAGCCGGCCTGGTACCATCCACCTTGGATCTCTCAGCATGCCACTGTGCTGGCTGGCTGTGGATGCCTGTCTGCATGCCTAGTGCTGGGCACCCATAGCTCTCCCTCATGATTGCTGATGGCACCCACCCATGGCATTGTGCATGGCTGGTCTGCACAGCGCAGATGCAAGTGCTGGCAGGCTTCCAGGTACCTCTTGCCCTCTATGGCACCCGACGTCCCCAGCCTTGGTGTGCCCACCATCATCCTCTCCTGCATCTCTGTCTACCTGTTGGGCACATGGTTGCCTGTCACACCCCTCACTCTCCCACACTGGAATGGCACCACATGCACCTGCCTTCAGTCATTGCCGCCATCCCCATCTGCAGTGACCTGTGCCTGTTAGCCACCGGTGGCACTGCCTTGACGTCCGCCATCTGTCACAGCACCATGGCACACATAGCGGCCGTCACCGGAAAGTGGTCCCTGATGCTGTACCTGGGAACCTCCCCTCACAACCAATTTTGCTCCAGGTGGCATCCCCCCATGCCGTCTAGCCATATGCCCCCATTGGTGTTCACATCCACAGCACTGTGCACACCAGTTGGAGCTCCACTGAGTAGCTCAGCTTCCCCAGTCATGTCCTGTATCACCAGCACTATTCTGCCACCAGTCTCTTTTGTAGTGTGTGGCAATATGTTGAACCTGTTCAGCATCTCTGGCTGCTCCCCAGCCCCTTCCAGCCACACCCCATGTGGCCTGCACCTACCAAACTAGTGCTGTACCTTCATCCACACCCCAATGTACCTCATGTAGCCTGGTACCATGCACCATAACCTCTGTACCATCCCCATCCCCATCCATGCCTCCTTCCCTAACAGTGGCCTTGTGGGCAGCCTAGTTGCGCATGATTGGATTTGCCTATCCCTCCCACCCCATGTATCTATGTCACATCAGTAGGTAGCCTACTGAGCCCTCAGTGCCTCTTGGTTCTGACAACTCCTCCTGCATGCCCTGCATGTCCCTCACCCCTTGTGGCCAAGCCTTGCACAGGTCCTTGTGCCTACCTCTATTCCCTGCTGTGTGTTGTCCCAGCTGCCGTCATGATCCAGAGCTGTGCTTGGCCTCTTCAGATGAGCCTTAGGTTTGTCACACATGACTTCCCAGGTTTCCCCCCTTCTGCACTGTCACATTGTACCTGCACATCCCACCCATCATGCGAACTGCAGTGTGTCACAGTGCCATGCATCCATGGCTACTGTCACTACTATGTTCTGCACACAGTCCCCATCTGCTAGGGACAGGTTATGGTTGGCCCTCATGAGGTATGTCAGTAGCTGCTTGTGGAACACAGCCAGACAGCCAGCCAGGCAGCTTCTGCTCGCGGGTTTCTATTGACATCAGGGTTCAGCACTGTGCCACCTACATATTGTGGTACCCCATCAACAACACTACAACCGCCTCACATCCATTTTGCCCCTACAGGTTGCCAGCACTCAGTCCTGTTGGTTCTGTGCCATTCCCTGATGCTTATGCACCATCCCCAACAGTATACTCCCACCTGTATATGCTCTCACAGTGGCCCACAGGGCCTACATGCTGCCCTCTGCTGCCTGTGCCCTGCCACCTTCACTGTGCCACACTGTGGGGCCCTACCATACACAATTCTCATCCCAGCTCCTGACAGGTGGACACTGTGTGCACCTACATGACACCCTCCAGTAGCACACCGTCAGTGTTCAGCATTGTCTCCCCCAGTTGTGCATGACATCCACCAGCTGGCTGGCACACTATCCATCATACTGGTGTGTTACATCTCCACATTGTGTGCACTCAGTCATTGACACACCTCCACAGCAGCCCTCTTGTTCCCTTCCATGTATATCATTGCCACACCTGTGTCCATGCATGCCACCATGTTCTAGGGTGTGTTTGTTTGTGCACGATGCCTATTCCCACATACCTTTGTCATGCTGCATCACTGTCATTTACATGGCTTTGCTGTGTCACCTCTACAGTATGTGACTGGGCATGTCACCTTTTGTTCACTGTTCCTACACCATATGCATGCTGTGTATATGTGTGTGTGTGTGTGTGTGTGTGTGTGTGTGCCTCATTTGTCATGTTGCATGTGCGGTACATCACCCTCCATCTGTCACTTGTGCCCCCACCCATTGCTAGGCATCACGGCACTGTGTATGCAGTGGCCATCGCTGCATTTGGCTGACTATCCATGTGTGGTCACTGTGGCTGTGTGAAAGTGCCAGGGTCCCACTGTCTACTGTCTGTATTCATACCACTGTGTTGATTGGTGTTGCTTCCATCCCAACCTGCCATGGGTGGACATCTGTGTCTGGACTGTGCTCAGGGGCCATCCACCTGCCCTGTGTTATTGGCCCGCATCACCTGTCACATTGTGCCCATCATTAGACAATGCCTATGCCATACATGTGCTATGTTTATGCAATAATGGCTGACAGGGTGTGTGTCGTGCTGGGATGACATCATGCCTCAGGTGGTTGGGCATGAGGCTGCAGGTCGAGTGCGTCCGATGACTGAGGCATGACGTTATCCCAAATGACACACACCCTGGCGGGTATTATTGTTATTGTACAATGGCTCCTTGTTATACAGACTGAAAGTAATCATTTTAAGGATGTTACTGTGTGGGAATATATCTATTGTTTTTTGAGAGATGTTGAAACAATCAAGGACATGCTCAATCAAATGCTCCTCTACATGTTCACAGTGAGGCTGAGACTAGCCCCGTGATATTGTTCTGGGATAACATCATGGGTCCAGCCCACGACTGACCAATCAGAATCCAGTGTATTTCCTGCCATTGTTTGATATGTGTTCTACACAGGGTGTGTCACATTTCTGGTGGCACCATGCTTCTCTACGTTGTGTACTGAGGGTGTGATGGGGTGACAGAGCACACACCGGCTAGTACTTGCACTGCCCAGACTGTTACAGTTCCAGGTGATGTGGGGCAATGGCATGAAGAAACACCTTCAGTCATGCCAGTAGTGCACATGGCACCATCTGTGTGGGCATACATTCCATGCCACAATTGTTACATACATAGGGATGGCCCACTGTGCTGGGCATCATGTTGGCATGCACATACCCTGTGCTTTCTGCACTGCTGGCGTGCCTACCATCCATTGGGTTGTGCATTTCCAGCTCATGGTGGTGTGCCTGTCATCCACCAGGTTGTGCATTATCTGCACATGGTGGTATGCTAACAGTATTTGTACAGCATCTCATATGTCGTGCATGCTCTGCGCTCCATCACGGCCTTCATTTCACTCGCTGTTTGTTTTGCATTGCTGGTCTGTGACTGTGGGCCATACCACACCATTGCGTGTTATGTTGTTAGGGTGTATTTCTTGTTTGTCTGTTTCATACATTTGGCTCTGTGTACACTGCATGTTCACTGGATGTTATGTCAGTTGCCTGTATGTGGACTTGTGGCATGCACCTGTTGTTTGCCTGCAGTCCACACTATGTCCTGTGTTCCTGCAGGCCCACATACTGTCCTGGATGTTGTTTGCACTGTGCATCATGGGTGCCACATGCCTCTTGCACTGGGGTTGCCTCGCATATGCACCAGATTCAGGTGCTTGTGACAGTGTGGTTCCTCAGGTGTGTCTGCATAGTGTTACCCATGTTCCTGAGGTGACCTGTATCTCACTGCATGTACTGTGTTGATGCTTCTGACATCACAGGCCTGTGTATTGCTGTTCACAGTTCTGTGTTTTGCCTGTTTGTGAGTTGGCCTGTTGTTATGCTGGCCATGCTCACCTTGTGTTTTCTTTGACATTGCAGGTCGCATGATTGGCTGCCAGGAGCGGGATAAGCTGTGTCGTGTCCTTGCAGCTCAGAGGATGCTGTCAACCAGGCATGCAAGAGGTGTTCTGGCTCGCCATTGCCACAATGTGCCTGTGGTCAGCCATTCAGCAGACACCATACCACGCACTGTGGAGGCAGCACAGGGAGCCCAGCAGCATGTGTCCCCAGTCCAGGGTGGGTCTGATGATGCTACTGTTCAGGACAATGTGGGTGGCATTCTGGAGGACGTTGTTGACCTGGACCCTGTCCCTGAGGTTCCAGGCCCAGTGGCTGCTGGAGACGTTGCTACACTGGTGCCAGTGATGGCTGCCAGTGCCATGGTGGCACCTGAGGAGATGCTGGGAGGCAGCTGTGACTGCAGTCGCCATTGGGCACTGTTACAATACCATGTGCAGGATATAGCATCTACATGTGAGAGACTCACTGCCCAGTTGCATGCCCTTGGTGAGGTGCTGGCTATGCCAGCCACACATTAACACTAGTGTTGTGCTCCATTTCAGTGACATTTGTGTTTCTAGCCTGTGTCTTTACCACTGATGATGGTGACGTACTGTTGTTTGGACATTTCTGCCTACAGTTACATTCTTTCTTGTTGGAGTTTTATGCTGTTCATACTGTTGTGTAGTTTTTATGTACATCAATGTTTGTTCGTATTATCATTGCTATTAAACCTACATTCCATACGTTGTGTCTCTGCTTGTTGTATGGTGTATGTCATTATGTTCTCCTGGGGTGATGTCACGTCTGTGCATCCATGTTAGTTCTGTGCCCCTGCATGTTGCACTGTACACATGTACTGTTGTTAGGTTGATTCACACAACATTGCTGTGTCCTTCTCCATTGTGGGTTCTGTTGTGTCATGCACAACATCTCTCATCGTGCAGGGCACATCCTGTGTTGATGGTTCTATCCTGCAGTACCATGCTGTTGTGGCATGGCATTCACATGGGTATACTGCACACTATGTAATTCCCATCAACATGTGTCCATTGTATGCAACCTGTGTTCCATGCTTTGTTGTTGGTTGGAGGCCCTTTGCACATGTCGTGTGTGGTGTACATGCAGTCCTGCACCATGTCAAGTGACGCACATGTTCTATATCTCCACCTATCACTACCAGCATGTTGTGCATTGTTTCTACTGTGTTGTTGATATGCTCTGTGTTGCGTGCAGTACACATGTGTCTGTGCCATGTCCTTGCTCCTCCTTGCTCTGACTGTGTACAGGCCTACACTTGTATGTTAGTGGTGTATCATTCCTGGTGGACCATTGTGTTTTGGGTGGTCAGCCATTGGGGTGTGCCATGTGCTACACCAGACTGACAGTCCTTGGCTCAGTGTGTTCCTGTCTCCATGCAGACATCAGCTTGTGTTGTGCCTACCCATTCTACAGTGTCCATTGCTGTCCTCTGATCCCCTACTCCTCATGTACAGGTCATAGTGCATATGTGTCAGTACAGCATGTTGACCATGTGTCTTGTGACATTGGTACACACATCCCTGCATACCTGTCTGTCATTGTTTTCCTCACATCTGTGTCTTGGTCCACTATCCTGTGCATCCTCCCAGGGTGGTTTAGCCATGGACTCTCACTCCAAGCCTCCTCGCGTGCTTCCAGCATTCCCACCACCCGACATAACTGCCGATCCAGTCACCCAGCATCGAGGGTGTAGCACCATCCCATTGCACACCTACTGAGGCAGGGCACTTCCATGACATCAGGATGGTGCCATCCACATTGTCACTCACACTGTGTCTGCCCTGGGGTGTGGGTCTGCTACTTGTGCCCCCTTGTGTACCACACAGCCACAGCAGGCATCCTGGGTGTTTACCATGTGTGTGTCCACCACCCTGGTGTTGCAACAGGCAATGACACAGTTGCACACTGCAACCATACTGATGGGTGCAACACTACACCCTCCACTGTTTTCAGACATGTACTGTGATATTCCCAATCACCAATGTGCCTCACCAAGTTACCGAGCACTCCCAGTGGTGGCCCCCAGGGTGTGGTGGGCTGTCTACCTTTGCTACCTGAATGGCCTCTCATGCCATCCTCTGGCAACCCATGTCCATATCCAAACATGGGTGGCCCCAATCCGTGGTGTGTGGCATCGACCACTTCATCCCTTCATGCCACCATGCCAGCTCATATCACTGCACATTTTGTCATGTGCTGCCCATATGCCTCCATTGTCCTCTGCCACTGTGGCAGTCCAGGGTGTACTTCTTCAGGGACTTTTCACCATGTTTGTGCCTCCTTCACTCATCTGAAACTGTGTCCCACCGAACATGTCATGGCTACTGCCATTTCTGTACACACTATCCTGTGCCATGTTGCTTACCTATGCCATTAGGGGAGGATGTGAAGTTGTGACTTGGGTACCGCATCCATGGCATGCATGTACCACTGGTGCACTGACCTGTGTTACCTGTGCAACATGCCCAGTACACAGTGTGTTCTGTGAGAGTGTGCACCATGGCAGGTATTCAGTGCTGTGATACTGTCTGACTGCATGGGGTGCTGTGGCATTGTCCTGTCTGTGTGCATCTCAATGTGTGTGCGCTATGTCACACGTTGCAAGGGTACATGTATCTGCTCTCCATGTCATGACTGCCATTAGTGCATGTGTGCCTGGCATGTTACACTGTCACATGACATTCTACAGTCACAGGCAAGTCCTGTGCTCATTGTGTTGTGCCGTTGCTGTGTATCGTCACATGGGGTGTACTGCTTTACTGCTATCCACATTCCAGACAGTTCTGTGCCATGCTTAGGTGACACATGCTGGCACGTGTTATTTTGTGACACTGTGTGGTTACACATGGGTATCATGTGCAAGCATGTGTATGTCTTCACTGGCAGGCCTCTGCTGTTTCACATTGACCTTGTGTACTGCTATGTATTACATGTGTTGCTCTTGTGTCACTGCAAATGGTTTCTTCCTGCTCAGCTGTGTCGCTCTGTGGACCACTGGTGTGTTCAGATGTTTTACCTTCCTGCCTGGTAGGTGCCTGTGCACCAGTGGTGTGGTCCATGTATCCTGTGCATCAGGTCAGCCTTTGCTTTACCTCTGCTTCAGCTCACAGGTTTGTCTGCACCATGTGCATGTGGGAATGTGTTTCTGCACATGTCTCTGTCTCACCATGATAGTACTTCATTGCTGCTGTTGCCTGCATGCCATTGTGTGGTCTGCACATTCACTGTTGTGATCCATTGTACAGTACAGTGGTGACACTGTGTATTGCTTCGGCCAGCTGCATTGATACATGAACACTGCCTGCGGTGATGGCACTAGGCCCATCAGAGTGTGGTTGGGTTGTGTTGTGTGTACCATGTGTGCTGTCTTCCTGTTCTGTCTACCCTTGACCTGGTTTTCATGTCACCCCTCTTGTGTATCACATGGGGTCATGGCACCTGTGGCTGTTGGGTGCCATGCTATGTCCTCTGACAGGGTGTATGTGCATTCCAGAACCCTTTCTGTGTGGCTATTCATGCTCCCACTTCCACTGTGACAGCATCCCGCCTTCCTCTCCCCATGCTCTGTTCACCTGTCATTGCTGACTGTGATGGCCTGGGTACCTGGGACCAATACCTCCCTGTTGTATATATGTCCCTGTGTTCTGTCCTGTCCCTACCTTCATTCCTCATGGGGGTGCATGTGTGGGTCCATTTTCCTGTCATCATTGAATGTGTGCTGTCTACTCTGTGCCATGTGTGACAGACTACTATGCACTGTCTGTGCTCTGTCCCTGTCCTTACATGGTGATTGTACCCTTGTCTGGGCAGTGTGTCCATGGGTATACTCTCCTGTTGCTTGTCTGGTGCTAAGTTGCTCACAATTGTCCCACAGGCCTTGGCCAGTTTGAGAATCTGAGCATCTTACATTCCTGTTCAGATGTCATGTGGTACCATTTCAGTTCCTTCTGCTCAACATTGTTCCTGCCCCATGGTGTCATTGCTGATCTTCACTGTGTTCATGTCCCACTTTCTGTCTTGCTAGGGTGTTGCATGCTGTGTGTGGACCACATGCATGTCTCTATGCCATTTCCTTGCCCATTGGTGTAATATTGGCATGATCCTGCCCCCTGTGTCCTACACAGTGTGACATGTCCCTGCCCCCTGTGTCCTGTACTGTGTGGCATGTCCCTGCCCCATGTCCTACACTTTGTGGCTGGTTCACACTGTTGCAGGCCTTTGTGCCATGTGGCTGCAATTCGGACTGCAGTCTTGCTGATGCACACTATCACAGCTGGTGGTGTTACACTGCTGCCATCATAGCACTGATCCCTATGTGTGACACTTGGCACTCTGCCCACTGCACTGTGCCGCTCACCATGTACTCACTGTCCCTGCACCACATTGGTGTCCTCCCCATCCCCATATTCCCCATGTCCCTTTCTGCCCTTCTATCTTGAACATTGTCTTGTTCCATTCTGTATTCTGGGTGTTCATTGTCCACTGCAGTCCCCTGACACCTCCCGTGTTGCCCATTCCTGGTATTCACTGGTACATGTTCTTCCTGTGGTGCTGCATGCCAGCTGTTCTCCCCTTGTCTTCTGGCATGCTGCCACTGGCCTGGTACATGCTTTGTCTCCTACTGTGCACATGTCGGGTGTGTCATTCTGTGTCACTGTCTTGCCACACTGCGGATGACTTTCATTACTGATGGTGTGACATGCATATGTCACAGACATCCATGACTGGCTCTGCAGCTATTTATTGTATTTGTGTGTCTCCTGCCATTGTTCACATCACCACTGTTTGGCACTGCCATTGCTGTGCCCATGGTTGCTCCAGCTGCCACTAATGATTTCTCATTGGCATCCCCTATCTTGTGACATGTCACTTATGTGTATTGTGTTTCTGGACATGTCCTGCACTGTCATTCTCCCCCTGCTCAGTCAGTCCCAGTGATTCAGTTCACACATTATGGGTGTTTGTGCTTCATGTACCTTGCCTGTGCTCTGTTCCTGTGCCCACCATGCCCAAATGTGTACCTACCAATCAGCCATCCATGCTGTATGTCTCCCCATTGATAGAGGTTGCACAACATGCTCTGCCTTAGGATGTAGGCATCGTGGCATGACCCAGGGAACAGTGCACACACATCCAGGATCTTGCAGTCACTTTCACAAACTACCTGAGCATTGATGGAGTGGTACCCCTTGCAATTCACATATGCTGCCTCATTTTCAGTAGGTGCCTTGATTGCTACATGTGTGCCATCTATTGCACTCAATGTTCTTGGGAATCCTGCCATGGCGTAGAATCTTTCCATCACCTCCTGCTGCTGTTGTGCCTGTAGTGGATACCTGATGTACCGATGTGCCTTTGGTATGATGGCATTTAGGAACTGTTCTGGGCACCATGACACTGCAGCTTGGCTCATGCTGGTGGTGTCCCCTGTTGGTATCTGGAATGTTCCTGTTGCCAGCACACACAGGGCGGCTGTCACATTTGCCTCCACTGTGAGTGCATGGCCCCTGTGTGTGTTGCTCTGCAGATCATCATGTACTGTGTTTCACAGGTCAGTTATGGCAGACTTGTTTAGCCCGTACCTGGCTATGCACTGCTCCTCTGTGTGGTCTTTGAATGCCAGCCTGTGACGGTACTGTCATCTGACAGGTTGCCTTTGTTGTACCCCATGTTGCCATTCCTCCCTTCCTGCATGTGGTTGCAGTGCTTCCCCCTCCTGTTGTCTGTGCCTTTCTCTCTGCATGTGGTGGTACCATGCACCCAGTGGCATGTTGGCCTTGGCATCTGTTGTCCCTTGGCTTGCTCCTGTATCACACACTGTTGGCCTGTTCACTGTGCCTCTGCTTACACTGCCAGTGGCCATCTAGTGTTGTCCTTTCTCTTGTGGGTTTTCTCTGTGTGGTGTTCTGTGTATGCTGCACTCACATGTCCTTATATTGCCTTATCCCACATTGTTGATGTTGCCTGCACACAGCTTAAATGATGTCTGTTTGGTGTCTCACTTCTTTTCTCCTCAGGGTGTCCTACTCCACTGTTTCTGTGGAGTAGCATTTGTTCAACATTCTTTCCTCAGCTGTGGGATTTCCATGTCTGTGTATAGCATTTTGTGTGTTTCAGCTCCCTGCGGGTGTTCTGCAGCTATGGTTTTCCTACAACCTCTGGTTGTTTTTTGCCGCTGCTGCGGGAGTTTTGTGCATATGCCACAGCACAACTCCTTAGTTTTTCCCACAGCTGCAGCACTTTTGGTGATTTGCGCACATTTTGTGGGATTTCTTTCATTTGAGAATCCTGTCCCAGATGTCTGGTCAGTAGGGGCTCCTTTAAAAACATTTTAAAAAGAAATTCAGGGACCCTGTTAAATTCCTAAAAAATCTGGGATCATGTAGTGCAAAAAAAGCATTTACCCACTGATCTGTTACAGCCAGATTATGTGAAAATGTTTTAGAACCAAAGCTTTATATTTTATTTTACAGAAAGTCATGCAGAATGCAAGCACTGAGTGCATCCAAAGACTTACATATCACTACACCGATCCTTCAATGTTTAGTAGAGCTGAATTTGAAATATGCCTTTGTGACATATATGCTGTCATTGAACTGATGTTGTTTGCCCCCAAATGTGGGAGGATATATATATATATATATATATATATATATATATATATATATATACGTATATAGAGATATACAATATATACACACACACATATATATATATATATATATATATATATATTAATGAAAAATTAGAGTTGACACTTTGAGAAAATGTTAGACTGTTTGCAACTGTCTGTCTGGATGACCCTGAATGTCTTTGTGGTCTTTTTCAAATGGTTATCGTAGCCATGTGTATGTCTACTATGAAGCAGAAAAAACAATGTGATATTGCTTAAACTGTAGAAGTGGCTTCTCAGCTTGTTATGCTGCTCCATGAACTGAAAGGTCACTAAAAATGTCACGCTGTATTTTTTTTTCAGAGTATACCAAATTCTGAATCCCCCTATCAGTGCATACAGCCACTTATTTATGAACTAGTAAAACACAGATGTAAACAACATGCTTTAACTCTCCCTGAAGGACAAGCACTGTGTGTACTTTTAAAGACTGGCAAATAATTTTTTACAGTTTCCCTGAGGGTGTCCAGAAAGAAACCATGGACTGTTTTAAGCAAGAGGATGCTTGTCTTCAGGATGCAATGCAAGATATTGCTATAGAGTTTATGCCTAGTGCCTATGACGTGCTAAACTTTTTTGGTTTTATCTGTACCGCTGTTGATCTCATACTGTTTAGTCTGAGTGAGTCTGCCATCACACTTGTTGCCAAATTTATCACTTATCTTGTGTTTAATAAACATGATTTAGCACTCACTTTTCTTAAATGAAAAAAGTGACACATTAATCTGCATATCTGTATTAAGATGTACTTTCATATACTGTAGTATGTGGTAAGGACATGTTCCCAATATTCCAGACAGTCTTGGAGACTTCCACGTTCTGTGTGATGAAATACATTGTAAAGGACCCTGTATTCATTGTAAAGGACCCTGTATTATATGTATCCTCTGAAGTTGCATTGATGCCACTGACAGAAAGGACAATAACTCTGATTAAATGTATACCCCCAGTTTTGCGTCATATGTATATTGATGTAATGGATGAAAAAAAAAACATCACCATATGCAGTGTGGACAACATCTTTCATGCTGCAATAGTATCTCTAAGAGATCACCATTCTTTTTCTTGAGTGGTATATGGCACGTGTGCATGCTTTGTACACTCCTCGTTAACAAGAGGAAAGTGGCCAAAGCCCATGCCTGTGTGAAACACGCTGTCTAGAAGTTACTGTCTTTGGGTATCTTTGAGGTGGAATGAGTAAGAACTCATGTTTTATTTATAATCTGAACTCCCAACGGAGTGCTTCTGCTACAACACTGCTCCACAAGCCCTGCCTGCAGCTGCAAGGCTCCTCCATGACCATCTGAACTCCCAATGGAATACTTTGACTACAACATCGACCCATGAGCCCTGTCTGCAGCTGTGAGGTATATACAAAATCCAGCCCTTAGAGTGTTCACATCTGACCATGTTTCTGCATGTGCCTTAAGCATGTTCCATCAGCAAAGCATTACTGATTTTTTTCTGAGTTTTACTCTTACACTATTGTTTTGATGGCATTTTTAACTGTTGCTTTAAGATAGACATTTACTGACTATTGTATTGCTGCTTTGATGACTTTTTGTTGGGTTTTCTAGCTGAATGTGGTCACTGTGCTAGATTTTATTGCTTACCTCTGGGTTTCCTGCCTGGTTTTTGTGTAATCCAAATTTAGTTTTGCCCTCAGTTCTTGCACTCACTACTCTGTTTCTGCCTTTCATCCTCTGTCTCCACATGCACAGTTTCATTCCCATCCCACTTTCTCTCTGCCTGAACCTCCCACCTTACACAGATTCTTTTGTTCTTCCAAACCCTCGCTTAACCAAATCCCCTTTCTTCTCCACTGGCTCCTCCATTACTGTCTGGACTCCCAATGGCGTGCTTCAGCTACAACACCCCCCTGGAGTCCTGCCTGCAGCTGCGAGATATATACAAAATCCAGCCCTTGGAGAGCTCACATCTGACTGTGTTAGCCCATCGATGCTTCACCCTGACTGCCTCGCTCACCCCTGCTCACCTCCAAGGCCCTCCATTTCACTCCCTCCACTCCTCTAAACATTTCTTCCCATCCACCCTCCAACCAATACATCTCCTCCCTTCACAGTCCACATTAGTCCTTACATGTAAAACTTTGAATTGTAGATCCTTGCCACATCTCAAGCTGGCAATGAACTACATTATCCTCTGCATCCTTCTACTTTTTCTTCTATCTGGTAATATTCATCCTAACCCTGGCACTATACAGCAACCTTCTGGCAGCATGTACCACCATGATGGTCTCAAGATTGCCTCCATTAACATTCATAGTCTCTTACTGAAAATAGATCTCTTACAAACATGGGTCTTACAGCACAAACCCGATGTCCTTGCCTTGGTAGAAACCTGGTTCTCCCCAAAAATCCCTGACATGGCTGTCACCCTTGATGGCTACACACTATACAGGGTGGATAGAATTGAATAAAGGGGTGGTGGCTGTGCCATCTACTTGTTAAATACTTTGCAGGGCCAAGTCCTCTCCTGTTTTTTCCTTTGACTGTAACACACAGGCCCTTGTGGTTGAAGTCTTAGTTGACATCAATGGCGAAGCACTTATCATCCTCTCAGTTAACATCCCTCCAAAGAATATGGCTTGTGGCTTCAGCCTCATAGTTAATTGCATTTCAAGCCTTGCCAATCGTGCTGAGATTGTTGCTCATGGTGACTTCAAATCCAGAACAAGTAGTGACATGCTAGATCTAAAAATCCTGTCTCTCACCCTGGATGAAGTAATTCACCCCCTTGCAAAAATTCTTAATCTGTCACTTTGCCAAAGTCAATTTCCCAACAAATGGAAATCTGCCATAGTTACGCCAGTGCACAAAGGGGGGGACAAAACCTCAACAGGAAACTATCGACCAATATCAATACTCCCTCCCTTCTCCAAAACACTTGAACGAATAGTGGCAGACCAACTCTCTGATTACCTGGACAAATACAATCTACTCCGTAATCAACAGCATGGTTTTAGGAAAGGACATAATACAACAACAGCCTTACTTGATTTCTCTGGAGAAGTCCACTCAGCCCTGGACAAAGGGTGCCAAACAGGTGCAGTCTTTATTGATCTTACAAAAGCTTTCGACACAGTCCATCATGGCCTACTTACCTCCCTACGTTCTAGCCTAGGCCTGGCCGAAGGTCCTTGTGCTTGGGTAAAAAGTTACCTGTCCAATCGGTCACAGGCTGTAAAAATCTCTAATGAACTCTCCGACTTCAAACCAGTTCTCTCGGGTGTACCACAGGGATCAATTCTTGGACCGCTCCTCTTTAGCCTGTTCCTTAACTCCCTCCCAGATATCTGCCAGGAGAAAATAATCTTATACGCTGATGATGCTGTAATTCTCTCTTCCCACAAGGATCCAAACTCCCTATGAAAAAGCCTGCAACTTGCTTTCTCTAGTGTTGAAAGGTGGTTCCTGGATAGTAAACTTGTGCTAAACCACAATAAAACAAAAGCCATGCTTTTCTCCAATCACCAAAACAAAAATAGGCATACTCCACTCACCATACAAACCTCTGCGGGAATTACACTGGACCAAGTAAATACTTACAAATACCTTGGTATCACTTTTGACCAAGGGCTCACCTTTGCAACCCACATTGACAACACTGCAAAAACAGTGAACCAAAGCCTTGGAATACTATTCCGTAACCCTCAATTTCTAAATCAAGCGGCATTGAGAATAGCTATACAGAGTTCCATAATCTCAATCATTGACTATGGCCTTATTATTTATGGCTCAGCTACCTCCACTGCTCTAAGTATCTCAATCACTCTAAATAAGGCCTGCCCGGATCCTCACGGGGCTCAAGACTGACTCACACGTGATGTCTGTACTATGAATCAGGCTGGTTGAACCTATCAAATCGCTTATTTATCTCACCTGCACAATGGCAAAAAATCTATCTTGGGACTGACTCCATTATGTATTCAAAACCTACTCTGACTGAATCCTGGCTCACGACCTCCACCAGATCTGAGCACCAACCTTTTCCTGGTTCTGAGATGCCGGACTGCTACAAGGACAAAGTTCTTTTGCATACAGGGCCCTGACTTGGTTCAATGCGCTTAGTCCACCTACTCTATCCTCAACCTCGCTTGAAGCTTTCAAATCCATGCTCTATGCCCACCTCACCACCACTAGCAACTGTGATTGCACTAGATAAAGACTACTACTCCTCATGTCCATCCTCACATCTGAGGCCTCTTCCTCCCTGACTAATGAACCCTCTGGTACCTCTACTACTTCCTGTCTCCCACCCAAACTCACTCCCCCCCCTTTTTTCCTGTCCCCTCTCACTTACTCTCCCGCTCACCACCTTTCCCTCCTCTCTAGCCTCCTTTTGGTGCCTAATGATCACCCTCTCCCTGGAAGTTTCCTTAACCTCGAAATTGTCTACTCTCTTGAACCTGTTATAGCTTGTTTTTCAATGAAACTTAAAAATGTTACTGCCTTAAACTGTTAATAGCAAATTTATGATGTAACTTTTCTGTCTGGTTTTACCTGTAATGTGTATCATGCTTTGTTAAATGTTCTTTGTGACGTGGAACCTTTGTAAAAGAGCCCTGGCTCAAAGGTATTAATTCCTAGACTAATAAACTAAACTAAACATTAACTGGCTCGTACCTGAATCTGAGATCTACAAGGATGCACTGACCACCCAGTGTCTCATACAACTTGTAAATTTCCCCACCAGAATCAACTACAGGACAGGCAACTGCACCCAAATTGACCTGATCCTTACTAACCAACCAGAAAGAGTCTTGGGCACTGAGGTCTTACCTGACACCATTAGTGATCACTGCCCTGTAGTTTGTTTCTGGTCCCAAAATATCCCCCAACCCCCATCCCTAAGGTGTCCTAACATTGTGTCTTACAAAAAGGTCAGCTTAAGCAGTTTCAATGCTTCCTGCAGCACTGTGATTGGTCACCTATTTTCATGGCCAACAGTGCTGATTCTGTCCTTCCACATTTTATCACTATCTTCAATAGAGTCTGTGATATCATCGCCACTTTAAGGAAAAGAAAAACCAAAGGTGTTTGAAAAAATTGGATCTCCTCCTACCTACTTAACCTGATGGATGCTGAAGACCATTTATGGCACATTGCCCATGCCACGAGAAATCCTTCCGATTGGCAAAAATGCAAGTCTTCCAGGAACAACTGCACCAATGCGATCTGCCTTGCTAAATCTGAGTATTACAAAAATGTGCTTTCAGATTCCTGTGGAAACAGCAAGAATTTCTGGGAGAATATTAAAGACCTAACTGGCAAGCCTAATAAATCACTCCCTTTCCTGCTCAATATTAATGGAGTTCCCACCCAGGATATACAACTAATTGCAAACACCCATACAAAGATCTTAAATCTGTCCCTATGCCTGAATCAGTTCCTCTGTCTCTGGAAAGTGGCTGTCATAACCCCTGTCTTCAAGAGTGGTGATAGATCCTCACACTATAAATACCACCTCATCTCCATTCTTCCCCTATTCTCCAAAGTCCTCATATGGAGCATCTCTGTCTAGCTAACTGACTAGTTAACCAAGTACAGAATTCTTTGCCAACAGCATGGTTTCAGGGCAAACCATAGCACCACCATTGCTCTTCTTGAATGCACCACCGTCATCCATTGCACATTTGACCATGGTCACTCAGTTGGTTCTTTTTATATTCACCTAGCTAAGGCATTTGACATTGTCAATCACCCTCTCCTAATTGTGTTGCACCCAACCCTTGGTTTCTCACATGAAGCCACATCCTGGTTTCAAAATTACCTAACTGGCAGATCACAACAGGTGAAAATACAGGGAATCCTCTGTTCCAGTGGACCAGTTCCCTCTGGAGTCAATCAGAGAGCAATCCTCATTCCACTTCTTTTTAACCTCTTTCTCAATGCCCTTTCCCAAGCCTGCCCCTGTCATCTTCTCCTATATGTGGATAACACAGTGTTTTTCAAGAGTCACCTGGACCCCTCACACCTTAACTGTGACTTACAGCACAGCTTCGCTCGAGTCGAGTCTTGGTTCACCCAGCACAAGCTGATCTTAAACTATAAAAAGACCAAGGTGATGCTGTTTGCAAGCCCCCCATAACAGGTTTAAATCTGCCTAACTAAAGATCCTTAATAACAAAAGTGAACCTCTGGAACAAGTGTATAATTTCAAATATCTCGGTATTAAACCAGATAGCACCCTGTCATAAAATGATTACATTTACCTCATTTCCAATTCTATTAATACCAGGCTAGGTCTCCTTTTCAGGCATTGCTGCAGTCCTAGTCCTGAAGCCCTCTGCACAGCAGTTATTAGCTCGGTCCTTTCCTTGCTAGACTATGGTCTTGTTATTTATGAAGCAGCATCTGACTCTTCTCTTAAATGTATCAGAGTTGCCCTCAACACTGCATGGCACTTAGTACTGGGTGCTCACAGATACACTCATAGCTGTGAACTCTTTGCACAAACCAACTGGCTTAACCTCCAGGGTAGGATAATGTACCAAACCTACCTCCTGGGTATAAAAAAATCTGACTTGGTATAACTCTGCCATCTACTTAGCACCTCCTTAAGCCTGTGTCTAACCCTCAAGGCACAAGAAGTGTGACCAAACTCACCTTTCAAGTTCCCTTCTGCCATACCTCACAAGCGCAGTGTGTGTTCCTATATCATGCTCCCACCTGGTTATCTGGACTTCCCCAGGTTGTTCTCAATATACCCTAGCTGGGTCAGTTTAAATTAATCCTTAAGCACCACCTTCTCAATTTATACACCTGTGATTGTCCCATATAATTTGATTTTCTCCAGCATGTGTTCCACTCCTTATCTTCTGACTAATTAATTTTCTCAATTTATTTACCCCCTCCTTCAGTGTCACCTCCTCTGATCCTCCCACTAACCCATATCTTCTTCCTTTCTGTGACTTACCCCCGGTCTACTTCTCACTAATCTCCCCCTGTCCTCACCTCTCCCCAGGCACCCTCCTGGTTCCTACACTTCCCCTTGATCCCTCCTATTCTCCTTTGTTACATTCCTATTTCAGCTCTCTTATTTTCCTTGTCAATTTCCTGCTGTAACTACTCTGTTCCTATAGTAGCTTTCTGGATGTCACCTGCAATGCTAGTTATGATAAAGCTGCCTGCAACTGAACTCCAAATTGCAATGCAGTGTATTCTCTTTATTTTGTATCTTGTACCAATTATTTCAGCACTTGACAAGGTCTGTCAATTTGACTGCTCCTATTTGTAAAAATGCTGCTTTCTTTCCTTTCTCTTTATTGTGAGTTTGCATCTTTACATGTTTATTTTGTACCAACCATCTCTGCCACTTGACAAGGTTGTACAGTAATGACTGCACCCTGTTGCTGTGAATTTCTATTTATTGTTGACATTTGAATCATGCTCATGCTATTTGCTTTGCATTCTGTTATCTCCTGCTTCTTTCACTTTTGATGTGGAACCTTTGTAAATGAGACTCTGACTCAAAGGTTGTAATTCTGAGATTATAATCAATTAATCAATTAAAAAATAATTAATTGTGAGGGATAACTTGATGGAGTGTGCCTAGCGGTGCTTAGCTGTGTAGTAATTCTAATTGTTTTTAAAGGTATATACATTTTTTCAATCTGGGAACTGTAATGGTAATTTTGATAGCTAGGGAAGATGCACTTAATTTGAGGGATTAGTATGTTATAGCATTACAGTTGTGAAATCTCTACAATAATGTAATTATTAACTACACTAGAAATATTAGTGATTATCTTCAGGGGATCTAAGTGCCTAAACTTGGATTTTTTTATTTTTATTTTGGGTTCCAGTTAGGAGCATGGACTATTGTAAATGATCATTAAAGAACACTAGCAGGTGTTTACTATGCATTTTGAGTGGATATATTTTTGCAGAAGGGGGATTGGGGAAGGGAAGGACAAAATAATGGGGATGAGGAGAATGGGCAGGTATTGATAAAGAGCAGTGGGAAAATGGTGTAAGGGGGGTTGGATAGGGTAGTTTGTTGTAATTGATGTGGTACTTCAGTGTTCATGTCTGTGTTATGGAGATTGGGATTTTGCCCAGTTTGTAGAAGGTTGACTCAACTTGAGGCTGAGATCACTCGATTGAGAAGGGAGTTGGAAATGAAAAACAGGGGCAGAAGTATGAATGTGTGTAATGAATACAGGATTACCAATGGATTAGGAGGAAATGAGATAATGAGGGGGGAACTGTTGGAGTCACTCCCAGGGAGACAATTATTCCAGAATGCTGGAAGGACTGGTTAAGGAGGTGGAGTGGTCAAGACATGAGGGTGGAGAATGAGGAATCAGGTATGATGGTTAAAATGAATGGCAATGGAAGAGTGAGTTGGGAGAATGGGAGTTGGAAAGTACTGAAAAGGAGGGGTGTGTGAGTAATGTTATGCAAGGATTTGGGGGAAGTAAGGGCTATGGCGGGGGATCATGGTTTGGACATGGTAGTTAAATATTTAGAGGAATGGGGTTGTCAAGTATTGGGAAGGAATGGGAATGAGAAAAAATAGAGTTATAAACATGTGGAAACAGGGAATTGGAATAGCAGTGGGAATTTGGTTTGGGTGCAGAACTGGTATGGTTCATTAAGTAATCTGCAAGGCATAGTCAAACAGGATTGGTGTGGATCAATGATGGGTAGAAACAGAGAAAGTGGAAGAGTAGGGAATATGAACCAGCCCAGTGGTGTTGAGGGCTGAGCACTGGTCACCACACCTCACGCTACCCCAGCAACCCATGTTAGGGAGTGAGTGTGGGCCACTGGGGGTCAGCATGGGAGGAGAGGGATTGAGCATCCCAGGAACAGCTTTCCTTCTCAGGGGAGGGTGGGTTTCCAGATGTCGGTGCATGCCTGATCCCTAGCTGTGACTGGGGGCTGACACACCGATGCTGCATGTAGTGGGGTAGAGGAAAAGCAGACACTTGACGGGGTGCACATATGGGAGCATGCGCAGTACTGTCACTGGCATCATTGCATGTTCTGTCTCTGGGGAATGCAGGAACAAGGAAATTGGCTCCTGGTCAGGCAGCATGAGCTTCCAACCTCCGTGGCCCTACCTTGAATGGCGCAACCTCTGTCTGGATCAGTTCAAGGTGAGTTGAGCTTAGGAGGGGCTCCTCACCACCCCACCATGGAGGGTAAGCTGTGGGGGAATCAAGGAAGTCAACCTGATATGGGGTTGTGAGCCAGGAGGTTAGTTGGGATGTACAGCTGACCGGGAGCCATGGGAGAAAAGGACAGCAAAAAAAAAAAGAAACAGAGAAATTAGAAGAGTTGGGAATATGAGGTGGGAGAATAATGAAGCAAGGGATAGGATAGTGGGGGGTAATCTTTAACAAATCATGGGAGGATCGGGTGGTACCTGAGGACTGGAGGAGGGCAGATGTGATTCTCCTTCACAAAAGTGGGAGCAGGGCAGAAGCAGGAAACTACAGACCTGTTAGTTTAACATCAGTGATAAAGAAACTGATGGAATCACTTCTGAAGGAAAGAATTGTCAAGTACATAGAGGCCAGAGGGGCACAGGACCCAAGGCAGCATGGATTCACAGTGGGAAGGTCATGCCAGATGAATCTAATAGATTTCTTTGACTGGGTGACCAAAGTAGTAAATCAGGGAGGGGCTGTGGACATGGCCTACCTAGACTTTAGCAAGGCATTTGACACAGTCCCACAAAAAATATTAATAAACAAATTAGCCAGCCTGGGAGTGGGTCCCAGGGTGGTAGCCTGGGTAATAAATTGGCTGGACAACAGGACACAAAGGGTAATAGTAAACGGAGTCCACTCTGAAGAAAGGGGTTTAATAGCATGGTACCGCAGGATTCAGAACTTGGTCAGGTGCTTTTTAATGTCTTTATAAGTGACATTGCAGAGGGACTGAAAGAAAAAGTATGCCTCTTTGCAGATGAAATAAAGATCTGCAGCAGGGCTGATACAAAAGGGGGGATGTAAAGGATGAGAAGGGACTTGGCAAGGTTGGAGGAATGGTCAAACGTATGGCAGTTTAGATTCAATGCAAAGAAGTGCAAAGTATTGCACCTGGGAAACAAAAACCCAGGGGAAGAATACACAATGGGGGAGGTATTAACATCATCAAAGATGGAAAGAGACCTGGGAGTAGTCATATCAGATGACCTAAAGGTAAGTAAGCAATGTGAGAAGGCAGTAAGGAGGGCTGGGGGATACTGTGATGTATAGGGAGAGGCATCACTAGTAGAAAATAAGAAGTTGTTATCCCTCTGTACAGACAGTTGGTGAGACCCCATCTGGAGTACTGCATGCAGTTCAGAGTGGGCTCCATTTACTAGTACCCTTTGTGTCCTGTTGTCCAGCCAATTTATTACCCAGGCTACCACCCTGGGACCCACTCCCAAGCTGGCTAATTTGTTAATATTTTTTGTGGGACTGTGTCAAATGCCTTGCTAAAGTCTAGGTAGGCCATGTCCACAGCCCCTCCCTGGTATACTACTTTGGTCACCCAGTCAAAGAAATCCATTAGATTCATCTGACATGACCTTCCCACTGTGAATCCATGCTGCCTTCAGTCCTGTGCCCCACTGGCCTCTAGGTACACAATATTTATTTCTTTCAGAAGTGAGTCCATCATTTTCCCTACCACTGAGGTCAAGCTAACAGGTCTGCAGTTTCCTGTCTCTGCATTGCTCCCACTTTTGTGAAGGGGAATCACATCCACCCTCCTCCAGTTCTTAAGTACCACACCATCTTCCCATGATTTACTAAAAAGGGTAGTCAGTGGTGTCACTAGTTCTCCCCTTAGGTTTTTTAGAATTCTAGGGTGAATCCCATCAGGCCCCATTGCTTTGTCCACCTTCAGTTTTAGGAGTTCATTCAGAATCCTTTCTTCTGTGAAAGGACTGGTACTGACCCCCCCCCATCCAGAGTGTTTCTGTTGATTGGATTAGATACCTGCCCCTCCATTTCTTTTGTGAATACTGAGTAAAAGTATTTGTTCAGTATTCCTGCATTTTCACTGTCACTCTCTGCCCACCTGCACCCCCTTCATTAAGCCTCACTGTCCCTTCCTTGGTCTTTCTTCACTCCCTAATGTACCTATTAAAGGTTTTATCCCCCTTTTTAACCGAGTTGGCTAATCTTTTCCTTTGTTTGCACCTTTGCTATTCTGACTGCCTTCCCTACTTCCTACTGCTTTAACTGATACAGTTCTCTGTCTGCTGCTTCTGTTTTATTATACTTCCTGAATGCTATCTTTTTCTCCCTAACCTTCCCTGACACCTCTTTTGAGAACCATATTGTTTTTTCATTCATTTTGATTTGTATATTTGCTTCACACAAAGCCTTGTTGTCACTGTGATGGCAGTTTTGATGTTTCCCCATTGTTCCTCCACCCTTCCTTCTTGCCTGCTTGCTAGTGCTTTTCTGGAGCACTCTCTCATTTTGACAAAGTCAGCCCTCCTAAAGTCCAAAACTCTCACTTTTGTATGGCTTAACTCTGCGACTGTGTTTGTCATGAACCACACTGTTTGATGGTCACATGTTCCCAGATAGCTACCCACTTCCAGATCTGAGATCCTCTCCTCATCCCCATTTGCGAGTTCAGGGCTAAGACTGCTCCCTCCTGAGTGGGTTCCAACACTAGCTGTCTGAGGCATGCCCCCTGTAAGGCATCAAGAATAACCTGCTCTTGGATGTGGCTGCAGCAAAGAAGCTCCAGTTGAGATCTGTCATATTCAGTTCCCCCATCAACAGTATCTCCCCTTTTTCTACAATCCTAAGAATGATTTCTGTCATTTTCTTGTCCATTTCCTCCCCCCGAGATGGGGGTCTGTATACAACCCCTGCGCAGATTGTGTTGCCATTTCCTCTCTCCAGGGTGACCTACAGTGGCTCCTCTCCTCCCTGTTTACCCTTTACTGCCATTGCTTTGTTCTCTTCCCTTACATAGATAGCTACTCCTCTTCCTCCTCTTCTACCCTCTCTGTCTCTCCTGTAGATTGTGTACCCTGGTATTTTGACAATCCCAGTCATGGTTCTCTGTGTGCCATGTTTCTGTGACTGCCACAATATCCAGAAGTCCCTCTTCTATCTAGGTCATCAGTTCAGGGAGCTTGTTACCCAAACTGTGAGAGTTGGTACTCATTGCCCTCCATTTTTTGATGGCATTACCCCTTTTAACCCCATCTATGTCCTTACTGCATTTGCCTTTTTCTCCTTTTATCCCTGCCCTTCTCCCTATCAACTTCTCTATCTTGGTGTTTATCTCACTGACTACATTGATTTTTTTGGAGGGGGCTAGGACTTCCCTGCTCCTTTTCAGTGCCTCTCCCTTTGGTTAGTAAGGGATAGGGTAGTAAAGTTCAGAAAACAAAAAGGGGATTATGAGGTCATCATTTGTGGTGATTTTATTATTAAGGGTAATAGAAGCAGGAAGACCTCAGTATGGGTACATTGCTTTCTAGAGATGATGGCTCATAAAGTGAGGCATATCAACCTGAAAAGGATAGGAGATAGGGGTGTACACCTCATTTCATAGGATATCTAGGCACAAATGACTTAGTGAATAATAGTCTTATGGCGGTCATAGCAAGGTTTAAGGAATTGGCAAGGGTGTATGGTAAAAAAACAATGTCCATTGCCTTATCAGAGGTACTGCTTCTGCCTAGAGCTAGTTCATATATTAAGCAGAAAGTCAGTGATTTTAATGAATGGTTGAGGGGATGGGGTAAATCTAAGGGATTTGGGTTGGTAGGGCATTGTGGGGGAGACATGGGTAAATAGTAGTTTATAGGTCCAAGACAGGTTGCATCTCAATAAAGAAGCTACAGCTGTTCTTTAAATTTGAGGAGTTTCTGACATCTTATTTTGGTTAAAACTAGTGAGGAGGGGAATACATATCAATCAGTTGGAGGCTAGGGCCAGTGGTGGGCCATTGCCTACACCACTGGGATGTAGGGCATAGGTATGGTACTGGTGGGTGGGTATGAGGAAAGAATTAGAGGGGATGAGAATCATGGGGAAGGATGGGTGGTTGTCTCCATGAATGCAAGGAGTTAGGTAATAAGATGCCAGAGGTCCAAGCACTTCTGGCAGAAGGGGGAGTAGATATTGCCACCAACACTGAAATGTGGGCAAATCAGGATAAAGAATGTCTACATAAGGGAAGAATAGATTTTCATATGGAACAAGGAGGTGAATGGGCTATGGAATCCTTGTGAATTACTTTATATAAGTCAAAAACCAAGACAGTTTAGCTAGGGATAGTGTATAGACCACCATCCCAGAAGGATCATAGCACTGTATGGTTTGCACTTGAGTTAGACAGTCAGGAGACAAATAAAGCCACAAACAGTATTGATTTTAGGAGGGCTGATTACAGTAGGATAGCAGAAGTACTAGAGAAATGTGTGACTAGTATAAAACCTGACATGGATGCCACCCAAAATATGGACAACATAATGTTGGGACTGGTGGAGGGCACTAACTCTTGTACTTTGTGGAGAAGTAAGAAGGCAAGATATAATAAAGGAAGTTGCTGGACCAGTGAGGAATGGGTAAGACTGAAGGAAAAAAGGGAGGGTTTGAAACACTATAAGAAGACTGGTAAGGAAGCAGATAAAGAAGATTATATTAGGAGTTCCAGGGAGGTGACAAGGGTAGTAAAGGCTGTCATGACTGAGAAGGAAATACAGTTTTCTCAAGGGATTAGGCAGCATGAGAAGGGGTGCTTCAAGTACATCAGGGAGAGAATGAAGTGCAAGGAGCAGATTTCTTGAATTAAGACAGATGAGGGATGGGTAGATAAGGGGGATGAACAGGCAGAGGTTTTTAATAAATATTTCTGTTCAGTTTTTACATAGGAGATGGGATTATCCAGTCATTATGGGCAGAGAAATGAGTGGAATGTTAAGAGAGCATGGATGGTGGATGAGAAGATCAATAGGCAGAGTGACCAGGAGGGTCTAAGGGCTCTGAGAAGGGATAAAGCACTGGGGCAAAATGGGATGCACTAGAGGGTTCTGAGAAAACTTGCGGAGGTGCTGGAAAAGCCTCTGACAGAAGATTTCAACATGTCTATTCAATTATTGTGTTGCAGGATTGAAGGATGGTGCATGTGGTGCCCATCCACAAAGAAGGCTCTTGAGATGATGATCCAGTGAACTACAGGCTGGTTAGTCTCATATCAATTGTGGGTAAACTATTGGAAACTATATTGACAGAAAAAAATAATGGCATTTCTGAAGGAGAATTGTCTCTTAGATGAAAGGTAACATGGGTTCACACATGGAAAGTCTTGTCAGACCAACCTTGTGGATTTTTATGACTTGTTGACTAAGGCGCTGCATGAGGGTAAAGCAGTATATGCTCTGTACTTGGATTTCAGCAAGGCCTCAACTCAATGCCACACAAGGATTGATAGGCAAGCTGAGGGAAATGGGTGTTAGTGATAGGGTGGTCAGCTGGATTGGTAATTCACTTTAAAAGAGACAGCAGAGGGTGGTGGTAAAGGGGGGATTAACAATACCATGGGAGGTAATCAGTGGGGTCCCACAGGGCTAAGTTCTGGGACCAATGTTATTTAACATCTTTTAGCTGATATGTCAGCTGGGATTCAGAGTTGGATGAGTATGTTTGCTGATGATACTAAATTGGGTGCAATGATGGATGGGGTGGATGGGGGGATGATGCAGAGGGACCTAGAAACCTTGAAGAGGTGGTCAGGTACCAGGCAGTTGGAATTCAATGCTAAGAAGTGCAGGATTATACACTTTTGAAATGGGAATCCTGGATTTAGCTGTACACTGGGAGGTGTGCAGTTATTGGTATCCATTGATGAGAAAGATCTGGGTGTGCTAGTCACAGGCCATATGAATCACTCTGCACAGTGTAGGAAAGTGGTAGCGAATGCTCATAGGATGCTGGGGTGTGCAACAAGGAGAATCACCTCAAGGAGTGAGGATGTGATCCTGTCTCTGTACAGGGAATTGGTGCTGCATGACTTGGAGTACTGGGTGCAGTTTTGGTGTCCATATTTAAAAAAGGACATCAGACAATGAGGGAGTACGGAGGACAGCAACCAAGATATTGAGTGGGATTAGGGAAAAGCACTATGAGGAGAGGCTGCATATGCTCAATATGTACTCCCTTGAGGACAGCAGGGATGAGGGGATATGATTGATTGAAAGATTTAAATCCATGAAGGGCATTAATACAGTAAGTCATGGGGTCTGTTTAAAATTAGAAAGGAAGGAAGGAATTACAAAACGGCATAGTCTAAAGTTGGAGGAGGTGAAGTTCAGAAGGGTGGTGACAGCATGGAAAGCTCTGCCAGAGGAACTGGTTTTGAGGGCATCACTGGGGATTCAAAGGGGGTGGGATAAACTTAAGTGCAAAATCAAAATGGGGAAGGGAAAAGGGTAAAACAGTGGTATCAGTTGATGAGGAGGGGGTGAGGGGAGTGTAGCAGCATTAATGCACAGCACTGAGAGCTGAACATTCAAGCAGACTTAATAGGCCATTAGGCCTTTATCTACTGGCTTCATCATATGTTTATGTGTTTAGTGGGGGAATTTGGATTCATGTCACGTGCCTTAGACTGCTAGTGAGAAACATATTATGTAATCATTGCATGCCTGCTATGTGTTACAGTGCATATAAGCTCTTTAAACTACAGATATGACTTTTGTATATATCAGCCATATGTTTTTATATATATAAATAAAACATAATCACATATTGCACTTTGTGTTTGTCACAGATTTTTAAGGAATAAAAGAACACAGACTTTATTTTACTGGGGACAAGAGTTTTGCTAGCTAGCAGATGTATTAGGGTCTGACAAAAGAAGATGACTAATCAACTGCTCCAGAATATATATTTTAATGCAAAAAAGTGGGTAGTTTCTCAGGTAGGACTCAGCTATATAAGGCTGCAAAAAAAAATTGACAAAGGTGTCACCAGGAAAGGTGTTGCAGAATGACTTATGAAGCATTGCTGGTATATGCTAGCAAGGGTGCATTTTAGAGAAATCCTGTCATTGTTTCTGACATAGATAGACAATGGCAAGCAGATTTAGTGGATATGAGTCAAAATGCAAAGTACAATAATGGGTTTAAATATATACTGATGTGCATTGATGTGATGTTCAAGCATGCCTGGGTAGTAGCTTTAAAAGACAAATTTGGCAAGACAGTGACACAGGCCTATAAAACTACTTTTAAAAGTGGACGCACACCTCAGAAGTTGCAGACTGATCAGGGTAAATAATTTCTAAATGCCTCATTAAATACCATTTTAAAAGAAAAAAAACACCATTTTGTGACAAATAATGAAGTTAAGGCTAGCATTGTAGAATGGTTTAAAAGAACTTTAAAGTCACGCATGTGGTGCTACTTTATAGTCCAGAATATGTGGAAATATAGTGATGTATTGCCTGACCTGGTGCACAGTTATAATCATGCTTATCACAGAAGCATTAAATTCAGTCAAGTGGATGCTAACCCGTCCAATGCCCTGGATGTATGGAAGACCATCTATGGCAATACAGTTCTTGGCAAAAAACAAAAGGGTACCCTTCAGAAATTTGATCACATGAGAATATCTAAGCTGAAAGGGTTTTTTTTGAAAAGGGATATGAACAGACATGCACAGATGATATATTTATTGTGACAGAAGTCTTAAAAACACCAAGATCCATATATAAGCTAAACGGCTACTAGGGGAAAGACATCAAAGGTTCTTTTTATGCAGAGGAGTTGCAGAAAATTGACCCAGATGAGGACAAAGTGTATCGGGTATAGAAAATCCTGGCAGAGGAGAAAGCATGGAAGAGAAACTTGGTAGCGGGTAAAGTGTCAGGGTTGGCCTGATAAATTCACTAGCTAGGTCGAGGCAACACAGGTTCAGGACATTAGAAGCTGATAACATTCAAAATGTTAAAACATGAATGTTATATCAACTTGCCCAGCAACACCTTTTCCAATGTCTTCCCCCAATAGTACCATAGCCTCTTTTACAGCAAAGTTGCAACAGACGCTTGCACTACACGGTGACTGGGGAAGTGGGACTAGTAGAAATGTATTACCCCCATACCTAGGATAATGTGCCTGCACATAAAAACAGGTTCACTAACCAGTATCAGCCTCAAGAAATTGACCACATTAAACAGCCACCATCCGGTCCCTTTATTGTAGAAGAACAGTTTAAAATTCCTGCAGGCTATTACCATAACATGGCAATTCTTATCAGTCAGATCAAAAAAAAAGCATAATTGAAAGAAATGAAGTGCTTGTGGTTTTGAAACAGCTCATAAGTAGAGTAATACGTGTTGATAATGATGTCATATGCACCCTGTTCATGCAAAGGCAATTAAAGCACCCTTTGGGTTTTGCAGGCTCAATGTAGGTACAGGAAAGTCTACAGCAGAGAACCCTACAGATATTCAAGGGGTTTTTTACACATTATGTATCTACACTGACATTGTCATGCATGACATAGTAGGTCATACTCAAGTGACTTTGCTGAGATGTGTGCCCATGAGGGGTCATGACAATGAGATTGTGACCACGACCTATGATAAACTCCCCTACTGTGCAGTCAGTAAGCATCAGATCTATGCAGTCACAATTAAAATAAAGAATGATCAAAATAAGCCTGTGCTATTTTGATTTGGAAAGGTGTTTGTAACATTGCATATTCACCCGCAGAGACTACTTTAAATATTTAAGCAAGGATGGTGATTGCTCGACATTATGAGGACTCTGCCTTGTACAAAATTAATTACAGAGCACAGGCAGGCTATGACCTTCCAGGCTTTCACAACCTTCCTACTATGTACGGTTCTGGTATTAGGGTAATATTTTGTAGTCTGTTTAGAAATGTAGTTCCCTTTTTTAAGAAGGGGGTTTGAGTTTGACAAACCCCCACCTATGAACAGTCACTAAAAATGTTTCAAAGGATGTTCTGGGACATGTGACTAGTGCTGTACCTCAAAAGATGTCAGGAGGAGATCTGCTCACTTGAAGAGAATCAGGGCTGATTGTGGTGAGCAGAGATAAAATGAGAAAGTGCAGAGTACCCCCTTTGCTACTCATTAGGCCTCCCTGACACTTTAAAAGCATGTTTTTAAACATAAATTGTCAAACAAAAGAAAGAGGTCAAAGTCCAAAGGACCTTCAAAGGAGCGTAAAAAAATAGAGATCTGTTCCAAACACAAAACATGGCATTTGTACACTGCAGCTCAGAAGAATGCACACAATCAGAAATGGACTTGTTTGCTATAGCTCCAACACAGACAAGCATTGAAAAAAAGTGTTTATGTGGAGATACCTCCTCTGGCTGCCTTTTCAGAAATCTCACCCATTGAATTTTATATAGTGAGGAATGGTGAAGACTATTCGGTTCTAAACACCTTATTTCTTTACCTAGTTTGTAAAATCAATGAAGCAGATGGTGGAGCTATCCCTGCAGTGGACAAAGTGAGCCTCATAAACTACCCAGTGGCCACCATTTTCAGGCAGCTGGATGTGACTATTGGGGATCGACACATCAGTCAGAACAATAACTTTTACCCCAAAGGGCCATCATAGAATCTGTTCTGAACTACAGTGAAGAGATCCTTTCTACTTAGTTCATGGCAAGGTTATTTTACAAAGTCATCCTAGAGAAACACGAAATCACAGACAGAGCTGGTGACAATGTACGGTTTTACAAAAGAAGCTCTTTCACGCATCTCAGTAGAGGGGTAGAGATTCTGGGCCATTTGTACATGGACTTATTTTTTTTCAAGAGAAACTGATACTGAATGGTGTGGATATTAAAATTAAACTGGCATGTAACTGGGACAGCTTTTGTTTAATGAGTGGAGATGCTGAGCTTTATTAGCTAAAAATCATGACTGCTTCTTTGTTTGTCAGAAGAGTAAAAGTGACTCCTGGTATTTGCCTGGGAAACTCAGAAGCCCTGCTGACCTCCAGTGCTAAATATCCTGTAGACAGAGTGGGGATGAATGTGATCAGCATCCTTCTAGGAAGTAGGGTCAGTAACCAAGATAATTTGTTTTGGGCCAGTTACCAAAAATGCTGGTCAAGGTGTTTGTTGGCAATGATGCTTTTAGTGGTTCTAAACACCCCTTCAACTTTAGACATTATAATTGTATGTAACTATGGTTTTGCTTGTCACTTTTTGTACCCAATATATTGTTCATATCTTGACTTTGAACCTTTGCAAAAGAGGCTCAAAGGTATTAATCTGAAACTGAAATAAATACATAAAAATAAAATTAATGTTGTGGCTCTATCTCTGGACAGTGAACAAATCCCTGCTAAGCCTCTCTAGCCTGATTTTAGTAGTGGAAATGCTTTGAGAGAATATTTTAATCTAGTCCAGTCTGTCAGGAAAAATATGAAAGATTGTCCCTTTATTGTCAACTATCAGAAATTCACCCAAGGGTACATTCTCTTTGGCTTTGATCTGACTCTGGACTGAGAATGTGCTGATCATTACTCCCTAATTAAATCTGGAAACCTCAGAATAGAAATCAGATTTGCTGAAGCACTTCGAGATACCATTGATCTTATTGTTTATGCTGTTTTTGATAATGGCATTGAAATAAACCAGAGACAGAATGTCATGATGACTCAAAGATCTGCAACAGGGTTGATACACAAAGTGGGGTGGAAAGGATGAAAACAGACTTAGCAAGGTTGGAGGAATGGTCAAATATATGGAAGCTTAGATTCAATGCAAAAAAGTGCAAAGTAATGCACCTGGGAAACAAAAACCCAGGGGAAGAGTACACAATGGGGGGGGTGAGATACTGACAGCAACAAAAATGGAAAGGAACCTGGGCATAGTCATATCAGATGACCTAAAGGCGGGCCAGCAATGTGAGATGGCAGTAAGGAGGGCTGGGGGGATACTGGGATGCATAGGGAGAGGCATCACCAGTAGAAAACAGGAAGTTGTTGTCCCTCTGTACAGACAGTTGGTAAGACCTCATCTGGAGTACTGGGTACAGTTCTGGAGACCCCATCTCCACAAAGTCATAGACAGGGTGGAGGCTGTCCAGAGGAGGGCAACCAAAATGATGCAGGGTCTGCATAAGAAGACATACGAAGAAAGACTAAGGGAACTAAAGATGCATAGCCTCAAGGAAAGGAGGGAGAGGGGGGACATTATAGAAACTTTCAAATACCTCAAGGGAATCAACAAAGTCCAAGAGGATAGCATCTTTCAGAAAAAGAGATGTGCAAAAACAAGGGGGCACAATTTGAAGATAGAGGGGGGACGGCTCAGAGGCAATGTGAGGAAGTATTTCATCACAGAGAGGGTTGTGGATACATCGAACAGCCATCCTGAGGAGGTTGTAGAGTCAAAAACAGTGGGGGAATTCAAGAATGCATGGGACAGACATAAGGCAATTCTAGTGGGGGTAGGAGGAAGTAGGCTGTTGGTAAACTAGGATCTGCAGCTTATCCATTAGGTAGGGAAATGGGCAGACTAGGTGGGCCAAGCGGTCCTTATCTGCTGTCAAATTCTATGTTTCTGTTTAATTTTTGATTATATGTCATAAACCATAAAAATGGACATTAAGCAGATGGAAAAAATTGTAACCAATGACCCCCCACATCCATGACTGTTTTTATGGGCTTGTTTCCCTGTGATCTGCTACCCAAGGAGAGACTTAACAATCTCCCCAATGCACTAATCTTCACTACTGACCCCATAACCTCCCTGGACAGTGTATACCATTGAAACATTGATGGAAATACTGCAAAGACCATTACAGCAACAAAATTGGCAGTTTACTGTAATGGTCTGTGGTACACTGACAATGCTTTCTCAAGTGATTTCCCCCATCCTCGAAACAACTCCACCTCAGAGTTGAGTATCTTAAAATGCAGGGGATGGGGGTTGTGTGGGAGCAAAGCTCCCCACAAAAAACACTTTGTTCTACTGATGGCACAATGCTGACTGTTGTCATTGTTCTGCCATTGTAATGCTGATAGGCAAATTTACTGTTGATGTGGCTTGGTGGAATCCCTGGACAGCACTGGTTAGCTGTATACATTTCAGAAAATGGGTCTGGACAGTTCTTTGACAGCTATGGATTTCATCCTGACAATTATACACAAATGATTGGGGACTTTTTAAACAGAAATGCAAAGACCATCCTATGCAAAACACACAGTTGTAAGATACATTCTCTACCACCTGTGGATTTCACTGCATCTTTTTCTTACACCGCAGATGTAAAGGATATTTTTAGAATCAAATTCTAAAAATGTATTAAAATGACTTTCTCAAAAACGATGCAGTGGTAACTAGTTTTGTATGTTGCCCATTCAGAAACTTAAACATGTCTGGGCACATAACATATGACATACATCAGCGAGAGGATTATTGGTAAGATGCAAAATAAAGACATCTCTTGTTAAAAAAATGCACATATAAAATGCCATACCACTGAGGCAGGATAATGATAAGATACAGAAAGCATTTTTTGTAAACACATGATTACGTACTGAATATGAGGTAGGCTAACATGCAGCAATATAAACACTTTTTGTGAAAAAAATATGATTATATACTGAATATGAGGTAGATGGCTAATATAGGCAGTACACCTCAGTCACGGAGGTTTATAGTACTAACATTCATACATAGAGATGGCATTAAAGTTTCAAATGGTGAGCCATGCAGGCTTTTGAAAAGTCTGTCATCTTTTGGGGGTTACTGACCATTTGGTAACTGGAGAGGGTTTGGGAGCATTTGCAAAAGACAATTTCAGGCTTTCACCACATTCTCTGTTTGCTGAATGACCAGACACAGAGGTGGGTATGTTAGCCTCTGCAATTGCATTCACAAAAATAGTCCAGCCCTTTTGGATCAGGAATCAGGGAGGGACCATAGATGTCATCTACTTGGATTTCAGCAAAGCCTTCGATACTGTATCACACAGAAGGCTGATCAACAAGATGAGTAGTCTGGGCATGGGGCATAAGGTGATACAGCAGTTTAGAACCAGCTGATAGACAGAAGGCAGAGGGTGGTGGTGAATGGAATACAATACAGTGGGTTGCGGTGACCAGCAGAGTGCCACAAGGATCAGTACTGGGACCAGTATTGTTCAATGTCTTTATTAGTAACATTGCAGAGGGGCTGGAAGGAAAGGTATGCCTATTTGCAGATGACACCAAGCTCTGCAATAGAGTGGATACTCCAGAAGGGGAGCAGAAAATGAAGCAGGACCTGGAGAAGCTTGAAAGATGGTTGGAGGTATGGCAACTGAGGTTCAAGGTGAAAAAGTACAAGATTATGCACCTGGGTAGGGGGAACCCTGGGGAGAACTACAGGATTGGGGGGTGTTGATCATCACCAAAGAGGAAAGGAATCTAGATGTTATCATATCTGATTACCTTAAGGTAACAAAGCAGTGTGCAAAGGCTGCAGGGAGGGCCAGTGGCATGCTCTGGTGCATGGGCAGAGGTATTATTAGTAGGAGGCAGGAAGTGGTGATGCCATTGTATGAAACACTGGTAAGGCCTTCCTGGAGTACTGCATGCAGTACTGGAGACCACACATGCATAAGAACATAAACAAGTTGGAGGCTATCCAGAGAAGGGTGACAAAGATGGTGCATGGTTTGCACCACAAACATATGAGGAGAGACAAAGAGAACTCAATATGTACTCACTGGAGGAGAGGAGAAGAAGGGGTGACATGACAGAAACTCTTAAGTACCTCAAGGGCATAAACAAAATGCAGGCAAAAGCTCTTTTCCAATGTAGAAAAGATATCAGAATGAAGGGGCACGATATGAAATTGGAGGGGGGAGATTAAGAGGTAACATGAGGAAGTTTTTCTACACAAAGAGGGTGATGAACACTTGGAATAGTCTGACACAAGGCTGGCCCAATGGTGCTGATGGTTGAGGCACTGGACACCACACCTCGCGCCATGCCGGTTACCCGGGTTTGGACGCGATCCCGGGCCATCAGGGGTCAGCAGGGGGGATAGGATATAGCATCTGGTGGACTGCTTTCCTACCCCTGGGGTGGGATCCAGGGAGCCATCACTCTGCAGCATCCCCCGGTGATGATCAGGGGCACTTCTAGAGCTAGGCATAGAAGGATGGAGTGCTGCAGATGTCGGCACATCAGTGTCCAGACGTAATTGCACACTTGTACTCTCAAGGGGTAGAAAAAGTGGAAAATGGTGCAGCACAGGCTGTGGCAGTTTGATGTCCATGCTCTGTTGGCCAAATGATGCCCAATGCGCCTGCTGGTAAAGGTTCCTTGTCTAGCACTGGGGCAATAGGGGGTGCCCCTCTTGAAGGCAGAGCTGCATATGCCAGTTGGGCATGCCACATCAGGGCCGAAGGTGGAATTGAGCAGTGGCTGGATTCAGACAGATCAGTGGCTGCAAGGAGTAAAATATGATATGATAAAAAGGAATAGTCAGCCACATGAGGTGGTAGAGGCAAGCACAATGGAGGGGTTTAAACATGCCTGGGAGAAGCACAGGGGTACCATGGGCAGGAAGGAAGTGTTGAAAATCCATTGACCACTTAGGGTGAGTGGATGCATACATGTATAGGGCCTACAGGCAGACTAGATGGGCCTAGAGATCCTTATCTACCTACAGTTTCTATGTTTATATGGCATTGTGTGGTCATGGACAGCGAATGTAGCAGTTGATGCCCTTACCAAATTGATCATGTGAGACTTGGAAACAGCACCCTTATCATTCCAAAAAAGAATATTGTTGTTCTTTGCAATTTGCCTTAATAATAGTGAAGCATTTGTTTTAGACCATTGAGAAACACTATTTAAAATGTCTTTTTCAATAGCACTTGGGGCAGAAACTTCCTCAGCAGCAGCAGAAGCAGCAGAAGCAGGAAAGTATTCAGGAACTGTCTCAGTGTCAGGCATGAATAAAGTCAAATTGGTTTTATCCTGTTTTCTCTGCCTTACATATGTCAGAAAACTTTGCAAAACAGTAGAGTACAGTTTGGCTTTGTCATGGTCAGATAAATCAGTATGGGCTAATATACCTCTCATTTCAGAATCCAAGCTGTAAATTGCAAACTTCCTCAAGTTCTCATCCAGAGAGCTTGTTTTAATATGGTCCCATTGCTGTTTCAGTACAAGATACATTTTCTGAGTAAAATCCATTATCTGTTAGCCAATAATCCTGTAATAAGAGGAATAGCGATTTCGGGCAGGGTCCCTATTAGAGGTGGACAAAGTGGCCAAAATTCACTCCGTGAAGCAATCAGTGGAGCAGTGCAGAATCCGTAAAGTAATCTGCAACGTGAAGTGGAGTGTTTTGTGTTATAATGAGAAATGCGAAGTCCATTGATAACAATGATTTTTCATTAGTCTGCTTTCTCCAACCACTTCTAAACCACTTTTAGTAAAAAGTATATAGAAAGCAATGCACTTCACATCACTTCACCTTGTTATTGAGCTCCATGGTGAATTTTGCAGTGATTCACGGGATTGCAGGTCACATGGGCTCTAGATTGTTCTGCACAGCCTCAGTTCTGTGTAGTGTGTGTATGGTGGTAGCTGGAGACAGTTTACTGTCATCACTGTGCGATTCAAACCCTCTAAAAGCTGTTAAAAATCCTTTTTGAGTAATTTTTCTGCTCAAAATTTAATTAATCAATTATAGGAAACCCTCCTGTGCTCATATCATTGAGTGTTTACTGTTTCTGTGTGGATTTTGAATGTTAATTTAGAACAGTCAGTCTGTGTACTGTGAAGTGTGCTTTGGGGGAAGGGGGTATCTGTGGTGAAGGTAGATTAACTGGGAGAAAAAGGCAGTCTTTCTGTTTTGGTTATGTTTTTCTTGTATACCAGTGGTAATGTACACACAGTACTATTTTCAGTAATTTTTGAATTTTTTTTGCTGATTGTTGTGGTGCAGCAGTGTATAATTTTAGTGTGAATAAAAGATTTGAATATATTAAGTTTTCAATTTGCTGTGCATTACTTGTAGTGTGTGTGTGTGTGTGCGTGTGTGACGTGTGCCATCAAATCAGACACATTTTATTGTACCACACACTAATTTCAGCAGTGCGAACCTGTTATCCACTGCACCTGCATGATTTTTTTGTACTGCTTTGTGATATCTTTATTGTTAGTGGACTGTTACTGGAGTGCACTGCCCCCCCCCATCCCAACCTGCAAAAGGTATTCTTTTCCAGATTTGGATTTGTGACTTGTGAGCACTGCTGAGTTGTTGTGCTTTTGTGTCTGCATCTCTTGAGTGTGCAGCACAATCTTAATCTTTCTGTGCCTTTGCATCTCTTTAGGGCACAATCTCCATCCATAACTTAAGTCACAGTTGTTTGTTTGGCTTCCCTCCAGAGCACTGGTGTGCCGCATATCTCTGCCTGAACATTGTACTCTTTAATGTGCATTTTTAAGTCAGGGCAATTATCATGAGTCACTCATGATACAAATCGCGTTCTTCATCTTCTCAGTCATGATTCATGAATCACAAAACTAAGTTTTTTTGTAGTTAGTTGCATTTAAGCCTGTTTCATAGTATCTCAGGTCTCGGCTTCACCATTGTACTCATTGATATGAGTTTTCAAATTGGGTAGTTTTTGTGTGGAACAGGTCAGGGAAGTACATCTGTAGGTATTCAGTTTCATGTATAGTTTATTATTACTGGTCATGTCACACCAGACACTCATCATGACTCCGACTCCAAGACAAATCATGTTATTCATCTTCACGGTCATGATTCACAATCATGAATCACAAAACTGTAAGGTTTTTTTTTGTAGTTAGTTGTATGTAAGCCTGTTTCATAGTATATCAGGTCTCAGGTTTACCATTGTACTTATTGATACGAGTTTTCATATCAGGTAGTTTTGTGTGGCACAGGTCAGGGAAGTACAGCCATAGGTATCTGCATTTCCATACAATTTTGTATCATTGGTCATGTCAAACCTGACACTCATCATGAGACAAATCACTTTCTTCATGAATCACAGCAGTAATTTTTTTTTTCGGTTCTGATGGTATGCTGAAGACCTGTAAAGATGACCAAAACATTGATGGACCTTTTTTAACTTTTTTTAAATAATGTTCCCCCCCAATAAAAAATACTTACCTTTACTGGCTTGAAAGTATTCCAACACCAAAATTCCTCATTAAACCAAGAAATGCACACCCCAAGTTCAACTATATGACCTGTGATAAAAAAAGCAATGATTACATGTAAATATAGAAGAAAAATGTATATATATATATATATATATATATGATGGGCAGATAATCATTCCAATAAATAAATCTGATCGGATAGCTTGAATTTTCATGCAAACCGATCCAAAGGATTTTTTTTTTCCATGTCAGCACGGAACAACACTTTCTACATTTAATACTTAATGCCCTAATTGCAAGTTCTGTTTTTTGCCAATTCACAACAGATGCAAGTTGAAAGATGTATAGGTGCAAAGTGATTAACTTGTCTTATTCAGCACGTATGAACTTGTTAGTTTTATCTCAAAATAATCTCAACAAGTAATGGACCAACAGTGCACAGAGATGCAGGGTGATAGTTGTGGTGTTTGAGTCTTTGAATTGCGATCGCGTTCAACTATATTAGAAATGTCACACAGAAGTTTAGCGTGGGCATATTTTACATTGGACGGAGACTCCGACTTGAAGACTAAGTGTACTCTGTGCCACAATCCCACGTTCATAAGCAGGGGGTCTTCAGTCCGTAGCTTTGAGACTTCAGGACTCTTAAATCATTTGCAAAACAAGCACAGGTCTGAGTATGTTGATTTGCAAGAGGAAAAAGTTTGTAATGAATTAGCAAGGCAAGCTGAATCTCTTCAGGAGCCACCATCTAAAAAGATAAAATGGGAGATCCAGACTATTGAATCCTGTCTTGCTCATGCTAACTCATTCGGCAGTGATCACCCACGGGCTACTGAAATCACAAATTCATTTGCAGAGATGATTGCAGCTGATGAACAATTATTTTCTGTGGTTGAGAATGTAAGGTTCAAGTGGCTGTTATCAGTATTGGAGCCAAGATATATTTTAACGTCAAGAAGTCACTTTGCCACAGTAACAGTCCCCTCTATGTACCATAAGATACAGTCCAGAATGCAATATGAGTTGGCAGATATTTAGCATTTTTCATTTACCACAGATACCTGGACAACAGCTCACGCAATCGTATCCTACCTACTAGTGACAGCACACTGGATAGATGAGTCCTTTAACAGACGTTACACACTTTTGTTCTTAAAACACCTCACTGACAGACATACAGGGGAAAACCTTTCAAAAGATTTTTTACATATTCTCGACACATGAGGAATAAAGAGTGGTCAAAGGTATCTAGTTGTAAGGTATAATGACCCAAATATTGCTAACGCAATGAAACTCAGTGATGTGCAAAGTGTTGGTTGCTTAGCGCACACACTATAGCTCATTATTCATGATTCTGTTTTTAAACAACGTTCAGTTGAGGAGTTACTAGCCATGGGGGAGCAATTGTGAGACACTTTAAGCACTCTGCTTCTGTATCTGAAAAGATTAAAGAGCTGCAAAAGACCCTTCAGATACCAGAGCACCGTTTAGTGCAGGACATGCCCACAAGATGGAACAGCTCTTTTTACATGATAGAATGCTTATTAGAGCAACTGAGAGTGTTGACTGTTTATGCTGCTGAATGTGAGACCAGAACATTTACTAACTCACAGTGTTCTCTTGCAGAGAACGTCTGCACTTTATTAAGGCCATTTGAGATTGAAACCAGATGGCTAAGTTCTGATTGTGCCTGTGTTTCTGACATTATTCCTACTTCCAGAGTGCTGTTTCACTCAATTGAGGGGATAAAAGTACCGGGGCTGCAAGCAATGAAAATGGCAATGATTGAATCCATTAACAATCGATTAGTGCAATACGAGTCCATGAGGCAGACTGCCATGGCTACAGTCATAGATGCAAAATACAAGCTTCACTTTTTCAGGACTGAGTGTGGGAAATCATTTGCTAAAGCTGTCATTAAACAACTTGTTGAGGAGCACTATGAGATGTCTGATGATCCACATAGTAAAGTACAGAAGCAACTCAATGACAAACACATCGAGCAGGACTGAAACACAGATGACCCATGCGATGTCTTCTCATAGAACAACTAGCTACCAGAAGACAGTAAGTAAAAAAAAAATTAAAAATTACAGTCAGTAGCAAATTCTGTTTTAATATATTCCATAAAAAGTATAACACTAGCATGATTTTATTTATTTTTCAGCTTCAGTTATTGATGGTGTGTCCAGTCACAATCAGGAGCTTGACATTTACCTAGCAGAAAATCTGGTGCCGAAAAAAAAATGCACCTGATGCTCTTACTTTCTGGCAAATGCAAGGACACAGGTTTCCAGTGCTGAACAAAATTGCAATCTGGTACCTGTCCACTCCACCCACTAGTGTGCCTAGTGAGAGAATTTTTAGTGTAGCTGGTGATTTAATAACAGAGAAGCGCTCACGACTCACACCCGAAAATACGAACATGTTGCTTTTTATAAAACAGAATATGGACAATTTTTATAAAAATTAAGTGTCCCTGTATTCATTTATGATTTCTTTACAGTGCTTCATTAAAGTGATTATTCTGTAAGATTTGGTCATTGTGTGTTTTGTAAGGGCAAACATTTATTAGTCCACTGTTTCTCTCCATCAATATATCCGACTCGATAAATATCCCAAACTGGTAGGATATATTGATGGATAAATCCAAATCCGATATCTGGAGGAATTATGCTATCCCCCACCCATAATATATATATATATATATAAAATATGTAATAGATATACCACTCTGAGGTGTGCGGGGCGCTCTGATATATATATGCGCCTTGGTGTGCATCAACCGAAAGGCGTGTATATCGAAGCGTGACCGCACACCTCAGAGTGGTATATTTATCTTATAAAATGTCAAAATTGTTTTGGGGGGGGTAAAAGTGCAGGTGTGCGGTCGCGCTCTGATATACGCACGGTCATGTGATGCTCAGGATCCAATAGAGCAACAACAATTTCCCTACCCATTTTATAAATATATATATATGTGGTGGATACATGGAACAGCCTTCCTGAGGAGGTTGTTGGGTCTAAAACAGTGGGGGAATTCAAACATGCTTGGGACAGACACAAAGCAATTATAGTGCGGGGTTGCAGGAAGCAGGCTGTTGGTTAACTAGAATCTGCAGCTTATCCAGTAGGTGGGGAAATGGGCAGACTGGGTGGGCCAAGTGGTCCTTTTCTGCCGTCAAAGTCTATGTTTCTATGTTTCTATGTTTATATATATATATATATATATATATATACACATTAAGGTCAGGTTCTGTGGAAAACCATGATGGTGTCAGGTACATTAACTTACCAAGGATAGTATTTGTGTACACACAGAGGGCATTCTTCCTGTTGGGGTTCAGTGCAGCAGACATTGGGCAACTAACAGCATTATCACATCATCATGGATGGTTAACTCAATGGTTGGATTATCCTTCTAGCGCATCATTTGGCAAGACACTGTGCATCAGCCCAGTCAGGTCAAGGAGCATTACATGAAATTCCAACAGTAGCAGCAGGGGACATAGTTCTTATTGGAGTGTTTACACACATGACTGAGTGCAGCATGAATTAATGAAGGCTTTCTTTCCAGTTTATGCTCTCATTTCTCTTCATCTGGAGTTGAGAATATTCTGGACATAAGACAGCAGCATTTTGAGTGTGCACATTAATTCTAGGAACTGTGTGGCAGAACTGCATGCATGACTGAGTGCGGCATAAAGTAATGGAGAGTGCCGCATGAATTAATGGAGACTTTTCTTTCTACTTTATGCTCTCATTTCCCTTCATCTGGAATCAGGAATTTTCTGGACATAAGACTGCAGCATTTTGGGTGTGCACATTAATTCTGAGGACTGTGTGGTAGAACTGCAGACATGACAGAGTACAACATAAATTAATGGAGACTTTTCATTCCATGTTATGCTCTCATTTCTCTTTGTCTGGAGTGGGGAATTTTCTGGACACAAGACAGCAGCATTTTATATCTGCACATTAATTCTGGGGATTGTATGGCAGCACTGCACACTTGACTGAGTGTGCCATTAATTAATTCCCTTCCTTGTTATATTTCAACTTAATAATGTCTCTTTCCAAAAATAATTTATTTTAGTTGTTTCAGAAATGTTTTATTTCTGTTGTGCTGTATGCATGTGTGAAAAAGCAGGAGTAATAATGTGCTAAACAGCATGTGTGCAGTGCACTGTTATGTGCACACACTGTACAGCTCCCTGAAAACATATATGATGACTTGTTCCTACTTAATAATGTCTGTTTACTATTAAATATTTTGGGTACAATATTTAATTTCTGTTGAATTTGTTGAAAAGCAGGAGAGAGCAGTGCTATGATCTGCTAAACCTCATGTGTGCACTGTGAGATGCCCACTGCCCACCGAGCCCTCTGAAAACATATTATATGACTTGATCCACTGTTGATGGTACAAATAAAATATACATTACATATTCTTATTTTTATTCTTCATACCATCAACAGTGGAACAAGTCATCACATATGTTTTCAGGGAGCTGGACAGTGTGTACACATGACAGTGCACTGCACATATGCTATTTAGCACATTATTATTGCACTGTTCAATCCTGATTTTTAACAAACAAACCCTCCACAACACAAAGGAAACATCACTGAGGCACCAAAAATATTTCAGGGTAAACAGACATTGTTAAGTAGGAATATAACAGGGCCACAAGAAGCATGCTGCACTATATGGACTGCTGCTGGTACACAGTATCTGGCTCCAAAAATGCAAGGTAAAAGCACAAAGCCACCACTCTATATGAATATGTGCCAAGAAAAAATGTTCAATAGTACTGCAACTTTATTGATGACAAAACAAGGCACACACAAATGCCTGCTGTGCTTCAGCACTTCTGTCTTAATTGGGGGGCACACTAATGAAGGCCTAACCACCAAAGCACAAGGGCCATTAATTTACTATGTGCCTTGTTTTGCCATAAATATATTTGCAATAGCAGTGAAAATATTTTATTGGCATTTATTCATGTGGAGTTATGGCTTTCTGGTTTTGTTAAGTTGGAATATAATGAGGGCAAGGACAACCCTTTTTTACTTAATTTTATTTCACCTTTTTTGGGGCATGGCTATTACCATTTGTGGGAGTTAAACAAGGTTAAGCAGAACAAAAATGGAACGCATACTTAACATTTTCATATACATAATGGTGCACAATGGGGGGAGACAAACAACAACAAAAATGGACAGTAAAACCTGTGTTAGATTACCTAAATGTATGCAAGACAAATGCCAGAAGGAACTAGGGAGGGATGGGGACAGGGTATACTAGGATGTATTGGGAGCCATCACATCAAAATGAAGTCAGAAAATGGCTGTACAGAGGAGGGGAACTAATGTGCTAAAGGGTATGCACCAGAATGAAGACAAGTGAAAATACACTAAAGGACATTACATATAAACACAAGGAAAGGCACGGCAGGATAGAAACTATTAAGTACAGAAATGGACTCAACAACAGGGTAGATGCATCCAAAACAAAAGATGTGCATGAAAAAGGGACCACAATTTCAAGATAGAGGGCGGAAGGATCAGGGGCAAGATTGGGAAATATTTTTTTCACACAGAGGGTGATGGCGGTGGGTGCAAGCCATGACAAACTAAAAAACTAATAGTCAATGATATGGTGATACAGCAGCAGTTGAAGTTTCCCCATGATCTGAAGTTGGTGCCCCTCAATGCAGTCTAACTGCTGCTCAACATTGTTTGCAGCATCCATTTTGCTCTACAGCAGGCCTAAATCAGCCTGTGTGGCAGGCAGTTTGAGAGGATTGCCACCCTCAGCAGGAGGTGCCACAGGTTATGGCAGTGGTGGAGCAGCAGGTTCTGCTATGGCCTTTCCCACTTCACAACATATGCAGGTGGGCACTGTTCTGCCCCTCTTCCCCAGCAGGGCCAGCATGTGCATTGCTGGCCTGTTCAGCAACCTTAGCCTGCCACTCCAGGTAGTGATGATTGTACATATGGATGCTCTGACCCCCTGTGCTGAGGTGAATCCTCAGGGGCCATGACGCTCCTCCACACTGCACAAATTGCACCTTACTACACTGCTGTCCCCAGCAGTGCATTAGAAAAAGCCCACAATAAGGAGGTGTGGGGAGGACCAGGCACAGGCATGGGGGTCCCAGATGATGTGGGAGCCAGGGGCTGTGGCTCTACAGTTGGGCTGGTGGGTGAGAAACCTGCTGCTGCATTTGCTTCTGTGACTCCTCCCTCACTTCCTGCTGCTCAGTTGCTGTCACGTGGGACATAGGTGCTGCTAGCACTGGGGGGGGCACTGATCAGTAGTGCCACAGTAGGTGGTGGTGGTTCCATGGCAGCACCAATGCCAGTATCTCTTGCTTCAAGTGGGGACCCTCAAGATGGTGCTCTAGTCCAGACGATGCCGGCCACCACGCATGCGCAGACCACTAACACATGCACCACACAGATACACAGAAACAATTAATTAAACAAATACTAAACAGAAATACTGCACAAACACAAATTGAGACAACACATACTCAAACAAAAGCACCTGGAGCAAAAAAAAATATTTAAAGATCTTCTTTAAACAACTTTTCTTCTCTCTCTCACTCTCCAAGTTCTCCCAACCTCTTTCTCCTAATGCAAGGTGAAAGTGAAACTCTCTTCCAAACGAGTCATTTCCTGTCTGCCTGGCTTCAGCATGTGACTTACACTAGTGTAAGCCATGTGATGTGTGTGGGCTGCTAATAGACTTCTCAATCCACCTTGAACGAATTAAGGCAGAGTAAACAATGCAAAGTCATTATTACAATGCAAAGTGGTGAAGTGGGGCCTTACAATGGGCCTTTCACATTACAGGATGGCAACACGAAGTGCCCACTTTGCGGACACTTCATGGGTGGAATTTTACTTCACTGCATCTTTAGTCCCTATAAATCCACCTGTCTGGTTTACAATCTTTTTTTTATATATTTTTTAACTATTCTTTTTGTTGCTTAAGGTTTTAATGACTTTATTCCATTTTTTTTAGAAAAGCTAGCTGTTTAGCCAAAATTCGATATTTCCTTTGAGACTATTTAACTCTATCTCAGCTAAAGATGATATTAAATTATCAGAGGCTGAATATAAAATAGCTTTTCTTGAACTGGGAGGTCATTTTACCAGTAACTTTATTGCAGATGAATTTCTCTTCAATCTTTTAAACATAATGACAATACAGTAACATACATTTTTAAAACCAGAATGTGTTTTTTTTTCAAGATGTACACCACTGGCCAGTCAGGGGGAAACAAGCCACTGTGCAGTCTATTGTCATCTGGCATACTGGATCTTAAACTGACCAATAAATAGCCATAAGGTTTTCTTGTGGCATATCCAAAAGCTTCTAAAAAGAAAATTGTCCAGTTGGGGTACATCTGTCTTGCCAGAGTCATGATCGGCAGCTTGTCCCTTGGGTTTTTCAACAGCACCTTGTATTTGGCATTTAGTGTGATGGTCCTACTTTTTTTCCTTTGACAGTACATGTTATGGACAATTAAAATATTGTTTATGATGACTGTACTTGGTAAACCCATAGTCAACTTTGCTATTTTGACAAGCAGAGTCCACTAAATCATCTATAATAAGAAAATTTACCTTTCCATGGGGGTAAGAGATCATTGTCAGCTAATGATGCAGGTAGCCACTCCACAAATTTAATCTACAGAAACCTTAACAACAGTTCATTATACAAAGTTTGCCAGCAGCTGTAATCCCAGACAATATTTTCAGGCACGTGTGATAAAATGATACCAAAATGTTCCGACAGCTGCTTTATGAAGAAGCTTTTCCAACTATTAAAGGGGCCAGCTAACAGACAAGTAAAGGGATGCTGCAACCTGATATCCATTTTTCTTTTAATTAATACCCACAAAGAAGTACCTTGAGACTGGCTTGTCATAAACCACTCTCTGGGTCTTGTAGAGCGTTCTTGTTTCAAGGGACCCCTGTTTTTGGTTTTTAACTATGTTGGGTTGCTTCGCAGTGATTTCTTCAGATGTTTGTGACCCTATGTAATCAAAGACCAGATCCTTCAGACTTTCAAAATTAATGTGTTCACTGTTGGCTATATTAATGGTAAAGCCTTTCACATTAAGAACAATTCATCCAACACACAGATGATATCCATACGTTTTGGGGCCTGCAGACACAGACTCTGTAATGTGTTCATATGCCTGAAGCTCGCTGGTCAGCTCTCCTGAATAGTTGCCTAGAGGCAGATTCCAGTGGCCTGGTCTGGACACAAAAATGACAGAGTCAGTGTTATGATAAAGACATCTGTCCTGTAACTTATCTGGCAGTTTGCAGAGTTCCACTCAGGGATGTGCTGTGGTAAAACTAGCTATGAATAAGTTGATATTATTAGAATTTGGGTAGTTGTCTTTTGTATATTTCTAGCATAAAGAAACTGTTTCATCATAAGTGAAACAAGATGAGGCAATGTCATAGTAGGGGGGCAAACACATACTGAAACAGCTCATCGAGGTCTGATACTAAGCTAGTGGTTGTAAAATTAGATCTCTGTTCACATTTAGCCCAAAGAGAATTTAAAAATAGTTTAGATATCTGTCTCCTTGTGGGGCTAAGAGTGATGCCAGTGGGGTTCAAATGTATATCTCCTTCAAAATACTACTGTATGTACCTGACTTTATCTGCTTCATTATTTACCCATGAAGAGAAACCAGATGTATCTAGCTTGCCTTTCAGATGCAGTTTGATATAGTCTGCAAACAGCTACATAGAAGCATAGAAACATAGAATTTGATGGCAGATAAGGACCGCTTGGCCCACCTAGTCTGCCCATTTCCCTACCTGATGGATAAGCTGCAGATTCTAGTTAATCAATAGCTTACTTCCTCCTACCCCCCCCCACTAGAATTGCCTTATATCTGTCCCATGCATTCTTGAATTCTCCCACGGTTCCTGACTCAACAACCTCCTCAGGAAGGCTGTTCCATGCAACCACAATCCTCTCTGAGAAAAAATACTTTCTAACATTACCTCTGAGCCATCCCGCTGTATCTTCAAATTGTGCCCCCCTTGTTCTTGCACATCTCTTTTTCTGAAAGATGCTACCCTCTTGTACTTTGTTAATTTTCTTAAGATACTTGAAAATAGAAACATAGAGCATAAGCTCTGTGCATGACTCTTTGAAGTGCCAAACTCCATAAATTTGTATCATCTTATTCCCTTTTTCCAGCACCAGGCTTAGTTCCATGGTACAGTAGGTACCAGTCAGCACCCTTTGTTCATCATTGTGAGTGCACAATGTTGTCTGAAGTCTCTCTTTAGCGCATGCATGACATAATGTGAGCACAAGTTTTTTTTTCCAATCCTGGTTGAAAGCACTAAAAAAAAAAAAAAAGTCCTCTAGGAGGGTTAAATTTTTACTTTTGTCAAACCAGAGTACTGAGTGAGGTCATCAACATTTTTGTAAATGATGTCAAGTTGACCAATAGGATACTGTTTTTTTTTGTTTGTTTGTTTTTTTAACAAAGGGGTAGAGGCTGGTAAAATCATAATAGTAGATTTTCTCATCAGGCTGTGTCTTATAGTGCAGGCAGATGGTGTAATTTCTGCCCCCAAACAGCAACTCTCAAGGGTTAATAGGTTGGGAAAGTTCCCTGTCCCTCAAGAAATCATTTAGTCCAAGATCTGTTACCAGCATTCCTTTCCACTTGTGTTCCCACAGGACCATACCAGCAGACCCTTTTTTTTAAATTACATTTGTGCATGGTCCTATTATATAACTACCCCAAACTACTTCCTGCCATGTGATTCCAATATCTGTCACTGTAACAGATATTGCAGTCATGAAAAAAACACCCATTGACTTCAAAAGCTGTGGCACTTCATTCACTACCGCAAAACCGTCCCTAAAATAAGGTTCTACATTAAATTCACCACCACAGAAAGTGTGCTGAATAGAAATGTTTTCTTTCTCAGCTATGTACATTAACCACTGAATAGCAGGTGTGGAGTATCCTTTTTGCTGCCTGTGGTAATTATGTTGAGGGAGAACTGTGAGTGTGCGTTCTTTCAAAACTAAAAATCTGTCCAATGCCATGCAGAGTGAGGCTGTGGTTGTGTAGTGAAAGGGGTCAAAACAAACTACTTTGTACTCTGCTGTGTCATCATCTGTACCATCTGTCTGTTTTAGAACCTGTCTGGCTGTCATGTACATCACTTCCTGCCTAAATCTGTCACAAGCTTTTTGAAGAATTTCAACATCTAACTGGCAATAGTAGCAAAGCCCTTTTTTCAGAACAGATTCTGTATGTTGGTTGGCTAGGTACCAATGCATGAACTGAGCATGCACTGCAGGCAGCATATAAACAAACCATAATACTGACCATCAGCCAGGGGTCCTAAACAATTTTCATTGGCCTTGGTGTTAAATAAAATGCGAAACGTGCCCTGTAGCTATCTCATTCTCAAAACCAAGTGCAGCAGGAAGTCTTGAGAGGCAGAAAGGCAGAAAGCTGCACCTTTCAATGCATCTAATGTGTAGGACAGATACATTCACACAAAAATTTTCCTCCTTGGGTAAGTAATTTGATATCATTTTTTTTTCCTTGACTTGCTGGTTAACAATAAAATAGTTGTCATAGCCTTTGGCTTTGTGAGCTATAAATGTGTAGTGTTTGAACAGTGCATCTATAAAGTACCTGACAGGATCCTTTACACAATTGTCCCCTTCAAATTTCCAGGAGTGCTTGCCATCTAATTGATTATCAAATATGTAATTTGCAATATGTACCCGAGTTTCTCGTCTGGCCTCAAAATCAAACACTATATGGTTCTCAAAAGTTTTTACTTCTGTGAGCGGTGCCATGTAACAGAGATGCATGTCTGCAGTCAACAGTGAACCCCATCTAGCACATTGGATCAGTTTACATGCATGAGTCCCACTGTAAAATACAAATTATACAATGGGGTATGAAACTCCTGTAACCTCATTGGTCAAAACATATCAAATGACCGTGATAAATCCTCCAGTATACCCACTGTAAAAGTTTTATATCACTTTAAAAACAAAAAACAAGTTGAACATTGTATAATAGCAATATACCATGACAGAGAGTGGTCATATGGGTGGATTTAGCACTTCTGGTGTGGTAAATCCACCAATATACCCACTCTGTCATATTATATTGCTTAAACATTCTTCACATAGTTTCACTGAATCACATGGAATCTTATCAAAATCATTTTTTTACCAAAAGTCTCTCTAGACAAGCTGAGGATCGACAAATCTCTCTTTATATCTTGGGCATGAAGCAGTGTCAGTTTTCTGTTCAAAATAATCTGGATCACTACACACATTGCAAAACAAGGCACAGGAATGATTGTTTTTGTGACTAAATGCATGTGGTAGTATTCGCAGATGTATCTAGCCCCATCAAATTTCTTCACTTCTTTCACACCATAATAGTGATTATATGGTACGGTAAAATTTTATTTATACAGTGATACAACCATTAGGGTTCCAAAAATCCCTGTTCACAAGGCTTACCTATTTACATTATGCAAAATTATTACAACTATACATTTATAACAATACAAGTTACAGAAAAGTACAAAACAATACATCAGAGTTTTACAAACTCATCAATAACAGGCATGTTAGCATTTTTAGATTTACATTAATTTTACCTATTACAACAACAACAATGAAAACTAAGTTCGTGATTCAGGCCATTTTTAAAAAAATGATCAGTAGTTGTTAGTTCATGTAAAAAAGGAGGAAGACAATTCCTGCTTTTAGCTACTTGATATTGAAGGGTCATTTCACTAAATTGATTTTTTAACTTTGATATTATTAAATCTCTAGCACCAGTTTTTCTTAAATTTAAACCATGTTTTGGTTTTTGTAATTTGTTTTTTAAGTTATCTAAAGATTGATTTTTAAATATATTACAAACCTGATTTAGCCAGATTCCCCTAGCCCGTAAGTCTAATGGAATCCAACCCAAATCCATATACACAGTGCAATGATGAGTTTTAAAATCACACCTTAACACAAATTTTGCAAGCTTATTATAAAGTGTATCCAAGTTATTTAAATGTTTTCTTGCTGTATGTCTGTAAATATGACTTCCATAGTCAATAACCGGCATTATTAATTGATTGATCATAATCAATCTTGTTTCTCTTGTCATACAATTTGATATTTGTCTCATAGCTCCAATCTTAACATGTGTTTTCTTTATTAAATTTGTTATATGATATTGGAAAGTAAGACATTGATCTATATGTATATATGTATGATCTAAATATTTATATGTTTCAGTTTGTTCTAGAAACTTACCCTCTTGTGTCTTTATATTTAATTTTGAAATTCCCTTTAAGTCCAATACAAATTACATAACCTGTGTCTTTTTACTATTAACTAATAAACCCAGAGATGAAAAGTGACGTTGCATGATGCTAAAGTCACTCTGTAAGTTTAGTGCTACTTCACTTGTAGTTTTTCCCTCTGCTACTAAAACCGTATCATCTGCATATAGAAAAATTTTTGAATGTCCAATTTTCTTTGGTAAGTTATTTAAATAGACTATGAACAGGAGGGCCCAGGATAGATCCTGGGAACCCCTTGCTACATATAGTCCTTTTTTGACTGGTGTCCATTTAGGACAACAAATTGTGATCTTTTATCAAGGTATGATATAAACCAATTGCAGGTTTCTTCCTCCACCCTATTTTCATTAATAAGTTTATCAAAATACTATGGTTTACTAAATCAAATGCTTTAGATAGCTCCACATATACTGCACTCACGGACTTCTCTTCCCCAAGAAGGGTTGCTATGAGATCCAAAAAGTCAGTGAGTGCGGTAGCCGTGGACCTACCCTGCCTAAAACCATACTGTTGTTGAGTCAATTTGTTATATTTTTCCAAGTAGTCCATTAACTGATCATGGACAATTTTTTCAAATAACTTGGATACTGTGGACAGCAAGGCTATTGAACGGTAATTTGAAACATCATTTGGATCCCTCCCTTATCTATTGGTATCACTTTGGCTAATTTCCAACTAGAGGGAAACTATCCCTCTCTTTGACTCCAATTAAAAATGTCCCTTAGTATAGGTGACAATTCCATAGCAACCTCTTTTAATAATTTATCTATTCTTTCTGGGCCACTTGCTTTATTTATTTTTAATCTATTTATATTTTTTAGAACTTCTTTGTTTATCACTCTCTTAAACCTGAATTTGGGTTCTTTCTCATCTTGGGGACTCTCACCCTTTACTTCATTCAAGGTATCATATTAGTTTTAGTTATGAGATCTAATTTCAGATCGGGGAGGTTTATGAAATAATCATTCAAAATTTCTGCAGCTTTATTTGTTTCAAACACTTTTCCATTCTGACTCAATTTTATTTCACTTTGTTTACTATTTGGATTCATAAGATTTTTTATAACAGACCAATAAGCACCTGGATTTGTTGATTCTTTAATCCGCTGTTTATAATAACGAGCTTTTGATTTCCTGATTCCCTCTGTTACTTGATTCCTTAACCTTTTGTATCGTTCCCAAATTTCACTGTTTAATGTTTTATTTGCTTTTTTCCAATAATGATTTTAATCCTAATCATTTTTTTTTATTTTTAGAGTTAGCCATGGCAAATGCTTTTTTCTATGATTTACTTTTTTATATGGGGTAAATTTATCACAAGCATTAATAAACATTGTTGTAAATTCTAATACAGCCTCATTTAAATCTGGGATAAGAAAAATCCTGTACTAAGGGAGTCCCTGAAGATACTTTCTAAATGATAAACTATTAAATTTTAAATAACATCGTTTAGATATTTGTGGTACTGATTTTATGGGAATAGAATTTTTAATCGTAGGGAATACACACTTAACTATATTATGGTCTCCTAAACTGTGGGCACATACACTTTTCTCCAAGATTGTCAATTCAGGCGAAACAAACATCAAGTCCAAAATATTACCTTTACTTAATAAGAAACCTTTCCTTGTAGGTGTATCTATAATTTGTATCGGGTTTAAACATCTCATTGATTTTTCTAACTTTTGACCCCTGGGACAACCCCAAGTTGCATTGAAATCACCAGCCAGAACTACTTGTAGTTGACCCAGGTGTTCCATTAAAACATGTGAAAATTTGTCAAAATGGATAGGGTTTATTTTAGGTGGAGAGTAAACTACTCCAATAACCAATTTTAATTCTTGTATCTCAATTAACAGGCATTCAATGCCCTCAATTGACCCAGAGAACAAAATTTTGGAGTTACCAGTTGAATGATTTATGTACACCAAAACTCCTCCCCCACACATGTTCCCTGATCCTTCCTAAAGTGGTAGAAGTCTCTTAATTCTATTTCTTTATATTAAATTCCCTTTTTTAACCAGATTTCCATAAACATTATTATGTATGGCTCTTCATGTTCTACCCAGGATCTAAAATAGTCAATTTTATTTATCATACTTCGAGCATTATCTAAGACCATTTTAATTACAGGACCTGGGTTCAATTCAATATCTCCACAGAGAGCCAAGGACAATAACAATGCCCGGTTACTTGAGCAGATATACCCTGTTTGGATTACCATGTCCTTAATGCAAAGTTCTTCTCTAATGAGGTTAAAAGGGTTTTGTCGTGAGGTCAGCTTAGCTGTATGTAACTTGAAATTATTAGAACAATTTACATGAACACTTGGGTCTAGATATTCAAACTGTGCTATTTTGTGGCGTAAGCCATTGCACTGCACATAATAGTTGCTCTGGGGTGTGGCCGGAGCGATATTCAAAGGAGTTGAGCTATTGAGCAACTCCTTTGAATATCACCCCCTGGCCACAGCCACTGTGCATGGCGCAGTGGAACTTGCACCACCACAAGTGGTCAGAGTGGAGCATTCAACTTGCGGTGGCACAAGTACCATTGCGCCATGCGCAAATTTCCGATATTCAAAAGGTGACATGCAAATTGGGCCATAATTCATGCAAGGTGCAGGGGGTGCCATTTGCATCTGTTTATGGCCCCTTTTGCATGCCATTAGCATGCAGGTGTGCCAATCCCTGAGGACTTGCACCTGGCGCCCTGCCAGGCAGCAGCCATCGGGGACCAATGCCCTCTGCAGCCCGACGTGGGCAAAAGAGTAAAAATCCCTCCCCCACTGGCCCAATCGCTGGCAAAGCATGAAACTCCCCCATCCCCGACTGGCCCGATCAGGAGCAAAGCTGAAATAACCCCCACCAGCCCGATCGCGGGCAGCAAAGTGTCCCCGACATATCACTGGTGGTCAGTGGACTGATAAGCCCGATCACAGTCTGAAGAGTTTTAAATCCCCCTCCCGAACTTATCCCTGGTGGTCCAGTGGACCGATAAGCCCGATCACGAGCTGCATTATTTTGACCCCCAGAACATATCCCTGAGTCTAGTGTCCCCCCACCCACCCACTCACCCACAAAGCCCCACCACCCTGCTCCACCCCGCAGCCAGCGGGTGGCAGCATCCCAACCGCCTGCCACCCGCCACCCCCAACTGACTGCTGGCGGGCTGCACACCATTTGGTGCAGGAAGAGCTAATGGCATGCAGCCTATAGTTTATTTAGCAGTCCAGATTTGTGAATGAATTCATTCATTCACAAATCTGGACTACCTTAGAGGTTGTGGGCTGCATGCCCATTGGCTCTTGCTCTACACCAATGGGCGGCAGCCCTACTGGACAGTCAGTCGGGTGTGAGGGACGGCAGGCAGGTGGATGCTGCTGCCTCACCGCTGTGGGGAGCAGGGTGGTGGGGCTTCATGGATGGGTGGGTGGGGGACACTAGATCACCAGGGATGTGTTCTGGGGGTGTCGCACAGCAGCCCACGATCGGTCTTATCGGGTCCACTGGACCACCAGGGATATGTTCGGGGGGGATTTTAAACTCTTCAGCCCGCGATTGGGCTTTTCAGTCCACTGGACCACCAGGGATAAGTTTGGGGTGAGGGGGGATTTTAAACTCATCAGCCCACCATCGGGCTTATTGGTCCACTGGACCACCAGGGATACATTCGGGGTGGCACTTTGCTGCCCACGATAGGGCTGGTTGGGGGAGTGATTTGAGCTTATGCCCGCAATCAGGCCAGTCAGGGAAGGGGGTGGGGGGATGTTTTACACTTTTACCCGGGATCGGGCTGCAGGTGGGGCACGGGGAGTAGGTTGAGGGCCAGCCACACATGGCAGCTGCTGTGTTGCACCCTGCAATGCGGCAGCTCACCTGTGGGTGGCCCTCAACTTGATCCTTTTTTTTTGGGCTCAAAGTTGTGCAGGCGCAGGTTGGGGATTGCGCCTGCACAACTCTGCAGAGTCCGGCTGAATATCGGGCTGCGCAGTTTGTGCATGGTTCCTCCCCATCCAGTTCAGCATGCATTCATTTGCATTGCGCTGTTGCTCAGCATGTTTTCAGTGGCACAACTGCCTCCTGCTGAATATCGCAGAATGGCACAATTTCGGACTTGTGCAGGCACAACCCTATTGAGCATGGCGCAACCCTTTTGAATATCTGGGCCTTGATCTTTTCGTCAAAACATCAGTTCTCATGATAACAAATAGCTGAACGACACAGACCAAACCCACTATCAACCCCATCATCTTAGATGACAACATCTTTTTCATTTCACAGCTGTGTCCAAATACAAAGGAAATAATCTATAGATGCCTGTTTATAAAAGTAAAAAACAATCAAAACATTAAAATTTTTATTTAGGTAACAGTACCTTACGTAAATCAATGTTACCAAAATCTAAACCCCGAACTGGAGACTTATTTAAGCATTAAACATCTTATTTAAGGTTACCATATACTGCTGTATAAGTGTTTATTAAGATATGTTTAGCAATTATGGTAAGCTTAACTAATAATATACTCTCAGGAGTTACTCCTCTATCGCTAATTACTATCAGAGATAATGCAAAAAATCAACATTATATTTAGAATAAATACTTTCTCATTTAATACTCTAAACTTCTTCTAAAGTCAGTCTGTAGTCTTAGGTACTTTAAACAATAGTTTTTGATCTGTTACCCCATTTTATAAGTTTCCAGATTACCTGCTTTTTAAAATGTTACAAACTTATTTCCATTTCTCTTCCAAGTGGCGCTCACGCCACTCACGCTTGTGCCACTGCACTCGCGCAGTAGCAGCACTAGCCTTTTATGTTGTTACTGCCCCTCCTCCTGCACTGATGAAATTAACAAAAGTCCCACCAAGCACAGCTGATAACACTCTCCAAACCTCAGTAATCATGTTCTTGCTAGCAGGGCTGCTGCAGGAAGGATCTTAGGCACAGAACTATACTGTCACACAAAAGCACAGAGTTCTTTTAGTCTGGCTGCAGTTGCTATTGATGTGAGATGTTAACACAGCGTACCTGTTCATTTTCTAGCAGCACAAGCCTTTTATGTTGTTACTGCCCCTCCTCCTGCACTGATGAAATTAACAAAAGTCCCACCAAGCTCAGCTGATGACACTCGCCCAACCTCAGTAATCAAGCTCTTGCTAGCAGGGCTGCTGCAGGAAAGAGCTTAGGCACAGAAATACACTGTCACACACAAGCACAGAGTTCTTTTAGTCTGGCTGCAGTTGCTGTTGATGTGAGATGTTAACACAATAATACAAACAGTGTTTTAGGAAAGCTGCCAGACCCCATACTAAATGCCTTCCAAGCTCCCAAATTATGATTGAAAACCTTAATTCTGGCTCCTACAACACATTCAAACTGTGACACGTCACTAAAAGTGACAGGGGTTTTCTCTGAAAAACCTAGCTCAGTGTGAGGTACTTTAGCCTTATTGATCTACTCATTGTCTGTCAAGTGAGGGTTTAAGAGAGCAAAGTGTTTCTCTATTGTTTAAATCTATCAAGTATCATCTTGTTTTGTCCATGATTTTACTATACTGATCAGAAATCAGTGTACATCTCAACCCCCTCCCCCCCGTTTCTTATGGTGGTTACCACGAATTGTAAAGCTTCATCAGTAATCACTTCAGCATTACTCTGCAGCATGTCAGCCATATGATCTAAGAAGGTAGCTGCATTTAAGTCTTTAGGGAATGTTCTCATTGAGAATAGTGGATGATTTAAAGAGTCAGCATTCAAATGCAATTGGATGAAGTCTTCAGGGCCTAATTGTCAGATAATGTGTGCAAACAGTTCTTGTATGACTTGGTGCATCCCCTGGATGACCTGGCTAAATTATTCTAGCCTGTCAAGATTGACAAAAACAAATCTGTCATGATATTCAACAGCTCTAAACCACTGCAATATTTTTTCACAATGCTGTATTCTTTCTAAAACCAAAAAAATGGAGGTGACTGCTACTTTTCAAATTCAATATCTTGCTGATTTTCACCAAGCTTCTGGTTTTCTAATTCAGTATCTTGTTGATTTTCACCAAGCTGATGTAATACCCTATTATGTAAGGTGATTTTGGCATGCTTTACTTTCCTTCTCAAATTTTCTCTGATTCTTTTATTTTGTTGCCATGTGTCTTTTTGTTTTGGTCCATCTATAATTTTTTTTTTTTTTTTGAAGCAGTGACCCTTTTTTCATTTAGCTTGTGAGATTTTCTGTTCCATTACTGTATTTGTGACAGTTACAGTTGCAGTTCCAGTGCTTTAATCCATTTATAGAGTTCTGGAAGCTGCACAGCCTGCTTCATCTCTGAGCTAGAGTACTTGGCTACACATATTAAAGAAAATACAGAGTTCATCACTGTACCCTTTAAAAGGTATTTTTTTTTTAAAAAACAAAACTACTTGATGCTTTTCCATCTAATTAGTCATCTGCCAAACCTTCAAACAAGGTACAAGCTATGACAGAAAAACACCTCAACAATAAATGTAATGCTGCAGTGTATTTCTCTTGGATCCTGAGGTGTGATGCAGCTCTGTCTGTAACCCCCTGATTTTGTTGAAGGTTGTACACTCTGACTCAAATTAAAACAAAGGTTATTGAGTTCACCACTAACAGCAGAAATTTCAGAATGTCTCTTGTGTCCTTCACAAATATCCCCTTTGTTCTCTGAAGCATAACTCTCAACTGTTGACAAAAAAAAACTATCACTCATTTCAAACATTACATGAGTATCTACAGTGTAACATTTAACATAGTAATGTAAATTCAGAAGGAGCTCTAGGACCATCATATCTGTCCCCGTCAAGATGTGCTGCATCCTCCATAGCTATTAAATTATATCTAACAAACACACTATCAATCAGACAAAGCTGTCTAACTGTGCAAAAGTAGCCATGTCAGTGCATCTAGCTGCTACTGTTAAATTTTTAACAATTTAGCTAAAATTTAAATTACACTGCTAAAAATGTATTTATTTATTTATTGAAATGTTTCACCAGGAAAGGCTAACAGAACAAATTGCTCATCTCATGGTGCATCCTTGGGGAAAGGGTTGTGGAAATACATACATGCATGCATACAACAGCAAACATTATTACAACAATATTGGCAGCGATCAGTAGCAAATAACAGAAAGAACATATTAAGTGCAGTATATAAGTGCAATTGTTTACAGAGGTCACAATGGACAGGTCAAGTGCAGTACAATAGAATGACACCTTTAATTCATGATGATGGTACCATTTAGCACAAGAATAAGGGGTGGATAGGGAGTTACAACAGGGGTGAAGAGGTAGCTAGGCTGGGAGAGGTGCAGATTCATAGGAATCAAGGTTGTAGATATATTGATAGTTGTAGATTGATAGATCTCTAAAGTCATATTTATATTGATAGTTATAGAGAACCTGAAGACATGGCCAGGTAGGGATCTCTGCAGGGAAAGAAAGTACTGGGGCTGGAAAGGAGCTGTACTTCAGAAAAAATACTGAATAAATTGACAGAGTTTGGGGAGCGGGTCAAGAATACCAGGTAGTTTAATTGCAGGTACAATTCACAGAGAGGAAATTATTTAGAGTTGAAGTTATAGAGGAGGGAGAGGGAGAGGAAGAGTGGTCAATCTGGTGAGGAAGTGAATTCCACAGTTTTGGGAAGTGATATGAGAAAGCAGCCTGGCCTACATTGGTAGACCAGTGAGGGACAACCAAGGAACGGGAGTCATAAGATCTAAGTGAGTGGGCAGAGGGAGGGAGGAGTGATAGAGAGAAAGTGAGATAGGATGGGAGCAATCCAAACTAGAATTTAGAGACAAATTTAGCATAACGATGGTGGCATCTATTTCCTGGTGAGGGAAATGCCAGGGAGTGGTAGAGTTGACAGTGGTGGGTGAGAGGAAGAGAGTCTAAAGTGATGTGACAGGAGGAGTTGAAGATTGTATCTCATCCGGCTAAGGGGGTCTTGGGAGCAGCACTGTAGACTATATCACAGTAGTCAAAAATAGGTAGGATCATCTTCTAAACAAGTTCATGCCTAGCTGGGAGGGGGAGGCAGTTCCTGTTCCTTTATAGAGTGCAGAGCTTGGGGTGCAGCTTTTTCAGGATGGTGTCCCATTACCAGAGAATTTGAGATGTTGGTCAAGCTAAACACCCAGATATCTTAATGAGGAAGTTTCCCTCAAGGACTGTCCTGTCAAGGGTATGGAAGGAGTTCAGGGAGGGGAGCCTAGAGAGTCTCTGCCTAGTGCCTAAGGTCATGGAGACTGTCTTCTTGACATTTAGAAAAAATTGATCAGAGCAAAACCAGTGTTGAACGTTAATGAAGTCATGCTGAAGTCTGTTTGCAGCATCAGTGAGGGACTGTCTGGAGGTGTAGAGGACCACGTCATCTGCGTACATATCTATTGAGGTTCATGTACAGACAGATGGTAGGTCATTAAGAAATATGGAGGAAAGTATAGGGCCCAACACAGATCCTTGGGGGGCGACAGTGTTGATGGGGGGGGGTGTGGAGTCAGCAATTCTGACTGACTGAGTCCAACCTACAAGGTAGACTCTGAACCAATTAGAAGCTGAGTCAGTCAGACCTGCTGAGGAAAGGGAGTTTAGTAGTAGGGTGTGGGAAACAATGTCGAAAGCATTAGCTAGGTCACACACAAATGGCAGACGTGATTTGACCACTGTCCATCCCTGAGAGGATGGAGTCAGTAAGCCTAATCAGGGAGGTGGTGGTGGAGTGTTTTTTCCAAAAAACAGATTGGAAGGGAGTGAAAAAGTTGGAGTTAGAAAGATAAGAAGAGAGTTGAGCAAGACGCAAGTGCTCTTGCAGTTTGGCAATGGTGGGAAGGAGGGCTATGGAATGGTAGTTCCCAGATGAGGAAGGATCACCACCCTTAGGTAAGGGAAGAAAAATGGCATGCTTCCAAACAGGTGGGATGGTTGCCATGTTGAACAAGAGGATGAAGAGGTCAGACAGTGGGTCAGAGATAGCCGTAGCTCAGAGATACAGCAATAATAATAAAATAAGTACCTTCTGGTGTGGTTGTGACATTATCTACTAGGCTTTTCATTTTGGCCAGTGCTTGGATATATTATTCGGAATCACTTTCTCCCCAGCTGTCCATTTTTTTCGTTATTTGATGCACTTTCAAAAAGTTTTCAAAACTCAATCAGTGTTTTTCATTGCCTCACTCTGTTCTTTCTCTCCCTCAGTATGATCAGCTCTTTATAAAAAACATGTATCCACCCAAGTTCATGACTCCCAAATGAAAAACATCTGGCACTCACCCTCAACCACCCCATTTCCATCCAAAAAAAGGTAAAAAAGACTGCATGAAAGTGCGTGCAAGATTTTCATCACCTCAGTGCTATTGCTGGGAGGGGCTGTATTGAACTTTCATGCTGCACATAGCCCCTAGGTCTTAGTCTAAGAAAAGGGTATCATGTGAGGCAGGTGCATGGGGATGGGCGCCGTCCATAACGGCGAACCCTTCCCGGTGAAATCCCTCACAGCGATGGGAAGGTAGGGTGACCGGATGAGGGGTTGGGTGAACTGGGCTACAGAATGTCACTATGTGTACACGCAGGGGAGTGAGCATGGTGAGCATGGCTGGGGGAGCTTAAGGGCTGGAGGAGGTGGTGCTGTGATGGATGGCTGAGCTACATTGTGGTGTTGGGGGTTGGTTAGTGGTTGGGGTGGGTGAGGTACCTGGTTCGGGTCTGGGCACCGGTGCGATTTTATTGCGCCTGGTCCCAACCTTTATTTTTTTACTGCTTTCACCCCCCCGACATGCACCCCTCTGGAGTTGATAATCCTTAAGTAGAGGGGTGTGGGGGTGAAGCCACCTGTGAGGGGGGTGTGGGGGTGGGATACAGCCCCCCACAGAAAGCAATAAAAACATCTCCTGGTGCCGTTGGTCCTGTGCACCGGGGTTGTCACAGTGCCAAAAATGTTTTTGGCACTCTGACTGTGCAATAACAGTGATCACCTTTAGACATTCGCTGTTATCACATAGAACCTAAGAAAAGTATGTAGACTGGGCTTTTTCCTATAGTTTTAGTATCTTGCAATTTTATTCAATATTTAGGATAGGAAAAACAAATGATTTTTTCTACAAAATTGTCTCTTTGTACCAGAGAACCCAATGTAAATCAGCTCTATACCTACTACCAGCTCACAATCACATGCACACAGATAGGGACACACATAGACTGAATAATTTCTCTCTCTTTGAATACCACTACTTGGTAATCATTTCCACATGTCTTTCTTTTAGACCCCGAGAACAAGAATTAAATTCATTCATCTGCAAACCTATGACTTCAAAACGTCTCAATCTTCTGATAGTGTGACTGTAAAACATTTCATTTTTTTTAAATGTGGTGGAGGTTCTATAATTATGCACTGTATTTAATTGTAGGTATCCCCCTTGGATCCGATGGTCCATATCTATATTCTTTCTTTTTTTTTTTTTGCTAATAGAGTATTTACTGAGAAACTTATGCTTTAACACACACACACAAGTGGCAGTATTTTCCCCTGGTACTCAACTCATTACAAGAAGGTCCTGGCAGCCTCCTAAATAAGGCATTCCAGAAATCCTGAGTCAAAAGCACTCACAAATCCCTGCAGTTATACTCCCAGTCTAACAGTGAGTGAATGAATAAAACTACCCATTCCTAACAACCTGGAGGGAGGAGGAGCATAGGAGGGAGGCATGGTTAAAAGGTAGGTGGTGATGCAAGGTGGAGGTGGACTAGGGTTCTTGGGGTAGGGGATGGAGGAAAAGGGCGACGACCCAGGGAAGGGGGACACAGATCAAAGCCAACTGACCTTGAACCAGATTAAGCTGTTGGTGGTATTTTTAGTGAATGGGGGGGGATTTGGCCAGGGCACTGGAGAAATTCCCCAGCTCTTTTCCATAAGTACCATGGGATCTTTAACAACCACTTGAACTACCACCGGAACAGCAGATGGGACCTCGGTTTAACGTCTCATCCAAAAGATGGCACCTCAGGAGTGTAGCACCCCCCCATGCTGCAGTACAGTATCAGTATTGGTATTTAACTCAAGTGCCTGTTGTGGGGAAAGAACCCACAGCCTTTTGATCTCTTGGCCTCAGAGGTGAGTGTGCTACCTTCTGAGCTAGTGACACTGACACTGCAGTCACTCTGTATTTATCCTTTATATCTGATATCTCACAGGGAAATTGGAGTGTTAAGAAGAACTGTACAATTTCTCCCCAAGGTGGTGTTAGAATTCCAGTTGAATCACAACATCACCTTACTAGTGTATTTTCCAAGGCCACCTGCTAATAGTAAAGTGTATAACTCTATGCACTTGATGTCAGAACAGCCCTCATTGCCTGTTTGTCTCCAATAGAGGACGTTAGAGCTACAGTACTGAAGTTTGTTGCATATGATGAGGTGCTAAAAGGACACCCAGCAACTAAACAGAACATATAATGGTGGACAGAATCCATAATTTTCTTCTATATGAAGGCAGTAAATGTACTCCAAGATGGCATTGGGGCACACTTCCTTAGGAGTACAGTGTCAACAGTGGCAGGAAGGAGAAATGTGCCACTGCTTAAAATTTGCAGAGCTGGTACTTGGTCCACAGTACACACATTCATATTTCACTATTGCCTGGACACACAGGTAAGAGATGATGCCAAATTAGGGATTTCTTTACTTTGAAACCTGTTTCTCAAAGTGAACATAAAACCCTGTAAGTCAGAGTACTGCCTGGAGACTGTATAAGTTTGACTGGATGTTATAATCCATGTAGTTTGAAGGAAAATTTAGTCACTGTAATAACAAGTTCTCTTCAAATGCAATAGAACTGCAGGTTCAACTTACCATCCCTACCTTCCCTTTTTAGGATAAGTTAATTGGGTTCTTCAGAATCAGTTATTGTGTTTTATAGCTTTTGCTTATATTTGCCATAGTTTGTTTCTTGTTATTAAAAATTGTTTGTTTTTAATCTGTAGTTTTAAATTATTTTTATTTCAATACTTTTCACATTAGTTTTCAAAACTCCTTTGGATTGATTTTCAAAGAGACCCTTAGAATGACACAACTGCGGCAAACAGCAGCTTGCATCAATTGCTGGTACACTAGTGACCTTGCACAAGATTTTCTAACAGGAGGGGTCCCAACACCAAACTCCACACAGTTGCTGCAACCACTCCCGTGCACCAAACACATGTGTATGGGAAAGAAGTGCTGCAAGCTGCAGGACAGTTGTGTAGCATCAGCAGCCAGTGACATAGTCCCACCAGCTATTCACCCAGTTGGCTGGCATGGTCGTGGAGGGCAGTAAATAGATTGTGAAGGGGAGAATGGGAGGAGGGGGGTCATGACAGATCCCTAGTGGGGACAGTACATTGTGCTACAGTGACAGTGTAGGTCCATTGGGGGGTTGGCAGTCACATGACTGGTAGCATGGGGGCACCCTAAGGGCATATACCTGCCACACAGTGGAATACCACCAGCCACTCCACTTATGGACTGTCAAGTGTCCAGGTGCTGAGTGGGTAAAGGATACCATGGGGGTCCATCTGCAATAGGAGGCCACAGGTTCACCTCCCACCCAGCAATGGCTCATGGGCCAGTGCACAGGCTGTCAGAACAGTTCTGGCCTTGTCTAACTGTAGCAGACAATGAGCCCTATGGGAGTGGAGATTACAAACTCCCATTTTAGGGGATGCTGCAGTGCTGGCCTTGTGCAAGCCCCATTCCACCACTATGCACCACTGCATTCATCACAAGGACAGCACATGCTCATCTGGCACATGTGGTCCTCCAGCTGGTGCAGGCTGCATTGTAATATCAGGGATGATGCAAGGTGTGGCTCAGTGAGCCATTGTGTAATTTCTCTTTGACACAAGCACCTTGTGTCACTCCGATGCTTTGAAAATTGGGCCCCTGTCCTTTTCAGCTTGAATCATACACAGTAGTAGACAGCATCTTTGAAAAACACAGCTGGCCTATTGGCACAGCAGTTGGATTTCTGCTTGCGACACCAGTGACCCGGGTTCGTGAACAGACCCAGGACGCTAGAGGGAAGAAAGAAGGAGCATCCCGAGGACTGTTCTCTTTCTCCAGGGGGAGGGTGGGGAGTGTGACTAGTGCTCAATGGACTCCTGGTAGAGGCTGGGGTTGTGCAAGTGACTGGCACCAAGAACATTCAGGTGATGTGGTGGATGCAGGATGTCATTGCAGGTCCTCACCCCCCAAGAAAACCAGGAAAAAGAGCAGCTGCCAGCCACCCTAGATAAAGCCAGCCACAGCTTCCAGTAGCCTCCAGGTTGGCCTTCTGACCTATCCAGTTGTCTGCAGTACTGGGAGAGTCTAATGCTGCAACCCCACCCTGGGGGATAATCCAGGGGTTATTAGAGGGTTACAGACATTGTGGAGGTGGAAGTCATGGTCCGTGACCAGGCTGAGGTACTGGACAGTTGGTAGCAGGGGAAAAACAATTGAAAATTAAAAAAAAAGAAAAGAAAAAGGAAAAACACTCCATGTTCTGGAGCACCATTCCTCATGCAGAGATGATGAATAAGTTTTACTGGCTATTTGAATGCGTTAGAAGAAAATGTGTTACTACAGTGAGTAACAATTCCTTCTCTAATATAATTGGAAATTTAGTCACAGTAAAAATGAGCTAAGGCTAGATGAGTTGGATAATATTATGGCATGTATACGTTACTTAATGGAGGATTTTCATAGTCATTATTTAGAGAAATAATAGAGCAGTACACTCTATAAGGGTTCCTGTGGTCTGATTCAGTGTCTGCAAGTGAGTGCAAAATGAAGCAGAAATTCTCCTGAACTCTTTTAGAAGGTTGAAGAGTATAATTCCTGGGTCCTGTAAAGTAAAATGTCTGCATATCAGACAGAGAATTAAATATAGAGCTATGGAGTTGACTTTTACAGCCCTAAATAGGTTAGGCCCTGCATACCTCTGTGAGCATCTAATCCCATACCACTCCTTGAGGCTGACTGTTGCTGGAATCATGCACTTCTGGTGATCCCTCACTCTCACTTTAAGTTAGCTGGGGCAAGAAAATTGTCTGAGCCAGTTCTGGCCCTATAGAACACATTCCATAATGCCGTGCACTAAACAGAACTTATTTCTGTGTGTAAATCTTGGGTATGGTGTTAGAGTTTTTTTTTTCCCCCAAGCCCTCTCTAACTGGTTGCATTTGTCATTTGACATTCTGATTTCACTGGAGCCTATGACATCTGAATTTTGTTCAGGAATATAATTAGAAACATAGAAACATAGAATTTGACAGCAGATAAGGACCGCTTGGCCCACCTAGTCTGCCCATTTTCCTACCTAACAGATAAGCTGCAGATCCTATTTAACCAACAGCTTACTTCCTCCTACCCCCCCCCCCACTAGGACTGCCTTATATCTGTCCCATACATTCTTGAATTCCCCCACTGTTCTTGACTCCATGAATTCTTTGAACTTATTATTACGCATGTCTTGTTTATTTTATGCATGTACTGTAGTTCAATGTCAAGTTTGTATTTATAGGTTTGTATTTTATGAAAAGTTCAGTTGGCTGTTAGAAAGGTGCCCTATAAATAAAAGCTACCTAACTGGGATAGGGAGGCCTAAAACCACAGTGAGACAATAGGTCCCAGGGCTAAAAAAGGGAACTTGGTCAGATTGGATAGACCATTGGTCTTTTTATCCTGTCATTGTCTATGTTTCTATGTTTCTAACTACCTATGCTGAATGATTTATGTGGATTGCTTTCTCTAGCTTTTCTGTCCATAGTATTTTTCTTTTAAAATGCTTAAGATAGGAGAATCAAGTGATGTGAATCAGTAGCAACTCTACATTTCAGCTCTGTCGAAACTGCCTGTATAACTGCTATTTTTAACTTTTCTCCTACATTTTACAGCCTGCTATTTTAATATCTTACCTCCCAACACTGTCTACAATTGCAGGATGTCTGACTCTGGGGAGCCAGTCCTTCTGAACTGCCCTTCACAATCCATTCCTGAGCAGACCTCCATAATTCAGGCATGGGTTTTGGAACCCAAGAGGGCCTGGCGTAGTCATTATCTGACCCCTCCAGCTTCTGTGATGCCTGCTGAATTAATGACAAAGCATGTCTTTATGGAGTCCACTTCTATTAAGGATGCTATACTTGCCTTAACGGCGGATTTTCGGTCATTCCAGCCAGCCCTTCAGGAGTTATCTAAATGAATATCTGATATAGAAGCATGTATTAGTTCAGTTGAAAACTGGCAGCATAGATCAGACCCTGAAATGATGGCTCTAAGATGTAAGGTTTCCAAGCTTGAAGAGAAAGTGGAGGACTTGAAGGGACGTAGCCAAACAAACAACTTGGTACTGTTCGGGCTGCTGGAGTCAGAGGAAGGTTTGCATATTTTGGACATTCTTCATAAGTTTTGTATTAAAATAGTGGACCCATCCCCAAATGGACCCTCTTATATTATAGAGCATACACATTGTTCTCTCTGTCCAAAACCAGCTCCTGATAAATCGCCCAGGCCTATAATTTTCAGGTGACTGTACTACTTAGACCAAGCTCACATATTAAGAAAAGTTAAGGACACACAGACCTGCAATGGGAAAGCCACAGGATCCACATTGTTCAGGACCTTCCCTGCCAATCCACCAGAGGCTTGCTGAATATCACCCGCTCACCTCTACACTTTAGGCAGCCCCCATCAAGTATCGGATGCTCTATCCTGCTCACTTGCAGGTTTCCACACCAGCTGGCAAAAAGCAGTATGACTGCTTCTAAAGCTGCCCAGGAGCTACCACAGTTCTTCCCTAACCTGTTCTTGCCCTCTAAAGGATTGATGGACATTTCTTGAATTAGATGTATTGCCCTAATCCTTTTAGTCTGGTGACTGGACGTTTGTTGGTCACTTATTCTAGATCTCTAGGATTCCTCTGTGCTGCTTTTGTGGATGATTTCTTTATACATGCTACATTGTAATGCTGCTGGCTAGTTTCTTTATTATGTTTGCTTGAAACTGTGACACGTATGCAATGTTGGTTCAGCTTATCTTATGGGTTAGTACTAGAATTACTTTATTTCTATGTTTTGATTCTGGTGTTTCGGTATTGCACTGAGCGGAACCAGCTACACTTTAATTTTATTGAACTGGTTCTTATTTCCACTGTTGGCTCTCTTACATGTTCTGATGGGGCCAGCTATTTAGTATAATTTTATTTTGTACAACCATGGCACCAGCTACCATCCCTAGTCCTGCGCTTTCCTCCTGATTATGCTTTTTATATTTGTCAACTGGGGAGGAGTCTCCTCTCTGTCTGGCCCTGTCACTGACAGGGATATTTTTTTTTTCCTCCTATATCCTTCAGTATGCTGTTGTACCTCTGTTCCCAGGTGATTCAGAGTGGGACTTTCTTTTTTACCATGTTAATGGTAATGTTTATTAAAGCTTTTAAGATTGTTTTGCCTAGACTTATTTTTTCATTTTTATTTTTTTTTCTGGCAGAGCTTATTGAGGATTTTTGATGGCCATTTTTCTTGAAGACACAGAAAGTGGACTATAAACTTTAGCCTTTTTTACTGAGAGTGACAGAATGAGTTTCCTCTTACTCTCTACACAATTTTAGATGTTTCTTGTTTATATATGACTGTTCATGTTACAGGAAATGTTGAAAGGTTGTTCATTTATGCAGTATATCAGTTTCTTATTGTTTTGGGTATCTTCCTATACTCTTTTTTACCATTGAGTCAAGTTGTTGTAAACTGGGGCTTGTGGCTCCATTTGTATTCACCTGATCTCTCTAACTAACCAGGAGGTACCCACCCTTTTTTCCCCATTCTTCTCTTGCCATCTTATTCCTTGGCAGCAAATTGAAACTCTTTTCTCTTTGCATTGTCTCCCTATTCTTGTTTTTGTTGTTGCCATTTTAAGTCATGTGTATCTTTTTGGTTCCCTTGCTCCTTTTGGATCTTATTAGGGTAGCTAGAGCTGCAGACCTTTGCTCTTGTTTTACTTTGTTGTAAACCAGGTCGCTAGCATGATGCAGGTTAGGTTTCTTACCTTTTTTTTCCGTACCCAACTTCAACTTTTCCAATTACCTCCATAGTTTTATACATCCCTTCTGGTTACTGTGTAGCCTCTCACATCTTAGGGAGGTCTTTGATGATACTCTCAGGAGTACATCTGACATTTGAGGCAGTTTCTGATGCAGGCTGAACTGCAACCAGCATATCATGGGCCGAATAGTGTGGAGTAGGCCCTTGGGGCCTGGGATAGTTGATGGGCCTTATAGTCCTTTTATACATAGTTGTTTTCTCTTAGATTAATTTGGCTGTTTGGATTCCTTCATGGGGTGGATTTCTTTTCCCAGCTGGACACCTAAGCTGCTCATGTGGGGGTCTTCCTTTTATAATTTATATTTTGAAATGACTAGTCCACTCAAGTTGTTTAATGGAATATTAGTGGTGGGCAGTCAAAATAGAAGAGTCACTATATACTGAAGCATTTGAAAAAATGTCATGTACATTTAGCTTTTTTACAAGAAACACATTTACCCCAACAAAATATTTCTCTTTTCTGTTGGGAATGGGTTGGATATACCTATGGAGCTGGGCACAGCACTCGACAAAGAGGAGTGGCTGTCCCTATTGCCAGGACTTTATTGTTCATTTTTCTAGTTGAATTGGCAGACCCAGAGGGTAGGGTTCATAGAAGGCTTGGCCAAGCTGAAGTTGTGTTTGGCTCTGTATATGGCCCAACATCGAGTGTGCAACTTTTTCCATAAATTAGCCTCTGTTTTGTCTCCATTTCTCCACTTACCAATCATATGGGGTGGTGACTGGAACCTAGTCTTTCAAAATGACCTAGACCATTCCAACAGACCCCATGCTGGCTTATCCCCAAGGCAGCGCACCCTCTGCGAATGTTTAGACCAGATGCACCTTGTAGACCCATGGAGGCTTATGCATCTGGGCATCAAATAATTCACATTTCACTCTATATCACATAACTCTTTTTCTCGCTTGGAGTATTTTTTTGTTAGTAAGCAACTTATTCCCACTATATATTCTAGTTCCATAGAAGTTAAAGTTCTCTCTGACCACGCCCCTTTTGCTCTGCTTTTCAGCCTATCCTGTTCTATGGATGGGGACCATTCCTGGTCTTTTAATGCCCAATTGCTTCACGATTCTACTTTAGTCTCCAAACTGAAGCAGTTTATTCTTTCTTCTATTCAAGAGAACAGGGATTTAATTCCTTCTTTAGATCAGCTTTGGGCTGCCCTGAAATGTACTCAGCACAGGGAGCTTATCTGATTAGCCACTGTATGTAAAAAGAGGAAGGAGCAGGAAACCACTCAGATATTACAGTCGATTAGAGCCTTAGAGAAAAATCTCATCCCTTTGAAGAGAGTCGGGCCCATTTGTCCCAATTAAGGGCCAAATACTCATGCATCCTGTTGGAATGTGCAGACAAATACCTAACTAGAATGAGAGCCACTTACCTAGGGCTAGGGGAAAGGGCCAATCATTTGCTGGCTTTTCACCTCTGCCAACAAGAGATGTCTAAATGGATACAGGCCATAAGGGATCTTTTAGCAGGTGACTTGATGACCACCCCAAGGTGCATGGTTCAAATTTTGAGTGATTACTTTTTGCACCTATACGTTGATGACTTAGACTCCTCATCTAGAAAAGAGAAGATGCTTCAATTTTTAAATAACCTCTCTTTGCCTCACCTTTCCATAACACAGCAGGAATTACTATAGGGCCCCGTTAGAGAAGAAGAGGTCCAGGTAGCTATTTCAGACCAGGCCCTTGATAAAGCACCAGGGCCTGATGTTTTTTCTATGAATTTCTATAATCCCCAATCTTAACCAAGGTTTATAATTATTTATACACACATGAGTTAAAGGAACCTCAACTTTTTGAAGCCCATATTTCTTTGGTTCCTAAGTCAGGAAAGGACCCTGAGAAATGTGACATCTACAGACCAATGTTCTTGCTTAATGTAGATATTAAAATTTTGTCTAAGGTCTTAGCTGCCAGGTTAAGCAGCATTTGAAATGATTTGATCCTCCCTGAAAAAGTAGGTTTCATGGCTGGTGGACTGTGCAGTGATAACCTAAGTAAGATTCTCCACCTTATTTCTGCATCCAGGGAAACCAAAATTGATGTGGTCTTATTCTCCCTGGATGCAGAAAAAGCAGTCAATAAAGTTTTGTGGAACTACCTACTTAGGTTGCTATAACTTTCCTGAGTCATTTATCCACTGGCTTCAACTACTTTGTTGATACCCCTCAGACAGTTATTTGTAATGGAGTTTTATCAGATCATTTTCCTCTCACCAGTGGAGCTTGACAAAGTTGTCCCATATCCCCTATGCTTTTTAATTTATATATAGAATCCTGAACCTGAAAAATCAATGCCACCACTGGAATTCAGGGCATTTGTGTTGGTTCCCAAGAATTTAAACTTTCTACATATGCTGATAACATTCTTCTGCAGCTTCCATACCCCCTGAATACTATTTCTGAGGTTCTTAAGATGACAGGGGAATTCACTTCTTTTTCTGCCTACAAACTTAACCTTTCAGAATCTGTTGTTTTTCCCTCTTTTCTCCCAGGTTGATAGATCACTGTTAGAACCTTTTGGCCAGTTGTGGGAACCCAAGGCTATAAATTACTTAGGTATTAAACTTACCACTAACCCCACAACCTTGAAATCTATGAACATAGATTTGTTAGTGAAAAGTTACTACTTGGCCTTGCATGGGGCCTAATATTTTCAGTGTTATCAATTCAATACCTATGTTGAGTGTACCGCTTGGTTACAAACTGAAAGTGAGTTGGTACTACCATTACAGCCTTCCCTCTCTTATCTGTTATTTACTTATTCAACACGATTTCCCTCCTTGCTCTGTGATACCCCAATTACTTGATCAGCTAATTCACATGCCCAGCACTGTAGGCATTTAGCTTTTTCTTATTGACAAGCTATCAGGCAACCATTAATTCAAAACCTTAACTTCATAACTGATAAAAAGTCAATCCACCCCTCCTTTTTGCCTGGTCTTTCCATACCTTGCCTGGCATAGCTAATTTTTGACAAATCTTTTTTGCCATTTCAGGCCTTTCAGCAGCAGTCTGGGCTTCATAACAAGGACTTCTATAAATGTTATCAGACATTGCCTAGCATTTCTAAATTATTGAGCCCTCTGCCATGGTCAGACCAGGCAGGCTTGCTTTTTGAGACCTTGGCTAAACTTTCTCAGCAGTTGCATTTGATTTCAGCCATGTACAATTACTTGTAATTATTTGTTTGTTCTTCATCATAACCAAATGCCTTCTATTGGTCTAATAGTGTTGTGCGAAACTGAAAAATTTCATTATGCAAAATATTTCACAAAATTCACGCATTTTGCAAAATATTTTGAGGGTGTGAAATGCGATATTTCGCCCCAAAATTTTGAAATTTCACCAGAAAAATGCAAAATGTCAACCAAAAATGGTGAAATTTCACCGTACAATTAGCATTTTCAAAATTTTCAAGTAAAATTTCACACTTTTCGGGTGAAAATTTGCATTTTGCATCTGTGAAATATTTTGCAAATTTCACAAAATATTTTGCACAGCAAAATTGCTGATTTTGTGCCAATTTCGGTGGTGAAATTTTATTTTGCAACATCTCTATGGTTGAATTCTCTCAGTGTAGACTACTCTGATGTGAAATGGCAACAAATTTGGGCAGATCTATATAAATTTGTCAAACAAGATCATTTACGGCTTTAACAATTTTAAATTCTACAAAATCTGTACCTCTCTCTTCTGAAACTTTACTGAATGGGCATTAGGCAATCTCCCATGCATTCTTGATGTTTAGAAACTGAGGGCACTGTATTCCATATACTGTAGATGACCTATTTTTGGCTGGAACAACATTTTCCCTATTTTCACTCTTTTGAAAATCTAGTGAAACTTATATGCCAGTGAAAATATATACTACAACTGACAAGTTAGCTTGTTCTTGCACTTTAGCTAAATTAAACTGCCAACAACATGTTGGAGCAGACAAAACTGTGAAATTTAAGCACCTTGAATTCAATGTCATTCATTTCAGCCATTTATAATTACTTGGAATTATTTGTTTGTTCTTCATCATAACCAAATGCCTTCTATTGGTCAAATAGTGTTGTGTGAAACTGAGAAATTTCATTACGCAAAATATTTCACAAAATTCACGCATTTAGCAAAATATTTTGCTGGTGTAAAATACAATATTTCTTCCAAAAAATTTTGAAATTTCACCAGAAAAGTGCAAAATGTCACCCAAAAATGCTGAAATGTCACTGCACAATTAGCATTTTCAAATTTTTCATGTTAACTCACACTTTTCGGGCGAAATTTTACATTTTGCACCTTTGAAATATTTCGCAAATTTCACAAAATGTTTTGCACAGCAAAATTGCTGATTTTGTGCCAATTTCAGTGGTGACATTTTATTTTGCAACATCTCTATGGTTGAATTCTCTCAGTGTAGACTACCTTGATGTGAAATGGCAACAAATTTGGGCAGATCTATATAAATTTCTCAAACAAGATCATTTACGACTTCAACAATTTAGATTCTACAAAATCTGTACCTATCTCCTCTGAAGCTTTACTTAATAGGCATGAGGCAATCTCCCATGCGTTCTTGATGTTTAGTAACTGAGGGTACTGTATTCCATATACTGTAGATGACCTATTTTTGGCTGGAACAACATTTTCCCTTTATTCACTATTTTGAAAATCTAGTGAAATGTGTATGCCAGTGAAAATATATACTACAACTGACAAGTTAGCTTGTTCTTGCACTTCATCTAAATTGAACTGCCATGAAATGTTGGAGCAGATGAAACTGTGAAATTTAAGGGCCATGAATTCATTGTCCTCTACAGTATTTTGGTAGTGCCCTCAAGTTTAATCCTTATGGGAGTTCATTAGAAATAATCTGGATTCCCTTCTGGGTCTCCAGGAGGCCTTTACACCACAGAGTTGTATCCTGGGTGATTATGGTGACCACCTCCTGGAGACGAAGAAAGGCTATATGGCCCTTGTTACCACTGTTGGCAAACTTATTATCCTTCATCATTGGTTAGATGTTTCAAATCCTAGCAGAGCTGAATGGCTCCAAGAGATGTTTGCTGCTCTCACTGTTGAGAAAGTAATAGCCACTTTTTACCACTCTCTCCATATTTACACCTCTTGTTGGGAAACCTTGCACACCTTTCTACTTTGTTAGTTTGGACTGGTAATGTGTTTTTGTGTCTGCTTTTACTTTATTTGCTTTTTCACCACTTGTAAAGCCAAATTCAATTTGGTGACACTCTCGTTGCCAGAATGGAGATCAAACTGATCAGTAGCAAGAAAGGTAGGCCACTCACTGTTTTTGCGGGTTATCTGTATTGCAAAGATAAGGAGGGGGGAGTTTATTGGAGGTGTGTGGAGTCATACAAGTACTGTTGCCTTACCAGATTGCATACAATTGGGAATACTGTGTCTGCAGTGTTAAAGGAACATACACATGTTCCAGAATCTGGTGACATAGAGGGTCACTATTTTGATGTTCTGAGTCGCGCTTATTTAGGACTCGCTATTTTGACAATCTAATGGCAGCAGCAGGCACTATTGTCATTATAGCACTATAGTTCAGCATTTGTTGGTGTCGCCTTTAATTACTCGTGATTATTTAGTCATGGTAATGGAGTCGCGATTATCTCGGGTTACCAAATCAACCACTGGGGGGGACTCCAACACTCTATTGATGATGAAGTCCTCTAGCACCTGCATAAAATTTCCTCTCGACCCCAGAGGGCAATAAATGAGGAGAATCCTGCAACCCTAAAGGGAATACTAAACAAGGAAATTTTATTAAACTTAAATTGATGTGTGTCTATAAGTGATGTGTTTCCAAAGATCCTCCTATGACATAATAGTGCATACAAAATGTGATGAGCTGGCCCAGTGGTGCAGAGGGCTGAGGAGCCTTGGGTGTCTTTCCACTCCCATGCTGGTGACCCATGTTCAAGAATGAGCTCAAGCCACCTGGGGTCAGTGGGGGAGAGGAGGGCCGGTAGAGAATTATGCAGCCACTTGGCAGTTCTCCTCTCTCAGATTGGAGAAGCAAGCCTTACTTGCTCTTGGCTGCCACAAGTGAAAGCTCAGTGGTAGCACCAAACAAATGGGGTGCTGGTGCTAATCCAGCATGGATGGAATGGGGTCACTGTTCCAGCATGCATGCATGCACACCTCCATGCATGACCATGTTACAGAGGCCCAGGGAGATAAGGAGAGAAAACCAAGAAAAACAACATGTCTCCCCATTGCCATATATGATGGCACATGGGACTCTCTCTCAGGTCCTACACTGTGTAGATCACCACAGTTGTGATGGCAGGGGGAGCAGCAGATGGGACTTGGAGCCCCTAAGTCAGGGTCTGAAGGCAGATGGAAGGTGACAATGGGCAAGCAGAAAGCTTGATGAAAAAAAAATGGTTGACTTCTAACCTGTAATGGAGATAAATTAAGCATGGACATCCAAAATAATAATTGATGTTTCAGCTTAAATTCTGACATGCAGTGAGGTAAACCAACAATTATCCCTTATACAACATACCTTTAGTTGGACAGCCAAACCAGATGCTATTTGCGGTTCTAACCACAGTTAGTCCATTTATGCAAATTAGTCTGACCCTTAACAAAAGGTATGTTGGAATGTTCAATAAACCAACCAGCATTCACAAAAGGAGTACCAATATTGCAGGATGTAATGCCCAGTGCAAAATGACCTACCAGCCACAATGCAAGACACCAACTGGGAGCATTAAGATGTTCCAACTTACCATGGTGTGGTCGTGACTAGATGACCATGTCAGTGCTACAGCACCCCCTCAGTAATGGTCTCTGTAACCATGTACAGCAATCACAGATGACAGACATTAGTGTTTTAGAAATAAATGCAGTTTACCTGTGTAATGAGGTGTGTCAATGCACATGGCTAATTGAAAAAAAGCAAAGTAGGACTAATGGCATGCTGTCAGAAAAAAGAAAGAAATAAGAAGCAATACAGAACTGAAAATAATGATACATTGCCAAACATTCAAGCCAAATAAATCAAAAATCCAAACTCAAATGCATGACTATGGTGACTGGCCTGCAGAGTCCACAATGGCCTGCAAGGTTAGCATTGTCCATAGTTATCCCTAACCTTCCCCATCTGACCATGCTTTGCAGTCACCACAGATGCTGCTACTCCTGGCTAGTGTTTTGCAAAATTGGAATATTTCACAGAGTGAAATATTTCACGTAACTAATGCATTACGCAAAATATTTCACTTGGCGAAATGCAAAAATTTGCCTGTGGTTGTGAGAGAAATTTCACCCCCAAGCTGGTGAAATTTTGCCACTTCTGGTGGAATTTTGTCACTCGTGGGCAAAATTTCACATCACGTGGGTGAAATTTCATCATCTGTGCTGGACTGGTGGACTGGCAAAACTGTAGGCAAAATTGCAAAATTCCACTGCAGTTATATGAAACATTTCACATGGTGAAACTGGTGATTTCCCCAGTGAAATTTAATTTCACTGCATCCCTACTCCAGGCTGCAGGGGCACACTGTGGAAGGCCATTACCACCCACAGCAGCTGGACAGTCTTTCACTGCAGCTTCACACTCTTCACTTGCATGGAATCAGTCTCCCTTACATAGTGCAGTGTCCACACCATAATGTACAGCAGCTGTCCCATGTCCTGCTGACCTATGTACAGTGGAGAATCATCAGAAACAACAAAGGAAACAAAATCTGCATGTGTGTCAAACAAGCCACAGTGAGTGGAAAGTGTCAGGTGACCAGCATATGTCCATTGGACAGGAGCCTCAGGGGTACAGCCCACAAGGCAATTGCATGGGAACATGCACCTGTGTAGTGTAGTGTGACACAGGCAGCCATGGCCATGATAACTAATGCATCATGCAGGACCTGGCAATATATGATTGGGTGCTGTTGACATGGTCCCCAAGTGGCTGGTAGTATGACCAAAATGATGAGGTCACAGCCAAGTGGCTTATCACAGCCTTCTGCCCATGTGTAGGGCAAAAAAAATAAGGATCAGGCCTTAACATTGACTACTGTCACTGTGTAGTAGTGTGCAGTAGAAGCTATTATCACTTTCAAATATATTCTACATTATAGCACACAACAGTGCACTATCAGTTCACCAATGAGCTATCCAATGCCAGAAGAGCAAATGCTGAATATGTAATTGTTTAGTCTGTCGCTAGGTATCTTGTGATCTGGCGCTCAGTTTGGCATGGTTGTGTAGGTACTTGTAATGTGGAGTACACATTTAAGATCCAACACCTAATAATCAATACACATTTGTGTCTAACAGCCCTCATTTTTGTACTTTATATAAGGTTATCTTTACAACCTTCCTACCCTCCACCTTCCCTCTCCATGCATCTAGCTATAAGTAGAATGCCAAGTCAAAAATCCACAGCAACATTAAAGAGCAAGTGACTAATAAGAATTCATTTTATTAACACTGTTAAAACACTGTCAGCCGACTTTCAGGTCTGCAGGTTATCACCTCTCACCAGCAGAGGTCGTTAGCTCAATCCTACCGCTCTGCTCTAGCATTCTCCTATTTCATACATGCATTTTCTAGTAGTAGCAGTGCTTGCCACGGTTATGCCCCTCTCCTTACTACCACAGGCAAACATGCCTTCTTGCAAGCCTGCTCCTAGCATTTGTCTCTCCACTTCTCCATCTCCCCCCCACCCTGCCAACCCCCATGGGATGGCTGTTCCTAAATTCACCCCATCGTGGTGCATAAGCCCCTCAATTATACCACTGTCATTCTCCATCAGGCTACCTGTCATAATTAATCTAAGTACAGGCGTCCCTCCCCAAGCGACACACCTGCCCAGATCCAGACGCAAGCAAAACTTACATGGCAATACGCCTCTAGATATCTCACCTTGCTACTGCTCATGTCAGGTGACATAGAAACTAACCCTGGCCCAGCATCCCAGCACAACCACGAGCTCCCTACAAAGGGAATTAGTATACTCCATCTGAATATCCGCAGCCTACTAAAAAAAATACCTGAGCTGCAAGTCACCATCCAAACACTCAAACCAGACATCTGCATCATTTCTGAGACTTGGCTCAAACCTCATCATACGGATGCCCCAATAGCCATCCCGGGTTATACTGCAATCAGACAGGACCGCCTAGGCCCTAAGAACGGCGGAGGCATAGCCATGTATATGGCTACCAGTCTTAATTTCACCCCTGTCCAAATCAGCAGCCCAGCTCCCCAGACTGAATCTACAATGATTAAACGCCTGCTGCCACACTCCTCCCCGGTATATGTTGCGGGCATCTACTCCGCCCCGGCTACTCCGGGCGATACCATCATCAGTCATCTAGCCGCCCTAAAAAATCTGGCTGCCACAGGAGAACTCCACATCCTAGGTGACACAAATCATAACTGGCTTGCATCTGCATGTACGAAAATACGCAACAGTGTCAAAGCCCTTAACCTCTCCCAATTAATTGAACAGCCCATGTGCCTCAATCCCGAATCAAGCAACCACTCCCTCCTGGACTGGGCTCTCACCTCCCATCCACACAGAATAATCAGGGCAGGCATCCTCCCGGACTCCTTGAGTGATCCCCACATGATCTATATGTCAAGGAAAGTGCACAGACCAACTAACCACCTCCCTCCTAGGCTGAGCCGTATCAGAGCCTACAAATCCCTTCATCTCCAGTCACTCCTAGATGATCTCGTACTTGCCGACTGGTCCTTTATCAATCTAGCATCCTCAATTGGCCATGCTTATGATAGGTTTAGAAAGCAGTTCCTCAACATATGGGACTATCATGCCCCCCTAAGAAAGAAAAGAGTCAGGGATTTCCACCTCCCCTGGATATCAGCAGACATAATTGGCAAATGCCTAGCTAGGGATCAGGCCTGGAAAAATCATAGGAGACTTCAATCCCCTACATCTCTGCAACACTACCGCACCCTCCGAAACAATTGCACTAAAGCCATAAGACAGGCAAAAAACTACTATTTCCGTGACACCCTCACCAAAAATTTTAGCCATCCCTCCAAATTCTGGAAAACCATCAAAGCCCTGTTCTCTCCCCCGGCCCAGTCTCCTTCCCCCACCCTAAACCTTCAGGACAACATCTTATCAACCCCCAGCGAAGTTGCATCCGCTTCAACTCCTTCTTTGCTACAAGCGCCAAATCTCTACTTGACAATTCACAGCCTTGCGCAGCCGCCAACTACCACCCTGCTATACCCCAGCCGCCCCCCAAGCATGCCCACCTTCTCCTTCTGGCCGGTCTCCCCTGCAGAAGTCTTAGTTGCTCTACGCTCCCTCGACCCAAACAAAGGCAAGTGCCCACAAGGCCTGGACGCCAAAATCCTCTTCCTATCTGCCCCTGCCATTGCCTCCCCCCTTGCAGACCTAATAAACCTCTCCTTCGCTATGGCAAAAATTCCAGGTGTCTGGAAGGAAGCAGTAATCATCCCCCTTCCGAAAGGGGGACCATCTGAACCGGGAAACTACCGGTCCTATCTCCCTCTTACTGGCTCCTGGCCAAGCTGCAAGAGCAGCCTGAGACCACCTAACCAACACAGTTCCTCGACTCCACCTCTTCTTCACTCCATTCCAGTCGGGTTTCCGCAAAAATCACTCCACCATCACAGCCTTGCTAAGGCTCTCTAATGATATCTCCTTGGGCATGGACAAAGGCCTTGTCACCTCTGCTATTTTTATTGACCTGGCCAAAGCTTTTGATACTGTGTCTCACACTAAACTCCTCTCAAAATTGCAACAAGCAGGCCTCTCCCAACCTGCCTCTAACTGGTTCCAAGCCTACCTGTCAGGCAGAGTGCAGGCCATAAAAATTCGCCCTCACATCTCCTCCCGACTACCAGTGAACATGGGGGTCCCCCAGGGTTCAGTCCTGGGTCCCCTACTTTTCTCTATATTCTTAAACGATCTGCCTCAAGTCTGCTCTAACTCAGCGCTGCAAATGTACGCAGATGATACAGTACTGTACACCTCTGGCCCTCTACCGATGACACACCAGCATCTCTACAACGTGATTTGATGTCGCATAAACATGGCTCAGGTCCAACCAGCTTATCCTAAATGCCAAGAAAACCATCTCCATGACCTTCGGCACCCATCTCAAATTATCCCGCCACGCAGCCCCCCCCTGTCTTCCACACCCTGGATGGCTCAAACCTAGATTCCTGCACCTCCTTCAGGTACCTAGGAATTTGGCTGGATCAACATCTCGATTTTCACGCCCACATCGAATCACTGCAGAGAAAACTGCACCCTAGGTTAGAAGCACTGTACCATCACAAAGGCTCCCTTCCTACCTATGTTAGGCGGGAGCTAGTCCTCAAAATGATCCTTCCCATCTTTGACTATGGGGACGTGGTCTACAGCGGTGCCCCCCATCCACATTGGCAGGACTGGACCCCCTCTATCACTCATTCTGCCATTACGCCCTTGACTGCCCTCCTACCACCCATCACTGCGACCTGTACAGTGCCCTGGCCTTCCCATCCTTAGAGTCTCGCTGCAAACAACATTGCACTAACCTTGTCTACAAGTACTGGTCAAATACCCTCCCCCTACCTCAGCAGTGCTCTATCAGCCCAAGCTTCCCTGCCTACCCGCCCAGAGCTTATGATCCGAAAAGCTCCATGTACCTTCTATGTGCACTCTAAGGGCCAAATGGCCTTATCATCGTCTGCCAAAACTGTGGAATGAGCTACCTGCATACATCAGGCATTCAGACTCCCACTGGGCTCTCAAACCACTCCTGAGGTCCTACTACTCTGCTGCTTGTAATTGCTACCCGTAGATCTAACTGCCAAATAATTTTTGCCTCTGAACCGCTGTCTATTGTCTTCCCACGCTGTGCACTTTAACTATGACTATGACCACTGCTAGCTACTCTAGACCTATGTAACACCGATGTACTGTGTTTTACTGTTTTACTGTATCTGATGTATTGTGTTTTACTGTTACTGTATCTGTTGTCTGACCTATGTAACCCCCAGGTCGCATCTGCTTTACTGTTCACTGTATCTGTTGCCTGACCTATGTAACCCCCAGGTCGCATCTGGAAACGAGCGGTCCCCGCTCAGAATGCTTATCTGGTAAATCTCTTAAATAAATAAAAGCAAAGGTGAAAACCCACTAGTTTCAATCCACTACCAAATATTGTATTACATGGTTATTACACAGTACTGCATTATAATAACTGGTGACCCCTTATAATGAATGGATATCCATTCCTAATAAAACATCATAATCACCCACTGAATTCCATAGTAAGTTGATACTGGGTTATTATGACCTTTTCTTCCTCGCACTCTCACTTCACTAAAGCACAAAAGAAAGCACACTGTATCTGTATGACTATGGTGGCTTTCTCTGAGACATGTTCACCCACAGAGTACAGCTTACAGTTTTTGTCTCTGTCAAACCTTGCATCAGTTGTTATAAAAAGTAATGCCCATGCAAGGTTTGTCTTATGAGGATTTCTCACAGACCCTTGGTGTGAAATAATCTCATAAACATCTCAAGCTTTGCTCTCGGGGTTTAAGTATTATCACACACCTCAGGTGTGTGAAAAATCCTTATAACACACACCTGCTCAGAAATTATTCTCTATATAACATGTGGATAAAGTAACAACAAACATATCAAAATACATTAAATAAAATAATCTCTTGCCTTATGCCATCCCTGTTTTTGCTATTGATATACCACTCCACTCTATCCTCCACTTCAAATCATAGTGTGTTAAACCATTATTATCTTAAAAATCATTATCTTAAAAATCACTTCTGGCTCACAGAGTAAATAAGAAGTCTGATTCCTTCAAGTACTTTTTATTTTCAAATAAAGAAAGAGTATTGTGCAAGCAAAAATAAAAACACAAATACCACGCAAAAATACCCTTAACAGGATATTAAACAGCATAGCGCAACACTTTTTACACACACATTCGAGGGGCAAATACAACTGGAAAAATTATTTAGAAGTCAGTAATGTGAAAATTAGGGATAGGCCAATTGGTTCGTTGAAAATAGGAACCAACCTGAACATACCGAAGTGTTAGGAAATGAATGGCTTCCAAATACGTTCAGCTGTTCGGATCAGTTTGGACAGCTCCTATTGTGGAAACTGCAATGCGAGAAGTGCCAGAGTAGGAGGAACCCACCGTAGAGACCAGAGACAAGACTCTGGTCCATCATTTGGATGACCGAGCTGTCCATCTCTCTAAGGTGGCACCTGACTCGGTTGCTGCACTAGCACCCCACGTGGTCCACCTTAGAGTTATGCAGAGGAATCAACAGGATGGAGAAGGAACAGCAGCTTCTCTTGGCTGTTCCTTGCATTGTGGATCACCAAATTGATTGTTTACTTCTGTGCTTGTGCTACTTGCATTTTTTTGGCCCCTTGGGCAGGCGAAAAAGTCCACTGCCAGTCTGCCACTACCCCCCACAAAAAAAAAAAATCAGGAATTTTTTTTTTAAACTAAAAGAAGAACATGAGGGAGGAATGGATTGGGAAATTGGGGAAGCTGGGGGTGGGGAGTCGGAGACTGGAGTAAGGGACATGGGGGGTGATTGCCAGCAAGGGCCAAGTGTGGGACTTGGAAAAGACTTGGGGATTGGAGTAGGGAGTGGGGAGTACAATGTATGGGAAAGGAGACTTGGACAGGGGATCTTCATGAACATGAACAGTGAATGATGAGCCAGGATGAAACTTGGAGAGAGAGCGAGAGAGAGAGAGAGAGACTGAGGGCAACTTGTGAGAACTAGAGTGCTGTACGTATAAACTCTACCAGCCAGTCATCAGTGCACTAGTGCCACTTCTTGCATACTGTTTGTGTGACCTCCACATCTGTGTCAGAGATGGTTAGGCCAGGCAGGGTCCCCCAGAATCTCTGTAGGCATACTAGCAAAAGTGCCAGCAACATCACCCTTAGTGCAGGTGGTGTATGAAATAAAATTTGCCAAGAATGCCAACCAGTCATCAGTACACCAGTGCCACTTCTTGCATATTGTCTGTGTGCCCCCCCAAGAAGTCAGTCATCCATTGGCATCCTCCCTGTGCTCGCTCAGCAGGGTATAAGCTTTGGCTCTGTGGGCAGGGCATTCGATCACATCATATGGAATAAAAAAAATTAAAAATCCTTGAAAGAGAAAAGGACTTTGTCAGAGAAGGTTAGGCCAGGCAGGGTCCCCCAGAATCTCTATGGGTATACTAGCAGCAGTGCCTGCAGCATCATCTTACTGTAGGTGGTGTGTGAAATAATTTTTGTGTGCAAAATAAAATCTGCCAGCCAGTCATCAGTGCACCAGTGCCACTTCTTGCATACTGTCCATGTGACCTCCCCAATAAATCAGTCATCTGTCATCTTCCTCCCTGTGCTCACTCAGTGACGTATAAGCTATGGCTCAGTGGGCAGGGCATTCTGTCACATCATGTGGAATAAGGAAAAAAAACTAAAAAAAAAATCCTTGAAGGGGAAAAGTACTGTGTCAGAGAGGGTTAGGCCAGGTAGGGTCCCCCAGAATCGTTGTGGGTATACTAGCAGCAGTGCCTGCAGCATTGCCTTTAGTGAAGGTGGTGTGTGACATAAATTCTGTCTGTGAAATAAAATCTACCAGCCAGTCATCTGTGCACCAGTGCCACTTATTGCATACTGTCTGTGTGACCCCCCACCAAAGAAGTCAGTCATCTGTTATCTTCCTCCCTGTGCTTGCTCGGGATGGGGTGTACACACTTTGGCTCAGTGGGCAGGGCATTCCGTCACATCACGTGTAATAAAGAAAAAATAATAACCACCTTTTGACCCTGGACAAGCGACAGGCTGGCATTATGAGTACTCCAGAAAATAGTAAACCAAAAGCAGAGGGCAAAGGAAGTAATAAACATAAAACAAGTTTATTCAAGAGCCCAGATAGAATTTGCCCAAAAAGTAAAGTACAACAACAGCAACAAGCACCACAGTCTGTTGAAGGGGCTGAACTAAATGCTACTATTATCCATGTGCGGGCTAAGTCACAAAATACTGAAAACCCAGCAAGGGTTAGTGGACTGTCTGTGTCAGAAGGGCTCAGTAGTACTGCCAACAAAGTGTCAAAAGACAGTGGCAATAGCAAGTCATCTGAGAAAAAAACTACAAAAACAAAGTATTCAAATTTCAATTGTACATAAAGTTAAAGCACTTACAGGTGCAACTCTCAGTGGAGTTGCTCGATTTGCAACACATGCATATCAAAGAACTCAGTCTGTGACTGCAAATGTTAGCTCTACTGAGTTTGATAATGATGATAGTGAAGACCACGGTCATGGTGAGACTGATGATGATGAGTTGTGACTTCACCTTTAGCTGTGTCTCATTCTAGTTCTGATAGTGACAATGTGGATAAAAATAACGACTGTAGTAGAGTGTCAAAAGGGGAAAAAGAAAAAGGCACAAGCCACGTAAAGTGAAACAAAGTCTGACAGTAGTGATGATGATGATGTCAATGTTGCTGCAGAGGATTCTATGATCATCTCACCTAATGAACCTGAATCGTCCGCTGATATGTCTTCCCAATGTAAACCCAGTCACTAGACTATTAGTCCTGCTGAGGTCATTACTAGACATAGACAGTCCACCTCTGCTGCTTGGAATCATTTTTACATAAACCTCAAGGTTGTTTGCCAAGCCATATGTGTGCATTACAACAAATGAGTCAGAGGAAAAAATAAAGGACATCTTGGAACCACAACAATGATGTGACTTCTTTCACAAATTCACCCTATCATATATGGCTCAAACAAACAGTCTAACAGTGCTGGCTGGAAATCTAGCAGGGCTCTGGGTGAGCAGGAACATTCCGCTCAAACAGTGGGAGACGAGCACCAGGCAAGATTCAAAAGTCGACTTTCAGCTCACAGTCACAATCACTACACTTCTGTGAAGTCCTCTGTTTTACCAGGCATGGCATGTAGTCATACAAGACCCCCAATCAAATGTAACTTTACCCCCATCATAAGAGACAGTTGAAGTTAAAAGAAGTTTTTGAGAGAAAGTCTAATGTGACAGGGTGACTGCTGTTATGAGTGTGTACCCTAGTAGGAAAATGAGGATCTTCCCTTGATCCCCTCACATAAAGTGCCACAGGTGACACCCAGAGCGGGAAGTTAAAAATGTCAGCATGAGTAGTGCTGTTTCAGAAACTCCCACGTGGAAGACAAGACATAGCACAAGTCGCACTTTAGGTAATAAATGTAAACCCTTATTTGTCCCCTGGAATGGCCCTGTATATATAAATACTGCCCAGAGAGAGAAAGGAAATGTTTCATTGAGGCACCCTGTTCCTGAGGTGCTGACAGTGTTCTGCCTCCAGCTATTAAATAAATATTGCCAAAAATTGATTCTTTATTATAGCAGGATCAGCTCCTTGTTTATTTCGGAGCATAATGATACCCCAAAGCACTAAAATATGTTGCAAGTAAATAGACTGTCACTCCAGGAATGTTCAGAGCAGAATGGTGCTCTGAAATACAGTACAAGCCAAGAGATGCAGCTTATAATGGAAAATAAAAACATACTGTGGAAAGTGGCAAGGGTTTTTTCCTTTTAAACAGAGTGGCTTACTCCATAGTAGATCTTGCTGTAAGTGCAGCTATAGAAATGCTCCTTATGTGGAGTTGAATGAAGGAATGCGCTTCAGGGCAAAGGCATGCCTCAAAGCATAAGCAAGTGCCGCTGGTGCAGCCAGAGAAAATAATTAATTGATATAGTGGGACACTACGGGCAATAAAATTGAAAGTTCCATAGTGTCCCAAAACTAGATAGAGTCTGCCAGTAGATAGTGCAGCTCCAGGAAAGCTGACACTGGGGTTGCATAATTGAAATTAAAGTAAAACCTGGCTGAATAATTTAAACTAAGGAAAAGGTCCAAATGAAAAGTTTACCGATGTGCTGAAATTGCAGCCATAGGAACAAAGGGAAACATGTTGGTAGAGATTTACTGAGTTGGCAGGAGAAAAGAGAAGATGAATGCACCCTCATTTTCTCATTCCCCATAGCAACCCAGAGAAACCTCAACATTGCCTCAAGATAGACCTTGTGTAGAGAACACAAGAAGGAACAAAAAAACCATGCAAATACCTGTAGAGTGTTGCATTCCAGGACCTGCTCGTAGGAGGGCTACTTTGGAATACATGGATCCTATAGGGTGACAGCAGCCCCTAGAGGTCTGTATTTAAAATTATATAATAAATGCATTCAGGCTGGCCAGTAGGTGGAGCATAGCCTATATAATTAATTAAGCTCCAATTGATAATAAGTCTGGACAGCATTAAAAAACATTTTTGTTGTCTCTGTTATTTTGAGACCTCTTAGAAATAACCCTTTTTTTTCTTCTATAAGGGTCGGGTTATGAGCCTTTGAGAGATGCTTATTGATTAAGGGGCATATTGTGGGCAGATCACATGTCAAGTGATGTTAGCCCTGTGAAGTATAAAAGCCTACCACTAGGGGCTTAAAGATAGATAGGGAGTCAGTTGGAGCTGACTGGTGGAGGTGCTGGACCTCTGGAGCTCACACGTCCATGTGAAACAGGCGAGGAGAGAGCCTGGAGGCACTGCTGGGCAGGGCAGTGGCCCTTTCTGAGCATATTTCATCCATTTATTATTTTGTTGATATAATGAAAGTGAATGAACTAACCTTATTTTCCTGATTTCTGTGAAACCTGATTTCAACTTTTTCTAAGAAAATAAAATGATATGTGCCTTGCCGGCACTTTTTATGCACTGAATTTATTGGTCTTCTTGGTTTGTTATCTTGTCTATCCCAGCCCCATCTACAATTGGTGTAATCAGTGATATACCAGCTGAACATTCGTAGTATACTGGGGGAGTTCAGTCTGGCGTGCCAGACCTGGCATCGCAGTATAATAGCGGACAAGTGCATGGCGCCAGAAATAAGGATGTCTGTGGGAGCGAGTGACCTGGGAGAAGCACCATAGAAGATGAACAGAGATCAGATGGAAGAGTTGGTGAGAATGGTGTACTGGCTTAGCAGAGAATGGCTGGAGGTAAACCAGCACTGAAGAGAGGTTGACCAGCAAAGGAGTGTGGCTGATCACCATTGCAGGGTTTTGATGGAGGAGTTCCGAATGGGAGAAGCTGAGGAAGATGTGGTGAAAGTGACGCAGGATCAGGATCTGAGAGTACTGGAGGAGGTGGACCTTCTGTTGGATTTATCATGGCGTACAGTGGATTTATTGCTTTCTGAGTTACCAGTGTTAGCCCAAGCTGTTACTTGGTGGAAGCTGATGAAGTTGGTGGGACCCCAGGTCAGACTGTATCCAGACATTGTATACTGGGGGAGAAATCTACAAGCAAGACTGAGGAAGCCATTAAGGCTACAGGGACATTGTCTTGTTCAATTACCCATGAAATGATTAGCAATATGTACAGCACTGACTGGGAATGCTGATGTGGGGTCAAAGCCAGGATGGTGGTATGAACAGAAAGCAGGTATCCTTTATCACATGTGGCCCAACCCTGGCAGAAAAGGTATAGATGCACAGGTTGCGGTGCCTGAGACCTATAAACAAGTAATGTAAGCTGCACACTTCAGTCCTTGTGAGCACCTGAGCCATAGTGGAGTGTTGGCTAGATTCACCCCATTCTATTTTTGGCCAGGTATGTATAGTCAAGCTGTGTTCTCTTTAAAAAATTGCCATCTGTGCAACCAGACAAGTTCCTGCTACTGCTGGGAATGGAAGGTATCAGGTTAGCAGAGATACTTATGCAGGATCTGTAAAGAAAAAGTACTAAAGAAAAGGGACTACCATGGAGACAAAGTGGCACACATGGAGACGAGGGAGACTCACACATAGGTCACTTGGAGGGAGGTGGTAGACATGTTTACCTTTCATACATTACCGATTGGGTATTTAGATAATTTTGAGTAGGACATAATCCCAAATGTTTTCTGCAGGGGAACAAGCTGCGTATTTCCCGGGTATACGTGTTGGGATCTGCGACCACCTGGGACTAGATTTTAGGAATTCCAGGTAATGGTGGATGACTGAATACCAAAATGTATGGAATGTTTATAAGTTAACAGTGACTACTGGGTGTATATGCCCTGGAGTAAAAGTGATCATATGGGCCTATGTAAATGCTACTCTAGGTATAGGAAGACAGTGGACAACATAAAAATGTTGTGGTATGCTTCCTCATTAAGTTATACTGAATTAAAGGATACAATGTCAATATCTCAGGGTTTGTGTCAGGAAATAAGTAGAAGTTTCTGCTTCGTAAAACACGTGATTAAAAGAGTTTGAAATTAAGGGATCCTGAGACAGAGCTTTGGTGAAGGTGGTCCTGTCCACTCCTTCTGGGGAAGGGAAGGGAAGGGAAGGGAGGAAGGAAGGGAAGGGAAGGTGGATAATACTGCCTAAATTCATATGGACCATCTCTTCTACAGATCCAACGTAGTGAACCTCTGTCATGATAATCTTGCTATCCTATTCTTACCTATTTTCATTTTTCTAGTTTGATAGGCTGGCCACGTACAGATGATTTCTTCAGCTCTATTGATCTTTTCTTGTACTGCTGATCTGTTTTTCTTTCTCAATGGACCAAGGGTATGAAGATTAACAAGGTTACAAAGGTTAACTGTGATGCAGATAGCAGAAAGTTAACACTTTAGAATAGGTGCCTGATATCATATGAGAAAAGGCCGGATAGTATTACCCAGAGAGTACTGGTTACCAGTGTTGTGGTTTAAGCCTTTTATTGTATGAATAACCCAGTAATTTGTTGGCCCCAGGGTAAAGTCATGTTTCGATTCTTGTAGCACAAACAGCTTGGAATGATCGCTAATGTGGAATATTACAGAATTAAGGGACCCTGGTTGGAGCTGTATGGTGTGAGTGGTCCAGAGCTCCACCATGCCCAACAGTTGTAGGATGGTTGCCCTCTAAGGTAGGATGGTATGTGACAGGGTGACCCCTGTCATGGGTGTGTATCCTGGTAGGAAGATGATGGTCTTCCATCTCCCTCCACATAAAGTGCTGCGAGTGACACCCAGAGTGAGAAGTTAATAATGTCAACCTGAGTAGTGCTGTTTCAGAAACTCCTGAGCAGAAGACAAGACACAGCATGAGTCGCACTTTGGTTAAATAAACTTAAACACTTCTGTGTCCCCTGGAATGGCCCTGTATATATAAATAGCGCCCAGAGAGAGAGAAAGGAAATGTTTCCTTGAGGCATCCCATTCCTGAGGTGCCGACAGTGTTCTGCCTCCAGCTATTAAATAAATATGGCCAAGAACTGATTCTTTTATCAGAGCAGGATCAGCTCCTTGTTCGCTTCTGAGCATAATGATGCTCTGAAGCAGTAAAATATGCCACAAGTAAATAGATCAGTACTCCAGGAATGTTCAGAGCAGAATGGTGCTCTGAAATACAGCTCCAGAAGTGAGATGTGGCTTAGAAATGAACATTTATTCATTTATTTATGTCTTTGTTAAACGAGTACGTGCACTGATCCAATCGATCGTTTTCAGTCATGACCCAGGCAACAATGTCACAAATAACACAGATCACAGCAGAACATAGATGGCATGGTAATACAGACCTCAAGCATGAGGTGGTGTGGAAAATAAGAAAAAACATTAGATAGCTATAATTTACAATAGCAGCAAAGTTAGGCAATGGCCAAGCATGGCGAGAAACACATTGTGTGAAAAAAAAGTCATCCATAACAATATATGATAACATAAATACAGGAGCGACATTACATAGCGTAAAAGAATATGTACAACAGTATAATATGACACAAATCCAATCTAGTACAGGGCCATCAATAAAGCTGTGCAGATTCGGACTGTCAGATACTCACATCAATCTTTAGAGATCTGAGATTTAAAGGGAAAAGAGGGCTTTAGAGAAAGACAGAGATGAGAGAGGAGATGATTGGATGGCATGGAAAGTGGATGCCTGCTCACCATGGAGACATGGGTGCTATGGTGCCCTAGTGTTATTACTGGGCACAGTGACAGTCAGCAGCAGCTAGGAGCCAAGCTTTCCAATTCTGTTTGAAAGCCAGGTGTGAGGGGGACAAGTGGATGGATGTTGGGAGCTTGTTCCATAGGGAGGGCACAAAGACAGAAAAAGTTCTACTTCCCATTGCAGTGGAGATGTGGGGTGCCTCCAGCGGAGGGACTGAGGATGGCCTAAGAGTTCTAGAAGCCACTCTGTCTGTCAAGAGGAGTGAGTACAGGTATAAGTGTCAGTTTCTAAGCGAGTTGTGCACTATGTAGCCCATAGCATAATCAAAGCGACCTTGCAAATGGAGCTAACCTAGAGACTGGTAGAGTGTGCAGTGGTAGGTCTGGTGGAGAGCTTGAAGAACAAATCAACAGACAGAGTTGCATGTAGTGTTTAGTTGTGAGTACAAGATGGGGGTTACGAGGGAGTAGACAGGGGAGCAGTAGTCAAGGAGGGGCAGAAGGTTACCCTGAACAATGGAAAGGTGTGCTTCAGCAGATGGAAAGTGTTAGAGTCTATAAGCATCACCTAGTTATTGGTGAATTCTTTGTACAGTATTGTTGACATGCTCAGTGAAAGAGAGGGAGGGGTCAAGGGTAACACCTAAATAGTTAAAAGATGGGCCATTTTCAAGAGGGGGAGCCTGCTGAGGTGAAAACTAGGAGGTAGCAGTTGGATTTGGCAGCTTTGGTGAGGAAAGGTTTGGAGCCAAAGAGCATGGACTTCATCTTCTTTTTGATGACTAGGAGTCTGTTGGAGAGGAACTATTTATAGGTAGAGCTATAGTTGTGTGTGAGGGCGGAGGAGATGGACTCAGTGGATTTATTGCTATGGTAGAGAAGCAGATCATCTGCATAGAGGACCGTTTTACAGCTGAGGCTATCCCTTAGGAGTGCATTAATGAATATGGGGAAATGCAGAGGTCTAAGTATGGAACCCTGGGAGACTCCAGTGTGTACAGGGAGGGCAGCAGAGGAGGCATTATTGATGACAACAGACTGAGACCTGTTGGACAGATAGCTGTGTAACCATGCAGCCCTTCCAGCGGAGCAGCCAAAGAGGAACAGGGTTGAGTGGAGGAGGTGGTGATCAACAAGTTCAAAAGCTTTTGACAGATCTATGAAGACAGCACCTGTGGCTTTGCCTTGTTCCATGTTTCTCATCACATGATCAAAGAAGAGGGACAAAGCAGAGGAGTTACTGTGGTGCTTGCAGAAACCATGCTGGAGTTGACATAGGAGGTTGTATTTTTCAAGATGCTCTGATAGCTGGAAGTGTACAACTTTTTCAAGCAGTTTGCTCAGGTGGGGGAATAGAGAGATGGGCCTGTAGTTGTCAGGGGTTAGAGGGTCACTGGATTTGAAGATAGGTACCACATTTGCATGTTTCCAAGAGTCAGGAACAGTAGATGCTGAAAGGGCGAGATTAAACAGGAAAGTGAGGGGGTTGATAATTGCAGGGGGGATGAGTTTAAGAAACGCGGGTATAGTCCATCACTGCTGGGGCTGCCTTTGGCTAAGAAAGACTTCAGGAGCTTAATTGTTTCTTTATGCCCAATGGCTCTAAAATGGAAAGGTGGAGGCAGGGTAGTAGCTGAGGAGGGGAGGGTGGGAGGTGGGTGATTCAGGGCTGGGGACACCTCGAATAGGAGCTTGCCCAGATAGGGAGATAAATCTGTGAATTTCATGTTGAAAGCATTAGCAATCTCAGTAGCATCTGAAATAGAACCAGAGGGGAATTCAAGCTGATTTAATTGCCTTTTGGTTTGGGGGTTTAGGAGAGACCCAACAGAGGCCCAGAAATTGTGTGGATTGCCAAAGTTGTTGTTTTGTCTGTTGACGTAGAATTTGTGCTTGAGTGATTTTAAATGTGTTTATAAATAAAAACATACTGTGGAAAGCGACAAGGAATTTTCTATTAAACTGAGTGGCATACACCATAGTAGATCTTGCTGCAAGTGTGGCTATAGAAATGCTCCTTATGTGGAGCTAAATGAAGGAAAGCACTTTGGAGCAAAGGCATGCTCCAAAGTATGAGCGAGTGCTGCAGGTGTAGCCAGAGAAGATAATTAATTGATAAAGAGGGACAATACAGGCAGTAAAGAGGAAAGTCTCATAGTGTCCCAAAACTAGATAAAGTGTGCCCAGTAGGTAGAGCAGCTCCAGAGAAGTTGACACTGGGGCTGCATAATTGAAATTAAAGTAAAACTTGGCTAAATAATTTAAACTAAGGAAAACGTCCAAATGAAAAGTTTGCTAATAGGATGGAATTACAGCTGTGGGAACAAAGCGAACCATATTGGTAAAGGTTTACTGAGTTGGCAGGAGAAAAGAGAAGAGGAGTGCACCCTCATTCTCTCATTCCCCATGGCAACCCAGAGAAACCTCAACATTGCCTCAAGATAGACATTGTGTAGAAAATACAAGAAGCAACAAAAAAACATGTAAATACCTGTAGAGTGCTGTATTCCAGGACCTGCTTGTAGGAGGGCTCCTTTGGAATACATGGATCCTATAGGGTGAGAGCGGCCCCTAGAGGCCTGTATTTCTAATGATATAATGAATGCCTTGAGGCTGGCCAGTGGGTGGGGCAAAGTCTATATAATTAATTGTGCTCCAGTTGCAAATAAAAGAGGTTGCCCTATTAAAAGGCAGCTCAGATTGTCAGTGGTCTCTCTGGAAGCAGTGGAAGAAGGCAGAATGGGGGTGAGAGGAAGGGGCCATGCAATCCTAACAGGAAGGAAGGGGGATGGGTAAGGAAGGGACATAACAGAAGAGGAGGGGTTATGACACTATGAAAGGGAAGGGAGACAGGCAAGCAGGGGAGATAATTGACAACCCACCTGATTGGAGAAGGGGGTCAACAGGGTTGGGGCCACAGAGGGATAGAAAACTGGCTGCAGAGAGAAGAAGAAATCCCTCTCTCTACTGCAGCTGCTAAATCCTTAGTAATTTACCACCCACCCACCCGATGAAGGGACAGAAAGGGGAAGAGGTAGTATGGTTTCTCTCATATAATGGTGATAAGGGGTCGACAGGTGACGACATCAGGGACAGTGGTGCCTTAGTACTCGAGTTACTGGTTGAAAGCAACAGAAGAAGCAGCGGAAAAGAAAAATATTTAAAAGGGGGGCCAAGCTGGAGGGGGTATGGAAAGACAGGGTTGGACTCCCTAAGGGCTAGTCACCTCAAGGGGGGACATGACTGGGGGGTCAGGTGGGGGGACACCTGAGCCCAGAAAGAAGAAGAAGAAGAAACATAGAAACATAGAATTTGATGGCAGATAAGGACCGCTTGGCCCACCCAGTCTGCCAATTTCCCTACCTGATGGATAAGCTGCAGATCCTAGTTAACCAGCAGCCTACTTCTTCCTACCCCAACCCCCTAGAATTGCCTTATGACTGTCCCATGCATGCTTGAATTCCACCACTGTTTTTGACTCCACAACCTCCTCTGGAAGGCTGTTCCATACATCCACAACCCTCTCTGTGAAAAAATACTTCCTTAAATTACCTCTGAGTTGCCCCCCTTCTATCATCAAATTGTGCCCCCTTGTTCTTGCACACCCCTTTTTTTGAAAGATGCTACCCTCTTGGACTTTGTTGATTCCCTTGAGGTACTTGAAAGTTTCTATCATGTCCCCCTCTCCTCCTTTCCTCGAGGCTATACATATTAAGCTCCTTAAGTCTCTTCATATGTCTTCTCTGCAGACCTCACCATTTTAGTTGCCCTCCTCTGGACAGCTTCCATCCTGTCTATGTCTTCATGGAGATTGGGTCTCAGAACTACACGTAGTACTCAGATGTGGTCTCACCAGCTGTCTGTACAGAAGGATAATAACTTCTTTTCTACTGGTGATGCCTCTCCTATGCATCCCAGTATCCCCCCACTCCTTGCTGCCCTCTCACATTGCTTGCCCACCTTTAGGTCATCTGATATGACTACCTCCAGGTCCCTTTCCATTTTTGTTGTTGTTAGTATCTCACCCCCCATTGTGTACTCTTCCCCTGGGTTTTTGTTTCCCAGGTGCATTACCTTGCACTTCTTAGCATTGAATCTAAGCTGCCATACATTTGACCATTCCTCTAACCTTGCCAAGTCCCTTCTCATCCTTTCCACCCCACCTTGTGCATCAACTCTGTTGCAGATCTTTGTGTCATCTGCAAAGAGACATACTTTTCCTTCCAGTCCCTCTGCAATGTCGCTTATAAAGACATTGAAGAGGACCGGTCCTAATACTGAACCCTGTGGTACCCCACTGCTAACCCTCCTTTTTTCAGAGTGGACTCCATTTACTATTACTCTCTGTGTCCTATTCTCCAGCCAATTCTTTACCCAGGCTGTCATCTTGGGACCCACTCCCAGGCTGGCTAACTTGTATATTAATCTTTTGTGTGGGACTGTGTTAAATGCCTTACTAAAGTCTAGGTAGGCCATGTCCACAGCCCCTCCCTGATGAACTACTTTGGTCACCCAGTCAAAGAAATCTATCATATTTGTCTGGCATGACCTTCCCGCTGTGAATCCATGCTGCCTTGGGTCCTGTGCCCCCTCTGGCCTCTAGATACACAACAATTCTTTCCTTCAGAAGTGATTCCATCATTTTCCCTACCACTGAGGTTAAACTAACAGGTCTGTAGTTTCCTGCTTCTGCCTTGCTCCCACTTTTGTGAAGGGGAATCACATCTGCCCTCCTCCAGTCCTCAGGTACCATCCCATCCTCCCATGATTTGTTAAAGAGGGTAGTCAGTGGTGTCACTAGTTCTATCCTTAGTTCTTTTAGAATTCTGGGATAAATCCCATCTGGCCCCATTGCTTTGTCCACCTTCAGTTTTAAGAGCTCTTTCAGAACTCTTTCTTCTGTAAATGGGCTGGTATCAACTTCTGTATCCAGAGTGTTTCTACTGTTTGTTTTAGGTACCTCCCCCTCTTCCTTTGTAAATACTGAGCAAAATATTTGTTTAGTATCTCTGCCTTTTCACAGTCACCCCTGTCCACCCTCCTCCCTTTATTAAGCCTCGCTATCCCTCCCTTGGTCTTCCTTTGCTCCCTGATGTACCTATAAAGGTTTTATCCTCTTCAACTGAGTTGGCTATCTTTTCCTCGGTTTGGGCCTTTGCTGTTCTGACTGCCTTTCCAGCTTCCTTTTGCTTTAACTGATACAGTTCTCTGTCCTGTTCCTTCTGTGATTCCTTGTACTTCCTAAATGCTTTATTTTTCTCTTGAACCTTCACTGCCACTTCCTTTGAGAACCATAGTGGTTTCTTACCTAGTTTCATTTTGTTTATTTGCTTTACACAAAGGCTTGTTACCTCTGTGATGGCAGTTTTTATTATTCCCCATCAGGTCCCTACACCCGGGCCATGAGAAGAAGGCCAAATTATGCATATGGTTGAAGGAATGCGATTTGTAAATATTGTGAATAAAGAATGAGCACCCCCCCCGAGCATTGTGAATATTGATATGATGTATGAAGGTATTATAGTTAAATGTGATACGTGTATGTTGAGAATCTACCTCAATAAGCTTCAAAGGTTTGAACCATTAAGACTGGTGTGGGTGTGGCTGATTTCAGGGGATCCAATGACAAGTTTGGCCAGCATTAAAAAACATTTGTGTTTTCTCTGTTATTTTGAGCCCTCACTAACCAAGGCTTAGAAAAAAAACATTTTTTCTTCTGTATGGGTCGGGTTATGAGCCTTAGAGAAACAGTTTTTATTAAGGGACGTATTGTCGGTGGATCACATATCAGATGATGTTAGTCCTGCAAAGTATAAAATCCTACCACTAGGGGCTTAAAGATAGATAGAGAGTCAGTTGGAGCTGACTGCTAGAAGTGGTGGACCTCTGGAGCTCACACGTCCATGTGAAACAGGCGAGGAGAGAGCCTGGTGGCACTGCTGGGCAGAGCAGTGGCCCTTTCTGAGCATATTTCATCTGTTTATTATTTTGTTGATATACTGAAAGTGAATGAACTAACCTTATTTTCCTGATTTCTGTGAAACCTGATTTCAACTTTTTCTAAGAAAATAAAATGATAAGTGCCTTCCTGGCTCTTTTTATGCACTGAATTTATTGGTCTGCTTGGTTTGTTATCCTGTCTATCCAAGCCCCATCCACATCTGAATATTTACAAAACCATCCCATAGCACTGGCAATAAATTGTAAAATAGCAGAAATGATTGTACTTGATTTACAGTCATACTTTATTGTGGAAAATGTGGGTTTCATAAAGCTTATGGAATACTTAGAGCCACAATATTTAATGCCAAGTAGAAAAAAGTCTTAGTATCCACTGTGTCCAGGATGTACAGTATAACAGCTTAGTAGTTCAAGTAAGACATGTTCTCTGAGAGGCTGAGGACAAGGTATTTCACTTCACTACTGATATGTGGACCAGTAGCCAAATTATTGCCTTTCTCTTATTACATGCTGGATCTGTTTTGTGGGCAACTCATCGCCATCCTTATGCACTACTAGTCTGTCTGCTATCACTTCAACCAGTACTACTACTACTATCTCTCAGAGCTCAAAAAAAACATCACATTTCAGAATCTGGCAGTTCTCTATGTATATCACTTTCAAGACACACACACACACACACACACACACACACACACACACACACAGCACAACACATTCAGCAATAATTGAAAGGACTATTTACTGCTTGAGTTTCTTCACGGGGTTTGAAAGTTGTTTTTTTTTGTTGACGACAATGACTCAAATAATAAAAAAGCACTTAACAATGGCAACTATGTACATATGCACTGTTTTGATGATTGTCTTAACCTAATCATTCAAAGCTTCCTGTATAATGACTAGCAAGTATCAAACACTGTGAGCACAGTGCGCAAATTGTGTGGCCACTTCAACCATTCAGTAAAAGCCTGTGACATCCTTGCTGATATATCATAGATTTCATAGATTTATTCAAGCAAATAGACTTGCATCCTTAAAGATTGCCTTTTACTTCCAAATTCAAAACCTATTTGCCATTTCCCTAAAATGCAAATGCAAGTTATCCTTAAATTGTTTCATACTCCCACTATTAACTGTGGTCACTGGAAGAGCATTCCTAGGAGTAACCACCCTATGACTATACCAGTGCCTTCTTGCATTATGTTTCCATGTAGATCATATCAGTTGTTTATTGTGCCTTCTACTCCCATGCTCATCTGTCCTAGGGAAGATTCCTAGCTCAGTTTGACAGTTAACATCACCGATTACCCTATACAGTAGGCATATGTCCACCCTAAACCTCCTGTAACACAGTGAGTAGAGATTAAGGGAAGTCAATCTACCCAAATGTGGTGTAGTTTTCAACCCATGTATAGATCTGGTAAATCTCCTCTGGACAAACTATAATTTAATAATATCTTCCCTATTTTGATGGGATCATACCTGGATGGGGTACTCCAAATGGGGTCTCACCAGAGCCACAAAAAGTGGAGTTAATAATGTTGCATACCTACTTGTAATATATCTTAAAATGCAATTCAAGTTTTGATTTACTTTTTTCATCTGAGACCTGCAGTGGGTGCTAAACTTGAGATCAGAACCAATTGTAATACCCAAGTCTCTTTCTTCATTTCTTCATTAGTAACTGTAAGTGGTGAGTTTGCAAGTTTATAATTATTCTGTATTTTTATCTAGAAGGACAAAGGTCTTCCTCATCTCTAGCTTGTTCAGGATGTAGCAACAGGGTGGAATTAAGCTTACTTTACGATTGAATGCATCCTTGAACAAAAGGTAGCTATCATTGAGTAGATCATGTACAATGACATCCGGGAGGACATTGTACTCCATTCGACTCAATGGCCTCTGCTGTGTCAGTTGTGTCACATTCTGAAACCATTCATGAATGCTACAAAACAGGTCAATGCAGAAAAGGCATCCATTAGTCAAGTTATTGCACTCTTTCTACTTCTCTAGAAAAGTTTGGAGAAAATGAGAAGCAACTTAGATATGAACCAATCTCTAGTCAATAACATGCTTACTAGACTTAGCAATGATGAGACATTATCAGCTATGACACAGAGCAAGGAGTATGTCTTAGCAATATTGTTAGATCCACGCTTCCAGAACAAACACCTTCCTGATGTGGTTTCTGATGATATAGAGGAGTTGAACTACAGGCAACTTTTGATTGATGCAGTAGATGAAGTTTCATTAGGAGGACTGGCAAGCAGTACTACAATGACACAATCTCAAATTCAACAGACTGCTCCAAAAAACAGCACTGAAGAAGTCAATGAGGAGGATACAATTTGGGGCCAGCTGCAGGACATTGAAATTCCACAAGGAGAAAATGCATGCTCAGTAGTAAGCATGGTAGATGCATATCTGTATTAGCCCAACATTAATATTAAGGATGACCCTTTATATTACTGGCAAGAGAAAAACTCATTCTGACCAAAGCTGGCTGCCCTGGCTTGTAAGTATATTGAATGTCCACCCTTCAGTGTCTGTTCTGAACATTTTTTCAACTCTGCTGGGGATGTTGTAGTTGATTAATGAACAAGATTAACACCAGACAATGTGGAGAAACTAATGTTCTTGAACGTTAACTTTTCAAACGTTGGCTTCGTATATGATGATGACCTTGAAGATGATGACACTGACAACAGTACCTGTGCTGAAGCTGTTGAGTAACACATCAGCTTTCAATTCTGAGACTCACTGGACTGCTTAAAAGTAGAGATCTGGGACTTGACTGCCTTTTAACTGCATCATCATCATCATCATCCTGAAGGTGTGTGGGAGGTGCAGCCAGTAAATCATGTTCACATCATTACATACTGGTAGCAGCTGTGTCAGACAAATCCCTGAACTCACACACAGTCACGGTCTCATTCTGAGAAGAACGTTTATTTTATTACCTAATACACCTCAGAATAATTATTTCTTATATAACCATGGCTCTGTCCCCCCCCCCCCCGATAGTAATGGTGGTAGTAGCAGTGGTGAAGTGGTCACTTTGGACTGCTTGGTGTTCTTGTTTTTTCACATTCCTTTGCCTTGCATTCCATACCGAGACCTATTGCTGTGCTAAAATAATTGGTGACATACAAAAAACATGCTGACCCCTTCCACAAAAAGTCAGAATTAGGAGACTGGTTTAAAAAAAAAGAGAGATTAAGGACTTGCCTGCCATTCGACTGCATAATCGTCATCCTGGGGGTGGATGGAAGGTGTAGCCAGTACATCACATTCACATCATCACATACTGGTAGCAACTGTGGTAGACAAGTCCCTGTTCCCATACACACAGTCGCTTTGTCATTCTAAGGAGATCATTTACCTAAATGTGCACAATTAGATAACCACATTGATAAATGCTGCTATCTGTTTTTTTCTCCTGCTAGTAGTGGTAGTACTACTACAAACTACAATTATTTAAACATACTATTATCCCCTTCTAAAAAATCAGACTCAGGAGGAGACCATTTATTTACAAACTAGAGATCTAATCTGGGACTTTCTTGTCATCACAGTCACTTTCTCATTCTTTTCTAAGCAGTGATTTTTGGTAACTGTGACTTAACCATATTGATTTCAGTGTTAGTAGACTACTTCTGGTTTTCCCCTGAATGTAGTAAGTGGGGGTAGTAGCAGACTGCAGTCTTGAAGTGGTAGCTTGCTGACTGACTCTCTCTGACTGGCTGCCATCTGCTCTGGCCTGGTGCTGTTTTTGTGTTCCTAGCTTCTTCTTCATCACTTAACTGTCTAAAACACAGCTGGTGCCTGCATGTACCTGTTGAGAAATATAAATCACTACTGTTAGTAATATAACTTGTCCCTGAATATGGGGAGAGTGCCGGAGGACTGGAGGAGGGCAGATGTAGTGCCTTTACACAAGAGTGGTAGTAAGGAGGTGAAGGGGGAACTTCTGACCTGTCAGCCTCAAGACAGTGGTGGGGAAGGTAATGGAGGCATTAATCAAGGAGAGGGTGGTGGATTACCTGGAGGAGAGTGGCTTGCATGACAATAGACAGCATGACTTCACAAAGGGGAAATATTTCCAGACAAACCTAATTTAGTTCTTTGATTAGGTGACTCAGGTGATTGACCGGGGGGGGGGGCAGTGGACATGGTCTATTTGTACTTGGCCTTTGACATTGTCCCCCATAGGAGGTTAGTGAGCAAGATGGAAAGTCTGAGGTTGGGTGGGAAAATAACAACCTGGGTGGAGGCTTGGCTGGCAGGAAGAACTCAGATAGTGGTGTTAAATGGGGTATACTCCGGGATTGCGAGGGTGAAGAGTGAAGTGCCACAGGGGTCAGTTTGGGGTCTGCTTCACTTCAACATCTACATCAGTGATATTGGTGAGGGTCTGAGGGGAAGGGTGTGCCTATTTGCTAATGATACGAAAATATGCAATAGGGTGAACACCCTGGGGGTGTGGAGGACATGAGGGAGGACTAAAAGATGCTTGGAAAATGGTCTTTTGAAGTGGCAGCTGAAATTTAATGCCAAGAAGTGCACTGTGATGCATTTTGGGAGAAGGAACAGACGAGCAGGGTACACTTTAGGTGGGGAGAAAATCAAAGTAACAGAACAGGAGAGGAATCTGTGGATCATAGTCTCCTCGAACCTTAACATAGGAATCCAGTGTAGCAGGATGGTGGAAAAGACCAATTGAATGTTGGCATGCATAGGCAGGGGCATTACTAGCAGAAGGAGGGAGGTAATAATGTCCCTTTACAAAGCCATGGCGAGGCCGCACCTGGAGTATGGTGTTCAGTTCTGGAGGCCACATCTTTGCAATGATATAAATGCATTTGAGAGGGTTCAGAGGATGGCAACCAAGATGGAGCAGGGTATGCAGGGAATGTCATATGAGCAGAGGGGTAAGGAACTGGATCTGTACATGCTGGAGACAAGGAGGGAGAGGGAAAACATGATTGAAACTTATAAATATGTAAAGGGGCTCAAATTGGAAGAAGGGGGTTTACTTAAGAGGAAGGAGTGGGTCAGAACTAATGGGCACAGCCTCAGACTGCAAGGAAAATGATACAGGGCAATGTGACAGGATGTTTCTTCATGGAGTGGGTGGTGGAGCCCTGGAACAGACAACCAGATGGAGTGGTGGGGGCTAGTTAGGTGGAAGAATTTAAGTGGGCATGGGACAAGCATATGAGGCTGAGTATCGGGGCAGGGCGAGGCCTGGCAGGAAGGGGGAGGTGTAGGGGGAAAAAAAGCATACTAGATGGTCTGCTATGGTCTTTTACTATGAACTCATATACGGTATTAGTATTACTTTCTTAAATGTCAGAAACAAAAAGTGATTAGAGAGCATTCTCTACTACTAAACACTGGTTTAATTTTTTTTTCTACTGATATGTTGATTAAAAGCAGTTTAAAATGATTTTTTAACATACAGTTACCATAAAACAATAAAAGTCATATAAGGTTCGGATAAGGATCAGAATCTTGTTTTGCTTATCAGAACCTTTTAGAACCTCAGAACCATTTGAGGTTCTCCCATCCCTAACGAAAATAGTCATTTCATGGGTAGATGGTGCAGTATTGTCAGTGGGTGTGTTTCACCTTTCTACACCTTTCATAGAAAAATAGAAGCTTTCATCAGAAAAGGACCTCTTGGCCCACTCAATCTGCCTTAAGGTCTTTACCAGCTGTGATACCGTTGAATCTATTCAATCTCTGGCCCTTACCACCCCCCCCCGTCCTTTTACTAAGGTCCTTCTGTGTCTTTCCCATGCATGTTTGAATCCTGCTACTGTTTCTGTACCCACCACCTCTGCTGGGAGACTGTTCCAGGCATCCACCACCATTTCCGTGAAGAAGCATTTCCTCATATTCCCTTTAAGTTCTCCCCTTCAAGCTTCATATTATGCCCCTTTGTCCTTGAGCATTTTCTCCTGTGCAAGATACCCCCCTCCTGGACCTCATTAATACTTTTGAGGTATTTGAACATTTCTATCATGTCTCCCCTTTGCCTCCTTTCCTCTAGGAAGTACATATTTAATTCATCAAGTCAATCCTTGTAGGGCTTCTAATGCAGGAAAGTACCATTTTGGCCACCCTTCTCTGTACTGGCTCCACCCAATCCATGTCTTTTCGGAGATGGAGCCTCCAGTACTGGACACAGTACCCCAGATGGAACCTCACCATTGATATGTACAGGAGTAACACTACCTCCCTTTTTGTGCTGGTGATACCCCTCCATATGCATCCCAGCATTCTACTTGCCTTACTCACTGCCTTATCACACTCCTTTACTACCTTCATGTCAGTAGCTGTGATGACCCCGAAGGTCTCTTTCCTGTTTTGTGGTTATAACCACCTGTCCCCTCCAATCATATGTTGTCCTTGGATTTCAGTGTCCCATGTGCATAATTTTGCACTTTTTAGTGTTGAAACCTAGTTGCCAAATTCTTGACCAGTGTTGAAGCTTTTTCAGATCTTCCCTCATTTTTTTTCTACTCCCCTTGGTGTATCCAGTCTTTTGCAGATTTGCATGTCATCCATGAACAGGCATACTTTCCTTTTCAGCCACTCTGTGATGTCACAAATAAAGACATTGAAGAGGACTGGTCCCAGTACTGACCCCTGTAGCACCACACTAGTCACCGTGCCTTCTTCCAAGTGAACCCGCTTCACCACCATCATATGAGTCTTATTATTCAACCAACTACAAGTATGTGCCCATTTCATTACCTTTGCACCCACTCACAGGCAGCCCAGCTTGTTTACCAGTCTTTAGTGTGAAAACAGTGTAAAAAGCCTTACTGAAATCCAGGTATGCTACATCCACTGCTTCTTTCTGATCCATTTCTCTGGTAACTCAGTCAAAGAACTTGATTAGGTTTGTTTGGCAAGATCTAGCTTGTGTGATCCCATGCTACCTTGGTTCCTGTAATCCGCTGGCCGTAAGGTAGCTCCCATTTGTAGCTCTTCATTTATTATGTCCCTTACTTTTGCAAGCAATGGTGGTATTAAATCAAAATACTGCCTGACATGGTTCAAGATAACATTGATCATGTCTCTCAGCAACCGTTTTTAACCCATTGTGCTGTCATAGTTTACTTTATTTGCCCATTGCACATATATGTTGCACAGCACAAGGGCATGAAAAATCAGTGCTGCAAAGTATTCAGGATGGTTTTAGCTCCAGCACCTGAGAACACTTTCATGTTCACTTGTGAGAGGCACAATGTCCATATCCAGCAGAATGTTGATTGTACTGATGATGTGACAATAGACTGTGCTCAGTGGGACTGACACAGGTACCCTTTCATCTGCCATTGTCTCCGGCACCCTGCCACTCTGTCATTGTCTTGTAGTGGGCCTCTCATTTCCTCCACCTTAGAATTGTTAGTGTCTTCTAAAAGATTAGCTGTATTGTGTCTCTATAGTAGTGTTGATGTCCATGGATTTGACATTTACTGCTGCATCTCCCTCATTCCCTTTTTCTGGCCTTGAATCATTGCCTGCAGATGGTGTTGCCCTGCCTTTAGATGTTCCATGGTCTCCCTCACCTGTTGGCATTCCTGCTTCCACATAAAACAGTTGAATTTGGCTCTGTCCAACTCCGTTCCATGTTTAGTGTGTAGCTGTTTTCCCATTAGCCCATGTTCCTTAGTGTTTTGTAGCTACTTTTTCCTCTTTTGTGCCCTTCACATGCTGGTCTGTTCATTCCTGATCCTCTAGGCTGGCCTGCTGCTTGAGTGATTCCTTGTCCTTTGGATGGGCTAGCTGCTCTAGTGTGTATGTGTTCTGCAGATAGGACAACTACTTGGGTGCTTCCATATCCTCTGGATGGGCCAGCTGCTTGGGTGCTGCCCTCTGCTGTAGTACTGCCTTCTCCTGGGACTCTGACATGATGTTTTCTTCATAATCTTTATAAAAGGATGGTTCATGGTCCCTTGTGATGATATCACTCTGTTTTGAAGCAAGAAATGGTCTAACTCCAGCCCAGCATGGATTTCACCCAGGTCATGTTACTGGGATGGCTTTGGTGGAATTCATACAATCTGTACATGAGGCTCTTGACAAAGGTCATTATGCTATGGCTGTTTTTTTGGATCTCACCAATGCCTTTTGTTTAGTTAATCATCAACTTTTGATAAAGCCCTTAGGTAAACTGGGTTGTTCCGGAGATGTGCTGGGCTGCTGTCACAACTATCCTAGAGGATGTCTTTAGAAAACAAAAATTTGTAATTCTTTTTTCTTCTCTATTTCTTGCTTCCTTGTGCGTACTCCAAGATTTTATCTTGGGACCCCTTTAGTTTAGTTAATATATAAAGACACTTCCAAGGTACTGTAAGAAAATGAATGGTTTACTTTATACTAATGATGCAGTACTTTTCATGAGTGGTGATAATCTGGTGGACTTGAGGGATATAGTTCAGCATGAGTTTGATGTTGTTCAGTATTTGTTTCTGTCACAAAACCTTCTGAATGCTGTAAAAAAATGAATGTATTATTTTTCGTAATCTCAAAAAGAAGTTGCTTTTGGATAGTAACATCCAAGCTAAAAACTTTGAAAGGCAATAAAAAAGAGCATTTTTCAGTTTTTAAATATGTGTGTTTACAGACTGACAGTTCTCTTACATATAATTTTCATATTTTGCAGATGAAAAAAGTTGTTCATGAGAGACTGGGTGCTTTTAATAGATTACTTTTTTTATTACCCGCAACTATACTTGTTACTAGAGGCACCTATAGAGGTGGCAATATAGTGCAGTGGGTTAAGGCTTTGAGATGCAGATCTGGAGACCTGGGTTTGAATCCCATAGCTGCCTAGGTGCGTACTGTGTGATCTTGAGTAAGTCAATTAAGTTCCTTGTGCTCTTAGGTCACATTTGTTATGCCTGACTGAGCGAGCAACTGTGTCTTCAAACAGTCATGGAGCGACTCTCACTAGCTCGGTCCTGAAGTAACTTTCCTCCTTTTCTTTTTTTTAAACAAAAAGTCCACCACTCAAAACCATTTTTCAACTGTCTCCATACCTCCTTTTTGTCTTATTATGCAGACATCCTCACAGCAGCGTGTGAACGGCTGTAACTTGGTGGGGGGTGGCAATCTCTGATTCCAAAACATTAACAGCATGAATAGTGAGATAGGGAAACACAAAGAGAAACAAAAGCTGTAAACCGTGTCACAAACTGAAACATAGACCCCGAGGGAATAAGGCTGATTTACAAAGACTGGCAGCAGTGACAAAGATTGTGTCAGTAGTGCAGAGCCAAAACAAAAGAGGGAAGCTCCACCTACTGGCTGAAGCAAGAAATCTGTACTATTTTTTTTTCATAAAGTTATCCTACCCATTGCAGACAATGACAAAAAAATTACTTTTAATATATTTTTCTATCTTTTATTTATTTGTCTTAAAAATGAGCCATTGTATAATAGGAATAATGTACTCCAGGGTGTGTGTTGTACTGGGATAACGTCACTTCTCGGGTATTGGATGCACTCAGCCTGCTGCCTTGAGCCCAACCACATGAGGCATGATGTTATCCCAACATGACACACGCTCTGTCATGCATTATTCCTTTATTTACTTTTCACTCCTGCAACTGTGAGTGAAACTTGTTTTCAAATGGTTTAATTTATTGAATTTATTTGGTAATTGTTTTTTCTATATGTTTTGCATCTTACTTTGAATTGCAATTGTGTGCATTTTTATTGTTTTAACTGGTAGCCCATGAAAATGGGCATTATTGCTCATGGTTTTACAAATTTTAAATAAACAACCAAAACAAAACAGACCAATTGCAGTTAGAATCTAAATAATTAAAACATATTATTGCCTGCTGTCTGCAAACTACTCTTATTAGAGGTTCTGAATCGGGTAGTCATCTTTAATCCAATATACAGTACAGTGATACAGAGTATTGCCTCTCTGCCAGATGTACATTTTCAAGGTGTCAAAGCCCACTTTATGTACTGTTCCCTGACTACAAGACAACCATCTTTGGAGCAGATTGGCTAACACTGTTTCTAATGCCATTCTTATGTCTTGCCTCCAAGATCAGCATTTGATTTGTCTATTCCTTAATCCCCAGTTTGCAATTTGTTACAGATATTGGCCATGCCTGTGATATCTGTCTCTCTACTGTATAAATATTGCACATCATTGTGGCATTTATTCACATCTTTGGGAGGAGATTTGCAGACCGAGAAACCACCCCTTTACACTACTACTCTAACCAAGAAGATGTATGTGAGACATAGCAATGCTGTGCATGAAATGCACAAAAATATGGCTCCACTGCTGAATATATGGAACTACCTTGCTGTGGCTGGCATCATGATTTCTCTTTCTACCCTTGGGAAACATATTCAACCATGCAATGAACATGTACACAGGAAGACAGTGTGCACTAAGTGGGCATCTTCGAGCAAGCCATTGTTCCTTACAAGGAAGTGAAATGTTCTGGGGCTGCCTCTGTAGCCTTGAGCAAGCCACAGTACACTACAAGGCAATTAAATGTTCGGTGGCTGCCTCTGTGGCCTTGTGCAAGCTTACATATCAATTGTCAGACTTTAATTCATGGGAAACGTTTGGAACATGAAGGCATGTCATTAACTAATATATATTATTGTCTTTCTGCAGTGAGGTTTCCCAAACTGTGGGTCTGCTAACAATGGAGGATAATGAGAGAAGTGCAACAGAGGTCTGTAAGAAACTATCAGAATGGGGATACTCAGTATCCAAATCATCGTAGGAAGAATGTGATGCCAAAACGGATGGAGCTATGGCAGACCATGGTAAGTATAGTGCTCTGTTTACTGCATGTGCTTATGTAATCAATTTTTCTAGCCAGTGTATGCTAAAAAAAAATAAACACTGTCCGTTTCCATAAGCTCTTCATCTTTTGCTAATGTACTGATTGACAGTGTAAGAATCTTTGTGTTGTACCATATGTACTGTAGTTAATGTAAAGTACACTAACTCAAAGGAGCATGATACTGACAGCCTTTTTTCTCCCAACAGTATGTGCCTTGTCATTCATGAAGTCAAGAAACATAAGAGGCTGAAACAGGCTAAGGCATGGAAGGAAGGAAATTAACATGTTGCATATTTTCTTTTTAACAATGAATCTATGATTGCAATGGAGTCTTTTTGCCCCATGGCTTTGTGGAAAAAAGGACTTCTTGTACTGAAGCCACAGTCCAAATGCCCCTTAAAAAACATGTTTTGGGTGCCATACCATGCTGTGGGCCAGGGCCAGTACTACTATTCAGTGGCATAATGAAGGATTATTTCTTCAGAGAGAAGATAGTGTCCAATAAATGGGTGACCTTTATTAAACAGGTTTTTGCAGATGGGCATCTGCTTTTTCACGGTTTGAGACTAAGCAATTTGCAATTACAGATGCTTTGTTTTTATGTTGGGGATATACAACACAGTGTTGTCTATATTTGTGTGTGTGTGTATATGCATCCTTTCTCTTCTACAGATAATGACCTAAAGCATGCAGCATTTAATTGTATATATAAAGGACCAGGGAGTGAATTGTGTCAGGACCCCAAAAGAGTCACCAGACCTAAATCCCAGCAGATACAGTGTGGCATCAGGTGAAGCACTACAGTTGGAGATGTGTTATTTATTTAGATTTTGTTGACCGGGTAAGTGCACTAGACAAATCCTGCCTATTTTCAGGCACAACACGGGGATACAGATGAATGCCAACTGACCTTGAACCAGATTAAGCTGTTGGTGGTATTTTTAATGAATGAGGAAATTTAGCCTGGACACCAGGAAATTCCTGCTCTTTCGATAAGTGCCATGGGATCTTTAAAATCCACCTGAACTACCACCAATCCAGGCAGATGGGATCTCGGTTTAATGTCTCATCTGAAAGACGGCACCTCAGAAGTGCAGCACCCCTTTCATGCTGCACTACAGTGTCAGTACTGGGATATTAACCCAAGTGCCAGATGTGGGAACTGAACCCACAGCCCTCTGATCTCCTGGCCTCAGAGGCGAGTGTGCTACCTACTGAGCCAATGACACTGTTAAGCCAAGGAACCATGGCCAACTAATATGGGACATAAAACACTTCTGGAAGATAGTACTGACAGTTGAAACTTGTAACAAATATAGTGATCACATGAAAAGCTGATGCCAGCCATTTTCCATGCTGACCATTGCACCACAGCAATGTAAAAATAATGATAATAACATTAAACTTTATTTTGCCACCATTAAGTGGTTTGCTTTTTTTTGGATCCCACATTTTTGCTGCATCAATCTGTAACACCTGCTTTAGTCAAACACCTGGCCTCACATCATCCTGAGGCATAATTTCAGGTTTGAAAATTGCAGCTGTGGAGTATGGGTGTTGAAGTGTATGAAGAACTACTGAATAGGTAGTAGTGTGCTTGGGTATGAAGTCCCAACACCTAGCAGCATAGCATCCAGATGTGTGAATTCAGGTTTGCTGATCCTGATTGTGAAAGTAGGGAAAACAAAGGTTTTAGGAATCATTCTAAAGAGGGCTGAAGACTGAAAGAAAAAGTCCTGCCAGAAATATTTCCAAGTTCCTAGAATCATCAGCATCAAAGAACAGAAAGTACAGTCAGTGCACTATTAATTATTGAATTATAAAATGTAAAAAAATAACTTCAAACACATTAAAATATAGTAAATAAAATAGTCAGTGGTCTATTTGTTAGAAGCAGACACCTGTCCTTTAATTAACATTAGCCTATGATATTCTACTCCTGTTTTTTCCTATTTCTACAGTAATTCATAAAATGGTAAAGATTGACAGGTACAGGATACTTTTAATCCAAGATCCTGTTTCTTAAATGTATCACACATACAAGGAGATTTTCCCAGGGCACTAATGTATATCCTTAACTGAATGTAAGGTGCTTATAATGCATTCCTAAAGTCATTTAGAGACAGGGAGAATGGTTCATGCTTAAATTCTAGTTTTTTAATGACATGGACTGGTGCTATAAAAAGCAGGAAGAATGTCCAAAAAATTCCAAAAACAGGGAGACTCCTGAAATTAGGGAGACTTGGAAGGTATGCCATTCTTTGATAAATGTGTTTCAAATTTAGAAGAGCAATGAAATAGTAACCCAGACTGTGTTGTGGTATCAGGTCCTAATACATAGCCGGGCAGCATCCAGAGGTGTGATTTAAGCTTTGCTAATCCTGTCTGTGGGAGTGTGGTCTTGCAGAAAAATGCAGTTAGTGTAGTTTGCTAATTTCAGATATGAAAACTCTGACATCAAGGGCTGGCCCAGTGGTGCTGAGGGTTGAGATGCTGGATACCACACCTTGCGCTATGCTGGTGACCCAGATTCGGGAATGAGCCATGGTCACCAGAGTTGGCTGGAGGGAAAATAGGAGCTAGATCGAGCAGCCAGGAGGCAGTTCTCCTCTCATGGGAGGGTCCCTGTCACTCCCACCACATGGCCATCACAGGGTGGAGATCCGGTGATGGTATAGGATAGGATGTGGCTTGCACTGGGAGGGTGTTGAGGGTCTGCAATGTTCACGTGCCTCCACATGTGCATGTGTGATCATGACTGGGAACAGGAGGAAAAATGGTGGAAAATGGTGCTTACTGGAAGAATGACAGTAGTCTCACACATGCTCTGAACCAGCTGAGCACCTCCATGCTATCGAGATGAAGTCCTGGTGGATGTTGGGGTGATGGGGCTGGGGGATTGGTAAAAAAGGAGGCCGGTCAGCATGGAGCACATAAACAGATAATAGAAGAAAAAAAAAACTCTAACATCAATTTGAACTAATTTAAACTCTGAAATTCTATGCATTTATCATCTTAATTTCTAATTCTATGTGGTACATGGGACAGTGTACAACAGCTATAATAATATAATGCCAACACAGAGCAATCTGCTTCACATACATGAGGTCAAGTATAATACCTGAATCCAGGCTCAGGAGTCAAGTAACTCTGGCTGTGATGTTGAAGCAGTATCCCACATTGGCATAATTCAGTCACGCACCACCCCACCCAGTGATATAGTACCTGTTGGCTGCTGATGCTGAGCTCACTTCCACCTAATGTATTTTAGGAGAGGAGATGCTGGGACAGGTGCAGATTTTTGTACAGTCACTAGCTAAAGGCATTGAACAGCTTGTCTATTGTGACACACTGTTGGATGGTTGTGTTTAACTTTGGTAAAACCATCTCCCCAGAAATGTTACACCCGGAATGTAAATTCCACAAAACATTTTACCTGTGTGACCTTTGACATTCTGTGTGCTGTCTTAGCTTAATCCAGTTCTTTGCATTAAAATGGCTATGCAAATATGTGGTGAGTATGGAGAGGCTTGAGGTATAACCCCAATGGTTGTGGAGGCGTCCATCTCCACATATCAGGACTCCCTGGAGAGGAGATCAACTGGCAGGTGACCAAGCCTAAGCAAGTTAGTACAGTACACATTTTAATGGGTTGATGGTGCATGCTTTACCTGTTAGTGTATGTGTACATTGTCACTGATGATGTCTCCATCTTTATGCCTCCACAGACTTCTCATGCATCTGTAGGAAAGAGAGTCCTAGAGTGGAGAAACCAACTTGATGTGGGAGTCTTGGTTGTGGTGGCTCAGAGGCACAAGCAGCTGTAACCACTCTTCATTCTGAACTTCCTGTACTGAAGGGTGGGCAGAAGGGATGCCCACTATAAAGATAATGTTGGGGAGTTGTGGGCAATGGAGTAGCAAGCAAAGGTATGTGCATAGTGGGACGTACTGTGTGCCAGCTGTATATAGCTGCAGGCTTGCATATGCAGCCACCTCTTGACTGTCATCTGTGTTCTTATTTCAGCACTATATTGGACCACATAGAGAGATGGTGCTGGTTGAGAGGGGTGCACACTCACTACCCACAGGAATCCAGCAAAGATTTTTAATCTGCTGATAGGACATTTTTATTCTATCTATCTATCTATCTATCTATCTATCTATCTATCTATCTATCTATCTATCTATCTATCTATTATAGTGGCACGGTAGTGCCACTATAGTTAGGGCTCAGTCCCCCCCTTTAAGGTTAAAGTATGAAATGTGGCAGCTTAATAACTTTGTCACCGTATGACAGATTTGCCTGAAATTTGGAATACACAGTCTGGTATCATAGATTCCTGGATCTGCCAAGTTTCGTAATGATCAGATATACAGTTGCAGAGGTACAGAGTACCACATAATGCACAAATTATGCATTTTTGTGCATTCTTTGCTCACGCCTACAGGTCACATGGTTTGTGCAACTGGTCCGACACCTTCAGGCAACATGCAGCCAGGGCCCCCAATGTGCATTTTGAAGGTTTCATGAAAAAATATTAAAAGGTTCAAAAGTTATTCAAAAAACAAGTTTCCCATTATAGTCAATGGGAAAAGTTAACAAAAAGTGCGAAAGTGTTGCAAATGCAGTTTTTACTGTCGCAAATGACCCTTGTAGTGTTGCAAATCCACCACCTTGTTTTCAGTTGGTGGTCACGGAAATGCTTGGCATTTAAATTTGGGACCCTCTAGGGACACAATTATTTCTGTGTTCACCTAGTCGAGTCCCGAGGATGCTAGCCATGTCTTTTTTGGGGGGTTAAACACCTCAGAAATATGTTTTTAAATTTTTTGTAAAAAGTAGTGTCACAAAGTAGTGTTGCACATGCAACACTTTCGTGATTCTTTTTGCTTAAGTATCATGATTTGTGACACTACTTTGTGACACTATGCCCAAAATAGTAGGACATCTTTGCCACCCTGCTGCAAAAGAACAGTTAGGTCTTTTGGGCTGAAATTTGAAGGGACACAAGTCAAGATCACACAGATGTGGCTTTTTGGTGGATTGGTGACAAAATATTAAAGGGCTGCAAAGTTACGGCACTTCGAATTTGACAATTTTTCCCATAAGCGAACATTACGGAGTCTGCCACCCTTTTTGGGGCCTGTATCTCAAAAATGGTTCGAGATACAGACTTTTCATAAAAGGGCAAAACTAGCCTGGAAATTCATAAATAATATGAGATTTAAAATTTTTTTCTATGTCGTACGGTTCCTGAGGTACAAGGAATTTAGTATTCCAAGTGCTGATTTTCTGCTCCGAAGGCCATTATTATGCATACATTCTTTGTATTCACTGCGCTTTTGAATGCACCTTTTTGGGAAAAAAAAGGGTGTGCATTTGCATTACTGTTACCGTTAGCATTTTCGCTTGCGTTTCCGTAACCGTTTGCATTAGTGTTTCCATTTACATCACTGTGTGCATTACATTTTGCCTTTGCACTTGCATTTGCATTACTGTTACAGTTTTTGTTTGTGTTTACTTTTGTGTCACTGTGTACATCACCCTTTGCATTTGCATTTGCATTACTGTTACCATTTGTGTTTCCATAACTGTTTGCGTAAGCATTTCCATTTACATCGCTATGTGCATTACCCTTTGCGTTTGCGCTTGCATTTGCATTTCTATTACTGTTTTTGTTTGTGCTTCCTTTTGCGTCACCGTGTGCATTGCCATTTGCGTTTGCATATGTGCTACCATTTGCATTTCTGTTTGCATTTGCATTTCCTTTGGCGTCATTGTTGGTGTTACCGTAAGCGTTTGTGTTTCCAATTGCTTTACCATGACCATGCACATTACAATTTGTGTTTCCGCACTTGCTTCTGTTTGCATTTCCATTTGTGTTAGTGTTCCCTTTGGCATCATTGGTGTTACTGTAACTGTTTGCGTTTCCAATTGCGTTACCTTTACGGTTTGATTGTTCTTTACCATTTGCATCTGTGTTTCTGTTGGACTTAGCATTTGCATTTTCAGTGGCATTTCCGTTGCAGATTGCATTGCTGTTTCCTTCTGAATTGCTATTGCCATTACTGTTTGCATTTCTGTTTGCATTTGTGTTATTGTTTGCATTTCGGTTACCTTTTGCGTTTACGTTGGCATTAACGTTTGCGTTACTGTTTTCGTTAACATTTGCATTTCTGTTACCGTTAGCATTTGCATTACAATTTGCATTACCATTTTTGTTTTCAGTAATATTTGCACTTACGTTTCTTTTACCATTTGTGTTATTGTTTACATTTGCATCACCATGAGCATTACCATTTGCACTTACGTTTGCATTACTGTTAGGGTTACTATTTTATTTTACCTCACTGTTTCCATCACCATTTGTGTTAACATTATCATTTGTGTTTTTGTGTTAGAGCAGCCAGTGTGTGTGGTTGATTGGTCTGAAACTTGGCAGGTAGAATGACGGTTGTTCAAGGAATATTCCAGTTTTTGTTTGGTGAAACAATGTCTTTCCATTCCAGAGTTATGGTCATTTGAAGTTGGCCTGCTTCACAGTTACTGATTTTTTGGCCACAAGGTTCTGGCATTTTAGTGAATATTTGGCTGTGATTTTGGCCATTTTGTGGTGGAAGACTTCTTAAAGGTAAAGAAACATAAAAATTGAATATCTCTGGAATGGTTTGGTCTTTTCACAAGAAATTTCAAGAGTGTTGAGTGGATGTCCTGGAGATGTGACGTGTGCTGTTTACATGTTTCTTTTTTTTATTTTTTTATTTGTTATTTTATTTTTTATTTTATTACTACTAGGATTACAAGTACCTTTGAGCCAGGCTCTTTTACAAAGGTTCCACATCAGAGAACAAATACAATACAAGTTACAGAAATAGGAACAAAACAATAAATAGGTCAATAAATTAGGTTACAATGGTAGATCACTACAATAGCTAGAATAAGTAGAATGTATACATGGGAACACAGAGTAACAGAGGGATGAGTAGGAGGGAGGGAGGAAGATGAAGATAAATGTGAACAGCGAAGTTGGAGAGCCCAGGAATTGCAGCCAAAGGGCATAGTCATCAACTAGGAGTAGGCTGAAACTAGTCAACAAAAAAGGAAAGATCATTGAGGGCTCAGAAGAGGAGGGGTGAAGGGGAGAGTCAGGAGTGGTGAAAAGAAAGAAGAAATAAAAAAGTAACATAGAGGAAAAGGAGGGGTGGAGATGTGGTAGATGATAGTTGGAGGGAACAAAAATGAGAGGGCTGAGGAGATTATAGGTAGCATTCACAGGAGCTAGAGTTAGTAAGGTGGAGGTGGAGTTTATGTTTGAATGAGTCAATGGTGGTAGTGGAGGAGATGTCAGGATTGAGTGCATTTAACTAGCTAGGCACTCTGAAGGCAAAGGATGTTTGGCCCTGAGAGGTGTGATAGTGGGGAACCTGAAGGATCTGGTATGCAGAGCCCCTGGTGTTATGTGGCTTTAGTCTAGAACTAAGTAGTGCTTGGACTCCATGTGGAGCAAGTCCCATGGTTACTTTCTTTGCCATAATGCAGGTTTGGTATTTTATGCAATTTGAAAGTTGAAGCCAGCCAGATTGGGCATACAGGTCACATGTATGAGTGAGACGATAAGCACCAGAGATAAACCTGCAGGCCTTGTTAAGTGTTGTTGAAATTCATCTCAGGGTAGTGGTAGAGGCAGAGCCATAGATTATAAGACCATAATCAATAATGGAGACCACCAAGCTTTGGATGGCAATCTACAGTGCTTCTGCAATAAGGTGTTGTCTCTGTCGGTAAAGTAGGCCTAGGCACATATTTGCTGATTTGGCAACATTGTCTATGTGTGCCCCATAGGAGAGATTTGAGTCCAGGGATAACCCTAGGTATATGAATGACTGCACTTGCTCAAGGGTTTTGCCATTGTTGGTAGAGCTAGCTAGGGGGTGAGATCTATGTCTATTCTGAGAACTGTTAAAGAGCATTACTTTGTTTTTGTTATGATTGAGGACAAGCTTATGATGAATGAACCAGTATTCCACTGCGGCAAAGCCTTGCTGAAGATTGGTCTGCAGAAGCACAGAGTCCTTGTGGGAGGAGAAGATAACAGCATCATCAGCATAGAGGATAATCTGTTCAGTGCAAGATTTCAGGATCTTGTTAAGAAAAAGGCTGAAGAGTAACAGACCCAGGATGGATCCCTGAGGGACTCCAGATCTGACCCGTCTGAAGTCCGAGAGTGTCCCAGCAATTTTGACTCATTTAGATCTGTTTTGTAGATAGCTGTTGAACCATGAGACAGTGTCAGAAGAGAGTCCTAATTGCTGGAGTTGTTGGATCAGAAGACAGTGGTGGACTGTGTCGAATGCCTTGGTCAGATCTACAAATACTGCCCTGGTTAAGTGACCCATATCCAATGAGCCATGCAGTGCTCCAGTGAGCTCCAGTAATGCAGAAGAGGTGATGTGACCTTTTCTGAAGCGATGTTGTTGTGGGCATAAGAGATTGTGTTTGTCTAGGTAGTCCGTGAGTTGGTTTGATGCTATGCATTCGAGTGCCTTGGAGAGCGGTGGTAGTATCAATATCGGTCAATAGTTCACATGGCAGGTCTTATCCCCATTTTTGTGGACTGGAGTAACTGTAGCCACATTCCATTTGTCGTGGAACAGACCAGTGCTAAGGGAGAGATTGAGGATGTGTGTTAATGGGACTACAACCTCATCTGTAGTGAAGGTTAGGAGTTTTAGATCCAGCGAGTCTCCACTTGATCTTGACTTTGAAATTGCTTTGGTAATGTGTGTTCAGGCATCATGCAGGTTAATTTCTTTGAAGTGGAAGGGTGGGAGAGTGGTAGAAGGATCATCGGGGATAGCATGGGTAGTGTCAAGGAAAAAATTTGGGGAAGGACGCTGCTGAAATCAGTAAATGCATCATTAAAGGTGTTTGCAATGACCAGATGATCTAGGGTGATGGCCTCATCAACCTTTAGCATGGTTGGGGAGGATTTAGTTTGTTTCCCTGTAACATCTTTGATATTCTTCCAGAAATCTGACCCCTTTCCCCAGGAGTTTGAGAGAGCTTCTTTGTAGTAGGCATTTTTCAGTAGTCATATGGATTTAGTGCAGTTATTGTGGGCACATTTGTAGTTCTGTATGTCATGCTGGCCACCAGAGTCTCTAGCCAGGCCTCAAAGATGGTCCCGAGCCTTTAGCTGGGCAAGTAGCTCTCCAGTTACCCACGGGTTTCAGAAATAATTCACTGCAGAGATACTGTATGATGCAGTTAACATTTTGTGAAAAATGTTCTGCATGGTGCTACTACCTTTAAATTTATAGTGTAGGTATCCCTGGTGGCATGGAGGTGCATTACAGTGGTTTCGTGTGTAAAACAATAACTGGTGTGAAATTATGCTACTCCGACGAATGAAAATTTGGTTCATTATGGTTCAGTAACTTATGAACTTAAGAACCATTTATCTGATTTGCCTGGCATTTGGAATGTACAAAGATTTGGAATTCATCTTTCACTGTGCCAGTTTTCAGGTCACTGGCACTTACAGTTGTTGAATTGTGCATGTTATGTTGTTTGCTCATGGTGCTGTGCGACTGTTGAACGGATGTACACACAATTGTGGACACATGGTGTGCCATGGTACATGTCTTCATCTAACAATTTTCATTTCAGTCGGTCATACAGTTTTTGTGCAGCAATGTGACAAAAAAATCGCATGATGGGAGTGTGGGTCCCAATTCCATTCACTATTTATAGTGCACATTCTCAAAACAAGGGAATTTCATGGCAAAAAACTCAATTTAATGCATCAGGGTTGTTCCACAAATTGCATCAGGGTTGTTCCACAGCAGCAAAAGCAAGGATATTCATGTTAGGGTTGCCACCCCTTGCGCCCCATACCCACCCTGCCCCCACTAACAGGCATCAGGGTGTGCATTGGGGTAGTCGGTCCTAACTCTCTCTCCATTCTCCTATACTGCACCACCTCAGCTTGTTTACACATGGAATGGGGTGAGAGTTAGGGTTGATGACCCCAACTCACACCCCGATGCCTGTTGGTGGAGGTGGGGTGGGCATGGGGTGCAAGAGGTGGCAACACTAATACTGAATTTCCTTGCTTTTGTCACAGTGGAACAACCCTAACTGATGCATTAAATGGAGTTTTTTTGCCATGAATATATATATATATATATATATATATATATATATATATTTTAGTGGCACTGTAGTGCTACTATAGTGAGGGTTGCATGCCATTTCTATGTTAAACCTCAACATTTGCAGTTTAATAACGTTGCAACTGTTTGTCCGATTTGGCTGCAATTTGGAATGCAGACCCACTTACCATAGATCTTTAGATCTGGAAATGTTCATCCTGGTTGGATGTACAGTTGCGGAAACATGGGGCAGTGAAAAATCACCCTTTTTGCAAATTTTTAGTAAGCCATAAATGGACTGAAGAATGTATTTGAGTGGTTTCAGATTGTTTGTGTGCATGTGAACTGGGCTGAACTGGTGCCTTTTGAAGATTTGGTGAAAAAATATTATTCTGTTCAAAAGTTATTTCATTTTTTCAGGTCCCATTATAGCCTATAGAAAGATTTATATGTGCACTGCAAAAATGTTCATGATCATATTTTTTGTTGTCAAGCTGCCTGAAATTGTTCTTGTGCAGCTGCCATCTTGTTTTCAGTTAGCGAGAGAGAAAATACATGGTAATTCAAAAAATAGTGCACTTTGTCACACACTGTCGAATATGACAAATATTTGCATGAGTGCAGAGTGATATTATTGCAGTTCACTCTGCACGAGTGCAAATGTTTGCCATATTCCACAAGTCGCACATCATGTGTGCAATTTATACAATAGGGCTAGTACATTTTAGGAACATTTTTTTCTGTGTTCTCTCCCTGTTTACTTTATTTTGGTAATTGGATAAGTTTTTTTTTTCGGTGGGGGACCTGGGAGCACTGGGCAGTTAAATGATTTGTTCAGAGTTACACAGCATTGAAATGGAAGTTGTGAGAATTAAACACTGGTCTGAGATGCTGGATGTAGGAAGTTGGTTCACTGCTTGTTACTCTAACCTCTAGGCTATACTGACAACACTGTTTGTGTGTGGTCTGAGTGTGTGTGTGTAAGTGTTTCTGAATAGGCTGGGAGTGTTAGATAGTATGAGGAACAGATGCATGTAATTTACAATGATAATTGTGTTACCTGCAGCTAGGAGTGAGGAACAGACTGTTTATTCAGTAAGTTGCAGGCTTCACTGAGACAGAGAAACTGTTGCAGTCAGCACTCAGAAAGAGAAACTGGTTTATGATGGAGGCTGGTTTGAAGATTAGAACAGCACAGTAATGTGCCAGGATTGTCAGAATAACTATATGACAAAGGTGATTGTCTTTTACAATGCTAATTGAGTTAGTTGCAGGATTCAGTGAGAAAGAGAAACTGTGAAGCTATTACATGCAGGCTGCAGTGTAAATAGTCTGACTCTGGTGACATCACCATTGTGAGTATATTTGCTGGTGATGTAGACACTGTGGGTTATCAGGAAATAAACCCACAGTGTCTATGCCATCACAGAGTTATTCCACTGCAGTGAGAATACATGTTTTTATTGTCAAGGTTACATGCTCACCCCTATTGTATAAATATATATATATATATATATATATATATACACATATATGTGGACAGTATTCAAGAGACTTGGGTGTGCACTTAAAATAAGGTCTGTATTTTACTCATAATTTATTAAAAATACAGAATGTGTACGCTGTACTCTTGCCAATATGGTCAAGAGATAGTGTGCATAAAAAAGGGTGTATGTATTTTTATTTTATTGTGGCAACATTTTAATAATGAAAATAGCCTTAAAAAGGCAGCCATTTTGTGACAAGGCTGTGCTACACATGTTGGTGACCATTACATTTACTGTATTTAAAGCACAATACTAAAGTTTTCTTTTTCAGTGGACAGAGTGGATGTGTAACTGTCCCCCAGTGATGATTGATTTTATGCAGATGTAATTACATTTACATGACACCACATGTAATTTATTACTTTTGTGGATTACTGTGGTGTCTTATATAGCTGCATAATTTCTTTTGTGTATTCTGCCTTTATGGTTTGAGTTGTTTTTTTTCACTGTCAGTTCACATTGCTTAATGTGTTTCCCCTGCACAAATCTGCAATCTTAATGCAGTGGTACATAGATCCTACTAGGAGCAGCAGCATCAAAAGCTGTGGCTCTTGCTGTCATGTCCATGTTACCCACATGAATGATGATGATGATGCTGGTATTGATAAAAATAGCCAGGACCCAAAGGTGACATCAGGCATTCAGTTTGGTACTCTGGCTCTAAGCAAAACTGTTCTCTTCCCACTGCTTCTCCCTTTTACCATTCTTAAAAACAGGTAGAATGAAGTGTTGTCCATTTTAAATCTGGTGTGCTGCACAGGAATTTGGACAGATCTCAGAGGTCTCTAGTCACTAGAAAACATGATCTTCAGCATTCTGCTACAAAAGAGCAAGTTAAAATTCTGGGAGGCATATTAAATAGTGACTGGCCAAAGTGCAGCAGTTATTCTGTGTCATTTTGAGGACAGAAAAGTAAAGTATTCACTTTAAGACTTCATGGTTCTGCTGTTTTTGAAGGTCTCCTCTTCAGAATAGAGGATGATTGGATTAGTTGGGCTGTGCAGCACAATGAGTATATTTTAAAGTTTTGTTTGGAAGATATATCAGCAGAACTTTCCTCTGGTTCTAGCACTGTGTAAATGGGGCATATTAAATTGTATAGTTTAAAGCTGTGCATGGGAAGTATATGTGCAGAACTTTCTTCTGGTGTGGTTAGCGTTTAAATGGGCATATTAAACAGTATATTTTAAAGTTTTGTTTGGGAAGTATATCAGCTGAATTTTCCTCTGGTGCTGGCACTGTTTAAATAGGGCATATTAAATACTATCTGGCTATAGTGCAGCAGTTGTATTCTATCATCTTTGGGGGCAGAAAAGTTAAATTTGTGTGTTCTCTCATGGCCCAGCTGTTTGTGAAGGGCCCATCTTCAAAATGAGGCTGTGCATGTATGTGACCAGTCTAATCAAATAGTTTTGTTTGAGAGTTATAGTTTCTTGTTTACAATCCATCCAGCAGGTTTTCATTGTATAATTAGATTTTTTCAGAATATTGCTAATATTGGTGAACTTTCCCCTGCTGTTGACTTAATCATGTTTAAACGAGGAAAAAACAACACCTGTGGGGTTTCTACCGGCAAATTCTAAGAATATGTATTTGTCAAATGAATGTTGCACCTGTTGATGTGATAATGGCTCTATTTTAGAAGTGTGTATGTGGAATAATATAAAAGCTTCACTCTTAAAATGTTTTAAATAAAAATAAATGCGATTTGTAAGAGATGCTTGTAATTTTTGGAAAGAAGGGGTGATGCTGGTTCCGGTTAAGGTAGCCGTGTGTGTGTGTGGTGTTATTTTAAAATGATACAGTTGCCTTTCTTGATGTAAGATTATAAAGGAGCATCAATGTATTGGCATACTGAACAAGGGAATCAGGTGTGGGTGGTGGCATAATATAATGGAAATGTTTGAAAAAAAAAAAACTACTGCAATGGGGCCTACCTCAAAAATGCTTCTCATGGAATTGGTTAGTTCATTCAAGGTTATGGGGGGTTACCACGTGTAGGAATGAGACTGTTTCTAAACTAGACATCAAGTGGTGGCATAATATGTTGAAACTGTTTAAAAATAAAAGAATACAGCACTTGGGTCTACCTCAAAATGGCTGCTCATGGCATGGGGGGGTACCATGTGTAATAACTGGGTCATTGCCTGTGTATACTAGTGCCTATAGGGTAACATCATTGTTTTGAATTCATAATAATAAGACTGTTTCTAAATTAGATGTCAAGTGATGGCACAATATGTTGGAACTGTTTAAAATTAAAAAATCGGTGAGAGTTAGGACCGATGACCCAAATGCAAACCACAATCCCTGTTGGTTGGGGCAAAGTGGGGAAGGGGAGCAAGGGGGTGGTGGGAACCCTAACATCAAATTTCCTCACTTTTGTTGCTGTGGAACAACCCTAACTAATGCATTAAGCAGAGTATTTTGCCATGAATGTCCCTTCTTTTTGAGAATGTGCACTATAATTAGTGAAGTAACAGCTACACAAACGCAAGCTCAAAAGCTAACTCACATGGTGACGGAAACATAAATGATAACGCAAACGGTAATAGAAATGCAAGCGCAAATGTTAATGAAAACAGAAACACAAGCACGTATGGAAACGCAAACTGTAACACACACAATCATGGTAATGCAATTGGAAACACAGACACTTATGGTAACAGCAACGATGATGCCAAAGGAAACACAAACAGAAACGCAAATGAAAGCATGTACGCAAACGCAAATGGAAATGCACACGGTGATGCAAAAGAAAATGCAAACAAAAACAGTAATGGAAATGCAAATGTTAACAGTAATGCAAATGCAAGTGCAAACAAAAACACAAAGGATAATGCACATGGTGGCGTAGACGAGAACAGTAACGTAAATGGTTACGGAAAAGCAAGTGGAAATTCTAAGTGTAACAGTAACAAAAACGCACACCTTTTTTTCCCAAAAAGTTGCATAGAGAAACACAGTGAATACAAAGAATGTATGCATAATAATGACCCTAGGAGCAGAAAATGAACACATGGAATACTAAATTGCTTATATCACAGGAACCGTAAGACATAGAAAAAAAAAATTCATATGATTTATGACTTTCCTGGCTAGTTTTGTACTTATCCCACTAGCAGGGGGCTAAGCAGTTTTCTGATGAAAAGTCCGTATCTCGAAGCATTTTCGAAATACAGGTTCCAAAAGGCGTGGCAGACGCCGTAATGTTAGTCTATGGGAAAAAAGTCAACTTTGGAGTAGTGTAACTTTGCAGCCCTGTAATATTTTGCCACCAAACCACCAAAAGGCACATCTATGGGATGCTGGTTTTTTTCCCTCCAAATTTCAGCCCAAAAGACCAAACCATTCTTTCGCAGCAGAGTGGTAAAGAATTCCTGTTATTTTGGCCATAGTGTTGCAAAGTAGTGTCGCAAATCACGTCACTTTTGCAAAAAAAATCATGAAAGCGTCAAATGTCTGACACTACTTTGCACCACTACTGTTTCAAAAAATGTCAAAAACATATTTCTGGGGTGTTTAACCTCCCCAAAAAGACATGGCTTGCATCCTCAGGGCTTGACTATGTGAACACAAAAATATTATTGTCCCTAGAGGGTTGCAATTTTAAATGGCAAGCATTTCTGTGACCAGCAACTGAAAACAAAATGGCAGATTCGTGACACTACAGGTGTCATTTGTGACACTAAAATCCGCATTTGCGACACTGTCAAACTTTTTGTTAACTTTTCCCTTTGACTATAATGGGAAACTTGCTTTTTGAATAACTTTTGAACCATTTAATAATTTTTTTTCATGAAATCTTCAAAAGGCACATTGATGACCCCAACCACATGTTTTCTGAAGTTTTTGGACCAGTTGCACAAACCATGCAACCTGCAGGCGCGAGCAAAGAATGCACAAAAAAGCGTAAATGTGACATTCTATTGAGCTTTATAGCTCTACAACAGTATATCCAACCATTACAAAACATGGCATATCCCAAGATCTATCATACCACTCCATGCCTGCCAAATTTCAGGCAAATCTGTCCTACAGTGGCAGAGTTATTAAGCTGCAAAATTTCTTTTTTTATTTAATAAACTTTATTCATTTTACATGTTTCACAACATACAAATACAGACAACATGACAATGCTATGTAAAGAACATCCAGCAGTAAACAGTTACATGGCGATTGCATTCAGTAACAGAAAATAATTGCTCAATAGAAGTGGATTGTAAAATGTTTAAGTTGTCTGTAGCCCCCCTCCCTCCCCCAACCCTACCTCCCCCCAAACCCAGTCTGCCACCTAGTTTTAAAGTAGGAAAAATAAAGAAAAGGGAGAAGATAGAGGAAAAAAAAATAACAATTATAAAAATATTGATCTGAAGTGCAGGCTACTTGTTATTCCCTGAAAGATATAACCATCATATAGAGCACTTAAAAGGGTAAACTTGAGTTAGGTCTATTGTACCAATATAAGAGTATCGAGTGTTTGCCAACTTTTCTTGTACATTCTTAATCTATTCTTAACTCCTCCAAGTGTAAGTTCTGCCTGTAGGGCAAATGCAATTTCCTTGAACCACTCTAAATAATGGGGAGTAGATGAGTTTAGCCAATGCCTTAATATTACTTTCTTGGCACCAGCGGTAATTAAGGCCATATGGGCTTTCTGTTGTGACTCCTGAATCTGTCTATAATCCCCCCAGAATACAAATTTCTGGGTTAAATTTGTCAGCGACCATAAGTAATGGAATAAGATGATTTTAAATCTCCTTCCAAAAGGAATTAATAGTATCACAGGCCCATAGCACATGAAATAAATCAGCTGGTGCATGTTGAGATTTTGGACATCTGCTGGAGGGTGTAACCCCCATTTGATGAAGTTGGACTGGTGTATAGTATAGATTATGGTTAATATAGTATTGCATTATTCTGTACCTAGCCCATTTAATATATTTATATAGGTATTTCCAGATGCTGGACCAATTCCTCGAGGGGGAATGTGGTGGTAAATTATTGTCCTACCAATAAGACCTTTGACCTTCTAGGTTAGCTATTTTTTTTAGTAGAAATGTATATGAATGGGATATTATGTGAGATGTAGGGGTGGATTCAACATATGGGAGAATGGCTGGCATTAGGGGGCTTTTCCATACTCCCGACCCGAAGTGTTTCACCAATAAGTGAGCTATTTGAAAACATTTAAACACTTGGGGTCAGATATTCAAAGAGTAGCGCGGGGCGCAAATCCGTTGCACTGGACTAGTGTCAAATTTGCCCCCGACTGCCATATTTAAAAGGACATTTAGCGCAAGTGCTAGGTGTTAGCGCCAACACTGAACTATAATGTATGCAAGTGAAGGACTGAGGGGAGGGACCCTGAATGCCAGTGCACCGGCATATTCAAAGGTATAGAGCCACGCTACAAACATTAGCACAACCTGTAGCGTAGCGCTGAATACCGCCGAGAAAAGGCCGGCGGTAATGTGCCGGTGGTAAGGTGGGGACAGTGTCCCACCCCAGCATGTATCCCGACCACCCTTTAAAATATATATACATATTCCCTGGTAGTCTAGTTGCCCCCCCACCCCATGCATGTATCCTGACCCCTGTTCACATATAAAAATGAAATATTTCCCTGGTAGTCTAGTGGTCCCCCCACCCCCACGCATGTATCCAGACCCTGTTCATATATAAAGATTAACAATTTCCCTGGTAGTCTAGTGGTCCACCCACAACCACATATGTATCCCGACCCCCGTTTTCATATGAAAATGTAATATTTCCCTGGTAGTCTAGTGGTCCTCCCACCTCCACGCATGTATCCAGCCCCGTTCACATATAAAGATTAACAATTTCTCTGCTAGTCTAGTGGTCCCCTCCACCCACATGAACGTATCCCGACCCCAATCACATATTAAAATTAAATATTTCCCTGGTAGTCTAGTAGTCCCCCAACCCCGATGCATGTATCCCGACCCCTTTGCACATCTCTATCAAACCCTTTCATTCCCTGGTAGTCTAGCGGCTCCCCCCCCCGCTGATGCCAAAACAGTCCGAGAACAGAGCGGTGACCAGCTCAGCCATCCTCTCACCACCACGTCTGGCCGCCTGGGGTGTCAAACAGACTAGGCACACTGATGAGTCCTGGTAGGATGAAACACGTGTCTGTCTCTTCTGTTGGCACCCTTTGCAAACTGTGTGAGAGGCCTTTCGGCACCATGCATTTCTGCTTAAAGTTGAATCAGCATAATATTCTGTGGTGATCTGCATATGCAGCTCATGATGCTTTGCATTATGGGGGCATGTGTGATTTTGTATTTCTTTAAAACTTGGCTTCCCGGCCAATGCCCTTTTGGGTAACCATTGCGTCAGTGCTTGCGCGCTGAGGTTCTTTGTATATATACACTCTATGTCTCCTATGGGACATATTGCAACCATTGTTCCATAAGGTACAGGAGACCTTTTCCACTGTAAAATGGACATGCATATCCCATGCTGAGAATCATCATGTATTGTGGCCAACAATGTGTGGTTACCATGACATGTACAGGGACAACAGTGGGAGAGTATGTTGATAGTGGTACTACACAAGGATGCCCCCTGCATGTCAGAATGCCCAGCCCAGAGCACATATGCAAACCAGCAATCACAGCACCACAAACAGCACAGTGCAGGTACCGCATACACAGACAAAAATGTTGCAGGTAGGGTAAATTGATATGCATTCTACAACCTCACTGTGAATCTGTGCCCCCCCCCCATGCAGAAGTAAGTAAAGTAAGTAAGTAAAATTTTATTTGTTGAGAGTCCATTACCAGATGCTCAGGGTGCTGTACAGATGGCAGAATAATATATACATCAAAACATTTCTAGACATAAAACCCCTGACTAGCTATCAAATAATAATAAATAAAGTAAATAGAAATAAGATCAATTAAATAATCAGATAAATAACTTCAAGCTTGAATAGCAGCCAGTGTGTCAGGCACATTGTCTTCTCTCCAAAAGCCTCCATAAATTGGTATGACTTTTCAGGCCCATCTTAAAGGCCTTCAATGAGGGGGGCCTCCATTAAGGATCTTAGCAACGGGTTGGAAAGGGCCAGTACAGTCACCTCAAAAGCTCAGTCACCAGATGATTTGAGCTGTGCCCTGGTAACCACTAGGAGGACCAACTTGGAGGAGCAGAGAGGAAAGCGGGTATTCTAAGGAGTCAGGAGGTTACTCAGATAGCCAAGGCCCATCTGTATAGTGTGTTTATAGGTAAGTAAACTGACCTTGAAGGTGATTTAGCATCTCACTAGCAGCCAGTGCAGGTCACACAGGATAGGGCTTGCACGACAGGACCTCAGGAGGCCCATCAGAAACCTGGGTAATGCATTCTGCATCAACTGAAGGTGATATATGACCCCTCCTTTAACCCCAAGGTAAAAAGCATTACAGTATAGTAGCTGAGTCTGGAAGTCACAAAAGCATGAACTAGTGAAGGCTGGTGATCAGGCGGGAACAAGGCTTTAAAGGATAGATTGTGTATGAGTATTGTGGTGTTGTCTTTGTGAATGAGATTTGCTAGCTTATTGTTGTGGTGAACTGTTGTTTATGTAAGAGTGTGATTTTGTGTTCAGTGTTTATTGGGCTTTTTGGGCTACTGCATGCTTGTGTTTTAAAAATAAGTTTTTTTCAAAGGTATTGTTTAGCCAAAATCCGACTGTTGATTAGAAAGAGATTTCCTGGGATAATGTTCTGGTTCTCACAGGACATGTAAAGTAGCAGCTCAGATCAATGAATTATAGAATACTGAGATTTGCTGTTAATATTTTGGATAATAAGATTTGATACAAGTGAAACAGATATTTATACATTTTTAGTAAATTATGTAAAGATAAGGGAGTAAAGGAAGTGTAGAAAGTACTCCATGTATTTTGGTTCTAGTCTAAGGGTATTGGACAGATAGAGAAAAGTAAAAGAGTAGAAGTTGAGCATATTGGGACTGGTGCAGTGAAGTGGCTGTGGGGGGCAGTTTTCAGAGAAACATTCTGGTGACTGCGGTGCTCCCCCATCTGCACACACCTCTCTGGGTCAAGGGAGGAAGTTTCTAAACTCCAGGCCAAGTTGGCTACCGTTTGGATGAACTGTTCCCCACCCAGGTGCCACCAAGTCTGCCACTATTATCTCAGAGGATGCCAGGGAGGAGAAATGACTGGACTATGGGGGTACACCGAAATGGTGATGATGGTGGGACAGTGACACATTCCCCAGCCAATACCACTACATAATTCCTACCCCACTCTGGCAGTGCAGGACTGCCTGGAGGAGGCATCTACGGTGGTAACCAGGGAGGATTTGTGGGCCCTCCCTAGTGGAGACCTCAAGGAGGGTGGTAGAGGACCCCAGAGACAGATGAACCAACTTCTGGTGAGGGACTCAGTTGTGATGGTGATAGATTTTGGAATAGGAAAGAGGGGGAAAGGCAAGTTAGATACCTACCCAGCACCATGGCCCAGATGGATGGGTAGTGGATCCTGAGGATCATTAGGGTAACAGAACAGGATAAAATCAAAGTCATTGTACAGCTAGGGACTAATGACCTGGCTAGGGAAAGGGCTGGGATACTACAGGGGGAGATTAGGAAACTGGGGAGGGGTCTTACACAGGTAGCTCACTCAATGGCTTTTGCTGAAGTGCTGTCTGTCTATGACAGGGGAAAGGAGAGGGATCTCTTCACCAGAAGCTTCAACTTATGGCAGAAGTAATGGTGCAGAGAGAAAGAATTTGGTTACTTGGGGGATAAGGGACCGACATGGGAGGATAAGGTCCTATACAGGGGTGATGTTCTACGTCCATCTGGAAGGGGAAATACTGTTCTCTGAGGACAGTTTAAATGTTACTTCAATGAACATTAAAACTAGACAAGGGGGGAGGCAGAAGGAATCGGGGATGCACTAACTGCTCCCCAAAAGGCAGAAGTAGAGAGTAAGAAGAACCGAAGGATAGAAGAATCCTCCAGCATGTAAGTTAATAAAGGAAGCAGGGTGGTAGAGATAAAGGGGGAAGGGAATGGTTCCATGTCATTACTGTGCATGTAATAACATAGTGGTCAACTGCCGCACGGTAAATTCGGTGCATAGCACAAGAGCGCATGGCAAATTCATCTCAAAGACAATACACCGCATCCCCATTTTTTTTTCACCAACATTAATCCTGTACTGATTTCACGCACAAATTCACATATACCATGAATCAGCATCATAACTTACTGCAAATGTAAATACAGAGTGTCCAGGATCACTGGCCCATGTGTCTCCATAATGACTGTATGAGGCTACATGAGGCTATATAATGCACTGATTGTGAGCAACTCTGTAGTCCTGACAGTAAGGTGCAGCATGGAGCAGGGAGACTAAACTGCCTACACAATCAAGAGGTCCTGAATGATATGTAAGCCATGGAGCTGCTAAGTAACTCCATCCCACAGCACCGATTGATGGCATAGGAAGGAAATATTAAAGAGGACAAATGCATGCTGGGTTGTTTTTGATTGTTATTGGGTCCATGTGAGAGAAACTATAAGATTGCTTGCCCTCCATCGCTAGGAGCGCTCAGTAAATTACTTCTTTGTTCACGTTGAAGGATCCTTCTTGAATATGTGAGCAGACAGGTGGCAGATCCGAGCTGTTAAAGGGATAGCGCTAGCGGGACAGGCTGATTATGCTTGTTCGAGCAGCCCTCTCAACCTTGAGCTTGATGACCGTGAATAAACTCCAAATCCTGCTCTGTAAAGAGGAGAGTATAAAAGGGCTAGTATCCTAATATGTCACAGTTGGGGACATTCAGACACTGTCTTAGAGCTTGGCATGATATAGCAGGCAATACACAAGTTGTACTTTGCATTTGTTACCCACCCTTATTCACAGGGAGTGGTGCTGGTTGTTAGCTGTTTTGTATTATTAGCACATTTTACTTTGCAGTGATAATACCATGCTGATGTGCTTACATGGTTTTGATGTGATACTGAATGTAACTGGAGCATTAAAAAGAGAGTGGGGCAGGAGGAAGCGCAAAAAGGAAAAAAGGAGGCAACAATCAGAGTGGACACAAAATCTGGAAGGCCATGTGTGTGTGAATGGTAGAAGTCTAGGAAATAAGATTCTGGACCAAGAATCCATCATGGCATAGGCCAACCTGGATACTATGGTCAATACTGAGTCATGGTGCAATGAAAATCATAACTGGGACATGGCCATACCAGACCATATTCTTTTCAGGACGGACCAGGTGGGAAACAAAGGAGGTGGTGTGGTGTTTCATTTGGGGAAGTCATAAAAGTGACAGAGATACAGGGCATGCAGGGGGAGGCAGACATACTATGGGTCACCCTGGAGACTTGGAATGGAGCCAATATTTGTTTTGGAGTGGTCTACAGACCTACAGAAAAGGGGAGAAATTAGGTAAATTACTGGTGGAAGCGATTGGCAAGATGACAAAAAATAGGGAGGTGCTGCTGATGGAGGACTTCAACCTGCCAGATGTAGATTGGAGCTTCCCAGCAGTGGCTTCAGCTAGAAGCAGGGACATCATGTATTCTCTGCAGGAGGCATTCCTCAAGCAACTAGTCAGTGAATCTACTTGTAATGGGGCAATACTGGACCTGCAACTCCCTAATAGTGACAGTAATGTAAACATCAAGGTGGGAGGCTACCCGGGACCAGTGATCACCGTATAGTGTGGTTCAATATAAGGGATGGTTTCAGAATTAAACCAGCCATGGATGATGGTTCTAGACTTCAGGAAGCACATTTTATTAAGACAGGTGAATGCATCAGAGAGGTTCCATGTGATAATGGCAACTGTGTAATAGCGATCGCTTTTTGGGAGCGTCTACATCACCAAAAATTAATTTAGCTGATGTAGACTCACATCAGAAATACATGAAAAACATTTCTTCCCCTTGCAACACTGAAAAACAAAGGATAGTAGAAGAGTATATAAAACAGAAATGGATATGACAATGTCAAGAAATGAATGAGTACTTGGCTAGTGACATCAGGTATTACAGACAAGCAACAATATAGTGTTACTACTGTTGTCACAGTTGATACTGTAATTACTGTTATCCCAGTAGAATACTGGAACAATCAGAAAGCAGCTGACACAATGCTGATGACATCACAATTTCTCAGTACATCACTGATAAAAGGTGACCAGGGTGATTAGGGACAGCAGGACAGATTTTACATTGATCAGCCTAAGGCACATAACATGTACTTGCTGGAAACCAGACAAGAGATTGGTGATATGATAGAGATCTTCAACGTTCCTGTGAAGAATAAATAAGGTGAACTAGTAGGAACTATTTAGCATGGTTAACAGTTAAAGGATAAGGGGGGCATGAGTGGAAACTGATAGGATGGAGGTTCAAGAGTGATATGACAAAGTTTTATTTTACAGAAAAATTGTGGAACCATGGACCAGTCTGCCAGCCAAGGTGGTGGATGACAAAATTATAAATGATTTTAAGCACTGCTGAGAGAGAATGATGGGTATAGCGATTACTCAGGCAAGGCAAGGCAAGGCAAATTTTAATTTTCTAGGTGCCCAATCCAGGAGGTTCTGGGCACCACACACAAAAATACAATAATCCAATAAAACAATAACATTTCAGCAATAAATAACAGATCATATAATTAAATAGATAAGGCCTAAGCAAAAAACAGTAGCTAGAGTTGGCAATCCCAAAAATAAGATCTAGGCCTGTTTATTCAGACTGCGCCAAGCAGGGGTGCAAGCCTGAGCACAGCACAACTGGGTTGCGCCAGGGCATGGACCAGGTGATATTCAATGGCACTGCGCCATGGCTCAGCATCATTGAATATGGCACTGAAGGCGCATGCACTGCACACAGTGCAGTGGGACTGCACCAGTGCAAGTGGCTGAAAGGGAGCAGGGGGATGCACCAGCGCAAATGCGGTTGTGCTAGGTGCATCAACCAAGATATTCAGCACTGGGTATACAAATGAAGCCATTATGCATGCAAAGCACAAATGGGGCCATTTGCATGTCATTATGACTCCATTTGCATACAATGCACCGATCACTGGTGACTTGCGCCTGACGCCCTGCCAGGCTACAGCCATCGGGGACCAACACCCTGCTGACCCTTGGCAGTCTCCGCTCCCGGTCGCCCAGTCACAGGCATATGTATATTACATCCCTGGTAGTCCAGTGGACCGTTGTCCAATGCCCGATTGTGGGATTAGATGAATGGTATCCCTGGTGGTCGAGTGGACTACTTTTCAATGTCTGATCGTGCACTTAGGTGAATAATATCCCTGGTGGTTCAGTGGAAACCTTCCCCCAGTGCCCGATCATGGGGGGCCTTAGAAAATGACACCCTGGTGGTCCAGTGGTACCCCCCTCCCCACCTTCCCATTGAGGTCCCCCGCCACCCAGCACCCCCCAGTCATTAGCGGGCAGCAGCACCTCAGTCCGCGATGTTACCATCCACTCACTCGACTGATTAGTGCACAGGTATGCATCCTATTGGTCTCACTGTGTGGGCCACATGGGCAGCAGACTATACTGTACCACACAGGCTCAATATGTGAATGAACGCATTCATTCACATATCGGTCCTTGTAGTACAGTATGGTCTGCACACCCATTGGCCCATGCAGTGGACCAACAGGAGTACAGACCCTACTGTATGCTGTCAGTCGATGGGTGGAGGGTGGCATGCTGGTGGATGCTGCCACCTGCCACTGACTGGGGAGGGTGCTGGGTGCAGGGACCCCAGTGGTGTGGGGAGGGGGGACAACTGGACCACCAGTGTGTCATTTGGCAATGCTACCCATAATCGGGCATTTGGGGGTTCCACTGACCACCAGGGATATTATTCACTTGCTCTGTCGTGGGTGGCTCTGGTCTTGTTCCCTGGTTTTACCAGGCACAATCTCTTGACATTCTCCAGCAGCGCAGGTGGGTTGTGCCAGCATCTGTGCCGCACATCCTAGGCTGAATATCGGGATGTGCTGCATATGCATGGGCATGCCCCCCGCACTTGTGCTGCATACATTTCCGATGCACCGGGAGTTGAGCAGTGCAACTTACCCCTTTGAATATCATGCCAGGGTGCACTGGTGGGTTGTGTATGGAGCAACCCTTTTGAATATCCAGGCCCTAGTATACAGTGTCTGTGTAGGCCTGATTAAACAGGTGAGTCCTGAGGCAGGCCTTGAATATCTCCACCGAAGGGGCCTCCCGCATAGATGGAGGAAGCGAATTCCACAGGATGGGGACAGCAACACTAAATGCTCTATCACTGGCAGTTTTCAGCATCATCCTGGGAAGCATAAGGAGGCCCCTTGAAGAGGAGCAGAGGTTGCAGACCAAGGCAATGGGTGAGAGAAGGTCAGACAGGTATCCAGGGCCCAGTCCATGTAGGGTCTTAAAGGTGAGCAAGTTCACCATAAAGAGGATCCTCCACCTGACCGGCAGCCAGTGCAGTTCATGCAACACCAGGGTGATGTGGCAATATTTCAACTGCCCCATCAACAACCTGGTGGTTGCATTCTGCACTAGCTGCAGCCTGCGGAGGGTGCCTCCCAAGACCCCGAGGTAAAGCTCTTTACAGTGTTCAAGCCTTGACATCATGAAGGCATGCACCAAGATGGGGAGATCCAGGGGCAGAACTAGGAGCTTGATCCTGGCAATATTCCTGAGATAATAAAAGCTGGTCCAGACAATGGATGACACCTGAGCTTCAAATGTCAATCCACTGTCAAAGGTCACACTGTGATCTCACACCATAGAGGAGGCCTTTAAAGGCACAGATCTCAGGAACAGGCTTGTTTCTGCACCTGAGGCCATATTATTACACCCTCTGTTTGACTCCACAAACAGTACCTCCATCTTATTGGGGTTCAGTCACAACCAGCTGATAGGCCATCCAGTCATTGATCTAGGCAAGACATGCAATTAGGACTTCCACAGCTTTCAGTATCCCAGAGGCAAATGAAAGATACAGCTGGGTATCATCCACGTAGAAATAAAAAACCCAGACTGTACTTCCGAATGAGCTCTCCCAGGGGCAGCATATACTGCACACGGCAAACAACATTGGCGATAAGACCGAACCTTGAGGAAATCCACAAGACCTGAGGCTAGGGGAGGACAAGAAATTCTCCATCACTACCCATTGCCTTCTATTCATGAGAAAGGACTCAAACCAACAGATGACAGTGCCGGTGAGTCCACAGAATTCTTTCAGGTAGTCAACCATAACACAATGGTCTACCGTGTCAAAAGCTGAGAAGAGGTCCAGGAGAATGCGAATTGACCCCTCTCCTCTATCTCAAGCCCTGAGGAAGTCATTATGCACCTGAACTAATGCAGTTTCCATACTATGACTTACACGAAACCCTGAATGGAAAGGCTCATACACATCAAAGGACACAAGATGTTCCTCAAGCTGAAGTGCCACAACCTTCTTAACAACCTTCCCTAAAAATGGGAGGTTGGAGAGTGGATGGTAATTTGACGTCATGGTCTAAAAATGGTTTCTTCAGAAGTGGTCTAACCAGTGCCTTCTTCAAGGCATTTGGGAAGACCCCTTCTGAAAGAGAGAGCACTGGAAAATCAAGGTGAATACCAGACCAGCGGTGTCAACACATCTCATTAAGAAATGCATAGGCACCGGGTCCAGTTCACAATATATGAGGTGCAACCCGAGAGCAACCTGAGAACAACCCGAGTGATCTCAGTTTCCTCCATTGGTTTAAACTCCCCCCAACCAGGTGGAGTGCTCTCCGGATGCCCAAGGCGACCACCATCAGGCATGTTATGATTCACTGGTGGTACATCCAGCTGGATAGTGGACACCCTGTCGGAGAAGAAGTCAGCAAACTCTTTGCATAAAGCATCCAAAAATCTTTTTCAGCTGTAGACAGACTGGGTTTAAAAGTCTGTCCACAGTCCGAAAAAGCATGGTTGGTTGATTCTTCCCTGCTGCAATGTCCTTGGATGGGAACACTGGCTTCTTATGGGTGATTGCCCCCTGATACTCACCATGATGGAGGCACAGAGCCAGTCTACTCACCTCAAATCCGGACCTCCGCCAGCAGCACTCTAACCTCTGTCCCAAAATCTTCATCACCTTGAGCTCCCCTTCGAACCATGGGGACCTCAAGTGAGAGGATTTAGGTTGTACATGGACTGGTGCAATAGAGTTGAGTGCTGCTGACATCACCCTATTATAGGTCATGACAGCCTCACCCATACCCCCTATGCAAGCACTACCCATGCTAGATAGATTGGCTACCACCAGAAATCCCTCGAGGGTCAAACCTCTCAAAGGCCAGTAACTTACTATCTATGCAGGGGGAGGGCACTAAGGGGGGCTCAAAACAAGAACTCTGCAGTTCAATGATTGGACCAAATGACCTGATCAGTCTTCAGGTTGGTGACCTCAAGCCCCAGTGAGAAAATCAAGTCTAACATGTGGCAGCCCTTGTGGGTCATGGAGAAAACTTCCTGCGACAGGCCCAGAGATTACATCAACTGGAGGAGATTGTAACCTAGCCTAGAAGATTCATCATCAGCATAGACACTGAAGTCCCCCAGAATGAAACATCTTGCAACTGCAAAATAACAGGTGCTAGCTTCACATTCGAGCAGACTTGATAGACCACTAGAGGTAGGCCTTTATCTGCTGGCAAATTTTGTATGTTCGTATCTGGGGGATTCCAACATTTCACTGATGATGAAATTGGCTACCTCCTGCAGGAATTCACCTGCCTCTCCAGAGGGCAGTAAATCAGGAGAATCATGCAACCTGTGCTTGGACCCCCACGCATGGCCACACATTCAAAGGATCTCAGCTTCCCCACTGGGTGCACGGTGAAGCCAAGTTTAAATCTAAAACAGATGGCCACTCCCCTGCTCCTGCGTTCCACTCTGGGGCAGTGCACTACTATGTACCCAGTGGGAACAGCGGCCTCTAAAACAAGACCAGCATCATCGAATGTGGAAATCAAGTCCTCAATAATTATGGTCTTGTTTCTGATCAATCTGGCATTGCAAAGCACTGCACTCAGGGAACTGATGGATAGTGTTTCCCTTCTGGTTACCAGCCCACTCGGTCTGGTGGGAACCCTGGGGACGAGAATCAAACAGGTCTGACCTCTCCCTAGGTTCCATCAACATGCAGGGCACCTTATGCACCCAATAACATCAGTCCTACTCCCATCCACGAGGCACAGGGAGCTCCACCATACCCAACTAGTGTGAGACCTCCTAATCCCGACCACTCGACAGAGGTAAGCTGTAGTGGTGGAAACTGGGAGGTTGGTAAAGGGTCACAGATCGAGAAGTTGGGATGCCCCGTACACAATCCTAGCCCAACCCTGACCCACTGACCTCCCCAGACGCATACTGTTCTGCTGGATAGCTCCCTATACACCACTAGCCAAATGCCAATCACATAGACAATTAATCAATTAATCATCAAGTCTTTATTTATCCAGGTGAACACCATTGAGCAGGCTCATTTACAAGGTGGTCCTGTGTTACACAAAGTCAAGAATAACACTTTTATGTACAGATAATAAAAAATCATAATTATACAGAAATAGAAAAAAAAATACACAGAGCAATAACAAGTATATTAGGTATAGGGTTAACAAGGTTAGGGAGAATGGTATGAGACAGCAACACCACTAATACAATAGTACCCTAACCAGCCTCACACACATGCACTCAAATACAATTTAAAACCCCACACCCCAAACCAACCCCCACCCAACTCTTCCCAGAGCAAGAAGTAATAGAAGGTGGCTACTTCAAATCAAGAGAGCAATACCCATAGATGCCTCCTAATGAAGTTCAGACAACACAGAGCAAAGCAGTGTTATTGTCGATGTTATTGTCAATGTTGAGCACCAATTACAGATCAAAGAATTCTTCACTGCCTGAATAATGATGGAGGGCCCTCTCACTGACCTCCATCACAGGGCAAGATGTTATCCGTGAAGTTATTTAAAGTTATTTGAAAATAAAGTGCTGGAACAAGAGCAAGCTGAAAATCCCTCCTCCCTTCAAAGGGTTATAGCAGTAGGGATCAGATTAGAGGGATGAGTAGTGAGGGCTAGTACTCCGTATGAGAAGGAGGTCCTGGGGTTTGAAAAGGAACTCCGAGCAACTATTAAACTGCTGCTCTAAAAATTGAGTATATAATACCGTACACAACACAAATATGTACTGCAATGTGTGTGTAAAGAAGTCATGTCATACCAAACATATAACCCTACCACCATAAGGAATGATCCTGCCACCCCACATTTGATTTATTTTAAAACATTTACCATTAAAGACATACTGAGCTGGTATTTGTTTTCAGATGTATTCTTGAGGACACTTGAGGATGTAATATTTATGTTGAGTCAGACTCTTGCATATCACCAGTATATACAGACTGTCACAGCATATTCTGACAATTGCTATAGCACATGGCACCCCCACCCTCTTTGCAGATCCCTAGGTCTGACACGCACACTGCTTCACATTAACATACGGCAGAACCCCACGTGGCAGCAAGTCTATCAAATGGCATCAGTAAACTTTGTCATATATGAGTTGGGTAATGCACGGCAATACCATATGTACAACAATCACTACATATTAGCCTGTTCCACCCCCAATGGCAGTGGTGCTTGATCCCATCCTGGCACTGGAGCTTGGATGTTGAGTATGTGACCTGGTGCTAACACTTGCTCTTTGGCCTCTCCTGACACCTTCAATGGCTGCATGCCTAACAGTCCAGGCAGGTTCTCCTCTTTTGTCCACTTCCCCCCACATTCTTCCACCACTTTACCTATTGAAACATGTAACAAGGCAAACATTACTTAACTAGATTACATAGTACTGTATGACTGGACAAGCAAGTGCAATTCACACCCACAACAGGACATGGCAGGCATCCACACCAGTATGCCAAAATGTACAACTGTATGGCAGCACATGCATGATCCAGAATGGCATAACACAGCATATGTCATGTGCTGTGATGATGTGGTGCTTGCAGAGATCACGTGATGTCTTCAGTCCGAGTAGACGCTCTTTGTCTCAGCTCTCCTCCTGACCCTCCAAAGGCAAAAACTTTAGTAATTTTATGATTGAAACTGGTTAATCTACTTCTGCTAACAACGTCTACCAACCAAAGGGAACAGCAATCAGCTTGGAAAGGCAGTGTTTAATGTTCAGTGAGCGCAGAGAGGGATGCAGAAATGTGCCAGGCCCTCCCAACACAGACACCTTCCCAGACGCCAGATAAATCTGCTAAAAGATCCAAAATGCAGATTACAACCCCTAGCAAAATGGCAGCTTCATATAAAACAGCTCCATTCCCCTGTCTGAGGACAAATTCTTAGCTGAAATGGCTATTATTAAAGATACCTTCAGACAGTTTTCTGTGGATCTGTAAAATATCCAAGCCGATTTGAAAGAAACCAACAAAAAAATCTCCAACGTCTCAGCCCGCACATCCTCGTTGTGAAACTGGCAGACCAGGGTGGAACCAGAGGTAGTAGTGCTAAGGTAGAGTCCAAATAAAATGAAAAGCAAGCTAGAAAACCTTGAGGGGAGAAATAGGAGAAATAATATTGTGATTTTTGGCTTGCCAGAGGAAGCTGAAGGGTCCTCCATTGTTCTGTTTACCCAGAAGCTTCTGGCGAAAATAGCAGGCCCTCCACTGCAAACTACAGTATATCAGGTTGAACGGGCTCGCCATTCACTGAAATCACGACCCCCTTCCCGGTGCAAAGCCTAGAACATTCATTATCCATCTCCTAAGCTACATAGAACGGTAGCATATCCTGGCAAAAACCAAGGAGCTGCAGGAGATTAGATGGGAGGATCTTAGATTTTCTCAAGACCTGCCAGTCACCATTAGACAGAAGCAGGCTGCATATCACAACTCCATTACTAAACTAATAGCTGCTGGAATCCGAATCTGGATGAACTACCTGGCTAAACTGATGGTCCAGTACCATGGCAGCTGGAGAAGCTTTGAAGATGCGAAGCAGGCAGCAGAGGAACTACCCACTAAGTTTCCCAATCTGTTCACCCACTGCTGATCTAGTAAAATAGTTTGGTAACTTTCTGCAGTGTTCACAATTCCTATAAGATTATTTGGATGTATAGTGGAAAATCTGTCCTTTTCCCCTCTTATTTTTGGTAACATCATGGATTTCTACTTGTCTCGGGTTCTGCAGCTTTTCGGATCAGCGCTACTTCCGGAGTCCATTTAGGCATCAGCAAAAGGAAAGTTTGAATCAAGCATCACAGTTCTTTTCCCCTTCGATCCATCTGCTGACTGTTTCTTCTTCAGGTAGAAGTACTCTCGATCTATTCTTGTTCCCGGATATTGTGACTGGTTTTGCAAGACTGCTCACATTTTGCCCCATTTACTGTAGCTCGCCTGTTTACTTTTTCTCCTCTCGAATGTGCGCTTATACTGGTCCACTTGAATGTGCACAGTATCGTGTAAGTTTACCGTTCGGAAGAGTGACCGCAAGGCGATCCTCAGTTAGAGAGTGACAAATTTTTGGCCAGTTTTCCTGGACATATCTCTTTATACTACTAATCCCCCTTCCTCTTATCATTTTTGATTATATGTTCCCCCCTCCCCCACACATTCCTCATCGTCATTATTATTTATTTTCTATTGTATACCACCATGTAAATCAGGGATGCAAGGGAATGATTCAAAGTTCTATTGGAGTACCATGAGACCCTTCAACTCTTACAAAATTCATCTGTGCTAGTAATATTTTGGATAAAGCCCAGCACCTAAAGGGATCACTTGACTATATTAAACTAAAGTGGGGATGGGAGAGAGGGGGGAGAGGAGGAGAAAGAGAACAGATTGATCACTATCGCTTAGGTACTACCTGCAAAAATATATATGTATATAGTTTGCAGTTCAGTTGCTGCATGGTAGTTTATAACCCCAGCATATAATGCAGTAGAAGACCTGGGACACTGTTGAGTACTATGTTCTCATTCTTCATTGTGAAATGCGGACTATATGAAGGGGGGTTATCCCTGAGATAATTGATTTTTTCAATATGTTAATGTTGATACTCTTTGTAGGGCTGGGGAGGTTGAGCCGAGATGCGCTATCCTTGGTGAAACAGTCATGTCTTGGCAATAGGGGATTGATCCTCCACAGTCATTTGTCCACTCTGGGGCATATGTTACAATTTCTTCCAGTTTGGTCATGAGAGGCTCAGGGTTTTATTTTGTGGGGTATTTTTTTCTGGGATGGGGGTTAGGGAGGATTGGGAGGGTATAAAGATTTCTAGGGGGGAGGGTACCACCACAAATAATAGGGTCAAGGCTCATATTTCATTTATGGGTTTTTCTCTCCTTATATACTCGGACTTTCGTTTTTTAGCATATAGCTAAAATGTCTGGTTATCACTTTTGTACATGGAACATCAATGGGGCACAAACCCAGGCTAAACAAATAAAGGTACTGATACATCTCCTCAATATACAAGCTGACAGTGGTCTTCTTACAGGAGACACACCTTCTACCAACCCAGGTGCACTACCTTCATAGACTCTGGATGGGTCAAGTGTTTGGTTCAGGCTTCAATTCTCATAAAAGGGGAACTGACATCCTAGTTGCCTACAAGATTCCCTTCCATTTATTACAAGAAATTTCAGATTTGGAAAGCCATTATGTTATAGTAAGGGCTGTTCTAGGTCACTCAGAGGTTATCACTGGCTTCATTTATAGCCCTACCTCTAATGACTCAAACCTTTTTGCAGGTCTCATGTCCATACTGGCTCCCTGGTCCACTATTCCAATAATTCTGGGAGGGGACTGGAATCAAGTCCTATCAAATAACCTTGACAGGATGGGCCCTTCTAGATTATCTTTATCCCCAGGTCAAAAATCCCAGCATGAACTAATGCACTCAGTAGGTTTAGCAGACCCCTGGAGAATCACTTACCCAACCAGGAAAGAATACTCATTTTCCCATATTGATTATTTTCTAGTAAGCACTGATCTCCTCCCTGAAATTACTGTACATCAGTTTTTTATTCCTCAAAAATATTTTCTGATCATCATATGACCCAGTTACTTTTAGACATTACACCCAATATTCAACAAGACAGACTTTTGGAGAATTAATAACCAAATTCTAAAATCTGAACACCATATGATCTGCAGTTCTTCATTTCTAATTTTATGTTAGATAACTCCCCATCCATGGCCTAAAATTGATGTTTTATGGTGTTCAATAAAATGTGCCTTAAGGGGAGAATTAATATGCCTAGCAGCAAAATGTGAAAAGCAGAGGGAGTAAGCCCTTTTTTCTCATTTTGATCAAATCACATTTGCTGAGGCAAATCTTTCGGTATTATCTTCTGATGAGGACTGGGAAAAAGTGGAGTCCCTTCGAGCCCAATATAACCAGTTATTGGCCGAAAAGGCTTAACTCTTCATGCTCAAATCCAGGACAACTTACTTTGACCAAGGTGAAAGAGCTGGGAAGCTCCTAGCTTTTAGACTTAGGTCCCAGATGTCTGACAGAATCGTTACCTCCCTTCAGTCATCTACCGCACTGTTCTTATCTCGCCTAAAGATATCTGTGAAGCTTTTAAAGATTTTTATGAATGCTTGTATACTCTTACTAACTCCTCTTTCTCTCAGAAAATGTTTAATTCCTTCATTACTGATATCAGTCTCCCAACACTATCTGATGTGCAATCTTCTAGTTTAAAAGTTCCTGTTGAAATGGAAGAAATAATGGAAGGCATTGACTCACTCACACTGGATAAATCCCCAGGTCCAGATGGATTCTCCCCCAATTTTATAAGGTCCTGAAAAGTACATTGGCACCTATCCTTTTAGGTACTTTTCAATACTTTTATGAAAATGGTATCTCTGATACTTCTCTAACCCAGGCTACTATAGTGGTCTTACCCAAATCTGGTAAGGATCATCTATTCACACACAACTATAGGCCCATTTCCCTTATTAATGTGGATCTTAAAATCCTGGCTAAGATCTTGGCTTCAAGACTGGGCCAGGTCTGGGACTCCTTAATTAGTGCAGAACAGGTAGTTTTTTTAAGGGCCATCACTCATCTGACCACCTCAGGAAGCTGGCCCACCTATTTTCTGTATCCAAGGATTCTCTCATCTCAGCTGCCTTAGTTTCCTTGGACGCAGAAAAAGCTTTTGATAGAACGTCCTGGGATCATTTGTTCTTCTTACTTCCCAAATATGGTATCCCTCAGGAATTTCTAACTTGGATCAAAATATCTTACTCTTCTCCCTCAGCATGTGTCCAATGTAATGGGGTGCTTTCCACACCCTTTACTTTAAGACAGGGCACTCGCCAAAGCTTTCCCCTTTCACCCTACTTATTCAAACTTTTTCTAGAACCTCTCATCAGGAAATGTAATTCTTCTTCCTTAGTCTTGGCCATCACCATAGGAAATTCAAAACATAAACTTTCCACGTATGCAGATGATATTCTATTGCATATTTAGTTTCCATCGCACTCCATCCCAGCAGCACTTACAATATTTTCCCAGTCTAGTATCATCTCTAATTATAAACTGAAACTTGATAAAACAGAAGTCTTTCCTCTCAATCAGTACTTCCAATGAATAGAGATAGTTAAACTGGGCCTACAGTGGCGATTAGATAGACTTAAATACTTGGGTATTTTTTTCCCCCCTCCCCCAAGACAATGAAAAAACTTAACCTTGATACCACTGTAAATACTATACAGGATGATATCAAACGTTGGTCCCTGCTACCCCTTTCTCTGTGGAGTCGTATGAGTATACTAAAAATGAACATACCACCCCGTATATTATATCCGTTACAAATGTACAACAGGGCCCTGCCCAGTTCCTGGTTCACTCAAAGTCACAAAATCATTAACTCCTATTTGTGGGAAGAAATCAAGAAGAAACTACTGTAAGCTTACTTTCGTGAAAATTGATGGCGGCCTACAAGCTCCCAACTTTTATTTGTACATCTTGCATTACAATTAACTAGACTGAGGTACTGGATATCCCTTTCAAATTATCCCTCTGACTTCCTTTATTCCCCTCTCTGGTTGGAAATTGAGAAGTCCTTATGTCTGGCACATGATGTGGACCTGAAAGCCCTCCCCTTTTTAAATAGAAATAAACTTCCAAATAAGCTGAAAGAATCCCCGCTAGGCTCCTTTCTGTTTGCACAACACCAACTCAACACTCTTCTTAAGACTACAGGGTATAGAGATATAACAAGCCCTCTTTACTGATCCCTATTTGCTAATCTCGGGTAAACCAATCAAGCCTAATCTTTTTTAGCCTAACATGGGTGTTGAGAGAGTGGATGAGTTAGTTAGCAACCATAAACTGATGCAATTTCAGAAGGCCTGTACCCTATACCATTGGTCCTCTACCCATGTGTTCAAGTACTTGCAGATTTCCCACGTTACTTCAGCATTTTGGTACTGGTTTGTGGATTAAGACTTTATCAGCTGCCCTGGCCCCATAGCTCAATTCCCTTCTATCCGTTCATCTAATCTCATATGCTTACAGGCTTATGCAAACCATGATTGCTGGGTTAGAAGAACAAAGAAGCTACTGGTGGGACCATTCTCTACCAACGTCTACATCCCCTAGATGTTGGTCAAGAATCTGGAAGCATTTATATAGATACATCAAGTGGGACAGTTATAGATACATGTAATTCCAAATTCTCAGTAACTTGTACTATACCCTGACTAAACTATATTGGATGGGGTCCTTGTCGTCTAATCTCTGTGCCAAATGTTTGCAATTCCTGGGGGATCTGCTGCATATGTTATGGTCATGTGATAGGGTTTCCCCATTGTGGAATTGTTTTAAATCCCACTTGGACCCATTATTATCTCTCTCAGATACGTTTACCCCGAGATCTGTATTTTAGGAGACTATACGACTCTCCAGGGCTATACTCAAAGAGCCTATATGGCACTCATTTCTGTATGTGTGACAAAGGTACTGCTCAGACACTGGGTAGATGCAATTAAACCTTCTTACGCTGAATGGTATAAAGAAATAATGTTCACCATTCAGGCAGAATGTGTCACTGCAGGTATCACCCATAGACTGGAAAAGTATAAACAAGTTTGAGATCCTCTTTTTAATCTGTGGTTAATTTAGTCTAATACAGTAACTTCTAGTATAAGTGCTCCTTCATAATTTAACCTTCCTTTGTGCTATGGTATACTTAAGACTATACCCATAATTACGTAGGCTTTTAAATTGTAGCAGGTGGGGTAGGAGGGAAGTGGGTGTTGGGAAGGTGATGACTTGGGGGGATTGGGGAGGAGAGGAAGGGGGGGATACAGGCATCAATGTATATTCTTATTTGACAATTGTTGTACCTTTATGCTGTTTGTCTGTAGGTATGCATCCAGCATTGTATGACCTGTTTGTTCAATGATGTCTGTATATTGGGTATGGAATTTCAATAACATGCATTTAATGATGTGGTGCTTGCAGAGTGGAGAGGCTGTTTCAACACAGTAAAAGGGACCTCAAGCAGCTGTGTACCAACCCACAACAGCTGCATGGAATGGCACATTGTACGGTGCAATGCAAGAATGAATACAAGGATTACAACAACCATCTACCACTGTGCCCTTACCAGCACACATACAGTATGTACAAGAGATTCATGATATACACATACAGAGTGGCATTAACATCCCCACTACAGTCAATGCCATGATCCACAGCTCCATGAGGTGCAACACTGTAGCTATGAAGACTGCTACCCAGTATCATAATGCATTATGGGTGATGATGTGTGCACAGACAGCCACATCGGTGTACCAAGCAACAGATGGCAAAATGGTGCCTAACATCACTGTAACGGTGAATCTCCTGTCACTGATTCTCTCATCTTCTGTTACCCTGCAACCAGTTGTGCCATCCTGCTCTTTGTCCCTATCAGTCTCATCTCACTGGCATCTTGTTGCCCATTTGTGGAGATATATGTTCACAAATAATGCTATTTATGAACAATCCATTGGATTGTAAATGCAAATCCATGTATTTTGGTATGGACAAGTACATGCACCGTTCACATGTGCATACTGTCATGGCATGGTTGGTTCTCATATGTCAATTAATGTTTGTGAGCATTTGAAAAGAACCACTTTGTCGAGAGGCCAGCATGAAGTCATACATGTGGGCCATGTTGTCATTATAGTGTATAGTCATGTGTTGTTCTTCATGGAAATCAGTGCATTTCCAAATGTTGTTGTACCACAGTTCAAAGGTCATAGAATGTGACTGTACCACACTGTGGTACAACAACATGTGAAAAAGCTCTAGAGGGGCATGTGCTGTATTCCAACAAAAAGCACCAGCCTTAAGCCACAACTGGTGCCTTCAGTTGCTGAAACACTTACTTGAACAGAACTGTCAGTATGACGGTAGCTTTTTTTCCCCCTAAAAGTGGCTGATGAATGCAGAAAATTTGTAGAGGAGCAGGCAAATAAATGTTTTTCTAACAGTTTGATTTTACAAACTATAAGTGGGGAGAGATAAGTCACACTCATCTCACTTAGTGAGAGATAAAGCTGCCATGTTTTTCTTTCAGAAGCAGCTCCCAAAGCACACTTCCAACCAATATGAGACTACGTACCTATGCTCTGCCCCTAACATCCACTCCACTTCCCAGAAGCCCAATCTCCAAAAAACCAAAGAAAAATTAATTTTTAAAAATAAAAATTACATTCTTCAAAGGACTTCACACTATACACATTATCAAACAGTCTTATTTAACAAACTGTAAGTGGGGAGGGATCAGTCTAATTCATCTCACTTAGCGAGAGATAAAGCTGCCATGTTTTTTTTTCAGAAGCAGCACCTAAAGCACACTGCCAACCAATAAGTGACTACGTACCTACGCTCTGCCCCTAACATCCACACCACTTCCCTAGCAGCCTGATCTCCAAGAAGCCACAGACAAATTCATTTTTAAAAATAAAAATGACAATCCTCAAAGAACTATAGACTGTAAAAAATACTGGATGGGCAACTATGCACAACCAGTGTGTTCTGCCATTGAGGGATTCTCATTCCCTGTGACCTCGAGATCACAGCTCTAGAGGTCACAGGGAATTGGGAAAAAAATGGCAGAATTCACTGGTTGGGCACAGTTGCCCATCCAGTATTCTCTATGTTGTGTGTGACCACATTAATCTTATGATAACAGATAAGAACTGGCAAATGGTGATAGCATTTGCAGACCATTGTATATCGGTATGTAACATGCAAATGACCGTGCATGCTTGCACAGATATGACACTAATCACAATTTTCTTGTCATTATGCATTTACTACTGGCCATTATGAAAGAGAAACACCCCCAGAGTCACACTACACATTGCTCTGTGGCTTGGAGCTGCAGGACCGTGGTTTGGGATTGATTTCAGAGGATCTGAGCAGGATCTGGTATGTTGTAATAATCACATCTACACTACCCCAAAGCAATGCAGTTTCTGAACCCAATTACTGTTGCACAAACATTTTACCCATGTCTTTCAGGATGGCTTCAGTGTCATATGGTGACTTGAGTGACTCCATGAGATAAAATTCACAGTGAAGGAAAAATATGTTTACAACCGTAACAGCACAGATTGTACAATGTTGATTGCATGTGTACCCATGTTGTTTGTACTTGCCATCAGGATGGGTCATGTGTGTGCCATGATGAAGGTATACTGTTGCAAGCTGGGAAGTCAGGGGGATCATCTGCATTGCTCATGCTCACACAGACTGCAGGGATACAGGTTGCACACCATCCATGCACAGCACATTACAAGGGTGTAGGCAGGCATATGCAGTGTACACACATACTGTACTGTACTGTAAGTACAGTGTATCTACAACACTTGTCCAGGAGCATTTGCTTGTTCCTAACATATGCATTCTATGGTGGAGTATATGATGTACTGTGAGACAGTTGATACTATCTGCATAAGGTTATACCACTATTATGAGTGGCAAGGGCATTAGTGTATCCCTTGTATAGGGTGCAGCTAAGACATCTGGAACACTACATAAGTGATATATCACACATGTCCACATCTGAGGGAGGGCTGCATAGAAACATAGAATTTGATGGCAGATAAGGACCTCTCAGCCCACCCAGTCTGCCCATTTTCTCCTACCTACATTGTCACCACAGAAACTACCTGAGGTACAGCTCCCTCTCTCTCTCTCTCTCACTCTCTCTCCCCGTCCCCCTCCACTCTTCCTTTGAAGTATGATTCCCTTGTGCCTATCCCATGCATTATTGAATGCCAACACTGTTGTTGCTCCACCACCTCCACTGGAAGACTGTTCCAGGAATCCACCACTCTTTCTGTGAAGAATTACTTCCTCAAATCTCCCTTGAATTTACCCCCTTCAACTTCATAGCATGCCCCCTTGTTCTTCAGCACCTTTTATTCTGAAAAATACTTCCATTCTGTACCTTATTTACCCCAGTGAGGTATTTAAGGATCTCTGTCATATCCACCTCCCCTCTTTTGGGATGAACATATATTCAGGTCCTTTACTCTCTCCTTGTAGGACTATTGATGTTGACCCTGCACCATTTTATTTGACCTCCTCTGGGCCACCTCATCTCTGGCTGTGCCATTCTAGAGATGTGGTCTCCAAAGTAGATACAGTAACCTAGGTGGGATCTTGCAAGCAATCTATAAAGAGGTAACACCACCTCCCTCTTTCTGCTTGTGATATCCCTCTCTATGCACAACAGTATCCCACTAGCCCTCCCGACTGCCTTGTTGTGATACCTGGTCACCTTTATGTCATTAGATATAACTACCCCCAGGTCTATTTCCTTCTTGGTAGTCATCAATAGCACTCCAGCCATTTTGCCTCTTTGTTTCTGTGCCCTAAGTGCATTATTTTGCACTTTTTTCACATTGAAACTCAGCTGTAATCCCCTTGATCACTCATTTAGTTTTCTCAGATCTCTGTCCATCCTTTGAACCCCTTTTCAGAGTGTCCACCCTATTGCAGATGTTTTTGTGTCATCCACAAACAGGCAGACCTTCCATTCCTGCTCCTCTGCAATGTCACTTATAAAGACATTAAAGAGGACCAGATCCAACACTGATCCCTGAGGTACCCTGCCGGTCACCTTCCCTTCCTCAGAGTGAACTCCGTTTACCACCACCCTCTATCACCTATCCCCTACAGTTGGATGTTGTGTACAGTGTCAACTGTTAGGCTGCATCTGTGGCACTTATGCATGTTTTTGTCCATGCCCCAATACTATTCACATAGAACAGTGCAGTGCCAGCTGTGTTCATGCCTACTTCCATGTGCACAGGTGTTAGTAGCACCATGTATGGATGTACTTTGTGGGACACTGTTTGCAACTGTATGGTTGTAATTGGCAGAACAACCCATAATATAGTGATGGCGTCCATGGGCAGTGGTTCCATGTTGCCATGGCGACAGAAATGTCGACGACCTCCCCGACAGCAACAAATGATTGCCGACATCCCTGATGCTGCCAACTCCGGTCTCTGACTGGAAAATGCACCAACACATTATCGGTGTTTATGTGGGGGGCTGTATCCCCCTGCATCCCCCATGCGGGGGCTCTGCTCCCAGCCCCCCCCAGACTTAAGGGTTCCAACTCTGGGGGATGGGGAAGATCTTGGGGGAGAACAACCAAACTCCAGAGTTGATGACTCTAGCATCGCTCCAGCAACCTGGTTGTCACTGCAGTTGATGGTGTGTTGCTGTCGCTATAAGAGCATCGCTGTTACAACTGTATACCATGTAGAGTCTGTGTGGTGGGCAGATGTGACAATTATAGAGGGTAAGGAGCATCTATCAGTGGTGTTTACTTATTCACTGTTACTTTCTGCACCTCTGCTGGCACTGGAAAGGGAGTATATGGCCAGGAATATCTACTTCTGCCAGACAGCCTTCTCCAGCAACAGGTGATGTGATGGTAGGAGGTCACTGTGGCTATAAAAACTGAATCTGGTGGGGAATGGTCTATTGATGAAGTTAAGAAATAGTTTTATGTCATGCATCAATGGACAAAGAGGAAGGCAGAAGCATGCCGATGACTGCAGATGACATGCAGGGGCCACCTAAACAACAGGATCTCACACCTGAAGAGGACCTTAACACTGAGATACCAGACACACACCAGGTGTCAGGTGTCATGGATGGCTTTGACATCACTACAGCCCAAACTTGGGAGGATGGTAACATGCACCATGCATGTGAGCATGGTAGTGTGGTGTGGTACAGCATGACTTTCACAGTGCCAATTGATACTGTTGTTGTTGGGTATATGCAACACATGTCTGGTTACTACACATGGCACAGAGTTTGCACACAGCTGCTGAATCATGGAAGCTAGGCACAGAAACACATGTATATGGCATTGTTGTGCATGAGGGCTGTAGTGGTGCACATCATAGATGTGACATGCCCCTATTTTGACACATGTCCCTGTGTGTCTACTCTCTTGCAGATGTATCCAGTGAGGGTGACAGTGACAGTGACATCAGCTTGGTGGAGGCTGCACAGTGGACTGAAGGCCACATTACCTCACAAGACAGCAAAGAAGGACCATGATGGTGAGGGTGGACCCTGATTCTTTTCTCAGATACAGAAAATGTGACGTTCCTATGTGACATGGATCATAGAGAGACTAGAAGGGCATGTTGTTGGTGACAAAGCACAGTCATCTACCAGCAAGGAGGCCACAGCTCTGCAGCCAGGGATCACCATGGGGGACACATGGTCACCACCTGCCAGCTGCCACAGGAATGCTGTGGATGGCCCTCACCACCACCATGCAGGTCACTACACAGAGACACATCATACAAGTGAATGTATGCCAGTGAGTTGGCTGGACATGTCTGTGGTGCAGCATCAGTGGTTATGACTACAGCAGTTATGGATCAAGGTGACAGGCTGCTGCAAGAAAAGGTGGACCGCAATACCTTAAAGCTCATTCAGGTCAATATGTGCTGTCACACTGTCCTGCTACCTCACATTGCAGTGGCTGTGGAGTAACTGTCCTTGGTCATGGCTCACAGTATAGTAGCTGCAGTTATAGGCAATGTCCCTGGTCTGCTTGGTGTAGGGGCCAATAGGCTTTATTGGGGGACACCTCAGTAGTAGTCACCAGCTGCACAGAGTATAGGTGAACAATACACTGCTGTGCAACCAATTTTACATTGTGCCACTGACCTGTCCCACAGCCGACAGTGAGGTCATCAACTTTGGCACAGTCATAGACTTGCACAGTATAAGGCAGTCATTGGTGTGGCATTAGCCCACTTGCATTCTCTTTGGTTGTATGGTCCCTGAAGCACATTTTATCCAGCTGAGCCCCACGTGCATCAGAGGGTGTGTGTGGGTGTGGGCTCAATGACAGGCAAATGCCTTGCCTTGAACCACTGTGCAGTTATACTCTGGTTTTTAAGTGTATTGTTTATGCACAGTTTCTTCCTGTGAGTATTATTTTCCCACCACACTCCCTGTCCCCAACTGTGCCAGGTGTAATGTTTTTTCCTTCATCCTGCTCCTGAGCTCCTTCCCCGTCTGGGCTGGGTGCATGTTATTTGTATCTGTCGTGCTCCTCCTGATCCTCTACCCCATGTGCTGGGTGCACTGTTTTTCTTTTGTGATGCCCCTATCCACTTCAACCCTTGAGTTACTTACATTATTTCCATTTTTGTTGCCCCTGATCCCCTACCTGATGTGCAGGGGCTACTATTTTTTTCTTTTGTGTTACCATGGTCACCTAACCCATATGCCAGGTGTACCGTTGTTTTTTCCATTTATGATACTCTGAATTAGAGATGGATGAAGTGGCCTTAATTCGCTCCGCGGAGTGATTTGCAGAGTGAAGGTGAATTCACGGAGTGTTCAGCAACATGAAGCGGAGTACTTCGCGTTATAATGGGTAAAGCAAAGTCCATTGAAAACAATGACTGCGCATTACACTGCCTTCCCAAACCACTACTCCACCAATCTTTAAAGAAAAGTACATTGAAAAAAATGTACTTCACCGCACTTCCCCTTGTTTTAAGCTCCGAAGGCAAATTTTTCAGTGATTCATGGGATTTCAGGTCACATGGGCTCTAGATTGTTCTGCACAGCCTCAGTTTGGAATAATGTGTGTAGGAAGCTGTAGGAGACAGTCTGCTCTGAGAGCTCTCTGTGATTCAATCCTTCTAAAAGCTGTTAAAAAAGCCTTTTTGAGTATTTTTTTAGTTCATCAATTGTAGGAAGCCCTTCTGTGTTCATATCATCGAGCGTTTATTGTTTGTGTATGGATTTTGAATGTTAATGTACAACATTCAGTCTGCATACTGAGAGACAGTGGAAGTGTGCTTTGAGGGAGGTGCGTATCATAGAAACATAGAATTTGACAGCAGATAAGGACCGCTTAGCCCACCTAGTCTGCCCATTTTCCTACTTGATGGATAAGCTGTAGATCCTAGTTAACCAACAGCCTACTTCCTCCTACCACCCATTAGAACTGCCTTATGTTTTTATGTTTTTCCCATGCATTCCTGAATTCCCCCACTGTTCTTGACTCCACTACCTTTTCAGGAAGGCTGTTCCATGCAGCCACAACCCTCTCCATGAAAAAATACTTCCACACATTACCTCTGAACCGTCCCCTCTCTATCTTCAAATTGTGCCACCTTGTTCTTGCACATCTCTTTGGCTGAAAGATACTACCCTCTTGGACTTTGTTGATTCCCTTAAGGTATTTTAACCTTTCTATCATGTTCCCCCTCCCTTCGTTCCTCAAGGGTATACATATTAAGCTCCTTTAGTCTCTCTTTGTGTGTCTTCTGATGCAGACACTGCACCATTTTGGTTGCCCTCCTCTGGATAGCCTCCACTCTGTCTATGTCTTTGCTGAGATGGGGTCTCACGAACTGCAATCAGTACTTCAGATGGGATCTCACCAAACATCTGTACAGAGGGATAAGAACTTCCTGTTTTCTACTGTTGTTGCCTCTCCCTATGCATCCCAGTATCCCCTCAGCCCTTCTTACTGCCTTCTCACATTGCTTGCCCACCTTTAGGTCATCTGATATAATTACCCCCAGGTCCCTTTCCATTTTTGTTGTTGTTGTCAGTATCTCACCCCCCATTGTGTACTCTTCCCCTGGGTTTTTGTTTACCAGGTGCATTGCCTTGCACTTCCTCGTGTTGAATCTAAACTGCCATATATTTGACCATTACTGCAACCTTGCCAAGTCCCTTCTCATCCTTTCCACTCCATCTTGTGTATCAACCCTGTTGCAGATCTTTGTGTCGTCTGCAAAGAGACACACTTTTCCTTCTAGTGCCTCTGCAATGTCACTTATAAAGACATTAAAAAGGACTGTTCAAAGTACTGAACCCTGTCGTACCCCACTAGTAACCCTCCTTTCTTCACTGTGGAGTCCGTTTATTATTACCCTTTGTGGCCTGTTGTCCAGCCAATTTTTTATCCAGGCTACCACCTTGGAACCCACTTCAAGGCTGGCTAACTTGTATATTAATCTTTTGTGTGAGACTGTATCAAACGCCTTGCTAAACTCTAGGTAGGTCATGTCTACAGCCCCTCCCTGGTCTACTACTTTGGTCACCCAGTCAAAGAAATCTATTAGATTCATCTGACACTACCTTCCAGCTGTAAATCCATGCTCCCTTGGGTACTGTGCCCCACTGGCCTCTAGGTACTCAACAATTCTTTCCTTCAGAAGTGATTCCACCATTTTACCTACCACTGACATCAAACTAACTTGTCTGTTGTTTTTTGCCTCTGCCCTGTTCCCACTTGTGTGAAGAGGAATCACATCTGCCCTCCTCCAGTCCTCAGGTGCCACCCCATCCTCCGATGATTTGTTAAAGAGAGTAGTCAGTGGTGTCACTAGTTCTACCCTTAGTTTTTATAGAAATTTTGGGTGAATCCCATCAGGCCCCATTGCTTTGTCCACCTTCAGTTTTACTAATTCTTTCAGAACCCTTTCTTCTGTGAATGGACTGGTATCAACCCCCCCGTCCAGAGTGTTTCTTTTCTTTGGTTTATGTATCTCCCCCTCCTCTTCCTTTGTGAATACTGAGCAGAAATATTTGTTCAGTATCCCTGATTTTTCACTGTCACCCTCTCTCTATATTCCATCTTCTTTATTAAGCCTCAGTATCCCTCCCTTGGTCTTTCTTTGCTCCCTAATATACCTATAACAGGTCTTATCCCCCTTCTTAACACAGCTGGCTATTCTTTCCTCAGTTTGGGCCTTTGCTATTCTGACTACCTTCCCTGTCCCTTTCTGCTTTAACTGATAAAGTCCTCTGTCCTGCTCCTTCTGTGCTTCCTTATATTTCCTAAATGCTAGCCTTTTCTCCTTTACCTTCCATGCCACCTCTTTTGAGAACCATAGCAGTTTTTTTTTCCTTCATTGTGTTTTGTTGATTTGCTTCACACAAAGGTTTGTTGCCTCTGGGATGGCTGTTTTGATTACTCCCCATTTTTCCTGCACCCCTCCTTCTTGCCTGTTTGCTAGTGCTTTTCTGAGGCACTCTCTCATTTTCCCATAGTCAACCTTCCTAAAGTCCAATAATCCTGCTTTTGTATAGCTTGACTCTATGGCTGTGTTTATCATGAATCACACTGTTTGGTGGTCACTTGTTCCCAGATGGCTACCCACTTCTAAATCCGAGATTCTTTCTCCTTCCCCGTTTGAGAGTACCAGGTCTAAGATTGTTCCATCTTGAGTGGGTTCCAATACTAGCTGTCTGAGGCATGCCCCTTGTAGGGCATCAAGAATGACCCTGCTCTTGGATGTGCCTGCAGCAAAGGTGCTTCAGTTAACATCTGGCATATTCAGGTCCCCCATCAACAATATCTCTCCTTTTTCTGCCATTCTAAGGATGTCTTCTATCATTTTCTTGTCCATTATCTTCCCCTGAGATGGGAGCCTGTATGCAACCCCCATGCAGATTGTGGTGCAATTTCCTATCTCTAGGGTGACCCAGGGTGCTTCATCTTCTCCCTGTTTACTCTTTAGTTCTGTTGCTTTGATCCCTTCCCTTACATAGATAACTACTCTTCCTCCTCTTTTAACCTCCTTGTCCCTTCTGTAGATTGTGTATCATGGTATGTTGACATCCCAGTCATGGTTCTCTGTGTACCATGTTTCTGTGACTGCCACAGTATCCAGGCATATCCTTGGCATTTACCTTGCTAATTACCATGTTTTTTTGGGGGGGGGAGGCTGGGATTTTCTTGCTCCTTTTCAGTGTCTTCTCCTTGTCTAGTTTCGATGCTTGCCAATGAAGTATTTAAACCTATCACCTAGGATCCTGCCCCCCTGGACAGATTCACAACATTATGCCAGTATAGGCCTGCATCCCTCCAGGTAGCTCCCCAGTCCCCAATGAAGCCAAAACCCTGAGCTCCACACCAGTTTTTCAACCATTCATTGAATTCCATGGTGTGGAGTACCCTAGCATCACCCTTGCCAAAGACAGATAGCACCTCTGAGAAGCTTACCATATGCGCTACTTTTCTAAGGCCTTTCTCCAACTCTACAAGTTCCTCTTGCTTTGCTCGGATCCCATTCCCAGCTTGGTCATTTGTTCCTAGGTGGACAATGACATCCAGCTCCCTCCCTCATGCAGCTGCTCCCACGATACTGAGGATTCGCTTCCTGTCCGTCCAAGCCTTTGCTCCAGGCATTCACCTTAACTCCCTCTCCCTTTTCTCCCCCACTTCGACCCGCTAATGATTGAGTCCCCCACCAGGAGTTGTTTCCTTCCCCTGTGGGGTCCCATGCCACCCTCCTGTAGCTCTCCTTTGTGGAGGTTCCCAGCATCCACCTTGGTCTCCACTGCAGGTGCCTCCATAGAAGAACAACTATTGGTCAGAACAGTGTATGAATTGTGAAGAGGTACAGCTGGAGGGATGCACCTCTGTTCCACCACACTCTCCCTCCCTGAACCCACCTTGGTCCAGCTGCTCCTCTTTCTTGGCAACCTCTGAGGTAGCGGCTGTGGCCCTGGAGGTCCCTGGATGGGGGAGGAGGTTTCTTGAATCCTAGACAGGTCAGTCTGGAGACAGGCAACTTTCTCCGTCAGACCAGAGAAGTGCCTGCAAATAGGGCAGCATCGCAGCCTCCATAATGTCTCCCACAACACTGCCGCCCCACAGCAATCTGTGGTGTAGGTAGATTAATTTGGAGAAAAAGACAGTTTTTTTCTGTTTTGGTGAAATATTTCTTGTATAACTGTGTTAATGTACACACAGTAATATTTTCAATAATTCTTGAATTTTTTTAGCTGATTGTTGTGGTGCAGCAGTGCATAATTTTAGTTTGTTTAAAATATGTGGTTATATTACTGAAGTTTTCAATTTACTCTGCATTACTTACTGTGTGTGTGAGTATGTGTGATGTGTGTCATCAAATCATACAGCTTTTATTGTGCCACATAGTAATTTCAGCAATGTGAACCTGCTATGCAATGCTGCTGCATGATTTTTATACTTCTTTGTCGTATCTTTACTAGTATTGGTACTAGTGACTCTTACTGCAGTACACTGCCGCCCCCATTGGCCTACCCCAACTGGCAAAGGTATTCTTTTCCATGTCTGAATTTCTGACTGTGAGCAGTGGTTAAGTGCTCTGCCTTTGTGTCTGCATCTCTTCAGTGCACAGCACAATCTTAATCTGTCTGTGCATTTGCATCTCTTTAGGGCCCAATATCCATCTGTAACTTAAGTCACAGCTATTTGTTTGGCTTCCTTTTAGAGTACTGGACTGGTGTGGCGCATATCTCTGCATGAACATTGTACTCATTAATATGAGTTTTAAAGTCAGGGCCATCATCATGAGTCACTCATGATACAAATCACATTCTTCATCATCACGGTCTCAATTGCAGTCACAAATTATGATTCATGATCACATCACAAATCACAAAATGAATTTCTTTACTAGTTACTTACATGTATTGTAAGCCCATTTTGTAGTATCTCTCCAGGCCTTACCACCCCACCACCCCACCACTGTACACTCATTAGTAAGAGTTTTTAAATTGGGGAATTTTGTGCTACAGCTCATTGGGGAAGTGCAGCTGTAGGCATTCACGTTCCCATACAGTTTCATATTGGTTATCTCAGTCACACCGAATCACGTTCTTCATCATCACAGTCACAAATGCAGTTACAAATTATGATTCACGATCACATCACGAATCACAAAATAATGTTTTTTAATAATTACTTGCATGTATTGTATGCCTGTTTTGTAGTATCTCTCCAGGCTTCACCCAATCACCACCACTGTACTCATTAATAAGAGTTTTTAAATTGGGGAGTTTTATGATACAGGCTCAGGTCATTAGTTAAGTACAGCCATAGACATTCGAGTTCCTTCCTGTATAGCATGTGACTTACAGTACTCTAAGTAGTAGTGGACGAAGTGGCTCCAATTCGCTCCATGAAGTGATTCACAGAGTAATGTAGAATCCACGGTGTACTCCGCATTGTGAAGTGGGGTACATTGCTTCATAATGAGGAATGCAAACTCCATTGAAACCAATGACTTTGCCTTATTCTGCCCTCCCCAAACCACTTCTCCACCAATTTTAAGGTGAAGTACATTGAAATCAATGTAATTCGCTTCACTTTGCCTTGTAATTGAGCTCCAAATTAAATTCTGCAGTGATTCATGGGATTGCAGGTCACATGGGCTCTGGATTGTTCTGTACAGCCTCAGTTCTGGCCTAGGTAGTGTGTGTGTAGTGGTAGCTGGAGACAGTTTGCTCTCAGAGCTCTGCGATTGAAAACCTCTAAAAGCCATTTAAAATGCCTTTTTGAGTCATTTTTTTTCTCAAAATTTAATACATCAATTGCAGGAAACCCTTCTGTGCTCATAACATTGAGTGTTTATTATTGTCGTGTGTGGATTTTGAATGTTAATTTGGAACAGTCAGTCTTTGTACTGTGAAGTGTGCTTTGGGGGAGGGGCGTATTTGTGGTGCAGGTACATTAACTGGGAGAAAAAGGCAGTCTTTCTGTTTTGGTTATATTTTTCTTGTATAACTGTGTTAATGTACACCCAGTAATATTTTCAGTAATTCTTGAAATTTTGTTGCTAATTGTTGTGGTGCAGCAGTGTATAATTTGTCTGTTTAAAACATTTGGTTATATTACTAAAGGTTTTCAATTTGTTACACATTACTTGTAGTGTGTGTGAGTGTGTGTGCAATGCGTGCAATTAAATCAGACACCTTTTATTGTGCCAGAGTAATTGCGGCAGTGTGAACCTGCTATCCACTGCACCTGCATGAATTTTTTGTACTGCTTTGTGTTAACTTTACAGGTAGTGGATTGTTACTGCCATGTACTAATCCCTCAAATGGCAAAATGTATTCCTTTCCAGATTTGGATTTGTGACTTGGTTGTGAGCACTGGTTACGTGTTGTTGTGCCTTTTTGTATGCATCTCTTGAGTGTACAGTGCAATCTTAATCTGTCTTAGCGTTTGCAGTGCACCATTAATTCTGGCTGGCTGCAATTTTTGTTACACTATCATTTCACTTTGTCAGCACTGGGGAATTTTCTGGACACAAGACAGTAGCATTTTGGGGATGCACATTAATTCTGGTGACTCTGTGTGTGACCACTGCGTGCAATACTGAGTGCGCCATTAATTCTGGGAGACTTTGCATTTCTTGTTACACTCTTATTTCACTTCATCAGCACTGGGGAGTTTTCTGGACACAAGACATTAGCATTTTGGGGATGCATATTAATTCTGGTAACTGTGTGTGGGGTGCTGCCAATATTGTTGTCACTATGCCTTACTTTGTGTTAAGGCAGAATGACAATGCAAAGTAATAATCACAAGACGAAGTGAGCCTTTCCTACAGGGCACTCCACGTAGTGAAGTGCAAAGCGAAGGGTCCACTTCTCGTGCACTTTGCAGGTGGAATTTAAATTCACTGCATCTCTACTCTGAACCCTACCCCATGTGCTGGGTAAGCTGGGTATTTTTTTGTTGTTTGTTTTGTCATTTGTGTTACTCTGATCCCCTACCTCTTGTGCTGGGTATGCTGTTTTTTTTCTTTTTTGTTCCCCTGATCCTCTAACCCATGTGCCAAGTACACATTTTTTTTCTTTTGCACTGCCCCTGATCCCCTACCCCATCTGCTGGGTGCTCCTTATTATGTTACTGTCTGTTGTGTGCATTCATTTTAGTTATTTTTATTTCTGTATTCACCATTAAACCTTGTATATGTTGTAATGTGGTGAGTGTTGCCTTACTTTGGTTCATTGAAGCTCCAAGAAATCAACCTGCCCTTACCTCCCTGGAGCACCCACCTAACTTGCAGTTGAACCACATATAGTAAACCCATGGTTAGTCCTCCATGTCTGCACTGCCATCATCATTCAGTGTGTCTTCCTCGGTGATGTGCAGTGGTACCCCACTCTGGACTGCAAGGTAGTGGGGTAGGCAACAGGCCAGGAATACCATGCACACCTTTACAGAGCTGTACTGCATAGACCCACTGTATCAGTTTAGGATTCATAACCTTAATTTGAGGATTCTCAATACCTGTTTTGTGTTGTTCCTGGTTGTCTAACGAGCCTCATTGTAATATTCCTTTGCAAGTGGTGGCCACAGTTCAGGAATAATAAGAAAATGGCTCGGGGAGTAGGCACTGTCCCTATGGGGTGGTAAAATATTTGGTTAGGTGATGTTAATGGAGTGGCTATGGGCAAAGTGTATGATACTCAATATGTAGCCATCTGTCTTCTTTATGCACAGCATAAAAATCTTGGCACAAGATGGATTTGTGCCAGATGAATGCATCATTAGATGCTCCAGGGTATTTCACAACCACATAAGTGATAAGCTAGTCACCATCACACACCACCTGTACATTGAGGAAGTAAATGCCCATGTGGTTCACAAATCCCTCCACTCCCCTCCCCTCCCCTTCCCTCTCAAGTGACGCCTTGATGCCAATATGGGTTTGGTTCACTGTACACACAACATTTGGTATGCAACCAACCTTATAGAGTGCTTGCATTTTTGTTGATCTCTGTTCCTGTGATGTTGGGAATGTGATGTAGTCTGCAAACCTCTTAGGAGGAGGATCTAGGAACTGGGCCAATAGATGGAATTCTGCTGACTGTGTTACCCTCATATTGTCTCTATTTGGCAATTGGATCATGCCTGACTCACAGATATATTGCACTGGAGGTCCTGTGGTGGTACATCACACAGTTCCTGGATGGTGTTGTGGTCCAGGGTATACTGGTCCAATATCTGCTGGTAAGACAGTTCATGAAGATGTATTGAGTCCTATGGATCCTGTAGGGGGAGTATATTTATTTATTTAGATTTTGGTAACATGGTACATGCCTGTGCTGCTGTGCAGCATATGCCTGCGCCTCCTCTATGGTCCCATATGAGCTCCTGCAGCAGACAGAAAAGAGGCATGCTGTATTTTGTGGATCACCGTCCTAGCTGAATTTTATGGTACCATTCAGCAGGCGTTCCTGCTTTCCTGCGTTGATTTGCAACTGGACAAGTTTAGCTTCCACTAGGCATTATGTATCTCTCACTGTTTAGCACTTTGAACTCATTGTTTGCTTTGAAAATATGACTGTTCCTTATATTGAATGGTCAGGGACCTCATTTGCAAGCTGTTTGCACATAATTGTTTTATTTGATCGCTAACTCTGTTTGCAAATCACTAATTGCATCTGTGATTCATAAACTCTTCAAATATCCTGACCTTTGTGTGCCACAGCTCTTACATGAAACAGTTGGAATTCTACAAGAGATTAATTTAACAAAAATTGCAGTCACAAAAGCTTTCCAAAGAAGAGTGGCTGGAGGATCCTGCGGGCTAAAATAGCATATCCCCAACAGTGTTTGCTCTAGATAGTAACCACTGGTTATTTGTCTTTTTTTACCTTTTTGCTAAAATTATTTAATTAGCCACTCTTGACTAGTGTTTTTATGCAAAGTTAGCTTGTGTTCATTTAAAAACAATGCCTAAAATAGCTAAATGTCTATGTAAGCACCCTTTTGGGAGCTTACTAGTTCAATTTCTCTAGTCAGGCAGGGAATATTGGTGTCTGTAGGTCTGGGTATTGGTAATGCCTGTGGCCAGCAGGCGGCCCACTCCAGGGGTATAACAAGGGTGGTTTTTGGTACCGAGTGAGGTCCCCAGGGAGGAGAAGTTAGAAGAGGTGTTGGGGGTTGGCTCACTAGTTCCATCTAGAGATCTGCAGTGGGGCCATGCCAGTTGCCACCCCAGCCCTCCTCCCTCGAAGATCTGCAATAGCTGCATGATGGTTCAGGCAGTAGAAGGCAGGGGATATTATTTGCACCCATTGGTGCTGTTTGGGGAGCCAAAGCATATAACAGAGGAAGCTGGAGCCCAGCAAGTGATCTTTGGAACCTTGGTGTGGGTAAGCACTGATGGGGGTCCTTTGCTAAAAAATGTCTCACCTGTGGGTGAGTGTAGTCTAGGAAACATAGAAACATAGAAACATAGAAGTTGACGGCAGATAAGGACCGCAAGGCCCATCCAGTCTGCCCATTTCTTTTTCTACCTTATAAATGTGCCATCGGCCTTTGCTCTGTCAGTGACCTATCTATTCATAGTCATTTGTATTGCTCCCTTATGCCTATCCCATGCCTGTTTGAAGCCCTGCACTGTATTCATAGCCACCACTTCTTGTGGTAAGCTATTCATGCATCTACCACCCTTTCTGTGAAAAAGAATTTCCTCACATTCCCCTTAATCGGCCTCCCTCTAATCTCATGCTGTGTCCTCTTGTCCTGCAATTTTTCTTATATTTAAACATGTTAGACTCTTTCACCTTGTTTATGCCCTTAAGGTGTTTAAATGTCTCGATCATATCCTCTCTCCCTCCTTTGCTCAAGGGTATACATATTGAGCTCCGTTAATCTGTCCTCATATGTCTTCTGATGCAGTCCCTGCACCATTTTGGTTGCCCTTCTCTGGACTGCCTCAATTTGATTAATGTCCTTGTGAAGGTGTGGCCTCAGCTGCCGCAGTACTCCAGATGGAGCCTAACCAATGTCTTGTACAGAGGATTATTACCTCCCTCTTACGACTGTGATACCCCTACTAATACACCCTAACACCCCTAGCCTTACCTACTGCTTTAGAGGTCTGCTTGATGATTTTAGGTCATCAGTGATGATGATGCCCAAGTCTCTTTCTTCCTTTGTGACTGCTAGCAACTCCTCCCAGCCTATAAGTGGCTTCAGGTTTCTCTTCCCTATGTGCATGATTTTGCACTTCTTTGCATTAAATCCCAGTTGCCACTCTTCTGACCATTTTGCTAGTTTATCCAGATCTCTTCTCATTCTGCCCACCCCATCTGGATCATCTACTCTGTTGCAGATCTTGGTGTCATCTGCAAACAGACAAACCTTACCCTCTAGTCCATCTGCGAGGGTCACTAATGAAGATGTTGAATAGGACTGGCCCCAGGACTGATCCCTGAGGTACCCCACTTGTGACTTGCATCTCTTCTGACTGTATACCATTTACCACCACTCTCTGTTTTCTGCCAGTCAACCAGTTTGCCACCCAGTTGACCAACTTCTGACCCACCCTGAGCCTACCTAGCTTATTTATCAATCTTCTATGTGGAACAGTGTCAAAAGCTTTGCTGAAGTCAAGGTAGGCGACATCAACTGCTCCCTGGTCCACCACTCTGGTTACCCAGTCAAAGAAATCTATGAGATTAGTTTGACAGGACCTTCCTTTGTAAACCCATGCTGTCTTGGATCCTGTGCCCTATGGATTCCAGGTGTTGCACTATCCTTTCCTTAAGGAGTGCCTCCATAATCTTGCCCACTACTGAGGTAAGACTGACTGGTCTAGTTCCCGCCTCCTCCCTGCTACCACTCTTGTGAGGCGGGATCACATAAACCCTTCTCCAGTCTTCTGGGACCTCTCCTGTGCTCAGAGACTCACTAAACAATTCTGCTAATGGCTCTGCTAGTTCCTCCTTTAGCTCCTTAAGTACCCTGGGATGTATGCCATCAGGTCCCATTGCCTTATCCACCTGAGCTTAGCAAGCTCTTGTAGGACCCTTTCTTTTGTGAGGGAGTAGTGCTCACCTCCCTCCCCTGTGTCCATGATGCTGAGCTGTGGGCCCTGCCCTACCTTCTCTTCAGTAAATACTGAGCAAAAGTATCTATTTAGGATAGATGCCTTTACAGGGTCCTCCTCCTCCATGCTCCCTTTTCTCCATTAAGCTTAGCAATACCCCTCTGGACTTTCTCCTTTCACTAATGTATCTATAGAGATCTTGTCACCTTCTTTTACTGTTCGTGCTAGTGTTTCCTCAGTTTGGGACTTTGCCTGCCTGCCTTACCTGCTTCCCTTAGGGCAGTTTGGTATGCCTCCCTATCTTCATCCCGCTGTGTTCCCTTATATTTTCTGAAGGCCAGCCTTTTGGCTCTGACCTTTTCTGCTACTGTATTTGAGAACCAAAGTGGTTTCCTTCTTCTTTTGCACTTCCTTTTCTGTCTAACACAATGGGATGTTGCTTCAAGTATTGTATCCTTAATGCTTGCCCACTTTGCCTGTACCTCCTCACCTGTGTTTCTTTTGCCAGGGCTAGCTTAACTCTGTTGGCCATCTTATCAAAGTCAGCTCCTCTGAAGTCCCATATTTTTGCCTTGGAATGGGATGATTTAGATGTAGTAGCCAAATTGAACCATACCATGTGATGGTCACTGGACCCCAGGTGACCTTCTACCTGGAGATCTGTGATCCCTTCTTTGTTAGTCAGTACTAGATCTAGGATAGCCCTGTCTCTTGTGGGTTGCTGTACCAGTTGTTTGAGGCCCTCCCCCTGCAGGGAATCCACTATGAGTCTAGTTCTGGCAGATGTTCCTGCTGGTATTGACCAATCTATATCTGGCATGTTGAAGTCTCCCATTATCAGAACCTCCCAGGAGCCAGTGGATTTTCTGTGGCCAGGCCTGCTATGGCAGACAGAGCCTGCAGCATGGTCCAGAGGTGGCAGCCTGGATCATTGGGGGTGTTAGTTTGGCAGACTACTCCCCGTTCCCCAGACAGTGGGGCTGCTGCAGTATTGGGGCTCCCTAGTTTGTGCAGACCATGGAGGCATGAAGGCTACTGCTTTAAAGTGTCTCCCCCTTTATTGAAGTAACCCCAAGTTTAGAAGGCAAATGAAGAATGGAATTGGAACAGTAGAAAACGTCCTATGCTGTTTCAGTGCTACCTCAGTCAGAATATGAATGGGATCAAGAGAGAGAGAGAGAGAGAGAGAGAAAGATTAAAATTAAGATTGTTTTGTTAGGTAGAAATTAAGGAAGGAATATGAAATGGAATTGCTGTTAATAGTTAAAGTATCTTGTGGAAGGCCTTTTACTGCCCTCAATTATGTGCTGTTGCTATGAAATGAAGTATTTTTTGGCTCAAGGGGATTTCTGCATAGATTTAAGTCAATCTGTTTGAAAAAAGATTACATGCAGATATATGATCAGGTCATGTGCCTGCATGAATGCTCCCACCTTTATGATGTAACCCCCACGCTCCATGGAGAGGTTTATCAAGTTAATCTTTACATTAAATCAGTTTTGCAATTCTGATTCTGTAGTGGATATTGTTTTTGCTTGATAAGAACTGTTTTATGGCATATGCTCTAACAATCATTGCCCCCTGTAGCATTTCCTTAAGTGACAAAGCACGGTGCCTGCTCCCCAGCAATACGAAGCCATCTCACAACAATCAAGAACATGGTAATGAGCATTTCTATTTTCTGGACTGTGTGTTTCTTGGGTTGTACAGTGCAACCTTCCCCAGGGCATATACCACTTTTATACCCCTAAATGTGGGAAGGGGGTTACATCTAAAATTAAAGAGCTGTGGCTAATAGTGGTTTAGCCAAATAGCTAATCACTTTGAATGACTATAGCCAACACTGACCAAGCCAGCTATTTTATTTGTTGTTTTGTACAAGTGCAAGCAACATCTTGTGGTAGTAGCAGAAAGGCAGAGGTGTGTACATGTTGGCAAATGCAGGCATGCTTTAGTAGGTGCATCCCTCATTCCCCAATTAGCCAGCATGTTAGCGCTGATGCAAGAATTATGTAAAGTGCCACCAACTTGAAAGAAATTTGCCACTGCAACCAGAGACAAGCTCATCATGCAGTGGCACAGATGACACACCTCCCGTATGTGCCTTTCCTGGTGAAACATTTCAATAAACATGGCGGTGGCTCCTGCCACCACCACACAATCCACAAAGAAAGCTGACATTGGTGGTACAATTTCTGTGTGGGCATGTCTGCCACCACTCCAAATTGTGTGGCATACTGGGGGCCCACCCCAGTGTGCCACAGCTCACAGAAAGCCGAACACATCTGCATGTTCCTGCCCCCCACCCCACCCCCATTGTGTGACAAACTGGGAGCCCACCCCAGTGTGGCCAACATCACATCCCCGGAAAGTCATGGGGCACACTGGGAGCCAACCCCAGTGTGCCCAACATTTGTTTTATTTCACCTGTAAAGAAAGAAAATGGTCTTGTGTTGTTTAATTTTTTCTGTACCTGAAAAAAAGGAAATGGTCCCTCATTGTCTGCGGCACCCCCCTCCCCTAACCTGCACCCCCTCTCTGTACACCCTACCTTCTCACATACACCCCTCACCCCATACTTACCTCTGGAGGTCAGGCACTGCGATCTTCGGTGGAGTGGGAACACATCTGAACTCTTGAAAGCCGAACTGCAAAATGAAGAAATGCTGGTAAGCTGTATAACGACATCATTGGGGGGAATCCACTTAGGTCAATACCTCAGCCATTTTTTTGAATTGTGGCTCCAAATTTACAACAAGGGGTTCTTGGGACTTCACCTCATGAACACATGTGCTGTCATCTCAGTATTCAGTCCTAAAAGACCATTTTGCTGTCATTGCATGGAATCACCTTTCAGGACTGATTAATGAAACAACAGTGCCATTGTTCATGAAGTGGGGTCCCAAAAGCCTATGTTGCAAATAGTGAAAAAATTCCAAAAAATGACTGTATTACGAGCATGCATTGTGCAGTTTCCAGGCACACTCGTAACTTTGACAATTCTTCATATTTTCACTCCAGATTTTCAACATTGCCATTTTTTAACATTTCCTTATGAAAAGCATAGCTGTTATTTTTCACATCCTGCCCAAAATGCATTTTTGCACCTGTGGTGCCAAATGACATGGTCGCTGTGCAAAATCACCTTTCGGCTAATGAACTGATAGTGCCACTGTTCCTGAGGTGGGGTCTCAAAAAGCCCATGTTGAAAATTTGGAGTGAAAATACCAACTAACACCCAGGGCATTAGGATTTCCAACCATAATGCCCCACACTGTAGAGACTGATACATGTCACGGATGTGACTTGGGATTGTTTGCTGCAACGCTCATTCCATTTCACCCCATCCCCAAACTTCAGCCAGTAACAGGCATCAAGGTGTGCCTTGGACTCTTCAGCCCCAAAGTTCACCCCATTCTCCTATACTGCACCCATCTCAGTGTATTTCCTTATGGAATGGGATGAGCTTAAGGCCCGAAGACCCCAAGGCACACCACAACACTTGTCTGTGTCTGTAGAGTAGGGTGAGGTGAAATGGCATGAGCATTATGGCCGATGACCCAAAGGCACACCCCAATGCCTGTCAGTCTCTGCATAGTGGTGGTGGGGCTGGCATCAGTTTAATACTTCACTGCCATTTCTATCATGCATCTCTTTAACTCCTGCACTACCAATGCCAGCAAGATAACATTCAGAATTGACAAATGCTTGTTTGATGATGTATGTATGTAACAGATGGTTGGTGCTTATATAACTTACATTAGAATGTTGTTATGTTGTCTTGTTGTCTGTTGCCCAGCAAAGTCAGGTACAGCCATTGCTTTATTTAATAATCTAGTGCAGAGGTAAAGCAAATGGCGTTAAGATCTCTTGCAGAGCAATCAGGTACAGTTCAGCACTTGCCCTCAGGCACAATAAATATCAAGTTATCTCCGTGCACTAACAAGAAGAAGGCTAGCTCTGCTATAAAGACTAAATAAATTATTAACATGGTATACCTGTCATAGCCATCTGCTTCATTAATGTGGTAAAGCTGTCAGCTATCTGCTTCAATTTGAAAATTTGTTTGCAAGGTAGCAGGCTTCAAGAAGGTTATTTTAACAAGACCTCTCCCTCTGCACACCCTGCATGACCCTCACCTTGTTTGCTGAATGGTGCTAAGCAAGTTACAATACTTTAATTGTCTTGCCTAGTTGGCTGGAGCTATAAATTAGATCCAAGAAAGCTCCAGCAGAACAGAAGTGCCTGAATAGACTAACCTTTTAGTATTTTATTTCCTAGCATCTTATACCCTCAGATTGTTTATCTATACAATTTTACTGTGGCAGGTGTGTGGTAAACTGAGTGCTGAGGTAAATGGGCTTCCCTGAACCTCCCTCATCCCAATTAAATATAGTACCTTTGTCTAGTTCACCAGCATGTGGTACATGTAGGTTTAATGCCTACTGTATTGTCTCCATCAGCTGTGTTTTTCATCTGCTGGAACATGCTAAATAATATGCCAAATGAATTATGTATCAAAGTAATTAAAAACAAAAGAACAAGGACTAGGGCTAGACAACAGACTCACTTTTAATAGTGCCTGGGAGGTCTTGGCTCAACTTGTAAACAGCAACATCTGACACAAATTGCTTGAGGTTTCATGGAGGTTCAGTCACATCTGTACTATCAGAAAACAAGGAGAAAAAAATGCAACCAGAATTCACTTGTCTGATTATACAGTATTGGAGACTGGAAATTGTAAATGTCTTGCAGCCTGCGTCATCATAACCAGTGTAAGTGCTTAATGAGAAAGGAGCTTGTTTTGACAGATACAGACATTGTGAGTACAAATTAAAAATGTAAAGTCATAACAAATAATACTGTGCTGCAGTATCTCTCCTTAGAGAGAAGACACAGACCATGTCAGCATCCTGCTAAATAGCAATTCTGCCAAAATATCTTAAACCATGCCTAGAACCTAAAATCAAAAGTTAAGAGATTATAACTAAGAAGATTTAACAAACACTGTATTGAGACAGAATTCTGGTTAAAATTGTGATACACACATTTTAAATATAAACAAAATATAGCGAAACTGGATTTCTTCTCACATTAGTACAATCTGACTCATGGTAAATCTTTTTTGTTTGTTGGTGAAGACTTCTTAAAGTGATATCCTTACTAAGTATAGTTTTACCCAAGCACTCCATATCAAAAAGTTTATTAAATATTTATTTTTTTATTGTGTGTTTAGTCCTCTACTCAGGGACCAGCATCCAGACACGTCATGCCCCAATCCCTCAATGCCACATGAAGGTTTTTGTTCTCTGTGTCCCACGTCATGGCAATCTCATCTACTGGATGGCACATACAGCTTAAATGAAGTTCTGGCAAAGTCTAAGGTCACTGGATGGTGGCATTGGAAACAAGTGCCCTAGTCTAGGAGCTCTTATTTTGTATATCTCCATCCCATCAACTGCTTGGTGTTAGCAGACACACATCCAATCCCTGATGCATGTGTGCACTTAGCAGCACTACTCTTTTCCTGCACATCATACTGTCTGAAGACTCCTGCAGAAAGAATATCAGTACATAATGTATCAGACTATTCTTAGCCAGTCTGGAGAAGTAACTGCAGGGCCAGATAATGCCATCCAAATCTCTAAGGGAGGGAAAGCAGTAAAGCATTGCCTTGAACACCAAATCCTTCTAGGTTCTCGAAGTGTGAAGATTGGCAGCATGGCCCTCCTGGCTGTAGTGTTGTGCGAAATTGAAATATGAGTAATTCCGCAATTATGCAAAATGTTTTGCCTATGCGAAACCAAAATTTCACCTGTTTTCTTGATTTTGTATAATGGCAAAATTTCACTTACCATGACAATTTTGCCCATTGATGATCCAAATTTCATCTTGTGGTGGAATTTCGTTGGTGAAACTTTTGATTTTGACAGTGAAATATTGGTACAAAGGTGAAATTTGCAATGCATTGTGGGTAAATAGGTCAAGAGTCACGTGTAGCTTCTTTCCAGCTCATTCTGCTGCATGTTGAGTTGGAGAGCAGTGTGTTGTGATGCATCAGAGCCAATAAAGCCTTTGAAAACATAGCTAAAACTTGTTTTTGAGAGGAGCTAATTGCTGCAAAATATAATGTTTTTTCCTAGTGCTGCTGTGCTGGTAGAGCCTGGTGCTAGGGAACATTTTCTAATTTTGTGAATTTTTGTATAATACATAGTTTGAATTAGGTATACTTTTCTCAGTTGTCTTTGAAAGAGTTGTGTGGGGTAGGATAGGAGTGTAAAGCAGTGCAGGCTATTTCTAAATTCTATCCAAGCAGATTGGTATATTTATTCATAATTGTGAATTATCTATTTACTGTTATTTCTTATTAATTTTGCTATATGTTGCAACTTATTTTCTCTATAAAATTTCTCTGTTCTGTTTCAAAGAGTTCCTGCCGCTGTTAGCTGTGTTATATATACCATTCTTCCAGTTTTAGTTGTGCCTAGATTTTGAATTCTGAAATTGTAGACACACAGAGCTGATCCTTTCTTTTATTTTTTTGTGGTTAGTTCTGTTAGCTGGAGTGTTATCTTGGGTGTTACTAAAGTTGTGAAAATCAACAATTGTAAAGTACTCCCACTCGATCACTTGAACTTGTCTAATACAGCCGCAATGCATTGTTGAATTGTTCCCCTGTATGTTATTGCTGGAGCTTGACTCTGCACACAGTACGGGGATCCTCTTTTAGTTAACTTACATACATTATCCTTTCTCTGTTATAGCATTGTTTGTGTCTCACTTGACGTGCATATTATAAAACAGTATATATTAAAACAGTCATTTTCAAGAGATTTCTAGTTGATCACTCCCATTCAGACCACTAACATACTGTGTGGTACTAATTTCCTTTGTTGCTGTTTTATGGTTGTCTCTGCCCGCATATAAAAAACAAATTGTGGTACTGAGTAACATAACACATTACAGTACTTTATTTGTCCAGAGACTGAGAGACACAGGTGATCTGTATTTAAAGTGTGCCACTTGTGCCCTTTTTCCTGTGTGTGTTTCTTTAATTCCTTCCTGTTTGGGAAAAAAAAGTTACCTTTTTGTGTTTTACTACACTAGGTTGCCTACTATATAAGATATTAGTTCTATTGTAAGTGCTGGTACCTGTCCTGATTGTTTTTGGACTCTTAAGTAAGCCAGTACTGTAGATGTGTGATGTCATCATTCATGTGTGAGGTATTATTCACATATTTAGTTGTAGTAATACATCCTTTCTTCAAATACTCCCAGAGAAAGGCAAAGCTCAGAAGCAGCATTCAGCAAAATTGCCTGGTAAGAAGTGACCAAGTACAGGGGAGAATGTGGCAGGGGGTGATGAGGGAGGATGAGGGAGCTAAAAAGTCTGCTTAAAAAAGTGCAATTTCAGTTCCGGTTCCCCATAGCAGTGAAAGCACAGGTATGTCTGCATCACTGTCTTCAGATTCTGATGTGGGACCTGGTAGTGCGGCAGGAACCAGCAAAGGTGTTGGTGGCCAAGCTGGGTCAGGCATACCTATGTCTTACTTTTTTAAATCTCAAACTGTTGCAGCCATGCTAGTGGGGGATGCTGACAGTGAGAAGAAGGGATACACTGACACTAGCACAGGAATAGTGGTCCAGGACTTGGAGAAGGGTGATAATAAGTATGGCAGTGTGACTGTCCATGTTCCTGCAGGAGTTGGTGTTGATAGAGTTCAACAAGAGCCTGATAGTCCTGGAGATAAGGATAGTCAGCCCCTTGAGATAGCTGTAGAGAAAGAAAAAGGTGTTGTACTCCAAGAAGACAGTGATGGGGGGAGGAGGAGGAGGAGGAGGAAGACAAGGACATCATCGCTATTGGTGGTGATGATGATGATGACTGGGATGATCACACATGGAAGCCTTAGTTAAAAAAAGGTCAAGGGTGATGTAGGCCATTTACATGTACAGCCTGTGGTGGGTCAGTCTATCACCAAGCCTATAAGTACACCTCCAAGCAGTCAAGTAATCACTCCTCCCAAAAGCAGGTTTATGCAAGTCATGTTAGCAGCTCAAAAAATACACACTTCCACATCTGTTTCTGAATCATCCCAGTCCCAGAAGCATCTGAAATCCAGAGGGCAAAAGTCCCTAGTATGGGACTTTTATGTGCTAGATCCAGCTGAAGAGACCACAGCAATATGCCAACTTTGTCAAGCCCATGTTAGTCCGGGGAAAAGGGAAGCCACATACTGTAGGCACTGGTGACAAATGCACCCACCTGAAAAACAAGCAATCGATGAGATGGCATCAACACCAAAAGGATGCCAGAGCTGTTGGTAGCAAGGTGCATGTAGAAGAGCAAGAACATGAGGAGGGAGGGCAGAGTGGATCGGTGCAGGAAAGTAAGGAATCCTTTGCTCTCTCTCTAGTAGTGGGCATAGCAGTGGTGGTACGAGTCCCAGTCCCATGAATATTAAAAGTACACCACCCCCATACCCACAAGCAACTAAAATAACTGGTTTCATGCAGTCTCCACCACCCGGCCAAGAGTCAATTGTTACTCCTAAAAGAAAATCACTGCTGACACAAGTACAGCATTCTGGTTGGACAGCCCCAAAGATGCAGCCCACTCTGAAGACTATCCCTGAGTGGCAGACAAAGTACCCACCCAATCATGCTGCTGCACAAGAGTTAAATGCTGCCACTGCTGAAATGCTGCCCATCGATCTCTTGCCATTCTCATTCATAGAGAATGCTGGTTTCCACAGGTTGATTGCCCTTGCCTGTCCCAAATGGTAAGTTCCACTGTAAACCTATTTTAGTAAGCATGCCATGCCGGAGCTGAACAGTGGAGTTGCTGATTACATTAGACATGCATTGAAGCATAGTGCATCACACTGTATCCATCTTAGTATGAATATGTGGACTAGTGGACAAACAGCAGCAAGCTTGTATCTGTGTATAACAGCACACTGGGCACAGTTCCTGGTGCTGTGCTTGATTTTGGGCCTGGCAAAACAAGTGAGAAGCAAAACTGTGGTGGTAGCAACACACCTGGTATTTGGCAGCATGCAATCCTGACTATGACAAGTGTAACAGGTTCGCACACGGCTGCGAAAATGCTCAACGTTCTGCTGGACGAGATTGATGGGTGGATACACACATAGTTACTCATAGCAGGATTCATCGCAAGTGTTAATGGCTCCAATGTAGTGAAGTGCATTAGCGATGGTGTTTTTTTCAGAGTGCCCTGCCTGGCACACTGCCTTAATCTTGTTATTCAGCAGTTTCTCAACCATGCGGACATTAAGGAAATGGTTACTGTTGCCTGTCACATCTGTGTCCACTTTGCCCATTCTGCAAAGGCCTGTGACCATCTACATGAGCTACAGTGCAATAACAATCTGCCTCAGCACCGGATGAGGCTCGATGTTGTCACCAGGTGAGACTCCACACTGTACATGCTTGACCGGCAGTATGAACAGTATATGGCTGTGTCAGAATACCTGCTGCTGTACACCACCCATGACAGTTCTGGAGTGTCCATTGCTCTAATAACAGAACAGTGGTGCCAACTTGATGGGCTAATATGCATTCTCCGTCCATTCGAGCATGCTACACAGGCAGTGAGTGGGGACACTGCTTGCATAAGTCAGTCCATACCTCTCATACATGTACTGAGGCAGACACTAGTGAATGTACAAAACTAGACAGAGGCAAGCAGGTATCATAGCACTTGTGATCTAATGGATCACATGCTCCATGTGCTGGACACAAATACCCACACATCTGGCATTTTACAGTCGCTGAGTTTGCTATTGCCACCATGCTGGATCCACGGTACAAACATGGCTTGCCCTCTATAATCAAGGAGATTGTCAGTGACTACAGCAGTTAACAGAGTACCTCATTAGATTGGTACATGCTGCGCAAATGAAAAATGCAAGCACTGCATCAAAAATGGGTGTTGCTATCACCACCAGCGGCTCACAGGGAACACAATCAGAGAAAATGGGCAAGGCAGAGCAGAAAACAGCAAGCAATCCCATTTGGGATGTTCTCTTTCAGGTAGGAGTAGAAGATATGGAGGAAAAGGAGGAGGAGACAGATGAGGCAGCTGAACTCCGGGCAGCAGAACGAATGGTGGAGGCCTACATGGGGGACCCAAAGCACCTTACCATTTATGACGAGCCACTGCTGTAGTGGAGCAGTAAAATGACTGAATAGCCAGCATTTACATCGGTTGCTGTGAAATACCTGAGCTGCCCACCATCCAGTGTCACCATGGAACAAGTGTTTAGTGGGGCAATTGTGAGTGACTGTAAGACCAATTTGTCACCCAAGAATGTGTCCATGCTAACATTCATAAAAATGAATGAAAGGCACATTCCATACTACACGGTGATGTCAGTGGTGTTGCCACAGACACTGTGTCTCAGTGATGAGGATGATGACAGTCCCTTGAGTAAGGCAGCCACCGGCAGCGAGTTGGATGAGGCAGCAATGTTGAGAGAATTCCCACCTGATGAGAATGCCAGTCATGAAGACTGTGAGGGGTGCTTCTTGGATGATGTGGAATTGGAAGTTGAAAAAGGCTGAGTTTACTCCAAGGCCCCCCCAAACAACAACTTTCAACTCAGTAAGGTTGCTGGGGTGTGTATGTTACACCTCATTTCTAGCTATGTACCACTGGATTGGTTATGGAAATATGTTGTTATGTGATGCAGCCTGCAGTGTGTATAAGTTTCAGGTCATCACACTTTGTCATAACCCATTGATTTGTCACCTCACCACCTCCACCAGTCCCCCAAGGCCACAAGCCTATATAAAGCAGCAGCAATGTAATTACCATAACCGTAAATATTTTGCAATTGCATGATTAATGTTTTTCTTCAAAAAATATATTACTTTTCATGTTGACTATATCAACACATCATCATCTTACAGCAAGATATGTTGTCTTGATGTCCTGGACTCCTTAAAGGTGCCCAGGATGGTGAATTTCACACTTCCCCACCACCCCGTCTCATCCCCTGATCTGACATGACACACCCATTCACTCCGTGTTACTGAAAAAAAATGTTTCTTTCACTTAGTATTGGTGACAAGTATGAGAACCCTGGCTCCTAGAAAAGTGTACAAGTAGCATATGAATGTAACATGCTAATTCAACAGTTAACACTAAGTTGAACACATTTGAAAAATGGTGAATGGTGGCCATCTTTAATATGCAAGTCATTAATTACAAAAGTAATCATGAAAAAGCTTAACAACTTATAACATCAAATCCCTCCAAAAAGGTTACTTCTACAGTTCCAGGTTAAGGTACACCAAAATCGCAATGGTTCCGTTGTGGGGGGGGGGGGGTCAACTCAGGGCAGGGTGAGTGTCCTGTTGTCCTCACTTTTGAATGGATTCAAAATGTTCATGATTACTGCAGCTATGCAGTCCCTATTAAGTAGACAATACATTAACCCCCTCCACCTAATTATTTACTGAACACCATATCAACCATCTGTGTTCGCATATAGTCCTTCCCTGTATGTGGATGACAGTGGTGATTACTCATTAATGGTAATGGTATGGACACCAGTCAAGTGGCCAGGATCACAATTCAAGCAACATCCCTGTCTTCCAATGACAAAACCAGCTCCTGCTCCTACATGGCCTGGATTGATCATGTGTCATCAAGATACGATATACTGAAACCTCAACAGTGGAAAATTACCAAAGCAAGAGCAAAGACAAGAAAAAATGTTGGATACTAATCAATCTGCATACCTGCATTTACTTGACAAGTTGGAGGAAGAAGCAGAGAAAAAAATTTATGTTTACCATACCCCGTGATTTGATGTAATTCAACTGGGAACATTCCCCACATGAACATGCTGTGTGGTGCACATGATTCCAATCCAGACAAGGTCCAACGAACCACAGTAGCACTAGCAGTCATTCCCCTTTCCCTATCAGCACTGCGTACCTTGACATAAGAAAAAAATTAAGAACAAATATTGGTGATTGTTGAAAATTCCCCCCCCCCCATCACCCGTGAGTCTGACCATCCACCCCCCCCAGCGAACCATAAAAAATGAAGACATACTTACCTCAAAGACTGTGAAAGTGGAACCATCATTCAGGGGAGCAATTAAATAAATCCCCCCGACCTGGTAAAGCAGCCAGCAGCAGCAGCAGGATGGGAAAATACTTCACTTTGCCTGAATTCCATGTTGAAAAAAGCAAAAAAATAACACAATTACCATCAAGTTCAGACAGCCATATGGCAGTAACAGGCATACCACAGTTGTATGAAAATTCCAATGCTTACCATCTGCATTGGGAAATTGGGAAGATCCATACATCTGACATCTCCCTCATGGCATGATGATGTCATCCACAGCATACTGAAAAATAATATAAGAGCAGTACAAGCATATTAGAACTCAAGATGCCATAATACCAACTCACCAACACTCTTACCTTACACAGGAAAAACAGTGAAGACAGATACTTACAGTACATGTTCATCAGCAGCAGTATGGACTGTGTGAGGATAATCCACTGGGCATCAATCATCCAGAACAATAGTTCTTGTGGCACCTTGGAAAGTAGAAGTCATAGACAGCAGCAGGCAGTAAGCTACAGTGCCCCAAAATTTCATTTACTACCCCACCGCCAGACAAGGTACTACCACAGAGACAATCAACACAACTAGACAATCAGTACAGCAGCACAAGGTAAGGGAAAGGATACTTCTGCATTTCTATGTCAATTGAAACACAGCAGCAGCAGGAGAAGCAGGAAAGAACTGAAAGTAGCAGCAGCATTTTGCAGGAGGAATTCATTTTCTCTGCATGTTGGCACCCCTTTTTCAGGTCCCTGAGGTAGAAGGGCACCATAAAACATCAGGACTGACAGCACATTTCAGTCTCAATTTGATGTCACATTTTTGGGTAGACATTTCTAGACTTGTAGGCCCTGTTTGGCACCAGCAGAAGTGAGTTTCATGCAGAAATATTGGGTAAACAGGCCCTAAAACAGCTACTTAACATAGAAACATAGAAACATAGACTTTGACAGCAGATAAGGACCGCTTGGCCCATCTAGTCTGCCCATTTCCCTACATACAGGATAGGCCGCAGATCCTAGTTAACCAACAGCCTATTTCTTCCTACCTCCCAAAAGAATTGCCTTATGTCTGTCCCATGCATTCTTGAATTCTGCCTCAGTTTTAGACCCCACAACCTCCTCAGGAAGGCTGTTCCATGCATCCACTACTCTCTCTGTGAAAAAATACTTCCTCACACTACCCCAAACAGCCCCCCCATCTTTAAATTGTGTCCCCTTGTTCTTGCACATCTCTTTTTCTGAAAGATGCTACACTCTTGGACTTTGTTGATTCCACTGAGGTACTTAAAAGTTTCTATCATGTCCCCCCTCTCCCTTCTTTCCTCAAGGGTGTACATATTAAGCTCCTTTAGTCTCTCCTCGTACAGCTTCTCTTGCAGACGCTGCACCATTTTAGTTGCCCTCCTCTGGACTGCCTCTATCCTGTCTATGTCCTTGCAGAGATGGGGTCTCCAGAACTGGATGCAGTACTCCAGATGGGGTCTCACCAACTGTCTGTACAGAGGGATAACAACTTCCTGTTTTCTGCTGGTGATGCCTCTCCCTATGCATCCCAGTATACCCCCAGCCCTCCCTAATGCCTTCTCACATTGCTTGCTAACCTTAAGGTCATCTGATATGATTACTGCCAGGTCCCTTTCCTTTTTATGTTGGCTTGCCGTGCTTGCGCACAGGTCAACATATTGGGAGAGTGGAGATTTGGAGGCGCTGCTGCTGTTGGGTGAATGCAGGGCACGCATCAGTAGGTGCGTCCCTCATTCCCCAATAAGCCAGCATGCTAGCGCTGACACCAGCATTATGGAAAGTGGACAAAACTTATAAACAAAGTGCCGCTGCAATCAGAGACAAGCTCGTCATGCAGTGGCATAAAGACACGCCTTCCATACGTGCCTTTCCTAATGAAACATTTCGAGAAACATGGCGCCAAAGCCCCCGCATGGCGGGTGAAGCTCGCGCCCCCTTGTGGGACACGCCGGCCAGAGCCCTCCCCATCGGCATCAACCCCCAACTGTTGAATGCCAAGGAGGTGCCCAATCCCCTTGGCTCAGGCTTCCCCCAACTTTGTTTCTACAGCAGCAGTGCCCAATCCCCCGGGCGGTATTAACTCTCGTGTTGTGTGTGCCGACGAGGGTGCCCAATCCCCATCAGCTACTAACCCCTCAAACCCATTTAGGTGGCATGCTGGGAGCCCACCCCAGCATGCAAAAACCTGTCCATGATGTTTTCTGTACCTAGAATACGAAACGTCTCACGTAGTCTTGGTCCCGCGTCCCCCACCGCACCCACCCACTGCGCACCCTGCCTCCCTTACCCCCCCTCACCCCATACTTACCTCCAGAGTCCGGCGTGACGATCTTCAGTGGACCGGGAACACGTCTACACTCTTCAAAGCCAACCGAGAACTGAGGAAATGCCGGTAAGCTGTATAATGGAGCGAATAGGGTTTTTTCAACTTTGTTGCATATCTCAGGTTTTTCTTGGACTTTTTGCACCAAATTTTCAACATGGGGTTTTTGGGGCCCCTCCTCATGAATTCTGTCACTGTCATGGCATTTATCGGCCTCGAAAGGTGATTTCGCATTCACTGCACAAAATCACCTTTCGGGGCCCATTAACGAAATGACAGTGGTGGTGTTCATGTGGTGCCCTCTTAAAAAGCCTAAGTTCCAAATTTGGTGGAAAAAATCCAACAAATGCCTGTTTTACGACTGTGCATTGCGCAGTTGCTACGCAGGCTCATAACTTCGTGCATTCACAATATTTTACTTTCGGATTTTCAGCATTGTCATTTTTGTACACCTCCTTGTGAACAGTACAGCTGTCATTTTCCACATCCTGCCCCAAATGTGTTTTTGCACTTCCGGCGCCCAATAGCACAGTCTCTGTGGGAAATCAGTGTTTGGCCAAGATTATGAAAATGACAGTGACACAGTTCATGAGCAGAGGACCTAAAATGCCTATGTTGAAAATTTGGTGGTGATACTCCATAAAATAACTGTGTTACGAGCATGCTTTGGCAGATTGCACGCATGCTTGTACTGTCGTGCATTTGTGATATTTTCAGTCTGGATTTTCACCATTGCCATTTTTCCACACCTCTTGATGAACAGTACAGCCGTCATTTGACATATCGTGCCCAAAATGTGTTTTCGCACTTCCGGCACAGAATAGCGCGGGTCGCCATGCAAAATTACTTGGGACATTCTTTGAGGAAATAACAGTAACACTGTACATGAGCAGAGGTGCTAAAATGCCTATGTTGAAAATTTGGTGTAACGCCCATAAAATGGCAGTGATTGCAAGCGTGCATTGCATATTTCCCACGCATCCTAGTAGCTTCGCATATTTGGTATATTTACATGCCACATTTTCAACACTGGCATTTTTTTCCACCTCCTTATGAACTGTGCAGCTGTCATTTCTCACATCCTGCCTGACATGTTTTCCTGCACTGCACTACCAAACACCCAAAGAGACACCCTACTGCTTGTCACTCTCTGCAGGGTGGGGGTGGGTTGGCATTAGTTCAGTACTTCACTGCCATTGCTATGATGCATCTGTCTAACTCCTGCACTACCAATGCCAATGCCAGCAAGCCAACATTCGGCATTGACAAATGCTTGTTTGTTGTTGTTACTACCTCCCCCCATTGTGTATTCTTCCCTTGGGTTTTTGTTTCCCAGGTGCATTATTTTGCACTTCGTTGCATTGAATCCTAGCTGCCGTACTTCTGACCATTCCTCCAACCTTGCCAAGTCCCTTCTCATCCTTTACACGCCTCTTTGTGTATCAAACCTGTTGCAGAACTTTGTGTCATCTGCAAAGAGGCATACTTTTCCTTCCAGTCCCTCTGCAATGTCACTTATAAAGACATTAAAAAGGACTGGACCCAGTACTGAACCCTGCGGTACCCCACTAGTAGCCCCTCTTTCTTCAGAGTGGACTCCATTTACAATTACCTTCTGTGTCCTGTTGTCCAGCCAATGTTTTACCCAGGCTACCACCCTGGGACCCACTCCCAGGCTGGTTAATTTGAATATTAATCTTTGTGTGGGACTGTGTCAAAATGCCTTGCTAAAGTCTGGGTAGACCATGTCCACAGCCCTCCCTGGTCTACTACTTTGGTCACCCAGTCAAAGAAATCTATTAGATTCGTCTGACATGACCTTCCCACTGTGAACCCATTCTGCCTTGGGTCATGTGCCCCACTGGCCTGTAGGTACTCAACAATTCTTTCCTTCAGAAGTGAATCCATCACTTTCCCTACCATAGAGGTCAAACTGACAGGTCTGTAGTTTCCTGCCTCTGTCTTGGTCCCACTTTTGTGAAGGGGAATCACATCAGCCTTCCTCCAGTCCTTAGGTACCACACCATCCTCCCATGGTTTATTAAAAAGAGTAGCCAGTGGTTTCACTAGTTCCCCTTAATTCTTTTAGAATTCTGGGGTGAATTCTATCAGGCCCTATTGCTTTGTCCACCTTCAGTTTTAGGAGTTCTTGCAGAACCCTTTTTTCTGTGAAAGTACTGGGATCGACCCCCCTATCAAGAGTGCTTCTGTTAATTGGATTAGGCACTTCCCCCTCCTCTTTTATGAATACTGAGCAGAAATATTCATTCAGTATCCCTGATTTTTCACTGTCCCCCTCTGCCCACCCACCATTCATTCTATTCAGCCTCACTATCCCTCCCTTTGTCTTTCTATGCTCGCTGATGTACCTATAAAAGGTTTTATCCCCCTTCTTAACCGAGTTGGCTATCTTTTCCTCAGTTTGGGCCTTTGCTATTCTGACTTCCCTCCATGCTTCCTTCTGCCTAAACTGGTACAGCTCTCTGTCCTGCTCCTTCTGTGTTTTCTTATACTTCTGGAATGCTATCTTTTTCTCCCTGACTTTCCCAGCCACCTCTTTTGAGAACCATAGTGGCTTTTTCTTTCATTTTGATTTGTTTATTTGCTTCACATTAAGGCTTGTTGCCTCTGTGATGGCAGTTTTGATGATTCCCCATTGTTGCTCCACCCATCCTTCTAGCCTGTTTGCTAGTGCTTTTCTGAGGCACTCACCCATCTTGCCAAACTCAGCCCTCCTGAAGTCCAGTACATTCACTTTAGTATGGCTTGACTCTGTAGCTGAGTTTAACGTGAACCACACTGTTTGATGGTCACTTGTTCCCAGATGGCAACCCACTTGTAGATCTGAGATCCTCTCACTGCTCCCATTTGAGAGTATGAGGTCTAAGATTGCTTCCTCATGAGTGGGTTCGGAAACTAGCTGTCTGAGGCCTGCCACCGGTAAGGCATCAAGAATGGCCCTGCTCTTGGATGTGGCTGCAGAAAATGTGCTCCAGTTAATATCTGGCATATTCAGGTCCCCCTCCAACAGTATCTCCCATTTCTCTGCCATCCTAAGAATACCTTCTATCATATCCTTGTCCATTCCCTCCCCCTGACATGGGGGTCTGTACACAACCCCTGTGCAGATTGTGGTGCCCTTTCCAGTCTCCAAGGTGACCCACAGTGCCTCCTTTCATCCCTGTTTACTCTTTTGCTCAGTTGCTTTTATCCCTTCCTTTACATAGAGAGCTACTTCTCCCCCTCTTCTCCCTGCCTGTCTCTCCTGTAGGTTATGTACCCTGGTATGTTAACATCCCAGTCATGGTTCTCTGTGTACCATGTTTCTGTGACTGCTACAATATCCAGGCATCCCTCTTCCATCAAGGCCACCAGCTCAGGGAGCTTGTTGCCCCAGACCACAGGCATTGGTACTCATTACCCTCCATTTCCTGATGGCCTTACTCCTTTTGCCCCATCCCTGTCCTTCTTGCCTTTGTCACTTTCCCCATTTACCCCTGTCCTTCTCCCTATCGACACCTCTATGTTGGTGTTTACCGTACTTACTTCCGTGATTTTTTTGGGGGGGCTAGGATTTCCCTGCTCCTTTCCAGTGCCTCCCCCCTTGGCTAGTTTAAATCCTTGCCAATGAAGCATTTAAACTTATCACCTAGGATTCTGGTTTCCCTCCTGGACAGATGCAGCCCATCATGCCAGTATAGGCTTGTGTCACTCCAGGAGGACCTTCAGTCCCCAATGAAGCCAAATCCCTGAGCTCCACACCAGTTTTTTAACCACTGATTGAATCCCATGGTGCAGAACACCCTAGCCTTTCCTATGCCATAGATGGGCAGCACCTCTGAGAAGGTTACCGTGCATGCTACTTGTCTAAGGCCCCTCCCCAATTCCACAAACTCTTCCTGCACTTCTCTAATCCCTTTCTTAGCCAGGTCATTTGTCCCTAGGTGGACAATGACATCCAGCTCCCTCCCCTGTGCAGCTACTCCATCAATCCTAAGGATTCGCTCCCTGTCCCTCCAAGCCATGGTGCCAGGCTGGCACCTTACCTCCCTCTCCCCTTACTCCCCCAGTTCTATCTTCCTAACAATGGAGTCCCCCACCAGGAGTTGTTTCCTTCCCCTGCGGGGTCCTCTGCCACCCTCCTGTGGGTCTCCTTTGTGAAGGTTCCCAGCATCCTCCTTGGTCTCCACTGCAGGTGCCTCCATAGAGGAACCACACTTTGCCAGAATGGCTTAGGAATTGTGGAGAGGTACAACTGGAGGGATGTACCTCTGTTCCACCACCCTCACCCTCCCTGAGCCCACTGTGGTCCAACCGCTCCTCTTTCTTGGCAACCTCTGAGGCAATGGCAGTGGCACTGGTGGTCTCTGGATGGAAGAGGAGGTGCCACAAATCCTGGCCAACTCAGCCTGGAGATGAGCAACCTCCTCCCTCAGCTCAGAGAGGTGCCTACAGATGGAACAACACTGCATCCTCCACAACATCTCCTGAAAGACTGCTGCTCCATAGCCACTGCACTGCACCACTCCCATCATGTCTTATTTCTGGCCCCTTAACTGTTTGGAATCCTTACTCTTTCATCTGTTTTTTTTTTTTCTCTTCTCTCTCTACTTACTTTCTGCCTGTGTGCCCTTTAAGCTCCTGATTGTCCTGTTCTGAGACAAGAATATCCTATATTTCTCAGTAGACCCCTTACTTGCTCAGATGCAGACCTCCAGCAGCTAGAGAGGGACAGAAAGCTACTCTTGCCCTTCTAGGATGGTGGGTCTTTGGTGGCTTTGTGATCACTCACTTCCTGCTCCCAAACAGGAAGTTCCTGTTGTCAGTCAAATCCTTTGCCTATAAAAGTAGAAATAGCTTTAGGTGGGAGGGTGGAGGGGAGGGAAGGAGGGGCAATATAGTCCCAGTAGAGAAGTCCAGTCACACAGCAATCCTTCCTCCTGGTGTCTTTTGCCAAGCTACTAGCAGAATCTTTCTAAGGCAGTCATTAAATTTAGCTTCCTTCTAGCTAAGCCACTCCCCCTACTTACTAGATCTTTCTACAAGTAATTTAAACTGCACAGCTATCAAGTCCTTTCAATCACCTGAGATTTACACCTAGATAACTGTTCAGATAACCATTCAGTTCAGTTAACTCAGACAAACACACACTTTTTTTTTTGTTTGTTAGTTTGTTTTTTTTACCCTAATGACTGGGTGGTGGGGGGCACCCTAAAACATCATGGCTGAGACCTGATTTCACTCTCAATGTACTGTGAAATTTATTTGGCAACATTTCTGGACATGTGGGAAATTATTTTAACATTCAGCCACACACTTAGGCCCAAAAAAGCATTTAAAACATGCAGAAAACAGCACATTTGGGTCCGCAGGGTGGGTGTGAGCCTGTAACTGCATGTTTCACACCTGATTTTACTCTATGTGCAATTTTTTTGGAAACATTTCTGGCATGTGGGGCAAGATTTGAATGTGCAGCCACACACTTAGGCCCAAAAAACATTTAAAATGTGCAGAAAACAGCACATTTGGGTCCGAAGGGTTGGTGTGAACCTGTAACTGCGTGTCTCACACCTGATTTCACTCTCAATGTACTGTGCAATTTTTTGGAAAGCATTCTGGACATATTTTTTCGCTGGCAACAGTGAGTTTCAGGCAGAAATTTTGAGTAAACAGGCCCTAAAACAGCTACTTAATGTCTGGGTGGTGGTGGGCACCGTAAATCATAATGGCTGAGACCAGATTCCACTTCCAATTTAATGTACCATTTTTTCTGAAACATTTCTGGACATTTTCTGTCTGTGCAACAGTGGAAGAAAAAAGATAGGACCTAAAGGCACTTTTAAATGGTGTCTGAAACAGCAATTTAATGTCTGGTTGCTGGTGGGGCACCATTAAACATCAGGACTGACAGCGCATTTCAGCCTCAATTTGATGTCACATTTTTTGGGAAGCATTACATTACCTAAGGGCCCTGTTTTTCATGAGCAGAGCCAAGATTCACTGTCACATAGCTTTGGAAAATATGTTTGTTCTGAGTAAAGTGCTTGTACTTGACATTTGTAGATAGATTAAAAGGAGAAAGAAGGAAACATATAAAGAAAAATGGAGTAACATAACGGACGACAAAGAGGACAGAAAATATTTTGTTGTTATTTTTTAGATTTTTTTGGGGGGTCTTTTTTAAGGGTGGGTTGTAGAGCAAGAACAGTGAAAAAAAAACAAATGAAGGAGAAGAAAAAAAACAACACTGGCCCACCACCACAGCCACAGGCCATTCACTGTGGCTGTGTACTGCCACCACCACGAAGCTCCACCAGGAGATCCAAGACCTTCTTCTGGTACTCCATTACTTTTTGGAGGTCCCTCCTGACCTCCTGGCAAAGCTGGTTGAGGTTGTGACCTACACCTTGCTCCTCAAAGTGCACAGCCTCGGGGCCGGCCCGCCAGCGCGGCGGTAGGGTTACCGCTTGCGGCACCAGCAACCCGGGTTCGGGAACGGACTCGGGCGGCTGGAGGGTCGGCCAAGGGGAGGAGGATTGAGTGCCCAGCAGCCGCTCTCCTCCTCTAGGGAGGGGGGGATGCATGTCTCACAGCTCTACCGCCACCTTGGTGACCACAGGTGGAGGTACAGCAGGACTGCATACAGAAGGGAGGGAGGACGTGGGCCGGAGACCGGAGCACTCACACGTCTCGACGTGCGCCACCCCTAGGCTTCCCTAGCATGCTCACATCCTGTGGGAGGGGACAGAAAAATGGAAAAAGGAACCTGCCGTGGAGGACGGAGATGGGACCCGACTGCCCCAGATAACCCATAACCGGGCTACCGCTGGATGCCACAGATGGACCTCCTGATACACACTAATGGACTGGAGGGGTTAAAAAGGGTCTCCCCCCTCCTCTCCGCCTGGGGGGGTAGGCCAAGGCAGCATGGAGGTAGGTCCGAGCGACACCACAGTAGGTACTGGGGGAGGGAGGGATTAGGGGATCACAGTCTAGGGACTCCCTGAAGAAAGTTCCACCATGGTAGAGAGTAGGGGGCTAAAAAAAAAAGTGCACAGCCTCCAGGTCTGCCCTGGTGACCACCACCTGACTTGAGGGAGCTGCAGGATGATCAGGGTAGTGGCATCTCCAATGGGTCATCCATGGTTCTGCATCACAGTCACGGGTGGGGGATGGATCTGGCTGCTCAGAAGAATGCGTCCTGCTGGTAAACCTCCTCCTCCTCCCCGCACTGGTACGGCACCCCCAAGCCTCACTGCTGCCTTCTGCTGCTGCCTCCCTCTGTTTTGTGAGCCACTGTGCAGTATGGTGGTGCTGCAGGTGGCTCCTTTGGTCAGAAGTCCCAAAGTGGGACTCTGGTTTCCCCCTTTTAATGTTCTTCACACACAGGGTGCAGACAACAGTGCTTGCATCATCGGCCTTGGTTCTAAAAAGGCCCAAACTGGTGATCTTTGGTTTGGGGGGCACAAGCTGATGTCCCGGGGGGCCTCTCCCTGTACAATAATATCTTGCTGTGGCTGAGGGCAGGCAGACATAACAGGAGCCACATCATCAACCTGGGGAGCCAATGGGCTCAGAGCCTGACTGTTGCTGCTACTGCTGCTGCTGGGTGGCTGTCTCAGTGTCCACAATGACCCTGCTGCTGCTGGGGGGCACAGACCAGGGCCAACTGCTCCTGCTGCTGCAGGGGGCTCAATTTAAAATATACACCTGTTGAGTTGGCCACTACTCCCAGTCCCAGTCCCTTCCATCATTATAAAAAAAAGGTTTTATAAACTACTAAATAAAAAAGGGGGGTCATGAAACACACACACACACACTTACAAGATAAACAGAGAAAATAGAACACGACAGAAAGATAAACTTTTGCTTACAATTGCCAAGTGCTACCAGCTGCTTTTTGGCTCTGAAATTAAGTACCTCCATTGTGTTGCTAATTTTTCTCTCTGTGCCACGAATCCTTGTCTGATCCTACCCTAGCTGCCTTTAAACTCTGCCCCTTTCTTTCCCCTTCCAGCGGCTCCCCGTGATGGGGTAAGCCCTCGCTCCATTGCCTGCTCCATCCCTCGGTCGGATGGTGCTTCCAAAGCTGCCGACCAATCGCCAAGCCCGGACTCTCCTTCATCTAAGGTACTACCACTTTCCAACCAATTGAAACTCAGGCGCCTCCTAGGGAACAGCCTCAATTGGCTCAGAGATACGGCTTTCAAATTGTTTTTTTTTTCCATCCAAAGGACTTAGCTCTGCTCTCTATTTTTGGCCCACCCCCCACCTCCTCCCAGGTCCCCATTAAATACGCTCTTGTCCCACCCCCAACTGGCACCGCTGCTTATCCATTGGTCCCCAGCTGGGCCAGTATTAGTGCCTTATCGCCATACTATAGAATAAGGTGTTCTTTCTATCTGTCCTAATACCCCACCTCCAACTAGAGCCATAGCAAACTGTGCCTTCAGTGTTATACTTTTCTTCTGCAGCTTACCTACTGTCCTTTGCATGAATGATGTATATGGACCCAGCCCATTCCTTCTTCCTACAATCTCAGCTAGCCCTGCCCCCTGTTGGTGCACCTCATTTTATCTGGTGCTCCCCCTCCACTTGTCTACATCCCATTACTTCCCCCCACACACTTCCTGTTCCCTTCACCTATGTCACTTGGAGCACTCTCGCTCCTATGCTCAAAATGCCACACTTCTCTGGCATTTACTAGCAGAATTAGACTGTCATGGCCAACCACCTACAAGCGGGAAAAAAGGAATAAAGCTTTCAGGTCTCTCCTGAGCTCACTTAAGAAACTGTTACTCCTGCTCCTCCTATGCTCGGGTAACATGGAATTAAACCCTGGCCTGCCCACCTTGCTTACATCACCTACTGAATTTGCGTCAGCCTCTGGTCTTAAAATAAGATTAGTTAATATTCTAAGCCTGCCTAAGAAAATCAACGAACTACAATCCTGTGCTCTACACTCAGAGCCTGATCTCATCATTATCACAGAGTCCTGGCTAAAAAAATCTAACTCAGACCAACAAATTACCCTCATGGGCTACAAACTATATAGAGCAGATAGGGGATCCAGGAGTGGGGGAGTAGTTATTTACACCAAAACCAAGTTCGCAGTTAGTGATATCCACTGCAACTCAAAACATAAGGAATACAAAATTGTATCCTTAAAGCTACACCTTCCCTCCATGGAATGCATTACTATTACTGGTGGTTACCAGCCCCCTAGTGGCAGAACTGACTTCCTTAATATCCTCAAATCACTAACTACTGCTGCCAACTCCAAAGTATTAATCCTTGGGGACTTTAACATGGACTGGCTTTCACATAAATCGCACAGTCTAAAGTCCCTCTGCGATGAACTTGGCCTTACCCAATTAGTATATGAACCTACTAGGATCAACAAGGTAAACTTAGCTAATAGTTCACTTCTTGATCTAATATTATCTACCCATCCCCATAAAATTCTTCATTCGGCAGTATTCCATAATGATATGAGCGACCATGGAATTGTAGTCTGTACTAGAGTACAAATGAAAACTCACCACCAGCCTAAGATTATAACCAAATGGTCTTTCCATAAATTTAGCATGTTGAACCTTCTGTACGACCTTAGCAAGGTCATATGGCAAAACCTATACCTCTCCAAAATGCCTCATGAGGCAGTTGTGGTCCTAAATGATAATCTTATTACCATAGCTAACAAGCATGCACCCTTTATCAAGGGCAGGACGCGAATCACCTCACACTCCTGGTTCTCTTCTGAGCTAAAGAATGCTCTCTCAACATGAGATAAACTATGGGCTAAGGCTAGACACACCAAGATCCCGGTGGATTGGCAGGCTTTTAGAACTGCCAGGAATGCCTGCATTAAATGTATTCACTCCGCCAAAGCCAGCTTCTACGTCTCCACACTAGAGCAGGCCAAAGGGGACCTCCAAAAAATCTGGAAGACCTTCAAGTCTATTGAAGGATGGCCGATGCCCCTCCACCACCCAAGATCATCAAAAATGATATGGCTGTGGAAAACAGTAGCCAAATCCTCGAAGAATTCAACTCTCACTTTGTTACTGCTGGTCTAGCATTTGAATCCTCCCTGTATGCTGCGTGTGTTAATAACCAGGGAATTGCAAACTCTACTGCCCCAGCAATGGTCTATCCCTTCTAGCTGCTCCCCCTTAACTTCAAAAAAGTCGAAGATTCTCTCATTAACCTGGACACCAAGAAAAGCGAAGGGGATAATGGTATTGAACCACTTTTCCTAAAACTCGGGTACCCCTACCTTACCGCCTCAATCATACATATTTTCAACCTTTCTATTTCTTCTTCCATAGTTCCCTCATGCTGGAAATCAGCCCACATCCTCCCCTTATTTAAATTGAGGGATCCATGTGATTTAAATAACTACAGACCCATTTCTATCCTACCTATCCTCTCCAAAGTCTTTGAAAAATTGATTTATGCACAACTAAAACATCACATGGAAACCTATTCACTCTTGAACCCAGCCCAGTCTGGCTTCCACTCTAACCACAGTACAGTCACTGCATTGGCTAAAGTAATCGATGACTGGATCTCTGCTATGGACTCTAAGAAGATCACAGGAGCCATCGTCTTAGATCTTAGCAAAGCTTTCGATACCGTCGACCACAACCTAATCAAAAACAGCCTTGCTAAAATAGGTGCCACCCTGCCGACCATCCAGTGGTTTATTATTTACCTGTCAGGAAGGATGCAAAAAATCAAAGCAGGTAGCCTGTTCTCCTCCCCCCTACCAATCACCAAGGGTGTCCCACAAGGCTCCATCTTAGGTCCCATCCTCTTCTCCCTACACATTAATGACCTTGACCACCATGTATCCAATTCAAAACTTCACTTCTCCACTGATGATACAGTTCTCTATATATCTGACACATCACTGCCCGAGGTTAGGGATGTCCTCCAAGCTGATTTTGCTCAGCTTGAATCCAATCTCATTAACATGAAACTTCTCCTAAATGCTAAGAAAACCAATGTTTTGATCTTTCCCATAGGATATATCCCTCCATACTAGCCACCCTGCTGAAAGACTTTATAGTTACCTCCCTAGGGGATCCTCTGGAAGTCATCCCTATACCTCCCTAGGGGAGCCTCTGGAAGTCACCCCTAAATTCAAATACCTTGGATTTTGGTTAGATAGTAAGCTTACCTTCACTGCTCACCTTGATGACCTGGCTAGAAGACTAAAAATAAGGCTAGGCTTCCTCTTCCGCAACAGGTCACTCTTCCCAGCTGAGATCAGAACTAGACTTGTCCAAGCCACATTCCTCTCATTACTAGATTACGAGGACATTATCTATCACTCATCTGCAACCTCAAATCTAAATAAACTGGACACTCTCTATCAACATGCTCTGAGCTTTATTATGCAGTTTCCATACTGGACGCACCATTGTGACCTGTACTCAGCTGTAGGTTGGACATCCCTTACCACTAGATGTATTCTCCATGCTGGTACCTGGACCCTAAAGCTTCTCCTTAACAAGCTTCCAAGCTATCTAACATCCCTCATTCACACCTACCACAGTACTTACTCTCTCAGGAAATTGGACCTTATCTTCCTGGATGTCCCCAAGACTAGCACCTCCTTTGGCAAGCGCCCCATCTCCATTGCCCTGCCTGTTTTCTGGAACCGGTTTCAATCGTTTCTGAAACTACCCAAAGTAGTCTCTGTTAGTCTCTTTAAAAAGCTAGCTACTGAAAAAACAAAAGATGTCTGTAGTTGTCACTAAAATTTCTTGTCTCTATGATTGTTTAAGCCTCCTGTTAGTCTTAAGGTTCAGATGGACACAAATAGCACTTTATGTAAGAGTGTGATGATCTACTTTATGAGATATAGAGTATTGCCTGTACACTTGTCACATATGTATCTTATCAGCACTTGTAATCCTGTTGTGTGCATTCACTGTATGTTCCTGTTATTCTTGAATGTATATATGTTCCAGGACCTCCTTGTGAATGATCTTGCTCAATGGAGTTATTCTTCCTGCAATAAACTTGAAATTGAACTTGAATGCATCCTCTTCCCCTTCCACTGTCAGTACCACTACCCCCAGTCCCAGTCCCTTCTATCATTATAAAAAAAGAGTTTTTAATAAACTACTGAAGAAAAAAATTAAAAAAGGGGGTGTGAAACACACACACACACACACACACACACACAAACTCACAAGATAAACAGAGAAAATAGAACACAACAGAAAGATAAACTTTTGCTAAATAATGAAATAGGCTATAAACAGACGTGCAAAATCAACACACACACTATATACACACAACACAAACTCTCGCTCTTACTCACAGTTCACCATTATATATATTTTCTCTCTCACACAGTCTCTCTCCTACTGTATGTCTCAATCCTACTACAAACTGCAGGAAAAGGATATAGATTCAGCAGCTTCCTGTCTGAATAAAGGCACAAATGTGACCTGCAGTCTGCTTCAGGGAGCAAGTCATGTGACATGCCTTTCTTCCTAATTTTGCCTTAGTTAAATGCTAAGGCAAAACTGTGCAGGGGAAGTGAAAATTTACAGGTGGAATTTCACTGCATAATATGGGTGAAATTTCACACAACTATACAGGTGACATTTTTCACAACCATATTGACGAAATTCTGCCCCAAGGCCATAATTTCGTGAAATGTTTCACAGGGCAAAATTGGTGATTTCACTGCAATTTCGCAGGCAAAATAAAATTCTGCTGCATCTCTATGTGGCTGTCAGAGTTTAGGATTGGCAGGATGGCCCTCCTGGCTGTCAGACTGTGAGGATTGGCAGCATGGCCATCCTGATTGTCAAAGTGTGGGGATTCTGCATTCACAGAGCAAACCTGGGACACATCTATAGTATATTGCTTACCTCTGGGTTATCCAGCAGCCCATTTTACTGAATATTGGATCTTGATCCAAACACATGAACAATTGAAATCTCATTCATGTATATATTTTAGATGAATTTCATTTCATTTTTAATTCCTTCTTTATTGATTATACTGGCAAGGCATGTGAGCATAACTGCCTGTTTTCACAAGCATCCAATCAGACAATTTACCACCACTCACACTGAGGGAGTAGCATAAAGGACTCAGAATGTGTGGGGGCATTCCTTTTTTGGTAGTTCGTAACTTTGCAAAAAGCTGTTAAATAACATACTTAATATAGAGTAAGTGAGTTTGACCTGCTTTATTTTTTGGGAGGATAGAAAATAATATCTCAGGCTGCATTTTCAACAGATCTTTTCAAGATGCATATGCCACTATTAACAAAATGTAAATAGATCCAAACTGTTAAGGGCATCTATTTGATGGTCTAACAGCATCTGAATTTTATGACAAAAAAGATGCAATTCTGGGGGAAGAAAATTACACAAACCACATTTGCATAATATTTGTACCCTCTACGCTCTCCTCTTTTCTCTACTCTTCTTTCAGCTTTCTTGGCCCCTACTAGTCTGGATACATTGTAGGAATTTCCACTCAACTGTGCCATCCTTAACAAGGCTCACTGAGACCAAACTGATTACTGCTTCTGTCTTCTACAGGTTTGCAAATGACTTGACACAGTTGCCCACCTCTGCTTACTGGACACACATTCTGGATTCTGGAGCTGGTCTATCAGACCTCTTAATAAAAGGTTCAGGTACTGTAGTGCTGTAGGTGCTGTTCCTCCATCCTAGTTGAGTCAGATGTAGCTAAAAAGTCAGTCCGTGCTCTTAACGTTCACTCAGTTTTCCGAAATGATTTCCCTATAGAATGCATCTCCTTGTTTATACACATGTATGCAGATGATACAGCGGATTTTGCCTGTTGTTACTCTGCCACTGAACTGGCTCCTGTGCTCCAATGTGACTTCACAATTGGACTGTGGATGTGTGGTGTGCAGCGGGGCCACCAAATCCACCTTAGTCAGGTTGTACCCCTCTTCCATTCCTTTTGTCACTTCATGTTTGACTGCCTTCCCCACACTCATCACTGGCCATCACTGTTCCCTTTAACACTCTCTCTCTCCCCTCACTTGAGGGCAGACAAACTTCTCCATCCTCCCCATCACTCTTATCTTTACAAACTTGGGTTATGTCCCTCCAGGTCTATCCCTGCTTCTTTTTGGCCCCCCATCCAGTTCCAAAAGTCTGACCCCCACTCTTTCTCTTTGACTCACCCTAAGACCTCTGCTAACCAAGTTACCTTTTCTTCTAGGCTTCTCTGTCCCTCACTTAGCTGATCCATCCACTCTGATCCCAAACTCTACTGCACTGAGTGTAACAGAACCCCAGTATAGGCTATGTCTGTGAATAAAACAATTGTGCTACTTGCACAGCTATCCAGCAAAGCACACCCATGCTAGGGTGTAGTGTTCATAACACTTAGTTTATGTATTACTACAGCATATAAAAAATGTTAGAAAAAATAGACTTACAAAGCTGACATCAGAAGACCCCAGTATGGCAATGTTTCATGTATTATTTTTGCTGTATCAAGGCTGATACTGCCTCACAGTGGTTTGATTTATACAGGGCAAGAAAACAAATACACGTAAATTCAGTTAAAAATATAAAATAACAATACATAAAGCCCCACAAAAAGGTAAACATATACAAATTATCCACTCACAATACTACAAACGTTCTGTAAAAACATATGGCTTCGAGGTAAGCACCACTCTTTTTTAAGAAGATGCCAACTAAAATATCCATTTTTTCCAAGTGCAATATTTCATCTCGTTTGTTGAGCTTCATTTCCATTTTCATACATGATGCTCATACACTGGCTACAGCTGTGGGTCTTAATCATGTTCTTCCAGCATGTAGTCCACCCCCAAAAGTCTTGATGCAAATATTGTGGTTTAAGGACAGAAGAATATAGACCGACAGAAGATTTCATTTAGTATCAGTGGTTGTGATTTTTATCTTGGGTTCCCTTGGACTCGACACCATTCTTCGCCACTGTTTATTTTGCTGGTTTCCTCATCTGGTCCTTTTCCAAAGCGAAGATGGAACCTCGTAAATCATGGACTGTGTCATAGTGATCCCTGATATTGTTGTCTTCACTGCTCACATTGTAGTGGCTGATGATTCTATTGTGATGTACAGTTCACATCACCACGATAGGACACTCCTCCTGGAGTGTTCACTAGCCCTTCTCCCAATTGCTGTGAAAACTTTGGGGGAAAACTCTCCTAAAACTATAAATCACCACACTTAGTGAAATGAAGAAAAGGGATTCAATGTAGTATTAACCACAGAATTTCAGATTGTTTTAAAAAATGAGTCATCAAAAATATAAACACAAAGGTAAAAGAAATAATTAGTCATTGATGATATCGTCACACCAATAGTACATGATTTTATCAGATGGAAGCAGGAAGAGGGTCTTGTTCTTCAAGGCTTCAAAATCCTATTGTAACAGTACATAAGAACATACGAAATTGCCAGCAGATACAGGCCATATGGTCTATCTAGTCTGATCGAGTGTGCAGCACTTCATTCCATTAGACTGCAGCTGCCCCCCCCATTAACTCTTCTCTCCCCCAACTGTCCCCCCGGTATGTACTTTCCCCTTGAATTTGTTCCACCCCCTCTTGAAGCACCCCACAATCTGTACTGATACAATTTACTCAGGCAATGCAGTCCATCCCAATACCACTCTTTCAGTGAAGCAGTGCCTCCTCCTCCTTTCCCCTCCTGAATCTTCCTGCCTTTAACTTCAGGGAGTGCCCTGTACTATCTCTTCCATTCTGGAGAGCTAACCTAGCCTGGAAGCCTACTCTGTTCATCCCCTTCAGGAACTTGAAGGTCTCTGTCATGTCCCTTTGCTCTCTTCTATCCTCCAGGGTATACATGTTGAGCTCTTTTAGTAGTTCCTCATAAGTTCTATCCCCCAACCCTTGAATCATCTTTGTGGCTCTTCACTGCACTGCCTCCAGTAGTTTGATATCCCTTTTCAAGTATGGGTGCCAGAACTGCACACAGTACTCCAAGTGTGGCCTCACCAAGGACCTGTACAGTGGCAATATGACTTTGCTACATCTGGATGTAATCCCCCCTTGTTAGGCACCCTAGCATCCTGTTATCCTTAGCCGCTGCCTTCCTACACTGGGCTGAGTGGTTTAGTTCCCCGGTCACCAGCACCCCCAGATTCTTCTCCTCATTGGATGTGGACAGTTTGATACCATCCATCCAGTAGCTGTACCCTGGGTTTTTGGCACTGAAATTCATCACCTTGCACTTCTTGGCATTGAACCCAAACTACTAGGTGTGTGACCACTCTTCTGGTCTTGCTAAGTCCTCCTACAGTAATTTGCCACCCTCCTCCCCATCCACCTCAGCACAGATCTTGGTGTCATTAGCGAAGAGGCTGATCTTATTCTTGATGCCAACCGCTATGTCTGCAATGAAAATGTTAAACAGGACTGGTCCCAGTACTGTTCCCTGTGGGATGCCACTTGTAACTGTCCTGGGCTCCGATACTTCTCCCCCCACAACTACCCTCTGTTCCCTGTCCTACAGCCAGTTTTCTACCCATCGGGCTATCTTCCACCCTATACCAAGAATCCTCAACTTGCAGGTCAACCTTCCATGTAGCACTGAATCGAAGGCCTTCCTGAAATCCAGGTAGACTACATCTACTGCATGGCCCTCGTCCAGTGCTCTCGTGACCAAGTCAAATAAATCAACCAAGTCAGTCTGACAGGATCTGCCAATGACAAACCCATGCTGTCTGTCATCTTGCAGATCATTATCCACAAGAAACTGCACCAGCCTTTCTTTGAGGATAGATTCCATCAGTTTCTCCACAATTGCAGTGATGCTTACCTGCCTGTAGTTCCCTGGTTCGTCCTTGGGCCCACTTTTCAATCAATCAATCAATCAATCAAACAATCAATCAGTCAATCATACTTTATTTAACCAGGCATAATACCATTGAGCAAGCTCATTTTCAAAGTGGTCCTGGTCATCAAACAAATAACAGGCAGGTATAGGGCAGGTAAAACAAAACATTGTACATACGAGAAGATAAGTCAAGTCTATACATTCAAGTGATAAACACAATTAAATACTAATTGTAGCACACTAAACAAGTAAACAAATAGGTCAAAAACTTAGAATGGTTCAACCCTGGACACTCACTAGTATATATAGACCGGTGAGTATTCTAATATCAGACTTGGGAGGGGAAGGGAGGGGGATGGTATAGGAGACATAGGAGAGGTAGGATGGTGAGGGCTGGGGGGGTTGAGAAATGAGCTTGCAAAGTGCTGGGGGCCCCCCATTAGGGAAGATGGGAGCTGAGCATTACTTAGGTGTCAGAAGATTCTTGTGGGACACCAGATACTAAGGGCGCATAGATCACCTATAACAGTTGCAGGTTTCCTTCAGATACTCAGTTAAAAGTGCTTTGAAGATGAATGGACTGGGGAGGGTTGAGAGCTTTAGAGAACTTTGCATTGTATTCCATAAGGAAGGAAAGGAGAAATTAATTGCAGCTGAGCCATGAGATGATTTTACTCTGCATATGTGGAAGAAGAGTAAAGGAAAAGCATCTCAAACCCTACGACCCCTTGGCACACTCAAAGAAGCTCGAGATATATGTTGGTAGCTTATCAGACAAAACCCTATAGAACCAGAGGAAGGTGTTTCTGCTCCTCCTTGTAGGAAGTGAGGACTATCCCATCTCTTGGTACAACAGGCAATGATGGGTGCGTAAAGAGAGGTCATTCAGGTGGCACAGAAAGTTAAGCTTACTGTCAAGCCAGAACTCTAGGTATTTAAAGGTATCAACAGTTTCAAGGGGGTTCACCCAGTAAAGTTAAAATCTTAAGGCTACTTGCTGGTCCTGGGGCTGCATTCGGTGAGAGGATCATGGCTTGTTTTTTTTTGGTGTTAAGCAGAAGCGTATGCTTAATAAGATTACATTGGAGAGAGAGAAAATCTCACTGTAAATCCTCATGGGCCATATCCAAAGAAGAGTTGGATATGTATAGGACAGTATCGTCTGCAAATAGATGCACATTAGCTGTGCACAGATGTGAATTAAGGTAATTGATATAGATTGCAAATAAGATTGGGCCCAATATAGAGCCTTGAGGGACACCTCATGGTAGTGGTTTTAGTGGAGACAGTTCTCCCAGTGCTTTGACTTGTTGTAGTCTGTTAGTAAGATAGCTGGTGAACCTATTAATGGCAGTACTATCGAGACCAATGTTACTCAATGCATTAAGCATAATGTTGTGGTCCACAGTATCAAAAGCCTTATTAAGATCCAGGAAGAGTGCAAACACAGGCTTCATAGAGTCCAAGGCAATTTGCCAGTCAGTGGTTACTTTAGCAAGGGCAGAAATTGTGCTGTGTTTGACTCTAAAGCCTGACTGAATGGCGTTTAGCAGTTTCTGTGAGTCTAGGTGCTCCCTGACTTGGGTGTTAACGATTTTTTACCACAATTTTGAAAGGGTGGAAAGTATGGAAATAGGCTGATAGTTATTCAGGTCACTCGGGTCCCCAGACTTGAACAAGAGGATGATGTGGGCAGTTTTCCACGGCACGGGTAACATACCCTGCATCAGGGAGGTGTTAAATAAATGGCCAATAGGGGTGGTCAGGTAGTGGTGACCTAAAATTAGGAAGGAGGGTTCGATGAGGTCAGCACCAGCACTCTCTTTTGTATCCAATGACAGTAGGAGGTCCTCTACTTGTTTGAAGGTTACAGGATGGAAGCTGAATGGAAAGGAATAACTCTGATTGGTGTCAATTTTGGAGCTAGAAACATCAATGGTATCCCCATGTGGTCTGATCTTACTAATTGAAAAGGCATCGAAAGCCAGCCACACAGTGGCAAAATGTTTATTGAGTTGTTCTAATACGTCCACACTGTCCATGAAAGTAGTGTCACCAGACACTATTTTGGCAGGAAGGGAGGCATCGGTGGTATGACCCTCAACCTCTTTGAGGATGCTCCAGATCTTGGCAGTATTGTTTTTGTTGTCTTCCAGCACTGATTGGAAATATCTAGCTTTTTCAGACCTAATTAGTTTGGTGCAGATATTTCTAGAGGCAAGGAAGGCAAGCCAGTTGGCATCAGAGTGAGACTTCCTAGCTCATGTCCACCAAAAGTCTCTACCCTTAAGGGCTTTCTTTAAGATGGGACAGAATCAGCCAGGAGATCTTTTCTTGGACTTGATCAGCCTTAGGGGGACATGTTTGTCTATTAGACCCACTAAAAGGCTATGAAACATGTTAAATGCCTCATTGACGGAAGGGCCTAGGTAGAAATCCTGCCATCTGATGTTGCCTAGGTCATTTAGGAAGGCATTCTGGGAGAACTTTTTCAAGCACCTTTTTAGCTTAAATTTAGCAGCCTGATTTTATTTGGGGAGAGTGTCTAATGCAGGCAATGGCACAATAATCACTTAGATAATTGAAAAACACCCCAGCATGCGAAATGTTATGAGGTTTGTTAACTAACATGAGATCCAGAAGGATGCTTCTCTCTGGGTTTTTTTGTTGGGTCTGGTGGCTGTAGGGGTTATCTGTGTCAACCCACATACATCACAGAAGTCCTTGAGCTTCTTGGAGCTGTTATCATTCCAATTTAGGTTGAAGTCCCCCATTAGAATGCACTCAGTGTTAGCCATGTCAATTAAACTTTGAAGATGAAGTAGGAGGGCCATGCCACCAGAAGGCGGTCGATAGCAAGCAGCAATAAGGAGTGCCTTTTCATTGGAAAGTGTCAGTTTTAGTGCCAGACATTCAAATTCTTTAGCCTTAGAGGTGCAATCAATGACTGTGACAGAGAATTTGCTCTTAACATAGATTACAACCCCCCCCAGGATGGTCTATCACATCGGTAGGTGCTGTATATTGATTGTTTTGTCTGGGGTCAAGGGTGTAAGCCATGATTCCAATATCATAAGAAAATCAGAGGAAGCATGTAATATCCATGTATGAATCAGGTCAAGCTTCTTAAGTATACTACAGACATTCATATGAAGAAAGCTGATGCCCTTGCATTGGGAGAGGTCCGCAGGTGTGTTTAATGAAGCAGGTGGGCCTGGATTTAGTTCGACATTTCCAGAGCAAAGAAAGAGAAGCAGTAATAATTTCCTGAGGTAATTTATTACCATACTGAGTACCTGTTTATTAAACCGCTTGGTATGGAGAGCTTTTGCAGTGGCTGAGTTATGGCCATTAGGGTGATTTGTTAAAAATAGAGTATATATAACTGTTTTAACCAGCAGGCACAGAGGCGTTCTATCATATTTGCTGGACAAAGCCTGATGAGAAGGTATGTAGGACGATGAGGACGTCACCCCCAAAGTGTGGAGCCATGCGCTGTTATGAGAGTGTAGAGTTGGGTATCCATCTAGAGGGGAGCACTGGTCTTGGTGAAATTGGGCAACTGGGATTCAATATGGTGTGTAGGTTAACAGTAGACAGCAGCTGAGCAGGAAAATATCCTCCCGTGGCATAATTTTGGATGTTATATCCTGCTAAGAGGCAGTATGGGCAGGGATGTCAGAACCAGTGTGGAGGGAGCTACTAGAAGGAGGCAGAGCTAGCTACGGGTGGAAGTTATCAATAGGAGCGACTAACTGTGAGCAGATCAATGGGAGTGCTAAGGGGTTGGCATGGCTCTCAAGGAAAAAGCATTTAATAGAGGCCAGGGTCAGGGCAGGCAGTGTGGAACAAAAAACAGGTTATAATTTAATCTGAGTGGCAAGGTGCAAGGAGAAAGGGGAAGGAAGAAAAAGCCGTGAAGAGCAGAATCTCCTCACAGCCAATCACTTTAAAAGCCATACAGGCAGCAGCCAATTGGTGGAGTCCCAGTATGTCTTCAGCCAATCAGATCCCCAAGGCTATTCCCCATAGCTGTCTGCTGGCTTATCTGGCTTGCTGAGCTCGGCAGTGGGCAGGTGAAAGGCATGTGGCCAGCTGGCTTCTCCAGCCACAGCCACAGGAGCATGGATGGCAACTGTCTGATCAAGGGCTCCCAGAGCTGCAAGAAACAGAGCCAGGGTTTAGCTTAAAGGCAGGCAGGCAAAGGGAATGAAAAGAGTTAAATCGGGGGTTGGGGGGAGTGCAGGTGAAACAAAGAATGGTAAAGCAAGCAGGCTGGGTGGGGAAGGGTGTGGGCAGCAATCCAGACAGCAATGCTTATTAGAAGCAGTGCCACTTTAGCCTGAGAAGGGAGAAAATTAAGAATAAAAACAAAGGTTTGGGGGAGAGAGCGGTCTGAATGAGAGGTTTAGAGAAAACAGAGGCAAAAAATGAGGGTTTGAGTGTGGGATCACACAGTTGAAAACAGGATATCAGCAGTCTGCAGTCCTAACAATAACCCTATGAAATGGCTGCATAACACAATTGTAAAATTCCCCACATTAAAATGTAACACATCAATTAAAAAAAAAAAAGAAAACAGGTTGTAGTTTAGAGTGAGCGGCAAGGCACCAGGAGAGAGGGGAAGGAAGAAAAAGCCTTGGAGAGCAGAATCTCCTCATGGCCAATCCCAGTAAAAGCCATATGGGCAGCAGTCAATCGGCAGAATCCCAGAATCCCAGCCAATCAGGGACCCAAGGCTATTCCCCGTAGCTGTCCATCTGGCTTACCAAGCTTGCTGAGCTCGGTGGCAGGCAGGTGAAGGGCACAAGGCCAGCTGGCTTCTCCAGCCGTAGCCGCAAGAGCATGGATGGTGACTGCCGATCGAGGGCACCCAGAGCTGGCTTGTTAAGCTCAGCGGCAGGCAGGTGAAGGGCATGCAGCCGGCTGGCTTCACCATCCATGGCTGCAGAAGCATGGATTCTGACTGCCCAATCAAGGGCTCCCAGAGCCGGCTTGCTGAGCTCGGCGGTGGGCAGGTGAAGGGCGCGCAGCCGGCTGGCTTCTCCAGCTGTGGCTGCAGGAGCGTGGATGGCAACTGCCCGATCAAGGGCTCCCAGAGCCAACTTGCTGAGCTTGGTGGCAGGCAGGTGAAGGATGCATGACTGGCTGGCTTCACCAACTGCGGCCAGAGGAGAGGTGGAGAGGTACCACGTGTGCCTCCCTCCAGTTTCTGGGCACATGTCCCGTATTAGTGAGGTGTTGAATAGATCCACCAATGGCTTTCCAGGACCTCTGCCAGCTTCCTCAGCACCCTGGGATGTACCCTGTCTGGCCCAAGTGCCTTGTCTATCCTCAGGGACCTAAGGCCCTCCAGCACCATTTCCACCATGATGACCCCATTTGTGGTTGCCTCACCCTCCCCATGCCTACGCCCCCTTACCCTGCAGGAATGGGCCCATCTCTCTCCCTTGTGAACACTGAACAGAAGTACCCATTAAGTACTTCTGCCTTCTCAACCCCCTTGTCTACCCACCCACCGCCTTTCCTGATCCTAACTATTTGCTCCTTACACTTCCTCTTTTCCCTGATATACCTAAATAAATCCTTTTCTCCTTCCTTCATCCCCTGTACTAATTTTCTTTCCCTGGCTGCCTTTGCAGTCCTGACCACTCTGCTCACTTCCCTGGATTTCCTCACATAGTTCTTCCTATCCTCTGCCCTGTTGGTTCTCTGGTAGGTTTGGAAGGCCCTTCTCTTATCCCTCACCTTCTCTGTTACCTCTCTGGTCATCCAGCTTGGATGCTTGCTCCTTGATTTCTTTTGCTGGTATTTGACACAAGCTTTAGTGGATTCAATCAGCCATAGTTTTATGATTGCCCATTTCTGCTCTGCGTCCATGTCAGGGTGGATGCTATCTATGTGTGTTCTCATTAATTGCCCCATCCTGCCAAATTCTGCCTTTCTGAAGTCCAGGACCTTTGTTTTTGTATTGTGGATCTTCCTACCCAAACTGATAGAGAACCACACTGTGTGGTGATCGTTCCCAGCCAGTGGTTCCTCCACCCTTACATCTGTGACCTGTTCTCCATCCTCCAGCACCAGGTCTAGAATATTTTCTTCCCTTGTTGGCACTGTCACCCTTTGGGTCAGGAAGCCATCCTGAATTGCTTCCAGGAGGATCTGCTCCCTGGCACATGTGGTGGCTGGGATGCTCCCATCCACCCCTGGTAAATTGAAGTCTCCCACCATCACAGTGCTCCCTTTGCCACAGAGTTTTCTTAGCTGCTCCCCAGCTCTGGATCCACATCCTCTTTCTGGGTTGGGGCCTGTAAACAACCCCCATTCAGACCCTACCCCCCTTTGGGGCATGGAGTTGTATCCAAATTACTTCTGACCTACCTTCCTCCCCCTCCTTCTGATGCATCCAATCCTTTCCCTTATGTAAACAGCTACTCCCCCACCCTTACCTTTCACTGTCTCTCCTGAATAATTGAAATCCTGGGATGGTCAAATCCCAGTTATGGTTTTGGGTTGCCTATGTCTAAGTGATGGCTGCTATGTCCACCTCTCCTTCTGCCAGTAGTGCCTGCAGCTCTGCCTTCTTATTCCCCAGGCTCCTAGCATTTAGTGATACCACCCTCCACCCTGACTCTCTCTGAGCTGCCCACTTATTCTCCCCCCCATCCTAGACAAAGTAGACCCTATCACTGCTATGGGAGGAGGTCTTCTGGACCTCCTCTCCTAATCTGATACACTCACCCTCCCCAGTAAGGCTTGGCATCCCTGAAAAACTTTGACAGAGAGGTATAAGTAAAGGTATGACTCTTTTCAAAATTGGAAAAACATTTCTTGAGTTGAACTACATTTTGAATTTCAAATAGTGATAAAAGCTGTTTCTTGTTCTCAAAGTTTCAACAGTAAGGGTGCTGGGATCAAACTATCAAAAAGAAACTAAACTGCAAAATGCCATTAAGTATTGGATAGGATAATATGTAGTGTTACTAAAACGTATAAAAAAGATACTGAGAGGGTGTATAACTCAGTGAGCATTCATTGTAATATATATTTTTAACAGAATGCAAAAAATGTTTACAGAGTATGAGATATTTAACTCATGGGGTCGGATTTTCAAAGAGCCCTTAGACAGACTCAAGGTGTGTCAAACAACCACCTTGCATCAAATCCAGGTGCACCAAATACTGTGCACTGTATTTTGCCAGAAAAGCATTCTCTGTGGAAAAGTCACCCAAAATTATGCAAGACGTCTGCTGCATCAAAAATATGCTAAATGTGCAAAATGTCAACAACTTCCACCTTTGAAAATAAAAAAAAAGGGATGGAGTGTAATTTTTTTTGATGCAAGCCCCATTGCAACATGGTGCACCCATTTTTTGATTTAAGCCTGACGCTAGCCACTTTGGCACAGGCAGTTCCACTTTTGATACAAGCAGTATTAGAAAACTGGAACTGATGCAAGTTTTGATGCAGGTTGCTTGTTGTATCATTCTTTTCTGGCACAAACACCTTGGGCCAAATTTTCAAATGCTGTTTGGAAGGATGCAGTTTGCATCCTACACAGGAATTGCATCCAACACAACTGCGTCAATGTGGCTGCGCTGTATTTTCAGAAAAACGTTATTTGTGTCCAGGAGCAGGAAAATGACATAGGATGCAATTGCATGACAAAAAAGGTCCCAAAGCAGTCAGATGATGCAGGTGTGGATGCCATCCAGGACAGAGTGCACATTGCGGTACAGCTTAAAATCAAAGGTGGAAAATGGCAGCACAGGATGGAAAGAAGCAGCCATGCAGGAAAAAACTTCACCCAGTAGGAGACACACATATTAATAGAGGAGGTGGAAGCCCAGGAAGCCCTCCTCTTCAGCTGAGGTTGGGGGCAAGGCCCAGTGATTGAAAAGAAAGTTGACATGGTAAAAAGTAGCCACCCAGGTGAATGCAGTGAGCAGGCTGAAACGCTCAGTACATGAGCTACAGAACAGGCACAATGACCTCACATGGTAGTCAAAGGAAAAATTGGCATAAATCCACCAGAACCATCTGGCTATTGAAGGAAGAGCACCAGACACAGTAAAGCTCAGCAGCCAGGAAGAGTGGGTGGCATCCCAGTTGAACAGGAGGAGCACTGAAGTGGATAGCAACCTGGACACATCTAGGCTGTGGAGCAGGGCAGGTCAGTGAGAAATAGAACTTGCATAGTGTTGTGCATGGTGTATAACCCACCTGGTGCCACATGGCCTGTGTCATGCATGTGTGAGCCACCCACCACATGCAGGGCCAACAATGTGCAGCAGTGCTTCACACCTGAGGGTGTTTGAGGGGGTGGCATGGGCTATGGAGTAGAGCAGAGCCCCAGGTACAGCCAAAGGTGGTGGGTATGAAGCTGTGGGTGTGAGGGATCCAGTTCTAGGGTCCCTGTTGGTGAGCATATGTGAATAAGATGTCATGGTGCACCCCTGTGTGACAGGGTGCAGCAGTGGGCAGGGAGTCAAGCATGGGCACTGTACTGGGTATATCAGCCTGTGAGCAGTGTGCAACCACCTGACACAAAAGGTGATCAGGGCCTGGACACACTGTAATGTGGTGGCCCCTTAGGTGCTGTTTGACGCAGGTCCCCCTCCCCCCAGGTAAGAGTAGTGTTCCCAGCCCATGGCAGGAGTAAAAGCACTGTGGGATACACGCATGACATGCATACACATGTCATATGTCCATGTAGGTAGTGTGGACACTAGCATGTTAGTGCTGTTGAGGGCCATAGGAGGTATGGGCACAGTGGAGAGGCAAATCTGAGGTCTGGTGTGAGAGTCACCATTGTATATGTTGCAAGCCATAACAGGAAGCAATACATGCTGTACAAGGCATGCGTGGATGCATGTAGGACACATGGATGGCACACACCACAGGTAATCATATGCCCTACTGTCAGATGAGTCATAAAGGGGCATAGGCCCACATTGTGCCCCTAATGCCAGTGCTGTGTTTTGGGAAAGTGACTGTAAACAACTGAAGTCTAGTGTGTCCACAGTCCCTTATAGAAAACTGACTGGTGCACAGGAGGTGTCAGAAATGTCTCATTACCACAGCCACTGGTGTTTATAACTGTTGTCTTCCCTGTTTTTGAAGGTACCAGTGGTATGTAACACCCTGTGGCAGCACATAGAGCAGGGTCCACCTTTGAAACACAACACAGTGGCCATACACAAGAGAGTGACCTAGAAGCACCTGGTGGGGAACCATCATCAAGCAGTGGAGACAGCGACAGAGAAGGCAGACCTGATGACACTGAGACCAGTTGTTGGATGTGCCCATGGAGGATGACACAGCAGCTGTTGAGGAGGAGTAGGAGGAAGAGGAGGAGGAGGAGGATGGCACTGAAAACAGAGGGAGGAACATGGAGGATGACATCCAACACTTATCCCCAACAACATCCATGCTGTAATGTGCATGGACTATGTGGACTGATTGTGCCACAATATGTTGACATCAGAGGAAACAGTGTCATATGAACCATCATCCATTAGGCAGCTCCTTGAAAGTCAACAAAATGCTGCCCATATATATTACCAGCAAATGCACATTGACATGATGGGGTGAAGCTTGCCATCACCCAGGGATTGCAGAGTGTGGCAAGGCAGTAGCAACATCAGACAGACATCCTGCACAGCCTACAGATGTTTTCTGAACATCAAACTGCCATCCTGGACTGGGTGTCAGGTGCCCTCAAGTGTCTAGTGTGCCTACAGGAATCAGCTGGCCAGATGCTAGATAATGCTCAACCCAGACACAGTAATGGCACTGGCTGGCTGCACCAGCCCATATCCTTGGGTGACCCTTCCCGTAGCTCAGACAATATGCTACAGTGTGATAGTGCAGCACCTAGCTGGCCCATCTGTCATGGCCACATAACAGCCCAAGAGGCACAACATGCAACCCTGCCGGTGTGTACAACCCAGGGAGCAATGGCCCCGACCTCATAGGATGGTGTTGTTGCAGACCCCAGTGCCCCTTGTATGACCACTGTATCATCAGCCATCCATATAATGGAGGGTGCAAGCAGCAGGCAGTGAAGACAGTGTCAGTGCAATGCATAAACATGCAGGTATCAGTGGCACAATTGGACCACATGCAGACAGGGGTGCACAATGCAGGAAGCAGGATGCTGATAGTGGTCACTGAGGTAGCAAGTGATCCTGAGTAGATCGGTGAGAGCACATGCAGACATGTGTGTTGTGGGTATGCACAGTGGGGCAGGGTGGCAAGAGTTGGGAGGGAACACTGCACTGAGTAGTGGAGTACATGGGGCAGGCGGGGGGGCTGCCATCTGGGCAAACTGGGCAACTGGGGCTGTGGAGTAACAAGGGACCAGGCTGAATGGGTCGTGGGGGTGGGTGCAGAGGGTGTCAAGGAGTTCACTCGAGGTGGAATTGTATCCAGTGTTGTTGTCAACCTACCCTGTATTGTTCAAATAAATATGTCATGCATTGCTGAAATGTGTGTCTTGTACTCTTCATGTACCACAAACCCTTGCACAACACAGTAGGTGTGCCACAGCAGGCCACTCAGGAACCCCAGAATGACAGCCTGTGTAACTGCCATCTTCCCCAGGGGAGTGGCCAGTGACAACCATGAAGACAGATGCAGCCCACAGCAGGGTCTAACCTACAGCCTTGATAGCATGTGTGCACGGCACAGACTGTAAGCGTTGGTATGGAGCAACACACCCTGACTAGGCATTTCCTGTCAGGTGCACCATGGTTGCATGGCATGGATACCCCTGAGATACACATAGAAACACAGAAACATAGAACTTGATGGCAGATAAGGATCGCTTGGCCTGCCTAGTTTGCCCATTCTTCCTACCTCTTTCATATACCACAGATCCTAAATGATCTGCAGCTTACACTCTTTCTTTCCTATTGCTATGGTTCCCTTATGTCTGTCCTATGCGTGCTTGAATTCCTTTACTGTTTTTTCCCCCACTATCTCTGTTCCATGGATCCACCACCCTTTCTGTGAAAAAAATACTTTCTCACGTTACTTGTAAGTCTACCCCCACTCTGCACAGGGGACAGGTAGCAATCTACTGGTGTACTGTGGTGGTAGCCCATGCGCCGCAGTGCCCACCAAGGTTCTGAACCCCTCACATATACCACCCAGTGTTTGTGAGCCCATATGCCTGAGAGACACATCCCAATGTGACATGTCCACCCCAGGCAGCAGATGGGGATGTGCAATCATGACAGGGCACACATATGTAGTCCACTGCCATGCCTGTGCTCAAGCATAACAATGGGACAAGCACTCATGTTACACAAAGTGGCTGTCGAGCAAGGGCCTGAAGCACCTGTGCTTGGAAGAGCTTAGCATGTACCAATGGTAGCAACCCCCCATCCACCCAGATACACAGCTATGCTCCTGACTGTCCCACCCCTGTAGTAGCATGCACACCATAACAGTGTAAAAAACAACTCAGGGAACAGGGACAGGGAGGAATGGAAACTTCAAAAACAGGTGGGATATTAACAGACAATGGTCCATCATAAGCAAACAATTACTATCAACTGTCCCATCTCATGAACAGTCAGAGCACCATGGCCACTGTACAATGGTCACTGGAGGTAACAGTAGATGGCCTTCTCCATGGCCTCCACCCTGTCCAGTATGTGATGCAGGTCTGATGCCAGTCCCTGGAGTCCCACTTGAAGTATGGCAGCCAACTTGCAGTCATGCTGTCCTGTTGATGGATGCCCCATGTCACTAGCAGTGTCCACCTGTCCATCATCAGTCTGGACACCTTGGCTGACCGTATTGTGCACTGGCACATCTACAGACATGTCTATGTCCCCATTACCTGCCTCAGGACATTGCAGTGTGTCCTCAATGTCCTCCGCCATGCTGACAGTTTGCTCCATTTAGCTGTGGTCTGTGTCCACTTGCTGGCTGTTGTCCACTGTATTGTACTGCTGTTATGGCTAAGATGTCAGGCAATGATTTGCTCCCCCTGTGGTACTGGCTGCAGGGCCCATGCATGCCCTCTCTGTGCTGCTTGGCCGTGGACACCCAAGGTGACTCTGGGTCCGAGAGGCATAGGCCTGTGCCTCACACCTCTTCAGATGCCGAATGTCCCTCTCCAAAGAACAGTGTCATGGGGATGGTGGTCTCTCATGGATGCTTGCACATCATTCAGCACCTGTGGAGGGACAAGAGGGAAGGTATTACTACACAGACCATGACTTAGTATCCCACACAACATGAGTATAATAGTTGGGAGAGTGGAGGTTGGATGGCCAGTGTCTCCCAGACATGGCTGTGAATGCCGTGCACCACATATGCATTGTTACAGGGTGACATGTGTGAGACACTGACCTGTGGCCTCCCACTGTGTGGATGCCAACATGCCTGCCATAACATGACAGTGACATCCAGCAGCACCTACACCGTCCTCAATAGCGTGTGCTGATGGTACATGACAGGCAAGGTACATGATGAGCAAGGCCACACAGGGACATCCCTCCCTCAATGTGTGCTTGTCAGGAGATGTTGATGCAGCCCATAACATGTTCTGGATTCCCCCCAGGGATACCTGTCCCCCACCCACAACAAGACACTCAGACCCTGAGGTGCAGCAGGGCAGCACTGTGCCTGTGGTGTGGATGCAAGCAGCAGAACACTCCACATAACATATTCAGCACCTGCAGTGATAGTTGTGTCTTGCAGGCTGAATATTGTCTCTCACACCCACATGTCCACTGGGATTGCTACCCAGCACTGCTACACAGTTGAACCATTAAAGCCGCACATACCACCCAGTGTCCACATTGCCTGATGCCAGATGGCAGATACACAGGCCACACATGTCACATTGCAGTGTGTTGTGTGCACCAATTGTGCATCCTGCTGGTCACATGTGTCCCTGTCATCGCTGTGGCACAGCAGGAGGGGGACTATGGCACAGTCATGATCTGTTGATGTCATGACGTGTGTTCCATGTGACACAGTGCCAATTGGCCATGATCACCTTCCCTACTTGTGCCACCATGTGACCAATGCAGCTGTGCACATGCTGCACCACAGGGTGCCACAGACTGTGGGAGTGTGATGTAGTGGCCTGCGTGTGCAAAGAAACATAGAAAGATGATGACAGAAGGAGACCAGAGGTCCATCAACTCTGTCCTTGAAGACCTGGGATCCTATGGAATCACATGATCTAATTCACTCCCACCAAGATGCATCACTTTACACTTATTGGCATTAACAACAGGTGTCAGATGTGGTGAGCTTCCCAACTGCTGGTCCTTATTTGTAGATATAATTTTGTTGCATATATCACTTTTTTATGTAATTCTATGTAAGTGTACATGCCACAAAATGCCAGTGTTAATTAAAAGGCACACAGAGAAAAGACTGGATGAAAAAAAAAGATTTTGGCCTTCCTTTGACCTGGAAGGCCAAGTTGCTTGCCAGGAATCTTACAAGTTATTGTCAAAGGCTTTGGGATAACTGATCAAAGGGGTATTTCCAATAGTTAACTGACCAAGGAAAACAGAGGTGAATACAATGTTCAGGAGGTAGCCCTTTTAACTTCAAAAAGCAGGATGCTGTGTTTCAAGGTATTGCCTTTGATGAGATGAAAGAGAAAAAAACAGGAAACATCCTTCTAACAGTCCCATGTGAGACTGTAATATTAGGCGTAATAAATGTTGCCTGGGTGACATTACCATGTGGCAGAACATCGTGTTGGGGAAGTGCAACAGTGACACCCAGTGACCTAAAATGGAAAGGTCAACCTCTATCCACAGAGAGGTACATAAGACCCACCTCAGGGCATTTACACACACATTTTCATCTGGATACTCTGCCTAATACACCAGGAACAAAACTGTTGAGACCCAGTGTGGCTGACAAGGACTAAAGAAACTGAGAACTTCCATATTCTTTTTCTGGATTTCAATCCACTGCAATTATATGGCAGACTTAGCTAACAGCTTTAGTGCATTTTTTTGTATATATTTTCCCATTTTCTTTCTGCATACTGTAACTCAAATTGGTATATTCTCTTTTTAGTTGTAACTGTATTTATTTAAGTATTTTAGTAGAACATTTGTTTTCCTAAAGAAATCTGCCTGCATGAGATTCATATATATGTGTGTTTGAAGTGTAGAACAGTATTAATAATCTGTTACAACTGTTACTTGCTTAGAGCATAAGCAACCAAATTGAGAAAAGTATCTGTAAGAAACATCTGGATAAGGATAGGAAGAATACCAGAGTCTGCAAGAATTTTGAACCAGGCTGTTCCATGTTTCGTAGGGAGAAGGCCAAGCCAGGTTTTACACTGCTACCCCCCCACCACCAGAAGGGAGTTTGACACCTGGGTCTTCCTCCTTTGTGTAATAGCCAAGGAAGGGTTCATATTTGGCCACAAAACTCAAAATTGGTATTGTGCCCTTTTCCAGAGTTAGAAGGATGCCCTGGATCCTCGTGGCAGAGGTGCAGTTGTGACCTCAGCGAGCATTCAAAAAGGACAAGGAGGGTATCCCTGTTCAACCCCTGTCACAGATTGCACTTAAGGTTGGGTACTGTGAGGTCAGTGGGCATGCCCCCAGGAGTGGATTCATACCACCAGACACTAGCCCATGTGTGCTAACTGATTCAAGTCCCATTGAAGGATCCATAATGCCTTGTTGCTATAACCCTACCGCCAAGCAGAGTGTCATCTGCAAACAGTACCTGGCTAACTAAATGTATGTCATTGTACCACACATTACACACAACTGCTCAAAGACTGCATCCTGTGGGCTCAAAGGTTGTAAATCTGATTTGTATAAATAAATAAATAAAACATTCCCTTAGGTGTTATGGGCAGCAGACTGTTTTGTAGTGTTCAGGTAGTACATGTCCTCCTTTCCCAGCATGTTCCTTATTTGTCTCTCAAACATTTCTTTATATGGCCACTACAGCCTCTTGTTTGTGAAATGTAAAAGACAAATTTCAGAATTAAACCAATCAAGTGATAATACTTTGCAACTGCTAATTACTTATTCTGACTGCATAAGTGGGATGTATAAATCTTTTCTGAGACAAGTGACAAGTTTGTGCAGGGAGGGTTGAGTGGGAATTATGTATTTCAGGAATCAGGGACTGCTGACTGTTGAAAGGGAAAAAAGTGCTCATTTCAATTATGAGTAGGTATCTTTAAATTAATAAGAAAATGTAAACTGAAGTATTTGTTTGGCAAAAGAAAAGACATCTGCAGAAATGATGCAACTCTCATAATGGGCCAGTGTGATTTCAAATTGTGTATTTCACCCAAAGCCTGCTTATCATCCTGGTTTAGATTACTGCTATAGGGAGGTACTGAGTCATTAAATGCTTTTTTCTACCTCTTCAACCAGAATTAGTTTTTTCAAAAGTAGTTGTAGTTATAGCATAGCCCATTACCAGTGGACAAAAACCGATCTGGGTTTAAATTTCTTTCTCTGCTCAGCGACATTTTAACAGGATCCATTGTATAAGACCCCAACCCCCCGCCTTGTTTAAGAAAGTGGTAACATCGATATGATCAATAATGTTAGAATCCCAATCATGAAAGTCCCAACCACAGGATGGCTGAGTATCAGAGCTTGAAGCTGATGAGGGGACATCTGAGAAATCAAGTAAATGTTCACTGTTAACAGCTTCCTCCTCACACTGGCCCATCATGAAAGTGACATCATTTATACATATGTCTTTTCTTTTGCTGAAGAAATATTTCAGTTTAAGTTTTCTTATTAATTTAAAGAGCCTTACTCGTAATCAAAATGAGGCAGGGTTGGGGGCAGGTGCAAATGAATGTCATTTGCGCATGATAGATATAACATAAATGCTCTCTGTCACTCGCCTCTGCCCCAGGGATGTCAGCCACCCAGATACTGTGCATGTTGTGGGGGGGCTGGAATTCTGAATCTGGGAAACAATGCTGCACAGTTGCTCTTTTTTTGGGGGGAGGGTACAGACAATGGCGATCAACTTCTCACTCTCTGCTTTTCCCCGTGGATGTCAGTGACAGGCACAAAGACAACCACCGACCTGGTTTTGCTACTGCCTCAGGAAGGTCAACCACCAGTAGCAACACAGGCAAGCACCCAGACTGCTCTCAGTGTCTTGCTCCTGCTCCAGGAAGGTCAGCTGCCTTAGCCACACAGATAGGCATCCACACTGCTCTCTGTGACACGCTCCTGCCCAGCAAATGTCAGCTGCCCAGATACTGTGCATGTTTGGGGGATTGGGGCTGGGATTCTCTGTCTGTCCTATGGGGTCACAGGGAATAAAATGGCAAAGCGGTCTCTTGTTGTTTGAAGTGCTGTCAGGCTAGCATCTGGGGCAAAAAAAGTAGTGCGAGGTGGAGTGGGCCATGGTCGACAGAGGCAGAGGGGATTTTTCACATCTCATGAACTTGTGCGTTTGCAAGCTGCTTTTCTTGTAATCCTACCAAGAGGAATGCAAGGCAACACTCACACAGCCCTAAAAAGTAACTTTATTTGTCTGCTTCAAGAGGGACTTTCACTTGTTGACTTATAAACCAAAAGCTGAAAGGATGGGGTAAACTCGGAAACAGTTTTGCACCTTACAATCTATTCCATAAAAATTGCAGTCGACGATGGCAAAATGCTAAACTTGAACACTGAGCTCATATGTTTTTAAATCAGTTTGAATTTTAAAATCCTTGAGTCTCTTTGTATGAATATCTGAAAGATAAAAATAGAAATGCTTGATTTTAAATGTGAACTTAATTGTCTTTAAGGGTTTTAATAATGTTAATACTTTTAGTCAATATATTTGACCAAACTGCTAACAAATAAATGTTTATATAAGGCTCAAGTAAGCCTAAAAATCTAGAGGCAATGGTGTGGTAGCCCACAGTGTGTGTGAAGGCTACTGGGCCGAAATATGTCCATTCAGACGCTGCCGACAGAGGAGAAGACTTCATCATGAATACAATGATCTGAGGGCGCAACTTTCAAATAGAACTTACTACCCAGGTTAAGATGCTTACAGAAGATATAAAATGTCTACAGCATGATATCTCAAAGACATTGCATGTGGAATTGTGTTTTGGCACAAAACAAAGCAAAAAAAAGTACATTTGATATGTTACTGGGTGCAGATAGAAAGAGTGAGAAATAGGGCTCTTCTAGGCTTACATTTGAAGGAGGGGGATGCCCAGTGATAATCTTCATATGAGGAGGGTAATATAAACTTATTTGTGGAAATGTTTTTATTCCCCTGTTTCCCTCACCCAGATTCTGAAGCATCTTTTAGGTCCAGAATATAAAATTAATATAACTATAGATGAAGAAAGTGCATTATGCTTACCAGTTGTGGTAGCAGAAATACCAACTGCAATAGGATAGCTTAACAATTATATGGCCCTAGGACCTAATGGTCTGAATTTTTGACAAATGTCTCAGATACATTTAGTAAAAGTGTACAATGAGATTTTGGACTCCTTAAAAGTCACTGGCAATATGGTACAATCACAATTCATATCTATATTCAAAAAGGGAATAGTCACAGAAATAAAACAAAACTGGAAGCCTACTGGCCTGCTGAATGTGGATTTCAAACTCTGATGAAAATGTGGTGCTGCCATCTGTCTTTAGTAGTCGGGAAAGTTATCACTCCAGCACATACATGTTATTCTGGGTAGATGCTGTTTTTGCTTAAAAAAATATTTATTGATTTGCATGTCTAACGATTCTGACTTGGCAAAGGGGTGGAAAGGCAGCATCATTTCTGATTACTATGTACTGCATGATACTGTAAGCCATATATGCTGTCAGAGTTTGAATACGGAGTATCATGGTCTATGTAATCATGGCAGTAATTTGATACAAGATTGCTCACCCACTTAAGGTCCTACCCAAACAGGCTGATGCCCCTAGACAAAAGAATGCATTAGTAGTTGGGCCGACCCACCAGTGCAGCAGTTGGATTTACGCTTGTGATGCTGCCAACCTGGGTTCAGGAATGGGCCCCGGTCATTGGAAGGCCGGCCTGGGGGAGAAGGACTGAGTGTCCCCTGGACAGCTCTCTTTCTCTGGGGGGGGGTGTTGTGTGCTCGGTGCTCAGAGCGACACCCGGCGGAGGCTAGGAGCTTCACAACAGCACCAGCGCTGTAAGAATTCAGAGGTGGGGTGGATGCTGGCCATCATTGCACATCCCCACCTCTGCTTAGAGGAGGACAAAATTCACCTACGGCTGTCTTTGTGAAGCCCTGCCCCCAGGGCTTCAATCAGCCTGCCAGCCAGTTCTCTGACCAGGATCAGTGCTTGTGGTGCCGGTAGGGGACTGGTGCCACAACCCCCACCCTCTGGGGGGTAAGCCAGGGGTAACTAAAGAATGCAGACACAATGGGAGTTGGGAGCCGGGGGGGGGCCCATGACCAAGGCAGATGTCGATGGTCTGTGGGTGACAAAAAGTACAGTAATTAAAAAAAGAGTACAGAAGTAGTAGTCCAAATTCATGTACCTTGTACAGAATGAGCTGTATAACAACCTTACTAACTGCATTTTACATCCACAAAATAGAAATGCGAATGCAATGCAGGTGGGTGTGCAGACATTGGGGGCCACCCCACTAATTGCCACCAAGTCCTCTACTCTGCCCAACCCAATGGATACACAAACACTTGCCTCTAAAGACTCACACAAACACAACAAAGATAAAATGTACTAAATCATGAAAATAAAGTGGCAGGAGTCCAACAGATGAAGAAAGTCAAATTTATTGTGAGAATAAAGTGAGAATAAGCTAAGCAACAGCCAAATTCTCTTCCCCTGTGCTTCGGGTCACAAGACTGTTCCTCTGAGAGTGTGGCTAGTTTGAAACCAAGTTCCCATTTTATAGCAGCTTTGATGCATTATAGGTTCTTTCTTAAATTAGCAACTAGCTTAAATATATTTATCTTCATTGACTTTCGGCAGCAAAGTCACTAATATCTGAATTTTATTTTAAAAAGTCAAAAGCCGAGTCTGCCTGATGGTTTTCAGCATTCTTCTCACTCTCTGCTTTTGCCCATGGAGGTCAATGACAGCCACAGAGAAAACCGCCTAGCTGGTTTTGCTCCTGCTCTGAGAAGGACAGCTGCCTGCAGCCACACAGGCAAGCGCCCGCATTGCTCAGAGTGTCTTGCTCCATCTCTGAGAAGTTCAGGCACCCGCAGCAACAAAGGCAAGCACCTGCACTGCTCTCTCTGACTCACTTCTTCCCTGGGGAGAACAGCCACCCAGCTACTGTGAATGTTTGGGGGGGGTGCTGGGATTCTCTGTCTGCCCTATGGGCTTGCAGGGAACCAAGTAGCAACGTGGCCTCTTGTTGTTTGGAATGCCGACAGGCTAGCTGGTGGAAAAAAAAAATTAGTGCAAAGTGGAGTGGGCCATGGTGAACGGGAGGCAGAGGGGACTTTTCACACCTTATGAGGTTGTGTGTTCACAAGATGTTTTTCTTGTAGTCCTACCAAGAGGACTGCAGATCTCTGCTCATGCAGCCGTAATAAGGAGAATCACAGATTTTCATAGGTGAATAATTAATTTATCACTTTGGTTTGGTCCTTTGGTTATGAAATATTTTAATAATGATTTGTGTAATTATTCTTAGAAATGTACTTTTTCTTCATTATAAGTCATTTGTTTCTCCCTGAAGAAGTTGGGTTACCAAAGAAGCATTGGAGTTATGATCTGTGAAGTAAATAAAATAGAAAAAAATATTGTTTTGAAAACAGTACTGTCTGTTCCTTGTATCTATTTAATAATAGGCTATTTGTGAAACTATACTCTTATACTTTTACCTTTTTCGGACCCAGTTGCTCTAGGCAGAACACATCTGGTGTTCCCAATCTAAAATACAGTAAGCTGAAGAATCAGTCTCTGATGCACTGGTGATTTTCATGTCACTATTATGTCCCTTTTGATTTTTAAATATGTTTTGGTACACTACCTCCTTGACACCAGCTCAAAATATGGCAATTTAAAGAAATAATACCATCTCTTTCAATCATTTTTTTTTCCACTCTCCCTTCACCCATTCTACAATGAAATCTCTTCTCCACGATCTTCCCACATTTGCTCCAGTATTTAATCCCCCTTAGTTCCTTCCACCATTCCTTTCTTTCTACTTATGTACTTCTTCCCACCATCCCTGCTGTGTATATATATATATATATATTATAGTAGCACGGTAGTGCTACCATAGTTAGAGTTGAGGAGCCATTTACATGTTAAACCTAAAATGTTGCACCTTAATAACTTTGCAATCATTCAATGGATTTGCCTGACATTTGGAATACACAATCAAGAACAATACATCTTGGGATCTGCCAGCTTTCGTACTGTTCGAATATACGGCTGCGGCATTATTAAGCATGATCTATGTGCACGTTTATGCTTTTTTGGAATTCTTTGCTCATCTCTACAGGTCACACAGTTTATGCGACTGGTCTGAAATCTTCAGGAAACGTGCGACTGGGATCCCTGATGTGCCTTTTGAAGATTTCGTGAAAAAATATTAAACGGTTCAAAAGTTATTCAAAAAACAATTTCCCATTATAAGTCAATGGGAAAAGTAAACAAAAAGTTTGACAGTGTCACAAATGCAGTTTTTACTTTCACAAATGGCCCTATTATTGTCGCAAATCTGCCATTTTGTTTTCAGTTGGTCATCAGAAAAATGCTTGGCATTTAAATTTGGGACCCTGTAGCAACCTAATTATTTTTGTATTCACCTAGTCGGATCCTGAGGATGCTAGGCATGTCTTTATTTTGGGGTAAAACACCCCAGAAATATGTTTTTCAAATTTCTGGGAAAAGTACTTTCACAAAGTACTTTTGCATTTGTGACAATGTCACATGAATTTAAAGCTTTCGCAAAGTTAGACAGTACTTTTCCAGGCTGTGGGAAAATGACAGCAATTATTTGCCACCCTGCTGCAAAAGAATGGTTTGGTCTTTTGGGCTGAAATGTGGAGGAAACGTAGCCAACATCTCATAGATGTGCCTTTCAGTATTTTGGTGAAAAAATATTACAGGGCGGCAAGGTTATGGCACTCCAAAGTTGATGCTTTTTCCCGTAGGATAACATTATGGTGTCCGCCGCATTACAGGAATTCTTTGCTGCCCTGCTGCAAAATAACGGTTTGGTCTTTTGAGCTGAAATTTGGAGGGAAGAAAGCCAACATCCCACAGATGTGTCATTCAGTGGCTTGGTGAAAAACATATTACAGGGAGTCAAAGTTATGGCACTCCAAACTTCTCTTTTTTTCCCATAGGATAACATTACGGCGTTTGTTGCGCCTTTCAGGGCCCGTATCTTGGAAATGGTGCAAGATACGGACTTTTTGTCAGAAAAATGCTTAGCTCCCTAATCAGAGCTAAGCAGAAAACTAGCCAGGAAAGTCATAAATCATACGACTTTTACATTTTTTGTCTACCTCATACGGTTCCTGAGATATAAGCAATTTAGTATTCCAACTCCTTATTTTCTGCACCAAGACCCATTATTATGCATACATTCTTTGTACTCACTGTCTTTCTCTATGCAGCTTTTGGGGAAAACCAGCCTGTGCATTTACATTATTGTTACCGTTACCACTTCCGCTTCTGTTCCATACCCGTTTCACTTACCATTCACATCTGCGCCACCATGTGTGTTACCCTTTTGCGTTTTCTTTTGCGCTTGCATTTGTGTTATTTTTACCATTTGTATCTACAGTACTGTTTCTCTTTCTGTTTCACTTTGCGTCACCATGCGCATTACCATTTGTGTTTGCGGGCACCGTGTTACTATGTGACAAGATATCACGTGGCGGAAGTGCCGCATTACATTCACTGTTTCTCATTATTATTCTCAAAAAGAAGGGAAATTAGAGGCAAAAAACTCTGTTTAATGTATTAGTTAGGGTTGTTCCTCAGCGACAAAAGCGAGGAAATTCAGTGTTAGGGTTGAACGCCCCCCTTGGACCCCCAGCCAACACCCCCAACCAGCATCGGGGTGTGTGTTGTGGTTGTCAGTCTAACTCTCCCCATTCTCCTATACCTCTGCTTCTTTACACATCTGATGGGGTGAGAGTTGGGGCCCTTGGCCCCAACATGCACCGATGCCGGTTAAGGTGTAGGCGAGGAGTCAAAGGGACTTTCAACCATAACACTGAATTTCCTTGCTTTTGTCACTGTGGAACAACCCTAACTAATGTATTAAATGGAGTTTTTTGCCTCTAATATATATATATATATTTTTTTTTTACAAAAACACAGTCTTGTCCCTATAGTTAGAGTTCAGTAGCATGTTTAATGTTAAACCTCAAACTTTGCACTTTTCTTTGCAAATGATCAATGGATTTGTACATAATTTGGTGTGCACTGTTCTGTGGGGCAGTTCTCTTACATAGAAACATAGACTTTGATGGCAGATAAGGAATGCTTGGCCCACCTATTCTGCCCATTTCCCTACCTAGAGGATAAGCTTCAGATCCTATTTAACCAACAGCCTATTTCTTCCTACCCCCAACAAAAATTGCCTTATGTCTGTCCCATGCATTCTTGAATTCTACCACAGTTTTAGACCCCACAACCTCCTCAGAAAGGCTGTTCCAAGCATCCACCACCCTTTATGTGAAAAATACTTCCTCACATTGCCCCCGAGCCGTCCCCTCTATCTTCAAATTGTGTCCGCTTGTTCTTGCACATCTCTTTTTCTGAAAGATGCTACCCTCTTGGACTTTGTTGATTCCACTGAGGTACTTAAACATTTCTATCATGTCCCCACTCTCCCTCCTTTCCTCAAGGGTATACATATTAAGCTCCTTTAGTCTCTTCTCGTATGGCTTCTCTTGCAGACCCTGCACCATTTTAGTTGCCCTCCTCTGAACTGCCTCCATCCTGCCTATGTCCTTGCGGAGATGGGGTCTCCAGAACTGGATGCAGTACTCCAGATGGGGTCTCACCAACTGTCTGTACAGGGGGATAACAACTTCCTGTTTTCTGCTGGTGATACCTCTCCCTATACATCCCAGTATCCTCCCAGCCCTCCCTACCGCCTTCTCGCATTGCTTGCCAACCTTAAGGTCATCTTATGTGATTACCCCTAGGTCTCTTTCCATTTTTGTTGTTGTGGCAAGTTTTGTTCCAATTGGATGTGTGGATTCTGAAATCCAGATTGTGTAAAAAAGTTAAAATCTACCACTTTTTGCAGTTTTTCCTCATTATCTTGCTCCCAGACAGAGTAATATTTTGGTGGGGTTTTTTTTTGGTAGGTACAGCTTGGGTACAGACATGCCTTGCATTTATTTGGTGAAAAAATATTAATCTGTTGCTAAGTGATTCCATTTTTAAATTCTTATTGTTTTCTTGGGAAGATCACTCTCCAGGATAGAGGGAAAACATTCAAAAAAGGATTTGGCTTCATGGAAAATAATCCATTTTCTGTGAGGAGCCAATCCTTTTTTCAGCCTAAAAAAAATCCTATTTCATGAGCTGCCATCTTATTTTTTTTCCACTAACCAAAAAAGCATGGCAAATACATAACAATTTTGTCATTTGTAAAATCAAGCAACAAAACCTAGATAAACAGGTCTTGTTTAGTTAGATTGTAATGTTTGTTTTTTCAAAATTAGGGCCAGAAATACTTTTTCTAGCCACTCAAAATCCTGGGTGCCCAGCTTAGTGTGAGGAGCACTTCCCCCACATTATCTGTATGAGAACAATAAATTTTCTTAACTTCTACAGCCGCAGCTGAACTTGTGCTGCCAGTTGCAGTGTGGACTGTGAGCCCCCTTGGCCTGGTGCCTAGTGGCAACCCTCACCATCTGATCGCCATCCCCATAATTTTTATATTATTCCCTGGTGTCTAATGACACACCCCCACCCTCTGATTACCATCCCAGTAATTTTTATTTTATCCCTATTATCTAGTGGCACCCCCTCACCCTCTGATTACCATCCCCATAAAGTTTGCTTAAGTTCCCGGTGTCCAGTGGAATCCCACCATTCAATCACCATCCCAGTAATGTTTGTTTAAGTCTCTGGTGTCTAGTGGCACCCCCACCCTTTGATTGCCATCCCCACAATGTTTATTTAAGTCACTGATGTCTAGTGGCACCTGCATCCTCCAATGCAAAAAAAAGAAAGCCTGAAATAAAGAAAATTGTCCCTCAATTTTTTTCTAAAACCTTTAAAATGAGTCCCTCACTGATCAGTCCCCCACTCTCACCCCCACCTCCGACTCAGCACCCACCCAGTACACCCCCACACTCAACTAAACAGATCACAGGTTCACAATTTTCTCTCCAAAGACACATCTTGCTGCTGGAACCGATGATTGCAATATGAGAAACTAAATTAAATCTGGTTCACTGTATTTCAATGAGGGTTTCAACTTTTATGGATAACTTTTTTTTTATTTTGACCCCAAATTGTCAACATGGCCTTTTGTGGACCCCACCTCATGAACAATAGGACTGTCATTATGCAACTTCTGCCCAAAGGTTGATTTCTCGGTCACTTGGCAAAATCACCATTGGGTGGGATTTAACAATTTTTGAAAATCTGGGGTCATAATTATTAAAAATGAAGCTGGCCAAGTGGCGCTGGAAGTTAAAGCACTGCTAGCTACACATCATGCCACACTGGCAACCCGGGTTCAGGAATGAGCCTGGGCTGCTGGGGGTCGGTGGGGGGAGAGAGGACTGAATATACAGAGGGCTGCTCTCCTCTGTCAGGGTGTGGGAGGCAAGTCATCCCACATGTTGACTGCCCTGTGGCAGTGGCTGGAGGGCAGTACATGTTGGGAGGCTTGATCCGATATCCTCACATCAGAAGGGGGGGTGGGCATAAATGGAGGGTAAATTAGCCTGGCAGGCTCGATGATGATCCATCGCTCCTGGGGACCATCCCTGGATTCTGGACTGTGTCTCTGGAAGTGGGGGAGAAACTGGTAACTTCCTCCTGACCCTGCCATGGGGGACAATCAATGGGGGAACTACTGGGGACCTTAAGTATGGGAACAGTGGAACAGGAGAGATAGTCCCTCCATCACTAGGGCTGAAGACACCTGCAAGGACTCCAGAGGATAAAAAGATAATAGAATAAACAATATTAAAAATGACAATGTTATGACAATTCATTGCAATTTCACTACGCATGCTGGTAACTTTGGAAATTTAAAATATTCTGACCTCAGATTTTCAACATAGCCTTCTTATTACCCCATCTCATGAATGTCATATCTGTCATTTTTCAAATCCAGGCCAAAATGTGTGGCACAGAATTTCATTTCAGTTGCACAGAATTATGTTTTGGCAAAGACTGGAACATTTTTTGTATGGGGTACATGAGGTGGAGTGATAAGGTGGCTATGCTGACAATTTGGTCACTGCTTTCTTGTAAATGGAAGTGCAGACCCCATAGGGCCCTGTGCTTCCACGGCTACATACATGTACACATCTAACAAGGGATGGGAGTGCAGGGTCCCCCACAGTAAAATAAGGATGCTGTTATACTATCTCAAAAAGTAAGGAAATAAGTTGCAAAAAAACTTTGTTAATGCTCCAGTTTGCAACAAAGCAACAAAAGTTGGGAAATGAGGCATTAGGGTTTCCACCCTAATACCTTACCCTCCCAAATCAGGCAGAAGAGCAGTTGTGGGGTGTACCTTGGGCTTCTCAAGTCAAACGCTCACCCCATACTCATAAAGTCAACATATCTGACCTTTTTCGCACATGGAATGGTGTGAGCATTAGGCTTGAGAAGCCCAAGGCACACCCCACAGCTGTTCTCCTGCCTGATTTAGGAGAATAGGGTGTTAGGGATGGAAACCCCAATGCCTCATTTCCCAACTTTTGTCACTTTGACCCTAATTGGAGATTTAGCAAAGTTTTTTGCAACATAATACACACACAGTATGTGTATTGTAGGGGTGAAGTAACACCTCTATAGTTAGGGTTGAGTGAGAAGTTCTATGTTAACCCCCTAAATTTGCACTTTAATAGCTTTGGCAGCATCTGATAAAATTAGTTAAAGTTTTACATGTATTGGCTAGGAGGCAAGCTCTAAACCTGTGGAAAGATACCTGACTGCACCTTGTGTGGTTTCTGAGAGCTACATATGTCATTTTTCTGTAGATGTCATTTTTTTTCCTATACTGAACATGGGATTTGGGTTTGCTCTCATGTATAGCCTACAGGGAATAGATATTTTTCCCGAAACTTTCAGAGTAGAAGCATGCTATACCAGGGTAGTGCCTTTGGAAGGTTTTGTGAAAAAATATTAAACAGTTCCAGAGTTACAAGGATTTTTTTTGTTTTGTTTTGTTTTTTTCAGTTCTGAGCATGCTCAGTAATGTTTTTGGATAACGTGATACAACACCAGAAATTCTGTGTCACAAAACCATTTTTGGTTTCTCACCCCTTGCTTCTCACAGCACATTTGTTTTCCTTTTGTTGTATTGTGGGGGTTTCCATCTTGTGTTTTCCCCTTGTACTAAAAAACATTGACAATACTTACAAGAAAAGTTGCAGTTTTAAGAAAACAGGAATCTGAACCAAGCCAAATGGAACCCATTTAGCTAGACTCTGATGTCTTTATAGTTCAAACTATGGGAACAGCAATGGGAACCAGGATGGCTCCACAGTATGCTAATCTTTTTATGGTGAATTTGGAGGAGGATTTTCTAAGGCACTGTACACATAAACCACTCACTTATTTCCGTTAAATTGATGATTTGTTTATAATTTGGACAGAGGGCACTAACACACTTAAAGATTTTCATCGGGAACTTAATAACCTCCACCCAACTCTAAAGCTTTCTCTAGAATATTCTGCCACAAGTATACATTTTCTGGATACCACTGTCACTATTAAGGATGGAACCCTACATACCTGTCTTTACAGGAAACCAAAAGACAGACAGAGATACTTACACAAGAAAAGTAATCACCTAAGCCACACAAAGAAATCTGTCATATATAGTCAAGCACTTCGGTATCACCGCCTCTGCTCAAATGAGGAAGACAGAGACACACATCTGGCGATGTTGAAAAACACGTTTATTGAGCAGGGACACTCATCCAGGGAAATTGACAGAGCAGTGGAACGTGCAACACAGGTCCCAAGAGAACAGCTACTGCAATATAAGGAATGGACGACTACCAACAGAATACCATTAGTAGTCACATACCATCCTGACCTTGAACTCCTACGTAAGATTATTAAGGATCTCCATCCAACAATTAGTGAGGATGAAACCCTTAACTGTATTTTTCAAGAACTACCACTACTATCTTTTAAACAACCACCTAATTTAGCCAACCTGATTATTAGGAGTCACCTTGAACCGGAACAGAATACCATGACATCATATGGTACACGACCCTGTCATCAACACACATGTAAGACATGTAACGTCATTTCCACTTCAGACTGTGTGGTTACATCACAAAACAGACTATTCAGGATACAGGGGAATTATACATGTACATCAAGTAATGTGGTCTATTTTATCCAATGCAAGAAATGTCCTCACACAGGTTATGTGGAGGAGACAAGCCAACAACTCCTCACTAGAATGAATTCACACAAACATTCTATTAATCACAAGATGATTGAGAAACCAGTAGCCCAGCACTTCTCCCAGGATGACCACTCAATCTCAGGTATGTCTGTGATGGTCTTGAAAGGACATTTCAACAGTACACAACAGAGACGGGCTTCTGAAATTAGACTTATTTTACTTCTCAATATGGTGGCGGATGGACTGAACATTGATGTTGGTTATATGACACATTATTCCACTTAAACTTACACAGACCTTTACTTTAAAAGATGGACATAAACACTTTAGCTCTTCAGTGGGCCTTTGATTTTGTAAGTTTATGGTTATCTACATGTTGACTTCTCACCTTAACACTGTGGTGAGTGCGTTTGAGTGTGTGTGTGTGTGTGTGTGTGTGTGTGTATACTGATGTATGTATGTATGTGTGTGTTTGGTGTGTGTTTGGTGTGTGTTGTGGTTATGGTGTGTGTGTGTGTTTTGTTTGTTGTGCACGGTGTGATCCGGTGTGTGTGGATTGTGTTTGTTATATTTGTTGTGTGTTGTGGTTGTGTGGGGTGTGCAGGTGTGTGTGTGTGTGTGCGTGTGCATGTGGGGTGTGTTGTGGTGTATGTACACACATATGTGTGGGGAGAGCATGGCATGGGGCAATTGTTATGTGGCTAGGACACTTAGTTTTCACATAGTGTACATTTACTTCCTTCTATTAGTTGTCAGTGGTTGGATTACACACTGTCACATTTTTAACTGCTCATATTAAGATGCATATCTCATTTACTTGGGGGTTCATAAAAGGTATAATTCCTTTGGGTTTTCATTTAGATTCCTTAGACTGATTCTGTGCATTTTTGTTATACACGGATTCTGTGTTGAAATCTGCACTTATCAGGCTCATGGTCTCGTTTTCTTGTGGGTCCTTAACAAGTATTTTTTTATTTGGCACTTACACTTACAAGTGATACTTTCATGCATCATGTATATATGTGTAGGTTAATTTGAGGCTTGTTTTCAACTTGCAGTTATACCTAATTTCAGGATTTTGTCTCTCATTATCTGTTCTTTAATATACCAGGACAATTGAAATGCAAGTTGTAAGCTCATCTTACATGTATTAGAGAGAATGCCACTCCAAGGTTTTTTTTTAACACTAGAATGCTTTCTTGGCATACTGAGACATTTTAAAATTTATGTGACAAGAACTCTCTGACTGTAGAGAATTCTTGATAACCTTTGCCCTTCTGAGGCTCCTCAGTTAAAGGCATACTGGTGTTAATTAGCTTCTCTGACATAATCTTCTGTTATGTTTTAAATGTATATGTTAAACCAATGAGAATTATTTCTGTTTTTTCAATATAATCTGGTGTTAATAGTATGGGATATTTGAAAAAACTGCCACAAAGCTTCTGAAGAAGGACCTAGTTGGTTCGAAAGCTAGAGCACTTTGTTCTTTTCTGTAACATCTATGTTGGTCCAATAAAAGGTATCAAATCATTTGTTTCTGGATCTGTTCTTAAAAGGACCAATACGGCACCTACAACACTTTTCTGCTCTAAGGAAAGAAATTCTGAATCCTTTTCTGAAGAATATAAGAAATCACAATATGATATAAGGCCTCAGGAGTTGTCTGCTTTTGCTGGAAATTGAAACCACACCAAACTTGCCGGATCCAAAATAAAATAACAGCTGTCATCAAATTTAAGTTACTGGCATGGTAAGTGTTCCACTGCACAGGATAGAGACCAAAAAACAATTGTGGAGCAGTCCAAATAGAAAAAGCATGACCCTTCCATCCCTGATACCAAAAATCCAAAACTTCCTTAATAAAGGGACAATCAAAATATGAATGCTCTTGTGTCTCAATCACCGCTTGATATGTCTTATGAAGACAATACCTCTCGGCCATAGCAATGTGCTTATGATTCCCTCTCATGTTTATCTTGCCATGAACCTCCAACCACACCAAATACCACATGGATTGTGGAATTCTTTGATCAGTTAATCTAAGACCTAGTGCCTGCAGTTCCTGGTCAGTGAAGGAGGGAAACGGATTGGCCTTAAAAAAATCCAAGAATAATGAAGCATATAAAGCCTTTTGGGGTTGGTGTATGATATCCAAAATCTGAACATCCCATTTATGAATTAAATCAAAAACAATACCCCAGTCCATAGACAAAGTTTAACGCCTTTTATTTTTATGAATAAAAGAAGACTGCTACCATTCAAGTAAAATATCCTGTATGCTCTTCTGAACCCACACCACCCATACTTTATCTTGATGTAAGAGAATAAGTTTTAAATTTGTAAAAAGAAAAATAGTAAAAAAGAATACTATTGGATGAAGCATTCTGAGGCATCCAAATTTAATATCTAAATACAAAATATTCCATTTCACCGGATTCAATCTACTGCCCCAAAAACCCGTGAAAAAATATGCTAGCAAAGCCATCTCAAATTTCTTGGGGGGTGGATAAATATGGCTAAGGAAAAGAAACATAGGTAGTAAAAAAGTTTTAATAAGGTAGATCCATTTCTTCTTCACCATCTTCCAAGTACCCCAGTTACTAACCCTATCCCTTCCTCAATTTAAGCACAATTCCCAATTATATTCTGCCACATTACAACAGCCAAAATAAACACCCAAAATCTTTCAAAGGAGAGTCAGAAATAATAATACCCCCTATGTTATCATCTGCCAATGAAACATCTGCCAAATTCTTCTCCTTATTTATGCTAGAACCCATAACGGAGACAATAGACACTAATACTCGAAGCAATACAATCCTAATGACCACAGTAGGAAAAACAAGGCATAAATCATCAGCATAACCTATTGTCTGAACTTCCCCCAAATCTGGACAGGAAATACCATGTAATAAGGGCGATCTATTCAGTATTCTCATTAGAGGATCTAAAGCTAAAACAAATAAAATCTGGCTGAGGGGACAGCCCTGCCTAATACCCATCCTAATATAACATTGTGCACCCACCCTCCAGTTAACAAAAGGTAAAACATATGCCAATGAATGATACATCTGAATCCAATTTTTAAATTCAGTAGGAAAATCATAGGCAAATAAAAGCTGCCAAATAAATTCCTGGGAGAGCTGATCAAAAGCCATTGCTTGATCAATACTAAGCAGATACCCACTGTGTAAACCACCAGTCCTTGCTGAAAAAAGTTCCCTCAGCAAGATTAGAGCATATTGAATAGACAGAGGGAGGGCAGTTCAGGGGCAATGTGAGGAAGTATTATTTCACAGAGAGGGTGGTGGATGCATGTAACAGTCTTCCAGAGGAGGATGTGGGGTCTAAAACTGTGGGAGAATTCAAGAATACATGGGACAGACATAAGGCAATTCATGTGGGGGGTAAGAAGAAATAGGCTGTTGGTTAACTAGGATCTACAGCTTATCCTGCAGGTAAGGAAATGGGTAGACTAGGTGGGCCAAGCTGTGCTTATCTGCCATCAAAGTCTATATTTCCATGTTTCTAATAGAACGATGGGGCACCGAGCAATATTGTGAGCAATGAATTAAATATGGCAGAACTCCCAAGAATCGATTACATAAAAGTTTGGAAAACATCTTGATGTCTGTATTCAAAAGAGTGATAGGTCTCCAGTTGTCAATCACTGTTCTAGCCCCCTTTTTAAATAAAAAAATCATCAACCCCTCGTACATATCTGTTGAAATTCTATCCTCCAGAAGAAAGGCATTAAACATCCATACCAGTGCACCTGGGATAAGTTTCCACACAGCCTTATAGACCTCAGCTGGAAGACCATCAGACCCCAGTGCTGTGTCACACCTCAGCCCTCTAACAACCATGTCCATCTCATCAAAAGTAAAATTAGAAATTAAAGCAGCCTTTTGAGCTGGCCGGTGGCACTGAGGGTTGAGGTGCTGGATGCCACACCGCGCACCACGCCGGCGACCCGGGTTCAGGAATGAGCCGGGAGTCACCGGGGGTCGGCAGGGGGGGAGAGATTGAACATCCAGAGGACTGCTTTCTCTTCCCTGGGGTGGGAGTGGGAAATGCTTGCTCACGGAGCGACCTCTGGTGGTGGCTTGGGGTTCACCGACTGAGCAGCACGGTGCATATCGGGGGAGGGCAGAGCTACGGTGCTACGTTGCCTTGCTAATCTGAACTTTGCAGGGGTGTGGAAAAAGCAAGAAGGAAAAAAAGCCTCCTACTCACCCGTGGGATGACGGTGGCCCCTGTGTACCCTCCCACATCCCAAATACCGGCCCAGAGGCACCCAAGAACCCCCTCCAGAGGACCCGGAAAATTCACGGGTAAGACCCTTCACACTTAGGAGTAGCCGCCGAGGGAAGGGCGGAATCAGCCCTGGAGACAGTACTGGGGGTTGGGTCTGCCGGTGGTCGCTCAGGGGAGGGAGTTAGGGAGCTGCGAGGGGTTCAGGTTGGGAGTTGGGTGGAGATCCATGTGGGCACTCCTAAAGGATGCCCGGGGTGTAGGATGAATAAAACAAAAAAAAAAAAGCAGCCTTTTGGTCAAAAGTTAATTTTGGAGGTGCCGCAGCTTGCAAGATAGAATACATAGTGTTATTAAAGAGAAAGGAGATCCCAAATTTAACAACAAGACAGAACTCTAAGAAACCCAAAATATCAGACCCCAACATCAACAATCCAGATTTGTCCTTTAAAGCACCCATATGTTTAAGTTGCATGCATTCCTTACAGGCTTCAAATGGGTTAGTCCGTACCTTTTTCCCCATGAGTACCAAAACTTTGTTCCTTCTCTAAGGTAATCTGTTGATTATATTGCAACTGCATCAACCTCAATTTTAAAGCCACAATCTGCTGCTGATCAATTGAATGACCCAACTGAGCTAATGAAAATAAAGCAAACAGTTCCCATCTAATGTGCAAACATTCCTGATGTCTAGAGAAAGCCAGAGCTCGAGACTGCTGCTTAAAAAAAATCACATAACACCATTTCGTTTCCTCCCACCAATCTGTGGGGGAGTCATACAAAAACATAACAGACTCCTTGTCTTCCAAAACCTCTGTGAATAATGAGAAAACCTTAGAATTATCTAACAAACTAGCATTTAAATGCCAAATCCCAGGTCCAGGCAAAGATGAAGGGTGAGGTGAAACCTGCATACGAAGTAAACAGTGGTCAGACATTTCAAATGGCAACACATCTGCAGCAGAGACAGGCAGATGTGTTGACACAAATAACTAATCTATACAGGAATGAAGTGACCCTTTGTAGAAAGCAGACACTGGTTTCTGCTCAAAAGCATTACATGAAGCAGCGAGCTGTAATATGCTGTATAACACATGCATATCACAATAGATTTTCTTATTACCAACCCCATGGAGACTGGTATTAAAATCACCCTCTCCCAAATCAGTTGTTGGCTGGTAAATAAAAAAAGCTTCATTTTGTGAAAAAAGGCTACATGAAGTGCCTTTTGCTGAGGAGCATAAATATTAATCAGGCATCAAAAAAAACAAAAACATTAATAAGATATCCAACAAAAAAGCTCACCCTAGTTCAATGTCCACTAGTTTTTGTACTTGAAAATCAGAACCTGAAAAACAAAAACCCAAACTGAACAAGTATCCTGTCAGAAAGACCAAAGGGAGTTCCCCAAGAACCATTCTGCTGAAGCTTTGCGTAACACTGAATCAGAAAAGAGCCGAGTGTCCTGTAAAAAATAAATATCACAAGGAGTTAACTGTAAGGCAGCGTAAGTGGCTTTACACTTGAAATCTGATTTAATGCTGTTCACATTCAATCTAGCAAATGTTAAGGGCAAGAAAGACATCAAAATTAAGAGAAAATAAAAAACAACCAGCCCAAAAGGCATTAAGTAAGTGGTTTCTTATTAACCCTAGTAGAACATTTCTCAACAGTTGATAGAACATCCAGAGCAACAGGAGGTAATTATTCCAAAGGGGTATCAGATTGAGAAGGGCAGACAGAGACTTCCGAATCCTCACTGTCCATAATATCACCCCAAGATTGTAAAGGATCACAGTGATTAGACGTGGGCATAGAGCCAGGTAACTGAGCTTTTAACTGCAACCTCTTCGAGGACCTTTTAATCAAAGCTGGCTGGAAAGCCACAGTTTCACTAGGGAGGTGTTCCACTGGATCAACCACCGCCGCCACAAGTGGTGCAGGAGGAGGGGGAGTCAAAGTCACATCTGCAGAGGGTATTGTAGTTGGAGGACAAGAAACAGGGGCAGACGAAGCCTACACAGTCATACTTGGTCGACTTGATAAAGTCGAAAATGAAGTCTGAGGCTTCTTCAGAGTAGTATGTTCTTTAGTGGCTTTATAAACATAGAAATCATGTTCTATATAATTGGCGGAGTTATGCACCGCCCAAGGACATAAGGAAAATATGTGATCATTCACACCACAGAGATTACAAGAAGGAAGACCACACATGAAGCAGCTGAGTGACCTAGGGTTCCACAGTTGGAACATTTCATCTGGTCACAGTCAGAATTGAGATGCGAGGTAGATCCACATCTATAGCAGGATCGAGGCTGGCCCAGATAAAACAGAATACCCCAATCTCTGCCTAAATAAAAACAATTAGGCAAACGTTTTATCCCATCTTCCATGAGAGTAAGCCGGACTGAACATTTCCAGCCCCCTGTCCAAAAGCCATTATTATCGATCAGGACTTGAGACAAACCATTAACTGTACAACGTTTTTCCAGCCAGTACACAATATCCAAAACTTTAACCCCCTCATTTCTGAATAAAACAGTAACCACCTTAGCAGTGGGTCTAGTAATTGGAATAGCCGTAAAAGGCTTCCAAAGGGGAGTATTCTTGACTTCATAATAGGCAGCCCAGAATTTGTCCAACAACCCAGCTGTTCAAAAACTGATATCGAAGTTGTGGTCACTGGAAGTGTGGATGAACGCGTAAACTTCAGCTAGAGTGAAATGAAGAGAATCAATAATCAGGTTTTTCCCCACATAATTCCTGTCCAGTTGCAAGTCAAGACCATCTCTATAATAAAGTCTAACCACAAAGTGAAGTCTAGCCACCTCCTCAGGTTTACAAAATAAACCTGTGTAGCTAGGAGGTTTGGCCTGAGGCCAAGATCTACCAGGTGCAGTAATAGGTGTAGGTGACGAAGCTGTTAATGGAACAGGAAAGGAATGAGAAGACCTACCTTGTCTCTGGCACTAAGAATCAAAAGGCTGCTGGGACAAGGGAGAAATAAGTCCCGTATCATCAGTAGATCTCTAGTAGGATCTAGGGACTCTGACTGTCCATCTAGCATACTCACCACATCTGACACAGAAAGAACCACAGGGCGTGCCTCTCCCAGGAGAACCTCCATCTCAGGTGAAGCAGAAGAATGCAGTCCATCCACACCCATATGTAAAACATCTCACTGATGAGGCAGAGATAAGGACTTTCTTTGCATTCCAGGAACGCCAGGCGGAGGAATGCTAGGGTCAGGGATTTAAATTCCATTCTGAAACAACCAGCCAACCTTAGCCAGAGCCTGTCTGGGACACCACCCAGAGGCAGCCAATGAAAAAGGTAATAAAACAGAATCCTGAGATAAACCAGGTGAACCAGGAGGCAAAGGATTCAATGTAGAAACAGTATGGTCCACGTCTTGAAGCAAACTTTTTTTTAGCAGCATAACTGTAGGGCCCTGTTCAGTTCTCTTATGCTTTTTCTCATCATCTACCACCACAGGTTGTACCATATCTTGATCCGAACTTAATAAATCTTGCAACTGTACAGTAATTCTCTTTGCACTATCTCCTGATGAAACAGGTCTGTATGAGAAAAAGGGACTGGCACATTTTCCAATGATGAACTATGACCAGAAACTAGAGGTAGATCTCTGTGTAGAGAGCTCTGAGAAATACAGTCTTCCTGCTGTCCAGTCTCCAGTGGACTGGGAAGATCCATGACCATCACAGGCAGAGGTTCCCCCTACTAGAGAGTAGGGGAATTTCCCCTGTGTCCTGTCCAAATTTCCCTCATTCACTAAAAATACCACCAACAGCTTAATCTGGTTCAAGGTCAGTTGGCATTCATCTGTATCACCCTCTCCCAGGTCGTGCCTAAATATAGGCAGGATTTATCTAGTGCACTTACCAGGTCAACAAAAACTAAATTAAATGAATAAAATAAATGTCTGTCTGTTTGTCTATCCTTCTACGTATCTATAGTATCTCTTTATTTAATTTTTAAGCAACAAAAGTATTGAAATGTGATGTTAGGGTTTTCAACCCTACCTCTGCATTTCCCCCTAGCAGCCAGAGGGGGGCAAGGCAACACAAGCAACCACAGACATCAATCATCAGGTAAGACAAACAACATACAACTTTTTCACATGACACAAGAGACATCCATCATTATGGTCCAGTGTTTCTGTAGCCATGGGTACATGCCACAGGTGTTTGAAGGCAATTGGCAGCTGCTTGCAATCATCCATGTGGGCATGGAAGCACATGACTCTTTTGACTTCTGGGGCAGCATAGGTGCCTTTGGCATCTGAGTGAAAACATCTGCACTTCCCAGGCAGTTGACGGCACTTGGCTGTGCCTCATGCCTCACAGCCCATCTGCAGCATGTGGTAATTTTGTATTACTGTGCACCCTGTTGTGTGCTATTACTTACTTACTATTTACAATGTGATCCAATGGGAATTTTATATCACACTTTCCAGGGGGTTGAAGGCACTTGGCTGCACCTTGTGACTCACAACCCACCTGGAACATGCAGCAATTTAGCACTGTCACGCACCGTGCTGTGTGGTATTGCTACTTAAAATTTATAATGTGATCCTCAGGGAATTATATACTGCACTTGCCAGGTGGTTGACGGTACTCAGCTGCACCCTGTGCCTCACAACCAATCTAGGACATACAGCAGTTTATCATTGCTGTGTGTTATTGCTTATTTATAATTTTCAATGTGATTCCATGGGAATCATATACCACACTTCCCAGGTGGTTGAAGGCACTCGACTGTGCCTCATGCCTGACAACCCACCTGGGCTGTGTGGTAATTAAGCATTACTGCACATCCAGTCATGTGTTATTCCTTAGTTAGAATATACAGTATGATCCTATGGAAATTTTTTACTGCACTTCCCATGTGGTGTGCAAATGTGAATTTGTATATATGGCTACAGAAGCAATGGACCATGATGATGATGGCTGTCTCTTGTGTAGTGTGCCATGTGGAGAGAGTTGTTTGTTGTTTGTCTTAACTGATGAGGGATGTCTGTGGTTGCTTTTGTTGCCTAGCCCTTTTGGTTGCTTGGGGCGGGGGGGTAAGGAGTTAGAACCCTAGTATCACATTTCCATACTTTAGTCACTTTAATAGCAACCCTAACTGATGCATTAATCAGATTTGTTGCTAAGAATGTCTTTTTGAGACAGTATAATTGTATCCTCATTTACTTGTGGGGCTGCAGGGTCCTCTGGGTCCTGTGCTCCAGTCCCTCCATAGATGATGATCCTCATTGGCCTATGGAACCGAAGGGCCCAGAGGGCCCTGCACTCCCATCCCTTCATAGATGTGTACATGTATGTTACTGTGGAAGTACAGGGCTTATTTGTACCAGAACAGCAACCAAATTGCCAGCACATCCTTCTTATTATTGCATTTCATGAACATGGTAGTGAAAATTTTCAAATCCCTGCCAAAACATTGTTCCATGGCGCTGGAATGTCATTCCATGGCACAGATGTGAAAACACTGTCGGTGCAGGATTTGAAAAATGACAGATATCACGTTTATGAGGTGGTGTGAAAAAGAGCATAGTAAATTTCAACATATGCACATATCATTGCCAATTTTACATACTTTGATCCCAAATTTTCAGCATACCCTGCCTATGACCCCACCTCATGAACAAGTGTGGTGAAAAGTTTTAAATTCTGTCTGAAAGGTGATTTTGGCAAGTGACTGCAAAAGTACTTTTCGGGCTGGATTTGCATAATTCCACTAACATTGCTAATGAGGTGGTGTCCCAGAAAAGACATGTTTAAAACTTTGGCTATAAATATGCAAAAATAGCAACGTTATATCACAAAGTTGAAAACTCCACTGAAATACATTGAGCCACATTTACCTTACTTTTCCATCTAGCAGTCATCATTTCCAGCAGCAAGATATGTCTTCAAACAGAGACTGGACCTTCATCCTGGGACCTATTCAGGTGAGTGAGGGTGCGTGGGTGTGTGGGGGCCTCGGGGTGATGGGTGCTGATTGGGAGGTCAGGGTCGAGGGGTTGGATCATGATAGGATCATTTTCTTTTTTCTTCAATTTTAAATATAATACATTGTAGATTTTTTTATCACATCAATGAGTATCAGTTCTGAAACTTTGAGTTTTACAGGTGAGTGTGAAGAGGGTGAGAGTGATATTCGCTGTACACTGCATAAAGAGTAAATGAAGCTGAGTATTTCAGAAGTGGAATCCTTTTTTTTCCCAATTATTTTTCCCTCCGGTCACAGCCTGCGGAGCCTTTGTCAGGCATCCTGCCTGGTCCTGCCCGCCTGAGGTTCTCTCTCTCTCTCTGAAGACTCCTCTCTCCCCCCCTCCATCGCAGCCAGTACCCCAGCTTAACCCCTCTGGGGTGGGATCACCCTTCCTCTTGGGCGCACTTCATGTCAGACCCTGGCTGCAGTGGAGGGACCCAGTTGGAGGAACTGAGAGGCTTGACAAGCTGGATCTGGCAGTGGGCAGGGGGGTCAGGTGCCATCGCCTATCTTGCAAAGCTGGGTTTTTCCTGAGTTCTCCCTGTTGCTTCTCTCCACTCCTCCCTCCCTTGCGTGGTCACCCCTGATGTCAAGTGCATGACAACCCTGATGACATCAGCAACACCAATTTGTGCTGTCTGCATACTGCAGCACCCCTGATCTCCATCAGGAGCCACTGGTACACCGGACAAACCCCAGCCATCCCCCCAGGAGAGGAAAGCTGTCTGTTGGATGCTCAATCCTTTCTCTCCCCTGCCAACCCCCCATCTGCCTGGGCTTGTTCCCGAACCCAGGTTGACAGGGTGGCGCAAGGTGTGACATCCAGTGCCTCAACCCTCAGTGGCACTGGCCCGACGGAATCCTTTTTAATATGGTAGGACCCCTGCTTATATTCAATAGTCAGCCTACAGAATTTGAATTTCCTAGCAGTGACAGCTTTTCAAATAACCCTTGTGCTCTCAGTTTGTTAATTGAGTTTGGAGGGATGCTGTATGAAATGAAGGAGTGGAAGTCTGCAGTAATATGATTAAATATTAACAAAATGGCAAAACTGCGCACTTCAGTACAAATGCAATTCATCAACCCTGCACTTTTGAACACTATATATGGTGTAAATGGACCTGATGATTTCAGAAATGCATTCCTTGTTTGTTTGTTTTTTCTTTTGTTTTGTTTTGTAGGAAACTGACTCAGATTCAACTGTTAGAGTATGCTTTTACTGATTATAAGTTTCCTATATTTGAAATGCAAATAGTTGTCCAGGACAACAATCTAGCTGCACTTCCACCTTATGTTGATAAACTAATGTCTGTATGTTTGAGGGGGGGGACTAAATCGGTCGTTGATAACAGAATAATAAAAAAACTAGGAAACTGTGCACAGGAGTGCTTATGCAGTTTGTTAAGTCCTGAATTGTATTTCTGTGTAGTGTTTTACCCTATCTGAATGGCATTTGCACAGTGCTGAACACTTTGTTTGTTGCATCTGGGGAATAAAAAATAGTTTAGTGATTGCATTTTGCTATTTTACTATCTGCCTGCTGACTTACGCTACCCTGCACTGCCTATGGCAATTCATTACAGTGACCTTCTCCCTCATATGTGCATGCTGACAGTTTTATCTGTGCTAGTCCAATTGACATTGGGTGGTAAACTAAAGGATTCCTTTTTTCCCCTGCAACCTGTTTGAACAAGCTATGGAGGCAATGCCTGCTGTGATGTCACAGCATCAGCTGTCAGCTTCAACAATCAGCTCTGAATACAGGCAACTGAAAAGCTCTTCACTGAAGGATATCAGCCTGGCTCTGCATCAGTCACTACTGAATTCTAGCCAGTCTGTGTCACCACTGACAGCTGACCCCTGCTTCCAACTACCCCATCATCACCATCAGGAGAGTAAGTTAGAGACAAGTTTATTTTGTGTGACTTTGCCCCCCCCTTTCCTCCCATCTGTCTGGGAATACATCAAAAGCCCTTTGTGATGTGGTGTTGCCTACAGAATGGAAACCATATCTGGTCAAAATATTCGGCCGTCACAAAGTGGAACTGAGTTATTTCTCTCTATAAATAGCCACAGGCCCATGCCCTTACATCCAGATATAGGGTAGAACAGCTAAAGGGAGACCCACTTGAGATGTTGGCAGTGAGAAAGAGCTCCACAAGTGACATGGTAGGCAGGGGGCAGGGGAGTCACTCAATATTTTTCATCTGGTGTTGCCCAGCTGTTTTACTTTTTTGTTCCCCAGACTGCACCTCCTGTCCATTTGAAAAATGTGTCCTTGTCCTCCAGATTGTGCAATGGTTCTGACTGATTGTAGCCAGGCCATTGAAATGCATATTGTACATAAAACAAAAGATTCTGTTTAAAGAAAACAAATGCTCTAATAAAAGCTTTAGTATTAAATGGGACTCACAGCATGGATTGGGAGAACTGGGATGGTCTTTGGACAGTGCACATTAGCATTCAATTATGCTGTTTTATCAAAATTACACTTACTCTGCTTGATTGCTCCTGTTATGTTTTATATTTAATGTATGTTACCAGAGTCTGTCGGGACTGGAGCAAACTAAATGATAAGTGTGTGTAGAACCCCAATGATAGTGCTTGCACAGATCAGTGATCTGGTCAGTTGAAAAAAAAAATGCAACACACACTCTCAAGTCTTATTTTCAAAGGGGTGTTGAATTTGCCTTCATGCTTTAAGAATTAAAAATGATGTGTAGAACATGTCTTACTGTAATATATTTTTAATTTGTTTTCATGATTGAAAATACATCTGTTTTTCATTCAGATGCACATATTTAAGTAAGTTTTGGTGAGATCTGTTATCCGTGTCAGTATCAGTGGTGAGCAGAAAACTGCAGTTCTCACCTTGTTTCATGAAAAAGGATCCTTTTGCGTGACTCGTGATATGAAAAAAATATATTTTTCATATTATGCGGTCATGAAAAAGGGTTTTAAATGTGACAAGAGACACATTTGGAGGAAAGTTTTCCAACATTAAAGGGCAGAGTTTGCTTAGCGGGTTCCCGATGAGCCACATAGATGTGTTGGGCTCTTTCCAGGGCATCATTTTTGTGGGTTTTGGAATATTTTTTTTTAATGTAAACAAGATGATGTCAAATGAAAAAATACTCCAGTTCGAAACAGGATTCCTTTTCTGTTTCATACAGCTATCCTGAAGTGCTTACTGAGCATGCTCAGAAACACATTTTTCAAAATTTTAAAATTAAATAACTTAAAATTGGATTACTATTTTTACCCCAAACAAGCAAAAGGAACATGTGTGATCCAGACCCTTTTTTACCCTACAAATTCCAAAACAATATTCAAAACAGTGTGGGCTGTAGGTAAGTTCAATGAAAAAAAAAACAGCAAAGTCAATGGGCAAAAAAATCACTTTTCATCTCTCCTCAACTCAAAAACTGTAAATCCAAACAGAACATAACTCAATACATCCAGAGATTTTCACTAGGCGACCGTGCGTGCAAACTGACATGCAAATCCATTGAACAGTTACAAAGTTATAAAACTGCAAAAACTGTGATTTAACATTGAATTGCTACTGTATGTGTGTATATATATATATATATATATATATATATATATATATATATATGGCAACAAACTCAGTTTAATGCATCAGTTAGAGTTGTTCCTAGGACAAAGTAGAAATCTGGTGTAAGGATTATCTCACTTGCATCCCATGCCCACCCACCCCCATCAACAAGCATTGGGGTGTGCGTTTGGATCATCGGCCCTAACTCTCACCCCATTCCATGTGTAAATAAGCTGAGGTGGTTCAGTATAGAAGAATGGGGTGAGAGTTAAGACCAACAACCCCAACGCACACCCTGATGCACACCCTGATGCCTTTTGTTTGGGGCAGGGTGGGCATGGGGTGCAAGGGATGGCAACCCTAACACCAAATTTCCTCCCTTTTGTCACTGTAGAACAACTCTAACTGATGCATTAAATGGAATTTATTGCCAAGAATTTCCATTCTTTTTGAGAATGTGCACTATAAATAGTGAATGGAATGTGGTGGTGGGAGTACGGGGCCTGAAGATGTGAATTTTTGTCACTTGGTTGCACAAAAACTGTATGACCAACTGAAATAAAAATTGGTAAATGAAGACATGTACCATAACCACAACATGTATAATAAATGTTATCTGAATCTGTCCAACAGTTGCACAACGTCACACTGGCAAAACTGTGCAGGAATGCCCAAAATAAAATTTTTGCCACTTTGTTACACAAGAACCATATATTCGACAGAACCAAACATTATTAAAAGAAGACATGTACTACAGCATACCATATATCCAGAATTGTGTGCACATCCATCCAACAGCTGCACAGTGCCACAAGCAAACAACATAACATGCACAATTCAGCAACCGTAAGTGCCAATGACCTGAAAATTGTAACAGTCAAAGATCTATTATAAATCTTTGTACATTCCAAATGCCAGGCAAATCAAAGACACAGTTCAGAAGTTATTGAAGTGTAATGAACAAAATTTTCATTCATCGGAGTGGCATAATTCCACACCTGTTAATGTTTTACACACCAAACCACTGCAAGGCACCTCTATACCACTACTACCTATGCTATACATTTCAAGCTAGTAGTGCCATGCAGAATGCTATGCGCAAAACGTTAACTGTGTCATGCAGTGTCTCTGCAGCGAATTATTTTTCCAACATAAAAACAACATTATTCACATCTCCAGGACATCCACTCAACACCCTCCAAATTTCATGTGAAAACAACAAACCGTTCCAGAGATATTCAATGTTTATGTTTCTGCAACTTTAAGAAGTCTTCTACCACAAAATGGCTGCAATCACAGCAGAAATGCACTAAAATGGTAGACCTGGCAACTGAAAAATCTGTAACCGTAAGGGGGGGCCAACTTCAAATAGCAAAAACTCTGGAATGGAACAATATTTTTTTCACCAAACAAAAACTGACATGTTCCTTAAATACATGTCTTTCTACTTGGCAAGTTTCAGATCAGTCAACCACACAGTGGCTGCATTATGCGTCGTGGTGGACAGTGCAGAAAAATAGCAAAAAACACAACGTTTTGAACTGCACTGTTCAAACACAAAAATACAACCAGTAACGGTAACTCAAATGGTGATGGCAACAGTGCGGTAAAATAAAACAAAACAGTAATGCTAACAGTAACACAAACGCAAGCGCAAATGGTAACGCACACTGTGATGCAAACGGAAACAATAACGCAAACGGTAAGAGAAATGCAAGTACAAATGTAAATGCAAACAGAAATGGTAATACAAACAGTAATGCAAATGCTAATGGCAACAAAAATGCAAACAGTAATGAAAACAGTAATGAAAATGATAACAGTAACAGAAACTAAAACAGAACTTCAAATGGTAAGGCAACGGCGAAGCAGAAGGAAACAGTAACACACTTGACAACGGAAACACTACCAAAAACTCAAATGCTAAGGCCAATGGAAATGCAAATGCAAACGGTAATGAATGTGCAAACAGTAATGCAATTGGAAACACAAACGTTTACAGTAACACCAACAATGACACCAAAGGAAACAGTAACGCAAACGGAAATGCAAATGCAAGCATGTAGGCAAACGCAAATGGTAACACACATGGTGATGCAAAAGTAAACACAGACGAAATCTGTAATGGAAACACAAATGGTAACAGTAATGCAAACTCAAGTGCAAACACAAACACAAAGGGTAACGCACACGATGACACAAACATGCTAATGCAAATGGTAATGGAAACGCAAGCAGAAATGCTGACAGTAACAGTAACGCAAACGCACACCTTTTTTTTCAAAAACAGGTGCATTCAGAAGCACAGTGAATACAAAGAATGTATGCATAATAATGACCCTTGGAGCAGAAAATGAGCACTTGGAATACTAAATTCTTTATATCTCAAGAACTGTATGACATAGAAAACAATTTTAAATCTCATATTATTTATGACTTTCCAGGCTAAATTTGTACTCAGCCCCCTGGAGGGGGACTAAGCATTCTTCTAACAAAAAGTCCGTATCTCAAACTGTTTTCGAGATATGGGCCCTGAAAGGATCGACGGAAGGCCGTAATGTTAGCCTATGGGAAAAATTGTCAACTTTGGAGTGCCGTAACTTTGCAGCCCTCTAATATTTTGTCACCAAACCACCAAAAACCACATCTGTGGGATCTTGGTTTTCTTCCTTCCTAATTGTAGCCCAAAAGACCAAACCGTTCTTTTGCAGCAGGGTGGCAAAGATTCCCTATTGTTTTGGCCACATTGTCACAAAGTACTTTAGCAAATCACGACACTTTCACAAATGAAATCACGAAAGTGTTACATATGCGAAAGTACTTTGCAGCACAACTTTTTACAAAAATTTAAAAAACATTTCTGGGGTGTTTTACCCCCCAAAAAAGACATGGCTAGCATCCTCAGGGCTCAACTACATGAACACAACAAGAATTGTGTCCCTACAGGGTCCCACATTTAAATGCCAAGCATTTCTGTGACCACCAACTGAAAACAGGATGGCTGATTTGCCACACTATAAGGGTCATTTGCAAAAGTAAAAAGTGCATTTGCAACACTTTCGCGTATTTTAACTTTTCCCATTGACTATAAAGGAAAACTTGTTTTTTGAATAACTTTTGAACCGTTTAATATTTTTTCACGAAATCTTCGAAAAGCACATTGGGGAACCTGACTACTTGTTCCCTGAAGGTTTTGGACCAGTCGAACAAACTGTGCAGGCTATAGGAGTGAGCAAATAATGTGCAAAAATGCATAATTTGTGTGTTTCTTGGAACTCTGTAGCTCCACAGCCGTAGATCTGATTGTAACAAAACTTAGCAAGTCCAGAGATCTATGTTTGCTAGACCAAGCAATCCAAATTTCAGACAAATCTGTCATACAGTGGCAAAGTTATTAAGCTGCCAAATTTCAGATTTAACCTTAAATGGGGTACTCAACCCAAACTATTATATATATTAAAAAAAACTGTGCTAATGCACCATTAGGGTTGAAGCATCAAAAGTAGGGTAATCTGACCTTAGGATTCCTAAGACTCCACAGACTCCACACCCACTGTGTATGCAGGAACAGGTATGAGGGGTGTGTTTTGGGGTTGGGAACCCTAATGCTCTTCCCCATTCCATGAGTAAACAAGGTAAGATGCATACATCATAGGAGAATGAGGTGAGTATTAGGGTCTACAACCCCAAAAATACACCCCTAATGCCTAATCCTGCATGCACAGCAGTGGGGGTGGGGTCTTAGGCATGAAACCCTAAGGTTGTATTTCCCTACTTTTGATGCTTCAATCATAATTATGCATTAACAAAGGATTTTGCAATGAATGTTCTTACAGTTTCTGATAGTTTACTTGTTTCCTTATTTGCCGGTTTGGGCCCTGCACTTCCATCATCCATAACTGTCCTTATGTCACAGAGGGATGGCAGAGCCTGAAGTGATTTTCTTTATTTTAGTGTAGGAACACAGGGCCCTTCAGACCCTGCATACCCATCCTTCAATAAATGCATGACCAAATTATCAGCATAGCCATCTTATTACCCCAGCACATATACCCAGCAGAGAAAATGTTCAAATCCCCTATGAAAACATAATTCTACACCATTCTGCATCACAGGTGTGAAAACACATTTTGGAGAGGATTTGAAAAATAACAGCTATGACATACATGAAGTCAGATAATAAGAAGGCTATGTTGAAAATCTGGGATCAAAATATTAAACATTTCCAAGCTTACAAGCAGGCGTACTGAAATTGGGCTTTGGGCTGGTGTTATAGCCTAGAGGTTAGAGGAATGAGGTGTGAATGAGTTTGATACATCCAGCAGACCAGACCTGAGTTTGATTCTCACAACCTCCACTTGCATAATGTGTGACTCTGAGCAAGTCACTTAACCACCAGTGCTCCCAGGTCGCTCCTGAAAACAGGAACATGTGCTAATGGGCCTTACCTGGTTACCAAGGACTAAAATAAAAAAATAAAATTGCAACGAATGGTCATATCTTTGTTATTTTTTCATATTGTGACTCCAAATTTTGAACATAGTCTGCTTATGACCCCACCTCATAAACCCCATAGGTGAAAATGTTTAAATGTGTGGCAAAATGCCATTACGTGCCACTGGTGTGAAAATATATTTCAGGCAGGATGTGAAAAATGACAGCTGTACTGTTCAAGAGGTGGTGTGAAAAAACGGCTATGTTGAAAATTTGGAGTGAAAATATAAAAAATTATCAAAGTTACACATGTGGGGGCGTGGCAAATGCTCAACCAAGATGGCCACTTAACCCCACAGCTCCACTCGCCTAAGAGCCTAGAACCCTAAATTGATATCTTCGCTGGTGGAATTTTAAGGAGGAAAGCAAATCTTCAGCGATCTGAAGGTATATTCTAATAACTGGCTGACTCCAGGACAAAATGGATCACAACTGAGCTAATTAAGAGCGAACGGAGTTGCAGCTCTGGCAGTGAGGCAAACAGTATGGTGCACTCACTAAAAGAGAAAGAAGAACCCTCTATCAGAGAGAGATGTTTGTGACTATTATGGCTAGCATTGATACACTTACTCTGGCAGCTAATAACTCTGCCTTTTCTATACAGCAGATCAATCTCAGAATCGATGCAGTAGAACAAAAGACCACTGTGCAGGATGACGCACTCCAGAATCATACAGCTATCATGATAGAACAAGCGGCCCAAATTCAGTCTCTACAAGATAAAGTAGAGAACTTAGAGAACAGAAGTCGTTGTAATAATTTGCACCTTCTTGGCTTTCCGGAGGGCTATGAGGGTGGGAGGGTGCTACCTTTTCTACAACAAGCACTACCAGAGATTCTGCAATTACCCCAGGGCACTAAGATCATGATGGAACGGGCACACCATACGCTGCAACCCAGGCCGGCTCAAGGGGAAAAGCCTCGCCCGGTCATAGTTCGAATTTGGAACTTTGCCGAAAAAGAAGCAATCCAGACATGGGCTAGGGAACTGGGGCAACTCCGTTGGAAGAATCATAAGATTAGGGTCTTCCAGCATTACTCAAGAGAGCTAGCAGCCCAACATAAAGTCTTCTCCGAAGTTCATCGGAAGCTACACGCGCTGAATATCCCCTTTACCCTGAGGAACCCTGCAACGTTACAGATATCTGTAAATGGAGTGGACCACCAATTCTCGACTCCAGATGTGGCCTTGGCCTTCATTGTCAATACGTGGCCGGCCGGCCCGAGCTCCTTGTCTTCTGCGCGGGCGAAAATAATTCTCAGCAGCATCTGTCTAAAGGGATTCTTTTGAAACCTCTCTCCCCCCTGCCCCCCCCCCGGGTGAGACTGGAACCCAGAAACACGAAAGTTAGGAAAAGGCTGCCAACCTCACCACATTCCAAATGGGGCCATCCACAGGAGAGGAAAAATGACTCTGAAATACAGGCCCAAACCTTCATGATCTCTGCTGAAGCCGAAATAGAATATGTTAGTCCGTATTTTGCCCACAATCGGTTTTTGATTCTGAGCGGACTTCCCGATGCTGAGTTGTGTGCTGAAATGGACACTGAAAGTGGAGATCTGGACCATGATATTCATGAGGAAACACACACCATTTGGGCCCACAGTGCGGAGACAGAGTCGGGGTTACCTCCATTAGACCTTCAGGCTCCAGGCTCTCCCCCAGAATGAAACTCCGAGTGAGATCCCACAAAGGCAAAACAACTAAATCCTCCATGAACTATGGGAATCCTCAATAGCCTAAACTGTTTAATTGCCAGATAAGTATCTCGGGGCTGTTGGTTTAGAGGCATTAGAAAGCGAGGGGTGGGGGGCACTGAGGGAGAACTGAGGCCTATATAACTAAAACAAACTTTGGTCCAGTTAGATATAGGGGGCTTATTTTAGCAGCAGATAACACAGCTTATATTGATGCAGCCCCAGTCATGTGTCTGTTAGTTTCTTTTGGGTTGAATATGTTTTTATAGATTGTGAAGTCTATAAATAAGTTAAAGCAGACTAATGTATAATGAGGTGGCTGCCTTGGGATTTATGTTGGGTGGATAGGATTGCTAGACAGTATCACTGGTATTGTCATTTTCCCGTAAATAACTTATTGGTAACCCCCATTGCTCTTCTACAAGGCTCACCACTTTCTATTAGGATGACTCTAAGGTCTTCTCTCTGATCTTTCCCCCCTACACTGGTCTAAGAGGGAGCTTTGATCAGTCTGTCCTAACAGAGGTCCACTGGGAGCGTAGTCTATCCTTCGTGGACCCCATTTTGCACATACTTTATGGTCCCCACGACTGCAGAGACTCACCTGATCTTCGCTTTTTTGTCATGGCATACCTTCTCCCGGAATTTGTACCTGGCAATATCTCTGGCATTTGGAGCAGCTTCTGCCAAATAGTGGTACAATAAAGGGAGGAGAAGTGCTGTAATAGAGTACAGATGCTGGATCTGACTCAGTTCTAATATGTGCGAGTGGGCTTTATTCGAGACTGTGATGCCATATAGCTATATAGCTCCTGCGCCAACCCTCCAGTGTAGTATCAAATTACCTTATATACCAGGCATTCCTACCCGATGCTAAATTTTATTACTGTGAGGGACAAGGCAGTAAAATAGGTTCACTTTCAAGCTGCCTACCATAAAGTTATGATAGAAATGTTCTAAGCCTGTAGTGTAATAGAGGATTGTACTCAGTGGTTGTTACAGTTATAAGAGCTGTTTTTCTGGTTGATTTCTGGGTTTTTTCTTCTCTCACCCTCTGGCTACTTTGTGGGATGATATTTTATAGGGAAGTCTCAGAGACCAGCAGACTCACACTTCTGGCATCTGCATTTTCGGGTTTATACCAACCTCTGCTTATGGTAGACTGTTGCTAATAGATAAATGAAGCCTAAGAAGGTTAGGCTTATTGATATAACTGGAGTCTCTGCCTTTATTTTGACATACAAATTGTATACCAGTTTAAGAGCTCTGGTAATGCTTCTCACCTCCCCACCTGAAGGATTTGCAGGCAGATCCGGGTATGGCTCTTGCAAGAGTTGGACAGCTGCTTTCTCTGACTTTCATCTTTCATGCCAGATAAGCTAGTATAAGCAACTTAGCAATAAGGTGTTCTCTTCCTTCTTGGGAAGCTTTGTTCCCCACCCCCAAGGGCGATAGGGCATACCAATGGCTAGGGCTCTAGCTGGTTTAGTCCTACTGCAACTCCTCTACTATTTTGTAGGATAAGTTATTTATTTAGTTAAGACTCTTAGACAGTATATAGTATCTATAACATTAATAGATAAACCCATGTCCACTTACAAAGTTTCCTTGAAGGGATAGGTCAGTGACCCCTAGTTACCTAACATACAGGGGCACCCCTACTGTCTTTCTCCTTTCCTTTTTTGTCTCCCTGTTATATCCCAGGGACCCTTAAACACAATGTCTGATATTGTGATACACCCATGGAATGTCATGGGGCTAAACTCCCCAATAAAATGTAAGAAGGTTCTGGCTCACCTAAAACATAATCGTTCCTAAGTGGCCTTCCTGCAGGAGACTAAGTTCTCCGGGGATGAACATATCTGTATGAGGAAAGACTGGGGCAGTCAACAAGTTCACTCCAATGCCCCAACTAGGAAGCATGGGGTTCTCATCCTTGCCCATAAATCTCTCACCTGGACACTGAAGCAGACCCTTTCAGACCAAGACGGCAGATGGATAATAGCTACTTATAATATGACCACAGGTCCACTCACCCTGTGTAATATATATGCCCCCAACGAAGACACCCCTCAGTTTTTTCATAATCTGGCAGAGATAATTCTGGAATTCAACCCCCCAAACTGCCCCCTGCTTATTGGTTGGGATTTTAACCTCACACTGGTACCTCTCCTTGATAGGAATGATGGGGGGAAGGAAGCACACCTTAGAAGTGGGAAGGCTCTCCAGCAGATGATCTCTGACCAGGGGCTTACAGACTTGTGGAGTCTATTCCATCCCAGAACAAGAGACTATATGTTTCATTCGGCAGGAAATGCCTCATACAGCCGCATGGATTTTTGGCTTGGTTCTTACAGTTTGACAACTAAAACCCTTGTTGTCTCAATTCTTCCCTGCTATATTTCAGATCATGCCCTAGTCCAGCTCCTTATACAATGGGATCCAGTGGCTCCCCCTACTAAACAATGGAGATTAGACCCACTTCTAGTGAAAGACCCTGACTTTATTCCCTGAGTTAATAAGGAGGTTTCCCTTTTTCTAGCTGAGAATCCAATAAGTGACACCTCTGCCGGTACAACGTGGGAAGCCTTCAAAGCCACGATGAGAGGTATCATTATGGGATTTGCTGCAGCCAAACATAGGCAAAGGGAATTGCAGCTGGTCAATCTTGAACAGAGATTAGCTGCAGCTGAAAGCATTTTTAAGGCTATGCCCTCACCATCTATTCATTTACCTACAGGTAAATCCATTTTGGGTATCCAGTTTGAAATTAACCAACTTCTGAATAGGAAAGCCGAAGCCGCTATCCTTCACCTTAAGCACACCTTTTGGGAAGGCGGGGACAAAGGGGGTAAAGTACTTGCATATCAACTTCACAAACAGCAGGCCAGCAGATATATCCCGTGGCTGAAAAACAAACAAGGGGTGCTGAGTACCTCCTCTAGATATATTAATGATAACATGTCCTCCTTCTACAAAAAGCTTTACTTCTCCACACACACTGGCCCTAACAGAGACACACAGGGATTCTTGGATACTCTAGGTCTGCCTAAACTACAGAGATAACAAGCACAACTTCTTGACCTCCCCATTTTTGAGAGAGGAAGTAACCACAACCATCCAAGACTTGAAAAAAGGGAAATCTCCAAGCAGTGATGGTTACACTGCAGATTTCTACCAGATTCTAGCCCCTATTATTTCAGCCCTTCTAACCCAAGTGTTTCAGGAGACAGAACTTAAGGGTGCTCTACTGTCCTCTATGCAGGAGGCAATCATAGTGGTCATTCACAAAAAAGGCAAAGACCCTACCAACCCCGGAAATTACGGCCCGATTTCACTTATAAATTTGGACAGTAAGCTGTATGCCAAAATTTTAGCCTCCAGACTTAGTCCCTTACTGAACGTTCTTGTACACCCATCACAGGTGGGATTTATACCTGGACATCATAGTTCAGACCACTTAAGAACCCTTCTGAACCCGATCCCTCTTGCTAAGTCCCTTCATACACCTACAGCTGCCGTCACGGTTGACTTCGAAAAGGCATTTGATTCCATGGAATGGGATTATTTATATATGATTCTTTCCCACTTTGGGTTAGGGGAAACATTTCTTGCCAGGATAAAAGCCATCTATGAAGGCCCCTTAGCTAGGGTTAACACAAATTTAATGCTTTTCACCCCATTCCCTTTGGGCAGAGGTATAAGGCAAGGATGCCCACTCTCCCCCCTTCTTTTTGTGTTGGTTGTTGAACCCCTGGCTGCAGCTATTAGAAACCACCTGGAGATAAAAGGTCTGACAGTGGGGAATACATGCTATACAACCTTTATGTATGCCGATGATCTCCTTCTCCTTCTGGAAGATGCACATAATACTATTTATCCCCTTCTTACCCTTCTAGAAGCCTTCTCAACTTATTCAGGTTTACGAATGAACCGGATTAAGACAGAAGTGCTTCCTCTCAACACCCACTGAGTACAACAAATGATAGCTGCAGATGCTTTACTCTGGCACCAGAAGGGATTCCATATTTGGGTGTTTTTTGACCACTTCCTTGAAGACAATATGGCAAGCTATCGTACAACCCGTCCTCTCCTCCATTAAGACAGACTTCGATAGATGGAGATTTCTTAAACTTACCCTAGCAGGGAAAGTTGCGTCAGTGAAAATGATCTCAACCCCTAAACTCTTCTATCTTCTGATGCACCTGCCTGTTCCCTTACCAAAACAATGGTTTCAGGTATTTGATAAATTAATTTGGGATTTTCTATTCGAGAGATTGAAACCCAGATTTAGTCGATCTAAGCTGAGGTCACATTGGAAGAAAGGCGGTTGGCGTCTTCCCTGGCAAGAGGGATACCGTTGGGCCTTCCTTATGGCTCTAGTGGTAAAATGGGCATGCTCCCCTTCCCCCATCTTGTCACAATGGATACAACTAGAAACAGACATTATGGGCCTGTCCCATCCCTCTTTCCTTTTTGTACAGAGGAGCAGCCTTAAAAGGTCCGTGGCCAGTAAAATAAGTGTAGACTTTACTTCACCCATGGTGATTGCATCTATTAGCCAATTGGTTCAGTTCTCACAGTAAAATGAACTTAGTCCCCCTCCCACTCTCTTATGTACCGATTTGGCAAAACCCAGTTATTACTATAGGAGGAGTTGAAGTCCTATGGAAACACTGGGTGGAGTTGGGTATCACTAAAATGAGTGATCTGTTGGCCCCTGACCATAAAGCCATGCAGACATTTCACTCCTTGTGACAACTATGGGGTATCCCACACTCAGACTTTTGGAGATATCTCCAACTAAGGGACGCAACCTGGCAACTTTTATCTCCCAGCTTGAGTCATGACAAAAATTCTCCCCTGACTAAGTGGATACTTTGTTCCAAAGGCCTTGCAGGTCGTATATATGCTACTCTCAGAGATACTCTTCCATCTCAATCAGATGAAGCAAGACAAAGATGGGAGAAGATGCTTCAGACCCATATACCATCTGAGGCCTGGGATAAATCGTTGGTAGATATACATACCTGGTTCACAGATGCCAAATCCAGATTAATCCAAAATAAAATTGCACACTCCTGGTACAGAACCCCAGTCACTCTTTATAAAGCTAAAGTAATGGAACATGATAACTACTGGAGATGCCAGAAGCCGGGGGGGGTGACCTAGTGCATGTATTGTGGTCTTGCCCAAAAGTCCAGCTCCTATGGCAAGAAATACAAAAAACTGCCTCCAGGGTTCTGCAACAATCAATCCCTCTTAGCCCTCTTTTCTTTCTGTTGGGGATCTGTGTTGATATGCCCAGGTTGTCCCCATTGAGGTACAGGTGGCTGGCTTTCTTGGCTCTACAAACAAAAAGAGTGATCCTATGCAAATGGAGCACCCCCCTAATTCCTACAATGTCAGAAATTCTGGGGTCCCTGTCTACCCCTGGCCAAACTGGATAATATATCTTATTTACAGAAGTCCAAACTTTCCACCTTTGAAGCCTGCTGGGAGCCCTATCTTAAAAATCTGGGTGCAGACCAATCACCAACAGGGATAGGTTGAATATCCTCATAGCCTTATATTGGTATAAAGGTAACATGAAAAGGGATCTTTACCAGAGGACCCAGTAGCATGAGAGGAGCCCCTGGTATTCCTCTGCTGGTTTGGAGACTATAACTATGAGTCTTTTCCAATAAATATATGGATGGTTGCATATACGATGATATCTAGAGTGTCTAATTCACCCAGTACAGTTTTAAGCTTGGGATACACTTTGTTTCTGTTCCAGGGTCAGATTGATCTCTTGCAGAGCATATACACACTCTTACCCAACTTTCTCTAGATGCCATGAAGAGGGATATGTCTGGTTGCAGATATACAGAGTTCTTGTTTGAGGTGTTTATGTCCCATAAGATAACTTTCTGAGATGCACCTTGTTTTGGTGAGTACCCTTATATGTTGTTTACTTGGATTTGGTGGAGCTATGGTAGGGTACCCCCCTCGTACCTAATACTTTGCCTCTAAATAATAGTCTTTTGGTAGGGGAATTCTCTTAGTAAGAGGGGAGTCAGCTCCCTTTTAATACATAGATGTCATTGTTACGTCTCTCATATCTATTGTCAAATGTCTGATCAATGTTTCCCACACACCTGAAGTAGAGGGTTATACCACCAGGAAATATACTAATGCGTATCTAACAAATAAATTGATATATGTATGTACCCCTCATTTTCTATCTCTTACCCACTAAACCTTTTTCCACACCTACTGTACTGGCACTTTGCACTTATATAAAGACAAAAGGTGACCAAATGTATCTATGTACAGACTATGTGACTGTATACTGTATTATGTCTTTCTTCTTGTCTTTTATTTTTTTTCTGAAAACAATAAAATTTATTATCAAAAAGTTACACGTGTGTGTAGAAATATTTTAATGATTATGCATAACTTTGCCATTTTTAGAAATGTTTTCACCAAGTTTTCAACATGGGCATTTTGGAACCCCACTGCATGAGCACTGACACTGTTATTTCATTCATCAATCCTGAAAGGTGATTTTATGCAGTGACCACAAAATCACCTTACGGGCCAGATTATTGAAATGACAGTGACAGTGCTCATGAGGTGGGGTCCCAAAAAACCCATGTTGAACATTTGGCGCAAAAATACCTAAAATGGCAAAGATATCAAGATAAGTTCAAAACACCATTGAAATATATTATACAGCACTTACCTTGATTCTTCATTTTGCACTTTGGCTTTGAAGAGTGCAGACATGTCCCCGTCCACAGAAGATGACAGCAGAAAACCTCCAGTGGTAAGTATAAGGTGGTGGGGTGCTCCGTGGGAGGGTCGGGATAAGGGAGGAGGAGGATGGAGGGGATTATGAGGGACCATTTACTTTTTTTTAGGTTTAGCACTTTACATCAGGTTTCATGTTGATGGTCAAAGGCAGTGTACGCATACTGTGGGTGCATAGGTAACTTCCAACATGCTCAACCACCACTAGCACAGAGCTAAAATATCCCAACAGTGTGAAAGCCTGTGCCTTTACTTCTGCTACATTTATCATTCACTCGGCATAAGACACAAGTGTCACTGGTCGCTTACAAGTTTGACTTTGTAGCACGTTGTCTGTGTGAGTACTCCTTCTCCTTGTGGCTGGCATTGACAAGGGTACAATTGTGAGTGATAATAACTGTTAGGAGCGTGACATTCAGCAGATGGCAAATACTACCATTGGAAAACCATGATTATTTTTGGTTGATGATTTCTGTTCTGCCATTAACTGTACCGAATAACAAGTCTGATCCTCTGTGTGGCTGTTCAGTTTAACTGATTCACAGTTTCTTTTATATCAGTCCCTCCCCTACCTATATGCCTCAGAGCTGTGACTGATTACCACGCACTTGCATAGTGTTTCCTCCAACACAGGATCAGTTCCATCTGCCTCCCTCCCACTAGAAAATGGGGGGCTCACTGCGACACTGTGCTCTAAATTCTGATTTGACCAATGAAACTTCTACTTAGTGGAACTGAGTCCTCTAAACATCACCTTAGCAGTGTGTCCCTGTTTGTAAGTGCACCACCTCAGCACTTCATCAGCAAACATGGGAAGGGAAAAGGATGGCACTGGAATATGGAGGTGTTCATTGGGGGTGGTCAAGGGCTAGGCAGACAGCACCTGGAGCCATCGACAGCATTCTCATATGATTTCCTTAATTGTCTTCATAACTTCTAAAACAAGTGGTGATCAATACATAACTGATTTTTGCTGCATGTGTGCCAAAATTGCAGTATAACTGCTATGTCTGCAAGTTTTATAGATCATTTCTTGCATGATGTAATTCCAAGTTATGCACCTGCCCTTATAAGAATTCTTGTCCACCCATAATTGGTGAACACAGAGTGAGTTGGGATGCCAGCTGACATATCATTCACACATACACGCACACACACACACACACACACACACAGCTAGCCTTCTCATTCATTTCTGAATGATAATTACTTTGAACTATTGTAGTTATGGGGTCAAACAACTTGTTGTTAGTTGGGGGGTGCAGTCGGATGCACCCATAGTTTGGCTTACTAACCCTTGATCTCCTAAAGCGAGGACAAAACAGAGCAGGATTACAAAGCCCCTTTGTTGCTTCTAATCTGTCTCTTTCTTTCACCACCTGGTACCAACGAAACAGCCACTTGGGTCATGAGTGTGCTATTATTACACTGTGCTGCTGGCTGAAATCCTCACTTGTGCGATGCTTGTCTTCCTACATTTCACCATTCTGTGCATTTTTTTTATTACCTAGACAATTAATGCATTCATTTGTGGCTTTTTGGAGTGGGTTTGTGGAGGTAGTGTTGGGGGTGGTTATGTGGCATCTTTCATGATTCGTAATGTATGCAGGTAGACTCAGTCTTGCAAAAAAGAGTACTGTTTGAGTGTACTGATAGCTACTGTGTTATGGCAGTAACAACAGCATCAGCAATATGCCAATGACTTTGTGCTCACCACTGCTCAATAGTAGCAATGTCCCATCATCACAATCACCAATAGGTGAAAATCCCATGTCAGATAAGAATCAGAGGCTGGGGGGTGCCACTAGACACCAGGGAAATAGGGGATCACTCATCAGAGTGCAGCCGGCAGCATGAGTTCTAGCTACGACTGCACAACTCAAGAAAATGCAGCTGTTCTCATACAGAAGACATGGGGAAGCACTCCTCTTGCTAAGCAGGGCATCTGGAATTTTAGGTGCCCAGAAAAGGTTTTTCTTGGCACACTTTAAAGAAAGAAACTTCAAAATCTAGTTAAACAGCTCCCGTTTAGCTAGATTCTGGTTTCTTTTATGAATTTCATTGATGTTCATACAATTTCCTTACTTTCGTTTTCTCGCTAACAGTAAAATAAGGTGGCAGACACAACAGAGCTCTGCAAAAGGGTGCAGGACCACAGTGTTGCATGACACAATGCCACAGCAATATACCATGCTGCCAGTACAGCGCAATATATTGCCAGCAGCATTTTTCTATGTTTTTGGGGGGCTCCGCCCCCAGGATCCCAATTACAGGGGGCTATGCCCCTGAACCCCCCCAATTAAAATAATCAACTGGGGGGGTTGTACACTTAAATCTCACAAAGTGTGAAATAAAGAAAAATTCCATGTATCTGGGACCAGGATTCGATACCCAGTCCATAGATGCACTGCCTCTATTACTGCCTGTGGCTCATCCTATCGAGCCACAGCAGCTACTTGGTGGACCCTCCTTCTAGCAGAGGACTTATCCTCTGTGAGGGAAAAGAGACAAGGTGCCCAACTGTGCATAGACCATTTAACAGTTTTGCACCCTGTCGCTATTCCCACCTGCACCATCTCTGTTGCGTGGTTTTGACATGCACTATTCTACTTACGGCAAACTGACCTGGTAGGCTGCAAAAGTACAATAGGTTCTAAATGACCCTACATGCAAAATGACAGTAAGTTTTGCAAAAAAAATGTCTCTATGTGGCCCCTCAATGCAAAAAAGTGTGAGAAAAAAACACATTATTTACGCAAATAATAGCGCCTGCAAAACCAAAAAAAAAAACCTTTCACGCCTGATATAAATTTTCCCATAGGAAATAATGGGACATTTTACATTTTAATAACTTTTGAATGTATTAATATTTTTTTACCAAACCTTCAAAAGGCACATCTGTGATCCAAATGATTTCTACCCTGAAAATTTCTGACCACAACCTACAGCTATTTCAGAGATACAGGTAGTCAAAGAAATGTCAACAAGTAGTAAATTTAGGATTTTTTGATGCTCTGTATCTCAAAAACCACATAATGGATTTACACAAAACTTAGCAAGTCAAGAAACCTACCCATAGAAAATTTCTGCCAAAGTTCTTGTAAATGCATTGAATGGTTCCAAAGTTAGTAAGGTTCAAAAATTCAGGTTTAACATAGAGATTTGCACTAAGTAGAAGCCATTTAATTGGGACATGGATAATTGGGACATCCGCTGTATAGAAACATCCCACTGTGCACCGATTAAGTGGCCAAAAATTCCTATGATGCTATCTTTCTTCTCATAAAACAAAGCACTTGCACTGTCAAGCTGATATGCTGTCCTGACATGCTTTACTCTCAACTGAAATAAAGTCTCTCTCCTTCTTTTTCTCATCTCACGGAATGAAGCACTTGCACTGTCAAGCTGACACGCTGTTCTCTTATCTAAAATAAAGCCTCTGTCCTTCTCTTTCTCTTCTCTTGGAATGAAGCACTTGCACTGTCTAGCTGACATGCTGCCCTGCCTCCAAACTCCAACTGTAATTTAGAGACCAATCCAATTGCCACTGCAATCATACCCAACACTCTGAGGTGTGCTGAGCTGAATAGTCTCATTTTACCTGCCGAACAGTCTTACTGTGTCTGCCAAAAATACTGTAATCTCTCTCTCTCTCTCTCTCTCTCCCCTTAGGTAATGGATCCAAGGAAAAGCTTTCTCCCAGTCAAAATAAGTCCCTCTCTCAACCCAACTCCAAGACCATGGAAAATATTGTACAGTAACAAACAAAAAACAGCAGTGAATCAATGTCTAATCTTTGTTTATTGTACTTGAATTATTTTACTCATTGGCAGATACTGTACCACAGCTAAAAATAGGACAGCAGAAGTGAAAACTATTGGTGAAAACTTCACTTCTGAAAATGGAGATGGCAGCTTTATGGGGACAAAAATGGTGCCACCTGGCCATCCCAATTAAGCGGCTTCTACTGTATATGTATTTGTATGTATGTATATGTGTGTATATATATATATATTTTTTTTTTTAATCATGCACATTTTGCTACACGTCTGATTTTTAACATTCGTGCTACAGTCCAGTTAGTTTAACAGACTAAGGAGTAAATCTGATGCTAGAGAGAGATATGCAAGATTTGACACATCAGGAAAAAAAAAGTAAATGGCACATTGACTATGAACATATGCAGCTTGTGCCCAACTGCACCATCTAAGAAAAGACCATCCAAAAACAAAGCAAGAGATGCCATAATTATTATTATTATTATTATTTTTGTTATTGATGATGTGACTTTCTCTGTTAAAGTAGAATACTGCACCAAATACTAACCACATTTTTGGGTTGCTACCACTCTTTAATTAACTATTTTGCTGAGTCAGTGAATGTGCTGTTTAGCGCACAGTCCACTTTCAATGGCAGGCATAAAAAGACGTGACATGCCCCCCATGACACTACAACTATCACAGACATATACACATATGGCACAGAGAAATAGTTACTGAGTTGTGCTGTTTCATCACCAATTAAATCAAGCCACAGCCAGAACACTGAAAACAGTCACTGTTAACACTATTTCTTTCATATTTTCAGTTTCCCCTTTCATTTACTAGAACATGCCCAAAATTATGGACAGGACTAAGTTTGTTTACATGTGCTTGTTGCATTTGTAGAATGTTTCTTTTTAGTTGTGTAAATCACAAATCTAGTTGTGATGGCAGGGGCAGAGATCTACTGTTAAAATGTACTTCTGTGGAAAGCATCATTAACGCCATTTCAATGCTATATGAAGTGCTGTTTAAAAAAGATAATATAAGCTGACTGGGATACCAACCCCCAGTACTACTTATTTTCACCCTCCTCCCCTCCAGATTGCTCACACCATTCCCCCTATGAGTTGGTGGCACCAGGTTGCCCACCACTTCTACCACCAAACATAAGCCTGACACTGGGATGCCCAATCACCAGTGTCAGAATACTGTATACCTGAAACAAAGAAAAACATCCCTCAAATTTAACCCTGTAAAAAAGAAAATGGTCCTTTGCCACTCTGACCCACACACACACACACACTCACGCACACGCAGCACTCACTCCACTCTGCCCTCCCACTAGGAACCCTCCACACCACACCCCACCACATCCCCCACACACCCTTACTTACCTGAACATGTCCCAAAATGGGCATCTACTCTTCAAATGAAGACACATCTTGCTGTTGGAACCAACGACTTTGATAAGAGAAAATCTGGTTAAGTGTGGTTTAATGTATTTCAATGGGATTTTGAACTTTGATTCTTTACTTTGCCATGTTTATATATTTTGACCCAAAATGTTCATCATGGCCTTTTTGGGAAACCACCTCATGACCAATAGCAGTGGAAATTTGTATATCTGTTGGAAAGACAATTTTGCTCTTGCTTTGTGAAATCTTTTTTTGGGTGTGATTTGAACATTTTTACCACACTTGTTCATGAGGTGAGGTCATAAGAAAACTGTGTTGAAAATTCAGGGTCAAAAGATTCAAAAATTACCAAGTTATGAGCATACATTTAGATTTTTATATGCTCGCTCATAACTTTGGTAATAGTAACTATTCTGACTACAGATGCTCAACGTAGCCATTTTGTACACCACCTCATGAAGTTGGCAACTGTAATTTTTCAAATCCCAGACAAAATGTGTTTTCACATTCTTTGGCATGGAATTTATTTATTTATTTAAAAGTTTTACCTGGAAGGCACACTGAGCAGTGTACTGCTCGATTCCAGATGTGTTCTGGGGAATGACGCAGTGGAGATTATAAACATTCAAATACAGTCATCGCAAATGCACTGGAACATAATTTTACAATCAGTGCATATCCCAGGAACAGAGTATTACATGGTGTTTTAGTGGTGCAGGATGACATTTTGGCAGGGATTTAAACATTTTCACATACTGGGTTCATGAGGTAGGGTAATAATAAGAAGGCTATGCAGGAAATTTGGTATACATATATGATAAAATGTTCAGGTTATTTTGAACATTGCAATATGTCAATGCTCACTTATAACTTCACTAATTTTAAGTATCCTGATGCCACACTTTCGACATTGACATTTTTCTACACCACCTTATAAATGTGACAGCTGTCATTCTTTAAATCCTGGATGACATGTTTTTGCACTTCTGGTAAGAAATGACATTTCAGCAAATATACTGTAGCATAAATGCTGCATGTCATGTTTATGAGGGGTCAAAAGAATGATATATATATATATATATATATATATATATATATATAGTTATTAACATACTTTGTGTGTAATGCCATCCATGACCTCAACAGATATACTTTGTGATCCCTTGCTGCTGAGCTTAGTTCAGAGCCAAGCTTGCTGGGCCAACTGGATGGGGTGAGGGTGTGGGGATGATGTTATTATGCAACAATCTCCAGTCAGGGAATGAAAGCTGAAGGGTTGTCTGCACAGGCCGAGGTATGATATACTGAAGACCACTGTTCTCTTGGCATCGAGCTCTGCACCTCTGCATCAGAGGATGGAAGAGGGCACTTCGCATTGGCTGACAGATGGACTCTTTGCCCTGTGCATCTATATCCGTGGCTAACTGAAAATGCATGGACTAGATGACCCTGCCTTTTCACAGCCTACCAGGCAGACAGCCCCTTGAATTGTTGACATCTGTTGCTGCACTTCCGTAGGTGGACAGGGTCTTCCTTTGGTGCAGGAGAGAAAAGTCCCTGCATATCTGCATCTGTTCATGCAGGTCCCTCTGGAACTTACATGAATGTAGAAACAATTCCGCTGTCTCAAAAAGAAAGGACATTTTTTTTAAAACAACTGATATAATGTACCAGTTATTGTTCAACTTATTACCACAAAAGTAGAGAAATGTGGTATTATGGTTTCCAACCCTAACTCCCCACCCCCACTCCCACCCTCCAAGGAGCAAAAGGAAAAAATATTAGAGTTTAGGCCTGGGTTTCCAGAGTCTTGGAAAATTACTGGAGTGGTCTTTCTTGGGGTTGTCTACCCTAATAACCACCCCATTCAATGAGAGAACAATATCAGACATGATCTTCTTTATTCATGAAGAACCCACAGGGCCCTGAATGAGGAAAGCTAGAACAGTTTGTGTAGGCAATGTGTGGTGAGACATAGTTCTTTACATTTGAACAGTGTTTCACTATGAGGCACTAAATTCCACCTGTACCTTGTGCTTCAGACATGAAAGTACAGGCTAGGAGGTAGTGGTGAGCGCTAGGGTTGACAACCCAAATTAAGACCCCACTACTGATTTGCAAAGACTTCAGAGAGCCAAAGCCTTATTTTTTTTCTCTGCTTGGGGGTGGGGATGGGGAGTTAGGATTAGAAACCCCAATGCCAAATTTCCCTACTTTTTTGGCATTACATTGAACCCTAAATGGTTCATTAACACAGTTTTCTTTTTAAAGAATAAATATAATACACACATACACATACATATACATACATGCATAGCTATATATGTATAGATATATACATGTATGTTGCCTCTTTATTGCTTTACAATAAGTTGATTTACATAGTGTCTCCTGTACATCTGTTGTTATCTTTTTGTGTAGCTTAATCTTTATATTCATTTGTATTTTATTGTGGCATCGGTAGCCATTGACAGGCATCAGAAGAAGGAAATGGAGAAGTGGGGAACTCAGCTGGTCGACTAAGACAAGGCAGTTATTCACTTCTATGTAACAGTAACTGCTGGAAAGGGTGGAAGGGTGAAGGTAGAGCAAAACTGGAAATATGAGCAACATCAATCTAGGGTGGGAGTATATAAAGATTTACACATGGCACAAGAGGACACAAATTGAAATAAACAAAGAAGGGGCAAACTAGAAATACCCTATCAGGGGTAAGGATATGAAAGTATTTTAATGCAACACAGGGAGAACAGAGGTTGAGAATGCTGGGAATGGTGCAATGCAGTGGCTGTGGTGTGGCAGTGTTCAGAGAAGCCTTCAGGAGTATGTGGTGCTGCCCCATATGCACAAATCTCTCTGGGTTGAGGGAGGAGGTCACTAGACTCCAGGCGAGGATGACTAGAATTAAGGGACTCTGCCCCAACTCGAGGGCCATCAAGTCTGCCACTGTTACCTCAGAGGATGCCATGAGACAGGAACAGCTGGACTATTGTGGGCTCTTGAATGGTGTGGATGGTGGAACAGTGGCACAGTTCTCAACCAGTACAAGTACATAATTCCTATGCTTCTCACTTTGACATATTCTGGTGGGGTTGGACTGCCAGAAGGAGGCACACACAGTAGTGACAAAATGGAAATGTGGGGGAACTCTGTAGTGGAGACTTGAAGGTGGGTAGTAGAGTACCCAGAGGAGGAGGAAGAAACTTCAGGTGGGGGATTTGACTGAGAGGGGGATATATTTGGGACTGGGAAAGAGGGGCAGAGGCAGGTTAGGTGTTAACCCTGTGTCACAGCCCAGAGGGATGGGAAATGAATTCTGAGGATCACTAGAGTAGCAGGGTTGAATGCTAAATGCCATTGTCCATCTGGGGACTAATGACCAGGCTAGGGATGAATCAGGATAGTGCTGGGGGAGTTTAGGGAGTTGGGGAGGAGGGTCTTAGACAGGTATCTCGCTCAATGGCTTTCACTGAGGTGTTGTTGTCTATAACAGGGGACAGGAGCATGATCTCCACATCAGGAGCTTCAATCCATGGCTGAAGGAATGGTTCAGAGAGGATGAGTTAGTTACATTGGGGCCTGGGAACCCACCTGGGAGGATAATAGTCTATACAGTGGTGATGACCTTCATCCATCCAGGAAGGGAACTGCAGTCCTCCATGGGCAGTTTAGTTACTTCACTGAACATTTAAGATTGCCAAGGGGGGGAGGTGGCAGAAGGAATGAGGGAGTCAGAAATTGTCCCACCAACAAGCTGAAGTAGTGAGTAAGGAGAACTTGAGGGGAGAGAAAATTAATAAAGGAAGCAGGGTGGAAGAAATAAAAAGAGGAAAGGAAAGGAATGGGGTCATTAAAAAGAGAGGCAGGAATGAGGGTGACAAAAAGTAAAAAAGGGGGCAACAAGCCGAGTGGAAACAAAATCAGGAAGGCCATGTATGAGAATGCTAGACGTCTATGATACTAGATTCCGGGCCTAGAGAACAGCATGGCAGAAAACGGCATAGATATTGTTGTGATTACTGAGTCATGGTGCACTGAAAACCATGAATGGGACATGGTCTTACCAGGCTATACTCTGTTCAGAAAAGACCGGGTGGGAAGGAAAGGAGGGTGTTTGGTGGTTTATCTGAGAGAAAACATACAAGTGATGAAGATGCAGGGAATACAGGGAGAGGTAGAAGTAATGTGGGTCACCCTGGAGATGAGGAAATCGATCCACTTTTCACACTGGAGGAATCTACAGACCTGCAGCACAGGGAGAGGAATTAGATAAGTTGCTGGTGGAAGCCATTGGCTAATGGAAGAAAAGAGGGTGGTACTGCTGGTGGTGGGGGACTTCAACCTGCCAGATGTAGCTTGGACCCTCTAGCACCAGATTCAGCCAGAAGCAGGGAAATTCTTGACTCTCTGCAGGGGGCATGCCTCAGGCAACAAGTCTGTGAACCAACCTGTGATAGGAAATAGTGGACTTGCTACTCAATAACAGGGACAGTATTGAAGACATCAAAGTAGGAATCCACATGGGGACCAGTGATCATTGTACAGTGTACAGTAGTTCAATATAAGGATGGCAGTGAAATTTATTTATTTATTTCTGTATTGAAAATGTTTCGTCAGGAGAGGCACACTGAGCAAAATGATGCTTGTCTCACGGTGCGACCTGGGGAGGGGGTACATGGGAGGAGTACACATAAAACAAACAATGGGTTGAAATTAGAGTCAAGCAATTCAAACAATGGTTACATAGAGTCAAGCAATTCAAACAATGGTTACATAGAGTCAAGCAATTCAAACAATGGTTACATAGGTGAGTGTAACTAGACAGACTTATTACATGTGGAGACACTACATACTTGTGCCACAAGGAGGGTGGCATAACATATTTGATTACACATCTAAACTATACATGGTTACATAAGTGCCTATATCTAGAGATTGAAGTGAAGTAAGATGCACCAAGTAGGCAGAGTGAACTGGGAGCCCCAGCTTGGGGCCAGGGGGAGGTGACAGGTCTGGGTAGTCAAACACTGGGAAAGATGAGGGGGTTGACTTAGGGAAGACATTGATGGGAATAAGAAGGGAGGAACAAAGGTGTCAAGAGCGGGTAAGTGCAAGGATTGTTAGGGCAATTATATAAGCCATTCATTTGGGTGAACGGCCCAGCTGCTGGTCAGGTGCGTAAGGGGGGGATCGGGGAGAGAAAGAGTCAGTCGGGGGGAAGGTCAGAGGCAGGTATAATTGGGTGAGAAGAGGTTAGTGAGGTCAGAAGATAGAGAGTGTTTGGAGGAAGAATGGTGAATTTGGACTGGCAGGTTATTCCAGAGCTTAGGGAGGAGGTAAGAGAAAGCCGATTGGCTTGCAGAGGTTCTTCGGTGAGGGATAGCTAATAGCATGGAGTCAGTAGATCTCAGGGCATGAGCGGGGGTTGGCAGGGAAGATAGGGAGGAAATGAGGTAGGGCGGAAAGGAACAGAGCCAGAAGTTTGAAAAAAATTTAGCACTGTGAAGTAGGCGCCTGTTGCTCAGGGATGGGAGAGCCAGTGAATGGAAGAGCTCGCAGTGATGGGTGTGGGGGGGCATCGAGGGTGAAGCGGCAGAAAGCATTGAAGAAGGGGTCCAGTCTGGATAAGGTGGACTTGGAGGCAGAGCTGTAGACAACATCACAGTAGTCAAAGGAAGGTAGAATCATTTGCTGGACTATTTCGCGTCTCACAGGAAGTGGGAGACTAGCGCAGTTTCTATAGAGGGCACCGAGCTTAAGGCACAGTTTTGATAGGATAGCTTCCATGTGGGTGGAAAAGGAAAGGTGGTGATCAAGCCAAACCCCTAGGTACCTAAAGGAGGGCATGTCTTCAAGGATGGTGTTATTTAGGGTACAGAAGATCAGGAGAGATGTAAGTCTGGATAGTCTCTGTCTAGTGCCAAAAGACATAGAGACTGTTTTCTTGGCATTTAGGGAGAGTTGGTTGGAGTTGAATCAGTGTTGTACTTTGTTGAAGTCGGTCTGAAGATTAGAGATGACTTCTTCATGGGTACAGCCAGAAGTAAAGAGGACCATGTCATCAGCGTACATGTATATTGAGGTAGAGGAGCAAGCCTTTGGCAGATCATTTAGCAGAATGGAGAAGAGAATGGGGCCAAGGACTGAGCCCTGGGGAACGCCAGTGGTAATGGGGAGCGGGGGTGAGGTGCAGTCAGTTATTTTTGTGGATTGGGTTCTATTTTGTAGGTAGGCACTGAACCAATTTATGGCCGATGGTGATAGACCAGCACCTGCTAGGCAGGACAGTAGGAGGGAGTGGGATACTGTATTGAAAGCTTTGGCTAGGTCGATGAAAATAGCGGCAGTGATATGTTCTTTGTCCATTCCAGAGAGGATGAAGTCCATGAGTCTTAGTAGGGATGTGGTGGTAGAGTGGTTCTTTTTAAAAATGGCCTGGAATGGAGTGAAGAAGTTCATTTCAGAGAGAAAGTGGGAGAGCTGTGATAGTACTAGGTGGTTTGGCGAGAGTGGGGAGGAGGGAGATGGGGTGGTAGTTAGCAGTGGAGGTAGAGTCACCTCCTTTTGGTAGAAGTAAGACAGTGGCATGTTTCCACTCTGTGGGGAGTGACTCAGTGGTGAATGAAAGATTTAGCAGGGCAGCGAGAGGAGTAGTGATGGCCGGGGCAGATAGGAAGAGGAGTTTATTGTCAAGGCTGTCTGGAGATTTACCTTTGGTGGGATTCAGGGAGTGAAGGGCATCTAAGATTTTGATGGGGGAGATGTATCTGAAAGAGAAATGGTTCTGGCCAGACGGTGGGGGGGTGGGAGATGTCTGGGGAGTGGGTGGGGTTACAGGAGGAAGGGAGTCTAGGAGGGTCATAGCACAAGTAGTTAAGTAGAAATTGAACTTGGAGGCTACCATCAAGGAGTCAGAGAGTAGGGTCCCTTGGGCAAGAAGGAGAGGAGAGAGGTTTGTTGTTGGAAGGGAGAAAAGGGAGTTGATGACTTTCCAGAACTTGGAAGGCCTCCCAAGATTTATGTTTAGGGTGTTGTTAAAATATTCAGCCTTAGCTAAGCAGATGGCCTTTGTGCACTTGTTTTGGAGCATGCAGAAGGTGATATTGTCACCTGGGAGGAGCATGGATTTGTAGGTACGCCACGCCCTGTCACGGGCTTGTTGGCAAGCTATCTTCGGATGATATTCAGAGAAGGTGTGACTCTCAGACCCTAGCACGGTGCAGGGGGGAATGTTTGCTCCAGGGGCTAAGGAAGGTGTTCCAGAAGTGTGTGAGGGCAGCATCCATGTTAGAGCATCTTATGATTGGGTCCCAGTTAGAGTGCGCTAGCTCATCCAGGAGAGGGGAGAGGTTTAGGGATTTATATGATCATTGGAATGTAAATTTGGGAGGGGATTTAACTCAGTGGATTTTGCAGACCAAGTAGGTTAGGTGGTGATCATTAATGGAGTCTGGAAGGAGGCCAGAGCTGATGACGCGGTGTGGATGGGAGGTAAGTGCCCAGTCGAGAAGGGAGTGGTTTCCAGACTTATGGTTTGACTGAGTAGGTTCCAGAATGGTTTGGGTAAGGTTGAGTGCAGATATCTTGGTATGGGTTTTGTTGAAGGTGGGTTCTGACCAGTTGTGATTAAAGTCACCCATGACATATCATTCACCTGACTGGGCTAGAGACATCAGTTGGTTCAGGATGTTGGTGACTGTTGTGGGTGGGGTGCCAAGGCAGCAATAAATACCAGCCACAAAGATGGGGAGTGAGGAAGAAGGGGACAGTTTCAGCATGAGCAGCTCATAGGCCTTGGGTTCAGCTTTTGAGAGAGTGACAGAAAAATGTAGTGCTGAGCTGGTGTAGATAGCCACCACTTCACCTCTGGTGAGTCATTCTTGCGGTGTGATAGTGAACCCCGGAACCACACAAAGCAGAGGCTTCTGGACTTCAGGAGGGCAAATTTGAAAGCAGCAGTACTAGATAAAAAAAAATGTCATCTTTGTTCTTGTTCTCTTTTGAACACTTACCTGGTAATCTTTCTTGTTTTCACTGTATAGTCACCCAGTAATTTGCTCTGTTTTTCTGTTTTTGTTTATATTTCTCCCACCTGCCATGTTGAACTGGAACCCTCTTCTGCCAGCAGCACATGTGCATGACTTGCAATACTACACAGCGATAGTAGGAACAAGCAGCACTGGGTCCCATGGAAGTAAGCAAAATATGTGATGTAACATGAGGGGGTAGATCGGCTGCAAATTAAACACCAGCCATATTTACTGTAGATCCACAAAAATGGAAAGACATTTTAAATATCTGAAAAAACTAAAGATTGCTAGGAAAATAATTTATAGATATGGAACTTGAAGCTATGGCTGCATGCTTACAGCCAAAAAGCATAATTTTGATAATCACTTTCTGATTATCCAGTACTGCTGCTTTAAAAAGATAGGTGAATGCCTTAGGTATGACCTGGGGGGTGAAGGATGGCCTGGGTGAAGAGGAGGAACATTGGGTGAAGGTAAAAGAGAGCATAGTAAAGGCAACAGATGTCTGTGTCAAGCAACTGAGCAGAAGAAAGAGGAAATGAGACCATTATGGTTCTTGAAAAAGGTGGCTGAAAAGATGAAAGCTAAGATGGTAGCATTCAGAAAGTACAATGAAGAGGGAGGAGGATCGAGAGGTGTAACGGGGGGAGGAGCAGGAAAGATGTAAGGATTGCAAAGGTGCAAACTGAATGGAGAATAGCCCAGGTGGTAACAAAAGGGAGCAAGACATTGTTTAGGTATGTACTGTAAGTGAAAAAAGGAAGACTGGGGTAGGACTATAAGATTAAAATGGGAAGGGGAATTGTGTAGAGGGGGACCAAGAACGGGCAGATATTCTGAACAAATAGTTTGTTCAGTGTTCACAGAGGAATTAGAAGGTGAGGAGGCCATAAAAAGTAACAAAAGCTTTGGAGGAGGGAGGTGGACACTAGTCCTTTTCTAGAGGCAAGAATTCTTAAGGGACTTTCTAATCTGAAAGTATAGAAAGCAAGGGGACTGATGCAGACCCTCCAACATTTGATAGTTGAAAATAGGGATAGGAGTCATTGAACACTGAAAATATGTGCGAGAGTTTGTAAATTGGACAAATCTTGTTGAGCATCCCCCATCGCCATTTTATTAAAATCACTTTATGCTGCAGTGCTACTTAAACTTTCTTTAACAAGGGGAATAGCCGAACCATTCCCGATCTACACACAAGGTATTTTCTGTAAGAATTAACTGTCTCATGAAACCACATAAACACAAAAAATGGACAATGACAGCAGAAAAATATAAATGGCCATCCAGTTTGCCCTTATCACCCTATCCCAAGACTGTTTCAATACAGATCTAATGAAGTTCATAGTAGAAATAGTACCTTATGTAGCTGGTGCTATTTGTTGGGCTGGCTCTTCAATGCTCATCAATGATTGATGATCACAGACCCAACCCGACCATCTTGGAGATTTTCTGGCAACAAAAGCACAGACACTGCTAATCTGTTATTTAACTGCACTGAAAGTGGAGCTGTGTTTCACCCTATATCGAGGTGCGGTTGAAAGTTCCAGACACACAGATACACCTGTAATTGCTTGGCTCAGCTGAAGACTGCAGTAGACTGTGACACAAACCCACCAAGGAAGTGTCAGGGAATAATTCCGGGCTGCAGCAGTTGCTTGTAGGGGTCACAGGTAAGTGGCACATGTCTGTGGTGGTTACCATGGGGATGGACAGATGCGTTCCACTCGGACCCACTTGTGGCACCCCCTGGTGGCAATGTACACTCACTGCAGAAAAGACTGGGGAACAATACATAAATCAAAGTAGTTTCTGTTGTGTTTGACAAATAATTTGAAATGTGATACACACTGAGAACTTCTCAGGATCTGATACCACTGTAAGAAAGCCAGTATTGTACCAGCCAAATTGGTACAGTTGGAAGGTATGCTGATGGGGTGTATCCAAGGGTATTGAGGGAGTTCAGGGAAATACTGGCTGCATCTCTGACAGTTCTATTTAACATACCACTGCAAACACAAGTGTTTCTGGAGGAATGGAAACTGGCTGATGTAGTCCAACTACATAAAAGTGGAAGCAGGGAGGAGTATGGCAATTATAGGTCAGTCAGTCTGATACTGGTTGTGTGAAAGTTAATGGAATCACTGCTGAAGGAAAGGATTGTGGGATATCCTAAATCAAGTGGGTTACAAGAACTGAGGCTGCATGAAGTCGTGGGGGGAGATCATGTCAAATGAATCTGACAGATTTCTTTGACTGAGTGATGAATGATCTAGATCAGGGTGTAGTGGTGGATGTTGCCTATCTAGATTTCTGTAAAGCTTTCGTCACTGTTCCACATAGGAGACTAGTAACCAAGCTAGGTAGCTTAGGAGTGGGTCCAAAGGTGGCAAACTGGATAAGAAACTGGTTAGGGGACAAGCAGCAGAAGGTGGTGGTAAATAGAATTCACTCCAAGGAAGGGAGGGTGAATAGCGAGATGCATCTGGGTTCTGTGCTAGGACTGGTCTTCCTTGATGTCTTTGTAAGTGACATTAAAGGGGAGCTGGAAGGGAAGGTCTTCCTCTTTACGGATAACATCAACATCTACAATATGGTGGACACTCCAGGGGTGGTGAAAGGATGAACAAAGACCCAAGATAACTAGAGGAGTGGTCAAGGGTATAGTAGTTGGGTTTCAGTGTGAAAAGGAGCAAAATAATGCACATAGGGCACAGAAACTCAGGGGCTAAGTACAAAATGCATGGAGTGGTATTGACAACCACCAAGCAGGAAAGAAACATAGAAGCATAGTAAGTGATGGCAGATAAGGACCACTTGGCCTATCTAGTCTGCCCATTTTCCCTACTTACTGCAAGAGACTTTGGGTAATCCTACTGAGTGACCTAAAGGTGGCCAGGCAGTGTGACAAGGCACTAGGGAGAGCAAGTGGATGCTGGGAAGCATATGGATTGGTATCACCAGCAGAAAGAGGAAGGTGGTGTTGCTTCTGTATAGATTGTTGGTAGGAACCCACCTAGTGTACTGTGTTCAGTTCTGAAGACCACATCTCCAGAAGGACATAGACAGAGTGGAGGTGGTCCAGAGAACGGCAAATGAACGGCAAATGAAATGGTGCAGGGTCTGCATTAAAAGCCCTATGAGGAGATACTTAAGGACCTCAGTATGTAAACCCTGGAACAGAGGAGGAGGAAGAGCGGGGGATATGATAGAGACCTTTAAATACCTCAGGGGGATAAAAAGGTATAGTAAACTATCTTGCTGCCTATCATTACAAAATAGAATATGCTACACAATTGGGCTTTTTCTTTTTATGGGTACCTTGGGTTTGTTACCTGCCTCCATATACACTCTATTTTCAAGGGTACTGAAAGGTGTGGAACTAGATCACAAAGCAGGTTAACTTTTTCCATTCCTTTTTTCAGGAAAACTTTTGGTCAGAGGTCAATACTCTACAAAGCTCTTCAGTTGTTTAACATTCTCCCATTGAATATAGTTAATTGCTCCACCGTTTATTTGTAAAAAAAAAAAACAAAACATTATGACAATGGCTCCTTAATTTTGATAAATGTTCCTGTACTGGGATATTAAGCCAAGTGCCAGATGTGGGAACTGAACCCACAGTCCTCTGATCTCCCAGCCTCAAAGGCGAGTGTGCTACCTGCTGAGCCACTGACACTGGTACGCTTGTTGCTTAAGAAAACAGGAAGACATGTTCATTGTGCTAACAAATATAAAAAATAAAATGAAATGAAAGGGAGGGGTGTACAGGTATTTTTCAGAAGAAAATGTGTTCAAGAACAAAGGGTCATGCTACAAAGCTGGATGGGTAGATTCAGGAGAAATGTGAGGAAGTACTTCTTCACAGAAAGAGTGATGAATTCCTAGAACAGCATTCCAGCAGATGTGGTGGAGGTGAAAACAGTGGTGGTGTTCAAGAATGCATGGGATAAGCACAAGGGGGATGTAGTGGAAAGGAAGGGGGAAGGGAGAATGGGCTGTAGACTGGGCATTGTATGCAGTTACAGTGTAATTTGGGAGAAAAGGGTGCACTGGATGGGCCAAGTGGTCCGTATCTGCTGTCATGTTTCTGTATTTCCATGTACCACTATATGGACTTGTCTATTGCATTATCTGCTTTGCAGACCTGTAAATGGATGTTGTACTCATATTTACTATTACTATAACTATTATTTCTTTTGTATGTGTTTTGCATAAGTACCTTTGAATGGACCCTATTTCTATCCACCATTGTACAAAATTGTTGTTCTCTTATACTTCTCTGTACCCTATATCCTGGGACACATCTGGAAACAATTTGCTCATAGCTCATAGAAACATAGAAACAAATGTTGATGGCAGATAAGGACCGCAAGGCCCATCCAGTCTGCCCAGTTCTTTTTCTACCTTATAAATGTCCCATCAGCCTTTGCTCTGTCAATGGCCCATCTATTCATACTCATCTGTATTGCTCCCTTATGCCTACCCCATGCCTGTTTGAAGTCTTGCACTCTGTTCATATTTACCACTTCCTGAGGTAGGCCATTCCATGCATCCACCACCCTTTCTGTGAAAAAGAACTTCCTCACATTACCCCTAAATCAGCCTCCCTCTAATCTCATGCTGTGTCCTCTTGTCCTGCTATTTTTCTTATACTGAAACATGTTACACTCTTTCACATTGTTAATGCCCTTAAGGTGTTTGAATGTTTCGATCATATCACCTCTCTCCCTCCTTTGCTCTAGGGTATACATATTGAGCTCCGTTAATCTGTCCTCATATATTTTCTGATGCAGTTCCTGCACCATTTTAGTTGCCCTTCTCTGGACTGCCTCAATTTGGTTAATGTCCTTGTGAAGGTGTGGCCTCCAGTACTGCACGTAGTACTCCAGATGGGGCCTAACCAGTGTCTTGTAAAGAGGGATTATTACCTTCCTCTTCTGACTTGTGATACCCATACTAATACACCCTAACATCATGATGCCTATCTGGTAAACAAAACAATTTAAATAACCAACTAACTAATTTAATTAATTCGTTTAAAAGGTTCAACAGTGTGTATGGCAGGCACTACACAAAACCAAATTCCTTGCCTTTGTTCCTTTCTTTCCTTGTTTTTTAGGTAAATGAAGACATCTTCAGGAAACATTCCGACAACTTTCAGTTCTCTCTGTAGAACACAAAGCAGTTTGGGGTGCATAAGGAAAGCTTTGTCATTCACCAGAAACTACTGTAATTTAGGAACCCATCCATGAGACTACAGGAAAAAAATTGCAATCATACCCGAAGGCCTTGGCATTACAGAACAAGAATATTTATCAGGGAGGTAAGAGTGAATGTGTACAAAAGTAGAACATTATGTTACAAAAAAGTTAGGTAGTTCATGTCTTAATTATTTTCATTTAGCTAATAAAGCATGTTACTGAACAGCCAGATGTTTTCTTATGGAAAATAGTATATGTTGGCACATTCACAAGATAACTCCAGTGTATAATAAAATGTTCCCTGCAGACTAGTACGTTATTTAAGTAAGCATGAAATGTTGTAGAACATACTGCAAATAGGGCTTGTAATTTGTTTTCTTTCACTTAGCCAAAGTAAAAGGAAAATAAATATCTCCCCCTTTTTAAACAAGTGTGGATAATGTGTAGGCTTTTGCTCCATCCATCATGGATTACTACTGTATCTCAGGCCATATAACAGTGGTGGGACTGGACTTCACAATTGCAAAATTCAGAGGGTTAATGAAGTAGAGCACCAGTTTCGCACACTAACATTATAAAAACATTTAAATACAATTATTGGACTACTTATTGATTAGTTCATTAAGTAATTACATGTTATTTACAATGATAAGTTTGGCGAACTGTTTTATTGACATAAGTGAAGGTTGGCTGGCAGTCATTCTGGGTCCCTAGAAAGTTGAAGAGCAGACTTCCCAATTGCCTAGTTCTCTTTCTGTATTTTAAATATCCATCACTTAATGTATTTATTAATGTAGGATTGTGTACACAAAGACAGCCTTGTTTAGGTGCAGCATCTGTTTTTCAAGCTGATCCTCTAGGACTGATAGAGCTGCAGAGTTGGTACAGTCCTTCACAGTTATATAGGTATGGAGCCCAAAACCTTACAGTACTAGTCACAATATACAGAATTTAGAAAGATTAGTATCATACAATGACACTATATACCAAGGAAGAAAGGTTCCAGACAGATGGAAGGTGGGAACAGGTGCATAAGAAAGCAAAGTCTAGCAGTCACACTGCCTATGTAGATAATCATCAGACATGGCCCTTCTGAAGGATCATATGTTTTTGGCTTCTTATATTACATCAGGAAATAAATTTCATGTTGTTATGGATTGCTATGTAGAAGATATTTTCACCAAAGGATTTTTACATCTTTGGTATGTGCCAGATACACCTAGTATAGGAGCACAGTTACTATTTCTGATGTGACTTGACTTGCAGTCTGCTTAATAGATAGTCTGGGAAGCTGTGGGTGGTGTGAAGGGTGCAATCTCCTCTTCCTATATAACTTCTTTTGGAAACAGGCACATACATCAGCATTCCTTCTCCATGGGCGTCTGGCTTAAATTCATTTTAAAAGACTTTCTACTGCACAAAAATCATTAAAACCACAGCAAACATATGTCCATGGAGAAGGAATGCTGATGTATGTGCCATTTTATAAAAGGAGTTGTCTACTGAGTCTATCAACATTACCTCCATCACCCTAGTGCATTCTTTTGTGGTTTGAAACTCCCCTGCCTATACCACTGCAGAACTCCTTTGCCATACTAGCAGAATGGGGCAGCTAAAGTGAGGCACCAGTCACAGTGGGATGGAAGGAGAGGTGTTTTCATAGGTGGACCTCCCCCCAGGATGGAGAGAGAAGCCTACAACCCAAGAGGAAGCAGCTGCTTATGGGTGACTCTGTTGTCAGCGGGATAGATTTGGGCATGGGGGAGGGTGGGAAGGGAGGTGTTGTGCCAAAGAGTTACTTTGGCTTGGAAGGATAAAGACCATATCCAGAGGACTGTGAGGGCAGAATAGGCTGGAAGGGAGCTAGACATCATTGGCCATCTGAGTACGAATGACATGGTAAAGGATAAAGTAGGGATAGTACAGGATAACTTCAGGGCATTGGGGAGGGGTCTTAAGCAGGTTTCATACATGGTGGCCTTTTCTGAGGTGTTTATCTCTGTATGGCTGAGGAGATGCAAGTGTACTCCACACAAGAGCATTTAGCAACTTTTTAAAGGAATGGTGCATTGAGAAGGGCTTCTGTTACATTTGGGATTGAGCACCAGCCTGGAAGAATATGGACCTCTATAAAAGAGATGACCTGCATCTTCCAGGAAGGGAAATGCAGTCCTTGGTTGGAGTTTGAAATACTACTTTTGTAAGCATTTAAACTAGCTAATAGAAGCGGTGGTAAAACCATGACAGACAACAATCCCCCACAGATGATGGAGCAGCAGAGACAGAGGGACTGAAGGGAGAAACATCCTCTAGGGCAGGGTCTTAGAAAAGCAGTGTTGGGATCATGAAAGAAGAAAGGGGTTAAAACTCAGATAAATAATGATTGTGGATAGAAGAAGATGAGGATTGGGATGGTAAAAGAGAAGGTAAAAGGAAAGATGAGAGTTAGGAGTAGAGTCAGGGAAAAACAAAGTCAGGAATTATACTGGAAATCAGGGCAGAAGACAGGGGGAAGAAAGGCATAGACAGCCATGTTCACTAATGCATGGAGTATTGGAAACAAAATTCTATATCTGGAAGCCATCATGGTGGAGGCTGACCTGGTTTAGAGGCCATAAAACAGTTATGAAGCACTGAGCACCATGATTGGGACAAACTGGGCTACTCTATATTCAGGAAAGACAGGGAGGAAGGGTGAATGGGTTGTTTATATGTGAGTGAGGGAATCAAGGACACAGAAGTACAGAGGCACCATGAGGTGAAGGATAGGCTGGAAATGCTGTTGGTCAGCCTGGAGACAGACTCACTATCGAGAAGTCATCAATAGAATGGTGAGCAAGAGGGAGGTGCTGCTGTTTGGTGACTTCAATCTGCCCAATGTGGACTGGAGCCTTCCAACTGCAGTTTTTTTCAAAGAGTAGGGCCATCCTTGACTCCCTGCCAGAAGCTTTTGGTGCTAGACCTATTGCTTACAAACAGGGACAGCATTGCAAAAGTCACAGTGGGCAGTCACCTAGGTACCATTGATCAATGTGTTTTAACATAAAGACAGAAACAAAGGCTAAACACATGAGTATGAGGGCTCTGGAATTTAGGAGATTGGATTTTAAAGAAATGGAGACTGCATCAGAAACTGCGAGGAAGAGGGATTGCCATGAAGGGGTGGAGGCACAGTGGGCAAAAATAATACTATATCCCACTCAGTTCTCAACACACTTTGTAGTAAATATATTTCTTCAATCCTCCTGAGAATCAACCACACCCCCAGATGGAGGAGCAAATTGCATGGTCTACCTGAGCAGTGGATCAATATGGTTATCTGGTAATTTTAGTAGCTCAAAGAACTCTTTTTATTGCACCATAAAAAGCTACTTGAAGCCAAAACAGGCAGACAGGAAAATAATAAAAATTTTAAGTAGTAGTCAGTTGTAACTTTTTATTTCGAAAGTATTTTTATACTTGCTTGCGCACGCAGCACACAAAAAACATATTGAGATAGTAGAGCATTGCAGAGGTGTGGCAGTGTTGTGGCCAGTACAGCGGACTCTTTAATGGGTGCATCCCTTGACCACCTACTAATGCTGAAGCTGTCAATTATGGCAGTTTCAGAGCTAGTGCAGCACTTGAAAGAAATCTGCCACTGCAATCAGGGGCAGTTTCATTATTACAGCAGCAGCTCCTCCTCCCTCCCAACCAGGCACACAGCAGGACAACAAATTTAAATGTTTGCAGTCTCCCACTGCTGCTGCTTAACCTGCACCCTTCATTCTCTATCCCCTGCCAACATTGGGGTGCTCAATCACCATGTCAGCATGTATCTCCCTACCCCTATTAATGTGGCACACTTGGAGCCCACCCCAGTGTGCCAAAAAATACTTTGTTGATGTTTCTGGAACATGGATGCCCACTCCCTGTGTAGGATGCACCCCATTCTATGCCCCTATGTTCTCAGCTGACTTCGGGATGCCCAATCCCCAGGGGGTCAGCATTGATCTCTCCAGTACTCTGGCACACTTGGAGTCCACCCCAGTGTGTGACAATCAGTTTTGTTAGTATTTCACCTGTAAAAAATCAAATGGTCCCACAACATCTTTTTTTTCAAACCTGAAAAAAAGAAAATGGTCCCTCATTGTTCCTGCAACCCACTCCTCCAACCTACACCCTCCCTCTGTGCACCCCACCTTTCTGCACCCCACTCACCCATACTTACCTCCAGAGGTCAGGAACAGCAATGTTCTGTGGATTGGGAACACTTCTACACTCTTCAAAGACCAACCGGGAACTGAAGAAATGATGGTAAGTCCTATAATGGCAATCAATGGGGAGTTTTCAACTTAGGTTGATATCTCAGCCAATTTTTGGAGTTTTTGTCCCAAATTTTTAACATCAGGTTCTTGGGACCACACCTCATGAACACTGGCACAGTAATTTCTTTTCTTGGTCCCAAAAGGTGATTTTGCAGTGGCTGCATGGAATCAACTTTCAGGAGCAATTAACGCAACAACAGTACCACTGTTCATGATGTGGGGTCACAAAAAGCCCTTGTTGTAAATTTGGTAAAAAAAACTCCAAAAAATGACTGTTACAAGTGCCCATTCAGCAGTTTCTATGCATGCTCATAACTTCATCAACTTTTAATATTTTCACTCCAAATTTCCAACATTGCCATTTTTTACACCCCCATATGAACAGTACAGATGTCATTCTTCATATTCTTCCCAAAATGTGTTTTTGCACTTGTGTCACAGAATGGCATGGTTGCAGTGTGAAGTCAACTTTTGGGACAGATTAACAAAATCACAGAACCACTGTTCATGAGTGGAGGTCCCAAAAAGGCCATGTTGAAAATTTGGTAAAAACATTCCAAAAAAATCACTGTGTTATGTGCATGTGTTGCACAGTTTCTATGCACACTCATAACTTCGCCACTTATTCATATTTTCACTCCAGATTCTCAACATTGCCATTTCTTCACACCTCCTCATGAACAGTACAGCTGTCATTTTTCACATCCTGCCCAAAATGTGTTTTCACACCTGTGGCGCTGAATGGCACACTCGCTGTGTGAAATCACCTTTTGGGATTGAGTAATGAAATGATACTACCACCGTTCATGAGATGGGGTCCCAAGAAACCCTTGTTGGAAATTTGGAGCACAAATACTAACAAATGGCTGGGGCATTAGGGTTTCCAACCATAATGCCCACCCTGTACAGGCTGACAGGCATCGGGGTGTTACTTGGGATCATCAGCCATAAAGCTCATTCCATTCCACCCCCTACCCCCACCCTGCAGCCACTGACAGGCATCAAGGTGTGCCTTGGGGTCTTTGGTCCTAACGTTCACCCCATTCTCTTATACTACACTCATCTTAGCTTATTTCCTTATGGAATGGGGTGAGCATCAGGGACGAAGCCCTCAAGGGAAAATGTGACACCTATTGGTGTTGGCAGGGTGGGGTGAGGTGGAATGGAGTGAGTGTTATGGCAGATGACCCAAAGGTACACCCCCAATGCCTGTCAGTCTCTGTAGAGTAGGAGTGGGGGTTGGAGTTATTTTAATACTTCACTGCCATTCCTATTATGCATCTCTTTAACTCCTGCACTATCAATACCAATACCAACTAGCAAACATTCAGCATTGACAAATGTTTGTTCTTTTCCTTTTTGCTCATCAGAATGGCTTCTATGTGATAATATTGTGCTGGATGTGTGGAACAGCTCTTAGCCTAGCAGCTGATATATCTAACTCAATTGCCCCACACTACTTCATCAACATTATGATCTCATTAACAGTGATATCATTGGTGAATGACCTGGCAGTCACTCACTTGCTGATCCTAAGTAGCAGTGATGTCACAGTCAGTGAGGTCACAATGCTGATGATGTAGGTGGGACTGTAGAGCAAGACTGCCAGGCTAAGAGCTGTTCCACACATCACACCTACTAAAATCAGGTAAACAAGCTTCTAATTTAAAAAAGGAGGACAAAAAAGTACCTCAGATATAAAAGATAATAGTCAGCTTCTTTTAAAGTCTAATATGAGTTTTAGGCAGTACACTAGCTCTTTAAATCTGACTTGCAGAAAATGAAACTCTGGATATCTTTGTACGCACATTATCAAAAGCTGTTAGTGACTTTGAGAACAATATATTTACTGCAAGACGTATTGAATAACTGAAGTGAGATGTAGTAGCACTGCTACTATATTTTATCTCCCAACTGTGCTGCTATTTATTTTCATTTAAAATAAATCCTCACATCTGCTTTCCTAGTCTGTTGGTGCATTTGCACTTCAGTACAATTTGCACTTTATTGAGTTATTATCAGTCATATGTGTGAGTGCAGGGAGTTTTCTTGTTTTTTTACCCCCAGCTGTAGATTGTTCAATCTGAGTTCATTGGGGGAATAATGGAAACCCTGCTACATCAAATAGTGATAGAGTATCTTGCATCCCACAGTCTGTAGGACCACAGGAAGCATGGATTTATGTGGGAGGGTCATGCCAAACAAATGTGATTTCTTTGATTGAGTGACCAGGGAAATAAATCAGGGGAAGGCAGCAGATGAGACATATCTGGACTTTATAAAGGCTTTAGACACTCTGCCACACAAGAGTTTGATAAAGAAAGTGAGCAGCTTGGGGTGGGATCTGAAGTGGCGAATTACGAACATACGAACATACGAAATTTGCCAGCAGATAAAGGCCTAGAGGTCTATCAAGTCTGCTTCAATGTGCAGCTAGCACCTCTTATTCTGCAGCTGCCCTTCCCTTCCACCCTTCCCCTTCATTAACCTTCCCCCTTGTCCTGTCCCATCCTCGTCTGAAGCAGTCCACTGTTCTACGGCATACCATTTCTGCAGGTAACGCATTCCACCCAGCCAGCACCCTCTCTGTAAAAAAGTATCTCCTCATCTCCCTCCTGAACCTTCCTCTCTCCAGTCTCATATCATGGCCCCTGGTGGCCCTCCCCTCCCTTACTTTGAACAGCCCCTCTGTACCCATCTTGTTTATTCCTTTCATGTATTTAAAGGTTTCAATCATGTCACCCCGTCTCCTCTCCTCCAGTGAGTATATGTTCAACTCCTTCAACCTCCTCTCATATGATAAGTCCCCCAGCCCCTTGATCATCTTTGTCGCCCTGCGCTGCACCCCCTCCAGTAACTTAATGTCCCTCTTCAGATACGGATGCCAGTACTGCATGCAGTACTTCAGGTGTGGTCTAACTAATTGATTTAGAAACTGGGTAACAGATAGGTGACAGAAGGTGATGGAAAATGGCACTCTGTAACCATGGAAGAGTGACCAGTGGGATGCCACTGGGCTCACTGCTGGGACCGTCATCCTCAATGTCTTCATAAGTGACATTGCAGAAGAAGTTGAAGGGAATATATGCTTTTTTGCAGATGATACTAAAATGTAAATGTACAACATGGTGAACACTCAGGAGGAAGTGAAGAGAATATGAGGGAACTTGGAAAACTTGAGGAGTGGTAAGAGCATGGCAGTTGGGATTCAATTCCAAAAAGTGCAAAATCATGCATCTAGGACACAGGAATCCCAGAGCTGAGTATACGATGGGGGAAATACTGACAGTCATTAAGTAGGAAAGGGACACTGCAATTATCATTTCTGATTACCTGAATGTGGCATAGCTGTGTGACAAAGCAGTGAGAAGGGCTAGTGGGATGCTGGGGTGCATCAGGAGTGTTATCTTCAACAGTAGGAGGGAAGTGGCGTTGCCACTGTATCGCTCAAAGGTGAGAACCCACCCGAAGTATTATATCCAGTTCTGGAGGCTGCACCTCAGAATGGAAACAGACAGGTTGGAGGGAGTCCAGAAGAGGGAAACTAACATGGTAAAGGGATTGCACAAAAAGCCCTATGTGGAGAGACTCAGCAGTCTCAGCAGATACAGTACACCCTAGAAAAGAGGAGTGCTGTAGGTTGCATGTTAGAGACCTACAAGTACCTCACAGGGGTAAACAGGGTGCAGAAGTGGAATCTGTTTCAAATGAGAATAAGCAGCAAGACTGGGGGCATTTGATAAAGCTGAAAGGGTGGGAGTTTAAGTGAGATGTGAGAAAATATTGCTAATTGAAAGGATGGTAGATGCTTGAAAAAGACAGCCAGCAGAAATGGTGCAGGTGAGAACAGTGAGGTGGCTTCCATCATGCGTAGAGTTGTCATAGGTGTATATTAGAAAATAGACAAGGAGGAGGAAGTGTCTCTGTGGACAAGTTAGGGTCTACAGGGACAGACTAGGAAGGGGACATCTGGCAGGCTAGGTGGGCCAAACAGTCCTTTTCTACCAATAGATTTCACTTCTATCTTTCTACATATTTTATTTATATTTAGTTTACCAATCACAGGGTGAAAAGCATGTGAATTTTTGTTTATTTATTTTTGTCAATTTTTGAGTCTGTGGTGTAGATTAAGTATGGAATAAGTAATGAAGGGTATGCGGTAGGAAAGACTAATCACACTCCCTAGGTGCACTGTGAATTACAGTATGAGCAAGGAGTGAGTTATTACTGCACTGATGAAATGGTTCATTAGGTTAGGCAAATGTTTGAGCAAGACAATTCATAAGTTAAATAAAAGATTGCTTATTTGGCTAACAGAAAGCTTTGCATGAAGATGAATCATACTGTATGGACACATGATGTTATTCAGTCAATCACATTGGCCCTGTTCTCCCAGTTATGCATAGAAATATAGAAATGTAAGTGACAGAAAGAGACCTGAACAATTCATGTAGTCTGTCCCAAGATTCCATATTTGGAAATTCTGTAGTCTCAGTCAGCCCTCCCAGTCATCCATCCTTACACTTCCTGTCTGGTGACAAAAGGTTTGACTTTTTGCATCAGTGGTTACTTATCCTATTTGTTGCCAGACTGTGAGACCGTCTCCTACTGTGGGACAAAGCTGTCCCACTGCATTTGAAGACTGTGGCCTCTTGGTAATCTGATTATTGCCATGTATTTTTCTCCCTGCCACTTCTACTTATACTGTGTATTGATGCTCGCTTTGATCTCGTTTTATATTTCCTACTTTTTCCATTAACCCCTCCATCTTTGCAAGGCATTTTTTATTTTGTTTCCATTTTACACATCTGGGCATCATATTCAGCCATGGATGATAGCACCACATGAAATTTAGTGCAGCTCACTAATGTGCACGATGGCAGCCATATTATGTATTTGTGCATGCATGGCACCACTGTCTAGCACACTTTGCATGTATGAATGCATGTCTACATTAGCACCATTCAAAGTGTAGAAGCACAGTGCACCACAGCCCCATGCTGGGAAGAGGTACCAAAGGACAAAGTGGTCTAGTGCATTCAAAGCTGGTTAGGTCCATTGCTTCAGACTGCCGTATTCAAATGCCAGTATGCAAATGAATGCATAAGGCATGCAAGGTGACAAAAAGGCCATGTGCAGGCCATTATGTGGCCATAATCATCTCAGCAGAGGGTCTCAGAGCATTGCTCAGGGAGATGTTTGGTGCCTCTCCCACTCCCAAACCCCATTTGCATCCTAGTAAACTCTATGGTACTAGTGGTACTCCCTCCCTCACCTGATACCCAGTTATAAGTAAAAGAACTGTAATTTCCCAGGACTAATAGCACCCATCCCATCACTTGATACTGAATCATTAGTTACAGAACTGTTGTTCCTTGGTGCTAGTTGCACCTTCCCTCCTCACTGATCCCCATTTGCTTGTTGGAAAACTGCCCTGGTGCCCCATGGTACCCCGATGGGCAGCCCCCGTCCATCCCAATGCCAAACCCTCTCCTTAGACTAAATGTAATTAAAAATGTAATAAAGAAGACTGATTTATGTCTTAAAAAAAAGGCAAGAAATAGAGCAAACGGGACAAGTAAAAAACATCAAAAGCAGACAGATTTGTTTAAGTTAGATATTTCCATCTCTGTTACATTACAATGCATCTCAGCTGCCTAATGACTTTGAAGTTTATCCTACAATGAGCTGTCATTTTGAAAGAGTAAAAGCATTATTTAAGAAATGTTTTGGAAAGAGACTGGGATCAAAAAAGGGCCACTTTTAAGTATGCAGTATGCTGAGAGTGAAGAATGATTATTTAGTTAGACTGTCTTAGAAGAAGTACCAGTTGCATCTTATGAGAGGTATTGTTGTGAGTTGATGGGGAGGTAGGAAAGGACATCAGGTATCATTAGCATTTTTTACTAGCAACCTTTATGCAGGTGATTGCATGAACTACTGCAGTTTTTTTCTGTTGTTCTTAAACTGCCCACACAATGTGTTAGTATCTAAGGGTTTAAATAACACATTTGCCAGTTGAAGTGGGATTAATTTTTAAACTTGCAAATGTGATTTATTTTTATACAAAGTGCTTTTCTAGTTGACATAAGAGTTGCACTTACAGCAACATATATGGTGTCTAACAATATAAAAGGCACTGCTGGCGTCTAACAATATAAAAGTCTAGGATATGTCTTTAGTTATAGTAACATATGTCTGGCGCCTTTCTTTGTGTTAAATAGTGATCTGTTGTTTTCAGCACAATTCCCTTCTAGCAGAATTAATGAAAAGCAATGAAATCTGCTGTCTAAATAGAACATGTAATGTAGAATGTTAATAATTTACAGTGACTATAAAAACTCTTGACTATGCAATTTGTTGTATAATGTAAGGACATCCTATATTCAGTTTGAACACAAAAACATTCATTTATCATTTATGGTTTGATTACACTCTAAGTGTTGATAAGGTACTGTGTTTATGAATAATGTAGATAATCTGAAGGGATGGGGCTTTTTGAATTCTATCCATGAGCTCTTTTTTCAGCCCCAAATGTTTTAATAATGTAAAACACATGTTACTGATGGAATATGATTACAAATACAAAGTGTTACTTACTGTTAATAATTATTCCACTAAGCTTCAGTGTTAGGGAGTTGCTCTGGCTGTAAATGTCAGTGCCAATAAATTACTTATACACACACACACACACACACACACACATACACACACACACACACACACACACACACACACACGTGTGCAGTACTCGACAGACTTGGATGAGCACTAAGCTAAAATCATGAACAATTTTTAAAAATTAGTAAAATGTTCCAATATCAGCTCTCATGACTAGTAATCTTAATAAAAAAATACTCTGGATAACATTAGCTGGGGTTGTTTCTTTATTTAGCTATGGCACAACCTGAAATACCAATTTACCCCCTTAAAAAAGCTTACATTATGTGCCACACTTTTTTTTGCTTAATTTACGGCTGGAGTCCCTTTTCAAACTTTGCTGTTTTAAAAAGAAAAGTGTGTGCCTTGTGTGCCCATGCAATTCATTTTTATAGTATAGTAGGGCACATTCCTCTGACAGTTAGCCAGTGAACCCACTCAGGGTAAGGCAACACTGGACCTGGTTCTTACCAACATTGACAGGGTTACAGACATCAGGGTGAGAAGTCATCTGGGGACCAGTGACCATCACACAGTGTTGTTTAATATAAAAACAGCATCAGAATCCAACCACACAAGTGTGAGAGTCCTGGATTTCAGAAGGGCTGACTACAAAGATGGAAGAATACCTCCTAAATGGACCTGGCAGGAGGAGATGTCCTGGGTGGGGAGGAGGGCAAATGGGTCAGATTAAAAGGCAGCATAGTAAAGGCAACAAACCTGTTCATCAAACAAGTAATGAAAAACAGAAGGAAGAGGAGAATGTTATGGTTCTCGAGAGAGGTGGCAGAAAAGGTAAGGGCAAAAAGAGTGGCATTCAAATGGTATAAGGAGAGAAGAGGATGAGGAAGTGAATATGGGAAAATGGAGGGAGGCAGGCAAAGCAGTAAGGAGTACAAGGGTGCAAACTGAGAAAAGAATAGTCCAGGCAATATTGAAAGTGGATAAAGACATTTTTCAAGTAAGTTAGTGAGAAAATAAAGACAAAAAGATGGATTGTATGGTTAAAAAAAGCAGGGGGCAATGACAGTATACAGAGGAGGACCAAGAAAAGGCAAGCATCTTAAACAGATACTTCTGCTTAGTGTTCACAGTAGAGGAGGAAGGGGAGGGACCACAAATAAACACCAAGAGCATTGAAGGGAGGGAAGCAGACACCAGTTCCATTTCTGAGGAAAGGGTCAGGAAAGCACTCACTAATCTGATGGTGGACAAAGAGATGTGGCCAGTCATGTATATCCAAATAGGCCTGTCAGCCTTACTTTGGTGGTAGGAAAAATAATGGAAACTCTATTAAATGAAAGTAATGTGGAAAACCTGGAATCCAACAGACTGCAGGACCTAAGGCCGCATGGTTTTAGAGAGGGAAAGTTGTGCCAAACAAATCTAATAGATTATTTTGACTGGGTAACCAAGATGTTGGACCAGGGAAGGGTGGTGGACATGGCTTACATGGACTTCAGCAAAGCCTTTGATACTGTTCCACAAAGAAGACTGGTAAACAAGTTGAGCAGCATGGGCTGGGCAATAAGGTGGTAACCTGGGTAAGAAACTGGTTGAGGGACAGGAGGCAGAGGGTGGTGGTAAATGGAGTTCACTCTGAGAAGGGGAGAATTACCAGCAGGGTACCTCAGAGGTCAGTACTGGGGCCAGTCCACTTTAATGTCTTCAATAGTGAAGAAACAGGGTGGAGAAACTGGAAGGGAAGATCTGCCTTTTTGTGAATGACACCAAGATCTGCAACAGAGTGTACACTACGGGAGGGTGTGTGCAAAGAATGATAAGAAATTTAAAATGGCTAGAAGAGGGGTCAGAAGTTTGGCAGCTAAGATTTAATGCAAAAAAGTGCAAAATAATATACTTAGGTCACAGAAACCCTGGGGTGGAGTACATTTCATTTCATTTTTCTTTTGTTAACAAGGATAGGGCATTGAAACAAGTCCTTTTTCAAGCCCGGCCCAACAAAAATGCAAACATCACAGACAATAACAATACAAATCAACATACAAACAATTTTCAAAAAACAATCTGAATTATCAGCAGACATCAAATATTTCTTAAAATTAGAATTAAACTTGTAGAATGAAGACAAATTATGAAGATTATCTGGTAACTGAAGGGAGAGATACTTGTAATGATCAAGCATGAAAGGAACCTGATAGTAATCATATTGGATGACATGAAGATAGGCAGACAATGCAACTAAGTGATCAGGAAAGCTAGTGGAATGCTAGGGTGTATATATAGGGTTATGACCAGCAGGAAGAGGGAAGTGGTGTTCCCTCTATATAGGTGATTGGTAAGACCCCACCTGGAGTACCATGTCCAGTGTTGTTGACAACATCTCAGGAAAGACATAGACAAAGCAGAGCCAGTCCAGAGGAGGGCTAGCAAGATAGCACAGAGTTTGCATTAAAAGCCCTGAGAGGAGAGGCTAAAAAAACTCAATATGTACACCCTGGAGGAGAGGACGGAGAGGAGGGATATGATTGAGACCTTTAAATACCTCACAGGGGTGAATAAGGTACAGGAGGAGGTATTATTTGGAGTAAAGGGTGCTCTAGAACAAGGAGTCACGATAGAAAGCTGGAGGGGGTAGGTTCAGGAGAGATGTGAGAAAATAATTCTTCACAGACATGGTGGCGGATGCCTGGAACAGTTTTCCAGTGGAGGCAGTGGGGACGAGAACAGTGGTGAGATGCAAAAATGCCTCCGATAAGTACAAGGGAATCATAAGTGAAAGGAAGGGGGTGGAAGATACAATGCCATAGACCAAGGATGGTCTGCAGCAAAAGCAATCACAATGAGAATGAGCAGACTGGGTAGGCCAAGTGGCCCTTATCTGCCATCAGTTTCTGTGGTCTTGCTCACACTGCTTAGTTTATTTATTAGCTATTATTGACCAAGTGAATACACTAGACACAATGGCACCTATTTTCAGGTATGACCCGGGAGGTTACAAGACAATCAATCTAATAATGGCACAGAAGATACAATACAATAGGGACCAATGCAGCAAGTTAAGAAATACAACAAAGACTGTTGTGGAACAGAAAGATGAAAACACAAATATAAGATATAAAAATTCATGAAAATTTGTGAGCAGGCCAGAACATCTAGTAGGCTACAAGCCAGCTATCCAGACTATAGAAACTGTGAAAGCAAGAAACATGTACAATCTACTAGCATATTTTACCTAAAAATGAGAAAAGTGCATCATCTAGTTCATTTTAGGCCAAGCTGATGGGAACGCAAAACAACCTGAAGGCAAGTGACACCTGGAAAAATCATGTGCTGGTCCAACTTGAGTAGACCTTAAGGTGAGCACACAGATACTTTTTAAAACTGAAGGTGGGAGGGGGAGCTAAGGACTGCAAATGGCAGAGAGTTCCAAAGTTTGGGAGCAGTAGCACTAAAGGCCTGATCCCCCATATGGGTCAATGTTCTGTGGACAATGAGAAGGGATTTTCATTGGATCTCAGGGGATAGGATAGGTGGGAGGACTTGAGAAGAGCTGCTATGGAAGTGGGGGTGGCAGTCTTTATTATTTTGTTTCTAAAATAGCTTAGAACAAAGAGATGACTAGTGGGGATAACAAGCCTAGGCGGCTACAGAAGTCACAGCAGTGAGTTGCTCAGTTTAGCAAAAGGGCAATTCTGAAATGTTATTGTAGGTGGTCTCCCACTTGGAAAGAAGCAACTTAGGGCATTAATCAAGGATAAAAGCACATAATTGAGGGAGGAGAGTAAGACTCCCCTGGCAAGGGCTAAGTGAGCATCAGGTGTAAGGCAGTTCTTAACCTGATTTGCCAGACCAAGCTTGGCATTTACAGTCATACAAACATCATGGATGTGGAGGGAGAAATCAAGGCGCAGATCAAGTATAATCCCAATGTACTTAAAGGATGCTGTTAGCTTTGGCGGGGGGGGGGGTATCTTCCACCTGATAAACTGGGGTGTGGGGCAGTTTCTAATTTTGTCAGGGAATCCAATATGCATGGTTTAAGTTTTTTTGAGCATTTATTATTAAATTGTTTTTGGTGAACCAGCCTTGCAGTTTGTGGAAGTCCTCTGTAAGATGGGAGTTCTTAAGAGATACATTCTTTGAACTGTGAAGGAGCACAAGGTCATCAGCATACAATGCGGCACTACATGTATTGTAGTGATAATGGTAGGGAGGCTGATTATAAACACTGAAAAAGAAATAGTCCTGAGAATCGAGCCCTGGGGGACTCCACTTTTAACAGGGGCTGACCTCAGAAATGGAGCAATTGAACTTGATCACTTGTCATTAGTTTGACAGGTAGTGCCTGAACCAAATGACAGCATGAGTGGACAAGTCAATGCCATGCAATTTGGAACACATGAGACTGTAGGTGACCAAATTAAAAGCTTTAAAAAGATCAATAAAAATACACTTAGTGAGCTGATGCTGATCCATGGCAGATTTAATTCTGGTGGCCACAGTAGTGAGAGCAGTGGTGGTGCTACAGTTCTTACAGAAACTGAGTTGCTCAGGCATTAAGATATCATTGGTGTAGAGGTGTTCAGTAAATTGGTTGGCCACAGCACACTCAAGTGATAATAATGCTGCAAGTTTATATAACTGTAAGTGCTTCCTGAAAGAATACCTCATTTGTATGTGTGTGTGTGTGTGTGTGTATGTGTGTATATATATATATATATATATATATATATATATATATATATATATTATATGTAAAACTTTGTTAATGATTCAATAGGGTTCCTCTCACAGCGAAAAAATGAGGAATTCAATTTTAGAGCCCCACCCCTGTACCCCACCTCACCCCGCCCACACCAACAGGCATTGGGGTGTGTGTCAGGTCATTGGCCTAACTTCTCACCCCATCCTTGTGTAAACAAGCTGAGGTGGTGCAGTGTAGGAAAATGGGGTGAGAGTTAGGCTAATGACCCCAACGCACTCCTCGATGCCTGTTAGTGAGGGTGGGCTGGGGTGGGGTGCAAGGGATGGGAACCCAAAAATTGAATTTACTCACTTTTTTCACTGTAGAAGAACCCTAACTGATGCATTAACAAAGTTTTTTGCATATAATTTCCTTACTTTTTAAGAAAGAATAGAAAAGTAGAAAGTTGCACAAATTGGTGGGAGTGCAGGGCCCCAACATGTGATTTTGTGTGACATAGTAACAGTAAGTGCAATGCAAATGCAAGCAAAAATGATTATGCACATGGTGATGCAAACGTAAATGGTAACACAAATGGAAATAGAAATGCAAGCACAAAGTGATGCCAAAGCGAACAATGACAGAAATGGAGATGCAAATAAAAGTGCGTACAGAACACAACTGGTAACACGCACGTCCACAGTGCCGCAATTAGGAACACAAATGTTAATGGTAACAGCAACAATAATACCAAAGGAGACAGAAATGGAAATGCAAATGCAAGCTCATGTGGAAATGCAAACCATAATACACACGGACACGGCACCACAATTATAAATGCAAATGGTAACAGCAACAGCAAGAATAACGCCAAAGAAAACAGAAAGGTAAATACAAGCACATATGGAAATGCAAACCATAGCGTGCACAGTCACGGTACCGCAACTGTAAATGCAAATGGTAATGGTAACAACAACAGTAATGCCAAAGTAAACAGACTTGCAAGTGCGTATGAAAACATAAACCGTAAGGTGCATGGTCACAGAACCGCAATTGTAAATGCAAATGTTAGCGGTAACAGCAACAATAATGCCAAAGCAAAGAGAAATGCAAATTCAAGCGTGTACAGAAACACAAACCATTATGCGCACGGTCATGGTACCGCAATTGTAAATGCAAATGGTAATGGTAACAGCAACAATAAAGCCAAAGGAAATACAAACACAAATGCAAGCGCATAGGAAACACAAACCGTAACATGCATGGGCACAGTACTGTAATTGCAAATGCAAATGGTAATGGTAACAGCAACAATAACGCCAAACAAAACAGAAATGAAAACGCAAGCGCAAATGAAAACACAAACCGTAATGCACATGATGGTGTAGACGGGAACTGTGACATGAAAGATAATGGAAGCACAACTGAAGACACTAACTGGCGCAGTAACGAAAGGGCACACCCTTCTTTTCCCCAAAAACTGCATTGAAAAACACAGTGAAAACAACGAATGTATGCAGAATAATGGACCTCGGTGCACACAATTAGGACTTGGAATACTAAATTGCTTATATCTCAGGAACCATACGACGTAGAAAAAAAAATTAAATTTCATATGAATCATGACTTTCCTGGCTAGTTTTGTACTTAGGCCTCATTTGGGGGGCTAAGCATTTTTGTGACAAAAAGTCTGTATCTTGCACCGTTTCCGAGATACTGGCCCTGAAAGGCACGAAGGATGCCATAATGTTATCCTATGAGAAAAAGCATCAACTTCGGACTGCTGTTACTTTGCCGCCCTGTAATATTTTTTTTACCAAACCACCAAAAGACACATCTGTGGGATGTTGGCTTTCTTCACTCCAAATTTCAGCCTAAAAGACCAAACCGTTATTTCGCAGCAGGGCGGCAAAGAATTCCTGTAATGCGATGGATGCCATAATGTTATCCTATGGGAAAAAGTGTCAACTTCATAGTGCCATAAGTTTGCCACCCTGTAATATTTTTTGACCAAACCACAAATAGGAACATCTGTGGGATGTTGCCTTTCTTCCCTCCAGATGTCAAGTAAAAAGACCAAACCATTTCCGAGATATTCAATGTCAAAGATTAGTGAAATTTCCCTATCTATTCCATTATAAGAAATCTAGCCATCTTGTCCCTATTTTGAGATCAAAGTTCACGATCAAAGAATCTCATAATCAAAGAATTTGCAGGCTCATGACCAAAGAATTTGCAGGCTCATGAACAAAGAATTAAAAACCTTATAAATAAAAAAATTGAGAAATTGCAGTAAACCACCACCACGGTTCGACAGAATGAAACCCCCTGAGTAAAACCCACCCTCATTTGACTTCCTAAGACACCCCTGGGCTAAGAAAATAGATTTTTAAATTGGGCCATCTCATTCCTCACTCGCGATGCATGATTGTGATCAAAGAATCTCACGATCAAAGAATTTGCAGGCTCACGACCAAAGAATTTGCAGGCTCATGGACAAAGAATTAAAAACCTTATAAATAAAAAAATGAAGAAATTGCAGTAAACCACTGCCATGGTTTGACAGAATGAAACCCCCTGAGTAAAACCCACCCTCATTTGAATTCCTAGGACACCCCTAAGCTGAGAAAATGGATTTTAAAATCTAGCCATCTCTTCCCTTTCTCGCGATGCCCGATAGTGATCAAAGAATCTTGAGATCAACAAATTTGCAGGGTCGCGATCAAAGAATGTGGTCACTCGCAAACAAAGCATGAGGGACGAGATGGCCAGATTCTAAAAAGAGTTTTCTCAGCCCAGGGGTGCCCTACAAACTTAAATGAGGCTGGGTTTTGCTCAGGGGGCTTCGTTCTGCCCTGTCTGAATAACAATAATAATGTATTAAATATCCTTGGTAGTCTAGTGCCCCCCAACATCATAATAAAAAATATTATCATGTGTAATGTCCTGGTAGTCTAGTGCCCCCCCAATGTTTATTTTTTTACATCTCTGGTAGTCCAGTGCCTTCCCCCGAGATGTATAAAATAAGTATTACTGTTAATATCCCTGATAGTCTAGTGGCTCCTGGATCTGTATGAAATAATATTCATTGTCATTGTACATATCCCTGGTAGTCTAGTGCCCCCCCAAAATAATAAAATAAATCATCAATTCATATTTCCTGGTAGTCTATTGGCCCCCAACCCCCTCACTCAGCCATGCCAGCCCACCCAGCACCCTCCTCACCCTTTCCCAGACAGCGACTAGCACAGCCCACCTCTCACCTCCACAGCCAGCCGCTGACTATCTGCATTATGAGTGCTAATGCAAAGAAGAACTCTGAAAATATGATGAAAAGATGGTGGCCATCATGATCAAAGAATTCCTCATGATCTAAGATTCTTTCATCACAAGCCTGCAAATTCTTTGATCGTGAGGTGGGACTAGATGGACATAATCCCACTCTTCTTTCGCAAAATAACCATATAAATTTCCCCATTGAATTATAATGGGAAATTAAAACTTTAATAAATTTTGAATGGATTAATATTTTTTCACCAAATGAAAAGTGCCATGCTCCTTGACCCAAGCTCTTTTGGCTGAGCAAAGTTGCAGAGCAGCACCGCACACTACAGCCGTGCAGCGCCATGGACAATATTTTCTTTTGGGCACTCTCCTGCGGAGCTTCTGGTCTGTGGAGTCGGACTGTGAGGGGGGGAGAGAGTGAGTCGGGGAGGAAAGAAAAAGGCAATTAAAAAAATGTGCCAAAATAAAGCTGCTGGAGCAGTTTAAATTGCAGGGCTTTAGCTCTGACTGTGACTTTTGGCATTTGTGCATCGGGGGTTGGAGGTGTGGACTGGTCCTCTCTGGGACCCCCTCCTTCCCCTCTTGGGACCTGCACAAATTTTTTATCCCACCTTCCCCGTTCTCTCCTCCCCTTAAATGCTTGCAAACCCTTCCCTAATATGTACAAGTACCCTATCAGCAGATTGGGTGTGGCTAAAAATTAAAAAAATAATCAGTGTTCTGTTCTTTGTCTTTTTTCACTTGCTTAAAGACAACTCACCTCACATGGGGTTCAGTTGCTTGTGCTGCATACATTTTCCTGTGCCAGTCTGATTACTGAATATATCTGCCTACTCTGAAAAATTACCCTGGAATTTTGCGCAGGTGTTGGCAGGGCTATTAATGGCATAGGTTACTGTTCTCCAGGTTACATACTAGCACATTCTCTATCTGTCTGTTTCTCCCTAGGATGTTGTATTAGGAATTTGCTGGGCTATCTGAGTAATTAGTAAGGGCACTCAGGTGTCATACTGTCTCTTTGAGTTAGGTGTCACTGGGCACTGCTAAGTCAAAATCTGAAATGGTGACCCCTAGGCCTACTAGGGAAGGTGTTCTGCCCTCCTTGCCTTGAGCTATCTTCTCCATCAGCCTCCTTGCTGGCCTTTTTCTCTCCCTAATGGCCATGGACTCCTCAAGGTTGTATGGGGACCACTGGTGGAAGACTGCCCCTCATGAGGAGTTTGATTTCACCTTCTCTAACCTTCTAGCTCATGACAGACTGCCTCCCTGCCCTACCAGCTGTCTCAACCTCGGATTCCTTCTGGGTACTGCCATGGTGAGACGTTGTCTATCCCATAGGCCCTCGGTCAGATGTATCCCTCCCCCTATTAGGCTTCTCCCCTGGCTCTTCCTAGTGATACTGGCCCTTGCTGGTGACATTGAGCTAAACCCTGGTCCTGCCTATCAGGCCTCTTCTATCCCAGAAAGTTGGAAATTGGGAAAGGGTTTAAAAATTGCTCACCTTAACATTCGCAGTCTACTATCCAATCCTGACAAACTATCTGCCTGGGTTGTCCACTGTAAACCTGACATACTAGGCATTACAGAGTCCTGGCTGAAACCCTCAATACCAGACTCAGCCTGTGCACTTCCTGGCTATGAGTTTATTAGACATGATCAGCCAGAAAAAAAGCGAGGGGGTGGTATCCTAATTTACTATAAGAGTCATCTTAAAGTATCTGTGGTAATCCATCAGCAGTCCTCCCTGTCTTCCTGTGAGCTGCTGCACACTGTATTGTTACTTGGAAATACAAAGAAACTGCATGTTGTATGCACATGCAATCTCCCCAAAAGTGGTCTGCCTGGGCTCACCCACCTCCTGGATACAATTGGTCCTTATGTTGGGGATAACAAACTTTTGATCCTGGGTGATGTGAACTTAAACTGGACAGGAGGCAACTCCAAGCAATTTGAACCTCTGTTAACAAGCCTTGCCCTGTCTCAGCTCATCCAGGAACCCACTGGATGGTCTGCAAATGGTGGAACTAGCTCCCTACTGGACTGGGTACTATCAAACCGTCCAGATAGGATCAGCTCCGCAGGAACCCTACCTGACTCCATCTCAGATCACACCCTGGTGTTCTGTGTGTGGAAAGTCCCTTCACCAAAAATTCCCCACAAGATCATTCAGGTTAGAGATTTTTCTAGGTTTGATCTGGGGTCATTTCATGAGGATCTGAGGATCACGAACTGGTCAGAAGTGCTTAGTACCCATGACCCCTCTACAGCCGTATCCCAGTTTTTCACTGTTTTTGGCTCCTTGCAGGACAAGCATGCCCACCCTTACTGGGCAGAGAGAAAGGGGGTCTGCCACAAAATGGCTGCACGGGAGCCTCTTAGCCCTCAGGCGTGCAAGGGACAAGTGTTGGGCTCACTTCAAAAGCATGTTGGATCAATCTTCCCACAGTATAGGAAGCTTAGAAATGAGTGCAAAAAAGCCATCAGGGTGGCGAAAAGCGACTACTGTAATTCTGCCCTGTTTAGCTCTGCTAAGGACCCACACAGGTTCTGGATGAACATAAAAAACTTAGTGGCTCCTCCAAATCTGGGGTATCTGAAATGATCATAGGTGGGTAGAGCTGTAATAATCTACTTACAATTGCTAATGCTTTAAATTCCCACTTTTCTGGCTTGTTTGCACTTACTTTCCTATTTCCTGCTGCTAAGAACATTGGTGGCCAATCAGCCTCTGTCTCTCAGGAGGATCACTCCTCTCACTCATTATTTTATCTCAGGGTGGTGTCGGTCATGGAGATGCAGAGACTCCTCTCTGGTCTCTCTCCACACTCCAGCGCTGGCCATGATAACATGGAGCCCAAGCTTCAGAACCTGGGTGCCCCCTACATTGCCATCCCACTGGCTCATATCTTCAACCTGTCCCCTGCCACTGGTACTATTCCTGACATTTGGAAAGTAGCGAGGATTGTCCCCATTCAAAAGCAAGGGAACCCCAAAGTCCTGAACAACTATCATCCAATCGCTATCCAATTGACCATTAGTAAACTGTTAGAGAAAACTGCGGCTGAACAGCTGACAGAGTACATCCACGCTCATAAGTAGCTGTCCACTGCGCAGCATGGCTATCAAAAAGGGTATGGCACATCCACGGCCCTGGTCTCAGTCTCAACTAGCATTAGAGCAGCCATGGACAAAGGTGAACCCTCTGGGGCCATATTTATAGACTTATCTAAGGCCTTTGACCTTGTGGACCATGCATTACTTTTCTCACAGATGCAGTCCCTTGGCCTGTCCCCTCCTGCCTTGAATTGGCTCAGAAACTACCTCCAAGACAGAATACAGCAGACTAAATTCAACAAGGTCCTCCCTGACCCCACTCCAGTGACCTCTGTTATCCCACAGGGATCAGTTTTGGGGCCTCTTCTTTTTTCTGCATTCATCAACAATCTCCCTGCTGCTGCTGCTGCTCCCAGCTGGAGTGCCACCCTTTATGTTGATAATCTTGCAATTCTTGCACACTCCCAGGACATTGGGGTTCTCAACCTTCGGTTGAGTGAGGCCTTTAAGAACATTCAGTCCTGGGTAATGACTCACAAGCTGGTCCTCAACCTAAAGAAAACTCAGGCCATGCTTTTTGAGTCAGTTGCCAGGATCAAGGCCTCCCCTGTCCCTCTATGTGTCAGTGGTGCTGACGGTTCTCCCCTCTTAACCATGGTTTCAACAAAATACCTTGGAGTGACACTTGACCCCCAACTTGACATGGGGTGTCACATCCTAAATGTTTTCAGAACTGTAAACTGCAAACTGGGTCTTGCCTACAGGGCAAAGAAAAAGTTGATGTCTGCAGCTCGCTTGGCATTGGCCAGAGGTGTGCTGCTCCCTTCCCTTAGCTATGGCCTTCTCCTGTTTGCTAGCACCTCCAAGGTCCACCTTGCTCAATGGAACATGACCTACAACAACAACTGTCGCTTTGCCCTGGCAGCCCCATGTCTCACCCATCATTGTAAATTATATGACAAACTGGGTTGTCTTTCCCCAGCCAATTACTTGAAATATGGGCTGGGCTGCTTCATAGGTAAGGTGCTCAGAACAGGAACCCCTCCAGGGCTGGTGCAGCTCCTCAAGTCTGCTGAATTCTCTTCCTACTCCCTCAGGTCTCAATGTCCTGGGATGCTCAAAGTTCCCTATACTCGAACCCTAATGGTGGAAAGGGACTTTGATATGTGCACTCCAAGGCTATGGAACTCCCTTCCAGACCACGTTCACACCTCCCCCTCCCACCTGAGCCTCCAGAATTCCCTGAGGGGGCACTTGAAACTGTACTCAGTGTGTGGGTGTCCTAAACCACCTTAATCAGGTCTCCAAATTGGTCTCATCTAATACACTGCCCACTGTCCTTTAACTCTGGGTATCACATGATTGCTTGCTATCTGCTTACGAATTATGTGGCCCTGGTAAAAAGGGTTACTCATACAGTGTAATTGCCATTGAATGTCTTAGTCTATTTATTCTATACGTATATGTATATTTTTACCTATTTACTGCCTACTGTAGACTATCTGTTCATCTTGCTCTCCTGTAACTATGTAAATTACCCTCTTGTCATTTGTACCTTGTTTGAACCTGTATTTTTCACTGTACTCTCCCAGGTCATACCTGAAAATAGGCATATAGCTTGTCTTGTGTACCTATCTGGTCAACAAAAGCTAAATAAATAAATAATAAATAAAAAAGCTGCCCACATAACTGGCAAAAAGTGCATTTTCAGCATTTTGGTGTGCAAAAACTGTAAGTCCAACCAAAATGAAATTTGGCAAATCAAGAGATCTACCATGCCCCACCACGCATACCAAATGTCATGCAAATCTGTTGAAAGGGTCCAAAGTTATTAACAAGCAAAATTTTGAGTTTAACATAGAAGAGGCTTCTTAACCGTAAATATAGTGGCATGACTGTGCCCCTATAATATATTCCATGACCGAGCATGCTGCCATGCTACAGTAAAGGAGAATGGGGGGAGATTTAGGCCTCATGACCCTAATGACACACCAAGGCATCTGTCAGACTGTGGAGGATTGGGGTGGTGTGTGTGAGGGGGTTAGGGGTTCAACTCTAATGTTTAATAATTTTTTTTGCTTATCCCTAAATGAAGCATTAACACAGTTTTTGTATATAATTTGCTTACTTTTTGAAAAAAATTTCATATAAGTAGTAAAAAACACATATTGGTGGGAGTGCAGAGCCTAGCTCCCACCAAGTTGTCAATTTTTGCATATCAATATGCATCTGTGCCCACACTCCCACTTATGCAAAGCTACAGAGCCATGCAGCAGCACAATAGGGCACCAAATGCTTGTAACAGTAATTTGTGCATATCTTGGAAACCGTAAGAGCTAGAAAAAAAATTCTTGCATCATTGTAATTGTGACAATAAGTACTTCATGCAACATCTCAAAGACCGTACCCATATCTCACATCACTTCCGAGCTATGGGCACCAAAAAGCACTGGACAGGCACTCTTTCAACCCTTGTGACAGTACTTTCACAATATCTCATGAACCATGCAATGTACAAACAAAATTCCACTACAGGCTGACTCTACAATGTCAAGTCTTAGGTGATCTAAGCCATCTGTAGTGAAAAGTCTGTTTCTCGCTTCATTTCCAAGATAACGGCGCTGAAAGTCATGACACAGACTGCAATGTAATCCTAGGGGATAAATGTCAAATACGTCATTGAATATCTTTGCAACAAATTATTTACCCAACACTTAAACAGCATAGTTCACATCTCTATGATATCCCCTCAATGCCCTGCAAATTTCAAATAAAAAGACCAAACTGTTATTGAGATATGGTCATCTCAATTTGGGCCATCTGGTCTTTCTCATTAACATTCCAAAAATACATATACATTTTCCCATAAGATATAATGAAAATTTCAAATTGTAATAACTATTGAACAGATTAATATTTTTTCACCAAACAAAAAGCAGCATATTGCTTCACACAAGCTCTTTCTATACCCCAGGATTTGGATCAATAGCCCACACGGTGTCCATGCAGCGCCAAGGACACAAAATGTGCAAAAGTGGCGAAAAGTGCATTGTCTGGCACTTTGCTGTGCAAAAACCGTATGTCTGACTGAAAAGAAATTTAGCAAATCAAGAGATCTACCACACCAGACTGTGCATTCCAAATTTTGTGCAAATCCATTGCATGGTTGCAAAGTTGTTAACGTGCAAAATGTGAGGTTAAACATTAAAAGTGCCTACCACAATGCAAAACGCTATATGCAAAATTTAAAGTGCGCCACACAATATCTCTCCAGCGACTTAATTCTCCAACACCTGAATACCACAGTTTACATGTACAGGACATCCCCTCAACACCCTGCAAATTTCAATTTAAAAGACCAAACCGTGTCCGCGATATAACATTTTGAAGTTTGAGATTTTCATTTGTCAGAGTGGCTGAATTCCACAGCTGTTTACATTTTACACAACTAAAAACTGAAAAGTATGTCCATGGCAGTAAGGCTAGCTACCCTATAAATTTCAAGGCACTATCACAATGCAAAATGCTGTCCACAAAACATAAACTGCGCCACGCTATATCTCCGCAACAGTTGCATTTTCTGACACCTAAGCACCATAATTCACATCTACAGAACATCCCAACACCCTCCAAATCTGGCCATCTAGTCTCTCTCTCAGGATCAAAGAATCTTTGATTGTGTGCCTGCAAATTCTTTGATCATGAGGAGGGAACCAGATAGCCATTCTTTGTTTGCAAAATAACCATATAAATGTTCCCATTGTCTTATAATGGGAACTTAAAAATGCTATAAGTTTTGAATGCCTCAATATTTTTTCAAAAAAAAAAAAAGTGGCATGTTCGGCCAGTGAAGCTCTTTCAAATGAGCCTGCAGTGGAATTTTGTTTGTATTTTGCATGGTTTGTGAGATATTGTGAAAGTACTGTAACAAGGGTTGAAAGAGTGCCTGCCAAGTGCAATTTTGTGTCTATAGTTTGAAAACGATGTTAGGTATGGTACGTTCAGTGATTGTGTCATGATCTGCTCACTATCATGGTTACAATGACACTTGAATTGTTTTTCTAGCTGTTATAGATCCCAAGACATGGACAAATTACTGTTACAAGCATTTGGTGGCCAATAGCAATGCTGCATGGCTCTGTAGCATGTGTAAGTGGCAGTGCAGGCCCAGAGGGTCTGCACTCACTCAGATGCATATTGTTATGCAGAAATGGGCAAGTTGGTGAGAGCATGGGGCCCTCTCCCACCGGAGTGGCTATTATTATAGTGGTGGGGTCATGAGGTCTAAATCCCCCCATTCTTCTTTACTATAGCATGTCAGCATGCTCGATCATGAAATATATTATAGGGCGCTGTTCAGCTCCTATATTTATGGTTATGAAGCCTCTTCTATGTAAACTCAAAATTTTGCTCACTAATAACTTTGGATCCTTTCAACAGATTTGCATGAAATTTGGTATGCATGGTGGGGCATGGTAGATCTCTTGATTTGGCAAATTTCATTTTGGTTGGACCTATAGCTTTTACATACCAAAATGCTGAAAATGCACTTTTCGCCAGTTATGTGGGCAGCTTTTTTGATTTTGTCTGTGGTGCTGCACAGCCGCCGTGTGGCGTGCTGCTCAGCTGAAAGAGCATGGATCAAGGAACATGCCTCTTTTCATTTGGTGAAAAAATATTAATCAATTCAAAAGTTATTAAAGTTTTAATTTCCCATTATAAGTCAATGGGGAAATTTATATGGTTATTTTGTGAAAGAAGAGTGGGGTTTTGGCCATCTAGTCCCACACCACATGATCAAAGAATTTGCAGGCTCGCAATCAAAGAATCTGAGATCATGAGGAGTTCTTGGATCGCGATGGCCGCCATCTTGTTTTTAGTTTGCGGTCAGAAAAATTCAAATATCTCTGCCCAGGGGGGACTTCTGAGGTGAAACTATGGTGAGTTTTGCTCAGGGGTCTTTCCTCTTAGCTGTTGATTAACTAGAAGCTTGATTAACTAGGATCTGCAGCTTATCCATCAGGTAGGGAAATGGGCAGACTAGGTGGGCTAAGCGGTCCTTATCTGCCGACAAATTCTATGTTTCTATGTTTCTATCGAGCCGTGCCTGTGGTTTCTTTCAAAATTGTCAAAAAATAGAGTTTTCAACTTTTTATTCTTTGATCGTGGCTCACTAATGATCTTTGATTGTGAGCCTGAAAATTCTTTGATCGCAAGATTCTTTGACCATGATCTTTGATCACGAGGGCATGACTAGATGGCCACTTGAAAAAATAAATTTGTCAGCTCAGGGGTGGCTTATTAAGCCATATGAGGATGTGTTTTGCTCAAGAGGCTCTGTTCTATAGAGGCATGGCTGTGGTTTCATGCATTTCTGCCTAAAAATTGACTTTTACCATTTTTTATTGTTTGATCGTGGCCTGCAAATTCTTTGATACCGAGATTCTTTGACCACGATCTTTGATCACTGGGGCACGACTAGATGGGCACATGAAAAATTTAATTTGCTGAGCACAGGGGTCACTTCTAAAGGCAAATTAGGGTGGGATCTGCTCAGGGGCCTTTGTTCTGTCTAGTCATATCTGTGGTTTTAAGTATTTTCCTCTAAAAATTGTTTTAACATTTTTTTATTCTATGTTGTGAGCCTGCAAATTCTTTGATTGTGAGCCTGCAAATTCTTTAATCGTGAGATTATTTGATTGCAATTTTTGATCACGAGGGAGGGACTAGATGGCCAAATTGAGAGGGACCAGATAGCACAATTTAAAAAAAAATGTAAATTAAATATCTCAGAAATGGTTTGGTTTTTTAACTTGAAATGTGGAGGGTGTTGACAGCAGGTCCTATAGACGTGAATTATAGTACTTAGGTGTCAGACAATACATTTTTGGGGGAAATATTGTGTGACGCATTTTATGTTTTGCAGACAGCATTTTCCATGGTGGCAGTGGCTTCAAATTAATAGGGTAGCTAGCCTTACTGCCATAGATATACTTTTCAGTCATTAGGTGTGTAAAATGTTAATAGGTGTGGAATTCTGCCAGTGTGATGAATGAAAACCTGAAACTTTCACATTATATATCTTAAAAATAGTGTGGTCTTTGTCACTGAAATTTGGAGCATGTTGAGGGGATGTGCTGTCCATATGAATTATGTTGTTTAGGTGTTGGAAAATTCATTTGCTGCACCCACATTGTGTGACACACTTTATGTTTTGCATATGGCGTTTTACATTGTGGTACTGGCTCTGCATTTATAGGGTGCCTAGCGTTACTGCCATGGAGGTAATTTGTAGTGGTTAGGTGTCGGACATATAAACAGGTGTTGAATTATGCCACTCTGATGCCTGACACTTTGCTTTCTTTTAAGGTGGTGGGCCCAACACTCCCAACCATATGCGTTGTCAGCAATACATATGATATTCAGTACTGAACTCTTATCTTAGTAGAATTTAGTGTTGGTGGGGAGCATGGGGCCTGAAGGGCTGCACTCCCACTAACTTGTGCAACTTTCTACTTTTCTATTCTTTCTCAAAAAGTAAGGAAATTCTATGCAAAAAACTTCGTTAATGCATAATTTAGGGTTAAAACACAAAAAGTCAGGAAATGGGACCTTTAGGGTTGCCACATCCCCCCATGGACCTGTCTATCATCCCAAGATTGACAGCTGATGGGGTCTGTCATTGGGGTTGTGAGGCCTAAATGTCACCCCATTCTTCTTTAACGTGGCTTGTGAATATGATTACAGATGGAATGGGGCTCACATCTCGGAAATGGTGCGAGATACGGAATTTTCATTTCGACAATGTATAGCATTCAGTGAAAACCTAGCCAGGAAACTGATGAATCATGTGAAATTTAAATTTGTTTTCTACGTTGCACGGTTCCTGTGATATTAGCAATTTAATATTCCAACAGCTCATTTTCTGCTCCAAGGCCCATTATTATGCATACATTCTTTGTACACAAAGTGTTTCTCCATGCAACTCTTGGGCAAAACTAGGGTGTGAGCTTCTGTTACTGTTACAGTTAGCATTTCCACTTGCGTTTCCGTACCCGTTTGTGTTACCGTTCCCGTGTATGCCAGCGTGTGGGTTACCCTGTGCGTTCTCATTTGCGTACGCACTTGCATTTGAGTTTCCATTTCTGTTTCCTTTGACATTATTTCTGCTGGTAACATTACCATTTGCATTTCCAATTGTGGTACTGTGACCGTGCGTGTCATGGTTTGCATTTCCTTATGCGCTTGCTTCTCCTTTTGCGTCACTGTTCGCTTTGGCTTCACTTTGCGCTTGCGCTTCTAGTAACGTTTGCTTTTCCATTTATGTTTCGGTCACCATGTGTACAACCATTAGTGGTTGCTTTTCTCTTGCACTTACCATTACTATGTCACAAAAAAATTACATGGTTGGAGCGCGGGGCTTAAAGGGCCCTGCACTCCCACCACCACATTCCATTCACTATTTCTACTGCACGTTCTCAAAAAGAAGGGAAATTAGAGGCAAAAAACTCTGTTTAATGCATCAGTTATGATTGTTCCACAGTGACAAAAGTAAGGAAATTCAGTGTTAGGATTGAAAGCCGCCCTTGCGCCCCCCCTGCCCACAACCCCAACCACCAATGGGGTGTGCATTGGGATCATCAGACCAAACTCTCACCCTGTTCTCCTATAGCTCAGCTTTTTTACACATGTAATGGGGTGAGAGTTAGGGCCGATGACCCAGTGCACACCATTGTTGGAGTTGTGGGCTGAGGCTCAAGGGCATTCAACAATAACACTGAATTTTCTCACTTTGTCACTGTGAACAACCCTAGCTGATGCATTAAATGGAGTTTTTTGCCTCTAATATATATATTAGTGGCACAGTAGTGCCACTATAGCAAGGGTTGAGTACCTCATTTAAGGTTACAGTGTAAAATTTTGCATCTTAATAACTTTACCACTGTATGATGGATTTGCCTGAAATTGGGCAGGCGTGGAGCAGAACCAATCATCTCTTGATCTGCCAAGTTTTGTAATGATGAGATATACAGTTGTGGAGTTATAATGCAACATTCCATAACACATTTACTCTTTTTTACGCATTCTTTGCTCGCTCCTACAGGTCACTCGGTTTGCACGACCAGTCCAAAAACTTCAGGAAACATGTGGCAGGGTCTGCAATGTGCCTTTCAAAGATTTTGTGAAAAAATATTAAATGGTTCAAAAGTTATTCAAAAAACAATTTTCCACCTGGCCCAGTGGCACTGAGGGTTGCGGCGCTTGACGCCATACCTCGTGCTACGCTGGCGAACCGGGTTTGGGAATGGACTCAAGGTCATTGGAGGTTAGAGGGATGGAGGAGGATCAAGCATTCCAATGGATGCTCTCCTCCTCCTGGGGTGGGTTCCTGTGGTGCTACAAGCACCAGATGCACCGACTGTGGTGAAAGTATGGGTACCAGGGCACTAAATGGCTCTTTGAAGATGGGGTGGGGAGGACATTGCAGGCATTTGATAATGGCGTGCATCAGCATGCCATCTGTCTGGACATCATTCCTCTGTGCTGACGCCCTCAGGGGAGGAGGGCCCAAGGGAAGAAAAGTGGAAAAACACCTGCTCAGGCCAATATGATGACTGATCCTAGGCCCGATCACCTACCCAGGGGTAGACACCACTGTGCAGGCTCTCCAGAGAAAAGAGGAGTAAGGTATGGAGACAATGGAGTAAGCCTGCCACTCTAGGGGCAGATTCCGTGGGAGGGATTAAGAGGATTGATCAGTCTGAAGAAGTGGACTGAGTTGGCAGTAAGGAGGGGATAAAAAGAAAGTGCAAAAAAAAAATAAGTTTCCCATTATAGTCAATGGGAAAAGTTAACAAAAAATTCAACAGTGTTGCAAATGCAGTTTTTAGTGTCCCAAATGACCCCTGTAGTGTCATGAGTCATCCATTTTTTTTTCAGTTAGTGGTCACAGAAATGCTTTGCATTTAAATTTGGGACCCGCTAGGGATACAATTATTTTTGTGTTTACCTAGTCGGACCCTGAGGATGCTAACCATGTCTTTTTTCGGGGTTAAACACCCCAGAAATATGTTTTTGAAATTTCTGTAAAAAGTAGTGTCGAAAAGTAGTGTCGCACTCACAACACTTTCCTGATTTCATTTGCAAAAGTGTCATAATTTGCAACACTATTTTGTGATACTATACCCAAAATAACAGGAATTCTTTGCAACCCTGCTGCAAAACAACGGTTTGGTCTTTTGGGCTGAAATATGGAGGGAAGAATGCCAGCATCCCACAGATGTGCATTTTGGTGACAAAATATTGCACAGATGGAAAGTTTCAGTGCTCTGAAGTTGATGCTTTTTCCTATAGACTAACATTGCGGTGTCCGCCGGGCCTTTCGGGGCCCTTATCTCGGAGACGCTTCAAGATACAGACTTTTCATTGGAAAAACACTTAGCCCCCCAGCAGGGGACTAAGTACAAAACTAGCCATGAAAGTCATAATTTATGTGAAATTTTATTTTTTCCTACGTCGTAAGGTTCCTGAAATATAAGCAATTTAGTATTCCAATTGCTAATTTTCTGCTCTGAGGCCTATTATTGTGCATGCATTCTTTGTATTCACTGTTTCTCTATTCAGCTGTTGGTGAAAGAAAGGGTGTGTCCTTTCGTTACTGTCACAGTTAATGTTCCCACTTGCATTTCAGTAACCGTTTGCATTAGTGTTCCTGTTTATGCCACCATGTGCATTACCCTTTGCCTTTTTGTTTGCACTTACGTTTGTGTTACTGTTACCATTTGTGTTTCCATTACTGTTTCCGTTTGCATCTCATTTTGCATCACCATGTGCACTACCATTTGCGTTTGCATATGCGCTTCTGTTTGCATTTCCTTTGGTGTCATCGTTGCTGTTACCTTTAGCATTTGTATTTCCTATTGCGGTACCTTGACCGTGTGCGTTACCATTTGCATTTCCATATGTGCTTGCATTTGCATTTCCATTTGCATTACCATTCCCATGTATGCCACTGTGTGCATTACCCTTTGCGTTTTCATTTGCCCTTGCATTTGGGTTACTGTTAACATTTGCATTCCATTACTGTTTTTGTTTGCGTTTTGTTTTGCGTCACTGTGTGCATTACCATTTGCGCTTGTGTATGTACTTCCATTTGCATTTCCTTTGGCGTCATTGTTGCTGGTATCATTAGCATTTGTGTTTCCTATTGCGGTACCGTGACCATGCGCGTTACCAGTTGCGTTTCCATACGTGCTTGCATTTCCGTTTGCATTACTGTTCCCATCTAAACCACCGTGTGCATTACCCTTTGCATTTTCATTTGCTCTTGTGTTTGCATAACTGTTAACATTTGCATTTCCATTACTGTTTTTGTTTGCATTTCCTTTGTGTCACCATGTGCATTTCCATTTGCGTTTGCGTACGCGCTTCCATTTTTGTTTCTGTTTGTGTTTCCTTTGGTGTCATCATTGCTGTTACCATAAGTGTCTGTGTTTCCAATTACGTTACCGTGCCTGTGTGCATTACCGTTTGCTTTTTTGTACATGCTTGCATTTGCATTTTTTCATTAATGTTTGTGCTTGTGTTTATATTACCATTTACGAAATTGTTTACATTTGCATCACCATGTGTGTTAGCATTTGAGCTTGCATTTGCATTGCTGTTATTTATTTATTTATTATACATATAGGAATTACAACCCTTTGAGTCAAGGACTCATTTCCAAAGGCTCAATGTCAGTTACAGTGGATTCAACACATAGACAGCAATACAAATGCAATATGATAGACAGGAGGTTACAGAAGTTTTTTGTTACATACCGAACAGCAAATAGCAAACAGTATTCATATATTTGCAGGTGTCAGAACAAACATAGAATCTTGAGCCATCCAGTGCCCAGATAAGAGTTACAGTTTACAACAGCAGTAAAGAGGTCTATACAGTGTGATAGCTAGACTCCAAGGACAAATACAATCAATTCAGAGTTGCAGCCTGAGATAAGGTGATTGTCGTCAAGATTCAAGAAAAGGGGCCTGGGGAGGGAATGGGGCACCTATGGGCTAGGATCCCACTTGTGGAGTGCATTCACAGCTGCAGGTGAAGAAAATGAGGTTCTTGAGAGCTGCCTTAAAAGGACCTATTTTAATGAGTGAGGAGATTGAGGAGGGGAGGGCATTGAATGAGTATGGTGCCCTGTAACAAAATGATCTCTGGGTGAGTGATGTTCTCACCCTCTGGACTCTGACAGCAGCCTTAGTGGAGCCAATGGTAGAGGCAGAGGGGGAAGCAGGGTGAAGGGAGGTGGACACCCCTGGGGGGGGGAGATGTAGAAGTATTTTTTTAACCAGGAGGAAAGTCTGATATTGTAACCACTCTACTAGATTGAGTATGTTGGCCAGCGAGCATAGAGTGCATACATGAGTCCAATTGTCTGCACCAGTGATAAGCCTACAGACCTTATTTAGGGATATTTGGATTCTCCTGAGGGTGGTGGCATCAGCAGCAGCATAGACAGGGAGGCCATAGTCTACAAGAGACAGGACAGCGGAGGAGGGAGCCAAGCTGAGGGCATCCAGTGGGAGTCAGTCCTTATGACTGTAGAGAAGGCATATGCACATTTTAATTGCTAAGGTGGGCTGGTCGATATGCAATTGAAAGGAGAGGGCAGAGTTGAAGGTAATGCCCAGGTATTTGTAGCTGCTAACTTGTTCTAGTGGGTGGAGTGAACTGGATAGTATATGGAGGGGCAAGTTTTTTGCCTTATTTTGAAGATGGGCAAAAACATGGATTTTGTTTTTTTAATGTTAATGACCAGCCTACAGTCATTGAACCAGTTTCCAATTTGACTGAAAGAGTGCTGGAAGGAGGCCTGAAGAGAGGAGGGGTCAGGGTGGGAGAAGAGGAGAACGGCATCATCTGCATATAGCAGGAACTTGCTGGAGCAGAAGTTGGGTAGGGCATTTATAGAGAGAATAAAAAGAAGAGGGCCCAGGATGGAGCCCTGTGAGACTCCGGAGCAAACGGGGTGGGTGCTGTTTATTTTGACACACTGGGACCTTGAAGAGAGAGATAGCTAGAGAACCAGTCCAGTGGGTCTTGGGAAAAGCCTAGTCGAAGAAGAGTGTCCAGTAGGAGTGGGTGACAGACCGTATCAAAGGCCTTGCAGAGGTTGATGTAGACAGCCCCTGCAAGATGGCCTTTGTCAAGGGTTTCGTGAAGGAAGTTTGAGATCTCCAGGAGAGCAGTGGTCATACTATGACCAGGATGGAAGCCATGCTGCTCTCTGCATAGGAGATTGTGGGAGGCAAGATATTCAGATAATTAGTCTGCCACTATTTTTTCCAGGGCTTTATAGAGAGGAGGAAGAATAGAGATTGGCCCATAGTTTCCAGGAGAGGAGGTGTCACCACTTTTGAAGATGTGGGTGATCACTGCTTTTTTCCAAGCTAAAGGGAACTGGCCCAGGCAGAGGGAGTGGTTGAGTAAATCAGTCAGGGGGTTAAGTACTACGTCAAGGACCTGCCATAGGATCCTAGTATCCAGGGGGTCAGAGGAAAGGCTGGTAACACTGAGGGCTTTTGTTAGATAGTGCCAAGAGTTTTGTGGTGAAATGGTCCTCAGGTAGCAAGGTGGGTGAGGGAGGGGCTGTGGCTGGGAAGGGGACAGCACATTCAAAAAAGAAGGAAATTCATGGCAAAACTTTAGTTTAATGCATCAGTTAGTTATTAATAGCTTAAAGGGCCTCTGAGCAGCTTCATTTTCAGTGACCACTCTGTTTTCAGCCCTCATAACAGGCATCGGGTGCATTAGTCATTGGTCCCAAGTCTCACCCCATTCTTCTATACTGCACCACCTCAGCTTGTTTGCACATGGGATGGGTGAGAGTTAGGACCGATGACTCCAACGTACACCCCAATGCCTGTTGGTGGGGGCAGGGGTGGGGTGCAAGGGGTGGGAACGCTTACATCAAATTTTCTCACTTTTTCGCTGTGGAACAACCCCAACTGATGCATTAAATGGAGTCGTTGCTATGATTATATATATATATATATATATATATATATATATATTTGTTTTGTTATTTTTAATTATTTCTCAATTTCTTTTGAATTTATTGACCTCACCTTGTCTTGTGTCCACTAGTGAGAATGAAGCATGAAAGCATGATACTGACCAGGACAAGGGTGAACTAGAAGTGTGCACTTGTACCATCATCCATGTCTGCACAAAGGCTTAAAACCACATAGTCATTTTAGGAGCTCTTTTTGTTTGCCCATTTTAGACCTACACAGTTATGTCATCCAGCTTAGAGTTCTCAGTGTGAGCATAACCTTTAGTTGGCTGGCCTACCAACTCACTCTATCAACTCACATCACTGAACATGACACTCATTACTGTCACTATCCTTCAAAGTATGTGGTTCTTGAGTTTGTAAAGCACTGATTTTTGAAATAAAAAAGACTAGTTAAGTGACCATTGTGGGGTAACTTGGTGATGTATTTTTTGTTTGGTTCTCTTCTTAGAGGTGTGTTGTGCTGGCAAGTATGTAACGCACTATGGTGTGTGTAAAAGAACTTGCCTTAAAATGTTGTACCAGCACTATGATATGTGTATAAAAAACTTGTCATATTATTTTGTGCTTTTTTACAGTTATTTCCATCTAGCTGTATTAATAAGTTTGACTAGATCTGTAAGGGGGAAATTAGATATTGTTAGTTGCCAGAGGCATGTCAGATGACTCCGAAGCATAACAACAATATCTCTATCCTGTACTACATGACACTCAGACCAATTAATGGACGAGGTAAAAGTCAAACTACCCCATTCATTCTTCAAATCAAAAAATAACCCTTTCATATTACTTGTAGGGCCCTGGCTAACAGCTGAAACAGTCACTCCAGCTGAGCATGACAGGGAGTAGGACAAAGAAAATGTCATGTGGAATACTCAGACCGCTGAAGTCCAGATCAAACCCATTTCTCAAGAGGACCCAGCTCACAAGATACCAGGAACTGGCCTGGAAAAAATATTATAGGACATGTATGACAAAAGTGGGTGGGTGGAAACTGGTTTGTTGGAACATTCTTAACAGAGTTTTGGGACAGACAAGGTAGTCCAGTTTTTGGACATTGAGCAGATAACATCTAATGTTGAGTCTGTCCTGATTCACCAAGTTTCCTGTGTAGTAAGCACTTCCTACCTCGGGTATGTTAGGAAGTGTAGTAATATTTTCCTCTGTGTTTTTTTCTACTGTTCAAAACATCTTCTTTTTATGTCTGTAGAAGTGCTCTTCCCATAGTCTTAGTGTAATTGTCTGTATTATATTTGTAAGTATCTTGAAGTAATAAAATATTATTTTTCTGTACTTCATGTTTCTGTGACTGAGTCCTTTGATGTACAGTAACTGGTTTATAACTGTCAAAAACCATGTTATATCTCTGAAGAGAAGGCTATGGTTATCATATTTTGTTTCTAAAGTGAGTTGCTCTCAGTTGTGGCATGGGAAGTGGGTCATTTGCCCTTTGGCAAAGAGTGCTGCACTCTGTGGGCAGTGGCTCTGGTGGGATTCATACCTAGACATACCTCAAGGGATTGCCTATGCTGAATGATGACAGCTACTGGAGTACCCTTGTAAGTGTCTGAAAGATCTGAGAAAGTGGGTAACAGTGTACAAGCTGAGTCTGGGAGCAACCAGTCTGTCACAATCTGCTTATTAAAACATATGCTTGGGAGTGTTCACTGAGGGTAACCTGTGGGATGCATTTGCTATTTGGCTCTCTCTTTAAAGGCGTGCAGTGCTGGTGAGTTTGTAAAACACTATTATGTGCTTATTGAAATACATATTTGGAAAAGGGCCACTGCGGAGGTAGCTTGACCAATTTTCATTTATGCATTTATGTTTGGCTATGGTGGGGGGAACATTTGTCTGAAAACTATCAAAGAAGTCTACATGTGGTACTGGCTAGTTTGCTTTGTTTGAAAGCATGAATGACCCTTGTGGGAGGGATGTAGGGTAACACTAGTAATGTTGTGTGAACAAAGATAGCTTCCCTGCATGTGGTACTGGCCTGCTAGGCACATTTGCCTCAAGGAGTATGATGTGCTTATTTAAATACACATGGGGAAAAGTGTCCCTAATTGGATAGAAGGTAACTGGAGGGATGCTTCTGCATGGTTTGCTGACTGGGAGGTTGGGATTGGGGGCTAGAGATCCAATAAAGCCTGCATTGTGTGTGCTGTCCTGCTCTGTTAAAGGAGTGTAAATTGTGGGATTTTTTATTTCTGTATTTTGTGTTCTGCTGTGGTGTAGGGGTGGGGGGCTTTGACCCAATAAATCTTGCATGTGATGCTTTCTGACCTGCTTTGTAAAAAATCATATTAGACCTTAGGGGAGGGAGTGAGTGTAACGTGAGGGTCTGGGACAGTTCTCAGATGGTTTCATTCTTTCCTTACAGGCTGGACACAGAGAGTGGTGTTGGGGATTTTTTCCTCAGCCCCTTTCTCCCTGGATTGTGGGGTTCCCCAGGGCTCCATTTTGTCTCCAATGTTGTGTGCAGTGTATATGCTGCCATTGGGAGACATTATAAGGTAGTAAGGGCTGAGTTTTCACTGCTATGCAGATGACAGTCAGCTGTACATGTCCTTTGTGCCTGAAAAAGATGATGCCATCTCAGTCTTTAACCACTGCCTAGCTGAGATTCAAAGCTGGATGAATTACAGCTGGTTAAGGTTGAACCCAGAAAAGACTAAGGTGTTGGTAGTGGACCCAGGTCATCAGGTAGAGGGGTTAGCTCCTTGGCAGCCATCCAGGCTTATACTGGATGGCAACCAGTTGAGGTCCTCTGAACAGGTGTGGAATCTGGGCGTGGTTCTTGATGATGAGTTGACGCTTAATTTTCAGGTGTCGGCAGTCATCAAGTCCTCTTTTTACCATCTGAGGAACATTGCCCAGATGAATCACCTCGTTCCACCTGATGACATTCCAACATTGGTCCATGCCTTTGTGACCTCCTGCCTTGACAGTTACAATGCTCTATACCTAGGACTTCCAGGGGTGGACCTCCACCACCTGCAGCTGGTGCAGAATGTGACAGCCAGGTTGTTTAGAGGTTTGTCAAGATCTAGCCATGTCAGACCTGTGCTCTGTGAACTACACTGGCTTCAGGTGAGGTGGAGGATTACCATCAAGGTCGCTTTGCTGCTCTATAAGGCCCTACATGGACAGGGATCACATTATTTGCAAGACCTTCTCTGTCCCCATAGCCCCCTCCACCCACTCCGTTCTGCTGGTGAGGGATTGCTGGAAATTCCAAGGGTCCGTTTAAAGATCTCAGTGCGCATACCTTTTTCTTTTGTGGCCCTGACCCAGTGTAATTCTCTACCTTGTTGGATTAGAGAGTGCCTGTCCACTGAGACCTTCAAGTCCACATTAAAATCTTGTCTATTTGATTTAGCATTCACAGATGCTTGTTAATGCATATGTGAGTGTGCCTCCTGTTTTAATCTTGGGGGTTTTATGTTGATTTCTCTTTTTATTCTGTATAAGTGCTTTGGCATTGGAAATGTGCTTTATAAACAAAGTTTGATTGATTGATTGATCATGAATAAATGTATGTGTACCATATGCTGTACTAAGAATGGGATTGTGGGATGAGCAGGTCTACATACCCCCCCATTATTGCCTGCTAAACTGGCAACACAAGATGATGAGTTACAGTAAAAACTTTGTAGATTGTCAGCATAAAGGAAGCACAGCTGTCTTCTATGATGCAAGAGGGTAGAGCACAAGCAATAAATGGTAACAATAAGAATAAAAACCAAAATAGCCTACGAAATGACAAATGCTTTAAATTAAATCTCTAATAAAGTTCCAGTTAAAACAAGATGCAAATCACCATCATGTATTAAATCTTTTAAGTCCGTTTGAAATTTCTGAATAGTATTACTAATATATATAAAGTGAGTATCTTTTCTATCTAACAAGGATTTAAGATTCAGGGTGAGTGGATCAATATGCACATCAAAGACTAGTTTATACTGGTCTATAGCATCCAGATAGTCAAGGTCACTGTCAACATGATCTTGTTTTGGGGTTCATACAGGGGTGATCATGGATCGACCAATAGTGGTGCATTCATGAGGTACAAAGCAGAAATTAGAAATGTCAGCACCACAAGTGATGTGTCCATAAGAAAAGTTCTTGCAGTTTGTCATGATGCAGCATTGTCCATTCATATTATATGTAACCTTGACTTGAGAAAGATGCTACTTGGTTAGTTGTAATGGGCACGTAATAGATGCATTGATCATGAGATATCCAATCTGCTGAATGTTGGATGGCTGTATTTGTTCCATACGATTTGTTGTATCAATGGCATTTTCAGTAGGCGCAGTAAAATATTGCTTATTGAGTCCATCAATGGAATAGCCACACACCGGCGTAGTTACATTAAAAACATCATAATCTCCACAGTTATCCATAGCCTTTACTGAACAACAGTCTGAATGAGGTGCCATCCAGGCTTGCAGTCAAGGGTAGAATACCAGCAGTGGAGGAAGGTTGATGACTTTCTTGTAGATGTCTCCCTCCAGGTATCCAATGGAGTGAACATGTGCCATTTTGTTGAAGACCAAAGAATACTTGTTGAACACTGACAATAATATCGTAAATGAAACATACATGGTATCCTTATTGAGCAGTGGCATGTGGAGTAGCAAGGTCCTTGATTTGGATGTAGTGTGACATAACCTAAGTTTCTGGCAGATGTGAGAGAAAAAGTGAGGGACTCGGCCATACATTTGGAGGTGCAGGCCGAGGTGTGACAATGAGGACAATACCACTTCATCATTCATGAATCCTTAATAATGTTAGGGATATGCCCTGCTTCCAGGACTTGGAAGAGAATAGTGACAGTGGTTATAACATAACAATAGTAGGCACCACATATAATTTCCCTGCCTGTGTTGCTGTTTGGTCTCTGCATTATTGGCAGCATTAACTCAGTAATCTTTTCCTGCGTTTCATTGAATGAGAATGCAATATCTTGCACGTTATACCCTTTGAACCTTTCCTCCATGGCTAAACCATCAATACCGTGTAACATCAGCTTAAGCACATTTTTAGCTTGCTTATTAACAAAATAACTGATGTTTCTTTATTTGTTCAATGTCTCCCTTATTCCAGATTGACATACCTGATCAAAAAAAAAACCTGGTATACTCTCCACTAGGCCTGTTACACTCTGGTCCCATTTAGGGTGCCTAGGGCAGAACATGCCTTGGTGTGAAGCAGTTTCCTGCCCAATTACAGGATCATAAGCTTGTGCTTGATAAGCTGCAACAATGTCTAATGACATAGTAGCATGAGGTTCTATGTGAAAATGGCGATCACCCAACAGCGATCACCGATAGGGTGAGAGTACAACGGCGTAAATAAAAATGGTGATGTACACTCACAGTGAACACAATGAGGCACACACACTGCCCCCCACATCCCCCTAACTAAATATTCCTATCTCCAGGGGAGGGTGCATGTTGGGGAGGGGGGAAACTTGTAAAAAAAATAAATAAATACCACTGACCGCAAAATTACTAGCAAGTCCCCGGATCTGAACCCTGCACCCTTCCCACCATAGCCAGCCACCCTCACCACCACACCACATGACTAGCTTGGCTACCTTTCACTGCACTGCCCCCCACATACCTTCACTTCTCTTCCATTCCCCATGCTGGTTCCGGTTGCTTTCTTTTTGCCCACCAGTTGCCTTTCTTTTTGCTCATTACTACTCTTTCAGGGTAGTTCAAAACACAGGCACTGAGATTGAGTTGCTCATATTTGAGTATCAATCTCAGTTACCTTTTTGATGGGATACCGTAGCATGAAACCTGGAAACATTAGTCACTGAACAATGACTGTATTTGGTCATGTTCCAATGTGATATATTTAAAACAACAGGAATGTGCATAAATTGAACTTTGTTAATAAGTATCCCAGGAATGGAGGTGGCAGACAGGCCATTAGGTTGGCCTGGCTCCAAGATAGTGTACTGTAAAGGCTGTGCTCAAGAACTGGTGGTCTCAGGGGTCATGAAAACAGTCATGTTGGGCATAGTAGTTGGGTGGGTTGTAGAAGGTGGGTACAAAATCAGATCTGTGTAACCAACCACTGGTATAGTTTTTTTATGTGTAGGAAGTTGCATAATGATTTTGAAACTCTAAGTCCCTTGATCTTGTTGTTGTATGTTCTTTTTTAAGAGGGAACCATTTGGAAATCCCACTACTCTGTCTTTGTAGACTTCAAAAGGGCCCGGCTGTCCCTTCTGCCAGACATGATGATCTGGATCAGCTGGTCCCACCCAGGATACACCATTTGGTACCATAGTACTCCAAAGATTAATAATCTTATGGAGCTCATCCATGTCGACATAGGCATATATTTTTGATCAAGTAATGAGTGGCCATTTTCCTTTGGGAAACAGGAAATCTTATGCAACATCCAAAACAGGACAGAAGAGGACAACCACAAGTAAAAGCATTCTGTAACAAGATAAAATAAATAGTTGAAGTACAACCCCTCCCCAGCTCCAGGGAATTACTTACTCAGTGCCATCTGAGCCATTGAACAGCTTCAGATGATTAGCACAAAATCATTTGTTAGTATACTTTTTGCTGTTTGATAACGGCACCTGATAGACATAGGGGCTGAGTTTGTTCACATTCTTGAAGGGACCAGCCCATTTTCTGAATAGGGAGTGAGAGGGTGTCAAACACTGCAACGTCATGACTCTTACCCACTTGCCAATTGACCTCTTTTACATTTTTGTCAAAGTACATTTTGAACTTTGGTTGAGCACTACTCAAGCTTTGAGCAGGAAAGCAGTGAATTTCAAACAAATTTTCCTGTAACTATTTCACATAGGTGTCAATTGACACTATACAATGTAGGGGTGTGGACATCCACCGATAAGCATTCCAGCAATCTTATTTGCTGGCCAGTCATCACCACAAAGGGTGTGTACTGAGTAGCTGTTGATGAGGTAGCCCTGATTGAAATTAAGTGTAACGGGAACAGAGAATCCCAATTCTTTGCATGCTCATTGACACACCTTGACAAAATTTCTTTTATCTGTCTATTGGTTCTTTCTACAGCACCAGAAGACTGAGGACAGCAATTTATGTGGAATGTTTGTCTTATCCCTCACATGCTCAGAACTTTTTGCACTACTTGGTCAGTAAAGCGCGTCCCCTTATAGGAGTCTATTTTATGAGATAGGCCCCATCTGATGAATACTTGTTCCACTAGAAGTTTTGCAGTGGCTTTAGCAGTATTAGCCTTACAGGGGAAGGCCTCAATCCATTTGGAAAATAGGTAAGTGATGACCAATGCATACTTGTTTCTGCTAGTGGTAGTACGTTACAGAATATTGGGCACAGGTACCTGAGGTAGTATTTGACTCTGGGTGAGAAAGAAATTACAGTAAACCCAACTGCAGTGGTAACAACACTCTAGGATTAAACAGCATGCTGTGGAGGCAATGAAAAGAGCAATTGGATCACACAGGTCTGAAAATGTGAGAATTTCTCCTGCCCAAGACTGCTAAGTGACTTCACCCCCCATTCTCTGAAAGCTGGATTAATTATGAGCAATAATGTCTTCAGTTAAGTAAAATGCATAAGTAATGACAGAATTCTCAGGGTGCCATGCCTGGCACACTGTCTTAATACTCATTATGCAGGAGTTCCTAACCTATCCTGATATGACATTCATGTTTACTTTGGCTATCACATCTCTGCCCACTTTGCCCATTCTGGAAAAGCCCATGACCAGCAAAGGCATCTCTTGATACAGAACACAACTGTCTCAGCCCTGTATGAAGTTGTAAGCTTGCACAAGATGGAATTAGACACTTTATATACAGTATATGAGCAGTATAAAGCCTTCTCAGAATATGTGCTAATATATACAAGTTGTGACAGTGCCAGAATATCCATGTTCCTGACAGCTGACCATTAGCAACTAAATGATGACCTGATCATGATTTTCAGGTCATACTGGTATGCAACACAGGCAGTGAGTATGGACATTGCCTGTATAAAACAGACCATGTCATGTTTGAGTGTGCTGAGGCATACACTGTGAAATGTACAGCAGTTTCTGGAAGCAGGTGGTGATAACAAGAAGTTGTGTCTTAATGAGACACATGCACCATGCTTCAACTGCAATACCCATATTTCCAGCATTCTGCAGGCTGCATATTTTGTGATTGCCACCATGCTAGACCAACGATACCAAATTGGCTTTGCATTAAATCTTGAATGTGGGCGGAATCAGGTGTAAAATTTGATAGACCTTTAAATAAGATGGTTAGATGGGGCACAGATGATAAAGTCACAGTTATCAAAAGTCACAAGCTGAAATTCACCAGGAACCAGGTATTGCTAGCACCTCACATGGGAAACAGGTTGAAAAAACCTGAAAGATAAAAGAGAAATCCCAACAAATTTACTTTGGATCTTTTGTACATGGTTGGACTTGAAGCTATGAAGGAAAATAATGGGAAAGAGGAGGCTGATTAGGCAGCAGGATTGAAGGCAGTGCAACTTATGGTGAATGCATATTTGGTGAACACTTGCCACCTTACTATCATTGATGAGCACTTAATCTACTGGGGTAACAAGCTCACTGATTGGCCAACACCGACCTCAGCAGCAATACAATACCTGAGCTGTCCACCCTCAAGTGTCAGTGTGGAGCACATATTTAATTCAGCAGGGGCCATTGTAAGGGCAGACATACAAATCTGTCACCTACAGATTATGGCATGCTAACATTTATTAAAATTAAAATGAATGTGGGGCACATTCCATGACAAACAATTATCTCAGCATTCCTACAACATGAAGGTGATAGTGGTGAGGAAAACTAAACTCATGACAATGATGTAGAAGGCATTAGCAAACTGCTATTTTTGGAGGATGATAAAACATAGCTGTATAAAGAATTCCTATGCAGTGACAACTGCAACATGGAAGACTGTGACGATTGCTTCCTTGAAAAGGATGAAGCATAAAGTTCTGTATTCAGTTCCTCCTGTCCTCCTCATCAGTTGGCTTCTTTTCATTATGATTCACAGATATTTTTCTTAATATATAAGTTTTTGGCCTCCATTGTTTGGGAGGCAGCTGCTTCGATCTAATCTCCAGCCACTCCAGACCAGCTCTCCACCTCTCTTGGTGTGCACCTGGTCACAGGCTTCTTCCCTTGGGTTTCCCCATCATGTCAGGGCTGAGGGGGGAGGGCTGCCATCCCCACCAGTACATTAGATCTGAAGTGGACCAGGTCATTTCACCTGGCAGCAATGCACTCTTGGAGATTACTGAGCCAGGCTTCATGAAGCCTCCTAAATCTCTCCTGTGGAGTGTAGGACTCGCATGTGGAGGCATTCCCATCCTATGTATCTCCACAGATTTCTCCCATACTTTTGCCTCCCTGACCAACTTTATCACCAGGCCTGCACCTGCGGGCAGCTGTAGGCAGGATGACAGACCACCCATTCCCAGGAGAGGAGTGTAGTCCCTTGGATGCTCAATTCTCTCTCTCTCCCCAGCTGAACCCTGATGACTCAAGTTCATTCCTAAACCCATATCACCAGCGTGGCAGGAGGTATGGCACTTTGCAGCACCTCAGCTCTCCATGCCACTGGGCTGACCCCACAGATAATTATTTTATGTGTCATTTCACTTTTCACCAAGTTGTGCTTCTGTTCCCTTCATATATCCATGATAACCTCCCTCTGACCTTTTCCATTTTATGCCTACAGACAAACTAGGATTACAGAACAGTGCATAAATGAATGCAGGCAAAAACATGGGTCACTGCCTCCATTTGATGTCTTCACAAACCCAAACACTTAATCTAGCATAAATGTCATGTCCAGGCCTACCATGCCTTCTCCTATAGCAAGCAAGAAATTTCAGCAAAATATATTTTTATATCTTTTACTTACTAATGCATTCATGTACACTAACATGCTTGATAAGACTAACTGTGGATGAACTCAGTCCAGGAAGGTAATTAAAACAGCACAGCAACAGCATATTACCGCCATTAATAATTTCTGGTTCTGGAGAAAATTTTGAGAAGAGAGAATTTTATATGCTTTTTCTTATCTGGCACCAACCCTCTGGAACTCTCTCCCTTGTGTGATGAGAGGGCTTACTACCATAGAAGCCTTCAGAAAGGAGCTGAAAACATTTTTATTTAGGCAAGCTTTACAGCCTGATTAGAACTAGCTAAACTTAATGAATAAACAGGATAGTTTTATTGTTGTGTTATTGTTGAGATGTTATTTAAAATTTGGTTCTGTCTCACATGTAAAGTGCTTTGATTCTTAAAGGGAAGGTGTGCTGTATTAAATAAAACTTGATTGATAGATTGATTGATATGAACAGAATTGTACTTGAGCATTTTTGTGCACGAACATGCTTAACAAGACTGACAGCGGATGGACTCACTCTGACAGGGCAACTTAACAGCACAGCAGCAGCAGCATATCACCATCATTATTAATTTTTGGTTCTGGAGAACATATCACGAAGTGAGCATTTTCTGTATTGTGCTTATGCATTTATGAGAACTAAAGTGCTTAAGAGGACAACTTGCAAGAAAACTGGCACTGAAGGGACTGGGTCCAAAAGGGCAACTGGCACCACACAGTAGTAGCACTACATTAACAACATTAATAATTGCTGGGTCTGAAGAAAATTTTGGGAAGGGACAAAAAATGTGGCTGTGGAGGGATTCAGTCCAAAAGGGTGAGTGGGTGACTGACACAGTGCAGCATTAACTGTAGGACTATCAAAAATGTTCTGGGACTAGACAGTTTTTCATATGGTGTTTTTCACATGCACTGTATTTATAAACTACAGAGCTTTACAACAAAAGCAGTGGTGCAAGATGAAAGAATGATTTAGCAAAAAGACTGCAACTACAGAAAGTAGAGATAGAAAATAGTTGTTTTTTATTATTTTTTGAGGAACGCAGACAGCCATCAAGAGAAAGGATTGAATCAAACAGTAAGAGACAAAAGAAAAATCAAGTTTTAATTTTTTGAAACATTTAAACATTGATATTTTTTTTATTTTTGAATAACCAGTGAAAGGTGAAGATTAAGACTAGACTGGAGGGGGTATCTTAATATGGCTATCAATGGGGTGTAAAGGATTGGGGAGCAGTGAGGAAGAAACAGGAAGTAGTATTCTGAATATAGTATATCTGTGGATTAGACAGAACAGCTGGAAGAGCACCCTCACCCACCACAACAGACCTCTTCCATTTCCTCCAGAAGAATTTGTTGGTTGGACAGCAGCTTCTGCAGGGTTGTTTCCATGGATGCAACTCTTTGGCACAGGTCCACTATATCCATCTGGAGTTGTTCCACTTCAGTGGATGATGTTAGTGGTGGATGATTAGAAAATGGGACCTCAGGTGTTGCTATCCCCTGGTCCTGCCCCCAAGTCTGGCTCCTGGTCACAGATTCTTGTGCAACCCCCATCTGGCAACTGTGCACATGACCATCATGGTCACTTTCTGTGCTGTACCACCTGTATCACAGAAGGATCACTAGGAGTTGTGTCAGAATCCCTCACCACTTCCTTCTTCAGCTCTACCCCTGCCTGAGGTTCCTGATCTTCATGAGTTTGTGCTGACCACCAGTGTTGAATGGCTGCTTGTCTTATGCTACCAAACCAGGGTATCACACAGTTTAAACTTTACAACACTGTCAACATCAGTGTTAATCTCAAAAAAAAGAAAACTCCCACACCAAACAGGGCTTTTGCTGCTTCATTCATGAGAAATCTGAAGAGGACCATGTTGCATGTGATTCCTCCTCTGGGGAAATCAGCCTATGGTGGCAGCACTACAGGAGCACAGAGAGTTCAGGCTTATGAGGTGAAGTGGGGGGGGCACCACTCCTTGCTGCTGCTGTTGCTGTACTATGGGTGGGCTGCTGCATCATTAGACCTGCTTTCCCATTCTCCTGTACATGGTGCAGTCCTAAGTAGGTGAATGGGTTCACATCCGCAACTCACCCTTTTCTCCATCTCCACTTTGGGTCTGTGACTCCTCCCAGATGTTCCTGTCACACACACAATTCTCTATGCTGTAATACATTTTTATGAATAATAAAAATGCAAAATATGAGAAAATATAATAGACAAAAGAATAACAGAAAAGAAAACAAATTAACAGAGCAGACATGACAAGGAAATAAAGTGTGAAAGGAAAAATAATGGGAACATAGAGATCTAAAGATGAAGCTATAACTACAGAAATATAGAGAAAATAAATCAGAAAAAAGCTAAATAATTCCTAATAAGTTGAGGAATAACATAAGAATGCTCAATGAATAATAAAAAAAAACGTTATTCTTTTTTCATTACAAATCGGGTTTACAACCTTTGAGTCAGAGACTCATTTACAAAAGCACCTGTTCGCGGTGGGGGGGGGGAAGACATCAAGACAGTTATTACATTGCAAATTAAAACAAAGGATAACATTACAGGTGCAGTAAAAGGAACATTTAACATAGATACACTTAGGTTACATAATGCAGTAGTTTGTATGTTACTTAGGTTACATAATGTTACAAAATTGTGATTTACACTCATGGATATAGTAAGACCTCAGAGAAGACAGTGGGTTACATCCCTGTTTGGACCTAGTAGGGAAGGAGTGGGTCTGGAGGGGGAAGAGGCTGTCCAGTGGACGTTGTCAAGCCAGGGGGCAAGGCGGGCGGTTACCACAGTTTACAACAGGGGATTAGTTGCACCTACAACAGTAGGTATTAAAGATATGGTTCCGAAGGGTTGTTTTGAAGGAGTCAATTTTTGGCAAGTTGGAGACAGCTAGGGAGGGAGTTGAACCAGGTGGGGGCTCAGTAGAGGAAGGATCTCTGGGCAAGAGAGGTCTTTGTTCTGGGCACCTTGAATGTGGCCTTAACAGAGCTACGGGTGGTGATGGATAATGATAACTGCTGTTGAAAGGTGGAGACCCCCAGGGGGGAGAGTCCTAGCAGTGATTTCTTAGCGAGAAGACCGGTCTTGTAGAGCAGTCGCTCCTCAAAGTTGAGCAGATTGGTAGTAGTATAGAGAAGGAAGGTGTGAGTTTGGCTGGGGGCACCAGTCAGGAGCCTACGGGCCTTATTGCTGGAGAGTTGGATTTTGGAGAGGGCAGTGTTGTCAGCTATGGCATAGATGGACAAGCCATAGTCCATGAGGGACAAGACGGAGGAGGTGATGGCCAGCCTGAGGGCAACCTGAGGCAGGCAGTCCCTGTGCCAGTATTGCAAGCCAATCTGAGAGTTAATGGTGGCTGACAGGGCATTAATGTGGGTGTGGATGGAGAGGGCAATATTGAACGTGATGCCTAGGTACTTGTATGTGGTCACTTGTTCTAGTGGGTGTAGAGTGCTGGGGATAATCAAGAGGGGGATATTTTTAGCTTTATTTTGGTGGTGGAGAAGAGCATTGATTTGGTTTTCTTTAGGTTGATGACCAGTCTGCGGTCGCCTAACCACCTTTCGACTTGGTTGTAAGCTTGCTGGAGGGATAATTGGAGGGAGGTGGGATTGGGATGTGAGGCAACGAGGAATGCATCGTCAGCGTAGAGGAGCATTTTACCAGTACATGAGCTGGGGAGGGTGTTGAGGTACAGACTAAAAAGTATTGGACCCAGGATGGAGCCCTGAAGGACCCCGGAGTGAACAGAAAGAGTGCTGGAGAGGGAGCCACTTATCTTGACATACTGGGATCTAGCAGAGAGGTAGCTAGAGAACCAGGAAACTGGACCACCATAGAAGCCAAGTTAGTGGAGATAGTTGAGTAGAAGAGGATGACAGACAGTGTCAAAGGCCTTGGAGAGGTCAATGGACTCTGCTCATGCAAGGCTGCTAGAGTCGAGAGCAGCAGACAGGTATTGAAAGAATTCCAGGAGAGCCATGGTTGTATTGTGTCCTGGGCAGAAACCGTGCTCCTGTGGGCACATAATGTCGTACTTGGTTAGGTATTCAGAGAGCTGGATCAACACCACTTTTTCAAGGGCTTTAGAGAGAGGGAAGGATGGAGGTCAGCCGGTAATTGTTGGGGGTGGACTGGTCCCCACTGTTATGTACGGGTGTGATTTCAGCAGTTTTCCAAGCACTTAGGAACTGACCCAGACATAGAGACTGGTTTAGAAGGTCAGTCAGGGGGACTAGAACTTCGTCCAAGACCATACGGAGGATCCTGGAGTCGAGGGGGTCACTGCTGGATTTATTGCTGCCTAAGGCTTTTAGCAGGTGTGGCCTTGCTTCTTGGGGGGATAGGGTTCGCAGGTAGAATGGTGGATGATGTGGATCTGTGGTAGGGTGCCATTGATGGAGAGCTGAGATGGTGGGGGGGAGCAGGACTTCCCATTTAGCTCTTTCATATTATCCCAGAAGGTCCGGGCTGAACCCCAAGTGGAAGCAAGGGTGGTCTGGTAGTGCTCTGACTTGGCCCTCCTAATGGCCCAAGTGCACTTATTGCATTCTGCATTGTAGACCTGTTTATCAGATGCCTTTCCAGATTCTACAGCAATGTGCCAGAGATTATTTCTGTTATTGAGTCTCTAGAGGAGGGGTGAGGTGATCCATGGGGTATTGCATTTTTTGGAGCAAATCCTGGTGAGGGGGGCAAAAAGGTCACAAGCCTTACAGAAGGCATTTGTGAAGTGGTCAAGAGCTGAGTCAATGTCAGGGGCATGATGGATAGGGGACCAGTCCAGCTGGGCTAGGTATTGTTTTAATTTTCTGAGGCCACTGGGGCATAAACAGTGGCATGAGTGGCCTGGGACACTGGCTTTAGAGTGGAGGATGACCAGAGACAGAGGACTGGGGAGTGATCACTAAGAGAGTCAGGGAGGACAGTGACATCCCAGATTTTGTAGGGACGGTTAGATATAACAACATCTAGGAGAGTGCTGGTGTCAGTAGAGTGGTTAAATCTGGTGGGCTGGGTGACTAACTGGGACATATCCAGGGCAGCAAAGGAGTCCCTTATGTGGGAGGCAGTGGAGGCAAGCCAGTTAACAATGAGATCACCTAGGATGACTTGCTCCACTTTGTGAGGTAGTCAATGAGGGACTGGACCACTTGATTTTGATTCCTCGGGGGTACGTAGGAGACCACGAGGAAGAGAGGGCCTCATGTGGGTTAAGGTGTCATTTTTAAGATGAGGGCTTGGGCTCCATAATCAAGTTTAGGAGCTGGGATTGCCTGACCTTTAAGGGAGTCCCTTATGAGTAGTATGCAACCACCACTGCGTTTGCCTACTTAGTCTTCCCTGTAGATGGCATATCCAGGGAGGGTGATAGCAGAGGCAGTGGTGGATTTGGAGAGCCAAGTCTCTACCAGTGCAACTATGTCAGGTTGATGTTGAATGACCCAGCACTGGAGGGCAGCAGATTTCTTTAGGAGACTGCACATGTTTAAGGATGCAAAGTGGAAGCCAGTTGCAGTACAGGGTATAGAAGGGCTGGAAGCCATAGGTCCTGGGTCTGGGTGTACTTTACTGGATAATAATAATAATAGCAGTGTAATTATTCTGGTTAGTTGACAGTGGTGATGGAGATCCTTGGGTCAACACCCTGCTGAGGACTTTACAATCAGGGTGCATGGTACAGATAAAGTGCGAAGGGTGGAAATGGCTGGGGAGAGCTGGGTCCAGGTGAGGCCTTGGAGGGCAGAAGGAGTGGGGGTGTTGGCAGGTGGGGGTGTTGGGGGTCACGGGTGTGTCGAGGGTGGGAGAGGGGCCGAGTCACTCTGGGGTAGTCTGGGGATGAGGTGCCTAGTGTGGAGGAAAGGTGCTCCAGTTGGTGTGAGGTCTGTACCAAGAGGGTGAAGGAGAGCAGACTTAGAAATGGAGTGTAGTACCCAAAACTGTTAAAGTTGGCAAAAAATACTGATTTCTCTCTCTCTCTCACTCTCTCTCTCTCTCTCACTCTTCCTCCAATCAAGCAGTAATGCAGACTCCACCTCTGACTAATATACACTGCAGAAATGAATCTGAAGCATAGTCAGTTTATAGTGCAGTACCATATGATCTGCAGAACCTCTTCCATGTGATCTTGAGGCAGCTGTCTTCAAGTGGCATCAAACTGAGAACAGTATTTCCTTGTAAATGACAGATCCAGTAGCAAATGATTTGATAGCTTTTATTGGACCGACATAAATGTAACAAAAAGAACAAATTGCTTTAGTTTTTTGGACCAACCCAGTCCTTCCTCGAAAGCTTAATGACAGTTATTTAGAAAATCCCATACTTTTAATACCCAGATCATGCAGGAAAAAAAAATTGAAAAAAGTCCCATTGGTTTAAAGCACTCCTTTAAAAACTAACACAAGACACATCAGAGAAGCTGAAAAGTACCAGTTCAGCTTCAGATGAAAAAAACCTGAAGGTCAGATGTGCTTAGAGCATAACATCATGCAAGGAGTGCACTGCACATAAATTAAAATGACTTAGCGATACCTTCCAAATAAGATAAGGACATACTGAGCATATATCTATATAGCTCAATTATAAGTGAAGGTCATAAAAAGTAAAACCGACACATATTGTCATAACTGTAAATTAAAAACAAGCCACACAAAATAGAACTACAAAAAAATAAATATAAATGGCATACAAAGGGGTTAAAGTAAAGCTTACCTAATGCGAGCAATAGTTGGAAACATTACCCAACTATACTCTCAGACTGGTTATTGTGTTCCATACACCTTAAGGCCTTGAGTGTTGTAACACGAGTTTATACATAATAATATAAACTGGCAGTATAAGAGCCAGACAAAAAGCTACTTGTCAAGGACGACCAAGAAACTAAAACCATACAATCCGATATGTACAGATTTTAACTTAATGTACTAAAAATGTCTAAGGAATCTAAATAAGAAACCATAAGAATTAAATCCCCGCGGGGGGACAATAACTAGTTGTAAGGAGATACACACACACACGCACACGCACACACACACACACACACACACACACACACACACACACACACACACACACACACACACACACACGAGTCCTAATGCTCAATCATTCACATCAATTGTTATAGAAACATAGAATTTGACGGCAGATAAGGACCGCTTGGCCCACCCAGTCTGCCCATTTCCCTAACTACTGGATAAGCTGCAGATCCTAGTTAACCAGCAGCCTACTTCTTCCTACCCCACCCCTAGAATGGCCTTATGACTGTCCCATGCATGCTTGAATTCCACCACTGATTTTGACTCCACAACCTCCTCCGAAGGCCGTCCATGCATCCACAACCTCTCTGTGAAAAATACTTAAATTACCTCTGAGCCGGCCCTCTATCTTCAAATTGTGCCTCTTGTTCTTTCACACCTCTTTTTTGAAGATGCTACCCTCTTGGACTTTGTTGATTCCCTTGAGGTACTTGAACGTTTCTATCATGTCCCCCCTCTCCCTCCTTTCCTCGAGGCTATACATATTAAACTCCTTTCGTCTCTCTTCATATGTCTTCCGGTGCAGACCCTGCACCATTTTAGTTGCCCTCCTCTGGGCAGCTTCCATCCTGTCTATGTCTTTGCGGAGATTGGGTCTCCAGAACTACACACAGTACTCCAGATGGGGTCTCACCAGCTGTCTGTACAGAGGAATAATAACTTCCTGTTTTCTACTGGTGATGCCTCTCCCTATGCATCCCAGTATCCTCCCAGCCCTCCTTGCTTCCCGCTCACATTGCTTGCCCACCTTTAGGTCATCTGATATGACTACCCCAGGTCCCTTTCAATTTTTGTTGTTGTTAGTATCTCACCCCCCATTGTGTACTCTTCCCCTGGGTTTTTGTTTCCCAGGTGCATTACCTTGCACTTCTTAGCATTGAATCTAAGCTGCCATACATTTGACCATTTCTCTAACCTTGCCAAGTCCCTTCTCATCCTTTCCACCCCACCCTGTGCATCAACTCTGTTGCAGATCTTTGTGTCATCTGCAAAGAGACATACTTTTCCTTCCAGTCCCTCTGCAATGTCGCTTATAAAGACATTGAAGAGGACCGGTCCTAATACTGAACCCTGCGGTACCCCACTAGTAACCCCCCTTTCTTCTGAGTGGACTCCATTTACTATTACCTCTGTGTCCTATTCTCCAGCCAATTCTTTACCCAGGATGTCATCTTGGGACCTACTCCCAGGCTGGCTAACTTGTATATTAATCTTTTGTGTGGGACAGTGTCAAATGCCTTGCTAAAGTCTAGGTAGGCCATGTCCACAGCCCCTCCCTGATCTACTACTTTGGTCACCCAGTCAAAGAAATCTATCAGATTCTTCTGGCATGACCTTCTCGCTGTGAATCCATGCTGCCTAGGGTTCTGTGCCCCTCTGGCCTCTAGATACTCGACAATTCTTTCCTTCAGAAGTGATTCCATCATTTTCCCTATCACTGAGGTTAAACTAACAGGTCTGTAGTTTCTGCCTTGCTTCCACTTTTGTGAAGGGGAATCACATCTGCCCTCCTCCAGTCCTCGGGTACCACCCCATCCTCCCATGATTTGTTAAAAAGGGTAGTCAGTGGTGTCACTAGTTCTACCCTTAGTTCTTTTAGAATTCTGGGATGAATCCCATCAGGCCCCATTGCTTTGTCCACCTTCAGTTTTAAGAGTTCTTTCAGAACCGTTTCTTCTGTAAATGGGCTGGTATCAACTTCTGTATCCAGAGTGTTTCTGCTGTTTGTTTTAGGTACCTCCCTCTTCATTTGTAAATACTGAGCAAAAATATTTGTTTAGTATCTCTGCCTTTTCACAGTCTCCTCTTCCCACCCTCCCTCCCTCCCCTTTATTAAGCCTCACTATCCTCCCTTGGTCTTCCTCATCCCTGATGTACCTATAAAAGTTTTATCCCCTTCTTAACTGAGTTGGCTATCTTTTCCTCGGTTTGGGCCTTTGCTGTTCTGACTGCCTTCCCAGCCTCCTTTGCTTTAACTAATACAGTTCTCTGTCCTGCTCCTTCTGATTCCTTGTACTTCCTGAATGCTTTCTTTTCTCTTGAACCTTCACTGCCACTTCCTTTGAGAACCATAGTGGTTTCTTACATCGTTTTGTTTTGTTTATTTGTTTCACACAAAGGCTCGTTACCTCTGTGATGGCAGTTTTTATTATTCCCCATTGTTCTTCCACCCCTACTTCCTGCCCATTTGCTAGTGCATTCCTTAGGCACTCACCCATTTTGGCAAAGTCAGCCCTCCTAAAGTCCAATACTTTTGCCTTTGTATGGCTTGACTCTATTGCTATGTTTATTGTGGACCATACTGTTTGATGGTCGCTTGTTCCCAGATGGCTACCCACTTCTACATCTGTGATCCTCTCTCCATCTCCATTTGAGAGAACCAAGTCTAAGATTGCTCCCTCTCGAGTCAGCTCCAATACCAGTTGTCTAAGGCATGCCCCCTATAGGGCATCTAGAATAACCCCACTCTTCGAAGTGGCTGCTGCAACTGCACTCCAGTTAACATCTGGCATATTCAGATCACCCATCAGCAATATCTCCCCTTTTTCTGCCATTCTAAGTATACTTTCTATCATTTCCTTGTCCATTTCCAAAGGAATTAAACTTGTCATGAACTCCCATCATGCATCCTAATATGTACAGAGTTAAAAAATGTAACACTAAATAATCATACTACTATATGTGCAGTAACAGTCCAAGTATTCTGAATAGAATCACAATAAAATAAAACCTCCACTCTCCCCAGAGTAAGATAACTAGTTACAAGTGAATGTACACTGTGTATTCGAGACAAGAGTTCTAACTTACCTTCATTTCCACAAATCACTACAATATTAGCCCAATGCAATTTAATCAGTCAAGGACCCCCATGCAAATGAGATCCTGAACCCAATATGTTCAGAGTACAAAAATGTGACAATATATAATAAAACTACTGTATGAGAGTAACAGGCATGAAATCTGAATGAGACTCAATGGAATTAGCCCTACCTTCACCCATACCTCTCAACCTGCCTCATAAATCAGGGACAAGGCTTAAGAAAAATCAGGGACAAAGGACCAAAATGAGGGACACATCTTCAAAATTAGAGATATCCACCCAGAAAGCTGATAGAATATGGGGCTTAGTGCAAAATGCATTTTCTAAAGAAAAACAAGTCTGTAACTTTAATGCTTGACACTGTTTCGTGCTTTCAGTCCCCACTGTTTAGCCACAAAAACACAAATTTTAGGAGGGACAGTGTAAAATTTTGAGGCAAAATCAGGGACGTCCCCGAAAATCAGGGACACTTGAGAGGTATGCCTTCACCCCCGAGGAAGATAGCTAGTAAAGGAAATAATATTCATTATGGGTGTGAACTAAGAATAATAACACACTGTAACACCAGTATGTCATGTACCTGAATATAAGCCCAACTCAATGTAACAGCAACCCCCACATCCACAACACTCACACCCCCCCCACACACACACACAAGGAGATGCTGAAGTCCAATAATGTGTCTATCCTTTGAAGAAATGGTCTGTGGATGTTTAAGTCCTATAATGTGCCATAAACCCTAAGTCTGTGTTCATGCCATCTTCTACCATATTGAGAAGTAGTATAAGTTTGATCTCAAAAGCCCATAAATGACAAGCATGTGTGAACCGAATCATGAAGGCAAAGTTGGTAACTTCACCAGAAATTTGCCTGTGAATTAAAACTTTGCAAAATCTCTGCAGAGGATCCAAATATCCCAGAGCAAAGTAAGCTAGGAGCAGCCTCCTTCTATAAGCAGGGCCTCAAGGATCCTACCTAAAGCAATTTGCCATTCTATTTTCTCAGAAACTAAAGATATTTATTGCAAACAAACTTTGTTTTTGTTTCTTCCCTCCTGCTACCCCTGGTCGGCCACTCCTTCGCGTCCACCAATGTCCCTCATACTGCACACTCTCCCTCATCCCCAGCTACCACTCACCTCAAATCATGACCCCCAGGTAACCCAGTGTATCCCTTCACCAGATGGGTCCCTCTCCTCCGAGGGGGAAGGTACCAGTGGGAGCGGGCCAGCACTTCTGTATTGGCCAGGGGGTGTCACTGAGCCAGTGGTATCAGTTGGGAGGCCTGGCAGCAGTTAGGGATCAGAGGGACCATCATCCAGTCAACCAAGGCAGTTTCCTGGTTTACTCCCTGGGGAGTGGAGTGCCACTGATGTCAAGGCACACGTCGACGTCCGCCACTCCCCCAGAAATTTCACCTCTGGTGTCTGTACTGTGCCTCCGGCCTCCTCCAGGGGCCAGCAAGCACTGAGCTGCATCCCCACCTTCCCCCAGAGAAGGTGAGCCATCCTGGGATGCTCCTTTTCTTCTCCTCAGCCAGCCCTCCAGTGACCCGAGTCTGTTCCCGAACCCAGGTCACCGTCATCACAAGCAGAAATCCAACCACTGCACTGACAGGCCGGATCTGCAAACAAACTTTGTTGATGTGGATTTGGTGCCTACCTAAAGCAAGTTGCCATTCTATTTTCTCAGAAACTAAAGATATTTATTGCAAACAAATATTGTTGATGTGGATTAGGGTTTGCTACCACACATAACTTAAACCCCACAGTGTTTGCAAATGTGCTAGTATGATTGTTATCCCAATGCTCACAAAGTTTACTAATGTGCTGTTAGGGTTTTCAGTCCAGTGCCAACAAAGTTTGGAAATGTGTGTCTAGTTTTGTCAAACCATACTCCCACACCCTCCCCCCACCCACCTTCATGACCCAAAACCAAGCTTCAGGTATGGGACCATGCTTCAATGGTAAGTTAGGAGCAGCCTCCTTCTATAAGCAGGGCCTCAAGGTCCCTACCTAAAGCAAGTTGTCATTCTATTTTCTCAGAAACTAAAGATATTTATTGCAAACAAACTTTATTGATGTGGATTAGGGTTTGCTACCACACATAACTTAAACCCCACAGTGTTTGCAAATGTGCTAGTATGATTGTTAACCCAATGCTAACAAAGTTTAGTAATGTGCTGTTAGGGTTTTCAGTCCAGTGCCAATAAAGTTTGGAAATGTCTGTCTAGTTTTGTCAAACCTTACTCCCACACCCTCCCTCCACCACCCTTCACATCCCAAAACCAAGCTTCAGGTATGGGACCATGTATCAATCGTCTGTTACCTCATACATGGTCAACAAATTCAACATTTGTAAATAGCAACCTAAATCCCCACCCTATCCCCATTCCCCGTCCTCATGACCAAAGGCAAAATTGCAAGTCTGCCTCCCTGCTACATGGTTGTGCTAGTTTATGATAGTCTATGTGGCTCTAACACTAAGTTATACAGTTACCACACAGTTGTATGCTTTTTGTTGAATGGCCTTGTGGACTCTGTCTACTGTATAGTATAACACCCATTTAACAGCAGTATGTTTCTGACATATTGCTGCATGGGGTATATACTGTCCTAGCTACTTGTAACTTGTTTCATACACTTTCAGTAAGATCCTGCGTTGAGTAATATGTATGTCCCAGACCTATAACTTTCCAAGTTCCCTAAAGAAAGCAAGTTACAAGTGTTCTATATTTATAGTACTTACAATCTGTATATTCAAGATGCAGCAGCTAAAAATCTTCCTTTTCCCCACTGATACTATAAGTGCACCCAGTAGCATATCATTTTGGCAAATGTTAAAAGGCAAAAGTTAAAACTGCACTGGCATTACATCGACTGGAATGATGGTGACATTTGGATTCCCTCCTCCCCAAGGTGCTACAACCTCAGAGTTGGTATCTGTAGGAAGGGTGGTACAGGAGGAAAAGTCCCCCACAATGGGGGTGCTGTGGTGTAACCCCCCACAAATATAAAAGTCATCATCTTTCAGGTTGCTTTAAAGCTGACACCATTTTCACTTTCACCTTTTAGCATTCAATGAAATGACATGGAACCAGTGCACACATGTGTAGAGAAAACGAAAAAGGCAGTGCTTGATAGTCTGTGGTAAATGATGATTCTAATGCCCTCCTCACAAAAACAATTGCAAAAGTTATTGGGCAAGGACCAAATTGAGTCCAAATACTGTTTTATTCATAAGACCCACACCAGGGTTCTTCCTCTTGTTTGCCTGTGCATTAAAACATGTATTCAAATACACTAAAGCTTCATCCTGTAAGCATTCACTGAAAGAAAATCTCTTTCATATGCAAATTATTTATTTATTTATTTAGTTTTTGTTGACCGAGTAAGTGCACTAGACAAATTCTTGCCTATTTTCAGGCACAACCTGGGAGAAGGGGGATACAGATGAATGCCAACTGACCTTGAACCAGATTAAACTGGTGGTGGTATTTTTAGCGAATGAGGGGAAATTTGGCGAGGACACCAGGGAAATTCTCCTACTTGCCAGTAGGGGGTCCACGGGCTGTTTCAGGATGGCTACTTTGCCTGGGCTGCTGGAGGAGATGGATGTCTGGGAGATAGGGGAGTCGACCTCCCCTGATCTGGTATCTCAAGAGGCCATGAGTAATGAAGCAGAAAAAGTAGAAAAAGTTTGCTGTACCTCTAGACTGGAAGAAGGAGGAGAAATTTTTGTCTCCATGGAGGATTTAAGCTCAATCAAGAACCCATCTGAATGTAAACTTGAGAGCTAGGGAAACAAGGATTGGAGACAAAATTTAGTACAGGAATTCCTTGCAGAAGAATAGAGACACCAACACTCTAAGGATTTACTTCATGCACGAATGCAGCAGCTAGCGCTAAGCCTGAGTTTGACAGGGGGTATGGCTCCTCTGACAAGCCTGTGGAGGGGCCAGGTGATGCACCAACAACAAAAGATGCTGCCAGACAAGATGCGTTACTTACTACAGAACTGCAGGTAATTACCTCTCCTCATTTTCACAATTCTGGTAATGTTATGGTTGAAGGTGGAAGTGCTGACAGTAGTGCGTGCCAAAGCCATTGGAGAAGGTTAGTGGTGGGCAACAGACATCTGAATCTCAAGTTCTGCTCAATCATCAAATGGAGGTTTACCAGAAGTAATAAACAGACTGTGTCAACAAAAGTTATTCCTTGGCCCCCTGTGCCTCAGGGGTCTGAAATCTGTCAAAATTCTACCCATGAAGAAACTATAAATAATGACTCACTGGGGATTCAGTGCTCTAAACCAGACAGTAATATAATTTTTCAAATGAGCTTCCACAGTCATTCTGATGCAACTGTATTTTCCTTTTCTGCAAGGGGGCCCCCCACACACATAATAACCCCAAGAGATGACATTAAACAAAGACATTATGTCTTAATCCTGGCAAATAGGAATACAACAGTGGGAAGCAGTGAAATGAAAGAAAAGTCTCAGGCAGTATCACAGACTAAAACTACATCAGCAGCCCTCTAAACTGCCTTTTCACTCTCTCCCATAAACTCAGATCCATTAGCCAAATGGTCACTACAAAAAGCCCTGCCTGAAGCAGGATGGAAAAAAAATGGATGGGACCCCAGTGCAATTTTTTCTCAATCAAGCCCTGAATAGTACCCTATTGCCCCTGGGACTAAACAAATAAACCTAGAAAACGTAAATACTTCCACCACCATATCTAAAGACGTACATATGGATAAAAATCACAGCACATTGGGGAAACAACAGGAACATTCAGAGGCCGGGGAAAGAAACTCTACCCCCCCAGCCTAAAGAAATCCTGGGAACTGCTGGGAGGGTGATTCCATCAGAAATTAGAGACAATGTTACAACAAACACTCAGCAAATGAAACTTTTACCTAAAAAACTCCTGCTATCTGATCTATTTCAAAGAATACATAAAGAAGCAGCTCCACAAAAAAATGCAGTCCAGATTAGATACAAAGGGGAACTCGAAAAAAGGCCAGATAGACAATTTGTAGGGAGATCACTATTAAAGGACTCTCTTCATTTCTCACACAGAGATGTATTTGCCTTCATCAGCATTTCTGGGAAGATAATTATGACGTCAGTTTTAGGTTTTCATATGCATAGGATGTATTTTGGGAAAGGTACAATCAGGTTAAATTTTCTCTCCTGTGGTCTCCATTCTTGGTAATCCCTCTCATGAAGCCCTTAATCTAATTTATTACCACCATGTTTAGGAATGAGGGGGTTCATGTTGATGATATTACATATTGGCTGTCCCAGAAATGCCAGGTCCTCAGTACCACTGAAGTTATTTTGGATTCGGAGTCATTCTGGATGGGAGGGTGGAAGTACAGGCTATAGCTGAACCAGTCTGAATCTGGCACAGAACATGTTCCAAACTCGTTCATGTTGGGAAGAGACAGATGGGTTTGTCTTTATGCTGATAAGCCTTGGGCATGCTACCGATGTGGGGCTAGAACTCATTTGTCTAGCATTTGTGATAGGCCTAGATGTGAAAACTGTGGGGAAATTGTTCACATACGCCATCAATGTGTCAACCACACCAAATGTGACATTTGCAATGAGATAGGGCATGTATTTTCTGAGTGTCCCTGGGTGGCAAAAAACAAAGCCTCAAGCAACAGCCCTGAATTACTCATTCAAGAAGCACAGGATGCTGTGGAAGTCTCTAAACAAAATCCCCAGACCAAGGACCCACACCTCCTCCCTCTCCTACTCCACCTAGGAAGAGCCCAAAAAGGGATACCTTGGATATTCAGGAAGATATCCCATTTAGGAAGGATTTTAAAGGAGCTAACTTATCACAGGTAGAGCTTCTTACCCCGGTTTGCTACCAAGAACAGTCAGGAGGGCCCAGTGAGGAACCAAAAGTCTCTCCCCTAAAACAGTTTGCCCCTGCCCCACTCTCAAGAAGAACTACAAGGAGCTCAAAACCACCACCACCCTCCCCCACAAAACCAATCCAGCAAAACTGACTTATAATCAGAGAACCTCTTTGTTATTTTACCTCCAGCCAAGGTGAAACAGACATGGAAGTAGGAGAAACTGAATCCCAGGATCAGGATGAGATTTTCACTAGTAATGACAGAGTGGATACAAAGGAGAAAAAAAAGAAAAAAACTACCTAATATTTAAACTCTTATGGTGTTCTTATCTATTAGGTCCCTGAATGTTCACAGCCTTTTAAATCATCAAAAAAGGCAAGCAGTCTTTTATTTTATTCATGAACAAAATTTGGACATTTGCTTTTTACAGGAAACTTGGGTTTATTCATTAGACCAGGTGCATCTTTTTCAATCTGAATGGACCTGGGTGCCGCCGTCTTATTGGTCCTTTGGGACAGACAAGGCAGATCGGGTAGGAATTTTATTTCATTCCTACTCCTTCTCTCTGAAAAAAATGATAGATCTGATTCCAGGGAGAATATTGGTTTTGGATGGGAAATGGAAAGGAGATTCATACAGATTCATTATAGTATATGGTCCACAAACTAAAGCTGAGTGAGTGGTTTTTATATCAGCAATACAACCATTCTTATTAATGAATACGAGCATCAGTTTAGGTGGCAATTTCAACTGTGACCTACCAGGAAATAAGGGTACAGTATCTCAAAGAAAATTTATTGTGACTCTAATGCCCTACAAAAATGCAATTATAACCCATTGAAACCCTTTGTATGAGTTAGGCTATAAATTCACATTTAAACATGGAAAGTTCACTTCCTTAGATAGATCATTTTTTTTATCTCTAAAGACCTTCCGACACCTGTCTTTTCACTTACACCAGTAGAGTTTTCAGACCACTCTTTCCTACAGTTATCCTTTTCAAAAGTTAAAAGTATAAGACAAGATGTGAGATGGAAAATAAATTAAAAAAAAATCTGTCAGACCCCTTAGTAATAGGGGAAATATCAAAATTATTATGGGCAAGGAAATCAGTAATGTTCCTACATGATGACAAAAGGAAGTGGTGGGAAGACACAAAGTCAGATCTTAGAAATTGGTTCCAGAAGCATGGAAAAAAATGTATAGCAGAAATGTCTTTAAATATCTTCAACTCAGGAACCAGTTATAGCATTTGTATACAATGTCGTATTCACAAAAATATGACTATTCCCAGAAGATAGAAATCATAAAAAGAGAAATGCAGGAAGTCCAGTATGATAGAGCCAAAACAGTAATGGCAATGCTTCAGTATGGAGCACAAAAGTCCCCAGTAGGTGACCCTTATAAAGCCTTCAAAAAAAAAAAAAGAAATGTTATCACTACCTTAAACTCCCTAGTTAATTCTGGTGGACATATGACGGAAATAATAGAAGGTCTCCATTAGATCATTCAGAATCTTTTACACTCCCACAGCATGGTAGTTACCCAAGATTTATTTACCATTGAAAATTACTTAAAAAAATACAGAAACCTACCCTTCCAGATAGGAATGCTGGACTTATCACAGCCTGTTAAAACTGCCAAAATTGAAGCAGTCATAAGAAATCTTAAACAAGGCACTTTCCCAGGACCAGGTGGGCTTTCATACGAATTGTACAAGACCTTTCCTATTGAATTTGTACAATGTCTCGAGTTAGTCTTCCCCTTCTTTTTACAGTTTAATGAAACTCCCCCCTCCTTCACGGCAGGGTTTATAATTTCTTATATAAATCAGATGATAAATGCCAGATTGAAAATTGGAGACCTATATCCCTATTAAATTCAGATTTTAAAATTCTGTCTCAGGTTCTCAATAACGGATTGAGAAAGGTGGCTGACCTTCTTATTTCCCCTGCACAATACTGTGGCATTCCCAATAGGAAAATTCAGCATGCCCTTATGATAATCAGAGATGTGCTATATAACGCCACCCTGCAAGCCAAAACTGGATGTATAGTGTCTGTGGATCACTCTAAAGCCTTTGATAGGGTATATCATCTCTTCTTATTTCAGACCCTGCAATACTATGGGATCCCAGAAAATTTTATAAAATGGCTTCAAAAATTATATGTGTCAGCCTCAGTAATTCCTGTAATAAAAGGTCATATAACTCAAAATAGCAAGGTTTCACTTATCCATCAAAATCACAAGGGGACCTTGGGATGTTGGAGCCAGTCACATTCTTCCATTCACTTTTCATCTATCAAATGGTGAAAATTGGCCTTTCTCCTCTGAGTCACTACTCTATAATTGGATTCAGAATAATCTCTCAGGTTACTTCCAAGGTTGGGAAAACAGACCCCAAAAAGTCTCCCCCCTAGAATAGTCATACCAGAATATTTTAAACCCATTGCACAGAAACTATACAAGTGGGGCCTATCAAAATCACAGGTACTCTCAGCTTCAGATCCCAAACTGCATAATTTAGTGTTAGCAAAGATATAGCTGGAAGACCCAAACTTCAAAAATTGCCCATCACACCTTAAAGGCAGAATATAAAAACCCTGAATAATGATAGAATCCCTCCCCATACAGTATGTGGGAAGTGCTTTGGCTGTCCATGTATGGCAGACTGAGTATCAGAGAAAATTGTAAGCATAAGTCTCAGGAGGAAAGAAATTGCCCCTATAATGCATGTACTGGCCAGGAAGAGTCAATTGACCATTTTCTTTTTCAATGCTCCTATGCAAAAGCTCTGTGGCCCTTTCTGGCAAAACAATGGCAAATCTGGTGGCTAAATAACCTTAGCTATGAATCCTTAGTATTATGTCATTATCCCCATTTATGCTCTAAATATTCTGAAGGGACAATAACCATTTTTTTCTGTTGTTTTAAATTTTATTTGTGGCAAACAAGATGCAAATTGATTTTATACCAAAAAATCATGACGTATGAAACATTTAGCATTTTAGTGTTCCAGGCTATGAATACAGTATATCTGAAAAATAAAACTCAGAATGAGTCAAACAAAGTATTTAGATGGTGGAAGAGTTTCTCAATGTTTATAAAATATAAATAAAGTGTTATTTGTATGAAAATAATCTATGTAAATATCAACACAGAGTGATAACATAGACATATTTAAAATACTGTAGAACTAATTATATTCATGGGTGCCAGTATTAGAGATCAGCTGTGCACCAGCTTAATTGCAGTTGATTGAATTAGCGCATTCCTAACAAGAAAGCATTCAGGCAATTAAATGATTTAGTATTTAGTCAGTCAGTGAATCAGTGAATCAGTAAGTCATTCTAAGGACAGTATTCATAGACTTCACTTGTTTAAAGATGTCTCTTATCAAGTGGTTGAAGCCCTCCAAGCAGAAATGTATATACCCACTTGAAACTTCAGAAATGGATTCTGAAGAACTAGCTGTAATCTCTGGCGTAGAACACCATTTAGCAGCCTCTATTGTGTGAGAGATCACAGCTGCTTCTCCTCCCTCCAAATGTAGCAGACCAGCAAACTACGTTAATTATACACTGGAGGTTCGGTTTCAGCTAGGCAAGTATGAGGCTGAACATGGTGTCATATCCGCAGTACAAGCTCATCACTCCTTAACTGGTGATATTGCGAATTAGAGCACAATTAGGAAATTTAAGCTGGACTAAAAATCGGCATTGCGGACAGACCCTGACCCCGCAACTCTCTCTCCCATTTTGCCCAGAAAGTCAAGAGGTCATCCCACACACTTGGTATCAGATCTGAAAGACCAGTTAAAGAAAACCGTGCAGTCACTCAGGGTAGAGGGTGTGGTAGTGAATGGCCTTGTGATCCAGGAAGTAACAATGGGAATTGTTAAGGCAACCAGCCCTCATGTTTTGTTGGAGAATGGGGGGCACCTGCAACTAAGCAGTAAATGAGTGTGGGGTTTCCTACATAGAATGGGCTGCAGTAAACGCAAAGGCATAAAAGTGGCATGCAAGGTGCAAGATTTCCTAAATCTAAAGTCTGCCTTTTTACAATGAATATCAAATTGTTGCGCACAGGAGCTCATACCTCCGCAGCTTGTAATCAACCTAGATGAGACCGGAGTTAAAATTGTGCCTGTATCTGAGTGGACTATGGAGGTGACGGGATCGCGTCAAGTCTCACTGACCAGTTTTGGGGATAAAAGGCAGGTCTCCCTGGTTCTTGCCTGCACACTTGCCAGCCAAATGTTTTCCCCTAAAGTCATCTACCAGAGTAAGACAACAGCTTGCCATCCACAGCACAAATTTCCATCTGAATGGGACATCACGCAATCAGTTAATCACTGGTCTAACGAGGAAACAACTGTCCGGTACATTGAATGGGTTATTGCCACTTACTGTGAGACTGTGAAAGCACAACTCGACCTGCCAAAAGAACAAAAAGCCATTCTAATTTTTCTGACTTGTATAGAGCTCACTACACCACGCCCATTCTTCAGAAGCTGGAAGAAGTCAGTATTATACCTGTGTACAGCCCAGCATCTTGCACTTATTCCCTACAACCACTGGACATCTCAGTAAACAAAGTTTGCAAGGACCTGATTTAAGGTCACTTCACTTCATGGTAAGTGGCACTAATTTCTGACAAACTGATTTCAGGGGTTGGCAATGCAGAACTAAACATCAATCTAAGACTATTGGTACTAAAAGAACATCATGCAAGGTGGATGCAGGCAAGCACTGAATCGCTCAAAGTGAAACCTGATGTAATTATTTGTGGATTCAGACAAGCAGGTATACCGGACGCACATACCAACTGCCTAAACATGGTAAAGTTGTTTCTTATTGCTAATACCAGTATATTGTTATTACCATCTTTAATTTTAATTAAAGTTGCATTCTAAGGTTGGTCTGCTTTCTTATGTATTGCAGACACAGCAAAGGGAGCAGGATCAGGATAAAGTTCGGGAGCCTCTAACATAGACAAAATCTGCCATACGCTGGTGCCGCTGGGATGAAGATCCTTTTTTTTTTTGGAGTGCTTTGAATGTATTAAATAAATGGACTTTAAGTTAATTACTGAATTAAACACTTTTTTAAATCTTGCAGTTTCACCACTTCATCATCATTACAGATGGTTACAATTTCTAAATTTAATCACTTTCCTTTTATTTTTTTGCTCTAAAGTAAACATAGCGAATATAGCGAAAATAAACAGAGCGCAATTATAATCAGTTCTACAGTAGTTGTAAGTCTATAAATTTGAGCTTTCTGTTCCTTTCCCTTCACTTTTTCCTTTTTTTTCTTCTCTTTCTTTTTACTTTTTCCTGGATTTATTAGGAAATACTTAAATTGACTGTATTCTTTAATCTTTAATTTTTGGAAATTGCTATGATTGTAAAAGATTCTTTTGTTGTTATTCTGATAAAATATTCCCCTACTCTTTTTGAGAAGTGCCATGGGATCTTTAACGTCCACCTGCACTACCACCAGAACAGGCAGATTAGACTTCGGTTTAATGTCTCATTCGAAAGACAGCACCTCAGGAATGCAGCACCCCCCTTGTGTTGCACTGCAGTTCAGTATTGGGATATTGACCCAAGTGCCTGGTATGGGGATAGAAACCACAGCATTCTGATCTCCCAGCCTCAGAGGTAAATGTGCTACCTGCTGAGCCACTGACACTGCAATTACAAAATTATAAATACAGCAAAGTATACAGTAGACACATTAGTGTCACTTTGATCAATGACTAAAGTAATCTTTGTATGTTGATTAGGCAACTACAAAAACAAACAAGAAACTTGGAACCATGAGAATATTTTATCACAAGAATAAAGACAAAATTGCTACACAATTGCTGCATCCTGTTCTTGACTATGGAAACATTATATTACAGCATGTCATACAAATAATGACAGTATGAAATGATAGATAAAGTATGCTTATAACAAAATAATCAGATCTGTCCTCCAGTGCAAATTAAATACTTATTTTTGGCAACTTTAAGAGAACCTGCTTTGGAAACCTATGGCTGTCAGGGGAAAAAAGCTGGATACTAATGATATTTAAAATGTTGAAAACAAAAAAAATAAACATCCTTTAAAAATATATCAGTTTCAAATATAAAGCCAAGTGCAAAGAATAGAGGGCTGTGTTTTCCTAGGATTGCAACTAGGTTCCATTCCATTGCACTAAAAACAATCACCTATGGGTATTGCACTTGAAATAAGATGAAAATTAGAACATCGACATCAAATCAAGAAAGAAATAGATCTTGTTTACAAAAGTAATAAACATTGGATACTTTAAAATATCTTATTTTTATGTGGTAATAGTGGATTCCTTTGTTTTTTTATAGTAACGTGTATTGAAGAAGAGAACAACTGCTGTGCATTCATAATATTCAAACTAAGATTCAATCAACAATGAAAACAATTACCAAGTACTGAACAACACAGTATAAATGAACCTGATGAAATTACACAAATTCACTCAGTGAATAATCTCAGTAGCAGAAAAGTCTGCTAATATATAATGTAAATATAATTGTAAATAATCATAATAAGAATACTGAAGTTTTTAATTGTTTCTCTTTCAATAGGCCAACACTATTTAAAACAAGGAAAAGAAAAGAAAAAAGGGGGGGGGATTTATTTATGTAATTCTTTATTAAATTAAGGGGTCCACGACAAGAAATTTCAGGAATCTCTAAACTACCTATCTCAGAAAAACTTTTTGCTCTGGAACAAAAGACACATCTGAAGTCACCCGACAAAAGCACCCATTTTTGACAAATCAAATGAAAAATGTTTAGGTTGTCCAAAAAATTGAAAGATACCCTCTCATACTGATAAATCAAGTCAACTAAATGCAGCCAACCAAGGAAACAAGGAGGTTGTGGAGAAAGATGACATTTGGTAATTTTCTTTTTGGCAAAACTGTAAGTAATAATAATTGCAATTGCTGACCACCAAGCCATAGTTCAGGTGTGGGGATGTCTAACAAAATTAAACTGGGGGTATCTGACTTGGGATATCAAATAAGGTAGTCAGGACTGATGCTAGCTCAGTCCAATAAGACCGAATAAGTGGGCAGTACCAGAAAATATGGACATGGTTTGCTATCATTGTCCCACAGCCACGTCAACAGCAGGTGGAAGTATTATTGAGATATTTGGAATGAATAAAAGGGGTGTAAAGATGAATTTGACACTTCCATGAAAATTCTTTAAGATAAAGGGAAATTGTAGGTTTATATGATGCTACACAGTATTTTTCCCACACTAAGCAATCTGTAGGCTGTTGCAAATCGCTATCCAATTTAAGCAGAACGGAGGAAGTATTATCAGAAAGATGCTCCTACAGGAAAGATTATATATAGCTAATCAGATGGGGACATGTTTCCCCAACTTAATGACAGTGAATTAGAACATACAACAAAGATGGAGTATCTGACAAAGTGCAAAATGAGGTAGGCAATGAAAATATAAAAGTCTGCAACTGCAAATACCGATAATGATCATTGGCGGGTATATAAAATGTGGTAAGCAACTGTAAAAATAAATGGGGTCCTTGCTTATCCAAGGCTTGGTAGTAGTAAATTAGGCCTCACTTAGCCCAAGTATGTAAAAATATATCAGATGTCGTTAATGGGTTCTGTGTGTCCCTCGCCATGGCTGCCAACCAAAATTGTTCCTCTTGGGAAAAACTATTCCAAAATGTATGCCAGTCTTACAATGGAACTTGAGTAAACCTAGTAATCTTTGTGATAGGCTTGTAGGCCGGTGGGGTCGCAAATAAAATTTAAGGCAGGTCATGCAGGTAATTTATTGTAAATTCGATGTCCTTCCAATAACTTTGGTAGGCACCAAAAGTCATAAACAAATAATCCTCAGCTGACTTGCCTGTCTATACCACCATAGATTCAGAAGGTTTAAACCTCCCTTAGAGATGAGTAAACCTAAAATTGAAAAAAGAACCCTAGGTTTACAACTAGCTAAACAAATCAGGAAATCGGACACTGCCAATTTTGGAAATAAAAATGAGCAGGAAGGATAGGTAAAGTTTGAAGTAAAAATAAAATGCGCAGTAACACATTGGATCAAACAACTTATACCCTTTGCAAGAAAGAAAAGCAATAATTAGATCACCATGGTAGGTCTGCCTCTATCACAATAGTTAAATGTTTGAAGTTCTGGGGGATGATCACCACTAAATACTTCAAAGAGTTAATGTTCCACCTAACTTGCAGAATATTATGAATAGCTAGAGACAGGAAGTAATTGAACGAGTACACATTTGGTTTTATCTTTATTGAGATGAAAGCTGGCCAGTGTCTCAAAGGAGAACAATATCTCAGTGGATGCAGGTAAAGATACATCAGGATTAAGTAGTGTCAGCAAAAAATCATCAGCAAATAAACAGATCTTAACTTCATGCCGCCCCATGGGAACCCCAGAGATAAGAGGAGATTGATGAATATGCGAGGCAAGGCGCTCGACATAAAGCACAAAAAGCAATGGAGACAAAGGGCATCCCTGCCTAGTATTCCTCTCCAGAGGAAAAGACTGAGATGTTGTACCATTAACTTTTACCATTGCCATAGGAGACGAATAAAGCTGTTGTAACATGGTGAAAAAGGATACAGGGGAAGGCAAACTTATTAAGTAAAGACCAAAGAAAATCCCAATTAATCTGATCAAAGGCCTTCTCTGCATCCAAGCTGACCAGGACCATCTTAATTGCATGCGCTGAAATATAATCCAAAAGTAACAAAGTACAATGGACATTATCATGTGCCTGTAGTGAATCTACAAATCCCAACTGATCCCAGTCAAGCAAGGATGGGAGAAGGCCTTCTAAACGTCTCGCCCAAATAGACATAAATAACTTATAATCACAATTAAGTACTGAAATTGGTCGATATGTAGAGGGGGAGAAGAGTCCTTGCCAGGTTTAGGAAGCAGAGCTACAAGAGCATATCTCCAGGAGGTAATAGTGGATTTCTACAGTATGTAAAATGTGCATTTACATTTTCAATACATTGTAATACATTAATGCAATTTTTAAGTTGTTACACATTATTTATGGTAACACTATTGTAAATAGAACCTTGTGTTCTACTGTAAGTGAATAAGAAGCATAAAAAAATAAGACTTTTATCGTTATCAATGCCGTGATTGTAGCTTATTGAGGTTGTTGAAATTGCAACACTGTTTTTTTAAGTTCATTAGTAAACAGTAGGCAAAGATGGCATAGTACACACACTTCTTGTAGAAAAATCGTGACTATGGTAGCTGTGGCACCATTTTTTTGTGAATATAGATGTGCAGTATGTATTATTTCCAATTAGCTACAAGATGGGCTAGATGAAACTTCTGCCAGTTGAATTCTTGTGAAGTTTCAATTTTATTTATTTGATATTTCATGCAATTTCCTTGAAAACATTGCAGAATTTAACCAAATTTTAATTGTTATTTATTTGTCTAATTTAAAAAGAAATTATCCACATTTTACCAATTCTGGCATGTTGGATTCCCTCTGTAGGCTGTATAGGTGTATCATGTTTGAAATAATGTATATAATGTTATAGAGAGTGCAGTTATTCACTAAGAAGTCAGACATTCACACATATTTAATGAAATTTTGCAAAAGCTTAAAGAGCAGGTTCTTACTTAAACTGATATTTTTTTATGAAGTTGAGTTACTACAGATTATGGTCTGTTTAAGTTTCAAAGCTGAAAGATAGTTTGTCTCACCTTTTGGTGGTGCAATTTCTTGTTGTCCTTTGCTCACATTGTAGGCTACCCAGGTTTAGTGTCTGAAAGAAACATACAAGTTTACTGAAGCTTGATTCTGTATGATGTCAGTTAAGGAAAAAAACAAACTTGGGCTTCACGGATGTCATCAGCTTGGCTGTACTGCTAGTACTGTCCTCACAGTCATGCTTGCTCACATCTGATGAGAGATAGTCAGCTGTTTCTCATCAGCCACAGTAGTAGTGGCACCATGTGCTCTGACTTTCATACTCTGAGCTCTGTTCTGACTGAGTAGATGAGGAAAAGTGAATTAATGTAATAAAATACATATTTGAACACCTAACCTGTTTCTGGATTTTTGAATAATGAAATCAGAACTCCTGTGCCATCTGTATAGCACTGAAGGCTTTATGATATAAGGGTCTTCACATAAGGACATTTTCAGTATGACATTTGCATAATTAAATCTATATCTGGTTAGCTATCCATTTTGGCAGCAGAATTGATGATATATTTTCATGTATGTGTATTTTCTTTTTTTAATGTTAAACGTTTTATTGAAAAGACAGAAATATGAGAACAATATCCAAGACCATACAAATGGATGTAAAAAAGAAAAATTGAGAACATCAAAAGGAGTAAAGCACAATACCATAGGTAAAAAAAAAAATCTGTAAACCCAAGAAAAACATTAACAATGAAAAATATTTCAACTAAGTACTATAAGAAGCTGGTCAGGCAAAAGAAAACCATCTGTACACACCATTTACAAATACTGAAAGAAGGTAAAACAACCCATCATGGGAGCCTATAGAAAAACAGATCTAGGCAAAAAAAGTGAGAGATAAAACAAAAGTAAGTGTAGGGTGGGGTGGGAAAAAGGGGTGGGCAGAAAATGGAAGGACATGAAAGAGGATAGACCTTCAAGTCCCCAAAAGAGAGAAATATCACTAAAGGAAGTATTAAGGGGGAGTGAATGGGCATCAAGATAAGCGAAAAACGGGGCCTAAATATCATTGCAGACTGACATTTAAGAAACAGTTATATGAGATAAACATTCATGTGAGGCGAGCTAACCTAAAGCAAGTTACCACTCTTTCAAGGAAGGGATCCCAGAGAAATGTCAGTGATGAAGGATAAGCCATTTAGCAGTGAGTACAGTGGTGAGGGCCCACTGCACATGAGGGTCAGAACAGGGCACACCAGTGGGAGAAAAACCACCAAAAGGATGAAGGAGACATCAAGGTGAACATAAATGCAAAGGATAGTCTAGCAGACTTGCAGGATCTGATACCAAAAGGGGTGTATGAGAGGGCAAAACCAAAGAAAGTTACAAAGAGAGCACCCCTGAGAATCACAGGACCAGCATCTACTATGAGGAGGTAAACCTTGGGCATGTAGCAGTTGTGGGATCCTATACCGCTGATGTAGCACTTTCATTTGGATTAATTGGGCCTGGAGGTCCCAGCAGGCCATATGTGCTTGAAACCAAGATACCTCCCACTCATGCTATGAGAAGGGAATATTTAGGTCTGCTGCCTTTTTGTTTTAGAGGGGAGTCACTGGATTGGCCCCAGAGTCCCTAAGGGAGGTATAACACTTACTAGTCATCCCCTGAGGAAAAGAGGGAGCCACTTAGAGATGGGCAGATCTGGAGAGAAGGAAGGGAGTGCATGAACCAAAGACTGGAAGGCAGAGCAGAGTTGTAGGTAGTGTCAATACCCCATAGAAGGGATGATAAACTTGTCTTGGATGGCCTCAAATTAAAGCAAGACAGCAGAATAAAGGAGACACAGCTGTGAGAGCTGAAAAATGCCTGCTTGCTTCCATGTGGCCAGTTAATGGGCGCATGGCTAATGGGAATATCTGGGTTGTTCCAAAAATGGGTATAGATAATCAGGAGAGGGATCACCTTAGTCAAAGAGAAAAAGGACCTCCAGTATTTTACAGAGACAAGAAGAGTAGGGTGATGTTGAGGTTGTGACTGCCGGGGTACACAGAAGGCCCAAGGAGGGAGGGGGCATTGAAGGAAAAGCATTCCAGGTTGACCCATAAAGGGGTAGAAGGATGATTGGAGGAAAACTACTGGAGAATCTGGGCACAAAGGACCAGTGGTAATTTTTAAAATGAGGGAGGCCCTAACCACCCCAGAGACCAATACTCATTCAACTTAGAGTTGCTAATTCTGGGTATTGACCCTCCCAGACTATCTGACCCATCAAATGATCAAGTGTGACAAAGTATACCTTCAGGATAGGGATAGGAAGATTGAAAAGAAGATACAGTTCTTTGAGAGCAAACACAATTTTAAAGGCATTGATTTTGCCAGAGAAACAGAGCTTAAACATTTTTATTTTATTTTATTTATTTATTTATTTATTTATTTATTTATTTACAAGATTAACCAGGCAGGCATACTGATTGGGGGACCACTCATTTCCAGATGTGACCTGGGGATGGTTACAGGGGGTATACGAGGGCATGTATTTACAAGGTTTTAACACATACATTTAGATACATAGGTATACACAAATTTAACCTAGGTGCAGAGTACATGCAAGGCACAGAACATTTAGGTACACAGGCAGTGTGAGAAAAACCCATAACAGGCCCACGGTATTGAAGCAATACAGTGATACTTAAAACAGTTCTGACCCTATGATGCACTAGGTAAGAATAAGCAGAGCAATAGCAAAGCAGGGGCACATGGGGCTATAGCTCATGAATACTAGTAGCAGTTGCATGTGTTGGAGAATTGTGCATGGAGAAGTGGGTTTAGGAATCTTGGATTAGACGTGAGCCTAATGTCTGCAGGTAAATCATTCCAGAGTTTGGGCAAGTGATATTTGAAGGCTGATTGTCCCTTGGATGTATGTATGAATGGGACTAGGAGGATCCTTGAATTGGAGCTTCTGAGTGAGTAGACCAAAGGCGGTTGGGCTGATAAAATGGAGCTAAGATAAGGGGGGAGGGATCTGGATCAGAATTTTGCTATGACTCTGGAGCAGTGGATCAGTCTGTGGGATGCAAGTGAGCATAGGGCTAGGGAGCTGTATAGGTCACAATGATGGGTCACTGGGGGGCAGTCCAAGATGAAGTGACAGAAGGAATGAAAGAGGGTGTCCAGGCTGGTCAGGTTGGATGAGGGTGCAGCACCATAGACCAAGTCACTATAATCAAGAATTGGGAGAATCATGTTATGCACTAATTCCCTTTGGACTGTGGTGGGCATGCACCCTTTGTTGCAATATAGTGCACCCAGTTTGGGGTGTAGTTTTTTGTGTAGCGATTCAATGTGAGCTGAGAAATATAGGTGTTGGTCAAGCCACACACCCAGGTATCTAAATGAGGTGCAAGACTCCAAGGGGACCCGTCCAGGGTATGGAAGGTGGGAGGAGCAGCTAGGTGGGAGAGTTGAGGTTGCATGCCGAAGGTTAGGGAGATGATTTTCTTTTCATTTAGGATTAGTTGGGTGGACCTGAAACAATGCTGTATGGTATCGAAGTCCTGTTGGAGAGCAGCAGACATGACACCAGTGGAGGGCCCAGAGGCATACAATATGGTATCGTCCATGAACATTTGTATGGCTGAGTTTGTGCAGGCCAGCAGGAGGTCATTTAGAAATATAGAAAATAATAGCGGGCCCAGGTCTGAGCCTTGGGGGACCCCCAGGGTGACTGGGAGAGGGGCAGATATTTGGGAGCCAATTTTTACCAATTGGAGTCTCCCTGTCAGGAAGGCCTGAAACCAACTAGTGACAAGTCTGGAGAGGCCTGCATCATTTAATTTTGCTAGTAGCGTGGGATGGGAGATGGTGTCGAAAGCCTTGACCAGGTCTATGAAAATAGCCGAGGTGATGTGCTCCATGTCCATTCCTGAGGAGATGTCATTTGTGAGTCTTAGGAGGGCGGTGATAGTGGAATGAGACTTATGGAACCCTAACTGAGAAGGGTGAAGAAAGAGGTAGAGTCAAGGTATTGGGTGAGTTGGGCAAGAGCAAGCTGTTCCTGAAGTTTGGCCAGTATTGGGAGCAAGGAGATGGGGCAGTAATTTCCAGGTGCAGAGGGATCGCTACCCTTTGGGAAGGGGATAACAACCACCTGCTTCTAAGTGGATGGGATTTTAGCCAGGGAGAAAGAAATGTTAAGGAGGTTGGCTAGTGGGGCGGTAATGGCGGGTGCTGATAAGTGGAGTAGTTTAGTGTTCAGGCTTAAGGGACATTTACCTTCATTGGGGTTGAGAGCCGGTAGTGCTTGTAGTACTTCAGCCAGGGTGACTGGATGGAAGGAGAAAGTACTGGCAAAGATGGAGTTCTGGGATTTCAATGATGAGCTAGGTGTGGGTGGGGTGAGCTGGTGGTTGGGTAGGAGAGACATGGCGCAGCTGGTAAAGAAGGTATTGAAGGCAGTGGCAACTTCTCTAGGGTCCGAGATGATGTTGCCATGGATGGATAGAGTTGAGGTTGGTGGCTTGACTGGTGGAGTGAGTAGGGATTTGATGATTTTCCAAGAGTTTGAAGAGTGTCTAAGGTTGGAGGAAAGAGCCGACTTGAAATAGTTATTTTTGGCTTGCCCTATAGATTTGGTGCAGGAGTTGCGGAGGGCATGGTATCTTTGTATAGATACTTGGATGCTGGATAGCTTATGCTTTTTCCAGGCCTGGTCCCTGGACCGGCATCAGCTAATGATGTCGGCATTGACCCAGGGGAGATGGGAGCCCTTTACTCTTGTGTGTCTTAGAGGAGCGTTGTAGTCCCATACAGCAAGAAAATTATTTCTGAACATATTGAAGGTGAAGTCGATGGTGGATGCCTTCTGTATGAAGGTCCCGTCAACATGAGCAAGGTCATTTAGGAGGGAAGATAGACATAAGGATTTATAGGACCTCATGAGGATCATCCTAGGGGGATGTTTTATGGGTCTGTGCACCTTCCTGACCATATATACCATGTGGTGATCACTCAGGGAGTAAGGAGGAGGCCGGCTTTAATAATCCTGTGGGGTTGGGATGGGAGGGCCCAGTCTAAGAAGGAGTGGTTTAGCACTTTAGGGTTTAATTGGGTGGGATGGTCGATTAGTTGGGAGAGGTTTAGTGTGTTTACTTTGGTCTGTAGCTTTGAGCAGTTTTTACTAGCCAGTTGAAATTGAAGTCACCAAGAATGTGGAACTCGCCATCTGTGGCAATAGACTTTAGTGTGGATAAGTGGTCTAAGATGTTGGGCAAGGGGGTAGCAGGGGTTCCAAAAGTCCCCCCCAGTGTACACCGGGGAGAAGTGAGGCAGAGTGAGCTTAACCATCAAGGATTCAATTTGTGGTGCAGGACCGGGGACCTGGACTGGGGTGAACTGTAACCTGGTGGAGATGAACATGGCAATGCCGCCTCCTTTCTTCTTACCCAAACGGTCCTGCCTAATGAGTGACTAGCCAGGAATGGCTACTGCTGAATCATCATGGTGAGGTTTCAGCCATGTCTCAGATATAACGAAAATGTCAGGGTGTAGGGTTAGGGCTGTGAGTTGTAGCTCAGAAACTTTGTTCATGATGCTGCAGATGTTGAAGTGTAGTAATCGGATGCCCTTGGGGAGAGTTAGAGGGGGGGAGTGGGAGGCGTAGGACCCTGGTTTGTTTCAACATCCCCTGCCAAGAGGAGAAGCAGTGTGAGGTAGTGTATGGAAATAATCCATATGGATCTGGACTTCTGTCTGGTGCGGGTATCTTGTGGGGTGGGAGGAGAGGCAGAAGTAGCCAAGTTATGTAGGACAGATAGCCCCAGAAAGAAGGAGGAAGGGAGGATGGAGGCACTGAACACCCAAGTAAGGGTGGGCATATGTGGCAGTAGGTGTAGGGTGGTGGAAGATGAGGGTGACGGGGGAGTGAACAGAGTGTAATATAGCTGGTGGTTCGGTTCCCACAGGGGCTGGGTTGCTGCCAGTGGGCCAAGTCAGCGGACAGGGATTTTAAAAGAATATCAAACTGAGCATGACAAAGTTGAGTAAAGGAGGGGGTAATGCAAATGCTTAAATACATCATGCCCTCTGCAGCCCATTTCCACTCAGTGTTGGAAAAATGGGAACAGAGACAAAGGAAGTTAAAGGGGATGATTTTGGATTTCATGTGATTAACTCATAGACTGGAAATATGGGAAAAGGAAGGTTAGCTAGACTGTAATGGGCTAATGGAGGAAGGGGCATTAGACAGGAGAAGAAACAAACCATCTGTATTTAGGAAACATTTATACTCAGAATGAAAAGTTTTTAAGCTCTCAATCCAAGGGGCAGAATGAAGGGAAATGGAAAGGGGTTCAGTAGCCAAAAGAAAGAGTAAGAGGGAAAGAAGGCAATCCTAACGGGTATCCTAAACATAGGAAAGGGAGGTTGGAGAAGACTATTAGTTAGGTACAACAACCCACAAGAGGCAGGGCTATCCTAGATCTAGTACTGACTAACAGGGAAGGGATCACAGATCTCCAGGTAGAAGGTCACCTGGGGGCCAGTGACCATCACATGGTATGGTTCAATTTGGCCAATACATCTAAATCATCCCATTCCAAGGGAAAAATATGGGACTTCAGAGGAGCTGACTTTGATAAGATGGCCAACAGAGTTAAGCTAATCCTGGCAAAAAGAAACACAGGTGAGGGGGTACAGGCAAAGTGGGCAAGCATTAAGGATGCAATACTTGAAGCAACATCCCATTGTGTTAGACAGAAAAGGAAGTGCAAAAGAAGAAGGAAACCACTTTGGTTCTCAAATACAGTAGCAGAAAAGGTCACAGCCAAAAGGTTGGCATTCAGGAAATATAAGGGAACACATCGGGATGAAGATAAGGAGGCATACCAAACTGCCCTAAGGGAAGCAAGGAAGGCAGTAAGGCAGACAAAGTCACAAATTGAGGAAACACTAGCATGAACAGTAAAAGAAGGTGACAAGACTTTCTATAGATACATTAGTGAAAGGAGAAAGTCCAGAGGAGGTATGGCTAAGCTCAAAGGAGAAAAGGGGGCATGTGAGGAGGAGGACCCTGTAAAAGCATCTATCCTAAACAGATACTTTTGCTCAGTATTTACTGAAGAGAAGGTAGGGCAGAGCCCACAGCTCAGCACCATGGACACAGGGAGAAGGAAGGTGAGCACTACTCCCTTTACAAAAGAAAGGGTCCTACAAGAGCTCGCTAAGCTCAGGGTGGACAAGGCAATGGGAATTGATGGCATACATCCCAGGGTAATTAAGGAGCTAAGGGTGGAACTAGCAGAGCCATTAGCAGAACTGTTTAGTGAGTCTCTGAGCACATTAGAGGTCCCAGAAGACTGGAGAAGGGCTCATGTGATCCCGCGCCACAAGATTGGTAGCAGGGAGGAGGCAGGGAACTACAGACCAGTCAGTCTTACCTCAGTAGTGGACAAGATTATGGAGGCACTCCTTAAGGAAAGGATATTGCAACACTTGGAATCCATAGGGGCACAGGATCCAAGACAGCATGGGTTTACAAAAGGAAGGTCCTGTCAAACTAATCTCATAGATTTCTTTGATTGGGTAACCAGAGTGGTGGACCAAGGGGGAGCAGCTGATGTCGCCTACCTTGACTTCAGCAAAGCTTTCGACACTGTTCCACATAGGAGATTGATAAATAAGCTGGGTAGGCTTGGAGTGGGTCAGAAGTTGGTCAACTGGGTGGCAAACTGTTTGACGGGCAGAAAACTGAGAGTGGTGGTAAATGGTATACAGTCAGAAGAGATGCAAGTCACAAGCGGGGTACCTCAGAGATCAGTCCTGGGTCAGTCCTCTTCAATATCTTCATTAGTGACATTGCAAATGGACTAGAGGGTAAGGCTTGTCTGTTTGCAGATGACACCAAGATCTGCAACAGAGTAGATGATCCAGATGGGGTGGGCAGAATGAGAAGAGATCTGGATAAACTAGCAAAATGGTCAGAAGAGCAGCAACTGGGATTTAATGCAAAGAAGTGCAAGATCATGCACGTAGGGAAGGGAACCCTGAAGCCACCTATAGGCTGGGAGGGGAGTTGCTGGCAGTCACAAAAGAAGAAAGAGACTTGGGCATCATCATCACCAATGACCTGAAATCTTCCAAGCAGACCTCTAAAGCAGTAGGTAAGGCTAGGGGGATGTTAAGGTGTATTAGTAGGGGTATCACAAGTCATAAGAGGGAGGTAATAATCCCTCTTTACAAGACACTGGTTAGGCCCCATCTGGAGTACTGCATGCAGTACTGGAGGCCACACCTTCACAAGGACATTAACCAAATTGAGGCAGTCCAGAGAAGAGCAACCAAAATGGTGCAGGGACTGCATCAGAAGACATATGAGGACAGATTAACAGAGCTCAATATCTATATCCTTGAGCAAAGGAGCGAGAGAGGTGATATGATCGAAACATTCAAACACCTTAAGGGCATTAACAAGGTGAAAGAGTCTAACATGTTTAAATATAAGAAAAGTAGCAGGACAAGAGGACACAGCATGAGATTAGAAGGAGGCCAATTAAGGGGGAATGTGAGGAAATTCTTTTTCACAGAAAGGATGGTGGATGCATGGAACGGCCTACATCAGGAAGTGGTGGCTATGAATACAGTGCAGGGCTTCAAACAGGCATGGGATAGGCATAAGGGAGCAATACAGATGAGTATGAATAGATAGGTCACTGACAGAGCAAAGGACAATGGCACATTTATAAGGTAGAAAAAGAAATGGGCAGACTGATGGGCCTTTCGGTCCTTATCTGCCATCAACTTCTATGTTTCTATGCTTCTAAAATATGAGCAGAAGAGCTGCTGTATAACGTTTGGAGGGCAGAATGTTCATAAGGCCAAACTCCATATGGCTGTGGATTTCAAATAGGAAGGGACATTCTATGAATCAAATGCCTTCTCGAGATTGAGGATAAGAGTGGCAGTGGGCGTAGGTAGGGGCTTGGCTAAGTGAAGGATGTTAAGCAGGGTGCAAAGGTGATCAGAGATAAGCTGCCCCTTAGCAAACCCGGCCTGTGAGTAGAGTATGAGAGTAGGCAAAAGTTTCACCAAACGAGTGACTTGGATTTTAGTGAACATTTTAGCATCAAAGTTAATTAGGGAGATGAGTCTATAAATATCAGGGGAAAGGGGGTCCTTACCTTTTTTAGGCAGGACAGTGATGGTGGCCTTAGAGGAGGTGGTCGGAAGATGTCGATGTTGGATAGAATGGAAAAAGGTGTGAAGAAGAAGAGGTAATAAAATGTTTAGCTCACCAGCCCTTGATCATGCACCTTCTTGTTGGCAGCGTGGCTTGCTAACCTGCAGCCCACTGAACCTGCTCCACAGCTGCTAGATTCTCCAACCAGGTCATCAGCCCTTGATCAGGCACCTTCTTGTCTGAGGTGTGGATCGCTAACCTGCCACCTGTGAACCTGCTCCATGGCCGCTTGATTCCCCAGCCAGCTCACCAGCCATTCATTGGGCACCTTATTGTTGGCGTCATGGCTAGCTGACCTGATGTGACTAAACATGCTCCATGGCTACTAGATTCCCTAGCCAGCTCACCAGCCCTTTATAGGGCACTTTTTTGTCAGTGGTGTGGCTCGCTAACCTGCCACCTGCCAAACCTGCTCCATTTGCCACTAGATTCCCAAGCCAGCTCACCAGATCTTGATCAGGCACCTTCTTGTCGGCGGCATGGCTCGCTAACCTGCCACCTGCCAAACCTGGTCCATGGCTTCTAGATTCCCCAGCCAGCTCACCAGTCCTTGATTGGGCACCTTCTTGTCAGCATCGTGGCTTGCTAACCTGCAGCCCCTCAACCTGCTCCATGGCCACTAGATTCCCCAGCCAAGTGAGGGATCAGATACTGAGCCAGTATTTTCATATTTCAGCACTCTCAAGCTGCTCACCTCTGATTGGCTGCTTTCTCGCTCTGGTGCTCTCCGATTGGTGCGCCTACAGGCCCTGGACTTGGAGTGCTGAACTGCATTTTTTTTTTGCTTGCTCTTATACTACAAGCTTTCTCTACCTTACTGTTTTGTTTTTATGTTTACTTATCTACTGCACTAACGGTTTTATATTTATTATATCTACTGCACTAAATTTAAAGTATTTAGCTGGTTCAGCATTGCTGCTGCTTGACATTTGTTAAATGTTGCTGTTGCCCTTTCAGTTTATATTCTACTGTTCATTATCTTTCACCTTCCCTTCCTCCTGCATTTGTATTTTTCTCTCAGCCTGCTCCTACTTACCTGACCCCTCCCCATTGTATAGAGCATTGACCTACCCTACCTCCAAGTGTTTTCCTTTCACTCGATCCTGTCACAATTCCTCTCTAACCTCCTGTAGCCCCCTCCCATGTTCCAGCTCCCAATTAAGTGCCTCCAATTGTCTTCTCTGGCTGGCTCCCACCCCCTGCTGCTTTGCAGTCACCAGTACGGGCTGTTCCTGCCCCAATTTAACTTCTTTTCTACTATCTGCCCCCAACCTCTACCCTTCCCACTTAACTAACTGCAATCTTCTCCTCTTACCACAGGTCACCAACCGTTGATTGGGCACCTTCTTGTTAGCAGCATGGCTTGCTAACCTGCCACCCACTGAATCTGCTCCATGGTTGCTAGATTCCCCAGCCAGATATGGACCAGGTACTGAGCCAGTATGTTCATATTTTGGTGCTCTCAAGTGGCTCACCTCTGATTGGCTGCCTTTTCTCTCTGGTGCTCTCTGATTGGTGCACCTACAAGCCCTGGACTCAGAGCCTTACTGTTTTATTTTTCCATTTACTTATCTGCTACGCTAACTGTTTTAAATTTATTATATCTACTGCACTAAATTTAATGTATTTAGCTGGTTCAACATTGCTACTGCTTGATATTTGTTAAGTGTTGCTCTGTGTTTGCCAGTACTGACCTTCTCTACCTTACTGTTTTGTCCCACGCATCCACCCCGGCCCTGGCCTCTATTAAAAGCACACAAGCCCAGCCCTGCACCACTCCACCTTCTTCCCTATTTTCCACTCAAGCCTCAAGCCAACCAAAGCTGCTTAATCTTTTCACTCACTTCTCTTTCCCTCCTGCTATCCTCCCTCTTCTATAGCTCTAGCTATCCTTAGTCTTTTCTAGCTCTATGTTGTATAAACACAGCCCTGCTTACTCAGTCTGCTGCTATTATCCCTTCCTGTAACAATGTTCTCTATCCATGCCACCCCATTCCTCTTCACTCTATTTCTTATTCCTCCTCTCCCTCCCATCCCCTCACCTGCTCAACAACTCCATGTTCCACTCACCCACTGTGTGCCTCACTGCCTCTCTTACCCACTGCTACATCCTAGCAATAACTCCTACATCCTACTACCTCAACTGGACCCACTGCTCTTCCTCGCCTTCTGCCCCCCAACTTCTTCGCTACTCACACACTCTTTTGTGTCTCTTCAAATGCCATATCAGTATCTTCTGTTACCCACCCAGCTCTCCCGAAAATATCTAGTCAAACTTAGTTTAGGAGTACCAAGCTCAACTTCATCATTATCTCTCACCTTCTGCTTTCCACAGGTGACATAAATCCGGTATCCAGTGAACAAGGCGACCGCAGTTGAGCGCTTACAAAAACAGTGACTCAGTTATGGCGCCTGTGTTCAGGGCTATCTGTCAGGGTGGTGACTGGATACCTGGGTGGGCGAGGTAGGGCAATAAGAAGTGTACATGCATGCACATGTGCAGCATGGAAAGGGAGGTATGTGGGAGAGAGTGTGGCAGGCAGTTGCCAAGCTGATTGGCTAGCATGGTGGGGAGTGTGGTCGGTTGGGGTGTCCAGGGTTTAGGTCTGGAGCAGTGTATTTATTTTTATCCTGGCATACTGCTTGTTTCTCCCCCCTGGAATTGAGAATCCCTATGTGAGGGGGTGAGGGGGCACCCCAAAACATGTAAATTCAGTTGCCACCTTGCAGTTTGCCACAAGTTTACATCACCGTAATTAATTTTCAGCGATGTACACTCTCCCAAACGACGATCGCCCTCCACGATCACTGTTTTCACATAGAACCAGTAAATCCTAACCCTGGCCCATCAATCATTAAAACTCCACCCCTTCCACCCTCCCATCCCCGCTTTCCTCCTCAATCCCTACCACCCTCCCCCAAAGAATAAAGTTTCTCCACCTTAACATTCGGAGTCTTTTCCCCAAATTAGACCTGCAGCACCCCCTTGTTGCTTCCACTCATCCCTATATATTAATAGTTACTGAGACCTGGCTAACAAATAAGGTAACAGATGCATCCATCGCAATCCCTGGTTATGTTATCAACCTACAGGACTGTGCTAGTGGGGTGGGGGGTTGTCACTATCTACTCCTCCGCCTCCCTCCAAATCTAGCAACTATTGTAGCAACCACTGTCCCCAAGACCTATGAAGCCTTCATTGTAAGGTTATCACTACCCTTCTCAGTCCCTATTTTCATCACAGGAGTATATTGCCACCCTAGCCTGCACCACACTGCTACCACTAAGCTGATCACCTCCATTGGGTCCCTCACCTCCTCAGGTGAGCTCTACCTCCAATTCACTAAAAGGATCTGTTCTTCTGTAAGGACTTAACCACTGACACTATCTCCTTACTGGTGATGGGAAGGTTCATGAACTGCTGTTGGGAAGGGGAAAGGCATGCAGTGTCCAAAGGATCAAGGAAGGAAGCTAACTGGTTAGGAGTGGGGTGGACCTTAGAGAAGTAAAGGTTCCAATAAAATTGTCACATCAATGAGTCTTGACAAGCAACATCCTGAATGCCCACAATATGCTCCTTGGCTTCCTGCTTACATAACTGGTAAGCAAGGACCTTACTTATCCTCTCCCCACCTTCACAATTTGTATGATTAGTTTGCAAAAGGACAAGCTTTGCCTTACAAGTGTAAAGACAGTTGAGAGAGGTACAGATCTTAATCAATGCAAAGGGATTAATGGAGGGATTCAATTAAAGCTGAGTTTCTAAATTGATCAATTTAGCTTTTAAAGATTTGGCCTACCACTCCCTGGCCTTACATCTTTGGACAAGAATAAAATGATATGGTCCCTAAAATATGCCTTCAGGATATCTCAAAGAACATAGTCAGAGACAGAGTCATTATCACTTGTTGAAGAATAAAGTGTATTTGCTGTCTGACCCAAGGAACAAAGGAGGGGTCCTTAAGAAGAAGGCGATTGAGTCACCAGGAGGAGGTACATGGAGCACAGGGGGACCAAAGGAGGGAGAGAGATACTGAAGCATGATCAGAGATAGTGATAGGATGAATATCAGTGGAGATAGCACATTTGATTAAGTGCGGAGAGATGAGACAAAAGTCTATATGACTAAATGAACGATGAACAGGTGAAAAAAAGTGTAGTCCTTAACTGTCAGGGAGTGAAGGCTCCACATGTCTGTGAGAGTAAATTCCTGTATTATGGAGTGAAGGACAAATTGGGCCTTATAGTTAACTGAAAGGGGTAATAAGATCTATCCATAGAGGGGTCAAGGGTAAGGTTGAATTTGCCGCCAATAAGGAGAGAGGAAGGAGGATTGTTAAAAAGAAAAAGTTGTTCAAAGTGGTGAAGAAGTCAAGGTGGTCCAAACTGGGAGCATACAAATTGACCAAAGTTATAGGACTCTATGGAGAGTCAAATGTTGTCATCACCCTTATAACATCAGCATCAGTCTGAGAGGCAGTACAGAACAATTTGAGTTTTATGCAATAAATTAGACCACCCCCCCCATTTGGCAGAGGAGGCCGTACTGTGAACCTCTAGGCCCACCCATTCTCACTTCAGTTTGGAAGCCTCAGTATCAGACAGCTTGTTCTCCAGCAATAATTTCACCTGTGAGTGTAATGAAGATCAGCCTTATGATAAGGAATATATGAAGATAATAAGTGGACAAAAAAATGAAGGAAAGGGGACAATAAGGAGGTATTTGTCCCAAACAGCCCTGGGGGGTATAGTAAAAGAATACACAGAGGGCAATCGTCCCAGAGAGACCAAACTCAACAGCATTAAAAGACCAGTATGGTAATAATAAATAGTGAATGGCATGAAAATGATACTTAAGAAGACTAGCAATAACAACAGTAGCCAGAACAGTAACTAATCAAACTAGAAGGAACCTTAAGTAACAGCCATTGGAACTAACACAGTAACACCAGTAAAAAACAAACATTAGTATAATTGGGCCAAGTTCTGTTAAGTCTTTTGTGGCACAGTAGCCATCTAAGTAGCAGGGAGAAGTCCGAGATGTGAAAGCTAAGACACCCTCTCCCCAGAGGAGAACCCACAAATAGGAGTGAAGGAGAAAGGAAGAAAAAAAGAGAGAGAGAGGGGAAGAAGTAATGAGGGCATCCACACAGAAAGAAAATGCAAATACAGTAAGGGAGACTGGAAAGAGAGAAGAATAAAAAAGGAAAAGGGAAGGAGGAGAGAAGGAGAGAAGTGCACCAAGAGTGGGCAGGGGCCAAAAACAACAGAAGAGACAAGAATGGGAACGGGGAGAAAACAAAAGCAAGTAAAAGGCTGAAACAAGATAAACCAGAGAAGCATCTGCGGTGAGCCTGGAAACCAAGTACCAGAGAAGGGAAGCAGCCAACAGAACAGGGATAAGGAAACATGACATACAGTACTAAGTATGTAACACAATGAGAGTGCAAAACTTCCCAAATAAAATGGGATAGCAAGAGAAAAGTGACCCCGTAGGCCTCACAACTAATGAAACTGAAAAGACAAGGGAGTAAAAACAAGGACAGAGAAAACACAGGAAGGATGGCCTAGTTGAACCAGAGGGAGAAGAAACAAGGAAGGGTTATGATAGAGCGGGATCTTGGAAAAACCAAGGGAATGACAAGGAAGGCAAAGGAGATACTGTACATAAAGGAAAAAATTGATGGAATTAAAAGGGAAAGAGAAAGAAAAAATAGGGAGAATCAGCAATACCTAGAACAATGAGAAAAGGGGCCAAAAGAAAGACACTGACCTTTTTAGACAAGGACAGCATTAAGGAATAAAGGGCCAACAAGGGAAAAAAAACAGTTTCCATAAAGCAGGGAGAGTACAAACAGGCACTCCTACGCTGCAGCAATGTAGTGAGAACACAGTTTCTAATCAAGTCCAGAGAAAGTCCACAGTTCAATTGTCATTCAGTGGAGAATCCATGGGAGACAATGGAGTGGAGACAGTATTCACAGGGGAGCTGAACTGACATCCATTGACAGCTGAAGATACAGCAGGAGTTCGAGGAGTTGGAGCATCAGGTGAGTAAGGAACAGGATCAGCAGATGAGCATGCTGCACAGTGCAAGGAGCTGAGATTGGAGCCAGATTTGGGGGGGGGAGAGTGAGAAAGTCAGTGTAAATGAGCAAACTGATTATAAGCAAGGAGTCTCCAGGTACTGTCTGATGATGCATCCCTCTCTGGGCTGTGGTACTGATTCTGCTGCTGAAGAGGTGTGGGACTGGATTTCCTCTGTTCCCAGACCCTCTTCTTGCCAGTACCTCTACCAGGCTGCTGCGGCAGTGTAGAATCCTGTCCAGGGGTTTCCTCAGAGTCTGAAAGTGGGCCCACAGGATCCACTGACTGGAGTGCTGAGGGAGGCAGGATAGTAATCATGTCAGGGAGATCAACTGAGCATGGAAACTTCACTGAGGGCCAGGAACACTGGATGAAGTCCTCTGCAGCTTCATGTGAGGATAAGAAATATGGGAACCCATTGTGAAATATTTTGAGAGTGACAGGATATAATAGTCTATATTGGACATTCCAGTCCTGGAGGGCTCACCAAGCAGTGATAAAGCCACAGCGCAGCTCTGTCAGAGCTGGTGAGTAGTCCAGAAATCTTTGAATTTCATGGCCCTGCCACACCACAGGTCCACACTCATGGGCCAGTGTTCAAATCTGTCTCTTCACTTGAAAATGAAGGAATTTATCCAAAATGGTCTGAGGCATTTGTCTGGGTTTGGGAGGAGGCTCTAAGGAACGGTGGGCCTACTCAGTCTCAAGGGGCCAAGTTATGGTTGCTTAAGGATGATTGGGAGGGCTGACTGTAGAAAAACTATAGGATTCTGGCCCATAACGCCATTGGGAAAGCCCACAAAATGTAGGTTATTGTGCCTACTACAATTTGCTAAATCCTCAGCCCAATCCATTAGCAGTTTAAGTGCTCTGTCCTTGTCTGGAAGGCGGGCTTCCTGTCAGTGAGTGAAGGTGTTGCAAACATCAGTTCTTTGTTCCACACAGGTTAAGTGCTGAGACAGAGAAACAATATCTTGATTAATTCTAGTATTAGCATCTTCAAATCTCTGATTTTGAGAAGGAGTTGTGCAAACATGCCTCTAATCTCTTACAAGCTATCATATGAGGATGACAGAGGTGAGGAAGAAGAAGTAGGATGCACCATGTTGAGCAGACCACACTGGAAGATAAGAAGATAAGCAATAGCCAGCAGAAGGAGACCTCCAGGCCTGTCTTGTCTGCCCGATTTGTATCGGGATCCTATATTTTGTCCTGTTGCCAATGTTAGTGTCTCCCCTCACCCTCTCCCCTTCCATTTTCTTGTCCCCACCTCCTCCCTCTGTATTTGTCCCAGGCTGTTTTGAAGTATTCCACTGTCTTGGACGACACAACTGCCTTTCTGTGAAGAAGTATTTCCTTACATCCCTCCTAAATGTTTCTCCCACCAACCTTAGGCTGTGTCCTCTAGTGGAGGTATTTTCTCTTACATTGAAGAGCCCTTCCCATGCTACCTTATTTCTACCCATTACATATTTGAAGGTCTCTATCATATCCCCCCTCTGCCTCCTCTTCTCCCGTAAGTACAACTGCAGGGACTCTAACCTCTCATCATATGTCTTGTCCTGCTGTTCCCAGATCATCTTAGTTGCCCTCCTCTGCACTCCCTCCAGCAGTTTGATGTTTTTCTTTAGGCATGTGGGCCAATACCTCACTCCATACTCTGTGAAGTCTCACCAGTGATCTATACAGTGACAGAATAACCTCACTGTTTCTGCTACTGAATCCCCTCATGATGCATCCCAGCATCTTGTTTGCCTTTTTTACCACTTTCTTGCATTGTGTGGATGGTTTCATGTCACTAGTGATTGCTACCCCTAGGTCTGGGATCACAGACAAGTATTAGTCGCAGCAGCCAGAATCTTCAAGAAAAACAGCACTGGTAAGCACGCCTGGATGACAGAGGGGGAAGGTAGATTACCACAAATGCAATCATGTTCTAGCCAGAGCCAATATGGCTGTGGTAAGCTGTCAAATGACCAAATTTTGCACCTGTACATAGAAAATTTGGAATGACCGGGTGTAACTCAGCCATTTTTTGAAGTTGTTTCACCACGTTCATCATGGCCTTTTTGGGACCCCACCGCATGAAAAGTGCCACTGTCATTTTATTCACTTGTCCCAAAAGGTGATTTTGCAGAGTACCAAACTGTTCTGTGCCACATGTGTGAAAAAACATTTTGTGCAGGATGTGAAAAACGACAGTCATACTGTTAATAAGGAGGTGTGCAAAAATGACAATGAAAATCTGGAGTGAAAATATTAAAAATTAGAAAAGTTAGGATCACGCGTAGAAACTGCACAATGCACACTCATAATGTAGTAATTTTTGGGAATGTTTTCACCAAATGTGCAGCATGGGCTTTTTGGGACACCACTTCTCAGACAGTGGTACTGTCGTTTCGTTAATCGGTCCTGAAAGGTGAATCTGCCAGTGACCACAAAATCACTTTTCAGGATGAGTAATGAAATGACAGTGACAGTGTTCATGAGGTGGGGGTACCAAGAACCCCATGTTGAAAATTTGGGCCAAAATTCCTAAAAATGGCTGATATATAAAGATAAGTTGAAAACCCCATTGAGTTCCATTATATGGTGCTTAACTTCAGTTTGTGGTTTGGTTTTGAAGAGTGCAGACAGGTCCTGGTCCAGAGAAGATGACAGCACCAACCTTCAGATATAAGTATGGGGTAAGGGGGTGCGAGGAGGTGGGTGCTCAGTGCGAGGGTGGGAATGGGGTAGGGGTGACTGGAGTGATGACGAGGGACTGTTTTCTTTTTTACAGGTAAAAAATACATCAGGAGACTGTTTTCTTTATTTGCAGGTAAAAAACTAATTTGGGAACACTGGGGTGGTCTCCCAGTGTGCCGCATGAGTGTGGGGGATGGATATGATGCCAACACAGAGAACAGGAACCATGATGTCTGCAGGGGGGGATGAATAAAAAAAAATTGGGCACACTGGGGTGGACTCCCAGTATGCCACATGAGTTGGGTTGACGTGATGCTGATACTGGGATTGGGCACCCTGATGTCTTCATGGGTAAGAAACAAAACAAAACATATGTTTGGGCATACTGGGTTGGTCTCCCAGTCTGCCACATGAGTTAGGGGGCTTACATGATGCTGACATGGGGCCTGGGCACCCAGATGTCTCTGCAGGAATGGGAAATGGAGGGAGCAGGGAGGACTGCAGCCATGGGGGGGAGTGGGAGGGTTTCATTACCTGCTGGTGCTGGAAGGGAACAGAGGGAATGGAGCGGACAGGAGCAGTGGGAGGCTGTGGAAGGACTTCCGTCCACAAGATGGTGGAGGCGACAGAACTGCACATGGGCAGCATTTGCACGTGCATAGTTGCAGTTCACAAGATGGTGGAACCAGGAATATGGAAGTAACAGCCCAAATAGTGCAGCTCTTACTCTGTAGCAGTTGATTGTGGTGGAATGTTATAAGCTCTGTTGGACTTTCAGAAGGATACTTCCAAATGTCCAATGGAAGATGCCACAGTTGCCCATTTTAGAAGCAACAGATCAATCGCAAAATGACTGTAGGCTCTGCCCACAGCTGTAAAAATGAATGTGATGAAGCAGTAAATCTAACAAGGATCCTCAGAGGAGTGAGGAGTCAAAGAGATTAAGCTGCAATTTTCATGGTGGCTAAACCATGTGCCCCACATGTATGTGTATTTTCAAGTTCTGTGGTGAATTAATGATGATACTGATAGTAGCATATTTACACAATGCTGCCATGTTGTATTTTTTTTTTGGGGGGGGGCAATGTTATTTAATTGTAACTGCTGACCAGCCAGAACATTGAAATGTGGTGAGCTGCAAGGGGAATTATTAGATGGATGTTCCTGCTATGCAGGTTGTTGGTGGGAGCAACATATCATCTATTTTTTTGGGGAGGTGGATGGAGGAGGACTGATTCATGGAGTGGGAGTGGGTGGTTGGAATATGGAGGCTGGTCACTGCTGGTGGATGCATACAGTCAGGTGGTGGGGTAAGTGAGAGGAGTGGCACCTGGCAAGGGTAATTCCAAATGCTAGCAGTCTAGCTTGTCCATTGCACCTCATCCATTCACATCCCACCTTTTTTCCAGCCATCATCTTACTTCAGAAGGTGGGGGGTCAGCCACACTACATATTCCATTCCCAGCCACAAAACACTAGCTTTCTTTGATGCTGATGCATTTGCAGAAAATAAACTCCTTCCACAGCACCATATGCTGGCATGACCTCCTTACAATGTGCTCCCAATGCTGCCCACCATGGCCCCACAGATAATACAGAGTTTCCCTCCATTGCTCCTTATGGTATCCCTGATGCCTCTATAACCCTCAACACTAACCCATCATCCTCTATGACTTTTCTGTAACTCACACTTATCACATCCTACTGCCATGTTCCCCTCATCAAACAAGTTCCTATCCAACAACATATTCACTCCATACACTGCCCCCTCCTACAAATCCTCTCTCCTTTGTCCTCAGTCACCTTCACCCTTGCACTCATCATGGCTCCTGGGACACCTCCCTTCCTGGATTCTATCTGTATTCAACCTCTCACCCACCCCATCTATCCAACCAGATGAATTGCAGTCTCCTCTCTGCAGACACCTCCCTTAATAGATATCTGAAAACCATCTTTCTCTAGACAACTCTTACCTCTGTATAACCCCAAAGAGTCATCCACTACCATTGGTTAAAGTAAGGTAACAATGTACAGTACTAGAACAAAAAAGTGAAGAAACAGATAAATGGTGGTGGGTTTGGGAAAATATAGGGTTTGAGGGCTTATTAAATGTATTTTACTGTGACTAATATTTGAACCTGATACGGCATGACAATGCTTTGATGTGATGTGACTTTATTGCTTTCATGAGTGAACACTTAAAAAATATATAAAATAAAATTAATAAACACATTTCCTTTTCCTTTGTTTGGTGCATTTTTCACCACTTCCACCTACTCCAACAGAAAAAAAGAAAAAAAGTTAGGACCCATTTTATAATTGCAGTAAGGCAATTCAGGGTGTGCTTTGTTGCGGGATAGTGGCACTTTTTGAGTGGTTAAAGGCATTCAGCAATGCTTCATGTCTCACAACACACCCCAAGGGGTACTGTTATCCCACTGCAATGCATACTGTTCATGTCTTACTGCTTAAACTAAATATACCAGTTGGATAAACAATTTATCTATACTCATGAATATTGCACTCAACCACATCTCTTGCTCCCTATGCTGCATTTGAAGTTTTCACATGATCAGACTGTACTGATATACATATATCATTAATCTACAGTAAATGCCACTTATTGCATATTTCTTATTTATGCAATAGGAGTGGATATGAATGAGGTGTGATATGAGTGTGAACTCAGTAACTGTGTATATAAATGAATAATCTTTTCACACCCAATCCCAACCATCACTTTCATCCATTTTCACTTCTCTCTGTGCTCATAAAAGACACAAACTCAACTGCTTGGTAGCTGTACATATATATACACCCAGACACATATACTTACACATACACATATTCATGTTCAGTCTGCTCTGTTCTGCTAAGTAACCCAACTCCCCACACCACCAGCTTGTTTCTGTACTTTCTCTCACTCTAGTCTCTTATCTTGCTGCTCCCTTTAATATGATGTCTGCAAAAAAGTTACAACTGCACTCATTCACAGCGTTCACTCTGCAATGTACTACCACGGCAGCCATAAGCATCCGATATCTTATTGTTTTCTTCATGTCGATCTCTCTCCTGTTAGCTTGCTTGTGCAAGATGGTTTTTGCTCTTTATCACTTTATCATGGTTCTAATCCTGATAGTTGTAAAACAAACAAACAAAAAATGGTTTCCTTTGGTGTGGCCACTCCTCTGCTTGGCTCATTGACTATGTACTATCATGTCAGCCAGCAGTCAATATACACAACCAACGATATGTTCACATTGCATTCCAATTTATTTAATTTTTATTCAAGTATTGTAGGCATTTGGTGGAGGTAGTATGGGACAAGGCCCACTGGGCTGCTGTTTTGCTAGGTATAGGTGCTCCCAACCACTCTTGATGAGGCAGTAATTTGAGCTGACATTCTCCACCTTAGGCACTTCCACCACTGTATTTTAAATTGTCGTACCTTTCTCTGCTGCCTTCCACAGTCTGCCCATTTCTTTTAGCTATTTTTACCCTACCCATCCTCCTTTTCTCTCATGATATTAACTAGCACACAATGTATATAGTGTTTTTATTCTGCCAGCTCTATTTCTGTTTATAGTTAGACCAATATATGCCCTTCTTTCATTGTCTGTTTAACTGTAATTTGTCATTCCTCTTACCATATTTGCTGCCTAGCTGTAATTTGCTTTTCTCACTGTTCGTATAATTCTGACATGGAATCTATGAAATGAGTTTGCTTTCAAAGGTAAGAAAGAAAGAAAGAAAGAAAGAAAGAAAGAAAGAAAGAAAGAAAGAAAAATGTATGAGTCAGCTCTAATGCATAGTTTGTGTTGCTTTGCTTTTAGCTAATTATATTGTGTGCAGTAATGATGCCAAGAAGGTGTGTAGACAGCAGCAGTGGAAAGTCATATTGCAATAAGGTTACTCTGCCTTTCTGGTTGCATAGCCCAACTTTATGTTTCAAGTGGGATAAGTTTGTTAGAACTGCTCACCTTTCCTGGACAGTTAGAAATGATGCTTCTGTTGTACTGTGTATAGTGAGCATTTGAATGCATCATGTGACATTTTTAGGGTTTAGTCAATGGGCTGATGGTTACAAGAGAAAACTAGATCTCATTCCCGGAGTCACTTCAATGAAGTAGTGTAAAACTGCACTGAATACAGCACTGCTGGAAGTTGAACATACCTCTGATGACAATATTAGCTTAGTGCATGTAGAATCCGTCAATATTTTAGAATCTGTAAGTACCTTGTCAGTATCTTCTCCGCCATATTTTACTTCATGCCATGTGCTTCATTACTGTTATTGCAATGTGTAAGCAATAACACACAACAGGGAGTGGGTTATGCTCTGATAAACACATGCATAGGGGAGTAGTGAGGAATGATGCCACAGGTCAAGTACCTTACTACACCTAGAAGTGAATTTTTCATAGTGTAAGCCACACCCTGGATGTGTCATTGTGCTTATAAAATGGGTGCAAGTTGAGAAATAAAGAGGCAATACACTTTTTTTCAATTAAAACTTTCAGTTTCATTAAATTATTCTTCCACTTGAAAAAGTAGTTCCAGCAATTCCAAACTGTATTTTTAACTGGGAGTGAATTAGGGTGTGTAAAATTACAAACCGGGAGTGTAATGTGAGGTGAACTAACTGTTGCAACTTTTTAAATTAGTAGCATGTAGTACAGCTGCACAAATTAATTTCTTCTTTTTGTTTTATCCAGGGAAGATGGTGATGAAGTTCACTGATGCTCCTGTGAATGAACACTTCGTTAGGTTGAATGGCTTGCTGTAGGTTGACGTTTCATTGTCCCAGATTCCCCCCTTTTCCCCTCACAAAAGACAGAGACAATTGTATGTTGTGCTCAGATTGGCAATTAATTTATTATATATCATCATTCCATTTTACATCTCATCATCTTTTATCATAGCTCTTTTACAGTTATACTTTATTGCATCCATATATCAATCTCTGCTCATCCCTCTTTCTTCCTCTTCCCCCTCTCCCAGGTGAAAACCTGGATGCCTTCTTCTTCTCTTTTTCTGTTAGGTAACGGTGAGAACTGAGACCGCTTTCCTCCTTCAGCTCCTTCTTCTTTTATTCTTATTCCTTTTTCTTTCCTCCCCCTTTATTCCATTAGCCAGTCTCCAGCTTGCATTGGATGACTGGCTTTCCTTCAATTGGGATATTGTTCCCCCCCTCCCCCACCACTTAGGGGACCTCCTCTTTTCTCTTTTTTTTTTTATATATCCTTTTCTGCATGTCTTCTCCATGCTTCTATAAAACCCATAGTTTCCGTACTAAACATATCAATGGCTAGATCTGGCAGGTGCACTCTATCTGACCTGTAGAAATCCACTACCCACTCTTCCACCCCCTGCAGTATTACCTTCCCTCCCATTTTTCTTATCAGTGTTCCTACCATTCTATTCATTTTTTTATGTCCCTGTCCACAGCTCTATGACTGTGTTCATTTCTTCATACCCTTCTTGGTATCATATCCGACCATACTAGGCATACCCTTGGCCACCACTGTTGTATTATTTCCAAATCCTTCTTAATCTGCTTGTATGTATCCACCCATGGTTTTACTCCTATGTCGTTGCCCCCTAGATGTATGATAATTAAGTCTGGAACTGGTCACCGCTCCTTCATTTCTTTCAGGGTGGGAAGCAGTTGTCCCCATCTCATCCCTCTGATACCACGCCACACCAACCTACATTTTTTCACATCATGCTAGAGCTGTCTTCCCCTGGCCTTTTTCCCATCTCTCTTTTCCACCCAATAAATGTAGGAGTGACCACAAATCCAGACTTCCACTATTCTCCTTCTTCCTACAGGATTTAAACAAAATTAATCTTATACCTGTTCTTTGGCTCTTGTCTATTTTTTTTTATTTATGCCCTCCCCCCATGGTTCGTGTCTGCAAAAGAAAATACAGATGATATGTTAGTTTCCACACTTTATTGCTTGAATGTATTTCTTGTAACTGGCAGACCACCAGCATCCCTTATCCAACATATTGGCTACCGTTTCCCCTGCTGCTGCCCACTGAGAAGCAGACCCTATTTGTAAAGAGTGAGATGAATAATTACCTGGGTCCTCTCCGAGAGATTGCTTGCCCTTCTTAAGCATGGCCGTGACATGGTAGCTTGTGACCTTTTTCCCATCTTCGTGTACAAATAACCTCCCAGTCCTACCCCCTCGCTCTGCTGCATAAGCCCACAAAGCTTTTACTGGGCACAGTGTGCCTTTTTCCTGAGCTGTCAGGGTTAATATACAACCAAGTCCTACCTGATCCATCTTTGATTTCTTTAACCTGATTCTTATCTCATTTGTCCCCCAACTTATGTCCCTCCAATCCAGCCCCCCTTCTTCGTCTGCTCTACCATGTCCTACTGCCTCACTCACTCTCATGGCCCCTACAAACATTACCAAATAGATCGTATGGAAGAGCTGGGCTTCGTCTTTTGATCTGTAGATGGCTGGTAATGCTCCTTTTAGTCTCTACAGCCACTGTTCCACTACTGGCAGCCTGTTATCTGCAGTTCTGCTCTTTAATCTTCCCCATCCCTGCATCCTCCTCCTAATTAACATTGACTTCATTGGGTCCTTTCATCCTTTCAGTCTGTAGACCAAGTTAATCCCTGCTAAATAGACTCCCATAGTTGTGTGGGCAGTTCCCTTCTCCCATTGTTCCACTGTAAATTTTCCTAGCTGTCCCTCTGTAAGTGGCCTAGTTACCTCCATGTGGTGCATCACCCTGAATGTCTGCAATACCCACCAGGCCCCCTCATAGGCCCTCAGAGTCCTTGGTGACCATGAGCTGCAAAACAACAGTTCTGTTCCCTCTTGCCAAGGTCCCAGATGTTCATTGGTATGGATGTTTTTTGTTCTTCTGCCGTCGGTGCCAGCCTCTAGAATTGATCCAGCTGCAAACAGGAAGTCTGACAGCCAGAGTATTGTGTGTCCCTTCTATGTGTTTGGCTCTGAATTACATATTTACTTCTAAGGCCCTTAGCACCAATTGTCATAGTACCTGCATGACAGTTTCTGACCTAGCTCCTCTGTTGTTTAACACTTCTACTACTGCCTTGCTGTCACACCAGAATGTCACCTTCTGGTTCTGCAGCTCTTCGCCCCACACCAAGGTGCAGGCCCAAATAGGCATGATCTCCAACAGTGTTATGTCTTTTACTTTCCCCTCCCTTACCCATTCCGTAGGCCATGGTTCTGCAAACCATCTGCCTCTGCATCCGTATAAAGTTCTAGGTCCGTGTTATATACTCAGTAATCTTGCCAAAAGGAGCACCGGTTACAGTTCCTGAGGAACTCCTCCCATACTTTAAAGTCTTCCTTAACTCCTTTTGACATGTCTACCCAGTGGTGTGGCCTGGTTACCACCACTGTGGCCCTAGCTAGTCTCTTTGTGAAGGTCCTCCCTGGGTCTATGGCCCAGCACACAAAGTTCAGGTGACCCAAGACCTGTTGCACCCTCTTTAGCTGTATTCTCCTTCTACTTGTATGCATTTTTATCAGCTCTTTCAACTGGGACACTTTTTTTATCTGGCAGCCTAAAGACCTCCTTTGAGGCATCTATTGCGATACCCAGAAATTCTAAAACCTTACTGGGACCTTCTGTCTTCTCCTGTGCCAGAGGAACCCCTAATTCCCTGCATAGATCCAGGAAACTGGACAACATTTTGTCTGTCTCCTCCTTTCCACTGCCTATTAGAAGGAAATCATCCAAATAGTGAATGACCGTCCTGTAACCAGTTTGTTCCTGAAATATCCACTGTAAACAAGTGCTGAATGCTTCAAATGTAGCACATGTTATGGAGCATCCCATGGGCATTGCCTTGTAAAAATAGTATTGTCCCCCTATTTTAAAATCCAGCAGGTCCCAGTCCTCTCTCTTCTAACTGGAAGCAATCTGAACGCAGATTCTATATCAATTTTTTGCCATCCATGCTTCAGGCATAGCTCTGATGGCTTGTACTGCCTCTTCCAATGTGGCATATGTCACTTTGCTGTGCTCTTCACTGATGAAATCATTCACTGAGTCCCTTCAGGAAATGACAGGTGGTGGATTGCTTTTACTCTCCCTTCTGTTTTTTGGGGACCAAACCCAATGGAGAAACTATCATATTCCGCAGTGAGGGCTATCAAATGGCCCTTACACCCTCCCCGCTGCTATCTCCCTATCTATTTTCTGTCTTATAATTTCTTCTTTCCCTTTTACTGAGCCCAGGTTGTTCGCCTCACTCGCCTGCCTCAGGCCCATGCATTGTAATGGAAAACCCACCTGAAAGCCTCTTCTGATTGTGTCAGCCACTTTTTTATTTGGGTATCTCCTCAACCACTCTTCCCATGCCTCTATCCTAATGGGAGTCCTTGCTTCTTTAAATAGATCCCCTGACCCTTTTTTAATGCTTTTTCCAGTATCCCCCCATCTCTCCACTGGCCTTGCCACTCAATAAGACTGACCCCCTCTTCCTGAGTGTCCTTTGCCTCTCCCCCCTCTATTCCATGCCTGCCCCCTATACCCTTGTCCCTCTTGAAAAAACTGTTGGCCCGTTCCATGTGCCCCACTTCCTTGGGCTCCTTGCACCCATGTCATTCTGCATCTGCTCACTGGGTGTGATCCCCCACATTTCGAGTATGCATGACGAAAGCAGCATTGTGGCCAGAAACAAAAAACCCTATTATAACCCCAACAACATCTCTGTGGAGTCGTCCCCTTTTCAAATGTCTCACCTTCTGGAGTGGACTGATCTGTTACATACTCTGTCCAGAGGTCTAGCTGTTTCATGTCCCACCTTACATCCCCATATGTTGCCATTCTTTGCCAAAAGAATTTGTCGTAATAAATCCATCCCACCCCTCCCTTGGCCTTCGCCCGTCTTATTATTAGGGAGTACATGATGAGTGGGATGCCCATCTCTGGCTTCTTCTCCATCACTATCGCTGAGTTGGTGGCAAAACCTATAAACCAACTATCCCAGGTTTTTCCTTTTGTAAATTTATCCTCTTCTTTTTTCCCCAACAAAACCACAGCAGCTGCCATTTCGCTCTTTCCTATGTTCTCTGTTTCATTGTACTTTTCTGCTGCTTCTCAGCTCACTAAGGCAAAAATATCCACATATTCCCCTTTCCATATTTTCTATTTTGTAGCCAGCGAAACATACTCCCCTACCCTCATTCCTGGAATTCCTATTTCCCCTTGTCCCTTTTCCTTTGTTCTCTACACTCTTCTCTCCTTCCTTCGGCAGCTCTTTATCTGATCTAATTTCTGCCAGTGCTGCCTCCATCTGGCCCAAACCCACTGTCCCAAGTGCTGAAATAATTTGGCCTATATAATCCTTTATGCTTTCTCCCACTGACCCAGATACAGTACACAACCTGTGATTCTGTCCATTCTCTGTGGGCTGCTGTTGTCGTAATGCCCTGCGCTGTCCCCTTGTGGCTGGATGGCTGGCTGCATACCTGACTGCTGAGGAGGAACCACCATGCTCAGGAGCTCCAGCTTGTGCTCCGGTGGAGGGACCACTATCTAGTCCAGGGGAGGTACTAACGGTGCTGGTTCAACAGGGTGCAACGACAATGGACTAGCCACCCCGGGAGGTGTCTCCATCAGTGGCTGCACCCTAGGTGAGCTGAGTAACTGCCCAACCTGCCGTTTTCCTCTGCCCCCTTTTTCCTTCCCCGCTTTCCGCTTCTCCCCAGCACACCCTGGTTCCTCCCTTTCCACCATCTGCCACATTCTGTTGGCTTTTTCAGCCAGCTCTACAATCGCTTTGTAGGCATCCTCCTTTAAAGGTGTGCTCTTCTTTGGCACCATGTCTCCTCTTTTTTTGGGATATCTGTAATGACAACTGAGAAAATTCTTCTATTAATACCTTTCAATCACCCCTCCCTATGGTTAAGCCAACTTGCGCTCATTTGCTCCTGTCTCCCACCAATCTAAAATTGGCTCCTTATCCATCATTCATGATTATATATATATATTTTTATATATATCTCCCCCCTTCCCTTTGCAGCTGCCTAGGCCTCTTGCTCCTACTTTTTAGCCTCATACCCCTCCTTCGCTGCTTTTCTGGGCTTATTTCCTTGTGCCCCTTCATGTCCTGTGTTGCTAATGCTCCATTCTCTTGGCCAAACTGCCCGTTGCTCCAACATGCACCCCCCCTCCCCCCAGTCCCTGATCATCTTCTGCGGTTGGCCCTTCTTGTCTGTTGGCCCAGTCTGTCTGAGCCGTCTGCTTCCCTTCTTTTCTTTTCTTTTTTTTTTTTATATAACTCGCCTTGCTCCCTGAAAAACCTCCTTTTTGTCTGTACCCCTTTCTGTTGCCAAGGCTCCTGGTGTGCGATGTCATGCCTCATGGCCCATCCCTACTTACCAGGCTTCCGGCCTGCTCCTCTTCTCCCTCACCTCATGGTGCCCCACCTGTTCTCTCATCCCCACACCCGTAGAGTAGCTGCTTAATTTTTAAACCAGCTGGGTTGCATGACCCATTTTCCATCAGGAGTAAAGATGCACCCTGCTTGCCTCAAAAATGCCCCTTTTCCATCCCCAAGTGGATTGTCTCTTGCTACAGAAAGCTTTTGGCTGTTCACTACTTTCTTCTCAACCCCCTTGGAGTGTGACGTCATGCCACGTGTAACCTCGACGACCCCTTTGTCAGGCCTGTCCCGTGGGCCTCTCTTTGCCCTGCTAGCATTTGGTAATGTCAAAAGTAGGCAATTCATTGCCCCAAATTCCGGATTCAGACACCCCCCCCCATGCGCTAGGCTCCTCCAACATTCAGCCTGCCCTTGCTTAGATAAACCCTTGCTGGCCGCATGGGCTCAAACTGTGTCGCCATATATGCGGTGAGACTGATGCTGGCTGTGGCTCATCTCTTCAGTGGGGCAGGCTAAGGAGGCCCCCCAACCGAAAAAGGAAAGATGTAATTCCCTCACGGAGGCACAAGGACGCCACTGAGCCTGGAGGAAGAGGGGGTTTACCATTTTCCACGCGGTAACCGCGGGCATGTAGAACGCTCTGTAGGAAGCTGGTCCCCTTACCACAGAATGCATGAAGAGAGTGTTTCCCCCCCACCTCAGGCTTGACCCGAGAACGAGAGCCCAACTTCCTCCCAAGCAGCGAGTGATGCTCCGATGGACCTGCAGCCCCAATGGGACCCTTTTTTAGTGTCTCTGCGGTGTAAGCAGCTGAGATCTCCTCAGTCTTTAGGCCACAGCCTAACAGCATGGTAGAACTTCACTATTCGCTCCCACTCTATGCCCCCTCAAACAAACAACATTAAGATCAATGCAGGTCGAGTCAAAACTGCTGCCTAGAAAATCTGTATTAGAAAACAAAACTCTTTCATGACTTTCTCCTGGCGACCCATTTCGGGCCCCAAAAATGCCTCACATCATCCTCTCTGCTCCATGCATTAAAGCCAGCACTTAACTAAACTCAGTAATTCCTCCCTTTAATATATTATTTATATATATATATATATATATAGATATAGATATATATATATATATATTTTAAAACACTTCGATCGAACAAGCCATAGTAACAGTCATACAGACAATTTACTTTCACGCAACAACTAATCTCAGGGTAATTTTTTTTTTGAAAACGCCTCATACCAGTAACCTCTAGGTCTTGTCTAAAAGTTATTTTTCCCATTGTTCCCAGCAAGCCTTCTCCATCAAATTTGGTAAACACTGTAACAACACACACATTTTTTTTAAGAGCAAACTTGCCTAAACATAGCTTCTAGTTTCCTTACCTGCTGTATGCTTAGTTCACAAACCTTCCCCACGATGTAGCAAATCTGATATGCTGTAGTTTCTTGCAATCAAAACTTCAGCAAAAAGTGGCTGAGCCACTCCTGTGCTGTCCCTTATCTACCTCCCTTAGACCCTTCCCTTCTCTTCCTTTCTTTTTGCTTATTTTTCTGTTTTGTCTGCCCTTCCCCTTCCTTTCCCCCTCCCCTTCTGAGCAAACCATCTCCACCTTGATGGAGGGGTGCACCTGGACAACTTGGTCTACCCCTTAAAGGCAAACTCTATTGGGTGGAATATTTGACTCAGTCTGTGGTAATGGGAAGGTGGTTTGCAAAGGTAGAGAGTGGACACTCTGTGAGGTACTAGATTCTTCATCTGGTTGCTGTCTAGATAAAATTGTGTTCCATTTTCTTCTGTTCAATGGGGTAGTACTCCAGTAGCTTGCTTCCCACTTGTGTCCGGTCACAGACATAACTGCACAGGTTTTCAGGCCAGCCTGGGAGAGGAGTTGTACTGTTGTGGAGTGCAGTGAGTGGTTGGTGTATTGTTGGGATAGATCAGCCTCTTTACTAAGTGGGAAAATCATTGAAGATGTATAGTTTTCCTAATGGACTCTTTACTGTACCACACTTGCATTGTATCCAGCTAGTTTTAGGGCAGTCTTTTGTGGTGATAGTATAGTGCAGTAGCATCCTGAGGCAGCATGGAGATGTACTTTTCAAAAGTTTTAATTGGACAGTTAGGATCTCTGGGGATTTCATACATTGCACCTCTTTGCTCCTGTTTCTTTAAATCTAGGAGGTCTTTATGGTTCTTTGTCTGATTATTGTACTGCAGTCTGACAAATCTCCTTCTGGTGTCATCAGTTTTTATGATGAAGAAGTCAGGTGTCAGGTCCCTTATTCCCTCCCTGCCATGTCTGGCAAAGTTCAATTGGATGTTTACCCCGACACATCTCACTAGGCCGGGGTGATCAGGGAAGAAAGTGCTTCTGATGTTCTGAGCTTGTGGAAGTCAGGAGTTGACAGAGGTGGGTAGTGACTTGCTTTGTATTTTTTCTCTTTTCTATATTGTTTTAGTATAGCAACAAATATATTGTTGCTTGATGTAAATGCAAAGTCCTCTATTATGTTTTGCTTTTGGCCTATGGCTGGGGAGTTCAGGTGCCTGTTCATGCTGGCTTGTAGTGCTCTGTAACTGACTGCTGATTAGTGCTCTAAGTCTGTGGTACAGACTGCCACATAAAACTCCCTTAGTGTTGTGTTTAAAGTGTCATGATTGACTACTTTGAGCTATATTGATTTTTGCTTTTCTGTGCACCAGTCCATGAATACTGAGACTGCCCATGAACAGAGATAGGCAAAGCTGGGAAACTTCAGTCTATGGATTAATCCATGAATTTAGTGCAATTCATGGATTAATTCATGGATGCAAAATGCAAAATTCAATGTGCTAAGTGGGGAATTTCGCCTGTGAAGTGCGGAATTTCACCTATGAAGTGTGGAATTCTGCCAGAAATGGTGTACTTTCACTATTCACAGGTGAAATTCCACACTTCATTGTGAAAATCTACAAAAAAATGACAAAGTTATATAGGCGCATTTTGAGCCTAATAGGAAAAATTAGTGTACGGCTCCACAGAGGCGAATTTGTCAACTTCGCCTGAACTTCACTGGCAAATTTAAACTTCACAGCACCTTTACCCATGAATCTGTTTGTTCGTTTTTTTGTATTTTTTTTATCTTTGCTCTGCTCTTTGTTTTTGAGTTCACCTGAGGTTAGTGTAATGTGTTGGGTACTCACTGTGTTCCATTTTCTTTTTTCGGTGGCTGTAATTTCCCTCTTTTGTGTTTCTGTGCCGGCTGTGTCTTCCTCCTTTAGTACCTTTTGTATATGTGGGTAGTAAAACAGGTTGACATGCATCTGTAAGTTGTTCAAAATTTTTTGGGGGTTTAAATTTCCTGGTACCAAGAAATAAAGATGGTGATTTTTGGAGGCTTGAATGGGGGGTGGCACACTGATCAGTTTTTTGGGGTACTTGCAATTTTCAGGGACATTTGTTTTTGTGATATATGGAAAAAAATCTATGGCTGGCAAGGGATGACAGCCAATCAGATTCAGGAGAATGTCCATACCCATTTTATAAATATAGTTTATGACATTATTCTTAGATAATCAGGATTGTTTACTTCTCATCATTTCAGAGTCTACAATAATCAAATGGTTGTGCTTCATGAACACCGTTTTAAAACTCTGAAGTTCTAAACGCAGTAGGCATAATCTATTTCCACTAAAAGTTTTTTTTTATTATTTTCTACAAAGGTAAACATTTTGATTTGAACTCAGATTATTTTTATTTTTTTTTACAATTGCAATCTTCAAAATGATATATAATATGTACAGTTTCTGCTTCTCTTAAGGTTATAAAAGTTTTTCTCAAGTCTTCTGTGAGCTAGAACTGTTCAGTTTCACTGTATAGTTCTCTCACCCAGATAATTTGAGAATGCACTCTTACTATCTTAACAGGCACAGTTACTGTAGACATAAAAACAGATTTAATATGCAGTTATCTACAGCTGATGACCTCAAATTAGAGCAAAACCTTCTCAAGAGGTCCTGCAGTAATGATTATTGCATCAAGTGACATGTGAAAACTTATGTGTTTACGCATTCTCGTTTTTTTCTTTTATTTTCCATTTACACTCGGTGCTATCTACATCAGAGACAGAAAGTGAAACCTACCTTCCAGTCTAGCATCCCTCCACTGACCACAAACTCCACATAACTTAACCTATCAAACTGTCTTTTCCATAGATTTCTCCATATGCAGTGGTCTAGAGAGGGAGGGTCATTCACCCACCCATTCAATCATGTATCCTGCTCTGACGGATTAAGACTCTGTGATGATGTGAGGCAAGTGAGAAGTTTGTTGACATAGCTTCACTCACATCTGTCCATATGCAGCTTTCTCGTTTTCTTGGATTGTTCATGTTGACATGTGCATGTGTAGCTGTTTGCACACCGAATGGATGCATCACCTCTGACTATATGCTACTCTTAGAAAATGGGCTTTAGACATCCTAGAAGCTGATTGGCTGAGAACCCCTGCCAGCCAAACATTTATTTTTTTAACAATGCCACTGTAAAAATAACTCCCATAGTAAGACACTATTACAAGGGGTATCACTGTGCCTTATAATTTTTAAAACCCCTTATAATTTTTAAAACCTTGGTGGTGGTCACATTTTTAGTGTCACTTAATGAGTAACTGGCTCCCCAACTGCACCACCCATGTAAAAGTGCAACTGCGGCAGTAAGTGCCCCACTAAGCACAGCAACTGAGACAACCTAAAAGAAACGCAGATACCTTTTTCTTGTTTTCTTGTAACTGAATTGCAAGTGTAGACATGGCCATTCATACCTTCAGCATGTGTTCTTACCCTTGCCACTGTTGAGTGATCCTTCCCCTACAGCCTAAATATTCAGAAATCCATGCATACCCTGGTGCTGAAATAACTGCTGTGACAAAACAGGAAAGCAGCTTAAATCAAAGTGTCAATCACAGGAGGTTTCTGTTTTAATTAAAATTTAAAATAGCATCTGACTCATGGGCACATGGGGGGGGGGTAGGCCACAAAAGAACAAGCAGAGAAACATGGTTGAACAAAAGCATTAATCTTAGCAGGAGCATCCTCCACTGGCAGGAAAACAAGTAGATTGAATACTTTGAAAGAAAAGTAATTTTTGTTCTTTTTCACTGATTTTTAGGGTTTTTTATTTCAATGTTAAGTATTTCATTAACATTTCACAAGAAACCCATTTCTAAGTGAAATAATACCCTTTCATGGTGGGCAGAATTGGGTTATACCTTTCCTTACGGGGGTGATAAGACCCTCTGCCTTCATTGTCGGGCCTCATTATGCCCCTTGGCAGCCAGGTATAGGCATAATACTGCCCACCATGGATGGTATTATTACTTGCTAGTTCCACACTACCATCATGCATCGAGCATACATATACTTAACCATTAGCAGCAACATGTTTGCCTTCATCTCAGAATGGTACCACTCATTACAGAGTTTTTCATAATGCTGACTGAATAATGCATGTTGTTAGGCAGTTCTGCAGCAAACTGGCTTAACAGATTGCATTTGGGTTAAAGAGGACAGGAAATGATTTCAAATTGGTAGCTGTTTATAATGTTCCTGTTTACAAAAATGGTATCCATAAGCCGAAATGATCCATATGTAACTGTACCTGAATGAAAAGTGATATGAAAAACGGTATTTTGTTTTTATGGGCAGCATTCTGTTGCAGTTCACTTGATGGAACCCATGAGATGGGGTTTTAACTATGTCACAGATTGAGGAAAGACCTCTAAGCATGGTTCTGATAGGAGAATAGCTCATGTTTAGCATTCTGTACGCAAACCATGACATAGTAAGCACTCCAAATTACTGGTTCCAGGAAAAGAACTGTTCAGAATGTTGTTCATGAAAAGAAAGCAATTGAGAAAACAGTTTTACACATTAATGTTTATTAAGATACAGTTAAATATGATTCATTTGGAGACAAGTCTATCATTTCTCTTACTAGTAACATTACTAACTGCTACAAGTTAGCACAGATTTCCTGTCCCCTTTAATTGCTGTCCATGTGACAGGATGCATATCATATCACAATCATTCCCCTGCTACATTCTAAATTGTGATTCTCTCTTTAGACTGTTATATATCAGAGAACACATCTTCTGATTTTCCAAGCCTTCTGGTTAATATTCCCTTCATTTTGAATCCATGCTGTCACACTTGTCTTTCCTGCCACCAAGTGTTTAGTTTGAGACAAATCATTGACCACACATGAATGTATCTTTCTCAAAGTATACTAGTTATATTGTTTGTTATTCACATTGTGATTACCTGTTCTACACAGATGATATCTTTTGTGGAAAACACAGAGTGCACTGGACAAGAAATCGAGCTGGAATGTAGCAACACATAACAACTGATTTATACTGATAGTGGAGAAGATACATCATCTTACAATCATAAGGCAGTTTGTACAGCTCCATAGTAAGATGATATAATTGGTCTGGACAATGGTCTCAGGAACACACATATACTTTATCACCTATTTTGAAATATGTCTCCTGCGGCACACAATGTAATATCAATGTAATATCAAGCTGTACAGATGAAGCAATGGTACTGATTTATTCTTTATTTTTAGCATGCAATACTACTTAGTTTCCAGCGCATAGCAAATCAAACATGCTACAGCTATTAATGAATGTTGCTGGTGACATGACGTTCTCATTTTATAATGTGACTGTAGGTCAATCAGTAATATTCTAATGAGCATGATGTGTGATATGTCTTGCTGTGTAAAAATCTCCACAGCACAACAGGTCCAGAAATCCATTCAGATAACCTCCTGGTCAGGATTGTATATTAGCAATTCTGCAGTAAACCCATGCCCAGGGGACATTTTTGGAGTGTTAATCACTTTCTCTGATGCTTTGATATGACACAAAACATAGTTAAGATCCACATCATCTTATATGAGGATTAAATGATCATTAACATGAGCTCTTTGCATGCATTATGGCTACTGTGTTAACATCTAGTTTCATTTAACAGTCACTTGAATAACTGAAGTAATGTGCTTTTCAACAGAAACATGTAAATAATTTATTAAGAAAAGTATTGTCTTTCTATTGTGTGCCTGTAATTTCATACCTGTAATAACTGCAGCGACACAAACAACACTTCAGATGAAGGAGAAAGTAAATCATGCAACAGTATCACAATTTTCTATTGGAATCCAATGCGATATAATTGGTGAAATCTTGGCTGGCATCTTAGTAGGGAACAATCATACTGTGCCTAGTAATGACTGCACAAGTGAACATCAAGAAACTGCTTCTGAAATATGTATGTCTGTTGACAATAGTGAAAACAATCCAGGCTAAGTACCTCACAGTTATAAATACAACAATAATAATGAGCAACTTTACCCAGAAGGGTGAATGCATTCATACTGGCATAATTTATGTCTCACTTACATATATGTGTGATGCTGCTTTCATTCTTTTTCCTCTTTTTTAATAATTTTTTTCCGTTATTCCTGATAGTTTATAATAAGCAATGTGTCCTCATTACAAGCATGTACACATGAATGTGTCTCTTATAATGAATGTGTATGTGGACTTTGTCAAATAAGCATGTGCTTCATTTTAGTACAGTGGTGACATCTGTCCATCTGGGGTAGCATTACATGATACTAGGCAACTGATTTGAGAAGTTACAAACCCATAGGGAGCATTTCAAAAAGTGCTCTTCCTTGTGACTTTTATCCATTTCTCTCTGCCATTGGCTTATATTGCTGCATCTCAAGATCTGTATGAGGGCATGTGCTTTCTTGGCTTAAACATGTGGTTAGCAGTGATCCACAAATCTGAGAATTATCTGCATAGTGTGCAGTATTTCCCAATGGTTGACTTGCATGTTGCATCGTGGTTTAAATAATTTTTTGGTATGTTTTTTTTTGGGAGGTGGGTTTGTGTGTATGTGTGTTTTCCAGTTGGGATACCAAAAATGACTCTTTGCCAGCTCTGTGGTGTTAGGGCATACAGAGACAATTTGTGTTTTAGTTTGTCATATGACTACTCACTAGAGTACCTGTCTGAACTGCATGGGGCATGTGTGTGAACATCCTATTGTCATGCAGTTGGAATATCAATGCCTGGATAATCATGTCCTTTTTCACATATGGAAAGCTTCTGTCTCATGCTGCTCGTTTATAGGCAGATACATCATGGGGACACTTTTTCCAGCAAAGGAGCCTTTCCTTTGAACAGCTTCTTTCATCGTTATTAACTGACCTGCTATGTTACTGCTTATGGCTATGTTTCCCTTGCTATTATCAAGCCTATGTTGAGAATATGCAGTGCATCTTGCATCCTAGTCAAGAGGCAGTGTAACCTTTCTAGTTGAGTTATTTAGCTGTAATGTTAAGGTTTTTTCCTGTTTTTTTCTTTCTTGAAAGCAGATTAAAGGAAACTCTACCTAATAGCCAAAAATGAAGACAAGTATGTAGTGTTTGAAGGCTGTCAACTGGATTCTTTTATACTTAGTAATTGTGAGATCAACCAGAAATGTTGTAGCACTACACATTTCACAGAGATATACTGCTTTCTCCTGGCCCTTCAACTTGAGAAACATATTGCATCCATGAGGAGAAGGCCACATGTTTTCTGCAACACCTGGGAGCCACTCCATACCCTTCTCTCCTTGGAGGGAACTCAGCCCACTGGTTGATCTCACTTTTTCCTTCCCTGCCCATTACTTTTGGTGCGCTTCTTTATGCTCTGGTCTGGTCTTGTTATATTGAGTCTGTTAGAGTTTCAATAGGATCACAGACGGTGGTCTGGCCTTGTTATATTGAGTCTGTTAGAGTTGGAATAGAGCTACAGATGGCGCAGGAAGAGGGTGGGGGGATGGTCTAGGTTCATGTTTTTTTCCTTTCAGTGTCCATGATAGTGTTCCTGTTTATATGTTCATTTTATTTCTTGCAATTGCTGGATTTGTTTTTGAAAAATGTTTTTAGAAGTATGTAATATGTGTGCTCCTTATAAAAAGAAAGTGAAGAAAGCATGTCACTTACCTTAGATGAATGATAAATAAAAAAAAATAATTCCACAAAAAAAAAAAATTATATAGGCAAGCAAATAAATCCTTCAATCAGATAGTGTGGGGTCATTTTAAAAAGATAAAGAATAAAATTACTCACGAGGTTAGGAGAGTAAAAGCTCAATATTATAACCATAAGAGTAAAGAAACAAAAGTTCCCCAAAAATATTGGGCTTTATTAAAATCTCTGCCAAACTCATCAGGAAATTCAATGGGCATAAAGGTAATTGAAAATGGAGTTCCACAGAATCCTGATAGTGCAGCTAATATTTTAAACAGACATTTCACTCAATTCTCTGATTTAGACTTTCCTAGTAGGAAAATAATATAGAACATCTCAAATCTGAAACCAAAAATATTCAGGTTGACCAAAAATGTCCACGGGCCCAATTCTAGAAGAGATACATCTGGCATAACTTGACTTGTGCCAAAAAGAATGGTGCAAGTAGCAAGTTGCAACATACAGTATTCTACAAAATGGCCTGCAACATGCCACAGGCCACTTGTGCCAAAGTGGACATATGCCAGCACTTATGCCCTAAACCCCCTGCAACATGGCACTAGAGGGTTTATGGCAGCAGTTGTGCCCTATTCTGGAAGGGCAGCAACAAAGTCCTCAATGTCAGGATTCCATAACAATCCCCGAAGGAGAACCGTCAATGTAAGTTATACTAGCATTTAGCTGGCATAACTGTACTTACACCCTCTGGCCATTGTGTAGACCTACCAGCAGACCAGCACCCAATCTATGTTCCCTGCTCCCATGCCATGCCCACCACAGTAGGTGCCCCACAGGGCATCTCTCACTCTACCAGCTCCCAATCTCCCACACAGTATGTGCCCAGCAGGGCATCTCGAACTCCTGGACCCCCAGTTCCTCAACCTGTCCATACTCCACAAAGCTGCCCTCACACCCATACCCCTGAACCCCCACACTGCATAGTGCTCTGCAGGGCAGCTGTGGTTCCCTCCTCAGGACTAGTTTCCTGAATCCCAAACCCAGGACCCTGCAATGCCACCAAATGTACATACCCCCTTATTACTTCATAGTCTAGTGGACCCCTTTCCCCACCCAGCTGTGCCAGTCCACCCCACACTCCACAACCAATCCCTAGCTGGTGACTGGCACAACCCACCTCTCACCTCCATGACCTGCCACCAATTGAGCACTGTAGGAGCATAAATGTACATTCCTACATTGAGCATGATCATACAGTAAGTGCTCCTATGGAGCTCAGTCAGCAGCTGGCCATGGAGCTGTGAGGTGGGCTTTGCCAGTCACCAGGTGGTAATGGGTCAGGGGTGCAGGGTAGACTGGCACAGCTAGGTGGGAGGGTGGGGGGCCACTAGACTACCAGAAAATAAGGAGGTAAGTACATTTGGCAACATTGCAGGATCCTTGGATTGGTAAACAGGTCCTGGGGGTGTAACACAGCTGAACTGTAGGGCATATCCTTGTTTGGGGGATAGGGAGCTGGGGGAACACAGCTGCCATGTGGGGCTTTGGGAGGGCACGTGCTCTGACCAGCAGGAGGAATGTGACTTGTGACATACTCCTTGGTTATACCCTTTGTTTGGCATAGCCATCCACATGTTGCAAGTCACAGGACTTAGCTGGGGGGACCCTGCCCCTTCTTGAATTGGGAGAAGGGTCTATGTCGCAACTGAGCTTGATGCAAGTCATCTTTGGCAGTGACTTGCACCATTCTTCTAGAATTGTACCCTCTGTCTTTAGATTTAAAATCATAGCCAAGAAAGATGTCATAAGATAAATAAATAAGTTACAATCAAATAAGGCTAGTGGTCTTGATGACGTTGAAATAAGATCCCTGAAGCACTCTGTTTTTGAGGTGGTTTAACCATTAACTGACTTCTTAAATAAGAGTTTGTTGGATGGTAGTTTTCCTTGCTCCTGGAAACAGGTTAAAATTGTGCCTGTACACAAAGGGGGCTCTGATTTTGAGTAGGCAAGTTATTGGCATATTACCCTATTATCTATTTTTTCAAAATTGTTGGAGAGACTAGTCTATAGTCAACTCATAAATTATCTTGAAAAATATAATAAGTTAAACAGATTTCAATCAGGTTTTAGAGGAGGTATGTCAATGGGCACTGCACTCATAGATTTTATAGATCTAGTATTGTTCTCACTTGGAGAGTCAAGGGGCAGGATTCACGAAGCGATTTGGGACTAAGTCCCACTCCGCAACCACAGTTGTGCTTCGAAATTGCCACAGCTGTGGAGCAGCTGATCCACAGCCACAGCAGTTGTGGAGAGTACTACGACAGGTCCCACTGCCTGTGGTAGCTTCCCGCAACTGCGGTGCTGTCTCTGGCAACAGCACCTACAAGCTGCCATAATCCATGGATCCGGTCGTACTCCAGATCCACCTTAGTGAATACCCACTGCTGCAGGTGACCTGTGGCTTCGCAAGTGGAAACCCACTAGCGCTGAGGTTTTCCCACAACTGCGGGACCTTCCCTGATGTTTGTGAATCCTGCCTTATATCTGTAGGTGCGGTGTTTGTCGACCTATCAAAAGCCTTCAGCCTGATTGATCATTCTATATTGATACATAGACTGAAACAAGTAGGTTTAGCAGAAGAACCATTAAAATGGTTACATTCATACTTAGAAAATAGATCACATTTGGTAGTGGTGAAGGGTATACATTCTAAACTCCTCCCAGAGACCCGTGGTGTCCTGCAAGGGTCCATACTAGGACCCTTGGTGTTTATTATTTACGTAAATGAACTTCCCAGTCAAATATAATTGTCCTTTAGAAGCTCTATGCTGACAACTCCATTCTGTTTTCTGTGGGATCAGATCTTAAAGAGGTTGAAACTAGGCTGCAGTCAGACTTTAATATTTTACAAAATTGGTTTACTTCCTCAAACCTTATTTTAAATGACAAAAAGACCCTGACCATGATATTTGGTACAGATATTTCTAAGAACAAATCTAATCATGGTATTTTGCAAATTGATGCTTCAAATGGTACTTGTTTAACCGAGGTTTCATCATACAAGTATCTAGGGGTACATATAGATCAACAACTTCCCTTTGAACAACACATAAATGGATTAGTTAAAAAAGTTCATTCCAGTAGAGGTACACTGAGGAGAGTAACAAATTGCCTGAGTACTAAAGGAAGATTAACTATAGAAAATCAACTAATAGTACCATTGATTAACTACAGGAGTCAAGTTTACTCCAGTCCCCACAAAACAACGCTTCATAAGCTTGATATATGTTATATTAGATTGGCTTGGTTTGTATTAAGATGTACATTTGACACCCACCATTGCTCCATGTATTTAAAGCTAAATTGAACCTTTTTAAAACTCTGAAAACAATCTGGACAAATTTAGTTTATAAAATTCATAAGTCTGGTTTTCCTCTCGGCTTAGCAGATAGGTTTATTATCCCCTCCCATCAGTTTATTTTATGAAGAAAAGGAACAAGAGATTTGATAGTTCTGAAAAATAAAAACAGATTTGAAACAATGACCTTCCGGTGTAAAGCTGATATAACTGGGAATGAACTTTCACCTGTTCTTAAAAATAACTATATGACTATAGTTAGGTTTAATACAGTAATGAAGCAGAAGTTGTCTTTCCATTGTTTATGTAATAGATAATTCAATATTGTGTATATAATGATACCTCTAGAACATGCTATGTATGTGTTTCCTGTTTGTTGTATTTTATGTTATTGTATTGTTAAAGGTGCAACTATTGATTAAATTGACATCAAACAGGTGCACCTTATAAAGAGGGCTTTTGCAGCCCTAATGTTGTTTAGAGGTTACCTTTCTTATCCTGTATAAATAAACATTTTACTTCTACTTAATAAAGTATAGTGAATTAAAATAAGGGATATACTGCTTGTGATTTTACTAGATGTTGGTGCAGTCAGCCATACAATGGTCACATTCTGGCTGGGAATCTTATCTTGTCTGGAGCAATACTTTTTACTGGATGCCTACCACTGAAGGTTTTTCATCTGCTCGACATAATGAGAGTACAGTCTATCAATAAGGAAACATTTTTTAAGCACCAACGTAACTACCTGCAGCCTGTCATTCAACGAGTATGACCACAGTCCAAGAAAGTAATGATAGAGGAGCAGAATGCTATTCCTGGGGATCTGGTTCTTATTAATAATGGTCAGTCAAATAGCCCTAGCCACTGCACCAAATACGGTTCTGATAGCATTATTAAGCAATGCAAAAACAAAGTTTTAGATGTCATAGATGTTCAGGTACTAATGTTACTAATTTCAAATGAGTTTCCTGTGATTATCTAGTGTGTATTATTTTTTAACAAAAAAAAAATTCAGTCTGTGTAGATCAATGAGGAAAAATTTAACGCATGGTGTGAGTTGGAAGGCCTAAGAATGGTAGAGTATCTGCAGTCCAATAAGCAAACAATCGGTAAACATATCACACACTGTCATACACAGATATCAAAATGGATATGAGAAACAACAACACTCTTGTATGACGTGTGCCACATAGCAAAAGGTACCATAAAATAATTTTTTCTTCTCATTTATTTGGGGATAACAAAACTGAGAATGTCAGGTTCAGAATAATAGGAACACAAAACTACTGAATAAAGCACACATTGCAAGAATACTGTTTACTAGCTCCTCGGCGGTTTCTAATATATTCATGGTGGATATCTCTGCAAGAGTAATCTCGGATCATGCTCCAGTCAGTGTGATCTATAGACCTTATCCAGAAATTCGCAGGTCAACACAATGGAGGTTAAATTCTCAATTATTAAAAGAACAAATGTCATTAAGGGTCATGAAAGACTTTATAGGCCATTTTCTAGTAGAGAATAGGGGCTCTGTGGATCATACTGACATGATATGGGCAGCTCTTATATGTTCATTAAGAGGCGAATTAATTAAATTAGCCTCGAGGAAGAAACGAGAGTGGACAGATCAGTTGTGCTCTCTTTTACCCTCAATCAAGGGGTTGGAACATAGTTTATCCCGGAGATCGTCTGACGCTGAGTGGGCCGAGTTACACAAATTACAAGCACGGTATATGGGAATGGTCTTTCAGCAAGCAGAATTGGCTCTTTCTCAAATGAAATTTCAATACTTAGATATAGGAGAAAAGGTCAGTAAACTCCTTTCTTTACGGGTAAAACAAATAGATTCATCTCAACATATTGTGGGGGTTCGGGTTAGTCAGGGGAGCCAGATATGTACAGATCCGAGAGAGATACCAAAGATTTTTGGGAATATTTCTAAAATTGTACCAGGAACCAGATTCCAGGCTCGATTCCTAGAAAATTGCAGCATTTTAAGGGCAACTAATTTACCAAGGTTGTCAGAAGTCGAAGCTGAAGGCCTGAATCGGCCACAATAATCTCGGAGATTCATCAGGTGATTCAGCAGTTACCTCCTGATAAATCTCAGGTCCTGATGGGTTCACAAGTAATTTTATAAAACTTTTCTCTGATATCTCGCCAATTTTGTTAGATACTTTCATATACTGGTTCAATTATGGCATCTCCGACCCAACCTTCTTAGAAGCCACAATATCCCTGATTGTAAAGCCTGGTAAGGATCCCGCTGCTTTAGATAGTTATCGACCAATATCCCTCCTTAACACTGACATTAAAATATTGGCAGAAATACTGGCCAATAGATTATCAAAAGTTATGGGTCGATTAATAAGTAGGGAACAAGTAGGATTCATGAAAGGGAGACTTTCTCATGATCATATGAGAAAATTAATGTACCTCATCGATAAAGCCAAAGAATTGAAAATCCGGCAGCTCTCCTATCACTCGACGCTGAAAAAGCGTTTGATCGGGTGTCTTGGCCTTTTCTGTTCGCTCACTCTCACTTTTGGCTTACCTCACAACTTTATTGGCTGGATAAAAATTTTGTATTCTTCCCCCTCGCCGAGGGTGAAATGCAACGGGATGTTATCACTGGCTTTTAAACTGGAGAGAGGCACTAGACAGGGCTGTCCGTTGTCCCCTTTACTATTTAATTTGTATCTAGAGCCTTTACTCCGTAGGTTAACTAATAACCCACTTATCAAAGGTATACAAATTGGCAATTCCTAGTTATGTATGTTCGGCATATGCCGATGACATCTTATTGCATGTTGTGAATCCAGCAACTTCGCTCCCACCCATCTTAGAAGAAATTAATAGTTTTTCTAAAGTATCTTTTTACAAATTGAACTACACTAAAACAAAAGTTTTTCCCTTCAATCATTTCACTAGGAAAACAGACATACAGGGTTTAGATTTGGGTTGGGAAAACCAAATAAATAACGTTTCTAGGCATAAATATTAGCACAAACTTTGTTTCTATGGTTAAGGAGAATTTAACAGTTCTAATTCAAGAGATTACAGATGATCTCAAGAGATGGAGCTCAATCTCTCTTTCCTTATGGGGCAGACTAAATCTTCTAAAAATGATTGTCCTCCCAAAGATACTCTATCCGTTAGATATGTTAGGATTCTACCTTTCAAGGGATTGGTTTATGAAAGTACAGAAGATTTTCAATTCCTTCTTGTGGCATGGTAAAACAGCTCGTCGATTATATCTGAATTTGTCAGCTCCCAAACACAGAGGCGATCTAGCTGCTCCTTCCCTTCTCAAGTACTACCTTGCTCAGCATATGTGTAAGCAGACCTTATGGGCTAAAGAATGGGGACAGGATGAATATTTGCCCTTTTGGTTAGATATTGAACAAAGTCTGGCGAAGACGGTTAAAAGCTCCTTATATGTTCTACTGTTTACCCCTTGGGCTGCATTACATAGATTCCTCAAAAATAAGCCTTTAGGCTGGTCAATCAGGGCTTATCACCAGCTCCAACGCTTTCTGGGTGTCCGTTGGTGGCTCTCGAGCGCCCAACCTATTACGGACAATCCCCAAATTAAAATTGAGGGCTCTCCCATACCTGTAGCGTTCTGGCCCCAAATAAGTAATATGACAGTTTCCGATTTATGCGATCAGGCTGGCCCACATTCATTCGAGGGCCTCAAAATAAGTTTGTATCTCACGGATGCAGATTATTTCAAGTGGTTACAGCTTAATAAGGCTGTAAATCAGATACTCGCAGTGATCTCATTGACGGACATGGGGGAAATTAATATTGATTCCGTTTTGGAGGCAGCGAGGCAACCACATGCAGTTTCCAAGGTTCACGGTCTCCTCCAGGAATGGGATCACAGGCTCCTTCCGTGTAGGTTTCTATTGGGTGAGAGTTCTAAATATAGCGACTCCGGAGTTTTGGAAAACACTTTGGTTGAACGCATACAGATATATCAAACAAGACAGGCTTAGACTGATACATTTCAATATATTGCATCATTTATATTTAACCCCTTCTCGCCTATTTAGAAGGGGCACGCTTAGCTCACCTTCTTGTTGGAGGTGCAAAAAAGAAGAGGGAACTCTATATCACTTGTTATGGGTATGCCCGATGATTCGTACTCTCTGGAGGACTATAAGCAATATGCTAGACCCTATCCTTGGCTCAGGAAAAATGGACACTCCCGAAGTTTGTCTACTGCTTGCTTTCCCTCGTCAGCTCATAAAAGCATGGCGAGCACGTGTTACTCTGGTCTCGAGGTTATAAAGTTTATTAATTCTTCGACATTGGGCATCGGACACTCGCGCCCACCCTTGTGGAGTGGCATAGGGAGTGCACGTAAGCACTGCAGCTTGAAAAGCACATTGCTTCTATGCGGATAAGCGTGAACATTATATCTCGCTTTGGGCTCTCTGGAACACTTTTTGATGACCTGGAAGCCATAATACTAAGTGGTTCTGACCGTGGTAGCATAAACCTCTTTAACTATTTTTACTTGTTTTGATGATTTACACTTAGGGATAGGGAAGGGGAGAGGGTAGTGGCAGTGGGATTTTTTTTTTTTTTCTTCATTGTTTGTTATTGTTGTTCCATCAGAATGTGCTAGATTTACAGAATTATTCTCATTGATAAGTGAATGTGCACGTTCAGTAATTCATGTTATAGTAACGTATGTGTGTTACCTCATTGTAATGGTAAAAAGTAATAAAATTTTAATTACAAAAAAAAAAGAATACTGTTTACATTTAAAATGTGTATGACTATACAGTGTAACAGTAAGGATCTTCTTTATTGTTCTCATTCTTCTTGCTGATTTATCTGTTGTATGTGCTTGACTATTTTCTCATTCATTTCTTTGTGCAACAGTGTGCACGGATTCCAGTGCCTGGGATTTGTAGAGTGGAACCCATAATGTATTTACCTTTCTTTTCCTTATACTGCATGCATTATGAATTGGAAAGAAAATTGATTCTTTGTCACAGCAAAAAGGTTGTGAGGATGTTGGTCTACAACTAACATAGGCAATTAACCACTTATACTAGAGCGCAACCTCTAGTGAGAACCTTGATGGTGAACACAATACAGCTAAGTGGTCCAGTATAATGAAGCTCATATTTTTTTATTTTATTTATTTATTTGTTACAGTCTAGGAAGTACCTTTGAGCCAGAGGCTCATTTACAGAGGTTCCCCACCAAATAAAGCTGCAACAGAGGAGGAGCATTATTACAAGACAGTTGAACATAGATGTACAAAAAACAAAAATAATTGAACAAATGAGGAAAAGTTATTACGGTTAGAACAGAATACAAATTTAAATGGTCTATTAGCATCTAAATTGCTGTTAAATTGAAGCAACCAGAAATGATTCCTAAGGAACAGTTCTTTTGCCAGAGTACAACTAGGGGTTTGGCCCTAGGGAGGAGACCTAGGACTCGAAAATGCTGGTTGGGCCACCAGAGATAGAGTGTCAGGATAAGACCATCTATGGAGCTGGGGGGGGTAGGGGAGATGGGCAGGGGTGAGACAGCAAGATTTGGAGGAAGGTGGGGAAATGTGTGTGAGGAAGTGAAGGGAAGGGTGGTAATATGGGAGAGAGGTGGTCATAAGGCAGGTGAAGGAATAGAGGAGGGGGGAGTGAAATGAGGACCGGGGAAGGGAGTGGTGGAGGGTTGAAAGGGAGGGGAAGGAATGTAGTTCAGACTGTAAGCTATGGAGGCTGGGGACACAAAAGCACATGGGGGTGTGGGAGGTAAAGGAGGGAGAGGAGTGACGTGAAAGATGGTTTGCAGGAAAGACACTGGGGTATTAAAGGTGAGGGATGTGGAAGATAAGGAGAGAGAAGAGAGAAGAGAGCAGAAAAGGTGAGGGAGGAGGTTAAGGGGAGGTGTTAGGTGCAACCTGTCACTCAAACTGGTGTAGGCAAGGGATGCACGAAGAAGAGTTTTAAAAAGGGCCCAGTTTTGTTTCCTTATGTAAGTCTTCATTGAGGGAGGTTAGCAGCAAAGGGGTCCTATATTCAAAGGATCGCTGGGCCTGTGTGGTTGTTCAAAAAGGGAAATTCAAGGTTGGTTCATTCCACCTCCTGGTACATCTGGAGGAAGAAGATTGATTGAGAAGATCCCATGCTCCAGGAAGGGATAGGCCAAGAACAGCCTTTTTGGCAAGCATGCACATTTGGTACTGAATGCGACAGTAAAGACTGAGTCACCCAATTTTGGTGTACAACTCACATGTGTGGGTTAGTCAGGGCGCTCCCAGAAACATCCTACATGCTTTGTTGAGTGTGTTTTTTATCCTTTTGAGAGCCGTGGGAGTTGTATCACCATACACCTCAAGGCCGTAGTCGATGACTGACAGCACAAAGCTAGTTACTGAACATTCACAAGGGTCATAATGCTCCATTTCCAGAATGTCTATGTGATAAGCTGAATTAGGAAACTAGATCTAAGCAGTGGTTGAAACACAGTAAGATTAACACTTTATAGTAGTATAGCTATAAATAGAGTCATATCTACTGAATACTAGAACAGCAGACACCAGCTGAATACGTGATGTGTTAATTATAATTGAGTGGTAGAAAGGTCAATTATTTTGTATATGTTATAATGACATATTATTAAATGTGTGTAATCAAACATGCAATCAGATTAGTCAAAACTGCTCATGTGACCCTGCATTACATAAGCAACAACAGATGACAAAGTGTGAAATAATGGTAAATTTCCACATAGCCCAGGTAGGATGTGAGGCATGAGATGCAGGTGACTGCATTCCAGCACTTTAGAAGTGTGATATTTTATGGTATTACCAAAACCCTGGAGTGTGTTATTATGCTTATGAGATGGTCTTAAGAGTTAAGTAGGCAGGAACAAATAAAGTTAAATTTTATCTGTGGAGTAATTGAAATGAATATGCGGTCATGTGACCAGTTTTGACCAATAAGATTGCTTGTTTGATTCAAGCCATTTTATAATTTCAATTACCGCACAATTGCCACACATCTCAAATTTTTCTTTCTTTTTGTCCTGCAGATTTTAAGTCATAACATCATTTTATAAGCACAATAAGGCACTCCAGGGTGTGTGGTACTACCATAAATAACTACAGTTCCCAGGTGATTGGAGACACTTGGCTGTGTCTCATGTCTCACAACCCACCAATGCTGTATGGTAATTTTGCATTACTGCATATCCTGTCATGTGTTACTACTTACTTATTTCATCAGGTTTTCATTGTTAATAATGAAATTAGTTAGTATGCCTGGTGACATTCTATGGCACGCACACCGTGCAATACAATAAGTACAGCGATGTTTGATTATTTTACAAACTCAAAGACGGCAGTCAAACTGGAGGCAGTTGTGAATAAGAAAATGTTACTTAATGATGTGAAGAGACTATCAACCAACTACCAGACATCTAATCTGGAGGCTTTCCACAATCTCATCCTCCACTTTGCTCCAAAACTCACTGCATTTTCGTAGACTGGGATGTGCCAAAGGTATTACAGGACTGCTGAGTATATATTAGTACTAATAGTGAAGAAGAACATTACAGTATCTGTAGATATATTGGGATATGGTGTGGTTTGGGGTGGAGCGGGACCATAATCAACATGTGGCAGCACTGTGCTTGACATGGCATGCTCATCCTACTTGTACAGAAGGTCTCCAATTATGATTGCAGCAATACTGTGCTCCACATCAGTACTTCCCAGATAAAATCTTGCAGCATGTGGAGAGGTTGCCTGTTCATATCTATATTGTTCTATTGCTTCCAGTCAATACCACTGCAAGACATTCATTTGCATTGCCACAAGTTTGCAATGGTCTTGAAGTGAGAATGGTAGAATAGCATTACATCACAGAGTGTCAAGATGTGTATCTGATCTGGTGTTTCATAATTAATTCTGTACATAGGCTATTCTTGGTTGCTATGCACTACAATGAAAATTCTCAATGCGGTCATGCAATGACAATGACAGGACAGGATATGTACTCTGTCTATTTTCCAAAGCATAAAAAAGGTGGATATGTAGTCCAGAAGCAGAAGACAAAACACACTTATGGCGAGTGAAATGTATGTTTTGTTGTTGTTGTTTGCTTGTTTTTGAATTTTTAAATAGTAGTTACCAGTCAGTGGCCAGTGACTAAAATGATGGAATGGAGACAGTCTGATTGAGCAGTTCTGGTGAGTAACATACAACAGCTGCAGAGATAGAGACAGTGATTAAGAAGTATCACAAACGGCATTACTTAACCCCCCCAAAAAAGATTCCAAAATAAATTAAGGTACCAAAAGAGACAATCTATTGGGGGGGGAACAGCTCCAGAGTGCATGTAGGTAACCATATAATACTGGTAATTTAGTATTCAGGATACAGTAGCTTGATTACTTTATTCATCTGCGCTTGCTATGTGGTAACAAGAAATGGCTGTCATTTAAAAAAAATCTTGAACTTATATTAAAGGCAGCAGCATTCTGCATCTTCAAATTGCTTTAGCCACCAACCTCTTTAGGTGCATCTACCTACAAAACCCTGATTCTTTGAAATAAAATGTGACTGAAATGAGCATGGCTGCCAATATGCAGTAAATAGTAACGTGTGCAAACATAAGCAGGCAACCCTGTGTATTCATTTTGAGCCCTTTATGGCAACCAGTGAACCTCTTGAAAGTCTATCACGATGTTCCAGTTTGGTATGGAAACCTTGCTATACAAAAACATACATAATGTATATGACCATCCATAAAGTATGCTTCACACAGTAGAGTAAGTTCTGCTAGTTATGCTGTCTTTCAGTGCATGGTGAAAGGTGGGTCCTGGACCTTAAACTCTACAGTTTTCCCTACCTGACTTCCACTTGCCACATGGAGGATGTCAATGCCATCGGACATTGGTGGGGGGGGAGCTCTGGAGAAACCTAAAGCAGCAAGTTGCTCAGCACAAGGAAAGACAGTCTGCAGTGGGAGCTGCCTTTTTTTCCTCAGTGACTCTCTTGGAGCTATCAGCACCTTCAGTGCCCTTCGTACTGACGGTGTTCCTGCATTGTCCTGCATGAGCAGTCCCACCCTGAACTGCACAGCAGGAGTGGAAATCCTCAAGTGGAGTCCCCAGAGGGAGACAAAAGGAAGCCAGGAGACTTAGCCCTCACTTCCTACACCTGCGGATACGGTCTGTAAGTGCACTACACATAATGAAATGCTGTTCAGATTGTCATATGTAGATGTAGCCATAGGCAAACTGGTAGCACCTGTAAATTCTGGAGCAGGTAGGCCTCTGTCTTGCTGCACTTTTTTGGTGTACATGGAAAAGGCTGTCCTGGGCACATCCAGATATGAAGTTCTGATGTCTCTCCAGGTTGTTACAGTTCACGTGTTAGTGTTATCGTGTTGCAATTCTCTGTCTAACCAGTGATCATTACATGTAGTTAACTACTTTTACTAATATCTCTTTGCCTAAGTCATTTGACTTATAATTAGTCACTTTAGGAAGCTTTCTCCTGTTAGCATCATTTGTCACATTTTATCTGCTTAACTCAGGTCCACTCTTATCTGTGTGGTATGTCAAGGTTTACTCTTTTTGAGAATATCTTGCATTGTCTCTATCATTGATTGTTGACATTTACCTGGTTACTACTGAACTTTCTAACAAGTCACTTTATATAATTAGGGTTATTAATATCTGTCTTGCTCATTGCTGTAGCAGGGGCTTGAGACATATTGTCCTGGAACACTACACCAACTACTGTCCCGGTCCACTACACCACCTACTCAGGTCCCCACTGCCCTTCTCATGCACAGTCTTTAGTGACTCCTTCACTGGTAGCACAGACACTGTCACAATAATGCATCCAGCAGGGCCCGCACCCATTATGTGCTCCCTCCTTCTGGGCCTCACATTTCTATATGACTCCTGTGCCTACTTTCTGGACAGAGACCTAACAGCTCAGAAAAACTTTTCCTCCTCACCCCTGTTGAGTCACCCCCTTGCCCTCCTTATCCCCTGCTATCTCACCACTTATTTGTCCTTGATTGCCTGGAGAATACATAGTGTCATCTTCTGGGTGCCTAGATTTTCTCGCTAAGCCCCATACAATGATCACTTTCTGTGTGGTATAATAATAATCCATTGACTCCCTTACTGCTACTCTTAATAGGAGGAGACATCAAAACCAGCTCTGGTTCAACTTAAGTCCCACTAAACCACATAAATCTCCTCTGAGAGAATAGACATGGGTTAAGGATTGCCCACTTGAAAATTTGTAGCATCCTCTCCAGAATTCATTAATTAAAAACCTGGATAGCCCTCTACAACCCTGATGTTCTAGATATAACCAATACATGGCTGAAGTCCTCCATCGCAGACTCTAACTTCCAAATCAGTGGCTATACTCTATTCTGGCATGACAGACCTGGAAAGAAAAAGGTGGGGGTGCTGCTGTTTTTCAAAGACTACTTAACCATCTGTATCAGCCCCCACCAGTGCATCTGATTATTCCTCTCAGGAAAGGATTATGACTGAACTGACCCTCAGGGCCACAAAGAAGCTCTATACGGGGTGTGTATACAATCCTCCCAAGGGAGATCTGTGTGGACTTGTTCAAATAACTAATGGTATTGGCCACTTCTCTTCTTCAAGAGAACTTATAATGGTTGGTGATTTCAGCCCCAACTGGCTTAACAACCAGCAGCTCGAGTACGTTGAGTTGCTTAAACAACAGAACCTCTCACAGATTATCTCTTCCACCACAGGGCTCAATCCTAAATCCTCCAATCACTCCCTCATCAACTGGATCCCAACAAACTGGGAGTATAGGGTCATATTGGCTGGGATGCTGGCCAGGTTCTTCAGTGACCACTCTCCCACTTCCTGTACATGATCTTGTCATAGCCCTCATCCCTCACCCAAACTTATATCCTTCAGATACTTCTCCAAATATAATATGGACAAACTTCTTTCTTATATTTTGGTGGTTAACTGGTCCACTGTAGAGTGTCTAACAGATGTACATTCAGCCTTAGGATTCCTCACTGCCACCCTGTCTTCCACACAAGACAAGCACTTTCTAGTAACTATCTGTCGAGTCAGAGGAGGGAACTTTAGATGGGTCACCAAAGAACTTCTGGCTAAAATGAAAAAGCAGGATGCCTTATGGATAATTTTAAATCCTCTCCATACCCTGCCAAATGGAATAATTACTGTAGACTACAGAACCTGTGTAAGCAGGAGTCTAAACTCCTCAAAGCCTCTTTCACTAAAAAAATCAGCCGACCCATAACCTGGATGACACTTGAAAGTTCTGATCATTGATTAACTCCCTTACTAAACCTGGCCCTAAGCAGAGCACCATTAACCTGCTCATGGATGGAGGACTCTTAACTGAGCCATCAAAAGTTTTTGATGCCTTTTATCACATTATCTAATCTTGAAGCATTCCTTGCTAATCTCCCACCCAGGTTTACTACCCCTGCCCTTGGGATTGAGGGATCTCAGGTGATTGGCTGTCCTCCCTTCCATTTTAAAACTACTTCCTCCAGGATGGTCCGATGTCTCCTCAGGGCTCTTCTGAAGTCTGGCAGTGCTGGGAGTGACAGTCTCTGCCCTTGATTCATCAAATTCTCCACTGACCTTATTGCCAAATCCCTTGCTGTCTTATTTAACCTCACTATTCAAACAGAGTCAGTGCTCAAACAGAGAATGATAGCATTCCTCTAAGCAAATGGGTGGCTGGACACAAAACAGCACAGTTTCACAATGGGAAGGTTGTGCCAAACAAATCTGGTTGAGTTTTTCAACTGGGTTAGCAAGGCTGTGGACAATGGTGGGGTAGTGGATGTGGCCTATCTAGACTTTAGAAAAGCCTTTGACTCAGTTTCACACAGAAGGTGACAACAGATAAGAACCGTATGGCCCACCTAGTCTTCCCCTTTTCCCTACCTAATGCATTACCACAGACCCTAGTTGATCTGCGACTTACCCTTTCTTCTTGACTGCTAGAGTTCTCTTATGTCTATCCCATGCATTCTTGAATCTCCCTACAGTGTTTTCCCCCACCACCTTGACAGGGAGGCTGTTCCTATCATCCACTACACTTTTGGTGAAAAAAGTACTTCCTCACATTGCCTCTGAGCCTACCACCCTCTAGCATCATATCATGCCACCTTGTTCTTGTATACCTTCTTTTCTGAAAGATGCTACCCTCCTGTACCTTGTTTATACCCCTGATGTACTTGAATGTCTCTGTCATATCCCCCCTCTCTCTCTCCTCTCCTCCAGGGAATACATACTGATGTCCTCTAGTCTTTCTTCATATGACTGTTGGTGCAGTCCTTGCACCGTTTTAGTTACCCTTCTTTGGATTGCTTCTATTTTGTCTATGTTCTTCCAGAGATGCAACCTCCAGAACTGGACACAGTACTTCAGATGAGGTCTCACAATAATCTATATAGTGGCATAACCACCTCCTTTTTTCTGCTGGTGATACCTCTCCCTATGCACCCTAGCATCCCACTGGCTCTCCCCACAGCCTTCTCACATTGTCTGGTTACCTTAAGGTAATCAGATATGATTACCCCCAGGTCCCTTTCTTGACTGGTGGCTATCAGTACCTCCCACCCATCTTGTACTCCTCATTTGGATTTCTGTGCCCCAATTGCAGGATTTTACACTTCTTTGCATTGAATCTTAGCTGCCACACTCTTGACCACTCCTCAAGCATGTTTAGGTCCTTTCTCATTTTTTCCACCACCCCCCCCCCCGGAATGTCGACCCTGTTGTAGATCTTAGTGTCATCTGCAAAGAGTCATACCTTCCCCTCAAGCCACTCTACAATGTCACTTATGAAGACATTAAAGAGGACTGGCCACAGTATGGATCCCAGTGGTAAATAAGTTAGACTACACAGGGGTTGGAAAGGAGGTGGCAAAATGGGTAAAAATTTGACTGCAATGCAGAACACAGAGGGTCCATGTAAATGGTGCAGTGTCATCAGAAGGTACGGCAACCAATAGTGTGCCCCTGAACTTGGTGCTGGAGCCACTGCTCTTCAATATTTTTATAGCTGACATTGCAGATGGGCTTGAGGATAAGGTGTGTCTATTCGCTGATGACACCAAGATCTGTAACAGGGTGTACTCCATAGATGGAGTGAGCAAGATGGAATTCAAAATAAAGAAACTTGAGGAGTGGTCTGTAGCATGACAGCTGAGATTTAATGCCAAAAAGTGCAAAGTCATTCTCATGGAAAGAGGAAACCCAAAGACAGCATATTACTTGGGAGGGGTAAGTCTAGCTGTCCCAAACCAGGAGCACAATCTGGGTATCATGGTTCCAGATGACTTGAAAGTGGAAAAACAATGTGAAAAGGTGGCACTTAAGCCCTGTGGCATGCTGGGATATATAGGAAGGGGAATCAGAAGCAGGAGATAGGTGGTCGTGCCGCTGTATAGAACTGCTGTCAGGCCACACCTGGAATACTCTGTCCAGTTTTGGAGGCTACACCTCAAAAAGGACATCACCTGGCTAAAAAAAACTACTGAGAAAGGCAACATAAATGGTGCAGGGGTTGCAACCATTGTTTTATGAAGAAAGATTAAGAGAACTAAACATGTACCCCCTGCGGCAGAGAAGGGAGAGGGGAGACATGATTGAAACATTCAAATACATGAAAGGCATAAATAAAGTACAAGCACAGGATCTCATTCACTTCAAGAAGGGCAGTAGATCTAGGGGGCATGCTCTGAGGCTAAGGGTAGTAAGGTTCAACACCAATATGAGGAAGTTCTTCTTCACAGAGAGGGTGGTAGATACATGGAATAGCATGCCTCCAGGAGTGGATGGGGCAAAGAAGGTGAGGGAATTCAAAGCAGCATGGGATAGGCACAGGGGAGACCTCACACACAAGGGTGGTTATGGGGGTAGAAAGTCATTGGCAGACTAGATGGACCTAATGTGCTCCTTCTGCTGTCACTTTCTATGTTTCTAACCTGTCACTTTCACCCTCATCCATCCCTATACTTTGGAAACAGGCCATAGTACTACCCCTATTTAAGTCAGACAACCCTAAACTCATTGAAAACTACAGGCCAGTATCCATTCTCTCTAATCTGAGCAAGATCCTTGAAAACAAATGTATTTTTGAAAATTTCTGATAAAACCTCAAAATACAGTCTGCTATCTCCTAACCAGCATGGTTTCACAAGGGCTTCAGCACTATCTCTGTGCTGCCTACCTTCACAGACCTCGTTCTAAGGAAAGCAGAGAAAGGTACACTCTCTGGGGGAATCTCCATGAGTTTCTCTAAAGTTTTCAACCCAGTAGATCATGACTTTCTCCTTCACAGACTCAACTCAATTGGCTTTTCATTGGATACCATGGATTGGTTTAAGGACTACCTCTCTAAGAGATCCTAAAGGGTCTGCACCAGGGTGATCATATCCAGTCCTCTGGAGGCGCATAGTAGAGTCCCACAAGGTTCCATACTAGGATCCATCCTTTTCTCCCCTTTTTTGTCAAAAACCAACTTGGAGACAGCTCATGCTGCCTTAAGATTATGTACATGGATGACCTTATATTCAGGAGTGACAGAAGCCCATAAAACTTACACATCTCAATCTTGAAGGATTTCAATTCCATTTATGACTGGTTCACATCAAGCAAACTACTTATCAATGCTAAAAAAGCCAAGACCATACTATCTGGATCTAAGCCTAGGCTCGCTGAGTGCTGCTCTGGGCAAGATAACTCCCTTTACATCCTGGCCCTGGATGTATCCCCCCCTTGAACATGTCACCAACTTCATTACCTGAGGGTCACCATGACCCCTCCCTTACTTTCAAAGATCACATTGGGCTAATGGTAAAACATTAACCAGCAGCTGGATGACTGTTACTACCTGAGGCACCTCGTGAGCGCTAATGTGCATATGGATACAGGGCAGGGCACACTCCTACCCCTCCTGGATTACTGCTTGCCCATCATCTCTCAAACCTTGTCTTGTCACCTTTCACATCTCAATACTGTCTTTAATAATGTTTGCAGATTTGACACTCTAGCCCCACATAACAGCCACCATTGCTGCCTGTACACATTGATTGGGTGTCTCTACCCCCAGGCCTGTTGGGACTTTCTTATGGGCTCCCTCATCTACACATCTCTATGTGATGGTGTTTGTTCCCCTTTAACCAGACTTCTTAGGATCATGCACAACACACGGGAACTGAAGTCTTCTTCCCAATGCTTTCTTGACTATCCCCAAACTACTATTGATATGTGGTAGAGAGCCTTATCCACTGCTGCCACCAAGCTCTGGAATGGCCTATCAGCATTGCTTCACTCATTAAGCTCCCTTCAGTTATTTAAAGTACACTTTAAACATGCCCTTCTATCTGTTCTGACCTATAAGTGCAATTCCTGATCTTGGTCAATGGCTGGATTATATTCCTCACTTCTGCTCTTTTGCAGATTTTTTTGCTAATAACTGTTTAACTATTAATTTTCCCCAACTTTAGACTGTATTTTATTAGTTTATTGTATTAATAAACCTAGTGTATTGTACTCTCTTGAACTGTATGCTGTATTGCTCATGTATTTTTCTCTTTCCTGCATGGTATACGCCATCTGCATGGCCAGGGTCATGGCTGAAAATGGTCCCTGGGACCAGTGCACCTACCCAGCTACCAAATAATTAAATAGATGTTTATTTGATGACTATTCTGGTATCTTATTATTCTTTACAGGATATGTCCATACACTGATTGTCAGACTTCTAATGGAGTACAGGACAAATTCAACTGGCCTTAGAAGATCATTAGAAGAATTAAAGCAGAAGACTCTGAAATCTCTTGTAGTACGACCAAGAAACAAGAAGCAGAGGATATTTTTGTAAGCCACTTCAGAAGCAATCATTAATGCAATCAATTATTAGAACATGCCATCTACATGACAGATCAGTAGCACCTGCCTGCATAATCATCATGGGGCACACAGCGAATGCATGTGTCTTTTCCTCTCCAACTAGCTATGCATACTATTAAATGTTCATATCATATATCTGATTTTGCTACTAGTTTTGCAATTAGTGACATAGTGAAGTGTTGCACTGAACGTGTACTTGTAATAGAACTACATCATATTGGTGAGGCACACATCCACTCACGCAGACACTCTGACAATGGTCTTAGAATAATCTCTCACTGATGCTGTGTAAAGTGGCAACAAGAGCAACCAAAACTGGAACACAAGACCTGATAACTGCAAGACTGTCAAAGATATATACCTGAACCAATATCACACTGTCGGACCACTCATTCAGGTATGTTGTTCAACATCCCTGATTGTCTGTTGTTCACCCACACCCCCAGTCTCCCAGTTAATATTCCCATGCTATAACTTGCACCACACAGCTACCCCCTTCCATGCCTCCACCACCTGCTACTACCAGTCATCATTATATGTCATGTGAGACAATGTATTTGTTGACTAAATTTTATTGGAGGGAGTAAAAGAGAGACTGTAAGTGTACATCAGAGTATGAATAAGGAAGTTGGAGGCTAGGGTTTTAATGCCACCAAACACAAGTGACAACATGCTCTACACATGGATAGATGATCAGGTGGGTGGGTCAAGTTCATCTGGACACTGCAGAGAATACTGTGAGAATATGGGTGTGTGTCAGAGAGCTCATGTATACTCCAAGCCAATAGACACATGAGTGTTACATCTTAGTATTTAGTTAGTGACTAGAATACCACAATATGTGGATTGCATTACATGACTGTGAAGGTGGAGTGCTTATATTACAAAAAAAATTACACAATGGGCACTGTCAAAAATGAAAACAATATTAATATAACCCCTTTTGATTTGTAATCATTGCAGCTTTTTTAACTCTTTATAGGTCCCCATATTCATAGCTGGCTGACTGCACATGCAAACAGGTGCGCTGCGTGAAAAAATAGTGCCACCCTGCTCTTGCATCATATTCAAATAGATATCATGATCTGAACTGACTGCACTATCTGTATGAATATCAGACCCTGGTAGTGTGACCCACAGCAAGTTGTTACCATGTTTGGTACATCGCTACCAGAAGGTGGGGCCGAAAACCACCGATATGAATAAGACGCAGTGCATACTGGTCAACTCCGCAGCCCCCATGGTCAAAAATTCAAATTAGACCATTTGGCATGCATGGCACTAAGGTGCTAACTGCATGCCCATTATGGGTTCATCTGGATGTGAGAACCCAGCCCGAGAGTGCAGGTCCAGGTCCCCAAACCCAAAGCCCCAATCTGTGCAAGATAAAAAAGAAAAACTAATCTCCTTGGTAGTCTAGTGGTCCCCGTTCCCTGAGCCCTGATCCCATTCAACATAAATAATATCCCCATATCCCTGGTAGTCTAGTGGCTCCTCACCCCAACAGGTAGTGAACCACCACCCCGTTCACCCCCCTTAGCTGACCCATGCTGTTGACTGGCACAGCCCTCCTTACACCACCATGGTTAGCTGTGACTGAACTGTCAATGAGCATGTACAGTACATAATACGTACTCATTGGTTGACTAGTCAATCAATGAGTGCTTATTGTGTACTACACACACTCACTGACAGTTCAGTCGGTGGCTGGCAATGGTGGTGGGAGAAGGGCTGTGCCAGTCTTTGGCATGTTTTGGGTTGTGGGGTGAGCAGTGTAGTTGGTCACTACCTGCTGAGGGGAGGGGCCACTAGTCTTCCAGGGAAGTGGGAATTTTATTTATGCTGAATGGGATTGGGGTTTGGGGAATGGGGGCCATTAGACTACCAGGGAATTGGGCATGATTCTTATTATTAGTCAGATCAGGGTTCGAGGAAGGGGGAATCACTAGATTACCAGAGAGACTAGTTTTTTTTTTTATTCCTACACAGATCGGGGCTTGGGGATGGGGGACCAATAGACTACTGTTTGAACATGGAATGGGGGCTATGGCAGGGACTACTAGACTTCTGGAAATTTATATATGGGAGATTGGACAGTGATCTGTAAATGAGGGGTGGGAAGGGACCACTGTACCATCTGACACATTTGAATATATATTTATATAGGTACAGGGATTGGGGCAGGGGAGGGACACTGCACTACCAATGATTTATTTATTATGTATGTGAACCAGGATCAGGGAAGGGGAAGGACACTGCACTACCAGGCTGCTTTGTTCATGAGAATAGGGATTAGGGCTAGCAGCCCTTGACAGTGCATAGACAGGGTGTGGGGCATGCACCTCCTCGGTGCACTGTTAAGGGCTGGGTTTCAAAAGTCTTAACATGCGCCGGTGCTGGTGTCTGTTTAGTGCTTCTGAAACCTTTCAATATTGTGCTATGCCATATATGCATAAAGGATCCCTCATTTGCATTGGTGCAGTACAATATTGTGCTAGTCAGTGCTGTCAGGGGTGCAAGGCACATATGTGTCCTTTGAATATGGGCACACCCCTGACAACTGGCACTCTTCCAGGTTTGCGAGGCACAAGCCCGGTTTGTGCCATGAGAAACCTTTGAAAATGGGGCCAAATATGTGTAAGTAACACTATGAAATGACACACTGTAAAAGAGAGTCATGTTATATTTAAACATTTTTAAGTGTATGGTTTGGAATTTATTTGATATTATATAGGTGGAACAAGCACAAACATGTCATACAAAAATGCATGTTATAAAATAAATGAAGATAAAATGAGCACAAACAGTTTTACTATTTTTTGTAATGATATATCAATTAATATAAACAGTGTAGTATATTATCATTGAACTATGAATCACAATTTAGAATCACAGCATTATGATGGCAGAAAAGGAGGCCAAAGGCCCATTGAGTCTGCCCCTTTCCCCCTTACTTATCTCTCTTTCCACTGGCCCTCCCCTTCCACCCACTTCCCAACCCCATATATCTGTTCCATGCCATCTTGAATCCCTCCACCATTTCAGCCCCCACCACCTCTTCCGGTGTTCTGTTCCAGGCCTCCCCCACACTCTCCATTAAGAATCGCCCCATCACATTGCTGCTATATCTTCCTCCCTCCAATCTTAGGCTATGCCCTCTAGCTATAGCCCCTTCCTTCCTTTTAAGTAAGCTCCCATCCTTCACTTTATTGATCCCCTTCACATATTTAAAAGTTTCACTCATGTCCCCCCTTCTCCCTTCTAGTGTCCAATGTGTACAGCTCCAATTCCCTATATCTCAGCTCATATAGCTTCCCCTGCATACTGTGCACCATCTTGGTTGCCCTTCTCTGAACTCTCTCTATCCCATCTATGCTATTTCATAGGTGTGGTCTCCAGAACTGGACCCCATACGCCAGGTGCAGCCTCACCATGGCTTTGTAAAGAGGCATCAGTACCTTCCTCCTTCTGCTAGTAATGCCCCTCCCAATGCTTGCCAACATTTCATTTGCCTTCCCCATCACCTTGCTGCATTGGCTACCTACCTTAGGGTTGCTTGATATTATAATCTCCAGATCTCTTTCTTGCTCAATTATTTTTGTTTCTGTCTCACCTAGAGTATATGTTGCTTGAGGGTTTTTACACCCCAAGTGCATCACAACCCACGTTTTGGCATTGAATTTCAGTTGCCAAATTTCTGACTACCATTCCAGAATCTTCAGACCCTGCCATATGGCCTCCACCCCCCCCCCCCGCAGTGTCCAACCTATTGATCTATTGCAGATTTCTGTATCATCAGCAAAAAGGGATACTCTTCCCTCCAGCTCACCTGCTATATCACTGGTGTAGATATTAAAAAGGAAGGGTCCCAGTACTTACCCCTGGGGCACCCATACCTCTCAACTGTCCCTGATTTTCAGGGATGTCCCTGATTTTGCCTCAGAAATTTCTTCTGTCCCTCCTAAATTTGGCATTTCTGTCACTGAAGAATAGGAATTTGAATCACAAAACAATGCCAGCCATTGGTGTTACAATCTAGTTGTCATTAAGAAAATGCTATTCACACTAAGAAGCATGTTGTGCACAGCTTCTGGAACTAATATTACTATTTTTTCAGATGTGTTCCTGATTTTGGTCATTTGTCCCTCATCATTTTAAGCCTTGTCCCTGATTTGTGATGAGGGAGGTTGAGAGGTATGGGGGCACCCCACTCATCACCCCCCTCACCGTAAAGTGCACCCCATTTACTGCCACTCTTTAGCTTCTGCCCACCAACCAGTTTTCCACTCAGCTAATCATTTTCTGTCCCATCCCTAAGCTTTCCAGCTTACAGTATTTACTAGCTTTCTGTGAGGGTCAGTGTTGAAGGCCTTATTGAAGTCCTGATAAGCTACATCTGCCACACTTCCCTGGTCAACCACCTGCGTCACTCAATTGAAGAACTCTATCAAGTTCGTCTGGCATGACTTCCCATTCATGAAGCCATGCTGCCTATCATCCTGCAGGCCACTATCCACCAGGTAGTCCACCCTCCTTTCATTTATTAGTGCAACCATCACCTTCCCCACCACCAAGGTGAGGCTGACTGGTCAACAGTTCTTTGTCACCTTCTTACTGAACCCCTTGTGCAGTGAAACCACATCCACCCTGCTGTATTTCCTCTGTACCCGCCCCGTATCCAGGGACAAGTTAAATAGTCTAGTCTCGTCAGTGGGGTAGGCAGCTCTTTCCTCAGTTCCCGGAGTACCCTCAGGTGCAAGACGTCTGGCCTCATCACCTTGTCCACCTGTAACCTGCCTAATTCCTCCCTAACCCTGTCTATGCTGAACAGGCTAGGAGTCACTTTTTTGTCTTCCCTCCTCCTCTCCTTCAAATCTCTTGAAAACTGAGTAGAAGTAGCTGTTCAGTACCTCTGCTTTCTCAAAGTCCTCCTCCAGTTGTATTCCTCCCTCCTCCCTCAACCGTAAAATCCCTTGCTTAGCCTTCCTACTTTCCCCTCACATACTGTACCTAAAAAAGGTTTAATCTCCCCTTTTGGCCTGCCTAGCTATTTTCTCCTTAGTGTCAGCTTTAGCCCTCCTTATCTTCTACCCTGTTATGCTCTGTTTCTCATTATAAGCCCCCCCCCCCGTCCTCCTCCCTTTGTGTTATCTTATATTTTCTGAAAGCCTTCTTCCTTTCCCTTGACTTTGATTGACTTTGGGCCAGCTGCTGCTTGGGAGTCAATCAAAGAAAAAATTCAAAAAAGGTGTCAGAATTGAAAGTTCTGGCAGTCTTACAAGCAGGCACTCGATCTGCTTACCAGCCACAAGCATAGGAGGAGTCTCCAGTCATTGCCACTTGGATCAGTGTCCATGGCCATTGCCACACAGGGAAGCATCCTTGCAGCAGTCGATGCATTGACAGTCAGTGGCTGTTGCCACTAGGCGGAACTTCCATGGTCATTGCCACAAAGGAGAGGAAAGGATCCCTATCCTCTGATGATGCTAGGGGACAGGATTTGACTTTGGGCCAGCTGCTGCTTGGAAGCCAATAAAAAAAAAAATTCAAAAAAATGCAACAGATTTGAAAGTTCTGGCAGCCTTATAAGCAGACACTCGATAATGCGAACTTAATTTTTAATTTTTATACTTTAATGAGGTTTAATTGTTACACATGAATAAAATGGAATGTTTTTGAAAATTGTTCTACTAGTTAATGCTATCTGACTCAGATGTATGATGTATGAATTACATATGAACACCAACGAAGGTAAACTACAAAGCAATATATGAACAATTCATCAAAATTCACCTCTCATATGCACTGTTGGTTTATGCAAATCACCTATAAAGACATGCACAATTGAATTTCAAAGATTGAAGCTATGTACATGTAATGTACGTACTTCTATGACATTGACTCAGTTATTAGTGAGTGACTAACATCATAGTGTAAATATTACAAAGTTACGTAAATGTAGATCTACTGGTACAGCTACGTAATGTACCCCATAAGTCAAGAACATATCATGATGTGATACACATCAACCTAATGATCATACAGTGACAATCCTAGGCAAACTTAAAACCTTTATAAGTCCTGCCTTCAGCTGGAAATTTAGTCCCTATCTTGCTCATTATAAGCACTGTGAGTGGAGTCCTGTTCTTGTACCCCAGCCACCCCCAAAACCATCATACTGCCTGTGTCCAATGTATCAGTACCTTCTGTAAGACAAATGAATACCAAATAGGCAGTTTAGAAAACAGTTCCACGTTGAAGTACACATGTAGCAGACAGTGAATGGCTAGCTTACTACTTTGTTGGCTATTATGGGAAAAAACATGTTTTCCGTAGTACAGTATTCTTCATAGATGTAAGCATTCCAGCAGACTAATGTGCTATATATCTTTTACTAAAATATGTATCACCATTTCATCCACAGAAAACAAAAATGTCAGTTACCCAGCTTTTATAGCAATGTTAGATAAATTGGGAATATCTGATTAGTGGAAACTAGCAATGAAATATTTAACATACTAACATACTATTTGCCAGCAGATGGGCCTTCCGGTCTATCGAGTCTGCTCGAACCTCAGATCCCTAGTTGGGTGCCAAGGCTCTCCTCTCCCTTGTGTTCCAGAAACCCCTATCATCCATCCCCACCCCCCTGGGACAGGCCATCATCAGGTCATTAACATTTAATAAGTATGCCTGCTCAGCCCCATAGCATGCACCTCAATCCCTCACTCGCATTCTTGTCATGGAATGCTGGAATGTCTTGACCCCTTTTGATACTACCTGAGCTATTAAGTCCTCAGTTGGCATTCTGCTCTCCTTATCATTTTACTTGCCTTTTTCTGTTTACCTTGATACACTTCCATAGCCTTTTCTCTCAGTGTCTCCTCTTACATTCTGAATGTTACACTTTTAGCCTTTACCTGTTTTGCTACCTCTTTTGAGAACCGTAGTGGTCTGTTCTGTCTTTTACTTTAGCTTAGTTGCTTAACGCAAAGATCTGTTGCCTTCACTATACTGTCTTTTAGTCTGGCTCACTTTTCTTCCCCCCTCCAGCCTCTCCCCCCTTCACTTCCTTCATGAGGCATTCACACATCTTTTCTGAAATCCAGGACCTCCACCTACTGTATGTGTGGCTGGATTCAGCAGTTTTTCTAATATTGAACTATACTGCCTGATGATCACTGGTTCTCAGATGGCCACCCACAGTGACATCTGCAACTCTGATCCTGTCACTAAGTAAAAGGTTAAAAATTTCCCCATCATGACTGGGATCCTGAGGAATGCCACATACCGGGAGTATTGCTCTCCATGATGTTGCTTTCTCTGTCAGGGAAGACCTGAACCAGTGCTTCCTCTTGCTGACAGGCAGGAAGTGGCTGCTGTCTGAGTCACCTGTTGTCACTGTAGTGTTACTGAAGAACTGCAACCTTTGAACTAAGCAAGTGAGATAATAAAAATAAAAAAATTCACATGTGTCCCTGGAGACAATTCACATCCACACTAGTATTTGACATAGCACAACCCAGGTTGTCTTGGTAACAGATAATTATTGAATGACATTGTCTGTCCGAAAAAATTATGGAGCTGTAAGTTCATACATTTCCCAGTCAAATGGCACATTCCTGCTGAATGAGCAACTTATTTAACCCTTCAGGCAAACTTGGTGGCTATTTAGTAGCCTGTTCACCAAAGCATACTGTACATAAAAGGTTATTGATTGCAATTGGTTTACCCCCTGGTCAGTGGCATTGCAATACATGAGGCATAGATGAGTGTCTTCAGCACCTCACCAAAGTGTTAACCTAATTCATGCAACATTCCTGACTGTGGAGTACATCTAGTGCATCAAATGCTGTGTCATCCTCACTGCTTAAATAGATTGGCCCACTACACACACACACACAGGCATGTAATGGTAACATGGAATACATGAATTTGAAATTCTTCAAAGATTCTGTGGCATATACACACAGGAATCTTGTGTCCTTGAGAATGATTGGCAGTGCATCACACAGTGATACTTATTCATGAATAAACAGTGTAGCTTCTGCATCTTCAGGGTATTTCTGCCCATATAAAAATACAGTATGCTGCTTCCAGAACAAATCTATTTAAACATACTGCACTGAATGCCTCATGGTCAACAATGCACGTACAATGAATTATTGCATTTCCATCTTGAAGGTCAATAAGTTGATTGACGATTTCTGTTACTTCATAACAGCAGAGACAATTTATTACATCTTCCATGACTACGCATTTGCCACATGAATACCTGTACATAAAGTAAACAACACAACACTTAAATAAGGGTCAGATCCATATCTGCCTATGCTATGTCATCTCCAATGTCAGCAATTTCATTTCCTAGTCAACTTATGTTGGTGGACATGGCAATTCATTTTCTTCATCTCTCTGTCCCTGTAATCTGACTCCCCTCATGCTTCTGTGCTTTGCTCCCTCTGTTACATTGGTCCTGTTTTCAAAACAATCACTGTTACAGATATTGTTCTACAATCAAAGACTCTGAATGTGATAGTGTTATACAATATAGGACTATGGTGAAACAGGAAGTCATCAAGACTTGATCATAGACACTCATTCTCACATCAAGCAACCAAACCCACATAAACAAAGATATTTTTGAGTACAAGCACTTCTCAGATCAAAAAAACATTTTTTGAAACTCAGAGATGTATTGATATGACACTATTATTTAACAAAGAGACATCTCAGAGACACTATCTATCTATAACCCCCCCCACACACACACAACTTACCATTCTTGTCATACTGATTAGAACTGTCAACTTTAGTGAACTTTTCCCTTCCTAGTATCTTACCTGTTGTCTGAGTCTCTGGGTGTGGGCAATCACTGTGCTGTTCAGGCTACCTACATCCCACATAGGTTACTTAAATTTTTCATCACAGTAGAATTAAGAAGTTCCAACCCAAGAAAGCCATTCTGAATCTGGAAGGATAGAGGTGTCTCTCTTGTACATGCCTCCATCCACACAAGTGTGACCACATTCCACAATGCAGATAAACCCCACATACTTCCACAAGCCTTTAATCGATGGTTGATGAACCTACTATGTAGTTCCCTAACAATCTCTGTGACCATGCCAGGGTAACACTTCGTTGAAGGCCACTGTGAGAAGTCACATACTTCAGGGCCATCCACGGCTCTCTAAACATATCATGAACTACTCCTACAGCTTCCCTTGCAAGATCATCATTCCACATTCAGACAGCATAATGCTGCTTCCTACCTTCACCCTCTGCATATAGTGAAATCTAAGATCCTTGCTGAAACACCTGGAATGCATGGTATCAACTTATCAATCCCCTCCCTTGCCCCCTTGCTGAAACCACTGACTGTGGAATCTCCAACCAGTAACTTCCTCCTCATTGTCAGTGGCCTCTCTGCCTGTATGTAATATTTCATTACTGCTTTTACATGTAATAATTTGCAGTACAATTAAAAAAATCTTGGTAGGGTTCTAAATTACTAATTACAGAATTACCATGATGTGCCAGTTCTGCATATCTGAAGATCGCCAATTGAATATTGGTTTAAACTTTAATTATCAGTCTCATTTTTAGTCTGAGCAACTAGCCTAATGGCTGTGGTTGAATGCCTAAGGTTTCCACTGTATCTGTAAGCTCATCACCAGAACTGTCAAGGTCATCAGATTCATCAAAGTGATGAGTGTATGGTTCATAAGTAACTACTGACAAATCAAACAGTTAAATCACTGTCATATTCTCTACATAATTCCATAGATATGCTGAAGGATAAATACCATAAAAAATTGTTTTAGTTACACCACATTACTAAAGTTCTGCACACAGTACTGCTGCACTTAGGTTGGCTGAAAGCTTTGAAACATGTCATGTAAATTTAGCCATAATTACATAAGTACAGATCAAATTGTCATCAACTGTGAACCCTGTCAATGCATTATTCAATTTGCACTAGCACCCTCAAGATTTAAAAAGGCCTAAAACTATGATGTGGATTACTTGGGGGGGGGGGACTACAAGACTCAATCTGGCAACATCTTTCCATTTACTTCCTGTTTTCCAATGTAATCCCCACATTGTCCTCTTCTTCAGAATACCTCCCTGTTATCCAAAGACACCTCCTCCCTCTCTCCCATAAGTTAATCTTGGAGTCCATTACCAACCATTCACTCTTCCCTTTCCACATTATTTCTCATTGATGTCCTAAGACATTCCTTCCCCTGATGATCTCCTTTCACATAAGTTCTCCTTGGAGCCTACTGTCAAATGCCACCCCTCCTGTCAACCCTAACCCACAATAGTCTTTGACAGAGGCCAGCCCAAACTCTACAATAACTTACACATCCAGCATCCATACAAATATCTCAACTAATGTTAAAAAGGAGAAAAAACACCCATCTCATCCACACCAATGCCCCCCAGTTAGGAAATCACCAAAGATTATAAAGTACTGTATGTGGATAAAAATCTTTAATGAAGGGAGTCACATGATGAGGGGTGCGGAGTAGCTGTGTTTCTTGGAGCTCCGCTCGCTACCCGCCCAATTATACAGCTAATTTCCTCACCCAAGGCAAATTGTGGGAGTCATCGGAGTGTGGAGTGTTGGGGAAGGCAGGAGGATGGAAGCCTATGGAGGTGGAAATGAACCCCCCCCGAAGCACACCCCACCGGCAACACCGGAAAAAGCAGCTAAAAAATCGAAGGCCTCAGCCACGGCATCATCACAAGGAACTGGCAGTGCAGAAATATCGTCGGAGGAGCCGCTTACCTTATCTCGCTTCCTGGACGAAATCGCCCCACTAAAAGAAGCAATGCTGGGGGTGGCAAGTGAAATCAAGAGTATCAAGGAGTCGATTGCGGACCTCTCCCGCAAGGCATCAGATAATGAAGTGTAATTAAGTCCCTGGAGGGCTCCAGGGACAAGGTGGATGTGGCGATTGTTAAAACTTTGCAGAGGATTCAAAAGCTAGAAAATAAGGTGGAGGATTTGGAAGGTCGGAGCCGACGCAACAACATTGTGTTTATTGGCTTACCAGAGAAGGTAGCTGGGCAAGATCCTGTTAAGTTTGCCCAGAAGATCACGGAAAAAATTGTGGGGCCTTCACCTTTTGGGCCCAAGTTCACAGTCGAGAGAGCTCACAGGGCACTTCGGCCTTTACCACAGCCCGATCGACCACCAAGGCCGTTTATAGTGAAGTTCCTTAATTATCAAGAAAAGCAACTGCTTGTGGACAAAGTGAAGGAAGAGAAGGAGGTTTATTGGGAGGGGACGCGGATCAGGATAGTACAGGACCTTCCATTCTCGGTCTGTCAGAGAAGGGTGGAATTTCACCCGTTGGTGAAGAGACTGATAGCTGCTGAAATTAAGTTCAGAATGGGGTATCCTGCGAGGTTACAGGTCCCAATTGGCAACGAATGGAAAACCTTTGAATCTTTGGACTCTGCATCCATGGCACTTCGGGAAGCTTTTCCGGCATTATTTAAGGAGCCGTGATTTGGGTCAAGAGTGGCTTATTATCCCATGTGACCATTTTCCAGAGAAGGAGGAAGATATATTAAATAAATGAACAATGTTACATAATACAGTGTGAGACGTTGTTCGGCATGGGACTGGCTAAATTGCTTTAGTCTATAAATGGGATGGGGTGCAGAATGAAGATGAATGATTATTCCCCAGGCACCTCTTTGTGGGCAATAATATGGCCCAGACTCTGTGAAACCGATGGTTGGATGGGGCCTATGGGACTATTACTGACTGATTACATATATAATCTGGGGTTTATGTTGGGAATGTTCCCCCACCAAACCCCTCGGCCTTATGGCTTCAATTACTTTATTTGTTCTGATGGTTTCATTTGGTTTTAGTAGATAATGGGGTGCGATATATTGTTATGGGGGTAAAATGACTTTGGTATTATGAGAATTTTAATAGTCCATGCTCTGAATAAGTTTTCAGGGAGCAGTTACTTTAGGAATGGGACTACAAGATCAATATTTGGCAGAGGTGATGTCCGTATATGTACTAGGGTGAGTGCCTACTTGGGAGGTGGGTGCTGGAGCGGAGCACCTGGGAATGGGCTGAGCTTTCTGACATCACGGGCCATAGTGCAGCGCTTGGGGGAGGGATGGATGGAAGTAGGGGTGGAGAAGGGAAAGGGGAAGGCTATGGGGGAAAGGTGGATTGTTAATTGGGGGTAAAGGTGGGGGGGGGCCACAAGGCAGTCTTATGGTTTCTGGGCAGTTGGGCATGGAAAACGATATATCAACTATGTTTTCACTAGGTATGATGGGACCTGACATGGACATCAAATTTGGCACTTGAATGTTAAAGGGGCAAGGCTAAGCTGAAACAATATAAAATCTTGAAGCATATCGGTTATGAGGATAAAGGTGGCTTTCTTCAGGAAACACACCTATTGCAGGAAGAGGGAAGAATATGAGAAGAATGCAGATTGGGGAAATATTCTCTTCTCAGGGTACAACTAATAGTAGAGGGTAATGATTTTAGTACATAGACAAGTACCCTTCTGTCCCACTAAAGTGGTGCAGGATAGAAAAGGTAGATTTGTTTTAGTTAAGGGTAAGCTCTACAGTCTGGAAATTCTGTTGGGATCGGTGTATGGCCCAAACTCAGAAAGTCAGGATTTTCTAGCAGTATTGCAAAAGGCACTACTACCATTTGCACATCTCCCTATCATAATAGGAGGTAATTTCAATCTGGTTTTGGATCCCATGCTAGACAGGTCCAATTGCAATCATTTAGCCTTTACTCCGGCCATTTTGGCTTTAATGATTTGCTAACTCGTTTAGGCCTGGGTGATGCTTGGAGGGTGCTCCACCCTAAAACAAGGGAATACACTTTCCTTTCTCAGGTCCATGGCTCAAGATCCCATATTGATTATATGTTAGTTTCCCGGGGGTTGCTTAAAGGGTTGGTAGGGGCCGAAATTGTGGTAGCACCCCTCTCTGACCACTCTATGGTGGAAATGGTGGTTGCCTTTCCTTCTACTACCCGAAGGGGCGGTAGGTGGAAGGTAAACAACCAATTGTTGAGGAGCCCAAAGTTGGTCAAGGATTTGTCCTCGAAGATAGAAGAATTTATATCGACCAATACAAGGGAGGAGGTAAGGCCTGATATCCTCTGGGCGACTTTTAAGGCATATATTAGAGGGTTGCTGATTAGTCAGGCATCTAGAAGAAAGAAAGAGACCAATTCTACAATTTTGGACTTGCTGAACCAAATTAAGGTCCTACAAGATGCCCTGGCTGTCAACCCCCGAGAAGAGACAGAAGCTAAGTTAATCCAAGTTAAAAATACTTATCTTAAATTGTTGGGTGACCAGGCAGAGTTGGCAATCATTAAAACAAAAGCCAATTACATTGATCAGGGTGACAAGCCTGGAAGGTTTTTGGATAGAAGGCTGGCTCAAATGGAAGCTTCTCATCTGGTAGAGGGATTATGGTCGGAGCAGGACAGGTCCATCAAGACAAGCCCGGATGACATAATTCAGATTTTTAGAAGTTATTATGAAGATCTTTATGGTCCTATGAATGCTCCCCCGAGTCCGGAAAAAATTTTCTCCTACCTGGAGGGAGTATCCCTGCCAAAGCTAGGGAGAATAGAGCAGGAGATCCTGATTGCGTCCATTACTTACGGGGAAATAGAGAGGGTAATCAAGAACTTACCAAATGATAAGACACCTGGCCCAGATGGGTTTTCACCAAATTTCTACAAAGTTTTCTCCCCCTCTTTAATCCCCATGCTAGCTAAACTATTTCAATATATTCTATCGGGAGCAGTGGCGGATAAATATATCTTTGAGGCTCTTATCGTGGTGTTGCTTAAGCCAAATAGGCCTCCAGAGAAGCCTGATAGTTACAGGCCCATCTCCCTTTTAAATTACGATATAAAAATCCTAGCCAAGATACTTGCAGACAGGATGAGAAGAGTAGTGCCAGGGCTGGTAGGGGCAGAGCAAGTTGGTTTCATGCAAGGCAGATCATCAGCAGATCATTTTAGGACTCTTGCGCATGTCTTCTCGGCGTCTGAGGGGTCAGTAATACCTTGGGTGTTGGTCTCCTTGGACGCCGAGAAGGCATTTGATAGGGTGCATTTGGGGTTTTTATTCCAGGTATTGAGTGCATTTGGTTTTCCAGAAATTTTTATTGACTGGATTAGGGCCTTTTATACCGACCCGACGGCCAGAATTGTTTGCAATGGGGTTATATCTTCACCTTTTCGATTACAAGTTGTCACAAGGCAGGGATGCCCCTTATCCCCCCCCCCTTTTTAATTTATATCTCGAACCGCTAATTAGGCATATAATCCTGTCAAAGGAGATTAAGGGTATCCAAATTAGGGAACATACCATTAAAGTGACAGCATTTGCTGATGGTCTGCTGATTTATATTGCCAAGCCAGTATCTTTGATCCCTGCACTATTAGAGATCATTAGGGAGTTTAGCAGGTTAGCCAATTACAAATTGAATCAAGGCAAAACTGTGGTGTATCCCCTAAATAATAGGGTCCTTAAGTCGGATGTGACCAAATTTGGTTTGGAGTGGAGCCCTAAATCTCTGAAATATTTAGGCCTCACCTCAACAACTAATCTCGAAAGATTTCGTAGCCTCAATTTAGACAACCTGGTACGTACCGTAGAATTAGATCTGAAAAGGTGGGCCCATCTACCCCTTTCCCAGTGGGGCAGAATAAATGTGGTAAAGATGAATGTATTCCCTAGGTTATTTTATCCACTGTGCAATCTTAACATTTGGATTCTGCTAGCATGGTTCAGGAAGTTACATGGGCTCTTGGCCGATTTCATTTGGAATTACAAGAGGGCCCAGATGGCCTATATTAAATTGGCGGCTCCAAGAACCCAGGGCGGCCTGAGGTTGCCTCAGTTTACGTTGTATTTTTGGGTGGCCCACGTGAACAGATATGGTAGATGGATGTTCTCATCTGTACATGGCTCTGTGGGGGACTACCTTCCACTCTGGGTAAATCTGGAAGTCAGTTTGATTAAAGCTTTGGGATATAATCCGGAAGCCTTATTATATAATAACCTAAAATCTGTACCTCAACTTAAAAATACGCCCATCGGGGTGTCCCTTAGGGTTCATGATCAAATGTGTAATTTTCTGGGTTACAAATACACTTTGGATGGCTCCCAGCCAATCATAGGCAACCCACAATGGCGCATTGCTAACCGGATGATTACGTCCAGCTGGTTGCCTGAGCTGGGTGAGTGTAGATGGGCAGATCTTCTTAATGAGGAGGGTAAACCGCATACGGTAACTAAGATAATGCATGAGTTTAAATTGTCAGGCAGGGTAATATTCAAAATATACCAACTAAGACACCTCCTGGTGCAAAAATTGGGGGCAAATGATCTGGCTGTGTCTCGTGGAGACCTATGGTCGGAACTCAAGCCAATCATAGGATCCCCACATGCAATCTCAAAGATATACAAAGTGTTGTTTTGGCAGGTTGTTAAGGATAATATAGTTCCTGCTTCATATTGGGCCAAGGCCTTCCCTGATGGTACATTTGACTGGGCCAGGATCTGGGGGATTGTTATAAATATTTGCGATTGTCTTAGATTAACCTAATTCAAGATTTTACATAATATCTATTATACGTCCCAGAAATTAGTGGACATGAAGATATTGCAGGAGTCCAAATGCTGCAGATGTGGCTCAAAGGAAGCTGATCTGTTGCATATCTTCTGGAATTGCCCAAATGTTGCTCCGTTGTGGAAAGATATAAAGAGCAGAGCGGATCCTCTGTTGGGAATAGGGGAACTGTTCACACCTGAGGTTTGCATATTGGGGGACCTGTCCTGTTCCCCGGTTAGGTTGAAGAAGTATCATATAACCATGATCTCTATCACTGTAAAGAGATTAGTTCTCAGACATTGGAAAGACTCAACTAGAATTGGATATATAGAATGGTTGAGAGAGTTGTTAATGAATCTCAGGATTGAAAGGACAATAGCAATACTGCAGAACAGATTGCCCCTTTATGACAAGATTTGGTCCTGGCTAGAAGTGGCCTATGCTTAGTGTTCTGGTGTCGGTATCCATGTCATTTAGTTTTCTCATGGACTGCCTTGTGGGGGTTGGAGGTGGCCCTTTCTTTTGGGGGAGGGGGCCAGGGTGTGTGAGAGATATGAGTGTTCAAGGGTCTGCAATTGAAATTGACTGCATAGCAATTTGAGGCCGGTTAGTATAAACCCCTGAGCCTTATACTGGTATCACAGATGTATTATTACTTTGTACCTTTTATTTTTTTTAAGTGGGAGGGTGGGAGGTTTGGGGGTCAGGCTTGCTGGACTATGTTCGGTCATATGTATGTTTGTTTTGGGAAATATCCTGTAAGCCTCTGTACCTCCATTGTGGGTAAATGCCAATAAAAAGTTAATGGCAAAAAAAAAATCTTTAATGAAAAGCTCAACCTCTAGTACCATAATAGTCTCACTTCAGGGCCTGAATACTGCCACTCTGGCCCAGAAGTGTTTGCAATCTTACATGAGAGAGAGAGACTACTTGTCTTCAGCAAAGTTGATGACACTAGCAGTGGTATGCTTCTTTATGGTCTTAAATCACATTATTGTGAATGTTTCAGGAGTTTCTTACTGCAGTTGATATGGGTAGTGTTACTTCTAGGGCTCTGGTGGCTAGGGAGAATTAGGTTTCTGTTTCATTGAACTGCTAATTTTTTTTCCACTTGCCATAGCAGGAAAGCATTTGATCATTGCACAGACCTGCACTATGCTAAGGGCAGTGAATTAAGCCTGAGGATATGTCCCATAAATAAAGACAAAGGTACTCCAGGAGTGGATGAGAGTTAACCAAGCAACCAGGTCTGCAACATCTACTCAAGTCAAAACAGATCTGTGTGATAAATGTTCAGTGTTGAAATTGGGAGCTGTGTATAGGGGATTAAGGAAAGGTAGTGGACCAATTATGGAAATGGGTGTATGGCATGGAGCGGTCAGAATGATGGGATTTCAAGGGAGAGTGGAGTAGGTCAAGGCAGTAGGTGTCAGTTAATCCCTGGATGAAGGAATATCTAGTGAATAGGAGTGTCATATGGATCATTGAGGTAAATGTCTCATTAGTTGAGGCTGACAGTTGCCAGTATGAAGGAAGTGGATTTTGTAGATAGTGATTAGGGGGAGTATACAGGACTGTGCATTTCCAATTGTCTTGTGATGGATCCAAGAGTTGAAGGTACTGTTTAAACTGATTTATAAGATGGCTTGAATCAAACAACTAATCTGATTGGTCAAAGCTGGTCATAATCCACACATTAATTTAAATTACCTCACAGATCAAATTTAACTTTATTTTTTCCTACTTTCTTTACTCTTAAAACCATTACATCAGTGCAAAAACACACTCAAGGGTTTGTGGTAATTCTATAAATTAGTGCACTTCCAAAGTGTTTGAATGTACTCAGCTGCACCTCATGCCTCACATCCTACCAGGCGCTAGCAGTACTTTAGCAGTATAGCACACCCTATCATGTACTTTTGCTTACTTTCAGTATTAATTTTTTTTCATACATTATCTATTGTTTACTGAAGTTTTCTTTTTTTTTACTTGATAAAAAACTGTTTTAGACAGGCAATAATGCACTCTTGTGTATAGGTTGCACATGAGGTTACCGCACACTCAGTGAGTTGACTATTCAATGTATGTTCAGACCTAACACATAATAGCCATTAGTGTGTAGTACAGCCAGAACAACTGGCACTCCATCATGTGTTTTTCATTAAATAACAACATTATATGTAGTATGAAGCTACAGTATATTATTTATTTTATTTATTTAAATTTTGATGACCGGGTGGGCCCTCTGAGACAGTTAAGTCCCTTTTTCAGAGGCGACAGAGGGAGTCAAATGTTCCAAGCATAAGAAAACAGTACAGATACAGATAATTATATACAAATATCATTGGACAGTTACATACATTCATGGACTAGACTAGACATCCCATTCATTTGGAGAAAGTACAAATTACAGAGGTCAATTGCAACGTAGGTGAACAAACAGTAAGATTGATACGAGCATACACTATAATTGTAGTATATTCAATTAGTACATAAGTACAGAGTATAGACAATTGGCTGTGTACAGACTCACAGCCCTAGACATTGATCATACACACCAGGAGAGTATAGGCAAGCAGGTGGAAATGTTTAGAGAAGATTAGGTACAATTCCCATTACAGACAGGAGGCTTGTAAAATATTTCCCTATATTGTCTTTGGAAGAGAGTAATGGTCTTGCATGAAAGTAGTGAGAGTGGGATGTCATTCCACTTTTGTGGTGCTGCAAAGGAGAAGGATCTTCTTCCAACAGCTAGGCAAGTCTTGGGCAGACCCTGCATCAGTATACATTCCAAATGAGGATTGAGTGACAATGACATATGCAGACATGGGGTAGCGTGTCCTTTTTCTTCTTTTTTCACATGAAAATTTGAGGAAATATTTGTACTTAGAAGTAATGAAACTCAGATTGAGACAGAAGACAGATGGCAGACATATAGGAAGAGAGACCTGCTCAGAAGTCTACCTGTTTATTTAATTATTTTTTTTATCTTGATGAAATTCTGCCTGCGTCATACAGTACAGTGTTCAGGCAGGATGCAGAAAGAGTTTGGGAATGGGAAGAGTGGCCAGGGAACATGGACTAGGATGATGGTGGTGTGAAGAAGAGAAGAATGCATGAAGAATGAGGGTTTCCAAGTTGATGGGGAATGAGAGAGTAGGTAATCCAGTATGACAGGTTGATAGGGATCCAGATGTAACATAAGAGATGCATAACTAGAGAAAGAGGATCTCTAGATTTCCTTTAAGGGAGGTGTCTGCAGAGAAGAGACTGTAGTTCATCTATTTAGGGAGATAGGGTGGAGAAGTGGTTGAATATGGATGGAATCCAGGATGGGATGTGTCCCAAGAGCTATAGTGGGTGCGATGTTGAAGGTGACTGGGGATGAAGGATAGAGGAGTGTGTAGGAGGGGGCAGTCTATGGAGTGAAGATGGGTGGGAACTTGTTGGATGAGGGGACCATGGCAGTAGGAGGCATTGAGGGTGTGTTATTAAAAGTCATAAAGGGTGGTATGTAGTATCAAGGGCTATAGAGGCATCTAGGGTATGGCATGGGACATTGAAGGGATTCTGTGTATTAACTGTTGGGCCATGGTGGGCAACACCAGAAGCACAGTGTAAGGACATTGTGCCAGCATATGGTACCACGGAAGGAGGTTATCCTCTTTGAAATGCATCTACATCAAGTAAGGGTAGTGTCAGGTGGCTGTGAATGGAGTACGTAGTGCGGCTGAACACCTTCCTTCCCAAGTAACATAATGTCTGGAAAGAGGTGGGATGCCAAGGGATGAAGTGCAATGGACAAGCAATGACCACTCACATCTGGAACCTCCCTTGCCATGTATGATTCCTCTCACCAAGCCCCACCTCCCATCTGTGTGCATTCATCAGCAGTGACCTACCTCCACATTTCAGCCACCCACTCCCACTACATGCATCAGTTCTCCTCCACTCCCCCCAAAAAAATATGTTGCCCCCCAACCATCTGCATAGAAGGAACACCTTTCTAACAAATCCAACTTACAGTTCACTACCTTGCAATGTTCTGGCTGGAAAGCAGTCACATTTACATAACACTGCCCCCCCATCCAAAAAAAATATGGCAGCTATGTGTAAATATACTACTATCAGTATCATCATTCATTCACCACAGAACTTTCAAATACACATGCATGACAAGATATAATCAATTATATTTGCCAAAACTGACAAATGATCTGATGTGGATTTATTTATGTAACTGTCTACTGAAAATGTCCTTATATAAATACCCTTGTTTCATACACTTTTCACTGCTATACAGATGGTACAGGAGTTCCAATTTCACTGTTCAGAAAATCAGAAACAGGTTAAGTGTTCAAATATTTACATTAATACACTGATTCACATTTCCTTATGTACTTTGTCAGAGCACTTCTCAGAGAATGAAAGTCCTAGCTGTTGCTGTCACTTCCTCCAAGGCTAATAAGAAACAGCCGATTCTCACTCATTGGATGTGAAGGAGCACGTCTGTGAGGATAGTACTGGGAGCGCGGTGGTGCTGATGATGTCCCATGAATCCTGAATCTGTTTTTTCATTAACTGACATCATATAGATTTGAGCTTCAGTAAACTCACATATTTCTTTTAGACTGAATTGCTGACAGCCTACGAAGTGAGTACTGTACTTCAAGAAATCACACTGCATAAAGGTCAGATGAGACATCTTTCAGCTTCAGAATTTAAACAGACCCTAATCAGCAGCTAACTCAACTGCATCCAAAAATATCAGTTTAAAGGGAGAACCTGCTCCTTAAACTGCAATAGTTTAAGTCCCTTTAACTTAAAATTTTAAGAACACAATTTTACAGTCTCACAAAGATTCACAGATTCATAGACCCTAAACAGAAGGCTGTGAGTCAATGTTCAAATCTCTTTCCTGTGGCACGGGCTGGATTATAAGCAGCCAAAATGTGAAAAATAACATTATTACATAATGTCAAATTTCACGAATTTTTGAAAAATGTAGAATTTTGTGATAATTGTTTGGAAGCTATAACCATAAATGTTGCCTAGTCATACACCTGAGCTGGAGAAGGAAGAAGAATCAGCCTTCATTTAGTGATTTTCATACACACTGTATTCCAAACCACCTTACAAGCAATGAGAGACTGGCATTGAAATGACTGAATGTACAGTGGCAGCCATTTAACACATCAACAGCCATTCATAATCTTGGCAATTGCATGAACTAGTTTATGGTAAGGGGAATGTTGGTCACAACACTGGGGCAAAACCGCTGGTCTTGCAAAAGATGCCTTGGGTTCTTTTACTTCCAAATGGCACCCACAAGGACTGCACCAGAGATGGGTAGAAAGGACCTTGGTTTAATATCTCATCCAAAGGACAGCACACCCTGACAGTACAGCACCCCACAGTACCGTACTCAGATGTCAGTGCTTATGGAATGAGCCCGGTCCCAGAGTGGGGTGAGAACCCATGACTGTCTGCCCCAGAGGCTGACATGCTACTAACTGAGGCTGAGCAAGAAGGGAGCATTCATTGGGTTATCCATAGTAAAAGTTGCAAGAGAGAGAGAGAGAGAGAGAGATGGAGGGGCATTGCAAGGCTTGCATGCCAGAGCAGTTGAGGCAATTCACTTGCCTGCAGTGGAGATCAAATGAATGTGATGAAGAACCACGCACTGTAGCTGGAGGAAGGAGCTTGTTGTTGTCTGAATTAGATATGATAGAAGAAAAACAGTTGGTTCAACAGCACAAAGGCACGCAAATATCGTAGTAGCTTCAAAAATAGCAACTTGTTTATTACAAAAATCACCCCCAGGCACCAATAACATTAATGTTTCATGCCGCCGTGGCACTTTTTCAAGACGTCTTCAAAAATCGCCAGGGCGGCATGAAACATTGATGTTATTGGTGCCTGGGGGGTGCTTTTTGTAATAAACAAGTTGCTATTTTTGAAGCTACTACGATATTTGCGTGCCTTTGTGCTGTTGAGCCAACTTTTTTACTTCTACTGAGTCTCTGTTTAGTGTGGCTCCAGCTCACATCTCCTGAGCTGTGTTTGTTTATGTTTGCTTCTGAATTAGATATGGAACAAAATACAGAAAGTGGAACACTCAGATAGCAAAATAAATGCCAACTGCTTTGCAAACGTTATATATTTATTTCTAATGAAAATCATTTCTCACAGTACAAAAACTATGCCATGACACTTAGTGGTGTTCTACACTTTGTCAGGAGACTTACATTGGGATTAAATGAAAAATAAGTTCTGAGGACATGAAGGGAAAATTCAGTAATTATGGATGTTTGTAAGGGTACAGATCCACAGGGATCTTCTCCACAGTATTCATGGCTCATTGGCTTATGAGTAAGGACAGCAGGTAATGAGGAAAGCTAACTCTTACGAAAAAGTCTGTTAATAAAGAGTGAATCTTCTTTTTTTCTGGCCATATAGAAGGCATTTTGCGGCACAGAGTTCCTGCATACTGAAAACTGGCTGCAGGTGTTCCAAGAGGAAAGAGCTACTGGTCATGTCAATCAATGAGGCAATGAGGGAGAGTCAAACTAAAGGACAGTGGAGGCAGTTAGTGCAGTCATCATCATCATTGTCAGGATTTAGATCCTTGGGTTCACCAAGCAGAGGACAGCACAGCTGGGCAGCACAAGAGTAGTTGACACCCAGGAGGCATACAGCAGCATAAAGGGACACTCTTGAATGCAGATCATTGGAGAATCACACCCAACAAAATGTACTGTACTGGCCTGAGAGTCTGATGTATTGGGATTTCCAGGACATAGAGATCTGGTGGGATGGGGGATGAAAATGACTTGTGTACCAAGAAGGAGGCAGTCTGGAAGGGTAAGGTCTGACAGGAAAAGAAGTAGATGGTTCTTTTTTTAAAGGAGAGTATCACTATGATGAACAAGGAGAATATCAGAGAAGCAAGAAGTTTTACTGAGTTCATTTTATTTCGCTCAGAGAAAAAAAAGCAGGGTAAAATAGTTCCTCAGGTAGGAATTACGAGACTAAAAAGTTCAGTTCAGGTAATCATTCTATTTGTGATAAATGCTTTGTGAATATTAAGTTCTGGGGGTGCTACTGAGCAGCCAAACACTAAGCAGCTCTTCACTTCAAGCTCCAGAAAATAATATTTTACATAGAAAGTTAAAACCTTTCTAGGCAACTTTTATCACCACAAACTTACTTGTTTCATTGGAGAACATTACAGATCATAAGACTGTCAAGCCAAAGTTAGTAGAAGCAGCCTCTGCAGGCTTTTTTTCAGCCAAAAGGATGATAGCATGAAGGGAGGCCTGCACAACATGCCAAAGCAGGGACCTGGAATGAAACAGCAGCAGGACAGGTGACAATGGCCACTGTGACTACAACTTTGTGGCAGTTGATTAAAACCATCCAGGTGCTTGACAAAAAAATGTGACTCTTTCCCTCTGATGGTATCATCCCTGGAGACAAAAATGGATATAATGAGACTGACTGTGGGATGGGCAGAGACCTCCATTACTCAAAATATAGATGCTGCTGCTAAGCTCATTAAGTAGAATTCATACGATGTTATCATGTACTTTAGCTGTATGGTCAGTTTTGACCTGTTCTGCCTATACTTTAATCTGGTAACAGCATTCTTTATTGTATTTGCCCAGTGCTGATATGAATTAGTCCATGGTGCCACAGAAAAACCAGAGGCTCAGGCAATGCATTCCACCATGCCATCACATGTTGGGAGAACCAGCTACCTCTTTGATTTTTGCTGCAGTTCCCACCACTTAATTGGCACTGGTGACCCCAATTTGTAGTAACATCAGGTCTTTTTTTGAGTCCTATACATTCCCAAAGATCTGGTTCCCTGCAAGTCCTGTACACCAAGCACATCTCTCCTCTAAATCTCCTATCTTGCAATGAGAAAGACCCAGATCTTGCAGTCTTTCCTCATAGGGTAGGTCCCTCAATCCTTTTATCATCTTTGTTGCTTGCCTCTAGACTGTCTCCATCTTCTTAACATCTCCCTTAACCCTAGGCATCCAGAAACTACCTGCATATTCCATGTGTGGGTGAACAAGTGACACATTAAGTGGGACCACTACTTTCTTAACCCTACTCTTTATTTTCTTCTTTATGGAAGCTATGATACCATAGGACCTTTTTGTAGCAAGTGTACATTGACTGGTAAATTCCATATTTTTAGAGATCCAGATTTATAAACCTTTCTCTGTCTCTGTCTCTGTGGCTAATATACTAAGCCCATTTATGCTGTATACATAGGCATGATTTTTCTTACCCAGGTGCATGATTTTACATTTTGCCATATTAAATCTCAGTTTCTTATTTTCTGCCATTTTTTCTAATATGTCTATGTTTGCTTGAAATGATTTTGCATTATTTTCAGTTAATACCACTGCTCCCAGTTTTATATCGTTTGCAAATTTTGCTAGCCATGTCTTAGAGTTACAGTTCAGAGAGGCTATAAGAATGTTAAACAAGACAGGACCAAGAACAGATACATTTTGTACCCCTCAGGACACAGGGACCCAGCCAGAACTATACCCCTTTACTCAAACTCATTGTTTCCTTGTTCCCAACCAAGCTGTAATCCATCGAATAATACATCCATTTAGCCCTATTTCTCTCAATGTGTTTATCAGTTCCTGGTGTGACACACTATCAAAAGCCTTTTTGAAATCTATATATAATATATCCATCAGTAAATTTTTATCTAGGGCTGCAGTTACTTGTTCGAAGAAGGAGAGCCAGTTTGTTAGACATGTCCTCTCTCTTGTAAACCCATGTCTTTGTGTATCTAAGTGCCCCTCATCCTGTATGTGCTTTTAAATATAATCCTTGATAAAGGATTCTAAGATCTTGCTTAAAATACTAGTCAGGCTAATAGTCTGATAGTTTAAGCATACAGATTTGTAACTTGTCAGTGTCAGTGGCTCAGTAGGTAGCACACTCACCTCTGAGGCCGGGAGATCAGGGGGCTGTGGATTCAGTTCCCACATCTGGCACTTGGGTTAATATCCTAGTACTGACACTGTAGTGCAGCAGGAGAGGGGTACTGCACTTCTGAGGCGCCGTCTTTCAGATGACATGTTAAACTGAGGTCCCATCTGCCTGGACTGGTGGTAGATCAGGTGGATGTTAAAGATCCCATGGCACTTATCAAAAAGAGTAGGGGAATTTCCCCGGTGTCCTGGCCATATTTCCCTCATCACTAAAAAAATACCACCAACAGCTTAATGTGGTTCAAGGTCAGTTGCCATTCATCTGTATCCCCAACCCCCGGATCGTGCCTGAAAATATGCAGGATTTGTCTAGTGCACTTACCCAGTCAACAAAAACTAAATAAATAAATAAAATAAAACCTTTTTTATGTATTGGAACAACATGAGCCATTTTCCAGTCCTCTGGTATCTCTGCCTCATCTATAGAAGATTGAAAACTAGCCTGGATGGGATAACATAAGACCATTGCCAGTTCTTTTAACAGCCTAGGGTGCAGATTGTCTGGTCCTGTGGACTTTGTTGGTTTCAGACTAGCTAGTTTATCTTTAACCATCTCTGGAGTTATTTTTAGGGTACCGTGAGTATTGCCTTTAGTGTCCCTTTGTAATGTAGCCCCTTTATGGTAAACACATTCAAAATACTTATTAAATTGCTCTGCCATTTCCTTACAATCAGTTATTATCTCTTTCCCTTGTAGAAGTGGTCCCACATTGTTGTTGTTATTTTTTAGAAAGCCACATAGTTATAGAAAGCTTTATGATTGTCAGAGACTTTATTTACCAGATAAAATTTAAAGTCCATTTTGGCTTTTTTTGCTGCCTTTTTCAATTCCCTCAGTCTCTTATAGTATTTGTCTTTATATCTCCCAGTCCCTGCCTTTTTATATTGCTTATAAGCCCTATTTTTCCTTTTTATTCACTTATTTTTTTTAAGGTAAACTACGCTGGGATCTTGCCCTTTGTGTTATATTTTCGTTTTATTGGTGCATTAGCTTCACGTATCTCATGGAGGAATTCTTTAAGTACTAACAGCTTGCAGGGTGCTTTTAACTCCACAAATTGCTTTACCCAGTCCCAGTCATTTACCTTATTTTTAAGTTGCTCATAGTTCACCTTGTTATAATTCATAATTTTATTAACCCCCTGTTGTATACATGTATTAATTTTTATATGAAATGTCATCACATTATGGTCACTTCCTAATAGAGGTTCCCTAATCTTGTACTGCTTTAATATGACCTCTATATTGCTAATAAATAAATTCAAAATATTATTTCTTGTTCCTTCTTCAACATGGTTCAATAATATAAGTGAGTCTAATACTTCAAGGAATGATGCCTCTGCTACTGAAGAGGGTACATCGATTCCAGGGAAGTTAAAGTCACATAAGATCAACAGTATTCTAGATGGATTTAGATTTCCAATTTGGGCAATAAATTCCATTGTCCTCTGATGGTTTAATGAGGGGGGTCTATAATATACTCCCACAGTAATCTGTTTCTCCCTGGGGGGGGGGATTAACTTTACTAAAAGAAGTTTGAAATCTGATTCAGGGGAGACATTTATTTCACAGAGCTCAATGTCATTTCGAACATACAGGGTCACCCCTCCCACATTTTTATCTTCTCTGTCTCTTCTAAACAACTGATATCCTTTGATATTTGTCCCCCAGTCATCCTTTTTCCACCAAGTTTCTGTAATTGCACATAATGCAATATTGTCTTTGTTTGGAAATGGTATACTGCAACAAAGATAAATGACAGTCAAATATCAGTCTCAGAAAGGGAAAAAAAAATTAGCAGGTTGATCAGTTTACCAGAAGATGCAGAAGTATATGGCAGTTTGGAATTTGCTGGGTCCCTGTTACTGATGGCCCTGGGACTTTTGAGGTATGACCCACTGCTATCACTGGAAATAGCCCTTAGAATAACTCTTTGATGGGCAGCAGTTATGCTATCTTTCTTGAGGAGCTACCTATTATCTGAACAAGATTGAGGGATGGTAACCACAACAGTAAGAAGGTGCTGCAGGCAGCTTTATGGTGAAGTGGACATTTTCTTGCCTCCCGATCTATTATACAGCACCCAATAGCACAGGAAAATGTTTGATGGGGTAGTGAGTCGCTAATGGTAACTTAAAATCCAACAGCAACTACTGTTGCTGGCACATCTGTGTGTTGTATGCAATGGGCAATCTTTCCTCTTCAATGAGCCAAAAAATGCAGAGAAGCTGACCAGCAGAACTGAGAAGGACGCCGGAGTATGAGATGCATCTGAAGGAGAATAACTGGACTATTACGGACTCTGCCTTCATGAGTAAGCCAGAACATGCATTAGCTGCAATTTCATAATGATCTTTTAGTATTGAGCATTGTACATGGGAAGTTTCAACTCTTAGGACTCTGAGGGAGGCATTCCTATTTTGTGTGAGTCGAGGTGTGAATCTTACTATGGCAAGACCATCTGTTTAGAAGATGGTGGATTTCCCACCGTTTTACCTTCTTCATGCCTTTTCAGCTGGAAACGCTTTGTGCTGTGAAGGAGCCCCCTACATGCACACAGACTATGCCATACAACATTATGCACACTGATTTTACTCCCTTAGGACTGTTACATAATATAGTTCTATGTGGTATTGTGGCTGTTTATAGTAAGATCTGACTGGAGTTGAATCTTTTTCTTATTATCTCTCTCTTTTTACTGTTTAACTGATTGTACATGACACTCTGCTGTTCTACTGTTTTTGCAGGCTGTGGGACATAATGTCTCCCAACATAGAGGTGTCGATAGGGAGAAGGGCAGGGGTAAATGGAGAAAGTGACAAAGGCAAGAAGGACAGGGATGGGGCAAAAGGGAGTAAGGCCATCAGGAAATGGAGAGTAATGAGTACCAATGCCCATAGTCTGGGCAGCAAGCTCCCTGAGCTGATGGCCTTAATGGAAGAGGGATGCCTGGATATCGTAGCAGTCACAGAAACATGGTACACAGAGAACCATGACTGGGATGTTAACATACCAGGGTACATAACCTACAGAAGAGACAGGCAGGGGAAAAGAGGGGGAGGAGTAGCTCTCTATGTAAAGGAAGGGATAAAAGCAACTGAACAAAAGAGTAAACAGGGAGGAGAGGAGGCACTGTGGGTCACCCTGGAGACTGGAAAGGGCACCACAATTCGCACAAGGGTTGTGTACAAACCCCCATGTGAGGGGGAAGGAATGGACAAGGATATGATAGAAGGCATTCTTAGTATGGCAGAGAAAGGGGAGATACTGTTGATGGTAGACCTGAACATGCCAGATGTTAACTGGAGCACATTTGCTGCAGCCACATCCAAGAGCAGGGCCATTCTTGATGCCCTACAGGTGGCAGGCATTAGACAGCTAGTTCAGAACCCACTGTGAGGGAGCAATCTTAGACCTCGGACTCTCAAACGGGGCAGTGAGAGGATCTCAGATCTAGAAGTGGGTTGCCATCTGGGGACAAGTGACCATCAAACAGTGTGGTTCATGTTAAACTCAGCTACAGAGTCAAGCCATACAAAAGTGAGGGTACTGGACTTTAGGAGGGCTGACTTTGGCAAGATGGGAGAATGCCTCAGAAAGCACTAGCAAACAGGCTAGAAGGAGGTGTGGAGCAACAATGGGGAATTATCAAACTGCCATCACAGAGGCAACAAGCCTTTGTGTGAAGCAAATAAACAAATCCAAACGAAATAAAAGCCACTATGGTTCTCAAAAGAGGTGGCTGTGAAAGTCAGGAAGAAAGAGATAGCATTCCGGAAGTATAAGGAAACACAGAAGGAGCAGGACAGAGAGCTGTACCAGTTAAGGCAGAAGGAAGCAGGGAGGGAAGTCAGAATAGAAAAGGCTCAAACTGAGAAAAAGATAGCCAACTCAGTTAAGAAGGGGGATAAAACCTTTTATAGGTACATCAGCGAGCGTAGAAAGACAAAGGGAGGGACAGTGAGGCTGAATAGAATGAACGGTGGGTGGGCAGAGGGGGAGAGGGAAAAAGCATGAATACTGAATGAATATTTCTGCTCAGTATTCACAAAAGAGGAGGGGGAAGTGCCTAATCCAATTAACAGAAGCACTCTTGATAGGGGGGTCGATCCCAGTCCTTTCACAGAAGAAAGGGTTCAGCAAGAACTCCTAAAACTGAAGGTGGACAAAGCAACGGGTCCTGATGGAATTCACCCTGAATTCTAAAAGAATTAAGGGAGAAACTAGTGAAACCACTGGCTACTCTTTTTAATAAATCATGGGAGGATGGTGTGGTACCCAAGGACTGGAGGAAGGCGGATGTGATTCCCCTTCACAAAAGTGGGTCCAAGACAGAGGCAGGAAACTACAGACCTGTCAGTCTGACCTCTGTGGTAGGGAAAGTGATGGAGTCATTTCTGAAGGAAAGAATAGTCGAGTACCTAGAGGCCAGTGGAGCACAGGACCCAAGGCAGCATGGGTTCACAGCGGGAAGGTCATGTCAGACGAATCTAATAGATTTCTTTGACTGGGTGACCAAAGTAGTAGACCAGGGAGGGGCTGTGGACATGGCCTGCCTAGACTTTAGCAAGGCATTTGACACAGTCCCACACAAAAGATTAATAGCCAAATTAACCAGCCTGGGAGTGGGACCCAGGGTGGTAGCCTGGGTAAAACATTGGCTGGACAACAGGACACAGAAGGTAATTGTAAATGGAGTCCACTCTGAAGAAAGGGGGGGGTTACTAGTGGGGTACTGCAGGGTTCAGTATTGGGTCCAGTCCTGTTTCATGTCTTCATCAGTGACATTGCAGCTGGACTGGAAGGAAAAGTATGCCTTTTTGCAGATGACACAAAGATCTGCAACAGGGTTGATACACAAGGAGGTGTGGAAAGGATGAAAAGGGACTTGGCAAGGTTGGAGGAATGGTCAGAAGTCTGGCAGCTAGGATTCAATGCAAAGAAGTGCAAAATAATGCACTTCGGAAACAAGAACCCAGGGGAAGAATACACAATGGGTGGGGAGGTAGTAACAACAACAAAAAAGGAAAGGGACTGGGGGGTAATCATATCAGATGACCTTAAGGTTAGCAAGCAATGTGAGAAGGCAGTAGGGAGGGCTGGGGGTATACTGGGATGTATAGGGAGAGGCATCATCAGCAGAAAACAGGAAGTTGTTATCCCTCTGTACAGACAGTTGGTGAGACCCCATCTGGAGTACTGTGTCCAGTTCTGGAGACCCCATCTCCGCAAGGACATAGACAGGATAGAGGCAGTCCAGAGGAGGGCAACTAAAATGGTGCAGGTTCTGCAAGAGAAGCCGTATGAGGAGAGACTAAAGGAGCTTAATATGTATACCCTTGAGGAAAGAAGGGAGAGGGGGACATGATAGAAACTTTTAAGTACCTCAGTGGAATCAACAAAGTCCAAGAGGGTAGCATCTTTCAGAAAAAGAGACTTGCAAGAACAAGGGGACACAATTTAAAGATAGAAGGAGGGCAGTTCAGGGGCAAAGTGAGGAAGTATTATTTCACAGAGAGGGTAGTGGATGCATGGAACAGCCTTCCTGAGGAGGTTGTGAGGTCTAAAACTGTGGGAGAATTCAAGAATGCATGGGACAGACATAAGGCAATTCTTGTGGGGGGTAGGAAGAAATAGGCTTTTGGTTAACTAGGATCTGCGGCCTATCCTGTAGGTAGGGAAATGGGCAGACTAGATGGGCCTAGCAGTCCTTATCTGCAGTCAAAGTCTAAGTTTCTATGTTTCTATGTTTCACTGTGTTTAAAGTGCCTGCTTAATGTACTGTACCTCTATAAGAAGTACAGTGCACTTTTGTTATCTGCCAACTTTGGTGCACTAAGTTTTTGGCAGCTTATGGGGGGGGCAGATAAATTGACAATATGAGTATACCATTTTGCATTGGTAAAATATGGGTAAATTAGCACAGGACTACATTTAGGTATTAACTATTCAGTTTCTTTATTCGTGTACACTTTGGTAACAAAATACTTCAACATCAAAGTATGACTATTAAAATCTATTTTAGTTCATTTCTCACTTATCATCAATTATTTTCAAAATAATCAGTGATGGACATCTATTTCTCTTTGTTACTATTAATTTAATTTTAGCATTCAAGTCTTTCTATCTCATCAGCCTGCAGTAGTGTCCAGGGAAAGTACAGAGCTAGGAGATTGGAAAGGGAGATGGAGTGACTATGGGGAGGCAGGGATAAAACCCATTACCTTCAGATGGTGGTTGGAGAGGGTGGTGTATCATAATGGGAATTTCCATACAGAGTGAATGGTACAGGATGTCAGGTCAGCAAATAAGAAGGATGGTGACCAATGGAGGGGTGGATAACAGAAGTTGTACTGCAGTATAGATTCTCTTTGAGGGTTTGGGGAGAAAATGAGTGATCAGTACATTTCTCTGCTGTATTATTGGGCATTATATAGACCACTTGGGTCAATATGGTAAACACAGAAATCTCTTTAACCAGTCACTTAACTCTAATCCCCACAAATTTCCTAGGCTATATGCATTTGCCAAATGGGCAAATGTATTTATTTCATTAGTGTATCCTCCTGTAGTGTACCAACTGGAGTAGTGTTCGAAGAATATTATTTGTAAAATATGGTTTTACTTGGTAAATGTACATGTTCTATCTACCTGTTAATAGTATTTGTAAGAATATACTTGCAAACCCAATAAATAAAATTTAGAAAAAAACAAAAACATTAACTTCCTGAAGTGGAATTCTTATTACATTAGCTATTTTGCTTCCATGAATTTTTGAGAAAATCTGTAAATTAGTATTTTGCAGTACATCCACTATTGATTACTTATGAACCTGATTTTTCCAGCTTTGTTAGCTTACATAACCACTTGGTTCTAGATAGACATGCCAAACTGGGGTCCATACCTTCAATATCAGCAGAATTACAGATATCCAGATTATTAGAAACACTTTAGTAACTTTCATAAATAATGACATTTTAAAAGTTTGAATCCCATTAATGTATGAATTTCTCAGCAAAACCTCTCAGTATTTATTAGGGTCTAGGATTCTCGCACAAAGGTTTATCATGCTAATTTGCAGAATCTAGCCACAATGGTGGCCAAGTTACAAGCAGCAAACTATTTTCTCAAAATTGTACAATGAAATTCAATGCTAGACCAATCCCCTAAAAGTTTTGAAATACTCAACTAAATGCCATGATATTTGGCAAGCATTAATGACACCATACAAATACTGTAAACAGGCCACATTTCATATTGCTAGCTAAAAGGATTACTCTGTTATGACCAAATAAACAAACTCAGGAAATGTCCTGAAATGTATTTATTTTTTTAAATTTCTCTTTATTGATTTGAGTTTATATAAAACAAACCAAGACAAACAACAAGCACCAAATGCTTGACTCAAATGTATGGTATAGCATTATACATTGCTATTGTACATTCACCTGGCTGTTTAATACACAAAGTGTACTGCCTACTAATAAAGAATTCACAGAATAAAGTTTGGACAGTTTTCTAACATATGAATCAGGCCCCCCCATCATGCTACTTCTTAATTAAATACTGCTACTCAAACTTGTAAGTGAGTGGTAGAAACATTCACAGGTTGTACCAATCAGCAGTCTCAAACAACATAAGAGCAAGTCATCAAGTGCAGGGAGGGAAGCCCTTCTGGGGCCATTGGAAACAGAGTATGTAACAAAAGGTAAACAATAGTACTGAGCCCACTTTTCCCCACAAGATAATCCCCATTTTAACAAATGGGCACCAAACTTACAGGTAAAGGGCTTAAATTGGTGAGCTAATGAATAACAGGAACAAGTAAACTATCATTGTGAACACTCAAAACACAGTTACAGAGCAGTATCAGCAAGGTAGAAGTTAGTACCTTAAGTCCCCAAATAGCTCTGTCTCCAGAAGCAGATTGCCATAAATGGAATAAAAAATTCAGTGACACAACCACCCAGTCCACTTTATGAGATACACAGTAGGAGCTGTACCCTCTACAACTACAGAGACAAAGGTTCAGAAGGGACTAATTCAAGTGTCCATGATCTTCTGAAATGAGAGAGGTAGGGCTTGAATGTGTTTTTGATGTAGGGGCTGAGTGTGCCTTCTGGGACTACAGGGTGATATACAAGGGGGTGAGCAGAAGAGACATATGGACTAGAGTTTGGGAGGCACAAGGAGCTTTAGGGATAGAGAGTCCCTAGTTTACTTGTCATCTATTACTGCCACAATGGAGTTATACAAAATGCGACCCTCAGATTAAAATACCCAGTGTTTTTCTGAAAAAGAGGTTTGAAAACAGAGCTTCTATGCTCTGAGTGTTGCCAGTATAGGACATTATGTTCTTTGTTGCATGATGTGGAAAAAATAGTCTTGATCAACATAAATACAAACTCCCTCATACAAAAATCCTAGTGCTGCCACAGTCCCAGGTAAATGTTTTGCTTTGTGGCATAACTTTGAACTTGCAGGATAATCAATTGGGGCATCTATTTATTGTTATCTGGAGGTAGGCCCAGAGTACAGTGGACCCACTCGATACGCAAGGGAAAACTGGTGGGCAAGTCAAAGTAAGAGATATAAAAACAAGTCTCCAGAAAGTGAAAAAGGTCATTACCTGCAGCCTTCACCCTCACACTGTAAATCCTCATGTTCTTTCTGTATGAACAGTCCCACAGATACTCACACTTATTTTTCAGTGCTTGTATTTCCTGGACTACCCCAATAGCAGTTTATCTGTACAGTTGGCCCTGGTGTCCAAGTCAGGAAGTGTTGCTTTCTCTCATCTGAGGTAGTTTTCCATGTGGCATTGTCGGATCGTATGTCAGCCAATTCCACTATATTTTCAGAGTAGCGCTCCTGTAGCTCTTCAAGAATTAAGTCCATCTTCTTCATAGGAGAAAGCTGGCAGACTGATTTATGGATTTTTTTAGGTGTTGCCATATTTTTGAGGTGGAGGCCTCACTTGCAGAAGTCTCAGTCTCCCATCCATCGGCATCCAGTGAATATCTCTCCAGTTTCAGCACTGATCTTTTCTCCATCAAGTGAATAGGCACCCACATTAAAAGATTTGCAGTTTTATAAGGTTTGTGAAGAAAAAACAGATTGACTTTTCATGAAACTTGAAGGGGTACTTAGCAATGTAAAACAGGGGAGTGAACAGTTACCTCAGAGCTGCATAAGCACAAAAAGGTAGACCAGCCAAAACTGTGTACGTGAGGTCAGCACTTATCTAAAAAGTTATCAAAAAGGAATCTTTGAAACAGCCATCAAATGTAAATCACCTTTATTAAATGCGCAGAATACCAAAACATGTGACTATAAAAAATGTGTTCTGGTCTGAAGCCAGTAAAACTCTCACCCACACATGGGTGCATGTTTTAACTGCTCAAGCTTGCCACTTGCTCTAAGCCCTGTGTACTTCACAGATGAGAGAAAGCATCACTTATCGACTTGGACACCACGGCCGACTATACAGATAAACTGCTATTGGTGTAGTCCAGGAAATACAAGCCCTGTGTACTTCACTATTTCTGCAGTCTACAGTCTGTAGTGGTCCTCACCTAAATGTTCCCTGCTGTAAGCCCTGTGGCTTTTGCAACTACAGCAGAGTTCAATTCAGCAGTGGTGTTCACAAATCTGTGCCTGCACCTCTAACTATCACTATTAACTGACTTCTATTGCCATAAGCCCTACGCCCCCATCTCTAAGATCATGGTTGTCGCTGGCTTACCCAACTTCCTTGTGGTGCATCTTTGGGGCTGTTACTCCCCGGCAGCTCACAGCCCCATCCTAGCAACAGATGACCCCCTGACTCACTGGTGGACCGTTATCTCCCTTTAAGATTCCACCATGCTCCTAGTCACCATATCACTTCTCACCCTTCTTGCATCCTTGGTATTCCTTCTGCCCTCTTCTTACCCAGGTATGCAGTTCAGTCCTTCCCATCACCCTTCTCTACCCTTCACCACCACCCTTCAGTACCTCCCCCCCCCAATGAGCACCCCTTTGCCCCCAAACACCTGGCATCCCAGACCTTCCATACTTCCCCCCAGTTTCCATGCTGGTTTGATTGCCTTCAGGTTTCCCACTGGGTCTTCTCCCAATGCCCCCTCACCTCCTTCCTCTCACCATAAAGCCTTGATGGCCTTGATGAAACCCTTGGTAACCATCCTGCTCTTAATGGCAGGGGACATTGAGGCCAACCCTGATCCTACCCCCTCCCCTCCCTTCCAACTCCCTCTGGGCCTAAAGTTGGCTCATTTAAACATCAGGGGCCTCCTCTCCAAAATCCCTTTGCGTCCAATAATTACCTTATCCCTCAACCCTGATGTCCTGATCATAACCGAGACATGGCTAAAGCTGGACATCCATAATGCCTGTATCTTCATCCCAGGTTAGTCAGTCATCCACAATGACCATTCCAGTAAGAAAAAAGGAGGATGTATTGCTCCTACTGTTCTTTCTCTCCCAATCCCTGTCATCACCCTCTCAAGCAGCTCCCCATCGTCGTCACAGCCTAGAGATCTCAATTGTCACTAACTTCATCTCTGGAGAGTTTATATTCTCCTACTTCTACTTCTTTTTGGTAATATCCACCCCAACCCCGGACCTGCCCCCCCACCCCCCTCTCCTGTCCTCCTACTGAATGACTGTGCTTAGCATTCATAAACATCTATAGCATAATGAAATAGTTTGACTCACTCCAAGGCTGGATGGTCCAACACCAACCAGTTATACTCTCCCTAGTTTAAACCTGGCTTTCCAAAACTACCCCGACTCCTCCATCTTCATTCCAGGGTACACGCTATTCCATGCCAATAGGGTCAGCAAGCATGGGGGTGGCTGAGCTTTCTACATACGGGACAATCTACAGGTCCAACCTCTCCCTTCTGCCCTACTGGCCTATGGTGCCCAAGCCCTCTCCTTGAAAGTCTCCATTAATGCTGGCCCTGCTCCTCTCATTGTCACCTCTGTTTATATCCCCCCTCACAACCAAAACCTGGCATTTCACTCCACCCTTACCAACCTCTCCCACCTTCCCCCTAAAATTGAATGCATAACCCTTGGCAACTTCAATATCAAATTGTTATCTAGCCCCTCTTCCCTATACATAGATGTCTTCACTGCCATGTTGTCACTGATCTCACTCAGCACAACTCAAGGAACAGATTTGCCTCTCTCCTGGATGTGATCTTCACCTACCGACCCATCAGACTAATCAGTGTCTTAGTCCTTCCCGATGGCCTGAGTGACCACTCTCCTGTGCTCTGTCTGTGGTCCACCAAGATTACTAACCCCACCCAAAGTCTCCTTCCAACATAGGCTAAAACCTGGTAGCCTCAAGCACCTAAAGTGCCATCTTGCCCTTTGGGACTGGTCCCCCATAAATACTGCCCCCCAACATTGGTTTACCACATTACTATTTCATCCACTCCTTTAACTATGTGTGTGATCTATTTTCCCCTTTCACTAAGCATGTAATCAAAGGCAAATCCACCCCATGGCTCTCCCAAATGCTCCTTTACCCGATGCAACATGAGATGCCCTCTGGCAAACTGCCATTAACACCAGCAGGCCTGATGACAGACAACAATACAAGACAGCAAGAAACGGACCTGGGAAATACGCAAAGCCAAGGCTGAATATTACAGGGTCTCAGTTAGTATGTCTTAGGGTCAAGGTAGAACATTTTGGGACAATCTAAAAGAGCTCTGTGTGAATGCTGTGTGCCCCCCCCTCGCAGCTAGTCTCAAATGGCATTGCTTATCACTGACCCCAGACAAATAGCCGGCAGCTTTAACTCCTCTTTTGCAGACCTTAGCAGTATTCTCCCCCCCACTTCTTTCATCTGCCAACCTTGACCACTCCCTCTGCCCCCTCCATCCCCACTTTTCACTTCAAAGCTTTGTCCTCCAGGGATGCCAAGTCTTACCTATTAAAGGCTATAGGGAACTCTCGATTTAGCAATGACTCAGTAGACCTCAAACTCTTGTGCCAAGTCCTTAATGAACGTCTTGCTTCTCTTACCTCACTTCTTAACAGCTTCCTTTGCCTTAGCCAATTCCCTGTCAAGTTGAAAGCTGCTTTAATTAATTCAATCCACAAAGGAGGTGACCCAAACTCGCTGAGAACTTCTGTCCCATCTCCATCCTCCCCCCCATCAAAAGCTTGTGAGAGGATTGTTTCAGATCAGCTCACGGAACACCTCTCAAACTATAATCTGCTCTGTCAAGAACAACACAGTTTCTGCAAAGCTCACAGCACCACCTCTGCCCTGACTGAACTTCTTCTCAGCCATTCACTCTGCCCTTGACAAGGGCAATCTGGCCAGTGCAATCATCATGGACCTGTCAAAGGCTTTTGACATGGTCAATCACTCCCTTCTCCTGGAAATCTTCCCACTCTCAGGCCTTTCCCAGGACAGTTCCAGCTGGTTTGCCTGCTATCTAACAGACAGATCTCAACAAGTCAGAATTGGCAGTACACTCTTCTCCAGACGCTGAGTTAGATCCAGTGTTCCCCAGGGCTCCATCCTTGGACCCCTCCTTTTTAGCATATTTCTGAATACTTTCCCTAGTGCCTGCTTCTGCAAAGTATTACTCTATACTCATGACACTTTTCTTTTTGCCTCCACTTCGACACCTTCACACTCAAGGTATCTCTTCAGACAGCCTTCTCTGATGCTGAATCCTGGTTCACTGCACACCGCATTGTATTAAATTATAAAAAGACCAAATGCATGTTATTCTCCCATCACCAGAACAAATGCAAAGGCCATCCCCTGCATATCCTCAACTTCCAGCATCAGCCCCTTGACCAGGTCACTACCTTTAAATATCTTGGTATTACATTGGACTCCTCTCTAAACTACCATCTGCCTCCTCTCCACAGTTGTAAACACCAGAATTGGCCTTCTATACAGACACAAGCACTGCCTCACCCCTGAAACCTCATATATGGCAATCTCCTCTTCAATACTCTCACTTATTGACTATGGCAACCTAACCTATAGTACTGCTGAACAATTCCTCTCTCAATGGTATTAGAGTTGCACTGAACAAAGCTTGCAGGCTGGTCCTTGGCTGTGACCCATACAGTCTCACACATGAACCTTCTATAGTCTCTCTAAATGGCTCAATTTCAACAATTAGCTGTGGTATCAAAGCTGACTCCTCGCTAAAAGAATCTCCACTGATCTCTCGCTCCCTGGACTCTCCATTCTCTTACTACCAGCCACTTCTCTCAAAGTGGTGCAATACTCGTCCAAGTCCCCCTTTCTTACTCCCTGGGGATGTACCTCCCTCTTCCAAAGATCCTTCAAATACAGAGCCCCACAGTAGATGAACGTCCTTCCCATTAACATCGCCACTCAAAGTAAACTGGGATGTTTCAAATCCCTCCTCAGGGCACATTTGATATGTACTGGTGCCTGTGACTGCTACTAGCTTAACTGTCAACTTGTCCCACAACGTATCCCTAACCCTTTCTACTTCCTCTAACTTTGCTACCCTTCCTAGCCCCCCGTTTCCCCCCTTACCTCCTGCTTCCTTTTGACAAGAGTTCCTCCTCCTGCCCACTTGTTTTGCCCACCCCCACCACACCATCCCTCCTCCCAACTATGGTTGTTTATGCCCTCTTTTTCCCTCCCCCTGACAAAGGAAATTCTTCCTGTTACTGCTCTCTAGCCTTAGACAGCATTTAGTTTAGAGCTAGAATATGTTTGCAATTTATTTTCTGCCTTGAATCTACATTACTGATTTATCCCTTTTATTCTATGTACTCCCTGTATCCTGTACTACTGTATAAATGTCTAAGAATATACTTAATTTCTGTATGCAACCTGTATATATTATGTCATGCTGAATCATGTTGCTTATCACTACTGTTCCTTAAATGTCTGTATAATGTATAATGTATAATGATGTGGAACCTTTGTAAAAGAGTCCCTGACTCAAAGGTATGTCTGATTCTACTCAGTAAATAAATAAATGTACATCTCTTCCTCCCTCCAGTTCTCCCCTGTACCTATTTTACCCTTCCAGCAGCCTATTGAATCCTTGATGGTTCAATTCTGCCTCCCCCACTCCATTCCCATTTTTATTGCTGGCTCTTATTATTGCCCCAGCTCCCCCATATCCACCATCATTGACCTCCTTGCAACTCTATAATCACATGCATCTGGTGGTGTGCTCCATGTCCTAGGTGACTTCAATGTGAACTGGTTCTCCTCTTCCAATTCAAGCATTTGAAATGATATAGCCACTCTTAACCTGTCTCAGCTGATCAGTGAACCCTCCTGTCTAAACACCAAAACTCTAAACCACTCTCTAATAGACTGGGCACTCACCTCACACCCTCACAGGACAATCACTGTAGCTCTTCTTCCTGACTCCATAAGTGATCATCATCTAATTTATGCAGTTCAGAAAATCCATAGGTCCAAAGCCCCTTCTCCTAAAACTGTATTGGGGCTTGGTACTATAATACTTTGAATCTTACTCCCCTCTTCAATCATTTGGCCTCCACAGACTAGTTGTTCATCCCATGCACCACCTCTATAGATGCAGCACTAGACTTTTTCAAGTCCAAACTCCTTTTGGTTTGGGATTCCTATGCTCCACTCAGACAGATCCATGTATGGGGCACTCACCTGCCTTGGATCACCATGGACCTCATGGCCTGCCTTTGGGCTAGGGATCAGGCATGGAAGTCTCACAAAGCCAATGACTCTGAGTCAGATTACCAGTACCATACTCTTTGAAATGCCTGAACAAGTGTAATTCGTCTGTACAAGGCAAACTACTTTAAATACACCTTCTTTACTAACTTAAATCACCCCTTCAAATTCTGAAAGGTGATGCATTCCCTCTTCTGCCACCCTTGCCATCCCCTTACCACCACTATTCAAGCTGGCAGTATCACTTTAACTGACGCACTTGCAGTGGCAAGCTGAATTTAACTCCTTCTTCACTTCTTGTACTGCCTTTAATCCTGGCTTCTGCCTCCCCACCTCCCATGACCATGACCCATCAACCCCACCTCTAGCTACCCAAGCCCTGCTCCCCTCTTACTCCATCAACTACATTATCCCGGCTGAAGTATATAAGGTCCTTCTTACATTAAACCCCTCCAAGGACAAATGTCCCTCTAGGTTGGACTCCAAAATGCCTTTCCTGGCTGCCACCAACATCACCTCCCCCTTTGCCTCTCCCTTCAACCTCTCTTTCTGTCTCTCTCTCTCTCTCTCTCTCTCTATCTCTCTTCCATCCCATTGGTATGGAAACACACCACCATCATCCACCTCCCAAAAGGTGGTGACCCCATCTCCCCTGGGAATTATCACCCAATTTTCCTCCTCCCAGTTCTGTCAAAATTACAGGAACATTTCATCTTCTCCCAGCTCTCCTCCTTCCTTGACTCCACCTCTTTCTTAACACCTTACCAGTCTGGATTCAGGAAGTCTCACTCAACCACTATCTTCCTACTACATCTCACTGAATCCATCTATAATGACATGGCCCAGGGCCTCATCACTTCTGCCATATTTGTCAACCTTGCTAAGGCTTTCAATACTGTCTCACATCCCCTCCTCCTAGCCAAGCTATCATTTCAGGGCTCTCAAGCGAGGCTACCAGCTGGTTCTACTCCCATCTTGTAGGTAGGACTCAATCCATCCAGATTGGAAACTCTATCTCCTCCTCCTCCCTCCTCATCACTATTGGTGTTTCTTAAGGCTCAGTTATTGGCCCGCTGCTCTTCTCCATCTTCCTCAATGACCTGCTCTCTGCCTGCTTACACACATCCATCCACATGTATGTGGACAACATAGTTCTGTATACATCTGATCCCTCAAGTTCAGATGTGGCAACCAGACTACAGCAGGACTTTGACAATATTACTTTAAACTAGCAGGGCTGGGGTGTGCACAATAGAAGCCCCCCGTTATATGACAGTGATTCCAAACAAATAAAGAAGCAGGATGTAAATATTCTTTTATTAAATGCTTGTAGTTTAGGGAACAAAATGGATGAACTAATTTTAAGAATAACCGATGAAAAATCAGACATTCTAGGCATTACTGAAACCTGGTGGTCTCCAGACCAGATTTGGACAGCTTGTATCCCAGGTTACACCTTATTTCATTTAAATGAAGCAAATAGGAAAGGCAGAGGGGTAGCATTTTTTGTTTCCTCATCCTTATTAGTTTATGATATTTCTAACAAATAAAAAAAAAGACAGTTCACTAACAGAAACTGTTTGGTTGAATGTCAAACTTCAGAAAAATAATAACTTTGTTTTTGGTCTTTGCTACAGACCCCCTGACTCAAAACAAGAAATATTAAATGAAATTATTTCTGAAATGTCAGCCACAGCTGACATAGGGAATATCCTATTTATAGGGGATCTTAACCTAGGAGACATTGACTGGATAAACAAATCAGCTAGCTCTAAGACGTCAAAAGAATTTTTGAGTATTAGCGAAGAGCTGAATTTAATACAACACGTTACATTTCCTACTCATGGTTTTAATATCTTGGACATCGTTCTTTGTAGTGAGATAGTTAACATCACAGAATGTACAGCTTTGGCACCATTAGGGAGCAGTGACCATTGTATAGTTAGTTTTAAACACTTCATTGTGTACTCTAAGAGTCAAAGAATATTACCCAATTATTCACTTTTCACAAAACTGATTTTCATGGTTTAAATAATTATTTAGCAGGAATAGACTGGTTTAATATCTTGAGTCAGGATAACATTGATGAATTGTGGCTATCCTTCACTTCCATCATAATGCACACTGCAAATAGATTTATTCCAAAAATAGTAAAAAAAAAAAATCATATCTTAATCCAAAATAGTGCAATAGTAGTTTACATAAACTAATTAAAAAGAAAAAAAAACAAATATTACAAGAGATATAGATTAAATAGATGTGAAAGAATCTATGCTAAATTTAAATCAATTCAAAGGAATTGTAAAAAAGAAATTAGAAAGGCAAAACTTAATATGGAAAGATCTATTGCATTGCAAGCACAGAAGGGCAACTGTAAAATGCTATTTGGTTATATTAACTCCAAAAGAAAAACAGAATGTAAAGTAGGTCCTATAACCACTAATGAAATTCTTGTATTTCACCCAAAGGAAATGGCTGAGTTATTTAACTCACACTTTTGTAAAGCATTTAGCGCCAAAACCAATGTAACTATTCATACAGTTCCTGATAATCAGACATCTTATAATGTGGATATCCCCCTAGATATTATTAAAAGTAAGTTGGACACAGTTAAGAAGGGTTCTTCTGTGGGACCTGATGATATTCCTTGCAACTTATTACTAGTAATGAAAGAACATCTTTGTGCACCTCTTAAAATTCTTTTAGACAAAAGTTTAAATACTGGCACTGTCCCCTCTGAATGGAAATATGAAAACGTGATTCCTCTGCTTAAGAAGAGAGCAAGAAGTTCCCCTGATAACCACCATTCAATAAGTTTAACTCCAATTATTGGTAAACTACTAGAACATATAATTAAGGATGAACTGGCACTTTTATTACAAGGTATAGATTCATCTCAACATGGGTTTGTTAAAGGTCGTTCATGTACAACAAATCTAGTGAGTTTCTATGGTTTTGTAAGTAATCAGTTGGATAAAGGCAAACCATGTGACGTCATCCTTTTAGATTTTAAAAAAGCATTTGACTTGGCTCCTCATTGGGCTATAATTCACAAGCTTCAGCTTTGTAACATTAATTATTTATATATGAGGTGGATTGCAAATTGGTTGTCTGATAGAAAGCAGAGAGTAATTATAGGTGGACATACATCAATTTGGAAAAAATGTAGATAGCAGTGTTCTACAAGGTTCTGTACTAACCCCATTGATTTTTTGGAATTTTATATCTGATTTAACTGACAATATTAAAAGTACCATCACAAAATATGCGGATGACTATAAAATTTTAAATATCTGTATGAGCATGGAGGAGTGTTTGGTCATTCAAGAAGACATAAATAGATTAGAAGCATGGTCTATAAAATGGAACTTACACTTTAATATATCAAAGTGTAGTGTTCTACATTTTGGTAAACATAATCCAAAATATGTGTATCATCTTTACAATTCTCCATTGTAAAGCAAAGGCAGCGATAGAGACTTGGGTATGTTGGTCAATTCTTAACTAAAGTTTGACACTCATATCACCCATATAATTAATAAAGCAAACAAAACCTGGTGGGCTATTCACCATTATATAACATCAAACAGTTCGGATATTCTGTTACCCTTATACTGGGCATATGTAAGACTTTATTTTGATTATGTTTCCCAGTTATGGAATCCCTTTAAAAGAAAGGACTTGCCAGAATTGAAAGAGTACAAAGAAGAGTAACCAAGTCTATTATTTTCAATAAAACCATTTCTTATGACGATAGACTCACTAAATGTAATTTAATGACACTCGAATATAGGAGACTGAGAGGTGATCTCCTATTTGTCTGGGACATCATACATTATCCTTATCTACTAACTGTATGCGGGCTTGATTTTAAGCAAATATAAGTAAATACTAGAGGACATCCACTGCAACTAACAAGGAATAAGTGCTTCTCTAAAAGAAGGGCTTACTTCTTTTCCCAGAGAGTTGTTTGTCCCTGGAATCTACTTCCTCTAAATATTATCATTAGCAGTGATAAGACTACTTTTAAAAACAGACTTGATAATTTATGAGATCAGGAAAGCCCTTAACTTTCTATATGTATTCCTAAAGTTCCATGGGCGTATTACTTTTTGCTTCTTTCACTTCTTAGCATGGTTCTTAGTATGACAATGTCTAGCATTGGTTTTGCTCAAATCAACTCTTCCTGAATGCCAAGAAAACAGTCTCCATTACCTTGGGCACAAGGCAGAAACTCTGTATACTCCCTTCCTTCCCCACTTTCCACACCCTGGATGGGACAAAGCTGGAGGGCTGCTCCTCCTTTAGATACCTCAGGGTCTGGCACAATTTGCACCTCAACTTTTCTGTACATATTGATGCTATCCACAAGAAACTTCACCCAAAATTGGGTGCTTTGTATTGCAATCATGGGTGCATCCCGTTACTGATCCATCGTGCAGTAGTGCAGAAAATGATTCTTCCTATTTTTGACTATGGGGATGTAGTCTACAGTGCCATCCAAATTCTCCCTAATCAGACTGGACACCCTGTACCACTCTTTCTGCCATTTTGCCCTTGACTGTCCACCCCATATCCACCATTGTCTCTTCTACCAGTCCCTATGCCTCCCAGCCCTATAAAACAGGAGGCAAGAGCACTGTGCTAGTTTCACAGCCAAATACTGGTCTCAGTCCCTGCCCTCTTATCTTTCTTCTGTGCTCTCCCACTCCCTCAGACACTGTGATTCTTGGTCCTTGTTGGTGCCTCACATGTCCATCTCTGCAGGCCAGGCAGCCTTCTCCTATCAATTGCCTTAATTACTGTAATATTCTCCCCCTGGTCATTCACCATGCTTCTTCCCCAGGTTATCTCAACTTTCTCCTCAGAGACCACTTCAGCACCTCCTGTTCCTGCTTCTAACATTCTCACTGCTGTACTATGTACCAGAACTTGCACACCTGCTTAGTCTGGGCTACCAGACACTGTGTCGCCTCAACAGCATAATGATTAAATCCTACAGCACCACTCAGTTGTTGTAATTCATCTCTAGTTGAATTGTAGTATACATATTGTACTTGAATTGTTCTGTATTGCTTTGTATTGTATGGTATGGCAACACACCTCTGTACTTCTTGCTGCTCATGTTTTACTGCTCAATTTTTGTATACAAATGATACTTTCCCAATGTTCCCCTACCCCAGGTCACATCTGGAAATGAGCAGTATGCTTTTCTTGTAAAACTTATAAATAAATAAATAAATAAATAAATAAATAAATAAATAAATATGGACATCGGTCCTGCTGGAGTCCCATTTTTCAACCTTGCTACTTGTTTCTAGAAATCCAAAGTTTTTGTCCCAGTGGTACAAACTGCTTACTTGAATCGTGCTAAGCCGATGCTCCAACTTAAAAGCACAGTACATAAAGCACTCACAGTAAGGATTATAAAAACTAATGTCACAGCTGACAAACAAACATGCAGTGGACCAGCTTTACCCAGAATGATAGTATATCACATTATCCTCTCAAATATCCTATCATATCTGATTAAATGATCTTTCATATATAATTTCTGCTGCACTGCCTGTCATACCCAATGGAACCCAAAGTCATATAATGTGACAGTGACTGCAAAAAAGAAATCACCTTGCAATCATCATTGAATTCCTTTAAAGGTACAGTTCCCCACTATCAGAAGCTGGTTCACTGCATGCTCATTTGCTATGTGTTGTGCTTTTTAAGTCGGAGCATCTGCTTAAGTTTTACTGGCTCCAGACCAGAACACATTTTTAATAGTCACATTCTGTTGTATTTTTGCTGACCTCACAGATATAATTTTGCCTAGTCTGCCTTTTTAAGGTTTGTAGAGAGTTATGGGGCCTTTAGCAGGGACAGAACAGCGGAGCAAAAAATGAAGCTGCTATGTCCAGAACTGATTTGACTGGAAGTCATACCATGAAATTTCATATGATTTAGAGAATTTTATAGAAATTCCATGAAAGCAGATATCTTTCAATGCTGTCCATAATCAACCATATAGAAAGTGAAATATTTTCATCCTACTGTACCATCTACAATGCATTGTGCAGGGAAGAAAGTGATGTAAGACTCATGCCACAGTGATGCACAACAAGTAAAATGTGATTCATGATTGATGGACAAGGAAGAGAATGAAGAAGGCGTATTTTCAAAACTTGTCAGCTTCTGTAACTTTTATTTTAATGAATTATTATTTTTGTTATTCTTATCTTTTAATTTAGTTTTATTTATATGCTGAGAAAATGAGATTTGTAATGAAGGGAGGAGGTGAATGATGAAGAGGATGCCCTATTTTCAAAACCATTTAACTGCTATGTTTTTATTTAATATAATTATTATTAATTATCATTCTTAAATTTGACTATTTGTATGAGAAAACGCATTCAAGATGGACAAAGAAAGAGAATGATGAAGAGGAAGTATTTTTTTTCAGAACCAATCCACCTCTATGCTTTTTCTAATGCAATTATAATTAATTAATATGATTCATAAATTTGGATTTAGTTCTATGCCCAGAAAGTGATTTGTTGTTTTCAGAACCAATCACCTTCAGTGGTTTTTATTTTAATGCAATTAATATTATTATTACGTTTGACTTTATTTGCATTCTGAGAAAATATAATTCATGCTAGAAAGAGCAGGTGGAAGATGAAGAAGATATGTCATTTGTGGAAGCAAGACTGAAAACAAGATTTCTTTGGAACTGTCAACACTTGAAGCAGGAGGAAAGCTAGGCAGTTTGGTGGGTAGTATAATGCTTCAGGCGGAATACAGCACCTTTATTTCTAACAACACATCGAGAACTGGCTGGGGTACATATGCTGGGCCTGGGTCTTGCTTTTGGTTTTTGGACCTTTTATAATGCAGAGCTGGCCTAGTACATGGGATGTGTCACTTGGCACAGGTTGATACCACTATAGTGGCTGGAGTACTTAAATAAACCATCTTATCTCACCACTTCCCATACCTTACCCAGTCCAACAGTCACTGCTGCTGCTAGAGTCAAACAGTCACTACTGCTGCTCGTCAATCTAACTGAGTTGCTGTTGGATGTCGATGTGGCTGTTATGAGTAGACTTCATTGACAGGGTTTGTTTGTTTGTTTGTTTAGGTAGAGTGGACTAGTGGTGGTATTGGAGGGACTGGGAGACTGTACCTTTAAAGGAATTCAATGATGATTGCAAGGTGATTTCTCTTTTGCAGTCACTGTCACATTATATGACTTTGGATTCTATTGGGTATGACAGGCAGTGCAGCAGAAATTATATATGAAAGATCATTTAATCAGATATGATAGGTTAGTTGAGAGGATAATATGATATACTATTACTCAGTTTCTGTCCATTTTATATTGTTTTATTTATTATTATTAGTTATTATTTGTAATAATATGCAAAGAAAACATGAATCATAAAATTAAACTTGAAATTTGGCCTTGCCATGTGTCTCCTTTTTCACTTGCTATTTTTAAAAGATGCTAGTGATAAGGGAGGACATTGAGGCATTGAGTAGCCAATGCAATTCTCTTTTGGGAACTAGACTTTACATTTTTGGATAGATCGCTTCTATTCTGAGAATAGGATGCACTTGATGGAAGAAGGGGGGTACATTTGGGTGCTTCCTGATTGCTTAATCTCAGGATACACTAATAATCAACAGGAAAGGCTGCTTGCACTGTGGTGGGAGTGAAGCCAGTGGATCTCTAGGGACCAATCTATCATGAGCAAGGCCACTGTTTTTCGGTTTTTACCGGAAAATCCGGTAAAATTCCGGAATTAGTGCTGCCTGAAAACCGGTAAAAATGAAGATTTCATGGAATCTGGCATTTTCTATCAGATCAGTAAATCTATAAAAAAGTCTGTTTTTCTTTTAATTCCTTCCTGTACTATTTTCAGTTTGCTTTATTTAATGCTCTGTATATTAAGCCTTCTTTAATTTTGATTATTTATGTACATACTAAAAGAATGATAACAGAATCCCGTTAAAAAACGGAAATTAGAGTAACAATCATCGATGAAATTCCGGAATCTTAAGTCTTGAAAACGGAATTTAATTGTTTTAATCACCGTAAATCAGTGGCCTTGATCATGAGTTCTTGGGCTATACCATCATGCATCCAGCCCTTGACTCCACAGCCCCATGGCTATGACTTCTCTCCCAGTTGCTGTTCTACTTTGATATGCTCCTCTCCACCACCACCACTTGCAGAATGTGCACTTGGGGGAAATGGCATGGTGGAGCATTTTTCTGCTCATTTGGTTCCCTTTATCACCTTCTTCTACTGTTCATTTTTTCTCATTCTCTACATATTGTGCAGCAAAAACACATGTGTAATAGACTGATAACATAATGCATCCACCGGATGCTAACAGTGATGACTCACATTAGTCATAGATGACCCTTAGATGCCCACATGGCATGCAACCCAAAGTATGCACAAACTACAGTGCAGTATGACTCACATAGTGACAGGGAGGAGGAACACCTACATGACAACCACCCCCTCAGCATATGCACACACACAGACAGACAACACCCCAAAACCTGGACAGACCTTTTTTTGCACATAGCAGTCTACTTTTACTCATTGGCTGCCTGGAAAGCTCACATACGGCTAAATAGCTAAGAAAGATTTCTGTTCCCATTAATTAATACAACATTTTCGTCAAATAAATCCTTCAAAGTCCTCCATGCTCCTCTTCTAGTCTACTAAATTCAATTGGCCCTGCTAGTGCTGCAGGAAAACAAATGAAATAAAAATAAATATGAATTATGACTTCCTTCACAACAGCAGCACTCAGTAAAAATATACCTCTATTGAATGTTTTTAAAAAGTCTCTGTGCACCTTGCCAGTCTGCTAAATTTAATCTGTTCTGTGCCTTCTGCAGGGGGAACAATACAAAATAAATAAATATGGATTTATATGCCCTCTATATCATAAGCACTCAGAAAAAAAATATTTGTCAAACAAATATTTCAGAAATTCTCCAGCACCTTTCCCAGTCTGCTAAATAGAATTGGCACTGCTCTTGAAACAGGGCCTATAGCTTCTAGGAAACTCATAAGTCAGCACTCTCAGCAAATAATACAGTCACAACAATTCAAATAAAGCAAATGCAAAGTCCATTCATTGAGGCTGATTCAGAAGAAAAGTAAACAGAGAGAGATGGAAATGGCACTAAGATGTGTACAGCCCAGGAGTTCTTGATCTTCAATATCACTGATTGGCTGCTGCAGGTCACATGGCTTGCCAACAACTCAGACATGCTCCATTTGTTCTTCCTGAAAAAGTGCTATGTCATAATAAAGTGCATCAGTGCCCAAGGAAAACAGAGTTCCTCCAGACGTTCTTCACCAGTGTCCAAAATTCCAGATTTCAGTATGTTCACTGAATGGAAATTCAGAACAGGATCATTCTTAATACAAATACACAGAGGTAAATCTGAACAGTAATCTCACTGCAAGCAGTGAGAGAAATGCAAGCCTTGTTACAAGAGAGTGCATCTAACATGGAGAGGAGCTTCATGTGCATAGCATTAATATGACATAAAAAATCATGAAAATAAATCAGCCACACCATGAGATGTTGAAAAGAGGGAATTTCCTCCAGGTTGTTAGTACAGAGCAGTGGGTATTGTTAAAGTCCTGCTGGAGCTATGATTCCAGCTCAGGGTTTAGTTTAGGATTCACAGACAAAGAACACTACATCATTAGAGTACATGTGAATGCATTGGGAGACACAGGTTTTGAGGAGATCATTCCAAATAAAAAACAGAATGGGATCCAAGGTAGCGCTCTTGAGATCATTTGAAATGATGTGGAGTGCAAAGGACATGTCATGTTCTGTTTGGACTGCTTGGGACCTGTTGGCTAGGTAGGAGCTGAACCACTTGATTGAATGGTCAGAGAGACAAGCTCTACTCAGTTTGTCAAGAAGGGGTGTGTGTGTGTGTGTGTGTAACTGTGTCTAATGCCTTGGTGTGATCGCTAAAGATGGATGAGGTTGCCAGGCCCTGTTACACTTTCTTCAGGAGGAAGTCAGTAAGCCTGGGAATGGGGCAGCTGACTGTTTGTATGGAAGCCTGATTGGTAAGGGTTAAGGAAAGAAAAGTCAAGGAAATATGAGGAGGGAGAGCAAATCATTCTTGCACATTAGCAAGTGCAGGGGTAAGGGAGATAGGGCAGTAGTTCTTAAAATAGAACAGATCACATGATTTGTGTAGGATAACTTTGATCCTCCCCTGTGCACTAGGCACCTTGCCATTTGAAAGAAGAGGCTTAGAAGACCACAGATAGGGACAGAAATAGCAGGTGCTATGGAAGGATAGAGAAGCTTGGAATAAAGACCAACAGGTTTGCTGCATTTAGTAGGTATAAGAAACAGCACTGCTAAAGTCAAGGCTGTGGATGTGAAGGGTGCAAAAGATAAAAGAGGAGGAGATGATGGGAGATGAACAACTGAGGGGAGGGAAGGGAGGGAAGGAAGAAGGATTGTGGCATTGATTAAAGAAGAGTGCTGGTAATGAAGCAGACATTGAAGGAGAAGCAACATCATGATGGCCAGAGATGGTGGTACTGTTCTGTTAAAGAACCAGTAGGGGTGACTGAGAGAAATACATAAGGAACATACAGTAGCAGCCATCTTAATCTGTAGTGATAGCATTCACTATAGTGCAGTACAATGCTACAGTGGTGGCAGTCACTGCAATATAATATGAATCACAAGTGATAGTGGCTGCTATTGGTATTACCCTAAAAAAAGCTTTGACCTGCTATTCCTACAGATGGTGATTACTACCACTTTGTGACATTTATGCCCTTAGATGGCTTGTTAAAGTTATTCTGCAGACTGCAGACTGGAATAATAATAAACTATTCTGATCTGGCTAGTGTGGTTGCTTTAGTTGCTGGTGCTATAAAGCTGCTTACACCTCAGTACATCTTATATTGCTACAGACAGCACCCAAAGCTGTGAGGCAAGAAATACTTGTATTAACAAAGGGAAATGTGTATATTAACTTTCAAAAATTGTCTTTCATAGAATATTGGTTTCCAAACTTCGGGATATGGGCAGTATTTTGAATTCCAAAAAACTGTAATGACTTCTAAATCATGAAATCAAAAATAGTTTTTGATTAGGGGCATGGCCTAGCTCTAAACCAGAATGGCTGCTTAGTCTCTCTGCTCCTCTGACACTGACTAAATCCGTCAACATCCTGTAGACTAGAGGTCTTGTTTTTGATTATAGGGGACACCTTCTTGAGGCATACTAATCCTTGTAACTGAATATCTTGGCGTTGGCATTGAATTCCCTACCTGGAGTCTGTTTTCTGGCTGCATCTCTGGAAGCTTCTTGGGCCTGAAATATGGCCTCCTCCATACCCATGGTAGCAGATACAACAAAAATGGAGCAGTTGTTTGAGCAGCTCCTGCATCAAATGACTCAACTAACTGTGGCTGTAAATAACAATATGCAAGCCCTACAAGCAATCAAGGGCAGAATATTTCAAGCAGAGTGCAGGATCGGCTCTCATAATGTGGCATTGCAACAAATGACTGCAACTATGTGGGAACAGGCCAGGGTCATTACATACCTACAGGAGAAAGTGGATGATCTTGAAAACAGGAGCTGGCATAACAATCTCCAGTTAATCAGCTTCTCGGAGGGTGCAGAACAAAAGGATTGTGATAAATTTCTTCAGTCCATCCTTCCACAGCTGCCGGATGTCCCCACCAGTATTGCCTTACAAACTGAGCGGGCGCATAGCTCACTTTCATCCCCTCCTAGACACAGAGACAGGCCTAGACCATTACTGACCCGATTTCTGGACTTCCAACAGAAAGAAGAGATCTCTACTGCTGCAAGGGATAAAGGACAGCTCATCTGGCAGGGCCATAAAATCCAAATTTACAAAGACTACTCAAGGGAGCTGTCAGAACATTGGAAAGTATATACAGAGGGGTGCAGGCTACTGTATAAGCTGGGCATACCATTCTCCCTCAGGTATCCAGCCACAATGAGAATCATAAGCAATGGATCCCTTTTGCATTCACTCATCCAGACAATCTCCCAGACTTGCTCTGCAAAACATATTCAGCAGAGTTTAGATCACTGGGAAGCCCATTAAGGATTGGGCATACCACGCCAAAGGCAACCCAGCCCAACAACTCTGGATATGCCCCACGACACACAGGGAATCCAGCAGTACACATTTTTTAAGGGGCCTACCTGCCTAGATCAAAGAAGAGACATACTACCCACAGGTATGAGAGGAGGACCCACCCAGCGGAGGGAGCCTGAACTGAAAGCCAGAGAAGTGGATTTCATCTGGGCAGAGAAAAAACCCTGGCCCTAGAGGCCTTCTTTACACTGAACAGGTTTGCGGCACTCCAGAATGACCCATCAATAGACTGCGAGCCTATTGCTGTGGACATTACTCCTCAAACTCCTGGACAGTCACCATGACCAGTGCATACCAAATCCTGGGTGGAAATTGCAGCAGCGAGCCCCTCTACAGTGCAGGATGGCCCTGCAGAGTGCTCCTCTCCTGTGGTATCTTGCTTGGATTGCAATGGTGGGATGTGATCTACAACAAATGCGGGAGGCCAGGCAGAGATGAATCCTAACTGACTCGACCCAGGCTAAGTATTGTGCTTGCTTACAATAAGGGTAGAGGATAGTCTGCCAGAATTAGGATTGGGTGATCAAGGGTCTTGTTAAAAACCTAGCTTGGCTCAGATTTCCACTGCAGGTCACCCCCTTTTCCGTTCCCCTGTCTTCTCACTGGTAGAATATGCCGGACTAAAATATTTTATTTATGCACCCCTGTTGCCTCTACTGCTGGCACTTCAACGAGCAGCTCAGTGGATTTAAACAATTTTGCATTTGGTAATCTGGATATGTGTGTCATGGCTATTATATGAACTAAGTAACTGTACTGGGGTCTGCAATGGTTTGGGTTTTTGACCCAGGGCTTGCCTTGCTTTATGTATCCCCACTGAGTAGATACAAGGTGCATGACTGCGTGTTTCTCTTGCTCCCCAGAGGTGTGCAGCAATAATGGCCCTGAATGTCCCCACACCCTTAAAATGGAATGCAGGAGCAGAAGTGTGGGGCTTTACTTGACAGGTTGTTACGGCCATAAGAGTTAACTATGCACATCTGCCTTTCTTTTCTCTGTGACTATGTTAGATACCAGGTTAGCGATGCAAATCCCCCTTGTGCCTAGTTGGAAACATAGATCTAGATGACTCTAATGACCCAGGTGAATCTCCTTACATTGCAGATGTTTTTGTGGGCAGTCCCTTTACTGGTTTGGAGATGATTGGTAGGAGGTGATAGCCTAGCGCCCCCCCCACCACCATTCATACTCCTAGTATCAACTGCCTTTCTCTTAAATACCTCGGTGCCTGGGGAATCCCACCTTGGACTACCCCATGAGTGGTTGCCCTCCTTAGAAGAAAAGGATCTCTTCCCTCCTCCCATGAGAGAGGGACATGATGTTGGTGGTTTATCGATGGTCTTTTACCTCCCAGCTTGTCAAGATGTGGTATTCCTATATGTTGTCAATTATTGTTATTGTTTACTGTAGTTTCATAGTTGGGGCCATTTGCCCTGTTTGGTTATGTATTGTAGACAAGAACTAGGTAAATGTACAGCACATAGAACTGTTTGCACCAAGATGGTACCTGTGGTATCAGAAAGAAATATATGGTAGGGACAGTGAGAGTGGGATGCCATGGTGGATCACAGTCTCTGGGGTATCTAACCATATGATCCTTCAGTTTAATATGCAACCCCATATGGATAATGGATGATGTAATTGCTTCACCTGGAACGTGTGGGGCCTTAACACCCCGATAAAACATAAACAGGTGTTATCACATTTAAAGCGACTGAAAACTACCATGACTTTTGTCTAAGAAATGAAGCTTACCAAATAAGATGATGACAAGCTAGCTAGGGACTTGGTGGGGCAGTTATTTTCCTCCTCCACCTCCTCCAAGAAAAGAGGAGCAGCTATTCTCCTGCACAAGACCTTGAAATGGATCCCAGTTCAAACTAGACATGATGCACAGGGGAGGTGAGTAATGGTCTCCTTAGATACACCAGAAGGGCCACTTCTTTCAGTGAATATATATGGACCAAATGATGACACCCCGGGGATCTTTCATGAAGTGGCTCAAGTGATAGCTACTTTAGCCCAGCCCTCAGCCCCAATAATTGTTAGAGGAGACTTTAATCTCCCATTAGACCCCCTGACAGATTGCAGCTCAGCCACACAAGACTACCACCGTAAAGTGCAAATGGCAGTGAGATAAACTATGTTGGATCTCAGCCTACAGGACATTTGGAGGGTTTTTCACCCCTAGGACAAAGACTACATTTTTTTTTCATTAGTACATAATACATACAGCAGACTAGTTTATTGATTAGTCTCATCCTCCATTGCACAAGTCACCATTGGGTCATAGATCATGCAGATGATCATCTCAGACCACTCTCCCATCCACCTCCACATTCTATGGGGACCCCAGACTACTACTTGTATCTCTTGGAAGCTAGACCCCTTCTCCTTAGAGACCCGATTTTAAACAGTGGTTTACGCAGGAGATTTCCCATTACCTGGCAGATAACCTGTCCACTGACAACTCCCCAGATATCACCTGGGAAGCCCTGAAAGTAACCCTCAGGGGTGCCATTGGGCTATGTTGCCAATCAGTGTAAGCAAAGGGAGCAGCTCCTTAAACCACTTGAAGAGCAATTGTGAGCAAAGAAACTAGAGGCAAAGCAATCTTCCCATTTAAAACATCACTTCCCTCTCAGCTGAGAAATTGTTAGACTTAAAATGGAGATAAATGATTTGCTAGCTGCAAGGCAGAGGTAGCGGTCCTCCACCTGAAGCATAAATTCTGAGAAGGAAGGGAAAAAGGTGACAAGCTGCTCTTCTATAGGCTACGGAAGCAACAGGCTGAAAGGCATATTCCTGGACTGAGAGGTAATACTGGGGCTACCAGTACAGCAGCAGATAAAATTAATAATATCATGCAGCAGTATTATGCTACTCTGTACAAATCCTCCAGGTCTATGGACCAGGAAGCAGTGCAAAAGTTTATAGCCTCCCTAACACTCCCTAAACTTTCTCCCCAACCTAGTGACTACCTTGACGCCCCCATCTCCCCTGAAGATGTAGAACAGGCACTTAAAACCATGATTTCTGGGAAGGCTTCCTGAGGGGATGGGTTTCCAGTTAAGGCTTGGTAACTAATCTACTTGCAACTTGCCCTCCTCTTCAGTCAGGTATTCAATGAGGCACTGGACAAAGGTTGTTTACCTCCCACCCTTCAGGAGGCTGTTATTACTGTGTTCCCAAAAAGGGGGAAGATCACACCTTCCCCTCCAGCTACTGTCCAATATCTCTTATTAACAGAGACAGTAAAAAATTCACTAAAATACTGCAGCACATTTAAGTCCCCTTCTCCTAACCCTTATTCATCCATTCCAGGTGGGCTTTGTGCCCAGTCAATACAGCAGAGATCATATCCATTCTCTACTGAACATGCTTCACCATGCCAAGATTGTTCCCACTCCAGTGGCCGCTGTGGCTATTGATTTTGAGAAAGCCTTTGATTCCCTGAAGTGGGACTACCTGACATTGGTCTTGCTGCACCTAGGCCTAGGTGACCGGTTCAGAGGCTGGGTTTTGGTACTATATCATAGACCGATGGCCAGGATCCTTACCAACTCCATTCTGTCAGACCCCTTCCCCTTGGGCTGAGGTACCAGAAAGGGGTGCCCCCCCTTCCCCTCTGCTTTTTGTCTTAGCAGTGGAGCCCATTGCAGCAGCTATACAGCAGTACCATGGCATACAGAGACTTACAATTGGGGATACCTCATACAGTACTCTCATGTACCTTGACAATTTGCTGGTCCCTTTGGAAAATGCCCCGGCTTCCATTTCTGCCCTACTTTCTCTACTGACAGAGTTCATGGTATATTCCAGTCTGAAAATGAATCAATCGAAGACCAAGGATCTCCCCTTAAACACCCTGTGTACCTCCACCTTAGTAGCCCTTTTTGGTCTGCACTGGTCCCCCAAAGAGATAGTGCACCTGGGCATCCATATTTCTCTTGATCTTGCCACGTTTTGGGACCTTAACCTACGACCGATGGTGGTAGAACTTGGAACTGAGCTGGAGAGATGACACTCCTTGCACCTCACCCTGGCAGGAAAGACTGCAGCAATTAAAATGATTTCAGCACCCAAGCTGCTGTATGTCACCTCCCATATCCCTTTAGAGCTCCCACCATGATGGGTTAGCATCATTGACACCCTTCTGAGGAAGTTCATTTTGGCTAATAAGATGCCACGTTACAGCAGGAATAAGTCGAGGTTGCACTGGCGAGTGGGTGGCTGTGGCCTGCCATGGTTAGAAGGCTATAAATGGACCTACTCCACTGCACAGATGTTGAAATGGTTTATTCCCAGGGGTCCACACTCTCCACAGTGGGTTTCCATGAAGCAAGTGTCCGCCCAAGTCTCCAGCCTGTCCCTTATGATATGTAACCCCTTTCCTAAGAAACTGAAGAACCACCCGACAATAGCACTGGCAGTTAAAACCTGGAAAAAGGTGCATACAAAACTGCAGGTGGGCCCACTCCCCTTCACCTGGACTCCCCTTTGGGACAATGAACAGATCCAGGTGGAACGTAAACTTCTTCAGTGGGATCACTGGACAAAATGTGGTATTAACACCTTGGGAGATGTCCTGCAGAGAGAAGGGCAGATTATGAAGTCCTTCCAAGATTTGTCCTATGAGAAAGGACTGGATAGGGCTGATTTCTGGAGATACCTACATCTCTGCAGCTCTATAACAGCCTACTTGAAAGCATCTTCTTGGAAGCATCCTCTTGTCATTAAACTAACACATTGGCTCTCCCTCACCAAAGGGCAAGCTATCAAAATATATGCTGAACTCCGAGATCTGCTTCCCTCCCAGTCTCAGAATGCACAGAATAAATGGGAAACAGCACTGCAGACCACCACAATGGACGACCAATGGAAACTTTGCTGGTGGCAAGCCTGTTTTGCATACCCAAATATGAGGAGCAAGCTAATCCAAAATAAGATACTCCACCAATGGAATAGTACACCACTGGTGCTTCATAAATGCAAGCTCCTATACAGCAATCTCTGCTGGAGGTGCCAGACCTAAACAGGAGACCTAATTCATATTCTTTGGTCATGCCGGTTGATTCACCCCTTTTGGAATTCAGTGATTGAGCTGGCATCCCATATCATAGGCTCTAAGCTGGGGTGAGACCCCCTCTTTTGGGATTCTAGGCATCCCATCCTGTCAGGTAAAGCTGTCTCAAGTGCAACAGTGCTGGCTGGCCCTTCTCAGCCTCCAAGCAAAGCAGCTGATATTAAGCTGATGGAGAACAGCTGATGTCCACACTATGTCCAAACTCCTTATCTCTTTCCATAAATTAGCATCCATAGATCGGATGTCACATGTCATTGCAAATTCATTTCCCAAATTCTGTATATGTTGGACCTCCTTCTTATCTTTTCTGAAACCACAAACTGGTATAGGCTGAATGCCCTCCTCATTCATACTGGTCATTAAATCTTCTTCCCTCTCCCCCGAAGCTATGCTATGTGTGTCCTGACCTGATCTGACATTAGGTTGAGCCTACACTATGCATGACTTATGTAATTAACTGAGTTAGTATAACTTTACCTGGTTCATTAGATGTATATATTAGTATATAATTGTTTTACAGCTGGGAGAGTGCCACAAAAAGTGGAATGCTGTTAAATCCACTCGCTCTGTGATATTAGCTTTAGCTCCTACTCCTGGTTGATGTTAATCCTTCAGTTTTCTATTTCCTTTCATAACAGAACTGGTATGTATGAATGTACAATATGGCTTTTCTCTCACCCTGTATCTATGAAGCTTTATATTTATTGCTGTACCCTGTTTTGCTGATGTAGTCTTAACAAAAACCAATAAAAAGTATTAACTAAAAAAAAAGTTTCTGATTTCCATTCCTTATATATTAACTGAACCCCTGAATGTGACTGTTATTACATAACTAGAATTAGAATACAGTTGTTTTCAATACCTACATAACTTCTGGTTTGACTAAGTCCACTATTTGGCAGACCTTAAAGGATATTACTGACTGCACAAGTATCTGCTGTGCTGCAATTTTCTGAAGGATCTGTGCTGTTGTGTTTCAGGAGATGCAGAATATTCTTCAGTTCTTAGAGACATAGAGGAAGAGGAATATGTGGGACAAATGTAATCTAGCCAGAATCATGGTAGGCATTAGCCCTTGCTGTGCAGTGGATTTCTGTACATGTTTGAATTTCTATGCATTTTAAGCATTAAATCAAGAAGTTGCTCAGTAAAGCTGAGCTGGCACTTTTTAAAAGCAACGGTTATCTAAATGCAAATGACAGCTTGGGATGTGAAGGGGATGTGCCACTGAGCATCAGGGAGTGCTAGGAATGGTACATGGAGACAGAAGTAATGTCACAGCAGTATCAAAAAGTATGACATTCTTTTGCAAATACTGTACATTAAGATAAGTGTTTGCAAACAAAGTGCAAAAAGTCTGGCATTCCAACATTAGGGTTCACAGGTCAAAAATCTGTACAGCTCCTATTTTCTCAAACAAGATGATAGGGATCAGACTTTGTTGAATAGCATCAGTTTGGTAAAGCAACCCTACCTGCAATGATTGGCAGAACTGGTGCAGTCATAGCAATCAACCCTAGTACACTAACATGGGGTTTCCTGACTTGTTGCATATGTCCTCCCTAATTTTTATGTTGGCATTCTTGAGCAGCCAACATAGTGGAACAGTGCAGCTTTAGAAGCACGATCGCTATTCCATGAATGCAGAGCATGCACCAGTAGGTGCGTCCCGCATTCCCCAATCAGCCTGCATACCAGTGCCACACCATGCATACATAATGGGGCAAGTACATCTAAGAAAAGGTCCGCTGCAATCAGAGCAAAGCTTGTTAAACACAGCGGTCCTTTTCTTGCTGTGCTCACCGCCATTATGTGCATGGTCGATGTATTGAACGCGATAATGTCTGCCGATCGGGTGCCGATCCTGTCGGTTAACCCCCTTATCTTTAGGTGCCGACGGGGAGCTCACTTCCCATCGGGCATAACCCCCAATTGTTGAATGCCGAGGGGTGCCCAATCTCCCTCAGCTCGCGCCCCACACTTTCTTTCTGTGCTGGACGGGGTGCCCAATCCCGCCGGCATTGCTTCCTCTCCCACCTGTGTTGTGTGCTGACGAGGGTGCCCAATACCCTGTCGGCTACTGACACCCCAAAAGAGTTAGGTGACATGCTGGAAGCCCACCCAGTGTACCAAATGCCCTGCAAAACAAAACTGTCCCGCAATGTTTTTGGTGGTTTTAACCTGTAAAATGAAACGGTCTCTCGAAGTCTCAATGTCCCTCCCCACCCGCACCCACCCACTCGCACCTGCCTCCTCTCACCCCTCACACCATACTTACCTCTGGAGTCCGCGCGATGATCTTCTGTGGACCAGGAACACGTCTGCACTCTTCAAAGCCGACCACGAACTGAGGAAATGCCAGTAAGCTGTACAATGGAATGAATAGGGGTTTTCAATTTTAATGCATATCTCGGCATTTTGGGAATTTTGGCCCACATTTTCAACATCGGGTTTTGGGACCCTTCTCATGAATTCTTGCACTGTCATGACGTTATTCGGTCCCGAAAGGTGATTTTGCAGTCACTGTGCAAAATCACCTTTTGGGACTGAGTAATGAAATGACAGTGCCACTGTTCATGAGGGGGGCTCTCAAAAAGCCTATGTTGCAAGTTTGGTAGGAAAAATCCAAAAAATAACTGTTTTACGAGCGTTCATAGAAACTGCACAACGGACTCTCGTAAGTTAGCGTATTTGCACTAGTTTCATGCCAGATTCTCAACATTGGCATTTTACCACACCTTCTTGTGAACCATACAGCTGTCATTTTTCACATCCTGCTCGAAATGTGTTTTTGCACTTCCAGCACAGAATAGCGCGGTCACTTCGTGAAATCAATGATCGGGACACATTACGAAAATGACAGTGACACTGTTCATGAGCAGAGGTCCTAAAATGCCTGTGTTGAAAATTTGGTGACAGTACACTGTAAAATGACTGTTTTTCGAGTGCATGTAACTACTGGCCTTGCGCTTATAACTTGGCGCATTGCAATATTTTCATGCCAGATTCTCAAATTTGGCTTTTGCTACACCTTCTTGTGAACTGTACAGCTGTCATTTTTCACATCCTTGCCAAAATGTGTTTTCACACTTTTGGCGCACAATAACGTGTTTGCTGTGCGAAATCAGTGTTTGGGACACATTACGAAAATAACAGTGACACTGTTCATGAGCAGAGGTCCTAAAATGCCTGTGTTGAAAATTTGGTGACAATGCTCCATAAAATGACTGTGTTACGAGCGTGCGTTGTGCAGTTTGCACGCACTCTCGTATGTTCGCAAACTTCTAATATTCTCACTCCAGCTTTTCTACAGTGCCATTGTTCTGCACCTCCTAATGAACAGTACAGCTGTCATTTTTCACATCCTGACCAAAATCTGTTTTTTCAATTCCAGAGCAGAATAGCGTGGTCGCAGTGGAAAGTCCATGTTCGAGACACATGATGAAAATGACAGTGATACTGTTCATTAGCAGATGCTCTAAAATGCCTATGTTGAAAATTTGGGAACAAAAGTCAATAAAATGAGTGTTTTATGAGCGTGCATTGCGCAGTTTGCATTCACGCTCATGACTTTCTGAATTTGTAATACTTTCAGTCTAGCTGTTCATCATTGGCATTTTTCCATACCTCCTTATGAACACTCCAGCTGCCTGAAATGTGTTTTCTCACGTCCGGCACAGAATTGCATGGCCGCTGTGCAAAATCAGTTTTTGGGACAGTTTGAGAAAATGATGGTGACACTATTCATGAGCAGAGGTCCTAAAATGCCTATGTTGAATATTTGGTGCCGAAACTCCATACAATGACTGTGTTGCAAGCGTGCATTGCGCAGTTTCCATGCACCCTTGTAACTTCATATCTGCAATATTTTCATGCCATATTTTCACCACTGGCATTTGTGCACGTCTCCTTATCAACAGTCCAGCTGCCATTTTTCACAGCCTGCCCAAAACGTGTTTCTGCAGCTGTGGCGACAATGGCATGCTCACTGTGCAAAATCACCTTTTAAGACACATTCACAAAATCACAGCACTATGCATCTCTAGCTACGCCACTCCCACTGCCAATGCCAGCGTGACAACATTCAGCATTGACAAATGCTTGTTAATCTTAATATAGCTTTTGCAAAAACCTTCAATATGCTGTATAAAATGTACTTCTTGTAAATGAATGATGCGGTGAGTAGTAACATCTTTCAGCAAATGTGCCTGACTGTGGAGAGGGCATATTTTTTAAGGAAGTGAGCATAAGAGGTGATAATATGGATTCCAGAGAACACCAACACCAATGCCATCTTGCAAATGACACCAAAATCTGCAATAGTGTGGACAGTCCTAGGGTTGGAAAGGATGAGCAGAGACCTGAGAAAACTCAAAGAGTGATAAAAGGTATGGCAGCAGGGTTACAATACAAAAATGTGCAAAGTAATGCACTTGGGGCACAGAAAACCAGGAGCAAAGTATAAAACGGGAGGAGTGGTACTGATAAGCACCAAGCAGGAAAAAGACCAGGGGATAATCATATTGGATGACTTAAAGGTGACCAGAAAGTGTGACAAGGCAGTTGGAAGGGTTAGTGGGACCCTAGGGAGCATAGGGTGAGGTATCTCCAGCAGAAAGAGGGAGGTGGCATTGCCTCTATATAAATCGATAGTAACACCCCAACTGTGTCCAGTTCTGGAGACCACATCTCTGTAAGGACATAGACATAACCAGAGTTGAGGCAGTCCAGAGGAGGGCAACACAATGTTGCAGGGTCTGCATCAGAAGCCCTATGAGGAGAGACTTAAGGACCTAAGAATGAGCACCCTGGAAGAGAGAGAGAGTGAGAGAAGAGCAAGGGGGTATATGATAGAGACATTTAAATACCTCAAGAGGTAAATAAGGTACAGTTCCATCATCGGAATCTGCCCATGATCTGGCACCGGGCAATTAGGGCACCAATCAGCAATGTTGCCAATCACTTTTCTGTGCCCCCCCCTACTGATATATTCCAACTCGGGGATGCCAGACCTCGGGGATGTGGGGAAAATCCTGCATTTGGTGCCTTGATTGCCTGTGACCATAATGCCGATGCTTTGAATGCCATAAGGGATAAGGCACAGGAGGGAAATATTTTTCAGAAAAAGTGATCAAGGACAAGGGGGTAAGATAAGAAGCTGGAGGGGGTAGATTCACTAGCGATATGGGGTAGTGTTTCACAGAAAGAGTGGTGGATTTCTGGAATAGTCTTTCAACAGAAGTGGTAGAGGTGAAAACAGTGATGGAGTTCAAGAATTCTTGGGATAGGCATAAGGGGATCTTTGGGAAAGGGAAGGGGGTGGGCGAATGGACTGGGGATCAAGAAGGATCTGTGGTGATACTATAGTCAGTGAAAAATGGGCAGACTAGGTGGGCCAAGTGATCCTTATCTGCTGAAACATTCTATGTTCCTATCTTTCCAACTGCTGGACTTACATGGAGAACAACATAAATTGTTTAAATTGCATTTAGAATCAAGTGTAACATATCATTGAAAAGAGAGGTACTAGCCGGCTCCATGGCACTGAGCAAAGGGTGTTCACTCTGCTTGCTGATGACCCATGTTCACTCTCCGAGCTCAGACATTACGATACATCGGGTTACCTGGAATGCGATAATAATAGGGCGGTGGATGTTGAAGGGACATGGGGGCAGGGCGGGTGCCTAGGCAGCTGAAGGAGTAGCAGGTTGAGTTCTTGGGAGGAGCCAAAAAAGAAAAAAAAGAAAAGAGAAGTAGGTATCATCAAATAAAAGCATTCTAGTGCCAACTTGGGAAACAGTTTTGATATCTAGGCTGTGTAACTACTAAAACATCCATAAAGATGGTATCTTAATGTCAAGATCATATTTTTCCATCTGAGCAGCAATGCTGGCACCAAGCGCTATAGAGATGGTCACGTTTCACTGCATTCCAACTCCTTGCTGGTGCAAGAGTGACAATATTGCAATCTGGCTGATCATATATATCTGACCATCTAGTGTATAAATATCACCAGAGAAAGCAGATCCAGCCAGCTACAAAAACAGGTTATGAGTTGTCTTTCGTTTAGAAATAGTTAGTTGCTTTGTATTACCAGGTAAAAAAGAAAAATCTTTATGATGAGGTCAGAACCAGTGTACAAAAGAAAGAAGATTTATGTTTTTTTTTATTCTGTTTATTCCATGGGCCCACCAAAAGGGCAACTCCCCATTTCTTCCTGATGGCCTGCTGGTGGAGGTGAAGGCAAAGCTATTCCCCAAGGATCAGGTTGGTGACGTCCAGAAGTAGATATGTTGGGCAGGGTGCAGCATCAACTGCCCAGCTGGTGGCATTCTCTTTAATGGTTTGTGCCTGTGCTCATGAAGTAGCAGTATGGCACAGTGGTTTAAGGCTCTGAGCTGCAGATCTGGTGACATCCAGCAGACCAGACCTGTGTTTGAATCCCACAGCTTTCACTTGCATACTGTGTGACCCTGAGCAAGTCACTTAATTTCCCTGTGCTCCCAGGTCGCTCCTGTAAAAAAGCTTTCAGCTTAGTGTGCTACTCCTGGTTAAACAACTAAATAAAAAAAATTAATATATACAATGGCATCTGGATGTCATACATGCTCTCTCATATGATGCATTGTTGTACGCCATTCGTCCAGTCGCGGAACTGCAGTTGCCCTCAGGCTCAGCAACTACCTGTCAATGCTTGGTGTCAGACTTTCACCAGTTGTCACATCCCTCTCTCCATGGAGGAGAACTGTCTGAAGCTCTAGGCTCAACAAACTGGGTTGTTGGCATTCCGAAAGGTATCACTACCACTGTGCCAGTGAGTCGGCAGATCTATGTAATTCTAACATCATTTGTACCACTTCATTGGAATTTCCCACCAAAATTTATTAGCAGTGTTACTGTGCCATATCTTGTGTATAAAACCATCATGTTAAGTAATATATCTTCTGCACATATCACTTATTAATTGACAATCACTTTCATCCCAACAAATTTGAGATATTCTGTAAAATATTTGTGATGAAATGTGTGATTTAGTGTTATGTGATGATGTACAGTTGTAATGTGCCATTGTATCATACTGTTATGCATATGGTTACAAGTTTTTATATTGTTCAATGTTATAAAATGAGGAGGAAAAATCCTGCATTCTGATTGGTCATTAGACATGACTAATTTACAGCTAAAAACAATTGCTGACAAAGTGGATTTGTACATGTTAGAGATCAATGTGCATGTTCTAGAACTATTAAAATGTTAACTTTGAGTATTTTTTGGAGTTTAATGAACCACTATTTTTTTCAAACCTCTCCAATCTCAGTTGAAAAGCCATTGTCATACATATTTCCAGTACACTCCAAATGTATTTAGGTAGCGCAGTATATCAGTTTAACTATGCTCGCCATAATTATCACACACTACATGCTGAACAATGTTTATACTGCCCACTACGATCTGTACTCCTTGCCCTACTCCCTCACTCAGTCCCACGATCACTATGCTTCTCACCTATCAAAAGTCATATGATCAGGATTGAAAGTAGAAAAGTAATACGCATTTTCATTGACAGCTGTATATTTTTTAACAATAGAACTTCTGTATCTGTTTCTCACTCTCTCTCTCTCTCTCTCTCTCTCATCCACCTGCTTTGCTACTCACTTGCTCATTCACTTCTTGAAACAAGTACCTGGGTATTGGGGTACGACATCGATACATCACAGTAATAACAGTGCAAGCATTTTGGCACATCAATATCCACTCATATCATTACTGCTAAAGCCACACTGCAGCGTAAGGCACTAGCAGTGCAACTTTGGCAAACACTGACCACTCTTCTTATTTGGTATCCCATGACTTTGCTGACTGGGATTGGGCACCTACCGAAAGGGTGACTCAATCGTGGCACCTGTTATAGGATGATGGGGGAAGTTGGGTGTCCAGATGGGGGGTGCATGAAATAGAAACATCCTCTCACTATATGCCTACCTGCGTGGGGGGGTGCGAGCACACCAAGCATGGGGTGGGAGGGGACGTAGTGGCTGTAGGGGGTGATGCCACAGTGAGCTGCAGAGCTGCTTCTGTGGTGTGGTGGGTGGGTTCTGGGCTGTGGCGGGAATAGTGCTGGGTTTGGGTCTGAGCGCAAGTACTTTTTGTTGCACCCAGCTGGAAATTTTATTTTTGCCACTTTTTGCATCCCCCACGAACATGCACCTCCCTGGAGTTGAGAATCCTTAAGTAGGGGGATGCAGGGGTGAAGCCCCCCAAGGATGTGTGTGCATAAAATGAAAAATCCCAACTGGCACTGTTTTACTGTGCGATGGGGAGTACATCATCAAAATAGCTGTTCAGCAATGTGCCAGCACCCTAACTGTGATCACCCATTGGCGATCGCTATTATCACATATATCCTTGCAGTTTCGATCATTGTCAACTGTGTACAACTGTGGTTGTCCTCCTTGACCAGGCACTACAATAAAAGCCCCATTCCCACATTTTTAAGTCATTCACCCTACTTCTTGCCTTCTCTGTTATCTATACCACCATTAGCATTTTATAGCCTGTCCAACTCCCTCCTGTCTGGCCTCCAATCCAGATTGTTATGACACCTACTGCTCATCCAAAATGCTGCAGCCCACCTACTTACAAGCTTCCAAGAGTTACATCATGACCACACAACTGCACATTGACTTTAATCTTCTGCGGCATTTCTCCATCACATTTTGGGATGCACGGGTGAGTGAATACATAACACAGTGAAATAATTGGTTCACTGACAACTTCACTGCTACCAGTTGGTGTGGGGATTGATGATTGGATGGAATAGTAACATCCTTGTCTGTTGCAGATTCAATAATTGACCACTGTTTCATGATCTGTATCAGGTATGTTCAAAAGTCTGCCATAGATTTGATCCGTTTTGATCTTTTTTGAGTTTGGTAAAAGTTATAATATTTATGCTCTCATATGAAAAATGCAGATTTGAAAAACAAGACCATTACTGGATTACATTTAAATTAATTTGAATGATATAAGATTGTGACAAGGCTATTGCGTGTACAGTTAAAGGGACACAGTTGATACTTTTTGCAATCACATTATTTTGAGTTGAAAAACCGTGCTGTAGTGACATGGGATGAAATTGTAATGCATGGTTTTGAGTTGCGGCTAACTGACTGCACTTGTATTCCCAGCTCTGCATTTTCTTGTGTGTAATTGACATGGAACTGGTATAGGTAAGTGGCTGCAACTTCCTTGTTGGTGGCTGCCTGTTGCATAATACATGAGAGGAAAAACATACATATTGCCTGGCTACATATGGAAATATCTCAAATGTCTTCCTTGATGCCGAGAGCACGAGTCAGATTCCCACAGCCAATTAGAGGTGAGCAAGCAAGGGAATTTTCACTTAGACCCAAGCAAGAGCTCAGCCAGGGATCTGGCTTGACTCTATGAGCCAAACTATGAGCTGAGCCCTGGCAATTGCAGCCTGCTCTGTAAATAGGAGTTGAACTTTTCAGACACTGCACTAACTGCTCAAGCTGACAAAAATGCTTACTTTGACCATAACTGGCTCAGCTTGACCTTGGCTGTCATTTTATATATAGAGGTCTATCCGAGCCAAGCCAAGCCAGGCACTCAGCCAGTACCAGGCTCGAGCCTGCTCTGGCTTGCCCACCTCTGCAGCCATTACAGCACTTCCTGCTGCCACATGCTAAATTTCTCTCACACTGAAACAACAATATAACATTAGCAAAAAAGAAAAGTTCAAATGGAATAAAGTTACTCCAATTTAAGCCTTGCTTGAGCTTGATCTCAGCACGGAGGAGGTATTCAAGAAGAACTACAGTACTGTGCTGAAGGCTCACAAGAAACTATATCTACAGAGTACACATAAGGACAACTTCACTAAGACAAAACAAACAATTCAGGCATAGGAACTATTTTATGCAAAAAAACATTTAAAGTCTTTACTTTGTTAATATCTTAACCAATTCATTTTAATGTTTACAAGTATATAAAACATAGAGTCCCATCTTATAAGCTCAATAAGATGCTCGGGGTGGAAACTGTGGGAGGGTTCATTAGACAGTTCTAGTGCATGGCCAGGGGCTGAAGGCACTCAGCCTGCAGTCTCGTGACTTACTAAACCCATGGCCATGCATTAAAACTGTCTAATGAATACCCTGCTGTGTTTTTTAGCTTACATATTGTTTGCTTGTACTATATCTTAATATTAAAATGATTATTTGTTAGCAGTATATTTGATTTAAACTGTGATGGGATAGCAGTAGAAATGAGCCCTGGTTTAATGGTCTACATTGCTCATCAAATCCCTGTTAATTAATTATATGACACTAAACTTACAATGGTATTTTCATATAAATTAAGTTTGTAACATTTACTAAAGCTAAATGGAGGAGGTAGGCAAGACTGCACTATTGTTTTCTAAAAGGTGTATTATAATGTTATGACCCCACAAAAACAAACAATGCTAAGGGCACAAAAAGACCCAAAACCCACCAAATCTCCTTGATCTTGTCTTCTGAACTCACACATTTTAATAAACAAGAAAAAAAGGTTGGTTTTACTTGGTCTTGATTTTAGGAAGATTTAAAAACTCTCATGGAAAAACAAGATATACAGTGGCAGCCATTCCAATCATACAGTAAATCACAAACCAGTTTACCTCATTAAGGAACTGCATAACAGCACATGCCTCTTATTGCTGTGTCGTCAATGTATCGCATTATCCGAAGTGTTACCATTATTGTGCTTATGTGTTAAAGCAGAAAATTAAGATAGCTCCTGCTGTAGCATGGGAGTGTCCCATACTGAAAGTTGCTGGGGTTTACCTTTTAAAAATATAAACACACGATCAAAAATATGAATGTGCCAGCAGATAGAGGTCTTTAGGTCTATCTAGTCAGCTCAAGTATTGAATTCCCACTGTGTTTACAGAGGTAACTGTCCCTCCTCCTCATATCCCCCCTGACCCCTCTCAAATGCTTCCTCTACCACCCCACCTGCAACTTCCCTCTCACCTAGTCCCAACATCTCTGGAAACTGTTCACCATTTTTAGAGATATCTCTTCCTCCAGCAACTCATTCCACTTAGCTACCATGGTCTCTGTGAAAAAGTGCCTCCAGATCTCCCTCCTGAACTTCCCCTCACCAGCATTAGGCTGTTACCTCTAGTGGTCTTATTTCCACAAAGGCTGAAGAAGACCATGGTTGTCATCCAGTTCATATTATTATGGTACTTGTTTTTGTTGTTTTGTTTTGTTCTTTTTGTATTTGTTGAATTTTGTTGACCCGGTAAGCCCTCTAGGCCTAGAAGGCCCAATTTCAGGGGTGACCGGGGGAGAGGGGGAATACAGATGGTAAGCAACTGAAATTGAACCGGATTAATCTGTTGGTGGTATTTTTAGTGAATGAGGGAAATTTGGCCAGGACACCGGGGAAATTCCCTTACTCTCGTCAGTAGGGGGACCTTTTGGCTGTCAAGATGGCCACTTGGAGTGAGTCGCCAGACCAACAGGATGCTGTGGAGATAAGAGAACGCGCCTCCTCTCCTATTCTCAGCAGGCAAGAGGCTGAATTTTTTGTGCAACAAGTTATGGAGTTAGAAGGTGAAATGAGTGATATTTTTCTTTCTACGGAAGATTTATCTGTGCTTGATAAAGATTTTGATATGGCTTCTTGCAAGGATAAACCCTCTTCTTTGGATATGGCTGGAAATAGTGTGACAGCTTGCCTAAGGGCCACTGAGGCACTCCCTGAGCAGCAGGGGGAAGTGTGAGAATGCCAACTTGGATGCTCAGAAGGCGGAGATCCCTGTCCTTCCTTTGGGAGGCATTGTCATTTCAGAGGGTGTGCCGGAGTCGGGTGAGTTGGCTGCTAATTTGGAAAGCTCTTCACAACTTGGTCTAGGGGCTGGCAGTTGTAGCACAGTCAGTGCGTGCAGACAGCCCTGTGTGTTTTCTGCAGGAAAAACCTTATGGTCTATTTTGCGGGCTGGCAGTCAGAACACTGAGGCAGATGTGTGCCGAAAGCCCAATATTAAAGACTTACTTTCCCCTGCTGGCAGAATCCAGTCTGAGGGCGATAGCCACATTGCAGGAGTCAGCTCCTACACTCAGAAGAATGTGCAGTCAGCTGTTGCCATTCAGAATTCCTTAACGCTAATGAATGACTCTGGCTTTGTTTTTCAGTTCCCTGCTAAGCCTTTGGTTAGTGATCCCCTTGACTGTAAAAGCAGTGAAATAATTTATCAAACTAGTCCAGGAGTACAGACCGGGGCTATTACTTTTTCCTTTGCCACTAATCACAGGGATAAGACTTCCTTTAAAACCCTTTCTAGCCATTCTTCAGAGCAGTCTCTCATGCCTCTAGAACAACGTCCAGTAATTAAAGCATGTACACCTTTACAGCCTGCTACCCCATTGTTGTTGCCTTCTGCAGACATTACCTGGACTCCTTAAAAGGCTTTGCAAGGGTCAGGGTTGCTAAAAACCGCAAAAGGAAATTGGCTTCCTGATCCTGATTGGGATTCCACCTTAAATCTCTCCCGAGTATCCCCTGAGTGGAAACCTAATGACACTTAGGCTACAGATATTAATTTATTATCTCAGACAAAGGATATACAGAACACTAAAACAGACAACTATAGTTCTGTTGGTTTTAAGGCCCAGACAGATTCAGGTTTGTTGGTTGTCTCAGATGGTAAAACACCTATAGAGGGAGACGCTCCTAGTGGAAATAATACAGAGGCACAGGACTCTATACCTGGCCAGAAACCTTTATTATCAGACTTGTTCTCTAGAGTTAAAAAAGAAGCTGCACCTAGGTGGAATGCTGTACGTATTCGCTACAAGGGAAACTTAGAAGACAGGCCGGACTGGGCTTATGTCGGACAAACTTTGTTGAAGGAGTCTTTGCACTTTTCTCCCAGAGAAGTGTTTGCCCTGATTAATATATCTGGGGAGGACAATTATGTCAGTTTATAACAGCATATGCTTTGGGCTTATTTTGGGAGCATTATGCACAAGTCAAATTTTCACCCCCATGGATCCCCCTTCTTAGTTATACCTTTAACTAAACTATTGGTCAAATTTGTAATGATCATGTTTAAAAATGAGGGGGTCCATGCGGATGACATTACATTTTGGTTGTCACAGAAATGTGAAATCTTGAGTAGTCCTGAAGTACTGTTAGATTCTGAATCTTTTTGGACGGGGGGGTGGAAATATAAGGTTAAGCTACGAGTTAATGATACAGGAATGGAGCATATCCCTAATTCTTTTACGTTAGGGAGAGACAGAGGGATCTTCTTTTGTGCAGGACAGCCTAGGGCATGTTATAAGTATGGAGCAAAAACCCATTTATCTAGTACTTGTGACCAGGCGCCCTGTGATAACTGTGGAGAAATAGGGCACATAGCAATGCAGTGCACTAATCTTACTAGGTGTGATTTATGTGAAGATTGTGGCCATGTTTTTAGTGAATGCCCTTGGGCCGCAAAGAATAAAGCTTCTTGTGCAAGCTCAGAGCTTCTTATTCAGCAGGCACAAGACCCAGTCTCGGCCAAGGCTGACATAACCCTCCCCCCCCGGTTCTTACTCCTGGTTCTGTAACTTTACAGGATAAAGCATCTGACCTGAAGACCCCCCCCTTTAGTTATTTCTGACTCTGACCAGCAAACACAACAGGCTTCTAATAAGGGGAACCCATTAATAATCCACTTTTAACCCCTGTTTGTTATGATGAGCCAAACGCCCCTGGGTGCGATTTGGCTAACAGTGCTGCCTTGCAACCTGTGGCTAGAAGATGCTCTTCTAGGAACAATAGGCAGAAACCTCCAGTCCTACTGAAAAACCCTGTGATAGTTGAGACTGATAATACTTATGCTGCTTTGTTTTTGCCAGATGGGGGTTCCGATATGGTGCAAGGAGATGTGGATTCCCAATCGGTGGGAAGTAGCCAGCTTTCTATTGGAATAGATCAGGGGGATTATAAGAATAAAAAAAAGAAAAAAACAAAAAAAATTAGCATGAAAGTCCTTTTTCTTGGCAGCTTATGGGTTCTCTTTCTATCGGGTCTTTAAACATTCACAGTGTTCTAAATGCGATAAAAAGGCAGGCTGTTTTTTCATTTATTCATAATAATTGTTATGATACTTTTTTTCTGCAAGAAACATGGATGTATTCCAGAGAGCAATTGATGCAATTTAAAAGAGATTGGATTTGGGGACCATCTTATTGGTCTTTTGGTCAAGATTGTGCAGATGGGGTGGGCATTCTTTTTGGATCATATGATTTGTCTCTGGTGAAATTAGTGGATCTGATTCCAGGTCATTTATTTTTGTTAGATGGGAAATGGAAGTCTCTGGCTTTACGTTTCATTAATGTATATGGACCCCAGACTAAGAAGGATAGGGTGTCTCTTTTGAAAACAGTTCAACCATACCTGGTCTCCTCATATATGATTATTTTAGGAGGAGATTTTAATAGTGACATAGTTAGGGAACAGGTGGATTGGGGGAAAAGAAAGAAAATTTATTGTGATTCCAATCTGTTAACAGCCGTAATTAAAACAGCAGGCTTGGTAGATTGCAGTATATATAATACAGGTTCACGTTTTACATACACTAGGGGTATTTATAGGACCACCATTGATCACTTCTTTCTTTCCCGGAATTTGCCTAGGGGTCATTTTTGTATTATTCCTATTGAATTTTCTGATCATTTATTATTAGCATTTACTATTCCTGTTATGGTTTTTAAACCCAAAGTCAAAAGTAGATGGAAATTGAATACTTCCTTGCTTACATCTCTGAAAGTTCGGAAGGGTATTGCAGCTTTATTATCTGCTAGATTGTCTGTATTATGATTATATGATGACCCTGGGGATTGGTGGGTGGATACCAAATGGAATCTACAACACTGGTTTAGTAATCATAGTAAGTGTTTAGGAAATAATGCATTTTTTAAATACCTTCCACTCCGGAATCAGTTGCAACATTTGTATACTATTTCATATTTTACTAATTATGACTATTCATCACAAATATATAAATTGAAAAAGGACATGCTAACCTATCAGCATAATAGAGCCTCTACAATATATGCAATGGTTTCTATCGGAACACAGAAGTCACCTATAGGGGATCCATATGAGACCTGTAAAAAAATTCATACTGATATGACACTTGAATATTTGCAGGATTCAGGTGGTAATAAGATAGAAGCTGTTTCTGAGATGGAGGGTTTAATCAAAAATCACTATTTCTCCTTGGGACCCATGGAGGTTCCTTCTGAGGGGAAAATTGCAGATTACTTAAGTAGTATTGAAGTTCCTGTATGTCCTGATGAAGCTTTGTTATTGCTCAAACATATAACTTTGGCAGAAGTTACAGAGGCAATCAAAAATCTTAAAACAGGCACTTCACCGGGCCTGGACGGCCTGCCTAATCAATTTTATAAAGTATTTATTTCATAGCTCTCTGTTGTTTTGCATACTATTTGTTTGTTCTTTTTTGAACATAGTAAGATCCCTAACATTTTTTCTGAAGGTTTATTGGTTTATTTGTATAAAACTGGGAATAGAGCTGACATTTCGAATTGGAGACTGATTATTCTGTTGAATTCCGATTATAAAATTTTGGCCCATATTCTTAACTCCAGACTTAAAAATGATGCGTCCTTTGTACTTTCAGCACAACAATTTTGTGGTATTCCGGGAAATAAAATACAAGATGCTCTGATTATAATTAGAGATTTTATTGAAACTTTACTTATGCGAGGTAATAGAGGACGTATACTTTCAATAGATCAAGAGAAAGCATTCGATCGTGTTGATAGGTTCTTTCTCTTTTCAGCGCTTGCTAAATATGGTGTACTAGTGTCAATAATCAGGAATATACAGTTGTTATACTCCCATGTTTTTGTCAAGGTTTTATTGAGAGGTCAAATAACAGATGGTTTTGTTATTTCTACGGTAGTTAGGCAGGGTTGTCCCCTCAGCCCTTTGTTATATCTTTGTTCCATTGATCCCCTATTGCGATGTCTGGCCAGGGTGACTAGATGGAATGGATTACCAGGGTGGTGTGAACTTGCTAACCTTTCAGTGTTGGACTATGCAGATAACATCTGTGGTTTTTTTTCACATTATAATCAAACCCCCCCTTTTTTGAAGGAATTGCAAAAGCACGCTGCAGTATCTAATTCAAAACTTAATATTTCTAAATGTAAGGGGTTAATGATAGGCCCTTGGGATACTCCCTCCTGTCATATATCTGGGATTACTTTCACAAGCAAGTCAATAGTTATTTTGGGTATTATTTTTGGAGCAGCTAATTTGCTCCTAGATAATTGGGATTTAGCTTTATCTAAAGCCCAGAATAAGGTCAGAAGATGGCAATTTTGGAAATTATCAAAATTAAAGAGAATTCAAATATTGAAACACTTTATTCTCCCTCAGTTGCAATATGTGGCATATATTTTTCCTCTTCCTTCCTCTTTAGAAACAACTATGTATGGGATGTTTTTTCAAATGCTTTGGGGGGATCGGCTTAATCCAGTAAAGTGTTGCTATATCTATCTAAGTAAGGCACAAGGGCGACTAGGTATGGTTGAACTTATATTTTTTTTTCATTCTTTGTTTATTTACCATACAGTTTGGTATGGTATTTCTGCTACAACAGTTGGAGTTATGGGCATGGTAAAGCAGGTGCTCGAGCGTTATTTAGCAGCATGGCATGAGATAGCACCAAAGCTTCATACGAGGCTTCGATGACCTGAATATTTTCTACCAGCTGCTCAGAAGTTATTTAGATGGAAAATTTCACAAGCATGTATTTTGCATAGTAGTAGGAAAGATTTCTATAAGCAGTTATTATCCCAAATATACCGTATTGAGTCGAGTTTTAAGGATTGTCCTCCTGTTCTTAATGGGCAGGTTTTGAAACAGCTAACTAATAAACGAGTACCTGCTACAATGTGGGAAGTATTATGGCTTACTGTATATGGTAGGTTAAATGTTAAAGGAAATGCCAACCTTAAAAAACCGGCAGACAGGAATTGTCCATATATGTAACATGCATTAATTTAGAGGAAACTATGACTCATTTTCTGTTCACTTGCTCTTACTCAAAACCGCTTTGGGCCTTCCTTAAAACTAAATGGCGAATGGATCGGTTACTGACTTTAGATTATGATACTCTGGTATTGGGTCTCCTTCCTAAGAAGAAAGCTGATTTACATTTAGAAACATTTCTAATTTTTTTTATGTTCTTTACGGTTTTATTTATGGAAAGCCCGATGCCAGTGGGTGCTTTCCCAGAAAATGATGCCTTATTCTGTGTATAGTTATCTGGTAGCACAGGCAATGAATTCTGTATATCATTCTAATTTATTGCATCACTCAGGTGATAAGGTTTACCAGTGGTGGACATTTTTATAACATATAAATGAAATGTTTTTGTGTTTACCCCCTGAAGAAAGAAGGATGTTAAGTTTCATTTGTTTGTTTATGTTTATGATTGTGATTTCATTCTGGTATGTATAATGTGAATTTCAATAAACCCCCTCCCCCCTACTCTTTTTCAATAAGTGCCATGGGATCTTTAACATCCACCTGAACTACCACCAATCCAGACAGATGGGACCTTGGTTTAACGTCTCATCCAAAAGACGGCACCTCAGAAGTGCAGCACCCCTCTCATGCTGCATTACAGTGTCAGCACTGGGATATTAAACCAAGAGCCAGATGTGGGAACTGAACCCACAGCCCTCTGATCTCCCGACATCAGAGGCAAGTGTGCTACCTATTGAGCCACTTACACTGACTTAACCTAAAAGCCTTAATTATTTCCCACTCTACTTTCTGTCTTCAGTGGTGTATCCGATGAATCCCCAGAGCCTCTCCTCATAGGTGTTGCCTTGATGGCCTTGGATCATCTTGATTATCTTTCTCTCGACTGTGTCCAGCAAGTTGATGTCTTTCTTATGATAAGAGCACCAATATTGCTCACTGTACTCTCGGTGTGGTCTTACTAGAGACCTGTACATTAGCAGAATTACCTCCACCTTCCTGCTGGTAATTCACCTGGCTATGCAGCCCAGCATATTTCCTTTGGCTGCAGCTTTCCTGAAGGGTGCCAATTGTTTCGGGTCACTTGTAATAATTTCACCCAGGTCCTTTTCTTCCAATGACCTGATTACCAGTACACCACCTAAACAGTATTTGGTCCATGGGTTTTTCTCCACAAGTGCATAACTTTACACTTTTTAGTGTTGAACCCCAGCTGCCAAATGCCAGACCACTTCTCTAGCCTAGCTTGGTCTTCACTGAGTTCCTGTCTCCCTTCCTCTATGTCCCCCCTCATACAAAACTGTGTTTTAGCCATGAACAGGAATATATTACCCTTAATCCATTCTGAAATGTCAATTATGAATATGTTAAACAACACCAGATGGAGCACAGACTCTTATGGGACCACACTGGTCACAAGCCTAGCTTCTGAGAATCCCCCTCCTGACTAATACTTTTGCTTCAGTCCTGCTTCTGACCCACCCAACAACTTAGTGCCCACCCCCAGGTCTTGTTGTTTCTTGACCAGTCTCCTGTGAGGCACAGAGTAAAAGACTTTTTTAAGGTCCAGACACAGGACATCAGCCTCATGGCCCTTGTCCACTGTGCTTATGACCCAGTCAAAGAAGACAATTAGGTTAATCTGGAAGAACCACACCAAGAGAAACCAATGCCTCCTCCCGTCTTAAAGACCAGTATCACCCAGAAATCTCACGAATCTCTCTTTTAGGATGATCTCCACCAGCTTGTCCACTATTGAGATCAAATTGACTGGTTTGTAGATCTTTGATTCATCCTTCAGCCCTCTTTTATGAAGAGGCACCACACGTGCAGTTCATCAATCCCGGGACATGATCCCTGACTACAGAGAGGAGTTAAACAGGTACTGTATGCTGGGGATCTGCCAGAACCTCTGCCAGTTCCCTTTGGACCGTTGAGTGCATGCCATCTAACCCTGGGGGTTTATCCACTTTCAAGAACCTAAAGCCTTTAAGTACCTCATCACCTCAAATGATGACATCCATGATGTCCCCTTTTCAGTCTCCACCCCCTGTTACTTTGTGGCACCAGTCTGTCCTTCTCTCTAGTGAAGACTGCACAGAAGTACTTATGTACTTCTGCTTTCTCTGCACTAACTCTGCCAAACCACACTCCTTTGGGTCCTCAGAGAACTGTTAGAGGCCCTGGAGGATCCCCTGTCAGCCCTCTTTCACACTTCTGTGGAGTCAGGGAAGCGGAGGAAGTACCTCTGAAGACAGAAAAAGAAAATGATCAGCAAATGTGGGCAGGTCATATTTGAGTAAACATTCTGCAAAAGATTGCAGCCTGTCAAAATTTTGCAAGTTACTGATTTACATTACGACTGTCTCACTCAAAAGTATAGTTTAACCAATGCCCAGCAAGTTGAATGAGCTGTAACATTTATTTATTTATTTATTTATGTTTTATTTATTCTAGGATTACAAGTACCTTTGAGCCAAGGTTCTTTTACAAAGATTCCATGTCAGAAATAACAAACAACAAGGAAGCAACAGTGAAATAACAGTAAACAATTCATGTATGACAGTGCTATTGAAAGGGGTCAATTATAGGAAGAATAAGGTGTAGAGGAGGAGGAGGACTGATCGAGAAGTGGAGCGTTCCCAAGGTACTGCTGGTATTGATTAAGTAGATAGTGGGAATGGGATGGGGTGGCAGAGGCCTCAGAGAGAGAACAAGGAAGGAAGGACAAGGAGGGAGATAAGGGGAAGGAGCAAGTAGGGGAGGGAACTCATATCTGGTGTAGGGCAAAAGAAAAGAAAAAAAGAAACAGGCAGGGAGAGGTAGTGAAAAGAGAACATTTTGGCAAAATAGGATTTCGTAGGGAGGCAGTACAAGGATAGTTTCATAAAGACACCTTTTCAGATATGTGACATTCTAAAAATCACCACTTGCCTAAACAAGCATTTGTCAATGCTGAAGTCCATTGCTGGAATTGATGTTGGTACACACAGATTGGCAGGATTACAGTTCCCAGCAGAAAGAACAAGTTATGCCACCAAGTTCACATTCCTATTGAAATACAATGAAGTGGATACCTGTTTCCTCAATTTGTGATCTGGCTTTGAAGAGTGAAGATGTGTCTGTGGTTCAGAGGAGATGAGGGCACTGGAACCCCACCATGGGTTGGGGGAGATGTTATGGTTAGAAACCTTAATACCCCGGGCATTTGTTGGTATTTGCACTACAAATTTTTAACATGGCCTTTTGTGACTCCCACCTCACAAAAGCATTTGGGACTTCTGCTCATGAACAGTGACACTGTGATTTTGTTAATCTGCCCTGAATGTTGATTTCTCACAGTGGCCATACCATTTTGCACCAGATGTGCCAAAACACAGTTTGGGCAGAATGTGAAACATTACAGCTGTACCATTCATAGGGAGGTGTGACGAGATGGCAGTGTTGAACATCTGGGCCCAGATATTCAAAAGGGGTTCGCATGGCCCAACAGTGTTGTGCCATGCACAACCTGATACCTGTAGTGAAATTCAAAAGGGAAAAGTGAGCTCGCTGCAAATCCCGATCATGCAGAGCGCATCAGTAATGTTGCAGGCACAGGTAGGGTCGCCCATGCATAACCTGCACAGCCGATATTCAGGCGGGATGTGCAGAGTCATGCATGTGCAACCCCTATCTGCACCTGCACAAAGTTAAGCCCCAAAAAAAAGAACAAATGATGGCCACCCACAGGTGAGCTGCCACATTGCAGGGAGCAACACAGCAGCTGCCACCTGTGAGTGGCAACCCGAGTTCCTGCCGCACCTGGCAGCACCCCCCTATGCCCCATCACGGGCATCTGTGTAACTAAATCCCCCTCCAATATCCCTGGTGGTCCAGTGGACCGCTATGTGCCTGATCGCGGGCACCTGTTTAAATCACACTGGTCCCCTGCAGCCCAATCGCAGGCATTTGTCTAAATGAAAACCCCTCTCTAATATCCCTGGTGGTCCAGTGGACCGCTATGTGCCAGATCACGGGCATCGGTATAATAACCCCCCCCCCGTCCAATATCTCTGGTGGTCCAGTGGACCGATCGCGAGCATCTATTTAAATCACCCCCCTGCCAATATCCTGGTGGTCCAGTGGACTGCCTCTGCCCGAGCATGGGCATCTGTAAATCATAAAATAGTCCTCTTACCCTGGTGGTCTAGTGTACCCCTCCTCACCGCCCACTGAGCCTCATCACCACTCCCCCGTCAGCCGTTGATGGCAGCACCTCAGCCGTCTGCTGCCCACTGCCTCGCTGACTGACAGCTCGGTGAGCTGCACACCCATTGGTTCACAGCGTGAGCCAATGGGCAGCAGCCCATACCATATTACTTCAGTCCAGATATGTGAATGATTCATTCACATATCTGGACTGTGTAGTATCGATAGTTGCACGCATGGATCACACTGTGAACCAATGGGTGTGCAGACTTTCTGAGCTGTCAGTCGACGGGTGGCGGGCGGCAGGCAGGTGGGATGCTGCTGCCCGCCGCCTGACCGGGGACGGGCAGTGGGGTCAGTGGGCGGGTGGGGAGGGGGCACTAGACCACCAGGGTAAGAGGACTGTTCTATGTTTTACAGATGCCCACGATCAGGCAGAGTGTGGTCCACTGGACCACCAGGGATATTGGCAGGGGGGTGTGTGTGTGATTTTAACAGATGCGTGTGATTGGGCAGCGATCGGTCCACTGGACCACCAGGGATATTGGGGGGGTTTATTATGCTGATGCCCGCCATCGGGCACATAGCAGTCCACTGGACCACCAGGGATATTAGAAGGGGGTTTTCTTTTAGACAAATGCTTGCGATCGGGCTGCAGGGGGGGTCGGTCCCCGACGGCTGCTACCTGGCAGGGCGCCAGGCGCAAGTCGTCGGGGATCGGCGCACCTGCATGCTAATGGGATGCAAATGGGGGCATAATGACATGCAAATGGCCCCATGTGCACCTTGCATAAATTATGGCTCCATTTGCATGTCCCCTTTTGAATATCGCAGGTGCAGTGCATGGTGCAATGGCACTTGCGGTAGCGCATCTCCATGTTCTCCTCTGGCCATTTGTGCTGGCACAGTGCCACTGCGCCATGCACAGTGGGGGTGGCAAGGGTGCGATATTCAAAGCTGCTGCACCATAGCACAACTCCGTTGAGTATCGCCCAGGCCACACCCACGCGCAACAAAGTTGAGCTGCACCTAGGCTTGTGCCACAGCTAGGCGCAGTTTGAATATCCGGGCCCTGGAGTGAAAATATTAAAACTTCTGAATGTATGAACAGGCTCATTACTGTCATTTAGTGGAATAATGTCACCAAAATTTCAACATAGGCATTTTGTGACCTCTGCTCATGAACACTGTCACTATGATTTTCTTAATCTGATCCAAACGTTGATTTCCCACAGCTGCTGCGCCATTGTGTGCCAGATGTGCCAAAACACATTTCGAGCAGGATGTGAAAAATGACAGCTGTATTGTTCATATGGAGGTGTACAAAACTGACAATGTTGAAAATCTTAAGTGAAAATATTACAAATTCTTGACGTTATGAATATGTGTGGAAACTGTGCAACGTACACTTGTAACATAGTCATTTTATGGACTTTTGTCACCAAATTTTCAACATAGGTATTTTGGGACCTCCGCTCATGAACAGTGTCACTGGGATTTTCATAATCTGTCCTGATCACTGATTTCCCACAGCGACTGTGCAATTGTGTGCCGGGAGTGTGAAAACAAATTTTGGCAGGGATATGAAAAATGACAAATGTACTGTTCATACGGAGGTGTAAAAACAATGCCAATGTTGAAAATCTGGAGTGAAAATATTACAGATTCATGAAGTTATGTGTGCGCATGGAAACTGTGCAATGCACTCTCGTAACACAGTCATTTTGGGGAATTGTTCACCAAATTTTCAACATAGGCTTTTTGGGAGCCCACCTCGTGAACAGTGACACTGTCGTTTCGTTATTCGGTCCCAAAAGGTGATTCTGCACAGTGACTGTGAAATCACCTTTTGGAATGGAATAACCAGCTGATAGTCACATAATTCATGAGATGGGCTCCCAAGAACCCCATGTTGAACATTTGGTGCCAAAATTCAACCAAATGGCCGAGATATGCACCAAAGTTGAAAAAAACACCATTTATGCCATTATACAGCTTACCGGCATTTCTTGAGTTCGCAGTCAGCTTTAAAGACTGCAGATGTGTTCACGTTCCACCAAATATCATCATGCTGGGCTCTGGAGGTAAGTATGTGGGGAGGTGGGGTCCACAGAGGGTGGATGCGAGTTGGGGTAGGGGGCACTGGACTCAACAATGGACTGTTTTCTTGTTAACAGCCTTAAAAAAATTAAAAAATGCAGCGGGAAGGTTTTCTTTCTTACAGAGACATTTGGCATGCTGGGGTGGGCTCTGACACCATATACTACATATATATATATATATATATATATATATATATAATATATATAATATATATATATGTATTATATACTGTAAGCATGCATTCAGAGCTCAGTCTATGGCTGGCTGTGGTGGTGAGTGGTGGGCTGTGCCAGTCGTCGGCTTGGTTATGGGTTGGAGGGAGTAGGGCGGTAGTGCACTGTGGGCGGGGTCCATTAGACCACCAGGAATTTTGGACTTTCTCTAATGGTAGATTGGCTGGGCAGTCTACTAGACCACTACAGCATATATATATATATATATATATATATATATATATATAATAAATAGTACTACACGTTATAACAGGAGATCAGGGCTTTGGGGGGAGGGTGCTAGGGTCATAATGACGTGCGCTTAATTGATTACGACATTATAGCTAACCCGACAGAGTGCTGTCCATGACAGCAAATGGCACAATACTATGTATACTGCTGTACATGGTATTGCACCATTTACACAATCTCAGGCAGAGGATAAGACCTCTGTTGGGAGTGGGTTCCACTGAGCAGCTGCTGTGGCTCACTGGATTGAGCCACAGTAGCAGGAACCCAGATGCTATGTCTGGGACCAGGTTTGATTCCTGATCCCAGACATTTTATTTTTTTACACAATATTTGTGCTCCCCAAGTTGGCCCCACCTCCCGGAGTTGAGAATCTTTAGTAGGGGGATCCAGGGGGCACAGACCCCATAACAGGGGTGTGGGGCCAGAGCCCCCCACAGAAAAAAGACACATGCCACATGGCAATATCGCGTTGTATTGGCCACGTGATTTTGCCATGCGGCATAATGTCTTGCAACATTATGACCTCATGCCGGTGCTAGACTACCAAGGAATATGAATATGTTATTATACATAGTACTAAATATTATAACTAAAGAATGGGGCTCAGGGCGGCACTAGACCACCAGATAATATGAATATGTTACTATACATCTTACTAAATATTATAATGGGAGATGGGGGCTTGTTGGGGATTGCTAGACTGCCAGGAATATAAATATATTATTATAGATAATACTAAATAGTATAATGGGAGATCAGGGCTTGGGGGCATGAACTACAAGGGACATCAATTACTTTTATTTACATATAGGGATTGGGGCTGATTGGGGTCCACTAGACCACCAGAGATATTAATAGTTTCATAATAGGGGATTGGGGCGGGCAAGCGGGAAACAAATTGGCACAGGTACACAACCCTTCCTGAGGATTTCTAAGTACTGTTGTTCTCAGAGAGGGTGTTGGAAATAGCAACTTAGGGGATATGGCATCCTGCATCTTCTGCAAGCCCCCTAGCATGATGCCATAGCCCATTTTGTGGTACAAGGCTGGTGCAAGGTCCCTTTGGTGCATGCAGCCTGCATTTGACACAGGCTGCATTTGAGAATAGCTCAGGGTGTAATTTTCTAAGGGCTTTGAGAATCAGCCTAGAAAGTTAGGTGTTCTTGATCTGTGCTATTGTGCATGAGAAACACACAGTCATGTAATCACATTTGCCAATAACGTGTCTTGGATTCTCCTACCCATTTAATTAAATCTGGGTATTATAGGTTAAAGAAGAGAATCAAAAATTAGTTTCTTGCAAAGCATCAGTCATACACACTGTATCTCACTATATTTTCCAAGTCATGAATACTTACATCAGCCATTATGCATACCCAGAAAGGTAAAGTGAGATGCCATTGTAGTCAGAAATAAGTCACAGTATATGCTTTATCTAAATTTATACATCACTGGAGATAAAAAAGACATGATAATAAGTTATATCTATGTAGCTAGCCATAAAGGAAAACTACACCCTCCTATAATTTAAATTTTATTTGATTCCATGTCAACAGACAACTCCTTTCCTGTATCTGTTAGGGCTATATGTGTTAGCCTTAGTTTGTTTTCACTACTCATAGTAGCTCCTGTGATTGCCCTGGGGGGTCTCCATTTCCTGATTGTTTAAATCTCATTGTCCATGAGAACTGCATTAGCATATGAGAACATGATGTCAGATCAACCATTTATATCATGTATCTCTATTTTGAAAGAACAAATCCGCTCCCCCCCCCCAAAGATCTCTAGAAAGTCATAAACTGAATGAAGTTTAAAGGGGAACAACCTGCATTATAACTTGTATAGTTTGCAAAGCTCACTGAAGGTAAATGTGGTATTTCACACATTCTTGTAGCTTGTTTCTTTGAAAAATCATTAGGCAGACTGGCATACTGGGGAGTTTAAAGGGTGATTAGGCATCATGTTCTCATATGCTATTGTAGCTCTCAGGAACAATGAGATTTCAACAACCATGAAATGGAGTCTCCCAGGACAGTAACAAGGCCTGGTATGAACTATGAAAACTGACTAATGCAGTTGCATATATCTTCAACAGCTACAAGAAAAGAGTTGTCTGTTGACATGGAAACAAATAACATTTAAAAGATATGAAGATGTAATTTTCCTTTAAGAGATCATGATATCTTGTTTTCATAGTGGCTATGCTTTTTTTTTTTATATATACTTTATTTTTCTCCCCTGGTCAGCCATCCCTTTCTTCACCGGTCCCTCCAGCCCTGTCACCCAGGTGTCCACTGGTACTCACTTCTATTGCTGTTTCTTGAGGTGCCCAGCTGGCCAGGTGCAGCACCTGCAAGGGACTGGTTTCATTCTGCCAGTCGCCGTGTTTTTCGTTGTTTCTCCCCTTCCTCCAAGTGTGGCGTGGAGCATGCAATGGTGCCAATGGCAGAACTGCACACGCTTCCACATGCAGCATGCCAGGTGTCTGCTCCACAACCATCCCCTCTGCCTGCGGGTCCATTGTTCCAGCCCCCAGCTGCTGCTAGGGGCCAGGCAAGCAGTGGACTCTGTCCCCACCCCTCTCCGGGAGATGAGAGATGTCCTCAGGACACACAATCCTCTCCCTCCCCGGACAACACCCTGGCATCCCACTTGCACTGCGAACATGGGTTGCCAGTATGACAGGATGTAAGCAGTAATGCCTCAGCCCTGCATGCCATTGGGCCGGCCACCATAGTGGCTGTCTTGAACCTTACTTTTATCACAATGGAGAACTGCCACTGAACCAAACAGAAAACAGTTTTTTCAATAATAATGACATCACAGTTGCCTAGTTCAATACTAAAGTCAGCAGTTGAAATCAAAGAGAAATACTTCACTGTAAACAAACATCAGGTTTAAAAGCAATAACTGGTAAACTTGATGTTGTATACATCTAATGTACAATGGTCTGACTCAAAGTTCGTAGAAACATACAATGTGACAGCAAATAAAGGTCACTGGGCCAACCTAGTTTGCCTACTTTTTCCTAATCTTTATTTTTGCTGCAGTCCTTTACTTGATTTACGGCACCATTTCTTCCCTTCCTTTCCTTTCCCCTATGATTCCCTTCTGCCTGTCTCAAGCATTTTTGATCCCCACCACTGTATTTGTCCCCACTACCCCTGCTGGAAGTCTGTGCCAGGTCTCCACCTCTCTTTTTATGAAGAAGTACTTACTAACATCCCTCCTGAATTTACTTCCCTCCTGCTTTCTTGAATGCCCCCTCATTCAAGAGCATCATTTATCTCTGAGAAATACCCCATTCTGTATTGTTATGGACCTCGGTGAGGCACTTGAAGGGCTCTATCATATCCCCCATGGTGTACACACACACACACACACAAACACACACATGTGTATATATATATATATATATATATATATATATATATTATGGTATCACGGTAGTACAACCATAGTTAGGGTTGAATAGCACTTTTAAGGTTAAAGGGTCAAACTTTGCACCTTAATAACTTTGCCACCGTTCAATGGATTTGCCTGAAATTTGGAATGCATGATCAAGAACCATACATCTTGGGATCGGCCAACTTTTGTACTGGTCGGTTATGTGGCTGCGGAATTATTAAGTGTGATCTGCGTGAGTGTTTATGGTTTCTGATGAATTCTTTGCTAGGCATGTCTTTATTTTGGGGATAAACACCCTAGAAATATGTTTTTCAAATTTCTGGAAAAAGTAGTGTCACAAAGTAGTGTCGCACTCACGACACTTTCATGACTCTTACAGCTCGCAAATCAAATATCTTTTTCAGATTATGCCCAAAATGACAGCAGTTCTTTGCCACCCTGCTGCAAAAGAACAGTTTGGTCTTTTGAGCTGAAATTTGAAGGGAACACAGCCAACATCTGATAGATGTGCCTTTTGGTGGTTTGGTGTATAAATATTGCATGACTGCAAAGTTATGGTACTCCAAAGTTGGCATTTTTCCAATAGACTAACATGGTGGTGTACGTCGCGCCTTCCGGGGCTCGTATCTCAAAAATGATGTAAGATACAGATTTTTTGTTGCATGTGGGCTATGTAACAGCAAAAACCTAGCCAGGAAAATCATGATTTTTGTGAAATTAAAATTTTTTTCCTACGTCATGCAGTTGCTGAGATATTAGCAATTAAGTACTTCCAATGCTCGTTTTAAGCTCCGATGCCCATTACTATGCATACATTCTTTATACACATTGTGTTTCTCTATGTACCTGTTTGGCAAAAACAGGGTATGTGCTGACGTTACTGTTACAGTTACTGTTTCCACTTGCGTTTATGTCCCCATTTGCGTTACCATTCCCGTATACGCCACCGTATGCGTTACTCTTTGCATTGTCATTTATGCTTGCATTTTTGTTACTGTTACCATTTGCATTTCCACTACTGTTTCTGTTTGAGTTTTTGTTTGCATCACCGTGTGCATTGCCATTTGCATTTCCGGCAGCCCTTTCATTTGCATTTCCGTTTCTCTTTCGTTTTACGTCTTTCTTGCTATTACTGTTACCATTTGCATTTGCAATTGTGTTACTGTGCCCGTGCACATTATGGTTTGCGTTTCCAAATGCGCTTGCATTTCCTTTTGCATTTCTGTTTCCTTTGATGTTATTGTTGCTGTTACCGTTACCATTTGTGTTTACAATTGCTGTACTGTGCCCGTGTGTGTTTCGGTTTGCGTTTCCTTACATGCTTCTGTTTCCGTTTCCATTTCTGTTCCCTTTGACATTATTCTTCATGTTAACTTTACCATTTGCATTTACAATTGTGGTACTGTGCCTGTGCACCTTACGGTTTGTGTTTACTTCTGCGCTTGCATTCACGTTTCCATTTCTGTTCCCTTTCATGTTCTTTTTGCTGTGACACTTAACATTTCCATTTAAAATACTGTTATCATCATGGTTTATGTTACCAGTTGTGTTTTCGTATGCGCTTCAATGTCTGTTTGCATCACTGTTCATTTCTGCATCACTTTGCGTTTGTGTTTCTATTAACATTTCCTTTACCATTTACGTTTGCATTACGTTGTGCGCCACTGTTGGCGTTTCTGTTTGTGTTGCTGTTCCTGTTACTATGTCACAAGATATCATGTGGTGGGAGTGAGGGGCAAAAGGGCCCTGCGCTCCCGCCGCTGCATTACATTCACTATTTCTCGTCATCATTCTCAAAAAGAAGGGAAATTAGAGGCAAAAAACTCAATTTAATTCATCATTTAGGGTTGTTCCACTGCAACAAAAGCAAGTAAATTCAGTGTTAGGGTTGAAAAGCCCCCTTAACCAGCCCACCCCCCAACTGCTTCGGAATTGCGTTGGGTTAACGCTAAACTCTCACCCCATTCTCCTATTCCTCAGCTTCTTTACACATGTGATGAGGTGAGAGGTAGACTGATGACTAATGTGCACCCAATGCCGGTTGGGGTGGGCTGAGGGTCCAACCTAACACTGAATTTCCTCACTTTAGTCACTGTAGAACAACCCTAACTGATGCATTAAACTGAGTTTTTGGCCTCTAATATATATAGATATATATGTATGTTTTTCTCCCATCATGGCCCTGGGTAGCTGGCTGTTGTCCTCTTTCAGAGGATTTCAGTCTGCCCAGTATTAGCTTCAGGGCTTCATTAAGCCTGCCATGGTGTCCCATTTTCTGTTTTCTCCTGTCCCTTCTAGAGCAGTGGTGAACACAGGTGAGGAAGCATACATGGAGGCACATGCATGCTCCTGGACACCACATTCCTTCCACCCTCCTTACATAAGTACCCCTGACCTGCCTTGATCTGACATCCAGCTTCCAATGTGTGTCAGTTGAGAGTGAGGTGTCTAGCCTCCCCAATCCTGGTGAGGTGAGTAGCCCAGCATCTGCTACAATCCTCTCCCAGCCATCCTCCCATCAACCCCCGGCAGCCTGTTGCTTATCATCACTTGTGAGGGGGCAGGATTTTTACAACTCACTTATGTTTGCAATTCATGATGTGTGGTATAGCCCACTCACACTTGTTCAGAACTCAAGTGGACAACATGATTAATTCTCTACACCAAAAAAATGGCCTTCCACACTGTTTGGTGCCTACTTTACTAAGTCAGCATGGCTAGCTATTGCAAATTGCGCTCTGCTTCCCATTCCATTGTATGGTGCCCAGTACTCCATACTGTTATGAGTTCTAACACAAACAGACTTAAAATCATGTACATTAAAACTGGGTAGTTTGCGTCTGGTGCTCTTTACAGGGAACATCACTGTGATGTTTTCTTTACTCCACACTGGGCTCTTTGGAGGGAAGAGTGGCTTACCCCCTTCTCTAACTGGTCTTTGAAATGTTCTAAATATAACCCCCTTGCTTTCAAGTTGTTCTTGTTACTAAACCCCTAAGGCAGGTGTTATGTTCCTCCACCTACACTCTACTTGTGGTGCCTAAGTTTAAGTCTGACTCAGATAAGAGGTCATTTGCCACCTCAACCCTACCCCTTTGGAACACTCTCCCAGTGACATCACAAAACTGTTCCTCTCTTGGAGGCTTTAAAAAAGGATTAAAGACTCATATATTAGAGTGCTGCCAGTGCACCTGTAATCACTGAGTTTTATCTCTCAACATGTGATCATTGCTTCCTTCCCTAGATATGTCTTAATATTTTTGTCAGCTTTCATACTGGTATAACATTTTCAATGTTTCTAACCTGTGTCTAAGATTCAAGTGTAATTTTTATACTAGCTTGTAAGTAACCAAAATCCCTGTGTATTACCTTCATCTTTTCTCATTCTAATTAATTCTGGATCTCCCCTGATAAATGGACTTTCAATATCAGTTGACTTACCAGGTAAAAAAAATTCAGTTATTAAAATAAATATTGTTTTGAGTCAGTCCAGATGGTAGCCCATATTTGCACTGTCTAGGTGCTGTATATCATGCGAAATCCCATGGAAATGATTATAAATTTCCTGTCATGTAATTGTGTAATCTGTGATTTTATCAAGGTATACTTGAGCTAGATTTCCTGTCATATAATTGCACGATCTGTGGTTCTATCAAGGCATACTCAGGCTTCACATTATTTGAATGAGGCAGGAAATGTTAAGAAAGAGACTTCTGCATTAAGGTGACTCTAGATTAATTTTCTGAGAAGTTAATTACCTGATGTAATTAACACTGGCTCTGGTGTTTTACCCCATCATTGTGAGAGGTGGAACTGATCTTTACAAAGACATCCACTTTCATAGGAGAGCATGACAAAGCACTAGTGAGAGTATGTGTGACTGTTGAACTGGCTGACATTTTTGTAATATCTTGAATGTTTCTAACTTGTGTCTAAGATCGAAGTATAATTTTTGAACTAGCTTGTATGTAACCCCTATTCTTGTACATTACTTCTGTGTTCTGATTGTAATTAATTTTGGGTTCCTGCTGAAAATGGGATTTTTAGTATCAGTGTGCTTTCCCAGTTAACAAAATTCAATTAATAAAATAAAATAATATTTTGAGTCAATCCATAGGGTAGTCCAATTATACACTCTGTTGGTATAGCATAGGAAATCCCATGGAAATAAGTAATGATTTCCTCTGATATAATTACATAATCCATGGTTCTATCAAGATATACTGGGGCATCGCATTATTTGAATGGAGCAAGTAATATTGATAAATGGATCTCTAGATTAGGGTGACCCCGCATTAATTTTCTGAGAAGTTTATGACCTGATGTAATTAACACTGGCTCTGAGGTTTGACCACATCATAGAGAGAGAAGGAACTGACCTTTATGGAGTCATCCACTTTTATCAGACAGCATGATACAGCACTAGCAAGAGTACTTGTCACTGTTGAACTGGATAAGAACTATGGGCAGGATTCACAAAGAAAGCCCAAAATCCCACAGCTGAGGGAAAAAGGCCTGCAGCACTGCAGAAACACAGTTGCGTGATATTCATAAAGAAATTTTGAGCAGGTGAGGGATTTCATAAAGTCCCCGCAGCTGTGGAAATTCAGCAACTGTGGAAATTGCGCACATGTTGAAAATCCACAACTGCGGATCCACAGCTTAAGAAATAGCTTAGCAGGCACAGCAACAGTGAACTTGATTGGCTGGAACCACAGACTTTAACAGAGCTGCCATAGAATGAAGCTGAAAGCACCTACAAAGAGACCAGCAACCAGTCCCTCAACTGGGACCACTGCAGCACCACAGGTACCAGTAATACCATGGCACCACAGTGGCCAACTGTCACTGTTTTCCTCCCTCCCTGGGGTGTTCCTGTTGCCTGCAGGGGTAGCACTCACTGCAGGCTGGCCAGGCTCTACTGTCTGTGGGGCTCCATCAAGGGCTGAACTGTGTCTGGTGGTTGTTGCCTGTTGCCATATCATGGCAATGTGTGTTTTTGTTGCTGTTACAGCAGCCACTGTTATAGTATCTGGGATGTTATTTCCTGTGCTATTACCTGTGCCTCACCTCCACCTTAATTGATTCCAGTTGCTAGGGCACTACTGCAGTTTGTTGAGGGAGAGTTACACCTCATTCCACTGTGTGTAACATTTTTTCCGCAACTGCGGGAAAAAACTGGTTGTGAATAGCCTTTCAGGGGCTGTGCCTTACTTATCTCACACCTTTTTTTCCTCAGGGACTTCCGCAGCTGCACTTTTTTCCACAGTCCTTAGTGTTGTTTTCCGTAGATGCGGAGGTTTTTTGTGAATAGCACTCAGTGCAAATTCCCCATTGTTTCCATTGCTATGGCAGTTTTGGGGACTTAGGGAAGGTTTTGCACCTTCAGAAAGCTTTATGAATCCAGCCCTATATCTTTTACTAGTACCACTGTTGAACTTAATTTATTTTTCATGCAGTTTTTAACTGGAAAAGGAGGTCTAGGAAATATTTTTTGTTTTCAGCCCAGTCACAAGGGAGGGGATACAAATGAAAATAGACTGATATTGAACTAAGTTAATCTGTTGGGGATTTATTGAATGAAGGAATATTTTGCCAGCACACCAGGAAAATTCATCTACTCTTTTTGAGATGTGCCATGGGATCTTTAACACCCTCCTTAACATTGACCAGGACAAGCAGATTAGATAATGGTTTGATGTCTCATCCATAAAATGAACTTCAGCATATCATGATTTGTGTTATCGATTTCAAATAGTGTGTTACACAAATCCTATATTTCAGACCCATTATTAGAATTATTAGCCTAGGCATTAGACAGCAGTACCTTGAATGTTGAACTTAATTGCAGAGGAGCTACTTGTTAATCTGTTTGTGACAGTGAATTGTGTATCACTCAGCGATACTGAAGGTACAGTAAACTGTACGTTGAACAGATCTCTTGGCTAATTATCTTGCACAGTGTTTTTTTATATGCTGTAATTCACCCTTTATAATGCTGAGAAAGATTATATTAATTGTTAGAATGTGAATTACATCTTTTATCAGCTGTCGCATCAGTGTCATGCTCCAACCAATCAAAGCAATGGATTAGAGCGCAAGCTGATTTTCCCTCAATCACACAGCTGCTCTAACTCATTGTGCTGTTTCAAAAATGACTGTTGAAAACATAAAACAGTTTGAATACATGTTTGAAATTTTTTTTTTCATTTTTCATCACACAGTTCTTTAAGGAACATGAAACATCAATCACATGGTAAGCACTAAATTTTTTCTTTGGTGTAACGTGTTTACTGAAATATTATGAGCAATAAAAAATACTTAGTGTTAAGAACTCACTGGTACTCCACACCTTCTTAGTGTGTTGATATAATTAGGGCACTCATGCTTCTGTCTTGTGGCAATGATGTCACCACACTAACTTGGTGTAAAGTACCCACTTGTTCTCATTACTTTGGTGTTAGTTATACTATATGTACTGTATTTCTTAAATGAAAAATGATTTTATAAATAAAAAGAAATATCACAACAATGAAAATTAGGGTAGAACCAGAGGGGGTTACATCCGGGTGGCAGCCGGAGTATAAGGGATTCGAGTGGTAAAGGCAAGGAGATGCCCTGGGGTGAAATGAGAACTTGAAAGAGGGTAGCCATGTTTAGTTCGCATACCCAAGGGGTCCACCTTTGTGGGTGGGCAGATGATGGGCCGAGCTATCCCACCTCATTCTACTTGGGTTGTGTTATGCAATATCAGATCGATGAGGAGCAAGACTGCCATTATGGCGGACTTGATATCCTTGGTCGACCTGGCTTGCATCACAGAAACATGGCTGGATCAAAATACTGCTCCCATTTTGGAGGTGACAGTTCCACCCTGGTATTCTGTGATACAGACCCTAAGAAAGGATCACAGGGGCAGGGGGGCATTTGTTTTAAGTAGAGCTTGAACCTCATGGTGCTAAATGTAGGTCCTATGTGGTCTTTTGAATGTGTGGCTGTCTGGGGAGGTGTGAATGCAGGTTTCAGGGTTCTCCTCCTCTATCGCCCTCCAGGAGTGGGTGGGGACTTTCTGAGAGAGGTCGAGGAGCTCATTGTTGGCCTGGTGTTAGAGTCCCCAAGGTGGTTGATCCTGGTGAACTTCAATGCATGGGTTGGCAATGGGCTCCCGAAGTTTGGAAGCGACCTCCTGAAGAACATGGAGGCCCTGGGCCTGATACAACATGTAACATCGGTAAAACAGTCGAGTAGCCACACATTGGACTTAGTTTTTTCAATTGATCTTAAAATTATTGACCTTCATGTCGATCCAGTGGTTTGGTTGGATCATAGCACTGTGGGGTTCATGGTTAGCTCCCCCGTGATGGTCCGGCCCTTGTGGAGATGTTCCAGTACCACCCATTAAGAGGAGTTTCCTCTGTGGGACTGCTGGCAGTGCTGATCTATTGAGAGTGGGGGCAGCTTGTGTGATGGGGCCAGAGGAAGTAGTTGCAGCCTATAATGGGTGGTGACTGTGGCCTTCCACTCAATCGCATCCTTTTGTGTCCACCCATTGCCTACTCATCAGTGATCCTCTTGGTATGAGGAGGAACTCCAGAGTTTAAAGGCTAAGGGACATAGCTTAGAGAGGTGCTGGAGGAGATCTGGCTGGATGGAGGACAAACTGGCCCTAAGATTACATTATGCTGACAATCAGGGGGCAACCTCCAGAAAGAAGGCAGAGTTTTTGTCCATGGAGATTGCTGCAGTGAGGAACAGACCAGCTCAACTCTTCTGTACTGTAGCCAGACTTCTACAGCCTATCTGTCTCCATGCAGGAGGAGCATTTTCTAGCACTAGGTATGAGGAGTTGGCTCTGTTCTTCGGCGACAAGGTGTCCTCTATCAGGACTGAGGTCTCCTTGAATATCTATCGAAAGGGATGCAGTGCTCAGCCTGACTTGGGCCAAAACACTCCTCCTGTCTGGGTTGAATTTGAGCTAGTTGGGGTGGAAAAGGTGATGGGGATAATCTGAAAGCTGAGACCTACACATTGTGATCTGGACCCAGGTCTGACTTGCCTTCTGGTTGATGTTTGGACCTGATAGGACTGTGATTGCTGATGTTGTCTGGAGTTCAGTGAGGAGTGGGATCATTCCGGTGTTCTTGAAAGAGGCTGTGGTTAGACCCCTTTGAAAGAAGCCCTTTTTGGATTCAGACTGCCTCGACAATTACAGGCCTGTCTCAAACCTTCCATTTTTAGGGAAGGTTATAGAGAAAGAGGTGGCCATTCAGCTTGACAGATAGCTCACATCTTCATCTATCTATGAGCATTTCTAGTCTGGGTTTCGGGCAGGGCATAGTATGGAGACCTCCTTAGTAAAGGTGCTTAATGATCTCCTCATGGTGAGGGACAGGAGAGCTTGTACCATCTTGGTTCTCCTGGACCTCTCTGTGGCATTTTACACCATGAACCAGGAGGTGCTGCTTGACCACCTGCGGATCTGGCATGGCCAGTCCAGAAATGTTATCAGCTGGTTCAGGTCATACTTGATGGATAGAGTGCAGAGAGTGAAAATTGGACTTGTCTCAACTAGCCCAAAGCATCTGAGCTGTGGAGTGCCACAGGGGTCGGTCTTGTCACCCTTATTGTTCACAGTTTACATGCTGCCATTGGAGGACATTATCAGGCTGTACAGGTTGGGCTTTTACTGCTATGCAGACGATACCCAACTTTACTTGTCCTGTGCACCTGATATCCAGGTATAACCCTGGGGACCTCCAGGAGGCCTCTCTCAGAGGAGCATCTGGGCAGGATGGTAAGGGTCAAGGAGCTCTTGCAGATAGGTGGGACCCAGTTTAACAACCGCCTAGAGAAACTCTAGTCATCGATGACTCAAAACTGGCTTAGACTCAACCCATAGAAAGATAGAATTTGACGGCAGATAAGTACCCGCTTGGCCCACTCAATCTGCCCATCTCCCTACCTACTGGATAAGCTGCAGATCCTAGTTAACCAGCAGCCTACTTCTTCCTACCCCACCCCCTAGAATGGCCTTATGACTGTCCCATGCATGCTTGAATTCCACCACTGATTTTGACTCCACAACCTCCTCTGGAAGGCCGTTCCATGCATCCACAACCCTCTCTGTGAAAAAATACTTCCTTAAATTACCTCTGAGCGCCCCCACCTTCAAATTGTGCCCTCTTGTTCTTGCACACATCTTTTTTGAAAGATGCTACCCTCTTGGACTTTTGTTGATTCCCTTAAGGTACTTGAACATTTCTATCATGTCCCCCTTCTCCCTCCTTTCCTCGAGGCTATACATATTAAGCTCCTTTCGTCTCTCTTCATATGTCTTTCGGTGCAGACCCTGCACCATTTTAGTTGCCCTCCTCTGGACAGCTTCCGTCCTGTCTATGTCTTTGTGGAGACTGGGTCTCCAGAACTGCATGCAGTACTCCAGATGGGGTCTCACCAGCTGTCTGTACAGAGGGATAATAATTTCCTGTTTTCTACTGGTGATGCCTCTCCCTATGCATCCCAGTATCCCCCCAGCCCTCCTTGCTGCCCTGTCATATTGCTTGCCCACCTTTAGGTCATCTGATATAACTACCCCCCAGGTCCCTTTCCATTTTTGTTGTTGTTAGTATCTCACTCCCCATTGTGTACTCTTCCCCTGGGTTTTTGTTTCCCAGGTGCATTACCTTGCACTTCTTAGCATTGAATGTAAGCTGCCATACATTTGACCATTCCTCTAACCTTGCCAAGTACCTTCTCATCGTTTCCACCCCACCCTGTGCATCAACTCTGTTGCAGATCTTTGTGTCATCTTCAAAGAGACATACTTTTCTTCTAGTCCCTCTGCAATGTAAGCTATAAAGACATTGAAGAGGACCGATCCTAATACTGAACCTCATTTCCCACTAGTAACCCTCCTTTCTTCTGAGTGGACTCCATTTACTATTACTCTCTGTGTCCTATTCTCCAGCCAATTCTTTACCCAGGCTGTCATCTTGGGACCCACTCCCAGGCTGGCTAACTTGTATATTAATCTTTTGTGTGGGACTGTGTCAAATGCCTTGCTAAAGTCTAGGTAGGCCATGTCCACAGCCCTCCCTGATCTACTACTTTGGTCACCCAGTCAAAGAAATCTATCAGATTCATCTGGCATGACCTTTCCACTGTGAATCCATGCTGCCTAGGGTCTTGTGCCCCTCTGGCCTCTAGATACTCAACAATTCTTTCCTTCAGAAGTGATTCCATCATTTTCCCTATCACTGAGGTTAAACTACCAGGTCTGTAGTTTCCTGCTTCTGCCTTGCTCCCACTTTTGTGAAGGGGAATCACATCTGCCCTCCTCCAGTCCTCAGGTACCACCCCATCCTCCCATGATTTGTTAAAAGGGTAGTCAGTGGTGTCACTAGTTCTACCCTTAGTTCTTTTAGAATTCTGGGATGAATCCCATCAGGCCCCATTGCTTTGTCCACCTTCAGTTTTAAGAGTTCTTTCAGAACCCTTTCTTCTGTAAATGGGCTGGTATCAACTTCTGTATCCAGAGTGTTTCTACTGTTTGTTTTATGTACCTCCCCCTCTTCATTTGTAAATACTGAGCAAAAATATTTGTTTAGTATCTCTGCCTTTCACAGTCTCCGTCTGCCCACCCTCCCACCCCTTTATTAAGCCTCACTATCCACTCCTTGGTCTTCCTTCCGCTCCCTGATGTACCTATAAAGGTTTTATCCCCCTTCTTAACTGAGTTGGCTATCTTTTCCTCAGTTTGGGCCTTTGCTGTTCTGACTGTCTTCCCAGCCTCCTTTTGCTTTAACCGATACAGTTCTCTGTCCTTCTCCTTCTGCGATTCCTTGTCCTTTCTGAATGCTTCCTTTTTCTCTTGAACCTTCACTGCTACTTCCTTTGAGAACCATAGTGGTTTCTTACATCGTTTTGTTTTGTTTATTTGCTTCACACAAAGGTTTGTTACCTCTGTGATGGCAGTTTTTATTATTCCCCATTGTTCTTCCACCCCTCCTTCATGCCCATTTGCTAGTGCATTCCTTAGGCACTCACCCATTTTGACAAAGTCAGCCCTCCTAAAGTCCAGTACTTTTGCCTTTGTATGGCTTGACTCTATTGCTGTGTTTATTGTGAACCATACTGTTCGATGGTCGCTAGTTCCCAGATGGCTACCCACTTCTACATCTGTGATCCTTTCTCCGTCTCCATTTGAGAGAATCAGGTCTAATATTGCTCCCTCTTGAGTGGGCTCCAATACTAGTTGTCTAAGGTATGCCCCCTGTAGGGCATCTAGAATAACTCCACTTTTTGAAGTGGCTGCTGCAACTGCACTCCAGTTAACATCTGGCATATTCAGATCACCCATCAGCAATATCTCCCCTTTTTCTGCCATTCTAAGTATACTTTCTATCATTTCCTTGTCCATTTCCTCCCCCTGAGAAGGGGGTCTGTATACAACCCCTGTGCAGATTGTGGTGCCATTGCCTGTCTCCAAATTTACCCACAGTGCTTCTTCTCCTCCCTGTTTACCCTTTAGTTCTGTTGCTTTTATTCCTTCCCATATGTAAAGAGCTACTCCTCCTCCTCTTTTTACCCTCCCTGTTCCTCCTGTAGATAGTGTATCCTGGTATGTTTACATCCCAGTCATGGTTTTGTGTGTACCATGTTTCTGTGACTGCCACAATATCCAGATGTTCCTCCTCCATCAAGGCCACTAATTCAGGAAGCTTGTTACCCAGACTACGGGCATTGGTGCTCATTGCTCTCCATTTTTTGATGGCTTTACCTTCTGTTGCAGCATCCCCCACTGATCTTTCTACATCGGTCTTTTTCTCATTTAGTACCCTGTTTTGTAGGGAGAGGCTGGGATTTTCCTGCTGCTTATCAGTGCCTCCCCCCTTTGACTAGTTTAAAAGCTTTCCAATGAATCATTTAAACCGATTGCTCAAAAGACTTGTTCCCTTCCTGGACAGATGCAGACCATCCTGCCAGTATAGGCTGGTGTCCATCCAGGTGGAATCCCAGTCCCCAATGAAGCCAAACCCCTGTGCTCCACACCATTTTTCAACCATTCATTAAACTGCATGGTGCTAATTACCCTCACCTCCCCCATGTCACTGACAGGCAGCACCTCTGAGAAGGATACTGTGTGTGCTACTTGTCTTAGGCCCCTCCCCAACTCTGCAATGTTCTCCTGCACTGCTCTAATCTCATGATGAGCCAAGTCATTTGTCCCTAGGTGGACAATTACGTCCAGCTCAGACTCCCTTGCAGCTGTTCTCGTGATCCTGAGGATGCACTTCCTGTCCCTACAAGCCATGGCACCAGGCAGGCACCTTACTTCAGTTTTCCCAGCTCCCCCCAGTTCTATTCCCCTAATAAGTGAGTCCCCCAAAAGGAGCTGCTTCCTTTCCCTGTTGTGTCCTCTGCCTCCTTCCTGTGGGCCTCCCTTGTGACAGTTGTCATCAGTCTTCTCTGCGGGTGCATCCATAGGGGAGCTATGCTCCCACAGAATGGTGTATGGATTGTGGAGTGGAACAATTGACTGGGTGTGCCTCTCTGGGTGTGCCTCTGTTCCACCCTCCTCACCCTCCCTGAGCCCACTGTGGTCCAACTGCTGTGCTTTCTTCACAACCTCTGAGGCAGTGGTAGTGGCGCTAGTGCTCCCTGGATGGGGGAAGATTCCCTTCCTACTGTCCAGTGTGGCCTGGGAGAAGGTTTCCTTACTACTGTCCAGTGCAGCCTGAAGACGGGCAACTTTCTCCCTCAGGGCAGAGAGTTTTCTGCAAATAGAGCAGCATCTCAGCCTCCAGAAAGACTCCTGGAAGACTGCTGCCCCACAGCCATTACATTGCACTACTCCGCATGTTTATCTACTTTTTATTTTGTTTGTTTGTGTGTGTGTGTGTGTGTGTGTGTGTGTACACGTGTGTGATAGGTTTGTTATATAGAAATATATACCTTATACAATGCGTATGCTTATATTGTCAGTGCAGTGTGCTAGAGAGGATATGACAGTGATATGCACCTTGCATTCTTGAGAAAATGATGTCAGAACCTCAGGTATAAAGGAACTATTTCCAGGGGTGGGTGAGGTGAAGGGTGGGAAGGAGTTGGGCCTAAACTGTGCCCTCACAAAACAATCAGCTAAAAGCTCTCACCCACTGCTGCGATGAGAGCCTTCCTGTCAGCAAGATACCCTACACAACAATTTGACAGAGAAAATACCCTGCTAATCAAACAGAGAAAAATCCAGACATCCAAGTCAGACACAGGTAAACCTCTCCAGCCGCAAAACAGCCTGGTGGTTTGTTAGCCACAAAGGAAAATCAAATATGCAGTTATTTCAGCCCTTCTGAAGATGCTGACAAGATAAGCAGTTTTGAAAACCCCCTTCCTGAATTAAAAACTAAAATAATTAAACACAAAGCAATACCGATGTAAAAGTAAGGAAAACTTCTCTCAGATGTAAGCAAGAGAGAGAGATTAGTTACAGATATCTAGTCCAATATAATGTATCCCATGCAGCTTCTCAGTTGTTTCAAAGCACACCCAGTACACAACTTGGAAGAAGATGGACTTCTCAGACCCAGACAAGACTGAGGTACTGGTGGTAGAGCCGGGTCATCGTGGAGGAGGAGGAGGGGATGGGGGTTGTCTCCTAATCTAGTATTGGGGGATATTCCCTGTGTCCCTTCTACATAGGTGAATGATTTGGGTGTGATCCTGGATGATGGTCTGACACTTGATGCACAGGTGTCGGCCATGGTCAAAAATGTTTTTTTATCATCTCAGGAACTTTGCCCAAATCCTAGCCCTGATCCCTCCTGAGGACCTGCCCACATTGGTACATGCTTTCGTAACTTCCAGACTGGATTACTGTAATGCCCTGTACCTCGATTTATCTGGAGGCACCTCCGCAGAATGCAGCTGGTGTAGAATGTGGCAGCAAGACTACTGACTGGGGTAGAGAGGTGTGATCATATTACCCCAGTCCTCCGCAGACTGTCAGGTTGTCTTCAGGATAGGGCTCCTCACTTATAAGACCCTGCATGGGGGGGTCCCACCTATCTGCAAGAGCTCCTTGACCCTTACCTCCTGCCCAGATGCTCCTCCAAGAGAGGCCTCCTGGAGGTCCCCAGGGTTAGGTTGTGCCATTCAGGAAATAAAGCATTTGCAGTGGCTGCATCAACCCTGTGGAACTCCTTACCTGATTATCTGAGGGGGGTCCATTGTTGGAAGCCTTTAAAAGGGGACTTAAAATGTACCTATTTTAATTAGTTTTTATAATGTGATTTTACTGATAGATAGAATTAAATGTTGTATCTATATTGTTTTTAATTATGTATGTTGGGTGATTTTAGATAATACTGAACTGTGATTTTATTGTTTCAGTGCCCAGAATCTCAGGAACTGGGCACTATATAAATAAAAGTATCTATTTATCTAAAAATAATCCTGCCACACCCAAGACATAGGAAAGTTTGATTCACACCTCCCTGTAGAGCTGCCTCCTGGAAGGTAAGCAATTACATACCCATCACAAACATACATTGAAATCCTACATAATAACCTCCAGGGGAGGTTTTAGTTCCCATGCTGAGGTAGCCAGGCTTTGGTTAGCATGCCTAAATTTCATTCCTGAGAGTAACGGGATCAATGGTCTCAGCAGCTGACCTCCTTTCATCCTCTCCTGGCATTAATGAGCCAAGTTGTTGTAATGGATAATGTATATATACTAGTCCCGTTTGTCAACTTTGCACCAGAGGATGTTTTGTGGAGCGCATGATTCTTTAGATCAGACTGTAGAGAAACTTTCTGGTGAGATTTTGGGGGGGGGGAGTTGAACAGAATTTTCTGTGTGGAGACCATGCACACCTCCATTCCTGGCACACCTGCTGTCCACCTATTTGTTGCTGTTACAACATCACTGATAGTTTTAGTGGCTGCAGCACATAATGTAATCATTACAGTGTAAGAGGTGTTCACATTCTGCAAGGCCTTCCTTGTACAGAGTCTAGTGAGATTTTTTTTTACATTTCGTTTGTTACAATTTTTGGCCATGAAAGACACTCTGTTTGTTTTCCTTGTATCAGGGTCTGTCTTTTGGTACTCCATAATTCCAAAACTGGAGGTTGAATCATCTTGGGCTTATTTAAAAGGTGTAATACACAATCCTCTAAAGAAACTTTCATCATGTCCCCGTATTCTATACTGTTTTTAGTTACTTTCTCCATTTCCATTTCCTCTTTAACGATTTCCCTTTTTCCTGACATAAGTTATTTATTTGTCTATAGTTGCTTCCATTATTTCATTAAAACCTAATTTCCCCTCACTTCTTGAGGTGTGGAGGATACTATTCCATTTTTTTATTATTTTTTATTATGTCCTTATTTTCTTTAACAGTCTTTCCCTTTCTGGTCATAACAGGCATAGCTAATATAAAATGCTATACCAACACAGAACTTAATACAACAAAAAAGACTTAATATACCACTGATATACCACTGATATATCACTAATTGACTTCACCAGTCAAGTAATGATTCTGTTTGTATTATTGTATTAGAATAAAGATAGAATGTATAGACAAATAACTGCATGCTTTACAATCCACCACACTAAGATTGTTCGTGTTAATAGAGAACATACATTACTCCAGTCTGGTCCTTGACCTCTTTTTCTTCTTACCCCTTTTTTCTATTTCAATTCTCCAGTCCCTTTATTAAAGATCATGAGCAACAGTTTTTACATATTTTTTATAAAAGCTTGAAAAGCTGAAATGAAAGTCCCTGTGTCATGATCAGCGGTTTCCTGAAAATTTCACGCTGTTTGGCTTTGTGGTTTTCTTTAAATCAGCATCTGTTAACTTGCTTTACAGTGGCTGAAAACAGTGGAGTTATTTCTGTCCTCTCAGTCAAACTTCGAGTGTGATGACATCATTTTGGAGTAGCTTGCTGTTTCAGATTCCTAATCAGAGCAGTAGTTTGTAGAGTAAATGGTTTGCTGAGCTCTCCAAGTTTCCTACAAATCCAGTCTCTGGTTTGTGTTTAGATAGATCAGCTTAAAATATATAATTATCTTCTTATAATAAAATGATCATTTCAGTTTAAATGCTGAAATGAAGTAATGGAAATCTTTATCTGTGAGAAATCAGCTTGTCTGTATCTCAGCTCTTCTTTCTTTCTAATCAAAAACGTGTTTTTTTTCTGACTATATAACACAGGGCTATTAAATGAATATAAAATAAGTCTAAATTTTGTTAATTCACAGAAACTTTGTCTTTGATGTAGCCGTCATAAATACATTCACGTAATACCATTTTTTTCATGTCAGATTGACAAAAAGTACATGTGCTTGAAATACTGTAGCAGAGTGTGATAGGCACCTATCTGAATTTACAAATTACAGTTCTTTGGTGGATTTTGTGTGAAAATACATCATGTATGTGTATAGCTAGAAACACTATGTGTCATCCTGATGCACAATGTCTCTGCCCCCAGAGCTGAGGCAGCTACAGTGTACTGCCACCTGTCCCTGCCCCACAAGCCCCCTGCCTTCTGCTTTACATTTGAGGCTGCTGCATCCTGCTGCCTGCTGTCTTTTCCCACAGAGTCAGGGTTTGTGCACCCTGCTGCCTCCATCCCCTGCCTAAAGAATCAGGGCTACTTCATCCTACTGCCTCTACCCAAACAGTTGGGGTTGCTGCACCCTGCTGCCCTCTCTCCCCCACCCTCACAGTTAGTGAAGCTATACCGGTTGAGCCCTGTTCCTGTCTCCACAGTCAGGGCTGCTGTGCCATGCTAAGCTCTAGATTGCCAAGTTCCCTTTCTCCAAGGCTGGGGCTGCTGTACCATGATGCCCTAGCCACCAGAGGTGGGCCTTTTGCTACACCATACTATCCACTTCCATTGCCCCAAATGGGCAGGGCTGCTGCATCACTCATACCTCATCTCACAGTCAGGGCTATTGTACCCTGATGCCCCCTGTGTTCTGCACCTCAATTGAGACTTCTGCATCATGCTGTCCTCTATCCCCTGTCACCAGTGACAGGGCTGCTGTACCCTGCTCCTTTCTACACAGTTGGGGTTGCTGTGGCCTGCTGTGCTCTAGATCTCCATGCCATAGCTGTTTGGGCTGCTGCACCATGCTGCCACTTGCCACAAGATTCAGGGCATTTGATGCACCCTGTTGCATGCCTCCACAGTTAAGGCAGTTGCAACCTGTTGTACCCCTGCCACCAGAGTCAGATCCTTTGCTACACCCTGCTGCCCACATCCCTTTTCCCAAACAGACATGGCTGTTGTACCCTGTCCCACAATTTGGGCTGCTGTATCCTGATGCCACCCCTATTTCCTTTCTGAACATTCAGGGCTGCTGTACCCTTCTACCCTCTATCCCCACCCGCACAGTCAGGGCTACGGTACCCTATTTATTTATTTAGCTTTTGTTGACCGGGTAAGTGCACTAGACAAATCCTGCCTATTTTCAGGCACGACCCAGGAGAGGGGGATACAGATGAATGCCAACTGACCTTGAACCAGATTAAGCTGTTTGTGGTGTTTTTAGTTAATGAGGGAAATTTGGCCAGGTCACTGGGGAAATTCTCCTACTCTTTTCGATAAGTGCCATGGGATCTTTAACATCCACCTGAACCACCACCAATCCAGGCAGATGGGACCTCGGTTTAATGTCTCATCTGAAAGACGGCACCTCAGAAGTGCAACACCCCTCTCATGCTGCACTACAGTGTCACTACTGGGATATTAACCCAAGTGCCAGATGTGGGAACTGAACCCACAGCCCTCTGATCTCCCAGCCTCAGAGGCGAGTGTGCTACCTACTGAGCCACTGACACTGCCATATCTATATCTATATCTACATACATACACACACACACACAAAAAAAATGTTAAAATTGCCCCCATAGACTCCAATGGGAGCATCACGCCTCCCGGCACACGTCACTTCACGCCGGGCCTGAGCACAGGGGCAGACCTAGAGAGTCAGGAAGTGGAAGGATCAGGGTAGGCAAAAGACAATCCTTCCCACTTCCAAAACAACAGCATAACATTTCATAAAAAATAAACAGACGGTGTTTCGCTGATATAAGATGCCAGGATATGTAACACACACCTGTATTATGGCAAATCTCTTTAACCACCTGGGTCGGGTTATTACAGCACTCCGCACACCCTGAAGTACATTATATTCCACTTATACTGGTGACACAAAGCTAAATGTATTAAACAAATGTTTTAATGGCAATTATCCAGACTGTTATGATCATGTCCCCTTCAAAATCAAGATTGCGACTATTCAACAATCTGCATCACGTGAACTATGCTCAGTTTACGCATGCTCCTACAGACAGCAAAACAGCTAGATTTAAAAAGAAAATAAAAAGGTAAGACTCAGAGACTATTGCTCCCTGTTCCTGTCTCCACAGTCAGGGCTGCAGTGCTGTACTACACCCTAGAGTCTCACGCTGCCTGAATCCACAGTTGGGACTGCTGAACCCTGTTATGCACTTCCATTGCCCCAAATAGGGTGGGCTTTTGCACAATATAGACCATAGACTTACTTTCACAGATCACTTAGAAGAACTGGCAAAGAAACTTAGACAAATACTTGGTCTGTTCTTCAGGATTAATAATCTTCTCACTAAAGACACTAAACTGAAACTGGTTCGAACTACTTTTCTTTCCCTGTTGGATTACGCAGACTTTCTATATAGTCAGGGACCTGCAGGTACCCTAGTCAATCTCGATACACTTTATCACAGAGCCATAAGATTTATCTTGGGTCTTCCATACTCAACCCACCACTGTGCATTGTACACGGCAGTGGGATGGTCATCCCTTGCTTACAGACGGTAAAAAAATGCTGCAGTTTGGACATGCAAAGCTATCTCAAATAAACTGCCCCAGTATATCTCTGTCTGTTTACCTTTGTGCACTCTGGAGAAGTATGCCCTGAGAAGCATTTCATATATCTACCTTTATGTTTACAAAGTAAAATCTCGCATTGGCAGAGCAGCCATCAGCTTTGTGCTCCCTCAACTGTGGAACAAGTTGCAAAAAACTTTGAAATTAACTCACCCCATCAGCCTAGCAGCTTTTAAATCTCTATATCTACATCATAGTAAGGAGTCCTGTGCCCTTTCTACCCTAAATAGTGACTAGTATAAGTCCAAGCACACTCTAATTACTACTGTTAAAAGACTGATCACATCTATAATCGACTCTTCCCTCTCCCCTTTTTCTACCCCATATCTGTCCCTTCCACATTCCTTTGACCCTGGTTCCAGCTCTAAATTTTCCATACCATATCACTATATATCTTTTTATATTAGGTTTTATTTGTGTTCAGTGAACCTGATATGTATATTTCTTTACTTTTATGAAAAAATTGTGTCCTACCCAAAACTAGCTGTATCTTCTGTTCCAAACATATACTACTGTCAATGCTACCTGCTGATACTTTGTATATACTGTATTATTGTATCTCACTTTATTTGTATTACTATTTTCTTGTGTATTGCATCCCATGTATATTGTCCTTTGTTCCTTGTTAACTTCCCAGGTCCACCTCGAAAATGATCTTGCTCAACGGCGATCACCTGGTTAAATAAAGACTTTGATTGATTGATTGATTGACAATGTGCACCCTGTTGTATTGTCAAGGCTGTTGTACCCTGATGCCCACCTGTGTCCTGCCTGACAGTCAAGGCATATTCACCATGCTGTCCATTGTTCCCTGCCACCATTGTGCCCTGCTGCACCACTCAGCACCTTGTCTCCACAGGCAGAGGACAGGGTGCAGCAAATTCCATTACTCTTGTGCTGGGCCCTTCTAGAACAGTTGGGTTGCTGCACCCTTCTACTGTCTCTCTCTCTCTCTCTCTCTCTCTCTCTCACACCCTCACAGTTAGGGACACTGCACATGTTGCCCCCTGTTCCTGTCTCAGCAGGGTGTAGTAAAGGATCTGACTCTGGTGACGGGGAGACAACAGGATGCAACTGCCTCAACCCTGGAGGCATGCAGCAGGGTGCAGCAAATGCCCTGAATCTTGTGCAAGTGGCAGCATGGTCTAGTAGTCCTACCTGCAGATGCATGGGGCTCTAGGGCACAGTGGGCCACAGCAACCTCAACTGTGTAGAAAGGAGCAGGGTGCAGCAGCCCTGTCTGTGGGTGATGGGACAGAAGCCAGGACGGTGCAGAAGCCACAACTGTGGGGCAAGACACATGGGGCATCAGGGTACAGCAGCCCTAACAGTGTGATGGGGTACACATGGTGCAGCAGCCCTGATCATTTGTGACAATGGAAGTGGGTAGCAGAATGTAGCAAAAGCCCCACCTCTGGTGGCTAGGGCAGCATGGTGCAGCAACCCCAGCTGTGGAGGCAGGGAACCTGGCACTCCAGGGCTTAGCATAGCACAGCAGTCCTGACTGTGGAGACAAGAACAGGGGGAAATAGGTGTAGCATCCCTAACTGTGAGGGTAGGGGAGAGATGGTGGCAGGGTGCAGCAACCCCAATTGTGTGGGCTGGGGGAGGCAGGGTGCAGTAGTCCTGATTCTTTAGGCAGGGGATGGAGGCAGCAGAGTGCACAATTCTTGACTGTGGGAGAGAAGACAGTGGGCAGCAGGGTGCAGCAGCCTCATATGTGAAGCAGAAGGTGGGGGCTTGTGGGGCAGGGGACTGGAAGCAGTAGACTACTGTACATCTGCCTCAGCTGTGGGGCAGAGACACAGGCATCATGATGCCACATAGTGTTTATAGTTATACGCACACATGACATATTTTCACACAGAAACCACTAAAGAACTGAAATTCTTGAGTTCTGACAGTACATGTGCTTGAAATACTGTAGCATAGTGTGACAAGCCATCTGTTTGTCAATCTGACATGGAAAAATATTTTCTTACATGATTGTATTTATGAATGCTACATCAAAGATGAACTGTTTCTGTGAATGAACAAAATTTAGATTTTTTTTTTATATTCATTAAACAGCCCAGTGTTATATAGTTAGAAAAAAAAATTGAGGTTTCATTAGAAAGAACAGAGCTGTGATACAGACAAGCTGATTTCTCAGATAAAAAGTTTTCCACTACTTCAGTTCAGCATTGAAACTGAAATGAATAGCTTTTTAAAGGAAGATAGTGATATATATATTGAGCTGATCTACCTAAACACAAAACAGAGACTGGGTTTGTAAGAAACTTGGAGAGCTCAGCAAACCATAAAGTCTACAGAGTGCTGCTCTGATTGGGAATCTGAAACAGTAAGTTACTCCAAAATGATGTCATCGCTCTCCAAGCTTGACTGAGAGGACAGAAGTAACTCCACTGTTTTTAGCCACTGTAGTGCAAGTTAACAAACGCTGATTTAAAGAAAATCACAAAACCAAACAGCATGACATTTTCAGGAAACACTAATCATGACACAATGACTTGAATTGCAGCTTCTTAAGCTTTTATTTAAAATATGTAAAAACCATTGCACATGATCTTTAAATTCTTCTTATGGCTTGAATTTTTCCTTCTATGTAGCTATGTTCATCAAATTTGTTGTTCAGAAATGTTCATCAAAGCTACAGGGATGTTGAGAAATTGTTCCTTTTCCTTTTTTCCAGATTCCAAAACCACGTCCAATATAGTTAAAGATAATGAAGGTAATGAGGGGAACACCAAGTCCAGTTTAATCTTGATTTGTACTTCCACTTCTGGCACAAAGTCCCCTGTATCTGGCTCATGGTAGACCACCTTATTGACATTTTTATGTTTGTGGTGGATGATAAAACTATGTGATTCAATAACAATGAAGAGGTCTTTGACAGATTTGGCAGCTATGTGAGTTTGGTTTTCTCCCCCTCTCCTTTATTCAAGGGAGATCAGAGGGCTGTGGGTTCAGTTCCCACATCTGGCACTTTTGTTAATATCCCAGTGCTGACACTGTAGTGCAGCATGAGAGGGGTGCTGCACTTCTGAGGTGCCGTCTTTTGGATAAGACGTTAAACTGAGGTCCCATCTGCCTGGATTGGTGGTAGTTCAGGTGGATGTTAAAGATCCCATGGCACTTATTGAAAAGAATAGGGGAATTTTCCCAGTGTCCTGGCCAAATTTCCCTCATTCACTAAAAAAATACCACCAACAGCCTAATCTGATTCAAGGTCAGTTGGCATTCATCTGTATCCGCTTCCCCCGGGTCGTGCCTGCAAATAGGCAGGATTTGTCTAGGTGCACTTACCCGATCAACAAAAACTAAATAAATAAATAAATTCATGCACCACTTTTGCCAAACAATGATTTTATAAAGCTGCTCATTAAGTGGATCTTCAAGATCACATCCACTTCAAATATGTTTCTTTGAACTAAGAAATTCACTTGTAAAGAGACACAAGTGCTAACACGAGCTGACATAAGCGACACAAGTTTGGCAAGATAAGAAAAGTGGTACCAGAACGGAATAAGCTTAAAGCTAAGAAGTTTAAGATACACACACACTAGCCCTCAGTGGGTGCTCTTTCCTGTGCATGTCTGGAATGAAGTATAGTGATACAGACACTAAGCCAAAGCTTGTTTTCAGCTCTGTCCTGAGAACACAGATAAGTGGCTTGCTCGTGGTCACACAGTATGCAAGTGGTAGCTGTGGGATTCAAACCCAACTCTCCAGGTTTGCAGCTCAGAGCTCTTAACCAGTACAATACACAATCTCTGATTACTAAAAGAGATGCTTTATAACCCTGCATCTGAAGCATATTAGCCTGTATTATTAGCCAAGGTATTAAACACTACTCTTATGGCTACTGAATGTCACTATAAAGTATCTATTTTATTTTTATGTTATAATCTTCATTTGAGTGTCACATTAATCTTACAACTGCTGAGTTATAGAACCACAGTAACACCACAATAGTTAGGGTTGAGAAGGCACTTGCATACAGAACCTCAATAGTAAACTTCTTATATCTTTGACATTTCATGATGTACATTCATGAATGTTAAAAGGCACTCATTTTGTGGCAGGATCTTGGGATCTGCCAATTTAGGGAAACTTGATTCAGTCATTTTTGCACAAAGGACTAGGTTAAAAGCATAAAAACTATGAATATTTTCTTTGATAAAGTCAGTGCATGCACCGTTCTGTTCTCTGTTGCTGCAGACTCAAACACATTAAAACTGTATTGCACAGTGCCCTTCAACAGTGCATAATGGGTATGAATTTGAAAAAAGAAATAAGAATTATTCTGTAGACTCTAGGAGCTCAACCCCAATGCCCCTGAAGAAGACTCCTTATTCTGATACCACGTAACCAATCCTAGTGTCAAACGCATCTAAGCATAAAAAATATATTTTTTTTTAGACTCTTGGAGGCCAATTCAAGTTCCACCAAAGAAGCCCCCCCCTTCTGATATTTGGTGCCCTACGCTGGTGTCAGAAATATTTTAAAATAAAAAAAGGAAATACTCAGCTAGTGTGAGGCAAACAGATGCTATGAAAGACATCCCATTCCAACAATGGGTGCTAAACCTTGCTGTTGGAAACATTTTGTTACGAAATAATTGTAGTCTCTAGGGATCCATCCCTGGTGCTTTAGTGACTTCTTCCCATTCAGCCACTGACTGCACAACCCTGGTGTCAGAAACAATTAGAAGGAAAAAACAACCAATTTGTGGCCACCAGGAGCTCCATAGACTTCATCATATCATCTTTGGGTGCCCAACCCCAGTGTCAGAAATACTAAGTAAAAACTATTGCAAATGTTACCCACATAAAAGTGGGGGGCTTACTTCAGGACTCCCTGTCTGTAACCAAACTTCTGCTTCCTCTGAGCTGGTCCTTCCACTCTATTGGATATGGATTTTTTTAGGCGGACTAGCAGGGAATGACTGGACTGTGATATTTTTTCACCTCCTGCACAATGCTGCAACATGGTTGTTGTCACACTTCAAAGGTGGGCATTTGCCACTGACAGAGCAAACCTCACACTGCCCCCCTGATTTCACCAGAATGTTTCATGCATCTGTGTCACCCAAATCCATGGAGAAGGAACCTAGTATAAGGGCTGGTGGCCTTTTAAAAGGGAATTTTGGGGGCCAGTGCTCTTGCACTTTATGGTTGCTCCCACATTGAAGCCCTCTGACCTGGGGCTGGCAGCCAATAGGCAAACATATTTAAAAACCATTGTAGAGAAACCTCTGGGATGCTGAATGACTGGCTGATCTGCTGCCCTTTTGTACAGTGAAAGGGCAATTGTGGTTTGGGCCTTTAGTACAAACTAGACTTGAATGACAGCCCACTAAAGCAATCTAAGTTTGACATTTCATGCATGAAGAAGCAGGGGCTGTGTTAACTTAAGGAACACTCATAAGAAATCTCAGTTAAGTAGGACTGCTGTCCAGTGGGAGAGTTTGAGCTGTGTCATAACAGACTGGGCATCTGTGAAATATACTGTTAACTGTGAGTAAAACTGTTATTTCCTTGCGATGAAAAGAGTGGCATTCACCAGGCAACAAGACAGATGATGCTGAGACAGCCAGTGCAAAGCACAGTGAGGGAGGGAGAAAATGAAGGAGGAAGAGGAGAAGAAGATGAAGAAGACAATGAAGAAGAAGAAGAAGAAGAAAAATAAGATCGATTTTGGCAGAAATTGGCCCTTGATGCTGACCACCTTTGATGTAACATTATCAAATCTATCAATCAGCAATCACTCGTAAGAAGGCAGAGTTCCTGTCTGGAGAGACTGCTGCTGCTCAAAATTGACCAGCTCAGCTATTCCGGACTGTGGATAGGTTGTGCAGCCCAACCTGTGTACAAGTTCAAAGTGTGTTTACACAGGCTAAGTGTGATGAGTTTGCTCAATTCTTTGTGGATAAGGTGGCCAGTATCAGGCATGAGATCCAGTCTGCACACTCTATGGGGGCTGTTGTTGGTTAGTGCCTGGTCATGTCTCCTCAGTTTTGCTGGATATATTTTGACTGGCTGGAGATCATGGACATTGTGCAGATTGTCCAGAGTATGCAGATAACATGCTGTAGTTTGGATCTGGGAACTTCCCTGATAATGGGGTGTATTGAGTCTATCGGCCCTCTCTTCATGAAGATTGTTTGGCACTCCTTAGAGTCAGGTGAGTTCCCTAGCTGCCTGAAGGAGGCAGTGGTGACACTGCTTCTTAATAAAGATGCTCTGGACCCAAACTGCTTTGCTAACTACAGGCCTTATCTCTAACCTTCCCTTTGTAGGGAGGGGATTGAGAAAGTAGTTGCACTGCAACTGGAGAATCATCGTACCATCCATGATATCTATGATCCTCTCCAGTCTGGTTTCCGGAAGAGGATAGTACCGAGACTGCTCTGGTTTGGGTGCTCAATGATCTTCTGATGGTGAGAGATCAGAAGTGTCAGTCCATCTTGGTGCTTCTTGATCTCTCCTCAGCATTTGACACTGTGGCCTATGGGGTACTGCTTGAGTTCCTGAGGGTCATCTGTGGCCTGGCTAGTTCAATTCTCAGATGGTTTCAATCTTTCCTAACTGGCAGATCCCAGAGGGGTGGTGTCAGGGATATTTTTCTTGGATCTATTCTCTCTGCCGTGTGGGGTCCCCCAGCTCTTGGTGCTGTCCCCTATGTTGTTCACAGTGTATATGCTGCCCCTCAGAGACATTGTAAGACAATATGGGCTGAGGTTTCACTGCTATGCAGATGATACCCAGGTCTGTCCGTCTTTTGTGCCTGATCAGGACAGTGCAATCTTGGTCTTTAACAGCTACCTATTTATTTATTTATTAAATTTTGGTGACTGGGTAGGCCCACTGAGCCCCGAAGGTCCCTTTTTCAGGGGGCGACCCGGGATAACAATACAAGTTATAGGAATGAACAAGGACATAAGGAACATTTGAGGCATTGTAAGTTACATCATGAGGTGGTTACAGTAAAGTAAAAATAGTGGATACAGGCACGGTTACAGGCATGGTAAAAGAAAAGCAGTGGATACAGGCATGGCTTACTGGCACTGTAAAAGAAAAGCAGTGGATGCAGACATGGGTACAAGCATGGTTATCATCATGACATGTAAGCAATTGGTAGTACTTTGCATATAGTTTATTCAGGGGTTATATGTGGCCTCTGGCGAGCAGTCTGTATAAGGCAGGTAGTAGGAAGGTTAAGCTAGGAGACGGGAGTTGGCAAGGAGGGGAGTACCTAAGGAGCTTTAAGTGCCATGACAGTGGCATGTGCTTGAGGTCAGCAGATGGGACTTAAGCCTGGTGCGGAAGTTCATGAGTGAGGAGGAGGCCTGGACCTGGGGAGGGAGCTTGTTCCATTGGCAGGCTGTTTGGGAGGAAAAGGATCTTCCGTTAGCGTTTGTCCTTACCCTAGGGACTTCTAATAGCATTCTATCTGAGGTCCTTAGGTTCCTTGGGTTGTGTTTAAGGGTTATGGTCCCGGCAATGCTTGGCAGAATGTGGGGTTTGAGAAGCTTGTAGGCCTGGACAAGCAAGAGGTGTTGGAGGCGGGTGACCAATGTGGGCCAACGAAGATTGGCCAAAGTGTCACAGTGGTGACATCTCGGGTGGTCTAAGGTTGTGAAATTAGCTATTTTATTATATAGGGTTTGCATCCTGGTAATCTCTTGTTTAGCCATGCCCTGTATAATAGGGGCTGCAAAGGTCAGGTTGGGTAGAAGGACACTGGTAGCTATGGAGAGCCTGGCTTCAGGGATGAGTTGGTCCCTGAGTCAGTACACGGTGCCAAGTTTCCGATGTAGGATCCTGGTGACCTGGTCCACGTGTTCCTTGTATGTGATATTCTGATCCAACATGAGGCCTAAGTATTTAAGGAAGGGGACTACATTAATGGCTTTACCAGAGAGTGAGGTTAAGGAGAGGGATGAGGACCTGTCAAATCCCAGGGATCTTGGATCGAATAGCATTGCCTTGGTCTTGTCGGTATTTAGTACCATTCTGTTCTTACATAACCAAGTCTCTACTGAATTGAGATCCTTTTAGAGTAGAGGGCCTAGGGCAACCATGTCACTCAGGGGTCAGAAGATCACAGTATCATCAGCGTACTGCACAGCTGAGCTCTCCCCTCAGTGGGTACGCAGGTTGTTGGTAAACAAGGAAAACAGGAGGGGGCCTAGAATTGAGCCCTGAGGTACACCCTGGTTTAGGGGTAGTGGGTCAGACATGGTCCCTTTCCAAGAGACCATGGTGGAAATCCAGGACTGGTTGAAATCCAGCTGGTTGAAATTGAATTCTGAGAAGACTTAGGTGTTGGTGGTGGATCCAGGTCACCAGATAGAGAACTCACTATCAGGGTTGCCTTCTGGACTTTGGCTCAGAGGTACCCAGATGTTTTCCTCTGAATGGCTGTGAAACCTGGGGGTGGTACTTGATGATGGGCTGACATTGTGTTCACAGGTATTGGCAGTCTTCAAGTCCTCCTTTTACCATCTGAGGAACATCACCAGGATTAAGCACCTTCTGACATTGAACCACGCCTTTGTGACTTTGTGCCTGGACTACTGCAACTCCCTATACCATGGGATTCTGGGGATTGATATACACCACTTACAGCTGATGCAGAATGCTGCAGCACGTCTGTTGATGGGGACTCCTCGTTCAAGCCATAACACTCCCATTCTGCATGAACAGCACTGGCAGCCTGTACAGTGTCGGATCACCTTTAAGGTTGGACTTCTGACCTATAAGCCCCTGCATGGACAGGGTCCCAGCTATCTGCAAGAACTCTTGAATCCTTACAGCCCTGGCCATCCTCTCCACTCAGCTGACAAGGAGTTGTAAGAAATTTCCAGGGTATGATTGAAAACATCTGGAGCCTGTGCTTTTATGTATGGAGCCCCCACCCTGTGGAATTCTCTACCTTGTCAGATTCGACAGTACAGGACCATGGAGAGCTTCAAGGTCACCTTAAAAACTCATCTGTTCCTCCAAGCATTTAGTGAATATGCAGCATAACTTAGTTGTATTTTGTGCTGTTCAATCTTATGGACGTCTACTATTTTATTGATTTTAGTACGTTTTAGCACTTTGTTTTTGTACAGCACATTGGTTTCAGAAATGTGTTTTATAAATAAAGTTTATTATTATCATTATTGTTATTATTATTAACATGCTGCTGCTGAATGGCTTCTACAAGATATGTAGCTGGCACTTCAGCCAGGTGTTGGCTACAACCACCCAGGAAAACTGAAAGACTTAAAATGTGGATCAGGGCTGGCACACAGTAGTCAGGGAGTGAGGTATCCAAATGAATCTCCAAGAGGAACAAGTGAAGCCAGTGACTGAGTGTGAGGGAAGCAAAACTCGAGAATCATTCCATCTGATCAAGAGGTACTGCAGAGAATGGAGGTTCAGAGACCCTGCAGAGTAAGGAAGGAGCCATACAGTTGAGAACCATGAGATCAGTACATGTTCTCTTTTAAATGGAAGTGCATAGTGATTTTATTTATTTATCTGTTTATTTAACTTTCTCACCAGATATACAGAAATAGAAAAAAAAAATCATTTTTACAGTTGCTACTATAATATGGTCTTTGTATCATCCTCCCCCAAGTGGTGGAGGCAGGGAGCTTTTATAAGACTTCTGAGACCAGTTGTCTGCCCAGCTGTTGGACACCTGCAGGCTGTTGGTCCTAGAGGATTTCTACTGCTGAATAGATGCATAGGAAAATAAAATCACTATTAATCTCTTCAACTAATGAATTCATTGAGTTTTACTGAGCATGTTCAGGCTGCTATATATGTTGGAGGCTACATACTGGACCTTGTTTTCACTGATGGGATGGTGGTTGACAATCAGCAATCTATGGACCACTATGCCATTTCTTTTGGGTTATTGGCCCTCCAGAGTTTGGCCACCCTTTCAGAGATGGCCCACAGTAAAGCCTGGGGGAGGATCAACCCCAGTGTATTTTGGATGAATGTGAACATCTCTGATTTTATTGCTGCTTCCACTAGAAGTATCACTGAATCAGTGAAGGTTTCTTATAACAGTATCCTGTCTTCTGCTTCCAGTCCATTGCCACCATTCACCTAGATGGAGAAGTGCACCTTGGTTTAATGATGCTTTCTGTTCTCTTACAGTGAAGGGGCAGAGGTTAGAATGCCAAGTGGAGGAAGTCCAGCCTGGAGACTGATAGTCTTATTTATTTATTTCTTTATTTAATTTTTGATAATCGGGTGGGTGTGCTAGACACAAGCTGTGACAATTTTCAGACACAACCTGGGAGGTTACAAAGTTACAAACAGTGTTACATCAAAATAATACAGTGTCAGATTAGGAGCATCAACACAGAACAATACATACAATAGTAAAGCAAGGTAAGGTATATAGATTAACAATTACATTTGGTCATAGACAAAGATTGACATCACAAAAATTGTGTGGCAGGATTTAAAAAACAAATGGTAATACAAAGCAATAGGCAGACATAGTAATTAAGGCAAGTGCTATAACAGTTGTCAGCAGAGGGCCATGTTATACAGCATATATACATGAGTCACCACTGACTCAGCACCAACTGGGCAAAAACAGAAATAAATGGCATAAGAATCAGTTTATAGATAGCATCGTAAGTACTTTGAGTAAACCCAGTGGTAGTAACAGTGGAAAGGGAAGGAGATAGACATAAGTAGGGAGGGGAGGTTATAATCCAAGTGGAAAGGGAGGTGGGTGTTTAAAGGAGGATGTGAGTGATAGGGTTGCAGCTTGAGAAGATTAGCGAGGTTTAAAGCAGGTGCAGGATTCAGGTTTGACGAGAACGTTGCGTAGTTTGTGTTTGAAGATGGTACGTGTGGGTGCAATACGAGCTTCCATGTGTATGGAGTTCCAGTGCTTAGGGGCTGCATGAAAGAAAACAGTGCTACCCTTTGTGGTTTTGCACCTGGCATGTGTAGTAGGGCTAGGTTAATGGAACGTAGGCCATGGGTGGAGGAGCGAGGCATTAGAAGGGTGTTTAGTGACATTGGGGTGTTAGACCTGAGTATGTTGTCGACCAGGGAGCAGAGGGAGAAGAGCTGATGGGTGGAGGGGGAAGGCCAGTTGAGGTCAGCATAGAGTTGACCACAGTGTTTTAACTGAGTGGAAGCAGAGGCATATCGGCAGATGTTGTTGTAGGTGGTGTCCCATTTGTGAAGGGAGGCTTTAGAGGTATTGACATAGGTGATGGAACCATAGGCAAGTGATGGTAATAGAATACAACATGCAATGGCCAGTCTAGCGGAGGGAGTGAGCACATGACTTGTTTTGTAGGCAACCCCAGCTTTTCTGTTTACTGCCTTGCAGATGGCCTGGATGTGTTGGTCAAAGTTTACTGTTTCATCGAGTAGTACCCCAAGGTATTAAAATGCACTCACAGTGTCCAAGAGGAAGCCATCATGACCGTGAATCTTAAGCTGACCACGGCCAGTTTTCAGTTTGGCGGCAGAGCCAAAGAGCATGACCTGTGTCTTGGAGACATTGAGAAGAAGTTTGTTGTTAGTGAGCCAGCATTGGACATGAAGAAAAGCAGAGGATAGTTTCAGGTTTATGTTTGTATAGAGCTGAAACTATGATACATAGAAACATAGAAACATAGAATTTCACGGCAGATAAGGACCGCTTGGCCCACCCAGTCTGCCCATTTCCTTACCTAATGGATAAGCTGCAGATCCTAGTTAACCAGCAGGCTATTTCTTTCTACCCCCACCCCCTAGAATTGCCTTATGACTGTCCCATGCATGCTTGAATTCAACCACTGTTTTTGACTCCACAACCTCCTCTGGAAGGCCATTCCATGCATCCACAACCCTCATCATCTGCATAGAGGATGGTCGAGCAAGAGGGGATGCTGAGTGCAATCTGGTTTATGAAAATAGAAAAGAGGAGAGGCTCCAGTATTGACCCCTGGGGGATGTCGAGTTTAACAGGGGATTCACCAGACATTGCAGAGTTGAATTTAACAACTTGATATCGATTGGATAGATAGCTATTTATCCAGGTAACAGAGCTTTCTGAGAAGCCAAGGGATATAAGATTGGTCAGTAGAAGGAGGTAGTCAACCAGATCGAAAGTTTTTATGAGGTCAATAAATATGGACCCAGTTAGGAGGCTAGAGTCCATAACGTGAAGTATGTCATTTGTGAGCTGGAGCAGGGCAGTGGAGGTGCTATGCCCTTTATGGAAACCATGCTGATATGGTGAGAACAAGTTGTAGTTGGAGAGGAATTCAGTGATTTGGGTGGCTACAATCTTTTCAAGGATCTTGCTTAGTACCGATAGAATGGCAATGGGACGGTAGATGGAGATGTCCATTTTTTGTCCTGATAGCCCATTATAGTGAATATCAGCAGGTGATAATTGCTGCTAGAAGTGTTTTTTTTTTCCTCAGACTTAATCACAGCTGAGACAAATAGACCTGCTACCCTCTTTAGAGAGGTAGATGGGATTCTCCACTCGGTGTCTCTCTTCCAGGATTCAGGGGAGATTTCTCAAGAGAGAGATGCAATGGGTTTGCAAATTTCTTCTCAGCCAAGATGGCCAATATCCAGGTTGAGATTTCCTCCATGGTCAGCTCTCACAATTGTGGTGGTCAGGTGTGAGAGATGGCAGAAACTCGGACTGTTCAGGGTGAGTTTTGCCCACTGGACCTGAGGGAGATCCATTGAGTGTTTTCAGATCTGCACCCAAGCCACTGTTTGCTGGATCTGATCCCCCTTCTCTAATGAAGAGTGAAGTCACAGTAATAGGTCCAGCACTCATTAAAATCATCAATACCTCTTTGAAGGAGGGTATGTTTCACACTGCCTTTAAAGAGGCTGTGTTGTGACCACTCCTTAAGAAGGCTACCTTAAATCCTGATGACTTTGTGAGTTTTGGAACTATCTCTACCTTTCTTTGTTTACTATGTGAGTTCAGATTGCCCTTTAACTTCTATCCTTTATTTTATATCTTGGGCCATCTTCAAAAACTCGGAAAGATTGACTTCCTTAAATAACTAGATTGAGATGAAATCCATTCAAAATAAAATATTCACAAACAAAAAACTGCTTTTCATTTCTTTTAATCCACAAAAAAAAGGTCAGGGCAACAGTTTTGTGGCCACCACCAGTTCCTCAGGCCCAAATATACAGAGTTGTTCTTATTGTTTACACCTTCTTCAATTTTTCACAGCATCCTTCCATCTCTTTATTTTTTTTTCTTTTCCAGTTTTTAACTTTTTCACAGTCCACTTCCCTGAGGCTCCTTTTTCTTCTGTAACCAGGAAGTTGGCCACATCCTCAGAGCATTGTCATTGTTGGAAACACCAGGTGAATAGCTTAACCGCAAGTGCTAGAGTGAGGGCGCTATGAAAAAAGTGCAAAGATGCTAGGTCAGGAAAAAAAAAAGTTGTGAATATCAGAGTGAGGGTACTACAAGAAAGCACAGCCAAAAAGGAAAACAGGGGAGGTGACTTTAAAGGAACCACAAGAGGGTGGTTAAGAAGATGGAGCCACGGGGAAGTGGACTGTGAACAAGTTAAAAACTGGAAAAGAAAACCCAAAAAAAATAAAGAGATTGAAGGATGCTGTGAAAAACTGAAGGATGTCTAAACAATAAGAATAACACTGTATATTGGGGCCTGAAGTAGTGGTGGTGACCTTGAAACTGTCACCTAGATCTTTTTGATGTGGAATAAAAGAAATGAAAAGCAGTTTTTCTGCTGGAAATATTTTATTTTGAATGGAGTTCATCCCAATCTAGTTATTTAAGTGAACTATCTCTGTCTTGCCCTTTTTGGGCAGTGTTATTGAGAATGTTGTGGTGGAGCAGCTTAGAGAGCATTTGTAGGAGTTTTTCTTCTATTTGTAATTCCAATCTGCTTTCTGTTATTGGCATAGTACTGAGATTGCCCTTGTAGGTGTTTTAATCATCTGCTGCTTGCAAGCGATCATGGAGAGGTTCCTTTCCTGATCCTTTTGTCACATACATTTGACATAGTTGAACATGAGGAGTTAGTGGAGCATATGAGGAGGATTGTTGGGCAGTAGGAACCATTTCGGAATGGATCTGATCTTTTATAAATGATTACCATCTGTCTTTGTCATTAGGGAACCTTCAATCTAATGCCCCTGTTATTGACCGTGTCATCCCTCAGGGTTCCATACTGTCTCCCCTTTAAGGATGGCACTTTAAAACAATTAGTCCATCTCCTTGTCAATGGGAGTGGGAGAGACAATGCTGTTTTGAAACCTTACTAGAAGTTTCTAATTTAGCCAGCCCAATATGTTCTCTCTGTCAGGCTGTTCTGACCTGCATTCAGTGGCTCCAGGGTTGCTGGATGCTGAGTCAGTATACCTCCAGGCTGCTGATGCCATTTGGAGTGCTACTGTACTGTGTCTGTTAGGAAGTTGTATTGCTGCTAGTATTGTAATGTTGGTAACTTCGTTGCTGTCTGTCAGTGTTTGCTTTACAATGAGTTTTAATAGGGACCTTATATGTGTCAGTTCCTACTAGGGTTGGAAATGTTAGCTCTGGTAAAATTATCATTTTAATTTAGAGTAGATCATAGATGAGCCTGAATGTAGATCAACACAGCCTGAAAGGGGGAAACATTGGGCTGGCATGATTAGAAACTCCTTAGTAAGGTTTCAAAACGGCTTTACCTCTCCCACCCCCATTGAAAAGAAGATTGAATACTTGTTTTAAAGTGCCATCCTTATAAATTGCCTTAATTGAATGATAGGTGTGAATGATCTCAGCCTTTCACCACAGCAGAAGCCTATTCAGCCTGCAAATCTCACAACAGTGAGCTATGACCCAGCATCCAGCAACCCTGGAAAAAAAAGACCACAACAAAAAAGCACCCCCCCCAAACAACTGTCAGCTTTGTTACAAAACCTGAAACACATAGTTTTTAAAGCAATGTTTACTGAATAGTGCTGTCTGTTTTATTTGTGAAACCATTTCACATGATCGTTAGAATTTGGAGACACAGGTCCTATAAGCTTGCTGTCAGGGAGTACTAGACTGTGAGTTCCTGAGATGACCTCATCAGCAGTTCTTCACTGGCACAGGCTTTTTTTAACAGGTAGTGAAATCAGTGTTACAAAATAGCTTATAGCTTTAAAATAAAGTAACATAGAAATGTAGTTTTTGATATGAGATTTACTGGGGGTATGCTTATTATACTACTGCAATGTAGCAGAAGTGGTGTCAGTTGCTTTTTATGCATTTGCATGACCTTTTGGTTGGGTTTATATCTGAGGCAAAATGACAATAGTAGTTCCACCACTGATGTGCCAAGTCCTGATCACAGCAGTCCAAGCAACAAAAAACAGCACCATTCATTTGTAGTAAATCCATGCAAGTAGATTTATTTGCTTAAAAATGCAATATAGTGCAGAAAAAACATAACATATTTAAACAGAACAGCAAGCCTACACATGAGAACATAGTGGTATCAGCTAAATGCTCTGACAGGTCACGTGCATGCCAGCTTCCTTAGGGAGGTCACACTGCTCATAATCCTATTGTTTAAATACTGCAAAATGTCTGTGTTACTAGTGTTGTTAGACCCCATAATCTCCTTTCCTGGAAGAATACACACAACACCAATCTTGAAGAAATGGCCACTGCCTCATGTTTATTAACTGACATATTATAAGATTAGACTATTAGAGTGGTGTACACAGTTTGGAAGATCTTGCCAGTTACCTCAGAAACCTCTGCACCCCTTCCACTGAATGGTATTACCCATGTGCACTTGTAACCCAAGCTCAGTGAGTGGGGAGGTTATATGGCCATGTTGGAAGCAAACAACCCCATCTGGTGGTGCAGCACCCACAGGCAAGCGTAATAAGTTTGGTCAGTGACCCCTCCAAATGAAGTCCAGGTCTTACACCCACCAACTCCATCCACTTTTCTCCTTGTACTATCACCCTGAGAGACTCCCAAGCTGTCACTGCACAATGACTGGCAGAGTAAGTGCTAAACCTAATTTAAATAAAACCCCTTTGGTGGAGTGAAAAAAAAGAAAACCCTTTGAAAGAAAACTTCTCCCAAATCCCAAGTGTGACCACCTATAAGGGGGCACAGGGTTCTCTAATCTAGCACATCAAACCTAAAATCCTGCTTTTATATTGATGGGTGGGTGGGACATCATTATCTAGCAGAGCAGACAAGAGTATGGGAAGCTGTGGACCATAACTATTTTTAATGCCACACTTTCTGCCCCCTTTCAGATGCCCATGCCTTGTGGATGCCCATAGTGCTTCCTCCTCCAGGGCGGTGTCAGAGCAGCTCCATACCACCATGGGAAGAACCCTACCTGCCTGATTAAGGCCAGGTTACATTGGAGGGAACAAAGACAAAGTGAAGTCTGCACATAACACCAGTCTTTGAGAAATGGCCACAGCCATATATTTATTAGCTGACATATTTCATGACTGGAGTGATGAACGCAGCTCTGGAGAACTCGCCAGTCACCTCAGTAACCTCTGCATCCCTTTCCACGAAGGCTATTACCCATGTGCAGAGTGAGAGAATGATGTACCTCTCTGAGTTGTAATCTAATCTCAGTGAGTGGAGAGACCATATGGCCAGGTGGCAAGTGACCACCGCTGACTGGTGACGCAGTACCTGCAGGCAAGCCTAATGAGGTTGGACCATGACACCCACAAGTGGGGTCCAGATCTTGCAGCCCCCCTCCACCTCCTGCCAGCCAGGGAAAAAGAGTCCTTTGGAAGAATTTGACTCCTCTTTTTTTTGTAACATAATCTTGAGAGGCCACCCAGTTATGTCAGAATGAATGCAGTATGACCTCCCAAGCAACTCACTTCAAATACTCCTCCATGACCTGATGGAATGAATCAAGCAACAAGTACCAGCCATTGTCCTGTAAGTGAACACAATCCTTAGTATAAAGTCACTGGAAGGGTGTGTTGATATTACTATGCCATATTATAGTTCCCCAGTGGATGCCATAAAAGGCCACACCTCCTTTTTGATGCATCTATACACATTTTGTTCGTGGCCTGAAAGTTCTCTGTGTGCTAGCAATGCCTTTGAATGATGTGGAACCAAACAATTTTAGTCCAGAGCCACAGTTCATGAAGAAATCTTATGTCATCCTTCATCCACAGAAGCAAGTCAATAACATTCTGGAGTCCCACATCATTCCCACAAAAGATGAACCAACAGTACCTGCATGTCAGGTGAACCTCCATGCCTGACTTCTACTGTCTGCCTAGGTAGAGGTTCCCCCAGAGCATGCCCCTCTGACCCAACCAATGGATTTGCACTGTCTATGGTGGAATTAAAATGGTCTGATCCTGCCCTAACACCAAATTCCTGCTCTCTCCACTGCTCAGTGACAGGAGTGACAACAGACATAAATCTGCTTGGGACCATCAAAGGAGCTAGGAAAACAGTAGGAAAAAATTAAAGCAAGTGTGGTGCTGCATACCACAAAACACTTAGGACCTCTACCAGCCAAGAGCCTAGATTTGCCCATCTGTAAGCCTCTGAGCCTGTATTTGTTGCTGTCCCTATCCTGAAGGCATAGGTATTAAATTATTTGGGGTTCAACCCTGCCTATTGCACCACTGGGTTTAAGACATACCTAAATTGGTAAGCCATTACCGCAATGCCATCTGTGTTCTGCAGAAAGGCCAATCTCACTGAAAGATCCCTAGAGAATCACCGAAAACTGCACGGCACCAAGTTTGTCTCAAGATTCTTGCTGGATGCTCTCCTCATGCTCTACTCATGCTCTCCAGTCCCTTGACCCCCGACTACTAAACATTCCCAGCTGAAAGACATCCACTGGACAAACTGCCATCTCACATCGATTCCCGAAACTCTGGAATGCCCTCCCCCCTCAGATTCACCACTCTTCCTCTACCCATTCCCTGAGAACTGCACTGCCAAACTACTTCACTGTAAACTGTGTCTGTGCATAGCAATCAAATCCCCCCCTCCCCAAAATGCCCCTGTCAGACCAGCGGCATCGCCCTCCCTTTCTAGCTGGCCTATATATACTATATCAAAAAAAAAAAGTTGCACTTACTCGACCACACCCTGGACTCTCTGGTCAGTCTAGTTTTTTAGTTTTTAGCCCTAGTTTTTAGTTTTTAGCTATTGGGTCTTTCTACAGCTCCAACCTGTACTCCATAAATGGATGCAAATATTGTCTATATGTATAGCTGCTACTTGCTAGTCCCAAGTGCTTGCTTTTAGCTGTCTGCTACAAATTGTTAACCAAGTAATCCCTTCTTTACTGTGTTGACTGGCAACTGTTATTATGTTATATGATAACCTGTGTGTTATCCTCCCCTTGTACCCTGCCCCCTCAGGTCGCACTGAGAGACAAGTATCATTTTTGCTCAGTGTGTCTTCCTGGTGAATCAATTCAATAAATAAAGGTGGAGGGCCATTCAATCTTCCACAGTAGCCCTTACATTGCACATTGACCCCCCCAATAAAGCTTGCATGGTGCATCAGCTACCTGTAACTCCATGGTTTGTGCTACTCCTGCAGAGCTTGATGTGTACAACTTCTGGTGTTACTTCTAAATCTGCATCTTGCAGTCCTGTGGAGACCCCACACTTTGTCAGCTGTACCAACTTTGCCACATAAAAGGCCACATAGAAAGCCAATAAAAACTCAATCTTGAATAACCTGTCCTCCAGTGGAGACCAGCAGACTGCAGGCAGAGTCTCCCACACCTTTTCAAATGTCTCCGGGCTAAAGGGTTACCTCTGGTTGACTCTTGTCATTGTACCTTTGCTCCAACTCTAAAAAATCTTCCAAACCTTCAAAGTTACAGAAGTGTCATGGATGCCCAGCACCTGGATAAACCATAAGAATCTTACTAGATGCTGTTCCACCACTTCAGATGTCAGACCTTGCCACTTAGCCCCATGATTTAGCTGCACAACATTTCAGCAGGAATTGGTCAACTGTTAGGTCACTGCCTCCACTCAGATGGTATGATAGTGTTTCACCCCCTGGTGGTATGCTGCTCTGGGTTGGGGAGCAATATATTTAGCTATGCACTTCCGTCACTTAGGGTTTCTGTCTTCCGTAGAAAAGACGGGACTGGATGTGGATCCCGGTCTGCTGCTGGAAATAACTCTCTGAACTTCTGCCACTGTGATCAAGATAAAGCATTAGCAATAGCATTCTCAATGCCAGGGACATGTACAGCTTTAAATTTAATATTAAGAAGCATGCACTTGAGGACAATGATCCTCATGAGGTCTGCTGATGGGCTTTAGCCCCTGGTTGCTTGTTGATGATGTGGACCATTTCCATGTTATCGGTCTCAAGTAGAGATGTGCAAACTTGGCAGACTTCATGAAGTGCAATGTGCTGATCTCAAGAATTTTTTGGCAAGTGAAGTGCCACTTTTTCTTGGACGTTATGTAAATTCATTGTTGAAGTTGTAGTTTCACCTTAATATCACCTGACTTTGCCTCAAAAAGTGAGATTTATCCAGGAAAACCCATTGCAAAGTGCCAAAGTGGTTAAGTGAGCAATTTGCAAAGTAATTCACAAAGGCAAGTTTTGCAACTTTGCAGGAATTTCACCAGCTAAGTAAAATCATGCTACATCTCTAGTCTCAGTTAACACTCTTTTTGTCTTTCTACTGGTGACCCCACACACTGAGCGGCACCACATTAGGGAAAAACTCTAGCAGGGTAACTTGCTTCATGAGTCCCACTATAACCTAACTTGAGGGCCACTGAGCAGCATACTATGTACCCTTGAAGAATGCCTTGAAACTTAGTCCCCCTGACACATGTATAAACAGTATCATCTGTTGGCTGTCTGCTGTCAAGGGCCTCATGGAGATGCTGTTGCAGTGGAAGATGAAAGTTGACCACATCTCTAGGTCTTCCCTGAAGCCCACTGTTACCTCTCCCTGGTGGTAAGGATTGAAGTACAGTACCCAAGCTATGCCATCCAAGAGAAAAGTGTGCTCCCCACCAGGATGACCCAATAGGCAATGTTTCAGTAGCCCACCAATTGTTGGAGCTCCTCTAGGGTGATCTTTTTGACTATCATTGCATGACCCAAAAGAGCCCTAAGAACCTTGATCTTGTCTTGAGGAAAACATCATTCTACACCTCTGCATCTCAATCAATGCCTAGGAATGCCATGACAAAATTCAGGGTTCTACTTTATCATGGACCAAAGGTACTTGCCCAATGCAAGAAGATTCTGAAACAGTCAAACACCAGGCCACTGAACACACTACAGATATGCAATTATCCAATGAATACTGCCCTTCAAACGTCACCCTCACAAGTCTTGATTAGCTGGATGAACTGGTAGCAGATGGAATGCAGATTCAGTATCTGCCTTGGCCATAAGAGTCCTAGGATCTGCTACATTCACCACTTCAACCACCCTGTCAAATGCTGCTTACTGATCCATCATGTGGTGCAGGTCAATGTAGTTATTCATTGACTATCCCTCAGGATATGATAGATGGTAGATCACATTCAGTAGCTGAGGTGATACTGGGCTGACTAGGTGGGCCATGTAGGTCCTTAGCTGCCAACATTTTGTATGCATGTGGTACTCACCTTGGGCTTTCTGGGGTACCAGGTCAATACAGGAAACCCCCAGATCAGGAAACAGTTTGAAAGAAAAAGGGCCACTAATCCTCCCAAACCCTGCTCTTTTGGAATTTGTCCCTGACCAGCTGCAGCCTCTCCCTTGCAGATTTTAAGTTCTCGGCTTCATAGCCCACTAAGGACCCTCATATGAGATCATAAAGCCCAACATGAATCCTTCTTCCAGCAGAGTGGCCACCACAGAGTCCAAGTATTGCTCCAGCAAGGCTTAAACTGAGCCACCCTTACCAGAGTGGGCAGGCTTGCCTGCACCAGACTTACACTGATTCTTCCAGAAGAACTTATGCTGTCCCTTTGGGGGCCTGACAGGTTTGCACTGGCTGAAGGATTGTTGCTGGCTGCAGGAAAACAGCATGTGTCAATACATACATGGGCTTCTATTGCAACTCCCATTATTGAAATTGAAACATGCCTGGTTTGGGGTCTTATTTGGCTCAGCCTGTCTGACTAGGGAATTTTTATTAGTAGTCTGCTGTCTATGTGGAAGACCCTGCCAGCATGCATGATCTTGACCAGCAAGAGCATGTCCAAGATGCACCAGTCCTTAGATGGGTAATATTGCACACAGTATCATAATTACTCATCATATTCCAGTCAGCCAGCTTACCCCCCTTTTGCACATGTGGGCTCAAAGCATCCTATTCAGATAGTTAAGCAAGTCAAGGCTCTTCTGGAGACCAATGAGCTACAGAACAGTAGGCAGCATGACTTTGTCACTGGCAGATCATGCCAGACCAACCTGTGGAGTACAATGATTGGGTAACTAAACAATTGGACAAGGGCCATGCAGTGGATGTCCTGTACCTGGACTTAAGTAAAGCATTCAACTCAGTGCCACATTGGAGACTAGGAAGTCAGCTTCAAGCTACAGGTGTGGGGGTGAAGTTGGTGGGCTGGTTAGTGAACTGGCTGCAAGGGAGGCAGCAGAGAGTGGTGGTGGTGAGCTATCATCCCAAAGGGCAGTGACAAGTGGAGTTCCACAGGGCTTGGTGTTGGGACCAGACCTTATTAGTCAAGTGGTAGCCAAATGGCTGTGCCACATTTGCATAATATCATGGGGACAGAGATACTACTGTCAGTGCTGCCTCATTACCTCCTCCTGTGGCACTGCTGGGGATCTGCTTGTTCCCTGTTGCTTGGCCTGGACTGATGTCATTATGCCAGCCACCTCCATGTCTACTAGCCTATCAGGTTCTTATCAGAGGTTGCAGGCCGTATGGGTTCTCACCACAGTTGGGGGGAGGGTGACTGCACTGGATCCTCGAATGCTGAGTCTGCTTTGGGGTTTTGGGATATCTCCACCACCACCACTACATCTGGCTTGGCATTCTTTGGGTCCAAGGTGTTAGGTCAAGATACAGGTGGAGTCATGGTGGGGTCACATCTGAAGGTCTGCAGCACCATTTGTCTGAATTTGTTGTAAGATAACTCATTACCACTGAATTTATCTTACCATGGTCTCGTGGGTTTCTTGGCAACTTTGCATTGGGGAAGGGAGACTACTGGCTCCTTTGCTAGCCACTTCTGCTTTCCTGGTGCTGAATTCACTCTTGGTGCAGTGGTTCCCTCCAAACATGTACCAAGCCATGCACAGTCTTTTTTGGTGTGCATGGTCCTCAGCCAGGCTTAGAGTGGTGTGATTGCAGCCACTTTTACAGATGCTGCTATGGTCTTTTTAGTGAGTACACTCACACTACAATGGATAAAATGACAAGAACAATCACACAAACATATATAGGCAGCTGTAAACACCACAGAAATGGGGCCAAAACCAAGTCCAAAGGGTACTCACGAACTGTCCAAAATAGGTCGGCACCTCATAGCCATCTGCTCTTTGATATGAAATCCACATACGATGTGTCAGGATAAAAGCCTTTTATTTTCACATCACAAGTGGAACACCCTGCCAGAGGAAGTGGTGGGGGCTGAAACAATCGCTGGATTTAAGAATGCATGGGATAGACATAAAGGAATTCTAGAGGTCAGGGGTAAGGGGAAATAGACTTCTAGGAAAACAAACTGAACTTACAAGCTCAAATGGGCAGACTAGGTGGGCCATAGGCCCTTATCTGCCGACACTGTCTATGTATCTATGTAACTACGCTTTCTCAAGGCAGAAGCGTAGTTGTGATGCGAAAACGTTTGGTTCCGTGGGGGTTGCAAGGTATATCGAGCTCACATCTTGTATGCTTGCTGACTATTTTGCCTATTTTGAAAATAAAAGGCTTTTATCCTGACACATCGTATGTGGATTTCATATCAAAGAGCAGATGGCTATGAGGTGCCGACCTATTTTGGACAGAAAATGACAAGAACTACTGCCCCAAAAAGGAAAAAAAGTGTTAGTAAATTTGCTAAAATCTGTAATCTGGGCTCATGTAGGGAAGGCCTTGCTATAGTACCCAGTAGTGGTCCACCATTTGATAGTGAATCCTTCTGCATAATCACTACTCTGTTTTCTTTTCATATACTGCATGCTTAATAGCTTCCTGTGCACCAGGCCCAGGTGCAAAAGCAGGTCAACATGCCTAACTTGCATGCACATTAGGCTAGTTCCTTATTATGGAGGTGTACCTCTTACATTCTACGTTGTGCTTCCACCATGCCCAGCAGTGGACCCCCTGTGCAGTAAGAGAAGATGTTAACCTAAAGCCATTCTCTCATACTGGACATTCTGCCACTTTGTGAGAGGTCATGTTTTCTGGATAAGAAAATTTAAAATGGCATAAATTTCAACTCTTTTTTTCCCTGCTATTGTGCTAAGTACTGACAATCTGCCCTTTTGCAAAACTGGTCATGGGCCACCTCAAAAGGGGGTAGTGATCAACCATGTTGTGTGGCCCACCCCCTCTTGACCCAGTTGTCAAACATGCATGGCAGCCTCACATTAGCAGTAGACCTCCTAAATATGAATCCAGCCTTTGCTGACCATATTCTCACCTAGTTTGTAATACCACTTCTAAAGTCCATACATGATGAAAAACATTGTGAACTGGAAGCAAAAATATAGTTTGATAGCTGGTGACTGCATTCTTTCAGCACAGGATCTCCAAGTGTTTTCTGCAACATAAATGGAGACTAACTCCAAATCTTGTGGTTTTTGCCAGATGGTCTTACTTTTATGTGTTCTAACTGTACTACAAACCATAGAGATTTTGAACAACATTGCAAGGCATCTACGTTTACAGAATCTTTAGAGATATAATTATTACATCAGTCTTGTCTCTGGAACTAAGTTTACCATGGAAACAGTTTGATCACCAAGGTAGTTCTCACGTGCATGAGATGCGAAGAATGATCAAATGGATAACTTTATTCTATGTGCACAATTTCCACTGTGTAAAATTCATTTTCAATGACTTAGAGGCATTTCAAAGGGACACTGTCTACCCCCTTAGGTCTCAAAGTATCCCTAGTTTAAAAAAAAACACATGTTATGATTGCCAATGTTCTGTAAAGATTGCTAATATAGCTAGTAGTTTAATTCTGACTCATCTTTTCTTTAAAAAAGTGAAAAACAGACTGCCCACCATACTAGTGTTACCACACAAACGCAGGTTTATTTACATTCCTTGATCAGCTTCAGCTGCATCTTTCTTGGATTTGGGAACACTCACAACACAGTCTAGACCCTCATGATGCAGTTGGAGTTTAGGAAGCTATTGCATCATGAATGAGTGCACTGTTTGAGTGTGTTTCTAATGCTCAGAAAGTATGCAGTAAGAACATATCCAGGATTGTAAACAAAACCAGTTGTTTATAAATATACATTAGCATGCATTTCAGGTCTAATAAACAAGGAGACAGACAAAACAAGCAGTAGTTCCAATGAATTTTACAGAAGGCAAGCAATCATAAAATGTAGGTTTTTAACTAGAAATAATATGATGAAAATCATGTTGACAGTGTCACTTTAAGCTATTGATTAATACAATAAATTAAAATATAGATCAAAGATATTGTATTTTTAAGCATGTTAATTAGAAATGTAGGGACACAGATTCACGGCCTGGACTACGTGTCAGCTGGTGGGACAACTCACTACTGTGGGCAATGTAGCGACCCCATCCACACCAAAAAGGGCCTGTCCAAAGCAGTGGCAACCATTATTTATCTCAAAGCTTGGATCCCTATGCAGTATCTCTAGTAGTCCAAACAAACAGGTTTGCAGGTAGTCATGCAGAGACAGGGGTGGTGGTGTAGGCAGACTGCTTGTCACATGGCTTGGCATAGCATGGCAACCCCTCTGCCCCACGGCACTTCATTATGCAACCAGGGATCCTTGGGGTCTCAGTCATTCTTTGTGGTACAGTATGTACTTTCTTTTATTTTTATTTTCAAAGTTGCACCCGGTGCACAGTGAGTGGCACCTTCCCTGCCAACCCATAATCTGCCACTCGCTTACTGCCAGCATTAAAATCCATGATGAGCCTGTGGGAGGGGAGCGGTGAGGTGCCCAGCATGCCCCAGTCCCATGGAGGCATCCTGACTGGAACAGTCAGCTACCCCCCTCAAACCCAGTGACACCCTGGAGAAACATAGAAACATAGAATCTGATAGCAGATAAGGACCCCCTGGCCCACCAGGCCTGCCCACTTTTCTTACCTATTGATACTACCTCCAACCTCATTTGGTGTGCAGCTTTCCCTTTCTCGCTTGTTGCTGTTGTTCCTTGATGTCTGTTCCATGCCCTCTTGAATTCCCCTACTGGTTTTTCCTTCACTACTGCCATGAGGAGGCTGCTCCACATATTCACTACCCTCTCCATGAAGTAGTATTTCCTCACGTTAGTCCTGAGCCTACCTCCCTCCAACTTCATATCATGTCCTCTTTTTCTCAAACCCTGTTTTATCTGGAAGAGGTTACTCCCTTGTACTTTGTTTATGCCCTTGAGGTATTTAAAAGTTTCTATAATATCTCCCCTTTCTCTTCTCTTCTCTCCTGTCCTCCAGCAAATGCATATTCAGATCCCTCAGTCTCTTCTCATGACATCTGATACAACCCTTGTGAGACAAAACAAAACAAGTAGGAGGCTTAATGCAAAGGACGGTGCCAAATACAAAAAAGTACTCACATGTGAAAAAGACAATATGGCTACTCATCACCATATGGGATCCAAAAGAACGATTCAAGACAGGCTATAAGCAAAATATTTAATGTCATTTTGCACCTACCTGTAAAAGCACGCCAGCACACACATACCTGGTGCCCCTTCCTGAACAGCCAAATGTTTTCGCACTCACTCTTGTGCTTTCTCAAGGCTGAGATAAGTTTGACATCACCATTCTTTTAAACCTTACAAATTAAAGTAACAGTGCAGTAAAAAACGATGATTACATATGAATCAAACATACCACCTAAAAAGTGCATACCACCTACAAATACAGACTTCCACAATACACATAATGTGAAACAACAATTCATGTGAAGGAACAAACCTCCATCACATAATATCCAATCTAATTTTGATATATTTAACTATATCAAACAATATTATAAATAAGGAAATAACAGAAAAAAGTCATTAAGACCTGGTTTCAGAAAATATTTAGTTTTATATTGCCAAAAAGATTCTCTTTGTCTCAATTTTTTGTCAATATCTCCCCCACGAACATGTTCTTGTACCTTTTCAACCATTTGGAAGGAAAATGTATGTGTTTGACCTTTGACCTTCACATGCTGTGCCAAAACACTCACATCATCTAAATTACAGATGCTTCTAATATGTTGTCTGATTCTTAGTTTAAACTTTTGCACAGTATTGCCTGTGTAAAAGCTATCACAACTACAACAAGTAGCAGCATAGAATATATTTCTACTATTAGTCACAGAAACCCACTATCTGTTGGACCTGATTCATAACTGCATGTTTAAAGAAATCCCCTATATTTATATATCTACAAAAAGAACAATTCCCACAACAATTTGGAAAAGCCAAATCGTTTTCTTTTTTTTTTTTTGTGGTTTCCAATATGTGCTCTGTACCAAAATATCCCTAAGATTAGGAGCCCTTCTACGTATAAATTGTGAGGAATCTTTTGTTACACAATCAAGTTTCCTCTCAGTAGTCAGAATATGCCAATTGTTCATGATAATATTTTTAACATGATGGGCTTGAGGACTAAATGTAGTAATAAACTTAAATGTTATCACAATTTCTGACTTTAGGTGTTAACAGGTCACATCTATCCCTTAGTTCAACTTTTTCTTTGGGCAATTCCAAAGTACTACTATTATATCTCCTAGCTTGAAAATGATGTAAATTAGGTAAACTAAGATCATTTAAGACTGCTCTATAAATAGCATGCCCTGGCATCTGTAAGCGAGATTCGCCATTTTCTGACTTGCCATGTACGCTATATCAGGCAAACACGGATCTTTGTCTGAATAAATCTGAGTGCAGATAATGTTTATTTTGGCTTTATGACCAATTTTTGAGAGCTGTCTACAGCAGACCATTTGGAGCTCTGAGGTAATTCAGAGCATTAGGCTCTATAATGCTACACCACAGACAGGAGATGACAAGAGCTGTTTCTGGATGGACATCTGTGTCTTTTTTTGACTAGCATGACATAAGTTCAAATTCTTTTAAATGTATTTAAATTCAGATCTTGCAGTATCTGGTAATATAGACTGTATTTTGAATTACCATATAGAACAATATTAAATATATTAAAGCCGCCTTGCATTACGGTTTTGCACAAGTAGTACAGTGCATTCCACTTATAATGGACACTGTTATAGTGGACAATCGGTTATAATGAACAAAAATTGATTTCCCAAACCAAATATATCAAATCCAATGCATTTTCCTCTGGTTGTAATGGACAGAAACTCTGCTTATAATGGACACTTTGAAGCTTTTATAGGTATTTGTAGTGCATTTTGGGGTGGGGTGCAGAACTGGTTAGGAGATTTGGCAAATGTAGAATTTAGTTGAAGGCGGTACAGAGACCAAATTTCTTAAATAATAATTATGTGTGGTGGTTCATAGCTCAGTGCTTATGCAACATATAGTACAATGGTGTAGATGGTTGTTGGAAACAGAGGCCAGGATTAAGAGGACAATGCTATAGGTAGTAGTATAGCATGTTTGTGCTTTAGGTACTTGGATGCTTGAATTGAGTTGTTTGAAATATTTGATGGTCTTAGCCTTTCTCTGAATCCCACCTGTAGGAAGGAAGATTGGTTTAGAATTATGAAAGCCCCCCAGTGGGATAAGAGTGCCGCAGAAGGAGGAGGTGCCAGGGAGGATGGTGAGTGAATGTGAATTGCTCTAAGCAGAGCAGGAGTCAGCTGCTTCGCTTAAATAGGCTGTGGGGGAGGAGCTCTTCCCCCACATAATCCCGGGTACTCCTGCAATTCTCCACAAGCTGCATAAACTTTCATTAGATGATTACACTAAAAAAGGAAATGATTTTATTATTTAATAAAACCCTTACATTACAATTGCCTTTAATTGTACTGTTCTGGAATCCCAATACCCAGCCATTAGAGTTGATATCTTCTTCTTACCTTCTGCAATAAACTTAATTAAAAAAAATAATGTTTCCTGACAGTTGAATAACTCTAAATGCACAAAGTACAGAAACGAATATGCTAGGCAGGATTCTGACAGAGTAAGCTATGAAGTTTTACAATAGGTTTTCAATCACTTTGAGCTCCTGTTCACGCACACATGCACACCTAATACATAGACTCTACCTCCTCTGGATATAATGGACACTGGATAAACCGGACAAAAACTGTGTGCACAGATGTGTCTGTTATAACAAGCTTGTACTGTATAAGAAAGTATAAAGAATCCACTTTTTTTATCTTGTATTTTTCCCCCTCCTGACCAGCCCCCTTCCACTGCCCCCCCAGCACTGTCACCCCATCATCCACAGGACTCACCTCTGGATCTCTCATGAGGTGCCAGCTAGCCAGGTGTAGCACCTGAAAGAGGCCGGCATCATCTTGACGGTCAGAATATTTTTCTTTCTTTTCCTCCCATCCCCCAAGTGCAGCCCAGTGGCATGCAATGATGCCAATGACCAATCAGCACATGCTTCTGCATGCAGCATGCTGGGAGTCTGCCCCTGTATATACCCCCTTTATCTGTGGGTCCATTGGGCAATTTCCCAACCACCGCCAGGGGAAAAGCAAGCAGCAGACTCCATCCCCACCCTTCCCTAGGAGAGGAGAGCTGTCCTTTCGAAGCTCAATCCTCTCCCTCCCCAGCTGACCTCCAGTGGCCCACTCACACTGTGAACATGGGTCACTGGTGTGGCAGGAGGTAAGGCATGGATGCCTCAGCCCTCCACACCACTGGGCCAGCTAAGAAGAATACACTTTTAGTGGAAATGTGATATTACCCAATATTACTATATTTGTCTCCCTTTATTTTAAGCCTTGAAGAATTTCTAGCTGTTTACAAAACACCCAGCACTGGTATATCCGATACAAATATAACCCTTAATCTGTACAGAGACTTAAAGGGAGGAACATTTTTGCTAGAAGCTCTCCTAAAAGTTTAAAAGTTGGAGAAGCCTGAAAAAAGTAAAGCAAGCTAGATGATTTTCTTTTATACTTGACCTGAAGTCTCTAAGATTCCCTAAAGGAAGAACTATTCTAAGTCAATGTCAGATGTAGACCCTTTAATTAAAGGGACAGGTGAGATCAATGAGCTGGTTTTGATTTCAGCAAAAAACTTTATAAAGACCTCTAGAATTTTCCACTCAGAGACTCCTTTCTCCAACTCTTTACTCTGCAATTAGGTCAAAGTTAAGTTGAAGGTAGTAGATATTGCACTATTATAGTAACTACTGTTTTGAACTCTTTTGTTATATCTATATCTGGTCATTATAATACACATTAATTCAGTGATGGTACTCTTACATTATTGTGGAAAATGGTTAACACCAGGCAACAAAGATTGATGGATCTTCAGTTATTTCCTCTGGCCTCTGAAATTCCAAAAAAAAAAGGCATATAAAGCAGTCCAAGATTACTGATCATTTAAATATATTAATTGATGTTACTAGATTTGGTATAACTTCTGCACCTTCTAATAAATCTAGCAACCCACAGGGAATGCCGTTTGACATGACATCATGCATGAAAGAGGATATAAGAATACTTGAGAATACAATGGGAGATTCCTTAGAAAATAATACCAGACAGCTAGTAGAACCTCCCAGTTTCAAAGAGAATAATGTGGTAGTGGGGATTGATTATAATAATACAAAGGATTCAGATATTATTTACAAGGCCACACCAAAATTATGGAATAATAGTAGATATATTGCCAAGGAAAAAACTTTTAAAAGAGGTCTCAAATTACCTGAAATATATTATTACTGGACTAAATAATATAGTGACCAGATAGGTTATACACAATGTTGTAGAAATTGTCACCAACAAATGGATGACAGGGCAGATGTTGAGGAGAACTCTGACTATCAATCTAGTTTCTTGAGTGACAAACTTATCTATTTTCTGGTAAAGCAGCACTCAGCTAATATCCTACTTATGGAACAATTTTTAATTAATAAGGATATAACAGAGACATTATGAGCTGAAGTAGTTGTTAATAGCACAGCATTGCATGAAGTTCTTAATAGGCTGCAAAATAAGGAAATTGGTGAACTCATTAAAAATGAGTCTATAAGAGAAGAAAATGATGGAGGTATAAGACCTGATTTTAGTATAGTACAAATTCCTGAAAGCCCCAAGAAAGACACTACACAGCATATGAGTAAAAAGCGCAAAACAAAAAGAAAAAGAATTGGAAAAGGGAACAAAAGAAAGAAGTGAAGAACGAGTAAAAAAGTCCAGGAACCATAAGAGATAGATAAAAAAAAGCCAGCAAGCTTTCACAAAAAATTCAACAAGTGAGGAGAAATGCTTTAAAGATATTTCTGCAACTAATAAGAATCAACATATACACCAGATACAAAATCATCAAAATCTTGAGAGACATTTTGATTCATACAAAAGCTTTAACTTACATTCCCTCTTAAGTAACTTAGAAAATGAAATTCATCAATTAAATACTGTAAACAGTTGAGAATCTGCCATCAGCATCAGGATGACATAACTAATTAGGATTTGGAACAAGAGAAAAATTTCCAGAATAATGTAGAGCTGCAAATTAAGGAAAACTGCTCAACAGAAAAAAAAAACCTGGCAGATTCTGGACAAATGCCATTTCTTAATGAAGATGCCACTGAACAAGTTATAACACCTCTGATTAGATTTATGGGCCCTCCTAACTGGCTCTAAATGGATAGAGGAAATCAAATACAACAACTTGTTGAGAAGTTAAAATCTGAGATGGGCATTGATATTGCTTATGAGGATAGTCTGGAAATCAAAGACATCCAAATTGATTCTGCTATGCTCTTTGATGGTGATTTACCTCACCTGGAATTGACAATTTTGTCTGGCTGAATGCAGTGGCAATGAAAAATAAACATATAGTAGTTTCATTCCAAAACAGGCATTTATTTAATATAACTGAACATAGAATGGAAAAACAAGTTGAAACAAATGTTAGTCTAAACCTTTTTGGAATTATTTAAATAAGGAGACTGACACAAAATGAACAGGGACAACTTGTAGCCTCTTAAAAATGTTTGGCAAATTCAATTGGGGAAAGATGGAATGATATATCCTTAAATAATAGGTTTTGATAACAAAATAAATAAATATATTGGTAAAAAATAGAAAAATAGCAGATAAGATACTTCAAAAAAATCTATATTAAATTTAATGGGATTAAATGTGACAGATTCAGAAGTCCTACAAGGCAATAGAAATACTCTGCAAGATGATTCTTTGGACAGAAACCAAGCATCAGCTTTCAACAAGTTTCAGATTCTCACAGGTTATAATAATGTCTGACAACTAGCTGATGCTCATATTGATATTAGTTCGGAGAAATCTCAGCTAGGAAATATTCTCATGTGTAAAGACCAAAATAAGGGGTTTCTGATTATCTCATGGATAGTGCTGGGTGAAAGCAGTTTTTTGCCCAGCAGTGGAACTTCCATGAAAGTTTGCAACTTTCAAGGAAGTTTCTGAATTTCTGCCTGCCACGGAATGGAAAACTTCCTAAGATGTATGGTTGAAATTTCACCTGTTTTCACTCACCTAGAGGTGGAAAAAGGAAAGAAAGTTCTGTCTGGTGTCCAGAGGTGCCCTCCTCCCTCAAGTCTTGCCCAAATTTATCATTTAAAATCATTGGTCACTAGCAGTCCCTCTGACCACCCGATCACCCACCCCATTTAAAAAAAAAAGCCCAGCTACCAATGCCCAATTAATCCCTGGTGGCTAGCGGTCCCTCTGACAACTTGATCACCCACCCCATTTAAAAAACAAAGCCCAGCTGCCAGTGCCCAAGTAATCCCTGGTGGCTGACAGCCCCTCCCACCACCTGATTACCCATCCAGCCAGTCCAGGGCAACAGACCTTTCAGTAACCTGATCCCAATCCCCCCTCCATCTGCTGTATACAGTAAATTACTATTTTAAAAAAATTTCCCTGGTGGTCTAGTGACCCTTCCTCCATTTTCCCAATTGCAGGAAGCACCTGGCCCAGATAATATTCCGGCTGAAGCCTACCATTGCCAGACTAAACTTTGGTGTAGAACTAAAACAATTTTGTGCAATAAATGTATTCAGGAAAACAACTTCCCTTATGCTTGGCAAGGAGCAAATATAATCCCAATTCATAAAAAAAGGGGACATTGCTAATCCTGCAGTGTACCGGCCAATCAGTTTACTGGCTATCAATTTAAAAAAAAATTGGCCAAGATAATATTAAACAGATTAAGTAATGAAATTAAGGATACAGAGGACTTTCATCATCTCAGGCAGTCTTTCGCCCACAGCATTCTACTCTTGATAACATATACTTTCTATATCACCTAATCTAAAAATATGTTATCCTCAGAAAACATACATTATATACAGTTTCGTTGATTATTTGATGGCTTTTGACTCATTATTAAGTAAAATATTATGGTAACAACTTCTGAAGAGAGGTATTGATAAAGCACTGGTATATATTATTCATAAGTTATACAGTGGAACATGGGCAAAAGTCAGGATGGGAATGGATGGGCAGCTTTCTTCTTTATTCCAGATAAATAAAGTAGTCAGACAAGGTTGTGTTCTTGCCCCTGCATTATTTGCACTTTATATTGACAGTATGTTAATAGAATTTAGTACATATATTTGGGACTCCCCTAGAATCAATGAACAGCAGTGTGCAGCATTAGCTTATGCTGATGATTGAGTTTTATTTTCCCTAATGCAAAGGAGGTTACAGAAAAAAAACTCAATCTGCTTGAGGAAAGATCAAGGGATCTACAGTTAAAAATCAATTTATCTAAAAGTAAAACAATTGTTTTGGACAAAAAGTGAAGAAAAAAATAGGTACTTGAACCTAAGGGGCAAAAATACAAGCAGTTAGCACTTATGTATATCTAGAAGTGGAATTTAATATGACAAAGAACCTCTGTGCGTAAACACTGAGGCAAGGGTTACCCCAAAGGGCATTTGGCTGGGAAGCCAAGTTTCAAGAAAATACAAAGTCACACATGCCCCCACAATGCAAAGCATCATGGGCTGCATATGCAAATCACCACAGAATGTTATGCTGGTCCAACTTTAAGCAGAATTGCATGGTGCCGAAAGGCCTCTCACACAGTTTGCAAAGGGTGCTAACAGGGCATAGACACGTGTTTTCGTCCTACCAGGACCTCATCCAGATGCCTCGTCTGTTTAACACCCCAGTGGACTGGACCAGCTACCCCTAAGGCAGTGTGCCTGGGATATATTGGTGAACCCATTAAAATAAAAAACATTTAAAGACAAAGAACCTCTGTGCGTAAACACTGAGGCAGAGGTTACCCCAAGGGCATTTGGCTGGGAAGCCAAGTTTCAAGAAAATACAAAGTCACACATGCCCCCACAATGCAAAGCATCATGGGCTGCATATGCAAATCACCACAGAATGTTATGCTGGTCAACTTTAAGCAGGGTGCATGGTGCCGAAGGCCCCTCTCACACACAGTTTGCAAGGGTGCTAACAGAAGACATAGACACGTGTTTACGTCCTACCAGGACTCATCAGTATGCCTCGTCTGTTTAACACCCCAGTGGACTGGACCAGCTACCTCTTAGGCAGTGTGCCTGGGATATATTGTGGTGAACCCATTAAAATAAAAAACCATTTAAAAGACAAAGAACCTCTGTGCGTAAACACTGAGGCAAGGGTTACCCCAAAGGGCATTTGGCTGGGAAGCCAAGTTTCAAGAAAATACAAAGTCACACATGCCCCCACATGCCCCCACAATGCATTGTGGGGGCATGTGTGACTTTGTATTTCCATTTAATATGAGCAGAGCTTGAAACACTCATTTCTTCAAGACACTATAAACTTTAAAAAGAAACACTGTTGACGTTAGTCAGATTTAATTATAGATATGGGGGGTACTACTATAAGACCCTTAATAGAAGTTATAAAAGCAAAATTCCAGGCCCAATTGTTAAATGGAACAGAAGTCTGGGACTTGAAACCTAGAGACAAATTCACTGTTCCTTTAGTTAAAATGTTAAGGAAATCTTTGGGAGTGAGTCCATCTTGTCCCTCCTCTTATATTAGAACAGAACTTGGAATATCAAATCTAAATGTTCTTTTCAAAGTGTGCCAAATTCATTTTTGGCTAAGATTAACTAGGCTTCCATCCATAAGAATTTCAGCACAATGGAGGAAAAATGAAAGTGGTTTTCCTTGGGGTTCACACAAGATTTTTGGTACACGAGATACTATAAATATAAAAAAACACATAAATTAGGCATCCTAATAAGGTATGTGGAAAAAGGAGTCAAGATAAGTCTGAAATGCAAGAAATATATTGTGAAGAGAATTACAGATTTCTGGAAAAACTCAAGATCTTTCACAAATTAAGGAGACAGCTTATTCAAAGTGGTTAATTACTAATAACTATTATTTTGGATTTAAGGCATACTTGGACATATTGACAGATCCCATCCTATGAAGGACATTTGCAATTTATAAGTTTGAGGAATTTGATAGTAATGTACTGGGATACAAATATAATAAAACATTGAATATCACTGAGGACTGCACCTGTTCCAGAGATGATAAATATCTTGCACATGTAATGTGGCACTGTACTTGAGATATTAAAGAATGCACATATTTGTTGAGCCCCTTTATGGATACCAGATATAATGCTGAACTTCCAACTTTGACTTTCATTTTAATTCAACCAAAGATTCATGGATTGTAGAGAGAGAGTGGTAAAATTTGTGTTAGCAATTAGTAAAGGTAAAAGAAGAATAAATAAAACAATGTCACATGAATGAAGTTAGGCACTGACAAAGTAGTGGTTTGCTTAAGAGCCTATATGTTTTATGTATCCTGAAAATAATCTGGAACTTTAAGAAATAGAGAATAATGGATAGGCAAGTGTGTGTTATGGATTTTTATTACACACCTGAGGTGTGTAATGACCCGTAAACCTCGAGAGCGAAGCTTGAGAGGTTTACACAGTCATCACACACCGAGGGTTTGTAAAAAAATAATCCTTAACACACACTTGCCTATCTATTATTTTTTATTATCACTGGTGTTTTATGACTTCGCATGGCTTTGCACGACTTAGCACAGCTTTGCGCAGCTTTTCATATCAACCAGACAGCTGATATGACTTTTTGAAACCGGTTGATATTGGGGCTCACCAGTAATTATTATTACATATATTGCAATATTAAAGATATGAAAAAAAATTGACTATAGTAAGTGCTAAGCCTAAGTCTCAAGATTGTGGATCTAGGAGAAACTTAATTTATAATGTCACAAATTATATTAATATATGTATAACTGTATGTAATTTTTTACCTAATATTTTCTATGCATATAATTATTGTAAGTTCTTATTGAAGACTTTTTAGTCAAACAATAAACTCTTGATTGATTCATACAACCCTTATACCATTTTTGAAAGCCTTCTCTGAACTGTCTCTGTTCCATCTACATCTTTCTTATGATACGGCCTCCAGACTTGTACATATTATTCTAGATGTGGTCTCACTAATCGCCTTTAAGGTGGTATTACCATCTTTCTTTCTACTAGTGATACTCCTCCCAATGCAACCCAGTATCCTTCTGGCTCTCCCTACTGCCTTCTCACACTGCCTGGACCACTTTAGGTCATCAGTTATGATCACCCCTTAGTCCCTTTCTTGCTTCAAGGTAGCCGGGACTTGCCCTCCCAATACTGTACTCCTCCTCCAGCTTTCTGTGTCCCATTTGCATGATTTTACATGTTTTAGTATTGAAACGCAGCTATTACATCCTTGACCACTCTTTGAGCCTGTCTACTGTAGGTCCTTTTCATTTACTCCACCCTCTCAGGAGTGTCCACTCTGCTGCAGATTTTGGTGTAATCTGCAAAGAGGCACACTTTCTCCTCCAGCCTCTCTCCAGTATCATTTATGAATACATTGAACAGAACTTGCCCTAGAACCAAACCCTGCAGTACCATGCTGGACACTACTCTCTCATTGGATTGGGCCTCATTTACCACTACTATCTGTATCCTTCCACTCAACCAGTTCCTGATACAGTTTATTACCTTGGATCCTACTCCCACACTGTCAAGCTTGTTTAGAAGCCTCCTGTGTGGCGCAGTGTCAAAGGCCTTTCTGAAGTCAAGGTAGGCCACATTTACCACCCCTCCCTGTTCTAGCTCCTTTATCACCAAGTCATAGAAATCTATCAGATTTGTTTGACAAGACCAACCCATTGATAATCCATGCTGCCTCAGATCCTGTGCCCCATTGTCCTCAAGATATGCCACAATCTTTTGGTAGCATGTGATGATAGTAATGCAAAAATGGCAAATGTTAAAATGGCCATGGCTTTTTGGCTACCGAAAAGATGGCAATAGTCGCATTCCCCCCTCTCCAAGGTGCTACAGCCTCAGAGTTAGTTTATTTAGAAAAGGAGTGCAGGGGCAAAGCCCCCAGCAGTTGAAGGTGTGGGGGGCAAAACCCCCCACAAAAACAACTTTTCTGCAATTCCGTTTCCCTTTCGATCCATGTCTGTTTTAACATTCGCCATTCTGACATAGAACCCAATCCTTTCTCTTAGCAATGACTCCATTAATTTCCCCTACCACTGATGTCAGGCTGACCAGCATATAGTTTCCTGCCTCCTCCTTGCTCCCACTTTTGTGGCTAGGGACTACAATCGTCCTTCTCCAGTCTTCCGGTACTTCACCTGTTTCCAATGATTTATTAAAAACACTGCCAGTCAGCCGGCCTGGTGATGCTGAGGGCTGAGGCACTGGACGCCTTACCTCATGCAACACTGGTGGCCCATGTTCGGCAACAAGCATGGGCTGCTGGGGGTCGGCAGGGACAAAGACAGATTGAGCTTCTGATAGACTGTTCTCCCTCTCTGGGGAGGGGGCTTCACAGAGGTCGGTGCCTGTCTACTCCCTAGCAGAGGCTGGGGGGCAAGGTGCTGCACTGTAGAAGGAGGAGGAGGAGTTGAGGCAGACACTTGGAGAGAGTGTGTGCAGATGCGTGTGTGCTCATCTCTGCAGGTATCATTGCATGCCTCAACTCCCTGGGGAGAAAATCCAGAAACCAAGTTGCCACAGAAGAGTGGTTAAGAGTGCCTCACAGACTCCGCTATTGGCCAGCCATGGTGCTGGCCCTCTGGATCAGGTCTCCGGTGGGGGTTGGGGAGTCCCACTGGCTCTGCCAGGGGAGGTAAGCCCTGGGGCTGGGCCAGTGCCAGATGATGGACGCCTAGGATGGGGCTGGGGTCTCCCTCCGGAGACAAGCCAGTAACTGCAAAAAAAAAAAATAGCTAAAAAAAAGGCTGCCAGTAGTTCTGCCAGCTCTCACCCAAGTTCTTTCAGTATTTTGGGATGTATCCCATTCAGTCCCACAGCCCTGTCACCCTCCAGCTTTGATAGTGCTAAGAGGACGCTCTCCTCCATGAATACATTGCTGTCCACTCCTCCTCCCTTGTTGCCTCTATCACCTAACTATGGAACCTCTCCATCCCTTTCATTTGCAAAAACTGAAGAAAAATATGCATTCGGGATTTCCACTCTTTCTGTGTCTTCTTCAGCACAACCCCCCCTGCCTTTTTTATCCTCACAATCCCTCCCCTGGACTTTTTCCTTTCACTAATATACCTATGGAAAGTCTTATCCCCTCTTTTTATATCTTGTGCTATTTTCTCTTCCATTTGTGCATTTGCTCTTCTGACTATCTTGCCTGCCTCCCTCTGTATTTCAAAATACAGTCCCCTATTGTCCTCACTCTGAGTACTGTTGTATCTCCTAAATGCTAACCTTTTTCCTTACTTTTCCATCCACCTCCCCTTGAGAAGCACAGTAGTCTTCACATTCTCTCTGCGTTATTAATTTGCCTAACACACAAGCTTGTTGCTTTTGCTTTGAGATATGCCCACTACTGCTCTACTCCCCCCCCTCCCATTTATCTTCCTGCCATGGCTTCTCTGAGACATTCCCTCATTTTCGCTAAGTCAGCTTCCTAAAATCTAGAACCCTTACCTTAGTGTAATTTGCCTCTTCTACTGTTTTTACTTTGAACCATGGTGGTCACTGGACCTCAAGTGGTTGCCTACCTCATTATCTGTACCTCTTTCCCCATTTGTAAGTACTAGGTCCAATATCACTTTTTCTCTGAAGAGTTCTTCCATTAGTTATTTGATGCATGTCCCAGCAGGGCATTCATGATGCCCCTACCCCTTGGTCAAGCTGGAGTATTGTTGCTCCAATTTATATCCAGCAAACTGAAGTCACCCATAAGCAGCATTTCCCCCTTAGCTGCCATCCTATAGATAGCCTCCATCAATGCTCTGTCCTGCTCCTCCCCTTGAGCCAGGGGCCCTGTAGAGAACTCTAGCATGAGTGAAACTGCCTTAGCATCCAACTGATACCTTGTATAATAGCACCATTACCTGTGAGTTCTGCCTTCTTTGTTCACCCCTGCCATTGAGGTACTTACACCCAGCTACTGTGTTGTACTACTAAAGCAGAAATTAATCCAAGCATAAGCCTTGAAAGAGTCAGTACAATTGAGGAACATGAAATCAGTAACAGAGTACAACAAGAAGACAGCAAAATTTCACCCTGAACCAGAAACACCAGTATGTCCCTTACCGAAAAGTACCCTACAGTTTATTGGTGTCCTGTCGTCTTCTAAGAGAATCTTGAGACCTGAGACTGGGAGACAAAAGTGAGGCCACAGTTCTTATAACCCCCCTCACTCTCCATCCATGCAGATGCCCATGCCCTGCGAAAGCCCAGTTGGTTTCTCCACAGGGTTGTACCAGAGCAGTTCCCCACCCCCAAGGGCAGAACCCTACCTGCTTGCCTAAGGCCAGGAGGGAAGAAAGACATGGTGACATCTTCTCCAATGCTTGTCAGACTTTCAGTAAGTGCAAATAACAAAATACAGAGGGTTAAAAGTAACTAAAGTGCAGGTGCAGATAATAATGTTATAATACAATTTTAAAGTTGCACACAAAATTGCTGAATTAAGATATTATTTCAAACATTCACATAGCTCATCAATAATTATAACTATTTGCCATAACAACAATTTTTGGCAGTACACAGCAGCATTTAACTGCTTTACCTCCAGGTAGTGTACATCATTTTAAAGTCTTAATCCACATAGTTTATAGCACAGTCAAAAATAGTTAGCATTTTGTCAATCTTGATACCAGGCAGAGCAGAAAGGATCCAGTATTCAGCTCACAACAGAACACACATCACTCATTGAATATGTGCAAAAGTTCCAAGTTATTTTATTTGCAATAGGAGACCACATAACCTTGACAAAGCACCAAGAGAATCAGGTTCAAAATGTCGGGGCACCTGTGGGTACTTCTGTTAGGATCTCTTCTTGTTTTGAACATATACTAGCACTTTTAAAAAACAAATAAAATAACTTGGAACTTTTACACGCATTTAATAAGTGATGTGTGTTCTGCTGTGAGCTGAGTGCTGAATCATTTTTGCTTTGCATGTATCCTGTGGACCAGTGGTCCTTTGCCTGCAATGTATTGATACAGAGAAAGCCAGTATCCATGTATCAGCCCGTAAAATTTGTAATAGCACAAAAAATATTCTGAGCATACCATACACAGTACTTGAGAACACATTCTGCAGCTGACCATGGTCATTAGTAGAGGGCTGTGCCAGTTGCAGAATCATGCTGGTGTCAGTGAGGGGGTGAGTGGGGATGTTGAGCAATGCTGGAGAGGATTGGGATGGTGGTGGCTCCACTAGGCCACTAGGGACTATTATGCAGTTTTACTAGGTCAGTTAGGAGATCGGGGGTGGGAGCGATAAAACGGGTGCATTTTTTGCACATACTTGGAGGAGATTGGGGAGCATGGGGGGTCACTACACCACCAGGGATTATATGACACTGGGGGGATCAAGGGTATGGGGCACTAGACTACCAGGGATGCAAGTACATTTTAGGTGGCTGCTGTCAACAATTATAATATTTCTGCACACATCAGTGGCACCTTGCTGGGTGCAATGTCACTGCTGGTGATGTCCAGCTTTGCCCCAGAACCCCACCTGCCACCTCCAGTGCCCCTAGTGCACACCTCATGCCCCCTGTACTACAGCGTCCCACTGGCACAACCCAGTAAGACCACGTCCTTGATGGTATAACTGGTGCCCTTTTCTGTAGTTATAGTGGGGCTTAGAAAATCCCAGAAAAGGGGATGTTGCAGCCTTGCCATAGTGCAAGCCCACTTGTAACCAGGTGCATCTGATTCTTTGGTGTGACCTGTGATGCAAGGGGACTTTGATGCACCTGCCTCTTGACTGGATACAGGCTGCCTTAGAAACTGTGGCTGATGCAAGATGTGACATAAGTCACCTTTGCATCAAACCTTTTGGATGCAAGTCTCTTGCATCCCTCTAAACCCATTGGAAATACGGTCAAATATGTATTTTCTGGACAAAACATTTACGTAAATAAATTCTACATTAGCGGATGTTCCACTGATTGAAGGCATTACATGTTCTGGTGGAGCAATCTCAATTTTGGTTGATGGAGCCACTATCACAAGGTCATTGCTGGACAGAAAAATAGAAGGTAATAGGTGGCCAGAAGGTAATAGGTGGCACTGGACAGCAATGAGAAACCATAAAAGAACTGAATTTTAATTATCTGTGAAACACAAAGGAACATGATAACTGACTGCTTTTTATTGAGGTGCTTCATTGTGCAAACTCAAATTTAATTAGTGCACAGGAGGAGTGACTGAAAAAATCACAAAACTTAGTTAAATGCAGAAATTAACAGTTCCAATGTAGTTTCAGAACCAGCACTAGCTAGTTGAAATTGAGTATGTGTAAATCAAACAATCTGCATTCATAAAATTTGTGACCAATAAGTAGACAAAATATCCTTTGAAAATATAATAGATAAGCCACCATTTAAAAATGGAAAAGACTCACATTAAAGAAATTCCTCATAAAACAAGAAACATGGACACAAAGAAACATAAGGTTGGTTCATCATTTCTGCACCCCTGCTTTATTGCAGATATAAATAAGTAAGCTATGCCAATTTACTACAGTAGGTTAAAAGGTCCCTTACCCAATTTATGAAGTGCAACAAATCAAGTTATCACTGAGGAGCTCTTTGGTTTAATTTTTTTTTACCAGCTTTTCCCAAATGTAAGTAGTTTTGCATGGACACAATTCCAATTTTCAAGAGAAAATATATTTTGTTTATTAGTATAGTTTGGCCATTATATTGAACAAAAGTATTTTGGTACCTCTCTACTACTGAAAAGCTTTCAATTCAGTTTTGAAATCCAGCACTGTACAACTCCCACTCGAGATGATCCTCCTGGATCTGGACCCTTGGCTTCTTCAGAAGTGGGGTGCATGCCCATCATGAAGCAGCCAGTGAAAGGAATGGAGAAGGTGTTGAGTCCAGGCACTGGGAGTGGCACAGGGCTGTTGGTCCAGATCAATGGGGGAGAACCATAGGTAATACCCCACCCCAGCCGAGAAGGGAATAAACACATAAGGAGAAAAAAAAAAAAGAGTTGAGGTTACCTGCAATGGGCACCTATTGTGGAGTAGCTCCCCCTAGACTGGGAAGCATTAGAAAACTGCTTGAATGCTAGTGCACTTCCGTTACACTGTCTGGTGCATTGTATTGCCTGATCTCACTTCAGATTAGCCAACAATATCCTTAAAAGACGAAAAGGAGTGCCTCTAGCCTGGGGGTAATTAATGGAGAAAAGCTAGACATATGAATGGAAGTGGTGGACACAGCAAGGTAACAGACATTTCTGACCATGAAAGCAACAGTGGATTAGGCAATTGAACCTCAAAGCCTCAAATACATCAGTGCGGTAAGGTGACTGACATTTTTGATATTGCCTAAGTTCTGTATAAAACATTACATTGCTTTTCTGAATTAAAACACTGGTTTTGGAAGTGATATGGAAAACTGGTTTCAAAGTTCAATGCACTGCCATAAGAATGATTACATTGTGATCAACATGACTGGTTACAAAGAGGCTCAGGCCTATCTTTTCTGTGTGCAGATAGAACTGCTTCACTACAATGTGGCTTCGACATAATTGTAAATGTCCCTGTTATTTTGTACCAGATTATCTCTAGTTCATTTTAACAGAAATTTAAGCACAGCACCGCGTTTTCATTTACATTTAATAACAGAAACTGATTACTTTTATTTAAAGTATCAGAAGGTATGTTCCACTAGTCAAGCTCCGGACCATTCTGTGCAACTTCAAAATATGGGTGCAGTTTTAACAACAGGGGTTGTAGTCACATTTGTAGGAAAGTAGGGGTGGTAGTTTTTTTACAATATGAAAAACAAGTGTGGATAGTAGGTCCCATTAGAGGGGATGTCATTGTTTTCCTGCTTGCAGTGACTGCGGTTTCTCTACTGATTTGTCTTAGGAGAAGGACCAACAAAGTAAAAACCCAGAAGAGTGCAACATGTAACTTTCCACATTGGGTCAGGTTGTTTAATTCCACTGCACTATCCAAATTTTTATCTGGCATCCAATATATTATTGGATGCCAGAAGAATGATGCAGTGGAAGGAAACAACCTGATCTCAATTTGGAAGAAAGACCTAGAAACATAAACATAGACATAGAAATATAGAATTTGACGGCAGATATGGACCGCTTGGCCCACCTATTCAGCCCATTTCCCTACCTAACTGATAAGCTGCATATCCTACTTAACCAACAGCCTACTTCCTCCTATCACCCACTAGAATTGCCTTATGTCTGTCCCATACATTCTTGAATTCCCCCACTGTTTTTGACTCTATGACCTCCTCTGGAAGGCTGTTACATGCATCTACAATCCTCTCTGTAAAAAAATTGTTCCTCACATTACCTCTGAGCCATCCCCCCTCTGTCTTCAAATTGTGCCCCCTTGTTCTTGCACATCTCTTTTTTTAAGAGATGCTACCCTTTGGACTTTGTTGATTCCCTTGAGGTATTTGAAAGTTTCTATCATGTCCCCCTTCTCCCTCCTTTCCTCGAGGCTATACATCTTAAGCTCCTTTAGTCTTTCTTCATATGTCTTCTAGTGCAGACCCTGAACCATTTTGGTTGCCCTCCTCTGGACAGCCTCCACCCTGTCTATGTCTTTGTGGAGATGGGATCTCCAGAACTGTACACAGTACTCAAGATGTGGTCTTACCAACTGTCTGTACAGAGGACCAACAACATCTTGTTTTCTAGTGGTGATGCCTCTCCCTATGCATCATAGTATCCCCCCCTCTGCCCTCCATACTGCCTTCTCACATTGCTGGCCCACCTTTAGGTCATCTGATATGACTACCCCCAGGTCCCTATCCATTTTTTGATGTTGTCAGTATCTCACCACCCTTTGTGTACTCTAGCCCATGGTTTTTGTTTCCTAGGTACATTACTTTGCACTTCTTTGCTTTGAATCTAAGCTGCCATACATTTGACCAGTCATCCAACCTTGCCAAGTCCCTTTTCATCCTTTCCACCCCATCTTGCATATCAACCCTGTTACACATCTTTGTGTCATCTGCAAAGAGACATACCTTCCCCTCCAGTTCCTCCACAATTTCACTTATAAAGACATTAAAAAGGACTGGCCCCAGTACTGAACCCTGTGGTACCCCACTAGTAACCCTCCTTTCTTCACTGTGGACTCCATTTACTATTACCCACTGTATCCTGTTGTCCAACCAGTGTTTTAGCCAGGCTTTGCTCAAACCATATAGGTAAGGACAGAAGGCGAACAGTGCAGAGTGTGTTTATATCAGCCATTAAAAATCTCTTTCTGTTGGTTTAAAATATTTTATTTAAAGTTTGGTAACTGGAAGAGGCACACTGAGCCGAGGCCTAGTTCCAGATGTGCCCCAGGGGAGTGGGAAAAGGAGACAAGGTTACAAAAAATAATATTTAGGCTGGTTACAAAAAGCCAGGGAGAAGTACTAGGATACATGAGTTTTGTCAGGCTGGTTACAGATAGCTTGGTAGAGTACAAGTTACACATATACGAGTTAAGAAATAACATTTGCGATTATATAATCATTTTACACATATGTTACAAAACATAACATTACATATAGCAAAGTGCAATATGTTGAACTTGGTTATCTGAGAGCTGAACAAGTATGTCTTTTGCTGCCAAGTAGATAGGAATTAACCTGGTTGATAGCAAGAACAGGGTAGGTAAAGAGTGGGAGAGAGGATGTTTATGGAGATTTACTGAGGGTAGCATATGGAGTGTCGCTGGAAGGGAGTTCCAGTAATGAGGGAAATGGTAGGAGAAAGCTGCCATCCCAGAGTTCGAGTGGGGATGGGGAACTGAGAAAGTGCGAGAGTATGTATGTATTAATTACGTTCCAATTACATGTTATTATAGTATCTTAGTTGTCATTGGTTAACTTTAGTGCCTTAACTATAAAGTGCCTTATTACATATTTAAAGTCCCAGAACTCACCACTAAGCATCTAAAACCCTAGAGTGTCAGTCACATTGTCACTTTAAAGCAATATAGCAGCCATGCTGACTCTGTCCAGAGTTTGTTTTTTATTGACACCACTTCAGCAGCAATGCAATGGGTGTATTGTATTGTGGCACACTGCAAAAAGAATAGTTTAATGTGGTGCTTTAATAGGGAACAAACTACAGTAGTGAGATTCCCTCTAATTTGAAGTACGAACATTTGATGTTATGTTCAGTCATATGCAAAAAAAAATAAATAAATAAAAAAGGGACAGCATTATAGCCCAAAGGAAAGACGGAAAGGGAATATTACAGAGTCTTTAAATAAAATTATATGATATGTCCTGTACTATACACAAATTAAAAAATGCAGGAGGGGAATAACACATGGTATAATAAAACCTGTAGTATAGCAACACTAGAATTAAATAGGTTAATCAGATATCTTAAAGCAGAAGTGCAGTGAAATTGGGTTAAACATTTAACCCTACTTTTTGTCACTATAAAAGATTATACACATTCCAATCTAATTTGGTGGTAATATTTTCTACTTCTGCTAAAATCTGAGTATTTTATAAATGTTTTAATTAATTTTTTCTTAAGAAAAAAGAGATGGCTTTCGCATATAGCTTAGAAATACTATTGTTAACTTGGCAAAGGTTAATATTGAGAAAATAATAATAGTAATTAAACAAAATATGTATGTTACACAGCATAGGAGGTTCTAGAAAAAGTTGATTTGATAGTTATTCTAATTTTGTAATAACAGTAGCTGAAACTAGTTTTTGGAAAACAATTTTCATTGCACTGCTGCTTTAAAAATAATAGAACATTGCTTAATAATATGACACTGAACTAGAAGAGGATACAATACTGCTACTTACAGAAAAGGGAAAAAGACTGATTCCAGAAAGAGTTATGCATTCAATTAAAGGGAGCGTTTCTTGGGAAAGAGATTAAGAGCTTCAGGACTTAGGTTGCAAGAGGATTTGGCAGTTATTCAAATTCGCATAATCAAGTATTCAGCTGAAAGACTGGGAAATTCATTATTCCAATCTTTATTATAGTGATCAGGAACCTTCCAGAGAATCAATGTTATACCCAGTGGCACCCTCCTAGTCAGCAGGGTAATATAATTTTCCTATTTTCAAAAAATGATTGATTGAGAACACTAGCATGTATAGGTCAATCTCTGCAATTGATTCAATGCAAAAACATTTTTTCCAATATATCATTCTTACTAGACTATTGACCTCAGTCAAAAGGACAAAAACTACTGGGTGAATCACAAAATGGTTTCAGAGAGGCGAGATCAACAGTTCAACACTGCTTTCTACTGCATGACTTAATTTATAGATACAGGATGTCCACATTAAAAATAAATCTGAATACAGGCAGCAACCAGATAGTCAAGTTAAGCTCTGGAGCGCAAAATAAAAAAGGCCTTGCCAAGGCTCACATAGGAATAAAAAAAAAAGTTGGTTGTCTGATTCAAAAATGTATGATTTAAAGCAGCATTCTAGCAGTACATCCAAGTAGATGCCAAACATGTTCATGCTGAACTTTTGGTCTTTCTCAAGGCATATATGGAGGCTTAATACCTTTTTCCTAAATAAGATAATTATTTAAAGAGATATACACATATGTTACATATCATAAGTATAAAATATATACATATACAAGCCTCCCTTAAATCCACATAAATAAATGAGTCCCCATATAATAAATAACAGTTGAGGAATATTTCACTAAAAAGAGAACCAAAGGGCTCCTTCTCTCCCCTCCTTACCTTAGGTTCCTTTCCTATAAATGGCAGAATTGTATCATTATCTAGTATTTAGCTTTTAATAATATATTTTTGAATAAGAAACCCAAAATTGATTTTTAATCCTTGTGTAAGCCGTAGCACAGTCTTTCTTATTGTGTGGTCCATATTAAAAAAAAGCGAAATTATTCAACTGCTTTGTAGATTTTAAGGCAGTATTTGACAATATCAGTCATGAGCGTCAGTGTTCTCATCTCCCTTCTTTGAACATACCTTACTCTAGATGCATCTCTTTTTGTAATTATAATTTATGTGCATAGATGCACATGGTACAGAGTTCAACATAACCAAGAGGGCAATTTTAAATATAAAATCTCAAGGGATAGTGCACCTACCACAATATTCAGACTGCAAACAAATTGACGCAAACATCTTTTATTATCTCACAGAATATTCGCTGTGCCTCATTGTAGGTTCAGTGCTAATGGCAGCAATAAGAGCAGTTTGCTCATCCTAAGCCCAAACTGTGGCCCCATGGTTTGGGCTTAGGGAAGCAGACTGCTGTAATTGCTACTGTCAGGACTGAATCTACACTAAGGCATAATGAATATTCTGTGAGATAATAAAAGAAAATGGTGTTTACAGTAGTCATGTGTTGTTCTGCGTGGAAATCAGAGTGTTTCCAAAACTTGTTGTTCCATAGTTCAAAAGGTTATAGAACACAATTGTACCACACTGTCGTACAACAACATTTGGAAAAGCTCTAGAGGGGCACACACTGTAGTCCAATGAAAAATGCCAGCATTCAGCTACAGCCATGGCCTCTCGATACTGAAATACTTACTTGAACAGAACTATCAGTATGACAGCAGCTTTTTTTTCTTAAAAGTGGCTGACGAACACAGTAATTACTTAGAGGAGCAGGCAAATAAATGTGTTCAAACAGTTTGATTTAACAAATTGTGAGTGGAGAGAGATCAGTCGCATTCATCTCTCTTAGTGAGAGATAAATTTGCCATATTTTTTTTCAGAAGCATCATCCAAAGTACACTGCCAACCAATAGGGGATTACATACCTAAGATCTGCCCCTAATAACCACACTACTTCCCTAGCAGCCTGATCTCTGAGAAGCCACAGCAAAATTCATTTCTAAAAATGAAAATTAAATAAAAATGATATTCCTCAAGGGACTATACACTATAAACATGTTCAAACAGTTTGATTTAACAAACTGTGAGTGGGGAGAAATCAGTCGCACTCATCTCACTTAGTGAGAGATAAACCTGACATGTTTTTTTTTTCAGAAGCTCTGCCCAAAGTACACTGTCAACCAATAGGGGATTACATACTTACACTCTGCCCCTAACAACCACACCACTTTCTTAGCAGCCTGATCTCTAAGAAGTCACAGAAAAATGCATTTTTAAAAATAAAAATGAAATTAAAATGACATTCTTCAAAGGACTATACACTATAAAAAATACTGGGTGGGCAACTATGCCCAAACAGTGAGTTCTGACAGCTAAGGGTTCCAAATCCCTGTGACTTCTCAAGCAATGCACTTGAGGTCACAGGGAATCAGAACCCCTCAATAGCAGAACACACTGGTTGGGCATAGTTGCCCATCCAGTATTCTCTATTTTGCCTCAGTTTTTTGCAATCAGAATAGTTTGTGTTGGGTGCACTATCCCTTGACATTTTCTGCATTTGGGCTGGCCGCCCTGATAGTTGCATGATTCCTTACTGGCATTCCTGGCACCTGTCTGGGATACACAGTTTTACATGTACAATTTCTACAAACCTAGGGGTTAGACAATGGTGTATACTTGACCCTATGTGTTTTTATCTTTTAATTAAATGTGAAGCTCATTAAATTGTAAGATCCTGACTATCACTCCCCTAAAGTTATGGACAAACCAATTCATTTGTTTGCCTCTGATGATGTAGATTTACACTTAGCCTCATTTCTTGGGCAGCAGCAAAAGCTTCAGAAATTAACTGATTTGTGTAAAGAAAATGCAGTACAGATACAGATAAGTTAGTAACTGTTAACAAGGGTAAAAGGCTGTATTCTTTTTGTGTAAATGGTGAACCACTGGTTTTGGTTCAGCATATGATTAATTAGGGTATGTTTTACGAGTAATGGGCCCTATGCAGTATGCATATACACCTCGTATCTGAGGTGCATAGACAACAGTATGTGTGAATTCTGCATGGAGGGGGCTCCACAGCATTCACTAGCAGTGCGCGAGCCAGATTCATACTGGATCACCTGGCTCCATGTGCAGCTACATGCTAGGGTGGTCAGGGGGCAGTGTCATGGGCATGCCCACACTATGTGCCATTGAAAAAGGCATGTAGTGCTGCACATGAAGGGCAGGAAATGAATGGGGGGGATCCTTCCACAACTGTAGTAGACATCCAGCCTTGTGCACACAGAACCCTGGCCCTGGTCCCATGAGTCAGTTCTCTTCCTCCCCCATATTAGATCCCTGGCCTCAGTCCTGAAAGTCAGTGAAGTCCCCCCATGCAATCAGAGCCACAGCCCCGCAGCCCCTGTCCAGTATGTCACAGATGTGCCCCCCAACACAAGATCCTGGCCCCCACAGTATGCTTAGTGGTGATTAATGGACACCCTGTGGCACTGACAACTCCCCCATCTCCTTTGCCTGCATGTCAGTGCTGTTATTGACAGATGGCAAGTGGCACATCCCTCCATACTCCACACTCCACCTCTGCCAACCACCATCCAACTGATGCTGGAAGTGCACTGCCTATTTATTGGGCTTGGTCCACTGCTCAGCCCCCATCCACCTTGTGCCATCCTACACCACGGAGGTGGAGCCATGGACAAGTGGCCAATGATAGTGAATACCAGATGAAGCCACCTGTCCATGGGTGCTGAGCTGTACCAGAGGCACATACTTTCTGCTTTTTCATGCATAGGTCCCAATACTCTTTTGAATATGCATTTGGAAGTGATTAAGTACAAGCCAACAAACTATTAATGCTTTAATATGGTGGTCACGCTGTCTCTAGAAATGTATCAATATTAGCTGCCAAAATTACAAGCATTTGTCAATGCTGAATGTGTGCTTGCTGGTATTGGCATTGGTACTGCTAGAGTTAAAGAAATGCATAATAGGAATGGCAGTGAAGTATTGAACTAATGCCAACCCCAACCCCCACCCTGCGGAGACTGACAGGTGTTAGGGTGTGCCTTTGGGTCACTGGCCATAATGCTCACATCATTCCACCTCACCCCACCCTGCAGACACTGACAGGTGTCACAGTGTACCTTGGGGTCTTCGGCCATTATGCTCACCCCCTTCCATAAGGAAATAAGCTGAGATGGGTGCAGCATAGGAGAAAGGGGTGAACGTTAGGGACGAAAACCCCGAGGCACACCTCAATACCTTTCAGTGGCTGCAGGGTGGGGGTTGAATGCCATGAGCATTACGGCCGATGACCCCCAAGCCACACCCCCAATGCCTGTCTGTCTGTACAGGGTGGGACATTATAGTTGGAAACATTAATGCCCAGGGTGTTTGTTGGCATTTTCACTCCAAGTTTTCTACATGGGCTTTTTGGGACCCCACCTCATGAACAGTGGCAGTATCATTTCATTACTCAATCCCAAAAGGTGATTTCTCACAGCGAGTCTGCCATTCAGTGCCACAGGTGTGAAAGCACATTTTGGGTAGGATGTGAAAAATGACAGCTGTACTGTTCATGAGGAGGTGTGAAGAAATGGCAATGTTGAAAATGTGGAGTGAAAATATGAAAAAGTGGCAAAGGTATGAGTGTGCATTGAAACTGTGCAACGCACGATTGTAATGCAGTCATTTTTTGGAATGTTTTCACCAAATTTTCAACATGGTCTTTAAGGGACTTCCCCTCATGAACAGTGGCACTGAGACTTTGTTAATCTGTTCCAAAAGTTTATTTCACACAGCAACAGTGCCTTTCTGTGCCACAGGTGCAAAAACACATTTTGGGCAGGATGCAAAAAATGACAGCTGTACTGTTCATAAGGGGGTGTAAAAAAATGGCACTGTTGGAAATTTGGGGTAAAAATATTACAAATTGAGGAAGTTATGAGCATGCACACTCGAATGCACACTCAAAATGCAGTCATTTATTGGAGTTTTTTCACCAAAGTTGCAACACAGGCTTTTTGGGACCCCACCTAATGAACAGTGGCACTGTTGTTTCGTTATTCATCCCGAAAGGTGATTCTGGCATTGACCATGAAATTGCCTTTTGGGACTGAGAAACAAAATGACAGTGCCAGTGTTCATGAGGTGGGGTCCCAAGAACCCCATCTTGAAAATTTTGGGCCAAAATTCCCAAAAATGCCTGAGATATCAACTTAAGTTGTGCCCCCCCCCCATTGACTCCTATTATACGGCTTACCTTCAAGTCTTCATTTTGCAGTTCGACATCTCAGATTGCAGATGTGTCCCAGTACACAGAAGATGACAGTGCCCATTCTCCAGAGGTAAGTATGGGGTGAGGGGGTGAAGGGAGGTTGGTGTACAGAGGGAGGGTTGGCATGGGGGGGGACTGTGACACAATAAAGGACCATTTCCTTTTTTACAGGTACAAAAACAAAATAACAAATTGGAGACAGACGGTTTTCTTCTTTCATAGAAACATAGAAGTTGACGGCAGAGAATGACCGCAAGGCCCATCCAGTCTGCCCATTTTTTCTACCTTATCAATGTGCCATAGGCCTTTACTCTGTCAATGGTTTATCTATTCATACTCATCTGTATTGCTCCCTTATGCCTATCCCATGCCTGCTTGAAGCCCTGCACTGTATTCATATCCACTACTTCCTGAGGTGGACCATTTCATGCATCCACCACCCCTTCTGTGAAAAAGAACTTCCTCAAATTACCCCTTAATTGGCCTCCCTCTAATCTCATGCTGTGTCCTCTTGTCCTGGTATTTTTCTTATATTGAAACATGTTAGACTCTTTCACATTGTTTATGCCCTTAAGATGTTTGAATGTTTCTATCATATCGCCTCTCACCCTCCTTTGCTCTAGGGTATGCATACTGAGTTCCTTAATCTGTCCTCATATGTTTTCTGATGCAGTCCCTGCACCACTTTGATTGCCTTTCTCTTGACTTCCTCCATTTTGTTAATGTCCTTTTGCAGGTGTGGTCTCCAATATTGCACACAGTACTCCAGATGGGGTCTAACCAGTGCCTTGTAAAGAGTGATTATTACCTCCCTCTTAAGACTTGTGATACACCTGCTAAAACACCCCAACATACCCCTAGCCTTACGTACTGCTTTAGTGGTTTGCCTGGATAATTTCAGGTCATCTGTGATGATGATGCCCAAGTCTCTTTCTTCCCTTGTGATTGCCAGCAACTGTCCTCCCAACCTATAGATGACTTCAGGATTTCTCTTCCCTTATGTGAGTGATCTTGCACTTCTTTGCTTTAAAACCCAGTAGCCACTCTTCTGACAATTTGGCCAATTTATCCAGATCTCTTCTCATTCTGCTTACCCCATCTGGATCATCTACTCTGTTGAAGATCTTGGTTTCATCTACAAACAGACTAACCTTACCCTCCAATCCATCTGCAATGTCACTGATGAAGACATTGAAGAGAATTAGCTCAAGGACTGATTCCGGATGTACCAAAAATGTGACTTGTATCTGTTCCGACTGTATACTATTTACTGCCACTGTCTGTGTTCTGCCCACCAACCAGTTTGCCACCCAGTTGACCAACTTCTGACCCACCCCAAGCCTTCCCAGCTTGTTAATCAATCTTCTATGTGGAACAGTATCGAAAGCTTTGCTGAAGTCAAGGTAAGCAACATCAACTGCACCCCTTTAGTCCACCACTCTGATTACCCAGTCAAAGAAATCTATGAGATTAGTTTAACAGGATCTCCCTGTTGTAAACCCATGCTGTCTTGGATCCTGTGCTCCTATGGATTCCAGGTGTTGCTCTATCCTTTCCCTAAGGAGTGCTTCCATAATCTTGCCCACTACTGGTCTGTAGTTCCCTGCCTCCTCCCTGCTACCACTCTTGTGGCGCAGGATCACTGAGCCCTTCTCCAGTCTTCAGGGACCTCTTCTGTGCTCACAGACTCACTAAACAGTTCTGATAATGGCTGTGCTTGTTCCACCCCTAGCTCCTTTAGTACCCTGGGATGTATTCCATCTGGTCCCATTGCCTTGTCCACCCTGAGCTTAGCTAGCTCTTGTAGGACCCTTTCTTTTGTGAAGGGACTTGTGCACACCTCTCTCCCCACTGTGTCCATGGTGCTGAGCTGTGGGCCCTGCCGTCCCTTCTCCTAAGTGAATACTGAGCAGAAGTATCTATTTAGGATAGATGCTTTTCCTTGGTCCTCCTCCACACACTACCTTTATCCCCTTTGATCTTAGCAATACCCCCTCTGGAATTTCTCCTTTTACTAATGTATCTATAGAAAGTCTCATGCCCTTCTTTTACTGTTCATGCTAGTATTTCCTTGGTTTGGGCCTTTGCCTGCCTTACTGCCTTCCCTGCTTCTCTTAGGGAAGTTTGGTATGCCTCCCTATCTTCATCCTGCTGCATTACCTTATATTTCCTGAATACCAGCCTTTTGGCGCTGACCTTTTCTGTTACTGTTTCTGAGAACCAAAGTGATTTCCTCCTTCTTTTGCTAATGCTTTTCTCCCTAACACAATGGGATGTTGCTTCAAGTATTGCATCCCTAATGCTTACCCACTTTGCCTGTACCCCCTCACCTATATTTCTTCTTGCCAGGGCTAGCTTAACTCTGTTTGCCATCTTATCAAAGTCAGCTCCTCTGAAGTCCCATATTTTTGCCTTGGAATAGGATGATTTAGTTCTAGTGGCCAAATTGAATAATACCATGTAATGGTCACTGGCCCCCAGGAGACCTTCTACCTGGAGATCTGTGATCCTTTCCCCTTTAGCCAGTACTAGATCTAGGATAGCCCTGTCTCTTGTGAGTTGTTGTACCAGTTGTTTGAGGCCCTCACCTTCAGGGAATCTACTATGTGTTTAGTTCTGGAAGATATTCCTGCTTGTATTGACCAATCTGTATCTGACATGTTGAAGTCTCTCATTAGGAGAACCTCCCCTTTAGCTGTCATGTTTTGTGCATCTTCTAACAGTAATGTGTCTATGTCCTCCCCCTGGTCTAGAGGCCTGTAGACAACCCCACTTCATATGGCTGTCCTATTTCCTGTTTCCAGGGTGTCCCACAGTTCTTCTGGCTCCTTGTGTGTACTTTGAATTTCTGTAGCTTTGATATTTTCATTGACATAAAGGGTTTCTCCCCCCCCCCTTTTTTTTGCACCTTGGTCTCTTCTGAAAAGTACATAGCCAGGTACTGACATCTCGCAAGTGTGGTTACTGGTGAACCATGTCTCACTAATGGCTACTATATCCAGTTTAGCCTCTGTCATTGTTGCCTGCAGGTCTGGGATCTTGTTTCCCAGACTGTGAGCATCTGTGTACATGATTTTCCATTGGATAGTTTTTGGTGCGATCTTTGTTGGGCAAAGTCTGGCGTTTCCCCTGCATGTCATATGGGAAGCCAGACCTTTTTCTTTAGCTGGTGATGCAAATGAACTACAAACATGTTAAACTCCTATTCAATCACTAGCTGAGGGGGGAGGGGTGTTCTTCCCTTTCGATTTATCAGGTGCTACACCCTCTCCCCATTCACTAGTTTAACAGCTACCTCTCCCCGCCTTGACCCCTTCTACCTGCCTACCCCCTTGCCCCTCTCACTTTCCTCCCCCTGGACATTTCCTGACTTTTATCCCTCCCATCCCTCACCTTTGGAGCTCCTACCCTCACCCTCTACCCTCAGACAATAGCCTTCCTGCCTGCATACCCCCTTCCCTCTCACCTGCATTGCTTATTTCTAACATTGCTCTTGGCTGGTATCTCATGCTACCTAACATTTGCCACATTTTAATTACTGGAATTTCCTAAGCCTCAGTCTCTTACTTCTTTTTATTGTGTAACTATGTATTATTATGTTGACCTTTGTATGTATGTATACCCCCCATTCCTTCAACGTGGAACCTTTGTAAACGAGCAGTTCCTGCTCAAAGGTATTTGTAATCCTAGATTTCAATAAAATAAAAATAAAAATAAAATAAATATTCTGAAAGACATTAAACTTCTGCCCCAATACACTGACTTCCTCATTAGTCAAATTCAGTCCATCAAATTTAAAGAACTTTCACTCACAAAACTGTTTCCAGTTACCTTCAAATTTGTGTCATTTTTTCCTGTCACCAGCCCTTAAGCCACATGTTTAGCTCCCCTATCTCCCCTTCTCTGACCATCTGTCCATCTGTCCCCCTCTCTCAGATCAGCAGGATCTCAGAGAAGGAGATGCCAGATGAAATGGATGACAGTTTGTCTCCCAGCCTGGTCAGGTGTTCCTTGATCTCCACAACTGACCAGCTGGCAAGATCATTAGTCCCTATATGTACTAGGACATTGATGTTTATTCCTGCTTTATGCACAATTTAGCAATGTGGTCAGTTTCTCTCCAAGCTGATGTACCTGGGAGACATCTAACCATTACCCCCAGCTGGAGGTAGGTATCAGTGTCCCAAATCATGGAGTCTCCTAAGATCAGAAGTGTTTTGGATTTCCTCTTTGCTTTTTTCTTCTTCTGGTCCCTGTTTTGGGTGAGTTTTGTAGCACTAGCTTCTGTGCAGCAGTGTCCTGCTTTGCAGTGTCCTCTACCCCTTTGTTTGATTTTGGAACTAGAGGCAGGTACATGTTTTAGTTTTTATATGGTTTGTGGAGGTGATACAATGGAGAGCACTGAGGGATGGGACACTCAATTTAACCATCCTAACCACCTGCCAATCTCCCAGACTAATTAACCTCTGTGGTAGTGGTGTTTCAGTTGGATGTTTGGGAAATGGAAGGTAGTTCTTATATTTTCTCCTGAATATTTAATCTGAGATATGCTATCTCTGTCCATGCTGCCTGGAGCTGAGCCCTTAGATCTCCAATGGTCCAATATGTAGGACAGCATCTGAAATCCTGTATAACTGCCCTTTTGAAAAGTGTCCTGCAGTGCCTGCAGTTAATAATATCCATTCCAATTGAGTTGTTGAGTTTATAACCTGATCCAAGTAATTTGAAGGATGAAAATGAAAGCAAAAGGATTTTTTTTGTATTTTTTTTTTTAAATTACTTGTGCATCTGTAAGTGAGGTCACTGTGTGGATACCAATCTGATCTAGTCCTTCCTGTTTTGTTACAGGAAATATCACAGCTATGTTATTCTATAAAAGGAGTGTAGCATTGGGTGTTTGGGGATGGGGGTGGGTGGCTGGGCCCTTCCCCTGCTGAAAAGGAAGAACCACGGATGAAAGAAACAAGGAGATAGGAGCAGAAACAATCAACCAACAAAAAAATGCAGTAGCCCTGAAAGCTTAGCCTAATGATAGATAAAACTGTAAACCCTGTAAGCACCAGATATAACAATTTCACAGGAGATATACCCTGCAAAAAACACTTCGCTACAGAGAAAAATAAATCAGTAACAGAAGATATACCTTGCAAAAAACAATTCGAATCTGAGAAGATTACAGCAGTAACCAGTAAGCACAAAACATTAACAAACTTGTTGGCACACCCTGTAATAATGCAGCAGAAAGTATGTCCTGCAACAGCAATTTGAATCAGAGAAGATTACAGCAGTAAAAAGTAAGCAAAAAACAGTGTTACACCTTGTGAGCACAAAAGAAAATAGTAACAAACAATAAATCTGCCTAGCAAAAAGAAGCCTTAATCTTTTTCCTTGCTCTGATAATGTTGTTCCTTGCTCTGTCCTTACAAGCAAACCTAAAAGAAAAGAGTTCAGGTGAAGCTAGGTGCCTTTCACAGACAATTTGTTTTTTTTATTATTAATGTGGGCACACTGTGATGGGATCCCAGTGTGACACAATACTGAAGGGGTCATGCTGACACAGGGATTGGGCACCCCAATGGCAGCAAACCATGTAGGTGTTTGGAGGGAGGGGTCCCATCTGACACCTGAAGTGAGCATCCCATTGTCAGAAGAAAATTAAAAAAAATGTTGGTACACTGGGGTGGGCTCCCCATGTGCCACATGGGGGGGTACATGCTGACACAGGGATTGGGCAACCTGATATCAGCTTTTTGAGAGTGTGTGGTCTGTAGTAGGTGCTGCCATGTTTCAGCACACTGGAGTGGACTCCCAGTGTGCCACATTTAATTGGGGGGGATACATGCCAACACAGGAACTGGCCACCCTGATGTTGGCTTTTTGGGAGTGTGTGGTGGGCAGCAGGAGCTGCCATGTTTCAGCACACTGGGATGGGCTCCCAGTGTGATACATTTAATGGTGAGAATACATGCCACAATAGTGGTGGTGGGGTGGCATGCCAACATGGAGATTGAGCACCCCATTGTCAGCAAAAGATATGTTCACCTGGAAAGGCACATTGAGCAAAGAAGTTGCTCATAAGTGCAGCCATGTGCATTACTGTACACTGTAATGTGCATGGCTGGAATATGCCTGGTTACCAGGAAGGTGAGGGAGAGATCTGCTGCTGCAATGACAAAACTGTCCATAATTGGAGCTGCAGATTTCTTTCAAGTCCGGTGCTAGCTCTGAAACTTCCATCATCGGCAGCTCCCCTGTTGAGTGGTGGTTGAGGGACATGCCCCTGAAAGCGTTTGCTGGATTGGCCAAACACTGCAACACCTCTGCAATTCTCTACTAATCTCAGTATGTTTCTTGTTCATTGCACTCACAAGCAAACATAAAAATGTCAATTCTTTATGCTGCTAAAATTTGGAGCTTTAATGTTAGCTATCAAGAGACAGTACCATCCAAAATTTATCATCACATTTTTACAAGAACATGGATATGTTTTTGCATCTATATTAAGAATGGGATTAAGACAGTATTCAATTTCAACTCAAGTTAGGGAAAACAGCTAACATTTATTTTCAACTTGTTTTACTATTTATGTCTGAATGAAGAAAGCATAGAATATGTCTAGAGCAGGAAACAGAATATTCCTAAAGAGGTGTTTGCTTTCCTTACACAAACTAACAAAGAAAACTCTATAACCATTGGGACTGGGTGAACTTCTTAAGGAAATGTATTATAGTTCTAGAACTGTGATTGTAGAGAAGGATAAGAAACAGTGTTGGGATGTTGTAATGCAGGCTTATAGGGTAGGGGTATCTGAGTCAGGATACAATCTTACTATAAATAACTGAAACAACACTTTGCTTTGGATTCATGCTTAGTAATGACTCTTAACCCGAAGGAATGTGGCATCACAACATGATTTTAACTCAAGTTAAATAGAAGTAATCATCTTTTCTTTAAACAGAAGAAACCAGAAGTATTATTTCCCATATGCAGGTGTAAACTGTGCGGACTCAAGGACTTGAAACTTATTATTTTAATGTGTCCAATGTGAAACAAACAAAAGAATAGACAGCAACCTTTACCACTGAAAAAGAAGTATATTGTTTCCAGAGAACAAAATTAATCATCTACTTAAAGGGACACTCTCAGATTTTTGCGGACGATTCAGCATTGCACTGCCGATGGTGCCTAGTGTAACCTCTGTGTTGCCAGAAGCAATGGTTGTCCAGTTGTCCCTTGATTGTCATAAGGTGACCATTTCTCATTATATTATGCTAAAAATGCAATTATGAGCAAACCGACCTATTGCTGCCTCCTGATGCAGGTGCACATTCCTGAGGTAAAAATGGTGCCGATTACAGGGTGGGTGGGAAAGCTGAAGGTTGTGGGTGAAGGGGCAGCTGTACTAAGGTAACTGCAGGGAGAAGGGATTGAAGGGTGGAGGGAAAAAGCCTGGGGCCATTATTATGGAGAACTGCAGGAGTGAGTAGTAAAATCATGGAGGAGAGATGCCAGTAAGTAAAGGGAAGGAGCAGAGTCAATGGATGGGGAGAGAACCACAAAGTTAAGGTAAGCAGAAGGAAAATGCAGCTTAACCAGCAGAGAATTTCACCAAGAGAGAGTGAGAGAGCATGAGCCAGTGCAGGGAAGGGAGTAAGTGGTAGTAGGAAGGAAATGAGGAGGGAGGCAATGTAAGTGAGGAGTAGGCTAAGCCAACATTTTGAAATAAAGAAGTACAATGGGAAAGTAACTTGGTATCGAGGAAATGGAAGTAGAGGGAGGAGTACATTGAACAGTGGGCGATGCTAGTGGGAATGCCCAGGGTAAAATGTCAAAAGGATTGAAATAGGGTGTCCAGTCTGGGTGGGGTGGACTTTGGAGCAGCCCTGAAGATGATGTCATGGTAGTCAGAGATGGGGAGAATCATCTTCAAAACAATCTCTCTGTTGGGAGGAAGTGGGATACTCCTTTTATTCCTGTAAAGTGTATGAAGTTTATGGTAGAGCTTCTGGTGAATGGTGTGCAAATGCACTGAGAAACTGAGGTGAAGGTTTTGAGATCTCAAGGCATTTTAAGGAGGAGACATCCTAAATCACTGCACCATCGAGGGTATGGAATGGGGTGAGGCTTGATCCTAGCAAGCCTCTGCCTGATACCAAAAGGCATAGGATAGGATAGGATAGGATAGGATAGGTTTTTTATTTATATTGCACTTTTCCAGAGTTCAAAGTGCTGTACAGTACAAATAAAAATGATAAATGATACTTATAAACAGGTAATAAATTATATAGACCATTTTCTTGGCATTGAGGAGCACCCAACTAGCCAGGAACCAGTGTTGGATGTTGTTTAAGTTCAAGCTGGAGTCAGGCTGTGATGTCAGGTGTAGAGGAGCCAGGGGCATAGAGTGCCATGTCAGTTGTATGCATATGAAAGGATATAGAGGAGCAGACACTGGGGAGGTCTTTCATGACAATGGGGAAAATAACTGGGCCTAGTAAAGTACCGTGTGGCATGCCTAAGTAGATTGAGAGTGGGAGGATAAGAAATCTCCAATCTTGACAGCTTGAGACCAGCCCCAAGGTAGGACTGGAATCACTCAACTGATAAGGCAGACAGTCTGCTGCCTTAAACTTGTACAGAAGAATAGGGTAGGCAAAAAATCAAAGTCTCTGGATAAGTTGTTAAAGATGGTAAAGGTGACCAGGCCATGATCCACTCCAGAATGGATGGCGTCCATGAGCCAGATGCTGGAAGTGAAGGTGGAGTAGGACTTCCTAAATCTAGACTTGAAAGGAGTAAAGAAGGAGGATGAATCAAGGTGGGGGGAGCTGGGAGAGAAGAATAAGTTCCTGAGTTGAATGAGGATGAGGAGGAGGAGGGAGAGAATGTGGTAGTTTTCAGGGGAGATGGAGTCACTCCATTTAGAAACAGGGATTATTGTTGCCTGTTTCCATGTATCATTTATGAAGACCAAGGAGAAGCAGAAGTTAAGAAGGTAGGTGATAGGGAGAGAAATTGCATGAGCAGAGAGATACAGGAGTTTGGGGTAAAATGCATTGCCACTTACAGCCTTGTAGAAGTATAGTGCTAAGAGGGTCATACACAACACAGTCTGAGTGGTAGGTGTGAAGGAGAAAAGAGGGAGTAGCAGGGGTGTTGAGGAAATTAGGGAGGGGGAGGGAAGGAGGAGCAAAAGAAGAAGGAGAGGACTCAGGAGGTGAAAAAGGAATTGAAAGAGGAGGTGAATGCAGCAGGGTCTAAGATAACAGAATCACCCAGCTTAGGGACAGGGGGAAGAATTTGGTCACAGGTGAGAAGCGTGTATGGATTAACTTCCAGAGCTTAAATTAGAGGGGTAGTAAAATGTGTTCTGGAGTGTGGATGCAAAGCATTTGGACATCACAAGACAAGTAGCTCTAGTACGGGCATTATGAAGGGACTGGTACTTGTTAAGATTGGAAGGGGTGCAAGATGACTTGTGGGACCTTCCTACAAGATTGAGTGCATGGTTACAGGCCACCAACTCTGCTGAGATCCATGGGAAATGAAAACCTCTATCTTTTTTCTAAATGGGCATGGTGATTCCAGGCTGACATGAATTTGGAATTGAATAATTGGACATCTGTGTTGATGTTGCTGGCTGCAGAGATGGGAGATCTGTCAGTAGCCACCAGGCCAGCATGACATGAGGGCAGATCCAATGTCTTGAAGGACTGCATCTGGATGAATTTGGATGGAGCATTGTGGCTATTATTCTTGCACACACAATTGACAATATGGTGGACACTGAGGACATCAGGGAGGCTAGCAGCATCCAGAATATGTTGGGAGTGGAAGCATAGGACCCAGTCCAGGATGAAGTTATTGAGGATTTGTGATTGTGCTGAGTGGGGGCAGGGAAAGAGTTGGGAGAGTTGGAAGGACTTTACCTTTTGGCATCATACTGTATTTGTAGGGATGAGGAAAGCCAGCTAAGGTTGATGTCTCTTAGGATAAGTATCTCACTAGAGGTGGGATTGGAGCAGATGGTGGTGGGAAACTTTATGACTGATGGTGGGGATCATGCCATGACACCAGTAAACTACTGCAATGAAAATGGAGACAGAGAAGGAAAGGGACAGTTTAAGAAGGAGCAACTCACAAGCAGAAGGGGGAGATGACAGAGAACACAAACTGAAACTGAATGGTTGAGGACAGGTAGGTAGTTACTCTGCTACCGCTCTTCACTCAGTCATTTCAGATGATGGTGAACTACAGTAATTGCAGTGTTAGCTAGTGACATGAGGCAGAATATCCAGATGTATCATAAAATATCACAAAAAATCCCTATTAACTTCAATGGGCCTCCTGTGATATTTTCACATATGTCCAGATATTTACTATGTATACTTTGAATTCCTGCAATTTTCATACCCACATTTGATGCTGGTATCCTGTTTAACATGTTTATCATACTCTGGGAGAAGTAGCTCCTAATGTTACTCCTGTATTTGCCACTTCTGAGCTTCAGGCCATGTCCTGGTGTCTTACTGGAGCAGACTGGGTCAAACATCTCATTTAGTTTGATCTTATTAATAGCACTGAGATCATGTCACCTCTTATCCTCCTTTACTCCAGGATGCACATGTTTAGGGCTTCCAGCAACTACTCATAATTTTTGTTGTCCATGCTCCTGATTATTTTTTTCCCTTGTGTTGCACCTTCCTTACTAACCCAGCTAAAAAAAGAATAGGGGCCCCCACCAGTGTGCAACATAGTACTGCAGAACTCATCAGCACAGTCACTGCAGGAAACCAGCCAGTTTCAATGGTACTTAATCTCTTTTGTCGTACAGGAATCTGTGACATGCAATTGCTTCCTGGTGTGCTCCACTGTAGTTCTTTAATCCAAATAGTAGTGTTAAAGTCCACTTGTAGTATAAACAAGCAACTATACATGACAGGGTGTGAGTTAGGCTAAGATAACTGCATGCCCAGGGGTGTAGTTAGGCCCAATGCTGCAGGCAAAAAGCCTTATAGCCCCTAGAATGGAGGTTATTTCAATATAACTTACATCATGCTATGTCTTATAACACTAATAAAATGGTTTATGTTGACAAATGTACAATACAGGGACTACAGAATATCAGACAACTCAATGTGTTATTTTTGTAATGTTAGTTTTTAAAGGAAAAGTTTTCCTAAAACTTGTAAATTTAAAAATGTGCCCACTATTCTGTGATAATAAAGTAGGCAAGTAGGCTGGAATATTTAGTTTGTTTTCCCCCCATGCGTTATAATGAGGTAAAATACAGATGCCAGCCCATGTCAGCCAATCAGCAGCCATCATTATTTGCACATGTTGTGTAATATTTTTATAGCTGTCATCCATAAGAACTGGTTCCATACTTAAGTACAGAGAGTGACTAAGTCAAATTAGTGACATAGATAAACGTGTCTTACATGGTTGCATTCTTGTTCAGTCAATAAACTGTTGCATGTAATTAGTGTTTGAAATCACTATGTTTTTATCAAACCCTTGATTTGGTAACTTGTTTTTAAAACTTCTGTATGCTTAAAAGGGAACTGTATTTTAGCTGTAAATCTGTATTTTATGTAGAAGCAGTTTTTCTTTCTTTTCAAATACTGGTTCACATTCTGGACTGGCCAATCAGTAATTTAGTGTGTGCTTCTGATTTGCACTTAGGCGTTAAAGAGCATTTTAGAACTGAATGATGTAGTATATGTCCATTGTAATCTCTGCGATTGTTGGCACACTGCTGTCATCTTCTACAAAATAATTATTTGGTTCAAAGGGACATTAAATACATCACATTTTTCTGAAACAGTTAGGTGTAGGTAAGTCACAAGCCTCTACTTCAAAATGTAGTGGTGCATTGGGGATTTGTTAGCAAACTGCAAAACCTGAGGCCATTCTGTCTTTGTTTCTTTTTACCTGCAGAATTAAACAACTGTTTTCAGAAAACATCAGGCAGCTATCTGGTTCTTACTAGATAGAGAAATTCCATGGACACTTGTATGCAGAACATTCCAGGAGATTAGAGAATCATTTGTTTTTTAGTACAACATACCATTCTAAAATGGTGCTGACTAGCAGTGTGTAAATCAAAAACACAAAATAACTTTAATAGAAGATCTGTTAGGATGCAATAACAACTGAATTGGTGCCAATATTAAAAAAAAATGATTATACGGGAAAAAGTAACTCCCAAGTCAACAACAATTCTCTTACAAAGACAGAGCTTTAAATAATGTCCTATTTTCTGTGTTGGGTAGGCAATACATTAGTAAAACATGTAAAATATATACTAATATGTATAAGGTTTGAGATTCATAAAATAATTAAAAAGTGGCAAAAAAGCACAAGAATGTTGAGGTTCCAAAATCTGTAATTTAACCACTTGTGCATTTTCTTTTCAGAAACAAATGCATTCTTAATATTCAGAGTTTCTGTGCTTCATAAATGTAAATTCACATATCCACTACTTTGTATAGCTTTTGAAATGTATATTTAGCAGGCAAGCAAAGCAAACTTTATTTATATAGCGTCCATCGCCTGAGCCTCTGAGCACTGTGCAATAAAATACACCTCGTCTAAAACATTGATCAAATAAACAAATACACATATCATAATATTTAATAATTCATTAGCTTAAAATCGAATTTTTTACACTGCCAATAAGGTTAATATAAAACAAAAGCTTCATTAAATAGAATGTACTTCAAACCCCTCAAAGATTCCACCAAGACGGCCTCCCTCAATGACCTTGGAAGTGAATATCACAAGGTTGTGTGGCAGCCAAAAAGGCCTGCTCTTCTGATGACTTAAATGAGCCCTAGGCACTTCCAGGAGGCCCACCTGAGAGGAACAGAGGGGGCAAGGAGGATGAGCAAAGAGACAGAAGGTCTTGCAGGTAGCTAAGGCCCAGTCCATGTAGATCCTTTTAGGTCAGCAAGCCAACCTTGAAGGAAATTTGACACCTCACCAGCAGCCAATACAGATCACACAAAACAGGGGCAATGTGACATGACCTGGAAAGGCCCATCAACAACCTGTCTGCAGTGTTCTGCAATAGCTGCAGGAAATGCAGGGTCACTCTATTCAGTTCAAGGTAGAAGGCATAGCAGTAATCGAGCCTGGACATCACAAAGACATGTACTAATGAAGGTAGGTTGTCTGGCAGGATAAAATGTTTAATCTGGGTGATGTTTCTAAGTGTCAACTCAGAATCTAGGATCATACACAGATTTTTCACCTTTGAAGAGTCAGCAGGCAAAGGCCACTGAAGTACAAGACATGTTGTCTCTTCTGCTGACCCAGCTCCCCACCGATGATCAGGCTCAACCACCAGTACTTACTGTATGTCTTGTCTGGGTTGAGCCTCAGCCAATTTGGAGGATATCCAGTGCTGGACCTAGACCAGGCAATAATTGAATACAGAGACCACATCTGTTTCCAGTATAAACAATACGCACAGCTGGGTATGATCTTAATGGGTGGTGAGATACTGACCACAACAAAAATGGAAAGGGACCTGGGGGTAATCATACCAGATGACATAAAAGTGGGACAGCAATGTGAGAAGGCAGTAAGGAGGGCTGTGGGGATATTGGGATGCATAGAGGGGAGGCATCACTAGTAGAAAACAGGAAGTTGTTGGCCCTCTGCACAGACAGTTGGTAAGACCTCATCTGGAGTACTGTGTACAGTTCTGGAGACCCCATCTCCACAAAGTCATAGACAGGGTGGAGGCTGCCCAGAAGAGGGCAAATAAAATAGTGCATGATCTGCACCAGAAGACATATGAAGAAAGACTAAAGGAGCTTAAGATGTATAGACTCGAGGAAAGAAGGGAAAGGGGAGACATGATAGAAGCTTCCAGATACCTCAAGGGAATCAACATAGTCCAAGAGGGTAGCATCTTTCAGAAAAAAAGATGTGCAAGAACAAGGGGGAACAATTTGAAGATAGAGGGGGAATTCAAGAATGCATGGGACAGACATAAGGCAATTCTAGTGGGGTGGTAGGAGGAAGTAGGAGGAAGTAGGCTGTTGGTTAACTAGGATCTTCAGCGTATCCGTTAGGTAGGGAAATGGGTGGATTAGGTGGGCCAAGTGGTCCTTATCTACTATCAAATGCAAATTCAAATTCTATCTGCATAGCAGTGGAGACCTGAATAGTAAAACCGAATGATTTCCCTCAGGGGTAGTATGTACAGTGCAAATAGCACGGGTGAAAGGATCGAACCCTGGGGAACTCCACAGCACAAGGGCCTTAGATGGGAAGAGTAAGTACTCATGATCACCCATTGCATCCTGCCTGTGAGAAAAGACTCAAGCCAGCTGATACCAGTGCCAGTGAGTCCACAACATTCCGAAAGGTGATCTACTAATACCTCATGATAAATAGTGTCAAATGCTGCAGAGAGACTGAGGTGAATAAAAACTGATTTTTCATCTCTATCCGTCACCCTGAAGTGATCATTTTTCACCCTTACAGGCACTGTCTCTGTACTATTCCTGGCTCTGAATCCAGACTGGAATGGTTCGTGGGTGTTAAAGGCAGTAAGATGTGCTTTGAGCTGAACAGCCACTACTTTCTCAATTACCTTCCCCAAAAAGAAAAGGTTAGAGATGGACTTGTAGTTTACCAGGCAGTCCGGTTCCAATGATGGTTTCTTCAAGGGGAGTTTCACTAGAGCCTCTTTCAAGGTATGAAGGAAAACACCCTTTAAGAGGGAGCATTGGACTATCTCAACAAACGCTGGAACAATGGACTCCACACATCACACAAGGAGGTATATCGGGCCTGGGTCCAGATCACAGTATGTATGCTGCAGTATTAGGATCACTTCACTGACCTCTCCCACCCCCACTGGCTCAAACTCATCCCCAGAGCAACGGCTGCCCTCTGTAAGACCATGTCCCATTACTGCATGCCAGGTTGAGCACCCTCAGGGAGATGGAGAACACTGTCAGTGAAGACAAGAACAAACTCTTCACATCTACTGGATGACAAAGCTCTATCAAGCTGGAGACAGGAAGGAGGAAGTAGTCTGTCCATATTCTGGAAGAGCTGAGATGGTCTGTAGGTTGCTGCGGCAATCTCCGTAGACAGGAACTCTAGCTTCTTATGGGAGATTGTCCTTTGATAATCTATATAATAAGATATTAATGCCAATTTGTCCATCTCAGTCCAGGATCAATGTCAGTGGTGCTTCAACCTTTGACTTCTGGTCTTCAACTCCCTGAGCTCCTCATCAAAGCATTGGGAACTCTGGTGAGAAGGCCTGTATCATACATGAACTAGAATCAAGGGCCGAGTCAACAGTCTTGTTATAGGCTATCAACACTTCCCCAGGTCCTGTCTCACAAGGTCTAGAACAGCTTGAAGTTCTGATTGGGTCAGCCAATTTAAAGGGCAGTGACAGGCCATCTCAACAGGAGAAGAACCTACAGGGTGTGGCCCAAATGACAATTTCACTGTGTAGTGATCCCACCAAACTACCAGATTACTTTTATAGCACATACAATAGAAAGATTATTCATGGCATTCACATAGGGCATGATTTTCAAAAGGATGGATGCAAATATCAACATATGTTGAACCTGTATCTCCACCAAACAAAATATGTCTTATTAGCCTTGCAGCTGTGTTCAAAATATATATCCATTTGTGACACACAAAACATCATGATTTGTGGTAAAAAAAATTCATACTGTATGTGGGTTACATCATTTTTGAAGAAGAAGAAGAATTTATCTATTGCTTTTCATACACATTGTATTCTAAAATTCTTCACCATCAATGCTAGCCTGGTAAGAAGAAGAAGGAGACGGAGAAGGAGAGAAAGAGGAAGGAGAAGAAGAAGAAGAGAAGAAGAAGAAGAAGAATAAGAAGAAGAGTTATTTATATATTGCTTTTCATACACATTGTATCCCAAAGTTATCACAAGCAATGCTAGCTTGGTAGTGAAGTGACTGAACGTGTAGTGGCAGCCATATGAAACATCAACACCAACACACAGCCTTGGACAATTGCATAAACTGGTTTTATTGGAAAGGGAGTATTTGCCAGGACACCAGGTGAAATCCCCTACTCTGCCAGCAGGGGGAGTGACTGACTGTCTGCAGTGATGGCCAGTCCCAGTGAACCGGCACATGAAATTGATGTTCAGGAGGTTGGGGAGCTGGTCGCCTCCCCTGCCTCAACCCAGCCAGAGACAGACGCTCAGGATGGGGTTTTGTTTTCACCCGTTATCGCCTATAGTACACTATATACCAGCAAACGTTTGTGATTCAGTACAAAAGGAAATGGAAGTACCTGAAACAGGATTCATTCCTTTGGACTCTAACAAACATCAGCAGAAGGCAGTAGATGTGGACACAGTAATTTCAGATGTAGAGCCGACACACATCAGTGTGAATACTGCCAGTAATGTGATGGAATTGGATTTACGAAAGGAACTGGACCAAAAATGGCAAGTTCTTCTTGTGAAAATCAAAGAGGAGGAATTGAAGTATGAAGTAGCTGCCCAGCAACTGTGAACAGCTGCTGCACCCCAAGCAAATGATGCAGCACCAGTTCTGCTTGACTTGCAAGCAGAGATTGCAGTTCACAACGATGAAACAGAAAAGCCAAGTGTAAAACTGACTGGACTACCTCAAAGGAAAAATCTGGGCACGGATACCCATAAAAAAGGAGAGAAACTGCATAGCATTTGTCCCGATGATGAGTGGTCTGCTGCAATGGCCTTACGGGGTGCAGGATGGGTACCAGAGTTAGATGGGTTGTGGACACCGGATCCGGCAGATCCAAAGATGCAGTACTTTGCTGACAAGGAGATCAGCAATATGGTTAACATTGTTGAATCCCCAAACAAAAAAATGTATTGTGCTATAGAAATAGGGACTATTGCAGTACTCAAAGACTCATTTAAAGAGACAGTACTTGTGAATAAAGGGAGAATATGATGCATAGCCATGAGGTACCAGTGAAGGCAGGGGTACAGAGAAATCATTGTCCTCTCGAACCTAAGGTAATTATCAACCCAATATTAACCACTGGGGATAAGCAAAGGAAGGTTCCACTGACTCACTTGATTAACCCTGAAATAAGACCAAAAGAAGGGGCCCAAACAAGTACAGATGCTTCAAAAGTAATACTGGATACCCATACACCTAAGGAATCTCTATCCATTGGAGTAGGAGTACAGAATTTACAGAACCCAAATAAGAGAGTTTTTAAGCCATTATTAAATATGTCTGATTTATTTAAAACCAAAGGAGAACCTGCTCCATGTGAAAATGCTATCAGATTGATATACAAAGGGGGCCTTGAACTCCACCCAGACAGGGTTTACGTGGGAAGGACTTTATTAAAAAATTCTCTGAACTTCTACAATTTGGAAATCTTTGCCCTTGTACATACAGATGAATTCAATTATGATATCAGCTTTAAAACAATAGAAGCACTTGATCATTTTTGGGGAAAGTATAATACAGTAATAGAAACACTCCTGTGGACTCCCTTTTTGGCAATTCCCATTACCAAGCCAGCAGTTTGGACCATCACTAAATTACTTAAAAATGAAGGGGTGCAGATGGAGGACATCTTATTAATTTATTTATTTATTGAAATTTGTTGACTGGGTAGGCCCACTGAGACAACAAAGTCCCTTTTTCAGGTGCGACCCAGAATTAATTACAGATAAGAGACACAAGAGCATACAATTGACAAAAGTAGTACGGTTAATCGCATAGGTATATACATAAGTAGTATTACAGTACACAAAAGAGAACAGGTAGCATTAGAAACAGGACAAAACCAGTCAAGACTAAGGAGTGTAAGAGGCACCAACAATTCAAGTGCAACAGCATGGAATGACTACCAGTAAGTGAGATTTTAGGGCAGTTTTGAATGAGTACAGAGTAGAGCATTTAACCACAGCTGCCGGTAGACTGTTCCAGAGTGACAGGGCAGAACTGGCAAAGGACCTATCACCAGCTCGGGTTCGAGTCCTGGGGACTTCCAGGACAGGGTGGGCAGTAGACCTCAGGTCACGTTTAGCTGATTTGCATAGGAGGAGTCCATTTAGGCTAGGAGGAGCCGGAAGCTTGACTATTTTGAAGGTCAGATAGAGTGTAGGGAATGCAAGCCTGGCCTCAAGTGATGGCCGTTTCAAAGAGATGAGAACATTGCAGTGGTGATCACGGGGGTGGGCAGAGGCTGCAAAGTGGGCAATTTTATGGTAAAGGATTCTGACTTTGTTGAAATCCGGGCCCTGAAGAGGTTGAAGCATGGGAGCACTATAGAGAAGCACTGGTAGAATGGTACTGGTGGTGATAGCCATATGGGCTTCCCTGGAGAGGAATCCGCCAAGTCTGTATAAGAGAACAATTCTTTGATGGAGGATTTTGGTGGTAGCCTCAATGTGTGGGATCAGGGTTAGCTCCTGATCCAGGTGCACTCCAAGATATTTTGTGGATGCACATACCTCAAGTGGAGTCCCTCTGGCCGATGAGATCTGTAGGAGGTTTGATCTATTGGCTTCTAACCATTTGGTACCAAAAAGCATGGCTTTGGATTTATTGAGGTTAAGGACTAGTTTCATGTTCACTAGCCACTTTTCCAACTCTCTGAAGTCTTTATTGAGGTTCTGGCCTAGTTGAAATAAGTCCTTCAAAATCCTATAGATAATGGCATCGTCTGCATACAGTTGGATGTTGGCCCCACCACAATGCTTTGGCATGCTATTGATGAAAATAGTAAATAGCAGGGGTCCAAGAATGGAACCTTGGGGGACTCCTTGGTGCACTGGCTTAATTGTAGAGGTTGTACCCTTCCATTTTACCAGCTGCTTCCTTCCACAGAGGTAATGATGAAACCAGGAGAAGGCAAGTGGATCAAGTCCGAGGTTCTGAAGACAGGTAACAAGGAGATCGTGGTTCACCAAATTGAGCAGCATGGGGGTTGTTACACTTAACGTGAACAGTATCCGCAATCTGCCCGGGAGGAAAGTTACTCTTCAGGCCCTCCAGGAGTCCCTTGCTGATTTGCTTTTTTTACAGGACACTAGATAGTGCACTGTGTCAGACATCACCACCTCCCAAAATATCTGGACTTCAGACATTTCTTATTTTTCTCCTGGCATGGATGCATGCTCAGAGTTTGCTATTTTGTTTCACTGTCTTTCTCCCACTGTATCGAGGGTGCTGGATGTTCAGGTTGAGGTTTATTGCTTGATTGCACCATCGATCAGGCTGCCTGTCATTTGAGTAATATTTATGCCCCCAATCTAAGTTTGAACGGGTTTCTCTATTTCGATAATTGAAACTGTATTGTGTACTTACCAGTTTGCTGATTTTAACTGTCCCTTACTTCTTCATGATCGGGGGGCTAAGATGTCAAAGTTATTTTGTGAGTCAATCTGTTTACAAGATATTTGTTGTCAATCCCAACTGCTTAATGTTTTTCATGTTGTCTATCCTGTGGGACAGTTTACTTATTATAGAGTGCACTTAGCCACCTGTATTGATTTTTTTTTTGTTTTTAGGGTATGCACCATTGCAGCAGCATCTACTGTCCAGTGGAAACTACAGATCACTGTTTGTTAAGCTGCGTGATTTCAGTCATGGTGACCCTTCTAACTGGAAAATCTTCTTGGAGGCTGAATAATGCCATCCTGTAAGACTTCCCCTTTCAGAGTGTGCTTTATTCTCTTTTATGGACATGTACAACTGTCCAAGATATTTACATTAATGTGTCCCTTTGATGGGACCATACTAAGCTTGCTGTGGTTACTCTAACATGGCAATGCTCAAGATCGGTTGGCAGATTAGCCTACCATGCCTATCTAAATTTGCGTTCTACTCCTTTCAAACTGATCTCACATCAGGTAGAGAATGTTTTATCCCTTTAAGCCCAGATTCAGTCTTTTAGAGACTGTATGTAGTCCTTTCAATATGATAGGGTTAAATCTCTGTCATTTGAACAGACTTACAGGACCCAAAGTCAGCATCTGAGGGGGGACATTTTTCAAAAATGTTTTGATAGGGTAAAGTTATGCAGAATGGATTCTTTGATTGCCACTGATGGTGTAGAACATGCTCAGGGTTGTTCAGGACTTTTTGCAAATTTCAGTAGGTACTGGTTTCCCTCTAGAGGATTCGGTGTCAACATTTTTGAACTCTTCAAGTTTGCCACGTGTTGCCCTCTGATATAATACATTTCTTTCCCAACCTTTCACTGAAGGAGAAGTTGGTGAGGCCATCCATTCCTTATGTAAGAGGAGTTCACCTGATTTGGATAGGTTGACTTCTGAATTTTATCAGATGTTTTCCTCTCTCTTGTCCCTATTCTTAATTTTGTTTTAAATTTTGTGGTGGTGCATGTCTCTATCTGGCTCCATTATGGAGGTGCCCCAAATGTTTTAATTTAAGTATGGTGATAAGAGGATTCTCTTGAATTGGAAGCCTGTCTTCTTCTTTAATACTGATGCAAAGATTTTAACAACAGTATTTTTTATTAGACTGGCTCAGATTTTTTCTAAAGTTTTTCATCCTTTCCAAACATGTGCAGAATGGAGGCAGTTTAGCACAGTGGTTTAAGGCTCTGAGCTGCAAATCTAGAGACCTAGGTTTGAATCCCAGAGCCCCCACTTGCATACTGTGTGACACTGAGCAAGTCACTTAACTTATTGTTCTCCCTGGTCACACCTTTCAGCTTAGTGTGTCTCTCCTGGTGAAAAAAATTCCCTGGTCACAGAATTAAGGACAACTTATTGTTAATTAGGGAACTCCTTGCATACTGCCATTCTCACCATGTTGGGCATTTCCTGTTTATTTTGGATTAAGTCAAAGCTTTTGATAATGTTCCTCATGTTTACCTGTATTTGGTATTGCAGAAATATGTATTTTCTTACATTTTTACACACTGGCTTTGGCTTTTGTATTCTTGTTCTATGATTATTCCCATCATTAACAGCTGGCGGTGTTCCCATATTTGTTTGCTTCAGAGAACACGTCAAGAGTGCCCATTAAGCCCTATCTTCTATTTCCTGACTTTGGCGCCCTTGTTATGGGCTATTTGTGATGCTCCATTACGTTTTAGGTGTTCCTCATCCCTTATCTTCCTCCAAAGTGAATGTTTCAGCCTATGCGGACAATGTCTGTTTATTTGTATAAGATATCCCCTCCGGTGAGAATGCCATTCAGTTGATGTGAGAGATTGCCTCATTGAGTCATTCTAGTATCAATCTTTCTAAATACTGTATACTCCATATTGAGGTTCATGAGGTGATTCCTCCCATTATTGGTGCTATTTCTGTTACCTTACAATCTGTAGAGATTTTTGGCATTTTCTTTGGGAGCTCAGATTTGACTGAATTAAACAGGTGTAAGGTTTTGGACATCAGGGCCTCCAAAGTGGTGATGTGGAAATCCTGGCAATTGTCTAAAAAGAAACGTGTTGGAGCGATTAAAAATGTTTTGATCCACATGTTTCTTTAGGTAAGTGCCATCTGTCCCCTGCCCCTCCATTTTAAAGCCTGTTTATACAGCATATTCTCATAATGGTTTGGGGGACTAGGTGGAATCTGATTAAATGGGATGTTCTTTATCTCCCTTATATTGCATGGGGTTTAAGCATGATGAACCTTGTATTTTTTTTCATAGTATTTTTTTTTCATCATAATATTGTCACATGAATTTCTGGTCCTGATTCAACTTGGAAAGTTGGGTGTCGGTTTGGATGACCCACCGTCAATTAGAATGGTAGAAGCCCAGACCCCTGTTCAGGCAGGTTGTCCTTTATCCTGTGTTTTTGAAGCCCTTTTTTGACTTTTATTAGATGGCACCGATTATCTTGGAATCTTACGAACGTATGAAATTTGCTAGCAGATAAAGGCCTAGAGGTCTATCAAGTCTGCTCAAATGTGCAGCTAGCACCCCTTATTCTGCAGCTGCCCCTCCCTTCCACCCTTCCCCTTCATTGACCCTCCCCCTTGTCCTGTCCCATCCCCTTTTGAAGCAGTCCACTGTTCTACTGGATACCACTTCTGCAGGTAATGCATTCCACCTAGCCACCACCCTCTCTGTAAAAAAGTGTCTCCTCATCTCCCTCCTGAACCTTCCTCCCTCCAGTCTCATATCATGGCCCCTGGTGTCCCTCCCCTCCCTTACTTTGAACAACCCCTCTGTACCTGTCTTGTTTATTCCTTTCATGTACTTAAAGGTTTCAATCATGTCCCCCCTGTCCTTCCTCTCCTCCAGTGACCACATGTTCAACTCCCGCAGTCTCCTCTCGTGTGATAAATCCCCAAACCCCTTGATAATTTTTATTACCCTGCGCTGTACCCCCTCCAGTAACTTAATGTCCCTCTTCAGATATGGGTGCCAGTACTGCATGCAGTACTCCAGATGCAGTCTAACTAATGACCTATACAGTGGCAGACTCACCTCCTCCTTCCTTGAGGATATACCCCTTGCAATACAACCCAGCATTTTGTTGGCCTTTGCAGCTGCCTTCCTGCATTGTGCTGAGTTGTTCATTGACCCTGTAATGAGCACACCCAGATCCTTCTCCTCCTCTGTCTGGGCTAGCTGCACTCCCCCCAGCTGGTAACTCCTCCTTGGGTTCTTCATCCCAAAATGCAGCACCTCGCACTTTTTGGCATTAAACCCCAGTTGCCAGGTGCCTGACCAGGTTTCAAGCTTTGCCAGATCATCCTGCAACCCCTGCCATCCCCCAGGTCATCCACCACTGCTCCTACCTTGGTATCATCAACAAACAGACTAATCTTGCTCTTGATGTCCAATTATATGTCTGCAATGAATATCCCAAACAACACTGGTCCCAACACCAAGCCCTGTGGGACACCGCTGGTCACCACCCTTGGGTGTGAGAGCTCTCCATCCACCACCACCCTCTGTTGCCTTCCCTGAAGCCAGTTCCCTACCCATTTCACCAGCTTTGCACCTGCCCCTGTGCCTACTAACTTACTTCCCAGCCTTCCATGTGGTACAGAGTCGAATGCCTTACTGAAGTCCAGATACAGGACATCCACTGTATGGCCCCTGTCCAGGTGCCTAGTTACCCAGTCATAGAACTCCACCAGGTTGGTTTGGCAGGATCTGCCCTGTATGAAGCCATGCTGTCCTGTAGTCCTTTGGCCTCTAGGAGGGCCACCAGCCTTTCCTTCAGGATAGTCTCCTTTAGCTTACCCATGATGGATGTGAGGATCATTGGTCTGTAGTTTCCCGGTTCATCCTTGGGGCCACTCTTGTGGAGGGGCACCACATGAGTCATCCTCCAGTCCTGAGGTACACACCCCGAATGTAGTGAGGCATTAAATAGGTCTGCCAAAGGTCCTGCAAGGACCTCTGCCAGCTCCTTCATCTTATTTGAATGCAGCATAGAAAAGTCTTTTTATAAATGTTTTCTTCCCATTGGGATGGATATTTTTCTGTGAGTAACACCACTTGTTTGACGCCAGGCTTTTTTGTATTTGAATGACATCCACTTTCTACCCCATTATTGGGATGTGGCATGGCTGTGTTGCCATGGATAGTTAAAAATTAAGTTCAATAACAAACATAAAAGTATCACAGGGAGATTTTTTCAGCCTTTTGGGGCATCCTTGAGTACATCATGGACTAACCCATTTTGGCAGTCCCTCAGCTTTGATTCCCTCATTTATGGTGCTCTCAGTATTGCATCCTCCAGGCATGATCATCCTATGTTGCTTTTGATTTATTCTGGTCTTCCGGTGAAGATTTGGAGGGTTCGCTCAATCTATATTTTGCAATAACAGGTTTTGGATCATAGAGCCCTGTAGTGGATGGTGAAACTGGATCTTTGAAGGCTGTGTGCTCTTGAATGTACCAGGCTTCCTCAGGCCTTGTTGATAGAGGTGTTGCAAAGTAAAACTTTGCAGGTGAAATTCAGGAGAAACACTGAAAATTCACTCTTTGGGAAGATTCACAAAGCTTTCTTACATCTTGGAAACTTCGACTTCACCCAAATCACGATGTTTTTGCCATGAAGTACAGAATGTCACCCGTGAAGTGTTGAATTCATGGGTGAAAGCGAATTTCCTCTCATCGCAATCCAAAAATTTCACAAATTCAGACTTTGCAAATTCTATTAAATTAACTAATTCATTTGCTGATCGAATTTTGCAGGCTTTGCCCATCTCTAGTTGAGGATTCATCATTGGCAACATTGCCCATGGGCACACTTCTGAATACCTTTTTGAACTTCTCCTTTTATTTTTTTTTTATTTTTTTATGCTTTGTTGTATTAGCTTTCCCCTTCTCCTTTCGGTTTTAAATTATTTGCTCTGTTATTATTGATTTTCATTTCTGTAGTTCTTTGCTGCTCTGCTTTGTTTGTCACCTAGTACTTTACCTGTATTTTGTTTTGTTATCATTGTTTCATTATTATCTGTTTTTTTTTATAAAAAAAATTCCCCTACTCTTTGCAAAAAGTGCCTGGGGTTCTTTTTCTTCCACCAGGACAAATACCAGGATGAGTAGAAGGGATCTTGGTTTAACATCTTATCCCAAGGATGGCATGCCCCAGCAGTATAGCACTCCCTAATACTGCACTCAGGTGCCAGCGTTTAGGTATGAACTCAGTCCCAGTCAAGGACTAGAACCCATGACCTTCTGACCCAGAAGCAGATGTGCTATCAACTGAGCCATGCTGACACCTTTTGGCTGTAGTAATATCCTTTTTGCCTCAAAATTTAAATGTTGTTGTTCAGAATAGTTTACCATTTAACTCTCATGAAGGATGGCTTTTAGACAAATCCTTTTGAAGCTCCAGCACATCGTATTTTTATTGTGTTGAAATTTGGTGGAATGCTGTCCGGAATCCTTAAAATGATGAAAAACAGTTTTGCACCTTCAGAGTAGATACTGCATCAATTTTGCAAATTAATTCTAAATTCAAGTACACTGTTTTACCATGATTAAGAAAGGACAAATACCATTTTGCATATTGGAAAAACTGGTGTTGTCACCAGTGTCTGCTAAGACAAAATCCGTTTGTACAGATGTTTTGTTTTGTGTACTTTATTTAACAAATTTTTACTCTTCTTTCATGAATATTAGCATTTATGACCTCCACTATTGTACATCCATCCATCCTTGCACCAGTTTAGTTATTTTAATAGGTACAAGATGTAACAGCAACAGCAGCAGCACAGTCACCCCATCCCTCAAGTGTGATGGCAGTGTCAACAGCACAATGGCCTCACTCTGTCCCACAGGGTACTGCACTGCAGCCCCCACCCTCTGTTGTATTGGCAGCAGAAGGACTATGGCACCTTTTCCTCAAGTGACAGCAGCAGCAACAGCACTATGGTCCCTATTCCTCAGGTTTGACAGAAGCATGACTAAATCCCCAATCCCTCAGATGTCATGGTGACACCAACATAGCCAGCCCCTTTAGGAACCAACACAGCTCCTCCCCACTGCAAGCCTACTCAGATATAACATAGTCAGTTCACAAATACGGCCAATCCCCTCACCAAAAAGTGAGCACAAACAGCTCCCCTCAGCATCCAAGAGACATCCTAGAACATAGCTAGTTATGCCACCACACCCAACCAAATCCATGATTTAATGACTGTCCTCTGCCCTGTCACCCATTTTCAGTGGGTTCTCTACCTGAGCAATGCCATGGTAATTCCCTGTTATGCAGAGATGTTTTCCCACATTCCCCCAACCAGACTTATGCCCCACCATTACGCTGGTACCATGACTTTATACTTGGGTCTATGCTATATGTAAAGGAACCTTTGCTCTGCATGTCTTCTTATATCACAAGTTCAGTAATGAATAAAATGAAATGAAATAAAGAGAATAGCTGCATTAAATAAAAGTGTTTATAAAAAAATGTACAGAAAGAAGTAAAAACATAAACAGTACAGAAACTCCCATAAAGTAAAATATGCAAAATTAGTACTTCAAAAAAAGCATAAAATGGTGTGGGTGCAAAACAAGAAACCAAATCCTATAAAATATATGCAAAACTGTTGCAGAAACAGTGGAGAACAGACATTTGAACAGAAACCCAATTACAGTACAATCTGCAAAATGTGGAACATAGAAGTACAACAATTAAACTAAATCTCTAAAAGAGAAAATGTATAAAACCTGACTATATATAACTACAATGAAAAAATTAGTGAACTAAATCCTACAGTATATAAACATACAGGCCCAGATAGTCAAACTGCACCCAAAAAGTGTGCAATAGCAGGAGCAAGTGCAAGTCCATTACGCCCATGATCAAGAGGCGCGATATTCAAACACGGAGCAGGCCAAACTGCACCTATGGCCGACGACTGAATATCGCACCACCTGCGCCATAGTGCAACTAGGGAGGGGAAGCTGAGCAGATCTGATGCACCATAGCACAACAAGGGATGTGCAGCTGAGCAATCCAGAGGTGCCATAGCACAACCAGGGACGCCCCCCCAGCAGCAGAGCAATGCAACTGCACAACCAGGGAGGTAGGGGACCACCACCCATGCCACAGATGGGCACAGGAACACACAGCAGAACAGACATCATCCCCCCACACCCCATGCACTTCACAACTGGGGGAGGGCTGGAATAACCACTGGCTCATGGAGACAAGCAAACAACCCACAGCTGGCCCATGGTGCCCCATCACACCCCCCTGGCAAACTGTGACTGGCACACAAGGAGGGCTGACCATCCCATGCCACACCATCCCCCCAATGCAGAGCATGCCCTGCACTGTGACTCCTAGACACCCTGCCCAGGAGCAGCGACCACCACTACAGGAAACCTCATGCATGCCACCACCCCCACTGTGACACTGCAACCCTGTGCACCACAGAACCATGAAAGGCAGCCCCACCACGAGCACCCATCAGTGGGTGGCTGCACACAGCGATGCAACAATGGCATACACAGTGCCACCATGCACAGTTCCCCCGAGGTATTGCTGAGAGACCAATCATGCGTTGGCACATGAGGTACCCCACACAGGACAGGGCATGCCCCAGACACCAACACCAGTGGTACAGCACCTTGCACAGTATCCCAATGACACACCCCGACCCAGCACTGGCCACAACAGCTAGCACAGACACCCACAGTGGTGCGTGGAAGCATGCACCACACCGGATGCCACACAGTGCATGGACAGACACCCACCCATACCCAAGGGCACAACAACACAGGGGCGCAGTGGCAGGGCAACCAAGCCCCCAGCGTGGGCCCATGTAAACTGTATACACACAACCCTCAGTCCTCCATGGCACTGGAGTTACAGCCACCCTGTGCAGGCACTGTGGACCCATACGCCACCAGCATTTCCCAGAGCACAAGTTACAGACAGTGGTGCACATCCCCTGCAACACACACATGGCACAGCATGGAGGTGGGACAACAACTGTGGAGGCCACAGTGTTTTCCAAGGCAGACATGCACCACACCACTGACAGGAGGCAACCCAGCAGTGTGATGGGTACAGTGGCTGCCCTGCAGGGACTGCCACCATTGACATGCCAGCGGACCATGCAGGCCACAGACATGCATGTGTGTCAGCTGCACAGGCCATGGATGGGTTGATAGGGGCACCATGGACACAGAGCATGCACCATGGACCACTGCACACAGTCATCCAGTGCACAGGGAACAACACACACACTACAGACACTGACTGATAGCTACCCCACACCATAGTCACCTCCACACGGACACACACACATACCCATGACCGCACCACCCCTGAAGCCATGCACACCACTGCAGCTGAGCACCTATAGCCTGCTGAAAATCAGAGACCGCCACAGTATTCATATCAAAATAACTGTATTGAAAAAACAGTTAACTATTTACAAAACTATTTACAAAATATATACAAGGTGGAGGTGAGGACCACAAACAAGGTGGAGGTGGGTAAGGGGCAGGGGTGGACAAATGGGACAGGAAAGGAGGGGTGTGAGGGTGGGTCCAGGGGTAGGGGATTTCAGGGGCTGAGGGACTCCTAGCAGGAGCACCGCTCCCCACTCTGGCTCCATCTCTGTCGGTGCCTCCACAGGACCCCGGTGTCATCAATCCTGCGGAGGATGTCCAGTAATGCCCTTGCCACCTGCAGGATCTTGCGAAGCACCTCCCTGATTTCTCGGAGATGGCATGTGCCTAGGACAAGGGAGCACAGTCAATAGGTGTGAATGCACAGCCCCATAAAGCCCGCCCACTGTGCATGGCATACGGCAATGGGACATACCTCTGTGATGGTGTGTGACCACCCACAGTGATCACATCCACATGACCTGCCCACCCAGGCGTATACAGCCATGCGGAACGCTGCACACACCCACCGGCTAAGTCATGCACAGCACCACCGTGGCAGTTTAGTGACATGGCTATGTGGTGCAAAGGCAGTGGCACAGCCATGTACCTGGTGCAAGCATGGACCACCATCGATGCACTCCCAGACATGCATTGCCACTGGACAGTGTTAACTGTAACAAGTTGCGTGCATGGCAGTGGTGTCGATGGATGGTGGCCATGCCCTGCTGCCCACCCTGTTACACAGCATGCAATAGTAATCATGGAGTTATGGCACTCACCATCATAGGGCTGGTCCATTGGGCAGTGTGGGCCCTCGCCCCACCTGGCTTCCCTCTGTTCCTCCTGCCGCCGAAGATCGTGGGCAGAGCAACATTCCTCCAGGCCTGTGGTGCAAACGTGGAGAAAGGAATATCAGTACAATCCAGTAGCAAAGTCCCCTGCCCCCAGGTGTGCCCTCCCACCCAGCCAGACCCGCCCACCCCACACCCTGATAACACCACCACAGCCAACCCCGGACGGTCCCTCCCCAATGTGCTGGACACATACAACTGTGATACCAATATGGAAGATAAAAGTGTGTTGACATAACACCTACCTGGCTGTGGCACCATGCCCCTCCTGGCACATGCCCGCAGGTGGGTTAGCAGCTCTGGCTCCCTCCGCCGCAGGTCCCCATACCTGCGGCGGCACTGCTCTGCACTTCTCCCTCATCCTGTGGCATCCTCGAGTGCAGTGTCCACCTCCTCCCACACCTGGGTCCTGGACCTGTCCAGGGGTGTCTCCCCGAACAGTGGCCCATGGTGTGGCTCCACAATGGCCACTAGGTTGACCAGCTCTATTTGTGACCACTGAGCAGCCCTCCTACATGCCATGCTGTCTGCTCGATCTGCAAATATGGTGCTCTGCAGAGCGGCTCCACACATGCAGATGCTGCGCGGTACAGCGCTGCCATTCCCTATCGCGCTGTCACCTAACAGTGTAATAGAGGTGCACCCATGCTTGACACATGGCACCTAGGGGGCAAAGGTAGGGCACAGGGTCAAGGGTCTCTGGCGCACGGACACGCACAGTGCCATTGGAACCCAATGCGTGTAGCGTGATTGGCTGCCTGTGTGCTACCACCAGTAGCGGCCTACCATGCAGTTGCCCCAGTGCGCCTACGATGGCCCAGCACCACAGCGTCATGTAGGTGAACATCGCTATAGCACTACTGGCACAATGGTGGCCATGCCCTGCATTGCTTACCATGCACAGCACATCAGCAGCGCGGCAGACACCTGCGTCGGCAACCCGGGCATACGCAGTGAGGTGTGTACTACGCATGTCACAGAACTGCACCATTGGCTCAGCATGTTAAACACAATTGTGAAAAGTGCAAAAGTGCGATATTCAGCCGTCATATGCAAATCATCTATTCAGCCATTCAATGGCGCACCACTGCAATTTGCATCCACTTAAAGTTGCGCCTCGCCTCATTTGCATGGGTTACGCTATAAAAGTGCGACATTGGGCTGCAGTGGCCATAGTCGGTTACTGCAGTCTATTGGTGAGTTGCATGCTGTTTGGGAGTGTGGACTGTGGATTTAGGGACATGCATGGGACTGCACAGTCACAGGTAACAACTGCCATTCTTACATGCTAAATAATGACCAAGCAAGTTGTGGGTGAGGAGGAACACAGTGGTGGGTGGAGGAAGAGGAGGTCTAACTTTACCAAGGCCGAGACTGAAGCCCTGTTTGAGGCCTACCTGAATCAGGAGCCACTTCTCAGTGGACGGCAGGGAACACCTCAAGCCCATGCTGCTGCATGGGAGGAGGTGGCACGTGCTGTGAACCTGCATGACAGCCACCAGCACTCCATGCAGGAGTGCAAGAAAAAGATGGGCATGGACAGGAGGAGGATAAAAGAGAAGGTGGCTGCCATCAGGGCAGCATGAGCTGCAACAGGTGGGGGACAGCCGGAGGTGGTACACCTGACCCCACAGGAGGAGAGGATTGCTGGAAGCATGCAGCGTAGTGCCATTGAGGGTGTTCTGGGTAGTGGCTTCCTGATGGGTGGTGGCCCATCACTGCATGGTAAGTCATGGTCTATCTATGGGGGGGCAGGGTAGGTCACATGCAGTAACGCAACTTTGCTTTCCCTTACAGATCCTGAGCATCTGCATGGGTCAGCAGTGGTGGGCCTGTCCACTGAGGACAGTCAGCTGGAGATGGAGGAGGGCCCATCCACATCCACAGGTATACATGGCTCAGTGCAACAGTGGGGCCACCTGACTGTCTACACTGATGTTGTTGCAACAGGTGCGGAGGAAGCTCTGCCTCTGTCCCAGCATGCCGGTGTCCATGGATGCCAGCATGTTGTGCCTGGAGCCAGTGCCAAGTCTGTCACTGATGATGATGTCACTAACGTCATGGGCAGTGACACGTGTATGCCACGGGATGGCCACACAGCAGGACACATCGCAGCCATGGCTGTGGGTGGTGCTGCCGTGGAGGCCTGTGTGTCAGCACAGTCCCAGCCTGTGCCTGTCAGCACCAGTGGGGCAGCACTGGTATTTGTTCAGGACAGGGGGACTGTTGCGGCCACTGCAGCAGCACCACTGAGCCCTGGGGAGTGGCAGCCAGAGGGGCAGCATCAGCAGTCAGCCAATGGGCTTGGGGGTACAGGGTTCAGCGGTGGTGTCTGGGCACCACCTGAGGACATGCCCAGACCTGGTCCTGGTGCGCAGCACCCACCCTCAAGGGGTGCTGAGCATCAGGGCCATGCATACCCTGAGGGACATGATGCTGAGGAGGCAGATGACCTCTTGGATGAGCATACCAACCTACTGCAAGCATCAGTCCAGCAGCAGATGCGGCTTGGGACGTCTGTGGATGCACTGCGTGTGGCTCTGGAGCAGGCAGAGGAGCGTCACAGCAGGGACACCGCTCTGATCCTGGCAGGGGTGGACCGGTTGTGGGAGGATGTGACCGCTGCCATTGACAGGCATGCACAGTCATTCAGTGTCGTCATGGCCACAATGAGCACACAGTCATGTGCCCATGCGTCACGGACACCACACAGTGCACTGTCCCCCCCATTCCCGGCATCTTGTGACACACTCCCTGTCGACATCGGGTTCAGCTGTGGGCATCCCGAGCATGCCTGGAACAGGCATGTTCGGTGTGCTGAAGACCCCTGTGCGAGCATGGTCATGGTCACGCATTGGAACCCTTGGGAGACCATCTGTGCCACCCCATGAGGCCAGTGGTCAGCCTGTCAGTGCTGGTGGGTCTTGGCGGGGCCGCCCATGCATCCATGGCAGCTGGGGCACTGTGTCACATGACTGACCTGTCTTCCAACGTGGCTACTGTCTGGTGCTGCCCTGTGTGCATTGTGTCTTTCAGTGGGCAGTGCACAAGTGGGTACCCGGCCCTGCACGCTGACAGACAGTCCACCTGTACACCATCCCAGCTGCTGTCCACAGTTGCATGTGCATGATGATGTCTGCATTGCGCTGTACACCAATGTGCAATGGTGCTCAGCATCAGACACACACACATGGACAGGCAGTGGGCGTGGTGGTCTGTGGACATGTGTGTGGCTAGGGTTGGCGTTCTGGGTGGGTGTACCTCCTGCCCTTTGTGCAAGTTTGGTGCGTGTGTGTGTGTGTGTGCATGTATGTGTGTCCGTCCGTGTGGCATGTTAGTCCTCACCCATCCCTGGTTGTGTGTGTGTGGTTCCATGCCCTGCCACTTCCCTTGATGGCATGCGCCCCTGGTGTGAGTCCATGAGTGTATGTGGGTTGTGCCTTAGCCACTATTGGCTGTACATGGCCCCATGACTTACCTGGGTAGGCTGAAGTGCTCCTCCGTGATGGTGTCCCGGTGCAGCTGTGCCAGCCAGATCAGTCTGGGGTCCCGTGGCCCAAGGGGGGGGCTGCCCATCACCATCGTCACCGGCGTTCTCATCATCCCCATCGCTGTCTCCCTCTTCAACCTGTACGGCTATCCCACATTCATTGGCCATGTTGTGCAGGATGCAGCAGGCCGGGAATAGCCCACAGGCCTTTGAGGCGCTGTACTGTAGGGCACCGCCGGAGGTGTCCAGGCAATGGAATTGTGTCTTCAGCATCCCAAACACCCGCTCGATGACATTACATGTGGTGGCGTGTGCCTCATTGTAGCATTGCTGCGATAGGGTCGTGGGCTGCCGGTAGGGTGTGAGCAGCCAGGGACAGAGTGGGTATCCACTGTCACCTGTGTTAGAGGGTGGAGGTTAGTTTGGTGATCAGCATCGCCCTGCCCCGGGCCATGTAGGCCACTACCCATGTCACCTCTGGCAATGCCCCCCCAGGCCCTATGATTGTCCATGTGGTTTGCATACTCACCCAGTAGGTGTCCAGTGGGGATGTCCCCACTCTTGAATCTGTGGCACAGTGCCAACTGGTGCCAGATGAAGGCATCGTGTGCTCCCCCAGGGTGCGTGGCACAGACATTGATTATCGCCCCCTGGCATCGCACACCACCTGGCAGTTGATGCTGGCACAGCCCTTGCACTTATGCATACGGCCCCTGGGGCCAGGTGGTGTGTGGGACGGCCACATGGGTGTAGTCTATTGCCCCTAGCATGCCAGGCATACGTGCTACCCTGTGGAACTCCTGTATGTTTGCTGTGCGCTCCGCTGGTGTGCTGGGGAAATGGATGTACTCCACAGCATGTCGCAGCAGTGTGCTGAGGAATTGGGTGAGGTGGCATGACGTGGCCGACTGGGTTATGCCTGTGGTGTCCCCAGTTAGTCTCTGGAAGGTACCCGTGGTGAGCAAGCACATGCAAGCTGTCACTTTAGTCTCCACTGACAGGGCATGGCTCCGTCGTGTGTTGTGCCTGCATCACATCACTGCACAGCTCACAGAGCCACCTCAGAATTGGCCTATTCAGGCAGTACCAGCCCACAATCTCAGTATCACTGTACAGCTCAAAGCTGGTGTGGGCTCGGTACTGCCTGTTGGGAGCATACTGCTGACGGGCCCTTCCACAGCCATGCCCCCCTGCTGCCTGCCTTCTCACCCCTCTCATAACGGCCTCCATCTGGAAGGTGGCACTGGCCATGTCCCTGGCTTGTGTTCACCCCCCTGGCAGCTGTTACTGTATTCCCCCCGCTGTCCTCACTCCTACTTCCCCTGCACTGGGTACACCTGCCTGTGGCGGCCTCTGTGCTGTGTGGCACTTCCCCCCTCTGCACTGGCTGTGGCTCCCCACACCTTCCCTGTGCCTCTGTGTTCAGGCCTTTCCCTGGCCTGCCCTGTGTGTCCCTTCTGCCCTGTCTGTGTGGCTAGAGTTCTGCCTCATGTGCCTTTCCTGTAGTGTTCTTGCAACTCTCCCTTGCTCCTTTTTATTTTGACTCATTTCCACTACGGCGCAACTTCTGCTTGCTCCCCTATTGCGCATGGCACAAGTTGTTGAATATCGCACAGTGCCATTTATGCATGGTTCCTCCCCCTTCAGCTGCACATGCCTTCATTATCATTGCACTGTTGCTCAGCGTGATTTCAGGGGCGCAACTGCCTCCTGCTGAATATTGCAGAATGGCGCAATTTCGGACTTGCGCAGGCGTAACCCTATTGAGCATGGCTCAACTCTTTTGAATATCTGGGCGACAATGTATAATTAACTATAAATACATTACATATGCAAAGGCACATGAAATGTGGAAAACTGTGCAACAGGAGAAAAGGTGTACATCACATTGTGTGTACTAATGGGATAGCACATGGTGCCCCTGAGAACCAAGACCTGTTTGCACAGGATAGGCTGCACTCGAGTTTGTAGAGATCAAGGATTCTAAAGAAAAATCTGAGAGTTCATTAAAAAAAAAATATAATTTAAAGAGGGAGTCTGGTCAAAAGTACTGCATTGCATAAATAGAATCAGCATACCCCAGTAAATCTCATACCAAAAATTAGGTTTCTACATTACTTTGTTTTAAAGTTATAAGCTATCTTGTAAAACTTATTTCACTCCCTGTTCAGAAAAGCCCGTTTCAGTGAAAGGCCACTGATGATGTCACAACCAGAACTCACAGAGTAGTCCTCCCTATCAGCAACCTTATAGGACCTATTTCTTCAAATTTATCGAAACTGTAGCTGTAGTATTTATTTAAAAATCAAAAACTGACACAGGGTTCCCTGCAGTGCTTGTGTTTCCAGAATGTTCAGATGCATGGTGATTTTGGAATGCAGCACTGAACCAAGGTATAGACTGTCAAAGTGGTACACAATTTTAGGATTTTGGGGGGACATGTAATCTCGGCATGTGGCAGGGATGTGCCATCTCGCAGTGTGATGGGACACTCAATCTCAGAACGCAACAGGGACACACATCAAAGAATTTAGTGGGGACTGGCAATTCTGGAATATAAGTAAGGATGTACACTGTCGGAACATGGCAGATCATATCATTTTATTTTGAAACTGTTTGTCCTTGCCACATTCCAGAATTATATGCCTCCGCCAAATTTTAAAAATTGTGCATCACATCCCCACCACAATCCAACATTTTGTGTCCCAGCCATACTCCAGAATAGCTCATCCTTGCCACATTCCAAAATTGCATATCCACACCACATTCCAAAGTTGTGTTTCTCTTTTTTTTTGCTCCCCCCAGCTCTGGGCTGGCCTCTCCTTTGGGCTGCCTATGCCCCTGGATGCCACCCTGCCCCAGTGCAGCCAGTGCCACCCAACATTGCAGCCCCCCAGGTAACCCAGCATAACCCTTCACTGGATGGGTCCCCCTCCTCCAAGGGAGAAGGCACTGGTGGGGCAGGCCAGCACATATTTTCTTGGCCCAGGTGCTGCTGAAATGGTCTTTGGACTGCTCAGGGTCACATGGCAGCAGGAGCCGGCAACCATCATCTGGTAGACCATGGAGCTCTTTTCTGTTTGCTTCCCTGGGGACATGGCATTCCACTATCATCAAGGTGTATGCCGACGTTCACCATATCCCATTAGTCAGCTGGACCAACACATTGCTGTACTCCTGGCCTCCACCAGGAGTCAGCAAGCGCTGGGTCTCCCCCCCTTAGAGAAGGCAAGCAGTCATCCGATGCTTGAGACTTCTCTCCCTAGCCAGCCATCCAGCATCCCCGGTCCATTCCTGAACCTGGATCACTGGTGTCACGAGCAGAAATCAAACCACTGCACTAACAGGCTGAAAGTTGTTTTTCAATGCCACATTCTGAAACTGTCACCATCACATTCCAAAATGTTGTCATCACCACATGCCAAAACTGCGCCTCACCACTACACTCCAAAAATGTGCATCACCACCGCATTCCAAAACTGTGCGTTACTTCCACATTCTGAAATTGTGCATCGCCGCCAGATTCTGAAGCTGTGCATCACCACCACATTCTGAAGTTGTGCATCACCGCCACATTCCAAAGTTGTGTGGCACCACCACATTCCAAAGTCAAGCATCACTGTCACATTCTGAAATCGTGCGTCACTGCCACATTCCAAAGTTATGTATCGCTGCCGCATTCCAAAGTCATGTGTCACCACCACATTCTGAAGCCATGCGGCACCACCATGTTCCAAAGTGGTGCATCACTCCCACATTCCTAAGTAATGCATCACTGCCACATTACTAAGTGGTGTGTCTCTGCCACATTCCAAAGACATGCATCACCGCCACATCCCGAAGTCATGCGTCACCACCACATTCCGAAGTCATGCATCACCACCACATTCTGAAGTTGCACGACACTGACACATTCTGAAATTGTGTGGCACCACCACATTACAAAACTGCATGGTGCCACCACATTCTGAAACTGCATGACTGTGCATCACCACTTCATTCTGAAACTGCACATCACTGCCACATTCCTCAACTGTGCACCACTGCCACATTATGAAACTGTGTGTTATCGTCACATTCTGAAATTGTGCATCATTGCCACATTCAGAATTTGCACATTACCATCATATTCCAAAATCTGTCTCCACTACATTCCAAAACTGTGCATCAATGCCACAATGCAAAACTGTGTCACTGCCACATACTGAATTTGTGCATCTGTGCCACATTCTGAAACTGCATGTCTCTTCTACATTCTAAAATTGTACCTGCCTGCCACATTTTGAAATTGTGTGTAAACTTTCATGCTCCAGTATTGTCTGTCATTGTCAGATTTTGAAAATGTGCATTCCCACCATATTCAGAAACTGTACTTCCTCACCACATTCTGAAGATGAGTGTCACTGCCACATTTGAAAATTGCATGCTCAAGTTACATTCTAAAAATAAACACCCCTACCTCATTCTGAAATTCCATGTCTTTACCAGATTCAGAAATTGCATCACTGACACTTTCTGAGATTTCACATCCATGCTGCATTCTGAAATTGAATGTTGCCACCACAATCTGAAATCAAGCATATCAACTATGTTTTGAATTTTTACGTTACTACACCACATGCCAAATTAATCTATCCAAGACACATTACAAAATTACATATCCCTACCACCTTCCACAGCCATGTCTCCCTCATTTCAGAATTATGTATCCCTGCCACATTCTAAAACTATTTGACACCGTCACATTAAGAATTTTAGTATCCTTGCCACTTTCCAAAATTGTGTGTCCCACCTACTTTCTGAGATTGTGTCATTGCTGCATTCCACAGTTGCAGTCTGGTGACATTTTGAAATCTCATCTCTGCACTATTATAAAAATTGCACATATTTTTGTTATTCTAAAGCCATGTTAGCCACTGTATTCCAACTCCCCCCATCAAATTCTTAAGTACTGTACTTTGCATCTGCACATTATGGAAATGCATGCCCTGACTCACCCATTGTCAGCTTTCCTTTTCCAGATGTTTAACACAACTGCAGTTTTATGTAATGTGGGAGAAATGAGTCTAGTAGGTAGTTTGCAAGAAGGACTAGGCTGTGAGTTCTGGTTGTGACATCATCAGTTCCTGCTTACTGAAACTGGCTTTCTTGAACAGGAAGTAAATTTAGGGTTACAAAATGAATTATAACTTTTAAATAAAGTAACTTAGAGATCTCATTTTGGCATGAGGCTGACTGGGATATGCTGATCCAAAATCTGAATTTACTGATGCTAGAAATTTTGGCTAGACTCCCTCTTTAAAGTAGGCAGGGTAGTGATGCTGTGGTGGACAGTAAACTGTGCCACCATGTGGTCTCCACTCCCCCCAATAGACAGGCAGGAAGAGGAGAAGCAATCAATTCTCCATTCAGCAGAGAAGGGGATAGTAAATGAAGATGGTTAGGAAGGAAGGTGGGTAGATTAAGGGTTAGAGCAGGTGGAAGTACTGAATGATTACTTCTGTTTAATGTTTACCAGGGAGGATGGGGTACTGGGGTCCAACTTACCATGATGAACATGATCCTGGGGATGGGTGACAGACAGGTCACATGAGGAGAGATAGAGGGAGCTCAACATGTACACTCTAAAAGACAGAAAGGAAAGGGACTTGATTGAGACCTTCAAGTACCTAAAAGCCAAAAGGAGGGAGGGACAACAGGGGCAACAGTCTGACGTTAGAGGGAGAAGCCATTATTTCATGGAGAGGATGGCACTGATAAGTGTCTGGAATGCACAACCAGAAGTATGAAAATGGGCATCAGACATGTGGAAACCATGCAAAAATATAATCCAGCTACTTTTTGTACATGAACTGCAATAGCAGTTTCAGATTTTGTAGCAGCAGGTTCCTTCTTTGATTTTTGTGGATCTGTCCATATACAGAGAAGGATCTCTCCACATCTGCACTCGACACGGGTGTCCAGATTGCTTGTAGAGCAGTTCTGGATAGTACTGTTAGTTGTGGCTGCATGGAAAGCCAGTACTGTCCAGCAGCCAACTTCAATATGCTTGGAAGTTCCCTTATATTATGCCTAGCATATACATCCCAATCATTTTGCAGTGCTATTTGGTTCTGAAGTGCTAACAGAGGAATGTCACTGGAATGCTGTGTCAATTCCCTATTTAATTATGGTATGTTTCTGGGGTCCAAAATACAGCAACCTTTAAAGAATTCAACTGATGGGTTTGTGCCAGATGCATTTTGAAGGCTTGTTTAAAGCGACACCAAATGCTCCTTGGAATAGGGCAACATTCTCCTGCTTGACACGTGGCCTCATAGCCTGCAAGTACCCATCAGTTCTGTCACCAGATCGTTCCATCTTCAAGATCCCAGCCTCAAACCACTGTTTTATTTTGCTAATGGTGTCATATAGCAAAACAGCCAAGGGCTTTTCCTTGCTTTGCAGAATCTCGAGTGTGTCAATAAGGTCACTGAGTTTTCAGCAGTTTTCAGTTTTCAGCAATGAATGCAGTTTGAACCTGCAGCTCTGTGAACCATTCTTCAAATAGTTTTTTTTAAGGACCTAATGGAGTTGGCATCACTGGTTTCATCTTTGAAGAACTCTCACAGTTGCTCCAGATAAATAGAGTAGTACTTTACTGCTTCAAACCAGGTGTCTCAACTGGTCAAGACAGGAACTGGAGGCAATATTTTTTTTTTCTGCATCCCTCTCCTCCAGGAATGCTGTGTACTTATGTTTTGGAGACTGCTGAAAGGTGTATTTTATAAGTGCCACAAACTTATTCACTTGATCAAAGTGGTCAATCCAGGTATCACCAACACTACACATGGATTGCATGGTCACCAATAAGGCCACGTAATACATCATTAAAGCACTTTGTCATATAACGTGCATTGTCACTAAAGAAGGTGACCACTTGTCCCATCTCTGCACCATATTTATTCAAGGTCTTTCAAACACTTTGGGCAACAGTGGAGTGGTTTACCATTGTTAGCTCTGTGGTGTTGGCTATTATAGATTTTCCACCCTCCATTACAAAAATAATGTTCATTGCACAGTGGGAGTCTGCATCTGTAGTTTCATCACACATTACTGAGAGTGTCTTGCCTTTTACCAGCTTGCTAATTCCCTCCTCCATTTCTCTATTCATTCGGGGCAAGTATTTCTGTCATAAGGTGTCTGCCTTTGGAAAAGCTCCAATTCCTTTGATATACTTCCCCATCCAGTCTGTCAAGCAGGGCTGATTCAACTTCTCAGTTGGTATATTGGCACCGCACCAAGCCCTCAATGTGTCCAAAATGTTTTCCTCCCTTGCAGCAGCTGCAGCTGTTGTGGCTCTAAAACTGGTGTGCAGGGTCACCTGTCTGCTGCTACTCTTCTCACTTGTGTTCTTGGTATGCTTTTACAGTGATCCAATACTGTGTCCTTCCTGATGTGGTCAACAGGGTGATCGCAGAATTGACAGAACATCCTCTCTCTGTCTTTATAAATGCCATAGGACTTGAATTGCAATGCCCAGTCTTTAGCGGTAACAGATGAGATTCTGGCCATTTTGCTTGGTGGTGGTGTTGCCATTGCTTAAACTGTTGTGTGGATGACTCCAACAAACTAAAATTGAAATGCAGTTGGGCGATATAGAAAACATCTTTACAATTTTGCAGCACAACTATTAAAATTTTACAACTAATTACTCATAATCTCTTGACCAGGGCTAAAATAAGAGACTACATCAGCATTAGAATCTCACTGGTCATTCATGGCCATAGACAAGGATAATGGTCATGAGGAGCAGCTACAGAAATCATGCTGCCTTCCGAAGTGCCCACAGTCCAGATACCAGACTAGAAATATCTATAGTAAGACACCAGCATCAGAATCGCACCGCTAATGTAAGGCTAGGTTTATGAGAGTGGGAAGGAGCAGCTACAGACTTTACACTGACCTCGGTCACTTAAATTCTGAACTACAGTATCGCCATCTATCTATATATCTCAGACATATCTCACTGGTATTGTGAGGTTATGTGGAGGAGAGTGGGGAAGGGTACCAAACAGAAACCACCATGATGCCAGAAACATAAAATCTAGACTTTGAGTCACTGTTTGCGAGTGCAAAGAAGTACAATACCTTTTCAAATGGTCAAGGCCTCATAGCAGCAGATCACTAACAGCACTTTCACAGATTGACCTACAAAAAAAAACACACAGTGATGCCTAACTCTGCAACACCAACAAAGCATTCACATTTTCAGCATGGAAGACCCACTAGTGGGCAAAAAGAAAGCAAACTGTACCTTTTACAATTAATAGACTTGCAGCAGATCGTGTTTGACAGCACTTCAAGACCTGAAATCATAACTGAAATGTTTACATATGGTCATAGAAAAATGTACATATAACTGTTAGAAAGACCATCATCATCATCCGCATCCTCATCCTCATCCTCCTTAATGCATTCTCTAATCGCAGCTTACACCCAACACCCACACCTACTTACTAGAAGAATTGCCCAAAGGAAAAAGCATGAGGTGCTGGTAGCAGTCAGTGTTGGCAGGTGGTTCAACATCAGCATGAAGCTGCACCAGCGCATATACTTTAAGGCATGGCATTCATAAAGACTTCACCTTCCGACTCCCAAAAAGATGGCAACAGCAGTCTGTTGTTGATTCTCCAGGGTAGACAGCAGCAGCACTGCAGCCCTACCACTCCTCAGGTGTGACAGCAGCAAGTGCAGAACTGCAGCACCCACCCCTCAGCTGTGATGGCAGCAGGTGCAGCACTGTAGCCTCCACCCCTCAGGCATGATGGCAGCAGAAGCAGCACTGCAGCCCTAACCCCTCAGGCATGTCGGCAGCAAGTGCAGCACTGCAACCCTCAGGAGTGACAGCAGCAAGTGCAGCACTGCAGCTCTCACCCCTCATGCATGATGGCAGCAGGTGCAGCACTGCAGCCCCTTCCCCTCAGGCATGATGGAAGCAGGTGCAGCACTATAGCCCCAACCCCTCAGGCATGACAGCAGCAAGTGCAGCACTGCAGCACCACCCCTCAGTCATGATGGCAGTAAGTGCAGCATTGCAAATCCCACCCCTCAGGCATTATGGCAGCAGGTGCAGCACTGCAGCCCCTGCCCCTCAGGTGTGATGGCAGCTGATGCAGCACTGCAGCCCCCACCCATCAGGTGTGATGGCAGCAAGTGCAGCACTGCAGCCCCCACCCCTCAAGTGTGATGGCAACAGGTGCAGCACTGCAGCACCCACCCTTGAGGCATGATGGCAGCAGTTGCAGCACTACAGCCCCAACCCCTTAGGTGAGATGGCAGCAGGGGCAGGATGACAGTACTCACCCAATGCCATGTACCACAGCTTGTCAAAGCTCAGATGTGGTTTAAGCCAAACCACCAGATACCAAGGTGGACTCAGTCGGTTCAGTCCTTAACATTAAGTTGCCTGGATTGGTTTATTTGTAAACAGAGTGCATCCAATTAACAAAATCTGCAAGTAATTAATGAGGATTGAGGATGCTAATAGGGAGAGCAATAATTTGTGCCAAAGAACAAACCAATCAGGAATTGCACCCACAGTAAATTGGGCAATTTCTCACTTGGTCCTCATGAAAATGGAACCTTTTAGTTTTCATGTCAGAGCACAAACTCATGAAAAGTGTTCTACCAGCAGAGGTCAAGCCATGATCACTATGCAGCTTTGGGCTTCATCTCTCCTATGCCCCCTGTTGTCAACAGAAATAAATTAATCTTTGCACCTGATCACCAGTTTGAAAGATCACTCAGGTGCAATTATTATTTTTTTTAATATAGTGCCTGCAGGGGGGACCAGAGAGGTGAAGGCCCAATTTGTACAGTGGTCAGGGCTTCACCTCTGCTGGTAGTTCACGTTTAAGAATTCATCATCTCTGTAGTTTCCAAACACCATCCGAGCAAACACAGACTGACCTGGCACAAAGGCAGTCCCAACACATCACATAGAACAGCCACCACAACAAGTTTGTGTTGACACCTCCAGATACTCACACACAGCCATGCAGTACCCACCCTGAAAGGTAAGAATTTGGTTGGTGTTTTTTATCAGCATCGACTATGACAGTGGGTGGTGGGCGTGGTTGTGGTAGCCCATGTTGCCACTAATGCCAATCCCCAACCACCTCCAATTACTACTTTTTTTTTTGGAATTTTTAAGTTTATAAACAAACTTCAAGACAGGCTTCCGACCATATTCCATTAGACATTCCAACAAAAGTTCCAACACAGATATCTAACTTAAAAGTGGTAAGATTATTAACATGCAGTTAGACAGTTTTTTTATCAACTGGTCTTTGTTTACCCCCTAGGTAATCTGATGCCCACATCCTCCAGAACTGATGAAGGAAACCACAGAGGAAAATCTGCTGTTCTGACAGTTTTGAACGGCGCAGATTAAACATGGTTTATTTAGTTTGATGTGGCATAATAAAGTTATTTTGTCCAACTGTGTGTCTCTATTATTCTATACACACAGACAGATGCAGACACACACACACACAAACACACAGACGCACACACATAGATGAGCACGCACACACACAGACACACACGCACAGACATGCACAGCCAACCACAGTACCATGACACAGACAAGGCAGATTGGCATACATGTTGAAAAAATGGTTCTGAGCCTCCTCCCTCAGCACAGGCCAGAACCATTAGTTTCAGCACGTGTACCAGTCCTCCAAGCCCATCCCTTCCCAGACCAGCAATGACCAACCACAGCAGCATGTCACAGACAAGGCAGACTGGCATACATGTTGAAAAAAAATTGTTCTGTGCCACTCTGCCCCATTGTCCCTCCCTCCTCCATCATCAGAAGTCAGAACCATTTTTTACAGCACATGTACCAGTTGGTCAATCCTGTCCCTTCACAGACCAGCAACAACCAACCACAGTAGCATGATATGGACATGGAGGACTGGCATACATGTTTGAAAAAATGGTTCTGTGTCACTCTGCCCCTCCACCCTTCCCTCCTTCATCACCAGAGGTCAGAACCATTTGTTTCAGCACATATACCAGTCTGCCAAGCCCATCCTTCATGGACCAGCAATGACCAACCACAGTAGCATGGCACAGACCTGGGGGATTGGCATACATGTTTGAAAAAATGGTTCTGTGCCACTCTGCCACTCCACCCCTCCTTCCTCCATCACCAGAGGCCAGAATCATTTTTTTCAGCACATCCCAGTCTACCCATCCCACCCTCTGCTAACCATCTACAACCAACCATGTGAACATGGCACAGACCCATCAGACTGGCATACATGCTGGAAAAATGGTTCTGCTCCACTCTGCCCATCCACCCCTCCCTCCACCCTCACCATAGGTCAGAACCATTTTTTGCACCACATGTAGCAGTCAGCCAAGCCTGTCCCTCTGCTGACCAGCAATGACCAACCACAGTAGCATGGCACGTACCCAGCAGACTGGCATACATGTTGTAAAACATGGTTTGGAGCTACTCTGCCTATCCGCCCCTCCCTCCACCATGACCAGAACCATTTTTTCACGCATTTGTGTCATATTTCACAACCATTATTCAGTTTTACGTTAAGCATACCAGTACATGCACCTACCCACCCCAACCCCACACTCCATCTTCCATCCCTTGCTTTCCCATTCAAATAACTTACCAGACTATGGCAGGCACATAGAAAGGCAGTAGTCCTATGGCAGTGTAAGGAAGCAGAAAGTGCAGGCCAACAGCACAAGGAAGCTAGTGGAGCAGGTTAGCAGCACAAAGCTGGAAGGTCAGTTCATCACAGCCACTCTTCCCACCTGGATGGACCAGCATGCTCACTCTCCCCAACCTGACAGACCAACACAGCCATTCTCCCCATATTGACAGACAAACACAATCACTCTCCCCACCCTGACAGACCAACATAGACTTTCCAACCCCACAATGGACCTGCATGCCCACTCTCCCCATCCTGGACAAACATGGCCACTCTCACCAATCAGATGAACCAACACAGACACTCTCCCCACCATGATGGACCAGACAGCCACTCTCCCCAACAAGATGGATCAGCCGGCCACTCTTCCCACCCCAACAGACTAGCACTGCCATTCTTCCCTCCCTGACAGACTAGCTCAATCAGCTGACCCCAACAGAGCTGCACTGCCACCCATCCCTCCCTGATGGACTGGCACGGCCAGTCTCCCCACCCTGGACCAGAAGGCCACGCTCCCCTCCCCGATGGACCAGATAACCACTTGTCCCACCCTGATGGACCAGACTACCACTCTCCTCACCCAGATGGACCAGCTGTCCACTCTTCCCACCCCAACAGACCAGCTGGCCACTCTTCCCACCCCAGACTAGCCCAACCACTCCCCACCTCAACATAGCTGCACGGCCACTCGTCCCACCCTGTCAGACCATACAGCCATGCTCCCCACCCTGACGGACCAGTCAGACCACTCTCACCACTCTGGACCAGACAGCCACTCTCTTCTCCCTGATGGAACAGACGGCCACTCATCTGACCCTGACAGATCGACACAGCCACTCTCCCCACCCCTATGGACCAGCAGGGCCACTCTTCCCACCCTGATGGACCAGAAGGGCCACTCTCTCCACCCCGATGGACCAGCAGGACCACTCTTCCCACCATAGACTAGCCCAATCATTCCCCACCTCGACAGAGCTGCACAGTCACTCGTCCCACCCTGATGGACCAGCACAATCACTCCCCCCAATGGACTAGTCCGACCACCCTTCACACCTTGGACCAGCCAGCAACTCTTCCCAACCCAATGGACCAGCACAGCTACTCTCCCCACCACAACGGACTAGCACAATCACTTTACCCAGGACGACAGAGCTGCATGGCCACTCTTCACACCCTGATGGACTGGCACAGCCACTCTCCCCACCCCGATGGACCATCAGGGCCAATTTTCCCACACTGATGGACCAACAGGTTCACTCTTCCCACCCCAGACTAGTCCAACCACTCCCCACCATGACAGAGCAACATGGCCACTCTCCCCACCCCAATGGCCCAGTCCAACCACTCTCCCCACTGAAGACCAGACAGCCACTCTCCCCTCCCCGATGGACCAGATGGCCACTTTTCCCACCCCAATGGACCAGCACAGCCATTATCCCCACCATGACAGATTAGACCAGCCACTTTCCTGACCCCCAAAGAGCTGCACGTCTTCTATTCCCACTCTGACAGACCATACAGCCACTCTCCCCACCCCAATGGACCAGTCCAACCACTCTCCCCACCCCAGACCAGACAGCCACTTTCACCTACCCAACAGACCAGATAGCCACTCTTGTCATCCAGACAGACCAGCCGGCCACTCTTCTCACATTGTGCAAGCAGAGCCACTCTTCCCACCCTGGACTAGCCCAACCCCTCCCCACCTCGACAGAGCTGCACGTCCATTGTCCCACCCTGCTGGACCATACTGCCACTCTCCCCACCTCAAAAGACCAGTCTGACCACTCTCCCCACCCTACACCAGATAGCCACTCTCTGCACCCCGATGGACTAGTCTGACCACTCTTCTCACCCTGGACTGAAAGGCCACTATCCCTACTCCAATGGACCAGTCAGCCACTATCTCCACCCTGATGGGTTAGTCCAACCACTTTCCCGACCCCCACAGAGCTGCACAGCAACTGGTCCCACCCTGACAGCCTATACAGTCACTCTTTCCACCTCGATGGACCAGTCCAACCACTCTCCCCACCCCAGACCAGATGGTCACTTTCCCTCACTGACACACCAGACAGCCACTTTCCTCACTCAGATGGATGAGCTGGCCACTGTTCCCACCCCAATAGACCAGCCAGCCACTCTTCCCACTACAGACCAGAAGGGTCACTCTTCCCACCCTGGAATAGCCTAACCGCTCTCCACCTTGACAGAGCTGCATGGCCACCCATCCCACCCTGATGGACCATATGGCCACTCTCCCCACACCGACGGACCAGTCAGACTACTTTCCCCACCCTGAAACTGATAGCCACTCTCCCCACCCTGATGGACCAGCAGGGCCACTCTTCCCACCCTGATGGACCAGCAGGGCCACTCTTCCCACCCCATGCTAGCCCAACCACTCCCCACCTTGACAGAGCTGCACAGCCACTCTCCCCACCCTGACAGACCAGTCCAACCACCCTCCCCACCCCAGACCAGAAGGCCACTCTCCCCTCCTCAATGGACCAGACAGCCACTCTCCCCACCCAGATGGACCAGCATAGCCACTCTCCCCACCCAAACCCACCACCATGGCCATTATCCCCTACCCAACCCCACAAGCATGGCTACTCTCCCTATCCACTTCCTGTCAATGCCCCTTCTCACCACTGATGCCAGGCATCCAGAACTGTTTCCCCAACTCCAATCACAGTCACCAAAAATAAATGACAGTCATTATAGACTGAATTTTAGTATTACATGGACATAGACCGTAGCACATTTGGCTGTCACAGACATGAGAACCCTCCACAAGGATGTTTATTAAAACAAGTTGGGTAAAAAAACACCAGAGGGCAAAATAAGCATAACTGTGTCCTATTACCCATGCAACCCAACCTTGGGAATGTTTGCAGTGCACAATAAATCAACCAACATACACAGGCCTGCTTGTTCAGTAAACTCAACAAGGAATGCTGCCTGATCTCAGGCTTGCTCATCCACACCCCCCCCCCGACCCTATGGAGCTAGGCCAAACTAGGACATGGTAACAGAATGCTTTGGCCTTTGAAGTTTCAGGACTTACCAGCTACTTTTGAGCTCAAAAACAAGCGGCTCAATTCCCAAGCTGTACTCCCTCCCACCACCATCACCCAATAGAAGCTTGTATCCCACCGATCAGGCGTGGAACCCCCCCCCCCAACATAAATATAGTGACCAAGTCTTTTTTCATTTATCTGACCACTGGACACTGGCTGTACATTTTTAATTTAAAATGGACTCAAAACAACATGAGATGTAAAGAATTTTAAATGAAATTGTAGCTCACTGGGGCTATGAAAGAAAAGAAAATTATCTCCACATTCTGAGAGCAGAACGATACGTAAGTAGCATCATATCGGGAGTATTTGCACTACAACATACTATCAGTTTAGTAATATACTATAGCACAAATACTCCCGATGCTACTTGCATGTCATGGATCAGATCTCTAGCCTTCTGAATGCGGAAAGCATTTTCCTTTCTCTCATAGCCACAGCGAGCTACTATCTAATTTCAAATGCTTACATCTCAAATTTACAATTGTTTCAAATTAAAAATGTACAGCCAGACTCCAGTGGTCAGACCAACATCTACTGCAGCCAAATTGCAGTGCGCAGTCAATTTCGTTTTTGGACCAAAAACCTGGCAGCATAGCATACACTGAATTGTAGAGACAGATTCACTTTTAAACAGAAAAACCTGGTGATGCAGAAGCATACCTAATAAAAACTTACAATTCTGGGTGGAATTTGACAACTTTCAGCACCAGGACTCCAGCATCAAGATGGTTGTTAAGAACTCGATCACGAAGTACAATAGGCAGTATCAGCAGAAGACAACAGGCTATAGCACTGTAACTTTTATATGCTGCAGATCACAGGCTCCCTGAGAACAAATGCTAATTCCATTTTGGCACCATTTTTCCATGCACCAATCAGAATGTGGGGTTTCTGTCCACATCACAGTGTATGCGGTAAAGCAATTCCCCTGATTCTAACTGTATGTATCACATACAAATACTGTTAGATCTCTAAAGTGACAGCTCTCATATTCTATCTGCATCAGCTATGAGAAATTTACTTGTAAACAATGTTAGCAGTGAACAGTAGTTACAGTACATTCTAACCAAACAACAAAAAGTATTTTAAGTAGTGTGCATTTGCTGCACGTAAATTATATAGTGCCACTACGTGATAGAAAAATGTATGACAGTTTTTTTTTTATTTGTGGCATAAAAAGTCTTCGGGAGGAATGCACTAGTTGTCTTCAAATCTGACACATTTTTGTCACAGTTAATCTTTTACAAAGTCAGTTACTTTAGCCACGCAGTCCCCTGTATATAAAGTATGTTACATTGTACTATAAATAGCGCTCAGATGGCTCTGAGCAACATTTAGAAATTGATCATGCCCTAAATGAGCATGCTAACTATCTAAATATGGGGCCATGCCAGCATAGTGTGAAATGAACATCATCTGTGCTTTTTTAATTTAATTTAATATAATTAGTATTTTGGAAAGACCTTTGAGTGTGAGCTCTTTTACAAAGGTTCCATGTCAGGGTGGACAATAAGACAATACACATATTCAGTGGTTACAGAGGCCTGATCATTAGGCATTAAAGAGTGATTACATGAGAATTAGACAAATAATAGAAAAACAGAGCAGTTGTAATAGAATACTAAGCTATTTCTAATTGGTTGCCCTGTGTAGCACACCACTGGAAACCTCCAAATCCATTGATAGACTATGGCAGAGTAACTGCATAGGGTTGAACACTATCCCAGATGGAGGAAGGCTGGGTTACAGTGAAACAAGGGTGACTGGGTTTGAACCTATCACAGAGAGTGAGAGGTGGGGGGGATAGTGAAATGGGGGAGGCTGTGATGGGGAGCAGCTCCAGAGGGCTTTGTCGAGTAGGGTGTGTGTGTGTGGAAGGGAGTTGGGGGGGCAAAACCAAGAGTCCTTAAAGAGGACTGATAGCTTCCTTAAGCCATTGGCTAGACTGGAATGGAGGCAGGGTTCTCTAGGTAGCCCTGCAGCTGCCATGGCTTACAGCTGCATTTAGTTCACAGAAGACAGTACACCTGAAATGGAATAGAGCAAGGGCTCCTGTGGGCTATATGTAACCCCAGAATGAGAATGAGTCCATCAGGCATGCATGGCACTATGACACCATTTGCATGTCCATTATGTTTCCATTTACATATGCAGAAGCCCCCTAGCAACAATGCAGGATGGGTGACATAGGGAGTCCCAAGGAGTCCTTGGTGCTTAATGGACTAGACCTCTAGCCTAGTTTAGAACATCTGTTGAATCACATATGGAACAACAAAAGTATAAAAAGAGTTCCAAATGCAAATTATCAATTTGGTCTTTTTTTTCAAATCTGTGGATAACTCCAAATTAATGATAGAATTTATGCACCAGTTAAGGTTCAAGTTAAAGCCAACAAAGTAGGTAACTGCAGCATTAGGGTTTCCAACGATAAGTCACCACCCCCACACACCAAGTAGCAAAAGGAAAAAAAAAATACAGGTTTTGGGTCTCTGGAGTCTTGGTGAATCAGTGGTGGGGTCTTCCTTGTTGAAGAAAGGACCAGTGGCGGAGCCAGAGGGGGGCTGGGGGGGCGGTCACCCCTCCTGGCTGCCCCACTGTGAGTAGTGGTGCCATACCACCATCTTTATTCACTGTTTAGTGCCCATTGTGGAACATGTCATTGACTGAATGGCCCTACCTGGCTCCCAAATGATCAAAAACCTGGCTCCGCTACTGGAAAGGACATCATGTCTGACATTGTTTATTCTGGGAACAGTGTGGGTTTTAGGGTTGGCAACCCCAAGAAAGACCCCACCACTGATTTACCAATACTCTGAAGACCCCCACACCATAACTTACGCATTAATGTAGTTTTTTGCAAAGAATGTACTTTCTTTTTGAAATACTGGAATCATATCCTCATTCATACAGGTCTCTTCAGTACCTGGATGAACAGATAGAGATACATCACACCACTTGAGCCCTATGTTAATGGAAGACTCCATCTACCTAGAGAAATGCAGAGCTGTTGCAAGCCCTGCACTTTCATGAAATGATGGATGTGAAAAATGTATGGGCCTGTCTGGTTGGCTGTGGAAGTGTAGGGCCCTCTGGTCCCTACGATTGCATGTGGCTGGATATACAGATGCACAGGGTGAACAGTCCCTCTGTCATTTGATGTACAGGCCCTCTGACACTCACAGGTGCTGAGGTGCAGGGCTCTATATGAACTTAAGAACTCTCTTTAGTATATGATACACAGGTCTGTGTGGGCAACCCTGCAGCTTTCATTCCCATGCTGATAGGGAATGTAGCATAACAACACCATTCCAGCACCCTCAGCTAATATAGCTGGGTCACTGAGCTTGCCCTCAAACTGAGCTCACTGCCACCGGATCAAAAAGCATAAAAACTGGCAATACACATAAAGTTTCTTAATAATTATATTTTTTGGTTTTTATTTTGACCCCAGATTTTCAAGATAGTCATTTTATGACTCCCCTTATAAATATGACATGTGGCTTTTATAGTACAGTATATTGTCTGAAAGGTCATTTTGCACCACAAGTGTGAAACACATCTCACCAGGATTAAAAAAAAATGAAACCTATCATGGTTTTGAGGATGTGTGGAAAAATTACTATGTTGAAAGATTGGAGTTAAAATATTGAAAATTAGCAAAGTTATGAGTGAACATTGTAGTATTGTAACTTTATCATTTTACCATATTTGTAGACCAAGTTTTCAGCATAGACTTCTTATCACTCATACCCATGAACTCACCAGGTGAAAATGTTCAAATCCAGCCCAAAATGTCATTCCGTGCCACAGATGTGAAAACTCATTTTGGCCAGGATGTTCATGAAGTGCTGTGAGAAAATGTCTGTGTTAAAAATTTGGTTTCAAAATAATAAACACTACTACTTATGAGTGCACATATAAATATGTCAACATAAGCTCATAGCTTTGTGATTGTTTTCGTATTTTGGCCCCAAATATTTAACATAGTCTTCTTATGATACGATCTCATGAGTAAGGGTGGTGAAAATTTTCAAATCTTGACAAAAAGGTGATTTTGCAAAGTGGCTGTAAAATCACCTTTTGGAACAGATTTCCATAATAGCACCACCATTGGTCATGAGGTGAGATCCCAAAAAGGCCATGTTTAAAATTTAGTGTAAAAACATTCAAAAATGACAAAGTTATGAATGAAAGTTAAAAAAACATTTCAATACATTAAATTTCACTCATGTGAATTTCTCATGTTTCAGTCACCAGTTCCAGTAGCAAGACATGTCTTTGATCGCAGAGTGGATCTATGCCCTGGGACATGTTCAGGTGAGTGAGGGTGTACTGGGGCTATGGGTATATGTTGGGTGATGGGTGCTGAGTGGTAAGTCGGGGTAGGATGGGTGGGGAGTGTGTTGGAGGGTCAGATTATCAAGGGGCCATTTTCTTTTTTTCTAGTGTAAAAAAAAATCATCAATGGAAGGTTTTCTTTATTTCAGGGGACATTTTCTGACACTGGTACTTGGACACCCCAGTATCAGGTTACTGTTTGATAGCAGCAGGGGTGGGCACCCCAGTGCAACCATATGTGTGTTGGGAACAGGGGACAAGTGACCAGGAAGTAATTGTCGGTCAACCGAAGTGGTACTGGTGATGGGTGCTCCAGTTCACTAACCTTAACAACTTGGAGGGGGGGGGGAAGAAAGAAGTGGTGCTGGGGTTGAGCACCCCTGTTCATTTATTAGCTAGGTAGGTAGGTAGATAGATGATAGATAGATAGATAGATAGATAGATAGATAGATAGATAGATAGATAGTTAGATAGATAGACAGACAGACAGACAGACAGACAGACAGATAGATAGATAGATAGATAGATAGATAGACAGACAGACAGACAGACATATACAGAAATAATAGATACAATGTCACATATGATATCACAAACGACTTCAGACATCAGGAACAAGTAATGTATAGAAATCCATTTTCAAGAACTGTTCCTAATGTCTGAAATTATATCTGATATTGTACCTCAGTGTGAGTGTAATAGAGTGCAAGCTGATCACTCTTTTTGAAGTTGATATGTGAAACATGTTCTTACTGTGATCTAGCAATTTTGACAGACATTACGTATTTTTATTTATAACTGGGAATGTCTTTCAAACAATAAATAATGAAATATATTTTTGTGAAATGGCAAGCTGCAGAAATCTACTGTAATGATGCAACCTGTCAAAAGTTTAATCAGAAAACATGATGTGAAATACTGTCTCTCTCTCTCTCTCTCTCCCCCTTTCTCTCCAACTATCATGACTTCATCTCTGGTAAGCTGTGGAATTTAACTGCTGCATTTCATTAGTTAATGTTTGAAAGGCATTACCATTTACAAAAAAATACATTATGCCTGTCAAAATTACTAGATCTTAATAAGAGCATGTTTCACATATCAAGATCTAAAAGAGTGCTTGCCATGTGCTGTTACAGAAACACTGAACTCTCACTGAACTGAACTGGAGCAGTCTACTACTCAGTTACTGTATTTGCTTAAAAAACAGATTGTTTTTTCTCAATCTAATGAAATATAGTTCTGAGATAAAAAACAAAGAGATTAAATGCAAAGGTTCTATGTGATTTGAGTGAAAATTAAGGGGCGAGGGCAAAAATAGCAACGGAAGAGCAGCAAACCCCAAAACAGCGAACTCATTTAGTAGTGCCTACGCAAAATAGTGAACAAAGTGCTGGACAACAGTAATGCATGGGAACAAAATTAGGAGTGGGGCATCCTGACTCTGCCATTTGCCACGTTATTCTGTGAAGGGCTTTTCTCCCCACACCCCCCTTTGAGGGAGGCTATGCCACTCACCTCCCCAGTAAAAATATATAATCGACTCAGGGGGTGTGCTGAACTTGGGGATGGGAAAAACCATGGGATGGGGCAGATAGATTCTTCTCACTTGGAGGGTGGGGGTACAACTTTCTGAGGGGTGCATGTAAAATATAACAAGGTGGAGGAGGGGAGACAAGTCAGCTACAATGCTGTACCAAATAATTGACAACAAATTTCACTTCAGGAATCTAACCCAGTTCTGCTTCATACAGCAGCGCATGCAGGCACTGATCTAAACATCTATGCTACACTGCCTGCACACCTTGGAACCACACATAACGCACACAAAAACTAATAACACAACTGCTCTCCTACTTGCTACTTGGCATAATGACCCTATTTGCTCACATTACTGGCAATCTGAAGACACAGTCACCAATATTCCTATCACTTTTTTTCAGTTGCTCTTTTTGATTCGCCCAAATTCACTCTCTCAAATCATGGGATACCGATGCGGTTGGGTAATTTGTAGGTATGAACCCTGACCATAAGAAGCAGGCAAGCAAAAGAGAATACCGTGCTAACCTCAGTTAACATAATAATGGACTCAGATGTGTACAGATGCAATGTTGTTTGGACAAATACTTGATCACAACTCTGAGGGAAATGTATTTTTGATGTGACATGGAACTCTGTGATGAACATGTTACCACCAATACTGCAACTATAATAGTGTTAAAATTAGGCAACGTAAATGCTAGATAAAATAGAAGTCTCAGTAATTAATGTTTTGGAAGTAAAAACCTTTTAATTCTGATAACATTATGAAAAAGATATGAAATGTATAAAGATTGCATGAAATTGTACTGAATTATATTTTTGAGATGAAAAGATTTAATAAGGAATATGTATTTTGAAACACGTGTATTCAAACATTATAGCTGTTTCACATCTTATTTCCGGACATGTAATGTGAGTCATCTTTATCACTTTTGTTCCCTCCTTTTTTATCGATATTCCTGTCGCTGTACTTTGTAACTCTGAATTTTGTATGACATTCACTTTTTCATGGGTGACCCTTTATATTTGGGGTTTAAAAGAAAGGATTGGCAAACTAGACTCCATTGCATGACAAAGTGCAAGAATTGCTTACAGTAAAGTGGTGTCTGGTCAGTGATGTCACTAGCTGAGTTATTAATTTGTGTACTGATTCACATTATTTTTGGCAAATAAATATATTTACAAGGTAGATAAATGTGTCTCAGTTGTTATTTTTATGCTCTGGATCTGGTGAGTGCATTGCAATTAATGTTTTTCATATAATTATTTGGAATTAGTGGTCGAGAATTGCACTTCACCTTTCCTCTTGAATGCGTCATTCACTGTTATAAAAAATATTCCAGTCCTGCCACCACCTCCACCCCTAGACCCTGCAGGAGTTATACTGAACTAAATATTGTAACAGATGCACAAAAAAAGGGCAAGTGCCTTATTTAATGTGTCAGTAATGGAGAGAAACAGAGTGGGGAAAACATTTTGTGGTTCATCAAATTCCTGCTATACAACTTATATACTTTCATGATGTGAGAGTGGGCATCCTTGTGACAGGCAATGGCAATAACATGCTGAAGATGATAAATGGCAGGGATTTCTGTCAGACACTCAGTTTTGCACACATGCTAAATCTGGCTGTGAACCATGCCAAATGTTTTACAAACTTAACAATTAAAAGAAACGCTTGACACTGTATGGCACATAACTACATATTTGCATAATTCTCCCAAACACACTGAGATCCTCAATCATTGCAGAAGAAACACACTGTTCCTCAGTATTGCTTAACAGAGACATTTCCACATGGTTGAACTTGGTCTTTTACATGGTGTGGAAACTTGTTGAACATAAAGATGTATTCTGGTCTTCAAATTTTAAAGATATTGATTGTTGTGGATAGCACTCCAGAAGGGATGTAAGTTTGTCATGGATGAGGTTTTAATGACTCATTGTTTGTTCATGAAATCATTAGTAAACAGTAGTAAATGTTGTGGCACTGTCATCATTGCTACATTCTGATGACACTGGTGAAAGTCATGGAAGTCCTGAATAAAGATCAAATGTCATGGAATCAATGACATGTATGACTGCCATGACAAACTTACATCCCTACTCATGGGTGCAGTGTTATGTTTTCCAAAGGTTTATTCTACCTTGGTAACCACAGAAACATGCCATATTTATGCTAATAAACTGAAAGTGGAAAAATCCATGGGACTGGATGGCATACACCATAGGATATTGAAGGAGCTCTGAGAGGAACTGACCGCACCACTGGCTGAGTGCTTCAACAAGTCACTAGACAGCAGGAAAATACATCAGGACTGGAAACAGGCAACCATTGTGCCCTTACATGACACGAGAAATAAGGGAGATTCAGGAAATTACCGCCATGTCAATTTGACTTCAGTTGTGGGGAAAATGATGGAGTCACGACTAAAAGAGAGGATAGTGGTGTACCTAACAGATGCTGGAAAAATGGACCCAAAACAACAAGGCTTCACAGCAGAACATTCTTGTCAAACCAACTTGATCAATTTCTTTGACTGGGTCACCAGAACATTGCATCGGGGAGGGGCAGTGGACGTTGTATACCTAGGTTTCAGCAAGGCCTTTGACACCGTCCCTCGCAGAAGGCTAACAACAAGCTGGAACATAGGGGAGTTGGCCAGAATATGGTCAGCTGGATCAGTAACTGGCTGAATGATAGGACCCTGAGAGTGTTAGTTAATGGATCATTGTCAAGGAAGGGTAGGGTGACCAGTGGCATCCCACAGAGATCAGTGCTGGGACTGATCCTATTTAACATATTTATAGCAGACATAGTGAATGGACTAACAGGGAAGGTTTGCATGTTGACAGATGATTCAAAACTCACCAACGTAGTGAATACACGGGAAGGAGAAGACAACATGGAAGCTGACCTTAAAAGGTTAGAGGATTGGTTCAGGGATTGGCAGCTACAATTTAATGCCAAAACATGTAAAGAAATGCACTTCAGAGAAAGGAAACCTGGAAAAAAAATATACACTGGGAGGACATCAACTTGAGGAGACACAAACAGAGTGATATCTCGGCATAATCATCACTGATTAATTAAAGGTAGGAAAACAATGTGAGAAAGCAGCACAGAAAGTGATTGGCATCCTTGAATGTATAAGTAGAGGTATTTCTAGTAGAAAGAGGGGGGTTATCATGTCCTTCTACAGGTCCTTGGTGAGGCCACACTTGGATCACTGCGTTCAGTTCTGGAGACCTCACCTCAAGAAGGACATTGACTATTTGGAAATGGTGCAGAAAAGGGCTACTAAGGTGGAGCATGGACTGCATCACAGGTCATATGATGCAAGACTTGGGGAGCTGAACCTATACTCCCTTGAACAGATAAGAAACAGAGGGGACATGATCAAAACACTTAAGTACATGAAGAGATTTAACGCAGTTAGGACAGGCAATCTATTTCAACAGAACATGGCAGCACACATGAAAAGGCATGATATGAGACTGGTAGGAGGAAGGTTCAAATCAAACTCAAGAAGTACTTCTTCACGGAGAGAGAGAGAGTGATAGACCTGTGGAACAGCCTGACCTAGGAGGTGGTAGTATCAAAGACAAAAGGGAGTTCAAACTCGCATGGGATAAACATAAAGGACAAGTTAGGATGAAGGTTGCATAGGGAGAGCCGTAGTTTCTAGGGCAGACTAAATGGATCACATGGTTCCTATCTGCTGATGCTTTTCTTATGTTCTTATAAAAGGTTTCAATATAGAATCAGTAATCCTTAGCATGTTCCTTCCCATTGTAAGTCTATTTGAACATTATGCACAAATTTTTTCACAGTCTTCTACAGCAGCCCGATGAAGCTAGGCTAGTGGTGGTGGTGGTAGCTGTAAGGACACTGGTGAAGGTGCTGAATATAACCTTTATTACTGTGCTGGGGAGTTGGCAACACCAGTCATCTGAGTCATCTCAATAGCAGCAACAGGACGCATACCCAATAAAGATGTGGCAATGATGTTTCTTACACGACTTGAAGACAGGTTTGACATCATTGAATCAGAGATGTAATCTGGCTTGGCACTACTACTGAAACCTAAATATAAAGATGTGCGAATTCCTCTGGACATGTAGACTACATTAAACAGTAACTGTTCTACACACATATGAAACAGTAACACAAACAACTGGAATATATTCTCAAGAGTGCATGTGCATAATCTGGTCATGCTTCTTCTACTCTTTCACTACCTTCTACCAGTGTACCAGTGCCAGGCATGAGCATATGTGTGGCATGTATACTGAGGATCTTGACAAAATGAAGGTCATTTGAATGCTTTTGGAAAATAAATGCTGGAACCATTAGAACGTTTTGGAGGAAGACTTAGATGTCTGACCAGAGTACATAATTAAGAAATATCTACCACAACCACTGTATAGTAGAAATACTGATACAATCCAATGTTGGCAAGACAAGCAATTCTAATGGCCTCCCTTGCCTAAAGTGATGTTGTATTTTCTCAGATGCCTTCCAAAATCAGTCACTTCTATAAGATGTTTTAGTACAACTTGGGTTATTGCCGCACCATAAAGAATCACTAAATTCTAGAGCCAGAGAACTTTTCATTCTTAGTATTTCTTAAAATCACCTTACCACATATCTATGTTCACTTTCTGTTTAATTCCTCACATGTCCAACAAGTTACTTCCACTAGTACAATTTCCAAATCCTACTCTTCCTGGTGACAAGAATCCTCTTGAACTCCCACTGTTACTGTCATCACAGTGGGGTTCACCATTCCCAGCAGCAGCAGAAGGACTACTGTGATGCATAGGAGCACTGCATGTTCTTCTGATAAAACTACAACTTTGATATTGCCATCAGCAGCCAGCTCAAAATGATTAAGTGGGTTACTCACATAGTTGTCATCAGTTAAGCATGCCCCCCCTTCCCATGAGCAGAACAGTATGAATGACTGTGTGCAGGCATACATGTCTCCTCATGTAGTCAATTGACTGCAACTTTAAAAGGCAATGGACATCAGCTGTGCTGAATATAAAACTATCATAACAATTAAAAAACAAGAACACAAAAATGAAAACAAAATGTTATCCTTCGGTTGTAAAATATTGTGAAGGGGAATATATTGTGGATTACTGACCTAAATTTAATTCATTTTCATTTGTTTTGTTTTTTTGTTTGTTTGTTTGTTTTAATGTTTCAAAATGCATTTTTTGGTAGGAAGCTATTTTTATATAATTTGAAAATCTATGGCACCAGGGAAAACATATAATTGGAATTGGGATAAATCTGAGAATATGTGGGGTATAAGCATTAAGGTCAGCAATGAATAGTATCTTTTACTGTGGTTCAGCTTTGGGATGTGGTGAACTTAACAGCTGCAGTCCCTGTGACAACACCAAAAACATAGAAATCCACAGCAGCGGCATGCTGACACCACCTGCAACAATGAAGCTACAGGACTAAATATTCACTGATTATCTTAAGGTTTTTATTGCTCTGCTTGTAGTTTGGTTTACTTTATGTAAATTACTGTACCGGGAAACATAATAGTTCAGCCAAATTTTTAAAGCTGAACCAAATTCACAGGCCCAATGTGAAAAATACATTTAATTCTTGAATGCCAGCTTCTCAGACACTGAGTGCTGAACTGTCACATCTTTAATGATTGATTCAAACACTTTGCCAATCACCATGGAAAGGTCTATATATACTTGGGTCTTATGTTGCCCCCTACTTGAACAGAGAGAAGACAATGCCTGCTTTCCAGTCCTCTGACATGTTATGCACACCCAACAGTGACATTTTGACAGCGGGGTCCCTACAGCGACAACAGCATCATGTCATTGCTGGAACCTCGTGCTGTCTGTCGGGGTCCTGCACCCCCACCCCAAATCAGTTCAGGTGTGGAGTTGAGAATCCTAGGTGAGGGAGTGCAGGGGGAATAGCCCCCCTGCATGGGGGGTTCTGGGGATGAAGTCTCACAAAGATAACACTTGTATCTCTAAGAAACTGGCAGCTGACTACAAAATGCAGTCAACCTGCCAGTGTCACTGTCTGGTCATGCGACAAAAATGTTGTTGACAACCAGTTGTGGATCCCTCTGACATGATCCTTGTCCTTAAGTGTTCCTGAAAGTTATCAGTGAGAGACCCAGGCAAATCAATTTTACATTCTTAAAGCCAAAGTCTGGATTTATTAATTGAATCCAAAATTTGTATATATTTTGGAACATTCAGACTTTTCCTGTATTTATATAGCTATAATTTTAATGACTGCTTATTGTTGCTTCTTGAGATTTGTATGAATTATGTACATTGTAACTCATGACTGTTTTCTAAATAAGATGTGCATCTTAAGGGGGGTATTATATTCCTAAATTATAATTTTAATTTGCATTAGATTTTAAACTATGATGCCACCCTTTGACCCCATTGAATTGATGAAAGGTATAATATTGTATTATTAAATCAGACATATGCAGCATACATAAATAAACATGGAAACACAACAATAATGAAAACCCTTCAAACAATTTCACTCTTTTATGTTTCACTTTCTTTATAATAATGTATGAAGAAATATGCTAATCAGAAAAGAGTCTGTTGGGTCTTTGGTTCTGTCTATGTGCTTTGTTGAAGTGATAACCTTATAAGTCAGAAGACAAAGAACATTTGTGCATTCCTGCTTAAAATCATGGTGATTTCCATATACATCCCATGATGCTTAGCATTATGGGGTATGTGTGATTTGTATTTCTTAAATATAAGTCAGGCTGCATCAGGCTCTATTATAGAGACTTTCATGATGGTTGATGACATAGGTGGATGGGTATGATATTGTGAAGTTCTATAAGCTGCTATGGTACCATCTGCAAATGATCAGCTATTGGCTTGCTGAAGTTGTAACATGCAATAGTATCAAAAAAATGCTTATTAACCAGGTTATAGAGATGCAGTACTACCTGTCAGGATGAAGCACACTCATCACATTTCTGCTATTGATGTTTTGCAGTATACTGCAGGAACACAATGCAATCCAAGGTATTACTCCAAGATGTAACTCAGGAAAGTGTGACAGTATTATCACAGAGTTCTTAATCCTGGTGGGTTGCACTGTAGGCTGGGCAAACAGTGACATGGAAATTCACAGTAGAGTCTGTTCTTTTGGTCTCAGTTGAACATCTGGTCAGGTCTTTTAGTTATTTGGTTTCAATGTCAGGTCATCACAATCAATGGAAATTCCAATCTGCCAACAGGAGAATTAAAACACCCATGGTGAGCAAATTCAGGGAAAAATACTTGGCACGATATCTTTCTGCAGCCTTGCTGGAAGATGTGTCTCTGCCTTGTATTAACATCTTAGAATGAGAGGTTCACCAGTTATTTTTATAAGTATTCTTTTGGTTTCCTCCTGTTCCACACTCCTCAATAAAGCAATGTAATACTGTACATCCTAATGGATAAATAAGACCCATTTATATTTAAAAGAAATATAAAAAGTCCAGATTCTGCTTCTATGGATAGGAATCTGTAGAATCTAGGTATCCTTAAGTATCTACAGTAATAATAAACATAGCCTGTCTATATAGTTTTATTTCATTCAAACCTGAGATAGCCTTCCTTTACTGACAAGGAGGACAAAAAGAGAATACTCTTTAGCCTCTTTGATGCACACAGAGGGACATAGCAAGATTAGTCTAAGGCATGTTATCAATTAACAATATCCTTCCTACAGAAGACAGAAAGAGAAACAAGGAGATGAAATATTTAAGTACTGTATGTTGTTAAAGATGCACAGTTTCATGGAAAGGACCAGAGGGAAACAGAGAGCAACTTTTTGTGCCTACAAACATTCATCTTTACTCTAGCACCAGTCTGCAGTTTTTAATCTCAAAGACAGAAGCTCAGGACAGTGCTTCTCCAGAGAAACATAAAACATTGATTGAAGTGTAATAGAGAAGCCAAAAGTGCTGGAATAATGTTTTACCAATAGTGATAGCAGAATGCTATATAATACTCACTGATTAGGCCTCAGTCTGACCTATTGATGTGTTTTGACTTGAAAGTCAGAGGCCTGACTGATAAGTGATATTGTGTAGTGCTGTTCGCTGCCCTCATTTGTGACAGTGTGGTCTCATTCGAATAGGTATTGTAAGTTCACTGGTGACATCACTATAAAAATACAAATTTTTGATCACTTATAACATGAACTCCCACGGATGGTTTGGGGTTAAAAGTTTGGGATTTGTAGATGTGATATGATCTACAAATGCTAAAATCCTCTGCAAGATCCCTCAGTGGATATCTGAGATGTAAATGTGTTGGAAAAACTAAAACTTTAAAAATGTTTATCAGTTTTACTGTTTTTTGTTTTCTTTTTTCTAGAACAGATCACAACCAAAACTACAAAACATAAAATCATACCAATTGGCAGGGAAAGAGTGCTTTCCTTTGTGAACCTGCTTTTGGCATTCTCATTTCAAACAGTTTGGTATTTTTCAATTAATCTGATTAGAAAAACAAAATTATGGGCAAACATGCACAGTCCAAAAAAATCATAGAAAGAGATAATGTAGAATATAATCATGATGATTCCATTAACTTTACATGTCACAGTATTAAAACAAAGACATTCAGCTGGCCGGTGGCACAGAGGGCTGAGGTGCTGTATACCATATCTTGTGCCACACCAGCAACCTGGCCTCTGGACCAAGCTCAGGTTGCCGAGGGTCAGCAGGGGAGGGAGAGAATTGAACTCCGACAGACTACACTCCTCAGGGAAAGTATGGATGGCCATCCCACTCCTTTGTTGCCTCCTGGTGGAAGTCAGGTGGCAGTGCTAGGAGCCAGGGAGGCTCAAGAACATGGAAGAATGGCACACTTGCACCTCCACACCCACACACACTTGCTAATGGCTGAGAAGGGGAGGGACAGAAAACAGAAAAAAAAGATGGTGTCTACAGGTTCTGTGATTGCTGCTTGCCAAGTGGCATCCCACTCTGTCACCAGACCACTGGAGACCTTGAACTGGATGTGTTATTCTGGGTGGCGGAGGATGGCTCTCCTCTTCCTGGCCCCCCAACAAGAAAATTTGTGGGGTACTGGGAGTTCAATGGTGCTGTGGGAGCTGTGGATGGACTTAGGCAGCAAGGCAGGGAGAATATAGCATCCTGCAGATGCCAGTAGGGGAGGGTAAACAGAATATGAGTGGTTTAGAGTCAACACGTTGGCAGAAGAAATCCATACAGAGATTAAGGTCCTAGATTTCTGGAAGACCAACTTCGTGGAGATGGGGGAACAGCTCAGAATTGTCCTAGCAGCAGAAGGTACTGGGGAGGGGTAGTAGAACAGTGGGTTATGCTCAAGGGATCCATAGCAGGAGTGACAAACCAATGAGTCTGACTGCTTAGAAAAAGCAAATGAAAGGAGTGGTCACTGTTGTTCTGTAAATCAGTAGCTGAGAAAGTGCGAGAAAAAAGTAAGGCATTCAGGAAATACAAAGAGACACAGAAAGAAGAAGAGAAAGTGAATTATCTAGAGTAGCAGAAAGAAGCTGGGAAGCAGAAATCTCAGTTTCAAAGGTATCAAAGGGAAAAGGGGCAGTGGGGTCTCAAGTGGTTAACACCCAAAACAAAGATGGTGGCAAGATCCAAAAGAAGGGCTTTCTTAAATATAATGGAACCCAGTGGGAGGAAAGTAGAGAAATGTACCTGGAAGCAGCAAAGGTAGACAGCAGAAAGGTGACGGAGGCAAAGGCAGATATAAAACTCTGGCTGGAAGATGGAGGGAAACAAGGGCAAAAGACATTCTTCATGTACAGTACATCTGTGGGAAGTGTAAGGTCAAAAATGACATAGGAGGACAAAGGAAAAGCAGAGATACTGAAAAAATGCTTTTTTCCAATATTTACTAGGAAGAAGGATGGGCCACTGCCAGAATGTGGGGCTATGATGGAATGAGAGGAGAGCAAAGGCTCTAGTGGTATGGTCAATATAATAGAAAAAAGTGTATTAGAAAAGCGTAAAGGGTTGAAAGTAGATAACTGTATGGGATCTGATAGCTAACACCCAAGGATACTGAAGGAGTTTGCAGAAATGTTAGGAGGGTCATTTGCAGACATATCCTGCTGCTCACTGGCCACGGGGGTGCTCCTTAGGGACTGGAGGACAACAGATGTTGTCCCTCTTCAAACGAGAGGAAAGAAGGATAATACAGGTAGCTATTGGCCAGTTAGCTTGATGTCTACAGAAGGAAACATTATGGAGTACAGTGTAAGCTGCCTATAATGGGCACATCTGTGCAAGATGCTTTTGCCCATTATACAAAGTGGGCGCTATAACCAAAATCATTTTTTTTTGTATTAAAACACGGACACAGTGGGCATGACTAGCATACACTTCACTTCGCTCCTTAGGACAAACTGTATTTGTGGGCAGAGAGAGAGAGTTTTTACATTTATTTCTGTACAGTCTAGTAATGTACTTCACTTCCCTCTTTCAGACAAACAGGTGGTGAAGTTCAGTCTTAGTGCTGTCCAATACCTAGTAACATGCCTAGCAACCTCGTGACCTAGCAACATGCCTAGCAACCTCGGGACCTAGCAACAGTGACAGACTAAGGTACTGTACCATGTTAAAAAAAAATCTCAGAAAATAATTTTAAAAGGCAGGAAGGGTAGTGTACAGTCAGTCCTCATCTGTCAGCACTTTATAAGATATTTCACTTACCCAAGGTAATGCTCCCATTCAACCGATTCCTTCTTCGGTGATCGTGACATATTTGTACTGACAGCAGAAGTTGGCTGAATTAGAATTAAGTGACCTCTAAGATTCTGATCTGACACTGCAGCATGTAGCCATGCCGACCTTCTACAGTGTTTCAGACATGTTAGCTGCTAATTTGTGTCAGTTCACACTTTGGCTAGCTCAACAAACTCCATGCTGAAGTGCAAATTGACAATAACTGACACTACCTAGCAGCAAATCTGCCCACAATAGAAAGCTGGCATAGAACGTTATAACCACTGTTCTTAACATTACAGCCTATGAAATTGGCAAATGGTAAATGAAATTTGCTGGCTATAGCTGATTGCCTGCCATAGCCATGGGCAGTAGAAGTGGAGTCGACTGTATTACTGAGGAAGGAACTGGTGGGCTTCCAGGAGGGATATGGGCTACAGGACCACAGGCAACATGGAGTCACAAGAGAAAGGTCATGGCAGACAGTTTAGCTTATTTGACTGGATGACAAGGGCAGCAGATATGAGATATGCAGTAGATCTGTTATACAGTACTTGGATTTCATCAAAGCCTTTTACAAAGTCCCAAACAGGAGGATGATTAAATAGATAATGATCTTTAGGATGGGGAACAATTGACAACTTCGGTGGAGAACTGACTGTGGGGAAAGAACACAAAGTTTAGTAGTTAACAAGGAGTTTTCTGAGGAAAGAGAAGTAAAAAGTGGACAACCTCAGTGGTCAGCGCTGGGTCTGGTAATTTTCAACGCATTCATATGTGATGTAAGGAAAGGCATCAAGGGCATGACCTGTCTCTTCAAAGATGATACAAAGATCTGTGCAAGGCTAGGCACCAAGGAAGGGCTAAGGGGACTCAGGGATAATCTGAGTATGTTAGGGAGCTTGTCAAAGATCTGGCAGCTAGGCATCAATGCCAAACAATGTAAAGTGATACTCACTGGGAAGAGGAACACAATAGTGAAATATGAAATGGCGGGGAGTGGTGTTTCAAAGCACCGTGGAGGAAAAGAACCTGGGCTCATGGTATCAGAGACCTAAAAAACAACAACACATTGTAATACAGCTGTGGGCAATGTTAACAGCATGCTGGGCTGCACAGGTAAGGGGATAAGCAGTAGAAGTCAAGAGGTGATCCTATCATTGTACAGGTCACTGGAGCAACCTCACCTGCTATACTGCAAGAGTTACTGGAGCCCACACCTGCGGGGGGAAACTGCAAGATGCTGGAAGCAGTACTGCGTAGTGCAATCAAGATTGTCCATGTTCTAGGGGGCAAGAAATATTAGGAAAGGTTGAAGGACTTAAACATGTACACCCTCAAAGAAAGGAGGGAAAGGGGTGACATGATTAAGACACACAACCACCTGCACTGGACAAAATAGGGTGGACACCAAGGAACTTTTCTCCTTGACTTCAAATATATCCTTTCCATCCCCCAACCAACTATTTGCAACCCTAACACACCTCCCCCCCAAACATCCAAACACTATCTTAAAATATATTATAACATGGGTAAGAGAAATACTGTACTGTGAATGGTGGAAGCCAGTCACATGACCATGCTGTTATCCCAACACAGCAGCACAGGTCAGAAAAGCTTTTAACTTTCTGAACCTCATTACTTTGTTCTAAAAAAAAAACTCAGGAAAGCCATGTTATAGTTGCAATAAGGCATTCCAGGGTGTGCATAATTGAGGGATAACAGCAGTTCTTGGGTGCGTAAGCCTTTGGCTTCGCCTCGGGCTTCACATCATGAAGTGTGCCATTATCCCACAATAACACACACCCTGTCATGCTTTTTGCATAAATATTTCCTCCTAACACAATCTGCCTTCCTCCACAGCTGGTTACCATATTGTAGGAGAAAAAACACTTGCTTGTGCCATGCAAAATTATTCCAGCAAGTCACCTCCCATCCTGCCATCCTGGTCGCACCCGTTTATTCCACCACCCCAAGACACAAGTAGCAAGGATCTTCAAGGCAACTGGCACAAACCACTATCCTTCACAGCTGGCCACCTTTATTGAGTAAACATACTCTCATGAGCTCCATAGAAATCCAGCTGATCACAGGATCAGCTGTGATTCTACGGCTGCAGAGCAAGCATGTTTATTCATTACAAAGCAGCCAGCCATGGAGGAGGGCAGGTTGTGATTGTCGCCTTGGAGTGTCTTACTACTTGAGTGCTGGGGGGGGGGAATATAGAGTGCTGCAAGAGTGGGTTGCTGGGATGACTTGCTGGAATATTTGCATAGTGCAAACAAGCACTTTTTGTGTATCAACACAGTGGCCAGCCATGGAGGATGGCAGGTTATGATTGTCGCCTTGGAATGTCTTACTACTTGGGTGCTGGGGGTGGAATATAGAGTCCTGCAATGGTGGGTTGCTGGGATGACTTGCTGGAATATTTGCATAGTGCAGACAAGCACTTTTTGTGCATCAACACAGTGGCCAGCCATGGACATGAGTGTGTTATGCAGGTCATCCATCATGTGGGGAAGTTATATTTAGTAATATTGGCCCCTATGCACAAAAGTGCACAAGGCACGCAACTATGTGTCGTAACCATGGCACGCAGCTACGCTCCATGTAGCCCATACAATCAACATGGCATGCACCAACAGGGGTATGCATGATGTGAACCGTAGGGGCAGGACAGCATTGTATGCTAAGCATAGCAAGCAGCAGGATGAGGTGGCCCTAGGATACATGACCCCACCAAATAAGGGCAATGCAAACACCCCCCTGCATGCCATGGAAGCGAATGCAGTGCAGAGAACTGATAAGCACACCAAGGAGGAGAGTGGAGCAAACACAGATTGGCAGGCCCAACACTGAAGTGACTATGAATGAGCATTGAAAACAGAGGGGGTGGGTGTGCCAGGGGGCTGGACACAGGGTGGCACACATCCATGTGCACCAATCTTTACCGGCAGGCAGGTTGCCACCATAGTGCATGATATAAGGGTGAATTACAGCTGCTTGTATGGTGTACGGTTCCTGTCCACACCACCGGAGGTCAAAGCACAGCTGTGGCTGGACATTCAGACCACTGTGAATGCTGCTGGACTGGAAGCCCCTGAATGCTCATTGCCATTAAGCACAAGTGGCACAACCTGTGGGCCTCCATCAAGAAGAAGGTTGCTGCAGTGGTGCAGGCCAGCCAGAGTGGAGGGTCGGGGGGGCATATGGGCATCTGCCATGACATCACTGGAGCAGATAGTGGCAGAGGTACTTATGGACGCTGGTGTCCACAACATGGAGGAAGGCATGGACACATTTGGAGTTAAGCATGCCTGGCCATGATGTGAGGCACCACTGGCTACATAGGTGTAACTGGCTAATCGCTGTGCATGCCACCAACAGATGCTGTGACAGGGGGCCCAATAAGAGTCCAAACACACCCCGATACACAGAACCCATGCCCACTGCAGAACCAAGGGGACATACCAGTGCTGGAGGAGCACTTGACAGTTAAGTACCATGGGGATGCATGACTGCAGGCATGTACACCCATGGGGTGTAGGGACACAGAAATAACCCATGTACATCATCCACTGGCTTGGATCATGAGATGGAGACAAAGGTGGGCACGAAGATGGAGGTGGAGTCCACAGCACCACTGCAAGAGGCAAGCACACAGTGTACAGGTGGGCATGCGGCACAGCCATGCAGTGGCATGCAACACAACATGGCTGCAGAGGCACCCAGCGCACAACCCAGACAGCCATGACATGCCCTACACCCTTGCAAATGCCAGCGGGTGCCCAGTCAGGGCACCATGCAGTCACCGCAACCCAGACACATTACCCTGTCAGCGGTGATGAGATCCCATCCACACAGCTGCCCACACACACACCATGCCCACCAAGAAGGCAGGCCTACATGGATGCCTATTACAGAGAGCTCAGACAGCTGGAGCTGGACCACTTGATGGTACAAAAGGTGCAAATACAGATGCAATCAGGGCGTTGACAGCCGAGGTCCTGGGACATCTGTCATAACAATTGAGAGGCTAGCTGATGCATGGGTCAGTCTCCTGGAACACCTGTGGGTACACCATATGCAGCACCATGCACAGTCATGGTTGCCACCCCCACGGCCTGCCAGCATGTCCACACAGGTGTCCCCACATACCACTGGCAGACATTGGCAACAGCATGCTGCTGGGATTGGACCGGACAGCGGAGGCCAGGCCATGCCTGAATGGCAGCAGGCAGCTGTGCAATAGGACACCACACAGCACCATGGGTACTTATGGCTCCGGAGCCACTGGGTGTGGGCCCCAGTGATGTGGATGGCATGGGGATGGCTATTTCCCAGACACAACACAGCAACAAATGTGCCTCACACAAGCAGGATGATGCACACAGGGAATAAGACATGAGACTGAGGCCACCAGGTGACTAGGAACATGGTCCTCATGACACTTCCAAGTGTCGCAGGATGATCAGCAGGGCCTTTAATGGGGACACAACATTGCACTGACCATGGACCATAGCAGAGTCATGCCCCCAACACACAGTTACCCCCCTGGCAGTGATGTATCCAAAAACGGATGGCAACATGTCTAGAGGGACATGTGGCACAGAGCCACACATGGATGCCCATGGTATGGGCCCTGCATTGTGATGCAAAGCCACAGTCATACTGTGCACATGGCAGGGCCGCCAATATGGCACTACATGCTGCATGGCCTGGTGATGGCCAGGAGTGCATCATACAGCACGGGGTGCATCACAGGTAGCCCTTCCCACCCCACCCCCACTGCAGCTGCACTTAGGTCATGCTGTCATTATCGTGCAGTCCACTGCCAGCAGTGACGTGGTGGACCAAGAGATGCATATGCCCATGGCCAGTGCAGCTATGGTGCTGGATGGCACATTGCATCAGGTGTGGAAGGAACCTGTGACCAATGCTGCATGGGTGGCATATCCGGCTGTGATCATCACCTCCCATTGGGGGGGGGGTGGGCCACCATCATCATCTGCAAATGTTCCCAGTTGTGGGTGGGGAGACATCAGTACATTGCTGTGTACTGCCATGTTATGCAGCATGGCACACAGAGTGAATACACAGCATGCACATCCAGAGGCAAGCAGGATGGGGCCACTGGTGTGGTCCAGACAGTGGAACCGCATCTTCAGGAGCGCAAGCACATGCTCCATCATATTCCTGGTCTTCCTGTGTGCATGGTTATAGGCCTCCTCTGCTTCTGTCTGTGGTGTGGGTATAGAGGTCATTAGGTATGGCCTCAGAGGTTAGTCTTGTCACCTAAGTTGGGGCAGGAGACAGACTGTTAATCACCCTGCTGTGCTGTGCCCATAGCAGTAGCATGTTCCTAGGTGGCCACATACTCACCCAGGAGCCATCTGTCAATCTGCCTACCATGCAGTATGGCACCAAGCACAGAAGCATCCAGGATGTAAGCATTGTGCGTGGACCCTGGATACATCACATACATGTTTACAAATATGCCAGCGATATTGGATACCATCTGGCAGTTCAAGCTGTGGAACCCCTCCTTGTTCCGGTATGTCTTCTCCTCCACAGCAGCTGTCAGCATCAAGATGTGTGTGCCATCAACCACAACACACACATCGGGCATGCCATGCATGTCATAGAATGCCCTTTTGATGGCCCATTGTGCCTCAGCACCGATGGTGACTGTAATGTGGTCCCCCATGTGGTCGACCAGGGCATTCATCACCTGTCTCATGGCTCATGAGACAGCAGACTGGCATACACCCTCCACGTCACCTGTGACCCAGTGAAATAAACACATAGTATAACATGAAAGTGCACACAGCACCTTTGTCTCCACCGACAAGGCCCTGGACCTCCGTGGGACTACATTGTCGGTCACCATGGTACACAGATCCGTCACCATAACCCATGGTAATGGAAACCATTCGATGCAGTTGATGTCAGGCAGTGTGGCAGCACTGATCCTTGGGCAGAATAACTGCAGGCATAGGCTGTGGCACCAACATCGCATCTCCTCGGCATTCAAAATGTGCAGATGCATCAGTAGTCCGGGACACATCCTGCCCTCCTCACTCATGTTCCGGCCACAACTGGTGGCCCCTGTGCACTGCCTCATATAGTTCCCCCTCAACCCCAACCTGGTTTGGCATGCGCCTTTAAGGGGGCATGGCCATTGTCATGTGGCTGCCACCCTCACACATGCAGCAGATATGTGCACAGCCAGGGTTACATGAGGTTGTCACACCGTTCGTGTCCCCACCACAGTCCTGGATTCAGCAGTGGTTCAGTATGGCAGCGAATTGTTCTGCAGTAACATAGAAACATAGAATTTGACGGCAGATAAGGACCACTTGGCCCATCCAGTCTGCCCATTTCCCTACCTACTAGATAAGCTGCAGATCCTGGTTAACCAGCAGCCTACTTCTTCCTACCCCAACCCCCTAGAATTGCCTTATGACTGTCCCATGCATGCTTGAATTCCACCACTGTTTTTGACTCCACAACCTCCTCCGAAAGGCTGTGCAATACATCCACAACCCTCTCTGTGAAAAAATTCTTCCTTAAATTACCTCTGAGCCATCCTCCCTCTATCTTCAAATTGTGCCCCCTTGTTCTTGCACACCTCTTTTTTTTGAAAGATGCTACCCTCTTGGACTTTGTTGATTCCCTTGAGGTACTTGAAAGTTTCTATCATGTCCCCCCTTTCCTCGAGGCTATACATATTAAGCTCCTTAAGTCTCTCTTCATATGTCTTCCGGTGCAGACCCTGCACCATTTTAGTTGCCCTCCTCTGGACAGCTTCTATCCTGTCTATGTCTTTGTGGAGATTGGGTCTCCAGAACTGCATGCAGTACTCCAGATGGGATCTCACCATCTGTCCGTGCAGAGGGATAATAACTTCCTGTTTTCTACTGGTGATGCCTCTCCCTATGTATCCCAGTATCCCCCAGCCCTTCTTGCTGCCCTCTCACATTGCTTATCCACCTTTAGGTCATCTGATATGACTACCCCCAGGTATCTTTCCATTTTTGCTGTTGTTAGTAACTCACCCCCCATTGTGTACTCTTCCCTGGGTTTTTGTTTCCCAGGTGCATTACCTGCACTTCTTAGCATTGAATCTAAGCTGTCATACATTTGACTATTCCTCTAACCTTGCCAAGTCCCTTCTCGTCCTTTCCACCCCACCTTGTGCATCAACTCTGTTGCAGATCTTTGTGTCATCTGCAAAGAGACATACTTTTCCTTCCAGTCTCTCTGCAATGACACTTATAAAGACATTGAAAAGGACCGGTCCTAATACTGAACCCTGCAGTACTCCACTAGTAACCCCCCTTTCTTCAGAGTGGACTCCATTTACTATTACTCTCTGTGTCCTATTCTCCAGCTAATTCTTTACCTAGGCTGTCATCTTGGGACTCACTCCCAGGCTGGCTAACTTGTATATTAATCTTTTGTGTGGGACTGTGTCAAATGCCTTGCTAAAGTCTAGGTAGGCCATCTCTACAGCCCCTCCCTGATCTACTATTTTGGTCACCCAGTCAAAGAAATCTTTCAGATTCATCTGGCATGACCTTCCCTCTGTGAATCCATGCTGCCTTGGATCCTGTGCCCCTCTGGCCTCTAGATACTCAACAATTCTTTCCTTCAGAAGTGATTCCATCATTTTCCCTATCACTGAGGTTAAACTAACAGGTCTGTAGTTTCCTGTTTCTGCCTTGCTCCCACTTTTGTGAAGGGGAATCACATCTGCCCTCCTCCAGTCCTCGGGCACCATCCCATCCTCCCATGATTTGTTAAAGAGGGTAGTCAGTGGTGTCACTAGTTCTACCCTTAGTTCTTTTAGGATTCTGGGATGAATCCCATCAGGCCCTATTGCTTTGTCCACCTTCAGTTTTAAGAGTTCTTTCGGAACCCTTTCTTCTGTAAATGGGCTGATATCAACTTCTGTATCCAGAGTGTTTCTACTGTTTGTTTTAGGTACCTCCCCCTCTTCATTTGTAAATACTGAGCAAAAATATTTGTTTAGTATCTCTGCCTTTTCACAGTCACCCTCCGCCCACTCTCCCTCCACTTTATTAAGCCTCACTGTCCCTCCCTTGGTCTTCCTTCTCTCCTTGATATACCTATAAAAGGTTTTATCCCCCTTCCAAACTGAGTTGGCTATCTTTTCCTCGGTTTGGGCCTTTGCTGTTCTGACTGCCTTCCCAGCTTCCTTTTGCTTTAACTGATACAGTTCTCTGTCCTGCTCCTTCTCTGATTCCTTGTACTTCCTGAATGCTTTCTTTTTCTCTTGAACCTTCACTGCCACTTCCTTTGAGAACCATAGTGGTTTCTTACATCGTTTTGTTTTGTTTATTTGCTTCACACAAAGGCTTGTTACCTCTGTGATGGCAGTTTTTATTATTCCCTATTGTTCTTCCACCCCTCCATGGTGGCTGTACAGGGTGTCTAAGGACACCTACAACGATCGTCACTCAGGTAGCACTCTGTGGCGGGCAGAGGGCAGTGAGCAGGTAAGTGGCAGGGCTTCTGTCTTACTGTGTCACGATGTCGTGCATGGTGTATATGCCTCATATTGCATTCACTGTCCATGTCTCACCATGCAGGATCTCCAGGGCCATTCTTATTGGCTTGTCCTTTAGTGGGTGGAGCAGCCAGATGGGGCACCATGGATTGTAGTATCTGTGAGGTGTGGCTGGGGCCAGAAGCAGTGGAGGCTCAAGGGCCTGCTATACCTGTTCCAGTGTGTAGTGGACAGTACAGTGCACTACCTCACCAATTGCTTGGTCCTATCACGGGTGGTCATGCCATCCCAGGTAGATGTGTGTGTGGAGGTGGGGGTGAATGCCCACAGTTGCCATGTCTGGGCATTATCCTATTGCGCCCTATTGTACAATTGTCACATATGTGTTACTTATGTTTTGAAGAGGTACAGGGTTCCCATCCAGTGCTTTGTGCTCGTACCTGAGGACATGGGGATGGACATTGAGGAGGATTCCCCACCAGAGGAAGTGGTCATTGGACATACATGCATCGGAGCACGTCAGGACTGCTAATTGCAGGGTTTGGCCCACTGTAACGGCCCAGTGTTTGTTGTCCCCATCCTTCCCCCAGACCCACATGCATCCCTACTGGGCCCACAGCCTTCCAGTGGTTTGGTTCCACATCCAGTGTTGTCTGCAACCCTTCCCTGTATGCCTATGATCCCTTGTTGCTTCCCTGTCCCCCACATGGGATTTGTCATTGTGTACACATCTGTTTCTGAAGTTAATAAACATGTTGTCTTGTATGCCTTTGTGATTTATTGGCTTTGGTGGGTTTGGTGGCTGTTCTGTGTCTTCACCATCATGGCAGGTGCTGCAGATAGGCCCTGCAGTCCTGTCAGTGGATGGAGGTGGCATGCATCACCCAAGACGCTGTTCTATGTGTGGCAGGGGTCGTGTTGAGCTTAACTTTTAGGACAGTGGCACAGGTGCAGCAGACAGCCACCACTGGTGCTGTGCCTTGTCGGCCATATGTATCTTTATGGTGAGATGGGTCGTGTGTGTGCATCGTGGCTATGTAACTCATGCAGGGAGCACTTGTGTGTGTCACCCTATTTGGCCATTGCCACTGTGGGGCACCATGCCTGTGTGTGCAGTCATGTGCGCCATTGCCCTTTGGGCTCACCATCCAGTATCAGCGTGCACCACTACAGCAGCCCTCACCCTGTTGTAGTTGTCCACACCAGGGCCCATGCAGCTGACCATCGCACATTGCTAGATGCATATGTGTGCTGTCCCCATATGCACCTCCCTGCATGGCCAAGCCTCTGAGCAGTGGTTGCACGTGCCACCTGTATAGTGTTCCATGTCTGGCATGTGTGGGTCCTGGCACACATTTTGTGCATGTCACCTAGGCATGCACTGCACTCGGAAGCTGCGTATCACCCTATGTGGGTGGCCTGCACATGTCTGTGTGTCTCACATTGCCTTCATGCATAGGCCCCACTGTTTGGGTGCTGGAAGGGAGGAGGGTGGTCAGGACTGCAGACAATGGATGGAGGATGATATACATGTTTAATGTCCAGGGTGGAAAAGAAGATTAGCAATGGTGAGAGAAGGGTGCTGGTGAAGTTTTTGGTTTTTTTATAATATTTATTTGAGATTAAGTAATAGTTACTGAATACAAATTGTCCCCTATTCAGGAAGAGCTCCCAAATACTAAGGATCCCTACTATTCATGGCACTCGGGGAAATACTGTTTGGTGCTTGCAAACCACTTCTGACAGGCCTTTTCTGCCATTATTTTCTACATATCTATATATCAGTAGTGCACATGTGGCCTAGTATATGTCAGAAGAACAAAACAAAGCCATGGAGTACATATCCAGGAACATATCCATAAGATAGTTAACAAAAAGACAGAAAGCCAACTTAGGGCACACTTAATGGACATACATGATTCAAGCCTGAAGGAAAGTTAATGGGCTTGGAGCACATAACAGCTCTGAAACAAGGAGGTAACAGATTATAAATTCAGCTGTAAAAAGAGAGCCAGAAGGGATCTTTAACTTTAAATGTCTTAAACACAGCAGGTTGAATGATGAGTTTGACTTAAAACTTTTCCTTTTAGTAGGTTCAGTTATTTCATATTTAAATGAAATTAATTGGGTATTTTTATTTTCTGGTTATCACCATGTGCCCTTTTCTTCACCCATTATAAGCAAAGTGATCCCTCATTACAGTACATGTGGAAGCATGGGGCACCATAAATTATTTTAGAAAAAATCCTTGCAGCTCATGATTTTCCTTCCTCTTTTGCCTATTGTAAACAAATAGCGTTTAAGACTGATTGCAGATTTTTTATGTAGTGCAGGGTTTCTTCACCTCCTTGCTTTCCCTTCCCCCAAATAATCCTCCCTTTTGGGCACACTTTGTCTTGAACCACATCACAACTACCTTCTCCCTTCCCCATTCCCATATTGTATCCAAAAAGCTTTTCCCTCTTTTTGTCTTATGCTACTGCCCCCTACCGAACCTGTTTCTCTAGCACCATATGACCACTACTGTATCATTTTATAGTAAGCACTTTAATCAGCTTGCACTATAACAATACTGTTTAAATTGGAATACATGGGTGTCTTTGCAGTTTGCTTGCTTTTCACGTGTGCAGGGATCTGAGATATCCCTGGTGAGCAGATTGCTCTTAAAATAGTCCAACAATATTACTCTAGCTTTATAATTGGATCTCACCATTGTCATCCAGAGCACCTGCCATCTGCATTCTGAAGTTTCAAGCTTGCAGAAAGAGACTAAAATACCTCCTTCAAAACATACAAACAGATAAACCCTATGCAGGACTTCAAGCTGTTTCTTCTGTTATTAACTGAATCTGTGAGCCTCAGGAATCTTTAGAGTTGGTGTAACTTAGCCTACCCAACCCACGATTACATAAGCATCCCCCTTTCCAGCTATTTCAGAGACTTTAGGTGAGTGCTATTTTGTAGTAACTAAGAAGTGCTAATGTGGTAGGTTGGGGGCCAGGTAGTTTGGGACCAGCAACCACTTTTCCATATGTGTACCTGTTCTTTTGGGTGGCCTTCCCTTGATCAATTTTTATGGGATAAAGTTAGGATTTTTGCTCATTATATGATCGATCCAGGAGACTTATCTGTCCCTAGAATAGGGTGGATCTCTTGTTCAGTAAATATGTTATTCTCTCCACTTTATATATGTGGTTAACAGTGCCTCTCCATTCCCTAATAGATGGAATGTCCAAAGTAAGCTATTTCTGAGGTTGTTTTTTTTTTCAGGACATTATGTATACACCAAACCTGTAGTTGATGTGAACCTCCTTGCAATCTCTTGGATACTGCAACAGCAGATTTAGTGCATTATTGAGGACAAGCTCTCTCAGCATAACTTCACCTATCTGCCTCTGTGTTGATAACCCTGGTCTCTCCAAAGAATCACCAGCAATGTAGTTCCTGTGTTAGTGTGCAATGCAGTGTAATAATGAATGTCTCAAAGTACCTGACCAGTTGTTTCCAGTCATAATCCCTCTACATATGGGAGGTCATAGTTCTGTTTGATTTCTCAGTAGACCTTCTGCCACTTCTGTTCTCTTAGGGCCTGTCCTATTTCTGCTGCTGACTGCTGGGCTACTGCTAATGCAGAGTTTTTCCTGGGTTGCTGAAGGGCTGGATATAGGTGTGAGTAAATGGATAGCATTGCCACCTCAAAGGTATTATGTGCATGCCTGGACTAGTATTGATCTGTGTTCCATCTCCCTAACCTACCGAGACAGGTTCAGGAGGTAGCTTTATATATGGAGGTATCTAAAGAAGTCAGGTCTCTGAACGCCATATTTGTTATGGAGGTATTCAAAGGAGGTCACCGACCCCTCTGCCACCAAGTGGAATATGTATATGAGGCCTGATCTCCCTCATATTTTATATCTATAGTATAGCTTTGCTTTGTGTAAGTCCTCTATGTGAGATATGGGGCATGTCAGAATTAGGTAAAACTACTAGGATGCTTAAAAAATGAGTTTTTGAACTCACATCTGCAATTCAAACAAATGACCAGAAGTTTAGCATTGCAAGGTACTGGGAAGAGAAAGATCAATCCATCCCCTCTTTGAGTTTTTTTTGCCTGGAGAGAAAGTTTACAGATAGAGGAAGTGGTAGTTGGGACTGTAATTTAGTAGAGAGGAAAGACAGGTGGATACAAAGATTCAGAGCTTTGTCCCCATTACATGGATTTAATGAATCTATATATTGGACACCGGCATTATTGGACTTGTTTCCTACTGTTATGATGTTGCAAACTGCTGTATTGCTGTCATTTTATTAATATTGCTGATGATAGTATTTTTTTATGTTTACATTTTGTGTTTTTGTTGGTCAGAGCATTATATGTCTTTTTAATGAAAGGTATGCACACTCTGACCTTTTGACCACCATATATAATATTTTCTGTACTTTGATTTTGTCATGCCTGCTGCCTAGTCTGGGCATTGGTAGTTGAGGAACTATATACACTTCACTTTATAATGTTCACTGTTTTGTAGCCTGACCCCACCAAGCCTTTGTTGTGTTGTGTCTGAACAATTTAAGCTGATTGTAAATATCTTTTACAGCATCTGTTTCTAATTAGAAGGTTTAAATTAGTTTTAAATTCCAACCTGGTAATAATGTTTGACATGTCTGACAACAAGAATTTGAAGGCTGGGGTCTGCTTGGGCATCTATGAGCCATAAAGGCTTGGGGCTTGCTATCTGAGAGCACTAGGTGCTCATCCTAAGGTGCTCAGTGTGACAATTTATTTATTTATTTGTTTTATTTATTTCACATTCGGATTAATACCTTTGAACCAGGCCTTGTTTACAAAGGTTCCAAGTCAGAGAGAGACAATACAATACAATACAATACAATACAGCGGTTACAGATCAAGTAGGAGGAATAATAATCAAATAAGAATGTTTGCTGGGATAAAGTTGTTGACAAAGAATGAGCATATTACACGATTTCAAATGAAAGCAGAGTTACCACTTGAAGGATGTGGCAATAAACAACACTTATTCAGTGTGGTACAGACCTTGTGTTAGTGCCAGTTATTAAGGTATGAGGGGCCTACAGGTGACATGGAAGGAGGAGCAGGAGCAGCCAGAGAAGGCATTGTCATGGTATAGTCAAATGAGCAAGGCAGAAAAGTGTGGGTAGAAGGGAAAGGGAAGGGGTAGGAAAGGGGGGGAAGGAGGTAAGGAGGGTAGGTCAGGTGTGAGAAGGGTGGTAAAGATGGAGTGAGAGTTGGCCAAAGGTAGCTGATGGCATGTTAATAGTGAGTCTTTTGGCTAGCTAGAGTTATGTATTGCAGAAACAAGCATTTTCAAGTGCAAGGTGCGAGCAGAGCCCAAATTTGAATTGACTGAGTTTATCACAGTCATGGAGCACAAAGTGCAGGTTATTGAAACATTTGAGTCCTCAATATGAGATGGATTTCTGAGCCAGTGTGGTGAGCTTGAAAGGCACTAGGAGCCCACCTTTAGCTGCACTTCTAGTATTGACACTGGAATGCCCATATTTTAACATGGAGGAGGTTGAGTCATGGGTTTGGCCAAGTAACATTTTTTTTTACCAGCAGGTAGGTCTTGTACTGGGCCCTGGATTCAAGGGGGAGCCATTCAGTTTCTTTGTATAGGGTACAGGAATGGGTGAGATCGTTGGCCCCTAGGACCAGACAGCACACCTTGCTGAGTAATGTCATGACCCTCTTTAATGCATTGTAAGAGGCAGAGCCATAGATGACGAAGCCATATTCTATGGTGGATAATACTAAGCAGCATGTCATGAGCTTTAAGGCATCCAGGGTCATGGACTGTCTGTGGCAATATAGGATACCCAGTTTTGTATTCGCCATTTTAACCACGTGGTCTATGTGCTTAGAGAAGGTGAGGGTGTCGTCTAGGTGAACACCTAGATATTTAAAGGTGGATACTTGTTCCAGTGTGTCCACTATGGAGCTATGAATCAAGAGTGGACAGAACTTTTTTTTTACTCTGAGGGGCAGTGAAGAGCATGTTTTTCATCTTTTTATAATCGAGCAGCAGTTTGTTCTTAGCTAACCATTGCTCAAGTCCACTGAAGTTATCTTGCAGCTCAGCGGTGATTGTGGTCAGCTGTTTGTCAGATACTGAGATGACCGCATCATCAGCATATAGTACTGAGTGTGCTGTGCAGTTAGAAGGTAAGTTGTTGATGAATAAACTAAAGAAGAGTGGCCCAAGGATGTATCCTTGGGGACTCCTAGGTTCACTTCCCTATTTTCTGAGATCTGGCCACTAATTCTCACACATTGTGTTCTGTATGAGAGATAACTGCAGAACCAGGCAATGTGTCTGTGGATAGGCCAGTAGATAAGAAGCAGTTTAGTAGCAGGTGGTGATTAATGGTATCAAATGCCTTTGTGAAGTCTATAAAGATAGACCCCACAGTGTGACCATTGTCAAGAGCATCATAAATCTGAGAGGTGTAATCAATTAGTGCTGTGTGGGTTGAGTGTTTTTTTCTGGAACCCATGCTTTTGGTTACAGAGAAGGTTATTTTTGTCCAGGTATTTGGTTAGTTGGTCTGTGACCACTCACTCCAGGGCTTTGGAAAGGGGGGTAGAATGGAGATAGGTCTGTAACTGGAGAGGTTTGTTCTATCCCCTGATTTAAAAACTGGGGTGACAAGTGCTCCTTCCACTTGTCAGGGAACACATCAGTTCTAAGTGAGACATTAAAGATTTTTGAGAGAGGGTCAGCAAGTTTTTTGAGGGTAAAGGCTATCATTTTCAAGTCTACTTGGTCGTTCACCATCCTAGTCTTTCCTAGAACCCGCTTGACATAAATGATTGTCTCTGACCGGGTGACCAATCTGAAATAGAAAGGAGGGACTCCGTTGCTACAGGGAGCTTGCTTGTTTGCTTTGGGGAGTTCATCTTGTGATGCCTGACTGAGGTAGTCACAAGGGAGCACAGAGCTTAGGTAGGTGAATGCTCAATTGAAAGCATCTGCAATATCCCTTGGTTCCTGGAGGGTCTTTGAGTCTGTTAAAATAAGGTCTGGTGGCACTCTGGACGTCTTTCCAGTAAGGAATTTTACACAGTCCCAAACATTCTTCCCACGGCCTCAGTTTCTGGTCAGAAGGTCCTTGTAGTAGGATGCCTTGGTAAGCCAAATAAGCTTTGAGCACTTATCATGTGCAGCCCTATAGGCAGTGCCTTGTGCCATAGGTTGTCGCTTACATGCATGAGCTCAATGAGGGAGCCAGTGACCCATAGGTTAGCTGAGCCTTGATCCTTGTTAGTCCTAAAGGGTGAAAAGATATCACAGGCCTTGGTGAAAGCCTGTATGAAGAATTCAAGGGTCTGGTTGCTGCCCACAGTGGTTTCTTGTGGTGACCAATCAATGAGCCTCAGATGTAGTTTGAAGGCATCAAGCTGCCCTCCTCTGAGCTTGCAATTTCTCTTGACCATTGGAGGACACTTTGTGAACTTGTTTGTCCAGGTGCACAAGACTGGGGAGTGATCACTGAGGGAGTCAGGTAGGACTGACATCTCAATGATGTAATCTGGGCATGAGGCGAGGAGCCAATCTATGAGTGAACTTGCACCCATTTTATTGTTATATCTGGTTGCCTGCATTACCCTCTGAGTCAGGTATAGGCCAGATATCTGGTCCCTGGACATAGAGGCATCCTGTGATTGCCAGTTTGTATTGAAGTCCCCTAGGATGACTTGCTGTCACTTATGCTTGAGCTGTTCTTGGTTACTTATGAACTGCTCAAACCTGATGGTGCATTTGTCTGAGGGTATGTAGATGGTGGAGAGTAGTAGAACTTTATTTTGTCATCCTATGCTGAGCTTAGTGGTTAGTATCTGGACTTCCTTTGTATTCAGGTTGCTTGGTAGTAGTTACCCTCTGATGTTCCTCCTAAGGTATCCCAAGCAACTGCCCCCCCCCACCCCCCACCCCTATTTGACTATCTGGTCTTGACAGAAAATGATATAACTATACAGAGCAACTGTCACACCACTGACCTTAGGTGAGAGCCACGTCTCAGTTAATGTGATAATGTCCAGTTTGGTTACCTCTACCCAGGCTTGGAATTGAGGCAGCTTAGGCAGGAGGCTGTCTATGCTTAGTGAGACAATCTTAAGTTGGCCAAACTCTGTGTGTTTACAAACTGGGGTCCTGGATTGGGGTTCCCATTTCTTGATATTAGTAGCATTATCTAATAGTTCTTCTCTTCCATTCCAAGCCAAAATAAATAAATCCAGGGACTATTGTCTTTGTTTTAGGTTGCTTGGGGTGAAATTAGGGAGTTGGGTATGACTGTAGAGTAGGACAGCTATTGGGAGATAGTGTGGTGTCAGCATTTTAAAGGTTTATGGCTGTTCTTTAGATGCAATAGACTGGAGGGGTACTGTAATTGTTCCACTTGAAGTGACGTTTTGATGCAGGGGGCTCCTGTGTGCATAAGAAGGAGCATGAGTGAAGTTTTATTCTCCCTGCATCTGACAGCTCCAAAATAGGTGGCAAGGAAATACAGTGAAAGTAGCATTTGTATGGGGGTTTGCATCTTACTGATTTAGCATGAAGAAAGGACTACCCTGGGAATAGTGGGCTGGTAGTGTAACCCCCAGTCTTGTTGGTTGGCAATCATTTCCAGTTAGGTGAGCCCTGATCAATGTGGTCCAAAATTTGTCTGTGGTCTGATTCCAGATGTGGGGAATGCCTCGACTATGTATCGTACTTTGTGGAGGAGGGATGGCTATGTCAGAAGTCAGCAAAGAAGTTGTATGTTGACAGAATTAGGATAAGGATTGCAGGAACCAAGCATACAATTGTACTCCCAAGATAGTGTAGTGATCATGGTGCTCACCTCTGGTGTAGAGAGTCACAGGTTCCAATCCAGACAGGACAGAATGTGGAAGTATCAAGGGATATTACCAGAAAATTGGGTAGCCAGGAAGATGAAATGGCCATACAAGAGGTAAGAAGAGGCTAGAGAATGAATCAGAGTATTGAGGAGCAGGATAAGTAGCAATATGCTCAAGGGCGACTTCTAGTAGTGACGTAGTATAACAAACTAATGGGAAAGTGAGGACTTAGGTTCTGCTAGGCACATAGTCATGTGACTGGTCACATGACCCCTATGAGGTATAAATGAAATGCCAGTCCAGGGTGGGAGGGTGAGGAGTGGGTGGGGCAGTCGATAGGAAGAGTCGATGGGCTAACACAGTAAGATGGTGTGCACAAGCTTCAGCACAAAGTCACATGACTGATCACATGACCCCTATGAGGCATAAATCAAATGTCAACTAGGGTGGGTGGGGCAGTCGATGTGAAGCATTGATGGGCTAACACAGTAAGATGGTGTGCACAAGCTTCAAGAGTGCTGAGGGGCACTGTTTTCCAATACCTTGTTTTAGTGTGTTACAGGCTGCTGTGTGTTGCTGGCTGCTCTGTGGGAGGTAAAATGGAGGAGTCTTGTGTCAGTGTGTTGCAGACTTCTGTGTGTAGCTGGCCGCACTGTGCGAGGTAGGATGCCACTCTGTTGCATGTCATCACTCACTGATGCTTTGAGTCAGCAAGTTGCTCATAAGGAGTGGCTGGTCAGCACTGAGCCAGTACACTTTTCTGGCAGAGAGATGGATTTGGAAGATTTTAATTATCTCTGTGAGGGCTGAGCATGTTTTGGGAAATGCTTCATTCTGAAACCTGTCAGTAAAACTTTTTCAAGTGGTGTGAGTATTTTGAGAATTCTTGTTAGATTGCCACATAATGAATTTTTGTGATTCAATGACTGAGATGTTTGAATGAAGGATTTCCAGTGGAACTAAGATGGCGAGAGTCTAGGCTCACTGCAACAAGTTCTGTCCTCCTCCTTCTGACACAAAATGTGTGTCAAGCGTTCCCCGAGAATGAAATGAGCAAGTATTTTCAAATTTAAACTAACGGTTGCACAAGAACTTCTCCTAGTGCAGTAAGATGGAGAATGGACCTGTGAACTATGACACCAGTCAAACAAATGGAGAAAAACAACAAAATTACGAGTACTTCCAAGCATTTAACTAAATCGGTGAAACAACAAGAGACCCTAACTAGACTGAGCGTGAACATTGGAAGTAAAAAGAAACTTACTGAACTAGACAAAAAAGCTCAGACTCCACCAAAGAAATCACTACAGGAGGCACAAATGCCAGAAGCGACAACTAAGGATTTAGCCAGAGGGTCACAACCTAACACGGCCCCAATCTTTTGGAAAAAAGGTGAAGGAAGAAAAAAGAAACCTGAAATTACCAAAACCCAGGACAAGACACAAGCCATCAGATAAGGGAAAGAACAAACTTGATAAAAAGAAGGCTTGAGGATGAATGAAGAAGAATTAATGGCTACTAGGGTTCAATGTAATATAGGTGATCGCAGAATAGAGTTTACCATTTGGGTGAGTGTACATCACCGAAAATGAATTTATGCAATTCACACCCATGGTGAATGGCAAGAGGGTGCCTGAGATCTACAGATTTCTATTTAATGCACCCCCTACTAAAGGATTTTCAACTCCATGGGGGTGCATGTCAGGGGGTGAAATACTTAAAAACAAAACAAACCACCTGCCAGCAACAAAAAAAAAAAACTCACCGGGCTGGGCCCGAACCCTGCACCTCCCAACAGACCACTCTCCATACCATTCTAGTGGACCAGCTCAGCAGCTGCCCACCACACACCCTCCCACATACCTTCCTTCCCCTTCCTCCCCCCCACACAAGTGTGTGCATGTGCACACGCGTATGCTTCCCATTGACCTACCTCACCCACCCAGGTATCTGGTCACTACCCTGTCAGATAGCCATGATCACAGGCACCATAACTGAATCACCATTTTTGTAAGCATTCAATTGCAATCGCCATGTTCACTGGATACTGGCTACTAGTACAACAGAGGGAGATAATGAAACCCACGAAAGGAAAACAATAAATGGAAATTATACCATGAAGGTAAAGGAAGGACTACAGAAACATCCACAGCAGAACAAAAACATGAATGAGGTATGTCAGCCAGTTATTTTCCAAAAAAACACTAACTAATACAAATGGTGAAAATGTAAATGAAATAGTGCAAGTTACAGTGAAGGCATGGAGGGGATCAGGCAGCTAAAGATATGAGCTTTAAAACCCCTAATAGTATAAATAAGAGGGAGGCATCAAACAACCCAGACTTTAAAAGTCACAATATTGAAATGGAGGAAAATAAGAATTTGGAGGTAAAAATAGTGAGCCAACAAACATGTACAGTACCTCAACCTCTGATTCAGTGCTTGAGTTAATTGCAGTATTGCAACAAGACAAACTGGAAAAATGCTAAAATAAGTACCCCACCTGGCAATACACACACTTTTAAAAAAGGGTATAGATCCTCAGTGCCTGATATTGATTCATCCAATGAATCAGCAAGCCAGAGATAGGGAGGTAGCCCCCACCCACCCTTTGGCCAAAGCTATTATGAACCAAATAACCAATTTAACTGCAGAAATGGCCAAAGCAAATAGTGCTTTGGAGAAGACGGAGCTATTCCAGTCCACAGTTACTGAACAAAAACCAACAATTAAGACAAGAGTTAAAAGAAACACAAACTAGAATCTCTGTTTTGAATGATGACCAACTGCTGTTAAAAAGAGCAGTATTGATGCTGGGGCAAGCCAACAACATTTTTAAAGAAAAACTAACAGACTTTGAGGCCCCATTAAGGAAAAAAAACATCAGAATCATAGGGGCTTCTGAGACCTGGGACCAAGAGAAACCACTACAGGAGGCCTTAAAGATAATAATGGATGAATACCCAGGAATACAAAAAGAAAAGTTACATCCCAACATCGACAGAATACATAGAGTATGTAGACCAGAAAACAAACAGCAGGGCTCAGCAAGACCAATAACGATCATAGCAAAATTTTTCAAATCTCTGGAAAAGGAAAATCTGATGTCTGCGGTGTATAAACGAAAAAGAATTTCAGTAATGGGTGCAACAATTTCAACTTTTAATGATCTCCCACAATATATACTGGAGGAAAGGAAGAAGTTTGTCCATATAAGAAGAAGGTTATGGGACAAAGGACATAAAGCCACAATGCAATATCAGGCAAAAATGAGAGTGGTTGTAAATGGAACCCTGTTTATTTTAAACACTGTACAGGAAGTAGAGAAGAAAATTTCAGAACTCCTTGGGGAATTCTGAAGAAGAAACAGCTTATTACAGAACAGTAGAGAGAAACCTGGATTTATTTATTTATTTTGGTTAGGAATGGAAGAGAAGAACTATTAGAGATAGGAAATAGAATGTCTTGTGTCATATCTTTCTTTTCAGGTTAAATGAAACCCAAGGCAGAGAAGAAAATGTCAGAACTCCTTGTGGAATCCTGAAGAAGAAATAACTTACTACTGAAGAGCACAGAGAAACCTGGATTTATTTGTTTATTTTGGCTAGGGAAGCATTGTGTCATTTTTCTTGTCAGTTTATTTCATTGCACTAATAAAAGAAAACACTAAGTATGAAACAGAAGAGGAGAGGTGGAGGGTACAAAGCAAAGAAGAGGGAGAAATGAAGGCCCTTACAAGTAAAATGGGCCCAAAAGGGGGAATAGAGAGTGTGATATGAGGTTCCTAAAGAATGGAGGAAGTGTTTTTTGAGGGGTATATTTGACAAAGTGAAAAATGGAGGGAAACATGAAAATAACATGATGACATGGAAAAGCTGGTTAGAAAACTTCAGATATTTAGAATGGAGATAAACCTGCATATATTTAGAACAGTCTCGTGTAATATCAATGGTATTCATTTCCCAATAGAGAGAGCTAGGTTACTTATTTATTTGAAAAAGTCAAGGTCTGACTCTGTAGCACTCTGTGAAACACATCTGGACAAAGGGAACATTTTAAAACTCAAACTCAAATTAATATCCAATATTTATTATTTGGAGGGAACCAAAAAAAGAGCAGGAGTAGCACTGCTGATTAAAAAAATCACCTCACTGTAAAGTTTTACAGAGTTATTTGGATAATGGAGGAAGGATAATCATACTGAAAATTCAATATCATCTAGTGGATTTTACCATTGCATCCATATATGCCCCTTTTACTGAATAGTACTCCTTTATAGCTAAGATTATAAAAGGACTAATACAAGTAGAGGGTAAAAACATAATGTTGATGGGGGACTTCAATGCCTTGCTTGAACCAAATATAGATAAAATGTCTAAAACAAATCTATATAATAGAAGACACACCAAGATTATGCTGAATTTCTTGGTAAACCAGGATATAATCAATGCCTGGAGAACATTGCATCTAACAGTTAAAGAATCCACATATAATGACAAAACAAATAATGCTTTTACCAGGATCAACTATATATTTATATCTAAAATATTGATGGATAAAATACAGAAGATAAAACATCATCCAATTATAATATATTATCCGACCATTCAAATGGTACAAATGGATATAAAAGTAATAGATCCGAAAAGAATTAAATCTGAAACATGGAGGTTTAACAATACTTTATTAACTGATCAAGAATGTATTAATACAATTAAAACTAGCAATTAAAGAATTTTGGAAATTTAACTTAGGACCAAATAAAACAATAATAAACATATGGGATCCATTAAAGGTGATTATAAGAGGGATTACAATATCTTACCAATGTTATAAAAATAGACAAGATAAAAACAAGAAAATCAAATAAATAAGGAGTTAGAAGAATTGGACAAATTAGTTACTCAAAATTATCCAAAATATAATATAGAACAGTATCAGTCAAAACTAATGAAAACATAGTTAAATAATAAAGAAGTACAAAGTAATGGAGCTAAGCTTAGGAAAATTAAATATATCTAAGGTGATTAATCTGGGAAATTGTTAGCCTCCCTATAAAAAAAAATAAACTAAAATTATAATATGTTTAGAAGACAAAGAAGAGAATTTAAAGTATAAAGATAAAGACAAAGACCTATTAAATGTAGTGATAGAAGCTTATAAAAATATCTACCAGTGAAAATATGACTATCATGAACAAGAATTAAAAATGCAAAATTAAAACAGATGACCTGTAACCTAGAACCTATAATAGATACAGAAATTACTAAGATATTGAAAGACATGCCTAAGAATAAAAGTACAGGAATAGATGGGTACACCACATAGAGGATAATGTATGGGTCACTATCGGTAACCATCTCATTAACCATTGAGCGGTTGCCATGGTGACCTTGTAAACCTGGAGAGTGAAGCTCGAGAGGTTTACATAGCCATGGCAACCTCAAGATAGTTAAACCAATTGGTTGCCGATAGCGAACCATACATTATATTTCATAGTGTATGGTTCATATAACTAATTAAAAAAATACAGCAGGAACCTTATAACTGCTGTTAGATCCGTCACTGCTGCTAATTTCGGGTCATGCTCACCACTGCGGCCATTTTCAGTAAGGTGGTAGATTTCTGTAGTGAGCATGCACAGACTGTTCCCAGTTGTTAACCCATTGATGTGACATACTATTGATGGGTTAACAACATGGTAACGTAACATAGATGGTAAAACATTGTTATAAAAAGTAGTAGATTTCTACCTATAACAACGTTCTACCATACATTATAGAATTTTTTAATACTTTTCAAGAAGAACCGGTCTCATGGCTTAAGTTAATGTTTAAAGAAATAACTGAAGAAGGCAAAATTCAAGAGTCAATGCAAGAAGCTAGAACAATATTAATCTTAAAAGAAAGAAAAGATTCCAAAAAAAATTGAGAATAACAAACCGATAGCATTATTAAATGCTGATTACATGGTACTTACAAAGTTTTTGGTTCATAGAATAAAAACAGCCTTGCCAGACACAATACATCCAGATCAGTTTGGTTTCATTGCTTGCAGGAATATGTTTCAAGCAACAGGGAAGTTCTAGCATTAAAACAGTATGTGACAAGAATGAAGGAGTGCTACACAGTGGCAGTAGATGTGACAGAAGCTTTCTAGTTTTTAAACAGAGAATTTATGACTACACGTCTAAAAGAATGGGATGTTCTAAATAGTATATTAATACTTATTGCTCAAATGTATTTCAGGATAACAGTTAGATTTACTATAAATTCCTACCTGATAGCATTGTGTGATGAGTAATGGAGTAAGACAAGGCTGCCCTTGTCCTCTATTATATTTTCTATATGTTTGGAACCTTTTTTGAATTATATAAAGGAAGATGACACAACCCAAGGGTGGGTAATGAAAAGATCAAGAGCAATGCATTTGCAGATGACATTTTGTTGTTCATGACAAATATAACAGAATTTATGCCTTCCTTTCGGGGGGGAGTTTAAAAGTATGCAGAGCTATTGGGGTATAGTTTAAATAAAACAAAATCAATAATAATGCTCGTAAGGGATATAAATTTGCAACTGGATTTAAATATAAAATATCATTTTACTATAACTAATAGTTTAAATATTTGGGAATCATTTTGAAAACTGAACAAGAAGATACTATCAAAATTAACTATCACAATGCCTGTAATAAAATCAAAACCCTACTGGAAAATTGGGAGACACTATCTTCGTCTTTATGGGGAAGAGTCAAAACTATAAAAAATTATGGCGCTACCGCATTTGATGTTTGTCATGCAAGCTATAGTGGGTACTCCATTCCTACTTTGGTATAGAAATAAAAAAAAAACTACTTTTTAAGACATTTTTATTGGGGGGGGGGGAGAATTGCTTGGGACCAGCTTATTATCCCCAGAAGGGAAAGAGGTTATAGTTACCCAGACCCAATATACTACTCAGTAGCAAACCAGATTAAAGTGTGGTGGGAATGGGCCATTCATGAGTGAGGGGAATATCATTAGGATTCTCTAATGTGGGACATTGAACCCAGATTCAGGAGAGAAAGTATAATTTGGGATATCCAGAAAAGGATAAAAGTGGCTGCTATTGTTTGCTCTTTAGTATTAAACATAAAAGAGCAATAATAAGTGTAGTACAAAAAATGAACTACCATGGTTGTTTTTGAACATATAGAAGGGATATTCAGCTTGGAAGGGAGAGAGAAAATAAATTATTGAAAAGTTTAGTTCCTCAAAAATCCAAAAATGGCATCAGTTAGTAAAAGAACAATTTTGTTTCTATGAGGAATTTAGAGAGATGTTCTTGGAGGTCCCAGGCACGCATTTCCTAAACTATATTACCATTAAAAAGAACTGGCAGGCTCTAATGGGGGAAATAAAAAAGGAAAGATAAATAATGTAAGTAAGGAATTGAAACTACAGTGACAAAACATAGAGAAGGGCTCAAAGGAATTGTTTCAGAGGATCTATTGTAAGATTATACAAACAAGGAAGGATCTGTGGAGTAAAATGAGTATAAGATGGAACAAGAAACAAATCTATACTATACAACATAAAAATGGAAAAATCTAAAAATCAAAGCAAATAAAGATTATTTGTTTGACAAAAATAAAGCAATTCAAAAATAGTATTGACAGAACTTATTTTATGCCACAAATGCCACTGGACAAGGTTCTGGGTTCTGGCACCTTCCCTAGATTGGGGGAGCTTCTTGTGCCAGCTCCCTCCACTCCCTACTCCCTAAGATCCCTGAGTCCCACTATTCTCAAGGTTCCTGTGATGTGCACCCAAAAGGGGGATAGGGACTTTGCATCCTGTGCCCAGAAGCTCTGGAACTCTTTTCCTGTTCAGGTCAGGTCTGCCCCAACCCAGGAGTATCTACGAGCCTCCCTATGGAAGCACTTGAAGCTCTCCTCAGTATGCGATTATTCCAGACCTTCCTGAGTCTCTGCTCTGTAGGTGAGCACAGTATCTCTTGTACCTGGCTCTGGCCTTACTGTTGTTGCATGCCTGCCTGGGTGTGGCCCTGTGCATATTGTATATATTCTGTATATTCTTGCTAGGCACATTGATATCGAAATCGTACTGTTATATGTTCACATTTCATGTTGTCCACTGCTGTAATCTGAGTTATCCCACTATGTATGTTATGTTTCCTGACTTCAGCATATGTCTGTACCTTACTTGCATTAATTTATACTCTGTATATTCTTTTATTCTTCTGTACTCTCCCAGTCGTACCTGAAAATAGGCCTGTGTTTTTGTTTAGCGTCCTTATCTGGTTAACAAAAGCTAAATAAATAAATAAATCCTAAGGAATTTTGCTGTTAATAAAAACCATGAAAGTTGGCATCAGTGTTGTAATATAGGGAATGTTACAGACTGTCTATGGGACTGTCCAAAAGTAAAACCATGGTGGACAAAAACTGTAGAATTTTTAGAACCAATAATTGAAAGAGAGATTCCAAATGATTTTGTTTTTCTCATTTTCGGTGATACAGCTGATTTAGAGCTACCTAAAACTCATTATGATTTTTTTTGTGTAGCTACAATGATAACTAAACAACTTATATTAGAACAATGGAATGCCCCAAAGATTGAAACTGTCCCTAAAATTAGATGGTGGTACAAGTTAAAGGAGGCTATTCTATATGACAAATTAGTGGAAGAAATATATGAGCAAGTCAACATAACATTATGGAAAGAAACTGAAGCCGTGCTACCATTATTGAAAAGATATTAAAATACATTAAGTCCACCTCCAGGGTAGGGGGGGGGATGTTTATTGCATGTTGTATATTGTTTATAGTTTATAGATGCTAAAACAATTATGTTAAAATGAAAGCAAACTGTTATATAAAATAACAAATAGAAACATAGAAACAGAAATTGTTGGCAGATAAGGACTGATAGGCCCATCCAGTCTGCCAGTTGACTGTATACATTTTATGTGTCCACTGACCCTATGTGACTAGTGGCATTTCATCACTCCCTCCCCTCTCAAGCTTCCCTTGTGCATGGCCCAGGCTTGCTTAAACCCTCAACTGTGCTTGCCCCCATTACATCCTGTGGCAGACTATTACAAAACATGAAATATGTTTGTAATATTTGATACATAAACAATAAAATACAGAAACAAATTATGAATGTTTGTGATTCACAAGAGGTTGTTAGAATTATGTTTTATGGGTACTACAGTATGTTGCTTGTTATGAAATTATACATATGTATACTATTCTGATATTTATCATATGTAGTAGGTCCACTCTATTTGAAAAATCATAATTGATACGAGAAACATTTGGCTTTTAAAGGAGCAAGTTTGCCAGAATGAAATGAAAATAAACTGATGGAAGCTACTAGCAAATGTGTGTTTTTTAGTGTTATAATGGTTCTTTCATTTTGGACTGTCTGATTGCAGACTCAGAGTGCAGCTGAATTCTTGATAAATAACCCCTGAAAGTTTGGGAATCATCCTTTCTTGTATGTCAAAATTAGCCATCTGTGGGCATCCAGATTAATTATCACCCAGTCCCAGGTTGTTGTTGTTGTCTCTATCCAAAAATGCTGGTCTGGCTCTATCATTCTGTCTCTGCAGATGTAAACAAGCCTGTGTATGTGCTGTGCTTCAGGTAGTATAGTTTTCTCTATTACTACCCACTGATTTGTAGGTTGCATGTGGTACCAGCACCATACTATCCATATCTGGACTGCAAAGTGATATAGAAGGAGGTCAGGCAGTGCCAAGTCACCTTTGTGTAGGGAGAATTACTATTTGTGTAGGGAGAATTACCATTTTATATATCACCCTAGGACTCATACCTGACCAGATGTAGCTAGAAATAGTTTGGTGTCACTTTTTCAGTTCCAGTGGCCTAGTTCATTGGGGAAGGTTAGTAAATAAGTATAAAAAGCAGGATAGTACTACCATCATTACTGTGTTTATTCTCTGGAGAAATCTGAGAGGTTACGATCCCCATTCCATTAATTTAGTGTCTGGTCTATAATTTGCCTCATACACATCAGGGATATGCTTAGGTTTTTTTTTTTGTTTTTTTTTTTTGCAGCTAAGAATGAAGAGATATGCTTAGTTATATTAATTTCCAAGTACTTCATGGACCAAATTGTCCATTTATGAGTATATTGTGTATTAAGTGTAACAGAGGATTAAAAGTAAAATGCTCGGGCAGCTGGTATACCAGAATTAATTTTATATACTGACAGTGAGACAAACTCTGTTAGCATGGTTGATATTACTGGAAAAGAGCATCAAGGTTATGTGTGGCAAATGGTACTGTAACATCATCTGCTTACAGTGCAATCTTACATTCATGAACTTCTCTCTCAACCCCTTTAATTGTGTCATTGATTCTTATGGCCTGTTCCAGGGGCTCAATGTAGACAGTAAACAGTAACAAGGATAAAAGGCATCCCTGGCTGCTGCCTTTGCCCAATGATACGTATAGACAGCAATGGCCACTGGTCTTTACTGCTTCTTGGGGGAAGCATATGCACTGCACAATAGGTTCCAAAAGGGAAGGGGAAAGTTGAACTCTGGGAGTACTTGGAAGAGGAACAGCCACCAGAAATGGTTAAATAGCTTCTTCACATCCAGGCTTATCACTATCGGAAGCAGCTTGACTGCATCAATGCATGCCAGTATCTGATGTGCTTTCCCTGATGTTGTCTGAGGTTTGCCTCATTCTGACAAAACCTGTCTGTTTGTTATGTATGAGTGCTGGCAACAGAATGTTTTCTCTCTGTGCCAGGATGAACACGAATAGTTTATAGTCCACATTTACCAGAAATACTGGACAGCAGGAACTGCATTCAGTGTTTTTTCCCCATGTTTAGGAACAGACAATATCATGGCATACTTTCACATGTCAGAAGGGAGTCTCCTTTCAGTACTGCATTAAAAGTCCTAGCCTGATGTAGGATGCCTTCCTAGCTGAAGGTTGTATAAAATTCAACAGGGTAACCATCTAGGCCTAGGCCCTCTTGGTTTTTGCCTAGTTGTAAAACCTGTAATACTCCCTCTGCTGTGACAGGGTGAACTATCCTCTCTTGTTGTTCTCCTTTCAGCTTAGGCAAGTTCAGGCCACTAAAACAATCTCTCACCTCTTTTGGTGCTTTTGGTTGGTCTGCAGTGTACAAGACCATGTACTGTAATATGCCCCAAAGGTGTCTGCTACCTCAGAGGCCTTCCAAAGATGGGTAACCATCATGGAGTGTCTAATTTCAGTTAAGGTGTGTTTAGCTCATTGATGCCACAACATCAAGACCAGGAGTTCAGTCACCCAGTGGCCAAGCTAATAATTGTGCTGCCCAAGATATTTGATAGCTATCTCAGTTTGCCAAAGGCAGAGCTCATCCATGTCCCTCTGAACGTTATGTAGATTAGGGAGAATAGAGAGTCACCTTGCTTATGCACTAACTGCAGTAAGAGCAGCGCATCTTCCTGCTGTTGATTGTGAGCATCCTGGTCCTGCTTTTTCTGAGTCATAAGTGAGACAATGTTCCTTCTCAGCACTGTTCAATGGTGTCCCATATGGTAGACTCTGAAACATGCAAGTCTCTGTTATTGAATATAATATCTTTCAATTTCTTTGTTATAAAATCTTGGAAGTCACTAGACAAAAGATGACAGATGTTTAGGTGTCACTGCCCATTAAGCATCTCATCCACCAGAACCAATATAGTTACCACAGGGAAATGGTCTGAGCATAAAAATTTAGCCAATCAGGTTTTAATAAGAGAAAGAATATCAGCATTCTTTCATTCACACTGTTACATAGATAGACACTGAATAGAGAAGACGTTCTGTGCTAGTGGACTGTTTTCTTTATTACAGGTATTTTGTTCTAGGTGCCTGTGAGGGATGGATGTGGTGGACACTATAAGGGGGTGAGATGGAGGGCTTCTGATGAATTATTCAGTGGAACTCAGGAGGAGGGAGGATTGTACTTGGCCTGTGGGGGGGAAGGTAGGGTATTAAATGAACTTTACTTCAGACTAACTGTCTTGGGATTGACCAACTCCAAATCAATTTGATTATTTAGATACAATTCATAAGGGCAGGAGGGTTAGAAGGGAGGAGGATGCCAGCATTGAGGGGGTATATCATGAATAGAATGTTTTGGGGAAATGGGCACAGTTGCACAGGGTGTAACTAGAGATTCAATTTGTGTAATTTTTCAATGTCGAATAGGCACATTTGTATGGTGAACTACATGAATTGCCTAATTTGCTTACAAATTGGCCATCTGAGTAGATTCACCTTACACATTTGGTTAGTTTTCCATGAGAATAACTGACACTTAAAATATAGTGTAACCAGAGTATTAAATCAAATTGCAGTCATCGGAGAAGTGAACTTACTGATATTTATGAATTGTGGTGCAAGGCAAATTGTGGCACTTTGCCCATGTCTAATTTTTTTTTTTTTTGGTTGCGATTCCAACAATTTATCTACTCAGTCTATGGCACAGTAGATTAAGCATGGACCTACATATTGTATAACCCTGAAGGTTCGATATCTCTAAGTGATTGAGTGTAGGTATATTGTATCACATTTTGGAACATGGATGTGATTAACTGTAATCTCCCCTCTGTAGATACAGTACAGTATTAGCTTTGCATGGATTGTATGTTAAACCATTTGTTTTCAATATACTTTTCAGGTTAAAAAGGAATCTCACAGATAATTCCTGCCATGTAAGAGAGCCAAGAGAAGCAGCTATTGTAAACCAGTTGACCTCAATAACACTGGCCATCAAGACCAAAACATAACACTGAACTAGATGAGCAAGAGTCAAGATAAGCAGTTACAAACCATAGACGATAAAAGATGAGTAGCTCTACAAAACACAAACTAAAGGCAGCAATGACAGTGACAATAATAATTACATGATAACAGCACTTCATGTTATGGAAAGCATTTTGTCTGCACCTTTAGAAATATTCTCAGGTATCCCATGAGGTGGCGGATAAAGTAGCATGTAACAGCATACAACTGACTGCTCCCTGTGGATAGGAACACCAGGAATATCTGAGAAAAATGCAAGTCACAAAACCTACATTCTAACATTTGGGAAAAATAAAATGTAATGCAGCACAGTATGAACACAAGTGTGTAAATAATGAGCAGCAAGGAAAGAATCAAGATAGCAAAGGAGCACAACAGTACCTTGTGAAATGACAAAGTCTTACACAGCAACAGATCACAGGCAGTAACATCTTTAAAGATTTTTTTAAAAAACATAATAGTAAAATATGAAACTCTAGGATACAAAATAAAGCTTTAGCATTATTTACATAAAAGGAAAAGTGCCACTGGTGGCAAGAAACAAAAATTAAACAAACCGTACCATTTTTAAAATGATGAGGAGATCATGTCCAGCAGCAATTTTAAGACCAAAATAGCAATTAAGAAATGAATAAATTACTCATTAAATGATGCACACAGCCTAATCAGCCACCCACCCTTGAGTGCATGCTCATATAAATAATACAAAAATAATAAATCATGACCAGACCTACTCACTGAACTTCCAAACTGCACCTATGGGAATGGGGCCATAGTGTGTTTTACTACTATAAGAAAATACATTTTACACATAAACTTTACTGGGAAATGGGGGGGGGGGGGAGGCATGGATGCTACAAGATTGGTGGATGAGGTAAATTTTATAAACATGTGATATGGGAGGGTATGGTTTTATTCTTTATGAGGGTAGTGTTTTTTATTTGTTTATTATAAATACAAACTTAAATAAAAAAAATACATAATGGCACTACACTAGTAAAGGTGCCACCACACAGTTTTAGACAAGCAGCACTACATAAAGTGATACCTTTGCCAGCGAAGTGTTATTATGTGTAGTCTCTGCCTGGTGAAATGTTTACTTCACCAGGCTGAGAACTACATAAAGTTGTTCTTTGCATTACACAAGGATGGCCACTTTACAATGTGCTATGCATAGCATAGTTTATGTACTTCACACACATCTATTCCCACCCAACACAGCAAGCTCCTCAACCCCATGCACCAGCACAGGTAACCCCTGCACCAACATGGCCAATCCCACCCAAAAATGAACCCAGCCATCTCCCCTACCACCTGCACCAACACAGACAGCTCCCCAGCCCACCCAAACAACCACAGCCAGCTCCCCCACCACACCGTCATGGTCAGGTACCCCAAAACAAACAAAGCCATCTTCCCCACCCTCACCCTCTGCACCAACACTGACAGCTCCTGGACCAGCACTGCCAGCCCACCCACCCCAACCAAACTAACACAGCTCGCTTCCCCTGCATCAACACTGATAACTCCTGGAACAACACTGCCAGCCTTCCAAAATGAACATGGCCAGCTCCCCCACCCTATGCTACAACACTGACAGTCCCCCTACACACAGATGAACACAGTCAACTCTCGCAACGCTCAAACAAGACCGCTCAGCTCCCACATAGCTACATGCCCAGCTCCCAATATTCACATACACATACACTTTCAGCCCCAGTTGAGCAAGAGTCCCCATTTAGCCTCACAGTTCTGCAAGCCTACCCAAATATCACCCTAATATCCCAAAAAACAACCACCTTGAATGCTATCATTGTTATGAACCTTTTTCACTAGAAGTCAGAGTGGGTAAAATGGGAACTCAGAAAGCACCACCACAGTGCCTCAACCCCCTCATAAACCCCCTCATAGAAGTGGGCCAACAGCTATTCTCCCCCCAACACACAACTCACACTGAAATGAAGCATTAATCAACCTTGACAAATCAATAGAATAAATCAAGTCCATTCTGAAATCTCACAAGTTGCTATAGATAAACTTAGATAAATAGATGGAGAGATACTTGTTGTAGATAAACTTTGTCTTCCTTTTATATTCAGGATGGTAGGTCATCTATGGTGATCTCCTTACTGAGATTAGGAGAGTGGGTCCAGTTGCCTCCCCTCCCAGATACAACTGGGCCCACAACTAGCCAACCCCACACACCAGTTACACTGAAATGGAGCATGACAAAATCTTGCCAAATAAATAGAATAAAATCGGGTCCTCTACTTTTTTGTTCAGAGTTCTTTGAATAGCAGCCAGAAACCACTGAAATTTATTAGTTGCTCTGTCATGCAGCACCTTGACCTCTGCATAGATACAGGCCAAATGAATAGGAAGCACTGCCAAAGTATCCCCCATAAAAAAACTGCCAGCTACTCAACCACATGATCAGCCCTCCCACGTGCCCAGCCCCCCACACAGCCAGATCTGTCTTCACACACACACACACACACACACACACACACACACACACACACACACCTCCTGTACACACACCCAGCTCCCACCTCCTCCATGCCCCGTTCCCTGCACAGTGCCATGGCCACCACCTCCAACCACATGCCTGACTTCCTCTCCCCCGAGCAACATGGCTAGTCCCCGCAAACACACAACCACTATAGCCACCTCCCATAACCACCTATAGAACATCCAATTCCCCAAAATTTAGCCTTCTTCTTAGTACCAAGACATGACCTGCTCCCCTGCCTTATTGTCAGACCCCACACACACACTTATGCATGCTTGCATCCCCACTGTGGTAATTTTCACTCAGGTTGCACCCATGGCATTCATCAGAGGTATAGAGGCTGCTAGTTGGGGGCTGCTGGTGAACTGATTGCATTGGCATCACTGGAGGGGAAACAAGAGCCACATGGGTGCACCATAGCAGGGGGAGGAGCCGCATTGGCAGCGTGGGAGGCAGAGGAAGAGCCACATCGATGGCTTAGGAGGCAGCAGCAAGCTTCAGGAGGCATTAGCTGGGAGCCAATAAGGGAAGAGAGGAGAGTTGCGGCTTGGGCAAGATTTTTTGGCCCATGATCTCACCATCCCACACCACTCCACCACTTTTATTAAATAGACTACAGGAACCACACCCCATAGGAGTGCACTAACAAAGGACTACAGAGCAGTGGAAGGTGCTGACCTCCAAGGGGAAGGACTACTTGTAGAGAAGGAGGAGAGGAGTCAGTAAAGACTGATTACTACCTGCAAATTGTTCTGAGGAATATGGTGAGACTATTTAATGACTAATTGATCGCAGCGTTGATTGAGAAGGGAAGAAGGAGAGTAGGGTATATGTGTGAACAGCTAAGTGAGGCATCTCTATGTTAGTGTGCTATACAAACATATGAATTATGTGTGTGAGCAGCTAAGGTCACATCTCGTGGGTAGGCTTACATATAGTCTATAAGGCAGTACTTAGGCAGGTCTTTGTAGTGGATTGCCAGGGGCTGTATGTGAATGGGTAAGTGGTCAGAAAAGGAAAACTCAATTAGGAAACCTTTGCATTGGGAGAGTAACTACATAAAGCATATAAGGCAATACCTAGGTAGGTCTTTGAAGGGGACTGCTGGAGGCTGTATGTGAAACGATAAGTGGGCAGGAGAGGGAACATTTGATTAGGAAGGCTGTTCATTGGTTGAGTAATTATAAGTAGCATTCATTGGTCACTAGTATATGCAAAGTGCCAGTTTCAAACATGTTTAGTGGGGCTAGAGAAGAGTGGGGGCAGGCATGGGGGAGAAAAGGGGATCCTTCATCAGGTAAGAAAGGGGGACGCTGGGGGGCACATAGTGAAATGGGATGGATAGTAGGATGCAATAACTTTGGCTCACCAATATTTCTTAATCTTGTGTGGAGCAAGGGGGGATGTCTAGTGTGTAACCAAATAGGGGAACTCAGAAAGGTGATCAATGGTTTGCAGGAGGAGCTGAGGCAGACAACGAAGAATGCAGAAGGTTATGGTTCAATAAGGAGAGGAGGAAGGAGGGGAACAAGGAAGGGGGGTCAACTAATGCAGTTGTGGGGGAGAGGTTACAGGTTAGCCAGGGGACAATGGACCAGGGGAACCCAGGAATACAAGAGAAGATGAGACTGGTAGTAAAGGTTATAGATGGTTATGGTTCAACAGGGAGAGGAGATGAGAAGGGTGCAGGGGAGGAGGGTCAATTGGTGAAGTCAGGGAGGGGAGAGTTACAGGTTAGTGGAGGGGGCTATGAGCCAGAAGGATTCAGACCTATGGGCACTGAGTAAGAGGAACTATGGTGGGGGGGCAGACTATGGGGGAAGGAGGAAGCAGGGTTAGGGGGAAGAAGGGGAAGAGACATGGGAGAGGTAGTTGGAATGGGAGGACGGTAATTTAGGGGGAAGAAAAATGGAGGAATAGGATTAGGGTCTTTAGGCAACAAATTCAAAAGTGTGTGGGGGAAAGGATGTGAACAGAGGGGAAGGGGTAAACTGAATGAAAATGCAGAGGGAGAAAATGCTGATGGGGAAATTGCAACAAGGAGGAGGAGTCAGTGAGGCAGAGGAGGGTGGCAGAGGGAGAAAAAACTGATGGGGAATTTGCAATAGGGAAGGCGGTGGGAATATTGTACAGGAGGAGGAGTCAGAGAAGCAGGGGAGGGAGGTAGGGAAGCAAGCAGATGGAAGTAAGGAGGGAATCTTAATATTAGGTGATTCAATACTAAGAGGCATCAGGTGAGGTACTAAGGAGGAAAAGCATAGTCACATTTGGGTGGAGACCATGCTAGGAATGAAAACTGAAAGGGTAGGGCAGTCAGTCCTGAAGTATGCTAGTATGGGAAGAGATAAGCCATATCTAATTCTACATTTGGGGACAAAAGAGCTGGCTCATAGGATGATAGATGTGGTTCAGAAGAGGTTTGAAGAGCTTGGAATATTATGCGAGGGGGCTGAAAGTTCAGTAACTTTCAGATGAACTACCAGTCCTCAAAGTGAGCACGGCAAGAAAATGGAGAATTGAGGATTTTAACATGTTGTTAGGGACATGATGTCAGGCAAAAGGGTGTGGATTGGTGGGAGGATGGAGTAGGATTTGGGAGGACAGTAATCTATTCATTAAGGATAGGCTGCACCCAAGTGAAGAGGGCAAGAAGTTGTTGAAAAAGAGGATTGGAGAGTTCATTGAGCTAGATGAGAATTTAAACTAGAAATGGGGTGTGGCAGGAGGAGAGTGGGTGTGCAGAGGCCACAAGATGGGAAATCACATGGGCTTACCACTCAAAACAAAAGCAAGAGGCTGGGAGAAGGTTCTAAAAGGAAAGGAAAGCTGGAAGGGGGAGGGCAGGGGGAAGGAGGGAGAAGAGAGATGGAAAGTGGTCACCTTAAATGCTAGAAGCTGAGGGAATAAAATGACAGAATTACAGACCCTCATGATGGAGGGGGGGGGTGGACATGGCAGCTATCAAAGAAACATGGGCCACCCAACATCATGAATGGGACCTGGCGGTACCAGGGTACAGGATATTATGCAAGGATAGGATAAGAGGGGGAGGGTGGTGTTATACGTAAGGAATGACTAAAGTGTGTATGGGAGGAAGGGAGAAGAGGACAGCACAGAATCCTTATGGTTTCTAATCCAGGATTCCAAGAATAGGACTCTCCAGATGGGAGTGGTGTACATGCCGCCTTCCCAGAAGGAGGAGGAGTTAGACAGGGAAATAGCAGAACAGATTAGGAGGACATGTAGGAAGGGGAGGAGAGTGTGGTGGTCATTTGGGATTTCAACCTACCAGAAGTAGAGTGGGGTACACCAGCCACAAGCAATAGATGGGAACAGGTACTGCTGGATGCTTTCCAGGACTGCTTTCTGGAACAGAATGTCAGCAAACCAACCAGGGGAGAAAGCACCCTGGACCTTGTGCTGACTAATGGGGATTATGTAAGGGATCTGAGGGTGGACGAACCACTGGCGGGGAGTGACCACCATTCAGTATGATTCACTCTGAAGATGGGTAAAGAGGGAGTAGTATCTGGCACAAAGGTACTGGACTTCAGGATGGCCAGCTTTGCAAGGATGGAGGAAGTAGTAAGAAGGTGCCTATCCAGAATCCAGCCTAGCATGGACACTAACCAGAGATGGGTGCTCATGAAGATGGGGATAGCAGAGACAACCAAATCCTGCAGCAGGGCTCTGAGTAAGAAGTCTAGGGTGAAAAGGCCAAGCTGGATGAGCAGAGATGTTACAGAACAGGTAAGGAGGAAAAGAAATGTCTTTAGGAGATACAGTAGGACTTCAAAGTTACGAACGGAATGGGAATTATGCTGTTCATAACTTAGAAAAATGTGTAAGTTTGAAATATTTGAAATGTTTGAGGAAGGCTAAAACAACACACAATGCATTAAAATTAATGTATTAAAAAGACCTTTATTTATAAATTAAGTTTAATGTAGTATTAAAATAGATTCTATTTCTTTATTAAGGTACTGTAAAACTGATTAGAGTGATTAAAGTGCTTATGGCTCTGCTACAGAAAGGGGGTTTGAAGGCTTGAAAAATGTCTTTATAGTGCTTTGCCTAAGGGTGTTGAAGCTCTTTTTTGATGCCAGTGTGTGCAGGTCTTGCAGCAGCATAAGACTGATAGGAGTCACTTTGGGTTGCTACTGCAACCATTGCACACATGGTGCGATGCACTCTTTTGCCTGCGTGTGTGGTACTGCAGCAGCCTCTTCCTCTTCTTCATCTGTCTCTGTTTCAATCTCTACAGGAGTGTCCCTTGCCATCTCTATGACTTCTTTATCAGTCAGTATCTGGTGACCGTTTTCATCACTGTCTGCACTAAGCCATTCCTCTTGTTCATAAGAGGAGATACCAAAGTGCAGTATCTCCTCTGAAAAAATAACTTCTGGCTCCATGCTTCCTTCCTGATTCTCCAGAATATCCTGGTTGTCAGTGTTCGGCCAGATCTTATTCCAAGACTGCTTCAGTGATTCTGTCCTGATCTCTGCCCATGACTTAGTGCACATGTAAATCGCATCTTTTATTGACAGCCGTTTGCAAAAAGTGGCATAGCTGTCAAAATCCGTTGATCTCAGCAACAGTCTCCATAAAACATTTGTACCAATGTTTGAGGTTTTCCATAATGCCTTGATCCATCTGCTGGATCAGGCTAGTAATGCTAGGTTGCAGGAACATGCATTAAAACTTACCATTGGGAGTCATTAAATGTTCAGCTGCTGGGTGAGAGTGTGCATTGTCCATGAGCAACACAGCATGTAGTGGGAGTGATTTAGACATCAGGTAGTCCTTGACAAGTAGCACGAAATGCATGAAGGACCAGTCAGAAAAAATTTTTCAGTCTATCCAGGCATTATGTTCACTGTACTACTGGACTGGCAATGACAGCATGTTCACTCCGGCAAAGCATCGTGACTTGCAACTTTTATGAATAAACACCAGAGGGAGCCTGCCATTGATGTTTGCATTTGCGGCAGCAATTAGCATGACACAGTCTTTACAGGATTTACATTTTTTGGCCACTTTTCAGAGCCATCAGCCAGTGTTTTATTTAACAAAAGATGCCAGTACACACCTGTCTTGTCACAATTAAAAAATTGCTCCCTAGTAAGTCTGTGTTGCTCAATGAATGTGTGCAGTGTTGTTCTAAAAGTTTCAGAGGTGGTAGTTTTGGCGGACATTGACTCACCCTGCATCCCCAGTTGTCATATGCCATGACAGTTCTTAAAATGGGACAACCACCCAGAGCTTGCTTTGATTTCAGCCTCATCTCTATCTGGCTACATCTGCTAATACAGGATCTTTGCTTTCTTCATGACTATCACACCACTGATCGACATCTCTTTCCACTATTCCTGTGTGAACTAGAGGTGCTTTGCCTTGTTGAACTCACCACTGGCTGCTTTCCAAACAATACACCACTTTTTAAAAGCTCCACTCTCCTGTGCCTCTTCAGCAAACTGTTTCATCTTCTCCTGTCCTTTGCGAATATCACAAACTGTGCTCTTTCCAATGCCATATTCTTCAGCGAGACAACATATGTTGACACCACACTCCAGCTTCATTAGGATGTCTAGCTTGGTTTCGATAGACATCATGTCTCTCTCACACTTACATGCCATTGTTACTGTCTTTACTTTCCAAAGGTGCTGGTGAGAACCATGATGCAAAGCCTTTTAAATGTGAGCATGCATTTTTACTGGCTGCCGTTGGTGGTGGGGATGGGGAAAGATACGATTGGTTGACCGGTCAGTTCAGATTACTGGGGTTCATAACTCTGAGGTTGTACTGTACAAGAAAACAGGGAGAGGGGAAGACAGGGAGGAGTACCTGAAAGTAGCAAGGGAGGTGACAATGGCAGTAAGAGCAGTAAAGATGTCAAAGGAGCTCTGGCTGGCTCAAGGCATTAAGAAGGGAGAGAAAGACTTCTGTAACCCCCTTGCAAATGGGGGTTCCTAGAAATGCCAGTCTGGGCTTACCTTAGCCCATTTTGTTCTGTCCTTCTCCCACTGTCTCTCGGGTTTCTCCTGACTTGGCCTCTAATTTTTCTGGCTTGCCAGGTCCTGTTTGCCCTCGTGTGTGCCCCAGCTTGCAGTCAAATGAAAATCCAGCCCTTCGGGGCTTAAACTGCTGACCGCGAGCTCCCGCTGCAAAAGTGCTGATCCAGGGCAGTGGGAGTCATGCTGGCATGCAAAGCGCCTTTGACATGGAGCCGCTTGTTTTGCGGTCACCTCGGGGACTGTGCCCTGGGTCCCAGGATCCCTTCCACCTACTTGGGACCCGGTGACCATGGACAGCCTACTGGGGGACCACTCAGATGGGAATTAAAAGAGTTCTGACTGGGGCTCATTTGAGTATGCCTGTGCAGGGCCCCGGTCATCTAAATAATGCATAACAGTGTATCTGGCTGCCTTCAGGATAGCTATGTTCAGCTCCAGCTGAAAAGCAAAGAATTAAAATGTTTTAAATAATGGAACTGTTGCTGCTTGTTGGGAATATACTGTGCATGTGAGGAAAAGTGCTTAAAGTTAAAATGAGTACTGTTTCCCTGGCAATTCCAGTATCTGGGACTCTGTGTGTCAGCCTGTCAGCTGCTGCAAGGGAAGCTTGCATAAGTGTAGCAGTGACAGGAAAAGTAGAAGAACCATGTCTTTCATCTGTGCAGCAACTGCAAGTACAGCCTTTAAGCTACAGAACTGTGGGGCATTTGAGACAAATAATTACTTCTTTCTGGCTGCACCAGGACATTATTCAGGACTGTATCTAGTCTGCCAAAAGGGACTGTGGGTTAAGCAGCCATTGCCAGCAGTACAGCCAATTGGAAGTGCAGCAATAGAAAGCCAGGACTTGTGGGACATTCACTGCATCTTATGGGTAAGCACCCAAGTGCTTATGGGGACTTACAAGGACATTATTTTAGGTGCAAATTCCACAACCCAATTGTGCCTCGAGTGTTCTGATTGACAGGTCCTTCAGCAACTTGGAGACATGTCACCCCATCCCTGCTACCAATCAGGAGTTGAGCTAGGAGCTCTATAAAGAGACAATGTTGCCAGTTTGTCTGGAGATTCAGAGAGAAAGAGAGAGAGAGAGAGAGCAGCAGAGCAGGCTCCAGCCTGCTGGGAGCCCCCCATGGGGGAGGGGCTCAGGCTCCAGCCATGCCATCAGGCCTAGGCCACTTAATTCAATCCCTTTCAGTCTTCAGAGGTCATTTGTTATTTAAGGCGGAAGCACTAAATGAGTACTTCTTTAATTACATCAGGGAGAAAAGGAGCTGTAAGGACCACATAGTAAGGATTAGGAAGGAGGGGGGTTGGGTGGAAGCAGGGTGCGATAAGGCGGAAGCACTAAATGAGTACTTCTGCTCAGTATTTACTAAAGAGAAGAGGGGGGTGACACCCAAGGTGGGAGAAATGGCAGAAGCAGGGGGGGGAAGTGGTGACAGATGGGGAAATCATGGAGAACAGTGTTTGAGAGGGTTTGAAGGCACTGAGGGTGGACAAGGCGCCAGGCCCAGATGGCATCCACCCCAGGGTACTGAAGGAGCTGGCAGAGGTCCTTGCAGGACCTTTGGCAGACCTATTTAATGCCTCACTACATTCGGGGTGTGTAACTCAGGACTGGAGGATGGCTCATGTGGTGTCCCTCCACAAGAGTGGCCCCAAGGATGAACTGGGAAACTACAGACCAGTGAGCCTCACATCCATCGTGGGTAAGCTAATGGAGACTATCCAGAAGGAGAGACTGGTGGCCCTCCTAGAGGCCAAAGGAATACAGGACAGCAGACAGCATGGCTTCATATGTGGCAGATCCTGCCAAACCAACCTGGTCGAGTTCTAGGACTGGGTAACTAGGCAACTGGACAGGGCCATGCAGTGATGTCCTGTATCTGGACTTCAGTAAGGCATTCAACCCAGTGCCACAAGGAAGGCTGGGAAGGAAGTTAGTAGGCACAGGGGTGGGTGCAAAGCTGGTGAGATGGGTAGGAAACTGGCTGCAGGGAAGGCAACAGAGGGTGGTGGTGGGTGGGGAGCTCTCACACCCAAGGGCAGTGACAAGCAGTGTTCCACAGGGCTCAGTGTTCGGACCAGTGTTGTATGGGATATTCATTGCAGACATATCATGGGACATCAAGAGCAAGATCAGTCTGTTTGCTGATGATACCAAGGTAGGCACAGTGGTGGATGATGTAGGGGGATGGCAGGGGTTGCAGGATGATCTGGCAAAGCTTGAAACCTGGTCAGACACCTGGCAACTGGGCTTTAATGCCAAAGTGCGAGGTACTGCATTTTGGGATGAAGAACCCAAGGAGGAGTTACCAGCTAGGGGGAGTGCAGCTAGCCCAGACAGAGGAGGAGAAGGATCTGGGTGTGTTCATTACAGGGTCAATGAACAACTCGGCACAATGTAGGAAGGCAGCTGCAAAGGCCAACAAAATGCTGGGTTGTATTGCAAGGGGTATATCCTCAAGGAGGAAGGAGGTGATCCTGCCACTGAATAGGTCATTAGTTAGACCACACCTGGAGTACTGCGTGCAGTACTGGTGTCCATATCTGAAGAGGGACATTAAGTTACTGAAGGGGGTGCAGCGCAGAGCGACAAAGATGATCAAGGGGCTGGGGGACTTATCATACGAGAGGAGGTTGAAGGAGTTGAACATGTACTCACTGGAGGAGAGGAGAGACAGGGGTGACATGATTGAAACCTTTAAATACTTGAAAGGAATAAACAAGACGGGTACAGAGGGGCTGTTCAAAGTAAGGGAGGGGGAGGGCCACCAGGGGCCATGATATGAGACTGGAGCGAGGAAGGCTCAGGAGGGAGATGAGGAGACACTTTTTTACAGAGAGGGTGGTGGCTGGGTGGAATGCGTTACCTGCTGAAGTGGTATGCAGTAGAACAGTGGACTGCTTCAAACGAGGATGGGACAAGGGGGAGGATTAATGAAGGGAAGGGTGGAAGGGAGGGGCAGCTGCAGAATAAGGGGTGCTAGCTGCACATTCGAGCAAACTTGATAGACCTCTAGGACTTTATCTGTTGGCAAATTACGTATGTTCGTATCTTGTCTGTGGCCCAAATGGCTAAGTTGCAGATGCAGCAAGATGCTGGGCATAGTGAATCATATAAATGTGTAGCTATGGGTTAGAGTCCTGCCATCGTGGAGCTGTCTGCCAGGACCCGCTTTGCCACTTCATGAGACAGGAGGCCCTAGATCATATTAATGTCTAAGATACCATAAAGAGAATGTACCTGTATCTGCACAAAATTTTGTCTAGGAGTGCTTGGTATAAGTGTTAAATGGCTAGACGTGCTGGATAGGACTCTGCTTGTGGATAATGTTCTTGGTATATAGAATGTACTGAATGTGACTGCCTGTGACTAAAGTATGGTATGCTGATAAGAATGTCATTGCCAACTTACTCTGGATGGATGCCTTGTGGTATATAAAGTACTGGATGTGACCGTGTTTAAACTGTGTTTAGGATGCTTGACAGAAGCATCACTCTCATTGCATTGGATGGGACTTTCAAATGTCGTGCTGAATGTTCTGGATGTAAGATCCACATAGTTTATTCTGGAATGTTCGGAATTCTGCAAGTGCAGGGCAATCTCTGCTTTGTCTGCAAAAGTGCAGGGCAATCCCTGCTGTGGTTGTAAATAGTAATTTGCTGCTTTACAAAAATCTGTTTCCAAGTTGCCCCAACCCTCAAATTAATGGCCGGCCACCTCGACCGGCTGCAACTCCATCAGGCCTGCAACATCTTGGACTGTGGTATCTGTTTAACCAGTATGGTATGAGATTGCGGGGTTTCTGCTGTATCTGTGACTGGTACCAGTGTGGGTAATATTAATCATTATGTTTAACATCTGATTTATCAACAGCTAGATAGCCAGGGCTCTGGATGTCTTAAGTCGAATGGTAAAATGTGATTTATGTCTGCCTGTTAATATGTAGCTACCCAGCTGGAGGGTTCACCAGCAAAATCCAAAATGATCTCTGTACATGTATAACTACGGTAAGATAACCTCTACTCCTTCTGTTTCCCTTTTCTAGCTCCTTTATTACCCCCGAAATAAATATCTTGTTGTTGTTGTTTGAAATCCTGTGTGAGCATATTATTAGAGAGAGCCTTTAGTTCAAAATGTGGAAATGTGGGGAACTGTGTATTGGGGCATGTCTGGGGAAGGTAACTGGTCACTGTGGGTGGTGTAGCAGCTCAGGTGGCTACACCCAGTACCATATCACCCACATAAAGCACCCTGAGTGGAGGCACTGAGCAAAGGTTTTAAAAAATGTTATTAGCTAGCTACCCAAACCCCTTAGACTATGTCCAGGGTAGTAGGCAGGGGTGTAACACTGGGGGGTGGTGCCACCCAGGGGTTACACTTCTTTGTGTATATCAGGGAGAAAAGGAGCTGCAAGGAACAGATAGTAAGGATTAGGATGGAAAGGGGATAGGTGAAAAAGGAGGGAGAAAAGGCAGAAACACAACAACTACTTCTGCTCTGTATTTACTATGGAGAAAGGGGGGGATACCCAAGGGAGGAAGGTAGGATTGGTGAGGAGGAGACAGACAGGGTAATCACAGACAGTAGGGTATTGGAGGGATTTAGGGCACTGCGGGTAGACAAGGCACCAGGTCCGGATGGTGTCCACCCTAGGTTACTGAAAGAACTGGCAGATGTCCTAGAGGGCCCCTTGGCAGACCTGTTCATTGCCTCATTGGATGTGGGGTATGTACCTCAGAGTTGGAGGATGGCTCACATGGTACCCCTCCATAAGAGTGGCCTCAAGGATGAACTGGGGAACTATAGACCAGTGAGCCTCATATCCATCGTGGGGAAGCTGATGGAGACAATCCTGAAGGAGAGGCTGGTGGCTCTTCTGGAGGCCAGTGGGATGCAGGACAGCAAACAGCATGACATTGTCACTGGCAGGTCCTGTCAGACTAACCTGGCAGAATACTATGACTGGGTAACTAGACAGTTGGATGGGGGCCATGCAGTAGATGTCCTGTATCTGAACTACAGCAAGTCATTCAACCCTATGCAACATGGACGGGTAGGTAGCAAGCTGGAAGGCACAGCACAATTGATCATTTTTGATTCCCACGATTCTCTGGATCTGACTTCAGTCTGATCATCAGAGCAGGCTGCCAGCTCCACAGTAACCCCGTTGGGCCAGTTGGCTGAGAAGCTGGTTGGTCTTCCAGCCAAGATTTTTCTCGAGCCAGTTGACCAGTTGTTGACCGAATAGGCCAACACTTCCGTATCCTGGACTCCAGTTGTAACCATTGGAAGTATGGATCAGTCCTCTGACCCGATGACCAAGACTCAGAGGAGACTCAGTATTTGCTAAATCCCTCTGAGCCTTGCCACTGTTCCACCTGGCAGGTGAGGTTGAGGTCTCAGTCTTCATCCCCTGGGTCAAACGGTTACAGCTGACATCAGGGCTCCTGCTCTCGGCACCATGGAAAGTGGCACTGCTGCTCCTCTTCATCCACATCCTCCTCGGGTGAGGAGAGGCTTTGGTGCAAGTTGCTTTGACACTATGAGGATCTCGTGTGGCAACAGTTGGTGTTCATCAGTGTGAAGCCAGTTCCAGCTACTATGCCAGACATCACCTGGCTTTCGCCGAAAGGCCAATGCCTTCTTCACCTAAGGAGCTGACTAAGATGGTCCCAGCTCTGCTGACCTCAGCGTTTCCACTGATTCTGGCTGAGTCACTGCCTAAACAGACACTAAAAGGTGTTCTGACCAAGGAGTCGTGGCAGTCCAAGGGGCTTCCCTATCAGCTCTCAGTCATTGTCACCCCTGATGGTCAGCGGAGGATCAGTGCAGACTCGGGTGGTCGATCCCTCTTTAATGACTCCTCGGAGTCAGAGGGTCCCTCCCTGCACTCCTGTTCAGTTGATGTGAAATCAGTGGGGAATCTTTCTATGGATGAAGGCCCTTTCTGTTTTATGGAACTTCTCCACCTGATCTCTGGGTTCACGGGTCTGAAAATGGAGCCCATCCAGAAATAGGCTTATTATCTGTTGACTGAGATCTTTGACTTGAGTGATACTCCTACGTAGGCTTCCTTGGTGGTAGAGGCCAGTCTTTGCCCTGCCCTGGAGCTTTGGCAGCACCCCGCTTCCTGACCTGTGCCCTCTTCCTAGATGGACTGCAAGTATGCAGTACCTACAACTTACCTCTCTGGATACACAGAACACCCCTCAGCCAAGGGACTGGTTGCTGATTCTGCATTTAGGTGCTCCGGCAACAGTGGAGATGTTTGCAAGCCACCTGACAAAGAGTCCAAAAAGTTGGATCATGCAGCTAGAAAGGTCTATGCTGCCTCCTTGCTTGGAGTTCACCAGGTGAGCTCAGCCCTACCTATGGCTTGCTTCTCCCATGCCCTGCTGGGCACCCTGGATGAGGTGCTTCCTCTCCTGCCCGTGGACCTTCAGACCATGGTCAAACAGGTCCTGGACCAGGGCCAGACTGTAGAAAAACAACAGCTCCTGGCAGCCATGGACACTGGGGACTCCTGTGCCTGCTCTGCGGTGGACATTGTGGCCATGCACCGCATGGCTTGTCTGAGGATCTTGACCTTCATGGCTGACACTCAGCACAAGCTGGCAGATGTTCCTTTCCTGGGCACCAGCTTATTCAGACCTTGGGTCAAGGGCCACCTCACCTGCAATGATAAGTACAATGCCACCTTGGACTCTTTGACATCTGCCCAAAAGGACCCCTAGAGCTACAAGCAGCAGCAGCAGAAAAGGAAGCCTTTTGGTCCACCTCTACTCCTGCAGCCAAGCCAGCCCAACCCCAGACTGATCAGTAGGCCCATGCCTGACGACATAGCCCAGCTTCTCCAGAAAAAGGTTGTGGTTCTTGTTGTGCATCCTCTGGAACACCTAGGGTTTGTCTCCAGGTACTTCCTGGTGCCAAAGTGGATGTGGGACTGGCTCCCTATTCTAGTTCTGCATGACTTGAACAAGTTTCTCAAGATGCGCACCTTTAGGGTGGTAACCATGTTTAAGATCATACCATCTGTTGAGCAGAACATGTGGTTTTGCTCCCTGTATCTTCAGGATGCATTCTTCCACATCCCAATCAATCAATCACACTGAAGTTTCCTCTGCTTCTGAGCCAAGGGAACCCTCTATGAGTTCTGGGCCATGCCATTTGGCCTGTTCTCAACCCCCAGGGTCTTTACCAAGTGCACTGCAGTGATGAAAGTTTACTTAAGGCACCAAAGAGTCTGGGTTTACCCCTACCTGGATGACTGACTGATTGCAGGTCCCTCCAGTCTGGAGGTGGAGCAGTCCAGAGACGTGGCCGTCCAGACCTGTGCCTCCCTTGGCCTCCTGGTCAATGAGGCCAAGTCAGAACTTGCACCATCACAGGTGATTCAGTTCATTGGGGTGGAGCTCGACTCTTGCAGAGCCAGATCCCAGTTCCCGGTGCACAGAGTAGAAGCTCTTTCCTGCTTTACCTAATTATTTTTGGTTAGGCAATTGTGCCCTGCCCAGAACTTCATGTGTTTGTTGGGTTACATGGCGGCCTGTACCACTGTGGTCCAATGGGCCCACTGGAGCATGCACTCCCTGTAGTGATAGCTTGCCAATCAGTGATCTCAGCACAGGGGTCACTTTGACCAGCAGGTCATTGTGATCCAACAAATGAGGGATGCCCTCCAGTGGTGGTTAGTCCCAGAACATCTGCAGGAAGGGATTTCATTTGTCTGCCCAGAGCCAAAGTTCATCCTGAAGACTGATGCCACTTTCATGGGTGCCGACCTGTGGGAACACAGAGTCCATGGGCTCTGGACCCCCGGGGAGTCCCGATACCACATCAACCTGCTGGAGGTCCAAGCAGTTTGGCTGGTGCTGACTGCATTCACTCTGCAAATCCAGGGTCAGGTGGTTCAGGTCCAGATTGACAACACCACGACCATGTACTACCTCAACAGAGAGGGCAGTACTCACTCCCTGCCACTATGCAAGGAAGCATTCCACATGTAGCCCCTCATGTGCAACCTGGAGGCCAATCTCCTAGCCATCCATGTGGCAGGGTCCTCCAACTAGCTGTCGGATGCTATCAGCTATGTGAGAAAGGCATCTCATGAGTGGTCTCTCAACCTAGAGGTAGTACACAGTCTGTTCTCCTAGTGGGGCATGCCACAGGTGAACCTGTTTGCCTCCAGGGAGAATGCAAAGCTAATGCTGTTTTGTGCCCCCCACCCTCAACAAGGCATGCTGCAGGGAGATGCCTTCTTGAGTCCCTGGACCCAAGGCCTCTTCTATGTCTTCCCTTCACTTCTCTTGATTCAAAAATTGTTGCTCAAGGCCAGGAGGGACAAGGAACAGGCGATCCTGGTGGCTCCAGCCTGGCCCCCAGTTCTGGTATCTTGCTCTCCTCAGTCTCAGCAGCAGGCTCCTGAGGTGTCTTCCTCTCCACCTGGACCTGCTTTTCATCAGTCAGGGGAATGTACTCCATCCAGACCTTTAATCACTGCACCTGACAGCCTGGTTCCTGAGTGTCTTGCATTCCAGGTTTTGAGTCTCTCCAAAGATGTCCTCACTATTGTGGAGGCATCTCGGAAGGAGTCAACCAGGAAATGCTATGCTTTCAAGTGGAAGAGGTTCTCCATTTGGTACCAGTGCAAAGGGCTGGATCCCTTGTTCTGTCCAGTGGCTAGCATCCTTAATTACCTATGGTCCCTCTCTAAGTCAGGTCTTTGGTTGATGACCCTTAAGGTGCACCTGGCAGCCATCTCTGCTTGCCAGGCATGGGCTGGTCAACAGTTTATGGCTCAGGATATTGTCTGACATTTTTTCAAAGTCCATGACCACATTTCCCCTCCGGTGCATGAACCACCACCACTTTGGGACTTGCTGCTAGTTTTGGCAAAGCTCATGGGCAAGCCAATCAAACTATGCACAGGTGTGACATGTCTCACCTGTTGTGGAAGACCTCCTTCCTGGTAGCTATCATGTCAGCCAGAAGGATCAGTGAACTGCAAGCACTTACAGTGGAGTCTCCTTATCTGGTCTTCCACAGGGATAAGGTTGTCTTGTGCCCCAGCCTTGAAGTTCCTCCAGTAGGTTGTGCCTGAGTTTCATTTAAACCAGGTGATTAATCTCCCAGTGTACTTCACCAGTCACACCTCAGACGTTAAGCACAGGCTTTGTACTTAGGACCTGTGGTGAATACTTGCCTACTATAAGGAGCCAATGGCTGGAGTTCAGGGAGAAGCTTTCCAGCTATCTGACACCTGTGCTGAAGCCGCACCTGACAGACAAGCAATTAAGTGGATGATTGACAGGTGGATTGTATCCTTCATCAACCTCTGCTACAGGTTGGTGGGTAGGGAGCCTCCTGGAGTGCTAAGGACTCATTCCACCCATCATGCCACTGCCTCAGTCGCTGCTTGCAGGGATTTCCTTATCCAGGAAATCTGCAGGGCTTCTACCTGGAGATCAGCACACACCTTCATTTCCCGTTACCACATTGATCTCGAGTCATGCCAGGATGCTGGTTTTTGGGCCTCAGTTCTCCAATCTTTATTTTCCAAGTAGGGGTGCATGCCTTGCCTCCTTCCTCCTAGAGAACTGCTAGGAGTCTGCCAGAAAGTGTGGATAGAACATCATATCCACATCCTAGGGAAACAGGTTACTCACCTGTAACAGTGGTTCTAGGATTGGTATGTGATGTTCATCCACATGGACCCACCCAACCTCCCCTGGCTTTGGCGCACAACACTGCTTCCAGTGGGTAAGATCTGGCATCATGGGGCAGATCTGGGGAGTTACTTCCCAGGTGGGTAGGAGGAGCCAGCTTGAAGACGTTTCTGGAAAGTCTTAAAGCTGCACTGTCAGATTTTTTCCAAGAATCTGTAATCTCACTCACCATTCTGAATTTAGGCTCTGTGGTGCTCCATATTTCATCCTTCAAGACACAACCATTTGTTTGTTTTTCCTCCTTGTATTTTTGTAAGAAATCCAAATATAAATTTACTATTCTCTGCTGTGTGAGACCCCGCCTTTGTTTTGATAAGAACCTGCCCTTGGCTCTGCCTGCACTTCTAACAATGTCTAAAGCAGGAGGGGGAGGTGTTCAGCCAGTATCAGTAACTCAAGCCTACTTCCTTCCTTCCTCCTTCAGTCCCTCTATATTTACTTCCCCATTTCTGTCCCATTCTCCTTTTGCATGACAGCTAGTGTCATCCTGCCTACAAGCTTCCCTGAACTCCTGCAATTTGACCTCAGAATGGCTAGAGAATTGGTCATTACAAATGATCTAATGCACAATGAAACCTATTATGTATAGCTTTATTTCTCTATCATTTCTGTTGTGCTGTAGCCTGCTGCACTTTTCACACATTGTATTTATTAGTCATCAGTGTGTCAGTGAGCACACCATGACCTTTAGGTGTCTACAAGTGCATTGATGATGAGACACACATTTGTTGTAACATTGCCTTGTAACACATCCCATTTATACTTTTTGTAATGCACTCCTATGTCATGTTCCCTAATGCAGCACTTAATATTTGTTGCATTTATGCTATCTCCCTGCTCAGAGTCTTGTTTCCTTGATGTAATAAATCCCACATTTCAGCACCCTGATTTAGTGCTTACTAATAGTGATATGCCATCACTCTCCTCAATGTCCGGCATCTCCAACCACACTATAGTGTTGTGCTCCTTGCTGATGTTTGTGATACAGATGTTTATTATAAATCCATGTTCCCTTTCCATGATGCTAACTTTGACTTCTTTGAGATCACCCTCCCCTACATCCGAGGCCGCCAGTTCATGCGCCATATATACCCCCTCTAAAAAAGCACATGTTCTGTGGTCTACTTGAGTGAACCACCTGCTATCATCCATAATGTACCCACCACCTTCCACGAAACCCCATGCCATCACCTTGACACATTGCCCCTATCACCAACACCTCTGTTTGTTGACTGTGCTGTGCATGTGTACTGTTGAAGTTCACTATATGGTTAATGGGCTGTACATTCCCACTCATGACAGTCAGTCATCAGCTTGTGGTGGTGGTGAGAGGATGATATGCTGCCTGCACCTCCTTCAGGGTTCTGTTGTAGTAAGTGTTGTGAGGTGGTGTGAGGGTGGCCGCACTCGATCACCGTTAATTTGTTGTGTGTAGAATTTGTATTACTGTATACATTTTTTTGGTTTGTTGTTGGTGGGCACAGGAACATGAAGATTTTGCATATCAGTTGGTGAATGACATTACCTAAATTCCACTATCTGTGCAATGTAAAGATGCATTGAATAGTGGCACATCACTAATCTCCTTTGCTTACCGGCGATGCATTTCTACATGTTTTACCACCTCTGAGACAGCATGGTGAAAATGAGATTCACAAATGAAACTATTGCTGCTGCTTGGTGCATATTCTCATTTTCCTCAGTGTAACCCCCTTATAAATTTGGATTTACTAGAATTCCTCTAGTGGTCTCTTTAAGAGCTGCCAGCTTGCTGACCCAGTCAGTATACTAAGAAGGGAGGAGACTGTGAGTTCTCTTTCTCGAGTCCCGCCTGAGGCGTGGTGTATGTGCTCTATTATTGCCATTGCTAGGTAGGCAAAGTGGTCCCCTTATTGGGCTGTAGTATTTATGTATTATATGTTGACTGAGTATTAAGGAATGTAGTTTGTCTAGCATGTTTTCCCTTGCAGCTGGGACTTTGTGCGTTTTGTATCCTCCATTTTTGGCCCGTACTGTCTATGGGTTCCTGTGAGGATCCAAGAGCACTTAAAATGGAGCTCTTAGCTACCAATTATGGCTGGGACTCTTTTCAGAGCCGGCTGCCAATGGGAGGTATGGCTCTTGTTCTGCGAACTAAAGTCCAGAAGGTGGTGAATTTTTTGCACCAATAGAAGGAGGTAGAGGGTATTGGCAGTCTGAGACCTCTCCAATAGTGTTGTGTCATGCCCGAATGAGGACCCCCCTGCTTAATGGCTGATGGAGCAGAGTCATTGTGGCCGTGGTGAGAGAAGGAGCTCTGGGCTCCTGCGCTGTAGATTCTTTGCATGGGTAGTACATGTGGAAGGCCAAGTAGTCGTGCTACAGTATCGTAATAAGGTGCCAGACCAGATCCTCCGTGATGTGCCGGCAGAGGAGGCTGTATACATGACAGCTACCTACCAGGTTCCCCCTGTTGAGAACTGTAGAATCTGCTTCAATTGCGCTGGGTCTGTCTGGAAAACTGAAGCTGCATTGCGTTACCCAGTTCGTGCAGTAAAAATGTTCGTGAGTTTAAAGAAGCTGCCTGGTATGTTACCCCTCTTTCTTACATATAAATGTGTGGAGCAGTGTTTGGATCACAGGTCTTAGCATCAGGACAGGCAGTGATTGGGTCTGGGAAGGCTGAAGCACTTAAGGGGCACTTATTTTCATGGTTCTCAAGGGAGAGGGATTGGGCCATTCCTGCAGGGAAAGGGTGTGAGTGGGTGGGTGGAAGAGAGCCACAGATGGGGGTCATCATGGTGGAAATATTGCTGGGAGGCCTTAGGTCCCTGTGGGTACACAAGGCACCTTGGCCAGGTGGGTTACATCCCAGCTTGCTTAGGCAGCTGGCAGGGGTCCTGGCATGGCCACTGGTGGATCTGTTAAACATTGCACTAAATACTGGATGTGTGCCCAGAGACTGGAGGTAGCCACATGTGGTACCTCTCCACAACAGTGGGCCCCCGGACAATCCCAGGAACTACAGACTGGTGAGACTGAGCACAATTGAGGTAAAACTGATGCAATCTATGATCCAAACAAAGGCTGTTGCAGTTTCTTCAGGCTAAATGCTGTGGTAAACTGTGATAACCTGTTAGAAGTGTTTAGTTGCTAAAGTCTTTACCTGGATTAGGAACTGGTTACGAGGGCTGTGTGTTATCTACTACAACTGAAATGGGGATGAAACTCTTCATCTTGGGCCAACACAGTTCGGCAACTTGTAGAAGGGTGAGGGGTGTTACCCCATGGGGGAGGACACCAGGCCCAGGGGGGAACGTCCGAATGTTTATGGAGAAGTACAATTGTGGTGTCCTCCTGCCAACAGGGCAAGCGTATTGTGATGGAGTGTCGGCCACACTGGCTGTGGGGTGGTGATAATACTAAATGGAGATTGCTGGTAGGAAGGTTGCTGACTGTGCAGTCAGCTCTTGCAGATCATTGGAGAGGTAAACTGGCTTAGCATGCAACCGTGGCCATTGGGGCGGGCAATGAGAGACAGTGGGAGGTGAAATGATGTACAAGTTGTAATTGTTGCGAGACACGGACAACTTTCATCCAACAGGAGGCGAGCAACTATGGCAGGTGGACATTGTCCGAGGGCTTGGAAAGTGACCAGAGGTGTCCAGGGGGAGCCTCGAGGGGTGATGGGGAGTGGATGGGCATTGTTTGGCATGCTAAGTCTCTCCAGTCATGTAGACCCACTACACCCGTCAGTATAAGAGGTGAGCGGTGGATGGGAGGATGCAAATGATGATGACATATCATTGATGTTAAGACAGGGCACTATTACAGCTGTGCAGGTACAAACCAGGCAGCGTGAATTAACATGGCAGAGGGACACATCAAGGAGATCGGGAGGCATTGAGGTAGATACAGCTAGGAGGGGTGGAAGACAGTAGGTTCAGGAAAAAGAAGGAAGACACTGCATATTGTATGCCTATATTCAGATGTTGCCACAACAAACATGTGACGGACAATCCTGGGTGTCCAGCCAGAACACAGTTATGCACCCCTTGTCACACTGACAGGGGAAGGAAGCAACTGATAGGAACCATTGTAGGAACGAGCAGCAGCAAGGAGGAAAGGAGACACTCCCTCAGAGGAAGGTTCAGGGACACACAATCTGGGAGACATGGGGGAATTTCTCTTGTGAGCATTGAAATTTCACCAAAACAAGAAAGAAAATATTTTTTCAGGGGCACCGGAGAAGACAAAAGTAAAGCAAGAAAAGTGGTGGCATTGGTCAAGATGGAGGGGAAATGAGCTGGGTGCTGGGGGGGGGCAATGCACCAGTAGGACATACTGTGTTGACCAGAAGCATCACTGGCAAAAGAAAGGAGACTCAGGGTGGCGGCTGAGTGAGGAGAAAGCTCTGTAGATGGGATTGGTGGTGTTGCCTTGCTCCGGGTGTACAAACTGACATTGTCCACAGTGATCCAGCAGGATGTAATGGATCCAAGGAAGATCAGTACAAAGGAAAATATTGGTTCAAGCCGGGGGGATGGACATGTTTGAGCAAGAGGAGGTGGAGAGACACAGGGTAATGTAGGGTGGGGTGAGGATCCACAGGTAGCCAGTGGTAACAGGATAATGAGGCAGTGACAGTGCTGCTCTTTGGGTGACTCCTTGACTGCCCAGGACACCAGAACAGCCACCAGGAAAGCCGGTGTCCACCAGAGGACTCTCAGTGAAGCTGGGAGGTGACAAACAGTGATGGTGGAAACCAAGAATGGCTACTTCATTGCATCAAGGATGTATACCTCTAATCCAGGACTCCAACTGGGCTGACGTGAGTTATGACGAGATATGGATCACTTAGGATGAGCAGATGCTTACCTGTATATGGCCTGCTTGCAGAAGGGAATGGCCTAGTAGTCTTTGTCCGCCACGAATATCCATTTTTCTATATTTGTTTGTGTCATCATTCTGTGTGTGCTGATTCCAGTTTTCCTCGAGTGCTATGTATGCACCCTGTGTCACACTTTGTGGTACGCCCACCCGAAGTGCTTTTACTGTCCACCCAAAATTTTAAAAAACAGACACTGATATTTGTTTTTCCTCCATGTTATTCCCCTTGCTACAACATAATTATACATATTTTCTCTTCTGCTTTGTGTGTGTGTGTGTGGGGGGGGGGCATTGGTAGTTCAACAGTCCTATTGTGTATAACTGCATCACTTGATGGCAGTTGACTGCACTCATTATGACCCCCACTGAGTCTCAATCAGGGGCTATTCTCACCTGCTTACCCTTGTTCATGTGCTTCAGTTTATGTGTTTGAGTACAGCACAATCACACAGACAATTGGGTCATCAAGTTAAATGTAGTAGTTTGCCTACACTGCAAAACACCATGAATTGTGCACATCACAGTGTCTTTGGCATCATATTGGCAGTCATGCTGTCAGACATATCTTTGTTCCTTCATGGCCTCTTTGTTTGTACTATGACATACAATTCTGCTGTGGATGAGCACTGGGAAATTGTCCACAGTGGTCGATATATCTATTTTGCACCGTCCCGGTGGCACAGTTGGTTGAGGCGCCGTATGCCGCACCTCACACTGTGCCATCAATCCATGTTGGTTTAGTAAGGAAGCTGATGCACCAGCCATTGTTGGCAAGGGAGAAGCCAGGACACAGACCGAGGAGGCAGAAGGGTTGAATCGCTTGGGGGCTAGGAGAAAGGGATCTTTTCTGAGGCAGTGAAAAGAGCATGCAGAAAAAGAGAGGGAGTGAGATAGATGTAGATACAGGGAAAGAGAGAGTGACAGAGAGAGGGAGAGAGCCCATAAATGAGTCAGTCATAATTCTGCAGGACTCTACAGTAAAGTATATCATATGGTAGTGGTGAACGGGGGGACAGGACAAGCAGCATCTGGGTAGAGTGTATAGAAACATAGAAACATAGAATTTGATGGCAGATAAGGACCACTTAAGCCACAGTCTGACCATTTCCTACCTGATGGATAAGCTGCAGATCCTAGTTAACCAGCAGCCTACTTCTTCCTGACCCCACCCCCTAGAATTGCCTTATGACTGTCCCATGCATGCTTGAATTCCACCACTGTTTTTGACTCCACAACCTCCTCTGGAAGGCTGTTCCATACATCCACAACCCTCTCTGTGAAAAAATACTTCCTTAAATTACCTCAGAGCCGCCTCGCTTCTATCTTCACATTGTGCCACCTTGTTCTTGCACACCTCTTTTTTTGAAAGATGCTACCCTCTTGGACTTTGTTGATTCCCTTGAGGTACTTGAAAGTTTCTATCATGTCCCCCCTCTCCCTCCTTTCCTCGAGGCTATACATATTAAGCTCCTTAGGTCTTCTTCATATGTCTTCTGGTGCAGATCCTGCACCATTTTGATGTACCTCCTCTGGACAGCTTCCATCCTGTCTATGTCTTTGCTGAGACTGGGTCTCCAGAACTGCACGCAGTACTCCAGATGTGGTCTCACCAGCTGTCTGTACAGAGGGATAATAACTTCTTTGTTTTCACTGGTGATGCCTCTCCCTATGCATCCCAGTATCCTCCAGCCCTCCCTGCTGCCCTCACTGCTTACCCACCTCATTGTATGCCTACATGACAGCAGATAGGCTACAGCAGCATAGAAACATAGACTTTGACTGCAGATAAGGACCGCTTGGCCCATCTATTCTGTCCATTTCCCTACCTACAAGATAGGCTGCAGATCCTAGTTAACCAACAGCCTATTTCTTCCTACCCCCCACAAGAATTGCCTTATGTCTGTCCCACGTATTCTTGAATTCTCCCACAGTTTTAGACCCCACAGCCTCCTCAGGCTCATCATGCATCCACTACCCTCTCTGTCAAATAATACTTCCTCACATTGCCCCTGAATGGCACCCCATCTTTAAATTGTGTCCCCTTGTTCTTACATCTCTTTTCTGCAAGATGCTACCCTCTTGGACTTTGTTGATTCCACTGAGGTAATAAAGTTTCATCATGTCCCCCTTCTTTCCTCAAGGGTATACATATTAAGCTCCTTTAGTCTCTCCTCACCGGCTTCTCTTGAAGACCCTGCACCATTTTAGCGTCTTCTCTGACTGCCTCTATCCTGCCTATGACCTTGACGAGATAGGGTCCCAGAACTGGATGAAGTACTCCAGATGGGGTCCACCAACTGTCTGTACAGACGGATAACAACTTCCAGTTTTTCTGCTGATTGCCTCTCCCTTGCCATCCTAGTATACCCCAGCATTCCCTAATGCCTTCTCACATTGCTTGCTAACCTAAAGGTCATCTAATATGATTACCCCAGGTCCCATCTATTTTTGTTCTTGTTACTACCCCCAATTTGCATTGCATATTGAATTTTGTGTACGGAAGGTGGTGGTGAACGAGCATCATCGTTCTGTGAAGATAAGCTGAATTATTTTTCAGCTGCCATGCCAAGTCGCCCGCCATCCATCAAGTAAGCTTCAGCCAGGGGCAGAATGATGGACCTTTGATTATAACATTGCTCATGGTGTTACAGCGTCACTTTTATTTCTGTAACACTTCGATTCCCTGATGAACCTCTGAATCTGTCAGCGGTTCTGTGTTCCTGCTGGTGTCCTTATTTCAGTCAGAGACCTTTTCCACACTTTTGGAAATTTTCTAAATAAATAGGAGGAGGGATGCAACTATAGTTGCTGAACAGGGCACCAAGCTTGGAATATCCTTTTTTAAGGATGGCGTCAATATGTCCGGAGAAGTTTCACTGTTGGTCCAGCAAAGCACCCAAGTACCTGAAGGAGGATGTGTACTCAAGCAGATTATCATCAAGGTTGAGGAAAGTGGGCATGGAGGCAATCCTATAGAGTCTCTGCATTGTGACAACGGTCATGGACACAGTCTTCTTGTCATTAACAAACAGTGGATGGTTAGAAAACCAGAGAAGAACTTTGTCAAAGTCATGCTGCAAGTTTAATGGAACATCGACAGGGTTCAAACAGATGTATAAGAACCGTGATCAGTAGCTTACATGTGTATGGTGAAGAGGAGCAGACTGATGAAGGTCAGTTAGAAAGATGGAGAATAATAAGGGCACTAACACTGAGCCCTCAAGAAAGCATGCTTTTTCTGGATGTGAGGGAAATGGCATCAGAAATCTTGACTGGTTGTGTTCTACCAGTGAGGTTTGCTTGAGCAAGTTTGTTGCTGAGACATAAACCAGCTGTTGAGAGGCAGTCTAACAGAAGGGAGTGGTAGTCAGTGTTGAAGGTCTTAACCAGATGGACCAAAATTAATTATGGTGATTTGGCTATTGTGCAATCCTGTCGGGATATAGTCAGTAAGCTGAAGTAAGGAGGTGGCAGTGGAGCACTTTTTTCCTGAAACCAGATTGGGAAGGGGTGAATTAGGAGGTGTCAAGATATGAGGTAAGCTGTGAGATGACTGTGTTCATAAAGTTTAGGTAGTGTGTGTGAAGGATAGATAGGATGGTGGTCACCAGAGGAGAGCAGGGACACTGCCTTTGGAAGAAGGGATGATGTAGAGGTCCACAGAGCTGGAGAAAGAATGATGGAAGTTAGGAGGTCAAGAATAGTAGAGGCCTGCACCGGTAGGACAGCAGAGTAAATACCAGCTACAAAGCTAAGGAGAGAATGGAATGGACACCGAGAACTTGCTAAAGTATCACGTGTCACTGGAGTTAGAGGAGGAGTAACTGCTGAGAATTGGAGGGAGGTAGTAATGCACATGGCACACCACTGCCCCTGCCTGCTCTATCTTGCTTTAAGGCGTGAGTAGCCAGGAATGGATACTGATTGGCACAGGTGAGAAACTGACCAAGAAGAGATGGAGGGTGCTGCAGGGTGCTGACTGAGCTGTCATTGCGTACTGTAACAGCAGGTATTACAACTCAGTTGGTGGCAGCCATGATGGATCATGAAGAATGTGCTGGACACCGTCAGCATGAATGGGGTGGAGCAGGTTTTTGGCACTACATTACGGGATGGGTGATCCACCACACCTGGGAACAGCAGTACTTAAAGAGACACTGTCAGCCTTAGTACCTGTTGATTTGAGTGTTTCAGAATGCGAACTTCTGTAAAGACTAGCATTCATTATAGGACAGCAATAATTTGTTTACCATTCTGTTGGTCAGCCAAAGCATAAATTTAATTTTATAATGCATAATCCACATTCCCTGGTCAGACTTATTGTCCGCCTTTGAGGCAGGACCTCCACCATGCACAGCACGTTAGTAACCAAATCAGGTCTCATACACCATGCGATCAGTGTGCCTGTGATCACGCATTCCAGTCATTCTTTCCAGCTGGCTTGGAAACAGTGCTATGTGCTGCTCATTCCCGCAGCTCCCATCCTATTGCTAGCTTCTGCTGTTTTGAGTTCCAACATAGGTGCAGCATCTGGTATATTTTTGAGCTGTTTCTCAACATGTACGCTGCATTATCTGACCTATTGAGCCCCATCATGAGCTTGTTCAAATATGCTGCACTACTCTTCCTAGCAGCAACCCCTGCATGTACAAAGGCTGGAGCCACGCAGCGCAGTCTGGCTACAGAGAAGTGAGAGCCACAGCCCACTATTAGATGTTCTGGCTGGTCCAGTACTGGATCCATGCATTTCACTGACTAGCATTTACTAAAAGGCAGGGAAAGAGGCAAACAGGCACCAGTATTGAAAAAAAAAAACCACAGAAATGACTGTCTTGCAGGTAGAATTGTTGATACAATTATTTACCCGTATGACAGCTTGCTATAACCCATCCTGTAGTTGGTGTAAGTCTTGCTTTGCAAGTTCCATGCGGAAAACTGATGAACAAGGAGATCAAGCGACTCGCTCATGTTCCCCAAGAGTGGGTCAGCAACAGTGTGGAGGCTGGACTGGTGTTCTGTTATTAAAATCACTGTACTCCAATCAATGGGCCATGCTATCTTCCTCAAATCAACCAGATATTTGCCTTATGATTACCTCTGGGGACATGAGTTTACTATTGCCGCTGCTCCATGTCCCGCTCACAGTCAGTGAAAGAGAGGACATACACTCGGTTTTTAGCCATACCCTCCAACTGATCCATTCTTGCTGGTTCTGTACTGAATTCTCTCATTAACCACACTAACCTTCCAGCAGTAGCAGCAGCTGCCAATGCAGCCTTCCCTGACAGAGTAGGCGTTACTTCAGCTGCCATAGAGCATAACTAACTCAGCCACGAAGCCAAACAACCAATTTAGTCATTTGGCTCCGGTGTTTACCCATCAAATTTATCCAATTTTAATTTCTATTGGATGAAGCTCAACGTAAACATATTATCACCATTTTTTTTTTTTTTTACCTGTAGGACATTTGCGGGGTTTGTATGATTTCCTCAGATGTAGAACTGATTGTTCATTTAAAAAAATAATGACATTCATTTTTTTCCATTATCTTACACAAATGAGCATTTGTTTCATTTGCCAGCAACAGAACCAAAACGAAAAAATATGTTTTTGTTGACCAACACCAAGATCACTATGTGGTGGTGGTGGTGGGGGCTAGTATATCTTCACAGTCCATGTCTTTAGTTGTTTTCCCTTCTCTGATTCTGTTCAGCATTTTTTCCATTTGCCAGTATCAAAACCAAATGAAAAAATATTTCAGTTGACCTAGACCAAGCTCACTATGTGGGTGGGGGCTAGTATAACTTCACAGTCTATGTGTTTCATTGTGTTCACTCTCTGCCCCTCAGTTACAATTTTTTTCATTTGCCACCAACAAAAGCAAAAGAAAAATATTTTCTGTTTACTCAGACTAAGATCACTATGTGGTGTTTGTGGATCAGGGCTGGTATGGTGACCCAGTCCATGTCTTTAATAGTTTTCCTTCTATGCACCAATTTGTATTTTATTTGCCATGAACAAAATAAATGAAACAATATTTTTGGTTTGATCCTATAACAAGATCACTATGGGGTGGGTAGCTAGTATGGTGACCCAGTCCCTGTCTTTCATTGTTTTCCCTTCTATGCCCCAATTTTTTTTTTCATGAAAAAGCCTACAACCTATAGCGCTATGTGCTGGTGTTATTGTCCTCATGATTTTATGTCGCCCAGAAGTTTGTTTCTCACCTTGCACTGTCTAGCCATGCACTTGTCTGCACAACCCTACTGATTTCAATACACATGGATGCAATTCACTCGGTCACCAGACTTAAAAATAATTTCTCTCCAATGTCATTGGTTCATGCACCCTTCTGTCTAAAATGTATTTCCTAGTACAATACCCAATAATGTACTTTGAAACAATAGTAGCATTTAGTTCTAGCTACTGAACATGAGTATTGCCTAGCGATACTGTAATTTTCCAGTCATCAAGCTTCATGTTTTGTGGCTTATCTGGTTTAATTTTGCCTCTAAATCATGCATACAACATGGAAACTGATAAGCTCTTGACCCCTTGTGCTTTCTCTGCACACATGTTGCTACTGTTATTTTGACTGGCAACTAAAAAATGCACACGGGGCTGGATATTCAAAAAGGTTAGCCCCTGCGCAATAGAAGTTGCAACTCGCAAGTCTGAAATTGCACCACTCTGCCATATCTCTCAGGACAGTAAAGCCGCGCCCAATTCAAGCTGAACTACAGCGCAATGCAAATGAATGCATGCTGAACCGGAGGGGAGGAACAAGCATAAACTGCACAGCCCGATATTCAGTGGTTGTGCAGGTTGTCACGAACAACCCGAACCTGTGCCTGCACAACTGATCCAGGAGTAAGTCAAGGCCACCGGCAGAACGGCCGCACTGCAGGGTGCACAGCAGCTACCACCAATAGGTGACCCTCAACCTACTCCCTGTGCCCCCCAGCCCAACCATGGCATAGTAACCCTCCCTGATCGCAGCCATACATCGAAATACCCCCGCCCGACCTGATCACGCATGTGAAAACCGCCCCCCAACTGGCCCGATCGGGCAAATTGAAAAACAAACCCACCCCCACCGCCTGATCGCAGCACCAAAGTGTCCAACCCCACCAGACCATATCCCTTGTGCCAGTAGACTGCTAAGCCTGATTAGGCTGCATAATGTTAAACCTCCCAAGAACATATCCTGGTGGTCCACTTACTGCTAAGCCCATGGCGGAGCTGCAAACTGTTTAAACCCAAAGACCATATCCTGGTGATCTAGTAGCCACCCCACCCACACGAAGCACCCCCAGCACCCGCAGCATCCCACCCGCCGCCTCCCTCACCAACCGACTGCCCAGAAGGCTGCATCCCACTGGCAGAGCAAGTTCATGGCCGCAGCCCATACCATACAAGGCAGTACAGATATGATTAAACTTATGGTCCCTGGACCAAAGGATACCATCAGGATATGTTCTGGGGTGGTTGACACTTGCTGGCGCGATTAAGCCAGTCGGATGAGGTATGTTCATTTGTCCACGATCGCTGCAGGGGGCGTCGGTCACCGAGGGCTGCTCGGCAGGGTGCCAGGCCAAGTCCTCAGGATCGGGCACACCTGCATGCTAATGGCATCAAATAGTAACAAAAAGCTACAAATGTCCACCCTGCACCTTGCATGAATTATGCCCCATTTGCAGGTCACCATTTGAAAATGGGAAATGGCACATAGCACAATGGCACGGTGCCACAGCAACTTGAACGCCCACTCTGGACCTCTGGCGTAGCGCAAGTTCAACTGCACAATGCACAGTCGTGGCTGGGTGATATTCATAGCTGCTCAATAAGAACCTTTAACACGCCTCACATACCCCCGCCAACCTTTTGTGCAGCTCGCGGCCCGCCACAAAATAGCGCAGCTTGATATCCAGCCCGGTGTCTTTGCATACACGCAAAGCAATACCACAGCTGGATACATTATCCATGGTAAATAATAGCATGCTGAAACAACATGTTTTTGCTGTGTGAGTATGACAGCAATGGTATGACAACATCTCCAAACTTGCGAAAGCATTTTTTTATTTGCCATGTTTGTCCAAACCACTACTATAAGGATGCATCATGTCTTTCACAACCCGACACTTGAATCATCACTTTTTCTTTTGGTGTGTTGTATTTTAGACTGTTATCAAGCACTAACATAACCATTGTGGCTGTTGTACGTGATACGCTCTACCTTTTTTTTGACACTGTTCCAATTTATTACATGTGCCCGATCGTACTCATGCCTTGCTTCAACTAAGTTTTATGTTTCTGCTTTCAAACCATGTTTCTTCATCAATACAACCTTGCTTAGGTATCTCCTGGGACTACTCCCTTCACAATATTTATGCAATAAGATGCTTGTCTTCATCTCCTGGCACTCTTCTCAGACTCAAGACAAACAATTGATACAAGTCAATATGCTGTAATTCATGTTGATCTTGTGTGCCTAGATCATGTGTTTGTTTCCACACACACTCTTCCTGCTACTCCTTTTGTGTAGCCACTCAAAGCTTGCATGCTGTCTTTGACTGTGCCTTTGAATGTACGTGACATTGCTGCAATATAATATAAATAAGCGCTTGAGCTCAGCTCATTATCTCAAGCAGCAGTCCTACCCCTTCAGAGACCTTTTGTCTTCATTCTGCAGTGCCGACAATGATGAAGGCCTCTGGACTCCAAAAGGTGTAATACTGTTCAAGCTAACAATGTTCTTTAGCAGTCCCATAGTCAAAATGTTTGATGCACTTAGGCACCATCTTGTCTTTGTCTCAGAGTCTGCTAGCAGACAGTGTCTACAAGGTACCTTATCATGCCTTGCTGTTCCAGTACTTTGTCAAATGCCTTTTTGTGCTGACACATTCAAAATCGTGTCAGTCATTTTATTTATTTAGGACTGATCAGGGCACTAGAACACTAACAATAGTTTTTCTCCCGAGCCCTGAAATACAAGGTACAGACAGTATAGAAAGATTATTTTTAAAGATTACATACGACGAAACACACGTTGACAACTTTCTGCTGTATAGTTATAAAAAAATATTGTACAGAAAAAGGGCACATCATTTGACACAAGTCAGAAATACTTGTAAGTCAAATAACACATAATACTCATCAGCGATACCAATAGTGCATAGTGAGAGCAGAATACCGAGCAATGCATCTGATACTGGTGTAAGGCTTCAAACAATACTACAGTCACAGCATTGCAAGGGGAGGACATCACAGTCAGATGTGGTGAAAACCATTGAGGTGAGACAAATGATAGGTAATAGTATAACTGACCATTGTACCAGTCACCTGGTCTCATAGGACTGGTGAGGCCGATAAAGAGAGATGTGAGACTGATTTGAGGTGTGGGCCACATTGCATTGCTCCATACCACACTGACCCTTCAGAAGACAAATGTTTTCCCCACGGATTGTTACATCATAGCCAGCTTTTTATCACCCGCCTCTTCCACCTCGCTGGTCCTCCCACGGCTTGCGCCGTCATTTTTATGCCGCACCATTGCACACACCCCCGGCAGGTTCCCCACTGGTATTTAGAAAGTCATCTTGAATCCATCAGATCTCTGCTCCAGGCCGTCGCTGATGTCATGATATCCACCCTGGCCACAGTATTTAGGTCCCCAGTACCAACAACATCCCCTTTCCCTGTCACATTTCCTTGATGTTCTCAACCGAATTTCCCTTGTTCATCATCCTGCTGGTGGTGGTAGTGGGAATCGACGGAAGGAGGCACTGATGAAAAGGGGTTTGTCAAAGGGAACAATGAGGTAGTGGAAGGGATGGTGGAAACATGTATTAGGTGATTATATGATCGAGGACATGGGGACCCGAGGAGTCAGGTGAGAATGACATGGTGGAGCCATTTTAACACCATGTAGAGAAGCAATGCATTGAAATGGTGATGATGGTAGAACAAGTCTCATACTATGCAACCTGAACAACCTAGAGCACAAATGTGAAGAAGTACAGAGATGTTCATAGAAGTGGGGTAACTATGGTTGGGTGGAAAACTCAGTGAATTTCCTGAAACCTCAGCATCAGGTTACAAAGGTGAACAGGGTTGAGGCATTACAAACATAATCTATATGTGGTGGTCAGCAGTTGAAATCCCATCTCATCCACTTTCTGTAGTGCAGTTGGTGAACGGTTGACACCTGGTACCTTCACAACGGATGGTGAGCCATCCATACAGTGTTACATCGGATAACCACTCCGTGACTGGGACACATGAGCCACCTACAATGAGAGCCATTGTGGAAGTTCAGTGTCTCATTGGTCTCACTGTGTTCCTCCATGAGCAGCAATGCCCTTCACCATAAAATAATCGGGAGGAACAACCGGATCTTGGCCTGTTCCCACCAGCACAGTCAGCAAACTACACGCTGATCAAACCGCTAGTGTTTCTAAGCAACCCTTATGTGTAGTGGTGATGTATATTGGTCCATGTGTGTGGATCAGACAAACAATTGCAGGTTATCATGGAACTGAAAACTTGACAGCTCAGACGGAGGGGCCTCAAATTGGAAATAATGCTGTCTCAGGAGACTGTTAAACAGCCAGTCCATCACTCACCCCGCCCATACAACTTCCTGTGTAGTTTATTTTTTTTTGGTTCTAGTTTTAGTGTACAAGCCAGGTAATTCTTTACACACTACAATCATTATGTGTCTATAATGGTATGAACAGGTGTATAGTTAGCACTAGTAAACAGTGGTGACATAACCCATGATATGAATACAGGTATGCTTTCCTAGTTCAGGGTAGTCTATGTCACCAGGGTAGAGCATTGTTACACCAATTGATAAGAATTACACTAAAAAGCAGCGGATGCATGGCAATAAATTCAATGAACATTCTTCTGATATTGATGATAAAAATTTCATAATGTTTTCATTTAGGCAGTAAGGATCACGCAAAGTACTATCACCAATATCACGCTTTCATGTCTTGACAATGGCTACTTGTTCTAGATCACAGATCGCATCTGTTGTGATAACTTCAATGCTGTTCAATAACTAAATTGGAAATGATATAATTACCACACAGTGCCAGAACGAAAACACATAGAATAGCACTATGTCACGTCACAGTTCAATGTTACTGACAGGACAACAATCTTGTGTTTGCAGAGACCACCTTATACTGTGAAAATTGCTTAAAACTACAGATGTAGCATGCAGTTTGTGTGACCCATTGCTTTAAAACAGCAAGCAGACATTGGCCACACACTGTTGTAACCATGCAAATGCTTGTTTGGCTAGATATGGAACCACATACATATCTTGCTGTACTACCAACATGTGACTAATCTGGTTGCAACAGTGCCGACCACCAACAATTGAGTTTGGGTTCTGCCAACTCCTATCCATCGAGCAAACTTGCAACCACCAACCACATTTGCATCCACACTCAAGACAACCACGTACTTGAGCTACCATTCACTTACCATGCCTCCAACTCTCATTGGCTGTCATGTACAACCATTACTATCCAGCCACTGCCACTTATCTTACTTTTGTGTGTTCAGTCTGCACTTCATTCATGTAAGATGCCAACTTAATGGTATATCAAGGTACCCTTACCACTGATCGGTAAAATGTGTTTAAACCACGGTTTAATGTGATCTTGTTCTGCGTTGCGGGCAGTACTTAGCCAGGTTACCATTGATGCACACTCCCGCTACTGTACAATTAGTCAATGATTAACTCAGCTCCCCGGCAGTGTGGACAGATTGTGCAATCTAATCTGTCTTCAGCCCGAAGAGCATTTTTCAAAAACGATGTGACAGTTGCCTGTTCTTACAGATAAGCTTGCCAAAATCATATCCAAGGTCCATCGACCCTCCAAACAGGAGTTGTGAAGGTCAGGAGATGTCGGAAGAATCATTTGTGTGGTCTGATTTCAGCCTCCACAATCAGTGACATTGTGATGGTCAACAATCACTGACATGACCTGTAATTTGGCCCAGGCCAACGAATCCTAGTGGTTGTCAGATAAAATAGGACCAGTCAGCTGAGATAGTCGGGATCCTTGGAAGCGTATCTTCAGATCTCTTAAGAGTCTGTAGTTAGCCCTTAAAAGTCCTCCTGGACCCGGACTGTATGTCTAATTACATGTTTGTCTCTAACCACCTAGTGGATTATTCAGAGGTGGCACATCACAGTTGATGATCATGTGACCAACAATACCCATGATCTCCCTGTCTGATTTCGGAAACGGCATAGTACCCAGGACAGCACATGCGGGTATGACCTCCTAATAGCAGAGATCAAGGACCTGCCCATCTGATGCGCACTTGCAGACAACTCTGCCCTGTGGAGGAGGTTAACCATCTTCGATCACACCGATGCAAGGGAATCTTCCCCAGGCACACTGACGGTATCAAGGGAACACCCCATCCAGGGACACCAGAGCCACCACCACTACCTCAGAGGTTGTGAAGAAAGCAAGCAGTTGACCACAGGCTCAGTGAGGGGGAGAATGGTGAACAGAGGCACAGTCAGTTGTTCCACCCAAATACATACACCATTCTAGGATCATAGCTCTCTGGATGCCAGAGGACAAGGAGGCAGAAGACAACTATCAAAGGCACACAGGAATGAGGCAGAGGACACTACAAGGAAAGGCAGCTACTGGTGGGACCCAATTGTTAGGGTGATTGAACTTGGGAACAGGGAAACTGATGAGTGCCTGCCTGGTGCCATGGCTTGTAGGGAGAGGAAGAGCATCCTCAGGATCACGAGAACTGACATGGGAGTCTGGCTGATGTCGCTATCACCAAGGACAATGACTTGGCTCAAGATTAGAGCAGCAGAAGGACTTGTAGAATTGGGAGGAGACAAGACAAGTAGCACACACAGTATCCTTCAGAGGTGCTGCCCGTCAATGGCATGAGTGAGGAGGGACTTTGCACCAGCAATGAATAATGGTTGAAAAAAGGGTGTGGAGAACAGGGTTTGGCTTCATTGGGGACTGGGGTTCCACCACGAGGACACCTACTGGCGAGATGGTCTGCATCTGTCCAGGAAGGAACAAGTCTTTGACAATCGCTTAAATTCTTAGTTAGCAAGCTTTAAACCAGTCAAGGGGAGGCACTGACACACAGCTGGAAAATCCCAACCTCTCCTACAAAACAGGATACTAAATGAGAAAAGACTGGTAGAAATGTCAGTGAAGATGCAACAAAGGAAAGCCATCAAAAATGAAACAATAGTACCAATGCCCATAGTCTGAGTAACAAGCACCACAATAGTGGCCTTGATGGAGGAGCACGGATCTCATTGCAGTCACAGAATGGGTACACAAAACCATGACTGGGAAGAACATACAGGACCCTACTACAGGAGGACAGGAGGGTAAAAGGAGGAGGAGGGTAGCTCTTACAAGTGAAGGAATCAAAGCAACAGAACAAATGGAAACAGGAGGAATTTTATTGTGAAATGTTTCACCAGGAAAGGCACACGAGCAAAGATGCTGTCACGCTGCACCTGGGGGTTACAGAAGGTAGTAACATATAGATGGTGAGCTAACAATAGAGAATCAGAGATGACATAGGTGGAAGGTTACAAAAGAATGCCAGAACCGCCAGTACCAAATATCAAACAATAACAGGTTAACAGGATCTAGGCTACACAGCGAGCTGGAAACAGAGCTGAACATGAAAATCAGGTTGGAAAACATATCATGGTACACATTGGGCGTGGGACGTACCTATACAGTTTCATAACAGGCAAAGATATCAAACTTAGTTCGAAGTAGCAAAGGAGCTAAGGGAGATGTAAAAGCCAGAAAGGCAGAATAGCAAAAGCAAGATGGGGTGAAAAGGAGGGTAGGTGATGGGCTGTAGACAGACAGTAGGTAGAGGGGGCAGGGGGCGGGTAGAAGGGAAGGAGACAATTGACAGTGGGGAGGAGTAAAGAAGGTATAAGGCATAGAGCGGTATATAGCCAACAATTAGCAAAAAAGCACGTGGGTAAATTTGAGACTAGCAATGAGCTCAATCCAACAGTGTTGTATACAGACCACCTCAGAGGAGAAATGGACAAAATGATAAGTACACACATAATGGCAAAAAGTAGATATTGCTGATGGGTGATCTGAATATGCAGATGTTAACTGGAGTGCAAAGGCGCAGTCACTTTAAGAGTGGGGTTATTCTAGATGCCCTACAAGACCATCGAACAATATATTCACAATAAACACAACAACAGAGTCAAGCATACAAAGACAAAGTGCTTTTCAGGAGGTGACTTTGTCAAAATGGGGGAGTGCACCAGCAAATAACCAGGAAGGAGGTGGAACAATGAGAATAATAAAACTGCCATCACAGAGCTAACGTTTTTGTGTGAAGCAAAGAAACAAATGAAACGAAGAAAGAAACCACTATGGTTCTCAAAAGAAGTGGCAGGAAGGCTCAAAAGAAAAGAAAGAATTTAGGAAGCACAAGATCCAGATGGAGCAGGACAATAACTGTATCAGTAAAGCAAAGGAAGTGGAAGGCAGCAGAACAAATGCAAAACCGAGAAAAATATAGACAACTCAGTTAAGAAGGTGGATAAACCTTTTATAGGTACATCAAGAGCTAAGGAAGACCAAAGTAGGGATAGTGAGACTAATAAAGGAGAGGTGGGCAGACTGTGAAAACGAAGATACTAAACCAATATTGTTGCTCAGTATTTACACGAAGGAGGTTCCAAACAACAGTGAAACACCCTGGATACAGAAGTTGATACCTGCCATTTACAGAAAGGGTTACAACAACTCTTAAACTGAAGAACAAAGCAATGGGTCTGATGAGTTCATACGAATTAAAAGAAAAAGGGAGACTAGTGACAACACTGACTACCCTCTTTAACAAATCATGGGAGAAAGTTTGCACCGAGTACTGGAGGAGGCAGATGATTCCCCAACAAAAGTGGGAGCAAGCAGAAGCAGGAACACAGACCTGTTAGCTGAATCTCCGAGTGAAACATGATGGAATCATCAGAAGGACAGAATTTAAGAAATCAAGAGCCAGAGGGGCAGGGACCCAAGGCACCATGGATTCACAGCAGGAAGGCCATGCCAGCTAATCTGATAGATTTTACGACTGGGTGCCCAAGTAGATCAGGAGGTGCTGTGGGCATGACCTACCTAGACTTTAACAGGCATTTGACACAGTCACACAAAGATTAATATACAAGTTAGCCAGCTGGGGTGGTCCCAAGATGACAGCCTGGAAAAATTGGCTGAGAATAGAACACAGAGGTAATGAAATGAGTCCACTGAAGAAGGTGGGTTACTAGTGGTTACACAGGGTTTAGTAGACAGATCATTTCAATGTCTTTATAACGACATTGCAGGACTGAAGAAAAGTATCTCTTTGGATGACACAAAGATTGCAACAGAATTGATGCACAAGGGGCTGAAAGGATGAGAAGGGACTTGGCAAGTTAGAGAAGGTCAGATGTATGGCAGCTTACATGCAATGCTACGAAGTGCAGTAAGGCACAGAAAAAAAACCCAGGAAGAGTGCACAGGGAGGTGAGATACTAACAAAGCAAAATAGAAAAGGACCTGTGTAGCCACATCAGATGACCTAAAGGTGGCAACAAATGAGAGGGCAGCAAGGAGGGTGAGGATACCGATGCATCGGGAGAGGCATCACCGTAGAACAGAAAGTTATTATTCCTCTGTACAGACAGCTTGTCAGACACATCTGGAGTACTACGCGCAGTTCTGGAACCAATTACAAAGACATAGACAGGATGGAAGCTGTCCAGGGAGGGCAACTAAAATGGTGCTGGGTCTGCTCGAGGAAGACATATGAAGAGAGAGAGAGTTAAGGAGCTTAATATGTATAGCCTCGAGGAAAGGGGGATGATAGAAACTTTGAAGTAACTCAAGGAATCAAAAAAGTCCAAGAGGTAGCCAAAAAAAAAATTTTCAACAAGGGGCACAATTTGAAGATGAAGAGGAAGCTCAGAGGCAATTAGGAAATATTTTTTCACAGAAGGGTTGTGATGTATGAAAGCCTTCCAGGAGGTTATAGTCAAACATAGCGTCATAAGGCAATACTAGTGGTGGGGCAAGAAGAAGAAGCACTGGTGCTAGATCTGCATCTTATCCATTAGGTAGAAATGGCAAACTAGGTGGGACAAAGTCCTTATCTGCCGTAAATTCTATGTTTCTACAGTCCTATGTGATGCACCACTGGTCACCAGACTTGAAAAATACCTCTCATGTTGTTTGTTCATGCAACTCTGTCTAAAATGTATTTCCTGGTACAATACAAAACATCCTAAGCAACAATCATGAAGTTTTAGATAACGAACAGAGTAGCGTAGTGCATACCCAACATTTCCATTGTCAGGTTCATGTTTTGTGTCTTATTTTCAAGTTTAATTTTGCTCTAAATTGCATGCATGCAGCATAAAACTGATAAACTCTAGTCCCTTCCTTTCCACATGTTGCTACTGTATGTGACTGCCAACAAAAAGGCACTGTCTTTACATAATAGACATAGTGTTACCACAGCTGGACGTTATCCGCTAAATTGGCATCTTTTTGAACATGTTTTCTTTGCTGTGAGTATGAGCCAGCAATGGTATGGCACCATCTCTACAAACTTGCGAAGAAAGCATTTTTTTTGTCATCTTTTCCAAGACCACATATAAGGCTACATCATGTCTTCAAACCCATGCCGCACAACTTGAATCATCACTTTTTCCTTTGGTGGTTGTATTTTTAGAACTGTCAACCAAAGGCACTATCATATACCATTTATTGGTTGTAATGCTTGATCGTTTACCTTTTTTTTTGCATAATTATTAATTTATCCATGCCCAATCGCACTCTTATACCCTTGCTTCACCCAAGTTTATGTTTCCGCTTTCAAACCATGTTTCCTTCATCAAATGCAACTCTTGCTTAGGTATCCCCTCACTCTCCCTAAATACTTATGCAAGTAAAAGATTACTTGTTCCATCTCAATGGCTCCTTCAGACCTTTGCAGACAAACTATTGATGCAAGTCAGATGTCATTGTAATGCATGTTGGTCTTTATTCGCCTAGACCATGTGTTTGTTTCACATGTTACCTCTTCCTGCTACTCCTTTTTGTGTAGCCCTTCAAGGCTTTCATGTATACGACTGTGCCTTTGAATGTACAACGACATGTCAATATAACATAAATAAGCACTGGCTAATCTCTTATCTAAAGCAACAGTCTACCCCTAGAGACCTTTGTCTTCATTCTGTATGCCAGACAATGACAAAGCTCTTTGACAACCACAAAGATGTAATGCCTTGTCTCAGGCTAACAATGTTCTTTACAAGTCCCTTAGCAAAATGTGGATGCACTAAACACCATCTGTCTTTGTCTCAGAGCCTGCTAACAACAGTGATTCAGGTACCTCACATTAGCGCCTTGTGTTCTAATACCTATTGTCAAATGCCTCTTTTATATACACTACATTCAAATCATGGCAGTCATTTTGATGCATTTAGGACTGACGAAATTAAACACACTAGCAACAGTTTTCTGTCGGCTCTGAGAATACAAGGTACAACAGTATAAAAGATTTTTTAATGCAATTTCACACACAACATACAGTTACAGCATTTCTGCTGTATAGTTATGACCAAAAAATATTGCAGAAAAGGAGCACTTAATTTGACACAATGTCAAAATGCTTAAGTCAACAACACATAGTAATTCATCAAAAGATGACCAATGCAGAGTGAGCGAGAATACCGCAATGTATCTGATACTGGTGTAAGGCTTCAACCATACTGTCACAATTGCAAGGTGGATAGCCATGAAAGGTCAGATGGTGGTGAAACCATTTAGGTGAGACCAGTGGATGGGTAATAGTATAACTGACCTCGCACCAGCACCGGTTATCATAGGACTTGGTGGGGAGAAAATAACCAGAGATGTAGGCCACTGGGACATTGTGGCTACATTAGAACAGGCTGTCACTTGGCACACTGGTTGCGTTCCACTTGTAATACCGTCGACCATTGTTCGTGAACTGACCCAGGCACAGTCTGTCAGGCAGGATGGACAAAACGACATTCAGACTGCTTCCACTCTCCGTGGGGTATTCCACCTTGATGGTGCTGACCCCTGGCGGATGGGAGCACAGCACCACGGAGATGTAACTTGGAAGTGGGGCCTGTTGAAGCAGCAAACCTTCTCACCATGCCCAGGTAAAATAAACATGCACAACGGCCTCACCAATGACCTGTGCATTATGACTGAACATACAAAAGCCAGCAGGTGGGCCTGACGCTTCTGTTGTTTACTCGGTAGCATCCCAGACGTGCACCCTCTGCTGTTTCCAAAGCTGGGCAAGCGTGTCTTTAGTACACCATGTATCTCCCATCCCTCAAGGGTCCCAAGCATGCTTGGCTCACTAGACTTACAGAATCTGTATCTATGATGCCACTTGTCTCTGTCTGTCCAGTGTCCCCCTCCACCAGTCTTAACCAGCCATGCTGGTTCACAAGGCCCACACAATAAACCATACTGTTAGCATCCAAGTTCACCAGTTTGTTTAGCCACCCATGTTCCTTTTGGTAAACTCTCTATTAATTTCCTGCCACTAATGTAACAACAGGCCCAATTTCACATCTCCTACCCATAACTCCATTTGTGGATAGGCAACAGAACCACACAAACCTGGGGAACTCTTCCTGTCTGTAAGAGATTTTACCACCCTAGCCTTTTCTCAATATAGTCTTCATCCTCTTCTGTACCTGTCCCACTGGTACCCAAGCCTATTTCATCCCTCAGCTCCCTATACCCCTATCCTCTCGCTGCCCTCCTGTGTTCCTGTTAAATGTAGCCCACGCCCTCCCTGAAAGTGAGGCAAGTACATTCAGTAACTCGTCTGCTCTGCACCCCCAGCCATTATTCCCCAACACAATCCTGAGATCTGCACCCACTTCCTTTTCCCCTATGTATCGCTATGAAACCTAACACCCCATGATAGCCGTGAGCCAGGTGGCCCATCACGCATTTACTCCCACGACCATTTTGCTTCTAGCTGACAAATTATTTCCTACCATGGACGCTTTACGCTCATAGCTACTTTTTATCCTCACCACCTTTGCCCCCGGGTCCTCCTCACGCCTTGTTGCCTCACATTTTATGCCACCATTGCACAAAATACCCCCAGCAGTTCTCCCACCGGTTTAACAGAAAGTCATCTTGAAACACATCCATGATCCTCTGCTCCTGGACGCTGATGTCATGATATCCATGTCTGGACACACATAACGGTCCCCACTGGATGAACAGCATCCCATTTTCCAGGTCATAATTCCCTCGATGTTCTCAATCGAGTTCCCCTTGTTCATCATCCATTGCGGGTGGTGGTAAGGGCAGTGTATGGAAGGAGAGGACACTGATGAAAACCATGCATTTGATTGGCGATGAGTTGGCATTGTGGGATGCTTTAATCTAGGACCCTGTCATTACGGATGCACTGCAGAAGCAAATTAAAGTTTATACATGAGTATACTATTTTGGTCACTGTGTCATATCTAAGTCACCTGTTACTTGCATGTTTAAATGTATTGTGTCTGTGACAGCAAGCATGAGGAACCCAAAATATCAGTCATGAATAGAACTGTGATGGCTGACAAAACTTTAATTATGCACAATACCTGCAGGCGCCATGACACCAGTCCATTTTCAAGAATCCACTGAAAATGTACCTGGAAGATAAAATATGAGGCAGGTTATGCTAACACCGCCTGAGACTCAAATGTCAAGCCATCATCAGTATCACACCCAGATTCGTTATCTGTTCAGGAGAAACAGTATCCCCCAGTACAAGACAGTGGTTATCAATGAGCCCCTGCCACACCACAACCTCTCTGATCCACTACCAGCACTTCAGTCTTGTCGTTTGAGTCTTTGCCAGTTATACCATAGATGCAACTCAAAAGATATGTTGACAACAAGTAGATGTAAGTGGGGTGTCCACATGCAGGTGCTGTGCTGCAGGAGGCATGGCATGTCAATGATGTATCAGGTGTTTTATTCTTTTTGGTGGTACTGTGTCAAAGGGCTGAGGAAATTCTAAGGCTGGCAAATGTCAATGGAGCATCCCTTGTGCTACTACTTCACTCACCCAGTAAAAGAAATTCATTTGTTTTGTCTGACAAGACCCTCCTGCTCTGAATCCAAGCAGCATCATTACTGTGATCCAGTAGCCTATAGGTATCAACATTTATTTTCTTCTGAAGTGATTTCTTCATTTTCCCTATCACCACGTTATCAAACTGACAGTTCAGAGAGGGGTATGTATACAAAACCTTAGTGGACTGTGTGGATTTGCATTTTCTATAAGGTGCCCCACAGTTCCTACTCTCATTCATTTTTACTATTTTGTTGAACTGCCTTTATCCCGTCCCTTCACATGAGCTACTCTCTCCTCTTCTGCATCCTCTCCTCTCTGCATGGCATGTCCCTCCTGGGTGTTGTACATAGCCTGGTATGTTACCTTCACAGTCTTTGTTCTTTGAGTAACATGTTTCTGTGACTGCCATGAGATCCTGGCATCCTCCTTCCATCAAGTCCACCTGCTCAGGTCCTTAGTTGCCCTTACTAACGCATTCTTACTCGATAGCCTCCATTTCTTTATGTACGTATCCCTTGTCCCCAGCCCTGTCCTTATTGCCTTTGTCATTTTTTTCAATTTAGCCATTCTCTTCTCCATTTCAACGCCTATATTGGTTTTTGCATAAATACTGTTATTTCTTTAGGTGGTGTGCTTGGACTTCACTACACCTGGTCAGTGTCTCCACCCATGCCTCAGTCACAATGCTTGCCAATGAAGCATTTCACCCTTTCACCTAGTGTCCTGTTTCCCCTTTTGGACATATTCAACCATCATGAAAATATAGTTTCTAATCACCAGCTCTACCACCAGTACCTAATGAAGCCAAAGACAGTGTATCTCGTCTCAAATTTTTTCAATCGCTGATTGAATCCCATGTTATGGAGCATTAGCCTCACTCATGCCATGGACAGGCAGCACCTCCATACTGTTACCATGCGTGCTGCCTGATTAAGGATCATCCACAAATCACCAAACTCTATCAGCATTGCTCTATCCCTTTCACTGTCAATTACTTTGTCCATATGTGGACAATGCCATCAACATCCCTCACCATGCAGTGCTCCCTGGATCCTCAATATTTGCTCCCTGTCACGTCAAAGCTATTGCACCATGCTGTGTCCTTATCTGCCTCCCCGCACTCCAAAGGAGCGCTTGATGATTTTTAGTAGGATCGCTCTTCACTGCCATGGGTTATCATTCAACAAACTGGAATGCTGACATTATGTTTTATCCAGGCACAGTCTCATCCAACCAGTGATTCACCAGAGTGGTGTGTGTGCCAAAGTGCAGTTACTATCACTACAAGTTGAGAGAGTCTGCAGTGATTATGTCCTGGAGACTGCATTTCAATACGTAGATACGTTGCACTGCATCCGTTGCCTGCTTCTTTGCCCTGTCTAACCTGTGCACTGTTGCTGTTATGCTACCTCTGTGTTCCACATGCATCTAATTGTTTATTATATTATCTAATAAGTAAGCTGTGTCTTTGCATGTTCATGCCTCAATGCGATGTGACTTCACCCTTAATTGATTAACAAAGGCCAAATGTGCAAGCATGTACACTAATGAACCCAGTCTAGTACAGAAGATGTGCTGTGTGATGTTTATTTAATTCAATGTGCATTACAGTGATATGGGTGACAAATGCACAACTGAGTGACTTCAGCACAGGAAAGGGTACATCCTCAATAACTCCACCCCTTAGTGCCTTGCAATTATACAATGGACCCATCTGTTGTGTGTTTAAGTATATTTTTTATAACTACTTTTTGTCAGACCACAGGTATGCATGATTTACCCGGACATGTGACACCCATTGATAAATATAGTTTACAGGATAGTCACACACCATTGTATAATTCAATATATTACATATGGTTGCATGTTCATCATTACACTGATTGCATATGGAAACCTGTGAATGCCTTTCCTGTGTGAGTAGCTGTGTGATCTCTTTCTTTTCAAACATTTCATTCATGATTATACTGTACTCCACTTCTTCCATTTCCGGTGATGTATGACCAATGAACTAGTGCAGTCTCGAACCAATTTTGGGATGCCATTTAAGAATAATTTAGCAGTAATGATTGTTCTGTTGCCTGGTGTTCATGTGAAGCTTTTGCACTAAAATGGTCATGCTCTGCCACTGACATGTGTGCCTTTCAATGTGTATCTGTTGTAACTTATCATTATTTTTTCTTTCAGGAGATTGATCATCTAGTATTGGATCCCGCTGTATTAACTTTGTCAACAAACTATCGCGAGTATTTTTTGCTTTGGCCCATGCTGCAGACACCAACGAGCTCGGAGGCATTTGGCATTCATCAATACATATTATGGCATCTGGTATATTTTTGGACAATGCATTCGTGTTCAGTGCCCATCTGCTGCTGCGTGGAGAATTGATTTGTACCCTGCCCATTTGGGCAGTATACCAGTTTCCATCAAGATTGCTTAATTTAGTAGACACATGTTTAAAATGTACTGTCCCTTTGAGTCCTCTGCTGCATTTATAGTTTATTGAGCAGTACTTTTTGCATTCTGGCATTAAATTCTTTCAACTGCTCAGGTGTCGTTTTCTGATGCTCAGTGTATGTATGCTTTGCATGACAATTTTTTTTTTAATTTTATTTAGTTTTGTTTACGGAAGAGTGCACTAGACAAATCCTTACTATTTTCAGGCACAACCCTGGGGGATGCAGATGAATGCCAACGACTCTCGAACCCAGATTAAGCTGTTGGTGGTATTTATAGCTTGAATGAGGAAATTTGGCCAGGACATGGGAAATTCCCTACTCCGCCTGCAGGGGCTTGACTTCCTGGGAGCAGAATGGAGGAGCCCAGTTAGAGCCGAACAGAAGAGGAGGAGGAAGTACTGATGTAGCAGAGATGGAAGAATCAGTGGAAGGAGACCGGTGGAACTTTTCAGGGTCCTCAAGCGACAGTTTTCAGCTGTGCAGTGCCCAGAGCAGGTTGGGGCCAATGGAGTCCAGGAGGGTCAGCCCTTGGAGACCTCCTTAGGGGATTGTATGCAAGCTACATGAAATATTTTTTTTACAAGTAAGAGCAGTCATGCAGTTTTACATGGGGAATAGAGAGATGGCTGATGAATAACTGGGGAGACCTTAGTGGTCCCTTGTAGACTCATGCCACCCTCTATTCCCAGGTCTGTCATGGCGAATTAACTCATCCTAGGAGGCACAGGCAGAGTCCAGTACTGAGTGTTTGAGCGTCTCAGTCACTCCAAGGACATCTGGGTATAGGGTGACCCATGAATAGCTCGTCTGATTTGAAGCAGACTACTTATGTTAGATGCGGTTATTTTGTCCCTGCCATGTCACCATATCTGGAAATGGTGCAGCCGGGTATGTCGGGCTATGGTTGGTTTCAATATCTCTGGCCAGAAGTATTAGGATGAGTAGCCGAGAGATATTGTCTCAGAGCAGCTCAGACCTGAAGAAGGTTGTGGCTTGGCATCTCTTTTACCCTGTGGAGCACATTAGACAGGTGAGGGAATGGGGTTTTAGTAGTCTAGTGTATTTGAGAACAAGAAGTCTGGCGCTTTATAGTAGGGAGACTTCTCCCAGTAATCTTCTGTGGAGAGGAGGGCATAGTGACCACTTGGAGCAGGGAGAGTCCCAGTATGAGTCCAGCTAGCATCAGGAATTTGTAGGAGGAGGGCTGCATGCCATTTTCTTCACTATGGGGTGCACCTTTCCTTGGGGGATGAGTGGGTGCCTGGGACACATTCACTCAGTGGAATTGGCCAGCTGAGGGTTAGGGACCCGGCCTAATTCACACTAGTATTCTGATGCCCAGCCAGAGCCAGGGATATGGTGAAGGAGCTTGAGGGGACAGAGGAGATTGTCTAGGTAGAATTTATCAGCAAAAGCACAGGTGAAACAAGTAGCATCTCCAAAGCATAGTTATAACTTTAAGGTACAGAACAAATGTTGATGCTAAGCACAGTTATAACCATAAGGTACAGAACAACTGATGATGACAGTGGGAAATAAGACACAATTAGTGGCTTGACTAGGCAGTTATCGCTAAATAACTATTCAGCGGCCAGAGTGAGTAGTCCCATAGGTGCCAGAGATAAATGCTGGGTGTCAAGTCCACTGTAAAGCTTAGCAGACTGCTTTGGTTGGTAGAGAAAGTCAGAAACGGGTGAGCAGCTTGAGTTTAGGTGACAGCTCCTACAGAGTGAAATATGTACCTCACCTGAGATGATAGGCTTAGCCAACCCTGGTGATGGAGCTTACACACATTTAATGGGAGGAGGGAACGGGTGGGCGGGGGATATAAATCTCCTTCATGAAGACGCTCCCAGCTCTTTTGGTAGGTATGTAATCAGTGATGCTTGTGGTTCAAAAGCATCTCTGACCTTTACACTGGGGCAGGGGCAGTAAGGCTTATGGATTCTCCACAGAGGGTCCTGCCGAGCAAACCACTGTTGCCGCACCTCTGCCTTGATGGCAGAGGAACATCTGATATCGTGGAGTCAGCACAGAAACATGGTACACACAAAACCATGACTGACATAAATTATACCAGGATACACTATCTACAGGAGGGACATGGAGGGTAAAAGAGGAGGAGGAGTAACTTTATATAAGGGAAGGAATCTGTAACAGAACAAAAGGGAAAACAGGGAGGAGAAGAAGCATCATGGTAAATTTGAGACCGCAATGGCACTGACAATCCGCATGGGGTTAGTAGAGACCCTTCTCAGGGGAGGAAATGACAAGCAAATGATAGAAAGAATACTTAGAATGGCAGAAAAGGGAGATATTGATGTAAGGATCTGAATATAGATGTTAACTGGAATGCAGTTGCAGGTTGCCACTTCAAGAGTGGGGTTATTCTAGATGTCCTACAAGGGCATGCTTAGACAACTAGTATTGAGCCCACTTTAGAGGAGCAATCTTAGACCTGGTTTTCTAAGTGGAATTGAAGAGAGGATCGCAGATGTAGAAGGGTAGAACTCTGGGAATAGCGACCATCTAACAGTATGGTCTTTAAGTAAACACAGCAATAGAGTCAAGCTTCTGCAAAGGCAAAAGTACTGACTCTGGGGGCTAGTTTGCTAAATGGGTGAATGCCTAAGGAATGCACTAGCAAATGGGCAGGAAGGAGGGTGGAAGAACAATGGGAATAGGTGAAAACTGCTACCACAGAGGTATCAAGCTCTTGTGAAGCAAATTAACAAAAATGATGTAAGAAACCACTATGGTTCTCAAAGGAAGTGGCAGTGAAGGTTCAATGAGAAAATAAAGTATCTGGAAGTACAAGGAATCACAGAAGAAGCAGGACAGGAAACTGTGTCAGTTAAAGCAAAAGGAAGCTGGAAGGCAGTCAGAACAGCAAAGGCCCAAATGAGGAAAAGATAGCCAACTTGGTTAAGAAGGGGGGATAAACCTTTATAGGTGCATCAGGGAGCCAAGGAAGACCAAGGGAGGGCTTAGTGAGGTTTAATAAAGTGGAGAGGAGGGTGGGCAGAGGTGACTGTGAAAAGGCAGAGATACTAAACAAAATGTTTTGCTCATTATTTACAAAGGAAGTGATGGAGGTACCTAAAACAAATAGTAGAAACACTCTGGATACAGAAGTTGATACTCAGCCTATTTACAGAAGAAAGGGTTCTGAAAGAACTCTTAAAACTGAAGGTGGACAAAGCAATGACTGATGGGATGCATCCCAGAATTCTAAAAGAACTAAGGGTAGAACTAGTGACACCACTGACTACCCTTTTTTAACAAATCATGGGAGGATGGGATGGTACTCCAAGGACTGGAGAAGGGAAGATGTGATTACCTTCACAAAAGTGGGAGCAAGGCTGAAGCAGAAAACTACAGACCTGTTAGTTTAACCTCAGTGGTAGGGAAATTGATGAATCACTTGAATGAAAAAATTGTTGAGTATCTAGAGGCCAGAGGGCTCCGTCGACAAGGCAGCATGGATTCACAGCGGAATGTCGTGCCAGACTAATCTGATAGATTTCTTTGACTGGGTGCAAAGTAGTAGATCAGGGAGGGTCTGACATGCCCTATCTAGACTTTTAGCAAGGCATTTGATACAGTCCCACACAAAGATATTATACAGGAGGCAGCTCTGGGAGTGGGTCCCAAGATGACAGCCTGGGTAAAATTGGCTGAGAATAGGACATAGAGAGTTATAGTAAATGGAGTCCACTCTGAAGAAAGGTGGGTTACTAATGGGGTACCGTGAGAGTTCAGTGTTATCTGTCCTCTTCAATGTCTTACAAGTTTACATTGCAGAGGGACTGAAGGAAAAGTATGTCTCTTTGCAGATGATAGCAGATCTGCAACAGAGTTGATGTGAAAGGTGTGGAAAGGATGAGAAGGACTTTAAGGTTAGAGGAATGGTCAAATGTACGGCAGCTTAGATTCAATGCTAAGAAGTGTATGTAATGCACCTGGGAAACAAAAACCCAGGGAAGAGTACACAATGGGGGGGGATATGATAACAACAACAAAATTGGAAAAGGGATCTGGGGTAGTCATCAGATGACCTAAAGGTGGGCAGCAGCAATGGAGAGGGCAGCAAGGAGGGTTGGGGGGATACTGGGATGCATTGGGAGTGGCATCACCAGCAGAAAACAGGGAAGTTATTATCCCTCAGCACAGACAGTTGGTGAGACCTCTATCTGAGTACTGCATGGCGCTCTGAGACCCAATCTCTGCAAGGACATAGACAGGATGGAGGCTGTCCAGAGGAGGGCAACCAAATGGGTGCAGGGTCTGCACCAGAAGACATATGGTGAAGAGAGACTTAAGGAGCTGAATATGTGGCAGCTCTTGGGAAAGGAGAGAGAGAGGGGGATATAATAGAAACTTCACGCATCTCAAGGAATCAACAAAGTCCAAGAGGTAGAATCTTCAGGAAAAGAGGTGTGCAATAACAAGGCAAGGCCAATTTGAAGATAGAAAAGGGGGTGGCTCAGAGGTACTTTAAGTGAAGTATTTTTCCACAGAGAGGGTTGTGGATGCATGGAATGGCTTCCGGATGAGGTTGTGGGAGTAAAAAAGTGGTGAAATCATACATGCATGGGACAGTCATAAGGAAATTCTAGGGGTGGGGTAGGAAGAAGTAGGTTGCTGGTTAACTCGGATCTGCAGCTTATCCAATAGGTGGAAATGGGCAGACTGGTGGCCAGCAGTCCTTATCTCGCCATCAAAATCTATGTTTCATGACTGGGAATTTAGAATCGTGGTGGGAACTGGGGAGGATCGGATTCTGGTGGTTTACACCAAAAAAAGTTAGACCATTCCAGAGTTTTTTTTCCTTTTAACAGCATGATATTAAAAATAAAGGATGAGATAATGGCGGGATCGGGTGGAGAGGGTTACTGACTGTACATTTCCGTGGTGGGGTGAGTTATTCTCAGTTGTGGAGTGGAGGACCACTAGCCACCATGGATAATTTATTTATCATTTAATTACATGTGGGACAGGTGGGGAGGGACTGCTAGCCACCCGGAATTTGTCTCTCAGTCTCTACATGTGGGCCTTTTTGTGTGGGGGGGGGGACCGATAGCCACCAGGGATCTACTACTTTTAACTTATACCAGTGATAAGGTTAAATTTTGCTCATGGATGGACACGAAATTTCGTCGTGGAAGGCATAATGTGAATTTGCACTGCAAAAGGTGAAATTTCGCCATTCCGCCAGGGGAAATTTGACCACTCCGCCAGGTGAAATTTCACATTACGCTATGCGAAATGGGTAGAATAGCTCGGATTTATCCGTGAAGCAAATTCTGCCCACTTCTACCACCTACTCTACTTACATGTACAACTAGTGAAAGTAGTAGAGGCACTTTCACGGACACATGATGACACCTTTCATGCCCTGCAATCAGCAATTTGTCGATATTCAGATATAGGCCAAATGTAGGAAATATCACTGTTACTTTAATATTGATCCCCCGAAATCAAATATGCTTCACCCCCACAATGATTAGATGAACTGTCAGTGCAAAATTTATTTTCAGATTGAGAGAAATTATATGCTTTGGTGTAGCGTTATTTCCACTGAAGAGAAATCATCACATATAGTGTATACTAGACAGAAAGAAAGACAGACAGACAGAAAGACAGATAGATAGATACATAGATTACATGTGATTGCTTGGTATGTTCTTGCAAAGTGATAAAATAAGCAAAATGTAATGTTTTGGACTACTGTCAAATGGTGCTCCTGCTTGTTTGTTTTAGCTGTTATCCCCTTTATGGCTGTAAAATTATTACAGTGGTTTGAAAATTTGCCAATTGTGGAAGTGTCAACCACCACATCAAATGTTTTGCGTCTCATGTAAAAGATGCCAGAGTTTCTCAAATCATTGACAAAATCATTTGGTGATAATTCGCTGTGTAGTATGCGTATACTCTTTCCTATTTCAGAAGATGTGTATTGTACAGAAAAAGATGAAATGGGGGAGGGTTTGGAAAAAAGACTGTCAAGGGGCCAATAAAGGAGGGACACTGTCTCTCCACACCCTGTGGAGCTGGAGGAATGGGGAAAAGGCCGAATGGAAAGTGCAGACCAGGGAAAACAGAATGCACACGGGAACACGAGCAGGGGAAATGGAAGTATAGGGAAAGGGTGGAAGGCAGTCCTGCTAAATGCACAGAACTTGGCCAACCAATAAAATGCATGAGCTCCAGGGGATGCTAACTGAGGGAGCGGTGGATGTGGCAGCGGTCACTGAGACTGGGGACAATGCAGGACATGACTGGGACATGAACCTGGAGTGTTACACTATGTTCAGAAAGGACAGGGGGAGGGAAGCAGAGGAGGGGTAGCAATGATAGTCAAAACCTGCATTGGCATGGGGGAGTAGAGGAGGCAGAGGGAACAGTGTAGGTGATTTGGGTCACCTTGCTAACAAGGGGTGCAAGAGAGTAAAATAGGAATGGTGTATGGACCCCTGCACTGGTGGAGAAGCTGGAGGAGAGTCTGTGGCAGATGTTGGGAGACACTTCAGAATGGGCAGGTGAAGGGTGGTGGTGTTGGGGGACTTAAACATGCCAGGAACAGACTGGGAGACTATGACATCCTCGGTTGCCAGGGAAAAGAGGTTGTTGGATGTCTTTCAAGAAGCAGTCTTAACTCAGCAGGTGGGGGAAGTGACCAGGGAGGCCAGGGTACTGGATGTGGTCCTGGCAGACAGTGACCAGATTGGGGGGCATGGAGGTAAGGGACCCATTGGCAGGGAGTGACCATGCCATGGTGTGGTTCTGCCTGGACCTAGGCGGGGTAGAAGGCTGAACAAAGATGGAGGTAACTGTCTTCAGGGGGACAGATTTTAAGGAAATGGGAAGGATCTTTAAGAAGCATTTGGATGGAATTTGGTCAGGCATGCATGCTGATAGTAGGCAGGAAATCATTAGGAGAGGGGTGCAGGATGCTACCAGCAACTGTGCAAGAGTAAGATGAAAATGCTGTAGGGCCCGAAAGCCCTGCTGGTGGACCAGGGAGGTCAAGGAGGTGGTGCAGGGGAAAGAAGGCAGCCGATGGGCAATTCAAGTGCTCAAGGAGTTAAAGGGATAGAGGGGAGTCGGAGCAGAACCAGACCAGGGAAATTAGGAGAGGGAACAAGGGGTTCTTTAGATACACTGGGGAAAAACAAAGGGTGAAGGGGCAGATTAGCAGGATTTAAACCAGGGGAGAGAGGGGCACAAGACCCGGGAGCAGGTTGAGGTACTGAATGAGTACTCATCTCAGTTTTCACTAAGGAAAATGGGGGTGCTGCATCATACATGGGATGAGACAGTGATACTGAGGAGGGGGACCCCTACTGATCGGGCGGAGCTGGGGGAGAGGACAGGCATCACTGGCAGGGAGGGGAAGGCTAAGCAGGGAGAAGAGGTAGAGAAGTGGAAATCACAGAAGAGAGAGTGAGGGAAGCCCTCAGGTCCCTTAAGACAGAGAAAGCACCGGGGCTGGATAAATTGCATCCCGGAGTGCTGAAGGAACTTGTGGATGTCATGGTGAAACCCCTGGCAGAGGTTTTCACCATCTCTGAGGACAGGGTGGGTGACCCAGGTCTGGAAGGTGGCACATATAGTGCTTATCCACAAGGGAGGATCACGGGAGGTGGCAGGGAATTACAGGCCTGTCAGCCTGACATCGGTGGTGGGCAATGTGATGGAGGGCCTTGACAAGGAGAGGGTGGGGGGGACCTGGAAAAGTCAGGTTGCCTGGACGATGGACAGCATGGATTCATCCCGGGGAAATCGTATCAGACAAACCATGTGGAGTTCTATGACTGAGTGATGAGTGCCTTGGACTGGGGTAGACCAGTGGATGTCCTCTTTCTAGACTTCAACAAAGCGTTTGACTCTGTTCCTCTTGAGGGCCTGTTGGATAAGCTGGGAGAAATGTGGGTGGGGAGCCAGATGATCAGATGGATAGACAATTGTCTCCAGTACCGGACCAAGAGGGTCATAGTTGGTGAAATAGTCTCATACCCAAGGAGGGTCATTCGTGGGTCCCACAGGGATCAGTCCTTGGGACCCCTGCTGTGCAACGCCTACATCTCTGACATAAGGACAGGTATCAGGAGTGAGATAAGTCTGTTTGCGGATGACTCAAAACTGTGGGTGGTGGTGGATGGGAGGAGGTGAGGGTGGCCCTACATGGGGACCTGGAGGCTCTGGAAAGATTGTCTAGAAAGTGGAAGCTGAGGTTCAATGCAGGCAAATGAAAGGTACTGCACCTGGGGGCCAGAAACCAGGGCCAAGGGACCTGGGGGTGGTGGTGGATGTCAAGATGAAAAACTAGGAGACTTGTAGGAGGGCAGCAGCCATAGCTAATAGGATGCTGGGATGCATCGCTAGGGGATCACCTCCAGAAGTAGGGAAGTGATACTCCCTCTGTATAACTGCTTCGTGAGGCCGCATCTTGAGTACCGCATGCAGTTTTGGAGGCCACACTTAAAGAGGGACATTTAAATCCTGGACAGGGTCCAGAGGATGCAAACCAAAATGATTTTGGGCTTGGTGGACAGGACCGATGAGGAGCGGCTCAAGAGATGAATATGTACATTGGAAGAGAGAAGGACAAGGGGGAGGATAGAGGTCTTCAGGTACATGAAGGGGTAAATAGGGAGGAGCAGTCAGGGTGCTTTGAAGGAAGGAGGAGGGAGCCACTAGAGGGCATGGGTGGAAGCTGGAGGGGGAAAGATTCAGGGGAGAAAGAAGGAGGTTCTACTTCACTGAGAGTATGTTGGAGCCATGGAATGCAATGCCTAGGGGGCTGGTGGAGGCAGAGATGGTGGAGGAGTTCAAGAGGGGGTGTGACAGGTACAGGGGAAGAGATCTGGAAGCAAAATCAAAAACAGAGAGAATATCTGGAGCTGGAAAGGGAGAAGCCAGAGAAGGCGAGGATGTCAGCAAGGTAATGCTGGGATGTCATGCCTTGGGTGGTTGTGCACTGGCTAAGTGTACCCAACACCTGAGAAGTTATGTTATTCCCCAACACACACTCTGGAGTACATTACTGCTAATATACATTGTCTCATTTTTATACAGAATTAAAAAAAATCATCTTAAAGCTGTTGCTGGTGTTTAGGAGCATGGTGATGATCTATACAAAGAGAGAGACACTGGGCTATAATCAATACAGAGCTCATACAGATGTTGTACTGGAATACCATCACTGTTGAAGGTGGCCACTGACAAATCTGGATGCAGCATTTTTTCTTGCAGTTGTATAATGTCTGTCTATGTGCATGAGTTGTTAACGAGATTGTGTTCTTTTAATTTGTGTAAGTCATATGACAGAAAAAATAAAGATAGCCAGAACTTAACACCATAGTCGACAATGTTTTGATTTATACCATGTAATATCAAGCGTCCAGCTCTTTAATTGAAGACGTAACTGTTATTGCTCGAAGATTAGTACTCATGTGAATGCAGCATAGGATCTCTGTGATGCTATCAAGTATTGGAAAGACAAGTCATCCATTAATCAAATGTCTTTTTCAACTCTTTCTTATAATAAAAAGATTAAAAACTACAAGAACTCCAGCAACTGTGTTTTCACAGTATTGTTTTATATTTTTATTATTTTTATTAACTTTTCTCTGCCGATGGTCTACTAAATATTAAAGATAATGCAACAATTAGTTTACTGGGTCTTTCAAAATGTATCTGACTCTCCCCTGCTTACAGCACAATTTCTGTTTGTGACCCCACAGTCTGTTGTCATGGTGTGCACTATGATGTCATAAAGAAAGGCAATATGAGATAGCAGGGAGAGACAGATGTTTTGTAAGTAGACTTTTAGATTGAGCACCAAGGTTTTCTTGTAAATCCTGAAGGGAATCGCTATAAAGGAAAAATGTATTCTAATAAATTGTAAGAGATAAACATCTTATTTATGAAATTGCATGTAAGTGTAGAGTTGCTTTCAAAGGATAACAATGTGGAAAACACAGCTGGACCACTACAGTAATGGAAAATGCAGAAATTGATGGCAAAACTCCCAAATTGTGAATCTGCTGGTCAAGGTCAGCCAACATATTTGGTCATATGACTCAATATCTGTGAAAATCACTTTCCACTTATATGTCTAGTGTGAAACTAACATAATAATTTTGCTGTAAATATATAAGAATGCAAAACAATACTCTTCATTGAATGGAATTTATTTTAATAAGTATGATGCCTGTACTCAGAAACGTAATGGGCTGCATTGCAATAACCATACTTAAAGGTGATAGGAAACAGTTATTGCACCTCTAGACACCCCCTCCCCCCCCCCGTTCTTCTTTTATTGTCTACCCAGTATTCTGAAATTGTTTTACATTTTTTGGGGGTAAATTAATTGTTGCCCTTTTAAATACCCTGAATCCCTCTCAACAGTTTCTGCTGTCTCTTTTCATACTACCTGAACATTCCATGACATCAATACCACCATTCCAGGACATTCAGATGAACAGCATGGAATTGAATTTCTTGATGCCACCAAATGTCTTAGAAATATGAAAAGAAAGAGCAGTAGCATAGATCTGAGGGAACCCCACAGCTAGATTGTTTATTTATCAAAAAATGAAAGCACATCAGAATACTTAACTGGCATGGAAAGGAAGCTGGATGGGCAGTTACCTATGTAAAATAATTTACTGTTTCCTTTAAAACATGTTTCAACTTTCTGTGCAGATTCAAGGTAGAAGAAATCACTTCAGGATGTGCAGTGCGCTTCAGTAACCACACTTCCAGTGTGGTTGAAGGCCACCCAACTTTGCCTCATGTCTTCCAACACACCCAATGTACTGTGTGCTGTATTTTTGAATCAACCTATGCCCTGCCATGTAATTCCTTCCTTTATCCCAGCTGTGTGGACAGGAGAACCATAACTCTTGCATGGAAAGCATGGAAAACCAAAGCCCCATGACTGTTATAAAGGTCATGTCCTCCCAACCAAAATAAGACAGAATAATCCTATCAGTGCATGCAACTCATACAAACAATTACTGCCATTTTATTACAGCACATTAAAATAAATATTGTATATAGCTACCCCCACTGCAGCCCATTCTATAAATCATTTATACCACCCTGATGTTAAAGCACAACTTTGGATAGGGCTCTTCCAGAAAATATTAGGCATTACTGAGTTCAACAGATCTCTAATATGAAGTATGGCCTTTGTAATGCTATAATTCATCCTGAACGGTACAACACACATTCTGCAGTGTGTGTGTGTGTGTGTGTGTGTGCATGTGTGCGTGCGTGTGTGTGTTTGATTTTAAAGTGAAACGTTTGATGAGCATTAATAATTGGATACACAAAGTGCTCCAGTCCATGGGGTATCAAACCTTAATTTTTTTCTGTGCTGCAGTCACCCTGCACCTATCCATCTCTAGAAATGGCCCCCGAGCATTGTTAGACTGGTGCACCTGGCTACCTAGACATTCCCTGGAGGGCACTCCTCATGCCTACCCCTCCTCACCTTGAAAACACTGAACATATTTTAATATATTCATATAATTAATTGGAGTGTTGGGAGTAAGTTGAAGTCAATATAACCGCAAAACACAGGGTTAGTGTACAGATTTAAAGAGGTATACTGATACAAGTGTGCCAATAATTGGCCCCAGCTATTTTTCAGGTGAGCCCTTATACTACCGTTTCAGGTTGGTCCTTGCACCACAGTCCAATCCTAGCCCCATCCAAGGCCATATTGCTTCATTTCTCTGCTTTTTCCCAGTTGAGATTAATTATTTATATACAGGAAGTGGACTATGTTCGCTACTGATATCACCCTCTTATACAGCCCTGCTGGCTCAGTTGAACATTTGTTTATTGATCTTTTTTCAGGAGTGTTGGGTGAGCTCCTTACTGTAATTCATGACGTCAGTAAGCCCAACAAAATAATTGACATTTATTAAATCTTAATCTGGTTTAAAAGGTAAATATCCGATTGGAGTTAGGAGCCCTAGGGGGAAGTGAAGTAGTTCAGGTTTCCATTCCCCCCCCTATTGTTACCAAACATAAGTTTTTAATTTGCATGAAATTCTGTGGTAAACACTGGCAAGGGTTTCAGAGGATTTACTGCTTATACTGTGCTTATCCATTCATCTTGTGTAAAGACTTACAGGAGCTTGTATTGGCATTACTGTAAATGTTGCTGCTTGTGCTAACAAGCCCTGATCGCCGACCTTCTGACCAGGTGCAAATGTATAGCTGTTATTTATGCTCCTGTAGGTGAGCTTGCAGATCACTGAAACCACCCTTTGGTAAATCCCCCCACCCCACCCCACAGAAAGTCTTCCTTATTTTCCAAAAGTGATATGTACTGTCGTTAAAAGTCAAACGTTCTTTACAGGTGTTTTGTTCATCTATTACTTCGGCCATACAGTGTGTGCTAATGGATCCTTGTGCACTCCCTGGCCAAAATGAAGAGAGAGAGGAGATGTGTATTTTGGAATAGTGTTGAACAAAACACCTGTAAAGTGTCTACTAGTCACAATGCGCCAACGGAAGAAAGAGACTATAGACATGATGTACTGCAAGACAGTAAATTGTCCTCAACGGCAGTACTGTTCTCCGCCCGCACTCCCAGGATGTCAAATTGATGGAATCATAAGTGGAGGAGGAATTGGGATGTGCCAAGCAGCCAGTGCTGTACTGACATGGCATCCTGTTGGGCTCCACAGGACAGAAAAAAATTCAGAAACAATTAGGTAGCGGTTGTTACTGTAAAAATTGCCTTCTATTAATTTCACGCCCTCAGCGTCCCGCACTGCGAGCAGTCAAGTAAAGTTCGTGGGGTGGGCATTACAGTTCTAAGTGGACTGGTGATCGGAGAACAATGTATATAAGGAGGATCTCCAGTAATCATCGGAACAGCTCCTACGTGAAACTGCAATCACTTTTAAAAAACATTCAAAGTGATTTACCATGTACTACAGTTTCTATTAGTAAGTAGACTGTGGATCAGAAATTAGTATAAAGATAGGGAGGCTCTCCAGTAATCATTTGAACTGGGCCAATGCAAGTGACCTGCTAACCTCGGATCATTCAGTTTGTAAAGGTTTGATGCATTAGTGTTCTGCTGAGTATATTGTATATATGTATATTTGGAAGGATTTTTAGGAAATGATACGCTACGCTGATAACAGATCAGCACCTATGAAGAAGCTTCATTGTTTTTTTTTTTAGTTTTTGTTTATTTTTTGCAGCCACAAATACTGCTGCCATCAACAGTATGTTCTATTCATTTTGGAACCTTTATTCATGGTGAGAATTCACTCGTGGTGGCAGGCACAGCAGCTAGCGCTATTGTGTGTGGCAGTACAGTGCTGGGTTCTAGCTACTAGTATGCATTAGGAACTACTCTATTCACTGCCTGCTTGTGAAATGATGTGTATTTTCTGTAATGCGATTGGCCTGCATTTTTACACTTAATAAAATAGGGATATTTTTTAATCACATACAGTGCTTTACCACTAATGGGCAGACTGGACAAAAAGCAAATATTTACAGTATACTACAGCAGATGAAGAAGATGAAATTGCCATCGATGGCTACAGAGGCAGGTGAAAGAAACATATCTTTATTAGACTCAGAAAGGGAGCTAGATGTTATGGTAAATACTGACAATAAAGTGAAGAAGTAGGGGCTGAACAATGGGGAGGCTTCTGAGATGCCGGTAATCCAATAGGCAGCAAATGCAACACTGAGAAATACAGAGGGTACAGAAGCCCTGCAAGAAAATTACATGCCTGTATAAATCATACTAAGTGCTGACCTGGAATTAAATTAGAACTGTTGACCCGGCTGAAAGATGAAACTAAAACAGAAATAAAAGATGGCTTTGCTACAGTTACAGCGGCGTTATTGCAGCTGTCTAGTTCAGTATCTGAATTAAGCAGTAACATGCAAGAACAGATAATGTAGAAAAGAGAACGAGTGAGTTAGAAAACACATTGAATAGAGTTTCTGTAAAAGTTCACGCTCAAACATAGGCTATCCAGGAATTCAAATTAAAAGTGAATGAACTGGAGGACCGCTCGAGAAACAAAAAACTGATTGGGATCCCAGAGGGTTTGGAACGCAATAGTGATACAGTGACCTTATTTGTAAAATGAATTACATTAGCAGTAATTAAAAAGTACCCTGAATAATTATACTGGATAGAGCTCACCCTGGGGGAAGGAGTTAGTAAGAAAATTGAGAACTTAATGACAGAAAACCTACACTTCTATATTTGAAGCCACGTTATTTCTCAGACAGACTGCCTACCCAGACCTTAGTGTTGCTACAATGCAATCACGTAGAGCCTTTGAAGAAGTCAGAGTCCTCTTAGGACACAAAGGGATCGGATTTGCTCTGCTGCATCCAGCAAAAATCAGTTGCTTTTTTTTCCTTGAAAGATTCAAATCTTTGACAACCCCAAGAAAGCAGAAGCCCTCCACAAAAAACTAGGAAGATAAAGGAATAGCAAAAATAATGGATCTTCCATCCACCCCAACTTTTCCCACTATATACTGATTTTGGAATATTGGTAAAGCTGAAGAAGCAAGTGACAGGAAGATGGAACCCATATTGTTAGAGACTTAACTGTTAAATAAGAAGTGGAAAGGAAAGGAGAAGAGAAAGGATCATGTATTTGCGATTTCTCCTTACAGCAACATGACCGTGCGTAAGCTGTAATTGAGCACTTTATACAATGTTCTGTTACGTTTTTCCGTTGTGAAATAAAACATAAATTTATTTACATATTAGTCACTTGGTTCTTGCTTCACATGCTTTCAATTACAGCTTATGCAAGGTCGTGTTGTTGTAAGGAGAAAGCGCAAATACCTGCTCTTGAACGTTAGAATTGCTATTACCAGTGAGTACAATGCTGGTACTAGGGCAGCTCTTGAAGGGATTTGGTATTGTATTCCTTTTTAGATGCTATTTCAAACAAAATTATATGCTGGATAAAAATAATGTAACACAAAAAAGAGAACTGAAACTGGATTTCTGAATGCTGAAATGGGAAGCACTGTAATGAGACAGTGCTGAGTTGAACAGCGCTGGAATGTAAGCACCGAATTAACAGGCACTGCGATGAAAAGTGCTGAAATGGGCTACACCCGTAATTTCTCCTTTTTTCCGGTGATGATATACTATTTAGTGGGAAGCTGCTATTTTTGGAGAAACTCGATAACGTTATTACAGAGGCAGTGGTCATAATGTAGCCAGTAGCATTAGCAACATTATGACCCCGACCGGGTGATACGGCGACAACAACTATTTCCCAGAATGGAAGATGACACTGCCCGGATTAAAACTGCTACTTTTTCCTCTGCCAAAATGTGCCTAAAACAAAAGTGAAGAAAGATATATAAAAAAGTGATCAATAAAAACAGTGATGGCTGGTGTACTGAACTCACCTTACAGACAGTTTCAGCAGGAACCTTAGGTAGTCACAGATGGATTGAGCACTCGAACAGTAACTGAGATGGAATGCCTGAGCACTAGGTGAGAAAAGCAGTCATCGACGGCTTATATAGGCAAAAACATTGGAGGTGACACCTCTGCGTGATGGGTGGCGACAGAGAATGGGAGCGTTATCAAGGGACCCGAAGGAAATTACATAAATGGGCAAAATAAAGAAACTAGGACATAATTCAAAGAAAGGACAACTGATACAGGCACTATGCAAGCAGCAAGTTCTGCTACTTAAACTTTATTGAAACAAAACGACTGTGTGAAAAACGGTGGGTAAACACTGACAGTGCAGCTTTTAAGGGAAAGGCAACTGCCAGAAAGTGTGGATGAACATTGTATACCACTCCTAGAACTACTGTTACAGGTAAGTAACTTGTTTTGTTTTTGTTTAGAAAGGAGCACAGATTAAGGATATGATCTTATGCATTAGCATCATTTTTAATTGAAGAGATTGGGTCAAGGGGGTTGGTTGGGTAAGTCAGCAGGCAGCAGCTCAATTCAACTGAATGAGCAGCTATAGCAAAGGGCTGAACATGAAATTACTGCATATTGAGATCTTGAGGAAATAGAAGAAGTTGTTGTGCCCAGTTCAACTAAGGATTCTCCTTCACTGGACAAGGAAATGGGAGTTATGACCCCAAAATGCCAAGGAAACTGTGCCCATTTCACGGTGCTATTCTGAGGAAGGAATCAAGCTCATTCTAAACACCAAAATGACTCTCTCTGCTTCCAGCAACCTACCGATATTTAAGATCTATGAAGGTAATTCCTTCACATGATAGAGACCTTCAATTTCCTAAAAGGAATACACAATGTAAACTGGGAGGAGCAATTTAGGAGAAATGGTGGGTCAAAAACAAGTGGACATAAGTGTAAGCTGGTGGAGGGGAAAAGAACCATGACTGCCATATCCTTATACAGGGAACAGACTATATAGGAACAATAAAACTGCTACACCCATGTCACCAGTCCACACAGTGCCATGCAGAAGGGCTGAGAGAAATAGCAGGAGTGGCATTCAGGCTGCAGAAAGGTCTGAGGCCATGTTAGGAGGATATGTAAGTGTCAAAAAAGGGAGTCCCTTGTCATAATATTGGTGATTTCCACACCCCCTAAGCACTGAAATCTGTTTGCCTTTCACATAGATCATTCCACTCTGCCCTAAACCAGTTCCTGGCATGTGGGCAAGGATTGGGTCACAGCTGGCTTCTGTGGGGGGAGGGAGACATCAAGCTAAGATGCACGGAGGCTTCTACATTTGTGCAGTAATGATGTCCAAATATTTTTGAGCCATACAGGGGAGTATGGTTCCCTCTCCCAGTTCACAAAGGCTAAGTAGTGCATATTACTCAGTTATTTAAAAGATATCATAGCGATATGCAAAATACACAGTTCATGTTCACAAGTGAGGGGGAAGACCACAACTAATGAGTGTCGAAGCCATGAGTGACTTATTAAAGTCATGTTTCCTCACAGTTGGAGATAAATTATGTATTTTGACTCAGAGCATTGTGTAATCAATTTATACAACATCAGTTTAACAGATATAACCGTTTAAATCAAGTTTTGTGTGACAATTGTATTGTTCTGTTTTTCTGTGATTTAAACTGCTTGCTTCAGTGCTGCATAGACCTATTACGATGTCATCAGCATTGTGATAGCTGCTTTCTGGTTATTTTCTGTGCAAAGGTCAAGAAAAGTGATTATGACATATCGATCCTCTAGATAAATGTTTATCTTGAGGTTTGATAATGTGATAAACAAATTTCTATCACCTCTGATTTTGTATGAACTCCAAAGAAATTACTTTGATAGATGTCCTATACTGTAATGCAGTAGAATAGTCTGCCACTAAATGCAAAAAGTGAAAATTTTCCTATCAGACCAATGATTTTAGTTTTTTTTCATACTGCACCAACTCATACTATAAAAATTATTTTCATATGATTGATAGGATTCATAGGAATGTTATGGAAAAGTAGACTGCTGAAGCCCATTACATGCTTACCATTTCCCAATGGTTGTTAATGACACTTGCTTTGAAGTGCATATCCAAATGATGTTAAAAGTATTTATTGTCTGACATGATACAACATTTTCCGGGAGCGAGTTCCAAAATGGTAACTACCCTCTGGGTAAACCAAGCTGCCCACTTTGAGGTTTTATAGTTGTTCCCTTTCAGTTTTTTTGCAGTGCCTTCTACCCTCACATATACTATTCCTTGCTTCTAGATTTAACAGTCCCATAGATCCCTACTGTGGAAGGGTTTGCAGATCTGGCACATTTCCCCCTTTATCTTTTTAGCACAAGGCTATACATAACAATCTCCCTTATACTTTCCTCATAACTCATGTCCTTGACCATTCTCATTGCCCCTTCTCTGTAATTTCTCCATGCATCTTCTATTACTTCTTACATTGAGTTGCCCAGAACTGGTCACAATACTCAGTCTGTGGTTTCCCTACAAAACTGTACAGAGGCATCAAAACCTGCCTGCTTCTACTTGAGATATGTCTACTTATACATCTCAGGATGTAATAGAATTTTTATTTATTACTCTGATTTGTTCTTTGAACTTCAGTTTGTAATACTGATACCAAGATCTTTTTTCCTCAGAGGTTTTGTTCAGTTCAGTACCATAAAATTTACAACTACTCCTTCTATTCCTGTACCAATATGCTTAACAGTGCACTCGTCAGTGTTGAGCATGTTTATATTTATTTTGCCAACTCTTTGATCTTCTGAAGGTTTCTCTAAGAATGGTAATCCCTTCCCCAGAGTCCACCACTGTACCAATCTTGGTATCATCTGCAAACTTGCACAGCCATACTCCACCGCAAGTCTGCATGCTGGATACATATATGTTAAAAAGGATCAGTCCATGAACTATCCTCTGTGGCACCTCATGCATCACTGCCTCCTTGCTAGATGCATATTCCCTCATGCATACCTTCTGTTTCCTATTTTTCAACTACAGTTGAACCCATCTAGTTAGCCTTTTATTTAAACTCATTCTTTCAGCTCTTTGATGAGTTCCTGATATGTTACAGAGTCAAAGGCCTTAATATAGTCTAAAAATTTAATGTCGACTGGTAGGCTCTTATAAAGTGCTTATTGACTGGTTTGAAAAACTGGATCAGGTTTGTCTGGCATGAAATACTTCCAACCCTAAAAAAACATGCTGGGTGTCATCCAGCAACTTATTTTTATTTCTATGGTTCTAAATTTCATCCTTTACAAATATTTCTAAAATCTTAACCAGCACAGATGTCGAGCTTACTAGTCTGTAACTGCAATAATCCAACCTCACCATCTTTTAAAAATTTGGTACCACTAACACCTGTCTCCAGCAACTCACAAACTGCTCTGAGTTTAATGATCTTTCAAATAGACATGTTATTGATCCCAACAGCTCAAGTACTAGCTCATTAATAAGTCACAGATGAATCTTATCTACTTCCTTGAGCACCAAGCAGAAACACTGTAAAACACAATTTTAAATACATTTTGGATTTTAGCTCTCAAAATACCTCTATACAGCATCCCACTTTTCATAATAACTATGCACATAGCCTGAAGGCAGGACCACTATCCAACCCCCCTGAATCCCACCACTACTGGATTTCCTCTGCTCCAGCTGCTTGTTGATGCCTTATCATAAATATCTGTTTATAACATTATAATTGATTCAACAGCAACAGATTTCAATGTCACAAGCCAGAGATTGTAATGTCAGCTATGCACATGTAACCAGAGAAGATGAAGTCTAGGACACCCCAATCCTAATATATATAAAAAATGAGAAGAAAACTAAAGAAGATAATATATAATTTAAGCCAAATGGTCAATCAAAATTATGACTTTTCTTGTATTGTCCAGGGCTTTTTAAGTTCCAAATAAGGTCAGTCTTTTATCACCTAAATTCATTCATCTGCATTTTTGTCTCTCATAATCAGCAGAGCTAAAACTCTTGCCTAGTAGCTTCCTTGGTGTAGTAATTATGTTATCTTTTGTAACACTTCCCATAACTCTGGCACCTGCTTTTATTATGTGTCAGCATAGTTCTGTGTCTTTCCTGCTCGCTCTCATATAACGTCCTCTTCCACATTAACTTTATGCTCTGGCAATACATGACATTAACATTTTAAACTTAAAATAGCAACTCATTTAAGTAACACACACACACACACACACATCTGTGTGTGTGTGCGTGCGTGTGTGTGTGTGTTTTAGAACAGCCATGTTTCACTGATGGCAACAGTAATTTAAAATAAAAACCTCTGTGGATCTACCCGGCAGGCTAAGACCCTACAATGCTCAGTATAAAGCTGCTTTTAGACAACTATTTGAATTACTATAAAATAATTTGAAAACATTAGTTTAGTTTTACAGCATTGCAAGATTGCAATTTAGGAAGAATGAATAATGATTATTTGTGTTAATTCATATTGATTTCCAGAATGATTTTACAATTTACATCAGCTCAAGTAAAGAGCTATAATAAGTTTCTATGTATGAAAGCCACGACACCTTGAACAACTGTGCATCATTCAATGCAATAATTCTGTTAAGGGAGGGAAGACATTGGGAGGCCTGGTGATGCTAAGAGTTGAGGAAATGGATGCCACACTTCGACCCACACCAGCGACCTGAGTTTTGGAGCGAGCTTGGGCCACCGGGGATTGGTGGGGGGAGGACTGGGAGATGATAGTAATGGCCAATGGGCTGCTCTCATCTCCCAGATTGGAAGGTGAAGTTTCCTCACTCCCAGCTGATATGCAGTTGAGGCCAGGTACAGAGTAGAGGCTTAGGGGACTGACGCAAGGTCAGGAGGGTGGAAGGAGCACTTGGGTTCTGGGAGTGCACACCTCCACATGCAAGCACTTGCTGTGTGAGCAATTGATTTGGTGAGAGAAAACCACAAAAAGAACCCATGTCTCTCCATGGCCATATGTGATGGTGCCCTATACTCTCGGACCCTGCTCCATGTGGATCCCCACTGATAAGACAGTGGGAGGAGGAGAGACTGAAAGGGTAGGAGACAGAAGGGCCCAATGACAAGAGTACATGGCCTTGGAGCAGCAAACAGTTTAATAGAAAAGGAAGGAAGACAGTAATAACTAGTTGAATGGGGGTAAATAAAAATATATCAAAGATTTTAAATAAAATATGAAAAGCATCCCACACTGGAGACAGAAAGTAAGAACATGAAAAGGAAGAGCAGAAGATACGCTATGTTTTGTAGCATTTTTATTCCTGAGAACTGAGAGAACAAAACAAAATAAACATTCCACTACAATGTGCTGTAGACTGGCCTCCTGGCCCAATGTTTTAAATACATATATACATGTGTACATAAATAGAAAAATACATGCATAGATAAATAAATAAATAAATAAATAAATAAATAAATAAATATTGGTACTATAGCCCAAGAGCATAGAATTATATGCTGCAAGAGCCTTAGTCACATATCAGTTTAACCAAAGACTTATCACTTTACTACTGTATTGTCTGTTTTGATCCTCTTAGCTATATACAAGATGTTATACCTCAGATAAACTGCCCTGTGTACAACTTATTCCACTTCCCTAGAACAAAACTTTAGAAACCTCGTTTAACATATGAGAGTCTAGACAAGCCAAACAAAAGCTATTAATATAACATAAAGAAAATGTGATGCTGTGCAGTTATATGCAATGTGACAGTTATAATTGCAGTTTGGCCTTAAATGCTTTACATATAAATAAGATTTCATTTATTAGTATATTTATTAATTAAAAATTACACACTAGGATAAATCATATTACAGTAGTAAATTACCTCATTTTCTAGCTGGTCTTGAGGGCAACAGGCCACAAAGATATGATAGTCATCTTTCAAGCATCCAACATGCCTTTTAAAATTAGAACTGTATGAGCATCTCATGGTTCAATCTTTGTAACTTTTCATTATGAACCCTAAACTGCTTGAAAAGTTTGAGTCACGTTTAACAGTCTGATGTAAAAGTGATGTTTTTCCATTGTGACTACTTTTGCATCTATATGTGAAGTGGCTACAAAAGAACAACCACACTATGGAACATAACATGGTGGCAACATAGTGTTAGTGTAATTTACAAAATTCAGTATTTGATCAGATACTGTCAGGGTTCAGGCCTGTATCTAGCTATGAATTATAAATATGTATGCATATTTTATTTGTACCGGGTCATAATGTTGCAAGCTTAATAGCGTGCACCATAATGGCGAAACCTGGACCTGTGTGCTCCCTGAGTTGGACACCCCGGAGTTGAGAATCTTAAGTCGGGGGGAGGGGGTGCAGTCCCCCATAATGGGGGGTGTGGGCCCAGAGCCCCCCGATAGAACAAAGACATGATGCCTCATGGCATTAATCGCACTGTGCGATAGTGCCATGCGGCATTATGTCTTGCGACATAATGACCCCATGCATATTTTATTTAGTATTTCTAGCATGGCGGATTATGTTCCAGTTAAATACAACAAAGTGATTGGACAAAGTACTCCACATGACCAAAGTTGAGGATAAAAGCATTAATCCCCTAGTAATGCCCACCTCGAGTTATAGTAATTAAAGCAACCACTGTGAAATCACCAGCAAGTAATGTTGGGATTTATGCTGTCCTGAACTTTCTTTGTATTGCAGTGGAACAATAATTGTCCAGTTACAAACAGCACGTTTTCTCCCACCCACCCAGTGGAACTCTGAGTATCCAACAAAACAGTCACAATTGCCGCCATCTGTCAAAATTATGTAAAGTATTGCATTGTACCTGTTCTCCCGACTGACGTTCCTGTCAATTTTTAATGCTCCTCCTCAGATAGTTCTAGCAGGTCAAGGTGTTTGTCTCCACCCGCCTGCATGTCAATAACCAAGTTCAAAAGCAAGATCAATTCCATTTGCTACTACCATTACAGACTCGGGATACCTAGGTAAGTAGTGGCTGCATGCAAGAGTGCCCAAAGGCTTTTTTTCTTCATATTTAAAAATGCTGACAAGTAAAGCTTAGCAATTGTGGTACTAGGCGAGCAGTAATCAATATGCTGGAATGTATAGAAATCAATCCCAGTATTCAAGGAGCTATAAATGACTAGCGTGGTAAAAACTACCAGGGTATAATTCTGAATGGTGCAGACAAATATTTATCACCTTAAAATTAATAAAAAGTACTGCAATGTGTTATACTGGTGACAAACGTTTATATAGTCATGGCTTTCTTTTGCTCCTTCACAATATAAGTAAATGTCATAGTCCTGACATCCTATGCTAAAAACAGTGAACTGGCTAAACCATTGGTTGTGAGCATTTTTAACAAATCAATCCTATTTCTTGCTATGTTACAAGAGCATTAAGCCACTCCAAAGGAGGCTTCTACTGGGGAATTAATTTATGGTTGGGTGGTTGTAGGCACTCGGATGTTGGCCTCGTGCCACAACCCCTCAACCATGCATTAATTCCCCAGTAGATGCCTCCTTTGGAGTGGCTTAATGCTTACTTGGTGACCGGGATAGGCACACTGAGCCAGAGCTAGTTTCCATGTGTAATCCAGGGGCATGAATACAGCAGCAGGAAGTGAAAGAGCAACAATAATTTTAACAGCAACAGGTGCATGTACATAAACAATAAAATTAAAGTACAAGTGATGAATTTCAGAGAACGAGAAAATAATGATGTGAAATATATACAAAATACATATGTTATGAAGATAGCCAGGAAAGCAGCTATGGGAGTGCACAGCAAAGTATGGCAAGATGACATGGAAAGGGTTGCTCATGATCTTCTCTACATTAGATTAGAACCATTTCTCATGACTGGTGCAATAAAGAATTTTCTGTTGGCAGCATTTGACATATTGGAACATTGCAAAGAAATTCGAGCAGCAGTCAGAGTTTCTGGTGAACCATTATGTCACATACTTCTTCAGTGCTGCTACTGATTTACTGAAGATTCCACAAAATAAAATAATGCTTTCACCAAATTGTGTGTGTATAGCAGCACAAAACATTAAGCTGGTTTAGGGTGCCAATCCATGAACTGATGCCTAGGACTCTGGCACCATACGCTAGGAACTATAATTTAAAAACATGGACTTCAGCACTTTAATGCAGGGATGCCATTTGTTTGTTTGAAATCTTCAATAAATAAGTGGCAACACTGGAGAAACTTGAGGCATGATAACATGACCTGATGATTTACTGAAAAGTGTGAGTGCTGCTTTCTTTGCTTGTATAGAGATTTAAGTAAGACACCAGATTGCCAGATGTGTCCCCCCCCAACACACATCACACACATATAGTGCTGCAAACTGTATTCTGGAACATTAGTTGCTATAAGACCATCTGTAGACACATGCACTGTAGATGTAAGTATACCATAGAATTATAAGTTGAATTTGCTAAATTTTGTTTTTTACTTTTTTATTATGATTTTAGTAGTTTTTGTATAGGAGGTTGTATTGCTTACAAATAAATAAATAGTTGTGCAGTGGATAACAAGAGGGATCATTGGGAAAGGTATTCTCATGGATCTTTGTGCTGCTCAAGCAGTAGCCTTTGGAATGTGAGATGGGTTAGGATTTGCTGATGTCAGATGTTTTCATGGGCCTCCTGAAGTCACAATTATTTACAAAATGTTGACGATTTTCTAGAGTTCATACTAGTGTACCAAGGATGGAAGAAGATTAAATGCCCATCAAGGACATCCTCCAACATATTAGTGGTAGTAACTACTGGCTAGTCCATGATCCTTGTATTAATCTAATTTGTTTTTAAACCAGTTGAAGTCATTAATCTCCACTAAGTCACTCGACAAGCTGTTCCAGATGCCCAACACCCTCTGGGTAAAGACATACTTTCTACTAATATTTCTGAATTGTTAATACTCTAATTGAAAACAATGTCATCAAATTTTCGGGCTGCCTTTTCTTAAGTACTAGACACATTTCTGAAGATAGTATAGTGTAATGTATTATTTTGTACAGACAAGGGATATCATGCCTTATTCTACTGAGGGTTATATTAAGCAAGCCCAGTCTACTCACTGATCCCCTGAGGTTTGTTATCCTAGTGAAACATGTTTTTACCCATCAATTTTGGCTATATTGCCTTTGTGGCACAGAACCAAGAATGAAGAGCAGGAATCCAAATGAGGTTGAACCAGCAGTCTGTACAATTGGTACAACACCTCACTGTTTGTACTAATGAAATGTCTCTTAATACACCCAGGATCCAGTTTGCTTTAGTGGTAATATGATGGCAATTTATTCTGAATTTTAAGAGTGACATTACTATCACCTCAAGGTCCTTCTCAGTAAATACCCCAAGTTTGATGGCATCAAGAAAGCATTTGGTCCTTTGGTTATTCCTGCCCATGTGCATCACCACACATTTGTTTCTGTGGAAGTGCATACTCTAGTTTTTGCTATTTAGGCTAAATTGTCACCACAGTTTGAGTCAATGCTGTATCCCTTGGACTAGCTGCAAGGACACCCAGTTTCATAACATCCGCAAATTTAATTAAGAGGGTTTCTAGGTATTTATTTATTTATTTGAAATTACTCCAACCTGGACAACCCCATGAGATGCAGCATCTTGTTTTCATGGTGGTCACAAGGAGAGCAGCAGCCAATATGCTAACATAATCCATCGGGAATAGTTACATACAGGCTAAGACATACAAGGCAAGAAACACACTGTAAATGTAAGTACATCCAAACAGTAGTCAGAGTGAGCTAACAAAGTAGAGTCATAGCACAAAAAGAGCATGAGCAATGTTATGCAACATGAAAATGCTTGGGAAGAGGGAGAATGCTGGACCAAAACAAATACAATGAGTTCTAAAGTGACTGAAATATACAATGAGAAAAGGGATGTACCCAGAATGGACTCCCGAAGGCCCCAGTAAAGACCTAACTTTCTTCAGAAGTAAAACCATTTTAAATGGACTATTTGGCTTTTGTGGTGCAAACAGCTTTCTACCTATGCAACTAACTGTTGTTTCATTTCAGACATGTGCAGTTTTTCAGTCAAATGCGAGTGATGGACTGAGTTGAACACCTTGTTAAAATCTAAAAAGACTGTTTCTATGGGGATATTCTGATACAGCTGCTTACTCATGGGTTCACAGAAGGTAGTAAATTGGTTGGACTGGATCTGCCCTTGGAGAAACTATGCTCTCTGTGATCTTCTTTGAACATTGTGGTTAGCTGATGTTCAATCATATTCCTAATTATAGATTCCATAAAGTTCCCAAATACATATTTTATACTTATGGGTCTATAATTTCCAATATTCTTGTTATACCCAAAAGCAGTGTCAATAGACTTTATCCTATGGGTTGCCTGTGTTTGCATTTAGTTTCCCTGCTATCATGGTAACATGTCAGTGACTCATTTACAAGGCACTAAATAGCCATCGGGGAGCTAAGTAATATGTTGTGTTGTATGTTTTCTTTACACTCTCTGTTGAAATTCAGGGTCACTAATACCTTCCTCCAATTATCTGGCTCTGCACCATACGGTACCTAGATGAAAATTAGAACAATAATTTGAGTGGTTCTGCCAATTTGTTTGCCAGCTCTTTGGAAATACATGGCTGTAGTTCATCAAGACCATCCAGTTTAGTACAGTCAAGATGTCTGTGTTTCTTTACAATTGTCTTTAAAAAAAATTCACTTAATTCTTGAGCCATTGTGTGTACCATTTAAGGATTACATACAATGGTCCCTATTCATAAAGGCACATGAAATGCACTGAAATAAGACATAGTAGTGGTTTTCCTATACACTCCATGCAATATGGCACTGCATGCCTGTATTCACAGCCAGAAGCACACACATGGCCTAGGCTGAGGGCAGCACCCTCAGATGCATGCAGAGCCACATGGAGGAGGGCCAGGCCGAGTCTGGGAATGCAGGCATGCCTCGTGATCCCACCATATATGGATAACTACACCTCGACAGGCACCCATGGAAATGAATGCCAACATAGAGGGTGTAGGCAATGATGCACCCCTGGGAGGCATGTCAACAGCAGCAAACCAGTCAACAAGGCAGGACCCACATGTGGAGGAGCATGGCCACAGGGACACAGGTGCACTTGGCCCATCAATGACTAGTGTACAGCCCAAGTCGACCAGTTTTACTGGCCCACAGGTGACCGCCCTCTTCACAGACATTTGGGTGCACTACACTGCACTGTATGGGGTGGACATACTGAAGGTCCCAGCCAAAACAAAGGCACACCTGTTGCTGGATATACAGGGGTCTTTCAAAGCTGCAGGGCTGGAGGTTTGTAAAGGTGTGGGAAATACATATGGACACAAACACAAGACTTTTGGTGCAAGCCACTCTTTCTAAGAGGGATGTTTATTTTATAATCATAAACAACAACAGCTTTTCACCATATAAAGTAAAAATAAAACAAAATGATTCAATAGAAAAGACTTGTAAATAATTTTCACAATTTTTCTCCGTAGTGCAGCACAGCACTCTCCTAGTCCTTCACCTACACTCAGTCAGAAGATACTAACCCTATCTAACATCGGTTTGCTCTGGCAGTACTATTTATACACACCCAACTGGGTCAGGTGATCAAGCAGCATGATGGCCCTTCATTTAATTAAATAACAGGCCAAAATGACTTAGTTACCCTTCTATAATGAAGAGCAGCTTTAGATAATAGAAGGGACTTCCCAGAAGGATGTTCCCCTTCTTAAAGATGGAAAACCTTCTGCTGGGACTTGAGTGGCAGATAACTCACTATAAAAAGGGGCCAATGTTCCCCTATATATGATATTTCATTCTTTCCCCTGTTTCAGGTAAGGGCAGACTTAATTTATTCCTTCTCCTTCTTCTTCAAGAAGTACATTTGTTAAAGCATTTTATGTGGCCCGAAGGAGGTTTTCTGTTTTCTTTTACCCCATTTCAGTATTCTAGCCTTTTATGTCTTCACTAGCTATATTTATGTTAGGTTCATTCATGGCAGTAGTTTTCCCATGCTGTAATCTTTGTTATGCAGTACAATGTATTCAGTAGATAACCTGCAGCATTCAGTACAGGTTCTAACATTTCCATAGCAGCAACAGGGTTACAGAAAATAAAAAAGGGAAAGGGTTTTGCCACTTTGCAATAAATATTAATGTACAGGGTAGTCATGTATGTCTTTCTCTGCCTACACTCTAAATAGCCAGTGTATCCCTTTTTTGATTAGGATGCTTTACTGTATACAAGACCTATTTTACATTCAAGCTACAATAGCCAGCCATTCTATAGAGCTATGGCTATTATTTTATCAACTCCTTCTGTCTGGGAGCTCAAGGTCACTGGAAGTTGACCTCCACACATACGGACCCATGCAAGGAAGAGAAAAGAAAGTTAAAGGGAAGCACATAATTTTGTCTGGAGGTGGCCTACCTCCAGACAGAAAGAAAGGGACAGCTTTATTAGATAAGAATATATATATATATATATATATATATGTAGAGAGAGAGAGAGAGGTTGCAAACTAATATATTCAAGGGGTCCTACTACAGTAGCAGGGATGCACCCTGTCACAAGGCATGCACACTGAGTGACATTAAGCACAAGTGGCACAACCACCAGTCAACCGTGAATTGGAAGCTTGTAGCCACAAGCCACTCACAGTTGGCCATGGGGGGTGGACCTCCTGCCAACAAATAAGCCTGCTCCAAATAGAGGTGGTAGTAGCAGGCACAATTTTAGACATGATTTGGCAGAGCAAGGACATGGGCATCAACACGCTAGCAGGTATGTGGGGCACCATGTACATGGTTGGGGGAAATGTGGCCACTAAGCCAACATTAACAACCCTGTGTTGCAACCTGCTGAAGCATCCCAATGGACCATGGGAGCAGCAGGGAACACTGCACTGTTACAGCCGCTGTGGGAACATGCACCCACTACCAGTAGGTAGCATGAAAAGAGCACCATACCAGGACTGAGTCCCACAGCTGTTGCACTGTCGACACTATCCACCCACCCTGTCACCCACAGGTAAACAGCAGGAACAGGCCACGTTGCCAGTGGAGGACAGTATGATACAACAGGATGGCAATCTGAGGCAGTGGCTACCATGGAGAGGGCAGTGGACTCCTCCAAATGGCAAACCCATGCCAATACACTCTGTGGAAGAGTAGGTGGGAAATGAAGGCTTATGTTTTAAATTTCAACCCCCTTGCTGAGGCTGCCACTTCAAAAAATACCATTGTTTTAAGGGTGCCCTTTAAAGAAATACACTTCTCAGTGCAACAAGTGGATTTCAATCCTGTTTATTTTTCTTTCTCTTCATTTTGCTACCCAATGGAGCTTGTTCACAGGATTTAAAAGTTGTTTTCTGTTGATAAATAAATATTTTACAATTATTTTTATGGTGCTGTTTATGTACATCTTTTCTATCTTACATAAACATTTTTATATTTATTTTAAATTCAAAGTCATCCCTCACCGTCAGGATTGCATATTTTCTACCATCATATAGCTTTGCTTTGCTTTCTCTGTGTATGAGGTAGTGCTTCTATTATATCATATAACTTGTTTCAAATGCCTGTAAAGACAAAAAACATTTTTCATGCCTTATATCTATTGTTCATTGAGGTCAAAGGAAATGCTGGTATGTTTTAATTACTACTTATTTAAAAGACTGCCCCCCTCCGCAAGTTACTTAGCATAGTGGCATACCTTAGTATGTTTGGAGTGTTTGTCTCCTTTTGCCTGAGAAGACACAATTTGCAAATGCTATTTTTACTTTAGGTGATTAACACTGTTAGTTAGTTTTAATAATGTTTCAGTACTTGCGATCATTAAATATGATATACAAGCATTCAGTTTGTTTATCTTAAATCAGGTTTACTCCAAATGAAAAAGGCTTGGTTCACTTGAAAATAGCACTTCAGTTCTGAAGCTGTCTTCAAAGCAGATTGCAAGTATTGAAACATTAGTAAAATTATGGGGGAGCACTCAATTAAAGAGGCTGTCAACTGGGTGGCACACTGATCACCATAAAAGGCGCACCACAATACATGTCTGCCATGCACTGCACACCACATGATGGGCACAGCAAATGTGCACCAAGAACTACATATGTCCCAAAACAACCCAAGCAGGAACCCCCTATGCACCACACAGGACCACATGACCTCACATATTAACCACTACTCACCACACATACCCCACATAGAAAACCCCCAGGTACCACACAGGACCACAGATATACCACGTAATATCCCCAACATATGTGTCTACAACCATCCCTCAAGAGAACACCTCAGATGCCACACAGGATCACACATGTCCCACAAATGCCCCCCAAAACACATGTGCACAAGAGCCCACAGAATCACCCCCACAACACACACATGACCACACATGACGCACCCCCAAAAGGCTTAGGGAAGGCAGAACTCCACATGGGCACAGCACATACCACACTATTACACGAGGTCCCTGCACCATAACTGGTACCCTCAGATGTACACCATAGACAGCTAGTGCTTAAGTATATGTTATACTAACATATAGGGCTAAGGGCATCTACCGTACAAGAGTAGATGTCAGGATATGTATGCATATTATTGTAATACACTTTGCTTGCTAATACATATACTCTCCTGTGTATTTTCTTTGTATTTCTTGCTTGTAAGATGCCAAGGCACCTGTATCCTTGGAATAATTATGATATGTAAGTCGGCATTGCCACCTTTCGGTGATTTGTACTACTACACTGAGTTATGTAAGACTCTGTATAAGAACTCTTTTGTTTCACAAACTCATGACTACTACAAAATTGTATAATGTTATCTTGGACTGTGGAGCCTCCTCTAATTTAGCCAGTAGGGCTCATCTCTGTAACTAGAAATATTTCTATCTTACAGCAACCATAGTAATTATTATAGGTATATAATGAGATACACTAGTCTTGTACCTCGGAGATCCCAAGAGACACAAAGAAACCTCGAGGTATAGGGAATGCTTAGCACTGGCTCCCAGTTTGTATTGGTAAGAACTGCTTAGGGCAAATGTGATTTTATCCTTTTTGGTAGTAATAAACAAGTTATTACTCTTATGCAACATGTCTGTGATTACTTGCATTCCCAATATTGCCAAGAACCTGAAAATGAGGTTTAGACCTCCTGACAATTGGCGACCACGTGCAGGTGATATTTGGTGTTTGTAAGTTTTCACTTGTTGCTATATCTTTTCCCTTTCCCACAGGGACAGTAAGGGTACATTCCCATATCACTTCTCCCATTTTAAAACCAGTTTGTAGTCACTTACAAAGTCTGGCTGTTATCCTTTTAGGTGTGGTCAATGACTCGAATCACTCCATTACAGTTTTGAATTGTAAGCCTACAACTTATGCAGTAGCCTGGCTGTGTATGAAGTGCTCCTGCTATGGATCTATACATAGCACGGCACCTTTTTCACAGTTTGATTTTTTGTTCCCTCCCACACAATGGCCACCGTATCAAATATCTGCACAGAACTGAGACTCGATGTCTCGAACTTCCTTACCTCCCATGGAGGATGGTCTGACTTCATGTGGGATGCAAGTCAATCCTAAAACCCTATACTGGGGATTTCAACCCAGTACACGGAGACAAGACAATCAACCAATAAGCGTCAAGCTAAAGGGTTCATGGTCATGGTTTTCTGTGCTGCTCTGGAAGCCTCCAAAGTGAGGTTTTGAGCCCTTGATCTGCAAATTTCATCTCTTAAGCAACAGATGGGTTTTCAGGAAATGGAATGTGTTAGACTGCAGCAGAACTTGGAGTCTGAACTCCAAACTCTGCAGAATGAAAAGGATTCACTTTTGCATCATTCAGCTCAAGCTGGAGAACAGGAACTTTCTATGTTGAAGCAGGAGTGTGAAAGTTTGAGACAGGATAAGGGACAGGCATTACATATGAATGATCTGCTAAGTGCTGCAAATGGTCAGTTGAGTGAGGAGATGGGAGAGCTACAGGACAAGATGAACCAGGTACGTAATGACTTAGAAGTGGCTACTAAGGATAATTATGAACTGAGCACCACGTATAGAGTGTTGCAGAAGCAAATGCTAGATGAGGTTGATATGGATGTTGCAACTGTGAGTCATGCTGAGTGTAAAACCAAGATGGCAAAACTGCGCCATCAGCGGGAGGTTCTTCCTGGACATGTTAAGGTGATGGGAGGAGTAGCCCCTGCCTTACACAAGTCATCTGAAGGGGAGGTATCAGATGATGACATATCTCAGTACAACACCCAGTCACACCCCTACTATGGCCCAGAAACCCCACCCAGCCATCCACAACATGGCGGGTCCTCACGCCACCCTCACCTTGTCATACGTCATTGATGCTGTGACGCTCATCATGGGAGACACCAACATGGCAGCCCCCATGATGGGGGGGATCAGGCCCAGGCCTGATCCCAATGGTACCACAATAGCCGTTATTAATGTAGAAGATAGGTAAGAGATAGAAACGATGATTGAAACTGCAATAGGCAATGTACCTCTTCCTGACAGAAGTAAACGGGCTATTAAAACCCAGATTAGGCAGCTTCTGCAGGAGGCTGGCACTCAGGATGGTATTGTTCATACTACTGCCGAGGCTGCAGCTTGGGCTGCACTAGACGGCACCTGAGACAATTTACCTCTGACTGATCGACCCACTAATCCCCTACAAATGGTCTACTATCTTCAGCATATAGCTGACAGTATTGGTGGGATGAACCCATCTGACAACTTCAGCTGTCACTTAGAAAAGGTGCATTCTAAATGCGAGATGTTTAGCCTCGCGGCAGAATACCAGGTCCAAATACTATGCCAGACCATTGGTCCTAGTTTGTGGGCCAAACTCCCCGATGCCATCTGCCAGGATGGGAACGCCACGTTTGATGACGTTGCAGCTGAGCTCATTTCTGCACACAGCCCAGGTGTAGTAGGAGTGAGGCTTGCTTACCCTGTAAAACAGAATGCAAAGGAAAGTTCAGCGACTTACCACCAGAGACTTTGAATGGCCTACCGAGCAGGGAAGCACCTAGCACAAGAAGCTGCGGATGTAGATCTTATTGAGTATAAGACCCTGTTCCTTAGGAACACGATTCCTGCAGTACAAGAAAAGGTAGAGCCATCCACCTACCCCAATATGGATAGGTTTGCTAACATCCTTCGGAAAACCAAGAGAGTTTACCAACTCTAAATCCATGATCTGAGCTCTGGTTCCAAGAAGGTAGCTGCCGTGGAGCCTGCTTCAGAGGCCATGACGCACTACACTGTGGAAGGGCAGGCCCAACACCAACAGGTCCAACATCAGCAGGCCCCTCCAGCTAATAACCAACACCCCCAACAGACCCAAAACCAACAACAACTGCAACAGCAACAACAATGGGGTGGGAACTGGAACTGGCATAAGAATAAAAAGCATAAGGGTAAAGGTAAACCACAACAACAAAGAACAGGCCCTTCATATAGGGAGATAGCCGAAGAGAATCAGAAATTCGAAAGCTCCTGGGACAAGTGCACTCTGTTGCAGATGCTGTTCCCGCACAAGCCCTTATGGCAGTACAACTGGCGACCCAGAACCCAACAGGTCATGGGGATACTGGAAGTGCAGGCCTTCAGGCCAATATAGGCCTGAACCTAGAAGCTCCTCCCTAAATAGCATCAGTGCAGCATGGTGAAGTGATTCACAGGAGTCAGGCCCAACCTCTCCATGTTCCCAGCAGTACAGATTGACAATTACAGGCCCCAGTCTGGATTGTAAACAAGCTAGTCTTGGATATAAATGTAAGGCCCTGCACTGAGGCCAAGGTCGGGGGCCACCTACTTGTAGTCTTGCTAGATTCAGGTGCAGCTGTATCTGTATTACATGATGAACATCCAGACACATCTCCTTGGTCTACTAGACAGAAGACCAACATGTCTGGAGTTGATGGTACTAGGCTAACTGCATACAGTTCTCTCCCCCTACCGGTAGGGCTAGGCCATCTAAAGGCCTCACACACTTTCCAACTAATGGCAATGCATGATCATCCTAGTATCATAGGAATTGACTTCCTTGCACCACAAGGCTGTGTGGTGGAATTAGCTAACATGCTAGTGATAGAGATTCAGGGTCAATACCACACCATTTTGATCCCTGATTCACACGTTGTAGAGACAATCTCTGCCAATGACAAGGAGTATGACGTCATAGATTTGTCCAAAGGTCATGAGCTTTTTCCAAAGCTTCTCTCCATTTTGAAATGACATCTGGAGGCATTTACAATTAATAAACATGACTGTGGCAGAATGCACACTTTTATCGAAGTGCCAGGCCCAGCACATGAGAGGCAAAGGCAGTGCCCTTTTCCAGCTGAGGCCTTACTTTCTCTTAGAGAAACAATCAAGTCACTCCTCAAGCATGGAGTAATCAGAACTTGCATTTCTACTGCTAACTCCCCAGTGTGGCCCTTGAAAAAACCCACAGGTGCCTGGAGACTTACTATTGACTACAGGAAACTGAATCAGGTCACCCCCAGTTGTTCCCCAACTGTGGCATCAGCACCCTATGTGCTACGACTTTTGACCCCTGACCTGAAATGGTTCAGTGCTCTTGATATTTCCAATGGTTTTTGGTCATTACCATTGGCCCTTAAGAGTCAATATAAGTTTGCCTTCACCTTTGAAGGAAGACAGTACACGTGGACTTGCTTCCCGCAAGGAATCCATAATAGCCCGTCCCTCTTCCCTCTGCACATGATGGATGCCCTCGAGAGTTTCTCTACTCACCAATGTCTCTTGCAATATGTGGATGACCTGTTTCTGGCAACAGCCACACAGGAACATCTGGATCTCTAGGATGAACTACTGACGGTCATCCAGAGAGCAGGCCTGAAATGCAATCCAGCAAAAGCATAACTATGTCAGAAAGAAGTACTCTTTCTGGGTCTGAAAATAACTGATCACAGTCGAAGCCCTACCTGGAAGAAGATACAGGGATTGCAAGACTTGCCATTGCCTACCAGCATGGCAACTCTTCAAGGTTTCTAGGTATGGTGAATTATTCGAGAGATTTTATTTGTGATTTTGCTCAGAAAGCTGCTCCTCTGTATGAGCTACTCAAAAAGGACATCCCATGTACTTGGGGCCCTATACACACCCAAGCTGTGATGTCACTGAAGCAAGCCCTGGCCTCTGCACCAGCTCTGGTCAACCCCAATCCAGCACTGCCATTTCATCTGGAATGTGCCACCTCAGACGTCACCATGTCAGCAGTGTTGGTCCAGAAGGTTCATGGCATCCTGAGACCCATTGCATATGCATCATAGCTCTTGACCCCAGTGGAACAGAAGTACAGCCTTTGTGAAAGGAACCTTCTGGCCACCAACTGGGCTGTCAAGCACTTCCTGTATATCATTGGGTAGTCTCCACTGATCATCAATACCAATCATACCCCAACTAAATTTCTGCTCTCAGACAGAGTGAAGGATGGGTCAGTCTCCAACACCAGACTGACACACTGGTCACTTTTTCTCCAGGATAGAGACATACAGGTACACCCAACAAAAATTCCATCTATGCTGGCACATGGACTCCTTTTCCAAGGAGAACCCCATGACTGTACACTGCAGTCACCTGATCTTCCAGATCCAGTTCCTTTCCTTTAAATGTTTGGATTTTATTAATTTTAATGTTTTTGTACAGTGCCTTGGTCTTGAAAGGCGCTTTATAAATAAAATTGAATTGAATTGAATTTCCTCCCTGCCACACCACAAATACTTGACAACACCTCTTTGTGTCACGTCTTTACTAATGGTTCAGCATCCCACTGTCAGGAAGAACAAATCACAGGGATGGGCATTCAAGTGATTTACCCTTACGGGAATACTGTTAAAATATCTAAGCGCTGCAGTGTAGCATCATCACAGTATGCAGAGATGGCAGCGGTGGCCTGTGCCCTCGAGTTCATCCAGCATGGGACCGAGGATACTATCATTTTTATAGACTCTAACTGGGTTTGTTGTTCTCTTACAGAATTTCTTCCTTTCTGGCTGAAGAACTCCTTCCTCTCCTCTGATGGCAGCCTAGTGAAGTACAAGGAATTGGTAATATACATACATTCACTGGCACAAAAGTTTGCACACAAGCTCTATGTACATAAAGTCAAAGCTCATTCTCTCCATGACTCCTATCATGCCTTCAGTGACACAGCAGACACCCTTGCCAAGGAAGGGGCCTGAGGGGGGACACCTGGATGATGGACCATCCAGAGGCCAATGCGTCCATACAAATTGCAGCACACAGGAAGAAACCTGAACCCTTTTCCCCCTGGACCTCTCAGCAGCCCAACATGTTGATACTGAACTCAAAGAAGTGTTCAGATTCCTTGACAAGAGTACCGAAGAGAAACTTCCCACACACAACCCCATCGGAGGCATGAAAGTAAGTTAAACTTGTCATTAGATGACAAGCTTATCTGGTACCAACCAGATATTCCACCACCAAGTTGTGGGTGGTCCCCAGACACCTTAGGTCTGAATTCTAGCACCAAGTGCATGACACACCCACTGGAGGACACCAGGGAGTGGACAACACCCTCCAAGGGCTTAAGACCACCGCCTGGTGGCGTGGTGTCACCAAAGATGTTAAACAGTACATAGACAATTGTCTTGTTTGTGAGCAAAACAACCCCATCTCTACCAAGCAAAATGGCAAACTTTTACCACAACAACACTTTGGCCCTTGGCATGCCATACAGATTGATTTTATTGACCCCCTGACTAACACCAGCAGAAATAACAAGTATGGTCTTGTGGTAACTGATCTCTTCTCTAAGTGACTTGAAGCTTTCCCCACTAAGACATGCACTGCAAAAACCACTGCCAAAATCCTGGTGGAACAGATTTTCTCCAGGTGGGGCCTACCTCCCAAGGTAGATTCTGACAAAGGAACCAGTTTTACAGGTGAGTTGATGAAAGAATCCCTCATACTCCTTGGAGTCCAGCAGAAGTTCCATGTACCTTACCACCCCTAATCCTCAGGTCAAGTAGAAAGAGCCAACAGACAGATTAAGCAAGTGCTTTCTAAATTTATTAAGGACAACCCCAAAACCTGGGATTCCCTACTGCTGTTACTCCTTATGGCAATTAGGGGTACACCCTCAGCCACTACCCAGTTCACACCCTTTGAGGAGATGACTGGAAGACAGATGAGATTACCTGAACACCTGTTGTTTGACCTGCACACACCCACTGCAGACCATGTGTCTGTAGACCAATATGTGGAAAAACTCAGAAAAGACCTTATACACACACACTAGTATGCTGCTAACTGCATGGGCAAGGCCCAGCACCAATCCAAAATACAGTTTGACAAACATGCACAGGAAGTGGACTGGCAGGTTGGAGATCAGGTGATGGTACTCTGATTTGTACATCCCACTCATTCCTTCTCCAATAAGTGGGAAGGCCCGTACCCTACTGTCAACAAGCTTAGTCTGGCAGTCTATCAGGTTAGACTCCTACATAACAATAAATTGACTGACAAATGGTTACATGCAAACCAGCTGAAACTGTATAAAGGAGCTTAATTACTTTTCCTCACCCCATTGGATGGAATAGTACTAACTTACTAATGTTTGATTTTGCTTTTCAGATACACTGACAAGATGGCTATCTTGTTCCATTATCTCCTCATCTCAGGAGTTATCTGCTGCATCCAAGGCATGGTACCGTACCTCCTACCACACCTTGATCATACAGCATCTCCTTCAGAGGGAGTATCCATCAATATACCCGATAGTCTGATTACTGTCCAGGAAGGTTCTGATGCTTACCTCACTGCCTCGGTTGTTGCTCCTGATAAATCTACCCTACAAATTGAGTGGCAAACCACATTACAAGGACAAATTCTCCCTGCGGCCAAACTCTCCAAAGGAACTTTCCAGGTTTGGCCCAATGCTAAATTATCCCCAAATGGTTCTCTGTCCTTGTTACAAACTGCATTAAGACATTCTGGTTTGTACAACATTACTGCCTTAATTGATCCTTCGTACTGTAATTCATTGTCTAAGGATTCTGCTTGAAAATTTTGTGCTGTACACAACATGGCTTCTACAGCCATGTATCTCTCTGTATTACCATCCACTGATAAACAGCTTTTGGAATGCCCAAAGCACACCCCTGGTCCCCGTAGTGGTCTAACAGCCACTGCCTCTCAGGTTCATTGATTAATAACTTACAGTTTATGCATATACCTGTTTTGTTTAATCTTACTTACTGGAATATGAAAGAATTTGATATGTGTCACAATACTAATACATCTGCATTTTATAGTTCATTATTGCTTGATAGTTTAGCTGCATTTCAGATTCGTACTCAAGACCCTATTGCCGGGGTCCATTCTACTGAACATAGAGGCAACTTCAGGAGAAAACCCACTCCTGATGATCAAACTCATAAACGTAAGACACGTGAAGTTGACAGTTCTGATGTCACAGGTACAACAGGTACTGTCACAGGCCTTTTTTGTATGGCTATGTCTATTTGGAATAAAACAAACATTGCTGCTATCAAATCTCATTCTGCCAAGTTCTCCACTGGCCTGGTTAACAATATACTACCCTCATTATTGCATGGTGTGGATGGCCTTAGTCAGGAAGAAAGATACACTGCATACAATATGCACGACATTGCTAAGGCATTCACTGATTCGAAAGATAAGATTAACGCACTCATACAATAAAACAACAAAGAAGCAGATAAACAATACATTGCTAGAGAAATCCTTTGCTCTACCTATAGCTCATATATCATCACTACCATCAACAATCTCTTCTGTGATTTAGAATCTGGAAGGATCCCTGATATCATACATGACAGACACATTTCCAAATGGTATTGTCCGTGATGTAAAACCCCTGGCTGTATTGCTATGTGTATGCAACAAACTTTAACCATTCCTCTCTCCATAGCTAGGAACTTGGGGTTTGTGACCAGGCACCCTAACACTGGTCCTTGTTCCACTACTAAGAAATGTTCCATAAGAGATACTATGTTTGATCCTTTTACTGTTTCTTTACCATGTTTTGATCCCACTACAGCCTTGTTCGACAAGCTTGCACTGGTACACTCCATTGGGCATTTGGATGAAGACATCTACAGAGAACACCTGGGTCTACCACCTCTACTGGTTTTCCATTCTTTCCTGGATGTCTGGGTGGCTCCACACATGGACTGCTGTGCGAAGAAGCAATACATTTACTTGTGCAGATGTGATGTACTAGATGCTATTCAACCTGTTTGTGGTTATTCTCCTGATAGCATTGACTGGACTTTTACCATGGATGATGACATCACCAAGAATGGCACAGATTCCTTGGATTTGACTTTGGCTCTGGGTAAGCTCTACCAATCATATCATGAGGAGGTTCATCGCCTGTCAACATGGATTCTGAAGACGGCCTACACTTGCCCTGTCCAGTTGAAAAAGTGGAGACTCCCTACTGTTCGCTCTCAGTATAATTCTGATAGGGAGTATTATGTGGTAACTAACTTTAAAAGCTATACTTATGGATCTGCTACATGTGTTACTGATAACTCCAAAGACTGTGATTGGACATACCGTCATAACCCCCGTCCCCCTCATCGATGCAGACATCATTGATGGTAACCCCGATTATCTGCTCACACTGTCTGAATACTTACCATATTTTAATGTACACATAGACCCACTCACACTTGCATTAAAATCACTTTTAGACAGGAAAAACACACACCTCATCCACATCAGCAATAATATGACCAAGGCCAATGAAGCTATCCTCTCATTGATTAATGATGGTGACATGAATGATGCATTGACTAACACCTGGTTGGAAATTACTTTTAAAGGTTTTGTTATTATACAAGCATTTTTAATCTTTATTTTGATTATTATGCTCTGCTGCCTATGGCGCACGCTGCGCCAACACCATAAGCAGCTCGAGTTCCTTTACAAAGCTCGCGCATCGGGTTTGTAAACGACCACTGCTCTCTGGCATTTCCCTAGATTTGCCTGTGTTGCCCTTGCAGGCAACAAAGGTGAGAGTGTTACATGAGGTCCCTGCACCCTAATTGGTACCCTCAGATGTTATCTGTAGACAGCTAGTGCTTAAGTATATGCTATATTAACATATAGGGCTAAGGGCATCTACCGTACAAGAGTAGATGTCAGGATATGTACGCATATTGTTGTAATACACTTTGCTTGCTAATACATATACTCTCCTATGTATTTTCTGTGTATTTCTTACTTGTAAGATGCCAAGGCAACTGTGTCCTTGGAATAATTATGATATGTAAGTCAGCATTGCCACCTTTTGGTGATTTGTACCACTACACTGAATTATGTAAGACTCTGTATAAGAACTCTTTTGTTTCACAAACTCATGACTACTACAGAATTGTATAATGTTATCTAATTTAGCCAATAGGGCTCATCTCTGTAACTAGAACTTTTTCTTTCTTACAGTAACCATAGTAATTATCATAGGTATATAATGTGATACACTAGTCTTGAACCTGGGAGATCCCAAGAGACACAAAGAAACCTCGAGGTATAGGGAACACTTAACACTGGCTCTCGGTTTGTATTGGTAAGAACTGCTTAGGGCAACTGTGATTTTATCCTTTTTGGTAGTAATAAACAAGTTTATTACTCTTGTGCAACGTGTCTGTGATTATTTGCATTCCCAGTATTACCAAGGACCTGAAAGTGAGGTATAGACCTCCTGACAACACACACGGGTGCCATACCTGGCACAGGTGCACTCAGAGGAGTACGTCATCATGGTGCCACCTGACCTATACTGCCACCAGCTGAATGTTCCCTGTGGCATCACATGCTGCACTGTGCAGCCCGACAGTATATCACCCCCATCCCACATGCTTGGTGGCATAATTGCAGGGTGGCATGTCCACAGGTCCATTGCCTGGCATTGGCAGTTGGCATCATTCACAGATGTTGTGTAGCACTGCACAGACCATGATCATGCTGTAAGCCATCCTGGGGGCAAGCATCACCATGCCATCAGTATGATACAGGCACCAGAAATGCATCTTCAGCCTACCAAGTGTTCGTTCCACCACTGACTGTGTCCTCCTGTGCATCACATTGTATGCCTCCTCTGCAACACCTTGTTGCTCCAGGTTCAGTGTCCAAATATATGGTCACAGTGAGTATCCACTGTCACCTAGAAAGGGAGAAACAGTGTTAGTGTGTGTAGCATGACAGGCATGCACCACATACCCCTTCTTCTGTACCCACCAAGCAACCAGCCTTCCATGCCACCACATTCATCAAGGAGGTCGCCGAGTCCAGAACGGTTTAAAATATATGCATTGTGGCATGAATCTGGGTATTTCACACACACATTCGAGATGATGTCATCCATATTGCATACTAACTGACAGTTGATGCTGTGGAGCCCTTTGCAATTACAGTATTCCTCCTCCTCCACTGTTAGAACGTGCTCATTCATTAACAGCTCAGTGGGCAGGATGGCCATGGTGGAGAGAGGAGGGCTGTGCTGGTCTGCCTGCTGGGGTTCAGAACGGGATGGAAGTGGGGTGGTGGAACACTTGCTGCAGTGGAGGTGGGGGCACTAGATCACCAGGGACATAATATATATTCAGGGACTTGGGATCGGGGATGGGGAAGGGCAGTTGAAACCACACTAAACCACCAGGGATTTTTTTTGTAAGTATGGATAGAAACATAGAAACATAGAATTTGACAGCAGATAAGGGCCGCTTGGCCCACCCAGTCTTCCCATTTCCCTACCTAATGGATAAGCTGCAGATACTACTTAACCAGCAGCCTAATTCTTTCTACCCCAACCCCCTAGAATTGCCTTAGGGCTGTCCCATGCATGCTTGAATTCAATCACTGTTTTTGACTCCACAATCTCCTCCAGAAGGCCGTTCCATGCATCCACAACCCTCTCTGTGAAAAAATACTTCCTTACATTACCTCTGAGCCACCCCCCCATCTTTAAATGTGCCCTTGTTCTTGCACACCTCTTTTTGAAAGATGCTACCCTCTTGGACTTTGTTGATTCCCTTGAGGTACTTGAATGTTTCTATCATGTCCCCCTCTCCCTCCTTTCCTCGAGGCTAACCATATTAAGCTCCTTTAGTCTCTCTTCATATGTCTTCTGGTGCAGACCCTGCACCATTTTAGTGCCCTCCTCTGGACAGCCTCCATCCTGTCTATGTCCTTGCAGAGATTGGGTCTCCAGAACTGCACGCAGTACCTGGATGGGGTCTCACCAACTGTTTGTACTGAGGATAATAACTTCCTGTTTTCTGCTGGTGATGCCACTCCCTATGCATCCCAGTATCCCCCCAGCCCTCCTTGCTGCCCTCTCACATTGCTTGCCCACCTTTAGGTCATCTGATATGACTACCCCCAGGTCCCTTTCCATTTTTGTTGTTGTTAGTATCTCACCCCCCATTGTGTACTCTTCCCCTGGGTTTTTGTTTCCCAGGTGCATTACCTTGCACTTAGCATTAAATCTAAGCAGCCATACATTTGACCATTCCTCTAACCTTGCCAAGTCCCTTCTCATCCTTTCCACCCCACCTTGTGCATCAACTCTGTTGCAGATCTTTGTGTCATCTGCAAAGAGACATACTTTTCCTTCCAGTCCTTCTGCAATGTCACTTACAAAGACATTGAAGAGGACCGGTCCTAATACTGGACCCTGCAGCACCCCACTAGTAACCCCCTTTCTTCAGACTGGACTCCATTTACTATTACCCTCTGTGTCCTATTCTCCAGCCAATTCTTTACTCAGGCTATCATCTTGGGACTCACTCCCAAGCTGGCTAACTTGTATATTAATCTTTTGTGTGGGACTGAGTCAAATGCCTTGCTAAAGTCTAGGTAGGCCATGTTCACAGACCCTCCCTGATCTACTACTTTGGTCACCCAGTCAAAGAAATCTATTAGATTTGTCTGGCATGACCTTCCTGCTGTGAATCCATGCTGCCTTGGGTCCTGCGCCCCTCTGGCCTCTAGGTACTTGACAATTCTTTCCTTCAGAAGTGATTCCATCATTTTCCCTATCACTGAGGTTAAACTAACTGGTCTGTAGTTTCCCACTTCTGTCCTGCTCCCACTTTTGTGAAGGGGAATCATATCGGCTCTCCTCCAGTCCTCAGGAACCACCCCATCCTCCCATGATTTGTTAAAGAGGGTAGTCAGTGGTTTCACTAGTTTTACCCTTAGTTCTTTTAGAATTCTGGGATGAATCCCATCAGGCCACATTGCTTTGTCCACCTTCAGTTTTAAGAGTTCTTTCAGAACCCTTTCTTCTGTAAATGGGCTGATATCAACTTCTGTATCCAGAATGTTTCTATTGTTTGTTTTAGGCACCTCCCCCTCTTCATTTGTAAATACTGAGCAAAAATATTTGTTTAGTATCTCTGCCTTTTCACAGTCACCCTCTGACTACCCCCTCCCCTTTATTAAGCCTCACTATCCCTCCCTTTGTCTTCTTTCGCTCCCTGATGTACCTAAAAAAGGTTTTATCCCCCTTCTTAACTGAGTTGGCCATCTTTTCCTCAGTTCTGGCCTTTGCTGTTCTGACTGCCTTCCCAGCTTCCTTTTGCTTTAACTGATACAATTCTCTGTCCTGCTCCTTCTGTGATTCCTCATACTTTCTGAATGCTTTCTTTTTCTCTTGAACCCTCACTGCCACCTCCTTTGAGAACCATAGTGGTTTCTTACATCATTTTGTTTTGTTTATTTGCTTCACACAAAGGCTTGTTACCTCTGGGATGGCAGTTTTTATTATTCCCCATTGTTCTTCCACCCCTCCTTCCTGCCCATTTGCTAGTGCATTCCTTAGGCACTCACCCATTTTGGCAAAGTCAGCCCTCCTGAAGTCCAGTACTTTTGCCTTTGTATGAAGCTGACTCTATTGCTGTGTTTATTGTAGAACCATACTGTTCGATGGTCACTAGTTCCCAGATGGCTACCCACTTCTACATCTGTGATCCTCTCTCCATTTCCATTTGAGAGGACCAGGTCTAAGATTGCTCCCTCTCAAGTGGGTTCCAATACTAGTTGTGTAAGGCATGCCCCCTGTAGGGCATCTAGAATAACCCCACTCTTAGAAGTGGCTGCTGCAACTGCACTCCAGTTAACATCTGGCATATTCAGATCACCCATCAGCAATATCTGCCCTTTATCTGCCACTCTAAGTATACTTTCTATCATTTCCTTGTCCATTTCCTCCCCCTGAGAGGGGGCTCTGTATACAACCCCTGTGCAGATTGTAGTGCCATTGCCTGCCTCAAAATTGTCCCACAGTGCTTCTTCTCGTCCCTTTTTACCCTTTTGTTCTGTTACTTTCATTCCTTCTCTTATATAGAGAGCTACTCCTCCTCCTCTTTTACCCTCCCTGTCCCTCCTGTAGATAGTGTATCCGGGTATGTTTACGTCCCAGTCATGGTTCTGTGTGTACCATGTTTCTGTTACTGCCACAATATCCAGATGTTCCTCCTCCATCAAGGCCACTAATTCAGTAAGCTTGTTACCCAGACTATGGGCATTGGTACTCATTGCTCTCCATTTTTTGATGGCTTGGCCTTCTGTTGCAGCATCCCCCTCTGACCTTTCTATTATGGTCTTTTTCTCATTTAGTACCCTGTTTTTTAGGGGGAGGCTGGGATTTTCCTGCTGCTTATCAGTGCCTCCTCCCTTGACTAGTTTAAAAGCTTGCCAATGAAGCATTTAAACCGATTGCCCAAAAGACTTGTTCCCTTCCTGGACAGATGCAGACCATCCTGCCAGTATAGGCTGGTGTCCCTCCAGGTGGAACCCCAGTCCCCAATGAAGCCAAACCCCTGTGCTCCACAACATTTTTTCAACTATTCATTAAACTGCATGGTGCAAAGTACCCTCGCCTCACCCATGCCACTGACACGCAGCACCTCTGAGAAGGATACTGTGTGTGCTACTTGACTTAAGCCCCTCCCTAACTCTACAAAGTCCTTCTGCACTGCTCTAATCTCATGATGAGTCCAGTCATTTGTCCCTAGGTGGACAATGATGTCCAGCTCAGACTCCCATGCAACTGTTTTCGTGATCCTAAGGATGAGCTTCCTGTCCCTCCAAGCCATGGCACCAGGCAGGCACCTTACTTCAGTTTTCCCTGCTCCCCCCAGTTCTATCCCCCTAATAATTGAGTCCCCCACCAGGAGCTGCTTCTTTTCCCTGTGGTGCTCTCTGCCTCCTTCCTGAGGGCCTCCCTTGTGACAGTTGTCTGCACCCTCCTTAGTCTCCTCTGCAGGTGCATCCATAAGGGAACTATTTTCCCCCAGAATGGTGTATGGATTGTGGAGTGGAACAACTGACTGGGTGTGCCTCTGTTCCACCACCCTTACCCTCCCTGAGCCCACTGTGGTCCAACTGTTGTGCTTTCTTCGCAACCTCTGAGGTAGTGGTGGTGTCTCTGGTGCTCCCAGGATGGGAGAGGTTCCCTTGCTACTGTCCAGTGTGGCCTGAAGATGGGCAACTTCCTCCCTCTGGGCAGATAGTTGTCTGCAAACAGGGCAGCATCTCAGCCTTCAGAAAGACTTTCAGAAGACGGCTGCTCCACAGCCATTACATTGTACTACCCCCCACATAACTGTCTACCTTGTTTAGTTTTTTTTTTGTGTGTGTGTGTGATTGGTGTGTTATATAGAAATATATGTATTTCTATAATGTGTATGCTTATATTGTCAGTGCAGTGTGCTAGAGAGGATATGACAGTGATATGCACCTTGACCTCTTGAGGAAATGATGTCAGAACCCCAGGTATAAATGAACTATTTTCAGGGGTGGGTGGGGTGAGGGTGGGAGGGTTGGGCCTAAACTGTGCCCTCATGAAACAATCAGCTAAAAGCTCTGACCTACTGCTGCGATGAGTGCCTTCCTGTCAACAAGATGCCATACACGATAATTGGAAATGGGGATGGGACAGGGTTACTGGACTGGACACTTTGGACTTGTAAGATGGAGGGGAGGGACCACTAGCCAATATGGCATTTTTTGGCAGGGATGAGGTTGGTGGAGAGATCGCAACCACTGAGGCAGGGTATTTTTTATTAGCTTGACTGGGTGATCCAGTGGGGGAGGGACCACTAGCCACCAGGGATATTTTGTGCACCTGTGGGGTGGGTGTGTGGGGGTGGGACATGTAGCCACCTGGGCTTATTTTTATATAACCAGGCAAAATTTTGCCCATAACTTTGGTGGAGGTTTTCCACTCCACAACAGGCAGAAGTTTGAAAACTTCTGCAAAAGTTCTCTCATTTTTACAGAAGTTCCACCAAGGCAGGAAACCACACTTTCACCCACCCCTAACAACGATCACAACATGGGTGTAGTCTATGGCACCTATCATGTTTGGCATATCATGCATGCCATAGAACCACACTTTTGTGGCCTGCAGGTCCTCAGGGGTGGTTGGAAAGGTGATATGAGTCTGCACATAGTGTCAAAGGGCACAGGACACACATGATTGGCTCACACCAGTGACTTTCATTTTTGCAAATAACGTTTTATTGAAAATTTCCAGATAGAAGCATGAATAATTTGTGTTGCTGTTTTTTGTAAACTGACAGTTTATAACTAAGGTTCTTAGCTAATCTATCCTGGGCATGCTCCATGTAGATACAATCCAGTACAATTTTTTAGTTAAAATGTACCTATATTCAAAGGAGCAATAAAAACAAATCATCAGTGAATGATGTCAGAACACAACAGCTGCAAACCACTGTGTCATTGCCATCAGTTAACCTTTAAGTATATATCAGGGATTGGGGTAGTTACTATAACACTCTAAAGTGCTGAAAAATGAGGTGGACTGTTCTGATCAGTGACCTGTTGTGTTATCAGCATAACTTCCTTTATTGTCGATGGGTGGTGGGTAGGACAGCCTAAGCTCCTACCTGGACCGTTTTGCAGTATGGAGAGAAAAGGGGCAGAACCTAGAGCACATTGAAATGCCTGTCTGGGTGTTTCTGATCTTAGACCACTGCATGGTGTTTGGGAAGAAAGCTGCAAGGGGGAGTCTGCAGTATGCAGAGCTGAGGTGAGCACTCCATATGTTCATATAGGTCTCCCTTCTGTTCTTCTGGGTATACATCAACTTTTCATAACTGATCACTTTGCCTAGTTCAAGCAACCATTCCTTCAGGGTTGGGAGGCATGATACCACCAGTGTCTTAGGATTATCTATTTAGCTGCCACTCTGGCCACTAGCAGCCACATAGCTCTTCCTCTGGGGAGTTGGGGTTTGTCTTGGCCAGAATGGTGAAGCCCCAGCATAACCAGCTGTGGTGAAAGAGTTTTCTTAATGCTCAGTATCTCTTCACATTTATGCTAGATCGCTTTCCAGAATCATGTCCACTTTGGGCAGGACTAAAGTATATGTGTGATCGAGACCGTTGATGTACTGCATCTCCAGCATTTATCTGTGGGTACTAATTCCAATTTATATAGTTCTTTGGGTGTTCTGTGCCATCAGTGTAGAATTTTAAATTGTATAAATCCATTTCTTGGATCTTTGATTACACTTTGAGCTGAGGCCCAGCAAGATTCTCTGGCATGCACTCTGATCTCTTGACCTAATTCTGCAGACCAGCTATTTCTCACCCTAGCACATGGGTCTGGGGGATGTGTAGGAGATGCTTATAGATATCTCTGCTCTTTATGTTCCCCCATCTGTTGGCAAGAGGATGTTTTCTGGGTTATTGGGAGTAGGGCTAACCATGTCAGGGGCCAGGGTGGGGATCAGTGCATGGTACAGCTGTAGTTATTGCCGGTGGAACTAAGGTAGTTGGAATTCCACCTGCAGTTGGGTGAATGATGTTAGCATGTGTAGATCTGAATATATTAGGTCACAGAGGTGACGTATTCCTGCTGCATCCCAATTTTTCAATTTTATCTATTTTCTATCAATAAGCAGAAAACTGTTTTCCTAGCATGGGAAGTATAGCATTTGTTGTGTTTCCCATTTGCTGAGTTTGGCAAATCTCACCCAGTTATCTCGGGTGTGGGTTAGAGTGTGTGGGGTGGGGGCAGTGTTTTTTGATAGGGTTCAGAACTGAAGGACCTTTGTCAGAGGGTCTCTTGACACTAATTCCTCATAGTTGATCCATGTTGGTCTGTACTGTAGGTATGAGGGCTCCAACATACATTTTGTGCAGTTTGTAGGAGGGAGTGTGCCACAATCTGTTTGTTGAAGCCTGGCAAATTTAGTCCCCGCCTCTAAAGTCCAGCTGTAGTTTTGGCCACCTAATACATCTTGAGCAATGCACCCAGAAGAACATCTGTAACTTAGTGTGAATGGATCCAATATTTTTGGGGTCTGTTCACAATGGGAGGTTACCTAGGAGATATTGGATTCTTGGTGCCACCATCATCTTGACAGCATCTGCTCTACTTCAGTGGTAAAAGTGCAACAGCTCCCATCTATTAAGGCATTTGTCTATTTCCTCAAGCAGGCTGAGGTTATGTTGACCCAGGAGGGACAGGTTCCAGTGAAATTTTACTCCTCGATACACAACATATTGGGAGGCATGTTGCAATCCCCACGGTAATTAGGTAGTGTTAGGAATATTACAGATGAAGCCAGAAATTGCAATTTGAAGATGTTCAGCTTCTATCAAGACAGCTGGCTATATTGGTTTATTAGGTGCAAAAGATTAGGAACCGACATTCAAGGGTCAGTGATGGTCAGCATGATGTCATGGCATACGCCATCATTTTATGATCTCCTCCCATGCGTATTCTTTTAATTTTTTCTAACAAATTAATAGCTCAAAGGATTGGTTTGATTGTCAGGATGAATAGCAGAGGTGATACAGGACAACCCTCTTGGGTGCCTCTGCTGAGTTGCAAGGGAAGGAGGTTCTACAGCTGGAAACCACTTTGGCCACTGCCAGATTATAGACAGTTTTCACATATTCCCTGAAGATGGGGGCTATGCTGAAGGCAGTAAGTGCCTTAAAGAGAAATAGCCATTCAACACTATCAAAAGTCTTTTTGGCATCAAGGGAGAGTAAAATGGTGGGGGTGTGAGGGGGCTTAGACTTTGAGAGGAGGTTAATCAACATTCTGGTGTTTTTAGTACCCCAATGCCCCAGGATGAATCCTACTTGGTCCCTATCCACCAGGGCAGGGATGACTCTCAGGTGCAATCTTACAAATACTTGGGTATCTGGTTAGATGATGCATTAAGCTTGTCAGTTCATATCAATAGTTTAATCAAAACAGTAGGGAAAAAATTAGGAGCTCTCTACAGAGTTAAAACTTGTATGAATTTGGATATTAGGAAAAGACTGATAAATTCTATGGTAACTCCAATGCTTCTTTATGGAGATTTTCTGTTTGCCAGTGGTAAAAAGGGGCAGTAGGAACAGTTCGATGTCTGCCATGGTAGACTAGCTAGATTTGTTTTGGAAGACCCATGCTATATACACCATGTATAAAAGTAGACAGGAACACCTTTTGATGTTTTTGAGTAAAGGCCTACATGGTTGACTCCCTCCCTATATTTCCAATAACCTGTTTTACAGGGATAAAACTGCATCCCTGAAATCAGCTTTGGTTTCAGATTTGGTAATGCCAACATTTAATCTCGAGAGTGACCATCATTCAGTCTTTTACTAAGGCCCAGTTAAGTGGAATAAAATTACATTTAGCATTAAATCCTCCACAGGAATCAAGCCATGGTCAAAGATTCAGTCCTGGTTCAGGAAAACAATGGCTAACATCAGACTGTGCTGTCATATTCCTTCATGAAAATCTTGGAGCAAATTTAATATTTATTGCATGTGATGCTCTGTTAGTGTTATTTATTATTGGTCCTGTATAGTCTTCAATTGCAAAGTTATGTATTTAATTATGTATTGTTACATTGTTTTGTGTTTGGAATTTCGTATCAAAGTTTTATTGTTTTTATGTAAAAGGACTCGTTTTAAATAAGATTGAACTCAATCGAAAGTATCCTGGATCATATAAAATATGACTAAAATATTTTACCTACCTACTTCCATGAGTTATGTGGCAAGGATTTTGGATACAATTAGCTGTAATCAGGGAGCTAGATCCATAACTACTGCAAAGGGTAGTGTCTTTCCATGGTTTGGGCATTAGAGAGATCTGAGCTGTTCTTATTGACTTAGTGGGGATCCCAATCTTGCAAGCTTCTGAGAGAGCATTCAATAATGGGCCAGCAAGGACAACCTTACATGCTTTCAGAATGTTGGCCGACAGGCCATCCCTTCCAGTGCTTTACCCATTGGTGTACACTGCAGAGTGGCCTCAAGATCAGCAAGATCAAGGGGTCTATCCAACTGCACCTTGCTTCCCTCCAATAGTGCTGGCAACTGCAATAGGCTGAGGAAACTCTCCATGTCTTGTTCTGAAGGAGCAACCTCTGAAATGCATAGAGACTGATAGAAGGCATGGAATTCCATATTAGTTCAGTTCAGTTCAGTTCATGTCTATTGTTTGGCTGTAAGCCTTTACAAAATGTTACATTAAAATACAATAAATACAATCATAAAATATTTACCAAAAAGTCTGTCAAATATTAGAACGGTGATATTAATTTCCTGCTCATCCCTAGACAGGGCTCCATCTCTTCTCTTTACAGAGAAAATCCTTGAGCATTCCTGCCTCTTTTTCAGCTGGTGGGCCAAGAGTTGACCATGCTTCTCACCTGACTGCCAGAACAATTAGTGCAAGCAGAACAGAGCAAATTTCGCTCTTTAATTTACATAAGAATTGATGGCATATCGGAGCCCTATGACTTATTTTATTTATACCTTTGAACCAAAAATTATTTTACAATGGTTCCTTGTCAGACACACAAATACTTATTAAACAGGGGGGCACATCAAAATAACATAGATAGAAGAACTATGTAACATTGAAATTACATACCAGAAGTATATATCATTATGCATATAGTATCATGTTATTGTTACATGCTATGGTTTCAATATCAAGGAAAGTTGGACGGGAGCATAAGAAAGAAAGTAGAAGGAAAGAAAAAATGGAAGGCAGTCACAGTGGTGACATTGTCAGTACAGAGTATGTAGTGCCATAAAAAGTGCTAGGAGTAAAAGAATGGATGTGGGTGGGATTAAGGGAGGGAGAAAGAAAAAGATTGGGGGGCAATGAGTGGCAAGGGGTCTCAAGGTCAGAGGTGAGAGTTAATGTAAAAAGTGGGGAGTCAGGGGCATGGAAACCTGGGGAACAATATAAAGGGGTTGAGAGCAATGTGAGAGAGTTGGAGGAAAATGGGAGGGGGTAATGAGTAAGAGGTGAAGGCATAGTGTAAGAGATGGGAGACTGGTTAGGAGGGGGAGTGGGTGTTGGTATATGGTAGTAGGGGAGTGTAGGGGGAGATAGTGGGTGAGAAGAGGAACAGGAGAAGGAGGGAGATGGATGAAGTGAGGGCTTCTTCACTAGCTTAGTAAGAGTGTTTGATGGTAGGAACTGATAAGGTGTGAGTAAGGGTTTTAGTGGAAGATTAGATGTGAGTGGGAAGCAGGGGGGAAGTGCTATTCACATTAAGGAATGAGCACAGTGATTTCTTAGGGGGTACAATTACATCAGCTAAATGTAGCAAGATGCTGCCAAAGTTTAGACTTGTAAGGGCCAAGTTTTGGTTCTGTGGCAACTTCAGGAGGGAGGCCGTTTAGCAGGGTAGGTGCTCTATAGCTAAAGGAACATTGTGCTTGAGAGGTCTGACAGAAAAGGACAATATACGTTAGTTTTATAGTGCTGCTCATATTGTGAGGATTAGGTGCCAGTGTTAGAAAGGGCCTGGTTGCTAGGGGAGTGAGGCCAGGCAATTTTTTTTCACCAGCAGACAGGACTGGTAGGAAATGCTGCTTTTTAGGTGGAGTCAGTTGGATGGTTTGTGTAGAGGTCGCAAGTATGTGTTAATTTATCTGCACCTGATATAAGCCTACAAACCTTAAACAGTGAGACTGAGATACGTTTTACAGTAGAGTCAGTAGCGGAGCCATAGATTACTAATCCTTAGTCTATGGTAGACAGGATAGAGCTTGTTGAAGATAATCTCAGCTATTGATCTCCACCAGTATGTGACTGTTTGCTCCTGTGGAGTCTCAGAATTGTTTTTCTAGATCTTTTAGATGCTGTTTCAATTCTCCTAAGGCCTGCATTTTGGTCTTCATTAAGTATAAGTTGTGACTTATGCATCGGCCCCTAATGTATGCTGCCAGCACATTCCAAGGTGCTGCAGCCAAGATGTCCACAGGCTTGTTGGCTTACTGGAAGGTCCTGATATTTTCCCGAAGTTAGGTGCAGAACTTTAAGTCCTTTAAAGTGTACACATTAAAGCACTGATTACCTCTCAGGTTTTCTGAAGCCATGGGGGCAGTCAGGTAAAGGAGATTGGAGCATGATAGGAGATGTTCGAGACTCCAATCTCGGCCTTGTGGATATCTGTTGTCCATGCTCCAGGAGTTACTCACATGTTAATCCTGGAGAATTACTTATGTGGGATAGAGAAGAAGGAGTAGTCTCTACCTTTTGGGTGAACTGTTTTCCATTTGTCCAACCAACCTAGGCCTTTGGCCTGGTCTTGCAGGGCCACTGATGCTGAGGGCCGGTGACCAGTATGGGACTTGATCCTATCCAGGAATTCATCTAGGACATTGTTCATAGAAACATAGAAGTTGACAGCTGATGAGGACTGCAAGGCCCATCCAGTCTGCCCATTTCTTTTTCTATCTTATAAATGTGCCATCAGCCTTTGCTCTGTCAATGGCCTATCTATTCATAATCATCTGTATTGCTCCCTTTTACCTATCCCATGCCTGTTTGAAGCCCTGCACTGTATTCATATCCACCACTTCCTGAGGAAGGCCATTCCACACATCTACCACCCTTTCTGTGAAAAATAACTTCCTCACATTACCCCTTAATTGGCCTCCCTCTAATCTCATGCTGTGTCCTCTTGTCCTGTTATTTTTCTTATATTGAACCATGTTAGACTCTTTCACCTTGTTAATGCCCTTAAGGTGTTTGAATGTTTCGATCATATAACCTCTCTCCCTCCTTTGCTCTAGGGTATACATATTGAGCTCTGTTAATCTGTCCTCATATGTTTTCTGATGCAGTCCCTGCACCATTTTGGTTGCCCTTCTCTGGACTGCCTCAATTTGGTTAATGTCCTTGTGAAGGGGTGGCCTCTAGTACTGCATGCAGTACTCCAGATGGGGCCTAACCAGTGTCCTATACAGAGGGATTATTACCTCCCTCTCCCGACTTGTGATACCCCTACTAATACACCTAACATTCCCCTAACCTTACCTACTACTTTAGTGGTCTGCTTGGATGATTTCAGGTCATCGGTGATGATGATGCCTAAGTCTCTTTCTTCCTTTGTTACTGCCAGCAACTCCCCTCCCAGCCTATAGGTGGCTTCAGGTTTTCTCTTCCCTATGTGCATGGTCTTGCACTTCTTTGCATTAAACCCCAGTTGCCACTCTTCCGCCCATTTTGCTAGTTTATCCAGATCTCTTCTCATTCTGCCCACCCAATGTGGATCATCTACTCTGTTGCAGATCTTGGTGTCATCTGCAAACAGAGAAACCTTATCCTCCAGTCCATCTGCAATGTCACTGATGAAGATATTGAAGATGACTGGCCCCAGGACTGATCCCTGAGGTACCCCACTTGTGACTTGCATCTCTTCTGACTGTATACCGTTTACCACCACTCTCTGTTTTCTGCCCATCAGCCAGTTTGCCACTCAGTTGACCAACGTCTGACCCACCCCGAGCCTAACCAGTTTATTAATCCATTAATTCATGTCTCATTTATGTATAATCTGCCCATTCTGTTCTTTAGATTGTTTCTGGGTGATTGTGTGGAAAAAGATGGCATTGGTGGAGTTAGGGCTGTATATGTTGCAGAGAGTTACTGCCTGTTCAGCTAAAGAGCCCTTGATAATAAAATAGTGCCCTTCGAGGTCTGAGATGATGGCATGGGGTCATAATGCCTCAAGACATTATGCCACATGGCAAAATTGCACTGCTAATACAGCGCGATTTCTGCCATAAGGCATAAGTCTTTTTTCTGTGGGGGCCTCTGCCGTTATAGGGGGCTGCACCCCTCGCCCCCCCAATATAGATTCTCAACTCCAGGGGAGGTCCAACTTGAGGAGTGCAAAAGACGAAAAAGTTTCTGGACTGGGAATCAAACCCAGTCCCAGACACAGCGCTTTTGTTCCTACTGCTGTAGCTCAGTTCTGTGACCCGACAGCTGCTCTCGGAACCCACTCCCAGCAGAGAGGTCTTATCCTCTGTTTGGAAGCATTGGTAACACCACATACAGCAGTATACGCTGTATTGCACCAGTAGCAGCAGCATACTGCACTGTACCGGGTTAGCCATAATGTCATATGCTAAAAAGCATGCAACATTATGACCCGGTAGGTGGGATGATTTCCTCCACCTGAAAAGGTGTGTTTTTTTGTATGAAAATCATGACTCCTTTGTTCTTGGTGTTAAAGGAGGCATTGAATATTTGAAAGACCCATCCCATTTTAACTTGGCAGCTTCTGCTGACAGGAGGTGCATTTCTTGTAAGAAGCCTACTCCTGCACCTTCCCTTTTAAGAAAATTGAGTATTTGTGTCTTTTGACCGGGGTGTGGATGCCTTTTTAAATTCCACGAAACCCATTTTATCTTTTGGTTAGTCATTTTGGATATTCAGGTTTTCTAATGTAACCGATCATTGCCACGTGATCAAGTGGTGGCCCTCAAGGGGGCAGACCATCTTGTTGCGGATATATAGGTGCCAAGTAAGTCAGATGGGATGATCTGTTTGGAGCTTAGTGCCTGTATTGAAGGATGAAAATGTTGCAACCAGGACAAGAGAGATAACTCCACTCTAGTCATAAAAGTTAGAATGAGTTTTACTTTATTTGAGTAAAGGTAGGTTAGAATTTTCTTGTTTGCAAGCGAGCTAGTGACCTCGGTATAAACTATAGCCAGGGATCGAACCAGTTGCACTGAGTGAACAGCAATGTGCTTGCATAACTTAACATTAACCCTTATGAAACAAGTTATTTTAAAATTCAAAGCAGGTACTTTAGAACATGTTTGGGCTGTGAACAGGGGGAAAAATGAGGCCAACTGGCCTCTAGTTCTTCCCTCTCCAAGCCACTATTGGACATAGTTTAGCATCAAGACAGTTTATAGATGACTCCCCAGCCTAATGCAAAGTTTTGGGAAGACCACCAGAAAAGCCTGAGCAAAAAAAAAAGTGTGATTTGGAGGAAATGGTGGTCCGAGAAGAAATATGCAATTGATGCACTAGGGCAAGGGATGTATCCTTGGATCACTTCTGTCTTAAGAGCCCTTCTGTTCTCAATTTTGTGGTGATGGAACCCATACTAGATCCATAATAATGGGAGTCATAAACAATAGCAGGCATCTGTTCACCAGATCTTATGTACATTTTATGTCATCCTGCTGCTAAATATTAAGGATGTGGGGGTCCTTTATACCATATTCCTATCTGGCTTTGCTTGGGCAGTGATATCTAGCCACTGTTTTGAGGAGAGGGGAGTCCTTATTCCTGGTGAGTGCTGTCTTGGCTAGGGGGAAGATGGGGTTTATTTACACAAATGAACAGTGTATATCATAGACTGATACTTCCTTTTCCTTTGGGGAGTGGGGGGCGAATAAAGTTATGGAGATCTGAGGGGATATGTGTCACTGCTATCATCTGCCTCCTCAAGCCATTTAACCTCCAGTCTTGTGCCTAAGTCCACAGGTTACCCTTTCAATCATATGCATCTTTATAGGGCAGTTATGTCAGACTGCTACTTACAGTGCACGACATGACAATTCCTCCATATGCTGAGAAAAACAGCTTCCAGCTCATAAGTCAGTTAATCGGTGAGGTAGGGGAGTTCATGAGTAAGGCTATTGCACCCTCCCAAGAGGCACTCATGGACAGTCAAAACAGAAATTAACTTACTGAGTAACTCTTTGGTGGATGATCCACATAGCCTCACCCTTTTGTGGGAATGTAACCCTACACTGCCTCCTCATGTGGCAATGTGGTGACTGTATATAAAACAATGGGTTGGATACCGAGAATGGGGAAGCAGAATTGTATCAGCAAATTGGAGGGGGGGCTGCTTAAGCTGAGGGATTACTAAAGCAGTAGTTCTATTTCAGAATTCAGCTTGAGGATCCCTTATTTCTATGTGGATACCAGGGGGGAGTGGGAGAATGGAAACATAATAGCTTAGCCCTAGCCTGTAACCTGAGTATTCAGAAGTGGCCATGAGTAAAAGCAGGAAGGACAAATCCCTGAGAGAGCATTCTCCATTAATAGAGTAACAAGCTAAATGCAGACATTATCAATGATCATAAGGTATGAAACTTACAAGGGAGCAGGACCACTACCGGAGTGGTGAGTGGGCATTATGGAAAGAGGGAAGGGGCTCCCCTTAAGATATTTTCTACTTGTCATTGTGTGGGGCTGGCTTGATGCTGGTAGTTGGAGCAGTACCCTCTCTGTCGGTCATTGGCAGCATATGCGGACACGAGGTGGGCTTCTGTTCAACTTTACCAAACTGTCATGAGATTTTTGTATACCACCCTTTCCCTCCTTACAGTTGCTAGCTTCAACTGTGAAATTACAATTTAAACTCAATACCTAAATAGTCTTAGTTGGGGCCCATGTGAGGTATACAGGGGGAGGTGATGAGGGTGTGGGAAACCCATGTGTTAACGTGGTCTAGACCGAAGATACTGCCAACAACCCTTAAAGTTCTTGCTTTCCCTCACCCTCAACTAATCAGTAATCTAGATTTTGACTTGAGTTTCTCTGAGGGGGAGCATTGCTTAGGCACTTATTTGACAGTCTGTTTTAGTCAATATCTGTATCCCCATTTTTAACAGTTATGCATGAATATAGAAGTCCAATCAGCAGCATACTACGAAGCTCCCCATGAAAACATGCAGCCATCTTAGGAGTGGAGGTCCTGCAGTACTTTTAGGGACTAGAGCCATTATAAATGACACCCATGGACAGTGTGGCTCCTTCTGGGGGGCCCTTAACTTCACTTTGAATAATCATGCTACAAATAGTAGCTAACAGAGGTGTAGTAGGGGAGCTGGTTGGGGGCTCCCTATATATAGCAAAATTTGGGCTAAGAGAGGCTTGGATTCATCCATTCCAATCTGGAGAGTCATGGGATACTATCAGGGAGAAGCAGCTGCCACTGCAGCAACAGAAGTGTCAATCTCTAGTCACTTGTGCACGGCATGGACCGTAATACACCTGACCAACCAGAAAGTGTGTGAAGTTAAAGCAGCTGCCTTGGGGCTTTGCATGCAATCTAAGAGAATAAGGGAGACAAGGTGAGATGATACACAAGCCAAAGCCTGACCTTGAATACTGCAGACATTTGACAAATAATATGATTGTATACACATTAATTCAGAACCCACTTCCAAGACATAGCTTTTTTTTTTTCTTTTTTCAATTTAAAGTTTATTGGTACATTTTCCACAATAAAAGGCAGTTCAAGTGACAGTGACATTGACATTCTGATACAATGTAAAGGGATAACTGCCTGACCCACCCTTCCCCCCTTACTGCAGTAACCAAACCTAATGCCCCTCAAATGCCAAGCACTTTACTTAAGGTCTTACATGACAGTGTAGCCTGAGATATACTTAGACCTGAGCCAGAGAAATTAGAGAGTGAAGGGGATCCCAGATTTTGGTATAAACTGCCAGTCTATTGTGAAGACTGGCAATCACTTTTTCGGTACGCAGATTGGACAAAATTTCTTTTACCCATTCCTGGACAGATGGAGAGGACTTATCTTTCCAGTGGTGTAAAATGAGCTTCTTAGCTGATAAGGCAATCATAGAAATATGAAACTTTCTTACTTTAACTCTAATAGAGGATAAGTCCCCTAACAGACAAATCTCTGGAGTAAAGTACTCCTGAAGGCCCAGCAGAGGATCCAGGGAAGTCTTAATTGAATCCCATAAGGGAGAATTTTAGGACAGGACCAGAACATGTGGAGAAGTGTTCCTTCTTCCTGCAAACATTTATTGCATATATTAGAATTCAGATAACCCCACTTCTGTAATTTAACCGGGGTGTAATACAAGTTATGTAAAATATGATATTGCATGAGACGCAGTCTGTCTTGAGAAATATGTTTATGACATGATCTCCACAGAGACTGCCAATCCAAACAGTGCTGAGGGAAGAAATTATTCCAGAATCTTGTAGGTCCAAAGGGACCCCCGTATTTTTTGTGAAACAAAACCTGATATAATTTAGATATTACACCTGAAGATCCAGAAAGTGAAGAAACCTCAGGTATCAGGGAAGTGATGGTCTGGGAGGGGGGAGTATAACCGAAATTAATTACAAGTAAATGCCTTAATTGTATAACTTTGAAATGAGAGGAAGCCAGAATGAGAAATTTCTTAATAATATCTCCCACTGATAACCAATGACCCTCTTCATCCCTAAGAGAAAGAAGCTTCCCATCTCCCAATTGGGACAACCATTGACAGGAAATCTGGTTCTTGTTAATAGTGAAAGAAGTGGAATTCCAGATAGACTGGGCCAGGTCCCGGTGAGGAGAATATTGCAAAAATGAACAAATTTTTGTAAGTAAACCTTTAAAGAAGTCGATATTATGGGGCACTCCTCGGTCATACGTACCTGGGGGAATTTAAGAAAAAATAATGTAAGGGGGTCCAGATTCTTGGACTTGATTGCATCTAGTTCAATTCTAAGCCAAACCGGTTGCTCTTTTTCTGGGCTGGGGGATACCCATCTCAGACATTTTGCTAAGTGACTAGCCCAGTAATATATAGCCAGATGGGGAATTCGTAAACCCCCCTCCAGTTTTGGGGCTGCCAGCTTATGATAAGCCAACCGAGGATATCTGTTGGCCCAGATAAATCTGGTGAATATGCCATGTATCTTTTTTAACCAGGGTAAAGGAATAAAAGTGTTGAGAAGAGATAATGGATGGAAAATTCTAGGAAATATATTCATCTTAATTATGTTGATCCAGCCCCATAATGAAATGGGAAGTTTGGACCACCTCTCAAGGTCATGAGCTATCAACTGCGAGAGGGAATCCAGATTGTCCTTAAACCATGTTAGAGGGTTACGAGAAAGCTTAATACCCAAATATTTAAATGACCTGGACGTCCAGCATAAACCTAAGGGACTAATGTCACTTTTGAAAACTTTATGGTTTAATGGGAAAAATAAGGATTTGCTAGCGTTCAGTTTGTAATTAGACAGGTCACTAAATCTTGCTATTTCCCTTAGCAAAGCTGGGACAGAGGATACAGGGTGAGATAAATGTATCAGCAAGTCATCTGCATATGCAGTGACTTTGATTTCATGTCGCCCTACTCTAATACCCTGTATAGAAACATTATTGAGAATATTTTGAATGAGAGGTTCCAAATATAAGTTAAATAACAAAGGAGATAAGGGACAACCCTGCCTAGTTCCTGAATGGAGTGAAAAGGGCTTAGAGAAAGAACCATTCCCAGAGATTCTTACGTACTAACATACTATTTGCCAGCAGATTAGGCCTTATGGTCTATCGAGTCTGCTCGAACCTCAGATCCCTAGTTGGGTGGCGAGGCCCTCCCCTCCCTTGTGTTCCAGAAACCCCTATCATCCATCCCCACCCCCCTGGAACAGGCCATCATCTTATACATCCACTTTCTGTGTCTGTCCCACCCTTTCTTGAAGCCCTCCACTGTGGATCTCTGAACAAGCTCGCCAGGCAGTATATTCCAAGAGTCCACCACCCTCTCATTGAAAAATTTCCTCCTCTTTCCCCCCCTCACCCTTCCACCTTCCAACTTCAAACCATGCCCTCTGGTGATACCTCCCTGCTTTAGTCTAAAGATCCCCTCCATGTTTACCCTATTTATTTCCTTGAGGTACTTGAAGACCTCAATCATGTCCCCTCTGTCTCTCCTCTCCTCCAATGAAAACAGGCAGAGCTCCTCAAGTCTGTCCTCATACGTCAAATCCCCTAGCCCTCGTATCATCTTAGTTGCCCTCCTCTGTACCCTCTCCAGGAGCTGTATGCCCCTATTCAAGTGTGGTCTCCAGTACTGTACACAGTACTCAAGGTGTGGTCTAACCAGTCCATTGTACAGCTGCAGAATCACTTCCTTGCTCCTAGAGGTGATCCCCCTTACGATGCATCCCAACATCCTGTTTGCCTTGCTAGCCACTTTCCTGCACTGCTCAGAGTTATTCATACATGCATCCACCATGACCCCTAGGTCTTTTTCCCCTATTGAGGCCTCCAGCGCCTCCCCTCCCAGGGTGTACCTGTGTTTAGGGTTTCCCCGCCCAAGATGCAACACCTTGCACTTGGTGATATTGAAATTTAATTTCCATGTGTGAGCCCAGCTTTCCAGGGTGTGCAGGCCCCTTGCAGGGCCAACCTCCCCTCTTCTCCCTCAACTACTGCTCCCATCTTGGAGTCATCAGCGAAGAGACTGTTTTCATGCCCTATACCCTCCCTGATGTCTGATATGTATGCATTAAACAGGATCGGACCCAGGACCGAGCCCTGCGGTACCCCACTACCAACCTCTCTAGGGTTCGAGAGCTCCCCACAGACCTCTACTCTCTGGGTGCATCCAGCTAGCCAGTTTTCAATCCATCTGACCATCAAAGGGCCTACTCCTAACCACATCAGTTTCTCCACCAGACCATTTCGGGGGACAGAGTCAAACGCCTTGCTGAAGTCCAAGAATAATACATCCACAGGCTTTCCCCTGTCCAGTTCTGATGTTGCCCATTCATAGAACTCCACAAGATTGGTTTGACATGATCTACCTGGCACAAACCCATGTTGCCGACTATCCAGACCTCCCACCTCCTCCAAGTACACCCCCAATAGTTCCTTTAGTATACTCTCCAATAATTTTCCCACCACTGAGGTCAAACTGATGGGTCTATAGTTACCTGGTACTTCCCTTGACCCCCCCTTTATGGATTGGCACCACATGTGCCTCTCGCCAATCCTTAGGTACCCTTCCTGTCTCAAGTGACCTGTTGAAGAGCTCCGCCAGGGGTGCAGCCAGTATGTCCCTCAATTCTCATAGTACTCTCGGATGAATGCCATCTGACCCAGGAGATTTGTCTTTCTTTAGGGCCTTGAGGGCTAACCACACCCTTTTGGTGGAGATAGCATCATCCGTCCCCTCCACCTTACTGGCTTTTTTATCCTTATCCAGATGTGACACCCCTGGAGTATCTCTCCCTCCCTCTTGCTCCATTTCTGTTGCTCCCCTGATCCCACTCACTGCTGCTTCTATCCCCATAATGCCTTGCTTTGTAGATATCCCATTCCCCTCCCTAGTGAACACAGAGGCAAAGTACTCGTTAAATACCTCTGCCTGGTCCCTCGCCTCTTCCACCCACCCTCCTTCTGATCTCAATCTGCTGGAGATGGCATAGTTTTCTCCGCTCCCCAATGTACCGAAAACCCTTTCCTCCATAGCCCCCTGTGCCAGCCGCTGCTCTTTACTGGACTTTGCTCCCCTCACCATCCGGTGATTTTTCTAGATGCAAGATGGTACATTTCCTTATCCCTATCCACTCTTGTTGTTTTATATTTTTTATAGGCCGCCTTCTTTTCTCTGACCACTACCTGTACCTCACTGGACCACCAGCATGGTTGATGTGACCTTGCGGTAGGATTTTTATAAAGTGTGGCAATCCAGGAAATAAACAGAGAAGGAAATTGAAAAGCTTCCAGAACTCAGAACAAAAAGTTCCAGTTCACTTGATCAAATGCCTTCTCGGCATCCAGGGAGACCAGTCCTTCGGGGAACTCTGCATCCCTGGTAGCCGAAAAGACATATGATAAGGTACTCAAGTGGTCAGAAGATGAACGCCCTTTCATAAATCCTACCTGGTTTGTACCTATCAACTCAGGAAGAACTACCGTTAACCTATTAGCTAATATCTTGGAGAGAATTTTAATATCCTGATTTAAAAGTGAGATAGGTCTGTAACTCTGAACAAGCTCTGGGTCTTTATCTGGTTTGGGGAGAAGAACAATCAAGGCCTCAAAAAGGTGAGAATCGGCCTCCGCCCCAACTAAAATATGTTGAAATAAATGGCAAAGTACTGGTAATAAAAGGTCCCTAAAAACTTTGTAAAATAAGGAGGAAAATCCATCGGGGCTTGGGACCTTGTCTGCCAGCAATTCGCTAATAACCCCAGCAATTTCTTCCTGAGAAATAGGAGTAACCAGAAAATCCTTGTGTCGGTCAGAGAGAGAGGGCAAGTGGGAGTCCCTTAGATAGCTCTCCGTACTCCCAGGGCAAGGGGGATGCTCCATGTCACTGTACAAATTTGTATAGTAACAGGCAAATTCTTGGACTATTTCAGTGGGAGATACTTTTTAGGATCCTTCAGCCATTGCCCTGATAGGAGGGATAAATCTCACTGATTCTTGTTGCTTAATACTCAGTGCCAGTAGGCATCCCGCCTTTTCTTCCTGGTCAGTGTAGCTAGCTCTTGTACGAATAATAGCCAATTCTGCTTTGTCTCAGAGTAACTCCAAATATCTATCTTTCAACACTAAGAGTTTCCTCCTATCCTCGTCAGGAGGATTAATCGAGAAATTATTTTCAAGTGATCTAATTTGAGATAGTAAAGATACTAATTCCTTCTCCTGTGCCCTTTTCCTGCCCACCGCCATGTGATAAGGATCCCTCTCATGAAGGCCTTAAGGCCCCCCACAAAATATTCGGCTTTGCACTATCTAAAGGGTTAGATGAAAAAAGGGATTCAATTTGCTCCCTTATAAGTTTGCAGTATTTGAAATCTTTGAGAAGTTGTTCATTAAGTTTCCATCTGGTTTCCCTGTTAGGTAAATTAAGAAATACCAATTTACATAATACTACTGAGTGGTCAGAGATTGGGCCAGGTTGAATCAAGGAAGTCTTAACCCCAGGTAATAGGAACTGAGAGATAAATATGTAATCAATGCGGGACTGCGAGCCGTGTGCCATTGACCTGAAGGTAAACTCCCTAGAATCAGGATGTAAGACGTGCCAGACATCGCAGAGCCCACATTGGTCCAATAGGTCTTTAAAAGCCTTCTGCCCTGGAGTGACCCCTCCCAGACCTCTGCCTGACCTATCCAAATTAGAATCAAGTACTTGATTAAAATTCCCCCTTAAAATAATCCTGATGGGAAGCATTGGGAGAATAGCAGATATAAGTCTCATAAAAAATCCTGGATCATCTATGTTAGGGCCAAAGATACTGCCAAGTAATAATGGCACAGACCAGAAAGTACCTTTAACAAGGATAAACCTTCCTTCAGGGTCTTTAATAACCTGTGTAGAAATGAAGGGGATACCCCTATTAATCATGAGCATGACCCCACAGCTATTTGTAGATCCCTGGGCAGTGTAAACCAGACCCACCTGTTGTTTCCTTAACTGTGGAGCTTCTGCTTCTAATAAATGGGTTTTCTGCAGAAAAGTTACAAGACATAGCTTTGAGGGAGCACCCTCTTAGGAGTCAAGGACAGCCCGACTGGGAGTAAGGAGGTGTCGGGATCTGAGAAGCAATATGTTCTGAGGGTACAATTTAGTGGATATGATATCTAAATTTCTTTGGTGATTTCTTTTGGGCAAAATCAAATGTTCATAGGACTGTATTAACAGCCATTTTTGCCCATGGTACATAGTTAGGCTTCTCTGATGGTTGGATTTAAATAGATTAAAATTTTGGTGCCACAGAGATTATCCTCTAGCAGTGATCTTGTTAGCCGGTTCACCTGGCTCACACCAGTGACATTGCCTGCAACTCTCTGGAAGCAACCTGTGAGGTAGTATGTCAATGCACACAGCACATTTGTTTCAATGGCCATCACCCAACAGCATCTGATGTGGGTTGCGATGTGTGGCCGTATCATGTCACACAGCTGTGAAATCAAGTCATGGTCCAACCTGAACCACTGTATGCAGTGTGTGTCCCTGAGGGACTGCAGCAGTAGTGTGCTTCAGAATAGTCTGGGCTGGTGGAATGCTCAATGTTGCCATAACTGTGCCAGCTCCTTGTCCAGCAGGATGGCATTCAGCAGCAGTCCTATGCACATGTTGCAACAGTGGTCCACTCTATTGCCCTTTATGCAGCCCTTCCTGTGCATGCTAGTGTGTGGCGTGCCATGATAGGGCATCTACCACATGGCAATGTACATTCTGGATATCAAAATGGCAGTGGCAGCAGTGCAAACAGCTGAGAGTGTGGAGTTCATGGGGGAGTATCCCCACAATTTATGGAGGTGGGCCACCCTCACATACAAGGACAACAAGGAGGGGGGTAATACATGAGAGGTGACAGAGCTGGCGGGGGTTAGTACTGGGCTGCATGGGAGTGGCATGAGGGTGGCATTGTGGTAGGGTGCTAGTGGCTCATGGCCTCTCTTCAGTTGTGTCTCCTCTGGAGTTCAGCAGGAAACCACTGGAAATGACCCTCGAGCAGAAGGAGTTGGGCCCAGGGGAGATTGGGATAGTGGTGGAGAGGAGGTGCCAGTCACAGGCTATACCTGAGTTACTGTCCCTCAGGGTTGGTTTAGGGGACATCTATTTCAGGGTTGACATCAGAGAGATGTGGGCAGTGTAGGAGCACTCCAAGGTAAGTGTTACTTGGCATGGGTGTGTTGGATGGGTGGATGTTGGACTTCACAAGCTGGTCGCTCACACCCTTCTTTTCCTGTTTCTGTCATTGTAGAGTTACACTGGTCCACTCTGCTGACTGGTCCTGGACCTCCATCCACCCACCAGGAGCACATCCCCCATGTCTAATGGGGGGCTTATTGGAGGGGGAGGTTTGATTTATGTAAGGGGACTTTGCTGTATTGTCTGTCTTGCAGAGTAAAGGTTTATGCATCCAATACCTTGTGTCCATGCCATTCTTCTAGTTGTCTCTGCAAGGCATACAGCTGGTGGGGGGGGGCCCTGTGTGGTGTGGATGCACTGATGCCTATTGTCACATTAGTCTGAGTACTGGCATGTTGTACAATGGGTAGACTCTCCATAGTCAGGGGCATGGCGTCCTACTACCGGTTTTGGTCTGCACTGGATTTGGTGGTTGATGAGGTTTGTTTTGGGCTGTATGTTGTGTGCATAGAACTGTCTGTATCAGTCCTTTGTGGTGGTTGTGGGTACTTCTTCACCCCACTGTGTGGCTGTGTGCAGCCCCCTGTTTGGAAAGCAGTGGTCTGTGTTGGGGCTTGGTCAGGGTCATTCCTGCTTTCTGGGTCAGTCGGGTAGTATGATGGAGTGTGTGCCTGTCACCAGGCCACAGGCTGGCCACACTCCAGTATGTGTGGACCAGTTTTTGTGGTGCTGGGCATGCCTAGCCAGTTATCCCCATTATGTGCTGTCTGGTGGCTGCTGTGTGGTGGGGGACTGTGGCACTACCTGTTTCTTGGGTCACCCCACTGAGCCTCATTTTGACCTGTGCACTGCACATAGGGGGTTTAATGCAGCCCTATCCAGACGTAGTTGTGCGCATGTGCTCCCACATGCCTTGCTGATGTAGCTGTGGTCATGCATTTGCATCAGGGGAGGCTTATTGCACACTACAAGGACCCAACCATCTTCATACTTCATGCCGTGCAACCACACCCCTCCATGGTGGCAGCCGGCTTGCAGCACTATGCACATTTCGTGCATGTCACCTGTGCATACCCTACACACCGCATTGATGTAGTGCTCTACCCACTCCATCTGCATGGCCTGTGCGGGTCTTCCCCTGCTTTGTGAATAGGACACAATATGAGTTTGCAGTGTTCTACTCATCTTGAAAACCAAACTAAAGAATTTATTAAGTTCTGTAGCCAACTTAGACTCTATTTTGATTTTAATATTAACCACAAGAGGACCTAATGTCATACCAATGCTTCTAACTGCATTCACATATCTATATCATGCCTTTATTGAGCTTTCTTTTCTTACAGTTAATTAATTGGTGTGGGGGGTGGAAGCACAGCCACTCTTCCATTGGGCTGGCCATGTCCCAAGTTTGAAAAAAAATACAATGAGAAAGACAAGGCCCTACTTTGGAAAACCTCCACAGTCAAGGCTAATACCAATGCATTCTGTTTCCCTCGTTCCTGTCTCCACAGACAGGGCTACTGTGCTCTGCTAAGTCCTAGAGTCCCAGGGCCTCTGCCTCCACATTTGGGGCAGCTGCCCCAGGCCACCAAAGGTGGGGCTTTTGCTGCACCCTGGTACGCACTTCCATTTCCCCAAATGGGCAGGGCCACTACACCATTTGCACCCTGCCTCATAGCCATGGCTGCTATACCCTGATGCCCCACTGTATCCTGCACCACAGTCAAGGCTTCTGCATCATGCTGTCCTCTGTCCCCTGTCACCACTGTGCCCTGCTGCACCATAGAGCCTCCTGCCTCCACAGTTAGGGTTTTTACACCATGCTACTCCCTGCCAGCAGAGTCAGATTCATTGGTACACTGCCCAAACTGCTTAAAAGAAAAAACAGGAACATGTACTGTGCAGGAGGCAGCAGGGTGCAGCAGTCCTGACTGTGTGGAAAAGACAGTGGGCAGTCGGTGCAGCAGCCTGAAATGGGCCAGGAGACAGGGGACTTGTGGGGCAGGGGAAAGGGGGACTCGGAGAGCTGCTGCCTCAACTGCTGGGCAGGAGACATGGGCCCTCAGGATGCCATATAGTATTTCTAGTTATACACATACATGACATATTTTCACACAGAAAACCTCAAAGAACTGAATTTTATGAGTTCATACAGTAAATGTTCCTGAAATAGTAGAGTGTGGCAGAAACATGTTTGTCAAACTGACATAAAAACAAAATTGTTCTCACATGACTGTATTGATGGAGGCTACATCAAAGACACATTGCTTCTATGAATTAACAACATTTAGATTTATGTTATATCCATTGAACCACCCTGTGTTATATAGCCAGAATAGAATGATGAGTTTTGATGACAAAGAACTGATAGATGTGATACAGACAAGGTAATTTCTCACAGACGTTAATTCATACCACTTCAGTTCAGCACTGAACCCCAAATGATCAACTTTTTATGAGAACAGAATGAAAGATTTTAAGAAAATCTACCTAAACACAAAACAGATGGGTTAGTAACACACTTTGAGTGAAAATAATTAGCTCTACAGACTGCTCTGACTGGGAACTGCAATAGCTTCTTCAGTTAATCAGGGACTTAATTGCTGAAGCAGCAGGCTATACATAGGGTCTCAATATATAATTTCTAGCCTACTTAATGTAATCTTGCCATTATTCATGTACATAAACTCCGTATATATTGTTTTTGTATATAATCCATGAACATTATTGTTGTAACCTACTCATTATGTAACTCTGTTTCACCTCTGTGTACACTTGTACCCAGGTCGCACCTGGAAATGAGCCTAGGCTCAGTGTACCTTTCCGGTCATCAATTTGAAATAAATAAAAATAAATAAAAAATGATGTAATCACTCATTGATAAGGACAGAAACATCTTCACTGTTTTTAGTTACTGCAGAGCACATTAACAGATGCTGATTTACAGAAACCCACAAAGGCAAACAGCATGATGTTTTCAGGAAACACTGATCATGATACAGGGATGTGAATTCAAGTGAATTCAAGAGTTTTATTAAATATGTGCATTTGATCTTTAACCAAGAGGTGTATATTCTCAATCATAAAATGGAACTTGTGAATCTAGAAACCTGAGTGGCTCACTAGGACTTTTATCAGTGAGTAAATTCCAGCATAACTTCAGGATGAAAGACCCAATCAACCGTATCTCCTCAAAAATCAATACAACCCCTGAAAATCGAAATATCTAAGTCACCATATTTGATTCCCCTGTAAACCACCATGGCAGTTTCAAACAAAGAGTTCAGTTAAAAAAACAAGAAACCCTGAATCAGCTTCAAATTACAGTTGAGCCCAGCTTTCTGTCACATGTAGTCCCAAGTCACTTACAGTGCCAAAGAACACAAAATGAGAAGGAATATTTTTTGTAGCTCTTCCTGCTACTGTTTTTGGCTACCACTTTACAATATGGGCAACACTTAGAACACATCTCTTCTTCCACTCCACCCCACATGCAAGCAATCCCCTCGCCCATAGTCCAGTTATCTTAACTCCGACAAAGGCATAGCACCACGTGACTGTTTACAGCATGCCACTTACCTAAAGCTTTTTAAAAATCCTGCACAAAATGAATTTCACAAATGTGATTTAAACACCACCAAAAAAAAAAAACAACACGCAAGTCAGACTGTTGCTTCATTCTGAACGGAAAAGCCACACTGATGCCGTATTAACCCCGGACCCACACCCTGAACTGTCGCACGACATTTCCGGGGGAGAGGGGTCTGCCATTACCTCCTTTACAAAATTTGAAAGTATAAAGAAAAAATGAGCTCCTGATCGAGCTGAGCAAACAACACCACGGCTCATTCACTCTCTAGCACATTACAGTGTGACTTGCGTAAAGACCTGTGGAAAAAAAAACTGAGCTGCAGAAATACTGGAGCTCACTCAGTGTCTGTAACCCTGCACTGTGCCTTTCTCACTCCTGTTACAGCCATTCATCTTGCCTGATACTATCTTGCTCTTAAAACAAGAAAGAAAAGAAATAATAAAATAGCAGTATAGTGAAGGGGCTGTCATGTCCTATAGCAACACTCTGCCTAGCAACAGGGAACTGCTTAACATACAAAGGAAGGATATTACAGATAAAAGCAATTAAAAAACAATCTCTTCTCAAATAAAACAAATTTAGTGATTATTTTAAAAAAATATTGAAATCCTGTCAATTGCATAGTCACAATATTCCACTCCAGGGAGAGGGTTATGCTGGGATTTACTCATGCCTGGTGCGGATTTGGTCTCTCTGCCTGCAGCCTCATGGCCAAACCACACCAGGGATGAGTAAATCCCAGCATAACCCTCACCCTGTCATGGTTTATTGTGTAATAATTGTGCACCTTGGTATGTGTTATTGTGCTTCTAAATTTATTTACTTATTTATCTTTTTTTTTTTATATAAAAGTAAAGACAAAGAATAGTTCAGGTTTGTAGGTGTGTGGACATTGGAATACTCTCACACCCCAGCTCAACAATCACTGAGAAATATTTTATTTTGACAATTTATGATATAGTACAACCCAATCCTTGTCATGTCCTATTGCTAACAAAATATTAAAGGTGCACAATATTTTAATCTGCCAGTGCTGTTGTTTAGAATTACATTTCTACTGGCAGGACTTGAGTTGAATCACTAGACCATGACAGAAATCTCCATCATCATGTGATTTCTTCTGCAGATTTCAGAAATTGTATAGATGAATTCCATTCTGGTACAGACATTCTTTGGAACATAGGAACATAGAAGATGATGGCAGATAAGGACCACAAGGCCCTTCCAGTCTGTCCATTTTTTTCTACCTTATGAATGTGCCCTTGGCCTTTACTCTGTCAATAGCCTATTTATGCATCATCATCTGTATTGCTCCCTTATGCCTATCCCATGCTTGTTTGAAGTCCTGCACTGTATTCATGTCCACCACTTCCTGAGGAAGGCCATTCCATGCATCCACCACCCTTTCTGTGAAAAATAACTTCCTTACATTACCCCTTAATCTCGTGCTGTGTCCTCTTGTACTGCTATTTTTCTTATATTGAAACACGTTTGACTCTTTCACCTTGTTAATGCCTTTAAAATGTTTGAATATTTTTGCTCCTATCACCTCTCTCCCTCCTTTGCTCTAGGGTATACAAATCGAGCTCCTTTAATCTGTCCTCATATGTTTTCTGATGCAGTCCCTGCACCATTTTGGTTGTCCTTCTCAGGACTGCCTCCATTTGGTTAATGTCCTTGTGCAGGTGCGGACTCCAGTACTGTATGCAGTACTCCAGATGGGGCCTAACCACTGTCCTATAAAGAGGGATCATTACATCCCTCTTACGACTTGTGATACCCCTACTAATACACTCCAGCATCCCTCTAGCCTTACATACTGCTTCAGTGGTCTGCTTGGATATTTCAGGTAATGTGTCATGAAGATGCCCAAGTCTCTTTCTTCCCTTGTGATTGCCACCCTCCCAACCTATAGGTAGCTTAAAGGTTTCTCTTCCTAATGTGCATGATCTTTCACTTATTTGCGTTAAACCCCAGTTGCCACTCTTCAGACCATTTTGCCAGTTTTTTTCAGATCTCTTCTCATTCTGCCCACCCCATCTGTATCATCTACTCTATTGCAGATCTTGGTGTCACCTGCAAACAGGCAAACCTTACCCTCCAGTCCATCTGCAATGTCACTGATGAAGATATTGAAGAGTACTGGCCCCAGGACTAATCCCTGAGGTACCCTACTTGTGACTTGCATCTCTTCTGATTGTATACCATTTACCACCAATCTTAGTTTTCTGCCCACCAACCAGTTTGCCACCCAGTTGACCAACTTCTGACCCACCCTGAGTCTACCCAGCTTATTAATCAATCTTCTATGTGGAACAGTATCGAAAGCTTTGCTGAAGTCAATGTAGGCGACATCAACTGCAACCCCTTGGTCCACCACTCTGGTTACCCAGTCAAAGAATCTATGAGATTAGTCTTACAGGACCTTCCTGTTTTAAACCCATGCTGTCTTGGATCCTGTGCTTCTATGGATTCCTGTTGTTGCACTATCCTTTCCTTAATTCATTGGGCCAGATATTCAAAAGAGTTGAGCCATGCGCAATAGGGTTGCACCTGCGCAAGTCAGAAATGCACCATTCAGCGATATTCAGCAGGAGGCAGTTGTGCCACCCAAATCATGCTGAGCAACAGCACAATGATAATGAAGGCATGCGCAACCGAAGGGGGAGGAACCATGCATAAACTGCACAGCCCAATTTTCATCCCGAGCCGTGCAGAGTTATGCAGGTGTAACCCCTACCTGCACCTGCACAAAGTTACGCTGAAAATTAAAGGAACAAGTCGAGGGCCATCCACAGGTGAGCTTCCGCATTGCAGAGCGCAACACAGCAGCTGCCACCTGTGGGTGGCCCTCGACTTGTTCCTGCCGCACCTGGCAACGCCACCCAATGCCCCGATCACGAGCATCAGACCCCCCCCAAGTCCAATATCCCTGGTGGTCCAGTGGACCGAGATTAGCTAGATCATCGGCATAACTGTACCCCCACCCATTAGCCCAATCACGGGCATAACTGTGTCCCCCTGGAGTAGCCCAGCGGACAGAAGTGTTCCCCACCCCAAGAGTAGCCCGATCAGTGGCAGCACAGTATTCCCCACCCCTGAGTAGCCTGATTGCAGGCAGCACAGTATTCCCCATCCCCAGTAGCCCAATCATGGGCATCAGAACCCTCCCCAAGTCCAATATCCCTGGTGGCCCAGTGGACCGTGGTAGCCCGATCAGGGGCATTCCTCCCCAAGTATGATATCCCTGGTGATCTGGTGGCCCCACCCCACCCACCCATAGAGCCCACCACCTCTCCACCCCATCAGCCAGCAGGTGGCACCCCACCCGCCTGCCACTGCTTCACTGACTGACAGCTCGGTAGGGCTGCATGCCCATTGTTTCAGAGGATGAACTAATGGTGCATCCCTACCGAGCTGTCATCAATTACTGGCAGCGGGCAGAGCAGTTGAGGTGCTGCCCTGGCTGATGAGGGGGAGGGTGGTGGGGATCCATGGGAGGGTGGGGTGGGGGCCACTAGATCACCAGGGATATCATACTTGGGAGGAGAGGAATGCCACCCATGATCAGTCTATTCGTGGTCCACTGACCACCAGGATATTGGACTTTGGGGGTCTGATGCCTCGCGATCGGGCTACCTAGGGGTGGGGGAATACTGCTGTCCGTGATCGGGCTACTGGGGTGGTGAATACTATTTTGCCCACGATTGGGCTACTCGGGTTGGGAAACAATGTTATGCCCGCGATCAGGCTACTGGGGGAGAACAATGTTATGCCCACGATCGAGCTGCAGGGGGCATCGGTCCTGACGGCTGCTGCCTGGCAGGGCACAAGGCACAAGTCATCGGGGATTGGTGCACCTGCATGCTAAGGGCATGCAAATGAGGCCATACTCAGATGCAAATGGCCCCCTGTGTGCCTTGCATAAATTATGGCCCCATTTGCATGTCACCCTTTGAATATCGCAGGTGCTGTGCATGGCACAATGGAACTTGTGCCACCGCATCTCAATGCTCCATTCTGACCACTTACGCTGGTGCAGTTCCACTGCGCCATGCACACTGGGTGTGGCCAGGGGGCGATATTCAAAGAAGTTGCGCCATAGCGCAACTCCATTGAATATCGCCCTGACCACACTCCTGCACAACTATTTTGAGCGGCACAGGGGCTTGCGCCACTATATGGCGCAGTTTGAATATCTGGGACATTGTGTCCTTTAGACGCCTTATGGTGTTGGAACCATCCATTACAGAACCTGACCCAAAATAGTCAAAAGGACTCAATGAGTTAAGGAGTGCCTCCATAATCTTACCCACTACTGAGGTAAGACTGACTGGTCTGTAGTTCCCTGCCTCCTCCCTGCTGCAACTTTTTTGGAGCAGGATAACATGAGCCCTTCTTCTGTCTTCTGGGACCTCGCCTATGCTTAGAGACTCACTAAACAGTTCTGCTAATGGCTCTGCTAGGTCCATGCTTAGCTCCTTTAGTCCCCTGGGATATATGCCATCACGTCCTATGGCCTTGTTCACCCTGAGCTTAGCGAGCTCTTGTAGGACCCTTTCTTTTGTAAAGGGACTTTTGCACACCTCCTTCCCCTCTGTGTCCATGGTGCTGAGCTGTGGGCCCTGACCTACCTTCTCCTGAGTAAATCTTGAGCAGAAGTATCTATTTAGGATAGATGCTTTTCCTTGGTCCTCCTCCTCAGACTCCCCCTTATCCCCTTTGATCTTAGCAATACCCCCTCTGGACTTTTTCCTTTCACTAACATATCTTTAGAAAGTCTTGTCCCCTTCTTTTACTGTTAGTGTTATTGTTTCTTCAGTTTGGGCTTTTGTCTGCCTTACTGCCTTCCCTGCTTCCCTTAGGAAAGTTTGGTATGCCTCCCTATCCTCGCTTTCTGAGTTCCCTTATATTTCCCGAAGGCCAGCCTTTTGGCTCTGATCTTTTCTGCTACCATTTTTGAGAACCAAACTGGTTTCCTTCTTCTGTTGCTCTTGCATTTTTTCCTAACACAGTGGGATGTTGTTTCAAGTATTACATCCTTAATGCTTGCCCACTTTGTCTGTACCTCTTCACCTGTATTTCATCTTGCCAGGGCTAGCTTAACTCTGTTGACCAGCTTATCAAAGTCAGATCCTCTGAAGTCCCATATTTTTGCTTTGAAATGGGATGATTTAGTTCTAGTGGCCAAATTGAACCATACCATGTGATAGTCACTGTCCCCCAGGCGACCTTCTAACTGGAGATCTGTGATTGTTTCCCTGTTAGTTAGTACTAGATCCAGGATAGCCCTCTCTCTTGTGGGTTGTTGTACCAATTGTTTGATGCCCTTCCCCTGCAGGGAATCCACTATGCATCTAGTTCTGGCAGATGTTCCTGCTGGTATTGACCAATCTGTATCTGGCATGTTGAAGTCTCCCATTATCAGAACCTCCCCTTTAGCTGTCATATTTTGTATATCTTCTAACAGTAATGTGTCTATGTCCTCTCCTGATCTGGAGGCCTGTAGACAACCCTAGTTCATATGGCTGTCCCATTTTCTGCTTTCAGGGTGACCCACAGTTCTTCTGGCTCCTTATGTGTATTCTGAATTTCTGTAGCTTTGATGTTTTCATTGACATAAAGGGCCACTCCTCCCCCCCCCCTTTTTGCACCTCAGTCTCTTCTGAACAGTACATATCGAGGCACTGAAGTCTCCCAAGTGTGCTTACTGGTGAACCATGTCTAGCCAAAGGCTACTATGTCCAGTTTAGCCTCTGTCATTGATGCCTCCAGGTCTGGTATCTTGTTTCCCAGACTGCCGGCATTTGTGTACATGATTTTCCATTGGCCAGATTTCAGTGTGTTAGTTGTGGGGTGAGGTCCCTCTTTTCTCCTGTACATCATATGGGGAGCTGGACCTCTTCCCTTACCTGGTGATGCAAATGAACTACAAACATGCTCAACTCCTGTTTGATCACTAGCTGAGGGGGGAGGGGTATTCTTCCCAATCAATGTATCATGTGCTGCACCCCCTCCCCATTTGCTAGTTTAAATATTTTGCAAAGAGATCAAATTTCTGCCCCAATGCACTGACTCCCTACTTAGTCAGATGCAGTCCATCCAATTTAAAGAACTTTTGCTCACAAAAGTGTTGCCAGTTACCTACAAATGTGTGCCCTTTTTCCTGGCACCAGCCCTTAAGTCACATGTTTAGCTCCCCTATCTCCCCTTCTCTGACCTTCTGTCCATCTGTCCCTCCTCTCCCAGACTGGCAGGATCTCAGTGAAGGAGCTGTTGGATGAAATGGATGACAGTTTGTCTCCCAGCCTTTTCAGGTGTTCCTTGGTCTCCACAACTGACTGGCTAGCGAGATGGTTAGTCCCTGTGTGTACTAGGATGTCAATGTTTTCTCCTGCTCCTTGGGATGGACTAAGGTAATTTGCAATATCTAGAAACAATACAATACTTTAAGAGTTGTTCTATTATTGGAACACATACAAACAGAGGTAATAAAGAAGTAAGTGCCTCAGCTGGGACTTGAACCCAGGCAGCCCAGAATACCCTTCTGATTGTGCTAGCCAGCTGAGACAACTGGAACCTGGGCTGTCCTCAAGCACATTACTCTTTCTCAAATGCACAACTGAATGGCAACACAAATAGTTTACTGTATCTGGCATGTTGAAGTCTCCCATTATCAGACTCTCCCCTTTAACTGTCATGTTTTATGATATTCCTGGCACCCTGGGTTCAAGTCCCAGCTGAGGCACTTACTTCTTTCTTACCTCTGTTTGTATGTGTCCCATAAATATGCACACCACACTCCTGTGTGATTGTTTTATTATTGATTGCTTGATTGATTTATTGATTGGCGGATCTAAAATAGACACCATACAAATGGTGGGCTATCTCCATGAAATTCATTAACTCATTTTCACAGGGGACCCTTGTATTAAAAGGGATGACTCTACAGTCCAATACAGTTGAATACATGATTACTGGTAATGGTGGTAAACTCTAATGCTAATGGACCATGCAGAGCAAATTCAATTATTTCTGTAATAGGAGGTAAATGCATCATCTTAGTCACAGCTGTTGGGATTCAAGGGGGAACAAAGAATTATATTATCACACAGGTGCTCTAGGGCTTAGTTGGCCTATGGTATGAGAGGAGACAGGGAATTGAAATCCCTAGCAGGGGAGTGGGATGCTAGGGAATGTTAGTTAGTGGTGCAAATAGAACAGTGAAAGCCACAGACGACTGTTTTACCAGTTTAGTTTTATAATTCTGATGCCTCTGTAAAGGTGCTACAGCTGTAAATTAAAAACCTGAAAGGTAGCCTGGATAAAGTCTTTGATGCGATGACTAAATAATCAGTTTATAAATAACATAAACCTAACATTACCAAAAAAGTAAACTAAACTGACAGCCTTTTAGAATGTGATGTAAAAAAAAGATATATTCTAGGTAAGCAACCTCAGTTTAAACCTCAGATTGGATAGTATGATATATAGTACAGTGTGTGGGCAAAAATAAACAGCAAAGCTGTGTTTCCATTGAGGGGTTGAGATGACATCATAGGGACTTCAAGGCAAAGCTTGAGAAATCCCAATGTCATCCAAACCTCGAGATGAAAACAAAGTCCTCATAGTGTATTTTTGCCTATATATGATTTGGTATAGTATATGGTTAAAAAAAAGTACACACAGCCATCGGTCAGCTGCTCTGCCCACCACCTGCCTGTTCGCTGACTCACTCTTCTCTCCTGGCCCACTTGTTCACTCATTCATCCAACTACAGGTAAGTGGAATACATTTTTGTAAGAAAACATTTCTTACATAAAATGAAGGGTGTTTGTTTTTAGAAAGCCGTGGTATGGCTTTCATCAGCAGCTCCCGACTGCCACAAATGAACTGCTGCTGGCTTGGCCATTGAAACGCACTTACACTGCTAAAAAAAGTTTTAAATAAATACAGTATTTAACCACTTCTCTTGACATTAATGGACATGAGTTTGTGGAGGTTGGTGATGTTACCATAAATGGTGCACCTCAGATCCATCTCCTTAACTTTTTTTTTTTTTATTTTCTCTCTTTGGGTCTGACCCCCTCTTGTCCTCAGACCTGTCTGTCTGCTGCTGCCCCCATGCCCAGGCTTACCCAATGGGAAGGGCCACTGAGGGGGCTTCCTACTCCCAACTGACATTATGGGCAAGCCCCGGATTACCACCCGGGTCGAGGCCACAAGGGCATGCCTCCCAGAAGGGCATCAGAGGCAGTGGGTGGCAGAGTGGAATTGAACGGGCCAGCATTTTGTGCTACTTTGTTGCCCCAGGACAGGGACATGCAATGACATCCAGCATCCACCCCACTCCCCCAATGTACTGGTGCCAGTCACCATGAGGCCCCAGCCTCTGCCAATGGTCTGTCAAGCACTGGACACTCCACCCCTCCCTCCCCCCAGAGAAGGAGAGCAGTCCCCAGGATGCTTGATCCTTCTCCCCAGGCTAGCCCTCTGACTCGGGTCTGTTCCAGACGGAGTAAAGTCAGTGTATGAAATTAAATCTAACCCGCCAGTGGACCGGCTCCCATCTTCTTAACTCTAATGAGGAATGGGTCAGTTCAAAGGTCACAGAAAGTTGCTGTAATATCTTTGTGATGTCACAATGATACTACAATAACTTTCTGTGACCATTGGACTGTCCTACTATAGCTTTTAGAGAGCCACTGAATTTGATATGCAATAAGCCATAACCATATATTGTATCATCATGGGTTACAAATGGAAATCAGCATACTTTTAAACTCATACTTGTTTTAATTTTACTGAATTCAGAGTACAGAACTGAATAGTAAGCTTTTCATTTCTAAACCTTTTCTTAGAAACCATTACAATTTGAGTTCATTAGTATTCATAAGAAGTTTTAGAACAAAGGCCCCCAGAATAATGGCACCATTGAACTGGAGAGCCAACATAAAATAAAAATGGAAAGCCACAATAATACATAACCTTGTCTTCAAAATGTTCATTAATAGATCTTTGATTAACAAAATATTGAATACTGATAACATATAATAAGAACAGTAAAAGGCCAAACAATGGAACACTCTGGGCTCTTTCTTTAACTGAATCTAGATCATTGATCATATTGACACATTGTCACATGATACAGACATACTGTTATGATCATATTACTTTGGGATCACTGACTTAAATGTTTACCAGATCAAGCAAAAGCACTGTTTCCAAAACCAGCACTGGAAATCTGTGCAGAAATATGCCATGACTGATAGCTCTGAATGCCTTTGACTGGTCCATAAAGAACAAGAGACACTTCAGCCTCTTGCCAAAAGTTTTGACAACATTATTTTTTTCTGTAGTCATGACAGGAATTACATTATAATATGCAAAATAGCCATGTTATTGTCTGGAAATAATCAGACCTTTTTTTAGGAAAAGAATTGACTAGTTCATAAAGTATGTTTCTCATAAGCATATACAGTGATAGAGGAATATGTTTCACATTCACAGATATTTAGGGAAAATTCCACAGCAGGACTGAGATATATGTGAATTCTGTTTTGCTGACCCATGAAACTGCACATCCACAATGGTTTTAGCACATTGTGGAATACACAACCTCAGCCATGATGATATATGAGTATTCTAGCAGGGGAGTTGGGCTAGCTACAAATGCCCAGGTTGGCCCAAAAGTGAATCACATGTTCCATGTAGAGCAAAGGATTACATGATATAGCAGGCCTCCAGGGACTGCCATATCTCCTTTGAATTTTAAAATAAGCGTTGTTTTGTGTGTGTGTCCTTTCAAGCTGGTATTGCCTGTTGTGGTGGGTCAGTTGTGGGTATACAAAAGAATTATGGTAGTGGCCCCTAAGCATACTGTAGTTCACACATCTTTCTGTAGGCTTTTGCAGGATGTATCTCACATATTTAGTGGTTGTGTATGCTTGCCACACCCTATTAGGGGCTCCAAAGCAAACAGACCATGTAAATACATGGATCTAGTTGGGTGGCCCTCCCCACAGTGAGGAAATGTTACAGGTTTTGAGGAAGCCTACCCATTTGCAAAGAGTAGCTGTGCATTCCTTGGCAATCCCTTTGTTCCTGAATATCAGTGTGATGGGATTAGTGGGTCAACCCCTTAAAGCAGCAGTACTAGACAATCAGGAAGTGATTATCGAAATTTTTTTTGGATCGAAGCATGCAGCCATAGTTCAGGTTTCCATATCTGTAAATATTACTTTCTAGGTCTCTTTAGTATTTTAGATATTTAAAATGTATTTATATTGTTTTGGATCCACAGTAAATATGGCTGCTGCCTAATTTGCAGCCAAACTCCCCCCTCATGTAGTATCATGTCTTTATTTTACTTCTGTGGGGCCCAGTGCTGCATGTTCCTACGGTCCCTGTGTAGTGCTGCTAGTCATGCACATGTGTAGTTGGCAGGAGAGGGTCCCAATTCAACATGGCAGGTCGGAGAAATGTAAACAAAAGCAAAGAAAAATGGAGCAAATTACAGGGTGATAGTACAGGGAAAACAAGAAAGGTTATCAGATAAGTGCTGAACAGAACACAGGAAACAAACTGATGCAACATATCTGATTTGTTTTTATCTAGTACTGCTTCTTTAACTAATAATTCAAAAGTATTTATTTTGTGGTATAATTGCTGCCCCTTGTACAATGGATGTAACTGACCAAACTGAACAAGCAAGCATAAAACTAGCAGCTGTTCATCTTCAAAACATTTTGTGGGTGCTAAGTACAAACACCATTTAACCCCCTCAAAGTGTTTGTTATCCAGTTGAGACATTTCCACAGGGTTATAAAGGATTCCTATATTCCTTGAAAGAAATTTGTCATTGGTCACAAATCAAGCAGAGGTTGGGATTCAAATAGCCCAGGAGACCATGCACTAAGCACATCTGAAGAAGGCAAGGCATAACAGGCACAGAATGTTACCTTGTGTCCCTGTAAAATGGAGGTTGCAGGATCAATGGCCCGCACAAATGGAGGGGATGACCAATAGATGTTTGGAAAGCCCTGGACCAAGGCATGAGTTTGCTGGGAAGGAAGCATTATGCACCAGTGACAAATGTTGCTGCACTTAGATTTGATTAAAATAGTGGGAGGGGGTATGTTTGCATCAGAGGGATGGCTTGTTTTGTTAGGAAAGCATGACTTTGGTGGGGGATACCTAACTGAAAGGAGGAGACTTGTTTGACCAGAGCACTTGCCAAACAGAGGAGAACTTCTTTGTGTGGGTTTGGGTTGTGGATATGGTGACATTTAGTTGCCCTTGGTATCACTATGCCATGATCTCCATGGGGTCCATTGGGTCCAATGATCACAATTCTGTTTGGTTTGAGATGTCTGTGGGAACTCTGGTCCCCACTCAAGGGCAGTGGTTCTGGACTGAGGAGGAAGAGTCAGGAAAAATTTGGTGGGGAAAGATCATACGAAGGGGCAGAGGAAAAGTGGGGAATGATCAAGGAGGCAATTCCGGATGCAACAGATGCTTGCACTGAGAAGGTTGCAGAAAGGAACAAATGTAATAGACCAGTTAGGGGAAGCTGTAAAGACACAAAGGAAAGCCTTCATACGGTACAAGGTGGCCAAAGGAGAGAAGAAATGGGAGGAATATCACTAGTCGAAGGTTGCAGTAGAAAAGATGACAGCAGAAACAGAGCTGTATATCACTGAGGGTGTGAAGAGAGGGAAAAAGGAATTTTCTAGATACATGCAGGAGAATGGAAGGCTAAGGGAGGTATTGTCAAACTAGCTGATGGGGAAGTGTAGTGGATTACCAGCAGAGGCTTTTGACCAAGAAATATCAATGGGTTCAAACACGGGTAAAACAGATCCAGGGAACTCATAATCAAAGATGGGGGAACATAGAAAGGGAAGGAAGCAGAAGGGAGGGAGGAGGATATGAGTATCCCACTGCGGCACTATGCCAGGGTTTAAGATAATACCAGCTATGAGCAGATATAGTGGGCCATCGGTTTCCTTCTGCCATCAGAGTCTATGTTTCTTTGAGCTAGGTTTACCACAGTCAGTCATATATAGTAGTACTTAGAAAATGGGCTAGATACTTTGAGCTCTCTGTTTGGTTGAGAGCCATAGCAGGGGGTACATTAACTACCAGTAGAGCCCAGCAGACAACAAGTGCCAGCCCAGTCTGTCTCTGTACCAAAGTGGTATAATTCTGCCATTTTTAATTTTGAAGTTGCCAACTCATATTGTTCCTGTTTTAGCGAGTACCTCTATCCATTTAGTGAGTGCCCCCCTGACCACCAATACCAATGACAGAGATGAAATAAAAAAATCCCACCCACAAAACTATTTCCATTATTTTCTCCATTTTTAAAAAAAGAAATATTTTCTTCTTATACCAGTTGCAGAGTTAGCACATCACGTGCTTAGTGCTACTGTAACAGCTTGAACCAAGTCCTTCAACCTGCATTGTAGCAATCTTTTTGTTTCTTTTTTCTTCTAATAAAAACAAAACTACAGTACAGCATTACAACATTCTACAGCCACCTGTCCTCTCAGCCTTCTCCTGCTCTATTTCACATAGTACCACATGACCCTTGCTGCACACTGTCTCTGCTGCCTCTATGCGACAGGGGATGCAACACTGCATCAACTTACTAGCAGCCCACTCTGCCATCCACTCCACCCTCACCTTCACACAATTGCTGTATCTTTCATCAAAACAGTTGCTTCTGGAAACCAGAGCACTCTCCTGCAAGACAGACAGGGAGCAAATTACCTGATAGGAATGTCAACTCGGAGGCTGGAGGGGGGAACCGGGCATCATCTGAAATTAATGTTTACTAATCAGTGCTCACTTTTCCATCCGCTCAATCACTTAGTGGAAACAACAAGACATGCCAGAAAGACATAGCAGCTTTAACATTAATTAGAAAAAAGAAAGGTACCTCTTACTTCTCTGCCCTGTTCCACTGCAGTCCTTTTGAGTCACAGCATAAAAATAGAAAACAACTGGGGGTTGGGAGAGTTGAGCACTGTCTAGAAATACAAAAAACAATGACAAGCAAGCATCAATGCTGAATGTTTGGTGCTTGGTAGTCAATTCTTTTTTTTTTGCAATTTTGACCCCAAATTTTGAAGATACTTGTTTTAGGATTTGCCTTATAGACAAGACATGTACCACAAATAGTACATTGGCTGAAATGTCATTTCCCACTAGAAGTGCTAAAACTCATACCGTCCAGGATTTTAAGAATGACACATGACACGTTTATGAGGTGGTGTGGAAAAATGGCTATGTTGAAAGGATGGAGTCAAAATACTGAAAATTAGCAAAGTCATGAGTGAATGCTGAAATAGTGTAATGATCAGTCATAACCTGAGCATTTTACCTATTTGTACACCAGCATTTCAGCACAGCCTTCTCATTACCCTACCTAATGAACCTGGTAAGTGAAAATGTTCAAATCCCCACCAAAATGTCATTCCATGCCACCAAAATGTCTTTCCATGCCACAGGTATGAAAACACATTTTGACCAGGATTTGAAAAATGGCAGCTGTCACATTAATGAGGTACTGTGAAGAAATCGCTGTGTTGGAAATTTGGTGGCAGCCTGGTTAATGAGCATTCATGTTTACATGTGCAAACAGTTGATTCCAGTCAGTGTGATTATGTTTACATGATACTCTATATGAAAAAGTTGTTTTTCCATGCATGTTATTATGCACACATATTGTGTTGTAGCCTTGAAGAGAGGATACTTTCAAATGGTAAAATATTCCCAAGGGAAGTTGTAGCTATACGCCTGGCCCTTTTGTGCCTTATTGTGCTATGCAGCATTTAATTGGCTATGAGATATTCCATAATGGTTTGTATTTGACAGCAGAGGGAGATCTTTCAAAAAAATCTTTAAGTGAAAAATCTTGATATTATTGAAATGTACAATGACATCCGACTTCAGCACAGATTGTCAGTTAAAAATGAGATACATGTAACAAAGAAATGTCTGAAACAGAGAGATTTGATACAGAGGGCAACAAAGAGGTGTGGGACACTTCTTAGCACGAGCGACTGTGTGAACAATTTTCAAATATCGTGGTAATCATTTGAAGAACTTTCCTGAAAAGGCAAATTTTCTATTAGCTTCAAATGACTTTGTGTTCACGAACCTGTTAGTGCTTTATAAAATCTGGGAGAATTTATATGTAATGGCAGTTCTGATTCTGCCCAACGTGCCAGAATTTTGTGTAGAATTTCCTGGAATTCAGATATATCGATTGCATCTTAAATGTAAACAGGTTAGTTTTCCACAAGCAAGTAAAACCATGGTTTAATGTGTATTTGGCAGTTCTGTCTTTGGTAGTTGCTTGCATGACACACTATAAAAGCACTGGATTCTTTTTCTGCATTTCATTCAGTTTGCATTGCATTTTTGAAGGAGGGGAGGCTTCAGAGGACAAAGCCACAAATACAGTACTGGCCTCTTGGTTCTGCACTACAGCAGGACTTACAGAGAAGTTGGTTGCAGGAAGAGAGGGAGAAAGTTGACCAGGGAAGGCACTGGGACACTCACCTCATTAAGGAATACAAAGATAAATGTAAGCATTATATGACTTTCAAACATCTTTGTGGCCTACAAGTGCAGATTGCCTTTTTACAAGAAACCCATCTTGAGAGATTTTTACATTATTTTCATAGGGAGTAGGTTAGGCAGGTAAGTAGTAGTACTAAGAGGAGTGGTGTCGCCATTCTGTTCACTCATGGCATACCCTTTCAATTGATAACTGAACACTGGACCCTGAGGACCGATTCCTCTTGTTGCACGGGTGTTTGGGGCAGGTGGAGGTTTCCCTGGGTTCCATCTATGGACCCAACTCAGATGCATTTCATTTTTTTGTAAATGGGGCCGCTGTTCTGGCTCCATATACCCATCTTCCTGTTATTTGGAGGGGGGGACTGGAATTTAATTTATCAGTCAGATTTTGATAAATTGGGTGTTCACCAGACAGGTTTCACCCCCTGGGCAGAGAGCCCTGAGGGAATTCATGAATAGTACTGATTTAATGGATCCCTGGCACCTGTTTTATTCCAATGACCATCAGTATATTTTTCACTCTATTCCGCATGCTTCATATTCCTGTATTGATTATTTTTTACTCTCTCAAGATTTTATTTCAGACATTGTCACATGTAAGATTAATTCTCGCGGGATTTCTGATCATCCCCCAGTTTCTTTAAGACATACTGTTAGGGCCTGCCAGGCCCTAGATAGAGTTTTGAGATTTAATTACCAGCTATTAGAGGACCCTGATACCCTGTCCACATTACGCATGTACATCACTCCTTATTTTGATATCAATACACCCTCTGTGGAATCCACAGAAACTTTTTTGGGGGGGCAGTTACTGTAAATGTACCATTAGAAGCGAGTGTATTAGGCTTGCTACAAAGTGTAAATGGTTATTTCAGAGTAAGACAGAATGTTTGTTTTGAGACATTCATACCATTGAAACTACACTTTCTTCCACTACCCTGGAACATACAGTACTTGGCTCATCTTGAAGCTCCCTGCAGGAGCAGTATACAGTTCTCATGTGGGAGAAAGCAGAATTAGCAATTGTTTGAACTAAAGCACGGTATGTGGAGGCTGGTGAAAATTCTAGGAGTTGCTCTCCCTCCATTTGTGCCAATTGGAGGCTTCTTGGCAAATTCAAGGCCTCTTAAATGCTGATACCTCATGGATGGTCACTAACCCATGAGATATTGTCCATGCTTTTCACTCTTACTATAGCTTGTGATACACAGCAGACCACTTTGATTCCTCTTCAGTGGAACAGCTCTGCTCCTATCTCTCCCAGTTGGATTTGTCCCAGCTCAATGAGCAACTGCAAGAGATTCTTAAATGCCCCATTAACCCTCTCCCCACAGAATTCTCCCAAGCTACCCCTCAGTTACCTGTGGGCAAGTCAACTGGACCAAATGGTTTTTCTCATGTGTTTTATAAGGCCTTTTCCATAGAACGTGCCCCATCCTCATTCAGTTTTACAATTACCTGTACTCTTATGGGCTCACAGACTCTGCACTTTTGGTAGAGTGAATTGTTCTTATACCCAAACCTGTCAGGGATGACTGATTTATTGAAAACTATAAACCAATATCTTTGATAAATACTGACATGAAAATCCTGGCTAAGGTATTGGCTGCTTGGTTACTACAGGTGTGGCATGGTTTTGTTGGAGCAGATCAGATTGAGTTTATGATTGGCAGGGTCTCCAGTGACCACCATTGCAAATTGCATTATTTGGTCTCTGTATCTGGGTAGGTCAGAGTCCCTGTGGCCCTGATCTCCCTGGATGCAGAGAAGGCTTTCGGCTGCATCTCCTGGCCATTTCTTTTTGCAGCTCTTGCTCACTACGGGTTACTGCCTGAATTCAACCAGTGGATTCACCTTCAGTACCAGAGTCTAACTGCTCATATCTGGATTAACAGAATACTCTCTCTCAGTTTTACTCTCCCATGGGGTACTAGAAAAGGGGTGTCACATGTCTCCCCTACTACTCAATCCCTTTTTGGAGCCTCTGCTCCAGTGATTATCTTGTATTATCTTGTGCTAGTACAGTACACCAATCAGCTTTATGGGATCCCGGATAAAGGGATGGCAGTGGGGTCTATCTTCATAGACCTCACCAAGGCCTTTGACTCCAACTGCTACTGAAATGTCTCCTCTCTACAGGATTGTCAATGGTTTCTGCGGCCTGGTTCCATATTTATCTCACCCATAGATCTCAATGGGTCAGGATTGGCAATACAATCTGTGAGCCTAGGGAAGTAAACCTAGGGGTCCTGCAAGGTTCTATCCTTGGTCCTTTCTTATTCAGCCTCTTCATAGATGACATGCCTTCCACCTGTCCTGCGCACTCCACACTCTATGCAGATGATTCTGTTATCTCTGTTCCAGGGAAAGACCTGGGATTAATTAGCTCTGAACTTCAGTTCAATTTTCATGCATTGGAATCCCGGAATCCCATTGGAGTCTTTGTAAACAAGCCCCCAGCTCAAAGGTATTAATCCGAATTTGAAATTAATAAATACATAATTCCCAAGTAAGAGGGATACGGGTAGGAGATTGAGAATACAAGTTGTCAGCTTATGATGATGATGTGTTGTTCCACCTTGAACACCCCTTCACCTCCATTCCTGAAGTTTTGTGGGAAATTCAACAATTTGCTGAGGTATCCAGGAACAAGTTAAATTTAGGGAAAACCAGTGTTAGCACTTAACAACTTAGTGGCTAAGTGGGAGATATTGGATTTGGGGCTTGTCTTGGAGCCTCATACTCTCACGTATTTGGGTGTTCAGGTCTCCATGCACCCTTCTGAACAGGTTAAAAATAACAATGAGACCTCTTATTTGTATTACTCAGCAGGATCTTACATGTTGGTTCTTCTTTCCCCTCTCTTGTGGGGGCGTGTGAACATTATTAAAATTAATGTTCTCCCTTGTCTATTATACCCACTGGGAATGCTCAGTGTAGTTCTTCCCACATCCTGGTTTATCCACCTTTGAAGCCTTCTCACTGATTTTCTTTCGCAGATTAAGGCTGTACAGGAGGAATACTGTTAACTTACCATCCCTATGAAACTGGGAGGGTATAATCTTCCCAATTTTTTTAAATATTGTTGTGCACTTCGTGCTAGTAAGTTTTTACATTGAGCTAGCCTGGAACAGGGAGAAAGGGACACTGATTATCCCCCGTTTGATAATTGAGGAAGCTTTTTGCACTGAAGTAGGGTTAGAGCTTTGCAGTCTTTTATATACTACACCTGCCCAACTCCCAGCTTACCTTAAATCCACACTGTTTTATTGGTCCCTCAAGGCTCTGACTCAGCTCACTTCATTATTACAGCTTATTCTTTCATGTGACCTTTCTCAACCTATCTGTGACAACATCAACATATTGATAAGTGGTCAGCCTATTTCTTTTTTTTTTTTGTCCTCAGATTAATTATCTCTCAGTGGATTGTTTTATTTATGACAAGTGTTTTCTATCTTTTTTTGATTTACCAGAGCATCACCAGATACCTTGGTCCTGGATGTTTAAATACCTTCAACTTATGCATGCCATTGCTGCTTATCTAGGTTCTAGGTTATGGCCATTGCAGTCAGGGGAACTACGGAATGACCTTTTCTCTGCTGCTTTCGGCCTCACCCTATCTTTAACTCACATTAACAGTTTTTCTTGTTAAGTGATCCAGGGCTATCAGGAATCTGTTATTATTGGATATTTGTTCTTGGGGTAAAATGGGATGCTAAGGAGTGGCAATCTGTTTGGTTGTTGTTGTTGTATAAATATATTAAACAGGACCAGTATCATTTTATCCAGTTTAAAATCCTACATAATCTCTATTTTACTACCTCTCGCCTGGTGAAGATGGGCTATGTGTCCTCTTCAATCTTTCTTAGATGTGTTTTAGACGAGGGAACACTCCAGCATCTTCTCTGGGATTGTGTTAAGGTGAAACCATTTTGGGCTTCTATTCAAGCACATCTTGATCCCTTCCTGGGGCTTGAGGACTTATTCACTCCTGCTATTTGTTTAGTGGGGCAGTATGACTATATGGTCTTCGGTCCCAGAAGTGGTTATATGGCTCTGATTGCCATTGTAGCTAAAGCGGTCCTTTTGCATCACTGGCTTGAGGATAATATTTCTTCTTTTTATGAATGGCACTGTGAAACGTTACAGGCCCTGCAAACTGAAAAGCAGGTTGCCTCTCTTCAAGATCAGTATGATGTATTTAAAACTCATTGCAAGACCCTTTACACCTTGTTATCTGCCCTTAGGTATTGATTTGTACTTATATAGTACTCATGTCCATATTCTAGGTAATTTTTATTTTGGCTGTTTGGAGTGATTTACTTCTATTCATGAGGGTGGAATGCTCGGGGGGGTGAGGGTTTGCTTTGTATGTGTGTTTATTCGTATTGTTATTGTTTCTATTTTTCTTTTTGTAATTGGTATATTGTTTGTTATCATGCTTTTGGATTTTTTTTGTGTGCGGTTGTACTTTGTCCATTTTGGAACTATTTCTAAATGTAATAAAGCATATTTAATAAAAAAAAGAATGCAGGTAACTCCACCCCCTCCACAGTGCTCCTCAAATAATTGGAGGAGGTGCATCTATGACCAGGAAGAGCTGCATTTGAAAAGCAGCCCCCATCATTCAGCAGGGCTTCAGAGGACAGATCCACAGAGACAACAGCAGCTCCCAGTCCTGCACTACAGTAGGACTTACAGAGAAGCAGGCAGCAGGGAGAGAGAGAGAGAGAGAGAGAGAGAGAGAAAGAGAGAAGAAGAGAAGAGAGAGAGTCTACCTGGGAAGGCAAAGAGACTCTTCCCTCCCACCAATTGTAAAGTGGGGTAACTCCATCCCTGCCACAGCTCCCCTCCAGTTATCTGCATTGCCTACTACTTCTTAAGGCCCTCCTCTTCAAGTGCTCCTCAGGCTAAAAAGGAGTGCAAAAGACATCTATTGGACTCTGCCAGAAGTCAGTCAAGGAGACAACAAACAGTCAGGCACCCTGCCTGTTGGAACTGTTGGGGGATTGTTGATAAGAGTGTTGTTGTGGGTTTGTGTGTAGCTGAACTGTGCATGTCACTTTGGGGTGCTAGCTGATAGTTTGATATTGAGGTAGGACGGTACTGGCTATCTGTATACACACAAAAAATGTTTAATGTAATGATTGTTGTTTACAGTATAGCTGCACCTGTGTAGTGATTGTATATCTGTGTCGTGATAGTTGTTATAGCATACCTGGACCTGAGAGGTGATTGTATATCTGTGTAGTGATTGTTGTTATAGCATACTTGTATATGTGTAGGGATTGTGTATCTGTTGTTATAACATAACTGTATCTGTGACATTTCTAGGCTAGTGTAATCACAAGGTTGTGTATTGAACTTTTGTAACTTATACTATGTACAGCATAGCCTTACAGGGAGAGCAAGAATAGGGAATATGGGGAGTGGTACAGTGCAGTGGTTGTGGGACAGCAGTCTTAAGAAAGACCCTCTGTAGACTGTATTGCTGCCTCATCTATGTGTGCCTCTCTGAGTTGCCAGAAAAGGTCTCTAGACTTGAGGCTGCATTGGTTATGAGTCAGGATCAGGAGGTCACTAGACATAGGGCTGCTTTGGCTAGTAATCAGCTGACCTTTTCTCCAACCCAGGGGCCAACAAGTCCAACACTCTTACCTCAAAAGATGCCAGCAGAAGGAGCAGCTGGACTATGGTGGGCTCAAAGAGGGAGGGGAAGGTGTATTCCTTAGCTACTATAGGTACCCTTACAAATTCTTATGCTGCTGTGGTGAAGTGGGACTGCCAAGGGGAGGTGCCCATGGAAGTGACAAGGGAGGATGTCGCGACTCTCACCAGTGGAGCCACCAAGGATGATGGAAGAGAATCCCAAGAAAGGAGGAATCAACTTTTGGTGGGGGACTCAATTGTCAGGGAGATAAAGTTGGGAATAGGAAAGGTGGCAGAGAGGGAGGTCAGGTGATTACCCTGCACCACAGCATGGAGGGGTGGAAAGCATATCCTATTGATTGCTAGGGCAGTAGGAAGGGGGGTAGCTGTATGTCATTATCCATCTGGAGACAAATGACCTGATTAGAAATGGGGCAGAAACTGGGCAAGGGAGTTTAGAGAGTTAGGAAGAAGTCTTAGACAGGTAACACACCCTGTAGCTTTTGTGGAGGTGCTGCCTCTCTACAATAGGAGTAAGGAGAGGGAGCTCCTCACTAGAGATGCAGCGAATTTAAATTCCGCCAGCGAAGTGAACGAGAAGTGGTCATTTTGCATTGCCACTCCGCTACATGGAGTGGGCAATGCAAAGCATCTACCTACATCTTGTCATTACCACTTCGTTAAGATGGAATGGCACGTTATAAGGCGAAGTCATTGTTTTTAATGGACTTCTGTATTCCTCATTATGATTCTAAGTGATCCACTTAGTGTTTTCAGATTTGGCAGCCCCACACACACATCACATGGCTTACAGTACTGTAAGTCACATGCTTTTAGCTAGGCAGGAAGAAAGTGAATCATACAAGCAGACACTTTTACTTTCTTCTGTGCAGATGGAGAGAGAGAGGAGTGTGTTTTGTGACTGCTAATACTTTGAGATCAGAACGAGGAGGAGATTTAAACTTTGATTTAGGCCCTTTTTTTAAAAGCTACATTTTTTTGTCTTTTCTGTCTGTACTCTTTTTTACTTAATTTGTTCTTTCTGTAAATTTTATTTTTCTTACATAGAGGGACATCAGTTGCAAAGTATGTCCATGCTGGAACTGCTGCTGGATCTTCATGGGAATCCACATTCGTTTTTTTTACTCACACCATGTGCCCCCCCACACCTTCCTTGCTGTGTTATAAAATGTATTCCTCCACCATCCCTGACCCTTGTATGTAGTTATGCCATTTTTCTGTTGTCTTCCATATGTATTCTGAGCAGTGGAAGTATACTGTTCTAAACTGCATGGATGCAGTTTTATTTCAAGTCTGTGTATGTACTGCAGACACTGTCCAACTCCCTGACTTAAAAACAATTATTAATGAGTACAACGGTGGGGTGGTGAAGCCTGAAGAGATAATACAAAACAGGCTTACAACATCCAAGTAACTAGTAAAAATATTATGGTTGTGATTCATGATGTAATCATAAATCGTGATTTGTCATTGCATTTGTGACCGTGATGATAAAGAAATGCAAATGCCTATGGCTGTAATTCCCCAGGCCCCGATGAGGTGTGGCACAAAACTCCCTGACTTAAAAACACTCATTAATGAGTACAATGGTGGGGTGGTGAAGCATGAAGAGATACTACAAAACAGGCTTACAATACATCCAAGTAACTAGTAAAAAAAATTACTGTTGTGATTCGTGACGTGATCGTAAATCGTAATTTGTGACTGCATTTGTGACTGTAATGATGAAGAACTTGATTTGTATCATGAGTGACTCCTGATGATGGTCTTGACTTAAAAGTACATATTAATGAGTACAATGTTCATGCTGAATTATGCACCACACCTGTCCAGTACTCTGAAGGGAAGCTAAAGAAACAACTGTGACTTAAGTTAGAGATGGAGATTGGGCCCTAAAGAGATGCAAATGTACAGACAGATGAAGATTGCACTGCGCACCGAAGAGATGCAGATGCAAAAGCACAACACCTAACCAGTGCTCACCATCAGAAATTCAAATCTGGAAAAGAATATCTTTGCCGGTTTGGGCGGGCCACGGGAAGGGTTGGCAGTGTACTGCACTGCTGCAGTGAGAGTCACTAGTACGAGTACCAGTAAAGATACCACAAAGAAGTACAAAAAATTATACAGCTGCAGTGGATAGCAGGTTCACATTGCTGAAATTATGTGGCACAATAAAAGGTGTCTGATTTGATGACACACGTCACACACATACTCACACACACACTAAGTAATGCGTAGCAAATTGAAAACTTCAGTAATATAACCACATATTTTAAACAAACTAAAATTATGCACTGCTGCACCACAACAATCAGCACAAAAATGGCAAGAAGTATTGAAAATATTACTGTGTGTACATTAACACAGTTATACAAGAAATATCACCAAAACAGAAAGCACTGTCTTTTTCTCCAAGTTAATTTACCTACAATACAGATATGCCCTTCCCCCAAAGCACACTTCCACTGTCTCTCAGTACACAGACTGAATGTTGTACATTAACATTCAAAATACACACACAAACAATAAATGCTCGATGATATGAGCACAGGAGGGTTTCCTATAATTAATGAACTAAAGTTTCAGCAAAAAATATGACTCGAAAATACTTTCTTAACAGCTTTTAAAAGGTTTGAATCACAGAGAGCTTTCAGAGCAGATCGTCTCCTACAGCTTCCTACACACACTACCCCAAACTGAGGCTGTGCAGAACAATCAAGAGCACATGTGACCTGAAATCCCATAAATCACTGCAAAATTCACCTTTAGAGCTTAAAAACAAGCCGAAGTAAGGTGAAGTACATTGTTTTCAATGAACTTCACCTTAAGAATTAGTGGAGTAGTGGTTTGGGAAGGTGGAGTAATGCAAAGTCATTGTTTTCAATGCACTTCGCGTTACTCAATAATAACGTGAAGTACTCCCTTGGGTGTTTGTGAACTCCAGCGGTCACTTTCACTCATGTTCCCGCGCTGGAGTGAATTGGGGCCACTTCACCCATCTCTACTCCTCACAAAGGCCTTCATCTCATGGTTGAAGGAATTATACAGAGAGGAGAGGTACTGCTACACTGGGGACTTGAGAAGGGGAACCAGGGAGGATAACAGCCTATACAGAAGTGATGGCCTGCTTTCATGTGGGAGAGGAATTACAGTTCTCAGTAGACAGTTTAAATGTTACTTTGATGGATGTTTAAACTAGCCAAGGGGGATGGTGGAAGAAAAAGGGGAGGCAGAAATTGACCCTCACAGGCTGAGATAAAGAGTAGGGAGATCCAAAGGGGTGACAGTCCCACAAAGATGAAAATTATTTAAGGATTTAGGGGGTTAGCAAAAGAGGAAGGAGGAGAACAACCAGTCAGAAGAGAAGGGGGAGGATGGGGGAACAAAAGGAAAAAAAGTGGACTTGACAAACAAAAAGCTAACAAAATCTGGAAGGCCACATGTTCTAGAAGTCTTGGAAATAAGATCACAGACTGAGAGGCCATCATGGCGGTGACCAACCTGAATATTGTGGCCATGAATGTGTCATGGTGCACTGACAACCATGTCTGAGATATGGTCATACTGGGCTACACGATGTTGAGAAGGGACATGGCAGAAAGGGAAGGAGAGGGAGTGATGCTTTATGTGAAAGAAAGCATAAAAACAACAGAAATACAGGGAATTCAGGGGGTAGCATAGGTGTTGTGGATCACCCTCGAGTCAGGAAGTAGAGCCATTATTCAGACAGATGTGATCTACAGGCCTGTGGCACAGAGGCAGAAAGTTGATAAGGAAATGTTAGAAGCAATTGACAAAATGGCTGAAGAGGGGGAGGTTTTGCTGGTTGGGTACTTCAGTCTGCTGGATGTAGATTGGAGCCTCCCTGTTGCAGTTTCAGCTAGAATCAGGGACATCCTGGACTCACTGCAGGAGGAGTTCCTCAGGCAACTGGCAAAATTAACCCACTCATGGTGGGGCAATAGCAGACCTGGTGCTTACTAATTGGGACCGTGTTGCAGACATCAAGATAGGAAGCCATCTGGGGACTAGTGATCATTTTATAGTGTGGTTAAACATCAGAACAGCAGTGGAATCCAACCACACAGTGGTGAGAGTCCTGGACTTCAAAAAAGGGCTGTTGTCCTGGCAGGGGGAGATGACCTGGGGGACGTTGGAGGAAAAGTGCCAACTGAAAGAGGGCATAGTGAAGGCAACAAATATCTGTTTCAAGCAAGTAAGCAAAAGTGAAAGAAGGGACACTACTACGTTTCTCAAAAGAGGTAGTAGAAAATGTAAAGGCTAAAAGAGTAGCATTCGGAAGGTATAAGGAGAACCAGACGGAGGATGATAGGAAAGTGTATTAGGGACAACAGAGGGAAGCCTGTAAAGCAATAAAGAGCACAAAGGTGCAAACTGAAGAAATACTGTAGCGGACCTATTTTTCACTGGAACAAAATTTGTGATATATTTACTATTTTGAAAATCCAATGAAAATTATATGCCAGTGAAAATATATACTACAATTGACAAGTTAGCTTGCTCTTGCACGTCAGCTCAATCAAACTGCCATGAAAATGTTGAAGTAGATGAAACAGTGAAATTTAAGGGCTGTGAATTCATTATCCTCTGCAGTAATAGCTCAGGGAGTATTAAAAGGGGACAAGACATTTTTCAGCTATGATAGTGATAAAATGAAGACAAAGGGAGGGATTGTATCTTTAAAGAGGGAGAGGGTGTATGGAGGGGATCAAGAAAAGGCAAACATATTGAACAAATACTTCTGCTCAGTGTTCACAGTAGAAGGAGAAGGGGGGACCAGAAAAAGGCACCAGGAGATTTGATGGAAGGGAAATTGACACTTGTCTGTTTTCTTAGGAGAGAGTCCAGAAAGCACTTGCTAACCTGAAGATGGAAAAAAGATATGGGGCGAGGTGGGGTACTTCCAAGGGTGCTGAGGGAGCTCAGTGAGGTACTAGCTGCACTCAAAAGCCCACCAAGTTTAAAACTCAGGCTCAGTGGCTCCTTTCTTCATCAAGACACAACCTGCGTCAGGGATACCAGGAGTTGTAAGGGTGCCTATTTGCCTACAAGCCCTCCCCATAATAATTGCGAAAGCTTCTACACCAGAGGGGCTCCCAACAGAGAATAAACTTGTTTCTAGCCTTCCCCCAGCTCCCTCAGCCAGTTAGGAAGGCTCAACTGCAGGAAAGGTGGGGTTAATGCAACCTATATTCAACTTATTACAAGCTGCCCTCCATGCTGTGGCCCTCCATATGAAACACTGCAGTGCAAAGGACATCAAGAGGGATTCTGCCAGAAGGGAGTCAGCCAGTGGGAGGCAGCCGGCAGCTGATTATGCTGCTCCTAGAAGCCCCTGCTGTATGAACATTGAATCCAATACACATCAGGTAATGTGACTTGTCACCTTTATGTAATGCCTCCAAATCTACACAAGTACTCCTGTGTACTGAAATTTTGGTCTGAACAGTCTGCTCAGACACTGCATAGTGACCCTATTACAGGTCCTGTCTTGTAAGCTGCCTTTTAACCCTTATAAAACTGTGATCTGTCTTACCTAATTCCAGGAGAATAATATTCTCCTTCTTTCATATTACCTCCTCGATGGTTGTGACTTCAAATCTGCCTTTGCTACAGAACATAGCCAACACCCTATCTAGGGTAAGTCTATTTTCTAGTTAGCTAGTTGGACTTAACCATTACCTTCCACTGCCTAGTGAACTACTTACAGGGTCTGTTTTTTTTTTAAAGTTGTTTTTATGATTGTACCATGCAATACTGTGTTCTGACTAGCTTATTCCAGGGAAACGTATTCTCTTCCTTCTTATTGCTTTCCTCTGTGGTTGTGATTTAGAAATTGCCTATATATTGGACAAAGCCAATGCCCTATCTAGCCTGTTTTCTAGTTAGCCAGCTGGAAATTATATTATATCCCATTCTGTACCCTCTGGTTTGCTTTGCAGTTAGTGCTGCTACACTTTTTAACACAGTCCTCTCAAAGGAGTCCCTTCCCTCCTCTGGAATTGTAGTGAACTTCAATCTAGTTGGTATTTAAATTCTGCCTTGTCTAATCTTTTCATACACAGAGAATACAGCTTGCTTTCCCAGCGCTGCAGCCACAGTCCACTAACACAAATGGATAGTTTTCCCCTTACACATTCACAACATCCTTCACTGTTTCCTTGATTCATTGGACTATGGCATGTAAGGGTACAGCTATAGCAGCAATGTATATTTTATTTTCTATCTACATGGACTACTTTGTTATTGGGCTACTAACCCCAAGATACGCTTCCCTACAGACTCTCTCCCAGCCTCTGACAGTGGCATTCTATGAAGATAGGGGCCATGTGCCACCCAAATTTATGTTGTATGACCTATGCAGTAACAGAAACAGCTTTAAAGTTGAGGCCTACAACAGCACAACTTGCTGAAATGGTCTGCCCCCCGATATCTCTAATCCCCTGGCTTCAGTCTACATTACCCTTGCTACTAGCAGGAGAAGTTGAAACCAATCCAAACCCCATTCCCATCAATATTAGAGTGTCCTCACACAGGGACCCCCGCTGGTGCAATACTAAATGTTTCAAAATAGCTCATCTGACTGCCAACAGCCTGCATCCCAAAAATACATGAGCTTGAAGCCTGGTCCAACCTGTACTGTTCCAACATGTTAGGTATCTTGCAGACCTGGCTCAAGCCTTCTGTAGTGTTATATATAATTGACCAGTAAGATTCTACTAAGCAGTCTGCCATATTTTTGTAGCACCCATCACACCCATCAAACGCTACCCTCTCTCACTTCCACCCTCCTGTTCCACAACTGCCTACTTCCCCCTCCCACCTTCCACCATCTACTACCTCCCCTTGACAAAGCCTCACCTTGGCTGCTAAAACATGCATTTCTGCAGACTGGGAGCACCCCGTCTGAACTGTAACATGATTGTTAAACACTGTACTGCACCTAATTAGTGCTGCATTAATATGTTTCTCTGGAAGTGTGGTCCCGTTTCTCCTTACTTCTTGTACCCTGCTTAATGTTGTAACTGCAGTGTAATACCACTTGTTAGTTGATGTCTTTCCATTCTGCCATGTTTCATCACCTGTAAATGTCTTGTATTCCTTGTTGACTTGGAGCCTTTGTAAATGATCCCCCGGCTCAAAGGTATTAATCCGAATTTGAAATAAATTAAAAAAAAAGTTTGTGTATAAAGTAGCAGCAGAGGTAGAAGGAGTTGCTTCAGACTGTTGAAAATGAATGTCGAACTGAACTAAATGCTACAAATAAAAGAAATGTTTGACGAAGAGCAGCTCCTTTTTGGTGGTGATTGCACAGAGTGCAGAGGTACTGGTCTTTTGTGTTTTTGATGTGGTCTCTGATTTTGGTAAAGATCGCCTTGTTGTAGTCTGTTATATACTGTTTATGATATTTTTTTAGAAATGCCAGTTCTTATGTCAAATAGTATATAATGTGTTCATTCACATATCTGGTTCTGTGTAGTACAGCATGGTTTGCAAGCCCATTGGTCCACACTGTGGACCAATAGGCATATAGATCATAATGTACACTGTCATTTGGCAGGCAGCCGGGCAGTATGCAGGCGGGGTGCTGCTGCCCACCGATGATGAGGGGGTGCTGGGTGGCCAGGAGACCTCTGTGGGTGGGTGAGGAGGGGTACCACTGGACCGCCAGGTAACACATTCCTTTTACAACAGCCCGCGATAGGGCATATGGGGGGTACCGCTAGACCACCTGATAACCCTTTCATATTACAGTAACCCGCGATTGGGCATATGGGGGTACCACTAGACCATCAGGTATTTCATTAACATTTACTGATGCCCGCAATCAGGTATATGGGAGAGGGGGGGACTGCTAGACCACCAGGTAGTTCTTTACCTTTTACGGATGCCCACAATCGGGCATATGGAAGGGTGGGCTGCAATAGCCCAACAGGAAGACAAACCCCAACAGCAGCAGCTTGGCAGGGCACCAGGTACAATTTGCTAGGATGCCCAGCGCATTGCATGCAAATGGAGCCATAACGACATGCAAATGGCCCCATTTGCACCTTGCATATATTATGGCCTCATTTGCATGCACCCTGCCTGAACATTGCAGGCGATGCACCTAGTGTAACTCCACTTGCGCATCCCAGTGCTCCCTTTCTGTGGCTTGCACTGGCACAGTGCCACTGCATCATGTGGAGGATGTGCACCACCCTTGCCATATTCAATGGTGCTGAGCCATGGTGCATCACCGTTGAATATCGCCTGGTCCTGGCCCTGGTGCAGTCCAGTTGAACTGCGCACAGGCTTGCGCCTCTGCCTGGTGCAGTCTGAATATCCTGCCCTCTGTGTATTTCCTTTTTAAAATAGGGTGAGTAATGTATTCCTGGCACTCTTTAAATAATCCCATTCTGTAATATGTTCTGTCAATGAAATGTTTTGTTTAAATGTTGTCTTCTATTTGTTACCTATGTTATCTGTGCTTAAATCTTATGTTATGGAATCTTTGTAAGAGTTTAGTGTTCAAAGGTGTAATATGAGATTTCAATAAATAAAAAAAGTCATCTCTGTCCCTTTAAGACATGCATGCATTATTTTAGTTGAGAGCAGTGCTATTATCAATCAATCAATCAATCAATCAATCAAATCTTTATTTATCCAGGCGAACATTGTTGAGCAAAGCTCATTTGCAAGATGGACCTGGTAAGGTCAAGGTTCAGTTACATAAAAAAATATAGTACAGTTCAATGAACACATCACAATGAGGAAACAGATTATACAGGATATAATAGCATAGAAGATACCATCACATGGATATATACAATTATGTCAAATCTATTGACACCAATTTACATATTTACATGAAATAAGGAATAGGCAGAGCATGAGTTTGGTTGTGGAGGGAGAATATGTGGTGATTGAGGTATAAATTATAAAGTATAAGGGGGTTTGTCAGAGGTGTAGGAATGGATGGTGTGCGGTCTGGACGGAGGCAGTGTTTTGGGGTCAATTTGTGGATCAAAGGTAGCTGCTACCGCTAGGTCAGTGGGGCCCTGGCAGTTGTTCCCTGGTCTGTGCACCGCTACATTTGGAGGTTTGCACATTATTCTGCTTTAATAAATTGCTGTGATTTTTAGCATACTTTTTCTTTGTGGTCTGTTCATGTGGTGGGTACTGCTGGAATTCTGTGCTTCAGATTATGTTTGTTCCTATTGCACACCCAGCTGAAGGTTGGCTTTTAATTAGCCTTTAACAATTCTTTCATTCTACCACTGCCAGCTTCCAATATATGGTTGGTGTGGAATACTTTAAGTTTCCAGCTGTGGATGGGTGATAGAAGGGTTGTCAAAAATGTGCCACATAGCGGAGGTCTTAAAAAAAAACAATTGGGGAAGGGCTGTGTCCCAGTTGTACTGGTATACCAGTGTCCTGGGTTCAGGACTAGACTTGTGTCAGTCTGCATGACCAGGTTGGACATGGAAACAGTGCTACTGATAGAAGTGTTTCCCTGTCCATGATGAGGATGGTGCTGCATCTATACAGTATCTCACCAACCCCGGTGGCAAGCCAGCCCAGGTTGTTTGCACCCCTCTATGGTCACTGCTATCACATCTAAGGGTACTGTTCTGATAATTCAACTGGTTTCAGAGTGGTAGAAAATGTCCATGAGTTTGTACTATAAGTAAGCAGGAATAAGCAAGCTTTGAGCATGGCTCAGTTGGTAGCACATCCACCTCTATGCTTGAAGGTTGTGGGTTTCAGTCCACACTACGACTGGGAGCATACCATCACTGCTGACACCAATATGTAGAATGTGAGTGGTGCTATACAGTCAAGGTATGCTGTCTTTCAGATGATATCCTAAAGGGACATTGTCAACTATTTCTGCATCATACAATAATATTTCCTGCTGCAATTCCATATTTTATGATTGCTTACCGTCTCTAAAATTCATTGATGTTGCTGGTTGTTTAATTGTATTTCTTTCTTAGTAGCACTGAAATGCATGCTAGTGGTGTAGTCATATCTGACCTTGTTTTATTTTGAATCCTTGATCTACTCATTTTGCATACTTAATGAACATTAGGAACACACCCAAACACTGCAGACATGCATGATGCAATACTCTCCTCTCCTTCCACTGAATCATACATTGCTATTTGTATTGGGGGTATTCCCAAGTCCAGGAAAGATGCAATGGGAGTTGATAAAGGACTGTAAACAACCACATTTGCATGTGGTAACACCAGTATGATGTACAGTCCATTTTAACTTGAGAAAGAAAAAAAGAAATCAGAGTTAAACTACCAGCTATATCAGCAATCTTTACTGAATGTGGCCAGTCATATTGTACCACGGAATTTTTTTAAACTAGAGTCACTTTGAGGCCTAAGGGGTTGACGGTGTTCCTTTAAAGTCCTTTCTGCTCATCTCTATTGCTGATCTGTTGGGGGGTCCAGGTGGAAGTAAAAGAACCCAAGACATTTTTTGCATGAGTAGATTTTCCACAGTGGCTTTGCTAATATTTCCTGCACAACTGGTTCATACAATTGTCCAAGGCTGTGTATGGGGGTGTTGACATGTGAAATGGCTGTCACAAAATATATACAGTCACTTCAAAAACAGGTTTTCATTGCTTGTAAAGTGCTTTGGGATGCAAATTGTATGAAATGCACTATACAGATGCAGACTCTTCTTCTTCTTCATCATGATTTGAGGTCAGTTTTTTTAACAATGTTATATAAGCTCCAGAGAAGAGAGCCTTCTCTCTGAAATGTCTCATCAGTTCTGAATGGCTGCAAGGCACTTAAGGAGTAACATATTTTTTACATTCTATCTGAAAGACACCCAAGTTTTGTCGCTAACTGTCTACAGAATATGTTTTTTATGGAAAAGACCTATTCCCCATCCAGTGTTTTCACCGGAAACAAAACCACTCCATGACAAATGTGGAATATAGTTCCATAAGTCACATTGCAGACTCTATGTAGATGGTGAAATTTAGGTGGTTTCAACTGAGTCAACCCCACTGGTGCACTGGTGGCACTACCGCTTGCTATGGTGAAGACCTGGGTTCAGGAGTGAAATCAGAGTATTGGTGGGTTGGCCAGGGGGCTTGAGGATCAAGTATCAAAAGGACTGCTCTCCTCCTCTGACAGGAGAGATTCCTGAGCCTGGTAAATGCCTGATCTCTAGCTGAAGCTGGAGGAGCGGCGGTTCAGGACCTCAAGAGAGTAAGAGGGGCATGACAGATGTCAATGTATGACATGTGGGAGCACAGGGTGTGTCATGACTTGCTTGCATACCATGTCCACTTGGAGACAAAAACAGGAAAATACCTGTTGGCTGGATAATGCTGGACAACACCAGGCTGCACATGTGACCAGCCAATCCCAACCAACAGAACAGGATCCTGGATGACTGTGAGCACCAAGCCTGCCAGGGGAGTAAACCATTAGGGCAGACAGCTGGTGGTCTAAGTACCTGTGGACACTATGTGAAGAGGCTGGAATGTCCAGGGGATGGGGTCAACTGGACCAGAAGGGGGAAAAAAAAATACAGACAACCAGCCATCAAGAAATTTTAAATGACTCTCATGCAGATGTATAAGGACCATTGGAAAGTAAGCTGGTGCATTTCTAATTAAATTCACCAATATCATTTCACAGAATTTACATATAATTATTATGAAATGCTTTCAATTGGGGGAAAACAACAGAGTGGTAGACTGGTGCAATGCTGTTTCTCAACAGAATTACACAGAATTTGTCAGAAACTTTTTTTTTTGTAATTATGCAGAACTCCATTCTGCAGAAATGTAATAATTCTGCAAAGCACTATAGCCTGTGCCTCTTCATAAAAGAGTAGCAATAGTACTTTAAGTTTTTTTTTTTTTAATTTTTTATTTCTTTTATTCTTTAGTTACTGGGTAAAGCCCACTAGGCACAAGTGCCTGTTTTCAGGGGCGACCCGGGAGCACTGGGTGGTTAAATGACTTGTTCAGAGTCTCACAGTATGCAAGTGGAAGTTTTAGGAATCAGTCCCAGGTCTGCTGGATATATCAAGCTCATTCATAGCTCATTACTCTAACCTCAAGGCTATTCTGGTTAGCACGCTATTCAGAACAGAGAGAGTCTCCCAAATTGCTGTACATAAAAAAACACCAATTTTAAGTTTATTCAACATTTCTGTTATGTTTATAAAATACATTGCTCTTTAATTAGTATGCCTAAGGAGAATAAGGCAATGACTGTAACTGGGCATTTGCATACTATGTATAGACTCTCTCAGATTGTGACATGCATTAATGGGACACACATTGTTTTCCTGTCCTGGCACCGCTCAGTGATTGCCATGAGTTCATATACTGGAAAGGCTGGGCATCATGAATGTTACAAGTCACAGCTGATGTTCAGTACTAGTATACAGTATATTTTTGTTATTTCACAATAAGGGCTTTTTATAATGAGCTACCAAGTTAGCATAGGGTAGGCCAAGAGGATAGATTATAAAGAAAGTATAATTTCAGTGTATCCATTGGTTTATCAAGAGCTTTGTTTCGAGAGATGATAAGATTTGAGAACTTCAGAGAGAAGTGGAGCTGTTTAAGAACTATAAGGAGTCATGAATTATGTATTTAATATTCCAATAGACATATTTAAAGCATCCTATCATTTTTAATAATAATGACAGTTTTTGCTTTCCGTTTGGAGTGAGATTAGTGACTAGATATTTAGAAAACACAGTACAGTGGTTTCATAGTGTAAAGGAACACGTTTCACCCACTCATCCATTGCCCTCCCACCTCTCCCTATTGGCCTACACAAAACAAATGACTTGTTATCTTGTCATTTTTAACTCCACTGGTGATTTATAATCATACTAAGCAACCTAAATATAAACCTTTATATGGAAGTAAGATATACACAATTACTATCCTCAGTCTAAGAACCATAAAAAATATGTTTTGCCAGGGTGATGCAGTAACATCAGCCTAGTTATTCACTAAAGCCAGCTACTACATTCAGAGATAAACAGTAAAAACAGCACACGGACTGATATTTTATTTTATTTAAAAAATATAACTTTTAAATGGATGCATACATTGAGTGCACAACTTGATGCATGCTCAGAGGTAAGATCTGATGCAAACTTAGTGAGAGTGTTGCTTTGAAAAGGTAGATTTTTTTCTGGATGAGAGGACTGTTTGAAAGAAGAACAAGGAGACTAGGACAGGTACAAAGAGTAGAAGTAATAGAGGAAGAATTAAAAAAAAACAATGCTTGATGCAGCAGACATCTCAATTGAGTGGATGTTAATGGGAAAATGGCAAGGAACCCAAATGTGGTTCACTGCTGAAGTAAAGACAGCAGTACAGCCAAGAAGGAGAACATTCATGCGGTATGAAGTAAGGGAAGGGGAGAAAGATATGAAGAAGTACTTAGAGGCAACAAAAGTAACCAGCAGGAAGGTAAGGGAATCAAAAGGGGAGATGAAACTTTGGCTTGCAGTGTGAGTGAAACAAGGGTAAAATGTTAACCTTAGGTACACATGAGGGAAGAGTAAGGTTAAAGAAGTTAAAGTGAGGGTGAAGAAAGGAAGGATGGGAGAAGAGCGACAAAGAATAAGCAGAGATAGTAAACAAATATTTTTTGTTCAGTGTTCACTGGGGGGAAGAGAGGGCACTACTGGAAAGTGGGGCAAAGAGGGGAAAGAGGAGGGTGGGTGCTAAAGCAGCATGGGTAAAATAATTTAAGCAATAGTGCTTGAAAGACTTAAAGGTTTAAAAGTAGATAAATCTATGGCACCTGATGGCTTACACCAGATGATGCTTAGGGAGGCAGTAGAGGTGATAGCAGGGACACTTGAAGACATATTAAACTTCTTGGTGACCATGAGGGTGGAACCGGATGATAGCAGATGTGGTCCCTGTACACACCAGTGAAAGGAAGGTTGTGCCTGGGATCTACAAACCAGTCTTATTGACATCTATAGTGGGAAAGATTATAGAATCTATATTAAAGGAGGAACTAGTGGACTTCCTGGAGATAAATTGGCTACAGAACCCCAGACAACATTGGTCCATTAGGGAAAGTTCTTACCAGAGGCATCTGATTAATGTTGTCGATGGCATGACCAGGTCTAGTGAGAAGGATAAGCAGTCAGTATGGTATACTTGGTTTTCAACAAGGCCTTTGATTCTGTCTCACAAAGGAAGTGGGTCAAGAAGCTAAGATACTCTGTGAGGAGGACACATTGTTTACTTTTGGTGGAAGATGGCAGGGAACAACAAAAAAAAAAGGGCACTGGCTAATGGGGATTTTTCAAAAATAAGGGAAGTAATAAGCAAAGCACCACAAGAGACAGTGCTAGCTCTGTCCTTTTCAGTATGTACATTTCCAACATAGAGGAAGACATCAAGAGCAAGATTTGCCTTTTTGAAGATGACACCAAAAAGCTGCACATGGGTGGACATAGATGGAGAGGTAAGGGAACTCAAAAAGGATCTGGGCAGGTTGGAGAGCTGATCAAGGATATTGCAGCTGGGTTACAATGCTATTTAATGTAAGATGATTCACACTGGAAAAAGGAATCCAAAAGTGCAGTATAAAAAGAGGTGGTGATGCTGGAATGCATAATGGAGGAAAAGGACCTAGGTATCATGATATTAGAGAGCCTAAAAAAACACATTGCAACAAAGCTGTGGGCAATTCAAACTGGATACTGGGATGCATAGGGAGGTGGGTAAGCAGTTGAAGCTGAAAAGTGATCCTCCCATTGTACAGGTCTCTGGTGGGATCACAAGCAAAGAAGCAAAAGATGCAGTATACAGTATGGACATATGAAGCCAGGATACCTTTTACTGCAAAAAACAAGGATGCATTTGAACTCCCAGGATGGAAAACAACCCTGGTGGGACCACACCTTGAATACTGTGTAAGGTACTGGAATGGCATTTATAGATTACAGTTCTGGTTTTGATACCACCATCAGATCCATTATGTTAATTGGGGTACTTCTCCTGAACTGGTAAACAGTATCAGAAACCTGTACTCAAACACTTAGGCAAAGATTAGAGCTGGGAATTTGTTATCTAATTCTATTAACACTAGTAAGAGGGTGAGACAAGGATGCATTCTTGCAACTTTATTGTTCTCTGAATATATAAATAGATTACTCCTAGAGTTACAAGCATCAAACTCTGACTCTCCTAAAACCAATACTATCCTTTGTGCCACATTGGCATATGCTGACAACCTGGTTCATTTTCCCTTACCATATCGGGCTTACAAAATAAACTTAACAATCTTGCTGAACAGTCTGAAATCCTCTCTTTAAATATTATTTTACAGAAATCTAAAATAATGATAATGGATGCAAGGAAGTCATATTAAACTTGGAAAATTAATTCTTCAAAATTAGAAGTAGTTAACAAATATTCCTATCTGGGGCTGGCATACTGCAGTAATGCTTATTGAACCTCATATTTTGAACAAATATCCAAAATAAACTTACTGAGAGTGGTTTAGCTAGATTTAATTACTTGTATGGGGGGGGGCTTTCTACTACACTGCTTTTGTCTGCAATACAAGCAAAATATAACACACAGACATTATACTGCTCAGAGATTTGGGGCCCTAATTATATGGATCATTTGGAGAAACCAGTAAATCAGCTCCTGAGTACCTCCCTTAGATGCCAGAAATCAAATCCTGTTTATTTTATCCATTCTGAGTATGGTATGGGTAGGTTATAGGCTTATGTAGATACCAGAATAATCATTTACTGGATCAGAATATTTAAAATTACCTAGTGACAGACTGGTACAACAGTGTTTAATAGAAAAAATAAAATGGGAAAAACTGGGCTGTCAGGAATCAAAGTGGTACTTGCATCTTAAAAGGACTATAGAGAAACATGTACTGGACTATGTTTTTCATTATGCATGCAGGGGCATCACCCTAAGTGATAAATATAGGCCATACATTAAAAAGAAAATTACACATTACTATAAATATCTTGACATGGCCTGCATTGAGGCCTCTAACTATGCAAGATGGTATAATCAAAATGGTAACAAACACAAGTTCAGATTTTATCTAGACATACTCGAAGACTCCAACATTTGTAAATTTTCCACACATTTTAAGTTGGAGCTGTCTGAACCAAATCCAAAAATTTCACTTTATAGCAAATCCAATAATTCTAAAGATTCTCTGTGCCTTTGTAATCAGATTGACAGCAAAAATCTAGTGCATTTTGTACTAAAATGTATCTGGTACAATAAGGCAAGACTCAAGTGGATTCAGTGAATTCTTTGTACTATAACGCAAGCTGATAACAATAAAATTGTTAACATATCTTATCATGGAAGATCCACATATTATCCATAGGGTTGGGAAATATCTTATGCTTACCACGAAAATTAGAAAAAAGATGTTAAAAACTTAACACTTGTACAGCTTTTTATTGTCTTGTGCTATGTGCATCTATACTTTTTGTCAAATATACATTTGTATTTTATAACAGTCATTTAAAAAAAGATTGATCAATAAATTTTGATATTGATACTGGAATCCATGCCTGAGAAAAGACTGTGACTAAGTGGAGGTTGTAGAGCACTGGGCAACCAAGATGTACATGAACTAGGGGGCAAGACATACAAAGGAGAGGTTCTAGCACTTGAACATGTACGTCCTTGAGAAAAGTACACAAAGGCATGGCTGAAAATGAATCTTTTGATCCAGTCCACCTTCCTGGTTAAAGGAAAATAGATAGACAGACAGACAGACAGTGAAATAGATAGATAGATAGATAGATAGATAGATAGATAGATAGATAGATAGATAGATAGATAGATAGATAGATAGATAGATGAATAGATTTATTTAGTTTTTGTTGACTGGGTAAGTGTACTAGACAAATTCTGCCTATTTTCAGGCATGACCAAGGGGAAGGGATACAGATGAATGCCAACTGACTTTGAAACAGAGTAAGCCATTGGTGGTATTTTTAGTAAATGGGGGGAAATTTGGTCAGTGCATCCGGGAAATTCCCCTACTCTCCACTGGGGGAATTTCTGGCCATCAGCCAAGATGGCCACTTAGAGTGTGTCTGTGGAGAGGATGGACGTGCTTGAAACAGGGGAGTGGGCCTCTTCCCCTGTCTCACTTCCTTTAGAGGCTGAAACTATGGAAAAGCATGGAGCTGTAGTTTGTGAGCAAAGTGTTGTATTCTTCTCTGAGAATCCTGAAGGAAATCACGTGTCTTTACCTGCCTTTGATACTTCTCCAGATAAAGTTGCCCTACAGACCTCGGCTGTTCAATCGGAGTAATCGCGTCTTGAAATTGAGGAAAGAGACATTCTAGCTAAATAGAAGGCCTCACATGGTAAGCTTGCTTCCTTGATGGCTTCAGCAGCTTCTGTCAAGGATTCTGAACAACTTGACATGTGGCGTCAGCAGATGAGTGATGCAGCATCATCAAAGGCTTTGGAGGAGCAGCCCAAAAGACTTTGACGCTGTGGCTGCTTTAGTTCCTAGTCTTCCACTACCTCCCAATGCTACAACTGGCAGTTCTATCACTGACTAGGGTGAGTGCATAGAGTAGGAATTGGGTGAGTGGGTGAGTTTTTTTCCTTCTGTTGACTGTGTTCAAACCACTGATCTGCAAATGGAATTATGTGACGGGTTCCCAGTGGAACCGCTACAGGTTACTACTCCTGATGCTTTGCGAGGTACACCAGATTTGCAGTGCTTAGAGTCTGGTATACATTCGTCTGTTTTTCCTCCTCATGAGTGCATGGAGGTTGTTCTTACTGATTAAGGTGACCAAGGGTCTGTCTCCTTTCCACTTCCAGTTACCGTTTCTTGTGACTCTGCTTTGGCCCCTCTACCATGTTCTGATTTGCCTGTTACTGTAGATATAGTTGAAAATACTTCTGTTTCTGAGGCTTTCCCTGCTGCAGTTGAGACATCCCCCCCCAAATATTGCTGGTGTCCCTCCTAATTATGATGAGAATCTATCAGTGTCTAGGGTTACTATTGCAGAGGCCTTGTGGGGGGTGTGTTGGCCTAAATCTCCTTATGCACACACTTGGTCTTCTCTGCCTTGAGAAAGCATTGGTAATGGGGCTGCTTTGGATCCTTTAGAAATTCCACTAGGACTACAATTACCCCAAAACCCTCTCTTACATTTGGGCTTCATTTCTCTTCCTGTTAATATTGCTCCTGTTGTGTCTCCTACCCCTTCCCCTGAAAAGACTACTTCTAGCCCACTGACTCTTTCTCCTAACACTACTTCTGCCTGTGGGCAGAGGTTGTCTGCTGATCGCAGTCTGCATACAAATGATGTTACTCTTTCTTCAGGTGAAACTCCCCCTTCTATTTCTTCTGCACACTTTCAGTCCCTTCCTACATACGGTATGGGTTCCTCTGAAAATTTGGAGCCTTGCCCTAGGTCTTCTGCGGGACTCTTTCATGCCACCCCCCCCAGAACTGGCCAAATGACAGAATGCCATCAAAATAAGATATGAAGGTGGCCTAGATGTTTTTCCTGACAGGGTATATGTGGAGAAGTCCCTGGTCAAAGGAAGCTTACAATTTTTGCCAATGGAGTTTTATGCACTTATTCATATTTCTGGTGACTCTAATTTTGATCTCAGCTTTAAGACAGCTGCAAGCCTGGAATAATTTTGGGAATGCTATGAACAAGTGAAGTACACCCTTCTGTGGACTCCCTTTGTGGCCATCCCTCTCTCTAAACCTGCTATTAGAACCATCATAGCACTTTTTAAAAATGAGGGAGTGGTGGGTACTGGCATTATCCGATGGCTGAAGTTGAAATGTACAGTTTTGGAACTCCCTGAGGCTATCATTGACTCTGAACAGTTTTGGACTGGGGGTTGGAAAATTCAGGTGTGCTTACCCTATTTAAATGGTGTTCTTCAGCATCTTCCAAGTTGTTTTTACTTAGAAAGAGATCGTGGATTTATCTTTTATCCCGGGCAACTGAAGTCCTGCATTAGATGTGGTGCTCAGTCCCATTTAAGCAATGCCTGTGATAAATTGAAGTGCTCCCTCTGTCTGGGTGTTGGTCATACTAGCCTTGGCTGTCCAGATCCTACTTATTGCAATCTATGTGAGGCTACTGATCATACTTTTCAACATTGCCCTTGGGCTTTTCATAATGATCCTTCACAAACATAGGATAAACAGGATGAGACAGTGTACAAGGCACAACAGCAGGCTGCTACTAGGCCTACTACCTGACCTCCTTCTCCTCCTCCTGCTCAGCCTCCTCCTTCTACTGCTTGACAGGAGTCTCCTAGGCCAGGTACAGCATCTTAGCCTATGGGGATAGAATCTCAGGACTTAGACTCTGGCCTAGTCCAGATTACCCCTCCTGTGTCAGTTACAGACTTAGTCATGGACACTGACTCTGTATCTGTATCATCTCCTTCTGAGGCTGCGCCTGTGGATCCTCTTGTTGGAGATGCCCCGGGCCCCAGTGGTGTTGTCTTACCTGCCCATTTCTTCCGGGTGATTGTCTTGCAATGCCCCTTCCTGATGATACACATTGGTTCCTTAAACCTCGAAAATGGGTCACTAAAAGTAGTTCCCTTAAAGGTCCTGCTGAGGCCCTCTCTTTGACTGATGCATCCAGCCAGGTGAATATAGTGCCAACTACCAATAGGTATGCCTCTTTGGCCAAGCGAAAACAGACAGAAGGGATGGAAGATAACTCTGATGCTTCCTTGTTGGCTTCTTCCTCACAACCTGATCCCATGACTGACTGAACAGGTTTCAGTGGCTCAAAAAAGCTGGGGAAGAAAAGATGTAAACAAAGATGTCCTGGAAAGGGGAAGAAGTCATGATCTTTCTTTTACCTTTTCCTGTGCCTTTTGAACTTACTTGTGGGTCCTTTAATGTGAACAGCATTCGGAATCCGAAGAGACGGTGTACCACTTTTTCTATCTCGTGATCCCTTAACATACACATTCTTTTTTTACAGGATACCAGGCTGTATACTCGGAATGATGCCAGGAGGGCATCACAGGCATGGTTGAATGGGCTTTCATATTGGTCTATGAGGAATGATCTTTGTGCGGGGGTTGGGATTTTGTTTAATAATTTGGTTATTGTGGTTACTTGTTTGATAGATTTGATTCAGGGGAGAGTTTTGATTATAGATGTGGTTATCTGTACTGAGGGATGGAGGTTTATTAATATTTATAACCCCAAAGTTAAGATGCATAGGCTGGATGTTATGAAAGCAGTTCAGCCTTATTTGCATACTACAAAGTCAGTATTGTTTGGAGGTGACTTCAATTGTATAATGTCTTTGTCAGATAAAACCGGTCTGATGCAGAAATCATACATTGACTCCAAGTTTTTGCGTAAAATGTGTGATAGTGCTAGATTGTAGGATGGTACTCTTTTTGGACCTTAACCTCCTTCTCACACATATCAAAGGGGAAGGTTCTCCTCCAGAATTGACCTTTTTTTTCTTTCAGAATGGGTACCATGTCATAAAGTCCTTGTCCTCCCTATTGAGACTTCTGATCACTGTTTATTGAAGTTGCACTTAGGTATTCCTAGGAATAAGCCTCAGACCCATAATCATTGGAAAATGAATGTTACTCTCTTAGAAGATGGCCACAGCTGGCATGACATAAATTTGTTTCTTGAGGCATGACTTTCTATCTTTAAGTTATATTTGGTGATTCACTTTTGTGGTGGTTGGACACTAAACTTGAAATTGGCCGTTATTGTAGACTAAAGTCTAAACATTAACATAAGATAAATTATATCCAATATCTGGATAAAAGAAGGCATTTACAAAAGCTGCTTTCTTTACAATCTGAATCTGGTTCAGACTATACATTACAAATAGCTCACATTAAAAATGACATGCGTTCCATTCAATATGATAGGGCAACTTTGTTGTTTATGGAACAAAAATATGGCATGAAGGGAAGGCCCAGTCAGTAAATCCTTATGACTGTTGTAAACAAAGGGTGGACATCAAATATACGCCTGGTCTTAAAAATAAAGCTGGGGAGGTTGTATATTCTAATCAGGATATTTTGGACATTGTGGTTGAGCATGCATATTCCACGTTTGGCTGGGATGTTCCCATTCTGGGGGGTGTGGTGAATATTTTAGAAAATCTTAATCTCCCTAAATTATCAGAAGTAGACAATAGAGATTTGATTAAATCTACTGTTGCCTCTGAAGTGAATTTTCTGACATGACAATTAAAAACTGGGGTTACACCAGGCCCTGGTGGCATCCCAAATGAATTTTATAAGAAAAGTAGTGATATTCTTTGTCAACCACTGACTAATGTTTTTAATGCTATCTTACAGGGTCACCATTCCATTCCACCTACCTTGGCATATAGTTCATTGATTTTTCTACATAAAAAGGATTGCAGAAGAGGATATCACTAATTGGAGACCAATTAATTTAATTAATACTGATTGGAAATTGCTAAGTAAACTTATTTGTGTTAGGCTGTCCCGCGTTGCTGGTGACTTGATCCAGCCCTCTCAAACCTGTGCCATTCCGCATAGGTCTATGTTGGATAATTTGAAGTTCCTGAGAAAAATTTTTGATTGTCCTACTGCTGGAGGTTATGTTATTAGTCTTGATCAGACGAAAGCCTTTGACCTAGTACCTCATTCCTATTTGTTTTCAGTATTACGCCTGTATGGTTTACCACAGGCTTTTGTTCAATGGATCCAGACTTTGTATCATTCTGCTTTTTTGACTCCTTTGGTTAATGGCTGCTTAGGTACTCATATTTGAATTCAAAGATAGGTCAGGAAGGGGTGTCCACTGAGCCCTTTATTGTATGTTTTTACAATAGATCCTATACTGAGACATTTAAACTCTGATCCCCATATTCGACACATGCTAAGTCCTGCAGGTACAACATTCCCATGTACTATGGCCTATGCTGATGATGTGTGCCTTTCTGTAGCTGATCATAGCTGTGGTGCTCATGCTCTAGGGGTAATTAAGTCCTTTTTTGACTATTCGGGGTCACACATTAATAAACAGAAATGTAAAGAAGTGTCTATAATCATTCAGCCTGAATTCCATGTCACTGAAATAGCAGGGGTTCAGGTTCATAGTGATTCCATAGACTTATTGGGAATTTCTTTTGGGGTGTTAGATGCAGAGAAAAGAAATTGGGAGGGTAAATCAGAAGACGCAGATAAAAAAGTTAGTAAATGGTAGTTTTATCCGATGACTAGATTTAAGAGAATCTACATGTTGAAACCTTTATTATTCTTATTTTTTTGACATTGAGTTATGTGTTCTCACCCCCTCTTAAGCTAGAAGCTAGACTTAGTAATATTTGTTTTCAATTAATGTGGGGGAGACTTTTGAACCCTGTCCGGAGGTCAGTGACTTACTGACCTGTTAAACAAGGGGGTCTGAATATGCTTAATCCAGTGTTGGTTTTTTTCTCTCTTTTTGTTTATTCTATTATTCTTCCTCTTCTTGTGGGGAATCAGATGGACTGGGTGATACATTTACATGCTAGATGTTCTTATTTTTTTCATAAATGGGAAGCGCCTCATGGGGACCTTTTTGACTAATTCCGGATGGTACCTCTCTTTACTTGATTGAGTTTTCAAGAAAATAAAACATTGGGATGCGACCTCCCAACTCTGTCAAAGGATGATTAGGAAAGCTTTTTATGTTCATATTCTGGAGTGTCATTTCTTGAAGGGGCCTTGTTTTCCCTGTCCTCCTACCATAGAGTCTAAGTGGTTGCTTGCACAGCTTACAGAGGCTAGGATACCAGGAAAACTGTGGGATACTGTCTGGATGTATTACCATGGCAAACTGAATGTAAAAGGTAATCATGCTCATGAAGCAGTTGAGGATGGAATGTGCATTAGAGAGTCATGCATTAGGCAAATAGAACCAATGCAGCATTTATTTTTTGAATTTTCAAATGAGATATATGCGTTAAAACACATATCAGGGGAGACAATGTTTGACATTAGCTTTAAAACTGCAAGTAGTCTGGAAAGATTCTGAATAAAATATAATGCATTAAATAAAACACCTGTATGATTATCATTTGTGGCTATCCCATTGACAAAACCATCACAGAAAACAATAACTGTTCTTTTTAGGAATGAAGGTGTAAATGTATCAGCCTTAATACACTGGCTAAAACAAAAATGCATGATTATAGAGGACCCTGAAGCAATCATAGATATTGAAAATATTTGGACTGGGGGGGGTGGAGGGTGAAGGTGATGTTGAAAACTACTGATGGTGGGGTTGCACATCTCCCAAATTCATTTTTTTGGGGGAAGAGATAGGGGTATTTTATTCTACCAAGGTCAGCCAAAGATGTGCTATACATGTGGCTCTTTTGAACATTTGAGCAGTATCTGTGATAAACAAAGATGTCTGGTATGTGGAGAGTTTGGGCATATAGCAACTCAATGTTTACATGAGTGTAGGTATAATTTATGTAATGAGAGGGAACTTACTTTTCAAAATTGTGAATGGGCTGCACATAATACCCTGGATCAGGAAGATGGTGAAGAACAAATGCTGTTAATCACATTGACCCAAAAGAAGAGGTTGGGGAAACAAAAGTCAACACCACAAAAGGAGTCCAATATGGGATCTGCACCACAGAATGTAGACGCTTCTACAGTACAGAGTGAAGAGGTTTTAGTACACAAACAGACTGGTACACACAAAGCCATAACTCAAGTTGAAGAGGAACCTGTGAAGAGAACAGATGAAGGAAAGATTGCAGCTGGGGCCCCTGGGTCAGGGGTTCATTCTGCAACAGAAATAAGTATCAATATGAATGTTATGCCTCCCCCCCAACATTACTAGATTCCCTATTCCCTTCAGCCCATCCAAATTGTCTTAAAGGGAAACAAGTTGAGAAAGTGAAAATGAAGTTGTTTTCTACCAGGTCCTCTGTAAAACAAAGTGCCATGAATATTAGAAACAGATATGAGATATTGCAATCTGATTAAAAGGATATAGAATTGAATGATTCCTCTGTGGCATCTTCATTACCAGAGATCATGACTGATACTGAAAAATAAGAAAGGCCCAAAGGGCCTCAAAAAAGGAAAGCAAAAATTAAAACCAAGCATAAAGAACAAAATGCTAGGAGAGGAAAATACAAATAAAGTGAAAAAAAAATAGTGTTTGAGCCTTTTTCCATTTATACTATAAATGTAAATAGTATTAAGAGGCTGGGAAAAAGGAGAATAGTTTCATTCTCTTTAAAGTATTTGCATTTCAGAATTTTCTTTTTGTGGGATGTTGACCTGCATATATTAAAAGAATGTCAGGAAGCTACAAAGGACTGGTTGATTGGTCCCTCCTTTTGGTCCCTAGGACAGGAGCCTTGTTCAGGAGTAGGAATTTTATTTAAAATACCTGAAGTTAAGGTACTAAAGTTATATGATTTAATACCTGGGAGGATTTTGATAATGGATGTAATTGTACAGAACACAGGGTATAGATTAATAAATCATTATGCCCCACGATCCAAAGCCTCTAGGTGTGAAATGTTAAACTTAATGCAGTCATATTTATATATGGCATAACATGTCATTTTGGCAGGAGAATTTAATTGCCCACTAGTTGCAAAAATAACAAAGCAATATGGTGATTCTAATCTGTTGTTATAAATAACTAGTAAGGCAAAATTAAAGGATGCATATTTTTCTTACACTCATATGGCAACACCCACTTTTCAGAAAGGTAATCTAACCTCTAGAATGTATTTTATTTTTATATCTGGAACTATACAGATTGAGACTGCTGAAGGGTTTCCATCAGAATTCTCTGATCATAATATTGTTACAGTTAAAATCAAAACCTCTGAGGTGTTAAGGAAAGGGCCGGGGTACTGGAAATGGAATATCTCATTGTTAGCTGATATATATATTTTGCAAACTATAACAACTTTCATATTAGCCAGGAAGCCAGTTTTTATTGTGTATGACACTGCTGTAACCTGGTGGGAAGATACTAAATGGGAAATGCAGAAATTATGTAAGCACTTAAGTAGGACCCAGAGCAAAAGAAAATTTCTAGCTTATCTGCAGAATAGGAAAACATTACAACAATTAATATCTGTGTCATATGAGATGACATAATTTTACTGTACAAATAAAGAGAGTTAAGCAACAAATGATGACCTTTTACAATGATAAAGTTAAGCTGCTATACCATCAACAGAAATTTGAAGTCAGGGGAGATCTGAGATTATTTGCCCTTTTGAGCATTCTATAAAATCTGCAAAGGCCAAAGAAATGTCAAGTATAAGAGATGATACAGGGAAAGAAGTGTGTACACAGCCAGAGATTGCTCAAAGTGTTACAGATTACACTAGGAAAATGTATGCACCATCGGAACTAGCGCAGGATGGCCTAAGGGATTTCTTGAAGAATATGGAAATACCAGAAATAGAACAATCTAAAATGACAGAATTGATGAGGCCAATACAGGATGAGGAAGTTAAGGAGGCAATATCCTTGCTGGCAGGTGGTAAAATACCAGGACCTGACGGTTTACCAAATGAACTTTTAAAAATCATAGGAACGGAGCTTCTTGTGGAATTAAAAGAAGTATTTAATCAGATATTATTTACTAAACATATGCCTTTCTACATAAACAAGGGGGTTTTAATATATGTCTATAAAAAAGGGGACAACAAGGATTTGAATAATTGGAGAGCAATTAGTCTTCTTAACTCAGATTTTAAGTTATTAACTAAAATACTGGCTAAAAGACTAAGACCATTAGCAAATATTGTGATCTCTCCAGTACAAATGTATGCGATTCCAGGCAGGCAAGTGCAGGGTCATCTACTTCTAATTAGAGAATTAGTTGAATTAGGTAAGGTAGGAGAGCTGGATGGGTTTCTGGTTTTGTTTGATCAAAATAAAGCTTTTGACCACGTGAGCCAGAGATTTTTATGGGAGGTGTTAAGACATTATCACATTCCTGAAGTTATGATTGATTGGTTTAAATGTATTTACCAAACAGCTACAGTTGTATCCATTGTAAATGACTGGAAGGGGCCTAAAACTAAGATACATAGAGGAGTTAGAGAGGGATGCCCATTGAGTCCTATTCTTTATGATTTTTTTATAAACCCATTACTAAGGAAGATAAATGAAAATAATGAAATAATACCTGTATTATTTAAAAGGCATTGCTTTGCACACAAAGTCATTGCATTTGCTGATGATATGAATATAATGGTTAGAAATGAATCTCCAATATCTAGGGTATTAAATCTTTGCAGAATTTTTGGTAGCTTATCGGGAGCATCTTTTAACATTAATAAACGTATAGGGCAAAGGCTGAATTATTTATTAAGATTTACTGGTATGGTGGCGCAGATCTCGATAAAGCCAGATCCTATAGATATTTTAGGTATCACATACAGTCCAGGAAACTTAGATGAGTTAAATTAGAAAAAAAGTTAGAAGTGGGAAAACCGAAAGTAACACAATGGAATAAGTGGAAATTTAGTAAAAAAAAAAGAAGGTATACCATATTAAAACATTTCTTATTCCTCTTTTCCTATATATTAGTTATATTTTTTCCCCTCCAAAAGTAATGGAAATGGCTCTATTAAGTATTTTTTTTCAGGCCTGGGAGGGGGGGAGTCGATTTAATCCCTTAAAAAGGAACATTTTATATCTAACAATAAGGGAGAAAGGGTTAAACATGATTAATCCAATCATTTTCTTCAACACTTTCTTTTTTTACAGTAATTTAAAACTGTTACTGACAAATCAAGGATTTGGTTGGGAGTGGTTATTAAGGGGAAAATGTCAACAATGGTTATCACAATGGGAGACTCAGACCTTGAGAACTTTTAAAAGATCTGCGATGATTCCAGAATATGTCAGATGTACTTTTCTAAGGTTAAAACAATGGCAGGTAACGACACAACAGATTATGACAATACAAAGAAAGAAATTATATTTTGTGTTATCAGAAACATTGTGTAGGGAGGATGACGTTTTTTGTAAATGTCCTGATATATTCAAAGAAAATATCATAACTGTTAAATAATAAAAGAATTCCGGAACGAATGTGGGATATACACTGGCTAACATGCCATGAAAAAATCAATGGGAAAGCAAACCAAAAACACAAGAAACTTCAGGAAAGGATATGCAGTAGAATTAACTGTATACAGCAGGAAGAAACTATAGTATATCTGTTTTTTGTATTTTCATTTATTCAAGGTTTTTGGCAATATGTAACAGATCAGTGGGGAGAACCTATATTCAGTACAATCATTTATAAAAAAATATAATTGATGGGGTATTTGACAAGAACTGGGGAAATGGAATGCAAATACATTGCAAGTTATTATGGTGATTTTTAAATAGAACATATGGCTAATGAGATGTGGGTTTACATTGCAGTAACCAGAAGGAAACCATTTGGAGTTATATAACAAAATTATGCAGTGCAAATTATTTATAAGGAGGAAAAAATAAAGTGGATTGGAATGTGTTGTTGGAACTGTGGAAGGGTTATGGATAAAGATATTCCAGTGACATGATATGGCAATGGAAACATCTGTTATGTGATGGTTTATATGTCATGAAATTAATATCCTCTGTACTAAAAGTGTAGAAACATAGTTTTTTTTTCTTTTTTTTTTCCTTTCTATTGAATGTAAATTGAAAGTCTGAGACTATGGATATACTACATTTGTAAAACATTTATTTTATTCTGTGAAATAAAAAATTCCCCTACTCTTTTCGAGAAGTGCCATGGGATCTTTAACATCCACATGAACAGGCATATGGGACCTCAGTTTAATATCTTATCCAAAAGATGGCACCACAGGAGTGAAACATCCCCTTCATGCTGCACTGCAGTGTCAGTATTGGGATATTAACCAAAGTGCCTGGTGTGGGGATAGAACCCACAGCCTTCTGATCTCCCAACCTTAGAAGCGAGTGTGCTACCTGTTGAACCACTGACACTGACACTATAGATAGATAGCTAGATAGACAGACAGACAGACAGACAGACATACGGACAGACAGATAGATAGATAATAGAATGAATAAAACAAAATAAAAGTAGGGTGAGGGGTGGCATGATTGAAAAATAGTTATTTGCATGGGACAAATAGGCTGGTTGTGAAGGAACTTTTTTCGTTGAGCTCAAATACAAGGGCATTGGTAAACTCACTTAAACTCATAGGAGGGAGACTCAAGAGGGTTATCCACAAGAACCTTTTCATGTAAAAAGGGGTAGACAAATGGAACAAGCTGCTGAAGGCAGTAGTACTGGTCAAATCAATGAACATCTTCAAGAATGGATGGACAGACATATGGGATTAGTTAGAAATGGCATAGTGAAGTATAGCAGCAGGGTGACCACTAGGGCCAATGCAGAGTAGATAGATGTGGGGGGGGGGGCAAAATGGATAGGTCAATGGGCCATTTTTTGTCGTCATTGTCTTGGAATCTATTTATTGCAAACATACTGTACATATTATCTTCATTTTTAGGGGCTGTGGTTTCATAACTCACTCATGCCTTTGCCACTCATGATTTTTGGGCCTTTAACCTCTCTCCTGAAGATAAACTGCATGTTTTGAGCCAGGCCATTGTGTACTTCAATTAAGTATTGTGTACGCTCCCTTGATTCAGATCTGCCAAAGAACAACCCCTTCCCTCCTTTCCTCCCTTGCTCCGCGTCATGGCTAAACCCTTCTCTTCCCCTCCCTCTTCTGATAACATGCTCCTCTCTTTTGTTCTATTTTCCTAAGGCTGTCCCCTTCACAAGCTTAAATACTGATCTCACCTTCCCCCTAGGTGTCTACAGCTCTTCCTGGGCTTGTGGAGACAAGAACCACACTGCGGTTCCCCCCAGAGGACCTCCACGGATACTGCCAGTTAGGGAGCTAGGTGCCGCTTCCCTGACACTGTCTATCCCAAACTTCATGGCAGCTTCAGGGCCAGCTTTAAGCCAATTGACTGTGACTGCCCCTGCAATCTGAATGCCTGCACCAGTAAGCCAAAAGACACCCACTCAGACACCACAGACCCTGTGGGTAAAGCAGCCACTTTTGGTTAATTCCCGCCAGTGCTTTGCGCCAGCTCACCACCCACCCAAGGTGGAGCGTTACTTATATAGGTCTTAGAATCCTATGGAATCATATCACAAACAGCCCACTTCTCCATTTGATCCTTATAAAGCCTCCTTATAGAGCCCACTAGGGGCATTTCTTCATCCTGTTCTCACTCCAAGTTACATGTCTCACATCATTTCTTATGCACTGAGCTCTAGTCAACTATCTCTCTCTCACTTCCCTATTTTAAAGTGGCTGTCCTGCAAACTGTTGTGGGAAGGACTCTGAAACTACTTTCTCTAAGCATGTTGCTTTTTCTACTAGCATTCCTTACAGCTACTTCTAGCTCCCCAAGCTATGTAATACTGTTACATTCAATGACTGATTTCTCCTACTCAAACCTACTTGTTTCTCAATGAAATCATTGCAACTTAACTCCTGTGTTATTTCCCAGATTTCTCACTTACCTAGCCATTGCTCACACTCAGCAATGTTCTTGTGGAAGATACTCCTAGCACCCCCACTTTTTCCTCGGAAACTATTGTACCTCGAGCTTTCAGCCCTGCTTCTATCTGGGGACATTGAAACAAACCCTGGCCCCCTGGCCCCAAACAAATCAAATGCCTCAAATTAGACAAAGGTAAAATGCCTTTGTGTTGTGCACCTAAATATTAGAAGCCTCATCCACAGTTTCTCTGAACTAGAATCATGGATTTCTACCCACATCCCAGACATCCTTTGCTTGTCTGAAACATGGCTTAAGCCATCAATCCCAGACTTCTCATGCTAACTACCTAATTATTCTCTTATTAGAAGTGACAGACATGCCAGCAAGGTGGGGGGTGAGTTCCACTCTTACTTTAAAAACCACCTGAACATATCCCTATTGAAAAGCCCTTTTACTGCCACCTGTGAATCCCTACATGCCCTTCTTCTCCTTGGGACAAAAAACTACACATTATATGTGCATACAATCCCCCCAAAGGTGGTCAAGCAGGCTGCTTGGAACTGCTGCAATACTCTACCTTGGCAGCCAGACAAAATGAAATAATTATCCTTGGCGACCTAAACCTAAATTGACTAGGTAAAAGCAAAAACTCCTTAATATCCTTTGTGCAGGACTATAATATGCACCAAATGATAAACAACCCCACCAGACTGGCACAGACCTCTGCTGCAAGCACACTTATTTACTGGATTCACACAAATCGACCTGACAAAATTGCTGCCTCAGGTGTGCTCCATGACTCCATAAATGACCACTTCACTGTTTTGTGCATCTGGGGCTCCTCTGTGGGCATTGCCCCATCACTATTCCATATCTCTTTCTGAGATTTCTCTAAACTTGATCAAGCAAGCTTCCTCTATGATGTATTATCTATTGACTGGACCCATATGTTCCAGTCCAATGATGTAGAGGAAGACATTAAATTCTTTATTACTACATTCACAACCATACAAGACAAACATACTCCAAAGAGCACATGGCATGTTAATGCAAAACAGACAAGGTGGCTACATAAAGAACTTCTCGCCTCCTATTGAGCACGAGATAAAACCTGGAAATGCTTTAAAGCATCAGGTCTTCAAATAGACTATGACTGTTACAAAACACAGCGCAATGCATGCAAAAAAGCAAACTATACTAGCTAAGAGTTCATACTGTAAAAGGCTGTTGCTGGAAGCAGCAGGTGACCCTAAGAAATTCTAGGCCCATGTAAAATTGTTCCTGAGCTCTGGCCAGTCTCATCCTACAGATGACATGGTTATCAGTGGTGTTCACTGTAATGACCCGCTCACCATTACTAATTCTTTCAATAACCTGTTTACTGACTTATCAAAATATACTGCTTCCCTCCCAGCAGATTTCCTTGCAACTCCCTCATACTCAGATATTAGCACTCAAAAACATCCACCTTTTTACCTTAAAGCTATTACAGAAGTAGATGTTCTGAATCTGCTAAACAAAATCTCCCACAATACTAGTGTAGGATCAGACTTTAGCCAAAACTCCCAAAGCTAGCTGACCCTTCATTACTGCCCCCTTGCTAAATTATTTACTATGTCCCTTTACATAATCATGTCCCTGAATATCTGGAAGATAGCTAATTTTACCGCTATTTTCAAAAAAGGAAATAAAAAGGATACCTCTAATTATAGACCTATTGCCATTCTATCCATGCTAAATGCAATTCTTGAGAAACTAGTGGCTACTTAGGTTATTGAATATCTCTCTAAATATGATATCTTGTCACCCACACAACACGGTTTCCACAAAGGACACAGCACCTTCACTGCATTGTTTCAACTCACTAATAATGTTTTACTTCTACACACCTAGGCCTCATGACTGGAGCAATGTTCATTGATTTCTCTAAAGCATTTGATCTTGTTGATCACATTGTACTGCTTGTTGCTAATCCGTACTCTCGGTTTCTCTACAGAATCTGTTGGATCGTTTCATAGCTACTTAACCAATTGAAGCCAAAATGTGAAATTCAACTTTGCATTAGCTGATTTGGCACACATAAATGTTGGTGTTCCACAAGGCTCCATTCTCAGTCCTCTTCTTTTCTATGTTTTTATAAATCACATATCACCCAATACACCCTCATGCTCATCTATCCTGTATGCAGATGACCTTGTACTATACACCTCCTCTGCAGACATACTTGAAATTAACAGTTGCCTCTCTTCTGCATTTCTCAATACACAAGACTGGATTAATAATCATAGGCATGTCCTCAACATAAGCAAAACTCAGGGCATGCTCTTTAGAACCCCTGCCAAAGGTAATATATACGGTAACCTTTTCAATGTCTCCTGTGCAGATGGCTCCTCTCTTATGAGGGCAACCTCCTTTAGATACCTAGGAGTCCTACTTGATGAAACACTTACTCTTGAGCATCACATCATGACTACCTGCAAGTCAGTTAACTCTAAATTAAGTATTGCTTACAGGACAAGAATGAGCCTTACTCCCTCAGCTAGACTGGCTATTTCTAGAGGCATCATACTACCATCTCTTGCATATGGTGCAGTCACCTACATGAATGTTGCCAAGAGTACTCTTAACAAATGGGACACTACTTATAATAATATCTGTCCCTTTGCATCCATCTCAACTCATTGAAAGCATCGTTTGCTATTTTCGGACCTGAACTAGCCCTCTCCCTCTGCCCATTAATAGCTTTCCCTTGGATCTCCACTGGATAATATCCTAAGGTCAAACCAGCCCTTATCTTTTGCCACCATGCTAGTACCACAATACCCCTCTTATGGCCTTAGATCTTCTGAGCACTCCCGGCTTTGCACCCCTAGGTGAAAAACCCTGAAAGGTACTACAGCTTTCTCAATCCTCGCCTCAAAATATTGGAATGCCCTACCTCTTGATGTCCGCTCAGCACCTAGCCATGCTACTTTCAAAATGATGCACTACACCCTTCCTGGTAAACATGCCCAGTGCACCTGTTTCAAGTCACCCTAGGCAGCTTGCACTCCACTGCTAGCTCATTAACATATTTTTCTCTCCTCATGCATCCTCACCTCTACCTTGAAAATATCAATGGTTTTATGGAGCACTGACCATAGTCTGATAAATATGGCTATAATTGCCTTCCAGTTTTGTATGTTTATCTGTTTCCTGTAATCTGATGTTGTATTACTCTCTTAGTCAGTATTTTGATGTCATATGTACTTGTAGTAATACTGAACACTGTACAATGCTTACAATTTTTGTCTGTTCTGTGAAGCTATTTCTGTAATTCTCCCGGGTCATGTCTGAAAATAGTCACACTTGTGGCTAGTGCACCCACCCAGTAAACAAAACCTAAATAAATAAAATATGTTTCCACTATCTGTTAACCAGTCAGTGTTTACAATTCAAATGGTTTTAGTTGATGTCTCCCATGCACTCATTTATAGAAGACGTGGTAATAAACATGGCAAATACTGTAATTATCCATTGTTTGTCAATATGTCACACTTTCCGTTCATTTGGGTGGTATCCCTCTGAATAGAAAATTGGAATATTGTGTCATACACAATCTGTTTTACATACTATGCCTTTAATGCAGATCACAGTTCATTTTCTACCACTGTAATCTGCAAAGATAGCAACCTGTGTTATATGTTTACATGGTACCAGAGACCAGTCTTACATTTCTTAGAGTGGTTTCATGTTTCTTCTTATGATACGAGGACCTTGAATCAAATATCATATGCAATTTATGGTTCTCACACCCTAAGAATGATTGTGAGACCACTATTACAAGATTGGTCTCCAGTGACATTTATAAAACATTTCTCATTCTGTATAATAACATATGTCAACATGTAAAAAAACCTTAATCTAAAAAGCCCATTTTACAGGATAATTGTATGCAATGCATTCTAGTATCACAGGAAGGGAAAAATCCATATCCATTGGTCATGGGTGTTTACTCGTTCTGTAATTGAAAGTGTTCATGTGTCATTGGGGACCAAACAATAGAAGATGATACCGTAACATAGGGGGATGTTATCCTCTACTGATGATTGACGGTACAACATCCAATCTAACACTTTAACTTTGATGACCACTAGTGTCTTTGATGTGATACAGCTTCAGGTGTATGGTGATCTCATTTACAGGGCACTAGTAATTTAACTTGTTATAACAAGTTAAACAAAGCACAATTAAACCATTACTTGCATTTTTTTTTTCCTTCTAATTACTCTGACTAGGTTACAAACCCAGCAACTTATTTGGAATGGATTTCATTAACTGCAGGTACTGTGGAACAATTTTCAGAAGGACAGTCTTACAGGATTTAGGACACTGTCCTACATGCTGGGCCTTTGGAGATCTTAGGTCTCAGCTCCAGGCAGCATGGGCAGAGATTGCACGCCTCAAATTTCATATTGAAGAGGAAATACATAATAAGAACCACCCGCCATTTCCCCAGCATCCAACAGAAAAACCTCGACCGCAGAAGGTAGTTGGTCCAGGAGGTTGGCAGGTGGTTAGGAGGAGCAAATCAGGTGCCCCATCACTCTCTGCTCTCCAACACATTACCTCCAAAAACCATATAAACACTACAAACAGGTATCTGCCTCTATCTCTGAAATCAAATAAAGAGGCAGAAGACACTGCAGAGCAGGACACTGCAGCACAGAAGCTAGCACAACAATACTCACCCAAATCAGGAACCAAACTAAACAAGCACAAAGGAAATCCAAAAAACTTCTGATCATAGGAGACTCCATGATTCGGGAGTTGATACCCATCTCCAGCCAGGGGTGATGGTCAGATGTCTCCCAGGTACATCAGCATGGAGAGACACTGACCGCATTGCTAAAATTGTTCACAAAGCAGGAGAAAACATTGATGTCCTAGTACACATAGGGACTAATGATCTCGCCAGCCGGTCAGTTGTGGAGACCAAGGAACACCTGACTAGGCTGGGTGACAAACTATCATCTATTTCGTCCGGCATCTCCTTCTCTGAGATCCTGCCAGTCTGGGAGAAGGGAGCAGATGGACGGAAGGTCAGAGAAGGGGAGATAGGGGAGCTAAACACGTGGCTCAAGGACTGGTGCCAGGAAAAGGACACAGATTTGTAGGGAACTGGCAACAGTTCTGGGAGCGAAAGTTCTTTAAATTTGATGGACTGCATCTGACTAAAGAGGGAGTCAGTGCATTGGGGCAGAAGTTTGACGTCTTTGCAGAATATTTAAACTAGCAAATGGGGAGAGGGGTGCAGCACCCCATACGTCGAATGGGAAGAACACCCCTCCCCCCTCAGCTAGTGGTCAAACAGGAATTCAGTGTGTTTGCCGTTCATTTGCATCACCAGGTAAGAAAAAAGGTTTGTCTCCCCATACGATGCACAGGGGTAATGCCAAACTTCACCCAACAACTAACACACCAAAATCTGGCCAATGGAAAATCATGTACACAAATGCTCACAGCCTGGGAAATAAGATCCCAGACCTGCAGGCAATAATGTCAGAGGCTAAACTGGACATAGTAGCAATTAGTGAGACGTGGTTTACCAGTAACCACATTGGGAGACTTCAGTACCTGGCTATGTATTGTTCAGAAGAGACCGAGGTGCAAAAGGGGGGAGGGCCCTGTATGTTAATGAAAATATCAAAGCTACAGAAATTCAGAATACACATAAGGAGCCAGAAGAACTGTGGGTCACCCTGAAACAGGAAATGGGACAGCCATAAGAACTGGGGTTGTCTACAGGCCCCCAGACCAGAGGAGGACATAGACACATTACTGTTAGAAGATACAAAACATGACAGCTAAAGGAGGTTCTGATAATGGGAGACTTCAACATGCCAGATACAGATTGGTCAATACCAGCAGGAACATCTGCCAGAACTAGACTCATAGTGGATTCCTGCAGAGGAGGGCCTCAAACAACTGGTACAGCAACCCACAAGAGACAGGGCTATCCTAGATCTAGTACTGACTAACAAAGAAGGGATCACAGATCTCCAGGTAGAAGGTCACCTGGGGGCCAGTGACCATCACATGGTATGGTTCAATTGGCTACTACATCTAAATCATCCCATTCCAAAGCAAAAATATGGGACTTCAGAGGAGCTGACTTTGATAAGATGGCCAACAGAGTTAAGCTAGCCCTGGCAAAAAGAAACACAGGTGAGGAGGTACAGGCAAAGTGGGCAAGCATTAAGGATACAATACTTGAAGCAACATCCCATTGTGTTAGACAGAAAAGGAAGTGCAAAGAGAAGGAAACCACTCTGGTTCTCAAATACAGTAGCAGAAAAGGTCAGAGCCAAAAGGCTGGCCTTCAGAAAATATAAGGAACACAGCGGATGAAGATAGGGAGGCATACCAAACTGCCCTAAGGGAAGCAGGTAAGGCAGTAAGGCAGGCAAAGTCCCAAACTGAGGAAACACTAGCACAAACAGTAAAGAAGGTGACAAGACTTTCTATAGATACATTAGTGAAAGGAGAAAGTCCAGAGGGGTATTGCTAAGCAATGGAGAAAAGGGAGCATGTGAGGAGGAGGACCCTGTAAAGGCATCTGTCCCAAATAGATACTTTTTGCTCAGTATTTACTGAAGAGAAGGTAGGGCAGGGCCCACAGCTCAGCATCATGGACACAGGGGAGGGAGGTGAGCACTACCCTTCACAAAAGAAAGGGTCCTACAAGAGCTTAAGGCTCAGGGGTGGATAAGGCAAGGGGACCTGATGGCACATCCCAGGGTACTTAAGGAGCTAAAGGAGGAACTAGCAGAGCCATTAGCAGAATTGCTTAGTGAGTCTCTGAGCACAGGAGAGGTCCCAGAAGACTGGAGAAGGCTCATGTGATCCCACTCCACAAGAGTGGTAGCAGGGAGGAGGCGGATACAGACCAGTCAGTCTTACCTCAGTAGTGGCAAGATTATGGAGGCACTCCTTAAGGAAAGGATAGTGCAACACCTGGAATCCATAGGGCACAGGATCCAAGACAGCATGGGTTTACAAAGGAAGGTCCTGTCAAACTAATCTCATAGATTTCTTTGACTGGTAACCAGAGTGGTGGACCAAGGGGAGCAGTTGATGTCAGCCACCTTGACTTCAGCAAAGCTTTTGACACTGTTCCACATAGAAGATTGATAAATAAGCTAGGTAGGCTCGGGTGGGTCAGGTTGGTCAACTGGGTGGCAAACTGGTTGACTGGCAGAAAACAGAGAGTGGTGGTAAATGGTATACAGTCAGAAGAGATGCAAGTCACAAGTGGGGTACCTCAGGGATCAGTCCTGGGGCCAGTCCTATTCAACATCTTCATTAGTGACCTCGCAGATGGACTAGAGGGTAAGGCTTGTCTGTTTGCAGATGACACCAAGATCTGCAACAGAGTAGATGATCCAGATGGGTGGGCAGAATGAGAAGAGATCTGGATAAACTAGCAGAATGGTCAGAAGAGTGGCAACTGGGATTTAATGCAAGAAGTGCAAAATCATGCACATAGGGAAGAAAACCCTGAAGCCACTTATAGGCTGGGAGAGGTTGCTAGCAGTCACAAAGGAAGAAAGAGACTTGGGCATCATCATCACTGATGACCTAAAATCATCCAAGCAGACCTCTAAAGCAGTAGAGTAAGGCTAGGGGTGTTAGGGTGTATTAGTAGGGTATCACAAGTCGTAAGAGGGAGGTAATCCCTCTGTACAAGACATTGGTTAGGCCCCATCTGGAGTACTGCATGCAGTATTGGAGGCCACACCTTCACAAGGACATTAACCAAATTGAGGCAGTCCAGAGAAGGGCAACCAAAATGGTGCAGGGACTGCATCAGAAGACATATGAGGACAGATTAACGGAGCTCAATATGTATACCCTTGAGCAAAGGAGGGAGAGAGGTGATATGATCGAGACATTTAAACACCTTAAGGGCATAAACAAGGTGAAAGAGTCTAACATGTTTAAATATAAGAAAAATAGCAGGACAAGAGGACACAGCATGAGATTAGAGGAGGCCGATTAAGGGGAATGTGAGGAAATTCTTTTTCACAGAAAGGGTGGTAGATGCATGGAATGGCTTACCACAAGAAGTGGTGGCTATGAATACAGTGCAGGGCTTCAAACAGGCATGGGATAGGCATAAGGGAGCAATACAAATGACTATGAATAGATAGGTCACTGACAGAGCAAAGGCCGATGGCACATTTATAAGGTAGAAAAAGAAATGGGCAGACTGGATGGGCCTTGCGGTCCTTATCTGCCGTCAACTTCTATGTTTCTATGTTTCTATGTTCAGGACAGGGGTGGTGTTTCTTGACTGTTGGCACCATTTGTGTAGGCAGAATAATTGAAAAACCTGGTGCACATTTTATTTTATCCATAACTATTAGTCTCTGCTACAGCAGTCAAGTAATGAAGAAATGAATGCCCTCACAAGTGTTTTCAGATCATTATGTGCTAGGAAGAGGTGCAACATGGAGATATTCTAAAGATGGCAAATGCCTGCATTTTTACCTTTAGACATCCGGGTATTAGTGAAATGGCAGTACTCCACTCAAGGTGGGGTTGTGGAGTGAAGTAAGGAAGCAAGCCTAAATGGTTAAAAGGCTGATAAATAAAATTCAAAAACCTTGCCAGTAATGTGTTTTTTCCTGATCTTTGGAGAAGGCATCGGTGTCAGTTACTTTAATCACAAATAAATACATTTTATTATGTAATTCTTTTATAATTAGAATACAAATGCCAGAAATGGTTTAAACTGATTTTCTAACAGGTTTTGAAAAGGGTTACATCACCACATGATAATACTCATGTTAATAGAACAAGATTTTTGCTATCATAAGTGTTCATTAAAAGAAAAGCCACCAAAATTTAATAGCATTAAAAAACTCAGGGGATTGTAGTACCTTTATTAACCTAACCATAGAGGAATAAGATAACGTACTTGGCTACTAATTCTGTGTCATGACCACCCCAGGGTAAGATTAACAGACACAAACCTAACCTCTAGTAAAAGTCTTAGTGCTTAATTGTGATATGATCAGCAGTAATTAATGAAGGCTTGCACAATGAGAAAGAATTCTGGCTTGAGTATTGGAGGGTTTAGATTTGGCACCAGCTTCAATTATTACTGGTATTTGGGGTAATGCCAAATAACAGTGCACAAGATGATTACAAATTATTTAGATATCAACAGTGATGATTTGAGTGTCTAATCTGGTGGGTTTATTTCTATATGTGCTGCATGGCCATATGTAAAGCATGATATATGCCTGTTTGATTCACATGAAATGAACTTGACAGTTGTGAATTCCCATGCATTACCTACAGGGCTACATATGGAGCACTCCATAAACTCAAAGTGAAGAACTTAATTGAACAGTTTGATAACGCATCACATATTTATTGCTTTTTAACAAATTATTTTGTTCAACTTCAGCATCATAATTGTAGTATATCTGGAAGTGCATACAATGGTAATATACTGCAAATGTCAAAACAGATTCTTCAGTCTAAAAATCCTTCAAAGAAAGTTAGTAGCAATTGAAGGAAAATGAATGCCACTATACATTGTAGGAAACCCAACATACCAATTATTAAATCAGCTGATTTATGGCTACAGTACACTGACAGGTTTTGCTTACCTCCAGAACATGAGACTCAGTTTGATTTACAACAGAACAGTCCTTTGTACATTTTAAAGACCTTTAGAGAGTACTTCAAGAAAGGTTAGATGTTGATTATAGATTTGATGCAGCAGTCATAATTGTATGATTTGGCTCTGTATAATTACAGTGAAAGTAAAAGGAAGTAATCCATAACAGTTTTATTGAAAGTGTTAGCAGATGAACCAAGGACTGCCAATATACCAACTGCTCCAGCCACTCAGAATGTAGAGAATGAGGGTTCTGCAATTCATGACCAACATATGCATCACATGTACTAACATTTCTCACTGAGAGGACCATGAATGCATAATAATACTTCCTAAAATCACCTAGATTACAGGATAAACTTGAATATATTTGTGTTGTACAAATGATGACATGCTTGGCTAAGACTCATTAAGCATTGTTTTTTATTTTTTTTATTTGTATTTTGGATGACACCTTTGAGCCAAGGGCTCTATTACAAAGGTTCCACATCAAGGCAATAAGGACAATAAGGTACAAAACATAACATGATCATTACATTGGAACTTACGAAAAAAAAGACAAATAAGGTTACAATATTAGCAGCCAAAGGCACTGTCAAGGAATTGTGTTAGGAGTTAATTATACAGTACAAGTCATAGATGGCTCAGTGAAGCTTTGTTAGGAGTGGGTAGTGGGAGAAGAGAAAGAAGAGTGGTGGTGAGGGGGTGATATGGGAGAGAAAGAGATGGAGGAGGGGCGAAATGGGGAGGGCATTGTGTTGGGTATCTAGTAGATGGGAAACAGCAAGGGAGGAGGAAAGGGGGGATGACAAAGAAAAGGAGACAGATTCATCCTATACCCAGTAATGGGGGATAGGAGAGGAGGAGGAGCTGAGGCAGTGAGAAGGGATGCTTGAGTGTAGTATGCCTGGAGGGGATTATAAAAAGCAATCACAGAAGGCACTAGCCATGAGGCGTTGACACAGTTTACACTTAAAAGCACCAATTGTGGCAATGTTGGAGATTTCTGTAGGTAGCAAGTTGAACCAGGTGGAGACTCTGATAAGGTAAGAACGCTGACCTTGAGAGGTCCGACAGCGAGGTATTGTAAAGATTAGACTGTCCAATCTTCTAGTTAGGCAGTGGACACACTGCGGGGTCAATATTGATTGGACTCCAGGGGGAATAAGGCCCATTTATGTCTTCTTAGCTAGGATGCAGATCTGGTACTTTAGTCTGCCGGATAGCTGGAGCCAGTTAGCCTGCTTATAAATGTCACACGTGTGAGAAAGGCAGGCAGCTGAAATAAGGAGTCTACATGCCTTATTAAGGGCTACAGCTATATGCTGGAGTGCAAGTGTCAGTAGCGGATCCATAGATAACAAGTCCTTAGTCAATAGTTGAGATAACAGAGCTCTAGATAGGGAGGTTCAAGGCTTCAGCTGTTAGGCAATGTTTATGCTTGTATAGTAGCCCTATATGGGAGTTCACAGTTTTAGTGATATTGACAATGTGTTTGATATATGAGAGGGAGCAGTCAAGGGTCAGGTCCAGATATTTAAACATATCCACCTGCTCAAGACGATGCCTTTGTGGTTCTTACTTATGAGCTCATGGTCCTTGTACTTGTTGTGGGTTCCATGGAACAAAATTGTTTTAGTTTTTTTGTGGTTAAGGATGAGTTTATGTGAGAAAAACCAGTCTTTCACTTCTATGAAACTTTTCTGTAGTTGAGACTGAAGGGAGGTGGGGTCGGCGTGGCAAGTGAAGATCACTGCACCTTCTGCATACAATAACATTCTATCATGGCAGGAGGCAGGGAGATTGTTCAGGAATATGCTGAATAACAAGGGGCCCAGGATAGAACCTTGGAGTACTCCAGAGTGGATTGGTAGAGATGAAGAGAGGAATTCACCTATCCTGACCTGTTGGGTCTGGTTTCTGAGGTAACTTTGAAACCACAGGGTAGTTTCACTTGAAAGACCAAGGAGGGATAATTGTTTGAGGAGAATGGAGTGATTGACAGTGTCAAATGCCTTAGTCTGGTCAATAAAAGAGGTGCCGACCAACTGGCCTTGATCAAGTGCATGATGGATATGTGTGGTGAATTTGAGGAGTGCCGTGGTAGTGCGCTGTGCCCTTTGTGGAAGCCATGCTGCTGGGAACATTGCAGGCTGTATTTTACAAGGTACTGCATGAGCTGATCAGCCTCTATCCATTCCAATGCTTTGGATAGAGGAGGGAGGATGGATATAGGCTTGTAGTTGTTTGTGAGAGTCTTGTCACCACTTTTATGGACTGGAGTCACCACTGCTAGTTTCCACTTTTGGGGGAACTGGGAGAGCATGAGGGAATGGTTGAGGATATTGGTTAGTGGAAGCAGGACTTCGTCAATGGTGAGGGTGAGAAGTTTCTTATCCAGTGAATCGCCACTGACCCTAGACTTTCCAAGCACTTTAAGAATTTGTTTTTTAGCTAGGCTTTCTGAGATTGCTTTGAAATGGAAAGGATGGTGCCTGGTGGCAAACCTGAATTAACAGGATCTGGGTTGAGTGTGGTGGGATCAAAAAAGTTAGGGGGTAGCACATGACTAAGGTCAGCAAAAGTGGTGTTAAATGCTTTGGCAATGATTGCATGGTCAAGATTGATGGTACCATCTATGTTCAACATTGTGGGTGTTGTTTTAGGATCCTTTCCAGTCACTTCAGCTAGGTTACGCCAGAATTTACTCCCATCATTCCAGGTGCTGGCTAAGGCGTTCCTGTAATAGCCTTCTCATGGCAGATTGCTCTGGTACATGCATTCCTTGCTGTTTTGCAGGCCTGGATATCAGTCTGGGTGCCAGTGGCCTTACCACGATACCAGAGCTGGTCTCAAGATTTCATTTGTGTAAGGAGGCCTAGTGTCATCCATGGGTTATTGACACCCTTGATCTTATGCTTCTTGAATGGAGCATGAAGATTGCAGGATGAGTTGAAACAGGTCATAAAGTATTCAAGTGCTGTGTCTACGTCAGGGGCTATATAAATTGGTGACCAGTCATGTTCATGAAAGAGTGTTTTAAGTGACTCAAGATGATCGGGAGTCAGCATTCTCCTGTTAATAGTTTTGGGGGTGAGTTTGGTGTATTTGTTGGTCCAGATACACAAGATACGGGAATGATCACTTAAGGAGTCTGGGAGGACTGTTGCTTCAGAGATGTGCTATGGACGATTAGTTAGCACCCAGTCTAGAAGTGTACAGGTCCCTGTTCTGTAGTTTACTCTAGTAGGTGATTTGACCTTTTGTGAGAAGTTAGCAGCAGCTAGGGCATTCTTATAACTATTTGTGCTGGAGGCCAGCCAGTTGATGTTGAAATCACCAAGTAGGAAAACTTCTGTATTCTGATCCAGGGAGTTGATACAGTTAAGTAGGGAGTGAAAGCTCAGATTGCTCAACTTGGGAGGTATATAGACAGAGACAACAGTCAGGATCTTGTTATGAGTTCTGAGAAGTACTTTGGCAGCAAGGATTTGGATGTCATTTCTGGGGTTGGGCACAGGCATGACATGACCCATGAGGGACTCTTTAAGGTAGAGGGCACAGCCTCCTCTTTTCTTGGTAAGTCTGTCCTGTCTGAAAACTACATATCTGGGAATTGCTATTGTGGAGTCAGGTATCTTCAGAGACAACCATGTTTCCAGCACTGATATTATTTATTTATTTATTTATTTATTTTATTTAAAATTTGATGACCGGGAAAGGCACACTGAGCCAAGGCTCATTTCCAGGTGCGACCCGGGTACTGTTTGTACAGAAAGTAGTAGTAGTTGATAAGAAACAGACAGTATGTACAACAATTTACAGCAGTTTTTAAAATACTCTGAGTCAGTGGTTAAAACAGTTTAACAAATTCAAGTGGAAGGGGAGAAGGGAGATAAGTCAGCTAGTTCTAAGAGGCTGGGGTAGGTGGGTAGATGATGTGTGGTGCATCAATTTGTGGCCATTTAAACATTTAGGACATTGTGGGGTGGGTTGGTGTTTGATGAGTTGATTGAAAATGGAATTGGAAGGTGCCAGATGAAGATCTGGAGGGAGGTTGTTAAAGAGAAGGGGGAGGCGGTACGAGAAGGCAGCTTGGCCAGTATGCGAGTGCAGGCTTGGGAGTTGGAAAGTATGGGTGTCCCTGTGGCAGAGAAGGTAGCTTAGGCAGGAGTTTGGGGTGAGGAGGGAGGTGAGGTGGGGGGAAGGGACCCATGCCAGTACTTAGCTACGAAGGAGGTGCAGTGAATGGTACACCTGTGGTAGAATGGAGCCAGGGATAGGGGAGTGTAGAGATGGCAATGGTGAGTGAGAGTGGGTGAGGTGGTAGCAAAGCAGCAGAAGGAATTTAGGAGTATGTCAAGTCTGGAGAGACAGAAGGATGGAGCCATTCCGTAGACTCTGTCTGCATAGTTGATTACAGATAGGATAGTTTTGCAAACCAGTTCACAACGTGTGGGGATTGGTCGGCACTCTTTGTGGCAATAGAGGATGGCAAGTTTTGGCAGGAGCTTTGTGCAGAATGCCTCAATGTTGGTGGAGAAACTGAGGTGGCTGTCCAGCCAGACTCCCAGATATTTGAAAGCAGAGACTTGCTCCAGGGGAGAGCCATCTGTGGTAGTGATAGCAGGGGGATCTGGGAGGGATGGGAGGCCAGCTTCTGTCTTGAGCCAAAGATCATCGTGACCATTTTTTTTGCATTTAGAGTGAGCAGGTTGTCCTGGACCCAGGACTGGACTCTGTTGAAATCATCCTGAAGCGTGGGGAGGACATTGTCGAATGAGGGGCCCGAGGCAAATAAGATTGTATCATCTGCTTAGAGATGCATGTTTAAGGCTGAGCAGGAGGAGGGAAGGTTGTATATAAAGAGAGAGAAGAGGAGAAGGCCAAGTATGGATCCTTGGAGGATGCCAGATAGGATGTAGTGAGGAGAGGAGAAAGAGTCACCCACTTGGACTGATTGCTGTCTATTTAGGAGGTATGAGTGGAATCAGGCGATGGCAGGCTGTGTGCAATGCCAAAAGAGCTAAGTTTGCTAAGAAGAACTGGGGGGAGACAGAGTTGAATGCTTTAGCCAAGTCAATGAAGATGGCTGCAGTGATGTGACTACTGTCCATGACTGTGAGGATGGAGTCAGTTACAATAAGAAGGGTGGTGATGGTGGAGTGGTGTTTTTGAAAGCCAGATTGAATTGGTGACAGGTAGTTGTTGGCAGAGAGATAGTTGGTTAGCTTGGTCAGTATGAGGGGCTCCTGGATTTTGGCGAGCGAGGGGAGCGAGATAGGCCTATAGTTACCTGGCTGGGAGGGGTCACCGCCTTTGTGGAGGGGGGATGATTTTGGCAGATTTCCAAGCATTTGGAACAGTAGCTGTGTTTATGGATAGGTTCAGAATGTATGTCAATGGAGCGACTATGGCTACCACGGAAATATGGAGCATTTTGGGGTGGATTCTGTCAGGGCTGGATTTGGATAAGTTATGGCAGTAAAGAGCATTGTAGACTTCCTGTGGTGTGATAGGAAGAAAGAGATAGCTGGAGCCAGGGGGGATAGACTGCCCAGGTTAGGAGGTGGTGTGGTGGAGTTGGGCAAGGCACAGGAGATAAAAAACTTGTTGAATAGATCAGCCATGGAGGCAGGATCGGAGATGGTTTTGTCATGTACTGGGGGGGTCAAGGAGGGAGTTGATCAATTTCCAGAAGGGTGCTTTGGTGTTCTGGGCTTCAGTGAAGTATGCTTTAAAGTAGGTAGATTTTGAGTTACAGATGGCCTTGGTGCATTTATTTCTGAGCTGCTTATGGGAAAGAAGGTTTCTGGCTGAGTGGGAGGTTTTATAGAGTCACCACGCTTTGTCCCTGGATCAACACAAGGCGATAAGGTCGGCTGTGATCCAGGAGTGATGGTGGTGTTTTACCCTTACTTTCTTCAGGGGGGCATGCATGTCCCAGATACTCAAGAGGGTACTGCATAAATAAGCTAGGGTAGTGTCAATGTCGGTGGCAGACAGGACAGGAAACCAGTCTGTGTGGGACAGGTCTTGGAGAAGAGCAGGGATGAAAAGGTTTTGAAGACTGCGGGACCAGATGAATTTTTGGGGGGGTGAAAGGAGAGCGGATTTTGCAGATGCAGTAGGTGATGCAGTTGTCACTAAGGGCATCAGAAAGAATGCCTGAGGCAGAGATGCAGTGGGGATGAGAAGATAGGATCCAATCCAGGTGGGTATGGTTAAGGGACTGGTAGTTTAGGCGAGTGGGTTCTTGTATTATTTGTGAGAGATTTAGGGATTCGATCTTTAGGATGGAGAGTTCATTTAAGGGGGAGAGCCAGTCAAGATTGAAGTCACCAAGTAGCATGAGTTCGCCAGTTGATGTCTTGGATGTGATGGAGGAGATGGCCTCGATGACAGTGTCAGGTGTGGACTTTGGCAGGGTGTATAGGGCCCCTATGTAGATGGGCCCTATGTCTGGATTGTGCTGGGAAACCCAGGCAGAGAAGGTATCAAGTTTGGAGAGGAGGTTGCAGATGTTAATGCTTGCCAAGGAGCATGACCCTGCACTGCTGGTAACCTTGTGGCCAAGTTGTGGTGGGACGGGGTTAGGGTGAATGTTGCCTGAGAGGAACAACAGCAGCAGTATTAGATGTTTTAAAAGGGGTTTAAAGTTGCTTCTGTGGGGCAGCAGGGCCCTTTTTTTAACAGGATCATTTCCATAAGGATGATGCATGAGGTAGTGACCAGTTAGTAATAGCAAGAAACTGTAAGGGCACAGTTGCAGTGGTTTTGGGAACAGGCCAAAAGTTTCATTTGTTCTTCAAAATGGTTGTTGGATAAATAGCCCTTAGAGACAAGTACATTAAGAGTTGATTAAAATGTTGATACCTGGTGGTTAAGTCAAAAGCTAAAAGAAATGATCAACAACAGATGAAGTCCACAGTCACAGAATGTGTTAAAATTCCTGAAAAGGATGAACTCTGCCTGTGCATATGCAGGATGTGAAATCCTTTTGTCTGTATGCGTCTTTGTCATTCAAAGAGGTTTTGAAAAGCACAAATATCGATCATGGGCATGTCAGATGAAAATGTGGATTCAAGCAGGACCAAGAGTCATTGAGTTTGTCAGACTTTGTTGCTTCACTTATGTTTTGCTTGGGATACCTTCCAACAAGTTGATTTTAAAATGAAAAATGCAGATACCTGGTGATGATGCTTTGTAGAAATCCAGTCCAGGATACTTTCACGGATGTAGTGAGCAAGAATGGTATAGTTACTCCAAGCAGAAAACCATGTAAAGCCACAAAAAATAAGCTACAGGCAGACTGATCTCTTTATCCATCATCGGTTATCATTTTTACAGATTAAAAAATGCATATGTTTTCATATTGCATTATTAGATTTAGTTTAGTTGATCTAATTATTTAACTTTTCAGTCATTACAGTAAAATACATCAAAATCACAAAGTTGCAGAGAGGGAATTTATCATTATTTCTGGAAAATATATATGTCAATTTGTTGTTTAGGTATATTTCAAATCTATATCTACAACACAACCTCATATTCTCCTGTTGTTAAATGATAATACAGTTTTTGAGGTTATGTGGTATCTTTATTTTCAGCTAGCCATCTGCATATCTATTGAACCCTTAACGATGATAGATTTTGCTGTTTAGCAGTATTATTTACTATTTCCTTTATCATCATCATTTTTTATGGCTAACAGTAGCTTTTAGAACTCAAATACATAACTTAGTCACAAAGGATCAAACTTTTCCATAGCAAATGTAATGATTGGAAGAAGAAAACCTTTCTCATTATAATCAACCTTTTTGTGTAAAAAAACAGGCAAGGTGATCTGTCTGGTTGTTATCCACTGAGTTAAAACCAAATGTCATGTTTGTTTCATGGCCTTAGCTTCAACAGAAGTTTGAAGAAGTTCATATTTTTTTCAATACATGAAAGAGTTCAGTTTTGTATTTTTAATATTTTCTTAAAAATTCTACGTAGAGCTATTTCAGGACAATCCAAATTACAAAAGCCCCAAACTTCAATACCAGACATTATGGTTGACTTTAACTTAATATATTTTCCTAATGAATTCCCTTTAGTGAATTCCTTATTAATGTGAATTTAATCAGAGTAATGCATGAGCTGTTTCAGTAAGGTTTTCATTAATATATTTAAGGTGCTATTGTCCAATTGTAATTGTTAGAAAAATGTATTCCCACAAAGTTTGAGTAATCAACATATATTTTTTTTATTTTATTTGGCACATACCAGTTATGTTTTGATGTCACATAATCTGTTATTAATGCTTGTGTTTAAGTAATGCTGTATTTATCTGCATCTTACAAAGTTTAGAACACACTGCAAACCTATTTAGTTTCCTTTGTAATCCTAACACTGATGTGGATATCAATATTACATCATCAGTTTATGCTAAACATCTGCCTAATGTGTTGAACATTTTTGGATTACGAAATTCTGAATTTTCCATTTCAATTAAGATTCTATTTACAGTCAATTATTCTTATGCGCACACTGTTGAGGACAGCAATATTTGTACATAGGTTTGAGATTAAAATCCAAACAAGGGACGCTCCACTGTCTTGGCAGTGTGAGTAAATGCAATCCAAATCCAAAACATCAAAACCGCACTCACCACTGTAGGTTTAAATGCTTTATTGTGCAAAGTTGCAGATAAAAATGTGCTGTTTCATTCTAGCACCCAAATGCTGACTGACTATTCCCTGACTGGTTTCATGCCGTCTAGGACATCATCAGGGGGTGTTACAAACAGTAAATGCCCAAACTCTTTTAAAGAGAATTGCTTAAAGTGACAGTATCCTATTACTTCAACATGTGGCTCTTATATACATTAACTCCTAAACATATCTTACACTCCTAACAAGCATTGAATCACATTGCATAGAACATGTCTCAAAATTGATTTTATCACTGAAGATATTAGAACCATAATAGCATACTATTTGCACAGAGCATAGTTTACTACATTTCTCTGGGGATTCATTAAAAGAATAGACATAACAGTACTTCTTATTCATGTGGCTCCACTTGTTCATCATGAGGAGACCCTACATTACCTAGAAGGAAAAACAATCACAAAAAAATCATCATTAATTACATTATTTACAATCAGAGCTTGCCATCAACAGGGACATAACCTGAAGAGTACATCATAAGCCTAGAAAACTAACTAATGGATGTCCTATTTGTCCAATCCAAATGTGGGTAGGACTCCAACTACTGGATAAAGTACAATAACTCTCTTGAACCTCAAATTGCCTACTTGTTAATTTTACCTGTATTATCTTCTCTTTATACAGCTCATCAAATATATTTCATCATTGAAGCCTGGAAATTGAGGGGCTCCCAAAGTGAAAATCCAAAAAGATTCTCATTCTGCCAGTTTCATTTCAATGTCACCACCTCTAATACCTACTCTCACCTTCTCTATCCCACACAATTTAAAAATATGTCTGTTTTTCTGTTCACTACTCTTAATGTGTTTTGAGAGGGCACTCCTGTCATCCAAATTTAATATTGATCTGGTGTGCTCCCCAATCCTGACCTTAAGTGGTCTGGATGATCTTCCAATATAAAAAGCACTGCACTGACAGGTAGCTAAATAAATGACATTCTCCATGCTGCAATTAATGAAATTCCTAATTTCATACATCTCGTCACTGTTACATACACCAAAGCTCTTACAATTGCTCATATGATAACAAAACGTACAATGTCCACAGTGAAACATGTCTTTGGGGAATAAATTACTTTGTTCCCTTACTGTTAAATTTTTGTTCAGATTTGCCGCATAGCTGTGTGTTATCCTATCACCCAAACTTATACCTCTCCTAAATACCATCCCATGTCTAACTTGAGAAAACTCCCTAAGGTTGGGATCAGACTGCAAAATATTCCAGTTATCACCTAAAATCTTTTGTATTTCTCCCACCTGGTGGGTATAGATGGTGACAAAATTCAACTGGTTTTCAGCACTACTTCTTTTTGATGGTTTCCTTTTTGCCAGTAGTTGGGTTCTGTCCTCATGTGCTTGAATAACAGTATGTTTACTGTATCCATGAGTTATGAACCTACTACACATCTTTCTACTGCATGCTTCAAAATCTTGGTCCTCACTGCGATGATGGCAAACCCTCAGAAGTTGGGCCTTTGGGATATTCCTAATCATGTGACTAAGATCACAACTGGAAGCCAGCAATAGAGAATTCCTGTCAGTCTCCTTCCTGAACAGGCTCATCTGTATAGTACCATCTTGTTTCTTGCTGATCTGTAAATCCAGGAAAGAGACCAAACACAAGTCACTCTGCACAGTAAATCTAAGGTTCTCATTACTGTCTTTCAGATATTTAATAAAGGTTTCAAGTTCTCCCTTTGTGCCTCACCACACCATAAAAATATCATCTATAAAACAACACCAGCAATTAATCTGATCATAAAATGGATTGCTCTGAATATCATAGACTATTCTTGTCTCCCATTCACCCAAATAGAGATTGGCATAATCTGGTGCAAAAGTAGCACCCATTGCCATTCCTTTCTTCTGTAAATACCATTGATCCTGAAATAAAAAGCATTTTTTTATAGGTACATGCTCAGCACATTGTAAAAGGAAGTTTATAAATCCATGATCCATCTTAGGATCATGTTCAAACCAAAACCTCCTGGCTTCAAGACCCCCTCATGGGGGATGTTGGTGTAGAGAGATGTAATGTCCCTACAGACCAGATACCATTCACTCTCAAGTTGCATATCCTCTACCAATGCCACAAATCTACAGAGCAACTCTGGTATATGAATGTAGACCACTCACATATGATTTAAGTGGTGGTCCATGAACTGGGATAGTGGCTCCAACAAGGACACTATACCTGACACAATAGGTAACCAGGTGGGTTGTACAGATTTTTATATATCTTACCGGGGATATATATGCAAGCTTTCACTGGATGTGGGACCATTAGAAATAACAATTCATCATGGTTGATTAGGCCCTCCCACTCAGCATGATACAAAAAGGCATCTATTCCTTTCTTAAATCTCATTGTTGGATCTGAAGGCAAATAACAGTAAAACTCATCACATCTCAGTTGTTTCTCTATTTCCCTTATGTATTTATGGGTGGATAGTACCACTATAGAACCCCCTTAATCTGCCTATTTTCTAGTCAATTGTTTATTCTCTTGAAGTTGTTGTAATGCTCCTGCCTCTTCTTTAGTCATATTCACAAACAAGGGCCTATTCTCTGCTTCCAAGATTCATTTAAAATCTAATTCACATGCCATCTTGAATACCTTTACATGTTCACTGTACGGAGGCATAAAGCTAGATAGGGGTTTAAAATGTCTTGCCTCACCCATGGTCCCAGTCATCATTTCACCTGCAATATTTTCCACCAGATTCTGACTCACATCATTACCTCCCATCTTTTTAGAAAAGAAGGCCTTCAGATTTAAATTCCTTGTGAATCTATGTAAATTGATGTAAAGATAGCATGCTGTTATAGTTCTACAATTTTCAGTGATAAAATGGATTTTGAGACACGTTCTATGCAATGTGATTTGATGCTTGTTAGGAGTGTAAGATATGTTTAGGAGTTAATATATATAAGAGTCACATGTTGAAGTAATAAGGTACTGTCACTTTAAGCAATGCTCGTTAAAAGAGTTTGGGCATTCACTGTTTGTAACACCACCTGATGATGTGCTAGATGGCATGAAACTGGTCGGGGAATACTCAGTCAGCGTTTTGGTGCTAGAATGAAATGGCACATTTTTATCTCCAACTTTGCACAATAAAGCATTTAAACCTACAGTGGTGAGTGCGGTTTTGATGTTATAGATTTGAGATTGCATAGATTCATAAAAGGAAAAGTACATTTCAAAAGCCTGCAGGAAGGCACATTTAGCAGTACAGTAATTAACTTTCTTATTATATTTTTTTAGGCAGAGAAGGCTTATTAAACATTTACATTTCATGCTCAATGTAGAGCACAGTTTCCTTGGGCTTTTCAGTGGTTTGGTAGGCAGCGTATTGTGTATGCCGGATTCCTCATATCTTTTAAGCTACATCAACTACACCATTTAGACCTAATTTCACACCGAATCTGAGTAATTACCCGCTAAGCCACATCAGATTACCTAGAAAAGAGGCAAAAAAGTTTCATACAATCAAAATTTGTCATGCATACAACTGAAAAAAAAGCAGAATAGAATAGGAAATTATTTGGGACTACAAGAAAATGTGCACATAGCCAAAAACTACATACATCCAAGTGGCATGCAAATGGAATTAACTGCATGCATACGTTAAAAAGAATAGACTTAAAAATACAACCTTTTTCACACCAAGATTTGTACCAGATGTTTCTGATGGAATCTGTTAGAAAAAATCTAACCTGTGACCAGATCTGTCTGTAAAGACCAAATAAAAATTTGAAATAATTTTTTATACTTCTTCCCATAATATTGATCTATTAATCTTGTCAAATACTGAACTGAAGTCAACAAAAACAATATTTATTTTTTCTTGATCATATAGTACTTCCAATCAGATGCTACAATAGAAAACAATTATCAAGGTTGAGCTTCCCTTTCTGAAACCAGCATTTCCATCAGAAATACAGATGTTATTATTACTGCACAGTTCAATCTTGTGTAGAAAAATCTCATTAAAGATTTTTTTTTTGCAAATAATCTGTGAGACTAATTTGTCCATTGACTTTTATATTTACAACAGATCCTTGTTTTGTAAATTGGAATGCTTCCCCCATATGCCAGGAATATAAATATTTTAATAAATGAAGTAAACATTTTAGTGGCACACGTATCTACCAAGTTTGATCTATGTTGTATACTTCTGCTAGAATTATATTGGGATTTATAACATTGTAATTTTTTTTTCTGGTGATCCAAAATAGCTTATTTTTCAGATGGTGTGAATATAGTATAATTTATTGCCAGGTTCAGTTACTTCTCTTGAGAAAGAAAGACTTCAGGATTTAACATGTTTTTACATTCAATATAAAACATATATAGTTCTTTACCCATGGTTCAGCATAATCTGTAATATTTGTTGGAATAATTACCTGTACCTTAAGTAACATCTGTCCAAGACAATCACACATTTTTAGTTTGAACATCCTCATTTAACTATTTACATAACATTTGTTGATACAGTATTTGTTTTTTTCCTCACTTGAGTATAGAATTATTATAGAGGCTTGGTAGCACCCCTATAGTTAGGGTGGCTGGTGAGCTCTTTGTTAAACTCAACTTTTTGTTTGCTTCCTGCAGAAAGACTGTTTTACAGATTTATATAAAACTTCAGGATTTGTTGCATATAACAGCATCCACAATTCCTGAAATTCTCATGTAAATCGAATTAGAATTTTTAGAGATATTAAAGTGTGAAAAAATTCCCATTGACTTCAATGGTGTTTTTTTTTAACATAAATGTTTGCACTCTTCTACATAAAAAACTAAAAATCCTTAAACTATGAAATTTTGTACAGTTGTGTAGGCTGATGGGGAAGGATTTCCTAGGGGGTTTGATGTCTGCAAGTTTTGTAATTTTTTAGCCATTTATTTATTTAAAAGTCCTAACTGTTGTCTTGCTATGAAGTGGCAAAGAAACAATGCTTTTGGGGCTGTTTGCCTGTGGTACTTTCGCAAAATTCCACAGACCATCACAAAACTCCCACTGGTTTACATGGGAGAGCTTTCGTAGAAGTACTGCCGTACTTGCATGAAAGTCCTGCATACATGCAGAACTTTCATGAAAGTACTCATGGGAGTTTCATGAATGTCTACAGAAGTTGCCTGAAATTCTGCAGCTAAAATTGTGGAAAAATGTTAAAAATATATTTCTGGGCATCCTGGTGAAAAACTAATGCCAGGGTCGTAGTCCTAGGGCTAGGTAAACCAAACTATTGGTGTTTACCTACGGACAGTATTTTTTGACTATGACGTTTTTCGTCCTTGCTAACTGAAAACAAGATGGTGGTAGCACAAAAGTATCAAACCCATTTGCGAAAGTAAAATCTTATTTTGTGAAAGTAAAAAGTGCTTTTGAGGGCGACATATATTTTTTCCCATAGACTGTAATGGGAAACTTAAATAAATTTTGAAAATATTAGTATTTTTTCACCAAACCTTTAAAAGGCACTTCCCTGACTCAGTCTCCATATACCCTGAAACTTTCGGACCAGATGGAGACACCTTTTAGGCTGTAAGGAAGAGCAAAGAAGTTGCCAAAAATGGCCACAAAAGTGTTGGTTTGCACTTTTTTTGGCAAACCACAGCTCCAGAACTGCACATCCTACCAGAACAAAACATGCCAGATCCAAAACTCTATGGTAAGAAGACAGTGCATGTAAAATTTCAGGCAAATCGGACAAATGGTTGCAAAGTTATTAAAGTGGAAAACTTGAGGCTTTAACTCTCACCCCATTCCATGTGTGAACAAGCTGAGATGTTACAGTATACATACGTCTCAACTGTACCACATTACGAGGAACGTTCCTCATTTTACTTCACTAAAGCTCCCTGTTCCACATAGTAAGGACTTGTCCCACATTCAGTATTAACATTTTAAAGCAAAAATCTATAGTAAATGATGCAAAAAATGTATTATTCAATTAATAACATACTTTCTGAACATAAATGCAAACATTTTAACAGTGTTCTGAGCTTCCTAGGTAAATATTTGAGTAAGTGTTCCACATTTTGCTCATTTGTTCCACATTTTGAAAGGCAATGTTCCACATTTGGGGGACAAAAGGTTGAGAGGTATGACAGTATAGGAGAATGGGGTGAGAGGGCCAATGACTCCAATGCACACCCTGAAGCCTGTTAGTGTGTGGAAGGTGGGGTGGTGGTAGGGTTGGTAACCCTATCACTGAATTTCCAGTCATTTGCTTCTGTAATAAAAACCCTAACTAATGCATTAACTGAGTTTTTTTTTTTTGCAATGAATTCCCCTTCTTTTTGAGATAGTATAATAGTATCCTTATTTAACTGTGGGAGTGCAGGGTCCATTTCCTCCATTGATGCACATATGTATGCAGGTGTGGAAGCGCAGGGTCCTCTGGGCCCTGTGCTTCCATGTGTCTAACAGCAGTGACTCAGTTGTCAGTATAGCCATCTTATTACCCCACCTCATCTACCCTGGTACAGAGAAATTGTGAAACTCAAGGCAAAATTTAATTATGCACAACTGCAATGCCATTCTGTGACACAGGTGCAAAAGCACATGTGACCCCCCTACCAAATCGGGGGCTTACCTGCAGCCCATCAGCTCCTGTTCCTGCTCTCCTTCAGGCACCTCCTGTTTGCCTGCATATTTTTTTGTCCCTCCAGTCCTTCTGTACCCTTGGTTCCCCGTCTTAGCCCCAATGCAAGTTTCAGCCCTCTGAGGCTCCAAATAAAGTGAAACTGTGATCCCCCGCTCAAAGCAGGCACTCCGGTGCAGCAGGGATCATGCAGACACAAGCGGTGCCTTTAATCTTGCAACTGCTACAGTTGTGGTTGTTCTGGAGGGTAGTTCAGTGGTCCTGGTGTCCCCACCTGATCAGTGGTGCATAGTGACAACAGGCAGGCAGAGAGAACCTGTTTTTAGAAAAAATGAAAGAGATCCACAAGGAGTTTCAGATTGGGGATCATGAATATTAATGAGTCAGAGCCCAGATTGGTATGAATATTCATGAGGGCCTGTTCTGCCCTCGGGGAATCTGTATTTTGATTGTGGCCAACAGGGAAAGGAAAAAGAAAAGAAATGTGCACACTGATAAATAAATAAAGTAACTGCAACGTGTGATTGGGGACAATGTTTTACAAGGGGGAAAAGTAGTTGAAATAAATAAATACTTTAATCCTGGCTGCACTAGCAAACTTTTTGGACTCAGAGAGACAGCCTGCCTGCTGCAATAGGAGGGCTTGTAGTGACAGGTAAATAGATGGAGCAATTTGCAAGATCTGTGTAGTGATAGAAAGTACATAACCAGAGTTAACAAACAGTGGGGCATTTGTGGCTGTTCCAGAACTTTAAATGGAGACTGTATTGATCTGCTTAAGGGACTGTGGCCTGGATAATCAAACTGCGCCAGGCTGTGGTGCAAGCCTGGGCACAGCTCAACTTTGTTGCACCTGGGTGTGGCCTGGGCGATATTCAATGGAGCTGCACTATAGTGCAGCAGCTTTGAACATCGCACCCTAGCCACCCCCACTGTGCATGGCGCAGTTGCACTGCACCAGAGCAAGTGGCCAGAGTGGAGCATGGAGATGTGCTAGCGCAAGTGCCATTGCGCCATGCACAGCGATATTCAAAAGGGGACATGCAAATGGGGCCATAATTTATGCAAGGCACACAGGGGGCCATTTGCAACTCATCATGGCCCCATTTGCATGCCATTAGCATGCAGGTGCACCGATCCCCTAGGACTTGCGCCTGGCACCCTGCCAGGCAGCAGCTGTCGGGGACCAATGCCCCCTGCAGCCCGATCGTGGGCATTCATATAAAAAAACCCTCCTATATCCCTGGTGGTCCAGTGGACCTCTATGTGCCCGATCGTGGGCATCAGTAATAGAACCCCCCCAAGTCCAATATTCCTGGGGGTCCAGTGGACCAATTGCTGCTCGATCACGGGCGTCTGTACCTCATCAAATACCCCTAAGACCCTGGTGGTCTAGTGTACCCCCACCCACCCACTAAGCCCCTGCCTCGCTCCCCTGGTCAGCGGCTGGTGGCAGCACCCACCCACCTGCCACCTGCCTCCCGGCTGACTGACAGCTCAGTAGGGCTGCATGCCCGACTGGTTCTGGCGTGAGCCAATGGGCATGCAGCCCATAGCTACTGCTCAGTCCAGACATATGAATGAATTCATTCACATATCTGGACTGAGTAGTATGGTATGGGCTGCACACCCATTGGCTCATGCTGTGAACAAATGGGCATGCAGCCTACCAAGCTGTCAGTGGGTGGGCGGCGGGCGGCAGATGGTGGGTGCTGCTGCCCACTGGCTGGCCGGGGAGAGCGAGGCGGTGGGCTCAGTGGGAGGGTGGGAGCACTGAAGCCACCGGTCTTAGGGTGTGATTGAGGACAGATGCCCTAGATCGGCAGCAATCAGTCCACCGGACCACCAGGATATTGGACTTGGGGGATTTTGATACACAGATGCCCGTGATGGGGCATGGGGGGTGCCACCAGGTGTGGCAGGAACTCGGGTGGCCACCCACAGGTGGCAGTTGCTGTGTTGTGCCCTGCAATGCGGCAGCTCACCTGTGGATGGCCATCACTTGTGCCTTTTTTTTTGGCATAACTTTGTGCAGGCACAGGTAGGGGTTGTGCATGCATGACTCTGAACATCCCAGGCTGAATATCGGGCTGTGCAGGTTATGCATGGGCATGCCCACCTACCTGTGCCTGCATACATTAGTGATGCGCTCCAATGCATTGGGATTTGTGTAGCTCACTTTTTCCTTTTGAATATCATGCCGGGGTGCATCAGTGGGTTGTGCATGGTGTAACACTGTTGCACCATGCACAACACTTTTGAATATCTGGGCCAGTGTGTTTTAGCAGCCGTTACAAAGCAGCACAGCCAATCAGAAAGCTAGAATAACAAAGCCAGGACTTGTGGAACATTAGCCAAAGCTCATGGGAAACTTCCAAGTGCTCATTGGGAATTACAGGGGACTAATTTAGGCTCCAAAACAGCAAACCAACTGTGCATCGAGTGAGGTTCATGCATAATTCATTTTCTTGACTGACAGGACCCCCAGCAAATTAGAAGCCATGCACCCAAAAGCTTCAGCCAATCAGGAGCCTCAAGGAGAGCCCTTTAAGAGACTGTGTTTTTCAGTATTTACCAGGTTCAAGCAGGAACTCCCCTGGGATTAGGGGCTCTAGCCTCCAGCTACGCATCCAAGTTGGAGAGCCAGCTAATTCTCTTCATCCAGGATGGGGTGTTTACCATCTTAGCAGTAAAAGTTAAAGTTATATAATTTAATGTAGTATTTGATAACCTGGGGGTTACCAGAATGTCCCCGAGATGCTAGCCCTCCCTTCCACATTGGGGAAAGATGTGGACCTGCAACCTGATGACGTCAAACCAGCTGTGAGAGAGCTGATCGAACATCAGTTGTGAGAGGAATGAATAATTCAGGAACCTCCATAGTGTAGATCTACCATGAGGAGCCTGAGTAAGTACTCTTGTACCCCTCGGTGCAAGAAAGATATACATTTTGCTAAATTGAGGCTGCCTATGCCCAAGTCACTGTGCTACATGAGATCATTCTTTGGTTTGCACCCTGCATTTGCTGCACCTAACCTTAGCCCAGCATAGATGGACCTCTCTTGAACTGTTTTTGCTAATTGTCACTGTCTATTTGGTTTGCACCTTGTAACTGCTGTACATAACCTTAGCCCAGCAAGGGTGGGACCTTATGTTGGCACATTTGCTGACCATGACTGTTCTGAGGGTACCCATAGTGAGCCCAGAACAGAGTTGAAATGTACTGATATATAATGTCTCCTGGAGCCTACTGGACTGGAAGGGGAGCACTCAGTAAGTGGTTCATCCTGATTTTTCCTGGGAGGACCAGTATTGTGCTACCCATCTTGTCAAGATGACCTGTGGAACTGCCAGCCACAGCCACAAGCCATGTAATGGACTAAGACCCCAAAGTTAAAGCTGGATTTTCTGTAACTAGGAAATTACTGTTTTTTCAAGTAATCTGAACAGGGTGGCCCTCCTGGCCCCTGATGGAAGGCACCATCCTTTCTATAAATTTGCTGAGTGTTTCCAGATTGGATAAATGTGGTAAACAGACAGCAAGAGAGGCTTAACTCCCAAATCCGGTGTGACCAAGTGGTTACATACAACCAAATGTGTTTTGACTGCAATAGGTAGGGCAACCCCTGCATACCCCAAAGGGACTGAAATTATCTGTTTTCATTTCTTTTTCATTTATTCTTTGGTACCCAGGTAAAGGCACTGGACCAAAGGTCCATTTTCAGGCCCAACCTGGAGAAAAAACACACAAAAATACACAAATACAATCAACAGCAATACAAAACCAAAAAAATACAAATTACAAATTGCAGTTACAAACAGATTTATGTAATAAATAACTTGTTAACCTTTATTTAAAAGTTAAAACAGAGGGAGCAAGCCTAACATCAAGTGGGAGTGAATTCCTATACAATGGTGCTGCTATTGAAAAAGCTCTGGAGCTTAATCTAAGCCAAGACCTGGGGACAAAATATGGGGCCATCAGCTGACCTCAGGCTGGGAAGTAATTCTCTCATTACAACAAGATCAGAAAAAGGAAAAAAGGAGCCAAAGTAAAAACATTTATACATCAGACAGCCAACAAAATATTCTATTTTGCAACTAGGGGAAAACCACCCCAACCAAGAATAAAGATTACACTGGTGTGCCTACTGGGGGCTCCTAAAATAAATCTACAAATATTGTTATAGGCCACAGTTAATGCTTGCATTATTTTTGTACCTATGTTATAATATAAACAAGAACTGTAATCAAAATATGGAAGACTAGAACCAATAACAATTGCTAATCTAGTTGATTGTGAGAAGAATTACTTGAATTTATATAACACCACTATTCTTTGATTTACTTTCTTAACCATTGACTGAATCTGAGGTGAAAAGGTCAAACTGGGATCCAATAGTGTGCCCAAATACTTAAATTGAGACACTTGTTCAAGAAGACTGTTGTGCCTGGGTTATGCCCTTATTACACCATATATGTCTTACACAATATCTCTGGTCTATTATACTGTGATATTGCTATTTTGCACTAACATTATAGATTTAGCACACATCGTATAAGCATGAGTGCTAGGAATGTGCTTTGCTGCTATTATAGGCTAATATACTACGCATGGCTCATTGATACCTCATTATATTACATTTATCTAGATTATGTTTGTTTTTCATATATAGTTGACCTAATCACTGCTTAGATGTCTTTGAAGGATCATCAGTGATTATTATGTACTTATATTCTCATATAATTATATGTATGTACACTCAGGCACATATGCCATATGTAATATAGCTTTGTAAGCAATTTTCTATTTCTACTAACAAGAGACAGATTCCTTGTTTAGTCTATCATCTAAGCACATGTAGATTGGAAGTGTCAGAATTTCTCTTTGTCTAAGGTTTATGCTCTAGAAGCATTATTTCTTATACTCATTAGTATTCTGTCTCCTAAGTAATTATCCAGTAGAGAACGTATTGTGTAACATTGTTTATAGTTCTGAACCAGTACATATGGTTGTATGTATCATAAGCTAGTTCTTAGTATATAAAACACTGTCTTGCCAGTTGTTCACTCTCTACAAGTTTTGTACATACCAATAGACTGGCAAGTCACCCTTATCAGTGAGTTATTATCCTGCTTGGCTGTGAGTATAATAAAAATACTTTATTTACGACTACTTGTGAGTGTTATCTCTGGCTAACATTGTGGAGTAGACATAGAACAAATCTGAGTTATTACTTTAGCAGTTAATCTTCTAACTGACATTTATGATGACCGTGGTAAATGTTTGAATGTTAGTCAAAGTGACAGATTAATTTCTTCTGTAAATTAACACACTGGGCAATTAAAACCCAAGTGACAAGTAGCAGAAGTTTTTTTCTTTTTAAATCTATTTGGTCTGCTTTGATTCCCAGTGCATGACACGTAGGTAGATAGAGCTGTAGTAATTGTTTGTTGTTGTTGTTGTGAGTGTCTGGGACAGTTTTAAAGTAAGAACTGAATAGACAGATTTTACTTTCACCTGTGGGTCTGAATCCTAGTGAGTTATACTCATTTAGGAACCCACATCAGACAAAGGCTGCCTGTGTGCTTTCAAGATTTGTGGTCCGGAACATACTTCTTGATCCACAGCTAGCTAAGGGTTACTAATTTAAATATTGCCATGTCTGAATTAATCAGCACTGAGTTGAGGCTGGAAGCCTCACTATACCTCGCAGCTCATGGAGGGTTTGAGGATTTTGCCATTGTGGCAAAAGACAAAGAAGACCCAATTAGGGCAAACTTTGAGCATTATGGTGCATTAAAATATGGTACCAAGAAAGTGAACCCAAAAGGCTTACTTTTCATGACAGCATTTGCAGGTTTAGATGCTGCTTTAAATAAACTGTCAATGTTGGAATCTGCTTGTTCTAAGTGTAGGCAAGAAATGGGTCTGCAGGAAGCTGACCATATAAGGAGAGTAGAGAGACTGGAATTCCAAATACAGTCCGTACATAATCAGAATTAATCTTTTTTACATGACTCAGCTCATAGCAATAGCCAAGAGCTGCAGGCTCTAAGAGATAATTGTGAGAAAGCTGTTTTGGACAGAAGGCAGGCACTGCAAATGAATGATGATTTTTCTGACACTAATGATACGTTACATTATGAAAATGAAGAACTTAGAGTAGACCTGAATGAGGTAAGTGATAAGCTAGATCGCCAGGTCAGGGAGAACTCCTAAGTTACTGCTGCGTATAAGTATTTAAGAAAAAGATTTGATCAGTGAAGGGTCTGAAAGAGATTCAGGCATTCACCATGTTAAATGTAGGAAAAAGATGGTGAAACTGCACCATCAGAAACAAGTTCTTATGGGGCATATTAGGACCAGTGAGGACAATACGCAGTTTGATTTTGTTTCCTCTGGTGATGAGGAGTCAGAAATTGAGGAACCACAGAATGCTGTGGAGTGGACCAGCCCAACTGCTGTCCATCCTTCTGGTATTGCACAAAATGGAGAATTGTTAATGTCTCAAAATGGTGGACACAGACGTCATCACGTCACTTCACCATGCCATCCCCAAGATGGCCGACAGGATGTTGATGGTGATGATGAGTTACAAGCTATGATAATCCAAGATGGCTGCACCCATGGGTCATCAACCCAAGATGGCCGCTCCCATGGGGCTTCATCTCAAAATGGCCAACCATCACATCACAGAGATCAGATTACACATTCACAGGGAGCTGTGATTGCTGTCTTAAGTAATAAGGACAAGCAAGATATTAAAGCAATGATTATGAAAGTTTTTGATAGACTTGATGTTACTGATGAGCAGAGAGAAGCACTTAGATTGGAAGTGGATCAGTTCATTAAATAGCCAAATATTGTGAGAGTTTGGGCAGATGCTGCATTAAAGGGAGCTGAAACTAAACCACTGCTACTTAACCCCATGAAATCTGCACAGTCAGCACAACAGTTGGCTGATAGCATGGGACACATGCAGACATCTAAAAATTTGAGTTGTCACCTTGCCAAGGTTAAAGCACATTGTGAAATGCTTGGTTTGCCTCCTGATGGTTGTGCACAAGTGCTAAGGTTAACTGTAGATCCCAGCCTTTGGTCTAAACTTCCGTCAGACGTAAGAGATGGCACAAAACAGGACTGGACTAGTATTTGTTCAGCCTTAATGTCAGCACAGTACCCAGGAATAGTTGGAGCATGACTGGACTACAATCTATAGCACGGAGCTAAGGGATCCCCTGTAAACTATCATGGACGTTTGTGGATGGCTTATTGTTCAGGCAAGATATTACCAAATGAGCAATGTGAAGCTGATAATTTGGAACACAAAGATTTATTCCTACGTAACATGACACCAGGTCTACGTGAAAAACTTGAGTGTTCTATTTTTCCTGAGGAGGATAATTTTGCAAAAATGTTAAAAGTGGTTGAAAGAGCATTTCAGGTGTACCTACGCATGCTTAATTCTGGCACTAAAAATAAGGTTGCTGCTATTCAGCAGCTTTCTGGAAGGGCAACCCACTATAAAGTGGAAGGGGGGAAGGCACAGAGTAAACAAGCTTCTGCTCCCAAAAATGGAAAAAGCAATAAAAACTGGAGCGAAAGAAAGTATAATAACAAAGTGAATAGACAGAGTAGCAAGTATCAACACACTGGTCCATCCTACAGGGAGACTGCAGAGGAAAATAAAAATCTCCATGAAGCCCTGCAGTCTAGGAGCTCTAGCAACCCGATTCCTGAACGCCATGTGGCTGCAATAATGTCATCATCAGAGGCCACATGGTGGGGGGATGCAGGTCTGATTTATGAACCTGTACAGCCGGCTGATAGAGCAGCACCTCCTCCAGTCACATACACTGCTGTATTGCCATCAGCCAGAGCAGCAGCTCCTCCAACCGAATATACTGCTGTGCTGCCAGCTGCCAGAAAAGCACCCCTTCCAATTGAGTATGCTACTGCACTGCCAACTGCCAGAGCAGACCTTCTCCAACTGAATATACTGCTGCTCTGCCAATCACTAGAGCAGCATCCCCTTCAATAGAACATACTGCTGAGCCATAAACTGCAGCTAAAGCAGTACATGCCTTTTTCACTCCGCTGTTAACACATGCAGCACTATCTGTATATGAACCACCACATATGCAGGAACCACTACACGCACAGGTAAGATCACCCACAAATGCAGCATCAGCTGCACACACACCATCACCACCTGTACATGCACCACCACATTTACAGGCATTACCAAAAGTACATGCAGCGCCCTCTGCATGTGCACCACCACCTGTAAGATCACCTCCAACAGTGCCTCCGCAACCATCCCACATAGTGGCCACAGTATCAGGCAAGAGACAGGAACTGCATGGAGCTACCCTCATAGCAGGCCCTTCTAACAAGAGGGTGCAAGATATTGTAAAGATACTTGAGAAAAGGAACACTAAGAAAGGGCAATGACAGTTAGAGGCCACAGTTCACATTACATCCCCTATTATAATGGATCTAAGTGGTAGGCCGTGCTTAAAGGCCAAGGTTGGGGGCCGCCAACTAGTAATGCTGCTTGATTCTGGAGCAGCCATGTGAGTATTACATGATGAGAATCCTGAATTCTCACACTGGTCTACCAGACAGGAGACTGGTGTACAAGGGTTGGATGGTACTGCCTTCAGACCTATCAGTCCAAACCCATCCCTGTAGTGGTGGGCAACCTCAGCACAAAATTCACCTTTGACCTCATGGTATTACATCATCATCCCAGTATTTTAGGGAGTTGATTTTCGAGGACAACACAGATGTGTTGTGGATCTGGCAAACAGACTCATGATCCAAATACCAGGACAATACCATACAGTCAAGATATGTGATTCACATGTTCTTGCAGTATCACATACAATGACACTAAGTATGATGTCATGGACCTCTTCAAGGATCATGACAGATATAGAGACAAACAGCCAATAATTGTCAGACACATGGATGTGTTTGCAAAGGATAAGCATGATTGTGGTAGAATGAATACTACCATTGAAGTAACAGGACCAGATCCTTGCAGGCAGAGGCAATACCCTTTTCCTGCTGAGGCTCTGCCATCTTTAAAATAGACTATAGATTCCCTGCTTCAATGGGGGTAATAAGGCCATGTGTTTTGACTGTCAACTCACCTATTTGGCCTGTCTGAAAGCCAAATGGAGCTTGGAGACTTACAATTGTCTACAGAAGGCTCAATCAGACAACCCCAAGCTGTTCACCTACAGTGGCATCAGCCCCTGATATCCTAAAAATGCTGACCCCAAACTGTATATGGTTCACCACTTTGGATTTTTCCAATGGGTTTTGGTCCTTACCGCTGGCTGAAGACAGCCAGTACAAATTTGCCTTCACCTTTGAAGGACGACAGTTCACGTGGAGATGCCTGCCACGGGGATTTCATAACAGCCCCTCCCTCTTTCACCTACACATGAAAGATGAATTACAGGGATTTTCAACCCCTGAATGTCTACTGTAGATGACTTGCTTTTGACAACCGACACAAATGAAGAACACTTGGTTCTGCTAGAAGAACTACTGACTATCCTACAGAAGTCAGGCCTCAAGTGTAACCCTTCTAAAGCACAATTGTGCCAGAAGGAGGTTCTCTTCCTAGTGCTCCACATAACAGAAAAAGGAAGAAGCCCTGATACTAACAAGATTAAGGGACTGCAGGATTTACCCCTGCCAACCAGTGTAGGAACACTGTGACATTTTCTTGGTATGGTAAACTACTCCAGAGATTTAATTTGTGACTTTGCACAAAAGGCCACACCTCTGTATGAGTTACTGAAAAAAGGATGTACCATGGACATGGGGTCCATTTCATACCAAAGCTGTAACCAGTTTGAAAGAATCACTGGCAACAGCCCTAGCATTGATTAACCCTAACCCAGCTTTAGGGTACCATCTGGAAACTGCTACATCAGCTACAGCAATTTCAGCAGTTTTAGCACAAAAATTCAATGGACATATCAGGCCTATTGCCTATGCATCTCAGATGCTTTCTCCAGTAGAGCTAAAATACAACCCTTGTGAAAGGAATCTTTTGGCCACATATTGGGCAGTGAGACACTTTATGTATATACCCTCAAAATCAGATATCCTCAGTTCTGGGGTGTCCATCATCATAAATTGCATGCCAAATAACATAACTTTTGTTTTAGCTTAGTTCAAAACTATAGTATTTAAAGTAAGCGAATAACAGATGGCACCAAAATCCTTTTCTAGGGAACAAGAAAGTTCAGACACAGAATTTGACCGAGCACAAATTACAAGGTTATCTGCATAAAGCAGTGATTCAATAAACTTACAAACTCCAGGAAGCTGATTAATAAAAATAGAAAATAACAGGGGTCCTAAAATGGACCCTTGAGGCACACCACAACTAATTGGCAAAACATCAGAAACCACAGAACCTACTTGAGCAAATTGACACCTGTTACTCAGATAATCATAGAAACAAGAAATAGCAACATCAGAAAACCCCAGATATTTCAATTTTATGCAGCCCAAACCATACTTAATTAAATCAAAAGCCTTGGTTAGGTCCACGAACTCCTCCCCAGTCATCAAACCCATGTAGGATGGTGTTCATGAACACAACCAAGGCTGTGCCCATATCAAAGTGCTTACGGAGCTCATGTTGTTGCCTTGACAACAAATCATGGGTAAGCAAATAGGCATCAATTTGCTTAGCCACTAAACACTCAAGTAGTTTGCTAATGGGATTTGGCATTGATATTGGCCTATAATCATCCATGGAAGCAGCACAGCTTTTTTTGGAATTAGAACCACCTTAGCTTTCTTCCAGGATAGGAGAAAAACACCTATAGCCAATGGCATATTAAAAATATAAGGGGATCCATAATAAAGGGGATAGCTAATTTTAAGAAGCAGGCATCCAACCCTTCCCCACAGTCAGTCCCTTTATTTGGGAGAGACAGCAGAAGATGAAAAACTTCATTTGATGTTACTTCCTTAAACAAAAACCTTGGTCCATCTACCAAAGGAACAGAGAAAAAGGATTTAGTATTACCAGTCTGAGGGAAAAAATATCTAAACTTAGAAAGATCTGAAAATTTAAAATTCAACAATTTAACAATTTTGGACAAGTCACAAATTTCTTTGTTTAATTCCTGGATGCCAGATTTTGATTTAGGAGAAAGTAAAGAATTTATGTTATTCTAAAACTTCTTTGGATCTGCCCAGCTATCTTCAAAGCAATCCCTGAAATAAGCTTTTTTAGCATTTCTAACAGTTTGAGAGACTAAATTCGCAAGTACACGGTAGAGATCCATTGAAATTCTACTGAGCGATAATTTAAATCTAGTCCAAGCACTATCCTGTTCCTTAATTAATTTCTTAATGCTGGGACCAAACCATCCAGTAGGAGAACCTCTGCACAGAAAGGTACACAAAGGGAAAAGGGATTATTGAATGGGAAGAAGTTGGCTGCTAAACAGATCTAGTGCCATGTCCACATCTGGAATACATTCAAGAAATGAACCTCAAAGAAGACTATAACAGGGAATAATCTATACTTTTAAATGATCTAGTCTGAAACACAGAAGGAGGGGGTTTAAGACAACGAAAATCTAGGACACAAAAGGTGGCCATGTGGTCACTTACAGAAGCAGCCACGACACCAGAGGCCCTTACTCTCCCCACTCTATTAGTTAAGACCCAATCCAACAGAGAATAATTCTGTGAGATGGGATTGAGACGAGTAGGCACATTTATACACTGAGTCAGTCTGTAAGAGAGAAGAAGAGATTCAAGCCCCATGGTGTCATTAGACCTCCAATTCAAATTCATATCTCCAACAACAGAATCACTCTGCTTTAAATAAACTTCACAAGCATCCAAGAAATGTTTAAGCCCTTGAAGACCACATTGAGGGAGATTATACAAACAGCCCACATTTAATTTCTTCTTTCTTCCAAGAACAAATTGCAAAACCAACCAATCAGTATCACAATCCAAATCCTCATTAGACCTTAAAAAATTAATCTCTAAATGATCGCTATAATAAATCAAGACCCCACTACCCTTTTTTCAACCTCTATGATATATCCTAAAAATGTTATAACCCCAATATGACACACATTATCAGGCACCCCCTACTTCAACACATTTCTGATAAAGCAACAATATCAGACAGATGTTTGTTGTTTAATTGCTTTCAAGTTTGAACACTATTTCTTTTTGAAACAAGCCAGCCAATGCACAGCTGCACCATCTACCAGGCCTGCAATCATCTAAGGACTTATGGTAACTGGGTACTCAGGGTAAAGTATATGAGACTACAGGGTTTCATATCGAGTCTGGGGAACAGGTACCAGTGGTGGGTAACAATAATGAAATGTGTTCCACCTGATTAAGACAGTTTAGATAGCCAGGGCTCTGGGTATAAAATGTTGGTACAAAGTGATTACTTCTTCTAGTTTAACTGGTATCTACCCATCTGGAGGGTATTCACCAGCACAAACCAAAAATCCAAATCTAATCAAATGTACATTTTGTTAATAAAAGATAATAATCACTGCATAACCTCTATTCCTTTGTTTCTCCATTTCTAATTCCCTATGTGCCCTAAATAAATATTGTTTTTGTTGTTTGCAAACATTGTTGTTATCAGCATATTATTTAAGATGGTCTTTAATTACAAAAAATGTCTGAAATGTGGGGAAATGTTATTGGGTCATGTGTTAGATTAGCTAATGGTAATAGTGGGTGGTATGACTTCCCAAGGGGTTTTACCAGGCAACAGATAGCCCACTTAACAGGTATAATCTGGGTGCAGGCACTACACAAATGTAACAGTATATACAAGAACCAAATTAAAGTAAGTTTGGGAACCCAGACCCCTCAATATTGTGGCCAGGTAAGGCAGGGGTAGTAGCCCTTGGAGTAGCACTGTCAAGGAGTTAGACACATTTGGGGCAGTATTTGAAAAATGACAGCTGTAGTGTAATGAGGTGTTATGATAAAATAGCTGTGTTGAAAATTTAGCAGCAAAATATTGAAAAATACCAAAGTTATGCACGTGCTTATAATAAATACAATGGACGCATGTAACTCAGGCATATTCAGGAATTTTCTCAACAAATTTTCAACATGCCCTTTTGAGGACCCCACTTCATGAGCACTGGCACTGGGTTTTCATTAATCCATCCCAAAAGTTGATTTTGCTTTGCATCCATGCCATTCTACATCACAGGTGTGAAAACATGTTTAGGGCAGGATGTGAAAAATGACAGCTATACAGTTCATGAGGAAGTATGAGAAACTGGCAATGTTGAAAATCTGGAGAGAAAATATTAAAAATTGGCAAAGTTATGAGCCTGCATAGAAACTGTGCAATCGATGCTCATAACACAGCCCTTTTTGGATTTACTGCACCAGATTTTCAACATGGGCTTTTTGGGACTTCCCATCATGAACATTGGTGCTGTCATTTTGTTATTTTGTCCTGAAAGTTTATTCTGCCCAGTGACTGTGAAATCACCTTTTGGTCCTAAGATGACAGTGACAGTGTTCATGAGATGGGGTCCAATAAAGCCCATGTGGAAAATTTGCGAAAAAATGTTGGGAAGTGCCAGAAACATCAACATAAGTTCAAAACACCATAGACAGCCATTACCGTGCTTACCTTGATTCTTCAGTTCACTGTTTGGCTCTGAGGAGTACAGGCATGTCTCTGTCCACAGAAGATCACAGCAACTTACCTCTGCAGGTAAGTATGGGGTAAGGGGGGTGCAGGGAGGTCAATGTACAGAGGGTAGGGATGGAGGAGGGGGATGGGGAGACAACAAGGCATTGTTATCACTTTTACAGATGTTTTTTAATAAAAAGATGTTGGGGGACTGTTTTCTTTATTTCAAGCATACATTTGCACAGTACTGGTGGTGATGGAGGGGACATGATATAACTGGGAACACTGGAAGTGGGCTCCCAAGTGTCCCACTTGTTGGGTGGCTACTGCTGACACAAGTATTGAGCACCCCATTTTCAGATGTGTTTTTTTTTTCTGTTGTGGACACTGGGAGTGGGCTCCCCAGTGTCCCACACTGGTGGAGGGCTCCTCTAGTGTCAACATGGGGATTGGGCAGCCCATGTTGGCAAAAAAAATTCTTAATTAATAATCCTATTTTCAGCTCTCGACTTAGGATCCTACTTCATATTTCGGCATACGAAGTAGGATCCTAGGTCGTACTATGCGGATATGAACTAGGATTTAAATGATTTGATTAAACACATTTTATGGGCATATTTCATCCTGTAAAGTGCGGAACGCACCAAAGGGGATCCCATCAAGCAAGCTACATGTGTTGGTTACTTGCCAGATTATCATTTTGGGAGGTTTCCAAATTTTTTCGGGGGGCATAACTGAAAACACGATGGTGGCCATATGAAATAGGAATTTCTCCATATGGAGCAGGATTTCTACTTTGTTTCATACAGTTATCTTGAAGTGCTTACTGATCATGCTCAGAAATGTTTTTTTCTCAAAGTTTTAAATTGGAATAACTTGAAAACTGTTTAATATTTTTCACCAGACTAGCAAAAGGCACATCTTTAGGGTAGTCCCTTTCTACCCTGAAAATTTCACACCCAAAAACCAAATCCTCTGGACTGTAGAAAAGTTCAAAGAAAACTCCCTGCCAGCCCAGTGGCGCTGAGGGTTGAGGCACTGAATGCCACACCTCACACCACACTGGCAACCTGGGTTAAGAAAAGAGCCCAGATCATAGGGTGCTGGCAGAGGAGGACTAGGATCGAGCATTCGTTGACTGCTCTCCTAGTCCTGGGGTGGGTCTGGGAACAACCATCACATGGCAGTGACATCTGGGAACACCCAGAGGTACTACCAAGTGTGGTGACAGTTGGGGGGGAATGCGGTGGATGTTGGCATACAGTTCCTGATGTCATTGCACGTGCACATTCCCGTGGGTGAAAAATTGAAGGAAAAATGCTGGGTGTGACTGTGCAGCTTGATGGCCGCACCCTGAGCTGCCCAGAGGACTTACGAGGAGTCCCGTCAGGGAGGATCCGGGACTGTCCTGGCTGGGAGTGGCAATGGGGCCTTCCAGCAGGATTGCATGACGGCTGTCACAGACCTTTCTGGGTGTGGTAAGAGCCACCCAACTGCCTGGGTGGATAGATCTGGCAGCTGGATGCCTTAAGCTGGACACACTGCAGAGGAAGTAAAAAGCAGCTGTGATAAAAAAAAAGAAAACTCCCAGCAAAGTCAATGAGCGAAAACATGTTTTTTTTTTCACCTCTCCATAATGAAGAGACCACATATCTGACTGGAACAGTACTTGCAACATCAAGAGAACTGCCCCACAGAAAGGCGCATACCACATTTTGTGTTAATCTGTTTAACAGTTGCACAGTTACTGAAGTGCAAAATTCTGAGTTTAAAACTGAACTGAATACTCAACCCTAACTATAGGGGTGAGTCTGCACCCCATGAGATATATATATCCCGAAGGCATGATTGAAATATACAGTGCTCATGAGGCAGGAGTGAAAATATTTGTCATATTCCATGATCTGAACATCATGTGTCCTATTTACACAACGGGGCATCACTGTTGCAAAATGTACAATTTGCGTGGCTTGCATGGGGTTAGCGCAGGTTTTGGGGGTGTAATAAATGGCATTTATTTTAACTCTTCTGATGTCATCAGGATTTATTTCACTGCCATGAAAATAACATGCTTTATTTTACTGGAATATGTCTCACCACCATTGTATGTGTGCATATATATATATATATATATATATATATATTTATATATATATTTAGTTTTTGTTGACTGGGTAAGTACACTAGACAAATCCTGCCTATTTTCAGCACAACCTGGGGGGAGGGGGATACAGATGAATGCCAACTGACCTTGAACCAGATTAACCTGTTGGTGGTATTTTTAGTGATAGATATATAGATACATATAGATAAATATATAGATATGTAACAGATAACCCACTCTAGGGTGTGGGGTCACACTCAGATAAATGCATAAATGCATGCCTTGGTGTGCATTGTGACACATGAGGCCACAGGCTGAGTGCATTCAACCACCCAAGGCATGCTAATATCAAAGTGCGACTGTACACCCCAGAGTGGATCATCTATCTTATAAAATAGCCACAAATATGGGGGGGGGGTAAGTAGTCCCTACGTGGCCCAAATAATTGTTTCATTGGTAGAGTATTTGGTTGATGCTGCCATAAGTTTAATGGGTTTAAATTGTTGATAAGGGTTATCTGATTGATCCTGCCATTTTCTGTTTAATGGGCTTTCACTTTCTGCTGCAATGTAGTGTGACCGAGCACTGTCACTGCTTGTTACTTGCTGCCAGAAGTTTAAGCGTCACTCAGTTGAAAAAGTAAAAAAAAAAAAAGGTTTTTTTTTTTCTGTTTTATTCCTTCTCTGAAAAAAAATGCTGCCATCTGTAAAGGGAGAAGAGCAACCAAGGTTCACTTTCACTTCTAACATTGAAACATAGTGTGACCGAGTGTGCTCAGTCTCAAAAAGTAACATACAGGAACATGTTCAAAGTATGTCACTCTTGGTTCAGAACTGAAGTAAAGTGTGTGTTTTCTCTTTTTTTGTATTCTGCTTTCTGCAAAAGAAGCTGCCAACTGAAGTGAGAGGACAGCAAGTGCAGAGTGAGGCAGTAGGCAGCTTCAGAGAGATAGACACAAGGCAGAGTGACCATTGCAATAGCAACACTTGCTCTGTCTTGTGTCTATTTTCTGAAGACGTCAACTGACTCACTCTGCACTTGCTCTGCTCTCGCTTCAGTCGGCAGCTTCTTTTGCAGAAACCAGAGCAAAAAAAAAAAAGAGAAAACAGACACTTTACTTTAGTTTTGATCTAAGAATGATTTACTTTAAACATGTACTCCAGCGAAAGTTGGGCAACCCAGCACAGTGAGCAAAGAAAAAATTACCTTTATGCTAGGTCACATTAAAAAGCAAGTTTATTAAATAATAAAACCAACTATCAGGAAATACAAGCCACAGCAGCACCCCACGTGCTCATGCAGACGTACGTTTCACATCACAGATGCTTTGTCAATGCAATACTTTAAACATGTACCTGTATGTTACTTTTGGAGATTGAGCATTCTCATTCATGCTGCGTTTCAATGTTAAAAGTGGATGTGCTCCATGGTTGCTCTTCTCCCTGTACAGTCAGCAGCTTTATTTTCCTCAGTGAAGGAATAAAACAGAAAAAACACTTTTTTTTTTAACTTTTTTAACTGAATGAGGCTTTTTTGAAACTTCTGACAGCAAGTCACTTACAAGCAGTGACAGTGCTCAGTCACTTTGCATTACAGCAGAAAGTGAAAGCCCTTGTACATGGAGCTACTGTGAAAACAGCAGGATCAACCAGATAAGACTTTTAAATGACATTTTATTAAAAAGTATGGTAGATTCAAATATATCTTGTGTACGCTGGGGGACTGCTGTATTGATTTGTTATTTCAATTGATGCTATCCTATTTGTGGCAGCCTGCCTGTGCTATGTGTGTGTCTGTATGTTTTTTTTTGTGTGTGTGCGTGGCAGCCATTCTGTGCCAGGTGTGGCATGATCTCACTACTGTTGAGAAGGTTCTGAGCACTGGAAGGGGGCTGTTAAGCAGTACAAGCATGAGGTCATACTGTGAGGAATATGGTTGTTGTGGTATAATGCACAGTCATGTGGCATTTTTGACCAATCAGGATATTGGATTATCTGTGATTTTTTTCTTTCCCATTTTATATATATATATATATATATATATATATATATACTGTATATATTCATTGTAAAAAACTCCATTAATGCATCATTTAGGGTTGCTTCCACACCCACAAAAGTCTGGAAATTTGATGTTAGGGTTACCAACCCTACCCCTCCCATATCCCCCACCATCCAAAGACCAACAGGCACTGGGGTGTGCCTTGGGGTCGTCGGCCCTAATATTCACCCCATTCCATCAGTAAACAAGCTCAGATGGTACAGTATAGGAGAATGGGGTGAGAGTTTGGCCTGGTGACCCCATGGCACACCCCAATGCCTGCTGGTCTGTGGATGGTGGGTCTGTGTGGGAGGGGTAGGTCATTTAACCCTAACATCGAATTGCCAGACTTTTGTTGATGTGGAATCAACCCTAACTGATGCATTTACAGTTTTTTGCAATGACTTTCTCTTCTTTTTGAGAAAGTGAAATGTTATTCATATGGTATCCATCGATGGGAGCACTGGCCCACCAGGCCTTGTGCTCCCACCCATCAGTGCAGAGGCATAGTGAAGGAGGGACCTGTGCTCCCAGTTTCACATAAAAGGATGCATATTTGTGAGTGTGGGCCCTCTGGACCCTGGGCTCCCACCTACCTGTATGTATAGAAACATAGTGCAGGAGGGCCCTGTGCTTTTAGTTTTGCAAAATCATATCCATAGGTGGGAGCATGAGCCCTCTGGACCCTGTGCTCCCACCCAGCCAAGAGTGCAGAAGCATAGCATAGGAGAGCCCAGTACGCTCAGTTTAACATAAACAATATGCACAGTTGGGAGCATGGCTCCCACCTACCCAAAAATACAGACACATAGCAGAGGCCTAGATGCATTCCAAGTATCCCTTGTAAAGCTAAATTGCCAAGATCTCAGTAACCATACAAACTGCAAAAAAAATTATTCTGCAGCTGTATTCATGACATAGCCAGGCACTTAGTGAAAAATCCATATCTCAAACCTTTTTCAAGATATAGGTACCAAAATGTGCCATGGGTGCCACAATGTTATCCTAAGGGAAAATTCATAATTCAGAATGCTGTGACTCTGGAACCAGTGCAAATTATTGCACCAAACCAGCAAAAGGTACATCTGTGCTGCAAGGGCTTGGAACCCTGCAAATTACGGACCAAAAGTCCAAACCATGTAGTGACAATGAGGTGGCAAAGATACTGTGGTTTTGGTGGATGCCACAATGTTGTTCTAAGGGAAAATATTTCACATCTTTGGAGTACTGTAAGTATGGAACCGATGTAAATGTTTTCACCAAACTATGAGAAGGCACATCTGTGGTGCAAGGGCTTGCCAACCAGTACATTGTAGCCCAAAAGTCCAAACAATGTAGTAGCAGTGAGGTGGCAAAGAAACTATCATTTGGGGGATTGTACTGTGGCAAATTGCAGAAGTATGTCATAAACTACAATAGTATAGTGCAACATTTTCACAAATTTGCAAATGTTTTGTACTTGTACTGTCGCAAATTTTGAGAGTACAAATGGCCAGATCAAAATAAACATATTTCTGGGTCTTTTTTAAAACTTGTGATGCATGGATGCTGTTCCTAGCAGCCCTTTTAGGTAAACAAAACAGTTGGTGTTTACCTGGGACAATAGTTTTTAAACTATGATGTTTTTCTCCTCCTCTAACTGAAAACAAGATGGCAGCAGCACAACAGTACCGAGGGCATATGCAACAGTAAAATGTGCTGTCATGGATGAATCTGTCACTGTCACAAGGAACATATATATTTTTCCCCATAGCATATAAAAGGAAACTTTAAAGTGTATTCACTTTTGAATGGATAAATATTTTTCACCAAAGCTTCAAAAGGCAGTGCCCTGACCCAGTCCCTATATACCCTGAAAATTTCAAACCAGAAGGACAAACCATTCAGGTTGTGGAAATGAGCAAAGAATTTGCAAAAGATGAGGAATTTATACACTTTTTGATGCTCTGCAGCTCCTCAACCACAAATCCAACAGGAACGAAAATTTCCAGATACAAACATCCATTATACAACACTGCACATGCCACATTTCAGGTGAATCAGATGAACAGTTGTGATTTTATTAAGGTGCAATATTTTGGGTTTAACATTGAAGTGGTCATGCAACCCTAACTATACCTGCTCTCTCTCTCTCTCTCTCTCTCTCTCTCTCTCTCTCTATATATATATATACAAATAATTGTAATTGGAGACTCAATAATAAAATATACTGATAAGTACATATGCTGGGGTGATAAGGCCAATACAATGGTCAATAGTTTTTTATAGGCTGGTGTGCAAGATTTAATAAATATGATGGACAACATTTTCAAGGGGGCAGGTGAAAACCCACTGGCAATAATTCTTGTGGGAATAAACAACCTAAATAGGAAACCATTACCATTACTACAAGGAGGTCATGGAAAAGGCAAGGAGAAAAAGAGCTGCCTTTAGGAAATACAAGACAACAGGGAGGGAGGGGGGAGGACAGGGAGGAGTACTTGACGGAATCGAAGGAGGTGACAGGGGCAGTAAAGAGAGTCAAAGCATCTACGGAACTCAGGCTGGCACAAGGCATTAAGAAGGGGGAGAAGGACTTCTTTAGGTACATCAGGGAGAAAAGGCTCTGTAAGGACCACATAGTAAGGATTAGGAAGGAGGGGGGTTGGGTGGAAGCAAGGTGCTATAAGGCAGAAGCACTAAATGAGTACTTCTGTTCAGTATTTACTAAAGAGAAGAGGGGGGTGACACCCAAGGGGGGAGAAATGGCAGAAACAGGGGGGGAAGGGATGACAGATGGGAAATCATGGAGGGCAGAGTTCGTAAGGGTTTGAAGGCACTGAGGGTGGACAAGACGCCAGGCCCAGATGGCATCCACCCCAGGGTACTGAAGGAGCTGGCAGAGGTCCTTGCAGAACCTTTGGCAGACCTATTTAATGCCTCACTACATTCGGGGTGTGTACCTCAGGACTGGAGGATGGCTCATGTGGTGCCCCTCCACAAGAGTGGCCCCAAGGATGAACCGGGAAACTACAGACTAGTGAGCCTCACATCCATTGTGGGTAAGCTAATGGAGACTATATTGAAGGAGAGGCTGGTGGCCCTCCTAGAGGCCAAAGGACTACAGGACAGCAGACATCATGGCTTCATATGGGGCAGATCCTGCCAAACCAACCTGGTGGAGTTCTATGACTGGGTAACTAGGCAACTGGACAGGGGCCATGCAGTGGATGTCCTGTATCTGGACTTCAGTAAGGCATTCGACTTGGTGCCGCATGGAAGGCTGGGAAGTAGGTTAGTAGGCATGGGGCGGGTGCAAAGCTGGTGAGATGGGTAGGAAACTGGCTTCAGGGAAGGCAACAGAGGGTGGTGGTGGGTGGGGAGCTCTCACATCCAAGGGTAGTGACAAGCGATGTTCCACAGGGCTCAGTGCTGGGACCAGTGTTGTTTGGGATATTCATTGCGGACATATCATGGGACATCAAGAGCAAGATCAGTCTGTTTGCTGATGATACCAAGGTAGAAGCAATGGTGGATGACCTAGGGGGATGGCAGGGGTTGCAGGATGATCTGGCAAAGCTTGAAACCTGGTCAGACACCTGCCAACTGGGGTTTTATGCCAAAAAGTGCAAGGTGCTGCATTTTGGGATGAAGAACCCAAGAGGAGTTACCAGCTGGGAGGAGTGCAGCTATCCCAGACAGAGGAGGAGAAGGATCTGGGGGTGATCATTACATGGTCAATGAACAACTCAGCACAATGTAGGAAGGCAGCTGCAAAGGCCAACAAAATGCTGTGTTGTATTGCAAGGAGTATATCCTCGAGGAGGGAGGAGGTGATTCTGCCACTGTATAGGTCATTAGTTAGACCGCACCTGGAGTACTACGTGCAGTACTGGCGCCCATATCTGAAGAGGGACATTAAGTTACTGGAGGGGGTGCAGCGCAGTGTGACAAAGATGATCAAGAGGCTGGGGACTTATCATATGAGAGGAGGTTGAGGGAGTTGAACATGTACTCACTAGAGGACAGGAGGGATGGGGGGACATGATTGAAACCTTTAAGTACATGAAAGGAATAAACAAGACAGGTACAGAGGGGTTGTTCAAAGTAAGAGAGGGGAGGGACACCAGGGGCTATGATATGATAATGGAGGGAAAAAGGTTCAGGAGGGAGATGAGGAGATACTTTTTTACAGAGATGGTGGTGGCTGGGTGGATTGCATTACCTGCAGAAGTGGTATCCAGTAGAACTGTGGACTGCTTCAAAAGGGGATGGGACAGGACAAGGGGAAGGGTTAATGAAGGGGAAGGGTGGAAGGAAGGGGCAGCTGCAGAATAAGAGGTGCTAGCTGCACATTCGAGCAGACTTGATAGACCTCTAGGCCTTTATCTGCTGGAAAATTTCGTATATTCCTATGTTTGTAAGGACTATATTAAGTTAGCAGATAAACTAGCTGACAAGGGCTGTGAAACTGTTTTCTCAGAAATCTTGCCAGTACATAGAGACTCAGTTTACAAACAGAAATGTATTAGCCTTACCAATGCATGGTTAAGAAGTAGAAGAAAATGGGCACAGTAGGTCAGTTACCATTTTATGATGCACTGATTTAATAACAGGTATGGTCTTTATTGTAACAATGGCCTACACCTGAGCATTAAGGGCACTAGGTTATTGGGAATGCATTTGAGGAGGAGGGAACTAAATGGCACTTTAAACTAATAAGGAAGGGGATGAATTAGTCTCATCATATAATATGTCTAAGAACCAGAGCTCCAAGAGAACAGCTAGGAAAATGTATCTAAATGCAAGAAGCTTAAATAAAGATAAGATGGATGAGCTGCAGCACTTAATGAGTGATGAGGTAGATATCATAGGTGTTACAGAGACCTGGTGGAATGGGGATAGTAACTGGAATAAAGAGGTCCTGAGATACCAGATAAATAGTAAGGATGGGGATAGAAGTAGAGTAGCCTTATTTTTGAAGAACGACATAGAATGTTTAGCCATTGAATCTATCGATAACATAGGTATTATTGATGTACTCTGGGTAGAAATCAAGTGCTAAAAGGAAAGAAATTTAAATTGACAATATCCTATAGACCACCTGATACGTCGGTATAAGATACTGAAGTATTCATTGAGCACTTGGCTGCTGTAGCTGAGAACTGTAGCTGAGAACTGTGATTTAGTGGGGATGAGCATTTAAACTAGCAAAGGGGGGTGGCAGGCCAGCAAGGATGATACCTACTTGCTCACCCCCCACAGCTAGTAATGGAACCAGTGAACCAGAGGAGTGGCTATCTCTGCAAAGCAGTGTGCAAAAGATGGAGATTAGTGTCCAAAAGGTGGATAAGCAGAAAAGGGGCAAAATTCAGCAGAAGGGCAGACAGCAAGGAGAACCAGGGATAAATGACAACCAAGGAAGGGGCTGGTAGAACAGTGAAGCAGTCTAGGAGGTCAAATCATGGAAAGCCATGTGTGCAAATGCCAGGAGCCTTAGCAACAAGATGGAAGATCTGGAGGCTGTCATGGTACAGTCAGACCTGGACATTGTGGCCATCACTGAAACCTGGTGTAATGATAACCATGACTGGGAGATGGCCATACCTGGCTACAACATATTCAGAAGAGACAGAGCAGGCAGGAAGGGAGGAGGAGTGGCACTGTATGTGAAAAATGACATAAGGGCCACACAGATCCAGGAGGAACAAAATGGGGGAGAGATACTGTGGGTTAAGCTGGAAAGGAAAATGGGGCCAGCCATCCGCACAGGTGTGGTCTATAGATCACCAGCCCAGGAGGAAGAAACAGATAGGAGCTGATGCTAGCCATCCAAAGGATGGCAGACAAGGGTGAGGTAGTACTGGTTGGAGACTTCAATATACCAGACGTGGACTGGAACATCCCAGCAGCAGCATCAACTAGGAGCAGATTTATCCTGGACTCCCTTCAGGGTGCCTTCCTCAAGCAACTGGTCATGGAACCAACTCGGCAGAAGGCAATACTGGACCTTGTGCTCACAAACAGGGACAGTGTGATGGGGTAACAGTGGGGGAGCACCTGGGTAACAGTGACCACCAGTCATTGTGGTTTGAAATCACAGAAAGAGCAGAACCAAACCACACAAAAACACGTATCCTGGATTTTAGGGGGGCAGACTTTGGGAAAATGGGGAGATACTTGAAAGAAGCATTAAGGGGAATGGGACAGGAATCAGGGATTGAGGAACAGTGGGCAGTATTTAAAATGGGGATTATAAGAACAACAGAATTATGCATTAAGCAGGTTAGCAAGAGGAAAAGAAAAGGAGACCATTATGGTTTTCCAAAGAGGTAGCAAAGAAAGTGAAAGCCAAAAGATTGCATTCAGGCAATACAAAAAGACACAGGCAGAAGGGGATAGGGAGAAGTACCAGGAGAAACAAAGGGAGGCAGGGAAGTCAGTAAGGAAGCCAAAGCTCAGACAGAAGAACACATTGCAAAATCAGTGGTTAAAGGGGACAAAACCTTTTACAGGTACATAAGTGAAAAAAGAAGGACAAAGGGAGGGATAGTGAGACTGAAGGGGGAGGATGGGAGCCGCGTGGAGGATGACAACAGTAAAGCTGACATATTGAACAGGTATTTCTGCTCAGTCTTTACTAAGGAAGAGGGGGGTAATGGGTCTGAAGGGAGTACAAGGGGTGAGAATGGTGCAGAAATGGACACAAGTCCCTTTACACGAGAAAGGGTCCTGAAGGAACTGGAAGTAATAAGAGCTGATAAAGCAATGGGGCCAGATAGGGTGCACCCCAGGGTCCTTAAAGAACTAAGAGAGGTGGTGGCTGAACCTCTGGCTATCCTGTTCAGCCAATCACTGGAAACAGGGGAGGTACCCAAAGACTGGAGGACAGCAGATGTAGTCCCCTTATACAAAAGTGGGAACAAAGAGAAGCAGGGAACTACAGACCAGTCAGCCTCACCCCGGTAGTGGGAAAGATCATGGAAGCACTACTGAAGGAGAGATTGGTGGAACATCTGGTTGTCAATGGACTACAGGACCCAAGGCAGCATGATTTCACCAGGGGAGGTCATGTCAGACCAACCTCATTGAATTTTTGACTGGGTGACTAGGAGGTGGATCAGGGAGGGCAGTGGACATGGCCTATCTGGACTTCAGCAAGGCCTTGACACTGTGCCACATAGAAGACTACTACACAAACTGGGGAATATGGGTGTGGGCAGGACAGTAGTGTGGTGGGTAGGTAACTGGCTGGGTGGCAGGACACAGAGGGTGGTGGTAAATGGCTGTCACTCCACGGAGGAAGAGTGACCAGCGGGTACCACAGGGATCAGTGCTGGGACCGGTCCTATTCAACATCTTCATCAGTGACATTGCACAGGATATAGAAGGCAGAATTTCACTGTTCGCTGATGACACAAAGCTCTGTAACAGAGTAGACACAGAGGGTGTAGACAGAATGAGAAGGACCTGCAGAAACTTGAAGAATGGTCAAGGGTTTGGCAGTTGAAATTCAATGCAAAGAAGTGCAAGATAATGCATAGGGCACAAAAACCCTGGCACAATATATCAGTTGGGGTGAGATATAGCATGCACCAAGCAGGAAAGGATCTTGGGGTTGTCATCTCTGATGACCTCAAGGTAGGGAAACAGTGTGACAAGGCATCAGGTAAAGCAAATAGGATGCTGGGATGTATAGGCAGGGGCATCACCAGCAGGAAAAGGGAGGTCATAATTCTGCTATACAAGACACTAGTGAGGCTCCCACCTGAGTACAGTGTACAGTTCTGGAGACCATACCTACGTAAGGACATAGACAGGGTAGAGAAGGTTCAGAGGAGGGCAACAAAGATGGTGCATGGGTTGCATCACAAGTCCTATGAAGACAGGTTGAAGGAACTGAACATGTACTCCCTGGAGGAGAGGAGGAGAGAGGGATATGATAGAGACATACAAGTATCTTACAGGGAGGAACAGGGTGCAGGAAAACACTATTTTAAGCGAAAAAGATGTTTCAGGACTAGAGGGCATGGGATGAAGTTGGAGGAGGACGATTCAGAGGAAACATGAGAAAGAATTTCTTCACAGAACGGGTGGTGGACAAGTGGAACACCCTGCCAGAGGAAGTGGTGGGGGCTGAAACAATCATGGGATTTAAGAATGCATGGGATAGACATAAAGGAATTCTAGAGGTCAGGGGTAAGGGGAAATAGACTTCTAGGAAAACAAACTGAACTTACAAGCTCAAATGGGCAGACTAGGTGGGCCATAGGCCCTTATCTGCCGACACTGTCTATGTATCTATGTATCTATGTATCTATGGGTGATTTGAATTTACCAGGTATAGGCTGGATAGGAAATGCTTCAAATAATTAATTTGGAAACAGAGTACAATCAACCCTGGTATCAGTTGGTTTAGAACACTGCATTAATTTACCCACCCACGGTGAAAATGTTTTCACCGTGGGTGGGTAAATGTTTTTAGTAGATGGGTAGATGTTTTATTGGCCAGTGTAAGCACTGATATTTCATATATTACCATAAACCCCCTCTGGGCTGCAGCAATCACAACATACTGTAACTAAATTCAGAATTAATAAAGCCAGAAAACATACTCTGGGTTCGATTACATATAAACAATATAACAAAGCTAATTTTAAAACTATGAGTGAGGAATTAACTAACTAGAACTGGAAGGAACTAACAACAGGATTAAGTGCTGAACACACATGAAATACATTGATTAGTATAATAACACACTAAGAATTCAGATATGTTCCTACTAAGAAACTATATAATAAAAGGGGAAAGACACACTTGTGGTTTACTGGTAGGATCAATAAGCTCATTAAACTGAAGAGAATTAAGTACAGTAAAATGAAAAAGAACCCTATGACTAGAAACATAGCAAGCTATAGAAAGGCAATAAAGGTACTTTAACAGGAAATCAGAAAATCCAGAATTAACACCAAGTTTAGGCTTGCTAACACTAAAAGTAGTATTAAAGGTTTATATTCATATATTAATGTTAAAAGAGGCAACAAAAGAGTCATTGAACCTTTAAACATAGATAATACAATGTATAACAGGCATGAGGATATGGCTAGAGAATTGAATTCATATTTGGGTCAGTATTTAATACTGAAAAGCAAGAATGTAACCTTACCATTGCAAGACAAAACAAGATAAAACTGAGGTCAATTCTAACAGCATTAGTGCAATAGACAATGTACTGTATATAGGAAGTTAAAAAGTCTCATTGTTAGTAAATCAACTGAACCCAATGGTCTACACCAATGACTTCTGAAAGAACTATCTAGTGTACTGGCCCCAATAATAACTGACATAGGTCAGAGATAAATAAATGAAGCTTATGTCCCCTGAGACTGGAGTAGAATGATCAATGTTCCAATTTACAAATAAGGTAGCAAGGCCAATCCAGCGAAATATCTGTCAATCAACTTAACATTTATTGTAGGTAAGCTGACCATGGGTATAATTAAAGATGAGTTACTTAGACATCTGATTGCTAAGGGCCATGATGATAGAATACGATATGGATTCATTAACAATAGGTCCTGCACCACCAATCTGATCAGTTTCTATGACTTTGTGGAGTGTACTATCAACCAGGGTAGGGCAGTGGATGTTCTTATGTTGGACTTTAGAAAGGCATTTGACACTGTGCAGCAAAATTTAGTAATATCTAAATTAAACAAACTAGAAATTGACTTGCCTCTTGTCAAATGGATAAAGAATTGGCTATCGGATAGATCACAGGCAGTGAGAATTAATGGATACATGTCATCTGCCATTAGGGTCACTAGTGGAGTGCCCCAGGGTCAGTGCTGGGCCCACCTCCTGTTTAACATTTTCATTAATGACCTTAGAATACAGAGCGACAATAGGCTAATTAAATGTGCAGATGATGTAAAGCTGGGTGGTATACTGAACGCGGAATTAAATATAAGCAGGCTCGAGCAGGACCTCAAGGCTATTAATGAGTGGGTAAATGTCAACAAGATACAGTTGAGCTTGGATAAATGTACAGTCTTACACTCTGGCAGGAATAATATAAAACAAGCTTATTTTATTCAAGGTAATAAACTGAAATCATCTACCTGTGAAAGGGATCTTGGAGTTTATGTCAGTACAGACATGAAAAACCATAGCCATTGCGAGCACATTGCAAACAGAACAGAACAGATTATAAATTGTGTCTGTAGATCATTCTTTTCTAGGACAGAAAGTGTGCTTCTCCCCTTATACAAATCTTATATTTGACCCTGCCTTGATTACTGTTCCAAGCACTGGAGCCCTTATCTAAAGAAGGATATTAATGTATTGGAAAGATCCCAGAGAAGATTTACTTAACTCATTCCATGATGTAGTGACAAACCATATGAGGCTAGATTTGAGGTATTAGGATTTTGGCACCTTATGCACAGACGTAAACGGGGGAACATGTTGTCCATGTAGAAAATCCTGGAGGATAAATTCTTAATGTAGAAATTAGGACTGGTACATAAGGACCCAAAATATGACTTAAAGGGTCACATGTGTCAAGTAGTTGATATGTTATTAAAAACTGAAATATGGAGGAATGCATACCTCCCTAGATTGATAAAACTATGGAATCAGTTACCAAAGGACTTGATACAGGCACACTGTCTGTCGATTTTCAAGGCCAGATTGGACTATTATATTAGTGACGGTAACACCAGTACCTCCACTGAACAGTGGGGACAACAATTATGGGCCTCATTCTTCTGTTGTCCTACAACAAAAGTATTAACTGAGTTTAATATATGGATTATGAAATTAATAGTATCCTAAAGTATACAATTTTTTTTCAGTAATACTATCACTCCCGAAGTGATAATACCACACTTCGAGAGTGATAATAGTATCGTTCATGTCCTGTACTAGTATCATTCGGGACCTGAATGATAGTATTACCAGCCAACCTCAAGAGCACAAGCCCACAACTCCCCAAATCAGTAACCCTTTTAAATGTCAATCAACCATTGACACTCACAACACAGCTAATCATTGGCCACTCGCTGTCTGTGGGCAGCCATAATGTGTTTCACAACATAGCGGTAATCTTTCACTTAGCAAGAGTGCATAGTGTTCACAGCATCTCCCATTTGTTTCTATATGTAAAAGGACTTATCTGGCCGATCCTGTATTCCCCACGCAAAAAGAAAAAAAAGATAGGCCTAAACAACAGTTTTTTTACTGCCCTGTGTGTGTGAGCGAGCAGAAAGAGATGGAGTGAGGCAGTGGCTGTGTGTGCGAGTGGGAGAGGTAGAAAGACTGAGCAAGGCAGTGCGGCGGTCAGCCAGGACTGATAGAATCCTTCATGGTAGCAGCCGACCACCACAAAAAAACTTGGATCCATATATTTAAAAAAATAAATGATAGTTTAGAGTGTTACCGGTCAGAATACCATCTCATGGTTCAGGACATGTAGGAATCTTTCTATGATATTACTGACCAGTAATACACTCTAAATTATCCATTATTCATTCTCTCTCTCTCTCTCTCTCTCTCTCTCTCTCTCTATATATATATATATATATATATATATTTATTAGAGGCAAAAAACTCTGTTTAATGCATCTGTTAGGGTTGTTCCACAGTGACAAAAGTGAGGAAATTTGGTGTTAGGGTTGAAACCCCTTGGACCCCTCCAGCCCACCCCCCCAACTGGCATTGGGGTGCACATTGTGGTCATCGGCCTTAACTCTCACTCCATCACATGTGTAAAGAAGCAGAGGTATAGGAGAATGGGGTGAGAGTTAGGACCAAAGACCCCAATGCACACCCCAATGCCGGTTGGGGGGTGGGCTGGGGGGTCCAAGGGGGGTTTTCAACCCTAACACTGAATTTCCTCACTTTTGTCACTGTGAAACAACCCTAACTGATGCATTAAACAGAGATTTTTGCCTCCAATTTCCCTTCTTTTTGAGAATGATAACGAGAAATAGTGAATGTAATGTGGCGGCAGAAGGTCCCTGCGCTTCCGCCACGTGATGTCTTGTGACATAATAATAGGAACAGCAACGCAAACAGAAGTGCTAACAGGGGTGCACATGGTAACGCAAGCACAAATGAGAACAGAAAGGGTAATGCATGTTTCATGGAGGAGTGCTTTGGCTACACTGGGGACTGGGAGCCAACCTGGGAGAATATGGCACTCTTTAGGGGACACAACCTGCATACATCCTGGACAGGAACAGCAGTCCTTAGTAGCAGGATTAATGCTACTTGGATAAGCATTTAAAGTAGTTGGAGGGGAGGCTGTAATAAAGAGGATGCAAAAATTGTCCCCCAGATGATGTAGCATTAGTGAGGGACAGTCCGAGGGGAGTAAACACCTTCTGGGCAGGAGCATAAGAAGACAGGGTGGAAACAAAGCAGAGGAAAATGGGGATACAAATCAAGTTCTCCCTCCTCTCCAAAATAATTTCAACAGAGTCCAAACCTGGTTCCAAACAAACCAACTAAAACTCAATGCCAAAAAGACGGTTACCATGTTTTTTGGTTTCAGACAGAAGCTTGCCTTCTTACCAGCTCCCCCTGCGATCACCACACTGTATGGTTTACCCATTGAGTTGGTCTCTAACTTCAAACACCTAGGTATCTGGCTAGATAGTCACCTCGATTTCTCTACCCACATTGAGGCCATTTGCTCCAAGCTGCAGCTCAAACTTGCAGTTCTTTACCACCAAAAAGCCTGCCTTTATCTCCTCACCCAATGTGAAATAGTACTAAAAATGGTCCTGCCAGTGCTGGACTATGCTGACACAGTGTATGACACTGCCCCAGCTACGTCCCTCTCCAAACTGGACACTCTCCTTAACTTCCTTTGCGGATTTGCCACTGCCTCCCCCTATCTTACCCATCACTGCCTCCTATATGCCCCACTCTCCCTCACTCCGTTTTCTCACAGGCAATTTGTCCACTGTGCCTCCCTCATAGCTAAGTATTGGTTTGACTCCCTTCCCCCCATCTCTCACATGGACTTACTCTTGCCAATTCCACTACCTACTCCCTTTGCCCCAGAGACTTGCAAACCTTTCCCATCCCTCATCTTCACTCAGCTGCAGGCCAGTCTGCCTTCTCTTACTGTCTCCCTTTTCTCTAGAACAATCTACCATCTGACATTTGTTTTGCTTCTCCACTCTCTTCCCTTAAAAAAACTCCTTAGAGTCCTCCCCTCCCTTCAGTGCCCAATCTGCCCCAACCTTGCCCGCCTCTTGCTCCTGATCCCTCTTGGACACTTCCCAATATACTCCATTGAGGATTGCTGTGTGCACTCCCCCTCCTATCTTTACAAAGTTTCCCTCATACTTACCTGAGATAACAAGTTCCAGCAGGCTTGAACTGGTTACCCTACTTTTTTAAAGTATCCTAAAACCAAGTCTGTCAGCGCATCTAAGTGCCTTATTTTATTATGTTCCCCTCTGTATATATCATGCTTGCACCTTATTTTTTATCTTGTAAAATTTTTTATCTTGTAAAATTTTTTTTGTAAATTATGTCTACTGTAACCATGCTGAAACTTCTGTGTTGTGATTGTTTTGCTTATACCCGGGTTGCACCTGGAAACGAGCCTCTGCTCAGTATGCCTTTCTCATCACCAATTTTAAATAAATAAATAAAGCAAGGAATAATAAAGGAGTAAAGGAGACAGTGATCAGACAAGGTAAAAAAGGAAGAGGTGGGTCAGGTCGAACTTCTGGGAACTACACAGGCAGGTAGGGTGGAAGAAAGCATGGAAGAATGCAGGGAGGGAGTAAGTTATGGAGAGCTATGTGCACCACTGTAAGGAGTCAGGAAAATAAAATGCCATACCTTGAGTCCATCATAATAGAGGCAAGCCTGGATTTGGTGGTCATAATGGAGTCAAGGTGCGCTGAGCATCACTAGTGGGACATAACCATAGCTGACTACTCACTGTTCAGGAGAGACAGGGCAGAGAGGAGGGAAGGAAGGGTTGCATTATATTTGAGGAACAGAATCAAGGGCAAGGTGGTAGAGGGTCGCCATGAGGAAAGAAAGGGCTGGAGGTGCTGTGGGTCATCCTGGAGACAGGCTCTGGGGCCACTATCCATACTGAGGTAATGTACAGGCCAGTAGCACAGGGAAAGGAGTTGGATAGAGCATGTGGTGACGTCATCATTAGAATGGCAAGTAAGGGGAGGTGCTGCAAGTTGGTGACTTAAGTCTGCCAAGTGTGGAGCAGAGCTTTCCAACAGTGCCTTTAACAAGGAGCAGGGTCATCTCTGACTCCCTTCAAAGGGTTTTTCTGAGGCAGGTAGTCAAAGAACCTACTAAACACTTGGTAGTGCTGGACCTGGTGCTTACCTATAGGGGCAGCATTGCAGACTTCACAGTGGGCTGTCCTGTAAGTACAAGTGATTACCATACAGTGTGGTTTAACAGAAAGGCAGGAGCAGAGGCAAACCACATGTGGATGAGGATTCTGGACTTTAGGAGGTCAGAGTTTACAGAAATAGAAGCCTTCCTCAGAAACTGCCTTGCAGAGCAACAATTGCCAGGGAGTGGTAGAAGCACAGTGGGGATGAATAGAAGAGGGTATCATTAAGGTAATCAGCCTCTATGTAGTGATGTTGCAAAATAAAATTTTGCCAGAGAAATTGCAGCAAAATCAGCAATTTCGCAACGCAAAATGTTTCACGAAACTCTGCTGAAATTTTACCGATTTTGCCAGATTACTGTGTTACAGCTGGATAGAAAGTTAGGAATGAAAATACAGCACATTCAAGAAGTCAAACCAACACATGAACCTGAACAAGGAAAAATCCTTTCACAGCTTCTAAAGATGAATCAAGATTTGGTTAGCAAACTTCGTAATCTTGAGAACACTTGGCAAAGCAGAGTGCTGACAGACACCCAATCTTCAGCACCCCTTCTCCAGCAAAATTCTGCATATACAAACTTAGAGACCATGTTACATATGATAATAGACCAGTTGCAGGATTTCACTGGAAAATAGGCAGCTCAGTGCCCTTAACCACTATTACTTTGTGGTGGTAATATATAATCCCTGGTGTCTAATGATGCCACACACATCCCCATCAGATAACTGGTCCAAATTGAAGAATTCTGCCCCCCCCCCCCCACAGAGATTTACATAAATTTCTCCATCCCAATATATCAAAATAAAAAAATCCTGCTCCCTGGTGTCTAGTGGACCCTCCCACCCCCACCCTCTCATCAGATGGTGCCCCGCTCCCAGTATTCCTGAGTGGGCCACTGGCACAGCCCTCCACTCATCTTCATGGCTGGCAGCCTGACTGAGCACTTCAATGAATGACTGCATGCTTGTACAAGCTTATGCTCATTCATTGAAGTGCTCAGTCAGGCTGCCGGTCATGGAGGTAAGTAATGGGCTGTGCTGGTGGCCCCCATGGGGTACTGGGGGAGAAGGGGGACATTATCTGATGACACGGAGGGAAGGTGGGTGTCCACTGGACACCAGGGAGTGGGGAATTTTTTTTTTATTTTGATACATTGGGATTGGGGATGGTGAAATTTATGTAAATCTCGGCATGGGGCGGATTCTTCAAATTGGGCTGATGATTTGCCTGAGAGGTGGGACCACTAGACACCATGGAAGAAAATGTTATTTTTACTATACTCATTGGGGGGGGATTTATTTATTTATTTAGTTTTGGTTGCCCAGGTAAGTGCACTAGACAAATCCTGCCTATTTTCAGGCACAACCCGGAGGAGGGGGGTACAGATGAATGCCAACTGACCTTGAACCAGATTAAGCTGTTGGTGGTATTTTTAGTGAATGAGGGAAATTTGGCCAGGATACCGGGGAAATTCCCCTAATCTTTTTCAATAATTGCCATGGGATCATAAACATCCACCTGAACTACCACCAATCCAGGCAGATGGGAACTCAGTTTAATGTCTCATCTGAAAGACGGCACCTCAGAAGTGCAGCACCCCTCTCATGCTGCACTACAGTGTCAGTACTGGGATATTAACCCAAGTGCCAGATGTGGGAACTGAACCAACAGCCCTCTGATCTCCCAGCCTCAGAGGTGAGTGTGCTACCTACTGAGTCACTGACACTGACATGGGATGCCAGAAAAAGGCTATATCTTTTACACAATACCTAACGCTGTGGCCTAAAGCTATACCAAAAATGGTGAAATGTCACCAGTGTGTGGTGAATTTCACCATTTCACGGGCAAAATTTTGCACTCTGTGGGTAAAATTTCACATTTGGTACTTGCAAAATATTTCACAGAATGTGTGAATTTAGCAAAATATTTTGTGTGGCAAAATGTGTTAATTTTGCACAACACTACTTTTGTGTGATGGAAGTGAGTAAAGCAGAAGGAAAAAGGAACCAGTATGGTTCTCTAGGGAAGTGGCCAACATGGTGAAGGAAAAAAGGGTGGCAATGAGGAGGTCCTATATAGGGAAACAGAGAGAAAATAGAACAGGAAGGCACAGTATAGCAACAAGAGAAACAGAGGAAGGAAGAAAAGGCAGTGACGGGAACAAAGGCGCAGACAGAGGAAAGAATAGCCAAAAGGGGAGGTAAAAGAAGTAAGACTTTCTTGAGATACATAAGTGAGACACAGTAGGTAAGCAAGGTGAGGAACAGTAAGGATTAAGAGAGTGACATGGGGAGATTGCACAGAAGAGGACCAAGGAAAAGCTGTCATCCTGAAGAAGTACTTCTACTTAGTCTGTAAGACCACAGGCAGCATGGATTCATAGGGGGTGACTAATGCCATATACATCTGACAGTTTTCTTCAACTGGGTGACCTGGGAACTAGATTGTGGAGGGCAGTGGACATGTCCTACCTGGACATTAGCAAGGCCATCAACACTGTGCCATGCAGGACACTAATAAAGAAATTAAGCAGCCTAGAGGTGGCTTCCAAAGTGGTGAATTGGATAAGAAACTGGTTAATGGATAGGCGACAGAGGGTGATGGATAAAAGCACTCACTCTAAAGATGGAAGAGTGACCAGCAGGGTGCCACAGGGCTCAGAACTGCGACCACTCTTCTTTAATGTCTTCATAAGTGACACTACAGAAGAACTGGAATGGAAGGAATGCCTTTTTGCAGATGATGCCAAAATCTGTAATAGGGTGGACACTCAAGATTGAGTAGAGAGAATACATAGAGATCTTGGGAATCTTGAGGAGTGGCAAAAGTGTGGAAATTGGAGATCAAAGCCAACACAATGCAAAAATTATGCACCTAGGGGACAGGAACCAAGGAGTAGAGTGTGGGGGTGGGGATGTACTAGATGTCACTTAGCAGGAAAGAGACCTTGGGACAATCATAACTGATAACTTCAAAGTGTTAGGGCAGTGTAACAAAGCAGTGAGTAGAGCTAGAAGGATGCTGGAGTAGTTAGGGAAGGGTATTTCTAGCAGGATGAAGGTGGTGGTGTTGCCACTGTATCGCTCAATAATGAGACCCCATGTGAAGTACTGTGTCCAGACTTGGAGGCTGAACCTCAAGAAAGGATATAGACAGTGTGGAGGCAGTCCGGATGAAGGCAATTAAAATGATGCAGGGGTTGCACGAGAAGCTGTATGAGGCAAGACTGAGGGATATCAACATGTGCACCCTTGAAGAGAGCTGAGTGAGAAGGTACATGATTGTGGCCTACAAGTACCTCACAGGATTGAACAAGGTTCCGATTGGGAGTTAGTTACACTGTATTTTAAGTGCCATTTAACTCTATTTTAAATTAGAAAGAGTACCAGGACCAGAGAGCATGCAATGAGGCTAGTGGGTGGGACATTTAAGAGGGTTGTGAGGATGTACGACTTCACTAAAAGAGTGGTAGATGCTGGGAACATACTACCAGCAGAAGTGGTGAAAGTGAAAACAGTTGGGAAAGAGCACTTTAAGCATGTGTGGAATAGCCATAGAGGAATATTAGTAAATAGGTTGGGGGGGGGTTGCTTGAGACCAGTTAAGATCTAGGGAGACAGATTAGGCAGGGAAGGTTTTTGCAGATTAGGTCAGTCAAGCGATTCTTTTCTGATGACAAATTTTATCTTTCTATGTTGCTATGTTTCTTGTGCCAGTTGGTGGTCTACTATTCTTTTGCTTCTTCATCTAGCTACCGTTTCTTTGGTGAACAAATGCATCTAACTGCTGCCAGTGGTGTTCTTTGCACTAGTTACCTCCCCTATCCTACAAATCAAATCCCCTTGACTTCCCTTTCAATTGACATGATCATACGCCCACACACTTTGCAGAACATCAGTCACTCTTAGGTTGACTATAGATCATACTCATCAGAATTGTTCTGCAGGCAGGCAAATCACCTTACCTGCACTACCACCATGACCCTACAATGCCCTTCCACCATACCTGTGACAGTGATGCCCAGCATCATGCTCCATCATGATGGAAAATATCCAGATTCTTCTATCACAATAGCCACAGTCAGTCACAACTAGTTGTAATGCTCAGCTTCACTGGGTGCCACTGCTTTCAAATGCTAAAAATATACATTGTTATCTACAGGGTTGTTAAAGAATTAGCAGGCGACATTCTTCAGAAACAATGCTGCACATGCATGTGCTTCCAAAAGTCTTTCAGTTGGTGAGACCTAGTGGTTAGCTGACAGATCACAAGAAAACAGGCTAGTACACAATGAGTCAATGACTATTCTTCATGGTTCTTCACTGAAGATATCTGACACTTAGTATCACTATATTCTTAGTATGGAGCCTCCTATGAATGTTACCTTATTGCCACATTATTCAATTTTTTCTTTCCTTCACAATGCAGCTTTAGTGTATGGCTTGCAAAAATGTATTGATACGGGTTTGACAAAAGTACATCATTTTTACACATGCTCATGAAATTAAACCTGGTCACTAACGTTATTCTGCAATCTTTGGCTGCTTATAACTTCTTATAAAAGCTAGGCCCTCTATTGTATCTGCCCCTTCCTTACCTCAGTCTCTAGTCATAAGACTGCATCTTCCTCTCTTCTCCCACTTCTATCTTTTGGTGCTCCACTTCTGCTCACAACTAACACTACTACCTTATTGCTCCTCAAACAGGTTTACCATATGGTGGGTAGGTTTGACCTGGGGGTCAGTGCCCATCACCAACACTGTTATGTGCTCTATTCCCAGGGCTGGTTATCATATAAATCTAAACTATGGCATGCCACTCTGAGTTTTCTGCACAGGCTGGTCCACAAACATTCTCCTCCTCGCCTCAGTCAGTCTATTCATCTAAGACAACCCCATTGAACCCTGAGATCTGCCTCCCTCCCTTCCCCCTTCTCATAATGCCCAGACTGCAGTTAGCTGTGGCCCATAAATCATCCACCTATGCAGCTGTGTCTGACTGGAACACCTTCCTCTCTCCATTCTGTCATGCTCCACCCTCCCTGAGTTCCAATCCAATTTGCTTTCTTTTTTATCTGTCTCAACATCTTGCTCATGCTACCTGTGATATTAAACTCCAACCCCAACAGCTCTGTCTATTTCTCGTCCTTGCTCTTCCCTTAACCCTGGCTTCTTACCTTGCCATCTGTGCTTCACCTTTAAACATAACTGCTATTGGTTAGTCCTCTTGTATCTGATATCATTATGTAACAATTATATATTGTAGTGCACTCTCTTGAATGTGCCATGTATCTGTCGCAGTACTGTGTAACCTACCTGCTTGTTATTTCATAAACCTGTGGTTGTATCTGTCTGTATCATAATCTTGTGGATCACTGAAAGCTGTATATCAATTTTTCCATTGTAACTGTCATTGCTATGTTAAAGCACTGTACTGTATACATACTGCACTTCTGGTTCACCCCTGAAAAATGGACTGCAATTGTCTCAGTGGACTTACCCAGTTACCAAAACTCAAACAAATAAATAAATAAATAAATAAATAAATAAATAAATAACTTGGCCAGCCTTTTTTAATAAATTTTTTTATGGTCCTTGGGCTGACCAAACATCTGTTCAGCCCTGTACCCAGGTGCCATCAGCCAGTCTACTGCCTCTCTCTCCATCTGTAATTACATCTGTCATGGATACCTCTAACTGTGTCTGTGCCAGAGAGCGGAGGGCAGTCATCCCCCAGGAGAATGTCATATAGATTTTGCCCATGCATTATCAGGGTGGGCTGTGGCATCTTGGTCAGTACTTAATGAAGACCAATCCCCTTACAATTTCCTCCTAAATTTTTCTACCTCATCAAGGCTATGGCAGACTCAATGGATGCATGTGCATAGAGGCGCACATATGCTGTGGAACCATCTGCCCCATTCCATGCACCTGACTGTTTGTCAGCCACCTGAGAATCAACACCACCACTAAAAATACAGCAAAATTCAATTTTGCTGGCCATAGTCCAGTGAAATCACAAATTTATCCATGGGAACTATTTTGTAAAATTCCCACATTCCACAAATTATTTTATGTGTGAGAAATGTGGAATTTCACTGGCAAAATGTGGAATTTTGACTCAAGTGGTAAAATTCTCCCAATTTTATGCAAAATTCTGCATTTCGCTGGTGGAATTTTGCTTTTTGCACCCCCAAAATATTTTGTGAAATGTGCAAATTTCACTAAATATTTTGCAGAACAAAATTTGTGAATTCTGCCCCTCTCTAACTACCACCAGGACTCCAACTCACCAATCTGGGAGAGGAGAACTGCCAGGAAGTTGTTCATTCCCCTCCCAGTTCTCCATTCTAGCCAACCCCTGGCAACCCAATCTCATTCCAGAACTTGGGTGACCAGCATGGGAGAGATAAGGTTCAGTACAGCACCTCAGCCCTCTGTGCCACTGGGCCAAAAACATGTCCAGCTTTTGAGCAATGAATTAGCGGTGTGACACACATGTAGCCTCATTTTGGGTTCAATGAATCTAACAAAAAAAGATAGTCTGTTATAGGGGTTTAAAATTCTGCAGTTTACATGCTTCACATAATTTTAAAATTTCCAAGAGTTTGGAGGCTTCTAGCTCAATTACAGTTCCAATAGGCCTGCACTCAGAAGTAAAATAAATGTCACAAGTCTTCTGGATTTAGATTTTTAATGCTATAATGAACAATATTAAATAGAAGTAAAATGCCCAGGCATAAACACATTCTACTACTTGCTCCAGTGCTTTGAGTGTAAAAATCTTCACCTGGGGCATGGCTTAAGGGAAAACAGTGCTGTGCTTAAAGACTGTGAGGTCATAAAAAAAAAACACATACTTTTAATGACACAATTATCATCACACGTGTCACATATAAAAAAAAGATGAGCTCCATCAAGCACTGCATTTCAGTGAATTGACATAATTTAGAATAGATTTACTTATCTCAGTTATCCATATTCTAAGCTTATTGCTATTTAACACTAGGCTGTTCCTGAAAGATGGCTATTACCACACAAGAGACAAAAAGAGGAAAGGCTGCTATGATCTGCTGTCCATTGTGATCTGCAATCACTGATCTCTGAGACAGAAAAAAAAATAAGAGGAAAGACAAAGGTTTGCAAAACCATATATATATATATATATATATATATATATATACAGAAAATAATCAACATTAAATTCTCAATATAATTTTATCTATAAGGTAGACAATTGGCATGATTCTCAAAGATTCCCTAGAGTGATGCAAGTTGCATTGCTCGAGGGATGCAGAAAACTCTGGGTGCACCAGGGACCTGGTGCCCGATTCTTTAAAAATCAGTGTCCCGACACCAAATTCCACAATTGTGCTGCAATTCGTCTGCTTCACAAAACAGTTGGCATACCAGTGGGAGGTGCTGCTGGGATCTTACCTCCCACCTGGGGCAACAGCAATGGGTCTGGGATTGGGGGAAAGGAGGGGACCGGGTGCAGAGGGGGCAGAGGAAGTGAAAAGTGGGTGGGGTTGGGAGACAGCTAGCCAGCAGCAGTAGTGATGGCAACCAGAGGGGTGTGTTTGCAGTGTACTTTATGCACAGCATAGTGCATGTACCAAGAGTCTACTGAAATAATAATTTTAATAATAACAATAATCAAATTGATGTTACATGGCTCAAATGTTGTGTTATCTGTGGGTTTATGTTATAAATAAGGAGCAGGTAGGTCATCAAGTTGAATGACAGCATGTACTTTTTATGTGCAGTATATTGCACTTCCTGGTAGTCTAGTGTCTCCCCCCCCCCACCCCGATTCTTGATGTCCTGCAGAATCATTGATCTACCAGTTCCTGGTGGTGTAGTGGTCCCCCCACCCCTGCATCCTGACAGACAGCACCCAACTAGCCCACTGTCCCCTATCCAGAGAAGGGGAGGTTCAAAGAATTCAAAACAGACTGCAGAGAACAGGCAAAAAACAACTTGCTACAAGTAATTAATACCTCTGGCCAGCCCCAAAATAACATTCAAAATTTTGTTCTATGCAAAGGACTTTTGTTTATCTCTACTCTGAAAATTAATAACTTCTAAATTATTCTAGACCTAAGGAAATTCTTTAGAAAAATTTGCCTTAAGTTTTTTTTTTTTTTTCAAGAAATCAAACTGCAGCTACTGAACAGTGCACAATGGGTTACATGGAAGGAACCAGCCTGAATGCAGGAGAGGACCTGAAGTTGCTATTGGATTGATTTTTTTTTAAATAGTATCAACCATCAGGAATGTGATTTTGACTTGGATGTAATAAATGAAGAGTCTTTGCAAACTTTATTTGAGGAGGAGGCAACCCAAGGTTCACCATGAGGTTTAGGAAAATACAAGTTTATCAAAGTCATGGCGTGTGACTGGAAGTACAAATCAGCCAAAATATTGTACTTGAAAGGAAAGTCTACATTTTGCCTGGTGACAACGAATGTGGCAGTGATTGCATATTAAAGGACTGTCAATCATCTGGTACAAGAATTATTATCACAAATCACTTTCCCTAAATTTGCAATTTAACTAAAATCAAAAGGTCTGCTTTGAAAGAGTTATCTGAAAACAAAACTACTATACTGTCATCAAGAAGCAGACAAAGGAGAGAATACAGTGTTAATAAACAGTATGTTGAAATAGCTATGCCACTGTTAAGCAATGCAGCTAATTATAAAGAACTACAGTATAATTGCATGCAAACGTTTAGCAAAGAACTGTACCAGATTCTCACAAATGCCCTATTTGATGGAAGTATTACTGAAGGAGAAATTAAGTTTATTTGGAATGATCACCAGTTCATCCAGGCTTTTATGTTTTACCTACAGTTTACAAGGATGTGGATAATCCCTCTGGAAGGCTTATAGTTTCAGGGAATGACTCTGTTTGTGAGAATTTGGGACACTTCATTGATTTCTTTCTGCAAAAATGTATAGCATGCTTGCCATCTTACATAAAGGACACAACAGACACTTTGAAGATTTTTAACAACTTAATTTGACAGGATGATTATGTCTGGTTAGGCAGTGACATTGAGTCACTCTACACATCCATTAGGCATGGACAAGGGATTTATGCATGTTGGTTCTTTTCAGAAAATAACTGAAATGTTGCAAATATACCCGCTGATTTTGTGGCAAAGGAACTAAAATGTATTTATTGTTTTTACATAGTGATTTTTCTGCTCCCTGGCTGGCTGGGTGGCTATATTAGCCTTTCCTATGAACTTCTGCTCTTTTCTGATCAACCCTCGCCAAGTCTGGGACCTGGCAGGCTGTTGGTGCTCTCTTGCGGAAGGTTTCATGTCGCCCATCCCCTGAATTTTCCACCGGTTTTCCCCCCTGGGGCCTGTGGATGTGCAATGGATGCAATGGCCGAGCTTCACTTCTGTGGAGATGACCCCAGTGTCCTGAACACGGGATCCCTTCCCTTGCATGATAGCATTGCATGTGCTGGCATCCAGCTGCTGCTGTGTGTCAGGCAAGCAGTGTGTCAGACTAACCCCCTTCCTGAGGAAGGACAGCTGTCCTAGGGATGCTCAATCCTTCCTCTTACCGCCAGATCCTGAGCAACATGAGTCTGTTCCCAACACCAGACTGCTGGTGCAGCAGGAGGTAAGATGCCTAGCACCTCAGACCTCCATGCCACTGGGCCAGCTGTACTAAAATGCATTTTAATACACAATGTATTTTAACTGAGGTTCACTTTTATTTATACATATGTGATAAAGAGATGGGGGCAAGCATGGCACTAAGCTTCACAAACTGTTTCTAGGCTGGTGGGAGATGTTACTGATTTACAACCCTGGTGCAAACCCCTTTCATACTGTAGGTACATAAATATTGGCATTGATATACTGATGACTGTGTGTGCATATAGGAAGGGGACCAAACTGAGATACCAGAATTCTCTGAATGGCTAAATGTCAATGAATTAAAACTAAAATTCACTTTCTCAGCAAGTAAAAACAGAACTGAATGTTTGGATTTAGAATTCTCAGGTACACCAGGGGAGGTGGTTAGCATTAGGTGTTTCAGGAAGTCAACAGTGACAAATTCCCTATTCAGGGCATCCCCATCCCCATCCCCAACCGCAAGCTTAAGAAATCAATTACCTACAGCCAGAATTTAAGGTTTACAGAGAATTGTACAACAGATGAGGTGTTCTTGGAACAAGCAATGGAATTAAATAATGCTGCATGGAAAGGTAATATGATATGGACGATTTCAGATCTGAGAAAGAAAAGGTTTTGTCCATTAATAGGCAGACACCATTGGGTGGCAATTCTACAGCAACTAGGGGTAAAAACAAGAGTGATTATAAACCTGACATATTTGTGATTGATTTCAATGGTACAGTGTGTAGCATTTGATGTATATTTTTTTCCCCCAACATGTCATCCTGACCAAGCCCCTGACCCCGAACCCATTATCAGGCCACCTCTTCTTTTCCCACACAGAGTCCCCGTCATGGAGGTATGGCAAGGAGCTACCCACAACTAAACTCACCAAGTCGGATCCAGATGAGGAGGCACCATTCGGGTTGGGCCGCAGAGGTCAGAAGATCATGCTGCTCAACCTGTGCTACTTTTTTCTTCTGTTTTTTATGCCCTTGCAGAGTGTGGGTGTGCAATGACGTCTGGGCACAATGTGTTGAAGTCTGTCACACTCTGCCCCCTTGCTGGCATTGCTCCAGTAGTGACCCCAGTCATCACTGGGGGTTGCTACAGAGCTCTGGCTCCCTGGATCCCTCCCTGGGATAGGAAAGCAGTCCTCTGGACTCTCAATCCTATCCTTCCCCTGCCAGCCCCCGGCAGCCTAGGCTCACTTCAGATCCTGGGTCGCCAGCATAGTGTGATGTGTGGCATCCAGCGCCTCAACCCTCCACACCACCAGGTCAAGTGGGTAGCATTTGAAATATTTTACATCAAAACTGGACAATTATAACCAGTGATAGAGAAGCAAGTAAGGCAGTGAGTGAGAAACCAAGGGTATCATTCATGAGAACAGTAAACATTAAGAAAAACAGAGTGCACACACATTATGGACAACAAAGTCTATAGCCAGCTGACCAAAATTCCTACATTTGGTCTCAATAGAAGCTGTCTGCCAAAGAGGCTAAAAGGCTGCTGTAAGTGCCATAGATGAGATGTGTGTAAGTATGCCTGGAGCAGTATTCAGTTCAAACCTCCTGCCAATGAGAGTATCTAAATGGAGATAAGGGAATATATCACCTGCGATACACCTTTTATGGTGTATGTGTTATGATGTCCCTGCAACTTAATTGATGTAGGTCGGATAGTAAGAACTGCAGGAACATATAAAATTTATTGAAAATGGGAGGCAGGACATCCGGCCAGAGTACATTTTTCTGAACAGCATAATTCTAGCCCTGACTGTGTTAAATTAATAGGTATAAGACATGCGTCCATTCTGAGACAAGGGGGGCAACAGAACCAAGTTACTTAAACATGAAAGCCTTTGGATTTTCACACATAACAGTGTGAAACCATATGGTCTCAATGACCAAAGGGATTTAATGCTTACTTCATAGGTTGAATCAAGTGATAGTGTCAGATTATCACCGTTTTGTGAATGTCTTGCATTTATGTAGTTGACCTGCTTTTGCATTTGCCTTTGTCTTTCTTGAGGTTATTCACAAAGATAAATAATGATTATGTAAATAGAGACATTATCTACTATATGATAAAATGATATTGAGAACGTAATGTTGATGTCTTTTAATATATTTTAATATATTTCTTTTCTTTTTCAGACTTTTGCCTTTCCTCTTGTGTTTTCTGTATCTTGGAGATTGATGATTGCAGATTGTAATGGACAGCAGATCACAACAGCCTTCCTCTTTATGTATGTTGGATGTCACTAACATGCTGTTTCTTTTTTGTAGGTGCACTTTCATAGTTTGTTAAAAACACCAAACCCACCTTAAAAAATGTTGCAGATACATGCAGTATCTCACATTACTCACCTTTTAAGTCTGTCTGAGTTTTTTTTATCTGTCAATTTTCCATTTGTAAACTTTTTTAGTCTCTATGTTGGTTACAAATAACCTATTTCTTATCCTCCCATATGACCACATAAATATCAGTTTTTAAAATCCCTTCCATTTTAGTGTTGCTTACTTTACAGCAACTGTCATCTTCACAGTGTACTTTCTTAGAAGGGTTAAAAAAAGTCTTTCTATGAAAAATTTTGCAAATGCTTATTTTTAACAACTTGCTATTAAGTACAATTGCAAAACTTTAACAAATTTAGTTTTTTTTAACTTTTCTATTTTTAAATGTTTCTACTTCCAATTTTCAAATATGACCCAAGTCACATACAGTATACCATAAATGCTGTCATGTTTGAAGAAATGTCGAGCTCTTCTTCTTATGGTCCAGCTGGTTAAGACCTGCCTTTTACTTTTCCCAGTTCTTGAAAATGTTACTAGAGGGTCTTGAATCCTCATTATGTCTAATAATTTATTCAGATTTATACTCATCAGCTAATTGACTGCTGTGATTGATATTAATCTGTGGGAAATATCCATCATTGTTTTAAAAACACAGCTCACAAGATCAAGTCACGCACCTATTACAATTAGAATGGCTTTACTAAGAGTACAGTTCTCTCACAGAAACTGTTTACTAATGAATCTAAATAAAATTTTAGGAGTACTGTTAACTCTTATGCTGCAAAACTGTTTCAATCATAGAAACATAGAATTTGACTGCAGATAAGGACTGCTTGGCCCACCTAGTCTGCACATTTTCCTACCTAACAGATAAGCTGCAAATCCTAGTTAACCATCAGCTTACTTCCTCCTACCCCCCACTAGGACTGCCTTATGCCTGTCCCATGCATTCTTGAAGTCCCCCACTGTTCTTGACTCCACAACCTCCTCAGGGAGGCTGTTCCATGCATCCACAACCCTCTCAGAGAAAAAATACATCCTCACATTACCTCTGAGCCGTCCCCCCTCTATCTTCAAATTGTGCCCCCTTGTTCTTGCACATCTCTTTTTCTGGAAGATGCTACCCTCTTGGACTTTGTTAATTCCCTTGAGGTACTTGAAAGTTTCTATCATGTCCCCTCTCTCCCTCCTTTCCTGTAGGGTATACATATTAAGCTCCTTTAGTCTTTCTTCGTATGTCTTCTGGTGCAGACCCTGCACCATTTTGGTTGCCCTCCTCTGGACAGCTTCCACTCTGTCTATGTCTTTGCGGAGATGGGGTCTCCAGAACTGCACACAGTACTCCAGATGGGGTCTCACCAACTGTCTGTACAGAGGGATAACAACTTCCTGTTTTCTACTATTGATGCCTCTTCCTATGCATCCCAGTATCCCCCTGCCTTCCTTACTGCCTTCTCACATTGCTTGCCCACCTTTAGGTCATCTGATATAATTACCCCCAGGTCCCTTTCTATTTTTACTGTTGTCAGTATCTCACCCCCATTGTGTACACTTCCCTGGGTTTTGTTTCCCATGTGCATTACCTTGCACTTCTTTGCATTGAATCTGAGCTGCCATACATTTGACCATTCCTCCAACCTTGCCAAGTCCCATCTCATCCTTTCCACTCCATCTTCTGTATCAACCCTGTTGCAGATCTTTGTGTCATCTGCAAAGAAACATACTTTTCCTTCCAGTTCTTCTGCAATGTCACTTATAAAGACATTAAAAAGGACTGGTCCCAGTACTGAACCCTGTGGTACCCCACTAGTAACCCTCCTTTCTTCACTGTGTATTCCATTTACTACTACCCTTTGCGTCCTGTTGTCTAGCCAATGTTTTATCCAGGCTACCACCTTGGGACCCACTCCAAGGCTGGCTATCTTGTGAATTAATCTTTTGTGTGGGACTGTATCAAATGCCTTGCTAAAATCTAGGTAGGCCATGTCCACAGCCCCTCCCTGGTCTACTACTTTGTTCACCCAGTCAAAGAAATCTATTAGATTCATCTGACATGACCTTCCCATCATGACTCCATGCTGCCTTGGGTCCTGTGCCCCACTGGCCTCTAGGTATTCAACAATTCTTTCCTTCAGAAATGATTCCATCATTTACCCTACCACTGAGGTCAAACTAACTGGTCTGTAGTTTCCTGCCTCTGTCCTGCTCCCACTTTTGTGAAGAGGAAACACATCTGCCCTCCTCCAGTCCTCAGGTACCACCCCATCTTCCCATGATTTGTTAAAGAGAGTAGTCAGCGGTGTCACTAGTTCTACCCTTAGTTCTTTTAGAATTCTTGGGTGAATCCCATCAGGCCCCATTGCTTTGTCCACCTTCAATTTTACCAGTTCTTTCAGAACCCTTTCTTCTGTAAATGGACTGGTATCGACCCCCGTCTTTGGAGTGTTTCTCTTGTTTGGTTTAGGTAACTCCCCCTCCTCTTCCTTTGTGAATACTGAGCAGAAATATTCGTTCAGTATCCCTGCTTTTTCACTGTCACCCTCTACCCACATTCCTTCCCCTTTATTAAGCTTCAGTATCCCTCCTTTGGTCTTTCTTCGCTCCTTAATGTACCTATAAAAGGTCTTATCCCCTTCTTAACAGAATTGGCTATCCTTTCCTCGGTTTGGACCTTTGCTATTCTGACTGCCTTCCCAGCCTATTTCTGCTTTAACTGATAAAGTTCTCTGTTCTGCTCCTTCTGTGTTTCCTTATATTTCCTGAATGCTGCCCTTTTCTCCTTAACCTTCCCTGCCACCTCTTTTGAGAACCATAGCGTTTTTTTCCTTCGTTGTGTTTTATTGATTTGCTTTACACAAAGGCTTGTTGCCTCTGTGATGGCTGTTTTGATCACTCCCCATTGTTTCTCCACCCTCCTTCTTGCCTGTTTGCTAGTGCTTTTCTGAGGCACTCTCTCATTTTCCCAAAGTTGGCCCTCCTAAAGTCCAGTACTCTTGCTTTTGTATGGCTTGAGTGTATGGCTGTGTTTATCGTGAACCACACTGTTTGGTGGTCGCTTGTTCCCAGATGGCTACCCACTTCTAAATCTGAGATTCTTTCTCCATCCCCATTTGAGAGTACCAGGTCTAAGATTGCTCCCTCCCGAGTGGGTTCCAATACTAGCTGTCTGAGGCATGTCCCCTGTAGGGCATCAAGAATGACCCTGCTCTTGGATGTGCCTGCAGCAAAGGTGCACCAGTTAACATCTGGCATATTCAGGTCCCCCATCAACAATATCTCCCCTTTTTCTGCCATTCTAAGAAAGCCTTCTATCATTTCCTTGTCCATTCCCTCCCCCTGAGATGGCGGTCTGTATACAACCCCCATACTGATTGTGGTGCCATTTCCTGTCTCCAGGGTGACCCAAAGTGCCTCATCTGCTCCCTGTTTACTCTTTAGTTCTGTTGCTTTGATCTCTTCCTTAACATAGAGAGCTACCCCTCCTCCTCCTCTTTTACCCTCCCTGTCCCTCCTGTAGATTGTGTATCCTGGTATGTTGACATCCCAGTCATGGTTCTCTGTGTACCATGTTTCTGTGACTGCCACAATATCCAGGCAACCTTCTTCCATCAAGGCCACTAGTGCAGGGAGCTTGTTACACAGACTAAGGGCATTGGTACTCATCACCCTCCACTTTTGATAGCCTTACCCTTAGCCCCATTTCTGTCCTTACTGCCTTTGCCTTCATTAAAATCTGTTCTGCTCCCTAATAACTTCTGTACCTTGGTGTTTACACTCACTAATCACCATGTTTTGTGGGGAGCTCAGATTTCCTGCTCCTTTTCAGTGCCTCCCCCCTTGGCTAGTTTAAATGCTTGCCAATGAAGCATTTAAACCTCTCACCTAGGATCCTGGTTCCTCCCCTGGACAGATGCAGACCATCGCACCAGTATAGGTCTGCATCCCTCCAGGTGGCTCCCCAGTCCCAAATGAAGCCAAAACCCTGAGCTCCACAGCAGTTTTTCAACCACTCATTGAATTCCCTTGTGAGAAGTGCCCTAGCATCTCCCTTGCCATAGACAGGCAGCACCTCCGAGAAGGTTACCGTATGCACTACTTGTCTAAGGCCCCTTCCCAACTCTATAAACTCCTCTTGCACTGCTCTGATCCCATTCCTAGCCAGGTCATTTGTCCCTAGGTGGACAATGACATCCAGCTCCCTCCCTCGTGCAGCTCCTCCCACGATCCTGAGGATTCGCTTCCTGTCCCTCCAAGCCGTGGAGCCAGGAAGGCACCTTACCTCCCTCTCCCTTCCTCCCCATTTCTACCCCCAATGATTGAGTCCCCCCAGGAGTTGTTTCCTTCCCTGTGGTCCTATGCCACCCTCCTGTGGGTCTCCTTTGTGAAGGTTCCCAGCATCCTCCTTGGTCTCCACTGCAGGTGCCTCTATAGAGGAATCACTATCCACCAGAAGAGCGAATGAATTGTGGAGAGGTACAGCTGGAGGGATGCAACTCTGTTCCACCACCCTCTCCCTCCTTGAGCCCACCCTGGTCCAGCCTCTCCTCTTTCTTGGCAACCTCTGAGGTAGTGGCATTGGCCCTGGTGGTCCCTGGGTGGGGGAGGAGGTTTCACGAATCCTAGCCAGGTCAGCCTGGAGATGGGCAACCTCCTCTCTCAGACCAGAGAGGTGCCTGCAAATAGGGCAGCATTGCAGCCTCCAGAATGTCTCCCAGAACACTGCCGCCCCACAGCCTTTGCACTGCACCACTCCTATCATGTCTTATTTTGTGTCCTCTCTACTATTTCTCTGGATGCTTACTCTCTCCTCTCCTTACAACTCTGACCCTTCCTGTTCTGGGACAGCAACTTCCTATCTTCTTCAGGAGCCTCCTTCTTCCTTGCTCAATATCAGATCACCAGCAGCTAGGGGGGGAGAGTGAGCTACTTTTTTTTTACTTTAGGGTTGACAAAACCAATGTTTCTCTATGATCCTTTCCTTCCAACTGCCAGACAGGAAGTTCCTATTGACAGTCAAATCCAGTGGCTATAAAAGTAGAACTGGCTTTGGGTGGGTGGGATGGAGGGCAATTAGTAAGAAAAAAGGCTAGCAACAGGAAGTTGTAATTTGACTCACCTGCTTTTCTAGTGTCTAAACCACACCCCCAGGTAAGCTCTCTTTCCTCCTACTGGTTTAGCAAAGTCACCTGATACAGTACCTTTCCTGCACAGAACACACACTGCCTTTCTTTCTTTCTTTCTTCTTTCTTTCTTTCTTTCTTTCTTTCTTTTTAACCCTAAATAAGACCCCTTCTACTTCTAATAAAGTTATCTGTCTACTTAATCTTAACTGACACTGACTCCTGCTGAGATATAAGTTTTAAATTAACAAGAAAATGTAGCTTCTTTTAGTTAGCTGCTTTCTGCTCTACAAGCAAGGCTAGCAACAGGAAGTTGTAATTTGACTCATTTTTTCACTGGTGTTGGCCTCCTCTGTTCAGCTCCCCTAGTTTTGTCCTTCCCTTTGTCTGGTTCTTCCCTTCACCTAAAGGAGTTCCACTGTTATCTCTTGCAGATCTGGTGGGCTCCGTTGGGTGGGTGAACAGAAATACCCATCTGCCACAGCTAATGTGCAGGAGGTGGAAAGGTCAGTTAGGTTGACTGGGCAGGATGGGCACCAGTATCATACTGCATGCTTCCAGAAGTTTTTCCTTTGAGTTGCTTTTCAGAATGTTCTCTGGACATATCGTAACCTGAATTGTATCAATTTCTGCAGGATGTGTTTGTATTTCAGTATATTAACCTGTAAATAATATTTAACTTGTAAATAACTTGAAGCTATCTTGTAAATTATTTGTTAATATTCTGTCATTGTAACTACTGTATATACTCCAGTTTTCCCCTCACCCCTGGGTCACACCTGGAAACAAGCCTCATCTCAGTGCCCTATCCCAGTCAACAAATGTTTAAATAAAAATAAATAAATAAAGGATGTTATCATGCAACTTGTCATGGAATACATACACATGCATATGCTAAGCATGCTAATACTATGACATAGCCATTGTCTTCACTCCTGCTTGATGCTCCAACTGCACAACAACCTGTGGTCACTCAGGTGGTGGTATTACAGAAGAGCCTGGAGCCTTTCTATCATAGAGGGAGACATCATCCTGTGACACACTTGATCATCCTCCCTTAATCAGGTCCCTACTATCCTTGGGCAAATGTCTGACTCCAAGTCACTGGTATTAGGAGTGTAAGCCCTGCCATTGCATCGACAGCTTAGTGTCTCCAGAGCCGACACACAATGTCCAACTGCACCACACAACATATAGAGGATAATGTATTGACCTCTATTGGTAACAAGCATGTTTGACATTGAGAGGTAGCCATGGCAACCATTTAAACTTCGAGAGTAAAGATCAAAGGTTTTTGGTCAACTTGGCAACTTCGAGATGGCAAAACATGCATGTTGCTGATAGTGGATCATACATTATCTTTTATACTGTATGGTCCACATACAGAAAAAAAAGTGCTTTGGGATCCTTACTTTTATTTATTTTTTTAGTCACCGCTGCTCTGTTCTGTGTCCAGTACTCACTGCCATGGCCAGTTCTGGAAGACCTGAAGTTCCATGTTGTTGTACCATCGAAGTGACATACCCATGATGGTATAACAACATCATGATGTCACACCGAAGATACAACAACCCTGTGAAATGTTGGATTTTAACAAGTAACAATGTTCCACCATACATTATACATATGTACACACGTAACACATTGGGTTTCCTCAGGGTTTCACTAGAAACAGTTCTAACATAAAAAATTTAATTTTTTTTTTTGAATTCTTAAAGGAACACTGTCAACCCTTTTTGCATCCTATTATTTCTGGTTCAAAAACCCACATTTTATGTTTGCTTGTTTTTTTTTTTTTAAATTCATTGATGTTGCTGATTGTTTCATCTTCTTCCTTTCTTAGTTGCACTGAAATACATGTTAATGGTGTAATTATACCCTACCTTGTTCTGTTTTAAATCATTTATCTACTCCTAATACATACTTATTTAATATCAGGAACACACCCAAATAGTGCAGTCAATTATGCTACAATAGCCTCCTCTCTCACCGCTGCATCATGAGTGTCTCGACTGTGTTGGGGGTATTCCTAAGTCCAGGAAAGATGTAGTGGGAGTTGATCAAGGGTTGCAAACAAACATGTTTTTGTGTGGTAACATTGGTATGGGGGTCAGTCCATTTTTCACTTTTAGAAAGAAAAAAGTAAATAGAATCATTATCAGCTATAGCAACAATCTCTACAGAATGTGACCAATCTCAATTTGTTTTAACTAGAAACACTTTGGGGCCTAATGGGGTGGACAGTGTGCATTTGAAGCAACTGCATTTGTCATTGCAATAACGACTTCACAGTCAGTCATTTCCAGGTAGATTAATGACTGGCTGAGGATAATTACACTCAGCTGAGACTTGTGCCATCCCACCCCCAGATGATTATTAATTCTTAATAAATGACTGGCTGCTAATTCATAATTGTTTAATTGTTTTTTTTTTTTTGGGGGGGGCTGTGGTTATTTTCCTTTTGGTGAGAGGATGGGAACATTAAGGACAGATAAATAAGATATCTGACAATCCCCCTAGGAAAATGTAGTGAGCAAGTCCTGGTTCCTGATTTTAGAATACTGCTTCCAGAATTTGATTACAAATTTCTAAGTCAATATAATTTTATAGGCAAGAAGGAAGATTGTAGGGGATTCAAGCTTCCATTTTAGCTACTGTTTCTCACTTCAGACTTCAAGTGCTCAGCTGAAAAATGGTTCCCCAACTCCCATTGCAAGTAATGTTACATTCATGTAGCGGAATGAAACCAGCATAGCTAATCCTGATTACAGAAACAAAAAAAACTTCTACATTTTCTTAAATAGAAAAAGGCATAGGTACTGGAGCCTAATTTTCCTGTTAAAAATTCAGAAGGTATGAAACCTGGTGCAGACATCTTCTTCACTTCACCACCTTGCTTTTTGGCTGTACACAAAACTCTTTGCTAGGATCCATGGGAAGGAGTTTCTGTTATACCTATTGTTTGTCAGAAGGCAAACTGGTTGTCCAAGAGATAAGAATGTGCACTACTGCACTTACATATGAATTCTGACACCTATGGAGGTCTGTGTGTGGCATTACACAAAATGCATGGTGCACTGTTATTGAACACACAGACCCCCTGCGACCTGGTGCAAAAAAGATCTTAAAACTGTTGCCACACTTCAAGTACATTCTACTTATGGTTTTAAGTGGTTACCCACCAAGTAAAAATATACAGCTACATTTTCGATTTCCAAGTTTGAAGATATGATTACATTCTTATGCACAGATTAACATTTGGGGCAACAGACATAATGAAAACACCTTATGAAAATCACATATGCATGTGTGACCAGCATAACTACAAATATAGATATTTTTCTATTATTCTCCAAACCCCAAACGTATCACCTTAGGTGTAGGATCAAAAGAAAGTGAATGTTTCAGGTTTCAAAACTTTACTGTTGTTAGTTATTAGAGACCAAAACAGTCTTAAAACTGATCATTTCCACATTTTTTCAATTACTGATCTGAAATCCACTAAAAACATGGTCCAGTTATAGTAAGGCTAACATTGTGACACAGACAGAGAGACATATTTATGGACAGACACACACACACACACACACACACACACACACACACACACACACACAGACAGATAGATAGGCAGACACACAATAGGTTAAGATTGTCCCTGTGGATGGTGCACTCTGATTGGATGAATTATATATGGTGTGTACACAATCACAAGTAAATGCTGGTCCATTTTCTAAGAAATGTTTTTTAATACCAGGTCATTTTATATATGCAATAACGTATTTCAGGGTGCAAATTGTTAATAATAAGACACTGGTTGGACCCAACTCTTCCCACATGGTCTGAATGGCTTTCTGAAATCCTTATGTTTCTAAATATTAAGCAGGGTATTGCAAAGTTTTATAAATCAATACATTTTTACAGATCAAAATGTGAGACTTTGTAAACCTTTCTTTCTATTTCTCCAAATAATTAGCTTTGAAGATCATTATAATTTCCCTGTCTAGTGGATTGCAGGGTGGGGGCTTGTGAGAGGAAGTGGAAGGGATGAGCAGTTTGGGACTTTTCCCTCTTCTTTTTATAGTGCTATAGTGTATTCTGTAATGCATGGTTAAGTCAATTGTATGCATTTTACATCCTGTTATTCACGTTATTAGATTGTGTTTTCTTTTCTTGTGCCATTTTGTATCTTTCTTTTTGAAATTAATGAAAGCCAACTAAATTACAAACAAAAAAAAAATACTTCAGGGTGCTGTGTTCATTTGGGGGATAGGCACTACCCCAGTGAGTGCTGATGAGAAACTGGCCTGTGGCTCTGTGTCTCAACACATGTCAGAGGTATGCCTATATCTGTCAATGAACACATACCCACTTATGTGTTATTACCCACATATTCTACAGAAAGAACAGGATGTGATAGGCATACCTTACAGCAGTACACAATTTCCAAACTTTGCTTCGTCTGAGTTCATGAAACATGGGAAAATTATCATGAATATTCATACTCAGCCATGTTGGATGATGGGCCAAACTGTGGCACTGGCAATAAAGCATGTCAGTAAAAACTTCTGGTGTATCATAGAAACATAGAATTTGATGAGAGATAAGGACCACTTGGCCCATCTGGTCTGCCCATTCCCTACCTAATGGATAAGATGCAGATCCTAGTTAACCAACAGCCTACTTCCTCCTACCCCCGACTAGAATTGCATTATGTCTGTCCCATGCATTCTTGAATTCCCCCACTGTTTTTGACTCCATGACTTCCTCAGGAAGGCCATTCCATGCATCCACAACCCTCTCTATGAAAAAATACTTCCTAACATTGCCTCTGAGCTGTTTTCCTCTAGCTTCAAATTGTGTCCCCCTTGTTCTTGCACATCTCTTTTTCTGAAAGATGCTACCCTCTTGGACTTCATTGATTCCCTTGAATTATCTGAATGTTTCTATCATGTCACTCCTCTCCCTCTTTTCCTCAAGGGTATACATCATCAGCTCCTTTAGTCTCTCTTCATATGACTTCTGGTGCAGGCCCTACACCATTTTAGTTGCCCTCCTCTGGACAGCCTCTATCCTGTCTATGTCTTTGTGGAGATGGGGTCTCCAGAACTGCACACAGTACTCCAGATGGGGTCTCACCAACTGTCTGTACAGAGGGATAACAACTTCCTGTTTTCCACTGGTGATGCCTTTCCCTATACATCCCAGTATCCCCTCAGCCCTCCTTACTGCCTTCTCACATTGCTTGCCTACATTTAGATAATGGGTGTTTAGTCACCTGGTAAAGGTGATTGTATTAGTTGTATCTATGACACTCCAGACATTACTTCATGGATTCCCAACCCACCTTATAGGCTAGTGATGCACATGTGACCCATATCAAATTTCAGAGCACAGCCAGGTCACAGGAGTCCCCATTTTCCAGTTTTGATTCTTTCTTAGCTGAAAGGTAAATGCTTTAGGCCAACAAACCTTAACAGTTGTGACTCCCATCACATTAATATAAGGGTGTAATCAAACTACTGAATACGGATTAATCACAACTATATAATTATTTCCTATTCATTACAGCTCTAACTCAGCCCGCAGAGGCCCCGACTAATAGACGTATAAACTTAGCTTATAATACCATTATATCCTATCTTGAAACAATTGTTGCCACTAATGCGTTCAGCGTGAATCTGTGCCATAGTCGCCCTGATGGGTGGGTCATGGATTGTCATGGATAAAACTAACACAATCACCCTTACCAGGTGAGTAAACAACCATTGTGTTACGTTGTATCCATGACATTCCAGACATTACCTCATGGGTTACTTCTAATAAGCAGTGTAAAAAACCATCAGGGTGGGCCAGGGCGATCAGGCAGACATGTTCCTGGGGCATGCTGAAGCTAAAATTCTTGTTGCAAACTCAGTTCTCTGCTTATAGAGGGACTCAAGTCTGTAATGCCTAGCGAATGTATGTACAGAAGTCCATGTTGTGGCCTTGCAAATGTCTTCCATTGATACATTAGCTCTTTCTGCCCAGGAGGTAGCCATTGGTCTTGTTGAGTGGGCTTTTTATTCCTTGTGGGGGAGAGAGACCATTTGACTTGTAGGCCTCCTGTATTTACTTCTTTATCCAGCTAGTGATGGTGGTCTTTGAAGCAGCCATCCCTTGCTTGTGGCCTTGTGCGATAACAAAGAGTCTCTCGGACCTACGGATTGCTGTTGTCCTTGTAGTATATAGTGCTACTATACTACCCACATCTAGTGGGTGATGAGTACCTGTTTCCCCTTGTCCTGCCTGAGTGTGAAACGTCGGTAACTCTAGTGCCTGTTCCTTATGGAATGTGGACATAATTGTAGGTAGAAATACAGGGACTGTCCTCATAACAACTCCTTGAGCCGTAAAAATAGTGTAGGGCTCCTTGCATGATAGATCTCCTAGCTCACTAATCCTACGAGTGGAGCAGACAGCCACCAAGAAACAGGTTTTCAAACCTAACCAGTATAGAGGTATACTGTGGGTAGGCTTGAAATGGTCCTTTCCTAGAGCATCAAGCACCATGGTTAAATCCCAAGGAGCTACGAGTGGGCAACTCGGTGGTTGAATATGTTGTGCAGCTCTAAGGAATCTGATGGCATCAGGGTGTGCTCCAGGTGGGGATAGGCTGACTCTTCCCATGGCTGCACCTATGGTGGACAACTGCAATCGCAGAGAGGAGGTGGACAGTTCTTTATCTAACCCATGCTGTAAATAAAGTATGATCACTGACATATCTACTCTCATGGGGTCGATGTGTGATGATGTGCACCATTTTGTAAAGATGTTTCACTGTCTGTTATACGTGGAAGTGGTACACTGCTTTCTGGACAGTAGCATAGCTGAGATGACCGACTCATGGTATCCGGTCGTGAACAGTCTCTGCCTTTCAACAGCCAGGCCATCAGTTTGAGGGACTGGGGTGTCAGGTGAAGTAGAAGGCCCTGCTGTAACATGTCCTTCTGGAATGGAAGGATCCACCTGTCCAGTGTCATGGATATTACTGCTGCAAACCAAAGTCTCCTTGGCCAATAAGGCTGATCAGAATGATCTGCAGCTAGGATTTCCTGACCTTCACCAGTATTTGTGGGATCAAGGGAATTGGGGGAATATGTATGACCATTACTGATCCCAGGCTTGAGATAGGGGATCTGTTGCCAGTGCCTCTTTCTCCTTGTATCAGGAGAAATAAGTCTTTACTTGCGTGTTTGTCTTGGATGCCATGCGGTCCATCGGGATACGGCCCCACCTCTTCTGTCCCATTGTGAAGAGGTCCGGATGCAGCTGTCACTCTCCGGGGTGTACCCGCTGCCTGCTTAACCAGTCCCCTCTGACATTCAACTTCAACCAGGTGAACAGCTTGGATGTGAAGCAGGTTGGATTGTGCCCAGTTTAATATCGTGGCCACCTCTCTGAGCATGGCTGTGCTGCATGTACCGCCTTGCTTTGCTATATAAGCTACTGTGACCTGATTGTCAGACTTCACCAGCACTGTGTGGCCCATGATATTGTTCTTGAATTCTCTCAGAGCATTGAAGACAGCCATCATCTCTAGGACGTTGATAGGTAGTCGAGCCTCTGCTGGACTCCACTTGCCTTGTGCTGTGGCCTGGTGCAGGCACGCTCCCCAACCGATGAGACTGGCATCGGTCTCCATTGTTACCTCATAAGACAGTTCTAGGGGGCACCCTCTCAGTAGGTTTTGACGGTGTGTCCACCATCTCAGTGAGTCTCTCACCATCCTTGGTAGGTGGATCATCTTGTCGAGGTTGTCTTCCGATGGAGATCCCTGCTGCAGCACGCAGTACTGTAGTGGGCGCATGTTCCATCTCACCCATGGTACCAGGTCCAAGCAGGATGCCATCCTGCCAAGCACCTGGGCTGCTTGTCCCAGTGTCAGTTTGGCCACGGACCTTAGGCTCCTTACCATTGACATCACTGAGTTGATGCGTTGTACTGAGGGTCTTGTCATTCCTTTGGCCGTATCTATTTCTGCTCCCAGGTGTTCTATAAACTGTGCTGGGTGCAGTGAGCTCTTCTCATGATTGACTACCCAACCATGTTGAGACAGGGTTGTCAGAACCAGGTCCATGTTCCTTTGAGCTTGGTCACTGCCGAGTGCCCTGATCAACCAGTCATCCAAGTATGGAATAATATCTACCCCTTGTTCCTGTAGGTGGGCTGCTAAGACCACTGATACCTTTGTGAACACCCACGGTGCTGATGTGAGGCCGAATGGTAGGGACTGATACTGTAGGTGTTGATGCAGTATGTGAAAATGGAGGAAACGTTGGAGACTTGGCCTGATTGGGATGTGGGTGTATGCATCCTTTAGGTCTATGGATGTGAGGAAATCCCCCACTCATATGTTGTTTAGGGTAGATCGGAGGGTCTCCATTTTGAACTTTGGAGTGGACATGAACCTGTTTAGGAATTTTAAGTCCAGGATGGGTCTGAGGTCTCCGCTTTTCTTTGGAACCATGAAGAAAATGGACTATACCGCTGTTCCGGCTTCATCTGCTGGTACCGGTCGGATGGCATTGTTCTGCAACAGGCCCCGTAGAACCTCCTGAACTTGGTAGGCAGTGGCAAATTTCTTTGAAATGGGGACAGTATCACTCTGTCCCTGGATGGCATGCTTGAGAACTCGATTGCATAGCCTTGGGAAATGACTTCTAGGACCCTTCTGTCTGATGTGGTCCTTTGCCATTGTTGTTGGAAAGCCATCAGCCTCTGACCCACTGGTGGGTAGTTCCCTGGTGGGACTGGAGATGGAGGTGACCTGGTGGAACAGTCAGTACTGCTTTGACCTTCCTCCTCTGCCTCTGCCTCTAAATTGCCTACCTCATGGCGCTGAATATGAATCTTGTGAGGAGCCTCTGAAACTATTGTCATTGTTTCCAAGGCCTCTGCCTCGAAAGGAATTATTGGAGTAATTCTGCCTTCTGTTGATTGGAATCTGTTGTTCCCCTGAAACCTGTGCCTCACAGAGCGCAGGTATGTGGTTCTTTGTTTGTCCTTTGTGAGGTCCTTGCCCTCTTCTTTTTGCTTTAGAAACTCTTTCAAGCCTTCTCCGAACACGTTGTTCCCTTTGAATGGCAAATTTTGAAGCAGCATCTTAGATTCATTGTCTGTGTCCCATAATTTTAGCCACTGCACTCGTCTGGCAATGTTTGTCAAAGCGGCAGACCTGGCTTCTAGTTTTAATGTGTCCACAGCCATATCCCCCAGGTATTTCACTGTGTCCAAGGTACATTCTAATAGTTCTGCTTCCCTGGACTTGGGGTCTGCTTTCTCCAGCAGTTCCTCCAACCAGCGAATCTGCACCCTTGCCAAATAGACTGCTGTGACTGCTGCCTTAGTTGTCATGCCTGAGAAATCAAATAGCTTTTTTAACATCTCCTCCACTTTTTTGTCTGTAGGATCTTTGAGTGAGATCACCCCACAAGACAGCACTGTTTTCTTGCTAAGTGCTGCTATCTGAGGGTCTATGAAAGGTGCCATACACCACAATTGGACCTTCTCCTCTTGTACCGGGTACATCCCAGCAGCAGCATCAACTAGGAGCAGATTTATCCTGGACTCCCTTCAGGGTGCCTTCCTCAAGCAACTGGTCATGGAACCAACTTGGCAGAAGGCAATACTGGACCTTGTGCTCACAAACAGGGACAGTGTGATGGGAGTAACAGTGGGGGAGCACCTGGGTAACAGTGACCACCAGTCATTGTGGTTTGAAATCACAGAAAGAGCAGAACCAAACCACACAAAACACGTATCCTGGATTTTAGGGGGGCAGACTTTGGGAAAATGGGAAGATACTTGAAAGAGGCATTAAGGGGAATGGGACAGGAATCAGGGGTTGAGGAACAGTGGGCATTATTTAAAATGGGGATTATAAGAACAACAGAATTATGCATTAGCAGGTTAGCAAGAGGAAAAGGAAGAGGAGACCATTATGGTTTTCCAAAGAGGTAGCAAAAAAGTGAAAGCCAAAAGATTGCATTCAGGCAATACAAAAGACACAGGCAGAAAGGGATAGGGAGAAGTACCAGGAGAAACAAAGGGAGGCAGGGAAGTCAATGAGGGAAGCCAAAGCTCAGACAGAAGAACACATTGCAAAATCAGTGGGTAAAGGGGACAAAACCTTTTACAGGTACATAAGTGAAAAAAGAAAGACAAAGGGAGGGATAGTGAGACTGAAGGGGGAGGATGGGAGCCGCGTGGAGGATGACAACAATAAAGCTGACATATTGAACAGGTATTTCTGCTCAGTCTTTACTAAGGAAGAGGGGGGTAATGGGTCTGAAGGGAGTACAAGGGGTGAGAATGGTGCAGAAATGGACACAAGTCCCTTTACACGAGAAAGGGTCCTGAAGGAACTGGAAGTAATAAGAGCTGATAAAGCAATGGGGCCAGATGGGGTGCACCCCAGGGTCCTTAAAGAACTAAGAGAGGTGGTGGCTGAACCTCTGGCTATCCTGTTCAGCCAATCACTAGAAACAGGGGAGGTACCCAAAGACTGGAGGACAGCAGATGTAGTCCCCTTATACAAAAGTGGGAACAAAGAGGAAGCAGGGAACTACAGACCAGTCAGCCTCACCTCGGTAGTGGGAAAGATCATGGAAGCACTACTGAAGGAGAGATTGGTGGAACATCTGGTTGTCAATGGACTACAGGACCCAAGGCAGCATGGTTCACCAGGGGAGGTCATGTCAGACCAACCTCATTGAATTTTGACTGGGTGACTAGGGAGGTGGATCAGGGAGGCAGTGGACATGGCCTATCTGGACTTCAGCAAGGCCTTTGACACTGTGCCACATAAAGACTATTACACAAACTGGGTAATATGGGTGTGGGCAGGACAGTAGTGGGTGGGTAGGTAACTGGCTGGGTGGCAGGACACAGAGGGTGGTGGTAAATGGCTGTCACTCCACAGAGGGAAGAGTAACCAGTGGAGTACCACAGGGATCAGTGCTGGGACCGGTCCTATTCAACATCTTCATCAGTGACATTGCACAGGATCTAGAAGGCAGAATTTCACTGTTCGCTGATGACACAAAGCTCTGTAACAGAGTAGACACCAGAGGGTGTAGACAGAATGAGAAGGACCTGCAGAAACTTGAAAAGAATGGTCAAGGGTTTGGCAGTTAAAATTCAATGCAAAGAAGTGCAAGATAATGCATATGGGGCACAAAAACCTGGCACAATATATTATTGGGGGGTGAGGATATATACACCAAGCAGGAAAGGGATCTTGGGGTTGTCATCTCTGATGACCTCAAGATGAGGAAACAGTGTGACAAGGCATCAGGTAAAGCAAATAGGATGCTGGGATGTATAGGCAGGGGCATCACCAGCAGGAAAGGGAGGTCATAATTCCGCTATACAAGACACTAGTGAGGCCCCACCTGGAGTACAGTGTGCAGTTCTGGAGACCATACCTACATAAGGACATAGACAGGGTAGAGAAGGTTCAGAGGAGGGCAACAAAGATGGTGAATGGGTTGCATCACAAGTCCTATGAAGACAGGTTGAAGGAACTGAACATGTACTCCCTGGAGGAGAGGAGGAGAGAGGATATGATAGAGACATACAAGTATCTTACAGGAGGAACAGGGTGCAGGAAAACACTATTTTTAAGCGAAAAGATGTTTCAGGACTAGAGGGCATGGGATGAAGTTGGAGGGAGGACGATTCAGAGAAACATGAGAAAGAATTTCTTCACAGAACGGTGGTGGACAAGTGGAACACCCTGCCAGAGGAAGTAGTGGGGCTGAAACAATCACGGATTTAAGAATGCATGGGATAGACATAAAGGAATTCTAGAGGGCAGGGGTAAGGGGAAACAGACTTCTAGGAAAACAAACTGAACTTACAAGCTCAAATGGGCAGACTAGGTGGGCCATAGGCCCTTATCTGCCGACACTGTCTATGTATCTATGTATGTATCCTATCCAGATTTCGCTTCTCAGACATACAGCCAGGCTCTGCGGCTTCCCACTCCTTTATGAAAATGTAATCTATAGCGGGATAGCTAGGGAAAGTGTCCTTGACCTTTTGGTTCTGCTGGATCATTGGGTCGAGCTTGGACTCAGGCTTTGGAGTATCCACATCAAAACCCATGGTTGATTTAATGGCCCTCATGAGGCCCAGGATCTGATCAAATGAACAAAGTTTTGAAGTTATTGAAGGGGTGTCTGGTATGATGTCCATATCTTCCTCCCCTGAATCGACATCCTCGCAGTCATCCAGTGCCCCCCCTCCTCCTCCACCGGTGCAGGCAATGCAGGCTCTTCATCTAGTCAAAGTTGTGGAGGGGTACTGGGACCTGGGGTTTGGCCAGGGGTAGCAGGGGGTGGAGTTCTTAACTTTTTCAGAGACTCAAGCTTCTCCATGACTTTCAGCATGAAGTTCTGATGACTCTCCACCATGGCCACAGTTGCCTGTTGTGTTTGAATAAGAAGGGCCCCTGGGTTCATTCATCCTGCAGCTGCAGGCCCTTGCCCATCTGCATTAGCAGAGGAGGAATGGCCACTAGCTTGTTCTTCTTCATGCAAACAAGCTGGACAGAGCGGGCCTTGGGTGTGGGGCATTAAAGTGGCATTGCAGGACACAGAATTCTTGGCCTTCACCATCTGAAAGAAATGAGAGAAGGACGATGTTATGGATATACTTACAGTGTGTATATATATATCTATCTATATATATTCATACATATATATTATATATATGTATACATCGCTCAAGAGGAGGTAATCATATACAGTATACATAGGTATATGTTTATATATCTGCTATCACCCAGAGGGGAAAGCTATTTAAAAATATAGGGTGTGGTGACAATGCCTGCGTTAAGGCCAGGTTGCCCTACCCCCAAGCAAGACATAGGGAGCTGATTAAGCGATCAAATTTCTTGTGGTTTATAATTTGCTGTCTGTGCTGTAGAAAAAGCAAATTATTATGCCCACTACAATAAAGCCCTTAATTGTGCTGGCTGTGAGGGCTGCTGTTTGGATTTGTTTGGGAGAATGCCCCCAAAATGGCAGCTCGGCCTAATCTCTTTGGCTGGAGGCATGTCACCTAAAATGGCAATGGTCACTGCCAAGAGGGAAGACTAAGAGGCTTTCCCAAGATGGCCACCAGGATTGTTTGGGCCTAGTAGCCCCACATGGCGTGCTATCCATTTTGAGTGTACAAGCCCCTAAAAGGGAGGGCTGTCTTGCTGAGTTAAAGAGTTCTCAAAGAGGCTGAGCAGACCAGCGGTATCCCTGGATTGTCCTAGGGCCTTGGTGCTGCTGCCTGACAAAACAACCCGGAAAACAAACAGGAAGGAGTCGGCGAGTTATTAGCTACAGGGGGCTAAGACACCTGCAATAGACACCGCATCAAGCAGCGAAACCTGAATCGAAGCATCAACCACTAAAGAGGGGCTGTATGCCCAGGATCAACAGCATTGTAGTCATGATCTCCGCCACTAAAGAGAGGCTAAGAGATTTCCCCATAGCCCAGAATTGAACAGCGATGGTTTCAGAGCATCAGCCACTAGGTAGGGGCTAAAAACAGAGCTGCTCCTGCACGAAAGCTACCAAGGAGGGGTGGAGGTTCTGTCTGCCACGGCAGCCATTTGGGAAGGGGCTGCAGTGCCAGCCTTTTCTGGGGAACCACCCAAGAAGTGCTGTGGTGAGGTCAGATGCCAAAGAACAGCCGCTCGGGTAGGGGCTGAACTTGGGAGGTACCAGGTTGCACTAGTGCTTGGCACCCGCTTGTGAGGCAAAACCAGACATAGCCTTTTAGCCATGGAACATTTAAAGGGTTCAATTGTTATTCTCTGCAGGCTGCTGATCGGTTCCACTTGAGAGGGGGCCCCCAGCAGCCATGCATCAGATTGAATATCTAATCTCTCTTTACAAAACAGGATGGCCCACCAAAAGTGAGCCGCCAGTAACAGAGTGAGCACAAGAGCGTGGAATCTTTTTAAATTTTTGGCAGATCCAGCATGCCAGCTGGCCAGACAACTTCAAAATAATCTTTTTTTTTTTCTCAAACACTACATAATCACCACAAACAAACTGCTTCAACTGTCTACCATAAAAACAAGCTGTTTCAATTGCAGAATACCTTAGGTAATAGCAATACCATGGCTAAACAGTCAGTCTTTATCTCCAATAACCTGTCAATACTAGTCAACTTTAAGGTTTCGAAGCCTGCTGTTCTTTAATTAAAACCTGTGTTCTAATAACTACTGAAAAAAACAGCATCCGCAGTTAGCATCTTAGTTCCTTAGCAGCTACAACTTCTATGAAGCAGTAGAACACGTTTTTTTCTAATTAATCCACTTAGGTAAGGGTCTGTATAGGAAGTCCTTTGATCTAGACATAGAAACAAGTTGGCCTACCTTGAGTTAATTATTTAACAGGGACTACTGGAGTGCTTGTAACCTCTTCAGATGCAAGGTTGAAACTGGAGAATGGGGGATCCTGGGATCTGGCTATGCTGTGAAATTTGATATGGATCACATGTGCATCACTGGCCTATCAGGTGGGTTGGTAACCCATGAGGTAATGTCTGGAGTGTCATGGATACAACATAACAAACTCTGATATGACTACCCCAGGCCCCTTTGCAATTTTGTTGTTGTTAGTATCTCACCCCCCAGTGTGTACTTTTCCTCTTGGCTTTTGTTTCTCAGGTGCATTACTTTGCACTCTTTGAATTGACTCTAAGCTGCCATACATTTGACCATTCCTCCAACCATGCCAACTCTCTTCACGTTCTTTCCACCCCACCTTGTGTATCAACCCTGTTGCAGATCATTGTGTTATCTGCAAAGAGGCATACTTTTCCTTCCAGTTCCTTTGCAATGTCACTTATAAAGACATTAAAGAAGACCGGTCCCAGTACTGAACCATACGGTACCCTGCTAGTAACCCATTTTTCTTCAGAGTGGATTCTGTTTACTATTACCATCTGCATCCTTTTGTCCAGTGAATATTTTACCCAATCTGCCACCTTGGGACCCATTCCAAGGCATGTTAACTTGTTATTATCAGTCAGCCTGTTGTTCAAGAACTGCTATGGTTTGTCAGTTACACCGGTTCTGAGGGCTGCAGCTGACCACAGGCTATCAGAAAAAAATATTTCCCATAGCTGATTTCTTTCTGAACCTCATGTAAATCTAAATGAATACTTACAGGAAAAAAAGGGCATAAATGGACATATTTTGGACACAACTTCAGCTTTTATTGACGTTCCCTGTAGCTAGTTCACTGACAAAATCAGCCATCAGGACTTCTGTGATATAAATTTAAATAACACAATGGGCCACTGCCAGAGAGATGAACCACATAAAAACATAATTATTTTTGTAATAAACTCAGTGTTAACTGCTGTATACTTAAATAATGATAATTTGTTAGAGCGGGACCTCCTTCTCCATAGTGTGTGTGAAAGGCAATGTTTATTTCCCCCTAAATTCACAAGTCAATTGTAAAAGTATATGAAGGCTTACAACTGGAGCTTTTCAATGTAATAAATTAATATTTGCATGGCTCATATTTGGTGCATATAGTAAAACTGGCATTACTAGAAAGATAGCTATGAGCTGTGGTCATGCACTGTTTCATTCTAGTCTGTTTCCTAACATTTGAGTTTATAAATATTAACTAACCTGACAACCAAGCTACTTCTACCACCTGAGAACAACTGTTCCTATGAAATACATAAATAACAGCTTACATTTCTTACCATTTAAAGAAATGCACTGAACCTGTAAGTCATGTTCCCTGTAGAAACTGATCATTAAATAATGGTTCCATTTCTTTTAATGTTTCATCTCTACAAGCGTTTCTGCTATCTGGGTAGTATGTGCAATTTTGGAACTATGTGATGCAGTTCATATCCCTTGTTTAGTTCTTCCTTTGTTGGTTCAATACATTCATATTCTCCTATAGATTGCTGTGGTTGAGAGAGGCATAACTTACACCAAACATTTCTAAAATGTCGCTTAACATCAGAGTGTAAGCCAGAAACAACCACAGAGGCTAATAATTTATCAGCATAGCTGGAACAAAAACAACACTGGGACAGGCATTAAAAAATAGCTTTGACATACCTTTCAGGTTCAGCACAGTCTTCCTTTAAGAAAACTACATAAAACTAAATTTTAAAGCCAAGATAAGAAATGTCTTGGGCAGAACCTTTAGTTTATGAAGTTTGTCCAAACTGTATAGTTTTTCTAAGCCCTTGAATAAATTCATGATCAGCATTGGTTTTAGTAACCATCATAGTCAAACAGAATTCTTGCAGATTTTATATAATTCTATGGTTTCATATATGTAGGCAGCCTAAGACTGTTCAGTGGATCAGACCTCTGTATTGTATCTTATTATTTCTAAGGTATTAGTCTCGATACTTGTGATTTTACATAGCCATGGGAGTGGAGTGAAATCTTATTCTGCAATATGTACCATCCCTATATTTATTAATACACCTTATTGTTATGTTGTTAATACATTTATCTTGAAGTTAAGTGAACCTGTCATACAAAGAACCAGAACTGGACAATATAGCATACTGTATTGAAGATGCTATCTTAAGCTGAGGTAAAAGGCACACTTCTGGGAAATGAATTCAATAATACTGCATGCATGATGGATGTTGGCTTCCTGCAGATGAGGTTTCTCTGAGTTTATGATGAGAGATCTGCAGTTGGTTTATTTGTAATGAAATGACATATATTAAGCCTGATGTGTGAATGCCAGGCATTTTCCCCTGAATGAAGAAAATTCTTGAGTTATCTCATCAGCTACTATCAATCTATCTAAATCTCAAGTGGGCTGGATTTACAGTGCATATTTATAAAGTGTTTGAACTTTCTTCTATATGAAATGAAAGGTAAATCAGCATTTTTGGCTAAAGGATTTCCATCCACAGAACAAAAATTATTTTTAGGGAGATCAGAAAAAATCAACCTGAGTCCAGAATGCAATGAAAGGTCAACAAAGATTATCTCTTCATCTAAGCTAGGACTTGATTTTTGAAAGGATGCACATTACATGAATATGCTATGAAAGTTAGGGATGGGCAGTGAATTTTCTCATTATTCTCAAAGGCTTTGTTTAAATATAGCAGCAATGCAGAAAATATGTTTGGAAGACAGGTTCAGAACCAGGGTTTTATAGAGCAACATTTTTTTTATTAATAGGGCTTATTAGAACCCCTTAGAAAGAGACAAATGCTCATGGCCCAAGATCCTAGATGGGTTAATATGAAAGCATGGCACAGTCTCCTGAGACATGTACAACCTTAGGGAGAGAACAGTGGCATCTACTGCTATGCAGATACTGCACTACAGTGGCTCCATGAGGAGGATAACTTTTGGTCTGAGAGGTCTCAGAATGCTCCCTGATGCAATATACAAGTGGAGCTTTTTTAGCCCACACCTACTGCTGTAGCCATCACCAAAATGCACTCAACCAAGTTTCTTCTCTCACCTGCTGTAGACAAATAGGCTGAACTCCCCAAAATGCAACATGAGGGTTGCCCACATGATTGATGTGGAAGATGCAGCAAGAGGGCTGATCATACAGCACAAACCCAATGGTGGAAGAAAGGTCAGAAGAAAGCAATGTGGAGGAGGAGGTAGAGTCCTGATTACTGTTGTGGGCTGTGGGTGCCTATTGAAGACCAAGCTAAGCTTTTTCAAGTCATCAGTCTTAAACATAAGATGCTTTCAGCATAATAAATCATTCACTATGACCTTGCAAGTTGCCTCCTAAAATGGTTGGATATGTTCAAATTGACATTATAATGCTGTGAAGCACCCTGCCAGAGTACAGTGCAACTGAATATGGGCAGAAAATTTAAATGGATAAAGTGGTCCCCATGAATAACTTATTAAAAGGCAATAAAATCACAAAATCTTTGCAGGGTAGAAAGATGGAAGAAACCCAAACAGTATTTAAGAAATTAATGGCATCTGTGAACTACTGCTTAATTAATCTGTTCTGCATATAACAAATGTTATTCAAGATTTGTAATCATACAAGAAAAAACATATTTCATTATCCACTCCACTATTTTTCCATCACATTTATTGAACAGGGCTGTACTCAGTTTCCTTGATTTTGCTCCCCATGTATTGTTAATGACATAATTGTTGGGATGTGACATATTTTATGGAAAAGGTGAATAAATTATGAAATTACAAAGAACTGGTAAATGATTCTGGCTCGCCACAATTTAAATATGTGCAATATATGAATGGAAATCATAAGTGAAAGAGAACAGTTCAAATTAGTACAGCTGGCAGTATTTTTCTAATTAGACAACTAGATAGAAAAGAGGAGGGGTGGTAAACATTCCCTGTCCACTGAAAGCACCTGTAATGTTTTTTAATGAACTATATTTTATTGAAATTTTCACAAAAAAAATCACAATAGACAGTATATAAAGTACCACAAACACAATTAACAAACAATAAGAAGGAAAAGAAATGACCTATTCTCCCCTCCCCCCTCCCAAGACCCAGAGCACCCAGTCTCATAGACATACAGCAAAAGAGGTCCCATGGTTCAAAACATAATAATAATTACCTGAAGGTATAAAACTATACCTTCACATGGGGCACCACTAAGAAGGAAAAGAACAATAATATTAAGAATAATAAGGACATATCAACTACAGCTTACAGTATCTTACCTAAGCTGTACCAATAGACAATGGAGTGTGCAGCAGCTCCCAGCAATCGTAGTACCTGTCCATTTTGCCTTGGTCATGGACAATTTGTTCCTCAATCTCAAGGGTCTGGAGGATTTCATGGTTCCATTCTTTATATGTAGAAATGGTATCATCTATATATATATAACCCCCCAACTAATGCGCGCTCATCTCTAGAGGTGGTCCTAAGGGACATCTCGGAAGAGGTCACCTCTGAGCTAGTCATTCTGTGGGACTTCTACCTAAATTGGCCCCTCAAGGCAACCACTCCCTAATAGGGCTGGTTCAGGAAGCTAACCTTGAACAGGTCATCGCAGGGCCCACCCGAATGAACTTTAAAATGGGAAACCATTCCATGCTTGATTGGGTGCCTACTAGCAAACCCTCCAATATAAAGGTGGTGGGCACCTTAGCGGATGCCCTGAGCGACCACTCCCCAATCTTCTGCACCTGGAAAAACAGGGCCCCCAGAGTCTGCCAGCGAATCCTGGCGGCAAGGGATTTCTCAAACTTTCAACCTGAACACCTGATTGGCTGCCTAAACAGCATTGATTGGAGTCCAATAAAACTACTCCCCTCACTGGATGAGGCTGCTGCCTTCTTCCAGGGAGCCATCACTATGGTGGCCGATTGCCTGGCCCCATGAAGAAATTCCGCACCAAGGGGAGCTACTACAAGTGGATCACCCCTCATGTGAAAACACTTATGAAAACCCGGGACACAGCTTGGAAAAAATACAAGCTGTCCTCCCTATCGGCTGACCTAACCTGCTATAAGTCGCTTAGAAATAAGTGCAAATGGGTCATTAAAGTGGCCAAATGAGACTATCTCACACATCTACAGAAAAAGAACCTAGGCAACCCTAGACTCTTTTGGGCACATATTAATGGGCTAATAAAGGGGAGCGGCAAGACCGCTCACTGCCCCATAGAGGTCAACGGTCAACTAACAAATGATGACACTAGCATCGTTATGGCTCTCAACTGCCAGTTCACAAACCTGAACCTGATCAAAGCGGGCCTGCCACCCTACCTCCCGGTCTCTATTGACCCCCTTCCCCACAGACTGGACTGCCCAACCTTCCACATCAGGCTAGTAAAACCTAACAAAGTCCTCCCTTTATTAAAGTCCTTCAAAATATTGGGAACTGTGGGACCTGATGGCATCCCCCTCTGAATAGTAAGGCCTTTGCACTCGCCAGGCCCCTTACCTGGCTTCTCAACTGATCCCTTATCGAAGGTGCCATCCCTGAACAATGGAAAATGGCCCATGTAGTCCCTGTCCACAAGGGAGGTTCAAGGGAGTCTACCAACAACTACAGGTCTATCTCCCTACTTTATAGCCTTGGTAAGATCCAAGAGAGATTAATTTACAGACAACTCCATGACTACCTAGAACTCCATCAAATACTTGCCCCCTCCCAGCATGGATTCAGAACCAATCATGGGACTGACACCGTGCTTATCAAGTTTTCCACAGATGTTCTCAGAGAACTGGACAAGGGGACCCCCCCACTGGGGCAGTCTTCATTGCTCTATCCAAGGCATTCGACCTTGTTAACTGCAACCTACTTCTTTCCAAACTGAGCCATGTTGGGCTAGAGAGCCACTCTCTATCGTGGTTCAACAGCTACCTCACCAGGAGGTCACAGAGGGTAAAATGGAAAGACTCCCTGTCGGAGCCTCTCCCTTTAACTGATGGGGTGCCCCAAGGGTCAATCCTTGGCCCCCTTCTCTTCTCTGCTTTCTTTTCACCAACGATCTCAGTAAACACTGTGGGGGTAGCTCAGTGGTACAGTATGTGGATGATGCTGTCATCTACTGCCCCTCCTCTAATCTGGGAGATCTCAGCTCCAGGCTACAGGATGACCTGGGATCCCTAGAGAAATGGCTTGTCTCCAACAGAATGATCATTAATCCTAACAAGACCAAGGCCATGCTGTTTGGCCCAAGAACCCTCGGTCGGGACAGAAGCCAACACCTCTGACTGATGACAGCATCAGGTAAAGGACTTGAGGAGGTTGAATCTGTAAAATACCTTGTCCTAACCCTGGATCAGTGCTTCACCCTCAAGGATCACATTGACCAGGTAACCAAAAATATTCACACCAAACCCAGGACCTTGTACAGGCTGAAAGACCAGCTGATACCTGCGGCCAGGGCCTCCATCGCCACCAGCGTCCTGCTCCTGACCCTCTCTTATGCAGCCCCGGTGGTTCAGGGAGCAGCCAGACAAGAGATGAACAGACTACAAGTTCTCTATTACAAGGTGGCTCACTTCACCACCCTATGTGGACCCAGGACCCACCACTGTGACACTTTGTCCCAACTAAACTGGCCCTCCTGGGATGCCCGGCTCCAATACCCCCTACTCTGCCATACCCATAAATTACTTAGCCCCTCCTCTCCTACCAGCATTACTGGGCTCATTGCCCAAAAGGGTAATCCTAGGCTCCTCCAAACAATGGACAGAACCCTCCTAGCAATGCCCAGGGTTAGAACCAAGGCGGGGTGCAAGTCATTCGCCATCACAGCACCCATCCTATGGAACTCCCTGTCCACAGGTGTCCAGGATGCTACCTCTACCAACATCTTCTGCACAAGGCTGAAGGCTCATATGATGATCACCTCCAAATGCAATTGCTTAAGAAAGAGGCTCCTAAGCGTAAGTCTACCCCTCCCCTTCCCAGGGAAATACCTCCAATATCTACAGCCATCTGTATAGCCTACCCAGGAAATGTAACCTGTTGAAATGCTACTATGTATTACCCCATGCTATGTTTCAATGTGTGTTATGTAACGTACTTTTGCTGTATGCAATCCCATGTATTATTCCATGTAATCCCCGGGTCGCCCCTGAAAAAGGGACTTTCAGGGCTCAGTGGGCTTACCCGGTTATCAAAATTTAATAAATAAAAATAAATAATCCAGTCAGTTTATCAAAATAATAAGCTTGGCCATAACTACCATCAGCGCCATATACTGTATGCTTTCTGTGGGCCAAAAATCTATTTTGGATAAAAATCCACCAGGCAATTCTCAGGCGTGAAAAAAATCTTCCAAGCCCAGAAGAGGGTCCAAAGAATTGTTGATAGAATTCCAAAATGGAATCACTTAACACACTCCCAGAGAAGGTGTTTGAGATTACCCTCTTCCTTCCCACATCTGGCACATGTCGGTGAAGGGAGCTGCCCATCTTATACAGCCAAAAAGGAGTATGATATATATTCTGCAGGATTTGAAATTGAATCAGTTGGTATCTGTCTTGCTTTATATATTTGTATACAGTAGATGTGGCCACGTGATCTGCCATAATCAACAGTAGATTTTATAGGTAAATTCAAAGCCTGCATCCCAAAATAACAAACACCCATGGGGCTGGTAGGGCCTTTATCCTTATAATACCCATAGAGTTGTGACACTTGATGGGGCTGATGGGGCATCCAGGATAGAGCCAGATGAATCATTAAACTGGAACAAAAAAAGAATGAATTAAGTCCTTAAGAGTTTGCAAAACAACTGGATCCCTTAATAGTTGGGAGTTAAAATGTCACATTCTGTCTCGGTCTATTGGGCCTTGTACAGAATGTGGCATAATAATCACTGCATGATCCAAAATTTATTTAGTTTTTGTTAACCGGGTAGGTGCACTAGCCATAAAAATTACTATTCTCAGGCACAAAGGGTTGAATATCACAAGAAACATGATTCTCAAGGGACTCTTGGCTTGTGAGAAAATAATCAATACCAAAGAAAGTACCGTGAGGGGCAGAAAAAAAAAGTATAATGTTTATCTGTTGGGTGGAGAACCCACTAGGTATCAATTAAACTGACTGAGTCCAGCAACTCATGCAGACTCCTCTGACCTAGGGTAAGACCCTTACACAGGGAGCCTGAATGATCCAGATCCATCTGGAACACTAGATTTTAGTCCCCCCTAGAAAAACAGGAATGTGTGTATATGGAACTAAATGAGTGCCAACTGCACAAAAAAAAGTGATAGAATCCGCATTTGGTCCATATAATGACCTCAGTATCACATCTGTCAGCCTCAACCAACCAAATATAAATATATATCCACAGTACCTCCTGGGTCCCACCATTCTCATATAAGCTGAACTTATTCCCTTCAGGCCAGTATAATAGCTATCCCAGCCCTTTTGCAATGACAACCAGCTCCATACACAAGACTCACCCATTCTCATCTAAAATACTTTATGTCATCCCTACACAGATGAGTTTCTTGCAAAAAGCAACATCAGCATGCAGTCTTTGTTAATGGCATGAGACCATGTGGTGTTTACATTTATCCTGGGTCCCATTAATATTCCAAGTCACAAAAGTATACGCCTGACTCATATACAGTTCTCACTAACATCAATGTATAAGCATTATATGCAACAACTAAAAAAGATAGGAACACTAAATAAGAGGTAATTATGGTCCTCTGAAAGCAGCCAATAAAGGGAACAAATGTACTATGGATCTGAGTAACCCCCCTCCCCCACACACACAAAGTAACAAAAAGCTAAGGCGATTGCAATTCACAACTATCCCACCCTCAATACCAAAAGAAAAATATAACACGACAAGTTGAAAATTATCAGTGAAAAAAACAAACCTTGACACTGATATCTAAGAATTGAAACCAGAACCAAAATCAAAAAACACTCCCAATTGACCTCAAAAGATAACCTATAGAGCTGTGGTCCCAGGGACCGTATCATAGTCACCTTCTGGTACATGATGAAAGAAAAAAACCTGCCCATCCAGTGAAGCCCATCCTCCATAATATCCCCCCTTGTAGAGCAGTATCCATGTATAAAAAAGAAAGGAAAACCCCATTACTCCCTGAACACATTAATGCTATGTGAAGAACAGCAGAAAGTTATACTCGGAATACAAAAATTGTAAACAGTAATATCAATTGATATTTGCCCTTGTAAGGTAATTACAATGTGACTACCTGTAGGTGGCATGGGTATGTGCCTCCAATCACTGTAGTTCCCACTACCTGGTGGTCTAGTGGAACCTACCCCTTGGTGCCCCACCAGCTGCCGACTGTGGTCTGCATTGGCACCGTACTGTACATATGCGCACAGTGTCTGAGACTGGTGGCAGTCTAAAAGTGACTAAAATTAAATTACTTAGCTAATTGCTGTTTTTGAGAGCTTGGAGGTGAAGAACTAGATCCAGCATGTAAAGGTAAACAAAGAAAAAATGACAGCACACTGATACTATCAGGCCGGCCCAGTGTTGCTGAGGGTTGAGGTGTTGAACACCACACCTTGCGCCACGCCGGCGACCGGGTTGGGAACAAGCCGGGAGTCACCGGGGGTCATGGAGGGGAGAGATCGAGCATCTGGAGGACTGCTCTCTCTTCCCTGTGAGGGTGGGAGTGTTGCTCGCTCTCCAAGCAACCTCTGGTGGTGGCCAAGGGTGCACCAAATGGGCAAGCACGGTGAACGCCAGGGGTGGGCAGAGTCACGGCATTATGTTGCCTTGCAAGCCATGCTCCAGAGGGATGGGAAGGGAAAAAATACTAAAATACCCCGGATCCCGAGAAGATGACGAGGGCTCCTGTGATCTTCCTCTCATCCCCAATGCAGGACCACGCCACATCAGAGATCCAGGCCAACCTCTTGGAGGGATGGACCCTCTAACTTAAGTAAAGATCCGCCAAGGGTGGGCAAGCTCGGTTCCGGGGGATGACCTGGAATGCTGGGAAATTCCTCTGAGAGAGGGTGAACCGATGGTGGCTAGTCACTGCGGGGAGAAGTAGGGGCAGGATCTTGTGGGCACCTCCAAAGGATGCCTCGTAGAAGTCTGGGCATAAATAAAGTTTAAAAACCAAAAAAAACACTGATACTGTCATTGTTTGTAGAATGTTCATTCTTAAAGCAGTGGTCAGAATAAAGATGCTTCAACTCCACATCCTTAGAATGTTCTTTGTAAAGGATACAATTTCCACACGTTTCAGGATGACAGTGGAAATAATTGAACTTACCGTCTCTGTTTGGACACTCTGGGCCTGATTCTCAATGGGGGCTGCGTTCGGCGCAAGCTGTGGTGAACGGCAACCTGAGCCGAAGCCCCATACACCAGGGACCCTGCACCAGATTCAGGTACAGGAGGGGTCCCGGCATCTAAGTCCTGACACTTGTGGCATTCCCTTCCTTGCGCTGAACACCAGGTGCATGGGAGGTGTCCGTCGCAAGCCCGCTGCGGCATGGGAAATGGCACCCACTGTACATATGTGTACAGTGACTGCCACCAGTCTCAGACACTGTGCGCATATGTACAGTACGGTGCCAATGCAGACCACAGTCGGCAGCTGGTGGGGCACCAAGAGGTAGGTTCCACTAGACCACCAGGCAGTGGGAACTACAGTGAATGGAGGCACATACCCATGCCACCTACAGGTAGTCGGGCAGCATCAAGGATGGGGTGGTGGGATTGTGGATGGGTGCCAGTACCTGGCAGGTTGGGGCACCAGCGGTGAACCAGGGGGCAACCTCAGCATACAGTGGCACATAGGATGACTGCCTCAGTGGGAAATATTCTAAGTCCCACTACACCAGCCCTGGCTGGTCTAAGGGCACTTAGAATATCTCCCACTGGGTATTGTTCGAGAATAGCAAGCTACAGCTTGCATCAACGCAGTCCACCTAGTGCTATGTCACAGGGCAGTGCAGTGAACAGGGCTGGCGGAAGCCCTGTTTGGGGCAGGCAGCCTGTGGTCGATGCAGGCAACCTTTGTGAATTGCATGGAGGCAGCCCTGGACGCAAGGTGCACCTTGCACCATATCTATGTGGTGCAAGCACCTTGCATCAGACACAGAGCTTTGAGAATCAGGACCTCAGAAATAAAACAGAAAAGAAAATACTTTGACCAAGCACCTTATGAGTACTACTGGCAAAACAGGAAAATTTGAAGCCAAAACTGTGGGAGAGTCCTGTGGGGAGATGTTCCGGGTCAGAGATAAAGGCTAGTCTTTAAGTCCAAGATGGTAACAATAAAGAAAAAAGGGAAAGGAGTCCTTGTGGGATACATAGGAACACAAGTGGAGCTCTAGGGTGCCAGCAACATAGAGAAAACAACAGCTTCCAGTGATGGGTCATCCCGCATGATTCAAGCATCAGGCCATGATCCCCCGTACTGCTCCAGGCCATTCCAGTACAGCGTGGGGATCACACATCCATCCTAAATCATGCATTCCTTGGGAAAATGATCTCACTACAGAATGGCCTAGAATCAGACACTAGATGGCAGCATTCCTTTGAAAAATTCAGCCTACTCCAAAATAGGTCTGGAAACAATCACTTCATTTCAGTGGTCTCTTGCTCAGCCATCTCAAAGGATTTCAGTGCACATTCCTATTGTACTTGAAGCTTTGCAGGGTACGGTATGCAGAAACAGATGCCAGACCCCAGAGATTTAACCACCGGTTAATGGTAAGCAGCCCGTTTCTGGTGAACAGTAGCCAGGAGCTCTTGCACCACCCATAGCTGGGTCCACTCCCATGAACCTTCCTTGAGCCCCCTTACTTTAACAAGAAGGTGTTGCTTATCTAAGTAATTAAAGAATTTGAAAATAAACAGGTGAGGAGGGGAGCCATTGAGTGGCATGGGCCACAAAGATTGATTAGCCCACTCAATAATGTAAGATGGTCCATTCAGAGACTACCTGGCCCACCATTCACATAATTTCTGGGCAAACAGAATGAGGTTCAATCCCTCCGTATATTCTGGTAATCCCAGGATCAAAACATTATTCTGCCTTCTCCTACCTTTCAGACCCTCAAGGCTGGTCTCAAGACAAGCATTTTTTGGCCACAGGGCAATCAACAAAGGGCCCAGTTTAGCCCTCCAGTCCTCTAGAGAGCTTGGACGAACTTCATTATTGCCCACCCTCCTTCTTATAGTATCCACTGAGGTGTGGAGTGCTTTAATTTCATCTGTTAACACCTGCAAGGCACCTTTAACTGGCCCAAATTCCAGCAGAAATTTCTCCTCTGTGAGGCAGCTGATGCTGAAGAAGTGCAACTAGGCACAGTATGCTTAACCTTAGAACGTTTTGAGGCCTTGTCGGGTGTGGCAGGTGGAGTGTGGCATGGTGGTGCCATCTTCATCTCTGCTTCCATACTTCTCAATTTGGCAACCAGTCAATGAACCACAGATAAAAGTGCTTTTTGTATGATCAAACAAAGTTAGTCCAGCACAGAGAAATAGGTTAATAAATGAGTTTACAGCTGGAGAGGGTGAAAGCATCGGAAGAGAGCTGTTAGCAGGAACAGAGCATCATGTGACTCCCTGAAAGTACCTGTCATAATACGTTCCAGATTCTGTGTAAATATATGTCACTTACTGTAGTCACTATACATGGCATCAATAAAACCACCAAATGTTAATTGGATGCATTCAGAATACAATATCAGTCAAAATAATTCAAACCACACTGTAGCATCACGGTTGTCAGAAGCAAACTCTTTGGCAAATTCATGAACAAGAACAATAAAGTGATTTTATTATGGAAGATGTCATCTAATCTAAATGGATTTGTCTATTAAAATACAACTCACAGGGAAAACTCCAGACTTCGCCCAACAACTAACTCACCGAAATCTGGCCAATGGAAAACCATGCACACAAATGCTCACAGTCTGGGAAATAAGATCCCAGACCTACAGGCAATAATTACAGAGGCTAAACTTGACATAGTAGCAATTAAGGAGATGTGGTTTACCAATAACCACACTTGAGAAACTTCAATACCTGGCTATGCACTGTTCAGAAGAGGTGCAAAAAGGGTGCGTGGAGTCGCCCTGAATGTCAAAGAAATATCAAAGCTACAGAAATTCAGAACACACATAAGGAGCCAGAAGAACTGTGTGTCACCCTGGAAACAGGAAATGGGACAGCCATAAGAACTGTGGTTGTCTACAGGCCCCCAGACCAGGGAGAGGGCATAGACACATTACTGTTAGAAGATATACAAAACATGACAGCTAAATAGGAGGTTCTGATAATGGGAGACTTCAACATGCCAGTTACAGATTGTTCAATACCAGCAGGAACGTCTGCCAGAACTAGACACATGGTGGATTTCCTGCAGGGGAAGGGCCTCCAACAACTGGTACAATAACCCACAAGAGACAGGGCTATCCTAGATCTAGTACTGACTAACAGGGAAAGGATCACAGATCTCCAGATAGAAGATCACCTGGGGGCCAGTGACCATCACATGGTATTGTTCACCTTGGCCACTACAACTAAATCGTCCTATTCCAAAGCAAAAATATGGAACTTCAGAGGAGCTGACTTTGATAAGATGTCCAACAGAGTTAAGCTAGCCCTGGCAAAAAGAAATACAGGTGAGTGGGTACAGGCAAAGTGGGCAAGCATTAAGGATGCAATACTTCAAGCAACATCCCATTGTGTTAGAGAGAAAGGAAGTGCAAAAGAAGAAGGAAACCACTTTCATTCTCAAAAATAGTAGCAGAAAAGGTCAGAGCCAAAAGGCTGGCCTTCAGAAAATATAGGGGAATGCAGCGGAATGAAGATAGGGAGGCATACCAAACTTCCCTAAGGTAAGCAGGGAAGGCAGTAAGGCAGGCAAAGGCCCAAGCTGAGGAAACACTAGCACAAACAGTAAAAGAAGGTGACAAGACTTTCTATAGATACATTAGTGAAAGGAGAAAGTCCAGTGGGGGCATTGCTAAGATCAATGGAGATAAGGGGGCATGTGAGGAGGAGGACCATGTAAAAGCATCTATCCTACATAGATACTTCTGCTCAGTATTTACTGAGGAGAAGGTAAGGCAGGGCCCACAGCTCAGCACCATGGGCACAGTGGGGAGGGAGTTGAGCACTAGTCCCTTCACAAAAGAAATGGTCCTACAAGAACTCGATAAGCTCAGGGTGAACAAGGCAATGGGACCTGATGGCATACATCCCAGAGTATTAAAGGAGCTAAGGGTGGAACAAGCAAAGCCATTATCAGAACTGTTTAGTGAGTCTCTGAGCGCAGGAGAGGTCCCAGAAGACTGGAGAAGGGCTCATGTGATCCCACTCCACAAGAGTGGTAGCAGGGAGGAGGCAGGAAACTACAGACCAGTCAGTCTTACCTCAGTAGTGGGCAAGATTATGGAGGCACTTCTTAAGAAAAGGATAGTGCAACACCTGGAATCCATAGGAGCACAGAATCCAAGACAGCATGGGTTTACAAAGGAAACATCCTGTCAAACTAATCTCATAGATTTCTTTGACTGGGTAACCAGAGTGGTGGACCAAGGGGGAGCAGTTGATGTCGCCTACCTTGAGTTCAGCAAAGCTTTCGATACTGTTCCACATAGAAGATTGATTAATAAGCTGGGTAGGTTCAGTGTGGGTCAGAAGTTGGTCAACTGAGTGGCAAACTGGTTGACAGGCAGAAAACAGAAACTGGTGGTAAACGGTATACAGTCATACACATAAGGAGCCAGAAGAACTGTGGGTCACCCTGGAAACAGGAAATGGGACAGCCATAAGAACTGGGGTTGTCTACAGGTCCCCAGACCAGAGGGAGGACATAGACACATTACTGTTAGAAGATATACAAAACAGGACAGCTAAAGGGGAGGTTCTGATAATGGGAGACTTCAACATGCCAGATACAGATTGGTCAATACCAACAGGAACATCTGCCAGAACTAGACTCATAGTGGATTCCTGCAGGGGAGGGCCTCAAACAACTGGTACAGCAACCCACAAGAGACAGGGCTATCCTAGATCTAGTACTGACTAACAAAGAAGGGATCACAGATCTCCAGGTAGAAGGTCACCTGGGGCCAGTGACCATCACATGGTATGGTTCAATTTGGCTACTACATCTAAATCATCCCATTCCAAGGCAAAAATATGGGACTTCAGAGGAGCTGATTTTGATAAGATGGCCAACAGAGTTAAGCTAGCCCTGGCAAAAAGAAACACAGGTGAGGAGGTAACAGGCAAAGTGGGCAGCTATTAAGGATACAATACTTGAAGCAACATCCCATTGTGTTAGACAGAAAAAAGTGCAAAAAGAAGGAAACCACTTTGGTTCTCAAATACAGTAGCAGAAAAGGTCTGAGCCAAAAGGCTGGCCTTCAGAAAATATAAGGGAACACAGCGGGATGAAGATAGGGGCATACCAAACTGCCCTAAGGGAAGCAGGTAAGGCAGTAAGGCAGGCAAAGTCCCAAACTGAGGAAACACTAGCACAAACAGTAAAGAAGGTGAAAGACTTTCTATAGATACATTAGTGAAAGGAGAAAGTCCAGAGGGGTATTGCTAAGCTAATGGAGAAAGGGAGCATGTGAGAGGAGGGACCCTGTAAAGGCATCTATCCTAAATAGATACTTTTGCTCAGTATTCACTGAAGAGAAGGTAGGGCAGGGCCCACAGCTCAGCATCATGGACACAGGGGGAGGGAGGTGAGCACACCCCTTCACAAAAAGAAAGGGGTCCTACAAGAGCTTGCTAAGCTCAGGGTGGATAAGGCAATGGGACCTGATGGCATACATCCCAGGGTACTTAAGGAGTGAAAGGAGGAACTAGCAGAGCCATTAGCAGAATTGTTTAGTGAGTCTCTGAGCACAGGAGAGGTCCCAGAAGACTGGAGAAGGGCTCATGTGATCCCACTCCACAAGAGTGGTAGCAGGGAGGAGGCGGGGAACTACAGACCGGTCAGTCTTACCTCAGTAGTGGGCAAGATTATGGAAGCACTCCTTAAGGAAAGGATAGTGCAACACCTGGAATCCATAGGGCACAGGATCCAAGACAGCATGGGTTTACAAAGGAAGGTCCTGTCAAACTAATCTCATAGATTTCTTTGACTGGGTAACCAGTGGTGGACCAAGGGGCAGTTGATGTCGCCTACCTTGACTTCAGCAAAGCTTTTGACACTGTTCCACATAGAAGATTGATAAATAAGCTAGGTAGGCTCGGGGGTGGTCAGAAGTTGGTCAACTGGGTGGCAAACTGGTTGACTGGCAGAAAACAGAGAGTGGTGGTAAATGGTATACAGTCAGAAGAGATGCAAGTCACAAGAGGGGTACCTCAGGGATCAGTCCTGGGGCCAGTCCTCTTCAACATCTTCATTAGTGACCTTGCAGATGGACTAGAGGGTAAGGCTTGTCTGTTTGCAGATGACACCAAGATCTGCAACAGAGTAGATGATCCAGATGGGGTGGGCAGAATGAGAAGAGATCTGGATAAACTAGCAGAATGGTCAGAAGAGTGGCAACTGGGATTTAATGCAAAGAAGTGCAAAATCATGCACATAGGGAAGAGAAACCCTGAAGCCACTTATAGGCTGGGAGGAGTTGCTAGCAGTCACAAAGGAAGAAAGAGACTTGGGCATCATCATCACTGATGACCTGAAATCATCCAAGCAGACCTCTAAAGCAGTAGGTAAGGCTAGGGGTGTTAGGGTGTATTAGTAGGGTATCACAAGTCGTAAGAGGAGGTAATAATCCCTCTGTACAAGACATTGTTAGGCCCCATCTGGAGTACTCATGCAGTATTGGAGCCACACCTTCACAAGGACATTAACAAATTGAGGCAGTCCAGAGAAGGCAACCAAAATGGTGCAGGGACTGCATCAGAAGACATATGAGGACAGATTAACGGAGCTCAATATGTATACCCTTGAGCAAAGGAGGAGAGAGTGATATGATCGAGACATTTAAACACCTTAAGGGCATAAACAAGGTGAAAGAGTCTAACATGTTTAAATATAAGAAAAATAGCAGGACAAGAGGACACAGCATGAGATTAGAGGAGGCCGATTAAGGGGAATGTGGAAATTCTTTTTCACAGAAAGGGTGGTAGATGCATGGAATGGCTTACCACAAGAAGTAGTGGCTATGAATACAGTGCAGGGCTTCAAACAGGCATGGGATAGGCATAAGGGAGCAATACAAATGACTATGAATAGATAGGTCACTGACATAGCAAAGGCCGATGGCACATTTATAAGGTAGAAAAAGAAATGGGCAGACTGGATGGGCCTTGCTGTCCTTATCTGCCGTCAACTTCTATGTTTCTATGTTTCTAAATGGGGTTCCTCAGGGATCAGTCCTGGGGCCAGTCTTCTTCAATATCTTCATCAGTGAAATTGCAGATGGACTGGAAGGTAAGGTTTGTCTATTTGTAGATGACACCAAGATCTGCAACAGAGTAGATGATCCAGATGGGGTGGGCAGAATTAGAAGACATCTGGATAATCTAGCAAAATGGTAGGAAGAGTGGCAACTGGGTTTTAATGCAATGAAGTGCAAGATCATGCACATAAGGAAGAGAAACCCTGAAGCCACCTATAGGCTGGGAGAGAAGTTGCTGGCAGTCAAAAGGGAAGAAAGAGACTTGGGCATCATCTTCACTGATGACCTGAAATCATCCAAGCAGACCACTAAAGCAGTAGGTAAGGCTAGGGGAATGTTAGGGTATATTAGTAGAGGTATCAAAAGTCAGAAGAGGGAGGTAATAATCCCTCTTTGCAATACACTGGTTAGGCCCCATCTGGAGTAATGTGTGCAGTACTGGAGGCCACACCTTCACAAGGACATTAACCAAATTGAGGCAGTCCAGAGAAGAGCAACCAAAATGGTGCAGGGACTGCATCAGAAAACATATGAGGACAGATTAATGGAGCTCAATATGTATACCCTAGAGCAAAGCAGGGAGAGAGGCGATATGATCAAAACATTCAAACACCTTAAGGGCATTAACAGGGTGAAAGAGTCTAACATATTTCAATATAAGAAAAATAGCAGGACAAGAGGACACAGCATGAGATTAGAGGAAGGCTGATTAAGGGGTAATGTGAGGAAGTTCTTTTTCACAGAAAGGGTGGTGGATGCATGGAATGGCCTACCTCAGAAAGTTGTGGATATGGATACAGTGCAGGGCTTCAAACAGGCATGGGATAGGTATAAGGGAGCAATACAGATGAGTATGAATAGATAGGCCTTTGACAGAGCAAAGGCCGATGGTACATTTATAAGGTAGAAAAAGAAATGGGCAGACTAGATGTGCATTGCGGTCCTTATCTGCCATCAGCTTCTATGTTTCTAAAAAGAAAAGTGGGTTGGAATAAGAGAAGGAAAAAAAAATCAATCATTAACTGCTATATTATCTTTATTTTTGCTTGGTATCAAATAAAATGAATCTATCTCTAACACACATGTTGCATCATTTGTGATTATTTGCTTTGCCATTCCTAAGAAGGTGTGTGCAAAGAAAAGTTTAAGTGATCATCAAATTACAAACAAGATTTTTTAAGCAATTGTTATGAAAATTATTGTCTTCTTCGATAATTATAAATCCACCTTGTAACATTTTAAAGGACTTACTCAACCTGATCTGGTCCTGTTCACAAGTGATACTTTTGTGTAGCATGTTTTTTTAATATCAATTTCTTATTTAGTTGCATTCTTGAATTGAATCATACTACAAAATAAATTAAATATTTTTTGAAGACATAGTCATGCTTAATTAACTTTTAGTATGCTTTAAGGGTTACAGTTATTGAGTTTCTCAGGCAATTCATTTTGGTTTGATGATACACTTTTTTTCTTAATTATGTACCAGAATCCACATCTAAGTTATTTTAATTACTTCAGTGTTTTATTTTCTTTTGTTGTTTTAATTGACATGAATTTAAGCTTCAATAGCTTAATTCATTACAATTCACAGTGGCGGTGTCTTTTGTAATGCTTAAAGAATGGTTTTGTTTTAAAAATGCAAAGAAAGAACACAGGATTTAACAGTCTGTGACTTTAGTAAAAGCTTCTTGAAGTATGACTTGATCAAAAGATCTAGGATTCCCAATTCCATCTCATAAGTGTGGATTTTACAGTTATGATTATTACAGCGGTAATGCGAGATATGTCCCAGTAAAGGTTTAGATATATCCATTTGTTTCAGAAAACATCCCTTTAAAATAAATGTGGATTTTATAGACAAATAGAATGTGATGGCAGAAAAAGACATACTGACCCATCCAGTCTGCTCAAGCCAACCTATTAATCATGCAATTTCCTAGCAACTATCTTCCTCCCTTTTACTTTCCCCTTAAAGGATACCTAAATCATCTGTTTTACACATTGTGTTTCTTTAAAAAATTTCTCCATATGCTTGTAAATGAGAGGCTGTTGCTTACATTTATACTGAAACTTTATTTATTAAAGCAGGATAAATACAGTTTCATGGCATTTGAAAATTGTAAACACAGCCTCTCCTGATTCAAAGATTCTGCTCAAAGAATCTTAAAATGGCTGCCTTGATGATGTCATTGAAGAGTCAGATGCCCAGCTGTGCACATGTATTCTAGCTGTGCTAACCATATTCAAGTGCAAATAACTTTAAAATGAAAAATTATAGCATAATACCTTGAGCACAAAAGTTGTTCAGCACAAAAACATCTATAAAATGATTGGTGCTTCATTTATAGATACCATTTACTTTTTAAAAAAAATTAGTAAAAAAAAAACAGCAGAAAATTCAATTATTTTTCACTTTTTCAACAAACAAATGCAAATAGTATTAAAACAAAAAAATATAGCCTGGTACTGTAAAAACATTGGTTCAGCACAAAAATATCTACAAAATGAGTAGTGTTTCACTTACATGTGCCTTTTAGTTTTTTTATAATTAGCAAAGAATGAGCAGAAAGTAAAATTATTTTTCACTTTTTGCAACAAGTAAATGCAAATAGCTCTAAACTGAAAAATGACAGCATGATACTTTGAGCACAAAAGTTGTTCAGCACAAAATATTTACAAAATGAGTAGTGTTTCACTTACATGTGCCTTTTAGTTTTTTTATAATTAGCAAAGAATGACCAGAAAGTTCAATTATTTTTCACTTTTTGCAACAAACAAATGCAAATAGCTTTGAACTGAAAAATGATAGCATGATACTCTGAGCACAAAAGTTGTTCAGCCAAAATCTATCTGTCAAATGAGTGTTGTTCCATTTATAAATATCTTTTAGATTTTTTATAATCAGCAAAATATGGCTAGAAATATTTTTTTTTTCACTTTTTTTGAGATACGGCATGTAAGTAATAACACATGGCAGGGTGTGTGGCAGTGCTAAATTACTACACTCCTAAAGTGGATTGTGAGGCATCAGGGGCAACCAAGTGCCTTTAACCACCTGGGAAGTATAGTAAATGATTCCCATAAGATCACATTGTACAGTAAATTGTAAGTAAGCAATAACACACAGCAGGGTGTATGACAATGCTAAATTGCTATATGGCCTAGGTGGATTGTGAGGCATGAGGTGCAGTTGAGTGCCTTCAACTTCCTTAAAATCTAGATTTAGTAGTTGCCGTATTGGTCTTTGCAAGAATAGATCCAGAAGCAAATGATTTGATACCTTTTAATGAACCAACATAGATGTAACAACAAGAACAAAGTGCTCTAGCTTTCGGACCAACCAGTCCTTCTTCAGAAGCTCATGGCAGTTGTTTAGAAAATACAATACTTATAACAGCTAGATAATGCAGAGAAAAACAGAAAAAAATTCCCCATTGGTTTAAAATACTCATTTAAAAAAAAAAAACAGAAGATGATGTCAGAGAAGTTTAACAGTGCAATACTGCCTTCAGCCAGAAAGACCCTTGGGTCAGATGTGCTTGGTAGAACACACATACAAAGAATCCTACTGCATATAAATTTAATTGATATAAGATAACACTGCTGAAGCAGATAATTCCTAAATCAAGCTATGATTGTCACAGTTAGTATAAGGATGTGATTACTGAAAGGCAACCCCCACCCAGATTAAAGACAAACTAAGATTATTATAGGGCTCATGAAATTTCAATGTTAGCATTATAGACGAGAATTTACCAGTAAAGTTGTCTTAAAAACATCAGTGCACACTGTGTGATGTGTAAAACCTAGCTGGACCTGTCACCCAGCTGTATTCTCAAGCTAGATATAAAGCCCAAGAAATTTCAAAACCTCAGGACTATATAAATGATAATTTAAATATAAATTGATAATATTAGTGTCAAACAGAAAACTCTAGTCGAGAACCTTAAGGAATTAAGACCATGTAGCCTGATATGTACTGATGTCAATATATACTGAGAATGTAGCAACTTGATGTACCACAAGTGTCTAAGGAATCTGAAAAAGAGATAAAAATGTAATTTCTCTCCTCCTCTTCATACAAACAATACAACCTAACCCACCCCACATCACAATAATGTGGGTGGGGGAGATACATAGCTTAAAGGAGATGTTATCTCTCTCTCTCTCCCCCCCTTTTTCTCTCTTTCTCTCTCCCACAGACACACACACACACACACACACACACACACACACACGCTCTCTTTCTCCTAGTGAACCTATATTAACTTCAGTCACTGCAATTGTTCCCCAAAGGAATTCAACTTGTCACGAAATCCTGAGTAAAAGGGCTTATGTCTCCTAATATCTACAGAGTAAAAATGTAACACTATTTAACCGTACTACTATCTGCAAAGTAACATTTCCAAGGATACTAGATAGAACTACCATGAAATAAACCTGCCACCCTCCCCAGGATAAGGTAGCTAGAAGTAAATATAAAGTATATGTGTAAGACCAGAGGTCTAACATACCTACATATCCACAAATTACTACAATATTAGCCTAATGTAAAAAGATCTGTGCAGGACCCCCATGCAAATGAGATCACACACCCCAATATGTACAGAGTTACAAAAATTATATATAACAGTATATGATAACACTCCTGTATGTACACTAGCAGTCTGGGTAATCTGAATATGGTGCAATGGAATCAACCCCCCCACAGGCAAAGATAAAAAGTAAGGAGGAATTAATATTCATTATGTGTGTGAAATAAGAATAGTAACACATTATAAGTCCATATGTCTAAATAGAGACTTACCTCAATGTGACAGCAAGCCCCACATCTGTTATATCACATACCTCACAACACATACCCACACACATACATACACACACGCATCCACATCCCACACATGCTGAAGTCCTATAATATGTCAGTTTGAAGAAGAAAAGGTCTGTGGAAGTTAGTTTCTGTAGTGTCCCATAAAGCCAAGATCAACGTTCAGCCCATCTGCTACCATATTGAGATGTAAAATAAGTTTAATCTCAAAAGCTCGTCTCTGTTGTGTGTTTTTGAGATTTCCTTTTAAGACCATTACTGACATATCTGAGACTGAGTGGTCAGGCTGGGAGAAGTGATGCCCCACTGGTTTTTCAGTCTTCCTTACTGTAATAGTATGTCTGTGTGAGTTCATCCTAGTGTGGAGCTGTTGGCGTGTCTCTCCTACATAACCTGTTTGTGGACATCTCTTGCACTGAATGAAATAAACAACATGTGTGACATGCATTATAACTCCTATGCACCTGGAATTGTCTGTTTTGTGATGTAACCACAGTCTGAGGTAGAAATGAGCACACAAGTCTTACAGGGGTGTTGATTGCAGGGTCTGTGCCATTGTGTGACATGGTATTCTGTTCGGTGAAAGTTGCTCCTAATAATTAGGCTGGATAAATTTGGTGGTTGTTTAAAAGATAGTAGTGGGAGTTCCTTAGAAATACAATTAAGGGTTTCATCCTCACTAAATATTGGGTGGAGATCTTTAATAATCTTACGCAGACGTTCAAGGTCTGGATGATATGTGACTACCAAGGGTATTCTGTCTGTAGCTGTCTTTTCTTTATATTGAAATAGTTGTTGTCTTGGTACTTGCGTTGTTCTGTTATCCTGTCAATTTCCCTGGAGGAGTGTCCCTGCTCAATAAAGGTGGTTCTCAACATAGCCAAATGTGTATCTCTGTCATCTTCATTTGAACAAATATGGTGACAACGAAGTGCTTGACTGTATATGACAGATTTTTTTGTATGGTTTGGGTGGTTACTTTTCTTGTGCAGGTATCTCTGTCTGTCTGTTGGCTTCCTGTAAATACATGTATGTAAGGTTCCATCCTTAATGATTACTGTGGTGTCCAGAAAGTTAACCTTGGTGGTAGAGTACTCCAGGGTAAGCTTTATGGTAGGGTGGAGATTATTAAGTTTGTGATGAAAATCTTTGAGTGCATCTGTGCCTTCCATCCAGATGATAAACAAACTTTAACTTCCTTGGAAGTGTGGTGTACGATTCCCATAGGATCACATTGTAAATTGTAAGTAAACAATAACACAAAGGAGGGCATGTGGCAAGCCTAAATTGCTGCATGACCCAGGAGGGTTATAAGGCATGTGGCACAGCTGTGTACCTTCAAACACCTGGGAAGTGTGGTATATAATCTGAATACGATTACACTGAAATTATTTTTTTATTTTAGATTTCCCCCCTTTTTTCCTGAGAACTGGCAGGCAGTTCTGCCCCCTTCCTTGGAGGGGTTCACATGTGATCCCAGCCTTCAGTGGGATCATCATAGAGCCTGAAAGGTTCATTTTTACTCCTTGCCCCTTGCTATGGCTGCAGACATGCATGTAGAGGCACACATACACCATGGTCCTGCAGCACCCACCTGTTCTTGTGTCACTTCTAACCTGTGCTACACTTGGGCCTCCACCCGAGGGCAGCCATGTGACAGGAGCAGTGAGACCCTCCCCAGGAGAGAAGATCTGCCTTGTGACTGCTTAATCCAACTCCCATCCTCCATCCCTCCCATTAGCCAACCACCGACAACCCTGTATCATTCCCTGACCCAGGTTGCTGGCATAGCCTGAGGTGTGGTGTCCAGCATCTCAACCTTCAGTGTTACCAGACCAGCTACATTACAAATTTTAAAAGATCAGTACCATACATCAGGGTGGGCAGCAAGGCCAAATTGCTGCATGTCTCAGGTGGGTTGTGAGGCACAAGGCACAGCTGAGTGTCTTCAACCAGCTGGGAAGTACAATATAAAATTCCCATAAGATCACATTCTAAATTATAAGTAAGCAATAACACACAACAAGGTGTGTGGTAATGCTAAATTACCGCAAACCCCAGGTGGGTTGTGAGGTGGGTTCTGAGGCAAGAGGTACAGTTGAGTTCCCTTAACCACCTAAGAAGCATGGATATCTTCATTCAGGTGCCAAAGGCACCAATGCTGCCATTGAAGTGCAAGCTAAGGATGTGGGAGAGTAAAACAGGTGGCTGCTCTGAGGAGGATCAGACCCCTGGCTCCTGGCTCCTTTGACTGGAAAAAGAGGTAACATTCAAACCTAAATGGCACACAGCTGAATGACACAAAATTAAACCAAAAATGGGAAATGGCATCAGAGCAAGATGCAGCTCTGGGTAGTATGGCAAATATAGTTTTCATGTGCACTTACTAAATGTAAGGAAGACAAGGAAGTGTTAATGGGTAGATGCATAAGAAATGCAGTGTTCCCTTGATAACTTTGCCTGATAACATAAATTGGGAAAATGAGAATCAGTGACTCAACCTGTCACAGCAAGGCTAACAAGAGGAGGGGAAAATAGAAACGGAAACATTAAGCATACAACAATTTTGCACCCCAACCCCCTTTTTGGAAGGCAGGAAGTGGGAACAATTTGAAAATCAAGTTGCAGTTTGGTTAATTGGAGGTGGGCACTAGAACAAAACATTTTAACAATATTTCCAGTAGGGAAGTAGCTTATTCTATTAATGCCATACCTTCAGTAAAAGTGAAAAAAAAATGTATTTCCTGTCATTTTTTGCTAATTATAAAAAAATCTAAATGGTATCTATAAATAAAACAGTGCTCATTTGATAGATATTTCTATACTGCAAACTTTTGTGCTCAAAGTACCATGCTATCATTTTTCAATTTAGAGCTATTTGCATTTGTTTATTGCAAAAAGTGAACAATAATTCCACTTTCTGCTGTTTTTTTGTTAATTATAAAAAAAACTGAAAGGCACATATAAATGAAACACTACTCATTTTGTAGATATTTTTGTGCTGAACAAATGTTGTGCTCACAGTATCATGCTATCATTATTTGTTTTAATATTATTTGCATTTGTTGAAAAAGTGAAAAATAATTGAATTTTCTGGTGTTTTATACTAATTTTTAAAAAACTAAAACAGTATCTGTAAATGAAGAACAAATCATTTTGTAGATATTTTTGTGCTGAACAACTTTGTGCTCATAATACCATGCTATCGTTTTTCATTTTAAAGTTATTCACATATAAATATGGTTAGCAGAGCTAGAATACATATGCATAGCTTGCGCATCTGTCTCTTCAATGACATCATCAATGCAGCCATTTTAGGATTCTTAGAGCAGAATCTTTGAATCAGGAGAGTCTGTGTTTACAAATTTCAAATGCCATAAAACTGCATTTATCCTGCTTTAATAAATGAAGTTTCAGTATAAATGTAAACAACAGCCTCTCCTTTACAAGGCTATGGAGTATTTTTTTTTTAAAACAAAATGTGTAAAAAAGATGGTTTAGGTATCCTTTAATACATGTAAAATATTAAGATGAACTAGGACATATCTGTCTGTCTCTGTACTTCGTGAGTGCTCAGGCCAGTGGTACTGGCTGAATGTATTGCGCTGCCACGTGGGTGACTAAGATTGATCAGGCATTGTGAGCCTTATCTCTTGTACTCAGCTGGCAGTGTCTTGGAAGTGCTATAGTGGCAGTGCTCTTAGACTCAGACTTGAGGGAGTGCTCTTAAAGTCCAGGGGAGAAAGAAACCCCTCCTAGATGCAACATGAGCTCTTCCTTCAGCAGTTTGAAGGCAGCCTTGAACACTGAGGATGACATCATGATGCATGCTGCAGATCAAGTATGCATGAGAAGTGTGTTGTAAAAAGTGGAATGAGGGTGTCACTTTATCAGCGTAAAAAGACTCACACAATTAACAAATGACACCACTGTTCCTGCTGTGCATTGCCCCAGGGTTTCCACCTCTTCCTGCTGCCAACTATTGGTAGAATTTTAGCCTGGCCACGCTATTTGCTTAGGACCAGTGGGGGTGCGTGAATTGGTCCCTGCCAGACATGGTGGAGATAGACTAAATAAACTCCTACAAAGAGAAAGTTTTTGGATCTTCACTTTAACAATATCCAGCCATATGGGTTGAATAGTGAATGGGATTTAAAACCATTCTTCAAAAGAAAATGAAAACTGGTAGAAATACATATGAATACCAAGTAATGGTCTTTTCATTTCCCATTTTTTGTAGTTCATGCTCTGGAATCCTACAATGGTGGATCCACCTATAAAACGGAAAAGAAAGCCAGAATGTGTGATCACTATTCCTCGAGTGTTCAGTTTGCAGTATGAAGAGAGGAATTGTTTGGATTTTGAACTTCAAAAAAGTAAGACTGTTCACAATTCCCAGAAAGCTGATTGTTGGTTCTTGTCAACTTTTTCAGTGATGTAACATTTTGGATGTTTAATATAAATTCATGTGACACCTAATTCTAGAAACTGATAAAGGCAGAATTTGCAGTAATGAAAGAAGTTACCTGTTGTGATTTTGTATAACATAAACTGTTAGAAAATAATCTAGTTCTGAATATTCTGAATGAAATTAGTATTAAAGTAATCTTGGAATAAAAGAATAACAACATTAGGTTTCAGGACATAGAGTCCAAATGGTTTAAAACGTCTTACCAATAAGCTTCTTCGCTTTTTTCTAAATTAGATTTTTTATATAATTTTTTGTGCTTTTTCATAACACTGGTTATTGTGGAATGTATGATTAAAATAGTTTTTTACACTTGATAATGTATAGAAATGGTGTTAGAAAGTATTTAAACACTTAATTAAATGTTAAAAACCTATAAAAAAAACTCAAAAATCTATTAAAAATGAATTTTAGGATCCAGGGTTTGAGACCCACCAGGACCACTTAAAGCTAAAAAGAGTTCTGCCAGTTAACCAATAGGGGCAGTGAATCCTCTGGCAGAGGGACTATAAAAGGAAGTATCTCAGAGCATTATTCACTCCCTGAGGAAGACCATACATGTGGTGGGACTTAGTGCTTGTTGTCAGATACACTAAAATTGGTTGTATTTTAGAAACTGAAGGAACAGCAATTGTGAATTGTGAATCCAGACACCATGCATCAATAAAACCTATTGTTCAATTGAAAAAGAGAGAGGTTGGTGTTTATTTGGCATTTCACTGGCGCTCGAGTGCAGAGCATTCTTAGATTTTTATGCAGAAATGATGGCTGCAGAAATGGATCTTGTGTGATCAGTTGGCAGGGGGTGGTCAGCTTGATGTTTGGATGCTGATGGTCTATTATGTTGGGATATTAAAAGAAAATTAAAATGAAAATGAATGTAGACTACTGAAAATCTGAATTCCTATTTATATGAAGTTCTTATGTAATGAACTGCGTCTATGTAACATAATGTTCTTACCTATGTTACCTGATTATCATTACTAAGTTTAATTGTGAACATAAGTTGACTCAGCTGGTATCTTCATTATAAAAACACATGCATATACTCTTCAGTTTTCAGAAGTCTGCTGATTGTAGAGCATTGCTCAGCTATGTTGCACAATGTCCTGTAATTTATTTATTTAGTTAGTTTTTGTTGACTGGGTAAGTGCACTAGACAAATCCTGCCTATTTTCAGGCATGAGCCGGGGGGAGGGGGATGCAGATGAATGCCAACTGACCTTGAACCAGATTAAGCTGTTGGTGGTATTTTTAGTGAATGAGGGAGATTTGGCCATGACACTGGGGAAATTCCCCAACTCGCTGGTAGGAGGAGTCGCTGTCAGTGAGCTTGCTGACCATTTTGCCCTGGGATGTTGGAGGAAGATGTTCGGGAGGTAGGGGAGCAGGTCTCCTCCCCGACCTCGCCTTTACTAAAGACCACTGTTGATGCCTCAATTTCCTATTCCCCTGCTCTGTCTGCTATGGCAGGCCTGTCTAGTCTGTTTGCTGCTTCTGCTGAATCTCCTGCTTTGCTGTGTTTGGTTGGCTTGTCTGGTGGGAAGCCGTCTGCTTCTTTGGATTTTGCTTGTTTTTTGAATACTCCGCCTCTACTACAGGATCAAGCTGGTGCAGTGACGGATGAAGAACCCGGATGTACGACCACTGTGTTGGTCTTCCCTTTGTCAGAGCCTACTGCAGCGGCACACCACAACTCTGCTGCACTTGGTACTGGTGTTCAGGGAACAGGTATGTCTATGCCTGGGAAATCAGGAAGACATTTGGGTATGCTTCAAAAAGGGAACCTTTCTTCTGAGGGTGGTTCTGTTACTAAGGCCCCTATGGATGTTGTGCCTGTTTTACAGGTGGCAGGTTGGATCCCCACCGAGGGTGGTTGGTCCCCTGATCCCGCTGATGCGACTGTTAAGGACTATGCTGCTTTCCACATTACGGATACTGGCAGGATTGTAGAGGACCCTGATTCTGTTGCTGTTAGTTCTGGACCGGTACAGCAACCTTTATTACCTGCAGCATGTGGGGAGTTAAGTACCTCTCCTTTGCCTTTGACTGTTTCAACCCAGGTTTCTACTTCAGGGACTGTTTCCGGGCCTCCTTCTGGGTCTGATTTGGGACTTGAGCAAGCTGTTGCTCTGGGCCAGAGGAAGCAGGCTGTTTTCTGGATAGGAGATGTGCCAGCTATTGGGGTGGGGTCTGCCCCTTTGCACACTACTATTGGTGCCAAGGTATCTGCTCCTGCTTTTTGCATGGCTGATTTATTTAAAACAGCATTTAAGGAGCCTGCTCCTAGATGCAGTGCTGTCTGGCTGCTTTATAAGGGTGATTTGTCGGACCCCTCAGACAGGGTGTATATTGGGAGACGTCTTTTGAAGGACTCATTGAAGTTCTTTGCTTCTGAAGTTTTTGCTCTTATCCATACCGATGCCAATAACTATGATATTAGTTTCAAGACCATGGAGGCTTTAGACTGCTTTTGGGTGAAGTATAATTCCCTTAAGGATAGTCCCCTTTGGAACTCCTTTTTTTGGCCATTCCACTTACTAAGCCTGCTGTGTGTACTGTTACTGTTTTGTTTCTCAATTAAGGGGTGGAACTAGCTGATATTTTGTTTTGGCTGAAGAAGCATTGTGAAGTTTTGGAGCACCCTGTTCCTATTATGGACTATGAACAATTTTGGATGGATGGTTGGAAAATTAAGTGTAAACTATTTATGACTAACTCTGGGGTCTCTCATCTGCCTAGCTGTTTTTTGGGGGGGAGGGATCGGGGTTCTCTGTTCTACCCGGGGCAGCCTAAATCTTGTCATCGCTGTGGCTCTAGATTGCATCTTAGTAATGCTTGTGACTCTCTGAAATGTACTCATTGTCTGGAGACTGGTCATTTGGCTGCCACCTGTTTAAAGTTATTTCATTGTAATCTTTGTAATGAACAAGGTCACTCTTCTGTTAAGTGTCCCTGGGCCTCTCACAATTCTGTGGATGTCCAGTCTCATGATGCTCTTATTACACAGGCCTAGAAAAAGAACTGTGCTAAGGCCTCTGGAAAAGAGGATTCAGGATCTTTTGTCTAACCCTGAGCCCCTGGCTCCTAGCTCTAGTTTTTCAGTGGAGTCAGGTTCATGAATGGACTGTCATCCTGTTTCTGTCCCTGGCCCTGCAGCCGATACAGTGGTGCTGTTACCGTCTGAGACCCCGATGGTAGTGGTTGGTTCTAACTTGGTGGAATCCCAGGTGCCTCCCTCTATACCTTCCCAGGACTCTGGTTCTCCACAGGGGGATATGCTTGTGGAGACTGAGCCTGACCCTCTGATTCCTCCCCTTCCTTCTGTAGTTTCTGTTTCGGATACTACTGCTATGCCCCCCCCCCCCGGCACTGGAAGTAGATCAGTCATTCCAAACTGTTTCTTATAAGAAATGACAACGGGAGAAGTGTGGGATTCTGGGTCCTAGAGGGAAGGAATGGAAAGTTGGGCCAAGGAAAAAACTTTTGCAGTCCAATAAATTTGATATTTTGCGACTGCAGCGGCAGTCTGGGGGTACTGAGGAAGAAGAAGAGGATTCGGCCTCGGATTCCTCTTCTGTGGCCTCTTCTGTAGGTGCTTCCTCAGGATTAGGAGATGGTGGCACAGGGAAGCTCAAATGGAAGATACACTCACAATGCTGATTCGATTTGAGCAAATCTTTTTTTTTTCTGGTTTTTCTTTCCTTTATGGGTGATTTTCGTGTTTTTTCACTAAATGTCAATAGTATGAAAAGTGGATTACGGAGAGATTTAATTTTCTCAGAATTGCAGTTTTTTCACTCTGATTTAATTCTTTTGCAAGATACTAGAATTAAGACGTTTAAGGAAATTGCACAATGTTCCTCAGCTTGGACTATGGGACCTACGTTTTGGTCATTGGGCCCTGATAGGTGTGACGGTTTGGGTGTTCTGTTTACCAATCCTGATCTGAAGGTTTCTCATTTGATTGATTTAGACCCTGGCAGAGCTATGATTTTGGACATCTCTTACAAGACTTGGAGATTGCGAGTTATTAATATCTATGGACCTCAGAGCAAGGCTTCTAGAGTGGACCTCTTTAGGAACATTCAACCATTTCTATGCACAGCTCGAATGGTCATTTGGGGGGGATTTCAATTGTGGTGTTCATCAGGGTGATAGGGGTTTGTGGACAGACAAGATGGTCTGTGATTTCAGTGCTTTAAAAGATGTTGTTTCAACCGCTCATTTAGTGGATTCTTATCATTTATTTCATGACACTGGAGGCTTTACTTTTCGTAAAAGCCTGTTACATACTCGGATTGATTATCTTTGGGTCTTCAACTCGCTACATGTTACTCATTCTGGTATTATTGATTTGGCCTTTACTGACCATTCGGCTGTGTATTTGGAATGTCAGTGGGGTGAGAGTCTCTCTTTTGAGAAATCGTCCTGGAAGTTGAATGTTTCTTTATTACACCAAGCCCGTCTGATTGCTGCTTGCAATTCTTTCTGGGCTGCCCGGCCTTCCGTGTCTTGTGTGTATGATTCTTTGCTTGAGTGGTGGAGGGAGACAAAGATGGAACTGAAAGCTTTTTTCAACGTTCTGTAGGGTTGCATCATAGAACAGATTATATCCTTTATTTGCAGTGTAGAAAGCATTATCAAAGATTGATTTCCCTTGCTGATTCCACTGGTCAGGATTTTAGCTCTCAGATTCAACAGGCTAAATCTACCATGTATCGCTTTCAATATGATAGAATGAAAACTCTTCAGCAAGAATTGCAATTTGGTATGATGGGTACAAAACAAATGTTTAGCCCTTTTAAAGATCATGAGGTTCTGTCAAAGAAAACATATGGAAGAATTAAGGGATGTTGATGGGAAGGTGTGTAGAGATAAGGCCTCTATTTTGCGTCTTGTTTCTGCATATGTTAAGGATTCTTTTGGTTCTCCCCCTCAGACGAGTTTTTTGCATTCCTATGTTGCACAGATAACACCCCAGTCTCTCTTGCCAGATCAGCAGCAGCTGGTAGCCCCTATTACTATTGATGAGGTTCAAGCTGTTATTTAATCTGCTAAAACTAACTGTTCTCCTGAACCTTATGGGCTTCCAGTGGAGTTTTCTCAGACTTTCTGTGATCTTTTGGCTCCCGTATTATGTAATTTATTTAATATTCTTTTTAACTCTCCTGCTATACCTGACTGGTTGGTGGAAGCAGATTTGGTTCTTTTATATAAAAAAGATGATAAAAGATCATTACTTAGTTGGAGGTCTATTTGTTTGTTGAACTCTGATATTAAGTTTTTGAGTAAGATTTTATCTCTTAGGTTGTCACAATGTTCTCATGCCTTGATTAGTTCTGTACAGGGTTGTAGTGTTCCTCATCGTAGTATACATGATAATTTGCTTTTCCTTCGGGAAGTGTTTTATAGAGGTCAGAAGCAATGTGTTTTGACTCCATTTCACAGGAATATTTATTTTTGGTTTTGAACCGCTATGGGTTACCTGCTAACTTTATTTCCTGGCTTCAGAAATTATATTATAATGCTACTGTGGTGCCAAGAGTTAATGGCTGGAAAGGGGACAGAATAGGTCTCCGACAGGGTGTCAAACAAGGTTGCCCCTTAAGTCCATTGTTATATGTTTACTTTGCATCCTTAATGATTCTCGGATATTAGGTATATCTTTGGTTAATACCCTTCCCCCTGTGAAAATTCTTTCCTATGCTGATGATGTAGTTCTTTTGGTTAAGGAATGTACACCTGAATCTGTTATTTCACAACAACGTGTTGATTTTTCCAATGTATCTGGCTCTAGTATTAATATGGCTAAATGTTCTGGTTATCAGTTTCCCTTGGATGCTTCTATACTTATTCAATATGTTGGTATTTCAGTTTCTATGACTCCGATTACTATTTTGGGACTGCAGTTTGGTTCTGATACTCTGGCAATGGTAAACTGGGAGAAGAAATTAATGATAGTTGAAGGGTCACTGTCCCGTTGGGTTCACAGGCCTTTATCTAAACGTAAATGGATTTTGTTATTAAAAACCTTGATTGTCCCCATTTTTCTTTATGTTAGTTATGTTTATCCCCCTCCAAAGGTTTTATATACTAAATTGTATAGTTTGTTTTTTCGGGCATTATGGGGCAGCAGGTTAAACCCAGTCAAGAGGCATATCACTTATCAGACTATTAAACAGGGAGGTTTGGATATGCTTCATCCCATTGCTTTTTACTTTAGTATTTTTCTTTATTTCAGTGTTTTAGAGCTTAATCATCCCCATAGTAAGAACTTGATTACTTTATTGACAGAATGGATTACGCCCTGTTTAAAGGCATGGAACCATAAGAATACTAGAATGTTTTCTAGGTTGGAAATTGTTCCTCAAGTTGTTAAGGAAATATTTCAACAACTTATTCTTTGGAAGATTGATGCTAGTTTACTGTCGTTGACCACTAGGAAGGCAGTTTATGATGCTATCGTTCAGGTTCAATGTTTGGAACCTCTTCGATTGCCCTATTGTACAGAACAGGAAAGTCAGGCTAAATTTTTGCAATTGTTGAATCCAAGACTGACGGTTTTTGTTTGGGATTTGGTGTGGTTGACCTTGCATGGTAAATTAAATGTTAAAAGCAATAATCGACATAAGGCAGTTTTAGACCGGTACTGTTTATGACCCTCTTGTTTCCAACTTTTGGAGACTCAGGAACATTTATTTTTTGATTGTAGTTATGCACAACAGTTTTGGCATTTTTTAGCTGACCGTTGGAACTTACCACAGTTTGGGGTTCTTACTTATCAGGAACTGATTTATGTTCCGGGAACTTCACACTGGCGTTCCTTTTCCATTTCCACTCTGCCAGTTCTTTTTGCTATTTTGAAATATTATCTCTGGCAGTCTTGATGTGAGTGGGTGCTGCAACAGCATTATGTTCCATATGATGCTTTGTTATTACTGATTACTGGAGCGCTTCAGCAGGTTTATGAAGCAGATTCCAAACGGTTTCTGCCTGGTCAGTTACACTGTCTTTGGCAGTCCTGCAAAGTTGTTTTCCATTAAGCTCCTTTCTGCTTTTCTGATTTTTACCTTGTTTAGTTAGATCCAAAGTTTTCTTTACTGTCTGGATACTTGCTTGATCTAGTTGTTTTGGTTGTGCTTATGTTGTTATGTTTTACTGTACTTTCTAGTATATACTGCCTTTACTGTTTTGAATCTTACTTTCCTTTTTCCCCTCAATATTCCCCTACTCTTTTCGATAAGTGCCATGAGATCTTTAGCATCCACCTGAACTACCACCAATCCAGGCAGATAGGACCTTGGTTTAACGTCTCATCTGGAAGACGGCATCTCAGAAGTGCTGCACCCCTCTCATGCTGCACTACAGTGTCAGTACTGGGATATTAACCCAATTGCCAGATGTGGGAACTGAAACCACAGACCTCTGATCTCCTGGCCTCAGAGGTGAGTGAGCTACCTGCTGAGCCACTGACACTGATGATAATAGCAGCAATAATAATGGTAATAGAAAAATAAGTATGCTTATTGTGGCAAAAGAGGTGCATATCCCAGTGTGACTCAATAATCGGGAGCATGTTATCAGTCTGACTTCAGAATGTGGTTTTCACAAACTATCAGTGATACAAAGGATGAAAAGACAAAACTCTTGTAATTTTCCATGGCCATTTAGGGAAAGCCTGGAATGCAGATGTGCAAAACCATGAATATATGCTAGGGCAGCATGATGTACAATGCATTGGTTTTATGGTTCTACCAACAGCATGAACCTAAATGTAGGCAGAGGTATCCATTCCTCCCAGTTAGGCACTATTCACTCTAAGTATATATTACCCAGGTTGGGCTTCTGATTTCTTTTATACTCTTCCAGGACTCAACTCAACTCAACTCAACTCAACTCAACTCAACTCAACTCAACTCAACTCAATTCAGCTCTCTTTATTTATAAAAAATGCAATTAAGTATTAAAGTGCTTGTACATTGATTTAAAACTTTAAAGTTTAAATATCAATAAATATTAAGAATTCTATATTTATATCGACAATTCATCCAAATTCCAAGAAAGCAAGGTTATAAAGATGTGTTTTTAATGCAGATTTAAAACTCTTGACAGTCAGGCACTCCCTTATCTGACACAGTAGAAAAAAGCAAGGAAAACAGTTAATACCCTACCTAGGGTAATGTATGAAAGCAGATAATGATAGTGGGTAGAGCTGGGAAGAAGCAACTAAAGGGAAAGGACAGTGAGGACATGTTGCATTTAGAATACAGAAGGAAGTGACTGGTATTAACAGATATGGCAGTAGAGCAGTGCACTGGTTGTGGAGCTGCAGTTTTCTAGGAGACAATCTGGAGACTGAGGTACTGCCCCATCAGCATACACCTCTCTTGGTTGAGGTCAGAGGTCACCGGTCTTCATGTCAAGCTGGCTAGGAAACAGAGGACCACTTGCCTCAACCAGCGACCACTAAGTCTGTAATCATTGTCCTAGAGGTTGCCTAGACAGAGGAGGCCTGCCTGGACCTTAGTGATCTCCAGGTGGGTGGGGATGCTAGGTTATGGGGCACATTTCTCAGCCTGTACCATAACAGCAGTCCTTCACCATTCTGTCTGGATGGTATGGCCATGGGAATGCACCTATTGTGGTAGCAAGAGTTGATGTGGTGGTCCTCCAAAGGGGAAGTAACAAGCGGGGAGGTAGAGGACCTAACTAGAGGAGGAAGCAGCTTCTAGTGGGAAACACAGTTGTCAGTGGGAAAGATTTTTGAGCAGAAAGGGGTGGAGAAAGAGAGGTTAGGTGCCTATCTAGTGCCTCAGCTTGGAGGAATGGACAGTGGATCCTAAGGATCACTAGGACTCAAGGACAAGTTGGGGAGCTGAATGTCATTGTCCACCTGGGGACAAATGACCTAACAAGGGGTAGGGATGAGGTAGTACATAGAAGGTTTGGGGAACTGGGGAGGAACTTAAGGCAAGTAGCATGAAGGGTGGCATTCATCAAGTTGCTACCTGCCTACAGCCATGGGAGGATAGGGTACTCTACACGGAAATCTTCAACACTTGGTTAAAAGTGTGATGCAGTAAGGAGAGCTTTGACTTCATTGAGGACAGGACAGCAACCTTGAAAGATGTGGGTCTGTATAGAGATGGTGCCCTGCATCTGTTTGAGAAGGGAACTGCAGTCCTCAGTAGATGGTTTAGATGTAATTTGATGAACATTTAAACTGGCTGAGGGGTAAGGTAGAGATACAAAGGGAGGCATAAACTACCTCCTCTCCCACAGATTGGAGCAACAGCAAGAGAGGGCCCAATGGGAGGAAACTCCCTGAGGGCACAAGATAAAAGAATCAGAAGCATAGTAAGGGACAAGCAGAACATGTATAGAAGAAGTAGAAATGAAGATATTGAGGAGGCAAGTCACAGGGCTGGGGGAGAGAGAAAAGTTTAAGTGGCAATAATGGCAGGAAGGGGGGCTGCAGGCAGAGTGGGAGCAGTGAGTGGAGAACCAATGTGAGCCAATGCAAGGAGTCTTGGAAATAAAATTCAAGAGATGGTGGCAATCATGGCATACACAGAGCCATGATGCACAGGGAGCCACAACTAGAATATGCTTATACTAGGCCACACTGTTCATGAAGGACAGGGAAAGGAGGAAGGGTGGGCGGTTGTTCTGTATGTCATGGAGGGTATCAGAGCAATGGAAATGCAAGGGAACCTAGGAGCAAAGGATGGGTTGGAGGTGCTGTGGGTCACCCTAGAGACTGGAGCCACAGCCACTATTCACATTGGGGTGGTATACAGACCTATTACACAGAGAGAACAATTGGATAAGGCAGTGGGGGAAGCCATCAGCAAAATGGCAAAAAGGGGAGCTGCTGGTGAGGGACTTCAGTCTGCCAGATGTAGATTGTAGCTTCCCTGTCATAGCCTCAGCTAGAAGCACAGTCATCCTAGACTACCTGCAAGGGGCATTTCCCAGCTAACTAGTCAGAGATCTCACTTGATATGGGCCAGTGCTGGATCTGGTCATCACAAATGGAGATAATGTTGCTTTTGCATATGTGGTTGTGGTGGTGGGAAATTGTTTAACCAGGAAAGGCACACTAACCCAAAACTTGTTTCCCGTGGCAACCTGGGAGCACAAGGAGGTTAGGTGACTTGCCCAAGGTCACGTAGTGTGGAAGCTGACACTGTTGCAATTCAAATCCAGGTCTCCAGTTTGTAGCTCAGTGCCCTTAACCACTATGCTATACTGCCTCCTGTAGATGTCAAGCTGAGATGCCATCTGGGGAACAGTAATCACTGTAAAGTGTGACTTAACATAAGGCAGCAGCAGAGATGAACCACACAAAGACAATGTTTCTTTATTGCAAGAAGACATAGTTAAAAAAGGGATAAATGCCTCAGAGATGACCCAGTGGGGAGGATTTGCAGGGTATGGTGGAAGAACAATGGGCCAACCTAAGGGATGGCATAGTGAAGGCAGCAGATATCAGTGCAAAAGACATAAGCAAAAAGGAAGAAAAAGAGATCACTATGGTTCTGATAGGAAGTGGCTGCAAAGGTAAAAGCAAAAGAAGTGGCATTCAGGAGGTACAAGGAGATGCAGAAGGAATAGGACAGGGAGGTGTACTAGGAAATGCAGAGGAAAGCAGGGAGATGGTGTGGGCACAAAGGTGCAAACAGAGCAAAAGGATAGCTAAAGGGTAGCTAAAGGGGGCAAGACCTTTTTCAGATACATAAATGAAAAGTGGAAAACAAGAGGAGGGTTTGTAAGCATAAGAAGGGCAGGGGGGACTAAGCAGAGGAGGAGGATCAGGAAAAACATATCCTGAGCAAATACTTCTGCTTAGTCCTCACTGGGGGGGTACCACATAAAAGCAGAAGGTATACTAAGTGAAGAGGGTGGGCACAGTCCATTCACAGAGGAGAGAGTCTTGAGGGGACTTGTGAATCAGAAAGTGGATAAGGCTATGGGGCCAGAAGGGATACACACAAGGGCACTGCAGGAGCTCAGGAAAGTACTGACTGCACCTCTGAAAGCCTTATTCAACAACTCACTGGAAACAGGTATGGTTCCAGAGGATGGTAGGAGGGAAAATGTAGTCTCACTTCATAAAAGCTGGCAATTGTAGGCCGATCAATCTAACAACAGTAGTGGGGAAGTTAGTAGAGACACTATTATTTATTTATTTGAAAATTGGTGACTGGGAGAGGCACAATGAGAGAAAGTTCATTTCCTGGTGTGACCTCGGTATGGGGAGCAAAGGATAAAAACAATATAAAGCATAGACAAAGTCAAATGTTACAAAACGTGCAAAGTCAAAGCACACAAAGACCATAATAAGTGTACAGTGAGCAAACAAGTCATCAGCAGGCAGTTGAACATTATAGTACATGTATGAGGGACTGTTAAGGAGGGGGAAGACAGGAGCAAGGGGAAGGAAGGAGTCTCAGCTGATATCTGGAGGAGGCAGTGGAGGAAGTGAAGGAAATCAAAGAGTGAAGCTGGTTCCAAAGTGAGGGGAGATGATAGGTGAAAGCCAAATGGCCAACTGAGGCACAGGGATGTCGCAAAGCAAAGATGCGATGGTATTTGGAGTGCAGGGAGCAGATAGAAGAGGGAACAGTGGAGAGGAGTGATGAGAGGTATGAGGGGAAGTACCCAAACCAAAATTTAGATATAAAATAGGCACAGTGCATCTGGCAAAGGGATAATAGAGGGAGGATAGATAGTGATGTGTAAAATGAGCGGTGATGGGTTTGAGTGGGTGAGTTGGTTGAAAAGTGACAGAAGGAGTTGCAGAGGGTATCCACTCTGGTCAGGGAGGAGAAGGGGGCAGAACCATAGACCATGTCAATATAATCAGTGACTGGGAGCACCATTGTGGTAACAAGCTGTTAGCAAAACTGATGGGGAAGGCGATCTTTATTACAGTACAAGGCACCACAATTAGGTCAGAACTAGACATGGATCGTGCCAATGTGGGTAATAAATTCAAGCTTGCTGTCAAGCCACACACCAGGTTACTTGAAGGAAGGAACCACATCAAGTGGGGAGCCATCCAAGGTGTTGAAGATGGGCACAGATGGGAGTTAGGCCAAATTCTGTCTGGTGCCAAAGGTCATGGACATCATTTCCTTTTGTGTTGAACCAAAGCTGATTTGACTGGAACCATCATAATACCTTGCACAGCCGTTGCCGGTGGGGTTTGTATGGTTCGAAAGAACCCCCCCTTTTGAAACTCCCTCCTTTTTTTTCATTATTTGTAACATTTTTTTTATTATTTCTGTTTATTTTGTGACTGTCACAGAGTGCTTATGCACACATGATGAACCCCAGTACTTTTTCTCTGCATACGTGCCCCCCCCATCTGCTACCAATCAGTTCCCTCAGTGCCAGTAAGATGACTGGAGCTGCTTTGCGAGTCTTTCTCCGCACCATCCCCCTATGACTGGCTGGCCAATTGCAGCTCACATCAGCACTGTGAATGTGACTGGAATACAGCACGGCTGCTGCCCACAATTCACACTGTCAGCTAGCACTCAAGGAAGATGAAGCATGGCGGCAGGCTTAGAGACGATGTCTCCAGGAGAGCAAAAAAAAAGTAGAGGGCCTTGACTTGTAATATTATCAGTCACCGGCAGGCAAACTTTGCTGGCCACTATTGCTGAAGATGTGTCCCTTAATAACTGTATACCAAGGGATAGGCTGTGCAGTTGGGCAAGGGAGCTATCTGGGTGGGTGGGCTGAAGATTTAGAAATAAATTACTTAAATCCTCCTCTATACAGAATGCAAAGCAGTTATGTTTCATATGCCTGTTTTAACTTTTCATAAGTTAAGCAAAAGAGGTGCCACAGTGGAAAGGGAGTGCAAGTGTTTGGAAGGGTCTGGCCGAGATCTACACTGCCACCTCACTATTTGTGCTGTTCAGAGAGGTCTTCACTATGGTCCCATTTTTATTGACATTCAGGTCCACTTTTGTCTGTGTCATCTGTGCCAGACACCATTAAAACAAATAAGTTGTGAGAAGCGTTTTCTCCAGATGACCACGTGTGTCAGTAGAATGACATTTGTTGCTACAGTTCATTGGTATGAAAATACCCACTATTCTTTTGGAAGTATGGTGGGGGGTAGGCATTTAGGAGATGTTAACTGTAGAGGGGAAGAATTACCTCCTTTCTTCTGCTATCAATACCCCTATTGATACATCCCAGCATCCTGCTAGCCTTGCTGTAGGCCATGTTGCACTGACTTAATTGCTTAAATGGTACATTGAGTTTGGGGGTTGGGGGGTTACAGTAAGGGTAGAGGGAGCTCAGAGATGAGTTATATAGACTTAAAATAAGCCACAACCGAGCATACAGTAGCCCATGGTTTCTGGGAGCCTATCAGCCCCAGAACCCTGCCCTAGAAGCAAGCCAGCACTACAGTAAGTTAGTAGTGCGCAATACCCAGCCAAAACCAGCTACAGACTCCACATTGAGGTTCAGTGCATATATGTATACATACACACACACACACACATAACAAACACACACACACACACACACACACACACACACACATACTCTGTGCCACCCAGATAGCAATAATTGTTCTTAGAGCAGGAGGTGGAGGGGAGCTCACAGATGAGTTGTTTTGGTTTAAAATAAGCCACACAATGAGCCGCAGAGCATCTAGTACCTCAGAACTTCTGAGGGCCTGGCAGCTCCCAGACCGGTTACCTACACACCAGTAGATACAGCTACAGATATTAAAGCTGATAACATAATAAATCTGAGACAATGCCTCAGGTATATTACAGTAGCAGCATCTTGCTGCCCTCCGGTACTGAATACATATATGTATTCACCCTGCAGCCAGCCAGATAATAATTTTGCTTAGAGCAAGAGGTATAGGAGATCTCAGATATGACTTCTTTAGCTTCAAAATAAGCCACAAAATGCACCACAGAGCATCTAGGACTCCATGGCTTCTGGGGTCCTGGTGGCCCTAAGACTCACAACTTTTTTTAAAAGGTTGCAGATTGCGAGCCAGCCCTGTAGTGCAGAGGGTTGAGGCACTGGCACCTTATCTCGTGCTACACCGGCTACCTGGGTTCAGGAATGACCTCGAGTCATCGGGGTGCTGACTCGGGGGGAGGGCTGGAGTGGGATTGAGCCATGGCTCTCCTCTCCAAAGGGGTGGATGCTCACTCATCCATAGTCTCGCTCCCACCGGGTGGAGGTCTGGTGGGTGAGTAGGTGGTACGGGTGGTGACAGAAGTCAGGAAGGGTGGAAGGGGCCACTGGATCCTGGCATGTGCATGTGCCTCCATGCGCATACATGCATGTGTACACCATGGCCCCGGGGAGGTAGGGAACAAAACAGAAAAATGTATATGAAAAAAAAAATAAAAGGTTGCAGACTGCATAAAAAGAACCCCTTTGTAAAAATCCTGGCAACGGTCCTGCCTTGTCAAAGTCTTTTTTTTTAATTCTCTTTCTGCACCTCTGCAGCAACTGGGAGTCTACCCCTGCTCCACACCAGACCTCCTCCCATGGCATCCCCCCTCCAGGCTGACCCTGTCCGGTGATTCCCATAACTTGCTCCCTATGGTGGGGCTCTTCCTGGAGTCACTGGGAGAGAAACTGAATACACAATTCTCCAGCCTTCTGCTGACCTTTGGTGACTTTCAGGGCAGCATCTGCGCATTTTGTGCATGTAAACAGAGGGGGGATTCTATTGGATCCCTGTTTCCTGGAGGCACGGACATGCAATGATGTCCAAAAATAGGCTGCGTGTGCTCCTGCACCCATCCTGCAGACGTCCGCTGTCACCTCGAACCCTGTTCTTGATAGCTCAGATCATGATGCACACCCAGCCTCCACTGTGTTTCACTGGAAACTAGAGCTAAGTACCTCCCTCCCTCCCACTGAGGGAGGAGAGCAGTCCATCGGATGCTCAATCCTCCCCCTCCCTGGCCAGCATCATCCGGTGGCCCAAGCTCATTCCCGAACCTGATTTGCTAGTCTGGTAAGAGGTAAGGTGCATGTAGTGCCTCAGCCTTCTACACCACCGGGCCAGCTACCTTGTCAAAGTCTTGCTGTAGTGGACCTTCTACTGGTAGAGGGACCATAAATGTAGATAACTATGTCATCGGCATACATGTGAATATGTAAGTTGGCACAGGGTGAAGAGAGGTTATTGAAAAAATGGAGAAGAGTATGGACACTACTAAAAGAAAGGCTAGTGGAGTATCTTGAATCCAGTCGGTTACAAGACCAGAGACAGCATAGATTCACTGAGAGAGGTCATGTCAGATGAACCTGATAGAGTTCTTAGACTGGGTCACCAGGGAATTAGATTAGAGTAGGTCTGTGGATGTGACCTACTTTGATTCCAGCAAGGCTTTCAACATTGTACCACAAGGGAGTTTATAAAGAACCTGGGCAGTTTGGAGGGTTAGACAAAGGTGGTAAACTGGGTATCAAACTGGTTGATAGACAGGCAAGAGAGGGTGGTGGTAAAAGGCATTCACTCTACTGAGGGAAAAGTGACCGATGGGATACCTAAAGGCGCAGTACTGAGACAAGTCTTCTTCAATGTTTTCATAACTGACATTGCAGAAGAGCTTGAAGGAATGGCATTCCTCTTTGCAGATGACACCAAAATCTGCAATAGCTTAGATACTCTGGAGGCGGTGTAGAAAATGAGTATTGAGCTGAGAAAACTTGAGTTGTCAGGGGTATGGTAGCTGGGTTTCAATGCAAAACAATGGAAAATGATGCACCTATGGCACAGAAACTGAGGGGTGGTGTATAAAATTGGGGAATAGGAATTGATGGTCACTAAACAGGAAAGGGCCCTCAAGGCTATCATATCTGATGACCTCATGGTGGCATGGCAGTGCAACTAGGCAGTAGTCAGGGTCAGTGGGATGGTGGGACACATAGGAACCAGAATAACCAGCTAAAGGAGAGAGGAGGTGTTACTACTGTAGTGATACCCCACCTGGAGTATTGTATCCAATTCTGAAGACCACAACTCAGGAGAAACACAGACACGGTAGAGGTTTTGCATAAGAGGCAACTAAAATGGAGCAGAGGCTGCATCCTAAGCCCAATAAGAAGAACCTGCGAAATCTCAATATGTATACACTGGAATAAAAAACAAATATGTTGCAGGTGATACCTTGTATTGGTTAACAACAAGCTTTCGGGAGATAAACTTTCTTCTTCAGATCAGTGAAAACTGAGCTTAGTAACATCTCAGAAATAAAGCTTGGATGTAGATTCAAAAGGGCCATGGTGTAGCATGTTAAAACATGAATGCACTAGGGATGGGTGAACCGGTTCGGCAAAAATCTGAACAGACCCGAACAAGCTGAAATGTTTGAAAACGAAAAGCTTCGGAACATTATTGGCTGTTCAGATTGGTTCAGAATAAACCCCTACCCCAATTTTCCATTTCCCTGGTGTCTAGCAGACCCCCCCTTCCCGATTGATCCACTGTAAGTTAAAAAAAAAACAGTCCTAAAGCTTGCTTTTGAATCTGTGGACCGGAACCCCCACCCCCATCACAGATCCCGTTTAAGTAAATTAAATAACTAAGTGTCCCCAAATTTTTATTCTTCCCTGGTGTCTAGTGGACCCCACCCCAACCCGCAGTCCTGGCAGGTACTGCTTCCACCCTGCTCCCTCCCCCCACCCTGGCACAGCCCTCCCTCTCCACCATGGCTGGCTGCCCAACCAGCTGAGCTGACAATGAATGAGTGCGTACTTGTACAAGCACACACTCATTCATTGCCACATCCCACACATTTTCTGAGGTCCTCTTGGGTGCAGCAGAGATGAACAGAAAGCAGTTTTGGTCACTGCATGGAGGGGTGTGATGGGGGAATATCGTTGTGGTTGTGGACCTCCGGTGGTCCACAACACCATTCCCCCATTCCCTCCACCCTCCCCACAATGACTGAAACTGCCCTCTGCTCGTCTCTGCTACACCCAAGAGGACCTCAGGGAATGAGAGTAGCTGGATGGCAATGGCATTCCTGTCAATGTTCTTTGATTTATTTCCCTTCTGCCTGAATGATTCTTTTAATATACTAAGACATATATCCCTGTCCATCTGGTTTGAACAAATAAAATGGCACTGGATTGCCTGACTGTGTTATGGTTGTTTTGGTGTGTGAAGGATGGAATCTCAAGCTGGGAAGGTAGCTGCATCTGTCTAGGTTTTCTGTGCAAAATTGTTGGCAGTGTTCCATTTTTTATTTGTGTGATTGTGGTATCCAGGAAATGCACACACTCTAAATAAATTATTTGGAATTTGACAGAAGGATGAAATTTATTGATGTCATCAAAAAATGTTCTAAGTTTTTCTCTCCTGCTGTCCTTATCATAAAGATATCATCAAAATCCTTGTATTATTGTAATGGTTTATGGTGTTGTGTAATGAGGAATTTTTCTTCTAGACCAGCCATGAAGATGTTTGTTTACTGTGGTGTCATCCTGGTGCCCATAGCTGTCCCCATATTTTGAAGGTGAATAGTGTTAAAACTGAAGTAATTGTGTGTAAGGATGCATTCAATAAGTTTGGCTATCATGTCTGGAGGAAATTTGCTGTCTGTGGTTGCTTTTTGTAGGTATTTGAAGCATGTCATTTTGCCATCTCTGTGAGGGATGTTGCTGTAAAAGGATTTAACATTCATGGTTACTAAGACAGTGTCAGGAGGTAACTGGTTGATAATGTGCAGATTGTTTCCAAAGTCTCTTGTATCCTCTATCCTGTATGAATCTGTCTATGTTTTGCACTACTTGTCTGAGCATACCCTCCATGAGTTCAGAAATCTCCTCTTACAGATATAATTGGTCTGCCAGGGTTTCAAGGTTTGTGGATTTTTGGTAACATGTAGAAGGTTCCTATTTTTGACCTTGTATCAGATTTTCTAGTTCATTGTGTGTATTTTCTGAAAATGTGCTAATTAGTTGTTTTAATCCTTTAATGAATTTCTTTGTAGAGTCTGAGGTGAGCTTCCTGTAGTAGGTGTTGTCTGAAAGTTATCTGTAGCATTCTTGTATGTAGTTCTCAGTATCCATGATTAGTGTTGTGAGAAATGCGAACATTTTGCTCCATGAAATTTTTTGTGTAATGTCTCAATTCCGTGAAATTTTTTGCCCTGCCGAAATTTGATTTTGCCTGGGAATTTGATTTTGCCTAATTGCAAAATTTCACATAATATGGTTTGAGAGAGTAATTTCACACATTCATATTTAATTTTCACCTTGTGGCAAAGATTCTGCCAGTGTCACTTTTAATTTTGCTAGTGAAATTATGCTCCAAAGACGAAATTTGCAATACATTATGGGTAAACAGGTCAAATATCATATGAAAGCAGTTTCTAGCACATTCTATTGCCTGTTGTGTCAGAGAGCAGTCTTTTGTGGTGCATCACAGCAAATACACTCTTTTCAAATCTCTTTAAAACTTCTTTTTGAGAGCCAATTGCTCCCAGATATATAGTCTATTGTTAGTGCTGCTAGGGAACATTTTCTAATTTTGTGGATTTTTGCACAATACATAGTTTAATTAGCTTTGAGTTTTATCTGTGTCTGTGAATGAGTTAAGTGGGGGATGGTAGGTGTGCAAAAGCAGGGCAAGCTAGTTTCTTTTGCCTCTTACAGATTTCTCAGAAATTGTGAGTGTCTCACTGTTATTTCTTTTAAGCCTTTATATTTCTGTTGGTATTCTACTTATTTGTATTGTTTTTCTTACATCTTGACAAGTATTTTTTTCACTGTCTCTGAAAAGTTAACTCCTTCAGAGAGTCCCTGCTCTATTACCCTGCGTAATGCCAATCTTCTGCTTTTAGTTGTGAATTCTAAAGTTTTTAATACACAGTGCCAATCCCTTTTTTGGGGGGTTGTGGTCAGTTCTGTTTGCTGGTAACCTGTGTCACTTAAACTGTGAAAAGCAACAGTTATATATTTATTTCTATTGAAAGTACTTTTAGTTGATCACTTGTCCATATGCAGTTTCACTGCTTTGGTGAATTGCTCCACTGTATTTAATTGTTGGAGCTTGCCTCTGCATTGTGGTGTTCCTGTTTCAGTTTAATTTGCTTACTCTTTCCCTGTTACAGCACTGTTTACTACCTGACCAGTGCAATATAAACAAGCAATTGTCAATGCCAAATGTTTGCTTGCTGGTATTGGCATTGGTAGTGTAGAAGTTACAGAGCTGCGTAATAGGAATGGCAGTGAAGTATTGAACTGAAGCATGCTCCACTAACAGCCAAGCCCCTAAACCCCCTGTTCATATGATGACTACATTTTCCAGTCATGCAGTAATACAAAGGGCCTTTTCAAACATACAAACATCTCAACCAAAGGGAGATATGGAAACAGTAAACATTTTAAAATGTATTTTATTTGTATATATGTATTTGCATGTACACACGTGTAAACAGAGAGAGAGAGAGAGAGATGGCATGATCAATTTCTATTTTACAAAACTTTTTTTTCTGGTTCTGTTTTATTCATAAAATATGATGCCTCAAAAAAGTAATGCTTAAACTCATGATGGAATGTCAATGCACAGACATCACTATTCTAGTCACCTCCTATTATTTTGCTGTTAAAATGAAATTCAGGCTGGGATTAATGTGCATCTTCATTTCACAGTTTTAAAACTGTATTTGTAAAGTACTAAAAAATGTTGTGCAGTTGACCATTATGCAAAGGCCTGTGCTTCTTCAAATCACTGTTAGTGATGCAAGTTTGTGATAGCGTTTTTTTATTGATATAATTTTCTACAGCTTGTAAATTATTCACATTTTGACGGTTTTGTTAGATCAAGCCTACAACATATCCACTCATACTTTTAAAATTCCATTATTTATTTTTCTTAGATGTTTTATTGTAGTTAAGGAAAACAAAAAAATTATAATTTACTCTATCACCTGAGGAATACTGTTTTGCTATTCCTATGTGTAACATTAGGGCAACTGCTATAAAATAACTTGTGTTTGTTAATAAACTGGGGAATAACATACCTCCTCAGGCAGAGTTATTTGCTTACAAAAAATACAATAAAAAAACATAATGAAAAACATTGTTACATATGTTATTACCAACATACAGTTCTAAAAAATGAGACAAACAAGTAAAGGGGCAACCAACTGCTGCATTCCTATTATTGTTTACAGAAAATTAAAGCTGCAACTGCAAATCACATTTTACCGCTAACCAGTGTCATGACACATTTAATATTTTCAAAAGGTTCAACAAACTGAACTTCTTTTAAAAAATAAATCAAATAAGAAATGTAAAAACTAATACAATTAAAGGTAAAAGAAATAAACCAAAGTACCCATTGTTCAAATACAGTACGGCTCGTCATTGATGGAAGGGACTGATTCGGGATACCTGACTGGGAAACTATAGAACAACTTGCAAAATCCCCCAAAGAGCTTTATTGGGGGGGGCAGTCTTAGAGAAAAGATCAACCAAACGTCTCTGTTTCTGCTGCCCAGTATCAGCCTTCTGGTGTCGGGACTCTCCAGACATGTTCACAGTTTAGCAGGCTCACGGAAATCCTTTACAATAACATACTGGACAGGAAGAACACACAGCATTTATGGTATTTTTTTTTTTTTTTTTACCAAACGTCGGTACAGTACCTTATGCATAACATCATCAGCAGCAAATAACCAAATTCGGGACTTACGTTGTTGATTTTTTTTCTTGGACAGGGCGATAGGTATGCTTATAAAACTGTTTAGGCTGGACTTTCAATAGCAAAATGTTTGCATTTAACAATTTTTTTTTCTTAAGAAGAATAGTAAGGTTTCATGTGATACCAGTCGAATTACCAATACTTAACACAAATGTATGTGTACATATTCTAGACCATCTTTTCCAAGAAGGGAGTAAGAACATAATTTCACTGAAATGAACATCTTCGTTTTTTGTTTCTGTTTTTTTGTAACAACGCTTTAATTATTTAATTATTACACTGATCCGTTTCTTGATTTCCTCTTGTAATCCCAGACTCGTGTATAAAAATCGAAGTTTTTGGAACACTGTGTAAGTTTAAATGTTTATAAAGTTTCCAAATATTTCTGACTTGAAGATGTTATAATGCATTTTTGAATGTTTTGAGAAAAAAAAAACTTTATTTGTTAGATAAATGCTATACAACACCACTGGACAACACCTCAAAGATAAATAATAAACTAATCCTTTTCATTTTAAAAAAAAGTGGTGTAGTGCAGTAGTAACTTATCACACTAATTTAGTACTGATGTCATATAATGATGCTAAACAGTTACAGCAAGGCGCAATTTACAATAATTGCTGTCACGAAATACAACTACTGTAATTCATAAAATTGCATTTTTTTACAAAATCTACAACTTCTTAACTCATTGGGCTTCTTTACAGAACAAGCAGGGCAAAAGCACATTTACCAGTAAGTACTGTAAAGAATGGGAATTAGGGGTTCGTTCTACACACACAGGGTTCTGTGTGAATTTGTTTTAGGACTCTGATCATATCTACTATATTCCATAAAGTTATCACAACTACACATACAGATCGACTACTAGAAAATAATAATGAATTGCTTTACTTCAGCAAAATTGCCTCCAGAGAGCAAAAGAGAGAAAGGGATGGAATTAGTTATATGCTGTGCAACACTTCACCTGATCTAGCAGGTTAAACCAAAATCCAAACATCCAGTCTATCTACTATACTCAATCAGTTCCAAAACAACTCTACTTAAAAATTTCAACAGGCTACAGTTTATCCAATTATTTCAACAAAATAAAACTCACATCCTTACAGATCTGTCACTAATTATCTGCCTGGAAAGCAGTATCTGCATAACAAGAGCAATGCAGAGATATTTCAAACGTCAAATGGTCGGCCAACACGTTCAAAACAGCAACTGTAAAACATGCACCGACCATATCAGCAAGATCCGAATACAAAGATTACTATAATACTGCAACTACATATATTTTTTCAGATTCAACTACAGAAACTGCTCTTTTCCCCTTCCTCATACATTTATCTTACCACCTGAACAAAATGGCACATTAACCAGAAATACCTTAATGTCTAATATGACCTGTGAGACTATTACATGGAAAGTAATTGAACAGCTAAATTAGTTAAGCTTTCATGCATCCTGCTACCATTAACTATAAATTAGTAGAGGTAAATGGAGAGGGGTACAATGAAGCTGATCTCTCCTGTGTGAAATCATATTATAACAGAGGTGATCCCTGCTGCCAGTGCCTCTCAGTGGTCCTCAACAGCATTATGTCCCAACACCTTAGTCCTTCAAATTATTGGAAATAATAAAATACTATTACTAGTAATAATAATCTTGAATCGTATAATCCCCAAATAAAAGAGTGTTCTTTTCTGATCCCCTCTGATGCTGGTAGATGCCCAAGAATCCACCTGACTATATATCCAGTCTTTAGTAATAATACAAAGTAGAGCAAGACAATAAACTGCAATGGTGCTAAATCGTGTCCCCACCCTGACCAGCTACTCCAGAGTACATAGCTGTCGGCTCCGAGAGGCTTCTTCTGCTTGGTTGCTGAGTGTCATAGGTGGCATTGCCCCTGTGTGCTATGGTAGCCCTATACCTACCTTGTGCAGCCTGCCAGAGTTCCCCGTGATGAGTACGGTGGAGATTGGATGGCCGCCCGTTTGACCCTGCCTTTATAATCATTTCCACTACAGTGATTCGGGACTCTACTACAAAGCTAGAGCAGCAGCAGCAGCAGCAACTATATAACTCCAGCTCCCTCTAACCTGCATGGAAGCAGGAAACCACCCTGCACTTTTACTTCATCTGATTAACAGCCCACCAGCAGCACACATAGTGATTACAGAAAACATAAATAAATAAGGAGAGAAAGATTATTTTGACTACTGGAAGTCTTGCTGTGTCTCACTTCAACGTGAAGTGCTGCTACCATAAAGGACTTGATTATTAACATTTCGGCTCCAACTATGGGACTTAAGTTGTTCTTTTGGGAGGGGGTTAGGATCTGCCCACTTTAAATAGCTGAAGGAGCACAGCCTTGCATGCGTTACTGGAGTTTCACTTTGCTGCGTCCCTGTAATAGTGCAGACTCACTATGGTTTTAAGGGGGGACCACGCATGAGCAGGCGATATCTTAATGCTGCTCACTGAAGTATAGCTCCCTCTTTCAACTGTATGCCACTGCATTTTCAACTGCTGTCATAGACAGCTCCAGCAGTGATTGGAGAACTACAACCGCGCCTGCAAACACACTGACTGAATTAGAAGACACTGACACACCTCCGAAAAACTCAGATGATGGCACTATGTTTCTTGCACATGCATGCAAGCAAACATAAAAACGGCATATTAATATAGTAGTTGTTAAGAGATTGCTGGGCCCATCCAGACTTTCGTAGGTGCCTTTGTTTGTTAATTTTATATTGTTGCCTCTGCCCTCTTATATAACAAAAAATTGTTGATGTAAGAACTAACTGATTACAGTTCTTCAGTTGTCCAGACACAGCTGATCTGTAGCCCTTTTTTGTGGTGTTCTGTGCTGTTGTTTTTCAGTTCAGTTAAGCCTAACCCTACCCAGATATTATACAGCTGTTCAATACCCATCCCATTCCCCATCCAATAAACTATAATTGTATTAAGAACTACTTCATTATTTTTTCAGAGACACAGCCGATCAGTGTTGGAGGAGGTGTTGTTTGTTATTGTTTTATTTAAAGTAGGTCACCTGTTCCCTTTTACCCCATCTTACTTCAAGGTCATGTGCAACGTTATGATTTTTCACAATAGACACTACCAAGCCTAGCACAGTGGCATCAACAGGCAATCTGTTCATTTTAATGTTCTTAATTTCAGTATTTTTGTTTTATTTTGTTATTTGCTCCCATTAGTTTCAGAGCCACATGCTGAAACTATGCCTGCCTGCAAGTGGGCATGGTCAAATTGTGGAGTTGCTAGCTGCGGAGCAGTTGCTATCTGCACTGTCTAATTAACATTTGTAAGTGTGCAAGTTTTTGTATCCTCCTACTCTGAGTTTGAGTTTCCAAACCCTCAGATAACCATGGTGACATTATAGTACCTCCATGACCATGTGCAAAGTAACCTTCTCTGACCCTAAATCCTTAGTTTTGCTGCCTAATGTACATATTGGTAGAGAGAAAAACAAGCGCTGTGGTTTCACATGCCACTCGACAGTAACATTGCATGTTAATTTTCCGAATGCTAACCAATACACCACATGTAATTGTACCCATTTGCCAACTCTATGCCTACTTTGTCAAGGTTGTAAAAATTGCCCCTGATATGGTCCATGTTCTACACAAACAGTATTCAGTGTCCATCTCATCAACATGTGCAGCATTGTCCATGATCTAAATAATAACTTTCTTTCAATTGTGCTTATGCAACTGAATGAGATGTATGTTTGCACAACTTTGATACATTGTGGCTGTTTGCCTCTCTATCTGTGGGATATACCACACTGTAGGGGTAAGACACAAGAAACCTTAGAGGAGGGTTTGCCCCATAGGTGCCATGATAATAATTTCCTTGGCTAAAGGTAGCTTAGGGAGAAGCCCACTGGAAAGAGATATGAGCTATTGGAGGAGGAGGGGGAGGATGGTGGGGCAATGAAGAAATGAATCCTGGAACAGTCCAGGAGGAGTGGCCTTTTAAGGCCCGATGGGGAGTGACATTGTTGCTCTGCCCATTGAACCTCAGGCTTAAAGCCTTCCCATTCAATTGTGCTTATGCAACTGGATGAGATGTATGTTTGTGTGACTTTGATATATTGTGGCTGTTCACGTCTCTTATATGTGGGATATACCTTCCTGTAGGGGTACGACACAAGGAATCCTACAGGAGGGTTCCCCCTTATAGGTGCCGTGGGAATAATTCCCTTGGCTAAAGGTAGCTTAGGAAGAAGCCCAAAAAGAATACCCAAAAGGGTGTCGAGCATCGAAAAGGCAAGAAATCAGAAGATATCTACAGACTGGAAATAAATGTGACAGACATAGATAGGAAGGACAGGAGAAGAACAATAGAAGACTAGGACAATGAATGAGAGGAAATCTGACAAGATGTAGAAGGGCGGACTTCCTAATGAGAGAGAGAATAGCCTGGTCCACCACCTGCCTCCATCCAACAGTGGAACCAAACTACGGAACCTATGAAAGCACTAACGTTGACTAATATTATGGCCATTGGCATGGAGGAGAGGAGAGGAACAACCCCCTTTGAGGAGGAAACCTGTGGGGATTCAATGTTTAGGTCAGCTTCCCTCCAGGCTGAAGGACATTTTGATTAGTGACGGCTCAGTTGCAGCAATTTAAAGTTGAGATCGAGGAAGGAGGAAAAGTCCAAGTTAAAGGAAGCTCTCACTCTGTCCTTCTAAATGGACAGCTGTTGAAGGATGTGAGGAATGTCTCTGCAACCAGACACTCAAAAACAAGAGGAGATGCATGATGTTTAAGGCCTGAATTGTTCAAGGTGAGTAATGAAATGGATGATGTATGATTATGAAATGAGGCCTAGAAGACCGGTACAGTTAAGGTGAAATATGAAGAGGAAGATGAACGATGATGGAGTGAAGTCATGAAAGCTGGTGCAATTAAGGTGAGGTGAGAAATGAATGATGTACAATGATGGAGAGAAGCCTGCCAGCCCAAGCAAAGGGGCAATAGACACGGAGGCATGTCTCCGAGTGGAGAGCAGGTTGCGTTGAGGTAGCATGGACCCGAGAGGGTTATACTCGAGTATTCAATGTGAAATAGACCACATGGAGGTCAGATGAGCGAGGGATACCCAGATGCAGTCATGAGAAGAACAATGATGATAATATCTGCAGGGCTGCAGTGGTTCTGTGCTGTAGCATAAGATCCAGTGAGAGGTATGATCAATTATTTCATGTGAATGAGTAGATCCTGGTGTCAGACTGAGCAAAGGAGAACCAGACTCAGGCTCTGGACACCAGATGGACTAGGGTAAGAGGAGGAGATGAATAGGGAAGGTGATGGCAGGATAGGGAAAACCCCAAAAGAAATCAAAGGCAGAGGTGGAGCAGAATGGAGGGTAGAGGGAATGGGAGGAGGAGGAGCACAACAAGTAGAGTTGACAGGGTTAGACACCCCCAATACAGCAAAGATAGGTAGAGAGAAGGACTGAGTTAAGCAACTGAGGTAGAAGATGGAACAGGTTTTGAGACAACAAAGAGCCCCAACAGCATGAGGGGTGCCAATAGAATGCTGTACTTCCATGGAGGACACCACATTCATAGTACAGTGTAAGCCACTTAGCAAGGACAGTTTTGTGCAGCTTCATTTTGTCCACCTAACGTAATGTCCATAGCAGCCGGCAGGGGACATCACTACCTAACAAAATGCTGCTTGAGATATTCAAAGCACTTTACAAAACAACCGAGAGAACTTTAGGAAGCTGTTATCAAAACAGTACCCCATAAGACGCTGCATGGAACTTCACAGTATTCAGTACATTAGTATTCAGTACAATACTACAGGTACTGTACAGGCATAGTTGTGATATAAATTTTTTATTTACTGTATCAGGCTTACTAGCACTATATCCCCTTGCCAGGAACAGTACAGTACCACGCCTCTCACTTTCCCAGCAGGAGCTCCCTAGCTTTCATGTAACAGATCTACTCGGTACTCCTACTGGCTCTTCCTCACAGTCCACACACAGTCGCTGAAACAGAGTTACAGTAGACTCCACCGATCGCCACGGGAGGGGGATTAGTGGTTATAAGAGGGGTACGTGCTGATGTGCCTAATTGCTTAATTATGGTGCTAAAAGTAGAACTTTAATGGCTCACTTAGCGATCACTTAGCACTTATCACCCGCATCGGCTGTCCGCAATTGCCGGGAGGCAAGGTCCACATAAACAGGTATAACTAGTATTAGTGCCTATGGGAATGGTTTGGGTTTCTTGTCATTGTCCATGTTTCCCGATTGTCCTTGATATCTGTGTCCACCATAGGTGGAGTCGACTGTACTGCTATCTTCAGCAAATTGAGGTAGAGATGGAAATGCCCTTGCAACAAGGTAAGACAGGAGCAGTGGGAAACAGCTAGTGCCGTGTCAAACAATTGACTAATTCAAGGAATAATGCCTCCAAATCACAGGAGCTATGCATACGAACATACGGTCTGGAAAGCAGGAAAAGAGATTGTGAAAGTAATAAACGATATCTAGGAGTCCCTGGCAGGACCAGCAGAATATGAAGACTGGCGTAGCAACGGCCGGCCCATAGTTCTGAAAACCCCAAAATAAAATGGTGAGCCAGAGGGCAGAGGTAAGCCCAAAGCCAGGTGGCAGGACAAAACACAGAGATTAGAGAACGAGAGACAAGTATGCGGCACTGTGGAGCACATCAGGAGGCAACATCACCGGCAATGGTTGCATGTACCCAATCCCCACCGTGGCTATGCACAAGGAGGTGTGGAGGGAGCAGAAGTGCAGTAGTCCAAAATGGAGAACCTCCAGGTAGGATCAGCTACCAGGCAGAGTAGAGGTTATGACAACAGATGAACAGTACCTGGCTGAGATTTGTCACCGGACTCCACGATGTGAAAAAACTGGGATCCAGGCAAAAATGAAGCAAGGCTTTGGTGGCTGCAGCGAGGAGGGCAGGAGCAAGAGGCATGAGTAACAGAACCAAGGAGTAGTAGGAAGCAGGGGAAAATGAGCAAGAGGTCGGGTACAACCCGGTGTCTGTGGGGAAAGGAGAGCAAAGGCAGCAACACATGCCAACCACGGAGAGGTTGGGAGGGGAAAATAATGAAAGGTGACCCGCAAGCGATGCCCCCAGCAGCAAGGAAGAGACAGCATAGGAGCAGTTCAGAGGAGGGAAGGTTGAGAGCCATACAGGTTGGTGGAAACAGAACATGGGGTGCTAAGGATGGGAACGGGTTGACCCATAACCAAGGGAGCAGCAGCTGGAAAGAGCACTAGGAATGGGCACGATGGCAAAGCAGGCACAGGTGGAGGACATCCCTAAGTAAGGCAGCATGTGGGGCAAGGGGGAGAAAGCCAGGTGTCGGTAAGCAGTAGCGTAACCCAGAACTGCTGCAAGAAAATGAGCAGCTACCACCAAAACAAGAGAGAGAATCGGGGAGAGGCCTCCCGGAGGCAGAAGAATGGGGTGAGGGGTGAGAGAGCTGCGTAGCCAGCAGCTGCAGGAGGGAGTGAAAGTGAGGTAGAGGATGGACAGTGACAGCAGCATGCAGCCACAGTGCCAAGAGGGATGGGAAATTAGAGGTGAAGGAGGGGAGACAGATGCAAAGGCAAAATGAGGGGAAAAACAGCGAGGCAGAGAAACCAAAAGCAGCTGCAGATGTGGGGGAAAACACAGAATGGAAATTGGGGAGAGGCCGGAAGCACAGGCGAACAGGACCCGGCCCAGAGCAAGGGAGGGTGGCACCTCTGGCTGCAATGAAGAAACGAATCCTGGAACAGTCCAGGAGGAGTGGCCTTTTAAGGCCTGATGGGGCAGTGACATTGTTGCTCTGCCTATTGAGTCTCAGTTTAAAGCCTTCCCATTGTAATTTGTATATACTTCTTTCTGGAAAAAGCCATGCTCGAAATGTCAATATATATAAACAGCCACCCATTAGCCTTTTACTCCAAATACCATGGCAGTGTTTATTCATTTCATCAGTGGTCTCAGCTAACACAATGAATGCCGTTTCACTGGACCAATTCTGGATAAGCTGCTGTGTATTCTGTTATTGGTGCTGCAGGTTGTACTGTGCATGTTTTAAAAGACCGGCCATCAAGAGTGCTGCTCGCTCCCTTCATATGCACAAGTATTACTACCCACTGGATTACCATGCAACCCTTTTGTAATCTTAGTCTAGCATCTGTTTTTATACCTGAGCAACTGTAGATGGCACATTCACATTCCCCACAGTAGGCATGCTAGTCCCATTTATGGTCTTTTTGGTAAGATAAATTATATTGTAAGAATTCAATACAGCCATAACTGAATGGGGCTTGCACAAGGAACTCAGAAGTGATATTGCTACTGTGGCTCACCTGCAGTTATTCCTAGGTCAACCTTCCTTTGATATGTTGCCCCCCCCCAACTTATCTTACATATTCCTCATATCAACATTCCTCTAGTCTAGCAAATATCATGTCTGCAGGTTGCCACATCATTATGCATTACCCCCTGTGCTCACACACTAAATGCTGTGACTCCAGCAATGGAAAAAAAAATCTGGCAATTGCTGCATCAAAGTTTTTTAATTTATTTTGCTATCCCACTGCTGCTCGAATGTTACCTACTGTATTTTACGAGGTGCTGCAATGGCATGCCAAGCTGTGCAGTGCTGTCGTGCCTTACAATGTTTACAAGTGATTTTCCCCATGAAAGCAATTACTCTAAATAGAAATCCACCAATCTTGACATGTTATCTGATAACTCATAAGATCAGCAAACACTTTACATATTACACGAGTTGTCCCCGCACACAATATAAATGCCGTGCCCTCAGATATGCAAACATGATCAATCAAGTTCTCTCTGCATCACTTGGTGGCCCCCAGTCATTATTTATTTATTTATTTAGCTTTTGTTAACCGGGTAAGTGCACTAGCCATAAAATTACTATTTTCAGGCACGACCCAGAAGAGTATGGACATGCAGAAACTTAACAGGATAACAATTCATAAGTGCTTTACATATAATGAGTTAAAGAGGATACAATATATTGGAACATTCAAAGTAAAGCGCTTTACATGCAGTGAGTTAAAGTGGATACAATATATCAGAGACATACAGAGTAGACCATTCATAAGTTCATAGGTGCCTACCTATGCAATGAATAGAGAGGACCTTGGACAATAAATTATCAGGTGACATATCATATAAACAGAACAAGGTACACAAAAACAGGTACTACAACAGGAAGAAATAACCACTGAGAGCTGGGGGTGTCATTAAGGAAAAGGTCGGTAAGTGAGGAAAAGGAGAGCAAGCCATGAAATTAGATTATATGAGTATATGTAAGTGTAAGGGAGATGCCTGCAGTGCAACATTGTACATTATATGGGCAGGGAAAGGGAGCAGGGACAGACTGAGGCAGTAAGAGGGTTATGTAGAGGTGAGGAAATACTATTGTATGGCAAGAGACATCAGTCATTAGGTAGGGTAAAAGCAGGAACAGGTATCAGCAATCAGCAGATTTGAGTACAATTTTCTCTTGAAGCATGTGTGGGAGCTAGAAAGTCTAATGTCGAGGGGACGGGAATTCCACTGCTGTGGAGCCGCATGCTCAGATGCAACAGTTCCTTTCCTAGTGCAGCACCTCGGCAAATTCAGAAAGGATTTATCAGCTGATCGTAGACCATGGAGTGTGTCCTGAGGAACAAGCATAGCTGCAAGACACCTAGGGGTTTGATTTCGAATTATCGAATCAATAAGAGAGCCAAGGTAGTATTTCCTACTAGATAATAGAGAAAGCCAACCAAGATCATTACAAAGTTGACAGTGGTGTTGAAGCCGAGGAATAGAAGAGGCATAGCAACATATGTTGTTATACATAATATCCCATCTGAGTAGGCTAGTTTTATGAGCAGCCCCAAATAAGGGAGCCCCATAGGTTAGGGTGGGGAGCAGAATCCCCTTCGTAATGGCCATTTTAGCTAATGGCATGAGCATATAACTAGTCTTATATGCAACACCCAGTTTGGAGTTGACAGCTCTGCAAACAGACTGTGCATGAAGATCAAGATCAAGAGATTGATCTAGCAGGATGCCCAGGTACTTGAAAGAGGTCCAGTAACTGACCTTCTAAGTCCTGCACCGTCAGTGCTGTTCTGCAAGCCCGGAGCTTTGGGGCCGATCCAAGCAGCATGGCTTTAGTTTTGCTAGTGTTTACAGCCAGTTTGTGGTCATATAGCCAGTTTTGAATATTGTTAAAGTCAGAGAAAGGGTTGTATTGATAGTGTCTATATTAGTAGAACTTGTATAGATGACAAGATCATCAGCATATAGAATAGCAGAGTAGGATTTTAGAGCAGCTTCAATGTTATTTATATAAAGAGAGAATAGGAGGGGCCCTAGGATGGAGCCCTGAGGTACACCAATGTTAAAGGTGGTACTGTTCGATAGAGAGGAATTCAATTTCACCACTTGAGTTCTATCTGTCAGGTAGCCTTCATACCAGTCAACAACAGAGGAGGAGAAATGCAGGTGTTGAAGCGAGGAGAGAAGCAAAGTGTGATCAACAAGGTCAAAAACCTTTGTGAGGTCAATAAAGACAGCCCCAGTCAGATTGCCAGTATCCATTTTTGAAAGAGTGTCTGTGGTGAATTTAAGAAGTGCAGTCATTGTGCTATGTCCTTTCCTGAAGCCATGTTGGGTATCCAAGAGCAGACTGTACTTAAGTAGATAGTCAGTTGTCTGAGTTGCGACAATTTCCTCCAGGATTTTGCTCAGTATTGAGAGTATGGCAATTGGTCTGTAGTTCATGAAAACCTTAGGATCCCCTTTTTTAAGTACAGGTGCGATCCGAGCAGCTTTCCAGAGGTCAGGGACAATTCCACCTGAAAGTTATAACGTATACATTTTGGCCAGCAGTAATGCAATAAGAGGAGCTGCAAGTTTCAAGAGGTGGGGTTCCAGGGAGTCTGAGTCAGAGCTGGTATGATCAGAGATGGACCTGAGGAGCTTCAGGATTTCCTTTCTAGACACAGCCTTAAAATAGAATGGAGGAGTGTAAGGAGGCACAGGGGACAACACTTCCAGCTTATCCAGACAGGTTCCTGATGAGGAGTGGGATGACACTGCAGTGGGATTGAAGAAAGAGGTATATTGGGAGAGATCAGAGAAATGCAGGTTGAAAGAATTAGCTATGGTTTGTGAGTCATTGCAATGCACATCATTTATCAGCATATCACCATGGGTAGTTGACTGTTAGAATCCTAGGAATGATTTGATATGTGACCAGAATTTTCTGGGATCATTGGCCGAGTTAATCAGTAGGTCTTTACAGTACTTGCTCTTAGCAGCTCTGACTTGTCTTTTACATGAATTCCGTAGCATACGTTAAGCGTTGAAATCTGTTTGCTGGCCTGATGTTTTGTAGCGCTTCCAGAGTTTATCTCTAAGGTGCAAACTTTTGAGCAACTCTTTGTTTAGCCATCTTGTCTGTTTACCCCACACTCTCTGGGTGATCTTTGGGGCATGTTTACATTGAACAGTAAGGAACTGAGTGATGAAGAGGTTAAGAGCGTCCTGAGAACAGTGTGATAGATAGATCTCTGGCCAGTCAATTCTGGAGACATCATACAGAAGCACCTCTTGGTCTAGGTTAGCAAAGTTTGTGATAGTGATGAGACATGATGGAGAAGATGGAGGTGCCCCCATGGACAGGATGCAGAAAGTAGGAGAGTGGTCAGTTAAGGCATCAGCAAGAGTACCAGTGGCTGAGATATGTTCGATCCAGTTTACCAGCACCCAATCCAATAGTGTGCCTGGTGGTGATGAAGACAGACTTCTAGTCGGCACTGTTACCATCTGATGCAGGTTGTAGATATGAGTCAAAGATTGAAGAGGACTGAGAGCTGCCCCAAGCCAGTTTAAGTTTAGGTCCCCTAAGATGACAACGTCATTATGATTAAAATTCTGAGAGGTATTTTCCAACAGGTACTCCAGACCCACAATCCCTCCCACTTGGGGGTTATATGCACAGATAACATGCAGTTTCTTGGCTCCCAACACAAGGGTAGCATGCAAGTATTCACATACTGATTAAGCATCCGGGATAGTGAGAAGAGAGACAGTCAGATCATTTTTGTAGTACAGAGAAACTCCACCACCACATTTGTTCGATTTCCTATCCCTTCGAATAATACAGTAATTTGGCAGGGAGCAGAGGGAATCAGTAACAGATGGTTTTAGCCAGGTCTCTGTGAGACAGAGGATATCAGGATTGTACAGTTTGACCCATGACTCCAGTTCCACGAAGTGACACATCAAACTTCTTATATTCAAGTGTGCAATTAACAGCCCATGTTTGGACATACTGTAGTATGTATGTCCTCTGCTGAGAAGTAAGCATCTAGTGGCCCAGGATTTGTCTCTATATCCCCAGATAGCAGAATGGCAATGATGACAAAGAACCACAGCCCCATGTTTAGAAAAGGATGGGATAATGCAGACTTGTTCTGTAGTTTCCTGAACATATAGAGAGAACAGTAGGGACAGCCCTTTTGGTAGAGAAGAAGATTAGTTTGTAGTATCCTTGCATTATAAACAATAAGGTTGGAGAAAGAAAAGTCATAGTGCTCGGTCCTAGATTTATTTGCGCCATCCTCATTCCATAAGGATAGTGTAATTCTGTCAAGGCAAAGAAGGACAAGAAAAGTTACCAGGGCAACCCCCAGACAGCTGTTGGACATGGTGTGACTGTTGGTACAACATTGGTTCAACTCATGAGAGAGGTCACCCAGGGTCACAGCTAGGCAGGGATTGACAAGAGGCTTTGGCTATGCAAGACCTTGTAGGCATGCACTCCCCAGCCCCATTACATTGATAGCCTGGGGCACACCTACTTAAGTACAAGTGCAGGATGTGAAATCATTTTGTTCTAGTGCTTCGTTTGTTATTTAAAGAGGTTGTTTAAAAGCCCACCAATAGATCCCTTAGGAGCAAGCCAGATGAAAATCTGGATTCGGGCAGGACACAGAGTCACTGGAGTTTGTCAGACCTAGTTGCTTGATTTCTGTTTTGCTTGGGATAGCTTCCAAAATGTTGATTTTAAACTGAAAATGCAAATACCTTGTGGTGATGTTTTGCAGAAAATCCAGTCCAGAAGACCTTCACTGATGTAGTGAGCAAGAATGGTGTAGTTACTCTAAGCAGAAGATCTTGTAAATCCCAAAAAACTTAGCTACAGACACAGACAAACACAAACAGCCTCCCACACAGACCTCAGTCAGCACTGAAAACCCTGTGATACCCGGGACCCCCCCCCACACGCACACAAACACACAAACTGTACAGCAAGCACAGTTAGAACACAGAACTTCAAGTGGAATAATCGGTGCCATGCTAGCACCTATCAAGTTCAGTACAAAGGGAGGTGATATAACAAGGGGCATAATGCAGTACAGAAAGGATGCTCAGTGTGGCATCAGGGCAGAATGGAGAGAACAACTATCTGGTTGAAACAACTAAGGAATATAAACAATATGAGTGGTAGTTGAAGTACTAATGGCAGAACACAAACTTTACAGGGTAACAAGTGTAAAATGAGGTTCAGGGTTCTTCTGTAATGATACGACATCTACCTCATGTTTGACATCCATATAGGGATGTTATGTGTTACTATACAATTATGTACTTGGAGGAATAGAAGAATTGCCCTTGAGAAAAAAAATACCAAAGTGGGAATGGTGAGAGGGAAGAATCCAATTGCCATGCCACATCCTCCTATGAACTAGTCACCAGAGACTCCGGGAATGCATATTACAAGAACAAACAAAACAAAACCCTGAAACCCAAAGTATTGTCATGACAGTGCGTGTCATTTCACGAAGGTTGTTGCACTCAGGAACTGTGCACATAATGGGGGGTATGTTGTTACTTAGAATCAGTTGTAACTCACAAAAAGGTGGATGGTACTGGGACAATATATGATGGTCATGAGTGGGAGAGATAATTGGTGTATACAAGTACAGTCAAGCCTTGATTATCTGGAAATCGATTATCAAGATTATTCATTCATATGGACTAGCGACTTGGTCCCAAATAATGTTACCTCATACAGTCAAACCTCGATTATCCAGACAATCAATTTTCTGGACAAATTCCACATCACCTGCTGGTCCGGATAATCAAGGTTCAACTGTATACAGATCGTGTCAGCAAAAGCAATAGCTGAAGTGGAGAAGAGGGACAGCGGACCACAACAGGACACCAATAGGGATAAAGCAAAGCTCATAAGCTATGTCAATCTGTGCACAGGCAGTAAACACAATAAACACAGCCAAGCACACCGATGACTGTTGTTGTTTGGGTGGATGGGGATGATGGGTGGGGTGGAAATGTGTACTGCACCCTCTGCAACCCATGATGGCAATTCACTGCATTTTCCACCTAGTTCGCCGTGGGAACATGAAGGTCCTGTGCAGTGCACTTGTGCCATCCAGGATGGCAATTGCTGGATCTTATCCACTTGAAACATCGATGGGGGAAGCTGTTGCTATATTACTGTATTGCTGCTTTGGTATACCACACATAACACCTGCTGCTCATCAGTCCAAACACTGCAAGGTGCAGGCATATGAAACACATTGGTATGGTATAGGTGGACTGAACAGCAATCACCTGTGATGTGCAAGAGCAGTTGAAAACATTGAAGGAGCACTGCATGTTGTCTGTTTTACTATTCAAATAAGGAACCAGAAGTATGTACAGTGGACCAGGCATGTGACTGCAGTACATAATTATTATGCTGTGCAACTGAAGGCAGAGGTTGTCAGGTCTAGAATGAGCAATGATATCTGTCCAAGGCATGCACATCTATTGCAGTCACAAGCCCGGTACACTGCTGTCATTGCCATTCAGCTATCAATGCTGCACCTAGTTTCCACATATTGCTGGTCTGTACATACAACAGCTCCCTTACTTGGATACAGCATCCCATGTTTTCCATGAGTTCCGAAATCTAAGAAATCAGAAACAGCCCCCCCCCCACGGCAGCACACATGTACACACAGAACAACCCAATTGCACCTGAAGGGTGCTACTGACCAGGCAGACTCACTGTGGGACCCTGGTTGGCACAAATGCATGCTGTGACTGTGAATCACAACAGGACACCAACACAGATGAAGTGTGCCCTGTAAGCCATGTCAGTCTGTGCACAAGCTGTAAACACAACACTCCTATGCACATTGATGACTACTAGTGTCATGTGGTTGGATGGGGGTGATGAGGGGGAATGCAGTGCATTCTGTGCAATCCCAGACTGCAATGAGCAGCGTTTTTCACTGAGTTCGACACAGGAAATGTCAGTTTGTGCACAGGCTGTAAACATATTGCAGGTTTGTACATACGTGGCCCCTCCCACCACCACACAACAGGCTGCACACATACAACATCCCAACAACACCTGAAGGGTGCTACTGGCCAGGCAAACTCACTGTGGACACCGCAGAGCAGAGGGGTGCATGAGGATGGATAAAGGGCAGTGCACAGTATGGAGGATGATGAGGGTACCAACACACGCTAACAAATACTGTTCAGTGTTGGAGAAATCTACACCTATAATGTTTGCTGGTGCTATGGGGGGGGGTTAGGCATCACATTACACAAGTGGAGATATATGAATATGGTATGGTTTCAGATCTGATCACAGTAGGAGAAAATCTGGACCAGAAGCATTGGGTGAAAACACTGGAGCAGAAAGAGGAAAAATTTAGCGGTCCAGTGCAGTGTGCAAACCATGTTTTGAGAAGGGTACCAATGGACAGACAAGGTACAGGGTGAAAGTGTCCAGAAGAGAGGATAATACTGTATAGCAGCTTATATTGGTGCCCTCTTTATTTAGCGTGGAGTGGGATGTAGTACTATTTAGTGCCCTGTTAAATTAGCACGTCAGCTTCATGTCCCATTACAGCACTATGCTCCATGTAATATTATAGATCAGCTTATTTTAGCGCTTTTGTCAGTTAAGCTAATATAGTGAAAATAAACTGAAAGCTAATATTTCCTGCTATACAGTATCTAGAAGGGTGAGCAAACAATGTCTGAGAACTTGTGTTAGACTACTTGGGGGTAAATCAGGGCGGGGGGCTCAGCTTGCACATGGCAACAGAGCATACATCAGATGAATCCTATTTAGATGCAGCAAAGGGGCAAACCGCACAGTGCACAGTGCACAGTGTGCCTTGTACTAATAAAAATGCCTATTATCTGCTTTCTCCAAAACAAACAAAAATTAATTACCATTCGTCTAGCTCCATGGCTGTGGCCAGTTCCTTTTCATTTCTCTCACTGCTATCGGACAGTTCATCCTAGTGGTCCATATTTGACTGGCTTACCAGCGTCTCATAGGAGAACGGCTGAATGGATGTGCACCCGTAGATGTTCTCAGTATCACTCTCCTCCTTAGAAGACATTCTGGACCAGGAACAATGGAATCTGTGACCACCAGAACAGAAGCAGCAGCTGCAGCAGATTACATAGATTAAATTCTGCACCACCCCTTAATTACGTCAACATGGAAGGGGGAGTGACTAATGAGAATAGGAGATCTCAAACGTAAGCAGAGAGCATTAGATTTAAAAATCATAAAATTCAAAAAAATATAGGGGCTGCAAGCACACTACAAACAGATGATAAAGAAAGATATTAGACACAGGTAAGGAATTGATCTTTATTATTCCCTTTGGTGATTTTCAACAAAACTCCTTTGTGCATGATCTTTAAATCCTGTTTGGGGAAAGAAAAAGTAAGCTTTTTTTTTTTTTACTAGAACAGACTACCATATACGGTATTAGTTGTACAGAGTGCTGCTACCTGTTCTGATTGTGTTTGGACTTGGAGCCAATACTGTAGGTGTGAGGTGTTATTCACACAGTCACTTAGTAATATATCCTTTCCTCATATACTCCCAGAAAAAGGCAAAGCTTTGAACAAGCATATAAAATGTCTACTAAGGGACGGTCCAGTGCAGGGAAACATGCCAGGGGAGGATGAGGCAACAAAGAAGTCTGTTGAGGAGAGTACAATTTCTGTTCCACTTCCTCAAAGCACATGTACGTCTGCATCGATGTCTTCTGTGGGCTCTGGTGGCATGGCAGGTACCAGCAAAGGAGTTGTTCAAAGAACTGGCATAAGTGTGTCTCAGTTTTTTATGGCCAGAATTGCTGCATCTATGCTGGTGGGGGATGATAATGAGAAGAAGGGAGAAACTGACACTAGTACAGGAACAATGGTCCAGGAGGAGGGTGATAAGTCGGTCAGTGTGACTGTCCCTGTTCCTGCTGGAGTTGGTGGTGGTGATAGTGTTCAGCTGGAATCTGATAATCCTGAAGATATGGTTAGTCAGCCTCCTGAGAGGATGTTTGTAGAAAAAGAAAATGTTGCATTGCAAGAAGACAGTGATAGGGAGGAGGAGGTGGAGGACAAGGGCATCATCAGCATTGGTGCTGATGATGACAATGTGTGAGATGATCCCACATGGATGCCAGAGGTAAAAAAGGCCAAGGGTGGCCGGCCCAGTGGTGTTGAGGGCTGAGGCACTGGTGCCTTACCTCGCACTACCCCAGCGACCCGAGTTCTGGAACAACCTCAGGTCACCGGGGAGCCATCTCGGGGGGGGGCAGGATTGAGCCATGCCTCTCCCCTCCAAAGGAGTGTATGCCCACTCCTCCATAGTCCCGCTCCCGCCAGGTGGTGGTTTGCACAATTGGTATGGAGCACAACGTAAGTCTGGGGAGGGGCAGAAGGGGCCACCGGACCCTGGTGTGTGAGTGCACAAACACACATGTGTACTACATGGCCTGGGGGGGGGGCGGACCAAAAATATCCTAAAAGTAAATATGAAAAAAAAAGGTCAAGGATGATGTAGGCCATTTACATGTACAGCCAGTGGGTCAGGCTGTCAGCAAGCCTCCAAGGAGTCAAGTCACCCACCCTCCCAAAAGCAGTCTTATGGAAGTGATGAAAGACACCCAAAAAGCACAAATTTTAAATGCTTGTTTCTTGGCTCTCCCAGTCCCAGCAGCATGTTAAGTCCAGAGGTCAAAAGTCCCTAGTTTAGGACTTTTACATGCTTGATCCAGCGGATGAGACCATAGCCAAATGTCAATTGTGTCAAGCACATGTTAGTCAGGGGAAAAAGGGAAGCCACATAAGCACCAGAGGCCAAAACGCCCACCTGAAAAACAAGTACCTGTTGTGCTGGCAGCAACACCAGAAGGATGCCAGAGTTGTTGGTTGGATCTCCTTCAGCAAGTTAAATGTAACTGAGAGCAGTTCAATACAGCAGGAGGAGGGAGGGCAGAGTGGGTCAGTGGAGGAAGAAGATGAGCAATCCTTTCTTCTCTCGAGTAGTGGGCATAGCAGTGGAGGCACCTCTCCCAGGAGTCCGAAAAGTACACCACCACTCCCAAAATCAATCAAAATAACTGATTTCATGCAGTCTGCACATCCCCAAGTGTCAACAGTTACCTCTATAAGAACAATATTGGCACCACAAGTATTGTGTTCTGGTCGAAGAGCCCCAAAGATGCAGCCCACACTCAAGGCCATCCTTGAGCTGCACTCAAAGTACCCCCCCCCAACATGCTGCTGCACATGAGTTAAATGCTGCCACTGCTGAAATGTTGGCAATTGATATAGTGCCATTCCTGTTCATGGAGAATGCTGCATTCCACAGGTTGATGGCCCGTGCCTGTCCCAAATGTCTGGTTCCATCACAAACCTATTTCTCTAAGTGTGCCATGCCAGAGCAGTACAGTATAGTTGCTGAGTCCATAAGATATGCAATGAAGCATTTTGTATCAGAGTATATCCATCTTAACTTGGTATGTGGACCAGTGGACAAACAGTGGCAATCTCGTATCTATGCATAATGGCACACTGGGCACAGGTACCTGAGGTGGTAGTTAAGTTTGGGCCTGGCAAAACCTGCCTAAAGCAAAATTGTGGTGGTAGCAGCACCCCTGGAATTCAGCAGCATGTAACCCTGAGTATGTGAAGTGTTACCGGTTCTCACACTGGTGAGAAAATGTTTAATATTCTGCTGGACAAGACTGATGAGTGGCTACACACACATTCACTTACAGCAGGTTTTCTCCAATGTAGTGAAGTGCATTAGCAATGGTGTTTTCTTTTCAGGATGCCCTGCTTGGCACACTGCCTTAATCTTGTTGTGCAGCACTTTCTAAACCGTGCAGACATTAAGGAAACTGTGACTGTCACCTGTCACATCTATGTGCACGTCGCCTGTTCGGCAAAGGCCCGTAACTGTCTATGTAAGCTACAGCGCAATAACCATCTGCCTCAGCACCGTATGAAGATTGATGTTATGACCAGATGGAACCCCATGCTGTACATGATTGACTGGCTGTATGAACAGTATAAGGCTGTTTCAGAATACCTGGTGGTGCACACTGCCCAGGACAGTGCTGGAGTGTCCATCGTTCTAACAACAGAGCAGTAATGACAAATGGATGGGCTAATAAGCATTCTCTATCCATTCAAGCATGACACGCAGGCAGTGAGTGAGGACATTGCCCGTATAAGTCAATCAATACCCCTTATACTTGTGCTGAGGCAGACACTGCCTAATGTCTGACACCAGATGGAGGCAAGTGGGGATCATAGTAGTTGTGATCTAATGAATCACATGTTCCACATGCCGGACAGCAATACCCATATTTCCAGCATTCTACAGTCAGATGATTTACAATCACTATCATGCTTGATCCACGCTGCAAACATGGCCTACCTTCTATAACTAAAGAAGGTTTTAAAATTTTTAAACTGGAGAATGTGTAAAAACACAATATTTATGCACCATTTCTCCTGCTTTGACAAACTATTACAGAAATACGAACAAAAGGATGCAGAAGCACTGGCTTCCTGCCTGACTGCTGTCACCCATGTGACCTGCAGAGTGTAAATTATGTGACAAAGCCTTTTTTTACTTAATTTTGCCTTTAGTAATGCAAGGCAAAATTTAACAGCAAAATTGATGTGTGAAATTTCGTTGTATGTACGCAAAATGTTTCATGGGGCGAAATTCATGATTTCATCAGCATTTTGATGGCAAAATTAAATTTCGCAACATCTCTATCCATGAGCACAAGTGTACCACTTTTATCCACAGGTTTAATAGTAATACTTTTATTGTTTTATAGGTTACCAATTGCTGTTCTTTCCAAAGATGAGAGGTTGTATAGATTTTATTTATTATTTTTTTCTGTTTGCTGGAGATTTGTGAGTTTATACTGTGTCTAACATTGTCTGTATAGTTGTGCAGTTTAGAGTTATGCCCACTCAGTAGAGTAAAGTGCTTCTTTTTGTGATTGTAACTTGCTGCAGATGAGCCCTCTTGACTGTGAAAGAATTCTTTCAGTCATAATCTTTTAAATAATTCCTTCAGATTGGAGTATAGTTGTATTTCAAGTTTTGTTGAGGGGCAGAATGTCATACCTTTAGACAGAACTGAAACTTCTAGCTGTGATAGAGTGTTCAATAAGTTAATTATTCCATTTTATATGGTCCCCTCTTTGCTAGTTTTAGTTAGATCTGATTCACTGTTTGTTGTGGACCTATATCTGGGGTGTACTTTCACTTCCCATTGGCTTCTGGTGTGCGGCAAGGCAGGGTCATCTTTATGCTGTATGTTTTGAATTCCAAGATACTGAAGGTGTAAGGTTCCCTCTGGTAGTTGACTGCTGTGTGTAATGCAAGCTGGGCTCCTCTCTATTCTGTGTTGTTCTGGGAGTGATCCACAAGAAGGTGAGGTCCTCAGCTTCTGTGTCATTGCTATTGTGAGATATGAAGCCATCATGTTCTTTCTATAGGAGACTCTGTAATTTCCGTTGCTTCCTATTAATTGTAGCTCGCTGTTCTCTGATGTGGAGGCAATGAAGCTGATTTTCTAATTATTCAGTTATTTTTCTGTTTTGCTGTCATAGAGTTTGACATATTAGGTCAGTTTATGATTTTATCATTTCCTTTTTTTAAATTACAAAATGCTTCAGATGTTTCACCTTTCATCCTTGAGTATCACTTCAGCTCCCAGCATCAAAATGTAACTATCACTTTGATCTTATGGTTGGTTCTTCAGCAGGCCTCTCAAATGGCAATGGGATTTTTCCAGTCTGTTTTGTTTACAAATGTGAATTGACTGTAGTGCTTTGATGTTTTAACGTGCTACACCATGGCCTTTTTCAATCCACATCCAGCCTCTTTATCTGACAAGTTACTCAGCTGTTTTCACTGACGTGAAGTAGAAAGTATTATCTCTCAAAAGCAAGTCTCAGAAATAATTTTGTTAGTCTAAGAAAAGGTATCACCTGCATCATATTTGTTTTTGTATTTTTTTTTATATCATAGACTGGGCTAACATGGCTACCATATGTCTTATTTATACACTGGAAGAAATGAGGTAGAGGGTTACATGGTAGAGGGCTATAAGCAGTCACAGTGATGAATAAGGTACAGGAGGGGAGTATTTTGTCTGCCTATAAGCTGCTCCTATTAAAGATCTCCCTCCCCTTCTCCCTTCTTATCTTTATAGCCGAGTTATACTGCTTATCCGGCCTCTCCCCCTCAATTATTACTGACCTTCTGGCTACTCTTCTGTCACATGCCTCCATGTGCGAACTTCATGTTTTAAGCAATTTTAACTTAAACTTGATCTCCCCTTCCCACTCCAAAACTCGAAGCATGTCATCCCTAAACTTGTCCCAGTTAATTAACGAGCCCACCCGCCTAAATCACAAACTCCCAAATCATATCCTCATAAACTGGGCCTTCACCGCTCAACTGCACTGAATTATTGATGCTGGCATATTCCCAGATGCCCTTAGTGATCACTGCATGCTCTATTGTGTACACAAAGTCCATCGGCCCAGAGTCTCCCCCCAAAACTCTTACTGATCTGCCTTTATAAATCCTTGGACCTTGCCCCTCTACTCGAGGATCTGGCTATTACTGATTGGTCTCCTATCCCCTCTGCCCCCAGTATCAATTCAGCCCTAGATTATTTCAAATCCAAATTCCTCAATATAGGGAAACAACATGATACCTTCAAGCAAGCCAGAGTGAGAGGATCCCAACTCCCCTGGATCACAGTTGAACTGCTGGGATGCCTACATGCTTGAAATCAGGCTTGGAAGCTTCATAAAACTATTGGCGCCCCTGCAGACTTCCAAAGGTTCCACTCCCTCCAGAATGCATGCATCAATGCTGTTAAACTCGCAAAGGCTGAATATTTCTCTACCACCTTTCAAACAAACATCAACCATCCCTGCAAATTTTGGAAGGTTGTCCATGCCCTCTTCTTTCCACCACCTCAGCCCCCTGTCCCTGATCTGCAAGTGGGTGACACCACCTTTTCAACCCCCTCACTGTGGTCATTGAGTTTAATTCCTTCTTCACCTCCTTCATCTCCTCCGTTCTCTCCTCGCTTCCCCTCCTCCCTCTTCCCCTCCCTCCTTACATCCTTGAAAGGTACCTTCCCTCTGTCCCCCTCCTTCTTATTTTCCCCTGTGTCTCCCACAGCCACCTTCAAAGCTCTCCCTGCCCTAAACTGTACCAAGGGCAAGTGCCAGGATGGACTGGACTCAAAACTTCTGTACCTGCTCCCGCTATCGTCACTATTCTCGCCTTCCTCCTAAACCTCTCCTTCTCTCTAGCATCTGTCCCTGATGCTTGGAAGCATGCCACTGTTGTTCCCTTCCTAAAGGTGGCGACCCCTCTACCCTGGGAACCTACCGACCTATCTCGCTTCATCTCATACTTGCCAAACTACAGGAGCACATCATTCTATCCCATCTCTCCATTCCTTGACTCCTCCTCCTGTTTTACCCCTTACTAATCTGGCTTCCAGAAGTACCATTCTTCCACCACCTCCCTCATTAGGCTCTCAGATTACACCCTCTCAGGCATGTAGCAGGGCCTCATTACTACTGACATTTTTGTCGACCTGGAAAAGGTGTTAAACATGGTCTTCCATCCCTCCTGCCTGATAAAGTCTGTGTAGCTGGGTTCCCAGCCACTGCCACTAACTGATTCCATTTCAACCTAGAGAGTAGGACCCAATCCATCAAGATTGGCAACTCACTATAACCCCTTCCCCCATCAACACAGTTCTCCTGCAAGGCTTCGTGCTTGGCCCAGTTCTATTTTCTGTTTTCCTTAATGACCTCCCTGCTGTCTGCCCCTCAACCGCAGTTCACATGTATGCAGACAATACTGTTCTTTATACCTTTGGCCCCTCCCCTTCTGATGTGGTATCCAAACTTCACCTTGACTTTGAGAAGGTTCAGCCCTGGTTATGCTCAAATCAGCTCTTTCTGAATGCCAAGAAGACTGACTCCATTTCCTTCAGCACAAGGCAGAGATTGTCTAGGCTCCCTTCCCTCCCTCCCCTCCTTTCACAATCTGGATGGGACCTTATTTGAGGATGTTTCCTCTTTTAGGTATCTCAGGGTATGGTTTAACCAACACCTCAACTTTTCTGGACACGTGGATGACATCCCCAAAAAACTGCTCCCAACACATGATGCCCTGGACAGGAATGGAATCATGGATGTGTTCCCTTGCAAGCCCACCATGCACTTCTCCACAAAATGATCCTCCTAATCTTAAACTATGGCAGTTTTGTCTACAGTGCCACTCCCAGAACTTCCCAATCCAGGCTTGACACTTTTTCACTTGTTCTACCGCTATGCCTTCTCCTCCTTTCTCCATAACTTCATCTTTCTCTCCTGTAGATGCTCTTAATCCCCTCTGCCCTCTCCCTTCGCCATCTCCTCCCTATTTTTCCATTAACCACGCTCCCCTTCTGTTGATGCTCTAATCCCCTTTGCTTTCTGACATCCCTCATCCCACATGCTTCCTACCACCCTCTGATTGCTTCCTGAATTTATCACTGGTACTATTCCTACTTTCTGTACTGCATGACCCTAGACTCCACCTAATCATGGCACCCAACTCTATTCTTACTGTAAATCTTGATTGTATGGACCTGTTTGCCAAATATAGATATATATACTGGGTGAACTGTATTTTCATCAGTTTTTCCACACTGCATCATGTACTGTAACCCAGATCATGCCACACTGTGCTTGTAATCCCAGATACCTGCTTAGCACTGGTACTACTGTATTGTGTGTGCTATTGAAATGGGTATTGTTACAACTGCTTTTATGTACTTTTTGCTTGTCCCCCTCCCCCTTTCCTACAGGATGTATCTGCTCAGAATGCCTTTCCTGGTGAAATCTGTAAATAAATAAAATAAATTATTGAAAAGAGAAGGTGCAAGATAACAAAGGGGGTGAATAAGGTACATCTGGGGAGTATTTTTCAGAAGAGAAGATGCATGAGAACAAAGCAGTATGCAATAAAGCTGGAAGGAGGGAAATTTAGGAGGGATGTGAGGAAGTACTTCTTCACTGAAAGAGTGGTGGACACCTGTAACAGTCTTCCAGCAGAGGTGCGGGGGGCAAAAACAGTGGTGGACTTCGAGCATGCATGTGATAGGCACCAAACATATCGGGAGGAAAGCAAGAAGGAGTTGTAGGTAGAGATCAGGTACAGCCTGGGGGTGACCGTATAAGCAAGAACAAAATGAGCAGACTGGGTGGACCAAGCAGTCCGTATCTTCTGCCAAATTCTGTTTCCATGTTTCCATCAAATGGATTATGTGTATTCATGTTTAATCTGAAATCAAATCAATAATATTGTCCTTGTTAAATAAAGAGCATGCAAAGTGTACTCATATTTTTGGCAACTTTTAGAAGCAAAGGTTTTCCTTTTTCACTGTATCATGAGCAACAAAGTGAGAGTTTGTGGCTAGAGATGGCTGACTTGATGATTTTAGAACATGGAATACTATTCTGCAACTCTGACATTGTGGCTAGAATTTCAATTGGTAGGCATCTTAAAATCATCCAGGAACAAGATATGCTTCATTTGAGCCAGATCTGTAATACTAAAAAGACCGAGTTGTAGTCATTGTGCCTCCCAGACATGACCTTAGTCCACAGAAATGAAAAAAATGCACCTGGTTTTAAAAGGCAGATGAATCATGTAATGATCTGGGTTGCATTAATGCAGATTATTACCACACAATGAGGCTTTTGTTTTTGGAAATGTTTGAGATTCTAGATGTTTCTACCAAGTTATTATGATGAGACTCCTGATGGTACTGTATATGAGAGCAAGTGGAAAGTCAGGATGGATGGAGCAATATATGTCAGCTGGTTCAGGGAGGAATCGTTATCCTGTGTCAAATGTCACCTGTAGTCTTCAGTAAATCATCAACATTTTTACACTAGCAGGTGCCATTTGCATGGGGAAGGGGGTGTCAGAATCCTGGAGTAATGTAAAATCTAAAATAATTAGTCAAAGTTTGGAAACAAATCAAATTAGCAAAACAACTATGATAAAAAATAAATAAATAAAATTTCCAAGAAATAGTCCATGCAGATTCTATAATAATTGAAAGTAACCCTGCAACTGAAGGTGAAGCTGCAAAATTGAAGACTAGGAGACAAAATGTCAAGCACTCACTACCACTGAAGAAACAGTTGTGGAGACTGAGGTAAGGTGCTTCAGTCATTTACTTTATTCAGGTGCAGTTTCAGCAGCAAACAAATTAATGTAGATTCATCACCTGGAGGCTGTGATGCCTAATGCGTTTCACATACCACCGGATTCTTTGTCTAAGGTAAAAGCACATTCTGATAACATAATGTTTTATATTATAGATCAAGGGAGCACTCCCAACCAATCTGAGCATTCCATTCTTCAGCGCATGAGTAACTCTTATTCTGTGAAGAGTGTCTCACACGCAGATGCTATTGAACAAGGCAAGATCCAGGACAGTTTAAAAATATATATTGTTGAGTGTACTTGATCAATAATGTAATAATATGTCCCCTGTCACCACTTATTGCTGGATAAGAGTGGCTTCACATGAGTTCTGCAGGAGCCAGAACAACTTAGCTTCACATTGTTATTCTCTTTCAGGCAGAATGCGCATGAATCCACTATTTTCCAGCAATGAGTGGTTCCAAGAGACATATAAATACATACACAATTTTCTTAAAGCAATACTTTGCTTTTTACTTAATGCAATCAACTATTGACCTCCCAATTATGAACACCCCAATATGCAGAAATGTGCATAAAGATACTACAAATAACAACATATAATACATACACATTAAAAAAAATTTGATTTAAAAGCAACTTATTCAGTAGTATTGCAAAAGTATTTAGTGGAAGTACATGATTTACTGTGTATGTTTCTTTTCCATTATTTCCTCAGAATGTCAGGATACACACAGACCCCATGCCCTTTCTTCGCTGCAGTGGCATATTCTATTCAAATGCAACACTAGGAGTGCAACTGTTTGATCTCTGCATGAAGAAAAAGAGAAAAACATTAAAATCTGTCATGGGACAGCATACTTAGAACAGAAAAGATATTCAAAGCAATTAATTTCAAATTTGGTGTCAGGTCAAAGCCTTTGTTAACACCTGGCCACTGTGAAGCCCCAAGAGTAAAAATCCAAAAAGCTTTCTTTTTCAATACAGTCTCATCATAATATCCTCCCCTCAGGTTAGGCAGGATTTTGTACATGTCCATGAATTTAAACTTATGTGTGGTGTTAGACCCGTGTCAACAATGTATTGTCTGACAGCATATTCAATGTCCTTTTTCCTCACTTGCTCTGCAATTTTTGCCAGCCCTTTGCCTAAACTGGTGAATAGTCTTCCCTTAATAGAAAACATCACAGGTGTACATCTCAAGGTAGATGCTACTTGTGGAGTTACAGGTAATCAAACTGCATTTCAAAAGTTCTGCTATCTTTTAGATTCTGGAAAGTTTTGTCACTTTCCAACACATTACAAACTGTGCAGCTGTGGCAGGGGTATCATCACTTTCTGCCTTGTTTTTGCCATGTATCTGATGTAGGTGTATGCTGCTGACTATGGACAAGCTCTTCCCTTAATGCTGGTGCACACCTGTATGGCAGTCATGGTGGGTCCTTCATTACATCATCTAACCCCTGCTCATACTGTATAACCTGCAAGTATTTGCTGATGATTTATTCAACATATCTTGAACAATCTGATTGTGTGGTTAGAAACTCTGGAAAATGTCAAGAAAAACCAAGAATGCAAATGACTGGATGATCTTTAGGAAAGCCAGGAATAGATGCACCAAGAAAGTTAGGGATGCAAAGGCTGCCTTCTACTTGGCCGAACTCGACTCTTCCTACCATAATCCTGCTAGGTTTTGGGGCACCATCAAGGGTATGGTGGGGCAGGATCTAACACCCCTTCCAACTCAATTACACAACAGTTATGGCCCTATCACTGGCAAAATGAAAATTCTGGACGCCTTCAATAACCACTTCACAATGGCTGGCCTTGCCTTTGACACCTCTCAGCTAACCTGCTGAGGGAACAATTAAGCTCCCATTACACTGGTGATCAGAGAGTTGACTCTTCCTTCAGCTTCAAATCTATACTGTTGAAACAAGTAGAGGATCTATTATGGCAACTGGATACCAAAAAGCACAGGGCAGACTTCTGGACCCCTACTTTCTAAAGATTGCAAGCTATGTACCTGCAGTCCCCCTAACACACCTCTTTAACCTATCCCTAAACTCTGGCTCTATTCCTACACTGTGGAAGACAGCCCAAGCGGTTCCCCTTCTAAAATCAGGGGACCCTATGGATCTTAATAATTACAGGCCCATTTCCATTCTACCAGTGCTATCCAAGATGCTGGAGAAATTAGTGAGTAATCAGTTAAGGGTGTATCTTGACAATGCTAACTTCCTAAACCCAGCTCAATCTGGATTCAGGGCCAAGCATAGCACTATCACTGCACTAGCCAAGGTCACAAATGACTGGCAATCCGAATTAGATAAAAAGAATAATGTCTGTGCAGTATTCCTGGACCTGAGCAAAGCATTTGATACTGTGGACCATGAGCTACTACTTTCATCCCTGTACTCCATTGGCCTAGATCCATCCTCCCTTAAGTGGTTAAGATGCTATCTCACCGGTAGGTCACAGCAGGTAAAAGCTGAAGGTGACCTATCCCCATTAAAACCACTGTCAAGAGGAGTCCCCCAAGGTTCTATTCTGGGTCCTATCCTTTTTGCCATTTAAATAAATAATATTGATTCAACCCTTACCAATTCCTCTGTACACCTCTTTGCTGATGACACTGTTCTGTATGTCAGCAACCCTTCACCTGCAGCTGCTCGTGAAATCCTACAAACAGAATTCTCCTTGCTACAATATCAGCTATTCGAGAAAAAGCTTCTGTTAAATGCAAAGAAAACTAAAGCAATGATGTTCACAAATCAAAGCTCCACCAGCACATCCTCTCCAATCATTCTCCCCCAGCTATGCACTATAATTGGATAAAATCTGGAGTATGTAGAAAACTTCAAATACTTAGGTGTGTGGATTGACAACAGACTTGACTTCACTCAACATTTAGAAGAACTGTTAAAAAAGCTTCGCCAAAGGCTTGGCCTTCTCTATAGATTAAAACCCTTCCTAAACAGAGACTCAAAGATGAGGTTAGTCCAGGCCATTTTCTATCAGTTGTTGACTATGCAGACTTCCTTTATAGTCACTGCCCCATCTCCTACCATCACAAGTTGGATACCTTATATCATAGAGCAATAAGGTTCATTACAGATCTGCCATCTAATACTCATCATTGCTCTCTTTATGCTGCAGTTGGGTGGTTCCTTCCCTCAGAAGGAACAGAAATGCAGCACTATGGATTTACAGAGCGTTGTCAAAAAACTTCCAAACTATATCCTGGACTGCTTCACCCAGACCTCTCCTAGCTCCTATGCCCTAAGAGGCAACAACATCATCCTGCTCAAATTGCCCAAATTCAACATCAGGCTAGGGAGGGCAGCAATCAGCTATTCTCTTGCTATAGCATGGAACACCCTACAAAAATCCCTAAAACTGTCCAATATCATTCCATTTGCATCCTTTAAACAGCATTCTACAGTCTTCTTCAAAGAGAAATGCAATTGCTACCACTAGAGCTAGCATTGTCATCTCACAAATCCCCCTTCCAAACCATATATGGCATATTCCTTCCAGACAGACACCCCATTTTATGGCACCCAGTAATACCTTCACCATCCTACTATTACATTATGTTGAGTGTCTGCCATGCCCCCCCCACTGGGATATGTATATACTGTACATACTGTAAATATTAGCTTAACTTTCCTGTAACCGTTTTTTATCATGTGAATTTACTGTACATCATTGTGTTTATAAATGTTACTTTCCCCTGTATGTATAACTGTCTTATATAAGTGTATGATGTATCTGCTGTGTATCAACTATTGAACCTTGACCTTAACAGGTCCATCTTGTAAATGAGCCTTGCTCAATGATATTCGCCTGAATAAATAAAGATTTGATGATGATGATGATGATAAAGTTGAACTGATTGTTATCTCTGTGTAGGTTCTTATTTCTCTGATATCTTCTGTTTTTTGGTGTGCTGCATGGTCACAAGCATTCTGGATAACCTTATGGCTAGATCATTTTTCAATAAACCTGTCAGTTCATTTGCCCACCACTCAAAACTTTCTAAAGTGTTACAATTTCTCCTCAGCCTGAAGGTGTTCATTAGTGCTGATGATACTAACTGTGTCATAGCATTCTTGCATCTGAGCATTCAATAAGGTTGAATACAGATGAAGAACACCCCTCCTGGTTTCTTTATTTTTGTAGGGAAGCTGCATTAGTGCAATTTCTGTTAAACCTATTTGGGACTACTGTGCTGCAGTCTCTGTCTTAAAATGAAACAAGGAGTGCCATTTATATGAGACTCATCTTATAAATTTTAGCTTATGGAGCAACATCCCAAAGTACGGTGGGTAATCTGCTCCAGGAGAAAATTTTGGGAGATTTTCCCAAATTGGGAAAACACACATTTTTGTTCTCTTGAAACAGCTAATTTTAGAAGTCTGAAGAAATCTGCTTCTTTTCTCACTGGGAGAGAGCTGCAGAATTATTGAGAACACAGTCAGAAAGAGGAGACTCTCTTTGGCCTCATTTGGTCATCCATTGGTACTTTTTGATTTGGGACACTTGAAAACTTATTTGGAGCGGAAAATCGAACTTGGTACAAGATTATTCCTGGGCACCTGCTTCACCTGAACTTGTGAACTTGTGAAGATTTAGTGAAGACTTGGTTTGTTTTGTATCTTTTTCATTTTAATTCAACCTTCACAAATCTGCATCTAATACTTAAGACCACTTAAAAATTATCTTGACCTGAAGTTATCCAGCAACAATGGTTACACCTAAAGTGGATTTAAGGTTGGGATCCCTTAAAGCCTTCGAAAAGGACTAGAATATTGATACCACCTGATTGTTAAACACAGTAAATCAAGGGCAAGTGATATTCTCAGCCTAGAAATATATTGTACTATTGCTTTGTCTGTGTAGTTATTGGCAACTTGTTGCCCTCTGTCTAATAATTCTGAAACTATTGCTTGCACATATTCCTTTATTTGTTTGACATAATTTGGCCTTGAATTTTGCAACTATAGAGAGTAAAATGGTACATACTAGAAGTGGAAAAGGAAATTCCTACCCTAGCATACTGTTGATAAAAGAGGCAGACAAGATAATAACTATTTTAAAAACTCAAGAAACTCAATAGACACAGACTATTAGGAAAATTTGTATCAGAAAAAGTATGGGAGCAAAAGGAAAAGCACAAAACAGGCAAAAGTGCCTGCTTTTACAACTGCTTCTCCTAGCCTCCATAACATAGAAGTTCCACAGGAGACTGAACCTGAGAATAGGCAGCTCAAAATAACAGATATGTGGGCTAATCTGAAGAAAGACTCAAAAGATCCTAGATATATGTCTACACCAAATCACTTACCAATAAATAATTCCAATCTCCCTTATGGGGAGAATAACAGGACTAACTTAGAAGCCCTAGATACAACTTCTGTAATTAATCTTAATTCTTCAGTGATTTCTATGGAGATCCTAGATGGTATATCTTGTGATTCTTATGACTGGGACACATTTCGTCCAATGGAGGAAAGTGAAAACAGTTTAGAATATCCAGAAGCGGTCTTTTCTCCAGAATCTTACTATGAGAACACATATCAGGAGATGCCTATTATTTTAGGACAAAAGACTGAAACACTTCTGCATTCACCTTTATCAGGAAAAGACAATGAAGGAAATGACCTTAGGGAAATAACACAAGAAATAAGCACGACAATTAAAGGTTTAAAGAAATTGGACACAACACAAAAGGAGGGACAAAAAGGAAACATTAGATCATATAATAGTAATGGAAATCTAGGTCTCAATAGCTGTCAAGATAGAGATGGTCACAGAAATAGCAATAGTAAGAGGGGGAGTATTAAGGAAAGGACTATAGAATACAATAAGAAGTATTTAATGAACAAAAGCGGCTTTACAGTTTGCTCTTTGATTTCAAAGCAAATGCTAGAAATTATTAAAAATAGATACATTTCAGACATAGTTATCTTGGAAAATATAGCAACTTTGAAAGATGAAGTTAGCAATTTAAGAGCTGAAACTAATTATAATAGAGTATTACTGGAATGAGTTGCTAAGAACAACAATAACTCTCTGAAATACAACAAAATAACCACATCCAGGGAAAAGAAAATCCAGGAGTTCAGGTGAAGCTTCCTGAACCCTTTGATAAAGATAAAATGTGTACATGTTATCTATCAAAATTGGGTCCAGTAAGCTTAAACAGATTAAATGAAGAAAAGATAACTGAACAAAACAAGGATAAAATAATGAAACCAACTAAACAGACTACAAAATGGATGAAAACACATAGGATAGGCATAAATAGACATAGCCAACCTATGATTATAAAAAAAAAAACAGTTAGCTTTGGAAAAAAGCAACTGAAAGGTGATTGGGGAACTCAAGAAGTCGTAAAATAAGCCCTTGAAGAAATAAATGTAATAAGTATTGAGGAAAAGGAAGACTCAAGAGTGTTGATAGAAGAAACAAAGGAGACTGAGACTAATAGCAACCCTCCCCCCTTTTGCATCTCTATCTCTATCTTAACTCAGACTATCAGTATATCATGTGCCAGACAAAGCCCAACGGGCCACTCCCTGCAAGACAGACTTTCTCTATGTGTTGACGCCACTTTTCATTAATTATAGATATCAATTCCTAATGGCTACCCACTGTTAACCTATTAGCTACCAATTGTATAGGTTTGATCGCTGTTCATTTCTTTTTTTCTTTCCTACAAGATGCCTGTTCACTGACTGTGTCATTTTCCACTGCTTAGCTACTGCTTGCATAGGCCTCATTTCATCACCTGAAGCTCACAGTTCTCTTTACCTGTTTGCACACTCTTGTACTCTGATTGTTTATTATCGTTACAATTTATCTGATGTGGATCTTTTGGAAATGAGTCTAGGACTCAAAGGGTTGTAATTCTGATTTTCTTAAATAAATAAATAAATAAATAAAACTATTGCAAACAATAGAGAGTAACGGCTGGTGGATATGGACAATACAGAGATAGAATATGTAATAGAAATAAAGGGAATTCAAAGATGAAAGAATGAAACTCAGAGTAATTTAACTAAATGGATGGCTCATATGCTCCAAATAACATTAGATGAACAAGAAATATTTGCTATGAGAGCTACTAATATGGATTATCCAGACAATGTTTTGCTTTAATGCCCAAAGACCATCGCTAAAGATATGATAATTAAATTACACCCTTTTGAGGCTAGAGGAAAAGAAATTATGCACCCTATGATGGTCCCTAAGAATAATAGTTTAAAGGTGAATGAGGGAAACAGTGAAAGGAAAGAAACATGTCCATTCTGTACCCAGAATGATGCAGAACAGCTTGAGGGATTTGACAGAGACAGGGAGAGGATATAGGAAATATAGTGATGGTTATCTCTTCTTATGAAAATAAACAGCGGAAGGGGTGGTCATGTGGAACCATTACTATTTTTGGATGGGAAACCTCCAAACAAGACTCTTATAGAATAGTTAGAGAAGAACTACTCTCCTTTCTCTCAAGAAGTTTGGGATTTAATATTACTCTACATGCAGTGGATTATATTAAAATGCATAGTGATGTTATTTACTGTATTCCTCACAAATCGATTTGACTTTCAAAAACTCAGCAATGGCAAATACTGTTCTTTCACAAGCACATAAACTTGACTTCCTGGGGATTCACCTTGTGCACCCACAAGATCTGGCATAGGATAGTATTGCTTTTGTCCTTGATACTGAGAGACAGTCTGACTCCAGACAGAGAAGAGGAGATCCCGCTAATCGATCTGGATTCATTAATTTAAACAAATGTTTATGTACCATTGGTACAATAGGGTATGGAATGAAGCAAGGTGTCCCAATCCAGGTGTTCTATTACTAGGATAGGGCCACAAAGATTAAAACTTATTTTCTGTAATATAGAGGGCTACACTTAAAATTAGATGATCTGGAAGTGGTAAAGATCAATTTAATGTACAGTAATTGCATTGCAAGAGACCTGGTGTCAGGAACAGAGAGCATTGAGATTCTTGGGCTATACTGGCTACAATGTACTAGCAACCAGGCATAATAAATTTGGTAGGTACAAAGGGGGAGTAGCTATATATATTAAAACTGATTTAAATTTACAAATACAAGAATACACTACTGGGAAAGATAAGATCCTGATTCTGATAATGACTGATGGAATGAAAGAAATAGCTATATGTAATACATATCTTTCATCAAAAATTAAAAACCTGGGCTCAAATGATGGCTGCTATGAGTCTGACCAGCTAAAGCTGGCCTTGGATAGGTTGCTGGAGAGAGAAGGAAATATTCCAATACTTATAGTAGGAGATTTTAATGCCAAAATAATCTCTAAAATGTCTGAACAGGAATAATCTAGCTTTGTTTCTTACATTCCAATGATTAATGAAGCCCTGAGATCTGAAAGGGATTCCATGGAGGTAAGATCTAATATTAGAGGGAAACAATTACTGGAGTGTCTGGCTAAGAGAAATATTTTGGTCTTGAATGGAAGAACAAATGGTGACACACCTGAGAAAATGACCTTTTTGAGGCCCACTGGCTCCTCAACTTTAGACCTTATTTGGGTCAATTTGGAGGCTGCAAGAATGGTCACTTACCTATAGGTTTGTGCATGACCTGAATCAACTCATCTACCACTAGTATTGGATTTAGCAAATTATTTTGGATGTTTTTTGAATGAAATACACATTGAGGATGATTTTGTTATTATTGAGAGACAGACAAAATGGAATTCATCATATTATATTCAATTTAGGGAGCTTCTTAGTTCTGGAGAAATATATGAGACATAGACACAAAAATGAAATTATTGCTTCATGTACAAGTTGGAATCACTTACATAGTCTTTTACAGAACTTTTGTAGAAATAGTAAAATAATAAACAAATCATCATCTAGGCATAAAAAATCATGGTTTAATGAGAAATGTAGATGTACAAAGAAACAGTTTGGGAAGGTTTTAAGGAAACATGAAAGGAAACATAATAAAACAAAACAGGATCATATATCATACTATTTTTTGGGAAAAAAATGAGACAAGTGGTCATAAAGAAAGATGGTAAGACATTTTGGAAACTGGTAGCACAAGGCTACAATAAATTCAAACTGGAATCATCTGTTACTCCACAGAAATGGAGATCATATTTCTCAGATCATTATTACTCATTGGAAGAGGAAGAAATTAATTATTAAACTTAATCTACTGTAGGAATAGAACCCTTTATCCAAGACCTATTAGAATAATGATAGATGAGATATTGGCTGCAATCTCTTCTGTAAAATCCAATAATTCAACTGGCCCAGACAAAATATTAGGAGATTTATATAAATCCTTCCCTGAGTGGTGGACTCCATTATTTTATCTATTGTTTAATGATTTCATCCAGAGGCTTGAGTTTCCCTCGAGCTGGGCTGGCAGCTTCATTTTCCAAATCTATTAAAAAGAAAATCCAGACAATCCAAAAATGTACCACCCTATTAGCATGATTGATTTTTCTCAAAATATTTTTTCTAAGATAATACTGCCCAGACTACAAGAATGGCTAGAGGAAAACTCAGTTCTTGATGAAGCACAGAATGGGTTTATACGGGGAAGATCTACTGTACAACATTGTTACATATTACAACATATTGTATGGAAATACACTAAAATATGCAGCAGCAGACTATATTGCTGCTTTGTTGATTTTTCAGCTGATTTTGACAGCATAAGCAGAAAGATCCTTGGGCAACCTTAGAGGAACATCATTTGGACAATACCCTATTGGATATTTGGATAAGGCTACATGGAAATACTTGGATTAAAGTACAGTATAATCAGTATGCTCACATCACTGAGTCTTTTAATACCAATGTGGGAGTAAGACAGGGCTGTATACTGGCTCCAACACTGTCTAATATTTACATTAACAGTATATTACAGAAGCTATCAAAACCAGAATATGAATTTCGTGCACCCAAGGTTTTTGAGAACAGAATTCATAGCCTTGCATATGCAGATGACTTAGTCTTGCTTTCAACCTCTGCATTGGGGCTCAAGAGAAAACTGAGTCTCTTTGAGACCCTATGTATGGAAAGAAAGTTGAAAATAAATCACAATAAAACAAATATTGTTATTTTTGGTAATAAAACAAAGATATCACCAAAAATTAAGATTGACGGGAAAATTATTAGTGTAGTTAATTACTATGACTACTTGGGACTAAGATTTAATTATAATTGGAATTGGACAAACCATCAGGCATTGGTACAAAATAAAATGCCCTCAGTGATCAATGCAATTAAAATTTTTAATGCTAAGATGGCCAAATCATCACTCAAGGGAACTATAAAAGTCATTAATGCTAAAATTAGGACAAGTATAATTTATACAGCTGAAATAATGGGTTTTTCAAACATAAAACCCATATAAACTATTCTTAATAAATTATGCAAATATATTCTAATGTTACCTCAGGGGACACCAAATTGTTTACTAAAACTGGAACTTGGACAACAGTCCTTCTCCTCCTTGGTCAAAGAAAGACAACATATGTTTTTGCTGAAAACTTTCCTACTTCCAGAAAATTGCTATCCCAGAATGTGTTTATAAGAAGCAATTAAGATAGCCACTCTTGGATTTGGGCATCCTTTTATTCAATTTGTGAAAAATACCTTGATGCCCTCATGCTTGGGACACCAGCTTCATGCCATATATATTAGACTTTGGGAGAAAGTTAAGAGCAAGATTAAGATTAGACTTCAAGACTTGGATGATAATTCTACATTTTCACAACTATCGGCACTAAAATTACATGAGTGGTACAAAGAATTCAAAACTAAACAAGGGCTAGAAACCTATTTAATAAATTTAACATGTCCCAAAATGAGAAGAATGTTCACTAGGTTTCGAACACAGATGTATAATGCCCAATTCATTTCCTTTCGGCAAAACAGATAAAATATTACATATCCATTTTCTAAATGTGGACTTAAAATAAAAGACAACTTGAAACATCTTGTACTTTTATGTCCTCTTTATGAAGGACAAAGAAGAAAGTTGTTGAGTGGGTTGCTAGGAGGCCTCAGTCTCCCTAATGAAGAGATTATCAAGTTTCTCTTCACAACTCAAGATAAAAGAATTCAGATATTGTTAGACAGCTTTTTGATGACTACCCATTTATAAAAAAAGTATTTGACTTAAATGAGCTTAAATGCTCAAATAAGTACTTTGCTCTTTGATCTGAGGAGTATGTTAAATGTAATTTAAGCACTTTATATACTTGTATAATGATGAAAGATGACATTTGTACTGGCAAAATATTTGTGTATAAATATTCAGGATTTCATTGTATTTAGTTGTAGTATATTGTAATAGTTAGGCTGATCAATAAACTTGAAACTTGAACTCCTCAGCCTGGAAAATTGCCCCATGACATGCCATAGGTAATTTTGTTTATATCGCTGTTAACTGAAAATCTGAGGTGTGAAATAATGCTGTGGAGATAACTTACACAGGACTGTAGTTCTACTTCACTGCACTACCAAATAATGATCACATTGTTTACATATCACCTCCACAGAACTAATTTTTCAGAGAGTGGATTTCTTTGGGGTCTCTCAATTCTGACTCTCGTAGTCCATATATAGATTTGGTAGGCTTGGTGCCATAGTGGCACCCATGCCCACCCCTTTGATCTAGAGAAATTCTTTTAAAAATATAAAACTGTTGAATTTCAAGATACATTATGCCAACTTCAAGAGGAACTTTGTAGGTGGTCTGGCTCATTTGATCACTTATTCAGGTAATCTGCCAATGCACTGAGGGCACCCTCATGTGGTATTTTCATATGCAATGACTCAATGTCAATTGCAACAAGGATGTGCCCTCTTCAAGTTTCAAATCTTACAGAGAAACATAGAAACATAAACATAGAAGATGATGGCAGATAAGGACCACAAGGCCCATCCAGTCTGCCCATTTCTTTTTCTACCTTATGAATGTGCCATTAGCCTTTGCTCTGTCAATGGCCTATTTATTCGTACTTATCTGTATTGCTCCCTTATGTCTATCTTATATGATTTGAAGCACTGCACTAGTATCATTAATCAGTAAGCAGCGTCCAGTAATATGGGCTGTAGAAAATTACCGATATATTATGAGATCAGATCAGTAATGGAGCCCATACCACTTGCAATTGGTTTTCAAGGGGGCAAATTAAATGATTTATGCACCCTTGGCAAGGTGTAGATCATGGGGTGGATGAGCTCTTTACATGTTAAAAGATTCTTAGTATTAACATCAATCCACTGAATATATAAAGCATTAGTAATGCAGTCATCAATAACCCTTTCATAATCTCAAGTAGAGTCACTATTACTTTTTAAAAGGATTATTTGTTAGACAGCTGTCTCTTTATTTCCTGCACATGGTCATTAGTGTCCTGTGTCACCACATTACTGCCTTTATCAGTGAGTTTGTTTACCACAGAACTGTCCTGCTGCATCTCAATTAGAGCTCTCTTTTCTTTTGTAGTCAGGTTACTAAAGCTGCTTGAAATCATCTTTGCAAAGTTTTTCAAAGGTTTGGACAGTGGCACATGGTGGATTTATAGTGGACTTTTGATGAAAAATGCTAGGTGCATTTCTTGTTGCTGGTTCAGAAACAGTTTCACACTTTGTATTTGATGTGACTGCATCGATGTTCACCGGCATCATAGTCATATTCATTTTTGAATTTAGGTTGTGCTTGTTAAATCACCACATGAATTTAAGGAGGACCCACCCCAAAAAATCCATAATTTGACAAATTAATATTATGGAGGCGATTTATAGATAATGTGGTCATTTTGAAGTGCAATGAAGTAGAACTTGAGAAATTTGCAAGTTGCCTCCACAGCACTAACCCACACCTCAAATTTTCAATTAATAGTTCTAGAAATAAAATCATAGTCCTTGATCTAGAACAAAGGAGGAGGAGTTAAATAATAGCAATACAGATATTTTTCAAGAAAGCACAGACAGGAACACCCTCTTGTTGACATCAAGTTACCACCCATGGCATTCTGTCCAGAATATTCCCAATGGGTAAGTTTTGAGGTTGAGGAGAAATTGTGACACTAAAGAATGTTTTGAATGGGGGGCACATGACCTCACTAACAAACTTGTTGAAAGAGGATACCAGTATACAATTATCCAAAATGATTGTGACCATGCAACACACCAAAATAGGAAAATGTTCATTCAGGGCAATCAGAACCAACATAGAGATAATAATAGATTCAACTTTGTAAAAATAAATTCATAAAGTAAGTTTCAAGGTACGTTGAAGAATTTATCAGGAAACATTGGCAGGTTCTACAGGGTGATCATGGGTTGAACGATGTGGTGAAAGAGTCACAAAGAATGGCATACCTGCAGTCATCAACATTAAGGGAAAAGCCCGTCAATAGTCACCAGCATACACTTTCAACAGATACAGTAAAGGGTGTTACCCCTGCCACAGATGCACAGTTTGCATTATGATGGAGAGTGACAAAACTTTCCAGAGTACAAAAGATGGCATGGCTTTTGAAATACTGTATGCAGTTTGATTACCTGTGACACAACAGATATCTTATGCCTTGCAATGTGCAGTTTTTGAGTTTTCTATGAAAGGAAGACTACTAATTTTGGCAAAAGGTTGGCAAACATTGCAGTGATTAAAAAAAAAAAACATGTTGACTATGCCACTGCACAACACATTGCCAACACAGAGTCTAACTCCACACACAGTTTTCAACTTCAGGGGCATAGACAAAATGCTGCCCAACCTGAGAGGAGGAAATTATTATGATGCTGTCTTCAAAAAGGAAGCTTTATGGATATTTATATTTGGGTCTGTATTGTGGACAGGTTTTAACAAAGGCTTCAACCTGAAACCATATTTTAAATGAATTGTTTTTAATATCTGTTTTTTTCTAACTATGCTATACCCTGATTCAACTTAATTTTTATCTCATTTTCTTCATAGCAAACCCACACAGTTTTACTTCTAGTGATGCATCTGAATGGCATATCCTGCAGTAGCCAGGAAAAGGCACTGAGTCTACTCATGTACATCCTTCCATTCTGAGGAAATAGTGAGAAAGAAAAATATAAATCATGTACTGTACTTCAGTAAGATGCTACCATAGTGCTTTTGCAGTATAACTAAATAGATTACTTCTAAATCAAATCCCATTTTTATTTATTTTTGTTTTTTTTATTTTATTTAAAGTCTCAGATTACAGCTTTTGAGCTACAAGTTCATTTACAAAGGTTCCACATCAGAGTGAGAACAAAACAACACTTACAGTAAATACAGTCGATGGTACAGTAACATTAGGGACATTTTGAGACAACAAGACAACAGGATATCATTAACACAGTTGTATCAGGAGGCACTGAGCTTTGTACAAATAGTAACAGTTACAATAGGAGTCAATGGGCTTTAAACAAACAGCCATTTTGGTAATAACAGTAAAGTGTTTAAAGCCATGTCATAAGGCAAAAAGGAAATAAAAGGGGATAAGTGTGCAGTAGGGAAGGGTGGGGCAGTGGAGAAAAGGTGAAGAAGGAGGGGGAAGAGCAATCAGCATGTGGCAGGAGGGATAAAGAGGAACTGTGGTGTGGGTGAAAGCAGTGGAAGATTATATATGAGTGTGGGGGGATGGGTCCCACAGGAGAAATTGCCACTGACATGGGATATAGTCAATGTACAGAGGAGCTAAGGGAGTGAATAATATTACTTCCTCTAGAGCGAACACTATCATTTTAATATCAAGGTTGTCATTGCTGTGCCATGATTTACCCAGGATTCTCTGCAGGGTTTTTGCTTGCATCAGATGCAAATATTTTCTTGAAACAAAATGGGGGGGTTGTGGGGTCAGATGTCATTGTATTGTATGTTGTTATTTCTAGTATCGTTATCCACTTTTTTGCACATTTGATTATTTGCAATTGGAAAGTAATACGGTAATAACATTAGATAAAAAGCAAAATATAGCTTTAAAAAACTGAGTATGAAACAATGTGTCATTACAGCATGCTATAGCCTTTGACAAAGCAGCTGGTGGGGATGTGCAACACATTTGGCAACACCCCCTCCAGGTTGTAGATATGCATTTGTTTGTTTGTTGGTTAAATTTGCACCTGAATAAAGTTATAGAATGAAGGAACTTATCTCAGTCTCCATGTCTGTTTCTTTGGCCGTGGTGAGAACCTGGCTTTTTTAATTCTATTGTTGCTATTCACTAACTGTGAGCAGCCAACTTCAAATGAAGCTTACCTGAAAAAATTGAATTGAAGAATAAATCAGATGATGACACAGAGACAGTAGATTTGTCTTCAATGCCATCTCTGAATGGGAATGAGGAGGAGTTGAAAAAGTTGTTTATTTGTCACCAGGAGGAGGATGGACATGTATATTAAGTTGTTTGCAAAATACGATGACATTAAATAAAATGTAAAATATAGCTTTAAGAAAACTGGATATAAAACAGTGTGGCATCACAGTATGCTATTACCTTTGACAAAGCATATGGTGGAGATGTGAAATGCATTAGGCAACACACCTTAAAGGTTATGGGTCTGCACATTTATTTGTTTGTTGCTTAAATTTGCACCAGAATAAAGTAACAGAATGACGGATCTTATCTTGGTCTCCATAACTGTTCTTCATTGGGGGTGAGTGCCTGTCTTTTTTCTTCTATTGTTGCAATGTGCTAACCTGAACACCTGATTGAGTGTGGCTTACCTGCAAAACTGAATTGAAGAATGAATCAGATGGTTACACAGAGATAGCAGATTTGTGTTCAAAGCCATCCCTGAATATGAAGAAGGAGGAGTTGAGAAGGTCAGTTGTGTGTGACTAGGAACAGGATGGACATGCACATTAGGCTGTTTGCAATTGGAGGTCAAAATGTGATGACATTAGATGAAAGGCAAAATATTTCTTTAAGAAAACTGGATATGAAACAATGTCAGCACAATACGCTTTTTCATCTGTCAAAGCAACCAGTGGGGATGTGAAATATATTTTGCGATACACCCTCCAGTTTATGGGTCTACATTTACTTGTTTGTTGCTGAAATTTGCACATAAATCAGGTTATGGATGGAGGCACCTTATATCAGTCTCCACTACAGTTTTTTTCAGTGGTGGTAAGTGCCCAGGTTTATTTCTTCTATTGTTGGTATGTGCTAACCATGAGCACCCAGCTCCGAGTGTGGCTTCCTTTTAAAACTGAACTGAAGAATGAATCAGATGATTGCACAGAACTACCAGATTTTCCTTCAAAGCCATCCCTGAATGTGAATGAAGAGGAGTTGAAAAAGTTGGTTGTGTGTTACCAGGAGGAGGATGGACATGTTCATATAAACAGGAATACATTTACAGATGTGTAATAGAGGAGGTGAATGCCAAAGAGGAGTATGCTGACGAGAAACAAGAATCCAGCAAGGATGAAGCAGTACCAATACTGTGCACACTGAAGATGAGGACTGTTTTGAAAAGTGTCTTCAATGGATGGAAAATTAAACAGTCTTCAATCTTCTGCAGCTACTGTTTCTTAAAATCATGGAACTGAGATCACTGAAGAATTTGTTTTTACACAATCATTATAACTAATGCTGCAAGAATTTTTTTTTAACCAACAAATAAAGATGTTACTACTTTCTAATGCTTTTTTATCTTTCAGAATGTCAATACCTTTCAGTGAACTTGGCCATAATTCTTTTTTTATTTTGTTAGTGTTTTGGCATACTGAAATATCCACATTCAGGCAATGTCTCTAGTTTTCAAGATGGAGGAATAGTTAGAGCAGCAAACAAACTAACAAAATACATAGTGAATAATTCAGAAAATAGTTGGAACAGCACAGATGATAACAACAGTGAAACTAAAAATAAATGGATAAAAAATAAAATAGTATGTATATATTTACAAAGGTTAAAATTATGTAAATATTTTCATGAGACACTATGGAAGAATGTTTTCTCAAATTCTCCTTAAGAGTGCATTCATTTGAGTTTAAAATTGAAAAGTGCCCCACTACAAAATTAATAATGCCTTAAAATTTAAAAAGTTAACATTAGAACCCCCTTAATTATTATTATTAATTATTTATTTTATTTTTTTTCAAGAGATTTTTCTGGCTCTGGGGTGCTACCTGGGCTCTTCCACCCCTGCTCACCTCCCTGACCAGTGATCAAGTCCCCCTGGGACTCACATGTTTTTCGATTCCCCCATGGCTTCCCACCATGGTGGGGCAGGAAAAGAGAGAGAGCTGTTGCCCATGGGGTCTAGATCTTGTTCAGTGGAAGGGTCCTGGGGTAAAAGCAGAGGCTGGAGCTGGCAAGCAGGACTTCCTGTCTGCATAGCCCTCAAATGTCCCTGATTTTCTCCCTCATACTGTGGTTGGCATGGATACACTGGTGTGGGCATGTGGTTTAAAGATACTGCATCAACTGCTATGCCTGTGCTGGTCTTCTGAAACATGGTTGCATACTTTACCATCAATTCTCTGATGAGTGTCAGTCAAGCAGTGACATGAGCTGTCCCCATCCCCAAAGAAGGAGAGCCATGTATGGAACATCAGTCCACATTCCCCAGCTGGACCCATAGCAGTCCTGCTCCATTCACAAATCTGGGCTGTTGGCATTGCAGGAGTTAAAGCATCCAGTGCCACAGCCCTTTGCACCACCAGGCCAGTGCTATTATTATTTATTTTCAAAGAATACCTTAATTAAAATTGTTGTATAAATTAATGAAATCTATTCTTACTGAATTTAAATAAATGTTTAATTAAGAATTAGAATGCTCCTGAATTAAAATTCAGACCAAAGTATCCAGAACTTTAATTATACTAAATTTTACTTTCTTTATTTTAATTATTCATGTCCTTGATGACTGAGTAGGTACATTGATCCAGTGTATCATATTCAGGCACTACCTGGACCATTAGTGTGGCACATCAGGTAAGGCATATACAGGTAGTATGAACTGTATAACAGGCAACATAGCTCAGTGAAAAAAGTATGGTACATAGGGACAATACATGAATGAGGATACAGTATTGTACCAGGTATCTCAATCAATACAGTAGTATGGCAAACACACAGTTTCAATATTACATATAGTTAGTGCTAAGGTGTATGCAGGAAGAGGGAGAGTATAGAGCAAGGTAATGGGAGAGTGCAGAGCATGGTAGGGTGACAGAGTGTCAAGTAATGGCCTTGTGATATGGAAGGGGAAGAGGAGGGAGTAGGTGGGAAGTGATGACTACTTATCTGGGAGAGTAAGATCATTTGTCTTCTGATATCAGCCAAGCATTGTAGTGGGTTTTGAAAGAGGGGTGAGAGGCGGTCGTGTGGAGCAGCATGGGGATCTTGTTCAATATGGAGGGGTAGAGCAGGAATGGGCTGTGCTGCCCATTTCAGAAGAGACTGTAGGGTCTAGGGACATCCATAGGGAGACAGATGGTTCTCAGAGGCACCAGGGTGCCGCTCTTCCCATGAGGAGGGATGAGACTGGAGATGGGTGGCTGCATCTGAGGGATTGTCTATTATACAGCCCAGGGCAAAGTCATACCAGCCTTGGAGGGGGAGCCTTCCCAGCAACTGGTACAGCTTGCAGTGGTGGGTGAAGTAGGGAGACTGGAGTACAAAATGACATACTGTTATAAACTGAGTTGAGTTGGGAGCACAGAACAGAGGACACATTGGAGTAGATGGGAGTGCAGTGGTCAATAAGGGGACGAAGGTTGCCTTGCACAATTGCATGGTGTGCCTCTGGGGTCAAGAACTGTTTATGGCAGTAGGCAGCCCCCTGTTTCTGTTTTACCCTGTCCACAATGTAGTTGACATGTTCCATGAACTCAAGGGATGGGTCCAGGGTAACACTTAGGTATTTGATACTAGGAACATTGTGGAGAGATGGGCCTTTCAGGAGAATGCACTAGTAAAGAGGAGCTCATTTTGGTGACCTTGGTGATGTACGATTTGGAACTGAACAACATAGATTTTGTTTTCTTTTCAATAACCAAGAACCTGTTAGAGAGAAAACAATTATATGCAGCATTATAATTAATGGTAAGAGTGGAGGAAATGTTTGTTAGGCACTTGTAATTATGGAAAAGGACAAGGTCATCAGCCTAGAGAAGTTCCTCACAGGAGAGGCTGTTAGCGGGAAGGGAGTTAATAAATATGGAAAATAGCAGGGGTCCAGGATGGAGCCTTGAGAGACCCTGTGGAGACAGAAAGGGAAGGGGAAGAGGGAGCACCAATGTTTACCAACTGGGACCTGCTCAAGAGATAATGCCAAAACCAAGAGTAGGTCTCAGTGGAGCAACCAAGGTGTAGAACAGTAGAGTTGAGGAGGGGGTGGTCAACCAGGTCAAACGCCTTAATCAGGTCCACAGATATGGCACCTGTAGCCTTACCAAAGTTCATGTTTCTGAGGATGTGGTTATTGAAGTGTTTTAATGCTGATGTGGTGCTACGTTGCTTATAGAAGCCATGTTGTTGTTGCCACTGCAGGTTACATTTTTCTGAGATGATCAGCGAGCTGGAAGTGTTCAATTTTCTCCAGCAGCTTGCTCAAGTGGGGGAGGATGGAGATGGGACTGTAGTTATGGGGGGAGAGGAGGTTCCCAACTTTGAATATCAGTACTACATTGGCATGTTTCCAGGAGGCAGGACTAGTAGACAATGCCAGGGCAAGGTTAAAAATGAAGGTTAGGGATACAGCAATAGCTGGAGAGATGAGTCTAAGAAAATAGTGGGAAAGGCTATCATTGCTAGGGCTGTTCTTGGTGGGGAGGGACTTCAGGAACTTGATGCTATCACTAAGGCAGACAGTTCTAAAGTAGAAAGGGGGTGGACTGAGGGTGCCAGTGGAGGTGGAGCATGTCTCCTGACCACAAAAGCAAAGAAAGACATTGGGAAGGAAGTTTGTTGAGGTAGGCAGAAAGGTCTGAAAATATTTTGTTGAAGGCCTGTGCAGTCTCTGAGTGATGAGTCAGTGGCTCAGAGGGGGAGGCATGTTGGGTGACTTGGCTCTGTGTCCAGGGATTGAGCACAGACCCGATAGCAGCCCAGAAATGCTGCTGGTCCCTAAGGTTGTCTCATTGTAAGTTAAGGTGGAATTTATATTTCAGTGACTTGGCAGATTGCTTACAGGTGTTACATAGATGCCTGTAATCATTCCAGAGATGGGGAGGGGAATGTTTTGTAGGCTTTCCATCTGCTGTCTCTCTCTTTCATCAGGTCCAGTAGCTCATTAGAGATCCAGAGGGTGCAGTACCCCCCACACCCTACGGGTAGTGAGAGGGACGTGGAGGTCCTGAACTTTGATGAGGGCATCCATGAGAAAGCTGACTGCAGCTGACACATCTGTAGAGTAGTAGAGGGCTGTCCAATTTACCGCTCTAACATCCTCAAGGAGACTAGTGATGTCCTGGCAGTTAACATTTCTAAAAGACAAGTATTTGAGGGGCGGTCTTGGTGGACCAAATGATGTATGTAGGGGAGTGGTCACTTATAGAATCTGAAAAAATTCCCCTTGTGAAGAACCATGTTCTGCTGATTGGTGGCCACCCAGTCAGAAAGGGAGCAGTTGAGTGTGCATGCATTGTGTCTGGTGAGGTTGGAGATGGCTTGTACCAGTCTGTGTGGCTTGAGGGAATTGGCATTGTCTGGTTCTGAGGCATTTAACCAATTGAGACTGAAGTCTTCAAGTAGTATAGTGTCCCTGCTGGGAATGAGTTGACCTAGGCCATTAAGGAGGTTAGATGAGCTGGCCCGGTGGTGCAGATGGTTGAGGCACTGGATGCCTTACCTCCTGTCATGCCAGTGACCCAGGTTCAGGAATGACCTCGGGTTGTTGGGGAGCTGGCATGGGGAGAGGGAGGGATCAGCAATGAGCAGCTCAAGGGTAGCTCTCCTCTCCTGGGGAGGTTGTCCACTCCTCTGTAGTTCCACCCCCATTGGGAAGAGGTCCAATGGGTAATGTAGGTGGGAAGGGTGGGGGCAATTGCGAGGGGTGGGGTGGAAGGGGCTGAGTTGGCACCCGAAGTGCATGTGCACCTCCAGGGGCACACACTACTGCAACTGCCTGGGTCCTGGGATGAGGAAGAAAATGGGGAGAAAATACAAAAATGTATATAAAAAAAGGAGGTTAGATAAGCCAGTGACTCCCTCATTTGGAGTGTAGAAGCAGCAGCTGAGATAGAATTTTTTTGAATTTCCTCAAGGTTAATTTAGCAAAGAGCCATTCACCATGGGATTGGGGGGCAAGCAAGCTTGACAGCAAGGTATGTAAATTCCAAGCAAGCTGGTTGGCATGCTAAGCTAGTTGGATATCAAGCTATACAAATTCCTCTCCATTTCTGTTACAATTTGTAATTTAGAATTTGTTTACCAGTTAAGTCCACTAGGCAAAAAATACCTATTTTCAGCCACAACCCAGGACAATTAAGAAAAAAAATATCCTTATTACTTTAAATAACATTAAAATATGCTTTAAGAAGCATAGATTATTCAGAAATATAATTTAGCTAAGTGTGGTGTGTGATATGAATGATCTCAATTTACATAAATATGAAAACTGATGCAAAACAGACAAAGATAAAAAGGTCAACCTGAATATTCAAAGACAATTTCATCTTGCCTAAGTCTAAAATTAAATCTTTTTTATTTTAATTTTATTTTAATATCAAGACCACACAGTTTTATATTATCTTTTTTTTTGTTATTTTCCTATTATTAAGGTTGTTTTACTGTAGATAGATTACTAGAATGTTATTCTTATGGCATCCTAATGCTCAAGGCATTTCACAAATAAATACAGTAAGAAGAACAGTTACAAAACTCATATATGACACAACATTAAGTTGAACACAGCAGTTAAACATTCTCTAAGTCATTTTCAAAAGCAATTGTTTGCACAGTTTTGTTTTAACTTTTGATAATTTTTTTTGTGGCAAAATAGGGTCATTACATAGTCGGTTCTAAGTGTGACTTATGCAGTAATGCATAATGCGGCGTCAACTGCTCCTATATTTAATAGTTCATTTGTATTGTTTTATAGTATCTTCATAATATAGCTACAGTAATAAATGCTGATCTTCAGTTAAAAAACATAGTGATTAACCAGCACTTTCATTTTAAGGAAAACTAAAGGATCTTTTTCAGTATCACAGTATTTTAATTTTAAATTTAAACCTGGAATTGGAATGACTTACTGCCTAAGAAGGCTATGCAAATTCCTCTCAATTTCTCTAACAGTCTGTAAGAAAAAACAGTAAGTGAGGATTCACCCAAGTCGGTGTGGCATGCAGAAGGGTGACCATCATTAGGGTGACAGCACAATGCCAGCAGCAATCATGCCACATGGCAAGTATGCCACCCGTCTGCCATTGGGCCCAATACATCATGGCAAATGACAGCAGTTTGAGGTAGGCTTTGCTCATCGCACCCCCCCAAAAATTGCAATAATCACCTCCACTTCAGAGGTTTATCAGGAAGGGGGCACAACACTCTTGTGGTACTCTCCCTACAGAGTGCTCTGACAACCAGTTTGCCACTGTGACAGGTGAACTGGTTGTGGCACCCTCTTTCCATCACCCTCGTTCCATCGATCCATTTTTGGGATACCGAAGTGAGCAGGGAATAGGAGTCAAAGAAGTCCCAGCAGGAGTCTATATCTGCATTCTTGTGTGTAAGTTAGCTGGATGTGATTTTTTTTAATATTTACTTGTTAATCATTTCCTACAGGATTCTAAAATCAAAAGATTTAGGTAGACTATATATTTATTTTATACTTATTTGCACGTATCAATTATATGGTTAATTTATCATGTATAGTTGCTTGTGTGTATTTCAAACTGTACTTAAAAAAAACAGGGGTGTAAGATTGTCTCAGTAAACAATACTGCAAGTAAATTTTTGATTTACTGCATTAAATTACTTTGCATTATTTATTAAGCAAAAAAAAATGCATTTAAAAAGGAGTCACCAGATTTTTGAATTATCATGCACATACAGTATTTGGAAAAAATTGTTAATGGAAATATTTCTTATTATGGAATACATATTTTGTAGAGTCTAGGTATTTTTTAGTAAATATGTGTTTTGATTTTTTTGCTCCATTTGCAAAGAGAACATTGTAACTGTAAGGTATATTAAAATGTTAAATGTAAGATTAATAACATTTATATTTTAATTATGGATGAATTTATGTGTTAAGATAAAAATTAAGGTGACAGTAAGATATTTGTAGAGTTATTGTAAGTAAGAAATAAATAAAATGTGTTTAACTTGTTTAAAGTTGCAGTTAGTGGATTTTTCAGATTTTTTTTAAGAAACAAAATGAAGTAAGTAATAACACATGACAGGTTGAGTGGTAAATAGGTAATAAGCAATAAAGGAGAGCCATTAATGTATTTTAATGCACACCCTAGGGGTCTGCTAAAGTGTGCATCTTCAGTCTAAGTGTCCATACACCCCTGGGAAGTAAATTAAAATTGTTCAGTGCACACTCTGGAGTGGTTTGTTACACTTATTAAAAGGCTTAGTAGTGCCACTTAACTGTCCATGATCTCCCACCAATCTGCTCAGTCTGAATGATATATAGTGGATTGTCAAGAGAAAGAAGAGTTCCAGATGTATCTTCCTGCCTCAATCGTCATAGTGTCACTTTGTCTGTTCTAAGGCATTAATAGTGGTTTGTTGGTTGAAGAAGGCTCCTCTCCCACTCCTCAGGGCTCCTCTCCCACTCTTCTTAGCTCAGCTGTGCCAGTGTTGTGTGATGGACAGCAGCTTGGCAATAGTAGAAATGGAGCTGCCTAGTCAGTGAGTTTTAAACAGAAATGTAATGGGGTTGTGTGGAAACAGTAAAATATGAAATTGGTATATGTGAAAGCGGTTCTGAGGCACCAGATGTGGCATTGCTGGGTAGTGTCTTGGCAGGGGAGCACTTGAAAACAGTGTTTTTCTTTCTGCGGCAATAGGGTTTATTTATTTTTTACCTGTTAACAAGTACAGAATTTTATTTAAGTTGTGGAGAAGTGTTTGAGAATGTGAATATAATCTTTAACCATCAAAGAATGAAGACACGAAAAAAATGAGTTTTTAATATTGTAGTAGTAAAGGATAGTATTTTCATTGTGGTGGCCACTGTATTTTATTCTTTAACTTTCTGTTTGGAGGTTTCATGGTCTTGTTTGATAACTATTGTATGTATTGGAGGGCTGGAATATGAGATTCAGTAGTTGACCATGCATTTGTAGAGATTTAAGATATGGTGAGCTGATGTCTCTCAAACAGTGAAGTTAGTAAATATTTTCTTGCCATTTTAAAATGCTGAATTACTCTGTGTCCCAGGTGTGCTGTGAGGCCCAAGGTGCAGCTGAGTAGATTCAACTGCCTGAAGAAATCAGTAATTCATGACATTACCACTCACCCTGATGTGTGTTACTGGAATACCATATAAATAAGTATAAATATAAGAAAAAATAAATCTATTTCAAACCATGTGGTTATGTGAAATTAATGCACAGTCATATACCCAGTTTTAACCAATCAAATTGATTGCTTAATTACATGCCATGTTATAAATGTAAATTTTATATTCCATTATAGGAAACATTCAAGAAATTTTTAAGATTTAGAAATTAGGAGAAAATAATGATTTTATAAATGTAACCTTTGTAGTGCCCTGTGTGATACAGCGTATGGAAAAGAACATGAGAATGCATGGCCAAAAAGACATACCTGGTTTGTTCAACCAGAAAGGATGCTGGGAAAGCAGATCCCCGATATCTTTTCTGGGTCTGACCCATGGGATCTTAAGAGAAGCCCTTAGTATCATGATCCTGTGTATCTGGAATGCAGCAGACATCATGATTTTGCAGAAAGCAATGCAAACATTGTTTGTTTGCTTGTACTTTATCCTGCTCTACAAAAGCATAAGTTGAGATGTGACAGAGCAGCAGGGCAAATGGAAGTTGCAAAGCTCTGTTATATTTGCCTTCTGCAGTGATTAAAATAAAATACAAAGTATCAAATCAGGGACCTGTAGTGTCCTGTGACAGATTTACTGCATTTTTTAACTGTTTGGATGGTTTAAGCAGGTGTATTCAGTGTTAAAAATGATTTTTTTTGTTTTCTTTTTTTAATCAGCTTGTGCCTTGTTTGTTGTCCATTTAAACATTTATTTTCAGAATACTATTGTTTTAGGATTCCTATTACTTTCTTTTTTTTAAAGTGTGTTGAAAGGAATTTGTGTTTTTTACAGCACCTTTCATTTGCTGTAATTTACTTTTATTTATACTCCATCCAACTGCTCTTGGGTCACCTCTGTAAACAGGCATTTTGCTTAGTGGGTCTTACCTGATTACCAAAGAAAAGTAATAAAATAACACAAAAACAGCATAAAATAATTAGCTTGCATACAGAGACACTGGGGGGGGGGGGGGCACCAGGACCTGAAAACATATCTTCATAAATACCAAAGATAATGACAGACAACATCAAAACATCATTAAGAATACTATTTGAAAAATTACTCAGTTACAGAGAGGTACCACAAGAATGGAAATCAGCTAAAGTAACTCCGGTACACAAAAAAGGCAATAAACAGGACATAAACTACCGACCAATAAGTTTCACTTCAGTAGTATGTAAAATAATGGAGTTGATAATTAAAGAAAAACTCCATAAGGAATTAGAAACAAATCCAGTTTTTGACATCAACCAACACGGCTTTAAAAAAGGATGTTCATTCCAAAGTAATTTAATTTGTTTTTATGAAGATGCAAATAAACACCTTGATAATGGCAATCCATAAGATGTAATATTATTTGAGTATAGTACCACACTGGGCAATTAAGGAAAAACTTAAAAAATATAACATAGATAAACACATCATTAACTGGGTAATAAACTGATTGACCAACAGAACACAGGCTGTAGCAATAAGGGTTTGCTTGTCTAGAACAGGTAAGGTCTCAAGTGGAGTTCCATGGGGTTCTGTATTGGGCCCACTGATATTTCAATGGTTCACTGCAGACATGGACGACAACATCTATAATCAGATTTGTAAATATGCAGATGATGTGAAGTTGGGTGGAGTGTGTAGCTTTAAATAACACCGAAGTCTAATACAAACTGATATAGACCAATTAATACTGGGGGCAAACAAGTGGGGAATGACCCTAAGCCAAGACAAATCCTGTGTCCTCCATATTGGTCTACACAATCCTAGATATCAGTATTTTATAAACATAAACCCACTTCAATCAAAGACTAGTGAAAAAGACCAAAGGGTTATAATAGATACTGAACTGGGATTTAAGAACCAGCATACAGCAATCATTGCTAGAGCTAACAGGATAATTGGGGAAATAAAACAAAATATAAAAAGTGGATCAAAAGACGTTTGTTGCCCCTATACTGGTCCTATGTTAGACCATATATAAAAGTTGACATAGAAGTTGACAGCAGAAAAGGACCGCAAGGCCCATTCAGTCTGCTCAGTACATTTACATATGGACTACTGTAGTCAGTTATGGAATCCTCATAAACAAGGTGAAATAGCTCATGTGGAAAGAGTGCAGCACAGATACACATGAACAATTTGACCAATAAAAAAATCTGTCGTACCAAGAGCAATTACAATTATTAGGATTACATAGTCTAGATACTAGATGAATTAAGGCTGTCCTTCTGTTATTCTACGACATAATGAATGATCTTTTGCTCATGAACGAAATAGGAATTGAATATAAAAACAATAACTCTAACACTAGAGGACATCCACTGCAAGTAAGGTTAAGAAGATTCAAGACTGATAAAAGAAAGTATTTTTTTTACCCAAAGAAATAGTAATCTTTGGAACAAATTACCAGAAAACATAATTATCAGTAGCAGTAAGCAAGCATTTAAAAATAATTTGGATAAATATTACAGGAGGGAATATTTACATATTATGATTTGTGATAAGGAACTACATTTGGGCTATGTCCTTTTCAGTTCCTGAAGCAGGTGACTGTAAGTGACTGTAGTGAGATACAAACCTAGAGCATCAAGTTCTCACCGGGTTACCAAAGCGTAACTACAAGTAAGAAACAAAAAGCCAAAAAAAAAAGTGTCCAGCAGCATACAGCAGTTACACCCAGCGGCACCCTGAGCAAGTGTTCATAGTAGGATTCACTCATTGGCCTCTAGGTTCTCACCTGTGTGATGCAAGTGTTATGCAAAACATTTAGTGCTTTTTAATTGCACTTTCCCAAAACTCTTTACAATCCAGGAGAGGGAGGTAGGAGAATGTCTCTGCCATTGCCACTAAGACATACCTTTCATTTACTGTACTCTACTCTGATTTATACTCCTTTGCAGTGCTCTGGGATCACTCCTGTAAATGGGCCTTGTACCCAATGGGCTTTACCTGATTTCCAAAGAAAAATCACTAAAAAACTTTAAAAAATAGCATAAAAGAATGTGTCAGTTAGTATCCAGTGACACTGTAAGTGTTCAGAGTGGGATACAAACCTAAGGCCCTATGTTCTCATCTGGTTACCATAGAAAAAAAAAATAAAAGCAGAAAATAATGTCAGCTGGCATACTGCAGTTATACCCAGCCACACTGTGAGTAACAGTCTGTAGTGGGATTCAAATCTAGGCCTCTAGGTTCTCACTTGAGTGCTTCATGTGCTATGCAAAATATTTAGCTCTTTTTAATTGCACTGTCCCAAAGCACTTTACAGTCCAGGAGAGAATATCTCTGTCACTAAGAAATACCTTTTATTTGCTCTACTTTACTCTTATTTATACTCCTTTCCCAATGCTCGTGGGTCACCCCTGTAAATGGGTCTTTTACCCAGTGGGCCTTAGCTGGATACCAAAGAATAATAATAATTAAAAGAATAACATAAAAAATATAAAAAAAAACAATGATCAGTTAGTATACAGTGATGCTGTGTCTGTAGTGGGATACAGACCTACATGCCTGATTCACAAACTTGCCGCAAGATACACTAAACACCAGTCTACCAGGGACCCTGTGCCAGATTCATTATCAGGGAGTGTCCCGGTGGCAAAGTCTTTCTGCTTGTAGCAATCCCAGCCCTGCGTCAAACAGAGGGTACATGTGGAAGATGTGTCAAAAGCTGTGGGGCAGCCATGCTGCAATAGCACTATCAACTGCACTCCTTAGTGGCTAGCACCCCCCTCATCCCTGACCCCCATTTTAGGAATCAAGTCACATCCCTGCTGGTCTAGTAGAATCTCCCAGCCCCAATCTCCATTTATTAAAAATCAATGTCCTTGGTGGTCTAGCAGATCCCATCAACCCCATTCCCCTGCTATAAAAAAATATATAAGAATTTCCCCAGTGGTTTACCAGACCCACTTCCTTATTAGAGATGTGTGAAATTGGAAAATTTTGCCTAGCGAAATATTTTCCCGCATTACACAAAATTTTCACCTAGGCGAAACGTAATTCTGCCTCTGAATCCTCTTTCACATAATGCAAAATTTCACCCAAATTTCACAAATTTCACTTTCGAGTAAGGCAAAATTTAGCCATTGTCGTGAATTTCACCAATGTTTTTCAATTTCGGTAGAAAAATTGCAATGCATTATGGGTAGATAACTGAAATATCTCATGTAGACTGTTTCTTGCACAGTATATTGTCTGTTGAGTTGGACAGCAGTTCAGTGTGGTGCATCACAGCAAATAAACCCATCAAAAACCTCTTTATTTGTGATTTTTGAGAGTTAATTGCTCCCAAAATCTTAATTTAGTTCCTAGTGCTGCTAGTGAACCTTTTTTTTTGTTTTTGTATCTTTGGATAATACTTAGTTAAACTTAGGTAGTGTTTTCAATTTTCTCTGTGTCTCTGTGAGGGAGTTGAGTGGGGGAAGGTCGACCATGTGGTGTGTGTGTGTGTGTGTGTGTGTGTGTGTATGAAAGTAGAGCAGACTAGTTCCTAATATTTGACAGATTTCTCACAAGTTGTGAGTGAGTTTCTGTAATTTCTTTTAAGTCTTAATAATTTTTGTTTGTGTGCTACTTATTTGTTATATTGACCCTTTGTTGGGTAACTTTAGCTGAACAGTTACTACATTCTGATTGAGTAGGTCTGTTCCTGTTTCCCTTTGCTTAATCACTTATGTGATTTATATTTTTATTGAAAGTATTCGTGTGCATTGACCACTTGGCTTGTCTAGCACCTCGATCCAGCATCCACACATCGAGATGGAAGATTTGTATTTAGTCACCAATGCCTTACAGAGATGGGATGCATCAGCAAATGTCCACCAGAATACTAAACAACCATTCCAATTGAAGTACTTTGTACATGGCAATTAAAAAAAAGACGACATTTTGAGCATTGTTACAACTAGGTGCCCCCCCCCATCATTACATGAAGCAGTACTTGCATCAGGAAATGGCTGTTAAACTGGAACCCTTGACATGAACAGACTGTGTCTGATGAGCACAGCAAGCAGCCAGATTGGGAGGTAACAGACGCACTCCAGAAGCGGAACTCCTGAATATTGACAGGCCCATATAGAACATAGTTCCTGTCAAAGTCTGACATCTCTGTATTGCAGTAACCACAAACTTAATACTTAACAGTGTCCACCAACCCCACACCAACCTTCAACCACACCCTCCACTACCCGCCCACCAAAAGCCATCACAGATTAAGAAATACTTACCACAAGTTAATGAATTGCACACATATTGAGTAGCAGCATCAGCAGCAGTGCACCGGGAGTTAACAGCACCTGAATTCCTGCATGTTGACAAAAGCAAAAATAATACTACTACAATCTGACTCAGATATCCGAGCTGCAGTCACCTATCCCTCCCAGAAATGAAACATATAATACTTACCTTGTCCTTGTACAATGTGAAATGTGGTGCATCCCAACATCCTGGATCCAAATCCTGGCATGCATGTCTTGATGATGTACTCCTTAGCACACTAGGTAATACAAAATCAGTACAAACATATAAGAACTCAAGATGTCCCAATAGCAACCCACCACCCCCCCTTCTCTTGCACCTGAAAAAAACAATACAGACAGATATGTGTGCAGCAACAGTATTGATCAACTATATAAAGAGGATCCCCATGAAGCAGACAAAGCATTACTTCTTGTGGCAACTAGTCAGAGCAGCAGGCTGCAGCTACAGGCAACAGTGGCAGTGCACAAAATGTTATTCAATCCACAGCGACTTAAAACCACAGAGCCAACAGAGTGAACCAGGGTAGCATCATTGTGAAATGATAATTTCACAGTTCTCAATCAATTGAAAAACCAGCAGCAGGAGGAAGCAAGTGCAATTTCAAGTAGCAGAGCCATTTTGTATGAGGATTTATTTTTCTCCATGTGTCAAACTGGCTTATATTATGTTGCATGTCAGACAGTGGAAGCACCATGGTTCGGCCTAAAAAACACATTACAGTAAATGGTGCAGAAAACAGCAGATTTGGGTCCTTTGTGGATGTGAACCATGTAACTGCATGTCTTACACCAAATTTCAATCTGAATTTAATGTACTATTTTTTAGAAAACATCTCTGGACATGTACTGCCTGTGCTGCACTAGCAGAAACAATATGTGACCTAAAATCAATTGTAAACAGTGGACCAAAGACCATTGTTTGGTCTGGGTGGGGGTTTGTGTGCCATAAAACATCATGGCTAAGACCCGATTTCAATCTGAAGTTACTGTAACATTTTTTTGGAAACATTTCTAGACTTCTGGGCCGTGTTAAGCATTGTTAACACTATGATTAGGCCTTAAACCATTGGTAAACAGTGGGCCAAACAACATGTTTTGGTCAAGGTGGAAGGCGTGCAACATATAACAGCATGTCTGACACCTGATTTCTGTCTGAATGTACTGTGCAATTTTGGGGGAAACATTTCTGGACTTGTGCGGCATGTTAGGCAGTGACAGCACCATGGTTAGGCCTGAAAATCATTTAAATGGTGCAGAAAACAGCAGATTTGGGTCCTCATGTTGGATGTGAACCATGCAGCTGCATGTCTAACACCTGATTTCTGTCTGAATGTACTGTGCAATTTTTGGGGAAACATTTCTGGACTTCTGGGTCATGTTAGGCAGTGTTACCACCATGATTAGGCTTAAACCATTGGTAAACTGTGGGCCAAACAACATGTTTTGGTCCTGGTAGAAGGCATGCAACATATAACAGCATGTCTGACACCTGATTTCTGTCTGAATGTACTGTGCAATTTTTTGGGAAACATTTCTAGGCATGTACTGACTGTACTGCACTCACAGAAACAAGATGTGGCCTAAAATCAATTGTAAACAGTGTTCAAAACAGTATTTTAATGTCTGGGTGCTGGGGGTGGCCACCGAAAAACATCTGGACTGGCACCACATTTCAGTCTCAGTTTGATGTACCATTTTTCCTGCAACATTTCTGGATATTTACTGCCTGTGCTGCAATCGCAGAAACAAAATGTGGCCTAAAAACAATTGTAAACAGTGGATCAAAAACCACTGTTTGGCCTGGGTAGGGGTTTGGGCACCAAAAAACATCATAGCTGAGACCAGATTTCTGTCTGAATTTAATGTACCATTTTTCTTGCAATGTCTCTGGGCATTTACTGCCTGTGCTGCACTCACAGAAACAAGATGTAGCCTAAAAACAATTGTAAACAATGGCCAAAACAGCATTTTTATGTCTGATTGCTGGTGGGACACCATAAAGCATCAGGACTAACAATAGATTTCAGTCTCAGTTTGATGTAACATTTTTTTGGTAAACATTTCTGGACTTGTAGGCCCTGTTTGGCACCAGCAGCAGTGAGTTTCAAGCAGAAATATTTGACAAACAGGCCCTAAAACAGCTATTTAATGTCTGGGTGGTGGTGGTGGGGGGGGGCACCAGAAAACATCATGGCTGAGACCTGATTTCAGTCTTGATTTACTTTAAAATGTTTTGGGAAACATTTCTGGACTTGTGGGCCATGTTAAACAGTGGCAACACTCTGTCTCACTCTACATTCTCAACATCATCCAAATTATTTCCGGCCATACTGTATTTCTCATCTTAACATGCCTACTCTGCACAGCATGACTTCAAGAGGCTGTGTTAAACTGTGGCCCTACTAGCATGTTTTGGACTGGGTGGTGGGGGTGTGGTTGGGCACTATAACACCAAGTTAACATTGTGGCAAGCCATGGGGACGTGTGTGTTAAGCACAAACACATTTACATTATGTTTAACTTTGTGGTAAAAGTGCTTAGGTTTCTATGATTGTTGCGTACATATTCATTCAGACTGATCCTGCACACAGCCAAAACAACTGTCAGCCCATAAAATCACACATAGCTTTGGGAAAAAAATGTTGTTCATAGGAACAATTTACAAATTACAATACTTGTCATTTGTGGATCGGAGGAGGAAATAATACAGAAGGACTAACATAAACAAAGTAGAAAGGTACAGTAATTATGGGTAAAGACTAAAAGTGACTGACAGAAACACATGACAGGGGATGTACTGTAGCAGGGTCAGGTCAGGGACAGGGTATACATAAGAAAGAGGAAAGGGAGGAAGCATAAACATTGCACAACACACCAAAAAATTGGACAGAAAGAAACAAAAGGATATAGAAGAAGAAGAGGACAGAATATATATATATATATATATATATATATTTATTTTTTGTTATTTTTAGAGGGTGCAGATGAGGGAAGTGTGACAGTAAGAAAGCAAGGACAGGAGAAAGAAAAGAAAAAAAAATTGCTGCAAGTGCTAAGCTGACATTGTCTTTTCTGGTTTGGACCATTACACTGCACCGGTGCCATGTACCAATTCTGCCCTGCCACCACCACCACCACGCAGCTCTGCCAGGAGTTCAAACATTTTATGTTGCTCCTCATGGAGTTTCCTGACATCCCCCTGACCTCCTGGTGGAAATCATTAAACTCACTGTGCAGAGCTCACACCTCTCTGCGTACCACTGTCAAGTCTTCTTGGCACACTGCTGCTGGTGCTGGAACATGAGAGGCTGGAGCAGCTGCAGGCTGTGCTAGATCACCACCATGTATCTGTTGACACCTTTGTCTGTGGGTGAGGGTGATGGGGGCTCTGCAGCTGCCTCCTGCAGCTCCTTCCACAGCTGCCTACTTGTGCTGTGCCTTTGCTGACCACTGGCCCCCTCCTCCTGCTGGCATCATTCCCCCTTCTAACTGCTCAGCACCCTGGGCCCCTCTAACTGCTGCTCCCAATTCTTTCATTTTTTTTTCAGCCAATCTGCAGCGTGGTGGTGCTGCAGATGGCTCCTCAGGCCACCAGTGCCAAAATGACCCCTAGTCTTGCCCCTTCAAACAGATCTGCCACACAAATTGCAGATCACTATTTAGTGAAAAAACACCACCCAGCTGATGACACTTTCTGTGAGGTGGGGATCAACAGATGATGTCCTGGGGCTGGTGGCCACATCATGCTCCAGCTGGGAGGGATAGTATCTGCAGATAATTTAGAAGTGAGCACACCAGAAAATGGTAGTAAATGCACAAAATTATGTATTACAGCATAAGGAAATGTCCAGGACCCCTGTGCAGTCCTGCTTTTTTTTTTCTGTGGTATCTGGAGGTACCTGCTGCTGCTGCCTGGGGATAGGGGCCACATGCTGCTGTGGGACAACAGGAGGATCCTCATCCTGCTGGGTATCATGCTGCTGCTGCTTCTGGGAGGGACTGAGGGACTCATGCAGCTCCTGGGGAGTGAGGGATACATTCTCCTGCTGGGGGGTGGGAGGGCACATGCTACTGCTGTTGGGGAGGTAGAGACCTAAAAACCCACCTATCAATGTGAACACTGGGTGAGGGTGGTGCAGCTGCCTTCTTCCCAGTCTCCACCTTGTCCCTACCATTCCTATCCATTCTCCTACACCTCACCTATCTACTTACTACAAAATAAAAAGAAAAGAAAGTGGAGAGCATGACCACACACACACACACACAATCTCAGTTACAGAAAGGAAATAATAAACACACACACCAGATAGAATAAATAAAAAAGAACAACTCTATTCATTTTTTAAGCTAAGGACTGTGTACCACACAAAACAATCTCTCTGCTGCTGCCTGCTTCTCCAAAATCTCCAGCCACTTAGCAAAGGAACTAAATCTGTCATTTCTTGCCTGTTTACAGTCACCCATGTGACCTGTAAAGAGTAAATCATGTGACAAGCCCAATTTCACCTAATTTTGCCTAATATTAACATAAGGCAAAATTTACGGCAAAATTTCACCAAAAGCATGTAAGTACATGAAATATTTTGCTGGGTAAAATTGGGGATTTCACTGAGATTTTGCCAGTGAAATTAAATTTTGCAACATCGCTATTCCCTATCACCGATCTGCCCATAATATTTACAGAGATCTTACCCTGGACCCTGCACCCTGGCATGCAGTTCCCTACAACCCTGTTCTCCCATCTCATCCCATAACCAGAACCCATCACAGCCCCCCACCCACTCTCCACCACCTGCTGGAGCTGACTGAGCAGTCAAGGAGCATACTGTGTACAGTACATGCTTTGACTGACAGATCGCGTGTCCTGAATACATTACCTTCCTTGACAGCTCAGTTGGCGCTTTGCCATGGTGGAGAGTGGAGGGCTGTGCTAGACTCTGGCTCTGGGATGGGACTGGGGTAGCAGGATGGTGGGGCACTGCCTGCTGGAGTAGGGGGTCCACTAGACCACCAGAGACATTGTTATTTTTTTTATAGTAAAAGGGCAACAGGGCTGAGGGTGGTCTGCTAGACAACCAGGGATGTTGTTTTTTAATAAACAGTGATTAAGACTGGTGGCTTCTGCTGAATGGAGATCAGGTTGAAGGGTCCACTAGACCACCGGGGATGGTGGTGTTTTAATAAAAGGGAATCAAGGCTGGGGGGGTCTGCTAGACCACCTGAGACATGATTTTATTCCTACAGTATGGGTCTGGTTGGGGGGGACCACGGCACATAGGCACAGGGTTCGCAACCCTCTCAGAGGACATTTCTAAGTCTACAGAACATCTGATAGAAAAGAAAAGAGTGGAAGAAAATGTTGTCCATAATCTCCCAGAGATTCTGCAGAGACTGTGCAGAAGTCCCAGGTTAATCAGATTCCGAGACACACAAGACGAGGAACATGGGGGAAGGGGAGCAGGAGGAAATACACTCCAAAATCAGCATGGGTACAATTGGGGGAGGAGAGCTTGGAATCAATGGAGAAGTTAATAGAGAACCTTGTTGTCAATATCTCTGACCAGACACTAACAGAAACTGAAATAACAGTGTTACAGAAGGACTTGAATTATGTTCCCATGAATAAGGCAGACAAATTTAAAACAATAGTCGACTTACATAATCTTTCTCGCAAACTTGATTTACATGTAGTTTTTGGTGACCAGAATGTGATAAACAAGGAACAGGACAAGAAAGAAAAGGTTGAGAAAACCTTTAGAAATCCATTGACCTATGTTCCTCCCAAGAATTTTGCAGTGCAAACTTTCACCAGAGCTTGTGAAATGGACATGCAGGCTATGCATTTACAAAAGGAAAAAAAAACAGATATTACAGTTGCACTAATAAGGAGAAACAAGAAATTAGAGACTTGGCATTGAATAACAAGATTGAAATTAAGCCAGCGGATGAAGGGGGAGCAATTGTGGTTTTAAATAAAGTTAAGTACAAAGAGGAAATAGATATAAACAACTGTCCAATTGTGTTTATTACAGGAAATTGTCTAGGAATTTCTCCATTGACTTTAAACATGATGATGATGCTTTACTTTATGATTTTCTTCTAGTCTGATCACTAAACATACGATTGACTTTCTGACAGTCCCTTATCCTATCAGAGCTACCCTATATGGCCTTCCGAAAATACATAAAAATATGCAAACACCACCAGTTCATCCTATAGTTTCTAGCATAGGCTCTTTAACAGAGCCTCTTGATAAGTTTGTAGATTATCACATAAAGGAGTTTGGGACCAGCGGGCACCTCTTTCATTACAGATATGACACACTTGATTAATGTTTAGACAAGATTGTAGTTTCAGAGGAAGATGTGCTAGTGACTTTAGATATCACAGGACTGTATACAGACATTCTGAATGAGGATGGCCTAGATGTTTCACGGGAGACTTTAACAGAAAAGAGTTTATATAGTCCAGCTTTTATAGAGTGTCTCATAACACTGACAGAAAAGGTTTTGACAGCAAATACTTTTATGTTTGATGACATTTTTTACTTACAAGTGAAGGGGACGGCCATGGGGGAAGCTCTGGCTCCTAATTATGCTTGCATTTACCTGACACATTGGGAAGATCAGAATGTTCTATGTGAAAAGAAATCCTTTTTTTTTTGCAAAAATGAAACTTTACAAATGTTATATTGATGATTTGTTAATTATTTGGGGGGGTGAAAAATAAAACTCCCAGCATTTGTACATTACTTAGGAGGAACACATGAGAATTTAAAGTTTACTTTGCAGTCCCATAGTGAGGTAATACACTTTCTGGATTTGAGTATTAAAAAAGTAAATGGAGGTTTGAATACTAGCATTTTTAGAAAAGAAGCAGCAGGAATACTTCTTTAAAATGCGATAGCTGTCATCCTAGGAAGCTATTAGACAGCATTCCAAAGGGTCAATTAATGAGAGGAAAAAGGAATACAAACAATCCTATACTTTGGAAGGAAAATCTTAGAAAAGAAAAGCGACATTTTTAGGAAAAAAGGTTATAATGAAACCAGCCTCAAAAAAGCTAGAAATCAAGTTAAAGAGATTGAGAGAGTAGATTTGTTGAAACCTATAGTTAAAAAGAATATAAACTTAACTTTCTCTTTGATTTTACCCCCCAGAGCCATCAGACAGAACAAGTTATTCAAAAGAATTGGAGTATTTTGAAAACTGAACCTAAATTGACAGACATCGTACAGACACCACCCTAAATGGTCCACAGGAGAGGAAAAAATATTGGCAATATGGTAACAAGTAGCCACTATGTGGAGGAAATGGCACTTGAGTCAACATTGCTACAAAGAACATTTTGCTGCAGACACTGCACCTTCTGCAAATATATTAAGACTAGGGATTTTTTTGTACATCCAGTTAGTGGTAGAACCTATGGATTGAAGTCCTTTGTCAACTGCAGCACTACTCATGTAGTGTATGCAGCAACTTGCAACAAGTGCAGACAATTTTATGTGGGAAAAATGAAAAGGAACTTTAAGATAAGAATTGCAGTACATCTACATAGTATCGAAGATGTAGAACTTACAAATGTACTAGCATTACATGTAAAAAATAAAGGGGTGGAGCATATGTTCAGTTTTCAAGGTCTAAAGAAAGTAAAAATAGGCTCAAGAGGGGGAGACATAGACAATTTGTTGTTACAATGAGAAAGTAAATGGCAATATACCTTGAGAGCTAGCTTAGATGCAGGAGTAAATGAAGCTTTCAGTCTGGTCCCATTTTTAAAGAAAAGAAGATAAAAGTATTTCCATTAGACATTTCTCCTTTAAGGACTTCTCCTGTTTACTAATTTGTTATTTATTATTTTTTGTGTTATTTTTTGTGCATTTTTGTATAGATTTCTTCCTGAGACATATGTTAAAGCCTTTTTAAGTATATATAATATGTAGGAAATGTTTTTTGGTTGTTGCTATTATTGGTAACTCTAGTAGAAATAATGTTAATGTAGTAAGCCTGAAACCCAGTGGTCTAAATAATGAACTGCAGTAGAATGATTGCATATATGTTATGTCATAATTGAGCACTTTTTGAGATTAGTTCATTTGAAAGAGTCATGTGAACTTTTTAACATATAAAAGTATGAGTGCCTTAGGCTAATGCCACACCTTGATAAAGCATTGGTATAACATGAAACATTGGTGATTTTGTACCAGTTGTTTGCACCTTGATGATCTTTTTGCAACTATTTAGTTAACATAATTTATTTAAAATAAATGTGTTATATTTCACTATATTTCAAGTAAATATGGTCTTTCTCTTTGTTGCCGGACTCTTTTGCCTGTGGATGTAACTTTTTTGTCTGGGCACCAGAGATTATTCTAGCTGCCTATTGCCTCCTTTTTTCATGACATTTCTAAGTACCCTTAAACCAGCCCTGCTTGGTCTAATAGTACTTAGAATTAGCTCTCTGGGAGAGCTTTGTGAATCCTGATTTAGGAGACATGGCAGCTTGTGTATGCTGCAAGCCCCCCCGAGCCCTGTCGCAGCCCATTTTGTGTTGCAAGGATGGAAACAGCCCCCATTGGTTCAAGCAGCCTATGTTAGATGCAGGATGCTTTTGTGAATTGCTTGGGGTGAATCTTTTGGTGCAAGATACACCTTGTGCCAGTCCTTGTGGCACAGGCCGTTGCACCATTCAGTGGGGTTTTCCAAATTGGGATCTAGGGCTCTAGGTTCTCACCTGGTTACCAAAAATAAATAAACTAAAAAACAGAAAAAACTTGTCATATTTTATACTTGGTTACCCCAAACCACACTATGAGTATGTGTGTCTAGTAGGATTCAAATCTATTCTTGTCAGTGTGCACTAAGCAAAACATTGATTGCCTTTTAATTGCACTATAATCCAGGAGAGGAAGGGCTGAGAGAATATCTTTGCCACTTAGTCATACCGCCTGCTAATCATGTCACAAAAATTCACTGCAAAGGAGATCTTAAAATATATCATTGGCTCTGAGTCAGAGTTGTATGATTCTACTGTGTCTGGGAGTGACTACTGCTAGTGATGAAGTGAATTTAAATTTAACCAGTGAAGTGCCGGCGAAATGGCCAAATTTGACTGGCAGAGAAATTCACAAAATTGTTCCGCATTAGGTGGAATTTTCCCTAGGTGAAAGTTCTCCTTCCGCAGGTGAAATTCCACCTTCTGCAGGTGGAATTTCACCACGGAAGGCAGAATTTCACCATGGAAGGTGAAATTTCACAAAAGAAGGTGAAATTTTGCCAGGCAAAAGTTTGTCACGCCACCAGGTGAAATTTCACTCTGCAAAATGGGTGGAATTTCGCAGATTACTCCATGAAGCAAATTTTGCTCACTTCGCCTAACACTAACTACTACCCATGCAGTACCTTTCTGATAATACAGTATCAAGTGATGCTGATGAGAATGGTCCAGTGCAGTACAGCCCTAATTGCCATGTTTAAGTTCCCATGTGGATATAAGAGCCCATGTGTGCCCAGCAGTGAAAACAAGGCCAAACGTAAAAAGAAATAGAAGAAATGCAGACATCTTCATGAGAAGAAGCCAGAAGGGAAAGGAAGGAAACATATTCAATTCAGTGCTTTAGAGTAACTGCTATTTTTCTTTTAAATTTAGATAGTGGGCTTTTAGTGACACTGTACTTTCTATGTCGTCTTTACTTAGAATTGTTTTTTGGCTGTTTAAAATTTAAAACGTAGTGGTGGTGTAATTCTGTGCTGTCTTTAATTGCTGCAAAATTTTATCTTGGCTCCCTCCCCTTCTCCCAACTCTTAATTATATGTCCTGTTAAATCTGATTGACAGGAGCTAAACACAGGGTATAGTAAGGGGTGAGAAGTAGGAGGGGCATAAGGGGGAAGAAGCCCACCCTCAGTACGACAAGTGTTCTGACTCATTTATTTATTTATTGTTTTTTGGTTTTTTTTTAAGAAAATTATCTGAGGATCAGTAGCAGGATTTTTAGGACAGTAAATTAATTAAAAGGGAACTAGGAGAGCTTCAGTAGCAGACAAGTAGTGGAATAGCAGCATAATTGCAGTATAATGTGTGGAGGGTGCAATGCAGTGGCTGTGGGCAGCCATATTCAGGCATACCTTCTGGACACTGAGGTGCTGCCCTATCTGCATGCATCTCTCTGGACCACGGGATGAGGTAGCCAGACTCAGAGCGGAAGCAAACTGGGTCAGGAGTACCATCACCCTATCCAGAGACCACCCAGTCCAATGCAACTGCCTCAAAGGATGCCGAGAACAGGAACACTTGGATGACAGTGGGTCAGGAGGGTTAGAGCAGTCAGTCAGAGGCACATCCCAGATCCTATTCCACCAAGAACTCATAGGCCACACTGGCAAATGAGGACAACCAAATAGAGGTACCCAGAGAAGTGGAAGGAAAGGATGTAGAGGTTAGCCAAGGAGGTGACCCAGTGGGGAAAGCAGGACCCCAGAGGAGGAGGAAGTGAATCCTGGTGGGGACTCCATCATAAGAGGGATCCAGCTAGGAACACAGGAAGGGGAGGACAGGGAGGTGAGGTGCCTACCAGGTGCCACGGCATGGAGGAATGGAAGGAAGATCCTGGGGATCACTGGGAAGGCAAGACGGGAGGGTGAGCTGGATGTCATTATCCACCTAGGCACTAATGACCTGGCAAATGGGGAGCCAAAGGAAGTTCAGGAAGAGTTTAGGAAATTGGGGAGGGGTCTCAAGCAAGTAGCTAATTCTGTCACTTTCTCAGAGGTACTACCTGCGAGAGGCAAGGGAGAGCATAGGAGTGCATGCAGCAGAAACTTTAACTCATGGTTGAAGAACTGGTGCTGTGAGGAAGGGTTTGGATTCATTGGTGACTGGGGACCCACCTGGAGGGATGGAGGTTTGTTCAGGCCTGATGGCCTGCATCCATCCTGGAGGGGAATCCAAACACTCAATGATAAGTTTAAATGCTACATTGACAAGCATTTAAACTAGCAAAGGGGGGTGGCAGGCCAGCAAGGAGGGTACCTACTTGCTCACCCCCCACAGCTAGCAGTGGAACCAGTGAACCAAAGGAGTGGCTATCTCTTCAAAGCAGTGTGCAAAAGATGGAGATTAGTGCCCAAGAGGTGGATAGGCAGAAAAGGGGCAAAATTCAGCAGAAGGGCAGACAGCAAGAAAAACCAGGGATAAAGGACAACCAAGGAAGGGGCTGGACTAGAACAGCGAAACAGTCTAGGGAGGTCAAATCATGGAAAGCCATGTGTGCAAATGCCAGGAGCCTTAGCAACAAGATGGAAGATCTGGAGGCTGTCATGGTGCAGTCAGACCTGGACTTTGTGGCCATCACTGAAACCTGGTGTAATGATAACCATGACTGGGAGATGGCCATACCTGGCTACAACATATTCAGAAGAGACAGAGTGGGCAGGAAGGGAGGAGGAGTGGCACTGTATGTGAAAAATGACATAAGGGCCACAGAGATCCAGGAGGAACAAAATGGGGGAGAGATACTGTGGGTTAAGCTGGAAAGGAAAATGGGGCCAGCCATCCGCACAGGTGTGGTCTATAGACCACCAGCCCAGGAGGAAGTGACAGATAGGGAGCTGATGCTAGCCATGCAGAGGATGGCAGACAAGGGTGAGGTAGTACTGGTTGGAGACCTCAATATTCCAGACGTGGACTGGAGCATCGCAGCAGCAGCATCAACTAGGAGTAGATTTATCCTGGACTCCCTTCAGGGTGCCTTCCTCAAGCAACTGGTCATGGAACCAACTCGGCAGAAGTCAATACTGGACCTTGTGCTCACAAACAGGGACAGTGTGATGGGGGTAACAGTGGGGGAGCACCTGGGAAACAGTGACCACCAGTCATTGTGGTTTGAAATCACAAAAAGAGCAGAACCAAACCACACAAAAACACGTATCCTGGATTTTAGGGGGGCAGACTTTGGGAAAATGGGGAGATACTTGAAAGAAGCATTAAGGGGAATGGGACAGGGATCAGGGGTTGAGGAACAGTGGGCAGTATTTAAAATGGGGATTACAAGAACAACAGAATTATGCATTAAGCAGGTTAGCAAGATGAAAAGGAAGAGGAGACCATTTTGGTTTTCCAAAGAGGTAGCAAAGAAAGTGAAAGCCAAAAAGACTGCATTCAGGCAATACAAAAAGACACAGGCAGAAGGGGATAGGAGAAGTACCAGGAGAAGCAAAGGGAGGCAGGGAGGTCAGTAAGGGAAGCCAAAGCTCATACAGAAGAACACATTGCAAAATCAGTGGGTAGAGGGGACAAAACCTTTTACAGGTACATAAGTGAAAAAAGAAAGACAAAGGGAGGGATAGTGAGACTGAAGGGGGAGGACGGGGGCTGCATGGAGGATGACAACAGTAAAGCTGACATATTGAACAGGTATTTCTGCTCAGTCTTTACTGAGATAGAGGAGGGTAATGGGTCTGAAGGGAGTACAAGGGATGAGAATGGTGCAGAAATGGACACAAGTCCTTTTACACGAGAAAGGGTCCTGAAGGAACTGGAAGTAATAAGAGTTGATAAAGCAATGGGGCCAGATGGGGTGCACCCAGGGTCCTAAAGAACTAAGAGAGGTGGTGGCTGAACTCTGGCTATCCTGTTTAGCCGATCACTGGAAACAGGGAGGTACCCAAAGACTGGAGGACAGCAGATGTAGTCCCCTTTATAAAAGCGGAACAAAGAGGAAGCGAGGAACTACAGACCAGTCAGCCTCACCTCGGTAGTGGGGAAGAACATGGAAGCACTACTGAAGGAAAGATTGGTGGAACATCTGGTTGTCAATGGACTACAGGACACAAGGCATAGGTTTCACCAGGGGAGGCATGCACAGACCAACCTCATTGAATTTTTGACTGGGTGACTAGGGATGTGGATCAGGGAGGGTAGTGGACATGGCATATCTGGACTTCAGCAAGGCCTTTGACACTGTGCCACATAGAAGACTACTACACAAACTGGAGAATATGGGTGGGCAGGACAGTAGTGTGGTGGGTAGGTAACTGGCTGGGTGGCAGGACACAGAGGGTGGTGGTAAATGGCTGTCACTCCACAGAGGAAAAGTGACCAGTGGGGTACCACAGGGATCAGTGCTGGATCGGTCCTATTCAACATCTTCATCAGTGACATTGCTGGGACCTAGAGGCAGAATTTCACTGTTCATTGATGACACAAAGCTCTGTAACAGAGTAGACACACCAGAGGGTGTAGACAGAATGAGAAGGACCTGCAGAAACTTGAAGAATGGTCAGGGGTTTGGCAGTTGAAATTCAATGCAAAGAAGTGCAAGATAATGCATATGGGGCACAAAAACCCTGGCACAATATATCAGTTGGGGGTGAGGATCATAGCATGCACCAAACAGGAAAGGGATCTTGGGGTTACTCATCGATGACCTCAAGGTAGGGAAACAGTGTGACAAGGCAGCAGGTAAAGCAAATAGATGCTGGAAATGTATAGGCAGGGCATCACCAGCAGGAAAAGGAGGTCATAATTCCGCTAGTACAAGACACTAGTGAGGCCTCACCTGGAGTAAGCTGGTACAGTTCTGGAGACCATACCTATGTAAGGACATAGACAGGGTAGAGAAGGTTCAGAGGAGGGCAACAAAGATGGTGCATGGATTGCATCACAAGTCCTATGAAGACAGGTTGAAGGAACTGAACATGTACTCCTGGAGGAGAGGAGGGAGAGAGGGATATGATAGAGACATACAAGTATCTCACAGGGAGGAACAGGGTGCAGGAATATACTATTTTTAATCGAAAAAGATGTACCAGGACTAGAGGGCATGGGATGAAGTTGGAGGGAGGACAATTCAGAGGAAACATGAGGAAGAATTTCTTCACAGAACGGGTAGTGGACAAGTGGAACACCCTGCCAGAGGAAGTGGTGGGGGCTGAAACAATCACAGGATTTAATAATGCATGAGATAGACATAAAGGAATTCTGGAGGTCAGGGGTAAGGAGCAACAGACTTCTAGGAAAACATAAACTGAAATTGCAAGCTCAAATGGGCAGACTGGGTGGGCCATAGGCCCTTATCTGCCGACACTGTCTATGTATCTATCTATGTATTCACAGTCCAAGCAAGTATTGAAACATAAAAAGCAAAGTAAGTGTTTGGATCTCCCTAAGCTGCTGCAGGTACCAAAGCCTGAGATATTTTTCCAGAAAAAAGTCTGTATGTGAGCCTTTGACAGAGCTTGAGGCCACAGTGCAGGCTAAGGCGAATCACAGAACGTGCAAGTGTAAGCAGGAGCACTTGCCTAACTTTGTAACCCTATCAGTGCAAATCTGCCCTATAAATGACATGGAGGCAAAAATGCAGGCTAAGGGAAGTAGTAAGAAACACAAGCATAAGCAACTGTTCCAGGCACAGACATTGCCTGAGACTGAAGAAGAATGACATTTTAAGCCTGCCTCTACAACTTAGGTCAAGCACAGAAAGTGAAAAGAAAAATGACAAGGAATAGCCAGAACCCAAGAGTCTCACTAAACAAGAAGTTCTTTTTCAGCCTGCAACTCATGACACTCAAAAAACCAAAAACATAAGACTTCAGTTCTAGACTGAGACCATGTTTGAACCTTAAATGCTGCCCAATCAATAGACCCCTGGTAGCCTGCATTTTCACATGTCATGGCGCCTGAAATATAGGATGAGGTAGGTGCAAAAAGCACAAAAAAAGTGCAAACATCTGCCTTAATCCACATCAGAGCCCTAGCCTATGCAAGTTGCCTAAGCCTGACAAACTACAGGAGCCTCAAACTCTGCTAAAACAAGATATCCTGTTTGAGAATGACTTCTTGGTGGAGCCTGATTCTCTTCCTGTGTATGACTACCTACATGAGCCTAACGATCTGCCTAAGCCTGATGCCCTTCCTGAGCATGACACTTCCCCCAGGCTCAAGCCAGCCACTCTGCTTGAGCCTGGCACTCTACTTGAGACTGACACTCTGCCCAAGTATGTCATCTTACCCAAGGAAGGCACTCAGTTTGAGCATGATGCATAGTCTGAGCCTAACACCAACTAGAGTATGAGTCCTTTCCCATCTGTAGTGCCACTTTCCTAAATGAATCTGAACCCACTGCAATGCCTGACTTTGAGATGGCTGTTCCAGTGTTAGCTACTGGCAACAGCAGGCATCACAATGGTTATATTCCAGTTTACCAATGGAATCCTCCCAATGTGGAAAAAAAAAACCGTGTTTCCCCAATTACTGGTAATGCAGGTGTTCATGCTGACACAAGAGTTTAACCCCATATGATATTTTCAGTCATTTTTTGATAATGAAAAACTGTCTTATATAGTGGTGCAAATTTAAATGCAGATCATTTTTTTGCTCAATGTGGGGACAAGCTAAAACCATTGGAAAGGGCTTACCAGTGGAGTCCACAAATGTATAGGAAATTAAATGGTCCTGGGGTTGATACTGGAAATGGGGATAGGAAAACCATCAGAAAGTACTGGTTCACCCACCCTGATCATTCTACCCCCATTTCCAGCTATAATGAATAGGAACCAGTGTCAGCTTCTGCTGAGGTTTATTCAGTGCAATGGCAACACTCAGGCTTTTCCAAGAGACCATCCAGAGAATACCCAGCTGTACATGTCTTTTGAGTCCAGGACCCATGGTGACGTGAAGGTACTAAGTGCTTGTCTGGCCAAGATCCAAGACTGGATGTCCACTAACTGGCTGAAGCACATCCCAGACAAAACACAGGTACTAGTGATAGTGCCTGGTCATTGGTGGGAAGCATAGACTGTTTGGGTGTGTACCAGGTTGATGTTAGGTTCTATGCTGTTGGAGGCCTCTACCAAGTTGAAAAACCTAAGCGTTATTCTCAATGACAGACAGACACTTGAGGCCCAGGTGTCGTCTGTTGCCTGGAGTGGTTTCTATCACTTGAGGAATATCTCCCAGATCAAAATGTTAATCCCCCCAGATGATCTGCCCTCACTGATGCATGCAATTGTGATGTTCAGACTTAACTATTTTATTGCTCTCTATCCTCTCTGTATCCTGGGGTTAATGGAGGGGTCCTGTGTCACCTGCAGCTAGTGCAGAATTCAGCAGCCAGGTAACTGGCTTTCTGAGGTGTTGTCATGTGACCCCATTTTGCGTGATCTGCACTGGCTGCCGGTGAGGTGGAGAATAACCTCAGGTGGACCTTCTCACCTACAAAGCCCTACATGGTCTGGTTCCTGGCCATCTGAGTGATTTCCTGACTCCCCACCACTCCCAGCCCTCTCTCTGTTCCTCTGAGGAGGGTCTTCTAACAATTTCCAGGGCTCGGCTAAAAACATCTGATGATAGTGCATTTGTGGTGGCCCTGCTGTCTCTGTGAAATTTGCTTCCAAGGTCCTTGAGGGAGGCCCCCTCACTGGAGGCCTTTAAGTGGGGCCTAAAAGTACATCTTTTTAGGGAAGCTTAAAGGACCTAGCATTAGTATTGTCCCACTTTTGGATCACCCAACTGCTGCTTTTGCTCACTACCTAACATTTTGCTTTTAATTTGTTATTTATGTTTTATTGGATGTGTATTTATTTTAACTTGTTGCCATGGTCTGTACATTGTACAGTGCCCTGAGCCTCAGAGATAGGGCACTTTATAAATACAATCTTACAATAGGCTTTTTTGAATTAAGGCCTATTATTGACCAGCTCTTTACAATATTTTCTGAGATGTTCACCCCATCCCAAAACATCTCAGTAGATAAATCTCTTCTGTTATTCAGGAGGAGAATAATATTTAAACAGCACCTTACTATGAAATGTGCCAAAATGGGATTACAGTGAAGCCCGCAAGGATGAAGTGCAGCACTGCAGAATTCTGCAGTAGAGTTACTGACACAAACAATGCAATTTCAGTGGGAGTTAATCACTTTTGTCATGCAGTAAACTGTGACACTGTGCTTCATCCTGGCAGGCTTCACTGTAAATTGTATAAACATTCTGAAAGTTCCACCGGGTACACATACTGTTTCAGAATCTACACAGGAATTATGCCATGCATGATGATCCAGGCTGCTTTCATGTCTGAACGCAAATGGGGAAACTGTTTGGGATCTAAGTCCTTACTTGCTAAGTTCTGGCTACAACCTCTACAAACTGTAGATAACATCTACACTGGGATTCCTTTCTATAATGTACTGTATCAGTTTGATACCCCAGCTTAGAAACATAGAAACATAGAAATTGACAGCAGATGGGGACTGCAAGATCATTCTAGTCTGCCCGATATGGGTAGCTATGCCCCCCAATCCTTTCTGTGAAATGATACCTTTGTGCCTGTCCCAGGCATTTTTGAACCTGTTTACCATTTTGGCCTCCACCACTTCCAAGTGTAGGCAATTTCATGGGTCGACCATCCTCTCGGTGAAGAAGAACTTCTCAACATTGTTCCTGAATTGCCCACCCTTGAGCCTTATATCGTGTCCTCTAGTTCTGATGCTTTTCTTCTCTGAAGGAGCTCCTGTACCCCTAGCTTACTTATACCCTTGATATACTTGAATGTCTCAATCATGTCCCCGTCTCCCTCCTCTGCTCCAGGGAGTACCAGCTTATGGCACTAGTGGGTCCAACAGGCAGAGTTTTCCCAAAGAGTTAGTAATCAGAAAGCAAAAATGTAGCAAATCACTGCTCTGCAATGTGATGAATGGCTGGCTGTAAAATTCACAAATAAAATAGATGTGTACCTCCTGAGTACAGTTCATGATGAATTTACAGCAGCTGTTCCAGTTCATTATAGGGACAAATTGATAAGCAAGTCTCAATGTGTCCTAGATTATAGCAAGCATATGGGAGGTTTGGAAAGAAAAGATCACGTGGTTGATCCCTAGGATGCTACTTGAAAAAGAAATGGCTTGGTACAAGAAATTACATAGAAACTTACAAACATAGAAATTTTGTTGCGGAAAAGGACCCCTTGGCCCATCCAATCAGCCCAAAATACCTCCCCATCTATTTTATCTTACACCCTCTGTTCCATACCCTTCTACTTTTTTTTAAACCCCATATATTTGTCCCAAGCCTGTTTGAAATTTTCCACCAACTCTCCCCCCACCATCAATTATGGCAGCTTATTCCATGAACCCACCAACCTCTCTGTGAAGAACTGCCACCTTACATCTCCTCTAAATCTACCCCCCCCAGCTCGAATGCGTGTCCCCTAGCGGATTTGTTCTCACTCATCCTGAAGACGCTACCTTCCCTCACTTTGTTTATTCCCTTCAGATATTTGAAGGTTTCTACCATAGTCCCCCTTTTTCTCCTCATTTCCAGTGTGTACCAGTTTAATTCCTCCAGCAGTTCCTTGTATGGCCTCCTGAGTAGCCCTTAAACTATCTTGGTTATTCTTCTCTGGACCCCTCTCCAGTCTGTCCCTGTCACCCTGTAAGTGTGGCCTCCAGAACTGGACCCCGTATTCTGGTTGTGGTCTCCCCATAGTTTTGTATAGTGGCATAATCACCTCTTTTTTCCTGCTTATAAAACTCCTTCCTATGCACACAAACATCATGGTTGCCCTCCCACTGCCCCGTCATATTGATTCCTGATCTTCAGGTTATCGAGACTGTGATCTCCGGGTGCCTTTCCTGCTCTATAACCTTGAGTTACTCCTCTCCCAAGCCAGTATCTTGCACTTGGGTTCTTATACCCTACAGTATGTAGATAATTTTACATTTTTTTGCATTGAAGCGTAGTTGCCACTTTCCCAACCACTTCTCTAGCCTGCTCAGATCATCCCTCATTTTTTCCACCCACCCAGTGTGTCCATCCTGTTACAGACCTTTGTTATGTCATCTGTGAACAGACACATCTTCCCATTATTGACCTCTGAAATGTCCCCAATGTATATGTTAAACAGTATGGGTCCCAACACTGACTCCTGAGCGACCCTGCTTATCACCCATCCTCCCTTGAGTGCACCCCATTTACCACCACCCTCTGAGTTCTCCTCTAAGCCAATTCTCTACCCAGTTTGTTAGTTTGCTCCATACCCCTAAGCCCCCCAACTTGCTTATTAGCCTTCAGTGGGGGACAGTGTCAAAAGCCTTCCTGAAGTCCAGATAGACCATATCCACTGCCCTTCCCTGAACACATATCTCCGTTACCCTCTCAAAGAATTCAATCTGGTTGGTCTGGCATGTCCTTCTGCCTGTGAACTCATGCTGGTTTTTATCTATGAGGCCTTCCTCCTCTAGAAATTGTACTAGCCTTTTCTTTATGAGTGACTCCATCAATTGTCCCACCATGGATTAGCTGTTCATCAGTTTCAACTGGCTATGTAAAATGCTATTATTTTGTACTGGACAAAGTTATCTGGTTCTTTAAAATTATTCCTAGATTTCCAAATTGATGTGATCTCAAGCCTCCTATTTGAGTCAACAGAAATACCTGAAAAATAAAGGAAAGAGGGTATATGCAGACAGATAGAGACATTTCTGTCAGATGCTCCCACCTACTGAAAGGAAGGCAAGACTCCAAAAGAGATGTAGAGTCTGCTACAAAAAAGGCATCAGGAGAGACACAAGACATTACTGTCCACAATGTCTCACTGAGCCAGGCCTTTGCCTGATGGATTGCTTTGAGAAATGCCACACCAAGCTCATTTTTCCGGAATGACCAATTGATAGGTACAAAAGTTAATTTATACGAGAAGGTCAAAGTACAGTACTTAGTACAGTAAGTTAAAAACATTTAGGGAGAGGCTATTATTTTCTTAAAACAGCACCCACAGACCTTTATTATTCTTTTGTTTACCAGGTAAAGCCCACTAGGCAATGTAGATAAAACCAAAGGTAGCTCAGAAAGGCAATGGAGTACACAGGCAAAACATACACAGTATCATGTATCAAAAAGCCTAGCTCACAAAATCAAGCAAAAAGCTCTTACGCAACTGTAAGATGCTTAAACACATTTACTTGCAAAATAAATTGTCTGCAAAAGGTGATAAATATGACTCCATGTTTTGCAGAAATCACATGCTTTTTCAAGAGTAAAGGACAACACATTTACATAAAATATTTATAATGCCATTCATTAACACATATTGTTAAAAATGTGAACATCAATTAACGAAGTGCAGGCATAATATGTCCAGTCTTAAACAATCAAATCACATACGTAAGAATTAATTACTTCACAGGCAAAAAATATTCATAAAACAATAATTATAGTTATAACAAATGCTGAGGTTAAAAACACATAGCTAAATTTCCCAATGTCAATAAAAAAATGCTTATACAGACACTAAATGAAACACAGTCAGAAAAAGACAGGAGGTGGGGGGGATTTTGTAATTTGAGAAAAACTTTCATTTTCAGTGACCATATTTTCTTATCTAAAATACTCCCCAATAACACACAACACAAGACATACCAAGAAAAAAAAATAAAAATAAAGTCAAAATAAAAAAGGGGCTCTGCAGCAAAAGCACAAACACATAGTCACTGTACATTATTGTCCATGATGTCTCACAGAGCCAGGCCTGTGCCAGAAGGATTTCTTTGAGAAGTACCACATCAAGCTTATTTACTAGAATGACCAATTGATAGGTACAACAATTCATCCTGCCCTCTACATCAAAGAGAGCATAAAGATGACTGCAATTCAAAACAGGCATGAGCAAACGGAGGAAGTTGGGTCACCCTTGAGCCGGGCAATGGAACAGCCATTCACACTCGGGTCACTTACAGACACCCCCCCCATCTAAGGCTGAGGAAATTGACAAGCAGCTGCTAGAAAACATGCATGAAATGACAGCAAATGAAGAGGTACCGTTAATGGGAGACTTTAACAGGCCGGAGGTAGACTGGTCCATCCCAGCAGTGGCCTTAGATAAGACACAGGACTTTGTGGACACTTTAGAGGGGGCTGGCCATTGGCAACTGGTTTAGGAACCTACCAGGGAATGGCCAATACTGGATCTGGTGCTGACCAATGGGGACAGAGTAGCAGATCTTAGGGTGGAAGGTCAGTTAGGGTCCAGCGGCCACAATATGTTGTGGTTCAAAGTGGACACAAGGATCAAGTCAACCAATATGAAGGCAAGAGTCTTAGACATTAGAAGGGCTGACTTTACCAGCATGGGACTACAGATAAATGAAATCCTGGAAAAGAGGGGGATAGGTGGGACATTGAGGAGAAATGGGCACACATCAAGGAGGTTATAGCAGAGGTAACAAAACAATGCATTAGGTCAATAGACAATAGACAAGAGTAACAGAAGAAAAACACTTGGATTGTCGAGGAAGGTGGCAGAAAAAGTAAGGGCCAAGAGGCTAGCCTTCAGAAAGTATGAGAAGACACAAAGGGATAAGGACAAGGAAATGTACCAGAACTGTCTGAGAGAGGCAGGAAAGGCAGAGAGGAGTGCTAAAGCACAAACGGAGGATAGAATAGCTCAGTTGGTTAAAAAAGAAGATAAGACATTGTTCAGGTACATTAGCATGAGAAGGAAGGCAAAGAGGGGAGTAGCAAAGCTTAGAGGGGTCGGGAGGGGGAGATAATGGAGGGAGATGGTGAAAAAACAATGATCCTGAATGAATATTTATGTTCAGTCTTCACTGTGGAAGGGGATGGGCAGGGCCCACAGCTGGATTGAAAGGAGCTAAGGATAAGGAGGTAAATACCAGTCCATTCACAGAGGAGAGGGTCCTAGAAGAACTGGTGAAGCTAAAGGTGAAAAAAAGCCATGGGTACATATGGCATACATCCCATCATCATAAAGGAGCTGAGGATTGAACTGGTAGCCTCTCTGGAAGCCCTTTCAGTGAATCCTTCGACACTGGAGTGGTCCCAGAGAACTGGAGAAGGGCAAACGTTGTCCCTCTTCACAAGAGAAGTAGTAAAGAAGAAGCAGGGAACTACAGGCCAGTTAGTCTAACCTCTGTAGTTGGAAAGATAATGGAGTCACTCCTTACGGAAAGAATAGTGAAACACCTGGAAGCAAATGGACTAGTGGATCCCAGGCAACATGAGTTCTCTGCAGGATGATCCTGTCAAACTATTCTGATAGGTTTCTTTGAATGGGTGACAAATCTAGTAGACCATGGAGGGGGGAGATATTGCCTACCTCAATTTCAGCAAAGCCTTTGATATGGTCCCACATAGGAGACTGGTAAACAAACTAGTCAGCCTGGGGCTGAGATGCAAAGTGGTGAACCTTATTGGAAACTGGTTAAGGGACAGAAAACAGAGGGTAGTGGTGAAAGGAACCTAATCAGACAAAATAGAGGTGACCAGTGGGGGACCTCAGGGGTCAGTTCTGGGGCTAGTCCTCTTCAATGTCTTCATCAGTGACATTGCAGATGGGTTGAAGGGAAAGGTTTGCCTGTTTGCAGATTACACTAAGTTCTGCAACAGGATGGATACTCCAGATGGGGTGGAAAGGATAAGAAAAGACCTGGAACTGCTGGAGAGATGGTCAAGGGCATGGCAGCTGAGATTTAATTCAAAGAAGTGCAAAATCATGCATGTGGACAGCAGGAACCCTGGGGCGAGCTACAGGCTGGGGGGGGGGCTACTGGCAGTAATTAATGAGAAGAGGGACTTGGAAGTCATAATCACAGATGACTTGAAGGCTGCTAGGCAGATGGCAAAGGTGTTGGGAAAGGCCAGTGGGATGTTGGGGTGTATTGGAAGGGGAATCACAATCCGAAGGAAAGAGGTAACAGTTCCACTGTACAAGACCCTTGTGAGACCTCAGCTTGAATACTGTATACAGTTCTGGAGACCACACCTTCGAAAGGACATTGACAAAATAGAGACGGTGCAGAGGAGGGTGACCAAAATGGTGAAGAGATTACATCACAAGCCTTGCAAGAAGAGGGTGAGGGACCTCAATTTGTACATGCTGGAACAAAGGAGGGAGAGAAGTGACATGATAGAAACATTCAAGTAACACAAAGGCATTAATAAGGTGGAAGGAGATGACATATTCTAGATTAATAGTAGTGTCGGGACAAGAGGACACGACATGAGTCTGAGGGGTGGCAGCATAAGGGAAAATATCAGGAAGTTATTTTTACAGAAAGGGCAGTGGACGCATGGAATAGCCTGCCCTAGGAAGAGGTGGCAGCTCGTACAGTGGCAGGCTTCAAACATGCATGGGACAGAAACAAAGGAATAATAGAGCTAGGAAGACAAAGCTAAAGTCAATGACTAGATAGGATTACTGGATGCTTCATTAGGCAGCTTAAACGGGCAGACTGGATGGGCCTAGCGGTCCTTATCTGCCGACAGCATCTATGTATCTATGCATATGAGGAGAATGCCAAAGTAGTCAATAGGTTAAAACCTTTTTGGGAGAGGTTATTTTTTTTATTGCAGCACCCTCAGACCTTTGTTATTATTCATTTATTTACAAGGTAAGGACCACTAGGCAAAATGCCTGTTTTCAGGGACAACTCAGTAGTACTAGGGAGGTTAAGTGATTTCCACAGGATCACAGCATACAAGAAGAGGTTGTGGGAATCAAACCTAGGTCTGTTAGATGTACCAGGCTCATTCACAGTTTCTTATTCTAACTTCTAGGTCTATATTACCAGCCCTTTATTCAAGGGACCCCAAGTTATGGTTTATAATTGACAGAGTAAAATATGCTCCTTTTGCCTCTATGGGAAAAGCAGGCAGATGCTGTCACTTTATATGTTAACTATCTTTTGGGGGAAGTTTATTATTTACCCATCTCAGCAAAGAGGATAGGAGGCATGTAGTACACAGTTTCTTTCTAACTTATATTTTATTGCATTTTATAACAATCAAATGCAAGTAATTTCATCCAAAAACATGTACATGGCTCGTTATGGGAAGCAATTTTTTGCCACAGTGAGAGTCTGGTATTGGGACCTGCAACACAGTCTAAAACTGTCAGCAGTACATGTTCCAAGCATACAAAAGATCTTAGCAGACAAGGTAAGCCAGTCACAGTCTAGTATGCATGAGTGGGAACTTCTGATCTCAACTGGTTGATGACCTATTCAAAAGATGGGGTCATCCAGATTTGGACCTTTTTGCGTTCCCACACATTGCAAAACTTCCTCTTTTCTGCTCACTTCCTCCAGGGCCTGGAGTATTCTGGCGAGATGTGTTGTCCCTCTCTTGGAAAGGGAGACTGCTGTATGCCATCCTTCCTTTCCCCTCTAATTCAGAGAGTGCTACTCAAGATCCAAATGAAGGGGGCATCTCAGATGCTCATTGCTCCTGCATGGGCTTGGTAGATCTTGTCCCCTTACTGCAACAGCTAACAGTGGAACCTCCAGTGCTTCTGCCCATGAGCAAGGGTCTACTGTCCCTGGAACAGGGAACCCTGATCCATCTGTACCTAAAATGTCTTCATCTGCATGCATGGCTCCTGAAGACATTGTTAGTTTTGGTGTTTCCAAAAAGAGGCTGTTGTTCTAGTGGCTGCTGGAAAGCCTTCCACCAGAGACACTTATTCTATGAAATAGACACAGTTTGTTTACGGGCCGCTTCCCACCACCAGAATCCATTCGTCTGTTCAGTCAATCAGGTTCCAGAGTATCATTTGTTCTTATCAGACTCAGGCTTGCAGTATTCCTCTATCAAGGTGCACCTGACTGCAATATCAGCTTGCCATGGTATTCTGTCCACACCTACCTATTGCAGTATGCCTATGTAGAAAATGTTTTAACGCAGATCCTCCCTGCCTGCATTTTCTGCCCCAGAAAACTTCAATGAATTGAATTACCCAGGAAACACTATATATTGTTTTAAAATGTACAAAATGAAGACTTCAGAAAAGTGTGAGAAAGTCTCCTTGTCCCAAATGTTTGCTATCCATAACCCTCCTTTGACTTGCGCTCCATAGGTAAACGTATGGAAAAACTGCAATATTTTGGCCTTTTGTCTATCTGATTATCTGGCTGCTTAATTTTCAAATACAAAATCATTCCATGCTGGGTTTCCTCAGGGTGTACTGACTGTGTAAGTACCAAAACCATGTACCTCTAACCAAAGAATCCTTGGCACACAAAGTTCCAAGCTTGGAATCACTGCAAACACAAGGGATTTAAAATACACTTAGCAACCTACTGTATGTGTTTCAGGCTTATTTCTACAAGACTCTGTGGCAGAGAAGCATAAATTTGGTACTGCTGTGACCAATACTCTCTCAAAAGTCCAGAAAGGGGGGTTCATATACCTGCATCCTGTTTATCTGGATATTTGGTTGCAAAAATGTGACAATTATGCAAATTGACATTATTTTTCTTATTTCTACCAAATATAGAGGAAAATTATGGGAAGCACATATTTGGGTAGTGAGCAATGCTGCTCAAGATGAAAAATGGCATTTTGTGCAGTTTCAGAAAATATATATTATGATGCCATTATATTCCCAAATGTCTACATCAAAGAGAATCAATGCTGTGTATTTTCCATTTATGGGACCACATTTTCCCCTTTAAAATTCACTTAGCACCCAATATGTTTCAAGCCTATTTCAACCAAATGTTTGTGGTAAAGGTACATAATTGTGACATGTTTGTAACCAGTTCTTCCAGCAGTCTCTACAAATGAGGCATTTTTGTACCTCCAACCTTTGTTACTTAGACAATAAGGGCCAGATATTCAAAACTTAGGCCCAGGACAAAATTAGCACTGCACAGTGTGCTAAATTAGCCTGGAACCATTAGCATGCTATATTCAAAGGAATAGGCCCAGGGCTAAACCTGCAGAATATAGCGTGCAAAGGAAGCAGTGCAAACAGGGCTGCGAGTTCAGTGCAAAAATAGCAAGGGAAATAAGACAGATCTGAACATAGCAGCAAGGAAGGCCAAAATGCAACAGCAGCTGAGTGGACACAGAGATGGAGGAAGACAGAGCTGCAGTAGCAGGCCAATATGAGTGATAGTAATGGAGTGTTGCATAACAACAGCAACAGTCAAAGCTGGCCACACACAGCAGAACTGTGCTGCTCAAGTGACAGGTTAGACCAGAGCAAACACATTAGCCCGATGCTAACAATTTGCCCAAAGCTAACACATTAGCCCGGGGCTAAAGTTTGCAATATTCAAAACTCATATGTAAATGAGTCTAATTAGGCAATCTATGAAAAAAGCCACATCTGTATCTCATTATGGGCTGCTTAGTATACATTTCCTTTCCATGTAGTTTGTTCGGTGCTATTCCATGGTGCTCACAGCTCCACCTGTACGTCAGCCTGGGAGTACTGGAATAGGCTGGGTTTGCTCACAGCTCCACATGTAAGTCAGCCTCGGAGTACAGGAACAGGGTGGGTCAGTTCACAGCTATACCTGTATGTCAGCCTGGGAGTACAGGTAGGAAGCTGCAGGCAATGTGTGTCAGCAGACTTACCCAGTGCATACCTCTCACCGGGCAACACTGACAAGTCTGACCCAGTCGCTCGGAATGAGGGACAATGAGAGACACCAATCCCTAGAATGAGGGACACAACCACAAATATGGAGAAACAAACCCACATCCCATCAGAAGCCAGGAACATTAAATGTACAGATGCTACAGTATATGTAGCACCATAGCATATGGCAGTATCTGCTGGGACTTCAGGATACACAGCATATCCACTGTGTGTGCACCAATGTCCCCATGTGGGACATATGCAGGGCAGGGCAAGTATGTGGGGTACCATATGCAGTGTCCCCATAAAGAGAGACACTTTGGAGGTGTATATATATATATATATATATATATATATATATTGCAATAGGGTTGGAGATAAACCTCTGATAAATGTTATCAAGTGTTAAACAGCTGATGATGTGTCTACTATGTGTATAAATGTGAAATGTCACATTTATACAGTTAGGGCAAGCTATTCAAAGGGGTTACACCTGGTGCAACTGAGTTGCACCAGAGCAACCCCAGAAATGCACTCCGGGACAATATTCAAAGATAGACTTGCACAGTGCAAGTCCCGATGCACCAGGGCACAAAGTAAATGTGTGCAGCACATCCCCAGGGGGCGTGCCCATTCATATGCGGCACATCCCAATATTCAGCCCAGGAAGTGTGGTGCATATGCCTGCACAACTCTGGGATGCACCACATACTGATGCACAAAATTGAGCCTAAAAAAATGGCTCAAATGGTGGCCACCCACAGGCGAGCTGCTTTACTGCAAGGTGCAACACAGCAGCCACCAGCCATGGGTGACCACCTGCCCACCCAGTACACTGTACAGAAGCACCCATAGCAGCCTGGTGGTCTAGTGGCACCCATCTCCCTCCCCATAGCCACGATCACCATAAAATAGCTTTTCACATATTCCCTAGTAGTCCAGTGGTACCCCCCTTCCTCCTCGTAGCGATTGCCTAAAATATAATAAACATATATCCCTGGCAGTCCAGTGGTACTGCCCACCCCTCCCTGTGCTGTGATCCCCATACAAGTACAACTCTGTACTTCCTTGGTAGTCTGGTGGTCCCCCTACCCCTCCCATTACCCTGATTGCAGACCGTGTGGTAAATTCCCCTCCCTAGTGACCACTGGTACCCCCATCCACAGGACCCCTGGCCCACCCAGCTCCACCCCATCATCAGTGGGCAGCAGCATACCCACCTGCATACCTCCATGGCTGTCTGCTGACCAACAGCTACTGAATGGGCTGCAATCCCATTAGTCCGCAGTGTAGACCAATGGGCTTTCAGTACATACTGTAATAGTCATTCACAATATGCCACTCGTGAGATTACCTGGGGTCAAGCACCACTTGTGTAGATAAATCGTTTATCTGACAGCTCACCATTGTATAACCCTTATATACACACACACACCCACACACACATATATATATATATATATATATATACACACACAGATAAATATACATACACACACATATACACACAAACACACACACACATACACACACATATACACACACACATAAATATGCACATATATATATTTAAAGACACACACTATATACACACACACACACTCACACACACATTTATATATACACACACACACATATATATATATATATATATATATATACAGTAACCCGCTTAAGTGCATACCCCTAGGACAGACTGATTTTATGTAGTTAACCGGGCTATTCACTAAAACGAAATACCGACTTGCTGCATTGGTTTTAGTTTGGTAAATAACAGACATTATCCAGATGTAGCATAATCATTTTTATAAGTAAAGTCACCAAGCACAATACATTCAAACATTCAATTTATGTGCAAAACACTGTTTAAAAACATTTACTGTAATAACATTTAATAAATTTAATAACTGAAAAAAGCAGATGCTTATGCTGGTGGGTAATTTGCAAAGTAAGAGTGCCATCAGGGGTAGCACGGCAAAACATTCCATTTTTGTCCACGTTATAGACAGTGTCAGGGGTTTAATCGACTAGCAGATTTGGTAGGACAGTTCACACTCAGTCATCAGCGGATGGGGAGTCCGCATCCTTCTTTACCCCATGTGCTCGTTTAAAACAATGTTGTGGTGAGTTTTGAATCTGGAGAGCCACCTATTAGTCGCCTCAAACTCAGGTTTTCTCAGGGCATCAGCAAGCTTTTTTGCCTTGTGCTGCAACAGGGGTCCAGAGATGGGGATGTCTGCAGCTCTGGCTTGCTCAAACCATAGCAGAAGGGCTTCATCAACAGTGGAGTCTTTACCCTCCCTCTTTCTTTTCCAGTTGCGGTTGTTCCCTTCAAACTCGAGCAGGATTCTATCTTTGTTTCTCTGTAGATGGCAAATCTGAGGTTGTGAGAAACTCCAGTGCCATGCCACCACAGACTGTGTCATTCCAGGCTTGGACAGCATTTTTAGTGCCTCAACTATTTGAATTAATCAGAGTTCTTTGTTTCTCTGCCAAGGGCTGTTGGGCTCTACACTACTCGCCATTGTTTGCCAGAGGTGATTGTGATTGATTGCGTATGGGGCATTTAAAATGTTGATGACACTGTAACAGGCACTAGAAGCACCATTAACACCTGGTGCAGTTAAGTCTAGTAACAGTTAATGGGCTGTACATTGTACCATTGTCAGCAGAAGCAATTAGGCACTCTACCTAACAATGAAACTATCCTGACAGCTGAGAGAAGGCAGCCCTCTAGTCAAATTTGTAATCCACTTAAGAGGGATTCCTAAAACATTTAACAGTTTCTTTTAAGCTGGAAAGTATAGCAAAAAAAAATGGGACCGCATAATTATATTCGTTTAACTGAAATATACCCTAAAGCGATATTCACTTAAGTGGGTTTGCCTGTGTGTATATATATATATATATATATATATATATATATATACTGGGCCAGATATTCAAACTGAGCTATTTTGTGGAGCAAGCCCTTGCGCTGCACAAAATAGTTGCGCAGGGGTGTGTCCAGAGCGATATTCAAAGGAGTTGCGCCCTTGAGCAACTCCTTTGAATATCACCCCCCCCGGCCACAACCACGGTTCATGGCGCACTGGAACTTGCGCCACCGCAAGTTGTCAGAGTGGAGCATTCAACTTGCGGTGGCGCAAGTACCATTGCGCCATGCGCAAAATCCCGATATTCAAAAGGTGACATGCAAATGGGGCCATAATTCATGCAAGGTAGGGGGAGGCCATTTGCATCTGATTATGGCCCCATTTGCATTCCATTAGCATGCAGGTGTGCCGATCCCCGAGGACTTGCGCCTGGTGCCCTGCAAGGCAGCAGCCGTTGGGGACCGACGTCCCCTGCAGCCCGATCGCAGGCAAAACAGTGTAGAATCCCCACCACCACCCCCCACTGGCCCGATCGCGAGCATAGTTTAATTCCCCCACCAGCCCGATCGCGGGCGGCAGTAACTCCCCTGTATCCTGGTGGTCAGTGGACCGTAAATCCCGATCGCGGGATGGCAGGTAAACGCCCCTGAACACATCCCTGGTGCCCTAGTGTCCCCACCCCACCCACCTACGGGCCCCACCACCCTGTTCCCCGCCGGCGGCGGCGCTGTGGCGCTTATCCACCCACCTGCCGCCCCCGCCGCCCACCAACTGACTGTTAGTAGGGCTGCACGCCCATTGGTGCAGAGTAAGAGCCAATGGGCGGCAGCCCATACCGTACAAGACAGTCCAGTTTTGTGAATGAATGTTTAGTAGTGCAGCTATAGTTAGGGTTACCATGAGCATTTAATGTTAAAGGACAATTTTTGCAGGGTAATAACTTTGTTGAGGTTCAACAGTTCTGCTTGAAATTTTGCAAGCATCTTCAGAAGGAACAGGTGCATTGATATGCCAAAAGTATTTTGAATCCCTTCTGTGGTTTCTGAGATACAGAGTGTTGAAAAATAAGAGATCTTTATGTTTTTTTTTTTTTCTTTGTGAACCTGTATCTCAAAAACGGTTGTAGCTACAGGACTGAAATCGTCAGGGTAGAAAGCTGTGGCCTCCCAGATTTTAGGTGAAAAAAATATCAGTCTGTTTCAAAGTTATGAAATGTTCTTTTTCCCATTATTTCCTATGGGGAAAAATACCATATATACTCATGTATATGAACATACGAAGAATCCAGCAGACGAAAGTCATCTGGTCTATCAAGTCTGCTCGTATTGCAGGGTTCACAGCTTGAACTAATGTCCCTGCCCTCCCTATCCACTCCCCCATCCTTCCTACCCATGTTCTTACCTTCCCCCTATGCCTATCCCAGCCTCTCTTAAAGATGCCAACTGAGTTCAACGAGATGACCTCTTCCGACAGTGCATTCCAAGTGTCTACCACCCTCTCTGTGAAGAAGTGCTTCCTGGCTGCCCTCCTAAACCTCCCACCCTCCAGCTTAAGACTGTGCCCCCTTGTGATATGGTTGCCACTTAGCTTAAATAGGCTTTCCTTATCAACCTTATTTATCCCTTTCAAGTACTTCAATGTCCCAATCATGTCCCCTCTCTCTCTCTCTCCTGTCTTAAAGGGAGTACATGTTCAGTGCCCTCAACCTCTCCTAATGTGTCTTGCCCTGCTGACCAGCTATCATCTTTGTAGCCCTCCTCTGTACCTTCTCCAGCAGGTTAATGTCCTTTATAAGGTGTGGGCTCCAGTACTGAACTCCATACTCTAGATGCGGCCTTACCAGTGACCTGTACAAGGGCAGTATAACCTCATCTCTTCTACTACTGATCCTCCTAGCTATGCATCCCAGCATCTTGTTTGCCTTTGCTGCTGCTTTCTTGCACTGCATGGAGTGCTTCAGGTCACTAGTGATCATTCCTCCCAGGTCCTTCTCCTCCACTGATGCCGATATTCGAACTCCACCCAGGTAATACTCTGTCCTGGAATTCTTGGCTCCAATATGCATAACTTTGCATTTCTTGGTATTGAAGTCAAGCAGCCAGATCCTGGACAACCTCTCCAGCTTTTTCAGATCTTCCTGTAGGTCCCGTATCCCTTCAGCTGTTTCCACTCTCCCACAGAGCTTGGTGTCATCTGCGAATAGACACATTTTGCCTTTAATGCCATCCCCAATATCATTGATGAAGACATTGAACAAAACTGGCCCCAGCACAGAGGCCTGTGGGACCCCATTGGTTACCTCTCTGGTGCCGGATAATTCTCCCCCCACCACCACCCTCTGGGTTCTGTCCCTCAGTCAGTTTTCCACACATCTGACCATCTTTTCCCCGACTCCAAGATCCACCAACTTCGTGATCAACGTTTTGTGGTGCACAGAGTCAATGGCTTCCTGAAATCAAGATAGAGGATGTCTACCACTTGACCCCTGTCTACTGTCTTAGTGACACAGTCAAAGAAGTTAATCAGATTTGTTTGACATGATCCCCCCCCCATGAACCCATGCTGCCTCTCATCCTGGAGACCATGTTCCTCTAGATATTCCACCAACCTTTCCTTTAGTATGGTCTCCATGAGCTTGCCCACAATGGAGGTCAGACTGACTGGTCTGTAATTCCTTCGATCATCTTTGCGACCATTTTTGTGAAGGGGCACTACATGTGCTGTTCTCCAGTCCTGTGGTACCATGCCTGACTCTAGTGAACTAATAAATTGGTCTTCTAGCAGCTCTGCCATCTCCTCAGCCAGTTCCTTTAGTACCCTTGGATGTACTCTGTTTGGGCCTGGTGATTTGTCCACTTTCAATGCCAGCACACTCTCCTTCACTGTATCCTCCTCTATCACTATGCCTGTTTCCCCCCCCCCCCGCTCCTCTTTTTCCTCCTAAAAGCACTGGTCCATCCTTCTCCCTGGTGAAGACAGAACAGAAGTATTCATTTAGTATCTCTGCTTTTCCTCTATTATCCTCCACCCACCCCACACCTTTCTTAAGCCTAACAATCCCATCCTTCTTGTCCCTTTTCTAACTTATATAATGAAATAAAGCCTTCTCCCCCTTCTTATTTTCTTCAGCTATTTGAAGCTCCTTCTGTGCCTTTGCTTGCAGTACTTCCTTACTTGCTTCACTAGCCAACCATAGGTAATTTTCCTTATCCACCTCTCTCTTGGTCTTCCTGAATTTTCTATAGGGCAACCTCTTTTCCCTTACTGCATTAGCAACCCCAGAACTGAACCAGCTGGTCATTTTGGCCCTTGTGTTCTTCCCCCTGTGCCTAACACACTCTTCTGTGGCATCCAGTATTCCTTCCTTAATGATGGACCAATTTAGGTCCACCCCCATATCTGACCTGATGCCCACCAGATGGCTCCTTAGAACTGCACCCATTTTCCTGAAGTCTGCCCTCCTGAAATCCAAAATTTTGGTCTTAGTCAGGATGCTTTCCCAGCCCATATCCAAATCGGACTACACTGCGCAATGGTCACATCCCCCAGAGGCTCCCTGACCATTATTTCCTTTACATGCTCCCCATTTGTGAGCACCAGATCAAGAATTGCCTCAGCTCTTGTTGGTTCAATGATAGCCTGAGTCAGGAACCCACTCTGCAGTCCTTCCAGGATCACCTGACTCTTAGCACATGTTACAGATGGTATACTCCAGTCCTCATTGGGCAGGTTGAAGTCCCACACTATTACCACCTCTTCTTTCCCTGCAGTTTCCAATATTTGTGAGATCAGTTCCCTGTCTCTCTCCTTATCTTGACTGGGTGCTCTGTAAACCACTCCCAACCTCGTCTTTCTCCCTTTATTGGACCTTAACTGAACCCATAATGCCTCCATATCCCCTTCCTCTAACTCCTCCCTCATGCAAGTTATTCCCTACCTGACATAAACTGCCACCCCTTCCCCTTCCTGACTACTCTGTCCCTCCTGTATAGTTTATATCCAGGCATAGCAAGGTCCCAGTCATGGTGTGATGTTGCCCAAGTCTTGGATACTGCAGCTATGTCCATCCTTCTGTCTACTAATAGTGCATGCAGGTCATCCATCTTGTTTCCAAGACTCCGAGCATTCAGAGACACCACCCTCCACCTAGAGTCTGACCATCTTTATCTTCCCTTTTTTCTTCTATTCACATTTATCCCATGTCTGCAGCCCTCCATATACCCTTGTTCTGTGTTCCTCATCCCGTCCACCCTTTGCTAACTGTGTCTTTGCCCCTTCCACCTTCTCCCTCCTGACCTCTTTCATCACTGTGGGGGGGGGTACTGATCACCTCCTGTAGGAGTCTGTGGGCCTGCTTGCCCACTGCCCCCCCAGTAGTTTAAATAAATATAAAAATAAAAATAACTGTAAGTATAGGCTGACTCATGTATAAGCCAACCTCCCCAATGCAAGCAGGTAATTTCTGTAAACATGACTGATCAGTGTATTGCCAAGACAAACTTATTTATTACAAAAGGTTTTGACAAACACTGCACATCGACTGAAAACCACAACATGATTATAATAAACAAAATGCCATTGCTAGTATCTGCAGTCCTGTTTTTAATTTCAAGCCATACTCCTTGATGTCAGAAAAGCCAAGCTCAACCTATTCCCAAACCATTGCAATATTGGGTCTATCGGGGGGAAGATAGTGAAGCATGCCATGACTGGGGACACAACTGGAGACAGCAGTGCATGCAGAGGAAGAGAAACACTGGTTTGGAAGGACAGTTTGAAATACCTTTTGCACAGGTACTGTGTTTGTTCAAGGGTTGCAGGTTCTGGTTTACAGGAATCATGAAGACTTATTGGGGGGGGAGTCAGAGCACCAGATGAACACAATTCAAGGAAGTGGCAGGTGGAGGGTGCGAGCAAATACTTCAGCGTGAGGCAGGAGTTTGTATAAAAAGGGAAAAGAAGTTTGTTTACATTACATGTATGGCACTGTGTTAGTTGGGTAGCTAGATAAATGTGCTAGAGCTGTACTAGTATTTGTGAAGTGGTGCCAATGGGGAGGGTGTACCAGTACTTAGTTGAAGTTCCGTTATGGTGAGATTGATTATCAGATTTTACTGACTGGCCTGTGTATAAGCCAAGGTACCTGATATAGCAATGGAAAAGTGTTCAAAAAAATGTGGCTTATACCCGAGTATATATGGTAGATGTCCCTGGAGGCATAGGATTCTAGTTCAGTGCAGAATCCTGCATTGGCATAGGATTCTAGTTCAGTGCAGAATCCTGCAACAAACTGCCATGTTAGATTCAGAATGATGATGGTTATTTTGCTCTTATATTGTCTCTTGACTGTAATATTGTTTCTTGAATTGTCTTGCCAGCTGTTATTGTACACTGTATGATATATATGTATTTTCCCATACTCCTCTACCCCCAGGATGCATCTGGAATTGAGCAGTAGCCTACTCAGCATGCCTTCCTGGTAAAACTCTTAAATAAACAAATAGATAAATAAAGAATCCTGCATCAAAATGGCATTTTACGATGCAGAGTCCTGCATCGAACTGCCATGTTGCAATGCAGAATCCTGCATCGAACTGTCATTTTTCCCTTTGTAATTGCTGTTTCCTGACATCAGGGTCCCAATCCCCATGTTAGCATTTCTTTAACCCTCCACTACTGTGGTGCATTTGGGAAACCACACCCAGTGCACCAAAAGCATTAACTTTCTGATAACTTTATGTTGTTTCCGACACTGGGATGCCCACCTCCGGTGTCAGATACCCCCACCACCACCCCCACAGCCCATTCTTATTATTCTCTGCTTTCATCAGGGTGCCCAATCCCATGTCAGGATTTATTTCTCCCTCCATTACTGTGGTACACTGGCGAGACCACCCTCAGTGTGCCAAAAGCCATTACTTTTTTTCAGTGTTGTTTCTGACACTGGGAAGCCCACACTCAGTGTTGAATACCCCCCCCCAGCCTGTTGAACTATTAATAGTGTTTACTGACATCAGGGTGCTCAATTCCTGTGTCAACATTAAGAACTCCCCAGCACTATGGGATACTGGGGAACCCACTCCCAGTGTCCCAAAATAAAATTATCCCTGCCATAAAAATAAGAAAACTGTCCCCCAATGTCTTTTATTTTTTAATCCTAGAGAAAAGAAAACTGTCCCTCATCATCTCCCCTGTCCCCTTCCTCCATCCCGACCCTCCCACTGAGCACCCACCTCCCAACACACTCTCCCACCTAATACTTACCTCTGGAGGTCAGCGGTTGTCATCTTCTCTGGACTGGGACACATCCACAATCTTCAAAGCCCAACCTCAATATGTGGAATCAAGGTAGGCTTGAATTATGGATCTTAATGGGGTTTTCAACTTATCTTGATGACTCAGCTATTTTTAGGCATGTATACCCCAAATTTTCAGCACGGGGTGCTTGGGACCCCACCTCATGAACACTGTCACTGCCATTTCATTATTTGGTACTGAAAGGTGATTTTGCGGTCACTATGTGGAATCTGTTTTCTGGACTGATTAACAAAATGACAGTGCAAGTGTTTATGAGGGGAGGTCTCAAAATGCCCATGTTGAAAATATGGTGCAAAAATGACTGTGTTATGAGTGTGCATAGCTCAGTTTTTAAGTATATTCGTAACTTCACCATTTTTTAATATTTTCATTCCAGATTTTCAACATTGAGATTTTTTCATACCTCCTCATGAACAGTGCAGCTATCATTTTTCACATCCTGCCCAAAATGTGTTTTCACAGCTGTGGAGCAGAATGACACAGCCAGTGTGTGAAATCAACTTTTGGGATGTACTAATGAAATCACAGTGCCACTGTTCATTGGGTGGTGTGCCAAAAAGGCCATGTTGAAAATGTGGTGTGTAAAGTCTCAAAAATGACTGTGTTATGAGTGTGTGTTGCACAGTTTCTACTCATATTCAAACTGAGCCAATTTTTAATATTTTCACTCCAGATTTTCAGCATTAGGATTCTTTCACACCACTTCATGAACAATACACCTGCCATTTCTCACATCCTGCCCAAAATGTGTTTACACAGCAGTGGTGCAAAACGGCACAGTTGCTGCTCAAAACCACCTTTTGGAACTGAGTAACGAAATGAAAGTGTCAGTGTTTATGAGGTGGGGTCCCAAAAAGGCCATGTTGAAAATTTGCAACAAAAATACCAAAAAACTCCCACAAAACTGGAATAATATTATACTATTTCAAAAAGTAAAGAAATTAATGAACAAAAAACTTTGTTAAAACAAAGTAAGGGTTCTTGACATAGGTCTTCAACCAAAGTGATACAGGTCAGGAAGTTGAATATTAGGGTTTACAACTGTTATATCCCTCCCCATCAAACCCTACCATTGTAACCACACCCCCCTCCACCCTCCACACACAAAAAAGTGTCATGGTGTGACTTAGGGTTGTGGGCCCCACCCCACCCAACCCTACCGTAGCAACACCACCCCCATCCTCCATATACCAACAAGCATCGGGGTGTGCCTTAGGGTCATAGACCATAACGTTCACCCCATTCCATCTGTAAGGAACCTGACATGGTGCAGTATAGGAAAATGGGGTGAGCATGCCCAGAACACCTCTGTAGGTGCCCCACTGGGCATATCACCCGCCCCTAGCACCCAATCCCTGAAACAGGAAAAGCCCTGCAGGGCAGCTCTGTCCACCCCCCCAGACCTGTGCTGCAAGCCCTTGCTTGATGTGCCAGAACACAATCCACAAGAATGCCCTCATCCCCAATTGCCTCCAATATGCCCATACAGCTGGCATCCCTGGTAGTAAAGTGGCCCATCCCTCCATCCGGCAACACCCATCCACCTGCTCCCACCAAGACCCATTGGAGGGTGGCAGCTGGCACAGCCCACCTCTCACTACTACAGCCAGCCACCAACTAAGCTCTGTATGTGTGCTTACTGTAAATATGTGCTCAATGATGCATTAAGGTGTATATACAGTAAACGCTGGAGCTAATTGACCTTTTGAGCATTGCAGCAAGGAGCAAATTCTACGCTATTCCAGCACAACGGGTATGCACCTGGTGCAAAGCTTTGAATACCTGGCCCTTGGTTTGCTAAAGTGGGAAAATTATGCCAATTTCCATAATTGTTCATAGTTCTGCTAATTGAAAAGGAGGGCTATGGGTAGCATACATTTGGATTGTAGGTAGTGTTACACATTTTTAAAGACAGTACTTTTGTGCAATTTCAGACAATATATTCTTTTCATATGCTACTATCCTATCCTGGATGTCTGCAGGCCAGAGAACCAATGTTGTGCTTTTTTCATTGCAGGCCAAATTTTTCATATTTAAAATACACTTAGCACCTTGTAAATTTTGAGTCTGTTTCAATGACACCTTTGTTGTAAAGGTACGTAAATGTGGTATAACTGTAACTGGTACTCCATTCAAACTTCACAAATGTGATATTTGTGTATTTCCAACGTATGTTACATAGAAATCTGGTTTGATAAAGTGAGAACGTTATGTAAATTTACATAATTACTCATAATTCTACCAAATGTAAAAGAGGAGTATGAGTAGCAAACATTTGGATACTGAGTAATGTTACACATTTCTAAAAGCAGTATTTTTCTGCAATTTCAGAAAATATGTACTTTTCCTATGGTACCATGGTGTCTTCCATGTCTACAGGCAGAACATAATGCTGTGCATCTTATGTTACGGGCTGTAATTTTTCCCTTTTTAAGCTATGCTTAGCACCCTGTATGTCCTGAGCCTATTTTAGTCACACTTTTGTGGTAACAGTACATAAATGTGGTATTGTTGCAACTGGAACTCTCAGAGGAATCCATAAATGTGGAATTTGTGTACTTAATCAATCCAATATTATATGGACATTTGGTTTGCTGAACTGGTATAAGTGAGCACATTTCCATCATTTATCATAGTTATACCAAATATATGGGAGGCTGTGGGTGGTAAACATTTAGGAAGTGGGAAAAGCTAATCATGATTAAAACTGGTATTCTGTGCAGTTTCAGAAAATAGAAACTTTTCCTGTTGTACCATGGTGTCCTGAATGTCTTCAGCTCGGTTCAAAAAGGAACAGTTTGTTGGCTGTATGAGCAAAAAAAGCTCATGAAACAAGAAAGAAGTTCAACTCTTTTTTTTCTCTTTCTTTTTTCTTTTTAATTATAGGTCCCTATGTTTTGCATCCAGCTATGCTTTATCAGGGGAACTATTAATATAAAATAATCATTATTTTGTACATTCAATTTTTTTGCAATTTTGTATTCTGACATTTCCTTTTTAGCACATATTGGTTATACATTTACACACAATCTTTAATATACCAGTTTTTAGTCACAGTTTAATTCCTAAAGATGTAGCATTTTATATAAACAATTATCCAACACATTTCATTGTTACTCTGTAACAACCTATACTATTCAATTTGTATCTAAAATGACACTACCTGTCATTTTGGATGGGACTTTTGGCTCCTGAGTCTTCGAATGAAGCAAATGAAGCCACCATTCTCAATTTCATGTTAATTTTCCTGTTCAGGTGTATAAACATGTATTTTCCTTTCCTTTCAATAGGCATCTCTAACATATCTTCAAAATAAGTGAATCAAAAACATGCATCATTCACCTTTTATTTCTAGCACACTTTTCTAGGTTTCAAGCAACAGAGGTATTCATCCTTTTTTGTTGGCTTTTGATTGTTAGAATCTGTGGAGATCATGAGCATGGTTATCCCTGTACTTTTACTTATTCTCTTTCCCTTTTTAATTTGAGGTTGTAATAAAGGGTACCCACCTCTTTAAAAGTGCTTATGCATTCAGTTTACTTCCTTTATTTCCCTCTTGTTGCTCATTTAGCATCTCTAAAAATAATCAACTTATATTATTATCGCTACACATTTACATTTGAGAGGGCTCATGATGTTTTGTAAAATTTTACTTACTATTGGTTTTAGATTTAATACTCTTTCTTATGGTGTTCAAAATATCAAGTTTACATCTTCCCTCAATCACTGTGTTATAAATGCTTTTTTTCTTAATTTATTAAACAAAGAAACATAGACTTTGATGGCAGATAAGGACCTCTTTGACAACCCAGTCTGCTCATTTCCCTACCTATTGGATAAGCTGCAGATCCTAATTACCCAACAGCCTACTTCTTCTTACCACCACCAGAATTGCCTTATGTCTGTCCCATGCATTCTTGAATCCCCCCACTATTTTTGACCATATACCCGCCTCAGGAAGGCCATTCCATGTGTCCATCACCCTCTCCATGAAAAAATACTTCCTCACATTGCCCTTGAGGCGTTCCCCCTCTATCTTCAAATTGTGCCACCTTGTTCTTGCACATCTCTTTTTCTGAAAGATGCTACTCTCTTGGACTTTGTTAATTCCCTTGAGGTACTGAAAGTTTCTATCATGTCCTCCCTCTCCCTCCTTTCCTCGAGGGTATACATATTAAGCTCCTTTAGTCTCTCTTCATATGGCTTGTGGTGCAGACCCTGCACCATTTTAGTTGCCTTCCTCTGGTCTGCCTCCATCCTATCTATGTCGTTGCTGAGATGGGGTCTCCAGAACTACATACAGTACTCCAGATGGGGTCTCAGCAACTGTCTGTACAGAGGGATAACAACTTCCTGTTTTCTACTGGTGATGCCTCTTCCTATACATCCCAGTATCTTCCCAGCCCTCCTTACTGCCTTCACACATTGCTTTCTTATCTTTATGTCATCTGATATAACAAAATCACATATACACCCATAATGCAAAGCATAGTGGGCTGTATATGCAAATCACCACAAAATATTATGTTGGTTCAACTTTAAGCAGAAATGCATGGTGCCAAAATGGTGCCAACAGAAGACACAGGCATGTGTTCCATCCTACCAGGACTCATACGTGTGCATCATCTGTATGGCACCCCAGTGGAATGACCCAGATACCCTAAGTTGGTCTATCTGGGTTGGGCTTGATGGCCGCAATAAAAACAAAAAACAAGCTGAAACACAAATAAATTAGTGCTCAAGCACAGAGGCAAGGGTTACCCCAAAGGGCACTGTCCATGAAGCCAAGTTTCAAAGAAATACAATAACACACATCTGATATGACTACCCCCAGGTCCCTTTTCATTTTTGTTGTTGTTGGTACCTACCCCACCCATTGTGTACTCTTCCACTTTTTTTGTTCCCCATGTGCATTACTTTGCACTTCTTTGCATTGAATCTAAGCTGCCATTCTTTTGACCATTCCTCCAACTTTGCCAAGTCCTCTCTCATCCTTTCTACCCTTTCCTTGCATATCAACCCTGTTGCAGATCTTTATGTCATCTGCAAAGAGGCATACATTTCCTTCTAGTCTCCCTGCAATGTCACTTATAAAGACATTAAAAAGGATTGGATCCAGCACTGAATCTTGCGGTTCCCTGCTAGTAACTCCCCTTTCTTCAGCATGGATTCTGTTTACTATTACCTGCTGTGTTCTGTTGTTCAGCCAGTCTTTTACCCAGGCTACCATGCTGGGACCCACGCCCATGCTGGCTAATTTGTTGATAAATCTTTTGTGTGGGACTGTGTCAAATGTCTTGCTAAGGTCTAGGTAGGCCATGTCCACAGCCCCTCCCTGGTCTACTATTTTGGTCACCCAGACAAAGAAATCTATTCAATTCATCTGACATTATCTTTCTGCTGAGAATTCATGCTGCTTTGGATCCTGTGCCCCACTAGCCTCTAGGTACTCAACAATTATTTCTTTCAGAAGTGATTTCATCATTTTCCCTACCACTGAGGTCAAACTAACAGGTCTGTAGTTTCCTGCCTCTGCTTTGCTCCCACTTTTGTGAAGGGGAATCACATTCGCCCTCCTCCAGTCCTTAGATACCACACCATCCTCCCATCATTTGTTAAAAATGGTAGTCAGAGGAGTCACTAGTTCTCCACCTAGTTCTTTTAGAATTCTGGGGTGAATATCATGAGGGCCCATTGTTTTGTCCATCTTCAGTTTTAGGAGTTCTTTCAGAACCCTTTCTTCTGTGAATTGACTGGTATCAAGCCCCGTATCCAGAGTGCTTCCATTGATTGGATTAGGTACCACCCCCTCATCTTCCTTTGTGAATACTGAGCAGAGGTATTCATTCACTATCCCTGCTTTTTCACTGTCACTCTTTGCCCACCACCTTCCCCTTTATTAAGCCTCACTATCCCTCTCTTGGTCTTTCTTCGTGCCCTAATTTACCTATAAAAGGTTTTATGCCCCTTCTTTACCGAGTTGGCTATCTTTTCCTCGGTTTGGACCTTTGCTATTCTGACTGTCTTCCCCACTTCCTTTTGCTTTAACTGGTACAGTTCTCGGTCCTGCTCCTTCTTTGTTTCCGTATACTTCCTGAATGCTGTCTTTTTCTCCCTAACCTTCCCCACCACTTCCTTTGAGAACCATAGTGTTTTTTTCCTTCATTTTGGCTTGTTTATTTGCTTCACACAAATTAGCATCTCTCTACATTCTGTTATCCATCAAAATACTTGTTTCATTTTCTAAAAGTCTATACTACGCAGTGCTGACATTTTACTAGTGTTTACTTCCTGGTTCCCTTCCACATACACTTTAATGCCTCTTGAGCTTAGTACATCACATTTAATAATTTCTTTAAGTTAGTAAATGTTCAAATATTGGTTTGCTTACTTGATGTTGGTGGTGTGGTTCACTGGTTATGTGTTGGCGGCATCTCAGTTTGGCATCAACTGAGGAAGTGCTGACCCAAACCTTTTATGCCTGTGGGAGAAGTTATATGACAACACTGCTCTGTAATCACATATGACCTGGGTTATATGGTTGCCTAACAACCATGTCTCATGCACAGACATGCTAAGACTGACTGTTTACAATGAAAAAGGGGGGAGGGGCGAATGTTCAGTGGTTTATATTTGTTAAAATGTTCATGAATTTCTCTGTTTGTTTACACTTAATTCAAACAATTGTTCTGATTTAAGATCATGTTCTTGCAAACTCTCTCTCTCTCCTTATGTTTGTGCCAGTTTGGCTTTACCTACATTGTACAGATTCTTGCACAGGGTTATTTCATCAGTTTGTGTTCTTTCACACATTTCTCTGATTCATCAACACGTGAGTTCCTAATCGAGTCAGTGAGCTCCTCTACATAGTTTTGTTTCTTGATATGCTTGAACTTTCTGTTATCTGGTTCTTTTCCTGTCTTGATCAGATTTCTTTACTATCTTATTCTCTCTGGGGTCCCTGCTGTCATGTTTCTGGCTGTTCTTCATTTGGAGTGTTCTTTTACTTTAATGCCTTACTTGGTCATTTTAGGTTGCTAGCCTCATTATTTCAAGGATCCCTACACTCTGTGTTTCTTCTTTGACCATCTTGTTCTCTCTGGGATCCCTGCCAGCTGCTGCATTTTTAACTCTTCGGATTGGTAGCTCTCTTTAGTTTTGATGCATTGTTGGATCATTTTAGGTAATTTATCTTGTTCCCACAGGGATTCTTCCACATTGTTTTTTCATAATCTCAAAATAATATTTCTACATATCTTGTTTAGCTTTTAAGGGAATGTTTTCATCAGCATGCTTGCCAGTTTGTGACATCATTCAACCCCCAGTTTCAATTGAGGTTGTCCATTTCATATTTTATTTATTTATTTTATTTAAAATTTGATGACCAGGAAAGTCACACTGAGCCGAGGCTCGTTTCCAGGTCTGACCCGGGGTACAGTTTTGTACAGGGAGTAACAAAAGAAATACAAAATACAGACAGTTATCACAATCATTTTAAATAGTGCAGTACATTATCAAAGATGTAACATTTGGTCAGTGTGGAGTGTGAGGGAAATGAAGTGAGGTCTACCTAGTGTTGGCATCTATGATGAGTTAGAAGGGACTGTGTGGTGCCTCTGTAGTGCACTATGACCATTTGAGCACTTAGGACAGTGCAGATTGGGTAGGAGCCTGAGGAGCTGGGTAAAGGCAGAACTATAGCAATTAGAATGAGCCGCACAGAAGTAAGGGTGCTGTAAGACCAGGCAAAATAGCAACCAAAAGAGTCTTGACAGAACTTTTCTACAGGACAAAAGAAAATCTTACCACACATAGCAGATAGTGTAATTGCTTAACTTTACTGTTAACATCAGTATCAAAAAACAGCGACAGCAGATATAAAATGCAAATCAGTGCAGACACAGAAAAACTCCTCATGCACGTTTCTTCTGAACACAGGCTTTGTCAAGACTCTTTTGGTTGCTAAAGGCAGAACTAGAAGGGGGCCTGGTGAAGGTTGGAGGCAGTGTATTCCAGAGAAGGGGGAGGTAGTATGAGAAGGTAACTTGGCCAGAAAGAGTGTGAGGTCAGGGGAGGTGGAAGATGAGAGGGTCCCTGTAGCAAAGAGAGTAGTTTGGAGAGGTAGTTGGGTTGAGCATGGAAGTGAGGAATGGGGGAAGGGACCCAAACCAGAATTTAACTAAGAGGGCAGCACTGTGGATGGTATGCTTGTGGGAAAGCGGGGACGAGGGAGAGTGGAGCGAAGAGCAGGCAGTGGTGAGTGAGTGGGAGGGAGGCAGTGGTGAATCGGCAGAAGCAGTTGAGCAGGATGTCAAGTCTGGAGAGGGAGGATGATGGGGCCATTCCATAGACTATGTCTGCATAGCCTATAGTTGGCAAGATTTTTTTACATACAAGCTCGCAGTGGGTGGGTATCAGTAAGCAGGATTTGTGTCGACAGAGGATTGTGAGTTTAGGCTGGAGTTTAATACAGATTGCTTCTGCCTGGAGCCAAAAACCATGGTGACCATTTTTCTGCATTAAGAGTGAGCCAGTTCTTGAGGAGCCAGGATTGGCCTCTATTGAAGTCATTTTGAAGAATGGGGAGGACACTGTCATGGGAGGGGCCAGAGGAAAAGATGACAGTATCATCTGCATAAGGAAGTACATTGGAGGAGAGGCAGGCAGAGGGAAGGTCATTTATGAAGAGAGAGAAGAGGATGGGGCCAAGAATAGGTCCTTGGGGAATGCCAGATACGATTGGGAGAGGAGAGGAGAAAGTGTCGCCTATTTGAACTGATTGTTGCCTGTTCATATATCCACCATATCTCTCTGTGTTTTACCACCTTGTCATAGTCTCCTCCTCTAGGCAACTCTGGTACTTGCTTCAGTCCCCAGAATCTTATCTGGACAGCAGTATGCTCCCTCTCATTATAGTGCCTAACTATAGGTTAATTTTCATCCCTGTTGCGATCCTACTCCTAAGATTAGAGATTCTTGTTTTCAATTCTCCCAATGTTTTAGCCACATATAGGTGATCACACAGGCATTGAAGAACAAAAATCACTCCCTCTGAGCTGCAGGTTATGTGTCATCTGATTTTAAAGTCCTTTCCTGTGTGTGGGTGATTGAAGAAGGTCTTTCTTGATCAGTGTCCACATGACACACATCTTCCACAGTGACACATTCCCTCTTTCATTGGGCCTAGAAAATGTTTGTGTGCCCTTTGGTTGTTTTCATGCTCAATGTTGTGCATATACCAATCTGTCTCTGATAGTCAGAGCATTTTTAGAAATTACAAATGGTTTCTGTGCAAATGTGTTTGCTGTAGATGGGTTGTTAAGTAAAATCCCCCAGTTGTCTAGGACTTTTTTCCTGGTCTCAGGCATGTAGACATTGGGCTGGATATTCAAAAGGGTTGCGCCATGCGCAATAGGGTTGCACCTGCGCAAGTCCGAAATTGCGCCATTCTGCCATATTCAGCAGGAGGCAGTTGCACCCCCCAAGGCAAGCTGAGCAACAGCGCAATGCAAATGAATGCATGCTGAACTGGAGGGGGAGGAACCATGCATAAACTGCACAGCCCGATATTCAGCAGGCTGTGCAAAGTTGTGCAGGCGCAGCCCCCAACCTGCACCTGCACAACTTTGAGCCAAAAAAAAGGAGTAAGTCGAGGGCCACCCACAGGTGAGCTGCTGCATTGCAGGGCACAACACAGCAGCTGCCACCTGTGGCTGGCCCTCAACCTACTCCTGTGCCCCCCACAGCCCGATCACAGGCAAAAGTGTAAAAATCCCCCACCCCCTGACTGGCCTGATCGCGGGCAAAAGCATAAATATCCCCCACCCCCGACTGGTCCGATCACGGGCATAAGCTTAAATAACCCCCCACCAGCCCGATCATGGGCTTCAAAATGTTGAATCACCCCCCAGAACTGATCCCTGGTGGTCCAGTGGACCACTAAGCACAATCGTGGCTGCAAATGTTGAATCACCCCCAAGAACTGATCCCTGGTGGTCCAACGGACCGCTAGTTAATCACTGCGGGCAGCAAAGTGATGAATCACACACACTTTCAAGACCAAATCCCTGGTGATCTAGTGTCCCTCACCTCACCCACCTACGAAGCCCCACCACCCCGCCTTCTGGCAGCCGGCGGCGGCAGCATCCCACCCGCCTGTCGTCTGGCGCCCCACCGACTGATTGCTCGCAGGGCTGCACGCCTACTGGTGCAGAGCAAAAGCTAAAGGGTGTGTAGCTAGTATGATATAGGTAAGTTCAGATATGTGAATGAATTCATCTGCATATCTGGACTGCCTTTGTAGGGGTATGGGCTGCACGCCCATTGGTTCTGCCTGGCACCAATGGGCATGCAGCCCTACTGGGCAGTCAGTCGGTGGGCAGCGGGCTGCAGGCGGTGGGATGCTGCCGCCCACCGCTGCCAGGGGAGAGGGGTGGTGGGGCTTCATGGGTGGGTGGGTGGGGGGACACTAGATCACCAGAGATTTGGTCTGGGGGTGTGATTCATCACTTTGCTGCCTACGATCAGGCTGGTGGGGGACATTTACCAATTATGCCCCGATTGGGCTGGTGGGGGTTGTTTAACCCAATGCCCGCGATCGCCAGTCGGGGAGGGGGGATTTCACACTTTTGCCCGTGATCTGGCTGCAGGGGGGGTCGGTCCCCAACGGCTGCTGCCTGGCAGGGCGCCAAGTGCAAGTCCTCAGGGATCGGTGCACCTGCATGCTAATGGCATGCAAATGGGGCCATAAATAGATGCAAATGGCCCCGTGCCTTGCATGAATTAGCCCCATTGCATGTCACCTTTTGAAAATCGGAAATTTGCGCGGCGGCGCCAATGGTACTAGCATGCGCGCAACTTGAATGCTCCACCTGACCACTTGTGGTGGTGCAAGTTCCACTGCTCCATGCACAGTGGCTGTGGCTGGGGGGTGATATTCAAAGGAGTTGCTCAATAGCACAACTCCTTTGAATATTGCCCCGGCCACACCCTTGCACAACTATTTTGTGCAGCGCAAGGGCCTGCACCACAAAATAGCGCAGTTTGAATATCCAGCCCATTATGCCTTGTGCTAAAGGTGATGCATCTCAATTTCTCTGTTGTCTTTTTGGATTGTAGCCTTTGTGCCCTAGGTGTTTCTTCAACCTATTTCTTGGTCTTCTCTAAGATATTGTATCTATATTGCCCATCACTGAATCTTTGTATTATGCTCTTCTGCTCTTTTTCATATTCAGTGTCCTGACTTCAGCTCATTTTGGCTCTTTAAAGTTGAGAATATGGAATGCTCTAAACTAATTTCTTAGGGTGAAAGCTTTTCACGTGTAGTGTGGTGTTCCTTTCTGTCTTTTTTTCTTTCTAAACAGTTTAGTCTCCAAGTGATGTCCATTTTTATAGATGGTCATGTCTAGGAAATCTATCTCTATGCCACAATTGTTTAAAAGTGAGTTTTAGGTGTTGGCCTCTGGAATTTAGATATTCCTGGAATTCTCTAAGCTTTTCTTCCTCTCCCATCCAGATCAATAAAGCATCAATAAAATGACACCAAAATCTAATATGTTTTGAGTAGATGTTCCCTTCTAGGGCTGTTGGTAATATGTGTTGTTTCTTAAAATTAAACAGATGTGTTGGCATATCCTGGTGCCATGGTGCCACCCATGGCAGTCCCTTTTATCTGCCCATAATTTTGTTCTTCAAATCAGAAATTGGTTCACCCACACTGCTTCACCAAGAGGAGCTTGGTTAATAAGAGCACAGGCAGAAGGGTGCCAGCAGGTGGGCAACAGGCAACTGAATCATGCCCCCAACCTAGATAGCACACCTCAACTTGCCATCACCCTCTCCTAGTCTCACAGTAAACCCCCAACTGTGGGGGGCTTTACAACCCTACAGTCCCCCTCACATTTATATAAACACCCTGATCTGACACAAATTGTGTGGGAGAACATGCCCACATGAGGGTGCAGACATTATTGGGTGTTCACAAATACAGATCCCCCATATGTCATATGCCTTCATGCCAATGGCCACATTCCGGCACTCTAGTTGTGGTGCCCAGACAATGGTATATGCATCAGGCCAGAGAATCAGTGATGTGCATTTTCCATTATGGCCCCAAATTTTCCCCTTCAAAATCCAGTTAGCACCATATTTGCTCATACGAGTTAGAAGTATACAAATGTGGTTTCAGTGTGTAACTGGAACTCTCAGTAGAATCCACAATGTGGTATTCATGTACCGGCAATCTACGTAACAGTACATAGACATCTGGTTTGCTAAAGTGGGGAAATTATGCATATTTACATCAGTTTTCATAGTTCTATCAAATGTAAAGGAGGGTTAAGGGTTGCAAACATTTGGGCAGTGGGAAATGTCAAACATTTTCAAAACAAGTATTTTGTTGCAAATTCAGAAAATATTTATTTTCCGATAGTACAATGGTGTCCTAAATGTCTGCAGGCAAGATAATCAATGCTGTGCATTTTCCATTATGGGACCGAATTTTCCCCTTTAAACTACACTTAATACTGTGTATGTTTTAAGCCTATTTAATCCAAACCTTTGTATTTTAAGAACATATATGTGGTACTATTTTTAATAGTACTCACTGCAGAATCCACAAATGAGGTTTTAGTGTACCTGCAGTCTATGTTACATAGACATCTGGTTTTCTAAAGTGAGAAAACTATACAAATTGCAAATGTTTTTCATAGCTGTACTAAATGTAGTGTAAAATTATGGGTAGCAAACATTTTGATAGTAGGCAATTTTACAATTGGAAAAATCATTATTTTGTGCAGTTTCAGAAAATATACACTTTTCATATTATACCATATTGCCTTGAATGGCTACAGACCAGAGAAACAATGTTGTGCATTTACCATTATTGACCCAGATTTTTCCCCTTTAAAATACACTTAGCATTGTATCAGATTTGGGCTTATTTCTGCTGTATTTCTGTGATAAAGGTATATAAATTTGACACTGCTGTAGCCAGTGCTATCTGTAGAATCCACAAATGGGGTGTTTCAGTACTTGCCACTTATGTTACAGTGATATTTGCTTTGATAAAATGTGAAAATGATGTGAATGTCACCAGGGATATGGGACGTTTAACTTCTTCTACGTATGCCCGCGATCGGGCATGGGGGAGGCATCACCATGAAGCTGCAGCTGGAGCTTGGGAGGCCACCCACAGGTGGCTACTGCCATGTTGCACCCTGCAATACGGCAGCTCACCTGTGGGTGGCTAGCCATTGTTCCATTTTTTTTTTGGCTCATCTGTCTGCAGCGCAAGTAGGGGTTGCACATGCATAGGCTCAGTACATCCCGGGCTGAATATCAGGATGTGTGGAGTATGCATGGGCATGCCCCGCCACCTGCGCCTCACACATTACTGATGCTGTCCAGCTCATTGGGATTTGTGCCAGATGCAATCCCCATTTGAATATTGCACCGGGGTGCATCAGTGGGTTGCGCATGGCACAACAGTGTTGTGCCATGTGCAACCCTTCTGAATATCCAGGCCAGTGTGTACAAAGAATGTATGCATTGTAATGTGGATCGAAGCTTAAAATGAACATTTTAAGTATTTAATTGCTAATATCTCAGCAACTGCACGACTTAGAAACAAATTTAAATTTCACAAAAAATCTTGATTTTCCTGGCTAGGTTTTGTTATTACATAGCCCACAGGGCTATGCAGCTCACAACAAAAATTCTGCATTTCACACCGTTTTCAAAATACGAGCCCCAACCGGCGCGGCAGACTTCACCATGTTAGCCTGTGGGAAAACATTTCTACTTTGGAGTACTGTAACTTGGCAGCTGTGCAATGTTTTTTCACCAACCTACTGAAAGGCACATCTGTGAGATGTTGGCTATATTTCCTCCAAATTTCAGCTCAAAAGACCAAACCGTTCTTTCACAGCAGGGTGGCAGAGAATTCATATCATTTTGGCCAAGTCTGAAAAAGTAGTGTCTCAATTTGTGGCAATTTTCACAAAATTTTGCAAAAGTGTCGTGCCTGTGACATTACTTTGTGACACTACTGGTTCCAGAAATTTGAAAAACATATTTCTCTGGTGTTTTATCCCAAAATAAAGACATGGCTAGCATCCTCAGTGTTCAACTAGGTGAACACAGAAAGAATTGTGTCCATAGAGGATCCCAAATTTAAATGCCAAGCATTTTTCTGATCACCAACTGAAAACAAAATTGTGGATTTGCGAAAGTACTAGGGCCATTTGTAAAAGTAAAAAGTGCATTTGCGAAAGTGTCGAACCTTTTGTTAACTTTTCCCATTGACTTATAATGGGAAATTGTTTTTTTAATAACTTCTGAACCATCAATATTTTTTCACAAAATCTTCACAAGGCACATCAGGAACCTCGGCCGCATGTTCCCATAAGTGTTACGACCGGTCGCACAAACCATGTGACCTGTAGGTGAGAGCAAAGAAATTGCAAAAAAGTGTAATTGTGTAATTGGTTGTCACTTAATAACTCTGCAGCTGTATATCCAACCGATATGAAACCTGGCAGATCCCAAGATCTACCAGGCCCAGTTGTGCATACCAAATTTCAGGCAAATCCATTAAACGGTGGCAAAGTTATTAAGGTGCAAAATTTGGCCCTCTATATATATATATATATATATATATATAAATATTTATACTGTAGTTAGGGTTGAGGAGCCATTTACATGTTAAACCCCAAATTTTGCACCTTAATAATTTTGCAACCATTTGACGGATATGCCTGAAATTTGGAATACACAATCAAGACCCATACGCCATGGGATCTGCTACGTTTCGTATGGGTCGCATATACAGCTGCAGAGTTATTAAGATATGGTCTGTGCGCGTGTTTACACATTTCTTGAATTTTACTGTTGCTCATACAGGTCGCACGGTTTGTGCGACTAGTCCAAAATCTTCAGGGAACATGCGGCCGGGGTCCCCAATGTGCCTTTTGAAGATTTCGTAAAAGAATATTAAATGGTTCAAAAGTTATTCAAAAAACAAGTTCCCATTATAAGTCAAAGGGAAAAGTTAACAAAAAGTTCGACAGTGTCACAAATGCAGTTTTTACTTTCGTAAATAGCCCTTTTACTGTTGCAAATCCACCATTTTGTTTTCAGTTGGTGATCAGAAAAATGCTTGGCATTTAAAATTGAGACCCTCTAGCAACCTAATTCTTTTTGTATTCACCTAGTCGGACCCTGAGGATGCTAGCCGTGTCTTTATTTTGGGGTAAAACACCCCAGAAATATGTTTTTCAAGTTTCTGAAAAAAGTACTTTCACAAAGTACTGTCACACTTGTGACACTGTTGAAAGAATTTGAGAAAGCATTCGCAAACTTCGACAGTACTTTTCTAGGCTGTGGGAAAATTACATCGATTCTTTGGCACCCTGCTGCAAAAGAACGGTTTAGTGTTTTGGCCTGAAATTTGGAAGCAACGCAGCTGACATCTCACAGATGTGCCATTCAGTGTTTTGTTGAAAAATTATTACATGGCAGAAAAGTTACGGCACTCCAAAGCTGACGCTTTTTCCCATAGGATAACATTATGGCGTTCGACATATTACAGGAATCCTTTGGCGCCCTGCTGCAAAATAACGGTTTGGTATTTGGGGCTGAAATTTGAAGGGAACACACCCAGCATCCCACAGATGTGCCTTTTTGTGGTTTGGTGAAAAAATATTATGGGAAGCCAACATTATGCCACTCCAAACTTCTCTCTTTTTCCTGTAGGATAACATTACGGCGTTCGCCGCGCCTTTCAGGGCTCGTATTTCGGAAACAGTGCGAGATACGGACTTTTAGTCAGAAAAATTCTTAGCCCCCCTGCTAATGGCTAAGTACAAAACTAGTCAGCAAAGTCATAAATCATATGACTTTTAATTTTTTTTCTACGTCCTACGGTTCCTGAGATATAAGCAATTTAGTATTCCAACTCCTCATTTTCTGCTCTGAGAACCATTATTATGCATACATTCTTTGTAATCACTGTCTTTCTTTATACAGCTTTTGGGGAAAACCAGCATGTGCACTTACATAACTATTACCATTACGGTTTTCAGTTGCGGTTCTGTTCCCGTTTCACTTACCGTTCACATCTACGCCACCATGTGCATTACCCTTTGCGTTTTCATTTGTGCTTGCTTTTGCATTGTTTTTAACATTTCTGTCTACACTACTGTTTCTCTTTCTGTTTCGCTTTGCATCACCATGTGCATTACTATTTACGTTTGTGGGCACAATGTTACTTTGTGACAAGACATCATGTGGTGGGCCCTGCACTCCTGCCGCCGCATTACATTCACTATTTCTTGTTATCATTCTCAAAAAGAAGGGAAATTAGAGGCAAAAAATTTGGTTTAATGCATTAGTTAGGGTTGTTGTACAGCAACAAAAGCGAGGAAATTCGGTGTTAGGGTTGAAAGCCCCCCTTGGCCACCCCACCCACACCCCCAACCAGCATCGGGGTGCGCATTATGGTTGTCAGTCCTAACTCTCATGCCATTCTCCCACACCTCTGCTTCTTTACACATGTGATGGGGTGAGAGTTATAGCCGACAACGCTAATGCACAACCCAATGCCGGTTGGGGGTGTGAGCAGGGGGGCCAAGGGGGGCTTTCAACCCTAACACGGAATTTCCTTGCTTTTGTTGGTGTGGAACAACCCTAACTAATGCATTAAATGATTTTTTTCCTCAATATATATATATATATATATATATATATATATATATATATACGGTATATAAAACTGAGGAGCATTCCTTGTTCATTATTTTGTTGGAGACAAAAAGTAGCTATTGTTTTGGAGGTCCTGTGTTGGTTTAAGTACAGAAAGGAATATAAAAGAGGAGGCCTGAGCCTGGGAGGAGGCCTGAGCCTGAAACAAGTAAAACCTTTTTCAGATTCTTTGAAGCTTTAAACATTCCAACAGGCATTTCCTTTTGCACTGGTAGAAGCTATCTTGAAAATGTGAGGCACATAGCATTTTAAATCCATACTTCAGGCACTTTAAACCATTTGTGTACCATTTCTGTGGCTTACACCTTTTGAGGCCTGTAGCATTCAGCACTTTATTTTATACTTATGTCCCTTTATGTCTTATGCACTTCACTTATTATATCTTTTTTATGTACTTTGGTCTTTGGGAAAAAAATAAATAAATGACAGAGGAGAGGAGAAGAGAAGAAACAGAGAACTGAATAAGACAGAATTGTAGGTGGCCAGTCTGCAATGAGAGAGGAAGATAGGGGATAGCTGCAGTAAAGAGGAACAGGGGACGGTGGTGGTTCTTTTCTTTATCCAGCAGGATTCCAAGGGGCAGGAATATTACCCTGTCACATACCTCCCCATCTAAGAGAAAACCAGTACAACTGGTTTTTAGACTTATTCAGACCCCCACCTAGATACCCTTAGTAGGGGAGCCATGAATGGTCTTTCTACCTGTGCCTTATATAACCAAGTACACCTTCAGGTTACATTACATATTCTCTGATAATAGTACATAACAACACTTTGCATTTACTGTACCAAACACTGTACATTCAATTTTCCTGAATACCAGCCCCAAACCCTGACAAAAATCAGCATTTTTATGCTGTGCCTCTGCTCTGTGTTTTATTCTAAACTTAAAGGTTGCAATGAATGATACTATCTCATTATGCGTGGATTATTTTGTTTCATTTGCTGGAGTCAGCATAAAGGATTGTTGTCTGTGACCAACAGAAATTTGTCTCCCCCATAAGTAATACTTAAGTGCCTCGATGGCCCACTTAATCACTAAGCAGTCTTTCTCTATAGTAGAGTAGCAGATTTCTATCTCCTGTAATTTTCTACTACTATATATGATAGGATGCTCTTCCTCATTCACATTTTGAGACAGTACTGCCCCAATCCCATGGGCTGAAGCGTCTGTATGAACTTCAAACAGAAGTTCAAAATTGGGGCTCTGTAAGACTGGTGATGAACACAACAAAGCTTTGATTTTTCTGAATGCTTGGTCACACTCAGGTGGCCAGTGCACCTTTGTGAGGTTGCGCTTTCTGGTGAGCTGTTAGGGGGTCTGGCTATTTTTGCAAAATTAAGCACAAAGCAGTGATAATATCCCGCCAGACCTAGGAAAGTGCTTACCTCTCTTTTGGTAGTGGGGACTGGGCAATTGGCCACTGCCTCTACTTTCCATACATCTGTTTTTACTTGACCTTTTACCAGCATAAATCCAAGGCATTTAATTTCTCTCATTGCAATTGCACATTTGTCAGGTTTTATTGTTAGGTCTGCTTCAGTGATGGTGTTCAAAACAGCTGTCAAATGGTTTACAAGGGCTTCCCAAGTAGGACTGAACACAACAACATCGTCCAGGTATGCGGAGCAATAATCAGTGTGGGGTTCAAAATCCTGTCCATATAACGCTGTAAAGTAGCAGGAGCCCCATGCAGGCCAGACAGCATGGTGACAAATTCAAAAATCCCAATGAGAGTGACAAAAAGCTGTCTTCTTTTGGGATTCTGGTGAAAGGGGTATTTGCCAATATCCCTTTGTTAAATCAAAGGTGGTAATATATTATGCTTTCACCAGCCTATCCACAATATCATATATTCATGGCATAGGGTAGCTATCGAATGATGAGACTGCGTTTAGCTTGCAGAAATCAAGGCAAAGCGAATGACACCTTCAATAACCCCAATAGCAATGGGTGTGGCCCATGCGCTAGTGGTTGGTTGGATTATACCCAGCTGCTTTAGTTTCTCAACCTCAGCAATTACTTCCTCTTTCACTTTTTCAGGCAGGTGATAGGCCTTCTGGTGAAAGAGTTTCATTTGGGGTACCTCAATAACATGTTCAACCCCCCTATGCTATACCCAGTTTATTGGTAAAGGTGGATTGGTATGTTTGTAAGACCATTTGCAAGTCTTCTTACCCTTTTGGGTCTAGATCAGGGACAATTCACCTAGCCCCCCAGGTTTGTCTAACCTTTGGTACACAATTTCCAATTCAGTCCCCTAGGTTTCTGTTCAGATATATAGGGAAGGAGCCTCTGTTTCCTGCCACTTTTTTAGTAGATTGATATGGTATATTTTAATTTTGCCCTGCTTCTGTGGTAAACTAATTTCATTGTTTATGGATCCAGTCCTTTTTAAAACTGTGTAGGGTCCCTGCCATTTAATAATCAGTTTATTGTCACTGGATGGTAATAACAGAAGTAACCTATCTCCCTTCTCCAACTGTTTCTCTTTCAACCCCTGAACATAAAGATTTTTTTGTTCTGTTTGCTTTTGATGGTAATTCTTATGGGTTTGCTGAACATATTTATAGACCCTCTGCCTCAGCTGTGTCATGTAGTCTAATATGAATGTATGTCCAACATCCTTATCAGCCTCCCAGTATTCTTTGACTACATCAAGAGGTCCCCTTGTATTCGTCTCAAACAATAACTCCAAAGGGGAGAACCCAGTGAATGCCTGGGAAACCTTACGGTAAGGACAGAGCAGAAATGGCAATAATGGTCCCAGTCTATACCCTCATCTTGAATGAACTTTTTAGCATCCTTTTCAGAATTTGGTTGAATATCTCCACCAGACCGTCCATCTGGGGATGGTATAGGAAGGTCCAAATGTCTGTTACCCCTAGCAACTAGTACAATTCAGACAGTAATTGTGCACAAAAACTACTTCCTTGATCTGTGAGTACAACCTTAGGAGTACCCATATGGCTAAATAGTTCAGTGAAGACCTCAGCAATCTTTCTGGTGGTTATCATTCTCAGAGGAAGAGCCTCTGGATATTTGGTTACATAATTGCAAACCACTGAGATGTACTTATTGCCTCTAGCACTTTTTTCTAGAGGGGTTACTATGTCAAGAGTAATGCACTCAAACGGGGTTGTAACTAGTGGTAACAGTTGGAGGGGTACTCACTCTCTCTTATCAACTTGGGCTACCTTTTAGCACTGCACACATGAGCAGCAATAGTCTGCCACCTGCTTGTGTATTGAGGGCCAGAAAAACCAGAGCACCAAATGGCTCAAGATATGGTCCCTTCCAGTGTGACTTACCATAGGCAAATTATGAGGGCATTTATTTCACAGGAAGGAGGGCACCAAAATGAGTGGACATGGTTTGAGACTGCAGGGGTGAAACTACAGAGGCAATGTGAGAGGGTGGTTCTTCACTGAGAGGATGAAAGCATGAAATAGGCTTCCAGGGTAGGTGTTGAGGTCCAAAACAGTGTTGGGGTTCAAGAGAGCATGGAACAGGCACATGGGGTTGCAGTGCAGTGGAGGGAGGAGGGAGGAATAGTGTGGGGTTGAGGGGCAGACTAGATGGGCCAGGATGTCCTTTTCTGCTGTTAAGTTTCTATGATTCAATAAGCTAGATCCATAAGTTGCCTAAGAAATTTTTCAGACAGCATTAACTGGTCCACCCATCCCCAGTGTTTACATTAGTACACTCCCTGTACAACAATCATTTTTAATAATATAATGATGCACACCTTGTCCATTTTTTTGCTTCACATTAACCTGCGAAAAGAAAGGGGTTAGTGTAGAGTCCTTTTCATGTTCTTCTTTCATGTTACACCCTTTAAATGTTTTGGCTAAAGGGTCTTGTGATTCTTGTGGAGTACTGTTCCACTCTTTCTTTTCTTTTCTTTGGGTCCTCTTGGTTTTCATGTTTTTTTCCTGGAGCACTGAAAATGTCCTCCTCAAAAGGAAATAGCTCTTGCATTTGTTGTTGCTTTGCTTGAGCCCTTGTTGTGTCTGAAAGTCACTTCTGGGTGTATTAAGGAGATGAAATTGTGTCCTGTGACCACAGGGACTGGCAATTGTGGGACAAGACCTACTGGAAGTGTTCGCATGACACCTTGGATTGTTGGTTAGCAGTGACGGTTGGATGGAAGTGATAGTTCCCATGTATACATACACCAGTACTGGGCCCAGAGGGACTGAGATCATTCAGCAACTCTGATTTCGCTATGGTTTGTTAGCTCCTGGAGTCCATGAGTCCAAGGACTTGGTGCTTCCTAACTTGAACAGTAGTGATATAGTGCCCCAAGTTGACTTGGGCTAGATGAGCTTTACTCTTAAGGCATTTTCAAGCAAGGTGTCCCTTGTTTTGACAGTTTATGGCATATGATTTCTGATAAGGGAATTCTTCCTGGCTTCCCTTCTGATTTACCCTCTGAGGTATCTTTCAGTGGGGTGGTCAGAGACTGAACATGGGTTTTGTTGGTGGTTAGGGTCAGTGCATGGTGCTACCTGCATCTAGAGGGACTAGCTGAGAGGTAGTCTTAAGCTAGGGATATTGTTTTCTATGTGGTTTCGGGCCTATGCTCCTTGACCCATATTTGTAGATCATGGGGGCAAAATCTGAATGAATTTTTCAGTCACCGCCATTTCTACTACTTGTTTTTTTTTTCTTTTTTTTTTTTCTGGCTGAATCCATTTATGGCAACGTTCTTTAAGCCTCACATACGTCTCTCTTTAGGGGAGTCTGACCACTGCTTCTGCAGGGATCTGAACCTCTGTCTGTAGGTTTTAACATTTATATCAAATTTCTTGTTTAACTATGGCATAATTGTCAGCATTATGGCTGTCCATATGACTATAAGCCAACTGTGCTTTACTAGAGAGGTATGGGGCTAATCGGACCACCCATTGTTCCAGGGGCCAGGCACAGGCCCTAGCCACTCTTTCAAAAGTTGTAAGTAAGGCCTCTATATCATCAGAGTCTGTTAACTTTGTCATTTTAATGTCTCTAGGGGTATCAGGAGCCCTTGGCGTTTGGTCTGTGCTTATGGCATGAATAGCTCTCACAGTTTCTACTCATCTCTCTTCCTGGGCTATTATGTCCATCTTCCTTTGCTTATCTAGGGGTAGCTGCTTCAAACATAACCACTGGAGCAACTCACCCAAGTTCTCAAGGCGTGTTTCTGGAGTTTCTTCTTTTTCTTATTCCTCCTCCTCCTCCTCTTTTTCCTCCAGCTTACTGGTGGTGCTCAATGGCTCAGTCTTTGTCCTCAGTCTGTCCCCTAGATCAAGGCCAGGAAGTAGTTTCCTCCCTGCCAGGTCACTCATGGCATTGGTCAATACACTTGTTGTTTGTGGAGAGGGCTTTGGCTTCTCAATTGACTACTCAGCTTCACCTTGTTCATTGGTCCACCTGGGTACCACCACAATACCCACTAGAGCATCTCCCACCCAGTTCAGACACCCTAGTATCCCATAACTGACACCAATTTTGTGGAAATGAGTGGAAAATTAGGTGGACACAATACAAGCACTTATTTCTTTCAACACACCAGGTGGTGTATTTAGAGTTATTTTGTTAAGCAGGCAGTAGTAATATAGCAAACTGAGCGTGTAAAAATAAAAACAAAAAATACCAAATCAAACAGCAGGCAAATCAGCAATAGACTGCTATATAATAGTAACTGTGTTAGCGATACAATAGGTTGCCAAACAATAGGAACTGAAGACAGGAAGTCCTCACACCTCTCTGGTCAGAAGTACTCTGTCATTGCTATCTGAAGTGGCTTGCTACAACCCTTTTTTATACCTGCTTACAGGCTCATGTGACCTTGATCCCATCCCTTTCTGGATTCTAAACTTATATTTTACTGAATACAGGCAGTTTTCACTTTAATTCATAACCATTAACACTTTATTAGCATTATAACAACATTTTAGAGGTAAGAAATACAAAATCACACATACCCCCATAATGCAAAGCAGCATGGGCTGTATATGCAAATCACCACAAACTATTATGCTGGTTCAACTTTAAGCAAAACTAGATAGTGCCAAAAGGCCTCTCATACAATCTGAAAAGCATGCCAAGAGAAATCACAGACATGTGTTTCATCCTACCAGGACTCATCAGTGTGCCTCGTCTGTATGACATCCCAGTGGAATGAATCAGCTACCCTAAGTTGTGATTTTGTATTACCCTGAGTTGTTCTATCTGGGTTGGGTTCTGGTGAGCTCCATAAAAACAAAAACATGCTAAAAGACAAACAACTTTAGTGCACAAGCACTGAGGCAAGGGTTACCCTTTCAGAGGTAAGAACTGTTTTTTAATGTGTATTTATAAAAAAAACAAAAAACTACTTTGTGAATAATTCATGAGGTCCACCTCATTTCCAATGGTCATGCCCATGTCTGTATAAATATGGTGGCTGAAGGGCTGGGTGGCTTCTAAAGGAGACCAGCATTCATGCAGGAAGGAGCAGATCAGGTGGACAGGTAAACTAAGCTGCTTTTACTAGGAGTGTTTAAACTTGCTTTTTTAAGTTTACTTTTTAGATACATATAACAGGAGAATTCCTTGTTCCTTGTTTTGCTGGAGACTAAAAGTAGCTATTGTTTTGGAAGTTCTGTGTTGGTACATGTACAGAAAGGAATGTAAAAGAGGAGACCTGAAGGCTGAAACAAGTAAAAACTTCTCCAAACTCTGTGAAGCTTTAAACATTCCAACAAACATGTCATTTTGCACTGGTAGAAGCTACCTTGAAAATGTGAGGCACACAACATTTTAATTCCACACTTCAGGCACTTTAAACCATTTTATACCATTTCTGTGGCTTATACCTTTTGAGTCCTGTACCACTCCACACTTTATTTTATACATAAGGCCCTTTATATCTTATGCACTTTACTTATTATATTTACTTTATGTACTTTGCACCTTTGGAAAGAAAATAAAATAAAGGGCAGAGAAGAATAGAAGAAATAGAGAACTAAAGAGGATAAAATTGTAGTGACCAGTCTGCAATGAGAGAGGAAGATAGGGGATAGCTGCAGTAAAGAGGAAGGAGGGGTGGTGCTTTTCTTAGTCCATCAGGATTCAAAGGGGCAGGAATATCACCCTGCCACACCCAGAATTACCAGGCTATCTCACTTTTTTTCCTCTGATGAGAGAATACATTAAGTAGAAAATCTTATTCAATTTTATTTATACCACCTTTTTTCTGGAATGTCCTTGGTAAAGTTCCTCTACTTCAGAACATTTTTTTTTGTAATTGATTATCAAGTCTTTAAAACTCTGCAAGCTTTGTGAATTATCTAGAATCACAAGGGAGACTGACTGCTGAAATCTGGACCCAGACAAAGCAGAAAACATGGTTGAATCATCCCACTTAACTGGTCTTCAAGCATTGTTAAATACTTTGGTGACAAAAATTTAGAAGTGTTTTTCATCCTGCCTTGTATATTCAAAGTATTCATTAGAGAGTATTTGGGGAAACATTGATTAATACATATTATGTTAAAAGCAATCACATTTTCCAAGACTCCTTGAACTCACTGCAGAGCAAAAGAGCTGTGGTACATTGAGCTCAGTATAGTGAAAACTAGATGTTTTTTTATGTGTGTTTAAGTTGTAAATAAAAATTTACATATCTGTATTTAATGAAATTCATTCGTGATTGCTGAGGTGAAGTACTATTTGATTGCAATTCCTGCCATTATAAGAGTTGATTTATTGATTCCACCTAAGAGACCTGCCCATTTAAATGTAACTCATTGCTGTTAGGATTTTTTTTGCAATGTCAGCACTAGAGCACAGAGGCAGAACAAAATTGTGTGTTCTCCTTTATTAAGTGGATCCTTGCAGGTTACAAAATGGAAAAAAAGGTAACCATCTTGTCATCTGGAAAAGAATGGACAAAAATGACTGACCACGTAGTAATATCTAATGAAATGAGCATGGACAGGACCACCACTACAAAATTAATACCAAAATCAAGTAGTTCATATCAAATTTTCCCACTGTTGACTCAATGGACAGAAGTTTGTTGGAAAACTCCCATATTTTTTTTTTTTTTAACTTACTCGAAGTAGATATTGAGAGTGTGGTGGCTACTGTTAAAAAGGGAGACACTGAAGATAAAATACTGGGCAATAGTTATTTACTTTTGCCTGGGGAAAGTAGTTCCAGAGGGGACAATATAGCTTCAGAAAAAAAAGACTGAAATGAGAGTGTTACGATCCCTAAAAATAAAATAATGGAAGTCATGCTGGAACTACAGCAAACAATACATCATTTAAAAAGAATCAAAGGAAAATATATAAAAAGTATACAATTGAGTGAGCATCTGAGTAAGCTTGAGGGAACTGTAGTGAAAATTATTATCTAAAGCACTGAACAACATTATTTCCCCACAAAATTTAAGTGAGGAAATAATACGATTGAAATAAAACTAATATGTTGACAACTTTCTTTTGATTGAACAGCTGGTTATTATTAATAAGTATATTGAGATTATGGGAGAGGACATTGAAGTTAATGGTACAAGACTGGATGACATTAATAAAATACTTGATGAACTGGTGTCCAGCAAGGATTCTTCATCTAGGGTTTTTGATATATTTAATTCATCTCCTTTTAATGTTAGACCTGAATTTAGCAATGTTAATATCCTGAAGAGTCCAGTAACTGTTAAAAATAGGGCTGGCAAACCCAGAAATAAAAAAGGAGAAGATAAGTGGGACATATGTAAGCCACAAAATGAGGTAACAGAAACCTACTTGATTATACAGGACAGACTTTGTCAATTGGGAAGGGCACTGAAAAATATTGAGAACAATGGGATTAAGTGTGGTAGTTCTGGTCAAGTTCAGCAAAGTCAGATGAATAAGTTAATAAAGCATTTTGCTGAATTTGATTGTGAGATGGAATTACTGAAACACCAGTTTAAGGAATTTTTGTTGGCATCAGGTTCTCTGAATGAGTCATTCAATTGCCATGCACTAGATCAAAATGTTTTGATAGTTGACATGCAGTCTATGAGAGAGATATCACAAGGGAAAACTGATTACGCCTTGGATATAAATATCAAGATATCTGGTGTAATCACTGGTTGCCTTTAAGAGAAGGTAATCACCCCTTGCCACCTTTTTGAGGTTTATAGGCTATAATAACTGTTAAATTTCTCTGAGACTAATCATACATATCAGATTGCAACATAGGGGGATTTGCATTCCATTTCCAAACAAAAATTATTTTAATAAGATGGACATTAATGCAGTAAAGATCTTGAAACACCAGTTTCACTTAGTCTTACAGGTATGCTACTAGGATACCGCTTGTTGCCTCTGGGTGTTCGTTGCCTCTCTGAACTACAACTCATTCCACACTACATACCCCACCCCTATGGCCACAAACCCCTTTGCCATGAGCTTGGCTGCCGGTGCCACCTGGTGCCATAGCTGGCCAACCCTAACCCTCCCCACTCTTAGTCTCATCATGAATTTACCTCCTATCTGGGTTTGCTGCACTGATTATGTCTCAAAGTTAGATGAGACACTTAATGTACCTGTTCGACTAAACACATTTATCATTGTCTTTACATCAATGTTTGTACCCTATCTTATTTTTGTATCACTGCCAATTATGTTATTTGTTTTCTTTATGACCATGTGTAATGCAGGTCCACCTTGTAAATGATCTTGTTCAATGGAGCTCGCCTGGATAAAGATTTGATTGATTGATTGATGCCTCAGATGGTTAGCGAAAACAAAGTCAGGTGGGTTGGATAGTTATGCAATTGTTTCCAAAATTACTTACAAATAATCTTGGCCAAGAATGGGATTTTAAGTGTCACTTGAAGGGAGCATGAAAGTCAAAGTGATATAATTGCTAAACAAAGATTAGCGGCAGAGAGAATTATGCAAAAATGTGATGTCATGGATAAAATGGGGCTACTTCTGGTAGACTTTAATATGACAGCCCGGACTGTGAAATTTAATAGTTTGAAGTCAAATGAAAGATCAGATAAATACTGTGGACAAAACATGTCAATTCTCTTGGCAAATATGTTTAGACCCTTGCAGGATTTGAAGATTGACAAGAGCAACCTAATGATGGAAAACCAAAGAATGGCATAAATGAAGAAGGGTATTGGAAAGTGGGAGGGTTTTTTATTCCTCTCATAGAATATTGCAGGGCATGAACATAAATCTTTAGATTCTGACTGAATACAATTTGTGAGCAGCTGTGACTTGATCTGTTTTCAGGAAATGTGGCTTGAAAGTGGATGTACTATGAGGCTAAATGGGTATGAGTTATTTTATCACCCTAGGTCCAAGGAGTGTAAATATGGGAGGTGCTCCTGGAGGTTGGCTATCTATATTAAAATAAATTCCTTCACAAATGCATAGAAATATTATGTTTCATCTAACTTTATTATTATCCTATTGAAAAACCAAAAACATAAATTTCTAATAATTAATAGTTATGTACCTCTGAACCGATCCATGTTTTACCAGAATAATATACGGGAGTCCTATATATTGTTAGAGCAAAATATTTACTTTAAGTTCTTTGATGGAGATGTTTTGTTAGTAAGTGTTCTAAATGCTAGGACTGGTGAATTTGATGGCTTAGTTGATAATTCAACACTTGGGTATATAAATACTCTCCCAACAGTCCCCAGCAGAAGTACAACAGATAAAGAGCCTAATAAGGTAGGAATAGCCTTGTTTGCAATATTGAAAGAATGCAGCTTCTACCCCTTGAATGGTAGACCGGCAGGAGAGCTAGAGGGAAATTGTACATATGTAAAATCTGTTAGCATCCCACATCCTGATCTAGTTATTTGGTTAGGACAATTACAGGTTTAGCAAAGCTTCTATATTCCAATAAGGTCAGAAAGTGACCACTTACCACCACTTCTAAGAAGAATTGCTACAGATCAAGGTCCAGAAGTGAGATCAGATGTACCAGTTAGTGTGCTCAAAAGGAATAGGAGAATTATGTGGGACTGTAATTTGGAGGAGCATGTCAGTAATATAATAGAGCAGTGCCTTGCAGCGAAGTATTGGGGCGTTTTTAACAGCTTAGATGTGAACTTATTGTGATTTAAACTCTTTCACCTGTTTGAATTAATAATAGGAAACCTCTATCAAGAGGATATAGCCCCTGGGATACATGAGCAACAGACTGGGTGGTTTGACTCAGATTGTAGGAGATATAAAGCTCTCCTAAGAAAGAGGATTAAATATTCTAACAATAGTAAGGATAAGAATCTTTTCAAGAATCTTAATCAGGAAAGGAAGAAATATAATTGTTTTCTGAAGGAGAATAACATAAAATATTATAATCTACAGTGAGGCAAGATGCTTAAGGATATAAATGAAAAGGACACTAAGGGTTTGTGGAAATTGGCTGTGAAATGAACTAATAGTTATAAATAGAGTGTAAATTCTTATATTCCTGAGACAGTGGGTACAATTCTTCTTGAACATTTTTTTATCCAAATATTGTAAATTTTGTTCTGCCAGAAATTCAAACTTTTGATAAGAGTGGGTTCCCTTTGATAGATAGAAAAGAGGTTTACATGGTAATCAAGTCTTTAAATCTAAGAACAGCACCGGAACCAGATACAATTCCTACTGAGTTTTACCTATGTACTGTAATACCTCACTGTGGTGTAAACCTTTGGTGCTCGTCTATAACAAATGCATTATGCAAGATTGTATCTCAAGTATATAGAAAGGAGCTGAAATAGTTCCTATACACAAAAAAGGTAACATGGCTGATCTGGCCATGTACAGATCAATCAGTCTGTTAGATATAAACCTGAAGATCTTTTCCAAAATTACATTGGAGAGATTACAGTTTCAGATTGATATAACAGAAGGGTTTATTGAATTATAGGCTGGATGTAGGACCAGTTATTCCACTATGGACAATTGTTTCAGTCTGTGGTGTTTGATAGAAAAATATTTCCATCTTAGGAAACAAAATTTATATGCAGTATTTGTAGATTTCCTTTAGCATGTGATTCAATTACAAGGGGTCTATTATAGTCACTCATGAAGAAGCTGGGTATTAACCCACTTCTGATTCATGTAGTTCATAATTTGTATAAGGACACATGGGCTTGTATAAGATCCAGAGTTAGTGGTCAACACTATTTTTTTTTTAATTTACACTTTTTGCTCTACAAGCAGAGTGGGCAGGAACCACACCCTGAGCCACCTGCCTGTGAGCCCAACCACCACCAACCAACCCCAAGATCCCCCATGGCTTGCCTCCCATGGCATGGCCAGGCAGGGAGCTTCCACCCTCCTCGGAGCACAATCCGAATCTGGGGAGGTGGCAGAGTTGGACCAATGGGCTGTATTCGAGGCTTCACAAAACATCCAGCCACCATTTTACATTTTTCTGGTGAACCCCACCCTCCTGACACATGACCGCACATGTGTGGGGGAACATGCATGCCATGATCACTGGCTGCTTGCCCTCCCAGCATACACCACCCCTCAGACTCCACCAGAGGGTGGTCAACAGGCAGGATGACAATCCCACCCTCCCTGAGAGAAGAGAACAGTCCTACAGATGCTCAATCGCCTCTCATCCCTGCCGACCCATGATGGCCCGAGCTCATTCCCAAACCTTGGTGGCTGGCATGGCATGAGTTGTGGTATCCAGCACCATATTCTCTAGCACCACTTGTCCAGCTTCAGTGGTCAACTTTCAAGTTTCATTTCTACAAACAAGAATGTGATGCATGGTTGTGTTTTGGCCACTATCTTTTTCATTTATATATTGACCAATTGCTAAGAGACTTTGAACATCTTGAATTGGACTCTCCAGTAACAAATGATTATTCCTGCCCAGCAATGGTCTATGCAGATGATTTGTTTTTTTTATCCCTATCAAAACAAACATTTGTTAATGTTGAATGTTTGCTGTTGGTATTGCTGTTGTACATGTCTCCCATATTTTTTTCTGTATATTCTTCTGCCTTGCATTTTATGGGTGGGCATTATGATTGGAAACCCTAATGTACCAAGTGTTTGTTGTTATGTTTGCTCCAAATTTTCAACATGGGCTTGTTGGGATCACACCTCATGAACAATGGCAGTATAATTTTGTTACTCAAACTTAAAAGGTGATTTTGCATAATGAGTGTGCCATTCAGTGCCACAGGTGTAAAAAAACTCATTTTGGGAAGGATGTGGAAAGTTATAGCTCTACTGTTCATAAGAAAGTGTGAAGAAATGTCAATGTTGAAAATCTGGAGTGAAAATATGAAAAAGCTGTGAAGTTACGAGTGTGCAAAGAAACTGCACAACCCACACTCATAACACAGTCATTTCTGGAATGTTTTCACCAAATTTTCATCATAGCCTTTTTGGGACCTCCCCTTGTGAACAGTGGCACTGGAATTTTGTTAATCTGTCCCGAAAGTTGATTTTGCACAGTGACCATGCCATTCTGTGCCACTGGTGCAAAAACACATTTTGGGAAGGATGCAAAAAAATGATGGCTGTACTACTCATAAAGCGGTGTGAAAAAATGGCAATGTTGGAAATTTGGAGAGAAAATCTTAAAAATTGATGATGTTATGCACCCCACCTTATGAACAGTGATACTGTCATTTCAATAATTGTTCCTGAAGGGTGATTCCATGCAGCAACTGCAAAATCACCTTTTGGGACTGAGAAGTGAAATGACAGTGACAGTGTTCATGAGGTGGGGTCTCAAGAACCCCATGTTGAAAATTTGGGACCAAAACTCCCAAAAATGGCTGAGGTATCAACCTAAATTGACCCCCCCATTCACTGCTATTATAGGACTTACCATCATTTCTTCATTACTAGTAGTAGATTCTAACGTTTGCCTCCAAATAAACCAATGACCTTTTAATTTGTTTGGTCCAAAAATTGATTTCTTCTTTGGTCTTTAAAGAAAGCAGATATGTTCCTTGTCCACCAAAGATCACTGCTCCTGACCTCCAGAGGTAAGTATGGGTGGGGAGTGATGGGAAGAGGGGTGCGCAGAGGGAGGGTGTGGGTTTGGAAAGGGGGCTGGCAGAAATGATGAGGGACCATTTTCTCTTTTTTGAGGTTTAAAAAAAATTATGGGTCTGTTTTCTCTTTTACAGGTAATTTGGTAAACTATTTATGGATTTCAGCACACTGGGGAGGGATCCCAGTGTGCCAGAATACTGGAGAGGATCAAGGGTGGATCAATGCCGACCCAGGGATTGAGTACCCCGAGGTTGGAGAATATAGGGGTTTGACAGGGGCACTTCTGACACAGGTAGTGGGCATCCCAGTGTTGAAAACACTACAGGCAGTTTTTGGCACACTGGGGTGGGCTTCCAATATGCTACATTAATGGATGGGTGGGATACAAGCTGATACTGGGATTGAGCAACCTGATGTTGGCAGGCAGGGGGAAACTGCTATTGTGATCAATTGCAATTCTGTTCTGGTGCTGAATACTCCCAGCCTATACAGAGTGTAGGCTGTGGCCTGCTTTATACAAGTGGGAGAAACAATGGAAACAGAGACAGCGGGGACATGGAGGAGGCAGGCAAGAAAACGCCTCATCCCTCTTTTCAGGCAGGAACCAGTGGGGTGGCGAGGAGGAGGTGTCATGATGCAAACAGCTGTTTGCTCTGCAGTGACCTGCAGATGAAAGGTAAAAGCCTGTTACATGATTGGTGCAGCTTTTTCTTTTCAAGTGTAGACCACTTCAGGCAAGACAGAGTCAGGACCAGCCTGGCTTATGATTGGTGCAATACTGTCAAGTTCCTTGCAAAGCAATCTGCATTGGACAGACAGTGTCACACCCCCTCAAAGTCTATTATACAAAGGAGTTCACAGTGCATGCATGAACTCAAAAAGATCTACAGAAGAAACCAAATATGCTAAACATAAAAGTAATGGAATTAAGGTTGAAGATAAACCATACTAAAAAGTCATGATTTTTGGACCAAACAAATTAAAAGGTCATTGGTTTATTGGGAGGCAAAGGCTAGAACCCACTACTAGTTATGTATATTTGGGTTTGACTTTTACATTAAATGGCTATTGGACAAAACATGTCTCTAAAATTATGGAAGGCACTAAGAAAATGGTTCTTAGTCTAAGGAAGTTTAACCACAGTATGCTTGTGGTGGGTATACTATGAGACCTTTAGTTGATATAATTATAGTCAAAGGTCCTTATCTTGAGAACTGGAAAGAACTGGATAAGTCTGGAATTACAGAACTTCTTTTATACACAAAAGATGACTGGACCATTAAGGGATTAGTACATTATTTTCCTACAGTCAATATAGCCATGGGAAAAATATTGCTAAATTATTTCCTTGAACCCAGTTAGATTGGATCTCATTAGATGTACGCTTTTTATACTGCTATGATGTCTTATGACTATTGTCATGATTATGGGTTCTAAAAATATATGATGCAAGGTGCTACTATTAATAATTGTTTCTAACATTGTTACTTTATATGCTTAAGTCATTATTTTTGGCTGTAATATTGTTTGTATCATATTTATTTATTTTTGCAAAAGATATACTATGGACAAACAAAAAAGACTAATAGTACACAATATTACCTTAGGAAGGAACCCAAGGGACAACTTTTTTATGGCCCATTTACGGTCCTTTTTCCAATTTGGAATAGTGATTACAGGTGGCAATAATCTTATTAGAGGTGTACGTAATCAGACCAGAACCCACTGGAATCCTATTTAAATTTGTATAATGCAGAATTAGCTAAAGTAATTCCCTTTGATTGTTCCTTTTTTAACTTTAAACAACCCTTGAATGCTAAAGCTGTCATCAATTAATACCTGTTGCGTACTGCCTAAAATGGATCAACTCCATGTATGGGTGACTCAACATAACTCAGATGTGCTCTCCCTGGTGGAAACCTGGCTCTCCCTGATGATCTTGGACTCTGTCATAACACTACCTGGGTATACCCTATTCAGGAAGGACAGGTTAGGAAAATGGGGTGAAGGCTGTATAATTTATATCAGTAACAACTCCCAGGGCCACACTCTCCCACAAATAGAAACCAAAAAAAATGCCCAGGTTCTTGCAATTTGACTAGTATTTGGTGACCAAAGCAAATCCCTCATGGTACTAACAGTCTACATTCCACTCAAAGAGCAGTTTCGTGTTTTTTCCAGACTTATTGACAATTTAAAGAGTATGTGTCAAAACATAGAAGTTGTTATTCTGGGAGACATCAATATCAATTGACTGCCCCAAGAGGCTGCTCTTTATAAGGACAACCTCACCAGCATTAACATCTCCCAAATGGTGATCTTTCCTACTAGAATCAACTACCAAACTGGATTGGAAGCACTACTTGATTGGATCCTCACAAACTGCCCAGATGCAGTGGTTGCTACAGATAAGCTCATCAGAAATATGGTATTTCCGGCAGGTGTGGTACACAGAATGGTATACCGAGGGCATTCTGAGCGGTATACCATGCTGCACCAAGTAATGCCTTGTTAAGGGGTCGGTAATGCTTAAGTGCTGAGTTCAAAATGAATTGCATTACCATTATCAATATCTTAAATGTGCTAGGTTGCACTGTTTTTAATACATTTTATCTGGTTCACTTGCATTTTTCCTCTAGGTGTCCCCACAGTACACACAATTCCCCTCACTATTACAGGTGTGAAAGACATGCAGAGTAGAAACTGACATGTTGTCGGCAACTCCCAAATGACTGCTTTATTTTTTTTTAAGCTGATGTGATGTGTGAAAAAAGCAGACAAGCAACAAGTGCTAGGGATGGCTCCCCCCACATGAATCCTTACTGACAAAGTACCACGGGTGCTGTCCATATGGTGCACAGCATTTATTCAGTACTGTCCATTTAGGCATAATAAAAGTAAAGCTAGCCAGTCTTCAAAAATACTACAGTACTTGTATTGCTAATTGTAGTATGGTGGAAGGCACCTTAGTGATGTGCTCCAGCAACAGATAGCTTTATATAGCACCTACTGAATGCATAAAACAGAATATACTGTACAGTACCTATTGAATGCACAATTGAAGTTTATGCCTGTTCTATATGGAGCTGATTTGACCAGAAAAGTTAGAGGAAAGAAGACTAGGAGAAAGCAGGAAGATGTTTTTATGTAAGCTTGCATGAAATCCAGTAACACCAATTGCACCGAGGTTCCAACAGTTTTGTTAGCAGTCAGTTTAGAGGTAATTGAGATTTTTCCTGCCACTCTTTGCTATTGCTTGAAAAATAAAATACCATCTGATACAATACATTTCTTTAAAAAAATTGGTAATTCATTTTCACCAGTATTATAGTTTCTACAGAGAGTTTCTGTTTGACATAATTAAAGTGGTGGAACTAAAACCTTTGTTGTGACTATCATGCTGCATGTTCACTCCTTCCCCTGAGAAATTGAGCTGTTCCCACTGAGCACCAAAACACATGATCAAGGGAACAGCTAGTCTCTTACAGAGATATTCATTCTGTCTCCAAGTGCTGATAAATATCAAATGATCATAAGCAATTGTGGGAGGCAAACTATGGTGTCCAAGTAGGCATCTCTTGTTAAATTACCAATAGTAACTGAATGTTACTGTTTGTAAGAGTGCCCACTTCTCCATGAAATTTGGTGATACACACTGAGCATCAAGATCAGCTTTCAGGGGAACAACTGTTGTTGCACCCAGTTTGTCTTTTTCCCTTATCGTTGTCTGATCCTTTTTTGTTTTTTTAGCAGCTCTTGGTAGTGGAGTCCAATTATGATTTCATTTTCAGTCTCATAAAATAAAAAATTATTACTCATTTAATTTTATTTCTATCCACAAAAATGACAATGCAGGACTGGGCTAAGTGAAGGGAATTTTTAAAAGAAATCAGCTGTTTCCTTGACAGCTCGTCTTGCTGCTCAGCAGGCACCACCGAATTTTACTGGGGAGGGCATGATCAGGAACTTCTTTCAATAATAGTAAGAGATTACTATACACTGCTTGTCAAGACAAAGGTTTTAATACCACCACTTTCACTATAACAAAGAGACTGTGTCTTGAGGAAGTATAGAATTGGCAAAAATTACTGACCCCTTTTCTTTAAACCACATTCACAGGAACGGGTGGCAGAGAAATACTACAGTACACATGGAGAGACAACAGCTGTTACTTTCACAGCTTACATATTCTCATACAAGTTTGAGAACCACTGCAGTGCACCATTATGCTTGTGAATGCACATAAAATGTCTAATGACATCACTACACTCATAGCAGCTGTGTAGTGGGTGCCAGCTCATGCAGCCTGAGTCAGTTTTCTGTAACTGATGGCATACTGACATGGGCTTCACAGTACCAGTTGTTCTGAAGAAATATTCATGGGCATGTCTTCAGTGAGTCAGAAATGAATGCAGTCATACTTATTAGAGGAAAAGTACAAAATAAACCACAGGCTCCAACAGGGGGAAAGTATTTCTTCATTTAAATTCATATACAGTCCATACAAAAAATAATAAAGACAAAAAAAATGTGAAAACCTGCTTTTTATCAGGCACCATTATCTACAGATCTCAGAAAGAATGAGGTGGGAGACCTAAAGGTTGTACCCTGGTTCAAGGTATGTTACAAGCCAAATTCATTATCATCATTAAGAAATGCTGTCTGATATTTTTAGCACCACAAGGATTGCTGCCAGTGGATGAATGCTGATTACTGTGCACAATTTACATTTTAATGGGATTTTAATAGAAACACATCAATTTAAATTACTCAATGTTTATTGCTAAAATACCAACCTAAAACTGTAGCAAAATCTCACTTCAAAGATTCAATCCAAAAATAATTAAAGAACTGGGGGTATACCTAGCATAACAAACACATCTCTCTGCACCACAAAGGTACTGTACCACACAGCAACTCATGCTTATTCCTAATTAAGCTGATTACTGATGAGTGACTGGATACATAACCAGTAGACAACAGAAGAACCATGGAGAAATTGCAAAAAGTAAAATACTTCTTAGAATACACAACACCAGGGTAAAACACCACATAGGGCCTATAACCACCTTGGGCTCCCAAAAGACAAGGGAGGCCTCAAATTCCCAAACTTCCTTATGTATTATTTTGCAAGTCACATAGTAAAATATGCTAGATGGCCTAGGATAGAGACCACTCTGAACACTTCCCAGTAAACTCCCTTATGGCTTCAAATTGAGAGGCACTTGATTGAAAGGAATGGAACCTCCCTAGATAGTTTGTATTTTGTATCAGCTAAATGTCTTCCAAAATCACTTTGGGATTCAGTTATTTTCACATCCCTGAGAATACATATGCAAGTCTGCAGGGTGTTGTATTACTTCAATACATTAGATGTCTCCCAACAGATTTACTGAAATCCAAATTTTAAATTGGGTGGCCTTATATTGAACCCCAATAATATACCTTCTCTTGAAGGGAGTACAGTCCTTGACCTGCTTTCCAATGGATATATATTACAGAGACATGAGCTGCTGGCACATTTCAATATGCCAGTCCAGTACATTTTTAAAATTTTCCAAATTCACCAATTGTTAATTGCCTGGTTTGCCATCCTTCAGATGAGACATTAAACCGAGGTCCCTTCTTCCCATCCTGGTGTTGTCCTGGTGGGTGTCCAGGTGGAAGTAAAAGAACCCAGGACACTCTTCACAAAGAGTAGGGAACATTCCTGGTGTCCTGTCCAACATTCCCCTTCCCATAAACCAGTTCATGCAATTATCCAGGCTGTGTGTGGGTGATGATGTGCGATATGGCCGCCACCACACATTCAGTCACTTCACTACCAGTCTAGCATTGCTTGTAAAGCGCTTTGGATGTATGAAAAGCGCTATATAAATGCAGATTCTTCTTCTTCTTCTTCTTCTTCTTGGCCTGACACCATGGAATACTAACCAGAAAGAATGCCTCCATTTGTACAAACACTGGTGTGGAAACGCCATTCGGTCTCCTAGTTGTCTTCTGCCTTAATTATTAAAGTCTGCCCAGAGGTGACAGGTGTCAGGAGGTCTAAACCTCACTCTCAGGTTCTTGGCAATAATGGGAGTGCAAGGAATCACAGACACATTGCATAAGAGTAATAAAGCTTGTTTATTACTACCAAAAGGAACATCACAGTTGTCCTAAACAGTTCTTACCATTAGGAACTGGGAGCCAATGCTATGCGTTCCCTATACCTCAAGGAATCTCTGTATCTCCTGGGGTCTCTGAGGTAGATGACATAATATCTTACATTATATACCTAAGATACTGTAATTGCCGCAGTTACTGTAAGATATAAATATTTTTTGTTACAGAGATGACTAAATTAGGAGCGGCTCTTCAGTCCTAGATAACATTATACAATTTTGTTATAGTCATCACTTTGTGGAAACAAAGAAGTACAGTTTGTACATAGCTATGTAGTAATACAAATCATCAGAAGATTGCTATGCCGACTCATATATCATAACACTGCATCCTAGCATCTTGTAAGCAAGAAATAAATGCGTATATTAGATAGTAAAGTGTATAGCAATTGTATGCATACATACCCTGACATCTACTCTTATAAGGTAGATTCTCTTAGCCCTATATGTTAGTATAACATATACCGAAATGCTAGCTGTCTGCAGTGTACTTCTGGGAGTACCAATTAGGGTGCATGGACCTCGTGTAACATTCCCCCCCTTGTTTGCCTCACAAGGGGCAACACAAGCAAGAGCAGGGAAGTAGAGAGAGAGAGCAGGCGTCATTTACAGACCCATCATGAGCCCTGTAAAGGAATTCCAGCTGCTCATGGTGTTGGTGGAGTGTGCGCTGAAGGCAGCAAAGCATAATAAGAAGGAAAAATATTAAAAATGCTTGTATAATAACAAAACCTTTAAAGGTAATCTCTAACCTAGTATTAGTAAGTGTACTATTAAAATCACCACTATTAATAAGGTCAAATACCGCTTCACTTGCTTTGGAGATATTATTGCTGATATGGATGAGATGGGTGTCTGTCTTGTCTAAAAGTGACTTCAGAGTTAAATTCAAGGGATCAATGTGTACATTGAAGAAGGGTAAGTACTCTGAAAGAGTAAGCAGATAATCAGGGTTACCATCAATGATATCAGGTTCCATAAGTGGGACAAGTGGGACAAGGGTAATAACTGTGTGCCCAAAAATAGTCATCTGATGAGGGACAAAGCAAAAATTAGAATCATTAATATTACATGTCTTGCCACCATATGTAAACTGTTTAAAATGTGTTACCACACAATATTCACCATCCAAATTATATTGCACTTTAACAGTAGGTAGTCTCCATGTTTGGAGTTGTACTGGGCAAGTATAAGTCTGTTTGAAAATCCATGTTGACAGGTGATGAACCTCCTTCCAGTAAGAATGGTACAAGTGAGAAGCATCTGGAGCAGATGTTGAGTCCTGGTATTCTGTGCCATTGGTGGTGATGTCATCGTCCATGGAAAAGGACCAATTGATACTGTGTGTGGAATATCCACATACAGGTTTAGTAACATCAAATATGTCACATCAAAACAAATAAATATACCCTTTCATAGCACAAAAGTCCATGTGCAGTGAGACCCATGCATCCAGAAGAGGGTGGAAAACCAGAAGAGGAGGCAAGTTGAGGCATTTTCTGTAGATGTCTTCATCAAGGTGCCCAATGGAGTGTACAGATGCTAGTTTATCAAATATAACTGCGTCGGGATCAAAACATAGTAAAGAAACAGTAAAAGACACAAACATATTATCCTTAATGGAACTTTTCTTAGAAATTAAGCAAGGATCAGTATTGGGGTGCCTGGTCACAAATCCCAAATTCCTAGCAGTAGAAACAGGAATAGAAACAGACTGTAATATACTCATGGCAACACAGTTAGGGGATTTGCAATGAAGGCAATACCATTTAGAGATGCGTCTGTCATGAATGATATCAGGAATTCTCCCAGATTTGAGATCACAGAAGAGATTACTGATGGTAGTGATTATGTATGATCCATATGTGGAACATAATATTTCATGGGTGATGTATTGCTTATCTGCTTCCTTATTGTTTTGGGCAATAAGGGCATTAATCTTGTCTTTAGAATCTGTAAATGCCTTAGCAATGTTGTGGCCATCCACGCCATGTAATAAGGGGGGTATGATGTCATTGATCATACCAGTTTCAAACTTTTGTGATTGTGCTTTGATAGTAGCAATGTCCGCTTTTTTCCAGATAGACATTGCAGTGCCAAAAACACCAGTGACATTGCCTGTGGCACCAGTGGCATCAGATGTGTCACGTGTGTTTCTTTTATGACTTTGATCATCTTGCTGAGAAACAGGTTTTCTCTTCAAATTGCCTCTATGCTTGGTGGTATGTACCCCAGCAATAGGGTCTTGGTTATGAATCTGTAAAGCTGCTATGCTATCAAGTAACAAAGTACTATAAAACAATGATGTGTTAGTAGTATGACACATACCAAATTCTTTCATATTCCATTAAGCCAAGTTAACAAAACAGGTATATGCGTGTATTGTAAATTGTTAATCAATGAGCCAGGTAAAGCAGTGGCTGTAAGACCACTGTAAGGGTCACGGGCTTGTTTTGGACATTCCAAAAGTTGTTTCTCTGTAGGGGGTAACACAGATAGATTCATGGCAGCTGAGGCCATGTTGTGTACAGCACAAAATTTCCTGGCAGAGTCTTTAAAAATGAGTCACAATATGAGGGGTCAATAAAAGCAGTAATATTGTATAAACCAGAATGTCTAAGAGAGGTCTGGTGCAAGGTCAAGGAACCATTAGGAGATAATTTAGTGTTGGGACATACATGGAAAGTTTCTTTGGACAGTTTGACCATGGGGAGTATTTGTCCTTGAGAAATGGTTTGCCATTCAATTTGCAGGGTAAATTTATTAGGAGCAACAACCGAGGCCGTGAGGCAGGCATCTGAACCTTCCTGAAGGTTAATCAAATTGTCTGGGACATTGATGGAGACTCCCTCTGAGGTAGTTGCAGGTGTATCAAGATGATGAAGGATGTGCTTTACTGTGCCTTGGATGGAGGGGATAACTACTGAGATGAGGGGAAAATGGAACAAGATAGCCATCTTGTCAGTGTATCTGAAAGGAAAGCTAAACCTTAGCAGATTAGTACTATTTCTCCCAATGGGGTGATGAAAAGTAATTATACTCCTTTATACAGTTTCAACTGGTTTGTATGTAACCAATTGTCAGTCAGTTTGTTGTTTTGCATGAGTCTAACTTGATAATCTGCTGGACTGAGCATGTTGACAGTTGGGTAGGATCCTTCCCACTTCTTGGAGAAAGAGTGTGTTGGATGTGCAAATCTGAGAACCATTACCTGATCTTCAACTTGCCAATCCACTTCTTGTGTGTGTTTGTCAAACTGAATTTTGGACTGTAGCTGGGACTTGCCCATGCACTTTGCTGTATACAAATGAGTGTGTATTAGATCTTTTTTCAACTTTTCGAGATACTGGTCCACAGAAACATGGTCTCCGGTGGGAGTCTGCAGGTCAAACAACAAGTGTTCAGGTAATCTCATACTTCTACCAGTCATCACCTCAAAGGATGTCAACTGGGTGGTGGCTGAGGGTGTGCCCCTAATTGCCATAAGGAGTAATGGCAGTAGGGAATCCCAGTCCTTGGGATTGTCCTCAATGAATTTGGAAAGCATTTGCTTAATCCGTCTGTTGGCCCTCTTTACTTGACCTGATGATTGTGGGTGGTATGCTATGTGGAACTTCTGATGAACTCCAAGGAGTTCAAGGACTTCTTTCATCAACTCACCTGTAAAGCTGGTTTCTTTGTCTGAGTCAACCTGTTATGCCTGGGTTATGCCCTCTGTCATCCCACATACACCTCACACTGTATTCCTGGTCTATTGTACTGTGATACTGCTATTTTGCACTAACATATAGATATAGGCATCCATCATATAAGCTTGTGTGCTAGGAATGTGTTTTGCTGCTCATATATGCCAATGTTTACGCCATTTCATAGGATTATATCATGCATGACTGTTATACCTCACTATAATGCATTATGTTTGTGTTTTACATATATTTCATATATAATCTACCTAATCACTGATAAGATGACTCTGAGGGATCATCAGTGATTATTGTATACTTATATTCTCAAATGTAGTGTGTGTTTTACACTCAGACAGACATGACACATGTAATAGAGCTCTGTCAACACTTTTCTTTGTCTCATTAGAGAGAAATCCTTTTTTATGCCTTATATTATACATAAGCAAGAAATGCCATGTGTAGTTTGAACCCCTCAGCATTTCTTTTGTCCAAGCTATAATGCAAACGGAAGCATATTATTTGTCTCATATGATACTCATTAGTAATTCTGTCTCCTAAGTCATTATCCAATGCATACCGTTTCTCATATCTGTAACTATGAGGTAATCTCTGTTACTATACTGTTATCTGTAGTGTATAGTCTTCTGCAACCTACTGTAGCTCCTCTAGGAGTGCGGGGAGAGAGAACAAGATCTTGGAGAACTTGAGATCCTACAATCCTGGAGATTATGTAGATTCTTCTGGAGAGTAGTGAGAAACCCATCTCCCTTGTGATTTTCTTTGTCACATGCTTAGCATAAGTAGTCTAATAAACATTTATTAGTACTCCTGTTTGTTTACAAATGTTTCTTGACAGACTCTGAAGACACAAGAATCTGTAGTGTCAGTTTTATTGTTTTTACTCTACTATCTGAAATTGTTTTTGTAACATAAATGGCAACTGCAAACAGAGTCTGGGTGTTTGCCAAGTTTCATTTTAATTTCCTCTGTAAATTAAAACATTAGTTGAGAAATCTCCAATAACAAGCAGCTGAGAGTGTCTTCTGTTTAACTTTTTGGTCTGTTGTGTGTACCACAGTGCAGACAAACACTCTCTTGGCAGATATTCAATATCTGTGTAATGAGTTGTTTTATTTTTTTTCCTCTTTTGTATAGGGAACTGAACAGACAGATAAACTGCTTTCATTTGTGGTTTCAAGTCCTAATGGGCATTTACTCATCTATGTGTCCACATACACCAAATGCTGTTTGTGTCCTTTCATGAACTTTGGTTGCAAACAAAGTTTTTGATAAAGAGACAGCTAAGGGTTTCTAATCTTAAAAGACATGTCTAAAAATATCAGTACTGAATTGAGGCTAGATGCCTCAACATGCAAAACTGCTTATGGTGGTTGGTCTGATTTTGCTGAGCCAGCAGAATCCAATGGTAACCCTTTCAGGGAAATCATTGCCCATTATGGGGAATTGAAAAATGGTACCAAAAGAGTTGATCATAAAGGATTATTAATTGCAACATTGTTTAAATGTTTTAATGCTGTTCTAAATAAACTGTTTTGTAATCTGAGTATGTTGCTTGCAAAATGGAGAATGCTGCTTGCAAACAGGAAATTAGTCTGAAAAAGGCTTCTCATAAAGAAAGGATAGATGGACTGCAGTCTCAGCTGCAGTCTCTCCATCAAGAAAATGAGTTTCTTTTTAATGACAGAAGCAGAAAAGACCTGCATGCCTTAAGAGATAATGCTGAAAAGGCAAGACTTATTCGAAAAAAGTGTTTCAAATGAATGGTATTCTGGCTAGTAACACTGAGTTCTTACATTTTGGAAAAAAGGAACTTAGGGATGATAAGTCTGAAGTAACTACTGAAAGAGTTAACGTGCTGCTGTTTCAACACCAGACCTTGACCGAACAGTGTGAATTATTATGTTTTCAGTACAGCAGACTTGATATAAATGTTTTGAATCTAAACTGTAATACAGCTTCTGTTGATGAAAGGCAAAATTTTACAAAATGAGAATGTGTTACAATCTAAAAACAATGCACTTTATAGCATGTTAAATCCTGTATCTAAGCAGTTAGAATGTAGGAGTAAAATGTCAGATATGGCAAACTTGTGCCATCAGCCAGAGGTATTGGCAGGGCATAATACCTTAATGCCCATAGACCTTGGCTATTCTCATGTTGAAGAGTTTGATTTTGAACACTCACAGTATGCTGTGGGTTGGACTAGAACAAAGGCTAGCCACTTGTTTTTCTGTGATTCACAAAGTGGAGAATTGTTAGAGTCTCAAAATGGTGGACACACGTTATCAGGATGCATTCTCATACAATCCCCAAGATGGACACTTATGGTCATCAATCCTAGAAGTTAGACTTGATCTGGACTCCTGTTTACATTTTATTGATAATCAGGAATTTTGCATCAAATTTATATGGCAATAAAAGCCATTAGACCTTAAGGTTTTACTCAATGATGTCCCATAATTTGTGACACTTAATACTGAGTGCCCAAAATACAACCCTGGCCCAACCAGTGGTCTAATAACCACTTCCCAACAAGGTACCCTAGTTAATAATGTGCAGTTCAATGCACATCCCAATGATTTTAAATCTCACCCTTTAAACTTGGAGTGATTTGTTTTATGTTTCACAACAAACATTTCCCTTTTTTTAAAAAATGTGTTTGGATACCCTGGCAGCATACCAGGTACTCAGTAATGACCCCCTACACAGGGACTGATAGCACGCACACACACACACACAGGATGTTCACATCCTGACCACTAGTGGTACATCTTATAACAGTAAACCTACCCAAACGGACTAGGCATTTTTTTTTTATTTTAAAAAAAACAAACACATGTTTAGACACAGGCTTATTTGGCTCTGACATATCTATTTGAAATAGGGCTGATAAAGCCATTATTCAAGCAGATATGTTAAAGGGTCATGATAGTATGAAATATAATATCATACCCCCCCACCGCATGGTATATATGGATTTGCTCATAAAGAGTGATTTATATTTACAATATTAAGGATACTGTGAAGAGGTTTGACCTGACAAATGTTCATATTAATGAATTAATTTCTGCTCACATTAAGAAAGCAGACAAACATCACATAGCTTGGAAAGTCCTTTGCACTGCCTACAGCTATTATGTTCATACAACTCTTTGGTTATCTCTTCTGGGATCTGGAATTAGGACATATCCTTGATCTCATACATGACAGATGTATGGCTCAGTGGCATTGCCACATTATGACCTTCTATTGCATGTGTTAAATGTTTATATGAATTTAGCACTATTCCCTTGTCAATGGCAAGGAACCTTAGGTATGTCACCACACACATCAGTATTGCTCCATGTTTTGAAATATATTCCTGCACAATCCAGGAAGCCATGTTTGTGACTCTCACAGAGTCATTGCTGCATCTTCATCCAGCAACATCCATATCTGATCATCTGGCAACTGTCCATTCTATTAATCATCTTGATGGGAACTTTTATTGTAAAAGGTTGAAACTACCTCCTTTACTTGTTTATCATGAGGCCTTGGAATCATGACTGACTCTGGACTTTGATTGTTATGCCTGAAAGGAACACCACCTTTTATGCAGATGTGACATCTTTCAACTTGTCTTAACAACTTGTGAATACAGGCCAAATAATTGAAATTAGGCTTCCACTTGTGAACGTTCAAATAAATGGTATTTTGTCCAGCAAATTAAGATTCTACAATCAAGCTTATTGTTATGCATACTATGAAGCAAGTCTGTGGTGGGGACAACCCCTTAACTTTACAAGAATACTCTTTTTCATTTGATCTACAATCAAGAAATCCATTTTCTTCACTGCTTGTTTTCCAATCCTGGCTGGCACCTCATACAAACTGAGTACTGTCATAAACCGTTACACTTTGTGCAGCCATGTGATAATCTTCCACGGACCACAGTTGTTCCATTTTAAAACTCAATGTGCAGTCGAATGCACCCCTGCTGAGGCCTCTGAAAATACTGCTGCCTCCTGAACATTTGGATCTACCTTTGGAAAATCTGAATGCATCAGATTTGAACTATGAATTTTCATCTAACACTTGAAGAAACCCTGGATTTATCCCTGGAACTGTTTGTAGTTTATATCTTGTGGACATTGACATTTTGAGTCCTGTTTGACTTACCAACTGAAAAATGCCATTCTTCAAGGTGGTATATTCTGCTGATGTGGAACATTTTGTGATGACCAGCTATACATTCTTCAGATATAGACTAAAAGTTATGAACTCTCCTAACTTCTGTTTTGACTTCCTAAACAGGAAATAAGTATACAGTAACATGCCCATTTCCATCCCAGAACCAGATACCATTAAGTCTAGTCCTAACTATCTTAATGCTTTATCTCAATTTTTTTAAACTTATTTTTAATATCCATACAGGCAACTTAAGTTTGTTTCTTCAATTTCTTCCCAATAGGTCAGATACACACCTGATACATATCAGTATTTTCTGATTGTTTTGATATTGGAAAACCCCATTGTGAAGTTTAATTCAATATGTTTATAGTAATACAAGGTTTACTAAAATTTTTCCTTATGATTACATTGTGTCTTTTAAGGAAAACCCTGAAACACCTCTGTGACCAGTTAAACTTCCTCTATCAGGCTTGTGCCTCGGGCCTGTAGATGAATGGTGCAAGAGGGGACTGTTACACCTGGGTTATGCCCCCTATCATCCCACATACACCTCAAATACACCTCACATTGTATTCCTAGTCTATTGTACTGTGATACTGCTATTTTACACTAACATATAGATTTCAGCACCCATCATATAAGCATGAGTGCCAGGAATGTGCTTTGCTGCTCATATATGCCAATGTTTATATCCTTTCATAGGATTATATTATGAATGACTATTATACCTCGCTATAAGGTATTATGTTTGTATTTTACATATATTTCATATATAATCTACCTAATCACTGATAAGATGACTCTGAAGGATCATCAGTGATTATTGTATACTTATATTCTCATACAATTATATGTAGTGTGTGTTTTACACTCAGTCAGATATGCTACATGTAATAGAGCCCTGTCAGCACTTCTCTTTGTCTCATTAGAGAGAGAAATCCTTTGCTATGTCTTATGTTATACATAAGCAAGAAATGCCATGTGTAGTTTGAACCCCTCAGCATTTATTTTGTCCAATCTATAATGCAAACGGAAGCATGCTATTTGTCTCATATGATAGTCATTAGTAATTCTGTTTCCTAAGTCATTATCTAATACATATTGTTTCTCATATCTGTAACTATGAGGTAATCTCTGTTGCTATGCTGTTATCTGTAGTATATAGTATTCTGCAACCTATTGTAGCTCCTCTAGGAGAGCGGGGAGAGAGAACAAGATCTTGGAGAACTTAAGATCCTACAATCCTGGAGATTATGTACATTCTTCAGGAGAGAGGTGAGAAACCCATCTCCCTTGTGATTTTCTTTGTCACATGCTTGGTGTAAGTAGTCTAATAAACATTTATTTGTACTCTTGCTTGTTTATGAATGTTTCTTGGCAGACTCCAATGACGCAAGATTAGTCTTATTATTATTTACTCTACTCTCTGAGATTGTTTACATAACACACCTTAAGAGGTAGGCCCCACCTGGAGAAAATTTGTTCTACCAGGATTTTGGCAGTGGCCTTTGCAGTGCATGTTTTAGTGGGGAAAGCTTCAACCCACTTAGAGAAGAGATTGGTTACCACAAGGGAATATGTGTTGTTTATACTGGTATTGGTAAGGGGACCAATAAAATCGATCTGTAAGGCATGCCAAGGGCCAGAGTGCCTTTGTGGTAGTAGCTTGGCATTTTGTTTGGTAGGGATGGGTTTGTTTTGTGCACAAACAAGTCAAGTTGTCTACAGTACAAGTCAGATTAAACTGTTCCTCCAAATCAGTTGGTGTAGTGTTTCTGACTGAGTTGCATAAATGGTATTGGATCCAGTTCAGTGCTGTGCACAGATTGTTTCTTAAGAGTTAAAACCCATGTTTGGATTGCATTATGACAGAACTGCAGATGCATTCCAATTCAACTGTAAAAACATTTTACAACCATTGCACTTGAGCTGGTTAAGCATTGAAAAATTAAGCATTATGAGTTGCCAATGCATTACCGACTTTAAAAAACAATGCTAAAGCAATTCATTTGTGGAACAGTTTAATATGACTTGTACTGCATGTACTGTTTGACATCCTTGGTGACACCAGGCCACCATGCAGTGGTCTGGAGTGTGTTCTCCACTTCCTGGTGTCCACCAGTGGGGGTGTCATGCTCTTGGTGCAAAAATTCAGATCTAAGATGATGAGGGACCACCCACAATTTGATGGGGGTGTTATCTGGTTGGTACCAAATGAGCTTGTCATTTGGGGACAGGTGTAACTTACCTTCATGCCTTCGGTACAGGTTGTTTGCAGGTAGATTCTTCTCAGTGCCTTTGTCCAGAAATCTGAACACATCTTTGAGTTCAGAGTTAGCATGCTGGGCTTCTGACAAATCCAAGGGGGAGAAAAGTTCAGGTTTCCTCCTGATGGCTGCGATGTGCACATCTGCTCTGGCCTCTGGATGGTCCATCATCCAGGTGTCCTCCCCCCGGCCCCTTCCTTAGCAAAGGTGTCAGCAATGTCAGTGAAGGCATGATAGGGGTCATCTATAGAGTGGACCTTAACTTTGTGTACTGAGAGTTTGTGTGCAAATTTCTCTGCCAGTGAATGAATCTATATTACCAGTTCCTTGTGTTTCACTGGGGTGCCATCAGAAGAGGTAAAGGAGTTCTTCTGCCAGAAAGGAAGAAATTCTGTAAGAGAACAACAAACCCAGTTAGAGTCTATGAAGATAATGGTATCTTCAGTTCCATGCTGGATGAACTCGAGGGCACTGGCCACCGCTGCCATCTCTGCGTACTGTGATGATGCTACACTGCAACTTTTGGAGATTTTAACAGTGTTACTGAAAGGGTAAACCATGAATATACCCATTCCTGCTATCTCTTCTCCCTGATAATAGGAAGCTGATCCATCTGTAAAAACATGACACATTGAGGTGCTCTCAAGTAATTGTTGTGTAGCAGGAAGGAAAGGGCCTGGATCTGGTAGATCAGGTGGCTGCAGTGTACAGTCATGGGGTTCTCCTTGAAATAGGAGGCCATGAACCAGCTTGGATGGCATTTTGGTTGGGTGGATCTTGATGTCTGTATCCTGGAGAAGGAGGGACCAGTGAGTCAGTCTGGTATTGGAGACTGACCCATCCTTTACTCTTTCTGATAACAAAAAGGTTGTTGGGGTATGGTTTGTACTGATGATTGGGGGAGTACCCAATGATATACAGAAAGTGCTTGACAGCCTAATAGGAAGCCAGAAGATTCCATTAATAAAGTCTATACTTCTGTTCCACTGGGATCAAGAACTGTGATGCATATGCAATGGGTCTTAGGGTGCTGTGGACCTTCTGGGCCAACACTGCAGACATAGCAATGTCAGAGGTGCCAGATTCCAGATGGACTAGCAAGACTATATTGGGTTTGACCAAAGCTGGATCTGAGGGCAAGTCCTGCTTCAGTGATGTCATAGCTTGGGTATGAATGGGACTCCAAGTCCAGGGGACATCCTTTTTCAGTAGTTCATACAGAGGAGCAGCCTTCTGAGCAAAATCACAAATGAAATCTCTGGAATAATTTACCATACCTAGTAATCTCCTAAGGGTGGCCATGCTAGTGGGCAGTGGCAAATCCTGTAATGCCTGTATCTTCTTCCAGGTAGGGCTTCTGTCTTTGTCTGCTATCATCAGGTCACAAAAGATTACCTCCTTTTGACAAATTTGTGCTTTTACTGGGTTACATTTGAGGCCTGTCCTCTGAATGAGGGTCAGTAGTTCATCTAAGAGACCCAGATGTTGTTCCTGTGTGGCTGTGGCCAACAACAGGTCATCCTCATACTGCAAGAGACACTGGGGTGTAGAGAAACCCTCAAGGGCATCCATCATGTGCAGATGGAACAGGAAGGGGCTGTTGTGGAACCCCTGTGGTAAGCAGGTCCATGTGTACTGCCTGCCCTCAAAGGTGAAGGCAAACTTATATTGACTCTTGGGAGCCATCGGCAATGACCAAAAACCATTGTAGATATCCAGGGCACTAAACCATTGTTGGTCAGGAGTCAGTAGTTAGAGCACATCTGGTGCTGATGCCATGGTTGAGGCACAACTAGGGGTGATCTGGTTTAGTCTCCTGTAGTCAATAGTAAGTCTCCAGGCACCCGTGGGTTTTTTTCACAGGCCACATTGGGAAATTTTCAGTGGAAACACATGTCCTGATCACATCTTGCTTGAGGAGTGATTTGATGTTTCCCTAAGAGAAGGCAAGGCCTCGGATGGAAAGGACTATTACCTCTGCCTCTCTTGTGTTGGGCCTGTCACTTCAATGACAGTATACATCTTGCCACAATCATGCTTATTGGTGGAAAATGCCTCCAGATGCCTTTGTAGGATGGGAAAGAGCTTTGGTAAAAGCTTGTGATTCTTAAACAGTTCTATAACATCATACTCTTTGTCATTTGCCGAAATCATTATAACCACATGTGAGTCAGGGATCCTGATAATATGATATTGCCCAGAATCTGTATCAGTAACATGTTGGCTAGGTCTACCACACAGCCGTGTGGTGCCAAGATGTCAATTCCAATTATGCTAGGGTGATCATGCAGTACCATCAGCTGAAAGGTGCTATATGCCTTCAGGTGTCCCAGCATCACAGATAGTGGTAGAAAGTGGTATACAGGCAGCCTAGTTCCATCTACGCCCAACATATTGGTCCTCCATCCGGTGGACCAGGGTTATGTGTCTGGGTTGTCATCCTGTAATACAGACACAGCCTCACCTGTATCCAACAGCACTCTGAGTAGGTGGCCCCCCTACCTTGGTCTCTGTGCAGGGTCTTCCATTTGTATCCAAGCCCAGCTTGTTTACATATGGAATGGAGCCTGTAATTGTCAATCTGTACCAGTGGAAGCATGGGGAAGCTTTCAAAAGAGAGTCTTGGTCTGATTACTGTGAACCATCTCGCCATGCTCTACTGATGCTATATAGGGAGCCACTTCAGGGTTCAGGCTTGCAGAGGCCTGAGAGCCTGGACATCTGGTATCTCAACGGCCTGTGTAGGGCTGCTCTCCCAGTTGTATTGCAGCAAGGGCCCGTACTAGAACAGAATCCACTATGGAGCACACTCTCCTGATGAGGTCTCAGAGATTTTGGTTCTCATTGGCTATTTCCTTATATGAAGGGCCTGGTTTCTGTTGTTTACCCTTTTGGTTTTTCTGGTGTTTCTTGTTTTTGTGGTAGTTCCAGTTCTCACCCCAGGATTGTTGTTGGGTCTGCTGGGGGTGTTGGTTATCTGTGAGGAGGGGCTGTTTCTCTTGGGCCTGCTCCTCCACCATGTAGTGCATTGTGGCCTCCTGAATGGCTTCTATGGCAGCTACCTTCTTGGAGTCAAAGCTTGAGTCAAAGATGTAGAGTTGGCACACCCTTTCTGTTTTCCGAAGATTATCGGCAAACCTCTCTGTGGTGGGATAGGTGGTTGGCTCTACCTTCTCTCGCACTGCAAGGATCATTTTCCTAAGGAACTGGGTTTTGTACTCAGTGAGGTCCACATCAGTGGCTTCTCCTGCAAGGTTCTTCCCTGCTCGGTAGGCCATCCAAAGCCTCTGGTGGAAGGTCGCAGGACTTTCCTTTGCATTCTGTTTCACAGGGTATGTGAACATCACTCCTACCACACCTGGGTTGTGTGCGGTGATGAGTTCAGATGCTACTTCATCAAAGGTGGTGTGGCTGTCCCGTTAGACAGCGAAGGGGAGTTTCACTCACAGGCCAGGATCTATGGTTTGGCATAGGATCTGGATCTGATAGTCTGTGGCAAGACTAAGCAGTTCACATTTAGCATGCACCTTTTCCAAATGGCAACTGAGGCTGTTGGACGGGCTCATCCGACCAATACTGTCAGCTATTTGCTGAACCGAGTGGGCCACTTGTAGGGGATTGTTGGGATGATCATTCAGAGGTAGATTGTCTCAGGTGCTCTGCAGGGCTGCCTGAGCTGTGGCTTCAGCCACAGTGCAGATCTTTCCATCCCAAGTCATGGCCTCCTGCAGCATCTGTCTAATCTGTGTTTAGAGAGTCTGCTTGCTTCTGTCTTGTAGGATCACATTGCCTAGGGCAACATCAATTATTTTCTCTATCTCTTCCTTTTCTTCCACAGAAATAATAACAATTGGTGGTGCCATTGGGACTAGGTCAGGGCCTGCCCCCCCATCATGGGGGTCACCATAATGGCATCACCCATGATGGTCATCATGCTGTTGATGATGTAGGGATGTGGTGTCAAGGTGACAGGGAACCACCATGTTTTGGATGGTTGGGTGTGGTCATTGGGCCATTGTAGGGACGTGACTGGGAATTGTAGAGTGAGATGTTGTCATCTGACTCCTCCTCTTCAGATGATGTCATCAATATGGGGCAATGCCACCCATTGTCTTGATGTGCCTAGCCAGCACTTCTCACTGATGATGAAGTTTCACCATTTTATATTCGCAATCATCATGAGTACCTTTTGCAACATTCTGATCCACATCATCCTGCATCTGCTTCTGTAACACTCTATACGTGGTGCCCAATTTGTGATTGTCCCTAGTAGCCACTCCTAAGTCATTACATGACTGGTTTATCTCACCCTGGAGCTCTCCTAACTCCTCATGCATCTGATCATTAGTTCTACTTAATAAATAATTCATTTGCAATGCCTGCCCTTTATCCTGTCTCAAACGTTCACAATCCTGCTTCAACATACAAAGTTCCTGCTCATTTTCCTGAGCAGAATGGTGCAAAAGAGAATCCTTTTCATTCCACAGAGTTTGGAGCTCAGACTCCAAATCCTGCTCTCTTCTCAAACATTCAGTTTCCTGTAGTCCCATCTCCTGCTTAAGAGATGAGACTTGCAGTTCAAGGATATGAAACCTCACTTTGGAGGCTTCCAAAGCAGTGTAGAGAGCTGTGACCAACAGCCCTTTAGCTTCTAGTTTTCTGGCTGTTTGTCTCATCTCTGTGTACTGGGTTGAAATCCCCAGTATGAGGTTTTCAGATTGACTTGCATCCCACACAAAGTCAGCCCATCCACCATGGGTGGCAAGGAAGCTCAAGACATCGAGTCTCAAGACTGCTCAGATATTTGATACGGTGGCCATTGTGTGGGAGTGAACGTAAATTCAAACTGTGAAAAGGCGCCATGCTGTGGATTGATCCACAACAGGTGCACTAGTTCACAGGTGGGCTACTGTGCACTTGTAAGCTTGCAATTCAAAACTGTCATGGGTTGAGGTGAATAGGCATCGACCACACCCAGCAAGCAGCCAGACTTTGCAAGGGATTAAAAAGTGGGTGAAAAATGGGAGAGACGATGTGGGTATGGACACCTGCTGTCCCAGTTGGGAAGTGAAAGTTGTAGCAACAAGTGAAAACTTTGCAAACTCAAATATTGCCTGCACACAGTCATCAATTGTCAGGAGGACTAAACCTCACTCTCAGGTTCTTGGCAATAATGTGAATGCAAGGAATCACAGACACATTGCATAAGAGTAATAAAGCTTGTTTATTACTACCAAAAGGAAAATTACAGCTGCCCTAAGCAATTCTCACCCTTAGGAACTGGGAGACAATGCTAATCGTTCCCTACAGCTTGAGGAATCTCCATATCTCCTGGGGTCTCCGAGGTAGAAGATGTAATGTCTTACATTATATACCTAAGATAATTACCATGGTTACTGTAAGACACAAACATTTCTAGTTACAGAGATAGGCCCTATTGGCTAAATTAGACATGGCTCCTCAGTCCTAGACAACATTATACAATTTTGTTATAGTCATCAATTTGTGGAAACAAATAAGTACAGTTTGTACATAGCTGGGTAGTGATACAAATCACCAGAAGATGGCAGTGCTGACTCATATATCATAACACTACAAGGAAACAGGTGTCCTAGCATCTTGTAAGCAAGGAATGCATGTGTATATTAGAAAGTAAAGCATATAGCAATTGTATGCATACATATCCTAACATCAACTCTTATACAGTAGATGCCCTTAGCCCTATATGTTAGTATGACATATACATAAATGTTAGCTGTCTGCGTCGTACTTCTGGGGGTACCAGTTATGGTGCAAGGACCTCATGTAACACTGGTCATTCCAGATATTCATCCACCTCTTTTCCTGACTCCACATTTGATTGGAAACGTATCTGGTCTGACCTAAATTACCTGTTATCCAATGATAGGCTCCACCTCACCCAGTTTTATATTTTAAATGATATCTTTTATATCCCTGTCAAATTGGTCAAAATGGGGAAACTCCCTTCTTCACTATGTACCAGGTGTGGCCAATCACAAGGCAGTCTTAGACATATTTTCTGGGACTGCCCAAAGGTTTCTCCTCTCTGGGAGAAAATCAGACATAATATAGACTTCCTTTTGGGGTCAAAGGAGTGCTTTCTCCCTGAAATCTGTCTGGTGGGGGACTACTCTAGGATCTCTATTAAAGAGCAGAGATACTGCTTGGCCTTGATTTCTTCATCAGTTAAAAAAGAGGTTTTACACCATTGGAAAGATCAAACTGAAATCTCATATCTTGAATGGCACAATGAGATACTGCACAATCTGAGGGTTGAGAAGATGATATCTAGCCTCCACAATCGCCTTCCAGTATATGGGAAGAAATGTGAAAAGGTACACACATTAATCCTGGCATCTCCCGCCACCTGAACAGTGTCAGGAGTTGCATTAGGTCAGACATGGCTGGCTTTGAGGGTGTATAGGTCAAGTTTTATATGTCTTCATTTCTCTGCTTTTCTCTGTTCTTTGATGTCTTCATTTTTACAGCTTCACCTAAGCAGACTGCCTGGATTCTAACATCGCCAACTTGAGTGAATACAATCTGAATGGATTACTGACAAATTACATTCCAACCCTGGGGAGCGGGGATAGGGGACGGGGAGAAGGGGAGGGTGGTGAATATGGGGGATAGTTTGTGTTGCCTAATCTGTATGATTTGTAGTATGTCTGTTTGTATTATATATTTTTCTTGTGTATTATGAAACTTAAATAAAGTTTAATACATTTCAGAAAAAACAAATACACAACACCAGATAGACCGGCATTGAAAATATACCCAAAGTGAAGCTTTGGAGTCTATACTCTCAAGAAACTAACATAAACAATACTGGTACAAAAGGGTTAGTAGAGAGAACCCAAACACTAAAAAAGGCCCTTAATTCTCACATCAGGAGCCAATAAAATAGCAACTAGATTTGCTTAAAATACATTGGCCCAGATATTCAAAAGGGTTGCGCATGGCGCAGCAGTGTTGCACCATGCACAACCCACTGATGCGCCTCGGTGCGATATTTAAAAGGGAAAAGTGTGCCTGCACAAATCTGGCGCCCAGGGCTTATCAGTAATGTGCGCAGGCACAGGTGGGGGGGCATGCCCATGAATAAACTGCACAGCCCGATATTCAGCCCGGGCCATGCAGAGTTATGCAGGCACAACCCCTACCTGTGCCTGCACAAAGTTATGCTTAAAAAAACAGGAACAAGTCGAGGGCCAGCCACAGGTGAGCTGCCACATTGCAGGGTGCAACACAGCAGCTGCCACCTGTGGGTGGCCCTGGACTTCTTCCCACCGCACCTGGTGTCACGCCCTCATGCCCCGATCGGGGGCTGAAGTGTCCCCCCCCGCAGCCTGATCGAGGGCATAATGGTTATGTTCTCCCCATTAGGCCGATCATGGGCATAACGGTCATGGCCTCCCCAGAGCAGCCTGATCGCTGGGCATAACCAGAAAGTCCCCCAGTAGCCCGATCATGGGCATAACTGGAAAGTCCCCCCAGTAGTCCGATCACTGACATAACGGTTATGGTTCCCCACCCCGAGTAGCCCAATCCCAGAATCAGACCCCCAAACTCCAATATCCCTGGTGGTCCAGTGGACCGCAAGTAGCGTGATTGTGGGCGGCATCCTCACCCCCATGTCAGAAATACCTGGTGATCTAGTGGCCCCTCTCCACCCACGGAGCCTCACCACCCACCCCCCATCAGCCGGTGGGTGGCAGCACCCACCCGCCTGCCACCCGCCACCTGCTAACTGACAGCTCAGTAGGGCTGCATGCCCATTGGTTCAGAGCATGAGCCAATGGGCATGCAGCCCATACCGTAAGGTCGTCCGGATATGTGAATGAATTCACATATGGGGGGACCATAATCGTTATGCCCGCAATCGGGCTGCTCGGGGGGGGACTCTTCAGTTATGCCCGAGATTGGGCTAATGGGGGAATACTATTATGCCTGCAATTGGGCTAATGGGGAGGGGAGTTTACTATTATTCCCGTGATCGGGCTGCAGGGGGCATCGTCCCCGACGGCTGTTGCCTGGCAGGGTACCAGGCGCAAGTCATCGGGGATTGGCACACCCAGACAGCATTAGTATTACAAATGGGGCATAATTAGATGCAAATGGCCCCTGTGCCTTGCATAAATTATGGCACCATTTGCATGTCACCCTTTGAATATCGCAGGTGCTGTGCATGGCGCATTGGAACTTGAGCCACCGCATCTCAATGCTCCACTCTGACGACTTGTGCTGGCACAGTTCCACTGTGCTATGCACAGTGGGTGTGACCAGGGGGTGATATTCATAGAAGTTGCGCCATAGCACAACTCCATTGAATATCGCCCTGGCCACACCCCAGCAGAACTATTTTGAGCGGTGCAGGGGCTTGCGCCTCAAAATGGCGCAGTTTGAATATCTGGGCCATTAAATATAAATAATTACTGGTGACCATAAATATCAACTGGGTTACCGTATTGTTAAAAATGCATATCAACCGGATTTCAGGTTATTATGCTCCAAAGGCAATAATAACCCAAAATCCGGTTGATATGACGCTTCATAATAACTCGAAATCCTGTTGATATGACTGTCCCCAAAGAAACAGACTTTAAAACTGTTGCATTCCATTGTTTCACAAAAGGTATTTCAAATGCAGTATTTTAAATTGTGTTTTATTCATGTACAGTTCAATTTCTCTAAAAATAAAACTGCACTCTAGCTAAAAAATGTCTTTTTCTTTCAAGGTGCTAGAAATATAGTCTAAATCTCCACACTAGCAATTATAAAAAATAAAGGAAAGGTGAGTTTGATGTTATTGATTTTTTTCACATACTCTGAGTGTGTGATGACCTCATAAACCTCTTGAGCTTCACTCTCAAGGTTTATGGATCATCACACATCTGGGATGTGTGAAAAAAGTTCAGAACATATACATACCTATCCAATATTCCCTATATAATAAATATGTGAACCTGTCTTTCTATTTGATCTGATGTGATGAAATTGAATGAATATTAAGTTATTTACTTGCTTGTTTTATATCTTTGTGATCTGCCCGACTTTGTAGATCTGGAGTGAATCTTCTTTGAAATCAATAAACTCTTTCTGGAACAACAAAAGTATTACTCATATTCAATACAGTATATTTTAAGAAATTGTATGATCTGGGGTACGTTATACTGTAAGGCCCAGATATTCAAACTGCCCCAGGCTGTGGGGCAAGCTTGGGCGCAGCGCAACTTGGCTGCGCAGGGGTGTGGACTGGGCGATATTCAATGGAGTTGCACCATGGCACAGCATAGTTGAATATCGCACCTTGGCCACCCGCAGTGTGCATGGCGCAGTGGCACTGCACCAGTGCAAGTGGTCAGAGTGGAGCAGAGGGATGCGCTAGTGTAAGTTCCATTGCGCTATGCACAGCAACCATGATATTCAAAAGTGCACATGTAAATGGGGCCATAATGTATGCAAGGTGCAAATGGGGCCATTTGCATGTCATTATGGCCCCATTTACATGCAGGTGCACCGATCCCTGGTAACTTGCGCCTGGCGCCCTGCCAGGCAGCAGCCGTCGGGGACCGATGCCCCCTGTACAGTGTGGCAATGTGCCCCACAGCCCGATCGCGGGCTTCAGTATAAATAAAAATAAACCAGTATCCATGGTGATCCAGTGGACCACTGTCTGCCCAATTGCGGGCATTTGCAATAGTAAAAGTGGTCTGTCCAATATCCCTGGTGGTCTAAGCGGTGCCCCCTCCCCACCCACAGTGAGCCCCCACCGCCCCTTCCTCCCAGCTCAGCCAGCGGCGGCAGGACCCCACTCTCCTTGCCGCCCGTCGCACTCGCCGATCGACACCATAGGTAGGGCTGTACACCCATTTGTCCAAAACGTGAGCCAAAGGGTGTGCAGTTGCGACAGTATTATCTAGATATCGAATGGATCCATTCACATATCTGGAATGTGTAGTACAGCATGGCAGCATGCCCATTGGCTCACGCTAGGACCATCGGATATACAGCCCTACCTACGCTTGTCAGCCCGTGGGGCAGCGGGCAGGCGGTAAGTGCTGCCGCCCGGCGCTGACTGGGGGGGAAGTGGGGCAGTGGAGCTCAGTGGTGGTTGGGGGGGTACCGCTAGACCACCAGGGATATTGGACAGACTACTTTTTTTACTATTACAAATGCCCATGATCGAGCAGACAGTGGTCCACTGGACCACCAGGGATATTGGTCAGACTACTCTTTTTATTATTACAAATGCCCATGATCGGGCAGACAGCGGTCGACTGGACCACCAAGGATATTGGACAGACTGCTCTTTTTATTATTACAAATGCCCGCAATCGGGCAGACAGCGGTCCACTGGACCACCAGGGATATTGGACAGACTACTCTTTTTATTATTACAAATGCCCGTGATCGGGCAGACAGCGGTCCACTGGACCACCAGGGATATTGGAATCTTTTATTTTACAAATGCCCATGATCAGGCATGGGGGGCACCGCCAGGTGCAGCCAGAGCTCGGGTGGCCACCCACAGGTGGCAGCTGCTGTGTTGTGCCCTGCAATGCGGCAGCTCACCTGTGGGTGGCCATCTGTTGTTCCTTTTATTTTGGGATCAACTTTGTGCTGGTGCAGGTAGGGGTTACGCATGCATTGCTCCGCACATCCCAGGCAGAATATCGGGCTGTGCAGAGTATGCATGGGCATGCCCCCCCCATCTGGGCCTGCATACATTACTGATGCGCTACGGTGTATCAGGATTTGTGGTGCGCACTTTTCCCTTTTGAATATCACGCCGGGGCACATCAGTGAGTTGCGCATGGCGCAACACTGTTGCGCCATGCGCAACCCTTTTGACTATCTGGGCCTAAGTGTTTATTTTAGATCATCAATGTGTCGTTTACTTATTTATGGGATTCCTTTTTCTTATGTAATGTAGAACAGAAATATGGGTAGTCTGGTGTTCCCCTTAATAAGGCATGAACAGAGATGGAGTGAATGATGAAGCAGTGGATCTTAAGGGTGCTAACAGAACGAACACTCACACACACTGCTCTTGTTATAACTAATCTGACTGTATGTTTTAACTTTGAATAATGTATACAAGTTATGTTTATAAAATTGTACCTTTTATGTTTTTGAGTACTATGTACCTCATGTACCTTATATTTTTGTACCAAGATCTTATGTATGTAATTTCCCCTATCTGTATATGTTCCACAGGACTTCCTTGTGAATGAGCATGCTCAATGGAGTTTTCCTGCAATAAACTTGAACTTGAACTTGAACACACTAATGTGCATCTGGGGAGAATGTCCCAACTATCCACATCACTTTTTTATCCATTAGAGCATTATTACATGAAAAACTGCCATCACTATAAGCAAATGCAGATCAAATATTACAGTTATGATATGCTTTGTGTTCATAAAACCATCCCGTGCACAAACTCAAGGAGTAGCTTGGGAGGGGGGGGGAAATAATACTGGCTCCAAGCAAAGAGTCCCTGCTGGGTTCAATCCCAGTCTAAGAGAAGGAAAAAAAAGATTTCTGTTACATGCTATACTATACAGTATGTGTTCTATAAGCGCCATTAACATCCCCTGCTTCACTGTTCACTCCACCTCGTTTTACATTTTATTTGGGGGAAAGCCAGACTATTTATATTTCTTTTATACAGTATTTACAACTGCAACTGCAGCAATGTATAGTATTACCTTGTCAGAACTAATAGAATTATGTTCCTAATTAGTGATAGCTGTTTTTTTAATCCACAGTGAATGCAATATTCTGCATGCTGCATACATACAGTGTATCAATATTTCTTTACATTTTCTTTGAATGGAGCAGCCGGTTATAAAAATATATGTTTTGGATTTACTTGCATTAAAAAAATATTTTTATATTTTTCTGACTGCTCTGCTCTCAAAACCACTAATAATGGGCCTCTGCATCTCTTGATAAGTGCAGTTTTTTTTTAAATTGTAACTGCTTGTGAAAACCTTGCACCCCACTGTCAGCTTATTTGAATGCAAAACTGCACTGAGGTGTGTGCACAGTGTCATAAAACTCAAGGTTTTAATTTTTTTTCCAATTTTATTCTTTTTGCCCCTGTCTCGGTCATCGATCTCGACCCTGGTCATGGCATCCCTTAAGCCTCCACCATCCATATCTGCCTGCGCTCTCCCCAGTTACCCTTGGCTTACCCCCAGAGGGTGTGGTCACGGCACCGCTGGGCACCAGTGCTATGCTCCTAGTGACTGGTTGGAGAGCCAGCTGGGTGGCTAAGTAGAGGCTGAGGGACAGGGTGCCATGGAGGTGGCTGGGCAGAGTGTTTTCTTCCCCCTTGTAAGCTGGGGCTAGGACGTGCAGTGATGTCCTGCATCTGTCCTACCCCAGAGTTCCTTGTTTACAATGGCTGCTGTGGCACTCCTGGCCACTGCCAAGGGTCCCTTGTGCACCAATGACATCCTGCACCCTCCCCACAGAGAAGGAGAGCAGTCGTGAGTCATTCAATCTTTCTCCACCAGCCAGTCATCCAATGACCTGAGTCAGTTCCTGAACCCGGGTTGCTGGTGTCACAAGTGGAAATCCAGAAACTCAAGGTTTTTAAATACAGATCCCTGGTGCCAAAATGTGTGGTTGTTGTCAGTGCTGAAAGCAAACTCCTCACAGTGGGGTTCAAGGTTTTCACAAGCAGCTAGGATTTTAAAAACTGCATTGTTATTAGTGGCTGTTAGTGGTTCTGCAAGCAGAGCAGTTAGTTTAAATAGGGAGGCTCTAAGCTGGGAACAGTCAACAACATGAGTAGCTCAAAGATGAGAAAATACATTAACAGAAACACAACACGTTTCATGGACTGACATGTCTCAATCAGGAGCTTGCTTATGTGTACTTAGTAGAAAAAAAAAACACAGGACACAGTTTGTACTGGTATTTCCACAGTACAAATCTGAATTTTGACATTTGTTGTAGTTCTATAACTGCCACTAACCTTTTTATAGAGACAGTTATTCCACAAAGCTAGTTTTTATGACAAATACAAACATCAGCATTTCAGAGATCCCAGCTTGCCAATTTAACCTCTGCATAGCTTCACAAATTGAAGAGGACTTTGGAGATCCAATGAGGAATACCAATCAGTCACCATGACAACAGACTGTCATGGCGGTGGACTGCTGTTGCTTCAAAAGGCATATTTGAAAGAGGTGTTAATTAAGGAGTAGTTAAATTCTTGTTTGCCCAAAATCTTTAACACACATTATTTGAACAAAATAATTTATTCAGTTGGGGAAGGTGTGTGAAAGGGGTGGATTGGTGAGTCCCTAATCCTTTCAGTAATTGTTGGGAAGAATCCATAGCTGTTGTGTTTGAGGAATACTGCAAGTCCTGTATGAAGAAACCATCAAGTCAGTGGGGGGGTGATAGGTGATGGGGAGGATATCTATAGTATCTAATCACCTCAGAATTATGTTAGTGTTTGTGAAGGAAAGGAAGCTTACTGGTTGCCTAGTATGCCATATAGCCCCCTCACCCACCCCCGTGTGCATACATGCACACACACACACACACACACACACGCACACAAGCAGGAATGTTACTTTAAAGATCAATGGCAAATATAGTACATTCTTTTCTAGGACTCTAACAAGAAGTCAATTGTAAAATAAGGAGTATTTTATGTACAGATGTTGTCTCTAAATCTACTCTGTGACAGTGATTGGATGTAAAAATGTTGGGCTGATTAATTTTCCTAATGCACATAAAAAAAAAAAAACTTTGATACTGCATGAACAGCATAACAAAAACTGGCTTATGACATAAATAACTTAGTAAAATAATTTAAGATAATTGAAAGGGGTATTACTAGCTATATACAGCTATTAAAAGAGGCTCAGATCCGGAGTCTGTGGTGATGATCGTTATGTCATAGTGATACCCCCTTTCTTGCCAGCTGTCTGTCTCAGCCTATTTTCTAACATGCACATACACACAAACACACATACACAGAGGAAAGTAAAGTAATCCCCAAGAAAGATTCATTTGAATATGTTCAGAGACAGATGTTCATTTTTGGTAGAAAACTGTGAGTAATACTCATAATTTGTAACCAGTGAGTTGGTTTACTGCTAGCTTCCTAAACTGCCTTGACATTTGAAATGAAGGTTCTTGATCTGGAGGACTTCAGAAGTAAACTGAAGGCTGTAGCAAAGCATAAGGCTTGCAGGACAAATTATCTCAACTTGTGCTCCAAGTATCTTTCCCTACAGTACAATATATTCTCCCTCAATAGTTGCCCCTTACCCTTCTTGCTGTTCCTCATGTGCTCCCATCCTCCATCCAGGAGCCCAGGGGGGCATTTGTATGTGATATTTTTTTTTTTTACTTATTCCCTGGTGGTTTCATGCCCCCCACCTCACCTAGATGAGAATGCATGAAACACTATTATGGGCAGAGGTCTATGACAGAAACAATCTAGTAAGTGAATTTTTCATCATTAAAAGGGCTTATTTTTAGATATATGTATTCTTTCTGAACATGCTCAAACAAGACAGTCACATGAAAAATAGAATAGCTCAGTGTATGGTTTCTTTCTTGCCTCTGGACCACAAGGACCAACTATGATGAATGGAACTCATACAAAGTGATCTTACATACTGTATTGCAGTTAATATTTGAATGCATGTATCTGTTTGGAGGGTGCATTATTCTTCATGAGATGCAGTAGTACTCTGGACTGTTTAAAAATAGACAAGCATTTCTGTCTTGTACAACATCTGTCAGTGAAACAAGAGCAGCATTTGTAAATGGAGGTGAATTGGATATTACTAGTAGATTACAACTGTTTTGTGTTGCTTTCTGAGGGTTATTGCAGCCCCCATTTTTTATTTTATTTTTGTTGTGCCCTGTGTACTGTTGTTCTCTGCCTGACTAGTGGAGTCCTCCACTCCCCAGGAATGAAATACACAGGGACAATGGGGACTCCTTTCTTTCCCTCTTTTTCTTCTTTTTGAAGAACTTTGAGATTGACATATCTTTATTCTCCAGGATCCAGAAAAAACTCCAAGATAAATGGAGTTATATTTGAGACAACAACTGGTACACCTAAATGAGCAACATAAGGCAGGGTATAAAGATAATAAATTAGAAAGATGAAATGATAGGAAAAATATGCAAAACCTTGAATACACTGGAAAACCAGAGTTACACATTAAACAAATGGTTATATAGAAAACTAATAAGCATGAAGGAGAGAAGTGAGATATCAGGGGAGGTTTGAGAGTGGAGGGATGCTGAGAATCTAGTGGGGAGCAAAGTGTTCCAGGGAGTGAGGAGAACAGAAAAGGCAAAGAGTGTTTCTCTATACAGTACATACAAAGCTGAATGCACTTAATCTTAGTGTGAGGTTCTATTGCCTGCTGCCAAGTGCTCTTATATTATATTGCATTTTAGTATACAGAGTAAAGGTCATTTGGGAATATTAATATTTGTCCAGACTTCCAGAACTGCATATATCCAGAAAATAAACATTATTTCAAGTGTCCTGAAGACAAGTGTATCAGTACAGTGATTAATTATCTTGTTCTACCAGGCAGGGAAAGCTTATCATGCATGTGTACAAAGTGTTGATTAGTAGACAGCATAGTTTTGGTTTTCTCTATTATTTGGCAGACAGTATACTGAGTGTATCAGAATCCTTGCACCTTTTAAACTGCAACATCTGGAAACTATGTTAATTTTTTTAAACAAAGACTAAAAGATTTAACTATTGAAAAGCAAACTGTAATAGATCGTGTAGCCTATATTTATATTGTCAGTATGCGTCACCTTGTAATTGTCAATTATTACACTGTCCTGCTGTCAAAACACTATGACCTGTGTACAAAGTTAGAGACACCCTTCCCCCTCAATCAGCCCTTTCTTTGAAAAAAATGCCAACCATGGGAGATGTAATGTATGGCCATTAAGGCCATTAAGACTATTAGCAGCTGCTTAACCAAATCTTTTCCACTCTGCATTTTACAGCAGCACTGCAGCAAAGTTGGCCAAATGTCTATCCCTTAATTTTGTAACAGTAAAAGTGGGCATTATCATCATTGGGGGGGGGGGCAGAATAAAGTTTCCGGATGTGTTGATTTTGGCTTGGATGGTTCCCCTGCCAAACCCAGACCGAGATTGTTGATTTGTGGTGGGCACCATTCAAAGCAAAAACATAAATTTCATCTCTGCTTTCTATATAGTAGCTTTGAGGACACACACATATTAGACTGTAATAATCAAAGGCATTCACACCCATATAATAGTTTTGCAACAGCTGACTGGCTTTTGGTTGCTGTTCTGTGTGCGTTTAGACACAGATTCATAACATGTGTGACCACTAGACAAACAAGCTCGAACTCTGATTTATAATACCTCACTAGACATGGAAGTGCCATCTATGTTGCGAGTTTGGTATTCTGTGTAGAGAGTGGCTATAAGCAATAACGGTAAAACACGCACTGTTCTTCAAAGCCCATGCCAGTGATATGTTTGGTATTGTAAGTCACTGCTACAAAATTTTGCAATAAGATTACAGAAAAAAACATACATTTATATAAATGGTAATATGTGTCCAAATATAATCAAGGAGCTGGCAGTGTAGACTTGAGTTACAACAATTGTGCTGTGAAGGAGTTCAGTACATCCAGCAGTCATATGTTTGATTTCCACAACATCCACTTGCACACTGAGTGACTCTGAGAAAATTATCAATTCACCCCAGTACTACTGGGATGCCATAGGAAACAGGCAGCTGAGGCTAGTGGGCATTACCCATCATTAGCATCTGAAAATAGGCACTTGGCTGTCTAGCATGCTTACCTGGTTAACAAAAGCAAATAAATCAATTATCATAAAAAAAAAAAACTTGTTCAACTTGTTTGTCTGTACAGTTGAGTATGCACCATGAAATTGCACCACATAAACACTCCACCATTTTACATATCTGTTTGCTCTATATTGACATCCTGAGTCATTGCTCTGCTTTTTTATTTGCCAACAGGTCTTGAAATCAAGAATAGGTTTTAAACTAATTTTTGCAAGCTGAGAAACAGTAAAATTAAAACAAAATTAAAAAACCTACATACCCACTACAGCTTCAAATGGTATGGGGAAGGTCCAGCCATAGATCATTATGCACCATATGGTATGATTTACGACAATAGCTACAGTGTTTGTGTGTCCACCTGATCTCACCATGTTTATTGTTCCACACTTCAGGATGACAGTTCTATATTTTGTATTTAGTTAAAGACTCTAAACATGAACTATAGATCATTTTGGCAAATAGAACCAAGGGGCTGGTAGTACAGATTAGATATAAAGGAATGGTGCTGTGAATGAGACCAATACATTCAACAGTCGTGGGTTTGATTCCCACAACATCCACTTGCACATAGTGTGACTCTAAGTCATGCATGTAAAACAGTGACAATTGATTGATATGCTTACCACATGGGTGATGGAGAAAACAAATGCCTCTTGCTTCAAACATATCACTAATTGGAAGACAAAAATGATTTCCATAGAAATTTGATAAAGTATGAATTAGTGTGGGGGGAGGTGGGGTGGCAAAAAAAAAATCAGAAGTTCTAATACAGTGTGTATTTCCTTGTTGGCTGATAATTCATGTAATAATCAAGTCAATTACTCTTCCACTCAGGTGCCGCAATTGTGAGGAAGTATGTATTTAACAGGGGCAAGTTAATTTGAAAAATGAAATTAACACATCTTTGCCATGGCAATTAATTTCAGTAATACATACTGTATACAGTAAACACAGTTTGTTCTATTTGTTTATTTTCTTGAAATGAAAATCTGTCTGAGGTAATAATCGGTAAAGTAACTATGTACTGTAAGTGCAAGCAACAGAAGGGGACCACACAGAATTAGCAACTAACAAGTCTATTTAAGTTTGCATATTACTGTACTGACCGGGTATGCCCTAACATTAATTGAAGGTCCATTTTAAAGCTGTCAGTAATTGACAAGCTCCATGACAAGCTATTAAAGTCATCTGTTTATACATTTCTGAATTCGTTCATTGAATACTATTTTTTAGAAAACAATTATCCGTTGTGTACAACTGGAGGAAAATAATGATGTTCTAGGACATAAGGCAGTACCGCAGTGCATTTTGTATCCTGGTGCTATTATACCCTAACAAGATGATGCAAAATAAGTGAAAATCTCATGCATGGTGTATACTACTCACTATTGGACAGAATGAATGGCATATGAACCAGTCATGTACTGTATATGGTCACAGACCAGTGCACAATGAATGTAAATGAACCATTTTGGATCATGAGCAACAATACCAGGAAGACGGGGGTTCATCAACAAATATTCAAAATACATAAAATTGTAACTTACATAGATTTTTTTTGTAGATGTGGGAAAAATAATGCATTCATTAGAGCTAGTTGTAAATTTGGACAAATGAGTCTTGATGTACAATTTGAAATTATAAAATTTGTGGTATAGTTTGATAAGAGGTGACTCAAAATGTCTTATGCTTGTTTATCAAAAAATAGACCACCTACTGTAGCAGGTGGTCATAATTTGCTTGGCAAAGATTATATGTGGGGCCATGGTGTATAATGTTTGACTGACTGTAGAAATTAGGTTTATTACAACCTCCTACCCCTTAGCCATCCTAGGAACACCTCAGAATAGTGGTATCTCAGACAGGTTATGGTACCCTACTATGGCATACAGTCATAGTAGGGTACCTGGCAGTATAGCCTAGAGCAGGGGTGTCCAACCTTTTGGGGGTCAGGAGCAACATTTTAATTTAAAAGTCAGGTAAGAGCAACGACAACATGTGGCCCATGCCGTACTCTACTCATGCCAATTGCCATGCCCATATTTACACATAATGAAACATATTCAGAATGTTTTGCAGTTAAAATAATGACAGCAGTAGTCAATATTGAGTGATTAATCAGATTTTATTAAGCATTTTTAAAAATAGTTTTCATTTTAATATCTATACTAGTTGCTGCTCTAGTGGGGGCAATGCTAAAAAATGTTCATTGTAAACATATATTAGCTCAGTAACAAAAATAAGTTCTCAGTAGCAGAAATAATTTATAACAGCCAGTCAGCCAAACTAGTTTTAAACATGTTTATTTGGGAGTTCTCAACTTATCAGCATTACATTTACTTTTAACCTTCAGCCTTACTAAGCAGAAAAACAGCATTCATGTTAACCATATATTGATTTCATCAATAGCAACTAATTAGGTAATTCTGTTGAAATCATGGCCTATTGAAAGGTATAATTCAAATTTGTGGTTACAACCCTACAGTGCATCCACTCACACAACCAGCACCACGCAGTCCCCAACACAGATTAGCAAATAAAATAATAAAATGATGTATGATGGACAATACTCCCCTCCAACCACACACACATGCACTCGTGCTCACTCGCTCAGTCACTCACTTCAGAATAAGATCTCAACTAAATCAACATTCACTTCATTATTTAAAAAAAAATGGGTGAGGAAGCAGACAGTTTATGATGAAACACATATTAAATTATTCATATTAAATAAGTTTTCTCAATGTATAATCAATGCAGATGATCATATCACAACTAGTTTTGCATCTTTCCTGGCAGTTTAAAATACACAAAACATGCAAATAGGAGTAGTTTGATGTCTTCACCATTTAAAACCACTGCATGTAAACTGATTGTTGTTAAAAACTACTTCCCATTATATGCATGCTCATTTCAATACTTCTGTATGAGAAATCATTGTAATACATCTGAGAGTACAATAACACACTAGACTATTATTAAATTATCCATGACATGAATGAAAAAAAAAATATGCTCCTGAGTGCACTTCACGTCTATGTGCAAATGGTGTCGGCTTTGTGTGAGGACATTAGGTGGTGCCAAAAGCTCAATTACAGGCTAATTGCATTTAATTAAGTAGAGCAGAACAGAACACAAATTGCAAATTGTAGATGATCAGCACCGATTACTGCAGTTAGCATTTACCCGAGAATGCCTTTCATTTAAAGTGCAGTCAGGGAGCCACAGAGAGTGCAAATTTGGCAGTGAGAAAGAAAATAATTTGATCCGACCACAAATGCAAAAAATCCCATTTACAGCCACAAAATCAGTGATTTTTAGCTGTACCTCCATGAGCAACATAAAATGGCTTGGCAAGCAACTTGTTGCTCGTGAGCCATGGGTTGGACAGCCCTGATTTAGAGGTTAGAGTAACGAGCTGTGAATGAGCTTGGTACATCTAGCAGACCGGAGTTTGATTCCCACAACCTCCATCTGTGTACTGTGTGACTCTAAGCAATCCACTGAACCCACAGTGCTACCAGGTAGCCCCTGAAATCAGGCACATGTGCCTAGTGTGCCTTACGTGGTTACTAAAGACTAAAATAAAATAAATAAAATACACTGGCAAATCCAAAGAATCCTATGTTTGATTCCCACAGCCTTCAAAAGAAAACTCTACGACTCTGAGCCAATCATTAACCAACCTATATATTACAATATATATACTGTAGATGAAGGGTAAGCCATGCAGGGTCAGCAGACAGCAATAACATCTAGGTGAGCTGGTGAGAGTGGGAGTGCTTGGGAAGGAATGAGATTTATTGATAACGTTTCAATCAACACAGTTGTGCTGTGTCCAGCCAGCACCAGGTTGTACTTTTCTTACGCAACCCGGACTCTCCCCCTTTCTGTTCAATACCTATCTTACTCTCCCTCCCCTCCCCACCCCTTATTTGTTTTGTTATATGTAGTTCCTTTCTGCCCCCCACTTCCTGCACACTCTCCTACCAAACAAAGTCTGTATTTGACTGCTACAGAGCTATGTATTACTTATGTATTTGTTTATCATTATATTGCCCTCAATATGTTTGAACAAATCCTGTGTTGCTGATTGTGCAAATCCTGTATTGTCAACTGTTGTTATACTGTATCCTGTAAGCCTGAATTATTCCTTTTAAGGCTTTATGCACCTGACAATCTATTATGTTGCTCTCCATCTGGTTAACACTCATTTTTGTATCTTTGAATGCATTTTACTGTATGCTTGTAACCGGTACCTGTGTTTAATGTGGAACCTTTGTAAAAGAGCTTCTTGCTCAAAGGTGTTTCTCCAAGACAATAAATAAATAACATTAATAAATAGATACAAAGAAGTATATATAACAATTTTTCTTGGAAAATGCTCTGCTGAAATGTAATGATAGTTAGGATTTTGAATGTATATGCTAGATAATTGGGAATAGTTTTATACATGCTCTTTTAGAATCATGTTATTTTATTATTCTAATGACTTTGAAAGTAGAACAAATAGACATATTGATTGAAACAGAAGATATCATAACCCAGCTTCTGTTCAGCAGCTGTGATGGACTCTATAACTATTTTGTTAAGGATTGTTTGAACCTTTTCCAGCAGTAGAGCAAGACTTTCAGGAGTATATCACTTTGGTAAAGGGGGGGGGGAACTGGAGGGACAGGAAGGAGCACTGGGGTGTGTCCCACCTGAACTACCTTCAGGACCCAAGCAATGATAGTGATCTCCCTCCGCTTTGGTAGGAGGAGGGAGATTTGGCCTTCCACCAGAAATTCTTGAAGCAATGATGCCAGAGGAAGAGGAGATGAGTTGGAAGCAATGGAGATGGTGGTGGTACTGCTGACAACTGCAGCTTTTATGAGCCTGGCAGGGGCATCAGAAGGCAGAGTCATTTAAAAATTAGAAGGCTGAGGTTGCTGGCAGCTGCATCCGGCACATCTAGAGTAACCTCATCCAGGATAGGAAGAGGGTGAAAGAAGCCTCTGCCTCAGCCATGGAGCTTCAGGTTCAAAGTATGACGTGACCTCAGGGTCATCTTGGATGTCTGTTGGTCTCACAGGGTATTATATACATTGCATCCAAATAACTGTTTCCCTCTGAAGGGGCATTGAGGACTGACTGTTGGATATCAGAGGCAAAGCCTGTAACACACAACCATGTGTGGTGGCACAGGCAGATGTCAGATGCAGCTGCATGGTTAGTGGCATCTAAGACTTCATGTTCAGATCTTAGCAGGTGCTTACTGGCTTCCAAGCCATTAGCAACTCTCTGATGAGCCATCATTTTGTTATGGCTTTTAGGTAGCTTCTTTGCCAAGATGGCTATTAACTTCCATAGGCAGCTTTGATACTTGGTCATGTTCGCCTGATAATTTGCATTTCTCAGTCCTAGGGAAAACTGAAGAAAATGTCCTTTTTCCCATTCATCCAGTTTCCTTGACTCTTTGTCAGCAAGAAGAAAAATCATGTGTTTTGGGGCTTTTGACCCATCATAAACAGCCATAATCACAAATGAATCCATTTTGAGTTTGAAAGGCATAGTAAGGCTTGCAAGTAAGGGCAGGATGTTGTTTCTCCATCTTCCAATGCACTGCAAGCAGGTCACAGGGCCTGTACCAAGCAGGTAGAGTGGCATGGTCACAGGCCAGATGAGTTGGGGCAAACACAGTGAGGGACTTAAAAAATGCATGGGGCAGGCATAGGAGAACCATAGCAATAGGAACGATAAGGTAAAGCCAAAGATCAATTAGGATCTTTGACTTTTGCAGTAGGTAGGGAAACTGGGAAAACTAGGTAGGCCTAGCAGTCCTTATCTGATGTCAGTTACTATGGTTCTAATTGGAGGTATTAAGACTATTGGGGAGGAAGACAACTCTAGGAACTCATATGAGTTTTTTCTAAGAGGACTACCTTGCCTTCTCAGCATCAGACCCCATTTTGCCTTGAATGAACTTGAAGAAAGTCTGAAATGAAGCTGTCTCAGGAGGTGATTTGGGATTGTTTTTCACACTGTCCTTAATAATAGAGGACAGAGTGGAGCTGGAACTTACTGCATCCAGAGAATCCACCTCTTCCTCCGTTCCTTTTTCTGCCTCTTCCACATATTATGGACGATACACCAGTTCATCATCAACATCTGTGGACATAGCTAAAGGGTCAAAGGGACATGGAAGCACAGAAGGAGAAACACTTAATGGCAAAACCTTCAACAAAAGACTTTCCTTGTCTGGCATGACTGCGGGTACAGATAACTCCTATGCACTGATGTGGTCGATGGACATTGATCTGAAGGCATTGACAGGGATGGCATCATTGATGGAAGTTGTGGCATCAGCCATAGAAAGAGCGCCAACATTGTTTGGTAGAGGAGCTGTGTGCCAGTGGGACCTGAGGGGGTAGACACCAGTAGAACTTTCAACAAGACAGGACCCAATGGTGGTGCTGCCTATGAGTCCCTCAGTGGGGGAGTTGTGCCTATGCCAGACCCTGACATCCTTGTCTGGAAGACACTTGGAGTAGCAGCAGGACTGGTGGAACTTTTTAGAAGAGATCTAGAATGGTCAGAAGAGGCAACCTTTTCTTTATGCCTCTTGTCCTTGTCAGAGTGGCAGTGCTTGTTTGTGACTTCATAGGCTTATCCTTCTTTTTTGTGGAATTAGCAACGGACAGTACTGAATGCGGAGAGCAGTGGGTTGACGGTGAACCTGGAACAAAGGGAGTAATGGATGATGGTGACACTGCCTTTGCCACATGCTGCTTCTCCAGCAACTCTAAAACTTTCTTTTGACATCTCCTGGTAGCCTAGTTAAAGCTCTGGCAAAGGTTGCAGGCCTTACAGTCATGAGTGAGGCCTAACAATGAATGCACACACAGTGGTTGTCATCTTTGTAGACCTTGACATCACTACAACAACAGCATCAGATCAACAGGTCCTTATCTTTAAATAATAGCATAAAAGTTTTAAAATTAAATTGTTAACCAGGTAAGTGCACTAGGCAAACACATACTTATTTTCAGGCACGACCTGCTTGATTACATAGAAAATACAGGGTATAAGAAATACATGTGGCTTCATTGTACCACCTTTATTTAATAGCTGCAAGTCACAAACAAGGACACTCAATACCTCCATGAGATGTCTTTGTATTTTATTTATTTATTGATGGAAATCAGAATTACAATCCTATTTGTTTTGCATATGTTGAATATGCCCCACCATCAAGTAATGGAAGGGTAAGTGATTTGCAAGAGAGGGGACAGTGGTGAAATATACTCATTATACTGCCATGGTAATGCTGAGGCAGAAACATTTTGTAGCAAATGCAAAAGTAACCTAAGTGCCTCAGCATTACATTAGCTTTAACAAAATGTTAGTAAAATTGTAGGTAAGTACAACTGTAATATTTCACAGATGGAAAGTACTGTGCTTGCAGCCACCAGTGTGAAAATTACAATATACAGTACCTTCACAAAGGACGCATGTCTAAAAAAGTGTAAACATACACAGACCAAGTCACGTGGAGGTAAGTGATCTTCATCTTTGTTCATTTAAGAACAGTGACAGTTGAGAATACAGTCACAGTTGTAGTAGTGGCATCACACAGTAATTAATTAGTATATTGATATAAACTAATATATTCATATTATTCATTGACAGGTGTTGTGTATCACCAGATGAAAAAAAATTAGGCAAGCATAGGAGAGAGTTGCTAAATAATTGGCATCATCCAATGTTGAAGTGCAAGAGACTGTATCACATACTTTATGTACATCCTTGACTCATCACACTAACTGAATCATCTTTACTGGTATTAGTCAAGGATCTCAGTAAAGATGAGGCAGTTAGTTAATATGTGAGCTGGTTTAAGACTATTCAATAATTTGATTCTACAGAAAACTGACTATATATTTATGACTATGGCCAGTATTTGTGGTCAAAGAACTATACTGGCACTCATCCACTTCTTACTATAGCTGCATAATATGTCTGTGATGATAATGTATTTGAATGTAACTGGAACACCTGTAACCTGAATGCAGTGATTGCATCACTATTTGATCACATAAAATATGTGACTAACACTGACTGGTATATATCCAGCATATGTTTAAGAGTCATTGTTATTAGCTATGTTATGAAGGTGGTGTAACATAACATTTATCAAGTCTGAATATAGACAAGTTAAGTCAAGCCATTTTGTGGGTCCTTACAGCAGTAAAATTCACTGGTCGAGTATCCTTCTTTTTGCCTTTCATTTAAAACAAAATGTCAAGTTAGCCAAACATTGATAAAAACATGTGGACAGGTTTCAATTTGAAATGCACATCAAATCTATAAACATACAGATAGCACCCATGTATGAGTGGCACACATACAGTATGTGTGGATGTATACAGAACAGACAAAAAAAATCAACTAGTACTGTATGCTAAGGTGCTGCTAGCAATCCAGCAAAATTAAGAAAACATGACAAAAAATATAACAATCAACACAAATTTAGTAGCATTGTTAGAGACGGCTGATTCTTCCTAACCATTCACAGGTCCATCTCATTATTTCCTGATATGATGTATATCTGTAACTCCTAGAAAACTAAAACTATAAGCAAAACAGGATTAATTCATAACACATTTTCTTGATGGAAAACTTTATATTAGAAATTAATTTATAACTTCCACTTTTTTTCTGTGAAATTGTTATAGAACTGTAAAACTTTGAATACGAAACACTTAACTATATCAGTAAATGCAGTAGTATGGTTGACATGAGATTTTGACTTCTGAACACAATGCGTGGAATTCCAATCTGATACCAAAATGTGAGATTTTAGTATACCACATTCAGAACTAAAATATAGGCAGCCCAGTGGCATAAGGAGTTGAGGTGTTGGATGCCAGACCTGCAGCAACACTGACAATGTGGGTTTGAGATGTACTGCGTCATAATGTCGCACACTTAATAGCATACGGCATTATGGCAAAACCCGGACCTCTGCGCTCCCCGAGTTGGACCCCCCCTGGAGTTGAGAATCTTTAGTGGGAGATCTGGGGGGTGCATCCCCCATAATGAGGGGTGTGGGGTGGAGTCCCCCTACAGAACAAACACATGATGCCTCATGGCATTCATCGCACATCATGATAGTGCCATGCAGCATTATGCCTTGTGACTTAATGACCCCATGCCGGTTTGAGACACAGCCTTGTTTGTAGGTGGTCATCTGGAAGAGGAGTAGGAGGATTTAGCATCCCAGAAGATGTTTTCCTCCTATGGTGAGGGAAGGCAGTCATGTTCCTGTGCAATACTGCCACCTGTATGACAACAGGTGTCATTGCATTTACAGAAAATTACTGAGTGGGGGACACCAGTGCTGATGGGCTCCATGATTGCATGTGGGCTTGACTACCACCCCAAAGAACATGTCCTGTGGAGAAAACTATGAAGGACAATCTGAGACAGAGCAATGATTAGAGGTCTGACCTCTTATGTGTCCCACATCGTCAACAGGACCTCCTTCATGAGCTGGTTCTATTCACCCAGAGGTTAAAGGGGACTTAAGAAGCTGTGGGAGAAGAATGGAGGTTGAAATAAGTCCCTTGGATTGTGGTTCACAGGCTGGGGGAATCACACCTGGAAAATAGGGCCTGTACCGGAGGACATAAACAAATTAACAAAAAAAAACAACAAATGTAACAGTGTAAAAGGGAAAAACAAATGTGATTCAGATTGTTCATGAAGAAATAAGATGATAGTTGAAAAAAGATATTGCATTAGCACAGAATGGTAAAGGTTCAGAAGTCTCAACATCAGGGAGTATAACAGGCATTGGGAATGGGACAGTATAGAGAGGACAGAGGAGTGATTTGAAGACAAGGGGGTCTGATTTTTCAAAATTGTCTGGTTGAAACAATGCCTGCACCAAAGGTGTATGATGCAACTGGTACTTTGTGGCAATCCCAATTTTTGAATGCAGGCTGCATCAAAATGGAGATCCCTTGCACCCAAGCTGCCCTGCACTACCCTTGTGAAAGTAGCACCCATGCGCCAGGTCCCAAGAGGGCTTGCACTACAGCTGGGGTGCACTGTCCCCTTTTATCATATTTTGGAATCCCACTGTGGACTCAGCAAGGGGCTGAACATAGACCAGCCATGAGGTGATCTAAGCAACTTGTACCAGTGCCAGACAATGTGGCAAACTGGGTGGATCTGAAAGAGTTGTCTGATTGAAGCGGGGATACAAGGATGTCCTAGGCGGCACTGGAAACATGGCAGGCATGACAGGGAGTTATGTGGCACCCGTCAGTGATGCTTTTTGCTGAGCCCTACAACTGCTCAGATGAGGCCAGATCAGTGAGGTTTCCAGGGCTGAACAGTGACATGGCCCAAGATAGGCAGAGCCCTTGAAGCTGACCAATAGGTGAACAAATGCAGAACCCTTAAAGTAGGAAGATGGTACCACAGGTAGAGGGCTGCCAGTGATAGGGGAGGCTGTTCTCGGGGTACCACCACAGTTTCCTAGTGCCCACCCTCCTGCAGTGTGACAGCCTGCCTCCCACTTACAGAGTTACACATTTGTTCACCTATGGACAGCTGCCAGTGCTGTGCCCACCTGAGGCCATGTCACTGTTCAGCCATGGTAACCCCCCCACTAAGCAGTCCCATTTGAGCAGTTGTAGTGCTATGAAAAGGGCAGCCCTGCAGAGTGCCACACCACTCCCTGTCATGCCTGCTGTCTCCATGATGCCTCTTAGGGCACCCCATGACCCCTATGACCTGGCCCCCTCCTGGCATGTAGAACTCCCAAAAACCTTTGTGACCCCATCTAGTGTTGTGCCGGTTGGGGGGTGGTGAATCCCTTCATTAAAATTCCCACAGGTGCACCAAATGTTTGGTGCTTGCCTGTGGCTGTGATGACTCCTGGGCTTTTGGCTTAGGGACCCCCTGTTTATAAAATTGGACACAGCATCCCTGATGCACCCAGAGTTCACCACAGCCCTAGAGTGATGCAGCTTGTGTCATGCTAAGGGCTGTTTGAAACTCAAGCCCAGAGAGTCAAAACAATATTAGAAAAGATGGATGGAAAGTGTATGAGGTGATGGAAGTGAAGAGAAGGGATAGAGATGGATATATAAGGAGCAGTATTAGCAGCAAATGGGCAGAATCAATGGTATAGTCTTTCCATTCTGGCAATGGAAGCAAAATGGCCAGTGCTGTAATCAACATACACATAGTCAGTGACGGAGTTCACCCTGTTAGCGACCAGCTCTTTTCTTTTGACAACTAGACTTGGGTAATTTATGTACCATTATGTGTTGAATGTGGAAGTGGAGGTGTATAAATAATTATTTGTATATGAACAAAATAAAAATAAATATTCAATTATAAACTATATAAAAAGAATATTATTTGGGTACACTGCTGATGGTACTAATAATAGGTGGTTTCTAGAACTCATGGGTTCAACAAACTGCACTGGATCTGGGATGATCTATGATGTATCTAATCTCTTCCTTACTTCCTGACACTTGAGTTGCATTCACATGGCTTGACATTTCTGGGATATCAAGATAACATCGACAGTTAAGTAGGCCCTCTATCACTTCACAATTTGTATGAATGCACCTATGGAAAAATATATTAAGACACATTGAGATACTATATAAGGAATTCAACAATAAATATCAACTGAAAGATATTATTAAATGTTTTATAAGAAAACCTGGACAGAATATTTTATGACCGGATGTGTTTATTGCAAATAAATAATTGAAAAATGTATTAACAAAAAACAGTTTATGAGGAGAGGATAATACATTGCTAGAAACCACTGTGTGATATTGTATCTGTCACAAAAAGTAACACAATGACAAGTATAATTATTGCATGCTAATACTGCCGCAGGGATGCCTGCTACAGTTGTAAGACTGATCAGATGCTCATTCTTGGAGTATGAGAACTACGAGCCAAAGGAAAACCATTATGATAACTTAAAAATGAAAGTGCCACAACTCTTAGAACTTAACAGTGGTCTCGGTGGACAAAATAATTCATTAAAATGGGTACATCAACAATTTTTTTAGTTTTTTTTTTTTTAATATTACCCAAACAGGCACAACTATTACCCAAACAGGCAAATTGTCAGCCCAACTGTGCATGACACACTCCTCACAGAATATGTGTCTCATGTACAGAGGAAATAAATGCTCAGACTGGTCAAGGGTATTCACTCATTCTCTAATGTTAATATTGTCTTATTACAGACATTTAACATAGCACTTTCATTTCAGTAGAGAGTCTGACTCTTAGAGATGTGGAACTCTGCTGCCACTGATGATAAGGAACAGGACTTGTCGCTTAGATCCTCAATCACTCTAATGCTTTCATCCAGAGTTAATTCATTTCTTGGGAGAACAGACATTGCTCCAGCATCCATGGTAAGCATAGATCTCAGTTGCTCTAAGTTTCTCTCCACACATACACAGCTTTTATATACAGCCAATTACCGCTGATTGCAAACAGTGAACAATCACAAAAGGTGTTATGTAATTGGCAAAAACCACTCTCAGATGTTTCTCAGATGTCTCTCAAGCATCTCTCTAAAGTGGAATTAGCTATTTCCAGCATCCTGTCTAAGCAAAGTGAGGCTACTATGTAATTAGCACAGACAAATCAGTTCCCACAAGATCATCCCACTTAAGCGGCTGTCCAGCTTAAGCGCACCCCATTTAGCTGGCTTAGAATGTACATAAAAACATTTAATTTGTCATGCTATCCTTTGTAGAATACCTTTCTGACATAATGACAACTGTATTTGAATTGTGTAATGCACCAATCTAAACTGTAATGGCAGACATTATCAATATCTGCATATCTATCATCAGTGCTAAAGGCTCGGGCTTGAGGTTCAATTTAGTGTGGTACAATCCCCATAATAACATCCTCATGACCATCAGCCAGAATATTGGAATCAGTGTCTGATGGACTCAAGGCTCTTGTGCTGTCTGGGACAGAACACAGGGAACCACCTTGTAAATAATCATTGATGGAAGATTCACTGAAGTCATCATCGTCATCCTCACTGGTATTCAGGTCACTAATGGGCAAGTTGGAAGACCTAAATAAATGAAATAATTTGTTATTGAGAATTAGTGAACACTGATTAAAATTACATTCAAATTTAGTACTGGCAGACAGCGTCCATTGGAGGGTAAACAGGTTGTGAGTGAAATATACTACATCACAATATAGCCACCAGTGTGAAACTATGAGATCATATGCAGCATGTGCATGAGTCTACTCTGCATGCAGTCAAGGCAGTGTAGATGAATGTTCTGTGTGCCTCACCAGAATTAGGACCATAGACAGTGGCAGCAGTATAGGATCAATAGGTAGAAAACACACCTAATTATGCAGAAAAGTTGTCATTGGTGTCCCAATAGTTTGTTGGTTAGATGTGGGGGTGGTTGTCAATGGTGTACCAGTCATGGTTATATCTCTAACATGCCATTAAACAGCATACACAATCTTGCCACTTGACATATCCAAGCAGTATCCATTTCCTGTTCACTTGTCTATGCATCAGAGAGGGACTAGACATGCAGGATGCATGGGCAGCTATAGACATAATTGAAATATATATTTCCATTGTGCAGAGTACAAGAAGAGTTAACAATCTGACTAGAAGCAAAGTCATAGCTAGGCACGACAATAAGCCCAGCCACAAAAGCAACTGTTTCCACTTCATCCACAAGGCCAAGGTAACTCCATGACGGGATGCTGCCATCACCTGTCCTGCCCATTGTGGATCATATCAATGCTACACTGGGGATATGGTAGTCACAGAGGAATTCCATATTATGACATACAAAGAAAATGTATGCTGTGAGAAATCCATAACAGAACAGCAATGTGCATCTGATTAGATAACTGTTACCATGATTTGCTATGCAAAGTTCTCCATCCCACTACTTCCCAACAATGGCAGAGCTCTGAACAAGGAAAACAGGGATATTCCAAGACTGTTGATGTCTTGAAGGACAACCTTAGACGTTTAAGGCATTAGGTTGTGCAGTGCTGCAGCCAGCATATGACACATGCAGGATGATACTAGTATCCAAAAAACATACACAGACAAAAATTGAGCATTACAGCATGACAGACATGGCAGACCCAGTGGTCCAGCAGCAGCATGATGTGCTACCATGTTGATGAACTGGGTTTGTGAGCAAATGTTGGTTGTCACATCAGGAGGTAGGCCAGGCTGAGGTAGCTGCTGCACCATAGTGTGCTTCAGCCAGGAAGGGCTGAGTGAACTTCACCACTGCAGAATACTCTTTGGCTGGGCCAAGGTGCTTGCACCTACTGCTGGGGATGTACTGCAAGCTCACAAGCCCAGCAGGAGATTGCAATCATGTTGGGGAGGTGGGATGGACCAAAAAAGGAATTAAAACAACCAACCATCTGAATGATGGCATAGGTTCCTAGCTCCCCCAGGTATTAGTGTCTGCCAGTACCAGATTGTAAGATACGTGGTAGATTTCCTCAGGGGAGCATGGTACACTCTTAAGAACCCCAGTCACAGACAGCTGAAACATGGGGTAGCCAGATGGATATTGGGACTGCAGGAGGCAGGGAAACAATGACATAAACAGGGCACACCCCTGGGAACTGGAAACATCCATGACTGACAGACATTGACAGGGTAGAAAAATCTCAATGGCAAAAAAAAAGCATGACAAGCCTAAAGAAACACATGGTGATGTACATTTGGGGGGGAAGGACAGGGAGATGGACATTGTAAACACTTTATAACACAGACTGGATGGGCCTTGCGGTCCTTATCTGCCGTCAACTTCTATGTTTCTATGTTTCTACATACCAATATAGTGTATAAGAACATTCAACATTTTATGCAGTGTACACAAGCAGTACACCCAGAAAAAACAAGGAATTAGATCCATTATATACACTACAATTGGCATATTTTGCACAGGAAAGTTGCTTAAAACATAATATCAGTACAAATATAAAAGGTTAAACATGTTGTGCATGATCCAGTCTATAATAGAGACTGTGCTGAAATAACTAAGGTTACACTTTAAGTGTCTGTTAACTACACTGTAGTTATAGTTTAACTACAGTAACCATACTGCAGTTGCAATGTAGTTACTGTACATGCAGCAAACATGTAACTACAGTGTGATTACCTTGTTGCATGTAATTAATGACTAACTACATAAGAATTCAAACTGAATAAATACAAAATGCAAATTACCATATCACAAGGCTTATAATAACTAAAACAGCAGTACTAAAAAACATAAAAGACACATCATGTGACTGAAATACTGTAAAATCATCCTTTTTGACCACTTCTAGGTGTTGCTAAAACTTATAGTAAGTCAGTCCGCAAGCAGTATGAAGGAATAAATTCACACACTAGAGCAAAAAGAACATTAAAAATCTGATCGACATTACAAATACAAATAGGGCTAAAATAAAACATCACCACAGGGAAAAGACCAGAATGAAGGATGCAGCAAACAAACACACAAAATAACAAATGATGGTATCCAGAAATGGAGTTATTTATCTATGGTAAAATTAGCTTACAAGTTCTAGAAAATTAGTATCCGGGACCAAAAATCGGTCTTGGGAACTTATGGGCAGACTTGATTGACCATGGGGCCGACATGTTCAAAAAAGATGCATGGCACATCCCTAGATGCTCCCCTGCATCTCTGGACTTGAGAGGGCCATCAGCAGTGTGGCAATATTCAGAAGCCCCTGATGCACCCTGCAAACCTGACTGCGTTGCCATGCAGAATATTGTGACGTGAATGCAAATGAGGGGCCCTCATGCTTACGCCACACATTGCAATATTCATATGCTCATGGTGAAGACACGGGCAGCCACTCTGGCACAAAGATAACTTCTCAAAGCCCTAACTTAACTATACACATGGCAGGGTGTTGCCCTGTGCACAGTCCAGGGCCAATCACATGATCCCCCCTCCTCGAGCCCAAGCACTGGTCCAATATGATGTCACCCCCTTCCCCAGCCCCAATCGCTGTAAAAGAAAACATGTTCCCAAGCCCAATTTTCATAGTGTAGGGTCCCTTCCCCAGCCCCAATCACCATAAAAGAAATAATTTTCCCAAGCCCTTTCCATAGTGTCGGGACACCCCCCTCCCTGGCCCTGATCACTGTATGAAATAAAATAAAACAAAGATTCCCATTTCCATAGTGTAACATTCCCCACCCTCCCCACCATGGTAGGCTGGAACCCACCACCCTGCACCCCCCATCCAGACCTGTGCCGGTAACTGGCACAGCCCTCCTCATCCTGCCATGGCCAACTGCTGACTGATCTGTACCTGAGTGTGTACAGTCAATAGTACATGCTCATTGGTTGTCACCAGGGTAATATTCATGGTAATGCATGCAAATCAGGCCATAAAGACATGCTAATTTGGCTGCTTGCATTCGGATTGCCTAAGTAGGCTCATTTGCATATCATTTTTGAATATAGCAAAATTTTGCCATGGGCTAATGTGTTTGCCCTAGGCAAACATTTTAGCACTGGACAGATGAGTTTTCCCTAGGCAAACATGTCAAAACCATAGCACAGTTCTGCACTGTTTGTCCTTCAATGTTGTCTGCAGTTGTTGTGCACGACTTCTCTGCTACCACCCATGTTGGCCACGTAGTTTCACTTTGCCTTACTCCACCTATGTGTGCATTGGGCTGCTGTTGTAGTTTGCACTGTCTGGTTGCTATATTCAGTGCTGTCTTCTTTGCTGGGCAGTTTTTGCACTGCGCTCTCTGCCTTGTTTGCTCACCTTCGTTTGCCCGCTATATTCAGAATGCTTTGCTCCTGGGCTATTCCTTTGAAAATAGCATGCAATTGGATATGGGTTACTTTTGCATGCCAGGCAGTGCAAATTTGTCCCCTGGGCAAAGTTTTGAATATTGGGCCCCTAATGTTTTAAATATGTTTGCTGTGTCTCTTAATGAGAGTGAGTTTGGTCCCAGATATTCTTTCTCCACTACTACATGTCCTTCTTCTAATGTAACTGATTTACTACAAGAGAAAATATGTATCCTGTAAAAGCTCATTATTTGGTACCTTATTTTGTCAATGCTGTACCAGATATATAACTGTGAATGTTTCTGTTCATTTATTAGTAAACTGAGAAATTTGAATAAACAGGTTAAGTACAGAAGAAATATAAATTAGAAAGGCAAAAAGCTAACAGATTACATCACTACTATACAAAACACCTAAAATGCATCAAGCAACCTATTCATTTGAAAAATAAACAACAGATCAGAACCTGCTGTTTAATATTAAAAGTAGGGCATTTTAAATGAATGAAATTAAGAGACTTGTACTCCATAGTGAGGGTTATATAAGGATGTGTAACAGTCATCTTTCTGAAGGATGTGCTTTTCAATCAACAAATATTTACACATTGGTTCTTAATCTTAGCCAAGGCCCCTAGAATTCTGCGGCCACAGAATTTTGCGCAGAACTTGCAATCTACCGCATAACTTCTGCGGTGCGACAGAATTCACTCTTCTTGGTGATTTTATATTAATTTTTCTGTTTATACATAGAATCTGGTTCCCTTCCCCTCTTTTTAAATCCACCCCCTCCCATATGTTCAGAATGTGATGTTATAATTGCTATAACATCATACATTAGCTAGTGAAATGGCTACATTCTGCAACAGAAATGAACAGTCACTTATCTACCACAGCTCCCACTGCCAGAGACGGTGGCACAGCACATCATGCATGGTGATATTTGCTCAACCTGCACTACAGCCTAATACAATTTTCAGTCTTACATTGTTGCACTAGGGCCCACTTAAACAAAACCTTGTCAATAGCACAGACCTGTTAAGTCCATACCTCACTTTCTACAAACCTATTTGTGCCTTTAAGGTATAGAAACGCTATCTGAAATGAATAACTGGTAAAATGAATTTAACTGTCTAAATTTTTAAGAAAAATAATTATGCCCAGAAAAGTGCAATATAATAATGTGTAGACCTGTTGAAAGAATAGACCTGTTAAATAAATAATTGCACTGTACGCATTTTTGCCTGGGTTATTGATTACATATTGTCATTGGTTGATAGTATCATGTAAAAGTTATTGAGAAATGTTGTGTGCAGGGTCAGCTGTTGGGCCAGAAGGTAGCATGCTGTGTTTCCATGCCAGCAACTCAGGTTCAGAGATTAGCTCTGGGAGCTGGCTGGGCAGTGCAAGGATTGGTGAAACACATCACTGCTCAGAGCTTGGGAAGGTATGGTGCAGTGTTCTGTCACACGGTGAACACATTATGATGGGTCAGAGAGCTGTATTTCACAATTGGTTCACATGCATGTCATGGCCTGATGGTGTTGCGCAGTGTGTCAGGGAAAGCAGGTCGACAAGAAAAATGAGTTTTGCAATAACTCCTCTATTCCATTTCCAATGGGACCTGTATGAATGAGGATGCAAGTTCATGGAAATAAATAAAAAAAAAAAAATATATATATATATATATATATATATATACATACATACACTCACACACACATACACACACATACGCCTACAGTATCTCTGTCTCTCTCACCACACACACGCATATTTGTATGTATGTTACTGATTGCATACAAATATATAAGTGATACACAGTAGGAACCTCATGAGTGGTGTAGAAAGCACATAGAAATATATAAGTGATAGACAGTGGAAACCTCATTAGTGGGATAGATAGAATGCATATAGAAATACCTTATTTATCACATAAGATCCTGTCTGCATATGTCATTTATGCAACAGGCTAGGACCTTACGGGAGAGCTATTTGTTTTGCTTTTTTAGGCATAAAATTATTTTCATAAGTCTGTTATTTTTTGAACTAGTGTTACTGTGCTTTCCACCATCCTGACTGCTATAACCACTGCCATGAAAGTGAAGTCAGGATGACAAGCTGACACTATGATGTGGTAGTTTGTTAGTGCTGCAGAACTTCTGCAGAAATTATAAACCACCGTCACAGAAGTTCTGTGGCAAATGGTAGTCTTGCCGCAGAACTTGGTCCCACTGTGCCGCAGAAAAGTAGGGGCCCTGATCTTAGCTCTTGCTTAGATATATTTTACACATGTTCTTCCTTTCTAGGACAGTATTATTCAAGGACATAGTGTTGGCAGATTATGAGTCAGAAATAAAAATTCCACAGCAGCCTGTTAGCCATTTCTTCTTTCTTCATAATCGATAGAACAAGAAGGGGAATTTCAAATCACTAGTTAGTCTTTTAGTTCTTTCACGTAATCATACATTATGCATTTATAAGTAAGACTGACAAAGCATGCAGACTTTATGAAAGACTTGCTGTAATTAGTATTGGGTGATTTGTCTCATGAGTCTCTTAATTGCTTCAAAGGAGTGAAGCCGGTGTTTCAGTTATAGAAATTTACTGAAAGACACTATTTCACTATTAATTTTAATTTATGCTTAAAGACATGTAATGGGTTTTGAGCTTACTGTACTGTAGCTTTTTAAGTATACAAGTTCCAGAAAAGCAATACATCATTAACATTTATACAGTTTTACTAGTAAAATAATTATTTATGAAAACCAGTGAATGTGGATAGCCTTGCTGTAAAGTGTATCTGCCTCTATTAAAAGGGGGACACATGGGGGCGATTTTCAAAAGCCCGATTAGATCAGAGCAAGTGCACCAAACAACAACTATGGGCAAACTCCAGTGAGTCAGGGACCCTGCACCAGATGCTATTAGAAATGGGGAGCTGGCGCCAATATCCCTGAGTTTACCACAACCCATCCCATGCACCACAGAGATGGCACACAGGAGGGGTTTGACAAATGCTGCCACAGGTGGGCAGTGAATGCTTATCTGACAGCACAGCTGCTACAAGACAAAAGTGCAAGTGGATTCACTGGCAGCAGACACAGACTGCCATACCATAGCAGGACACCAGCCCCATGGCAGTGAGGCATCATAATGGGGCATGTAAGTGTCATACAGTTGTACCAGGGACAAACAGCGGGAGCTGTCCTCTATCCACAGGTCCCTGGCAGTGGTGACTGGCTGACCGGTGGCTGTGAATAAGCAGGTTCCCTCCAGCAACACACACCTCCTGTACTCCTCATTGGTCATGTAACCTTAAGCACACTAGTGCTATGCATCCCAGTGTAGTCAGCCCTGTACTGCTATGTCCATACATCACTCTGATACCAGGGAATCCTATGCACCTGACTTGGAGATCAATGAGCATGTGTGAACATGGGCTGCTGATCACAGCAGGTAGGCACAGAATCCTTGCCCACCCAGCACAGTCTGTAAGAGTGGTGCATGGGTTGTTAGACCAGCTCCAGGCTGGTCTATCCTCTGGCAGCCCAGTAGCCAGAAGGGGGATTTGGGAATCCCAAAAATGGGGATACTGCAGATCTGCCCTGGCACAAACCTCATTCCACCATTGCACACCCTCATCTCTGGCATAGGGCTAGTGCAGTGCCAGTTCACCAATTTCAATGCAGCTTGTGTTTGAAAATCTGCAATGCCAAAAGCTTTGATGCAAGGTGCCCCTTGCATCTTTCTGTCTGACGCAGGCTCCTTGCATCAATATCGGGGCTTTGAAAATTGAGCTCCATGTCTTAAACACCAGATATGATAGGTGTACTGACTCATTTTAAATGAAATAGCAGTATCTGCATAAATGTATTGATGTATATCAATGTATATCGACAATATGAAACAGTATTGACACAATACAGTCATGCTGACCAGATTCCAAGCTTTAATTAACAAAATAGTATGTTTCTTTCCCATGCAGTTCAAAAGTTTAGCCTTCTTGAAGGAAATATCTTTAAAAAAGTCTGTCTTTTGAACCTGTAATGCTAACATTATTTTATGTTTTAATTAAAAGCTTGTTGTTGATGCAATATAAGTCATGTTGATACACTTTCTATGCATCAATATACTGAAAGTGCATATTTGTACTGATGTGGACCCATACATTAAAAGTTTATCAACAGGACGAATCTATATTGACCATATTCCTAGCTTTCATTAAAAAAAAAGTCCCTCGCTCTTTCAATAAAAAAAAATTGTTTTTAAATTATCTTAGAAACTTAATTTTTTTAGCAAACACTTGGATCAATGGCCCTTAGTGAGGAATAGCAACATTCTGGCAATGAGTGATGTGTTAATGGGCCCAAAAGTAATCAAACAGATCATGACCACTTTGGCTATGTGATACGGATACACAGAGGTGGAAGGCACCCTACGCTCAGTCCTTTGAGTACAGCAGTTTTTTACAGTCAGACTGGGTCCAGGAAAAAGCAGCATATTGAGGAACAGTAAGAAGGATTTCTATTTTTTGCAAAAGGCTCTCATCCTTTTGGTGAGTTCTGGTTTGCATCAGACCACTAAATTGGGTTTTGTCCTGGCCACCTACTCCAGTCCCAACTTCTCCACTAATAGTAAGAGATTTGGCTTCTTGAGGGTGTGAAGAGTACACAATGGGGGGTGAGATACTAACAACAACAAAAATGGAAAGGGACCTTGGGGTAGTCATATCAGATGATCTAAAGGTGGGCAAGCAATGTGAGAGGGCAGCAAGGAGGGCTGGGGGGATACTGGGATGCATAGGGAGAGGCATCACCAGTAGAAAACAGGAAGTTATTATCCCTCTGTACAGACAGCTGGTGAGACCCCATCTGGAGTACTGTGTGCAGTTCTGGAGACCCAGTCTCTGCAAAGACATAGACAGGATGGAAGCTGTCCAGAGGAGGGCAACTAAAATGGTGCAGGGTCTGCACCGGAAGACATATGAAGAGAGACTTAAGGAGCTTAATATGTATAGCCTCGAGGAAAGGAGGGAGAGGGGGACATGATAGAAACTTTCAAGTACCTCAAGGGAATCAACAAAGTCCAAGAGGGTAGCATCTTTCAAAAAAAGAGGTGTGCAAGAACAAGAGGACACAATTTGAAGATAGAGGGGGGGCGGCTCGGAGGTAATTTCAGGAAGTATTTTTTCACCAAGAGGGTTGTGGATGCATGGAACGGCCTTCCGGAGGAGTTTGTGGAGTCAAAATCAGTGGTGGAATTCAAGCATGCATGCATGGGATAGTCATAAGGCAATTCTGGGGGTTGGGGGTAGGAAGAAGTAGGCTGCTGGTTAACTAGGATCTGCAGCTTATCCAGTAGGTAGGGAAATGGGCAGACTGGGTGGGCCAAGCGGTCCTTATCTGCCGTCAAATTCTCTGTTTCTATGTTTCTATGTAATGTTGTGTGTATTTCTGCAATGAACTACAGTATTCAGAGTATACGTTGTAGTATGTATGTATATACATACAATATTTTTGTTAAACTGTTACATAATAATAAAGCAATGAGACGATTTCAATTATTTGGAAACTGTCTGTCCTGATCTTTTCCCTGTAGAAAACAGTAAAAGCAATAGCCAGAAAATGACCTGCTTCCAAGCTTTTATGTAAAAAGGAAATGAAATTCCTCTCTTACAATTCAAAAGATGGCTCTTTTTAGAGACTTTGGAGTTCCAATTGCAAACCATACCTGTCCACCCATATTTTTGAAGCAGATTTTCTATCTGTATTGTTAGACCATATCTTTGATAGTCTAGCTGTTTGGATACAAATCCAAAACACTGCATCATAAAGTGATGCATACAACATTTTTAATGCATGCACCGTTTTTCTTATGCATGCACCATTTTAATGCAAGCTGTCATGAAAAGTGCAAACCTTTGCAAAAACAACTCAAGGCCCTTTAAAACTCGGGATCCTGAGTTTTGACGCAGTCAGGCAGATAAAGATGCAAGCAAAAAATGCATTTGTTTCTGAATTTGACCCATTGTCTTCCAGTTCTTTTTAGAAAGGTCATACATTTGAACCATTAGGTTCTGAATCCATTGTCCACTTGTCTGGCCCCTCCCAGGGAGTGGTGGGCCAAGCCTCTCACTACATGGACCGAGTCCCAGACAGAAGAGTGCCATGTCACTGGTGCAGGGCCTGCAAAGAGCCAGTTCTCATTCTGCCTGGACAAAGCTTTCCTTATTGTGGTTCCCCTCTCCCTTGGGATGTGAGCAGCAAGGGGGTGCATGTGCACACACGTGGCCATGCGTTGTAGCAAGGCATCAGCCTATCAGCCAACGTCCCTCCTCCATCATCCCTCTATACCTCTTTGACTGCACTACCACCTGTGGTCACCCAGGAGACAGTGGAGCAGCGCAGCTGTCAACCATCCTCTGTGGAGGTGTAGAGCATCCCCTGAAGCACTCAATCCTCCTCGCCTGATTGGCCCCATCAACCCACATCTGTTTCTAAATTCAGGTTGCTGGCATTGGGAGCAAATGCAATACCATTACTCTGACAGACCAGCTGTGTACCAGAAACCAAATCTTGTTTTTTCTTCTAAAATAGAACCTTGGATTAATGTGTATCTGAATTCATCTTTTCAAATGATTTTCAGTTTATTGAAAGAAAGACAATTAAGACAATTAAGACACGTTCACCATTTTAGGATTGTCAGTTCATATGGATGCAAAACAAATAACAATGTATGCTTTTTGTTATACAAATGTTTTCCCAAAGTTCACTTTCTGTATCTCATTAACCCTCATTTCTTCTCTGGGTAACTACAAATCTTTTCATGCCTTTGCAGGCTGTATCAGTGATGACTTCAAAATACAAAAAATGAAGGAAGGAAGGAAGGAAGGAAGGAAGGAAGGAGACTTTTGGTAATGGTGGAATGTATTTGAAGAAGGCTTGAAATGGTAGAACATTACACATGAACATATGAATAATGCCAGCAGATATAGACCATACGATCGATTGAGTCAGCTCAAGTTTGCTGCTATCAGACTATTACTCTGCTGCTTCCCCCTCACCGCCATTTTTATAGTATTGACCTTCCCCCTCACCCTGTCCCACCCCCTCTTAAAGCTGTGCACCTATTTTATGGATACCACCTCCTCTGGTAGTGCATTCCACCCAGACTCCACTGTTTCTGCAAAACCATGCCTCCTCACTTCCTTCCTGAACCTCCCATCTTTTAATTTCAGGCTGTGCCCCCTAGTGTCACTCCCCCTTAATCTAAGTATCCACTGTGTACTGACCGTATTTATTCCTCAAATATATTTGGAGATTTAGATCATATCTCCCCTATCCCTCCTATCCTCCTGGAAGTACATGTTGAGCTCCCTTAATTTCATAGGATTTGTCCTCCATTCCAAGGATCATCCTGGTTGCTCTGCATCTGACCCCTTCCAGTAGTCTAATGTCTTTCTTTAGGAAGGGACCCCAGATTTGCACACAGTATTCCAGGTGCGATCTCACCAGCGATCTGTAGAGTGGCAGGATGACCTCACTCCTCCTTGACATGATACCTCTGGCAATACATCCCAGCATCTTGTTAGCTATAGCTAGCAGCTTCCTGCACTGTGCTGAGTTGTTCATCTTGCCTGTTATGAGTACCCCAAGATTCTTCTCCTCTTCTATAGTGGATAACTGCTCCCCCCCAGTTTATAGCAATTCCTGGGGTTTCTAGGTCCCAAGTGCATTACTCTGCACATTTTTACATTGAATCCTAGCTGCCATGTATCCATCCAGCAATCCAGCTTAGCCAGATCCTCCCATAGTCCTAGCCACCACTCGTGTCAACCTCTGCTCTAATCTTGGTGTCATCAGCAAAAGGCTGATCTTGTCCTTGACCCCCATCTGAGATATTGGCAATAAAGATGACAAACAGCACCAGGCCTAACACTGATCCTTGTGGTACCCCACTGGTTACAGCCTTCGGAGCTGAGAGTTCCCCATCCACCCTTGTCCTTTGATGCCTACCTCACAACCAGTTCTTGATCTACTCCACCAGTTTCTCCCCTGCCTCCAGGTGTCCCAGTTTGCTGATCAACTTTCCGTTCAGCACTGAATCAAAGGTCTTGCTGAAGTCCAGATGCAGGACATCAACTGCCTGGCCCGTGTCGAGTGCCCTGGTCACCCAATCGTACAAGTCAACCAGGTTGGTCTGACATGTTCTACAAGAAATGAACCCATGCTGCTTGCTATCCTGCAGGCCATTCTCCTCCAGAAAGGCTACTAGCCTCTCTTTGAGGATAGTCTTCATTAGTTTCCCCACAATAGAGGTGAGACTGACTGGTCTATAGTTCTCTGGTTCATCCTTGGGCCTACTTTTGTGGATAGACACCACATGTGCCATCCTACATTCTTAGAGCATGCAACCAGTCCTCAGAGAGATGTTGAACAAATCCACCAGTGGACCTGCTAGGACTTCTGCCATCTCCTTCAGAACCATGGAGTGTATACCATCTGGGCCTGGTGCCTTATCCACCTCAGGGCTCTTAGGCCTTCCCGCATGCTACTCTCCATGATTACCCCCCGTCACCTTCTTCCCTCCATACCCATCCCTCCCCTCCCTTCCCCAGTTGCATCGGCCCCTGCTTCTCCCTGGTAAACACAGAACAGAAGTAGTCACTGAGTGCTTCAGCCTGTTCTTCCCACTTTTCCACCCACCCTCTGTTCTTCTTGATCCTAACAATCTGGTCCTTGCAGCTTCTTTTTTCCCTAATGTACTTGTAGAAATTCTTTTCCCCTTCTTTCATCCCCTGCACTTGCCTGAACTCCCTTGTTGCCTTGGCTGCTCTGATCTTTCTGCTCACCTCCCTTGATTTCTTCTTATACTCCTCCTTATCCTTCTCCCACGTGAACCTCATGTGTTTCTAAAGGCAGCCCTTTTCTTCTCCCTAACACATCCCTGTTAACCCAGCTTGGTCTCTTAGACCTGGCCTTCTTGCTTTGGATCTTTGTGCAAGCACTGATGGCCCCAGCTAACCCCTGCTTGATGATATCCTATTTCTGGTTAGCATCCATGTATGGATGAATATTGGTGAGGCCCCCAAAATGTCCCTTATTCTCCCAAAGTCTGTCCACCTGAAGTCTATCACCTTAGCCCTGGTTATAGCTGTCTCCTTGCCCATATCGAGTGAGAACCACACTGTGTGGTGGTTGTTCCCTGCCAGGGGCTTCTCCACTCCAAATCTTGGATATTATCACCATTTGTCAGCACAAGGTCCAGTATGTTCCCTTCCCTGGTTGGCTTCCCCACCATCTGCACCAGAAAGGCATCCTGGAAGGCTTGCAGGATGACCTGTTCCCTGCCATTTGAGGTGGCTGGGGTGTTCCAATGTACCCCAGGCTGGTTAAAGTCCACCACTATCATGGTACTACCCCTTGCAGTGACCCTTCTAGTCTGCTCTTTCAACTCCCTGTCAATATCATTGTTTTAAGATGGTAGTCTATACACCACCCCCAACCTAACCCTCTTCCCTTTTGTGTCCTGGATTTGTACCAATAACGTCTCTGGCCTCCCCTCCTCCCTGCTACATAGCATCCTTTCTCTTGTATAAATAGCCACCCCTCCCTCCTTACCTTTTTTCCTGTCCTTCTGGGACAGCCTATACCCTGGGACCACCAGGTCCCATTTGGTATTGGGTGGCCCATGTCTCAGTGATGGCCGCTATGTCCACCTCTTCTTCTGTCATCAATGCCTGCAACTCAGCGGTCTTGTTCCCCAGGCTCCTCACATTCAGGGAAACCACCCTCCAGTATGTGTCTCACCCTTCCTTGACTTTCTATGCACCTTTGCCACCCTCCCTTTGTGGCTTTTCCCTCGAACCCTCCTCATCAGCTAGGGGTAAGGCCTGTCAGCCACCCTGGCCTGGAGACATAGTTTGTCTTCAAGCCTATTGCCCCCCCCCCACTTAGTTTAACCTAATTCTATTTGCAATATATTCCCCCAACCTCTGATTCAGTACTGTTGAGCCCTCCATACTCAAATGTTACCTATCCTGGGCATACAGGGCCTTGTTGTCCCATGTTCTCCCCATTCCAGCACCAGATTGTAACCTATGGACTTACACCATGTCCTAAGCAATGGATTAAACTCTGCTTTCATCTGTTTCCTGATTGCACTCACCCTGAGGACTGCGAGAACTTCTGAGATAGCAACTGGTCTCCCTGCCTTGTTGCATAGTCTCCCCACCTCCCTGAAACTTTCCTGCAGCTCCTCAAATGTGCTTCCTTCCAGATCGTAAGTGCCCAGGTGCATCACTATATGAGGTTTCTCCCCTTCCCTCCACACACACCTCTGAATAAATGGACCCACTCTCCCATCTTTCTCATGCTCTCCTCCCAAAGGATTCCAACTAATCTGGTCCCAATCCTGATCACTTAACCTATTTCCCTTGACCTTGCTTTCTCCTTTCCCACCTGTTTCCTGTTTTGCCCCATCCCCACTTCTGTCCCCCCTCCACCTACCTCCACCTGCTGGACCAACTTCGTCCCCCTCCAGCCCCTCCTTCACCTGTTACCCCATCTGTGTTTTTCCATCAGCTGGTCTGACATAAGCCCCCCCAAACCACCACTCCACAGTTCCCCTACTCCCTGCTTCATCTCTGCCCTCCTACCAAACACCTTACTACCTTCCATGTCACTTACCTGTTCTGTGAGGTCCCCCCGATCATCTAGGATAGCCAGCACTGTGAACCTGTTACTCCTCTCACTTGGCCTGCCTTGAGCCCCCCTGGCCCTCTGTTCGGTGGTTTCCATTCCTGCTCTATCCTAGGTCTCATTTTCCACCTAGTCCTGACCATTGTCCACCTTCCTGACTCTACTGCCTTGGGTTCCTTAGGATATGTTGGTGCTGGTTCATTACATTCTCCACCCTGCTCCACCCTGAGGCTGTTGTCTCTGTTGTTCGATTGAGCTCTCCCATGCTCCCATGGCCCCAGATGATCCAACCTGCCCCCTCCCATTAGCTCCCTTCTCAGCCATCCAATCTCATCCCTAAGTAACTGAAGCTGCCTGCACACCAAGCAACCCCTACAGCCCTCCATGCACTCCCTAAGAAAATGGCTGCCCCACAACCATTGCAGCTTACTACCTTTCCTGCTCCCCTCATGCATTGCTCCCCCCATCCTCGCCCCTCCCCCTGACATTTGCCTATCCCATCCCCCTGGCAGCCCCGTCCTGCCAGGTATCCCAATTTAGCTCTCCCTATTCCAGTCACCCATCTCTCCAATGCTTTGTATCAAAAGGATTTTTACTTTTTTTTCTCTCCCCACTTGTTTCTTTCTTTCCATTCCTTTCCTTACCTTACCATGTGCTCCCCTATGTAGTTGTACCCTGATTCTTGTATTGTGACCCCTGTACCAGGAAAGGAATTAATCCTCCAGATAGGAGACAACACTCCCTATAGCCCCGGGTCCTTCCAGCCATCTCCTGAGACAATCAGCCCCATTAATGACGTAGCCAGCACCAGCCCCTTCTACCCCAGCCCCTGTAACCCAAACATCCAGCTGACACTGCAAGAATAAAATGCCACATAATAAAAAGAAACAGCACACCACACTTTGAACACATAGCTCACAGAATTAACAACTACAAGTGTAAATGGAGTTACTTCCCTGGATGTAGTTCTTCCTTGTTCGAATTCCACTGCTTCTGCTGCTGGTTCCTACTCTGCCCACGTCATTGTCAGAAACTTCAGCTCCTGGAATCCTGCCTGTACAGCCAAACAGCACTTAGCCCACATGAGCACAGCAAGTAATTACACCTCTTAAGAAAAAAAAAAACACATACTCTTCATTACAGCATAAGCCCGGTAACAAAGTTTGAGCTTCCTCAGCAGTGTGGACAGTTTGCTCACCACCCGACCCCACTCCCTCTGCACTGCTGAAAGAGCTGAAACAATTTGCAGATCTATATGTTCAGTACTATTCCATAGGGTTTATACACTTCAGTTGATTTGTATACTTCTCTTAATATAAAAAATTAATTTTCACTTTTTAAGCAAATGGGCCCTATTCTCAGCTGCAAGGGAGAGTCACTAAGTATTTGCAATGATTAGGAAAACTGACAACTTTGTGACCCTCTTGTTCTATGTACACTCGTGGCTGAATCTGTTTTCTGCATAGTTGCAAAACCCATTGTGAGATTGTGGGGAAAAAAGACAGTGGTTGACATACAAATGCACTATTGGACACAGAATGACATCTCCTCTAAACCTGGTTATAGATTTTAGTGACTCTTCCTTCCTTTAGAACTGGTAAAGGCATGCAGTGAAGGTGTCACAACTCTGCAACTAGAAACAAAAATGCTTGTGGGAAATGGAGATCATCTGGGGAAAACAACTCCTTTTGAAGTACTAACTGATTGTTTTGCCTACTATAGGGATTTCCAGCATTATCTGTGTGTTCTTTGGGCTTTTCTTTTGGGGGGGGAGGGTTGCAGGTCTGGAAAGAAGGAGGAAACCAAGAAGTAAGACTAGGCAGCCAGAAGCCTATCATCAGGCAGGGAACTTGTTTTAAAAGCTCAGTTTTTCAAACCACTGCACAAACAATCCTTTTGGAATGCTAACTGATTCTTTTGCCTGCTTTAGGAAATCCCAGTGTTGTCTGTTTGTTTTGGGGGCTTTGTTTGGTTTTTGGGTGGTCCGGGAAGAAGGAGGAAGCTGGGATGTGGCACTAGGCAGCCATGAGCCTATCAGAGGGTGCAGAGCTAATTTTAAAAACTTTGTTTTTCAAACCACTGCACAAACACTCATTTTGGAGTGATAACAGATTCTGTTTCCTGCTATCGGGATTTCCAGTATTATCTGTTTGTTCTTTTGCTCTTTTTCTGGTGGTTTGAAGGTCCAGGAAGAAGGAGGAAACAGGAAGTGGGACTAGGCATCCAGGAACATATCAGAGGGGGTTGAACTTCTTTTTAAAGCTCCATTTTTCAAACCACTGCACAGATACTCCTTCTGGAGTTCTAACTGATTTTTTTGTCTGCTATAGGGATTTCTAGCATTATCTGTTTTTTGGAGGGCTTTGTTTGGTGTTTTTCAGGTCTGGGAAGAAAGAGGAAACATGAGGTGAGACTAGGCAGGCAAGAGTCTATCAGTGGTGTGGATTTTGTTTCAAAAGCTCCATTTTTCAAATCCATGCACAAACACTCCTTTTGGAGTGCTACCTGATTATTTTGCCTGCTATAAGGATTTCCTGCGTTATTTGTTTGCTTTTTGGGCTGTTGTTGGTGTTTTGCAGGTTGGGGAAGAAGGACAAAACCAGAAGGTAGGACTAGGCAATCAGAAGCCTATCAGGCAGCTCCCTGATGGTTTTTATAGGGTGTGTCATACAGCAGCCCACCACATAGTGCCTGCCCCCATCGTATGTGAAGTACGACAGCATAAAGGATAATGTCAGCCTTGAGTCTGCTGGAGTTGTCAGGTAAATACAGCCCTGTCTAGCCTATTTTAAGGGGATATTATCTTGACATTGTGATTGCCTGTGCTGCAGAACACAGCCAATACTCTATTTAGGGTAGGGCTGTTTTCTAGTTAACCAATTTGTCTACCAACATTGCCCTTGCTAAAGTCGTACTATAGGTATTGCCTAGTGCATATTCTATTAGCTGTCAGGTTTCTGATTCTATTACTGTTTTCTAGTTATCTAATCAGTCACCCTAACTGTCTTTGTTGTAGGTATCCTAGGGCCATGCTTTTGTAAATGCCCTTCCTTCCTGTTAACTGTTAGTGTTTCTGCTGTAGTACAGCTCTGTATATCAAAAGTACTAGGGGTATTATCCTGAGGTTGTGAGTTTGATATTGCATCTGTTAAAGGGGATTATTATCCTGAGGTTGTGACTGTTTGTAGAAAAAAAGAGAAACAAAAGAAGGCTGTGGATTAAGGTAGAGGGCTGAGGTAGTGAGTTAAGGTCTAGAAATAGGTGAGTAGTTATGCTGGGCATGGTGCAGTGCAGTGGCTGTGACGCTGCAGTCTCAGGGAGACTTTCAGGAGACTACGGTGCTGCCCCATCTGCATGCTGCTCTCTGGGCTGAAGGAAGGAGTTGCCAGACTCAAAGTCGAGGTGTCCTGGATTTGGAGGACTTACCCCCCCAACCAGGGACCACCTAGCCTGCAGCTGCTGCTTCAAAGGTTGCCTAGAATGAGGAGCAGCTGGACAACAGTAGGCTCAGGGAGGGTTAGGGTGGTGGAGCATAGGCACATCCCCCATCCGGTACCACTACAAGATACCTACGCTGCACTGGCTGAGCAAGAAGGAGAGACAATTTTTTTTTTTTTTAACCAGGAGAGACACATTAAGCTGAAAGCTTGTTTACAGCTGTGAACTGGGAGCACAATTGAGTTAAGAGACTTACTCAGGGTCACACAGTATGCAAGTGGGGACTGTGGCAGTCAAATCCAGGTCTCCAGGTTTGCAGTTCAGGGCCTTAAACCACTGTGCTATACTGCCTCCCACAGAGGCACTCAAAGTAGTGACCTGGGTTGATGTGAGTGCCCTTCATAGTGGAGACTCCAAGGGAGGGAGTAGTAGAGGACCTCAGTGGAGGAGGAAGCAGATGGTGGGGGACTCCATAGTGAGGGGGATACAGTTGGGAGCAAGTAGGGATGAAGAGAGGGAAGTTAGGTGCCTTTCCAGTGCCACTGCTCAAAGGGATGGAAGGAGGATCCAGGGGATCACTGGGGCAGCAGGAAGGGAGGGAGAGCTGGACATCATTGTCCATCTGGGGATAAATGATCTGGCTAGGTATGAGCCAGCAATAGTTCAGGAGGAGTTTAATGAATTGAGGAGGAATTTTAGGCAAACAGCATGATCTTTAACCTTCTTGGAGGTGCTACCTATCTATGACAGAGGGATAGGATTCTCCACACCAGGATTTTCAATGCATAGTTGAGGAAATGGTGCATAGTGGAGGGTTTGGGCTTCACTGGGAATTGGGACCCCACCTGGAGGGATAAGGGCCTGTACATGGTGGTACGGCCTACATCCATCTGGGGGGGTATTGTGGTCCTCAGTGAACAGTTTAAATGCTACATTGATGAGCATTTAAACTAGCCAAGGTGGGAGGTGGAATATGGCAGGCAGACATAAACTGTCTCCCCCCCTACATGCTCACGAGGTTAGCAATGGGAAGACTGAAGGAGTGAAACCCCAAAAGGAACCAAATTACAAAGGAATCCAAGGGGCAAAAGGAAAAAGGGATAGTAAAAAAAATAGCAGCGGAAATAAGAAAGGGCAAATGGCAAATGGAGGGGGGTGCAGGAAAATCTGGAGAGCCATGTGTGAAAATGATCGAAGTCTGGACAATAAGACTGCAAACCTAGAGGCCAACATGGAAGATGTGAACCTGGACATAGTAGCAATTACCAAGTACTGGTCTACTGAAAACCAGGACTGGATGTAGCCATGCCAGGGTATACTCTGTTCAGAAAAAAACAGGGTAGGTAAAAAAGGGGAAGGGTGTCTTTTTATGTCAGGGAAAACATTAAAGCTACAGAAATACAAGGAGAGTTGGGAGGAACTGAGGTACTTTTCGTTGTCCTGGAGACACAGAGGGGGGCTGCTATTCACACAGAAGTGCTGTACAGACCTGTAGCAAAAGGAGGTGAAGGGGATAAAGAGATGATGAAAAAAATCCAAAGGATGTCATACAAAGCAAAGGTGTTGCTGGTAGGGGACTTCAATCTAATGAACTTTGATTGGAGCCTAACAGCAACAGCAACAGTTGGACTTAGGGACATCATGGATACCCAGTGAGGGGGGTTTCTCAAGCAATTAGTTAAGGAACCCACTCATGGGGGGGGAAATACTGGACCTGGTACTGACAAACAGGGACAGTGTTGCTGAAGTCACAGTGGGTAGTCACCTGGGGAACAGTGATCACTGTACAGTATAGCTCAATATAAGAACTTGGCCAGAATCTAACTGCACTAAAATGAAGGTCCTGGATTTCAGGAGGGCTGATTTTAAGAAAATGGGAAAATGCCTCAGGGACAGCATAGCAGGGATAGGAAAATTTGGGGGAGCTGAGGAACAATAGGTAAAAATAAAGGGGGTGCATTGAAAAGGCAACAAATCTCTATGTCAGGCAGGATAATAAGGGCAAGAGAAAAGAGACCACTGTGGTTCTCTAGAGAAGTATCGCAGAAAGTAAGGGCAAAAAAACTAGCATTTAGAAGGAACAAGAGGACACAGAAGGAGGAGGATAAGGAGAGTTACCAGGTGAAATAAATAGAGGCAGGGAGAGCAGTTAGGATTGCAAAGGCACAAACAGAGGAGAATACTGCTCAGTCATTAAAAATAGGGGATAAAATATTCTTTAGATATATAAGTGAGAAGAGAGAGAGACCAAAGGAGGGATAGTAAGGCTAAAATGGGAAGGAGGCAGTTGTGAGGAAGAAGACAAAAAGGAGCAGACATATTGAACAATCACTTTTATTCAGTATTTATGGATGAAGAGGTAGGTGACAGGGCAATGATTAGGGACAAGGACATTAAAGGAAGAGAGTAGGACACTAGCCCTTTAATGGAGGAAAAAGTCCTCAAGGAACTAACATAATTAAAAGTAGCCAAGACAATGCAACATGATGGGGTGTACCTAGGATACTGAGGGAGGTCAAGTAGGTGCTGGCTACACCTGTACAGCTCTGTTCAACCTATCACTAGAAACAGGGGAGGTTCCAGGGGACTGGAGGAGAGCAGAAGTGGTCCCACCACACAAAAGTGGAAACAGTGAGAAAGCAGGAAATTACAGACCTGTCAGCCTGACCACACTAGTGAGTAAAGTAATAGAATAACTACTGAAGGAAAGGATTGGGGAATACCTTGTAACCAGTTGATTAGAAGATCCAAGGCAATATGTTTTCACGGGGGGGGGGGAGGTCTTGCTAGACAAACCTGATTGAGTTCTTTGACTGGGTGACCAGCGAAGTGGATCAGAGAGGAGCAGTAGATATGGCCTACCTGGACTGCATTAAGGCCTTCGACACAGCTCCATATAGAAGACTGGTGAGCATGATGGGCAACCTGAGAGTGGGTCCAGATGTATTAAAATGAGTAAGACATTGGCTACGCAATAGGAATCGGGGGGGGGATAAATGGGGTCCACTCTAAAGAAGGCAAGGTGACCACCGGGGTTGCCACAGGGGTCAGTGCTAAGCCTGGTCCTCTTTAATGTCATTATTAATGACATTGCAGAAGGGCTGGAAGTGAAGTATGTCTGTTTGTGGATGACACAAAAATCTGCATCAGAGACAGACCAGGGGGGTGAAAAGAATGAGAGATGATCTGAAAAAGCTGGAAGAAGGGTAAAGGGAATGGCAGCTGGGTTTCAATGCAAAAAAAGTGCAAAATTATGCACTTGAGGCACAGAAACCCAGGAGCAATGTACCAATTTAATGGGGAGGTATTACCAACCACATAACAGGAAAGAGACCAGGTGATAATCATTTCTTGTGACCTGAAGGTAGCCAAGCAGTGAGATAAGGCAGTGGAGAAGGCTGGCCATGTGCTCAGGTGGGCACTAGGTGAGGACAGGAAAAACCAGAAGAGTGTGGTCAAAAAGTGGGACAGATAAATGTCGCCATCAAATACAGTGCCTGACCAAAATTCTGACAGTAAAAACAACGGCAATGGTAGCAGTCCACTATCCCACTGACCACTACCATGGCCAACAAAAAAATCCAATTTATATTTTTGTGGGGGGCTCCACACCCCACACTCTGCACTCCCCACATCCACTGAACTTATTATATTCAACTCCACAGGGTGGTGAAACTCAGGGATGGGGATCAACTTTGGGAGGGGGTTACACCGGGTGAGGGGATGTGATGGCATGGGGTGCAAAGACACAGCAACCAAAGGCAAACTGCATAAAAAATGCACAAGTACGTTTATCAATTTATTTTTGATAAATAAAAATAACAAAATAATACAGAAATAAAAATAACAGTTGATTAATTCAACACAATAATTCAGCCCTCTGCTTCCGTCAACAGAGGCTGCAGCTTTACTTCAGCCAAGATAGCCTAAGTGTAATCCCTTCTTACACTTCTCAGTTCTGGTGTGAAAACAGCACACTCCACAAGTAGGTCCTTCCCTGCTCACTGTCAGCACTAGACTGACTCGACTATCTAACATTCCCCTAGTGGTGAACCCTATTTATACCCTAGGGATTACATCACACTTCTTGGGGGGAATTCCCATTTGCTGTGACATTACATAATGGGGAGTTTACATAATTTACCGTGTTTTTACATGTAGGGCCTTTTTCTTTGGTCCTTTTTCCCAAATATGCTTTATTTCTACAAGAAGCCCCAGTCACAACATCTCTGGGGCTGCAGAAACTCATTTTCATATTTCATTTATTATTTAACACATGCTTCTGGGTCACATATTGTGACTGGGAACATTTTCAGACACCAGAGCTGCCTTCTGGAGATAAGAGCTGCAACATGCAGCAGTGGGTCCGCTACTCGATCGCACTCAGCAGCAGGACCATTTAGTAATCAGGGGCACCAGTGGTTTTTCTAAACCTAAAGCATGATATGCGCCTGTTCCCATTTGCGCCTGCTTGGGAATTTTACAAACAGCACGACTTATGCTAATAATTATCTGCAATTCGGGAGATCAAGGAGAAGTGCTTTTAGCGCTTAATGTTCAAGCAGGGGGAGATTATAAGAAAACGGGACAGAAAAGCAATAAGAATCTCAGGTTGGCCACCCTGACATGAAAAAAAGGAAAGAAAACAAGAAGACAGTAAAGAATGATAGAAAAGGGGGGAACTGGCACATTGTTTTATGATTTACAGGGTAAATAAGAGGAGATATCTGTCACAGGGGACATAAAAAAAACTTGGTGGGGGGAATGGGGGTTACATCTGATGAGAGGATGGAAACAAAAAATAAACTTGGTGGGGAAATGGGGGGGGTTACATCAGGTGAGGGACTAATAACAAAAAAATAGAACTGGGGGAAAGAAAAATATAGCAATTGGGAGATGAGGAGCAGAACCCTGGTCTCCAGGACAATTCCCTGCTTTAGCTGCTCAGAGTCTTAGCCAGATTCTTCTCTTCTACTTCACTATGCCTAGACAGATACAGGGGTAGCAGCAACTGCCTTGTGCTATTCTACCCCTGTAGCTATCTAGCTATCTAGGTAGGCACTGTTGTGGAAGCGCAATTTTGACAGCGCTATTATGGAAATTCTACATTCATCTGGTAGAGCTTGGGTGCATAGAGAGGGGCATCACAAGCAGAATTACCACTGTATAGATCACTGGTAATACCACACCTCAAGTACTGTGCCCAGTTCTGGAGGCCCCACCTCTGGAAGAACATTGATAGGGTGGAGGCAGTAAAAAGGAGGGCTACCAAAATGATGCAGGTCCTGCATCAAAAGCCCTAAGAGGAAAAAAAAATCAAGGAGCTAAATATGTACTCTTTAGATGAAAGGAGGGGAAAGAGGGTAAATGACAGAAATGTTCAAATACATCACAGGTATTATTAAGGTACAGGAAAGTAGCATTTTCCATAAAAAGAAGCTGCCGTGTGCCCTCCATGTGGCAGAAGTGCTGGTACGCCAGGCCACAAGGGGCTTGTGCCATGATGGGGCTGCAGTAGCCCCTTGTTTGGGAGTTTAGAAGCCCCACTGTGGTCGCATAGCAGGACTGATATTAGGGTCCTGTGCCACTGAATTGGCAGAAGGGGAGTGGTGGGGGAACTGAAAGGTCAGAAACCAGGGTACAGGGACCAGTAGTGGTGCCATAATGGGAAATGGGGGGGCATGGACGCAGTGGCAGAGTACAGAGGTGGCACCCAGCAGAGGTGCCATGGCCAGTGGGACAGAGCTGCTTTGTGTGGGTACACTGTGGTAGGTTCACATAGACCCTGTCATGGACCATAAGGTGGTAACAGCCCTGGCACCTGCCCTATAGCTGACAAAGTCCCCGACATGTGGCAGGTGGCATTGACTGCAGGGTGCAAGGTGCAATCAGTGGACAGGGACATCCCTTGGGCACCATGACATTCCCTTGATAAACAGTCCACCATGTGGAGCCACACTGACACCCACCTACACTGTCGGGGGCTGTGTCAGATATGGGGACGTTGCCAGGGCTGTTGCCACCTGGGGGTCCGGAACAGGGTCCATGTTTACCTACCACAGTGCACTCAGTAAATGCAGTTCTGTCTCACTGGCCATGGTACCTCTACAGGGTACCAACTCTGTACCCTGCCATTGCCACCATGCACCTGTCAATCACTATTTCACCCCCTCTGGTCATCCTGCCCTAGTTACCAACCTTGTGGGCCCCCCTCTTGACTGCACCTGGCTGGCACCAAGCTGGGGTGCTTGATAGAACTCTCAATCAAACCTCTTCAGTGTGCCAAAGGTTTGCCACAACACTGCTGCAGCAGCAGCAACTCTCAGGACTTTGGCACACAGATCATTTTCTTCTTGACTAGAGCACAGGGTCTCTGAGGCACCAAGAGTTTGCTGCAGCCGTGGATCAGTGCAATGTGTGCCAATCTAGGGGCCATTTCAAAATCCAGCCTAGGACTTTAGCTGTCACTGAGGGCAATGTAAATATAACCGATGGCCTCTAGGGGGCTAACAAGCAAAGACATGTAGCCCAAACTGAAGAGGACATAAGAGGTAGAGACAGGAAGATGGGGTGCTGGAACCCATGTAAAACATAATAAGAAAATATGGCAGTGACAATATAGAAAGCCAAGTCAGGGAGCAGCACAAGTCAGTCTTGGTGCCACAAAAAATAGTCTGCCACTGTGGAGCAACACAGGCCCTAGGACTAATTTAATTTCAGATTTAATTTAGGCTCTTCTAATCAGATTCTTACATTTATGTGCCTGCCTTTTATAGATGTTCCAGTTTACCTCTGTAGGATGTTGCTTATATTTAAAAAAAAAACTGTTTTTTTTTTCATTTTAATATGCTGCTTTATATTTTTTACCAAACCAAGATGGCACTCTTCCAGATTTATTATATTTTCAAATCTCTGGCACATGTGTGTTTTATACAATAGTCTACTTTCTACTTGTTTTTTGACCATATTGTTTGGATGTTGTGACCCCTCATGTCTTCCTTCCAGTTCCATGATTTGAGGTATGATCTCATATTATCGTAGTTAGCCTTGTGATAACATTTAAAGATAGCATCCCCTTCTCTGCCTCCCATGCTGTATTAACCACCGTACTGATCATATTGTGATCACTGTCCCCAAGAGGGTCTAATACATTTATATTGTTGATGTTATCCACAAAGTTATAGAAAATAAAGTCCAGTGTGTTTGTTCCCCTTTGTTTTCCTGTACCACTTGGTCAAGGTTATTTTTACCAGGTATCACAGCTTGATTTCACCACCCCGATTTGTATCACTTGTAGCCCTCGTTTCATGTCAGCTTGTACTTTCCCAAGTTCAGCTTTCCTCATACTTTCTAAAAATCTGCTTAGCTGAACTCAGGTGTGCTGAGCCATGAACAAGCCTGCTAATGCTTCAGCACCATTTTGGAGATGTGACCATGCATTGAAAGTGACGCTGTAGAACGGAACCCCATGGAATCCCTATATAAGGAATATGATTACATTTATGTGCTTTTTGTTTAATTATATACCACAGTCCATTCTACCTGGATCAGGACAGTGCTGCAGATACAAAAGGTACATTTTTGGACACCCCAGCAGTCACAGACCTGTATCATGATTGCCCACATTCACTACTTTATTATAGCTCAATTGGAGTCTGCACCCAACCTTTTTGTCTCTGTCTCTCTCTCATAAATGCTTCCTCCTACTGTATAAATATCAACAACTTGTCTTGCTTGCAGAAAAGTGGCATACTGTAGGGCATAACTTTATATATCTTGCAATAGTCTATGTGTTTATAACATTGCATATTTTAGACTCTAACTTTTACTATGATTTGTATACTCAGTAAATCCAGCGTGAGCAGCGCTGAGCTAAGTAAAACAACAAAACTGACACATGACATGGGAAAAAAGATAAGGAAAAGGTTTTGACTAATTTTGTGACAGGTAAAGGGTACACTACAGCACTGTGCAGAAGGAGCACTGACTGCAATACAGGCAGACACGTTGGGAAGCTGGAGAGCGCGTCATATAATTACGTCACTGGAGCTCTCCCAGGGAATATAAACACATTGAAAGCTGGCTGGCCTAGACTCAGAAGCGGTAAAACTAAAATGCTGCACCACTCAGAAACGGGACATGCTTCTGATAAATTAACACATGCACTTCAGTTTGGACACCAGTACACACACTGCAGTAAGTTTTCAGGATGGACTTTGCTGATCAGGAAAAGTGCTCATTAAAGGATACAAGAGTTGTGAACATGGTACTACATGCAAAGTTTGTTCATAGTTATAATGTTTTTGCAATTTTGACCCCAAATTTTCAAGATACTTGTTTTATGATGTGCCTTATGTACATTACATGTACCATTTATGGTATATTGGCTGAAATGTTATTTCAAACCAGAACTGCAAATCCACATCTTGTCCAGGATTAAAAAAAAATGTCTGCCTATATATTCAAATTTAAATTATATATCAAGATTGGAAAGGTTGAGTGGGCAACCTGGAGGAGAGTGGAAAAAAGAAGCGGTACCAGGCACCACAGTCTGATAGATAGATAGATAGATCGATAGATAGATAGATAGATAGATAGATAGATAGATAGATAGATAGATAGATAGATAGACAGACAGACAGACAGACAGACAGACAGACAGCTGGATAGTGTTTATTAGAGCTTTTATCAAAGTCCCAATTTCCTCCCCTAGTGTGTATCTGGGGCCCCTGATGCTTGCGGCATCCCTGGGGCCAGAGCACAACGAAGGGTTCAGGCAGAGAGGCTGACTGAGCAACTTAACCTAGACAGCAGGAGCGCTCATGATATTCTGGAACTGGCCAGTGCCAGCTTGCACATTCGATCAGATGGCAGCTCAAATGTGCACACTGTTTCAGTGTTGCTCCTCTTTTGTACTGCTGAGCTAATGGTGCACTTTAGAACTCACTCCTCCAGGCCCCCCACCAGACTGTAGCCCTGGGTGAGTCGACAGGAGCACAAAAGAAGGGAAGACTGAACCAGGAAGTGACAGGGCAGATAGGACCTGGGGAGTATAGTTTGGTATGACCCACTTGTGGGACAGATTACATTAATAAGCAGCCAAACCCAACAAGTCCACTCAGATTGTCCACACCCGGTGACAAAGCGCAGTCACAATTGTAAATGGTGCTGAGGCTTATGTGCAGAGTGTTGAACCTGAGTTCAGCTAAATACATTTTCTAGTACTACAAAGGAACTGAACTCGGGAAAGTGCTTATATCTTGGAAACGGGAGCTAAAAATTAGTTAAATCATAGTCTGAAAGTTGAGCCGTGATACTGGGCATGCACATATGCACCTGCCCAGTATCACAGCTCAACTTTAAGACCATAATTTTACTAATTTGTACCCCCATTGCCAAGTAATAAGCACTTTCCAGAGTTCAACTTTTTTTATAGTGCTAGAAAATGTATTTAGCTGAACATGGGTACAATAGCCTGTGCATGAGCCTCAGCACCTGTAGAAAATAATGCAGTGGGGGGTAAGGAAGTAGCAGCTGCTTGAATGCAGAGGATGTGGAGAGATTCCATTCCACTCCAATGGAAGGACATAGCTGTCCACAGCAGTGCTGTGTTTGCAGTCACATATTACCAGCTAAGCACAGCTGTGCTGTATTTACAGTCACATGCCATCAAAGCCCATTTTCTACGTAACTGCAATACATCATGCATAGTTCCACTATGCAGTCTTAACAATGGCTCTAGCAATGAGAAAAAAACATTGCTGAGATTAAATTGTGGCTCCTTAAACAAAAGCTCATTAATTAAGGTGAAAGGGCACAGACAGAAACAGAAAATGAAAGTGCTCTGTTCTCTGGATAACTTAAAATTAATAAACCACTGCTAATTTCAATAAAAAGTAGATCAGTATGGAAACTGAAATGGTAGCCAACTAGGATATTCTCTGGTTCCTGGAAATCAGTCAGGAAGTGGAGAAATAATTTGTAAACCCCTCCTTGGATGGGGCATACATGGACTGCTGCTACCACTGTCCAGCGGTCTTGAGCCTAAACTTTTGTTGGTAGTGCAGTGGCCGGCTATCTCTCACTCAATCACATGTGTGGCTGCGGCCACATTTTTTCAGTCCTGGTCTCCAGTTCTGTCAGAGGGGCCAGGAACACTAAGTCCACGGTTGATCTTCAGCTACTCCTGCACCCACCATGAGAAACCTGCCACAGGAGTGGGAGCACATGATATAGGGCATGCCAGACCACAGACCCAAAGCACACACAGCCACCACCCATCAACTGGATAGAAGCACAGGAAGGCTGCACCAGAATACTGGGGCAGGCACACAATTTGGGGGCCAAAAAAAAAAAAATCAAAGAACTTTTGAAGACAAGTCTCCTTCAGCACATGGCTATAGCCATATTTGCAACCTTTGACCTCACCAGTCAGTCAATCAAAGGGTTAGGAAACCAAAATACATAAGCAAGAGATTGTAGGGAGGATGAGGCAGTCATACCCTCCCACAGGGACTGGTGAGCAAGGAGGACCAATCAGAGGGCAGGGCATGGCAGAAGGACTCATGGACAGCCTGTGCCTGTTCAATGAGACAAAGAATGGGAGGAAACAGATTTCAGGGCAAAGAGGCTTCTGGGCGCTTAAGGGTCTGGGGAAGTCTGAGAGGGACACAGGTGTATTCAGACCTGTTGCTGGTGGAACCAAGTGAGATGCCTAGCCAGGCCAAACATTCTTCAAGCCATCACCAAGTTCATCCAGTAAACTCTGAGATTGTGCCTGATGATCATCTGAGAGAAATTACTGAAAGTATGAGCCTGTGGGAATCATTACATACTGAAGCTGCTGAGCTGTACCAAGCAGAGAAGAGACCTGAATCCTACCCAGGTTGCTCCAGAGCCAGGTAAGGGGCTACTAGACCATATCTAGTGGGTTGGATCAGGGAGTAGACAGCCACAGGGCACATGCCCTGAGTACATGGGTACTCAAAATCCAGAGGAGAGTCAACTGTGGAGCTCACTCCATGGTTATGGGCTCTTTGGAAACTATGAAGGTGCTGTGTAGTGCTCCTGGGAATGAGAGATGAGCCAGAAGGGCTGTATCCTGAGATGTGCAAGCCTGAAGGACTGTGCTGCAGAAGAATGTCTGAGTGAGTATGAAGGTTTCATTCTCAGGCCACCAGGCCCTGTTCCTGATTTTGGCCTGACCTGCTGCTGTGTGCTGTTCCCTTACTTGACTGAACTACTAGATCAGTGGGTCACCTGAGTGATGGCAATGCTGGCTGGGTTTTCGTACTTTTCTTTTTCCATCCTGCTTTTTACTCCCCTGTTACCGCCTCACTTTACTTGGCAATGGGGGAGACATGGTATTTTTGGTTTTCTCCCCTAGTTCCCAGGACCACAGTTCACAGTCATGCATGAGCGTGGAGGAGAGATGTTGCAAAGTTAAATTACACCATTGAAATTGCCTGCAAAATTGGCAATTTCACCATGCAAAATTTTTCAAGAAATTGCAATGACATGGCAAACTTTCTCTGCAATTTCATGCCCTGCCATTCCCTATGTAAAACTCTCCCTGGCATCTAGTGGTCCCCCCCCACCCCCCTGGCAACTCATTGGTCAAAATTGTTCTCCCTGGTGTCTAGTGGTCCCCCGCTGGTGGACCACCGGTTGTAATTGAATAAAGACCCGCCACCCAGTTACCCTGGCTCCCTCATGTCATTTTTTAATAAAAAAAAAAAATGAAACTCACACTTCCTGGTGTCCCAGTGATCCCCCCATGGCCGTCATTGCCCAAATTTTCTCACTGGTGTCTAATGGCTCCCCGGCCGATCACTGCCCATAATTGAATAAAGCCCCCCCTGCCCCCAGTTACCCTGTCCCCCTCATTTTGCTTTTATAAAAAAAATAAAAAAAAAAAACATACTTCCCTGGTGTCAAGTAGACCCCCCACTCTGTCATCATGAGCTAGTGCCCACCCGAGTCTTCCATCTGTATTGGTACTTGCACAGCCCTCCACTCATTTTAATAGCTGGCAGCCAGACTGAGTGCTTGAATGAATGAGTGCATGCTTCAAGTGCTCAACTGGGCTGCCAGCCATGAAGTAGTGGAGGGCTGTGCTAGTAACCCAATCCAGGGTACTGAGGAAGCAGGAAGGTACTCATGATGACAGGGTGGAGGGTGGGGTCCACTAGACACCAGGGAATGTGGTTTTATTTATTTATTTTTTTTAATAAAAGGAAATGAGGGAGCCATGGTAACAGGGAGTGGGGAGCTTTTATTCAATACTGCTGGTGATCGTCTTGGGGGGCACTAGGCACCAAGGAGAATAATTTGGGCCATGAGCAGCCGAGGGCAGGGACCACTAGACATCAGACAGTGTGGGTTTAATTTTAATTTTTATTAAAAAAAGGACATGAGGGGGCCAGGGTAACTGGGGGGGGGCTTTATTCAATTACAGACCATTATTGGCCAAGGGGACCACTAGACACCAAGGAGAACTTTGAAAACTATAAATTTTGCCCACATGTGGCTAAATTTTGCCTGCGGGTGTGAAATTTCACTGGTTTGTAGTCAAAATTTCATTCACTCCAGGGGTGAAATTTTGCATTTAGCCCTGCAAAATATTTCACGTAATGCACGAATTAAGCAAAATATTTCACAGGATGAAATTTTTCTATTTCACACAAATGTACCATGGAGGCGAGCATGCACTCCGTGGCTCTGGAGATGGCCCCTTCCTCCATCCCAGCCAAATGACAGGTTCCCCATGTGGCTTGGTGCTGCCACCTAGCCTCCACCGTGAGGCAGCCAAGAGCCAGAGAAACCTCACATCCCTCCCCAGAGAGGAGAGCTATGTTGTGGCTGTTCAATCCGTCTCCTCATCCTCCCCATCTGGCTGACCTCTGGTGACTTGAGCTAGCTCCTGAATGCAGGTTGCCAGCTTGGTGTGAGGTGTGGCATCCAGTGTCTCAACCCTCAGCAGCACTGAGCTGGCCAGGGGTCTTCGTACTTTTACAACTTTGGATTACAAGTTTTGTTTCAAGCATTCGCTTTTGGATTTCAAGTTCTTTAAATTGTGCTAGCACACTATGGTCTCTTGTGGGGTTAAATAGCAAGCTTGCTATTGTTCATCAAATGCACCACAGAAAGAACCTGAGCAACATAGTTATCAGGCCTGCACGGGGACTCTAGTGTAATACAAAAGCAAAAAAGTCTCTGTGCTCTAATCATTCCAGCAAGAACTGGATTGGGCTATACCATTTAGCTTCAGATAGCTTTTAAGCTTTATTAATTTGCCATTTTGATGCTACAGTTTGTTCTTGTCAGATAAAATGGTCCTCTATGCCCGCTGTTCCTTGGTGCTTTGCTCATTAGAGGTTCCTCAGGAAGCATGGCAGTGGGATGGTACTACCAGTTTAAATACAACTGTCAAAAAGTAGTGTGCCACATTACATTCAAAATTCATTAGAGCATGAAGACTATTATAAGAATTAAATATGAAAGTAAAAAATGTCAGGAAATAGTAGTCAGGTGATCAGAAGATATGCTTAAGTAGGAACTTAATAACATGGTCCTGGGTGTGATAAAGAGTAAAAATTGGGTCATAAAAATGAAATCTGATTACTGAACTACTGATAGTGTTCATAGCAATAATTTTTTTCAAGTATATCTTTACTGGGGCTCAATGGGTACATTTTAGTTTGCATACTTTTTTATTGTAAGTAATTTTTGATATGCAAAATCAACTGTTTCAATAGTAAAGCAAGAAAAGTGGGACTTGGACTTTGTTTTAAATAAAGAGGGTTATAAAACTATTTTTCTAAGTCATTGGGCACAATAGAACACTTACATGTCACTTGTATTATGTACAAAAATGTTTCTCCTGAAGTTTGTCTCTGTACCCTCCCGGGTCGTGCCTGAAAATAGTCTTTTTGGCTAGTGCACCTACCCAGTAAACAAAAACTAAATAAAATAAATAAATAGTAAAAATTAAGCATTTTTTAATGAAATCTTGGTAGAATGAAACATGCTTTTTGATATAGGATCTGTCCAGTGAAATTATTGGACAGAGTGGACATTTACTATACAAACAAGTTCTAAGGTAGAAAATGGTGCATCATTAAGTGACATGATTCAAGTCTCACCATTACAATTTATGAAGCCTTTTTGCTACAAAAATATTTAAAAATATAAACAAAATTGTATTTTTCACAAGAAGATTAAACTTCAAGCAGAGCAAAATAGTTAAATAGTGGTCATTTCTATTAACAGTTTATGGTAATTTGGTAATGTCACTTTAAAAGAATGTTCTAATGAATTTTGAAAGTAATGTGACACGCTATTGGCGGACAGATGTATTTAAACTGGTGGTACCATCCCACTACCATGCTTCCTGAGGAAGCGCTAATACATGAAGCACCAAGGCATTGCAAGGTTGGAGGACCATTTTATCTGACAAGAATGGAACATAGCACCAAAATGGCACCTTAATGAAGCTTAAATACTATCAGCAGCCAAACAGTTTTTGAGTTCATTTCTTGCTGTGATGATCAGAGTGCAGTGTTTTTTTGATTTTGTTGATCAGTTTCAAGGCAGGCACCCTTGACACCCTTGACTCTGCACCTGAATGACCTACAGCAGAGAGCACCCAGTTCCTTGTCTGGGACTCCAGTGTAATATCTGGGTACCCAGAGTCATTAGTATTTGTATCATTCTTGAAACTGCAGTTCTACTACTGGTACCAGTTAAAGGGTTTATAGCACTCTGTGCAGAATAATTCAACTTTTGGTGCCCCTTGGGCAGATGCTTCCTCAAACTGTGTGGAACATAAGAGGGTCACTACCAGTGACATGGTTTATAACACTCTGTGTAGAATAATTGGTGTCCCTTGGGCGGATGCTACCTCAAAATGTGTGGGACATAAGAGGGTGGTAGTGACCCACAGTACAGTGGCTCTTAGGGTGCTTTGCTATGGGGCAGGAGTGCTCAAGGTGACTTGCAATTGCTTAACCCCTTCTTTGCTTCTATCTGCCAGGCCTGTGTTCTCAAATTAAAGCACTGTTCATTGGTTGAATTTTGCTTCTGTGTGTGCACTTGGTTTGTACAATCTGATTGAAGTGTTTATTGGTAAAGTTAAAAATTATCTTTGTGGTCCTCAGGGGGTGGTCCAGTCAAGTGTAGGGAGGTGCGTAGGTACTGCAGCCTAGGATGGGGGTACTCCACACATCTGGCTCACTTATTCTCCCTAAGTGGAGGCACTGCACTATTTATTTATGCTGGGATGAGCCTCCGACCACAACAGCAAGAATGAACCCAACCCCCTCAACCAAGTGGGCTCTGTACAGTCACCAGGCAGAAGTGTGTACCTGGACATGGCATCCTGAGGGTCACACATACATTACTGAAAACCCTAGCTAAATGCAGAATAGTTGAAAAAACTAAGATACTCTTTTTAGAATAAATTACAAAAAACAAAACTGGAGAACCAGCCATTACTGGAGTTCACTGTGGGGAGACTGCTCTCTTCAGGTGGAGAAATAGATCTTATCAATCAACAGAGTGGAGTGCAGGTGCAGAGTTGGAACCTACATTCCAAATTCAATAATTTGCATAGGTTGTATCCCCAGGGTGTCAATCTCAGCTGAGATGACTACGTAAAGTGTAAACATTAAGTGAGGAATTCTTGGGGTTAGAAACAGAGAATTTAATAGGATATAAAGACCATTTGTCCATCCAATCTGACGGGTCCCTGTCACTTTGGTGGTGCCAGTCTAGAACTAGCAAAACTGTAAATTGCTTATATTATGCCTACAGCTCCCCTAATACAACACTCCTTTGGAAACCCCCTCCTTTGAGACAAATGCATTTGTTCAATCCATGCTTCAACACATTAACTAAATGAACGTTAACAAGCACCAGTGGTAGGTGGTTCCAGCTGTCCACTAACCTATTCACAAAAAGGTACTTCCTTTCAAATCTGCCTCCCACCAGCTTCATGCTGTACCCTCTGGAGATGTTGCTCTAATTAAGGGTAAACAGTCCCTGTCAACCACCCTATTGATACCTTGCATGTATCTGAAGTACTCATTCATATATTCCCTCCCTCCCTCCCTCTTCTAGTCTCCAATGAATATGTACCTATGTCCTTCAGTCTATGAAAATTAGGGACAGTGAAGAGATATGTCTCCTGCACTTCAGTCCCTCACAACTGTAAATGGAAGTAAACAGAAGCAATGTCCACCTCTTCAAAATGTGTTGAGAGGGAAGGTGCCTAGAGCTGATATTCCTTTACAAGTGCAATGGGAGGGATGAATATTGTCTCTGAGTCCTATCAGGCCCTTTAAATATTTTGTCCCATTGCAGCATGGATTTACAGCAGGAAGGTCATGTCAGATGAATCTAATAGATTTCTTTGACTGGGTGACCAAAGTAATAGACCAGAGAGGGGCTGTGGATATGGCCTACCTAGACTTTAGCAAGGCATTTGACATAGTCTCGCACAAAAGATTAATAATCAAGTTAGCCAGCCTGGGAGTGGGTCCCAGGGTGGTAGCCTGGGTTGCAACTGGCTGCACAACAGGACACAGAAGGTAAGAGTGAGTGGAACACATTCCGAAGAAAGGGGGGTCACTAGTGGAGTACCTCAGGGCTCAGTACCGGGTCCAGTCCTCTTTAACATCTTTATAGGTGACATTACAGAGGGTCTGGAGGGAAAGGTATGCCTCTTTTCAGATTATACAAAGATCTGTAACAGAGTTGATACACAAGGGGGGCTAGAAAGGATGAGAAGGGACTTGGCAAGGTTGGAGGAATGGTCAGACATATGGCAACTTAGAATCAATGCAAAGAAGTGCAAAGTAATGCACCTGGGAAACAAAAACCCAGGAGAAGAGTACACAATAACAGGGGAGGTACTAACAACAACAAAAATGGAACAGGACTTGGGGGTAGTCATATCAGATGATCTAAAGGTTGGTAAGCAATGTGAGAAGTCAGTAAGGAGAGCCAGGGGGATACTGGGATGCATAGGAAGGGGCATCACAAGTAGAAAACGGGAAGTGGTTATCCCTCTGTACAGACAGTTGGTGAGACCCCATCTGGAGTACTGTGCGGAGTTTTGGAGATCTCATCTACGCAAGGACATAGACAGGATGGAAGCAGTCCAGAGGAGGCAACTAAAATGGTGCAGGGTCTGCATCAGAAATCTTATGAACAGAGACTGAGAGAGCTTAATATGTATACCCTTGGTGAAAGGAGGGACATGGGGGACATGATAGAAATGTTCAAGTACCTCAAGGGAATCAACAAAGTTCAGGAGGGTAACATCTTTCAGAAAAAGAGATGTGTAAGAACAAGGGGACACAATTTAAAGATAGAGTGGGGATGGCTCAGGGGTGATGTGAGGAAATCTTTTTTCACGGAGAGAGTGGTGGATGCATGGAACTGCCTTCCTGGGGAGGTTGTTGGGGCTAAAACATGCATGGGACAGACACAAGGCAATTGTGGAGGGGGGTGGCAGGAAGCAGGCTGTTGGTTAACTAGAATCTGCAGCGTATCCAGTAGGTAGGGAAATGGGCAGACTGGGTGGGCCAAGTGGTCCTTATCTGCCGTCAAAGTCTATGTTTCTATGTTTCTATCATGGTTGGGCTATCCTGATTAAATGAAACTGTGCAACCATCAACAAAATGTTCCCCTGTTCCACTGACAGCAGCAAGTGCTGTCTCTAGAGATAGTCAAACCCAAGGATCCTTATTTTAGTAACTCTTAGTCATTATTTCTTTTCTGCTATTTCAGTTATCAAACATTAATGATAAGAAATGTTTCTTTAGTCTTAGTTCAGAATAGCTTTTATAGAGTGTGTCCCCCACCGGTATGCTTTAATGCAAGCAAGGAATGTTTGGGACAGATGTGGAGAGGAGGCAAACCACCAAGTAAATATACACAAAATCATGCAGTTCTCAGCAGCTAGAAGGAGAAGTGGCAATCTGAGGCAGAACAGCTATCCTTGGGTCAGTATTCTCATGAAGGAGGGGTGGCAGATTAAATGGAGTACCCTGAAGTAGGGAGAGACACAGAGAGGTGGACCTAGGCACAGAACTCAGTGGTAATCTCTGTCAAACGACAGTGAGAGGGGGTCAGATTAGGGAGAGGAATTGAAAGAGAGGGAGGGGTGGGCTGCTGCATTATGGCTTTCTAACAATGGTGAGCATGTGAAGGTGGTGTATCTGTAACAGTAGAGAAGGAGGGGAGCCTTGCAACTAAAAACAAAACTTTCCCACTCCAATGACTCCTGCAAGGACTGTGTCTAGAGGCAGTCAAACCCAAGGCTCCTTGTTTTAGTAACTCACTGAGTCATTATTTCTTTTTGGCTATTTCAGTTTTCAGACAGTAATGATAGTAAGATATTTTGTTTTAGTCTTGGTTCAGACTAACCTTTCTGGAGTGTTTTTTTTCCCTAGGATGCTTTAATGCAACCAAGGACTGTATGGGGCAGATCAGAAAAGATGTTAATCCTTAGTGTCTACACTGGATAAATGCACACAAAATCATGCAGTTCTCAGCACCTAGAAGGACAAGTGGCAATCTGAGGCAGAACAGCTATTCTAGGGTTGGTATTCCTGCAGGGCAGGCAGTGGATTAAATGGAGGCCCCTGAAGTAGGGGGAGTCACAGAGAGCTGAACCGTAGGCACAGAACTGAAATTATGTGGTAATGGCTGCCTAATGATGGCAACCAGAAGACAGATTAGGTGGATGACCCTGAAGGAGGGGGAGTGGTGGGCCACAGCATTGTTGCTTTTAAACAACTGTGAGTGTGTGAAGATGCTGGAGCTGTAATGGTGAGAGAGAGGGGAGCTTGGCAGCAGGTGGGTCATGATTAAATGTGTCAGAGAGATAGAGGGGCCAGTATTTGAGAAGGAGGAGTGAGTGGTTGAGAAGTGCTTGCAGTAGAGCATGGGGGTGGTAGTGGTAAGACATGAACATTTTGACCTAGAGTGTTGTATGAAACATGCTGATTTTCTGTCAGTTTTAGGGAAAAAATGTAAAATAAAAAAAAAAGAATCATTGGTACTAATATTGATTGACCATGATCAAAAATATTTTAATATGGTTTGCAGATAAGGTTGTCAGAGTGCTAAAGAATCACTCATCCATGGTTTGCGGTTGGCGCATTCTATGAATGTCTGTTAGACCACACTTTCAACTGTTAGAGTGATCTCCCCACTGGTATAAGCATACAGTATGGCTTATGCTAGGAAGATAGTAATGTTTATGCAGTTGTGAACATTGCAGCTAACCATTAAAAGTGTGGTCAACCAAGTTTCTATAAAAGAAAAGAGGGTCATGTTACATAGCTACAAACTACTATAGTCATTTCTAAAACATTGTGTCACTCCCCCACCACCAAATTAAAAAAGAAAAAAACTTTAATGGCAATGCAACCATTGGTCAAGACACATCTGTCATGAATGAAAAATTACAGTGTAGAGCAACTCAAACTGTTTAAGGTTTGAAAGGTATGGTCTTGGAGGACTGGCTTACATAATAGCAGATGTGCTTTCTATGAACAAGGAACAGAGGAGACAGGATCATTGTCTTCAAACACTTTGACAGGTATAATAGCATACCAAATGCAGCTCTACAGGATGTGTAGGGACAAATGGATATGAGGGTACAACACTGAAAGGAGGAATATTTAAGGGAAATGGCAGAAAGAACGTCTGCGGACTGAGTGATGGTGGACCCTTTCATTAAACTTCTACAGCATGTGGTAAAAGCTGATACTATACTTACCAATCTTCAAACTTCATGAGTGGTACAAGAACTCAATGAGACATTGATCTTCTTTCCTCCTGAAAGTTATTGACAGGTTGATTGCTATCTTGGCTTTGTATGGTACCAACTAATCCCTCCCCACCAATTATCACAAGTGGGAGTTCTTGCCATTTCCCAACTCAACTATTATTTTGCACCTGGATGGTATGGACCCTGGATCTTTCGAGTTTTATAGTACAGACACTCTCCCCTTCCTCTCATTCTGGTGAAAAATATTTTCAGGTCAAGACATTTCCCTGTTATTGGCTATATTAATAAGACAGGATGAGTAGCAACAGCCGAGGAAGTGTTGTCTCACAGGAGGAACTGCACACTCTAGGGATATGTGAATTAGCTTTAATGTGGGGAAATTCAAATCACTACACCTAGGAGTGAAGAATCTGGGTCACACATATACGCTGTTACACCCTGTGCACTGCAGCAATGGACACAGCTGAATAAATAGTGGAATGTAAGTTGAAGCAAGAGAGAGGTCACGTGATGCGCCGTACGAGCTAGATGCAGGTTTTCGGGTCTCCGCTCCTCCGCGTTTATAAAAGTTAATTTTAGCCCACAAAAGACCCCGAATCAGCGGTGCAAGTGTCTGTAAGGTCTCCGGTGGTAGCAGGGCTGTCTAAAGTATCAGTAAAACCGGAATCATTATGGAAAGCTCCGACCAAGAATCGGAGGCAAAACGGCCCCGCAGAAGCGAATCTCCAATGACGCCACAGGACGAAATCAATCCTAGCAAGATATACGAGGATTTAACATCCATTAAAGATGCTTTGTTTAAACTGGTTGAAGATGTGGCTGAATTTAAGCCTGCACTTACCCAACTAGCGAGGAGAGTAACGGATGTGTGGAAGCCAGAGTTTCTTCAGTGGAAAGGAAACAGGAGAAAATGGGCCTAGCTGCTACAGAAACCAAAAGAGCAATTGTAAAACTTGAAGATCGTTTGGATGATCTTGAAGGTAGGAGCAGGCAAAACAATTTAGTGCTCCTAGGGCTACCAGAGGGTGAGGAGGGCCCCAATGCTATTGTGTTTATGCAGAAGCTTTTGAATGAATTGGTGGGTCCCTCCCCCAATGGTCCTGAGTATATAATAGAGAGGGCTCATCGTGCATTGAGGGCTAAACCCTTACCATCTCAGCCTCCGCGGCCCATGATTTTCAAGCTGTTGAATTATCTGGATCGGGAATTTATCCTGCGGGAATCTCGGAAACTTGCCTTGTTCCAGTGGGAAGGCAGGAAATTGTGGCTAGCCCCAGATCTGACATGGAAGGTACGGCAGGCTAGACTGAGCTTCCGGCCAATCACTTCGAAGTTGTGGGCTGCGGGTATCCGCCATCAGATGTTATATCCTGCCAAATTAGAGGTTTCCTTAAAAGAAGGGACTAAGAGATATGAATCTGCGGAAGAAGCGCTGCAGTCTTTGTCTGTCTCTTTGCCAGATCTGTTTAAAAAGGGGTGACAGCATCTGATCTCCAGTAATGTTCTACAAGGGATCCGACAACCAGTGGGCAATTACCTTTTTCATTTATTTGGCACGCACCGAGTGGGAAGTTTTATTTAGACTGCTGGCTTGGTTCCATAAAACTAATGGGCCTGTTTCATTTATGATCTTGGTGAACTGAACTTACTGACTGAGACAATATGGGAGTTAAAATTTTCTTAGCCAAGTACTTTCATTTAAGGGAATGGGCTTGAGGGTCCGGGTGAGAGATCTTGTAAACATTGTTTACCTTTTATGTTTTGGCCCAAGAAGTTTGGCCTTCAAAAATACCTTTATTTCACGGAACCTCCGGATATTTTCTTTCCCCTCTAGGAAGTCAAAATATTATTTTCAATCGGAGGATTTTTGTTAGCTGTTATTGATCTCAGAGCTATGAGTAATTCTATAGTAGGAGGGCCCTACAATATTAAGAGGGAATTTAACTAATATTGTACATGCTCTGTGTTTAATGTTTTCTACTCTCCTTATTGACAATCTGTCAGAACCGCAGCAGGTGTGGTGCATAATATCTATTAGGTAACAGATCTAGTTCTGGAGATCTAGAAATGTCTGTATGTTTTGTGGGGTAACGTTTTTGTTAGGGGTAGACTCGGGGGGGGGAGCCCGGCTCTATGGCGTACTATGGTCCCTAGCTGGAGGAGTGGGCTTAAGGCCAGGGGGCTTGCCCAGTGGGTAGGCCATTGGTTTCCTTATTCTTTTGTTAAAGGGGAGGGAGGGAGAGGGGGTTATATTTTATGGGAGTTTTTTGGGGGATATCAGCTGCCCGCATCGCGTGCTAGGCTTTTGGATTTTCAAGCTGGCTAGTCTATTAAATATTTTATCATGGAATGTGAAGGGGAGATACCCGGAAGAGAAATGTAATTTTGTTCCATCTAGCTAATCTGGACCCAGCCATAGTTTTCCTGCAGGAAACTCATGTGATCCTAGACCACCTTCATTACTTTAAAAGAAAGTGGGTCAGCCAAGTTTTTGGCACAGGGTGTTCAACGGGTAGTAGAGGGGTAGTAGTTTTAATAGCTAAGGGAGTTCCATTTGTTTCATCCAATGTTATTTCAGACCCGGAGGGGAGGTTTGTGTTTGTGATAGGTAAACTGGGGGGGATAGATATAGTTTTAGGCTCGATATATGGCCCTAATACTGAAACGGCTTCTTTCTTTGCACAACCATACGCTATATTAGCACCCTATAGAGACCTTTACATCATCTTGGGGGGAGACTGGAATTTAGTCCAATCCATCAAATTAGACCATTCAAGTGTTAGGTCCTTGAGACCTTCTCCAGCGCAATGGGCCTTGTTAGAATTTAAGGAGGATATGGGTCTAGAGGATCCTTGGAGAATCCGCAATCCAGCCGCAAGGGAGTTTACTTTTTTTTTTCTCCAATTCATAGATCCTTTTCCAGGATAGACTACTTTTTAATTAGCAAGAGCCATTTAGCTGAGGTGGATGGGATGGTGTTTTTTCCTAGGGTGATCTCAGACCATTCTTTAATTAAATTAGGACTTGTTCCCCTCTCTATCCCACCTAGATCTTACTCGTGGTCCTTAAACAACAATCTGTTGAGAGACCCCCAATCTTTAGCCCGTTTCCAAATTTTTTGGGGGAACTCAATAAAAGAGAATTGGGGATCCTTGGATACAGTGGATGTGGTATGGGCTGCTTTAAAAGCAACATGGAGAGGAGAACTATTAAGAATGGCTTCGGTAAAAGAAAGCAAAAACAAGACATTCGTTCAATAAATGTTTTAAAAAAATAGCGCAGTTGGAGGCCATTGATGATTCAATTAGGACTCAGGAACAAGAGCTTGAATTAGTAAATTTGAGAAGCTGGTACGAAACTACCCTGCAGGATAAAGCAAGCAACTTTGTCTCTAAATCAAAGGCAGCTATATAGGCAGGGTAGTAAGTCAGGAAATTTGTTGGCGTGGCAACTAAAGAAAAGGTCAGAGCAAAAGTGGGTAGTGGCCTTAAAACACCCCGTTTCGAATGCCTTAATTATGGATCCGAAGGGTATTTTGGAGGTTTTTTACGAATATTACAAGGACCTATATACGAGTCAGTCACAGTCGGCTCTCAGTGAAGTCAAAATAAATGCTTTTTTAGATAAAATAATCCTTCCACAGGTACCCATAGAGGCAAAACAACTTTTAGCAACTCCTTTTACATACTAGGAAATTGCTGCTGCAATTGACTCATTGAAATTAAATAAAGCCCGGACCGATGGCTTTACTCCCTATTTTATAAGTCATTTAAGGATAAATTGGTTCCCCTCTTATCCCAGCTTTATGCTTATTGGCATGGTTATGGTGTAAGTGAGAATTCTTTATTTGAGGCGAGGATCATACTGTTACCTAAACCGGGTAAATCTCCAGACTCAGCAAGCAATTACAGACCTATTTCTTTGTTAAATGTGGATATTAAGATATGTGCAAAGATTTTGGCTAATCGGTTAAAAGATATGTGGAATATTCTGCTGAGTCCAGAACAAGCCTGTTTTGTTGCAGGCCGATCCTCTGCAGATCATTTTAGAAAATTGTTCTATATGATTTCAGTGGCGGAAGACCCTGAAGTTGAAGCCTCCTTAGTGTCATTAGATGCTGAGAAGGCCTTTGATAGGGTCAAGTGGAGCTTTATGTTTACAATCTTGTCTAAATTCGGCTTCCCTAAAGAATTTATTCAGTATGTAAGTATACTATATAAGGTTCCATCTGCAAGAATTCAGTGTAACAACCTAATCTCAAATGTGTTTCCTTTATTGAGAGGTACTGACAGGGCTGCCCCTTATCGCCATATTTATTTAATCTATATTTAGAGCCTCTGATAAGAGCTATTCATGATGACCCAGTAGTTCAGGAATGCGCCCGGTATCTCAGAGTTTAAAATTTCCGCCTTTGTTGATGACCTATTGCTACATATTAGCAATAGTATTACCTCACTTCCGAATATTGTCAATAATCTCAGATTTTAGTGAATTTGCAGGCTATAAACTTAATAAAAATAAAACAGTAGTTTGTCCTCTTTCACGCATTTACACAAGGGGTGGTGTAGTACATTAGGACTGCAATGGCAGCCTGGCCCCTTTAACCTATCTGGGTATCCAGATATCTAAGGATCTGGAGAGCCTATTTTGCTTAAATTTTAGGCTCTTTAATAGATGAGATCAGGCTGATCTCCAGAGGTGGAAGAATCTTCCCTGACCTTTTCAAGTAGAGTTAACACAATCAAGATGATGGTTTTATCAAAATTTTTATCCATTAAGGAACCTTAATGTATATATACCTAAAGCTTTCTTTGATCAGCTTCATAAGTTTTGTACTGAGTTTTTATGGAGGGGTAAACCTCCCCGGAGAGCATATACAAAGTTAACGTTGCCTCGTAGTAGGGGTGGGCTACAGATGCCAGATTTCTACCTTTATTATCTTGCCGTTCACATAGCCAGTTTTGCGCTCTGGTCTGGGCAAAGTGACTTCTCTTCACTTGGACTAGATCTAGACCGCAAAGCCGCGGATCGGGCGAACATAGATTTGGAGCCTTGTTTGTATCTGCCATGGTCTAGAATACCTAAATGCCTAAGGAATACTCCCTAGGGCTGGAATGTAAAGGCAATGCACCAATTATTCTCAAAGTTCCAAATCTACGTATGTATGACCTGTCTCAGCCTATTTTAAGGAACCCTAATTTATTAGTAGATACCAGGCTCATAACTAGGTTTATACAGAATTTTCTGGTAAACCCCGTATTGTGGCCTTTTTTCCGGATGCCCATCTTTCCTCTTTACAGGAATTGATTGGTAAATTTAAAGTCCAACTGTCTGACCTTCTGCGATTTTTCCAGATTTATAAAAGTATAAGCACCTTCTTGGGCAAAAGGACTGGGTCGGATGCTGCCGGTCTCTTAATTAGGACTTTGTGTGGGAAGGCAGGGCTTGATAAGCCAGTTTCTAGAATATACAGGTATATAATTTCAGAGTTGGGCCCCCAAAGACCATCTATTCCTGTCTATTGGGAAACCAATCTGGGCCTGGGTTGGCCCGAGGAAACCTGGGAGGGAATATGGAGGGATTTATACTCTTGCATTAAGCAAGAAAGGCTCCGTGAGATCCAGTTTAAATTACTGCACAACTTATATTTGTCGCCGGGCAAAATTGTATAGGGTAAAAAAATATGGCTCTCCGTACTGCCTTGACTGCGGTGATCAATTAGCCACTATTTTACATAAGTTCTGGGAGTGTCCTAAGATAATTAAATTTTGGCAGGAAATTGAAAGGTGGATATCACCATATTGTGATCTGTCTCCTCTTTTTGACATGGAAACTTGTATACTTGGTAAATATCCCCGCACTCTGTCAGGTTCTCAAAAACGCCAGATTGCTTTGGTGGCGTCGGTGACAAAACTATTGATTTTACGTCATTGGCAAGGCAACTGGACTCCCTCCTGCAAAGAGTGGTGGGAAGAGTTTCTGAATGCATTAAATGCAGAAAAATCGGTTGCAATAAGTTTTAATGTTTATACTAAGTTTATACAATGTTGGGACAGCCTGACTGGCAAATTGAGACTGAAATTTGGGTACTAGCCTTTCACCATTAGATATATAAATCTTCAACTTTTGACCTACGGAAAAATATAAATATATATGCTAAGCCCTTAACCTTTCTTTCGATTTTTCCCTGTTCTATCTTTACATTAACTATAGGTGTAAGTTGCACCCCCCCCCATAGAGACTGGTCGGTTATTATTTGTTGGGGACTGAAGATAATAATCCTACTTAGGTTTCCAGCGGTTATGCAAGGTGCGGGCAGCTGATGGGTAATGGGACAAGGGATGGGGGGTTGGGGGATTGTCTTTTTCTTTGGAGGGAGGGGTAGGGGGTTTTCGTTTTTTCTCATCCTCTTCTATGTATTGTTATTGATTGGCTTAGTAGTTATTATTAGGATGTTTTTATTTTTCCATGTGAAACTTAATAAAATAAAGTGATTTGCAAAAGTTGAAGCAAGAGAGGCAGTGTGATGTCATAGTCAAGAGAAAAAAATCAAGGCTAAGATATAAAAAGAGGGGAATAAGGAGCAGTTCAAGGAAAGGTATACTTCCTCTGTACAAGGCCTTCGTTTCAACATGCCTAGTGTATGTTGCCCAGTTCTGGTCATTGCCACAGTACAGAAATTACATTAGTAAACTGATGCAGTTCAGCATAGGGCCACCAAGCTGTTTAAGAGGCAAGAGCTAGGAGTACAGACTGAACATACAGTTCACCATAGGGAGGCCTGTTGTTCAAGTGTGGAGTAGAGAGATAGATACACACACACACACACACTGTGATAATGTACGAATACTAAATATTTTGTTAAAGAGATAGACTGAAACATGGCTGATGTGTGTGTGTGTGGCCATAGATCACTCTCACTGCAGAATTATTCCTTCTGCTGTCCTACCTACAGGGAGCCAGGCACCAGTGTGCTCCAACACAAACAAAAAATCACTACTGCATATGATGCAAAAGTTCATTATTTAGGACAAAACCCCAGGATAGTAGCATCACAAGAACAATGTGTGATTTTTGAAAACAGGGTATCTTTCCAATGAATCAGAACCAAAGACCAGAAATCTGAAATAAAGGAACACTCAAAAAATAAATGATACATATTAACATACTAACATACTAATTGCCAGCAGATTAGGCCTTACGGTCTATCGAGTCTGCTCAAAGCTCAGATCCCTAGTTGGGTGTTGACACCTTCCCCCCCTTGTGTTCCAGAAACCCCTATCATCCATCCCCACTCCCCTGGGCCAGGCCATCATCTGATACATCCGCTTTCTGTGTCTGTCCCACCCTCTCTTGAAGCCCTCCACTGTGGATCTATGAACCAGCTTGCCAGGCAACGCATTCTAAGGGTCCACCACCATCTCAGTGAAAAACCTCCTCCTCTTTTCCCCCCTCACCCTTCCACCTTCCAACTTCACACCATGCCCTCTGGTGATACCTCCCTGCTTTAGTCTAAAGATCCCCCTCCATGTTTACCCTATTTATTCCCTTGAGGTATTTGAAGACCTCAATCATGTCCCCCCTGTCTCTCCTCTCCTCTCCTCCAATGAAAACAGGCAGAGCTCCTGAAGTCTGTCCTCTTACATCAAATCCCCTAGTCCTCGTATCATCTTAGTTGCCCTCCTCTGTACCCTCTCCAGGAGCTGTATGTCCCTCTTCAAGTGTGGTCTCCAGTACTATACACAGTACTCAAGGAGTGGTCTAACAAGTCCATTGTACAGCGGCAGAATCACTTCCCTGCTCCTAGAGGTGATCCCCCTTACAATGCATCCCGACATCCTGTTTGCCCTGCTAGCCACTCTCCTGCATTGCTCAGAGTTATTCATACATGCATCCACCATGACCCCTAGGTCTTTTTCCCCTGTTGAGGCCTCCAGTGCCTCCCCTCCCAGGGTGTACCTGTGTTTAGGGTTTCCCCACCTAAGATGTAACACCTTGCACTTGGTGATATTGAAATTTAATTTCCATGTGTGAGCCCAGCTTTCCATGGTGTCCAGATCCCCTTGCAGGGCCAACCTCTCCTCTTCCCCCTCAACTACTGCTCCCATTTTGGAGTCATCAGCAAAGAGACTCATTTCACACTCTATACCCTCCCTGATGTACGATTTGTATGCATTAAACAGGATCGGACCCAGGATCGAGCCCTGCAGTACCCCACTACAGACTTCTCTAGGGTTCGAGAGCTCCCCACCGACCACTACTCTCTGGGTGAGTCCAACTAGCCAGTTTTCAATCTATCTGACCATCAAAGGGCCTACTCCCAACCTTGTCAGTTTCTCCACCAGACCATTGTGGGGGACAGAGTCAAATGCCTTGCTGAAGTCCAAGAATAATATATCCAAAGGCTTTCCCCTGTCCAGTTTTGATGTTACCCATTCGTAGAACTCCACAAGATTGGTTTGACATGATCTACCTGGCACAAACCCATGTTGCTGACTATCCAGACCTCCCACCTCCTCCAAGTACACCCCCAATCATTCCTTTAGTATACTCTCCATTAATTTTACCACCACCGAGGTCAAACTGATGAGTCTATAGTTACCTGGTACTTCCCTTGACCCCTTTATGGATTGGCACCATAAGTTTTCGCCAATCTTTAGGTACCTCCCTGTCTCAAGCGACCTGTTGAAGAGCTCCGCCAGGGGTGCAGCCAGTATGTCTACCAATTCCCATAGTACTCTTGGATGAATGTCATCCGGCCCAGGAAATTTATCTTTCTTTAGGGCCTTGAGGGCTAACCACACCCTTTCGGTGGAGATAGCATCATCCATCCCCTCCACCTTACTTGCCTCTTTATCCTTATCCTAATGTGACACCCCGGGGGTACCTTTCCCTCCCTCTTGCTCCATTTCTGTTGCTGCCTGATCCCACTCACTACCACTTCTATCCCCCATCGTGCCTTGCTTTGTAGATATCCCATCCCCCTCCCTAGTGAACACAGAAGCGAAGTACTTGTTTAATACGTCTGCCTGGTCCCTTGTGTCTTCCACCCACCCTCCTTCTGATCTCAATCTGCCAAGATGGCCCTTAGTTTTTCTCCACTCCCCAATGTACCAGAAGAACCCCTTTTCCCCTCCATGTATCCTCTGTGCCAGCCGCTGCTCTTTACTGGACTTTGCCCCCCTCACCATCCCGGTGACTTTTCTAGATGTAAGATGGTACATTTCCTTTTCCCTATCCCCTCATGTTGTTTTATATTTTTTGTAGGCCACCTTCTTTTCTCTGACCACTACCTGAACCTCACTGGACCACCGGCATGGTTTATGTGACCTTGCTCCCTTACATTTCACTTTAGCGCAGGTTCTGACTGCCTCATGAAGTCCCATTTTATGACCTCCCACCTCTTTTCCACATTTGTCATTGATGTAATCCAACACAAACAAAATTTTCTGAATTTTGTCCACAACTTGGTCATTCACAACAGCAGCCATAAATATTCTTATGTTTGTGATTGTCTTTTACTGTTAGCCTAGAATGACTAGTTAACCCCAATGTGTCCACAATGTGTCCCACATTTTGGGTGGTATTCTTTTCTCCATGATTTGGCAAAGTAAGTAGATTTTTACAGGGGGAGGGGGAGGGCAACCCTTAAATGCCTGTGGGACTGATAAATTGTTAGCCAAAACTTCTGTGTACACTGCTTTCTGTGAATTCTGCTTAATCTGGTCACATGTTAAATGCCAAGACCTCAAATTAGAAAAGATTTCAAAAAGAAATGTAGGTATGGCAACTATATTCCTGATAATCCCCAATCATCACCCTACCCAGTTGTCTCATAACTGCACGCAGCTAACCTTTGCCAAATATACCCAGGGTTTAGTAATGATATTTAAAATGGGTTTGAAACTATGAGATTCGCCATTGACAAACCTCCCTCCTTAATGGCTGAAGAAGTTATGTTCCATTTTATTGAGTTTAGTTACTGCCCCACAAAACTTGAAAATAAAAAAAGATGATACAACATTGTCTCAACTGACACAGGGGTGCAAATATATGAATGACATGAAGAAAAGAAGGTATTAGAAAGTTTTAATGATATACATCCTCTGCTTTTTAACCATATGCTATTTTATTTTCATTTTGTGATTTTCTCTTAACCTGTTTCTATCACATTTCTAATTCAGTTCCACCAGATCCCAATCTCCAAATAGAACATCCAAAATAGACAAAGAGACTGTAGTAAGTGCATTGCCTCCTGCAGTAGTATTAATCTGGGGGACTCCCCCAGAATTCTTCCTATACATTTATCTAGGTTCAATGAAGCCCCTGAACAAGGACCAAACACCTGGAAGTCCTGGAACCATTGAAAAGCCTTCAAGACAAACCCTTTTTTCCAGACATGAAGGCACACAACATAGGATCCAGCAGATTGCCATGTTTTGAATCTCTGCACTCCCTCCATTCACAGGGACTGCCCTGAGGTTTATGAAAATTCTGTTTCAATTGTCCAGGGCTGTGGAGAGAGCCCCCTTTTACCATTTGCATTTCTCCTGTCTCCTCTGCTGCACAGACATTGCTGCCTCTAACTAGGGACCACCAACAGCCTGCCTAAGAAGCCAATCCACCAATCAGGTGGCTGAGTGGGCAGATCCAGTAGAATGGTTTGTTTTTTGAATCTCTGAATTGCCTCCATTCTCAGTGACTGATTTGAGGATTTCAGAGTATTTGTTTCAACTGCCAGGGACCGTGGAGTTAGTCTTCCCTTTACCATCTGAATTTCTCCTTCCCCCTGCTGCACCAACATTGCTGCCTTTCATCTTAGACCCCCAACAGTCTGATGTAGTAGCCAGTCTACCAGTTGGGTGGTTCAGTGGGCAGATACAGCAGAATGGTGTGTTTTTTAAATCTCTGCACTGCCTCTGCTCACAATGACTGTTCCAGGGATTTTGGAACTTCTGTTTCAACCGCCCAGGGCCATGGAGGCCAACTGCTCTTACCATCTGCATTTCTCCCTCCCCCCTGCGGCAGCAATGTTCCTGCTTGCTTCTTGTCAGGACCTCCGATAGGCTGCTTGAGTTGCCAATCAACCAGTCTGGTGGTTGAGTAGACAGATCATCACTCTTTCTCTTCCTCTTTTATATGTACATCTCAAGTGGCCCTCCTGCACAGTGGTCCTTTCAAGCACAGGAGAATAACACTAAGGACATTGAGAAGTCTGCCTGGAGTCAGCCATAAGTCAGCTGTTGGCCAGTCACACTGCTCACCAGGTATGTGTCCTCCCAACTCCACCGTATCTCCCTAGACATCAAAGATATGAGGAGCATGTAAGAAAAAAAAACTGCTGTCACCTTATTGTTTGTCTTGCTAAACATTCATTGCTCACCCTATGTAATCTGTGTTACACATTCTTGTTTGAAGTCATGCTGCCTGTTTGGTTGTGGTTATATTGCCAGTCTATTCTCCTCTGTGTAACTCAGCTAGTCAATTGCTGACTGCTAGTCAAACATAACTACTGCTACTGTTGTGTACCACACTGAAATTTTGTTCCAGCTGCCTCATAATTTTTACTCCTAATTGGGTGCACCCATATTGCTGTTTTCCATTTCTCTCATATAGTCATTTGGAAATTTCCCAGCCCTGTGCTTCTCATGCCATTTGTCAGCCCTCAGTGTTGTTCATTTGCACTTGCTTAAGCACCACTAGTTCACTGTGTATCCATGCTGCATAGCCCCTCTCTAGGTACTACAACCTGTCTATACTAGTCAACTGCTTGTTAATTGTTATTGTTAATCTATTCATTACTGTTAGTTGGTAGAGGTTGTAGGTATTGCACAATGAATTATTTCATCATATTACTATGCTGCTCATTAATTGGTTGGTGCGCCTCTCCTCATATTTATAACGTACTTTGTCCTTGTCATTCTCATTCATTTCCCATTACTAACATTGCCGGAATCTACTCCTCCCCCACCAACTCCCACTTATCCCCCCTATCCCCACCCTACCCTCAGTTCTTCCCCCTTCCCTCCTTCAACCTGGTCTCCTATCTTCTCCCTCACCTAACCTAGATCTTCTCCACTGCATCCACCTCTCCCTTCCCCACCTTCCTACTGTCCTTCCTTCCCCCATCCAAGAAAAGGAAATCTCATTCAATTCTACTGCTACTATTCCTGCTCCTTCTCCGGGCTGGTGATGTGGAGCACAATCTAGTCTCCACTTCTGCATCTATTTTTAGTATCTTTAGCTGGCAAAGACCCGTGCATTTTTCACCTTAATGCTCAGAGCTTTCTTCCTAAACTCGATCTACTGTTCAAAAGGGTTTTTCAATACTCTCCTGATATCCTGTATATCTCTGAACCCTGGCTGTCTGCCAGGATCCCAGATACTAACCTGGCAATCCTTGACTATCAACTGTTTAGACCAGGCAGGGGTAAACATGGTGGAGGGGTTGCTATTTATATATGTCAGAGCACCTCCTGCAACTTGCTTGTCAGAGAGTCTGTATCATCCTTCATGAGTTTTTCCTTATTAAGTTGTCATTCCACCTCTTCTGTGCCCATTTTCATTGGTGTACTGTATGCCTCACCTAAAATCTCATCCTCCTCACTGGTTGAATCTGTCACTACTGTTGCCTCCCATTCTGCTGGTGGTGAACTCATTCTTATGTGGGATTTGAATTTTAATTGGCTCTCCCCAGCCTCTAGGTCAATCTCCCAGAAGATTGAGTCCCCTAATGTAATGCAGATTATCTCTGATAATACTCAGTTCAATCCACAATCTCAAAGCTACATCCTTTTGGACTGGGTTCTGTCCTCCTATCCCATCATATAGCTTCAGCTAGTATATTGCCTGATGCCTTCAATGACCATTGCATGACATTCTGTGTCAAGAAGATCAGTTGCCCTCCCTTCTCTCCTAAATACACTTCGAGCACAAACCTCAGGTCGCTCAATACTCACCCCGTATTTTGTGACCTTCCCACATCAGAGTGGTTAGCCTTCTACAGCACATCTGATATTGACATTGCCCTCTCCTTGTTTCATTGTATATTCTAATCAATCTGGGGCAAACATGCCCCACTCAAAGAATTTAGGATAAAATCCCATCATCACCCCTGGATTCCCCCTGATCTTATTGATCAGTGCAAGCCCAGTGATCTTGCCAGGTCACCTTATAAAACCTTTCTTTCCCTTATCTTCCTCCTCATGTATATGTTTAGTAGGAATTCCTGTACAAAAGCTGTCAGGCTGCAAAATCTCAATAGTAAAAGACTAACTTCCAGAATAACCTTAACAACCCATTGAAATTCTGGAAGGTAATGCATTCCTTTTTTGACCTTCCCATGAGGGTGTAGGGAGGGCGACTGGATGGGGAGGGTTCCAAAGATGGTGATGGGATATTGCACGTGTATACACACACATGGGGGGGTGGGAGCACACATGCTGAGTGACGGGTGGGAGGGTTTGTGAGGGGTGGTGCTACAAGGTGCAGTCGAGCTGGCATCATAGCGTGGTGGGTTGGGTGCTGGCATGGAGTGGTGGAGATGCAGGGTTCGGGACTGGGAGGTGGTGTTTTGTGTTGTGTCTGGCCCAAGACAGTTTTTTTTCACTTTACTGAACCTCCCAACATGCAGTCCCCTGAGTTGAGAATCTTGGTTAGGGGTGGGAGGCAAGACCCTGGGGTGTAGGGGTACAGCCCCTGCATAAAATAAATTATTTTGTTTTTGCACTGCTGTCACTGAAAGGTAGTTGCACATTGTTGAAACTGAATTTCAGCAATGTGCACTCACCATAAGGATGATCATCGTTTGCAATCACCCTTATGACATGGAACCATGTTAATTAGTTCTTTGCCACTTGTGATCTCCTTCTTCTTCCCTCCCTCCCTCCCTCCCTCCCTATCCTTCATATAATGCTTCATATTCTCCTCCCCTGGGCTTCCACTTCTCCACTGTTACCACCCAGGAGGCATTGAATGCCCTATACTCCCTGAATGTGAGCAAATCTAGCTCAGACAGACTTGAATCTAAACTTCTGCATGCATATGCTCCTGCTATTGCATCTCCTTTGAATCACCTTTTCAGCCTCTCCTTCCTAAGTGTTGTCCCACAGACCTGGAACATGGTCAAAGTTTTATCACTTCACAAAGGGGGGGGGGTCCTTTCCTGCTCCAGTAACTACAGGCCTATTTCTCTCCTCCCCTCTCTAGACAAGATGCAAGAAAAGCTTGTCTACCATAGAGTCTCTGACTTCCTCACCTCCTCTGATTTATTCTCCCCATACCAGTATGGATTGATGAAAGATCTCTCCACAGTATCCTCCCTGTTGCATGTAATGGATTATATCCTCGCAGGGATCACTCAGGGTCACATCATAGTAGCCATCTTCTTTGATCTGGTCAAGGCCTTTGACTTCATGTCTCACCCTCCTTTTTCTGAATAATCTGCTTATTGCGGGACTCTCTGCTCCTGTGTTAGATTGATTCCATTCTTATCACATGGGCTGACTACAGTCTATACAGGTGGGTAGTTCCCCTGTCACTTACTCCTTCCATCCAGGTAAGGATCCCACAGGGCTCTAACCTTGGACCCCATAGTCTTCTCTATTTTCTTCAATGACCTCCCTTCCGCCTGTGCCAATTCACATATTCACATGTTTGCAGATGTCACAGTTATCTACACTTATGGCCTCTCCACCACTGATATTGAAGGCCTGTTACAGCTAGAGTTATACAATGTTTTATGATGTTTCCAGTATTACCCAGCTTCGGGTCAATACTAAAAAAGACAGTATCCATGATCTGTGGCACCAGCCAAAAACTGGCCAAACTCATCTCAGCGCCCACTTTTTCCACCTCAGATGACTCTATATTTCAAGTGGTTCCTTGTTTCAAGTACCTCGGTGTGTTGCTTGACAGTAAGCTTCACTTCTCTGTTTACACAGACACCATCCATGCCAAGCTCCATCCTAAACTTGGTGACTTGTACAGAAGTAAAGATTGTCTTTCCCAGTACTGGCCTACCAGCATGATGGTAGCACTACCGCTCATGAGATTGGTTAATGGTGTTAGGTAGTGAGCTTGGTTTGATGGAGGGCTGGCTGTGGGAGGTGGATTGTGTGTTCAGAGGACGGCTCTTCTCCTCTGGAGGCAGAAGGTTTGCAGAACCTAGTGTGCACCTGGCCCCCAATGGATTCCTTAGGGAAGTCAGCTGGAACTGCCTCTAAGGCAGGAGAGGTGGGCGGACATTGACATGGGGCACAGGCTTGCACAGCACATACCATGGTGTCATTGCACACTCACTGCTTAGAGGAGAAAAGAGGGAAAATGGATGCCAGTGGCAAGATGGCATTGAGATGCCTGCCGGCCACAAACCCAACTAGTTGGACTTTTTGGTCCAACTATAGGATCTGGTTCATGGCAGGAATGGGGGACCTGCCAATCCTGCTGGGGGGGGCAAACCATGGGGGTACTGGCTGGCGGCAAGTCCCAACGGACATCTGGGTGAGGGGCTGGGTTTTCCCAGCTGAATGGGGCCACTGGTAGAGAGGAAAAATGGTAAATAAAAGAAAAAGATAACATTTAAAAAATAATTATAATAAAAAAAAGGATTGTTTTTTCCATATAGGTTTGCCATGAATTTGTCACCAAAGTGGTGATCCTTGTCTTTGACTATGTGGGTATGGTCTATGGTCTACCCCCAACACATCCCTGGCCAGAACTGATTCCCACTGTAACTCCTTCTGTCACTTTGTAACCAACTCACCCTCTCAAAATAATCACTGCTCACTTTATTCATCTCTCTCCATCTTTCAACTTTCATCCCATTGCCAGATGCACTGTGTCTCCTTTATATTTAAGTACTGGTTTGGGTCCCTTCCCTCCTACCTCTCATCACTCCTCTCTACTGTTCCTTCTGCCTTTTGCTTCCTCCACTGTAGGGAACATAGTACCTTTGCTTGGTCACATACCTGTATCTCAGCTGGACAATCAACCTTCACCTATCATTTCCTCTTGCTTTGGAACCAGCTTCCCACATCCCATCATTTCACTGCCTCTGCTGCCTTTCTAGGACACCAAATGAGATTCCTTCCCCTTCTCCCTTACTCCTATTTCCTTCCTCATAGTAGTCGTCTTACACTTAGTGTAATGATTAACTGCTATTTTTTGTTTGATCAATTTTTGCACTTTCCATGGTCATTGTGTGTTTTGATTTTGCGCTCTTCTTATTAAACTGTATATATCTAAGCTATGTACTGTTTTTATCCTCTGCACCCTTCCCCTGGGTCACACCTGGAAGTGAGCCCTGGCTCAGTTTGCCTTTCCTGGTCACCAGTATAAATAAATCAGTGAAAGTGACTGTCCTGGTCGTTGTCTATTTGTCTTATAACCGGATCCAAACCAAAAATGTACAAAAGAAAGTTTAGTGGCACCCTTGACTAACTCCTTTTCTGTGCATGTTCTACTAGCCAAGCATTACATTAAGGGTAACCTTTGCTTTAGCATAAGGACCCACATTCTAATTCACAAAAGTGCTTGGGATCCCATATTTCTGCAAACTTTTTTTCTAAATAGACACATGCAATTTTATTAAATGCTTTTTGTTGGTGTAATGTAAGCAAGAAACCTTATAACATTCCCATATTACCTTGCTGCTCCAGTTCCTGTATTAATAGCAAGTTTCCTTACCCTTGCCTGGCCTTAACCACTCCTTTACCTCTCCCTCTTCCCTAACCTCAAAGTTATGGTTACCTCATTGAAGTTTCTTAACATATTATGCAGGATTTTCAAAGGCCAGAGAATGACGCAAGGTGACTGTGTCAAAAACAACTGACACAAGGAACAGGATGCATCAAACCTTGCACCAGTTCTGAATTTTAATGATGTTTGTGCCAAAATCAGGTTTGCATGTGCCAGAGTGGCTTGCCCCTTACTTGCACCAAAAAAATACCTGGACCATGTCGGAAGGGATGCCTGAATCACTGAAATGATGCACCATCCCCTTATTTGGGATTTTCAAACAATGCGTCCTGTCCTAGTACCTAAAATGTCTGTCACAGTTAGACCAACCAGAGCTGATCTAAGGGACACTAGAGCATATAAAGAGATGCTAAGCAGGTGGTCAGACCTGACTATGCTACTATTAAGGGCCAGTATTCTCCTGCAGGACTAGTTTAGAACATTTTGGGGGCTTGGTTTTGGCCATTTCATCTGCTGTTTTGTTTTACTTTGCTTGTGTCATTCTCATCCTTTGCATCATTTTTTACTCAACTTGCACCATTTATTTGACACAGCATGCACTATTTTTGTTACTCAGCTTGCACCATTTTTACTCAGTTTGCACCATTTTTATACTCAGTTTATGTCATTCTCATCCCTTTGAGTCATTTTTTTCGACTCAGCTTGCACCATTTTTATTACTTTGCTTGCACCATTTCTACTCAGTTTGCACAATATTTGTACTCAGTTTGCGTCCTTTTCTTTCCTTGAGACATTTTTTTTACCTAACTTGCACCATTCTTGGCTAAACTTGCACCATTTATTTTGGTGCAGCTTGCATAATTCTCATTCCTTCCACTATTTTGTTGATGCAGTGGATCTCTTGCATCAATTTGGGGAACTTTGTCACAAAAAATGCTTTTCTTGCAAAATATGGCGCACAGTATTTGACACACCTAGGTCTGACTCAAGCTGGTTGTTTAACACAGCTTGCATTGCTCTAAGGGCCCTTTGAAAATCGAACCAATTATGTCTCCTACTTTCAGCAACAGCTCAGCCTTTCTTCATTCTGGCCACTATGCACTTTGAGTTGGCCCAGTTTGCACAGATGATTTGTATGCTAATTCAGTTGTCCTCCATATGCATTGTTTTGCAATTTTGTCTGCACTGCACTCAGCTTATACACTTTTTTATCACCCTCATTGTAACCACATGATCTGAGTGTCTTTATTTTGTTAGAGATTGTGCTTCTCCTCTTCCCCTTTCCTCCAGGTTGCAACCAGAAACAAGCCTAGACTCAGTGTGCCTCTCCCAGTTATGAACTTTCAGTAAATAATCTGCTTAGGTACCAAACATGCCAGAGACTGAGCTATCTGATATTGAGTAGCTATTGCTAATCTGCATGCCAAAAGTTTAGAAAGTAATTTCAAATTTGTATTCAAAAGAAACACAGGTATCCAATTTGTTAGTTTCTCATGGTCCCTCTTTTTTGAGTAAAAAATGTTAATCCCCTGGGTCATAATGGTACACACCTGACTAGTCCTTATCATATAGTTAAACAATTCCATAAATTCCAAGACCAAGTCCTCAAAAATCTCCTGGCATTCACCTGACAGTCCATCCTGCCCTGGGGCTGTGTTGGTACTATGAAATTTAATTGTATATCTATGTTTGTCCAGGGAGATATCCTCTGTAATAGATTCTACTAAGCCTAGGGGCCAAGGTTGCACATCAGGGTTGTCAAAAAAGGTTGTACACCTTCCCTTTGTACTTACCTCCCCCTTGTTTAAACATACTAACTGTAAAATCTGAGAGCACCTGTCTCTTGGTTTCAGAAGCTGTCTGTAATTGCCTATTTACATCATAAATGTATTTATTTTATTTATTTAATTTAATCAGAAGTAACACCTTTGAGCTACAGGGCTCATTTATAAAGGTTCTTCATCATCAGTGTTACAAACAAGTTAGGACAGGCACTAGTGGCAGATCCAATGGAGCCTTGTCAAACTCTTCTGCCTTATCTGGACTTGGCATGACTGATGAAAATTTCTTTCATAATCCTATGTTCTAGCCTCTGCTGACAACTGTCATGAGGGTTTATCTGCTGCTGCCTTCCTTGGGTACCAAATAGCTTTTCCATTTTAAAGGAAGAGGCCCTTTGATAATGAGAGTGTCACATTTGCTATTTTGTATTCTGTATTTGTGACCCAATATCTATAGTGAAATAAGTCTCTGAAATTGAGCATGTAAAGAAAAAATAATGACGGTATTCATGTTGTCTTTTTATTTTACCCAGTTTTTGAAGGAAAACCCATGCATCCCCTTCTGCAACCTCTCACCGTGCCAGTACATGATTGTAGATAACAAAAAATGACTTACAGGCAACTATTTGCTTCAGTTTGGTTGCTATGAGAACATTCATTAATAAAGGGCTATTCAATATCCATAGCCACCCCTAAGGAAAGACAGTGTCTCTATGCTGATCAGTATCATCTAATGATCTGAAACTTATGAGGGTTATACAGTAGCGGAGTTCCCCTGGTATTATGGCCAACACTACCTTTGTCAATAAAACAGGTTCATGTAATCCCCCCCCCCTCCCAATCACCACCACCATGGAATGCACCTGGAAGCAAACTATTACAGCTTTGCATGCTTTTCTAGGATGCAAATTACAAATAAATAAACAAACAGATATTTAATTTGGAACTGTTACCTTCACTGCTCCTAATGGTTTGGTCTGGGCAACCATCCTGGTATGCAACACCTCCACTCCCCACCAACAAAGCTTTTGAATTTCTCCTACTACTGTTGTAGTGCATGCCTGGCTCATATTCAGTGTTTTTGTTCACCTCTGACTGGCACTGCTGACTGAGAGCTGGGAACCAGTGATCCTAAGTGATTGAAAACAAAATCCTGATCACAAGTTATCATAGTCAATGCCCTGCACAGCACCTCATTGGCCTCCCACTGTACAGTATGCTTCTCTGAGGCTGTTAAAGTCTTAGGTCTGCCACATTGTGAACAGTTCCAGAAATGTACTGTTAAATTGTTGTCTGGCCACATTTTTGCAATGTTTAAATGTCTATGAGGTACATAAAATAGTTAATACTTCAGTCAGAAAGTTTGCTTAGTAGGACCCCCCACCCAAAAAAAAAACAATACCCTTGCAATGTGCCTGGAACTGTATAGTATCTATCTACAGTATACATCTAGTATATGAAAGTTTTCTGCAACATCTGCATTAGAAAAATTTAATGTAACACATCTGGGAAAATAACTTTGTGTATTGTTGCAGTCTAATACTCAAGAAATCTGATTTTGAATGTGCAGCTCATGAAAATAAGCACTTTCATACCAATTTCGATAGGGCAATTTCCTCTTAAGAATTTAATGCTGGAGGCTAGCCTATACTCTGCATGCTGTGCTGTCACATTCTTTTTTCACACAATACTGTTACAATAGGAATAACTACAGATTTGCCCACACTACATACATCTGTAAATGTTTAAAGTGTCCATGCCACACACATTGGTTTTTAAATCCAGTTCATGCTGTGTATCTGTGCCCTTGTTTAGTTTTTATTTGTTTCCATTTCACTTTTCTGATTACTGGATACAGTTGAATTTTAAACTAGAGAGCTTACCATAGTAACCTGCTTCCTTCTCATTATTTTAAGTACATAACTATATAATATACTGTGTAGTTATCCACATTCTCTCCCTGTGGGAATAAGGTTTTCTTAAGCAAAGGATTATGATATAATTGCACTGTTTACAGAATCATAAAAGGAGATGGGATATTATGCTAGAGAAATGTTCTGTGTTAAACATAGCTACTGTACTTCAAAACTGTGACTGGATCTGAATTAGAAAAATATTTATAAGGAGCATGGATTTCTAATATTGATATTTGACTATGTATAACATCTAATCTTTAATACATAATATTTACAATGACGTTCTAACTACAGCAGATAATATAAATGGTATAAAAATATAATATTATGACTATTAGACTCCTCAGTGCAGATATAAATCAGAATACTGGATATCTAAACACATTAAGCCTTTAAGTATATTGATTGTATCTGACTGATTAAAAATTCTCTCAAACATGGCCAGGTTGCACTAGACATCAGACATAAGGTACCTACTGAATGATGGAGACTCTTCACATTGACAGATTCCATAACTTCGCATTGAAAGTGGCTGACAGGTAATTTTGTCAGGTCATTATTGGGTGCTAGCATGTGCAAAACATCTCTTGCTTCTGTTATTCAAGCGTTATGCCTTTATTATATGTGCACCAACTGAGGTGACAAAAAATTGATAAATCCTTGTCCACAACTTTGCTTGACACTGTCACTTTATTAAAAATCATACTCTATATTAATCATACTGAAGCTCCCAACAGACAGTTCAAATGAAGGGGGATAGCCCAGAGGATTATAACAGAGTGACAGTACTGCATGTAAAAGTAATGCCATAGCATTACAATGATGCATCTATTGGAGGATTGCTTTGGGATGAAAGCTGTGTCTTGCATGAGCATGACAGATATAGTTAGTGAAAACCTCAACAGTTCTGAAGATGAGCGGGTATTGCTGCACTGTATGTCATCACATTTTAGATTTATTTCATCTTTCCAACTGAAGCATGTTTTCAGTTCATGGGGAATGACATCATAACATGCAAACACTTGTGCTGGTGGATGGCCAGTGACTGTTTCACATATGAAAAGCCTTTAACACTGTTCTAAAAAATATAATATTAACAAATGCTCAAAAGTTGTCAGGAGGGGCAAGAGTATTTAACAAGCATGTGTCAATACCGAATGTTTGTTTACTGGTATTAGTATTGGAAATGCAGGAGTTAGAGAGATGCAGAATAGGAATGGCAGTGCAGTATTGAACTTCACGCCAACCCCACCTCCACCCTGCAGAGATCGGCAGGCATTGGGGTATGCATTTGGGTCATCACCCATAACATTCATGCCATTTCACTTCACCCTATCCTGCAGATGATGACACTTGTTGAGGTGTGCCTTGGTGTGTTCGGCTTTATAGTCACCCCATTCCATAAGGACATACACTGAAATGGGTGCAATATATGAGAACTGGATAAACTCTAGGGCTGAAAAGTCCAATGCACAACTCAATGCCTGTCACTGACTGCAGGGTGGTTGGGTGGGGGGATGGAATGGCATGAGCATTACAGTTGGCAATCCAAATGCATACCCCTGATGCCTAACAGTTTGTACAGGGTGGGATGTTATGGTTAAAAACCGTAACGCCCTGGGCATTTGTTGGTATTTGCACTACAAATTTTCAACATGGCCTTTTTGTGATCCCCACCTCATGAAAGTATTTGTGACCTCTTCTCATGAACAGTGGCACTGTGATTTTGTTAATGTGTCCCAAACTTTGAGTTCCCACAGTTATTGTGCCATTCTGCGCCAGATGTACGAAAACACAGATCGGGCAGGATGTGAAGAATGACAGCTGTACCATTCATATGGAAGTATGAAGAGATGGCAATGCTGAAAATCTGTAGTGAAAATATTAAAAATACTAGCACTTCCAGGCATACATGGAAACCGTGCAGTGCATGCACGTAACACAGTCATTTAGTGGAATTTTTTCATCAAATTTTCAACATAGGGATTTTGTGACCTCTGCCCATGAACAGTGTCATTATGATTTTCTTAATCTGTACTGAACATTGATTTCCCACAGCAACCATGCTATTCTGTGCCAGATGTGTAAATGCATATTTCAGGCAGGATATGAAAAATGACAGCAGTACTGTTCATAAGGAGGTGTGAAAAAATGGCAATGTTGAAAATCTGGAGTGAAAATATTATAAATGCATGAAATTATGAGGGTGTGTGGAAACTGCGCAACATACGCTCATAAGACAATCATTTCATTTTAGCACCTCTGCTCATGAACAGTGTAACTGTGATTTTTTTTTAATCTGTCCCGAACACTGACTTCCCACTGTGACTGCACTATTCTGTGCTGGAAGTGCAAAAACACATTTTGGCCAGGATGTGAAAAATGACAGCTGTACTGTTCATAAGGAGGGGTGGAAAAATGCCAATGTTAAAAATCTGGAGTGAAAATATTACAAATTCGCAAAGTTATGAGCGTGCATGGAAACTGCGCAGCACATGCTGGTAACACACTTATTTTATGGACTTTCATCACCAAATCTTCAACATAGTAAATTTAGGACCTCTGCTCATCAACAGTGTCACTGTGATTTTCTTAATGTGTCCCGAAAACTGATTTCCCACAGTGACCACGCTATTCTGTGCCGGAAGTGTGAAAATACATTTTGGTCAGGATGTGAAAAATGGCAGTTGTACTGTTCGTAAGGAGGTGTGGAAAAATGCCAGTATTGAAATCTGGAGTGAAAATATTACAAATTTTTGAAGTTACGAGCTTGCGTGGATTCTGCACAATGCATGCTTGTAAAACAGTCATTTTTTTGAAATTTTTCACTAAATTTGCAACATAGGCTTTTTGAGAGCCCACCTGATGAACATTTGCACTGTCATTTCATTAATCAGTCCTGAAAGGTGATTATGAACAGTGACCATGAAATCACCTTTTGGGACCGAATAATGCCATGACAGTAGCTGAATTCATGAGGAGGGGTCCTAGTAACCCCATGTTGAAAACTGGGTGCCAGAATTCTGAAAAATGCCTGAGATATGCACCAAAGTTGAAAAAAAAACTATTTATACCATTATACAGCTTATCGACATTTCTTCAGTTGGCAGTTGGCTTTGAAGAGTGCAGACATGTTCCCGGTCCACTGAAGATCATGGTGCCAGGCTCCGGAGGTAAGTATGGGGTGATGGGGATGTTTGGGGAGGTAGGGTGCACAGTTGGTGGGTGTGGGTTGGGGGAGAGGATGATGACTGGCATGGGACTGTTTACTTTCTTTCAGAGAGAAACAAAAAACAAAAAGATGTTGCAGGAAGGTTTTTTTTTCAGGCTTGCTTTTAGCACTTTGGGATGGGCTTCTAGTGTGCCACCTGCCTTTATTGGGGTGGGATGACTTAAGCCAACAGGGATCAGGCCCCCCATCAGCAAAGAAAAATTGTTTTGGGGGCATGATTCTGAGGGTGATTCGGCACCCCCTCAGCACATAAATGGCGGAGGGGGTTACATTATGCCGACATGGAGTGGGCTCCCCCATTGGCAAATGAACTGGGTTGGGGTAATGCCAATAGAAGGATTGGCAACTCCTGTTGTCTTTCATGGGGCTGTGAGGTGGTGGCAAGCAACTGCCATGTTTACAAAAAATGTTACACTAAGCATGGTACTGTCCTGCAATGACGGGTCACTCCCTCATTGCAGTGGAATGGCTGATGCTGCAGTGACAAGGTGGCCCCTCATTGCAGCAGTGAAATCGTTTTAACTTGGTGGTACTTATGGAAACCAATGTCATCAGCACAGTGTGCCTGCATTGGTCCACCAGTGTCAAGCCCCCAAATGCAGTGCAGCCATTGGCTGCCCAGTGCGACGACTCCACAACCAGCTTCTCTCCTAAGCTGCTGCATAATATTTCTTGTGCATGCACACAAGCAAACATAAAAATCAGTTTGATGGGAGGGAGGGAGAGTGGTTACAGAATTGACCAAAGAATAATGTGTTTTCAGTTAAACTTGTAAATCAAAGACACTGTATATAAGAGACATTGCAATAATAAAGACATTTCTTGTAGTAGTTAACTATTTTGCAACTTGCATACAAGCAGAATAACATAGTAATTTAAGGCTGGAAGGGGCTCTATGTCCATCATGTCTACCCTTCCCCACACTGGCAAGCACAAGGCATGAAATAAGTGTGACTGACAGATACATACCCTATGGCAGCTTAAGATCAGATTCTTTGGTCCCAAAAAGACAAAATGCACAAAACACATTTTTTTTTAAATTTATTAATAAGGACTGTCTGTCTGTCTGAGCATATCCCGTCAAGTTGCCAACTGATTTTGGCTGTGGCAATTATGGTGCCACAACAAGGGTGAGAGTGAAAGGGGCGATCTTGATTTTAGATTGCCCCTCACTCATGTTGCCCTTTGACCCACACAGTTTCTACCCCCTCCAGGGCATACCTGTCCCAGAGGAGGTTATATTTAGTTTTTGGTGTTATGGGGGTTAAAGCCCCCTGCAAAAGCTGTCTGTTTCCTGGGAAGGTGTTTGTGGCGCTACAACTCCTGAGAGACAAAATACCTGACACTGTATTGCCAGGCAACATTTTGCCTGCACCCTAATTGGTGTTGGCAAAATGTATGTTTTCTGCAGCATCTGGTGAACCCTGTCCAAGAACATTGCACAAATGCACACTTTTGTTTACCTTTAGGTTATGCCATGTTTGCTGAAAAAAACTTTCAAATTAGAAAATAAATAATTGCAAAAACCAAAAAATACTTTAAAGCACCAGTCTTGGTTGTAGTGCAAAGCTGCAAAAGTAGGGAACAGGTGTATTAGGATAAACACTCTATGAAACCACAATGATTGTGTTAAATAGTGAACAATTGCTTGAAGCATTGATGGTGTTATTATAACTTAACTTCATCACTGTGTTCTGTGGTAAGGAAGTTTACTCACGCACTGACAGATCCTTTTGTCATGCTTCAAGACAGGGTGCTGTACTTTAGTTAACATCATCACTGTTTCAAGCAATCATTCAAACCCTGAGAATGCCACGCCACTATCATAAAGATTCCAGAATATTTCCACACTATTACACTAATGTCATATTTCTCTTCTATAACATACTTTTATTGTAACATTAATTGTTGACACTGTGATTTTTGCAAGTACTTTCCATATTTTTACATACATTTAATAAAGGCATGCTAATTGAATTGGTGATGGGGCCAACTCTCTACATCTTCCTATATCATTCAAACACTCTGGTTTTCAGTGGCTCCCCTTTCTACCTCATCCCATCCCACTGAAAGCACTTCCTGATGAGCAATTGCACTGCTCTCTGTATTTCATGTCACATGGCAAGCACTTTCTGGTGTCCAGTGGCCCTCTCTCCCTCCCATATGCTTTGCTACTCAGTTTCTGGTATCCAGTGGAACCCCATTTCTCTCCCCATCCTATGCCAAGCTCTGTCTGTTGCCCTGTGGCACAAAGAGGTAGAGGTGGTGTCACTAAACACCAGGGAATCCTAAGCATGCTCTGGTGTTCTATAGCAAAGGGTTTATTTCTATATCACATAACAAGCACCCCCTCCCACTGGAATACAGAAATGTCCTGCTCCCTCTGCAATGTATGTCCCATACTGAATGCTCCATGGTGAACATTTTTTTACCACTTTCTTTTCCTCTCCCATGTCAAGCACTCCATGGTACCAAGGATACCCTTCCTCCCTTTGTATTCCAAACACTCCCTGGTGTCATGTGGCAGACCTGGCTCTAACCATCCTATGTCAAGAACTCCCTGGTACCCAGCAGAATGCCCTTCCTTTTCCCACTGCACACAAAGCACAATTCTAAATCACAATTCTGTTTTCATTTTCACAGTGTACTGGGCCAACAGATGGTTAAATGAAATACATTTAAGGTCAAATAATGCGATGTACTGCATTTTGGAAAGAAATAAAGAACCCAAGAGAAGAACTTGGCTATCCCAGATTATATCCTATATAAGAGGAATAGGGCCAAAAGCAAGGGAGAGGTGTAGACATCTATATTAAAGACAGCATAGAGGTGAGTGAGGATGGTACTATAAAAATGGATTGGGAGGTGGAGAAAGTCTGGGATGGCAATTCTGTGCAGATCACCATGGCTGAACTAGGAGGAAACATAGAACTAGGGGAAGAAATTAGTTGAGTGGGAGAAAAGGGGAGCTAGTGGTTGCGGTTGACCTGAACCTTCCAGACACTGACTGAGATACCCCAGAAGCTAAGACTACCAGGTGTCAGGCACTGCTGGTTACAGTAAATGTCTGCGTACTGGTACAGAGGGTCAAGGAACACACTAGACAAGAGGCCATTCTCATTTTGGCACTTACTAATTCAGAAGTGGTGGAAGGGGTAATGGTAATGGAACCACTGGTGTGCACAGGTTAGAGTACTGTGCAGTATGAACTAGCTCTCGGTCTCTGCAGACCTTCTTTGAGGGCTGTGGTGCTGGACCTCAGAAGGGCAGCTTTTATTAAAATGAGTGAAAGGGTCCGGGATAAACTGGGGGGAATATAGGTGGTAAAGTGGTAATGTAAAATTAGCAGTAATTAAGGGGTCCATATTGGAGCTAAATGACTCTTCTATGAGGAAAGTCATTAAGAGAAACAAGTGTAAAGGTTGATTCAGTGCTTCAAGAAAGTGAGGGATGTGGGAGATGGAGCTGAAAATAGGGTCATCAAAAGATACAAGGAGAAGCAGTGGGAGGAGGAATGGAGAAATAGAAGTGTGAGCCAAAGGTGTCAAAGTGTGTGGTCAGGAGGGCAAAGGCTGACACAGAGCTATACACTGCTGAAGGTCTTAAGGAGGGAAAACAATTATTTGCATCAAGGAAAAGAAAGACACTGGGAGAGCTGTTTGACTGTCATGCAGAGGGGTAGCAGAGGATGATGAGCAGAAGGCTGAAGTTTTAAACAATTACTTCTGCTCAGTACTGTTGACCAGGATACAACAAAAAGTGTGTGTGTGTGCGTGTGTGGGTGGATCATGTGTAAATCTTTATTTTCCAGACAACCTTATTATCTTGCCTCATTCTCCAAGGCTTCTTTAGGGAGAAACTACAATTTAATGCAAATATAAAAATCAGAAATATTTTTGTATATTTAAAATACACTATTGTTTGAATAACACAGAAAAAAGCACATACCAATGTATTTATTTCATTAGATAATGTCTTCCCTAGGGAAGAAATCTTAACAATATTTCATAAGGCCAAAATAATAATAAAAAAAAAAAGAAACTGACGGTCTTCCTTTGTTATAAATTCTAAAGAACTGTTAACTATGTCACCTCCAGTGCAATCACAGACAGTACTCAAATGTGGAGGAGGCAGTATAGCGCAGTGGTCTAAGGCTCTGGGCTGCAAACTTGGTGACATCCAACAGGCCTGACCTGGGTTTGAATCCCACAGCTACCACTTGCATACTGTATGACCCTGAGCAAGTCACTTAACCTCCTTGTGCTCCCAGGTCGCTCCTGTAAAAAAGCTTTCAGTTTAGTGTACTATACCTGGTTAAACAACTAAATAAAAAATGTGCTCAAAAAAGTACTACACACAACATATAGCTGAGCCTGGCTGCAATCTTATGCACTTGATCACTAGTATAGCTGAATTATTTGTAGAAGAAGAAAAAAACTATATCTTGTTCATATTATAGCTTCTATGTTCTGAACATATATATTTTTGAACTCACTGTTCCTTTAAGAAGGTATTTGTTACCTTATTCAGTTTTGTCTGTTTTCTATATAAAATCAAACAGCACAAGCACTAGTAAGAACACATACTGTACACTGAACAGTGTAGAAAAAAAATTCCTTTATTAGTTATGCACATTTCAAAGGCATTTGTCTAAACTTAATAACGCTGTTGCTGTTTGTAGTCAAAGGGCTGGATATTCAAACTGCACCGGGCAGGGATGCAAGCCCAGGCACAGTGCAACTGGGCTGCACCAGGGCATGGACCAGGCAATATTCAGTGGTGTTGCTCCATGGCACAGCACCGTTGAATATGGCACCGATGGCGCACACACTGTGCACGGCACAGTGGCACTGCTCCAGTGCAAGTGGCAGAACGGGAGCAGGGGGGATGCGCCAGCACAAGTGCAGTTGCGCTAGGTGCATCCACTGTGATATTCAGCACTGGGCATGCAAATGAGGCCATTATGCATGCAAGGCATAAATGGGGCCATTTGTACGTCATTATGGCCCCATCTGCATGTGGTGCACTGATCCCCTGTGACTTGCGCCTGGTGCACTGCCAGGCAGCAGCCATCAGGGACTGACACCCTGTGGTCCCATGGCAGTTCCCCCACTTCCAAATACCCGATCATGGGCAGAGATATTACAATAACCCTGGTGGTCCAGTGGATACCCCCCATCGCCCGATCACAGGGAAAGTAACATAAAAGTCCCTGGTGGTCCAGTGGAACCCCCCCCATTGCCCGATCAAGGGCATATGTCATAATAAACCCTGGTAGTCCAGGGGAATGCCCTCCAGCACACGATCACAGGCATAGGTTGACATACTCCCTGGTGGTCCAGTGGATCGCCCCCCCACATTGCCTGATCGTGGGCGTAAAGAGCAAATGATGATCTGGTGGTCTAGTGGACCCCCTCCCCACCCAATGAGGTCCCCTGCAACCCAGCACTCCCTTAGTCAGTGGCAGGTGGCAGTACCCCACCCATGCCTCCTCCCGGCTGCCCGCTGACTGAAAGCGTGCAGTATCGTCTGTACTTCTATTGGTCCACCATGTGACCAATGGGCATGCAGATCATACTATACCACAGGCTCGATAGGTGAATGAATGTGTTCATTCACATTATCAGGCCTGTGTAGTACAGTATGGTCTGCATGCTCATTGGTCCACACAGTGGACCAATAGGAATACAGACCATATTGCATGCTGTCAGTCAGACTGGCAGCAGGGAGGCATGTGGGTGGAGGGCTGCTACCCGCCACTGACTGGGGGTGCTGGGTGATGGGGGACCTCAGTGGGCAGGTGGGGAGGGGGGTCCACTGGACCACCAGGGCTTCATTTGCTATGTCCACCCACGATCGGGTGATGGGGGGGTTCCACTGGACCACCAGAGATGTTAGAGTTACATATGTCCATGATTGGGTGATGGGGGACCTTCCACTGTACCACCAGGGAGTATATCAACCTATGCTCACAATCGTGCACTGGAGTGCATTCCCATGGACCACCAGGATTTATTGTTACAAATGCCCATGATCGAGCAATGGGAGGTGTATCCACTGGACCACCAGGGATTTAACAGTACAGTCACACACAATCGGGCAACAGGGCAGGGAGGCATAATGCTACCGGGGCAGGGGGCTTGGGGTCAGTGTTCTGGGTGGGCAGGTCACCACCCATGGCTGGTGGCTGCTGTATTGCACCCTGCAATATGACAGCTCACCTGTGGGTGGACTGGACTTGCTCCTGGTATTACCTGGCACATCTTTGCACCCCCCCTGAGTGGCGCAAGGTGGGTTTGTGACAGCATATGAACCACACATCCCAGGCTGAATATCAGGATGTGGCACATATGCATGGGCACCCCCCTGCACTTGCACCGCATACATTATCGATGCACCCTGGCGCATCAGGAGTTACGCATCACAACTTGCCCCTTTGAAAATCACGCCGGGGCACATTGGTGGGTTTGCACGTGGTGCATCCTTGTTGCGCAATGAACAATCCATTTGAATATCCAGGCCAAAGTATTCACAAATTGTGCAAAATGAATCAAACAGGTTTTCTACCAGTTTAAGGTGGCACAAGTCAAGCCAGTATAATCGATAGTTTTGAATCAAGATATTTAGCAAACATCCATTCTGCTTACTATATTGTGTTCATGCTTGCTTAAAAATATTTAGCACAATCAAATTTTGTTCAGTATTTATTGGCAGCATGTTTCTATGCAGGCATGTTTAGTACTTACTTAAATAATTATCGAAATATTAGTCTGGCATACTGAGAATATGTTTAGAAGGCAATATCAGAATAAAGATTCAGAAGCTGTAAAGAATGTGTAAACCAAAAGCACAGCAAGTCCAGGACAGGCAAAACCATGTGGGCAGAAACAGTGCAGAAAACACCATGCAAGTCAACACTGTGCCTTGGAATACCGCCCGACATCAAAAACACAGGTAAGTTTACATATTTCACTGGGGTGGTGGTCCATGACATTGTGGTGTTGTAATAATAAATCAGCACTCACCACTGGCCCGTGCCCATTTTCACTGGGTCTGGTATTGACTTTCACAGTGCTGTCCATGCTGTTCTGCCCTTGTGGTATTGCATGTGATGACATGAGATGGAGCACTTTACTACATCTTTGTACTGTACATACCCAGGATCACACAGTTCAGATGTTATCTTGTTTTCAGTGGGATCCTGCTTTACACAATGTTTACTCTGTATTTTCCCAAGCTAGCACAGCCAAGATGCAATATCTAACTTTCGATGGGACCCTTCATTTACTAATTTTTATAATGTATTTACCCATTATAGTGTAGCTGAAAGGCAAATTACATTTTCAGTGCAGTTCAGCTTTTACAATGTACTTTTTCCCAGGACAAAGTAGCATAAAAGCACAGTTTAGTGGGGAATCTGCTGTATGGGGGGTATACATTTTTACTGAATATTTGCCCAGCATAGACCAGATGGGTTGCAATATCTCATTTTCAGTGTTGTCCTGTTTCTGCATATTTTTAGTTAGTATTGACCCAGAATTGGTCAGCTGAGAAGCAATCAGTGGGTTCCTACATGTTGACCCTACATTTCCAACAGTCTTTTTATAGCCTCAGGTTATGATCAAGACAGGTCAACTTTTTTAAATCTCATCTGAAAGGTGATTTTTCTGTATGACTGTGAAAATATATTTCAGAGGGGAATCGGTAAATGACACCTGTCATGTTCTGGAGGTGGGGTAACACAAAAATAAAGTTATGAGTAAGCTCTGGAAAAATTCAATGATTTTTCATAACTTAGTACTTTGTTCACATTTTGACCAAATATTTTCAACTTAGTTTTTTTATGACCCCTTCTTCTGAACATGACAGTTGTTACTTGTTAAATAGTTGCTGAAATGTTATTCTGTACCACAAGTGTGAAAACACATTTTGGTTCGGATCTGAAAAATGACAGCTATCACATTCATGAGGTGGTGTAAAAAAATGGCTATGTTGAAAATTTGATTCGAAATATTGAAAATGACCAAACTTCAAACGGGTGTTAAAAAATTTCAACATACACATAAAACGTTGTTGTTTTTTAATATGTGTACCCAAAATTTTCAACATAGACTTCTTATAACCCACCTCATTAACAAGAGTATAGAAAGTTTTCAGATCCTGCCAAAAAGGTTATTTTGTGCCACAAGTGTGAAAAAAGAACACATTTTTGCCAGGATTTCAAAAATGGTAGCTGTCATGTTCATGAGGTGCTTGAAAAAAAATGGCTATGTTGAAAAATGTGGGGCCAAGATATTGAAAACTTCTAACGTTATGAGCGTGTGTTGAAAGATTTCAACCTATGCTCATAACTTTGTTGTTGTTTATTTTTTTAAAATATTTTTAACCCAGATTTTTAACATACACTTTTTATGACCCCACCTCATAAACAAGGGTGAACAAAATATTCAAATGTTGTCTGAAAGTAGAGATGCAGTGAAATTTATTTTCACTGGTAAAATTCCAGTGAAATCATGAATTTCGCCATGTGATATATTTCATGAAATGCGTGCATTCTGCTAAATATTTTGCAGGTGTGAAATGCAGAATTTCACCCAGAAAAGGTGGTATTTCACCTGCAAATGGCAAAATTCCACCATTCACTGGAGAAAGTCCTCATTTCGTTGACGGAATTTCACATTTTGCACCCATGAAAGATTTTGCGAAATGTGCGAATTTTGCAAAATATTTTGCATAACAAAATTTGTGGTTTTTGTACATCTCTATCTAAAAGGTGATTTCACACAGTGACCAAGAAATAACCTTTCAGGACAGATCTGTATAATTTCACCACCCTTGTTCATGAGGTGGGATCCCAAAAAAGCCATGTTGAACATTTTTGGGAAACAATATTAAAAAATGATTAGGTCATGAGGACAAATTCAAAGCACATTAAAATACATTTAACTGTGTGCCTGATTTCCTTTGTACTGGGTCCAACATTGAAGACTGAAGACATGTCTCTGGTCCAGATAGGATTATGGACTTGGATCCCTATTAAGTGCTGAGTGGGAGGGTTGGTTGTGGGGAGGATAACAATGGCAGTGGGCCACAGCGGCAATGGAAATAAATGGATGGCCTTCTTTTTTACAGGGTGTACAAAAATAAGAAAGACTATGAGGGATGGTATTCTTTATTTCAGGTAGTAACACTGGGGAATAGGCAAACCAGTGAAGGTTTAACCTCAGTGGGTATGAGAAGTGACTGGGAGGTGGGAGGGATACTTGGCAGTGGGTAAGGTTTCAGAAATTAAAAAATACATAAATATGACTTGAACTGAGGAACAAGCAGCAACAGCTCTCATCTCAGCCACAGCATAATGGTGCTCTAGCACTTCCTTACACTTCTCCAATTGACGGGGGAATTGTCAGGCAAGCAGGAGGACAGTTGATAAGCTTGATTCTTTGGATATAATAAGACAATCAATTTGACAGCGACAGATGATAAATTAGCTTTCCCTGTAATGCCAGTTTCTTGTGTAAGTGAATAGCACAGAATCTGCATGTTGCTGCATGGAGCAGCTGGCAGCTACTGTAGCTGAAGGGGAGAATAGTGGTTGCAGTTTTAGTGTGTTTACTTAGAGATTCTTGTCATGGAAGATTACTAGACTCCAGTTAATGCATGTAAAGTAGGGGGGACCCAACAAATGTCTTTGATAATGACATTGCTCAGTTGTTTGGTGGGAGCATCTTGGAGATGAAGGAAGATAGCCGCTGTCTGATAAGCACAGCTACCTCTTTTCAACTACACAAAGTTTCTGCCCATCAACCAATGAGCAGAATCATGATCAGCCTTACTGACCATTCGACTGTCACTGTTGAGTGCATTGCAGTTTGAGCTGCACTGGACCCAATAATGACACACCTCTGGAATTCATTATCACAGCAATGTGTTCACTTTGTACAAGCACAAGAGTGAACATAAAAATGCCAAATAGCAATGCTTTGGAAAGTAAAGTGATTGACATGTTGTTGAATTAGTATAATATTGCTAAAGCACTTGGATTTTTAGAACTATGTAAGTTAAAGTACTGAGGTGCTGCAAAAAGTGTGCCCTTTAAAAGTTGTACATTTTTTTTAAACTTTCAGCATGAGCAAGTAAAGATGTTTTGATTGTGGTCTGGCTGCCTAAAACATTTAAACAGTCTGGTGTGCCAATGCTGGGTGGAAGCAAATAAGAAAATGTCTGGGGATACTTATGGTGGAATGTAAGGGCATGAATGAATCACAAAATAAGGGGGTGGGACACAGAATAAGAACTTACTATGAAGCAGAACTTGAATTGAAATGACAGACACATGTTAGACTATCCCCATAAAGCGTCAGATGGGCACAGACCAGTGAACAATGTAGGTATATGCAATGTAAACATTGTTGATTCTGGGGGGCAGAATTGTATTGGAGTCAGTACTAGATATGATTACCAGACAGGATCACTAGGCTTCTGGGCAAATGCCTAATGAAGAAGTTGCAATGTTAATGTTACCAGCATGCTTGCCAATTTGCATTATTATTTAATCTCCATGGTTTGGCCAGGGTGCCAAGCTCATGGATCCACCACATTTTAGTGCATTCAAGCTTTGTAGTCCACTCCTATTGGTGATGGCTGCACTTGCTGGAGTTCCCTTAACCTTAAGGAGGTTCTTGTATGGCCTCTTTCCTTAAATTGCATTGTGGCACTTGATGTCTCATCAGCCCTTCTGTCTGTATATTTATGTTCGCCAATGCTCTTCTTCACTTCCCTTAAAGTATTTCCGACATATAAAGTGTTGCAAGGACATTATAGGATAGGAGGCTCATGATGTTGTGGAACAATGGAGTGAAGGGTACTATAACTTTAGCTTAGTTTTTGTAGATTTACATGGTTTTCTGCTTGGAGTAACTACACCATTCTTGCTCACTACATCCGTGAAAGTCTACTGAAATGGATTTCTGCAAAACATCATCACCATTTAAAAATCATTTAAAAATCAACTGTTTGGAAGCTATCCCAAGCAAAACATAAGTCAAGCAACTAAGTCTGACAAACTCAGTGACTCTAGGTCCTGCTTGAATCCACATTGCGGTCTGACCTGCTCCATGATCTGTATGTGGGCTTTTCAACAACCTCTTTGAATGACAAAGAAGCATCCAGACAAAAGGATTTCACATCCTGCATATGCACAGGAACAGTTCATCACCTTCAGGAATTCCAACACATTCTGTGACTCTGGACCTCAGCTGTTGATAATTTCTTTTGGCTTATGACTTAACCACCAGGTATCTACAAGATGCTGAAATCCTTTCTCCTAAAAATTCTCTTTATGCTGCTCCTGCTCTCAGGAAATGTTCACCCCAACCCAGGGCCACCTGGGCAGCCAGCAGTGGCACCAAGCAGAAAGACAGGGACACTCACCATGACATCCATCAACGCCTGCAGCATCCTCAACAAACTTGATTCCCTCCAAACATGGATCCCACAGCACAACCCTGATGTCCTCTCAGTTGTGGAAACATGGCTAAACCCTAAAATCCCTGATACCTCAGTCTCTATCCCTGGCTACTGCATTTTCAGGCAAAACAGGATTGCTAAATGGGGTGGGGGCTGCGCCATCTATCTTAAGGATACCCTTACGGGTCACATCATCCCATCCCCTAGCCTGAGCAACTCCTCTCAGGTCCTCACAATCAAAATCCTCCTTGGTGCACATAACAAGGAACTCACTGTCATCTCAGTTTACCTACCCCCAAGAGACCAGACCTCTAGCTTCCATAGCAACATGGAATATCTAAGGGTCCAGCAACATAATTATGAAACCATAATCATGGGTGGTTTTAACATTAACTGGCTCTCCGCTGAGGCTGTGACCTATAAGGATGCAGCTGTGGCACATCACCTCACTCAACTGGTCAATGCCCCCCACTAGGTGTAACTATAGGACAGACTCCCTTACGCTTCTAGACTGGATTCTATCTAACCACTCTGAACGCATCTCCAGTGTTTCTGTACTCCCGGATACAATAAGTGACCACTCGCCTGTCATCTGCTCCTGGTCAAACAAATACCACAAGTCTCCTCCCAAGCTTATCTATGCCAAGGTTATCAAACAAGGGCACCTCCAGCTGTTAAAATCCCATCTAACCAGGCTGAGCTGGGCAGTGCTTGACTCTCTCAGTGACACCAAGAAACCTCTGGACCTATTTATAGTATCAAACATTTCAACGAAGCCAGTGACATCTATGCACCAGTGAAAAAGATGAAGGTCAAAGGACAGACCAACCCCTGGGTTACTACTGACCTTTTTAACTCTACTCAAGCACAGAGACCACCTCTGGCATTGTGCCCATGCAACTCCAACACAAGTAAACATACAATTATACAAAGCAGCCAGAAATGATTGCACTCAAAAAATACAGAATGCTAAACGCAGCTATTACAAAGAGGCTCTGACCAGCTCTTGGGGCCAGGGAAAAAAATTCTGGAACAACATGAAAGAACTCACAGGCAAGGATCCTAAAGTACCACCCATTATGCTCAACCTTCATGGCACTCCTACACTCGACCTAGGTACCATCACCAGCACTTTTAATAATGCATTTACAAACCTGGACAGTGTCCTTCCACCAAATTTTTCCGACGACCTCCCCTCCAGCTACTCCCAAGTTACCCCCCAACTAGAACGTACAACCTCAAAGTTTTTTTTTTAAGGAGGTCCCACCACAAGTAGCTAGAAAATACATTCAAAAGGCCATCGGCAAACAATATTACAGTGGTGACTCCCTTGACCTGAAACTGCTGGCACAAGTCATCAATGAAATCTTAGAACCATTTACAAAGATCTTCAATCTCTTGCTTAGATTGGACCATTTCCCCTCTCTCTGGAAGAAAGCCACTGTCACACCGGTTCACAAAAGCAGAGGTAGGATGCTCCACACCAATTACAGACCTATCTCACTCCTCCCCCCACTATCTAAAGCGCTGGAGCGAATAGTGTCAGACCAACTAGTTGAATTCCTGGATAAGTACAATGTACAATGCCCAGAGCAGCATGGCTTCAGAAAAGGGCACAGCACCACCACTGCACTACTGGAATTTACAACCTTCATCCATGCCACGCTTGACAAAGGGAATTGTGGAGGGGCAGTATTTATAGACCTTACCAAGGCATTTGACACAGTTAACCACCCCCTACTGCTCAAGCAACTGTCCTCCATTGGGATCTCCAGTGATGCCCTTCCATGGTTCACCAGCTACCTTGATAATTGGATCCAATGTGTAAGGATTGCAGGGATCTCTTCAGATGAGAAACCGGTCTGCTCCAGAGTCCCCCATGGGTCTATTCTGGGCCCTCTACTCTTCTCCCTCTTCATAAACAATCTCCCCAGTGCCTGCCACCAAAAAATATTACTATACGCAGATGATGCAGTCCTGTTTTCCAGCCACCATGACATTACACTCCTTGAATCCCTGCTGCAGCTCGACTTCAAGCGCATCGAAGACTGGTTCAATTCTCATAAACTTATCCTGAACCACAGCTAGACTAAAGCCATGTCCTTCTGTAACCGACGGAGCAGGCACAACTCTCTGTCCCTCACCATCAAAAACCACGCTGGGAACCCACTCGAACATGTCAAGGAGTTCAAGTACCTTGGTATTACCCTGGAAAGTACCCTCTCCTACACTCGGCATATTGACACTGTTGCCAAGACCGCCAATATACGGATTGGACTACTACACAAACACAAGCACTGTATGCCTGCAGATGCCCTTAAACTAGCCATCTACAGCTCTGTCACCTCTATCATTGACTACGGCCTCGCCATCTATGGCTCTGCCTCAAGAAGTGCCCTCCGCAGGATCTCAGTTTCTCTCAACAAAGCCTGTAGACTACTAATGGGTGCGGCCCAACAAACTCACACCTGTGACCTCTATGCACAGTCTAGCTGGCTACCCCTACTCAGCAGAATACAATACCAGACCTGCTTACTTACCAAAAAGATTCTCCTTGGCCTCATGCCACCTGGTGTTAGCTCACTCCTTACTACCTACAGTGGTACTCAACAAACACGTGGTGCCCAATCTCTAGCCTTTCAGGTTCCTAGATGTCGTACCTCCATGGGTCAGTGGTCCTTTATCTATAGAGCTGCTCAATGGTTCAATTCCCTCAATAAAGAAGCACTTTCCTCTACTACACTTGGACCCTTCAAAAGGAATCTCAAACTTTACCTCACCTCTACCACTCAATGTGACTGCTTCTCTGAACAGAGACCTCTCTAAACACCTCCCAGCTCACTCATGTCTCACAGCCTGCCCTTTCTCAGTCTCATTCCCTCTGGCACCGGGCCTTCCTTGTGACTCCTTTCCTGCTTTGCATCTCCACTGGTACAAGACATTTTCCACCACCATCGGACAGTGGCCCATTAGCCTGGCAACTTCCTCTGCTGGTCGCATGCCTGCAATACTAACTGCCTATGGTGCCCTCTATCTCTTATTGTTACCGCAGCCAGCTGCCTACTCAAGCTGCTCGTTATATGAATAGTATCTCAAAGTATGTTATAACTGAATATCTTTATTTTTCCTTTTAGTTATTTTGGTTGTTTATTGTCCATTTTTTTACTACCTCTGAATGTATGTTGGCCCTCATCCTTTGACGTGGAACCTTTGTAAATGAGCAGTTTCTGCTCAAAGGCATTTGTAATCTGAGAATTTAATAAATAAAATAAAATAAAAATAAATACTACTCCTGCTGTGCTACAGGTAATATGGCTATTAATTGGGTACTCTTTCCCACTGTGGGGGTGCCTGATTTTTTCTTTTGTTGGTATGACCACACACTGTGCAATGCCCACAGAGGTACATATAATAACTAACCCCCCAGATATTCAGAATGACATTGACTGGTATGGTCTATGTGTACAATTTTGGATTTGATGTTGGGGTTCTGTTACAAGCTGTAATAGGTTTGCTCCTAAAAATACTGTTTGTGGAGGGATGTGACTGAAGAATCTTCCAGTGTTTTTTTTCCCATTAAAATGTCTATTGATTTTTGAAAACATACACAGTAATAACAGGAATGTACTTTTTAACAATAAAGAGAATGCAAGGATGAAAGAAAGAAAGAAAGAAAGAAAGAAAGAAAGAAAGAAAGAAAGAAAGAAAGAAAGAAAGAAAGAAAGAAAGAAAGGAAGGAATCAGAAAATCACTAAATAAACAATAGTGTTAAAACAATCATACCAGTTCATAAATACAAAAGTGAGTTTTTCATTTCAGACAGACATGAACAACTTATCTGCTTGTAATGTGGATGACTAGCAATGAGACTAAAAATATGTACATGTTGTCTAAGGGTACCTTGAAGGTGGCAATACATCAGTTATTACACAGGAGATCTTGACAGCAGGACATATCAATCATATACATTATCATGTTGTGAGTCACAAAGTATGCTCTAGAAAAGTGACCAAATTGCATTGAAAGATTCCAGATTACCTAGAATGAGATAACATATTCTTTCATTGTTTGCTACAGTGGCTAAATTGTTATACCATTGCTCAATGGGGGGGGGGGTATACAATCAGGGCAACAGAGTGGGTAAAAATAAATTTACTTTAATTTCTGGTTAGGGGACTTAAAAATTAGTTCAAACCTAGACTGAAAATTTCTGGAGAAAGAGGTATCTTGTTACCAAATATACGTTTGCAAAAACTGTGCAGTCCTCCATACTTCTCCAGTTTTGGGACAGCCCCACATCATATAAAGGAGATCAGCATGTGCTTCTTCACATCTCCAGCAGGCACCCCCAGGGAGATAAATCATGGCCTCAAGTCTTTGAATGGAGTAGTAATAGTGCTGCAAAATCTTAAACCGAATTGTTCGGCCTTGCACTTCTATGCAGCAGTGGTAAGCATTTGCCAATGTGTTCACCCATTCATTCACCTCAGTACTATGTACTAACTCCTTTTCATATTTAGTTTTTGCAGATGCAGTAGCTACATTCGGATCTAAGCAACATGAAAGCAGTTTGTATACTGACACAGCCCCTTTTCTTTCTGTGGCAAATTTTATAACTTGCTACCAATCTTTATCTATGTTGGAAAGTTAAAGATTTACATCTAAAACCAAATCTTGTCGTGCTTTAATTACTTGAAGATAAATTATAAAAATGAAATCTATGTAAGTTTTATTTTATTTTTAAATTATCCAAGGATAAACATTTTCCACTAAAAGGATCTGATAAGTCCTGAATATAGTAATGCCATGTTTGCTCCATCTAGTATCTTCAGGCACAGTATTAACAGAGTATTTTTATTTTCCCAAACAGTGGATTGGCAGGCTATGTATATTAAGTAGAGACTGGACTCTTGCAATATTCTTAGTTGTGCTAGCAATGCAGGAGTTGCCTTTTACATCCTTGGCAATGTTTTGAACATGAAGTTCTTGAAAGACAACAAACTGGGGCATAAGTGTGCAATTGAAATTTCCTGGAGCCAAGGGCTATAATGAAAAGTTAGGGGCAGACAAAGGAGAGATGAATGCCCTGGGACCATCAATAAAAACAGGATTCATTTACTCAGCAAAAATAAAGTGATAGGTGTCAGCTTGCAAATTCAAAAAGCAACAAGGGGCATTTAGGAGGCAGTGAAATGCTTCCCAACATTTAAAAGGATCTGAGCCATCAAATAAGAACTAATTTTGGAAATATGCAGTGTTGGCTTGTTAGGTGACTTTAGTGCAATAATTATAGAGTCTTTTCTGCTCAATAACAACATTGTAACTTTATGCTTAGAACAACAACATCACTTAGATGAAAGACGTCAATAAGATCAGTTGAGACCCAGAGGGTGTAGGAGCCATGAACTTTGAACAACTGAAGGGAGCATGCCTGTTGCAGACTGAGTTAAATATGTCAAGTAGAGGTGGGTGAAGTCCATAAACTTCAATATGTGTAGTATTTTGCATATAACCCAAATTTCGCAAAATACTTCGCAAAGTGAAACAAATAACTTTGCATCTAGCAGTAACGCAAAGTTCCTATTGTTCTCTATGGATTTCATGTTACTTTGGCTTGTTGGGGGTCTTTAAGGTGAATTTTGCAGTTATTCATGGGATGTAAGGTCACATGGGCTCTATATTGTCTTTCACAGCCTCAGTTCAGCATAGTGTGTGTGTAGTAGAAAGTCGGAGACAGTTTGCTCTCAGAGCTCTGAGAATCAAACCATCAAAAAACCTTTAAAAAAGCATTTTTGTGACAAAACTTTGTCAAAATTTAGCACATTGATTGTAGTAAACCCTTGTGTGTTTGTATCATCGAGCATTTATTTGATTTTATATGAATATTGAATGTACTGACACTGTAGAAGTATGCTTCGGGAGAGGGGCGGGTCTGTGGTACAGAAGGGAGATTCACAGTAAGAAAGGCAGTCCTTCCAACTTTTGTTGGCAAGTGTTTTAGTATTTGTGTTTTCAGGTACACATTAATACTTCTAGTAAGGTTTTATCAGTTGTTGCTGTTTGCTGTGCTGCTGTGCATTCTTTCAGTCTGTTTAGAAGACTGTGTTGTAGTTTACTGAATTGTTAAAGTTTCTGCACATTACCTTTAGTTTGTGTGCTTGCCATCAAGTCAGATGCATTTTACTGCACCACCGTAATAGCAGTACTCTTAATTTCTTAGCCCATCTGTGGTATTTTTCCCTGCTTCTGTCTAGCTACTGCTGTAAATCCCCAACCCCCTGCAAAATAAGGTATTGCTGTTTAAGTTTTGGATTTCTGTAGACTGGTTAAGGTCTTGTTGTTCCTGTGTGGCTACATCGCTTTAGTGCTCAATCTCCACCTGGAAGTCACTGTTGTTGTTTTTGGCTTCCCATCCACCAGGCAAGGCAAAAACTGAATAAATGTAACATTGCTATTAATTGTCTCTGTTCAGTCTCTTGAAATTATTGCCAATGCACCACTATCATGTGTTTCCCCATAGTACCATGAATGCTGTCTCTCACTGCATATTATAGCATTTAACCAAAAGAAAAAGACATAATAAAGAAACGTACCTATTACAGTATTTTTGGCATTGTACTAGCTTGTGAATTCTCTTGAATTTGTTAGCAATCCACAAAATAAGAAAAATCACGTTTTGCAATAAACATGCTTCTTTTCTTGGTGACTCTGTGTAATCAAAAAAAATGCCCGCAAGGACACGGTCAAGCAAAGGTGTTTCTGACTCTGGCATATAAGCCACATAAGTCAGTGGTGCATAAGTTTGGCTCTGTGGGCAGGGCATTCGATCACAACATGTGGAATAAATAAAAAGGAAAAAATTCTTGAAGGGAAGAAGAACTGTGTCAGAGAGAGTTAGGCCAGGCAAGGACCCTGAATCAATGTGGGTAGCAGCAGTGCCTGCAGCATTACCTTTAGCATGGGTGGTGTGTGATATAAATTCTGTGTATGTCTAAAATAAAATCTGCAAGCCAGTCATCAAGTAACAGCAAGTAGCCATGTAGGTAAAAGTTGTAAATTAACACTGCAGGTTTACTACAGGCATAAGGGGGATGACTTTGAATGTTCCAGTACAGGTCAGAGTACCAGTGGTGGTGCTCTGAGAAGTGCTGCCAGTGCCAAGTTAATGACTTACGTTACACTCACGTCATGACAAATCACGTTATTCATGGTCATCATGATCACGAATAACACCACTTCAGCTTTTTTTGGTCTAGCCCTGTTTTTTTTTTAATTTTCAATTTCATCATGAGTCTGGTTGACACCCAGTTATCATGTCATGTCACTTAAGATCCTTGGTCCAGTATGATGCTTCTGATAGCATTCACATTCTGTAGGATGCCCTACTAGCAGATGGACTTAAATCTTTGTCATCTCAACAAGTCAGCTCTATTTAATCCAATAGATAGAGAGAACATGGTACAGTTCAGGGAAGTGCAGCAATAAGTATTTCAAATTTTCACTGGTAACTGTTTATAGAAGCTCAGTTCCATCCAGTTTCTTGTGCTCTGAGAAGCACTGCCAGTGCCAAGTTCATTACTCACATCACACTCATGTTATGGCAAATCATGTTCTTCATAGCCATCACAATAACAAATCACACCACTTCAACTTTGTTTGGTCCAACCCTGTTTTTTTTTCATCTTTGGTTTCATCATGAATCAGGACACCCAGTTATTGTGTCATGTCACTCAACAGCCTTTATCCAGTACAACTCTTTTGGTAGTATTCATGTTCTGTAGGATGCCCAACTAGCAGATGGACTTGAATATTTGTCCTCACAACAAGCCAGCTCAATTTAATCCAGTAGATATAATCTCAGCATGAACATTGTACAGTTCAGGGAAGTGCAGCCATAGGCATTTCACATTTTCAATGGCAACTGTTTGTGGGAGCTCAATTCCATCCAGTTTCTTGTGCTCTGAGAAGCACTGCTAGGACATAGATCATGACTCATGTCATGAGTCATGAGATGAATCATGCTCCTCATGGTCATCTTCAAGATCACACCATGCCAACTTTTTTTGGTGCAGCCCTGTTTTTTTTAACCTTTGTTTTCCAGCAGTGTACTAGGGATTAAAGTGGTTCAAAATAAACTCCTGAATCTTGAAAAAAAGGATGAAAAGCAGAAAACTCTTTCTTTTACTAGTTTTGAGTAGCACACTAAGCGACACAGTTCCTGCTCTAGCAAAGCAAAAGTCAAAGTGAAACTAATTCACTGACTTCCTGCCTGATTCTGTCACTGTCTGCCCATTATGTGACCTGCAGCATATACCATTGTAACAGCTACCGTTCATGGCCGTCGTATTAACCTATTACCTTCATATGTTAGCATGCTGACATTTATCAAGAAGAATAAAGGTCACATGCTAAGTAGGACAATCACATCTATGTTTCTATCCAGTCATGATGATGGTGGTGCTGAATAATGCAGGTGAAACAGACCGTACTGGTGACAGCATCAAATGGTGTACCATTGAGGTTACTGATGCAGTCATGGATTAAGAATTTCCAAGTGGGTACAACTCCGGCATTGATGATTGCAAGGGCTGCTTTCCTTTTTTTTCACTTGTTTTCTGTGGGTTTAAAGTATTTAACAGTGGTGATATACAGGCCAGATGATGGATATAACAAAAGACAGGAACAGCTCCACTCTGTACTGATACTGTATGGGATACTGGAATGAACTCAGGATCATTTCTTCTTCATCTGTTTGCAGGTAGCATTGAGGTACCATGGACAGGCGGTATGTTCCAATCTGAAGACGGACACCAGTTTCAAAACACTGAAGACCTGGAAAGAAGAAAAAAATATTAATGAAAATTGTCTTCCAATAATGCATGCAACCCCCCCCCCCAAAAAAAATACTTACCTTTCATGGCTTGACATTGCTTGTAAAGCAGAAGTATGCAACCAGACACATGTGGAACACATGTGGGTTGGCAACATCATTTCATCACTATGATTGTGAATCTGTGTGCTGTGACCTGAGAAAGTAAAAGAAAAGAACACTGATGAGAAATGCTTATAATTCACAGCAGTAACCCCCCCAAAAAAATTTCATTTTACAGTACCACATTAGATGGTGGCACATATGCATGGCATGTGAATGTGGCCATGGCCAACACACTGGTGAAGGGGAAACATTCAATATGTATGATGATGATTCCCTGCAAAGAACAACACAACGGACTGCTTACTACAAAAAACAAGATTCAATACAAATTAAATGGCAGTGTCTCTGAAAAAGCATAACAGTGACACGTAGAATAACTTACCATTGTTGGTGTGAATACACACACATAGGCCAACATGTTTAAGTCAGTGCAGCAGAAGAATTTTCCAGAACATCAAATTATAGTTCAACCAGCAAGCCATTTTCTCACTTGGGACACTTATGCAGAGTTCAGGCTCTAGGTGCAAGATTTAAGCAGTGGGTCAAGAAATACATGTGACTTTTCTGAACAGTTTCTCATGTGATTATTCTTCATCATAAGTTGGGACTTTTCATGACATTTAAACAGCAGCAGCAGGAGCCAGTAAGCCATTTTTTCACTTCATACACTTGTACAGAGTTCTGGCTCTAGGTGCATGCTTTCAGCAGTGTGTCAAGTAGTAATTGTGATTTTTCTGAACAGTTTCTCATGTGATTATTCTTCATCGGGAGTCAGGACTTTTCATGTCATTTAAACAGCAACATCAGCAACTGTCATCACCAGTCAATGCTCTCACTTGGGACACTGTGACACATTTTGGGCCTTATTCTTCATCTGGACTTTCTATGAAACTAAAATAGTAGGACAACAGCAGCAGCAGATATCAGCAGGCAATGCTCTCACTTGGGACACTGTGACACATTTCAGGCCTTATTCTTCATCTAGACTTTTCATGAAATTAAAACAATGGGACAACAGCAGCAGCAGCAACTGGCGTCACCAGGCAATGCTCTTACCTGGGACACTGTGACACATTTCTGCCATTATTCTTCATCTGGACTTTCCATGTAATTAAAACAGTGGGACATTGACAAGATAGGACATTGGGGGCATGGTAGGTGATTTAATGGTATTGTGATTATTGCACTGCTGCTTTAACAAAATGTAAGGAAAAAAGTCATAATTCTAATCTAAATCACACCTCTCGCAAATCTATCACACCACCATTATGCTTTCCACAATAAAAAGGAATGTTATCAGAGTTCTTACTTAATTATTTCTTAAATGTCATAGGGTCTACAAAATGGCAGATGCTGTGCTCTCATTACAGGTGAAACTGTGGCGACGCACCGCCCTCTTCAATAAATGTGTATTTTAGTGTGTGTTTTACGGACACAAATTCAATGAAAATGAAAAAAGTTGGTGACCACAGGAATTTAAAAAAATAAAGAAAGTAATAAAAAAAAATGTTTCTATTGAGTAAACCATATTTGGGGGTGGAACACTTTGGGAGTTGGGGATTTAGAATTATGAGCATCGAAAAATCCTTGTTAATTTTCTGAACATTTTTTCAGGCAATTATTATTCACACTGGGATAGTAATACAGCATGCTAAATGATGTATACTATAAGCTGGCAACATCCAGAAGATAGGAAATTATTGGGGGGGGATTGCCATGGTAAGTGACTTTACCATATTTTGATTGTAGTTGCTGTGGGTATATATGCTACAAAAATTTAACACAGTAAACAGTAACCAAAAAGTAATACAGCCTGACAATGAAAGCATCAGTGAAAGAATGCACTTACAATTTTGACCGATACTTTTTTATTCTATTTTACATTGACACCTAATCTAATAACTTGTGTATACGAATGATATCCTTCTTTCAGCAAGTATGTAGCACTACATTTTTTTTTGGAATCAGAAGTAATAAACAATAATGCTTATTTTAATTGAGTTTGCACCAGGTTTGCATCAGTCTTCTCACATGCTTTTGGACAGCAATTATTTAAATTCAGTTGTGTTGTCACTACAATGAAGTTGCATGCAGCAGACAGTGCTACATGACATAATGTAACAGCATCTGTTCAAAAACAGCTGGGAATACTGATGAAAACCAGATCACTGTAACATTACAATGAGCACTACTTTTTTAATGTCTCATTTAAAAAAAATGGAGTAATGCAGAATAAAATATATTGTGGAAAGAAGGGTATCGTACGTATACACAAGTTATTAGATAAGGGGCAATGTAAAATAGAATAAAAAAGTATCAGTCAAGATTGTAACCACATCCTTGCACTGATACTTTAATTGTTATGCTGTATTATGTTGTGGTTACTGTTTAATATGTTAAATACATTTTCATAGTATACATACCCATGGGCCACAACTACAATAAAAATACCATAAAGTCACCTACCATGACAATCAACCACCACCCATAATTGACTATCTTATGAATGTGGCTGGATTATACTGATATGTTGGTACATCATTCAGCATGCAGTATTAGTGTCCACATATGAAAAATAATGTTCAGAAAAGTAATAAGTATTTTCAGAGTGGTTACTTAATTTAGTTTATTTCTTAAATGACCGAAGATTGGCAAAATGGTAATGCTGCATGCTTTCATTACAGGTAAAACTGTGGTGCCGCAATGCATACTGCAATAAAAGTGTATTGAAGAGGGTGTTTTGGTGTCACAATTTCAAATGAAATGAAATGAAAGCATGCAGTGTTCGCAAAGTTGGCAACCTCATGACTCATTAAATGTAACAAAATAAGGACTGAGAACCAAAAACTTTCTATTGTGGAAGGCATAATGGTGTGAGGGGCATTTGGGGAGGTGGGGAATCTGATTTAGCATTATGAGCATCAAGAAATACAGGATTAACAAAACAAACATCAGGAAGAAAACATTAATTAAATATAAATTACATACTTAATCTGTACGAAATTGATAAAGAAAAAAAGGAAAAGCAGAGGATAGTTTTTTTGGGGGTGGGAGATTTGGTTAAATAATAATTTTTTACTGGCCCAGTAAGTGTTCATAACATGAATATTATTTCAGCATTTCAGCATTCTGATCCTCAGTATGGTTCAGCTGCTGGCATGCATCCTCAGCAACATTACGAATGGCTGCTAACTCACTTCATAACACAGCCAGGTCACCCTATGTGGCAGGCATTTGTGATGGGTTGTGTTCGTGGGCAGCTGTGGGAGCAACCACCGGTTCTGCTGCCCTGTCCATTCTTCATCGATGCCACACAAGCAAACACCATCCCTCTTCAATGGCTTCTGTTGCAGGACTGGTTGGTAGGTCCTGCAGCTTCGCATCCCACTCAGCATGGTTGTGCCGTATAAGGTAGATGCATTGCCCACCCATGCCCAAGTGGCTGCCCTTGCCACCGCGACATACAAGCACTTGGCATAGCTTGTATTTAACCACCGCTGGGTCACCGGGAAGGGAGATGAAAAATTGCCACACAGGCTAGCTGCGTTGAGGACCAGGCACAAGCAGTGGGGAGGGGGGCACCAGGTACTGCCACCTGCTGTGCTGCAGTTGGTGGAGGGTCAACAAGCTGCTGGTGCTGTGGTTCCTGCTACTGTGGTTCTTGCTACTGCTGAAGTTCAAGCTGCTGCTGGTCCTGCTGCTTAGGCTCCTCAGCAGTCGATTTTGAAACAGTGCCTCAGTTCAAGTGAAATGGTCACATCAGGATGCCACACATTCAGTGTCCTCACTGCCCACCACTTTGGCCACCTCTTGCCATATTAGCAAAAATTAAATGTAAATTAAAAATAAAACAAAAAAATACTAGTAAAACTACTAGTACTCAAACTACATTAACTAAAACTAAGTAACAAAAAAAAACAATATTTTGAAACTAAAGTTTCAAATCTACTCAAACTGGCTGCAAAACTTAAACAACAGAATCAAAAATCTTTTAAGCACAAAGCATGTTAAACAGATAAACTTTGGGAGCTACTGAAGCAAACAAGCACACAGTACACCAACACTGCTGACTAAACATCTCCTTCTTCAAGAGAAAGTATAACTAGTTCACTGACTTCCTGCCTAATTAACTGCCTGCATCACGTGACCTGCAGACAGTCAGACATGTGATCTGTGGGCTGTTTCTTATCAACTTTGCCATCTCAAACTGTAACTTGAAGTTAACGCGAAGAAGACAATGTAAAGTTAATTAAAGGTTAATTTTGACCTTTTAATGGGAATTTCACGTAGTGCTTCACAAATTCATAGAAACATAGAAACATAGAAGTTGACGGCAGAGGCCTATCCAGTCTGCCCATTTCTTTTTCTACCTTATAAATGTGTCATCAGCCTTTGCTCTGTCAATAGCCTACCTATTCATACTCATCTGTATTGCTCCCTTATGCCTATCCCATGCCTGTTTGAAGCCCTGCACTGTATTCATATCCACTGCTTCCTGAGGTAAGCAGTTTCATGCATCCACCACCCTTTCTGCGAAAAAGAACTTCCTCACATTACCCCTTAATTGGCCTCCCTCTAATCTCATGCTGTGTCCTCTTGTCCTGCTATTTTTCCTATACTGAAACATGTTAGACTCTTTCACCTTGTTAATGCCCTTAAGGTTGTTGAATGTTTCAATCATATCCTCTCTCCCCCTCCTTTGCTCTAATGTATACATATTGAGCTCTGTTAATCTGTCCTCATATATTTTCTGATGCAGTCCCTGCACCATTTTGGTTGCCCTTCTCTGGACTGCCTCAATTTGGTTAATGTCCTTGTGAAGGAGTGGCATCCAGTACTGCATGCAGTACTCCAGATGGGGCCTAACCAGTGTCTTGTAAAGAGGGATTATTACCTCCCTCTTCAGACTTGTGATACCCCTACTAATACATCCCAACATCCCCCTAGCCTTACCTACTGCTTTAGTGGTCTGCTTGGAGGATTTCAGGTCATCGGTGAAGATGAAGCCCTTGTGACTGCCAGCAACTCCCCTCCCAGCCTAAAGGTGGCTTCAGGGTTTCTCTTCCCTATGTGAATGATCTTGCTCTTCTTTGCATTGAACCCCAGTTGCCACTCTTACAACCATTATGCGAGTATATTCAGGTCTCTTCTCATTCTGAATGCGAAGTTGCCCACTTTCAGTTAACTTCATGGACTAAGTTAAACTTCGCTGCATCTCCAGCATCAAGAAGATAAGTTAAAGCAACATCAGGATTGGATGAAGTCAACAGAAATTATTTTCTCAATCAATCCAGACTGTGCAATGAACCATACAAGGATGCTGAGATGCACTGGAAGAGGATTTGACAGTAGGAGGAAGGAGGTTATGTTGCCCCTTTACAGGTCATTGGTGGGGCCACACCTGGACAGCTGTGCCCAGATTTGGAGTTTGCACCTGAGAAATAACAGGGATAAACTGGAATATGTACAGCAAAGAGTTACCAAGATTATCCAGAGACAGCAGTGCAGATCCTATGAAGACTGGCTTGAGGACCTTAACATGTACTCACTGCACTGGAGGCCAGAAGGGAGAGGGTGGAATGACTGAGATGGGTAAGTTCCTGAAAAGAATTATAGAGTGAACTGTGTAGAGCTATTCAACAGGAACAGAGATGGTACAAATAGAGGCTAGTCAGTGGAAACTTCAGGAGGGATGTGATTAATTTCTACTTCCCTGAGAGGATGAAGTAGCCTTTGAACAGAGAATTGGCAGTGGTGGTGGAGGCAGGGACTATAAATGGGTTCAGACATAGCTGGCTTAGGTTTAAAGCACTAATAATTCCAAAGGGAGCTGGGGAGGTAGACAGGCTCGGGGGGAGAGAGGAAGAGTTTGAGGTAGAAAGCCCCTTTTGAATTTTAGGTCTGGGAGGATAGTTATGAAACTCTTTATGGGCAAATGAAAGGGACCCTAGGTCATTATCTGTCAGCAGCCTCTATGTTTCTCTGTTTCTGTTAGAAAAACTAATTGGGTAATGTATCTAAGAGTAATTATAACAAGTACTTTAAAGGATCTGGCACAGTGTGAACATGTGGCTAAGAAGTGCAGGTAGATAATGAGTTGTATTAGGAGACATTTCATCTGTAGGGCATGGAAGCTTGGTGTGCCACTGTACAGATTCATAGTGAGACCTCATCTGGAATACTGTGTACAGTTCTGGATGCTGCATTACAAGAATTATATTGAATAAATACAAAAAAAAAGTGTGGTATTGTATGGATCAATATGGTTCAAAGAAGTTCAACCAACTTATATTCAGTACTAGAAGATATGAGTTTTGAGGAAAGATTGGAAGATCCTTAACTTACAGTGAGAGAGACCTCGTTTAGGTATGTAAGATAGTATATTACCTGCACTACTGGAATTGGTTACTTTAAAGTTTAGTTATAACAAACAAGGCTGCATGAGGAGAAGGTGCACACCAACAATTCGGTGGCATATGTAACAGTCTGCCAGAGTCAGTGCAAAAGTGTGACATGATCAATAGTTTCAAGCTTAACTTTGATTGGTACAGTATATGAAGGATGTAGACCTTCAGTGTCATGCAATAGCTGCTGAAATGGATGAGTGGTCTTGTTGGGCTATCAGGCTTGCTTCTGTCTGAATCTCACAAACAGGCATATGACTTCAGTGATGGATTAAACAGAAGACACGGATGAACTCTGTAGAACAGGGATCCTGTATCCATTAAAATCAAACTTGCAACAAAGAACAATGAAAGAGAAATGCAAAGAGTATATAAAATATAAACTGAAGTCTGTCCTACTATTATGTTTATTCAAGTACTTGCACAGGAAACACACTTTAACAGAAAACGTCAATCTGGGAATCCTTCTCTCGCTCTCTCTCTCTCTCTCTCTCTCTCTTCCTCTGTCTGTCTGTCTGTCTGCCTTTTCATAACAGCCTTCAGTAAGCATGTCTCAACATTTTCTTTTCAAATTGTACAAATGACAGTATCATCATCATGGGAACGTAGAAAGACAAAGGGAGGGATAGTGAGGCTGAATAGAATGGATGGTAGGTGGGCAGAGAGTGACAGTGAAAAAGCAGGGATACTGAATGAAAACTTCTATTCCAGTATTCACAAGGAAGTGGCAGCCCGCGTGTGGATGGATTTCAGCTTGCGGCCTTCAGCGACCCGGGTTTAGGAACCGAGCCCGGGAAGCTGGAGGGCGGCCGGGGGAGAGGGCTTAAGCGTCCTAGGTACTGCTTGTCCTCTCCGTGGGGGAGGGGGGAACCAGAGCCCGGCTCTTGACTGACCTCGGGTGGAGACCTGAGGTGTAGCAAGGCCAATGGCAGAGAAAGAAGGGGGGCGACGTGCCAGACGTCGGCGCTCAGCACCTTGACGTCAGGGGACATGGCACTTCACGAGAAAGAACACGGAAAAAGCACCTTGCGGTCTCCCGGTAGACGGAGCACTAGGCCCCGACCCTCAATGCCCCTGCCTGCCCAGAGACAGCATCCTGACGAAAATTTCATAGTCTCGGGGTGTATAGGGCCCCCACCTCGTACCCTGCCTGGGGGGTAAACCAAGGCTCCATGGGGGATGGACTGCTCTGGTCTACAGGCAGGTGAGCGAGGGCTGAAAAGGCTGTAAAAGTGACTCCCGAAGAGAGAGGGACTGCAGGGAAGGGGGGGGGGAGTAAAAAAAAAAAACAAAAAACAAAACAAAAGAGGAAGTGGGGGAGGTGCCTAATCCAATTAAAAGAAGCACTCTGGAGAGGAGGGTCGATCTCAGTCCTGTCACAGAAGAAAGGGTTCTGAAAGAACTTCTAAAACTGAAAGTGGACAAAGCAATGGGGCCAGATGGAATTCACCCCAGAATTCTAAAAGAATTAAGCAGAGAACTGGTGACACCACTGACTACCCTTTATAACAAATCATGGGAGGATGGTGTGGTACTTGAGGACTGGAAGAAGGCTGATGTGATTCCCTTTCACAAAAGTGGGAGCAAGACAGAGAACGGAAACTACAGACCTGTCACTTTGACCTCTGTGGTAGGGAAAGTGATGAAATCACTTCTGAAGGAAAGAACTGTTGAGTACCTAGAGGCCAGTGGGGCACAGGACCCAAGGCAGCATGGTTTCACAGTGGGAAGGTCATGTCAGATGAATCTAATTGATTTCTTTGACTGGGTGACCAAAGTAGTTGGCCAGGGAGGGGCTGTGGACATGGCCTACCTAGACTTTAGCAAGGCATTTGACACAGTCCCACACAAAAGATTAGTAGTCAAATTAACCAGCCTTGGAGTAGGCCCCAGGGTGGTAGCCTGGGAAAAACATTGGCTGAACAACAGGACACAGAAGGTAATTGTAAATGGAGTCCACTCTGAAGAAAGAGGGGTTACTAGTGGGGTACCTCAGGGTTCAGTACTGGGTCCAGTCCTTTTTAATGTCTTTATAAGTGACATTGCAGAGGGACTAGAAGGAAATGTATGCCTTTTTACAGATGACACAAAGGTCTGCAACATAGTTGATACACAAGAAGGCGAGGAAAGGATGAGAAGGGACTTGGCAAGGTTGGAGGAATGGTCAGAAGTATGGCAGCTTGGATTCAATGCAAAGAATTGCAAAGTAATGCACTTGAGAAACAAAAACCCAGGGGAAGATTACACAATGGTGGGGAGAGGTAGTAACAACAATAAAAATGGAAAGGGACCTTGCGGCAATCATATCAGATGACCTTAAGGTTGGCAAGCAATGTGAGAAGGCAGTCGGGAGGGCTGGGGGGATACTGGGATGTATAGGGAGAGGCAGCACCAGCAGAAAACAGGAAGTTGTTATCCCCCTGTACAGACAGTTGGTGAGACCTCATCTGGAGTACTATATCCAGTTCTGGAGACCCCATCTCCGCAAGGACATAGACAGGATGGAGGCAGTTCAGAGGCTGGCAAATAAAATGCTTCAAGGTCTGCAAGAGAAGTCATATGAGGACAGGCTAAAGGAGCTTAATATGTTTACCCTTGAGGAAAGGAGGGAGAGGGGGGACATGATAGAAATGTTTAAGTACCTCAGTGGAATCAATAAAGTCCAAGAGGGTAGCATCTTTCAGAAAAAGAGATGTGCAAGAACAAGGGGACACAATTTGAAGATGGGGGGGCAGCTCAGGGGCAATGTGAGGACGTATTTTTTCACAGAGAGGGTGGTGGACACATGGAACAGTCTTCCAAAGGAGGTTGTGGGGGTCTAAAACTGTGGGAGAATTCAAGAATGCATGGGACAGACATAAGTCAATTTTTATTGGGGGGAAGGAAGAAATAGACTGTTGGTTAAATAGGATCTGCAGCTTATCCTCTAGGTAGGGAATGGGCAGACTAGATGGGCCAAGTGGTCCTTATCTGCCATCAAAGTCTATGTTTCTATGTGGCTTAAAAGGCTGCAACAGCTGCAGGAGAAAAATATACATTTATTTTCTTTCCATAGACTGACAGACCCCTTGACTTAGATAATCATAGTTGAATGGTAGTATTCTTTCACTTATTGTATAGTGCTGTCTCTGTATTAAGACACAATGCTTTGATCCTGGTATCTTTTGTGAATGAGAAACACAACAGCATTGCTCTTATAGGATTAGTGCATTGTTCTGTGGTCTTGCTGTTGAACACTAATGGATTATCACACTGCCCTAAAAAATCACTAAAATGCTTCATTGGATTGTTGTGGTGTCCTTCAGATTTACCATGTACAACCTTTTAGGTTTACTACTGCACATTTGTTCTGTAGGATTACTAAGCAGCCTCTGAGAATCTCTTTCAGACCCTTTTAATAGTATTCACTCCATGTTCAAGCATTTCAATAGAAAAGCAACCATATAGAATAACATCATGCTTAGTTTAAAACATTTGATTTGGCTTTATTTGACTTTATTTTTTGGTGGCTGATGAACATTTAAGTGATATGGCATGAACAGTATCAATGAATATATGTATTATATACAAAATCCATTATGTGGCACAAACACTGCCAGTGGAACTTGCTAATATTGTATTGAATTTGTGATGTATTTTTGATTTGATAAACAGAGTACCAGTCCTGCCAACCTCAGAAATAAGGATGAATTAGTTGAGAGAGTAGTCGACTTCAATCAAGCAATCAATCAATCAAAAATCTTTATTTCACCAGGCAAAACACCTTTGAATAAATTCATTTACAAGATGGACCTGGACAGGTACATGATCAAATACAGAATAATATTACAAAAATTAAAATAAAGGCATTACATACAGTAGAAAAAGATACATTTGTAAATATGTACACTAAGAGAACACTTACAGATAGCAGTCACATAACAATATATGCATTGAACATTCCAGCATAACAAAGGTGGTGTGGACAACCATACAGGAAAGGACAATGGTTACATGAAACAACTAAGGTGGAAAAGGGAGGGAGGCTTCAATCAGGGTATGACAGCAAACACAGATTGGAATAATAGGCCCACTCACCAAAGTAGTTTAAAAGTATAGATCCTGTAGCATTTTATTTAAATATATAAAGAACTAAAGGCAAATATATGCTATAATCAACATATGGTTCAATGTGATATCAGCGACTTCGGAATGGCGTGTCCAGAATCATGACAGAATTGTGGGAAGGGCTTTGCCCTCACACCCCTTTACTTATTTATCCAACTTTAGGTTGTGGCACCTTGAGGAGGTGGCAAATCATTTGTCACCATATTATCCTCACTGAACTTCTGTTGCCAACATTTGGACTCGCCATTTTGGAGTTGCCAACTTCATGTGCCACCCAACATCTGGAGATAAAATACTTCTTTCTCAGGGTACACTGGTCCTTGTCTAACAATCAAAATCTATATCTAATGTATTCCACAGTATCAACAAAAATATAAATATGTATAACAAAAATACACCTGAAGTGCAACTGGTGATATAAAAGTGTACTCACTCTGGTTAGTCCTTATAAAGACCTAAGAACAATGTTTCTGCAGTGGCATCCTCCTATTTTAAATAATATATAAGGTATAACCTGAATATATTACTATAAATAATATGTATATCACCTCAATATATATTAAGTAATCATACCTCACTATCTCAATGTACTTTCTCCTTCCAGTAAATACATTTGTTATATCCTGTTACAAGTCACAGATAGACATTTGTTTTATTTCCCGATATATAAGACAGCGCATATACAAACTTAAACAGTGACATATGCCTCCACCTGGTATGCACACCTCACACTATAGTGTGGTACTATTTGACCATCTAGCAGTTTTCAAACAAAATATTAATCCAGTCTTTTACATTTCATGAATCTGAAGTGCAATGCACTGTAACCAAATTGAAAATAGTTTTAAAGTTAATCCTAAATTGCCTATCACTTTCATTCCCAATTAAGGTAATGTTTACTATTTCTCCGCCATTGTTCTTCACTTGCAATTAATATTTTGTGGCTGCAGAAATAGCTCACTTAATTATTTAATCAATAATGCATGACAGGGTGTGCATTGTGCTGGGATAACGTTACACAAGGCCTGGTTGGGCATGAGGCCGCAAGCCAAGTGCATCCAGCACAACCAAGGCATAACGTTATCCCAGCACAACACCCACCCTGGAGTGCATTATTGGAATTATAAAATGGCTCTTTAAAAAAAAAAAAAAAAAAAATATTTAAAAAGTTTATTAAAGCCACATTTTTCTGACATGTTTTCACTGGGTAGACATACTTAAACAATAGTGCTGAGTATTTGTTTTTCCAGGTAGGTGGAGCTGTTGTGGTGTTAGTGTTCTTATTCACCCCCAGCCTGCTTGTCTTTGTTTACAGATGCTGTTGTTTGTCATAACCCGCATATTTCCCAGTATTTCTGTTTATTATATCTTTCTTTCTTTCTTTCTTTCTTTCTTTCTTTCTTTCTTTCTTTCTTTCTTTCTTTCTTTCTCTTTGTCTCTCTGTGTTTTGATTGACACAAAGCTAGAATGATGGCCCCCATCCCATGTAAAGATTGCAGTCACATTTGATTTCACACCCACCCTTGTTTAGATCACAGCTACGACTGTCTGCCCATGGTTCTTCCAGTACAGGTGGCATGTGTTTTGAACCAGGAGAAGAAAAACAAAGAGGACACAATTAAAAAAAATGGTGAAAATGGCAAATAAGTGAAGTGCATTGTGCTTTTGAACACATGCACTTAATCTGTTCAGGGCAGCACTGATGACTTAATTTTTTTTTATCATAAATGGTTTTATTGAGATTTTTCAGTTGACAAGTATGCAAGTGATATCAAAAGCAGATTGATAATCAAAACATACTTCAGCAAAAGAGATTTTTAAGAACTTTGCTATACTGCAACTGGTTCTACCATGTTGCAGCGAAACAAATTGCACCGACTTCCCCCACAGCAACACATTGTTGACAACAACCCCCACATTGCCTGGTCTCTATCACAATCAGAAAACACACTGACACCTCTATGTTGGTGATACTCTGCCCTCCACACACCCCAGTCTTATGGATACCAACTCCGGGGGTGGGGTGGATGTCAGGCAGAGCAGTCAACTCCAGGAGTCAATGAAGCTGTTCATCACTCTGACAACCCATTCAACACTGCAGGTATCAAACCAGTTTCTGTTGCTGTGGGGGTTTTGTTGTAACAGCATCACTGTCTCCACTTTATTAAGATGGCGCTCTTGGCCTCCGGAAGCACTGCAATTACTCACTTCTTCATAGGGCCAGGGAGTGGACCCAGGTGTGAGGTGTCCCCAAGTAGCAGAGTAGATAGGGAGTGGAAATTGCTCATCCTACCACTTTAAACACCAATGGTTTTGTGAAAAACAGAGCAGGTTATTTTTGAAAAAAAAATGAAGTAATGTCAGTCAGAAAGTATTGTTATGTCAGGTACACATACTATAATTATGTGCAGTGTGTTTTTGCTTGTTTTATGAAACTGTCAGGCAGGAATTTCCATTCATAAAAGTAATTTAAGTACTGGTAAAGGCCAAAGGAGACATGCCAAGTGTGGATAACTTGGACATGCATGTGAACTAATTTTTTCTAACATTTAATGCAATCATGTTTGTGCTGAGACTAGATCAATGATGTTGTGCTGGAATAACTTCATGGATCTGGCCCCAGGCTGACCAATCAGAGCCCAGGGATTTTCCTGCCATTTTATAATTATTTTATTGTATTGTTTTTCTTGGTATATGAAATCTCCAGTTTTAGTAGTGGTTCACTTACCAAGCATAAAGTCACTCAACTACATGACCCCCTCTGCTTTATCTTTGGGAGGCAGTGAGCACATGTGTAGATCACCATTAAATACTTTGTGATCCACTCTGGAATCAGATGACACAAACAGGCATGCATGCCAGTGTAACAGTTGATATCAGAAACTGGTAGCACGAGCATGAGCACAGTGTACTTGAGGTCACACCTGATCCGCTGAAAAGCAGCACCTAATGTCCAAAAAGAGGACCTTTGTTTAGATGGCCATTTGGAAGATAGACATTTCTGAAGTGAGTTTACAGACATGTCCCGATATATATCTTTTCTATGTCTTGTGCCACTGTCTAGAAAGAATGTGTCATTTTTTTTAGATATATTGTCCTGTGAGTGCTATATTTTATGCTTACTTCCCACAGGATGCTTTTGTTTGTACTATTTACAGTCACACTGTTTCTCTTACACTGTGGCTATAGTAAGAAAACTAGCCCACCCTGCTTTTGAGCAGACAAGGACTCAGATTAAAGTACAAGTCTGTAGTGTCACTATGTAGAATTCAGAAAGAGTACTCATGCATCTGTATTTTGCAACCCAATATAATAATTAGACTCCATCACTCAGTGGGGCAGCACAGTCAGGCCCATGTTTCAGAAATACATTTATAGCTGTAAATGTTGCACTGTAGGTTAAAAATAAATGTTTTTCTAACAATTGGGTCAAAAAGGAACAGTGGTTATGTGAAGTGGGAAAGAAGGATGTGTCTTGAAACGTGACAGTAAAATTATAAAGATGTGGGGAGGTTGAATTAGAGTTAACAAGCAATAACACGCATCCCTAAAGAACAAAAATCTTGAAAATCTAATAAACATCCATAGGTCTATAACTCACACTAACCACATGGAGACCCTTACTAAAGAATTGCTTGACAATCTATATTATCATTCAGGCCAGTATTATTACTTCACTGGAGGATATTTATGCACCGTCATTTAAAATTTATAACAGTAGGGAAAAGAAACCCTTGTGGTTTACCAATAAGATATGAAGGCTTGTTGCAAAGAAAAGGTCTGCTTATAGCTCAATGAAAACAACTCTGTACCCACTAATATCAGGAATTACGGAAGGGTACTTAAACTTAAATATGAAATAAGGCAGTCTAGAGCAATGACAGAGTTCAGGTTAGGTAACACCAAGCATAATCATAAAGCATTTTACTCCCATATTAATGAACGAAAAGGGAATGATAGAGCAGTTGGTCTACTTATAGTTAATAACATCCTTTATAATGAACCTCAGGAATAGAGATGTTGAAAAATTAAATTGTGCCAGCAAAATTGCCACAAAATTGTCAATTGCGCTGTGCAAAATGTTTCACAAAATTGCGGCACAATTTCACTGCAGTTTCACACCCTGCCATTTCCTATGTAAACACTCCCCAGTTTCTAGTGGTCCCCATACCCCTCCCCCGGCTGCTCACTTGCCCAAATTATTCTCCCTGGTGTCTAGTGGTCCTCTTTGGATGATCACAGTGATAATAGGAAAAAGTCACCCCTCCCAGTTACCCTGGCCCCCTCATGTCCTTTTTTAATAATAAAAAGAAATTAAACCCACACTCCCTGGTGTCTAGTGCCCCCCCATGGCTGCTCATAGCCCAAATTATTCTCCCTGGTAGGCAAAGAAAACAAAACAGAAATATTCCTCCTCGAAAGCCCTCCCCCCAGTGAACTAGGTCTCCAAGCCTTCAATAATTACACAGGCAGTCTGATGCCAACAACAATTCACCTGGAGATACTACCATTAAGGTCAGCAACCAAGACAAAGCCCTTAGGGGACTGACTCCTACTTCCCTCAATTTGGTTGGTGTAGTGAGAGGAGGGGAAGAATCAACCGAGCAACTGGGGCTGAACACTACAGACTGAGCCCTGATAAGCAAGGAATGGGCCAACAGCCCATTCTGTGGTAGCTGCATCATGCCTTCAAACTTCACTGAAGTTGTTACTGGAAGACAGTTCAAAAAATACCCTGCAATCCTGGTACAAGAAGGAACACTATGACCCTCTAGAGGTGGAAATAATAAACAAAAACATTGGTTAGATGGTAAACCCATGCATGACTTCTAGCTTCTGGTGACATGAGAACAGTGAGTCTCTGTGAAGGATCCTGACTGTCAGCCATATAGGTGACAGCTCCTCTGTGAACTGTAATCTATGGTCAGGATTTAATTAATGGCCAACAGATTTGCAAGCATATTTGTGCAAGGACACTTGGCAGCTCGCATCTAATTAATGATGGCCCCACACTGGTTTCACGTGTACTTTTGGTGCTGACCAGCTGCCAATGTGAACAAGTGAAGGGCTGCACCATGCATCGATAGTGCACTGTGCTGCCACTTACAAGCTGAGTATGTGTCACAGAAACACATGGAAGGGTTTCCTCTCAGTATATACTCCCTCGGCAGTGTGTACAGTTTTAAGAAATGGAAATGAGGGGGCCATGGTAACTGGGGAGATGCTTCATTCAGTTATGGATGGTAATCTGCCGGGGGTGGGCCTGCAGGGAGAACTGACAAAATTTTGCCAGCGGGTGGCTAAATTTTGCCCATGGGTGGCAAAATTTCACCTGCGAGTGCAAAATGTTGTCAGTTTGTGGCCGAAATTTTGCTCACTCCAGTGGTGAAGTTTCACATTTCGCCCTACAAAATATTTCACATAATGTGCGAATTACGCAAAATATTTCGCTGGGTGAAATTTTTCAATTTCGCACAACTCTACTCAGGAAATGGGCACAGAATTTCATAATTATTTTTGTCAGTATATTATCCTATGGAACAACCCAATAAACATCCGGAGTCCTTGAACCCCAGTGCCATTACCAGTAAAACAGTTAAAGGTGATAAGGGTCTCAATAAATTATTAGGCCTCAATGACAATAAATTGATTGGATGGGATGGCCTTCACCCCAAACTCCTGAAAGAACTGGCATTAGAACTTGCACCAGGGATAGCTGACATTGAGACTAGATCCCTGTCAAATGCCTGTGTACCTGTTGACTGCCGCAGAGCCATAGTAATACCAATTCACAAGAAGGGCAGTAAAGCTAATTCCAGTAATTACAGATCCATTAGTTTAACTCCCATAGAAAGCTGAACAATTGGAAGCATAATTAAGGATGAGTTGGTCAATGATCTAAGGAGTAGAGGTTTAGTAGACAAAGCACAGCATGGCTTTTCTAATGATAGGTCATATGCCACAAACTTGATTAGCTTTTATGAGTTTGTAAGCCTCAATGTAGACCAGGGAAAGGGAGTGGACATATTGTTCATGAGTCCAGGAAAGCATTTGATACGCTACCACATAACATCTTGGTAAGGAAACTGCTTGATTTGGAAGTGGATATATGTTTGGTCAGGTGGATCCAGAGCTGGTTAGCTAAAAGAAAGCAGTCCATAAGAATTAATGATGTGGTTTCCTGGGATGGGGATGTGACTAGTGGTGTCCTGCAGGGCTCCATCCTGGGTCCACTTCTGTTCAATATATTCATAAGTGATCTTAACATTTCTAGCAATAACAAATTGGTGAAGTTCGCTGATGACACCAAGCTGGAGGGAATAGTTAACACAGAAAAGCAAAGGTGACAGATGCTTGTGGATCTCACAAATATAGAGCGATGGGTTTTGGAAAACAAAATGCAGCTTAATATTGAAAAATGTGTCATCTTGCATTTCAGATGGAATAATGGTAGACAAGCATATCAAATTAATGGGAATAAAATTAGATCTGTGACCTCAGAGATTGTGGAGTCATTGACCAACTCATACTTGATTATGCTTTCAATTATTCAGCCCTCTATGGGAGTTAAATAATAATATGTGTGGAGGCTTAATAAAGGGGAGGGAGGGTGGGAAGAGGAGACTGTGAAAAGGCAGAGATACTAAACAAATATTTTGCTCAGTATTTACAAATGAAGGGAGGTACCTAAAACAAACAGTAGAAACACTCTGGATACAGAAATTGATACCAGCCCATTTACAGAAGAAAGGGTTCTGAAAGAACTCTTAAAACTGAAGGTGGACAAAGCAATGGGGCCTGATGGGATTCATCCCAGAATTCTAAAAGAACTATGGGTAGAACTAGTGACACCACTGACTACCCTTTTTAACAAATCATGGGAAGATGGGGTGGTACCCGAGGACTGGAGGAGGGCAGATGTGATTCCCCTTCACAAAAGTGGGAGCAAGGCAGAAGCAGGAAACTACAGACCTGTTAGTTTAACCTCAGTGATAAGGAAAATGATGGAATCACTTCTGAAGGAAAGAATTGTCGAGTATCTCGAGGCCAGAGGGGCACAGGACCCTAGGCAGCATGGATTCACAGCGGGAAGGTCATGCCAGATGAATCTGAGAGATTTCTTTGACTTGGTGGCCAAAGTAGTAGATCAGGGAGGGGCTGTGGACATGGCCTACCTAGACTTTAGCAAGGCATTTGACACAGTCCCACACAAAAGATTAATATACAAGTTAGCCAGCCTGGGAGTGGGTCCCAAGATGACATCCTGGGTAAAGAATTGGCTGGAGAATAGGACACAGAGAGTAATAGTAAATGGAGTCCACTCAGAAGAAAGGAGGGTTACTAGTGGGGTCACCGCAGGTTCAGTATTAGGACTGGTCCTCTTCAATGTCTTTATAAGAGACATTGCAGAGGGACTGGAAGGAAAGGTATGTCTCTTTGCAGATGACACAAAGATCTGCAACAGAGTTGATACACAGGGTGGGATGGAAAGAATGAGAAGGGACTTGGCAAGGTTAGAGGAATGGTCAAATGTATGGCAGCTTAGATTCAATGCTAAGAAGTTCAAGGTAATGCACCTGGGAAACAAAAACCCAGGGGAAGAGTACACAATGGGGGGTAGAGATACTAACAACAACAAAAATGGAAAGGGACCTGGGGTAGTCATATCAGATGACCTAAAGGTGGGCAAGCAATGTGAGAGGGCAGCAAGGAGGGCTGGGGGGATACTGGGATGCATAGGGAGAGGCATCACCAGTAGAAAACAGGAAGTTATTATCCCTCTGTACAGACAGCTGGTGAGACCCCATCTGGAGTACTGTGTGCAGTTCTGGAGACCCAATCTCCAAAGACATAGACAGGATGGAAGCTGTCCAGAGGTGGGCAACTAAAATGGTGCAGGGTCTGCACCAGAAGACATATGAATAGAGATGAAAGGAGCTTAATATGTATAGCCTCGAGGAAAGGGGGGACATGATAGAAACATTCAAGTACCTCAAGGGAATCAACAAAGTCCAAGAGGGTAGCATCTTTCAAAAAAGAGGTGTGCAAGAACAAGAGGGCACAATTTGAAGATGGGGGTGGCTCAGAGGTAATTTAAGGAAGTATTTTTTCACAGAGAGGGTTGTGGATGCATGGAACGGCCTTCCGGAGGAGGTTCTGGAGTCAAAATCAGTGGTGGAATTCAAGCATGCATGGGACAGTCATAAGGCCATTCTAGGGGGGGGGTAGGAAGAAGTAGGCTGCTGGTTAACTAGGATCTGCAGCTTATCCAGTAGGTAGGGAAATGGGCAGACTGGGTGGGCCAAGCGGTCCTTATCTGCCATCAAATTCTATGTTTCTATGTTTCTATGTAGTAATGACCTCAAGTCTAGCACCTACTGTAAACATATCGCATCTAAAACAAGCCATCTCCTAAGTTGCAAACATAGGTCCTTCTCCTCAAGATCAAGTACGATTTTATTGCCCCTGTATAGGTCTTATGCCAGGCCTCACATGGACTTCTGTTCCCAAGTATGGAGTCCATATCTCAAAAAGGACATTGCTGTGTTGGAAAAGTTCAAAGGAGGCTCACTATATTTCTCCCAGGCTACAAAGACTTCCCATATGAACATTGTTTATGGGAAATGGGACTTTGGGATCTAGGGCTAGGAAGATCCAGAGAAGATTTGTTACTCTTATACAAACTCTTAGAGGACCCAATTCTATGTTTAAACTTGGGACTAGTATAAGGACACTAAATACGTTCTCAGAGGATATAAGCATCAACTTACAGAGACATTTTCCAAAACTGAACTTTTTAAATATTCATTTTTACTAAAGGCCATTAGACTATGGAATCAGCTCCCTGTAGAAGTTGTTAATGCTACAAATATGGTAACATTCAAACAAAGGCTAGATGCTTTTATATACAAAAATGAATTAAGTAGTTTCCACTGAACAGTGAGGGGCAGCCACATGGGCCTTGGCCTTATGTTGCCATATGTCCGAATTATTACAAAAAAAAAAGAAAAGAGCAGCGCCAGGGATACAGGGTGCTCAATGACAAGCAGTAAACAGTACACTAGTAAGTCGCGGCACACTCACACCTCAATGATAGGAGTCCAGACCTTTTTGTATGTAGAAAATCTCCTCTGAGAAATCCTGTCAAGGTGAAACATCAGAGTTTTCTGCTTCTCATTGCCGTGGCTGTCTGCTGAATAAAGAGGAGATTTTCCACATGCAAAAATGTCTGGACTCCTATCATTGATGTGTGAGTGTGCCGTGACTTATTAGTGTACCATATTTAATGTCCATGGCCTGGAATCTAACAATTTAAAGTGTTTCTCTTAGTAAAACTTTCCTATTATAGTCTCCTCCCCTTTTGTTCCTTGTCACCTTCTTTAAACCAAAATGTCTCAAAGCTGGCAATTGATTGTTGTGTTCTGCAAAATACGTGTTTATGTTTGTATATGCACTGTCATACATATGTGGTAAAATAAAACAAATGTCTGTACCTTGTTATTGGACATATTACAAACTCATTACTGGAAAGGGGAAATTTATTGAGATAATACGGTATGATTACTTAGTGTATAGTGACATGATATACATATTATTTATATTTAGTTAACTCATTCCTTCCTGGTGGTCATTTTGGGTCGGGTTCAGCAATGGATGATTCTGACACCATATGGTGGCTACGGGACCGAAGAACTTAATATATTTGATTATAATTTATATATTATTTGATATAGCGGGATGACACTGCAGAAATGTTTTGCTTAGACCTTTATAAGGACTAGTAAGAGTGGGTGCACTTGCATATCACCATATGCACTTCCAATGTATTTTTGTTATGCATATTTATCTTTCTATTACTGAGAAATACATCAGATATAAATGTTGATTTTTAGACAAGGACCAGTGTATCCTGAGGAAGGATGTTTTTTACCTCTGAAACAGCTGTAATATGTGTTTCCTTCTGGTTCTTTATGTTTTTGAGTAAAATGCAGCAGTATCTACACTTTTACATTGCTTTGGTGAGTGGACCTATCATTTCATTCTACATTTTATTTTTATTTGTTCTACGAGGACAAAAACTCCATTGAGCAATAATCATTCACAAGGACATCATGGTGAGGACAGTAAACAATGCAGAGAAGTAGAGACAGACTTTACAAGTTACAGAATACAGAGGTTACAAATAAGCATACTATACAGAGGATGATGACGTAAAGCAAGGTACAGAGGATGATAAATAGAAGAACTAAGACAGTGTTTACAAGATAACAAAATACATCACTGTATCAGAGATTTCTACTGACAAGTATATTTGTTCATGAAATAACTTTCTATTGGTACTTAAAATGAATTAAAGCTAATCCATTAATTTAGCTTGAGGGAGACTTGTATCTTGTTCCAAAAAATAGGGGCAAGTCAACATAATGCAACCTTGTCATAGTTTGAAATGGATTCTCAGGACTTGTCAACAGTGCCTTTTTCAACCTACAGTACTCTAACCTTTGAAAAAAATTACCCATTTTCATTTATTCTCTATGGAAAATGATACTTAGTTAAAATAGCTACCATACCTCTTAAGCTAAATTCAGGTTCAAACCCCAGCTAGTGCAGAGGAAAATAAGCAGTATTGCTGAATCACTTAGGAAAAGGGAACACTTTAGTCTTAAATATGCCCTACAGATCACTCAAGAAGCAGCACTGGTGTTACAGTAGCTGCAGTTATCTACACTGCCTGCCCTATTACTACAGTATGTTGCCCTCTAATATTAAAAGAGAGCAAAGCAGAATGGAGGTGAGAGTGGCAGTAGGAAAACTAATATAGTTGTACAGAATGTGAAATGCCACCCATGGAATTAATGCAGAATAGCAATTCTGCTTTAAAATTGCTTTTCCAGCATATTCACTGCATTCAAAGGATTTGCAGATGTCTTTTAAGGTAAATCATGGATTACTGTTTCTTGGTTTCCATAAAGACTTTTTGGAAACCTTATCTCTGGTTTTGGTGTGTTCAAAGAGTGATTGTTCATCCTGCTGATGGAGCAGAATTTCAGGCTGATTAGGATACAAACACTGCTGATATTAAAAACAGAAACACAACTGCCACAGTCACAGCCTGGGAGGTTCTGCACAGTTTCAGATCACATGGGCATGCTATTCAGGCCATTCAGATACTGGATAACACTGTTGAACATAGTGAATTAGCACCTGAGGCTGGTAATGTGGCAGATCTTAAAATCTCTTCTGGAAATATAACATCTTTACCACAACTAATCATAATGGAAAGAGGGTAATCAGTCTTATTTATTTGATCCCCTATGTTTGCCCCTTGCTCTTTAAAAAACCCACAAGGTGATTTAAATAATGAACCCAATGTGCCTTTGGATTTTCAGAAAGTCCTGGCACTCTTGCAGCTCATGAATGTCCTTGGAGACAGCTATCCAGGCTTTTTCAAGTGGCAATATAGCACAGTGGTTTGGAGCACTGATCTGCAAACCTGGAGACATGGGTTTGAATCCTAGAGCCCCCATTTGCATACTGTGTGACCTTGAGCAAGTCACTTAACTTCCTTGTTCTCCCAGGTCACACTTGGAAACAAGCTTCAGCTTAGTGTGCTTTTCCCGGTTAAACAATTTGTCCTTTCCCTTTTTTCCAGATAATCAAGTCAGTTTAAGCAGGATTGCAGGGGGCAGAGTCTAAATCGGCTATTCAAGACCTGAAAGAGGATGAAATTGATGATATTGTTCTGAGTGATGCAAAGCCACCTTGTAGAGCTTCAGATTAGGACTTAGTGACTGAGATAAAAGCCAGTTTGCCCAAATAAATGGCTCATTGAGCTCCTTTACAGAGGCTTTCAGTGTACTGACTGGCAAAGTGAAGGCTATGTCTCTGCATTTTGGAAAAGTGGAGAACAGAGTCAGTCCTTTAGAACATGAATTAAACCCATTAATTATGCTGGTGGTAAAACAGCAAAAATATTTTGAAGAAATTAAAAATAAACTAGAAGACCTTGAGATACATAGGATGTGCAACTTCAAAACTGGAGAAATTCTAGAAGGAATGGAATGGGCTAACCCCATAAGATTGTTTGATGAACTGCTATCAGAAGCAGTGAGCTCAACTGCCAAGTCAAAACCTAGAGCTAGATAGAGCTCACCAATAAGCTTTTAACCTGAATTATAAAAGGGAAGTTGCCAAGATTCAAATATATTAAGCCAACCATTTCCAGAATAAAGAATAAATCCTTAATAAGGCAAGGCTGGAGAGAGCTCTTCATGTCAGAGGTCTGACACTAAAGGTCTATTGGTCAAGAGATTCTCTCAAAAAGGAAAGCTTTCTCTTGTGTTTTTGATTTGTTGAAAAAACATCAGATCAAATGTTTACTTCTAGCTCCAGTTAAATTATGAGTCTTCTTCAAGGGATCTACACAGAAATTTTTCTCACCATGAGAAGCTGAGAGAACTATTAAATGTCTTCTATGGAAACCCAGACAAGGGTGCAGGGTTGCCAGACACAACAAATGAAATACACGGGGTGGAACAGACACTTCTGGAGAAGAACAGGATGGATACACATCAAGAATCTTTTTCCTCCAAAGGTTCCAGTTATGCATTAAGTTACTGCTAGTAACAGGTAAACATACAGTCTTATCCAACTTAGTATAAACATGAGCTTGTATCTACAGCCAAGGTAATTTCCCATCCAACTACTTTTAATGCAAAAGTTCAAAGTACAAGCAGAATAAAAGGTAACTGTGGCTCAACTACAGAAGAAGAATGTACATCAGCATGATTTCCTCTATTTGTTCATGAAATTTAAGATGTACAAGAGATGGGTGGAGAAATACCAAATGGTTCCAAAACAGGATAGTAAAATATGGTCCTGCAAGGTAGAACCAGGGCTTATAAATCTAAGATGTAAGATCCTTTAAATATTGAGTTTGGTGAGAAAAATATATGACGTCTCAAGCATTAGAGAGGAGATGAAACAAAACTGTTATCTCATCTTCCTCTTGGCAAGAATGAGGTTTATAAAGAAACTTAGTATAAGCTTGCTCTTCTCTCTTCATCTTAGCACTTCTGTTATCTCAAGCCACCAGAGGTTATCTTCATTCACTTCTAGTAGGCACCTCCTTCTTTGAATGTAATTTGTCATCTTTGTGAAGGATGTGGTGGGTTGCTCTATCTGCTGGGTCAGCATTTGGCCTGACCAGTAGTCCAGTTTCAAGAGGAGCTGAGGGTAGAGAAGGAGGTCAATTTAGATGGTGGAATAAGAAAGGCACCATAAATTGGGGGTGTGTCATTTTCCTTTTTTACTTTTAATTTATCTACCTACACATTCACGTGTTGTTATTTAAAAAATGGCATATTATTCAACTGTCTCATCACCGTGTCAAACAGCTGTTAGAGGTAAAAGGTAGGATTGCACTCTGTATGGTAGTAACATCTAGACCCCAAAAATGTGGAATTTACAGTGTTTAACCTTGATTGCTATGGTTGTCCATGGTAGATCAAAAATAAGCAGAATCATAAAAAAGGTCAAAATAAGTATGCAAACAGTCTGATTTTACAAGAAACACATTTCTAGGATGTAGATTTAAAACATATATTGAATTTATTTAAAGGAATCAGTGAATATTCCTCATTCTCAACATTTACTAGTGGGTAGTTATTATTATTATTATTATTAAAAAGTCATTAGAGACCCAAAAAAATTGATTCCTATATATACCTGTCTGGGAGATTCCTAATTGTTAAATTATGTAGAGATGGATCTATTTTCACTTTAACCAATGTGCATGCTCCAAATGAGAAGGATCCTAACTTCTTCATGAATGCATTTTTAAAATTGTTTCATTTCTAATCTCTATATGCAGTTGGAGTTAACCTAAATCTGGCCTTATACAATATGGACAGATCATGAAGATTTGAAAAACAAAACAAAATCATTATTATTGATTAATGGCTTTATGGAAGAAACAGCCCTGATTGACCCAGTTTGTTAATTAGATATAGGTCTTATGGACTGTTCTTTCTGCTCACTTGTGCTTTAGTCTTATTCAAGAATTGACTATATGTCAGTTTCAAAGTCTCTTCTGCGTATGGTGAAAGGTACTACATATGGGGCCAGATATTCAAAACTTTGCACTGGGCCCAAACCATTTGCACAGGGTTTGTGCCCCATATGCGGTGGTTCACTATATTCCAAAGGCCAAATAGAACAGGCAAACTTGATTAGCACTGTGCAAAATCATAATGTATGCACTGGGCAAAGGGGGGGGCAATGTATACATGAATATAGGCACTATGCTATATTCAGCATGTTAGCAATGTGCAAAGTGTGTTTGCGTGACTTTGCATGACACTTAGTGTGGGGCAAACTACTACCCAGAAAAAGGTAGTCTTAACTCTGGGCAAAACAAGGATAGGGGGTATGGACACAGCAGCAACAGGCAACAAGGCTGTGTGCAACAACAGCAGCATGGTGCACCTGATGACTACAGCCAATGAGGAGGCAGAGAGGGTGGATGACCACTCTGGGCCACTCCATATGCCATGGAACAGGCATGCTGCACATCATCTGTTACTCACCCCAGCTCTGCCAGGCATTTGAGGGTGTCCCAATGCCCTGTGAACACCTTGTCAGTGTGCCATGCAGCACACACCACCAGTCCCCCCACAGGGGTACACCAACACAATCCAGCACACACAAGCAGCACTGAGGGGATGGAGGGTGTTGAGGGAAGGGTGTACAAGTGCCCAGGATGCACCACATAATCTGTGCTGCCACACAGCTGGGGCCGTCCACACAGTGCACATGTTCTGGTGATGGTTATGCCCCTGACATCGGTGTGCCTGCATGATCGTATGTGCCCCCCCCCACATACTGCACACCTGTACATACACCCCATCACACAAGGCCAGTCATGGATATATTACTGTGAGACTCCCATGTCACTGGCACAGCAAATGTGGGTCACAGGACAGTATGACAGTGGTGTCCACTATCAGAACCCACATGCCAGCTGGGTCTGTCACTGTATGGATAGCAGCAGTGATTGATGCCTGACACACCATAGGCATTGCTGTGTCCCTCACAATACCAGATACTATGGTACTGTAGCATCTGATACACACCTTAGCAGACATAACAATATGTCAATGGCATACAGCACAACCACCCATGCCTGTAGTGCTAGTCCCCTGGGGCATAATAGTCTGTGCTGCTGTGTAGGGTACCCTGAAGCTACTATCCAGTAGTCCTAATCTGACATACAGGTGGTGCTGTGTGTAAACCCAGCCTGCAGTCACTGACCTGTTGCTCCATTCTGACCTACAGGTGGAGCTGTGTACACCCTGATATAGCCTGGGCAATCCACACATGGTAATTCATGCAAATCAGGCCATAATGACATGCTTATGTGGCTGTTTGCCCTCGGACTGCCTAAGTGGGCCCATTAGCATATCGGTTTTGAATAAAGCAAACTTTTGCCCCGGGCTAATGTGTTTGCACTGGGCAAACATGTCAGAACCATAGCACAGTTCTGAAGCATTTAGCCTATAATGTTGTTTGCATAAGTTGTGTACCACTTCTTGGCTAACATCCACATTGGCCACATAGTTCACCTTTGTCTTACTCCACCTCAGTGTGCACTGGGCTGCTGTTGCAGTTTACACAGCTTGGTTGCTATATTCAGAGCTGTCTTCTTTGCAGGCTATTTTTGCTCTGCACTCACAGCCCTGTTTGCCCAGCTTTATTTGCTCGCTATAGTCAGCACTGTTTGCCCCGGGCTATTCATTTGAATATTGCATGGTACTGGCTGTGGACTAAATTTACAAGCCAGCAGTGATATTTTAACCCCTGGGCAAAGCTTTGAATATTGGGCCCTTAGTCTATAAAAATGTCAGATCATGCCCCAATTTTTTCAGATTTTAATTTAAATCATAGCAGCAGAGACTTCTTATGGAGACTAGATCCAATTCTTCTAAAAGACACATTATTAAGAGAAAAGCTTCTTAAGTAAATATAGATCTTATGCGATCAAAACCGCAAAAGATAATATCCCACTGAATAGTTTGGAATGCTTTAAAAACATACTGAGGAGGTATCTTGATAAGCTATAATGCACTTAAAAAATGAGCATAATATAACATTTAAAGATCTGGAAACTAAGTTTTCTGTAGCCTAAGCAAAACAGATAAACTCAGGGAAAGAACATAATCTGTTGGAAGTTCTTCATTTGTGGGAACTATTGTATATAACAAGAAACCTAATGGGCAGATGTAGAGAACCATGGCAAGGACAAAGTCTAAATACTACTTTATTGCTAAGCCTGATAAATTACTAGCCTATCAAATAAAATGTGTGCAAGAGCATACCAATATTTCTAATGTTAAAGACAATCAAGACAGTATGGTTTATGGCCTTGGTTTATGGTCTGACTGAAATTAATATCATTTTTTTCAAAGTATTACCAGAAACTTTACAATTTACGGAGGGATCCATCTGAAGCTGAAGTAGATGCTTTTCTTCCATAGCTCCAAATTCCTCAGCTGTCAGAGGACAACATCATAACCTTAAGCAAAGAGACATCTGCTGAGGAGATCAGAGAGTGATGGGGACTTGCCAAATGGGAAGTCTGCAGGTCTTGATGGCTTTAACAATGAGTTCTAGTAAACCCTGTTGGGGGCTATTGCACCTATACTCTGTGCAGTTTTCTTTCAGTTAAAGCAGGAATGTGCCCTCCCTCCATCTCTCAGTGAGGCTGTTGTGACTCTTGCTTAAAATGGTTCAAACTCCTTATAGCAATGGTTCATACCACTCAATCTCATAGATCAATTCAGTCTATAATGTCTTTACAATGCTCTTGGCAAAGTGATTAAATCTAGTAGTATGTAAAATCATTTATGAAGATCAGACTGGGTTTATTAAAGGCAGAAAATTGTCTTCTAATATAGGAGAGACCCTTAATATAATTGAACAAGTATCTCAGAAGGGCACAGCTCTGCTGGCCCTTGATGCACGAAGACCCTCCATAGTGTCAACTGGGGTATTCTCAAAAAAGTATTACAAAAATGTGGGTTAAAAAAAAAATAACAGCGATGAACTTAATTTACAAGTTTCCTTCAGCTAGAATTAAAACAAATCAACTGTATTCAAAACCAGTCAACTATCTAATAGGCACCCGACAGGATTGTCCCCTATCAATTCTCCTATTCTGTATATTATTGGAACCATTGGATGTTGCCCCAAGGGATATTGGGACAGCAATAGGTATAAAAAATAATGACACATATTAATCTATAGTCATTTATGTGGATGACATTATTCTCTTTGTGAGGGACATCATACATTCTGTACCCGAGAAACAAAATTTTATAAATTCTTTTAGTAAGGTCTCTGGGTACAAAATACATTTTTATAAAAGTGAAGCTATACTGTTAGATTTAAAGTTTTTTTTTTTAACTTTGCTTTGTCTCCTGGTTCTGGATGGGGGATGTACCCCATCTTCAGTGCCTAGACTGCCAGCATGGGGGGGGGCAGGATTGAGCATTGGCTCTCCTTTCCCGGTTAAGGGATGGTGTCACCAGCCCATAGTCTCACCATTATTGAATAGAGGTTCAGTGCTGGTGCTGGTGCAGGTGGTCAACAGCGCAACTGGAAGGGGTGACATCCTAAATGGCATGCACGTGCATGCCTTCACATGCACACATTACATCGGGGATATGTGGATATAGAGGCCAGGAGAAAATCTGCAAAAACCCAGAAACTGCATATCCAAAAGAAACAATGTTCTGCCCCACATTCCCTTCCTCTTTCCAACCCTTCCTATTAGGGTAGATAATATTTTTTTTTGTTTAGGTTTGAGATACATCTTAAGAAATGTTTACGGGTCAAGAAAACGCATACCTAAACTATAAAAATGATATCTTCCATTTGAAGCTGGTGACCTGGGCTTCCTTAATATGCTCTTAGATGCTCAGCTTCAAGTTGTTTTACATTGGCTCAAAGAGCAAGACTATCCCTTGTCATGGCCCTTACTAGAAGCTCCTTTACTCCATGAAAAAATTATAACTGCCCAGCAATTTGAATTTAAAAAGGTCAGCATGAACTTAATCTGCTCTGTTTGTACTAAGTCAACTGATGTGGCATGGTAGAAGGCAAATAAATTACTAGGGTACAGAAAAAAATACACAACTCTCTTTGCTATTCCATAATCCACATCTCCCGCTCTTATGTTCCCAACAGTTGGTTCCAAAATAATTTTCTGCTACTAAGAGATCTTTTAGTTCAGGGAAAATGTGTACCATCTCAAGATCTGACTGAGAGACCACAGCTTCATCCAGGGTCCTGTTTAACTTATCTTCAGATTCAGTGGGTCTCAAGGAAATGTTTATATAATTTGAATATACCTCCATTAATCCCTTTAGGATCACTCTTCTATATTTTGGGCACCATTTTCAAAGACCCCTTAAAATGATGCAACTTGCATCACTCTTATGGTTGTGGCAAACTCCAGTTGCACCAGGTACCTTGCGCCACATTTTATAATACGCAGCATCCCAGTGCCAAACTCCTGGGTTTGCTGCAGACCTCAAGATGCATCAAAGGCTTGACTACATCTACATCTTCATCTGGAGTACTGTGTGCAGTTCTGTCTGCAAAGACATAGACAGAGTGGAGACTGTCCAGAGGAGGGCAACCAAAGTGGTGCAGGGTCTGCACCAGAAGACATAAGAAGAAAGACTAAAGGAGCTTAATATGTATACCCTTGAGGAAAGAAGGGAGAGAGGGGACATGATAGAAACTCTCAAGTACCTCAAGGGAATCAACAAAGTCCAAGAGGGTAGCATCTTTCAGAAAAAGAGATGTGCAAGAACAAGGGGGCACAATTTGGAGATAGAGGGGGGATGGCTCAGTGGTAATGTGAGGAAGTATTTTTTCACAGACAGAGTGGTGGATGCATGGAACAGCCTCCCTGAGGAGGTTGTGGAGTCAAGAATAGTGGGGGAATTAAAGAATGTATGGGACAGACATAAGGCAGTCCTAGTGGGGGGGTAGGAGGAAGTAAGCTGTTGGTTAACTAGGATCTGCAGCTTATCTGTTAGGTAGAAAAATGGGCAGACTAGGTGGGCCAAGCGGTCCTTATCTGCCATCACATTCTATGTTTCTATGTTTCTACAGGATTTGGTGCAGGTATGTGGTGGCCCTCCATAACCGGGAACAACATTTGAGGGGCCAGGATGGGGGTGGGGTGAGGAAATACAGTCACAAGAGGATCCTGGGGCATAAGGGTATGGGTGAAGGCCGTGGGTTGTGTCAGGGCACAGGGGGCACCAGCTCATGTGATGTGGCACTGGCAGGGTATCATTGTAATGTGCCCAAATAAAATTAATGTTAAACTGGTGCCCATAGATAGTCTAGTGCTCCCCCTATGATCCCTGATCTCCCCAAAGAGTACTGTAAAATGTGCCCCTGTGGTATAGCACACCCCCTGATCCTCAGTCTCCTGGCAAAAGAAAAAAAACAGAAAAAACATTCTGATCAGACTGCCTGGTGATCTAGTGTTCCCCCACTCTCCCCACCCTGACTGACAGTGGTTAACCTCCCCTTTGCCCCCACACTTTCCCTGACACACTTCTTTGGCTGGCACAGCCTACCACATGCCACTATGGCCAGCCGCAGAATGCAATTGCAGGGACCACATACTGAACATTGTCTACTGTACAGTGCACAGTATGCACAGAAAGCATTCTGCAGCTGGCCACGGTGGGGTGAAGAGGGCAGTGCCAGTCACAGAAGCTGGTTGGGGATGGGGGAGCGGGGGGGGTTCACCACTGTCAGTCAGGGTGGGAAGGGTGGGAGAACAGTGTTTTTTTTTCTTAGTTTTGTTTTTCTGTTTGTAGGATGTTGTGGATTAAGAAGTGGGGAGCGTTATACCACAGGGGCAAGTTTTCTATCACTCTTGGGGGAAATTGATGAACACAGGTGGCCACTATACCACCATGGCTTATACCTCATCCTTGGGACTGGGAAGGGGGGGCACTACCAGGGATCTTGTTTTGCAACTAGCTGCAAATTTTGACCATTTCACCATGGCTGCACCCTAACTGTCCCTGCAGAAGCACCCCACTGGGTGCCAAGGCACTACAGGCTGATGGACAGTAGTGCCCCAACACCCCTTGCTCCTTCCCTGCACTTCTTGCACCCCACTCTCCACTGACCTCTGGAGGTGCACTGCTGCAACCACTTATACCACCTCCTGGCTGGTTGGGTGCCCCTGCTGAGGCCATGGCAAGGTTTTGAAAATCCTATGAAAGGGGATGTGGCCGCCCCACCATGGCACAATTCCCCTTGCAACTGTACACACTGGGGTCTTGGATGCAACCCTGGTGCAAGGGTGCTTTGCTGCAACTGTCCCTGGATCTGACACAGGACAGGTTAAAAAATCCCATTTGATGCAAGTTGTGATACAAATCATCACTTGTGTCAAACACCTTTGCCACAGCTCCCTTGCATCTGCTGCACCTGAATAAAATTAATCAGGTCCTTTAACTTCTGAAGAAAAATTAATTTGGAATTATACGCGTATCTGTTAGCTTGTTCTTCAGTTGATCTAATGCCACTCAAAAAGGCTTGGGAAAAAGATTTGTCTACCTTCTTAACTGATGATCAGTAGACTAACATTATTACCTCACAAATAACAGTGTCACAGAATAGTAGATTAAGACAAATTATGTTTAATGTATTTCAAAGAATTTATTAGACACTCAAGAGATTGAGTAAATTTAACTGAAATATTTCTGATTGATGTCAGCACTATGGTACCAATGTAAGCTCTATAATACATATATTTATGATGTGTCTAATACTACAAAGCTACTGGCAAAAAGTTCTAGCTCTTATATTGCAAACTACATGTTTTCATGTCACATTTGATGCCGTAATTCTTCTTCTTCTTCTTCCTCTAATTAACAATTTCAGATTAACTCGTCAATGTCTTCATCTTGTTAAGTTACATTTAATTAATACAAAAAGAAAGATTCTGCAAAGAAAGATACATAACCACCAAATTATGAATTATTCAATATTAGTAAATTTGAGACTCTGTTAGTACACTATATGAAAGTTATGAACTCTTCTCGCTCTTAGCTCAGAACACTTTTTTTGTGTTTGTCTCTTCTGTTTTCTTTTGGTAGCTCTGAGAAATGGGTAATGATGAGATTATTAGTTTCAGTTAAAAGAAACTCCTCAGTGGAGTTTCCTTAGTTAACTATTGAACAAAGATTATGAACCCCTCAAACGGAGGAAAACTTTAATCTTTTCATCCTTTTGCCTGTAATTTTCATCAGACTAGGGGTGGTTGTTTCAGGTTAATTAATCATTGCAGAAATCATGGTGAGCGATTATAGATTAGTTAATTCAACACAGGTAACATGGCCTGGAGGATGCTGGCAAGGGTGAGCCAATGCTAAAGTTTTGTTAAGTGGACCTACCAAAACCACACACACACACACACATTTAACTCTGGTAAGGAGTTCAAAATTTGCCAGCATCCGTGTGAGCTATTTGGCACTTTAATGATGTATTGTAGCATTTTTTACTGTGATCACACACTAAACTTGTGCACTCCACATGGTGTCAGTAGCCCATTAGTGATTCTCATAATTGTGGTCTCCATGTGCTGCTCATGTCTCAGTGATTTTTCCATCAGTCTCTTGGCAGGGTACATGATTACTGAGAACTCATAAGTTCTTGCAGAAAGGCTGATTTTTATTCCAAAAATCTTAGAAACCATCAGAGACTCATTAATTATTAGTAGTCAGTTAACAGCAAATTACTCTAATTTCTGTGTAGGGTAGGACATTAATTTGAGTACTTCTGCAGAGAGGAATACAGTGCAGTTTGCCTCTTGCAGCTGTAGCGAGCAACAGGGCAGGGACTACTTCTGAGTGGAAACTGAGACTTCTGAGTTCCTTAATCTTTTTGTGGGTATTGTAATGTTTTATGTCATTTTTTCTTGCTTATATTAGGCTCTAACAATTATGTACTATTTAGTTATTCTTTTTCATGTTAATATATATTTTATGTTTTCTTTGTTTTGTTTTGTGCTGACTTCTGGATTTGCACAGGCATTGCAAACATTGAAGGGGTGACTTTTACAAAATAAATCCTACAACTACTACTACCACTATCGTAGTGAGGAAGGGTGAATGTGGATGTTGCAGTGGGTGGGGGAAATGGGTACTTACTTTATGATGATGGTTGTGCTGAATTAGAGAAGAGGATAATTTTTAGGTACAAAAGATCATGAGGGAGAGGGGGAGCATTTTTTTGTTTTTATTTATTATACTTTTTCACCCCTCCTCTACTGGTGCCCATCTGTTTGACCCCCCCAGCCTTGTCACCCACCATCACTGGCACTTACCTTCGCCTCACATATTCCCCCATGGAAAACCACTGTGGGAAGGGCTGCCATGGACCAGACCCCATAACCTCCATGGTAGAGATGAAACTTTGGTGAGTGATCACAGAGGCAACTACATGGTGCAGAGCCTGTACCAGGTGATGGATAGCATCTTGCAACAGTCAAGGGATTTTTCTCCATTTTTTCTGGTGTCTTCCTCTGATGTCGTGAGGCCTTGCTGATAGGCAAAGTGTTATGCCATTGATATATCCCTCCAAAAATACATAGTTCCAGCTGCACCTCCACCTGTGGTCACTCAGGTGGTTGTGTGGCAGCAGAACCCATTCACACTTCCTCCCCAGAAGAGGTGAGCACCACTTTGATGCTCAGCTGTCCTCTCCCTAGCTGGCCCTCCAATGATCCAGGATCACTCCTGAACTTATGTCATCAATGTCATGAGTGGTAGTGCTACTGTTGTGCCAGAAAGCCAGCTTGGAGCATTGTTTTTATTAGTAGTGAGCTCTCATACCACTTTGCAAGTAAAGTGTCACTTACAAGGGTAAGTGTTACACAAGGTACAGTACATAATCTTAACCTGAATTGTAATAATTTTGCATGAACCTAGCAGTTGACATGAGCCATCGTTTTCTTTATTTCCCCTGTGTGTGAGCCAGCCACCCAGTGAAGTGACATGTGAGTGACAATGAAGTAGGCTGCTGTTGTCTAAGTGTGATATTTCAAATTGTTCAATTTCTCCACTCTGAGTCTTTGTGGGGTCTGCCAATGGAGAATAGTGGTCTCTCTCTCTCTCTCTCACTTGCTGTCTCCTTCCTGCATCATGTGGTCATCTAATCTTCAACACACACAATACTGTAGTGAGTCACCACAGTTTGCACTATGTCTTGCTATGTCTTGTCATCTGTTATACAGAACACATGAAAATAAGAACAGAAAAAGGAAGAAATACAGGGGGATAGGAAAGGTGCAGAGTGGTTCCACAAAGCCAGTTATTTCTTACATTTACAGCTTCAAAAAATTTGGTGGCTATAGAAATGGTCATTGTTGTCGGACTGGGAGTTGTGGGACTGTGAGGACTAGGGTTGTGTGCATGATAGCACAGCCAGAGAAACCATTGCTCAGAAGTCTGCTGAAGTTCACCGGTTGACTCCCATTCCTTGCAGACTTCCTAGATCTTCCATTGCATGTAATGACAATACCCAGAGCAAGTAACACACTGAGGTTCTCCTCCATCTTCAAGTGCTGCCAGTCCCAGCTCCATTTTCCCAACATAATAACAAGGAAGATATGTTCCATCCACTAACTTAAAACCTAGTTCTCCCCAGGCACAACTCATATGAACAAGAAAAGAACAGCTGCCACTGACAATTGACAGTCTACAGTACGTAGAACCACCATATCATGCTCTCATATCGTGCAGAAGACTCACAGCCCAGTGTTGTTCACTAATCTTCAATGTATGAGCAAGGTAACACATAGTGTTGCACTAGTATGGATACTACTGCAGTTCTGTCAGCAGAGGAAAAAGTAAAGTCAAGCCTTGGCCACCAGATCAGACCTATAGAACTGTACTTCCTCCCACAGCAGCCATTCCCCAGCAACATCATTCTACAGTGTCCCAAATACAGTTGTCTCACAGCCAACACCCACTTCCTTAAGAAGTACCCTCTAAGACTGTTATCACTAAAAAAACAAAGAGATTCACTACAGTTTAAGAGGATATAATGGATGACACCACAAATCCACTGACATCATGTTGCAGTCAGTCTGATAAAGAGATCATTCAGGGTCAGTCTACTCGAATTGTGGAAACATGTGGTCTGGACTATAATTTTAAATATGAGCATAGAATTTGTCATACAACAAGGTCAATTTTTTACTATGGTCAAAGCCAGAAAGAGGGTCAGGAAGAGTCATGTATGGCAGATGGGATAAGATGGTTTAATCAAGTAGTCCAGAAACAATGTAAGCACCCAAGTTATGCATCCAGAGCTACTAGCATTGCTTCAAAACAAGTCCAGTTACTACCATCATCAGTCAGACCACGTGGGCCCAGCAGTGGTACTCAATTTGTGGCAAGGCAAACTGCAATGCCCTAGTTAATTTCATTCCTATACTAAACTATTACATCATCACCAAAGTCCTATCAGAATGTCAAAGCTCATGTGAGACAATGGCCCCCTGCCCCCCCATCTCTTCAGACATTCTCCATGCTGTGAGAAAATGGCTTTTGAAGACTTATGGAAAAAAATGAAGCCCAAATGCAACATTCCAGTAAGATTCATGTTTTCTCAGCATATAAATGTAAACACAAACTCATAAAATACGTTCAGTAGGATTGTCAGAAGGATCTGTCCAAACTGTGTCCACAGCTACATTCAATACTGAAGTGCATACAAACTGTTAGATCAGCAACAACTGTTTTACCAGTATTAAAAGGTCTTGCTCAACATTGGAAACAATTGCATCTAAACTGGATGCAACTAGCAATAGCATTTGATTTTTACCACAAATCATGACTTTTTTTTTATCATAAACAGGTGCAACATTTGAAAATAGCAACAGGGCTTTCTGTATGCTATTTAGCAGGTGTAGACAGAAATGCAGCCAGTGTTTGCCTCTGAATCCAGCCTTTTGAAAATCACCCATTATTATTTCTATAGAGTACTACTTATTAAAACTATTCTACTACTATTGATGTAGACCTGCTCCACTTCAATTAATTTGTTTTATATCAACTATAAATGTACAGTAAATAAAATATAAACAAAAACTAATACAGTTGCTGGAGGAAGCTGTTACTACAAGTGGTCCTAAATAGGACAATGCCCTGGCAACTCTCTAGCTGGAAAGCTGGCATTGGAGGAGCTTAGGTAGACTACAGATAGGATACCATCATGGTGTCAGAGAGGTCAGAGGGAGGTTTTTATTTGAGGGATTAAGGTGAGAGATTCAGAAGGTGGGAGTTTCAAGGAGCTATTAGGAAGGAGACATGCAGCCCCAGGTGCCCTTGCAAGGACCGTGGCGTGAGTCCTACAGACAACCACTTTGTGGAATATCCAGATAGTATTCTTTAACTGTGCTACTATAATATCATATAATATAATATAATACAATATAATATAATATATAAGAAATAAAGTATGGGCACCCATACACAACAAGCCTGTGTTTCCATCAAGGGGATGAGATACCAACAAATAGACCTTGAGACCAAAGCTCAAGAGGTCCATGCTGGTTTCTCAACTCTGAGATGGAAACACAAGGCGAGTTGAGTATGTGCTCCCATACTTTATTTGTTATAGTATATGGTTCCCCAGACACAAAAAAAAAATAAATTTCTCAACATTTACAATTTACAATGTTTCATACCTTGTGTTCACTCTCCTGGTTGCTCTTGGGAGCTCCATCTGCTGTGGAGTCCGTCGGTGAGGTCCCATTGCAGTCTGACCCTCCAAAGATTTATTTATTTATTGAAATTGTTTCACCAGGAAAGGCACACTGAGCAACAAGCTGTTCATCTCCCGGTGGAACCTGGTGGGGGGAAGGGTGTGGATAACACGCAGGTTATCAATTGTGGAACATTTAACAGTAAAATACATTTGGTCACACTTTAGTGTGACTTACAGATGAGATCATAGACAACCAGGTTACAGACAGGCACAAGGTACACTTAATACATATATTGTATATGAATATACTGTAGTATATATTACACGGGTTATACAATTGCAGAAAAAGACTCACAAAAAGTGGATAGCAGTAACAATAACATTAGTGCATAGGTTAAAAAGTGCATCAGTTGGGCAAATAAGCCAGCTTTGCAGCATTTGCTATGTGCTTCTGGTCAGGCAAGGGGTGGAGTGGCACAGTCCAGACTGAGTCAGAAGCAGGAGCAATTTACCATGAAGAAATTTGCTAGGGTGGTGGAGAGAGAGCTGGCAGAGGAGGAGTGGCAAATTTGCAGAGGCAGCTCATTCCAGAGCTTAGGGAAGTGGTGAGAGAAGGCTGCTTAGCCAACAGTGGTCCTCCACAGAGTGAATACTAGTTGGCAGGAGTTGAGAGATCTAAGGGCATGAGTGGAGGTATGGGCAGATGACAGTGGGGTGGAAAGGTAAGATGGGAAGACACCTAGCCAGAACTTAGAGACAAATTTGGCGCAGTGCATAATGCATCATTTGTCTAGAGATGGGAATGGCAGGGACTGGTAGAAGTTGCAGTGATGGGTGAGGGAAGGGGCACCAAGAGCAAAGTGCCATAAGGCATTGAAAAGGGTATCTAGTTTCATTAAGGTGGACTTTGGAGTGGCACTGCAGATGATGTTGCAGTAGTTGAAGGAGGGAAGTATCATCTTCTGGACTAGTTCCCAGCGCATGGTTAGAGGGAGGCTATTACAGTTTCTGTACAGGGCTCTGAGCTTGAGGACCAGTTTATTATGATAACATTGATGTGTCAGCAAAGGATAGATGCTGGTCGAGCCAAACCCCTAAGTAATGGAATGAGATGACATCATCCAGTGTTTGCCCATCCAGGTGCGGAAGATGGGGAGGGAGGGAGGGGAGCCTGGGCAGGTGTTGTCATGTGCCAAAGGTCATGGTGACAGTTTTTTTAGTGTTGAGGGAGAGCTGGTGCATGCTGAACCAATGTTGAATTTTGACAAAATCAGCTTGGAGATAAGAAGCTACCATTTCTGGGGAGGTGCCTGAGGTGAAAAGTGCGGTGTTATCTGTGTACATGAGGATTGAGGAATTATAGCAGATGAGTGGCAAGTCATTCTGAAAAATAGAGAACAGAATGGGTCCGAGCACTGACCCCTGAGGGATGCCGGTAGTTATAGGAAGGGGGGGCAGATAGAGCATCGGAGATTCTTACAGATTATGTTCAGCCAGTTAGGTAGGAAATGAACCAGTTGGTGGCAGCAATGGAGAGCCCAGATTCAGAGAGGCATGAGAGTAGTAAGACATGTGAGACAGTGTCGAAAGCTTTAGCAAGGTCGATGAAGATGGCAGAGGTGATCTGTCTTCTATCCATATCAGAGAGTATAGTGTCAGTGAGCCTTGTCAGGGAGGATGCTGTGGAGTGGCTTTTTCTGAACCCAGACTGGAAAGACGTGAAGAAGTTTGAGTCAGAGAGAAAGGAGGTAAGTTGTGTGAGCACAAGGTGCTCTTGGAGTTTTGCAAGAGCTGGGAAGAGAGAGGGTGGTAGTTTGATGTAGAGGTAGGGGTGTCTCCTTTAGGGAGAGGGATGACTATGGCATTCTTCCATACCTGGGGGACTGCTGCAGCAGTGAAGGACTGATTTAGTAGGCTGGCAAGCGGGGTAGCGATGGCAGGGGCAGAGAGGTAGAGGATTTTGGGGTCCAGACCATCGGGGGATTTGCCTTTTGATGGGTTGAGAGAGAGAAAGGCATCAAGAGCATCTGCTGATGAGATGTTATTGAAGGAGAAGGTATGAGGCACATGAGGTTTCTTTATTACTGCTGTGGGTGTGCATGGAGCAGGGCTGGGCAGGGAAGAGAGGAGCGATGCAGCACATTTGGAGAAGTATGTGTTGAACTCAGCAGCTACTGCACTAGATTCCAAGAGAAGGGAGCTGTTACTATTTAGGAGTGGAGTGGGAGTTGTGGTTTGTGGGGCAAAGAGGGAGTGAATGACCTTCCAGAATTTTGAGGGATTATTTAAGTTTGCCTGCAGGAAGGAGCTGAAATACTCAGCTTTGGCCAGACAAGTTGCTCTGGAACACTTGTTTAGAAGCATCCAGGATGTGGAGAGGTCTCATGGGTGGCGTGAGGATTTATGAACTCTCCAGGCTAGGTCCCAGACAATTTGGCATGCTACGAGTTCAGGGGTGATCCAAGGCAGGTGGTTGCCCCGTACCCTTGTGCGACTCAGTGGGGCATGTGTGTCCCAGACATTAAGGAATGTGCTTTTGAAGTGAAGGAGGTCATCATCATCAATGAAGAAGATAATAGTGGATGGGACCCAGCTTGCTAGGGCCAGGTCATCTAACAAGGGAGCAAGGTTGAGTGAGTTGTAGGACCACTGGACAAGGAACTTATGGGATGATTTGGGGTGGTGAATTTTATGGACTATGTAGGTAATATGGTAGTCACTCAGGGAGTCTGGAAGTAGACCAGACTTGATGATCCAGTGAGGGTGGGTGGTCAGGGCCCAGTCTAGAAGAGAGTGGTTGCCTGATTTGAGGTTTAGGTGAGTGGGTTCAGTGATGATTTGTGAGAGATTTAGCCCTGTTACTTCGGTCTGAGCTTTATTGAGGGCTGGCGATAGCCAATTGTTATTAAAATCTCCCATTATATATAGTTCACCTGTACGGGTAAGGGATGAGATTTGTGTGAAGTGGTCGGGACAGTTGAGGCAGGTGTGCCTGGTCGGCAGTATATAACTACAATGCAGATTGGGTGTGAGAAAGGGAGGGACAGTTGTAACAGTAGAAGCTCATAGGCTTTAGGTTCAGCCTTAGCTAGGATAATTGAATGGAGCAAGTCTGAGTTTACATAGATGGACACTCCACCACCTCTGGTGGCCCTGTCCTGATGAGCCATGTCATAGCCTGGGATGGTGACCAATGGGTCAGTGATGTTTTTATTAAGCCACTTTTCTGATAGGGTGATAATTTCTGGGGCATAGTGGCCAGCAAGTACTTGGAGAGAATCAAGTTTGTGAGCAAGCCTTCTTATATTTAGATGCAGAAGACGCAGGCCACAAGGAAGCAGACTTCCATTGGGAAGTGCAGTAGGGGACAGGTTAGGGAGGTGGCACATTGCGTGTGGGAGTGAAGCTGTGGATGGGGGGCTAGGGTTTGGGTGCATGTCGCCTGCTTCAAGGAGCAGGAGACCGAATGTTAGGTAGTGTGTAAACAGTTGTAAGCACCAGGAAGTGAGTGAGTGTTGCCTCAGCAGTGGGCAAGAACAATTTTAAGGGAGTGGGCATGGGGTGGTTAGTTGAAATAGTATCCTTGAGGGCAAGGGGTTGAAGAGGAAGGGGCTGGGTCATGTGACCGAGTGGGCCCAGACTTGGGTGTGAGTATAAGAAGTCATCAAGCTGGTGGAGTAATTGCGTCTTGCGAGGATTGGCAGGAAGGGAGAGGAGAGGAGAGTTTGGGAGTGGTAGGTGGCGTGGTTGGGGAGTGGCAGATGAGAATACAAATAATTAATGGCAGGTACCTAGGCAGGAGGGACATGGATCCACATGAAGTGAAGGTGACACCCTGTTACAGTGGCAGCACTGTGGAGGAAGAGGAGATAGCAATGAGAAAGTAGGTGAGGGAATATGATAGGGTCCTGAGTGGGACTGTGACCAGTTACAGGAAGGTCTTAGGTGGGAAATGGGAGAGTGAGAGAGAAAGTGGGTGGGGAGATAGTGTATTTAAAGAGTGGAGGGGCAGCGAGGAGGGACGACATTTTTTCCAGTAATACAGAGGTAATAATATTTCTAAAACTGTAATCGGCTAAGTTTAAACTCAGTGCCAGGTGGCAAAGAAATGGGAGAAGTCCTGGCCAATCGAAGCGGGAAAGCGAGAAGCACCTGGGATGTGATTGGCTGTGCTGCCGCTGTACCTTGCTGTGTGCTTGAGTCCGTGGTCCTGGTCTTGGTCAGCTGCTGGAGGTGCTATATGACTGTAGGGGGGCTGTAGCAGCTCTGTTCAAGGGCAAGCAGCTAAGGGGATAGAAAAAAAAGCAGTTTAAATAGCAGGTTTGGGAAGGTAGACAGAGCTTAGAGGGGGGTAGAAAATTAGCAAGACAAAAGGGGATGGGATTTGGGTGCCAAAAGCAGAGAGATTGCTAAGGGAGGGTTGGGTAGCAGCAGAAAATAACCAGAAAGGAGCTGTAACACTTAGAAACTGTACAAACAAATTTCTTCCAGTAATACAGAGGTAATAATATTTCTAAAACTTTAATCAACTAAGTTTAAACTGAGCACCAAGTGGCAAAGAAATGGGGAGAAGTTCTGGCCAATCGAAGTGGTGAAGTGAGAAGCACCCAGGATACGATTGGCTGCACTGCCGCTGTACCTTGCTGTGTGCTTGAGTCCGGGGTCCTGGTCTTGGTCAGTGTCTGGAGGTGCCGTCCAACCATAGAGAGCTATAGCAGCCCTGTTCAAGGGCAAGCAGCTTGCTGTGTGCTTGGATCCAGGGTCCTGGTCTTGGTTGGTGGCTGGAGGTGCTGTCCGACTGTAGGGAGCTGTAGCAGCCCTGCTCAAGGGCAAGCAGCTTGCTGTGTACTTGAGTCCAGGGTCCTGGTCTCGGTCGGCGGCTGGAGGTGCCGTCCGACCATAGGGAACTATAGCAGCCCTGTTCAAGGGCAAGCAGCTTGCTGTGTGCTTGAGTCTGGGTTCTTGGTCTTGTTTGGTGGCTGGAGATGCTGTGCAACCATAGGGAGCTGTAGCAGCCTTGATTTAAAAACAAAAATGTTAAAATTGGTATGGTTTCAATACACGGAGTCAACTATTGCAGTCTGTGTCCAAAGCATCTCTGTGGATTGTTTGATAAGCGGCATCACCATATTATTTTTTTTTAAGAGATCTGTTTGCTCAAATAAGGTGGCGAGAAGTGGCAGCACTGATGAATATTCATTATGGAACATGCAAAATAACTTTTAAAATGTGCACAATAACATTTCAGCTGCTACTGAATCAGTCCAAACCATGATATGACATGACATGATATAACGTCCAATAAAACTGGCGGTCCGTGGTCCTCAATGTTCTGGTGGGACAGAAGAACAGATATAGGGGGAGGAGATGTCAAGGAGGGCATAGCATTGATGGAGGATGGCTGCATCAGAGGTAGTAATGGGGAGCCTGAGTTGCTCTTGGTGCAACTCATGGCAGCGTCAGGCAAGAAACTGCATGTGGACATGATCTCTACACTGCCAGGACAATGGGAGGAGAAGGATAGAGGGCTCAGGGGAGAACTGGAAAGAGGAATAGCTAAAGGGGAAGTAGTGGTGGTGTGTTATCTGAGTCTGCCAGACATTGATAGGGATGTTCCAGTGGTCAGGAGCACCAGAAGACAGGTCTTCTGGATGTGTTCTAGGACTTTCTGTTAGTACAATTAGTTAAGGATCCCAGCAAGCAGACTTCAATTCTCAATGTGAGGCTTACCAACTCAGAGGTGGTAGGAACTGTGGTAGTAGAGAAGCTGTTAGAGAATAGTGACTATAACTCTGTTTGGTTTATACCGGCCCTTGGGTCTGGTAAGTCACAACTGAGAGATGAAGTCCTTCATTTTAGAAGGGCAGACTTCAGTAGGCTGAAGGAGCTGGTCAGGGCTAATATTTTTCAAGTCAAACTACCTCTGGCTGGAAGCTGCAATACTGAAAATAGGATTTGCAAGAAAGTGAGTTGTGCTCACAACAGAGAGAGAGGTGAACCTTACAATTGTCTTTGGTTTGTAAAAGATATTCTGCAGTTGGAGGCTACTTCTAACTGAAAGGTGAAATAAGGAACTTAGAATTATCAGGAAAAGACAGTCTTTTTTACAATTCTTAAGATTTTCAGTGCAGGAAGAGTTTAAACCCTGGGCTAAGAATTTGTCATAGATCCTAAAATAAGTGCAGGTACAGGTTGTGTATTTGACCCAGACAGTGCTCTAGGGGGTGGAAACTGTTTTTTGTGTTTATCTGTGTGTGCCTTAAAAGGAAATTCCAGACTTTATTAGGAAGTGCTTACATCATAGCTACTTATCAGCCAATAGCTTTGGTAACAGACCTGAGAACAATATTATTATAAGCAAGTGTTTATAGCAAACTCATCAGTACAGCTAATATTTTTCAAGTCAAACTACCTCTGGCTGGAAGCTGCAATACTGAACATAGGATTTGCAAGAAAGCGAGTTGTGCTCACAACAGAGGGAGGTGAACCTTAAAATAGTCTTTGGTTTGTAGCAGATATTATGCAGGTGGATGCTACTTCTAACTGAAAGGTGAAATAAGAAACTTAGAATTATCAGGAAAAGACAGTCTTTCAAGCAACAGAGGGAGGTGGATCTAGCTTTTATGTTTGTTACAATTCTTAAGATTTTCAGTGCAGGAAGAGTTTAAAGCACAGCTGACTTATTTTGGGGCTGACTGCTTTCAGAGCACAAACCACCAGGCTGTTTTGGGGCTGGGGAGGTTTACCTGTGTCTGACTTGGATGTCTGGGTTTTTCTCTGTTTGATTAGCAGGGTATTTTCTCTGTCAAATTGTTGTGTAGGGTATCTTGCTGACAGGAAGGCACTCATCGCAGCGGTGGGTCAGAGCTCTTTGCTGATTGTTTTGTGAGGGCACAGTTTAGGACCAACCCCTTCCCACCCCTCACCCCACCCACCCCTGGGAATAGTTCCTTTATATCTGGGGTTCTGACATCATTTCCTCAAGAGTGCAAGATGCATATCACTGTCATATCCTCTCTAGCACACTGCACTGGCAATATAAGCATACACATTGTATAATATATATATTTCTATATAACAAACCAATCACACACACAAACACACACACACACACAAAAAGTAGATAAACATGTGGGGAGTAGTGCAATGTAATGGCTGTGGGGCAGTAGTCTTCCGGGAGTCTTTCTGGAGGCTGAGATGCTGCCCTATTTGCAGACAACTCTCTGCCCTGAGGGAGGAAGTTGCCCGTCTTCAGGCCACACTGGACAGTAGTAAGGGAAACTTCCCCCAGGCCACACTGGATGGTAGGAAGGGAACCTCCCCCATCCAGGAAGCACCAGAGCCACCACCACTACCTCAGAGGTTGCGAAGAAAGCACAGCAGTTGGACCACAGTGGGCTCAGGGAGGATAAGGAAGGTGGAACAAAGGCACACCCAGTCAGTTGTTCCACTCCACAAACCATACACCATTCTGGGGGAGCATAGCTCCCCTGTGGATGCACCCGCAGAGGAGACTAAGGAGGCTGAGGACAACTGTCACAAGGGAGGCCCACAGGAAGGAGGCAGAGGACACCACAAGGAAAGGAAGCAGCTCCTGGTGGGGGACTCAATTATTAGGGGGATTGAATTGGGAGGAGCAGGGAAAACTGAAGTAAGGTGCCTGCCTGGTGCCATGGCTTGGAGGGACAGGAAGTGCATCCTCAGGATCACAAGAACAGCTGCACGGGAGTCTGAGCTGGATGTCATTGTCCACCTAGGGACAAATGACTTAGCTCAACATGAGATTAGAGCAGTGCACAAGGACTTTGTAGAATTGGGGAGGGGCCTAAGCCTAAGACAAGTAGCACACACAGTATCCTTCTCAGAGGTGCTGCCAGTCAATGGCATGAGTGAGATGAGGGTACTTTGCACCATGCAGTTTAATGAATGGTTGAAAAATGGTGTGGAGCACAGGGGTTTAGCTTCATTGGGGACTGGGGTTCCACCTGGAGGGAAACCAGCCTATACTGGCAGGATGGACTGCATCAGTCCAGGAAGGGAACAAGTCTTTTGGGCAATTGGTTTAAATGCTTCATTGGCAAGCTTTTAAACTAGTCAAGGGGGGAGGCACTGATAAGCAGCAGGAAAATCCCAGCCCTCCCTACAAAACAGGGTACTAAATGAGAAAAGACCGAGGTAGAAAGGTCAGTGGGGATGCTGCAACAGAAGTTAAGCCATCAAAAATGGAGACCAATGAGTACCAATGCCCGTAGTCTGAGTAACAAGCTTCCTGAATTAGTGGCCTTGATGGCGGAGGAACATCTGGATATCGTGGCAGTCACAGAAACATGGTACACACAAAACCAAGACTGGGACATAAACATACCAGGATACACTATCTACAGGAGAGACGGGGAGGGTAAAAGAGGAGAAGGAGTAGCTCTTTACATAAGGGAAGGAATCAAAGCAACAGAACAAAAGGGAAAACATGTAGGAGAAGAAGCACTGTGGGTAAATTTGGAGACCGGCAATGGCACCACAATCCGCACAGGGGTAGAGTACAGATCTCTTCTCAGGGGAGGAAATGGACAAGGAAATGATAGGAAAGTATACTTAGAATGGTAGAAAAGGGAGATATTGTTGATGGGTGATCTGAATATGCCAGATGTTAACTGGAGTGCAGTTGCAGCAGCCACTTAAGAGTGGGTTATTCTAGATGCCTACAGGGGCATGCCTTAGACAACTAGTATTGGGCCCACTCGAGAGGGAGCAATCTTAGACCTGGTTCTCTTAAATGGAGATGAAGAGAGGATCACAGATGTAGAAGTGGGTAGCCATCTGGGAACTAGCGACCATCGAACAGTATGGTTCACAATAACCACAGCAATAAAGTCAAGCCATACAAAGGCAAAAGTACTGGAGTTTAGGAGGGCTGACTTTGCCAAAATGGATGAGTGCCTAAGGAATGCGCTAGCAAATGGGCAGGAAGGAGGGGTGGAAGAACAATGGGGAATAATAAAAACTGCCATCACAGAGGTAACAAGCCTTTGTGTTAAGCAAATAAACAAAATGAAATGATGTAAGAAACCACTATGGTTCTCAAAGGAAGTGGCAGTGAAGGTTCAAGAGAAAAAGAAAGCATTCAGGAAGTACAAGGAATCACAGAAGGAACAGGACAGAGAACTGTATAAGTTAAAGCAAAAGAAGTTGGAAGGCAGTCAGAACAGCAAAGGCCTAAACTGAGGAAAAGATAGCCAACTCAGTTAAGAAGGGGATAAAACCTTTATAGGTACATCAGGAGCGAAGGAAGACCAAGGAGGGATAGTGAGGCTTAATAAAGGGAGGGAGGGTGGGCAGAGGGTGACTGTGAAAGGCAGAGATACTAAACAAATATTTTGCTCAGTATTTACAAAGGAAGAGGGGAGGCACCTAAACAAACAGTAGAAACACTCTGGATACAGAAGTTGATACCAGCCCATTTACAGAAGAAAGGGTTCTGAAAGAACTCTTAAAACTGAAGGTGGACAAAGCAATGGGGCCTGATTGGATTCATCCCAGAATTCTAAAAGAACTAAGGGTAGAACTAGTGACACCACTGACTACCATCTTTAACAAATCATGGGAGGATGGGGTGGTACCCGAGGACTGGAGGAGGGCAGATGTGATTCCCCTTCACAAAAGTGGGAGCAAGTGAGAAGCAGGAAACTACAGACCTGTTAGTTTAACCTCAGTGACAGGGAAAATGAATGAATCACTTCTGAAGGAAAGAATTGTCGAGTATCTAGAGGCCAGAGGGACACAGGACCCTAGGCAGCATGGATTCACACCGGGAAGGTCAGGCCAGACAAATCTGATAGATTTCTTTGACTGGCAACCAAAGTAGTAGATCAGGGAGGGGCTATGGACATGGCCTACCTAGACTTTAGCAAGGCATTTGACACAGTCCCACACAAAAGATTAATATACAAGTTAGCCAGCCTGGGAGTGGGTCCCAAGATGACAGCCTGGGTAAAGAATTGGCTGGAGAATAGGACACAGAGAGTAATAGTAAATGGAGTCCACTTAAAGAAAGGGGTTACTAGTGGGTACCACAGGGTTCAGTATTAGATCGGTCCTCTTCAATGTCTTTATAAGCTACATTGCAGAGGGACTGGAAGGAAAAGTATGTCCTTTGCAGATGACACAAAGATCTGCAACAGAGTTGATGCACAAGGTGGGGTGGAAAGGATGAGAAGGACTTGGCAAGGTTAGAGGAATGGTCAAATGTATGGCAGCTTAGATTCAATGCTAAGAAGTGCAAGGTAATGCACCAGGGAAACAAAACCCAGGGAAGAGTACACAACGGGGTGAGATACTAACAACAACAAAATGGAAAGGGACCTGGGGTAGTCATATCAGATGACCTAAAGGTGGGCAAGCAATGTGAGAGGCAGCAAGAAGGGTTGGGGATACTGGGATGCATAGGAGAGGCATCACCAGTAGAAAACAGGAAGTTATTATCCTCTGTACAGACAGATGGTGAGACCCCATCTGAGTACTGTGTGCAGTTCTGGAGACCCAATCTCCGCAAAGACATAGACAGGATGGAAGCTGTCCAGAGGAGGGCAACTAATGGTGCAGGGTCTGCACCGGAAGACATATGAAGAGAGACTTAAGAGCTTAATATGTATAGCCTTGAGGAAAGGGGGACATGATAGAAACTTTCTGCACCTCAAGGAATCAACAAAGTCCAAGAGGGTAGCATCTTTCAAAAAGATGCGGCAAGAACAAAGGGCACAATTTGAAGATAGAGGGGGCGGCTCAGAGGTAATTTGCTGGAAGTATTTTTTCACATAGAGGGTTGTGGATGCATGGAACGCTCTTCCGGAGGAGGTTGTGGAGTCAAAAACAGTGGTGGAATTCAAGCATGCATGGGACAGTCATAAGGCAATTCTAGAGCGTGGGGGTAGGAAGAAGTAGGCTGCTGGTTAACTAGGATCTGCAGCTTATCCATTAGGTAGGGAAATGAGCAGACTGGGTGGGCCAAGCGGTCCTAATCTGCTGTCAAATTCTATGTTTCTATGTTTCTATACATTAGTAGGGGTGGAAAACATAGATGGGGTGAAATAAAGATGGGAGCAACTAAGGGGGCATGAGAACAGTAACCAAAATGAACAGATTCATGAGACCACTGTGGTTCTCAGCAAGGGTCAAGGAAATGGTAAAGGCCAAGAACAAGGCATTCTACAATGTTATTGAAAAGCAAGGGGAGGAAGAGTGGTAAGACTATTTGTTGGAAAATATCGAGGCAAAAAGGGTGGTGAAGGGAGGCAAAAGCAGACATTGAGCTGCATATTTTGGAGGGGATCAAGAGAGAGAGAAAAACAGTTCAGGTATATTAATGAAAAAGTTGAAGAACGGAAGAGGAATTGTGAGGCTAACAGAGGGTGATAGGGTGATCGAGGAAGATCAGCAAAAGGCTCTCATCCTTAATGATAGGTTTTTCTCAGTTCTCACTAGGAAGGATGGTGTGCCCTAGTCAGACTGGCATCAAAGTACCCATTCAGAGGTCCCCGAGATAAGGCAGCCAACATTTACTAGCAAAGGTCCTGAAAGTGCTAGTAGCCCTAAGATTTATAAGGCCCCAGGACCAGATGGGTTGCATCTGAAGATACTCTGAGAATTGGCAGTGGAACTGGCTGATCCTGTGGTAGGGCTATTCAACAGTTCTCTAAGGATAGGAGTATTTCCAAAGGATTAGAGGAAGACAGAAGTAGTTCCACCTGGGGCAAGCAGGAACCCACAGACCTGTCAGTCTTACCTCTACTGTAGGAACACTGATAGATCCACTGGTAAAAGAGGATCTCATGGACTACATGGAGAGCAGTGGACCCCAGGATAGTAAGCAGCATGGACTTTTTTGCTGGTAGGTTTTCTCAGATTATAGTGATAGTTTTCTTTAATTGGGTGATGAAGGAATGGGGTAGGGGTCACACTCTGGATGTGCTCTATTTCGACTTTAGCAAGGCTTTTGACTCAGCACACCACAGATGCTTGCTGAGGAAGATGGAGAATCTGAGTACAGCTAAGGTAATAGTAAACTGGGTGTGTAACCTTCTAAAGGAGGGACAGCAGAGGGTAGTGATCAACATGGTTAAATCAGAAGAGAGGAAGGCAACAAGTGGGGTTCCACAGGGATCTGTCATGGGTCAAGTCCTCTTCAACATGTTCATAAATGACATTGGTGAGGAGATAAAGGGCAGTCTGTGTCTCTTTGCAGATGACAATAAGCTCTGTGGTAGGATGGGCAATGATGAGGGAATAAATGAAATGCAGAAATGATTGCAAAAGCAGGAGGGGTAGTCAAGGGTTTAGCAGCTGTTATTAAACACCAAAAAGTGCAAGGTGATGCATCAAGGGATATAGAACCCCAGGACGGAGTACTGGATGGAAGCGGTAAGACTCAGAACCAAGACTGTAAATGAGACCTGAAAGTTAATCATCTGCGACTCTGTAAAGCAATTGAGTTAGTGCAAGAAGGCTTATAGCAAACCAAGTAGGATGCTTGGATGTATCAGGAGGGGTATTAATAGCAGAAAAAGTGAGTTAATACTTGCCCTGTAAAGATCCTTGTTGTGGCCATACCTGGGGTACTGTGCCCATTTCTGGGATCCTCACCTCAGAAAGGATAGGGATAGGCTGAAGACACTTCAGTGCAGGGTAAGAAAAGTAATTATACAATAGCAAGAAAGAATGCTGTCCTCTGATTGGTCATACTGGGACTGGACCCATGATGTTATCCCAGTACAGTACAACATCATGGGTCTAGACCCAACACACAGAAGACCCCAGCAACTCAAAAGGGAATTACTCCATGCACCTGATCCAGCTCGGCAGCCCACTTCAGTAACTTCCATTTGACAGCCACCAAGAATGACTCTGACTTGCTTGCTGCCAGCTGCCAGTAGCCAGATGCACTCACAGTGGCAACAACCTCATACTCCTCACACCCACAATATACCTCCAAACAGAAAAATCTTTTAACTAAAAAAAGTCGTAATGTGAGACAGAATTTCGATTCGCCCACAGCAGTAGCATGAGCACTTTGAAACTGCCATGCTCATCGCCCACTAGAGAAACTGCTCACTTCACATGTTTCTAGTTTGAAAAAAAAAATCAAAGCACATTTTACTGGTCCCAGGACAGGAAGTGGAAATGGTTCTATGTCATAATAGTGAATGTGGAATTGCGATCACTATCATGGTGAGTATATATCACCAAAAAGCAAGTCAGTGATATACACTTACCGGTGAACCAACACCTGGCAACGTAAAGTGTTTTTTTGGGGGGGGCTGCACCCCCCTTCCTCTTTAATTAGGAGTCCGAACTCCAGGAGGGGGTGCATGTTGGGTAGGGGGCACAAATCCATCAAAAAAAAAAATAATAATTCTGGAAGCAGCAGGCAGTGGCAAAATTTAGACCCTCCCATCCTCAGCCCTGAACTTAGATCCTTCTGTGCCAGAGCCAGCCTCCCTCACCACCACACAACATGGCTCGCTTGGTGGCAGCAGGCACAGTCCCTCCAGATAACCCTCTTCCCTATCCCTCTCCTTCCCTTCCCCAATCCCTTTTTCCAGTTGCCTTCCCCTACCCTCACAGTAGAAGTAGTCACTCACCCTTGTGTGTAGCCCATCCCAGTAGTGCTGAATATGGAGTCGCCATTTTGATGGTTGTCCATATTCAGCCGCTATTATCACTGGATACCAGCAGGACCAGAGCAGCCAACATTGTTCTGTGAGCCATACCCAGTCTGCTTCATAGCCTTGCAGTTCATCCCACTCAGAAATGTAAGTACCTTCATGGCAATCCCTCCTCATCTGCATGCAACCCACTACACTGAGCACACACTTAGCCCTCTCCCAACACATGATGCAACCTCACAACCTCAGCCTTCCCAACAGCTGATCCAGGTGAGTCGAGGTTACTTACTGATCTCAGGAAGTCTCCACAACTTATGCTACCTTCACATCTTGCTTTGTTAGAAAACAATAGCCATGCACATATTCACCTGCTCACACAATAGACAGCAGGACCAATGGGACCAGCTCAATTAAACTGGGGGTGCACTGGTGCCATTTGGGGGAGGGAGAAGAGTACAACACAAAAGAAAAGACTCTGTGAGGAGTGGCAGGCAGAGAAAGCCCACAGCAACAGAAAAGCAGCTAAGTAGCAGTAGTGCCACCTGCTGCACATAATAGAAATGGTGGACTTATTTTTAAAGAAGCATACCGCCACATGCAAAAAATCAATTAAGAACCTAAACAAACATGAATTTTTTATTTTTTTTATTTTCGCAAGTGAGCCTTTGTATAATAGCAGCAATGCACTCCAGGTGTGTGTTGAGCTGGGATAACGCCACACCTTGCTGTTGGATGCACTCGGCCTTCAGCCTTGTGCCCAACCATGCAAAGCGTGCTGTTATCCTAGCACAACCCACACCCTGTCATACCCTGCTGACCTTGTAATATTAGGAGCACTTCAAAGCACTGATCATGTACTCAGTGGAGACCAGAAGGGGGAGGGGAGATATGATAGAGACCTTGAATTCCTAAAAGGAATTAACATGGTGAACTGCAGGGAACCGTTTAACTTGAATACCAGCTCATGGTTATATGGTCATGAGAGGAAGCTAACAGGAGAAAGGATCAGGAGGGACATGAGTAAATACTCTTTTACAGAAAGAGTGGTGGAACCGTGGAACAGGCTGTCAGTTGTGGTGTGTGCAAAAGCCATCAGTGAGACAGAATGAAGGATATAGTGGTTGCTGAGGGCATCAGAATCAGGGGAGGAGAACGTGTGTTTTGGGGGGGGGAACTAGTATACTGAAGGAACAGTAATCCCTAGGGCTAAATAGGAAACTCAGGCAAACTGGATGGACCTTTGGTCTTTTTCAGCTTTCATTGTCTATGTTTCTAATGTAATGTAATGTAATAGAACAGAACAGAATAGAATAGAATAGAATAGAATAGAGTAATAACTGGTGATCCTCTATAATGGCTGGATATACATTCCTGATAAAACGGTGCAATAACCCACTGAATTCTGTAATAACTTGACAGCAGGTTATTATTGCATTTTCCTCCTCATGTTCTTACTTCACTATATTTGTGCAAGTAAGGCGCTTACTCAGGGACACGCTTGTTCGCACAAATACAGCTTAGCTTTTCTCTTTGTTGAAACCCTGCACCACTTATAAAAAATAATGCCTGTGCAAAGTTTGTTTTATAAGGATTTTTCATACTCCCTCGGTATGTGATAATTTCATAACACACACCTGCACAGGCATTATAATGTAATATACAGTAATGTAATGTAATATAATATATAAAAAATAACAATATAATATGTAACAAAACATAATATAAATATAATAATGATTCCTAAAATCAAATGATCATAATATATCATAATAGCAGAGCAACATGTATCTTAGTCCCACACAGGGATTAAACTCGTACCATAAATGCTGACACCAGAGAAGCAGTTCTACTAGGAGATGCTGTGCTGTTGCTGTGCTGTTTGGTTGTGCCATCCTTTGAATGAGCCGTTAAAATAAAGTCCCGTCTACCTATCTCTAGTGCTGTCCAGGTGGAAGTGAAATAACCCAAGACACATTTTGCAAAACTAGGGTTTTTTTAACCCCTGTCCCTCGTGGCCAACATTCCTGTTCCAATAAAACCAGTTCATGCAATTGTCCAAGGCTGCATTTTGCTTGGATGTGTGAAATGGCTACTACCCACTATATGGTCACACCCCTTTTACTACCAGTCCCTCATTGCTTGCTCTGTGGAATACAGTGTGTATGGAAAGTACTATAGAAATGCTAATTCTTCTTCCATTCTTCTTCTCCATTGATACCGCCATTGTGAAAGCGTCATCTTCATTCATTTTCATTGATCCCACTGCCTGGTGGCCTCTGGTGGGTTTAATATAAGGCTACCAGGTCATGAAACACAATCCTGCAGAATTCTGCAGGAGAGATACTTCAAGAAACAATGAAGTTTCAGTAGCAGTTAATGTTTTCTTACTCAGGAATGGAAACTATGCTGTGGTTCAACTGTTCACATTTTCAACACATTAACAGTCACGTTCCTAATTTTTATTATCAGATTCATGTTCTACATTTCCAATACATTGCAGTCACAATCTACATTTTTATCACCATATTCACATTCCACATTTTTAACATTACTGACACATTCCACAATTTCAACACATTACAGATAGTCATGTTCTGCATTTTTATCAGATTCTTGTTCCACATTTGCAACACATTGCAATCAGGTTCCACATTTGCAACACATCCAGGGACTGAATTGGACAGAAAGTCACAGAAACTCACTTTCACCTCGTCTGACACCTTCACTAAATAATATGGTGAGTTCCCCCACCTAGGGATGATAGTTCCACCTTCTGCAAATGTAGAGAGTACAGTTCCACCTCATGTGATCAGCTGTTTTACTATGAGAGCAAGCATGGGAGCACTTTCATTCACTAGCAGGCAGCTGGCATGAAGAAAGGCAGGTTGTATCTGTCACTTCCATTTGCTCTGGGGGCCTTCTTATTTAAAGACAAATTGGGTGCTGGTTGGGGGTAGAGGGGGTTCTTCCAGGGTTGGGGGAAATACTGATTTGAATAAAAATCAAGTGGTAAACATGGTGGTTGGATGTGGAGGTGGGTCTGTAGAGCTGGTTGCTTCCCATGGCATGGGAGATTTTTCTTAAACATTAATTTGTGGGTGCTGGGGGTTGAGTGGGAGTGGCATTCAAGCAGACGTTGGGGAGATATGGGCTGTAGTTTAAAGGATTGGACTGGGGAGGAGGGCGTGGGACTATTTTCTTTTTCTTTTTTTCGCAGGCACACAAATAACAAAAATGAGTAATGAATATCCAAGTATTTGGAGTCCAGAATATAATATTCAGCCCAAATATTCAAAATAAAGTTTTCATCCATCCAGTTTTTTATGTGGGGTGGGGTGTACAGCTATTCCACACTATTTCTTGGGCTTTTATTTCGCCAACTGACATTTCTATCTTGTTCTCCATATTTTTTTTTATCCTAGTGGAGAGATTGTGCAAAATTATGAATCTGGAGAGAACATTAATTTTTATTGTACTTCCCTTCCCACAGGGAAAGTGCAAGAAGTATGCATTTATCTACAATAAATCAGAAGAAATGTTTTCTATTATTGAAGAGCAGTTGAGAGATTAAATATGTTGGACTGTTTTTTTGATGAGATGAGCTCTATATAATGAATGTTTCAGCCAAAAGTGCCTAATTGTGAATACATGTGAGCAACTGGACAGCCATTGGGATTCAAATACATTATATCAGTTTTAGCCTGGTTTACCTTGTAGCTAGAGATGAAGGCACATGTTGGGACATGTCTGACAGATGAATTAGTGACTCAGTCAAATTCTTGATATAAATGAACACATTGTCAGAGTACAGCAAAATCAAATGATTTTCCACATTAATGGTGATCATTTCTATATCATCTTTGGAGCAGATATCCTAAGTGAAGGCTCCATAAAAACACAAAAGAACAGGGGAGAAAGGGGCAACACTGTCTAATACCTCAACAAAGAGTGACAATTTCTGAGGTGAGCAAATTGGGCCTTATCTGAGGTACTGGGGAGTAGTAAATCAAATTAATTCAAGCAATACACTTGTTACCTGTAGTAACCTTTGATAGTACTAATGTGAGGTAGTCACAGCTAATCCTGTCAGATGCCTTCTCAGTATCCAAAATGATCAAGACAAAGTGATGAAGTGGGATTTTACTATTATGTTCTGGGTAAACCTGATATAATATGCTAGCTTACTCCTTTCATTGAAGCCTGTTTGAGCTGAGTGAATTAGTTTGTGTATTACTTTATTTAATGTTTTAGCCAGTGCTCTACAGTACTCCCTCTATATAATGAACAGAATTGAAGCCATAATATGTGGTTGTTATAGCTCCTATTGGTTACATTGAGGGACCCTGAAATCAAACGATCACGGTACAGTACTGTACTGTACTGTATTCAACAGCGCTCTATTAATAGTACAGCTCTACCTCACTCCCCCTCTGTCCCCCTACATTTTGATATCCAGTGATGATAGTGATTAAAAATGAAAGACTGCAAAACAGCAACTCATTTTTAATGCTATCATCATGTGCTACCTTGCAAGGGTAGCGATGGAACCGTGAGGAGAGTGACCAGAAGGGGAGGGATAGGGAGGTGAAGGGGAGGGATAGCAAGGAGGGTTTAGGTAGGGATGAGAGCCTGCTGCAGCCAAGCCAGCCCTTTGGTGTTGTGGTGATGGTGGCTGGCTACAGTGCAGTAAGCATTGGGTTTGAGCCAGACCGGGGGAGAAAATTTTACCACTGCTTGCGGTTGCTTTCTTTTTTTTCCCAGACCACGTGTTGCCCCCTCCTCTACATGCATCCCTCTGGAGCTGGTAATCTAAAAGGAGGGGGGGTGTGAGGGTCAAAGCCCCCATGAGGGGTGGGCATGGGAAAAAGGGATTTGATTCCAAATTTGACTCCCATAAAGAAAAAAAAAAAGGAAAATAAGATGGTCCCTAATTTTTGAAGCATGTAAGTAAAACAAAGTTGATTTTTCTGAAGGAAATAGTATTTACCTATTAATGTTTCATATGTGCTTCAAATAGTCTCTCTTAGAATACTGACTTTCAAAATTGAGACTTGAGAAATATTTTTACTGTTAAAACTGAAATGACTTCAAAATTTGTAGGCATCGAATTTTCTCACTGCCACTAACAATTAACTGAACTCTTAGAAGCATGGAACAGAATGTGGAGAGCCTAGAATGATGGACCAGTGCTTGGTGGCTAAAATGTAATGCCAGAAAATATAATCTGGTGCACTTTAGTAAGAAGTCACAAGTAAAGTATAAAGGAAAGAGATTTGGTAGTGGTGTGTAGAATATTTAGCTTCAAATGAACGGAATTTCATGGAACACCAGAAAATGCTGTTTTCCATCAGTAGTGGAATTCTGGCATTTCTCCAGTGAAGTGCTTTTCATGAATTAATAATCCGCAGTTTACATAAACTGGGTTCTTTTTCCACACTCTGCAGAAAATCAATCTGTGGTTTACATGATTCAGGGAAAATTATTTTGCTGTTTACATAGAAATGCTTTATGGAATTCCACAAACTTAAAAAAAGAAATTCCAGAAAACATTTTAGAAGCAGAATTTCCATTCCACACTAATTCCACCAATGGACTTCTGCATTCCACACAGCCCTAAGATCTGGACACAGTGGTAAACAATAACCTGAAATGTTTCAGTCAGTAAGGCAATGGGTATGGGAGAGCTACCAAGCTACCGGGATGTATCAACAAGGAACAAAAATTTACAAGCCGCAGTGGACAAGTAATCATACCACTGCACAGGTCACTGGTCAGAACACACCTAGCATACTCTATGCAATTTTGAAACAGACAACTGAAAAGAATAAGAGTACATTTAAAAATAATTTAGTGAAGGGCAACAAAAATGGGGCAGGGAGAGAGAAAAAGAAGTACCAGCTGTGAATGAAGGGTCATAACATGTACTCTTTGGAAGAGAGGATGGAGAAGATGGACAGAAGGGATATGCTAGAGACATATAACTATAAGGGATATATAATTGGGTGGACATCAAGGAACTATTTATACTGAAAGGTTGGTCTAACAACTTGTGCCATTAACCTCACACTGGTGGGAGAAAAAAATCACAAAGGATACAAGGAAGTTTTTCATTTCTGAGAGACTGATGGATCAGTGAAAAGACTAGGGATGTTTGGGTTGGCTGTGACCCAGTTTTGTTTCTGACTCAGAATTTTTTCAAAAAGTTCTGAATTACTCTGATGAATTGTAAACCTATTTTAGTTTATCTGAGTATGAGAAATGCATCAGTATTATTCTACTAGATGCCTCTGTTAAAAAAACAAATAAAATGTAACCTTTTTTTTTAAATGTTGTGTCTCTATTTTCATTTTATTTGGTCAGCAAACAGCCAACAGTAATACAAAATACGACATCATTACTGCAATAGTGAGTCACTGAACAAGGAGGTCAGGGCAAGTTACCCCCAAATTAAAAAAAATAACCTTTTTTTGGGGTCTCTTACCGAATAATTCCTGGACCCTTATGATCAACAAACAGTATGAAAAGCAAAAGTCATGATACTGGGGCACTGAAAGGATCCAACCAATTAGGGTCTTTTTTGTTTGATTGACTATTGTTCTTCCAAATCCTGTGTATCAGCCAGAGTGTTGTAAAGATTTTGAAGGGTGTGTGTGTCATCCACATCTCAGACTCTGTATTGCCCATCTCTGTGCCTAAACTACTACTAGTCATAGTACCATATTACATTTTGAAGGACTTTGTCACATCTGAGACTCTGTATTACCAATCCACATGACTGATCTGCTGTTTGGTCATAGTGCCTCACGCAGTTTGGGAGAAAGGGACACATCTCAGACTCTGTGAAGCCCATCTCTGCATCCAAACTAATACTGCTAATTAAGTAATTGTGTTGGACACCAGAATCAAAATCTGTTATGGAACATGTGGCCAACACCAGCTGTATGACTGAAATTGGTGCAAGTAATAATAAAAATATTTTCCAAAAGGAAATTCAGAAAAAAAGAGAAATTCACTGCTGCAGATATAATTAATACAATTGATGAAAATGAAGCAGCACAACCAGAAGAATAAAAGAATGTTGGTGAATCCCCACATCAAAGTACTGCAGCACTGTCGGCATTGTCAGAAAAATCAGATAAAACACAAAAACAGGTAGCTAAAATAGTTAGGCCTAGAAACTCAATTATTAAGGAAAAGGCTTTGTCAAGTACCACTAGACATGGCACTCCATGACAGGCCACTCATGCATATCTGGTTCCTTCATCAGAAAGCAGTGCCTCTGATGAAGATGTTGTAAAGGCACAAGAACAAGACCATGATCACAGTGTATCACAGTTATGCTCTTCCAAAGGTGATGAATCAGAATGTGATACCAATGAGATATAGGTTCCCAAACCCAAACAGAAAAAACAAGAAAACATGTACAGCAAGCACTACCACTAGCCATAGCCAGTAGCTGAAAAAAAATCAATAGCAATCATAGTAGCTCTTCTGGGAACAGCCACAGTGTGCATGAATCAGGATCAGAGATACTGTATCAGTCACCAAAATTGCTGCAGTTCCTGGCATGATGACAACATTTTCCACATCAGTTGTGTGGAGCTACTTTCACATAAGTCCCAAAAATGAATGTTTTGCTCTGCGCACATTTTGTCATCAGGAAATTAGCTGGGAGAAAGTGAGGGGCCAGTTCTGGACAACATCACTAAAAAGGCATTTGCAAAGAGCACATCCAACCATTTAGCTGGGCAGAAGTCCTGAGCAAGAGGAAAATATCTGTTATGAAAATAATCCTACAAACAACAGTGATGGTGAACAGACTGAGGAAAAGTGCTGAAAAAACACGTTTGACTTCACTGACAAAAGTATTTGGACAAGCTACAGCTTTGCCATTGCAATCCCCGCCACCTGAATTAAACAGCAGACCATTACTGTGATGCTTGAACAAAAAACTGCCTACAGTAGATCACAAGCAACATTAAACATTGATCAGTTAATAGCTGAATTCATGTCTACAGTAGATCACATCAATCAAGTGACATTAAAAATTAATCAGTTAATAGATGAATATTGCCAAAGACCTGCAATCATTTTCTGTGGTGGAGAATAAAGGTTTTTAGAGCCCTTTTAAAAATATTTTGCTCCACATAACTTACAATATATCACACTGTAAATATTTTGCAACTGTCATTGTTCCCAAAATGTATGACTATGAATGTATACAAAGTAAAATAAAATTGGCTCTTAAAGATGCTGTGCTCCTGACCACAGACATGTGGATGAATTCTCAAACCACTGATTATTTGTGCATCACAGCACATTGGGTGTCTCAATCATCTTCAAACATCATCATAAGCTGCAGTGTACAGGAAGGAAGACAAATAATGGCAGCTTTTTGCATTAACATGTTTGGTAAGCATCACATTGCTGACAATGTTTTGGAAGAGTTGCGTGACAAAATGTCTGAGTGGTTAGAGCCCTTGGACTCAATACTGGATTTGTGGTTTCAGACAATGGTGTCAGTATTGTTAGGGCATTGAAATGTGGTGGTTTTACTCACATTCCTTGCTTTCTTTACACACCCATTAAATCTGTTAATATGAGTTTCCTGTCCATAGACAACAGTATAGAAACACTAGTGGGAACTGCAATGAAAAATCTGGGGTCCTTTTTTAGTCACTCTGTAAAATACATCGTATCTTGGCTGACCACCAGAAAAAAACAGCCTGCCAATACAGTAATGAAAACAAGATGATGTGACAAGATGGAACTCAACGTTCTACATGTGTTAGAGACTTCACATACAAAAGAAAGCAGTCCAAGTGTAAAATTGCCACAGAAAGACACTGACAAAATAGCTTACTTAATCAGAGACATGAAACAAAAGATTCAGTAAAGAAACAGGGATGCATCCAAAAATAAAGTGGCATGATTAGGGAGCATCATGACAAAGCAATACAAAACAGATGATTCCATTAACAGGGTGCCATCCAAAAAATAACTGGCATGATTCATGACTTAGTGACGTGAAACAGAAGACAGGGTTGCACCAACAAATTAAGTGGTATTAAACAGAAGATTCAATAAAACTGAAAATCACTAAAACTGCTACAGAAAGACACTGACAAAATGGCTTACTTAAACACAGAAACCAAATTAAGAAAAGCAGTGGTTCAAAATCTGTGAATTCAGCTGTCAGCCAACAGGTGTAATTTATATTTTTTATGTTTTTGAAAATATTTGAGTTTTATTTTATTTCTTAGCTATCAGAGATATTAAACAAGCAAAGTAAGGCAATAGCCCATGACTGCCTGACAATCCCTTAATAGGAATAACCCAAAACGTTATTTTCCCTACATTACTTGTCTAGCTTTATTTTAAATTCATACATATTGTGACTTACTACTATCTCCAATGGTAGTGAATTCCATACTGTTACCACTCTCTGGCTGAACCAAGTGCTTCTTTTCATGGTATGAGTTTTAACTCCCTTAAGTTGTAATATATGCCCCCCGGTATTACAATGTTGATCCCTTAAATCTAACTCATTGAAATCACAATTGTCTTGATTTTCATATGCTTTATAGCTCTATAGCAGCGGTCACTGTGCAAAATCATCTTTCAGGCAGGAGATGAACATTTTCTTTGCCCTTGTAAATGAGATGGTAGTAAGAAGAAGGCTATGTTGAAAATTTGGGACAAACATATTTAAAAAAAAAACAAAGTTGAGACCCTATATTGAAATTTGTGAACACAGGCTCATAACTTTGGTAATTGTCAATATTTCTAACCCAAATTTTCAACATAGCCATTTCTTTATAGTACCTCATGAATGTGAGAGGTGTCAGTTTTCAAATCCTGGGCAAAATTTGTTTTCACACTCTGACAGGTGATTTCGCAGTTGTTGCACAAAATCACCTTTTGGGCAGGAGTTGAATATTTTCTTTGCACTTGTTTATGAAGAGGGATTATAAGAAGGCTATGTTAAAAACTTGGGGCAAACATTTATATAAAAAAAAAACACAGTTAATGAGCCTACATTGAAATTTACAAACACAGGCTTGTAACTTTGGTAATTTTCAATATTTTGACCCCAATTTTTTTTTTTAACTCCCCCTCCACGCAGCTCTCCCCTTCTTCAGGAGACACATATATGGCCTTTTCAGCCCTCGCTCACCTACCAGGAGACCGGTGCCATCTGTTCCCCATGGAGCCGTGGTTGTATCCCCCAGGCAGGTATGGGGCGGGGGCCTTACGCCCCGACACATCTGCGTTTCTTCGGAACGCTGTCTCCGGGCTAGTAGGGGCATTGAAGGTTGGGGCCCAGGTGCTCCGTCTACTAGTAAGCTGTGCATTTTTTCCAGTTTTCTCATGGCGTGCCATGTCCCTGGATGTCAAGGCGCTGAAGTGCTGACGTCTGGCACGTCGCCCCTCTGTTGAGCGTCAGACTTGCTGTACTTCGCATCTCCACCTGGGGTCAGACAAGAGTTGAGCTCTGGCACCCCCTTCCCTCCAGAGACGACAAGCAGTCCCTGGGATGCTCAAGTCCTCTACCTCGGCCGGCCCTCCAGCTCCCCAGCTCATTCCCAAACCCAGGTCGCTAGCGCCGCAAGCGGAAATCCAACCGCTGCACCAGCGGACTGGCTACCTGACCCCAAATTTTAAACATAGCCATTTCTTCAAAGCACCACATGAATGTGGCAGCTATCATTTTTCAAATCCTTGCCAAAATGTGTTTTTCTACCTGTTGCATGGAATGATGCTTCATTGGTGCCAAATGACATTTCAGTGGGGATTTGAAAATGTTCACCTACTGAGTTCATTAGGTCAGGTAATAAGAAGGCAGTGCTGACAATTTGGTGTACACATATGGTAAAATGCCTAGGTTATGACTGAACATTATACTGTTTAGGCTTTCACTCATAACTTCTTTAATATTCAATATTTTGACTCCAACCTTTCAACATATCCATTTTTCCACAACACCTCATAAATGTGACGTGTCATTTTTAAAATTCTGGATGAGATGTGTTTTTTCACCTGTGGTGTGAAATGACATTTCGGCCAATATACTATAAATGGTACATGTCATTTCTATAAGATGGATCCTAAAACACGCATCTTCAAAATTTGGGCTCAGAATTGCAAAACACAAATTGTTTACCAAGCATCAAATGTTCAGCATTGACAAATGCTTGTTTAAATATTGAGACAATGTTTACATCTCTCTAGCAATTAATCACTGAACCAGTATCCAGGAAATCCTAAACAAATCAGTGTAACAGGGCTTGCAGTTCTTTAGCAAGCTCCCTAATCACATTAGGGTGGATCCCAACAGGTCCTGGTGATTTATTTGGTGCTAGTTTATGTAGCCTAGATGTAACATCATCCTCACTAAGTACTATCTGCTCATTTACAATGTTATTGGTATTTAATTTCATGTCATTTTCCCTCACATTAAACACCAAGCTGATTTATATGTTTAACACATGCATTATCTCCTTTTCCTCAGTAAATAACTTCCCATTTGTATCCTCCAGTAAACCTATTTGTAGGGTCCCCCTCTCATATGATTGATATAATTATAAAATGAGTTGTAATTGTCTTTCACTTTGCCTGCCAGCCTTGTTTCATACCCCACTTTGCACTTCTTATACACCTTTTGCTTTCTCAAACAATTTTCCTATACTCAAGTCTATGCTGCCACAGAAGTTATACTTTTCATCTTTTTGTATGCTTTGCCCTTTTTCTTAATAAATCGTTTACCTTCATATTGAACCAGAGTGGAGTGCTCCCTGCTTTATTATAGTTTACTCTCTGTGGAACATATAGTTCAACCAAATAGTCAGTTTTCTCACTCAGTTTGTCCCACATTTCATTTACAGTAGGTTTTAATTTTTAAAGTCCTCTTGCTGGTCCCATTTCCCTAGCTCTTTTTACATATTTACAAAGTCTCACTTTACAAAGGATTTGATTTTAGTGCTACCTGCTATCTTACTTGTGCCATCCACCACCATAAATTTGAACATTACATGGTCACTGTTGCCTAGAAGGGCTATTGTCACTCAATTTATAATATTGTTGCTCATATTGCTCAATACCAGGTCTAATATATATATTATTCCCTCTTGTTGTTTTTTTTTTTTAACAAATTGATTCATCCCTAACCTGTACAAGGTGTCCAGCAACTCTGTTTGTGTTTCACCATCCCTGTTTTCCCAGTTTATAGTTTACATATTAAAGTCTCCTAACAGAATTATATTATCCTCTGTGTTTATTTTATTCAAGAATGTTTACATATTGTAGTCAAATGCCACATTGTGGGGTGGTAGTCTGTAAATGAGACTTAATATAATTTTCTTGCCTTTCCTTTGATACAATTTAACCCATACCGCATCCTTGCCATTCACCCTCCCAACCACCCTCCCACACAAAGGTGGTCTCAACTAGAGAAGGAGGACTGGTGTGACCCATTCAGTGTAGTTCCACACTCCTGCCAAGTGGCTGTGTTGGTACGATTCATCTTCCATCCACATAAGTGCCATTGGTAGCTTCCAGTTTCTAGTCTCAGAATAACATAGAAACATAGACTTTGATGGCAGATAAGGAATGCTTGGTCCACCCAGTCTGCCCATTTCTCTACCTATTTAAGCTGCAGATCCTAGTTAATCAACAGCCTACTTCCTCCTACCCTCCCCCCGGCAATAATTGCCTTATGTTTGTCCCATGCATATTTGAATTCCCCCACTGTTTTTCACCCCACATTCTCCTCAGGAAGGCCGTTCCATGTGTCCATCACCCTCTCTGTGAAAAATACTTCCTCATATTGCTCCTGAGCTGCCCCCCCCATCTTCAAACTGTGCCCCCTTATTCTTGAACATCTCTTTTTCTGAAAGATGCTACCCTCTTGGACTTTGTTGATTCCCTTGGGGTACTTGAAAGTTTCTGTCATGTCCCCCCTTTGCCTCCTTTCCTTGAGGGTATATATATTAAGCTTCTTTAGCCTCTGTTTGTATGACTTCTGTTACAGACTCTGCACCATTTTAGTTGCCCTCATCTGGACTGCCTCCATCCTGTCTATGTTCTTGTGGAGATGAGGTCTCCAGAACTGCATGCAGTACTCCAGATGAGGTTTCACCAACTGTCTGTGCAGAGGGATGACAACACTTGTTTTCTACCGGTGATGCCTCTCCCCTATGCATCCCAGTATCCCTCAAGCCCTCCTTACTTCCTTCTTACATTGCTTGCCTATCTTTAGGTCATCTGATATGACTACCCCCATTCCCTTTCCATTTTTGTTGTTGTTAATACCCCCCATTGTGTATTCTTCCACTGGGTTTTTGTTTCCCAGGTGCATTATTTTGCAATTCTCTGCATTGAATCCTAGCTGCCATACTTTTGACCATTCCTGCAACCTTGCCAAGTCCCTTCTCATCCTTTCCACCCCCTCTTGTGTATCAACCCTGTTGAAGATTTTTGTGTCATCTGCAAAGAGGCATACTTTTCTTTCCAGTCCCTCTGCAATGTCACCTATAAAGACATTAAAGAGGACTGTCCTTAATACTGAACCCTGCTGCACCCTGCTAGTAACCCCCTTTCTTCGGTGTGTACTCCATTTACTATTACCCTCTGCATCCTGTTATCCAGCCAATTTTTTTACCCAGGCTACCACCCTGGGAACCACTCCCGTGCTGGCTGACTTGTTTAATAGTCTTTTGTGTGGGACTGTGACAAATGCCTTGCTAATGTCTAGGTAGGCCATGTCCACAGCCCCTCCATGGTCTACTACTTTGGTCACCCAGTCAAAAAAATGTATTAGATTTGCCTGACAAGATCTTCCTGCTATGAATCCAAGTTGCCTTGGGTCCTGTGCCTCACTGGCCTCTAGGTACTCAACAATTCTTTCTTTCATAAGCGATTCCATTATTAGCCCTACCACTGAGGTCAAACTAACAGGTCTGTAGTTTTTTTGCCTCTGCCTTGCTCCCACTTGTGTGAAGGGGAATCACATCTGCCTTCCTCCAGTCCTTAGGTACCACACCATCCTCCCATGATTTGTTAAAAAGGGTAATCAGTGGTGTCACTACTTCTCCCCTTAGTTCTTTCAGAATTCTGGGGTGAATTCTATCAGGCCCCATTGCCTTGTCCACTTTGAGTTTTAAGAGTTCTTTCAGGACCCTTTCTTCTGTGAATGGACTGGTATTGACCCCCCCCATCCAAAGTGCTTCTATTGTTTGGTTTATGTATGCCCTCCTCCTCTTCTTTTGTGAATACCGAACACAAGTATTTGTTCAGTATTTCTGCCTGTCACCATCTGCCCACCCCCTCCCCTTTATTAAAGCCACACTATCCCTCCCTTGATCTTTCTTCAGTCACTAATGTACCTATAAAAGGTGTTATCCCCTTTCTTTACTGACTTGGCTAACTTTTTCTCAGTTTTGGCTTTTGCTATTCTAATTGCCTTCCCCACTTCCTTCTGCTTTAACTGATAAAGTTATCTTTCCTACCCAGTCTGTAATTCCTTATACTTTCTGAATGGTATCTTTTTCTCCCTAACCTTCCCCATCACCTCTTTTGAGAACCATAGGCATTTTTTTCTTCATTTTATTTTGTTTATTTGCTTCACACAGAGGCCTGATGTCTCTGTGATGGCAGTTTGATGTTGCCCCATTGTTCCGCCACCCCTCCTTCCGGTTCTTTTGCTAGTACATTCCTTAGGTACTCTCCCATTCTGCCAAAGTCAGCCCTGTGAAAGTCCAGTACCCCTGCTTTTGTGTGGCTTGACTCTATGGCTATGTTTATTGTGAACCACACTGTCTGGTATTCACTTATTCTCAGATGGCTACCCACTTCTAAATCCGAGATCCTCTCACCATCCCCATTTCAGAATACCAGATCTAAGACTGCTCCCTCCTGAGTGGGTTCCAACACTAGCTGTCACTCAAACTCAGTCTCTATCTGATGATAAAGGAATCCATGACTTTTGCTCCTGACTGCTAAGAGACTGTGTTAGTACGTCCCACTCCCCCACCACAAAGTGCTAATCGTAGCTTCCTTTCTCCAGTGTCAGTATCCCTAACATCAATCTCTGTCAGCTTATAAAGATAACTAGGCCCTTTGTACCTGAGTAGATGGGAGATTTAATTCTATTACCTGCCTGCAGTTAGTTGGGTAAGTTCATGAAAAGGGGTTACAAAAGTGTAATGTGAGGGTCAATTTTTTCAAATCCACAATACATTAATTTTAATAAGTTTGTCAAGACACAATGACTGAAGAGTCAAAAAGGAACAAGATTATGAGATAACACCCTAGCAGGGATTTGAGAAAAATCACCTTCAGTGTTGCATGTGTAACAAGGATACCAAACATTGCACATGCAACAGTGGATACAACAGGTGTTTAACTAAAACAAAAATTACTTTTCTTTTTACTTTATTTTACTAAGCATTTCAAGACACTATGACCCAAGAGTGAAAAAGTGACTAGGTTGTGGGATAACTCCATATCAGACTTGAGAGAAAGGCACATTCAGTGTTGCACGTGCAACAAGGACACCAAACGTTGCACGTGCAACAGCAGACACCAGACAACTGTTAAAGTTAAAAAAAAGCGAGCCAGTCCACCGGCACAGTGGTTTGGTTTCTGCTTGTGATGCCAGTGACCCTGTTTGGGAATGGACCTGGGCATCGGAGGGCCAGCTGGGGGAGAAGGATGGAGCATCCCATGGACGGCTTTCCTTCTCCAGGATGGAGGGTGGGGTAAGTGTCCGGCACAAGGAGGACCCCTGGTGGAGGCCAAGAGTCACTCACGCTACCAGCGCTCAATACACAGGGAGGCGGGTTGGACGTCGACATCATTGCACATCCCCGACTCCAAGAAAAATGGAAAAACAGGAGGAGAAGGCCCTCTGTCTCTATGAAGCCCTCCCTGGGGCTTTGATTAGCCTGCCATTGCCGCACTTCCCTATCAGATAGTACCCCACTGCCCGGATATGGGGGTCCGATGCTGCGGCCCCACCCTCCGAGGGGTAAGCTGGGGTTAACTGAGGAGATAATAGCAATGGATGGCAGGTGGAAGTCCCAGGGGGCCATAACCAGGGCTGAAATCTGACAGAGGGACTCTCAGGGATAAAGAGTGGAAAATATAAAAAAAAAAAGCATTGCCTGCACCCCTCTCTAACCAATGTCCTGCAGTACTTTTAAGACCCCATCCCAAAAGAAAATCATCCACTCAAAAAAGCTGGATGCTTTTGCTGAAAATTTGGGAATATGTAAAAAATGCAGTTTGTTTGGACACCACAGTTGCACACGCCATGCAAAACTTTGAGTGAACCAGAAATTTTATATGCATTGAAAAACTAGGGTGAAAATGTTTTAATTAACAAAAGACAACATCCAAGGTGGCTTTCAACCTAAATTAACTGAAGTGCAACTAAAATAAAATCTTCATAGAAGCAATGGCATGTACTGTGGTTTTGCCAGTCACATTTTGCTAGGGAAAATCTGTGACATTTTGGAGTTTGATATGGAATAAAAATAAAATGGGTGCACCTAGGTTTCTCAAACTATGAAATGTGTCTGTACTTGTGGCTACCTTTTAAATTTACTTATCATGACTGCAGTGGCTGTTGTTAATTTTTTTTAATCAACATACAAAGTATTGGGCACATTGGTATCCCCATTTAATGAACTTACCCAGTTACTATTACTGCACTTGGCCCTATTTCCTATGATCCACTAATGGGATTACTAAACTTCTATGATTACTCAGCTCCAAGCTAGAGGTTTGCTCTTCTTGCTGCTGAATGGCCAAGAACTGACACAACCTTGTATGATTCACTTAAGTGTCCTAATACAACATTAACCCCCTGCCACTAGGCAGGAAATCTACTGTAGCAACCATCAACAAGGGAACTGACTGGAGTTGCTACTCATCTATTCTCGTGAGGAAGGTGCTGAACTGTCTCTTTGCTCTGCATATTGGACGCGGTTCTGGAGTCTTCACAACTCCTTAGGCAGACTATGAGCTGCAGCTACTTAACTCCATAAGAATGGCTACAAATGGTGCAACCGTGGCACTTGCATGTATGCTTCTAACCTTGTGGGTAGATTACATATTCAGTAGTGCTTTGACCACTGATCCCCTCAGGCAACCCACAGTACACATCCCTCCTCTAATTACCCTTGCCATGCCTGTCACCGGGTGTGGGTATAAAAAAAAAAAAAAAATTCAGGCAGACCACAAGTCAGCTGCATAAAAAACACATGGTGCATTTATCATTTTATTTTCAAGTAAAATATACAGAAAGTAAAATGGTAAGTCAGACAACTGCTTAGCTTCAACAGTTTCTAAGACTTTTCTTCATCCTAGCAAGAATCAAACAGTGTGAAAACACACACTATAAGGAGGTATTTCACCTTCCGGTCTTCTCTCTCCTAACACAGCACTGAGGTAGTTCTTTTTATAAGCTCACTTGAATTTGGAAAAACAATTTCCCCTGCCTTTTGATTAGCAGCAGACATAACATAAAACTAGCCACTAGGAGCCACTTTAGCACCACAGAGAACAGTTATTTGGCACCTGTAGCACATTACATAACTTGTTTACAACATTGTTAAAGGTCAATGCCAAGGCCAGAACATTATGTGCTCTCCTAAACTCTCCTGAAGGGTCATATTACCTCATGCTGTCTGCTGCAAAATATATCTTAGAAGGGGTATTCTAACATCTTGAAAAAGCAGACACACACTTTTGTTATTCTTCAATTAAAACTGCCCTGTTAGTTTTGTTTTATGGCCAAAAACCTGAGAAGAAAACAATATACAAGTTCAACATTCTTTGAGGTCTTTGTCCAGTTTCTAGTTAGTTTTTCGGTAATATGCACAGAAAGCTTTATAAGCACTTCAGTGCTTAATTTATAACCAGCCAACCATCATGTTGAACATTATACAAAACATAAACTGCTTGAGAAAGGAGTTTCAATTCATCCCAGGGGTGTCCACTATGAGAGGGGTCACACTGTCACACATCTTCCCTGCATAAAAGGTCAACCGTCCTACGGTTGTCCAAATCTCAACTAACACCCTGGAAGGGTGTGGAGCTTCAGCTCCCACTCAACTGAAGCTCTGTCTCAGGGTCCCTTTAAAAAATACATTTGTAAAGTGTCCTATTCATAACAAAACAAATGCCTTGAGATATTTTACAAGTTTACTACATTAATAAACTATAAAACGTTACATATACCAGGAGAAAGAACTATCAACAGTAGTTTTATACCATCTTCTGACTTTCCCTGACCAAATGCATTCAAACATTTGAATGGCTGGACCATCCAGCACCCAACAGAATTGCCTTCAGGAGAAGAACTACCTTGCACCATCCCCACTAAGACATTTAATGGTAGGCTAGTAACATACCACACTGTATGCCTAACAGCCTGTCCCTAACCAATGGGTTTCCATATCAAATCCTATACACTACTTTGGTGTTGACTACCAAATAGTCTCTTCTGTTCTATGTGGGAGTCTCACCCTCCTCCAAGGGTGCCATCTCTTGCCCTTCACCCTCTGGGTTACTCCTCCCATATCGCTATCAGGGGTCACTATCTGTCTGCCCCTATAACAGGTCTTATAGTATGCTGCCACCTGCTTGTACATGCCTAGCCAATAGAAATATGGGGTTAGTCTATCCAAATCCTTCCCATGGCTCAAATGCCCTGTGTGACTGAAGTGTGCATTCTTCATCACCTTTTTCCTATATGCCACAGACACTACTACCTGGGGCATCCATTTGCTTTGTCTGGGGGTTGGGCCTGATATGATAGAGAACTTCCTTCCTAAGTTCAGACCACCATAACCTATCCCCCACACCATCAGCAACCTGTCTCCCATCCTTGATTTTTGCATACTCCCTTAAATGGGTTACTTCAGGATCCCCCACCCATAATTTTCCCCAGTCAACATCAGCAGAAAAATCATTTTTCATAGGAGGAAGTTTAAAACATGCAAAAGTCCCTTCAGCCAAAATGGCTCCTTCCATGTTGCTTGAAGTCTTCTGCCCCAGGAATACATTGCCAGTCAAAGTCTTACCTGGGGTCTCCTCTTCTCGTTCACCATCCTGCTCCAAATAGCAGCCCCAAAAAATGGGCAACAATGGGATCTCCACAAATGTTGGTCACAAATGCTCCATCGGGGGATCTCCTCCTCCAGAGCCCATGGATCCTGCTCCACCAATTCTTTGCCAACGTCCTCTGAGAGGGCAATTTCAAGTAGCTCCTGGCATCTGTGCTCCATCTCTCTCTGGTGACAATCAGCCTCCAGTCATCTCCAAGTCATCCAGTGAAGAAGCCATATCATGGTCTCCATTTGGCCATTGGGTCCATCTTGTCCCATCCATGGTGCCTCACCCAGGTCACCTTCTCCATCAAGCACTGTCCTCATGTCACCTGGCACCATGCACCTCTGCTGTATATCCTTGGTACCAGGACTGGCACCAACTGACTGAACTGCCCCTTGTTACCGTGGATGTTCATTCAGATCCCACGGATGACACCGTATGTCACCAGACGTGGGTATAGGATAACACAATTTCAGGCAGACCACAAGTCAGGTGCATAACAAAAAGCATGGTTGCATTTATTATTTTATTTTCATTAAGAGAAATATACAGAAAGCAAAAAGGTAAGTCAGAGAACTACATAGATACATGGATACATAGACAGCGTTGGCAGATAAGGGCCTATGGCCCACCCAGTCTGCCCATTTGAGCTTGTAAGTTCAGTTTATGTTTTCCTACAAGTCTGTTGCCCCTTACCCCTGACCTCCATAATTCCTTTATGTCTATCCCATGCATTCTTAAATCCCGTGATTGTTTCAGCCCCCACCACTTCCTCTGGCAGGGTGTTCCACTTGTCCACCACCCGTTCTGTGATGAAATTCTTCCTCATGTTTCCTCTGAATCGTCCTCCCTCCAACTTCATCCCATGCCCTCTAGTCCTGGAACATCTTTTTCGCTTAAAAATAGTGTATTCCTGCACCCTGTTCCTCCCTGTGAGATACTTGTATGTCTCTATCATATCCCCTCTCTCCCTCCTCTCCTCCAGGGAGTACATGTTCAGTTCCTTGTGATGCAATCCATGCACCATCTTTGTTGCCCTCCTCTGAACCTTCTCTACCCTATCTATGTCCTTACATAGGTATGGTCTCCAGAACTATACACTGTACTCCAGATGGGGCCTCATTAGTGTCTTGTATAGTGGAATTATGACCTCCCTTTTCCTGCTGGTGATGCCCCTGCCTATACATCCCAGCATCCGGCTTGCTTTACCTGCTGCCTTGTCACACTGTTTCCCTACATTTGAGGTCATCAGAGATGATAACCCCAAGATCCCTTTCCTGCTTGGTGCATGCTATATCCTCACCCCCCAACTGATATATTGTGCCAGGGTTTTGTGCCCCATATGCATTATCTTGCACTTCTTTGCATTGAATTTCAACTGCCAAACCCCTGACCATTCTTCAAGTTTCTGCAGGTCCTTCTCATTCTGTCTACACCCACTGGTGTGTCTACTCTGTTACAGAGCTTTGTCATCAGCGAACAGTGAAATTCTGCCTTCTAGGTCCTGTGCAATGTCACTGATGAGATGTTGAATAGAATCGGTCCCAGCACTGATCCCTGTGGTACCCCACTTGTCACTCTTCCCTATGTGGAGTGACAGCCATTTACCACCACCCTCTGTGTCCTGCCACCCAGCCAGTTACTTATCCACCACACTACTGTCCTGCCCACACCCATATTCCCCAGTTTGTGTAGTAGTCTTCTATGTGGCACAGTGTCAAAGGCCTTGCTGAAGTCCAGATAGGCCATGTCCACTGCCCTCCCCGATCCACCTCCCTAGTCACCCAGTCAGAAAATTCAACAAGGTTGGTCTGACATGACCTCCCCCTTGTGAAACCATGCTGCCTTGGGTCCTGTAGTCCATTGACAACCAGATGTTCCACCAATCTCTCCTTCAGTAGTGCTTCCATGATCTTCCCCACTACCGAGGTGAGGCTGACTGGTCTGTAGTTCCCTGCTTCCTCTTTGTTCCCGCTTTTGTATAAGGGGACTACATATGCTGTCCTCCAGTCTTTGGGTACCTCCCCTGTTTCCAGTGATCAGCTAAACAGGATAGCCATAGGTTCAGCCACCACCTCTCTTAGTTCTTTAAGGACCATGGGGTGCACCTCATCTGGCCCCATTGCTTTATCAACTTTTATTACTTCCACTTCCTTCAGGACCCTTTCTCGTGTAAAGGGACTTGTGTCCATTTCTGCACCATTCTTACCCCTTGTACTCCCTTCAGACCCATTACCCTCCTCTTCCTCAGTAAATACTGAGCAGAAATACCTGTTCAATATGTCAGCTTTACTGTTGTCATCCTCCACGCGGCCCCCATCCTCCCCTTCAGTCTCACTATCCCTCTCTTGTCTTTCTTTTTCACTTATGTACCTGTAAAGGTTTTGTCCCTCTACCCACTGATTTTGCAATGTGTTCTTCTGTCTGAGCTTTGGCTTCCCTTACTGACCTCCCTGCCTCCTTTGCTTCTCCTGGTACTTCTCCCTATCCCCTTCTGCCTGTGTCTTTTGTATTGCCTGAATGCAATCTTTTTGCTTTCACTTTCTTTGCTACATCTTTGGAAACCATAATGGTCTCTCTTCCTTTTCCTTTTCTAACCTGCTTAATGCATAATTCTGTTGTTCTTGTAATCCCCATTTTAAATACTGCCCACTGTTTTCAACCCCTGATTCCTGTCCCATTCCCTTAATGCCTCTTTCAAGTATCTCCCATTTTCCCAAAGTCTGCCCCTAAAATCCAGGATATGTGTTTTGTGTGGTTTGGTTCTGCTCTTTCTGTGATTTCAAACCACAATGACTGGTGGTCACTGTTCCCAGGTGCTCCCCACTGTTACCCCATCACACGGTCCCTGTTTGTGAGCACAAGGTCCAGTATTGCATTCTGCTGAGTTGGTTCCATGACCAGTTGCTTGAGGAAGGCACCCTGAAGGGAATCCAAGATAAATCTGCTCCTAGTTGATGCTGCTGCTGGGATGCTCCAGTCCACGTCTGGAATATTGAAGTCTCCAACCAGTACTACCTCACCCTTGTCTTCCATCCTTTGGATGGCTAGCATCAGCTCCCTATCTGTTTCTTCCTCCTGGGCTGGTGGTCTATAGACCACACCTGTGCGGATAGCTGTTCCCATTTTTCTTTCCAGCTTAACCCACAGTATCTCTCCCCCATTTTGTTCCTCCTGGACCTCTGTGGCCCTTATGTCATTTTTCACATACAGTGCCACTCCTCCTCCATTCCTGCCTGCTCTGTCTCTTCTGAATATGTTGTAGCCAGGTATGGCCATCTCCCAGTCGTGGTTATCATTACACCAGGTTTCAGTGATGGCCACAATGTCCAGGTCTGACTGCACCAAGACAGCCTCCAGATCTTCCATCTTGTTGCTAAGGCTCCTGGCATTTGCACACATGGCTTTCCATGGTTTGGCCTCCCTAGACTGTTTCACTGTTCTACTCCAGCCCCTTCCTTGGTTGTCCTTTATCCCTGGTTTTCCTTGCTGTCTGCCCTTCTGCTGAATTTTGTCCCTTTTCTGCCTATCCACCTCTTGGGCACTAATCTCCATCTTTTGCACACTGCTTTGCTGCGATAGCCACTCCTCTGGTTCACTGGTTCCACTGCTAGCTGTGGGGGTGAGCAAGTAGGTACCCTCCTTGCTGGTCTGCCACCCCCTTTTCTAGTTTAAATGCTTGTCAATGTAGCATTTAAACTTATCATTGAGTGCTTGATTCCCCTCCAGGATGGATGCAGGCCATCAGGCTTGAATAAACCTCCATCCCCCAGGTGGGTCCCCAGTCACCAATGAATCAAACCCTTCCTCACAGCACCAGTTCTTTAACCATGAGTTAAGTTCCTGGTGCATGTGCTCTATCTTTCCTTGCCTCTTGCAGGTAGTACTTCTGAGAAAGTGACAGAAGTAGCTACTTGCTTGAGCCCCTCCCAATTTCCTAAACTCTTCCTGAACTTCCTTTGGCTCCCTATTTGCCAGGTCATTAGTACCTAGGTGAATAATGACATCCAGCTCACCCTCCCTTCTTGCCTTCCCAGTGATCCCCAGGATCTTCCTTCCATCCCTCCATGTCGTGGCACCTGGTAGGCACCTCACCTCCCTGTCCTCCCCCTCCTGTGTTCCTAGCTGGATCCCTCTTATGATGGAGTCCCCCACCAGGATTCCCTTCCTCCTCCTCTGGGGTCCACTGCTTTCCTGCTGAGGTCACCTCCTTGGCTAACCTCCACATCCTTTCCTTCCACTTCTCTGGGTACCTCTATTTGGTTGTCCCTCATTTGCCAGTGTGGCATATGAGTTCTTGAGTGGAATAGGATCTGGGATGTGCCTCTGCCTGACCGCTCTAACCCTCCCTGAGCCCACTGTTATCCAAGTGCTCCTCATTCTCGGCATCCTTTGAGGCAGTTGCATTGGACTGGGTGGTCTCTGGATAGGGGTGATGGTACTCCTGACCCAGTTTACTTCTGCTCTGAGTCTTGCTACCTCATCCCACAGTCCAGAGAGATGCATGCAGATAGGGCAGCACCTCAGTGTCCAGAAGGTCTGCCTGAATATGGCTGCCCCACAGCCACTGCATTGCACCACTCCCCACATTATACTACAATTCCACTACTTGTCTGCTACGAAGCTCTCCTAGTTCTCTTTTTATTAATTTACTGTCCTAAAAATCCTGCCACTGATCCTCAGATAATTTTCTTTAAAAAAAAACAAAAGAAAACAATAAATAAATGAGTCAAAACAATCGTGCTGAGGGTGGGCTTCTTCCCCCTTATGCCCCTGCATAGCTTCAGCAGTTTCTAAGGCTTTTGTTCAGCCTAACAAGAATCAAACATTGTGAAAACACACACTACAAGGAGGTCTTTCACCTTCCTATCTATCTCTCCTATCTCAGCACTGAGGTAGGGCTTTTTATAAGCTCACTACAAGCTGGAAAACAATTCCCCCTGCCATTTGATTAACAGCAGACACAAAATAAAACTAGTGACTAGGGGCCACTGTTGCACCACAGAGAACAGTTACTTGGCACCTGGAGAACATGACATAACTTGTTTACAACATTGTTAAAGGACAGAACTGAGGTCAAAACATTATGTGCTCTCCTAACTTCTCCTGCAGGGTCATGTTACTTCATGCTGTCTGCTGCAAAATATATCTTAGAAGAGGGACTCTAACATCTTGAAAAAGCAGACACAAACTGTTGTTATTCTTCTAGTAACACTGCCCTCTTAGTTTTGTTTTATGGTCAAAAACCTGAGAAGAAAACATTATACAAGTTCAACATTTGTTGAGGGTTTTGTCCGGTATCTAGTTAGGTTTTAGGTAATATGCACAGAAAGCTTTATAAGCACTTCAGCACTTAATTTATAACCAGCCAACCAGCATGTTGGATATTATACAAAACATAAACTGCTTGGGGAAGGGGTTTCAATTTATCCCAGGGGTGTCCACCATGACAAGGGTCACCTTGTCACAACACTCCTGAGATATGACACAACCGGAATAACTATGCATGTCTTGACACAGAAAGGGGCATGCTACAAAATGTTCTCAGCAGCAAATTGCTCACTAAGGGACTCTTACTGCTGTGACTTGTCCAAGCAGCAAAACTACTATCCAGATTACTGGTATTTCTTTTGGGGATGTTCAGATGAACCCTGGTCCTCCCTCTTCCAACATAACTATCTGCTCCCACTTGGATCCAAACTGTGTATGCTCCAAGGGCCTAAATATGGTGCACTTAGACATATGCAGCCTTTTCCTTAAGATACATGAGCTGCAATCCTGGGCTGATCAGTATAAACCAGACTTCCTTGCAGTCTTGAAACCTGGCAAAAACCTAATGTGTTGACACATGAGGTTGATCTCACTGGGTAATCTATCTTCAGGAAAGACAGGGAGGACATAAGAGAAGGTGGTGTCATAATATACAGCAAAGACACTCTCTGTGCTGTTGCAGATGCTCTTCCTCTGCTAGACTGTGCTGATAGTGAAGTACTGTTTGTAAAGCTAACCCTAGGGAACATAAAGGTCCTCACCATTGGCTGCCTTTATAACCCACCTTGTGTAGCTGCTCCTGCACTTGATGCACTTACAAAACATCTGGCTGATCACAATCCTTCATTCTGAGATAATCATACTGGGATACTTCAACATCAACTGGTCCCGGGACACTAAGCAAGGGCTCAAGGCACAACTACTTGAAGCAAAATTAACCCAGATCATCAATAAGCCACCTTGGCACAATGATAAGTCTGGAAACCACTCTTTACTATACTGGGTGTTGGTATCCAACATTAACAGCATCAGGGCCTCGGGGGTTTTCTCTGATGTTCTTAGAGACTACGCTCCGATCTTTTGTGTCTGGAAAAATAGACCTCCAAGAGTTCCCCCTACAGTCTTCACAGACAGAGACTACTCTTGCTTCTCTGCAGAGTCCTTTTTGGCCTTACTGGTAGATATGGACTGGAGCCCTATCCTCTCACTGCCTACAGCAGCACTGATGATGCCCTGGAGTTTTTGGTGAACTGCTTCACATCCCCTACCAATAAGATTGCTCCACTAAGAAAGCTCAGGGTTAAGGGCAAATGCTACAAGTGGCTCATCCCTGAGCTAAAAGCTCTGATGCCACAGCATGACAGAGCCTGGGCTCAGTTTAAGAATTCCAGACTTACTCCAGATTGGCTCAAATACAGAGAGTTTTGCATCCTGTCTAAAAAATTCTCCAAGAAAGATAAACAACAGTATATCAGGGGTCTTCAGCATGATAACCTATCTGACCCTAGACAATTCTGGACCCAGGTTAACTGCCCAATCAAAGGTGGAGCCAGCACCTCACATAGTCCAATAGTAGTTAATAATCAGATTATAAACAACCCACAGTCTGCAGCAAATGCATTTAACCTCCAGTTTATAGACCTGAGCAAATATAAGAATGCACTCTCTACCACATCCCCAGCCCTCAATAACCCCTCACTACCTGCTCTCGTGTACCCTGAATGTCACCTTCAACTAGTGTTGTGAAAGAAGGTACTAGCCCTCCTCAAGAAAATTAAACCAGGTGGCTCTGTGCTGGGTGGCTCTGCAGGGCAGGATAAACTAGAACCCAGTCTCCTGAAAGCAGCTACCCCAGTCATTGTGGCCCTGGTAACCATGCTGATAAACAGGTCCTTCTGAGAAGGAGTGATCCCTGCCAAATGGATGGAAGCAATAGTTGTCCCAGTCCACAAGAGAGGTATCAGGGAAGATATAGACAACTACAGGCCAATCTCCCTGCTCTGCATCCTGTTCAAATTCCAAGAGAGGCTGGCATACATCCAGCTGTGGGACTTTCTAGAGCTCCACCACCTGTTATCCTCTAAGCAACATGGATTCAGGTGTAATCATGGGAGAGACACTGTCTTAATTAAATTCACCATTGATGTTCTGCAGGCTGTAGACAGGGGTATCCTGACAGGTGCTATCTTCACTGACCTCACAAAGGCTTTTGACTTGGTCAACCACAAATTGCTTCATGGAAAACAGATCGGCCTTGACTCTCATGTGATCAACTGGTTCTTTCATTCCCTAGTATGTTATACCCAGATGGTCAAATGGTGCAGTGCCATGTCGAGTCAGCTACTAATTACAGATGGCATACCTCAGGGATCAATATTAGATCCTCTACTACTTTCCCTGTTTATTAATGATCTAGGCAACAACTGCAGTGATATTCATCTCATCTTATATGCAGATGATGCCATATTGTACAGAAGCTCTAGGGATGCTAAGGATCTCAGCTCTCAACTATAGACAGACGTTACCGCCCTAGAAAAATTGTCCCTAGAGAACCAGCTGGTGCAGAATGCTGAGACTAGAAAGGCTGTTTTATTTGGGCTCAGAAGCTTAAGTCCAGACAGATCTGCTCAACTCCCTCTCATACACTCATCTGGCTCTCCAACTGAGGTTGTAGACACCCTGAAATACCTTGGACTGATGCTTGACCAACCCCTCAACTTTAAACCACATATGCTTCAAGTCACTCAATCAATACACCAGAAACTAGGATTGCTATTTACAGTAGGTTAAATAGCCACCTCCTCCAGGAGTTTAGAATCCCCATAGCAAACAGTGTACTAAAACTCAAGCTAATATATGTAGCCCCTGTGCTGCAGTCAGTAGTCAACTCTCTGGGTAATAGGCTAAAATAGCTCTACCACAAAATACGCTTCTTCGCTGCAATGAACCATAATTTGAAGCACCATTATGAGGTGCTGACCTCACTAAATTGGCTGTCCTTAACATATCAGCTACCGTACTCCATTCTATGTACTGCATATAAACTCACTTCCACTCAACAACCTCCTTGCAGGACTATTCTTCCTAAATGCTCAAGTAGATTTCAGTGAACTTAAAGCAAAAAATTGCTTGAAATGCCAAGGATCAGAACTTCACTGGGGAGCAATTCATTTGCCTACTCTGTTCCCAATTTATGGAATGTCCTCCTGGAACCTTAGCAGCTCTCTAATTCCCTAGACAACTTCAAAAAGGTGTTAAAAGTGTACTACTTAAAAAAATGTCTTTGTGCCTGTTATCGTTGATCGACCTCTTTTGCTCAATATAATGTAACTGCTTTGATTGCCCAATGCAAAATGGTGTATCAGTGTTAGTTTTACAGACTTCTGCTGTAATAGGGTGTTCTAATGTGGTGTATCAGTGTTATAGACTTTTGTTAAGAGATGTGCTATCGCCTATATGTGAAATGTTATTAATCATTGTTAAATGCTTCTCATTTCTTCTATGTAAAAATGCACCCTGTGACTGATTGAATCATTTTATAACTGCCATTAATTCTGGTCGCCCCTGAAAAAGGGACCTTTGATCCCAGTGGGTTCACCTGGTCATCAAAATGACATAAATAAATGCATACATAAATAAATAAATACCTGTTACAATTGTCCACTGTCTTCACCACTAGAATTTCCTCTGATATAAATATATATATATATATATATATATATATGTATATAGCAACCCCACCTCCACTTATTTACTCTTTCTTTACTTTCAGTTTTGTACCCTTGGATATTTCATCCGCATGTATCCTCATTGTTCCACCATGATTTGCAGCTTCAAAAATCTGTTACCCATCAGACCTATCAGGCGACCTCTTAGATCCTCCAACCCCCACCAACTGTTAGTCCGATGCAGAAGGACTACTGCTAGTGATATGTCTTTTACCACTGCTATCCCAACCCATGAAACACACACCCAACCAGCCTAAAGGAATGCACATTTCTAGATGGCTTCAAGAAAGGCCTTAAAGCAAACCTGATTGAAATATGCATCTGCAGCTGTAACTGCTGACTAAATCTCTCCTCTTGAGCCTTATCCTGTATCTTCCTAGCACTACATGGCCAGTTATGTTAACTACCATGTGAATTCTAAATGTATGTGACTCACAATTTTACCTTGTATGTAATTTTTTATGGTCTTGAATGTGTATATGAATTTTTGAACAAGTTTTGAATATCTGTCATGTAAATCCATGTACTTTGTTAATCATCTATGTAATTAACCATGAGTCACCCCTGAAAACGGTCTTTCAGTGGGTCCACCTGGTAAACAAAATTTAAATAAACAAATAAATGTTTCAGTGATGGTGCAAATTTGAATCTGCTCCTTATGCAGTACTTGTTCTAATTCATCTTTTGTTTCTTTGATAAGCTGTTAGCATTGACCAGTAGGAAGATACACCTTCTCTCAAAAACTCCATCATGTTCTTTTTTTTCAATACTTTCAGTATTTCTAGATGTATAGTTTTCCCAGCCCGGTTGCACATCACCAGCAAGCTTTTTTTTTTTTTTACATTTTATGGAATCTGTAATGAAAAATGATATACTGGTATGCAAGTTTAATTTTACACTGTAATTTATAGTAATTGTATGTTTAACGTATCTATCTATCTATCTATCTATCTATCTATCTATCTATCTATCTATCTATCTATCTATCTATCTATCTATCTATTTGTCTGTCTGTCCTGATAGACAGATGGATAGATAGACTAGCTAGATAGATAGATAGATAGATAGATAGATAGATAGATAGATAGACAGACAGACAGACAGACAGACAGACAGACAGAGAGACAGACAGACAGATATTATTCTTTGTTAGATATTATTCTTTGTTAACTTGGTAAAGCCCACTAGCCTGAAGTGCCTGTTTTCAGGGGCAACTGCAGAGCACTGGGAAGGTTAAGTGACTTGCTGAGAGCCAAACAGCATGCAAATGGAGGGGTGTGAGATCAAACCCAGGTCTGCTAGAAATATCAAACTCATCTGCAGTTCATTACTCTAACCTTCCAGACTAGACTGCTGGCCATATGAAAAAATAACACTGATGGGTGTAAACAATTACTTTATTTTCCATGGTAGGGTAACTGGAGTGAAATAAATAATTTATTTCAACTCCAGCTCACAGAACAATTAATATGACCTAGTAGTAGTTCAAGCACAGAGATGGGCAACACAGAGTCTGAGATATGACCCCCCCTTTCACAATCTGTATGGCACTATGACCTAATAGTAGTTCAGGCACAGAGACAGACAACAAAGAGTCTATGCTATGGCAGTATGATGTAGTAGTAGTTCAGGCACAGATATAGGCAACACAGAGTCTGATTCATGCCCCCCCCCTTCACAATCTGTATGGTACTACAACCTAGTAGTGGTTCAAGCACAGAGATGGGAAACACAGTGTCATGGCAGTATGACTTGTCAGGGCAGCACAAAGACGGGCAACACAGAGTCTGAGATGTTTATGACACCCACTTCAAAATCTATATGACACTATTAGCACCCCCCAAAAAAATTACTGTGGCACTATGCCCTTCAGACAGATCCTCCTGTCCTCTCTGACTCTGCTCCCCTTAATATTTTTTTTTTATTTTCTGCACTCTGCTGTTGTCTGTTGTTGAATTTGTTAGTCCCTCTCTCTCTCTCTCTCTCTCTCTCTGTGACTAACAAAAATTGGTGTTTCTTTTGTTTTACTGTTCAGTCTGCAACATCTGCAATCTGCTGCTGTCTACTCTGCAGTCTGCTATTGAATTTGTTGGTCTCTCTCTACTCTCTCTCTCTTTCTAATGAAAATCATTTTGTTTGTGTGTGTGTGCATACAGAGTACTTTGATGTCTACTGCAATGTCTGCAGTCTTCTGTTTGTTGTATGCTGTTGAATGCATTGGTCTCTCAGTCTCTACTCTTTCTCTCTCATGCTCCCTCGCTAACAAAATGAAAAAGGTTTTTTTTTTAATCTCTCTACACAAACACACACACACACACACACACGACTGTCTTAATTGACTGTGAAGACCCAAATGTGCTCAATACTCAGTTTTCTAGGGATGTCCAGTGGTGGCAGACACATAGGATTGGCTTGAACATGAGTCAATCACAGAACAGAGACCCTCACTGGTTGGCTCCTTTCGGTGCCCCAGGATTATGAATGTTTGCCCTTGCTGGCCATGTGACAGTCCAGGCACTTAGGAGTATCTGACAGAGATTGGGAAAAAACACATTTTTTTTAACTTTCTGCACCTTTCTGTACCCTGCCCTGCCTTTTCCATGCAGTACTGCTGGTAAGAGTGTTATTCTGGACTGGACCGTACTTCTGAATTGGACCAACTCTGCAATTCAGGTTGAGTCTCAAAAGGCTAAGTTTCCCCAGTCAGAGCCAAGTCGGCCCAGTCCGGGGGGGGGGGGGTTAGAACTGCACCAGAGCTGGCTCACACATCCCTAGAAAAGACTACTGCACAAAGTGGTGAACACTGTCTCTATTATCAGATTTCAAGATCTACTGAGATAGACACAGAGGGATTGTTGGAAAAGCAGGACTGCAAAAGGCCAGTAGAATTAGGGACTACATAATAAGGAAGAAAATTGAGTCAGACTAGATGGATGAAAGTCCTTATCTGTTCTTAACCATTTACTGTATGTTACTGTGTATGTATCTAAATGTATCACCAATCTTTCCAAAACAATTAAACATACTCATTCTTTTCAGATACCAGGAATATTTACTTAATTTCTGGGTACTGCCAGTGCTCAATATAAACCAAGGACTAACATCTATTTTCTTTATCTGTGTTTCCCCTTTTCCTGTCTGCATCACTCTCTTTGTCTGTCTGTCTATTATAAATATTATTATTATTATTAATTAAAATATATAGGGCCAGGAAAGCCTTCTAATGTCCAGATCCTTGTATTTAAAATGCCTCAGGGTAGTGGTGACATTCAAAGCAATACAATGAATAGGGTTACAATCCAGACAGACAATTAGCTGGTAAAGAACGTACTCCACCCCCCACCGAAATGATAACCATACAGTCCAATGGGATGAATTGCCATTGCCATATGTTTATTAAAGACAGAAGAGCAGTACACAAATATGTGATTCATGCACAGCGGGGAGTGTGATAGAGAAACACCCGCCATAAGTGGGGCATTCCTTAGGGTCAACCTGCCAGGGGTCCCCCAGTAGCCCCCTTTACTGCTGGTAGAGAAGACAGAACTAAGAGCTGCCCTGGAGGCTTCTGAGAGAAGGGAGGAGGCATCACATCTTACCATGCTGAGTGAGGCATAGCAATGTCCCCTTCATCTTCCACTACCATTCAGGAGCATAACATGGCAGGTCATGCCCATCCCCTTCTGGTACCAACTTGAGCTGTCCTGCCCAATGCTTGGCACCTACTTATCCTAGACTCCCTCATGGGCTTGTAATGGCTATGACAGATTCCTACATACTATTCCACTAACATGAGCTCCCTGAACCCAGCCATCATGAAGGCAAAACCCCAAGAAAAATCCTGCTGAAGGGGAAAACTAGAAAAATTCCCTCATGACCCATGCAGCATTCCTCTTGTAAGCAGGGCTGCATCATGTCACTCTCAACCACCCTCCCCATATCCCCAGTCCTTTACTCCATCTACCCTTCTAACCTTACTCCCCCCCCCACGGGTAGGTGGCCCAGTGTCTTAGGCCTTTTGGGATCCCAGGAAGAAAGGTTGTATTCTTGAAATGCAAGAGCTTATCTATCCCGTTTACAGCCCTCCTCTTCCTGGGAGGCCTACCCATGTACCTATCCTAGATTTGCTTTCTTGCTTCACCTATTGCTAACCCCCAAGTCCCTTGCCTCTGGCTAGACACAACCATCTCTCACTTACCCTCCTTTGGCTAAGGCCAGCTCATTCATCTAGCCATTAGGCCAAACATGTGTGAAGGATGGGGAAAGGAGCTTCCTGCCCAGATGGGGGAAGGCAGTGCTCCAACAAAGTCCCTTCCAGTATGAATCCTCCTGGATGAGCTATTAGCTGGTCAAGAACCCATTACTTTTCCCCTAGAAACAATGACTACACCATAAAATTGGTTAAATGGCATATGTACAGTATGTGTTTACTGAAGATGTAACAGAACTTCACATGCATGCTTTGTGAACAGAGAGGAGTCTTACAGGGAACCACCACCATTAGTGGGGCATTGCAATGGAGATCCCAAACATAGGTCCACCCATTACCCCCCCAACCACCACTGGTATGGAAAGCAAATCAAAAGGCTGCCACAGAGGCCTCTGAAAGAAGGGTGAAGCTGCAGCCTACTATGCCGGGTGAAACATAGTGACACCCCTACCTCCTTCATCATGATTTGGGAGTATGCCATGCCATGTGATGCTGCTCCCCTTCTGGTGCCTGCTCAGGTTATACCTTTCAAAGTGTAATGCCTCCACAACCCAGATTTCCCAATTGCCACAGGATAAGCCATTTGGTTGGCCAGACCCCCAGCACAATACGCTAAACACTCCTTTACTGCCTTTTGGAAGTTCCCTAGGGGTTGGCTTGACCCCTCCCCCACACTTGCTAGGTGTGTCTCATCTGGAAGAAGGATTCCTTCTGGGCCTCCTGTGTCATGCCCTCCATGCCTCACCACCACCACCCCATTACCCCAACAGTTGCTCCCTTTTGAACAATTCCCTTTTGGTGGGTGCTCTCCATCACATGACTGACCAGGGCACCTTTCCAATGTCACTATGATAGCATGGAGGGCACAGAATGTGTGACATCAGCATCCTGCTGCTGGATCCCTGGCCCCTAGTTCAGTACTGAGCCCTGATTGCTGCCTTGAGAATTACTAAATGGCCACATATCCATACTCCTTCCATGCTGGCTGCCAATGAGAGTGAGAGAGAGAGAGAGAGAGAGAGACAGAGGGAGAGGGAGAAGGAGAGGGAGAGGGGGAAGGTGAAGGGAGGGGAGGGAGAGGGAGAGAGTGAGAAAGAGAGAGAGAGAGAGAGAGTTTCCAGTGTCACTGTGGTAGCATAGGAGGGCAGAGCATGTGTGACATCAGCATACTGCTGCTGGGTCTCTGACCCCCAGTTCAGTACTGAACTCAGATAGCTGCCCTGAGAATGAGTGAATGGCCACAGATTCTGCTGCATCTATCTCACTTTGGGCCACCACCTCAAACACCCTGAATGCCTCACCAAAGGCCAACTTGAATGTGGTTGGGAACATTCAGGCCATGCATGGGACCATGCAGATGTGAAACAGTGCATAGGATATGTCATCAATGACTCCCAGTGACAATTAGCACCTGGTGTCTGGTGGGCATGATTCCCTCTAGCCCACCCATCCATAATCTTGTTGATGGCAAAGGAATGGGTCCAGTCCTCATGGCCTATGACCTTCAATACCCAGGACAAACCTGCCAGGTGTTGGCTAGCTGTCTGGTGTAACCAGCCCTTTTCCCTGACTCTGAGGATACAGACTATGAGCTGCACTTTTGGGATGGACCAGTTATCCAGCCAACATTCCCAGAGTGCACCTCCATAAAGCATTCCACCCCCATTCTGTAGGCTTGTCCAATTCTCAGAGCAATTTAGTGGCTAACACCCATGTACCCCACTCACCAGCTTCCACAAGTTCAGTGGTATCTATCAGAGGTGCCTTTCCACCTCTGGGCTGACGGTATTGAAACACTGTCACTGAAACTGGGACATCATCAGCTGTCCCATTGTGAACTCCTGGGATGTGACTAGCTGTAAAGAAAATGCAGAGGATTAAGCATTCCAGAACAAAGACCCTCATTAAAACACCTAGAGGTCCAGTGTAGCCAGCCTGCTTCTTGATTATCTCATTCTCTCCTGTGTTACCTGACTGGAAGATTACCCCCCCAGTCCTGGAAATAGTTCCCCACCCCCGATGACCAATGCTACAACAATGGGGAGAAAAACTCCAGTAATGTTGCAGTCCTAAATGTTTCACAAATCTTTCCAAAACAATTACACTTTCCTTTCAGTGACTAGGATTTGCTACTTTACTTTGGGGAGCTGACTGAGCCCAATATACAACAAGATCTAATATTTATTTTCTTTATCTTTGTTTCCCTTTTTCATGTCTGCACTGCTCTCTTTACTGACTATTACTATTATTATTATAATTATTTATTATTATTATTATTACTAATTACAAATTGTAAACCCTGGAAATATTTCTAATGGCTGAGTCCTTGTATTTAAAAGGACGCAGGGTAGATTCAGCATTCAAAACAATATAAACAATCGGGTTATAATCCATACAGACAGATATATCCCTAACAATAAATCTAATAACATCTTCTTTAAACAATTAGTAGTTGTTGGGTTTTAAAATAAAAGGTGTTGGTAAGACGTTTAAAATCAGTGTGCAAAGGTTGCCAGTTTTTAGCTAGGCTGTATCCGAATTCCTTCTCTTGAATAGTTGCTTTTCACTTTGGAACTTTTGAGGAAAGAACATCATGTGAACCCAAATGAAAACTGTGCAGCATTTTTGAAGATGGAGCAAAGTGCAAGGAAAAGTCCCCTACCAGTGAGCAAAGCCTCCTGACATTCACAGACTGGTATAATGGAATAGGTTTACAGCCAGATTTGCCAGTGCAAAGTCTATTTCATTCTACCCTCATTGGAGCACAGGGCAAAGAAGAAGAAGAAGTAGAGTGCATCCAAATCCCCCTTCTGGACAAAAAAATGGCACAGCTGTTGCTAAAGCATACAAAGGCCTCGCAGTTACAGAAGCAAACAATTGTTTGCACAAGGCAAAGTTGTTTGCTCCTGAGACCCACATCTCAATTAATGGGACTATGAATTGCAAATTACCACTTTACCCATAGATGGGGCAAAGAGGATATTTACATGTCAGGATACCCTACATACAATAGGAGGAGCAAACATTTGCTCACCCAAACTGGTGCTGGCTCAGTGCTCCACAATGAAGCCAGTGATTTACAGTGGTGCTGCTGGTCCAACCAAGGACACAGTGCTCAGCACTGAAGCCCCCCCTCCATATCTTCAGACATCCCTGGTGTCTAGTAGTCCCCTCCCTTACCCAATCTCGTAATCACATATAAAAATGATCCCTAGGTTCAGTGGTCCCCATCCCTCACTCAATCCCCATCAATAATTATCCCTGACATCCAGTGGACCCAACATATGCCTCACTAGACACCAGCCTGCCAGTGTTCCATATGTAGTAACAGACATGTAATATATGATCTCCCCTGCCCCAGTCCTGATGGGTACTGAATGAATCAGCGATGGCATGAGTAGTAACAGCCGTTCTACTCATGGCATCAATTCTTTCAGTGTGAATGAACTGGCAAAGCAAGATGCTGGGCACCGGCCACTGCCGGGGATGTTGTTCTTTAGAGGTTTGTGACAGGACATTATCCTTTAGGAACTGTTGCAGGCAGGATTATGCTGGGTGCCAGTGGGCATGTGTGTGTGTAGTGAATGTGTGGAGTGTCAGGTTACTGACTAAATAGGACTGCAGTGGAGATGGGTGGAAAAGATGTAACTTTCAGCACTGAAACAGGGATAGGGGAGTGGATTATACATTACATAATTGTTAGTAAATATGGAACATGGTGGGGGTGTTGGTGTTAATGGGTGAGTAGATAGGCTACTGGACACCATGGATAATACTTGTAAGGGACTCTGAAATGGAGTGAGGGAGGGTGAGCACTGCATGCCAGGTATAATTATTTTTATATGGTGATCGAGTGTGGGAGAGGGAGCACTGTACCCCCCAGAATAATTCCTTTTTATGTTTGCTTGCGCGCATGCACAAGAAACATTATGTGGCAGCTTAGGAGAGAAGTGGGTTGTGGAGGCACAGCACTGTGGCAGCCAATGGAGGCACTACATTTGGGGGCTTGGCACTGGTGGACCAATTAGGGCACAGTGTGCTGATGACACTTGTTTCCAAAAGTGCCACCAACTTGTAAGGTTTTCACCGCAGCAATCAGAGGCTGCCTCATCATTGCAGCATCAGGCATTCTGTTTCAATGAGGGAGCAACCCGTCATTGCAGGGTGATACCTTGCCTGGTGTAATATTGTTTGTGAACACAGCGGCAAGCCACCACCATGTTTACAAACAGTATTACCAGCCCCCAGTGCCGAGGGGGTGCCCAATCCCCCTTGGCATCATGCACCTCCCCAAAACATCCTTTGTTTGCCGATGGGGGCCCCAATCCCCATCAGCTTCAATGCCCCCTTCCCAGTTTAATTTCCCAATAAGGGAGCCCACTCCCCATCGGCATTATGTCCACCACCAAAAAAAAAATGTGTTTTGTTACGAGGGGGGAGCCCAATCCCCCTTGGCTCTAGCCCCCCTTCTTGGTATGTGCTGATAGGGGTGCCCAATCCCCCGTCTGCTACTGCCCCCCAAGGAAAAGCACTAGGGTGGCACACTGGGAGCTCACCCCAGAGTGCCAAATGTCCCTGTTCAAAAAACAAATTCCTGCAATGTTTTTTTTTGTTTGTTTAACCTGCAAAACAGAAAACAGTCCCTCGTCAAGTCCAGTGGCCACTCCCCCAACTCGCGCCCACCCTCTGCACACCCTGCCTCACCACTCCCCCTCTCACCCCATACTTACCTCTGGAGCCTGGCGCGATGATCTTCAGTGGACTGGGAACACATCTGCACTCTTCAAAACTGACCGTGAACTGAAGAAATGCCGGTAAGTTGCCTAATGGCAATAAATAGGGTTTTTTCAACTTTGGTGCATATCTCAGGCATTTTAGGGAATTCTGGCACCAAGTTTTCCACATAAGGTTATTTAGACCCCTCCTCATGAACTCAACCACTGTCAGGGCATTATTCGGTCCCGAAAGGTGATTTTGCAGTTACTGCTTGGAATCACCTTTCGAGACCAATTAATGAAACAACAGTGCCCGTGTTCATGAGGTGGGCTCTCAAAATGTCTATTTTGCAAATTTGGTGGGAAAAAATCTAAAAAATGACTGTTTTACGAGCGTGCATTGTGTAGTTGCTATACACGCTTGTAGCATCACAAATTTGCAATATTTTCACTCCAGATTTTCGACATTGCCATTTTTCTACACCTCCTTATGAAAAGTACAGCTGTCATTTTTCACATCCTGGCCAAAATGTGTTTTTGCACTACTGGTGCAGAATAGTGCACTTGCTGTGGGAAATTCATGTTCAGGACACATTAAGAAAATCATAGTGACACTGTTCATGAGCAGAGGTCCTAAAATGCCTATGTTGACAATTTGGTGATGAAAGTCCATAAAATGACTGTGTTATGCACATGCATTGCAAGTTTTATGTATGCTCCGAAGTGCGAGCATTTTTGATATTCCACTACAGATTTTCAACACTGCCATCTCTTCACACCTCCGTATGGATAGTACAGCTGTCATTCTTCACATCCTGCCCAGTCTGTGCTTTTGTATGTGTGCTGCAGAATGGCACAGTCACTGTTGGAACTCAAAGTTTGGTACACATTGACAAAATCACACTGCCACTCGTCATGAGAAGTAGTCCCAAATGCTTTCATGAGGTGGGGTCACAAAAAGGCCATGTTGAAAATTTGTAGTGCAAATATCAACAAACGCATGGAGCTTTAGGGTTTCTAACCATAACATCCCCGTGACAGACTGACAGGCATCACGGTGTGCCTTTGGATTGCTGAATGAACTGCTCATGCCATCCCACCCCCATCCCCCAGCCAGTGACAGGCATCGAGGTGTACCTTGGACTCTTCAGCCCCAGAGTTCACCCCATTATCCTATGCTGCACCCATTTCAGCGTATGTCCTTATGGAATGGGATGAATCTAAAGCCAAACACTCCAAGGCACATCTTAACACATGTCGGTGTCTGCAAAATAGGGTGAGGTGACATAGCATGAACGTAATGGGTGACAACCCAAACACTTACCCCAATGCCTGTCCATCTCTACAGGATGGAGATGGGGTTGGCGTGAAGTTCAATACTTCACTGCCATTCCTATTCTGCATCTGTCTAACTCCTGCATTTCCAATGATAATACCAGCAAGCAAACATTCAGCATTGACAAATACTTGTATAATTATGTTTTCATTAAACATATTTAACAGGAAAATAATAGCTCAACAGACTATATCGGCAAGACAACAAGTATTGAATAAAAATGATAATAAAGTGAAGTTCTTAATAAAACTATCATACTCATTGATATATATTCCATTTAGTTAAAGTAGCTATGATTAAAAAAGGAAAAGCAGTGTTGTTAAACTGAATGGGGATAAGAGAATGTTATCTCTCTATTTAAATTATCTCTCACATTTCATCTGCATTTAGATGGAATGTATAACACCTTGCGAGCTTTTAAAATAATTGTTTTCCTGTAAAGGGGTTTAAATAAAGCTGCTGATTAGAAACCCCATGCTGAAGGGGCAGTCTAGGGCAAGCCTCCCTTACCTACAGGCTCCCCTCCATATGGAAAAGACTTCTTGCCAATATCACCACATCTACCTTCTTCTTAAGCAATAGGTTAATCAAGGCTCATCACTCTTCTTCAGTGCCTTGCCCTAGCTGCCCCAGACATGTTTCCTCTTCTTGCATCTGACATAGATCTGCTACTTTCAGGATGGCATGTGTTATGCAGCTTGTACAGTATGGGTCCCGTCAGTCAACAAAGGGACTTGATGCAATGTCACTGCTTCTTTCTATGAAGTTCTCTATGCTACTGTATCTCAAGGCTATTTGCATTGTACTTTGCTGCTTGCACTTAACATTGTAGTCAAATGGGAGTCTTATTTTAACTGAGCTATTTTGTGCAATGTACACTGTAACATGTTTGACTTTGCATTCTATCAATATTTTGATGTATTATTTCTTCAGAGCTCCCAGCTTCTGCCATCAGTTGTCCCCCAGCGTGCCCTTCCCTGAAGGTTAGACCCCCTCCCTTGTGCACCCCACGACTTACCCTTCGTGGCAGGGTGGTGGGGAGTGACTCAACCCACCCCAAATGGATCCATGCCAGGGAGATGCTGTCTCGGAGGTGGCGCGCTGCGGGGATCACATCATCCAGCTGGAGCTTTTCTCTGCTTTTCTCCCCTTGTGAGGAGGCAGGACATGCAATGACGCCTGCAGTGAGAGCGCGCACGCTACCGCAAGTGCTCTCACCAAGCGTCTGCCTGTCTCCTCCCCTTCAGCTGTAGCTTCGGTGCGCTGCCCCCCAGCAGCTGCTAGGGGCCAGTGGAGCGCCGACAGCTATTGTCCCCCCACCCTGGCGAAGGAGAGCAGTCCAACGGACGCTCGATCCTTCTCTGCCCCACCAACCCCTGACAACCCGTGCTCGTTCCCGAACATGGGTTGCTGGCGTGGCTTGAGGTAAGGCATCCAGTGCCTCAGCCCTCAATGTCACCAGGCCGGCTCTTGTATCAGTATTTAAGAAGTATGTACTGTACATGATTGGATTCTTCCACATGACCATACTTCTTCACCCCTCCCCACCCCAGGTCACAGCAGGAAAAGAGCCTGCTGCGCTCTACTTGTTTACCTGGTAAAATAATAAATAAATAAATAAGTCAGTAAGTACATACATACATACATACATACATACATACATAGAGTAATACATGTGGTGGTGTGTTTAACGAGAATTTTACACACACCCAAGGTGTTGGATGCTACATAAACCCTGAGAGCAAAGCTCAAGGGGTTTATTTAAGCATCCAATACCAAGTGCATGTGAAAATTTGAGTTTGACACACCACCCCATGTTTTATTTTGTAAAATTGCTGGGCACATTTTTTCTTCACAGCAATTTTATAAAATAAAAATACATCACTGTGCAGCCTTGGTCTGGCTGTGTATAAGCATGGTCCATGGTCAGGTTGAAGTGACTGTTGAAACATATCCTTTTATTAAAAAAAAATAGTTTCATCGTAATAGTGTTGTTATAAGAGGTGAGGTTTTTTTTTAATGATTTACCACCGAGTGTGAGTGGTGGTAAAGTGTCCCGAGCGACAACAGAAAGAAGCACATGTGTGGAGAGAGGGAAACCTGGTGCATGTTGGCTGTTATAACTAGCTGGTTATGATGGCAAATTATACCTGGGTTTCCCTATGGGAAAAAATGCTTAGCAGTTATTATAAATAAATAAATGCATACAAACATAAATAAATTAAACTCAGCACTATACTAAATGAATAATGCATTACAGGGTGTGTGTCATGCTGGGATAATGTCATGCTTTGGGTAGTTGTGTAAAAGGTTGCAGGCTGAGTGCATCCAACACCTGAGAAGTGCCATTATCCCAGCACAACACACACCCTGGACAGCATTATTCCTATTAAACAATGGCTCATTTAATTGTTTTGAAAAAATATATAAATAAAAATCTACATTTAAAAATAATTGTTTATTTGACGCATAGGCATACTTTCAGAAAAAATATTGTGTATTTCTTGTTTTGATCAGTAGGTGGATCTGTGAATTGTGTCTCTGTCACCTCCACTCTGCAATCTCCATTCATCTAATTGATTTGAATACCTTCCCCCAACACACAAATACACAATCTCCAACCATCTCACTGAATTTAATGTGTGTCTTCCCCCACACACACATCTTATTTCCAGTGTGTGTGTGTGTGAGTGTGTACGTGTGTGGCAGCAGACTGTGGATTAGAGATTTGTGCTTCCCACAGCAGTCTCATGTCACTTTGTGGTTGTTTACCTGGAGAAGATGGTAGCATAGATTTGACTTGGATAAGATGCATGGACCTAACTGAAGCAGATCGGAGCAGGATTCTTCTCTTTGCTGCTGCTGATGGTGCTATGAAATGTCTTCTTAGCTTTCAGTATGACAGATGTGCTGTTCTGTGCCCACCCGCGTGCTCTTGGTGTTATGGATGTATGAACATGGCAATGAGGGGGAAGGCAGGAACAGTGCTGTTTTTGAATGGAGCTCTGACAGCACTGAGCATGAGCTAAGTCTGTTCAAGCAGGCAGCAGGAATGGGAGCAGGGACTGCCGATCATGATGATGGCATTCTTCTGCATTTATAAAGGCAGAAATATGAAATATAAATATATGCACACAGAAACCCTGACAGTGGGAGGGGGGACTTTTTCTCTGGGTAGGAGTACAGAAACTGGGTACTGAAGCTGATCACATTGATGGCTTGTACTGAAGCTGACTGCTAGGAGAGATTTCTTGCTGTGGAGTGATTTTTTTCACATTTAGTGTGGTCATGAGTGTGCTGGGACTAGATCTGTGATGTGATGTTATGCTGAGATAACATCAAGGCTCCAGCCCAAAACTGGCCAATCAGAGGCCAGGGCTATTTCCTGCTTTTGTATAATAGTTCATTACATGAAGATCATCACTCTCTAGAGTTATTTGAAAATCAAAGAGATAATAATTCCTTCTCTGTAATTTGGGGATTAGGTGAGGAAGGGGGACCACTGAAATAGCAGGGATAAATATGTAAATTTGCTTCAGGGCTCAAGAAAGGGAACTGGGACCACTGGACACCAGGGATAATTTATGTGTACTTCAGAGATCAAATGGGGATCACTGGATGTCAAGGATACTCATTTACATTGTGGGGTGGGTAAATGGAGCACAATGTACCCACCACAGTCACTCATTGGGGGGGGGGGGCAGTGATGGTGGCTGCTGCTTTGAGCTCTGTTAAAATGTGTTTTGCTCACATTAACTAGGGTTGCTTCAGCAGGATACTAGTGCAAGCAAAAGGATCCCATTATCCTGATGGGCACATGGTAATGAGATGCCTTCTTGTCATCATTTCTCCAGTGGTGTCTCTGAACTGCAGTTCAACCCATACTATGGCAGCACACAGTGAGACTTCCATTATGGGCAGTTCTGTGCACACATGAAAGTGCCTCACTGTTCACTGCGAGCAGTATCTGCTCCTGCACAAAGACATCGATTACGCTACCCACTAACTGTTAGCAGGAGTTATCATATTAACTAAATATGCAAATGCCTGATTATGAATTCTTAAGTTGCACCAAAACACTGATCTCATTTCAGGAGGAACCCTCTTTCCACTTGTAGATCTGCCACAGGGAATGATACTTAGGTACTCAGACTGGATGATCCTTCCAGGCAGCAAATACCGCACATTTGCAAAGCTTGCACACTCTGCTGGCCCAGGAAGTTATAACCATGAGATTACGTCTGACTGTGGATCCTGAGCACACTGCCCAAGTCACAAGGTAAGAAAAGGTATTCAGACTTTCTGTTGCTATCTTACTAACTAGAAAGTTTCAACCAAAGCATTATTAAGCAGATTTTTCCTAAAGTACTGTGTTATCTTTTCAAGATGCATACGCTAATTAGTTTAATCTATATACAGTGCCAGACAGCCCATTTAATCACAAAACAAGGACAAAAGCATATTGCATCAGTGAAAAAGAAGCCATTTATTCTTTTACTTAAACATACTTTGCCAGAAGAGCAAGCTATGGTCTGTAAGGCTTGCAATTTGGGGTTGGGGGGGCAGAGAAATTTACAGAAGTATATGCAGCAACCAATTATCACAGCATACTGAACAGGTAGAAAAAAACTACAAATACAAGTAACACTGCTGAAGAATCAGAGTAATAATTTTGCAACATTTACATGTAAGACAACTTCCCCAGCATGCCATATTTACTGCCCTGTTCGGTGGAGAGGAGAAGGCCAGGCAATAACCTTGGAGACAGCGCATATATCTAGGGACAAATGAGATGGTATATCTCACCATAAGCCACATCTTCCCTGTTTTTTTCTCTGTTTGGAAATTCCCATGCCCCTAGAAGCATAACTCACTTGGGCACTGGCTAGAAAGTCTCCGCATACCTCAACAGGAACTGCTCTGGACACACTATCTGTGCCCCTTTGAGGGAAACCACATGCCATATTCTACAGTCTCCCCCTTGCTCCTTCTCTGGTCAGTCAGGGATGCCAACTGGACTGGTTCAAATCTTTTCAAGTATTTATTTTTTCTTGACTCCAGGTTCTGAGCCAGAACCACCCTTAGCTGGTCAAAAAGTAGATTTTTTCTTGCACCACACTGTACATGCTCAGTCACCGCATAGCAAGTTGGGGATGACTTAATTTATTTAAACATTGAATCATAATTTCAATTTAGTTGCATTTAATGTTGCACTTGTTTCTTAGACACTGTTCTTTTCAGGAAATACACAGGACACAGGGCATGGCACTGAGGCTTTAACTGTCTTGCAAATACCAACATTTATTTATAAACCAGTGCACACAGTGGTAGGGTACCGAACAGCATACAGCCAGTTCCCTGATCACAGCTTCAGTTTAGGGTTTAGTTTCAGATCAGCATCAAAAAGTCATTATTCTACAGAATCAATACTGCTATGCAGTGTCCCAAAAACAGCTGGTTGCAGGCCTGAATTTTAGCAGCATGAACATATTTACTGTTAGCACAGGGACATTGTTTCCCATATACATATATAACATACTGTTCTTATGGAATACCAGTTATGCTCCTCTCTCAGCCACAAGTGGCAATGGGGAACCCGGGGGATACCCAACCCTGTTTTGTAAAGCACAGACTCAGTGCTTCTGGCAGACATCAAGTACGAAGGGGTGTACTATCCATGGGTGAACACTGTGTCCAGTTTGTACATTATCTGCTGAGGTAGATTACCTTATACTCATTGCTTCCTCCCAGCCCTGTGTCTCCTGGGGGTTCATAAGCCAGCACCAAATGCAATCACAGCAACAGCGGCTTACCAGCTGTCTGGGTCCATCCCTTTCACTGGGTTCAGATTCTTGGTGCCACCAACTGCCCAAAATTTTCCACTGCACATTTGCTTTGCCATTCAGCGTATTGTTCAGGGCACAGGCCTCCACAAAAACAGGTTTTCATCTGCTGCGTCTTTGCTATTACAGGATACCAGAACAGATGCAGCTGAAGCCATCAGGAGGCTCTCTTTAAGGGTAGACTTCCGATAGGCCCCTAGCATCCCAAACTCAGTTCCAAGTTGGTACCCAAGCCTCAGAAGACCCACACCAGGGGAGTCAGTGCTATCCCACACCCAGGAACCCTGCCACCATTCCTAGGATTGCAGGCTCCCTCTGGATTGTTGCTGCCTGAGAAGTGCACCTGGAGATGCTCCTAACCTGATGAGCTCTGTTTGGATACTGCATACTGGGAGTCTAGACTACAACATCAAGAAGTAACTTTGGTGGGCCAAAGCCCCTTCTTATGTGTCCATAGCAGATGGGCAAAATACCCAGGAAACCTCACAGCCAGTAGCTGAGTGCTGTACAGAGGCACAGAGACAGCTTGTCACCAAGCAGAAAAACAGATTGCAAAAAGGAAATATATTATTCACATTATATATATTATTATTATTATTATTTCAAGGAAATTTCAGAAAATACAAGGCTAGCTTAACTTCTGAAGTGCAAGTAAACCTTAAAACTTACATTTTGTAAATACGGGGCTACTATTAACCCCTTGTGTACAAATACTTTAAGCACACTATTTTTTTTTTTTTTTTTTGCATTTTGGGTCACTCATAACCCCTATCAGAGATAAGGCAGGATACATACTGTTCAAGTTACAAAAATGCTCTCAAACATCAAAAGCAGCATAAGGAATGTGAAATTCATAAGCAAAAGAAGAGCAGGAGGAGCACAGTGAATGACAATTACTGAAGAGTTAAAAACAATTGTTTAATGACAGTCTACATTTTGGGAATCTCAAGCTAAATTATTTTGATTATCTGACAAACATTTGTGGAAAAGTGATACTACAGTACTTAGATTGTATTAAGTTCTTCTGCCAGTTGATTGCTGGTGTGCTTCCCATCTTAATATTGTGCTGATGGGTTCTGAATGACAGGAAGAGGCATACAGAGAGGGCACTTGAATGTGTGTGAAATTGAGGCTTTATGCAAGAAAGAAGCAGCATTGAGAACAGTTAGTAAGACATGTTTGCCACCATGTTAAGATATGTTCAGTAGGTTTTTATTCCACTGCTTTTAGCTGTTCTCAGCTATTTTAATTGATCTTAACCCAATTTACAGGTTTCAATTGCCTTAATTGGTCTTGTGGCCATTTTTAGGCTGCTAAATGCTTAATACATATTCTGAAGCACTAAGTGTGACCAGGGGTTATGATACTTAAAGTTAATCACCCTCTGTTGCCCTGAGATGATGATTGATGTAGGTACCCTCTCCCCTGAAGTGCCTTGTTAATGTGGAACCAAGAAGGTTTTAATTTTGTTTTAATTCTTGGATATTAAAAACATAAACCATGTGATTGCATTCTATGGTATAAGTGAAAATGTGTATATATAATCATGCAACTGATGACCCCTCATACTGTAAGGGATCATGACCAGCCAAGGGAAAATACAGGAGTCAGCAAAGCACATGCATAACAATAATTACAGTACATATAAACCTTAGAAGTACTCCCAATCAGATACACCACCATCTCAATATTGTAAAAATGCATGTGCATGATAGTATTTCCCCCACCATACCATCAGGCAATGAACCCCACAACACTTGTATACTGCATGTAAAAATGGGGAGCTTTTATTATTACCATACCTGCTTAAAAAGTGATAAGTAGTGGCATAGCTGCATAAAGAAACAAAGGCAGAGTTACTGAATGAATACTTTTGCTCAGTATTCACAAAAGAAGATGCGGAGGAGTTACCTAAACCAGACAATAGAAGCACTCTGGGTAGGGGGGTTGACACCAGTCCATTTACAGAAGAAAGAGTCCTGAAAGAACTCCTAAAACTCAAGAGGAACAAAGCAATGGGGCCTGAGAGGATTCACCCCAGAATCCTAAAAGAACTAAGGGAGGACCTAGTGACACCACTGACCACACTTTTTAACAAATCATGGGAGGATGGGGTGGTACCTGAGGAGTGGAGGAGGGCAGATGTGATTCCCCTTCACAAAAGTGGGAGCAAGGCAGAAGCAGGAAACTACAGACCTGTAAGTTTGACCTCAGTGGTCGGGAAAATGATGGAATCACTTCTGAAAGAAAGAATTGTTGAGTACCTAGAGGCCAGCAGGACACAGGACCAAAAGCAGCATGGATTTACAGCAGGAAGGTCATGTTTGATGAATCTAATAGATTTCTTTGACTGGGTGACCAAAGTAATAGACCAGGGAGGGGCTGTGGATATGGTCTACCTAGACTTTAGCAAGGCATTTGACACAGTCCCGCACAAAAGATTAATAATCAAGTTAGCCAGCCTGGGAGTGGGTCCCAGGGTGGTAGCCTGGGTAGCAAACTGGCTGTACAACAGGACACAGAAGGTAATAGTGAATGGAACACATTCCAAAGAAAGGGGGGTCACTAGTAGAGTACCTCAGAGCTCAGTACTAGGTCCAGTCCTCTTTAACATCTTTATAGGTGACATTGCAGAGGGTCTGGAGGGAAAGGTATGCCTCTTTGCAAATGACACAGAGATCTGTAACAGAGTTGATACACAAGGGGGGGTAGAAAGGATGAGAAGGGACTTGGCAAGGTTGGAGGAATGGTCAGACATATGGCAACTTAGATTCAATGCAAAGAAGTGCAAAGTAATGCACCTGGGAAACAAAAACCCAGGAGAAGAGTACACAATAGCAGGGGAGGTACTAACAACAACAAAAATGGAAAGGGATCTGGGTGTAGTCATATCAGATGATCAAAAGGTGGGTAAGTAATGTGAGCAGTCAGTAAGGAGAGCCAGTGGGATACTGGGATGCATAGGAAAGGGCATCACAAGTAGAAAAAGGGAAGTGGTTATCCCTCTGTACAGACAGTTGGTGAGACCCCATCTGGAGTACTGTGTGCAGTTTTGAAGACCTCATCTACGCAAGGACATGGACAAGATGGAAGCAGTCCAGAGGAGGGCAACTAAAATGGTGCACAGTCTGCATCAGAAACCATATGAAAAGAGAGACTGAGAGAGCTTAATATGTATACCCTTGATGAAAGGAGGGATGGGGGGACATGATAGAAACATTCAATTACCTCAAGGGAATCAGCAAAGTCCAGGAGGGTAGCATCTTTCAGAAAAAGAGATGTGTAAGAACAAGGGGGCACAATTTAAAGATAGAGGGGGGATGGTTCAGGGGTAATGTGAGGACATTTTTTTTCTCGGAGAGAGTGGTGGACGCATGGAACCGCCTTCCTGGAGAGGCTGTGGGGTCTAAAACAGTGGAGGAATTCAAACATGCATGGGACAGACATAAGGCAATTATAGTGGAGGGGTGGCAGGAAGTAGGCTGTTGGTTAACTAAAATCTGCAGCTTATCCAGTAGGTAGGGAAATGGGCAGACTGGGTGGGTCAAGTGATCCTTTTCTGCCATCAAAGTCTATGTTTCTATACATAAATAGGAAAGAAATAGTGCAAACAGCAGATGACACATAACATACAGAAATAAAAAGGCCCTTCTCCCTACAGGCAAGTAACATCTGGAAAATTAAAAATAGTACATTGCAACCTTTCAAGCTCTGACTGACATGAACATTTTGCAGTAGCAAAACTTGTTCCAGAATGATATGTCTTGACAATGCTCATACACCCAATGTACATGTCCATGCTAGGCACAGTATACCAATGAGCAAACTGATGATAAAAAACACTCCCCTTGATAATAATACATGGTCAGTCCCAGTCTAAGGAAAGACATAGAGAATTTAAATTAAGATCACATACTGAAAAAATATGATATGTAATGAAGATTGCCAGTCATAAAGAATGACTGCCCCTGGATGGATACACATATAATATTCATAATGAGGTTAAAAATGCCCTTGAGTAAACATACATTAGCATTCACATAATAATAAAGAAAGTCTGACATATAGGCCCAGATATTCAAACTGCGCCAGGCTGTGGCGCAAGACTGGCATGTTCAACTTTATTCTTGCATGGGTGTGTACAAGTGATGTTCAATAGAAACATAGAAACATAGAAACATAGAAGTTGACAGCAGATAAGGACCGCAAGGCCCATCCAGTCTGCCCATTTCCTTTTCTACCTTATAAATGTGCCATCGGCCTTTGCTCTGTCAGTGGCCTATCTATTCATAGTCATTTGTATTGCTCCCTTTATGCCTATCCCATGCCTGTTTGAAGCCCTGCACTGTATTCATAGCCACCACTTCTTGTGGTAAGCCATTCCATGCATCCACCACCCTTTCTGTGAAAAAGAATTTCCTCACATTCCCCCTTAATCGGCTTCCCTCTAATCTCATGTTGTGTCCTCTTGTCCTGCTATTTTTCTTATATTTAAACATGTTAGACTCTTTCACCTTGTTTATGCCCTCAAGGTGTTTGAATGCCTCGATCATATCACCTCCCTCCCTCCTTTGCTCAAGGGTATACATGTTGAGCTCCGTTAATCTGTCCTCATATGTCTTCTGATGCAGTCCCTGCACCATTTTGGTTGCCCTTCTCTGGACTGCCTTAATTTGGTTAATGTCCTTGTGAAGGTGTGGCCTCCAATACTGCACGTAGTACTCCAGATGGGGCCTAACCAGTGTCTTGTACAGAGGGATTATTACCTCCCTCTTACGACTTGTGATACCCCTACTAATACACCCTAACACCCCTAGCCTTACTTACTGCTTTAGAGGTCTGCTTGATGATTTTAGGTCATCAGTGATGATGATGCCCAAGTCTCTTTCTTCTTTTGTGACTGCTAGCAACTCCCCTCCCAGCCTATAGGTGGCTTCAGGGTTTCTCTTCCCTATATGCATGATTTTGCACTTCTTTGCATTAAATCCCAGTTGCCACTCTTCTGACCATTCTGCTAGTTTATCCAGATCTCTTCTCATTCTGCCCACCCCATCTGGATCATCTACTCTGTTGCAGATCTTGGTGTCATCTGCAAACAGACAAGCCTTACCCTCTAGTCCATCTGCAAGGTCACTAATGAAGATGTTGAAGAGGACTGGTCCCAGGACTGATCCCTGAGGTACCCCACTATGGCGCAACAGCTTTGAATATTGCACCCTGGCCACCCCCAATGTGCATGGCGCAGTGGCACTGCACCAGCGCAAGTGGTCAGAGTGGAGCATAGAGATGCGGTGGCACAGGTGCCATTGTGCCATGCACAGCACCTGCGATATTCAAACGGGGACATGCAAATGGGGCCATAAGTTATGCAAGGCACACAGGGGGCCATTTCCATCTCATTACGACCCCATTTGCATGCCATTAGCATGCAGATGCGCCGATCCCTGACAACTTGCACCTGGCGCCCTGCCAGGCAACAGCCGTTGGGGACTGACGCCCCCTGCAGCCCGATCGTGGGAAGTCCCGTAAGAGAAAAAAAACATCCAATATCCCTGGTGGTCCAGTGGACCTCTATTTGCCCCGATCGCGGGCATCACTGTATTCCCCCCCCAGTCCAATATCCCTGGTGGTCCAGTGGACCGCGCTGAGCCCGATCACTGGCATCATTCATCACCCCCAAGTCCAATATCCTGGTGATCTAGTGTACCCCCACCCCTCCTGCCCACTGGGCCCACCACCCGCTCCCCCGTCAGCGGTGGGCGGCAGCACCCCACCAGCCTGCCGCCCTGCCGCCCGCCGATTGACAGCTCAGTAGGGCTGCATGCCCATTGGTTCTAGCATGAGCCAATGGGCATGCACGCCTACTCTACTCAGTCAGGTGTGCATTCACATATCTGGACTGGAAATGTCGGTATGACTACATGCCCATTGGCACATGCTGTGAACAATGGGCGCAGTCTCTACTGAGCTGTCAGTTTGGGGCGGTGGGGAGGCAGGCAGGTGGTGCTGCAGCCTGCCAGCTGGACGGGGGCAGGGTGGTGGGGCCCAGTGGGCAGGTGGGGTGGGCGTACACTAGATCACAAGGGATATTGGACTTGGGGGTGATGAATGACTTCACGATCGGCTCAGCCCGGTCCACTGGACCATCACCAGGGATATTGGACTTGGGGGAATACAATGATGCCTGTGATCGGGGCACATAGTGGTCCACTGGACCACCAGGCATATTGGACTTGGGGGGGGCCATTACAGATGCCTACGATCGGGGCATGGGGGGTGCTGCCAGGTGTGGCAGGAACTCGGGTGGCCACCCATAGATGGCAGCTGCTGTGTTGCACCCTGCAATGCGGCAGCTCACCTGTGGGTGGCCATCACTTGTTCCTTTTTTTGGGGCATAACTTTGTGCAGGCGCAGGTAGGGGTTGCCCATGCATGACTCTGCACAGCCAGGGCCGAATATCGGGCTGTGCAGGTTATGCATGGGCACGCCCCCCCCACCTGTGCCTGCATACATTACTGATGCACTCCAGTGCATCAGGATTTGTGCGGCACACTTTTCCCTTTTAAATATTGCTCCAGAGCGCATCAGTGGGTTGTGCATGGCACAACACTGTTGCGCCATGCACAACCCTTTGAATATCTGGGCCATAGTGTATACTGAGCAGTGCAAACAAAATGAATGAATATAACTTGATGGCTCTACTTGATGTGCTTGGCCCCATACAGAGTTTAGAACTGGCCCAGAAAGAACATATATGACAATGCCACCAGTGTGCCATGCATCATCATGTCATCACCCTTGCTTCCTGTCAGTCCATGTTCAACAAGATGCCTTCAAAGCTCTGTAATCCACAAGAGAGTGAGATAGTTAAAATATGTAACAGGCCATTGGTATCATGTAATAATAGCAACTCAAAATGAGTGACTACAAAAATAGTGACTCATTTTGAGCGCTATTATTCTGGGCTGCCCTACAGAACAGGGAGGGTATGGGACAGCGACTATAGAGAAGGGAGAATGGAAGAGGTAATAGTGAGTGGAAGGTGAGGAACAGGGAAGGGATTTTCAGGGACTTGAGTATCTGCTGCTGCCAAGCTAGCCATGTGTAGTGGTGATGTGGGAGGCTAGCTCTGGCAAAGCAGGTACTGGATTTGGGACTGGGAGTGGGTTACATTTTGCTATGGCTGCAAGCTGCAGCATCTTAATTTTTGCCCGACATCCAGATTTTGCCCTCTTGCCAACATGCATCCCCCTGAAGTTGAGAATCCTAATTCAGGAGGGTGCAGGGGGCAAACCCTTCCCCACCCAGAATAACACTTGTTTGATCTCTGGATGTCAGGTCGCCTTAAAATGTGTATCGCCAATTTGCATTTTGGCGATATATACTTGCCATAATAGTGATCGTTGTTTTGCAATTACTATTATGACATGGAACCCAGGCCATTACTGACCATCCTCCAATCAAATATAGCCACTAAATGCTTACAAGTGGCAGTTCAAGGACAGCTCACAGCTCATTGCAAACTATCTCCATCACAATCAGAGTTGTAGCCCACCTGATAGTAATAGAACCATTGGGGTAGAGCCACCTTGCTGGCTTTCCCACAGATGTTGCTGTCACTGCTACTGCCTCATGCCTCAAAAATGTTAATGAAAGAAATTGCCTTTTTCTTTTGCACCTACATAATTCATAGCAGTATGAATAGGTTACATTTTGGTCACTCAGTCCATGTCACTTTGGCAATGGGAACTGCACAGCATGGCATCTTCACTATGAATAGTCCACTGCACACAGGGGGAGAATCATGAATGTTGTTCTCAGGCAGTGTGGAAAGGTTCATGTGTCATCAGACATCATGGAAGGACTGTATTTCCTATATACTGACATGTGTAACTGCAAAAGCATAGCCAAAGGGGCAGTGCATGGCATTTTGTATTCCAAAATGAGTGTTACCACACACAGGAACACAGGTATTGCATCACCAGTGCCCAGCATATGCCAGTATAAGACACATATCCTTCAATGTTGCCAGTACATACAGTACATTCTGCATGAAGTCACCTTGTATGGCACTGAAGCATGTGTGGTATTGTACAGGAATGCACTGTTGAAAGATTGTACTTTACTGCACTGTACACTATTCAAATGCATGGTTCATAGGCTCTGTATGTACCAGAAGCGTGGTGACGGATGCATAAAGATCAAAGTTCAGGATTTGAGGGCACAGTATGCCACACAGAATACAGATCAAACCATATAACTATTCCTATTTTTTTGCCGGAATCATTCCTTGTTATCTCCTTAATTTGCAATTGCTATCTGTTGAATTAATGAAGCATCACACTTAGGGTAATTGTAAAGGACATTTAGAACCCTCAGAGTGGGTATACTGAAGAAGAGGCATGCAGGAAGGAATAAGTGGAATTCATAAAATGATGATAGGAGAGAAGAAACATCCAAAGAGTTTGGATTTTCATGCATCTCTCCAAATCACACAAATACTCTAATGGATCCATTGCAGTGCAAGCTGACCTTGCAGCGAAGCACACTACAACAGAAACTGACTCCAAGTACCCCTAGAAGTCCTTCTCTCCATCCTTTATATATATATGACTAGTTGGTTACTAGCTGCCCAGATTCCCAGATTGAATATTACACACTACTATTCTCCCAGCCTCACTCAACGACCATTCCCATATCATCTGTAATTGGACAAATAAGGCACCAAAGGTCCCAGTCAGAACATTATATACCAGACTGATGAAAAAAGGAAAGCTGGATGCCCTTAGAGTGCACTTAAGTTACCAGGACTGGAGCTTTCTGAACACCACTGTCAATGTTGACATTGCCCTAGAAAGCTTTATCCACAAATTTAATGACTCCAGTAACGTCTATGCACCTCACACTAAATGAAAGGTCCATGATTACGGTTACCCCTAGATCTCCCCTCATCTTCTAGACCTCATGAAACATAGGGACACCCTGTGGTGGAAAGCTAGAAGCACAGGATCCCCTGAGGACATACAGAAATATAAAGCTGCCCAAAACAACTGTACATGGGCCATACGGAAGGCAAAAAAATATCACTTTAACGGTGAACTGGCAAACTCTTGGGGTGACAGCAGTTTCTTCTGGGACAATATTAAGTCATTAACTGGCAAACCAAGTAAGACCCCACCCACCCTACTAAATGTTGAGGGTACTCCAACACAGGACTATAATCTCATAGCTAATACATTCAATAATGTGTTTATCGATCTCAGAGGATTACTGCCGCCTAGTTTCCTTCAACCATCACCTGATTGTAATACTCACAGCCCTAAGTCCCATCCTGACACTCACCCCACCTCTACCTCAAAGTCCTTACCCCCAAACAGACAAAAAAATTTCTCCTGAAAGCACTCAGTAAATCATCAGCCAGCAGTGATCGGCTGGACTTCAAGCTTATTAGGCTCACCTTAGACATAATACTTATAACCCTCTCCAAAATCCTTAATCTATTTCTAGTAAGTGGCACATTCCCCCAGATCTGGAAGGCAGCTGTAGTACACCTGTCTTCAAAAATGGGGACAAAGCCAGCCACATAAACTACCGACCGATATCAATCCTTCACCCTCTCTCAAAGACATTAGTGCACATTGTGTCCGACCAGCTGGTAGAATATATAGATAAATATCAGCTACAGTGCCAGCAACAGCATAACTTTCGCAGAAAGCACAGCACCATAACCACTCTTACAGAGTTTACTGGATTTATTCACAATGCTTTGGACAAGGGACTCTTAATTGTTGTTTAATTCAATTGTTTAATTGTTTAATTAGTATTTCGGAAAGACCTTTGAGCATGAGCACTTTTACAAAGTTTCCACATCAGGGTGGACAATAAGACAATACACATATTCAGTGGTTACAGAGGCCTGATCATTAGGCATTAAAGAGCGATTACATGACAATTAGACAAATAGGAGAAAAAAAACTGAGCAGTTGTAAATGAATACTAAGCTATTTCTAATCGGTTGCCCTAGGTAGCTCACCCCTGGAAACCTCCAAATCCGTTGATAGACCATGGCCCAGTAACTGCATAGGGTTTAACACTATCCCAGATGGCGAGGGACTGGGTGACAATGAAACAAGGGGGATTGGGTTTGAAACCAACTGCAGAGAGCGAGAGGTGAGGGGATAGTGAAACGGGGGGCTGTGATGGGGGGAGCAGCTCCAGAGGGCTTTGTCGAGTATGGTGTGTGTGTGTGGGAGGTTTGGGAGGGGCAGTACCAAGTGCATTTAAAGAGGACTGATAGCTTACTTAAGCCCTTGGCTAGGCTGGAATGGAGGCAGGGTTCTCAAGGTAGCCCTGCTGGGTGTTACCTTGGGGGTAGACCTGTCTATCAAGTGTGGCCTGAGAAACAGGTGCATTTTGAGTTAGACATTAAGTGCTGTTTGTGGTCTTGGTGGGGGCATCATACATTGACCTCACCAAGGCCTTTGTCACTGTCAACCATAATCTGCTTCTGAAACAGCTTTCTTCAATGGGCCTCTCCCCTGAATCAGTAGCCTGGTTTAGGAGCTACCTCAGCAGGAGTGTTCAAAAAATCAAAATCATGGACACCTTCTTGGAAAATAGGCATGTCTCCACAGGAGTACTCCAAGGCTCCATTCCTGGCCTCCTGCTTTTCAATATATTTTTAAATATATCTCCCTCTAGCAGTAAAGGACAATGTTCTATTTTAAACTGATGATGCGGTTCTTTTTTCTAGCAATGCAGACCCAGTTCTAATTGAAAGACAAATGCAGACTAATTTCTCCAATGTGAAAAACTGGTTCCTCCATTCCAAGTTATCCTAAATTACAAAAAAAAAAAAATACGTTATTCTCATCTGCCCACAACAAATACCATACCTATCAACTGCATATTCTTAACACCCAGAACTCCCCCCCTAGAAATGGTCCAGACCTTTAAGTATTTAGGCTAGACACTAGACTGTGCCCTCACGTATGCCTACCATGTAGATCTGGTAGCTATGGCAGCTAATGCAAAGCTGGAGCTACTCTACAGACACTGACTATGCCTTACCCCTGAAGCACTAAAAATTGCAATAAATAGCTTGAATATCTTAGTTATAGACTACATGATTGTAGCCTAATGGGCCGCAAATGGTACAACACTCAAATGTATCAGATCCACTCTCAATAAAGCCTGCATACTGGTACTAGGGGTTCACCGTCACACACACACATGTGAACTCTATGCACAGTCGGGCTGGTTCAACCTTGATAATCGAATGCACTACCAAATGGGCCTCTTTGACAGAAAATCTACTCTCGGACTGACCCCTCCAGGCCTGCAAAACCTACTAAGTCACCCTAACTCCATCAGATGCACCAGGGGGTTAAACAATCTCACCCTAAAAGTTCCTTCCCGTTGGACCTCCCAAGGGCAAAGGTCCTATGAATACTGTGCAGCACTTTGCCTTAATGCACTCAGTAAGGACATGCTGCAGGAAGTAAAACTAGGACCATTTAAAGCAAAACTTTACATGTTTGAAGCCTCAAACAGCAGCAGCGACTGTGGGACCTAAGAACACTCCCTTTTGCCTAGTAGCCCCTCTGTCACTCCTTTCTCTGCCCTTGCTTCTACCTTTCTTATCTGCTACCCCTCCCTGTCCCCTCTCCATACATCCAGCCCTCCCCATTCTTTCTTCAGTAATTATTTCTGGCCCTCCTTTCCGGGTGGAAGGACCCCCCTCTGCTCCTCCCCTCCTGGACACAGGGTCCCTTCGTTGTGTCCTTTTAAAACGTAGCACTTATGACAAAAGACCTGTTAACTAGAACATGTCTTGCTGCTTAGTAATGTACTTCCCAGGCTCAAATGCTATGCTTGTTTGATGAGTTTCTCTTTATTGCACATAGCTCTCAGTGTCCTGTACCTATTGTCCTATTTCTCATCCTGTATGTGATCATAATCTGTAAACTTGCTTTACTAATGTCTTATGTCATGACGTGGAACCTCTGTAAAAGAGCCTCTAGCTTAAAGGTTTATTCAAGATTTCAAATAAATAAATATATAAAATAATAGAACTTTTAGTTCCCGCTATAATGCCTGCCTCCTAAGTAAAGTCAGTATTCCTAAAATACAAAACAACTTACATGAGAATCTATTGAACCTTTTTAACTTTTACACAATACCATGTCCAGTTTCTCTGATGCTAAATTGACCTGATTTGAATTATGTGATTATATGGATATTAAGAAGCCACTGTTTCAGATACTTTTCAGTGGAAGAATATTCTCACTAAGAATTCCCACAGTCACTGGGTTACAGTCATATTCTGGCAATATTTCCAAATTAGCCTCAGACAATTTTCATGATAACTTCAGCAAATGTGATGGTTGATCTTGAAGTTCTGCATTTGACACAACTTCTCTTGCTGTGTATCCAACCAAATGGTTCTTACTTAGGTAGTAAGCATGGATGTGTACCAAAGGCACATCTAGCCCTTCCTCCCCCATTATACAGTGGACATACACTTGTATTCCCATGTGTCCATTACTGCATCAAGCTGCTTTTTAAAGATGTGTATGGTTGGCTAATCCACAAGAGGCTGGTACAAATTATTCCAGTACTTCACAACGCTGTGTGTATAAAATAATCCTCTTTTATTTGTTTTGTAGTATTTCCCCAGTAACTGTTTATTGTGAAATCTGGTGTTGTACCAGTATCCTTGAAGACAAAACAGAGGTAAAACATTAGTTTCTCATTTTTAATCAGATTGCAAAGAACAATTAGGTATCCCCATAAAAGACTTCTTTTTTAGACTGTGCAATCCCAGTTGTGTCAGTCTGGCTTTGTAGTCCAGGCTGTTACATTCATGTACGATGGCAGTTGGGGTTCAATGCCAAGAAGTGCAAAGTTATGCCCTTCGGAGCCAGGAACCAGGGGAGGGATTATAACTTGAATTGGGTAGAGTTGGGAAGCGCCACAGAGGAGAAGGACCTAGGAATGATCATTAAGGGTAAGATGAGCAACTCTGCTCTGTGAAAGAAGACGGTAGCAAAAGCCAGCAAAATGCTTGGGTGTATTGCAAGAGGGATCTCCTCCAGTAGGAGGGAGGTTATCCTGCCCCTGAATAGGTCACTGGTTAGGCCCCACCTGGAGTACTGCATGCAGTACTGGCACCCATTCCAGAAGAAGGACATCAGATTGTTGGAGGGGGTGCATCTAAGAGCCACAAAGATGATCCAGGGTTTGAAGAGCGAGCCCTATGAGGACAGGCTGGCAGAGTTCAATACGTATTCACTTGAGAGGAGGGATAGAGGGGATATGATGAAGACCTTTAAGTATCTGAAGGGGATAAACAAGACCAACACAGAAGGGAGTTTTCAGTAGATAAGGGGAAGGGATATGAGAGGGCATGGTCTGAGATTGGAGGGAGAAGATTCAAGACAGAGTTGAAAAGACATTTTTTCACAGAAAGAGTGCTGGACAAATGGAAAAACTTACCAGATGAGGCTGTGTCCTGTAAGATGGTGGGCAGTTTCAAGAGGAGTTGAGACAGGGTAAGGGTAAGGAATACTGGGAAGTGGGGTGGAAGGGACAGCTGTGTGATGAGGGGCTAGATGCACACTCAAGCAGACTTGATAGACCATGAGGCTTCTTTCTGCTGGTGTGTTCGCATGTTTGTATGATTTTTGTAAAGTGCCTCTGCACTTTTTCAACATGCTGTATGTCCACCCTAAGATATGGTGACCAAATGCATAAATGATTTAAATGTCTGCATACAATTCTGGCATCGCTCAGCTGGAACATAACTGAGAATAAACCACTTACATATAAAGACTGAGCCTGATAACAATGGAGAACAATGGGCAGGATTTTCTAAAGGCTTAGATTGCCTCAAGCCACAGGTGCGCTGATGATAAAGCACACAGGGATTGTAGCTATACAATGAGAGTTTCTATCTCATGTGGCAATTGTCACACGTTAGACCAACTTTTTCTGGTCTAACTTATGACAATCCTGGAGTCCTTTTTTATGGAGCTTGCACCAGATTTTTGGTGCAACTTGTCTTAAAATTGTGAATACTGTCACAACTGCACCAGCGATTGTAGAATCAAGTGCAGTTGCTGTTATGGGGTTGGCACACTGCCAGAAGTGTTATGGTGCAGGGCTTGGCACATCCCCTGAGCCACACTTTGAAAATCCTGCCCAATGTTTCCCTCTGAACATAGACAGATTCTCCAATTTGGAGCATGCCCTTTCATCATGAGGGTCCTTCAACTGGGCTTGTATATACCACACTCTCCTTCCTCAGTCAGGCAGCACAAATTCCAAAAAAAATCTATGAAGCTGTTCTAATAAACAGTAGTGAGAGAAGTTCTCTTGCTGAATGAGGTGTTACAGAAGATGACTCACTTGTTAAAGGTGATTATAGGAGCACCTTACACAGCCATCCAAAGTCATCACAAGTGGGTTATAGATGCGTCCTCTGATAGTCTGATGCACAAACTGAAACTTTGAATCTGATCCTGTCTCTGTCCCTTTCTACTGGATCTTCCTCAGTATAAGACTTCCAAAGCTACTCCTCCTAGAAACAAGTTAATGATCTCACAAAAGAAAACAAGCATAATGGAATAAAACAAAATACCAGTGGAGGCAAGTATAGATGGATTCAGTGAAATTTATCATCAACACCATTAAGGCACACTTTGTGAACTTAGAAACACCTTACTGAATTAAGAAAACACATATTAGAATGACAGGAGACTAAATAGGTAACCACTCTGTTATAATGGAAAGGCACATGCCTGTTGTTATGTGGGGGAAGAGCTTCTCCCTCACATCCTACATAATGCATCAGGCTCCACTGCTCTGCTTAGAGCGAGTCGCACTCACTGCTCTCGCTCCCTGCTGTGTGATGGCGCTGGCTCCTTTCTTCCCCTTCTGTGCTCCCCCCCCCGCCTTTCCATGCTCTTCCCTGCCTCTTGGCCTTGTGTCCTGTCACCTCATTCATTTTGTGTTCCCCTTTCTTCCCCCATTCCGTACTTTGCTGTGTGTCCTTTATTGGGGATTTTCTTGCTCCTTCTCCAGTGCCACACTGCAACATCGCTAGTTCGTGCCATCCGCCTGCACCCTGGCTCCTCATGGTCTACCAGCTGGCTCTCCATTTGGCTCCTCTGGCCATCAGTGTCCTACAGCTCTTCCTTGCCAGTGTGGCTTGCTGCCACTAATGCTCCTTTGTCCGCTCCTGCACAGCTTCTCCTGGGCCAGGAACATTTCAGGCTTACGTGCCCTGATGATGTGCGTCTAGCACCACTGCCACTGTGCTACCATACTCCGCCCTTCTGCAGCTTGTCGGGGAGGGAATCTCTCATGTCTCTCCTGGTGCTGATGCCTGCTGCTTGCACAGCTGTGCTGCTTGTTGCTTACAGTCTGCTTGTCCGGGGAATACTCCTGTCTTCCTAACCTGCCAGTGCTCCATATGCTGCCTCACCACTTATCTCATGAGCCACCTTGTATCCTGGACCGGCACTTGCAAGCACTGGAGACTGTCAGACCTCGCAAGACTTATACTTCATTGTGCGGTTGTTGCTTGTGCCTTCTATAAGACCCTCAACCTTCTTGCAGCTTGCCCTGCATTTGAACTACTCAGTGCTTGCTTGTGCATGCCATAACAGACATGATATGAGCAGTAAATGAAGACATACATTTATATCACTGTGTGCATGGGCCTTGATGGTATGCAGTCAGCCCTTTATTGTTGTCGCCCAAATTGCAGGAGTCTGATGCTAAATTGACTCAGTTTACTAAGTCTTATTCAATGTATTGCTCAGTCTGGTAAGATATATTATCTAGCTGGGATGATCATCTTTGGCATCATATGTTCAGGTCTGCCTATTGCTCTACTGTGTTACTCTTGCTTCTGATTCCTGCCTACCTTCACCACCTCGGCTTCAGCCTCTGGGACATTTGCTGCTCCAGGCAGCCCTCCGTGGCTGCATTCCCGGTCCTGCTAGCCTTCACAGAGGCTGGCTTGGCCATTTCCTATCCCTTTCACTGGTCCTACGTGGGGTCCAGCTGTTCTCATTGGCCATGCGGGGGCCTAGCCTTTAGCCTGCTTCACCCAACATCGGGGTCTGAGGGTTCGACTATTCTACCCTATGCCTGCCTCACCCTGCATTGGGGCCTGGAGGTTTGACTCTTTCTACCCTACACCTGCCTCACCCAGCATCGGGGCCTGGAGGTTCAATTTCTACTACACCTGCCTCACCCAGCTTCAGGGCCTGGAAGTTTGAACTTTTGTACACTACACCTGCTTCGCCCAGCTCAGGGCATGGAAGTGCTGGATGATTGGAGGATTTCAGAGCTTTTTGGCCTATTGTCCATTTACTGCTTCACCCACTCAGGATCAAGGGTTCCTTTGCTCTACTTTCTTCAGCTGCCCGACTTGCATCCAGTTTACTCGGCTGGTCTCCAATGGCTTATGCTCCATCACTTCATCTATTGGAACTTGGATCATCGCTTCCAGTTTGCCTGTGCCTTCCACTGGATTCCTGATGACCTCTGTCAATGTTTATCCTGGACTTTGACTTCGGTCTGGGACTTTGCTCAGGATCTGTTACCATCTTCGCTGGACGTTCAAAATCGTTCCTGGATTCCGTGTTCTTTCCACCTTTGTATCTTCTTCTTTGAGGTTTCAGAGTAGCCAATTATATATTGCTCATTAGGTTTATTCTCCTTTACTATGACCAGAAGTATGGGCAGGTCAGTAGCCATGGGTAATCAGAGGTTTCCCCCCAATTTTTTTTTCCTGTCCTTCGTTCTACTGGCCACACTCTCCAGAGTTGGAGGAGGTAATCGTACCTGCAATCATCATTTCATTTGGGGGTCTCATCCTACTCAACTAAGCATCCTTCCTAAGGTGGGATACACAGAAAGGCCAAAACAATAAGTCGTTACAAGTTACTCATCAGTCAAGCACCTAAGCACTATGCATATACTATCCAGCTCATATGTAGTACAATCACTGACTTGCTCATTTCTATGCTGCAGTATCTAAGCACTAAATATTTCATACAACTTATACCTTGCAGGCATTGTCCCACCTACTGGTCTGGCATATGCATCCAAGCACAACTTACATCATTCAGCTCTACTGTATGCAGCACAAGCATTGAGCTATGAACCACACATAATGTAAAGATATGAAATACATAGTGTTAAGCTATCACATTCATCTGAATTAACATGCTCACATATCAAAAGCCATATTCCTCAGTGTTGGGAGGGACATGGAGTACTGTAGAAGTTGTTTCTATAATCACCTTTACCAGGCCAGTAAACTTCCATTATACATTGCTCCTTTTACAGCACTCTAAAGTCATCACAAGTGAGTGACCTAAGTAGCAGTGGCAGAAGAAAACTGAGTGGGAGAAAGAGGAAGTGGCTTAAAAATTGACTGTAGAATCACAAATCAATTTTGCTTAGCTATAGTCCCATGTATCAAGTCTGTAGTGTTGAGAGAATGTGTGCATGGATGACCAGGTGGCCCAGAACAGATGTCTGTGATTGCGGCTGAATTTCTTTCTGCCCAGCATGTGGCCACTGCTTTGGAAGAATGTGCCTTCACTTGTAGGGGAGGCAGGGTGGTTGCTTTGTAGACCTCTGAAATGGTCAATTTCCACTATCTGGCAATGGTGGACCTGGAAGAGGGGAATCCCTGCTTAGGCTCAGGGAGCAGGAGACAGAGTCTCTCAGGCTTTTTGAAGGAGACTGTTCTGTACAGATAAATCTTAAAAATCCTAATGACATCCAAGTTCAGGAGAGTATCCCTGTAAGCATCACTTGGTCCTCAATCAAAGGAAGGAAGTGAGATCTTTTGGGCCGATGGAAGACAAAAGACACCTTCGGTAAAAGAGAGGGAACAGTCATGAGAATTACTCCACTTTTGTGAAATGTCAAAAAAGGGTCAGTACAAGGTAATGCCTGTAGCTCTCTCATTCTATTGGCTGAGCAAATGACAATCAGAAATACAATCGTGAGAGGAAAATATATAGTGAAACTGAATCCAGAGGTTCTGATGTTCTGGTTAAGGAATCAAGTCTAATTCTCAGCTGCCATGTTGTGACGGTAGTTTTTTTTTTTTTCCCAGGTCAAATACTGTCTGTGGCTTTGAAGAAAGTAAGGCACCTGTGGGTGCGCTCCAAGAGGTGACCCATTCATTTTCCCTCATATTGCTCCAGTTGCAGCATCTTGTACCTGTAGGGTTGCTGTGGTCTGTCCTTTGCCAAATTCACCTTCTAAAAATTCCAAAAGGCATTTGGATTGACACCATCTAGTGAATATAGACCAATGCCTGTTGCAGTTGAAGTTTGTTGATTATCTACTAGACTATAACATTGTATTCACCACCTTGTGTGAAAGTTCTGATGCTAGTAGTTTTCCCCTCTGAGCAGCCATGACCTCAGCCTGAGGGTGTACATTGCTGGATATAGGATTGGTTCCTGTGACATGAGATTCTGTTAAGTCAGTAGGGGTATTTGTTTGTTTTTCAACATCTGTATTACTGATGCAAAACACATTCGCCTTGGCCAATCTGAAACTATGAGGACCGCTGTGCTCTTGAAGTACTGGATTTTTGGAACTACTCATGCTACAAAGGAGATTGCAGAAAGACATACAGTATGCCCATTTGACTGCCATGGAGTCTACTCATGCCGTTTCATGCTCCTTGTATTTATAGAAGAACTTTGTGACTTGCCTGTTTGTTATTGTGATCATGAGATCTAGTTGAAAAGGTTCCCACTGAGCCTGAATATTCTGAAATACTCTTTGGTTAAGCTGCCACTCCTCTGGGTCGAGTGTCTGCCTGCTGATCCAATCTGCTTGTGTGTTTAATTCTTATGCTAGGTAGATTGCTCATGGACTCACTAGGCAACCTCTGCACATGTTCAGAGACTGATTGCCTCTCTGGCCATCTGCTACTCTTTGTTTCACCTTGTTTGATTATGTATGACATTGCCACATTGTTTGTCTGCTCATATTCTGATGTGGCATCTCTTTTCTACCACCAAATTGATAGCTTTAGGTATTGTGGGAGTGACAGTTTTTTGTTTTGATTGTTCTGTAAGGCATGGTCTCAGTTCTTGAGGATAAATTTTTGTTGTGGTCTCTTATGTAGTTATGTCCAGTTGTAGAGGTCTAAACAGGAAGTCGTGAGTCCTAGTAGCTGCATCAGATCCCAGATCATAGAGAGTCTGCAAGACAGGATTACATTGCAATGTCACTTTAGACTGAGGATGCGGTTGTTTGAGGGTCACACTACTCCTTATTTTGTCTCAAATATGGTTCCTAGGTGTGCGTAGTGTCAGTGAGGGGTTGAGGTTGCTCTTGGTTCTGTTTAAAATCCAACCATGATGGGAGAGTATTTTCTGTGTTCTTTGCATCACGTTTAATGGTAACTCAAGGGATTTGGCCCTAAATCAGCCAATTGTCCCGGTACTGGATGATATATATATTCCTTCCCTTCATAGATTTGCTGCCACAGCTGCCATAACCTATGTGAAGAACAGTGGGGCCAGTACAAGAAAGAAGGAAGAGAGACAAAATTTTAACACCAGGGAAATGTACTGAATTTACTGTATCAAATGGCAGTTGTTTTTCCGGGGCAGCTCATTTGATAGCGGTGAGTTGCTGGAGATTAGGACGTTCAATGCTGGAGCTGAAGATTCAGGCCTGAGCACTAGCCACACCTCCACCATCACACGTACACATTTTAAAAAAAGCATAAGCCTTCTCTGAGGTGCTGAGTGAAGGGATTTGTTTGGCACACTTGCAATCCAGGTTCACACCCTAAGCCCGGGTGTCAGCAGTGGAGGCTGGCAGGGAGGGACTCAAGAGATTCCACTGGATGCTTGCCTCCTGGGGGGAGGTGGGCAGGGCCTTGACACCTGGCAGTGGACTGGTGGACGTGCAAGGTGGCGTGCAGCATTGACACACACCCACACGTTCCCACCTCAGGTAGCCATCTCATTCAGGCCCAATTAGGGTGGTGGGTGGGAGGGCCAAAAAAAGTGAAATTAATTGCCACCTGTGCCGGCCTGATGATGGCAGCCTGTTTCCCCTTGCCATGAAGCCGGGAAGCCCCTGAGCTGCACCTCTTCCCTACGTAGATGCAAGTAAGTGCCTAGGGGCACTTCAATCTTCCCTCCCAGTTGCACTCATGGGTAGGAGAGCCCCCCAACAAAAGGATGCATCAGGTCAGTCAGGACAGCAGGAGGCAGTGGTTGGTGGAACAGAGAGAAGCAGCAGAGGTAAGAGTTGGCCACCCAAAGTAGTGGGCTGCCTGGTTGGTAGGGGTAAAACAGAGCATGCAAGAAAAAGGCATAAATGACCAGTTGCTTATTAAATTTTATATGTTTATTATTAGAACAAATGGCAATTTCTCCTGAAGAAGCCTGTTACAACTAGGCAAAACATTGAGGAACTATGCCTAAATAGAAGACATTGAAACAAGCATCTATTGGAAGTTACAGAGCTTTTTAATGTATGATCCCCCCCCCACCCCACCACCACCACCACTACCACCACCACCATTTCCTTTGTTTTGGACAGCTGGAAAACTTCTTTGGTAGCAGAATGAAGGTGGAATAAACTCCTGCCTGTTGCTTGTGCCACAACACTGGCAGTATAGTGTCATCTTCTAGAAGGTGGTTCAGCAGTGTTCTCACTGGGGGGTAGTGATTTGGCCAGAGAGACATGTAACTGTATGAATCTGTTGTTTCTGGTTACTTGACTGAATTCAGTAGTGCATGTCTTTGAACTCACTTCCAGTACCCATTTGTCTTTCACTGTCCCAGGTTTGGGGGAAAAAATTGCAGTCCTTCCCATCACTACATGACCTGAGTGTTGAGCCCTCATTGTCTCCTGCCTGAAATCCTCAGTTGCCATTACTGGGTAAGAAACCACTCCTGTTTGTGGTTCAGCAGCCCCAGTTTCTGTTGTTTGCAAAAATTCCTCTGCAACTGAAAAAGTTGAATTCATTATGGCCCTAACTGTGGCCCAATATATAATGTCCACTGCCTGACAGACCCCCAAAATGACTGTTGACAGGAAGAGAAACTCAAAATGACATCCATTAAGCAAAACCCAATCCAAGGCACAACAGCACAGGGTCTGCAACATGGCTGGCAAGAGTAGCGTGGTAACACGAGATCTCGAGGCAACATAAAAGGCCTCCACAAGGAAACTAATGGACCTTAAGATGGATGCTGAGATCTGAAGCCAACAAGATCTCAGCCCCAGAGAAAATAGCTGAAGCTAAATAACATTGTCTCACCTAAGATGGCTGCCATGATAGGATGTCTCATGGGATTTCAGCACTATTGACATAAGCATGATCATAACCTTACATCCCACATGCTCAGTCCAAAATATGCAAAACTGAGGCCAAAACAAAACACAGAGGTAAAATGGTAATGCCAGGGAGAAGGAGCACATAAAGAGAATGCCTCTCTTTCAAATTGGACTACTACCACTGCTTGCGATGAACAACTGCTCAATGTCCAGCTACCAGCATACGTCTTCAGTGTCAATCTTTGGCACCAGAAAATCGAGGAGCTAACCCAAACCAAAAGTGTAAGTCAAAACAAATAACTGAAAGTGCAACTGGTGGAGTGTGTTCTGAGCTTGGGAGCAGCTGAATTCAAACTCCAAAGCAGAGCACACTATAATGTTAGCTCTTGAAAATTAGGTGAGGAGCCTCTGAGCTGTGGCTTAAAGGGGAACCACTCAGGACTCACAACCTGAAATCATCTGTTATATGGAGTCATCAGGTGAAAATCACATAAGCAAGCAAGGTTGAGATTCAGCATGCACAGAATTACTACAGTCAACCTGAAACCACTTCAAAAAGATACGGAGCACCCAGTAAATTGAGATGACAGCTGACTGTAAGAAAATGAACATACTCCTAGTTAAACCAGCTAGAAATCCGCTTAAAGAAAACCCTCCATAACAAGCAAAACTCAGCTAGGCTTTAGGCAAGCAACACGAAGAGTAGCAGATAAAGGAGAGCACATTACATGAAACACAAACGATAACTGAGACAAGACTGGACCCCACCCTGAAGGCCTAAAGGGAAGGGGATCCATGCACCAATAAAAAAAATGAAAAGAAATCATTTAAATTCAATCTCAAAACATCCAGAAAAGAGTCTCAGTCAAAAGTATAAATATAGCCAAATAGTGAAAAAAAGAAATAAAAAATAAAAACAAACATGCTGTGAAAAAATTATTTTGTACATAAGCAGGGTAAAAGACAGAGTGCAAGAATAATGAACTAGTATCTGTCCCCGAGAAGAATGTTCAACTACTGAGTTGGTGACCAGCAATGCCAACACAAAATGTCCCCTTAGTACTATCCCAGCCAAACATGATAACAGTCTCACAAAATGGCCACCGAGATTTCACACTGTCATAAGATCTGTGCACCTAGATAGTGCCACTCAATAATATTCTCTTCTAAGGTGGCTGCCAAGAACTGGTATGTTGCAAGATCTCAGCACCATGTTGAAAATTAATATGTGCCAGTCCCCACTAAGATGGTGGCCAAGATCTCAAGTGTTGTGAGTCCTGAGCCAAAGTGGGTAATTTCCAACAATAGTAAGTTCTCTTACATAAGACAGAGCTTGCAAAATGGCTGCTGACATCCCATAACTCGCAAGAATTTTGCAAGGGAAGACAGTCATGTTGGCAGTCACACAGCCTCAGGCAACAAGGCTGACCCACAAAATGAAAGAGAAAATGGAAGGAAGACTGTAGTCTTCTTGTGAATCCATGCCCCAACCAGTTCAGTGAGTGGATTTAGCACGCTAGTGTAAGTGCTAGGGAGTGACCAGGAATGGCCAGGAATGCAGGCTCTGTTGTGTTGCCAGGCCTGCAGAATGGATTGGTGTACATGTAACAGCACCTGGAACCCCTTAGCATTAGCCAGAAGACAGATGATCCAGTACCCAGTATCATCTAGCTAATGTAGGTGTCAGGCATAGGAGAACAGATAAAAAAAACTCATGATATAGGCAACACCATCTGACTGACTGCCATTCAACAGGTAAGCAACATGCAAACTTCATATTGAGGATACGGCACTAGACACACAAGGTACCTGGTGTTTTCAAGAGAAGCAGGGTAGAAAAAGAGTTTTGGAGGGGAGTCAAATGTACAGCTGGTGGATGGAAAACCCACCACTCTGGGTTGGGGGAAAAAACTGAAAGCACACAGCGGTACTGGAAATTGCTTAGCAAAAGATGCACAAGACACGAGCAAACTGCCAAGGGCAAGCAAGTTTAGAAGTTAGTGAGAAACCAGGGAAAAAGATGACAAAAAGTAGCCTTAACCACCATTAAACCCCAGAAAAAGAAGCTGACAAACCAGAATGTTTAACAAGATGTGAACACACCCGTAACCTAGAAACATGGGAAAACAAACTTCCTGGCTAGATGAAGGGGGCAGCTCCTTTCAGAGAGAACTCGAGAAAAAGAAAGTAAAAAAAAACATTATTTCAGCCAATAGAAAGTGGGCAACAATGAAAAAATCAGAAGTATCCCAGAAAAGGGAGACAGAAAGGCAATTAAGCATTTAAGAAAGCTAAACATTTCTTATTCTTATTTAAAGAAGAGGCAAATACCAAAAAAAAAACTGTAATACAGAAGCCTAGGAAAGCAAACTGTGCTGGCTGGGGGGAGGTTGGGCAGTTCCACCAACAGGCTGCTCAAGACAAAGACAGTTAAAAAGACATTATTTCAACCAACAGAGAGTGGCCAACACAAAAAAAAACACAAAACCAAAAACAAAACAGCAATTTTTGAGATAGGTAACATAAAAAAGCAATTAAAAATTGAAGGAAGCTAATTTCTTAGTCTTAGGAATAGGCAATTGGCATGGAGCTCAAATGGATGCAAGCACAAGAGAGAGATGCACAAACTAAACTGAAGAAGATCCAGCAGGAATGGCTGGAGACAGTATCAAATTCAGAGTTTCAGTTTGTGCACAGCCTGTCTGAGGATGCATCTATAATGTACTTGTGATCACTTTGAGTTGCTGTAAAAGGTGTGATATATAATTGGGTATTTAAAAAGAACACGTTAAACTTATTAGACTCCAGACAATCCCAATACACTTTTGCATCTCCTCATTCAATGCTTTGACAGGTGTCTCAGCCAGTCACTGGAGGAGGGTGATGGGGAGACATTGCAACATGGGTCAATTAATATTAAGAGCACTTTCCCATGCATTTTAATCTCTAGCCCTTATTAACATGGTAAGAAGCCTTACCTCCCCCAGAGCTGGACCAGATATAAACTATCATTTTTAGAGCCATTGTTTATGGAAGGGTATTTGTTGAGCCAAGCCCCTGATTTGTTCCTCTTCCTTGACTTCAGAGCCACACTAGCACCAATAATGATGTATTACATGGAGATTGTGGGGATGCGCTCCATAGATTACTATAGGGGGCTGACTTTTACTTCTTTTTTTGTAATAGTTCAGTGGCCCAATTTGGATAAAACAAGGCCTCCACTCAACTAACAAAGCTCTTGTTAGTTGAGTGGTGGCCTTGCTTTATCCTAATTAGAACCCTGAACTATTAAAAAAAGAAGTAAAAGTTAGCCACTACATGCCCCCAGCACTCTCCTTATAATTACATCACAAAACATGCTAGCACGGAGTCTGCGCTGAAGACAAGGATGTGGAAGGGATTAGCAGCTCAACTCAATGGAGCCAGAATATCATCCCTTCCCTTCCATAAACCATGGCTCTAAAAATTGCACTTTCCATATAGAGCAACACTGGGGGAGGTAAGTCTTCATACTTACTAGCCTTGGGTATGCCAGTAAAGGAGCTGTTTATATGCATAAATATACTGACTCCCTACTGATGAAAGCTGCCCCATTATTTGTGATCTTTCTCTGAGGCAATCACTGTGTTGCAAATATCTGGTATAATATGCCTACAGCAATGTGGAAGGAGGCCATGCTAGCTGTCCTGACTTCCAGCATCTTTGAATAGGCACTAGTGCCAACTAGATACATCTTTCTTACAAAGAATTCAACATAGTACTTATCTAGTCAAACCCAGAGTCATCAAGGCCACTTACAGAATAGTGAAGAAACACCTAAGGGGACTTACTATTGTTCTCCAAAATTCTGAAATCCATCTGATTAGCTTCTAATTCAGGTCCATTTGTGGTGGTCACCAAATGACGGTATGATCCAAGCTTTCATATGTGTGTGTTTTGGGTGACAAAATCTTGATCTTATATAGACTGTACTTTCCAGGGGATGAACAACTACACAAAGAATTTTTTTTAGATACATTAGAGAGATGAGAAAAAACAGGAGTAGGATTGTGAGACTAAAAAGGGAAGAGAGGGCTTAGGAGAAGAGGACCAGGAAAAAGCAGAAATCCTGAACAAATATTTTTGCTAAGTGTTCATGGTAGAAGGGGACAGGAAGGGATCACAGCTAGGTGTAAGGAGTACTAAGGGGAGGAGTGCAGATACCAGTCTATTCACAGTAGAGGGAGTCCTAAAGGGATAAAAAAATGAAAATAGATGAAGCAATGGGGCTGTACAGAATACATCCCAGAATTCTTTTTTTTTCTTTCTTTTACCCTCCTCCCCTCCCCCAAGCTCCGCTTCTTCGGGATTCCGCAATGGAGTCCTGCCCCTGCTTCTGCCACCTACCTGTGCCTTCTGTGAACCCCCATGTAGCCTCAGTTTACCCCTTGGGTGGGGACAAGGTGGGGCCCTTACCCTGAGTTTCACCTGTTTTGTCAGGCTCTGGGATCGGCCAGGCAGGCAGGAGCCATGAGGGGTCTGCTCTGGAGCTCTGTCTACCCAGAGCCTGGAGAGTTTTTTCCTCAGTTTTTCTGTGGACATTGCATGAACCCTGACATCAAGGCGCATAGCACTGACATCCATGATGTCCTCCCCTTGCTGCATCTTGGGGCATGCTGTGCCCCAGATCTCCACCCGGGGCCAGTCTTGCACTGGGATGTTGGCTCTGCCTCCCTCCCTGGAGAAGGCAAGCTGTTCTGGGGATGCTCAAGCCTTCTCCCCAGGCTGGCACTCCAGCTCCCGGGCTTGTTCCCAAACCCAGATCATTGGCTTCGCAAGTGGAAATCCAACCACTGCACTGGCAGGCCGGCCTACAGCCCAGAATTCTAAAGGAAATCAGAAAAGAGGTAGCAGGATCACTGACAGCCTTGTTCAACAAATCATTAGAAATGAGTGTGGTTCCAGCAAACTAGAAGACGGTGAATGTTGTCCCTCTCCATAAGAGAGGGACCAAGGAGGAGGCTGGTAACAATAGGCCAGTCAGCCTAACCTTGGTGGTAGGAAAATTGATGGAATCATTACTCAAGGAAAGGATTGTAGCATTCCTTGAATCCAGTGGAAAACAGGATCTGAGACAGCATGGTTTCATGGCAGGCAGGTCTCGCCAAACAAACCTGATAGATTTTTTTGGCTGGGTGGCAAAGGAGATTGATCAGGGAGGGGAGGTAAATGTGGACTACCTGGATTTTAACAAGGCCTTTGATATCATCTCGCATAAAAGGCTAATAAATTGAGCAGCCTGGGAGTCAGATTCGGGGTGGTTAACAGGGTTAGAAATTGGCAGAGCAGTATGACACAAAGGGTGGTAGTGAATGGAGATCAGACTGTGGAAAGGGAGCCGACCAGTGTGGTGCCTCAGAGACTGGTGCTAGGCACAGTCCTCTTTAACGTCTTCATAAGTGACATTGTAGAGGGGCTGGAGGGGATGGTATGCCTCTTTGCAGACAACACAAAGCTCTGCAATAGGGTAGTCACATTGGGGGGGGGTGGAAAGAATGAGAAGGGACCTGGGCAAGCTGGAGGATTGGACAAATGCATGGCAGTTGAGGTTCAATGCAAAGAAGTGTAAAATTATGTACATAGGTCACGGAAACCCAAGAGAGGAGTACTCAATGGGGAAGAGGTACTCTCAGCCACCAAACAAGAGAGGGATCTAGGAATAATTATGTCTGAGGACCTAAAGGTGGGTGGACAATGTAAAAAGGCAATTAGAAGGGCCAGTGGAATGTTGGGCTGCATACGGAGAGGTATCACAAGCAGAAAAAAAAAAGATAGAGATGCCACTATACAGATCATTAGTGAGACCTCATCTGGAGTACAGTGTCTAGTTTTGGAGGCTGCACATCAGGAAGGAAATAGAGTTGAGGCAGTCCAAAGAAGGGCTACAAAAATGATAGAGAAGTCACTTGAGGAGAGGCTGAAAGACATCGATATGTATTCTCTTGAGATGCGAAGAGAGAGGAAGGACATGATAGAAATGAATAAATACCTTAAGGGATCAATAAGGGATGAATAAGGTACAAAAGGGTAGCATATTTCAGAAAGAAGATGTACAAGAACCAGGGGACATGAGATGAAGTTGGAGGGAGGAAGAATCAGGGATAATGTGAGGAAGCATTTTTTTACAGAGAGGGTAGTGGATGCTTGGAACAACCTCCCGGCAGGGGTGGTACAGGCATAAATTGTGGAGGAATTTAAAAATACATGGGACACACACAAGGGAACCCTAGGAAAAGGGAAGAGTAGGAAAGCCACAGATCAACTACAGTCTGCAACATAAGTTAAAGGTAAAAAAAAAAATGGGCAGACTAGAAGGCCCAGGAGGTCTTCATCTGCCAACAAATTCTATGCATCTAAGTGTCTAAGCACCTTACAAAACAATTTTTTTTTATTTATTTACTTTATTTCTGCTCAAGATGAAGTATTAGAAATATTTCATATTATCAGCCTTGTCTGCAGGGGTGTGCATGTGTGTATACGGAGCAGGATAGGATAGTGAAAGTGCTGATTACTATTTAAACCATGTTAATCTTCTTCAGCCTTACCTTGGGCAGGGGATCAGGATGGATACAGAAAGTACTGACTGATATTTTAAAGAAGTTAATGTGCTGGTAGATTAGTGAATAGAGGATCATTTGGCCAGAACAATGCCCTGGAATTTTTTAATTCCACCCAGACATCCACCAGAACAGGCAGATGGGAAATCCTTTTAATATCTCGCCTGATCTTAGATATTATACTAAGTTTATTTTCCTTATTAGGCACGGGTGCATAAGATCTATAAAAATAATGTCATACATTCTTGTTATCAAATGACCTCTACAGTTTAAAGTTGGAATTTGATTAACAGTCAGAGGAGTAATGTAGGATTTTTAAGGTCATAAGGGACTCTAGATGTATCAGACCCCTCCCCCCCAACACACACACACACTTTATGTGCAGGGACGAAGTATGTATGCTGTGAAAACATTTACTAATGTATAGGTGTTCCTTGCCTCCAAGGGACTGCAAGACCACAATCTGAAAAATTGTAACAATATTATTTGTTTAAAAACAGAAATTCTTTAGGTGCTACTGCATCAGACTCTGTTTCTGTTGAACTTTCTGCCATGTTAGTGAGTTTGTTACCTGTGGAAAACTGAACACATGTAAGGGAAAGTAGAGCAGAGCAGTGGCAGATCTAGGATTTTACAATGGGGTGGTGGGGCGGTGTGCATTCAAGAGATGCAATGTTTGTAATGTTGTTTTAATCCTTTATAGTGTCTGCTATAATACTTTTCATTACATTTTTTCACAGAAAATACAAATGTAACCTATAGTTTTGAATATAAAGTTTTGTACAATCATTAAATAATGCAGCAGCAGCAAGCAAGTAAGTTACAATGGGGTAACTGCACCCATTGCCTGCCCCGGATCCACTACTGGAGGAAAGACACCACAGACTGTTTGGGCACTGATCTCTGCTAAACATAGACATCCCTCTGAAATTTTGGAGCAAGTCCACATTTTAGTCTTTGGATCTCCACAAAGTCCTTTGTAAAGTGGCAGTGGTGATGAATGTGTTAGTCTATACAGAGATTATGGTGTTAACCACTGTGAAAGCAGGGCTACTACAAGTTGTTCTTCACCTAGGGATGCTGCAATTCATACTTCTAGCGTCATACGGAAAAAGTACAGGAAGTGGGCTGATTCTCAACAGAAATATTCTGTTACGAAGAAAAAACATACAAGAAAACATCTGGAACCCCCTGCCCCCCATAAAAAAAATAGTTAAGGAGGGAAAAGGGATGACACACAAACTCCTGATGAAGGGCTGTCTTCTGTACATACAGTACTATACAATGGATGTGGCAATTTTTCAAATCCTTAAAAGATGTGAAAAAGCTACAATCAAAGGTTGACTGAGACTATACTCCATTAGAGAGTGAGGATGTGAAAGATGTTGTTGTAAATCTTATGTCCATTGAAGACTTTTCATCTTATTTATAATTTCTTAGACAATGCCATACAAAAGAAACACAGGCTGATGAAGAGGAAGTTCAATTCAAAAGTATGCTGAGAATAATTTCTGCAAAGAAAGTTATATTCCAAATTCATAAGGCTTTTTTAAAGAAGAACAAGAAATATTTAAGAAACTCCATCTACATTGTTGCCTTTTGATAAATGATTGATAAAAAGCATTTTGTTCAGCAAGAGGGTTCAGAATGTATGTATTCAGACTCAGATCCCAAGGGCTTAATCCAAGATGCTGCATATAAAAAAAAATCCTAAAAATAATTTCAGCATGCTGACCTCTGATAAATATTAAAAAACAGACAATTTGGGTAAAATGCTATTCTATGTTAACCAAAACTTTTACCTTAAACTTTTAGACAATACAACTTGGGATTTTAAGAAAGTGGTGGCAGGGTGAGCCATATTACCTATTTTACTGCTGATACAGTCTGGTGAGGCTGTCCTGTAAGAGTGTGGTGCTCATTTTTTGGCACAAGGTTTAGTGCCCTGACCTTTTACCCCACTATGAGTTGGACAGCTGATGCTGCTGCCATGTACTGTAGTATTGATGACCACAGATAGTTGGTGATTGCCTGTTTCTTTAAAGGCAGGGCAATCATCACTAGCTAGGAAATAACCACTTTTAGCTGTTTTTATAGTTTTGTTGGAATCACCAAACCAGAAGTCAGGGAGTGTCACTTCCAGTTGGGAGTACTTAAAACAAATGCCTCAGTGACCAGAAGCTGCATTTTAGGAAAGCAGTGGCAGGGTCAGCCACATTACCTATTTTACTGCTGATACAGTCTGGAGAGGCTGTCCAGTATGAGCTGGGTGCTAATTTTCTGGCACAAGGTGTAGTGCTCTGACCTTTGACCCCACTACAAGTGAGACAGCTGCTGCTGCCATGTGCTGCAGTGTTGGTGCCCCTTAAAGCACAGACAGAGGGCAATTAAACACTTTTTAAAAGACAGAGCAATCACCACTAGTTGGGAAGTAACCATTTTTAGCTGTTGTTACAGTTTTGTTGTGATCGCAAAACCGTAAGTCAGGGATCGTCACTTCCAGCTGGGAGCACTTAAAACAAATGCCTCAGTGAGCGGAGGTGACACAGGGAGAGGCCAGTGGCACCTGCCAGCATCAGCCAGGGAAGGAGGCCAGAAATTCTATGTGAGTTAAACTATATACAAGTAGGGAGTTACTACTTTTCTGTTTGTGGTATTAGATAATGAAACTCCAGATCACTCCTGACCGAATGCTGCTGTCTGAAATCCGTGGCATGGCTTGGCTCCTCTGTTGCTGGCTGTGATCACCTCTGAATGTATGGACCGCCACGAACCACTAGGAAATTTCCCTGACTTGGTGCCACTACTCCTTACTGCAGCATGGCTGGGCTCTCAGGAAACCGGCCATGCTTCGGACCTCCAAAATTGTCCCTGACCAGGTGCTTCTTCCCCAAATCCATGCTGCAGCTTGGCTCCTCTGCTGCTGGCTGTGATCACCTCTGACCATTTGGACCTCTATGGACCTCTAGAAAATTGCCCTGACTTGGCACTGCTGCTCCTCACTGTGGCTAGGCTGGGCTCTGAGGCTGTAGGTCATGCTTGGAATCTTCAAGGTTGCCCCTGACTGGGTGCTACTGCCCCAAATCTATGGCATGGCTTGGATCTTCTGCCACCTGCCATGATCACCTCTGGTTGCTTGGACCTCCATGGACCTCTAGGAAATTGCCCTGACTTGGTGCCACTGCTCCTTACAGCTGCACTTATGGGCTCTCAAGCTGCTGGCCATGCTTGGAACCTCTGAGATCACCCCTGACTGGGCACTGCTGCCCAAAACCCACAACATGGCTTGGCTCCTGTGCCACTGGCCGTGATCACCTCTGGCCATTTGGACCTCCACAGACCTCTAGGAAATTGCCCTGACTGGGTGCCGCTGCTCCTTACTGCAGCACTGCTGGGCTCTAAGGCCACTGGCCAAGCTTGGAACGTCTGAGGTACACCAGATTCAAAGCTGCTGTTTTGATTGGCTGCCCTTTTCTAGGAGCAGCCTGTGATTGGCTGGCTCCCCATGTTCACTGCTTTTACTGGCTCGGTCTCTCTTCCTTTATTCTTCAGCTATTACCTTGTTTTTCTGAACCTTACCCACTGTATATTTAAAAGTTTTTTTTTTCTTTCACCCACCCACCCCTGACCCTGGCCTCTATTAAATACACCCTTACTCCTCCCCTCTTTTTGTCTTTTTTTCCTCATTGGTTAGATCTTAAGACATCTTGCTAGTTTTAGGTCTTACATCCCACTACCTCTTATCTAAGCACTGCTCCTTCTACCTACACTTTCATCATTAAATTTGTCTAACATATAATTTACGCTAACATTTCTTTAACTGTATTCTCATGGTTAGCCAGTCTTTGTCCAAACCTGATATTTGACTTCTCTAGTCCTGTTACCTACCCCATCTGTTTAAGAAATGGCCCCTTTTTTCCTTTTTCACTTTTTGCTCACTTTGCTCACTATACCTCCTTTCACCAGGGTGTTCAGTGAATGCTCTCCACTCTCTACCACTTCACTCATTGATAGTCCCCCCCTCAATATCTATGGTACTGCAACAATGAGCTTAGCTATGAATAGCATGTGCGTTACTTTTCATGGAGTACTGTATGCCTGGCTTTTCATGGGACCTCCCTTGAGTACCCCCTCTCTATTTTGCATACCACTTCTTATACCAGGCTTCCTCTTTAATCAAAATAGAGTTAACTGCATGCCCTTGCTATTAAAAGAATGCATGCTTATCAGCAAATACCATAAGGTATTTTTGAAATGGATATTACTCTTATTAAGGCTAATCTCTGGCAATATCCACCATAACCCTGGCCCCACTCATTCAAGCCCTACTCACAAAAGTAGATCTGCTCTACTGACCTTGGCTAGCATCAACATCTGCAGCCTACTTTCAAAAATGGATGCCCTTATCACCTGAGTCATGCAGCACAACCCAGACATCCTATCTGTGGTGGAAATGTGGCTTTCACCCAAAATCCCTGATGCTGCAATTGCGATACCAGGGTACTCTATCTTCAGACAGGATCGACTATTGAAAAAAAGGTGGAGGTTGTGTTCTGTACCTGAAAGAATCCTTAATGGGCCATTCTCTGCCTCTACCTCTTACTGGGATTGACATGTAGGTCCTCACCATTAAGATAATACTTTGCATCAATAATAAGGCTCTAACCATTGCTTCTGTTCATATACCTCCCAAGTTGATGACCTGTGGCCTTAGCCATCTCCTCAAATGCATCTGCAACTTAGGGCACAGTTCTGAAATCATAATGCTAGGGGACTTCAATGTAAACTGGCTCTATCATGATACAAGTTACTGTAAAGACACTTTAGCTGCTGTAAACTTTTTGCAACTAGTTCAGTCCCTGACTAGGACAAACCACCTGACAAGCACTAGTACACTCCTGTACTGGATGCTTACTAACTGTCCTGACCGTATTACTGACACTAAAGTACTTGCTGACTCCCTTAGTGATCATTCTCCCTTCCTGTGTTTCTGATTAAACAAATTCATCAAACCTCCAACCAAAACTTTAGCACTTTCCACTGCTCCTTTCCCCCCAATGTTGCACCTGGAATCAAGCCTTGGTTCTGCATGCCTTTCCTGGTTTCCAAATGTTTAAATAAATAAAAAAATAAAAACAATTAATAGCAGGGTACTGATCTGTGGTTGCCTTGAACTACTAAAAACACTCCTTCGACATCATGGCTGGTCCAGAATAGACACAGCTCCTGATGTGGATACTGCTCTTGATTGTTTCATCTCCTGCTTCAATGCAGCTTGTGATGTTCATGCCCCTTACAAGAAGCAGAAAATCAGAGGTATCAGTAATCCATGGATTACTCCTGATCTTCTAGGACAATTAAAATTGCAAGACCACCGATGGTATCAGGCAAGAGCTACAGGCTGACAAGTTGATATTCAGGCCTACAAATAGGCGAGGAATGCCTGTAACAAAGCAATCCACTCTACAAAAGCCCTAGCCAACTCTTAGAACAATGGAAGGAGATGATGCAGTAACCTTACAGAAGGAAGTAACTGGGAAGGACCCCAAAATTGCACCGTCCATGCTCAATATCGATGGTACAGTTACCCTCGATTCCTTAACCATAGCTAATACTTTCAACTCTTAATTCACAGATATTAGCCACGTTCTCCCCTCAAATTTCTTTGATATTTCCCCAGTTGCTGAACACAATCCTCACCTAGATATGAAACAGGATCATAGTCCATTTTGTTTTAAAGAGGTAACAGAAGTCAAAGCTAAAAAATGCATCCTAAAAGTACTCAGCAAATCTAGATCAAGTGGGGACTCACTGGACCTTAAACTCATTGCCCTTACTCTGGATGAAGTCCTGTACCTCCTGACAAAAAATTTTTAATCATTCTCTCATGTTATCACAATTCCCATTAAAGTGGAAACCAGCAATGGTGACCCCCTTCTTTAAAAGTGGAGACATACAGTAGAACTACATGGTAACTACAAATCCATTTCCATACCCCCCTCCATCCAAGGCTCTCGAAAGAATTGTGGCTGATCAGCTGGGGGATTACCTTGAGAAATATAATCTGAAATGCCCATAACAGCATATCTTTAGAGATGGGGCATAGTACCACCACAGCCCTGCTTGAATTTATGAGCTATATCCACAAGGCGTTGGACAATGATCAGCTTGTTGGTGCCACTTATATTGATTTAAGCAAGGCTTTTGATTCTGTAAACCACTCCTTGCTGATCAAACAACTTAGCAACTTAGGTCTATCTGAGGTCACCACAAATTGGTTTAATAGCTACCTCAGTGACTGCTCACAAACTGTGAAAATTGAAGAAGTCCTCTCCACTAAACTACCTGTTCACTCAGGTGTCCCTCAAGGTTCAATCATTGGTCCGCTCCTCTTCAGCATTTTCATTAACAAGCTCCCATCCACCTGCCAGGACCAGATTCTTTTATATGCTGATGATGTGGTAATCTTTACATGCAACCCCGATCCCTCACTGCTGGAGAACCAGCTGCAGAGTAGCTTTACAAACATTGAGGCCTCGTTAAAAGTCCAGAAACTCATCTTAAACTACACAAAACAACCTTTTTCCTGGCTGCCCTCCCTCATTTGTTCTGCCTCATACTGAACTTCACTAAAATTGTTCTCTGCCTGTTACCTGACTGTAGATGATTGCTTATACCTGTCTGTACCTTGCCTGACAGTTGGACCCAAGCCTTTGTACTTTGCTTCAGCTGGTCCTTCTAGCTTGTATTGTGATTGTACCTTTGTGTAACTTGATGCTAGCCTCTGTACTGTTATTGGTTGTATCTCTGTAACTCTCCCGGGTCGCACCTGAAAATAGGCATGTGACTGTCTAGTGTGCTTACCTGGTAAACAAAAGCTAAATAAATAAATAAAAAATAAAGATAATGTTTTTTTTACAGCTTGCATAGTAAGCACAAAACCAGCAATTAACTATCAAGAATTGCTCAGGTGTAGACCTTGAACAAACACAAATTTTCAAATATTTAGGAGTCACCCTTGACACCACTCTATCTTACACCCATCACATTAACAATGTTGCAAAAGCCGTGAACATCTGTATTGGGCTATTGTTCAAACATAAGCACTGTTTAACACCCAAGGCCCTTAAACTGGCAGTCCAAAGCTTGGTTGTTTGTATTCTCGACTATGGACTTGTGATCCATGGATCTGCTACAGACACTGCCCTACATCACCTTGTGTTAGTTCTTAACAAGGCTTGTCGACTCCTTACTGAGGCTGTTCATCTCTCACACACCTGCGACATCCATGAGCAGGCCAACTGGCTCCAGCTCAAGTGGAGAATCAACTATCAAACATGCTTGATTGCAAAGAAAGTCTCTCTGGGGTTCATGCCCCAAGGGGTTTGGAGGATCCTTAGTCCCTATTACTGCTGCAACTAACCAGAATCTCCAAAATCCAAACATTCCAAGTGCCATGCCGTTTTACCTCCCAAGGTCAGTGGTCATTTGCAATCAGAGCCCCTAAGTTGTTCGACTCCTTATCCATTGACATCTCTAGCACCTCTGCCCTAGGCCCTTTCAAACATAAATTGCAGCAGCACGTTGTGGCAAACACCTCTTGTGATTGCTACAACTAATTCTTTAGTAGGCCTGCCCAGGGTGACCAGTGTTTTAATACAACCCCCCTCCCTACCCCCTGTCCTTCTTTCATTTCTCCAGCCTTCTACATCTATCTTCCCTTGTATTCGTCATTCCCCCTTTTTTCCTAGCCCCACCCTCATTCTTCCCCATACCCCTCCTTCCTTCCCCTGTTCCCATTCTCCTTTTCAATTTTATTCTCTACTCCACACCAACTCGCATCTTAACTATACTGCCCCTCCTCTCCTTCCCCTCTCTACTGCTCCCTTCCCCCTCACCATACCCTCTCTACCCTACTTCCTTTCTATCCTCTGACTTGACAATGCCTGCAGGATGCTTTTGTTTTCCCTTATGTACAGTAAGAATGTGTTTTATTTTGACTTTAATGTTTACATGTGCTTCTGGTTCATTAACGTTTGACCTGGCATGCATTGTTCAATGCTGGTACATTTTTGCCCGTGTTGCTCCTTTGTAATTTGTGTCTGCTTATTGTGTGCATGTTCTCTTTCTCTTGTACTCTGTATAATTTTAATCTGTACCTTGCATCTTGAAATGGAACCTATGTAAAAGAGCTTTTAGCTCAAAGGTGTCAATCTGAAATTCAAATAAATAAAAAATAAATAAAAATTGTGACATTCCAAGATGGAGTATGAGCTACTGTGACAACCAAACAGAGATACACCAAATATAAGCTGTCTATATATTGAATTTCTATTAGTTCCAAAACTCCCTTCCAAATAGTGCAATAGTTATAGATGCACATCATGGTTTGGTCACTCAGAGTTATAACCTTGTAATAAAGACTCTGTAGCCACTACAAATTGCCATAGGTGTTGATGAACAGACTATTTTCATCAAACCTGAAACCAAGATTTGAGAACTTCAGGAGTGATTGATGCTGTGTTTTTCACTATAAGCAGATTAACACTGTAATGCTCTAATCATTAACTGAGTAAAGTGATGGCAAGTTGATCTCTGGAATATTAACCGGTTTGTAGAAGAATATTTATATCAGTGAGGACAACTTGTTTTATTTTTGGCCACACATTTTTAGGTAAGGTGACTGTTCTCTAGTGAAGACACAGATTAAAACCAATATGGATCCCACATATGCAACACTAAACAGTGAAGAAATTGGGATAAGATGTATTAGTTGTAAAAAATTCAGCATTGAAAGTAATACAGATTTCACACTTTATACGTGTAAACAATGTTTGGAAATAAAGGATCTTAGAATTAAAGTCCTAGGCCCTGAGCTGGAAATCAAATGCTTAAAAAAATTAAAAAAACTGATAAAAATCACAGTAACCGAAGAAATGACAAATGTAGAAATAAATACAACAATTTTTGAAGGAAACCCTAAATGGCAATGGGAAACAGAGCTAGAGGATGACTGGACATGTAATGAAATATTTAAAGTTACAAAAAAGGGGAAGGAGGACAACAGCATTTAAAATCCCCTCACAAAATCAGTGTACCCCACTACTAAACTTGTTGGAAACTTAAAATTCCCCTCTGCAACAGTCTTGTTTATACCCTTCATATATTTAAAGATCTCTATCATATCCCTGCTATCCCTCCTCTTTTCCAGGGAATACATATTCAGTTCCTTCAGCCTCTCCTCGTTGTGTTTGTCTTCCATTCCCTGTATCATCTTTGTTGCTCTGCGCTGTACCTCCTCCAGTAGCTTAACTCCTTCTTCAAGTATGGTGCCAGTACTTCTCACAGTACTCCAGGTGTGGCCTCACACATGACCTGTACAGTTGCAGGGTCACCTCCTCTCTCCTGGAGAAGATACCACTTGCAATACACCACAGCATCTTTCTGGCTTTAGCTGCTGCTTTCCTGCACTGTGCTGAGTGGTTCATTTTCCCTGTTATTATCACCCCAAGATCCTTCTCCTCCTCAGTAGTGGTTATCTGTACCCCTCCCAGCTAATAACACCTCCTTGGATTCCTTGCTTCCAGGTGCATGACTTTACACTTCTTCACATTGAGCCCCAGCTGCACTGTGTCCAACCAGTACTCAAGTTTAGCCAGATCATCCTGCAGCCCCTGCCACCCTACTGTGTCATCCACCACGACTCTCATCTTTTTGTCATCCGCAACAAGGCTAATCTTGTTCTTAATGCCATGCAAGAGATCGACTATGAAAATGCCAAACAACACTTGGCCAATTACAGAGCCCTGCAGTACTTCACTTGTCACAGCCCTCAGAGACAAGAGTTCCCCTCCAACCACTACCTTCTGCAGCCTAACCTGCTGCCAGTTCTCGATCCAATTCACCATCTTTGCCCCTGCTTCCTGGTATTCCATCTTGTTAATCAGCCCCATATGTGGCACCAAATCGAAAGCCTTGCTGAAATCCAGGTACAGAACATCCACTGCATGGCCCCTGTCAAGTGCCCTAGTCACCCAGTCATAATAGTCAACAAGGTTGGTCTGGCAGGATCCTCCAGAGACAAACCCATGTTGCTTATCATCCTGGAGACCATTACCTTCCAGAAAGATTACCAACCTCTCCTTAAGGATCATCTCCATTACCTTCCACACATTGGATATAAGGCTTACTGGTCTATAGATGCCTAGCTCATCCTTAGGTCCACTTTTGTGGAGGGGAACTATGCAAGCCATCCTCCAGTCCTGGGGTACACACCCTGTTCCCAGAGAGGTAGTGAACAAGTCAGCTAATGGCTTTGCTTGGATCTCCACCAACTCCTTCAATACCTGGGGTGTGTGCCATCTGGGCCAGGTGTCTTATCTACCTTCAGTGCCCTTAGACCAGTGTTGGGCAACCTAAGATAACCGGAGAGCCACAAATGCAGCTCTCAAACACCTCTGAGTGCATCAAGACCTCACAAGACCTCCAAAAGACCCCCTTTACCTCATTATCAAGCATAAATTATTCATTAGAATATAATAAATTTTATTTAATGGACTGGAAACAGCATTAAAAGTTATAAGTTATAATACATAAACTTTATTTAAAGGACTGGAAACAGCATTAAAAGTCATGTTATGGGATGGATGCGGGGGCTGCAGGGTAACCCATGGGGTGCTGCATGCAGCCTTCATGCCGCAGGTTGCCCATCACTGCCTTAGACCTTCCAGTACCCTGCCTGCTGAGACTGCTCCATCTGTCATCCCAGTGCTCCCATGCCTGCCCTTCCTAGCCCCTGAGGCAGTGACCCCTATTCCTTAGTAAATACAGAACAGAAGTACTTCTTGAGTGCTTCTGCATGATCTGCCCCCTTCTCTGCCCAACTCCCATCTGTCCTAATACTTACAATTTGATCTTTGCAATTCCATCTTTCCCTTATGTACCCAAAGAAGTCATTTTCCTCTTCCTTGATATCTTTTGCCAGTCTAAGCTCTCTTGAAGCCTTTGCTGCCCTAACGTCTCTGGTCACCTCTGGAAACTGGGAACATCTAAAAGGCACAAATTCCCTGGCTATCAGATTAATTGATAGTGTTTACAAAAAATTTAGGACAACATATTCACGACAGTACCAGAGGGACTAATACACTGGACCTTGTCTTCAGCAAGTTTGAGAAAGAAATAACCAGTATTAAAGTTAGAGAGCCACTGGGTGACAGTGACAACATGGTTCAATTTAATTTAAAAGGGAAATAGAAAATTATAATAGGGAAGATGAAATGAGACAATATTTAAAGAGCTGGGACTGAAAAAATGACCTACAAGGTCAATTTCTTGATGAGCAATGGAATAAAATAAAACATGAACTCGAGTTTAGTATAAGAACATTCATTCCAGGAAAAGTTATATATCACTAAGTAAATAGAATTCCAGCTTGGATAAATAAAAATATAACACGCAACCTGAGGAAAAGGAAAAAATAATTCAGGAAATATAAAAGAAACCCTGCATCAGAAAACTAGAGTGCATATAAGAATATAGCAAGGAAATGTAAAACGTTAGTCAAAATAGCAAAAAGTAACACAGAGATCAAGATGGCCACACTAGAAATGATAATAAAAAAGTTTCTATTTTTTTTTATTTTTAGTTAACCAGGTAAGTCCCTCTAGGAACAGGTGCCTGTTTTAAGAGGCGACCCAGGAGCACTGGGGAGGTCAAGTGACTTGTTCAGAGTCACACAGCATGCAAGTGGAAGTTGTGGGAATCAAACCAAGGTCTGTCTGCTGGATGTGCCAAGCTCATTCACAGGTCATTACTCTAACCTCTAGGCTATACTGCCATTAATTTATAACAATATATGGAGTCTAAGAAGGGGGGCACTGTAATATAGGGCCACTACAAGTAGGAACTAACCTAATTAATAAAGAACAAGAAATATTTGAAATCAACAAATATTTTACAGAGATTTTCCAGCAGAGTACAAGAGATGTGAATATAACAACTCAAGTGAAAGACAGCATACAAAATATACCAACAATATTGGAAAGTGATGTAAAGGATAAGCTGCTAAAAATAAAAGTTAATAAATCTCTTGGACCAGACAATATACATCCAAGGGTCCTGAAAGAAATGGCCTGCGAGTTGGCAGGTCCATTGGCAATGTTATGTAACTCATCCCTTAAGGAAGGTATTGTTATTCCAGAATGGAGGGGGGGGGGATCCAATGTGACCCCAGTCTATAAAAAAAGGGACAAGGCAGGATGTTGGTAACTACAGGCCTATCAGCTTGACCGCTGTGGTGGTAAAGATTATGGAGGAATTTGTAAAGGAAATAGATACCTACATAATAAGTAAAGGATTGGTACATGTATCCCAGCATGGGTTTAGGCCTGGTAAATCGTGTCTTACAAACTTAATACAATTTTGTGAACCAGTTAGCAATGCACTAGACCAGGGTCTCCCAGGGTCTCCCATTTGATATGGTGTACCTAGACTATGCCAAGGCCTTCAACCTAGCACCTCAAAAGGAATTAATAGATAGACTGGTTGATTTTGAATTTCCCATAAAGATACTGTAGTTAAATGTGTCAAGTCATGGCACATAAATGAAAACAACAGACGTTCATTATCGGGTACTACTCTGAGTGGGGAGATGTAACTAGAGATGTCCCCCAGGACTCAGTCCTGGGTCTCTCACTAATATATATATGTGTATATATATATATATATATATATATATATATATATATACACACACAAGATTATAGTGGCACTGTAGTGCCACTATAGTTAGGGTTAAGCACCCCATTTAAGGTTGAATCTGAAATTTGGCAGCTTAATAACTTTGCAATCACATGATGGATTTGCCTGAAATTTGGAATGCATGGTCTGGTACCATAGCTCTCTGGATCTGCCAAGTTTTGTTATGGTTGGATTTACATTTGCAGAGCTGAAGAGTGCCAAAAATCCATAAACTATGCATTTTTGTGTGTTTCTTTGCTTGCACCTACAGCCCACATGGTTTGTGCGATCAGTCTGAAATCTTCAGGAAACATGCAGCCAAGGTCCCCAATGTGCCCTTTGAAGATTCCGTAAAAAAATATTAAACAATTCAAAAGTCATTGCAAAAAAAACTGTTCCCCATTATAGTCTATGGGAAAAATTAACAAAATATGTGAAAGTGTCGCAAATGCAGTTTTTACTTTTGTAAATCACCCTTTTACTTTCACAAATCAGCAATTTTGTTTTCAGTTGGTGGTCAGATAAATGCTTGGCATTTAAATTTGGGACTCTGTAGGGGCACAATTATTGCTGTGTTCATCTAATCGAGCCCCGAGGATACTAGCCACGTCTTTTTGGGGGGGTAAAACACCCAAGAAATATGTTTTTTAAATTTTTGCAAAAAGAAGTGTTGCAAAGTACTTTCGCAAATGTGACACTTTCATGTTTTTTTTTGCTAAAGTGTCGTGATGTGTGAAAGTACTTTGCAACACTATGCCCAAAACAATAAGGAATCTTTGCCACCCTGCTGCAAAAGAACAGTTTTGTCTTTTGGGCTGAAATTTGCAGGGAAGTAAGCCAAGATCCCACAGATGTGCCTTTTGGTAGTTTGGTGACAAAATATTGCAGGGCTGCAAAGTTACAGCACTCCAAAGTTGAAAATGTTTCCCATAGGATAACATTACGGCGTCCGTCGTGCCTTTTGGGGCCCGTATCTCAAAAATGGTTCGAGATACGGACTTTTCGTCAAAAAAAAAAACATAGCCCCCTACTAAGGGGCTAAGTACAAAACTAGCCTGGAAAGTCATAGATAGTATGAGATTTTAATTTTTTCTACCTCTTACGATTCCTGAGATATAAGCAATTTAGTATTCCAAGTGCTCATTTTCTGGTACGAGGGCCATTATTATGGCTACATTCTTTCTATTCACTGTGCTTCTCAATGCACCTTTTTGGGACAAAAAAGAATGTGCATTTGCATAACTGTTAGCATTTGCATTTATGTTTCCACTTGCGTTTCCATTACCATTTGCATTACCATTTACGTTTGCATCAATATGTGTGTTACGCTTTGCATTTGTACTTGTGTTTGCATTGCCGTTTGCATTACTATTTTCTTTTGCGTCACCCTTTGCATTACCGTTTGTGTTACCATTACCATTTGAGTTTGCAATTGCGTTTGCGTAACTCTTACCGTTTGCATTACCATTTGAGTTTGCATTCCCATTACTGTTACCGTTAGGGTTTGCACTTGCATTTACAATACCATTTGTGTTACTGTTTCCTTTTGCATCACAATTACTGTTAGCATTACCGTTTCCATTTGCATTTGTACTTGTGCTTGTGTTGCCATTTGCATTTACGTTTGTGTTACTGTTATTGTTAGCATTTCAGAAACAAAGCGAGATACATACTTTCCGCTATTGTCATCTCAGATCACCGTTGTGCCGTTTTCTCAGAAACAAAGCGAGATACACACTTCTCGCTACTGTTGGCTTAGATCACCTTTGTGCTATTATCTCAGAAACAAAGGGATATACAGATTTTTGCTACTGTTGGATCACATTGTCTTTGTGCCGTTATCTCAGAAACAAGACGAGATACAGACTTTTTGCTACTGTTGCCTTACATCACCTTGCTGTTACCATTACCGTTTGTGTTTGCATCACCATTTGTGTTACCAGTTGCATTTGCATTTATGTTTGCATTATTGTAACAGTTACCATTTGCATTTACGTTAATATTTCTGTTGGTGTTACAGTTACCATTATCATTTGCATTTCACTCACCATTACCATTACTGTTAGCATTAGCGTTATTGTTACAGTTATTATGCAGACATGGGCAGCATGGTGGGAGTGCAGGGGCCTCCCACCACCACATTCCATTCACTAGTTATATTGCACATTCTCAAAAAGTAGAGTAATTCATGGCAAAAAACTCTGTTTAATGCATCAGTTAGAGTTGTTCTGGCCGACAAAATGATGAAATTGATTGTTAGGGTTACCACCCCTTGCACCCCATTCCTCCTTGCCACCACCAACAGGCATCGGGTGTGTGTTGGGTCATAGGCCTCAACTCTTACCCCATTCTCTTATACTGCACCACCTCAGCTTATTTACCTATGGAATGGGGTGAGAGTTAGGACCGATGACTCCAATTTACACCCCGATGCCTGTTGGTTGGGGGCAAGGCATGGGGGTGGCCAAGGGATGGTAATCCAACATCGAATTTCCTCACTTTTGTCACTGTGGAACAACCCTAACTGATGCATTAAATGGATTTTTTTGCCATATATATATATATATATATATATATATATATTAACAAACTTGCCAAATACATTTTAAATGGTAATGAACTGGCATTGACCACTAGAGAAAGAGACTTAAGCATCACTATAACCAACAATATGCATTTTGAAAACCGTGCAAGGAAAGTAGTCTAAAAAGGAAATAATATTTTGGGATGTATCCTCAGGCACATAAAAAGTAAAGACTCTGGAGTCATAGTGCTGCTGTATTCATCATTGGTTAAACCCCCTCTTGAATACTTCTTGCCCTTCTGTGAATCACGTAATAAAGGTAGCATCAGGCTATTGAAAGGTGTTCAGAAAAGGGCCATGAAAAAACCAAAAAACATCTGAACAGTAACCCATATAAGGAAAGGTTGATTGAGTCAGACATGTACTCATTGGAGTATAGGCATAGAAGAGGAGAGTTGTGCTTAGTATATAGAACATTCCACGATGAGAGACTCTTAGAGTGTGTTGGGCTAAACAGAAACAATAAAAATAAAAACACAAGATCACATGGGCAACAGCTGAGGGGACAGACATTCAGGACAAATAGGAGGAGGGATGGATCATCCAGAGGGTAGTATCGATGTGGGATTCCCTGCCTGAATCAGTTGCATACATCACACCTATGGAGGGTTTTAAAATATCATTAGATAAACATGGGGCAATTTACACAGAAAATATCACCACTGATATCTGGAGAGTCACTTTTGGCTAGTGATGACCAACTCAAAAATCCTCTATGAAACTACAATATACTACATAAACAAACCAGATCTAATTTAGTAATGTGATTTTTTTGTTAACCAGGTAAGTGCACTAGAAGACATGGTAGTAGTAGAGGACTTTAATATGCCAGATGTGGATTGGAAATTCCAGTCATGTCAAATATAAAGAACCAGCTCCTTGGTGATGCACATCAGGTGGTGTTCCCAGTTCAGCTGGTTCTGAGCCAGTTAAGGGAAGAGGCTGTGTGCTAATCCAGGAAAAATTTGATATCAATGACCACATAACAGCAGTGCTGGAGGTCCAGATGGGAACTGCCAATGAGGCAAACAGAGTAAGGATATGAGACTTTAAGAAGGTGGAGCTCAAAATGAAGAGGGGAAGGAGAAGAGACATTCTTCAGCTACATCTGCGAGAAGTATAAGATTAAAGGGGCTATTGTGAGACTGAAGGGAATGGAAGGATGCAACAAGTGGAACATAGGGAAAGCAGAGATACTGAATGAATACTTGTTCAGTATGTACTAAGAAAAAGGACTGTCCACTGCAAGAATGTGGGGTGAAGGTAGTAAGAGAAGGGGGTAAGCACCATGGGCAAAATAATAGGGAAAAGGGTGTTAGAATAGCTCACAGGGTTGAATGTAGAAGTTAATAAAACTATGGGAATTAATGGCTTACACCCACAAGTATTTAATGAGGCAGTAAGGATGATAACAGAGCCACTTGCAGACATATTCAACTGCTGGCTGGCTACAGGTGTGGCTCCTAGGGACTTGAGGGCAGTGGACATAGTTCTTGTACACTTGAGTGAAAGAAAGGATGAGCCAGGGAATTACAGACCAGTTAGCTTGATGTTGAAAAATTATAGAGTCTATACAAAGGGAGGAAATAGTAGACTTCTTAGAGGGAAATGGGCTACAGGACGCAAGATGACATGGGTCAATGAGCAGGGACCCTGGTTTTCCATTTTTACCGGTAACAATCACGGAATCCTGCTTGGTTTGCGGATTTTGAATTCTTGTACCGGTGCCTCACGGAAAATGCATGTCACTGCACAGAATCTCTAAAGTTTCCACATCTTTTTACATTTTTTTAATTTTCTCTTTCTATGTCCCCTTCTCACAGCATCAGTCTCCACTTTTCAGAGATCCCTTGGCTGGATATCCCCTAGCTTCACCCCCAGGTAATACTCAGGAGCTCCTGTGGGCCTGCCCCTATCCTGCCTGGATTGTACCCTTCCCCTGGTGGAAAGGGAGGGGATCCCAGGTCACCCCCTCCATAATCCCTTAGTGTGTGTCGGGCAGCTCAGTGGGTCCCTCATGGAGCCTGGTTATGAAGTCTGGGGCACCTGGGTCCCTTCTGTCAGTGGCCGATGTGGGGTGATTGTTCCTGGTTTTCTGGTCTCTGTCCCTGAGGGCACTGGCACTAGAGGAGATCCAAGGAGGTAGGTCACAGACAGACATGCCACTGCTCCAGATCCTGGCTAGCTTCCTCCCCTCCTGATCACTCTGCAGCACCATTGCACCACCACCCATGGCCACACAGGTGGTAGTAAAGCAGCAGGACCTGCAGCCTACCCTCCCTGGAGGAGGAGACCAGTCCCCCAGGTGCTCGATCCTACTCTCCTGGCCAGATCTCCAGCAAACCATGTTCGATTCTGACCCTGGGTCACTGGCATTGCAAGCAATACTGCTACCACAGCGCCAGCAGGCCAATCCAGATTTCAGCATCTTAAAATGAATGCTGCCGTGCTTTGCATTCTTTCTGCTTTACTGCATATTGTGTCAGTAAGGAAATCACCTGCACTGCTTTATTGTAATCAGCCATTCAGTTTAACCACCCATGCCTAGTGGTTAGAGTAACAAACAGTGATTGAACTGGGTACATCCAGCAGACTTGGGTTTGATTCCCACAACCTCCACTTGCATACTGTGTGACTCCAAGCAAGTCACTTAACCTCCTCAGTGATTCTAGGTCACTCCTGAAAACAGACAGTTCTACCTAGTGGGCCTTACCTGCTTTACAAAGAATATAAAGAAAAATACCAATATATGTTTACTACATCATAGAATAGTAGTCAGGGTACCATGTAATTTACCCGAGTTTTCACTTGGGCAGCAATGATTTTGTATAGGTAAAGATAAATGTTCAGATACATTTTATGTGTTTCGTAAGCTTGTTTTTAGATTTTAGTCAGGTTTTTATTGTATTCTTTGCATATGGACATCTAGGTTGTAGATTGCTAAATGCAGGATCACTGTTACCAACTAGCTTATTCAAGTTTATAACAGTAGGGCCATCCACAATCCTCAGTTGTTTGAATGAAAACTAGTCTGAATGAAAGTATGTTCAAAAAGAAGAAACTGCCTTACTACTTATTAAAAGACTTCACAGTTAGCACCCCATTTAAGTGAATTGGATCATTTGCACCTTTTCTCCCACCTGCTGTTTCAGTCTTTGTGACAACACAAAGTTTTCTGATAGACTGCTTCAACAAAAAGCCAATGTTAAGTATTTAAGTCTGCTTATGTTTGGCCAGTGGATTTTTGAAAGCACAGTCAATGACATACAGAAGGTAAGACCCCAGGGGCTGTATGATGCTGGTGGGCAGAGTAGTGCTCAATTCACATCTGAACAAAGACATGAAAACTGGGAGACACCCTTTTCATGGACACTAAGTAAACAAAAAGCATCCACATGTCTGGGAGATGCATGAATCCATTTCAAGGCCCTCCACTAATCACTTGTGGATATTTTTGGTGAAGACACTTTATTTCAAAGAATCAAATACAAGCAGTTTTATTTTTTTTTTGCTCCTCCTACCCCCCCCGGCCATCCACTCCTTCAGGCCTGCCAAGGCCCCCCTACCACTGCTGCTGAGTCCTGACCACCATCCACTGCTCCTTACTGCTGTGCTACCAGGTAACCCAAAGTAACCCTTCATTGAGTAGGCCCCTGCCCATGTGGGTGGCTACCAGGGGAGGAGAATTGCCCCAAAGACCTTCCTGTGTATCCTGGGCATATCAGGGCCAGAATGGAGAAATGTCTCGGGTTTCCAGCTTATGGAGAAACCAACAGCCATCCTTTGGTTGGTCAGTGGGTGTTTTCCCATTTTCTTGGGAGCATGATAGGCCACATGATGTCAAGGCACAAGCTGACGTCTGTCACACTCCCTCCTGCAGTGAGAGCTGACATGTTGTGCCTCTGGCCTCCACCAGTGGCCAGCAAATGCTGAGCTGTGAACCCACCCTCCCTCCCAGGAGAAGATGAGTGGTCATTGAACACTCAAGCCTTCACCCACCAGCTGGCCCTCCAACACCCAAGTCTGTTCCCTAACCCTGGTCAGCAGTGTCACAGGCAGAAATCTAACTCAGGCAGTTAAATTATAGATAGGAAAAAACAAAGATAGTCCACCTTAGCGGTGATGGTTGAGATTAATTCACAGCTGAGTTCTAACAAGCAAAGAGACCAAGTAATTTGTAACTTGTGCATGTGGGGTGTGGGTGTTGAAGAAAGGGGATCAAAATGCTGTCACTACTGCCATCACCCCTGAGGGATGTGGACTGCATTGTTGATACTGCTGTCACACCGAAGGGATGGGGGCTGTAGTGCTTCTGCCATCACCATTGGTGGATGGGGAAGGTAGTACTGCTGTCATCCCACCCGAGAGATGGGGCAATAGTGCTGATACTGCCATCACACCTGAGGAATGGTGAATGTAGTTCTTCTGCCATCACACCTAAGGGATGGGGGCTACAGTGTTGCTGCTTCTGTCACACCTGAGGGACGGAGATTATAGTGCTGTTGCTGTTGCCATCACACCAGCGGGATGGGACCATAGTGCTGTTGGTGCTGCCATCGTACCTGAGGGATGGGGCCATAGTGCTGCTTCCATCACACCTTAGGGATGGAGGCTGTAGTGTTGCTGCTGCCATCACATCTTGTACCTAAAATAACTTTAAATTGGTACAAGGATGGAAGGATGTATAGTGGAGGCCAACATTGCTAAAATGCAAGTTAGCAGAGTTAAAAATTGTTAAACAAAGTACACAAAACCAAACACCTGTAAAACCGGATTTTGGCTTAGCAGATACCGGTGACAATACCATTTTTTACAATGTGCAAAACGGAATATGCCATTTCTCAATCCCGGTAAACCTGTGTCCCTGTCAATGAGGGAAAGGTGTTGCCAGATGAAGCTGATCAACTTCTTTGACTAGGTAACCAGAGTGAGCAGTAAGGGGGAAGCAGTCATTGCAGTATAACAGGATTTTTACTAGGCCTTTGGCACAGTCCCACACATGAGGCTGGTCAAGAATCTAAGAGACTTAAAGATGGAGGAAAAAATACCAACTTGGGTGGAACACTGACTGAGGTGAAGGACACAAAGGGATGTGGTTAATGGGAAGTTTTGTGTATTAAGGGAACTAAGAAGTGGAGTACCATAAGGGTCAGTGGTGTATCCAATCCCTTTTAATGTGTTCATCTGCAACACAGGTAAGGCATTACAGGCAAAGTCTGCTTCTTTGCAGATGATTCAATGATCTGCATAAGGGTTGACACAGAGAAAGGAATAAGGGAATTCAGGGCCAGTCCAAGATCTGGCAACTGAGCCTCGATGCTAAATAATATAAGGCGATGCACACTGGGAAAGGAATCCAAGAGTGCAGTATGAAATGGGAGGGGGATGCTGGAAATCACCATGAAAGCAAAGGACCTCAGTGTCATGATATCAGAGCCTACAAACAACAGCACACTGTAACAGAGCTGCAGGAAAGGCAAACATGATGCTGGGATAAATAGAGAGGGAGATAAGTAGTGTAAGTCAACAGGTGGTCCTCCCATTGTACAGGTCACTGGTGCAACCACATCACGAATACTGCACAATGTACTGGATCCATTCTGGAGAAGAAACTGCAACAAAGTGGATGCAGTACAGTGCATGGCAACCAGCACAGTCTAGGGACTTGGAAGCAAGACATTATGAGGAGAGGCTGTGGGACTTGAACTTGGACACACCTGAGATGAAGTGGACAATTGGAGGTGACGTGATCCAAACATACAAGTACCTGCACAGGATAAACAGAGAATATGCCAATGAACTTTTCTCCTTAAGCTCAAATACAGGGACATGGGGAACTTACTTAAACTCACGGCAGGAAATTCAAGAGGGATGTGTGGAAGCACTTTTTTTATGAAAAGAGTAGTGGTCAAGTGGAACAAGCTGCCAGAAGCCATGATATATGCTAATCAGTGAGGCGCTTCAAGCAGGGATAGAATTGACTTATGGTATTAAACAAGTGGCGGCATAAATAAAGGTGTAGAATGGCTACTAGGGCCATGACAGAATACTTACGTAGAGTGGGCAGACTGGATGGGCTAATGGGCCTTTTTTTTACCATAAGCATCTATATATATATATATATATATATATATGTATCCGTGTCTACAAAGACATTGTGGATTGGATTGTAGTGAATAGTCATGCACGCGCACACAAACACAATATTCTTTTTATCATCCTACCTTTTGATGAAGAGAAGGGGAATTTTATAAATCCCATCTAAAAGGTGATTTCACTGAGGTACTGCAAAAACATGTTTCAGAGTGGATTTGAAGAATTACACTTGCCTTGTACAAGAGGTGGGTTAAAAAAGGCTATGTTGAAAATAGGGGTTCTAAATCTGGGAAAATAGTAAAGTTATGAGTAAATGTTGAAGAATTTCAAGTTTGCTTCATAACTTTGCTGTTTTTTGAGATTTTGACCCCAAATTTTCAACGTAGTCTTCTTATGGCCACACCTGGTAGGCAGAAATTTTCTGATCCTGACTGAAGCATCATTTTGCACCACAAGTGTGAAACAAAAGACACATTTTGGATAGGGTTTGAGAAATGATACCTGTAACAATCATGAGGTAGGATGAAAAAATGGCTATGTTGAAAATTTTGGTTCAAAATATTGCAAATTACCAAAGTTATGAGCAAGCATTGTTAATACACATTCATAGATGTCAGCGTGGCTCATTTGATAGCACATACTCCTCCGGGCCAGAAGGTTGTGGGTTTTCATCCCACATCAGGATTGGACTCATACCTAAGTGCTAGCACCATAGAGCAGTATTGGGTGGTGCAGTACTGTTGGGGTGTGTCGTCCATTGGAAGAGATGTTAAAACAAATTCCCATCTACCCATCCTGCTTTTGTCCTAGTGTGTGTCCAGGTAGAAGTAAAAGAACCAAAGGCACACTTTGTAAAAAAGAGTAGGGGTGTTTTTATTTACAATAATGCATAAAAACAAAAATGCAAAAGAACGTGAATATAATACATACTATCTTGGAGAAAGTAAAGACTGAACCAAACAATTCATCTATTAACACAAAGGGGTTCCCTACCATCCTTACAATCAAAACAAAATTACCTATTTATATTTAATCATATGTGAAAAACTCTTCCTCCAAACTTTAACTTTATCTACATTATATAGTTGACTATCTTTCAAATAAACTTTCTGTAATTCATTCATTACATATTGACAGAATCCTTCATACGTGACTTTTTTTTGATAAATTACCCATTGGCATCTCACCTGCCATAAATAAAATCTTAAACATGCAAAAAAGACCATCAGTGTTTTATAAATCATAAGTTTTTAAACTAGGTGGTACAATTCCAATTACTAAAATGTCATAAGGCAGTTTTGATAACCATTGCAGATTCCATTTTTTGCAGCATATATCCATAAAGGTTTAACAAAAGAGCAGTATAGAAAAAAATGTTCCATAGTTTCTTCCTGGTTTATACACTCTGGATATGGACAGTTTCTTTCTTCCTTTGCTTTATATTTAGCTGTACCCCTTACATTTAACTGACCATACATAATGAGCCACTGTGTTTCCCACATAAATTCTGGAAGTCTGGGATTGTTTAGTTTGTCTAATATTCTGGTGTTCTTAGCTGTGGGACAATTCTTGAAACTGGGACTTGTAGAATAGACTTGGGTCATAATGGCCTTATAGAGTGATTTTCTGGAGTTAGAACTAATTTGTAAGTTTGAGACCTGTCATTTGTATAGTTACTGTGCTGCTGGTCTAAAATATATCGGAATGTGAATATGTGGATTAATTTTTGGAGCATTAGTGAGCCAAGCTTTTTAATAATGTCCTAGTGCACTTCCAATCCATAACCCATCATAACTATCTGGATGAAGCAACCTTCGTTTGATTGTATGGATAAAAAAGAGAACATGGCAGAAAGTGACAGGATTGATCATTCCTAACCCTCCCTTCTCTTTCTTTAGATAGGTGTAGCATCTCTTAATTGGGTTTAATCTATTCTCCCATAACATTTGGAAACAACAACTGTATAATCTTGTCTCATATTGAGAAGGTAAAGGAAAGATGATAGCAACATATTGTAAACATGTATTATAAATTGTTTAAGAATTTGAATTCTTTTTTGTTTTGAAAATTGAAACTGTTTCCATCTAGTCACTTTTCTTTCAACATTTTTCAATACCCTATCCCAGTTGTCTTCAGGAAGATTTTGAGGCCCAAACTGAATACCCAGGATGGAGAGAGGTTCTGCGGATATCATGATATTATTGTGTTTAATAACAGATTGATTCCTACTTCCTATCATTAGCTCTCTAGATTCTGATTTGTTTAATTTGGCATTGGAAATTGTTGAAAATAACTTGACTTCTTTAAAAAACTCCTCCATTTGATCATGGTAGTTAAAAAAAAGACAAACATCATCTGCATAGCTTGCACAATTCACTGAATATTGGACTGTGGTAATTGAAACCCTTCCCATTTAGGTGAAATAGCTAATGCTCTTATTAGAGGTTCGAGTGAAAAAATATACAATGAGGGGCTTAGAGGGCAACCTTGACATACCCCTGTTTTTATTTCTATACCTTTTGTTACTGTCCCCTTTACCACTGGGTAAACCTTAGCAGAATTATATAATGATTTAATGATCTTAATTATTGAGTAGGGAATCCCAAAAAATTCTAAAACCATGAACAAATACATGTGATTGACCCTATCGAAAGCTTTCTCTAAATCTATTGAAAGTAAACATCCTGATCTTCCTTCTAAAGATAAGGATTCAATAAAGTATCTTATAATTATTATAGCCGATTGTATCCACCTGTCTGTTAAACCACAATATGGTAGTGGCAAAATCACTTTATTTGTCAGGTTTTTAAATCTATTATTTAATAAAGTAGTAAATATTTTGTAATCAGACTTTAAAATTATAATGGGTCTCCAGTTCCTAATGTCTCCTTTTTCCCCTGATTTAAAAATATATATCATCAGGCCTTCCACAAATGCAACTGGAATCGACTTACCTGACATAAAAAACGGGACAACTAAATTTAAACAAGAAATGATTTCCGCCTGGAAGGTTTTATAGAATAAGTAGGGAAGTCCATCAAAACCTGGTGTAACATTATCTTTTAGATTATAAATTACCATTTCTATTTCTTTTAAGAAAAAGGTTCCCTCATGGCTTTAGTTTCCTGAGAATCTAAGAGAAGGAGGGGCAGATATTCTCTTATTTCTATTGTAGATGGATAAGTCTCAGGTTGTAGATTATTCAAATGGGTTTCTGTAATAGAATTAATAGAAATTTAATCTTCAACTCTAATCTTATTATAGTCTAAATATTCCATCGCTGTAGACTCCTTAATCTTTTTACATAATTCAAAAGGGTCTCCAACCACAGTTTTCTTTGATTGATTAGCTAAGAGAGCCTGAAGAGTTCTGGTTCTATTGTATTGAAAGTCTTTCATCTGAGTTTTAATATTGTCAATTTGAGATGAAAAATCTAATCTAGATGAATTTGCTATTGAAACTAGGTGCTGTAACTGTATTCTAAGTTTCAAATAAGAAAAGAAATTCAAATTCCTCTGGCGAATTCCATATTTTTTAAACCAGTTACTACAGTCTTTTTTGTTTCCATCCACCAAGTACCAAGATCTGGGTATAAAAATGTCACTGACAATCAAGCTTGAAGAATAAGTAATATTGAATTCTTTACTAAGGCATCTAGGAGAATGGAAGTGTTTAATTTCCATCTAGTTTTCTTACATAAATTGGAGGGCCCAACCCCAATTTCGACTTGTATAAGCAAGTGATCAGAAAATTCGACAGGTACAATTTTAAACTTCCCTACTGTGATTGATTTTGATGTGAATAGGTAATCAATTGTTGAACCTATTTTCCCTTTAAAAAGGTACAATAAGTACCAGAATTTAATAACTGATTACAGTTGGACAAATCTGCTATTTTTGTGATAGATTTGAGACAGTTTGAATCACAATAAACTTTCTTTTTTAACATTTCATTTGAATTTAGACTGCAATTAAAATCTCCGCCCCAAAAGATATTAAGAGAGGTTACCAGACAGGGTTGGATTGCTTTCATACGTTCAGTTCTAAGTGCCTTGGTTTGAGGATGATAAATGTTAATGATTCTACAGTTCATGGACCACCAATTCCCATACATGATTTAGACTCTGCCTGGTATTAAATCTATTAATTTATGTAATACAAAGTAGAAAGAATTAAATAATATCCCTATCCCATCTGTACAGTCTCTACCAAATGACCAGTAAGAAGGACCCCATGGCCAATCTCTTTTAAAGGAGGCTATCTGCTCAAATGCAAACATCCATGTTTCCTGCACAAAGCTTACTGCAATATTATTGTCATGAAGGAATTGAAATACTGCTTGCCTTCTCACATTATTTAATATGCTGTATGTCTTTAATGAGCCCCATATGTTTACCGTCATTATTCCTGCTCCATGTTGGGTTTATATTATTATTTTTTCCTCCTTTTTTTGTCTTTTCTTTATAATCCTCTATTGGAATGCCTACATTTTCCTGAAATTATTTTTGGGAGTCTGAATCCCCTACCTCCATTTCAGAATCACCCCCATTATAGAATAAGGCAGCATAGGAATTTGGGGATTCTATTGACTCATTTTGAGGTGAAGTTTTTGTCTTTATGTTTCTGACAGACCGTCTGGGAGGGGTAAGGGGAACAGTGAGGTACTTTCTATACCAGGAGTTTCTATATCATCCGGGTCTTTATAACATACTGGCTCAAACTGCTCTGCATCCTTTTCTATTTTTACTATTCCTGTGGGTTCCCCCAGTGGACTGGGGGGGCAGGCAGGGAGTGGGGCTACTTTAGCTAAAGCTACGACTTCTGATTCTTGAAGAGGGGATGTTGTGGGCTTCTCTGATGATGTTTCAGCCTGTTTAGCCATGGCATCCTGGGCTTGTTGGATCAGTAAGTCAGGACTCCCACAAGAGGCTTTTTTTTTTTTTGCTGCCCAAGGGCATTCTTTAAATGCATGCCCATATTCCTCACAAAGGTCGCACTTGGTGTGGTTGGCACATTTTCTGTTTACATGGCCCACTTCCCCACAGTTGTCACATCTGGGTTGGTCACAACTACTCGAAAGGTGAGTTTTTGACCCACACTTGTAGCAAGCCCTAGGCTGACCACTGTAAAAACATACCCCTCTATCTCTGCCCAACAGGAAAGCATTCAGGATATGCTCAATCCCTGTGTTAGATTGCCTTAATTTAATTTTGTACTTCCAGCCCCCTGTCCAGAATTGTTCTGAATCCAAAATGGGTTCAAGTTCACTTTGTATTTCACACTTTTGAGATAACCAGTATGTTATGTCTTCCACATGGACCCCCTCATTCCTAAACATTATAGTAATGTTTTTAATTAAAGGATTAGTTAGTGGAATTACTAAAAAGGGGGTCCATGTGGGGGAAAATGTAACTAGCCCATACCTCTCCCAAAACAGATCTAAAGCATAAGACATTCTAAAACTTATATCAAAGTTATCCTCCTCAGAAATATTGATAAACACAAATATATCTTTAGGAGAGAAATGTAATGATTCTTTAATAAGATTTTTCCCTATGTAATGTCTGTCAGGACTTTCCTCCAGACCTCCTTTGTAGCAGATGTGTACTGCATTCCGCCTAGGTGCTACTTCTCTTTTTGCATGAGAGAAAAGTTCAGACATCAAAGGTTTGTTTGAATTGGCTGAAAAATTTTGTTCATCCTTGCTTGCTTCTTTATGAGGAGTAGTGACAGTTTGTGATTTAATAGCTGGTTTCACATTGTTAGGCTGTAAAGACGTGTTTACTCAGGGCTTGCTTTCTTGTCTGCAGGAACTAGCCCAGCATCATTTTTTTCTGAAGAATGGTAATTTAAAACTCTAGGTTTCCACTCAGGGGAATCTGTTTGTAAATTAAAGGTAGGATCCCATACAGTGTCTGGAGACCAATCCCCTGTGGCAGACCTTTCCCAGCCTGCTTCCAGGAGTGCCTTCTGAGGTGACCAGTTCTCATCATGTTCTTCTGTGTTTACTGAGACCTGCCTTTGAGTGGTAGAAGCAGTTTGAGCTATTGTAGCATTCCCAATCATTACTTGTCGCTCCCGTAATGAAGATTTAGGAGTGTCTGTATTTACAGACAGAACTTTTGGAGCTAGCGGCGGCCGAAAACTAAATTCTGTCACACTCTCTTGACAGTTTACTTCGGTTTGAAATTTATTCCATGTGGATGCCTCAAAATCATTTTCCCGCTGGGCCGGAGGCTTAAACATGAACCCTGCTTATTTAGAAAGGTGTGCCTTCCCCACAAAGGTCAAACTCTGAACAGAATGGCTGGAAGCCAGGTGAGCGCTGCTGTGTGCTAATGGGGGTGGGAAGCTCTCGGAACTGCTCTTGCTATTTTTTGGCATTACTTCAGGCTCTTGGCACTTGCTAAACTTAGCGAAAGAGCTGCCAGCCTTAACACAGTCACTATTAACAGGATTAGAATTGTTTGAAAACAACCACTCACCCTCTGGTGGGAGAAGCTTCTTTTTGACCGCGTCATCATTGTTGCTGCCAGTTTGTTCTCTTGGCCTGTCAGGTGCAACAGCTGCAGCCCCGATTAGCACAGCGCTCTGGTTTGGACATGACATTCCCTCTAGAGCTGAATGAACCTCAGCTTTGTAAATACTCATTCCATCAATAGCTCTGGTATTCTTCAAAGTGGCAACGTTTTCAAAAGGTAAAAATATATCCGGAATAGAACTAGCCTCATGAAATATTTCTTCTCCAGCAGTTTCCTGATTCTCAATCAGATTATCCAGAATTAGATGATCAGTTAGAAGTGAGGCCTTCCCCATGACTAAACTAGTGTCCTTCTCCTCTGAAGTCTCTCTCAAAGTGATCATCTTACAGCAAGACAGCCTATCCACCTACAGGACAGTAGGGGAATGTCGCCGGTGTCCTAGCCAATATTCCTCTTCCCATAAAACCAGTTCATGCAATTGTCTATGCTGTTTGTGGGTGTTGATATGTGACATGGCTGCCACCACACATTCAATCACTTCACTACCAGTCTAGCATTGCTTGTAAAGCACTTTGGGATACATTGTGTGAAAAGTGCTTTATAACTGCCGATTCCTCTTCTTCATAAGTTTGTTATTTTATTAATATTTTGACCCAAAATTTTCAATACAGCCTTCTTATTAAGCCCCTCATAATCCCAGTATGTGAAAGTTTTCAAATCCTGCCGAAAAGGTGATTTGCCTGAGCAACTGCAAAATCACCTTTTGGGGTGGATTTTTAAAATTTTCACCTATCTGGTTCAAGAGTGGGGTCCCAAAAAGGCCATGTTGAAAATTTGGAATGAAAAGGTTTAAAAATGAAGAGTAAAAGTTCAAAACACATTGAAAATACATTAACCAGATTTATCTTATTTCCTCAGTTCATAGTCACAGTTCCAGGAAGATGATGTGTTTCAGCTCAGAGACTGAAAATCTGGGTGAGTAAAGGGTATGGGGGGCGAGGGATGGAGAGTGCTGAGTAGGGTGTCAGGGGGTGATTAGACAGTGGATGGACAGTGTTCTTTATTTCTGGGGCCTTTGAATGACTGGACCGGGAGATGGGGAGAGAACTGGGAGGTGGTGAGATACTTTGCAATTGCAGGGATTTTACCTGGATGGAATGGAAAATGGAAGAAAGAACCATGAGATAGAGGGATACTTGGCAGTGTAAGGGAGTTTGGCAGTGGGAGGGAGTTTGTCCTAATAAAGCTGGGCACAGATGGACTAAGCACAGAAGAAAGAATAGAAGAAAGAACAGAGAGAGGGAGAGATATACTGTATGCTCCACAACCCCAGGGCATGCAGTGGGTTTGGGAGCAAAAAATAGTTCAATCACCAGTGGAAACAGCATGGAAAAAAGAACACAGAGACAGAGAGGTATAAGTCAGCTTAGCACCAAGATGGGGGGCATGGCACAGAGGAAATGGAGAGATAGAGAGAGAGGGAGAGAAAAAGAGAGACAGTAACAGGCAGCAAAATAGTGTGGCAGGTGAGGGGAAGGGGGGAAAGAGGAAGGAAGCGTACTGTTTTCAATGGAAAGGATGTGGAGCGATTCACATAATGATGTGCTTTAACACCACTGCCTGTATGGACACAGCTGTACTGCATTACGAATTCCGGTCTGACCCCTTTTCTTCTTTCATTCACAATGCATCAGTATAGCTCTTCCTATGCAGCCGTAACAAGCCAGCTGAAATCAATTGGATTGTTCCTACTCTGGAACATACTTTTCAAAATCTTAGAATTAGAATACATAGCACTAGCCTTTAAAATTCAGATCAAATGGCCAGAATGTGTAGCACTTTCTTATTTTAAAGAATAACATGTCTAAAATAGTGGGCCCCATATATTTATTGTTAATGGCTGTTTCTATCAAGTTAGTTCAATGTTTTAATACTGTAGTTTGTGTGTGAAATAGCTACAACATGAGGAACATAAGTGAATCTTTGTAGACCAGCGGTAACTTTGAATGTAAAAATCATAGTGCTGGGAGAAATTCATAGCAGTTCAGGGGTATGCTCCTGAAGTGTGGTGTGTGTCGGTGTGTGTATGTGTGTGTGTGTTTGTGTGTAAGGAAACATGGAAATATAGAAACATAGAAGTTGACGGCAGAAAAGGATAGCAAGGCCCTTCCAATCTGCCCATTTTTTCTACCTTATGAATGTGCCATAGGCCTGTACTCTGTCAATGGCCTATCTAGTCATACTCATATTTATTGCTCCCTTAGGCCTATCCCATGCCTGTTTGAAGCCCTGCACTGTATTCATATCCACCACTTCCTGAGGTAGGCCGTTCCATGCATCCACCACCCTTTCTATGAATAAGAAATTCCTCACATTCCCCCTTAATCGGCCTCCCTCTAATCTCATGCTGTGTCCTCTTGTCCTACTATTTTTCTTATATTGAAATATGTTAGACTCTTTCATCTTATTAATGCCCTTAAGATGTTTGAATGTTTCAATCATATCACCTCTCTCCCTCCTGTGCTTCTGCACAGAACACAGTACCTTCAAGGTGCATTTCTCCTCTGTCCTCTTGCAAATCACTCCAGTACACTACCATTGATGCCCAAGCCCAGCACCTGGCTGGACACCCAGTAGTCCTCCATGATGGCATGTTCCTCACTCTCCAATTGGGGGTACAGGGAGGCCACATGGGTTAGTGAGAGCAGAGGGATCCTGCCTTGCTACCCCTCTACCTACTGGCTCCTCTGCTTCTTCTGCTATTGGTCCTCTTGGGCATTCCCACTGTGATGCATGACAGCTAAGTACAGTTGCTGTTCACATGTGTTGAGGTAGAGATTGGAGGATCACAATAACAAAGTGGGTCTTTTTCCAAGCTGGCACTCGCTGTAAATTAATGTAAGAAGTTCCTGGCTGTTGCTGATCAAGACTGTTTGGGAACAATTTATCACAGGAGGAACCCAGCTAATGCCAGAACTGCTCCACTCTTCATGCAACTGTCCATCTGTACCACCTTCTCAGACCTTCTTGGGATGGGGCGTTCAGGAAGATCAGACCAGCCTGTCCTCTTCCTCGGGAGAACATGGTGCCACCAGAAGTCAGTGATGAGAGAGCAACTGACAGGGTGACACCAAAGCACTGGCAACCCCAATGGTTGGATGCCTTCTAAACTCCACTAGGGCACTGAAGTCAGCCGGGTCGGTACTGAGTCCTGCCGGATTGCACACACTGCAGGCCAAAAGAGGGAACTGCGAGTGGTTTTACTGATAGTCTAACTTGGGATGTGCCTAGAGAATGGCTGTGTTGCACAGTATCTGGCTAATGAGTGCTTGCTCATCTAGCTTTTAGGATCAGCATGTAATGCCTTCCTTACAAGACTTAGTACTTGATCTTGATGCAGAGAGAGCTTAAAAACAGAAAGAAGTTTTTAAGGTGTTATTATTAAATATATGCACTGAAATGTTTCTCCACAAAATGAGAGAATTAAACTTTAGTATTATATGGATATCCCTGTTCAAAATCTAGTATTAATGTTTGGGAAACATGGTAACCAGCAGCTGTATTTAACAGATGTTAAGATATTGAATTAGAATGTAAGGGACAAAATTTTGTCCTAATTAAAAGTGTTACATTACAAAAGAGGATGTTAGCTCAGCTCTATTATTAAAACCAATTTATACATTGCAGTATGTTTATGTGAAACTCCCAATAGGGCCATTTATAAGGATACAGGGCTATTGTATACCTGATACCTACTGAACCTAATAAAGTGTTATAGACATAAAATATGAAGCTTCTGTGGTGCACAAATGAAACCCAAAATTGGGTGCACAATACAAGAAGTGATGCATCATTGTAGCTGTTGCCCAGCGACCAGTACAGTAACAACAAAAACAAACATTTGTCAATGCTGAATGAATGCTTGCAGGTAACATTTTTTTTTTTACATTTTAAACCCAAATTATTTGTTTTAGGATTTGCTGTACAGACATGACATGAACCATTTTTGGTATATTGGCTGAAATGCTATTTCACATCACAAGTGTGAAACATCTCGTCCAAGATTTTACAAATGACATGTCATGTTTATGAGGTTGTGGGGAAAAATGACTAGGTCGAAAGCTGAAAGTCAAAATATAAAAAAACTAACAAAGTTATGAGTGAATGTTGTAATAGTGTAATGTTGAGTCATAACCTGGGCATTTTACTGTATTTGTACACCACATTTTCAGCATAGGCTTCTTATTACCCACCTAATGAACCCATAGGTGAAAATTTTCAAATCCCCACCAAAACATCATTCTGTGCCACCAACATGCCATGCTGCACCTCAGGTTTGAAAACACGTTTTGGATATTATTTGAACAATGACAGCTGTCACATTCATGAGGTGCTGTGAAGAAATGTCTATGTTGAACATTTAGGGTCAAAATATTTCAAATTACCAAAGTTATGAGCCTGCATTTGCAAATTTCAATGTAGGTTCCTAAGTTTGATATTTTTTTAATATTTTTACGCAAAATTTTCAACACAGGCTTCTTATGACCCCACATCATGAACACAGATGAAGAAAATTTTCAACTCCTGCCTGAAAGGTAATTTCTCGCATTAACCACAAAATCACCATTTGGGACAGTTTAACTAATTTCACTTCCATTGTTCATGGGAAGGGGGCCCAAAAGAGGCATGTTGAAAATTTAGAGCAAAAATATTCAAAAATGGTGATGTTATGCCACTAAGTTCAAAACTCCATTGAAATTCATTGAACCACATATCTGATTTCCTCACCTCACAGTCAGACTTTGATGAATGAAGACAAGTGTGAGGTCCAGAGGGGATAATGATGTTGAAACCCTGGTTGGTAAGTAAGAGCTTGGGGGGGTGCTGAGTGGGAGGGTAAGATGGGTTGACAGTGCAACAGACATTGATGGACGTTTTTCTTTTTTACAGTGTAAAAAAAACAAAATATCAAGGGACATTTTTCTTTATTTCAGATACATCCGGGGTAGCTGTCCTCCTATACTGAACACTATACTATGAAGATGTCCTAACTGACATACTGATAGTAAATGAGCAGTCCTATCCCACTGCTGAGGCTTGCATGTGGTACACCTGCTTGCAGCAAACAGAATGGTAGTGGCAGCGTCTAAACTTTGTGAATGGCAGGAGAGGAGTCAGTCATGCTCTCTCTGGGGCTCAAGCACAGACAGTACCTTTTCTTTTTAAGGACTTGTGAGGTCTTAATCTAGAGGAGAATTATGTATTGGGGAGCTGGAACTAAGATAGGTGTCCCTTCCTGCTTATTTCACTGTGAGGCACTACAACGTGCAGTATAATAGTCCACGGAGGTGAGGCTTGTAAACTTGACCCAGGCATGAGTTACTATCCCAGAAGCATCAGTAGCAGCTGGCAAGTCAGATGGAGGATCAGATGATGTAGTTGTTGTTACAGCTGTAATTATCCAAGTTGAGGTGCTGTCAAAGTTAAGTGTCTTTATTTGTAAGAAAAAAAAGCCAAACCACTACAAGAGAGGAGTAATTGTATTCAGTTTGTGCAGGAGGGATGTTTGAACTGCAGATCCTTGTTTTTTAGTTTTTTATTTTCTGCTTGAACACTGGCATCTCTCCTCACTCCCAACATCAGTTGATGTCTCCCCCCATCACTGTCATCACTCCCTGACCCCAAAATATCAGTTGAAGTCTCCCCCACCCCACCCCCACCAGCATCGCTCCATCCCACTGCAAACACCAACATCTCTCCCTCAGCTCTGGAACACCAGCACAGGTATTGTTTCTTTAGCCAGATTCATTTTTATTAGAAATGTCAATGAAAACAAATATTTGATTTTGATATGCAATTACTGAACACAGTGATCTTCTCTCTCTCTCCCTCCTCCTCCCTCTCTCTCTCTCTCTATCTCTATCTCTCTCTCCACTACATCTTCCCAGCAGCAAGCATAGCATCTCCCTCCCCCCAAACGTTAGATGAGGTGTCCCCACCAATCAACAAAATCTCTTATCCAACCCCTAAACATCACTTGACACCCTCCACCAGCATCTCTCCCCAAAACCAAACTTTTTAACATTTGTATTTCAGGAACAATGTAAACCAATATATTATCAGATGCTGAATCCCATTTTGTAAATGTGCATAAATGAACTGAGCATAGATAGTGGTGCTACATAAATCTGAAAAAATGGAGCTGAGATCCAGCGCATGAGCATTATCGTGCATATTTATGTGCATGCACAGGATATCAGCCCTGTTTTTCAAACATATGTAGCAGCACTATCTGTGCTCAGTTTATTTGCACACAGACAAAATGGGATTCAGCATCTGGTGATGTAGTGCTTTTCATTGTTCCTGAAACACAAATGGCAAAAAGTTTAGTTTCTGGTTGAAGCTGTGTGCCAAGTGCACTTTCACAGTGTAGATATGCTTCCAGTGGGGTGGCTAAAGTAGCACGGACTGGTCAGTCCAAAAATGATTACAGAAGTGCTGAACAAGGTAATAAAGGCTAATTTTTGTTTACATATGTGTGTGCTCTAGTGATGTAGTTTACCCAGTGTGTGCCTATATGCAAACTGCTTACCAGTGATTTGAAACTGAGGGGCACAGCTGACAGTGTCGTTTACAGGCTCCTGGTGTTGAAAGACAATCAACTGCTTGCTGACTGGCTTTATGTAAATAAAAGGATTGAAGTCCACTCTGATTAAAGTGGTGTAGTCTTTTCAAATACACAAAGTTTCCACCCAGTAAGCAGCAAGTGGTGTCACAACCACAGTGTGTGGTCATTGCTCTGAACTGCTGAGCACCTTCCAGTTTGAACTGCAATGGGCTCCACAGTGACACCCCCCCAAATCCCCTTTTAGTGTAGCAAAACATTTCTTGCATATGCACAAACAAACATAAAAAGGTAGCATAGCTCTGAGATGGGGGGAGACCAGGGCACAGAGGAAAGAGAGAGCTAGAAAGAGAGTGAGGCAGAGACAGAGAGAGGCAGACAGAGACAGACAGATACAAAATAATATGGTGTGGGAGGGGGACACACAACGTGGGATGCTTTTCCCCCCCTCTGCACCCACTTCCTGACCCATCCATGTGGATACACAGGCAGGTGCCCAAGGGCATCCCAGGGGTCATGGGTGGATATTCACCTGATTCATGCAGCTAACTCAGCACTGCAGAGGGATGGCAGAGGAGGAGGTCACTACATCTTGCTAGGGGTATCATTATTGGCTATATGTCCCCCCCCCCATCTGGTCACACATTGCTCTTCTAGACCCAATTGACCCTCCATCCTCCAGCCCACAGTGTTAGGGACCTCAATGATGAGCTAGGACATCATCAGTACTGGCCATTGTGGGTTTGGAAAATGAGGTTTGTTGGGTGGGGATACTGCAGTCATTCAGAACTGCTGTATCCCTACATGCCCTGCACCCTACATAGGCAGGTAACCAGTTGCAGAATGGTATAAGTGACTGAATGCAATGTGGTCTGGTCCCAATCCAATCATCCCTGTTACCCCTTTTTCCCAATGCTTGGCTTTGCACCACTGGGAATGTGTGTCTTTTGGGAAATGGAGAGATGGGGCAATTCGGCAGTGTTACCATTGTTAAGTGAGGATTGAGTTTCAACTAATTTGAAATATGGCACCTGATAGTAATATTGTATATAGAATTACTAGTTTAAGTCTCCATGATTATTTGGAAGGTCCAGCATAGACAGTATCTTGATCTGAAAAGTTGGGACTGCACCCCTAATCTGTGTATCCCCTCTGAAAAGAAAAAACACCCATTCCCTCATTCCATGTTTTCCCTTCTTTCTTTCTGCCTTTCTTCTTTTGTCTTTTCTCCATTTATCATAGTGTCATAATATTAGGAACTGTAAGCTTTAATAGCCAGTTATTTGTTTTGTAATGATCAGTGTCAGAACTTACTAGGTAGAAATATCTCCTGAATCAGTGACATGGGTACATTAATATTTATGAGCACTGAAAGTTACAAAGTGTGAGAGTGCAGCATTGATTTTTATGAAATTAATTGAATCCTGAGTTAGGACAACTGAGCATGCATGATTAGGTACTGTGCATAAATTATGTTAGAATCAGGTGTAAATAGAGAGAAAGTTGAGCACAGAGTCATTCCATATTTGTTAGACTAGATTCCACTCACACAGTAGGATAATTGTACTTCTCATTAAAATGCTTAGTATTTAGAAAGGATAAAATGTACCTAAAGTGTGTCTACTTGAATGTGGGTATTGCAGAGATCTGTTGGAAAATGACATGATTTACCTAAAAGATGTGCTAGCCACTAGATATATATGTGTATATATATATATATATATATATATATATATATATATATATATATATATTTGATCCTTGTTCCTCCACAAGTGCCATCTGTACACACTCAGTGTTCTCTATCTCTTTCTGTTAAGGGATAAGTACAGGGAGGGAGGGAAGAACTGACGGGGCACGGAGAAAAGAAATGAGAGGGTCAGGAGCAAGAAAATAGTGTGATGCTGGGGAGAGGAAGAGGATGTGCACTGAGAGACTTTGTTTTTCATTGTAATATTCTTTGCAAAAAACGTTTTTAATGCATCAGTTAGTGTTACAGCAATAAAAGTTTGTAAATGTGGTGTTAGGGATTCCAGCTTTAATAACCCACCCCACCACCCTGCACACAGCAATAGGCATTGGGGTGCCTTGGGACTGTCAGCCCTAACGCTCACCCCATTCCATGAGTAAATAAGTTAAGATGGCTACTGTATAGGAGAATGGGGTGAGTGTTAGGGATGAAAAACCCGCCCCCCCATGCCTGTTGTTGTGTACAGGGTGCAGGTGGAGTAGGGTGATAGGGTTAGAATATTTCAATTAAAAACAAAGTCTCTCAGTGCATATCCTCTTTCTCTTCCTCTCCCTTGCCACTAAACTTTTGTTGCTGTAACCCTAACTGATGCATTAACAAAGTTTTTTACAAACAATTTCCTTACTTTTGAGAAAGTATAATCATATCTGTATTTACATTTGTGAGATCAGGGTCCTCTGGGCCCTGTACTCCCATCCATGCATACTTTTTCAGATAGAGTAGTGGTACCCTTATTTGCCTTTGGGAGTCTGTGCTCCCATCCCATAGTGTACAGCATCAAAAAACACCTCACATTACAATCTTACCCTATAGAAAATACAACATAATTTGAAAGTGCTGTAACTGGAAACCAAATTTAATTATACAATGGCAAAAAAAATCTTGGACTCTGATTGGTCATTCTGGGGCTGGACCCGTGATGTTATCCCAGTACAACATCACTGATCTAGCCCCAGCACACAGAAGACCGAATAAAATATTAAAACAATCACTGCGCTAGCCATTACTATGACTGGCTTTCTTTTCCCGCTTTACCACAACCCTTCAAAGCCATCTGCGATCAGCATCATGGCAACCTCCCCGCTAGCAGTCTCCGCTCTGTCAACATAAGAGACAGGAGTCAAACCTCTCTCAGTTTAAGTCCCTCCCTCCCATAGCACAGAAATTAACTTGTCCTAAAAACGGTATTTTCTAATAAAAAAACTGAAAGCCGTCTTTGCGATCGGCTTCACCGCATTCCCCCACCCTGCTAGCACGCTCCACTCCGTGAACACAGGAGACACAAGCATTTTCTTTTAACTAAAAAAAAATTCAAACTGAAAGCCATCACCTATTTAGAAGTAAGCACCTCCATACAGTCCACACTGCAAAATGAAACGCCAGTCCCTCTCAGTCTCCTCACACTGTCCGTGCCATAGAAACAGAGCATGTGAGAAAAAAATGTTCTTCAGTTGCTTACCCCTTCAGAAGATTTCAGCCACGATAGTGAGGGAGGACTCAAAATCTCGTCTTTTTCTACTTCAGTCCCACTATGAAGTGTATGTGGGGAGGCAAGCAGCATAAACATCAGTGCAGGTAGTGTGACAGACTGCAGAGACAAGGCTCCTATAGGGAATTTAATTCACTCAGAAAACACATTAGCTCCACCTGGTGGCTAAATCAGCACTACTTTTTCATAAAGTAACCCTACCCATTCATAAATTGACAACAAAATGTACTTTAAAACTACTTTTTCATCATTTTTCTGTTTGCTTTTACAAATGAGCCATTGTATATTAGTAATATTGACTCAGGGGTGTGTGTTGTGCTGGGATAACGTCACTTCTGGGGTGATTGATGCAGACGGCCTGCGGCCTCGTGCCTAATCACCCCAGGCATGACGTTATCCCAGCACAACACACACCCTGTCGTGCATTATTGCTTAAATATAATTTCACACCACCACCAAAAGGTACATCGGTGGCACAATCCCCTTTTACCCTGAATATTTCAGAGCACAATCGCAAACATATTTTTAACAGTGTAGTGACTAAGAAATGACACCTAAACTACCCATTACATTGTTATCCTATGGGAAATCAAGCAAAATTTTAATCCACAGAACTCCAAACCTAAGTTATATATTTTCACCAAAGCACTAAAAGGCATATCTGTGAGGCAAGCCCTTTGTATCCAGAAAATTTCCACCCAAAACTCCAAACAATTTGTTTGCTATAAAGTGTCAAAGAAACAGGTATATAACTTATTTTTTCACAAATTGCGAAAGAGTCCATTTCCATGCTTCCTTTTACACAATTTGTTGAAAAAGTAAATTTGTTTTCTGCAAATTGCAAAAAAGGATACTGTTTCAAAAATCCTTTTTCACAATTTGCAGGAAAAGAGAATAATTTTTCACAAATTGCAGAAAAAGATCCCATTTTGCAGCAAGTGTTTTCTACAGTTTGCAAAAAATAATTTATGTGGTTCAGAAAATCACATTTTTGACTAACTAATCAAAAAACTAACCCCAGAATCCAATTCCAGGTGCCTCAATTAGGTAAACAGAACTGTTGGTGTTTCCTAAAGCTTCCTATTTTTTTTGGTAATTTAAGCTTGTTGTCACTGCTAACTGAAAACAAGATGGGGGTGGTACAAAGAAAAGATTTTGCATTTGCGGCAAGACAGCCCACATTTGCAGCAAAGGATTCCACATTTGCAATAAAGAATCATTTTTGAGGTGAAAATCTAACTTTTCCCATAGAAAATAATGGGGAAACTTTAAAATTTGACAACTTTTGAATGGATTAATATTTTTTCACCAGACCTTCAAAAGGCACCACTGTGATGCAAGACCTACACTATATACCCTAAAAATTTCAGGCCAAAATTCCATACAGGTTTTGTGCAATGCGGTAACAAAGAATTTGACAAAAAAATGGTAATTTACACTTTTCTGACTCGCTGTATCTTCGCACCTGCAGAACCGACTGAAATGAAACTTGCCATGTCAAGAGATCGTTGGTCTTTGATGGCACATTCCAAATTTCATGTGAATTGCTTGAATAGTTGCAAAGCTATTGAAGTGCAAAATTTTCACTTTTACATAGAAGTGAAGATTTTACCCTAACTATAGGTGTGCAGCTGTGCCCCTAAAATGTTTATGTATTTATAAGTGTTCACATATAGCCATCTCTTTTTTTATTTTAGCTGATTAGCTGATATTATTTTTACACCCCAAACTCAACTCTCTCCATGCTTTACACACATTTACAGTATACAAAGCAGATGTGTACATAGATACATAGATACATAGACAGTGTCAGCAGATAAGGGCCTATGGCCCACCTAGTCTGCCCATTTGAGCTTGTAAGTTCAGTTTGTTTTCCTAGAAGTCTGTTTCCCCTTACCCCTGACCTCTAGAATTCCTTTATGTCTATCCCATGCATTCTTAAATCCCGTGATTGTTTCAGCCCCACCACTTCCTCTGGCAGGGTGTTCCACTTGTCCACCACTCGTTCTGTGAAGAAATTCTTTCTCATGTTTCTCTGAATCGTCCTCCTCCAACTTCATCCCATGCCCTCTAGTCCTGAAACATCTTTTTCGCTTAAAAATAGTGTTTTCCTGCACCCTGTTCCTCCCTGTAAGATACTTGTATGTCTCTATCATATCCCCTCTCTCCCTCCTCTCCTCCAGGGAGTACATGTTCAGTTCCTTCAACCTGTCTTCATAGGACTTGTGATGCAACCCATGCACCATCTTTGTTGCCCTCCTCTGAACCTTCTCTACCCTGTCTATGTCCTTACGTAGGTATGGTCTCCAGAACTGTACACTGTACTCCAGGTGGGGCCTCACTAGTGTCTTGTATAGCGGAATTGTGACCTCCTTTTCCTGCTGGTGATGCCCCTGGCTATACATCCCAGCATCCTATTTGCTTTACCTGATGCCTTGCCACTGTTTCCCTCTTGAGGTCATCAGAGATGACAACCCCAAGATCCCTTTCCTGCTTGGTGCATGCTATATCCTCACCCCCAACTGATATATTGTGCCAGGGTTTTGTGCCCCAAATGCATTATCTTGCACTTCTTTGCATTGAATTTCAACTGCCAAACCCTTGACCATTCTTCAAGTTTCTGCAGGTCCCTTCTCATTCTGTCTACACCCTCTGGTGTGTCTACTCTGTTACAGAGCTTTGTGTCATATGCGAACAGTGAAATTCTGCCTTCTAGATCCTGTGCAATGTCACTGATGAAGATGTTGAATAGGACTGGTCCCAGCACTGATCCCTGTGGTACCCCACTGGTTACTCTTCCCTCTGTGGAGTGACAGCCATTTACCACCACCCTCTGTGTCCTGCCACCCAGCCAGTTACCTACCCACCACACTACTGTCCTGCCCACACCCATATTCCCCAGTTTGTGTAATAGTCTTCTATGTAACACAGTGTCAAAGACCTTGCTGAAGTCCAGATAGGTCATGTCCACTGCCCTCCCCTGATCCACCTCCCTAGTCACCCAGTCAAAAAATTCAATGAGGTTGGTCTGACATGACTTCCCCCTGGTGAAACCATGCTGCCTTGGGTCCTGTAGTCCATTGACAACCAGATGTTCCACAATCTCTCCTTCAGTAGTGCTTCCATGATCTTTCCCACTACCGAGGTGAGGCTGACTGGTCTGTAGTTCCTCTTCCTCTTTGTTCCCACTTTTGTATAAGGGGACTACATCTGCTGTCCTCCAGTCTTTGGGTACCTCCCTGTTTCCAGTGATTGGCTGAACAGGATAGCCAGAGGTTCAGCCACCACCTCTCTTAGTTCTTTAAGGACCCTGGGTGCACCCCATCTGGCCCCATTGCTTTATCAGCTCTTATTACTTCCAGTTCCTTCAGGACCCTTTCTCTTGTAAAGGGACTTGTGTCCATTTCTGCACCATTCTCACCCTTGTACTCCCTTCAGACCCATTACCCCTCTTCCTTAGTAAAGACTGAGCAGAAATACCTGTTCAATATGTCAGCTTTATTGTTGTCATCCTTCACGGCTCCCATCCTCCCCTTCAGTCTCTCACTATCTCCCTTTGTCTTTCTTTTTTTCACTTATGTACCTGTAAAGGTTTTGTCCCCTTACCCACTGATTTTGCAATGTGTTCTTCTGTCTGAGCTTTGGCTTCCTTACTGACTTCCTGCCTCCTTTGTTTCTCCTGGTACTTCTCCTATCCCTTCTGCCTGTGTCTTTTGTATTGCCTGAATGCAATCTTTTTGGCTTTCACTTTCTTTGCTACCTCTTTGGAAAACCATAATGGTCTCCTCTTCCTTTTCCTCTGCTAACCTGCTTAATGCATAATTCTGTTGTTCTTATAATCCCCATTTTAAATACTGCCCACTGTTCCTCAACCGCTGATTCCTGTCCCATTCCCTTAATGCCTCTTTCAAGTATCTCCCATTTTCCCAAAGTCTGCCCCCTAAAATCAAGGATCGTGTTTTGTGTGGTTTGGTTCTGCTCTTTCTGTGATTTCAAACCACAATGACTGGTGGTCACTGTTCCCCAGGTGCTCCCCACTGTTACCCCATCGCACGGTCCCTGTTTGTGAGCACAAGGTCCAGTATTGCCTTCTGTCGAGTTGGTTCCATGACCAGTTGCTTGAGGAAGGCACCTGAAGGAGTCCAGGATAAATCTGTTCTAGTTGATGCTGCTGCTGGGATGCTCCAGTCCACATCTGGTATATTGAAGTCTCCAACCAGTACTTCCTCACTTGTCTGCCATCCTTGGATGGCTAGCATCAGCTCCTATCTGTTTCTTCCTCCTGGGCTGGTGGTCTATAAACCACACCTGTGGCGGATGGCTGGCTCTCATTTTCCTTTCCAGCTTAACCCACAGTATCTCTCCCATTTTGTTCCTCCTGGATCTGTGTGGCCCTTATGTCATTTTTCACATAAGGTGCCACCTCCTCCCTTCCTGCCTGCTCTGTCTCTTCTGAATATGTTGTAGCCAGGTATGGCCATCTCCCAGTCATGGTTATCATTACACCAGGTTTCAGTGATGGCCACAATGTCCAGGTCTGACTGTACCATGACAGCCTCAGATCTTCCATCTTGTTGCTAAGGCTCCTGGCATTTGCACATGGCTTTCCATGATTTGACCTCCCTAGACTGCTTCACTGTTCTACTCCAGCCCCTTCCTTGGTTGTCATTTATCCCTGGTTCTCCTTGCTGTTTGCCCTTCTGCTGAATGTTGCCCCTTTTCTGCTTATCCACCTTTTGGACACTAATCTCCATCTTTTGCACACTGTTTTGCAGAGATAGCCACTCCTCTGGTTCACTGGTTCCACTACTAGCTGTGGGGGGTGAGCAAGTAGGTACCATCCTTGCTGGCCTGCCACCCCCTTTGCTAGTTTAAATGCTTGTCAATGTAGCATTTAAACTTATCATTGAGTGCTTGGATTCCCCTCCAGGATGGATGCAGGCCGTCAGGCTTGAACAAACCTCCATCCCTCCAGATGGGTCCCCAGTCACCAATAAATCCAAACCCTTCCTCACAGCACCAGTTCTTCAACCAAGAGTTAAAGTTCTTGGCATGCACTCCTATGATCTCCCTTGCTCTCACAGGTAGTACTCTGAGAAAGTGACAGAAGTAGCTACTTGCTTGAGACCCTCCCCAGTTTCCTAAACTCTTCCTGAACTTCCTTGGCTCCTCATTTGCCAAGTCATTAGTACCTAGGTGGATAATGACATCCAGCTCACCCTCCCTGCCTTGCCTTCCCAGTGATCCCCAGTATCTTCCTTCCATCCCTCCATGCCGTGGCACCTGGTGGCACCTCACCTCCCTGTCCTCCCTCCTGTGTTCCTAGCTGATCCCTCTTACAATGGAGTCCCCACCAGGATTTGCTTCCTCCTCCTCTGGGGTCCACTGCTTTCCCACTGAGGTCACCTCCTTGCCTAACCTCCACATCCTTTCCTTCTACTTCCTGGGTACTCTATTTGGTTGTCCTCATTTGCCAGTGTGGCATAGAGTTCTTGAGAGGAATAGGATCTGGATGTGCCTCTGCCTGACTGCTCTAACCCTCCTGAGCCCACTGTCATCCAAGTGCTCCTCGCTCGGCATCCTTGAGGCAGCTGCATTGGACTGGGTGGTCCCTGGATAGGGTGATGGTACTCCTGACCCAGTTTACTTCCACCTGGAGTCTGGCTACCTCATCCCACAGTCCAGAGAGATGCATGCAGATAGGGCAGCACCTCAGTGTCCAGAAGGTCTGCCTGAATATGGCTGTCCCACAGCCACTGCATTGCACCACTCCCCACATTATACTGCAATTCCACTACTTCTCTGCTACTGAAGCTCTCTTAGTTCTCTTTTTATTTATTTACAGTACTAAAAATCCTGTAACTGATCATCAGATATATATTTTTTTTTTAAGGAAAAAGAAACCAATAAATAAATAAATGAGTCAAAACACTTGTCGTGCTGAGGGTGGTCTTCTTCCCCCTTATGCCCCTCCTACTTCACACCTCTTACTATACCTGTGTTTTAGCTCCTGTCAATCAGATTTATCAGGGCATATAATTAAGAGTTGGGGAAGGGCGGAGGGGGGCTAAAATTTGCATATAAACTATTTGTTAGAAAGATGAATACATAACAATACCCACTGGGAATCTATGTTTTTTGTGAAATAGGGAGACAGAACAATTAGGTAGTGTTACCATTGTAGAGTGAGGAGTGAGTTTCAGTGAATTTGAAACGCAGCACCTGATGGTAATATTGTAAATTGAATTAATATTTTAACTCTCCATGATTATTTGGAAGGTCCTGCATAGATGGTCTCTTGATCTGTAAAGTTGAGACTATGCCCCTAGTCTTTCTTTTTGCCTACAAAAAAAAACTCCTGCATCCCATTCCATGTTTTCCTTTCTCACTTTCTGTCTTTCTTCTTTTTTCTTTTCTCAATTTATCATCATGTCTCAGTACTAGGAACAGTAAGTTTTTAATAGCCAGATATTTGTTTCATAATTATCAGTGTTGGAATTTATTAAGTAGAAACAGCTCATGAATCAGTGACATGGGTACATTAATATTCATGAGCATTGAAAGTTACAAAGTGCACGAGGACAGCGATGATTTTTACTAAATGAATTGAATCCTGAGTTAGAGCAATGGATCAAGCATGATTAGGTTTTGAGCATTAATTATATTAGAATCAGTCATAAATAGGAAGAAGGACAGGCATAGAGTCCCTCCATAATTGTTAATATAGACACTAATCACACAGTAGAATAGTTGTGCTTCTCCTTTAAATGCTGAGGGGTGTTTAGAAAGTGTCAAATGTGGCTAAAAAGTATGTCAGCTTGATTCTGGATATTATATAGATGTGCTGGAAAAGAACATGGTTTACCAAAAATATGTGGTAGACATTAGATTTGTATACATATTCTTTGTCTCCGTACCTTCACAAGCACCGTTGGTACACACTCTGTCTTGTCTAGCTGTTTCTGTTAGGGGACTGGTGCATGGAGGGAAGAACTGATGGGGCACAGAGGAAAGAAAACAGAGGATCAGGAGTAAGAAAATAGTGCAGTGGGAGCGAGGAAGAGGACATCCACTGAGAGGAGGAAGAGGCAGAGCGAGAGCAAGGGAGGAGATGCAGTATGGAATGGAGGCAGCAGAATGCATCAAGTAGTGGAATGATTGTGCTCAACTCCAAAATGTTGTGCTTTTTTACAGAATCTGTTGAGCTCCCTTCTCTGTCTGTGTAACAGCATCATTTTATGCATAGCTCAGCTATGTAGCTGTAAAAAGGATGGTGTCTTTCGCTGATCAGTAGAGATGACTGCCAAGTTAAGCAGTTCTGTCTGCCAAACCAGCAAGAGAGACCCTTTTTACATTATAAGAGATAGCCCCTACTAGCCCTATATACATATTATATGGCAATGGAATGCCAAAACAATATATGTATATGGAGTTTTGCTGTGGTAAAATGACCAAGTTTTATTTTAAGTCTTTTTGTTGTTCTGTCTTGGTTTGGTATGGTCCAGCATGTGTCAGTTGCAATGGATGTACATGGAGCTCCATGCTTGGTGGTGTGGTTTCAGAGAAGTAATATGTGAGCAATTGTTTAGCACCAAAACAAAGATTTGTTTTTTTATCATGAAAATAAAACTTTTTTATTATTTTTAGTGCAATACTACTACTAGGATCAAACTCTTTACTGGTTTGTCAGGCAGAGTGAAAGCTAACTGGTCTCAGTATCACTTAAGCCACCAAAATGGGAGGGAGTGCATTGAGGTGTCTAGTGTGTAGTGACAGCTGTACACAAGACACTAGGTACAGCTGTTTTCCATTCTGACTGGACAATTGTATTCCGTTGCCATATAATACCTGTAGTTTGGCATTGAGATAGTGCCATGACATGCCAGAATATCTTGCAGCTCCAAGATGCCTATACTGCATTTGAAGTTCACTTACCTGATCCTGGTCAGAGAGGTCAGCTATGGGGAATTCATTAATGCAACAAAAGTGACTGTCATTTACTTCATGACCAGGAAAAAGGTTGCAGAATCAACCAGATATAAGGACAAAATAAGATAGACTCATTAGTAAACATTTTCAAATGGTACTAAATGTGCAGATCAGAAGCTTTCCCACACATTACTGTATGGCTGCTGACATGACCATTCCCCTTTAATAAACATGAGACAACACATACACATTCCAAAGAAGATAATGGATAGAGCTCAAACTGAAAAAAACACAATCGGTCTGTAGGCACCAAGCCACATACTAAGAAATGTAGAGTGATCAAGGCAACCAAGAAAACATTTGTGACGATAAAATTCTAGCAGTAACCTGATGGTCAAAACTTAGATAAAATCAGAACAAACCACTAAAGCTCTGGTTTATCCAGGACTTTGTATTTTATTCATTCCACATTATGAAGACTGATACCTTTAGGAAAAAAATAGCATCAAACTAAAATGTTTAATTCAGAGAGCCAGCTGCCAGTGAGAGGTAAATAGATTCATGCTTCAGCCTTATCCAGATGATATTAAAATGGAGATTCAGTTATACAACAACCAACGTCTTTAAATTAACAACCTTATAACAATAAAGCAAGAACAGATGGCAGAGTGCACTGTACATCAGGAAGGAACAACAGCATAGCTCAGGTGTAGTTTGAAGTACAAGGCAGAAGTTGAGGGAACCTCACCCTCTTTTACAGTGGCATTACAGCAGCATAATGCACATCCTGGAATGCCTTACTGTAATTAGCACATACCCCATAATTTCGTAGATAGACTGAAATAATAACTGAGTCCCCTTCCCAAAAAGATATTATTTGAAAAAACAATTAAATACATAAAAATACATAGGTTTAAAAAACAACTATTAAAATACTAGCCTAGTTGTATGGTAGCTCAGAGGAGGCTTTTCTTTTGTTACCTGAGTTTGCACAGCAAGTAAGGCACAGCATGTTTTCAGACAGGGGGCTCAGGAGGTGATAGAGATTAGTAGTGGGCCATACAAGGGCCTTGGGTGTGGGATCCTGGTAGGTGAGAAAGAATAAAATGGTGTGTGTGTGTGTGTGTGTGTGTGTGTGTGTGTGTGTGTGTAGAGTAACAGAAACTGCAGGGAGAGAAATAACAAACGTAGGTGAGGAGGGTAAAACAGAGGGAAGCAGTCACTGCTAAAAAAGGAAAATTTAGGGATTTTGTTGTATGATATGGGCTGCTTCAACCAAAAGTAGAGCTGGGAGGTTATCGAGTGGCAATGTTTTACAAGAACCAATGCTAGGAGCCTTGGGAGGAAAACTGCAGAGTTACAGGTGCTCTTGGCAGAGGGAGAGGTGAACATTTCAGCCATCACAGAAACATGGACCACCCAATACAATGACTGGGACCCATCTGTACAAGGGTACAGGTTATTTCGTAGGGACAGGGTGATTGGGAAAGGAGGGGCTGTGGCACTATATGTGAAGGAAGGACTGAAATATGTAAGGGAGGAAGGGGAGGAGGGTAGTATGGATTCACTTTGGATGCAAATCCAGGATTCCAAGAATAGGATTCTTAGAATGGGAGTGGTGTACAGGCCTCCATCTCAGATGGAGGAGTTAGAAAGGGAACTAGCGGGACAGATCAGGGGGACTCAAGTGAAGGGTAGTGTGGTGATTGTGGGGACTTCAACATGCCAGGAGTGGAATGGAGTACCTCAACAACCAGGAACAGAAGGGAGCAGATACTGCTGGATGCCTTCCAGGACAGCTTCCTGCTGCAAGTGGTCAGTGAACCAACCAGGTTAGGGAATACCCTTGACCTTGTGCTGGAAAATGGGGACTTTGTGAGAGAATGTATGGTGGAGGAACCACTGTCAGGGAGTGAGCACCACTCAGTATGGCTCACGTTGGATATGGGCAAGGAAGGAGTGGAATCTGGCACAAGAGTGCTGGACTTCAGGAGCGCTGACTTTAGGAGGATGGAGGAAGTGGTAAAAGGGTACCTGACCAGAATTCAATCTAGTATGGACACTAACCAGAGGTGGTAGCTCATAAAGCTGGGGATAGTGGAGGCAACCAAAACCTGCTGCAAGGCTCAGAGCAAGAAGGCTAGGGCTAAGAAACCGAGCTGGTTGAGCAAGGAGGTCATGGAAAAGGTAAGGAGGAAAAGAGCTGCCTTTAGGAACTACAAGAAAACAGGGAGAGGGGAGGACAGGGAGGAGTACTTGACGGAATCAAAGGAGGTGACAAGGGCAGTAAGGGGAGCCAAGGCATCTATGTAACTCAGGCTGGCACAAGGCATTAAGATGGGGAAGAAGGACTTCTTTAGGTACATCAGGGAGAAAATGAGCTGTAAGGACCACATAGTAAGGGTTAGGAAGCAGGGGGGTTGAGTGCAAGCAGGGTGCGATAAGGCAGAAGCATTAAATGAGTACTTCTTCTCAGTATTTACTAAAGAGAAGAGGGGGTGACACCGGGGGAATGGCAAAAACGGGGAGGGAGGGGGTGACAGATGGGGAAATCATGGAGTTCAGAGTTTGGGAAGGTTTGAAGTCACTGCGGGTGGATAAGGCACCAGGCCCAGATGACATCCACCCCAGGGTACTGAAGGAGCTGTCAGAGGTCCTTGCAGGACCTTTGGCACACCTATTTAATGCCTCACTACATTCAGGGTGTGTACCTCAGGACGGGAAGATGGCTCATGTGGTGCCCCTCCACAAGAGTGGCCCCAAGGATGAACTGGGAAACTACAGACCAGTGAGCCTCACATCCATCATGGGTAAGCTAATGGAGACTATCCTGAAGGAGAGACTGGTGGCCCTCCTAGAGGCCAAAGGACTACAGGACAGCAGACAGCATGGTTTCATATGGGGCAGATCCTGCCAAACCAACTTGGTGGAGTTCTATGACTGGGTAACTAGGCAACTGGACAGGGGCCATGCAGTGGATGTCCTGTCTCTGGACTTCAGTAAGGAATTCGACTCGGTGCTGCATGGAAGGCTGGGAAGTAAGTTAGTAGGCACAGAGGCAGGTGCAAAGCTGGTGAGATGGGTAGGGAACTGGCTTCCTGGAAGGCAACAGAGGGTGGTGATGGGTGGGGAGCTCTCACACCCAAGGGTAGTGACGAACGGTGTTCCACAGGACTTGGTGTTGGGACCAGTGTTGTTTGGGATATTCATGGCAGACATATCACTGGACATCAAGAGCAAGATCAGTCTGTTTGCTGATGATACCAAGGTAGGAGCAGTGGTGGATGACCTAGGGGGATGGCAGGGGTTGCAGGATGATCTGGCAAAGCTTGAAACCTGGTTATACACCTGGCAACTGAGGTTTAATGCCAAAAAGTGCAAGGTGCTGCATTTTGGGATGAAGAACCAAAGGAAGAGTTACCAGCTGGGAGGAGTGCAGCTAGCCCAGACAGATGAGGAGAAGGATCTGGGGGTGCTTATTACAGGGTCAATGAACAACTCAGCACAATGTAGGAAGGCAGCTGCAAAGGCCAACAAAATGATGGGTTGTATTGCAAAGGGTATATCCTCGAGGAGGATGGAGGTGATTCTGCCACTGTATAGGTCATTAGTTAGACTGCACCTGGAGTACTGCATGCAGTACTGGTGCTCGTATCTGAAGAGGGACATTAAGTTACTGGAGGGGGTGCAGCGAAGGGTGACAAAGGTGATCATGGGGCTGGAGGACTTATCATACGAGAGGAGGCTGAGAGAGTTGAACATGTACTCAGTGGAGGAGAGGAGGGACAGGGGGACATGATTGAAACCTTTAAGTACATGACAGGATTAAACAAGACAGGTACAGAGGGGCTGTTCAAAGTAAGGGAGGGGAGGGACACCAGGGGCCATGATATGAAACTGGAGGGAAGAAGGTTCAGGAGGGAGATGAGGAGACACTTTTTTACAGAGAGGGTGGTGACTGGGTGGAATGTGTTACCTGCAGAAGTGGTATCCAGTAGAACAGTGAACTGCTTCAAAAGGGGATGGGACAGGACAAGGAGGAAGGTCAATGAAGGGGAAGGGTGGATGGGAGGGCAGTTGCAGAATAAGGGGTGCTAGCTGCACATTCGAGCAGACTTGATAGACCTCTAGGCCTTTATCTGCTGGCAAATTTTGTATGCTCGTAAGTTCGTAACCAGTGCTTCCATTATTTGGGTGCAGAGGGAAGACATTAGAAATGCTGCAGAGAATAAAGTTTTACAAGAACAATCACACTGATATTTCAGTGCAGGGGAAGACATTAGAAATGCCATTTAGTGGCAACACTTTAGAAGAACTGGTGCTGCCAGTATTTGGATGTAGTGGGGTTATATTAGAAGTCACTATGCAAAAAGTTTAATGAGAGACTCCAACAGCAACTTATCAAATCAAGGCAGTATCAGCTTTTATTTCTTCATAAATAACAGCTTTTCTTGCTTGACAGTTTTTTTCTACTTCCACATACTCCCCAGTGGTTTCACTCCATATGCTAGGAGCTTTATCAAGCATGTGCTTCTTTACTGCAGGAAAAAGTCTGTTTTATTTTCACAATGTTGCATTACACTATGTTTTCTGTTACCACATTCATTCTCTATTTGAAGCAGCAGTACAATGAAAATTGTTTTTCCAAATACTAGTTTCAGCTATAATTAATACAAATATTAGCATATTTGTCAAATCTACTTTTCTAGATTCCTTCTATAAAGCATAACAAGAGTTGTTTTTTTTCAGTCATAACCCTTCACATGTCTGCAGTGCTATTTCTAAGCCAAATGTGGAGGCCAATTTTTTTTTTTGAGTAAAAATAGGTTAAAACATTTATAAAATATTCAAAGTTTGGTGGAACTATGATGTTTTACCACCAGATTACTGGAATATTTTATAGAGAAAACAGGAAAAAACAGGCAGACTTACATTGTTGCCTATTTTGCTGCAGTGCTACTTTAACACATCTTAATTTTATGTACATTGTTAACTTCAAATGGAGACTCTCAGTGCTCACCAGAAAAGGAGGCCTGTCAGGCAACTTAATTCCATGGAGCTATGCTCGATGCCATCGCTCTGTAACGGCTAGTTGACTTAACACTGAGCACCATGCCTTTTAAGCTCCAGCACTGAAGAACACCACCACCCCTGACATCAACACGCAAATGTGCATGTGACTTCAGTTGTCACTAAAGATAATTGTGCATTCCATCTCAGGCTGGCATGGCAGAATGTCAACTGATGCGTTTGGCTCAGGTAGGACTCTGGAGTCACCCCACTCCCTAGACTGCTCTGGAAATGTCTACTATAACTTTCACAATTGTGATATCAACTCAGTGTTACATAAACAAAACCATATGGAATTCAAAAGCTTTTTTTCAAAATACATTTTAGAAACTGCATTATTAATCAAAGGAATATAAATCTTGTTGAAAGCCACATAACACAAAACAAAACAGTTCAATTCCAAATATCAAAAGGGTTATAGGATGTACTAATGCACTGAGCCATGCATAATTGTACAAAAATAATGTTGAACATAAACTGGGGAGTATGAAGCAGCCTTAACCCTAAGCAAATCGAAGCTGGTAGGGGCTGAGGAGGGTATGGAACAGGTTGTGATAACAGCAGATGCTGACAAGAGGTTGAGCCAAAATTACACAAATTGCATCCAGTTTTGTTCTTCATTCAACCACGATCTTTTATCCAGTGCACCTTGTTTTCTACCCAGTAAGCTTCAGGAGTGAGGAGCAAATGTTCCCAATCCCCCCTTTGCAGGGTGGTGTCACCCGTCCCACTCCATTAAAGTGTAATGATGCTACCTGGTGTTGCGAGGCCATAAAGTGTTTAGCTACTCTTCAGTTTTTGATTTGTGTTCAGAAATCCTCTTACATAGTTCCCTATTGATGTTCCCCACATAAATGTTGCTATACAGAAGTTTTATTAAATAAATCACATATGTGGCATCACATGTGATGTGGTCTCTAATTTGAGCTGTCTCATTAGAATGTAGGTTCTGTAAATGTTGAACTATTTGAGTATTTCAGCACTGAGTACAAATTCTGCAGAGGAAATTCCTGGGTGGTTGTAGTACTCCAAATGTGAAGCCAGACATTACTAGTTTATGTGGTTAAATCTGCATTAATTAGTCTGTCCTTAAAATTGCTAGCCATTTTGGCTACTATCAGAGGTGATGTGGAAGAAACGTCATTCCCCCTGTCTGTCATACTGAGGATTTTCCAGTTGTCCCATATAATGTTTCCCACTCCCCCAAACAATTCTTAATAGGTAGTACAGAAGACTATACATGTGTAATGTCCAGTTGCCCATCTGTTATACTCTGATGGGGTAAGGAGGTCTCTACCCTCAACTAACATAACTCTTCTATCAGCCTGAGTTAAGGATTGGTTCCGATAACCTTTGTCCCTAAATCTCTGGGTTGTTAGTTGTTTTTTTCCTTTCTCAAAGTACATTTCATTTGAGCAATTCAATTTGTCCTGAGGAACTAATCATACAGGATGTTTTCAATGAGATTGCTTGGGTGACAGATTTTGTTATGTAATTTGATATTTCTTCTGTTGGATTTCTATAAAGCCTTGATTCCAAACATTAAAAAAAACAGTAAAAGTCTAAATATTTTATTTTAGATGGTGATAACTTATAAAGTAAACTTTAAATTTGGACAACAACTATCCAAATAAGCAGTAGGAAAATCCTGCAGAGTTTCTACTGAGCCCATCCGGATAGAAGTCAAATCATCAATGCAACATTTGTATGTTACATTGTTGCCATACATTGATTTTTTCTCCCAGGGCCAGATTAAGTCTAAAAAGGCCTCTGGGCATTTTCAAGCAGAAGCCAAAAAAAAAAATGAACGTATGGGATTCCTTCTTTTGCTGAAACAGGGGTGCAGAAATGAAACATATTGTATGAGCAAGCTGACAAAAAAACAGTTATGAAGCTCTGATTGTAAAGTGGAAAAAGTATAGAACATGTTTTGTAAAGCAATTAAAGTACACAGAGCACAATTTAGGTACAGCCCATGGGGCTCTTTCACAGTACTGTACTGTCCAGTTCCCTCACAGTTCAAGTACTATCCCAAACTTACAACATATATTCAAAGTTAAGTCCTACCAATGACTAAGTTCCACTCTGCTCCCCATGCAAAGACTTTTTTTTACTAAAACCTTCAGCTGCATCACTCCACCTGCATGGAAACTTCAGCAGTTAGCTTGTTTTCTACTAAGACTTGCAACCAGCCACAAAGTACTAATTTTACATTTATTAAAATGCACTATAGATCACAAGTCTGAACTGTGCTGCATTTGAATAAAATATTCAGTTTTGTGAACAAAAACATAGCCACTTAATTGTGCAGCTTTCTAAGTTCTGTCTCCTTTGTTTAACAGTACACTAAAATAATGCAATTAGTGCCACTGACCTGTCCATGCTTAACAGTGGAATGAAATGCAATTTCTGTATCATTCATCTCTAATTGTAACAGGTCTTCTGATCATGGAATAAAATTGTTTTTTCTCACAACAGAATCAGGGGTGCTTTGTGTCAGATAGTGCTAACGGCACTCACGTAAAGGAAGAGGGGGATCAGGAGCCTGCCTCTATCAATAATTCAGTATTTCAGTAGTCTTTCCAGCAGGAGAGGCAGAAGGCAGGACTTAGTTGTTGCTCTCTCTTGGTCCATTCACTTTTAGTGACTGTCTTTTAGAGGGGAGTTTGGGGAGATGAACGATGATGGTGCAGTAGTTGATCTGCTGCTGCTGGACTAAGTGAATCCTCCATCGTGGCACTCAAGTCAAGAACTGCTAATTGCAGCAGCCAGGAAGATTAGAACTGCTGGTGTTTTTCCTGCTCTGCAATCTAGTCCATCCTTATGATGACAGACTCAGTCTGGGTCTGTCCTGGAAGGTGCATGCACACTCACGTCATGCACGCACACTGACCATTCAGTGCCACTCTGCTAGAAACATATTCCTTTCTCCCAACTTGCTATCACTGCTAGTGCATTGTGTGCCATAACCACCATCACATGTTCAAAACAAAAAGTGAGTGAACCATGAGCGTATCTTCATCTTAAGGGGCATTAGGGCTCTCATCAGTAAGTTCTGCCAGTGACAATAAGCAGTTCTTGATTTGAGTGCCACGTTGGATGTTTTACTTAGTCCAGCCACAGAAGATCAAGTATTGTACCATCATTGTTCATCTCCACAGACTCCCCTCTAAAAGACAGACAGCCACAAAAAATGGAAATGATCCAGGGAGAGCAACAACTAAGGCCTGCCTTCTGCCTATCTTGTGAGCAGAAGGCAGGCCTCCCTGTGGGGAGGACAGAAAATGGAATTCCAAAACATCACAGGGCTGAAAAAAGGGAAAAGGAGGGAGGTCGCATAAACTGGAACGTAATGTGCACAAATGTCTGCAGTCTGGGGAACAAAATTCCAGACCTAATGGCATTAATGGATGATGCAAACCTGGACATAGTAGCTATTAAAGAAACATGGTACACAGGGAACCATGACTGGGATATAGCAATATCAGGATACACACTTTTTAGGAAGGGTATGTAAAGGATAAGGGGAGGGGGTAGCTATGTATGTAAAGGAGGGGATTAAAGCAACAGAGGCTCAAGGGTTTCAAGAAGGAGCAGAGGCACTGTTGGTCACCCTGGAGGTGGGAAAAAGGATAGCTATTCACACTGGGGTGATTTACAGGTCTCTGGCACAGGAAGAGGAATCATATGAAGCTCTTGTGGAAACCATTCACAAAATGGCAGCCAAAGGGGAACTGCTACTAATGGGTGACTTCAACCTGCCTGAGGTAGATTGAAGCACTCAGACTGTGAGTACAACAAGGGTCAGGGACTTCATGACTGCCTTGAATGGGGCAAACTTAAGACAGCTTGTAGCAGAACCAACCTGTAAGAAGACTGTATTAGATTTGTTCCTGACTATTGGAGACAGGATCACAGATGTGGAAGTAGGCAGTTCCCAAGGTACCAGCGACCACATGTCAGTATGGTTTAAGGAAACCACAGTGGAGGAGGCAAGCCATACAAGGATAAAGGTCCTAGATTTCAGGATGGGTAACTTTAAGGAGATGGGTCGAAATCTCAAAAGCAGCAAAAGCTAGAGGGAGAGGTGTGGAAAAACAGTGGTCTAGACTCAAGAGAGTGAAAACAGAAGTAACAGGTCACTGTGGCAAATTGCATAGCAAAAATAAAAGAAAGAAAAGGCCATTATAGTTCTCAAAGGTAGTGGCTGAGACAGTAAGGGAAAAGAAAAGGGCCTTCAAACGATACAAGGAAACACAAAAGGATGAAGACAGAGAACAATATCTGGAGAAGCAGAGGGAATCTGCAAAAATAATTAGAAAGGCTAAAGCACAGACAGAGGAAGGTAAAGCCCAGGCTATTGTGATAGGCAACAAGACCTTCTTCAGATACATTAGTGAGAGGAAAAAGACCAGAAATGGGATTGTTAGGCTGAAGAAGGAAGGAGGAGAATGGGTGGAGAATGATCTAGAAAAGGCTGAGATACAGAACAAGTACTTTTGCTCAGCATTCACCAGGGAACGGGAGAGTGAGGGACTGAGATCTCATTAAGAGGGGTATTCAGGGGAGGGAGGTAGACACCAGCCCATTCACAGTGGAAAGAGTCCTAGAAGAACTTGGGAAAATAAAAGCAGGTAAGGCAATGGGGCCAGATGGGATCCACCCCAGAGTACTAAAGGAACTCAGGGAAGTGCTGGCAGAACCAGTGGCTGCCCTTTTCAATGCATCACTAGAGACAGGGAAGTACCTGAGGATTGGAGGAGGGCAGATGTGGTCCTTCTCCACAACAGTGGAAGCAGATAGGAGACGGGCAATTACAGACCTCTATGCCTGACCTCAGTAGAGGGGAAACTAACGGAGTCCTTACCTAAGGAGAGGATTGTGAAGCTTCTGAAGGATAATGGGCACAGGATCCAAGGCAGCATGTATTCTCAGTGGGAAGGTCCTGACAGATGAATCTTATAGATTTCTTTGACTGGGTAAACAGGGTGGTAGATCAGGGTGGGGTGGTGGATGTGAACTACCTGGATTTCAGCAAGGCATTCAACACCATCCCACACTGGAGATTGCTAAATAAACTGGGGAGCCTGGGAGTGGGTCCTATGGTGGTAAAGTGGATTGGAAACTGGCTAAGGGACAGGACTCAGAGGGTGGTGGTAAATGGCATGAATTTGAGGAGAGGAAGGTGACCAGCGGGGTGCCACAGGGGTCGGTGCTGGGGCCAGTCCTATCTAATATCTTCATTAGCAACATTTTAGAGCAAATGGAGGTAAAGGTGTGCCTCTTCGCAGATGACACCAAGATCTGCAACAAAGTGGACACACCAGAGGCGGTGGAAAAAATTAGAAAGGATCTAGACCTATTAGAGGAGTGGTCGGGTGTCTTGCAGTTGAGTTTTAATGCTAAAAAGTGCAAGATCATGCACCTGGGTAACCGGAATCCAAGTTTGGGGTACAGGATGGGTGGGAAAATACTGGCCACCGCAAGTCAGGAGAGAGACCTAGGGGCCATCTTATCTGATGACCTGAAGGTGACCAAACAGTGTGGAAATGCGGTGAGGAGAGCAAACAGAATATTGGGGTTCATAGTGAGGGGCATAACAAGTGGGAGGAAAGAGGTGGTGATTCACTGTACAGATCACTGGTGAGGCCTCAGCTTGAGTACTTGTCCAGTTCTGCAGACCGCATCTCCAGAAGGACATTGACAAAATAGAGGCAATCCAGAGAAGGGCAACAAAGATGGTACATGGACTGCAGAAGAAGCCCTATGAGGAAAGACTTAAAGAACTTAATATCTATTCACTGGAGGAAAGACGGGAGAGGGGTGATATGATGATATGATATGATATGATATGATATGATATGATATGATAGATAGACAGACAGACAAACAGATAGCTATGATATGATAGAGAATTTCAAGTACCTTAGGGGAATAAACAGGTTACAGGTAGAAAGCATATTTCAGAGAAAACTGCACAAGAACAAGGGGGCATGATAAGAAGCCATAGGGTGGGAGGCTCAGGGGTAATGTTAGAAAGTACTTTATCACTGAAAGAGTGGTTGAGCTGTAGAACAGCCTTCCAACAGAAGTGGTGGGGGTGAAAACAATACGGAGGTTCAAGAGTGCATGAGATAGACATTAGGGTATCCTGGAGATGTGTAGAGCAGGAGAGCTGCAGATCAAATAGGATCTGGGGCTGCAGCAGTGAGTAGAAAAATCAGCAGACTAGGTGGGCCATATGGTTCTCACCTGCTGACAGATTCTATGTTTCTATGTTCTGTGACACTGTGGCCACAACTAGCACCAAGCCTGAAACTGTATTACTTATTACCTAAGCCTCTGGCTAAAAACAAAACAGGTAATGTGCCCAGTGGGCACATTTGGTGGATGGACTGGACACTAATAACATTGCAAATCACATAGAGAAGGAGAGGGTGGGTGTTGCCCCCAGATGGACCCCCCCCAAGGCAGTTGCCCCATTTTTCTTTCTGTTAATCCGGCCTCTGGGATCCTATTTATGATGTGCACTGATACAAAATTGTACACGTACAAGCTGACACAGAATGAGGTCATCATGGACCCCACTGCTGTGCCTTTAACTTGCTGGTAAAACGTATCATCAAATCTGAATTAGTTAAGGGTTAGTACAAGTTTTGCCAGTTGTGATGCATATGAGATAGGAGGAAGCACAGATAGATATATTAAGTTCAGAACAGACTTTAATCCCACCAAACCTTTCAAAAGTGGTATGGAGGTTTATAGGTCTGCCATGTCTATAATAACTACTAAAGAATCATCTAAAACCAACTGCTGTGTGTTCATATCTTCCAGCAACTGTACAACATCCCTTGTGTCCTCTCAATATGAAGGTATATGTGTTTCAAAATCATTTGCGGAAAAGTTGCCAAAGGTTTGAGTACAGAGTTTAGACTTATGACAATGGGTTTCCATAGTACAGAAGAGATAGTGTGTGTATTTTTGGTAAGCAAGACAAGTCCAGTGTGACACAGAAACTTTTAATTAAGTTCTCTGCTACTCAGTCCTCAGTTCACATAACATTTCTACCTATTATGATAGTTTCACTGATTTTACTTTTGATATTTCTTAATGGATCCTTTGCCATGGGCATATAGTCATCCCTATTTGTAACTGTCTCAGACACTCATTTAGAAAACCATCTTTGTTCAGAACAACCACCTCCACTTTATCAGTTGCCTTAATAGTAATACTGCAGTCTTTTTTTTTCAAACTGTCTACTGCTTTTCTTCATTACCATGAAAAATCTGGGAGTCTGGGTTTATGTTTTCTAAACAGTGTCTTAATAGATGAATAATCTTGTTTGAAAATGTTTTAATTTAGTGTGGTATCTCTCTTGGAGGGATAAACTGAGGATTAACCTTGAACTTCTCTCTCAATTGCCTTGTTTTCTGATCCTCTACCTTATCACTCACAGAGAAAACCTTTTAAACAGATTTTTATGGTTGCTTGCGCACATGCACATGAAACATTATGTGGCAGCTTAGGAGAGAAGTGGGTTGTGGAGGCAAGGCACTGTGACAGCCAACAGATGCATTGCATTTAGGGGCTTGGCACTGGTGGACCAATGGAGGCAAAGTGTGCTGATTACGCTGGCTTCCAAAAGTGCCACCAAGTTGTAACGTTTCTGCAGCAGCAATCAGGGGCCACCTTGTCATTGCAGCATCAGGCATTCCACTGCAAAGATGGAGCGACCTGTCACTGCAGGGCGGTACCTTGCCTAGTATAATATTGTTTATGAATGTGGTGGCAAGCTGCCACCATATTTACAAACAACATTGCACAGCTCCCAGTGTCAAGGGAGTGCCCAATCCCCCTCGGCATCATGCATCCACATGAAAAAACAGTCTTTGTTTGCCGATGGGGCGCCCAATCTCCATTGGCTTCCGTCCCCCCTTCTCAGTTTAATTTCCCAATGGGGGAGCCCACTCCCCATGGGCAAAATGTCTCCACCAATACAAAAGTTTTGTGCCGAGAGGGGTGCCTAATCCCCCTTGACTCTTGTCCCCCCTCAGTATGTGCCGACGGGGGTGCCCAATACCCCATCAGCTTCAGCCCCCCCCAAAAAAATAGGGTGGCATGCTTAGAGCCCACACCAGCATGCCAAATGTCCCTGTTAAAAAAAAAAGTCCCGCAATGTTTTTTTTGTTTTTGGTTTTTTTTTTACCTGTAAAACAGAAAACAGTTCCTTGTTGATTCTGGTGGCCCTTCCCCCAACCTGCACCTATCTATGTGACCCTGACTTCCCACACCCCCCTCACCCCAAATTTACCTCTGGAGCACAGCACACTAATCTTTGGTGAACCGGGAACACAGCTGCACTCTTCAAAGCAGACCACGAAGTGAAGAAATGCCGGTAAGCTATATAATGGCATAAATAGGTTTTTTTCAACTTTGGTGCATATCTCAGGCATTTTTGGAAATTTTGGCACCAAATTTTCAACATGGGATTATTGGTACCCCTCCTCATGAATTCAGCCACTGCCATGGCATTATTCTGTCCGGAAAGGTGATTTTGAGGTCACTGTGTGGAATCACCTTTCGGGACCGATTAATGAAACAACAGTGCCAGTGTTCATGATGTGGGCTCTCAAAAAGTCTATGTTGCAAATCTGGTGGAAAAAATAAAAAAAATACTGTTTTACAAGCGTGCATTGTGCAGTTGCTACACACACTCGTAACTTCACCAATTTGCAATATTTTCACTCCAGATTTTCAGCTTTGCAATTTTTCTGCACCTCCTAATTAACAGTGCAGCTGTCAATTTTCACATCCTGGCCGAAATGTGTTTTCGCACTTCCAGCACAGAATATCGTAGCCACTGTGGGAAATCAGTGTTCGAGACAGATTAAGAAAATCACAGTAACACTGTTCATGAGCAAAGGTCCTAAAATGCCTATATTGAAGTTTTGTGATGAAAGTCCATAAAATGAGTGTGTTATGAGCATGTGTTTCACAGTTTCCATGTATGCTTAGAGGTACGAGCATTTTTAATATTCCCACTATAGATTTTCAACATTGCCATCTCTTCACACCTCCCTATGTATGGTACAGCTGTCATTCTTCACATCCTGACCAATCTGTGTTTTTGTACATGTGGCACAGAATGGCACGGTTGCTGTTGGAACTCAAAGTTTGGGACACAATGGCAAAATCACACTGCCACTCTTCATGAGAAGAGGTCCCAAATGCTTTCATGAGGTGGGGTCACAAAAAGGCCATGTTGAAAATGTGTAGTGAAAATACCAACAAATGCCCGGGGCATTAGGGTTTCTAACCATAACATCCCACTCTTTACAGACTGACAGGTGTACCTTTGGATTGCCGACTGTACTGGTCATGCCATCCCACCCCCATCTTCCAGCCAGTGACACTCATCAAGGTGTACCTTGGACTCTTTGGCCCCAGAGTTCACCCCATTCTCCTATGCTGCACCCATTTCAGCATATGTCCTTATGAAATGGGGTGACTGTAAAGCCAAACACCCCAAGGCACACATCAACACGTGTCAGTGTCTGCAGAATAGGGTGAGGTGACAGAGCATGAATGTCATGGACAATGACCCAAACACTTACCCCAATGCCTGTCATCTCTACAGGATGGAGGTGGGGTTGGTGTGAAGTTCAATACTTCACTGCCATTCCTATTCTGCATCTGTCTAACTCCAGCATTACCAATGCTAATACCAGCAAGCAAACATTCGGCATTGACAAATGCTTGTTATAAGAAAGTGATAGAGATCTAGTTTGCCTGGAAGATGTCAGGTCTAGCGGTAGGGTCAAAGATAAGGACTCTAGATAGCACTTTCAATTCCCCATATTGAATACTGACTGCTCATATGTCTGGTCAGTGATCTTGACTCCCTCCTTCTGTTGTCTGTTGACACATTTTCTATATTTTTTTATTCTTCATCTTTTTCTTTTTCATCTGTTCATGTTTTTGGAGTGCTTTTTGTTCCTGCTTTTATTCTTTCCTGAGTTTGCTAATTGTTTCTGTCCTGGGCATCTGCCAGGCTTCCTTCCCCCACTGCACTCCGCAGACCCTCTCTGTTGTCTCCAATGTCCAGATCCACACTGCTGTATGTAGCTACTTCCTTTGTTATTGATGGTCTAATGAGGCTTCTCCCTGAAAATAATAATAATAATAATAAAAAGTAATTACTTAAAAAAAAGTTTTTATTGATTTTTGCTGCTCTCTGAGTCTTCATAACTCTCTGTACTGGAAAGGACAGACTTCTTAGTTGTTCTCTGTCTGAATTATTTATTCCAGCTATAAACATTGTTATCCCTATAGTCAAGTGTATCCATATGACACTTTTTGAGCTGTTTGTTTTTTAAATATTTCTCAAATCTCTCAAGTTGATGGTTTGTTTTCTCAAAGAATTGTTTCAGCCTTTCTTCTTCTGTAATCAATTTTAATTCTCGAATGTTTTTATCTCACCCAAAGCTCCATTTTTCTCTTCAGTTGTGGCTTCTATAATAGCCATCATGAAGATAATACTATATTTAGGTATTATTTAGTCCCAACAGTCTTTAATTCTGAGTGGAAAAAGTCAACATTAGGCACAATTAACACCCTTAGGCCACAAGGGATATGGTGATTTTTTTCACATATTCTTAGGGTGATAATGTGCCACTCATAATAAATACTTTGCTCTTTGGGAGTCTCAGGCCTTTTTGTCAGAGATTTTTCTTAAACAGAGTTTTGGATGACTTTTTCACTCGAGTATTCCTTTAAAATATGATCTAATGCTTTTAGTTTGTAACCGAACAGGTTAGATCTAGTCTCTGTTAAGGCATGGATATCATCAAATTGTTCCATTTCAGGGGGCCCCTGATGAAATGTAACATATATACTGTAATGTGAAGCACCTGGGCATTTATGCTGTGTTCTGTACCATTTTTAAATATAACAGATAGCACAATCTATTTCTGCATAAGTTTCCTTTTCTTTTGTTTGTTTGCAATTGAGTGCTGTTGTTTGTGAATAGCTTATTTCTTATTGAGCAAGCACCTTCTTTCATAGCCTTTGAGCATGTATTGTTGGTGTTTCCCATTTCACAAGTAACCTGAAAGTTTCAAGGAGGTACAAATGAGAGAGAGAGAGAGAGAGAGAGAGAGAGAGAGAGAGAGAAAGAGAAATAGAGGATTAATTGTGTGAAGAAGGTGGGGGGTGAAGATGAACAGCTTGAAAGTCACAGGAATAAGGCACATGTAGATAGTCTAAATACTTTCCAATGAATGGATCGTAGAAAACCATAGCAATATGTCACAGTTAGTTTAACACAGTACACCTTAAATGGTCTGATGAGCAAGTAAGGTAGTATAAATAGTCACTGTTACTGACAAATGCCCACTAATCTTATAAAAGAGGTAACCGTGATTGGTGAGGCCATTCCAGGCCTCTGCTGATATTTACAAATCTGTGCAGTCACCAGGAACTTTAAACAAATTAAGTTAATTTTGTTTGATATATGTGAAATTAGTCTCTTCTGCCAGAGTTAGAGCAATATTATTTGAAACAGAAGAGTTCCAAGGAGATCAAGAGCAATATTGTCCAAACACCGTTAATAATTCAATGGAAATCAGTGGTGCCCCCTGTACATCCCCTGTAGGTAGTCAATGGAATCATAGTGCTAGGCAAGTAATCACAATGCAGAACGTTTAATGAGGGATCCCCACAACAAAATATCAGGTCAAAGAAGTATCAACATCCATTTCTTCATAAATAAAGCTTTCATCCTTGCCCACTCTTTACATTTTCACATAATATCCCAAAGTTTCTCTCTTTATGGTAGGAGCTTCATCAAGGAAATGTTCCTAACTTACAAAACATAACATTCACATTTTTACACTATGATCCCAAACACCCACATTTATCATGGAAAGAGAAAAAGGCACTAGGCACTTTGAAAAAGACTGCAGTGTCATTATTCAGGCAGCTGATAAGGGGAATAAGGAAGGGGTGGTTGTCTTGAACAAAGATGATTATCAAAATGAGTACATAGAAACATAGACTTTGAAGGCAGATAAGGATGGCTTGACCCACCAGTCTGCTCAATTTCCTACCTATTGGATAAGCTGCAGATCCTAGTTAACCAACAGCCTACTTCCTCCTACCCCCCAGTAGAATTGCTTTATGTCTGTCCCATGCATTCTTGAATTTCTCCACTGTTTGTGACCCCACTACCTTCTCAGAAAGGCCATTCCATGTGTCTACCACCCTCTCTGTGAAAAAAATACTTCCTCACGTTGCCTCTGAACCATCCCACCTCTATCTTCAAATTGTGCCCCCTTGTTTTTGCATATCACTTCTCTGAAAGATGTTACCCTCTTGGACTTTGTTGATTCCCTTGAGGAACTTGAAAGTCTCTATCATGTCCCCCTCTCCCTCCTTTCCTTGATGTTATACATATTAAGCCCCTTTAATCCCTCTTTGTATGGCTTCTGGTGCAGAGCCTGCAGCATTTTAATTGCCCTCCTCTAGACTGTCTCCATCCTGTCTATGTCCTTGGGGAGATGGGTTCTCCAGAACTGAATGTAGTACTCCAGATGGGGTCTCACCAACTGTCTGTACAGAGAGATAACAACTTCTCATTTTCTGTGGGTGGTGCTTCTCTCTGTGCATCCCAATATCCCCTAGCCCTCCTTACTGCATTCTCACATTGCTTGCCTACCTTTAGATCATCTGATATGACTACCCCTAGGTTCCTTTCTATTTTTGTTGTTGTTAGTACCCCCTCCCATTGTGTACTTTTTCCCTAGGTTTTTGTTTCCTAGGTGCACTACTTTGCACTTCTTTGTATTGAATCTAAGCTGCCATACATTTGACTATTCCTCCAACCTTGTCAAGTCCCTTCTCATCCTGTCCACACACCCTTGTGTATCAACCCAGTTGCAGATCTTTGAGTCATCTGAAAAGAGGCATGCTTTTCCTTCCAGCCCCTTTGCAATGTCAACTATAAAAACATTAAAGAGGACCAGTCCCATTACTGAACCCTGAGGTACCCCACTAGTAACCCCCCTTTCTTTGGTGTGGACTCTATTTACTATTACCCTCTGCATCCTGTTGCTTAACTAATTTTCCTACCCAGGCTAGCACCAAGGAACCCATTCCCAGCCTGGCTAACTTTGTTTATTTTTTTTTGTGTGGAACTGTGTCAAATACCTTGCTAAAGTCCAGGTAGGCCATATCCACAGCACCTCCCTTGTCTACTACTTTGTTCACCCAGTCAAAGAAATGTATTAGATGAGTCATGTGATGCAGCTGCCTGAGTGAGATGTGCTTCACAACAGCTACGCTCACCCGAACCTTTTCAACACTTAAAAACAGCTATTATATTGACTTTGCTACAACGAGTCAACCTTGGCAACTAAACTACATCTGGAGCATCCTAGAGTGTATAACTGGATGATTATGGAGGCAGAAATGAGCCTGGTGGTGCCCCGACATATCCCACCAGTGATGCCTGAAAAACAGGCCAAAATAACAGGATGAATCCTTGTAGCAGAGCGCGGTCTCAACTTACAACAGCACCATCCATGAGCTCGCCTGAAGCAACTGCTCTAAGCCTAGAAAGGTTTCTACTGGAATTTCAGTCATTCCAGGATGAAGTAATATTTCTGGTATCGGAGGTGAAATCTATCTCAGAAACATTAGAGGAGACCTCTCAGAGAGTGACGGACAATGAAACCCGCATTTTCTCTTTAGAGAAGTGGTTCGAGAAATCGGAATCTTCCATTACCCTTAATTGCCAGACCCTTAAAAAGATGGAAAACAAAATAGAAGATTTAGATGGGCATAGCTGAAGGAATAATATAGTGATTATTGGGATTCCTGAAAAAGAGGAAGGCTCTAACTCGCTGTTGTTTACGCAGAAGCTCTTGAACAAAATAGCAGAGCCTTCCCCATTCAGCTCCAACTATATATTGGAGCTTGCACATTGGGCCCTCACGCCTAAGCCTCCTCCAACAGCTCAACCCAGGCCCTTAATCTGTCAGTTCTTAAACTACCAAGAAAAACAACACATTTTGCTGAAAATGAAAGAAGTTCAAGAAATACTGTGGGAAGGGTCTAAACAGAAAATAACACAAGATTTACCAGCATCAATGCGCCAGAGGTTGGGTCTCTTCCACCCGATCATCTTGAAATGTATAGCAACTGCCATAAAGTTTACAGTTCTGTATCCTGCCAAGCTCCAGGTGCATTTTAATGATTCGTGGGTATGTGTTGATGAGCTCGACCCAGTCCTATCCTACTTGAAACAAAAATAACCTGCTCTATTTTCTGACCACTGAGGGAGCACTACAGGTGAACCAGAAGGAAAAAGCTTAAATATCAAAACAAATCCTCAGTAATTGGGATGGCTCTCTTGGATCTATACTAATCCTTCATACGGGAGAAGTATTGGTACTGTTCTTTTATTCTTTATGTAATTTCTGACCTGAATGCTACATAAACAGACCAGGTCTCAATACAATATGGGTCTTAGTTAGCCTTAGGCCCCAGACACTAAATCTTGGAAGTGATGGTATCTTGTAATGGCCTGGTTTTCTACATTTTCCTTAAAGGTACTGTAAGGCTCCTGCCTCTTTTGACGAGTGGATGGTTGATAATTTCGAGCCTTTACATGAAGAGACCCACTTCACTGCCTCAGGGACAAACTTTATCACCAGTTACTTTGGACATAATAATTTGTCTAAATCTATTTTGCTTTGAGCATCTCCTGAAAGAGAACTTAACTGCAGTAGGGATTTTTAAATTTTAATTTAATGTAGCGGGGAGGCTCAACATAGTTAATCCACAGGGCTTGGAAGGTATAATACATGTCTCTGGAGAACACTGGTTTAAAAGTTTCATTTTGTTCTTATTTGCCAACATATTAAACCATAAGGTTTTCACCTCTGAAGAGCGCAGTTTGTGGGGACGAGTTCACTCATGGCACATGATCCCCGTGAAGGCCAGTTTTTTTTACAACTGGACTGCAGTAGTTATTAACTATAGCAATAGTAGCTGTTTCACTAATGTTTAGCTGTTTCATATTTTGGTTTGCAAATAACTAGTACTACATTTTATATTTGGATTATAGTGGCATACTCTTGTAGTAGATTGGGTTTGGGTTGGGAGGAGGGGGTGGACCCTCAGAATGTTGCGCGCCATGGACCAATGTACTGGGGGGGAGAGTAGTTTTACAGTTCACGTAAAAGTTAGTACTTTAATAGTTACATTTTGGTGTGTTTTCATGTCAAGTTGTACCAAGGTAGTATATTAGAATGCAGGGGAAAGGGTCACTTAGTTTAATAAGTAAAAAGGATGATAAATGGGAAGGGATTTACAGATACTTATTCTTTACACAGGCCAGTAATGGGGGGGAGGTGCCAAAAGTATCAATCAGGATTTCTGAACAGCAGGTTAGCAAAATGTCATTAAAAGTTTAGATGGTTTCTACCTGAATTAAGAGTTTATAATGACAAAAGTATTCCATTTTAGCACGTGAAATGTAAAGGGTGCAAGACACCCGCTTAAGCATATACTACTCTTAAAACATCTTAATATGTTTCATGGAGATGTAATTTTCCTCCAGGAAACCCACCTCTCGCAAGCAGAGGAGATGTTATTAAGATGTCAACAGGTGGGACAAATATTTGCAGCAGAGGATTGGAGGAATAGTAAAGGGGTAGCCGTTCTATTGACAAGATCCTTCCCATTTGTGTATGAGCAATGTATTAGAGATGAAGGGGGTAGGTTTGTCTTAATTATCAGAAAGATCCAGTCCACTATAATCTTGTTAGGTGCTGTCTATGGACCTAACACAGACTCAACATCATTTTTTATGGAGTTACTTTCTAAGTTAACACACTTCCTGCATCTTCTGATGATCATTGGTGGTGATTGGAACCTCCCATTCGACCCAGCCATAAATAAGTCACCTAGCTATATAGTGAGGGAACTATCTCTAGCTGAATGGGTGCTCAGAGATTTAATAGACCACCTGGGCCTTTTTGATCTCTGGAGAACCTTGCATTCCATGGTCAAGGAATTTACTTTCCACTCAAAAGGTACATAGCATGGCATCACAATTAGATTATTTTTTGTTAAGTAAATCACTGATTCAAGGCTTAATGGATAGCAGAATGGAACCCGGTATAGGTTGTGACCATTCAATAGTAACTTGCCAGCTCTCTTTGTTCCTAAATTGGGGAAAACACACTCAATGGTGATTGAATAATCAATTGTTGAAAGACAAGATGGTCCTGGATAACATTCTTTCAGCTTTGAAGTCCTACTTAGAATTTAATTGGGGCTCTACAGCCTCATCTTCAATGGAATGGGGTGCACTAAAATGTTTTTTAAGAGAGGAATTTATTAAATGGTCCACTATTAAAAAAGGAAAGAAAGTTTACAAGCTAAAAATCTATTAGAACAAATAAGGGTAAAAGAAAATTCCATGTCTAAGGCCACCTCAGAACTGGAAAGAGAAATCCTAACCAGGGTACAAAATAAGTATTTGGAACTACTGAGGGAGAAGGATGAATGGGCTTTACTTAAAACTAAAGCCACCTATACAGAACAGGGAGAAAAAGTGGGGTGACTTTTAGCTCTAAGACTCAAACAAATGGAAACTTCCAGATGTAGTGCAGTAATCCAAAACAATCCAGATGACTCTCCCCTTACCCAAGCTGCAGATATTAACAAAGAAATTGAACTGTATGATTTCACCTTATATAAGTGTTTGCCACTTCATCCTCCTTGCTCTATGGTTTATTCTTTTTAAGGAATCTACCTCTTCCTTCCCTATCTTCAGAACAAGGGGAAACACTTACCCTACCATTTACTGAAGCAGATATACTCAAAGTTATCAAGGATCTCCCCCTAGACAAAGCTTCAGGTCCTGATGGGTTTTCATCAAACTTTTACAAAACATTCACCCCCAAACTGGCCCCTCTGCTATTAACAGTTTACTCTAGAATGCTTAATGAAGCAGGTATTGATCCCAGAATGCTAGAAGCCACGATAATCATTCGTCCCAAAGTAGGCAGAGATCCTACTAAAGTCACAAATTACTGTCCCATCTCTCTTCTAAACACTGATCTCAAAATACTGACCAAGCTCCTTGCTCTTAGATTAGAGCCCACATTGACATCACATATTAGTTCATACCAGGTTGGTTTCATGAAGGGCAGATCTTCTGTTGACCTCCTTAGGTGCCTGTCACACATCTTTTCATTGTCCAGGGACTACCCCCAAGTGATTGCATTGGTTTACCTGGATGTGGAAAATGTTTTTGATAGAGTCAACTGGCAATTTCTATTTAGAACTCTGCATAGATTTAATTTTCCCCAGAAATTTATCTCCTGGATCCAGGTTTTATACTCAACCACCACAGCTTGGGTTTTCTGTAATGGCTTTCTCTGCCCTTATTTTTCTTTAGAAGCTGGAACTAGACAGGGTTGCCCTTTATCCCCCTTCCTATTTAATTTATACTTAGAACCCATAATTGCTTCAATACAAAACACACCTGAAATTCAAGGTATACAACTAGGTTCATTTGACACTAAGATTGCAGTCTATGCAGGTAATATTCTGCTCCATATAACCCACATTAAACCCTCCATTTGGATTTTATTAAATAAAATAAAAGAATACAGTCTCTTATCTAATTATAAGCTGTATATGGACACATCTTCAATTTTCCCCTAAACTCTAAAGTGAGTAAGCAAGAAGTTCTTGAACTAGGACTAATCTGGACTCCAAAATCAATCAAATACCTGGGAATCTACCTTTCATCAAACCCTGCGCAAATGCGAAAAGTGAATCGAGATGATTTGAACAGGAACCTAATACTTGACCTTCAAAGATGGCAACATTTTCCCCTCACCTTATGGGGCAGAATAAGTATAATCAAGATGACTATTCTACCGCGTCTCTTTTATCCCCTAAACCTCCTCAACATCTGGCTGCCAAAGGCCTGGTTTAAAAGTATTCATAGTTTTATCTCTAGGATTCTCTGGAAAGATAAATCTCCATGCCAGGGGTAAAATAAGCTTGCCAGTTCCAAACTTCTAGGAGGGCTTAAACGCCCTAATTTCAATTTATATCACTGGGTGAGCCATATCAGTTAGTATCTTCACTGGGAATCCCCCCCACGGTGGGGTACACTCCTACATGGCTTCTTATTGAAAGAGACTTAATTCGAGCCTCAAGTATTAACCCAAAGGCTCTACTTTACCTTAAATTTAAAAAGTCACCCTTATCTTTAAGTTGCAACCCGATAGGTTCCTCGAGTCAAATTCATTTACAACTTTGTTCCTCACTAAAATATGATAATTCCCTAGACCTTCAACAACCCATCTTTTTTAACCCAAATTTTAAGATAGGAGGTCAAATAATCCCTACCCACTGGATCCCGCTTCCTCAAGACTGTGTAGTGCAGGACTTCCATAGCTTAAATAAAACATGGCTCACTACCACAGAAATCCTTACCAAATTTGACTTGGTCAACGTATGGGTTTTTAAATGTTACCAATTAAGACATTTGCATATTAAATACTTCCAGGATAGCTCTACTCCAGATGACCCACCAGTGTGGATTTCTGAAGGCAGATCTCTTGCCTCTGCTCCACAAGCAGTGTCGACAATATATGCAGTGCTGTTCACACTATTATTCCCATCTTATGATGGAGCTTCCAAATACTGGAACTCATTATTTCCAGATTTGGCTCCAAAATGGTCTAAGATCTGGGAATCTTGCCATAAATACATAATGCAAGATTGATTATGTTTAATGCAACTATAAATTCTAAATTATATATATCTCACTCCTTATAAACTCCATAAAATGGAAAAGGTAGAAAGTGCATTATGCACTAGATGTCAGGAGAGTACAGGTACCTTATTTCACATATTCTGGGAATGCCCTAAATTAGCTTTGCTGTGGGAACTCATTAAAACTAGATTGGATCCTTTGTTGGGTCTCCAAGATTACTTTACTCCTGAAGTGTGCCTGCTGAGTGATTTTTCTGGCTATCCAGCCATGGTCAGGAACTATCAAATAATGATGATCAACATGTCAGTTAAAAAGGTTGTTTTAAAACATTGGAAGGATTCACTCCAACCCAGTTATTCAGAATGGTTACAGGAACTGCTTTTTAACCTTCGAGTGGAAAAAAATGATGGCCCGTATGAATGGTAGGATGTCCTCATATAAAAAGAGATGGAAAACCCTGTATGTCTTGCACTCCTTGTAATTCTCTCGGTACTTGTAAGCTAATCTACCTGACTGTTCTTACTGAAATTAAATGAACATGTAATGCAAATATATCAGTCCAACACTGGCGCTCAGGGAATGGGAGGGGGAGGGAGTGATGGTGGGAAGGTAATGGGGGATGGGGAGGGTTGTGTGGGAATAATCTTAAGGGATTTGTTTGTTATTTGTGTTACCATGTATATCATACCTATTGTATTCATGGAATGTAGGCATGTATGTCTGTTGGTTAAGAAAAAGCAATAAACTTTGAATTATAAAAAAAAAAAAAGAAATCTATTAGATTCGTCTGACATGACCTGACATGAGTATCTGAAACAGTTATGAAATAAGGATAACTACATTCTTTTGACAAATGATCAGTTAGGAGGTATTGAAAATAAAATCAGCAAATTCATCACAAGAGGTAGTCAGCTGAGTGTATTAAGTATGTGCAGTAAAGAATATAATAAAAGGTTTCATTGACACAATGGTCTTCTATTCCCTACCTAAAATACACAGTGTCTCACCTCCACTATGAGGACCCATATTGTGTCAAGTCTAAACTCTGTACTCAAACCCCTCTTGACCTTTGTCAACTTTTTCATAAATTATTATGTGGTACAGATGCCCTTATACCTACAGGACACATGGGATGTTCTACTGTAGCTGGAAGATCTGAAAACACAGCAGTTGGTTTTAGACTATACTCTACTAATTTTAATGGACTCAGCAGACCTATACACCTCCATTCCCCATTCAGAAGGTTTGGAGGTGTTAGAGTTAGGGATGGACAGGTACTAAAATACCCGACTCCCAAGACTATCCATGGGTATTTCAAAAGTACTATACAATACCTGGATGAAAAATGAGTAGTCAGGTTGGATCAGGTAGTTACTACCTAAGCCACTCTACTACCCATTTACCAACCCTGATCATAACAAAAATCATGTGAAAGACTGTTTCTTTGAACTATTAGGCTGTTGGGTGCCCCCAGCTCTTATACCCATGGGAGGTATTGCTGAGGCAGGTATGAGAAGTGCAGCTGCTCTTAGCAAGCCTACTGCTGTTTCCAAAAATTACACCCATGATGGGCATTGCTGAGGCAGATACAAGAGGTGCCATTGTTCTGAGCCTGCTGATGTTTCCAAAAATCATACCCATGGCAGGCAGGCATTTATCAGGTAGGTACAAGATGCACAGCTGTTCTGATTGAGCCTGCTGCTGTTTCCAAAAAAATATACCCATGGTGGGCATTGCTGAGGTAAGTATGAGAGGTGCAGCTGCTCTAACTGTGCCTGCTGCTGTTTTTAAAATTTATACCCATGGCAGGCATTGCTGAAGTAGGTACGAGAGGCTCAGCAGCTGTGATTGAGAATGCTGCTGTTTTAAAAAATTATACCCATGGTGGGCATTGCTGAGGTAGGTACAAGAGGCACAGCTGCTCTAAGTGAGGTTGCTGCTGTTTCCAGAAATGATACTCATGGTGCGCATTTATTAAACTTACATAATATAAACTGATGACTGACAAAAGAAAGCTAAGAGTAGTTCTAGTGTGTCACATGTGGCTGGCATGATGGCAGTGGTTATGGTTCCATTCATTTCATACTCAACCTAGTCATCATATTCAGTGTCACCCTTTGCAGCCTTTTTTCATGTTCAGAGTCAGACTCACATAATTCAGTGTTTCTGATGATTGGGAAATCATCAGCATTCATTTTGAGAAATACAAGCCTTCCACATTTGCAGGACTTAGCAGTATTCTGTGGCCAGTGACTATTCCTCCAGCTGCACTAACTATGCATTCTGAATATACACTTGAAGGTGGACAACTGAGATACACTATTGCAAAATTTGCTAGATCTGCCCATATTGTTCCGTTTAGTTTCCAATACAGTAATGAATCTTCCTCTAGACAAATCACAGAATGATCTGCAAAGTACTCCAGAATCATTGTGCTGTGTGAGACAGTTACCAGTCTGGCAGATGAATCAGCTGCACTTTCTTAACAGAATACAAGTCCATGTTATTGCAGGTGACTCAGAACTGATTTCCCTTTCTGACCCTGTACATAGGATGCCAGTGAAGTAGTTATATATGTCTTTTCCCTCACTGATGACACTGCTGACTGTGAAGAATTGATAGATGTGCTATTGTCTGCACCAGAGGAGCACTGTGATGGTTCAGAAAGGTTTGACTGCTGTACATCAGATAAAGGGGGTCGTAGGGCAATGTCACATTTGGTTATCAAAAGATCTCTCCAATACTCAGTGTCTTCCCCTACAGGAAGGATGGCTTAATGTTCCACTTAAAATGGAGATTTATGTATTTAATAACATTCAGAATTACAACCCTTTGAGTCATAGACTCATTTACAAAGGCTCCATGTCAAACAACAATAAGGACTTAGATATAGTATTAAGCAGTACAGTGTTCAGGTAAGAGAAGCAAGAGAGAAAACAAGAAATGGAATTATGCATACAATATTATACAATATTATAAATATAGTGATCGGGGAAGAAAGACAATACACAAAACCACACAGATGGGGGATACAGAACAATAGTCTTTGGAAGAAGAGGACCAAGCGCTATCTATAATAGCCATAATATTTAGGTAATATTTGAGTACACATTTTTTTCTGTATATAGCATACCATTTATGAGGTAGAGTTATATTTCAGAACCCCAACAAGTGGGGGTAGCAGGAGGAAGAGAGGGTTAGGGACAGTCACAGGCTGAAGATTCTAGCAGAAGAGCTTTGGGACTAGTCTTGAAGGGACCAAGCCTGGCCTCCAGGGAGACAGGGGGGAGGCCGTTGAGCCAGTGGGGAGCTCTGTATAAAAAGACTCTTTGACCAAGGGAAGTTTCACAGTGTGGGACTAGTGGGGAGGTCCCAGTAAAATTATGGGAGGTTCTGACCAATAGGTCAGGTTGGATGAGGTTATGCAGAACAGGCAGGGCTTGACCAAGGTGGATTTTCTTGCCAAGAGGCAAGTATGGTACCTGAGATGGGCGTCAAATGGCAACCATTCAGCAGACTTGAAGAGATCACAGGAGTGTGTCCATCTGTCGCAACCCATGACCAGTCTGCATGCTTTGTTAAGGGCAACTTCGATGAGTCACAATGCAATGGGTTCATAGATGACTATGCCATAATCTACCAGGGTGAGGACAGAAGAGGCAATGATCAGATGGACAGTCATCGGGGGAAGGCAGTGTTTGTGATGGCACAGAAGCCCAAATCTGGAGTTGATAGTGGAGGACAGTTGTTGGAAATGTGCATGGTAGGTGGGGAATGTGTCAAGGGTGACACCTAGATATTTGAACGACTCAACCATGTCAAGTGGGGATCCTAGTGAGCTGATGTTGGTCAGCAGGAAGTCATGATGAGGACTCTGATGGTGGGCAAAGATCATTGATTTTGTTTTCTTATAGTTTAGAACTAAGCAGTGGGAACTAAACCATGTCTCAGCTTCAGTGACAAGACCCTGCAGGGCACATTGGAGAGAATCAGGGCTGGAGTGGCTGCAGGAGATTACTGCGTCATCAACGTAGAGCTGAATTTTTCCAGGGCATGAGCTGGGGGGGATTTAGGAAGAGGCTGAAGATGAGGGACCCAAGATGGAGCCTTGGGGTACTCCTAAATGGACCTGAAGGCTGGGATCTTTCTGAGAGGTAACCTTTGAACCACGTTATTGTTTCAACTGAGAGCTGCAGAGAGGCAGAGAGGCTAGACACATAGCATGATTAAGGATATTGAACATCTTTGTGAGGATGATGTACACTGACCCCACAAGGTGACTGCCATGGATGTAGGAGGAGTATTCTAGTAGGGCAGTGGTGGTGCTGTGGCCCTGTTGAAAACCATGCTGTTTAGGGCACAGTAGGTTATGTTTAGACAGATGGTCTATCAGCTGATCAGCAACTATTTTTTTGAGAGTCTTCTAGAGGGAAGGGAAAAAGGAGATGGGACGATGGTTATTGGGGGACAGGCAGTCACCACTTTTGAAAATTGGTGTGATGATAGATCATTTCCAGAGGGTAAGTAATTGTCCTAGGCTGAGAGACAGGTTCAATAGTTTGGTGAGGGGTTGTAGGACCTTCTCGAAGGCTAGACAGAGGAGCTTCGGGCCAATGGAGTCACCATTGATGTGGGACTTGGCAAGGGCTTTGGAAAGGTATCTCCTAGCCTCCCACATTGAGGTGATTCAGAGGCAAAAAAGATAGATGTTTGAAGGTGGGCTGCAACCAGGGATGGGATCTAGTGGGGGCAACGAAGTTGGGGGGAAGGACATAACTGAGATCAGAGAATGTAATGATTAGGGTGTCAGCAATAGACTGGGGGTCCTGTGTTAGGTTACCATTAACCAAGAGTTGGGCATGTGGGGGAGCAGAGTTCCCATTTAGTTCCTTTATGTTTCTCCAGAAATGTCTTCCTGAGCCCTAGGTGGAGGAGAGTGAATGTTGATAATTGGTTGCCATGGCTTGGCAAATGGTCCGGGTACTTTTGTGTCTGGCCTCATGATATCATTGTCTGTGCAGTGGGAGTTGTGAGTCTAGGGTCTTATGCCAGAGATTATCACAGTGTTGCATTTGGTCAAGCAACTGTTGAGATATCCAGGGGGTGTTACAGTTTTTAGTGATTTGTTTTGAGAAAGTGGCAAAGATGGCAGAAGAGGCATTGAAAGTATTTGTAAAGTGGGAGAGGGCGGTATCAATTGATTGGGTGCTATACATGGGAGACCAGTCAGACTTAGTTAGGTAGGTTTTGAAGTGTTGAAGCATACCCCTTTTTAGGTGTCTATGGTAGGAGACAGTGGGGGAAGCAGTAGGTGTTTTACTGGACCATAAGAAGGTTGCTGGGCAATTGTCATTAAGGGCAACTAGGAGTACTGAGACTTTAGTGATGTTTTTGGGGCGATTGGTGGGAATAAGGTCCAGCAACAAGGAGGTGCCTGATTTGTCATCTGATTTGTCATCTGGCCTGGTAGGAGTGAGGTCAAGCTCAGCAGCTGAGTCCTTATATGGAATGGAGGATGAGGACAACCAGTTGACATTAAAGTCCACCATAACAATAACTTCGCTGTTGGAGGGGAGTTGAGAGATACAGGACATGACCGAAGGGAAGGCAAGTCTCTGATTACATGCCAGGATGTAGACAGCTATGACATACAGAGTTCTGCCAGGGTTGCCAAGGAGTATCTTGGCAGTGAGTGTTTGGGCACTGTGAAGGGGGATCTAGCAACATAGCCAACACATAGGTGTCATTCATAAGCATGGCATTTAGTAGTCTCTGATTAGTCAACATTCTGAGACTCAGGTCATCTGCCAGAATAACTGCAGGGGTGGCATCTTTTCACTGAATGTCTTTATGTTATCAAGGAAAATGAGGATAAATCTGATTTGAGGAAGACTCTGAATCAGAGTTGTGCTGTCTGCACTAATGTCATGGGTGGCAACCTCAAATGGCTCCAATTAGGTGACCAAAGATTCCAGTAGCATCCAGCTGCTGAAACTGAATATGAGTATCTTGGCTGTGAGTGTTTGGGTGACGTGCTTTGGGGGGGGGGGGATTTAGCAATTTAGCAACATAGGCAATGCATAGGTGTCATTAACAAGCATGGCATTTAGTCTCTGATCAGTCAACATTCTGAGACTCAAGTCATCTGCCAGGATAACTTCAGTGGTGGCATCTTCTGACTGAAAGTTTTTACATCATCAAGAAAAATGTGAAAAAATCTGATTTGAGGAAGAATTTGACTCAGAGTTGCTCTGTCCACACTGATGTCATGTGTGGCAACCTAAAATGGCTACAATAAGGGGGCCAAAGATTCCAGTGGAGTCTAGCTGCTGAAACTGAACATGATTTCTACTTCAGCTATTTGATTCTGCATTTACAGCTTTTTTCTGTTCAAGAAGCCTTTCCAACGTGTAAAACGTTGAATTCCAGTGGGTTGGAACTTCCTGCTTTAATGTGTACAAGAGTAATTTGTTTGATCTCTGCAGCCCTTTCTGGATTTTTTTATGATTTCACAAAGTGGCTGAAATGCTCACATAATTTCCTAGCAAAACCTAACAGGTTTTCAAAATTTCTGTTTCCATTTAAAAAACTATGGCTGTGTAGATCTAAACAATGTGCAAAACAAGGTAAGTGTTGGTAGTTGCCACCTCTAACAGCCTTGATTATGTTGATATCTGATAGTATGAACCCTGGAGATAAGGAATACGCAGTAAGCCATTTCTGGAATTGATTTTGCAACTCCTGTAAAATATTCACAGCAGTGTGTTTTCCCTCAAAAGTGCCTGCTTCCTACTAGTTATGGCAGAGTGGGGAATATTACTTTCTGACTGAAAACTTGCCCAATGAGCTGTAACAGTCATGTAGTCAATTGTTTGGTTGCTGGTCCATATATCCATGTTTATGTGAACCTGCATCATCTCAAAGCATTTCAACTGTTTAGTAATCACACAACACAGCAAGTCATACAGCTGTGGAACAGCCTGTATGAGAAATGTGATTGACTGGGAATAGTGTACCATGGTTCAATCCAGTTCATGAACTTGAGGAAACCTTTTTGGGCAACAAAAGCAAAAGGAATCTGACAATCAGCTAACAGCTCTGCAATGGCTCTGTTTAAACAGTTGGAACGTTGGATGCTTGTGGGCAAGTTTTGTTGTCCTTGCAACACATTCTTTTAATGTTAGTTGACGAGAATGTAAGATATTTTTAATTTTGGGGTGATTGTATTTTTCATGCCTTTTTCACATGGAGTACTACTGTGGGATTTTGCAGTACTTGATGGTGTCAGAAGAAAACAATTAAAGTTTATCTGGGAAGACTACAAGGACACATCAAGTGATTCAGTGTCAGTTCCTGCTTCCAGTTCCTTGTAACTATGGTGACCACTGCCACCACCACCTATACCAACCACACTGTCCCTTTCCCTACCCCACTGAATTGGATGTTTTGCCTTTGCATGTCGTATCATTACTGATGTTCCAAAATGTCCCACTTTGCCACCACAACTGACACTCTTTTTGCACAGACCACATAAAGCTTGAAAGTTGTCTGCAGGGTCAATATAAAATAAGTTCCACTCTAAAGATTTACCCTGTTCTGCTTTGTACTATGGTGCCTAGTATTATTTCTTGTATAATCAATGGACAAGGATGAAACCCTATACTGCTATTTCCTTTGTTCACATGAATTTTTCTCATTCATGCTCATCTTCATATTCTTACATTAAGCATATGATGTTTTTTCTGCACTTGCCTCTCATGTCCTCCAGCAGCATCCTCTCCTACCCCTTCAATGAAACTACAGACCTCATCCCCACAAGATTCAGAAGAACTGGAAGTGCCATCATCATCATGTGGGACATAGCCTGGGCTGTCCCATTCCCAGTCCCCACTATCATCACCATCTTAATCAGCATTCACTGCCTCAGCATCTGAGCTTAAATTTGAGAAGGATGCATCCTTGTCCTTGCATGCTGCATCAGTAGCTGGAAGTATCCGGCCACATGTGACATAATGCTCAGTACCTCTATGAGAAACTCCTGTCAGTTCTTTCAGAAACTCTACTATCATTTCATTGCTAACATGTTTTTTTTTTGTTCAAGAGGATATGTAGTGCCAGTCCTGGTGATGTTATTATTGTTGCAATGTTCTTCATTAGTGATAGGATTCATATTGTCCACATAATTTTCAGTTGCACATATATCAGCGCTGTGTTTCCTTTTAGTAGACTTTGACTAGGAAATATGAGACATAGTAGACACAGGCTAACACTCTATATGGGCAAGTATTATTGAGCTGCTCAATATGAGTGACTCAATAATACTGCTCCTATGTAGAGCGAGTGGAGATAAAGAGCACCAAAGTAGTATAGTGAGTGTAGCACTGAAGGATACATGTTATATCATGAGAAAGGGGATAAATACAACAATTTGGCCTAGCGCTGTCTAGCCAAGCTGGCAATGTGGCATAGTGGCTTGAGTCACTGCCCCTGGAGCCTGTGGTGCTGGGTTTGGATCCTGGTACTGGAAGCTATATTGCTTCCTGGGGGAGTTGCATTATTTTTCTAAGTCCACTCCCACTGGAGTTTGCAATATTTATTTTTGGGGGCGAAGGGGTTTTGTCCCCCACACTGGGGGCAGCAGGCAGCTTGCCCTGCATTAAAAACTTGATTTTCTTTTTTTTTTGTCACTGAGCAGGCTACCATCACTATTTGCGATGGTCTGTGCTGTGCGGTTTGCCCTTTTGATGTTGGGTGGTTGTTTTCTCACTTTATGTGATTGGCAGTATTATAAACTAACTCTTATCACATAAAACCTAGACACAGTCATGGCTTTCACTATGCTGCACAAAGAAGCCACTCACAATGTAGCTATAACAGTGCAATGGGCAACTAGCAGGCTAATACACAGAGAGTAGCTATGTCACAGACAGGGATCAGGGCATCTAGCAGACAGTGTGTAATCCAGCTGAAATGGATTTCACTATACTGCAGAGACACACAGAGTAGCTATGTCACAGACAGGTCTTGAGGCACCTAACAAACAGTGTGTAATACAGCCTAAATGACTTTATGAAGAGACACAGAAAGTAATGATGTCAGAGACAGGGCTCAGGGCACCTAACAGACAGTCTGGAATATGGTACCTGGTAAAGTGGGTGCTAACAGAATAGCACCTCACTATATGTAGCTAGTCTTGAAAAGCACTCACACAGACAGTGAATGGGGTTTTACAGCACTTGCTGTAAGCGCTCCCCTGGTCACTGTCCATGGTGCTGATTACACACAAGGGCACTAGAATCCAGGATGTTGGCTGAACTGCTCCCATGGCATGGAAGGCTGGGGCATTGAGCAGCTCACCCAGCAGCAGTGAAAACCAGGGTTCTAATCCTGGTCTCCAAACTTTTAGCAGACCTAAGGACTTCAGTTTTATAACAAAGGGCCATGGAAACAGTATTCCATGGCCCCAGAAATTTAACTTACCTAGTGATCTGCTCCCCCCCGAGGGGCAATTTGTAAGTCTAGGTGTGCAGAGGGTGGAGCTGCCCACAAAAGAAAAATCAGTACCATTATTGCAGCACACCCCTAGCTGACGCTATTTTTGTCTGCACTCTTTGGATCCAGTGCCTATAATACAGCCTAAATGACTTTCACTATACTGCAGAGGCACACAGAGTAGCTATGTCATAGACAAGGCTTAGGGCACCTAACAAACAGTGTGTAATACAGCATCAAATGGTTTTCACTATACTGCAGAGCCACACAGAGTAGCTATATTTCACAGACAGTGCTCAAGGCACCTAACAGACAGTGTGTAATACAGCCTAACTGGCTTTCACTATAGTGCAGAGAAACACAGGGTAGCTATGTCGCATACAGGGCATGGGGCACCTAACAGACAGTGTGTAATACAGCCTAAATGACTATGCAGAAACACAAAGAGTAACTATGTCACAGACAGGGCTCGGGGCACCTAACAGACAGTATGTAATACAGTATTAAATGGCTATCACTATACTGCAAAGACACACAGAGTAGATATGAAACAGATAGGGCTCAGTGCACCTAACAGACAGTGTGTAATATACAGCCTAAATGGTTTCACTATACTTCAGAGAGGCACAGAGCATTAGCTATGTCACAGACAGGACTCAGGGCACATAACAGACAGTGTGTAATACAGCCTAAATGGCTTTCACTGTACTGCACAGACACACAGAGTAGCTATGTCACAGACAGGGCTCAGGGCATCTAACAGACAGTGTATAATATAAAAGCCTAAATGACTTTCACTATACTGCAGAGACACATAGAGTAGCTATGTCACGAAAAGTGCTTGGGGCACCAAACAACAGACAGTTTGTAATACAGCCTAAATGGCTTTCACAGCTGCTGTCAGTGATGAGTGCCTTCCCCCGTCTCCTTCTCTCCCAAGCATCGCATTCGATCCCCTGAATAGTCCTCCTTCAGTACCCAACCCTCGATCCTTAGCTTCCTTCATAGATTAAAGTTTGTGCTTCTAGTTTTATTTTTTATGTTTTAAAGTATCACTTTTTTTTTCTTTTTTCGTCACAGTTGCAGTGAGCACAGATTGCTTCCACTCCCACTGAATTCTGTATCTATTTTACACACTCACACAGCAGACAGGGAGCTCAGATATCAGCTCTGACCAATCGAATTGTCAGGCTGTTGTCATGTGCTCCTTTCTTCTGTGAGGACCCCACAGGCTGTCTGTAGTGACTGATTAGAAGTTCAAAAGATTCCCATGACCCCACAGGCTGCCTGTAATGTCAGTTTGAAATTTCAATTACTTGTTTCCTCTAACCTGAAGAAGGGGGGTTTATCTCTAGAAAGCTAGTCTCAGAAATAACTTTGTTAGTCCCAAAAAAGGAAGCACCAGCAGCATATTTGCTATTTTTTCTCTCTACACAATTACCTGATACCCAACCCATTACCCGTGTCCACAATACCCGACCCGGGAAGTACACTGTTATGTTGGGTAGGGTAGTAAATTACCTGAACTACACTATACACTACCTGGCAAAAAAACTCTGATACCTGACCTACCCACTCTAGCTACCCAACTGGTAGCCCATCAGTAGTTAGAGTATTCTTTGAACTTAAGAAATCTATCTGTGCTCCCCCTACCTCATCTGTGTTAGTACTTTGAAAAAAAAAAATGTTCCAACCCTGAACTATTTCAGTTCTGATGATACATTTTATTAAGTTAAAGGAACAGAGATGTGGTCCACAATAACCCCATGTTATGCCAACTCGTACATTTACAACTTTAAATCTGTCTACATTATAGATAGGACAACATATCAGTTGTTTGACAACACTGTAATATGCAAACATTACACTGATGATTTTATTTTCATCTGGAGGGGCTCAGTAGAAGCACTACAGGATTTTCATGCCTATTTGGACAGCTGGAATCCTAATTTAAAGTTTACTTTCCAGTTTTTACCTTCTAAAAAAGCATAATTAGACTTCATTGAAAAAAAAAGTTTGGAGTTAAGGCTTCTTTGAAAGCCCACTGAAAGAGATACCATATTACATAACAAACATCTCACTGAAAACATCCTGCATGGTCAGTTCCTCAGATCAAAATATCATTGCTTAAAGGAACTGGATTTTTAGAAAGAAAAACAACTAATGATACAGAAATTTAAGGACAAAGGTTATTGGAAACAAACCTTAACTCGGCATGAGAAAAGGGTTATGCTAGCTGAGGGGAGAGATCTCCTCACCCCATCACAGAGTAATAGACAGGCAACTGGCTATCCTGCCTATGAAGTCTTCTCCACCCCTTTTCAGAAATATTTGGATGAGTGGGAAATATTTTAAGGGGCAGATGGGAAATCCTCAGTATGTTAAACAGGGGAAAGGAGATTTTTCCACACCACCTCTGGTAGTAACCAAAAGAGCTAGTTGTCTTATGGGCAAATTAGTTAATTCAGATTTTACACAAAAGCCAGTAGTGTCTGACTTCTCATTTGGAGCACTACCACCCTGAAATTTCCTGTGCAGAAGTTGTGCACAGTGCTCAAATACTTACAGAGCTCAAAAGCTCCAGAACCTACATTTTAATGAGACAGTACAAATTAGAGAGTGCATCAAATGTAATACAACATGTGTGCCTTTTTTTAAATAAAATGGCCATGTGGCAAAATTTGAGTGGGAAAAACTAGTAGAGAACTACATAGGAGGATTTCTGAACACAATTCCCCTGTCAGATGAGGTGACAAAAACTCTTGCGTAGTCAAACATGTTTCCATCTCACAACACCAAGTAGCATCATTGTGCTTTAACAAAATGTAAAGGGAGAAACTGCTCCACTTGAGGGGGGCAGTTGAGAACACCTGCTCTTCACCCATGAGTCTTACTGGATAGAAAAACTATGCACACACTGGATAAAAGGTGGGTCATGAATGATGAACAGACTGGGGACCCCTTGTGTAGTTGTAGCTCATCCCCCTGGCAATATCTACTGTGTTCATGACCTCTGTGGTCAGCATCTAACCCCCTACCTGCTCCTATTTGCTCAGGGTTAAGGATACTTCACATTTACTGTTTTCTTTTGAACATTATGGGCCCATGCTGGGCCAGTGGCATGGAGACCTAAGGTGTTGCACCTTATCTTCTGCCACACTGGTGACCTATATTCAGTGATGAGCATGGGTCACTGGGGTCAGACTAGGGGGGGGCTGGGTGAGGATTGAGTGACAACCAAGCAGCTTTCCTCTTCTTGATTGGGGAGGTTGGTACTCTTGGCCTTTGTCCACCACCTTGTGGAGGCATGGTGGTTGTGTGGGTGTTGGTGGTGGCTAACTGCTAGGCCGGGGTGGGAGGAGTGGAGTCGTCTCAGGCCAAGGTGTGCATCCACGCACATGCCCAACTTTGTTTGGAAATAAGGGTAGAAAATTGGTGTGAAAAACTAGGGGCTGGGGCTGAATGAAGCCCCCCCCAGCTGGTGCTGACAGCTCACACATGGGTTCAGAGGATCAAGGAGTTGGGCCCTTGGAACAGCCACGGTGCTAAAATGGACAGGCTGATATAGTAGCCCAGCTTGCCAGAGGAGCATAATGGAAAAGACAGAAAGATAAAACATTATGGGTCCGATTCACAAAGCTCCACTGAATGGCGCAAGGTGCCTGTGCCACAAGGAATGGGTCATGGTGCAGCTGCACCAAAAGATGCACTGGAAGCAATTCACAAAAGCAGCCTGCATTAAATCCAGGCTGCATGTGCCAAAGGAGTCTTGTACTAGCTTTGTGCCACACAATTGGCTGTGGCATGGCACTAGGGGCTTGTAGCAAATGCAAGCTGCCATATCCCCTAAATCAAGATTTACAAAACCCTCCCAGAGGGCAAAATTCTAAGTACCCCTTAGACCAGTCAGAGCTGGTCTAAGGGAACGTAGAAGTGTGTCCTCTTGGAGGGTTAATGAACTTACAACATGTGCCACTTTCCATCCTCCCCAGCATGAATCCTCTGTTAATTAAAAAAAAAAAAATCATGTCTCTGGTGGCTAGCAGTCCCCACCAGCCCCAATCCCCTTGTAATAAAAAGAAAAATCACATCCATGATGGCTAGCTGCCCTGCCAAACCCTGATCTTCTTTTTATTGCTGTAATCATATCCCTGGTGGTCTAGTGTACCCCCCTCTCTATTACCAATCTGCCCAGATAATTTAAATCTATCCTTCACTTAAATTATATGGGCAGATTTGGGATAGGGGAGGGGGTCTACTAGACCACCAGGGATGTGATTTCAGTAATAAGAAGGGGATCAGAGCTGGCAGGGGCCACTAGCCATCTGGAATGTGACCTTTTTACTACAAGGGGTTCGGGGTTGGGGTGGCCGTTAGATAACCAGAGTCATGATCTTTTCTATTAAGACAGGGATCAAGGTGGAGGGGGGCCACTAGCCACCAGGGAATGCTGTCCATGGTTCTTTTGCTGCATGGCCTCCCTGCGTTATGTGGAAAATCTTCCAGATGCACCCTCAGTCTGGTGCAGTGTCATGGTTGTCACAAGCTATGTGACTTTGCTGCCCGGGACCCTACCCATTAGTGAATCATGTGCAGGGTCCCCAGTGAACTGGTAGTCAGTGCAAGATGCCTTTGGTGCAGCTTGCATCGAACTTTGTGAACTGGGACCTCAGTGTTTACAGTTATGTATGGATCAGTGCATTAGTAAATCCCGCAAAACGTTTTGTATTTTGACTTGAACTATTTCACTTTTTTAAGCTGGTTTTTCCACAACTTTTGAAATCCTTTACTTTAGTAGAGCACTTTCTATAAGTTAGTTTGAAACATCTTTTGAATTCTGTATTGGTTTTGTCTTGTCTTCAAACAGGCATGGGATAGGCATATGGGAGCAATACAGATGAGTATGAATAGATAGGCCACTGACAGAGTAAAGGTCTATGGCACATTCATAAGGTAGAAAAAATGGGCAGACTAGATGGACCTTGCGGTCCTTATCTGCCATCAACTTTTATGTTTCTATGTTTATGTGGTTCATAGTGGCAGTTACCACTTTGAAATTAAGAGTAGCCTATTCCCAAGCTGTCCAGTGGGGTGTGGTGACTCCTTCCAGAATCCCCTTGAACAAATAATATCAGATGACCTCTGACATGCCTGTTCTTTTTTTTTTCTTTTTTTTCTTTGATGAGACTCAGTAAGCTGTTGTAGTGAGGGTTTTACTATTTCCGACATTTGCTTGTGTCAGTATGACCCCTCATCAAAGCTTCATCATAACCTCCTACACTAACCTATCTTATGTCTCCTAATCTAGACCTGTTTTTTTTAATTTAAATAAATTAGTGATTTAATATTATAATAATATTGTATTTATATATTTAGTTTTTTTTTTATTTTAATTGTTGTTTATCTTAATGTTTGCCTAATATAGCATGGATTGCAACAGTTTAAAAGCTAATAAAACCCTTGCAATCATGGAGCTAAAGGGCAGCCAGATTTTTCATACAGGTTTTCCTGTCCCATTTTCAGGTATTGTATTCTTTCTAGGTTCATGGCATCCAGCATAAAATGTATCCAAGTTTTTACTACTGGGGGATTGGAATCTTTCCATTTGACCAGAATACACTTCTTGGCTAAGAGCATTGCTATAGTAAGAAAGGTTTGTTGTGTTTGATCTATATCCATTTCATTTATTTGAATTGCAAAGAGAGAGTAAACACTGATGTCACATTAAATTGTTTATTTAGGCTGAGATATTCAGACTTCATCGGGCACCGGAGCAAGTGAGGACACAGCACATCTGGAATGTGCCAGGACCAAGCCACAGTGATATTCAAAGGTGATGCACCATGGTGCATCACCTGGTACAAGTGTAATGCACTGGTGCAATCCCCAGACAGGGAGGACTGGGAATGCTCCAGCACAATTGTAGTTGTGCGGGGGGGCGCTGTACCTGCGGTATTCAAACATTGGCATGCAAATGGGTCCATAATGTATGCATGGTGCAAATGGGGCCATTTGCATGTCATTATAGCCCCATTTCCATGCATTGTGCAGGACATCACTGCGAGATGTACCTGGCACCCTGCACAGCCACTGTCACCATGCAGTGACACCCTAACAGGCTAGAGTCCCCCCTCCCGACCATAAGCACAATCACAGGCATGTGTAATAATAAACATACCCTGGTCGTCCAGTGGTTCTCCCCTCCCTTCCCCTTCCGTATGCCCGAATGTGGGCAGTGGTATGTGCAGTGTAATCCCTGGTGGTCTAGTGTTATCCCCTTCCCTCCAGTATGCCCTATCATGGGCTTGCGACATAAAATCATAACCCTGGTGGTCTAGTGGTCCCCCCTCCCACACACAGAGGCCCCTGGCCACCCAGCTCCTCCCTCCCTCCCTCCCTGTCATCAGCGTGCAGCAGCACCCCACCCGCCTACCACCTGGCCGCCCACTGAATGACAGCTTGCAGTATGTTTTGTAAGCCTATTGATCCACTGTGTGGACCAATGGGCTTCAGACCATACTATAGACCTGAAAGCACAGATATGTGAATGAATGCTTTTATTCACATATTTGTAACTGCTAATAATAGTATATGGTTTGCAAGCCCATTGGTCCACACTGTGGACCAATGGGCTTACAGAACATACTGTAAACTGTCATTCACTGGCAGCCAGGCAGTATGCAGATGGGGAACTGCCGCCCACCGCTGACAGGGGATGCTGGGTGGCTGTGGGCTCTGTGGGTGGGAGGAGGGGAACCACCAGACCACCGGGAGTACATAGCACACACTACTGCCCACAATTAGGCATACGGGTGGGTGGGGGGAACCACTGGGCCACCAGGGGAGTTTGGGTGCATGTGGAGCGGATGCCTGCCAGGTGGGTGGCTGCATTGTGCCCTGCAATACAGCAGCCTACCTGTGGGTGGCCAGCATTTGAGACAGAATTTCTTGGCTTAACCTTGCTCCCTGGTATGAGGCACGTCTGGGGGTTGGGTCAGCATATGCACCACACATCCTGGGCTGAATATCGGGATGTGCTGCATTTGAATGAGCACGCCCCCTTCAGATCCACTGCATACAACAGCAATGTGCTCTGGTGCATCAGGACTTACGCTGCACAAGGCATCCCTTTGAATATTATGCCGGGGCACATTGAGGAGTTGCTACTGGCGCACCTCCGTTGTGCCAGGCCCAACCCCTTTGAATATCTCAGCCTTAATGTTTTGTTTAATATGTTGAATATTTTTGACCAAACATTCAACAGATATGGGGATGGATGATAGGGGTTTCTGGAACACAAGGGGGGGGGGCCTCGGCACCCAACTAGGGATCTGAGGTTCGAGCAGACTCAAAAGACCGTAAGGCCTAATCTGCTGGCAATTAGTATGTTAGTATATGGGCATTTAAGAATCATATGGATCAAAGTGGCAGATGTATTCATACATCCATGGCATTGATCTGGTAAGTTTGGATTTATTTTATGTAATTTATATGGAGTAAAGTATGTTCGATGTACCATATTATACTGAATCTGTTGTAATTTGCTTGACTTGATAATTACAAAGGGTGAGCCTTTTATGATTTACTGTATTTCATCTGAGAGTTCTATACCCAAGTCCTTTGCCCATTTTTGTTTCAATACAAGTATATCTTGTGCAACTGAAGGTACTAAAATGGCATGTAATTTTGAAATTAGATTTTTATTTATTTTCTGTTGTCTCAATATATCCAGTATAGGCACAGAGAAGCTTCAAACTTCCATTAGTTTTTATTATGAAACTTTTTATTTGTAAGTATTTATAATAACGTTTTTCAGATAGATTATATTGGAATTTTAAGTGATCAAAAGATTTAAATTGATCATTTTCAAAATGTCGCCCACATTCATTCAAACCCTTATTGGGCCAAATTTTATATATTTTATCCTTTAGTGATGGTATAAAATAGTAATTATTATAGCTTGGAGAGAACTGAGATACTCCTAATTTACAATTTAAGATTTTATGAGCTTAATACCAACATTTATTGGTTACATAAGTTGTTCTATTGTTTTTATTTGAGTTTATGATATTTTTATATAATCCAGAAAAAAAGAACATTTAGTAGGCCATTATAATTATATAAACCAGATTCCATTTTTACTGTTATGGAAAAAAAAAGTGATAGTTCAACCAGTTCCATATTGTGGTTATTTGTGCGGCTAAATAATATTTATAGAAGTCTGGTAATGCCAGACCTCCATCCTCTTTACACAGAATTTATTTATTGTTAAAAATCCTTGGATTTTTATTTAACCATATAAAGTTTGTTACTATTTTCTTAAGTTTCTTAAACTATCCCTTAGGTACCATAATTGTCAATGTTTGGAAATAATATAGATTTTTTGGTAGAATCTGCATCTTTATTATGCTTACAAACTTGATTAAAGTAAGTGGGAGACAAATACAGTGATCTAATTCACTTTTAACTTTCTGTAATTGTTGTTCCAAATTAAACATGTATAGTTTATCTACATCATTAGTGATTGTAATTCCCAGGTATTTAAATGATTCAGTAAGATGACAAGGGCAATAGGTGGGTAACTTAATACTATTATTCTTTAATGGGTTGAAAACCAACAACTTTTGAACATTTATTTTATACCCAGCTATCTTGTCATACTCATCTGTTATTCTTATAAATTCTTCTAATGATTTTTCATAATCTGAGAGATATAATAATGCATCATCTGCATAAAAAATGATTTTATGCTCAATGTGATTAAGTTTAATGCCATTAATTAAAGGATTTCTTCTTATCGCTTCTGCCAATGGCTCTATTACTAGTGTAAAAATTAAAGGTGAAATAGGGCACCCTTGTCTTGTTCCACATGTCAATTGGAAACTAGATGAGATTATATCATTTACTTTAATTTGAACATATGGTTCCTTATAGAGTATTTTTATCCAGTTTATGATTTTTTTACCAAAGTCCATTTAAGTTACATTCAACACAGCCGAATGCTTGTTCTGCATTAACCGTTAAAAAAAAAATGTATCTTTAATGCTTGCTTCTAATATCAAATTTATTGTTCATCTTATGTTTTTTATCTTCCTTCCTTTAATAAAGCCATTCTGGTAATAACTAATTAGATATGGGAGTGTTTTTTCTAGTGTGGTTGCTAGTACTTTTACTAGAATTTTATAGCCTACATTTAATAATGAAAAAGGCCTATATAAATGGCATTGATCTGGATCCTTTCCTTACTTATATCTGGGCTTGATAAAAAGACAGTGGTAACTGATTTTGTTGATTTATTACATTAAACAAGTGTGTCAAAATAAGAAGTAATATCTCATTATATTTCTTATAAAATTCAGCCTGGAACCCATCTGGGCCAGGGGCTTTACTTAGTTTAAGGGTATCAATGGCAGACCCTACTTCTAGACTTTATATAGGAATTTCTAATAATGTTTTTGTTTCATTAAATAATTGTTTTAAAGGAACTTTGTCCAAAAATGGTATTGTTTATATATGGCTATCCCTACTATTCTGTGTAGTATATATATCTTTGTAGAATTCTAAAAATGTTTTATTTATTTCCTCTGATTTATTCTGTATGTTATCTTTTTTGTTCCTTGTACCAGATATATGGTTATTTTCTTGTTCACTTTTCAGTTGCTATGCTAAACGTTTTAGTGGCTTATCCAAATTAATGTAATAGTATGCCCTAGTTTGTAGCATTTGTTTTTCTGCAATTTTGGTTAATAGGGTGTTATAGGTCATTTTCTTTTGTACAAGGGAATTATGTATATCTTTACCTGAGGTGTTAGAATGCAGATGTTCCAGAGATCGTATTTCTGCCTCTGAGGTGTTTTGTTGCTGTTCCCATTTTTTTCCTTTTGCCTTCAAAGTTTTGAATTGCCCCTCTCATCCATGCTTTAAAAACATCCTATATTGTTAAAATACTAGTATCTTGTTCTGTATTTCTCATGAAGAAATCTGTTATTTCTTGTTCAATTATCATGCTAATCTCAGGATTTTTAAATAGTGTAGAGTCCATTTTCCAATTTATGATTTTTTACCTGTGTTTATCCATTCTAATTCTATCATACATGGAGAATAGTCTGAAATAATGATACCTGGATAAAATATATTCCTTATGGTATAGCTTAATGCTTCTGATAACATAATAACAATCTGTTCGGGAATATGATTGATGCATATTTAAATAGAACAAATATAGTTTCTTTTCTAGTTTATTTAAAGTCCAGGGGTTGTTTAATTTAAGGCCCATCATAAAATTCTTAATAGTTCTTATAGATGTCTTGAAACTATATGAGACATTAAAAGATCTGTCTATTCTATTTAATGTTAAATTAAAGTCACCACCTATTATATAAGGGGGCTTTATAAGAGGCTAACAATAAAAATAATTCTGTAAAAAAAGCAGGACTATATATTGTGGCCAAAGTGAAGCTTTGCCACCCCCGCCCCCCAGTTCTCCTTCCAAAATCGCATATCTACCATTCTGTTCAATATTTTTCTTTTTGATGGTTGGTTTAAAAAGAATTATATGAAAAAAAATTGCAACACCCCTAGAATTAGAAGTAAAAGATGAATGGAACCCTAGTCCCCATTTTTTTGGAGCTACTGGAACTCACTTTCCAGAAAAAGTGTTTCCTGTATCAAAATACAGTTAACTTGTTTTTTATTTAAATAATTGTAATTTTAGTCATTTCGATCATTGTCACAGCCCTTTTTATGTTTCATGTTGCCAGTTTTACTAAAGTTGTCATTCCCCTTTAAAATGTTTTATGGAGTTTACTGATTTTTAATTTATAAGCTTAAATTGTTTGTATTTTTCCAATACTTTACCCAGGTCCAGTTGTGCATATTACAACCAGTTTCTATTGTTTTTTTTCTTGTGCCCCTAACACCCAACACACATTCCCTAAGTGCCCTCCTAACCCCCGTGGAGAAAAAAAACTTTCTCCATCCCACCACCAACATTAGCAGAGATGATCAAACAATCACCTGCTGTGCCTAAGAAAAACCTCCCAGGTCATACTTTTCCTATGCATAATACTATTATTTCCTCTTTTCTCCTTTACTTTTCCCATTTTCCCCTTTTTTTCAAATGCACAGTTCTGTGCACTTCTGCTTAACTTTGCTTTCAATTTTTGTGTCCCCTTTCCTCATTCTCCATCCCCCTTTCCTTGCCATTCCAGTTATTATTTTTGAGTTTGTCGTGGTGTGCAGGCACTGATGAACTCATTGCTATAAGGTGCTTTACAGGGGTGTGCCTAATGGTGAGCTCCATTTGTAGGGGCAGGTCAGCAGCAGGCGAACCAGTAGGCAGACTGGTGATGACTCACATTCAGCTGTTTGGGCTGAGCAGGACAACTTTTCAAATGATGGAGCCACACCAATAGTGGCATGACTCAGTCCTTTGAAGTTGCATTCCTTCATTGCATTCTTGGTTGTGCGTTCACACTGCTGTAGCTTACAGCAGTGTGAATGCGCTGAGCCCAGGACTTTCCCCTCACAGTTAAAAAAAAACAAATAAACAAACAGACGGGGTGCCCAATCCCCCTGTTGGCATGCACCCTCCCAGTTTATTTGCTGATGGGGATCCATGCCTCGTCAGCATAATGTCTCCCCCTGCAATTTGTTGTGTGTGGCTGTGCACAAACTGTCAGGGATGTCCAATCCCCTGTTGGCATGCCCTCCCCATTAATTTGCGATGGGGGAGCCAACTCCCCATCGGTATAATGCCCACCCAATTAGTTGTGTGCCAAGGAGGTGCCCAATCCCCATCAGCTACAGCCCTTCCCCACAAATACTCAGGTGGCACACTGGGAGCCACTCCAGCATGCCAATGTCCCTGTAAAAAAAAACCTTCCTGTGATGTTAAGTTTTCCTTTAAACCTGTAAAATAGAAACTGGTCCCTCATTGAGTCCAGTGGCCCCTGCAATCTGCGCCCACCCGCTGAGCACCCACCTCCCCTCACCCCCAGCCCATACTTACTTCTGGATACTGGCATGATGATCTTCAGTGTACCGGGAACATGTCTGCACTCTTCAAAACTTACTGCGAACTGAAGAAATGCCGGTAAGCTGTATAATGGCATAAATAGGGTTTTATTTAACTTTCGTGCATATCTCGGGCATTTCTTGGATTGTTTTCACCAGATTTGCAGCATAGGCTTTTTGAGAGCCCACCTCATGAACAGTGGTACTGTCGTTTCATTAACCGGTCCAGAAAGGTGAATTTAAGGTCACTATGCAGAATCACCTTTTGGGATGGATTAATGAAATGACAGTGCCACTGTTCATGAGGTAGGTTATCAAAGAGCCTGTGTTGCAAATTTGGTGAAAAAAATCCAAAAAATTATTGTTTCACAAGTGTGCATTGCACAATTTCCATGTACGCTCATAACTTCACAAATTTGTAATATTTTCACTCCAGATTTTCAACATTGGAAGTTTTTTACACCTCCTCATGAAAAGTACAGCTGTCATTTTCAACGTCATGGCCAAAATGCATTGTTGCACTTCCGGTGCAGAATAACGTGGTTGCTGTGGGAAATCAGTGTTTGGGACAGATTACAAAGATCACAATGACACTGTTCATGAGTGGAGGTCTCAAAGCACCTTTGTTGAAAATTTGGCGACAAAAGTCCATATAATGACTGTGTTACAAGCGTACACTGTGCAGTTTCCATGTATGGTGGTAACTTCATGAATCTGTAATATTTTCACTCCAGATTTTAAACATTGTCATTTTTACATCTCCTTATAAACAGTACAGCTGTCATGTTTCACATCCTGGCCAAAATGTGTTTTCTCACATTTGGGGATACAATGGTGTGGTGCTGTGGGAAATCAATGTTCAGGACAGAGTAAAAAATCATAGTGACAGTGTTCATGAGTAGAGGTCACAAAATGCCTATGCTGAAATTTTGATGAAATTATTCTACTAAATGACTGTTACGAGTGTGCTTTGTGCAGTTTTCAGGTATACTCGTACATTCAAACATTTTTAATATTTTCACTCCAGATGTTCAACGCTGCCTGTTCTTCACACCTCCTTATGAATGGTACAGCAGTAATTTCTCACATCCTGCCCGAATTGTGATTTCGCACATCTGGTGCAGAATGGTGTGGTTGCTGTGGGAAATCAGTGTTAGGGACAGATTAACAAAATCACAGTGCCACTATTCATGAGCAGAGGTCCCAAATGATTTCATGAGGTGGGGGTCACAAAAGGCCATGTTGAAAGTTGTAGTGTAAATACCAACAAACACCTAGGGTGTTAGGATTTCTAACCATAACACCCTCCCAACCCATGGTGTGGCTCCAGTGCCCTTATTTTTTTTGAACCACAGACACATCGTCACTCTTCAAAGCCAGATCACAAATTGAGGAAACAGGTATGCACTTCACCGATTTCAACAGGAATGTGAATTTGGTGGTATAACTTGTTCTTTCTGCTGGGAACTGTAGTCCTGCCAATCGGTGCATACCAACATCAATTCAAGCAATGAACTTTGGCATTGACAAATGCTTGTTCTGCATTGTATCTTATCTTTTCATTTTCTTCCCTTGCTCCCTCCTCCCATCTATATTAGCAGTGAAAAAAAAAGCCGGAAGGGAGAGAAAAGGAGGGGTACCGAGGATAGTACCAATGGGAAGGGGTGGTTCAGCTCTGCTCACTCATAGGTTTTCCATATTTTCTCTCCTTCCCTCTTTTCCTCTTTCATATCTTAAACATTTATACATGCACATTTTTAAACATTCAGTATGGTTGAGCTCTAGATGTATGAGGCCTTGATTTCTGTGGTTTGAGCTGTAGTGCCTATGAAGGCCTCCTGTCGCGCATAATCATCGTAAGTTGAAAGTTTTCCATTAACAACAAACCGCAACTCTGCAGGGTATAGCACTGTAAACCTAATACCTGTTCATACAACTTTTTCTTTACTGGGTTGAACAGTTTGTGTTTCATCATAGTCTCACTGGACAAATCCTGAAAAACACTGTAGATCACATTTTGAAATTTTAACCACCTGTCCATTCAGGCCTTCTGTAGAATGGCTTTCCGGTCTTGATATTTATGGGGTTTTACTAGAATAGACCTTGGTAATTCTGTTCCACTATTACCAGAACAGGCGCCATTCTATGTGCTCTGTCCAACGCTATTTTCTGTTCTGGATATTGTCTTCCCATAGATTCAGTTAACATTTTTCAAAATACGAAAGTGGATCCCCAGTTCCTTCCATACCTTCAGGAAATTCCATTTCCATATATTACTCCTCCTTGATCAGTCTTCTAGTTCAGCCACTTTCTGTACCAGATTTTGCAACTGCTTATCATGTAATGTTTGAGTTTTCAAAACAGGGCCTTTTATATTCTCAATTTGTGAAACTCTGTTTTCTAATTCTTGTGTTCTTATTGTTAGTCCTGATAGTTTATCTGAGAGTGAATTTATTGAGTTGGATACCCCCTTAATAAATATACTGATTTCACCCAAGGCTTTTAGCATTTCTTCTTTTAATGTTGCAACAGCCTGTTTAATACCCAGAGAATCTTCCTGGAATATTGAAGAGGTATGTGTATCTTGCTCAGTGGAATGAACTATTGGTTCTTTAGGGCTGACCTCCAGTTTTTTTCATATTTTCTGGCCCCTGCTTAACATCTAGAGATTTTTCTGCCACACGTTTACTGGTGCCATTAACATTACTATCCACTTGAGTTTCCACATAAGATGAGCATTAAGCTGCCTCAAGATTTCTCAGGTTCGCTTTTTTGAAGGGCATTACTTCCCCACTTTCCACCGTGACTTCCTTTTGTTTAAAAAAGAATGAGATTTTACCTGATGCTTTTGGCTCTTTTTGTATTTTATCAGGGATCTCAGTAAGTGATGACAGGGGAACAGCATTCGTTAAGCTTAATTCAGGCAAATTGGGGTAGCAGAATGGTGTGCCGCTACTTCAACACCTCTCAGAAATAATGTAATACGCATGCTTACCATTTTCTTGGAGCTTGTATCTTACATGCTGTCACGTAATTTCTTTTACTCACCGAATCTATTTGGACACACCTCAACGAACTCAACAAAGAGATTGGTGTCTGGTATCTGGCTCGTGAGTTACCACCACACTAGTATCAGTCGTGCGCATTGTCAACTTGCAGACTCCAAAAGAAAAATACTGGAAGATGCACTGCTTTCCATGCTGAGACAAAAATAAGGGTGCTGAAAAAAAAACGGAAGCAGAGTGGCAATACCGTACTCATACACACAAGGCTTTCATTTAAGTTCTGTGACCGCTTCTAATCCGTACATCCCATAATCAGCAGTTCTTCACAGAAAGGAAAAAAGACAGGAGCTTAACAACTAAAATTGTTCCACGATAGAATTTGTGTCTTCCACCACTTGACCCGCTGGGCAGCTTCTTGGCATCTTGCTCGCTCTAACTGATGGAACTGACATCACCATCCTCACCTCCAGCCATGCCTGTTCTGAGGCAGAATGCATAATCTGGCTCAATGACATTTGATGTCACATGCACATTTGCATGATGACCTTGGAGATTTGTACTTTTTTTTTACTTTATTTTTATCCCATCTTACTACCCACTAGCCCTCACTCCTTCAGACTTGACCATTCCCAGTGACCGTCCCACAGAGTCTGCCCCTAGAGTGTCAGGTATACTCCTGTGTCCTTACCTTCCCTCTGGAGTGCCTGCACATTGGGGTCTGCCCATGGTAGGTGATCCAGGAGATAAGGTTAGTCGTCATCTTGGCGGCGAGCGGGGTGTTTTCCCATTTACTCCCTTAAGTCCCACTACATCTGAGGATGTTGGCACGCAGGACTGATGTCCAGGCAGACAGCGTGCTAATGCATGTTGTTGCCAAGAGTCCACAACATCCTTCCATTTCTGGTTCTGAAGAACCACCTGTGCCCCAATGCCTATGCTTCAACAGGCACCAATGCGTTGGGTGCTCAAAGCACCCCAGGAACCCACCCCTGGAGGAGGAGAGCATCTGCTGGAACACTGAATCATTCTCCGCCCCTCTGACCCCCGTGGCCCAAGTTCATTCCCGAACCCGGGTTGGCGTGGTGTGAGGTGTGGCATCCAGGGCCTCATCCCTCAGCACCACTGGACCAGCCTAGAGATATGTACTTTGATGCTGGAGTTTAAGAGGCATGGAGCGCAGTGTTAAGTCAGCACACATTTATAGAGTGGCAGCAGGGAGCATAGCTCCATAGAATTAGTTGCCTGACCTGCTTCGTTTTGTGGTGAGTGTTCACAGGGTCTTCATGTAATGTTAACAATGTAAATACAATTGAAATGTGTTAAAATTGAGAATGAATGTGCTAACAGAAAATATACCTAATACAAAACTGTAAAAAACAGAATGATTTTGTTGTAAATTAGAACCACATTCTTCATTAAGCTGCTAGCATAAGGAACAAAATGTTAGCGGTATTATATGAGTAGACTGGGTGGGCCATGAGCCCCTTATCTGCTGCAGCGTCTATGTATCTATGTAAGTAAAAGAGTTATCAAGCAAGAAAACTGTATTTCTTAAGAAAGAAAAGCTGATACATCTTTGAATTGATATGTTGCTGTGGGAGCCACTCATTAAACTTTCTGCATTGTGATTACTTGTCCATCACTTTGTGACCTCACTGACTAACTTGCTACAGGGGATGTGCAAGGGCACCACCAAGTTCCCAGGATGTTAGAAATATCCCAGAGTGTCAAACTTTTAGAAAACTGACACTACCAGTTCTCACATGCTGGGGGAGATCAGATGTGCTGCAAAGATGTAATATTTATTTGCAAGCTTGGTAAGAAGTGTACAGGTCACACTATTTAGCATAAAAAAAGCTACTCGATTTTGCTGCAGTTTCAGGTGATGGGAGCTAGCAGGATAGAGTTCATGGGAAACCAGAGGTGGACATCTTGGAGATCCTGAAGGGATGGTGCATGACAAGCACATGACCTCCCTTAGCCAATTGAAAGCATCCGCGAAGGAGAAAGGTGGGTAATATAAGGAAGAAAACACAGATAGAAGGTGCTCAGAAGGAGAGAGGGGAACAGCACACCTGAAAGCTAGGTAAGAAATTTACAAATAATGCTAGTTTTCCAAAAAATACTACTCACTTTTGCTGCAGTTTCAGATCACCAGAACTAGCAGGGCATCAGTCAGGGGAACTAGAGGCAGAGATCCTGGGGATAGCTGAAGGGAGGGTGCAGGACAAGCATGTGACCTCCTAAGTCAATCAGAGTATCCAGGAAGGAGGAAGGCCTACACAAAGGTATTACTTCCAGCATCTCCCAGCATGCAAGTAGAACAGGACAGGGTAGAACAAGATTGGCTTCTAAGGTGTTTGCAGCATCACATGACATGCAGGGAACTCTGCTGGTTCAGTAAATTTTTGTACAGTTAATCTTTTTTTTATTGCTTTTTCAACTTTTACAAATGTAGACACAGAAGTTAAGGTACATATTCATTTAGACTGCTATACTGAAGAGTTCAGACAGTAAACAAATCTTAGATGTCAAGAATGCCATTGCACAGTGCATTAGTTTGGTCTTGATGATTATCTATCAAATGTAAAACACTCAATACAAATCAGTTTCTTGGTAAACAGGAGTAACAGTAAAGGAGAATAGGTTGGCATGTATGGAAGGTTGGCAGAGGTTTATCTTGCATCTGTAGAAGGACGGTGGTGAGGAGAATCTGTTCTATAACTTGATTCATCAGCTACCATCTTTAGTAAGGATGGTTGGGAGTGGATCTTGTAGCTGTGTGAGGTATACCTTACGTGTTGGTTAAGTAATGTAAGCTAAAGAACCTGTTTACTACTGCTTCCTGTGTAAAAGTGTACTGGAAGAAGGTAAGGGGTAATGGCAGGTAGGTAAGAGTCTGTACAATGAGTATCTGCCTGTTTTGTGGAAAAGAAACAACCTATTTAGGGTAAGGCTACAAAGAGTTAAAAGTAAAGCAAAAGGAAGTTAGTAACACCATATCTGGGTCACACTACAAAGGAGATTTACTGATTAAATATGATGGGAGAAACATAAAAGAGTGTCAGAGGAGATGAAGGAATTAAAAGTGAAACTGTATAAACGGAAAGCCAATAAGATTTAAAAATTGGTATTAAGACTGCAAGCCAAGTTAAAAATATGAAAATGAACTAGTGGAATGAAAACAAATTAAACTAATTCATTATCAATGAGACTATGACAGTAATCAAGTGTTTGATTTGGGATCCAAACAGTTTCATAGCAGAGGGTGCTCAAATGTAGATTCAACCATCCAAAGAGCAGAAATAGTGACAAATCTGCAACAAGGGAACCTGGAGATGAAAAGAATTAAACAACTAAACCCTCTGATAATGCTGACAAAGTTGGAAACAACAGAATCAACAGAGTTTATTTTAGGACAGAAAAACAGAAACAACAAGCAAAGGAAATGAAAGACAAGTTGAGGAAAATAACAGGCAAATGAAGAATTAAACACACAACAAGAGCTCAGGGGAAGAAACGAGGAGCTACAAATAATAAATCTTTCGAAAAAGACACCAACAGAAGATGGAAAAATCAGTATTTTAGAAAGGGCTCATGTCTGTGCCTACCACTACCTCCAATCAATTTCAAATCCTCATGCACTGACATAAGTTCTTCAGGAAAGTGAAACTTGACTATTAATTTTATAACAAAACCAGATCCACAACTCACGGATACCCTGCCATAGGTGTTGAACAAAATGAGAGGAGTGAATTTGGACTATGTCATGAGAGCTATGATCCATGTTAATGAGGGATCTCGGGGTTGTTGAGGATTTAAACCTAGAACTCTTGTAAATCTGCTCGATGAAATGGAATATGAAGAACTGGAAAATCTGTCAGATATACAGAACTTCAGTGTAACAAGCCATATTCAGGATATCTCAGGCAGTGACTTACAGTATTGTTGCAGAGAAAAATGTTATTTAAGGAGAAATCTGTATTCTGTCTAGCCAGGATAACAACATCATTAATTGCTTTAAGAAAGTTGTATTAAAACAGGTAGAGCTAATCAATAATGGCAATGTAGCCCAAAAACATAATCTAACAGTGGGTGAAAATCAGCATTGAGGGAGCTAGCGAATTATAAGGACATCATAATTAAATGAACTGATAAGAGGAAATATTGAGATAATGGACAGGAACACTGAAAGAGCCACTGGTGCCTCTAGAAGAACTTTCAAAGTCATAATAACTGGACACAAAGCAGCTTATATTTCTCATCAGCTCAATATTTCTTATCCCCATTACTTATCACTGAGGTAATTTAGGGCTGGCAGTATAGTCTAGAGGTTAGAATAATGAGCTATGAATGAACTTGGTACATTCTGCAGGCTTGGGTTTGATTCCCACAACCTCCACTTGCATGCTGTGTGACTAAGCAAATCACATAACCACCCCAGTACTCCCTGGTCACCCCTGAAAACAGGCACTTTGCCTAGTGGGCCTACCTAGTTACAAAGGCAAAATAAAATAAATAAATTACTTCAAAAACAGAATAGTTGTTTCATGAGGATTCATCAGCTCCTATTGCTTCTTCCCAACATGATGTCTTAATACTCTGCCTGTAACATCACAGTTTTTCCCACAGCAACAGACTGTGATGTCACAGCAGGCATTATAATTTCAAGTAGGGATAAGCTACAGAGACAGATGAACTCTAAGGATAAATATCTGTTTTGTGGGAATTCTTCAGAAATAAATAATAGAGAGGAGGAATGTGTACAAGGTTCATGAAATACTAGCTGAAATACAAGCTGACATGTGTCTTATATGTATTTTCCAGAGTTTTCCAAAGGCACCAGCTTATCTTTAAAGAGAACAGCTTTAGGCTTCCTGGACAACTTTGAAAAGTATAAAGAAATCACATTTAACCTAATGTTGATATTTAAAAAGCAATTATTTATTTTGATAAATAATGCCCTGCTTAACAATCAGATATTAGAGGATGAGTTTAAGTACTGTACATCTGGAATAAGAACCCAGTTACCCCAACATTTTATACCTTGCCCAAAGTACATAGAGATTTACAGAATCCACCAGGTAGACCGATTGTTTCATGAACTGGATCCATGATGAGAACCTGGGGAGGTTTCTTGATTTTTTCTAAAAAATGTGTAGTGATCACAATTAGTAACATTTTTAAAATGTAAAACAGTTTGGTGTCCTAACTAGTAAGCTAATTTTGATAAAATGGTAGAGCAAACCCTGCACATGTACTAAATTTTAATTCATGCACTAATACTTGATTTACAAAAAAAATGTTCAAATAGAAGACCATATATTTAAATATCAGTGTAATCCTGGAACATTTAATTAATCCCCACTTTATTAATAGCATGTTTCCAAAAATAATATACAGTACTTTGAGTCATGGTGAGTGTAATGAGGGACACTAAATATTCTAAGTGCCCTCTGTTACATTCGCAAATCAAACAGTGCAGTTTGTTTGTATAACTTGCTGATAGGAAGACTGATGTGATCATGTAATGTGAATACTACAAGAATCACTTGGCATGGCAAAAATATGTCCAAAAATTATGTTTGCCTTACTGTCCAATTTGATGTCAGAAGCAACCTTGGAGCGCAGTACAGTATTTCATTTAATCACTGTTTACGTTTTTCATATATTTTAATAATAGTTAGCAGTTCATCAGTTTGAGCTCAAAAGAAGACTCTCAAGAAATATGTATTGGTCCATGAAATCTACTTCTTATGTCATCATTGTCCTCTTGTCATATCCATATGAAATGACCATGACTGTGTTGATGAAAAAAGCAAACTCAAAGCAAACTAAGTCTGACAGAAGGACATTTCTTGAAGAGGTGCAAAGTTTTCCCCTTCTGAGTTCAGGCAAACATTTAAAGCCACAAAACATAAGAATTGGCAAACAAGGGATGAATGGAATGTAAAAAAAAGAAGTTGGAGATCTAAGAGCCCATGAAGTGGGCAAGTTTGTGATGCAAAGGGCAGTGACACCATAGGTCACAGTCATCACACAGTTTTAAAAGCAGGGACTGCACTGTGCAACAAATATGTTTATAAAAGAAACACAAAATAAAGACACAATGCAAGAGGTATTTTCAAAATCTGTTTATCTACTAGACACAATAAAAAGGCTATACAGCATATTACCCATAGAACCAAGTGTGTTCTTGTATGTCACATTTAATCTGGACAAAACTACAGCATTCAGGAGGTGGGCGTTAAAATATGTCTTGTGCAGATATTTATTTATTTTTATTGAAATGTTTCACCAGCAAAGGCACACTGAACAACATGTTGCTCATCTCACGGTGCATCCTGGGGAAAGGGCAGTGAAAATACATACATGCATACAACAGTAAATGTTATTACAATGATATTGGCAGTGGGGAATAGTAAATAACAGAAAGAATATATAAGTGCAGCATATGGTACAATTGTATACAGAGATCACAATGGACAGAACTAGTGCATTACATTAGGTTAACACCTTAAATTCATGGTGATAGTACCATTTAGCCTGAAAGAAGGGGGTGGATATGGAGTAACAGCAGAGGTGGAAAGGTAGCTATGCTGGGAGGAGAAGATGTATAGGAATCAAGGTTATAGGTATAATGATAGTAGTGGATTGATAGGAACCTAAAGTCAAAGTTATATTGGTAGTTATAGATGACCCAAAGGAATGACCAGGTAGAGATCTTAGCAGGAAAGAAAGTAGTGGGGCTGGAAGTGAGCTGTAATACAGAATAAAGACAAAGAACCTCTGTGCGTAAACACTGAGGCAAGGGTTACCAAAGGGCATTTGGCTGGGAAGCCAAGTTTCAAGAAAATACAAAGTCACCCCACAATGCAAAGCATCATGGGCTGCATATGCAAATCACCACAGAATGTTATGCTGGTCCAACTTTAAGCAGAATTGCATGGTGCGAAAGGCCTCTCACACAGTTTGCAAAGGTGCTAACAGAAGACATAGACACGTGTTTCGCTCCTACCAGGACTCATCAGTATGCCTCATCTGTTTAACACCCCAGTGCACTGACCAGCTACCCCTAAGGCAGTGTGCCTGGGATATATTGTGGTGAACCCATTAAAATAAAAAAACATTTAAAGACAAAGAACCTCTGTGCGTAAACACTGAGGCAGGGTTACCCAAGGCATTTGGCTGGGAAGCCAAGTTTCAAGAAAATACAAAGTCACACATGCCCCACAATGAAAAGCATCATGGCTGCATATGCAAATCACCACAGAATGTTATGCTGGTCCAACTTTAAGCAGAATTGCATGGTGCCGAAAGGCCTCTCACACAGTTTGCAAAGGGTGCTAACAGAAGACATAGACACGTGTTTCGTCCTACCAGGACTCATCAGTATGCCTCATCTGTTTAACACCCCAGTGCACTGGACCAGCTACCCCTAAGGCAGTGTGCCTGGGATATATTGTGGTGAACCCATTAAAATAAAAAAAACATTTAAAAGACAAAGAACCTCTGTGCGTAAACACTGAGGCAAGGGTTACCCCAAAGGGCATTTGGCTGGGAAGCCAAGTTTCAAGAAAATACAAAGTCACATGCCCCCACAATGCAAAGCATCATGGGCTGCATATGCAAATCACCACAGAATGTTATGCTGGTCCAACTTTAAGCAGAATTGCATGGTGCCGAAGGCCTCTCACACAGTTTGCAAGGGTGCAACAGAAGACTGTTGCACCCTTTGCAAACTATTGATGCTGACTTTTCATCTAGTCTAAGACAGACACTTCTGATGGTATTTCTCATATGCAATGTATGTTTTATTTTGTTGTAATAGAATAGTTACTTAATATATTGATAGAGGCTGGGAGCAGGTCAGGAATACCAGGTAGGTTAATTGCAGGTACAATTCACAGAGATGAAATTATGTAGTGCTGAAGTTATAGAGGAGGGAAGAGGGTGGTGAATCTGGTGAGAGAGTGAATTCCACAGTTTTGGGAACAATATGAGAAATCAGCCTGGCCTACAGTGGCAGACCAGTGAGGGATAACCAAGGAACAGGAGTTGTAAGATCTAAGTGAGTGGGCAGAGGGAAGGAGGACTGATAGAGAGGAGGTGACAAAGAATGGGAGTGATCCAAACCAGAATTTAGACACAAATTTTGCACAATGATGGAGGTGCCTATTTTCTAGTGAGGGAAATGCCAGGGAGTGGTAGAGTTGATAGTGGTGGGTGAGAAGAGGAGAGTCCAGAGCAAAGTGACAGAAGGAGTTAAAGAGGTATCAATCTGGCTAGAAGGTCTTGGGAGTGGCACTATAGACTACATCACAGTAGTTAAAATAGGAAGGATCATCTTCTGGACAGGTTCGCACCTAGCCGGGAGAGGCAGGCAGTTCTGGTTCCTGTTTAGAGTGCCGAGCTTGGGGCACAACTTTTTCAGGATGGCGTCCACATGACAAGAGAAGGTGAGATGATGGTCAAGCCAGACACCTAGATTCTGAATGAGGAGGTGTCCTCAAGGACTGTCCCATCAATGGTATGGAAGGTGGCAGGGAGGGGAGCCTAGTGCCGAAGGTCATGGAGACTGTCTTCTTGGTGTTTACAAAAACTTGATAAGAGCAAACCCAGTGCTGAACATTGTTGAAATCCTGCTGAAGTCTGTTTGCAGCATCAGTGGGAGACTGTCAGAGGTGTAGAGGCTATGTCATCTGCGTACATATGTATTGAGGTTGATGTACAGACAGATGGTAGGACATTAGAAATATGGAGAAAAGTACAGGGCCCAACACGGACCCTTGAGGGACACTACAGTTGATGGGGGGTGGGAGTGGAGTCAGTAATTCTGATTGAATGGGTCTGACATACAACGTGGGCTCTGAACCAGTTAGTGTCTGAGTCAGTCAGACCTGCTGAGAAAAGGGAGTTTAGTAGTAGGTTGTGGGAAACCATGTTGAAAGCCTTGGCTAGGTCCACAAAAATGGCAGACGTGATTTGACCACTGTCCATCCCTGAGAGGATGGAGTCAGTAATCCTAATCAGGGAGGTGGTGGTGGAGTGTTTTTTTCCAAAACCAAATTGGCTATTTTAGTTTATGTTTATAATACATATGAGGAATCACTTTCAAAACTGTCGAAATGATTACACTGACTGTTTTTATCCATTCTGTCATACACACTGCAGAAATAGTTCAACGCCTTGAGGCCCCATTTCCATGATTTTACCCAAGTGGAACCAAATAAAATACTTTACTGAAGATCAGCTAGCAGTAACTCCTCCAGTGGTGACACTGGTCATTTATATTAAACAAATGTACGTTGATGCTATTTTTGTATTATTAGGTATAATTTAAGAAGATAGGTATGTTATTTTCTAAATGTGTTTGTATTTGAGGTAATTGGATTTGTATTAAAGGAAAGCAGCCAAAACAGCCAGTACTCCTTCGTGAGTAAGTGAGTGCACCCAATGCCTAATCGTTGTATTTATTTTCATGTTGCACTAACCTCTCATCTGTATCTGTCATTTTGTTGCCAGAGTCGATCCATGCAGTCTGTGTACTGGGCGCCATTTCCTACTGCGCTGCACCAGAAGTAAAGTTTGTGCATGCTCCCCTACTACTTCTGTGCACAAGCCCACAGTTTACCGCAGCGCATTCATGCCATTTACTTCTGCATGTGGTGACACTATTGACATGCTCTTCCAGCGCTCCAAGTCATGGCTAGCATCGGCACACGCAGCCAGTAGTATATTATTTTCTGTTTATCAATTTTTATAGCAGTGCCCGCCTTTGCTTTACAAAGTCAGACAAATCTGTGAACTGATCTGATGTGTCGTGCTATCATTTACATTTGCGCATTTTACTTTGATTAGGAAACTTGTTCAGCCACAATGCTGACATGCATGGTGACAGGCTGTGCTAACACCTCGGGAAGACAAAGTCTGATCATAAAGCCAGTTACCATTGTTTTCCCACTGCAGAACCGTTAAAGTCAATGGATCAGTGTCTTCAATCGGGCTGACCTTAGTGCTGGCAGTTTCTTCTAAGAAGCACTATTGGTGTGTCTCGAGCATTTTACTGATGCTATTTCCTAAAAGGTATCTTATCTCTGTAGTAATTTTATGTTGCTGTTTACTGTTGTGGTGTGCAGTACTTCAAGGACAGTAACACAGGTGTGACCTTTCAAACTGAGCTGTGTACTATCGCTGTTTCCTGATGATGTGCTGACTTGCAGTAATGTCCTCCCCTGTTGCAGTATGCTGACTCCCCCAGTCCGCTGAAGCATAAGTAAACCTTTTCATTTACAAATTTACTTGTGATCTGACTCTCAAAGTGATTAAGTCATGGTGTGGTATATGAGGCCTCCCCATCATGGTAAGTCAGCACGTTAGTGTGCTACCCATGTTGTATAAGAACAGAGTTATACATTGATTGAGTCTTGCTGTTGCATACAATGTTGCAACAGCTGCACCAGTACCCCAGCACATGCTCCTGTCATGGGAATTCAGCATGTTACAGAGGTGGTGGTGTCTGTACACATGATGTATGATGCTGCAGGACATAATGCTTAACCCACCACCCACCCCAAAAGAAAACCATCGCAGTATTACTGCTCATCGTTTATCCTGTGTGTATCATGTCATGCCCACAGTGTCTCACCTCGTGGTGTAATGCTGTCTGTTTTTTGCCTGTACCTTGTTTTATGTGATGCAGAAGTTGCTTAATTTCTACCTGCAATCATCTGCTTTACTCAGCACATAGTGATGTTCAATCTGAAACCATTTCTGTTTTTCATTCCTGCACCCTACATTTTTTGTGACTGCTCATTTAACTGGCTTCACTGTGTTCAAGTTTAGTGAAAGTGGTGCCTACAGAATTCTTGACAGCACACCACGTGATGACCTGTTTCCTGATCACTTACCTGCACATTATGAAGCATATAAAAGTGCCATAATAAAAGTACAGCTGGTGTACAAGTGGTGTGATGAGTGTTTGTTTTGTAGCTACCACCCTTACTGTTTTTCTGCCCCTCCATGTGTAACCACCTGTGCCATTATCCTCCCTTTTGCCCTGTCCAAGCCCCTCTGGAAGTATCCCACTGTTGAGCTTGCCACAACCTATTCTGGAAGCATGTTCCACTATCCCACCACTGTTTCTGATCTGAAATTCCACATCAGTCCCTTCATAAACATTTCATCTTGTAATGTCATAGAATGGCCCTGACTGTCTGTGCCAAAGTCCCGTACAACAGTCCCTCGTGCATGTCCTCTTTATTCCTGTCATGTACTTGAAGTTCTGTACTGTGTCCCCTATCTGTCATGTCCCACAAGAGAGTACAGGTTCAAGTAAGGTAGTCTAACCTCATAAGTACAGCCACCACATCCTGTGTTATCTTTGTTCAACTGTTTTGCCCCCTACTCTCCAGTAACCTACTGTGCCTATCTACTTAAGGGTGTCAGTACTGCACGCAGTACTCCATGTGTGGTCTACGAGCAGTCTGTGAACAGCTAAATTACCTCACCCCTCCTTGAGGTTATCCCCCTTGCAACACAATATGGATAGTTAGTAGTTTTTTGTTGCTGCTCTCCTTCAATGTTCCATGTTTCAGCACCTCCACTCATGTTTCTCCTCCTCACTCAGAACTTGGTGCACCACACTGCAATGTTACTTTTGCCTGTGATTCTTAGATTCTTAATGCAGCAGGATGAATTTTTCGGCATTATGCATCAGGTTTAATTTGTTGTCATTGACTTCAAGTTGCCAGATGTCTGACCATGTCTTCTGCCTTGCTACATACTAACATAGTAACATAGTAAGGCAGCTATGGTATTAGCTCTTTGGTTCTCAAGGCTTCTCATTAATCATTACCTTCACAGGTACCATTATTTGGACGTGCCACACCACCCTCCCATCGTGGCAGTGGGATGCACCCTATATGCATCTCAGCCATTGTTGAAGCCCTTTAGGGGTGTATGTCCAACCAAGTACCCAGGCACCGCACTCCATGGCTCCACTACCTTCTTAGTCATTTAGCGTCTCCTTGCTCCCCCCTGAAACTGTACTTTTGCAGCTTCATGGAATGACCCCTGCTGGCCACCACCTCCCTCAACTGAAGCAGTCACTCAAGTCTTAGCTTACTTATTCCTTGAAAATATTCTGTAAGTACCACCTCTTGGCTACTTTAGGTTATCCATCTGTCCCTGCACACCATCATTTTCATTTGTTTGTCAGCATCCCTTTAATAGTGTTTAATGTAGCACCACCTGCTGTCCTTCTCCCTGTTCTCACCACATCCTGGACCACCTTTGTCCACAAAGTCAGCCACTTACTTTTCTCCGCTTGTGTCTCCTTCATCCATGCATCAGTAGACTCCAGGAGCCCCTTTGTAATAATTTACCAATGTGCCTCTGTGACCATGTACTCACCGTGCCCATTTCCTGTTCCTCCCCCTGATCGTGTGGTCTATATATTGTCCCTCATCTTGGTCCTATTGCCCCCTCCAGAGCCTGCATGTTGACCCATAAGACCTCAACCTGAACCCCTGTGTACTAAATCTTAATTATACCTATGCCATTCATAATGGTGAAAGCTCACATCACCTCTACTTCACTCCACCATGTTTGTCCCTTGTGTATGTGTTGTTCCCTGGTATGTTTACCTGACAATCACATATGTGTGAGTGGCACAAATCTCTGTGACACCCACCAATCCACCCACCCCTCCAGTAACACCCCATGAAGCTATTGCATCTTACTAACATACTAAAATGCCAGCAGAATAGGCATAATGGTCTTTCGTTCTGCTTGTTTGGTCAGCCCCACCCTGGGAGCTGACCTTGCTGCCTCTCATCCTCTCTGACTTCTCCCTTCCCAGTCTCTGATATTGCCACTGCACAGGACTTTGCATCCAGAACCCTCCCTTGTACCTGTCCCACCCCTCTTGAACCCTCCACCATCTCTGCCTCCACCAGCCCACTGGCCAGTGCATTCCATGGCTCCACCACCCTCTCAGAAGCAGAAGCTCCTCCTTTGTTTCCTGAATCCCCTCCAGCTTCCACCCATGCCTTCTATTTGCCCCCCCCTTCATTCGTAGCACCTCGACTGTTTCTCCCCTATTTAACCCCTTCATGTACTTGAAGACCTCCATCATGTCCTCCCCCAGTCCCTCTCTCTTCCAATGTGTACATATTTAGCTCTTCGAGCCTCTCCCCATAGGTCCTGTCCCCCAAGCTCCTCTTTAAGTGTGGCTTCCAAAACTGCATGCAGTACTCGAGGGGCAACCTCACTAAGCAGTTATACAGGGGGAGTATCACTTCCCTCCTTCTGGAGGTGATCCACCTAGCGATGCATCCCAGCATCCTGTTTACCTTGGCCGCTGCCCTCCTACAAGTCTCAGAGTTGTTCTTCTTGACATACATCATCACCCTCAGGTCCCTCAGCCATTGAGACTTGTAGCATTCCCCCCCCCCGGGTGTACTCTTGGCCCAGGTTTCTGGCTCCCAGATGCAGTACCTTGCATTTCTATGCATTAAACCTCAGCTTCCACTTTATAGGCCACCTTTCCAGAGCCTCCAGGTCTCCCTGTGGGGCCACCGTCCCCTCCTCCCCCCACCACCACCCCCAGTTTACGTTATCCACAAAGAGACTCATCTCACTCCTGATACCTTTCCTTATGTCAGAGACATAGGCATTGAACAGGAGGGGCCCAAGGACTGATCCCTGAGGGACCCCATTAATGACCCTCCTTGGGGATGAGACTATCCCGCCAACCACGACCGTCTGGGTCCGGTCCTTCAGCCAATTGCCTATCCATCTGATCATCTGGTTCCCCACCCCCATTTCTCCCAGCTTATTCAACAGGGCCCCGTGAGGAACAGAGTCAAACGCCTTGTTCAAGTCAAGATAGAGGACGGGCTCTCATCACCAAGTCATAGAACTCCACATGGTTTGTGTGACACGATTTCCCTGGGATGAGCTTTTCCAGGTTCCCCCTAGCCTCTCCTTGACAATGCCCTCCATCACCTTGCCCACCACCGATGTCAGGCTGACGGGCCTGTAGTTCCCTGCCACCTCCCTTGTTCCCTGCTTGTGGATAGGCACTATATGTACCACCTTCCAGTCCTGGGCAACCCACCCTGTCCTCGGAGAGATGCTTAAAAGCTCCACCATGGGTTTTGCCAGGACATCCGCCAGTTCCTTCAGCACTCTGGAATGTAATTTATCTGACCCTGTGCTTTCTCTGTCTTAAGGGACCTGAGGGCTTCCCTACTCTCTCTGCCGTGATTTCCACCTCTACCTCTCATCCCCTGCCTTGCCTTCCACCTCCTGCCAGTGATGTCCCATCCTCTCCCCAGACCCGGCACGATGGGCAAGGCCCCCAGTTTCACCTTCTCCTCCCATATATGATGCAGCCCCCCATTTTCCTTGGTGAAAACTGAGGCAAAGTACTCATTTAGTACCTCAGCCTGCTCCCCCAGATGTTGTGCCTATGCCTCCCCTGTTTTAATCCTGCTAATCTGCCCCTTCACCCTTCGTTTTTCACCAATGTATCTAAAGAACCCCTTATTTCCTCTCCTAATTTCCCTGGCCAGGTTCTGCTCCTTCCTTGCCTTTGCCACCCTCACCACCCTAGTGGCCCTTCTGGCCATCAGCTCGTACTCCCTCTATCCCTTTCATTCCTTGAGCACTTGAAATGCCTGTCTGTAGAGCCGCACTTCTTTCCCTTCACTGAATAGGCTCCTCCTGGCGTTAATGTTCACCACCCCCAAACGTTACTCCTTCCCCTCACCTCCCATCCAGTGCCCTGATGTCTTCCTTTTTCCCGCATACAATTACTCCCTTGTGCAGTATTGGTTGCTCCTTCCAAGTGCACAGCAGCCTATGGGGCAAGGTCAGGGACTGCCTGGCCTTAACTGCAATGTCGCACCCTCGATCAACACCTACAGCTGTTGAAGTCTGCAATTGGAAGCAGCTGGACCTCTTTTCTGTCTGCAATAAGGTGTAGCCTGTCACTTTTGTACAATTGATTGCCCTCCCATGTTGTACCCCAGAGACCCACACATACCATGCCTTATGAACCATGAAGAAAGATTCGCATGGACTTAACACCACAGGATCTCCCCCCCACCTTATCCCCCAATCATGTATTCCCCCTGTCAAGTACTACTACTAACTGTTGTACCCTAAACCTGCTTGTTTTCCCAGTCTTCCACCCCCTGACAGCTCATTGCCATGGATGTTCCCTCCTCCTGCCAAATCCATGTTGTTCCTCCAACTGTAACCCTTATGTCACAGTGATATGACCTCCATGACCTCTTCCATTTTGTATTATGGCACTGTAGTCCATTCCTGCTTTTGTACCATGAACAAGGGCAACAGCCTCCCTAGGTCTTCCTACTCCTGAACTGTTTATGTCACTCGGTTCACTTCCACATGCTATGCCTGTGACGATCACCATCTCCACCTGGTTCAAAGCCCCTCTGCCTTCTATTTTATGTGTCATACCTGTCCTTGACAACCACTTCCCTTCTCTTACAGCAACAATTCCATATTTACTACTTCCCCATGAACACGGTCACCCCACTCACACAGGTGAATGCACTGATGACCACCGCTCCTCCCTCCTCCGACCTGCCTGTGTCCCTCCATGCTACCTTGTCCAACCCCATATTGTACACAGTTCATTAAACAGGTCACCTCTCCTGCCCCCCATCTCCTCTTTTCTTAGCCACTGACTTCCTGCTGCACTGTGACCTTAGTCCAATTTCCCTAGCCAGCTTATGCATTCTACATCTCCTGTTCCACACGGACACACTATGCCAATATGTATCTTTCACCCTCCCTTGCATGGTGAGCATATTTCCATGCACTGCTTAATTTCCTAAACTCCACCATCTTTGTGCTGTATTTCTGCAGCAACACCTCTCACGCATGTGCAGGTGTTACCTTTTTTTGTTATGGTCGCTTCCTGCCAATGGTTCTTCCACCCTATATACTTACATATTGTACCTTGGTAGCAGGTCAAAGGTATTACCTTCCATACTTTGGTCGGTGACCAAGTGCACTGGAAAGCATATTTTTGGAGCTGCACCATATAGAAAGTTAACACATGTGAGGTATGTGCACTTTTGCTAATGGAACAAGGTGATGGGTGGTGTACCTTCAGGATGTTAGCTGTGTGATGCACTGCATGGCCATGAAATCATTACCAAAACACCACCACTTCTTTTTAATTCAAATTACTAACTTTAAGACATCCTGATGGTGCTGAGGGTTGAGGCGCTGGATGCCACACCTTGTGCCATGGTGGAGAACTGGGTTCGGGAATGAACAAGGGTCATTGTAGGCCAGCAGGGGTGCAGGGAGAGGATGTGATAGACTGTCAGCAGGCAGTGCTCCACCATGGGAGGAGGTACCCAGCTGTCTCAGAGCTTGGCTACTCTCTGGTGGAGGCCAGAGGGATGGTGCCATGAGAGAGCTTAGACATTGGTTGATGGGGTGGGTTCAGTGGACCCAGACCGGAGCAGCGGTGTGCATGTGCGCCTTCACGCGCATGTGCCTATCACTTCTGGGGGTCCCGGGGGAGTTCACTGGAGAAAACGGAGGAAACAGTGTAGGCAGGCATGAATGATGCCACTGGACATACTCCGGGGATGTGATGGGGCATGCATGATGCTAGAAGCCCCAGAAAGACCCTGAGCTCGATATGCTCGTGGGACGATGAGGTGGACCTGCCAGTAGGAGGCTAAAAATAATTGGAAAAAAAAAGTTAGTAACTTTACAGTTCATGTAAAATAACATATGTTTATTAGCACATTAACACCTTGTCAGTGTTCTGGATGGTGTTTCAGTCTCTGCAGTGACCTGTTGTTTTGCTGCCTTATGATATATGCAGTTACACCCACCAATTAAAATGCCATTTATGTTTCTGAATGATAAAGTGTGACCGTCTACCATTGCATATTGCTTTGTAAAAGCATATGTGTGGCTTTCTCATTTGTCTTACTTTACACACCAGTTACCTGCAAATTGGTTATGGCAGAACACCTTAATGAACAATATTTTTTCTTGTGTATGCATATGTAAAAGAAAGTCATTTCATTCACATCGACTTAGGACTATCCTGTGGCATGATGGGTTACGTGCCTGCATGTGTCATTCACCACTTTATCCATACCCTTATTCCTAACAGCACCCTACTCACATATTCTGTTTATCTTCATTGTACAACATGGGTGGGATATTCAAAGGTGTTGCGCATGGCACAACAGTGCTGCGCCATGCTCAACCCCAGATGCACCAGGGTGCACCTGCAATGTATGAGGCGCAAATGCATGGGGAGGGCACATGCATGAGCGGCACATCCTGATATTCAGCCTGGGATGTGCGGTGCAGATGCAGGCACTACACTGCATTGCGCCGCCCAGTGGGGTGCAATGCTGTGCCTGTATGAACAGGGAACAAGTCGAGGACACCCACAGGTGGGCTGTCATATTGCTGGGCACAACACAGCAGCCGCCAGCTGCTGGTGGCCACCCGACTTCCCTAAACACTAACCCCATGCCCCCTGCCCAGGGAGCATTGTGCCCCCAGCCCCATTGCTCGATCATGGGCATCTGTAAATGAACACCCTGGTGGTCCAGTGGACCCTATCCCTTAGTCCGATGTCGCTGGCATTGGTTAAAATCTCCCTTGTGGTCCACTGGACCAAACACCAACAGCAATCGTGGGCATGATTTATATCCCTGGCATTCCAGTGGTACCCCACCGCCCCACCATGCACTGTGTCTCCCACCACCCTGCATCCACCCAGTCAGGGGCGGGCAGCAGCTACCACCTGCAAGCTGCCGGCCGCCTGCGAATGACAGAGTAGTGGGGCTGTATGCCCATTGGGCCACTGCATTGGCCAATGGGCATGCAGACCATACTAGTAGTACAAAGTCTCGATATGACATGGGCGTTCATTCACATATCCGGGACTATGTAGTACAGTATGGTCTGCATGCCCATTGGCCAACTCACTGGCCAATAGGCATACAGCCCTACTGTACGCTGTCAATTTGCGGTGGCCGGGCAGCTTGCAGGTGGGGAGCTGCCACCTGCCACTGACTGGGGTGGATGAAGGGTGGCAGCGAACACAGTGGGCAGGTTGATTGGGGGGTACCACTGGAATGCCAGGGATAGTAACCTACGCCTATGACTGGGCGCTTGGTATCAGTCCACTGGACCACCAGGGGAGATTAACTATCTAATTTAGTACCTCTGCTTGCTCCCTGCTTCGAGCACAATCTCCCTACTCATAATCCTTCTGATGTGTGCCCTCACTTTCCTTTTCTCTGCTATGTATGTAAGGAAATCATTTTCACCCTCCGGATATCACTGGTCAGGTTTTCGTCCATCTCGCCTTGTCCAGTATCTCACCACTAGTGACACTCCTGTACAGCAAGTCATACCCTCCTTCTCCCAGTGCTTTGAGCGAGTGTAGGCCATGTTTTTTATCCTCACAGACCATTGTGTCCCAGCATACCATCATATGGTTCCTATCCCACCACCCTCCCCCACACCCAGCACCAGCTTCTCCTAATCCCCTACAGCTCCTCCAGAAGAACTGCCAAGTGGAAACCCACTGTACATCCTCTGGACATTCATGACCTAATCCAATATTGCGTCTGCCCGCACCTGTGTAATCAACCATCCTACCAAAGATGCCCATTCTTACAACTTCATTATCTGTATTCTGCATTTCTTTAGCTCTGATATTTTCATTGACACAAGGGCCAATACACCTCCCATTTTTGAACCGCAGTCTCTTCTGAACAGTACATAGCTGGGAACTGAAGTCTCCCAAGTGTGAGTACTGCTGAACCAGGTCCTGCTAATGGCTACTGTGTCCAGTTTCGACTCAGTTACTGTTGCATGCAGGTCTGTGATCTTGTCCCAGAGACTGCGATCATTTCTGTACATGACTTTCCATGGCCCACCACCCTCTTCGGTATAGGTGCTTCTGTTGGATGTTGAGCAAATGGCATTCAGTTCCTTCAATATATTTCCTCCGCAATATGTGATGATGTTAGCCAGATGGGCTGAGGGCATTGAAGCGTCTGCCTAACATGTCAGTTTGCGGACCCATTTCACAATGTCCACCACCATGTACCTGACCTACATGGATTATTCATCTCATGTGTTACACGTGCATCAAGCTTTGTTGTGCTGCGCAACAGCTACACACATATTGCTTGGTGCAGAGTGACAACAGATGTGTCACAATAATTGTGCAAAATCGCTGTTTCCAATGGCATAATACATTTTGTTCTATGGCCCGAATAACACGACCCTACTGATGAATTCCTGTTTATGAATGGCATGACATTCTCCGGCTTCATGTTGGACTTTTTATGAATGGCACTTTGTGAAGATTAATGAAGCTGAAGCACTACTAGCACTACTCCCAGTAAGTAACAGACATGAGACAAGTCCTCTAGCATGTAGTCAATCACAATTAGAAATGTACGCATCACAGACTTTCAATGTTGCATTCATATTACTGCATGCTATTAAAATATACACTACATCTGATCGTGCCCTCTTCCATCTAGTCATCTTGGAACATTGACGATCAGCACCATGTCTTCCCATTAGCAATGTGGGTTGTAGAATGCATGCCGTTTTTTTCCCCCTACTGTTGTTCTCCCCATGAGTATGCTGGTGATCTCCAGGGGTAGAGTATGATTTATGGACAGATTAGGGCTTGTGTACCATCATCCCGTGGAGGTCACCATCACCTCACATGGTAGACTGTCATAGACTGTCATTTTTCTGTTTGTTTTCATCACTCCCTCTCCATCCCATACCTTGGGTGTGCAATGACATCCTCAGTGAAGTATTTGTTTTTTTATTAGGGAAGTGTTTTTCTTGTTGGTTAGGTGAGATGGTGTATTACATATTTTGGCCTTTGGCTGGATTATGTGGAGTGTATTGTGTTATTTTGGTTGACTTTTCAGATGTTTTGCAGTATTTTATTGATATGTTTGGCCATAGGGAAATATATTTTTGTCATAGATGTTTGCATTTCATTGTTGAGATTGTATGTTTTTGTATATTAGAATACTAGAACAAGTGAATATTTTCAAATACTTTTTGGTATTGGCTATTTTTGGATGTAATGTTTTACTTTTTTATGGGCGTGATATTACACATTGCAAAATAGTATTAACATATTGAATTTTTGTATTGAATTGCTAATTTTTTCAAATTAAGTGTTTTTGAGGGATGTTGTTTAAAGTTTCTATTGGTTTTCAATTGGTGATTATGGTTTACTAAGCTTGGTGGTTTGAAGTGATGGCTATTGTACTTAGTGTATTCTAACAGTATTAAATAAAATTTTGGATTTTTGGCTGAGAGTACAGAGATATACTTACATTGTGATTTTCATATAGAAATGTGTTGCTGTATTTTTCTACTTATGTTTTGCACGGTGTGATGGTAAAAATCAATTTTGGGATTTACTTCTCTATGTAGTTGGACTTCAGTTTCTGCTTGAATAATGGTACTTGTGTTTACCAGAAGATTTGACTACTAAATTTTTCTTTTGTTCTTTAGATGTTGGATTGTTTAGGGATAAAGATTTTTGGTATACTGTGTTTCTACTGGTATAATGCTTTTAATTTGTTTTCTTTATTCTCTCTACGTTATTGAGTTAAATCTATATTATATTTCTACTTTTACAGTTTGTTTCTTGTGATTAAGTTGGATTAAAGTTCTTGTTTTATTGAGGTGTATATATATTTGTTTTACTTTAAATTACTATGGTTTCTTTTGGATAAAGACAAATTTGAGTATTATTAATTTGGTTTTGTTTGTTTTAAACTTTTATTTTCTCTTCCTTCTTAAGCTCTCCAGTCCTTATTCCTTGCCCTTGACACTGCCTCTGAGTTCCTTTTTTTTTCTGTACATAAGTGTTACTGTTTAAGTTGTGGCTTTGTTATACGGCTTATTGATTGTTTGTAACACTGTCTACTATGTTTTTGTACTTAATGACATGGAACCTTTGTAAAAGAGCCTTGGCTCAAAGGTATTAATTCCTAGAACAATAAACTTTAAACTTCCTTGCTTGGCTTCCTGTCCTCCTGACAACTTTTCCACTCACTCATATGTCTTTACAAAGCCCTTCTGCTAAAACTTCCATCATATATATTGGGCCTTTTCATCACTATTTTTGCCTCTATCTTGCATGGAGTAGCTCCTACATCATGTTGAATGTCCTTAAATCTTGCTTGACTTTGGTAAAATGGTCATCAGCCATGCTCTTCTTCCTGATGCTTGGAACAAGCACAATCTACCCTCAAACTCAAAATCTGGTTCCTCTAAATACACTCAAAAATTTGGTCACCATCAAATTACATGACTTCTGCACATTTTACCTAACTCAGTGACCCATTGTTGACCCAGCCTTACTTCCTACTAGTTCCTCTCTACACTAATTATGTCTGTTATAGTAAACAGTCTTTCAGGCTAATGGTCCTCACCCTCCTCGCTCCTTCTGTGCTCTCACCCATGCTTTCCATCCTTACTACTCCTTGTGTACTTCACCCTTATTACCACTCTATTTCCTGCCCAACTCATATTCTTAACATGTCTGTCCCATGCTCCATCCCAGTGAGACCTCCTATTGCTGAAATGCTTCCAGTACCCTTAAGCAGGTGATTTATTTTGTAAATATCATGCACTTTGATCTCGCAATTGTACCCAAATTTAATAGGATTGTATATATTGTACAAATGTTGCAAAGTATTTTGTCCTTATTTTTCCTTTTGCCCTGTTGCCCCTCAACCACTGTATTATATGCACCATCTATGCATTTTTTGATTGTTTAGAGTTCTTATCCATCTTTTGTGCTGTATTGCTCATCCAGGTTATTGTTGTACCGTTCTACCAATATGTACCTAATGATGTAAGTACCTTCAGTGTCCCTCTCAGGACCTCTTTGTAAAATGAGATTGCTCAGTGTCGTTTGTCCTGCTAAATAAACTTGAACTTGAACTTAAACTTGACTTAACAGTTTAAAAATCTTATTGTATTTTACAAACTGGAACCTGTAAAACATAAGTGCTCATGTGGATAATCAATACTAAAGATGAAACTGAATGAAAATGATGATCAGAAGAGCTCAGAAAGGGAACATTGCTGCAGACATGCAGGATATTACTTGTGTGGTGCTAAAAAATAAAAGGAAACATATATATTACGTATAGTATCTCAAAAATAAAATAAATATTGGGTGAAAACCTGCATTAATGCATCACTTAGAGTTTAAAGAGCTGCTGACACCTTAAAAAAATTATAATTAGGTGTAATTCAGCTTCCATTCCATATATATTCTAAAGATTCCTCCTCCCCAGAATTTATTATTAAGGATATTTGCATGAATGCATGGCCTTTATCCCTCAGGGTTCATCTGCTTCTACAGCTGACTCCCTAATTTAAGTCATAATCCTCTGTTGTAACATCACATTGTGTTGCCATGGGAGTAACTGTGATGTCATAAGCAGTGAATTATGACTTCAGGTAGGGAGACAGCAACATGACTAGATGAACTCTTCAAGAGTAAAGATCCTGTTTTCATGCAGATGACCTCAGTAAAAAAACAATGGGGAGGAGGAATACATAACTAATATAAAATACAAGCTGGACTGCATCTAAATATTGAGGCCTATGCACAAATGTGCAGAGTACCTACACACCCATTGTGACCCCCATGCAGGATGCACAAAACAGGGTGTGCAGCCCCTATGTACCTGATCCCCCAGCTGTGCAGAATGCAATACACCAGGAGTAGGTGAAGGTGTGTGTCTGCACTATGTGCCATGCAGAAAGGTGTGTAGTGTACCTGCAGAGGGGCGTAGTGGCACAGAAGATATGCTGGGGAGACCCTGCCATAGCTGCAGTATGCAGCCAGGTCCACAAACTCACAGAGTCCTCCCGGCCCTGGCAACATGTAAGTAGCCTTCTCCCCAACACACTGAGCCAATCCCAGTCTTGGCAGCACAGATCCCCACCGCAGGCCCTGGCCCTAGCCAGCAAGACTGTGACAGGCTCCCCCCACCACAGCACATGTCCACCCAGTCCCCACAAGAGGCAGTAACAGCCCCCTTCCTCAGGCATGCCAGCCCTGTCCATGGTGTGATACATGAACCCCCACAAACAGATGTGCCCTGAGCCCCATTCACTGTGCCCCTAGCAGTAACATTGGTGGCCAGTGACCCCTCACCCCCCATGGCACCATCAACACTCCCATTCCCCATACCATCATGCTGGTACCACAGCTCAAGACGGCCAGTGGCACAGCCCTCCACACACCTCCTCAGCCACAAGCTATCCAAGTGATGCCGGGAGTGCATCACCTATTTATAGAGGTGTACTCCCAGCATCACTTGAATAGCCAGTGGCAGAGGTGGTGTGCAGAGGGCTGTGCCACTGGCCAAATTGAGCCATGGCACTGACAGAATGGAATGTGGATGGGGGGGTGATCTTTGCCATGGGGGGTCCATTCACTGCAGGGGATGGTACCCAGATGTGTGTTTGGGGGGTCCATATCGCTGCCACCAGTGAGGGCTCGGCTGTGTGTGGGGTATGTCTCATGCACATGTGGCTGGGCTTATCTGGGGGAGCCCAATTGTGCAACTGGATGTGTCATGTGAATGGGTTTTGGGCAAAGAGGTTCCTGGCATACAGATCAGAGGCACACAAGGCTAGGTTCATGTGGTAGCTATTCCAGCACCTGGCCCTGTGCATACCTGCATGTGGAATCCACTCTGGGACCCAGGTTGGGCATCCGATTGGATGCCCACCTAGTTCTGCAGCTCCACCCCAGCCACCCTTTGGAGTCCTGCAAACTGGGGGGGGGGGGGCAGTGGCATGGACAGGTGGAGGCCATTCTTGTCTGCCAGCTTGGGTGCACTTGTCTGCTAGTGTGGAGCTATGCAGGTGGAATACATGCCTCCAGCATGTAATTCCCACCTGGCCATACATATTTCCCATTATGTTTGGTAAAGTTCTCCTGAAGGCATCAGCTGCTCTTTGCTTAAATCAGCAAAATACATGTATTTCTGTGTGGTATAAAACTAATGAAAGGAATGATATACATTCATTATACTATCTAAAAAGAAAGGAAATTCTTTGCAAAAATCTGTGTTAATGCATCAGTTAGGATTCAGCTAACTTAAGGCAACCAAAGTAGGGAAATTTGGCATTAGATGCACATGCACACTTCAATACATACACACCCACTTCAGGAAGCATAACTGGAGTGACTCAGAAAAATGCAAATTTGCAGGAAATTTTGATCCCAAGTTAAGACAATAACTGGCATTTCTCAATGCAGTATTATTTTTTTATTGTAATTTCTAAGCATTGACATTAGGAGGCTATTATGATTCCATGCAAATATTTAATAAAAAAAAACAACTTTGTGAACCTTGCCTGTAATCATGATCTTAATCTTGAAATATTAACAATATGTATTTGCAAACACACTATTATCATTGTCTATGAGTTGTTGCTGCTAAAATTACTGTGCAATCAGGTTATGTGTTAATTTATACCCAAACAAAATTTGTGGACATTAGCATTAAATTCTGATCCCATTACAGTAATGTAAATAATCAGTATTTCTATGTGCACTACTACAGATTCCAGCCTATTTATATAATAGACATTAACATTCAATAATCAAGCCAGTCTGGTGGTGTAGAGGGTTGATATGCTGTATGTGCCTTGCCTCTCACCATGCTTGTGACCCGTGTTGGGGAAGGATCAAAGGTTGCTAGGGGTCAACCAGGGTGGAAAGGATTAAGCATCCGGTAGGCTGCTCTCATCTCCTGGGGGGAGGCATGGACTGCATGCTCTGCCAAATTGCTGCCACCTGATGGAGGTCAGGTGGCAGTGCAGATTGAGTAGGGAAGATGAAGGGGGGTGCTGCTTGACTCCATAACATGCGCACACCTCCACATTTGCACCTACATATGCACCCCAGCATGGGAAAAGGACTTCATCTTACAGAGGAAAAAGTTATAGGACAGGCAGCATGATGCCTGCCTGCCAGCCTCCACCTGCTGTATCAACAAACCCTGGAATCGAAGAGTGGATGTGTATCCACATGGGGGAGGATGACCCTATCATTCTGATCCCACCACATGGGGAAATAGACGGAGCTATTCTGGATGTCTGGGTTTCGGGGAGATGAACAAAGGTGGGGGTCAGTGGGGCAGTGCTGAGGGGAGGTGCACAGCTTGTCTTGGCTATGGGAGGATAAATAACAAATGAAAAAAAAAACATACAATCATCATTCTATGCAAAAATCAACCCCCAGAAAGTTTGAACAATTTCATGCAAGTATGATTGCAAAACAATATTAATAGTGTCTAATTCTGAACACAGAAACATCTTTTTGGTGCCATTTTCTTACCCCACTATATGTGCTCATGATTATATGTGAAAACCCTACAAAAAATGTGATGAATTTGCATGAAATCATGGTCCAAGTGCAATAATGTCCATGCTTGTTATTTTCATCTTACTATTATCTTTGCATTACATCTATTTATCTACATATTAGCAACAGTTATGATTTCATGCAAAAAAGTTCATACATTTGCATGAATGTTGGATCCTATTGTAATAATGTTACTCATTGGTGTTTGTAAACACACTATTATCATCCCCTATGATTTGATGCAGTTGAAATTACTATATAGTAACAATTATTTTGTAAATCGTGTTCTCCGCAAATTGTGGGACATTTGCAAGAAATTCTGATCCTAGCACAGTATTATAAATAAACAGTATTTCAAGGTGCACTACTACCATGTCATGCAATGTCATAATCTTGATATTACCATGAAATCATCATTCCATGTAAAAGACAAAAGAAAAAAAAAATATGGTAATTTTCATGCAATTATGATCATATCTCTTAGTATTGGAAATAGTACACAATCATGATTACATTCCAATTAAAGTAACATATTTGTAAAATTTAGTAATTTCTCCATACATGAAGTATAGTGACACTGTCACATGTTAGATAAAATAACTGCAACCTTATGTGAATGAGTATGTGTTGAAGTGTGAATGTGTATCCATGGCTACAGAAGTGCTGGACTATGATGATGGATGACTTTTTTATCACCCAGAAAGAGTTCTATGTTGTTTCTCTTACCTGATGATGGCTATCTGTGGTTGCTTTTGTTGTGTTGTCTTGTCCCCTCCACTGCTTGGTGGGGGGTGGTGGAGTCAATGTTGTAAACCCTCACACTCCATTTCCCTGCTTTTGTTGCTTTAAGGTGAACAGCTTTAAAAGGGCATGGGACAGGGAACGGGGGAGGGGAGAGTGAGGGTGGGAGAGGTGGGGGGTGGTAGTGGAATGACAAAGGGGAAGGGTGTTGAGCAGCTGCAAACTAGGGGTGCTAGCTGCACACTCAAACAGACTTAGAAAGATCGGGTAGCCTGTTTCTGCTGGCACATTCGTATGTTCGTATGTTCGTAAGGTGTACCCTAAGTGGTGCACTAATGCAGTTTTGTTTTGCAAAGAATAGGATATCATACATAACTACCACTCATCTATAAATATATGAATGTATAAATATCAGATCTCATAATACCGTAATATCAAATATACATATTTCATAAAATATTTTTGGAAAAAGTAAAGGAAGAAAGGGAATTGACTTACAAAAGGGAAATAATAGTGGAGAATTAACACAGTTGATCAGACCTCAGCAACTGGGCCTTTTACAAAAGCTTTATGAGTCATATAAAATTTATTATTTGTTAAGGTTTTATTTTGTAGTTAATTTTTGGAGCTGCACTGAATTGTTGTAATTTAAATGAATCCTTGGTGAATTATAAAACTGTGACAAATGAGTATAAAAGATAACTTCAGTGACTGCAAGGCTGATTAATTGAAGTGATGGTTCATGTTTTAGAATGTTGAGTACTTGAGTTTATATATAGAACGTACACATTTGTCCTTTTGAATCTGAAGTACAGTATACCTTATTTCGCAAAAGCATACATGTGAAAGGCTGATAGCCTGCAACTCCAACAACTCAATTTATAGGGCACTTTTCATGTGATATCACAAGGCAGTTTACAATAAAGTAAAATCAATACATAGCAAGTCATAAATCATGGACAGCTCAGTTCAGAAAGGCAAGCTCTAGGGCAAATGCTAATTTTTTTAAGGCAAATGATAAAGTGGCCTAGATACTGTAACTTACCACATTCAAACTGTTTTGCTTCATATGTAACTGAAACATCATGTTATGTATATTATGCTTGGTTTTGAATTCATGAATTGTTCTACTTTCCCTGTTTTCTTTAGAAAATAACTCCTAAATGTTGGTGCATTACTACAAAAAAATTTGTGCCCCCAAAATAGCTCAGCTAATTATTGAGATGGGACACACAATATACAGTACTCTAAGGCCATTTTAGATATCTGCATCAAATAAGTTGTACATTCTGTGCACTACTGAAAAACGTATTTATTAATTTGAAAATTGTTTAACTGGAAAGGAGAACTGAGACAAGACTCATTTCCAGGCTGACAGGGAGATAGGAGCAAAACAAAATAGTAGGCACAAGTCCTTTTTGATGACAATTGCAAGCAAGCATTATGCTAAATTAAAGCAAGCATAATTGTAGTATAGGCTACATCTGTGGTATAACAATATTTAACTTCATAACAGGCACCCATGAAGGGGATATGCAGTAAACAGATAGATAGTCCAGATACTTGTTTAATCCTTTCCCCTTCATTATACACTGATTTTCCTCAAATAAATAAATTAACAGTAGCTGGCTGTGTGCCATGAGCTGATGTTTATAGCAGCAACACTCCTTGTCCTCCCTAGCCAAATCTCCAGTCCCCAAAGTGCCTGTTATTTGCTATTGGTTATACTCCTAAAGCATAATCCATGATTTGAGTGGCAATGGTAGTAGGGGGTTGCAAATTTAAACTTTGGTGGTGAAGTTAGTGCAAGGATAGGAACTTCAAACGACACATATCTGGATGAAATTTCCTGACTTTGCAAGTTAAAGCTTTTTTTCCTTTTTTTTAAGTGATTTTTAACAAGAAAAACTATGCAAACCATTTGCTGTATTCTGTCCTGCAACAGCTATGTATTAATTGGTAACCTCATCCTCTGTGTCATGCAGCTCCCAATGAAATTTTCTTCAAATCAGTACAACCCCTCCACCCCAGTTGAATTCCTGACACCACTGTCACTCCTGGTTTACACTTTTGCCCCCTAGGGTTTAGCTGACACATTTGATATGGTGTTGACATGCCCTAGAAGGACATCTAATTGGTTGACTGCAGTGACTAATCCAGTATTAATACTAGAGTATGTCAACACTGTTTTATACATACATACATAAGTGACCCAGTGAGCAGAGATTTTCACTGGACATGGCATGCAGTATTCTATTTTGCTAGTTACAGAGAAGACTTGAGAACACAACTTTTGGTGTACGTTTGGGGGAAGAGGATGTTAGGGTGCCGGAGGATGGTTGGGTAAATTGGTCATTCAAATGATTGGGTCAGGTGAGTAAGGTGAGTGATATAGAATTTGAATGAGGCATGGAAATGTATTTAAGGATGTAAAAGAAACTTTCACTGCAACAGAAGGGAGGAGATGCTGCAGAGGGTGACTGATGGGGGAGAGGTTAGGGGTACCCATTACTTCTGAGGTGTGGTGGAAGAGGATAGCAAAAGTGGCCTGTGCGGTGGAGCTTTTGTATTTTCAAACTGAACAAAAAGGAAAGAGAACGGTGCATAGTGACACATCACCTGTGAAGGTGCCACTATGCATAGCTCCTGCATGTTTTCATCAGGACAAGTTGATAAGGAACAAAGGAAAGTGGCACTATTGCTGGTGAAATGTGGAATCAGTTGCTCAGTAGGTTACACACTCACCTCCAAAGCCTGACTATCAGAAGGCTGTGGGTTCCATCCCCCACACCAGTAATTTGGGTTAAATCTCAATGCTGACACTCTAGTGCAGCATGAGGAGGTGCTGCACTCCTGAGGTGCTGTATTTTATATGAGACTTTAAACCAAGGTCCTATCTTCTTATTCTGATTATTGTTAAGGTAGAAGTTAAAGATCCCATTGCACTTCCCAAATAGAGTAGGGGCATTTTATTGAAGGGAAATATGAATCAAACATAAGAAAACATGAAATAAAAATCAAAGAAAGATCAATAGCAAAAGGTCACAAAAAACATGCAAGTATACAGTTTGTGAAAAGCCAAACAATACAGAGGAAAACAAAATAAATGAAACAATAGTCCTTGAGTCATGGTAACATTCTTTAACAACAAAGGAAATCATCAGTCCTGGACTAACTGCCCAAATTTATGGGCATGTACCAGGCAGTTAGAGACTACACCTGTCAATGTACAGTTCAGGACATTCAGTTACAGTGTTTCCATACATCTCTAAACACTAAGGATAAAATGCTGTCTTCTTGTGGCTTTGTATTGACTTTAAATCTCTAAGAATCTTTTGATTACCACTTGTGGTGTATAGTGATTTTGCTGTGTCTGCAAGGTGTGTCTTGCCTGCCAGAGATACGAGCAACATTTTCAAAGGTGGCATAAAGCTTACATCAAGCCATGTGCCAAACCATTTCATCACTGCAGTTGCAGCATTCACAATTTCATCAACAGTGCCCTATTTTACCCTCTTGGGCACAGTTGTAACTGTTTGCCTGCTTTATGGCAGCTTGTGAAAAGTTTAGCTGCAAGCTCTGTGTTAGAGGAAATCTAACAATGATGCAAGCTAGACAACAAAAGATGATCTAGCAACTGCCAGTTTGACATAAGGGATGCAAAATCCCACTAGATTGTTGCAAGTCCAGTGTGCCACCCATTTGACGCACCTAGGGCCTGAGGGAAGTCTCATCTTTTGAAAATCCAGCCCAACATCTGCAGCACATAAAACACAGTTGGAGTATAGATCTATTAAACTTATTCCATTCCCCAAATATACCACTTGTTCTAACGTCTAGTAATCTGCAGACTGGAACAATGGTTAATGCCGAACCTGTCTCAATTGTTGCCAAAAAGGACCACTAAAGGACACTCTAACAAAAGGTGGGACTGAGTTTATATAGTGGGTAGCCCTCTCTTGAGCAACATCTTATTTCCACCTTCTTGTGTTTCATCAAGTTATCAAATGGAACTGGAAGGGGCACAAATTAGTGGCTGCTCTCTCCTCTATACCCTTACCTGTCTCTTACTCTTCCTACCCCTTTTTGACCCAATACACCTTTTTTTTTCACAGACTAGCCCTCTTGGGCTTATATTGGCACTTAATCAATTTGTTTGCATCCCCATCCCTCTAGCACTTCATTTGTGATATCTAAGCTACCTTCTGTGTGTACTTACCATGCTATAATAGGCATCATTGTATGTGACAGTTACTGTATATTTTATTACTTTGTATATGTATTTTGTATGCGCTTTCCCAACTTCTGTATTCCTCTCCCCAGGACGCTTCTGGAAATGAGCTGTTTTTTCAGCTCATGTTGTCTTTCCTGGTGAAACATTTTGCAAATATATAAATAAAAGTTCCTCATGGTCATTCTCCTACACTATGTATACTGAGCCAAGCTGGATGACACATTTGCTTTGGGATACTCTTGTTTACCAGTTGACTCAAAGTACTTTTTCCTTCTCTGATGGACTGTATTTCACTGCAATGGGGACGTAAAAGTACTGTCTGAATAAAGAATACACCTGTTTCCTAGGGCAGGAGACAATTATGTCCGGGGACTGTTTCCACAATTTAATTTTAACTGTGGTCTGCTGCATATATTACATAAAGTGACAAACCCATCTACCAGCCTGCCATTCTGGTTGCCAAGGTAACAGTTAGTCTGCCATTGCTGTAACCCATATTTTAGCAAATTCTTTTAAAATTGGTGTCATATCTGTAGGAGAAAAGTCATAAAAAGACTATGGGATTTACTTTTACTCCCCTTGTATCCCTCTATATGTGATATCTGTCCAAATGGGATTAAGCTTGCTTCCCCAAAGGCCTTGGAAAACAGGTTGTAAACCTCGCTCCAGGTCTGCTGGTAAATGGTATATAGCACTGACATAAAACAGGCATGGGATCCAAATGGTTTGTTTAAGAACATTCATTTCAGTTTTGGGATGAGCCTACAGTATTTCTCCATGTCAGCAGTTTTGCTTCCACCATTAGTATACATTCCTTTGAATTCTCTTAGCCTGAAGGTTTGGATCCCAATTTTAATGCTAAGATTTTCAGACGTTCGTGCTAAATTACAATATTAGCAATTCAAATAACCCCCCCAACCACCCACACTGGAGAACAGCCAATGGAAATGCACACACTTTATATTAGACTGATCTTTGCCTCCCTTATCCTGGAAAAGATTTCAGTAGTTCTTTGGACCTCACTGCCCAATTTTTTATCCTGTAGTACCACACCATGGACATCTGCATATGCCAACGTTTTTACTTCTGGGGTGTCAAAGAATAGCTGGATTCTTTTTTAGCCAGGGATTATGTGAAATAAATCTAATTAAAGGGTTTAATGAAAATATATATATATAGGAGAGGGCTTAAGGTGCACTGCTGTCACGCTCCCATTTTATCTTCCAATTCCCTACCTGTATAATGGTTAATGAGAGGAGTTAGCAGCTGCTCCATAAGGTACATAACCTGCACAATTAAAGTGTCCAGTATCCCATGTCTCCTCAGAACCTTAGACAGGTACCTGTGGGGATCAGATCGAATGTCTTCTCTTGATTTAGTGATAGAAGAAAGCCATTTAGCAACCTTTTCTGCCCTCCTCAATGATCCATGGAGTGAAACAAAATATTCTGTTATAGGTCTCTGCACAATGGTGCACACCTATGAAACAGTAAAGACAATAGCTACTACCTTAACTAATCTTTTGGTCAGGGCTTTTGCTAACATTTTTATGTCAGTGTTCAAGTAAACACAATGGCCTCCATTTCCAATGTTAGTTCTATTCCCAGATTTAAACAGAAAAATTTGTAATGCACTACTAAGTCTATATTTTATTGTTTGCATGCCCAGCTGTTCACATAAAGACTAGCTTATTGTACTCTGTGGATTTCCCAAACCTGTGTTTACAGTTGTACTTCCAAGTGGTTCACCCTGGCCATGATGTTCTTTTTTTTCCCCCTATTCAGCTTTTATTACTGTAATGTTACCTTCTTGTTCTGTTTTGATAACATTTCAGTAAACTTAAAAAAAAGTAGTACTGACTTAATGGATGGGGTCAAATCTCCACTTGTCAATATGTAATTAAAAACTTCTTGCAATACAGGGTCATGGGATGGTAAACAAGCCTTATAAAATTCAACTAGTAAGTCCTCCTATCCAGACACAGTAGTAATAACTAAACACTGAACCACCTCTTCAATTTCCACTACTGAATTGAATAGGTTAAATGAGAATTGAGATGTGGAAGAATTTGTGGGATATAATGACTCATCCAACTCTGTGGGCATCAGGGATCCAAACATACAAGATGATCTGGTAAGCTCCCTGGCAGACCTGTATAACATCTCTCTTGAGACAAGGATTGTGCCCCGAGATTCGAGAATGGTACATGTGCTGGCTTTCCATAAAAGTGGGTCAAAGGATGTACCAGTGAACTAAAGGCTGGTTAGTCTGACATCAATGCTAGGCAAGCTGATGAAGACCATCCTAAAAGAGAGATTGGTGAGCTTTCTGGATAGGGTTGCCACCTGTCCTGATTTTCGCAGGACAGTCCTGATTTGGGCAACTGCGTCCTGCAAAAAAACATGAAAAATACTAAATGTCCTGATTTTATAGTAGAAAAAATATTTTCTAACTTTCCACTAAATGTTCTAGAAAACTATAATACCTTAACTAAAATACCTTGCAATGATACGAAACGATAGAAGCAACTAAGAAACTACAATTCTTAGCCTTAATTCTGATTATATAGAGAAAACAAGTCTGTTGCATTGGTTGAGGTTTTGTACTGTCCTGCGAAAAATCATGTTTCAGTAAGAAATGTCCCACTTTGGGCTTCTTAAAGGTGGTAACCCTATTTCTGGAGGATAATGGGCTACAGGATGTACGGCAGCATGGGCATGTGGTGTTGGTAACTCCTTCCAGACAAACTTAATTGGCATTTTGACTGAGTCACCAGGACAGTGGACATTGGCCAAGCAGTTGATGTATTGTATCTGGACTTCAGCAGGGCCTTTGATCCTGTACCTTACAGTACACTGGTCAGGAAGTTTGAAGACCTGGGGATGGGGGCTAAGCATGTTGGGTGGGTCAGAAGTTGGCTGCGGACAGAAACCAATGGTGGGAGTTAGGGAGGAATTATTAGAAGCTGGGCATATAATCTGTGAGAATCCACATGGCTCAATGCTCGGTTCCAGTGTTGCTTAGCACATTCATGGTGACACTGTGGATGGGATCAAGGTAAGATCTCCTGTTTGTGGATGACACAAAGCTCTGTGGGAAGGTGGACATGGAAAGGGGAGACTGGAATTCAGGAAGACTTTGATAAGTTGGAAAATGTATCTGGCATTTGGCAATTGGGAGCAACACTAAAATGTGTAAAGTTAAGCAGTGGAGCAAAAACCCAGGGACCGAATAATGGTTGGGTGGTGTGCTGGTAACCAGGTCAGAGGAAGAAAAGGACCTGGGAGTAATTATCACAAGCCACCTGAACCACTCAGCACACGCAGAAAAGCTGCAGCCAAAGCAAATTGGATGCCAGGCTGCATAGCAAGGGGAATTTCCAGCAGAAATTCAGAGGTCATGCTACCACTGTATAGGTCACTAAAGAGAGCATACAGTACGTAGATTATAGTGTGCAGTACTGGTGCCCTTATCTTAGGAAGGATATCAACTTGCAAGAAATGGTCCAGAGAAGGGCAAACAAGATGATCCATGGCTAGCAAGGCAACACCCATGAGAAGAGGATCAGAGGGCTCAACATATACTCTCTTGAGGAAAGAAGGGAGAGGAGGCTTTAAAGTGCCTTAGAAGTATGAACAGGGTGAGCACCGAGGACTTCTTCTGCTTTAGTGGAAATAAGATCATTAGCATAACAGCCTGAAGCTGCTGAGGAAAGGTTCAGGAGGGAGATGAGGTGGCAATTTTTCAATGAGTGGGTGGTTGCTAAGTGGAATGTATTGCTGGAGGGGGTGGTATCCCTAAAAACAATGAGGAAAGCTTCAAGAGAGACTGGGAAAGGATGAGGGGGAAGTTACAGGTAGAGGTGGGAGAGAGAGCAGGAGTGGAGTTTTGAGAGTGGTCAAGGGGAATACAATGAAGGCGTGCAGTTCCCTCTGTAAAAACAGTGGGAACAGCACACTCAAGCAGACTAGATGGCCCACAAGGCTTTTATCTGATGGCACATTTGTATGTTTGTATGCTCAAATATTAGAGACATACTACTGAACTATCTCCACCTTCCTGTGTAGTAAGCACAGATGCTCCATCACACCTAGATAAACCTTCATAGTTCTCTGTTGTACTCAGTATTGCATCCTGCAAACTTATCCAAATATTGTGAGAGACCTTGTGTGCAATTAGTTCCTGCTCTAAAGATGCATCCTTGTTGTACTGAAAGCATTTTATCTCATCTTTGATTAAATGTATTTAATCCTGAAAATCTATACCTTCATTGTGCATTCTTGAGATGTATTTGTGCAACTGTGAATGTAATCCCAAATAGTTTAAATACTTATCAGTGCTCTTATGCTGGACTTCCCTCTGAAAAAGTTTTTGAAAATCTAGTTTTGACTTCTGCTACCACTGACCAGGATTAGCATAATACACAACTACCAGAGAACATCTTGTTTTAAGCAAATACTGTCCCTTGTTCTAAACATCATCTGTTCATTTCCTGAGGGCTGATACAGACAAGGCCCACTAATGAGTTCTGGGAAGGGCAAAACATGTGCTTGTGTCTCTTGTTTGCACCCTTTCTTAGATTGTGAGAGAGGCCTTGGCACCATGCATTCTTGCTTAAAGCTGAACCAGCCCAAAATGTCATGGTAATTTACATATGCATCCCATTATGTTTTTCATTATGGGTATGTACTTGTTGTTTTTAGGGGGAAGGATAGCTCACCATGATTCAAACCAGTAAGACCAGTTTAGGGCTCTGGTTCATTTCCCCTGGGGAATGATACCAACAAAGGCACACTGATGAGTCCTGTGTAGGATGAAGCATGTGTCTGTGTCTTCAGTTTGCACCCTTTGGAGATTGTGTAGGAAGCCCATTGGTACCATGCATTCTTGCTTAAAACTGAACCAGCCAAAATGTTATAGTGATTTGCATATACAGATGTGTCAGCCATGATGAAGCACAGTAACTTGCAGTAATGACATGTCACAAAATCCTGCATGACAAAAAGGCTTAATTGCCATTGACTTAGAATGGCCCCTGCAGTAAATTGCAGTATTCTGTGATATTCTGCAGCATTTCTGTGCTTCATCCTGGCTTGACACATCTGTACATCCCATGATGCTTTGCATATACATCCCATGATGCTTTTCATTATGGGGTATGTGTGATTTTGTATTTCTTCTTATCCAACAAAGCTGCAATTAATCATCATTATTTAGGCCAGAGTCATGTCATTGATCCATCCTGACACAAACAAAGTATACCCATGTGATCAGATGTTTCTACAGTGATTGTCCTAGCTGAATTATCTGTAAGGGCTGTAGATTCAAACATTGAGCCTGATTCTAAAAGAGCTGCAATCGATACACAGGGACTTGCGTAGGCTGTGTGACACAAGTGCTGACTTGCATCAAACTTTACATTCCAGAAGCTGATGCCACAAGTCTCTGACACTGGAAAGTTAGACCATCTCCTCGATGGTCTAACTTTGGAGTCTCTTGAGGTACCCTTACTGTGGATCATGCACCAAATATTTGGCACATGCTGCCGTAGTGAGAACACTGTCTAACTGTGTCAACCCTTCTGAATAGTGCAGGGCTTTGACACAGTTGCATCAAACTTTGTGGTGGACACAGGGCTTGGCACAGGCCCTGCACCCACCTCTGGAATTGGGCCCTGATAAAGTTTATCTTAGTTGACAAACATCCTTTACAAAAAGTAGCAATGATGTTATTAGAAAAGTTGGAGAAACCATTATATAGTCCTATGTTTTCACAATGACATTTAACTATGCAGAATCACTGTGTATCTTCCTAGTATTGCTCTCTACCTTTCAGTGAGACACTGCAATTAAAGTCTCCACCCAGTATCACCATCCTGTTGATGTGCAAATATGATATATTTCCAGTGTTGTCACTGTATTATGAACACTAACTGATGCATTAACGGAGTTTTTTTGCAATGAAGATATATATATATATATATATAAATATATGCATGCATACTGTATATTCATTGCAAAATAGACAGTTAATGCATCAGTTAGGGTTCATATACATGACAAAACTATGGAATGTGGTGTTGTTCTAACACTCAACTGGCATCAGGGTGTGTCTTGGGGTCATTGATCTCTCAATGCTCACCCCCATTCAATGTAAGGAAGCTCAGATGATACAGCATTGAGAATGAGGAGAGCATTAAGGTCGATGACCGCAAAGACCCCCCGATGCCTGTTGATGTGAGTGGGGTGGGTGGTATGGCTTGGTGGGGTAGGGATGTGGTGTTATGGTTGGGAACCCTAACACTACATTTCATTGTTTTGTTGCTGCAATATGAACCCTAACTGATGCATTAATGGATTTTGTAATGAATTTCCTTATTTTTTGTGAAAGTATCACCATTGCCATAGTTTGTGGTCCCACCTGTCTCTAAGTGTGGAGACATTGTAATTAACCTTCATCTCCCTGTTGGAACACAGTACACTAATTAAAAGTACAAGGTGAGAATGGGAAAAGCAAAAAAAAACAAATAGTAAAGGACAAGGATAGGATGAAAGAGGATACCCATGCTAGGAATAACTTAAGGACAAAATCAATTAGGAAAACTGAGAACAGGTGAATATATTTAGAAGGGGAGAATGGAATTCTTATCCCAACTCTGGTTTCTTCCCAAGTAGGGGAGATCATGGCTCTAAAGCATAACAAGCAAATGGAAAAAGAAAGGGATAAATTGCACAGTGAACAGATAGTAGAGGACTTAGAACCCAGTAACCAGAGAAAGGTTAGCAGTGGAGGAAAAGAACAAGTGGTTAAGGAAAAAGACAGAATTACAAAAAAAGAAAAATAAGAAAGGTGTTAATAATCCCAGTGGTTTTCTTTAGGGGAATTCCAAAGTCTAAGTATGAAAATTTAACTACACTCAAAATAGCAGTGTATAATGTATGCAAGGGTTTATTGGGAAATAAGCATAGGTTGAATAATATTGTCTCATATATAGATACCAAATGAGGAAGGAAAAGGGATGAGTCTGTCTAGTAACACAAAAGATAGTATCTAGGCAGTTAATCCTGGATGTAAAAGCAGAATTAAGAAATATAGGGATAAAAGCAGAAACAGCTATCTGCTGGGATGAAAAGGAAAAGAGGAAAGTAAGAAAACATCAGAGGAGAAGAATGAAATATCTATGATAGATACAGATCCTTCCACAGTCAGGAAAATTCAAACTCAGAGAAGAATAACATACTACTGTGAACCAATATAAAAAAGAGTGCTCATTACAGGATAGTGGACAACTAGGGACTAAATACAGGATGATTAGAGGGAAGAAAATCAGAGGTTCGAGGATAAATAACAGCATGATACTGTCATTTGATGATAATTCTGTAATAGATCTGAGTACCCCATCCATGGATATTAGAAGGGGAAATAGATGCTAACCTTTGGAACCAGAAGTGATTCTTAATTGACTGAAAGGGGAAAAAACACTGTCTCCTCATCCCAGTAAAAAATGCTTAGAACTAATCTCTTGGAATACAGTGGGATTGAGGGACAAAATGAAGGACATGGGCTTTTGGAAATTAATTTCTAAATGTATGGTCATTTTACTTCAGGAAACATGGATAACTAATCAGGTGGGGCACCTTTTTGAGGGCTACCAGATCTGGGGGGTTCAAGCACAAAAAACTCTAACTATCGAAGGCTGCCTGGGGCCCTTGTAAAACAGGCCTCAGGGTGGAAGCTAAACTATATTGCAAAAATGATATACATATTATTTTGGAAATTGTCTTATCCAGAGATGAGGGCCCATATGGTATGTGTAATTTGGAATGTGTATTCGGTCCCTAAGGTCAGGTTGAAGGAAATTACTAAAAGAATGGAAACCTTCCAGGAAGTGCTATTGGAAGTACAAGTAAATACCCAGGAATTACCATCATATTGGTGGAATCCTGAATGCAAGAGTTGGAACAAAATAGAGGACCCATGCAACAACTGGAACCTAGATGACAGCCTAGGAACTCTATAAGGACATTTTCAGATTTAAAACAATAAAAAGGACATCTGTTAAAAGTCTTAAAATAACTAACATGAGGGTGTTAAATGGCAGATCTACAGGAGACAGAGATGGAAAGTGTACCCATATGGGAACAAGGGGAGCAAGTGTTTTGAACTATTTTATAGTTGATGCATATTCTTTTTTTTTATAGCAAAGATGAGGATAATGGAAGTATGGGAAAGTGACCACTTCCCTTTGTCTCTAAGTATAGATATGTCACCGACAGGGAAATTGAGAATAGAGAATGTGGAAAAGAGGTTTACTGTAAATGGAAATATGCAAGTGTTTAATAAGACAAGAATAAGATGGATGGAAGAGACTAAAGGGAGAGTTCAAAAGCTGATGTAGGAAAAGTCGCTCCTACAACAAAAAAGGAGAGGTATTGAATACTATCAGGTGGGGATTAAAGGGTGTGATGAGCAGAAGGGCACGTAATAAATGTTTCTAGTTCAAAGTTAGAGATTCAGAATGTTTTGGGACATGTGGAAAGAATGAGTTTAGCCAAATTAAGAGTAGGTAAGGAAAGTAGGACTATAAGGAAGAATAAGAAGGAACAAGGAATGGCTAAATGTTTTGATAGAGAATGTGTAAGTGCAAAAGCTAGAATGGCAAAACAGAGGAAATGAATGAAAAGTACAAGAGAGTTGCAAGATAGGGTGGCTTTTACAAACATAAGACAAGAATATAGGGCACTAATAAATACTAAAAAACTAAAATATTCAAGTGCCTTTAGGCAAGCACTCCAGACATCAATAGTGGAAAAGGATACAAAGTCTTTCTGGAACCTAGTGGCATATGAGATGGATAATTTTAGAACAAATATAGAAGTGTATATCATCCCAGAGGCCTGGACAAATCATTTCAGAACAATATATAGGGCCGATCAGAAGTCTGTTGAACCTATGAGAAATAATATTAAGAATAATAGTGAATGGAATATCCCTGAAAACAAAAGTTGGAATGATTTTACAATACAGGAAGTGGTTACAACAATTAAGGAACAAAAAAATAACAAATCCCCAGATATGAATGAGATAAAGGCAGAGATCTATCACTCAGACATGGAATGGTAGGCAGAAATATTATTACCAATGTTTAATTATATGGTGAGAATGGAAAATCCTTTAAATTGGGACTGGGTGTGATTGTCCATATACATAAAAGGTACCTTAAGAGAATCTGGGTAACTGCAGACCAATTATTCTGTTAAGTATAACCACCAAACTTTTGCCAGACTCTATTGGTAAGGCTAGAGCAGTAGGTAGAAGAAAATAATAAAATATATTTATTCTAGTCGATTTAGAAAGCAAAGATCCACTTTAGATGCTATATTAACCATTGTCCATACAGTAAAAATATTTAAGAAAAGATGGAAGAAAATGATATGTAGCATTTATAGATACTGAAGCAGCGTTTGACAGTGTCAATAGAAAATATTTGTGGGAAATTCTGGAAAATAAAGGATAGACCAGTAAACTACATAGCCTCCACGGCTACCAACAATGCAATACCTACGTCTTGCTAATTGACGTGCTTACCCATGACGTCTTATTATGTCAAGAAACATTTTATTTCAAGCTCACAACTTAGCAAATCTATCAGTTACCTCAATCTGCCTAGCAGCAGTGCATGCAAGAGATCACAAAGTATTTTGTAGGGTATGCTGATCCAATTAAAACCTGACAGCATTTGCAGAGTTAGGTGGTTTCAATGGTGGTTTTTTTTTCTGCTCCGTGCCTGTCTTATCCCTTGCTCTGCACCATGTCGACTTAGACGTGTAGCCGAATTCAGCTTGAGGACCTACAATACTGCTTTGTTAAGCTGAACGCTGACATCTGAAAAATCTTCTCCTGTCTACTCCTGTGTTTACTTTCAAAAGTAAGGTTTCGAGGGTTTTGTCCTGATTTTTGCACTTTTGTCCATGACCGTTTATTTAAGTTCTGTTGATCGGAAGAGGCAGTGGGTTGTTCATAATATAATCTGCCTTCTTTTTTTCCATCAATATTTTTCTTTTGTCTGTAATTTACCAGATTGTACCATCTGTTTTCTTTATCTTTTTTGACAGCGACTATTTTTTTTTGTGGAGTTTGCCTTCAGCGGTATTTGTTATGCCCCTTAGAAGTTGAGTAGAGTTGGCAGTATAATATATGTATTTTCTGTTCAACTACAAAGGTATTATCCACAATATGTACATTACTCTGTTTTTTATAAAGCAGTTGACAATTGCAGAGATCGCATCAGTCAAAAAAAATGCCGGCGACCTCTGAAACCATGTGTTGTTTCATGTGAGTATGTAAGATGGGCCAATAACAATTTACTTGTTTTTTGTTTTTGTTTGAAAGAGCACATTTGCTGTGAGGTAGCTTATCTATTGGTATGCTGTCACAATGTTTGATTTTATGTATTTTTTTGTAATATGCAGCTCGTCACTGGGCGAGATCCGAGATTGCCCCATTACCCCAAGTGCCATACTTTCATCTGATGATGCTTGAATGCCATGATGTACTGCCCCAATAGAGTATGTATTTGCAATCAAAAACTTTTCAGTGACCAAAATATATCATTTAGTTGAAGATGGTGATAGGGATCTGCTTTTTGTTGAATATTTTCCTGTTAGTCCAGTGGCCCTCCTTCATTCTCCGATTGCTGTCCAGTTGTTGAACTTTTATTCTCAGCCATGAAACTTTATTCCCTGGTAGTCCAGTGATCCTCTCCCATCCCAGGTCATCGGTTCGCCTCCTGATGTGGACTGTATTTTACCTTGTAGTCCAGTGATCCTTCCTCCCCTTCCCCATCATCAGATCACTTCCCCAATGTGGACTTTATTTTCCCTTGTAGTCCAGTATTCCCTTCCCATTCTCTGGTTATCTGATCACTGTCCCAATGTGGACTGTATTTTCCCTGGAGTCAAGTGGTCCCTCCCCTCCCGGTTATTCAATTTCTGTCCCTGATGTGGACTGTGTTTTTCCTGGTAGTCCAGGGGCTTACATAACATTATCTGATCATTGTCCACAATGCCCTCTCTGTTGTCTAGTGCCCCCACCTCCTTAAAAAAGAAAACCTTCCCTCATTTTTTTTTGTTCATGTGCCTCTTAATCGTTCCCCATTTCCATCTTCTACTCAACAGATACGTCCCCACACCACCCCAGGTTCAGATCTACTTCCTCTGAACACACCGCTTGAGGTTTATGTGATTTGGATTTCTCGGATTGCTGTCCCTGATGCTGTCTGTTTTCTATTGCTCCCCCATCCCCATTGATTTATTTCTGCAAAAATAAAACTGTCCATCAATATTTTTTTCATTTTATGCTGCACAATCTACCCCCATTTCTGACCCCCCCCTTGACACCTTCCACTTAGCAGATACCTCCCCAAACCTCCCATTTCACTCCACACACCATCACTCAACTGATCTGGTCCACTCTCCCTCTCAAGACACTGACTGCTGTTGGGTGATTCAACCTTCTCCCATTGCTATTTCTGTTTCTGTTGTCCCCTCCCTTGATTTCTTCCTGCAAAAGAGAAAAACATCCCTCTATGATATTTTGTTCTTGTGCTGTACAGTCTTCCAAGATCTTGCTGCTGTATCTGTGGAATGCAATCCGAGAAAGTAAGGTAAATGCTATTCAATGTATTTAAATGGACGTTTCAACTTTCATGCATAACTCTGTTATTTTTCGAGATTTTGATCCAAAATTTTCAACATGGCTTTTGGGGGACTCCACCTAATGAACAATTTGACTTTCATTATGCAACTCCTGCTGGAAAGGTAACTGCACAGTCAGCTGTCGAAATCATCTTTAGGGCAGGATTTTGCATCAGTCATATTGTTCATGAGGTGGGTCCATAAGAAGACTATATTTTGGGTCAAACATTTAATAATGGCAAAATTATCACCATTAGTTTAAATTTTTCTATGCAGGCTGGTAACTTTGAAATTGTCTGTATTTTCCCCCATATTTTTAGTATAGTCTTTTTATTATCGTTACTCATGTATGTTACAGCTGTAATGTTTCAAATCATTGACAAAATTATTTATCGCAAATGTGGTGCAGAATGGTGTTGAATTTGCGCAGAATTTAGATTTTGTAGGGATTCAAAAAATGTATCTAATTGATACAAGAGGTGTGGTCCTAAGTAGACTATCTTGAAATATTGGGCTCAAAATATGTACCAGGTCTTGGATAGTTGAGGTGAGCCCCTGGACAATAAGGAATGGATTTTGTGTGATGGTTTACAGTCACAGAAATCACAAATGTGTTTTATTCCTGGCCTCAGTGTGGATTTGTGTGTGCAGTGAGGGCAATGGCAGGCTCAAAAAAATTAATTTGTGACTTATTCCATGTAGATGGGGAAGGGAGAGAGAGCGAGACTAGTGGGCACAAAAAAGAAATTGTACAAATACAGAAATCACAAATGAAGCTTATTACTAGCCTCAGTGTAGCTGTGTGTGTATAGCCAGCACAAGAGCAGATTGAAGAAAAAAATTGACTTTATGCCATGCAGAGGGGAGAGAGAGAGAGAGAGAGAGAGACTACTGATACCAAATATAATGCTACAGTCACAGAATTCACAAAGGAAGTTTATTCCTGGCCTCAGTGTGGTTGTGTGTGTACAAGCAGAGCAAGGGCAGACTGGTAAAATAAATCTTTGAATTATGCCATTCAGAGGGGAGAGAGAGAGATAGGGACCAATGGGGACCAAAAAAATGTTACACTCACAGAAATCACAAAAAGTTTATTCCTGGCCTCAGTACAGCTGTGTGTGCACAGTCATTGCAAGGGAAGGCTGTAAAAAAATAAATCTGCAACTTATTCCATGCAGAGGGGGAGTAAGAGACTACTGGTGACCAAATAGACATTATACACTCACAGAAATCACAAATGAAGTTTATTCCTGGCCTTAGTGTGGCTCTTTGTGTGTGCAGTCAGTGCAAGGGCAGGCAGGAAAAAATGAATACTTGACTTATGCCATGCAGAGGTGAGAGAAAGAGAGAAAGAGAGAGACTATTGGATACAAAAAAGAAATTTTACAGTCACAGAAATCACAATGAAAGTTTATTTCTTGCCTGAGTGCAGATGTGTTTGTGTACAGTCAGTGCAAGGGCAGACTGGAAAAATATATCTGTGACTTATTCCATGCAGTGGTGAGAGAGAAAATGATGGGTAGGAAAAAGAAATTGCACAGTAACAGAAATTAACAAGCATTTGTCAATGCCGAATGTTGGCTTGCTGGCATTGGCATTGGTAGTGCAGGAGTTAGAAAGATGCATCATAGGAATGGCAGTGAAGTATTGAACTGATGCCAACCCACCCCCACCCTGCAGAGAGTGACAAGCATTAGGGTGTCCCTTTGGGTGTTTGGTAGTGCAGTCGGGGAAAACATGTCGGGCAGGATGTGAGAAATGACAGCTGCACAGTTCATAAGGAGGTGTAAAAAAATGCCAGTGTTGAAAATGTGGCATGTAAATATACCAAATTTGCAAAGCTACTAGGGTGTGTGGGAAATATGTAATGCACGCTTGCAACACTGCCATTTTATGGGCATTTGGCACCAAATTTTCAACATAGGCATTTTAGCACCTCTGCTCATGTACAGCGTCACTGTTATTTCCTCAAAGTGTCCCAAGAAGTGATTTCGCACAGCGACCACGTTATTCTGCGCCGGAAGTGCAAAAACACATTTTGGGCACGATATGTCAAATGACGGCTGTACTGTTCATCAAGAGTGTGGAAAATGGCAATGGTGAAAATCCAAACTGAAAATATCACAAATGCATGATGGCATGAGCTGCATGTAATCTGCCAACGATGCTCGTAACTACAGTTATTTTATGGAGTATCATCACCAAATTTTCAACATAGGCATTTTAGGTCTTCTGCTAATGAACTGTGTCACTGTCATTTTCATAATCTGGCCCTAACACTGATTTCCACAGCGACTGGGCGTTGATGCGCCCAAGTGTGGAAACACATTTCGGGCAGGATGTGGAAAATGACAGCTGTACTGTTCACAAAGGGTGTACAAAAATGACAATGCTGAAAATCGGAAGTAAAATATTGTGAATGTGCGAGTTATGAGCCTGCATAGCAACTGCATAGCACACGCTCGTAAAATAGGAATTTGTTGGATTTTTTCCACCAAATTTGGAACTTAGGCTTTTTAAGAGGGCACCTCATGAACACCACCACTGTCATTTCGTTAATTGGCCCCAAAAGGTGATTTCGCACAGTGACTGTGAAATCACCTTTCGAGGCTGATAAACGCCATGACAGTGACAGAATTCATGAGGAGGGGCCCCAAAAACCCCATGTTGAAAATTTGGTGCAAAAATTCCAAAAAATGCCTGAGATATGCAACAAAGTTCAAAAACCCTATCTAGCCCATTATACAGCTTACCGGCATTTCCTCAGTTCGCGGTCGGCTTTGAAGAGTGCAGACGTGTTCCCGGTCCATCGAAGATCGCTGCGCCAGACTCCAGAGGTAAGTATGGGGTGAGGGGGGTGTGGGGAGGCAGGGTGCGCAGTGGTGGGTGCAGGTTGTGGGGGGGCAGGGAGAAGTGCCGTGGGACTGTTGTTAATTTGCAGGTTTAAAAAAAAAAAGACGATGCGGACGTTTGCCACACTGGGGTGGGTTCCCAGTGTGGCAGAAGGATGGCTGGGGGCGGAGCTGACGGGAGATTGGGCACCCCGGTCGCATATGGCATCAGTTGCCACGCTGGGTGGGCTCCCCAGCATGGCACCCTCTACTGGGGACAGATATAGTGTGGATATAACTCTAAACAAAGTGACGCTGCATGATGAGCTTGTCTCTGATTGCAGCGGCACTTTGTTTAGAAGTTTTGTCCACTTAACATAATGTTGGTGCCAGCGCCAGCATGCTGGCTTATTGGGAATAAGGGATGCAATTTACCGATGCGCAAGCTCCCATGCCGCCCAACAACAGCCCAGCCCCAAAGCTGCATTCTCCTAATATGTTGACTGCCATGCAAGCGCGCAAACCAACATAAAATGAAGTTATTCCTGGCCTCAGAGAAGCTGTGTGTGTACTGCTAGTGCAAAGGCAGGCTGAGAAAGATAAATCTGTGACTTATGATATGAGGGGTGGAGAAAACTGGGACCAACCCTAAGGCCACTCATCTACCCTGCATGCTAGAACAGGTGTGAGGTGTGACTGTGGGGTAGGATCCTAATGCTCACCCCATTGTTTAATTGTGTACCAAACTTAGTTTAGTAACTGTTGAAGTGGGGTGAGCATTATTGTGTTAAGTTTGTGGTAGTGCATGTTGTGAGGGTGCATGTTGGGACAACTTGATGGTTGAAGTGAGCTAGGAGCTTCATTTAAAGAAGAAGTGCCAAGAAGGGACTCCATAAAATGGGTCAATGAATTCACCTGATTGCCTAAACAATACTGGGCCACTGACCAAAAAAAGGAATATCTCCTATCCCACCCAGGATAGTACTTTCAATTACTGGAAACTAGGCCATCTAGGCAGAGATCAGTGATCTTTCTCTAGACATCTATTTTCACACATGACTTTAGCAGTAAACTTTTTATGTTATGCTTCATTGTTTTCTCAAATGCAGTCTAATACATCATCTGTATCTGCCAACTCTGGGCTTCTCACGCTACTGTATCTTCTTCATGTTAACATATTTTATTTACCTTCCAATGCCTGAAAAAATGAGGACTGCTTCCCATCAGATAAGTATAGCTTTTTGTGAACATGTTTAATACTATTAATTCACTAAGAACTACAGATCCTCTGCGACTCCACTCCTACATTGTATTTTACAGTTCTGACTGATGACATCCCTTCCAGATTCCTGATTCTGACTACATAGTATCCTGATAAGTAACTCTCCACATATTTCTTGGTTGTGCCTGATGCAGGAGGTTTTGGGTGGGACAGGTGCCCACTAAACTACCATTTTGGTTGGCAGAATAGCATAGAGGCTAGAGTAATAAGCTGTGAATGAGATTGGCTCAACTGAACTTGGTTTGATTCTCCCAGCTCCACTTACATGCTGAAAGATTCTGAGCAAGTAACTTAACCAGCCTAAAGCTCCAGGCTCGACCCTGAAAACTGGCAGTTGTGCCCAGTGAGCCTTACCTGGTTAACAAAACAATAAAAACAAAAAAATATAGCCCAGTTTATGTGGTGCCTAGTTTTGAAGGGAAATGGGGGACAACTGACCAACTGGAAATAATTTTTGATGGTGGGGCCTGATATGGGAGGGCTTGAGGGGCACCATTTGACACCAGGGAATGCTTAAATTGCTGTGGCTCCTGACTTGAGAGGGAACTGGGGGTCCATTGAACAACTCTGAATGCGTTTTTGGTGGTGAAGCATGATATGGGAGAGCTTGGGTGGGTCTACTGGACACCATAGAATGCTTAGCTTGTGGTGACGCCTGACATGGGAGGGTATTGGGAGACCACTGAAAAACAGGAAATGCATGTTTGGTGGTTGGGCCTGATACAGGAGGACTTGTGGGGACCATTGGAAACCAGGGATGCTTAAATTGTTATGGCACCAAATTTGCGAGGGAATTGGGAATCCATTGAACAACGTGGAATGCATTTTTGGTGGTGGTGCCTGATATTGGAGTGATTGTGGGGGCAAATTGTATCCAGGAAATGCTCAACTTGTTGTGGTGCCTGATATGGGAGGGAATTTTGGAACCATTCAACAAAGTGGAATGCATTTTGGTGTTGTAGCCTGATATGTTGGGGCCTTCCGTTACACCCAAAAGACCACTCCATGATGTCCAATGATCCCCTGAATTCCTGACACATCAAGCGTTGCAACTAGTTAAGCATTTCCTGGTGTCCAATGATCACCCACAATTCCTCCCATATCAGGTCACACCACGAAAAATGCATTCCACATTGTTCAATGGACCCCCAAGCCCCTCCCATTTCAGACACCACAACAAGTTCAGCATTCCCTGGAGAGATATGGGCCTTCATAAGCCCTACCATTTCATGACTCACTGCCAAAAATGAATTCCACATTGTTCAATGGACCTTAAGTTCCTTCCCATATAAGGAGCCACAACATTCTAAGAGTTTCCTGGTGTCCAGTGGTCCTTCATAAGCTCTTCTGTATCAGATCCACCACCAAAAATGCATTCTCTGTTGTCAAGTTGTCCCACAATTCCCTCCCCACATCAGGCATCACCAGATGTTAAACATTCCCATTGTGTCCAATGACAACCAAAAGCCCTTCCTTATCAGGATTCACCACTAAAAATGCATTCCACTTTGTTCTGTGAACCCACACTTCCCTCCAGTTTCAGGTGCCACAACAAGTTAAGCATTCCTTAAATTGCTGTGGCACCTTATTTGGGAGGGAATTAGGGGTCCATTGAACAACTCTGAATGAGTTTTTGGTGGTGAGGCATGATATGGGAGGGCTTGGTGGGTCCACTGAACACCATAGAATGCTTAGCTTGTGGTGACGTCCAATATGGGACCGAAAAAGCCCTCCCATATCATGCCTCACCACCAAAAACACATTCATTGTTGTTCAGTGTTTCCCAGATTCCCTACCATATCATGTACCACAACAAGTTAAGCAATTCCTGTAGTCTGATGGCCTACAGGGAATGCTTAACCTGGAGTGCCACCTGGTAAGGAAGGGATATAGGGGGAACATTTACCTAATATGAGAGGGCTTGTTGTGGGCCATTGGACACCAGGGAATGCTTAACCTGGGGTTGTGCCTGGTATGGGAGGGAATTGAGGAACACTTGACAAAGGAATGCATTTTGGTGGTGTGGCCCGATATGAGAGAGCTTGTGGTAGGCCATTGGACACCAGTGAATGCTAACCTGGGTGGCTCTGATATGGGAAGGAATCTGGGACCACTTGACAAAAAGGAATGTGTTTTTGTGTTGTGGCCTGATAAGGTAAGGCTTTTGGAGGGCCATTTTCACCAGGAATGCTCAACTGGTTGTAGTGGCTGATATGGTAGGTCCTTACGTTATCAGGCCCCATATAAGGTGTCAAAACATGTTACGCGATTCTGAGCGCTTAATGACAACAGGAGGGAATGAGGCTCCAAGTCCTGTTTTTTTCCTTTACAAAATAGCAACCCCTGTGCTGTTGAAAACAAGGTATTGGGGAAGCCCCTTTGTAAACAGGCAGTGGCTCATGACCCCTCTGAAGATGTGGATTCAGATACATTGTGTGTCAGGAATGGTGGCTCTGGCCACATGGCAGGACAGTAATGGTGAACTGTGGCTAATAGCACTAAGATAAAATAAACATGACACTTTTTTGGATAAATTGCTAACAGCTTCTTTATTGGATGGTGAGTGCAGGATTTTTACCTTTCACTATCCATTTTTTTTGTTTTACCTGATGGGACCGACTTGTGGTGTTGTCTGGTGTGGGAGTGAATTGGGGGTCAACTGGACAAGTAAGGATGTTTTTTTGGAGCAGGGCCTGAATTGTGAGGGCATGTGGAGGCCATAGGACACTAGGGAATGCTTTAATTGGTGCTGCTCCCAGTATGGGAGGGAATTTTGGGACAAGTGGACAATAGAGGAGCATTTTTTTGGTCGTGCCTGATATGGGTGGGCTTGTAGGTGGCCATTGGACGCCAGGGAATGCTTTAATATGGGCTGTGTCATGCCTCCATTTTGTTTGCATATGGGTGGGTGGGTGTGTGTCTCAATTTTGTTTGCATACGAGTAGGGTGTGCCTCCATTTTGTTAGAATAAGGGTTCTGGCATGCCTCAATTTTGTCTTCATATGGAGGAGGGTGATTCCACATTTTTGAATAATTGTGGTGGGGTGCCTCCATTTTGTTTTCAGCCATGTTGTGGAATGCTTCCATTTTGTTCTTACATTTCTGGTGTTGGGGCCTAGTTATGAAGGCGCCGTGGAGGCATTGGACACTGGGGAGTTGTTTACTTGTTGAGGAGCCTGCTGTGGGAGGGAATGGAGGATCAACTTACCAACAGGGAATGCTTATTTTTGGGTTTTTGTGGTGTGGCCTGTTGGAAGGGCATGAGAGGGCTACCAGACTCTAGAAAGTCCTTTACTTGTGGTGGCGGCTGATATGGGATTAAAGGGATCACTGGAATTCAATGAGTTCTTTATTTCTGATGGGGGCTGCTGTGGGTGGGCAAGGGTGGGTAATTGGACACCAGTAAGAGCTTTTCTTTTGGAAACGCTAGGTATTGGAGGGTATTGGGGGTCCACTGGATAACAGGCAAAAGTTTTTTTTTTGTTTATGGTCTGATATGGGAGGGCAAAGCTACTCAATATAGTCTCTCATCACCACATAAAAAATACTAAACAGGTGAGAAAGGACTGAAAGAGAAGGAGGATATATGAGGCTGGAGGACTAGAAGGTAGTGTTTGATGGTTGGGTGGTGGGGTTCTTCTACTGTATTGATGATGGAGACTGCAGCACAGCTGGCAGACAGGATTAGTTATTGTGGCTGTGATATTTCAATATTTTGATCTAGGTATCTCAAACAGAACGTGGTGGTGCATTTATGCCATTGTACAAGACGCTAGTGAGGACTCACCTAGAGAACTGTTGCCATTATGTGTAATGGTGTGGGGTGTTGGAGGTGGGTGTTGATGATTCTCAGTAATTGAAGGTGGGAGGGTGACCAGGACAACAGGAAATGACTTTCTGTACTGGAGCATGCTTTGTGAGGGCATGTGGAGGATATATGACACTATGAGACCAACAATTCCCTCCCATTTCAGGTGCCACAACAGGTTAGCATTTCCTGTTGACAAATGGCCCTCATAAGCCCTCAGTATCCAGCCCACCACCAAAGGCATTCCTGTTAATCCGATGGTCCCTCAACACCCCTTCACGTATCAGGCGTCACAACAAGTTAAGCATTCTATGGTGTCCAGTGGACCCACACAAGCCCTCCATGGAATGAGCCTGTGACCACGTTATTGTGAAATGGAGCAGTGTAGAATCAAGTTTGCAGGTGACAATAATCTGGACAAATTTTTCACACTTCACTTTAGCTATTCACTGACTGAAGCGTTTGCATAATGGCAACAGGTGGTCCTAGTGATATAATTGCCACACATTATAGAGTCCCACAGGATAGTGATAATGAAAGTGACACAGGTAGTATAGTGGGACTTGGATGTGCTATATGAAATGTTGAATCTTACTGTCAGCTCTGAATACAACGCTACATGTTTGAGCCAGGGAGAAGCAGTAGGGCTTCACAGTCTGCAGGTATCACAGCTGATGGGTCAATTTCTGCTGATCATGACCATGACCAGTCCATGCTGGACAGACTAACATATTTACTGTGGTGTACATGCGGCAACTGTACCTTGATGCCTACAGTGCAGGAATCACTATGTTGCCAGGAGGCGTCACATCATCTTGGGGATAAGCTAGATGGCTTGCACTGCATCTCACAGCATCCACAGTTCCATGTTGCCTGCCTTGATCCCTTTGTAGTTCACCTGGCCTTGACTACCATTTGCACCTGCTATAGGTACCCTCATCCACCGAACCTGCTCCCAATAGGTAATTATATGGACCTCATTTCATGCCGGCATTTTTCATGATCAGCAGGCAATGTTTCATTACTGCGGTGAGCGTCAGGGGCGTAGTCATGGGTGTGCAAGTGTTGACTGTTGTCCTGCAGCCCTGAGGTCTAGGTTGGCCACAGTAAGACTTGCAGTCCTTTTATGTTATGATAGTTTGCCACAGCTCATGGTGTGTCTCAAGGTGTGTATCACTTCACATGGTGCTCGTGTGATGATGTGAAATGCGTGCCATGTGGTGGGGGTAGAGGTGCCTGCTGCTGCTTCTGTTCCTTCATTTACTGTTCTTTGTATTCATTTGCAGAATGATAATGCCAGTACACTTCAATGGAATGGTCACAGTCAGTTATATGTATTTCTGCTCCACTGCTGGCAATGCATTGCTGTGTATCTGCAAGTATTTCAAGGCTGTTCAGTTTAGCTCAACACCAGCTGACCTGTGGGTACATATTGCAGTCACAGTGCAGTTGGAGTGTTCACAGATAGTTTGACATGCACATACCAGCTTTAGATTGTGGTAATTGACTTGTGCAGTTAACCACTTCTTACGTGTAACTTTGGTGTCACTTACAGGCAATGAGTGGTTTCTGCCTTGTGTCGGTATGTGTGTAATCTTTATGTGACTTAACATTTAGTTACTGGCTGTGGAATGAATTTCTGCTGTTGTCAGTTCACCATTTGCTGAACAGAGGACAGCAGCCACTCAAGCAGCACTGAACACCACTATAACATTAAAGGTGTGGGGGCAAGAGGAGGCAGACTTAGGTCAGTGTTTACAGTAACAGTGCATTTACCGCTATGACCAGAAGAAGAGAAAATAGGGGAACATATGAGGTGGAGGAAGAAAGGTGAGGGTAGACAGGGAGGGGAAGGATGGTAGGAAAAGAGCCATAAATATATGGGGAGGGGCATGGGGTGTGAGTAAGCAGGGACCTTCTTGCTGCTTTAGCCAGGCTCAGGAGAGGCAGGGCATGGGGCATTAGCTGCTTATCTGTGGGGATAATGCACACAAGGAAAGATGTTTGTTTGGACCAGGTGGGCATGGCTGCTGGTGTGTCACAAGTCGTTGACAGGTCATAACAGAGTGCAGCTCATGACATCCATGTTGTGGAGGAGTAGGGACATGGCTGGGGAGGGCAGAAACAAGGTCCAGGACTGGCATGAAGGGATTAGGACCTTGGTGGAGACAATGGTGGTGGGGAGATGTGAAGGTGGTCCTGTTACTGGATTCCATGATGAGGGGTAGCCAGTGGGAGGAGGAGTAAAGACAGTGTACTCATGAACAAATGCCCATGCTTTGTCCGTGCTGAAGGCCAAATTCATGGTACACCAAATGACTAAGGAATGCGGAATCTCCCTGAGCTAGTGGTGCACCTGGGGAACAAGCGACAGCTGTTGATAGTGAACTTCAGATACAGGCGATGTTTAGAAACTTGCCTAGGTCTAACATTCCATCGGATGGTTGGACTCTTTCCATGAAATAATGCCACTGCAAGGGCAACTGTGGAGAACAAGCAGCAAGTTACAGTGTTGAACCACTTGGTCAGGGGTGGTGTGGTGCCAGGGGATTGGCTTGTGGAGTTGACCGTGGTGCAACATGTAAGGATAAAGGTTTCTCGCTATAGATAGTCTACACCTCATGTTGGAGTTGAGGTAACTTAGGAAACTGAAACTCACTTGATTTAGCCATGAGAGGTGGTGTTTAAACTTCTAAAGGGAAGAGGGACACAAGGAGGGGGCTGTTCCAGGATGATCATTTAAAAGGCAAGGTCATGGAACCACTAAGGGGATAACATGGTACGGTGCATGGTCAAAGGGCGATGTGCATGGGTGCAGTGCAGGCAACTGCACAGGGTCACATAGGCTGTGGATGTGGGTGGGGTAAGGAGTGGAAGATGGTGTTGATCAATACCAACATCTTAGGTAACAGGATGCCTGAGCTCAAGAAATGTTGGCGAGTGCACTCAATGTGAAGCAGTCACTGATATGTGGGCATTGGAAGTTAAGCTTGAAGGCCACACAATGTCATGAAAGATGAGTGGTGGTGATGGGTGTTGGGGTACTGGTGATATTCAGAAATGGCATTGGTATTGCAGGAGTGCAGAAGGATGAGGGGGATGTAGAGGTGATTTGAGTCACCCTGCAAATGCAGTGTTTTAGGTTGGATACAAATAGGGGTTGTGTACAGACCTCAAATGCTAGCAGAGGTGTTGGAGTAGTATCTGGTGGCTAATACTATGGGCCAGTGTAGGTTGGTCAAAGGTACTGCTATGGTACTGGGGTACATAAATATGGCTGTGGCAGACTGGGGAACTATGATGTCCCAGGTTGACAGGGAGCATAGTTTGCTGGATGCGTTACAAATCCAGCAGGTGTGGGAACCAACTACGTAGGCGTACAGTGGATGTGGTCATAACTCACAGTGATCAGATTAGGGTCTTGGAGGTCGGCAGCTGGTTGGCATGGAACAACCATGTCACTGTCCTTTTATTTCTCCACTCTAGGGGTGGAGGAAAACTAAATATGGACGTGTTCACAGAATTTGGGGTTTGTGCTAAGAGTCATGGGATGTTTCCTAAGGGGTAGTTGGACCAGATCAGGCCAGATATGGATGCTACGGCAGCAGGTGGACATCATTTCAGAAGGTGGTGTAGTATGGAACCATTAAAGTGTCCAAGAGTGAGGCTCAAATACAGTAGAGACAGAAAACCGTGTTTCTGGACCTGGGAGGTCAGGAGGTTGTGACTGATTCAAAGGCTGCCTTTGTGTGCCTAAAGTGCTTGAGGAGAAAGGAGCATGACAGCTAGGAACTGAGGTCCAGGAGGGTCACAAGTGTGGCAAGATCGGATAAGACAAGGATGGAGCAAAACCTGACCATGGATATCAGGAATGCTAGCAAGGGTTCTTTACATACAAGGGAGAGAAAGGAAAGTGATAGGTCACATCAGCAGGATTACAACTGTGAAGGGACTGGCACAAGAGGGTGAGCAGGGTGAGGTATTAAATGAGTACTTTGCCTCAGTCTTTACCATGGGTGGTATGGTGCCAGTCAACTTCTCATGGGACAGTGAACAAACTGTGAGACAAGCTCACAGTGGGGTGGGTTTCATGTTTGTAGTGACAGGTGAGGGTATTGACAAGCACGTGCATAGGGGAGGGTATGAGGAGGTAAAATCACAGAGGATCGGATGAGGGTTGCCCTCTGTTCTCTGAGGACTGAGAAAGGTGTTGGACCTGAAAAAATCCATGTTATGGTATTGATGGGAAGCTTGTAGATGTTCTGGAATACCCCTTGTTTTGTACTTTTCAATAGCTTACTGACAATGGGATGGGTGCCACCTGACTGGGGGTGGCCCATGTTGTTCATATCCATAAGAGGTGGTTCGATAGAAGAGATGGGTAGTGCAGGATCAGTAGGTTGACATCAGTGTTGTGCAAGGTGATGCAGGGTATCATAAAGGAAAAGATTGTGGGTCAGCTGGAGCAGATGAGGCATCTTGATGACACTTAGCATGGGTTTCTCCCAGGGAAGTTGTGTGAGACCACCCTTCAGGGTTTAATTATTGGGTGACTTGTGCTTTGTCCCAGGGGTGGCGGTGGACAACCTCTTTCTGGACTTACTAACATACTAAAAGCCAGCAGGAATAGGCCTCATGGTCTGTCAAGTGTCTGCTTTCAGTAGCCAGCCAGCTAATGGGTGCTTACATTTCACCCCATCCCCAGAGAGAGAGAGAAGGCTTCTTCACCTTCAGTTTCCCCTTGTACCTGTCCACCCGTCTTGAAGCCAATCATTGTGACCTCTTCAACCAGACTTCTGTGCAGTGCATGGCTCCACCACCCTCTCACTGAAGTAGTGTCTCCTACGTCCTCCCCTAAGTTTGCCCCTCCACCTTCCACTTCTACCCCCTGGTTGTTCCCTCCTTCTTTAGTATGATCATCTCCTTTGCTCCACCCTCATTAATTCATTTACATATTTGAAGACCCCTATCATGTCCCCCTCTCTCTCTCTCTCTCCTCCTCCTCTGTGCCCAAGCTCTTCCATTTTCTCCTAATAGGGTCTCTCCCCTCCCGTGCCCTGAATCATCCTGGTCACCCCTCCTCTGGTCCTCTCCAATACTGCTACGTCCTTGCTTAAGGTGTGGCCTCCAGAACTGCACACAGTACTAGAGATCTGGCCTCATCAAGGCATTATACAGAGGAGGATCACCTTCCTCCATGATGAGGTAATCACCTTTGCTACAGCCCAGTATCCTCTTTGCTTTTAGTGCGGTTCTTTTACAAAATTTTCAAAATTATTATTCATTTTGACAGCTACACCACACTAGATTCTCTAGCCTTGATGTGTCTTGCAGTGTTACCACCCCACAGGGTGTATACATGGCCTGAATTTCTGACCCCAAATGGAAGCACCTTATTGCCCATTAAACTTCAATTCCCACCTCCTTGATCACCCTTCTAGGGTATCCAGGTCCCCATGGACTGCCTCTCTGCTTTCCCTGTCGCCACTGCTCCCACTTTCCAAGTCACATCTGCAAAGAGGTTAGCCTACTCTAATCTCCCTCCCTATATCCGAGACAGGGATAAGAGAGTAGCCCAATACCACCAAACATTGGGGACCCACTGGTAGCCCTTCTGGTGGAGGAGACTATCACAAATCTAGCCTCTGTTTTTGTCCTGTAAAGACAATTTTCTACGCTCATGAGCAATTGGCCACCACCACCATCCCCCAACTTTGATAGCAGGCCATTGTGGGGTACAGAATTAAAACCTTGCAGAAATCAAGGTATAGGATGTTCACCTGTCTATGTCAGTCCACGTCCCCCTCACCCATTCATGAAACTCCACGAGGTTGCTCAGTCATGACCTCCCTGGGACAAAACCATATTGTTTGTCATCCAGGTGCACCAACCTTTCCAGCTGCCTCCATGCCTCTCCTTGATAATGCCCTCCATTACTTTGCCTACCACAGATGTTAGGCTGATTATCCTATAATACCCACCTCATCTCTAGATCCCCCTTTGTGGATAGGCACCACATGATCCACCTTCCAGTCTTGAGGCCTCTCACTGTCTGTAGAAGGTGTTAAACAGTGTAGCCAGTGGAATGCCAGATCATTCGCCAGTTCCTTCATAACCCTTGGATGCAGCCATCTGGCCCTTGTGCCTTATCAGTCTTTAGCATCTGAAGGCCCCCTCATACTTATCCACTGTGATATATCTTGTCATGTAACCATCCCTGTGTATTTGTTGTGGATAGGAACATAAGGAAAGTGTTGGCGAAAAGGACCTCCATGACCACCTGGTCTGAGATTTGCCTATCATTCCTAGGACTGTCCCAGTCCAACCCACCTGTTTTCCACAGCAGTCTGTGTGTCCCCCCACCCTCTTGAACCCTCACAGAATTCCTACCCTACCACCACTACAGCCCGTTCAGGACTACACCACCCTGTCTGTAAAGAAGTTATTCCTGATGTTGCTAAACCTACCTCCATTTTTAAGTTCTGACATTTTTTTTATATACATTTCTTCAACTGGAAGTGTTTCTCTGTACCTTGTTTATCACTTAGGTACTGCGGCTCTATCATATTCCCTCACCTCTTCATCTCAAAGTATGCATATATTCTGTGCTCCAGTCTCTCCTCATATATCTGGTGCATAAGCCCCTTCACCATCTTACCTCCACTGTACCCTCCAGACTCTTGCCCATCCTTGTTTTGTTAAGGGCTCAGAACTGGGCCCTGTACTCCAGAATAAGACCTGAGCAGCTAGATGTACAAGGGTTATTAGAACCTCTTTCCTTCTGCTGGTGATCCCTCTCATACATCACAACAATCTAATGGCTTTGACACCACCAAGCCACTGTCCGTCCACCTTTGGAAGTCTAGGAGATGATGATACCGGTCACTCTCCTCTGTGACGTCATTGCCCTGAAATTCATTCCATTCTCTCATTAATTTTTCCCAGCTTCACGACCTTGCATTTCTTAATACTGATAAGAATACAGTTTAGTAACACCACCATGTGGTGCACTATGGCAATCTGTACCAGGCAAAAGTATTTTCACAGTCAGAAGGACTGCTTCCTGGACTCGGAAACCATGACTGTCAACACCTGCAGTGATGTTGCAAATTTTCAAACTCATCATCACCCCGCTTGTCATGGTTTGGCATTGTCTGTGTGATGTGTTGCACCACACCAAGTTATTTTGCCATTACAGTAGTACAGCCTTGAGTTGAACTGTGCTGCACCTTTCCTGATCCTGAATTCTGTATTGTGGTGCTCATTACCTGTACAGTCAAACTGCCTTTTTCCCCCAAAACACTCACAATTGCCATTTCACACAGGTCAATCGCCTGCATCCTACACTTTGTATACTCTGGGTGCGATATTCTGGGCAGGAAGGTCAGCGCATCATTCCACCTTATGTTGCTGTCCTGTATCTGTGCCAAGTGGCCTGAGGAAAGTGGTGAGTACTGTGGTTTCCATGAAGCTGATGAGGTGAAGATACCTGGTCTCAATCATTTTTAAATGAGCTACAGTAGTCAATGATATGTGTACACTTGTCAGTGCAACGTTCAGTAGTTATACCAAACATTTACCATTGTTTGTTATGAAACATTGACATTTACAGTTATCTAGTACTGTTTCTTCAATGTTTGCCACTACTATTTGAAGTTGTTTTGATGACTTTTGTGACATTGTTTTGGAGTAGTATGTCCAACATGCAGACATGCAAATACAATTATTGATGTTGTGAAAACCATGTTGCCTATCTGCTTTTATAGCAACCATTGTGCACTGCAGCACATGCGTTAATGCTTGTTTTTGGAGTTATTTTTTTAAATGCTTTTTAATACATTTAACTTTTCTGTCCTTTCGACTCACATCTGTGGCTACACCCAGCAGCTTGCCCGACATCATGCTGCATCACATCTTCCTCTTGGCTTCCCTCCACCATGGACGTCACTGAAAGCCCACAACTCAGCTCACCTCAAACCGGATCCAGCATCTGTGGATGACCATTCCAACCATGGTCATCTGCATCCCCACATGACCATGACATGGCACATCCATGGACACAGAATCTGGTTTGAGATGAGCTGAGTTGCGGGCTTCTGATGTATCATGGAGGGGAAGCCAAGGGGGAAGATGTGAATGCAGCCTGATGTGAGGGCACACTGCTGGGTGAATAGCCACAGAGGTGAGCCGACTGTGACACAAATACTTAGATAAACAGCCATATACCATTTTCCTCTCTTTTTTGTTTTCCCCATGGAGCAGGGTGCCCATCACGACAACAGGTGAGCATGTACGCCTCTGCACGCATTCCCTCTCCCAGCTGACAGTGTTTTTTTGGCTCCCCCCAGCCTCTACTATGGTCCAGTCAAGAACTGACCACTAGCCAACCCCCTCCAGGAGGAGATCAGTACCTCCCATGCCCTATCATAACCCTCAGCTCCTCCCTCTCCACAGGCCCATGGTCCATCTCGAACCGTGGTTGGTGGTATGGTGTGAGATAAGACATCCTCGACTCAGCCATCATGGAAACCCCTGCCATCATTGGTGGGTATTTAATATCGGGTTTTTTTGCACACAGCTGACTGTCGACCTTGGCCTTCCAATGCGACCGGGTATAGTTTTACACATTGACATACAGCATACTGAACTGTGCATTTCACAAACAATGGATATCTCTTTCCACAGGTTCTATGCTGCGAGTCTCAGGCTTATTGACATCAATGTGTGGTCACTGACATGTACCATGCCACTTCCCCTAAGATGTTATTATTTGCAGAACATACCCATGGCCTCACCATAGTTAGAAGGAACTGGCCATATCGCCACCACCCCTGTTGTTACTGTTAATCTGCTGTTGCCTTCTTGTTGTAGAAGTGTATGGGCTTGTTCACCAACATGTTTGTTCATCTTTGCAATCATTGGTTGTCAGCTTGTTGCTATACTTGCTGCGTAAGCATCAGTACAGCAGTGTATTTTGCTTAATGTACAAACATGATATGCCCATTGACCCCTCAAAACAGTGCACTGTACCATTTCCACAAATGTGTAATGGACAAATGGACCTGTTCAGTTGTATGTAAGTTTGACACAAAGATTTTATGACAGGTTTGACTTCAATTTAATTGTTGATAAACATTGGTTTGAGTTCTGTATGAGTAATTTGACAAAATGTTAACACCAATGTCATGTCAACATTTCAGACGTAAAGTTCTTTATAGGAGAAAATGAACAAATATATGTTTAATCATTGTTGTTGAAATACAGTATTGTAGCAATAAGTAATGCCATGAAAACAAAATAATTAAACATTACTTAATGCAGTTAATACATTGACTATCAGGTTTCATCATGGTGTCAACCTACACACTGGCCCACAGTCAATGTGTACAAAAAGAGTAAAAGGAACATAATCAATAGAACAATAACTGTTTTTTTAAACTTTGTTTTACCATGAGAGACATGGTATGCCTACAGCTTCTTTACATAGGAAACCATGGACCACAGGGAAGTTAAGTGAGTTGATCAGGGTCAAGCAGTATGCAAGTAGAGGCTGTAGGATTCAAACCAAGGTCCTCATGTTTGCAGCTCAGAGCCTTAAACCACTGTCCTATACTGCCTCTTAAACCACTGCACTATACTGCATTAGAGGAGAAAAGACCAGGCGGAGTAGGGGAAAACCGTTTTAATAGTTGTGAACTGTATTATAAAAGAGGAGTCACATGGTGGAGAAGGGGGGAGACCAAGGGGCTGAAATAGTGGTGGAATCCCTGCCAGGTCTGGCGTCCAGCAAGGTCATTCATTGTATGCCCGTAGGTGGGAAATGGATGACAAAAGTAATCTGATCTGTGCTGCATGAAAGTGTACTAGGCAATGGGGCATATGGGATGTCTCAAGGTGTTAAGGAAATAAAGGACATACTGGCAGTGCCATTTACTGCTCTCTTCATTAAGTCCATAGAGACTGCGGTGTTCCTGGAACACTGGAAGAAGGAAAAGTGTTTCAGCTGCATAAGGAGGAAGAGGAGGGAGGGCGGGTTAGTACATGCCGCATGATCTTGACATTGGTGGTAGGCAAGATCATAGACAAAATAGTGATGAAATGTAAGATTAGCAGTTACCGGAGGAAACAGACCTGATGGATCCAGGCAACATGGGTTTTAAAGCAACAAACATGGTAAAGGGCTCAGCCACCTATCTTATGAAGAAAGGTTCAGAGATTTTAATATGTAGTAATTTGAACAGAGCTGGATAACGGGGACATGATTGACACCTGGAAGTCCCTTTTATGGTATAAACCGGTGCCAGTGAAGCGTCTTCCAGCTTGAAGTGTAATCTGAGGCCAAGTGGGCATGGCATGCAGGTGGAGTGGTGGTGGCAGTTAAGGGTTAACATTGGAAATAATATTTTGTACAAAGAGTGGTGGACAAGTTGAGTAGGCTCCCAGACAGTGCTTGGGTAGGCGACAGTGGAGGGATTCAAAAGGGCATGGGACAGACACAGAGGAGTGTTGAGGGTGTGGGGTGCAAGTCCTACCATATAGATGGACAAATGGGCAGACTGGGTGGGCCTGTCAGTCCTTCTGTGCCATCAAACTTGTATGAATCTAAGCCATGGTGTTTATGTTTTCTGTTTGCAGCCATAAAGCTATGCGCTATGCTGCTCACCACTGTACACATGGTAATGGTATAACTGGACAAGGGAGACTGTACGTACTGTGATGAGAACAACGTACTTCTACTGCACAAATACCTGCAGTCAGAGTTCACTATGGTGTGCATTGCATAAGCAGTATAACAGTGGTCGACATTAAAAATGTGTCACTTGCATCAGCACACGTCAGTGGTTGTGTCTGCATGGCTACTTTTGTGAGAAACGACAATAATGACTCTTGAGTAATTCCTCTTTGTTAGGACATGGCACAGGGGCTATGTTTCTTGGTAATTCAGGCTTCTCAATCTCAGGAACACACATCAGTTGGCCTCTTTTCAATAGAATAACATCATCTGCCATGCGGTCCAGAAAGTGGTAAGATTTCCATTCATACACTGGTCTTGTTATCCACCTCTTGGTGTGCTTTGAAAACAGAAAGTCATGTTTCTGATGTCCTTTATTTGATCCCACACTGCATGTTGCCAAAGCTCAATTGCAGTTTTCAGAATAATCCAGCATGGCTAGCTGCATCCGAGCAACCATCCCTCAATACGAGAAATGCTGGCGCTTTGGACAGTATTTGTTTAAAAGGGAATGGAAAACTTCAAGCTTCTCTGTGTGGCAAAACTCTGTAACCTTGCCTATGTCTTTTAACAGTCTACTGTCCATCACAATTGACTAGCCAGCATGTTTCACATAGTGTATCCTCATCCAGTTCTCCATGCTCGCAACCACGAAAAACTAGTCCCACAGTCCAGGTGTGACTGTTTGCAGTGTGCTCCAGAAAGGAGACCCACTTATCATGAAGTAGTGCTGCATCTCCTTGACAGGAGGATGAAGACCACCAAAAGTGGTTAACTACTGGTCTTATCCATGGCACGAGGTCCTGGCAGTGCCGCTGCTCGCCTTTGGCAACAAGTTTCTTTATTATGGATTTAGGGACATGCCAGACATCATACTGATGAGAAATCTGTGGATGTCTATCTGTGGCAATGGTTTTGACTGTAATGCCTTCAGCCAAGATCTTCTTAAGTGCTCTGAGGAACCCTTCCTTCTCCATGCAGTTGGAGTTCACAACTTCTGTCACTTGAACTAGCTTCGACTCCAGAATCTGGTTTGTGGTCATCTCCATGATTGTATAAGTACAATACTTGGCACAGTGACCTGGTGAGTCACAATGACCATCACCAATCACTGTTACTTGCCATCCAGCCACCTGAAACAGATTTTTTGATTTCTCAGCACCCCACATGTAATTTACAATGGGGAATAGGTATTGCCGTTGGATTCGCAGATACTGAGTCTGTGACAGACAAGGAACACGGATGCATTTCATGAACTTGGCAATACATTTGTAAGTATTACCACTGAACAGCATTGCAGCACTGACAAGCAAATTACCAGCACTCATCTTTCCTATGAGTGGTGTAGACCTCCATGTGAAGGTGTGAGACTTGGCACAGCTAAATTCACATACGAACATTGTGCCTCGTACGTAGAATTTTATGAGCAGCAGTAGTAATTTGCACGAGTTGCATATGATCATTTGAAATAGCACAAACAGCTGACTGTTAAACACAATCAGTTTCTGCTCATTAGCAATAATACTTGAACACCTTGACTCCTCCATGAGGTCTGTGTCTTCAGAATCTGAGTCAGCGGACATTTCACTGCCGGGAGAAAACATAGACACTTCGGCCTCACAAGAGTCGCTAAGTTCTGAAGTCAAGAATGACAGTTCAATGCTCTCCTGACCATGTGGCAGGTCATGCAATTTAACAGGTGTTGATGTCATTCTGGGCTTCTGTATACCACCCCCATTCTTTGATGCTTGCTGATGTTCAGATGATGCATTATCATGTTTGGTCTTGCAGTTTGAAGATACAGGTGACAAAGATGAAGGACGCGAGTATATGTGGTCGTTAAGTAAATTCTCGGGTGATTCCAGCCACTGGCAGGCAAAGTCACTTGTGAGAACCTGGCACTGCACTCCAACAGATGCTGTTTCTCGATCCATGTTGATGGCTGAAAACATGGAACTTGTTGCAGCGGTATCAACAACGTTGTCCCAAGGAAGAACGAACTGATGTGTGGTCACCTCTGCGTTCACTGGATCGATATTCCAGTCATACAAACATGTGTCCTGAGGCGCATCAGTGGTCTGTACAGTTGCATCACCATGAAGCACCTGTGGAGACAAACGCAAAAATGTTGATAAGAGAACAGTTTTCTTCAATTCATGAACCACATGCTTTTTCATACTTGCAAGCGTGGACATGTTTTGGTAGTTTACACTTTGACGCTTCAAGGGCCCTCCATTGTCAGTGTATGGTGAGCGCTTTGTAGTCACTGAAGGAACTGCATCAGGTTTCAGGGAATGAATGCTCTTCAGTGGACCTTTGTAGCGTTAAATACAAGAAATACATTTTCAGCTGTGGATACATTACAAGCATGTGTCATAAAGTGAAACACTGTTAACGCTAATTAACACAAGCCGTACCTCACAACAATTTTGTGCCAGATGTGTGAAACTGTGCATGTGTGTATGTGCATGTGCGTGTGTGTGTGCTTAAACTGGAATGCATGTTTGTCGTGGTGTCATTGAGGGTTTAGGCACCGTACGCCACACCGGTCACCACAACGGCAAACCATGCTCAGTAACAATCATGGGGCACAAGGGGTCAGCAGGAGAGAGAGAGAGAGAGAGAGAGGATCAAGCATCTGGAGTACAGCTATCATCTCTGAGGGAGGTATCCATGGCCAGCATGGCATGGCATTGTCCCAGGGTGGAAGAAGGAAGCACTGCGCAGCATGGTTGGTGAAGCAGAGGGTGTGGAGTGGTGATGCATCTGAGGATGTCATTGCACACCCAAGGTATGGGATGGAGAGGGGAGTGATGAAAAACAAACAGAAAAAATGACAGTCTATGACAGTCTACCATGTGAGGTGATGGTGACCTCCACGGGATGATGGTACACAAGCCCTAATCTGTCCATAAATCATACTCTACCCCCTGGAGATCACCAGCATACTCATGGGGGGAGAACAACAGTGAGGGGGAAAAAAAAACGGCATGCATTCTACAACCCACATTGCTAATGGGAAGACATGGTGCTGATCGTCAATGTTCCAAGATGACTAGATGGAAGAGGGCACGATCAGATGTAGTGTATATTTTAATAGCATGCAGTAATATGAATGCAACATTGAAAGTCTGTGATGCGTACATTTCTAATTGTGATTGACTACATGCTAGAGGACTTGTCTCATGTCTGTTACTTACTGGGAGTAGTGTGAGTAGTGCTTCAGCTTCATTAATCTTCACAAAGTGCCATTCATAAAAAGTCCAACATGAAGCCGGAGAATGTCATGCCATTCATAAACAGGAATTCATCAGTAGGGTCGTGTTATTAGGGCCATAGAACAAAATGTATTATGCCATTGAAACAGCGATTTTGGCACAATTATTGTGACACATCTGTTGTCACTCTGCAAAGCAATATGTGTGTAGCTGTTTAGCAGCTCAACAAAGCTTGATGCACGTGTAACATATGAGATGAATAATCCATGTAGGTCAGGTACATGGTGGTGGACATTGTGAAATGGGTCCGGCAAACTGACATGTTAGGCAGACGCTCAATGCCCTCAGCCCATCTGGCTAACATCATCACATATTAGGAGGAAATATATTGAAGGAACTGAATGCCATTTGCTCAACATCAACAGAAGCACCTATACCGAAGAGGGTGGTGGGCCATGGAAAGTCATGTACAGAAATGATCGCAGTCTCTGGGACAAGATCACAGACCTGCATGCAACAGTAACTGAGTCGAAACTGGACACAGTAGCCATTAGCAGGACCTGGTTCAGCAGTACTCACACTTGGGAGACTTCAGTTCCCAGCTATGTACTGTTCAGAAGAGACTGCGGTTCAAAAATGGGAGGTGTATTGGCCCTTTGTGTCAATGAAAATATCAGAGCTAAAGAAATGCAGAATACAGATAAGGAAGTTGTAAGAATGGGCATCTTTGGTAGGATGGTTGATTACACAGGGTGCGGGGCAGACGCAATATTGGATTGGTCATGAATGTTCAGAGGATGTACAGTGGGTTTCCACTTGGCAGTTCTTACGGAGGAGCTGTAGGGGATTAGGAGGAAGCTGGTGCTGGGTGTGGGGAGGGGTGGTGGGATAGGAACCATATGATGGTATACTGGGACACAATGGTCTGTGAGGATAAAAAAACATGGCCTACACTCGCTCAAAGCACTGGGAGAAGGGAGGGTATGACTTGCTGTACAGGAGTGTCACTAGAGTGGTGAGATACTGGACAAGGCGAGGATGGACGAAAACCTGACCAGTGATATCCGGAGGGGGTTGAAAATGATTTCCTTACATACATAGCAGAGAAAAGGAAAGTGAGGGCACACATCAGAAGGATTATGAGTAGGGAGATATAAGCTCGGGAAGCAGGGGAGCAAGCAGAGGTACTAAATTAGATAGTTAATCTCTCCCTGGTGGTCCAGTGGACTGATACCAAGCGCCCAGTCATAGGCGTAGGTTACTATCCCTGGCATTCCAGTGGTACCCCCCAATCAACCTGCCCACTGTGTTCGCTGCCACCCTTCATCCACCCCAGTCAGTGGCAGGTGGCAGCTCCCCACCTGCAAGCTGCCCGCCACCGCAATTGACAGCGTGCAGTAGCTGTACAGCCTATTGGCCACTGAGTTGGCCAATGGGCACATGCAGACCATACTGTACTACATAGTCCCGATATGTGAATGAACGCCCATGTCATATCGAGACTTTGTACTACAGTATGGTCTGCATGCCCATTGGCCAATGCAGTGGCCCAATGGGCATACAGCCCTACTGTACTCTGTCAGTCGGCAGGCGGCCGGGCAGCTTGCAGGTGGGTAGCTGCTGCCCGCCCCTGACTGGGGTGGATGCAGGGTGGTGGGAGACACAGTGCATGGGTGGGGCGGTGGGGTACCACTGGAATGCCAGGGATAGTAACCGATGCCCACGATTGGGTGCTGGTGTTTGGTCCAGTGGACCACAAGGGAGATTTTAACCATATGCCAGCGATCGGACGAAGGGATAGGGTCCACTGGACCACCAGGGTGTTCATTTACAGATGCCCATGATCGAGCAATGGGGCTGGGGGCACAATGCTCCCTGGGCAGGGGGCATGGGGTTAGTGTTTAGGGAAGTCGGGTGGCCACCAGCAGCTGGCGGCTGCTGTGTTGTGCCCAGCAATATGACAGCCCACCTGTGGGTGTCCTCGACTTGTTCCCTGTTCATACAGGCACAGCTTACTCCCAGGCGGCGCAATGCAGTGTAGTGCCTGCATCTGCGCCGCACATCCCAGGCTGAATATCAGGATGTGCGGCTCGTGCATATGCCTCCCCATGCTTAGCCTCATACATTGCAGGTGCACCCTGGTGCATCTGGGGTTGAGCATGGCGCAGCACTGTTGTGCCATGCCACACCTTGGAATATCCCACCCATGTTGTACAATGAAGATAAAACAGAATATGTGAGTAGGGTGCTGTTAGGAATAAGGGTATGGATAAAGTGGTGAATGACACATGCAGGCACGTAACCCATCATGCCACAGGATAGTCCTAAGTCGATGTGAATGAAATGACTTTCTTTTACATATGCATACACAAGAAAAAATATTGTTCATTAAGGTGTTCTGCCATAACCAATTTGCAGGTAACTGGTGTGTAAAGTAAGACAAATGAGAAAGCCACACATATGCTTTTACAAAGCAATATGCAATGGTAGACGGTCACACTTTATCATTCAGAAACATAAATGGCATTTTAATTGGTGGGTGTAACTGCATATATCATAAGGCAGCAAAACAACAGGTCACTGCAGAGACTGAAACACCATCCAGAACACTGACAAGGTGTTAATGTGCTAATAAACATATGTTATTTTACATGAACTGTAAAGTTACTAACTTTTTTCCAATTATTTTTAGCCTCCTACTGGCAGGTCCTGCTCATCGTCCCACGAGCATACTCGAGCTCAGGGTCTTTTCTGGGCTTCTAGCATCATGCTATGCCCCATCACACTCCCGGAGTATGTCCAGTGGGCATCATTCATGCCTGCCTACACTGTTTCCTCCGTTTTCTCCAGTGAACTCCCGGGACCCCAGAAGTGATAGGCACATGGCGTGAAGGCGCATACGCACACCGCTGCTCCGGTCTGGGTCCACTGAACCCACCCCATCAACCAATGTCTAAGCTCTCTCATGGCACCATCCCTCTGGCCTCCACCAGAGAGTAGCCAAGCTCTGAGACAGCTGGGTACCTCCTCCCATGGTGGAGCACTGCCTGCTGACAGTCTATCACATCCTCTCCCTGCACCCCTGCTGGCCTACAATGACCCTTGTTCATTCCCGAACCCAGTTCTCCACCATGGCAGAAGGTGTGGCATCCAGCGCCTCAACCCTCAGCACCATCAGGATGTCTTAAAGTTAGTAATTTGAATTAAAAAGAAGTGGTGGTGTTTTGGTAATGATTTCATGGCCATGCAGTGCATCACACAGCTAACATCCTGAAGGTACACCACCCATCACCTTGTTCCATTAGCAAAAGTGCACATACCTCACATGTGTTAACTTTCTATATGGTGCAGCTCCAAAAAATATGCTTTCCAGTGCACTTGGTCACCGACCAAAGTATGGAAGGTAATACCTTTGACCTGCTACCAAGGTACAATATGTAATGTATATGAGGGTGGAAGAACCATTGGCAGGAAGCGACCATAACAAAAAAAAAGGTAACACCTGCACATGCGTAGAGAGGTGTTGCTGCGGAAATGCAGCACAAAGATGGTGGAGTTTAGGAAATTAAGCAGTGCATGGAAATATGCTCACCATGCAAGGGAGGGGTGAAAGATACATATTGGCATAGTGTGTCCGTGTGGAACAGGAGATGTAGAATGCATGACGGCTACAGGGGGAAAATTGGACTAAGGTCACAGTGCAGCAGGAAGTCAGTGGCTAAGAAAAGAGGAGATGGGGGGGGCAGGGGGAGAGGTGACCTGTTTAATGAACTGTGTACAATATGGGGTGGACAAGGTAATGCATGGAGGGACACAGGCAGGTACGGAGGAGGGAGGGAACGGTGGTCATCAGTGCATTCACCTGTGTGAGTGGGGTGACCGTGTTCATGGGGAAGTAGTAAATATGGAATTGTTGCTGTAAGAGAAGGGTAAGTGGTTGTCAAGGACAGGTATGACACATAAAATAGAAGGCAGAGGGGGCCTTTGAACCAGGTGGAGATATGGTGATCGTCACAGGCATAGCATGTGGAAGTGAACCGAGTGACATAAACAGTTCAGGGAGTAGGAAGACCTAGGGAAGGCTGTTGCCCTTGTTCATGGTACAAAAGCAGGAATGGACTACAGTGCCATAATACAAAATGGAAGAGGTCATGGAGGTCATATCACTGTGACATAAGGGTTACAGTTGGAGGAACAACATGGATTTGGCAGGGAGGGGAGGGAACATCCATGGCAATGAGCTGTCAGGGGGTGGAAGACTGGGAAAACAAGCAGGTTTAGGGTACAACAGTTAGTAGTAGTACTTGACAGGGGAATACATGATTGGGGGATAAGGTGGGGGAGATCCTGTGGTGTTAAGTCCATGCGAATCTTTCTTCATGGTTCATAAGGCATGGTATGTGTGTGGTCTCTGGGGTACAACATGGGAGGGCAATCAATTGTACAAAAGTGACAGGCTACACCTTATTGCAGACAGAAAAGAGGTCCAGCTGCTTCAATTGCAGACTTCAACAGCTGTGGGTGTTGATCGCAGTCGACATTGCAGTTAAGGCCAGGCAGTCCTGACCTTGCCCCATAGGCTGCTGTGCACTTGGAAGGAGCAACCAATACTGCACAAGGGAGTAATTGTATGCGGGAAAAAGGAAGACATCAGGGCACTGGATGGGAGGTGAGGGGAAGGAGTAACGTTTGGGGGTGGTGAACATTAACGCCAGGAGGAGCCTATTCAGTGAGGGGAAAGAAGTGCGGCTTACAGACAGGCATTTCAAGTGCTCAAGGAATGAAAGGGATAGAGGGGAGTACGAGCTGATGGCCAGAAGGGCCACTAGGGTGGTGAGGGTGGCAAAGGCAAGGAAGGAGCAGAACCTGGCCAGGGAAATTAGGAGAGGAAATAAGGGGTTCTTTAGATACATTGGTGAAAAACGAAGGGTGAAGGGGCAGATTAGCAGGATTAAAACAGGGGAGGCATAGGCACAACATCTGGGGGAGCAGGCTGAGGTACTAAATGAGTACTTTGCCTCAGTTTTCACCAAGGAAAATGGGGGGCTGCATCATATATGGGAGGAGAAGGTGAAACTGGGGGGGGCCTTGCCCATCGTCGGGTCTGGGGAGAGGATGGGACATCACTGGCAGGAGGTGGAAGGCAAGGCAGGGGGATGAGGTAGCGGAGGTGGAAATCACGGCAGAGAGAGTAGGGAAGCCCTCAGGTCCCTTAAGACAGAGAAAGCACAGGGGTCAGATAAATTACATTCCAGAGTGCTGAAGGAACTGGCGGATGTCCTGGCAAAACCCATGGTGGAGCTTTTAAGCATCTCTCCGAGGACAGGGTGGGTTGCCCAGGACTGGAAGGTGGTACATATAGTGCCTATCCACAAGCAGGGAACAAGGGAGGTGGCAGGGAACTACAGGCCCGTCAGCCTGACATCGGTGGTGGGCAAGGTGATGGAGGGCATTGTCAAGGAGAGGCTAGGGGAACCTGGAAAAGCTCATCCCAGGGAATGTGTCACACAAACCATGTGGAGTTCTATGACTTGGTGATGAGAGCCGTCCTCTATCTTGACTTGAACAAGGCGTTGACTCTGTTCCTCACGGGGCCCTGTTGAATAAGCTGGGAGAAATGGGGTGGGAACCAGATGATCAGATGGATAGGCAATTGGCTGAAGGACCGGACCCAGGACGGGTCGTGGTTGGCGGGATAGTCTCATCCCCAAGGAGGGTCATTAATGGGGTCCCTCAGGGATCAGTCCTTGGGCCCTCCTGTTCAATGCCTATGTCTCTGACATAAGGAAAGGTATCAGGAGTGAGATGAGTCTCTTTGTGGATAACGTAAAACTGGGGTGGTGGTGGGGAGGAGGGGACGGTGGCCCCACAGGGAGACCTGGAGGCTCTGGAAAGGTGGCCTATAAAGTGGAAGCTGAGGTTTAATGCATAGAAATGCAAGGTACTGCATCTGGGAGCCAGAAACCTGGGCCAAGAGTACACCCGGGGGGGGGGAATGCTACAAGTCTCAATGGCTGAGGGACCTGAGGGTGATGATGTATGTCAAGAAGAACAACTCTGAGACTTGTAGGAGGGCAGCGGCCAAGGTAAACAGGATGCTGGGATGCATCGCTGGTGGATCACCTCCAGAAGGAGGAAGTGATACTCCCTGTATAACTGCTTAGTGAGGTTGCCCTCGAGTACTGCATGCAGTTTGGAAGCCACACTTAAGAGGAGCTTGGGGACAGGACCTATGGGGAGAGGCTCAAGAGCTAAATATGTACACATTGGAAGAGAGAGGACTGGGGAGGACATGATGGAGGTCTTCAAGTACATGAAGGGGTTAAATAGGGAGAAACAGTCGAGGTGCTACGAATGAAGGGGGGGGCAAATAGAAGGCATGGGTGGAAGCTGGAGGGGGGATTCAGGAAACAAAGGAGGAGCTTCTGCTTCTCTGAGAGGGTGGTGGAGCCATGGAATGCACTGGCCAGTGGGCTGGTGGAGGCAGAGATGGTGGAGGGGTTCAAGAGGGGGTGGGACAGGTACAAGGGAGGGGTTCTGGATGCAAAGTCCTGTGCAGTGGCAATATCAGAGACTGGGAAGGGAGAAGTCAGAGAGGATGAGGGGGGCAGCAAGGTCAGCTCCCAGGGTGGGGGCTGACCAAACAAGCAGAAACGAAAGACCATTATGCCTATTCTGCTGGCATTTTAGTATGTTAGTAAGATGCAATAGCTTCATGGGGTGTTACTGGAGGGGTGGGTGGATGTGGTGGGTGTCACAGAGATTTGTGCCACTCACACATATGTGATTGTCAGGTAAACATACCAGGGAACAACACATACACAAGGGACAAACATGGTGGAGTGAAGTAGAGGTGATGTGAGCTTTCACCATTATGAATGGCATAGGTATAATTAAGATTTAGTACACAGGGGTTCAGGTTGAGGTCTTATGGGTCAACATGCAGGCTCTGGAGGGGGCAATAGGACCAAGATGAGGGACAATATAGACCACACGATCAGGGGAGGAACAGGAAATGGGCACGGTGAGTACATGGTCACAGAGGCACATTGGTAAATTATTACAAAGGCTCCTGGAGTCTACTGATGCATGGATGAAGGAGACACAAGCGGAGAAAAAGTAAGTGGCTGACTTTGTGGACAAAGGTGGTCCAGGATGTGGTGAGAACAGGAGAAGGACAGCAGGTGGTGCTACATTAAACACTATTAAAGGGATGCTGACAAACAAATGAAAATGATGGTGTGCAGGGACAGATGGATAACCTAAAGTAGCCAAGAGGTGGTACTTACAGAATATTTTCAAGGAATAAGTAAGCTAAGACTTGAGTGACTGCTTCAGTTGAGGGAGGTGGTGGCCAGCAGGGTCATTCCATGAAGCTGCAAAGTACAGTTTCAGGGGAGCAAGGAGACGCTAAATGACTAAGAAGGTAGTGGAGCCATGGAGTGCGGTGCCTGGGTACTTGGTTGGACATACACCCCTAAAGGGCTTCAACAATGGCTGAGATGCATATAGGGTGCATCCCACTGCCACGATGGGAGGGTGGTGTGGCACGTCCAAATAATGGTACCCTGTGAAGGTAATGATTAATGAGAAGCCTTGAGAAACCAAAGAGCGTAATACCATAGCGTCTTACTATGTTACTATGTTAGTATGTAGCAAGGCAGAAGACATGGTCAGACATCTGGCAACTTGAAGTCAATGACAACAAATTAAACCTGATGCATAATGCCGAAAAATTCATCCTGCTGCATTAAGAATCTAAGAATCACAGGCAAAAGTAACATTGCAGTGTGGTGCACCAAGTTCTGAGTGAGGAGGAGAAACATGAGTGGAGGTGCTGAAACATGGAACATTGAAGGAGAGCAGCAACAAAAAACTACTAACTATCCATATTGTGTTGCAAGGGGGATAACCTCAAGGAGGGGTGAGGTAATTTAGCTGTTCACAGACTGCTCGTAGACCACACATGGAGTACTGCGTGCAGTACTGACACCCTTAAGTAGATAGGCACAGTAGGTTACTGGAGAGTAGGGGGCAAAACAGTTGAACAAAGATAACACAGGATGTGGTGGCTGTACTTATGAGGTTAGACTACCTTACTTGAACCTGTACTCTCTTGTGGGACATGACAGATAGGGGACACAGTACAGAACTTCAAGTACATGACAGGAATAAAGAGGACATGCACGCAGGGACTGTTGTACGGGACTTTGGGCACAGACAGTCAGGGGCCATTCTATGACATTACAAGATGAAATGTTTATGAAGGGACTGATGTGGAATTTCAGATCAGAAACAGTGGTGGGATAGTGGAACATGCTTCCAGAATAGGTTGTGGCAAGCTCAACAGTGGGATACTTCCAGAGGGGCTTGGACAGGGCAAAAGGGAGGATAATGGCACAGGTGGTTACACATGGAGGGCAGAAAAACAGTAAGGGTGGTAGCTACAAAACAAACACTCATCACACCACTTGTACACCAGCTGTACTTTTATTATGGCACTTTTATATGCTTCATAATGTGCAGGTAAGTGATCAGGAAACAGGTCATCACGTGGTGTGCTGTCAAGAATTCTGTAGGCACCACTTTCACTAAACTGAACACAGTGAAGCCAGTTAAATGAGCAGTCACAAAAATGTAGGGTGCAGGAATGAAAACAGAAATGGTTTCAGATTGAACATCACTATGTGCTGAGTAAAGCAGATGATTGCAGGTAGAAATTAAGCAACTTCTGCATCACATAAAACAAAGGTACAGGCAAAAACAGACAGCATTACACCACGAGGTGAGACACTGTGGGCATGACATGATACACACAGGATAAACGATGAGCAGTAATACTGCGATGGTTTTCTTTTGGGGTGGGTGGTGGGTTAAGCATTATGTCCTGCAGCATCATACATCATGTGTACAGACACCACCACCTCTGTAACATGCTGAATTCCCATGACAGGAGCATGTGCTGGGGTACTGGTGCAGCTGTTGCAACATTGTATGCAACAGCAAGACTCAATCAATGTATAACTCTGTCTGTTATACAACATGGGTAGCACACTAACGTGCTGACTTACCATGATGGGGGGGAGGGCTCATATACCACACCATGACTTAATCACTTTGAGAGTCAGATCAACAAGTAAATTTGTAAATGAAAAGGTTTACTTATGCTTCAGCGGACTGGGGGGGGAGTCAGCATACTGCAACAGGGGGAGGACATTACTGCAAGTCAGCACATCATCAGGGGAAACAGCGATAGTACACAGCTCAGTTTTGAAAGGTCACACCTGTGTTACTGTCCTTTGAAGTACTGCACACCACAACAGTAAACAGCAACATAAAATTACTACAGAGATAAGATACCTTTTAGGAAATAGCATCAGTAAAATGCTCGGAGCACACCACGTAGTGCTTCTTAGGAAGAAAACTGCCAGCACTAAGGTCAGCCCGATTGAAGACACTGATCCATTGACTCTTTAACGGTTCTGCAGTGGGAAAACAATGGTAACTGGCTTTATGATCAGACTTTGTCTTCCCCGAGGTGTTAGCACAGCCTGTCACCATGCATGTCAGCATTGTGGCTGAACAAGTTTCCTAATCAAAGTAAAATGCGCAAATGTAAATGATAGCACGACACATCAGATCAGTTCACAGATTTGTCTGACTTTGTAAAGCAAAGGCGGGCACTGCTATAAAAAAATTGATAAACAGAAAATAATATACTACTGGCTGCGTGGCGCTCGATGCTAGCCATGACTTGGAGCGCGGGAAGAGCATGTCAATAGTGTCACTACATGCAGAAGTAAATGGCATGAATGCGCGCGTGTAAACTGTGGGCTTGTGCACAAAGTAGTAGGGGGAGCATGCACAAACTTTACTTCTGGTGCAGCGGCAAGTAGGAAATGGCGCTCCAGTACACAGACTGCATGGATCGACTCTGGCAACAAAAATGACAGATACAGATGAGAGGTTAGTGCAACATGAAAAATAAATACAACGATTAGGCATTGGGTGCACTCACTTACTCACGAAGGGAGTACTGGCTGTTTTGGGCTGCTTTCCTTTAATACAAATCCAATTACCTCAAATACAAACACATTTAGAAAAATAACATACCTATCTTCTTAAATTATACCTAATAATACAAAAATAGCATCAATACGTACATTTGTTTAATATAAATGACCAGTGTCACCACTGGAGGAGTTACTGCTAGCTGATCTTCAGTAAAGTATTTTATTTGGTTCACTTGGGTAAAATCATGGAAATGGGGCCTCAAGGCGTTGAACTATTTCTGCAGTGTGTATGACAGATGGATAAAAACAGTCAGTGTAATCATTTCGACAGTTTTGAAAGTGATTCCTCATATGTATTATAAACATAAACTAAAAATAGCCAATTTGGTTTTTGGAAAAAAACACTCCACCACCACCTCCCTGATTAGGATTACTGACTCCATCCTCTCAGGGATGGACAGTGGTCAAATCACGTCTGCCATTTTTGTGGACCTAGCCAAGGCTTTCAACATGGTTTCCCACAACCTACTACTAAACTCCCTTTTCTCAGCAGGTCTGACTGACTCAGACACTAACTGGTTCAGAGCCCACGTTGTATGTCAGACCCATTCAATCAGAATTACTGACTCCACTCCCACCCCCCCCATCAACTGTAGTGTCCCTCAAGGGTCCGTGTTGGGCCCTGTACTTTTCTCCATATTTCTTAATGTCCTACCATCTGTCTGTACATCAACCTCAATACATATGTACGCAGATGACATAGCCCTCTACACCTCTGGACAGTCTCCCACTGATGCTGCAAACAGACTTCAGCAGGATTTCAACAATGTTCAGCACTGGGTTTGCTCTTATCAAGTTTTTGTAAACACCAAGAAGACAGTCTCCATGACCTTCGGCACTAGGCTCCCCTCCCTGCCACCTTCCATACCATTGATGGGACAGTCCTTGAGGACACCTCCTCATTCAGAATCTAGGTGTCTGGCTTGACCATCATCTCACCTTCTCTTGTCATGTGGACGCCATCCTGAAAAAGTTGTGCCCCAAGCTCGGCACTCTAAACAGGAACCAGAACTGCCTGCCTCTCCCGGCTAGGTGCGAACCTGTCCAGAAGATGATCCTTCCTATTTTTAACTACTGTGATGTAGTCTATAGTGCCACTCCCAAGACCTTCTTAGCCAGATTGGGATACCCTCTTTAACTCCTTCTGTCACTTTGCTCTGGACTCTCCTCTTCTCACCCACCACTATCAACTCTACCACTCCCTGGCATTTCCCTCACTAGAAAATAGGCACCTCCATCATTGTGCAAAATTTGTGTCTAAATTCTGGTTTGGATCACTCCCATTCTTTGTCACCTCCTCTCTATCAGTCCTCCTTCCCTCTGCCCACTCACTTAGATCTTACAACTCCTGTTCCTTGGTTATCCCTCACTGGTCTGCCACTGTAGGCCAGGCTGATTTCTCATATTGTTCCCCAAAACTGTGGAATTCACTCTCTCACCAGATTCACCACTCCTCTTCCCCCCTCCTCTATAACTTCAGCACTACATAATTTCATCTCTGTGAATTGTACCTGCAATTAACCTACCTGGTATTCCTGACCTGCTCCCCAGCCTCTATCAATATATTAAGTAACTATTCTGTATTACAAGAAAATACAAAGTCACACATGCCCCCACAATGCAAAGCATCATGGGCTGCATATGCAAATCACCACAGAATGTTATGCTGGTCCAACTTTAAGCAGAATTGCATGGTGCCGAAAGGCCTCTCACACAGTTTGCAAAGGGGTGCTAACAGAAGTCTTCTGTTAGCACAAACTGTGTGTGGCCTCGCACTGATGCTTAACGGACCAGCATTCTGTGGTGATTTTGCCATGCAGCCCATGATGCTTGCATTGTGGGGCATGACTTGTATTTTCTTGAAATCGGCTTCCCAGCCAAATGCCCTTGGGTAACCCTTGCCTCAGTGTTTACGCACAGAGGTTCTTTGTCTTTAAATGTTTTTTTATTTTAATGGGTTCACTGCAATATATCCCAGGCACACTGCCTTAGGGGTAGCTGGTCCAGTGCACTGGGGTGTTAAACAGATGAGGCATACTGATGAGTCCTGGTAGGACTGAAACACGTGTCTATGTCTTCTGTTAGCACCCTTGCAAACTGTGTGAGAGGCCTTTCGGCACCATGCAATTCTGCTTAAAGTTGGACCAGCATAACATTCTGTGGTGATTTGCATATGCAGCCCATGATGCTTTGCATTGTGGGGGCATGTGTGACTTTGTATTTTCTTGAAACTTGGCTTCCCAGCCAAATGCCCTTTGGGGTAACCCTTGCCTCAGTGTTTACGCACAGAGGTTCTTTGTCTTTTAAATGTTTTTTTATTTTAATGGGTTCACCACAATATATCCCAGGCACACTGCCTTAGGGGTAGCTGGTCCAGTGCACTGGGGTGTTAAACAGATGAGGCATACTGATGAGTCCTGGTAGGACGAAACACGTGTCTATGTCTTCTGTTAGCACCCTTTGCAAACTGTGTGAGAGGCCTTTCGGCACCATGCAATTCTGCTTAAAGTTGGACCAGCATAACATTCTGTGGTGATTTGCATATGCAGCCCATGATGCTTTGCATTGTGGGGGCATGTGTGACTTTGTATTTTCTTGAAACTTGGCTTCCCAGCCAAATGCCCTTTGGGGTAACCCTTGCCTCAGTGTTTACGCACAGAGGTTCTTTGTCTTTTATTCTGTATTACAGCTCACTTCCAGCCCCACTACTTTCTTTCCCTGCTAAGATCTCTACCTGGTCATTCCTTTGGGTCATCTATAACTACCAATATAACTTTGACTTTAGGTTCCTATCAATCCACTACTATCATTATACCTATAACCTTGATTCCTATACATCTTCTCCCCTCCCAGCATCGCTACCTTTCCACCTCTGCTGTTACTCCATATCCACCCCCTTCTTTCAGGCTAAATGGTACTATCACCATGAATTTAAGGTGTTAACCTAATGTAATGCACTAGTTCTGTCCATTGTGATCTCTGTATACAATTGTACTCATATGCTGCACTTAATATATTCTTTCTGTTATTTACTATTCCCCACTGCCAATATCATTGTAATAACATTTACTGTTGTATGCATGTATGTATTTTCACTGCCCTTTCCCCCCAGGATGCACCGTGAGATGAGCAACATGTTGTTCAGTGTGCCTTTGCTGGTGAAACATTTCAATAAAAAAATAAATAAATATCTGCACAAGACATATTTTTAACGCCCACCTCCTGAATGCTGTAGTTTTGTCCAGATTAAATGTGACATACAAGAACACACTTGGTTCTATGGGTAATATGCTGTATAGCCTTTTTTTATTGTGTCTAGTAGATAAACAGATTTTGAAAATACCTCTTGCATTGTGTCTTTATTTTTGTGTTTCTTTTATAAACATATTTGTTGCACAGTGCAGTCCCTGCTTCTTTAAAAACTGTGTGATGACTGTGACCTATGGTGTCACTGCCTCTTTGCATCACAAACTTGCCCACTTCATGGGCTCTTAGATCTCCAACTTCTTTTTTTTTTTTACATTCCATTCATCCCTTGTTTGCCAATTCTTATGTTTTGTGGCTTTAAATGTTTGCCTGAACTCAGAAGGGGAAAACTTTGCACCCCCCCCCCTTCAAGAAATGTCCTTCTGTCAGACTTAGTTTGCTTTGAGTTTGCTTTTTTTCATCAACACAGTCATGGTCATTTCATATGGATATGACAAGAGGACAATGATGACATAAGAAGTAGATTTCATGGACCAATACATATTTCTTGAGAGTCTTCTTTTGAGCTCAAACTGATGAACTGCTAACTATTATTAAAATATATGAAAACGTAAACAGTGATTAAATGAAATACTGTACTCGCTCCAAGGTTGCTTCTGACATCAAATTGGACAGTAAGGCAAACATAATTTTGGACATATTTTGCCATGCCAAGTGATTCTTGTAGTATTCACATTACATGATCACATCAGTCTTCCTATCAGCAAGTTATACAAACAAACTGCACTGTTTGATTTGCGAATGTAACAGAGGGCACTTAGAATATTTAGTGTCCCTCATTACACTCACCATGACTCAAAGTACTGTATATTATTTTTGGAAACATGCTATTAATAAAGTGGGGATTAATTAAATGTTCCAGGATTACACTGATATTTAAATATATGGTCTTCTATTTGAACATTTTTTTTGTAAATCAAGTATTAGTGCATGAATTAAAATTTAGTACATGTGCAGGGTTTGCTCTACCATTTTATCAAAATTAGCTTACTAGTTAGGACACCAAACTGTTTTACATTTTAAAAATGTTACTAATTGTGATCACTACACATTTTTAGAAAAATCAAGAAACCTCCCCAGGTTCTCATCATGGATCCAGTTCATGAAACAATCGGTCTACCTGGTGGATTCTGTAAATCTCTATGTACTTTGGGCAAGGTATAAAATGTTGGGGTAACTGGGTTCTTATTCCAGATGTACAGTACTTAAACTCATCCTCTAATATCTGATTGTTAAGCAGGGCATTATTTATCAAAATAAATAATTGCTTTTTAAATATCAACATTAGGTTAAATGTGATTTCTTTATACTTTTCAAAGTTGTCCAGGAAGCCTAAAGCTGTTCTCTTTAAAGATAAGCTGGCGCCTTTTGGAAAACTCTGGAAAATACAATATTAAGACACATGTCAGCTTGTATTTCAGCTAGTATTTCATGAACCTTGTACACATTCCTCCTCTCTATTATTTATTTCTGAAGAAATTCCCACAAAAACAGATATTTATCCCTTAGAGTTCATCTGTCTCTGTAGCTTATCCCCTACTTGAAATTATAATGCTCCGTTGTGACATCACAGTCTGTTGCTGTGGGAAAAACTGTGATGTTACAGGCAGAGTATTAAGACATCATGTTGGGAAGAAGCAATAGGAGCTGATGAATCCTCATGAAACAACTATTCTGTTTTTGAAGTAATTTATTTATTTTTATTTTTGCCTTTGGTAACTAGGTAAGGCCCACTAGGCAAAAGTGCCTGTTTTCAGGGGGTGACCAGGGAGTACTGGGGTGGTTATGTGATTTGCTTAGTCACACAGCATGCAAGTGGAGGTTGTGGGAATCAAACCCAAGCCTGCAGAATGTACCAAGTTCATTCATAGCTCATTATTCTAACCTCTAGACTATACTGCCAGCCCTAAATTACCTCAGTGATAAGTAATGGGGATAAGAAATATTGAGCTGATGAGAAATATAAGCTGCTTTGTGTCCAGTTATTATGACTTTGAAAGTTCTTCTAGAGGCACCAGTGGCTCTTTCAGTGTTCCCTGTCCATTATCTCAATATTTCCCCTCTTATCAGTTCATTTAATTATGATGTCCTTATAATTCGCTAGCTCCCTCAATGCTGATTTTTCACCCACTGTTAGATTATGTTTTTTTGGGCTACATTGCCATTATTGATTAGCTCCTCTACCTGTTTTAATACAACTTTCTTAAAGCAATTAATGATGTTGTTATCCTGGCTAGGGACAGAATACAGATTTCTCCTTAAATAACATTTTTCTCTGCAACAATACTGTAAGTCACTGCCTGAGATATCCTGAATATGGCTTGTTACACTGAAGTTCTGTATATCTGACAGATTTTCCAGTTCTTCATATTCCATTTCATCGAGCAGATTTACAAGAGTTCTAGGTTTAAATCCCTCAACAACCCCCGAGATCCCTCATTAACATGGATCATAGCTCTCATGACATAGTCCAAATTCACTCCACTCTCATTTTGTTCAACACCTATGGCAGGGTATCCCCGTAGTTGTGGATCTGGTTTTGTTATAAAATTAATAGTCAAGTTTCACTTTCCTGAAGAACTTATGTCAGTGCATGAGGATTTGAAATTGATTGGAGGTAGTGGTAGGCACAGACATGAGCCCTTTCTAAAATACTGATTTTTCCATCTTCTGTTGGTGTCTTTTTCGAAAGATTTATTATTTGTAGCTCCTCGTTTTCTTCCCCCTGAGCTCTTGTTGTGTGTTTAATTCTTCATTTGCCTGTTATTTTCCCTCAACTTGTCTTTCATTTCCTTTTGCTTGTTGTTTCCCTTGTTTTTTCTGTCCTAAAAATAAACTCTGTTGATTCTGTTGTTTCCAACTTTGTCAGCATTATCAGAGGGTTTAGTTGTTTAATTCTTTTCATCTCCAGGTTCCCTTGTTGCAGATTTGTCACTATTTCTGCTCTTTGGATGGTTGAATCTACATTTGAGCACCCTCTGCTATGAAACTGTTTGGATCCCAAATCAAACACTTGATTACTGTCATAGTCTCATTGATAATGAATTAGTTTAATTTGTTTTCATTCCACTAGTTCATTTTCATATTTTTTTAACTTGGCTTGCAGTCTTAATACCAATTTTTTTAAATCCTTATTGGCTTTCCGTTTATACAGTTTCACTTTTAATTCCTTCATCTCCTCTGACACTCTTTTATGTTTCTCCCCATCATATTTAATCAGTAAATCTCCTTTGTAGTGTGACCCTAGATATGGTGTTACTAATTTCCCCTTTTTGCTTTACTTTTAACTCTTTGTAGCCTTACCCTAAATAGGTTGTTTCCTCTTTTCCACAAAACAGGCAGATACTCATTGTACAGACTCTTACCTACCTGCCATTACCCCCTTACCTTCTTCCAGTACACTTTTACACAGGAAGCAGTAAGTAAACAGGTTCTTTAGCTTACATTACTTAACCAACACGTAAGGTATACCTCACACAGCTACAAGATCCACTCCCAACCATCCCCTTACCAAAGATGGTAGCTGATGAATCAAGTTATAGAACAGATTCCTCCTCACCACCGTCCCTTCTACAGATGCAAGATAAACCCTCTGCCAACCTTCCATACATGCCAACCTATTCTCCTTTACTGTTACTCCTGTTTACCAAGAAACTGATTTGTATTGAGTGTTTTTACATTTGATAGATAATCATCAAGACCAAACTAATGCACTGTGCAATGGCATTCTTGACATCTAAGATTTGTTTACTGTCTGAACTCTTCAGTATAGCAGTCTAAATGAATATGTACCTTAACTTCTGTGTCTACATTTGTAAAAGTTGAAAAAGCAATAAAAAAAAGATTAACTGTACAAAAAAAAAATTTACTGAACCAGCAGAGTTCCCTGCATGCCTGCGGATGCTGCAAACACCTTAGAAGCCAATCTTGTTCTACCCCTGTCCTGTTCTACTTGCATGCTGGGAGATGCTGGAAGTAATACCTTTTGTGTAGGCCTTTCTCCTTCCTGGATACTTCTGATTGACTTAGGGAGGTCACATGCTTGTCCTGCACCCTCCCTTCAGCTATCCCCAGGATCTCTGCCTCTAGTTCCCCTGACTGATGCCCTGCTAGTTCTGGTGATCTGAAACTGCAGCAAAAGTGAGTAGTATTTTTTGGAAAACTAGCATTATTTGTAAATTTCTTACCTAGCTTTCAGGTGTGCTGTTCCCTCTCTCCTTCTGAGCACCTTCTATCTGTGTTTTCTTCCTTATATTACCCACCTTTCTCCTTGCATGATGCTTTCAATTGGCTAAGGGAGGTCATGTGCTTGTCATGCACCATCCCTTCAGGATCTCCAAGATGTCCACCTCTGGTTTCCCATGAACTCTATCCTGCTAGCTCCCATCACCTGAAACTGCAGCAAAATCGAGTAGCTTTTTTTATGCTAAATAGTGTGACCTGTACACTTCTTACCAAGCTTGCAAATAAATATTACATCTTTGCAGCACATCTGATCTCCCCCAGCATGTGAGAACTGGTAGTGTCAGTTTTCTAAAAGTTTGACACTCTGGGATATTTCTAACATCCTGGGAACTTGGTGGTGCCCTTGCACATCCCCTGTAGCAAGTTAGTCAGTGAGGTCACAAAGTGATGGACAAGTAATCACAATGCAGAAAGTTTAATGAGTGGCTCCCACAGCAACATATCAATTCAAAGATGTATCAGCTTTTCTTTCTTAAGAAATACAGTTTTCTTGCTTGATAACTCTTTTTACTTACATAGATACATAGACGCTGTCAGCAGATAAGGGCCTATGGCCCACCCAGTCTACTCATATAATACCGCTAACATTTTGTTCCTTATGCTAGCAGCTTAATGAAGAATGTGGTTCTAATTTACAACAAAATCATTCTGTTTTTTACAGTTTTGTATTAGGTATATTTTCTGTTAGCACATTCATTCTCAATTTTAACACATTTCAATTGTATTTACATTGTTAACATTACATGAAGACCCTGTGAACACTCACCAAAGCGAAGCAGGTCAGGCAACTAATTCTATGGAGCTATGCTCCCTGCTGCCACTCTATAAATGTGTGCTGACTTAACACTGCGCTCCATGCCTCTTAAACTCCAGCATCAAAGTACATATCTCTAGGCTGGTCCAGTGGTGCTGAGGGATGAGGCCCTGGATGCCACACCTCACACCACGCCGGCGACCCGGGTTCGGGAATGAACTTGGGTCACGGGGGGTCAGAGGGGCGGAGAATGATTCAGTGTTCCAGCAGATGCTCTCCTCCTCCAGGGGTGGGTTCCTGGGGTGCTTTGAGCACCCAACGCATTGGTGCCTGTTGAAGCATAGGCATTGGGGCACAGGTGGTTCTTCAGAACCAGAAATGGAAGGATGTTGTGGACTCTTGGCAACAACATGCATTAGCACGCTGTCTGCCTGGACATCAGTCCTGCGTGCCAACATCCTCAGATGTAGTGGGACTTAAGGGAGTAATGGAAAAACACCCCGCCGGGCCGCCAAGATGACTTAATTAACCTTATCTCCTGATCACCTACCATGGCAGACCCCAATGTGCAGGCACTCCAGAGGGAAGGTAAGGACACAGGAGTATACCTGACACTCTAGGGGCAGACTCTGTGGGACGGTCACTGGGAATGGTCAAGTCTGAAGGAGTGAGGGCTAGTGGGTAGTAAGATGGGATAAAAATAAAGTAAAAAAAAAAAGTACAAATCTCCAAGGTCATCATGCAAATGTGCATGTGACATCAAATGTCATTGAGCCAGATTATGCATTCTGCCTCAGAACAGGCATGGCTGGAGGTGAGGATGGTGATGTCAGTTCCATCAGTTAGGAGCTGAGCAAGATGCCAAGAAGCTGCCCAGCGGGTCAAGTGGTGGAAGACACAAATTCTATCGTGGAACAATTTTAGTTGTTAAGCTCCTGTCTTTTTTTCCCCTTTCTGTGAAGAACTGCTGATTATGGGATGTACGGATTAGAAGCGGTCACAGAACTTAAATGAAAGCCTTGTGTGTATGAGTACGGTATTGCCACTCTGCTTCCGTTTTTTTTTCAGCACCCTTATTTTTGTCTCAGCATGGAAAGCAGTGCATCTTCCAGTATTTTTCTTTTGGAGTCTGCAAGTTGACAATCGCTACGACTGATACTAGTGTGGTGGTAACTCACGAGCCAGATACCAGACACCAATCTTTGTTGAGTTCGCTGAGGTGTGTCCAAATAGATTCGTGAGTAAAAGAAATTACGTGACAGCATGTAAGATACAAGCTCCAAGAAAATGGTAAGCATCGTATTACATTATTTCTGAGAGGTGTTGAAGTAGCGGCACACCATTCTGCTACCCAATTTGCCTGAATTAAACAACGAATGCTGTTCCCTGTCATCACTTACTGAGATCCCTGATAAAATACAAAAGAGCCAAAAGCATCAGGTAAAATCTCATTCTTTTTTAAACAAAAGGAAGTCACGGTGGAAAGTGGGGAAGTAATGCCCTTCAAAAAAGCGAACCTGAGAAATCTTGAGGCAGCTTAATGCTCATCTTATGTGGAAACTCAAGTGGATAGTAATGTTAATGGCACCAGTAAACGTGTGGCAGAAAAATCTCTAGATGTTAAGCAGGGGCCAGAAAATATGAAAAAAACTGGAGGTCAGCCCTAAAGAACCAATAGTTCATTCCACTGAGCAAGATACACATACCTCTTCAATATTCCAGGAAGATTCTCTGGGTATTAAACAGGCTGTTGCAACATTAAAAGAAGAAATGCTAAAAGCCTTGGGTGAAATCAGTATATTTATTAAGGGGGTATCCAACTCAATAAATTCACTCTCAGATAAACTATCAGGACTAACAATAAGAACACAAGAATTAGAAAACAGAGTTTCACAAATTGAGAATATAAAAGGCCCTGTTTTGAAAACTCAAACATTACATGATAAGCAGTTGCAAAATCTGGTACAGAAAGTGGCTGAACTAGAAGACTGATCAAGGAGGAGTAATATATGGAAATGGAATTTCCCTGAAGGTATGGAAGGAACTGGGGATCCACTTTCGTATTTTGAAAAAATGTTAACTGAATCTATGGGAAGACAATATCCAGAACAGAAAATAGCGTTGGACAGAGCACATAGAATGGCGCCGTGTTCTGGTAATAGTGAACAGAATTACCCAAGGTCTATTCTAGTAAAACCCCATAAATATCAAGACCGGAAAGCCATTCTACAGAAGGCCTGAATGGACAGGTGGTTAAAATTTCAAAATGTGATCTACAGTGTTTTTCAGGATTTGTCCAGTGAGACTATGATGAAACACAAACTGTTCAACCCAGTAAAGAAAAAGTTGTATGAACAGGTATTAGGTTTACAGTGCTATACCCTGCAGAGTTGCGGTTTGTTGTTAATGGAAAACTTTCAACTTACGATGATTATGCGGACACAGAGGAGGCCTTTCATAGGCACTACAGCTCAAAACCACAGAAATCAAGGCCTCATACATCTAGAGCTCAACCATACTGAATGTTTAAAAAATGTGCATGTATAAATGTTTAAGATATGAAAGAGGAAAAGAGGGAAGGAGAGAAAATATGGAAAACCTATGAGTGAGCAGAGCTGAACCACCCCTTCCCATTGGTACTATCCTCGGTACCCCTCCTTTTCTCTCCCTTCCGGCTTTTTTCTTTCACTTGCTAATATAGATGGGAGGGGAGGGAGCAAGGGGAAGAAAAATGAAAAAGATAAGATACAATGCAGAACAAGCATTTGTCAATGCCAAAGTTCATTGCTTGGAATTGATGTTGGTATGCACCGATTGGCAGGACTACAGTTCCCAGCAGAAAGAACAAGTTATACCACCAAATTCACATTCCTGTTGAAATACGGTGAAGTGCATACCTGTTTCCTCAATTTGTGATCTGGCTTTGAAGAGTGACGATGTGTCTGTGGTTCAAAAAAAAAATAAGGGCACTGGAGCCACACCATGGGTTGGGAGGGTGTTATGGTTAGAAATCCTAACACCCTAGGTGTTTGTTGGTATTTACACTACAACTTTTCAACATGGCCTTTTGTGACCCCCACCTCATGAAATCATTTGGGACCTCTGCTCATGAATAGTGGCACTGTGATTTTGTTAATCTGTCCCTAACACTGATTTCCCACAGCAACCACACCATTCTGCACCAGAAGTGCGAAATCACAATTCGGGCAGGATGTGAGAAATTACTGCTGTACCATTCATAAGGAGGTGTGAAGAACAGGCAGCGTTGAACATCTGGAGGAAAATATTAAAAATGTTTGAATGTACGAGTATACCTGAAAACTGCACAAAGCACACTCGTAACAGTCATTTAGTAGAATAATTTCATCAAAATTTCAGCATAGGCATTTTGTGACCTCTACTCATGAACACTGTCACTATGATTTTTTTACTCTGTCCTGAACATTGATTTCCCACAGCGACCACACCATTGTGCCCCAAATGTGAGAAAACACATTTTGGCCAGGATGTGAAACATGACAGCTGTACTGTTTATAAGGAGATGTAAAAAAATGACAATGTTTAAAATCTGGAGTGAAAATATTACAGATTCATGAAGTTACCACCATACATGGAAACTGCACAGTGTACGCTTGTAACACAGTCATTATATGGACTTTTGTCGCCAAATTTTCAACAAAGGTGCTTTGAGACCTCCACTCATGAACAGTGTCATTGTGATCTTTGTAATCTGTCCCAAACACTGATTTCCCACAGCAACCGTTATTCTGCACGGAAGTGCAACAATGCATTTAGCCATGGCGTTGAAAATGACAGCTGTACTTTTCATGAGGAGGTGTAAAAACTTCAATGTTGAAAATCTGGAGTGAAAATATTACAAATTTGTGAAGTTATGAGCGTACATGGAGGTGTGCAATGCACCTTGTGAAACAATAATTTTTGGATTTTTCACCAAATTTGCAACACAGGCTCTTTGGTAACCTACCTCATGAACAGTGGCGACTGTCATTTCATTAATCCATCCCAAAAGGTGATTCTGCATAGTGACCTTGGATTCACCTTTCTGGACCGGTTAATGAAACGACAGTACCACTGTTCATGAGGTGGGCTCTCAAAAAGCCTATGCTGCAAATCTGGTGAAAACAATCCAAGAAATGCCCGAGATATGCACGAAAGTTAAATAAAACCCTATTTATGCCATTATACAGCTTACCGGCATTTCTTCAGTTCGCAGTAAGTTTTGAAGAGTGCAGACATGTTCCCGGTACACTGAAGATCATCATGCCAGTATCCAGAAGTAAGTATGGGCTGGGGGTGAGGGGAGGTGGGTGCTCAGCGGGTGGGCGCAGATTGCAGGGGCCACTGGACTCAATGAGGGACCAGTTTCTATTTTACAGGTTTAAAGGAAAAACTTAACATCACAGGAAGGTTTTCTTTTTTTACAGGGACATTTGGCATGCTGGAGTGGGCTCCCAGTGTGCCACCTGAGTATTTGTGGGGAAGGGGCTGTAGCTGATGGGGGATTGGGCACCTCCCTTGGCACACAACTAATTGGGTGGGCATTATACCGATGGGGAGTTGGCTCCCCCATCGGCAAATTAATTGGGAGGGGCATGCCAACAGGGGGATTGGACATCCCTGACAGTTTGTGCACAGCCACACACAACAAATTGCAGGGGGGAGACATTATGCTGACGAGGCATGGATCCCCCATCAGCAAATAAACTGGGAGGGTGCATGCCAACAGGGGGATTGGGCACCCCGTCTGTTTGTTTATTTGTTTTTTTTTAACTGTGAGGGGAAAGTCCTGTGCTCACGCATTCACACTGCTGTAAGCTACAGCAGTGTGAACGCAAAACCAAGAATGCAATGAAGGAATGCAACTTCAAAGGACTGAGTCATGCCACTATTGGTGTGGCTCCATCATTTGAAAAGTTGTCCTGCTCAGCCCAAACAGCTGAATGTGAGTCATCACCAGTCTGCCTACTGGTTCGCCTGCTGCTGACCTGCCCCTACAAATGGGCTCACCATTAGGCACACCCTGTAAAGCACCTTATAGCAATGAGTTCATCAGTGCCTGCACACCACGACAAACTCAAAATAATAACTGGAATGGCAAGGAAAGGGGATGGAGAATGAGGAAAGGGACACAAAAATTGAAAGCAAAGTTACAGAAGTGCACAGAACTGTGCATTTGAAAAAAAGGGAAAATGGGAAAAGTAAAGGAGAAAAGAGGAAATAATAGTATTATGCATAGGAAAAGTATGACCTGGGAGGTTTTTCTTAGGCACAGCAGGTGATTGTTTGATCATCTCTGCTAATGTTGGTACCCTAAAGGGGATAAACAAGGTTACAGAAAACACCTTCCAGTTGAAGAAATGTAACAGAAAAAAATGTCAGAACTTAAAAATGGAGGGGTGCAGGTTTAGGGGCAACATCAGGAATAACTTCTTTACAGACAGGGTGGTGTAGTCCTGGAACGGGCTGTATAGGGTGGTAGTGGTACAGAATTCTGTGTGAGGGTTCAAGAGGGTGTGGGGGACACACAGACTGCTGTGGAAAACAGGTGGGTTGGGGACTGGGACAGTCCTAGGAATGATAGGCAAACTGGCAGACCAGGTGGTCATGGAGGTCCTTTTCTGCCAACACTTTCCTATGTTCCTATCCACAACAAATACACAGGGATGGTTACATGACAAGATATATCACAGTGGATAGCATGAGGAAGGCCCTTCAGATGCTAAAGACTGATAAGGCACAAGGGCCAGATGGGCTGCATCCAAGGGTTATGAAGGAACTGGCGAATGATCTGGCATCTCCACTGGCTACACTGTTTAACACCTCTCTACAGACAGGATGAGTGCCTCAAGACTGGAAGGTGGATCATGTGGTGCCTATCCACAAAGGGGGATCTAGAGATGAGGTGGGGTATTATAGGATAATCAGCCTAACATCTGTGGTAGGCAAAGTAATGGAGGGCATTATCAAGGAGAGGCATGGGAGGCAGCTGGAAAGGTTGGTGCACCTGGATGACAAACAATATGGTTTTGTCCCAGGGAGGTCATGACTGAGCAACCTCGTGGAGTTTCATGAATGGGTGAGGGGGACGTGGACTGACATAGACAGGTGAACATCCTATACCTTGATTTCAGCAAGGTGTTTAATTCTGTACCCCACAATGGCCTGCTATCAAAGTTGGGGGGATGGTGGTGTGGTGGCCAATTGCTCATGAGCGTAGAAAATTGTCTTACACAGGACAAAAAAACAGAGGCTAGTGATTGGTGGATAGTCTCGCATCACCAGAAGGGTCACTCAGTGGGGTCCCCAATGTTTGTATTGGGGCACTCCTCTTAATCCCTATGTCTCGGATATAGGGAGGGAGATTAGGAGTAGGCTAACCTCTTTGCAGAGATGTGACTTGGAAAGTGGAGCAGTGGCGACAGGGAAAGCAAGAGAGGCAGTCCAAGGGGACCTGGATACCCTAGAAGGGTGATCAAGGAGGTGGGAATTGAAGTTTAATGCTGGGAAATGTAAGGTGCTTCATTTGGGGGTCAGAAATTCAGGCCATGTATACACCCTGTGGGGTGGTAACACTGCAAGACACATCAAGGCGAGAGAAATCTAGAGGTGGTGGTAGCTGTCAAAATGAATAACACTGAAAATTGTAAAAGAACCGCACCAAAAGCAAAGAGGATACTGGGCTGCATAGCAAAGGTGATTACCTCAAGGAGGAGGAAGGTGATCCTCCCTCTGTATAATGCCTTGATGAGGCCGTATCTCGAGTACTGTGTGCAGTTCTGGAGGCCACACCTTAAGAAGGACGTAGCAGTATTGGAGAGGGACCAGAGGAGGGTGACCAGGATGATTCAGGGCACGGGGAGGGGGGAGAGACCCTATTAGGAGAAAATGGAAGAGCTTGGGCTACACAGAGTGAAGGAGAGGAGAGAGAGAGAGAGAGAGGGGGGACATGATAGGGGTCTTCAAATATGTAAAATGAATTAATAAGGGTGGAGCAAAGGAGATGATCATACTAAAGAAGGAGGGAACAACCAGGGGGTAGAAGTGGAAGGTGGAGGGGCAAACTTAGGGGGGGACGTAGGAGACACTACTTCAGTGAGAGGGTGGTGGAGCCATGCACTGCACAGAAGTCTGGTTGAAGAGGTCACAATGGATGGCTTCAAGACGGGGTGGGACAGGTACAAGGGGAAACTGAAGGTGAAGAAGCCTCTCTCTCTCTCTCTCTCTGGGGATGGGGGCCGGAAATGTAAGCACCCATTAGCTGGCTGGCTACCGAGCAGACACGACAGACCATGAGGCCTATTCTGCTGGCTTTTAGTATGTTAGTAAGTCCAGAAAGAGGTTGTCCACCAGCCTACCCTGGGACAAAGCACAAGTCACCTAATAATTAAACTCCTGAAGGGTGGTCTCACACAACTTCCCTGGGAGAAACCCATGCTAAGTGTCATCAAGATGCCTCATCTGCTCCAGCTGACCCACAATCCTTTCCTTTATGATACCCTGCATCACCTTGCACAACACTGATGTCAACCTACTGATCCTGCACTTACCCATCTCTTCTATCGAACCACCCTTATGGATATGAACAACATGGGCCACCCCCCAGTCAGGTGGCACCCATCCTATTGTCAGTAAGCTATTGAAAAGTACAGTCAAGGGGTATTCCAGAACATCTGCTGCTTCCATCAATACCATAACATGGATTTTTTCAGGTCCAACACCTTTCTCAGTCCTCAGAGAACAGAGGGCAACCCTCATCCGATCCTCTGTGATTTCTACCTCCCCATACCCTCCCCTATGCACGTGCTTGTCAATACCCTCACCTGTCACTACAAACATGAAACCCACCCCACTGTGAGCTTGTCTCACAGTTTGTTCACTGTCCCGCATGAGAAGTTGTATTGGCACCATACCACCCATGGTAAAGACTGAGGCAAAGTACTCATTTAATACCTCACCCTGCTCACCCCCTCTTGTGCCAGTCCCTTCACAGTTGTAATCCTGCTGATGTGACCTATCACTTTCCTTCTCTCCCCTTTGTATGTAAAGAACCCCTTGCTAGCATTCCTGATATCCATGGTCAGGTTTTGCTCCATCCTTGTCTTATCCGATCTTGCCACACTTGTGACCCTCCTGGACCTCAGTTCCTAGCTGTCATGCTCCCTTTCTCCCCTCAAGCACTTTAGGCACACAAAGGCAGCCTTTGAATCAGTCACAACCTCCTGGACCTCCCAGGTCCAGAAACACGGTTTTCTGTCTCTACTGTATTTGAGCCTCACTCTTGGACACGTAATGGTTCCATACTACACCACCTTCTGAATGATGTCCCACCTGCTGCCAGCATCCATATCTGGCCTGATCTGGTCCAACTACCCCTTAGGAAACATCCCCATGACTCTGAAGTACAAAACCCTAAATTCAGTGAACACGGTCTTTGTACGGTTTTCCTCCACCCCTAGGTGGAGAAATAAAAGGACAGTGACATGGTTGTTCCATGCCAACTAGTTGCCGACCTCCAAGACCCTAATCTGATCACTGTGAGTTATGACCACATCCACTGTACGGCCCTTACGTAGTTGGCTCCCACACCTGCTGGATTTGTAACGCATCCAGCAAACTATGCTCCCTGTCAACCTGGGACATCATAGTTCCCCAGTCTGCCACAGCCATATTTATGTACCCCAGTACCATAGCAGTACCTTTGACCAACCTACACTGGCCCATAGTATTAGCCACCAGATACTACTCCAACACCTCTGCTAGCATTTGAGGTCTGTACACAACCCCTATTTGTATCCAACCTAAAACACTGCATTTGCAGGGTGACTCAAATCACCTCTACATCCCCCCTCATCCTTCTGCACTCCTGCAATACCAATGCCATTTCTGAATATCACCAGTACCCCAACACCCATCACCACCACCTTATCTTTCATGAACATTGTGTGGCCTTCAAGCTTTAATTCCCAATGCCCACATATCAGTGACTGCTTCCACATTGAGTGCACCCTCGCCTAACATTTCTTGGAGCTCAGGCATCCTGTTACCTAAGATGTTGGTATTGATCAACACCATCTTCCACTCCTTACCCCACCCACATCCACAGCCTATGTGACCCTGTGCAGTTGCCTGCACTGCACCCATGCACATCGCCCTTTGACCATGCACCGTACCATGTTATCCCCTTAGTGGTTCCATGACCTTGCCTTTTAAATGATCATCCTGGAACAGCCCCCTCCTTGTGTCCCTCTTCCCTTTAGAAGTTTAAACACCACCTCTCATGGCTAAATCAAGTGAGTTTCAGTTTCCTAAGTTACCTCAACTCCAACATGAGGTGTAGACTATCTATAGCGTAGAAACCTTTATCCTTACATGTTGCACCACGGTCACCCACAAGCCAATCCCCCCTGGCACCACACCACTCCCTGACCAAGTGGTTCAACACTGTAATTTGCTGCTTGTTCTCCACAGTTGCCCTTGGCAGTGGCATTATTTCATGGAAAGAGTCCAACCATCCGATGGAATGTTAGACCTAGGCAAGTTTCTGAAACATCGCCTGTATCTGAAGTTCACTATCAACAGCTGTCGTTTGTTCCCAGGTGCACCACTAGCTCAGGGGAGATTCCGCATTCCTTAGTCATTTGGTGTACCATGAATTTGGCCTTCAGCACGGACAAAGCATGGGTACATTTGTTCATGAGTACACTGTCTTTACCTTCCCCCTCCCACTGGCTACCCCTCATCATGGAATCCAGTAACAGGACCACCTTCACATCTCCCCCACCACCATTGTCTCCACCAAGGTCCTAATCCCTTCATGCCAGTCCTGGACCTTGTTTCTGCCCCTCCCCAGCCATGTCCCTACTCCCTCCACAACATGGATGTCATGAGCTGCACTCTGTTATGACCTGTCAACGACTTGTGACACACCAGCAGCCATGCCCACCTGGTCCAAACAAACATCTTTCCCTTGTGTGCATTATCCCCACAGATAAGCAGCTAATGCCCCATGCCCTGCCTCTCCTGAGCCTGGCTAAAGCAGCAAGAAGGTCCCCTGCTTACTCACACCCCATGCCCCCTCCCCCCATATATTTATGGCTCTTTCTCCTACCATCCTTCCCCCTCCCTGTCTACCCTCACCCCTTTCTTCCTCCACCCCTCATATGTTCCCCTCATTCTTCTCTTCTTCTGGTCATAGCGGGTAAATGCACTTTGTTACTGTAATGACTGACCCAAGTCTGCCTCCTCTTGCCCCCACACCTTAATGTTATAGTGGTGTTCAGTGCTGCTCTGAGTGGCTGCTGTCCTCTGTTCAGCAAATGGTGAACTGACAACAGCAGAAATTCATTCCACAGCCAGTAACTAAATGTTAAGTCACATAAAAAGATTACACACATACCGATCACAAGGCAGAAACCACTCATTGCCTGTAAGTGACACCAAAGTTACACGGTAAGAAGTGGTTAACTGCACAAGTCAATTACCACAATCTAAAGCTGGTATGTGCATGTCAAACTATCTGTGAACACTCCAACTGCACTGTGACTGCAATATGTACCCACAGGTCAGCTGGTGTTGAGCTAAACTGAACAGCCTTGAAATACTTGCAGATACACAGCAATGCATTGCCAGCAGTGGAGCAGAAATACATATAACTGACTGTGACCATTCCATTGAAGTGTACTGGCATTATCATTCTGCAAATGAATACAAAGAACAGTAAATGAAGGAACAGAAGCAGCAGCAGGCACCTCTACCCCCCCACCACATGGCACGTACTTTCACATCACACGAGCACCATGTGAAGTGATACACACCTTGAGACACACCATGAGCTGTGGCAAACTATCATAACATAAAAGGACTGCAAGCTCCTACTGTGGCCAACCTAGACCTCAGGGCACAGGACAACAGTCAACACTTGCACACCCATGACTACGTCCCTGACGCTCACCGCAGTAATGAAACATTGCCTGCTGATCATGAAAAAATGCCGACATGAAATGAGGTCCATATAATTACCTATTGGGAGCAGGTTCGGGTGGATGAGGGTACCTATAGCAGGTGCAAATGGTAGTCAAGGCCAGGTGAACTACAAAGGGATCAAGGCAGGCAACATGGAACTGTGGATGCTGTGAGATGCAGTGCAAGCCATCTAGCTTATCCCCAAGATGATGTGACGCCTCCTGGCAACATAGTGATTCCTGCACTGTAGGCATCAAGGTACAGTTGCCGCATGTACACCACAGTAAATATGTTAGTCTGTCCAGCATGGACTGGTCATGGTCATGATCAGCAGAAATTGACCCATCAGCTGTGATACCTGCAGACTGTGAAGCCCTACTGCTTCTCCTCGGCTCAAACATGTAAGGCTGTATTCCAGAGCTGACAGTAAGATTCAACATTTCATATAGCACATCCGAAGTCCCACTATCACTACCCGTGTCACTTTCATTATCACTATCACTGTGGGACTCATAATGTGTGGCAATTATATCACTAGGACCACCTGTTGCCATTATGCAAACGCTTCAGTCAGTGAATAGCTAAAGTGAAGTGTGAAAAATTTGTCCAGATTATTGTCACCTGCAAACTTGATTCTACACTGCTCCATTTCACAATAACGTGGTCACAGGCTCATTCCAGAATAGTCATTCAGTCCAAAAGAAACAGTTTATGGCTGCTGAAACACAATCAAATTAGCAGCAACAAGCACACACAATAATGCGTGACAGCAGACCGATTATCAGCAAAAAACAATAATTTGGGAACACGTTAAATTTCCTTCAGGAAGTACAGACGAGGAAGTGCTGCACAAGAACGCGCGTGAGTGCTACCTCCAGAGTAACACAGCGAGACTGTTTCACTGGTGAACGTGCGGTACAGACTTGACTGACCTATCGGTAAGCAACCACTGGTACACAGGATCGAGCACTGTCGGCTCATTTGCATAATAGTTGCGGCAACAACCGCTCTGACCGAAGACATGGCTCCACAGTATAGCGGGGGGGGCTGGGGCAATTCAAAATGAAAGAACAACTGAAAACTGCAGGGAAAGAAACGTGCACAACTACAGCAGGTAAGCAAGTACAGAAACACTTTCTGAGATTATGGCTGCTTTCCTTTAATTACATTAATTTTATTTTGGAACAAGTTTTATTCTGTAACTAGGTACCAGCAACAAGATGATTGTAAATAGGGCTTTTGTCCCAACTGTCTTTATCCTGTATAACAATGAGGATTTGTAGCTATCTTTTTTATATATTTCCCCACAACAGTTTGTACTAGAGTCACTTATGAATTCTCAAGGAATGGCAGACATTACAGACAAGATTAACAGAGACAGATAGTCACCTTCTATGCAACAGGGAGCTTACAAATATAAATACTAATGCTGTGACACATGGCTGTGCAGTTTGTCACTCCTTCAGAGTCAAAGTATACAGTATATATCACTGGTAATAAAGGCCAGAGCCATAGACAGGCTGGCATATGCATGATTATCATGTTCAGATTAATCCACCAGGGTCAAGTGCTGTGTGTAAGATTTCAGTTTACTGCATGAAAAACTGCAAAAATGATGATTAGATTACATAGAGTTCCAGTATTATCTTCCAAGGTACAGTATCCCAATATGATATTGCATCTGAAGTTGATGGATTGCACTGTAACCAGAATGCAGATCTCTGCAACCGCCTGATGCTACTCTTCAGCCCATGGCATCTTCATCTTCAGACCCTGACCACCTCTGTTAACACATGCAGAGTACTGTATGGGCCGGGGCAACTCATGGCTGGAGAAGGCCTTGACACTAGTCTTACAATTGGAGGGAAGCCCAGGATGGTCAGAGAGTGGATCCCCTACCCCATGTGAGTTAGGTATCATGAAATATACTTGCCTGCTGGGACTGATGTATCATCTTTATAAGTGAATTAATTTTTTCTTTACAGGAATGCAGCCGACATCCTGCCCAGCCTTCTGAGAGACTACTGGTTGATTGGGATGAATCACTACTGGGAAGCCTATTTGGGGGCCTCAAATATTTTCTGCACTCATGGTGATGGGTAACTTAGAACTTACACAAGTGGTACCTGTCATGTAGCCTATATGCATTCCTGGAGGCCTCAACAGAGCCTAATGTACATTATGCTGTGGATGACTGTAGACTGAAGCTGGACTTTCCCCACTGATGGACTCTAACCAAACCAGTCATGTAGGTTGGAGGATACTGTCACTTCGCCTTCTGCAGGTAGTGGTGTGCAGACTGTGGATGTGCAAAAGCCTCTACAGCTGCTGAAAGGACTTTCCCATGTCTTTGCCCTTCCTATGAACTCATGTGTTGGTTCTTAAAGGGATCTGTGGCTCAGTTCCATAGCCTGCACTTACTCTCAGGATTAGGAATGGGAACAGTGGTAAATACATGTTAGAACAGAATAATTCCAGTATAAAGCAAACTAAGGCAAATTTAACCTGCTGAAGATAAGCTCATCATTGACATTCACCTCTGGGGTGCTCTGGAATGTCACATTGGCAGCATTTTTCTTGTTCATTATTGTTAAGTAGGGATGATCACATGATAGTAAGATTACTGTATAGTATGCTTATTATCAAAAAAAAAGGTCAGCTACTCCTTTTATTAGAGTAAATTTGGAGGAGCCACACAGATGGGTATATGAGCCTGATTGCTGAATGTTCCCCCAGTGGGACGCCAGTTGCACATTGTCTTTACAGTTTGAACACTGTGAATCTATCACTGCCGCCACATCTTATTACTTTGTTCACAAATCTGATGCATTACACTATCTCCATTAAAGTGTCTAGTGTATGGAGTGTAAATTAACAATCACAGCTACTGACTTGTTCTGAACAGGTATGAAAATCAAAGAGGCAAATCAGGACTGAGGGAGGGTAAAATATGCATAAGAGGAGTGGCCTGGGAGAGAGACATTGAGCATGAAAATACCAGGTGTGTAAAAGTGATCCTACAGGTATTCTATCTGGGTTATCCTGAGAGAAGAATGGTGTCTGTATAAGAAACAATGTCAGAGGCACTAGTGGGGAATTAGAAAAGTAAATCCTACAGCAAAAGGGAAAGTGGGAGTAAATGGGAATAATTGAAAGAGGATATGAAGAACTGAGATGGGACAGTTTAGAAGGGGGAATGGCCTAATATGATGCAACATGTGTGGTTCAGTCTTCTTCATGAAGTTTACTGGAGGCAGCAATGTTGACTTGTGTGCAGCAGGTTTGCAGTACTCACTGCTGAAATGATTGTGGTAAGTGCTGAACTAAGCCTTCTCTGGGTCCTAGTAGTCACTGGTGCAGGCAGACATAATGCATCTTTCCAAATGGACACCTATTGTCCACACTTGGGGGGGTGGACTGTCACCAACAAGGAAGGGTGGGGAAGACAGCTCCGTGGGAGTGGGGTCTCTGAAGCAGAAACAGCAAGCATATTCACCTCATTGTGGCACTCAGTTGGTCCAATCTACCCAGCAAGGAGACAGGAACTTGTGGCTGCCTAAGAGGCCAGGTCTGACACAGGAGTACACCTGTGATGTAATAGGGTTCCAAGAAGAAGAAAGGGGCTAAGAAAGTGCTTTTGATAGCAGACTCAATTATAAAGGGAGAGAGAAGGGGTGGTCAGGACAGGGGGCAGGGAGGAGGTTCAGAATAGCTTTAGAACAAAGTCAGTGGGACCTTCGATCTGATAGCAGCCTCTTAGACTTTTCAGAGGCCCTGTCAGTTTGGGTCATGGGAAGGGGAGGAGTTTTCTGACCACTGACTTTGACATATGGCAGAAGGAGTGGTGCAGGTAGGCAGAACAGGGTACCTGGGTGATTGGTGGTCTGTCTTGGAGGGATAGAAGGCTCTTCAATTTAGGTGGCCTTCTCCCTGTGGTGAAGGTACCAGAACTCTAGTGCTCAAATTTAAAGAGCACACTAAGGCATCTTTAAATTAGCAGGGGGGCAGAGTAGCTGTGGGCTGATGCACCTACCCAAATGTGTGTGCATACAGGGGGGATGTAGGGAGACGTGGTAGGAGAGGGGGATCCCGGTGGAACCAGGACAGAGGTGGGAGGATGGTGACAAGGACAATGCTTGAAAACAGATCATTGAAGGAGAGGAAGGAGCATGACCAAATGTAAGGGGAAGTAAGCATCCCTGAGGGCTATGTGCATGAATGGCAAGAGCTTGGAAAGTAAGACCAGTGATCTGGAGGAAATGTGGCAGATGCACACTTGGTCATGGTGGTGATCACTGAAATGTAGATTACTGAGTACGATGACTGGGACATGACAATACCAGGATACATAGTATTAAGGAGAGACTGAAAGAGGCAGAGGGTGGTATTACATGAAAGGGAGAGTATAAATGTCACACGGATCAAGGAAATGGGATAAGGAGTGTGCACTGAGACAACATAGGTACAGGTTGTGATGGACAAAAAGAAGCATCAGGCTAGGGGTGGTATATAAGCCACTACCTCAAATAGAGGAAGTGCATTGGGAGCTGCAAGATGAGATTTAAAGGGCAACAAGACAGGGGAAGTGCTGCTTTTGGCTGACTTCAACATGCCTGAAATGGATTGGAGGGTCCCAGCAGCAGCAAGTGTCAGGAGTCAGGTTCTGGTGAAGGTCTTTCAGGAATCATTCCTGGTACAAAGGGTTGAGAAGCCCACAAGAGGGGCAGTCCTTATGAACTGGGACAGTATAGGGGAGATCGCAGTGCTGGACTCACTGGGAGTTAGGGACTAGCAGAAAGTATGGCTTAATATCAGTGTTGATGTGGGAAAGAACCAATCCAAGACAAAGGCGCTGTATTTTACAAAGGCTGATTTTAATAGGATGAGGGAGCTGTTGAAGGGAAAACTTGATAGAGAACTAGGGGCAGAAGGGTGGAAGCAAAGTGGGAAGTGATAACATACTGTATGGGATAAAATACATCACAATCCTCTGTGCTAGGGTAATAAGGAAGAATAAAAGGGATGAGTAACTTAGAACATAGAAACATAGAATTGGATGGCAGACAAGGATCGCTTGACCAACCCAGTCTGCCCATTTTCCCTACCTACTGTAATACCATAGACCCTACTTGATCTCTGACTAAGCCCTCACTTCCCTAATGACTACGGTTCCCTTCTGACTATAAAATGTATTCTTGAATCCAGCCACAGCTTTCACCCCCACCATTTCCTCTGGATGGCTGTTCCAGGCATCCACTACTCTCTCTGTGAAGAAGTGCTTCCTTACGTTTCCCCTGAGTCTACCCCCCTCCAGCTTCATAGCATGTCCCCTTGTTCTTGGGCATCTTTTTTTCTGAAAAATGCTTCCCTCTTGTACCTTATTTATACCCATGACTCATTTTTGAAAGTCTCTATCATATCCCCCCTTTCCCATCTTTCTTCCAGGGTACACGTATTGAGGTCCTTTAATCTCTCCTCCAGTGGTTTCTGGTGCAGACCCTGCACAATTTTTGTTGCCCTCCTCTGGGCTGCGTCTATACTGTCCATGTCCTTCCAGAGATGTGGTTTTCAGAACTGGACACAGTACTCCAGGTGAGGTCTCACCAATGATTTATACAGTGGTATCACCTCCTCCCTCTTTCTGCTACTGATATCCCTACCTATGCACCCTAGCATCCCACTGGCTGTCTCCACAGCCTTGTCATGCTGTTTGGCCACCTTTAATTCATCAGACATGATTACCCCCAGGTCTGTTTCCTGCTTGATGATTGTTAGTACCACTCCCCCAATCTTGTACTCCGATCCTGGGTTTCAATCTCCTAAGTGCATGATTTTGCACTTATTCGCATTGAAACTTAGTTACCATATTCTTGACCACTCTTCAAGCTTTCTTAGATCCCTATTCATTTTTTCCACACACACACACATCAAGTGTCTACCCTATTGCAGAGTTTAATGTCATCTGCAAAATGGCACACCTTCACTTCTAGTCCCTCTGTAATGTCACTAATAAATACATTAAAGAGGACATGTCTCAGTACTGATCCTTGTGGCACCTCACTGGTCACCCTCCCGTCCCCGGAGTGAACTCTGTTTACCACCACCCTCTGACACTTTTGGCCTCACTCCCAGGCTGCTCGGCTTGTTTACTAGTCTCTGTGTGGAACGGTGTGGAAGACCTTACTGAAATCTAGGTCGACCACATCCACTGCTCCACCCTGATCTACTTCCAAAGGTCATCCCATCAAAAAATCTATCAGATTTGTTTGAAGTGACCTCCCCCTGGTGAATCCATGCTGCCTCAGACTCTGTAAGTTGCTGGTATCAAGATATTCTGCAATCCTTTCCTTCAGCAGTGATTCCTTTAATTTCCCCAACACAGAGGTCAGGCTGACTGGCCTGTAAATTCCAACTACCTCCTTGCTACCTACGTTTGTGAAGTGGGACTGCATCTGCTCTCCTCCAGTCCTCCGGTATCACTCCTATCTCCACTGAGTGATTGAACGGGACTGTCAAATGTGCAACAAGCACCTCTCTGAGCTCCTTCAATATCCTTGGATGTATCCTGTCTGGCCCCATTGCCTTGTCCACTTTCAGATTTGTGTCTTCCTTCAGGACTCCCTCCTCTGTAAATGGACTAGTGTCCACCTCCATTCCTTTGATGCTCCTGTCATTTAACTATGGTCCCTCACCTTCCCCTTCCTTCATGGACACTAAACAAAAATATTTGCTCAGGATGCCTGCTTTTTCCTGGTCCCACTCCACACACTCCTCTCTTCCCCTCTTTAGCCTTACAATACCTCTCCTAGTTTTTCTATTTCACTTACATATCTGCAAAATGTCTTATCCCCTTTCTTTACTGCCTGTGCTATTTTCTCCTCTGTTTGCACCTTTGCGCTTCTGACTGCTTTCCATGCCTCCCTCTGCAACTCATGGTATACCTCCCTATAGTTCTCCCTCTGTGTCTCCTTATACTTACTGAATGCTGACTTTTTTGTCCTTACCTTCCCTGGCACCTCTTTTGAGAATCATAGTGGTCTTTTTTACCTCTTGCTTTTGCTTACTTGCCTGATGCAGAGATTTGTTGCCTTCCCTATGGCCCCTTTTAGTGTTGCCCACTATTCCACAACTTCACACATGTTCTCCCCACCAGTGAATCCCTGAGGCATTCCCCCATCTTTGTAAAGTCAGCCCTCCTGAAGCCCAAGACCCTAACCTTAGTGTGGTTCAATTCTGGCTCAGTAGTTATATTGAACCACACCATACAGTGATCACTGAACCCCATGTTTTCATCCACTTTTCCATCTTCAATGCTATACCCATTGGTGGGTACCAGGTCCAACACTGTTCCCTCACAAGTGGGCTCCCTAATTAGTTGCCTGAGGAATGCCCCCTCCAGGGAGTTCAGGATATCCCTACTCCAAGTTGGAGCTGCAGCTGGGATGCTCCAATCCATATCCAGCAGACTGAAGTTCCCCACCAGCAGCACCTCCCCCCCAACACCATCATCTGGATGGCTTCCACCAGTATTGTACAGTATCCATCTCCCCCTCCTGTCCTGGAGGTCTGTAGATTATGCCAGTGTGGTAAGTTTTTTTCATTTCCTGTCTCTTTGGTAACCCACAATGCCTCTGCCCCTCCCCGTATTCCCTGTGTCTCCATTTACAAAAGACTCTTGCCTAATTGCCATTCAAGGAAATTGCACCTCAGGGTGTTCTGCCTAAAACCCCAGCCTGGGATCAGGGTCTATTTTGAACTGTTCCTGCCAGAACGATGGAGCTGTGGTCTGTCTTTAGCCGAGAAGCTCCTGCCCTAGCTGCTGCCTACCAAGCAGTCCAGAGGATTTCACCAGAGTGATCAGAGGCCAAGGACATCCTTCTCACCTGTAATGTTTTAGCTAAGTAAAATTTTGCCACCAGGAGAATTGCAAATGGTTGCTGTTGTTCCAAGTTGCTTTGCCTTGTGTTATTTCTTCATCTAGGGCCCCCACACTAGCCACCCTGTGGAATCACAGGCCAAAAGACATTGGGACAGGTCTGGTACCAGATGGGTGGAAGCCCGAGGGAAGTTGCATTGGGTGTTAATGATTATATTACTGGTATAGTTACTGGTGTTAGAAAGTGTTGTTTAAGTGCCTAACATGACCTTATTTTCTTGCAGCCAAAATTGGCAGTCCTATTCCCTCCAGTAATAAATACTTGTTGTGCTTGACGTGATTTCTGTCTCCATGACGGTTTTTAGATACTGTATATTATTGGGAATTGTCTGAAAGGGGAAATATTGTTCCTGAGGAATAGGGGATGGTCGCTGGTTATTTTTCCCAAGTGCCCAGGTGAAGACACCACACTACCGAAGGTTTAACAGTTAGGGCCCTGTCTCACAAGGACCCAGGCAAGCCCCCTCAAGCTGTCATGAGGGCCCCAGAGCCAGTACTCAGGACTGGCAGACAACCCACCCTACATAATGGAGGCTTACCACTGGGATCCTCTCATGCCCCAAAAGATAGCCATGGGTTCTGCATGGAGTCAGGAAGTGGTGTTGGGGCAGACCCCAACCAGTCTGCAAGCAAAAATGGCATTCCAAGAATTGGAGGATTGGTGCCAGGGATAAGGGTTAGACTGGAAAAAAAGCAATTTTATTAAAGGGAATACCAGAATGTTTTGACAAATTAAATGTGATTGATATGTTATATGAATGGGAGTGTTGTGTCAATTTAAAAATACAAGGTTGGAGGTATGACCACTCTAGTGATAGTCTGAGTGCCCTGGTAAAGAGCGGATCTGTGATTGATTTTGCCAATGAGCCCCCAGCTTTCACCCCCAGGGGTTCCTAGGTCCCATGGACAGTGGTCACACATGCAAGAATCCCAGAGCCTTTGGAAATGGGAGTAGACACTAATGATTTTAGGACTAAAGTGAATTTATGGATACAATCTGAAGGTAAAATGTTTAGTGACTTGAAAAACATATATGAAGCTAACAATGTAGAGTTAAATGAAAAGCCCCCTGCTTGGGTAACTGCATGGACCTCGGGCTATGGGAAGGGATCCTACCCCCAATTGAAAACATTTTTTTTGGGGGGGAACCTGTGCCCCCGGTGGTGGATGAGTTTGAGATGTGTTTGGATCAAGTGACCCCAGTGGTCCAGGACCCTGACTTCCCTGAGGCTGAAAAAAGGGAAGGGTATGGAAAGTTTGATGAGTCCTGCTATGGATGGCATTGCCACTTTGCAGGCCACCCACCCAAAGGCTGATGCCCCAAATGTACCTGAGCACCTTGGAAGAGATATTTGGGAGTACTGATAGTGGAGCTAGGGTAATGAGAAAATTACAAACTACCATACAGAATAAGGGAGAGAAACTATATGAGCATCTAATGAGGCTATAGCAGCTAATTCAAAAAGCGTATAGGAAATGAGCTATTTTAGATTGAGCAGATCCTGGAAGGGGCTTTTCATTCTGAAATGTTACTACTGAAGCTAAGATTGGAGGACAGACTCTAACCCCTTCCTCCTATAGGGACCTGATGTTGGAGGTCCAAGAAAAGGAGGACCAGGCTCCTGAACCCACTCAAACAGTTGCCCCAGCTTGCATGATAGAGACTGCCATAGATTGCCCCCTGTGTGGACCAAGAACCAAAAGCGATTAAATTGTTGCACCATCAGGTGCAGATGTTGAGTGAACAGGTGTCTAAACTGCAGACCTCTCGAGCTAGTGGGTCTGAACAAGGGCAGGTGCCACGCACACAGAGTGACAATCCCCCTGTTCAAACTGAGGCCAGAGGTAACTTCTTTTGTCACCACTGTAGTGAGGAAGGGCACATAAAGTGCTATTGCAGAGCCCATGAGAACCTCCACTCTGGTGGTACAGAAACTTATGCAAAGACAAAATGTGTTGGGAAATGCCAGCAGGACCCAGTGAAGCGGTGAACTGGGCCCCCTAAGCAAGATTGTGCCACAAAGTCTACAAATGTGTTTACCCATGGGTCCCTTGAGATCCCCCTGGCCTGGTTGGCCCCTCAGCTAAGATCTGGGCCAAAGTCGAGGGGGTGGCCTGTGAGGTGTTGCTTGACAGCAGCTCCCAAGTGACTGTGGTATTTGAGTCTTGGTACAGGCTGCACCCCAGGCATCTCCTTGTGAGACCACATGAAGGGCTGGCTGTGTGGGGGGAGTGAGTAATCAGCCGTATCCTTATTTGGGGATATTTTTTGTTTATTGTTTATTGTAAAATCTAGGAATTAATACCTTTGAGCCAAGGCTCTTTTACAAAGGTTCCGAGTCAAAACATTTACAGAACAGACAAAGGAACAGAGTTGCACAAATAGTTAAAAATATTGATATAACTGTACAGCAAGTAATAACTTAAGCACTATCATCAGTATCGAGGTCACATGAGGGGTGAAAGATATGAGAGGGAGGTGATAGGCAGCATAGGAATTACCGGTGGAGTAAAGAAGAAAAGACAAACAGAGAGAAAAAAAAAGGTGGAGGGTGAGGAGGACAGGAGCAGACCTTAGTAGGGGATGAGGACCCATTACTAGGCCATTGTCAAGTAGAAGGGCAAGGAGGAGGAGAGAGAATAGATTATGAGATTAACAGATACAGTCACAGGAGTTTGTGGTGGCTAGGTGAGAGAATAGTCTGGATTTAAAAACTCCTAACGAGCAAGAGGCAGTAATAGAGGTGCTGAGGGTATTTAGCCAGTTGGGGGCATGAGAGGCAAAAGGTCATTGACCATGTGTGGTCCGACAGTGGGGGACCTGCAGAAGCTGGGTTTCTGATCTTCTCGTGGATCTGCATACCTGGGTTCTGACATAGCAGGCCTTGTATGCAGGGAGGGTGAGGCCCATGATGGATTTCTTGGCCATTAGGCAGGTGAGGAACTTGAACCGGTTTGATAGCTGTAGCCACCCAGTATCAGCATAGAGTTCACAGGTATGAGTAAGTCGATGAGCACCAGTGAGCAGCCGACATGCCTTGTTTAGGAGGTTGTGACCCGCTTCAATGTACTTGAGGGGCGGACCCATAAATAATTAAACCATAGTCGATGACTGAGATGATCGAGGATTGAATAGCTAGCTTCAGCGCTGGATGGGAGAAAAGTTGTCTGTTACAGTAGAGTATTCCGAGCCGCTGATTAATAGTTTTGGAGATACCATCAATATGTGATGAAAAGACAAGGCCTTGATCAAATGTGACTCCAAGATATTTAAAGATAGCCACTTGTTCAAGAGCAATTCCCAGTGAGGTGTTGATAGTAAGTGGTGCTTGCTTGTTTTTGTTCTGCGGACTAGCGAAGAGCATAGATTTTGTTTTTTTATGGTTAAGGACTAGCTTGTGTCCAACAAACCACTCCTCAACACTGGTAAATGCCTGTTGTAGGCTGTGGTGTAAGCAGTTAGGGTCTCTGTGGGAGGATAGAATCACAGCATCATCAGCATAGAGTATGATTTTTTCCGGGCAGGATTTAGGTAGGGAGTTTAGAAAAAAGCTGAAAAGTAGTGGGCCTAGAATTGATCCTTGAGGAACTCCTGAGATGACAGGTTTAGGGTCTGAGAGGATTCCAGATATTTTACCACCTGGATGCTTGTGCAAGGTAGCTTTTATCCAGGCACCAGAGCCTATGGAGAGCCCAAGCTAATGTAGTTGATTGACTAGTAGGCCATGGTGGACAGTGTCAAATGCCTTTGTTAGATCTATAAACACAGTTCCGTGAGGAGTCCTTTATCCAAGGCCTTGGATTACTTCTGAGAATTCAGCAGGGCAGTGATGGTGCTATGCCTTTGTCTGAATCCATGTTGCTGGTCACAGAGAATGTTATATTTCTCCAGGTAGTCAGTAAGCTGGTCAGCTACCATACGTTCAAGGGCCTTTGATAATGGGGGTAGTATTGAAATTGGTCTATAGTTGCCAGGCAGAGACTTATCCCCACTTTTGTGCACTGGGGTGATTATGGCAGCCTTCCATATTCCAGGGAATTTGCTAGAACAGAGGGAGAGATTGAATATTCTGGTGAGGGGGAGTAGTACTACATCCAGGGTAAGGGATAGAATTTTAAGGTCAAGAGAGTCACTGCTTGCCCTTGTATTAGATATAGCCTTCTTTACGTATTTGTAAACTTCGTGTGCTTTCACTATTTTTAGGTGGAATGGTGGAGTGTTTGTGGAGGTAGTGGGGGATGTAGAGATATAGGGGTCTGCAGCGGTGAAGAAATCAGATGCAATGACTCCACTGAGGTCGGTAAAGGTTTCATTTAAGGAGTTTGCTATGATCATAGGGTCAAGGGTGGTAGTGCCTGCCACAGTCATTGCGGTAGGAGAGGATTTGACTGATTACCCGTGATATTTCTTAGATTGTCCCAGAAAGGTTTTCCTTTACCCCAGGTATTAGAAAGAGCTGTTTTGAAGTAGTCGCCTTGACTCGACGGGTCTCTTTGGCAGAAGTTTCGGCTTGTTTATATTTTAGAATGTCGGCCGGAGAGCCAGATTCTCTTGCTATAGCCCATAGGTAGTCCCTTCCTTTGTGTAGTGCCATTAGCTTAGCAGTAAGCCATGGAGTTGAGTGTGCTTTCACTTTGCACTTTTTTATAGGAGCATATAAGTCACAGGCAGCATTGAAGGTGTAGATAAATTAGTTTAGAGCCTCATCGACGTCTTGCATAGCGTAGATGGGAGACCAGTCTTTTTGTCTAAGATTTTCCTTGAGTGGGGTAAGGTTTCCAAATGGTAGTACTCTGCTAGTGATGGTTCTAGAGGGTGGTTTTCTAAATTTGTTTGACCAGGTACATATTACAGGAGACTGGTCGCTAAGTGAATCTGGGAGAACAGCAATGTTATTTATTCGGGTTGGGTGACTGGTGAGGATCCAGTCTATTAATGTACTTTTCCCAGATTTATAATTTTTCCTAGTGGGCGAGTTGACCAGCTGAGTTAGGTTTGCTGCTAGGATTGCATCTTTAGTCGTCCCTGTGTCTGGGGCAAGCCAGTTGATATTGAAGTCACCTAGAAGGAGAAGCTCTGCATCAGGAGGTTGGGATCTGATGAAATCTAGTACTGACTGTAGGCCGAACCCAGGATCTTTAGGTGGGATGTAGATAGCAGCAACTGTGAGGACTTTGTTATGGGCACCAAGGAGAAGTTTGATAGGGAGGAGCTGTAAGGCAGAGTTAGTGGTGGTATGGGTAATGGCGAGGCAGTTGAGATATTCCTTTATGTAGATGGCACAGCCGCCACCCCTCTTTGTCGTCCTGTCCAGCCGGAAAATCTTGTAGCCTTGCAGACAAATAGCATGGTCAGGGGTGTTCGGTGTCAGCCAGGTTTCAACAATGGCTAGAATATCAGGGTTATGCTGACTGACAAAAGTTTGTAGTGAGGCTAGTTTAGGTAGAAGACTACAAATATTTAAGGTGACAAAAGTGAGTCCCCTATCCGTTCTGGCAGGCTTTTTTGTATTGTATGAAATTGGGCCAGGATTAGGGTGGACACTTCCAGATATTAGGAGGAGGAGGAGTAAGAGTTTGAGGGTCCATTGTCGTATTTCATAGTAGGTGGTAGGCATCCTAGTGATCTTATGGGTTTTAGACCAGCGCAGGCGCCTTGCATCCCAATGTAATGTATCTATCAGGAATAGGTGCCAGGTTGCCCCCCTGTAGTCATCACACTTGATCATAATTAAACAGTCCATAATTAACTGGCACCATTTATGCTTAGGGTGGTGGATTGCCAACGTGCCAGATGTTGGGTAATTAGCCAGGAGGACCAGCTTAGTGGGTAGTGAGGGATAGGAGGAGGTGGGTAGGTGGGTTAAGGTTGGCAGCACGGACAAAACTAGAAGGGAGAGAAAGACATGAGTGGAATGAGGCATAGTAGCTAGAAAGGGAGAGCAGGAGGAGAGAAGGGGGGGGAGGAACCAGGAGGTCTATAGAGCTAGAAAAAGAAAAACAGAGGAGTGACACCGAGTGGTGCAGTTTGCAGAGATCTCTGAGGGGTAGCAGCAGCAGAGCGAGCTCAGGAGAGGGAGTGGTTAAGCTACTGGTTCAGAATAGGATGTGAGGCAGTGGGCGGGTATTAGAGCAGGGGCCGGTGTCAAGCAGACTATTTAATAAAGGCTGGGGGAGGGGGCGGGCGAAATCTCGGCACTTAGCACTGAAAGTCAATGGGCTCCCAGCCCAGCTAAGCACCAAAGTCAGCCAGACTAATCCGAAACAATGTCTGGAGCCGGCGGCCAATCAGAGCACAGCACAGAGCTCCATCGGCCAATCGCTGTGTATCTCAGCTTCCCCAGGCTAGGATAGTCCTTACTGGTAGTCTTGAGTTGGGAGGCGGCTAGAGGCGGTGACGTTGGGCCACGGTGAGAGCCAGGACCCTTCCACGTTAGCCACTTGGTCCCCAGCTAGCCCTCATGGGACGAAAGGCGCGGCTAGAAGAGAGAAAAAGATGACGGTGAGTGTGAATTAAATAACGATGGCAGCAGGCTGTGACGCAGCTTAAAACAGGTGGAGAGAGGGAGGGGGAGATCAGGTAATAGGCTGTGAGGCAAGGGGGATGGAATCCAGGGAAAAAACAAAAGAAAGAGAGGTGTGCATGACCAGGCAACTGTAGGATGGGGGGGGGATTGTCGCCAGAAACGATTACTGTGAAACGGATTGCTGGAGCCGAGCAGGAAAGACGGGAGGGGGGGAGTGGTAGCAGGAGGAAAAAAAAAAAAGGCTACTGAAGATTTGGGTTTCTGAAGTTGTATCTTAACTATAAGCTTGCTGAGACACTATTAGAGGCAGGGGACAGGTGCTAAAGCTGCAGAGTCAGAAGGGAGAACACAGGGATTTAAAAAGGGGGGGTGTTAGAGGTAGCAGAGATGGGAGCGCCTCAAGAGACAAAGAGGATTAACATGATGACACCCTCAGGAGGCTCGGGGAAGGAGGGGGATGGGTGAGAGAGATAAAGTGAGATGGTTAGGGAGACAGAGCAAGCCCTAGCAAACCCATTAACAGAGCTGTACAACTTTGGTAACCTCAAACAACAGGCATGGGGGCGAGTTAAAAACAGTTAAAGCATGAAGGAAAGAGCATTTGTCAGTTCAATTATAACAGGCTATCAGCTAAGCAGGAGTCCCTTAGTTCAGTTTGAATGTAGGAAAGCGTGAATCAGGATTAACAGATTCAAGTACATGCACTACGTTACACTGGTTAAACAAGCTTTAAAACACATGTACTGCAGAGCGATTTAAGCAATCCAGAAAGAACGTTTGGTAGTAACTGAGTTGTGGTCAACAGTGGAAAAAAAAACAGTTGTGGATGGCTGAAACTATTGAAAAGCGTAAAATCTCGGCACTTAGCACTGAAAGTCAATGGGCTCCCAGCCCAGCTAAGCACCAAAGTCAGCCAGACCAATCCGAAATGCTGTCTGGAGCCGGAGACCAATCAGAGCGCAGCACAGAGCTCCGTCGGCCAATCGCTGTGTATCTCTGCTTCCCCAGGCTAGGAGAGTCCTTACCGGTAGTCTTGAGTTGGGAGGCGGCTAGAGGCGGTGACGTTGGGCCGCGGTGAAAGCCAGGACCCTTCCATGTTAGCCACTTGGTCCCCAGATAGCCCTCACGGGGCGAAAGTCAGCGGCGGTAGTCTTGAGTCGGGAGGCGGCTAGAGGCGGCGACGTTGGGCCGCGGTGAGAGCCAGGACCCTTCCACGTTAGCCACTTGGTCCCCAGCTAGCCCTCACGGGGTGAAAGGCAGCAGCTAGAAGGCAGTAGTAGTATTAATTGAGTTTCCCTAAAAGGTAGCAGGGATCCAAGCCCCCTGGACACCCTGGCCTAGTATGCCCAGATATAGGAATGGAAGGGGAGACTCCAGTGTTGGTGGGCATGAATACCCATGTGTTTCAAAGAGTAGCTGAACTATGTAAAGAATTGGGACCCTTCAATGCACTGAAATGCACTGAAAAGATTCCAATTCACCCCATGGTTAGAACAGCCTACTTGAAACTGTCCACTCTGCCCCCCCCCCCCGAGTGGAAGAAGAACTGTTTGGCATTATTAAACCTGCAGAGGTGACACTCTGCACAGTGCCCTAGGAAGCTGAGGTCACTGTCACTGGAGTCTTAGAGCTACACAGAACCCTCGAGAGCCCAGCCTTGCTGATTGATAGTCCTTGGAGTAATGAACTGTCTGACCCGTTACTGATCCAGGCATGGGTGATCCCCACCAGGTCATTTTGGTGAAGGCTTGAAAGATTACAGTACTGGTAAGGAATGAGATTAACAAACAAGTGGTGATCAGGAAAGAGAGAACCCTGGCCCATGTGTACACTATAGAGACAGTCTAAAGTTTGCCCTCCAGAAGTCGACCTACCATCCAACTGGACCCCAGTGTGTTTCAATTTGATGATTCTCCACTGCCTGAGGAGTACCAATGACAACTACGTCAGAAGCTGGTACAATGCACAATGAGAAAAGTTTTCTCCCTAAATGAACTCAATGTGGGGTGTGTTAAGTGGACCGAGCATCACATAAGGATGACAGATGAGAGGCTCTTCTGAGAAAGTTTGAGATGCCTGGCACCCACTGACATAGAATATGTGTGAAACCACCTGCAAGAGCTCTAGGCTGCTGGCACTATCACTGAGTCGAGGAGTCCTTATGCCTCACCCATTGTGGTGGTACAGAAGAAGAATGAGGCAGTAAGGCAGTGTGTCAAATACCAGACGCTCAACAAGAGAATGGTGAGAGATCAATACACCATCCCATGCATAAAAGATGCCCTGGCTTGCCTAACAAGGGCAGATGGTTCTCAGTCCTGGACCTCAGAAGTGGGTATTATAAAATACCGATGGCAGAGAAAGACAAAGAAAAAAAACTGCCTTCATCTGCCCACTGGGGTTCTATCACTTCAAGAGGATGCCCCAGGGAGTCACAGGGGCTCCTGCCACCTTTCAACATTTAATGGAGTGGGTAGTCAGAGATATGAACCTTCTGCAATTATTGGTTTACATGGATGACCTCACAGTGTTTTGCCACAACCATCAAAAAGCATGAAGAGAGGTTGATGAAGGTTCTAGATTGACTGAAGGAAGCTGGGCTGAAATAGTCAGTGGAAAAATGTCAATTCTGTCAATGATCTATTAAATATGTGGGACATATTGTATTAGAGGAGGGAATGTGCATGAATCCTGATAAGGTGCATGCCCTGACAACCTGGCTGAGGCCACACAACTTACAGACTCTCCAATCCTTCCCAGGGTTCTGTGGTTACTATCAGAGGTTTATTCAAAACTTTTCTAAGTTTGTTCATCCATTGACTAACCTGCTGCAGGGCTACCCTCCCATGAACTACAAACAGAAACATAAGAACCAAGAAACAACTCCCAAGTCTTACTACAAAGTGAATGAACCCTTCAGAGCCAGGTGGTCACCAGAGTGCAAGGCGGCCTTCAGAGAAATCATGTGCCACTTGACAGAAGCACCGGTACTGGCTTTTTTGGATTTCACCCAACCCTATTTTCTCCACATTGATGCCAGCATGGATAGACTGGGGGCAAAGCTGTATCAAGAATACCTGGGGGGGGGTCTACATCCTATGGCCTTCTTCAGTCAGAGCCTCACTGCACCTGAAAGAAATGATCCTGTACACAAATTGGAATTTCTGGCCCTTAAGTGGGCTGTAGTAGACCAAATTTCCCAACTACCTATATGGGACAAAATTCACTGTAAGAACAGATAACCCCATCACTTACATCAACACCAAGGCGAAGCTGGATGTGGCTGAGCAATGATGGCTTTACGTCCTCTCCACATATGACTATAAACTGTAATACAGGCAAGGACTGAGCAACATTGATGCTGATGCATTGTCCTGCAGATCACATCTGGAGACCCACACTGGTATCCAAGAACTGGTACCAGAGGCAGTGCAAGCAGTGTGCAGTAAGTTCTTTGCTTGGAAACCCAGGGATAGTTGTGCTATCCCGCAGAGTCATTAATTCCTTGGCAGCCCCTCCAGATACTATACCAGATGATTATTACAACCATACTGGCATTGATTTTAAGCTTTTACCATGGTCAAGTAAGAGAAAACAAAATTATTTACAGAGGCAGGATGACAGTGTTAAGGGGCTATTCAATAGCCTACACAGCCAGTATAGCGTCATGCTTGTGCAACTGTGTTAGTTTGGTTTTGGCCATTCACACTCTCTATTCTAGAGGAATTACCACCCTGTAGGGGTACCAATGTCAAGAAACCCTCAAAGAGGGTTCCACCCCTAGAGGTGCCATGGGAGGATTCCCGTAGCTAAATCTACCTTAGGAAGGATCCCAAGGAGAGAAGTTCTGCCTCAGGAGGAGGAAGAGAGGATGGTGGGGCAAAGAAAAAAGTACTTCAGAAGGAGGCTGAGTGGAACTGCTTATATAGCTCAGGAAGTGGGAGTGTCCGGCTGCTTGTCCATTGAACTACAGACCTAGCCTTTCAATTCAATGGCCTACACAGCCAGTATAGTGTTATGCTTGTGCAACTGTGTTAGTTTGGTTTTGACCATTCACACTCTCTATTCCAGAGAAATTACCATGCTGTAGGGATACCAAAGACAAGGAATCCTCGAAGAGGGTTTCACCCCTAGAGATGCCACAGGACAATTCCAAATGCTAAAGTTACCTTAGGAAGGATCCCCAAATTGAATGAAGTAGTACGAAACTTAAAAGCAAGCAGTAGCTGTGACATAGTAGTAGATAAGCATCAGGCAGCTTGATAACATAATGAGATGCTCAGGTTGATAACGTAATGAAATTCCCAGGTTTACGTGGCATGATTTGATGGTTTGTGTTGAGAATGAGGGGATCATCTAAGGACAGAGGGAATGGCAGGGACACCATCCACCTCCATCCAACAGTGGAACCTACCTAAAGAAACTAGGGAACACTACTATGCTAACTAACAATTATGACCTGAGGCAATGGAGGGGAGGAAAAAACCCTATGAGGAGAAAATCTCTGGGGATCCAAGGCTTAGGTCGCCTTCCCTCCAGGCTTGGGATATTTTATTTAGTGATGGCTCTGCTGCTGCAATTTGGAAACCCAATTAAAGGGAGGTGGAAAATATTCCAATTTGGAGGAAGGCTCTCACTCAATCCCTCTAGTTGGAACACCGTGAAAGGTTGCGAGAGGGCTCTGCAACATCAGGGGCAAACAAGGCAAGAGGAGGAGAGCAATGATTTCTGAGGCACTCAACTGGCCTACTCACCCTAAACTTAAACCAGGTGAACCAGAGGCAGTCGTAGGGAGAATGCGGTGAAGGTGCCTTGCTAGGAAAACCACCCATGCCAATGGGTAACCATTATAGTGGAACCACTAGAGCCAAAGGAGATCGGAGTAACCACCCTTCTCAGCTAGTCTTAATTTCTACACGAGGAGATGCTGTCACATAGGGAACAGCTAAAGCCAAGCCCAGAGTGAAGACATTCCCAGCTATAGGCCAGGTGAGAAGGACCCTGCCCCAAGTTGGGCACACCCAAAATGCGGACTAAATGCAGCGCAAGACCATCAGCTGCAGGGGAACCTGTGTCAGAATGGTATGGCTGGCATGCCCCAGAAACTGATAGGGAGCTCAAAAGCTGGTGAGCAGCTGAATAAGCACTGGTGTGCTGAGACCTTAATGAGCTTTGAAGTGCTGAGACCTTGCAAAGGTCAAATGCAGTTATGAGTGCAGCAGGCATCCTGAAGACTGAAGCCAAGGGGATGGCAGTAGGCATGAAACAATGATTGTGTAAGCAAGAATGGACCTGCACGAAGGTCTGAAAAACATAGTAGCAGAGAAGCAGCACTGAAAATAGTGGGGCAAGCCAGCCAGGCATGGAAAGACAATAGGTGTCAGCGCGGCTCAGTTGGTAGCACATCCGTCTCTGGACCAGAAGGTCATGGGTTCTCATCCCACACCGGGATTGGACTTGCACCTAAAAATCGCTGGCATCTGAGTGCAGTATTGGGGGGTGCTGTACTGCTGGGGTGTGCCGTTCTTTGGATGAGACGTTAAACCGAGGTCCCTTCTGCCCATCCTGGTGGGTGTCCTGGTGGAAGTAAAAGAATCCAGGGCACTCTTCGCAAAGAGTAGGGGACATTCCCAGTGTCCTGGCCAACATTCTGCTTCCCATAAACTGGTTCATGCAATTATCCAGGCTGTGTGTGGGTGATGATGTGCGATATGGCCGCCACCACACATTCAGTCACCTCACTACCAGTCTAGCATTGCTTGTAAAGCGCTTTGGGATGTATGAAAAGCACTTTATAAATGTTGATTCTTCTTCTACTCTGAGGATTTTGTTGTGGCAGCGGAGACAGGATTTAGTACATTATTTAAACTAATTTACAGCAGCAGCAGTATTTTTAGCTGATCTCAGAGTATAACAGGGTGTACAAACATAGAAGCAGCATCTGTATTGGATACATTGAGTTGTAAACTGCAAAAAACATAAAATAAAAGGAGGCACAATTTTTTGAAAGCAGTTGTCACCAGGCAGTGCATGGAAACTGCAGCAATGAGGGAAGTAGAATGAATTGAGAAAGCATGATTGAGCTGCATAGCCAGGGTTCAGAGTGAACCTTAATCAGGTTAAAACAACTAAGTTGTGCATCAGGGAAAGCAGCCATGGTTGAGCTGAAACACACAGATAATGTTTACAGTTGCATTGCAAGTAATTTGAGAGTTGTGAGAAACTGAAAGCAAGTAGTATGAGCCCAGGAGTAGCAGTATGCTATGAGCTTAGAAACAAAGCCCCAAAAGACAAAACCAAAACACATAACATAGAAAACGGGGAACAAAGGCCCACAACAAAAACAAAGACACACAAAAACACCTAAAGCAAAAACAGAAAGTAGCACACAGCTGAAGCAAAATATAAACCAGAAGCAGGAAAACAAACACCAAAGTCCAGCAGAGACAAACAGAAACAGCAAGGCCGGGGGGGGGGGGTAGGCCCCAGCCAGCTCAGAGGACAGACCAACAGAGCCTCCAGCTGGCAAAGAAAAAAAGTGCTTCAGAAGGAGGCTGAGAGGAACTGCTTATATAGCTCAGGAAGTGGGAGCGGCTGGCTGCTTGTCCACTGAACTGCAGGCCAAGCCTTCCAAATAGCTGCATTGGAGAAGGGGAACAGACCAGACCAAGTGTCAAAAACTCACTCCTATGTGCCTATATTACTGTGAGAGTGGAATAAACTGGAACTACAGAATGGCTTGTTGTACCAGATTGTGAGAGACCCAAAGACCCAAAAATCTATAGGCAATTTGTGCGCCTATGGAAGTACCACCGGGTGGCATTGAGGTCATTACACGATGACATGGGACAATTAAGATTTGAACAGACTTTGAGCCTGGTAAGAGAAAGTCTACTGGCCCAGAATGGTGAGAGACATCAAAGCCTACTGCAAAAAATGTGCAAGATGTGTCCAAAGAAAAACTCATTCAAAAAGAATTGCTCCATTGGTAAACATAAAAAACACTGAACCCCCTGAGCTGGGCTGTATGGATTTTTTATCCTTGGAGCCTGGCAGCAAAAGATTCAGCAGTGTATTAGTTATTACCAATCATTTATCTGATATGCTCAGGCCTATCCCACCAAGGACCAGAAAGCCAGTTCAGTTGTGAAAAAGTTGTCTAAATGTATCACCCATTACGGCAAACCACAGTGCATTCATTCCGATCAAGGTCCTGACTTCCAGAGCAAACTGGTTAAGGAATTTCTAACAGCACATGGGATTCAATAATCAAAAAAAACTATCACTAATAACCCCCAAGGGGACCCCGCAGACTGAAAGATTTAATTGGACACTCGTGGACATGATGGGCACTCTGAACCATTAGCAGAAGACCTGGAGACAGTCTGAATCCTATGTCATCATGGAGAAATTGAATAACTTACCTCTTTATAAAGTCAGACAAGAGAGGGGTCCTTACACTATCAAAACCATTCACTGAAACCATCTATTACCAATAGGACACCTAGAGCCAGTCATCAATGAGAATGAACCTTGTATCCCAAGGGACCCCAGAACTATAAGTAGCACCCAAGCGGATTAACAATTCCAGCATACTCCAACTGCAGAAGTACATGCTCCTTTGGCCCCCACTCCACAATTGTCCAGGAAACAGAGGATGCATATGAAGATTGTCAAGGAGACCCCAAGGTTTTGTGGTACCAACCTTTCACCAGTTCAATTGCCCTGACTGTCTCAGGTGTAGAGTGGGCCAGAGATGACTCAACCTCAGAAACTACATCTTTTGAATGGAATATTGATGCTGAACCTTTTGTTCCACAGATCAACCTGTACACCACTACTGATAACCCCTTTGTGGATATGAATGTCACCAGCCTGCTGGTGGACTCTACAGATCTTGAGGATGCTCAGCAAGAAGGACCTTTAGATATTGATACCCCTGAAATGAACACTGAACAGGACAGTGTCCCCATGAATTCCCCAGAAAACTCACAGTTGACTAGGAGGTCAGAAAGAGCCCACAAGCCCCCACTAAAACTTACTTATGATCAGCCTAGGGAGTTATCTGATATGCCCTTCCATGTGGTGCACAAAAGAATTGTGCATATAGTACAGGCTTTGTCCCTACCCCAAAGGTTTAAACCCAGGGGAGTAGTCCTGTGTGTTCGCGTTGGAGCGCTGACCCCTTGCTTCCTACAGAGAGGGAGCGCTGCTCCCATACTTCTTAAAGCATTAATTATGGGATTTTTTATGCTGAATGCAGTTCTCGGAGTCAGCACATGCACATTTAATGCCGACTCCGAGTCCTCCAGATGCCCACAGTCTGGCAGTCTCTGGGGCTGTCTCCCTCCCACCATGCCACCAGCTATTGATCTTGTCACACCCATGGAGAGATAAGGGTTCTACTTGGGACATCATGCAGTGTGCGCTTGCGCTACTTCATCACACATGCAGCATGCATGCCTGCTCTGCACCACAGTCTCTCTTGGAGTAGAGAAGCCAGGCATCAAGGCTGCAAGGCTTTTTCAGGTGAATAGTTAATAGGTGATTGGCAAGGCAACTTGGACCATTCCTTTTGGGTGGCTGTTTTACATTAATCTTTGGCTGCCATGGTACTAGCCAATTGCAACTTGCAAAGTGGGCGCTGGGCAGCTGCAATTTGACTTAGCTTGAGCTTTGATGAGGTGGATTTTCTGGTGTGGGCTGTGTGGCTCAAAAGGATTTGTGGTGTGTGAGCCTGTGAGGAAAATCTACAAGTCAGGACTGGGTCAGGCCCTGGCCGAGACTCAGGAACCAGGTGAGTCAGATGGTCATTGTTGCTCAGCTACAACAATCTGAATTAATGTAACCAGCTTGTAAAGGAGGAGTGATATTAGGTAATTGTGCTGAGATGAGATTATGTACAGTGACTGAAATGTAGTATTGCTATTAAATTTATTGTACATTACAGTAAAGCGGATGTGTGTGGTCTCATCATATTAAAAAAGCAGTGCCCTGGTTGTCCAGTGTTCTAAAACATAAACAGTGGAGCAATATCATAGAAGGAAATAAAGAAAGGTGACACAGAAAGAAAAGGTGTTGAAAAGATGAGAGAGGTGTAAGACTGAGAGAAGGAAAATAGACTGGGAATCCAATATCAGACAAGTGAATGAATGTTGTAGTTTTATTGCTTGGGCCTCATCCCTCACATTTTTCTGAGGGGAAACACATTATGAGAGCTCTCTGACCTGACAAATATGTTATTGTATCTGTATTATATGTCTAAACTACCACAGGGGATGAATAGAAATTAAATGGACCCTTGCAATAAAATGTTAGCACTGTTGTATTTTGTTCAGTGTTAAACTGACTGGCATGTTTAAAACCTGGGAGTTGTTAAAGTTGCAAGGTAACGTGTAATGCCTGCTGCAGTGATTGTTGACTGTACAGTTCTGAAGAGAGGGGAGTATATAAGACCCCACCCCCTGCGTGACATTAAGATGACTTTCCCCCGGTCCTTTTAATTCAGTGGTGGGGTCCAGGGGAGGATAAACAAAAGTGGACATAGCTGTTGCAGCAGGAAGGAAGAAGAGAAACAAACAGGCAAGACTGTTTTTTGCCCTGGAAGAGCTGAGCCATTCAGAAGAGAGACTGGGGGAGGCTATAAATAGCCCCAGGAGCTCACCAAAAATCCAGTCCCCTAGGAGAAGAGAGACCAGGAGAGACTGCACCAAGGGCTGGAGCCCCAAACTGTGATGGCTGATCTAGACTTCTGCAGGCACTAAGCTACTGCAAGCACTAAGCTATAGTGCTGGGACTGAAGAATCAAAAGAGAAAGTGGAATTGTTTGCAAAAGAGCCCAAGTGGATTGCTGCTAATTTGGGCTGTATTTTCCAAACTGTTTGCTACAAAATTTGTTTAAGTCCATCGGAGGGTGGCAAAGATTCCTCATAACGCATTTGAGAGTCTGGAGCTCGTCTTTAGCTCAGAGGACCTCACTTTTGAATTTACAAAAGACTTTTATTTATTTATTTATTTATTAGAAAAGTCGGATATACAACCTTTGAGTCATGGACTCATTTGCGAAGGCACCTCATCACAGGGTGGGTAGACAGAGTTACATAGTGTGGTTACAACAGGGAGAACAGTATAGGTGCAGAACATTAAATATAGAGTACACATAGATTACATAATAATGTTACTTATAATAGGTTACAGTCAAATACAAGGTACCCAAGGGTTACATTGAGGGTACAGCCCTGGATATACCTAGATAATACCTGGAGAGGGTGGAGGTAGGGATGGGGAGTGGGATGAGAGGGAAGGGGAGAGGATAGGCTGTCCAGAGGATGCTGTCAAGTCAGGGAGGCCTGGCAGGAGAATCCCACAGTGGGATTAATTAGGTGCATCTACAGCAATGAGCATCGAAGAGATGGCCTAATTGCTGTTCAAGCAAATTGAGCCTCAGGGTGTTCTGCCTGAGACCCGAGCCTGGGATCGGGGTCCCCATTGAACTGTTCCTGCCAGAACGACAAAGCAGCGCTTCATCTTTAGCCGAGAAGCTCCTGCCCTAGCTGCCGCCTATCAGGTGGTCCAGAGGATTTCACCAGAGTGATCAGAAGCCAGTGTTATCCTTCTCACCTGCACCGTGTCACCTAAGTAAAATTTTTTCAACAAGGGGGATTGCAAATAGAAACATAGAATTATGACGGCAGATATTGGCCGCTTCACCCACTCAGTCTGCCCACTTCCCTACCTAATGGATAAGCTGCAGATCTAGTTCCAAATTGCTTTGCCTTATATTATTTCTTCATCTTGGGCCCCCACACCAGCCAACCCATGGTATCACAGGCCTGCCACCATAGTGGGGTACCCCAAAAGACATTGGGACAGGTCTGGTACCAGATAAGTGGGAGCTTGGGGGAAGTTGCATTGGGTGTTATTGATTGTATTACTGGTATAGTTACTGGTGTTGGAAACTGTTGTATAAGAGCCTAACCTAACCTTATTTTCCTGCAGCCAAAGTTATCAGTCCTACTCCTTCCAGCAATAAATACTTGCTGTGCTTATGGTGATTGCTGTCTTCATGACTGTTTTTGGATACTGTATATTGTTGGCAATTTTCTGGAGGGGCTCAGGAGATAGAAATGTTGTTCCTGGGGAATGGGGGAAGGTCACTAGTTATTTTCCCAGAGTCCCCAGGTGGAGACACCTCACCACTGAAGGTTTAGTATTTACAATCCTGTCTCAGAAGGACTCAGGCCTGCCCCTCAAGCTGTCACTAGGGCCCCGGAGCCAGTACTCAGGACTGGCCGACAACCCACCCTACACATGTCTTTCCAAATTCTTCTATCACCCTTCTTGTCAATCTCCCTTTTTCCGTTTTGCTTACTGTCCTTATCCTTTCTGCCTTAATTCCCACCCCTCCTTATTTCTACCATTCTGCTTGTTCCTGCTATTAGAAACCTTTGAGGATTTCTCACCCTTAGGGTTTTCCCTATTGACTACTTCAGCTTGTGGAGGTGGAGAGTTCATGTCTCTGATTCCTTCCACCACTCCCCTTGACTAGTTAAAATGCTTGCCAATGTAGCATTTAAACTGTTCACTGAGGACTGTGGCTCCCCTCCTGGATGGATGCAGGCCATTACCCCTGTATAGGCCTTTATCCATTCAGGTGGGACCCCAGTCCACAGTGTAGCCGAAACCCTCCCCTCTGCTCCAATCCTTCAACCGTTGGTTGAAGCTCTTGGTACAGAGTACCCTATCCTCACCTCTGTCACAGAGAGGCAACATCTCAGAAAATGCCACTGAGTGTGCTACCTGCTTAAAATCCTTCCCCAATTTCCTGAACTCCTTCTGCACTTTCCTAACCTCATCCCTAGCCAGATAATTGGTCCCTAGGTGGACAATGACATCCAGCTCTCCATCCCATCCTGCTGCCCTAATGATCTCCAGGATCCACCTCTCATCCCTTAGAGCCTTGGCACCAGGTAGACACCTAACCTCCCTCTCCCCCTCAGTCACGGTCCTCATATCTATCTCCCTTACAATTGAGTCCTCCACCAGGAGTTGCTTTCTCCTTCTCTGGAGTCCTCTACCACCCACTTTGGGGTCTCCCATACGGAGGACACCCACAACCTCCCTGGCCACTACTGCAGATGCCTCTATTGGACAGTTCCACCTTGCCAGAGCAGCATATGAATTGCATAGTGAACCCAGCTGGGCGATGTGCTTCTGACCCACCACCCTAACTCTTCCTGATCCCATTGTAGCCCAGCTGCTCCTCCTCTCTTGCAACCTTTGAGGCAGTGGTGACACTCTTGGAGCTACCTGGGTGGGGGAGAAGGACTCCGTAATCCCAGCTAACTCAACCTGGAGAAGAGAAACCTCTATCCCCAGCCCAGAGAGGTGCACACAGATAAGGCAGCATTGCAGTCTCCAGAAAGTCTCCCTAAAAACTGCCACCCCACATCCACTGCACTGCACCACTCCCAGCATAGATATTTTTTACCTTGCCTGTTTTTGTTTTGCTTACTCTAGTCCCTTTTTTACCTCCTACCCTAGATGAGGTGTTTTGCCTAGTCCCACTTTTTTGATTACTTTAACCTTTTATTAACCTTAACCTAGATAGGGTGCTTCACCTATTCCCAACTTTTTGCTTACCTTAACCATTTTTTACTATTACTCTAGATAGTGTGTTACACACCTATTCCCAACTGAATATGGCAATGAAGATGGTACATGGACTGCACCAGAAGCCCTATGAGGAAAGACTTAAGGACCTTAATAACTATTCACAGAAGGAAAGAAAGGAAAGGGGAGATTGTCAAGTAGCTTATGGGAATAAACAGGGTACAGGTGGGAAGCATGTTTCAGAGAATACTATGCACAAGAACAAGGGGGCATAATATGGGGCTGAAGGGTGGAAGGCTCAGGGGTAATGTTAGGAATTAATTTTTCATTGAAAGGGTGGAAGAGCCATGGAACAGCCTTCCAGCAGAAGTGGTCGGTGTACAAACTATATGGGGATACAAGAGTGCATGGGATAGACATAAGGGTACCCTGGAGATGTGCACAGCAGGAGAGCCACAGATCAAATAGGATCTAGGGCTGCAGCAGTGAGCAGGGAAATGGGCAGACTAGGTGGGCTGTATGGTCCTTATCTGCCAACAGATTCTATGTTTCTATGTAACTGTGTTGTCACCATTCCCAGTAGTGACTGTTACACAGTAGGGAATAGGTTCCTTGTTTTTATCGACCAGCAGAGTCCTGTGCTTCTCCACTTCCTTCTGCTGATGCTTGCTGACACCTATGACCTATTCACTTGTCGATACCTTTCATTGTTCCACTGACTCGCTGGGACATGAACGTGAGGGTCACATTAGAGTGGAAGAAATTTTATTGTGCTATTTTAGAAAGGCACTAAGACCCTCTCTGCTTTTCTCCCCAATTACACACCTGATTCACAGGGCTTTCTGAATCTACTCACCCCAAGATTAAGTCCTGAACTAGTTTCCCCCACTCTACCTGTTACAATTTAAAACCCAAGGGGGCATGGTCTGGCCACCGACGAGATGGCTGCCTAACTTCAGAGCTCTCTCGATGCTGGCTGCTATACTTGCTCTGGTGTCACAATCCCAGAAAATCGCCCTCTAAAAAGCTTATTCATCCCGGTGGTACCTGAAGCCCAATCTGATGCAATTTACAGTGTCTGTAGTGATGGTCCTCTACCACCCATGCCATACTCGTTAGGCCACAAAGGCCTGTCTCCAGCTGCCTTCTAATGTGCTCCCTCTAGCCTGCTAATTCGCACCCCAGTGATTCATCTGCTGCAGCGCAGTGATACGGCATGCCCCTGTCACTAAATACAGCCTGCCAGTATCCCCAAAATCCACAGAATGTCTTTTCCAGGTGCCTCCTCTCAGCCACCCTCCAGGCCTTCCTCTCCCTCCTCAGCTACATTGGTGGGTGACTTTCTCCAATATATTATTCACATGCTAGAGATCCTCCTCACCAGAGTCAATGACATTAGCCTCTCCTTATCAGGTACAGTTGCCAAAGTTAAGCATCTTCAAGATAAAATGAATGTTACTGAACAGCGGCTCAACTCCTGTGCCCAACAGCAAGCCAAGCTCTAGCACTGGGTCCTCTTCCAAGATGAGCAGCTTGCGATGCTGTGGGCTAGGGTAGGAGACCAGAAAAATAGGGGTCGGCACAATGATTTGTGCATAATTGGATTGCCTGAGGGAGCTGAGGGATGGCAAATAGAGTGCTTCCTCAATGAGGCAATATCTGCGATGCTGGGGGACAGATGGAGGCACCCAGTCAATGTGGTATGGGCCCATCAGGTGTCTGGAAAGAGTGATAGAGCAAATCACTCTCCTATGTCCATTGTGGCCTATTTCCTCTGACTTACCATGAAGGAGTGCATTCTATGTTCTACGACAGAGATTTGGGAGATGTTAAGAGGCAAGGAGCCCACATTTCCTTCTACCAGGACTTTGCTCAAGAGACTGCAGCTTGACAGAGAGCTTTTGGACCACTGAAACATTTTCTTTACCAGCATGATTTTCGCTTCAAATTTAAAGGACTCACCAAATTGCTGGTCTCTAAAGATGGAAGGGAACTTCTTGCAGAGCATCCCATTAAAGTGGAGTAGAAAAAAATTTTGGCCTAGTCTCCCACTCCTGACTACAAGTCCCAGGAAGCTCTGGGAGCCAGGCAGAGCTCCGCCCTTCTCCAAGAACCAAAATGTGGGGCAACGTGCTCTGGGGGACAGATTTCCTATTGGACAGGTATCATCCGCTCCGAGTTCTCCCAAGTTGTCTCCTCTGGCAGCTGATGTTCAGCTCTCCCACCAGTCTGCAGCCTCTACTTCTGTTTCAGCATCCAAGCAGCTGCCCCAGTGTCCATACACTTCCACTCCCAGGCCCGACAGTGCACCAGAAGTGGTTTCTCTCCAACTCCAGATCTTCATCTGAGTGCTCCCCCTGCCAAAATATACAGGGATGAAGATGACTTTACCTCTGTCAATGCATCAGCTACTGTGGAGGATCCCTTGGTGATGGACACTACACTTCTCTCTGATTGGGCTGACTTCCCTGACTTCTCACTGGTGGAAGCTGTGGACTTGTCTGTATCGGTGAAACCTGGTTTACTTAACTATGCAGCAGCTGTTGCTTCGAAGGTGCCCTCTTCTAAGGAAGGCCTCGGGACTCCCCCTGCCTGGCAGAAGGCAGTCCCACTTAAGACTTGGACTGTAATGCATGTTTTTTCTTATTGGCCAAGACTATATTCCAGGGGTTGTAAGTCTGTCTCAGGTGGGGAGGTGCTGTGGCTGCCTAAGCCTAAGCCATTTTTCTGCTATATGAGGATGGGAAATCCCAACTATTAGATTCAGTTAGGGGAGCTCGAGTTGCAGTTTATGTTTTTTTCACCCCCTCACTTCATTTTGGTTGCACCCCTAACCATAGGGCTTTCCCTTCTGTGTGCTGGCTCCTGATGGCTTATAACCGGGATGGTACTGCTCCACCACTTGCTTCCCTTCCCCCTACCCTCTCTTTCCTCCTCCCTCTTCCCTCCCATAACTATCCCTCCCCCCCCTTCCCCTCCCTGCTACTCCCCTCACTATTATACTTTTCACCCTGTTTCTTCCTGTTGTCCCAGTACCTGACCTGGGTAATGTATCCAGCTTAGTAGAACTCATTCCCTGCTGGTTCCTGTACTTCCCCCTACTGGGTTTTCTGAGCTTGCGTAGTCGAGATTAGCTGCTCGCAGCTACTCTCCTTCACCTTGGCTCTGAATCCTTAGTGTGTTTACGTGTGTGTCAGTTTCTTTGTTGGTAGTTTGTATTGTTGAGCTTTAGCTTAGTTCTTAAACCAAAAGCTGTTCACATACGTGAGTTGTGCTCATTTTGATTCTTGTACTGTACTGACATTTTCTCTTGTTTTGGTTTTACCAGCTCATACTGAGTGTGTAGACACCCTGTTTGGCTTGTATTTGGGCTTACCCTTTCTCGCTGGGATTGCTGCTCTTTGATAGACATGTTCTCGAGTACGACCTCCTTCTAGTTGTGTTCCACTCCCACCCAGTGTCTCTCGCTCTGATCTGAGTAAGTACCCTTTATATTCTATATGCCTTAATCTGAAGTTATGTTGAACTCCTCCACTCCTAGCACCCAATTCATTTCATGGAACATGAAGGGGCTCAACCGCCCTATTGAAAGGACTAAAGTGTTACAGTTTCTCTGGTCCATTCACACAGACATTTCTTTCATACAGGAGATGCACCTTCTGCAGAAACATTTGGGGTCTGGCAGAGCTTGTGTGAACCTGCTTCTGCTGAGCAGATGGGGAAAGGATTTTAGTTGCTGGATAAGCTTTAAATTCTTATCAGTCTGTGGACTTTTGGGCAGGAGTGCTGACTTGTTTAATAAGTGTTGTTTGGTGTGGGGGATCCATAGTGCAAGCTGGATATTCATTTATCTTTTCTACAGGTATTGTTAGCAGCTTTCAGTTTTTTATGCCCTCCTACTTCATTTTGGTTGCACCCCTAACCATAGGGCTTTCCCTTCCATATGCTGGCTCCTGATGGCCTATAACTGAGATGGTAGTAGAGTACCCCTCCACCCCTTGCTTCCATTTCCCCCTACCCTCTCTTTCCTCCTTCCCCCCTCCCTCCCATAACTACCCCTCCCTTCCCCTCCTGCTACCCCCTCACTATTATACCTTCACCCTCTTTCTTCCTGTTTTCCCAGTTCCTGACCTGGGTAATGTATCCAGCTTAATAGAACTCATTCCCTGCTGGTTCCTGTACTTCCCCCTACTGGGTTTTCTGAGCTTGCAGAGCCAAGGATAGCTGCTTGCAGCTACTCTCCTTCGCCGTGGCTCTGAATCCTTAGTGTATTTACGTGTGTGTCAATTTCTCTGTGTTGGTAGTTTGCATTGTTGAGCTTTAGCTTAGTTTTTATACCAAAAGCTGCTCACATACGTGAGTTGTGCTCATTTTGATTCTTGTACTGTACTGACATTTTCTCTTGTTTTGGTTTTACCAGCTCATACTGAGTGTGTAGACACCCTGTTTGGCTTGTATTTGGGCTTACACATTCTCTCTGAGATTGCTGCTTTCTGATAGACATGTTCTCTGGTAAGACCTCCTTCCAATTGTGTTCCCCTCTCACCCAGTGTATCTCGCTCTGATCTGAGTAAGTACCCTTTATATTCTATATGACTTAATTTGAAGTTATGTTGAACCCTTCCACTCCTAGCACCCAATTCGTTTTATGGAATGTGAAGGGGTTCAACCGCTCTATTAAAAGGACGAAAGTGTTCCAGTTTCTCTGGTCCATTCACACAGACATTGATCTCCTACAGGAGATGAACCTTCTGTAGAAACAGTTGGGATCTGGTAGAGCTTTTGTGTACCTGCTTTTGCTGAGCAGATGGGGAAAGGTTTTTAGTTGCTGGATAAGCTTTAAATTCTTATCAGTCTGTGGACTTTCCGGCAGGAGTGATGACTTGTTTAATAAGTGTTGTTTGGTGTGGGGGACCCACAGTGGAAGCTGGATATTCATTTATCTTTTCTACAGGTATTGTGAGCAGCTTTCTGGAAGTTTCTGCCTGTCTCAGCCAGGACCAATTTGCAGCTAATTGGGGCTTAAATACCAGGGCTTCTCACACAGCAGTACTGCAGAAACAGTTGGGGTCTGGTAGAGGTTGTGTGAACCTGCTTTTGCTGAGCAGATGGGGAAATGATGTTAGTTGCTGGATAAGCTTTATATTCTTATCAGTCTATGGACTTTTGGGAAAGAGTGTTGACTTGTTTAATAAGTGTAGTTTGGTATGAGGGATCCATAATAGAAGCTGGATATTCATTTATCTTTTCTACAGGTATTGTATGCAGCTTTCTGGAAGTTTCTGTTTTTCTCAGCCAGGATCCATTTGCAGCTAATTGGGGCTTAAATACCAGGGCTTCTCACATAGCAGTACTGCAGAAACAGTTGGGGTCTGGCAGAGGTTGTGTGAAACTGCTTTTGCTGAGCAGGTGGGGAAAGGATTTTAGTTGCTGGATAAGCTTTAAATTCTTATTATCAAACTCACAAGAGATAGGGCTATCCTAGATCTAGTTCTGACTAACAGGGAAAGGATCACAGATCTCCAGGTAGAAGGTCAGTTGGGGGCCAGTAACCATCACATGGTATGGTTCAATTTGGCCACTAGAACAAAACCATCCCATTTCCAGGCATAAATATGGGTCTTCACAGTAGCTGACTTTGGTAAGATGGCTAACAGAGTTAAGCTAGTTCTGGCAAAAAGAAATACAGGTGAGGGGGTGCAGGCAAAGTGGGAAAGCATTAAAGATGCAATACTTGAAGAAACATCCGATTGTGTTAGTGAGAAAAGGAAGTGCAAAAGAAGAAGGAAACCACTTTGGTTCTCAAACACGGTAGCAGAAAAGGACACAGCCAAAAGGCTGGCCTTCAGGAAATATAAGGGAATGCAGCAGGATGAAGATAGGGAGGCATACTAAACTTCCGTAAGGGAAGCAGGGAAGGCAGTAAGGCAGGTAAAGGCCCAAACTGAGGAAACATTAGCACGAACAGTAAAAGAAGGTAATAAGACTTTCTATAGATACATTAGTGAAAGGAGAAAATCCAGAGAGGGTATTGCTAAAATAAAAGGGGATAATGGTGTGTGTGAGGAAGAGGACCATGTAAAAGCATTTATCCTAAATACATACTTCTGCTCAGTATTTACTGAAGAGAAGGTAGGACAGGGACCACAGCTCTGTACCATGGACACAGGGGGAGGGAGATGTGCACTAGTCCCTTCACAAAAGAGAGGGTCCTACAAAAGCTCAGGGTGGACAAGGCAATGGGACCTGATGGCATACATCCCAGGGTACTAAAGGAGCTAAGGGTGGAACTAGCAGAGCTATTATCAGAACTGTTTAGTGAGTCTCTGAGCACAGGAAAGGTCCTAGAAGAGTGGAGAAGGGCTCATGTGATCCCGCTCCACAAGAGTGGTAGCAGGGAGGAGGCAGGGAACTACAGACCAGTCAGTCTTACCTCAGTAGTGGGCAAGATTACGGAGATGCTCCTTAAGGAAAGGATAGTGCAACACCTGGAATCCATAGGAGCACAGGATCCAAGACAGCATTGGTTTACAAAAGAAAGGTCCTGTCAAACTGATCTCATAGATTTCTTTGACTGGGTAATCAGAGTGGTGGACCAAGAGGGAGCAGTTGATGTTGCCTACCTTGACTTCGGCAAATATTTCAATACTGTTCCACATAGAAGATTGATTAATAAGCTGGGTAGGCTCGGGGTGGGTCAGATGTTGGTCAACTGGGTGGCAAACTGATTGACAGGCAGAAAACAGAGAGTGCTGGTAAATGGCTTACAGTCAGGAGAGATGCAAGTCACAAGTGGTGTACCACAGGGATCAGTCCTGGGGCCAGTCCTCTTAAATATCTTCATCAGTGACATTGCATATGGACTGGAGGGTAAGGTTTGACTGCTTGCAGATGACACCAAGATCTGCAACAGAGTATATGATCCAGATGGTGTGGGCCGAATAAGAAGAGATCTGGATAAACTAGCAAAATGGTCAGAAGAGTGGCAACTGAGGTTTAACGCAAAGAAGTGCAAGATCATGCACATAGGGAAGAGAAACCCTGAAGCCACTTATAGGCTGGGAGGGGAGATGCTGGCGGTCACAAGGGAAGAAAGAGACTTGAGCGTCTTCATCACCGATGACCTGAAATCATCCTAGCAGACCTCTAAAGCAGTAGGTAAGGCTAGAGGGATGTCGGGGAGTATTAGTAGGGGTATCACAAGTTGGAAGAGGGAGGTAATAATCCCTCTTTACAAGACACTGATTAGGCCCCATCTGGAGTTCTGCGTGCAGTACTGGAGGCCACACCTTCACAAGGACATTAACCAAATTGAAGCAGTTCAGAGAAGGGCAACCAAAATGGTGCAGGGACTGCATCAGAAAACATATGAGGACAGATTAACTGAACTCAATATGTATACCCTAGAGCAAAGGAGAGAGAGGTGATATAATTGAAACATTCAAACACCTTATGGACATTAACAAGGTGAAAGAGTCTAACATGTTTCAATATAAGAAAAATAGCAGGACAAGAGGACACAGCATGTGATTAGAGGGAGGCCAATTAAGGGGTAATGTGAGGAAGTTCTTTTTCACAGAAAGGGTGGTGGATGCATGGAATGGCCTACCTCAGGAAGTGGTGGATATGAATACAGTGCAGGGCTTCAAACAGGCATGTGATAGGCATAAGGGAGCAATACAGATGAGTATGAATAAATAGGCTGTTGACAGAGCAAAGACCTATGGCACATTCATAAGGTAGATAAAGAAATGGGCAGACTGGATGAGCCTTGTGGTCTTTATCTGCTGTCAGCTTCTATGTTTCTATGTTTCTATGTTTATCAGTCTGTGGACTTTCAGGCAGGAGTTCTGACTTGTTTAATACAGTTTTTGCGTGGGACCTTCCTCTGGAGGTGGCTGCAGTGCTTGGAGGTGCAGTAAGGGGCTTATACACTCTCGTGAGAGTCGGGTGTGGGCCCTGATCCCACCCTCCCCACCCCTCCCTCCCCAAAGCACAGCTCATTTATAGGGGAACACTTACCGTGCAATTGGAGGAAGAGGCTTCAGGTGCAGCTCATTTAGTTCTATCCAATAATGCAACCACAGGGCAGATGAAAAAGCATAGATAGGTCTCAAATATGAGTGCAGCATCTACAATGAATTTTTGAGTAGTGTGATAGTTGGATATTGTGGAGGGCCTTCAACTGGAATATATCAAGTAAACTTTCTGTTAGAGGCTGGGCTAGGATTAGTTGGTTATTTGGCCTAGAAAAGACTGCTGTGATGATAAGAAAGGGACCGCATATCACTAGAGCAGGTATCTTTGGTAGGGTGGTTGGGTGCACAGGGTGTGTTGGGCCAAGTTACTGGACTGGGCATGGAAGTTTGGAGGATGTCCAGTGTGCTACCAGGTCGCAGAGCTTAAGGAGGAGGTAGAGGGGATCCGAAGGCAGCTGCAGGTGCTGGGGGGATTGGAAAAGTAGGAGGCAAGCAGTCACCCACATGGAAGCAGTAGGCGCTGGGGCCTCCCAAGCTGGGGGATGAGTGAAGAGAGGTGCTCACACTAGAAGGGGAGGGTAGGGGCTACACGGGGGGCTCTAGGGGACCTTGGCAGGTGGAGCCCTAAAGGTGGAAATTTCCACAGCAGTAGGCAAGAGTATGGGGGTGTCCAAAGGAAACCAAGAGGGGTAGTAGGGACAGGGGGTCACTGGGGGATGGGCTAAGGTGCATACATTTTTTAACCCTCTATGCCCATTGGTAGAAGAGGGGTGTGTGGGTGAGGAGGAGGAGGATGATTGGATGATGATGATGCTGCTGCTGGTAAAGCTTGGGTAGGGATGGATAGAAAGGGTGAAAGGACAAGAGGCAAGGGCACAATGGAGGGGGTCCCAGACAGGATGGGGGAAGAGGAGTAGTGGGGAGAAGAAAAAGGAGGATAAGGGGAACAAGGAGAAGGCTAATGGTATGGAAAAGTGGAGCATGACAGAAGGAAGGCACAGGACATAAATGGGATATGCGAGCAGAAAGCCAAGTAGGCAAATGGATAGGACAGATGGATTAGTAAGGAGTGCGGAAAGAGATACAGAGAAAGATACTCAGTGGGGGGGTAAAGAAGGCCAGGACATGGGTAGAGGAGGTGACCAGGGACAATAGTGAAGGGGCTACCTTCAACACCCAGATTGTGGGAGGTGCGAGGAGCCAGTTGAGGGGAGAATCTGGACAGAGGGATGAGGAGGGGCATGGAAGGAGGGGGAAACCTGAGGGGTGAACAGTGAGGCAAGGGGAAGGTTAGAGTACTGCTATTGGGGGACTGCATGATCAGAGGCATCCAGTGGGAGGGGCAGGAGGAGGGTAAAACCTGTCTGATCATAACCAAATGCCACCCAGGCCTGATGGTGCACAAGGCCAAGCATGAGTTGTATTCACTGGCAAGGGAATGTGGGGGAGGGGACCCCAGATATTCTAGTGCACTTGTGGACCAACGACATAAATAGTATAACTGAACTAGAAATTCAGGCAAGGTTCCAGGAGTTGGCCAGGATATGCCTTTCCATAGGCTTTAAGATCTCCTTTTCAGAAATCCTGCTGGTGCCAAGGACTAGTGGGGAAAACAAGATGAAGATTAGGGAGATAAATCAGTCGCTTAAGGAGTGGTGTGGGGAATTGGGGTATGGCCTGGTGGGGAACTAGGGGGAGACTTTGGAGGATAAAGGGCTGTATGCTAGGGACAGGATGCACCTTAATTTGGAGGGGAAGGAAATCCTTAAGCTCAAACTAGCTGGGTTCATCAGTGAAAGGTGGGGTTAAACTTGTGAAGGGAGAGGGATAAAAAAAGGGGCAGTGCCAGCAGGTACAATAATTGAGGGACAGGGTCTCCACTCTTCTAGGGTGTTAGCGAGAGATGGAAATGGGTCACCAGGTGGGGTGCAAGAGCTAAGAAATGGGAGCTCAAGGGGGAGAAAGAAGATGAGGGAAAAGGGGTGGAGAGTGGTCTTGATAAATACCAGGAGCTTAGGAAATAAAATACCTGAGCTTCAGGTGATGCTAGTTGAGGGGGAGGTAGATTTGGCAGCAGTTACTGAGACCTGGGCCACTCAATGGCATGAGTGGGACTTAAATTTGGAGGGCTACACTATGTTCAGAAAAGATGGGGGGGAGGGAAAGGGAGGTGGTGTAGCCCTTTAATCAAAAATGGCATGGGCATTGGAGGGGTAGAGGAGGCAGAGGGGAATGTGGAGGTTATTTTGGTCACCTTGCTGATGCAGGGGGGTAAGAGAGTAAAGGTCAGAGTGGTATACAGACCATCAGCACTGGCGGAGGTCCTGGAAGAAGTTTGGTGGCAAATCTTGAGGGACACTGTAGCTTGGGAAAGGGATGGTTAGTGGTAATGGGGGACCACAACATGCCAGGAACAGACTGGGGAACTATGACGTCACCAGTGGCCAGAGAGCAGAGGATGCTGGATGTCTTCTAGGATGCGTTTCTGACAACAGGTGGGTGAGTTAACTAGGGAGGCCCGGACACTGGACATGGTCCTGGTGGACAGTGATCAGATTGGGGCCTAGAGGTGAGGGACCCATTGGCAGGGAGTGATCATGCCACAGTCTGGTACTTCCTGGACCTGAGGGGGAGAGGAAAGCCAAACAAGGATGGTAGTAACCGACTTTAGTGGTGCAGACTTCAGGGAGTTGGGAAGGATCCCTAAAGATCATCTGGACAGGATAAGGCTGGATATGGATGCTGACAGCAGGTGAGGGATCATTAGGAGGGGAATACAGGAGGTTACCAGATCCTGTGCAAGGCAAAGGCATAAGTTTGGTAAGGCCAGAAATTGCTGCTGGTTGACCCAGGAGGTACAGGAGGTGGTGAGGGAAAAGAAGGTAGCCTACAGGCACTTGAAGTAATCAAGGATTGAAAGGGATCAGGAGGAATATGAGCTGACAGTCAAGAGAGTCACCAGGGTGGTGAGAGCAGCAAAGGCAAAAAAGGAGCAGTCCTTGGCCAGTGGGATCTGGAGGGGGGAAAAGGGGTTCTTTAGATACGTAGGCGGGGAAAGGAAAGTAAGTGGCAAATCAGCAAGATAAGGATAGGGGATGGTTTAGCACAGGAGGCGGGGGAACAGGCAGAAGTCTTAAATGAGTACTTTGCCTCAATTTTTACCAGGGGGGAATAGAGGGGCTATGTCTTTCGTGGGGAGCGGGGGTAAACTGGAGCAAGAGGTGGGGCCAGTAGAGACCAGGGGACCTGATGGGTCTGGGGACAGGAAGTGGCCAACACAGACAGGTGGAAGCCCAGCAGTGCTGGGTGAAAAGGGGGAGGACGTGAAGGCTGATATCCCAGTAGAGAGAGTAAGGGAAGCCCTCAGGTCCCTTCGGATGGAGAAAGCACCTGTGCCAAATGAGATACATTCCAGGGTGCTGAGGGAACTGGTGGATGTCCTGGCAGTCCCTCTAGTGGAGCTTTTCAACATCTCTCTGAGGACTGGGTGGGTACCCCAAGACTGGAGGGTAGCCTATGTCATGCTGATCCACAATGGGGGATATAGAGAGGAGGCAGGAAATTACAAGCCCGTTAGCCTGACATCGTTGGTCGGCAAGGTGATGGAGGGTATTGTCAGGAAAGGCTAGGGGGGTTACTGGGGCAAACTGGGTACTTGGACAATAGGCAGCATATCATGCCAGACAAACCTTGTTGAGTTCTATGACTGGGTGACTAGGGCCCTGGACCAGAGTAGGCCAGTGGATGTCCTCTTTCTGGACTTTAGCATGGCGTTTGATTCAGTACCCCACAGTGGCCTCCTGGCTAAGTTGAAGGAAATGGGGGTAGGGAGACATTTGTTAAGATGGATAGGAAATTGGCTCTCTGCGTGTATTCAGAAGGTGATGGTTAGAGGGTTAGCCTCATCCCCAAGGTGGATTACTAGTGGGGTTCCCCAAGGATTAGTGCTGGGGCCACTCCTGTTCAACGCCTATATCTCAGACATCAGGAGGAGGATCAGGAGTGAGATGAGTCTCTTTGCAGACAACTCAAAGCTGGGTGCAGTGGTGGATGGGGAGGAGGGGAGGGTGGCCTTGCAGGAGGACCTGGAGGCTCTGTAAAGTTGGTCGGGAGAATAGAAAATAAAATTCAATGTGGGGAAGTGCAAGGTTCTGCAACTGGGAGTCAGAAAGAGACATGATTCAAGTCACAGAGGGTGAGAGGGACCTGAGGGTAGTGGTAGATGTCAAAATGAACAACTCAGAGACCTGTAGGAGGGCAGCGGCAAGGGCAAATAGGATGCTGGGATGCATCACCTGGGGGATTACCTCCAGAAAGGCGAAAGTGATCCTTCCACTGTACAACTGCTTGGTTAGGCCACACCTCGAGTATTGTGTACAGTTTTGGAGACCATATTTAAAAAGGAACATTATACTTCTAGAGAGGGTCCAAAAGAGGGCAACCAAAATGATCAGGGGCCTGGAGGAGAGGACCTATGAGAAGCGGCTAAAGGAGCTAGACATGTACACCCTGGAGGAGAGGAGGGACGGGGAGGACATGATAGAGGTCTTTCAATACATGAAAGGGATCAATAAAGGAGGCCCAGTCAGGGTGCACCAAAGGAAGGAGGGTGAGGCAACAAGAGGTCATGGGTGTAAGCTGGAAGGGGGCAGGCTCAGAGGGGAGAGGATGAGATGTTATTTCACTGAAAGGGTGGTGGAGCCTTGGAATGCACTGCCCAGGGAGCTGGTAGAGACGTAGACTGTGGACGGGTTTAATAGGAGATGGGACAGGTACAGGGGGAGGGTAAATCTGACCAGGCCCAATACAGGTGGAGCATCTGGAACTGGGGACAGTATAACCCAAGGGGAAGGGGGGGCACCAAAATTGGCCCTCAGTGCGGGTTCTGAAAATCAAGCAGACTTGAGAGACTGTTAGGCCTATTCTGATGGCATTTTACTATGTTAGTATAAATCAGAGCTGTGGTTGAGGAAATCATGGGTCAGAACCGTTCTGGCCAGTTCTGCCACATCTAAAACTAAGGGGGTTGCTATTTTGATTCATAGATCCTCACCATGGGTCGCAAAGGAGGTTAAGAAAGACTCTCAAGGCAGATGGGTAGTGGCAAAACTTTCTTTCCCAGCTGGTCAATTGCTCCGTGGCAATGTGTATCCCCCGAACAATGACTGTTCCAATTTCTTTCCAGTCCTGAGTCAGGCTCTCTCTACCCTCTCCCCACCAGGTACCCCCATTCTGATCCTGATTGGGGGTGACTTTAACCTGGTCCAGGATATCTTCCTGGATAAGTCCCGGCCCACTCCCACAGCATGCCCTAAAGCACACCAGGCTCTCCAGGACATGCAAGAAGAGTGGGGTCTGGTGGACGTCTGGAGGAGGGACCACTTGTTCTATTCCCCGGTGCATCAGACCCATAGCTGGACTGATTTCTGGCTGGCCAATGTGGTGGTAACTCCGGTGGTTTCAAATTGTAAAATTGGTCAGATTGTGATCTCTGACCATGCTCCAGTTTTGCTCTCCTATACCCTAGATGGTCAACAACCCTCTTGTACTCGGTGGAGGTGCAATCCATTGTATCTTCGGGACCCTGATTTCCTCCAGATGATTACCCATACTGCCAGATACTATTTTTCCTTCAATTCTGACTGTGGAGTTTCCCACGGTATGGTCTAGGATGCATTCAAAGCAGTCCTCAAGGGGCACATAGTTGCATATGCAGCTACCAAAACCAAAGCCCGCAAGGCAACCCCGGTCACCCTTCTAGCTGAGCTGGCCACCCTAGAAATTCAGTTCAAAGACCCCCCTCACAGAGATCCATCTCTTCTTTGGTAGATAGTCGGCCTGAAATATCAAGTCCACTCCATTCTCCACCAGAAGGCTGAATGGCTACTCCTTTGCTCCAAACATGCCTACTAGGATGAGGGTGAAAAAGGTCGTAGACTCTTGGCTTTCAGGCTGCGCAAGCAGCAGGCATTGTCGTGGAGCCATGCCCTTCGTTCCCCCCAGGCAAGACTGTCTCTGACCCGTTGGAGGTTAACAGGACCATGCAACAGTTCTATGAAGCCCTGTACCAATCGCAATCATCTCTCTCCCCTCCCATTTAGGGCAAGGGCTTGCTGAATTCTGTTGGGGTTCAGCAAGCTTGCTCTTACCCTGGCCCAGGTTGCCAGTCTGGATGCCCCAATTTCTGCTGACAAATTGAGTCAGGCCCTATCCCATATGGCCAAGGTCAAGGCCCTAGGCCTTGACGGTATGTCGGTGGAACTGTACCAATCTTTGAGGTACGAGATCGCTCAACCTCTATTGTTGGCCTTTCAGGAGGCCCACACCACCGGTACCCTGCCCTCGACCATGAGGGAGGCCCTTATCACCTTACTTCTGAAAACGTCTGACAACCCACTTAATTGTTCTAACTTATACCCAATCTCTCCTGGCCACCAGGCTGTTAGATATATTACCCGCTATAACTCACCTGGTGCAAGTTGGCATCATGCAGGGCAAATCAGGAGCAGACAATACCAGACTGCTCTTAAATATCAAGTGGGTCACCTCCAAGTCCTCCCTCCCTATGGCCACTCTTGCCATTGATTTTACCAAAGCTTTTGATTCAATTGAGTGGGAATATTTCAATGAAGTTCTCCGCTCCTATGGTTTTGGCCCTCAGTTCCGTCACTTGGTGATCACTCTGTATAATTCTCTGATGGCAAGGATCCTGATGAATACCACAATTTCCCCCTTTCCCCGCTTCATTGTAGGACCCAGCAAGGGTGCCCTCTTTCTCCCCTTCTTTTCTTGCTGGCCCTGGACCCTCTGGTTAGGGCATTTTTAGCCTCGCCTGACGTTACTGGTATTGAGGTTGCAGGCACATCATATTTGGTGGCAGCCCATGCAGATGACCTCCTTCTTACCCTCTCTCAGCCCCAACAAGCCCTGCCAGCTGTTTTGCCATTGCTACAGCAGTTTGCTACTCTGTTTGGCCTGCAGATGAATCAGAAGAAGACCATTTTGGACCCTCTTAATGGTGCCTGTTCAACAGAGTGTCTGCTGGGTTATCATGGGCTACAAAGGGGCTCTCTGATTTGGGTCTTGTTATCCCCTTTAGATGGGCTGAGTTGGAGTCATATAATTTCTTTCCCCTCTTGTCCCAGCTCTCCAAGGAGATAGAGAAATGGTGCAAATTACAACTATCTCTGCTTAGTAAAGTGGCTTCAGTACACATGCTTTTTCTGCCCTAACTTATGTATCTGTTTAAAAACCTCCTTATAAGTCTCTCACCTAAGCTTTTCGCTTCTCTGGAGAAGCTTATGTACAGTTTTCTTTGGGATGTGAGATCCTCTAGATGGAATAAACACAAGTTAAGAGAGCATTGATTGAGGGGGGTCTTGGAGTCCCCTGGCTACAAGGCTACCACCTGTCCTGCATTGCAGTGCAGCCCACCAAGTGGTTTGTTCCATCACTTTCTCCCCATCCGCTATGGCTGCATTTGGAATCCAACCTGCTCAGCGGGTCCAGTTTGGGAGATCTCCTCTACCCCAAACTCTGTTCACAGACAGACTTATCCCCAACTCTAGCTGTGACGAGGGTGGCCTGGCACTGTCTCATGTCTTCTTTGCATGCCCCTCGTGGGGCTTGGGGCTCCCCCAGTTCGGTACGCCCCCCTTGGCACAACTGACATATTGGTGTGGGTGGCACCCCCTTTTTCTGGTCTGCCTGGGAGGCCCAAGGTATTCGGCATGTTCAAGACTTGTATTTACCTGATTCTGACACACTGATATCCTTTGAACAACTGAGGGAGAAGTTCTACCTTCCAAGCAGGGAACTCTGGTGATACCTGCAAATCCACAGCACCATTGGGGTTTTCTCTCGCCAGTGGCAGATGGATAATAAATGGGCCTGGCTTAGTGCCCTGCATAAATCCCCATTTTCTAGAGGTTTGATTGTCATATTTTACAGAACATGGAAAGACTCTCAGCCAGAGCCCACAGCCTCATCACGCCTGAAATGGCAGAGGATTTTGAACCTTGATATCGCTGTGAGGCTTTGGTTCCATTATCTTAGGGAGGCCCACAGAACTTACAAAGACACCAAGAGCTGCTTTACGAACATACGAACATACGAAATTTGCTAACAGATAAAGGTCTAGAGGTCTATCAAGTCTGCTTGAATGTGCAGCTAGCACCCCTTATTCTGCAGCTGCCCCTCCCTTCCACCCTTCCCCTTCATTAACTCTCCCCCTTGTCCTGTCCCATCTTCATTTGAAGCAGTCCACTGTTCTACTGCATACCACTTCAGCAGGTAACGCATTCCACCCAGCCACCACCTTCTCTGTAAAAAAGTGTCTCCTCATCTCCCTCCTGAACCTTCCTCGCTCCAGTCTCATATCATGGCCCCTGGTGTCCCTCCCCTCCCTTACCTTGAACAGCCCCTCTGTACCTGTCTTGTTTATTCTTTTCATGTATTTAAAGGTTTCAATCATGTCACCCCTGTCTCTCCTCTCCTCCAGTGAGTACATGCTCAACTCCTTCAACCTCCTCTCGTATGATAAGTCCCCCAGCCCCTTGATCATCTTTGTCGCTCTGCGCTGCACCCCCTCCAGTAACTTAATGTCCCTCTTCAGATACGGACACCAGTACTGCATGCAGTACTCCAGGTGTGGTCTAACTAATGACCTATACAGTGGCAGAATCACCTCCTCCCTCCTTGAGGATATACCCCTTGCAATACAACTCAGCATTTTGTTGGCCTTTGCAGCTGCCTTCCTACATTGTGCCGAGTTGTTCATTGACCCTGTAATGAGCACACCCAGATCCTTCTCCTCCTCTGTCTGGGCTAGCTGCACTCCCCTAGCTGGTAACTCCTCCTTGGGTTCTTCATCCCAAAATGCAGCACCTTGCACTTTTGGCATTAAAGCCCAGTTGCCAGGTGTCTGACCAGGTTTCAAGCTTTGCCAGATCATCCTGCAACCTCTGCCATCCCCTAGGTCATCCACCACTGCACCTACCTTGGTATCATCAGCAAACAGACTGATCTTGCTCTTGATGTCCCATGATATGTCTGTAATGAATATCCCAAACAACACTGGTCCCAACACCGAGCCCTGTGGAACACCGCCGTCACTGCCCTTGGATGTGAGAGCTCCCCACCCACCACCACCCTCTGTTGCCTTCCCTGCAGCCAGTTTCCTACCCATCTCAACAGTTTTGCACCCGCCCCTGTGCCTACTAACTTCTTTCCCAGCCTTCCATGCGGCACTGAGTCAAATGCCTTACTGAAGTCCAGATACAGGACATCCACTGCATGGCCTCTGTCCAGTTGCCTAGTTACCCAGTCATAGAACTCGACCAGGTTGGTTTGGCAGGATCTGCCACATATGAAGCCATGCTGTCTGCTGTCCTGTAGTCCTTTGGCCTCTAGGGGGGCCACCAGCCTCTCCTTCAGGATAGTCTCCATTAGCTTACCCATGATGGATGTGAGGCTCACTGATTTGTAGTTTCCCGGTTCATCCTTGGGGCCACTCTTGTGGAGGGTCACCACATGAGCCATCCTCCAGTCCTGAGGTACACACCCCGTATGTAGTGAGGCATTAAATAGGTCTGCCAAAGGTCCTGCAAGGACCTCTGCCAGCTCCTTCAGTACCCTGGGGTGGATGCCATCTGGGCCTGGTGCCTTGTCCACCCTCAGTGCCTTCAAACCCTCTCGAGCTCTGATCTCCATGATTTCCCCATCTGTCACCACTTCCCACCCTGTTTCTGCCATTTCTCCCACCTTGGGTGTCACCTCCCTCTTCTCTTTAGTAAATACTGGGCAGAAGTACTCATTTAGTGCTTCTGCCTTATCGCACCCTGCTTCCACCCAACCCCCCTCCTTCCTAATCCTTACTATGTGGTCCTTACAGCTCCTTTTCTCCCTGATGTACTTAAAGAAGTCCTTCTCCCGCTTCTTAATGCCTTGTGCCAGCCTGAGTTCTGTAGATGCTTTGGCTCCCCTTACTGCCCTTGTCACCTCCTTCGATTCCGTCAAGTACTCCTCCCTGTCCTCCCCTCTCCCTGTTTTCTTGTACTTCCTAAAGGCAGCTCTTTTCCTCCTTACCTTTTCCATGACCTCCTTGCTCAACCAGCTTGGTTTCTTAGCCCTAACCTTCTTGCTCTGGGCCTTGCAGCAGGTTTTGGTTGCCTCCACTATCCCCAGCTTTATGAGCTCCCAGCTCTGGTTAGTGTCCATACTAGATTGAATTCTGGCCAGGTACCCTATTACCACTTCCCCCCATCCTCCCAAAGTCGGCCCTCCTGAAGTCCAGCACTATTGTGCCAGATTCCACTCCGTCCTTGCCCATATCCAATGTGAGCCATACTGAGTGGTGGTCACTCCCTGACAGCGGTTCCTCCACTGTAAGTTCTCTCACAAAGTCCCCATTTGCCAGCACAAGGTCAAGGGTATTCCCTAACCAGGTTGGTTCACTGACCATTTGCAGCAGGAAGCTGTTCTGGAAGGCATCCAGAAGTACCTGCTCCCTTCTGTTCCTGGTTGTTGGGGTGCTCCAGTCCACTCCTGGCATGGTGAAGTCCCCCACAATCACCACACTATCCTTCTCAAAGGTCTTCCTGATCTGTCCCGCTAGTTCCCCTGTCTAACTCCTCCGTCTGAGATGGTGGCCTGTACACCACTCCCATTCTAAGAATCCTATTCTTGGAATCCTGGATTTGCATCCAAAGTGACTCCGTACTACCCTCCTCCCCTTCCTCCCTTACACACTTCAGTCCTTCCTTCACATATAGTGCCACCCCCCTCCTTTCCCAATCACCCTGTCCCTACGAAATAACCTGTACCCTGGTACAGACAGGTCCCAGTCATTGTATTGGGTGGCCCATGTTTCCATGATGGCTGAAATGTCTACCTCTCCCTCTGCCATGAGAACCTGTAACTCTGCAGTTTTCCTCCCAAGGCTCCTAGCATTAAGGGTAACCACCTTCCACCCTCCCCTCCCATCCTGCCCTCCTCTCCTAGCATCACCAACAGTACTTGCCATTTGTCCTTTGTCAATGTTATGGGGGGTAAGCTCATATGGTTTCCCAAACTGTGGTCTCTGCATATCTCTTCCCCAACTGCCACCCCCCACTCCTATTTTTAAATTCCCAACTTCCTCTATGTACTCCTCCATCCTCTGTTTCAACACTTTCTTTTCCTCCTCACTCAAGTGTAGTCTGTCCTTGGCATACAGACTACTGTCCTCCCAGGTCCGGCCCCACCCCCTCAACAGCCCATACCCTTTAGCACAACACCAGGTTCTTAGCCATCCGTTAAATTCCTCTATTCTCAGCTTTCTTGTTGTGCTTGCCTTTGGCACCGGAAGTATCTCTGAAAAAGTTACTGATCTTCCTGTCCCCTCACATAGTTGTGCTAGTTCCTCAAACCTCCTCTGGACTGTATCTACTGTCTTGTCAGCCAGATCATTTGTCCCAAGATATATAATTAAATGAGGCTTGTCCCTACCCCTTCTAGCATATTTCAGAACAGACTGTCCCACCCTTTCCGCTGTCATTCCTGGCATAGCCTCCACCCAAATGCGACTATGCCTCTCCCCCTTGCTACCCCACCTAACTCTTCTTAGTATTGAGTCCCCCAGCACTAAGATGCCACCCCTCTTACTCCTTGCTTGCTTCCATTCATCTCCCTCTCTCATTTCCAGCTCCTCTTCTTCCTCCTGCACATTATTTCCCCCTTTTACACCTGTTGCAATTCTCCCAGCAGAACTTCCCCCCGCTCCAATTTGGTCCAGGCATTTATCAATTACTCCTCTAATTTCAGCATTTCCCTCCTCCACCTTCTTCCTCTCTAGCAGTGCACAGCTATTTTCTGAAGGCCCTTCACAAATGCCCGCCCCCTCTCTCTTAATAGTAACCTGTTCTCTCCTTTCCACTCCATGACTTTTGCCACTTCTTCGCCTCCCCTCAAAAGTCCTTATCTCCTCCTTCCATTTGTCTTTTGTCTTCTGACTTGGTTTCCCCGGCAATTGTTCTTCCTGGCATGGGCCCCTTTGTCTCTGCTTCCCTTCTTCTGACCCTCTCCTCACCACTGTTGTCTTAAATCGTCTTCCCTCATCTCACCTTCTTCCTCCCTCCAGTATTGGGCTAAACCCACCCCCAATCTGCCTTGCCTATCTTAGTTCCTCCTGCAGACCCTCAATCTCCTTTCTAAGTTTTTCTATGTGGTTGCACACTAAACATCCTCCCACACTCCAGGCAATTTTTAGAAAGATTGGTGCACCGCAGTTGTTGCAGCCTACCACCATTGAAGATCCTGCTTCTCTGGCATCGCATCCCAGCTGTCTTACACTCCCTGGGACTTCTAGGGCCCTATAACTGCTGGCGTTGCCAACAGCCAGATGCCCATCTGTTACATGTGGTGTGGTCCTGTCCCTAACTTACTGTCTTCTGGGCCTCGGTAGCTTCGGACTGTGCAAAGATGCTGGGATCTCCCATTTCTTTATCAGACCCTAATCTCTTCTTGTGGGATACTTCATCCTTACATACTTTGTCAAAGTCCCAGTGTGACTAGGTTGTTCTGGCTATACTAGAAGCTAAAAGACTGCTATTAATGTACTGGGGCCAAGTGGCTATTCTTCCCTTGCCTTCCAGGCATGTGGCCTTAGCTCGCCTTACTCTTCTTGAATGATTTTCCTATGCTCATGCAGTTTATATGGACCTCTACAGGGCCAAATGGGATCCTTATCTTCATTGTCCTCTGTGTAAAACCCCAACCCCTGCAGGAACACTCCGATGTACTCCTAAGTTGAAACAACCTCTACTCATCACTTCTAGCTCTCTCAGTAAAAGTGTAAGACCTTGGCTCTCAACATCCCTCTGGTTTCTCATTACTGTATACCTCTTTGTTGTGCTGTTTTGGTACTGATGTCTCCTCAGTATGCTATGTTGCTTGATACATCTTGGTTATTATTCTATGTAACAAGTGCAATGTCTTGTGAATTTTTCAGTAAAATCTTATATGATAAAAAAAAAAAATTAAAACCCAAGATTCAAGATACCCCAGTCACTGTCTACCAAGTTTCAAAGTACCCCAACCACTGCTTACAGATATAATCTCCCCACTTACCCTGCTTCTTTCAAAAGGAAGAGAAGTATGAATAAATACACCTTTAAGACAAAGCTCGGTGCTTTCACTCCATTCTGTCAGCAAACTCTGGTCTTCCACCTAACCACACTGAAGTTCACAAGGGAGATGTGAGTTGCAGTGAGGCTAAATAAAAAGACATTAAAAATACAAATCTAGCCAAAATAGGGGGCTAGAAATGAGTTTCATAACAGGATGGAGGAGGCCAGTAGGACTGTGTGGAAGGCTAAGACTGACATGGATCTCTGAATAGTGGAGGGAATGAGAAAATGAGACAAAATATTATTTCATTAGTTGTGAGAGAAGAGAAAAACAAAGTGGAAATTGTCAAATAAAAAGGAGAAATTAGAGGGAGACCGATAATGGAAATGCAGACATCATGAGAAATGTTTCTGTTCAGTGCAGATAGAAGAGCAGAAGGGACCATTGCTTGACTGTGGCATCAGTGTGAATGAGGAGAGAGGGGAGGGTATCAATGAGGATTTCATCTCAGTGACAATAGTGCTAGGGGATTTCAGCATACTGAAGGTGAATAAATCTATGGGCATGGATACAATGCTTCCTAGTGTGCTAAAGGAGATGGGGCAGGTTCTACCAGAGAGACTGAACAGTTTAGCTGCTCATTGGAGATAGAGATAGTACCCAGGGGCTGTATGACACTGAATGTAATTCCTTTACGCAAGAGCTGGGGCAAGGATGAACCTAGGGACTGCAGACCTATCAGTTTATTAGCTATAGTGGATAATGTGCTAGGGATCATCATAAAGGAGAAGCTGCTAAGTTTCCTGGAAGCAAGTGGATTTCAGGAAAAACTACAACACGCTTTCAAGGGGGTCAGTCATGCCAGACAAACCTGATTAATTTATTTGATTGGGTGCATGATTAGAGGCACAGGTTGAGATTAAAAGACTGTTAGTAAACTGACTGAGTGGCCCAGCCCAGAGAGTCCTAATTAATGGGGAATTCTTGGGGACAAGGTGGTCATTAGTAGCGTGATGTAGGGCTTGGTGCTGGACTGAACCTTTTCAACATCTGTATCTGTGACATTGGGGCAGGGATACTAGCCAAGATATGCCTCTTCACAAATGGTACTAAAATATGTGGTCAGATGGATGGGGAGGAGGGAGGAAAATTATGAAAGAGGATATGAGTACATTGGACAAGTGGTCAAAAATATGCAGCTGAAATTTATTGATAAGAAGTGTAAGGTGATGCAAACTACGAGTTAGAGATCCAAACACTAGGTATAGAATGGGAGGGGTAGTAATGAAAAGCATAACAGAAGAGTGGAATATGGGAGTAACAATTTCTGACTATCGAACTGCAACAACACAATGCAATAGGGATGTGGCAAAGGAAAATATGATGTTGATGTGCATAGGGAGGGGAATCAGCAGCCAGAGAAGTGAGGTGCTTCTACCACTTCATGTTTCAGTTTCCGTGGGACTTTCGTGGAAGCTGATTTCAAGTGCAAGTGCCATTGTCATTCCCCCTCCCCCACCCCATCCAATTCCCACCTTGATCCCACCATTGTCTGAATCTTGACCTCTTAATCCTGTTCTTCCATCCTCCACAGGCTACCACACACGGTGTCTTCCTCCCCTGATGCCGTTCCCCTCCCTGCAGCAGCCGGAGCTCTAAAACAGCTGAACTCAGGTACTAAGGGCACTGCTGCACCAGCTGCCACTACCGCGGTGGCTGCATCACCCCACCCCCCTCCCAAGGTGATGACTACCTTTATTGGTAACATAGGTCACGTGCCTGGTCACGTGCTCCATTGCCTCTAGTACTATCTCCCCCAATTCTCCGCTGCAGCTCATATCCCATGGTCACTAGGAGTCGCTACTGCTCCAAACAATTCCACCTCACACCCTTAATATAAATTACCACAACAGTGCAAGTTAATGCTCCTGACCTGTCCAATCCCTCTCAAATCAGCATCACATCTAAAAAATGTTTCCACCCCTCCTGTCCTGCACACACTCTGGGAATTGAACACCTATCACTATACACCAGAGTCTTTAACTCTAACCACTAGGCTATCCAAGTGGTAACAATTTGTCATAAGCTGATATAATCCATAAACTTCCCAGGCACTCCTCCCCCCCTCAGCTCTTGGAACCTTCATGCAACTCTGCCCTACTTGCTCTCCTAGCTACTTGATAAGACTCATCACACTAAGTACCCCACCTGCTTTTGGACCCTCTTAAATATTCCTATTGACCTCCCTTGCCCGGCTTACAGACGTGAGAAAACCTCCAACTCCCCACCCCTCACTCTGAATCCCATAAGGCGCGTTATCACCCTCTGTCACTGCCCCTGTTGTTAGTATCCCCTTGTCACCTGTTTTCCCTTTCTTCCTTTTCTATCAGCTTCTTCTAGTTAGGTAGGAAACTGCTATGCTTAACCTTCATTTGTTATCCTGGGGCATCACCCCGTTACTATGGGTTCAAACCACATCATGCTTCCCCTCACTCTCCTCCTCCTCCTCTGCACCCTCCCTCCCTCCCTTCCTCCTCAAAATTTACCTCCCCATTTACCCCTCCGACTGTCACCTACCTTCCTCCCTTCCTTCCTTCCTTCCTTCCTTCCTTCCTTCCTTCCTTCCTTCCTCTTTCCTTCCTCTACCTCCTTCTCCATCTGCTTCCATCTCCCAAAGCTCCTCCTCCTCCTCCCCCATATCACTTTCTCCTTTCCTTCTCCATCCTCTACTATCATCTCCTCCTTCCCGCTAAACCTGTCCTGCTCTCCCCTTTTCCTCCCCATCCTCCCACACCATATCCTAATTAATTCCCTCCTACAGTACTTCTTCACCTTCCTTTTTGTTTCTCATGGGACTATGAGAGTTTCCATGTCCTCATTGTCAAATACCCACTTTTCCACCCAAAACAGTCCTGCTTACTGAACTGCAAATGCACCAGAATCATCTTTCTCCTACTCTTCCTATCGGGGACCATACACCCCAACCCAGGCCCTGCTAATCTGCACCCTTCCTCTGACCCTGACCAAGCCAAAAGCAGTAAATACATAAATATTGTTCACCTCAATGTGCAAAGCCTCCCCGCTAAGAAGGATACCTTCCAGGCCTCGGTCAAAGACAATAACTTTGACATAATAGTACTCTCCGAGACCTGGTTCTCATATAAAATCTCCAGGGGTGAAATAGATCTGGACAGCTTAATTTCCCTCAGGAAAGACAGGTCTGGAAGAAAAGGTGGGGGCTGCCTGTTCTTTGTGTCAAAGAAATTCTCAGTTACAGAATTTAGTCCCGATGTAAAATTCAACAAACTCGAGTCCCTCTCCATCCACCATCTACTAGGGAAGAACAGAACACTCACTATCACCACCACCTGTCTCCCCCATGGAACTCACTCCTCAAATCTTAAATCCCCACTAGCCATTAATAATTATCTCCCCCTCAACATGGAATGGATTCTACTTGGGGATTTCAATATAAACTGGACCGCCAGTCAATCCAATTCTGCCAAATCCGTTGTTTCAGGCCTATGGTTATACCAACTTATTACCACCCCAACAAGGACAAACTATAAAACTGGCTCTCAGTCGATCATTGACCGGAACATTGTCTCTAACCCTACCAGAATCTCTGAAGCCGGGACTCTACTGCATTGCATAAGCGACCACTGCGCCACTTTTTACCACTGGACTGAACAATCCCCCCAACCCATCTGAATTTCATTTACTTGAGATGTTTAAACAAAAACGTACTTAAGGACATCCCCCAAGCCTTTCACCAGATTGACTGATCGTTCACCTCATCCATGGACAACATTGATGCTGTCATAGATCATTTTTTGGCTATCTTCAATGGGGTTTGCAACAAATTTGCACCCTTCAAAAAGATCAGGATCTGAGGCTGCATCTGTGAGTGGGTCACCTCCGACATCCTCAAATTAATGAGACAGAGAGATAGGGCCTGGACCAAACACAGGAAGCACAAGGACCCCATCCAATTAAAACTGTACAAAGCTCTGCTCAACAAGTAAAAAGCGACTGTCTGGTCAGTCAAGGTCAGTTTTCTCCACAATAAACATCTTGGGGAAAATTCTAATCCCAGACAATGCTAAGGTACTCTGAATAACCTCTTCAACAGGGTTAGAAAAGCTGAACCCATCACCCTCTTGCACGGGGACAAGCTTATTAATAACCCCTCATATTTAGCTAACATATTTAATTCATTCTTTGGGGACTTAGAGAAATACAAACCTTCCCCCATCACCCAGGCTCAGCTAAAACACCCTCCCACTCTACCACCATGCCACATTCAGGTTCAGTTCCCAATTTGTACTTTTGGGCATTGTCACCCTGAGACACCACTAAGCTCATCCATTTAAATAACCCCAGACCCAGTAAAAGAGCAGATGGGATTGATTTCAAAATTCTTAACTTGCCATTGCCTCACTAGTGGTCCCCCTTACTAACATCATAAATCTTTCTCTCTGCACTGGCACCTTTCTATGCATCTGAAAAATGGCCATAGTCAAACCTCTGTTAAAGTCAGACTTGAAGAATGAGGTAGGAAACTACAGACCAATTTGTCTTCTTGCCCCCCTCTCCAAGATATTGGAAAAAGTAGTTCATTTTCAGGTCACCTCTTCACTAAACAGCTATAACATCCTCACAGATACACAACATGCTTTTAAAGTCACTCACAGCACTGAGACCGCCTTAGTTAGGTTTACCAGGGATATCTATGGAGCCATAGACAATGGCCTATACAGTGGCTCAGTTTATGTGGATCTGACTAAGGCTTTCAACCTAGTCAACCATGATATGCTCCTGAACACCCTAACTGACATCTGTTTCTCTACTAACATGATCAAAAGGGTCAGGAACTATCTCTCCCACAGAACACAGATGACTACAATCAATGGGCTGCTCTTCTCTGAATGCCCTATTAAATACAGGGCTCCCCAGGGCTTTATTATGGGCCCTCTCCTTTTCACCCTTTTCACCCTTTTCATCAATAAGCTCCAAGAAGTCTGTATTCTGCAAATATTGTTATAAATTATGGAAAGTACTCACATATCTCCCTTATGTTGCATGTTTTATAGACCCAGGGCTGCTAATCAACCCTAAAGAGACTATTCAATATCTGTATTTGTATCATGTCATTTTGTAAACACCTCTGTATAACACTATGTAATGATACATGTTGTTTTCTTGCATAACCTGTTTGTCTGCCCAGACGTGGAGCCTTTGTAAAGGAGCCTCTGACTCAAAGGTTGTAATTCCGAAACTTTAATAAATAAATAAATAAAGCAACACAACAATGGTCCTCTACACAGACAATGCTGAACTGTACTGCAGCAACAGAATCCCAGATGAGATACTCGCCAGCCTACAATCCAACTTTCAGAATCTGCATTCATGATTCACCAATAAAGGCATGGTCCTAAACTCTAAAAAAACAAAACACATGTTTTAAAACCTGCAACCTAAAACGGACCCTCTCTGATAACCATGGAAATTGCATAGAACATGTTTATGCATTTATATATCTTGGTCTTCTGCTTAATTCCCACTTGTCCTTTAACCTTCACATCTCTAACATAATAAATATGGTTCACATGAGGCATGGGCTACTATACAGGATTTGTAAGATTTTAATCCCTGAATCTAGACTCCATCTAGCTAGCTGCATTCTCTTACCACTTCTGAACTATGGACCCATCATTTACACCCCCTCCACCACTTCTCAACTCTTCTAAAAACTTAGATCCAGCAACAATAATATCATCTGCTTTGTCACTGGTTTCCCCTGGAGAACGCAGCAATACACCTATAAAAAGCTATTGATTGGCTCCCTTTGGTGGGGTGTTTAAGCCGCAAGAACCTTCCATTCCTCCATAAAGATCACCTGAATAAACTACCACTGAGTGTGACATCACTTTTCCTCAAATCTGCTCCTGCCCACCAAACCAGAGGAGCCTCTAGCAATGCTTTCATCGTCCCATTTTTTCACACCTTACTTGCACAAAATTCTATTGCTTACAAGGGCACAGAACAGTACAACTTGCTCCTACTGGACTACTTTGCCTGCAGCACTATACTGTATATGCCTTTTAAAGGTCCCTCAGGAGCCACATCCAATTAAAAGTTACATGCACTTGTTCTCCTATTACCAGGTGAATCTAACACTGCTCTCTACCACCCCCTTCTAATTCCACCCCTTTTTCCTCCCCTACATTTTTTCCCTTATCCACCACCCTCTAACTCTACATCTTCCCCAGCACCCCTCCCCCACACACTGTTTTCCTCCCTCTATACTTCTTTTGGTTATCCTGTGTATGCAAATGACTCTAAATGCTTTTATAAATTATATCCTCTAAATTATTATTTTGCCTTGCACTTTCATTCTCCCATGCCTGTTAATAAGTTCCTCTGTTTAAGATATTACCTCAGCCTTTATGTACGATGTATGCTGTTAATTGCTTTTTTTTTTTTGTATCTTTGTAATTTCATGTACAATGGACGTTTGTGAAAATGGGCATTTTTGCTCACATGCTTTCCAGTATAAAATAAAAATTGATTGATTGAAAATTAAGGTCATTGGTTTGTCCTCAGTTGGAATAACTGTGTGTAGTTTTGGAGACCACATTTGAGGAAAAGCAGGGATTGAGTGGAGGCAGTGCACAGGAGGGTAACCAAGATAATTGAGGGGCAACAGGGAACGGCTTACAAGAAGAAGTCATAAGTCCTAAATATGGAATTGCCAGAGGTGAGAAGAGAGAGTGGGGATGTGATTGAGACATGCAGTACAAATACCTCCATGGAGGAAACAAGATGGATAGCAGGGAATTATGCAAGCAGAGTCAGAACACAAACACCATGGGTAACTCTACGATGATGATGGTGGGGGCAAATTTAAGAGGGATACCAGACTGTATTTTTGTACAGATACAGTGGTGAAAGGGTGAAACAGGCTGCTGAAAGAGGTGGTGAAAGGATGGAATGGCCTCCTGACTGAGATAGTCTGTGTCAAACCAGTGGGGTGATTCAGACATGGGTGGGACTGATACATGGGCTTAGTAAATATGGTATCAAAAGGAGAGGGAGAGAAGAGATGTGAAGAGCCACTCTTACATTCTACATTAGACAGATTGGTCTGTGCAGATACAATAGGCCAAGTGGCTTTTTTCTACCTGCAAATTTTGTTTCTTTTTTTCTGTAACTGTACGCAACATACTGTAATACTGTATCTCAGAATGGATTTGATAGCACACTTTAAATTCATGCTCCTCTATTAAATTTCAAAATGCACAGTATGCCTCTCTCATTCTTTTTTGTTTACACCAAATGGCCTTGCTGTCTCTAAATTTTACATCCCTAAGAGCTTCAAGAAAACACTAATCTTATTCTAAGTAGACCACTATGTGCACTGTGGTTGCCTAATGTTTTTTTTTTTTCATCATTACAGAACTGCTATGATATCAAACGTTATGCAATGGTGCTTTTCACATTTTATTATTTTTGAATTGAGACAGAGTGAGAGTGATAGTCACTCATGGGCTGGTTCATTCCGCTGCAACAAATGTTATCTACTTACAGTAAGTAAAATGTGTAAAAACAGTGTTGTTCTCCTTTATGGAACACCACTAGTATCTTCCTCACACTTATGTCAAGCTATTTATAGAATTTTAATTGTCCCATTTTTGGAAAATTATCATGAAAAGTACAAGGTGGCATAGCTAAAAGATCAACTTTATAAGAATACATGTGATGATACATGTCAGTATGCTGCATCACATTTGTATCCATAATATCATGGATCAAGTGTATTGATGCATACTGACATGTATCAAACTGTGTAGATAAGAGAACACATGTTGAAATTGCCCCAAGGTTTTATTTTAAAAGCTCTAATGGTTCAAAATGTAACTTGTTTAGAAAAGATTGGATTCTGGGCAACACTTCTAAAATGTGTTTCAGAATCTTTAAAATAATGCTGCAGAATTTCAAAAGCAATCCAAGTTTTTGTTATTAAACCTGCAGACAGCGCTTCCACATGTGGTGTTTGATACTGTGATTTTACAATTGTAAAATGGTGGAAGACTGTTAAAAGATTTAACTGTTACCTCATTTTTGGTGTTGTAATTGTGGATTATTTTCCATTCACACTTTTAATAACACATGCAAAAGCTCCTGAATGATATTCTGAAGTTTGTAAGAGTGGAATATATAAACCATGGAATACATGTTATTTGGCAGGTTCAGATACTTTGGTTTGTTTGCTTGTTTGTTTGTATATGAATATGATTGTTGATGTCATTGATTCACAGAATACTTTACAATAAAGTAACACGATGTATGCAGGAGCAATATGTAGATCTGACAAAAGCATTTGATCTCACAGATTACACTCTCCTTATAAATAAGATAACAAATCTTTGCATATGCCCTAAGTGAACCTTCTGGGTCAAAGCTATTTTTCAGGTAGATCCTTTTTTTTAAAGACTTTCTTGATCAATGAAGGTTCACATACAAACAAGAGTAATACAACATAATCACAAAAAAAACAGATAAACTTTATATCTAAGGTGATGAATTATGCTCCAAAGTGTTCTTACGCTAGACAGATACTGTAATTGAAAGCATGTAACAAAAGAAAAAAATAATACATTGTCTCTATTTTGACGCTAAGGTTTAAACTAACATTATTTTGGGCCTAAAGGTCTTTAGAGGCCTGTAATGATACTATAATGCTAAAGCTGCCCCAGTGCAAAATCAAAAAGGTTCCCAGACTAACTCAAAAGAGTCAGCTTGGTCTTTTCAGTAATAGTAAATTCTTTTTAGCTTATAGAGGTGAAACATGAAATGAAACAAGACTCTAATCAAATGAAGACTACTATTTTTCCAGGCCATAGTATATACTTTTTTGCCATAAAAATACCAAGAGATTTGTTGTGTTCTTCTAGGCAGTTATAATCACTTATATTCCACCCTAGTAGAATTTGAAAGGGGTCTAGAGATAATTTAATAGCTGTAGCTTTCTCCAAGACCTCAAAGATCAAATTCCAAAATTTATTAAGTTTCCTACAAGTCAGGAACATATCAAGGAAAGAACCCAAGTTGTTATAAGGCTTCTATGGCAATTATCATACACATTCTGCATGAATTTATGCAGTCTGGAAGTTTTGAGATATACACCATGCATAATATTATCTGCTGCAATTTAGAAGAATGGAATTCTTGTAAAGGATAAGCAAGTATGGCTACCTAATTTGTGTTGCTTAGATTGATTCCCAAATGCTGTTCCCATCTGGCTTTATGTTGTTTGAGTTTAAAAGGAATACAACCCTGTAATAAATGATAAAGGGCAGAATGGGTCTTGCGATTTGGGTCTTGAGATGTTGATATATTATCAATTAAGGAAAGAGTAAAGGAAATCTGAGAGGTAGTAATATACAGTATTGCTGAAGCTATAAAAATCTAAGTTATTATTGCCTTACAATACCGTATTCTGTCCAGAGCTGTTCAAAAGACATCAAAGTATGGTCATTAAATACATAACTTAGTATTGGAATACCCAGTGTTTCCCAGACCTGGAAGCCCTTATCAGAAACTGAAGGTCTAAATACAAAATTGCAATGAATTGGTGTATTGCCAGATATTGAATCACCCCAGCCAATTAAATCATGAGCCTTTTTCCAGCATTGATATGTTGTGTGAATAGCTAGGGGTCATGGGTGATTCAGTCTATTGCCGAGGAAATATCTAGAATGGAGAAAGCTTTTTGGATTGGACTAATTGTGTGAAAAGCCTGTTTCTCTACTACTGGAGTGTTCCCCTTGAAACCAGTCTTTCATTTATGAGATTTGAGCAGCCAAGTAATAGTTTTTTGAATTTAGGAAAAGTCAGATCTCCAAGATTCTTAGACAATCTTAATGTATCTAAACAAAATCTGGATTTTTGTTTTCCTTCCAAATAAAATGTGTGATTAGTTTTGTCCAATTCCTTAAAAAAGTAACTGGAACAGTAATAGTGAATGACTAAAAAGGAAAAAGAAATGGGGAAGGACATTCATTTTAATGACATTGCAGCTTCCAATTAGTGTAAGTGGAAGTTTTAGCCATTTACATAGATCTTCATGGATTGTTTTAGGGAACAGAAGGATTTTTCTTTTACACGAGAGGCTCTTTGTAGTGATTACACCCAGGTATTTAATCTTATCTGATATGATTATTTGCAAGTCCAAAGAGAGGATATAATTGTCAGTGCTGTTTAAATGTAAAGCTTCTGTTTTAGCCATATTGATTTTATATCCTGATGCTTCTTCAAACTGGTTTATTAAGGATGTACAGATGTTAAAACAAGCAGATGGTTCTGATAAATATACCGTAGCAAGGCATCATCTGCATACAAATTAATTTCATGTACAGTACGTAATGACTGACTTGTATTCCCTTAATTGAATTACAGTTGTGAAAGGCAACTGCCAAGGCTTCAATAGCAAGGACAAATAGTAATGGGGACAGTGGGCAACCCTGTCTGGTATCTCTTATGAGAAAGAGACAGAGTCTATGAGAAATAATGTTATTAGTCTAGACAACTGCTTTTGGTGAATTATATAAATTTTTCATCCAATTAATACACGTTTCACAGAATCCAAATTTTTTAAACACTTTAATTACATAGTCCCATTCAACCTGATTAAACGCCTTTTCCACATCTAAAGTGAGGACCAGGGCCTCCTGATATTTACAAGACTAAATTTCATTTATTAATCTTGTGTTAGTCCCTGATTTCCCTTTTTTTATAAAGCCATTTTGGTCAGATTGAATGAGACTGTGAACTACTTGTTCTAGCCGACTGGCCAGGAGATTAGTGAAAATGTTCATATGAATGTTAAGAAGTGATATTGGCTGATATGAGATATCCAGTTGCAAGTTTTTATCCTTTTTAACAAAGACCACAATTTTTCATCATAAAAAGACAGCGGTATTTCCCTGGTTTTTAAAGTATAGTCAAATAGATCTAACAAATGTTTATTTATTTATTCAATTTCAATAACTGGGTAGGCTCACTGAGCCCCGAAAGTCCCTTTTTCAGGGGTGACCTGGAATTAGTTACAAAAGGAGGCAAGTACAGGAGTATACAAAGGTCACAATGCAGCAATACAGGAGAGCAATTAAATACATAATACAACAGTGCTGACATTATGCCAGGTTAGTTACAGGATAAGACAAGTACAGGAATATAGAATGGTCACAATGCAGCAATACAGAAGAGCAGTTAATACATAGTACAACTGTGTTGCGCTTAAGCCAGTTAGGGCCCGACCTTTGAGTTAAGGATTTTGCGCTCAATGACAGGAGCAGGCACTGAATTCAAGTAAGTGGTCAGGGAGTCCCATCCAGAATGTTCTGAGGGAGCTTCCTGAAGGTGGGGAGGGAGCTTGTTCCACAGGACAGGGGTAGAAGTGGCAAAGGATTTACTGCCGGCTGTGATCCGAACCCTAGGTTAGTCAAGGATTTTTCATGCAGGAGTGTGGAGAGTTCTCACTGAGTGCTTGAGGACCAGGGACTGGCAAGCTTGTCCAGTGGATGGCAGCAGAGGAGCTTGTATGCATTGCAGAGCAGGGGTACTGAAGGCGACCATCCAGGGAGGGCCAATGTAGGAAAGCAAGGACTAAGAGAATGGTGAAATGCTTGCAAAAGTTAGTCAGGAAACCATTCAGTCCTGGTGCCTCGCTAAGGTCATGCTTTTTGTGGTTACCAAGGCCTCATCAGTGGTAAATGGGGCATCAAACTGAGATTTTCTATCAGGATGTGACTGAGGTAGGCTAATTTCTGAAAGAAATTTATCAACTGCTATGCGATAGTTATTATGTTCAGATTTACAGAAGTTTCAATTATAGTTAGAAAATACATAATTAATTTCTATGGGATCTTTTATGGTTGTTTGGTGGTCATTGTGGATGGGAAAAATAATAATTTTAATTTGTTTCTCCTTTTGTAGCAGTAGAGCCAGAACTTAGGGTTTGTCACCCAGAGCATAATATTTCCCTCTTCTGTATGAAATGTTTTCTTTTTCCTCCTCCAAGGATGGTAGTCTGTTAAATTGGTCTTTAATTGATTAGAGTTGTGGAAGTATTCTTAAATCATGAGAATCCATCTGAAAAGTTTCATGCCGGTTCAGTTCGTTTTTCTAGGGATTCCAATATTTATATTTTTCACATTTCTATCAGGTGTAGTAAATTATTGTTCCCGTCATTACTGTTTTAAGCATTTCCAATCAGGTACCAGGTAAAGTTTCCTTGGGTTGATTGTGCTGGGAAAATTCTATGATAGATTTTTTTTTTGTAATAGCTAGGAATTGTTTATTTTTAATGAGTGTGTGTTCCATTAATCATTGCTTATGCAAATGGATTTGAGTTGTATTTATTGAGAATTCCACAAGTGCACAGGCTGGAATGGTTGAATTGTGATAGCTTATACTAGATATAGAATTCTGAATAATTTTTGAAACTAAGCACATATCAATATGAGTGTAGCATTGGTGTGGAGCCAGAAAAAAAGGGCAAAACTGTGCATCAAGATTAGTCTCTTACCAAATATCCATCAGCATAAAATCTTTCATATATTCCCTCAGCATCTTTCTAATATGTGATGTATAATTTGACACAGCATTGACATCTCTTCTGAGAATATAAGGACCTTCAAAAGTAGCTAAATGTAAAAAAAAATGTATAAAATTGTGGGTCCCTAGTATTTGGCTTGTATACTGTATAATAGCTAATTCATTGCAAAAAAAAAAAAAAAAAACTGTGTTAATGCAACAGTTAGGGATCAACATAATGCCAAAAAGTAGGGAAATGTGGCATTAGGGTTTCCAACCTTAATTCCCCTCCCCCAAAACAGCAATACCAAAATGCATTATGGTTTTGGGTCTACGGAGTCCTGGCGAATCAGTGGTGGGGTCTTTCTTGTGGTTGTTAGGCCTAATGCGCACCGTGTTCTCTGAGTAAACAATGTCAGACATGATCTCCTTTCTTCACACAGGGCCACAGGGCTGCAACAGATTCTGTTGCCAATTTGTGGTGAGACATACTTCTCTACCTTTGAAGATTATCACTATGAGACACTGCCTCAGAGCTTTACTTTGTGCTTTGAACAGTAGACTTTGTGCTGGAGGGGATGAGAATTAGGGTGGACAACCCCAAGGAAACCCACACCACTGATTCTCCAAGACTCCAGAGACCCCAAACCCTAATACTTTTTTTCGTTTTGCTGCTTGGGAGGTGGGGGTGGGAAGTTAGGATTATAAACCCTAACACCACATTTCCTAACTTTTGTGGCATTAAGTTGAACACCGACTGGTGCATTAACACAGTTTTTTTGCAAAGAATTTCCTTTCTTTCTGAGATAGTAGAATCATATCCTTATTCATGCATGTCCCTTCAGAACCTGCATAAACAGATGTACACATGCAAGGCCCTCTAGTTCTTGTGCCAAGGGAAAACTATGTCTGTCTTCAGAAGTGCAAGGTTGTTGTGGATCCTGCACTTCTGTGCAGTGATCGATGCCAAGAATTCATGAAGCTGTCTGGTGCCCAGCAGAAGTGCAAAGCCCTCTGGTCCCTGTGCTTCCATGTGGCTACAGATACAGATGCAGAGGGCAAAGAGTCATTATGTCAGCCAATGCACAGGGACCTCTGACACCCATGAGCACAGAGGTACAGGGCCTCATGCCAAGAGGACAGCTGTCTTCACTATATGGTACCCAAACCTGTACAGACAACCATGCAGCTTTATAACAGTGTCATCCCCCACCCTCAACCCATCCAGCTGGATCACTGAGTTCGCTCCTGAACTCAATTCACCAACACGGGATCATAAAGCATATCCACTGGGGTCAATAGTGGAATAGTGGTACTACACAAAATGTTTCTTAACAATTATATTTATTTTTATTTTCACCCCACATTTTCAAGGTAATCTTTTTATGTTTCCCCTTATAAACATGAAATGTGGCTTTTATAGTATGTTGTCCAAAACATTATTTTGCAGCACAAGTGCAAAAACACATCTCATTCAGGACTGAAAACAATTGCAACTGTAAAAATTTATGAGGTGGTGAGGAAAAATGGCTATACTGAAATTCTGGAGTTAAAATACTGAAAATTAGTGAAGTTATGAATGAACGTTGAAATACTGCAATGTTCACTCATAATCTGGGCACTTTGCCATATGTATACACCAAAGTTTTAGCAAAGCCTTCTTAATATCCCATCTCAAGAACCTGGTAGGTACAACATGTTCAAATCCCCACCAAAGCAACCTTCCACACCATAGGTATGAAAACGCATTGTGGCCAGCATTTGAAAAATGACAGCTGTCATGCTCATAAGGTAGTGTGAGAAATGTCTATGTTGAAAATTTGTGGTCAAATTATAGAAAATTACCAAAGTTATGAGTGAGCATAGAACAATTTAAATGTAACATAGAAACATAGATGATTATGGCAGAAAAAGACCCACAGTCCATCCAGTCTGCTCATTGGTCTCTATAGAACCCTGTGGTCTGTCATTGATCATGTATTGTACCACTCCCCAAAAGTTATTCTGCTCCTTCCCCATCCCTGTCCTTACAAGTGATCCCCTTCATTCTGTCCAATGCATGCTAGAAATCATGCACAGGTTCTGCTGCCACCACCTCAGCTGGCAAGCTGTTCCACAGTTACACCATCCTTTCTGTAAAGCAATAATTTCTCACATCTTTGCTGAACCTTTCCCTGTCATTTTCCAGTCATGACCCTGTGTTGTTGAGCTGGTGTTCCTGTTAAGCAGTTCCCTGGAATCCACCTTGTTTATGCCTTTCAGGAACTTGAATGTCTCTATCATATCTACCCTGTCCATTCTAGCCTCCAATGAACACGTATTCAATGCCCTAAGTCATTCCTCATAGAACTTTCCTTGCTGGCCCTGAATTATCTTTGTTACCTTGTGCTGTAATACCTTCAGCCTATCCATGTCTTTTCTAAGGTAAGGGATCCAAAGCTTTACCCAGTACTCCAGATGTGGTCTCACTAGAGATCTATAGAGGGGGAGTATCACCTCCTTCCCTCTACTGTCAGTACCCCTCCATATTGATCCCAGCATCTGGGCTGCCTTACCACAAGCCTTGTAACATTGGCTAACCTGCTTATGGCTATTATAATACTGGCTCTGAGGTCACATTTATTTGCTGTAGTATTGAGTTTTACCCCATCCATCCAGTATTCTGTCCTGGAAATCATTTTCCCTAGGTGCATTACCTTGCACTTTTTGTGGTTGAAACTCAACTGCCAGACGCTCAACTATCTCTCTAGCCTCTGCAGGTCCTCTTGTAGTTCTTTAATTACTTCAGTGCTATCAACTCTTCCACAAAGCTTTGTGTCATCTGCAAAGTGACCTAACCTACCCCGGATCCCTGATAACAATGTCACTGATGAACATGTTAAAAAGGATCAGATCCAGGAAAGACCCCTCTGATACCCCACGTGTGACCTCCATCTCTTCTGATTTAACACCATTTACAAGTACCCACTCCTGTCTCCCTTTTAGCCAATTTTTCACCCATCAGACTATATCCATAGCCACCCCAAGGTCCCCCAACTTCTTCAGCAGGTGTCTGTGGGGCACAGAGTTGAAAGCCTTGTGAAAGTCAAAATACAACAGATCCATGGCATAGCCTTTTATCCAATTCCTTTGTAACACAATCAAAAGCAGACTATTAAGTTTGTCTGACATGACCTTCCTGCCACAAAAGCATGCTGTTTACTATCCTGGAGACCATTACCCTCCAGATAGTCCACAAGGTCTGCTTTGATTAGAGACTCCAGTAGTTTTCCGACAATAGAGGTGAGACTGACAGATTTGTAGTTGTCTGCTTGTTGCTTGCCCCCCTTATGAAGCAAAACTATATCCACCACCCTCCAATACCCAGGGACAACCCCTGATTAAAGTGAGCTATTGAAAAGGCATGCCAGAGGTTCATCCAGTTCATTTGCCACTTCTTTGAGCACCCTTGGATGGATCCCATATGGACCCAGGGCCTTGTCTGTCTTGAAGGATGCTAGACCCTTTCATACCCCATCCCCAGCAAATGCTGGCCTCTTCATCTCTGGGATCCCTCTCTTGACTGCTTTAATCCACTCTCGGGTATGGGCCTGCTAGCAGTATGCCATTCACACAGTGAAACCCCTACAGCAATGGCAAAGTTAGTACTGCAAGGCAATTGACAGTCATTTTGTTGATCAGGATTTTGCAGCACTGCCCATCTTGCTGCTCCAGGGGTTTTGCACTATTCCCCCCTTTGCTTCCAACCTGGAAGTGATTAGGTACATTTTTGGAGGGTGCATGGGGATGAGCCCCACACTGTGGGGAGTTCAGCAGCAAAACCCACTTGCAAACAGCATAGATGTGCCCTGGTGTGTTGCCACAATAGCGGTCAGTTGGCAGGATTACCTGTTGACGTGGTTGCCAGGCAGCAAAACCTTGTCATTGTAAAGTCAGTCAACATCCTTGATGTCAAACCAGCATCATGGAACACCGACTAGCTTCCTTGGTAAAGACAGAGAAAAGTAGTTGCTTAGGACTGTAGCCTTTTGTTTGTTTTCACTTTTATTTAATTTCATTTTATTTTTTACCCTTGTAAGTCTGATGAGCAAATTGCCCATCTTCACAGACGACAAGCATTAAAATAAACAAAAAAACAAATACAATAAATTATGACAAAATACTGTTAGACATTTAACAAGTACATTCCTGAGAAAGTTGCAAGTACCTTTTCAATTCTGACTTAAAAGAAAATAAAGAAATACAATTTGATATATCACTTGGGAGTGAATTAAAATAACTAGGTCCCCTGTATAACAATGAGCATTGTCCAAAAGTTCTCTTGAGAAATGGAACATTAAATGTAAACTTTGATTGAGTTCTAGTGCCGTTAGAATTAACATATTTAGAAAAATATGAACTTACTGAAGTGGGTGACAAACCAGCTTTCATTTTAAATAGAAAAAGACACATCTTGAAATGAATTCTATTTATAAGAGAAAGACAGAAGATTTGAGCATTAAACAGTGGGGAGTTCCGGCTGGGAAAGAAAGCATAGATCTTAGAATAGAGTTGTATGTAACGGTCAACTTTCGAAAAGTTTACAGTTCATAGGAGCATAGACCACCAGCCCATAATCCAAGACACTAAAAAGGAAACTATGTGCCAAGAGCCTCCTAGATTCAGTTGTTAAGTAATGCTTAACTCTATACAGGCATCCAAGTCTTTGATGTACCTTTTTAATGATAGAAATGACATGATGTTTGAAGGTGAGATTGGCATCAAAAATGAGCCCCAAATATTTAAATGTGTCAACTAATTCAATGATATTTCCCTTAACATCGCAGACAGGTGGAAGGTCAGACAAATGAATCTTTCTATTAGTAAAAAGCATAATTTTAGTTTTTGATTAATTAAGCACAAGAGAATTAGCAAGTAACCAATTTTGAAATGAGTCACAATTGACCTGAAGCTTATCTAAAGCCTCCTTTGGGGTTAAGCTATCCTCATAAATAACCACATCATCTGCGTACATTATAATAGAACTAAATGGACAGGAAATTGGAGCATCATTCATAAGAAGAGAAAAAATAAGTGGGCCTGGGATGGGACCTTGGGGAACACCACATCTAATTAGTTTAGAAGAAGATGAATGACCTTCAATAGTTGTTACATGTGACCTGTCTGCGAGGTATTGGGAGTACCATTAGATTGCTTCATAAGAAAATTTCATTTTGTCCATAATACAAGGGAGCACATTGTGCTCCACAGGGTCAAAGGCTTTGGTGAGGGCCACAAAAAGGGCATCAACTGAATGCCCTTTATCTAGGGCTTTCTGGATGCCACTGATGAACTTCACCATGGCCGTTTCAGTATTATGTCCTGCCTTAAAGCCATGCTGACAAGAGGTTAACATATTCCATTTAATAAGGTACTCCAAGGTCTGGTCTAATACGATTCTCTCTAGAATCTTTGACAGTGGTGACAGGAAAGCAATTGGTCGATAATTAGAGACCAATGAAGGATTACCAACTTTATGTATGGGTCTGATAACTGCATGTTTCCACAGTCTTGGAAATACACCATGGAGAACTGAAAAATTAAAAATAGTGGTTAATGAATGGGAAAATGTATTGATACCCAATCTCAATATTTGAATATCTAATTAATCAGTTAACAAAAAAAGGTTTGGAATCATTGCTAAGTCTATAATCTTTGACAATCTCTGGTGTCACTTTATTAAGTGCAAATTTAGAGAAAATTTCAGGATCAAACTTAGGTTTGTTAACGACGTCAGAGTGTACATTACAACTTGGAACCCTTAAGTTCTCAAGGTCTCCACAATAGTTATTAATGCATTCTGCAACCAATTTGGGACTGGAAATGAGTAGATCATTATTTTGAAGAGAAATCAATTGATCATTTTTCCCCTTCCCATTAAATTATTCAGTATCCTCCAGGTGTGTCTGGAATTGTCCTCTTTCACATGTTCCCCATCCAACAGTCTAACTACTTCCCCACCTCTCTTTCTTCCTTCACTTTTATATTGAAAATAATGCTTTTCTCCTTGCTTGACCTCCTCAGCAAATTGCAGCTCTGTGTCTGCCTTTGCCTCCATTATCACTTTCTTGGCCTCCCTACTCTTCTGGAGGTATTCTTCCCTTTCTGCATCACCCTGCTTCTTTTTCTAATTGTGGAAGGCCATCTTTTTGGCCCTTACTGCTTCCCTGACTCTAGTTGAAAACCAAAGTGGTTTCTGAATATATTTATTTTGGTTTCTTTCCTTAGGCAAAGCTGTGAAGCTTCAGGAATGACCCCATTAATTACCCTCCATGTCTCTTCAAACCCTGCCAAATGGTCTCCCTGTTTAATTTATTTCGAACCACATTTCTGAATTTGTTGAAGTCCACCCCTCTAAAATCCTGTACCACCATACTAGAATGTGTTTACTCAGTACCAAGTTAAAATTCAAACCAAACTGAGTTGCATTTCATTGGTGTTTTAGTGTAAAGATATAAGAAAATTACAAAGTTATGAATGAAAGTTCAAAACACCATTGAAATGTACACTCTTAACTTCCATTTTTTGATATTTTGACTCCTAATTTTCAACACAGCCTTCTGCTGACCTCACCTCAGGTACAAGGATGGTGACATTTTCAAATCCTTCCAGAAAGGTGATTTTGCAAAGAAACCCTGAAATCACCTTTCAGGCCAGATTGCCATAATTCCACCACAATTGGTCATAAGGTGGGGTCCAAAAAAGGCCATTTTGAAAATGTGGAGTAAAAAGATGACAAAGTTATGGATAAATGTTCAAAACACTACTGAAGGGCAATAAACATCACAAAAATCTGTTTCTATTTTTGTGGGAAGAGGGATGCTAGGGGTGCTGAGACTGTCCACTGGGTTAGGGAAGGGGTTTGAACTTTAAGAGTCTGGTGTTGGGTGTTGGGACGGAGTGTGTGTAGCAGAATAAAGTTGCCTTCAAAAGAAAATGAAACTGAGTTCTAAAAGGGTTAATAGAGCCCCTAAAGTCTATAAACACACAGGTGTCCCCTCTGCCAGTTCCAGCCCTTTTATAGCTTTTAAGTACTTTTTCCTTGTTCCAATCTGTTACTGCAACTGGGACAGGAGGAGTGTGTGCCTGTCAAAGAAATGAGCTACTGTGGACAGTTTTCTGCTTCTTGTCCTGCATCTCATGAATGGTTCTTCTCACTTTCCAACAAAAAACCCATATTCTTGTGACACAGAATTTTGCTGGGGCAATACTAATTCTGTTACAAAAAAAGCTGCAAATATTAACTTATGTTTGCAGTATTTTGCAATGGCACAGCTCCTGAAAAATAAAGGTCACAGGTCAGGGCAAAGTTTATCTTAATTTGCAATGTTTACCTATTTTAGCTAAATTATGTGATCTTATGCCAAAGTACAGCCTTGGCTTTTAGTAATTACTAACACTGCTGGAATATTAGAAACATTAGTATATTATCTATTTATAAACACTCATTTTTCCCCTGTATGGATCATGTGGAGAAAAGGAGCTGTAAAATAATCAACCCCAGATTATGATTGTATAATTCCAGATTTCTTACAAATATTTCTTATTGAGAGTGACCCTAGTCATGTGTGTGTGTGTGTGTGTGTGTGTGTGTGTGTGTGTGTGTGTGTTTGTAAAATATGGATATGCCTCGAGTATTTGACAGCGCTAAGCTCACAGACAGAACAGTGCTCCTAAAACACCTTCAGCAACAGAGGTGGACTGCAACTGAATGAAATAGGTTATACAGCTGCCAGACATAAAATTACATTGGTGAGTGTGGGGACCATGAAGTAAGGCCTGCATGTTTATTAACTGCAACTGGTGCAGAGTGTAAGGCTGCTTGTGAAGCATTCTAATATTGTAGCCAAAGTATGACAATAAATGGCAAATGTAAGAAAGTATTTTATATACATGATGGTATGCTAGTACACAGCAGGCATAAACAAAGGGAGGGAATAATAGAGAAAGGACTTCAGCATGAAAGCAATGCAGCTTGAGTGAGCTTTGAAAGAATAAATCTTCAAGAATGAAGGTATAAAACCAAAAAGGGGGGCACAATCTATTGCTCCAAGGTCGCTCCCTCTCAACCATAGAGCACAAATATACACCAACAGTGAATGAAGTCATGACATCCTCAGGTATGAACTAGGTATCGGTAATCAGGTGCCACAATAGAAGGATGTCATAATTTCATTCATACCTTTTGTGACTGAAGAAGAGCAAGCTGCTCCACTGCAGGACTGTCTTCACTCCACTTCCAAATAGTATATCCTGTACTTTTGAGGGGGCAGGGTGGGGGTCTTCGTAATAGTGGGTGTATTGGTGGGGAGGTTGACTACTAAAATTTGCAGGTTTGGACAAGATCGAGAGTGGGAGATGTTACTATTTAATTAGTGCACATTTGGGCTTTATTGTTGGGAGGGAGGGAGCTGGGAGGGTTGAAAATACATAAGGATCATGCACATTTGTAATTTAAACAAATATATAAATTATGAAGGTGGGCTGAAGGTACAATGAATGGGAGGGAATGGAGGTATTTGGTAAAGTCAACATTTGTTACAAAGGCATATATTATCTGTACTCACAGACAGCTGCCAGTGCATCTGAGTTCTGTCTGTAGGTAAATATGGCACATTTATCCTGTTGTTTCAAATGCAGGACAACAGATTGAAGTGTCATTTCTATTATAATACGTGAGTCCACAGCTATTTAGTAAATGCAGAGTCAAGCTCAGTAAGAAACTGTAACTAGTATTAGATGGGTGATGAAACTAGTTGAAGGATGAGCAATACTCCAGCACTGGAGTTCTTTTTTCAGGGGGACATACAGTATTTTGATACTGGGAACTGGGCACCCCATTGTCAGGCTACAGTTCAGCAGCACCAGAGAGGGTACCCTGGTGCCATCACTTACAAAATGGGATTGAAGGCAAGTCATCTGAAAGGAGGTGTCACTGCATTCTGGCTGGTATCACTTTTGATATAAAAGCAAACCTCATAACTACACACTCCCAATACATATGCCTAACCATTTTGCTTTCACCCCCTCATTAGAAAAAAAACTGTCTCAGGTACGGAACAGAATGGGGAAGTACATTTTTAACGCCATGTTCTTTTCTGTTTTTTGTGATTTATCTGTCAAGGCAATATTCAAGAAGTCATCTAGAATTCCACAAATTAGCTGGGGCCACATAACATGATGATATATTGATGCCCCCCCAAAACACTTCCGAACAATCCAAGCTGCAGAACAGGGATGACTCAAAGTCCCTTCCTCCTGGATTATATCCATGATTGATGTGGCTTTTGCAGTATGTTATTCTGTTATTTGTAGTGTTGTTCTATATGAGATCTGTGAGGATGATGATAGCCTTTTTTTTAAAGCCATACCTTCAGGTGCATTTGGAAAGAGACGTAACAGGACTGAAACTAGATTCTAGAATGCTGGCAGCAGCAGAATAGCTGTGTCTCTGTGGAGACCCCATAGCTAAGTGAACATTTTCTATATTTTTTCTAATTTTTAAATATTTTGTGTACAGTTTATGGATTGAGAAGGAGGGTATTGCTGCCTACAGGAAGGTGTGGGCTTTCTGTTTCATGTTGGTTGGGAACAGTATGGTCAGCATGTTTGTTCTGTGATGAATCATTGCTTGTGTAGGTTTCATTTTGTTTATATACAGTAGTTAGTTTGTGATTTTTGTGGGGTTGTCCTTGTCACCAGGATTAGCTGGCTTGTTGCTGTGTGGTGGCCTGTTGATTTTGTGGTACTATTACTTTGTTTACCACTATTTGATGGGCTTTCTGAGCTGTTGATTTCTTGTTTTAAAAATAGCATTCATTGAAACTATTTTTCGAGCTAGAATTAGGTTGTTGCTAAAAACCAGCTTTCATGGCACAATGTTCTAATTCTGATAGAACATCTGAAATAGTAGCCCACTGAGTTCTACAATATTGAGATTTACTGTTACATTTGGATGGTAAAAGTGAAATAGAAATGTATGTATTTTTTAATTTTATATATATGTGTAACTGGAGGCTAGAAGAAGATGGGCTGGGAGGATGTGGGGGAATAGCTACATGTATGGAAAGCAAGAGAGTGGTAAACTGCAATAGTTGTGGGGCAGCACTCTTTCTGGGGGTGATGTGGAGTAAAGGTGACTGTCCAGTGTGTAAGAGCCTGGAGCAGCTAAGGGCTGAAATAAGGCTGCTCAGATGGGAGCTGGGGAGGATGGTGTGGGAAGTCAGTGGAGCAGAGCAGTGTAGGGAAAGGCAGACAGGTGGTGCCCAGGGGAGCCAGGGCATCAGGAAGGGGTCTGGAGCTGGGAGAACCACCCAGTATACAGTAGTATCTCTTCCTCAGAGCACCAGGGATCCCAGGGTGGAGCAATGGCAAGTGGTTAGGAGAAGGGGAAGAATACACAATGGGGTGTGAGATACTGACAACAGTAAAAATGGAAAGGGACCTGGGGGTAATTATATCAGATGACCTAAAGGTTGGCAAGCAATGTGAGAAGGCAGTAAGGAAGGCTGGGGGAATACTGGGATGCATAGGAAGAGGCATCAATAGTAGAAAACAAGAAGTTGTTATCCCTCTGTACAGACAGTTGGTGAGACCCCATCTGGAGTACTGTGTGCAGTTCTGGAGACCCCATCTCCGCAAAGACACAGACAGAGTGGAGGCTGTCCAGAGGAGGGCAACCAAAATGGTGCAGTGTCTGCACCAGAAGACATACGAAGAAAGACTAAAGGAGCTTAATATGTATACCCTCGAGGAAAGAAGGGAAAGAGGGGACATGGTAAAATCTTTCAAGTACCTCAAGGGAATCAACAAAGTCCAAGAGGGTAGCATCTTTCAGAAAAAGAGATGTACAAGAACAAGGGGGCATAATTTGAAGATAGAGGGGGGACAGCTCAGAGGTAATGTGAGGAAGTATTTTTCCACGGAGAGGGTTGTGGATGCATGGAACAGCCTCCCTGAGGAGGTCATGGAGTCAAGAACAGTGGGGGAATTCAAGAATGCATGGTACAGACATAAGGCAGTCCTAGTGGGGGGTAGGAGGAAGTAAGCTGTTGGTTAACTAGGATCTGCAGCTTATCTGTTAGGTAGGAAAATGGGCAGACTAGGTGGGCCAAGCGGTCCTTATCTGCCATCAAATTCTATGTTTCTATGTGGTAATGTGAGGGTAGCCTCAGGAGTTGGAACTTCTGATGCGGTGCCTTTATTGAATACATTTGCACCACTGTCTGGAAGGAGGGAGGAGGCAGCAGGAGGTGAGGTAGGAGGTCAGGTTGAGCCAGGGGTGAGATTAGGAGTACAGATGAGGGGTGAGGGAACTAGTCAGGGTGGCCAGGTAAGTGGAGACAGGCAAAATGGGGTGGAAAATGGGTGGGAGGGAGAGAAAAGGAAAGGAAAGGGAAGGGAAAAGTGAAAACAGATAAAATAGTTAGGGGGATAAATAGTGGTTACGGAGATGAGTTTACCAGGATGCATGGTGAGCAGTTAGGCGGGGAAGCAACTAGCACTGAAGGTAAGAAATGAAGGATGAGGAGCAAGAGTGCAGAGGATGGAAGGGTGGCAAACACTGAGGACTCCATAATTAGGGGTATTCACTAGGGAAGGAAAGGGGAACCAAATGCAAGCAGGAGGGTGGTTTGTATGCCAGGGATGACAATGGGGAAGGTGGGCCCAAGAATAAGTGAAATAGTAAGGGAGGTTGGAGGAAAACCTAATTTAGTTATACATGTGGTAATCAGCGACTTAGCTTGGGGGGAGATTGAGGTAGTGCAAAGTACTGTAGGTTCAGGGAGTTAGGGAAGATCTGCAGGGAGGAAATGTGTTCACTGGCCTTCTCAGAGTAGATACCAGTACCAAGGTCTAGCACAGCTAGGAAAAGACTAGATGATTTTAATGACTGAGGAAATGGTGCAGGGAGGAGATGTTCATCTATATTGGGGAATGGGAGGAGACCTGGTCAAACAAAACACTTTTTTCAACAGGCAGGCTACAACTCAGTAGGGAGGGTTTGAGGGTACTCAGGGACAAACTTGGGGAATACATAACCACTACACTTAATTTAAACTACTGGGGGGGGGCAGCAGGTGTGCAGGCCCAAAACCTCCGAGAGGAGGAGGAGGTTCATTGAACCTCCCCCCACAGTGATGGAAGAAGTCTGGAAGAAGGAGGAGGAAATGGAAGCGGTGAGAAAACAGTTAGCAAATTGTGGAGGGGTGAGGAAAACATAACAATGGTAAGTGGGGGGTGCACACAGAGGGGAGCAATGTAAAGAGAAGAAAAGAGGGAAGAGAAGGAGGCCAGATTTTAGGTGGAGGTTGGTGTCTCTAAATGCGAGGGGTCTTGGAAATAAGATGGATGACCTTCAGGTGCTATTAGCAGTCAAGAGGATGGACATAGCGGCAGTAATTGAGAATTGGGCAACACCACACCATGACTGGGACCTTGTGTTCCCCGGATATAAACTATACATGAGGAATAGAGTAGTTGGGAAGGGGGGAGGGGTGGCACCTTACATCAGGGAGGGAATAACTTGCACAAGGGAGGAGACAGAGGAAGGGAAGATGGAGCATTATGAGTTCAGTTATGGTCCAATAGAGGGAGAAAGGTGAGGTTGGAGGTGGTTTACAGACCACCCAACCAGGATGAGGAGAGGTACAGGGAACTGAGCTCACAAATATTATAAGCTGTGAGGAAAGGAGAGGTGGTAATTGTAGGAGACTTCAAGCTGCTCAAGATGGACTGAAGCGTATCATCCACAATATGTGTTAGGAGTCAGGGGAGCAAGGAAGGACTGCAAAGTGGAATCGTGACTCAGGGTGTCACAGAACCAACAAGAGTAGAGGCAATTTTTTATCTGCTGCAGTGTCACAAATGGGGAGCCTGTGTAGGAAATAATGGTCAGGGAACCTTGGGTGGGAGTGACCATTGCACAGTGTGGTTCCAGTTGGATATGGGCAGGGAAAGCATCCTGGCTAAGATCAAAATCTTATATTTTAGGAAAGCAGACTTCAAAAAGATGGGCAAAGTGCTAAGGAGCCACCTTGCCAGTATCAGAGCAAATATGGGGGTGGACCAAAGGGGTATCCTGTGATGAGGGCGACTGTGATTGAGTGCTTTCAAAAAGGGTGACTCAATAATGGCACCTGTTCACAGGGCTACTGAAAAGAGAGGGGGACCAGATGGGGGGTTGTCGGCGAATATAGCATCAGTATTTCGCTATATGTACATGCTCGGGAGGGGAGTGGGGAGTGAGCACGCCATGTGACAGGCAGAAGGGGAGGGAGGGTTTGTGAGGTGTAAAGTGGTGGTGGGCTGCCGAGCTGGCCATGTGACATGGTGGGTTGGTGGCAGGCTAGGGTTGGGAAGGTGACGAGTTTAATTCTGGGCATGTTCGTTTTTGTGCGCCAGTCCAGGATTTTCTTTTTTCTGTTGTTTTGCACCCCCCCGACATGCACCCCCCTGGAGTTGAGAATCCTTTAGTGGGTGGGTGCAGCCCCCTGCATACACAACAAAACTAAGACTCTGGCACCCATGTGCTATGTGCCATGAGTCTATATTGCCAAAACTGATTTTCGCCGATGTACACTCACCCTAACAGCGATCACCTTTCTGCGATCATCATTACCACATGGAACCGACCCAAATTTTTTTTGTCACTAAGGAAGAAATACTGATTGCCACAGAGGAGTGTGTTAGGCTCAGGGGGGAGAACCCAGGGACCAAAGCACCCTGCTGGTTCATTTCATGGGTTGCTCAGGCAGTAAGGGTAAAGAAATTAGCCTACAGAAAATTCAGGAAGACCAAGAGAGGTGGATAGGGAAAATTATGGGAGGGCTAGCCCATGGTTCAATATGGGGAATCACTTCTCCCACAACCTCTACTTAATCCCTCCACTAACTCACCTCCCTTGCTTAGGGAGTGTTTTTAGTGCTCCCTGCATGGTGTGTGCAGCTGTGCTGTCTCCTGCTGCTCCGTTTTGTCTTTTATTGCTTTCGTGTCTCCTCCTTCCTGCTTGTGCTTTCCTGCTCCCCTCATAGTTCATTGCCTTACGTTTTCTCCTGTCCAGGCTGGTCTTCACTCCCTTGGTGGCTGGTTCAGCCCCCCAGTCCCATTTCTCTGCATGTCTACATTCCTTGCTGCTCCTAGGGTCCTCTCACTCTGTGTTTTTTGGTTTTTGGGCTTCTCTGCCCTCATCTTTTCCCTCTCACGCTCGTCGCCTACAAGTGTCCCCTATTCCTTCTCCCAGGACCACAACCAGCATCTCTTCCGATGCACACCCACTTCCTGTCCATCTCCTGTGCTGGCCTATCTCTCCCTCAACCTCTCCAGAATAGCTGCATGTCATCTGCTCCCCGCAGCTTAGTGTTTCTGTTCCTCTACCTCACGCTCATCTACTCCTTACATATCGAACCAGAGAGTGTGGAGCTGCAGCAGGATCCACTGCCCTTTACATGGACTTCATATGCTGCTCAAATTCAGGGGGACATCAGTAACCTCTGCAGCTGGACTGGCTCCCCTCTACTGAGTTTCAAACACTACTGCCATTTCAGAACACCACATGCTCGTCACATTCACTTCAAAGTTCCCAGGGAGTATCACCCACAAACTAACCTATGTGTTTCTCAGGAGGCAACATTCCAGCCCTGTACCTTTCTCTGTATTGCCTTCATTCTGCACCGTTTACTTATTTTCTACATCTACATATGAATCTTCCCTATTCAGCTCTTAGTGCCATGGCAGCCCCCAAATATTGAATTATTTTTAAGAGAACAGAACATTTACTTGCCGACATGTATATTTTTGATCAGTGCTTAGAACCTTCCTGCCTGGGAGAGCTTCATGGTGTAATGTTGTGTGAACATACTTGCTAGGGGTCACTATTTGCTTCTTGTTTACAGCTATCTTATTCCACATACTATCTTCTTCTGCTCAGTTACACCCATTTTATGCATACTGTTATTCCAGATGATTCCTTCCTCCACATTCCTTACTGGTCTCCTTGACATGACAATTCTATCCTACCTATAGCCTGCCATACACTCAATAGCCTAAATACTAGTTAAATAGTTCCTTTCAGCACTCATGTTATCCATGTCTTCTTTTGATAATTCCAATGTATTACCTACCATGTCTTACTCCTCTATTTACCTCTCTTTACTGGACCATTTAAGCTTCTCGGTTGACTCGGGCTGTTCAATGGAGGGTGGGTGGGAAGGAGGGGGATAAGGAAGGGGGGGTTCCTCCACTAAACCATATGCTTCACGTTTCCTGCCTTGCTGCCTTTATCCTCAGTTACCTTCAGTTCCATACTTCTCTTCCCTAGTACATGCTTTCATTCCCAGTGAAATATTCATTTCCCTTATCATTATGCTCTATTGCCAGCCTTTCCTTCTACATTTCCTGCCTGTTTGTGTGCCTTCTATTCACATCATTCCATTTATGTCTTACTGTACCCATCTACTGATTCAACATACCTTTCCCATTTCAGCTTCCTACTCTACTGTCTGTCTACAGCAACCTTCTGCACTTTTGCCAGCCCATACCAGCAGTACTCCCGGACTCCGTCCCTAACTCCCACTTTCTGAGGTGCCGAGCAAAGGTAGGCTTCCCCCTGCCAACCTGGGATGGAATTCCATTACAATCACAACCTCCTATTACCTGCCAGTCTGACATTCCCCATCCCTAACTCTGCTTGACAGCATCAAGTGCAGGTTAGCTCTTCCCAACTTCCAGGGATGGGAGCCATGTCAGCATTCTACTGTCTTACCATACATTCTCTCTTCAATGCCAGTTGCCGCTTCCCTTCAGGAATGGAACTTCTCACCCCATGTGCCATCATCATCATCCTACCTGTGCTTAGCTGCATCCAGTCCAGATCTTCTCAGCTTACTCGTCGCATATGGGTGCCCAAGTCTTTGTTCCACTGCATCCACCTTGCACATTCTCAGCCTGATACCCAGACATCACTTCCCATCAGGAATGAGACCATGTCCCCATTGCCTTCTCCAGCCTGCCTGCTGGCAGCCTCGAGTCAAGGTCACATCTCATTGATTTCCATGGTTGGGAGCCTGAGTCTGAATTCAACTGTTTCTGCCTTCTGCATTCTCTACCTGATACAGGTTGCCGCTTTCCTTCAGGAACGGGACCTCTACACTCTATTTGCCTTCTACCTCTCACCTCTGCCAAACAGCAGTGCCTGAAGGGTTTCTCGCACCACCTACCTGGCGAGGTAGCCTAATTCTGTGAATCAACTGGTTCAGTACATTCTCTGTCCCATACAATCTCTCCACACCTGCTGGGAATGGAAGTTCATAGCTGCATTCAACTGTTTCAACTGTATGCACTCTTTACCAGACCGCCATTCTTTGCCTCCATCCAGGATCAGAACATTTGCCTCTCTTTGCCTTCTCCGTCATACATTATATGGGTCATCTCCAGGTCCTCTCACCTAGTTTCCCTGAATCAGGAGCTATGTCTGCAAATTACTATGCATCCTTCTGCATTTTCTAACTGCTACCAGGTTGCTGCTTCCTTTTTGGAACAGGACCACATTGCCTCATTTGCCTCCATCCTCCTAGTACTGACCATGGGTATTGGGTACTAATGATCTCACCTTGATTACCATGCCTGGAAGCTCATTTCTACAATTGAATTTCAGCGTTATTTGCTCTCTACCAGACCAATGATTGCTACTCCCTTCTGAACCTGAGCCTACAACCAAATGTGCCTTCGCCCTCAGCCATTATCTGGATCATCCCCAGATCATCTCACCTCACCTACCTCGGCTATAAGCCTGCATCTACACCTGCAGGTCCCTCCTTATGCACTTTCTATCCTACCTGATTATCAATTCCCTCCAGACACAGGACCTCTCTGCTCAAAAAGATTTGTGCCTTTCATCACCACTCGCCATCCTGCACTTCCCTGGACCATTGTACTTGAACCGTGGCATCCTTTCTCTCTTGATCTGGATCTCGCCATCTGGTTCAGTATCTCTCTCAATTCAATTTGATTGCCTCCTGGATTTCCTTGCTATGGGTTCCCCTTCCAGTTGCTATACAAGTTTGCTTTCTGCTTCAGTTGTGGGAACCTCGTCCTTCATTCTTTCCTCTCCTTTCATTGTTTGAAGCCTCATCAGATGTGGGACTCATGTGTCTCAGCACAGTTGCTCTTGATGCTCACTTTGCTTCTGGGCCTCAGTGGATCTCCTCGACTACCTTGTTACAGCCTTCCTGCATTCTGCTTCTGGTTTCTGCAGAACTGTCCCGGTCCTGTTCCTTCCTGCACCGTATGTCATCTAGCTTCGCCTAGCCCATGGCCTTTCCTGGATCATGCCTTCAGTCCATCAGGATCCTCTCTGGACTTTACTTCCAATTCGGATGCCTGCCTTTCCCTCCCTGCCTTGTAGGCTCGGGGTTTCCTATTGTTTGCTGTGACTCTATTGGGCCTAGTAACTTATCTTTGACCAGTATTCCTACCCAGTCAGATACTTCTACCATTATCAATCTCATACTCCTACTCTGGCCATTCTAACAGCTCCCATCCACTACTTGATAGATCACTTGTTCATTCACCATAGGAAACTACTTCTAGCACACAGCTCTTGGATAACACACCTCATAAACTCTTAACGTCATTATAGAGTTTTCTATACTGCCCAATCAGATCCCCTAGATCACCCTGGAATCTCATTCGACTGGACACTAAAAATATTCCCATCTCTCTCTCTATATTAGATTCTCCATATGAATCATGTCTATTCAGTCACTGTGGACTTCCCTATTTACCATGCCTCTTAGGCCATCCTCCAAACAGAAAGATCTTAAATTATTCTGTTATGCTTCAACTTAATATCCTTTATCACTGCTCTGGATACCAGGACTCTCAAGATACCTCATACCACCTCAGACATCATCCAGTTACCTTCTGCAGTCTCTCCAACCATCACCATCTCTGTGAACCATGTTACTCGAGTCCTACTTCCTCAGCAAACATTGCTTGTCCTCAGACCATCTCAGCTGCCTTCTCAGAACATTCATCGTTGGATCTCCAGTGCTTAGCTGCTTACTACTGTCATGCAATCTGAACCACTGTTTTCTTGTTCCTGGACATCACCTTACACCTTACAATCATCTACAGTTTTCATCTATTACCATCAGTCAAGTTAGCCGTCCATCCAGTGGATGCTCCAGCCTATCGTTCACCACTTATTTCCATCAATATCGCCAGTAAAGACTATCACTGAGAATAGGCTCTTTTGATTATCTATCTGGAAATCTTCAACCCTTAAGGCAAATTTACTATCCCAGTCTTGCTTCCCAACCCATCTTAATCTTCCATAGGACTAAGATCCTCTAGCTTTCCACACTACTTGACCTCACTTCTACTCCAGCCTACAGACTCTTCCATATATCCATCTCCAAGCTCTTTCAAGTATTTTGGCATCAGATTACTATAAACCTAATCAACTACTAACCACCTCAGTGCATATTATGGACAATTACACCATAGAAACATCGGTATTTACTTCAGGTAGTGTATAAGCAGAGCATATACAAGCATAGTTACGACATCATGCCCAAAGAAGCCATCCAAGTCTGTATATCAGACTTCCAATCATTAACTATAGATATTGAGCTACCATTTGGACTGCATCTACAACTCTTCCTCAACTCGTCTACTAATCAGTTTGGCAGTACTCCCATCAGGTACTCATAGACTCTCCTCTACTCATTTTCCACCTCATGGATGCTTACTTAGCAACTCATTGCTCACCATTGAATTCTTTGCCTCCAGACTTTACCTTGAAAGTCAAACCTTACACAGGTTGGATCATTTACCCATGACTTCACAAATGATCGCATTTCCCACCGATCACTGTCTGGAAACATAGCGAACAAATCATGCTTTCCCTGCTCATTACACCCATGCAATCTCTTTGGACAAGCATACTTCATCACCTCAGAATTCTGGACTCCTTCACCCTTCTTCAACTGGATCCATTTCATACATAGGATCCTACTGCTACTTCAGAAATTACATGCTCTTCATCCTCAGGATCATCATTCCACCTGTGTCATCCTTGGATCAAGGATGGACAGTCATCTCTCCCAGCAACTCGCCTTCCTCAAATTAACTATGGTTACTAGAACCTAGGTACTTCTCCTTTTAGTATGCCCAGAGGATGGGCAGCCCACCGGCCATGAATCCTCAGAGGTTTCCTCCACCTGGGTTTTTTTCCTCTCCGGAGTGCCAAGGGGTCATACTCTTTGTGAGTTGGAGACAGTATCTTTTTGGGCCTTCTAGTCCCTACAAATTCATACCTACATACCTACTTCTCAAGGGTGGGAATAGAGTTAAGCCACAAAACGTACTACAAGTTATGCAAGTACTATATACCCCTTTGCTGTTCCACAAACCTTGAATGCGAGGGTAAGCCCTTGGTTCAATGAGGGGAATAGCTCCTCACACAACCTCTGTTTATTCCCTTCACTAACTCACCTCCCTTGCTTAGGGAGTGTTTCTTGTCTACCACCTTCCTCTCCTCCTCCTCCTTCTCTGGTGCTCTTCTCACCTTTGTACCTAGGCCTTCCATGCCCTACAGATTCCTACCTACATACCTACTACTCAAGAGTGGGAACAGAGTTAAGCAACAAACATTTCTACAAGTTGCACAAGCACTATACGCCCCTTTGCTATACCACAAACATTGAACCTATGGTTGGCTAGTGAGGCAAGTAAGGAAATCTGGTGAACTAAGGCACAGAAGGAGTCACAGATAGCTGAAGGAATTAAGAATGGAAAGAAGGCTTTTCACTATATAAGTGAGAAAAAGGACAAAAAGGATGGGATTGTTAGGCTTAAAAAGGGGGATAAGTGGGTTGAGGAGAAGGGGGAAAAGCAGAGATACTAAATGAATTCTTCTGTTCCATCTTCACCAGGGAGAAGACTGGACCAGTGCCTTCAGGAGGGAGAAGAGGAGCAGGCTGAGGGCAATACAGATGTAGTGATAGAGGAGAATAGAGTGAGGGAGGGGCTGCTAGCATTGAAGGTGGACAAACCACAAGGCCCAAACAGAGTACATCTAATGCTACTAAGAGAACTGGCTGAGGAGCTAGCAGAGCTACTGACAGGCCTGTTTAATAGTTCACTGGAGTCAGGCATGGTACTGTAGAACTAGAGAATAGCACATGTGTTGCTCCTCCATAAAAATGGTCCTAAGGATGACCCAGGGAATTAGAGACCAATCAGTCTGACCTCAGTCATGTGCAAGTGCATTGAGACCATACTTAAGGAAAGGTTAGTAGAATATCTAGAGTAGCATGGTCTCTAGGATGTGATGCAGCACAGGTTCAAGGGGGGTTCATGTCAAAAGAATCTGATTGACTTCTTTGATTGGGTTACTAAGAGAATAGACAGGGGCCAACAGGTAGACATCCTCTACCTGGATTTCAGCAAGGAGGTTAACTCTGTGCCCACCAAAAGGTTGATCAGGAAGTTGGTGGATCTCAGGATTGGGAATAAGATGGCCAGACTGGTGGAAAACCGGTTAATGGACATTATCCAGAGGGTGGTTGTGGAGGGAGAGTTATCTGGCACAAGAGAGGTCTCCAGTGGGATCCCTCAGGGCTCAGTACTGGGGCTGGTGTTGTTTAATGTCTCCATCAATGATATTGGGGATGGCATTAAGGGCAAAATATGCCTATTTGCGGATGACACCAAGCTCCATGGGAGAGTGGGCACAGCTGAAGTGATACAGGACCTACAGGATGATCTGGAAAAGCTGAGGAGGTGTTCCAAAATCTATCAGTTTTGCTTCAATGCCAAGAAATGCAAAGTTATGTGCATTGGAGCCAAGAGTCCCAGGATGGAGTACTACCTGGGTGGAGTCCAGGTATCTGCATTAGAGGAGGAGAAGGACTTGGGAGTGATGAATACTAGTGACCTGAAGCACTCCACATGGTGCAAGAAAGCAGCAGCAAGGGCAAACAAGATGCTGGGATGCATAGCTAGGGGGATCAGTAGTAGGAGAGAGGAGGTTATACTGACCTTGTGCTGGCCACTGTTGAGGCCACATCTAGAGTATGGAGTTCAGTACTGGTACGCATACATCAAAAATGACATTAACCTGATGGAGAAGGTCCAGACGAGGGCTACAAAGATGATAGCAGGTTAGCTGGGTAAGGCATATGAGGATAGGTTGAGTGCACTGAACATGTACTCCCTGGATGACTGTAGAGAGAGAAGATACATGATTGGAACCTTCAAATACTTGAAAGGAATAAATAAGGTGGATAAGGAGGGTCTGTTTAAGCTGAATGACAGCCTTAACATGAGGGGGCACAGTCTTAAGCCGGAGGGGGTGTTAGGAGGGAGGTTAGGAAGCACTTCTTCATGGAGAGGGTGGTGGACAATTGGAATGTACTGCCGGAAGAGGTGGTCTCATTGAAGACAGCAGGCAGCTTCAAGAAAGGCTGAGGTAGGCATAGGGGGAAGGTAAGGATCATGGGTAAGAAGGATGGGAAGAGTGGGGAGGGGGGCAGGGATAGTAGCTCAAGCTGTGGACCTGGCAATACAACCTCACTAGATAGACCAAATGGCCTTCCTCTGCTGGCTTCTTCGTATGTTTATATGTATTTCTGTGCATTTGATCTTTACTATGATGCAGAATTCACAATATTCAGGTGCTGTTCTGTAATAAGTTATTGGGAGGGGCACTCATGGCAAACAACCCATACCGTAACTCATCACTGTTCAAGTGCTGAACATGTGCTGTAATGTCAACCCCTGCAGGTCTGAGAGTGGGATACTAGAGTGGTCTCACAAACCTGGATCTGTCAGGATGCACTGAACACAATGTTGCTGTGTACTATACTAACTACAGAACATACATGGGAAAATAACTTTTTAGAGGAAATACATTTTTTGTTCCTTTTTTTTCAGATTGAGTGCAACTAGTGCAGATCAGACTTAAAACATGCTTTGGGAGAGAGCGTCTTCAAAAAATGCAGTACTATAACTTAATGTACCTATTACTAACCGGTTCCCGAAATAAAGTGAATCCCCATGCACTGGCAAATGGTGACTGATGCATTGTAATAGGGGTGCCTGTGCATAGATCTGGGGAACAGCAGTTCCAGGTTCCAATCCCATCAGAGCCAATTTCTCCCTGCTTGACCCTAAACAATTGTCTGAACCTATTGGTGCTTCACACCACAGTTCAACTGTAAGGGTGCAGATGAGAAAGAAAGGGGACCCAGTGACAATGAGCTATTGAATCTCAGCTGGGCTATTATCAGTAAACAAGTTGCAAATAATATTTGAAGTAAGCAGACCCCCCTCCACCACTACCACCAACACCAAGAAAATGGATGAGATATAAAAATTCCCTCAAAGGGAAAACAACATCAACATAACACATGCCTGACAGTTCATAGCTTTGAAAATTTACTTCTGTGTCCTGTGTAATGAGTTTGAGAATGAAATATATGGTAGCTGACAATAACAGAAACGGCATCTGTTTTTACTCTGCACTAGTGCTTTGTGGAATGTGAAATTCCGCCAGCAGAATTAGTGCAGAATGGTCATTCTGCCAGTGGAATTTCCGCCAGAATTTCACTGGTTCTTCAGCAGAATTCCACCTACTGTGAAAGCAATTTTCCATGGAAAATTATTCTGTAACAATTTCCTTGGAAAATATTGAGATCCGTAGAATAATATTCCACAGAATAGCTTTCTTCCACAGAAAATCATTCCACAACTATTTTCTATTGCAGAATTTCACTATGCCATTTGTGGTGAAATTCTGCAGAATTTCAGTGAAATTTTGAAAATTCCATGGAATTTTGTTCCACCTGAATTGAAAATTCTGCACAACACTACTCTGCACACATTTATCAAGTCTATTTTAATACCATTTCTGTCAACATTTTTACAACAAAGGTGTCATCAGTTACTGCAGCTATTGTCTGTGGAAATGTTACTTACTGTATGAGCTGCAGTAATGAAATGCATGTTTTCATTAAATAGGGTTTCTCCAGTATGCATGGTGAGCAGTGAATGGAGTAGCTGTTAATGTTGCTGCCCTTGCTTCAGTATAAACATTGATCATAAAAATTGCTCAAACACAAGATGCTGCAATATCAAATAGGGGTTATGAATGATGAATAATTATATGGCCCATGTTGCAGGGCTCGGCATTTCTTCAGCTCTTAAGTAACATTTCCACAGATAATAACTACAGTAACTGATGACAACTTTATTACATTAACTGATAATAACTTCATTGTGAAAATGGTGACAGAAATGGTATCAAGGAAGACTGATAATGTGTACAGAATAAAAACAGATGCCATTTCTGTCACTGTCAGCTAGACCTTTTCTTAACAGTACATATGCAATATCTTGCCACTGACACTAGCTGTATAAACTTGCTATCAACTATGTCACAAAATGTATATTTTTCAATAAACAGTGTTTCTCCAGCCTGTATGGTGACCATGGATGTAGCAGCTTTTACTACTCTTGCCCATGTGCTTCAGTAGCACTGCTGCTCATAACTGAGATTTTCTAACACAGGACCAGCATTGTGATACATAAGAATACTGAGTTATTACAGAAGGCCTATTGGTCCCTGTTTAAGTGTTACAGCAGCTCATAAGAAAGAATCTCAAAGACACACACAAGCTGCTGTATCACCAGTTTCAGATATCTATTTTGACATTTGAAAGGTTTCCTGTATGTGGCTGTATCTAATTATTCTAACTCATGTTTTATCTGCTAATTACAGTTTTTCAAATTAAAATATTGCTAGGTGGAACAACTGGATGACTGTTACATACAGCATTTAAAAATAATGCAGTTTAAAAAACTCACACCAAAGCAACGATACTTCATTTCAAAACTGATCTTGAGAACAGATGAACACTACTATAGTTTGTACAATGTACAGTTTGTTTTCTGTGTTCCTTTTCAAAAGCCACGTTTACATGGCCACAGCACTCTTCCATTTGCACTGCTCCCTTCCTGCTGTGATGGCTGCTACTCGACCAATCAACTGTTTACATAGCCCACCCTTGTGACACTGCAGGTCACGCTATAGAGGGGATGCTCATTCAGTGGGCTGGGTTCTCTGAACTGACGTCAGGAGTGATACACCCCTGATATACTCACTGCTGTGATTAATTACTGATACATCAGATGACTGGTAAAACATGTTATCACTGGAGCAAAGAACATAAGTGTTCCATGTGGACTGGTCCAACTCCTCATAGTGCAGTTAGGAATTATATCCACAAAGTGCAGTTAGCAATTATATGGACTATCACACCTCAGTATCAGCGGGTCTCATATAATCCTGACATATTGCCTGGTGTAAAGAATGAATGGCTTCACCTTGACACAAGCCTGGAAGTACAAGTGCTCTACTGGTTTAACAGGCTGAAGCCACATAAGAGTTTTGACACAGCTCACCATCTCCATTCCTATTTTGAAACCCCACACGCCTGCCAGTCTCTCCTATACTTCCTGGTTCTGGCAAAATAAACTCTTGGTACCAGTGAAGGATGCTGGGAAAGAAGGCTTTGCATTGGACTGGGCACAGCAGAGGATTTACAATGCAAGTTAAGGCACTTGTTCTGATACACATCCCCACTCTTGAGTCATATAAAAAAAAGGATCCGAAGTGCTCTTACAGCGCTCCAGTAAGTGTCTACAAAGCCGACTCTGCAGTGTATGAACCTGTGCACATGAGTTGATGTGTTGCAAGGTCAGCAGTGCAAGCAAGCCTAAAGACAGCAGTTCAGAGGAGAATCTTTGGAGTACTTCCTCAAGGCATAAACTTGAAGAGCTATCAAGCAGGTTTCTCTCACAAGAGAAACACGGCTTATTTATTTAATACTTAAGACAAGTCTGGACTATCTAACAGAATCCAGCAAAACTATAATAATGTACAAAACAAGCAGAGTAATGGCATCAGTTATTTGGCACTGCTGACTAGCTTTCAAATCTTCCCTAGCTATAGTGCAAACCTAACTTAATAGTTAGGACATAATCCACACTGCCTGAATTTAAATATGCTACCAATATTTATGACACCTTATGAACTTCAAAAGGAAGCCATTTTGGGGATGTTGCATGTGCTGAGAAGAGCACTTTCAGCAAACATCAAAGATTAATACAGTACTGATTTCTTGAGTTTTGAATATGCCCTGGCCTAAGAATGGGGCCCATTCTCGTCACAGTATCAGAAATCCCTAACCATTTGGAGACACTAACCCTGAAATATTATGCTAACTTATCACTCCTGATCGTAATATGTCAGGCAGTGTGAATCCAGTCCTAACTATCATCCAACCACTTTACAACTGACAAAGGTGTAGGGAACTTAACTGTGAATCCCCCCCCCCCCCACACATGCACTTTTTTCTATTCTCAGATCCAATTGCTGAATTCGCACATATATTTACAGATATCACAGTTTATTTGCCAGATTTACAGAGGTAAATTGCTGCTTTCAGCACTGACAACAGGAACATTTACAGTGTTAGTGGCTCAGTAGGTAGCACACTCACCTCTGAGGTTGGGAGATCAGAGGGCTGTGGGTTCAGTTCCCACATCTGACACTTGGGTTAATATCTCAGTACTGACATTGTAGTGCAGCATGAAAGGGGTGCTGCACTCCTGAGGTGCCGTCTTTCGGACGAGACATTAAACTGAGGTCCCATCTGCCTGGATTGATGGTAGTTCAGGTGGATGTTAAAGATCCCATGGCACATATCGAAAAGACTAGGGGAATTTCCCTGGTATCCTGGCAAATTTCCCTCATTCACTAAAAATACCACCAACAGCTTAATCTGGTTCAAGGTCAGTTGGCATTCATTTGTATCCCCTTCCCCTGGGTCGTGCCTGAAAATAGGCAGGATTTGTCTAGTGCACTTACCCGGTCAACAAAAACTAAATAAAATAAAAATAATTATTCTCATTAATCGATGCTTAAGCATGCTACAGCTGTGATTTGAGATCTTTAAGCTGTCTCGTCTCTCCTGACCCCAGCTATTACAATAAGGACCACTCAGCCACTCAGCAGGGATTGATTTTTTTTGTGTTTACTCACATTAGCGTTAGTGGCTCTCCTCTCCTGACCTGCTATCTGCCATAGGGCCAGGATCAATCTCTGTATTTCTTGGGATCTCTCCCCCCATCCCCCTCAGTCAGTGTTAGTCCACTGCAAAAAAAAAATCTGAACAGATAGTGAAAGCAGGTACGGCATCTATTTTAAATTTTGAGTCCTGTCAGACCAAGGATGCTGTAAGTGTTTGACAAATAAAAAGATATAGGACTTCTTTACTGACAAAAAATGTGTTTTCTTTTAAAAATGAATTTAAGCAAGTAAGTAAGTTAGTAAAATTGCATTTATCTAGCAACCCATCCCAGAGGCTTTGGGTGATGTACAGGCAGGCAAAAGTTTGAAATAAACTACATTAAATACAAAGACATATATCAATTACAATAACGAGAAAATGATACATAAGTAAAATCCTTTGTTTCAAATAAAACAATTCAGCAGTCTGCTATTGCTAAGATTCATAGGCAGTTCACAAATGCCTCTTTGAAAAGATAGCAACATAGACTTTGAAAGCAGATAAGGACCGCTTGGACCACTCAGTCTGCCCATTTCCCTACTTAATGGATAAGCTGTAGATCCTACTTCCTCCTACCTCCCACTAGAGCTGCCTCATGTCTGTCTCATGCATTCTTAAATATCCTCACTGTTTTTGACCGCACATCCTCCTCAGGAAGGTCTTTAGATGTGTCTTACACCCTCTCCATGAAAAAAATACTTCCTCCAATTGCCCCTGAGTCATCCCCCCTCTATCTTTAAATTATGCCCCCTTGTCCTTGTACATATCTTTTTTTCTGAAAGATGCTACCTTCTTGGACTTTGTTGATTCCCTTGAGGTACTTGAAAGTTTCAGTCATGTCCCCCTCTTCCTCCTTTCCTTGAGGGTATACATATTAAGCTCTTTTAATCTCTCTCTTCATATGGCTTCTGGTGCAGACCATGCACAATTTTAGTTGCCCTCCTCTGGACAGCTTCAGTCCTGTCTGTGTCTTTGCGGAGATGGGATCTCCAGAACTGCATGCAGTACTCCAGATGCTGTCTCACCCACTGTCTGTACAGAGGGATAACAACTTTCTGTTTTCTACTGCTGATTCTTCTCCCTATGCATCCCAGTATCCTCCCAGCTCTCCTTACTGCCTTTTTATGTTGCTTGCCTACATTTAGGTCATCTGATATGACTACCCCAGGTCCCTTACCATTTCTGTTGTTCTTAATACCCCCACTGTGTACTGGTCTCTTGGGTTTTTGTTTCCCATGTGCATTACTTTGCACTTCCTTGCATTGAATCTAAGCTGTCATACTTTTGATCATTCTTCCAACCTTGCCAAGTCCCTTCTTGTCCTTCCTACCCCCCCTTGTGTATCAGCTCTGTTTGCAGATCTTTGTGTAATCTGCAAAGAGGTAGACGTTTCCTTCTAGTTCCTCTGCAATGTCACCTATAAAGACATTAAAGATGACTGGTCAAAGTACTGAACCATGTGGTACCCTGATAGTAAATCTCCATTCTTTTGAATGGACTCCACTTACTATTACCCACTGCATCCTTTTGTCCATCCAATTCTTTACTCAGGTTACCACCCTGGTACCCACTCTCAGGCTGGCTAGCTTGTTTATTAATCTTCTGTGTGGGACTATGTCAAATGCCTTGCTAAAGCTTAGGTAGGCCATGTCCACAGCCCCCTCCCTGGTCTACTACTTTGGTCACCCAGTCAAATAAATCTATGAGATTCATCTGACATGACCTTCCCGCTGTGAATCCATGCTACCTTGGGTACTGTGCCCTGCTGCCCTCTAGGCACTCAACAGTTCTTTCTTTCAGAAGTGCTTGCATCATTTTTCCTACCACTGAGGTCAAACTAAACGGTCTGCAGTTTCCTGCCTCTTCCTTGCTTCCACTTTTGTGAAGGGGAATCACATCCACCCTCCTCCAGTCCTCAGGTACCACACCATCCTCCCATGATTTGTTAAAAAGGATAGTCAGTAGTGGTACTAGTTCTCTCCTTTATTCTTTTAGAATTCTGGGGAGAATCCCATCAGGCCCCATTGCTTTGGCTACCTTCAGTTTTAGGAGTTCTTTCAGGACCCTTCTGTGAATGGACTAGTATCGATCCCCTATCCAAAGTGCTTCTATTATTTGATTTAGGCACCTCCCCCTCCTCTTCTTTTGTGAATACTGAGCAGAAATATTAGTTCAGTATCCCTGCTTTGTCATTGTCACCCTCTGCCCACCCTGCTCCCATTTATTAAACCTTACTATCCCTCCCCTGGTCTTTCTTCGCTCACTAATGTACCTATAAAATGTTTTATCCCCCTTTCCTAACAGAATTGGACATCTTTTCCTCATTTTGGGCCTTTGCTATTCTGACTGCCTTCCCCACTTCTTTCTGCTTTAACTGGTACAGTTCTCTGTCCTGTTCCTTCTGTGTTTCCTTATACTTCCTGAATGCTATCTTTTTATCCCTAACCTTCCCTACCACCTCTTTTAAGAACCATAGTGTTTTTTTCCTTTGTTTTATTTTCTTTATTTGCTTCACACAAAGGCTTGTTGCCTTTGGGATGGCAACTTTGATTTTTCCCCATTGTTCCCCCAATCCACCTTCTTGCCCATTTACTAGTGGTTTTCTGAGACACTCCCCAATTTTGCCAAAATAAGCCCTCATAATTTCCAATACCCTCACCTTTGTGTGACTTCACTCTACTGCTGTGTTTATCATGAACCATGCTGTTTGGTGGTCGCTTGTTCCCAGATGCTCTTCCCACTTCAAGATCTAAGATCCTCCCTCCATCCCTGTTTGAGAGTACCAGGTCTAAGATTGCTACATCCCAAGTGGATTCCAACACTAGCTATCTGAGGCATGCCCCCTGTAGGGCATCACAAATTTCCCTGCTCTTGGATGTGGCTGCAACAAGGCTGTTCCAGTTAATATCTGGCATATTCAGGTCCCTCATCAACAATATCCCCCCCTTTTCTGCCATTTTAAGGATGCCTTCTATCATTTCGCTGTCCATTTTCTCCCCCTTGAAATGGGGGTCTGTATACAACCTCGTACAAATTGTGGTGCCATTTCCTGTCTCCAGGGTGACCCACAGTGCCTCCTCTCCTCCCTGTTTAGCCTTTAGTTCCATTGCTTTGATATCTTCCCTTAAGAAGAGAGCTATTCCTCCTCTTTTACCCTCCCTGTCCCTCCTGTAAATTGTGTACCCTGGTATGTTGACATCCCAGTGATGGTTCTCTGTGTACCATGTTTCTGTGACTGCCACAATATCCAGGTGCCCCTCTTCCATCAAGGCCACTACTTCAGGGAGCTTATTACACAGACTACATGCATTGGTACTCATCAACCTCCATTTTTTGATAGCCTTACCCTGTTAGCCGCATCCCTGTCCTTATTGTCTTTTTCTCCATTGACCCCTCTCCTGCTCCCTATCGAATTCTGTAGCTTAGTGTTTACCTCACTAACAACCCTGTTTGTGGGGGGGGGGATTTCCATGCTTCTTTTCAGTGTCTCCCCCTTGGCTAGTTTAAATGCTTACCAGTGAAGCATTTAAACCTATCACCTAGGATCCCGGTTCCTCTCCAGGACAGATGCAGACCATCATGCCAGTATAGGCCTGCATCTCTCCAGGTGGACCCCCAGTCCCCAGTGAAGTCAAAACCCTGAGCTCTGCACCAGTTTTTCAACCATTCATTGAATCCCATGGTGCAGAGTATCCTAGCCTTATCCATGCCATAGACAGGCAGCACCTACGAGAAGGTTAACGTGTGTGCTACTCACCTAAGGCCCCTCCCCAACTCTACAAACTTCTCCTGCTCTGCTCTGATACCATTCCCAGCCAGAGAATTTGTCCCTAGGTGGACAATGATGTCCAGCTCCCTCTTCTTTTGCCACTGCTGCCACAATACTGAGGATTGACTTCCTGTTTCTCCCAGCCATGGTGCCAGACAGGCATCTTACCTCCCTCCCCCCCAGTTCTACCCTCCTAATGATTGAGTCCCCCACCAGGAGTTGTTTCCTTCCCCTGTAGTGGAGGTTCTCAGCATTCTCCTTGGTCTCCACTGTGGGTGCCTCCCTGAGCCCACCATGGTCCAACCACTTCTCTTTCTTGGCAACTTCTTTTTTTTTGCAAATAACTTTATTTTAACTTTCTTGGCAACTTCTGTGGCAGCAGCAGTGGCTTTGGTGGTCCCTGGGTGGGGGAGGAGGTTTTCATGAAACTGCACCATATTGGCCTGTAGAGTGAGAGCCATTGTGTTGCTGGAGTGCATATGGAGAGGGATCACCTCATCTCAAAGATGCACCTTCAGAGCCCACTTAGACACCTCCACTGATGGGGCATCCCTCAGAGATCTTGGAAGAGGGTTCCACAGGGCAGGGCCTGATACCTGAAATAGTTGCTCTACAGAGATCTTCAGCTGAGCCTTCGGAAGCACTAGGAGGCCTCAATATCTGACAAATAAGGCTGTACTAATAACACCCTATGCATTTCTTCTACATATACTAAGCACCCTGTCATTAAAAATGATTAGAGGATTGCAATACAGCACGCATTCTTGGTGACTAGCAAACAGCAGAATGCAAAAAAAAATTGCTTATTCATTACTGATACTGATTAAAAAAGTATTATTTGTAAGTTAGATTGTATGAAACGATTAAGCAGATCCAAACATAAAACATAGAAACATAGAAACTGATGGCAGATAAGGACTGCTTGGTCCACTTAGTTTGCTCATTTTCCCTGCCTACTGTAATACCACAGGCCCTACTTGATCTCTGGCTTAGCCCTCCCTTCCCTAAACACTAAGTTTCCCTGATTCCTATCCCATGCATTCTTGCATCCCTTTACAGTTTTTTCCCCCACCACATCTGCTAGGATGCTGTTCCAGGCATCCACTACTCTTTCTGTGAAGAAGTATTTCCTCACATTTTCTCTAAGTCTGTGTGAAATGGAAAAAGCAACCAACCTGGCATGACTGAGGGAATATAAATTTGAATGCCAAGATGTTCATTTGAAATCGGTCATCACCACTTCTGGATTTAGCTTTGGGTTAATATCTTTTAAAACTTGTTGCATGTACTCATAGGTATCCCTACATTTCAAAGGCAGCAGTGCATACATCACTGGGTGGATGTTTCCAAAACACTCCCCAATAATTGTATACATCTGCTTGAATAATAGTGGAGCAACATTAAACGTGCCATCAGCATACCAATTTTTAACACACTTGAGGAAAGTTAAATTGTTTTCAGTGTCATAACTGAGTATTCTGTCGGGTCCAGGACCACTATCATGCAGCAAGAAATTATCAGTCCCCTTGCCTGAGTTGGGCTTGTATGTTTTGTACTTGGGGTGGATGATTAGGTCAGTCAGGACTTTTGGATTGGGGGAGAACTATGTACTCTCACCCTCTGAATAGTTCTTTTAAGATTTTTATCAATTATTTTACCCTGTGCTGCAAGAGTCACCTGCTCCTTAGCATGTAGTTGCACCTGGGCTGTGGTGTCTTGCGTAGTGGCTGCCCTCTGCTTGGCACAATGCAGTTCTTCCCCCTTTTCTACTGCTGCAGGGTCTGGTGCATGGGTGTGCTGGCTGAAGAGGCAGATGATTAGGGGCTCATCATAGCTCCTGGTATGTACTCTGGCATGGCAGCCTTTTGGCTTCTTCACAGCATTTTTGCACTGCCAGAGAGCCTTTCAGTTGCAGCCTCTTTTGTGGTGTATATAAATTAAATTAATCTACATGTTTGCACATCTGATGCTCAGACAGAATGAATCAGGCTGTCATGTTGAGAACAGGACACAGGATGATGGTGTTATTTTTCACCGGTTTTATGGGACTTGGATTGATTATAAAAAGCTGCCAATTAGGGATCAGGGATTACAGCGATTACAGTGATTACAGTTAATTGATTGAACATTTTGACCATCTTAGACATAACACCATTTGTTTTCTTTTACTTTAGTTTATTTTTTTAATGTTTACCATTATTTGTCCAGCGGGAGTGGGAAGGACAGGAACGAGATTAAATGGGAGTGAATTGATGAGAATGTATAGGAGGTGAGTGAAGTGATGGGAGCGAATTGTCATGCACCTGATTTACTTCCCTTGTCACACAGTCAAAGAAATCTATTGGTTTTGTTTGACATGACCTCCCCAGTTAATCCTTATTGCCTCAGATCCTGTAATCTGCAGGTTATAACATATTCCACAATTGTTTTCTTCAGCAGTGATTCCATTATTTTCCATACCAACGAGGTCAAGCTGACTGGCCTGTTATTGCCTGCTTCCTCTCTGCTACCAGTCTTGTGACGTGGGACTACATCTGCTCTCCTCTAGTCCTTCAGGAGCAATCCCATCTCCATTGAGTGGTTGAACAGGACTGTCAGAGGTCTAACCAGAACCTATCTGAGCTCCTTCAGTATCCTTGGATGCATCCCATCTGGACCCATTGCCTTGTCCACTTTCAGATTTGTGAGTTTCTTCAGGACTCTCTCCTCTGTAAATATACTAATGTCCACCTCCCTTCCTTTGATGATTCTGTTACATATCTGTGGTCCCTCACCTTCCCCTTCCTCTGTAAATACTGAAGAAAGCTATTTGTTCAGGATAACTGCTTTTTTCTGGTCCCCTTCTACGCATTCCCCCCTTTCCCTCCTTAGCCTTACAATCCTTCCCCGGTCTTTCTCCTTTCGCTTAATTCTCTGCTTGCACCTTTGTACACCTGACTGCTTTTTCTGCTTCCCTCTGCCTCTTGTTATATACCCCCCATCCTCCTCCCTCTGTGTCTCCTCATATCTCCTGAATGCTAACTTTTTTGCCCCTTATTTTCCAGCTGCCTCTTTTGAGAACAAAAGCCATCTCTTTTTCCTCTTTGTTTTGCATGCTTTCCTGACACAGAGGTTTGTTGTCTTCCCTTTGACCCCATTTAATTTTCCCCACTGTTCCTTCATTCCTCCCATGTACCCCCCACCAGGGCATCCCTGAGGCATTCTCCCCATCTTTGCAAAGTCGTCCCTACTAAAGTCCAGGATCCTTGACTTTGTGTGGTTTGAATCAAGCAAAGTACTTATATTGATCCTCACCATTCAGTGATCACTGGTCCTGAGGATGCCACCCACTGTGACATCTGCAACGCTGTACCCATTGGTGAGTACAAGGTCCAATATTGCTCCCTCATTAGTGGGCTGTCTTACTAATTGCCTCAGGAATGCCCCCTGAAGGTAGTCCAGAATGTCCTTGCTCCTAGCTGAAGCTGCAGCTGGGGTGCTCCAATCCACATCTGGCAAATTAAAATCCACCATCAGCAGCACCTTCTTCTTAGTTACCATCTTTTGGAAGGATTCCCCTGGTACTTTATCCATCCCCCTTTCCCCCCTTGGATAATGGCAGTGTGAATAGTGGCTCCATTTCCTATCTCTAGACTGACCCACAGTGCCTCCACCCTTCCCTGTATTCTCTTTGCCTCTTGCTTCTATGCTATCCTTTACATAAAGAGCCGCTCCCCCCTTTCTTATGCTCCTTGTCCTTCCTGAACAGAGTATAGCCTGATATGGCTATACTCCAGTCATGGTGCTCACTGTACATGACCCAGCAATGGTGACAATGTTCAGGTCAGCCTCTGCCATAGTGGCCACAAGGTCTGACATTTTATTTTCCAAACTATGAGGATTTGTCCACATGGCCTTCCAAATTCTTCTACCGCCCTTCTTGTCAGGCCCCCTTTTCCCCTTTTGTCTACTCTGCTTGCTCCCTCTGCCTTCAATCCCATCCCTCTTTATCTCTACCATACCGTACTACTTTTTCTGCTATTAGGCACACTTTGTGATTTCTGTCCATTTTTGTTCTCCCCGGTGCCTACCTCAGGTTGTGGGAGTGAACAGTTTATGTTTCCCTCATTCCTTCCACCACCTCTCAGGCTAGTTTAAATGCTTGCCAATGTAGCATTTAAACCATTCACTGAGGACTATGGTTCTCCCCCTGGATGGATGCAGGCCATCCCCCCTGTATAGTCCTTTATCCCTCCAGGTGGGAACCTAATCCCCAGTACAACAGAAATGCTTCCCTCTGCACAGCTCCTTCAACCATTCACTGAAGCTCCGGGTATGGAGTACCCTATCCCACCCCCCCTGTAATTGACAGGCAACATCTCAAAAAAGGCCTTTGAGTGTGTTACTTGCCTAAGACCCCTCACTAACTCCCTGAACTCCTTCTGCACTCTCCTATCCTTAACCATAGCCAGGTAATTCATCCCCAGGTGGACAATATCATCCAGCTCTCCCCCCTGACTTGCTGCCCTAGCAATCCTCAGGACCTGCTTCCCATCCCTTTGAGCCATGGTGCCGAGTAGACATCTAACCACCCTTCCTACCCTGTCCCCTAATCTATCCCCCTAACAATGGAGTTCCCCACCAGGAGTTGCTTCCTCTTTCCCTGGGGTCCTCTGCTACCCTACTTGATGCTTCCCCTATGGAGGACACACACATCATCCCTGATCACTGCTATGGGTGCCTCCATGGGACTGTCCCATGCTGCCAGAATTACATATGTATTGAGTAGTAGTACCATCTGGAGGATATGCCTCTAATCCACCACCCTCACCCTTCCTGAGCCAACTGTAGTCCACCCACTCCTCCTCCTTGGCACCCTTCAAGGCAGAGGTGGTGGACTTGGTGGTCCCTGGTTGGGAGAAGAGGCCTCCTGAATCCTAGCAAACTTGGCCAGGAGTCGAGCAAGCTGCCCCCTCAGCCCAGAGAGTTGCATGAAGATGGAGCAGCACTGCAGTCTCCAGAAAGTCTCCCTGAACACTGCCACCCACATCAACTGCATTGCACCTTTCCCAGCATATTTGTTTTCTACCCTTGTTGCTTTTGTTTTGTTTTCCTTAAACCATTTTTCACCCCTACACTTGATAGGGTGTTTCACCACTTCACAGCATTTGCTTGTATCTACAGGTCACAGAGAAAGACATTATGAGATATTTCATGAAATTTCTGTGATATTTCTAGAGAAATCTCCTGCTTTTTCCATTTCCACAGTAGTAGCAGCAGAGAGAAACTCTTCAGAAATCTCGTGAAATATCTAGAAATATCTAACCATGTCTGTGGCTACTACTGTAACTCTCCTCTTTCCTCTGCAGTGTTGGAGCTACCCCTGCCCTAGATAGAGTGTTTCACCTCTTCCCAGCTTTTTCTTGTACTTACTCTAACTCTCCTCAATCCCTTGCAGTCTGTGGTGTATAAAAGGAGTTTAACAGGACACTTACCACAGTTTCCCTGCCTTCCTGCTGTGGTGTAGAGTGACTGGCTGCCAGCTGCCTTGTTCGGCTGACTCCAGCAGGCAGACTCCTCTGTGATGTTCTTGTAACATTGATCCTTTTCATGGGAGACACTTGATGGGCTACTCCTTATGTGTAAGCAGAAACAATATTGCTTTCAAAGGTCACAGGCCCCTCCAATTTAGCTGTCTCAGCCGGCAGTTAAGTGATGAGGGGGTTGTAGCTTCTTTACCCTGTTCCTCTCCCGAATATACTGCTTCTAAAAGCAGATGCAAAATGGATCTCACAGCACAGTGTTCATAGATGGCTTTTCAGTGACAGCTCTGAGGGAGTATTCTGTGATTGGTGTGAAGGCACTAATGTATATGGTGTCAAACACAAACAGACCTCAGTGCTCAATACATCTCTAAAAAACAACAAAAAAACTCTGGTCAGCGCCAATATGGCTGTGGAGTGCAATTAGGAGCAGCAAGAGCTTTGGAAAAAATATGTAGAGTTCTCACCACACTGGAGTAAGCTGTAACTAATACTGCAGTGATTATAGTACCGCATATGACTTATACTTGTGCATGCACAGTTTGCCCCAGAGTCAGCCATGTGCAACATGGCAGCGCTGACATGACTATGTATGCATGATACTTGTGCATGCACAGTTTAAGTCTGTATCACCATGTTGCACACATGGACATAACTTTCACAGAGGCGGAAAGGAAAAGTAGTGCACCAGGAAGGGGTGGTGTTTATGCAGCCCGCGGAGAGGTTGGACTGCATAAACAGAATTACTGGAAACTATGCCCGATCAATGTGGCAGCACATCAGACAGCAGTCCAGTCATGTGCTTCCACAGTGTTCTTATACAAATATGATGATGACATGACATCTGTGGAGCTTGTCTCACGCAGCTGTAAAAAACAGACTCAGGAGAAGAATATTAAAAATTAGAGTTCTGATCTGGAACTTGCTCATCATCACAGTCATTTTCTCATTCTTGTCTAAGTAGTAATCATTGGCAAATCTGCTTTAACCATATTGATCTCAGTGCTGGTAGAATACTTCTGATTTTCCCCTGATTGTAGTAGGCAGGGGTAGTAGTAGCAGTCTAGAAGCTGCCGGTGGTGGCACTCTCTGAAAAAAAGTGGTATCCATGTTCATCTGCACATTTTAGAAATGATGAGTTCCTTGTTTTTGCTGTAAAAAAAAACTGACCCCCTTAAGACAAAGACAAGGAATCAGTTATAGCCTCCACCTCCCTTTGTCACTTCAAGTGAGGAACATGATTATAGGTTTGCATCTGATGTACAGTGGCAGCCATAGATGCATAATACTATTAAACAGTAATCAACTGTAATATAAAAGCTTGTTTTTTTTTGGAATGTGTGCTTTCTTAATGTTGTTAGTACCACTCCACCCATTTTGTTCTCAGCCCCTGGATTTCTGTGCCCAAATTGTGCATTATTTTACATTTTTTTAATTTGTAATTTCTACTCCTCCGTTGAGCTAACAGGAGGCATGGGCTCTCCCTTCAGAGGGCTCTTCCTCTGGTCCCAGACATCCCTGCTCTGCTGACCACCACAATTCCCCCGCTCATTGCCTCCGTGGCGGGGCCAGGGTGACAAGTGCTACTGTACTCCTCTCCCTGAAGCACAAATCCAGAAAAAACAACATGGCCATCATGGGTCCTGTCAGCTTCTCGCTTTTTCCTCCATTTTCTCCTCAACCCCACATCCATGCAATGGGTAGGGCTACTGTCCTCAGCTCCATAGAGGCAGTCTATCGTCCTGGATGTGGGCCCTCTCTGTACATGGCTGTGCACCTGTGCCAACACCCAGCTACTGCTCGATGTCAAATCTACAGCACACAACACTAATCCCCCCTCCCTGAGGAAGGAGAGCTGTCTAAGAATGAATAATTCTTCCTGCCCCGGCCAACCCCCAAGCTACCTGAGTCTGTTCCTGAACCTAGGTCACAGACATGTTGCAAGGTGTGGAGTATAGCACCTCAACCCTCAGCACCACCGGGCCAGCTATTATTTTACATTTTTATGTTGAAACCTAGCTGCCATATCCTTGACCACTGTTCATATCATCTAAAGTCTCTGCTCATTCTTTTCCATTCTGCTGCAGATTTTGGTATAATCATGCAGAGTCAAACCTTCCATTCCTGCTTCTTTGTAATTTCTCTTATAATGACATTAAAGAGGACCAGGTCCAGCACTGATCACTGAGGTACCCCCCTCTCATTCCTTTCCCTTCCATGGAGTGAACTCCATTTACTGCCAGTCTCTGTTACCTATCCTCTAAATAATTTCTTATGAAATAGTGTCATTTTTTTTCTCTTTGAGCCAACACAGTAGGAGTCATGCAGAACAAATGTAAATTTCTCAGAAAGTATGCAAGTTACTCATACACAACCAGCATGAAAGTTGTTCAGGACAAAAGGGCCATTCAAGTAATGGTAGTCACTAATCTAAATTCTTTATATTTTTTTTTTAAATAGCCATAAAAAAATGTGAATTTTGTAAAACCAAAAATGAAAATACAGGTAATAAGATTACCATATTTTACAAAATATAAGGAATTACAATTAGTAACTACCCACATTTGAAAGTCCCTTTTGTCCTGAACAACTTTCATTCTGGTTGTTTTTGTGCACCTTGAATAGTTTTAAATATTTTTAGATTTGTTTGGAATGTGTGCACATTTGCTAAGAATTCTACACAGTTCCTTAGGCATCTCAGAGAAAAACAAACTAGCGTTCTGTCTCCAACATTCTTTTTTTTTTATCATCAAAGGATTATTGCCAAAATTGCATATGTTGTTAAAACTTAATCTCCATCATTACACATGTATTGACCCTCACTTGGCCGCAAACCCATATATCAGTCCATAATCCATGTACAAACCACCATAACTAGCAGCCAGAGGGTTACACAAGTATTGATGTTAATCAATTAGGAGGGAAGGAGGGATTGATTGGAGTACCCCAGCTAAGTGGCCTATCCTAAATTCTGTGACATTGTAAGTTTTGTCTGGATCGTTTTCCATATCCAATTGTGTTTCTTGATTGATTTAACTGAGACATAGTGATTACATTCCAAAGTATGTACAGTGGCCATTGTATTCAGCTAGCTCTTAAAGTCCAGGAGTCTGGATCTTTCCATTTCAAGAGTATCTGTTTAAATGCTTGGGCTAAAGAGATGTTAACCAAGACTTAATTGTCATTTGAGAGCTTATTATATGGGGATCCACTTCACAACAACATCCAAAGTGGGTGTTTATATAAAGAGCATTTAACTGAGTCTGATAGAAATTCCAGCATGTTATCCCATCAGGTCATGAGTTTAAGACATAGCATAAACACATGAATTGAAGTACCTTCATTATGTTCACATTTGGAACAGGACCTAGAGATTTCAGGGCTAAATTTATTTAATAGTTCTGTGGTGTGGTATGTTTGATGCAAAATATTAAATAATATCTGTTGCATCTGAATATATTTTAATGCCCAAGTTTTAATATTAATAGATTGCTCCCAGCATGTATGAGATATTTGTACACCCATCTTCTCTTCCCATTTACCTTTTAAGTTCACGGTATAGGAAGTTCAGGGGACGATGATGTTATATATTTGAGAAATGGATATTAAATGGATAGATAGCTTAAAAAAATTTCCAAGGCAGTTAGTTTATCTGGATAATGATTATTAAGGTTTTTAAGAATAAAGTCCCTAATCTACAAAAAAGCAAAAAATTGGGAATTAGGGAGGTCAACCTGCTTTTTAAGTGTGTCAGAATCTAAGACCTGTCCATTATCAATACATTGTCCAATTTGTTGAAGGCTCTTATTGTACCATTCTTTAAACATTTTATTTTGGTTTGTTTGTTAAAATGTTACTTTTATACAGAATACTTATTAGGAGTTATTTTGTGTAGAGGGTACAACTAGAGTACTCATAAAGATGGGGGATTCTGTAGACATAATAGATTTATAAACTTTGGATCCCCTTATATGTTTCCAGACATATCTTGTGGTCTGAGTGGTTAATAATAACTGAATTTTCAGGTTTGCAGGGTCAGTGTCCAGGATACGTTTAATATTAGTAAATGGTGTCCTTGTAGTTTCCATTATAAATGAGGCAGACTGTTTTTTTCTTCTTAAACCAGTCCAAGATTATACAGAGATTAGATGCAAAGTAATAGATCTTAAAATTTGGAAGGGCCAATCTGGCATACAATTGTGGGGAGATCAGTTTTTCCATCTTGATTCTTGGCCTTTTTCCCCTTCCACAAAAACTTTTTGATAGCCACTTCCAAGGCCCAAAAGAATTTGTTGGTTATTATAATTGCAGGGTTTGAAAGAAAAAGAAAATTGTTAGTACAATTGACATTTTGATGACATTAGAGCAACCCATAAGAGTATAAAAAGCAAAGTTTTCCACTGCGCTAAGAGCTTTATAACTTTCCAATAAAATATAATAATTTAGGACTTGTATGTCTTTGAGCCTATTATCTATCTTGACCCCTAAATATGTGAGTTGTGACATTTGTTTGCTCTTATACTGCTCTTGGGGAATAAACGGGTTTGAGTGTGTAAAAGTTTCTAAGACCTATGTCTTAGCCCAGTTTACTCTGAATCCTAGAAAGTCTCCAAATTTGGTCAGAATTTCTAGAATACATGCAAAACTATAATTGAGATTTTTAACTGAAATCAGAGTGTCATCTGCATATAAACTAATATGGAACTCTTTACCATTTATCATTGACCCTTGTATTTTTGGTGAAGTCTTTATGGCTTTTGCCATGGGTTCTATGTCAAGAGTAAAAATCATTGGTGAAAGGGGGCATCCTTAACAGGTGCCTCTCTGTAGTCTGATTAAAGGAGAAATATTTGAGTTAGTTCTAACCCTGGCCACCAGACCTAAATATAGTATACTGATAGATTTCTGAAATCTTTGACCAAAGCCATATCTCCCTATAATAGATTTAATACAGGGTCATTCTACCTGATCAAATGCCTTTACAGCATCTATTATAATTTATATTATATTGCACCTTGGTCACTTGGTAGAAACTTGTACTACCAAGTGCTTCTGTTTCTGTCTAACATGTGCATATTTAGAAAAATGTGATGAGCTGTATATACCAGTCCATGATCCAACTAGCCTAGGGGGTGTATATGACAATGTTGTAAGTTATACTATGACCAATCCAGTCCTTGAGCTATGCTCCACTCCTATGTATGATGACCTGTATATATCTGTCAGTTGAACTAGCTAGTCTAGACTGTATAATCTGAAATGTGCTTACTACTATATGTTTCCCCTAGTGTCAAATGATGTATTTCCCACATGTTTGTTTACTGTGACAAAAAACTGTACTCTCTTTGCCATGTCTCCTTGACTGTTGTTCCTCATGTTGTATTCTCCTGGGTCGTTCCTGAAAATAGGCATAATACTTGTCTAGTGTACTTACCTGGTAAACAAAAGCTAAATAAATAAATAAGAATAGACAGATCCACATGCCTACAATAATCGATTAAGTTAACTAAGCATCTAACATTAGTTGCCAAAGTGCGTCCTTTTATAAAACCATTCTGATCGGGATGAATGATGTCTGGCAGTATACACTCTAGTCTGGTGGCCAGAGTTTTTGCTAGAATTTTGGAGTCCGAGTTGGGTAATGAAATAGGGCGATATGATGTTGGGCTATAAGGATCTTTATCTTTCTTCAAAAATAATAAAACATTACCTTCTCTGAAGGCCGGAATTAAAGTCTGTGACTCAAATATGCAGTCAAATACTTGTTTTAGATATGGAGCCAATTTAGGGGCAAAAAGTTTGTAAAAATTGATAGGGAGTCCATCTGGGCCAGGAACCTTTCAAGGGGGAAATTCTTTATGGCAGTAAGTATTTCATCTAATAGAATGTCTTGATCTAGGGTCGCTGCCTTTTCAGGTGTACTAGTGAGTATTGTAATCCCAGAAAATAAAAATTCCTTCTGAGAGGTTTGTGAATCTGTTGTTTCAGAGCTTTATCATTTCTGATAAAAATTAAAAAAGATCTTATTGATATCATCTGGGGTTGAAAACATTTGCTCCAGTGTGTTTTGAATTTTTTTTGCAATACTATTTTGCAGTTGTGCAATCTTGAGCTGCCAGGCCATTATTTTATCTATTCTTTCTCCTGTGGCATAGTATTTACTTTTAGTATACATCACTTGCTTCTGTGGTATTTCTGCTATGAGTCAATTATATTCTTCCTTTTATGATGTAAGGGTTTGAAAGATCAGATTATCTCCTGACTGCATTTGGGAGGCTTCCAGCTCAATAATTTTGTTCTCCAATTTTTTTACAGCAGTGTTTTTTTGTTTGTCTCTCTTAATTTTATATGAGGTAATGCTGCCTCATATAAATGTCTTAAACACCACCCATATACTGGAGAGATTTGTATCTTGTATAGAATTTGGGGCAAAGAAAAGATCAATTTCAGTGCTCATATAGTCCCATTTAGTTCATTCAGCATCTCTATTTCAGTATCACATTAAGACTAAAACTAATTTCTAGTTTGTATAACATCTTATAGATTTAGTTTCCCATCTGTTTCTCAGGAAGTCCAGGACTGAGCATTTAGAAAAAGTTCAGCTTCTTTATGATTGGAGAAAGTCTGCATTTTGCCATGTAAGTAAAACTGTATTTGAGCAAGATAGATGAAGTTAAAACACATGTTGTTTTGATTTAATACACTTTTTACTTTGTTGAAGGATCTTCTTCATTGTAAAGTAGCAGATAAAAGATGCTGAAAACTTTATCAGTTGAAATGTTAATCCTTTATTTATTCATGAATGTCTAAGAATCAGTTCCCAGTCTTTATAATAGTGGGGTTTTAGATAAATAGTCTGGGAGCTCTTATCATTGAAGGGCTGTGTATGCTGTTTGGGGCCCTGATGAGCCCTGTCTAAGATTATTCGCTCTTTGAGATATTTTCTGCCTACTGTCACAGTTACAAGTCTCTCAAAGAATGGGATGGGATCTCCCTGCCTTTCCAGCCCTTTCGGAACACTGATTAATTTAACATTGGAGCATCTTGATCTGTCTTCCAAGTCTGCTGTTTTGTTCTTCAGTTCAGTTAATTTTTTTCTTAATCCTGTTGTCACCTAATTATTAGGGAAATGTTGTCCTCTAATGCACTAATCCTTTCTTCAGCTTCATTTGTCCTTAATGTTAAAGTCCTCAATTGGTTCTGTATGGCAGTTAATACCTTCAATAGCTCTGTAATAGCCAATGTGATTATAAAGAATCCTGTTTTGATTTCTTTCTGAATCTCAGTCTGAAATTGTAGTAAATTTTCTTTGGTAACTAAGTCTTTAACACCAGTGTTTGGATTGTTGACCTCCCCTATCATCTCATTTTGTCACCCGCCTTATTAATATTAAGGGTTGACTAGGGTATTGAGCCAGTGTTTACTTTATCAAAAATAATAAGTATTTCCCTATGAGGGTCACTTATATTAGGTGCAGATAATGTACCAGAAATATCTTTATTTTCCTGAGGCATTTATAACACTGTGTCAGACAAGGTACCGACCTGTTCATGAGGCTTGCTCTCTACCTGTATTACCACTGTAGTGATTTCAGAGGGATACATACTATCCATCTCATCATCAGTGGTGTAGATGGTTTCTTTGTTTTCTGGAGCAGGGGTATTGGCCATGGGAGATTTCTGTGGAGACTGGGGAAGGGGAGACAGGTTTACTAGAGAAGATGTTGTTAAGTGAAAAAAAAGTATTGAGTTTTTGTTGTTGCGGCCGCATTCTGTTAGTCATGCCCACTTTAGGAAAATTATTTTTATTGCCAGTGGTGGTCACTTTGGGGATTGAAGATAATTTATTACATTTCTTCTTCTTGCGGCATTGCTCCATGACCGTTTGCAATGTAGCCGTAGAATCAGCCACCAACCCAGACATCGTGTAACATATTTATACAACATGCCACCATTTACCCAATTGAAGCTGACCACTAAAAGAAAGCTTACCAAATGGGTAAAAAGGATTAAGCAATATGGAGCATTTTATTGTAGTACAACGTGGGCCACAAACCTGAGATGCCACCTGTTCGTACACTACCACCATTGCGGAATGCTCGTGCATGCTCCATAAAAATTATCCTTTCTGTTGCCAACATTCTAAACACACAATGAGTGTGAATGAGTTAAAGCAGGCATGATGAGAATCTGATCTGGTCTTGATCTACTCAACAGAAGTAATTTCATTCGGGTGGCACAGTGATTTGCAACAATGAGGCTGTTTAGAAGTGCAATAGGAGTCATGCCAAACAAGTGTAAATATATCTAAAAATATACAAGCTGCACATACACAACCTGCATGAAAGTTGTTCAGGTCAAAAAGACTTTTCAAATTAGCCTATTCATTAAGCTACACTAATTATATTTTTTAAACTATGGCCATCTGATTCCCTGAATTTTTATTTTTCTTCACAATTTTCACCTTTCAGATGGCTAAATTTAAAAAGATATAATGAATTCAGATTAGTGACTACCCTCATTTAAAAACGTGTTTTGTCCTAAATAACTTTCATGCTGGTTGTATATGTGTAACTTGTATACTTTCCAAGCTATTGATATTTGTTTGGCATAACTCTTACTGTGTTTGCTCAGAAAAAAAAATGTTTGGAAGTGTAGTAGGAGTCATGCTAAACAAATGTAAATATCTGTAAAAGTAAACAAGTTACACATATACAACCAGCATGAAAGTTGTTCAGTACAAAAATACCTTTCAAATGAGGGTATTCACTAAACTAAACTTGTTATATATATTTTTTAAATAGCCATCAGAAATGTGAATTTTGTAAAAACAAAAATGGAAATACAGGTAATAAGATCAGCATATTTTACAAAATATAAGGAATTCAGATTAGCGACTACCCACGTGTGAAAAGTATTTTTGTGCTGAACAGCTTTCATGCTGGTTATTTTTGTGCACCTTGAGTAATTTTAAAGCTATTTGGATTTGTTTCAAATGTGTGCTCATTTACTAAGAATTCTGCACAGTGTCTTAGGATTATCACAGAAAAGCAGCTTGGAGTTCTGTCTCCAACATTCTAAACAGAAAGAAGGGAGTATTTCATTTAACTGGCACCGTGATTTGCAGTTATGGAAGGATACAGTGAAAACTCCAAAAATGTGTGTCATGGTACCCCATTTTTCCAGCAAGAGCAAGATGGCTGTAGGCTCTGCCCACAGCTATAAAAATAGAATGGTAGGGTTTGGGTGATATATAAACAGCCCCATTTGTAAAATCATCTGGATTCTAATTTTGAAACTAAATCCACTATAAAAACAGACTTACTGGACACGAAGAAACATACATATTTTATAAATAATGACACTATGCACTTAATGGATTATAAAAAAATAAGTTTATATTTCCTGACCCCTTTAATACACCAAGCTTCACACAATGATAGAAAGATAGATAGACAGACAGAGAGACAGACAGACAAAGAGAGATACAGAAACAGAGACAGGCAGACACAAGAGATCAGTGACTCAGTGCTCTTACTGCAGTTCACAACATGACCTCCTGCTGCAGCTGCAAAACTTAAGAAAGTCCCACTTTTCCAATACAGAGAAACCAGGTGAACAGTTGCTCTTGCTAAGATAGGCACCCTAGATTTTGATAGCCCAGAAAACATATTTTTGGCACATTTTTATATAAACAAACTGCAGAATCTAGCTAAATGGGTCCTGTTCCAGAAGGTTCAGGTGTTTGTTCTTTTAAAAATATATTTTCTTTATTTATTTTCAGTGTTTGTGAGTTTAAAATGAGAAATAAAATGGTGGCTAACATGTTCAATATTTTATTCAGCATGAGAGGTAAATCATGGAAATAAGTAATTGGGGTCTTTTTTTTTCATTCAAGAGGCAAATAATGAAAAAAAAATAAAGTGTGATTTTTTTCTTCATTTTTTACTGTTCGTGTTAGGATTTAACCTCTAATATCATTATAAGGCTGGAACCATATAAACATTTTTCATAAAACCTTCTAAAGGCACACCCTTGGCATGGAGCCTTGAAGCCTGAAATGTCATGAAAAAATTGCACATCTTCTAGGCTGTAGGTGAGAGCAAAAATACCCAATGTTAAGTATAGAGAAACCAAATATTTTTTTTTCTGTTTTTTGGTGCTCTGTATCTCAAAAACTGAACAAGATACCATCACAAAACTTGTCATGTCTTGAGACTCTGACAGTCTGACTGTATGCCAAATTTTCGTCCATTTCAACAAACAATGCTAAAGTTATTAAGGTGCAAATATTGGGTCTTAACATTAAACAGACTACTCAACATTAACTATAGGAACACTACCATGCACTACAGTGTAAATCTTCCCTCTGATTTGTTTTATTTGAGTAATGACATATCTTCTTCCAGGGTTGGAAACCGTATTATCAAAACCAGTAAAACTATTTTTCTTAATAAAAATAGCCACTCCTCTAGCACAATTTGTAAAATCAGCTGCTCTACACTTTCCCCATTTTCGAGAGAAGAATCCCACCTTAATTGTGAAGTGAGTCTTTTGCATTAGTAAAATGTTAACATTTTTATGATTGACATAGTTAAATATTTTACTGACCTTTAATCTATCCTGATGGCCCTTAACATTCCAAGTAATATTTTTAATAGTTATTGCTTTTAAACAAATATCTGGTATGTTTGTCCCTATCTATTCTATACTGTACACAAATAAACAAAGAAACAAAAAAAAAGTGTTAAGCTTATCAAACTCCCAAGATAGTTCATGTGCTTGCATTTTATCCTTTAATAATGCTCACCCAACTAACCCTTCCCTAAAACAAAAGAAAGAGCCAAGTAGCAGCAGTATATTTATGGAAATTTGATCCAGTCATCCCTTCCTTACAGTACAACCCACCATTCCACCCACATACCCTATTTTTGACCTTCCCCTGGTCCCTTTTAAACTGACTAAAGACAGCTTAATAGTGCCCACTTACCTTGTGAGTATATAAAGCTAGGCCAAGCATTTATTTGCTTCAAGATACAGAATGCCAGGCACAAACTGAGTTTGGTAGATTTTGGTGCTGCAGCATTATCCTCGCAGCATATGTTGATTAGATAGAAAGTGTGATAGGTGAATCTGAGGAAAGAGGTGGACATAAATGCTAAGTCAAAATGTTCAGGTTATGCACCACGAGGTTGATTTTCCCTCCATTTGCTGTCTTGCTTCACCACCCTAATAACACCACAACAGAATGATAACACTACATTAGTTACCTTTTCTATATATCAAGGTTCTCATAGCCCACCCCACACACACATATCATGCGTGATCATTACAACATCTCAGCTTATGCATCTTAATGGGCATGAGCAAAAGTTGTAAGAAAAAAGGTAGAAAAAATAAGAATAGACTATTAAGCTGCATAAATGTTGCCTTATGACTTAGAGAAGATCAGATCCAATTTTGTTTCAGGGACAAATGAATACTCTTTTTGACCCAGCAAGGGCACACATTGATTTTTCAATTCCAGGGCTTGTTGTAGAGGAAGATTAAGGCTAGCTGCAGAAAATGCAGTGTAAGACCCCTGAATGTTGGTGTTAGAGGGACTTTATGGAAAGTCTTTGCAAAAGGCTTTATTATGGGCCATTTCAGCTTCTTTGGGGTCAATGAAATATCTCATTATTCCACGTAGGAAGAAATGCAGTTTCATATTAGGTAGAAGGAGCATACTTGATCCCTTTCTCTCCTAGTAAATCCATAACTTTGCTGAAAGCCTTCTGTCATTCATTGATTCACCACTGAAGTCTGGGAAAGGGTGCAGAAGTATGTGGAAGTCCATAATCTATCACCCCAAGTTCCAAGGGGGCTGTCCATATGAAGATAGACACAGAAGTAAAACTGAGCATGCCAAAGTTTTCAATACAGTATAATATTGTTTTCTTATTTCTTTATAGAGACAGAGAGCACCAAATGGAATTTCTATAATTGTTCCACCTAAATCCTGGACCCCTTGTTCAAATGTCTACCCAGAGATAATTCTGGTACATAGGAACATGCTCAGTGCAATTGTGTTTGCTGAAAGCATGTTTAAATATGCTGTCCAAAAGCAAAGCACTAATGCAGGTGCTAACCTGTTTGCGCCTCACAAACTAAAACCTCCTTACTGGCCACAAGAGTTGTGTATCCACTGGGATCAATAAATCCCCAGGAAGAAAACAGGCAGTTAGTGCCAGCCAAAGGTGATTGCTCCTGTGGAGGTAATCCTTCCTTAGGAGATACAATCTCTCTGGTCCATTAAATATAGGCACAGACAGTTCTGAAGTAACCTCATAGCACAGTCACAGAAAAATGATCCCAGCTACATCTTATTATGGTCTCACTACCATGTGAGAAGCAAGCTTTTGCATCTTGAGATACATGGAGTGAGGCCCCCTTACTGACAGACTTGTGCCAGAAAGAAAATACACGACTATAATGAAACTGACAACCCACAACCTGATCCATCATGCCTAGTATGTTTTACTACAGTTCTCTGCTATTCTAGTGGGCCCCCACCCCCATATCACCTTGCTCAGTATGATGTAATAGACTTAGGAATACAGACAAAGACTTAAATCTCATGTAGCACTAAATAAAAAATGATTTAAGTATAACATTTTATTGCATTAGCAAGGCATGGCACAAAAAGTTTGAAAAACAAAGCTTCCCAATACTTCAGACTGCTCTGATCCTTTGTCAGGGTGGGGGTAAGAGCTACTAGTGAGTCTGCTGTGTGTTTAATAGAGCAACTCTTAAAGATATAGCATTTTTCATACAGTGGTAGCAGTCAGTCCTGCACATTATCTCTTGAGATTCTATGGACATGCCTGGGGGAAAAAAATGCAAAATGTCTGTCACACATTTTCATTTAAAGATTTTTTGAGAAGTAATCAACATAAATATTATACATAGAGTTTCTAATATTTGGGTCCCAGTGTATTATTTAGTAAATGAAATACTGGCATGTATGTGCTTCAATGAATTAAGAAGTTTGAAATTAAAATAGTGTTTACTTACTTGAAAATTGTTACCGGAAAGTCACACTGAGACAAGGATCATTTCCAAGTGTGATCCAGGGAAGGGAACACAGGATATAAAATACAAATACAGACACAATGTGCAGTTCCAATAAAGAACAAGTCAGAGAACACAATGAAATTGCTGTAGGTGCACAATGAACAAACAACGTAAAAGCAACAAATTGAGCATTTCAGGCAAATGTATGGGGAACTGTTACAAGGTGGGAAAATAGAAGCAAGGGGGAGGGAAAGAGTCTCATCTGATACCTGAAGGATCATGGGGAGGTAGTGGAGTTTAGGGAAGAAGGGAACTGGTTCTAAGGTGAGAAAAGACAATGGGAGAAGGCTAATTGCCCAGCAGAGCTGCGGAGATGTAGTATTGCAAAGGTGCATGGATCCTCGGAGTGGAGGAAGCAGGATGCTGAGGAGAGGAGGGAGAGAAGTGATGAGGAAGGACCCAGTCTAGTATTTAGATATGAAGGGGCACAATGAGTCTGGCACCATGAGTGTAAAGGGAGAATGGATAATGATAAGTGGAGTGAGCAATGATGAATCTGAGGGGAAGTTGGTAGCAAAGCAAAAGAAGGAGTTACAGGAAGTATCCAGGCTGGCGAAGGAGGTAGAAGGGTGAAACCACAGACAATGTATCTAAAGTTAAAGACAGGGAGCACCATTTTGGTGACAAGCTTTCAACAAACCTGTAGAGACAGATAATCATTATTGCAGTACAAGGCATCATGTTTAGATAAGAGCTTAAACATAGAAGTTGACGGCAGATAAGGACCGCAAGGCCCATCCAGTCTGCCCATTTCTTTTTCTACCTTATAAATGTGCCATCGGCCTTTGCTCTGTCAGTGACCTATCTATTCATAGTCATTTGTATTGCTCCCTTATGCCTATCCCATGCCTGTTTGAAGCTCTGCACTGTATTCATAGCCACCACTTCTTGTGTAAGCCATTCCATGCATCCACCACCCTTTCTGTGAAAGAATTTCCTCACATTCCCCTTAATTGGCCTCCTCTAATCTCATGCTGTGTCCTCTTGTCCTGCTATTTTTCTTATATTTAAACATGTTAGACTCTTTCACCTTGTTTATGCCCTTAAGGTGTTTGAATGCCTCGATCATATCACCTCTCTCCTCCTTTGCTCAAGGGTATACATATTGAGCTCCGTTAATCTGTCCTCATATGTCTTCTGATGCAGTCCTGCACCATTTTGGTTGCCTTCTCTGGACTGCCTCAATTTGGTTAATGTCCTTGTGAAGGTGTGGCCTCCAATACTGCACGCAGTACTCCAGATGGGGCCTAACCAATGTCTTGTACAGAGGGATTATTACCTCCCTCTTACGACTTGTGATACCCCTACTAATACACCCTAACACCCCCCTAGCCTTACCTACTGCTTTAGAGGTCTGCTTGGATGATTTTAGGTCATCAGTGATGATGATGCCCAAGTCTCTTTCTTCCTTTGTGACTGCTAGCATCTCCCCTCCCAGCCTATAAGTGGCTTCAGGGTTTCTCTTCCCTATGTGCATGATTTTGCACTTCTTTGCATTAAATCCCAGTTGCCACTCTTCTGACCATTCTGCTAGTTTATCTAGATCTCTTCTCATTCTGCCCACCCCATCTGGCTCATCTACTCTGTTGCAGATCTTGGTGTCATCTGCAAACAGACAAGCCTACCCTCTAGTCCATCTGCAAGGTCACTAATGAAGATGTTGAATAGGACTGGCCCCAGGACTGATCCCTGAGGTACCCCACTTGTGACTTGCATCTCTTCTGACTGTATACCATTTACCACCACTCTCTGTTTTCTGCCAGTCAACCAGTTTGCCACCCAGTTGACCAACTTCTGGCCACCGAGCCTACCCAGCTTATTTATCAATCTTCTATGTGGAACAGTGTCAAAGCTTTGCTGAAGTCAAGGTAAGCGACATCAACTGCTCCCCTGGTCCACCACTCTGGTTACCAGTCAAAGAAATCTATGAGATTAGTTTGACAGGACCTTCCTTTGTAAACCCATGCTGTCTTGGATCCTGTGCCCCTATGGATTCCAGGTGTTGCACTATCCTTTCCTTAAGAGTGCCTCCATAATCTTGCCCACTACTGAGGTAAGACTGACCGGTCTGTAGTTCCCCACCTCCTCCCTGCTACCACTCTTGTGGGCGGGATCACATGAGCCCTTCTCCAGTCTTCTGGGACCTCTCCTGTGCTCAGAGACTCACTAAACAATTCTGCTAATGGCTCTGCTAGTTCCTCCTTTATCCTTAAGTACCCTGGGATGTATGCCATCAGGTCCCATTGCCTTATCCACTCTGAGCTTAGCAAGCTCTTGTAGGACCCTTTCTTTTGTGAAGGGAGGAGTGCTCACCTCCCTCCCCTGTGTCCATGATGCTGAGCTGTGGGCCCTGCCTACCTTCTCTTCAGTAAATACTGAGCAAAGTATCTATTTAGGATAGATGCCTTTACAGGGGTCCTCCTCCTCACATGCCCCTTTTCTCCATTAAGCCTAGCAATACCCCTCTGGACTTTCTCCTTTCACTAATGTATCTATAGACAGTCTTGCCACCTTCTTTTACTGTTCGTGCTAGTGTTTCCTCAGTTTGGGACTTTGCCTGCCTTACTGCCTTACCTGCTTCCCTTAGGGCAGTTTGGTATGCCTCCTATCTTCATCCCGCTGTGTTCCCTTATATTTCCTGAAGGCCACCTTTGGCTCTGACCTTTTCTGCTACTGTATTTGAGAACCAAAGTGGTTTCCTTCTTCTTTGCACTTCCTTTTCCGTCTAACACAATGGGATGTTGCTTCAAGTATTGCATCCTTAATGCTTGCCCACTTTGCCTGTACCCCTCACCTGTGTTTCTTTTTGCCAGGGCTATCTTAACTCTGTTGGCCATCTTATCAAAGTCAGCTCCTCTGAAGTCCCATATTTTTGCCTTGGAATGGGATGATTTAGATGTAGTACCAAATTGAACCATACCATGTGATGGTCACTGCCCCCAGGTGACCTTCTACCTGGAGATCTGTGATCCCTTCTTTGTTAGTCAGTACTATCTAGGATAGCCCTGTCTCTTGTGGGTTCTGCACCAGTTGTTTGAGGCCCTCCTGCAGGGAATCCACTATGAGTCTAGTTCTGCAGATGTTCCTGCTGGTATTGACCAATCTGTATCTGGCATGTTGAAGTCTCCCATTATCAGAACCTCCCTTTAGCTGTCATGTTTTGTATATCTTCTAACAGTAATGTGTCTATGTCCTCCCTCTGGTCTGGGGGCCTGTAGACAACCCCAGTTCTTATGGCTGTCCCATTTCCTGTTTCAGGGTGACCCACAGTTCTTCTGGCTCCTATATGTATTCTGAATTTCTGTAGCTTTGATATTTTCATTTACACAGGGCCACTCCTCCCCCTTTTTGCACCTCGGTCTCTTCTGAACAATACATAGCCAGGTACTGAGTCTCCCAAGTGTGGTTACTGGTAAACCCACGTCTCATTAATTGCTACTATGTCCAGTTTAGCCTCTGACATTATTGCCTGCAGGTCTGGGATCTTATTTCCCAGGCTGTGAGCATTTGTGTACATGATTTTCCATTGGCCAGATTTTGGTGTGTTAGTTGTTGGGTGAAGTTTGGCATAACCCCTGTGCATCGTATGGGGAGACAAACCTTTTTTCTTACCTGATGATGCAAATGAACGGCAAACACGCTGAATTCCTTTTTGACCACTAGCTTGGCATGGATGTCATCAATGTGGGCAGTGAGGTCAAGTCTGCTGTCAATCCATACACCAAGATACTTGAAGGAAGGAACCAGTCCAAGAGAGGAGCCAACCAAGCTGAATAAGATGGACAGTATCTAATACTACTGATTCATAGTATATTTTCTTCTGTTAGATTCAATTCACTATTCTATGAGTGAACGCTAAAAGATTCCTTATTGCCTGAATACTTGAAAGGAGGCTATTAAATTCAAGTAGATTTATACCAGCTTATTTCTCAATAATTATTTATGGTCCTGTATAGATCTCCAATTGGAAAATAACATGCAGATATTTTGCTCAGTGAAAACTGTTACAGTGCTACAATGTCTCTTTAATAGTTTTTCTGTAAAACACACAATAAAATCACCAGCAAGTTCAACCCTTGATATAGGAACTCAGCAGTCTGAAGCACTAGGGAGCTTTGGTTTTTCACCCTTTTTCACTCTCTTTGTTCCTTGTCTTGCTAGCACAAAAGATCTGTGTACTTTACAAATCACTTTGTTTATAGCCTTCTGTGAGTACTGAGCCCTTTTTCTGTATTCCTTCATGTTATGGGCTTGTAGTCATGGTTGAGTCAACTAGTGTGTTTTCTGAACATGTTTGTTATTTTTCTTTTGATGTAATAGATTAGCAGGTCCCCCCACTCCAGATCCCTACTATAACACACCAATACTGGGCCACAAGATGTTCTCTGACACTTACCCCTAGTCACCTCTACTGTTGGCTGATCAATGTAAAACAGAGTTTCTGCAATATAAAACCAATATCACCATACTATGCATACATTGCATATGGACTAAGGTTGTATATCAGTACTCTTTTCAGAGAACCCCAGCTTCTATAATGTAGGCAGTAATGACACCAAACTTAGGGGTAATCTTAGTCCCCCAATGGCACCTCTTCTATTTGCTGATAAACAAAGCTCCTTCATCATTCAACTCTTGAACAATGTTTATCTGTCGTCCAGTTCCACTTACATCTCTCTAACACATACTTCCATCTATTATGTCTCACGTATTTAGCAAAGCCTTCTTTTTCAACCTGAAGAAAAAAAAAACTGAAGTTTCCGTCCAGCAGATTTACAATTACTCTGGATCTTTTTTGTCTCCTAAACATTCAGCTCAAAGTAAGTGTATTTACTCCAACTATTGATCTCCAGTCCCAAGCTGTAATTTTTTTTGCATGTTTTGAATTCTTTTGCCCTGGTGAATTTTCTGCCACTCCGTCCAAGTACTGTATGACAGCCAAAAGCGTTTACATTTCAGCCATCTCCTAACTGCTATTCTCTCTGCTTAGACTGAGCAAAATAAATGATCAAATCTAGTATTGCAATTAGTAATTATTAATAATATAATCTAGTATCCAATTTAATCAAGCATTACAATATGAACCAGTATCCTATAGCCACTTTAATTGATTATGCAATCTAACTGTCTGACCGCAGCCTTTATTCACATCTGACAAAGGTCTACTTATGACAACCACTTGGTTTATCCATCATTTGAGAATCCTACTGTCCAGACTAGGCTATAGCTAGCTCATATACAAGTCATTCTTTCTATATCAGTGCCACCTCTGCTGCTTCCAAGAATGAAATTCCTCAACATGTCATTATGAAATTGGGATACTGGACTTAAACCTGCTTTGAAACGTACATAAGGAATCCATCACTGTAACTCTCAGCAGATCACCATTTCCTGTCCTCTGTATGCAGAAGGGATGGATGAACAATCCTTGGACCACCAGATGTATTGTCCATCTTTTTTTTTTGTTTTGCTTCTCCTCAATGCCAAGGGCTTAATATTTTCTACCCGCTGTTTTGTCACACTGCCCTGCCACCTTGAGGTCATCAGATGTAATAAGGCAAATGTCCCATTCCTGTTTAGTGACTGTCAAGTACCTCCCCACTCCCCATGCTATACTCAGCAACTGGGGTTTTATGCCCTGAGTGCATGATTTAGCACTTTTTGGCATTGGACCCCAACTGCCATACAGTAGGCCACTCCTCAAGTTTCCCCAGACCACTGCTCATTCTCTCCATTCTCTTCTGAGTATCCACCCTATTGCAGATTTTGGTATCATCTGCAGGAGTGCATACTTTCTCTTCCAGTTCATCAGCAATGTAAGACACTGTAGAGAACCGGTTTCAGTACAGAGCCCTGTGATACCACCTGGTCAGGTCCCTCTGATTCTGAGTGTCATTTACCATCACCCTCTATCTTCTATCAATTAACAAGTTTCTAACACAATTCACCAGCTTGGATTCCATAACCAGGCTGCTCAGTTTCTTTATCAACCTCCTGTGCAGCACAGTGTTGAAAGCCATGCAGTGTGGGGGGGGGGGCAGGAATCTATAGGCAGTTTTCTTTATTACAGGATTAAAAAAAGACTTTGGAGGGCCATTTTTTTTATAGGAAATGATACTGGTGATTGAACATCCCAGTGTCTGTTGGCTATTTGATGGCACCAGGGATGGGTACCTCGGTGTTGCCAGCAATCTGTGGAGGGGAATCTGAGCTGGCACAGGAGTGGGCTAATACTGTCACTGTGGTGGAAGTAGATGTGTCAGCCAGCACCAGGGATTGACCACCCCTGCCTGGTTGCAGATTTTGTGTTGTATGTACATGAAAATAAAATACAACAGGTTGGGAGTCTTTTCACCAGGGGTGGCAATCCAGTACTGAATTCTGTGACAGGGGCTGGGAGAGCTATTTCAGCTGGCACCATGGGCTGTTTACTTTAGCGTCAGGCTGTTAGTATGGTGGGTGGGGGGAAGTATAATGTGAAGAGGTAGAAGAGTCTTAGTTGTGATTACTGATGCAGCAAATTTAAATTTTGCCCGTGGAGTGCTGGCAGAGTGGTCAAATCCACATCATGGATCACTTCATGAAATTGTCCCCCAGAAGGCTAAAATTTGCCTTCCCTGGGTGGCTTCTTTGAGCAGTCCTCCCCACTTGTCCCACATGTAATAATTCTCCATGGTGGCTAGTGGTCCTACCCTTCACCGGTAATCCACCCACCGTGAAATGTACAGTAACCCCTCCACCGCATCCCTCCTATCTCCTTCTCCTATTCCTTTAAAAAAAATCAGTGGTGGGCTAGTGGTTTTGGTAATTAAACTTCTGTCCCAATCCCCAGTTCAAAATAAATCAATGGTGAGTCAGTGCCCCCCCACCCAGCCCACCAGCAGCCAAATATCCCTGCCATAACCCCAGCTCCCACCCCATCCTAAATCTGACTGGCAGTGGCAGACAGGCACAGCCTTCCTCTCCTCATCATGGCCAGCCCACTGACAGAGTTGTCAATGAAGCTCATTCATTGACAGCTGAGCTCATTCAGCAGGCCGGCCATGGAGGGGAGAGGAGGGCTGTTGCCGTATGAAGCTGAGGGTCAGATTTAGTATGGGGTTGGGAGCTGTAGCTGTGGCAGGGATATTTGGCTGCTGGTGAGGCTAGTTGGGGGGGCACTGGATCACCAGGGATTTATTTTGAACTGGGAATTGGGTTGGGAGGGGGTTTAATTACCAAAACCACTAGACCTACATTGATTTTTTTTAAAGGAATCAGAGAAGGAGCTATGGAGGGATGCAGGTGGGGGGCTTACTGTACATTTCTGTGGTGGGCAGATTACCAGGTGGAGGGGAGGGACCACTAGCCACCATGGAGAATTATTACATGTGGGACAGGTGGGGGGAGGGACCTCTAGTGACCAGGGATTTTTCTATACATGTGTGGAACAGGTGGGCAGGAAGGACCGCTAGCCACCAGGGATTTTGTTTTAAGGTAACTTAGTTTATTATAAATTTTGGCCGTGGATGAAAGGCAAAATGTCACCTGGAAGGCAACATTTTGCATGGAAGGTGAAATTTCACTTTCTGCCAGGTGAAATTTTGCTACTCCGCCAGGCAAAATTTAGCATTTGGCTACTCGAGGTGGGTGGCACTTCGCAGCTTTCTCCATGAAGCAAATTCTGCCCACTTTGCCCACCACTAGTTGGGACTGTGGATGGGCACCCCAGTATCAAGAGACATAACATAGCCAGCACCAGGGATTGGGCACTACAGTGTACAGTTCTCCTACTGATACAATAGTTTAGTTAGATGCAGCTAATAGCTGCTAACAAAGAAAAATTCATGCAGTTCCATTAAGCGGGAACATGGCTATGCACTTACACATAGCCCCTTCCCCACTGAACGAACACAGTTTCATGTGAAACAGACATAATAAACAGCATCAGGCATTTACTCATGGCGGTACGTATAGATCCATCCCCAAGACGTGCATGCATTTTCTCCAAATGAAGGCATATATTTATGTGTTCATAAAAAATCAGTTATTTTTAGAATGCTCAATTTCTTAACTGAGAATGCATGAAAGATGGACCACTTTTTAAATAATAATTCAAAAATGAAGCAAGTTAGAGAAATGAAAAGCACAAAAGTAGACATTTTGGAACATAATCTATCAAATCTGAAATTTTCAGGTTTGAACTCCTCATAGTTTTTAATTATTGGTAAGCAAACAAAGTCTTAATTTTGGTCAATTTAATGTTTTGTGCACCTCTGTAACTTTGCCCCCACTGAACCAATTGCCACAAAATTTTCAAGACCATAGATCCCGGCACTGATTCTGTGCCTGCTGAATTTCAAGTAAATGTATGTAACAGGGGCAAAGTAATTAAGGTGCTCCAAGCCTAATTTTTAAGAAAGAATTGTTTACACAACCCTAATATACACACATTATTTCACTTGGTGATTACATAAAGGCTTGGGATATTTGCCAACCATTGCAATTTAACCTGAGTGGCACTGTAGCTTGAAATCTGACTTTACTTATTGGACCAATGGCAAGTGGGTGGGGATCACTGTGGAAATGTGAATTGCTGGGGTAGTTGAGCATAGGAAATCCACTGCGGTCTGTCATTATTTTGTGAAGATACTTTGTAAATGATTCTAGCTGATCTATCAAATCCTAGTATTTGTTTAAAAGAAGGTTATTTTTAAAGTGTTAATAGGTGGTTTGGTGCCATATCTCCTGTTGTGCATGTACTCTTTACACAGAGCACAACAGTTCCTCTGCAGTGCCTTACTTTGTTTGTAGTTGTAGTAGAAGTAGTAGTAGTAGATTTTATGTGCCTATGACTCCTTTCCCCAGATGCCCAGGGTGCCAGTACAGAGTCCAAATTCTAGATAAAACAGCAGTAATTGTAAATAATACCATAAATAACCAACCCTAACACCCCACCCCCCACCGTGCATGCACCAACAAGCACTGAGAGTGTGCCTTGGGGTTGTCAGCCCTAATGCTCACCCCATTCCATGAGTAAATAAGCTGTGATTTGTACAGTATAGGAGAATGGGGTGAGCGTTTTTGCTGACAACCCCAAGGTACATCCCCAATGCTTGTTGGTGCATGCAAGGTGAGGGTAGAGTGTTATGGTTAGAAATGCTAACACCACATTTCCCAATGTTTGTAGGTGGAATCCTAACTGATGCATTAACAAAGTTTTTTACAACAAATTTCCTTACTTTTTGAGAAAGTATACTCGTACCCTTATTTGCTTTTGACAGCACAGGGCATGCCAGGCCATGCACTCCCATCGGGCCATAATTTTAGAGAGACTGTAATTGTATCCCATCACTTCATAATCATATCCTTATTTTTGTGTGGGAGCTCAGGGCCATCTGGGCCCTGTGTTACCATCAATCCACAATGGTACAGGCCTACTGCTCACATCAGTACACAATGCTCCACTGTGGGAGAGCATGGCCCTGCAGGCACTGCACTGCAATCATTCCATAATCATATCCTTACTTTTTGTCTGAAAGGGCCTTGCATTCTTATCACTCCATTCTGGAATCCATATTTGCATGTGGGAGCACAGGGCCTGCATAATGTTTTAGAGACTGTATGGGTATCCTTATTTGCCATGGGAGCACAGCTCCCTCTGGGCCCTGCGCTCCCATCCCATAGTGGGCTGCGCCAAAGAAACACCTCATATTGCAATATTATCCTATAGAAAAGACAACAAATTTGAAACCTTTGTAACTGAATACCAAACTAATATCATTTTAGGAAACCAGCAAAAGACACATCGGTGGAACAAGCACCTTTCACTCAAAAAATTTCACAGAAAAATTGCAAACTGTTTCTTCACAGCAGAGTGACAAAGAAATGACTGGGTACACCTCACATTACAATGTTATACTATGGGAAACAAAGTAATATTTTAACCCACAGAACTGCAGAGCAAAGTAATATTTTTTCGCCAAACCTGCATAAGGCACATCTGTGGTCAAAACCTTTGTACCCTGAAAATTTCAGGCCAAAATCTCAAACCGTTTGTTAAACATGAAATGACAAAGGGAATGCTGTGTAAGAAATCCTCATTAGCAAATTATGAAAAAGGGTGTTTCTTTATCGCAATTTGTGGCAAAGGACAAATCTTTTTATGCAAATTGCAAAAAAGGATCCTGTTTCGCGAAAAGCTTTGTCGCGATTTGCAACAAAGGATCTTGTCACTTTAAAAAAACACATTTCCAGGCACAGAATCAAAAAAATGATGTCTATTGGTCCAGAGTAGGTAAAGACAGCTGTTGCCACATTCCAAATTCAGATATTTTGTGAGTTTTTTTAGTTTTTTTGCTACCTCTAACTGAAAACAGGATGGCAGCAGCATGACAAAGGACTTTGCATTAGTGATAAAGAATCCTTTGTCAAGCAGGACATGTATCTGCTTCAGTAGGAAGTAATAGGAAACTTTGAAATTTAATGACTTTTGAATGAATTAATATTTTTTCACCAAACCTTCAAAAGGCACCACTGAGACCCAAAGACCTAGTGTATATACCTTAAAAACTTTCAGACCAAAATTCCATACCACTTTCATGCAGCAGCATGACAAGGAATTTTAAGAAAAATGATAAATTTCAAAATTTTTAACCCCCCCTTATCTCCTCACCCACACAGCTGACTAGAACAGAACTTGCAGTATCAAGAAAACTATGGTCATCCCGGCCCAGTGGCACTGAAAGTTGAGGCACTGGATGCCACACCTCATGCAACACCAATTACCTGGGTTTGGGAATGGATTTGGGATGCTGGGGGTCAGCTGGGGAGAGAGAGAGAAGATAGAGCATCCAGAAGACAGCTCTTCTCTCCCAGGGTGGGTTTTGGGCCTTGCATCACTCACCAGTGGCCTCCAATGGAGATCAGGAGCACTGCAGCAGTGATGCCTTATGAGAGGGTTGAGTGGTAGCAGAAGTCAGCATGGTCAATGTGTGCAGACATCATTGCATGTCCACACTCCAGGGGCAACCGAAGGAGAACAACCCCTCCCCCTGGATATGCGATGGCACCTCCAGTGCCCTGCCTCAACATGCCCAATGCTGGGTTTACCTCTATGGCTCTTCTGATCCCCCAGTTTGCTCAGTCCCAGCAGTTTTGGGGTTCCATCAGGGTGGGTAGGCAGTGGAGTGTCGGTCCCCGATTTTCCAGAGAGGTGGCTTCAGGTTGGCAGTATGCGCTGGAGTGAGAGAGGATGCCTGAGAAAGTTTCTGGAGTGGCGGCGATAAATAGAGTTAAAAAAAAGTAAGCTATGTTCCCTGATGGTGCATGCAAAATTTCCTGTCAATCGCTTTAACAGTTCCAAAGTTATTTAAGTGCATCATTTCTAGTTTAACATAGAAGTGACCGCTTAACCCTAACTATAGTGGCCCTACTGCACCACTATAATGTAACTATCATAAATAAAACAACCTGTAAAATTAATCATATTGTACACAGATACAAGGGCACATCTTTACTTCAGCAGAAAATTTGACCCCAAAGATCAGAGAGATTAGAAAAGTTCTAAGGCCTCTTTTGAAGCTCATCGCTGAGGTGGCCTACCTCATGGCCCTCAGAAGAGAATTCTGTAACATAGGACCTGCCACTTCAAAAGTTTGGTCCCCAGAAGTTTTCAGTCTTGACTTGGGGACCAAAAGGAGACCCTCCTTAGTGGAGTGAAGGAGGTACATTGGCTTCTAGGGATGCAGGAAGTCATGCAGGTAACCCAGGCACAGCACAAAAAAGACCTTTTATGTTAATCAACCAGTTTTATAGGAGATATGCCACTGCACCAGCAACCAGTGCAGTTCACACAGTGCCAGAGAAGTGTGACTTGACCTAGAAAGGCCAGTTAATACACTCACAGGCATGTTCTACACCAGCTGGGAGGTTTCAAATGCATGCACCAGTGAGGGCAGATCATCTGAAGGGATAAGACACAGAGTCAAGGTGATATTTTTAAGATGATAGAAGGCATTCTGGACTACTGTGGGCACCTGAGCCTCCAATGTTAGCCCTTCATCCAGAATGACACCTATATTCTTTACCTTAGCAGATGCTGTGAGCCTGGAGCACCAAGGCATACTCCTGTCATCCTCCTGACTGCTGATACACCTTCTACAACCTGGCTCAATCACTCATACTTCAGTTTTGTCATGGCTGAGTCTAAGACAGCTCAAAGACATCCAGTCCCTGATTGTGGCAAAGCACTGATTTAGCACATCCACCCTGCCCCTTTCCTCTGGTGCAAAAGACAGATAGAGGTGAGTGTCATCTGCATAACAGTGAATCCCAAATCTTAGGTACATACTGTGTGATCCTGAGCAAGTCATTTAACTCCCTTGTGCTCCCAGGTCACATCTGGAAACAAGCTTCAGCTTAGTGTACTACTCCTGGTTAAACAATGTCCCCCCGCCACCCACGTCATCTGATGATTCTTCCCAGGGGTAGCATATACACTGTAAACAGCATGGCGAGAGGACCAACCCTTTTGGGGCTGCTGTAGTCTGTATTTTTTTCAGTTCTGCTGAAACAGCCAAATGTGTGCAATGCATGCTGCTGCAGGTTCCTGAGATCCCCATTGCCTACATTTTTTTCTGAGTGCAAAGTAGTCTAGAGCTGAAGTAGTAGAGACATCTAATAGATTGCCCTTCCTTGGGTCTCAGTGGCCCAGCTGGGTGACCATGAAATGTTTGAACAAAGAATGGGTTACAGAATTGGTGTCTGCTTGCTGCTTCAGAGTTACAGATTGAGGCAACCAGGAAATTAAGGTAATGCTGTGAGTCATGGGTCCCATTAGAAACAAAATATAAGGGAAAAAAAGAAGAGTATGCAAGTATTGTGGTGGGAGGAGAAAGAACCCTTACTGCATCCCTTATTGAGAGTCAGGCCCCTGTGGGTCCTTTCTGCTGCAGGTTGCCTCCTTTGACTGAATAAATGGTTTCTACCAAGCAGGAGGTGAGAGTTCCCAGAAAGGCATGCCAGAGAGGTGGATTCTTGTCTGAGTGCCCCTGAGATGGTATGTTTGCTGCAGAAGATGAATTTAAACTAAATCAATTCAACTGTACATTGTGCCTGTGCTAGTCCCAGAAGGAAGCAGAAGTGCGGTACTATCTGATTGAATAAACCTCAGAGCTGTTTTACTTGAGTACTGGTTGTGGAAAATGTGTCATTTAGAGTAAAGACTGTTTGCAAGTTACCCCACTGCACCTGCATGCCCACCGTAGAAGAATTCATGATGTAATCCCTTGCCAGATAGTGGAGCTTGGATTTTCTAACATCCATCCTAATGTGCATCTGTCAGAATTTCTGAGATTTTTATTCCAGTACCAGTTTAATTCTGACTCTGCACAACTAGAATCAGAAATGGAATTGAAGTTCCAAATCTGATCCCATCTCAGACTTCATTGGGAGAATCCTTAGTTAGATGCCTGGGGGCCTGAGTTACTAAAAAAAAGTATTCTCTTTGTACACTTCATAGACTTACTAGTCTTACATATGTCTCCTTCCCCCACTCCTTGCTTTGTCTTTTAGCACTTTGTAGCACCAGCAGCATGTGGTGGCTATGGTGTACTAGTCCAGGTGGCATTGTTTCTTGAAAGACTCCCCCATATTGAAAGACTCACCTGTCTTACTTTAACAAAAATTCTCATGCTCCCAAATCCTTAGCCAACCCTCCAAGATTTCTCCATCCTTCTCGCCTCCATGTGGATCCTGAGTCTTTCCCACTGTTATACCTGGAGTGGACTATTCCTGAATGTAAAAGCATGCCACAAAGAAAGCAGAAAAGTAATTTTCTAATTTCTGCCCCCAGGACGGGACTCTATGCACTCCCCCTCACACTCCGCCCTACATTAATCCTGGTCTTCAGCTGCTCATTGTTCTCCCAGAGTTACCAAGGAGATGGCTGATGGAAACAATTCCCCAGGAGCATTCTGTGTCAGGCACACAATAAAGGGCATCTGACTAAGGATTCTCCCAGTGATTTGTTTCAGTTGGCCACCTCCCCGATAACTCTTGTAGAACTGGATGAGTGACTAAGCATTGGGATTAATGTAGGGCAATATGGGCAGAGGCAGTCACTGGGGATAGTGTGTGGCAGAGTCCGTGACAGTCACTCAGTGACTTTCATGGCCGATTTATGGAGAGTGTTGTTGGACTGTCCAACTGAGGATCTCTCTCAACTGACTGTGGGGCAGCAGACTAGGAGCAGCTGAGATAGACTAGGAGAAGCAACTGTCACTCTACCAGACATCAGCAACACAACACAACACAACACAACACAAGTTCAACAATCAAGTAATCATTCTAAAGGGGACTGGGGGGCTTAGTTACTAAAAAAATGTATTCTCTTTGTACACTTGATAGACTTACTGGTTGCTGGAGGAATCATAATCAGGTACAGTGGACTTCAGCTGCAGTGAAAGTTAAACCAACAGACTGCCACCACCTGAGCCTATCTCAGGACAACAGTCACAGCAGGTAAGGGGAGTGAGTGTTGTTTTTTTTAAACTGCAACTGGATGCAGATTCAAAATCAGATTCTGATTCCACATCCAAAATGGTTTTTGTAGACAGAGTTTTGGCATTGAATACTGAAATTTGCAGTTCCAGGAATAGCTCAGAATTACCAAATTCAATTCTATTTGGTGGATTCTGAGGAATCATATTGGCAACTTATTTACATATTGTAGCTGAGTGTCCAATAGTATAATAAGCACCACCAGGTAATTATGTTTTTTTTCAAAGTGCCCCTTGTGATATCAGTTCTTCTCCATCACAAGAGACATATACGTATGTCCTCTTCCCCTGAAGAGTTAGCCATTGTAACTCATGACGTGTGTACTTTTTCAAAGACTACAATTTTAAATTTCAAACTAATATGAATCCTCCAGCTCAAAGTCTGAGCTAGGCAGTTTATTTATTTCATTTTGGTGTCACTTTTGGCTGCTTGTCAAAAACAAGAACTACTGTAATTTTAAAATTGCAGAATGTTCCTTTTCTAAAAGCATAACATTGACCTTAGATACCTTAGTGATTTCTTGACAGATTATATTCCTAGTCATGCTGTGAGGTCTGCCAAAGCCTTTAGATTCCATCTGTTAGATACAGTTCTGCGGAATGGAGAGTGTTTTGTTTTTATGCCACTGTGCTCTGGGATATTCTAACCAAGGACATGAAAAAGTTGTAATAAAATTTCAATGTATATCTTCCCAATTATGTGATGGAATAGACTATGTGTTAGTAATAGCTGTTGTGCCCCCTGCCTTCAGAAACATTGCACATAAAATGACCATATTCACGCTCAATAGCCATTTGGGGATACTGTACGTGTTTTGATTTTGCCACTTTTTCCTTTATTCACTGATACATGCACACTGACTATGATGTAGTTCCCCAATGAATCAAGATTATGAAAAGAAATTACAGGAGTTCCCCATAACATATGTTCTCTCACAGAAATGTTCAGTACCATACCACAAAGGAAGGAATTTTCGTTTTACAGTATAATGCACTCATTAATACAAACTCTGTCCTAAATATCTCTGTATACTGTACCAGGAGAAGGAGGATGAAGCATGCTGCAGCCTTTAGTGGATCACAGGTAGGCTTAAAGAGTGAAGAGATATCAGAGAAAGAGAGAGATTAAGCAGATAAATATAAAAGGCTATTTCAGAGTTAGACAATAAGTAAATAGTGGTTGCTGGCTTCAAATGTGAATTTTCGGATTCACTGCTCTGGGCAATAACCAATGTGCCAAAATTCACCACTCTAGTCACCAACCACTATGCCAAAATGCACTACTCTGGGCACTAACCACTATGCCAAAATACACTGTTCTGGGCACTAACCACTATGCCAACATTCACTGCTCTGGGCATCAAGCACTATGCAAAAATTCACTAAACTAACTACATATTATTGTAGTAGCAGTTAAAAGAAAATGAGTGCTTGCATTATTGATAATTAGCCATTTTATCTGATTTTTTTCAAGAAATTTATATTTAGACACTCATTCCAGAAATAGTAACCATCCAGAAATAGCAACCATACAAATACTGACCCAAGTTGAGGAATATAGTAGTAAAATATTGGCTGTGAGGTATGAACTACTGACTGACAGTTGACAAATTGCCTGTCACTAAAGTCTGAGGGCAATATAACTAATGGAAGTCAATATTTCATCCTGAAGAGTTACATTTTTCCCACTCTATATCAAATATTTCCAGTCAGTCTGTTTCACTTGAACCTTGCCTAAGTTATGTCACCCCCCACCAAGAGTCACCCTTGTTAAAAAATTCCCTAATGCTAATGATACCCCCTTTTGCTCCCATCTCTATAAGCAATAAGACATAATGAGGCATTTGTTGTCAGGGAGTTAATGCTCCACTAGGTGCATAATGAAGCACAAGATGCTTGTGCTGTGGATTGTGGAGGATGGTACAGTATAAGAGCTGTGTGCCAGGCAGGTCATGTAATCACCTTGCTATCATGCCAAATAGAGCTATTCTGGCCTTCAGCTCCTCCCATATAAACCATGAGAAGCTTTCCCCATTAGTCAGAGCCTGTCAAGAAGGATTTCACCCAACCCGTCTTGAGTAAATAACAGAAGGCAAAAAGTTCTCACCAGGAAAAAAGCTCCTGGGAGTTAAATTAGCTTGCTAATAGGAGTTGAGAGAGGGAGTTAGGCTGCTCTGGGATGCAATAACAACCAAAAAGCAAGTGAGTCTGGTCATTATCAGGACTGGATATGGAGGTGGGCACCCAGAACGCATAGTTTCCATGATGAGCATCAAGTCTTATGAATCTGAATGATGTCCTAGTCCCAGCCAGTGGAACAGAAAAAAAAACAGAGAAAAATAAAAATTGCCCATATTGGCATTGTATTATATGATGATCTATAGTAAACACTACATAAGCAAAAAGATATAACAGGGTGTGTACTGCACAATTCTAATGCATGACAGGGGACCTAGTAAGGCACAAGGCCACATCGGGAAAGCATTCAGCCCCTGATCATGCATTACAATTGTCTAGTGCACAACCCCAAAGTGTCTTAATTGCACTTATAAAATGGTCTTCTGCATTGCACATACAAGTCAAAATTATAATGAATAGGATTTAGTAACAAAGAATGTTAATCTTTGTCTTCATTTTAAATAAAATAATTCCTCTGCCTGCAAGGCTTTGCTGTGTTTTTTTTGGGGAGGTTGTTTGTTTTTTGTTTATGTTAGTTTAGATATTGAAAATCATTTGTTTAGAGATGGCAATGAAGAAGCTGTCTGTTAATTTTTTTTAATTAATTTCCATGTTGTGTAGCAATGGACAGAATGAGGGAGGAGACACAAATAACATCCACAGCACACAGGGGGAGGAGGTGTGCCACTAGAGCAGCTAATCTTGGTATTAGAACAGCATGGCAGTTACGCAAGGAGCCACCAGAGGTGTGACGACATACTCAGCAGCAGCTGGGAGGAAAACAAAGTGCAAATAAATAAATACATAAATAAATAACGATCAGTGATTGTGCCAAAAAAAGTGAGTGGCTATGGGAGGGAACCAGTGAGCAGCCAGCAGATCAGCTGATTGGCAGATGGGGGACTATAGCAGGCAGGATACTAAAACAAACAAAAGATTGAACTGGTACAACAGGGATGATTTTCTTTGTACTGTGCTTTAGTAGATTGAGAAGGAAGCAGTCAAGCAGCACTGTGTGTTGAGAACGATGCCGTTGTACAGCAGTTGGTAAGAGTAAAAAAGTGGTGACCACAACTTAAAAAAATAAAATTCTAAGGAGTGGCTCAATGATTTCTTTGATGTCCTTGATCCTGGTTGGCAAAACTTGTTTGTACCTGTGCACTAGACAGATCTAGTGCATGGGTATCAACCAGTCAGGATACAGTCAGGATTTCCCTGCCCATTTCATAAAATTGGGAGAGCTGATAGTGGTATTCCATACCAAACTAGAGGTACTGACTGTGCTGCTCTTCCCTGTATCAATCAGCTGCTAAGGGAACATTATCAACTGTAGTTTTGCAAGCACAGTACTAGTAGAAAGGTTAATTGTGTATTTATTATTACAAAAGCAAACAGGACCGATCTCAATAGCCCTAGTCCACGTAAAGATTTTAAATCCTTGCCCCAGATTGGCAGAGTCTGGAGAGCACCACACTGAAGCAGCTTTAAAAAAAATACATCTGTCCACCCAGAGAGAAATACAAAAGCTCTGACCCTTTGCTTGATTTAAGAAAATACTCATTATCATAAATTCTTAAGAAATCCTTTGAAATGCAGTCGCATGACCTTTCTTAGTCCATTTGACTATTTTATGATACATAGAAGCTCCAGAGACATTTTCAGCAGAAAAAGGCACACAAATAAATACAGTCTGCACTGCCCTATCTGTTGTTGCTTTTGAGGGCCTTACTGGACCTTAACATCTCCTTTCTCCCACAAATGTCCCTTTCTATCACATGTTTATGCTCCACATACATTTGAATACCCACACTCATTTTTCAAATACTGTATCTCTTGGTAGGCTCTTTCACACATCTGCTAACCTTTCTGTGAAGAAATACTTGTTGAAGTACCTCCTTAATCCCCAACCCCCAGGAAGATTCATAGAGTTCCTCTGATGCTTGTGTTCCTACGTGGTATGAATAACTTTCTACTATCTACTTTATTTATCCACTGAAACTATTTGTAGGTGTCATTCTTGCCCCATATCTCCCTTCTTGCCTCCAATGTGTACACATTGAGGTCCTCCAAACTCTCCCTGTAAGTCCCTTCCTGCTGTCACTTAATCATTTTGATTACCCTTCTCTGCACCACTTCCACACAATGTCTGTTCTTCCTGAAGTGGAGGTTACAGAAACTAAGCACAGCAATTCAGATCAGGACACACTAGGGTCTATACAGGGGCAAAGTTATCTTTGTATCACTGCTATCCATACTATGCATCCTAGTATCCTGTTCAGTTTCCACACTGCCTTAATTCACTATGCTGGTGTTTTCAAATTCTTTGTCATGCCTTTTACGTGAAACATATCTTGGGTTTTTGTTCCATGCAGTATTATGAACATGTTATTATTATCCAGTGATCCAGTTTACTCTTCTTTTATGTTGATGGTATCAATTGTTAATGGGTACCTTTTTTGAAATACTTTACTCACATTTCCTTTCTTGAGCAGAGTGGGTTAATTTATATCAGAAAAGAATGAGCTCTTAGTATGACTGTTGTCAAATCATTATGAGGCTAGTTTCCTTGAAAAGAGCCAGATATTTATCAGTCATTATTATTCCAATTATAAATTGATCATATGTATTTGCCAAACTGGGAACAGAGTCTATGGACTGAAAAGACCCTTATCGTTTAGGAGTACTGCAATTCCCAAATGCTCTGAGCAACTTCATATTTTAAAAAAGAATTGCTCTAGAAGTTGGAACACCCACATTTGTATTAATCCTGATCTCTAGCAGAAACACTTTGTCAATTCCCCTTGTAAATAATTACATGTACAAACACATAACTGAAAACAGACTGCTCTTGAAAACTGGAAAATTAATGTTGGGTTTTATGATCTGGATTTGTGATTTATTAAATACCATAAAATGTACACAGCTGGCATGACCCATCTGGTCACAGTAAATGCATGGCATAATTTGTTTTTAGGGTTACATTTTTGTACTAATTTATTTATTTCAACACCTACAGTATTTTTCTGAAATAGGATCCAAGAGGCATCATTGACTAAGTTAGGCAAGGAATTCTAGGAAGACATCAGGATGTCAGAAAGTTATTTACCAGAGTACCTATGTAACTCTGGAACCATGCATCTGGAGGGCTATACTACCCCTGCCTTGCTGACTGCAACACGGTTGAAGAGCCTGGGTTCCTACTTTAACTTTAAACTGATTATTTCCCAAGAATGACATACATATGCAGTACCTTCACCCAGAGTTTACCTTTCTGTGGGATAGAATAATACCTAGTAAAACCCTTTGGGAGGCTGTACCCACCCACAATACCACAGTGCCACCCCAAGTATGACCCAATAATCAATCCCCACATTTTAGACATTTTTGTAATTAATGACTCCCTACTAATAATATGCTGATGACAACAGATGTGTACAAAAACACAACAACATTTTTTTTACATGGGGAGACTTAGGAACAGGGAAGTTAGATGCAGAGGTTAAGCTATTTAAATTTGATTAGATTGATGTGGTTTAGTTTGGTTCAAGACAATCATTTTGCATTTTTATTTGCACTGCAATCAAAGTGGCCTCACACCAACCGCTGATGTATTCAGCTTTTTTTCTGGCTATCTATCTAGCTGCCTTGAGACATTTAAATAACACGTGCCCTCTTCCCACATTGGTACCAGTTCCAGACATTATAGAACCCTGCAGTTCTATACATTCTAAACTTGGGTACCCAGAACTAAAAGTTCTTAAAGGTGCAGGCTTGTTACATGGTGCAGCTTTTGTTGGCCAGCTGTTGGGGCCCTTGAAGGGAATACTCAGATTAATCTTATTTTAGATTTGTGGACACACATCCTGACTGTAGTGAGATGGATTTAAAACCCTTTTCTTGATTTAAAGCACTCAGACTACCATTACTGAAATTGGCAAATTTAATTACCTACAATCTCTCCAGGTTTGGAACAGGGCATGGACCCTGTGTAGTCATCATTGGGAGGTTAAATCAGGCTGTATAAAGAAGGACTGGATGATTGCAGTAGGTGGGCTCTGACTCCAGAGGCTAGGATGCTGAGCAAAGGCTTACAGCCAGGTAATCCCATTTCTTGCTGCAAGATCTTATACTTTTTGCATAAGGGAAAACACCTTTTGCTTCTTTTGTTAGTGCCCATCTCTGGACTGAAATCACTCTCTGGACTGACTGGGCCAGGACCGGGGCTGGCATGCTTCAGACCCCACATTTAGGCTATGCCCCTCGGGGAAGCACATATGGCAGCACCCTAGGTGGAACCCTACCAAGCTGTCTCCTAGGCATATCAGAGATAAATGCGTTGCATTCAGCACATTTATCAAGAAAACATTTACACTTACTTTAGCTGATTGTAGTCACTTTAACCATGGGCCAGCATGGCTGCTGTGGTCCTTTAGACTCTAGATACAGACTTTCACCAGGTGGGTGATTGCTCCCTAAGGCTAGGGTGACCCAACTGCTTATAGTCCATACAAGACCAATTTGTCTCCATAATGCACTTTAACACTGACTGGAACTTGAAGCTCGGCTCCCCACCAACTAGTTTACTTTGACTTGGCAGTTCAAATAATCAAGCATCTCTCAAGCACAAATCACACAATCATAGTCCCTTGTGGCTTTGCTGGTGTTAGCAGCCCCATCTTGGACATTCAGACATTTTCTGGCATACCAGGCACTGTTAGAAAAAACTCTGCATGGATAATGTGCTCCCCTTCCAGTCCTGTAGTGCTTTACACAGATACAAAACAGCATTTCACTGGACTCTTCTCTGGTCACTTGGAGCAGATGTCCACCATTTCACAGTGTTAGAAAGATGCAGGGTGCAGACAGACAGTCCTTCTCTAAGCTTTCTGGGCTTCACTGCCCCTTACAAATCTTTCAAAACTCGTACTTGTAAGTAGAGATTTACTCAAAAGAATTTTCAATACTTTCCTTTTCTGAATGCTACAGGAAATTTCTTCTGCACTCTCACTGCTGAGGCAGAAGCATTTCTTGCAGCTCTCTCACAACTGTAGGCAAATGCTGGCTTCTTTCCCACATTTTCTCAAAATGGAAGTGACAAGGCTAGTCCCTGGAGGGCAATCTCTGGCAACCCCGAGGCTAGCAGCAGTTGCTGCTTGCAGCCACTGGTCTCTCTGGCAGAAGGAAAGCCCCCTCCATTGTGGAGGGACTCACACTGAATTACTAGGCCCATTTTGGCTAGCTGTGGGCCTGAGACCCCCACCCTGTGGAGGGGGTCCTGCACAAACACTGCTCAGCCTGGAAAACACTTGGTTTTATGGAATCCTTCTGGGGCTCCCAGTTGGCTGATGCCACTTGTGTGTCCTCTTACTATTGGCTGACACTGCTTGCCAGTCCACAAAATGAATATTCATTAGCCTCACTCGATGCTCAATAGGCCCCCTGTTTTGGTGCCTGAATTAGGCCCCTGCATTTCCCCAACAAGCACTTGGAAAAGTCTCAAGAGTCTCTTCACTGTCCCAGCAATCCCTGCTTGAAATCCTGGCTTTCTGATTGGCTTTTGCTGCACAACAATGACTGCTAATATACACAGTCTCATTATAGTCTATCATAGTTTCACAAATTATGTTCTGGTGCAGCCAGATTAATTACTTTATTTATTTGCCTGCCTCACAGTTCAATAGTCACTTCTGTGCCCTGGCAAACATTGATCTGTTTAAACAGTTAAATGCAGTCCTGAGCCTGTTGTTGCTGCTGTAACACAGTGTCCCTAGCCAGCAGACAGGCAACTCAGAAAGGGTCCCATTGGGACAGTCCCATTGCAGCCACTATACTGTTTATTTATTTACTGAGCCTCACATTTAATAGCCCCTTTAGTGTCTTTTTAGCTGCTGCCCTTAAATCACATTTATTTGCAGTTTACACCGGCAGCTGCTACCAAAACTTGCAGCCCTCAGTAACAAAGTGGGCCTGCTTATGAATATTAATGAGATCTGATTAATATGTATGAGCCCTTGATTCTGCCCTGATATAAAATTTTGTTTTTGTGCTTCCCTGAGGCTTTTCATCTGCCTCATTTAGGTCTCCAGTCTCCAGTCAGCCCACAGTGGGTCTGGGACCATAGAAAGCTGTTTGTTTTGACCGCAAGTGAGGTCGGTATCCGGGACACGTCTAACGCATGCATGAGCTTGCTGGCCAGCTGTGAAGATTAAGGGAATTCAGCCGGCGGCTCTGCAATGCACCTCTAACCCCACTAGGACAGAAACAAACACAGGGCCACTTGAGGCTCATGGGGCACCCATCTAGAGCTGGTTCTGGGTAGTGTTCTACAGGGAAAAATTTGGGGAGACCTGAAGACAATGGTAGACAGAGCTGGAGGTGCTCCAGGAAATGGAAGCAAGCAGGAGACAAATGGCAGTCAGGTACTTTCCCATTTTGGGGGGGCATTACACATATACAGACAACCGGAATCAGAGTTGAACCTCAGTATAAGGCATTTCTTAAGGAAATGAATGACTGACTGACAGAGGAAATGCCATAAACTGCCCTGTCAGTCATGCACTTTTGCCATGTGTCCCTTTTAGAAAAATCACTTCAATTAATGCCCGCTATTTGATTATATATTTGTAATCTGTGATGCTAAGCTGTGAGATCTTGCTTACAAGTGCATCCTGGGTGGTCCATTGTCTGTACCAGTTTTTTTGATAGGGGGGATGTAGGCCAGTATATCAATACAGTCCTTGCTCTTGCTATAAGTGTCATGGTATTATTCACTTCTACTTGAACAACCACCAAACATGTGTGTAAGAGACCTTAATTTATATGAGGATGAAAGAAGTAGTTCATTTTCAACTTTGGTCCAGCTTCAAGTTGGGGCCCATTAATTTGATAAAGAAGCTCAGTAAATGGCCACAAGATGAAATAGCCAAGCTGGCAGTCATGAAGGTAAATGAAAGAAAAATGAGGATGAACTCAGGCAACACTGGAATAAAGACTCAAGATGTTTGGGTGTCTGATTCAAAACACCACTGTTTAATATTAAAAATGGAGCTGCTACACCCAGAAACACCAAACGTTTTCAAGCTCCTACCCTGTGCTCTTTCTCAAGGTTACATTTTAAATGTTAAACAGTGGCATTTTGAATCAATATCCAAAATGTCTTGGGTCTTTATTCCAGTGTTGCCTGAGCTCATCCTCATTAATGTGATTCAGTTTAGAAAATTCAACCAAACCACATTGTTTCCCAATGCAGTAATTGGCATTGGGTGAAGCAGATTACAAGTATGGGGATTTAAAAGCCAAGTGGTATTGGCAGGCCACTGCTTTAGATTGGAGTGTTTGTGGTTGTGTGACAGAGTCTGCAACTGAAGAAAGACCACAATGGCCCATTGCTGAGCTACAGTAGTAGTTATTAGAAAATGAATATTAAAAGTCTTAAGCTCTGATTGGATAAGACCCTTCTCTAGGCATATATTTATGTGCCAACAGAGGCCTCCAAATAACAAGTCCCAATTCTGGGTGGGTAATAAAAGCACAATACCATAAATCAAGAAAAACAAGAAAAAAGATGAAACTCCTGCCACTAGTTCATCCCTGTCTCCCACAGACACCAGCATTTCATCAGCTTCCACTGCTGAAAATCCTTTTAAGCTAGTTAAAAGCACGTTCCTTTTTCATGTCATCTTTAACAACTACAACAAATAGTGGGCTAAAATGTATCATTATAGCCCCCCCCCATGTAGATAAATTGCAATATGCTATTTAACTCTTTTTTTTTTACTGTGCTCACCCTTTTCAAAAAAGAAACTAATTTTCTACCCAACTTAAAAAATGCATTTTAATTTTTTAATTGAAAATGTTAAATTATCCTTAGCCTCATTCATTATCCATATTTAATTTTTTAAGTACGATAATACATTCCTGAATGAGTGGTGTTGAGCTATACCTTCTAGGCCTGAACAATATGTAAACTTTACAGGCAATAGTGCTGCAAATGGCCAACTATGCATCTTGCAGAGTTTTTTCAAAGAGGCCACTTTGATCTCTGCTTCACTTGCATGACGTTTACTTTTCAACTTTGCCACTTCACAGCAGACCATAGCTGCAAATGGTGAATGAACACACTGTATGTAATTGTTTTCTATGAGAAGTGTGAACTTTGCCTAGCAAAATTATACTAAAAGTTGATCACTTAAAACATGTAAAGTGCATAGTTTTTTAACTTCACCTGGACCTAATAGCTGCACTTCCAGGTGCTGTAATGCCCTCCACCTGCACCATTGGGCCTCACTCTACCCCTGGGATGGTAGGTATAGTTCTATCTCACTCACCCTGCCATGCATTATTGCTTGCAAATTTAATACTGAGCCAAAGGCTTATACAGTATGTACTGAACTTCATCCCACCTGTAGTCTCTACTTCTTCTCCATGTCAAATACTGTATGTACCTGGACTCATATATTTCCAAATAGTAGAATAATTCTCCTCAAATAAAAAGATGCATTAAAAACAAAACAACAAACACAAATTACATTTAGGGTATCTATCACCTAACCCTTCTCAAAATTTTACCATACATGGCTGAAGGTTTTTTTTTCTTATTTTGTATTATTTCTTGTAAGATTTTTGTATTCATTTAACTTTAAACACAGCTGCTGCCTGCTGGCTGTGAATATTTTAATATATTGATTACATGAGTTTAGAGTTGAACTTAGAAACAGGAAATCAACTGATCAGTCAATCCATTATTGTTCCATTCACAATGGATGTGCTGGGGTGATGGGTCTCAGTGACGCACATGATCACAATGAGTTGGTTGGTGATGACAATGTCAAAGTCATTTTAGTGTAATTAGCAGGAGGAGGACTTGCATATCTTAAGACTATGGTGATAGTACCAGTGGATGTCCAGAGAGACATGCTGTCAGGCGGTGCAGGAGTGAGTATAGTAGTAGATGTCACTTGCACTGAGCACCACAACTGGGATATGGCAATACTTGTATACTCTCTGTTCAGGAGAGACAGGGTGCGAGGGGGAGAGGACAAGTTGTATTATATATGAAGGAGAGACCCAAGGCCATGAATGTACAGAGCATTAAGAGGAAACAGAGGGACTAGAAGTGATGTGGGTCACCCTGGAGTCAGACTCTGGGACCACTATCTTTGTCGGGGTAGTACACAGACTTCCATCACAGGGTGAGCAGCTGGATGAGGCACTTGGGGAAGCCATCATCAGAATGGGAAGTAAAATGGAGGTGCTACTAGTTGGCACCTTCAGTCTGTCAGATGTAGTGTGGAGCCTTCTGTCTGCAGATTCTACTAGGAGAAGGGCCATTCTTGATGCCCTACAAGGGGCTTTTCTCAGGCAGCAAGTCCCTGACCAACTAGAGATGGAGCAATGCAGGGCCTGGTGCTTAAAAACAGGGACAGCAGTGAAGATGTCACAGTGGGATGTCCAATAGATACTGGGGATCACTATACAGTGAGGCGCAACATAAAGTCAGGAGCACAAGCAAAGCACACAAGGACAAGGGTTCTAGACTTAAGGATGTCAGATTTTTAAGAAACAGTAGACTTCTTCAGAGACTGCCTAAAATGGAAGGATTGCCAAGGAGGGTATGTGCCCCAATTATCAACAGCAACACAATGACCTAAACACCTATCAACAAAATTGACAGTTCACCAACAGGTAACTGTGTTGGTGCACCTGACACTGGGGCACATTGTCTCCCAGTCCTGCACCCCTCCCTGAATCAACTCCGACTAGGACACAGACCAGGACACAGGTGGGATTTATGTCAGCCACAACTTGTGGTTGACATAAATCCTGTCGCTGCGATTAGAGATGCAGCGAAGTAAAATTCCACCTGCAAAGTGGATGCAAAGTGGCAACTTTGCGTTAGTATTCTGCTACATGAAGTTCCCATTTTAAACCATCACTTTGCACTTTGCATTGTAATTATGACTTTGCGTTGTGTACTCTGCCTTATTCCACTTTAAGGCGGAGTGAGAATTCTCAGGCAGACCCCACACATCACATGGCTTACACAGTGTAGGTTACATCATGCTACAGGCAGGCAGGCAGGTTACGAGCAAAAACACTCTCCAATGTGGGCTGACTTACACATTTTGTATGGGGTGTGACAAATAGCTCTGCTCTACAAATGGACGGGGGTGGGGTGTGAATGTATGATGAAGAGGGTTGCACAGGTGACAAATCCACAAATGAAGTTATTTTCCCCATTTTACATACAGGGGATGATGTACCACTTGCACTAGACATACTGCATTGACCACAACCACCACCACTGCTACTCTGACCACCATTTGTCAAGATTTCTAAATCATAATCCTCCCCCTCATCATGCTTGTAGTAATTCTCTTGCATTATTTCATCACTACTGCAGACATTCCTACTTGTTCTTACACTCATGGAAGGGGATAACATGCTCAGTGAGGTTGATGATGAGGGGGGACGCCCTCCCACTATGGCATTAGCTGCCATCTTGTGCCAGGTCCGCAGTGCCATGTGCCTGTTCTTAAGATGTGTATCCTGGTCCCCTGTGCCCAGATGACTTCCCTTTTTACTTTGACTCACGTGCATGGCATAGCTGGCAGATTGCAACTGACTCATCATTTGCATCTTGGTCAAAAAAATCCCAAACAAGGGATTGTGATCCCCTACTTCTAACATGTCCATGATGCTGCTTATTGGATTCTGTTTCTTTAACCCCTGAAATGGGGGTGTGCTACAAGATTTTTCAGGCTGGACACACTTAGACTCCAACTGACTACCACGACTACCTATGATTATTACTGGGTCATCATCATTATCATCAACAGGAACCGTTAAATCACAACTTTTTTGAGGGGGGGGGCATTTAATGCCTGCAGACCCAGACATGGCCACCTTGACTTTCTTTGTCTCCTGTTCACAAAGGGGTCACTGTCATCATCATCATATTCATAAACATAATCTGCATCCACATTTTCAGCATGGATGTTGTCATGTGGAGAAAATGTTCCAACCACTGCATCATCGTCATCGCCTGATATTTTTGTGCCAAACTTTGAATCATTGAATGGCAAAGGCATGACCTCAACAGCGCTGGAAGAAATGTGACATTGTGAGTTATCATCGCCAGGATCAGAATCATGTTCAACTATCATGGGGAGTATGGCATCATCTACACTGTCTGTCATAGCTTTAGACTAAATTATATTTTTTGAAATGGCTAACTATTCAGAAGTGGAACTTGAGGCAGCAATATTCATATCAGCAAAAACTGCACTAACACCACCATTTGGAACATCATCTCCTCCAACTATGAGTTAAGCTATAGATTGTGCTGTAAAAAAACATTGATGAAGAAATCCCTTTACTGACATCAGCTATGCACTTCTGTGTACTACCACACCCATGGACAATCTTGCCACTGGCAGCAGTGCCATGGCCAGAAACAGCTTTACTTGCAAGTCTCTTTGCAGACATTTTGGGGGATCACCAAGAAAATTCTAAACAAATTTAGATTTCTGAACTTTTAGTCTGGGCTGGTGGATGTGAAGCCAAAAACAATTACAACTTTGGCTTGCAGATGGAGACTGGGAACTAAACAGATGCAAAAGCACAGACATATTAAGATTGCACTGTGCAGTCCAGAAGAGATGCAGACACAAAGTCACAACAACACCTTAACCAGTGCACACAAGACACAATCCAATCTGAAAAAGAATATATTTTGCCAGTGGGGTGGGGGGTGCAGTGCACTGCAGTAACAGTCCAAAACCAAGATACCACAAAGCAGTACAAAATCATGCAGGTGTGGTGGATAGGAGGTTCACACTGCTGCAATTACTCTGTGGCACAATGAAACATGTCTGATTTGATGGCATGCATCATCCGTGCACACACATACACACACACACACAGTCACACACACTACAAGTAATGCATAGCAAATTGAAAACTTCAGTAGTATAACCAAATCTTTAAAACAAACTGAAATTATGCACGGCTGCACCACAACATTCAGTGAAAAATGTCAAGAATTAGTGAAAATATTACTGTGTGTACATTAACACAGTTATACAAGAAAAATATAACGAAGACAGAAAGACTGCCTCTTTCTCCCAGTTAATCTACCACCAGCACAGATACACCCCTCTCCCAAAGCACACTTCAAGTGTCTGTCAGTGCACAGACTGATTGTTCTAAATTAGCATTCAAAATCCACACACAAACAATAAACAGTCGATGATATGAGCCAGGCGGGTTTCTTACAATCAATGTACTAAATTTTGAGCCAAAAATAAAATGGCTGAAAAAGGCTTTTTTAACAGCTTTTAGAGGGTTTGAATTGCAGAGCTCTGAGAATAGTCTGTCTTCAGCTACCACTACACACTAACTACACATAACTGAGGCTGTGCAGAACAATCTAGAGTCCATGTGACATGCAGTCCCATGAATCACTGCAAAATTCACCTTGGAGCTCAATAAGAAGGCAAAGTGATCCGAAGTACATTGATTTCTATGTACTTCTCATTAAAATTGATGTGGAAGTGGTTGGGGGAAGGCGGAGTAACATGAAGTCATTGTTATCAATGGACTTTGCATTCCTCATCATGATGGGAAGTACTCTGCTTCTCATTGTGGATTACTTTGTTGATTCCACATTACTCTGTGAATTACTTCTCTGAGTGAATTTTGGCCACTTCGCCCACCTCTAGCTGCAATGCCAGTCAACGAAAGTGTTGTCAAACTGGCATCGTAGAGCCACCAAGGAGGAGGTAGAGGCACTTTAGGAAATATAAGGGAGGGCATAACTAAAGCAACAAATCAATGTGTGAGGAAATAAACAAAAGCAGAAAACAAAGAGATCATTATAGTTCTCCAAGGAAGTGACACGGGGTTAAAAGAAGAAAAGTTTGCATGAGGGAGGAGGATGAGAAGGTATCCTTTGCAAAGCAGAAAAAAGTAGGCAATGCAGTTAGAGTGGCAATGGCACACACAGAGGAAAAGATTGCAAAGGGGTCACTAAAGAAGAAAATATTTTTTTCAGGTAAATAAGTGAGAAGAGGAAACAAGTGGATGGATTGTAAAGATAAGAAGGGTAAAAGAGGGAGATTATGCAGAAGGGGATCAAGAAAAAGCTGACATATTAAATAGGCATCTGCAAGCTAGCTCTAGTGCAGTTCCAATGCCCCTAGACTGGGTTAAGTTGGCTCTGACTAGGAAAACCAAGTCTTTCATGGCTTTACTCAAAATGGAAAGCTTGCCCGGTTCAGAAGTGCGGTCCGGTCCAGAATAACACTCTCACCAACAGTGCTGCATGGAAAAGGCAGGGCTGTGTGCAGTAGCATCCCCCCCATCGCCATCCCTGTTATTCATACTGTATATATTTCACTGATGTCTTGTGGTATTGCCCCTCCGACCTCTGTCCCCATCTTTTAATTCCCTGTAAAGAAGAAAACCTTCCCACAGTGTCTTTTTTTACTTTTAAAAAACAATAGTCCCTTGCCGTTCAGACCCCCCAGCCCAACCTCCCACTCAGCACCCACCACCCTGCACCACCCTGCACCCCCCCTCACACCCCCATAGACTCTCACTCACCTGAACAGGTCCCAGGGTTAAGATCCACTCTTCAGTCAAAGACACATCTAGCTGCTGGAGCCAATAACTTCAATATGATAAACTAAGGTAAATTTGGTTCAATGTATTTGAATGGGGTTTTGAAATTTGATGCATAACTTTGCCATTTTTGTATATTTTGACTCCAAATCTTCAAAATAGTATTTTTGGTACCCCACCTCATAACCAATGTTGGTGGAATTTGGCTGTCATTTTTCAAACTATGGACAAACTGTGTTGTCACACCTGTAGCACACAATGGCTTTGTGGTGATGCAGAATCATGTTTTGGTGTGGATTTCAACATTTTCATTCCATGGGTTCATAAGGTGGGGTAATAAGAAGGCTATCCTGACAATTTTGTTCCTATTACTCTGGGACCTGTGCTCCCACAGACAAATGAGGATACAATTATACTATCTCAAAAAGTAAGGAAAATCTTTTTCAAATAAACATTGTTAATGCTCCAGTTAGGGTTAAAATGACAAAAGCAGGGAAATGTGGCATTAGGGTTTCCAAATCTAACACCCCATCACCATCCTGCAGGTAGCAAGATGAAAAATTAGAATTTATCCAGACCAGTGCCGCGATGGCAGGAGGGTGCAGTGCTAAATCGAAAGGACAGCCAGCCTTGAAAAAAACAGTTCCTAATGAATGAAGCACTCTTGTAAGACAAAGACACACAGGCAGAAAATGCAAAAATATAAAAACATTTAATGTGTGCTTAAAATATCAGACAAAAAAATTAGGCAAGTGAGAGCAAAGGCAGCAACAACAGCAAGATAATGCCACTGAAGAAATACGGCTGTTGTCATAGTCTCCTTGGTCTTGCTGAAGTTTTGTTTTTTACTGATTAGACTATCTTCATAGGAACTCAGTTTTCACTTTAATTGCAGCTTGAAGTCTTTCAATTCTTTTTCTGATCTGAGTTAAAAAAAAATGTTTTTTTTTTTGCCTCTTGTATGTCATCAGCTATTTCAGTGTGTTTATCTATATTATCCTTAATGATCAATTTGATAAAACCTTCAGAGCAATCAGATGTTAATCTCAACTACTCATCCTTACATTTGAATGTTTCAAGACTACTTGAGGGAATAATTGGCACCCTTAAGCCTATCGGAGGCAGCTGTTTTTTCTAAATTCTGCTTCAAAGTAATGATGATGTAAGTCAGAGCCACTTCTTTACACAGGGGTCTCTCTAGTCTAACAAATGCTGCTTTGATATCACATACTCCCAGATTTATGGGGATACAGCCTTGCAATCTTTCCTTCACTTTAAGTCTCTTATTGGCTAGGATATTGCTCCCCTCCCAGCTGAATCCACTTCATCCCAATCCAGATCCCGAACTGCCTTGCATTTCACTGTGGTGCTCTAGTGTGGCTACTAAACTGAAATTAAATTACCTTCCTATGAAGTCAGTTCCTGGCAGTATTATTATAGTGGTTAAAAGCACTGAAATGCAAACCAGGACAAATGTGGTATTTGGAGAAGTGGAAAAAATACCCATCACTGTTGCAATGAGTCTGTTTTGTCTGTAATGGCTGTGTTGTCTCAGTCACCTTGACTTTGCTGTGTTTTCACAGTCCACTGCTGTCCAGCACAAAAATAAGGCTAAAATTAGAACAGTTCCAGAACAGTGCCGCAACAGCAGGAGGGTGCGGTTCTAAACTGAAAGGATGGCCAACCCTGCAAATACCATTTCCTAATGACCATAGCACTTGCGTGAGACAAAGACACAAAGGCAGTAAATGCAAAAATATGAAAACATTTAATGTGTGATTAAAATATCAGACAAAAATAAAGCAAGTGAGAGAAAAGGCAGCAGCAACAGCAATATAATGGCACTGAAAAAATATATAAAAGGCAAGGCAGTGCAATGTAATATGGAAGTCCCAACAGTCTGCTGCACAGATGATCTCTCTCACTCTGCAACCATAACAGTGTCTTCCCTGGTGCTTTGGCTATCCCAGCCTTTCTCGGGGGAGGGTCTGAAGGGGATGTAGATGGCAAGGCAAAGTTTATTGCTTTGGCACCCATTCCCAGAGGCGTTGGGCACCTCACATAAAAATGCAAGGAAGTAAAATCATACATAAATACACATTAAAACATAATAAAACAAATACTAAAACAACAATCTGTAACTAATTCATTTCAACAGTTTCTGTATCATGTTAAATATCTATGTCTGGGAAGGCCAACAAGAAGACATGGATCTTAAGGCAGCTTTTAAATACCTCAACAGAAGGGTCCTCACTGATGACTGGAGGATGCCAAGTCCACAGGATGGTGCCAGTGACACTGATGGCCCTGTCACTGGCAGTTTTAGGTCTTGCCCTGGGAACCACCAGAAGGCCCCTAGAGGAGGAATGGAGGGAGCGGACTGCGGCAGCAGATGTTAGGAGATCAGATGGATAGCCATGGCATAGTTCATGTGGGGCCTTAAAGGTGAGTAAACCCACCTTGAAGATAACCCTCCACCTGACCGGTAGCCAGTGTAGTTCATGCAACACCAGGGTTACATGACAGAACCTCAAAAGGCCTGTCAGCAACCTGGCAGCTGTTCTGCACTAGCTGTAGTCAGTGGACGGTACCTCCTGAGACCCTGAAATAAACAGCATTACAATAATCAAGCATGGACATTACAAAGACGTGGACCAAAGTGGGCAGGTCCTCAGGCAGAACTAGGGGTTTGATCCTGGAAATATTCCTCAAGTGGTAAAAAACACTTTGGACAACCTATGACACCTGAGATTCAAATGTCAATCCATTATCCAGGAACATCCCTAAGATCTCACACCACAGAGGAAGCCACCAAAGGTGTAGGCCCCAAGAAAAAAACAGCTGCCAAAAAGGAGGCATTCCTATCACACCTTCAGCCCTCTTCCACTACCAGAACCTCCATCTTGTCAGGGTTCAGTCACAACCAGCTGGAGGACATCCAATCATTGATCTCAGCCAGGCAGATGTTTAGTACTTCCACAGCATCAGATGTTCCAGGGGCAAAGGATGAATACAATTGGGTATCATCCGCATAGCAGTGAAATCCCACATTGTACTTCCAAATGAGCTCACATAGGGACAGCACATGCACTGCACACAACATTGGCAAAAAGATCAATTCATTAGGTACTCCATAGGGTAGGAGCATTGGGGAGGAGGAGAAATTCCCTATTATTACCCATTGCCTCCTGTCAAATCCATGACTGGTCATTGACAAAATGTGTGTCGAATGACTAGACAGTGAAACCGGCAGGTCACCTGCATTTTCCAGTCAGCTGCCAGTTTCAAAGGAAACTGAGTGTTTTTTAAAGGGGAGCTTTGCCCCCAGAACCCTCCACGTGGAGGGCTGTATCCCCACACCTCTCACTTAGGATTATCAGCTCTAAGTCAGAGCTGATTTGGAGGGGGTGCAGGACCCCCAACAGACACTGCCAGGTTCCAGTGGGTTCCCTACAGCAATGTGGTGCTGTAGTCACTGTAGGGGACATCGCTGTCGAAAAGTCACTGTCAGGTGGGATTACCCTTCCTGTCAGTGAGATTGGACTCAAACCAGTGGATGACAGTGCCGGAAAGCCCACAGTACTCTCTGAGATGGTCAAGCAGCACAAAGTGGTCAACAGCATCAAAAACTGAAGAGAGAATGAGGAGAACGAGAATTGATCCATCTCCTCTATTCCTCACTCTAGGGAGGTCATTGTGTACTCTAACTAATGCTGTTTCTGTGCTATGCCTAGCTCAGAAACCAGACTGGGATGGCTTATAGATATCAAAGGTCACGAGGTGCTCCTCAAGCTGTTGCACCACAATCTTCTCAACAACCTTTCCAAGAAATGGAAGGTTGGAGATAGGTCAATAATTCTCCAAGATGTACAGGTTGAGAGATGGTTTCTTAAGAAGAGGTCTCTCCAGATCCTCTTTCAAGGAATCTGGGAGGAGCCCATCTGACAATGAGCACCGGACAATCAAGGCGAACACCGGGATAATGGAATCAATGCATCCCATTAAGAAACTCATCAGCGCAGGGTACAGTTCACAATATGTGTGCTTCAGTTTCGAAGTGACCTCAATAATCTCAGCCACATCCACCAGATTAAACTCCACCCAGACAGGCGGAGTGCCTCTACTGTCTCCAAGGCAATCAATGCTAGTCATCATATGACTCACTGGCTGGATTCTCTGCTGGATAGAGGACACTCTTTCCATGAAGAACTGAGCAAGCTCATCACACAAAGTGACAGAAAAAAAAAGTTTTTCTGTTACAGACAGACTAGGTGTAACAGCATGTCTACAGTCTGAAAAAGTACCGCTGGTCAGTTCTTCACTGCAGCAATCTCCCTGGACAGGAACTCTGCCTTCTTATGGTTGATTGGCCCCGGTACTCACAATAGTGGGTACACAAGGCCAGTTTGTCCTCCTCCAGCCTAGTCCACTGCCAGCATCACTCTAACTTTTGATCCCTAATCTTCATCACCTTGCACTCTCTGTCAAACCAGGGAGACCTCAAGTGAAAAGATTTGGATTGTACATGGACCAGTGCATTGAGTGCTGAGGACATCACCCTATTACAGGTGGCAACTGCCTCATTCATGCCCGTTGCACATGCAGCTTCTACACTAGATATATCAGCCACTGCCAGAAAACCCTCTTGGGACATTTCCCTCAAAGGGCAGTAGCTGACCATCTCAACAAGGGGAGGGCTCGGGGGGGGCCCAAATGAGAACCTCACTGTGCAATGATCAGTCCGTACAACCTGATCAGTCTTGAGGTTATGTACATCAAGCCCCAATAAGTACACCAGGTCCAGCATGTCACTGCCATGGTGAGTTACTGAAGTAACTTCTTGTATCAGACCCAGAGATTACATCAACTGGAGGAGGTTAGAACCAAGCCTGAAGGACTCATCAGCCCAAGGGTTGAAGTACCCTGCACCAAACATCTGGGGAACTCCAACACCGCACCAACGATGAGATCCACCACTTCCTGCAGGAACTCTCCCTCCACACCAGGAGGGTGGTAAATAAGGAGAATCCTGCAGCCTGCACATGGACCCCCACATGCTTCCACACATTCAAAGGACCTGTTAGTTCCCGCCAGGTGCACAGTGAAGCCCAGATTGGATCTAAAACAGATAGCCACACCCCTGTCCTTGCATTCCACCCTAGGGCAGTGCACTACAGAGTACCTGGGGGGTGGCTGCCTCCAAATGTGGCCCGGCATTGTCACCCACCCAGGTCTCCATAATGCAAGCAAGATCGACTGTAGAAATCAGTCTGCCATAACTGTGGTCTTGTTTCTGATTGATCTGGCATTGCAAAGCACCACTCTAGGGGGACTGGTAGGCACTGCAGCCCATTTGGCTATCTGCCCACTCAGTCTGGTGTAGAGATGCAGTGAATTTAAAATCCGCTGGTGAAGTGGCCACAAAGTGACCACTTTGTGTTAGCCTAGTGCTACGTGAAGTGGCCATTGGAAAGTGCTCACTTCGCATTGCCATTCTGACTTAACGCGAAGTAAGGCAAAGTGACAAAAATATTGGCAGCCCCCCTCATATCACATGGCTTACAGTACTGTAAGTCACATACTTTAGCCAGGCAGGAAGGAAGTGAGTCATAAAAGCAGTTAGTTTCACTTTCTCCTTTGCAGTGGTAGAAGGAGGAAGCATGTTGTGTGTAGAGCAGAGTTTGGTGGCATTGTTCCTACATATCTTGCGAATTGCAAAAAAAAAACAGCTTTTTCTAAAAGCTAAATCTTTTGGGGTTTTTTTGTAGTGTGTTTTTTCAGTTCTATTTTGCTACTGATTTGTTTATTTTATAAGTTTTGTTTCGTGTGTGTGTGTGTGTGTCTTTGTGTGACTGTGTGTTTGCTTGTGTGTGACTGTAAGTGTGTGTGAAGCAGTTTTTTGAGGTGTCAGTCGGAGAGGGAATTAGTTGTACCCGATGGACCCGAGAGGAGAGTCTGTGGCCCGTGGGCATGGGCTGAGGGGGGTAAGCATGCATGGGAGTGGTCGGGTGTCATTGGACCACTCCCGATTGTTTGGTGTGCCTCTCTCCCTCCCTCTGGAAGCAGCAGTACCGCCAGTGCCACCGGCGGTGGTGGCACAACCACCAAGTCCTCCACCAGTAGCAGCTGCCGGGGCTCCAGCAGCACCCCCTCCACCACCTCCACAGACACAGGTGGAGCCCCAGGTGCATGACAATGCTGCCAGCAGTACAGCTGCCCCTCATGTGCCTGGTCCCTCCTGTAGCTAACCAGTCTGGCTATTGTTGTTTGCCATTTATGTGGTGTGCAGGTGCACTGTCTCCCCCAGGGGACACATTTGGGGACCAGAGGGCAGCACACACACGGCAAACCACCACAAGGTGGAGTGGCAGGCTGCCACCGAAAGGGCCTGGTGTCCACCTACTGGCCCTTCTATGGTAGTGGCAGAGGGTGCTGGGTGTGTTATGCCTCACTGCTGCAGCAGGAGGAGGGTGACAACAGCAGCTGCTCCACCACCACAGCCTCCAGCACCACCCTCACCACCACCACCACTACCTGGCTTTCCTGCTGCAGTGGACCTCGCCACAGTGCCTGCAACACAGACAGACACTGCACTTATGTGGGTGGCCCTTGAGGAAAGCAACGAGAAGGTGGGTGCTGTGCAGCAGCAGGTGGAGCAGATCCAGCAACAGCAGCTGCAGATAGTGTCAGTGCTCCACCTGCTGCTGGAACACCATGGAATCCCCCATTAGTGTATTTTTTTCTGGACCCCCACCTACTGCTGTAGTGTTTTGTGATTATTTTTTATGTTTAATATACAGTCATACATGTTCCTATTGTCCTGTTGTTATAATGCAGTGCCTCAGTAATGTTTACTGTCTGTTGTGGAGTGGTTGTGGAAAAGCTGGTGGGAGCAGTGCAAGTATGATATGTTAAATTGTATGTGTGCAGTCAGTGTTGTTTCATGTGTGTGTGTGTGTGTGTGTGACATCAGACACTGTGCTGCTTCTTGCAAACATATATTGCTGACTTGTTGTAGTGTTTATGGTAGAAAGAATAGAGAGCAGAATAACGTATATTTTATTGTCACCATCATCATCAGTGGACTAAGTGATACGAAAATTTTTCAGAGGTGTCTGGCCAGAGTGCACCTTAGTCACATACCACACACATGAATTTTAGGAGAGCATGTGCTTTTTGTGCTATGATCTCCGCTAAGTCATGTGTGCATTGTGAGTGACTGAGGTGCACAGTGACCCGATACTTCTGAAAAAATAACATATCACTTACTCTGCTGGTGCTGATGATACAAATAAAATATACATCATGTATTATTTGTTATCTTTATTCTTGAGATACTGCAACAAGTCGTATATTTGCTTGAAGCTGGACAATGTATGCATACACAGGAAAGAACACTGACAGCACACATACAGTTTAGCAAACATACAAGCACTGCTCAGTCATGATTTTTGTGAAACACTTCAAATAATGAGTCCCAACGCAAAGTAAACATTACTAAGGCTCCATAAATATTTTATTTGTGAAACAGACAATAAAGAGATTCACCAACTTACAGTATTGCACTTGATAAATGGGTGCCTTATTTCCAGGGGAATCTTTCTTGCTCCACATGTCCTTACATGGTGCAATACTTTTCTGGCAAAAATGCCGATAATTTCATTAAAGCGGGTCACAGAGGTCTTCCTGTTCTGAAGAGCTTCCTAAGTTCTGCTCCCTGCGCTCAGCAATATAATGATGTGATGCCAGGGAGAGCATGGGGTTGTGCTCCATTATGCTGAATGGCTGGCAGCTTTCTGAACATTTCTTTATGTTATAATGGTCAGTTTGTGGTGAAACGTGGGCACGTTTCTAGTAACAAGAGCCTTGTTAATGAAACTTGCACGTTTTCACACACTTGACTTCGATACTATTTATAATTCAGGGAAAATCTACCAGTCATTCAGTGTAATGGAAACATGCTTACACTCCACTGGCATCCCTCATAACGTTGCTGAGTGCAGAGAAAGAACAGCAGCTCTTCAGAACAGAAATTCCCTAAACCACTTTAATCTGATGAAACATTTTGCCAAGCGTGCATGAGACATGTGAAAAGATTCCCCTGAGCAAACACCATATATCGATAAAACACCATAATAACTATGTAGCGTGGTGAATCTTTGCTGAAGCAGTCAGCAACAATCTGTTGAAAATTTTGACCTATACTTTTTAATGCTATTTTACATTGCCACTTTTCTTACATCCTGACTTGTACGATACTATCATTTCCAGTATTTGAGTCTGCTTTACTAGTTTTTTTCACATCTGAAATAACAAAAGGATCAATCCTTTTAATATGGTGCGGACCAGGTCTTTGTCAATATTTTCCACTGCTTTTCTCCATCAGTTGTTATATATCACTTCAGTTGTAAAATTAACAGTTATGCAGCAGGCAGTGTTTTATGACCTCACAGAACAATATTTATTGAAAAACAGCTGCAAATAGAGATAAAAACATGGTCAGGACAATATTAAAAGGCATGCTCCTTTTTTTTCAGACATGAGAAAAAGTAGTAAAGCAGACACAAATTGTGAAAAGAAGGGTATCATACAAGTCAGGAGGTAACTAGTGGCTGTCAATGTAAAACTGCATAAAAAAATATAGGTCGAAATTGTCACCACATTCTTGCAATGCTGCTTTAATTTATAATTTAAGTATGACATTATGTGCTCACAATCACAACACACAAAATGTATCTGTCTTGTGTGCTGAAAATTGACAAGTGGTAACGAAGTGAAATGGGAGCATTACACCACATGCAAAGTCCCCCAGAATTTATTGCACATGCAGTCATGCACGCAGTGTCCACACAGAGTCCCCAGAGTTTTTCTTCATCCCCAAAATGCATCTCTCTTGTGTGTAGAAAATTGACAAGTGATAATGAAGTGAAATGGGAGCATTACACCACATGCAAAGTCCCCCAGAATTTATTGCACATGCAGTCATGCACGCAGTGTCCACACAGAGTCCCCAGATTTTTTCTGCATCCCCAAAATGCATCTGTCTTGTGTCCAGAAAATTGACAAGGGGTAATGAAGTGAAATGATAGCATTACACTACATACAAAGCCCTCCAGAATTTATTGCGCATGCAGTCATTTGTGCAGTGTCCACACAGAGTCTTCAGATTTTTTCTGCATCCCCAAAATGCATCTGTCTCATGTCCAGAAAATTGACAAGTGGTAACAAAGTGAAATAGGAGTGTTACACCACATACAAAGTCCCATCAGAAATAATGACCGTGAGCAAACTGTTGCTGGTCCAATGTGTGCTGCAATTCCTGCAAATGTGATGCAGATCTGATCATCTCAATTGGATGGAAGGGTGCCTTGTCCGTACACTTATAGTAGCCTTGGTGAGTTGATATATACAGTATATAATATATATATATATATATATATATATATATATACATATATATATATATATATATAATTGCAAAAAACTGTGTTAATGCAAGAGTTAGGGTTCTTTTGCAGTGAAAAAGGAGAAAATTAGTCTTTAGGGTTTTCAACTCTAACTCCGGCTCCCCAACACCACTCCACCCCCAGCCCCCATCCCCACTGGCAAACACACACACACAGGCAGAAACATACATACACACACACACACATACACACACACACACACAACACACAACTATGGGGGGCAGTACAAGGAATACAACCAATCACACAGACCCGATCTCCACAAACACATACAGAGAGTGCAACCTGTTCAGAGGAGGGCAAACAAAATGATGCAGAGTGTGCAGCAACAAAGACACAAGGACAGGCTGAATTACCTTAAGATTCATACAATTGAGCACAAGACTAGAACAGGTGCATGGTGCAAATTTCAAGTATGTCAATGAAATTACCAAACCACAACATGGTTATATCTTTCAAAAAATCAGATATTGAATAACAAAGGGCAACAATTTGAGTATAGAGGGCCAATGCCTCAGAAGTTATGTTAAAGACAATTTTATCACACACATGCTTCTTAATGCATGTATGAGACTTCCTTACAACATTCTGGACTAATGAGGAGTGGCAGAATTGTGGAATTTATAAGACATAAGGGTATTCTAGTCAGGCTCAGCAAGAAGTAACACATTGATAAAGTAGAATCTATACCTTGTTGATGACACATGGAAATGAACAGTTTTACTATGCAAGTATTCCTTGTCTGGTGACAAATGCTGTCTCTTAAATGTTTCTATTTGTGTGAAAATTCTGTTATTTTTATAGTGTCAGTGACATGTGACTGCAATGTAACAAGACACTGTATATTCATTTGTGCACTCTTCATGGCCCTAAACAGTATTTACAACCATTTCAGACATGAGCAGAACATTTTCTCAATCCTTTTCCCAACAAACATTATAATGACAGTTACACAGCATTCAGTAGATTGTGATACATGCCTCTCCATTATAAAGCAGTTGCCTCTATGTTCTTCAGGTTTGTGTTGTAAACTCTGAATGTCGTTTGTACATCCACTACACAATACCTAAGTTTGATTCTCATAACTATAATCTGCAATCTCTAACTGTCAGTAAGTGACATAAGAGAGTAGTGCTTGTATTTCATTCTGAAAAACAGATTCAGTAGGTGTTCCTAGATTGTGTCAGCCTGTCACAAAGCATCACAACATACATATGTATATTAATTTTATAGGAATTGATAAAGAATCTCTTCCCGGAAGAAGTTGTACATTATTGAACTACTTTGTTCTTGTGTTTATGTATTTTTCTGAAAATGGTATCATCTTTTACTTTGTAAAGGCCATAATGCAAAAGATGCTTTACTCTCTCTCTCTCTCTCTCTCTCTCCTAGTATGTTTGCTGCTGCACACACTGCACCATTTTCTTTACCCTCCTCTGAACAGGTTGTACTCTGTGTATGTGTTTGCAGAGATCAGGTCTGTGTGATTGGTTGTATTTCCTTGTACTGCCCCCATAGTTGGGTGTTGTATGTGTGTGTCTGTGTGTGTGTATGTATGTGTATGTTTCTGCCTGTGTATGTGTGTGTGTGTCAATAGGGATGGGGGCTGGGGGGTGGAGTGGTGTTGGGGGGGGAAGCCGGAGTTAGGATTGAAAACCCTAACGATGAATTTCCTCGCTTTTTTCACTGCAAAAGAACCCTAACTCTTGCATTAACAGTTTTTTGCAATTAATTTCCTCACTTTTTGAGAAACACCCCAAAATAGAATCTGACTCAAAACACCTTTAAAACAGAATAAACCTTTACATATTTTTTTTTTCCAAATATCACCTTTTAAAAACTTGACAGGATGTCCATCCACATCAGGTAGTACATTATGTTATTTTGTCCACACATTGCAACATATTTCAGAATATCCTGTGAAATATCTGCCTTCTTCTTTTCTGCTGTTCATAGTATAATAATATAGAAAGCAAAAGGAAATACCTTAGAAATAATAGAAATTTCAAAATACGTAACATTGTGTGTACAATATGACAATTTAATAACAAGTAATTACTTGGTATGACACTAACATGTATTATATCATGACATCTTCTGTTCCCTGAACCCTGTCTAAGCAATACGTCTATCTATAGATGTGTATAATAATGAGACAAACAAACTGTTAAAAAAGTATTACATTTATTCAGATCTTTTCTTAACAAAAATATAACTCTTATTTACAACTATTTAAAAAATAAAATATTTAAACAAATACATGTTATCTTCACATGTGGGGTGAGGTAGAAAAAGGGTTTATAAATAAATATTAAATAAAACTTCATCATATAACTGTTCGGGTGGGATAAATAAATATAAATAACTAAAAGAACTATTGTAAATATTAAAAAATAATTGCCAGGAGTGATAGGGAGCTCCTGACTGTTCAGGCTGTAGGGACTAAGGGAGATGATGGTGGGGAGGAAGTGGAAGGCTGCACTGGAGTAGGTGCAGGTAGGTGCCCCTCTTCTGCTGGTGTTGTTTCTTCCATTGTAGGAGAGGCACCTTCAAGGGGCTGCTGCTGGGAATCTTCAGAGGGCTGGTCATCCTCAAGATGCCACAGGTCATGGTGCAGAAGCTGATGGATTACTTCTGTGGCCTCCAGCTGGTTCTCAGCCAGCCGCACCATGAGACCATGCGTGGACTTGAGCGAAGCTACAGAGGCCTCTTCCAACTCGCAAAATGAATGTATCACTTTGGTGAGACCTCTGTTACTCTGCTCGAGCCCACGAGTGGCAACTAAGGCCACATGCCCAACACACTCGTGATGCTGCAGCAAATCAATAATTTCTCCCCCATGAGAAATTATCTCACTAGTTTGGCCAACTAAATAATTTAGCTTTGCTGCAGTGTCACGGGCGTGCTCGGCAGCAGCCCTATTACCACTCTGCACAGCCTCCAGCGCTGACTGAGGGTGTTACTCATTTTATTTAGAACAGCTAATTGCCCTTTGCAGAAAAAAACAAAAAACACACACACACACAAAAAAATTTAAATACACAAAACTGTGATGTACCCTTCTAACAATCAGCTGTACAAATACGTCTATTAGTAATTTTGTTAATTCTTCACATGTATCTACAGCTATCACAGCATGAAAAGCTGTATTGACTTACTAACACTGTTATCAACCTTTGTTGGTCAAAACAATTACCATAACATTAACAAATAGTACTATGTGACATGTAGAGAAGGCAAGTCAAATTATATTTTTCTGGTGCCCAATCCCACAGCGTCTGAGCACTATGAACACTGCCTGTTATGCCTTATTGTTTAAATTACTTTCTGTCAATGGTATTCTTCATAGCAGTCTTGAATCAATATATGTCATATATCCAAAGATTATGCAATACTATAATATCAGCACCTCTAGCTAGCTGCTGTTTTCTCAAACAGTGTACAATCATCTCTTGAGGAATCAGATCTGTGGAATATTATAATACTATTGCAATGAAACATACAATGAGACACAACATTATACATTCAATAATACTTTGAGAGACAATGCACACTGTACTGGTCTAGAATCTCAGGTCTTGGTAACCTAGGAAAGAAATGCTGTTTTATTTATCAATAGAAAAATGTGCTTCTAGCCAATGACAGAGCACACTCAACAGAAATGTTCTGTTGATCATGCTGGCTGTGCTGTAACATTAATAGTCATAAATCTGTTATAGAATAGTTATACAGGAACAAAAGTACATCACTCAACCGAAAGCTTGAAATAATGTCACCCATGTTGTGGTGAATGGGGAGGAGGGGAGGGTGGCCCTACAGGGGGACCTGGAGGCTCTGGAAAGATGGTCTAGAAAGTGGAAGCTGAGGTTCAATGCAGGGAAATGCAAGGTACTGCACCTGGGGGCCAGAAACCCAGGCCAAGTGTACACCCTGGGGGGGGAATGCTACAAGTCTCAATGGCTGAGAGGGACCTGGGGGTGGTGGTGGATGTCAAGATGAACAACTCGGAGACTTGTAGGAGGGCAGCAGCCAAGGCCAACAGTATGCTGGGATGTATCGCTAGGGGGATCACCTCCAGAAGGAGGGACGTGATACTCCCTCTGTATAACTGCTTGGTGAGGCCGCACCTCGAGTACTGCGTGCAGTTTTGGAGGCCACACTTAAAGAGGGACATTAAACTCCTGGATAGGGTCCAGAGGAGGGCAACCAAAATGACTTGGGGCTTGGGGGACAGGACCTATGAGGAGAGGCTCGAAGTGCTAAATATGTACACATTGGAAGAGAGAGAAGGGACCAGGGGGACATGATAGAGGTCTTCAGGTACATGAAGGGGGTAAATAGGGAAGGAACAGTCAGGGTGCTTCGAAAGAAGAAGGAGGGGGCCACTAGAGGGCATGGGTGGAAGCTGGAGGGGGAAAGATTCAGGGGAGAAAGGAGGAGGTGCTACTTCACTGAGAGGGTGGTGGAGCCATGGAATGTGCTGCCTAGGGGGCTGGTGGAGGCAGAGACAGTGGAGGGGTGGGACAGGTACAGGGAAGGGTTCTGGAAGCAAAATCCAATGCAGCGAGAATATCTGGAACTGGGAAGGGAGAAGACATAGAAGGCGAGGGGGGCAGCAAGGTCAGCTCCCAGGGTGGGTTCTGACCAAATGAGCAGATGCGAAAGACCATTAGGCCTATTCTGCTGGCATTTTAGTATGTTAGTATGTTCAAAATCAAACATATACAACCTTTTACGTACATGTTTTGTCATTGTAGACACATAAGAACACATGTGATTCAGACACTACACTCAAAGGTACACATTTATCTCTAAGTTCAAAGTACTGTCCTACATACTATTTAGAGTATGAATACTACTATTAACTTTAAATAGCCATCACTATGACTTTCACTACCTTCAACATGAATAAAAGTAATACAGAACTGCATATGTGAAACAGATATATTATATTATTCATCACTGCCAATCAGTATAGCCCACAACATGTACTACTTTTTAAATAAAAAGTAAAACATGATAACAAGTACTTATGTTCCTCAACTGGAGGCTGAGCATGACCTGCGGCTGTAGATGGATGGCCTGCTGTTGGAGTATTAGCTGTTACCTCCACAGAGGGCTCTATTTCCACTACCTCAATCCTTCTTCTTCTGTTAAAACATTTTGAAACAAACCAAGTTACTCATCTGACAATATACGAATCAATATCTATCTATATACAGTATATATATTTATATACATATATTATCACCACTACTAGTTACCCAATATCGTTTATGTTGACATATATAATACAAAGTATGACTGAACTAATCATGGAATATACATATATTCTATACATTGGCACAGTCATTTCAATTATCACTATCTAAATACTATCATATTCTGTGTAACGTAAAGATTGTCACAGTCTCTTACTTTCAAAAATACATTCACTGTTCCACACTAACTATAAGACCAGAAACATAAACAAGCAATACTTCAGCAAACACTTTTCTACAAAATATATGTAATAGCATAATACTATATTACAAAATGAGTCTCATTGATTCTCTTTACAAGACAAAAGATTTAAATGCATATGTAACATCATGTTCAAATGAGTCATAATAAAACTGCCAATATTAAACAATAGTCTTCATTTATGCATTCAGTAGCTAACATGTATAATGGTGTGACTAGTGTGACTATGTACAACAGTCTTAATAGTGTACCATAAAACCTTGTTATTGCTAGAAAGTTACAATCTCAAGATGATTTTTTCAAGAAGATAATACTATATAGAAACCGAATAATAGAATGGCAATAAAGAATCCAGATCTCTGACTGGTCAATTGGCAACTGGACACCTTATGTAATCCCACCACTATATCACTACTCTAATCCCAGCTTCACTCTAAACTTGTAGAGCATTCTTACAAGGATAACAATGTTCACTGTTTTTTTTTCCATCTTCTGTTTAAAAACTAAATTTTTTCCAACAGTAACTAAAGAAATTTCTCAAAATGTTTCTTTTTTTCTCTATCAGAAGAACCCATTCTATTATGCCAGTTATGCCATTCTGGGTGTGTATTGTGGTGGCATACCATCATGTGTAAAGTTTTGAATCAACTTGCCATATGCCATTCTACCCAACAATGTGAGGCATTATATCATCCCAATACAACACACATCCTGCGGACTATCACTACTCAGTTAGACACAGTATTCTCTTACATGTGAAACACATTGTACATACTCAGTTCAAAGACACTCATTATGGCACCCGGTGCCACAGATGGCTGAGGCGCTGGATACCACACTTCAAAGTACATCAGCAACCCGAGTTCAGGAAAGGACTTAGTCCATTGGACACCGGCTGGGGAAGGAGATGATTAATCATCTGAAACACTGTTCTCCGGTCCTGGGAGGGTGGTTGTGAAGCCTCGCTCTACTAGTCACCCCGGTGGAGACCAGGACAACTACACGTAGCGGTGCAGGAGGGACAACCAGAAAGGTAGAAAAACAGCTTCAGTGGCACTAGATGACAGCCACCATGCTACATCTTTCCCATTACCTTTGAGAGCATCCTCCACCACAGCAGCACATCTGGACTATCATAAATAGTCTGCCAGGCTCCCCTGCCACCTGGTGCTTTACCCCTCAGAGGACAGTGACCTGCCCAGCAATGGGATACATCAGGGACTATCGAGGGTCAGCTGAAAGATCTGTGTGGCAGCACCTACAAAAGACAACAGTCGATGCATGGAAGCACCAGGTGGCCCAAAGGAGAGGTGGATGCTAGAGTAAGAGAGGAGGTAAAAAAAGATTACACACGCACACAAAAAGAACAGTCATCAGTACGTAATTCATATTCACCAGCAGAGTCGAGCACCAGCAGCTACTCGACTGCAGCCCCTCATCCTGCACCTTCCTGGAGTGGTTGCAGCTGTACAGGATGGGAGGGTGCAGGTTCCGTTGGTATTGCAGCTGAGTGAGGAAAAAAAAGAACATGCTTTTCAGACAGTGCTGAATTAACATCAATGTCACAACATTGTTCTAACACAGTAATGTCCTTTATAACTTACTAACACTTCTTATTGGTATCATCAGTACGAAATTGTATGCCTACTAATTATCACATTCACACTAAACCTATGCTATGCAGCTATAGTACCAGCTTTCAACTATAGAAAAACACACCACTAATACAATCAGTTGCCCAGGCAACTAATGTACTGCACTATGGAAAACTACTAAGTAATTGTACTATCTTGCTTTGTGTTTACAGCCTTCATTACATAGTGCCATTAACAATATGACTCAAAATACCTTACATGATCATATCAATCTATCCTATGCTATGACAGATTATATGTCATGTAAGATTTTCTGAGAATACACCCAAACTTTCATATTAATGCTCATTACCATGTTCAGCTTCCAATCTCAGCATGAACAGAATAAGAAAGATATCATACATTTCACAGTCTGTTATCTTAGTACTGTAATAGATATGCTAAATAGACTTACCTACGTATGCATGTTTTTCATTTCATACTTATTACACATACTTCTCTATTTATGTAATGCCTCATGAACAATACATCTCAACATACTACCACACAAATATCATAATATGCTTTCATGGAACTACAAAATGTTTGCTGTTACCGATTACTTGAAATACAGAATGACTAAAAGAATACTGTTCAGTTTGTGATTACTAAACTGCACTTGTCATAAAAAGTAACATAATACATGACTACTGTGAGAGCTGTCTTACAAGTGAACAATCTATCTATACAGGGTGTGGGTACAGAAGAGAATTTATATGATGACTGCTGTGGTATGGAAATAAGACAAAGGCAAGTGACCAAACCACACCAGTCATGTTAAGTCCTGCAGTATACGCACCCTCTGGAGCAATAAATCTGTATGCCACAATGGCAAGTGTTGTTACATAAATATTTTTAAATATTTTTAAAGTCAGTCAGGTTTACACACTTCAAAACAGGTTGTAAATTTTTAACAATTTTCCCACAGTGTCTTACCAAAGCAATGACAGACAAAATAGTAATGGGCTTGTTTGAGGTGGAAGCATCCCATAGATAAATTGATTGTCACAAGATAAAGTTGTCTGGTAGTTTTTCCAGTGGGTAAGTTGGAGGATGTACAATGCTAAGAGAAGCTAACAGCCAACCAATCAGTTTGTGACATTTGCCTGATTCAGTTATCCACATTGCATAATGTACATCACCCTACACAGTTACATAAGACCAGTTAGAAACATATACTCACAGGTATGATGATGGTCTCCAAACTCCGATTTCCCTGCATCCTCCCACATGGTGTATACTACATCGTACTACTCTCCGATACTCCATTGCATATCAGCCGCTTCTGCCTTAGATTTAAAAAAGGTCTGACAGGTGATCTTCCACTTCCTCCTACACTCATCAGATCTCTGCACATCCTGTCTCCCCAAGGCATGACTAACCTAAACAAAAAAAGAAAAAGAAAACTATTGTGAATGTTGTTTTTATTACAAAACAATTTAACTAACACTGCAACAACACCATTAATTAAAAAACTGTAACAATATATAGTAAGATGAAGACAATAACATATGACAGTGTCTCCTGAAGTACAACAATACCACCCATATGCAGGATGTGAATGCATTGTGCAAAAGGACAAACACCATGCACATGCAATACCCATTTGCGCAGTTGGCAAGCACAAAACATATTCAAAGATGAAGATGTAAATGACTAAAAAATCAATGCAAGACACAAACAAGATCATTACTTAAACAATAAGGCATCACAGTCAGTGTGTTATGGTGGGTTAGCATCTCACCTCAGGGTAAGTTGAAGCACAGTCCTTAGCCGAGGTCTGCCACCACCCGACAATGGCCATTAGCTCTCCATAACGCATGTCCTGGAGTGCCTTACTGTGATAATGAAATGGGTCATTTTTAGAAAATATTATCCATTTTCAAACATTATACTTTCAACTGTCCCATTATACTGGGATAACAGCTTAGCTAAAGCTGCTCTCAGTCAATCAGAAACCAGCATTTGTTCTACTCATTTCATAATGTCTAATAATCACCCATTTACATGCATGTTTACTGACACCCACATGACTTCTGCCTCACACCATGCCACACTGCATCTGTCAGTCACAGACAAGCACTGCCTGCCAGCATAAATATATCTTAGAAATCCATCTTGAGTCCTGTAATACACACATGATATCTCGTGGCTCACTGCACCTTGTTCAACCCAATCATGAGTTTTGTAACAAAATAAAAATGTGTGGAACTCCACTGTACATGGCCCATACCTTGAGAGAGAGATTGTTAAGATGTAAGTAACGGTAGTCATGCAGTACATCAACGTCCCAGCCCAATCACAGCTATTGTAAACATTGAGGTATTTGTACTGCTCAGCTAGAACACTTGCTGTCCCACTGCATGCTTTATTAATTCATGACAGCAGTGAACCTACAGGGGTACCCTCCCTCCATAGACAGCCACTGACACCTATTGCCGTACTCGTCTCCCTCCCAGTCAATATCAGGCAGCAAGCCCACAACTATAACCCACCCGGCACCCACTCAGTGACAATGTACAATATCACTATAGACCCATTGTTCCTCACAATGGCACAATAGGTCTGCTCTCCCCATAATTTTCCATTCAGGATAAGTTGATGGGGAAGAGGTGAAGTGTTTTGCAGCAATGTACATACATTCTCACCTCCAATTAATCAAATATATCAGTGTGAACAAGTATTAATCTGAAAATAAAATAAAATACCAACCTTGCCCCATGTTTGTGTCAGGCTCAGGTTAGTTGCACGCATGGCAATACAAGGATTGGCATGCTCCCTCACAGCCTGAACAAGCGCCAGCACCTCCCTATCACTCCAGGACTTTGTCAGTGTTTATCTGTAACAAAAAGAGAGAACAAGTAATACAAGAAAACATAATAAACATGAAATCAATACTGTTCTATCTTATCTCTTAGTATTTCTGACAAAGGAAAACAATAAATGTGTAATAAATTATTAATTGTTAATGTACAGTAACTGTTTTACACAAAGAAATCCATGATCCCTACCCCAAAATGACCTAGGTAATACAATAATAAAATATTAACAGATTTACTTGCAGGTCTTGTAGTGTCTGCTTTTAAGTAATCTGATTTCTGTTGTTCACATACTAACAATGTACTAACATACAGCAGTCGAAACACCTGCACATCATTTTAACAGAGTACCACAAACATTGAAAGAGTTTCTGCATGACACAACTCTACTGTACCATGTACAACCCACTGACATGCCCTGATGTAATATTTAAAATAGAATATACTACTACAAAAATGACCATGAACCATAACACAGCAGTAATGTTAACATCACAAGAACAGAGACTGTCCCCAAGCATATCTCCTACATTGCAATATTGAACCCAGCATCTGTGGTACATAGGTATGCAAAACCAGACTTTCACCACACAACGCAGAGTGGGGCACTGTGAAGATATCTGTTAAACTAAAGTCCTGAGTTTGTCAAGACACACAGTCCAGACATGATATAATTTGAAAAAAATAACAGGTTATGACTGTGCATTTCCACACAACCAGCAGACATATGCCTTAGGCGTCCCCCCCATGCAGACAATTGGTGACTGCTTTACTAATATAAGATCCATAGTGGTACAGTGGACATGCTTCTCATTCACCCGAACCATACTGTATAGCATAGTTATACATGCTGTTTCTCTAGCCTTTGTAAATACATTCTATCCCTAGTATTCCAGCAGTAGCAATCTCTTCACCCACCTACTCATACCTAACATTTCACTACTGACCCCCCACCACCAACTGAAGACCAGCTAACAGTACCACACTGACAACCCAACCAGATGCCCATCAACAAAGATCACACATTATGGATGTACACCCATACCTTCACAGTGTCAGCCAATGTAGATGAAGACCATAATATACTACTGACTCCTGTATTGATTTCCACTGCTACTCTACTGACACTTACACTGTGACACTGACATTACATGTTGCACACTACCAGTGCACCATGTTCAATGGTTACCTTCTCCAGCAAGTCAAAAAAAAAGTTATACTCACTGTTAAGTGGCATTAAAACTTTTATTGAAGTTTGCTAGGTATCTGTTGAAACAAAAAACAGAAAACATATCACATAACTGAATAGAACAACAAAATTCTTTACAAGAATTAATAGTTGCATAGTCACCCAACAAATAGATCTGTAACAGGACATCATATACCTAAGCAATAATACCCAACAGGGAGGCTGGTATTATGCTATACTGGACCGCCCAGGGGCATAATGAGGCCCAACACTGCAGGCAGAGGGCCTTATAGCCCCTGAAAGGTCCAGCATAGACCAATACCACCCATCCTGGAGGGTATTATTGCACTTAGAAAATGGGCACTGTAAGAAAATTAGTTTAATAAAAAAAGTTAATAAAAATATGTTTAAAATGACTTTTGAAATAAAATATTTCCTCCACCTGTATTATACTGATGTATTTTTCTCCAAAAGGAGCCTTCATACTTAAGACTGGAGCTGGTTGTCACACTTGCATAGTTTGAGAAAGTTGACTTCCCCCCCCCAACACAACACAACACAGGGCAGGGCAGGGGAACCACTCTCGGAGAAATGCAATGGACTGGCATGTAGAGCAGTGGGCACAAGAAAACACTGTCAGCTAAGTGAGCATAGTCACGGAAAGTGGGGGTGAGACTAGCAAAGTGATGACACTAGGAAAATGGATATCTTTAAAAAGAAAGCTTTGTCATGTTGGCTCTGAAAAAATGGGGGGGGCACACTGAACAGCTGAAATTATAGTCGCAATCCAGAGATTGTGGTATGGAAACTGTTACTGTACATACGTATACTTCAGAAGCTGTCTCTCACTCTTTGTGCAGTGCTTTACAGTCCGAGAGAGAGGCGGCTAATTTTAGGTTCAGTGTGTATCAGCTGGTCATTCAGCAGTACCTTGTCTCATCCAGAGGGATATATACAAAACATCCCAACAAGGAAAAAACCTTTTAAATAAAACAATAACATATAGAGCTGCATGATACAAATAGCACAGAGCCTATGTCCCACACAAACCGACTGCAGAACACACAGACAATACTATGTGTGATGAAAACATGTTCTTTTTTTTGACCACATTAATGGGCTCTAAAAAGAACCATTTTTTTCCACAAACTGTGAGATGTGCTTAAGAGGTACAGTATTACAGGTACACAATCACAAAACTTTAAGGATACCATTTTGAAGGTCCCAGACAAATATGTCATTACCTATGTTAGAGAGATGCACACCATCTTTTAGATACAGCCAATATTTGCAATAAGTAATTTGGGGGTGACGAATAGTGTGCATTCCCATAACACAGAGGAATCCAGATATTTGTATGTTCACCTTCTTGTGTGATCTTTCAAGTGCAGGACAGTAATCCTCACCTTTCCAGACCATGTGCTGTGTAATATCTGAATACAAGATTTTACACCATGGCAACATACTGATAAGATGCTGCAAGTCAGACTGTGCAGCCTCTATTAAGTCAATGGCCCTTTTGTTACCCAAATCATTGCCTCCAAGATGGATAAGGAGTATGTCTGGTTCTGGCTGTGTCTCCAATAAATGGCACATGGTAGGCATGAGCTGTTCCCACCTCATGCCACCCTTCCCAAACCAAGACACAGAGCATCCAGGTAAGTGTAAATCATTTCCAAAATGACTAGATCTACTGAACACAGCTGCCCTTCTCACCAAACTTGATCCTATTATCCATACAGTTACTGTGGATTTTTCTGCCATGCTGAGTAACAAATCTTAATAACTCAGATGTAGAAATATCACAACTGTGTCTGTCTGACCACCAAGTGCTAAGAACTGCAACCACCAGAATTACCATTATTCTATTGCATCATCCAGATAAATGCAGACAAAACAATCAAAACAACAACCTGTTCACAGATTGGCTAATTCAGTCTAGCAGCCATAGCCATGCATATAAGCTGTCTTTCTATTGGCATTATGTTTATTAAACTTTTTTTTTGTTTTGGGGGGGGAGAATACTGTCATCTGATTGGCACACATCATGGCTTGCCAACAACACAAATTTTGTTTAGTCAAAGTTACTAGCCATAATGGTCTGTCAAACTAAATTCCGTCTCTTACTCAGCCACCCACTTGAGTGGTGAGTGGAACCATTTCTTACTACTTGACAGAGATAATGAACAACAGAAACCAATAGTATCATACAAATTGGTTATCATAGGTCTTACAACCACAGTTTAATTTAACCAAAAACTGTTTCCAGTGATAAGTACTGTGACTCAATTTGTAAAGTTAAATATATTTATTTGTGTCTCTATATTGCAAGTACAAATGCAGTGCCTGGTGAACCTAGGTAACACACAATATCTTCCAAGTCATGATTCCACAACAGTTAAAACACACACATATGTAACTAGACAGTCCCAGTGTTATCAGATCAGTAATCAATTCTCAGAAAGCAAAGTAGCACTGAGGAAAACTAAATCTCCTTAACACACTAACTATTAACTTCTACAGATGTACCAGACTGAGATACAGAAAGTGCACTAGCAAACTCTAAATAATTAAGACTATTTTCAGCCACATGAAAGATCCCAAGAACAGTAAGTTACTTTAAAAAACAACAACAGCACTTTTACTCACAACATTATCAAAATGAATAAAACATTATACAACTTTCCAAGAAATGCTATTTTTAATTTTTTGCCTTGTACAAATCGAGCTCTAAAAAAGCTATTTCCATGAATTTTCTAAAATCAATCCATTGCTGAAACACATATAGAAAAACTTAAATATATTGCCAAACTGTTTTAGAACTTCCCAGGCCATCATGCTATCAGAATATAAAAGTTGCAGTAAACTCCATTAATAATCAAAGTAAAGTAAACAGTTCCTGCCAATATCAGTGGGAAAAAAATATACAGTCCTCCCTAAGTTGCCAATTGACTATTAAATAACTTCTAATAACATAATAGATTACTTTTCCCCCAAGTTGTATTATATTTGCTCAAACACTTACTTTTCTATTCTGCCCTGTAAGCTGCTCGATCACTCAATCTAAAATGGCCCCCCAGAGTGTTATTCTTTGATTCTATTGGTCCAGGAAAGTCACATGACAAACATAGCTGTTTCTTTGATTGTGAGTGTGCAGTTTCTTTGATCGTGACTCACATTGTTCACCAGGATACTCCATGAGCGTGCAAAATCTTTAATCACGAGAGTAACGTGAGACTTCAGTGTATACAGTCTCTCACTGTGTAAAAGCAATACTTTTCTAAGCTTTTCAATAATATACACCCTGATAGCATTATTAAAACTGATAAGCAAGGACAATATTGTTTTTGTATCATTTCAAGAAATTTATAAATAATTCCCACATTTTCTACGATCTTTGACCGCGAGCATAAGAAATCTTTGATCATGAAAATAACACAAGACTTCGACGTTAACTGTCTCTGACAGTGCAAACCTAATATTTTCAAAAGCAGTACAGCAAGACAAACCCTCCTAGCATTTTAATCATGCATAAGTAAGACTAATAGTATTTTTTATTTGTTTTTAATACATTCTCACATTATTCTCATGTTCTTATGATCTTTGACAGCGAGTATGCAAAATATTGAACTGCGACTCATTTTGACTGTGAGGATTGACCGCGAGCATACGAAATCTTTGATCATGAGAATAACGTGAGACTTCGACGTAAGCCATTTCTGACACTGCAAACCCAATATTTTTAAATGTAGTATAGCTAGATAAACCCTCTTAGCATTTAAATTACCCATAAGTAAGAAAGATAGTCTTCTTATTTGTTTTTAAAACATTTTCACATAATTCCCGTGTTTTTACGATCTTTGACCACGAGCGTGCAAAATCTTTGATGCAACTCAGTTTAATCGTGAGTTTGAACCATGAGTTGACAAATTCTTAGGTCACGATGAGAAACACCTTGTTTCACAAAAAAAAAAAGTATAACTTCTAATAACTCAGCTATTAAGATACTGTGTCACCACACAATGTGCACATATCTCTATTGACAGTTTTGAAGTTCCCTATGTTATGAAAAGCAAGGTAAACAAGCTTCTATGGGAATTCCATGTGATTTACCTGTTCTTTGTTTACGAGACTGCAAATTCTTTGATCGTGACCTACTTTGACTACGAGGATCATTCGTGAGGTGACAAATTCTTTGATCATGACAAAAAATGAAATCTTTTCAAATTTTTACTCATATACCGTTCCATTCCTTCACTATCACACCCAATCATCATCAGACTCATGTAATTATCTCATCCCAACAATCAATAAACTAATATTATTTAAACAAAACAAGATTATTGACACCATCGCCACATTCAGCCAGACCCATAATAGTATAATTGCAGCAATCCATCAACACAACACTTCCTATTCCATTCATCATTATTTGCCAGCATAGGTGCCTGTAACTATGCCACAACTAATATTTTGCAAACTTTACAAATTCACAGTTACTACTACCCAAACGCATCAACCAATAAAGGTAGCACACATATTCTTTTTATCTACTATTGTCCAGATGATAACTGCTTGCAATATTCAGTACACCCTGCAAGGCACAGAACAGTTAAATTATCTGTAAGAAAGTAATGCAAATTATAGCAGCTGTTTCCTTATTATCACAATACTATGTCTTATATTTCTTACGCATAATTTCTGCTTTACTACCATGTGGCTAGTGTTGCTTACTACTAAATATATTCTTTTCCACTTTTCTTAGGTGGCTGTGACCACAAAGATATTGAAAAATACTTCATCAATTTCATCATGGGCATCTGCTGTAAAACCAGAGTACAGAAACAAAGTGCTAGCTGTACTGCTTGTTCATTGTCATGCCATGCAAGAACCAAAGGTAAAGCCTCTCAACAGAAGCATAAAAACCTGTCTTCTCTTCACACCAGGGACAGAGTTAATCATACACAATTAAAGAAAATGAAGCCTTCCTCTAAGAAAATTACTACAAGTAGCCTTCCTAGAGAAACAATACAATCACAACATCCAGCACTGTCATCACCAAAGTTTAGGCATGTGAGACAGAAAAAGAATGCTAGGCATAGTACCTCTGCTAATGCACAACACAGTCAAAGGGGGAGGCACTGATAAGCAGCAGGAAAATCCCAGCCTCTCCCTACAAAACAGGGTACTAAATGAGAAAAAGACCGAGGTAGAAAGGTCAGTGGGGGATGCTGTAACAGAAGGTAAAGCCATCAAAAAATATGGAGAGCAGTGAGTACCAATGCCCATAGTCTGGGTAACAAGCTTCCTGAATTAGTGGCCTTGATGGAGGAGGAACATCTGGATATTGTGGCAGTCACAGAAACATGGTACATACAAAACCATGACTGGGACGTAAACATACCAGGATACACTATCTACAGGAGGGACAGGGAGGGTAAAAGAGGAGGAGGAGTAGCTCTTTATAAAAGGGAAGGAATCAAAGCAACAGAACAAAAGGGTAAACAGGAAGGGGAAGGAGCACTGTGGGTAAATTTGGAAACAGGAAATGGAACCACAATCTGCACAAGGGTTGTATACAGACCCCCTTCTCAGGGGGAGGAAATGGACAAGGAAATGATAGAAAGTATACTTAGAATGGCAGAAAAGGGGAGATATTGCTGATGGGTGATTTGAATATGCCAGATGTTAAATGGAATGCAGTTGCAGCAGCCACTTTGAAGAGTTGGGTTATTCTAGATGCCCTACAGGGGGCATGCCTTAGACAACTAGTATTGGAGCCCACTCGAGAGGGAGCAATCTTAGACCTGGTTCTCTCAAATGGAGATGGAGAAAGGATCACAGATGTAGAAGTGGGTAGCCATTTGGGAACTAGCAACCATCGAACAGCATGGTTCTCAATAAACACAGCAATAGAGTAAAGCCATACAAAGACAAAGTACTGGACTTTAGGAGGGCTGGCTTTGCCAAAATGTTTGAGTGCCAAGGAATGCACTAGCAAATGGGCAGGAAGAAGGGTGGAAGAACAAGAGGAATAATAAAACTGCAATCACAGAGGTAGCAGCCTTTGTGTGAAGCAAATAAACAAAACAAAACGATGTAGAAACCACTATGGTTCTCAAAGGAAGTGGCAGTGAAGGTTCAAGAGAAAAGAAAGCATTCAGGAAGTACAAGGAATCACAGAAGGAGCAGGACAGAGAACTGTATCAGTTAAAGCAAAAGAAGCTGGAAGGCAGTCAGAACAGCAAAGGCCCAAACCGAGGAAAAAATAGCCAACTCAGTTAAGAAGGGAGATAAAACCTTTATAGATACATCAGGGGTGAAGGAAGACCAAGGGAAGGATAGTGAGGCTTAATAAAGGGGAGGGAGGGTGGGCAGAGGAGACTGTGAAAAGGCAGAGATACTAAACAAATATTTTTGCTCAATATTTACAAATGAAGAGGGGAGGTACCTAAAACAAACAGTAGAAACACTCTGGATACGAAGTTGATAGCAGCCCATTTACAGAAGAAAGAGTTCTGAAAGAACTCTTAAAACTGAAGGTGGACAAAGCAATGGGGCCTGATGAGTTCATCTCAAAATTCTAAAAGAACTAAGGTTAGAACTAGTGACCACTGACTACCCTCTTTAACAAATCATGGGAGGATGGGGTGGTACCCGAGGACTGGAGGAGGGCAGATGTGATTCCCCTTCACAAAAGTGGAAGCAAGGCAGAAGCAGGAAACTACAGACCTGTTAGTTTAACCTCAGTGACAGGGAAAATGATGGAATCACTTCTGAAGGAAAGAATTGTCAAATATCTAGAGGCCAGAGGAGCACAGGACCCAAGGCAACATGGATTCACAGTGGGAAGATCATGCCAGACGAATCTGATAGATTTCTTTGACTGGGTGACCAAAGCAGTAGATCAGGGAGGGGCTGTGGACATGGCCTACCTAGACTTTAGCAAGGCATTTGACACAGTCCCACACAAAAGATTAATATACAAGTTAGCCAGCCTGGGAGTGGGTCCCAAGATGACAGCCTGGTTAAAGAATTGGCTGGAGAATAGGACACAGAGAGTAATAGTAAATGGAGTCCACTCTGAAGAAAGATGGGTTACTAGTGGGGTACCACAGGGTTCAGTATTAGGACCGGACCTCTTCAATGTCTTTATAAGCGACATTGCAGAGGGACTGGAAGGAAAAGCATGTCTCTTTGCAGATGACACAAAGATCTGCAACAGAGTTGATGTACAAGGTAGGCGGAAAGGATGAGAAGGGACTTGGCATGGTTAGAGGAATGGTCAAATGTATGGCAGCTTAGATTCAATGCTAAGAAGTGCAGGTAATGCACCTGGAAACAAAATCCCAGGAAGAGTACACAATGGGGGTGAGATGCTAACAACAACAAAATGGAAAGGGACCTGGGGGTAGTCATATAAGATGACTTAAAGGTGGGCAAGCAATGTTAGAGGGCAGCAAGGAGGGCTGGGGGATACTGGGATGCATAGGGAGAGGCATCAATAGTAGAAAACAGGAAGTTATTATCCCTCTGTACAGACAGCTGGTCAGACCCCATCTGGAGTACTGTGTGCAGTTCTGGAGATCCAATCTCCCCAAAGACATAGACAGGATGGAAGCTGTCCAGAGGAGGGCAACTAAAATGAGTGCAGGGTCTGCACTGGAAGACATATGAAGAGAAGCTAAGGAGCTTAATATGTATATTAGCCTCGAGGAAAGGGAGAGAGGGGGACATGATAGAAACTTTCAAGTACCTCAAGGGAATCAACAAAGTCCAAGAGGGTAGCATCTTTCAAAAAAAGGTGTGCAAGAACAAGGGGTACAATTTGAAGATGAGGGTGGCTCAAGGTAATTTAAGGAAGTATTTTTCACAGAGGGTTGTGGATGCATGGAACGGCCTTCCAGAGGAGGTTGTGGAGTCAAAACAGTGGTGGAATTCAAGCATGCATGGGCCAGTCATAAGGCCATTCTAGGGGTTGGGGGTAGGAAGAAGTAGGCTGCTGGTTAACTAGGATCTGCAGCTTGTCCAGTAGGTAGGTAGGGGAAATGGGCAGACTGGGTGGGCCAAGCAGTCCTTATCTGCCATCAAATTCTATGTTTCTATGTTTCTACATTAAGGTAATGTTTTTCAAAAAACTAGTCCACAGAGCTAGGGTTGAATGTGTGATCTCCAAAATAGTGAGACGCAAAGGGAACAGACTGCATTCTAAGATCTCATTGATGAAACTCTGCTTAAGAGCAAGATGATTTTTCAATGTGGCTCTAGCAATACGTTCCCAACTGTGGAGTGAAATGATGTCAGCCATTGATAAACTGAGTATAAAGATTGAGGAGATGAGAACCAGTATTTTATCTTTTGAACACTTAAGCAGAGAAAATATCTCTCTTGTGCTTCAAGGAGACGGGTTTCATTCAGAGTGCTCATAAGCATTCTTCTGGGAAGAGGCGTACCATGCACACAATAGAAACGTCACTTTCACAGTAGATGAGCATGGAAAACTGCAGAATGTCTGAACTCTGTCCCATGAAGCTGTTCATCCAGACAATGACAATGGAGTTGAAGAGGCTGAAAGTGATCCAAAGTCATCAGCAAAAAAATGGCCATGTAACAGCACATGTAATATTAGAGAGGATTCCATCATATCTATAAAAAGTTTTCTCTCAACAATTCTATCCACGAAGAGATCTGAACGACACACACTGCTTCATACTTTTGACAAATGTGAGATTTGGCCTCACAAAGGCCTGATGGGTCACTCCCTCACATGCTTAGAGACCATGAACTGTAACAGCACATTTCACTACTTCCCTATGCTAGCAGTGCATACCTCTGGCATTCGTAAATTTGTGCAAAGTTTGTATCACATGAGATCTGTCATTCGAGACTACATGCAATTCCAAGCATTGCTCAATGATGGAGATGTTGAAAGACTTACTGAGTTAATTAAAGAATTGCAAAGAACACATAGATTGAGGTCTGCTGCTACTGTTCAGAAAGAAGCAAGTACTCCTCAGACATTTCTGGTTAAATAAGACCACCTCCTAAGACATATTGGTCATGAGTTTGCTAAATTTGAATTATGCAAAAGAGAGAAATGTGATACAATCTGTGTGTCATGTGAACGGTTGTTCTACAAGCACTTATGTTTCAGAGTAGACCTGCAAAACATTCCATGTTGGAATGCAATGTGGGGACATCTCCATGCATACCTCCTATTAAAGTCTGACTTTGAAGAAATCGCCACTGTGTTACTCTGTTCCTACTGCCATAAAAAAAAATCAAGAATGATAGTTTACCTCCTCATTCAGTATTCAATAAAATGGAAATAGAGCCAACACCTGATGAGATAACAGTGTTGAACTTGTTTGAAAGGATTCTCATTCAGACCATGAAGCCATTTCAAATGATCATCAGGCTGAATACAAGGACACGAGTCCTACCAAACAAAGAACTTGTATGTTCTCTAAAAGGTTCTGTTGTCTACCTGCCTTTACCTTTGCAAGAAAATGTCAATACTAATTCTCAGGATAATAGTGTAGTCATCTTGGTAAATGGTGTGCCAACAAAGGTCAAAACAATATGGCAGGAAATTGTCAATGTAGGCAATGTGAAGAATGCTTTGAGATATCTAAAAGAGCATAATTCTTTCTATACTGACATTGACATTGATTCATTTAGTGGTCTCTCATCAGATATTGCCACAGACAACTCTGACAAGGCAATACTTGAGAAGGTTGACATGGCAACTGTACAAAATGTGTATGAGCAATTTACTATAAACCCATTGCACGGCAAAGACCCAGTAATGGATAACATTGATTTACATCAAATGAAACAAGTGGAGGACAATCCTGTTTGTATATGTGAGGCCACTCTAGAAGATCCTTGTTTCCCTGATCTGTTCCCACTTGGTTCAGATGGTCAATTAGTTGAACGAGAACTTCGAGTACCAGGAGCTGAGTATAGGACCTCATGAGTACTGCATAAGAATGGCAAGTTTTGAAGAAACATTGCATACCTGTTCCACCTTCTTTGGGAAAGTGAGCTTATTGTCCTATCTGCTAGTATTGCTCATACATTGAGACTTGGAACAGAATTCAATAATATGACAGCTGCACAGTTAGTACACAAGTTGCAGACCAAAGATGAAACACTGCAAGTCACTCTTTCTTCTATTTTGTCTAGCATGCATGGTACCAAAGAATATTGGTACAGACATCACTCTGAGGTAATGTGCATGCTGAAAGAGTTTGGACCAGTAACATGATTTGTGACGCTGAGTTGCACAGAATATTATTGGGATGATCTGCTCAGTATTCTGAGATGGGCAAACTCTTATGTTGAGAACATCAAAACAATGACTCTCAATGAACTTTGCTTACTTGATCCAGTAACTGTTTCACGTTACTTCCACCACTGTTTCCAGAGTCTTTTGAAATTCATACTAAGACTAATCCTCCCCTCTGTATTGTTGAGCACTACTTCTGGAGGGTTGAATACCAAGCCTGTGGAGCCCCACACATACATACATTGCTGTGGACTAAAGATGCCCCACGAATTGGAGACAATGAAACATCTGACATTCTAAGCTTCATCTTGAAGTATGTCACATGTCAGATACCAGACAAGTATGATAGCACAAGATATTGGGAACTGGTCCAGAAATTCCAATGACACCTCTGTGGCAAATACTGTCTTAGGAAAGTTAAGAACAAAGGTCAGCGGTATACTCGCTGCCATTTTGGCTTCCCAAGGTGAGCTTGCCTAGCTGCTTCCTTGAATGATGTTTTTTCAGCCATGCGACACCACCTGAAAGCAAAGTCAACAAAGTGAGTCTATGAACTGCCTCGCACAGAATCAGAAGTCTATATCAATGACTATAGTCCTTCTCTTCTGTTGATGTGGCAAGCAAACATTGACATTCAGTTTGTTGCAGACAACTCAATGGCTCTCATGAGGTATGTAACATCATACATTACTAAGTACGAGCAAACTAACCTACAAGAAATGTGGGAAGAGCTGTCAAACTGTGATAGGTCAATGTCTTCCAGACTTTGGTCACTAGGACTTAAGACTCTATGACACCATGAGTGCAGAGCCTATGAAGCAAGTGACCGGCTCACAGGTATATGTCTATATCTTAAATCAGAGTCCATTCATTTCTTAAATTTAAATCACAGGCAGAACAGGCGCTGTGTTCTTAAGAGCCATGAAGAGATTGAGGAGTTGGCTGCTACAAGACCAACATCCACAAGTATTCTTAGGAGCAACTTAATTGACAGCTACTATCCACAGCGGCACAGTGCTATGGATGATCTGTGTGTCTTTGAAGTTGCTCAATTATATGACTACAAATGGGGTGTTCCTTCTGACCCAGAAAAAGGAATATATAAAGTCACTGGCTTTGATGGCTCAATTGTAAAAAAACTCAAACCATGGCTAATTGACCACTGCAAACTGACCTTGAACACAACAGAAAGCAAAGAACATTATTACTTTGTTCTATTGTTTCTGTTCAAACCTTGGAAATCAGAATCTGAGTTAAAAGGATTGTCTGAAATGTATGAACAAGAGTTCATGGAAACATAACATACCTTCCAGAGTCATGTCTCTGAGACATACATTGAGAGACTTGGAATGGAAAAAAAAAAGCTAGAGAACACTAAGAAAGTCCTAGATGATGACAAACCTGTAACATCACAGGAAATGGTTGATGTGGAAGGAGAAGGCGCTCTTGGTGCTCCTCTTCATGTCAATGACCCAGCTGTGCTGATGTCAGAGGTTGAGGGCACAATGCAACAAAGCATGAACTTGTCAGAGTCAATCACCAACATTGTCGACAAGTTGAACTCATATCAAACAGTCGTCTATCACTCTGTAATGCACACTGTTAAACATGCAATCAAGCACAATCAAAAGCAATGTCTTTGTGAGGAACAAACACCAGTTAGGATGTTTGTAAGTGGTGCAGCTGGGACTGGTAAAAGTTTCTTGATCAAAGCCATAAGCAAAGACGTGCGTGACCTTACCAGTGCACCAACATCAGTTCTTGTTGTGACTCCTACAGGTTTGGCAGCTTATAACATTGGTGGTATCACACTCCATAGGTTATTCATGTTGCCAGTTGAGCATGGAAAGAGTGGTGATTACAGAAAATTGTCATGTGATGTTGCCAGTGAACTGAGGTCAATGTTTGACAAAATGCATTTGCTCATAATTGATGAGATCATTATGGTGTCAAATGTTCTACTCACATTCATTCACCTATGTCTACAGGAGATACTCGGAACCAATAATAACATGCCATTTGGTGGGAAGAACATTCTTGTTCTTGGAGATCTCCTTCAGCTGGCCCCTGTAAATGGCAAGGATGTTTTCTGTAGTCTGTCCATTGAAGAGGCAAAGAAAATGATTCGATCCATTGGCGGAGTCAATCTGTGGGAATTCTTCTCATATGTTGAACTGTCTCAGAGCATGAGACAACAAGGTGACATGTCTTACAAAGCATTACTCCGACGAGGCACGTATTGGTGCACTTACACCCACCCATGTTGAGATGCTAAGACAGCTCATGATCACAAGAAATAATGCTGTTATTCAGGATGCTTGTGATATCTTTGCACATGTTCAGAAAGCCGGGGTACATGTTGTATGTCTATTCCCAAGGCTTAAACAGGGTGCGGAGATCAATGACATCATGATGAAGAGAGAACATCAACCTATTGTCACTCTACCATGCATAATTACCATAGATGGCATTACTCTGTCATGAACAATCATATCAAAAATGGCAGATCATCTGAAAGAGCTCACGAATGATGTGTCACGAACAGCTGGTCTGGAAGCTGTGCTACCACTGTGTAGAAATGCACGTATCATGCTTCGCAGAAATATTGCTGTCGATTGAGGTCTTGTAAATGGAGCCATGGGATACATCCAAGAGTTCCTGCACAATGTACAGTGTACAGCTGTGGGGTTTATAGTTGTAAAATTTGACAACTGTGAAATCCCTCACCCAACAGACAGAGTAACAGTCAAGTTTGAACTTGTGAAAGACATATATGTGACAAGGAAACAGTTTCCATTGTGTGCTGCTTATGCAGTCTTCATACACAAGTCACAAGGCCTCAGCCTTGATAGTGCCATAATAGATATAGGCACTGGTATATTCAAGGACAGAATGTCTTATGTTGCCCTGTCTCGTGTAAGACAATTGTCTGGAGTACACATAGTGAAACTGGCAGAAAGCAAAATACGTGCTGACACAAAATGTATAGTTGAGTACAACAGATTGCATACATTGTACCAACCAAATGTGCCTTTACTACCAGTTCCCAAATATGCATCTTTCACAGCAATTACAATCAATGAAGGACACAAACTGAAAAGACAGTGTACTAAGACTCCACAGACAACACCTGACTACTCCATGAAAGAACAATCTCTTAAGAGACTAGTCGCATCTCCCCCTGCAAAAAAATGTATTGGAGTCAACACACTCCCAACATTTGACAACAGTACAGGAGTCAACTGCTAAGCAAATACAACTATGCAAGCACTCCTCCACATCCCTGAGTTTGCTAATGTGTTAAACTGTAGCCCATCAACACTTCTGTCAGAAGCATTAAAGAGAGTCATAAGAGGTACTCAAGACAAGCTCCCCAGTTTACAAAGCTTGACTCCTATATGGCTAACTCTTGGTCAATATGCAGGACAAGCTATGTTTGCTAACAATGCACAACAAGATGTCACAGAGTTCATGATGGGAATAATAAACAGTTTAGCAGATGATGGCATAGATCTGCATCAGCACTTCAAAGTTGACTATGTGTCCAAGTACACATGTTTGTCATGTGGACACAAAGAATCACAAACAACTCAGGATATGCTGTGGCTCTCTGTCTATGTCCCTGAACAGAGAACTGTGAAGTCTGCAAGCTATTTGCTAATGCAGAAACTGGTTGGGGCTGCCAAAGATGTGGTCGGTCTTGTGTATGCTCTCTGAGAGTTACATATTCAAGCTCATACATTATTATTGTACTACAGCACTTTAACTCTCAAGGCATGAAAGTCACAACACCAATTTCACACTTTATTGCTGGAAGAACTATGCTCTCAGGTACTCAATCTGACACACATGCAATAATCTTCCAGCACGGCCTATCCATTCACTCTGGACACTATGTCACTAGGCGAAGATTAAGAAAGGGATGGGTGGAGTGCAGTGATACAGTATGCACCCTAAGGGAAAGACTCCCAAGAAACCTGAAGGATGCATATGTCATAATACTCCGCTGCACCAATGCTGCACAACGTATGGAAGAGTGATGCTATCTAATCACAGCAGATTAGTAAACCAGTGTCTCTTCAAAAATAACATTGCATCTGCATATCCCAAACAGATGTTTTTTCTCAACCACCAATGTAGATATACATTCCCTTACAACCTTCATCGAACACTACTAGTGTCTGATGACACCTATGGTGACCAGTGTGTTCTACTTGTTGCACAAAGTCACCACAGCCCATAATGATTTACCAGATTTCTCTGCCATTGAGAACACAACAGTACAGCAATGCAGCTACCTGTGGCACACAAATCCCTGCATATCAAACAGCTACCCTCATAATTCGGATGCAAAATAAGACTGTTTTGATCATTAATCACAACCAAATTTAAAAATCATCCTATTGTGATATTCAGCATTTGCAACTTATATATACTCAAAACAAAAAACTGCATTATTACTGTTCAAGTAGAGTTGAAGGTATTGAACTGTAATCAATGGCCAGCCATTTAGTCATATCATTTTGCAGATGCCTTACTTAACCTTACATACCACAGCACATATTACTGTGTACTCATTTGTGTCACAGTACTATCTTGCATGGCAGTGACAAATTCATTAACTTATTGGAACACTTCTCAGAGATGCAACAACTGTTCTCAACATATTGAATTGAGAATCCTACTTGTTTCAACAACACACATCAGGTAAAGTTCTGACTCCTTTTCCTGTTGTTGTCCACATTCCTGACCATTACTATGATGCTTACTAAATTGACTTCTGCAAAATCCAAGCAGACTCAAGGGTGCTGGATATTACTCAATATCAGTTAGTAAGTTATGTCTTGTCAAATGCAGCTATCACACCCACATTGAGAGTATGACTGCCTACACCATGGCGTCATCTCTAGTAGTATGATTTGATTGTTGAAAATAATGTGATAGAATTTTCTATCACTGTTCTTGTGCTCTGAACACTGAATATGACATTATCTGTCACTGGTCTATGACTTACAACACTGGATATGACAAAGCATTGACAATGAATGCGGCTCAGACTTGTACATATGTATATAATACTGAGCTGCAATATGAATGTACATAAGTTTAATAGACTTAGAAGTGTGCATCTTTGTTTTAAAAAAAGTACACAACAATGACTTTCTTTGTTTACTGCTGTTCCAAACAAACTATTTCTGTGCACTTAATGGTATTGCATTACATTAAGTGCTACTATTGATATAAGTAATACCTAATAAAAGAGATCTATACATGTGGTTTTCTGGCCTATTCCCACTGTATAATTAATCTCTATAGATCTGTGCAGAAGTATACAAATCATAACTAATGACAAAATACTTACAATGATTGTATACTGCTATACAATGCAAACAATTGGTGTGCTCTTACTGTAACAGCATCATCCGTATTTTTGGAGGTTGGATGAGGAATTTATTCCCAGTTCAACAAATAAATAATACTTCTAAAAACTCATTTATTATCAGCTTTACCAACAATATTGACATGAGTACCCTCACCACACCATAAAGTATTAAAAAATGTGGGCACATGTCTGTGATAGTTTCAGTTGTGTTTTACTATGTAACATTGCAACATCTAACTTTCAATAAATAACTGCTACTTTAACATAAGTAGTGAAAACAAATATCAACATATCACTAATTTGCTACAATAGTATTTAAATCAGAAATGAAACAAATATCACGCATTTAACTGAAACAAAATAGAAGGATAGCAGAAAATCAATCTTCATAATGTAATTGTTGATTTTTAACTAAACGTATTTGCTCAGATGTAAAGTATCTCCACCAACTATGACACTACTAGATAAATCTGCACATGTGGTAATACTGTAGGAAATTGTAATAATGCTAGCAAAACAAACACATTATGTTTCTTACTTTATCATGTGAACATGTAGTCAAAAATTAAGTACCATTAAAGATAGGTCAGTTAGTAAATATCAATAATCTAGCCAGTTGCCCAGAATCACCACTTTAATGTTCAAAACCAAATTTTAAATAATATTTTGTTACTATCCATTTTTTTAACATGGAAGTGGTAACTGAAACTAATAATGAACTACTGTTAACAGACACATAACTAATAAAACTCAGCAATAAATGTAGAAAAAAATAGCATTTGTTAACAAAATATTGTCTAGCATAAACACCCATACAAACCACTTTTCAAATAGTTTAAATTCTTACTTCTTAACATAAAGTGTGTACAATAAATATGTATAGAAAGGAAACACTGTATGTCAACTCAGGGAAATGGCAACAAACAAAATACATTGTGAGAAGCGTTAACAGAAATAAGCAACAAACTGTTTTTTTTTGCCTATCCCAAGAGCAACCAAACAATTCAGACTATATATATATATATATATATATATATATATATATATATATATAGATATATATATAATAATGCTGGTTAAATAATAAACTAATTGTTAACCTAATTCTATGTCTCCTGAGTTTTATTTTCAAGCAGTTACTGTTACTGGCTTGTAATATTGATCGCCATGTCTTCTATTGCACTGCGACTGCATAACACTCACTATGCAGACTAAGTAGAACAGTACCAACACCACCTCCTAGAAATGGTCAGTGGGGCAGAAGATGGGGGAGGTGGTGCAGACACCTAACTAAGTGTTTCATGGGACAGATCTCACATGGGTGCAGAATCACAATACTATCAATTCTTGTCAAGTAACTTGTTTCATCCCCACTCACCACCTCACAGATAATGAGGAGAAATTCTGAGTATCACAGTGTACTATCAGTATCAATCAACAATGTGACATCTCTATTCATGACTCTATGGCCACACCTGTTGATCCAGTCATTGCAAATTTTCACAAAAAAGGATGCATATTCCCTTTCTGGCTCTATACCTACATGGGAAGACATATCTCAGTGTGCCTTGCAATGTGGCCCACATATTGAGCACAACTCACAATACCTGTAGCTTGCAATCTGCATCTTCTTGTGCAGGTTCTTCAAATTTCTGTAACAGACTTTACATAGACTGCCACCACAGAAATTGCCACATATTTCACAAAATACCTCAGATATTTGCAGATAGATCTAATACTTCCTCCATTTCTACAGTACAACCAGCGTACACAAACCCTTTAGAATTTCTGCAAAATTTCTGGCAATATCTGACAATGTCTGTGCATACACCTGTGCTTGCCACATGTACCCACAGGTCACCAGACTAGGTTGCAAGTCAGAACACACATTGCAACCTCCCCATTCTAAGAAACCCTGAATACCTGACCCAATTGCAATGAACAACAAATCCAGTGTGACCTACCCAAGATAAAACAAATGCAACATAACTTCTGTAACAGAATGGCATCAGCTATTGTCAACTAATGTGTCCCACTCCCAATAACCAACTAATTGGGAGCATACAACTCAGTCTCAGGACAACTTATGATGACAAGAGTCAACTTGGAGCATTATTTTAGTAATCCAGCATCTACAGTACTAAAACTATCAATACATATATGGAGGCAATGTTTAAAAATCCTTAAGCAACTAGGTAATATCCCTCTGTGGCTGTATCCATGCATGTACATCATAGCACCACAGACAAGCAAGAAGAAATAACTGGTAGCCATCCATCTGTCTACACAGCTGAGGCTAAAACACACCATCAGAGCTGTGACCCAGAGAAGATTTATTTTGATGTGAATGTCGACATGACTGGGTGAGTAAAAGGTGAGGTGAGCATCCAACAGTGTAAGTGAACCCACACTGTTATATGTCTTTTTTGTTAACAGTTGAAATTGAACATAAGTGTCACAGGCAAACATCTCTCCCCAAACCAAGAAAAAATTGACAGTTTCTTCAAAACCATGCTCCTAATACTTCAGTCAATTCTAAAACATGCTAGCAACAATGATACCTGACTGGCAGTTACCCACATTCAGGGTGGTACTATTTTTTAACTGCACGTCAGGCCCGATTCTACAAGAGAAATGCATGGCATAACTGCAGATGCACCATGTAGAATGCTGCATGTGGTAACTTACTCCACCACTTGCAACATGCACGATTCAACATGATGGTCCACGACATGCCACAAGCCACATGCCACATGCACCAAACAGCAGTTACACCACTTAAACCCCCTGCAACTTGGTGCTAGAGGGTTTATGGCAGCAGTCACACCCCATCCCACAAAGGCAGCCATAAAGTGCCCACATCAGCATTCAACAAGAACACACAGAGGAGATCCAGCAATGTAAGCTATACCATTATTCAGCTGACTTAACTTATGGATGCCCCCAGAGGTCTTGTTGACCCGTCAGCTGCACTGTGGAAATGAGCACTGTGACCCACCCCCATCATGATGAGTACTCTCCAGCGGAGCTCCACAAGGCTACCCATACCCCCCAGACCCTAGAAACAGCAGTAGGTAGAAAGCCAAGCAAGGCAGCACTGCCATCCCCACCCATACCCCAAACAGCAAATTGCCCACAACATATACAGCACACAACAGCCCTGGTAGTCTAGTGCCACCCCCCAAAAGTGTACAAATATAAAATTAATTCCATCCCTGGTTCCATGGTAGTCTAGTACCCCCGACCCACCTGAACTGGACAACAATAAAATTAATCCAACTCCGAATCCCTGGTAGTGTAGTGTTCCCCCCACCCTACCATGCCACCAACCCAGCACCTCCCTCCACCCGTCCTCAGTCAGCAACTGGCATAACCCACCTCTCATCTCCACAGTCACCTGCCGACTGAGTGCAATATTAGCATCACTGTGCAGACACACTCAAAACATAATTTCTGAACATGCCTGTGCAGTAGTGCTAATACTGCACTCAGTCACCAGCTGGGTATTGAGCTGAGAGCTACGCTGTGGCAGCCACCAACTGCGGACAGGTGGCACAAGGTGTAGGGTGCACTTGCATGGCAGAGTAGAAGGGTGGGGGGGTGGAGAAATAATAAACTACCAGGGACTTGGGATTGGATATATTTTATTATAGTTCAGTTCAAATGCAGAGAGGGGGACACTAGACTACCACAGAAGCAAGTATGGAATCAATTTTATTTTTGTACAGTTCAGGGTAGGGTGGGGGTAGGGAAAACACTAGACTACCAGGAATTCAGGGATGTAACTCTTGACCAAACCACACATCTGTGAAATTTTGCCTTTTCTCCCTCCAAATTTCAGGTCAAAGCCAAACCATTCCCAAGATATTCAATATCAAAGTCTACTAAAATTTCCCTATTACATTATAAAAAATCTGGCCATCTTGTGCCTGTCTCGCAATCAAAGATGGCGATAAAAGAAACTCGCAATCAAAGAATTTGCAGGCTCCCGATCAAAAAATGTGCCGGCTCATGAACAAAGATTTAAAAACCTTATAAATCAAAACATTTAAGGAATTGCGGTGAACCACCACCATTATTCCACAGAACGAAGCCCCCAGAGTAAAACCCACCCTCATTTGACTTCCTAGAACACCTCTGGGATGAGAAATTTGATTTTTAAATTGGGCCATCTCGTCCCTTGCTCACGATGCATGATCACGATAAAAGAATCTGGCGATCAAATAATTCACACAAAGAATTTGCAGGCTCATGAACAAAGTATTAAAAATATTATTAAATTAAAAAAATTGAAGGCATTGTGATAAACCACTGCCATAGTGCAACAGAACGAACACCCCCTGAGTAAAACCCACCCTCATTTGACTTCCTAGGACACCCCTGGGCTGAGAAAATTAATTTTTAAATTGGGCCATCTCATCCCTCTCTAATGATGCATGATCATGATCAAAGAATCTCATGATCAAAGAATTTGCAGGCTCACAGTCAAAGAATTTGCAGGCTCATGAACAAAGAATTAAAAATGGTGAAACATAAATGTTTCACTTATTTGAACTGAACCAATGGCATGCCTTGATAAAACTGACCCTCCTGAGCAAAACCCACCCTCATTTGTATCCTTAGCCTACCCCTGAGCAGAGACATTAGTGTTTTTAGGTCACGATGCAAGATTGCAATCAAAGACTCTCAGGATCAAAGAATTTGCAGGCTCACAATCAAAGATCATTAGAGAGCCGCAAATTAAGATTTTAAAAGCTTATGACTCAATTTTGACTGATTTGGATGTAACCAAAGCCATGGCTCAATAGATCAGGGTGCCCTGAGTAAAACCCATCAAAGTTTTACTTCAGAAGTTACTCCTGAGCTGAGATATTTGTGTTTGTGCGATTGGAAAACTGAAAACAAGATGGCGGACCTCGCGATCAAAGAATTATTGAAATTCCTTGGGAACAAAGATTCTTGAACCATGAGGCTGCAAATTCTTTGACTGCCAGGTGGGACGAGATGGCTAGAACCCCCATTCTTTGATTGCAAGATATACATATAAATGTTCCTATTGACTTATAATGGGAACTTAAAACTGCCATAACTTTTGAATGCCTTAATAGTTTTTCACCAAACAAAACATGGCATATTCTGACACCAAAGCTCTTTCAAACAAGCCATCCTGCACAGTGGCACACCACACAATGGCCGTGCAGGACCACATTTACAACGCCAAAAGGTGCCTCCAAAAATGGATAATTTTGCATTTTTCAGTGCTTTCATACATGAAGACTGGCACTCTGATCAGAACACAATTTGTAAAATCAAGAGACCTAGTGTCCCCCAACACGTGTATCAAATTTCAGCCAAATCCATTCAACGGGTCCAAAGTTATTAACATCCAAACTTTTGACTTTAGTATGTAACTGGCCGCTCAACCCTAACTATAGTGGCACGACTGTGCCACTATAATATAAAATATAAAATCACACATGCCCCCACAATGCAAAGCATCATGGGCTGCATATGCAAATCACCACAGAATGTTATGCTAGTCCAACTTTAAGCAGAATTGCATGGTGCGAAAGGCCTCTCACACAGTCTGCAAAGGGTGCTAACAGAAGACATAGACACGTGTTTCGTCCTACCAGGACTCATCAGTATGCCTCATCTGTTTGACACCCCAGTGGAATGGACCAGCTACCCTATAGGCAGTGTGCCTTGGATATATTGTGGTGAACCCATTAAAATAGAAAACTATTTAAAAGACAAAGAACCTCTTGCCTTTCGGCACCATGCAATTCTGCTTAAAGTTGGACCAGCATAACATTGTGTGGTGATTTGCATATGCAGCCCATGATGCTTTGCATTGTGGGGGCATGTGTGATTTTGTATTTTCTTGAAACTTGGCTTCCCAGCCAAATGCCCTTTGGGGTAACCCTTGCCTCAGTGTTTGTGCACAGAGGTTCTTTGTCTTTTCACTATAATATATATATATATATATATATATATATATATATATATATATATACACACACATAGAGAGAGAGAGAGAGTTGTATTTTGTAGGCGGGAGTTTGACATATATAGACATGTACTCATTGTATTGTTTTGTATCACAGGTCACAGATACTGTTAGTGTGCACATTCCAGTGATTGATGACAACTTTTTGTGTTGAAACTGGAAATGGACAACTCTCAAGCCAATGAAGGTAAGTATTTTGTTTTTTGGGGGGAAGCATATTTGCAGGTAGGTCTCATTAATGGTTTCTTATTTGGTTACTTCTTCACAGATTTCATCTGCATCCTTCTCGAGTCTGTTTGGTAATGATGGTCATGGTCATTGATTGAAATGGCTTCTGATACTGGTGGTGGGTGCTGGTGGTGATAGCTGCGGCACATGATGACATTCTCTGTGACATTTCCTGCATCTGTTGATCATGGCAGTGTCTAACATCGGTCCTGGTGGTGGTGGTCCAGGAAGCACACAAAGTCATTCTCTGTTGTGGCAGTGGCTAACATCGGTCCTGGTGGTGGTGGTGGTGGTCCAGGGGGGCACACAAAGTCATTCTCTGTGGTGGAAGAGACTAACATTGGTCCTGGTAGTAGTGGTCCAGGGGGCACACAAAGTCATTCTATGTTGTGGCAGTGGCTAACATCAGTTCTGGTGGTGGTGGTCCAAGGGGGCACAGAAACTCATTCTCTGTTGTGGCAGTGTCTAACATCAGTCCTAGTGCTGTTGGTCCAGGGGGGCACACAAACCCATTCTCTGTGGTGGCAGTGGCTAACATCAGTCCTGGTGGTGGTGGTCCAGAGGTGCACACAAAGTCTGAAAAAAGAAAACATGTATCATACAGCAAATGTCATCGCCTTTTAACAACTTCAGTTAAAACCTGACAGCATTAACCACATCATCATCCTCATAAAGAAAGCTGCCTCACAGTCATCTATGTCTGAAGTCTGACCCTTGAGAAATTCTTTCTCCATTGTGTCATCATCTACATCAGTGGTAGGCCGTTTCATGCTGCCACTGTCAGTGCCAACAGGATGGTCCATTTCTACATCATCAAAACCACCACGACTATGCCAGGGTACGAATACCAAGGTTATACTCAGTGCTGGTATGTGTCTCTCATTCATTTTTATGAATGTTAGCAAACTAACATTTGCAGGAGAGAGGTTTGTCCGACAGTCCCTAACTATTGCACCTGCTGAGCTGAATACCGTCTCAGCACTTACACTGGAGGGTGGGCATGTAAGGTACTTCAGTGCCACTGCAGTCAGCTTTGGCCATTCACTGACCTTTCTGCTCCAGTACAAAAGAGGATCATCAGTTATTGACAGATGCTTGTTTCAGACAAATATGACTCAACCATTCTCTGTGCCTCACTAAGTTCAGTGGTTGATGCATCATCCTGTTTTCCAGAATCATTTATTTCACAAATCCTCACTTGGGACAAAGCCTCCCAAAGTGGGTTGACACCAACCGCTTTGGATGACAGATCACCTGGAACTATATTCCCCTTCCCCTTACAGGATATGCTTCATAGTCCTCCAGGTGTACCTTCAGTCTGATTATGCTGCTGAGGTTTGCTGACCTTGGCACGTGACTTCTGTGCCCCATGAACTGAGTGCACCAGTTGCCCACTGACATTTTTTACCTGTTCAGGCCCTCCCTCCAGTATTGAGGCAATTTCTCGTTTGTATCATGGGTCCAGCATTGTTGCTATGACAAAGTTGTCACAACACTGAATGCTCAAAATGTGATGATTCTGATTGAATACTGTCAGCATATATTTCAGCAACATACTGCTAGCACTGTCTCTGGCAACATCAAGGGCATGCTGTACATTCACCAATGTCTGCCTCAGCATCAACAACAGTGGAATTGATTGGCTAATGGAGGTAGACTCACCACTCAGTGCATGTGTGGCATGTTCAAAAGGTCACAAAATTGTTATTACAGAGTCCATGAGGTGCCACTGTTCAGTCATCATAGACATGGAGACCATGGAACTGTCATGGCTAGTGTGCATCACAAGATATTCTGAGATGGCTTTGTATTGTTCATACAACCTCTCTGCCATGTATGAAGTGGAGCTCCACCAGGTGACAACCTCCAGCTTCAAGCAGTGGTAAGGGAGGCTGATTCGCATCTGCAACTGCCAAAGATGGTCACAGGCCTTTGCAGATCGTGAAAAGTGAGAACAGATATGGCATGCAACTGTCAGCATTTCCTTTACATCAGGGTGCTGCAGAAACCCATGCAACACAAGATTTAAACAATGTGCCATGCATGGAACACAAAAAAAGCCACCACTCTTGATGCATTTTACCACATTTGACCCATTGTCACTCGCTATTAACCCAGCTCTCAGGGACAGGGGGTTCAACAACTTGTCAGTTTCAGTCAGTACCACGTCCAACATGTTTTCGCCAGTGTGTGAACAGGTCACATTGCACATAGCAATTGTTGCATACTATCGAATTCCTGGAAGATTGCTACCACAACACTCCACCTTACTGCACTGATTATTCACACTACCAACATCACAAACAACCCCCGGCACCTGCGCCCAGTGTGCAGTTATACACAAATATGAACTCCCCGCTGTTTTGCCACTTGTCCACATTTCCATACTTAAATGGATGAATTGAGAGGAGGAATGTTGAAGGGCATGTCTTATTGAGTTGGATGCAGTTTGGTACAACTTGGGGACAGTACGGGTCAAAAAGTATGTCCTGGCTGGGACTTTCCATTTTGGACAGGCACGTGCATCAAACTGCTGGAACCCAGCCTTTTCCACAAAGGAGAAGGGCAAAAGATCAATTGCCAACATTTCAGCTACAGCAGCACTAAGTTTACTTGACACTATGATTGTGTGGGTACTTCAGCTTATGTGCAAAAAACACTCTGTAACGTTGGCTGACTTAAACGTTTTACATGAGGTGTGATGACAAATGGTTCTGCTCTGCGAATGGCAGGGGGTAAAGTGTGGGCATTTGATGAAGACTGTTGCACAGGTGATGATGACAAACCCACAAATGCATTTATTTTGCCAGATTTACCAACCAGGGTTGATGTAACAGTTGTACTAGGCATACTGCATTCACCACCACCACCACCACCACCATCAAAACTGCTACTCTCACCAGCACTGGACAACATTTCAAAATCATTATGCTCCTCCACCTCATCATGCCTGTAGTAATCCTCTGCTCTTATTTTCTCACTGGTGTACACATTTAGTTTCCTACTGTATTAAAAAATCATGGAAGGGGATAACATGCTTGTTATGGTTGATGACGAAGGTGAACACCCCACTGTGGTATTAGCTGCCATCTTGTGCTGGGTCCACAGTACCATGTACCTTTTCTTAAGATGCATATGCTGTCCTCCTGTGCCTAGATGGCTCCCCTTTTTACCTCGCCTCACACGCACATGGCAATCCTGGCAGATTGCAACTGACTCATCATTTGCATCTTGCACTAAAAAAAAACAAACAAGGGATTGTGATGTTCATCCCAGAATTCTAAAAGAACTAGGGATAGAACTAGTGACACCACTGACTACCCTCTTTAACAAATCATGGGAGGATGGGGTGGTACCTGAGGACTGGAGGAGGGCAGATGTGATTCCCCTTCACAAAAGTGGGAGCAAGGCAGAATCAGGAAACTACAGACCTGTTAGTTTAACCTCAGTGGTAGGGAAAATGATGGAATCACTTCTGAAGGAAAGAATTGTTGCGTATCTAGAGGCCAGAGGGGCACAGGACCCAAGGCAGCATGGATTCACAGCGGAAGGTCATGCCAGACAAATCTGATAGATTTCTTTGACTGGGTGACCAAAGTAGTAGATCAGGAGGGCTGTGGACATGGCCTACCTAGACTTTAGCAAGGCATTTGACATAGTCCACACAAAAGATTAATATACAAGTTAGCCAGCCTGGGAGTGGGTCCCAAGATGACAGCCTGGGTAAAGAATTGGCTGGAGAATAGGACACAGAGAGTAATAGTAAATGGAGTCCACTCTGAAAAAAGGGGGGTTAGCAGTGGAGTACCACAGGGTTCAGCATTAGGACTGGTCCTCTTCAATGTCTTTATAAGTAACATTGCAGAGGGACTGGAAGGAAAAGTATGTCTCTTTGCAGATGACACAAAGATCTGCAACAGAGTTGATGCACAAGGTGGGGTGGAAAGGATGAGAAGGGACTTGGCAAGGTTAGAGGAATGGTCAAATGTATGGCAGCTTAGATTCAATGCTAAGAAGTGCAAGGTAATGCACCTGGGAAACAAAAACCCAGGGGAAGAGTACACAATGGGGGGTGAGATACTAACAACAACAAAAATGGAAAGGGACCTGGGGGTAGTCATATCAGATGACCTAAAGGTGGGCAAGCAATGTGAGAGGGCAGCAAGGAGGGCTGGGGGGATACTGGGATGCATAGGGAGAGGCATCACCAGCAGAAAACAAGAAGTTATTATCCCTCTGTACAGACAGCTGGTGAGACCACATCTGGAGTACTGCGTGCAGTTCTGGAGACCCAATCTCCGCAAAGACATAGACAGGATGGAAGCTGTCCAGAGGAGGGCAACTAAAATGGTGCAGGGTCTGCACCAGAAGACATATGAAGTGAGACTTAAGGAGCTTAATATGTATAGCCTCGAGGAAAGGAGGGAGAGGGGGGACATGATAGAAACTTTCAAGTACCTCAAGGGAATCAACAAAGTCCAAGAGGGTAGCATCTTTCAAAAAAAGAGGTGTGCAAGAACAAAGGGGCACAATTTGAAGATAGAAGGGGGCAGCTCAGAGGTAATTTAAGGAAGTATTTTTTCACAGAGAGGGTTGTGGATGCATGGAACAGCCTTCCAGAGGAGGTTGTGGAGTCAAAAACAGTGGTGGAATTCAAGCATGCATGGGACAGTCATAAAGCAATTCTAGGGGGGGTAGGAAGAAGTAGGCTGCTGGTTAACTAGGATCTGCAGCTTATCCATCAGGTAGGGAAATGGGTAGACTGGGTGGGCCAAGCGGTCCTTATCTGCCGTCAAATTCTATGTTTCGATGTTACTATGTTTCTACTTTTAACATGTCCATGATGCTGCTTATTAGACTCCGTTCTTTTAAGCCATGAAGTGGGGGGTGTGCTACGTGATTTTTCAGGCAGAACATACTTGGACTGCAACTGACCACCACGACTACCTATCATTATTACTGGGTCATCATCATCATCATCATCATCATCACCATCAAGTGAAACTGGTAAGTCACAAGTTTTTACGGGTTGGGGGTTAATGCAAACAGACCCAGACACAGCCACCTTGAATTTCTTTTTCTCTGGTTCCCATCTGGGGTCAATTACATCATCATCATATTCATCAACATCACCCACATCCAGATCTTCTGCTTGGATGCTGGCATGTGGACTGCATGTTGCAACCACAGCAACATCATCATCATCATCAGATTCATCATCATCATCATCATCAACACCACCATCACCTGATATTTTTTCACCATGCTGTGCATCACTGCATGGAAAATGCATCACCTGAACCTCGGTGGAGGAAATGTCACATTGTAGGCTATCGTTGACATGATTATCAGAATCCTCATGTTCAATTACTGGGAAGTATGACATCATCTACCTGCCACTCACTCACACTGCTTCACACTCTACTGTATTTTTGGACATGGTACACTGGTCAGAATTCGAACTTGAGGCAGTAATACTCATACTACCACCACCAGCAACTGTACTAACACCACTGACTGGGACATCATCTCCTCCAACTATGAAGGAAGCTACTGATTGGGCTGTAAAAAAACACTGCAGGAGAAATACCTTTCCTCACATCAGCAATGCACTTCTGTGTCTGCGTACTACCATGCCCAGAGACAAACTTACCACTGTCTGCAGTACCATGGCGAGAGCCAGCTTTGCTTGCACATCTCTTTGAGGGCGTTTTGGGGGAATCAACAACAATATTATAAACAAATTTAGATTTTGGAATGTTCACTCTGGGTGGGGGGACGCTGGATGTGAAGCCAAAAAAAAAACAACTGTTTCTTCAACAATAGATACAGATGCAAATTCACAAGTGAAAACAACACCTTAACTAACCAGTGGTGCTGAAGTCACAAACAATCCAATCTGGAAATCAATTCCTTTTGTGTATGGGGGGGCACTGACTGGAGATTTTTACAGCAGTGCAAGCAGCAAAACAAAGAAAAGATACCACAATGGCAGTACAAAATCACGCAGCTGCAGTGGATAGCAGGTTCACACTGCTGTGCCTGAAATTGCACTGTGGCACAATAAAAGGTGTATTATTTGATGTCACGCAGCACTGCACACACACACACACAATTTGTCTATAAGTAATGCGTAGCAAATTGAAAAGTTCAGTAATATGCCACATATCATATACAACCTGAAATTATGAACTGCTGCACCACATCCACACAACACACAATCAGCAAGAACATGTCAACAATTACTGACAATATTACTGTGTGTACATTAACACAGCCAGTTATATAACAAAAATATAACCAAAAAACAAAGAACTCCCTATTTTTCCAACTTAAATCTACCTACACCACAGATACACCCCTCCCCAAAGCACACTTTCACTATGTCTTACTACACAGACTCAATGTTGTACATTAACATTCAAAATCCACACACAAACAGAAACACTTGATTATATGAGCACAGGAGGGTTTTCTACAATCGATGAACTAAGTTTGAGCAAAAAATAATTACCCACAAAGGCTTTTTTAACAGCTTTTAGAAGGTTTGAATCACAGACTGCTCTCAGAACACGCTGTCTCCTACAGCTTTCTACACACACTACCCTGAACTGAGGCTGTGCAGATCAATATAGAGCCCATGTAACCTGAAATACCATGAATCACAGCAAAATTCACCTTCTGAGCTTAAAAGCAAGGCGAAGTGAGGCCAAGTGCATTGTTTTCAATGCACTTCACCTTTAAAATTGGTGGAGTAGTGGTCTGGGAAGGCGGAGTAACACAAAGTCATTGTTTTTAATGGACTTTGCATTACCCATCACAATGCGAACTACTCCACTTCGCATAGCGGAGTACTCCACAAATTTTTCTTGGCTCTGTGAATCACTTCATGGAGTGAATTGAGGCCACTTTGCCCATCACTAGTCTGGTGGGACTCCTGGGGACAGGAATGAAACACATCTGGCCTCTCTCTGGGTGCCATTTGAACTTAGGGAGTCTCCTGCACCTAACTACCTTATCATCCTCCCTTCAGTCAAGCTTATGGCACCCCACCACTGCTGACCATTCCAGCTCCTCCAAATCCCAACTTCATGACAGCATCTTGCTGTCATAGCTAACACAGGGAGGTCAGTGAAGGAACAGAGGTAGCACAACTGGGATGCCTCATAGGCTGTTCGTGCCTGCCCTGGACCCTTGCACATCCCAGACTGACTAAAAGGGCCTATCTATGATACTCCCACAAGTCCTTAATTAGAAAGCAGAACTATGTACACTCTCACACTCACATGCAGACCTAATAACACAAATTATCCTATACACTTACTCTAGCATACATTCACTACTAAAACAATTTAAAAAGAACCCCCAAACCCTCAGACACTTTGCACTAAGCCCCCCACAAACCTCCCAGTCTCCCAAAGAACAGATTATGCAGCTAGGAATGAGATTTCCAGCTTCTTTTTCATGAGATCAAACCCCAAGCCACAGAAAGATTATATAAAATCCAATAAGGGTATTATCCAGCAATAAATCATTTCAGTTCAATGCAAAAATAGTCAGTGATGATTAACACAAAATTTCCAAAAGACTGGATTGAGGGGGTGCACTCTCACTCTCCCTCTGACTGCAGTCCCAAGATCAGCTGACAATTAGAGCCCAGGTAGGGAATTTTCACCAGACAAAGCCACTGTAGTGAAAGTGTTCTGTGGCTTCTCTCACTAACCTTGGACACAGTCACAAAGTTCCATGGAGGCCAAAGATAGGAAAAGCAGGGGCACTCACCCAACCCTCAATGTAATGACAAGGAATCCAGTACATCTTGCACCGGCACAGGTCCTGTCAGATGGCAATCCAGTTTTTGAGGAGTCAGAACCCTAAAGATGACCGCAAACAAGCACAGACTGGGATAAAGACTCTGACCATACACAATAGCAGCAATATAGCTCTGCAAGCACCCCTACCAGAGAGTGCTACAGCCCAAAAAAATAACTTTAGCTCAGGTGATCCGAGAAACCATCTGGGATGCCGCTAGTCCTCTGGGTCCCCCAGATAGCAATTCATGTCAATGCAGCAACAGAAACAGATTCTGGGATGACCTCATGTCCAAGAAGAGATTCTTTGGTGTAGAAAGTTACTTTGGCCCAAGATGACCCCGGAATTAGTAAGGGATACCTCTGGTCTTCCACGTCCCTCCATATAGCAGATGCCATTCGATGCATCAGCAAAATTAGTTCTGAGATGACCTCATGCCCCAATGTTCTCCAAAATGGCTGAGATCCACGCTCATTTATCTGATAACTTCATTGTCTCTCCGGTCCTACGTGGAAACCCCTGGGTGAACTCTCTGGTAATATCTCAGTGGGTAAGTGAAAAAACCATGGCTTGGCAAGTCCCTGGCTAAAAACAAACCATCTGGCTCCTATTACTGCCTCACTGTCCCCTCCCTTACTAAGCTCAAAACCCTATGCCTATACCTTACTAATAAAATGTGCTAAAAATGCTGGAAGGGGGCAGCACAATAAACTCAGTCACAAGTCAGATGCGACAAAATTGGGCCCTCCTAGTCCAAATTAATAACCACAAATAAAAGAAAATAGCAAGCAAGCAGGCAAACAAAGAAATGTTGCTCTCTAGTTAGAGAGCATGCAGACAGGAACCCATCATTGCTGCCATCTTGCCTCTTTGCCCAATATATAGCCACAAAGTATATGACATCAGGAAATATCAGATGACCACATGCAAGAAAAGTGCAAATGCTAGAAAGATTTGAATAATACAAAGTGCAAAACAATACAAGATAGTGCAAATGCTAACCTACAATACCAAAGCAAAGGTTGCCAAACTGAATGGAATTCACCAAGAATGGCACAGAATCAAAAAACTAAATGCAGGTACTACAGTGAAATAACTGGAACATCCTGAAAGGAAGTAACTGAGATAGGACCCCCATGCAATTAAGTACAGTTTAAACAGTACTAGAAAATAAAACTGCTGATCTGCAGGTGGTCAGTAATAGCAGAAGAACCCCCTTGCTAAAGAGATCAATCTGTACAAAATTGTGAAATTAATTTTGTCTAACTTAGAAGATTCACCTCTCTTCCCTCTTTACAGATCAGGTGTGGGGTGTGCCTTATTTATTTTATTTATTTATTGAATTTTGTTGACCCAGTAGGCCCACTGAGATTAGAAGTCCCTTTTTCAGGGGCAACCGGGGGATACAGATGGTAACCAACTGAAACTGAACCAGATTTGTCAACCCTAATGCTCACCCCATTGATCAGTAAATAAGCTGAGATGGGTACTGTATATGAGAATGGAGTGAGCGTTACAGTTGACAACTTCAAGGCAAACCCCATGCCTGATTTGTGAAGTGGGATGAGAGGTGAAACCATAATGGTTTTCATGTTGTTGCCAGTGGGGTGTGGATGGGGTGCTAGGGCTGGAAAACCTATCACCCCATTTCCCTACTTTTGTCACTTTAACCCTAACTAGTGCATTAACACAGTTCAATATATTATATAAGTTAAACATGCATTTATTATATATATTACATTGTAAAATTAAACTTGCATACCAGTATATCATTGTTCATTGTAGAGTCCATAAAAACTAAAAAAAGTAAAATAAAACTCAAATGTTTTTGACAGCGGAACAAATTATAAATTACCCCGGCTAACTGCTGAATTCACAGAGTTTGAACACTTCTTTTTTCAATTGGATTTCTGTGTTTATGAAAGCCATTTCGTCAGTGTCTTTCTGTTAGCAGTTTTAGTGATTTTCAGTGTTATTGAATCTTCTGTTTGATACCATTTAGTTTTTGTGTGCAACTCTGTCTTCTGTTTTACGTCACTTAGTCACGAATCATGCCACTTAATGTTTGGGTGCAACCTTGTTCATGGAATCTTCTGTTTCACGTCACTAAGTCACGATTCTCACAAATCACGACACTTAATTTTTGGTTGCATCCCTTTTTGTTTACTGAATCTTCTGTTTCACATCCTTGTTTAAGTGAGCCATTTTGCCAGTGTTTTTCTTCAGCAGTTTTAGTGATTTTCTGAAACTTCTGTTTGATGCCACTTAATTTTGGTTGCAACCCTGTCTTCTGTTTCACATCACTTAGTCACAAACCATGCCACTTCCTTTTGGGGTGCAACCCTGTTCATGGAATCTTCTGTTTCATGTCACTTAGTCACGATTCTCACAAATCATGCAACTTAATTTTTGGTTGCACCCCTCTTTGTTTACTGAATCTTCTGGTCACATCCGTGCTGAAGTGAACCATTTTGTCAGTGTCTTTCTGTAGCAGCTTTACACTTAGACTGCCTTCTTTTGTGCATGAAGTCTCTCACACAAGTAAAATGTTGAATTCCATCTTGTCGGAATATCTTGTTTTTATTACTGGATTTGCAAGCCATTTTTTTCTGGAGGTTAGCCAAAATACCACATGATTTTACAGTGTGACTAAAAAAGAGCCACATATTTTTCTTTGCAGTTCCCACTGGTGTTTCTACACTGTTGTCACTGGACAGGAACACTCATACTAATAGGTTTAATGCATGTGCAAATAAAGCATGGTATGCAAGTAAAACCACCATGTTTGAATGCACTAACAATATCGGCACCATTGTCTAAAACCATAAATCCAGTACTGAGTCCCAGGGGCTCTAACCACTCAGAAATTTTGTCACGCAACTCTTCCCAAATATTGCCAATGGTGTGATGCTTACCAAACATGCTAATGCAAAGAGCTGCGATTCTTTGTCTTCCTTCCTGTACACTACAAATTGTGGTGGTATTTGAAGATGATTGTGATACCCAATGTGCTGTGATGCACATCTCATCAGTGGTTCGAGATCTCGTCCACGTGTCTGTGGTCAGGTGCATGGCACCACATTCACTCTCTTGAAGAGCCAATTTTATTTTACTTTGCTTACATTCATAGTCATACATTTTGGGAACAACAACAGTTGCAAAATAATTACAGCTTGGTATGTTGTAAGTTATGTGGAGCAAAACATTTTAAAAGGGCCCTAAATCATTAATTCGTCACCACAGAAAATGGTTGCATGTCCTTGGCAATAAATTCAGCTATTAACTGATTAATTTTTACTGCTACTTGATTGATGTGATCTACTGTAGGCATAAATTCAGCTACAATATTAACTGATTCATTTTTAGTGTTACTTGATACGATCTACTGTAGGCATGGTCTGCTGTTTAGTTCGTGCAGGGGAGCAAACATATGGGATTGCAATGATGAAGCTGTAGCTTGTACAAATACAAACAGAGGTGAGAAAGAAATAAGTGCTTCAACTGGCACTTCTTTCTCACGTCTGTTTGTATGTGTTTCATAGTTATGCACATCACACTCCTGTGTGATTGTTACAAGTTTGTACAAATACTTTTGTCAGTGAAGTCGAACATGTTTTGTTTTCTGCACTGTCCCTTGGTCTCTTTACTATCACTGTTGTCTGTAGGATTATTTTCATCACAGATATTTTACCCTTGTGCAGGACTACTGTCCAGCCAAATGGTTGATGGTGCTCTCTGCAACTGCTTTTGTACCGATGTTGTCCCAAACTGGCCCCCCATTCCCACCCCCTGCTAACATCCTGATGACAAAAGGTACAGACAGCAAAACATCCATTTTTGGGACTGATATGAAAATAGCTCCACACAACTGAGGTGGAACATTTTGTCATCATGCCAAGAACTGCAGCAATTTTGGTTGCTGATATTTCTGCCCCTGATTCATGCTCACTGTGGCTGCCCCCTGAAGAGTTATTATGATTGCTATTGATTTTGTTTTTCACTTCTAGCTATGGCTAGTGGTGGAACTTACTATAAGTGTTTTTTTTCTCTTTGGGTTCAAGAAACAAGGTGGCATCCTCTGCCTCATCAGTATCAAATTCTGATTCATCACCCTTGGAAGAGCATAACTGGTACATTGTAATCGTGATCTCATCACCATCACTTTTATCTGTAGGATTATTTTCGTCACAGATATTTTTCCCTTGTTCAGGATCTTGTTCTTGTACCTTTACAACATCTTTGTCAGATGCACTGCTTTCTGATGAAGGAGATAGATATGCATGAAGACAAAGAACTTCAGTGCAAAAGCATTGAGGCAAAGGTTACCCCAAAGGACATTGGCCTTAAAGCCAAGTTTCAAAGAAATACAAAATCACACATACCTCCATAATGCAAAGCCCCCTCAGGCAGTGGTCATGATCTAGCCATAGCACCTCTATGGTGCAAGCAGCCTGATCCACCTACCCCCCCCAAAGAGATAGATAAGGTGCCACTTGCCCCCTCAGGCAGCGGTCATGATCCAGCCACAGCACTTCTACGGTGCAAGGAGCCTGATCCACCTACCCCCCCCAAAGAGATAGATGAGGTACGATGCTTGAAAAATTGCCACAATTTCTCTGGGCTGTGTGAATGCTGAACCGGATCATCACTTGCAATTTGCTGTTTTCAATTTCAGCGCCTTCTCAGGGTAGTGCTATTGGCTCCACGCCTGTGTAGAGCTCCCTGATTGGCTGGTCTCACTCACCTGAGACAGGAGCACCCGAGACATGTGGCTGAATGTAAGCCGGCATCCCTGTACTCGGCTTCTAATTTATATATTTTAATTAAGCCTGTTCTGCTCGGCCTGTGTAAAGTAACTTACCATTCCCCACCTGCTGCAGTTTCTCTCCAACTGTATGTGCACTGATTCAGTGTTAGATCTGCAAGCTTCCCCTTGATTTTTCGTCCCACACCCTTCCCCCTCCCAGGCCTCCTTTAAATGCACAAAGTCTCCGCCCACTTCTATCTGATGTTTCAATTTATTGGTTACTTACTGTCAACCACTGCAATTCCTCCCATCCCCTTTTTACAACTAAGCTTTCTAGCAGCTTTATTTCATTCTGTCTTGCTGAGGCACACCATTTTGGTACTTTAGGTTTGCTTATTGCTGACTAGCATATCCTGGCTTGCTGACTAGCATATCCTGTCTTGCTAAGGCACAGTTTTACTTGAAAATTGTACTACAAATTACTGAACTGTAACTGATTTGCCGAAAAACTGTGTTTTTGTCTAAAAATGTTTCCAGCAACCAAGTGTTACAGCCCCTTCGTGACTTTGTAGCTCTCTCCAGACTGCAAGGCGCCAAGGAAATTGTAGGCTTTTCAGTTGCTAATTGAGCTGTTTTCACTCAGACTGCTAGCCTTTGTGTTGCCCCACTATTAATTTGAGCTCCTCTCTCCTTTCTCTAGCCAAAAACCCACTAGGGATCCCAGCTCAGACACCCTTCGTGTAGACCGCGGACACAGAGCGTTCGGCGCTTCTGAAGCCGCCGCCCAAGACCTCCTCAATGGACTCCACTGCTTAAGAGGTACGGCAAAGCTGCAATTTTTCAACCACCCATTCATCCCTCCTCCTGTGTGCTATTATATAGATCCGTTAGCACTGCCCACTCCCATCCCTGATGAATCTCCTGCCTTTTCTTTCTTACTAAAACAATTTATTACTGCCAGGGTTCCACCAGGGGAATCCTGTAACCAGCAGCTAGCGAGCTACCCTTGTTATCAAAATTCCCTCATTTACCCAACAACTGCAATTATGGCAGCCTCATGGCAATTCCTCCTCCTGACTGCACTGTGTATCATACCCCTTACTGGCTTATTATCTGAAAAATTTGAGACTGGGGGTACATCACATCCTCATCCTGAAGACTGCTCACCCAATCTGACTCTACACATCACATGTTATGCCAAGGCTCCTTGCCAACTGATCCAGGTGGACTACCTTCCTTGAAGAGCAACTATTGCAGGTCTGTCTACACCTCCTTCGTTATCTCTAATTAATTTGAGTTACTCCTACTGGTGTTACAAAGCCAGAGTATTAGCCTCAGTGTCCTTAGGCTTGCATAAATTAAAAAACAAAGCTTGGCACCACAGTTCCTCCTCCATGCCAAGCCAGAAAAAGCCTCAAGCTCATTGCTTTTCACTTGAATCCCTGAAAAAATTGCTACTCCTCCTCTTACTCTGCTCTGGCAATGTCGAGCTTAATCCAGGGCCATAAATAAACTTACCTCCCCTTCTGAGTCACTATCTCTTAAAGTTATTAGTTTTATGCACATTAACGTGTGCAGCCTGCTGAAAAAATTCACCCTTATCCAGGCTTGGACCACCCATACAATGCCAGATGTGCTTGTTATCTCAGAATCCTGGCTTTGGCCCTCTATGCCAAATAGCATGATTAATATACCTAACTACCAGATCTTTAGACGTGATAGGCAATCCAGAGGAGGTGGGGGTCGCCATCTACATCAAAGATGGATTTGTGGCACCAACACTTAATTCTAACTCACTGGTAGTGGGATTTGAGTGTCTGGACATAAAAATTGACCTATCCCCATCTTTAGCACTCTGAGTCATCGGATGCTATTGACCACCATCTGCCGGTACTCAGTTCTTGCCCTATCTTACAACTATCTTGGACACTAGCCCCCTGGAAACAATTATCCTCAGGGATCTAAACTACGATTGGCTGTCAGAAGCCGGTCACCTGCTTAAATCTTTCTGCAACTTCCTTGGTTTCACCCTACTCAACGAAGATCCCACCCATATCAACAAATAGAATACAGCCAAAAGTACCCTTCAGGATGTTCTGCTTGTGAATAAACCATTTCCTTCTCCCACGTTGGAACCTTTGACACAGATATTAGCGACCATTGACTAATAGCTGGAGTTTGGGCAGCCAACAAGGTGCCAGCTATGGCCAAATTCTCCACCAAAAGGCCAACCAGATCATTCGACCCAAAGGCATACCTACTTGACCTAAAAAACTCCGCCTTGTGGAAGAGTTTTTACCTTTCTAAAACAGTGGAAATTGCATATTCTATACTACATGAAATCATTACCTACACCATGACTCTACATGAGCCTCTGTCAAAAATACACATAAAGGCTAGGAAATGCCGTTGGTTCACTCAGGATCTCAAGGCTGCACTTCTGTCCAAGGATAAACTCTGGAAAACTGCCCACAAATCCCAAAAAGAGGAAGACTGGTGCATCTTTAGAACAGCCAGAAATCACTGCGCTAAATTGATTAGGGAAGCTAAAGCCTCCTATTACCAAGCTGAATTAGATACTGCAGCCAATTGTCCTTCCAAATTCTGGGCCACAATCAAAGAAATGGTGGGAGCCATGTCACAAAATATACTCCCTACTAAAATTACCTCTGACAATACAGTAATCAATGACAAAAAAGACAACTGCAGGCATTCAACATGCACTTCACCACAGCAGGCTTAGCCTTCAATAACTTGCCTGCATGCAGTCTGCATACCCAACTTGGCATGACCCCACCAAATGTTGGCTCTGTTAGTCAACATTTCTCATTCTCATCGGTTTCCTTCAAGGAAGTGGAAGACTTGATTCTCCACCTGTACACTAAGAAAAGTGCCGGCGCAGATGCACTTAAACCATACTTCCTAAAGATAGCATGCCACGTATTGGCAGTGCCTATTACTCATTTATCCAACCTGTCCCTAACACAAGGTACCTTCCCTCAAATATGGAAGATCGCACACATTATCCTGCTTTTTAAATCTAGAGACCCTTGTGACCTTAATAAATATAGGCCAATTTCTCTCCTACCCATACCCTTGAAGCTACTGGAAAAAATAGTAAATGGGCAACTAAGATCCTTCATCGACAGAGAAAAATTACTAAATCCCCTTCAATTCGGATTCAGAGCCAACCACAATACAGTCTCGGCATTAGCTAAAGTAACCAATGACTGGAACTGGAGTTGGAGCATGAAAAGTCAGTATGTGCTGTGTTTCTTGACCTCAGCAAAGCATTCGACAAAGTCGATCACGACCTGCTCCTCGACTCATTAAAAAACACTAGGATTGGATGCTACTTCTCTAAACTGGTTCTCTGAATATCTGACAGACAGATACCAGCAGGTGAAAGCAGATGGCAAACTATCTGCCCTAAAACTCTTACAAAGAGGTGTCCCTCAAGGATCCATATTAGGTCCCCTCCTCTTCGCAGTGTATATCAACAACATTGATGAGGGAATCAAAGATTCAAGTATTCACTTATTCACGGATGACACAGTGCTGTTCTTGAGTCGTTCCACACCAAAAGAAGCTTGTACTGACCTACAAAAAGATTTCAACCTCCTGCAACTCCAACTAATCAATAAAAAAACTGCTATTAAACGCTAAGAAGACTAAAGCTATGTTATTTTCCCCTGCAAACTACACAAGCGCTTCTGACTCCCTCCCCCCAATAACCACGATGCTGGGAGAGTGCTTAGAGTACATTCTGAAATTCAGATGTCTTGGGGTCTGGATCGATTGCAAACTGTCCTTCACTGACCACCTGGAAGACTTGCTGAAAAAATTAAGGCAAAGACTTGGCCTTTTTTACAGGATAAGATGACTTCTTACAGCAGACGCCGTCCAAGCCACGTTCCTGTCCTTAATTGACTGTGCAGGCTTCATATACAGTAGCTGTGTGGCTTCCTATCTTGGAAAATTAGATACGCTCTACCACAGAGCTATACGCTTCATCACTGACCTCCCCTTCTCTACCCATCATTGCACACTATATGCTGCCATGGGCTGGACCTCACTTCACTATAAGTGCAACTTTAATGCAGCATTCTGGACACTTATAGCACTCATCAGTGGCAAACTCCCTCAATACATCATTGACTGTCTGTCTCCTATTGTGCCCAGGAATTATTCCATTAGAAGCTGCTCACAACTCCTGCTTTATATACCCAGGGCACTCACATGAGTTGGGAGAGCCACCTTTGGATTCACACTCCATCAATATGGAATAAAACCCAAAAAATTCTTAATCTGAAAACCCCAGTAAGTTTCCTTTTGTTCAAAAGGCTTTACCATGATGGCATTAAGGAAATTTGCAACTGCTTTACTAGACACTAACTAACCTCTGTCCCTCAAACAGCGGCCCACAAACGGTGGCTCCCCAGCTGAAATGTGTGCCTCTGCCTCTAGCATGCCCACCAACAGACCCACAGAATTTATTGCCAAACTCCCATATCTTATTCATTGATGCTCTGAATAGCAGCAGCCTGATTCTAGCACATGCTACCACACTTGGGAATAATTATCATCTTTCACCCCAAAAAATATTTGGTCCCTCATCCATCCAACATCTCCCTCTGCCCCAACCTCCAGGACCCTCCCAGTTATGCCCCTGCTATTATAGTCCTCCTCTTGCACTTAGTACAATGACAGCTTTTCTCCTCCATATGTCGCCACATTTTGGGGCAAAAATCACCTTGTCGCCTCTCCTACAGTCCTCCACCCTCCCAATCCCTCACTCTGCTCTAACAATTGGATCCTCTTCACTTGCACCCCTATTCCCCACCTCTCCCTACATTATGCACTTGATTGCTTCTATCTGGTATGCCTACCCTGTCCCTAACATTTCCCACTACAAAATGCACAGTTTTGGGGCTTGGATCCAGCACACGTTCATTATCCATGACTCCTTGTAGTTCTATGTTCAATGTATATTACCTGTAAATGTGCATTTGTACTATAATAGCAGCTATTTTTACTGTTTGTACTATTGTAACTTGTTTTTCTGTATTATTACTGTAGGACCGCAGGTCCGCCTTGTAAATGAGCTTGCTCAATGGTGCCCGCCTGGATAAATAAAGATATTGATTGAATTGTATTTGAATGGCACTACCTTTTGTTGAACCTATTGCTATGTTCTGGTGGAAGTATTTTGTTACATGTGATGGTTATATGTTATTATGTTATTATTACTACTATGTAATTGTTATGTACGTTCACTGAACCAGTTCTGTTTTCACCCTGTTGACAATTGTTTTGCCACAGGTCCATCTTGTAAATGAGCTTGTCTCAATGATGTTCCACCTGGCAAAATAAAGATTTTGATCGATTGATTGATTGATGTATATGTAAATCACCATGAAATGTTAAGCTGGTTCAGCTTTAAGCAGGAATGCATGGTGCCAAATGGCCTCTCACACAATCTGCAAAGGGTGAAAACAGAAAACACAGAAATGTTTTTCGTCCTACCCAGGATTTATCTTTGTGCCTCATCTGTACGATACCCCAGGGGAAATTAACCTGCCCTGCACTGGTCATTGTGAGCCCCCCCACCAAAACCAAAAAAAACAAACAACATAAACAACTTCAGATATGCATGAGTGGCATATCATGGAGTGCCATGTCTAATGGTGCTAGACAAAGTTTTTTCCTTAATCATTGACTTTTTAGGTCTGACTGTTTTAGCTACCTGTGTTTGTGTTTTATCAGATTTGTCTGGCAATGCTGAAAGTGCTGCATTACTTTGATCAGGGAATTCACCAACATTCTTTTCTTTTTCTGTTTGTGTTGGTTCATTTTCCTTAATTGTATTAATTATATATGCAACAGTAAATTTTCTTTTTTTTTTCTAAATTTCTTTTGGAGAACTATTTCTATTGTTACATGTACCAATTTCAGCCATATTGCTGGTGCTGGCCACAAATTCCATAACAGATTCTGATTTTGCATCCATTTTTTGGTATCCAGCTTAATTACTTTTAGTTAGTAGTATTAGTTCAGACGCAGAGATGGGCAGCACAGAGTCTGAGACATGACACCCCCATCTTAAAATATGTGAAGCACTATGACCTAGCAGTAAATCAGTCACAGGGATAGGCAACACAGAGTCGAATAAGTGAAACTCTTCTTCAAAATGTAGTTTGGTACTATGACCTAATAGTAGTTGAGGCACAGAGATGGGCAACACAGAGTCTGAGACTTGAGTGACACCACCCCTTTCAAAATCTATATAGCACTCTGGGTGATACAGAGGACTGGCAAGAACAATAGTCAATCAAACAAAAAAGAGCCTAATTGGTTGTTTCCCTTAAATGCCCCAGTAGCGTGAGTGTTGCCTTTCATACAGTTTGTTGGTTATGAGGGGACAGGGAGTATTCCATAAGAGACTGGAAAAAAAATGTTATTTTTTCTTAATTTCTGGCTACCCTGTCCTGGTCTCTGTGTTTAGTGATTCACTACTGCAGTACTCATGACTGTTGTATATTTAGTTGTTTTTTTTTGGTTTTTTTTTATTGCTGTTGGCTCTTTGCTGATCAAACAAGATGATTATACAGACATTTTTTTAAAGGTTACATTTTATTTTTTTTAACACAAGGATCTAAGAAATAATACTGATGCATTTATCATAGCCAAATAGACTAGAATAGCTGTACAATTCAGGAGGATGGGATGAACCTTTAGGGAGAGTAGTAATTTGGGGGGTCGGGAGTTGGCATAAGTTAATTTTCATTGTAGAGTTATTCTAGTCTATTTGACTATGAGAAATGCATCACTATTATTTCTTAGATCCCTGTGTTTAAAAAAATAAAATGTAACCTTTTTAAAAAAAATGTCTGTATATTCATGCTGTTTGGTCAGCAAACAGCCAACAGCAATAAAAAATCTAAATATATAACGGTCATGATTACTGCAGTAGTGAATCAGCGGAAAAAGTCAAGAAAAGACTTGAAGCCCTAAAGGTCGACTTGGGGACCAGATGGGATTTACTTCAGGGTACTTAGAGAACTCGGGGATGTCTTATCTGCCCCACTGACAAAATTGTTCAACAGTTCACTGCAAAAAAGAGTAGTTCCAGTGGAGAAGGACTAACATGATTCCTCTTTATAAAAGCGGCAGCAGGAAGGAGGCCAGCAACTAAATGCCAGTTAGTCTCACTTCAGTGGTGGTGAAATTAATGGAAACTATACTGTAAGAAAGGCTGGTAGAATGTCTTCAATTGAATGGCCTGCAAGACCAAAGACAGCACAGACTCATTGGGGGGGGGGGGTTATGCCAGCTTACTCTACCAGATTTCTTTAAAAAGGTGACCAGGGAAGATGATCAGGGGAGGGCAGTGGGTGGGACGTTGACACAGTGCTGCACATGAGGCTGATTAGGAAGTTGATCAGCTTGGGGTGGGATCCAAAGTGATAAACTGAGTTAGAAACTGGTTAACAGATAGGGGACAGAGGATGGTTACTAATGGCCGTCACTTTAAGGAGGGGAGACTGACCAGTTGGGTATCACAGTGCTCAGTACTTGGATGCAGTCCTCTTCAATATCTTCATAGGGGACATTGCAGAAGTATTGAGAGGGAAGGGATGCCTTTTTTGCCAATGACACCAAAATCTACAAGAGATGGACGCTCAAGTGGATGTAGAAAAATGTGGAGGGAGTTTGATAAACATAGAAACATAGAAGATGACGGCAGATACGGACCACGAGGCCCATCCAGTCTGCCCAAACAAGAGGACTGGTCAAAAACATGGCAGCAGGGGTTCAGAGCCAAAAAGTACAAAATCATGCACCTAGGCCATCTGAATCCTGTAACTGAGAATAGGATGGTGGGAAGGTACTAACATTCATTAGATAAAAAGGGACCTCGGGGTTATAATACCTGAGGACCTCAAAGTGGTAGGGTAATGTGATATGGCAGAGGGTAGGATTAGCAGAATGCTGAAATGCATAGAAAGGGGTATCTCCAACAGGAGGAAGGAGGTGGCATACAGTTCTATAACATCACTGGTGCACCAAACCTAGAATATTGAGTTAAGTTTTAGAAACTGCATCTCAGAAAGGACAAAGGGTGAGCAGGCCCATTGGCACTGAGGGCTGAGGAGTTGTACACCTTACCTCGCATCACACCAGTGACTTGGGTTCCGGAACAGACTCAGGTCATCAGACAACCAGCACGGGGGTGGGGAGCTGGATTGCACAGCTCCCAGGGAAGACCCTGTCGCCCTTCGTAGTGCCACTGCCCCTGGATGGAGGACCATGGGCAGTGCAGATGAATGGATGGCAAAGCAGTGGGAGGGTGTCCCAGTACAGCAGTGTGTGCGTGCCTCCATACACATGTGCACGGCTGGGAGAAGGGTCTGGGAGAAAACGGGATACAAACTTGGACAAAAAAATCTAAAAATAAAAAAAAGAAAAGAAAGGATGAATGTGGTCCAGAGGAGAGCATCTAAAGTTGGGAAGGGTTTGCACAAGAAGCCCTTCGAGGAAAAAGGGGGGAGATCTTAACATGTACACCCTAGAAGAGAAGATAGAGGCAGGTGACATGATAGAAACTTACAAGTACCTAAAAAGGGGTGAACAGGATGCAAGAGGGGGAGTCTCTTTCTAATGAGAGGAAGGAACTGGACCAGGTGAGGGCAATGAAGCTTGAGGGAGGAAATATTTCTTCACTGAAAGGGTGGTAAATGCTTGGAATAGACTGTCAGTGAAAGTGGTGGATTCTGGAAGAGCGGGGGCTTCAAGCATGCATGGGATAGACATAAAGATATATTAGGTAGGATACAGAGTCAAGAGAGGGTAGCCAGAGACCAGATAGGGTCTGCGAGAATGAATACACAGGGAACATCTGGGCAGACTGGATGGGCAAAGTGGTCTGTTTCTGATATCAAATTCTGTTTTTCTATGTTGGACATGTGAATAATCTAATAGATATTTTGTTTATTTGTAGCAACTTAAGGTTGAGAAAGGATAGGAAGTCAAACACAGAAACAAAGAATTTGACGGCAGATGAGGACCTATTGGCCCACCCTGTCTGCCAATTTCTCTGTACCTACACTATTACCACTGAATCAATTTGTGAAAATGTGTTAATGTTGATTGTTGTAGTGTAATACATTTCTGCACTGTACTGTGAACCCTTGACTGATTGATCAATTCTTGATTGCTGCAGTGTATGTCCTGGGTCTCTCTGCAAGCATAGATCCATCATCCATTGTTTATGATCTCATTTAATTTTTATGTCATTAACCCATACTTCTGTTTTGATGTTATGTATCACTTTTTCTGTTACCACTGTACTCACTGTATTTTATATGCCTACTGTATTCTAACCTGTGCTTATTGTTTATTTCACTGTATGGCCCAGGTCACAGATGAAAATGGTCCTTTGGATCAGTTTGCTTACCCGATTACCAAAAACATAAATAAATAAATAAATAAATAAATAAGAATGTGCCCAATCTATAGCTCTTTTTCCCTCCCCAATTTCTTTCCACTGTGAGTCCCTTGTGCTTATCCCATACATTCTTGAACCTCACCACTGTTTCCACCCCCTACGACCTCCATTGGAAGACTGTTCCAGGAATCCACCACTCTTTCTGTGAAGAAGTACTTCCTCAAATTTTTCTGGAATCTACACCCCCCAGCTTCATAGCATTTCCCCAAGTTCTTGAGCTCCTTTTCTTCTGAAAAACACTCCCCTCCTGTATCATATTTACCCTCATGAGGTATTTAAAGGTCTCTATCATAGCCCCCTCCTCTTTTCCAGGGTGTACAGTACATACTTAGGTCTTTTAGTCTATCCTCATAGGGCTTTTGATGCAGACCCTGCACAATTTTATTTGCCCTCTTCTGGACCACCTCCACTCTGTCAATATCCTTCAGGAGATGTGGTCCCCAGAATGGGACATAATACTCTAGGTGGAGTCTTACCAGTGATCTATACAGATGCAACACCACCTCCCTCTTTCTGCTGGTGATACCCCTCTCTATGCACCACAGCATCCCACTTTCCCTACCTACTGCCTTGTCACACTGCCTGGCCACCTCTGGGTCATCTGACATGATTACTCCTGTAGGTTCCTTTCATGCTCAGTGGCTGTAAATACCCCTTCACCCATTTTGTACTCTGCTCCTGGGTTTCTGTGCCCTAAGTGCATTATTTTGTACTTTTTTAAATTGAAATCTAGCTGCTATATCCTTAACCATTCCTTTAGGTTTCTGAGGCCTCTGCTCATCCATTCCACCCCCTAGCATGTCCATCCTTTCGCAGGTTTTGGTATCATCTGCATAGAGGTGAACTTCACTCCCAGCTACTCTGCAATGTCACTTATAAAGATATTAAAGAGGACTAGTCCCTGCACTGATCCCTGAGGCACCCAACTGGTCACCCTCCCTTCCTCGAGGCGAACTCCATTTACCACCACAATCTATCACCTATCCCCTAACCAATTTCTCATCCGATTTACCACCTTTGGACCCACTCCTATACTACCCAACTTGCTTACTAGTCTCCTATGTGGAATGGTGTCAAACGCCTAACTGAAATCTAGGTAGGCCATGTCCACTGCTACACCCTGATCTAGTTCCTTGGTCACCCAGTCAAAGAAATCTATCAGATTCATTTGACATGACCTCCCCCCTCTGAAACCATGCTGCCTCAGGTTTTGTAACCCACTGGATTCAAGATATTCCATAATCCTTTCCGTCAGCAGTTATTCCATTAACTTTCCCCCACCAGCATCAGGCTAATTAACCTACAATTGCCAGCCTCCTCCCTGCTACCACTTTTATGTAGTGGGAATGAATCTGCCCTCCTCCAGTCCTCCGGAACCACTCTTGTTTCCAGTGAGCTGTTAAATAGAACTGTTAGGGATGTAGCCAGTATTTTCATGAGCTCCCTCAGTACCTTTTGATGCACCCCATCTGGCCCCATTCCTGTGTCCACCTTCAGATTAGCAAGTTCCTTCAGGATTATTTCTCCAAAAAAAGTACTAGTGTCCACCTCCCTCCATCTAAAGCTTGTCTTATTTTTTGTGGCCCCTATCCTTCTCCTTCCTCTGTGAACACTGAACAAAAGTATTTCTTCAGTATGTCTGCCTTTACTGGTCCCTTTTTACACAGTCCCCCCTGCCCTTTTTAACCTTACAATCCCACCCTGTCTTCTTCTTTTCACTTACAGTACATATCTAACAAATGTCTTGTCCCCTTTCCTTACTTTCTGGGCTATTGTCTGCTCAGCTTGCACATTTGCACTCCTTACCAGTTTCCCTGCTTCTCTCTGTTTCCCCTGATACACCTCCCAATCCTTCACCCTCTGAATCTCCTTGTACTTTCTGAATGCTACTCTTTTAGCTTTTACCTCTTTCAAGAACCATAGTGGTCTATTTTTCCCCTTGTTTTGCTCACTTGTTTGATGCAAAGGTTTGTTGCCTTTACTATGCTACCTTTTATCTTTCTCCACTGTTCCTCCACCATCTCCCTCTGCTGGGTCATCCGTGAGGCATTCACCCATCTTTTTAAAAACTGCCCTTATTAAGTCCAGGACTCTTACCCTTGTGTGGTTTGATTCCTCTGCCATTCTTATATTGAACCTCACTGTAAGATGACCATTGGTCCTCAAGTGGCCTCCCACCTTGAAGTCTGAAACACTGTCCCTTTTAGTGATTACCAGGTCCAGTATTACCCTATCATGAGGGGTTCACTGTCTAGTTGCCTGAGGAATTCCCCCTGCAGAGAGTCCACAATGTCCTTGCTTCCAGCTGAAGCCACTACTTGGAGGCTTCAATCCACATCAGGCAGGTTGAAGTCCCCCACCAGCAGTACTTCCCCCTTTTCTGCCATCTTGCTGATGGCTTGAACCAGTACCTTATCTAACTCCTCCCCCTGTGCTGCAAGTCTGTAGATCACGCCAGTGTGAATAGTGGTTCCATTCCCCGTGTTCAGTGTGAGCCACAGTACATCTGCCTCTCCCAGTATTCCCTATATCTCTGTTGCTTTTATGCTTTCCCTCAAATAAAGCACCAAACCACTTCCCCTGTTTCCCACCCAGTCCCTCCTGTATAGAGTATAGCCCAGTATGAGCATGTCCCACTCATGGTTTTCAGTGCTCCATGACTCAATAATGGCCACAGTATTCAGGTTGATCTCTTCCATAATGGCCTTTAAGTCCAGAATCTTACTTCCTAGACTTCTAGCATTCGCACACATGGCCTTCCAGATTTTGTTTCCACTCTGCTCGTTGCTCTCCTTTATTGCTTTTTCCCTCCCAGGGTGTCAGAGTGCCTCAGGTAATAGCACATCTGCCTCTGGATTAGAAGGTTGTGGGTTCTTGTCCCACATTGGGATTGGACTTGCACCTAAAATGCTGGCAGATGAGTGCAATATTGGGGGGTGCTGTACAGCTGGGGTGTGCTGTCCTTTGGATGAGACTTTAAACTGAAGTCCCTTCTACCCATCTTAGTGCTGTCCTGGTGGATGTCCAGGTGAAAGTAAAAGAACCCAGAGCATTCTTCGCCAAGAGAAGGGAACATTCCTTCCAAATGGATAAAGGCCATCACCCCTGTATAGGCCCTTATCCTCCAATGTGAGTCCTCACACTGCAATTTGAACCAATTCCTTCCTCTCTGTACCATTCCTTCAGCAATGAGTTGAAGTTCCCGGTGCACAGATCCCTCTCCTGTCCCCTGTAGTAGACAGGCAGCACCTCAGCAAAAGCCACCGAGTGAGCTACTTGTCTAAGATCCCTCCCCAGCTCTCTGAACTCCCCCTGCACTATCCCAGATGGATCCTTGACTTTTGCAGTTAGGCAGTACTCCCAGTGGTTCTGAAACATCTCTCTGAAACAACCGATGCTGAAGGTTCTTCACAAAAATACAAAGACACTTTTGCCAATTCAGACCAAATGCCTTGTCTGTCTTGCCAGCATCTGATTAGATCACCATTACTGGTAGACAGTGACTCTGTTTGATAGGCTTGCATCATCTACTAGAGGTGGGCAAAGTTGTGATTTCCATCTAACCCAAACAGCCACAAAATATCACAACTTTTGCCTGAAGTTTCTGAACTTCTGCCTGTGGTGGATCAGAAATCTTCTGAAAATGTTAGGGTGAATTTTCACCCTATCCTCCTTGGAGATACTTTAGAGAAAGATAAATTAATTTCCTGATGGCTAGTGGTCCCTCCTACCACCCAATCACTGGCCGCAGACTTAAAAAAAAAATTGGTGTCTAGTGCCCCCCCGCAAGTCGCTGATCATCACCCAATTTATAATAAATTATATTTAAAAATTTGAACAAGCACATGCCCGTTCATTGACAGCTTAGTGGGTGGCCAGATGTGGAGAAGAGAGGAGAGATGTGCCAGTCACCTGCTTGAGTTTGGGATGGGGGATGGGGTTGTGAGACACTGCCTGCCAGGGTGGTGGAGGCTGGGGGTGCACTAGACCGCCAGGGAACAAAATTGTAATTCACAGACTGGGGATAAGGGAATGGGAAGGGGGAGTTCACTAGACCACCAGGGAGAATTTTTTTTTCTATACAGGGGATCGGGATGGGGGGTTACACTGGACACCAGGACATGATGTTCTGGTTGGGTGGGTGATCAGGTGGCAGGAGGGACCGATAGCCACTAGAAATTGTTTTAAAAATATGGGGGGTGATTGGATGGGGAGGGACCCTAGCTACCAGTGAATTAATCTATTATACATCAGGCAGTGATTGGCGACTGGCAGAGGAGGGGCACAAGACACCAGATATTTTTCTTTTGGTATGCAGCTGATGATCGGTTGGGGGGAGGGACTGCTACCCACCAGGAAATTAATTTATTATACAGCAGGCATAATTTACTGAAGAGTGCAGGGTAGGCAGAATTTCTGAGAAAGTTTGGAAATGGATTTCCGAACTTTCATGGAAGCATAAGTCTGACTTTTGCTTCAATTCCACCAGCGAAGGTTTTTTTTTCATAAACCTCTATGATGTACTCTAGTAGCAAGCCTGAATCTTCCTTCAAAGTGTCCAGGCATTGATGGTATTCAGTATCCAGACACTACCAAATGTCCTTGCTTGTCTCAGAATCATCACTATCAAAGTCTTCAATGTCATCTTACTTACACCTAGCTCTGGCACCAGAAGAAGTTACTGGAAGAGGAGGAGCAGTTTCACTATATGCTGGTTTGTGTACAGTCCTTCTTATTTCTTCAAGCTGTCTTCACTAATCTAGTACACATATGTGCAACAGTTTCTGTTTGAAATAATCCTTACTGCCAGTGAGAAAGAACAGATCTGTATATCTGAGACAAAGCGGCATCATCATACCAAATTGTATCCCTGCTCTAATGCTATCAAACTTGTCTGCAAGTTGTGTATAAAACATCTCTGTCATATTTAATGTGTAATGAATCCTGCTGCTGCTGCAATGACTCTCCTGATGCATTGTTGCCACAGTATCCTACACCACCACCATTACTGTAATCATCACAATAATTATAACCAGTGTTATTGGCCTGGTTACTTTTACCATCAGCCTTACTTAGTTTGCAAAAGAAGATAATGTAGATTACATTGTGTGGTATTCACATAGACTCACCATGAGAAAGACCATCCTAACGGTTGCTGATGTGAGAACTGGATTTGAATGTATGACATAATGTATGACTTGCACTGTGTGAGTACAGGAATGCTCCCGGGCCATTGGGGGTTGGCTGAGAAGGGAAAGGATTGAGCATCTGAAAAACTGCTCTCCTTTCTCTGGGGAGGGTTTGGGGTTTCTATCGCTCTGTGGCAGCACCCAATAGAAATCAGGGGTACTGCAGGAGCAGTGAAATTAGGGGTGCGGTACGGTGGACAGCGGCACTCAGTCCCTGGATGTCATTGCACGTCTGTACTTCAGGGGAAGAAAATTGGAGGATAATGGCAGTCAGCTGGGCAACTTGATAGCCAGACCTTTCACCCAGTGGGCCTGTCATGGAATCGCACTCTGGCATTAGATCCCAGCCAGAGAGAGGGTGTGGAGTCCCCTCCACAGGTATGTAGTGTGCTAGCTGGATCCGAGTGAGTCTGCGGGCTGGAAGGGGAGAGAGGACGGTGGATGGATGCAGTCAGGCCTAGTTATGAGGAGCAAGAAATAAAGATATATAAAAAATAACAAAAAACAGGAGAGAGCCAGAAGTGGTACAAACAGAAACAGAGAGAGCCCATCAGCTCAATTGAACAGGCCTAAATATGGGAAGTGTTGGTGCAAGCTTGAGCCAAACAAATATCCCGTGTATGGACAAATTTGCAGGCAGTGTAAGAGAAAAAATAATTTTGCTAAAATGTGTCATACAGTTAAAGGCAATGAAGTCCACATAGTCAAAGAAGAATCTGATAGTGAGAGTGAAAGTACCTTCAGTGTTGACACATTAACTACCTACACGATTGTGACTGACTGGAAATTGAGTTTGAACATAAATGGCAAAGTTATGACTTTTAAGTTGGATACAGGAGTGCAATGCAATGTTATGCGTTGGCAAATACACAAAACATTGTCTAGAGCTCCTTCGCAATAATTGAAAGTAAGAATGATTTTCTATTCGGGACATAAACTAAATGTGTGATGCAAAGCTGTTTTACTAGTCTGTTTTAAGACTCAGTATTACCTCGTCCGTTTCAAGTGGTTAATGCAAATGTGACCACTGTTTTGGGCTTGCCTACCTGCCTGGAAATGAAACTAATAAAGAAATTGTTTTCAGTGAATACTGAAAGTGAGATGTCAGAAAACACTGCTGAAGAAATATTGTGTGAGTTTGCAGATGTCTTTGAGGAGGTAGGCTGCTTGGATGGAGAACATCAACATTAAAATAGTTAAATCTGTGAGTCTTGGGATCCACCCTCCTCAGAAAATAACTCCTGCCTTGAGAGATAAATTGAAAATTGAATTAGAGAAAATGGAAATGAAGAGAGTCGCTGAGAAAGTTGAGAATCAGAGGGGCTGGATTAATTCAGTGGTCATCATAAAAAAGCCAAATAAAGTAAGAATTTATTTAGACCCCAGAGTCATAAACAAGGCTATTAAAAGAGAACATTATCCAATGAAAACAGTTGAGGAGGTTGCAACTAATTTGGCTGGAGCTAAAGTTTTCTTGGAGCTTGATGCAGGACATGCCTTTTAGTAAATTAAGCTGGATGAGTCAAGTTCAGAACTGGTGACTTTCAATACTCTATTTGGGCACTATAAATTCAGATATTTTCCATTTGGTATTTGTTCTGCACCAGGGGTTTTCCAGAGAAAGATCTCCCAGTTCTATGAGGAGCTCAAAGGCACTGAAGTCATTATTGAAGACATTTTAATTTGGGACTCCAACACAGAAGAGCACAATGAGAGACTGAGAAAGGTTTTACAGTGAGCTCGGGACAAACATTCATATCTCTCAACCTTTTGTCATGCAAATGAGGGACACAAGCACTTAAAATGAGGGACAGTGTGGGACACTGACAGTTATAATAAGGGACACATCTTCAAACATGTAGATATAAGCTCAGAACACTGTGGAAGCCATTGTCTTTATTTCTACAAAGTTTCTTTTTGATTTAACATGTTAGAATATTATGAATTTTTGCTTGTAATTATGAATCTTCAGCACATTCGATATGTAGGCAGCACCTTTTCAATGAGGGATGCAAGAGGGACAGAGCAATTTTGAGGGGTAAAGTCAGGGATGTCCCTGATAAACTGGGATAGCTGAGAGGTGTGCAAACATCTATCTTTAACCCTGAAAAAATCCAAAATAATACTGAGCGAGGTCCAATATATAGGCCATACACTACTGTAGGTAAGTAAGGAACGACTCTTGGCAGATCCATAAAAGATTAAAGCAATTGTGCAATTGCCCACCCTTCCAATGCAAAAATGATCTACAAGGATTTATGGCATGGTTAACTACCTAGCAGAGATTATCACAAATGTGTCTACTGTAAACAAACCACTGAGAGAACTGTTAGAGAAAGTTATAGCCTGCCATTGGGAAGATTGTCACCAAAAGGTTTTACAAGAATTAAAAACTGTTATCACCAACCCACCAGTTTTGGAATTTTATAGTTTAAGCAAACCAGTGGTGCTTTCAGTAGATAGACCATCAGAAGGGCTCAGTGCATTCCTAATACAAGAGGAGAAGCCAGTTGCTTTTGCTTCGAGGTCGCTTAACAAAGCTGAGAATTATGCACATCTAGAAAAACAAATGCTGGCAATTGTCTTTAGGGGCTCAAAATTCCATCAGTATATCTATGGGAGACCTAAAGTACATAGACACATAAATACATAGATAGTGTCAGCATATAAGGCCTGTGGCACACCCAGACTGCCCATTTGAGCTTGTAGGTTCAGTTTATGTTTTCCTAGAAGTCTGTGGCCCCTTACCCCTGACCTCCAGAATTCCTTTATGTCTATCCCATGCATTCTTAAATCTCATGATTGTTTCAGCCCCCACCACTTCCTCTGGCAGAGTATTCCACTTGTCCACCACCCGTTCTGTGAATAAATTCTTCCTCATGTTTCCTCTGAATCGCCCTCCCTCCAACTTCATCCCATGCCCTCTAGTCCTGGAACATCTTTTTCTCTTAAAAATAGTGTATTCCTGCACCCTGTTCCTCCCTGTAAGATACTTGTATGTCTCTATCATATCCCCTCTCTGCCTCCTCTCCTCCAGGGAGTACATATTCAGTTCCTTCAACCTGTCCTCATAGGACTTGTGATGCAATCCATGTACCATCTTTGTTGCCCTCCTCTGAACCTTCTCTACCCTGTCTAAGTCCTTACGTAGGTATGGTCTCCAGCACTGTACACTGTACTTCAGGTGGGGCCTCACTAGTGTCTTGTATAGTGGAATTATGACCTCCCTTTTCTTGACAGTGATGCCCCTGCCTATGCATCCCAGCATCCTATTTGCTTTACCTGCTGCCTTGTCACACTGTTTCTCTACCTTGAGGTCATCAGAGATGATAACCCCAAGATCCCTTCCCTGCTTGGTGCATGCTATATCTTCACCCCCAACTGATATATTGTGCCAGGATTTTTGTGCCCCATAAGCATTATCTTGCACTTCTTTGCATTGAATTTCAACTGCCAAACCCCTGACCATTCTTCAAGTTTCTGCAGGTCCCTTCTCATTCTGTCTACACCCTCTGATGTGTCTACTCTGTTACAGAGCTTTGTGTCATCAGCGAACAGTGAAATTCTGCCTTCTAGGTCCTCGCAATGTCACTGATGAAGATGTTGAATAGGACCGGTACCAGCACTGATCCCTGTGGTACCCCATGGTCACTCTTCCCTCAGTGGAGTGACAGCCATTTACCACCACCCTCTGTGTCCTGCCACCCAGCCAATTACCTACCCACCACACTACTGCCCTGCCCACACCCATATTCCCCAGTTTGTGTAATAGACTTCTATGTGGCACAGTGTCAAAGGCCTTGCCGAAGTCCAGATAGGCCATGTCCACTGCCCTCCCCTGATCCACCTCCCTAGTCACCCAGTTAAAAAATTCAATGAGGTTGGTCTGACATGACCGCCCCTGGTGAAACCATGCTGCCTTGGGCCGTGTAGTCCATTGACAACCAGATGTTCCACCAGTCTCTCCTTCAGTAGTGCTTCCATGATCTTCCCCACTACCGAGGTGAGGCTGACTGGTCTGTAGTTTCCCGCTTCCTCTTTGTTCCCACTTTTGTATAAGGGGACTACATCTGCTGTCCTCCAGTCTTTGGGTACCTCCCCTGTTTCCAGTGATCGGCTAAACAGGATAGCCAGAGGTTCAGCCACCACCTCTCTTAGTTCTTTAAGGACCCTGGGGTGCACCCCATCTGGCCTCATTGCTTTATCAATGCTTATTACTTCCAGTTCCTTCAGGACCCTTTCTCAAGTAAATGGACTTGTGTCCATTTCTGCACCATTCTCACCCCTTGTACTCCCTTCAGACCCATTACCCTCCTCTTCCTCAGTAAAGACTGAGCAGAAATACCTGTTCAAAATGTCAGCTTTACTGTTGTCATCCTCCACGCGGCCCCCCTCCTCCCCTTCAGTCTCACTACCCCTCCCTTTGCCTTTCTTTTTTCACTTATGTACCTGTAAAAGGTTTTGTCCCTTCTACCCACTGATTTTGCAATGTGTTCTTCTGTCTGAGCTTTGGCTTCCCTTACTGACCTCTCTGCATCCCTGCATCCCTTTGCTTCTCCTGGTACTTCTCCCTATCCCCTTCTGCCTGTGTCTTTTTGTATTGCCTGAATGCAATCTTTTTGGCTTTCACTTTCTTTGCTACCTCTTTGGAAAACCATAATGGTATCCTCTTCCTTTTCCTCTTGCTAACCTGCTTAATGCATAATTCTGTTGCTCTTGTAATCCCCATTTTAAATACTGCCCACTGTTCCTCAACCCCTGATTCCTGTCCCATTTCCCTTAATGCGTCTTTCAAGTATCTCCCCATTTTCCCAAAGTCTGCCCCCCTAAAATCCAGGATACGTGTTTTTGTGTGGTTTTATTCTGCTCTGTCTTTGATTTCAAACCACAATGACTGGTGGTCACTGTTACCCAGGTGCTCCCCCACTGTTACCCCCATCACACTGTCCCTGTTTGTGAGCACAAGGTCCAGTATTGCCTTCTGCCAAGTTGGTTCCATGACCAGTTGCTTGAGGAAGGCACCCTGAAGGGAGTCCAGGATAAATCTGCTCCTAGTTGATGCTGCTGATGGGTTGCTTCAGTCCACGTCTGGAATATTGAAGTCTCCAATGAGTACTACCTCACCCTTGTCTGCCATCCTTTGGATGGCTAGCATCAGCTCCCTATCTGTTTCTTCCTCCTGGGCTGGTGGTCTATAGCCCACACCTGTGTGGATGCCTGGCCCCATTTATCTTTCTTGTGGAATCAGATCATAGATGACTACAAAGTCGCTTCAGAAAGCCATTAGCCACTGCCCCATGTATGATGCTCAAATTGCAAAAGTATGACCTGAAAGTACAATATAAAACAGGAAAAGAGCTGAATATCTCGGATGCCCTGAGCCACACTGTTAGTGACTTATCCACTCCAGAATGTAATACAGATGAATATGAAGTCCATACTATTGACTATAAGCCAACTAGTTCTGATAAATTGCAAGTATTTTAATGTGAAACAAATTAAGAGTCTGCCCTTGTGAAGTTGAGAGATGTTGTTCTGAAAGGATGGCCCTCTGTGAAGGCTCAGATAGGTCCTGAAATTAGAAAATACTGGCTGTTTCAAGAGGAAATTTCAGTAGAAAACAGACTGCTATTAAAGGGAGAAAGACTGATTGCTCCCACAATATTAAAAAAGGAAATGTTAAAAAACTGTGTAGCAGCCATCTGTGAATAGAGAAATGTAAGCGCTTGGCAAGGGACATTTAGTTCTGGCTAGGTATGAATAGCCAAATAAGTGATGTGATAGCCATATGCAATGTCTGTAATCAATGCAGGAAGGCCCAATCGAAAGAGCTAATACAGCCACACGAAATAAAGAGTACCCATAGCAAAAAGTGGGAGCAGATTTGTTTGAATTTGAGAGACAGAATGATCTAATAATGATTCACTACTATTCCAAGTTTATTGAAATGACAAGACTGCAGAATACAACTAGTGAGATGGTTATTGACCACATAAAGTAACAATGTGCAAGACATGGAATCCCCAAGGTCCTTGTGAGTTACAATGGGCCCCAATTTGCCTGTACTGAGTTCAAGCGTTTTACAAAAAAGCTATGAATTCAAACACATTACATCATCACCAAAGTACCCCCAAAGCAATGGTAGGATAGAGCTATTCAGACTGTTAAAAGACTTTTCAAAAAAGTGCAAAGAGATCATAAAGATCCCTACTTGGCACTGCTTGAATTGAGAAATACACAACTGGAAGGACTGGGATCCCCTACTCAATTACGTTTGGGCCGTAGAACATCAACCTTGATGCCAACAAGACCTGACTTGTTAAAGCCAAAACTAGTAGACAGTAATGTGCAAACAGCACTTCAAGAAAACCAGAATAAACAAGTTTTATTATAACAGACACACCAGATCACTCCCTGTTTTGCAACTAGGACAGCCTGTATGCCTGGGAACCCCTGAAAATATGTGGACCCCTGAGGTAGTCACAGGCCATGCTTGGGAGTCTGACTCATATATACTGTAGTCATGGCAAATGGGAAACTTTACTAAAGAAAACAGAGAGATTTGCTGCAGACCCCTGAGTCAAGGGTCAATTCATCATGGAGAGAGTTGTCTAGCTAGAGGAGAGAGAAGTAGTGAGATAACAGGATGACATGCTGGCAAACGATGCATGTTCCGAGGCACCAGTGATGGACGACCTGCCACAGAGGATGCAAGCCATGCCGTCTAGCAATCAACTAATACAAGTTAAACCTTTGGGTGTTCAGCTTCAGTCAGCAACCGCAGAACAATCACCAAGAGTAAGTTAAGTCAGTGGGCATGAAATAAGAAGGCCTGCCAGATGACTTTACGGACCGATATTCTGTCTAAGAATATAATGCTAACAAGTAATATGTTTCAATTTTTTTTATGTATATTTGGGTGAGTCTTATGATAACAGAGGGAGATATAAGGGCAGGATCTGAAAGCATGGTGTAATGTATAACTGGTGCTGTGGGCATGTGTGCCAGCCTATATATATATATATATATATATATATATATATATATATATATATATTATATATACAGTAGTGCTACCATACTTAAGTTAATAGCACTTTTATATATATATATGTGTGTGTGTGTGTGTGTGTGTGTGTGTGTGTGTGTGTGTGTGTGAGTTTAGGTGGGTAGCAGCATGTGCATTAGGCACTGCATCTGTATGCAGTACTATGCAATTAAAGAGCATAAAAAAACACTTACCAAGTCTGCAAGTATCATTACAGCTGATTCTGCACTGAAATCATTGGTTGCCTGTTGATATGGTTGCAGATGTTGAAACATGCTTTTGATGAACACTCCATTGTATCTGTGACATACATCACCCAGAGGTCACATCATCAAATCTTATAGGCCAGAACAAATGTTCCTACTCCAAGAGGCTCTCCACTATATGAAAGGCAGAGTTGCAATAACTGAAAATGTCTTTTTCTTCAGCAGTGCTTAGAAACATTTCACTTCACCTGGTAATGATGGAGGATCTTAACACATTTGGGGGACTGTTGAAGATACTTAATGATGTTCCATATGACATCCAGTATTTCTTTTAACTGCACATGTTTAACATACACATGTCTCAACACAGATGTAGCATTTAAGTAAACCAGGATAAATGGTAGAAATCCCCATCTTTCCTCACCTTCAGCATGTTAAGACCACTGTCTATCACAAAGATGCCCACCTTCGGATTATGAAGATACAGTATACTCTGCTGTCAGTTAGGGACTGGATTAACCTCAAAATGTTTTCTTTGCTGTGCTTCCCCTCCATAACTAATATGTCACAGTTGCAGCCAAAAATATGGAAAGATATTTCCAGATATTCTGCTATATATCTAAAGAGATTCTCTCTGGTGGCCTACAGTGGTGCTGCAGGCAGACAGAGAATTTCTGTAGAGATATTACAGCAATTTTGGGAAGTATCTGGCCATGTCTTTAGTAAGTAAGTAAACTTTATTTCTAAAACACCCATCCCTGGTGGGGTCTAGGTGCTGACCAATAACATCAATATAAAATCAGCAACAGATAAAAATAAGTATGGCAAAATTAAATAGTGGGTAAAGCACAGCCTGTTTTATTGTTATTTTTTAAATGGACACATAACTGTCCTTAAAAATCAAAGGAGACTAATGCTTATTTAATTTGAGGAAGAGAGAGCCCTATTTCAATGTACACTATGCTTTTCCTAGGAGCACCTCGTCCCAGTGTGAACTCTGATACCTGCCTGAAGTTCAAAATTAAATTAATTAAACTAAAATTTAAAATATTATAAGACTATATGCAATCAGTAAGATTAGGTTAAGGTAAAAACCTCCTTCCATAGGTGGGACTTCAGACCCTCTTAAAGGCTTCCATTGATGAGGCCTTCCTCAAAGGCTTTGGGAGCAAGTTCTACAGGGTCAAGATGGTTACTGAAAAACCCCACTCCCCGGTTGATGTCAGCTGAACCTCGAAGCCTGCTAGGATGCCCTCCTCAGCAGGAATGGAGAGGGCAGAGAGGTTGGTAAAGAGATAGTGGGTATCCCAGTAGCTAGACCCCAGAACGTGTAGGGCTTTAAAGGTCAGCAAACTGACCTTGAAGGTAATCCGACACCTCACAGGTAGCCAATGTAGATCACGTAAGTCCAGTGTAATATGGCAGGACCTAGGATGGCCCACCAATAACCTGGCCGCAGTGTTCTGCTCTAGCTGCAGGTGACACAGGGCTCCTTCATTTAGCCCCAGGTACAAGGCATTGCGTTAGTCAAATTTAGATGTCACAAAGGCATGTACTAATGAGGGCAGGCCATAAGATGATATAAAAGCTTTAATTTGGTGATATTCCTCAGGTAATAAAATCCACTTTGCACATCTGCTGATACCTGAGTCTCTAGTGTCAGTTTGCTGTCAAGGATCACACCCAGATTCTTCACCTTAGCAGAAACAGCCAGCTAAGAGGCACCAATGTCCAGGCTCAATCACTAATACTCCCATCTTATCAAGGCAGCATGTAAACGCAAACAAAATGGGCAAAAGGACTGAGCCCTGCAGAATGCCATAGGTCAGGGGCTTCAGGAAGGAGGAATACATTTCTATCACTACCCTCTGTGTCCTGCCTCTGAGGAAGCACAAGCTGATGTGTGTTTAGGGGAGTCCTCAACATTCTCTAAGGTGATCTAATAACACCCCATTTTCCACAGTGTCAAATGCCATGGAGAGATTAAGGAGAATAAGAAAAGACCATTAACATCAATCTCTCACCTAAGAAGATTATTTTGCACCTTGACAAGTGCAGTCTCCTTATGATGCCAAGACCTGAATCCAGAATGGAGTGACTCATTGATGTCAAAGGCAGCAAAATGAGCCTCAAGCTGTATGACCACCACTTTCAATAACCTTCCCCAAAAAGGGTAGGTTACAAATAGGTCTGTAATTTGCCAGACAATACCAGTCAAGAAAGGTTTCATGAGTTCCTCTTTCAATGGCCCTGGGGCAACCCCCCTTGAATGGAAATGCTGGACTATCTTGGTGAATAATGGGCCAATGGACTCCACATAACCCACTAGAGACATGTCAGGCCAGGTAAAGATCGCAGTTTGTTGACCACAACTTTGAGAATATACACTGACCTCTTCCACCTGCACTGGAGCAAACTCACACCAGATTTATGGAAAGCCCCTGCTAGTCTCAAACTTAACACCACACACCTACTGTGGCACCCCAGGGGAGATACCAGACCTGATCAAGCACACTTTGTCAATCAAGAACAGAGCAAACTCTTCACATCTAGTAGATGACAAGGCTCTAGTCAGCTGAAGACAGTCAGGTTGGAGTAGCCTGTCCACAGTCTGGAAGAGCTGAGCAGGTCTGTTCTTCACTGCCCGCAATCTCCCTGGACAGGAACTCTGCCTTCTTATGGGAGCTTCTCCTTTGATACATCTTATAATGGGATTGCAAAGCTAACTTGTCCTCATCAGTTGGGGATCTCAGTCAGCAGTGCTCCAACCTCTGACCATTTGTCTTCAGCTCCCTGTGCTCCCCATCAAACCATGGGAATCTCAAGCATGAGGACCTGGGTCATACATGGACCAGTACCACAGAATCAAGGGCCAAGACAATGAAGTTATTATAGGCCATCACTGCCTCCCCCAGTCCTGTCTCACATGCAGTCATCCCACTCGAAAGGTCCAACACGGGCTGGAATCCTAATTGGTACAAACCCCTTAAATGGCAGAAAGGGACCATCTCCACAGGAGGAGAATTCTCACAGGGACCCAAACAATTACCTCAACATGCAATGTTCTGAACAGATGACCAGATCTATCTCAAGGTTGTTGCTCTTGAGTCCCAGTGAGAATATCAGGTCCAAGGTGTGACCGCTCGAGTGGGTCACAGAAGTAATTACCTGTGACAGGCCCACTGATTCCATAGTCTAGAGGAAGTCCTGACCAAAAGATGAGAGTTCATCATCAACACAGGCATTGAAATTGCCCAGAACAAACCATAAGGACAACTCCTACACCAGGCCAGACATGAACTCTGTGAATTCCTGCAAGAACTCACTCTTACAGCCCAGGGCTCACTGCATGAGAAGGATCATGCAGCCTGAACTTGGACCACTCAGATGGCCACATACTCAAACAATGTGGTATGTCCCACCAAGAGCACAGAGAAGTTCAAACTAGATCTAAAGCAGATAGCCACTACCCTGTGATCCCTCCTTGGGCAGCATACAATGAAGAATTCAACCTGAACTGATGCCTCCAAAAGTTGACTGATATCCTCACCTAGCCAGGTCTTTGTGATGCAAGCCAGGCTGACTGAGCAAATCATATCTACCATGGTAATGGTCTTATTCCTCATCAACCTGGCACTGAAAAGCATGGCCCAAGTGGGACAAGTGAAGGATGATGGCCTACATACTACCTGCCCACTCAAACCAGTGGGACACCTGGGTATGGGAACCACACAGAAGGAACCCTCTCTAGCTCCCATTTCACCACAGAGCACCTTCTGAATCTTACCACCTAATACCATCCTCCCATTAGTCATCCTCAAGCCCTTCCACATAGACCACCAGTTTCTCACAATACCTGCAACCTTGCAGTGTCTATATGTGTCTGCTGACAGGGGGAGGTTATAGAAAGAGGCAGAGGTCCAGCAGCTGGAACTAGGGGTAGCTATGCCTGGGCAATTCAACATCCAGACACATCGTATACTGGTTATAAACTAAAAATTATCACACAGAACATAAGAAAGATAAATAAAATTGATAACCAACCCATTCCACACTCATCGTAAAACCCTACTGTACCCAAGCATACAACAGCCATGCAATAGTTCTGGAAGTTATATGTAAATATCACCCACTCCCACAAACATAAACTATCCACTCATAACCAGACTATACCCCCTCCCCCATTAATAAAACATGTACTTTGGAGAACCACCACAATAAAGTAAATTACAGAATAACAAGGATAGCAGCTCTTTAGTGCAAATTAAAGCCCAGGTTCCATAACAACAATAATAATAGTCCGAATGAAAAACACTTAAAACTCCAGAATCTGAGAAAAGCTGTCCAATACATTTAAACAGTTTCTGTTTTCACCAGAGAAGTTGGATATTCAACCAAAAAAGAAATTCACAGTACTATCACCAAGGCATAAGCTATGTTTGGTAACCAGTATATAGCAACTGTAAAGTTAGTCAGCAGAATGGAAAGTTTTCAACCAAATCTTCAACCAGATGAACTTGGCAGTACTCTTATTACTGTTTCAAAGGATAAGTGAAATGTAAAAACCAGTGTAAAACAAGAGAAGAGTTAAACAGCGGACTGTAAAAGATTATAATCCTGAAGGTTCTCTCACCGCCCTTGGGAGTCCTAATTAGTTAAGATAAGTTATATCAGATGATTGCACTGCAATTTGTTAAATTCAAGTTCTTAAACAGCAGCCACATTGTATTTCAGGCAAAATTTGAACTCTTTAAAGCTGTTTCCATGTACTCACTGACAGTGGTAGTCCTGAGGGGACAAGGCAGCTATGACCATGGCATGAGATTCCGGTACTGCAGAAAGCGGGTTCTACTCACAGTGGTGGCAGCTGTAGTAATAATGAAATGCTTGTCTCAATACGCATTACCATGTGAGCTCACTTTTCCAGATCACTCACCTCCTCCAGTAATGATTCAGGCTGGGCTCATGCTTAACAGCTGGGAGACAATTAAACTGAAACCTTTGATGTGCTGCGCATTATAATGATGTCCGCTAGCTGCATGTCAGTTGTGGCTGCAGTAATTCCACTCTGTTTCCCTCAGCCAATAATAGAGAAACCAGTACTAGTCTCTCAGTAGGCTCTCAAACTTGGAAAAATAGCCATGTAGAATAGTTATAGAGCTATAGAAACGACCTGTCGGGCTCAGCTCTACAACCTGAGAAGATGTACTATGTATATGTCAAAAGAAAATTCACAGTCACAGTTTTTAACTGTACCTCAAAGGCTAAGGAATTTGAATGCCTTGCTCTAAAATTATCACTTTCCAGTGAGAAATCACTCCTTACGGCAGCATGCTACTGACCACCGTCTGGTGGCTGGGCACTTCTGCCACACCTTCAAAACCTTCTTGACTCTGCTAATACTGAGTGTATTCTAATGGAGGATTTCAATCTAAATTGGAATGATGACAGCTCTAATAAATTGAATCTATGTGATGTTAATGGTCTGTTACAAATGGCGACTGCTATAACCAGACCTAACAGAAAAAAACCCTGAGCGCAGCACCCTCCTGGACCTTATGCTAGTAAACAAACCTCACACTATCTTGCATACTGGAGTATTCTTCAATGATATAAGTGACCATTGTGCTACTGCCTGCATCAGACATCCTTCCCAAATAAAAACGGCATCCAAATTCAAACTGAAAAGATGCCTGAAAAAGTTCTGCCACTACACTTTCCCGAAAGATCTGAGCAACATTCGTTGGCAGGATTTCCATCTAGCCCCCACCTTTAACGAGGCATTTAACATCTTTCACAGCCTCTTACTGGGGCTAATAGACAAACATGCCCCACTAAGACTGATCAAATAAAAAAATAAAACTCATGGCTGGTTCTCTCCCATCCTGAAGAAAGCACTTAGGTATAGGGATTACTGGTAGACAAACGTGAGGAAATCCCACCTGGAGGCTGACTGGTTAACATTCCTTACCACTAGGAATGCTTGTACCAAGTTAATTAAGTCAGAAAAAAGCTAGGTACTTCCAAGAAGAACTAGAAGACAATAAAAACAACTCTGCCAAATTTTGGAACATCCTCAAAGAAGTCGAAGGTCAGTTCACTGCAACACCCTTTCCAAACAAAATTGTGTCTGATGGTACCACCTATACGGACAAAGCTTATATACTAGAAAAGCTTAATGATCACTTTGCCACTGAAGGGCTTGCCTTTAACACCTCACCTATAAGCAAACTTAGCCCAGCAAGAGACTACACTGTTGGCTTCACTGATAATCACAACCATAACCAACTGCATCCCACCCCCTTCAGCTTCCTCACAATTATGTTCAAGCAAGTGGAGGACCTCCTCCTTTCTCTGGATACAAAAAAGAGTGCGGGGTGCAGATAATATTGAACCTTACTTCCTAAAACTTGGCCATACCTATCTGACTGCCCCCATTACACACTTATTCAACACCTCTCTGATTCAAGGTGCGCTACCTGTCTTGTGGAAAACTGCCCACATCCTACCATTATTCAAGACTGGGGATCTGAGTGATCTGAACAATTACCGGCCTATTTCTATGCTATCCATCCTCTCTAAATTACTTGAAAAAATTGTCAACATCCAACTTAGAGAACATTTGGATTCACAAAAGTTGCTAAACCCAGCTCAGTCCAGCTTCAGAGCCAAACACAGCACAGTATCGGCTCTTGCCAAAGTAACTACAGACTGACAAATGGCCTTGGACTCTAAGAAGCATGTATTTGTCCTCTTCCTTGATCTAAGTAAGGCCTTCAATACTGTGGATCATACCATCATGCTTACTGCACTGAGTAACATCGGACTTGATAGTTCTGCCATTAAATGGTTCACCAGCTACCTAACCATTAGGTTACAACAAGTCAAAGCCATAAGAGATCTGTCCCCACAAAAATCCTTGTTACGAGGAGTCCCACAAGGCTCCGTCCTGGGCCCTATCCTCTTTGCAATATACATCAATAATCTGGACGTGCAGCTGGGCACAGCAAATGTGCACTTATTTGAAGATGATACTGTACTCTGTACCACAAATTCATCCTTGGATCTGGCCCATGAGTACTTACAGAAAGACTTTGTCACCCTCCAATACAACCTTCTCACTCATAAGCTCCTCCTCAACGCCAAAAAGACTAAAGCAATGATTATCTTACCAAAGTCTACTTCCGGATGTCCACATATCACAGAGATCTGAAACTCTTAGATGAACCCCTTGAAGTAGTTGATACCTTTAAATACCTAGGGTTCTGGCTGGATAACAAGCTCAACTTTCTGTGCCACTTAAATGAAACCTAGAAGAAACTAAGACAGCGATTAGGTTTATTCTATCTCATTAAACACCTACTCATGTTAGAAGCCAGAATGAGACTAGTACAAACTACATTCCTACCTATACTGGACTACGCTGACTTCCTTTACAGTCATTGCCCATCAACGATGCTAAACAAACTGGACACCCTTAGCCACCGGGCTTTAAGATTTATCATAAATCTACCCCGTAGTACACATCACTGTCATCTGTACCAGGTTTCGGGATGGACCTCACTCTCAACTAGAATAAAAAGGAATGCTCTCCTCTGTTTTTTTAGAGCATTATCTGATAACCTCCCTGCATACATCTCGAACATCTTCGAACAGGCTAAAGGTTCCTATGGCCTGAGACGCTTCTCCTTAATCTGCTTCCAGATTCCTAGAGTGAAAACTACCCTTGGCTCAGCAGCAATCAACTTCTCATTTCCATCACTTTGGAACACTATGCAAGACTCATTAAAATTATCCTCACTTCCCAAGCATTTTCACATTCAGAGCTCTATTAATGGAATATCTGAAGGAATCATGCAACTGTTTCAGACACTGATGACCCCCTAAGCCCCAGGTGCCACTCTCAAATCATATGCCTAAGTATCTCATCCACCCCACATTCCTAACAACAGAAACCTAGGATCTACAAGCCTAGTTCCCTTAATCCAAGATGGCCCTGCCTATTCTCTACCTTTTACCTATTCTGGCCTCCCATTTGGCTGCCTACTCTTTCACCCCAATTTCTACCCTATTCATTAATACCTCCTTATTTTTTATCATTCAGGTATGAGCTCTTACTTAGCGAAGACTATATGGGATTGTTGTCTCTTCTCATTTCAGTAAAGCTTATCATTATGTACCTTTGCATGTTAATCATGTTGACCGGTATGTATAGGCCCATATTGACCGTCACCTTCACAATGTTTTTTTTCTTTCTTTTTTCTTTGGACCATTGTCCACCATAATTGTAATCTTATGAAGTGTACTGTATTGTATTAATGCCCAGGACCACCTTGAAAATGAGCTTGCTCAATGGTGTTTATGCCTGGTTAAATAAAGTGATTGATTAATTGATTGATTGATTGATTAATTGATATGAAAACAGGTAAAGTGCAGTATGGGGCAATATTATTCAACCCTGGTTAAAAACAAAAAAAGGCTGCCTTCTCATACTAACTCACTTGAGAAACCTTAACAATGTTAACAACTTTTCTAACCAGGACAACTACCTAAGTAAAATGCAGGAAAAATGCAGTGTTATAGTTTATAAAAGTTAATGATTCACTGGGTTCTCATCAAACAAGCAAACAAACAATCCAACAAATCCAACAAAAAGTCAGCAGAGTTCTGTCGCGCTGCCGCCCAGCCAGGCAGCCATCTTACTCCCAGCATGACAGAGAAGGAGATAAAGAGCTGGAACTGTAGATATGACATTATTGCTGTGCCTCTCTGGCTGTCTGCTTCAATATAACTCCTGAAGGGATCTGGCAGTGATAGATGAGCATGGGAATGGTACTGGTGCTTGATTTGGACATAGCCCGATAGATAATGAGACTCAGTAAGCTTTGGCTTGCCCTACTGCTCCACTGCTCTAGAATTCTGCTAGTAAAATGCACCCCCGCTGCCTTCAGTTGTGTCACCATCTGCATATGTACTGACTCATACATAGTGGGAACAACTTGTTGAGAAAATGTGAAGCATGATGGAATGTTGCATTTGGACTTCATTTCCTGCAAGAGTCTTTGAAAGCCAGTGTCATCCACCATGAAAAATGATCAAAGATCAAGGGCCATTATCTCCCCAATTAATTGTGTAATTTGTACTTAACTTGGGTGAGTAAGTGGAATTTTAGTGCATGGATTTTATGACTTTGGCAGTGTACAGTAATTAGTATGTTTTTTTTTTTACAACAAGTTCAACACCAGTACTTATGGTGGTGCATGTGCTATGCCTGGTAAGAGGTAGCTGGAATCCTTATGAAGCAGTGCTGGTGCGTTGGCTCATATTGTGGCCAGGGTGGCTGAATGTCTTGAGTGAACCATCTTATCCCCCCACTTTTTATACCCAACTGCCCATGCCATTGGTTTCTCTGACCTCAGTGGTAATTTGGAATGGACATGCATTTTAGGTAGATGCTATGATCACATATTAAATGATCGGTCAGAACGATTTCCTAAATTTGCATGACTGAGTCAGCAAAAATTTCTATTGCTCTGTTTGCAACATGCTTTTATAAGATTATATTCACATACTGTAGAGGAACGCTTTAATTTTTTGTGACAGTGTCTTTCTGCTGGGGGTACTGCATGAGAAATTTGGCGATGAGCATGAAATTTTTTTGGGAGGCACTGTGGGATGAAATGGCTGGGGCTGATCAGGCAGGGCAGCAGCAGCAGCAGGCGGCACATTGCTCAGGCATTAATACAGGGGCTGGGGTTTGACTTCAGATTTCCCTGCCTGAGAAATTTCACATCCTGCTTTTCTTGTTTGTTTTAAATTGTCTAATTCTGCCACATCTTTTCATGACATTCTCCACCCTCAGTATAACACTCATCACCGCTAGTCAATTGTGTAAATGACATCACACTTTCAAGTGCCTCTCATTCTTCATGCTCATCTCATGAACATAGTTCCTCATTCCCCACCACCTCTTGTAGTTTTCCCTCTATTCCTTCTCTCATACTTCTTCCACCTGCTTTTTCTCTCATACTTCTTCCCGCTGCTTCTCCTGTCATGCTTCCTCTTCACCCTGCCTCTCCTTCTCCTCATGTAGATCATGTTAATATCCCAATACTGACACTGTAGTGCAGGATGAGGGGGGTGCTGCACTTCTGAGGTACCATCTTTCGGATGAGATGTTAAAGAGAGTTCCCATCTGCCTGGATTGGTGGTAGTTCAGGTGAATGCTAAAGATCCCATGGCACTTATCAAAAAAGAGTAGGGGAATTTCCCATGTGTCTTGGCCAAATGTTTCCCATTCACTAAAAATACCAACAGCTTAATCAGGTTCAATTTCAGTTACTACCCATCTGTATCCCCCCTTCCCCCGGTTGCCCCTGAAAAAGGGACTTCTAGACCCAGTGGGCTTACCGGGTCAACAAAATTCAATAAATAAATAAATGTGCTTTCCCTTTCACCTCTGTCCTTTGTGTTTTTTCCTCCTCTACCTTTTTCACTGCCTCAGCCTTCTACTACTCTGATGGATCCACTTCCCTGTTATCCACACAAGCATTCTCTGTCACAACCTCCTTCGGTGGCAGTGCTACTCATTTGATTTTTTTTAGAATTGTGGTGTCATTAGCTGCTCCCTGCCCCTACTAGCATCAGCCAGAGTAGAGAAAAATAGGACAAGCTGATCTAAACCTGTGGTAAATGGGAGTGAAAAGCTGTTAATCGACTTTTATTTGTTGCAGAAACAGTCTGACTTCCACATCATTTTGGGTGGAATCAGGGTTAATGGAGGTCAGAAAGAAGGAAAACAGGTGAGGGGGGTGAATTCTGCTTGAGGTAATTAGTCCTAGCAGTCCACCATTTAACTCCCACAGTCCAAGCAACCCCTTGCATGAGTGATCATGAAGAGAGAGAGAAGACCACAAGGAGGATGGCATCTGTGTGAAAGTATGCAGGAAAGTCTGCTGTCCTGCAGGGAACTCAGCTCAGGCACAATCAGGGTGCTGTTTCCTACATAGGTCAAAGGAAGTTAAAGACACTTTTTATAGGTCATGGGTGTATCAAAGGGTAGTCAACTCCTCATCTAAGTTGAGGCTACACAACTGTTGGTGGAAAGCATTATATTCTAAGTGCTATTGCTGCAGCTGAATAAGTTTGTGCCTGTGAAAGGGCTTCACTAAGCTATATGTGTTGGGAGGCAGTATAGTGCAGTGAGTTAAGGCTCTGAGCTGCAGATCTGGAGACCTGGGTTTGAATCCCATAGCTGTCTTGGTGCATACTGTGTGATCCTGAGCAAGTCACTTAACTTCCTTGTGCTCCTAGGTTACATCTGGAAACAAGCTTTGGATGAGTGTGCTACTCCTGGTTAAATAATGTTCCATTTCCCATTCCATTTCCATGTGTAAAAACAAATTAGTGCTTTCATTGAGGGTAGCCTGAACCCTGTCTGGTGCAAGGATTTCCTGAGTGCAGAGGTAGCATAGTATTTTTACTGAGGGTAGCCTAATTACTATCTGGTGCAGGGCTTCATCAAGGTCTGTGTGTAAAAAATAAGCCTAGGCCCGGATATTCAAACTGCACCCAAAATGTGCGCAACAGCAGGAGCAAGCACAAACCAATTGCGCATATGTGCAACAGGTGCAATATTCAAACATGGAGCAGAACAAATTGCGCAAGCAGCCAACGTCTGAATATCGCACTAACTGTGCCATAGCGCAACCAGGAAGGAGAAGCTGAGCAGAAATGTTGCGCTATAGCACAACCAGGGCAGCCCAGCTGAGCAGTCCAGAGGTGCCATAGCACAAGCAGAGCCCCCCCCACCCAGAGCAATGGAACTTCATATCCAGGGAGGCAGGCTGGGGCCCACCGCCAGCCGTGCCACACATGGGCACAGGACCACACTGCAGAACCAACAAGACACCTGCACACCCCAAGCACAGTATCACTGGAGGTGTGACGGATGATCTACTGGCCCATGGGGACAAGCCAACAAAGCACAGCAGAGCCATGACACCCCAGCACAACCACTGGCAGGCTGAGAGTGCCACACACAGGGGGTTGACAACCACAGTGCACATCAGCCCCCACGCACAGCACACCCTGCACCGTGACCCCAAGACACCACCCATGTGCAGTGACTGGCACTGCAGAAACCATGCATCCCCAGCACACGTCAACCCCGTGCAGCAGAGAAGCATACAAGCCAGACATACCCTGTGCACCCAGCAGTGGGTGGCAGCAGACGGCAAGACCAACAGAAAGTCACTGCCATGCCGGAGATACCTCCCCATGCACACACACGCACACACACACACACACACACACACACACACACACACATATACACACACACACACATACATACCCAGGACCATACCACCCCAGATGGCATGTACACCACTGCAACTGAGCACCCATAGCCAGCTGCAAATCAGAGACCAACACAGTATTCATATCAAAATATAAATGTATTTTAAAATTTTCAAAGAGGAAATTACAAAACAATAAACAAGAACTATTTACAAGGGGGGGTAGGACGGGTACAAGGTAGGGGTGGTCAAGGGGTAGGGATGAACAACTTGGAGAGGGAAGGCAGGGTGATATGGATGGGTGAAGTGGGAAGGGTAATGTGGCCTAAGGCCCAGCTGGCTGGTCATCCTGTGCCTGGTGCTGCTGTTCCCTGTGATGCCTCCTCCGCAGGCCATGTCTCCTAATGGAATCCAGGATGGCCTGGTTATCCAGGGACACCTGTGTCAGGCCCCGTATGTCCCGATGTATCCTCCAGAGAACTGCGAGGCCTAGGAAAATGGGAACACAGTCAATGGCTGTGACTGACCACAACCCTGAACACCACCCAACCTGCAAGCCATATAGCCCAATGTCCCGCACCTGTGATGGCATGCACCCACCCACAGTGAACATGCACATGGCCATCACAAACAGGCGGCACCAGCTATGTGCACCACTGCACACACACACTGCCCATGTCCATCACAGCACAAACAAGGCTGTCAAGTGACGTGGCAATGTGCGATGCCAGTTACACAGCTATGTGCCCAGTGCATGTATGGACCACCAGTGACGCATACACAGAGGTGCTGTGAAACTGGACAGTGATGCATGTCACCTGTGTCATGCATACATACATAGATACATAGACAGTGTCAGCAGTTAAGGGCCTATGGCTCACCCAGTCTGCCCATTTGAGCTTGTAAGTTCACTTTGTTTTCCTATAAGTCTGTTGCACCTTACCCCTGACCTCCAGAATTCCTTTATGTCTATCCCGTGCATTCTTAAATCCCGTGATTGTTTCAGCCCCCACCACTTCCTCTGGCAGGGTGTTCCACTTGTCCACCACCCGTTCTGTGAAGAAATTCTTTCTCATGTTTCCTCTGAATCGTCCTCCCTCCAACTTCATCCCATGCCCTCTAGTCCTGGAACATCTTTTTGCTTAAAATAGTGTTTTCCTGCACCCTGTTCCTCCCTGTAAGATACTTGTATGTCTCTATCATATCCCTCTCTCCCTCCTCCCTCCAGGGAGTACATGTTCAGTTCCTTCAACCTGTCTTCATCGGACTTGTGATGCAATCCATGCACCATCTTTGTTGCCCTCCTCTGAACCTTCTCTACCCAGTCTATGTCCTTACGTAGGTATGGTCTCCAGAACTGTACACTGTACTCCAGGTGGGGCCTCACTAGTGTCTTGTATAGTGGAATTATGACCTCCCCTTTCCTGCATGGTTGTGTTGTGCATGGCCGGTGGTCTTCCCCCCCCCCCAGCATGCAATAGCATCCATGAAGTAATGATACTCACACTCCTCAAGCAGCAGGGTCTGCCGCTGATGCTGCTGCTGCTGCTGCTGCTGCTGGGGTGCAACACCCACCGGCACCGGGGCCCTGGCACGGCCCTCCTCACCCCGTGCCTGCATCCTCACATCCCGGCCTGTGGGAGACATATGTTGAGACAAACATCAGTGTGACTCCAAAGCAGACTGCCCCCTGCCCCAGTGAGAGTGCCTGCCAACACAGCCAGACCCATGCATCTCACACCTGCACACACTTGACACAGCCAACCATGGCAGAGCCATCACCTATGCACAGCCACCAAAACACACTCACACCCCTACAGAGAATACAGGTGCATAGATGGTACACCCACCTGGCCTAGGCACCACGCCCCTCCTGGCACGTGACCGCAGCCGATCGAGAAGATCTGGATCCCTCTGGCAGAGGTCACTGTACCGGTGCCGGCACTGCTCAGCTGACCGGCACCATCCAGTGACCCCCATCAGGTCAGTGGCCACTTGCTGCCTCACCATAAAGTGCCCCATAGTGGGGCTCCACTAGGGTCACCAAGTTGGCCACTTCGACAGGGCTCCACTGTACTGCTCTTCTGCGAGCCATGGTACCAACTTTACAGCAGGCAATATGGTGCCCCGCTGCGCCGTAACCCCCATGTGGAGATGTTGAGCAATAGACCACCACAGGTTCCAATCGCGCTGTTCGAACAGCGCTGTCACTTCACATAGCGCTGTCACCAGACAGCGCAATAGGGCCATACACATGGCAGCCGAACAGCGCCAGGGGGCAAAGGTCGGACACAAGGTCATGGGCAATGACGCAAGGCCACGCACAGCGCCATCTGATGTATACGCATCCTGCGCGACCGACCAGCTGCGTACCAGTGCCACAGTGGACTATTGCGCAGTAGTGCCACAGTGCCATATAGTGCCCAGTGCTGTAGCACCACTGGCACAATGGCGGCCATGGCCTGAATTGCCGATCGTGCACAGCACGTCAGCAGCATGGCAGACACCTGCGTAAGATATCTGGGCATGCGCAATGCAGTGTACCACACAGTCACAGATCTGCGCCATTGGCTCAGCAGACTCAACCGTATTGCGCAAAGCACAAATTTGCGATATTCAGCCGGCACATGCAGATCATCTGATCAGCCATTCAAAGGCGCAGTGGCGCAATTTGCATGTCATTATAGTTGCTCCACTCCTAATTTGCATGCATTGCACTATAAATGTGCGATACTGGGCCTGCGCTGGCCAGATTCGGGTTACTGCAGGTGAGAGGTGAGTTGCATGCTGTGTGATGTTCTGGACAATGGTCATGGAAAATGCTGTAGACTGCACAGTGACAGGTGTCCTCTTGCCCCATACAGATCGCCATGACCGAGCAGAGCCAAGGTGAGGGTGAGGACGGTGGGCGTGGAGGAGGCCCAACTTACCCCAGCAGAGACAGAGGCCCTCTTCCAGGCCTACCTGGATGAGGAGCCAGTACTGAGTGGATGGAGGGGCACCCCTCAGTCCCATGCGGCTGCATGGGAGGGGGTAGCTCGGGCCGTGAACCTGCACGGAAGCCACCAGTGCTTTGTGCAGGAATGCAAGAAGAAGATGGGGACAGACCACAGGAGGTTGAAGGAGAAGGTGGCAGCCTTCAGGGCGGCACGTGCTGGCACTGGCAGGGGCCCACCAGTGGTGTTGGAGCTGACCCCGGCTGAGGAGACACTGGTTGCATCAATGCAGCAGAGCGCTATTGAGGGCATACCAGGAGGTGGATTCCAGACAGGTGGAAGCTCATCACTGCACGATATGACATGGTGGTGGTGTTGGGGGGTGGTTGGGGGGAAGATTGTTCACATGCACTCACATGTACTCTCTTTCTGTTACAAATCCTGTTCATCTTCAGGAGACAGTGGTGGTGGGTCCAGGCAGTGATGATGACCTGCTGGACATGGAGGAGGGTCCATCCACCTGTATCACCAGCCAGCAGGCACTGCAGCAGCATGCACGCTGGGCCGCCAACTCTGGTGTCGGTGATTCGGGTGCAGGGGGTGCACAGCCTGTGTCTCAGCAGTCTGGCGCGCAAGCATGCCAGCATGCTGTGACTATGGCTGTAGCACGCACTGCACCATTGATGATGCAAGGACTGCAATGGGCAGTGATAGGTGTGTGTCCCATGACGGACACACAGCAGACCAACACATGCCCCTGGGCCTTTCTGGTTCCAACTTGTGTACCAGCATGCTGGCACAGTCCCAGACTGTGCCTGTCAGCACCGTGGGCAGCACCGTGGCTGTGCAGGTGTCTGGCACTGTTGCTAGCACAGCGGTGGAACGAGTGGACCCTGGGGCACAGCAGTTGGTGGGGCAGCAGCAGCAGTCACCCACCAGGTCTGGGGGTACAGTGTCAAGCAGTGGCACATGTCCACCGCCCTTTGATCGGCCCATTCCTGGTCCTGGTGAACAGCGCCCACCCTCAAGGGGTGTTGTGCATCAGGACCTTCCACACCCTGGGGGACAGGATGCCATTGGGGCACAGTACCCATTGGATGAGCACACCCGCTTGCTGCGGGAATCAGTACAGCTGCAGAGGCGGGTTGCAATGTCTGTGGAGGCACTGTCTGTGGCTGTGGAGTGGCACAGCAGGGAGTGTGCTCTGGACCGTGCAGAGCTGGTTCATATGCGGATGGATGTGACCACCGCCATTGACAGGCTGACCCAGGCAGTGGTCTCTGTCATGGACGCATTGGGCACACAGTCAGGTGCCCCTGTACCGCACACCCCACACAGTTCACTCTCCACTCCCCGTTCCCGGCGTCATGCGACACCAGGCCTGTCGATGCCAGGTTCTGCTGTGGCCATCCTGAGCACCCCTGATGCAGGTTTGTTAGGCATGCTGCAGACCCCTGTGCGGGCAAGGTTGCGTTCACACAGTGGGACCCCTGGTGATGCAACAGTGCCACCCCATGTGGCCCCTGCTCAGCCTGCCAGTGCTATTGGGTCATGGCGGGGCCGCCCACGCATCTGCGGTGGCCGTGGGACAGTGCTACATGACTGAGCTGTCTCCCAGTGCGGGCCCTGTCTGGTGCTGCCATGTGTGCAATGTGTGTCATGGTGGGCAGTGCACTGCTGGGTGCTCTGCTCACCACGCTGACACATGGACTACCTGCACACCCTCCCAACTGCTGTCCACAGGTGAGTGTGTATGATGATGCCTGCATTGTACTGTACACCAAGGTGCAAGGGTGCCCAGCATCTGACACATGTACTTGGACAGTACAGGTGGTGGGGGTGGTCGGTGGTGCTGTGTGTTAGCAATGTCGGTTCTGCTGTGCTGTGCATCTGCCCATGTACGCTCTGTGCCTGATGTGTGTGTGTCCATATGAGTGCTCACCCTCCCTGATGGTGTGTTTGTATTCCTGACTCTTCCACTCCCCTGGCCGTCATGCACCCCTGGTGTGTTACCCTGTGTGCCTGTAGTTTGCGCATGGACAGTGTTGGTTGCACATGTCCCCTTGACTTACCTATGTTCTGCATAGTGCTCCTCTGTGATGATGTCACAGTGCAGCTGGACCTGCCAGATCAGTCGGTGGTCCCGCCGTCCTGGGGGGGCTGCTCATCACCATCAACACCGGTGACACTGGCGTCCCCATCGCTGTCCCCCTCTTCAAACTGTACTGCTATCCCATAGTCTTTGGCCATGTTGTGCAGGATGCAACAGGCCAGGAATATCCCACAGGCCTTTTGGGGGCTGTACTGTAGGGCACCGCCAGAGGTGTCTAGGCATCGGAAGCGTGCCTTGAGCATCCCAAACACCCGCTCTATGATGTTGCGTGTGGAAACATGTGCCTCATTATAGCTTTGCTGCGATGGGGTCATGGGGCGCCGGTACGGTGTGAGCAGCCAGGGACGGAGTGGGTATCTGCTGTCACCTGTGTGGAGATAGTGGAGATCAGTCTCATGTTCAGGTCCATATTGCCCATATCCCTGTGTGCCACTACCATGGCACCTGGCATTCCACCCTTGCCCCGAGCTTGCATTCCATACATGTGTACTCACCCACTAGATGTCCTGTGGGATGTCCCCACTCTTGAATCGATGGCACAGTGTGGACTGATACATATGAAGGCATCATGGCTCCACCAGGGTGTGTGGCACAGACATTGATTATGCGCCCAGTGGCATCACACACCACCTGGCAGTTGACACTGGAGAAGCCCTTTCTGTTCCTATATGCGACCCCATCGGGGCCAGGTGGCATGCGAATGGACACATGGGTGCAGTCTATGGCCCCTAGCATGCCAGGCATACGTGCTACCCTGTGGAACTCCTGCATGTTTGCTGTACGCTCTGCCGTGGTGCTGGGGAAATGGATATACTCCGCAGCATGTGGCAGCAGTGCACTGAGGAATTGGGTGAGGATGCGTGACGTGGCTAACTGTGTGATGCCTGTGGTGTCCCCTGTTGGCCTCTGGAAGGTGCCCGTGGTGAGCAGGCACATGCAGGCTGTCACCTTGGTCTCCACCGACAGAGCGTGACTCCGTCGTGAGGGTGCCTGCATCACACCACTGCACAGCTCACAGAGCCGTCTCATTTTTGCCCTGTTCAGGCGGTACCGGCCCACGATCTCTACATCTGTGTACAGCTCAAAGCTGATGCGGGCACGGTACTGCCTGTTGGGGGCATACCACCGACGGGCCCTTCCATGGCCACGTCCCCCTGCAGCATGCATTCTCACCCCCCTCATTACAGCTTCCATGTGGAAGCTGCCACTGTCCATCTCCCTGACTTCTGACCCCCCCAGCTGGTGTTGCTGTGTTACCCCCGCTGTCCTCACTGCTACTTCCACTTCACTGGGCACCCCCCGCTGGCCTCTACAGCCTATGGCCCACACTTGCCTTGCCTGCCCTAGCCTGTCTCTGTCTGTCTGTCTGTCTCTGTCTCTCTCTCTCTCCCCACTTGGCAGCCATGGCGTTCTTGCGCCCTTCCCTTGAGCCTTTTATTTTGGCTCATTCCGCTGATCTTGTAATTTCGCTGTGCCGCTAATGCTCTGTCGTGCAAGTCTTTGAATATCGCATTTCGCTCTTTATGCAAGGATCCACCCCTTGATTGCGCATGCCTTCATTTTCATTACGCTGTTGCTCAGCATGTTTAGGTGGCGCAACTGCCTCCTTCTGAATATCGAGAATGGCGATTTTTGACTTGGCGACAAGAACCCCTGTGCGCAGCATGGCGCAACCCTTTGAATATCTGGGCCTTAGTGTTTTTACTGAAGATAACACAATTGCTATCTGGGGCACAATGGAGAAGCAGAGCATAAGCTGAGACTAACAGTTGATAAGCCCTGTGGCACATCATATATGAACATGCAGGTGAGACCTTGGTAGGTAGAATGAGTGGAGTGCAGTGGCTGTGGGGCAGACATTACTCAGACTGTGCTCTGGGTACATGGCTATTGCCTCAGCTATAGTAGGGTTCAGTGTATGTGGGTTGAACTTGAGGCTGCAAAGGTGGAAATCCACTACATTAGAGACAAAGCCAATGAACAACCAAAAAGACTAGAGGCTACATTGCTGCAAACAGACCAGAGACCAAGCAGGGGCAAAGAGAGTGCAGTTGAGAGGAAGGGAAGTACTAGTGGATATGGGTCACTGCAAGGTTTGCCCTCTTCAAACAGGTACTTCCCTTGTTAGATGAGGACCACCATAAGGGGGTTGGGGCCACTAAAATGAGGACGGGAGCTCTGCCTGTTGAAGATAACCCCGAGATGTCTGTGACCGCCAAATGGTGGAAAGACAGTGGCCATGGTAATGGGAGAATACATTGTTAGGGTCAAGATGGGATAGTGTGTTTCACACTTCCATTGAAAGTAAAGTTCACTGTCTCCCTGAAGCAACTGTGGATATCCTGCAAAAAAAGTGTTTGAAGTCACAGGGAGAAATGAGGAGACAAGATCTGATAGTGTACATATACATAGGCACAAATACTTTGGCCATAAAAATGTGCAGAAAAGTAAAGAAGATCTTTAAAGGGCTTGTGAATGAGGGGGAGGGTCAGTTCATGGGATATTGGGGCCATACCTGGTGGGGCTGAAGGCTGTTCAAAAGAGATATACTGTACTGCAATTAGGAGGGCATTATGGTTCTGGGACATAGGTTTGGACAACACCTAGGAAAGCCTTCAAAATATAGGTAAGGGGGAGGCACAGCAGTTGATGACTGGCTTATTCACACAACTGAGGGTATCCATAAGGGCCTTCCTCCAGACATAGATCAGACAGCAGGAGCATAACAGATGTGGGGGTAGGACACAGTCTTCTGTGGGGCCAGTCCATAAGAAAAATGCAGGCACAATAAAAGATCAAAATGAGGGTAGGTAGGAAGGAAGGGGGCAGTGCAGTATGGTTGTATGAAAAACCAGGAACAGGGGCCAGCCAGCCAGCACAGCGGTAGCACTTCCACTTGTGACACCGATGCCTCAGGTTTGGAAACAGACTTGGGATTCGGAGGGCCAGCCAGTTTGGAGAAGGGCTGAGTGTCCAGGTGGTGGCTCTCCTTCTCTGGGGTAGGGAGAGTTGAGCGTCTGACATGGCACTGACCCCTGGTGAAGGCTGGGGGCTAGAAAGTATCTGGTGCCTGCACTGTGTGGCTGTATAACAGAAATTGTGCATAGTGTGCATACGTCCATGCATGTCACATCTCAAAAATTGTCCATTGACAGGGTGATGTCCCCCCCATGTCCAGACCCCATTCCACAAACCGTGACCCCTCACACTCTGGTACAAAAGTAGATCTGGTGGCCCCATCCCAGGGGGTAATCTGGGGGTGCTTAAGGGATGGTAGGGGTGATCTGATGAGTGCCCGTGATGCAGTGATCAGGGCCAAGCTCGAGGAATGAACAAACTGATGGGGGTCCATCAGACCGGGAAGAAAAAAAAAGGAAAAGGGGTCATTGAAGATGGAGTAGAGGAATGCAGAGATGCAGTAATGGGGGAACAGCCAAAAGAGAGGAAGCCAAGGTATGGAGGGTGATGTGTGCTAATGCTAGTAGTCTAAAAAACAACATTTGTAATCTCCAAACAATAATTGCAGCATCACTACTGGACAAGGTGGCTGTAAATGGAATATGGGCAACTCAGCACCATAAGTTAGAGGTAACCATACTGGAGTGCACATTATTTCGGAGGGACTGGGTACAGGGAGGTATGGTTTGGGTGGAACCATACATTAGGTCTGGTATCCAAGTCTCAGAAATGCAGATAGTTGGAAGGGGTAGAGGGTCAGAGACAGTCAAGGTAATATTAATTGAAGAGGAAAAGGAGGATGATCAAGGTTTGAGTGGTTTACAAGGCCCAGATGCAATGGGAAGACACTAACCTACGTCTCTGAGAAGAGATTAACAGGGTGGCAGACATGAGGGTGGTGCTGTTACTGGGGGGCTTCAACATGCCAGATGTTGACTGGATTATCCAAATATCAGTAAGCGCAAGAAGTCAGTCTCTGGTGGATGAAACTCAAGTGGTATTTCCAGAGCAGAAAGTCTCAGAACCCACAATGGAAAATGCCATAGTAGATCTGGTCCTGACAGAAAAGGTATAGCATTTGGGAGGCCAAGGCAGGGGAACCACCATAAACTAGTGATCACAGGACCTTATAGGTAGAGAACAAGCTGCAAGAAGATAGTATGCACTCTAGGACTAGGGTTCTAGACTTCAGGAGGGCAGATTTGGGTAGAATGAGGGAACTGCTATGGTGTAAAATTGTGGGGTGTGAAAGCAGTAGCAGGACTAGGCAGCAAGTGGAACTTAATAATGCAGTGGATACTGGAGGTGACAAGGATCTACTTAAAGATGGTGGAGAAGGCAGGAAGGAAACTACTGTGATTTTCCAAAAGAGAGGCAGAGAAAGTGAAGGCAAAAAGAAGGGCATTCATTAGGTATCAAGCAAGTAAGACAAATATGGACAGAAACAAAGTAAGGAGAATCTGTGAGTGGCCAAAAGAAAAGTGAGACAGGTGGTACAGGATAGAAAGGTGAGATAAACTAAGAGTGTTAAGCAAGGTATGTCAAGTGTTCTTTTGATATATAAAAGAACAGAGAAAAAACAGGGAGGGGTGGTCACAAGATGGGGGGAGAGGTGGGACAATGATGAGTAGGAGGAGGCTAATTTATTGAAAAAATATTTATGTTCAGTTTTCATAATGCAAGACAGAGGCCAAATGCCTGAATGCAGCATTGAAACTAGTAAGGGTTAATTAGCAGGCACAAACGTGGAACCCATAAAGGAGGACAGGCAGTTAGTGGGCCTGCAGGCACTGATGGGAGATAAAATCTATTGGCTCTCTTGGGATACATCTGAATGTGTTGAGGGAGATGGCGCAGGCTCTGGCATGGCTGCTGGCAAATCTCTTTCACTTCTCCTTATAAATTGGAAAAGAGCCGTGGTCTGGAGGACACCACATGTGTTCCCCCAATACAAACGTGTAGGCGAGATTTGCCGGGAAACTACAGACCAGTCAGTCTGATGCCTATTGTTGGGGAACTATTGAAATCAATAGAAGTGGAGAGGCAAATAGAGTTTCTGCATACAAATGGTCAACAGTGAATTAGGCAGCATTCGTTTACCAGTGGGAGGTTTTGCCAAACAACCTTATTAAATTCTTTGATTGGGCAACAAGGGTTGTGGATAATGGCCAGGCTGTGGTTATCCTATCTGGACTTCAGTAAGGCATTTGACTTAGTCCATCACAGACAGCTGGTTGACTTAGGGGGGTGTGGAACAATATAGCTGGATGGGTGAGAAACTTGCCAAATGGGAGGTCTCAAAGGATGGTTATGAATTAGGAGCCTTTAAAGATGAAGGATGTCACAAGGAAAATGGCCCAAGGTCTGGTTTGGTACTGGTCCTATTTAACATATTCACATACAACAATGGGGGGGGGGGTAATTTAGGGAAATATAGGCTTCTCTTGACAGATGATAATTAAATATGTGAATGTACAGACAGCAGAAAGAAGATAAGGACCATGAGGGAGGACATGGAAAGACTAAAGAGGTGGTAAAGGATGTGACATTTTACATGTAATTCTGGAAAATGCAAAGCAACACACAAAAGATCTAGAAGCCTGAGAACAGAATGTACACTGGCAGTGGTGGTGATGTAGAGAACAAGAGAAGAAAGAAGAAAGGCACTGTGGGGTGTACACTATAGAGAACTGGAAAGCATTAGCACAGTGCATGAGGGCTGTGGGTGGAACAAATGGGATACTGCGATGCATAGGGTGGGGAATCAGTAGTAGGAGAATGTAGGTAATATAGTATTTGTACAGGTCTCTGTTTGGAGATTGTTTGTTTTGCTGTGTTCCAATGTGAACAACTATGTACTATCTGCTTTATTCATCCCTTGAAACTATTTGTAGGTGTCAGTCATGTCCCCTCCCTCCCTTCTTACCTCCAGCGTGTACACATCGATCTCCTCCAAACTCACCATGTAAGCCCTTCCCTGCCATCAATTAACCATTTTGGTTATGCTTCTCTTCATCACCTCTACCCAATCCACGTCCTTCTTGAAGTGGGGGCTAAAGAAATTAAATGCAGTACTGTAGGTCAAGACATACTATGGATCTGTACAGAAGTGGAACCATCTTTGTCTTTTTGCTGTTGATGATCCCCCATCCTATTCCTCCTAGAGCCCTGTTTAGCCTCCCCACTACCCTAATACAATATTCTGATATATTCAGATTTTTTGTCATGTCTTCTAAAAGAAAAATATCTTGCCATGTCATGCCATGCAATATTAGTTACATGTTATCGTTCCTTTTTCTTTTTATAGTTTTCCATTTTGGATTCTCTATCTGGCAATTCAATTTACTCATTGTTGTCTTTATAAATGGTTAGGAGTAGGGTTGTGCAAGTACTTGTTTTGAAATAGTTACAGTTCCTTTCTTGACCAGCCTGGGATAATCTATACCAGAGAAGGACGGGCTGTTTGTGTACCTGTGGGTGAATCATTGTGAGGACAGTTTCCTTGAACTTATGTGAAGATTTAGCAGTCATTATTATTCCGGCTATACAATGGTCATATTCATTTGTCAAACTTTGTATGCAATCTATGGACTAAACAACCCCTTATTGTTTTGGAGTACTGTTAACTCCTGAATACTATGAGTGATTTAGCATTTAAAATAGGTATAGAAGTTACAACATCTGCATTTGAATTAATTCTGATCGCCATCAGAAGCACTTTATCAGTATCACTTGTAAATCATTACATGTACAAACACATATAACTGAAATCAAAATGTTCTTGAAAACTGGATTAGAAATGCTGAGTTCTAAAATCTGGGTTTGTGATTTATTAAATAATATAAAAAGAATAGAGTGGTGTAACCCCCCCCCCAAAAAAAAAAAACAGGTCACAGCACATGCACATCATGGTTTGTCTGTAGGTTTATAGTTTTGTTCTAATTTATTTATTACAATTATTGTGCTTTTCTGAAGTAGGATCTAAGAGGCAACATTGACTTAGTCAAATAATTCTATGAAGACATCAAGCTGCCAAAAACATATATACCAAAGAACTCATACAGGCAACTAGAATAAGGACTGAACCTCAGTTCAAGGCATTTGTTAGGGAAATGACTGACTGGGGTCATGCCACAAACTCCCAAATCAGTCATGTGGTTTTACTATTATTACTTAAGTATGACTCCCTTATACAATGATCAGTTCAGTTAATGCTCTTTGTTCGATTATTTATTTGTAATCTTTGACTAGGAAACATGAACTAAGCTGTGAGAGATGGCTTACAGATGCATCCTGGGTGGTGGATTTCTTGAACTTTTTTTACCAATAGAAGGAAATGAGGATGTACAACAGTACATCACTAAATTCCTAACTCTTAAGATAAGTGTCATGGTATATTTAGCCTGAGTAGTTACCAAACATGGGCATAAGGGACCTTTGTTTAATCTATGGATGACTGAAGAAGGCCATTGTAAACTCTGGTCCAGATTCACTTTGGTGCCTATTAATTTGTTTCAGTTTACAAAATTCAATCAAACCACATTGACCCCCAGTGCTGTAATTGGCATGGGGTGAAGCAGACTACAAATACGGGGATTCAGAAGACAGATGGTACTGACAGGCCACTGCTTTAGATTGGAGTGTTTGTGGTGGTGTCACAGAGTCTTAAACCCAAGAAAGACCACCATGGCCCAATGTTGAGCTACTGTAATAGTTATTTGAAAATGGGTAGAAAAAGTCCTAGGCTGTGATAGGCTAAGTCCCTTCCCAAGGCATACATTTATGTGCCAACAGAGGCCTCCAATTAAGAACTCACACTGCCACCCTTAGTCATCACACCATGGTGAGTTTGGAGGACATCAATGTGTACACACTGGAGGTAAGAAGGGAGGGAGATAACATGACTGACACCTACAAATAGCTTGAAAGGATAAATAAAGCAGATAGAACAGAGCTGTTCACATAGGAACACAGCAAAAAATCTCTAAACAGAGACCTGTACAAAGGTTATATCATCTACCTTCTCCTGCTACTGATCCCCACCATATGCATCCCAGTATCCCATTTACCCACCAATGTACCCACTAAAGAATTTTCAAAAAGTGATCAGTAAGCATTTATTTGAGCCCATGTGATACAATGTCAGATCACCTTAAGATTGAATTCAACCTCATAACAACCAAATGAAGAACCAAATGCTCTGCCAAGAAGAGGAACCTCAGCCAGCCATACCACCAGCAAAAAAGACCAAAAAAGACCCCATTAAAATATGCATGTAAAATGCATGTTTCTGTTACTTCTGACCAAATAGACCAAATAAAAACCAGTAGGGACAATCTAAGCACTATATATATATATATATATATATATATATATATATATATATATATACAGTATAATACAGTGAGTGCGGTAGTGCCATTATAGTTAGGGTTGAGTAGGCAGTTTAATGTTAAACTTCAAATTTTGCAGCTTAATAAGTTTGCAACCGTTAAACGGATTTGCATGAATTTGGTATGCTCTGTCCTGTGATGTAGATCGCTTGATGTGCCAAGGATCATTTCAATTGGATGTGAGGATTTTGCACCGTGCATAGTGAAAAATGCGTGTTTTTTGCTTATTTTGCCCATTTTTCCTGATAGTGCTGTGCACACACCATTTGGAATTCTGGCCTGAAATGTCTGGGATAGAAAGAGGTTGCCCCAAAGAACAAGCCAGCATTGGTTTGGTGACATAATTTTAATCTGTTCCAAAGTTATTCAATTTTGAAATTTCAGGTTCTGTGCATGCTCAGTTCAGTCTTTTGGATAGCTGCACAGTTGCGAACAAGGATTTGGCCTCACGACCGAGGATTTTGACAGCTCATGAATGGGGATCCCTGTTCATATGAAAAATCCCTTTTCATTAGCTGCTATCTTGTTTTCAATTTTCTTCAAAAACAAAATGTTGTAACTTGCCACAGGGATGTCTTCTGTAGAGATTGAAGTATGAGTTTTGCTCAGGGCAATGCCTTCTACAAACTGATGGCTTTGGTTCTGTTTAGTTTACTCAAAAAATGGGCATTTTTAAGTTTGAAAATCCCTATTCATGACTCACTTCTGATCCCCGTTAGTGAGGTGTCAAAATCTTCATTCTCGAGTCAGTCCCCATTCGTCAGTTGTCAAAATCCCCTCTCGTGAGATGGGAAGGCAAGGCAAATTTATTTAAAAGGACGTCCAATCCTGGAGGCTCTAGGCACTGTACAAATAAACAGACAGATATTCAATAAACAAAATCAATAAAAATTAAAAGAGAAAAATATGAACATATGGGTAATTAACTCCACATAAAAACATTTCCCATAAATAATAAACTAAACATCAAATTACCAATAGATGCAGTCTGATCTATAGATGAACAGTTTAATCCAGAAAGGCCTGGGCAAATAAGAGGGCCTTACAGTGGGCCTTGAATACCTCTGAATTAGAGGCCACCTTAACCCTGAGGGGCAACGAATTCCACAGGATGGGGGCAGCGACAGTAAATGCCGCGTCACTGAATGATTTCAACCTCATCCTGGGAATTGCCAGGGAGCCCCCCAGGAGGAATGGAGGGGCAAACCGAGAGTGAGGTGCAAGAAGGTCTAGCAGATAACCAGGGACCTGACCATGTAGGCCCTTATAGGTGAGAAGACCCACCTTAAAGAGGATCCTCCACCTGACTGGCGGCCAGTGCAACTCACGCAACACCGGTGTAATATGGCAAAATTTTGGCTGCCCAGTAAGTAACTGGGCAGCTCTGTTCTGCCTTAGCTGCAGTCTGCAGAGAGATCCTCCCATGACCCTGAGGTAGAACGCATTACAGTAGTCATGCCTTGATATAGCTAACGCATGTATCGAAGTGGGGAGGTCCAGAGGAGGAACAAGGGGCTTTATCCTGGTGACATTTCTGAGATGAAAAAGGAAGGAGTGGACAACGGAAGATATCTGTGCCTCCATCGTCAAACTCCTATCCAGAATGACACCAACATTTTTTACCCTAGAAGAGACCTTCAATGGAACAGATCCCAGAACAAGTCCGGTCTCTGATCCAGATGACATTCTGTCATGCACTCTGTTTGATTCCACCACCAGTACCTCCATCTTATCGGGGTTCAGTCACAACCAGCTAGAGCCTATCCAGTCATTGATCTCAGCAAGGCAGCTGTTTAGCACATCTATTGATCTCCAGCCTTACCTCTCCGAGCCCTGTTACTAAGATCCCTCTCTGCCTATCCCATTTATGTTTGAAGGTTGTTACCATTTCAATACTCAGCACCTCTGCTGAGAGTCTGTTCCAGCTGTCCACCACCCTTCCCATGAAGAAATATTTCTTCTTATCCCCTGTAAGTCTCCCCCTTCCAGCTTCATATCATGCCCCCTTGTCCTTGAGCATCTCTTTCTGTGCAGTATGCCTCCCCCTGTACTTTGTTGATATCTGGAACCACACAAAGTACAATGCACATAGTTTTTTTATTTCACCCAGACCTAATACCTGTACCTCCAGGAGCTGTGAAGGCCACCACTTGCACCATTGGGTCCAACTACAACCCCTGCTTGGTAGGTATAGACAAAAAACACCCATCCTGTCTTGTATTATTGTTTGCGTATTCATAGCTGGGTTCAAGGCATATATATATATTGTCCCAGACCCCACTCATTGTCTCTACTTTTTCTCCATGGCCAATACTGTATTCTCCCTGGCAACGTTTGTTTACAAATGATAGAATAATCCTCCCCAAGTAAAAATGGTGCATTAAAAAGCATAAATACAGACACAAATTAAAATGAAGGTACTACTTAACCTTTCTCAAAATTTTACCATATGTGGATAGAGATTATTTTCTTATATTTTTTTTAAGTTTTTTTTAAATGCCTGCTGGCTGCAAAAGTTATAGTCACTTTATTGCATGATTTCAGAGTTGGACTTAACAACTGATCAGTCTTTCCATTGCTGTTCCATCCACTGTAATGTGCTGGGGTGATGGGTTTCAGTGACATACATGAGTATACAGAGTTGGCTGGTAATGGCAATGTTAAAATCATTGTAATATAATTAGCAGGAGGAGGACTTGGACATCTGAGTACTATGGTGCCAGTGCCAGTTTACGTCCAGAGACACATGTCACCAGGAAGTGCAGGAGTTAGTATAGCAGTAGATGTCACTTGTTTGCTGAGCATCACAAGTGGATAAAACTGTACCGGAATGCTCCTGGATTCAGGAGAGAGAGGCCAAGGAGGAGAGGTTGTATTTTATGTGAAGGAGGGAATCAAGGTCACAGAGGTACAGGACACCAAGAGGAAAAGGAGGGAATAGACATTCTGTGGGTCACACTGGAGTCAGGCTCTGGGACTGCTATCTTTACCAGAGTAGTACACAGGCCTCCATCACAGGGTGAGGAACTGGATAAGGCACTTCTAGAAGTCATCATTAAAATGGCAAGTAAAGGGGAGGTGCTGCTAATTGGCAACTTCTGTCTGCCAGCTGTAAAGTGGGGCATTTCAGCTGCATCACCTGCAAGGAGCAGAGCTATCCTTGATGTCCTACAAGGGGCTTTTGTCAGGCAGCTAGTCCAAAAACTCACTAGAGGCAGGGCAGTGCTGAACTTGGTGCAAACAAACAGGAACAGCATTGGACATCACAGTGGGCAGCCCTGTGGTTAAAAGTGATCACTCTGCAGTGAGGTTCAACATAAAGACAGGAGCACAGGCAAACCACACTACAATTGTCCAAGACATTAGAAGGGTGGCCTTTAAAGAAATGGGAGACTGCCTCAGAGACTGCCTAAAGGAGTAATGCCAAGGAGGGGTATAGACACAATGAGGGAAAAAATGGAAAGGCATAAAAAAGCAACACATCTACAGTATATGTGAAGGAAGTGAACAGAAAAGAAAAAAAAAATCATTATGGTTTTCCAAGGAAGTAGCAAGGGCAGGTTAAAAGATTGCATTCAAGAGGTATAAGAAACACAAAGGGAGGAGGCCAGTGAGGTGTATCTAGCACAACAGAAGGAAGCAGGCAAGGCAGTGAGAGAAAAGGGCTGCTAAAAGGGATAATACTTTCTTTGGGTACATAAATGAGAAGAGAAAAATAAGGGAAGAGATAGTAAGGATAGGAGGGGCAGAGGGGGAGACTGAACAGTAGGGGATCAAGAGAAAACTGACATCTTAAATAAGTACTTCTGCTCAGTCTTCACAATGGAGAGAGGAGGGACTAGACCTTCAGGGATAAGCAGGAATGGGGGAGAGGTTGACATAAGTACATTTTCAGTGGAAATTGTCATGAAAGGACTTGCAGCCCTAAAGTTGAACAAGGCTATGGAACTGGAAGGCATTCATCCAAGGGTACTAAAAGAATTCAAGGAGGTGCTGGTTGCCCCAATAATGACATTGTTCCACAGTTCACTGGAAACAGGAGAATGTTCAACAGTCTGAAGAAGGGCTAACATGTTCTCTCTGCATAAGAGCAGCATCAGGGAGAAGGCTAGCAACTATAGGCCAGTCAGTCTCACTTCAGTGGTGGTGAAATTCATGGAAACTCTACTAAAAGGAAGGTTGGTAGAATATCTTGAAATGAATGGTCTGCAAGAGCACAGCCAATATGAATTCATTGTGTGGTGTGGGGGGGGGGGGGTTATGCCAAACTGATCTATTAGATTTCTTTAACAGATTGACCAGAGAAGTTAATCAGGGGAAGGCAGTGCATGTGGCACATCTGGACTTTAGCAAAAAGCCTTTGACACAGTGTTGCACAGGAGGCTATCTAGGAAGTTGACTAGACTAGGAGTGGAAACTGATTACAAGACCTCAAAAGGTTGCATGAGCATGGTGCAAGTGAGAAGTTTCTTTTAAATGAGAACAAGCATCAGGACCAGTAGGCAGACAATGAAGCTTAAGGGGAAATTCAGAGTGTTACAAGGAAATATTTCTTCACTGAAAGGGTGGTATATGCCTGAATCAAACTGCCAGTGGAAGTGATGGAGTCTGGAACAGTGGCTGGCTTCAAGCCTGCATGAGACAGACATAAAGGTATATTAGATAGGAAGCAGGGTTGTGGGAGTGTCTCCATAGATCAGATAGGGTCTGTGGAGACAGAAATAAAAAGGGAACATCTGGGCAAAGTTTATGGCCAAGCAGTCCTTTATTGCCATCATGTTCATGTTTCCATGTTGGACATGTGAATGATCTATTGGACAGTATGTTTATCTGTGGTAAGTTATGGTTGAGAAATGATAGGACTTCAAGATTTCTGGATTGAGCCTTGAGCTCTCTAGATAGGCAATATTCCCAGTTGTTCTGAAACATCTTCCTGGAGCAACTGATATTGAAGGTCATTCATAAAAATGCAAAGTCGCTTTTGCCATTTGAGGCCAAATGCCTTGTCTGTCTTGCCAGCATTTGATTGGATCACTAGCACTGCTAGAGAGTGGCTCTGTTATATAAGCTTGCATCACGTATTCTAGTAGCAAGTCTAAATCTTCCTTCAAAGTATCCAAGGAGTGCCATCATCCAGTATCCAAATGCTCACAAATTGCCTTGGTTGCCTCAGGATCATCAATGTCCAAGTCTCTGATATCATGTTGCTCACGCCTGTCACTGGCATCAGAAGAAGTTACTGGAAGAGGAGGAGCAGTATAACCAGTTGGTTGTGTATGTGCATTCTTGCTGATTTCTTCAAGCTGTTTTTTTCTGATCTAGCATAAGTGTGTGCAACAGTTTCTGTCTGATATAGTCTATACTTCTAGGAGGAATGGACAGATCTTCATATCTGAGATAAATAAAGTGGTGTCACAATGCAAAATGATTTCCCTGATCTAATGCTGACAAACCTGCCTGCAAGTTGTGTACAGTAAGAAACTTTTCTGCCACGTTTTTAAAGCAAAGTGAATTCTGCTGCTGTTTGTTTTTATTTTGTTGACCAGGTTAGATACACTGGTGCCAAAGGCACCATTTACAGGTATGACCTGGTGTACAATAGTACAGCATACAATAGCACAGTATACAAACAAATAAGTTCCTATATGAACATGTAATACAATGCATTAATAAGACATGATTGAGCAACACAACAGGGTTCTGGCATAGACATAATTAGTGCTATGATGGTTCAGCTGATGAATTAGTGTCACCTCCTTCTCCACCACAACCATCATCATCACCATCACAGTCACCACAACTAGTACTGCTGACCTGGCTACATCTACCAGTAGACTTAGTTACTGTAGTTTAGTTGCAGTAGAATATTGTAGATAACATTGTGTGGCATTCAAGTAGACTCACCATAGGAAAGACCATCCTAAGGGTTGCTGATTATGCACCGCAATATTTGGCTACCAGTTTATGTGGTTGCAGATGGGAAACAATGTTTTGATGAACACATCAATGTACCTATGACATATATCACCCATAGGCCACATAATTGAATTTTATAGTCCAGAACAAACATTTATGTCCCAAGAGGCTCTCTGCTAAATAAAAGTCAGAGTTTCAGCAAGTGGAAATGCCTTTATGTAAGCAATGCTGAGGAACATTTTTCTTCTCCTGGTAATGATGTGGGGGGGAGGGGGATTAAAACTTTTGAGAGAATGTTGGAAATACTTAGTGATGTCCAACACAGTGTCACATATTTCTTTTAAATGAGCATGTTTCTCACATTCATGTCCCAATACCACATATAATATGTATGTAAATCAGGGAACATGGCAGAAATTCACATCATTCTTCATCTTCACCTTCAGCATGTCAATGCCATTGTCCATACCTCTCAACCTGTTGTCACTGAAATGAGGGGCAAGAGCAATCAAAATGAGAGACACTGTGGGACACTGACAGTCATAATGAGGGACACATCTTCAAACATGTAGATATGAGCTCAGAACACTGTGGAAACCATTGTCTTTACTTCTATAACGTTTATTTTTAATTTAACATGTTAGAATATTATAAAATTCTGCTTGTAACTATGAATCTTTAGCACATTCTATGTGTGGGCAGCACCTTTTATATGAAGGATGTAAGAGGGACAGAGCAATTTGAGGGGCAAAATCAGGAATGTTCCTCATAAGCAAGGACAGTTGAGAGGTGTGCTATTGCCCATCACAAAGATGCCCACCTTCAGATCTTTAGCATATATTCAGATTTCTATTAGGGACTGGATTAACCACAGGATGTTTCACTGATGTACAAATCCTCCATTACTAATACTTTAGCTAGGTTACTCTCTTTTGCTGTGTCTTTCTGGCTGTCTTCTTCAATATAACTCCTGCTGGGGCTGGTAGAGATGAATGGGGCATGTGAATTTGTGGTGATGCTTGATGTGTATACAACCTAATGGGCAGTGAAATTCATTAAGCTTTGGTTTTCTCTACTCCTCCAGAAATGGCTAGTGATATGCATCCCCCCTCCCCCTCTGCCTTCAAGTGGCACCATCTATATTTGTATTGCCTCTTACATAATGGGGATAACTTGCAGAGAAACCCTGAAGCATTTTGGAATTCTGTATCTGGAATTCACTTCCTATAAGAATCTTTAACGGCCAGTGTGATCCACCATGAAAAATGGCCGATGATCAAGAACCATGATCTCCCAAATTAGTTGTGCAATTTGTACTTAGCTTGGGTAGTAGGAAGAATTTTAGTGTGTGTGTGTCATGACTTGGGCAGCATACAGTAGTTTGTTTTTGTACAACAAATTCAGCACTAGTATTTGTGGTGGTGGTGCATGTGATAGCCCTGGTAGGACATGATTGGAATCTTTATGAAGCAGTGCCAGTATCTGACAATCCATCAGCTGGCTCAGGCTGCAGCCATAGCGGCTTGATAGCTTGAACACTTGAGTGAATGAATAATCTTGCCCCACTACTTCCAATACTCAAATGTCCCTGCCATTGGCTTGTCTGATTTCAGTGTTGACTGGAAATGGACATGGCTGTTAGGTAGATGCCATGCTCACATATTAAATGATTGATCAGAACTCTGGTTCCTATAGTTTAAGTTGATTGTCTTGACTCAGCTAATCTTTCTATTGTTCTGATTGCAACATGCTTTCAGAAGATTTGTAGTATCAGATTTAAAATGTTCCCACATTGCAGAGGATCTCTCTATTTTTTTGTGACAGTGGTTTGGTGGTTGTGCTACTTTGTGAGAAACTTGCCAGGAGTGTGAGTTTTTTTGGGGGATCAGTGGGACAAAATAGTTTGGTTGATCAGGTATGAGAGCAGCAGCAGGTGGTGCGGTGCTACGGAATTAATGCAGAGGCTGGGGTTTAATTTTAGATTTCCCTGCCAGACAAGTTACCAATGGTGTCTTTCTCCTTTTTATTACATTTTTTAACTTTGCCATCTCCTCTCATGATGGTCTCTACTCCTCAGTATCACACTAATCACCACTAGTTGATGGTGTAACAGGCATCATACTTTACAGCTCGTCTCATTCTTAATGCTCCTCTCATAAATATACTTTGTCGTGCCCACCTCCTCTTGTGCTTCTTCCTCATTCCTCCTTCTCTCCTACATCTTCAACCTGCTCCTCCTCTCATTCTTCTTCCCCCTGCTCCTGCCCAGATGCTTTTTTATCTCCATGATCCTCGATGTCCTCATGCAGAATATGTGCTTTCCCTTGCTTCTTGAACTCTGTCTTTTGTGCTTCTTCCTTCTCTGCTTTCTCTGCTACCTCATGCTTTTGCAGAACTGTGGTGTCAGTACACAGCTCTCTGCCCTTACTAGTATGAACCAGAGTAGAGAGAAACAGTACAAACATATCTAAAACTAAGGAAAATTGGGATGAAAACCTATTAATTGACTTTTACTTGCTGTAGAAACAATGTGATTTTCACATCTTTTGTGTGGGATCAGGGTTAAGAGAGGTCAGAAGGAAGGAGGACAGGTGAGAGGCAGGTCCTGCTAAAGGTAATATGTCTTATCAGTCCACTATTTTACTGTCAAATGTCCAAGCAACCCCTCACATGAACGATCATGAAAAGTAAGGACCACAAGATGGAATGGCATCTGTATGGAAGTCTGCAGGAAAGTCTTCTGTTCCAGAGAGAACTCTGCTCATGCACAGTCAGGGTGGTGTTTCCATCATGCAGCCAGGGAAGTTAAGCACACGTGTTATGGTGTCAAGGATGTATCAAGGAGTAGTCTAGTCCTCATCTAGGCTGTGGCTATGACACTGTTGGTGCACATTTTAACTGTTATTACCATAACTAAAGAAGTTCATATCTGTGATAGGGCTTCACTGAGGGCTTTGTATGTAGGAAGAACATAATGTTTTCCCTGAGGGTTGCCTAATCCATATCTGGGTTTGGGCTTTGTTAAGGTCTGTGAGTGCATGGTGAGCATAGTGTTTTTACTAAGGGTAGCCTAATTCCTAATCAGGATATGGCTCATCAAAATCTGTGTGTGTAAAGTGACCTTAGAGTTTTCCTTAACTGGGTCACAGTTGAGAAGCTGGGCAGAAGCTAAGACTATCACTTGACAGGCCCTGAGGCACATCAGACATAAACATGCAGATGGGACATTGCTAGGGAGAGTGATTACAGTGCAGGGGTTGTGGGTCAGACATAACCTAGAGTATCATCTAAGTACATGGCTAGGACACCGTGTCAAATCCTCGTGGTCAAAAAACATGCGGACAAAAATTGTGCTGTGCAGTTTGTGTAATCAAGCATGATTCAAAACCATGCTAGATTATATAAATAAACTCCATGACCATGTACACTTTTATGCCCACCCATTTTTTGACAGTGGGTATGTGTGGTCTGGGTCTTTGACCGGTTACCCATGGCTAGTGTCTCAATGGAAGGCAGCTCTGTTTTTGTGGACTGAACTTGAGGCTGCAAAGGTGGAAATCCGCTACTTGAGAGCCAGATCCAGTGACCATCCATGTGGACTAGAGGCTGCATTGCTGCAGAGGGCCCAGAGAGATCAGTAGGGGCAAAAAAGGCTGTAGCTGTGAGGGAGGGAGGGACTAGTGGGTATGGGCTACCAAAAGTGTAAGATGCTCCCACCTCAAACAAGTACTTGCTCTGGATAGAACAGGACTCCCTAAATTTCTGCCTTGAGGGGGTTGGGGCCACTGCAGTGGGGAAGGGGATTCTGTCTATTGGAGACACACCAGGGAAGGCTGTGTCATCCAAAGCTGGAAAGACAGGGGCCAAAGTACAGGGAGAATACACTGTTAGGGGAAAAGTGGGATAGTGCATGCTGCACTGGCATTGAGAGCAAGATCCACTTTTTCCCTGGAGCAACAGTGAATATCCTCAGATAAAAGGGTAGGATCAAACTGGAATGGATAAAGAGACAGGATCTGATTGTGTACGTGTATGTATACATAGGCACAGCACATGAGAAAGGGTTAGAAAAAGGTTTAAAGCCCTGAAAATAGACAAGGTTCGAAGGAGAGATGGGATGCACTTAAGGGTGCTCAGGGAATTGACATAAAAATTGGCTGAACTCCTGGCATGACTATTCAATAGCTCACTACAATCAAGGGTGCCTCTGAGAGATTGGAGGATAGTGGATGTAGTTAAGCTCCACAAGACAGAAGGCAGGGAGAAATCTGGAGAGTACAGGCCTGTCAGTCTTCCAGTAACTTCATTGAATGTAAACTGATATAGACACTAGTTAAGGAGGGCTTAGCTGACTTCTTGAAGAGAAATGGAATCCAGAATAATAAGCAGCATGGGTTCATGTCAGGGAGGTATAGTCAGACCATAATGATAGCATTTTGTGACTGGATAACAAGGGCAATGGATTTCAGCTTCAGCAAGGCATTTTACTTGGTGGCACACAGAAGGTTGTTGAAGAAATTAAAAGATCTGGGAGCAGCAAAGAACCTAGTTTAATGGACGGGAAGCCAGCTGGAGGGAGATAGTGAAGGGTGGTGGTAAAATGGTTCAAATCAGGAAAAGGAAGGTCATAAGTGGAGTACCTTAGTAGTCAGTCCTGAGAACAGTCCTTTCCAATATGTTTATCAGTAACATAAGGGAAGGAATACAGCGTAAGATAGAAACATAGACACATAGAATTTGTAAACAGCAAAGGACCATTTGTCTCACCCAGTCTGCCCAGATGTTTCCTGTTTAATCTGTCTCTGCAGACCATAACTGGTCTCTTGCAACCCTCCTTCCTCATTGCCTGTTTTCTAATACACACCTATGTCTGTCCTACGCATGCTTGAAGCCCCTTCCCCTACTGTGTTTGCCCCTGATACTTCTTTTTTTAGAATTCAAGTTCCTTGAGAAATAAGACAAAGATGTTTCAGCAAAATGCTTTGAAGTGACACTTTTCAGTAGCTGTAGGTTGAAATGATTGTCATTAACATCTGGTACAGAGTAGGTATCCGATAAAAGTTTGTGAGTTTAATGCTGAAGGAGTTCATACTGCACTTGAATGTGCATGCATTGTCCACTGAACTCTCACTCAAGTGATGTTATTTATGTAACTACCCTTGTTTTTTATGTAACCTTATGTATGTTATGTACATATACAGGACGGCCCTGAAACCAGGCTATGCCTAGTGCCTTATACTGTTTAAATATAAATAAACTTCACGAAGATCTATAAACCTTCAGATAGGATCTGTTTTGTGTTTCTCAATAAAAGAACAAATGAACAGAAACTTAATAAACACTAAACAGCAGAACAAAGATAACTGTTTCTGTTTTTTTTTTCTTTTACAAGAATGGTCTGTTAATTAGCTAAATTAAAACCTGGCTAGATCCATTAATGTCCCCCACCTCTAGTGAACTGGGGCTCTAGTATATTTCCCACTTTCCAATTTTTCAAGCATTCTCTCTAGTTAGTCTTAAGTCTCCTGTGATCTTTTCCATATCTGCCACTTGCAGTACTCTTCCCTGACATTCTCTGATAGTAGATACAAATGAAGAAAGCCAATGGCATGTTAGGCTTTTTACAGCCATTAAACTAAGAATATGCAATAGTTCTTTTTGCTGTTCTTCTACTCTTAGTGGGACAAACCACAATAACAGCATTGTAAACATAAATAGAATTTGGAGTTCAAGCTAGGTGTCCATATCCCTGGATAACTGAGCAACTGTACAAAAAATGATAATAGGCTAGATTATCAAAAGCCAAAAATGTGACACGTGGTGCCTGCATCATACAGCAGTGGTGCAAGAGGCACCATGCATTAACACATGAGGATTTCATGATTCTCAAAGGTCTCTTGTGCCAAACCTGAATCCAGTGCACTACATCGGCCCTGCGCCAGGTCTGTGCCAAGCTGCTGGGTGCACCAGGGTGCTAGGGGGCTTGAAGCAGATGCAAACTGCCATATCCCCAACACTAGGATTTTCTACACCCTCCCAGAGGGCACACTTCCAAGGACCATTAGACCAGTCGGGTCAAACTATTCTTGGGCCACCTCCCCACAATCCTCCTTGGGTGGGAGGGAATATGTGCTGCTGCTCCCACAACAGCATGGTATGTGCACTGGCACTGTTTATGGTGAGTACACCAACCTGGTAAACACATAATAAAAGAGATGCAGAGCCCTTTATGGTGCAGTGCCCACAGCGGGTCCTACTTTGGCACCCAGCATGTGAGTGCACTCCCAACACAATGGCACAACAGCAGGCCCTCTGATGACCCATCAGTGTGCTGGTGCAACCCTTCCATCACTATCTGAGTGCCATCTTCCCTCCCCATTCAGTTGCCCCTCCCCAACAACTCCTTTATTTGGGGCGCAGATGCGGCCAAACTGCCCCGCAGCTTGCAACAAACCTCACATGTGCATCATCTTTTTGCCACATGGGCTACTTTGCTGCAAGCTGCATAATGAATTAAGCACAAGGTCCCTGGCTCACCAGCAATCAGTTCAAGCTGTCATGGGAGCAGCTTGTGCTGATCTTTGAGAATCGGGCCCAGTGTTTCATCTTTCCTGATATCCTGACACCCCCTCCAGCTAGTGTCTGTGTTCTCAGCACTACAACCTCCACCACTTCTCCTGGCAGTCTGTTTCAGGTGTCTTCTACCCGCTGGCCTGCTAGTGCAGAGGTTGAATTTCCATCTGTGAAGCTGGTGACCCGGGTTTGATACCAGGCTAGGGGGCATCGGAGGGCCAGCCTGGGGGAAGGAGGATTAAGCATCCTTGAGAATTCTCTTCTCCTCCTCCTCCATGGAGAAGGAAGGAGTAACCAGTGCATAACTGACACAAGGCAGTGGCTAGGGGGACTACAGCTGTCAAAACTGAGCTGTCAGGAAGGTGTGCTGAATGTTTGCACATTCTGCACTACATCATTCCATGCCACACCTCCCAGGGAGCTCATTATTGGAAAAAATAAACTGCTGCCAGCTTGGTTCAAGTTGCCTCATATCTCTGGCCCCCATACCACCCTCTGTGATGCTTGGAAGGCAACTGAGCTACGGTGTCCATCAGTTCAGCCTGGCCCCATGGCCCTGCCATGGTGGGGTAAGTCAGGGAGGCTTTCTGGTGGTTCTTCTGCTGAGAACCTTGTACAGTCTTTTGTGGGGGTCGTGTCTGCCTGACGGACCTGCCCACAGGAGGCATGCCAGGGTGGATTGTCGATCTGAATAAGTCCATTGCTGGGCAGAGGTTGGAGGAGTTAGGGGCTGAGCTCTTGGAGGACTGGCACCCAAAAAGCATACTAAATAAAAAAAAGATGTTTTCTACCCTTTCACTGAAGAAATATTTCTTCACAACTTTCTTAACTTCCCCCTCCAGCATAATCACATTCTCCTGGTTCTGGTGCTCCTCACTTGAAAGAGACCTCCCCCCACACCCTGTTCACCCATCTAAGGTACTTATACATCTCTATGATATCACCTCTCAGTCTCCTTTCTTCCATGGAGTACATGTTGAGATCCCTCAGTCTCTCCTCGTAGAGCTTCTTGAATAACCCCAGCACCACATCATTTTAGTTGTCCTCCTCTGGATTGCCTTTCTCTAAGTCAGTTCTGAGGTGCAGCCTCCAAAACTGGAAAAATACTGCAACTGGGGTCTCACCAGCAAGCAGTACAGTGGCCATATCTCCTCCCTCTTCCTGCTGGATATATCCCTCCCGATCCACCCCAACATTCCACTAGCACTATCCACTGCTTTGTTACAGTGCTCTGCCACTTTGAGTTCAAAACATGATAAATGCTATGGTCCTTTCCTTTTTAATGACTGTCAGTACCTCCCTCCATCCTTTACTCAGTGCCAAGATTCCTATGTCCAAGGTGAATGATCTTGTACTTTTTGGCATTGAAGCCTAACTTCCATTCTTTAGACTACTCCAAGTTTCCCCAGATCACTGCTTATTCTCTCCACCCCTTCTGAGTGTCAACCATATTGCAATATGTGTGTCTTTGATGACACTAAGCTCTGTGACAGGGTAGACAGCAAGGAGGTGATAAGGGGTTGCAGAGGAACATGCACAGGTTAGAGAAGTGTCACAAGGTCTGGCTGTTTAAATTCAATCCAAAAAGTACAATACAGGATTGGAAAGTTAAGCTGTTCATTACTTCAGTGGAATTGGACCTTTTGGTCATCATACACAACTCCATAAAGCAAACTAGCCAATGCAGCAAGGCTTAGAGCAAGCCAACTAGAATGTTGGGGTTCTTTGGGAGGTGTTTCGCTAGCTGGAGGAAAGTGATAATACAACCTCTATGGATCACTGGTGAGACTTCATTTGGAGTACTGTGCCTAGTTTTGGAGTCCTCAAAATAGGAAGACAAAGACACGTTGGAGACACTGCAGCACAGAGTAACCAAAATGATTGATTACCAACAAGACAAATCCTAGTAGGATTAGCTTAGGACACTGAACAAGTGCTTGCTGGGATCCAGAAGGGGGAGGAGGGATGTAGTGGTAGAAGTAGCAGTAGCAGAAAATTTTATTTTTATACAGGTAAAAAAAGACACAAAACACCATTATGGCTAAAATAGCCCTACTTACACAGTGGCCCGGTTAAAACATACATTTTCAAGCACAAAAATGACGTGACAAATACATTACAAACAACATGTGAAACAGAATAAAGTATGTACTGCTGAAATTTTTAGTAACTCATATTGAACAAATATGTGTATTTAGTTTATGTTTCATTTCAGTGTTGAATGCCATTAATTCAGGTGCAAGTTGTTTCATATATGGATTGATGTCATTCCAAAGATTTGCTACTGCCTGGGAGAATACCATATTCCTGCATCTGGTTTTTTGGAATAGATTTTTCATAGTCTCTGTATTTGTTAAATCTTAAATCACATTTATGTTTCACTTTCTGGAATCTGTCTATTTGATTTACCAATTTATTTTTTATTTAATGTTATTTACCTTGCCCAAATCAGTTTGCGTCTATTTTCTTTTACCCCAACCCAATTTCTCATATGTTACACAGTGATGGGTATTATAATTACAATGTAACACAAATCTTGTCAAATTAGTAGAGGTAACCTCTACACTTTTAAACTTGTTACATTTCCGTGGCCATAAAAATGAGATCCGTAATCTAAAATCAGTAATAAAAGTTGTGTTGCAATTGTATGTTTCAAGGTTGTTGTTGTACAGAATGCTATGTCTAAAAGCTTCACGTTTACAGTTTACCTTTTTTGTTACAGTGCTAATATGGTGATCAAAATTTTTTTGTCTAACCAGATGTTCAAATATTTGTACCTGTTTCAATTTTGTACCATTCTTGTTACTATTTTTAGTCTTGGATCGTTTCCCCTCCTGCCAGTGGTGCCAGTAGAAAAAGCCACAACTTGAGATTTTGCATATTTAGTACCAAATCAGAGTGTCCAAATCTAGAATGTAGATCTCAAAAATCTGTCTACAATTTTTCTTCTATGAGTTTATTATCTATACCAGATTCAACCATTATTGTGTTGTCTGCATATTGGCGAATTTATGAATGTTTTATAAAATTAGGTAATCCATCCAGATATATCAAAAACAATAATGGGCCCAGTATGGAGCCTTGCAGTACTCCTCTAAGCACTCCATTTAAGTTTGATAGTTTGCCATCAATACATACTGTTTGAGTTCTATTTATAATATACGATGTAAACCATATCAGGACATTGTCAGAAATATTTAATTTTCCCAATCTGCCTAACAAAATCCAATGATTTACTAAATCAAAATCTGGTGATTTTTTAAATCAAAAACCTTTTGATGATAGAGACGTTCATGTTCATGAAAGAAATAAACTAGATAAACTGTGAGAACCTATTTATCAGTAATGGCTGGTTTAACAAATTAAAGGGAACATTTATGTAAATTGGTTAGGAGGTTCAGGAAGGATCTTTAAAAGTGTTACTTTATGACAGAGTGACTGAGCTATGCAAAAAGCTACGAATAGAAGTGGTGGGTGCAAAAAAACATAAATGGGTTCAAGCAGGGCTAAGACAAAGTTAAGGGCTTAATGGTTACTCAGTGGGTGTCAGTTTTGCAGGGAGTGGGGAGGAGGGCAAGAACCCCATCTGGGCAGTAGGTTTTGGTGTAGAGTATTGAAAAAGTGGTACACTAGATGCATCATTGATTTTTTTCTGCCAACATTGTCTGTTTTTCTACATATTGAAAAAAGGACAAATTATCCTGCTTGATTCTCTGTTCATTCCTTTCTTCGAAATTAGCCTTGTCCAGTGCAGTCATGGCCCTGTATTTCTTTTGTAATGCCCAGTAGTCTACTTGCATAACTCTGTCAGAAGAATCCTTTCACTTAACATAAATCCTTTTTTATCTCTTAACTTCTCCTGAAGTTCTTTCAATTATCATGGAGGCCTCCACCTAGTTGTTTTACCTTGTTGCGTGTGAGAGCACTTCTAGTCACTGTATCCAATACTTAGCTTCATTTCCTCCTACTTGGCATTAACACTTTTGCTTCACGGAGCACTCATCGTATTTAAAATCATGACATCATTCTTATCTAATTAGTATTGTTTATTTCTAAACAACACAGACACTTTTAGATGTGTCTACTGTATATGTGCAATACAGTATTATGACTCCAAGGGTTATAAGAGTAAATTCTTCAGGTCTTTGGCAGAGAAAACTTTGAAGCAGAGTAGAAACTGGAACACTTAGGACTTGATCAGAAATTCTTATAACCATAACTGACACAGTAACTGTACATAATACCATATTATAAATCACATTATTTTTTTTTTGTTTTTAAAATATAAACTTGTATGTCAAATATAAACTGTTTTACTTTTCAGAAAATTAGAGAAACCACTGTGATATAAATGGACAATGTCAAATGAACTTAGAACTTCAACATTTTAGATATACTGGTAGAAATATAAACAAAAAGACATGACAGGGAGTCAGTAGTAATGTGATCACTGCAAACCCAGGGTTTAATGAGGCTCCAGGCTGCAGGCTGGGTGCCTTATTGCCCTGGAAGTGCTTTGATCACATTACTACCCACACCATGTTGTGTCTTATTGCACTTAGGACATCCTGCAATACAGAAAACTAATTGGAAACAAAGATATGAGTTTAAATATAAAAATGATTATATTTTTTGTTTGCATATTATTACGTTGGGAAAAACGTAGTCCCAAATATTTTTTTAAAGGTAAGAAAAACAAAATGTTCCTTCTTAACTTTTGTTTTCAATATTTTTACCCAAAATTTCAATGTAGTCTTTATATTACCATGAGGTAACACACACCTTAGAAAAATTACTCCTACCATCACATTTTAGTTGTTCTACAGCTAGATTCACTGTTTTTACTGTGTGTTGTGTACATTGAAAATGAATACAAATACATTTAAAAATGCAAAATTGCAAGTATGTTTCTCTGACTTTGCTTTCAGTTATCTCTAGTTTGGTTCCTTTCTAGCTATGTGGTGCCTTGAATGCAAATCTTATACAGTTTGAGTAGGGGTATCATTTGGTGTTTCATTGTTTTTTTACGCAGACAACTATGTTTGATGCATATTTATGAGCATTCATAAGTGGCAGGTTCTCATTTTGTGTAAATGTCTTTGGAGCATCTAGTGGCAGAGGTACACCCTTTTTTATATACCAGCATTTCTAGATTTGAAGTTATGGTTACACTTTCAGGGATGTCAGTACCTAGATCAAAACAACTGAGCAGTTCCTCAGAAACTTAAATCAGCCTGATGTTAGACACTCTACTGACTTTGCCACCTCCCATTTGAAATTTTCACCCTGCATTTAAATAATAGTGTCACTTTCAGATAGTCACTTGTATCAGCAGCAACCTCACTTGTATTTTCTTTTTGCTCAGAAACTGTTGATGTCTGTTGAAATTGGTGCTTTTTCTGACAAATGGCACAACAGAAACTTCAGCCATCATGACATCATCACTGACACTGACACTGGCATCCTGTTTGATAGTTTCATGATAAGGCATTTGAAACATGGCACTGTCAGCTCTAGGTTTGTTCACATTATGTTTTTTAACACTAACAGTACTACAGGATTTGGCAATTGCTCACTGTGGGGTCTAATGTTATCAAAGGTGTGATCTGCTTCAGGGCAGAAAGCATCTTCAGATAGAGAATTCTGGAAGGCACTCAGAGTATTACCATTCAGCATCTGTGCATGGTTTTGAGGAGAACTCTCAAGTCTTTACTCTTTTACAGGTACATTGACTGAAACATCATTGTCATCTGTGAAATTAGTTATTATTTCATCAGTAAAACTCTCATTAATGTATTGTGGTTCACTGAAAAATGTATCTCTGGCACATTGGACATTGCAGCTCTGGTTTTCTTACTGTGGAAGAGGTGAAAATAATGGTGGCAATTTTAAATCTATTTGGAAAGTGTGGCACACAGTGATCCTGGACTTATAAGATTGGGCATAATGGTTGGTACTAGTCCATGCCACTTGGTAGTACTGCCATCTTCAAGGGGTACTCACCAATCATGGTTACGCTTTATTCCATGCATATGTTTAGGAGAGCCTTCTGCTATGCTGCACTCAAACTGTGGAACTCCCTCCTAAACAGACTGCACACACCTGTCTCATCCTCCACTTTCAAACTGCACTTTCTGGAGGAAATATTAGGTAGATCTCTATGCAAATGCTACTCCAAGTAACTGCAAGTGCCTGACAGGTATATCAGCCAATCAATATGGAAGGGCCTGATGTTTTTAATGCACTTATCACCAGATGTTTTGACTAGAAACAAGTTGCAGCATCTGAAAACTGTTAACTGTATTTTTCTTTTTCTTACTTTATATTTTGTTACTTGTTCTCCACTTATGATCCTTTCTCAACTTTGATTGTAGAAACTGTGTTCTGTTGACATTCTAGTTATTGTTATGCTAGATGTGCCATCTAAAATGGCCTGGGTCATGCCTGAAAATGGTCCCTGGGATCAGTGTATCTTACTCGGTAATCAAATAAATAAATAAATTAAAAAATATGATAAATACTAGTATAATTATAAGTGTGCCTAAATGTTTAGGAATAAATAATCCATACTGACTAAGGATGATGTCATGATTTATAATGACCAGAAAGGGGCGTCTCATGCAAACAGTTTCTAAAGTTCTAAAATGTAATAATTTGATATAACCCATTTTTTACACAAAGTCACATTTTCTGCAAAGTAAAACAGAATGATCTTTAATAAATTCCATTAAAGCAGAAATCTTTAACACAATTTATAATATATTTACTGTATACATACAGTTCCTGTACTTTTTATGGTTAGAATGCAATGTAATTTCTGTTTTGTATAGCACCCCATCCCAGAGGTTTGGAGCACTTTAAATGAATAGAGTAAACACAAACAATGCAAAAATCCTAATGCTGTGCATACAGTAGCTACAACAAAAATGGTTAACCAATTGCAATTTAAGTCATACAAAATCAATTAAAGCCAGGTTTAATCAGTGTGTTTTCAAGGTCTTCTTAAAGTAAAGATGTGATGTTTTTAAAAAAAGGTTTTTGGCTTCATAGCCCACTACCTAGGGTGGTGATAGCCACTTGTGTTTAAATTATAAAATGTAATGCACTCCTATAAGTTTGGAAAATGATCATATATCTGGCCTAACTGCCAGTCAGCTGATCCCTTTCCATGTCCAAGTCCATCAGTTTCACCCCCACGCTCCCACATTTTGTGATGTGTAACCAGGGAGAGTGCAGGGACAAGCCCCATACAAGTCTATGGGGCTTATTTTCAGAAAATGTTTACAGAATTTTAAGCTAAGTGTTGATAAAAGTGAATGCCAACACTCAACTGATAAGACCATCAAACAAATCTAACCAGAAGACACTGCAGCACAGGTGTGATATGACAGAATGTGCTTGTACTCAATATCATCCTAGTCATGACATTCTGCACTAGCTTGATATGAAACATCAAACCCCAAGATTGCAGTAGATATAGAGTGTTACAGTTGTCAAGATGGAATGACACAAAGACATGCACCACAGTTTGCAGGTCCTCATACTGGAGAGAGTAATTTGCTTTGGTGATATTTCACAAAAGCAAAAGTCCACAGCAGACAACACCTGCTGCCTAAGATTAAAACACAATCTTCTGTCCACTATGACCCTTAGATGTTTAGGCCTATCTACTGCTCTGAGGGTGTTTCATCTCAAGAAGGGCATGATGATTTCATCCCTCTTCATAGCCATTTACTGGGATCATAGTTCTACAAACAGCAACTCCATCTTGCATGGATTAAGGTTCGACCAGCTGGCAGCCATCCAGATGCTTAGTTCAAATAAACATCAACCAATCAGACATGATAAGTTGCCCTGGCTCAGCACATATGCCAGGTGCAACTGAGCATAGTCTGTATAGCAGTGGGAACTCAAATTGTACCATCTCATTGTCTTCTCCAAAGGCAACATGTGTTCCACAAACACTGGGGACAAGTCCCATCTTTGCACAATACTGGAAGGAACAGCATCCACTTTAGAATAACATTTTCTGAGTGCTATACACTGCTACCAGCTGGCCAGGAAGGACTAAAACCATTACAACAATGTACTAGAGTAACTCGTACTGTAAGGGCAGGATTCACAAAACAGATGTGCCCAGCACAACACAGATGCGCTGGCGCAAGTTAGAAATGCTCCAGAAGCTGATTCAGAAACAGGGTAAAAGCGCCAGCCCAATCGAGATGCCCTGCGCTGAACAACATGCTCTATAGGTGCAATATAATGACATGCAGACCATATACAGGGGGCGTACCCATGCCTACACAGTGCAACTCGATTCACAAAGCAGAACCAGGGTGCATCAATGAAGCAAAGCCAGCACAAAGCCAAGATGCACCACAGAAAAATAAGTACAAAAGAAGGAGGTTTATGTCCAGCACATCTGCAGGTTGTGAATGGAATGACTGCAGCAGCACACAACCAGAGCCAGGGGAAGAGGAAACCAGAGAGAGGGAGAGACACACCCAGCCAGCCAGCAACAAAGCCGGGCAGCAAACAATGTCAGAGGGCCACACTGACAGTGAAAATAAGCCCAGCAGCAGTCACCATAGCTGGTGCCCTAATGAGGAGGAGGAGGGAGGGCACAGGAAGGCACCGTAGGCAGCCAGCCCCACAGTGGTATCATGCCTGGCTGTCCTTTGAGTAGCTCACAGAGGTGGAGACAGTTGGGCAATACTGCCTCAACAGGGCCATGCTGAGGCAGCTTTGTGAGCTGTGTCATGATGAGATGCAAGCACCCACCGGACGTGGTCATGCCATCTTGGTGGAGACCAAGGTGACAACTGTCATGTGCCTGCTCACCACAGGAACCTTCCAGAGGCCTACTGGGGACACCACTGGCATATCACAGACCTCTACGTCCTGCCTCCTCACACAGTTCCTCACCGCACTGCTACCACATGCTTCAGAATACATACATTTCCCCAGCATGCAGGCAGAGCAGACAGAAGCCATGCAGGGGTTCTACCGGATGGCACACATGCCAGGTGCCATAGGGACCATCGACTGCACCCATGTGGTGATCCACGCACCACTTGGTGAGGAGGCCATCACATACATGAATCAGAAAGGGTACAATTCTGTGAATTGCCAGGTGGTGTGCAATACCACTGGGCACATCACCAATGTCTGTGCCACGCACCCTGGGAGTGCACATGATGCATTCATATGGCACCAGTCAGCACTCTGCATGAGGTTCGAGGCCAGGGACATTCAAAGTGGCCATCTGATAGGTACATGTGACAGGGCACCACAGCATAGGGTGGCATCACGTCCGGGACACATGGGGTGGGCCGTGGGCAGTATGAAGCAGGTGCATGGGCCCTGGGACAGCAGGGTGTGAAAGGGTACAAAGTCAGACACAGGGTGGCATGCAAGCACTGTGCACCACATGACAGATGGGGTATGCAGGTGCAGCCGAGATAGGGATGCAGGACTGGCAGGTATGTGGATTCATGGGCAGGAGAGCAGGACAGGGGTACACATCACAGAGGGCAGGGTTGGGGACAGGGCACAAGACACAGTGTACCTCAATGTACTAATGGAGGCATGTCTATCCCCTCAGGTGAAGCTGCATACCCACTGAGGCCCTGGCTCCTCACCCCCATCCGACAACCTGGAACAATGGCAGAAGAATGCTACAATGAGGCACACATCACGACACACGCCGTCATTGAGCATGTATACAGCATGCTGAAGTTGCGATTCCGGTGCCTGTGTCAGTCAGTTGGTGCCCTACAGAACAGCCCTGAGAAGGCCTGTGGCATATTCCTGGCCTGTTGTATGCTACACAATGTGGCCCACGAACGTGGGATACTTGTCAAGGCCGGTGAGGGTGACAGTTCCCGGGAGGAGGAGAGTGTGTGAAGGGGGTGGACAGGGCACCCCCTGAGGTCCAAGGAGGTGACACCGGGCAGGGACCCCAGGCTTGAAGACAAGGCACAGGCATACCGCATGTGTGTGGTGGAAGAACACTTCGGGCCCCACAGGTGAGTATACAGGTATGTACATGTGCAGGTATGAGCACTGTGCTGTACGGACAGCATGACATGGGAACACTGGACACTGGATGCCACACAGGGGCTCACACACAGGTGCATGCACACAGTGGGGGACACACAGAGAAATGGGCACCATGCATGCATCAGCTGAGCACCACCCAGGCCATGCTGTAGACGGCACAGGTCAGCGTGCACTGTGGCCAGCACATGGGCATTGCAGGCACTGTAACAGACTCACCATTCTCATGACACATGGCACTACAGTGGTACACACAGACACACTGGACAGCCTGCACAGGTAGCACAGGGTGATGCCAGGACAGCCATGGGGCATGTGACTGCCACACACATTGCCACTGACACCACCCATAGGGCATCCGGTACGCATGGGTGTGCAAACCCGCCACCACAGGCCTCTGGACATGGGCATCACAGGGTGGCCCCAGAACCACCAAGGACATGAGGGCAGCTTCTGCCATGGCTGTTGGTGGTGGGGGTGCCACCAGCAGCCACAGAGGGCATCCCCAGGGATCCCACAGGGCTGTTGCATTGAGACCGTGAATGGGTGCCCAGTGGGATGGCCCTCTGATGCCCACTAGCCAAGCCAGGGATGGTTGGAGTTGATGCCAGTGGTGATGGAGTCAGCAGCAGGGAGTTCACCTGGCTCTGCAGCTGGGGTGTATGGGATGTGTTCCTGGGTCTCCAACTGGATGCACGATGTCCACGGCATGCTGTGGATGTAGCCACTGCCTCTTCAGCTGCTGCAATCCACTCCAGGGCAGTGGTAATGCCCACCGCATGATGCACATCTCTGTCAACATCTGAGCATGCCACACCACTGCAGACTCATACTCTTGGACCATAACAGCCCTGTGGCTCCGGAACTCAGCATGGAGAGCCTCCTGACCCTCCACAGTCACCCACAGCAGGTCAAGGTATGCGCCAATGTCGTCGGCTGGTGATACAGCATGGTGGTGTCACCGATGATAACGGGATGGTTTAGCCTAACTGGGTGCATCCATGGGTGGTGGATACACCCTGGCAGGCTGCAACATGGGTGAGGCATGGCTGGGAACTGCCACTGGCTGCTCATGGGTGGTGTTCTCCAGGGCCACTGGAGTGGGTGCGCACACACAGGCACCCTGCCCGGATGACACCAATGTCACCAGCACAGCACTGGGCAGTGGTGCAGGGGGCACAGCACCCATAGCTAAGGGCAGCTGTGCTGCCACTACACCAGAACCAAGAACAGTGGGAACATTGGTGGCACCCAGGGACTGATGCACAGGTGACCCCGCGACATGTGCACTGCAGTCGGCCATGTCAGTGGCATTGGTGTCAGTCATACATGCAGAGGTGCCAATGCCCTCCCCCTACATGCCACTGGCAAGCATGAGGAGGGCATCTGCAATGTTCACCACTTCATGCAGGTCAGCATCAGACAGCCCGGACAGGCTCCACAACCAAGCGATGTACCAACTGGCTGTACCACCATCACTGGTAGAGGGACCCACAGGACCCTCCGTCACAGGGGCCGTGACCAATGCTGCACATGACGTGGATGGTGCAGAGATTGAGTCATCCATGGTGGTGTCATCAGCCCCATGGGACAGGCCCGCATCATCACCAGCAAGGGCATCACGGTCCACCATGGCCATGGTTGCAACCTGGAGTCGCGATGCTGCTGTGGAGAGAGTAAGGGAGAACATGGTTAATGCACAGGACACACATGTCACAGTGTCGAAGCTCAACAGAACATGGCGGTCCACACATTGCCAGTTCTACATGCCTGTCCACAGCAGAGCCAGGGCATGACGGCGACATGCAGCCCATGTCAAGGTCGAGCCTGCCACTGACTCATTGTGCACAATGGGTATCGGTGGCCTCACATGCCACATGGGTACACAGTGGTCACGTGGCCTCTGGCACTGCCTCCTAGCACCGACAGCACCATGAGCCAGGACATGCCTTGCCAGGGATGCTGTGCCCAAGTGTACAATGAAAGTGCTTGGCATGCATGGCATGGCATGCTCAACGTGGCATATGGGTGGGCGTGCCAGGCCAGGGCGCACAGCTACTCACTATGCTGCGACAGGCTGCCTCCCATCTGGAATCCACCACCTTGGACACATTGCGCAGCTGTCATGGACACACTGGTGGCCAGGAGGGCCACGTTGGAGCTAAGCCATTCCACTGTGCTGGGTCCACCCCTGTCTGCTGCAGGGATGGCTGGATGCTGACCACCTTCTTCTTGGCCCTGCAGTGGCCATCCTTCCAGTGCTTGTGGCACTTTTGTACCATATGGTTGTAGGGTGCCACTGCATTCACCTGCCAGCCCACGTGCTCCCATCCTTCTGCATGCACCGTCCGGCTGCCTCCCCTGCCAGTGAGTACATCCAGGTGTAGGTGACATGCCTCGATGAGCGCCCTCTCCTCATCCTTCATGAAGTTTGGGCGTCACCTGCTGCCGGCACCTGCTTCCTCTGACATATTGTCTACTGTGGAGGGAAGCATCGAGGAGTCAGTCACGCCTGTGTGCACACATGTTCCTGCTCAGGTCACCCTCAGTCTGTTGGCCTCCCCCCCATGGTCCATGTAGCCTTTGATCTGGGCCATGGTCCACAGGTGGGCAGCCTAGCACAGGTGGCTATACACCATGGTATGTGGTCCATGGGGGACACTGCACATGCCATGCGTGACACTCAGTCCACAACTGGGGGAACAGTGCAGCCACCCCGTGAAGGTACACTTTGCCGTCTGCCACGGACATGTCCCGGTACCTCTGCAGCGTGTGTGCCACCACCGAGGTAACACATCCGTCCTGGGTGACACCCATGTGAGGGCCACAGGGTGGAGGGAGACTGACACATGACAATAGCCACGGTGTGGCTGGCAGCAGTGTGCGCCTTGGTGACAGTGCCATCATGCCTGCACTTGTGCAGCTGTTTGCCTCACACCTACCTGTTGCACATTACTGCATCCACCACACATAGCTAGTGACACCCAATCATACATGCCACCCCTGTGTCCCTGTGTACAGTGGACATCCGATCTGTTCACATCACATGCCCTCCCTGTTCCACATTGCAATGCCTAGGCACACTGATGACCGCATCATCACTCAGCAGATCTGTGTCGTACAGGCTAGGATTTGTAAATACTGGTTCAAATACAGCCATTGTGGACATGGCAAGGAACAGTCCAGTGGTGTCCTCTGCACCGTCTGTACTGCTCTGCCACTGTATTCCACATTATGGTCATGAGCGCTACATATTGGTTGTACTGGTCCAACATCTGTGGTACTGGGGCATTGCCTGGTGTGCATGCTCACAGTCAGTCACCCCAGTGTGTTCTGTTTCCCTATAAACATGGCTGTGTACTCATCCTCTAGGCACTGACTCATCTCAGTGACCTGGTCTCAGCCTGTTGAATTTGGAGCATTTATGGCTCAGGGCATGCAAATGAGGCCTGAGCACCTGGTAATGAGATGCTAATTTACTGAGTTGCCCATGCATGGTTGATGAGGCTGTTTTGGGCACATTCTCTGTGAATTGTACAATTGCTCCCAGCTTATCTCAATTTGCATGGAGCATCTGTGGGATGCGCCGATGGCCGTACAGTGCATCTCCGGCGCATGCTTGTATCAGTAGGAGCATTCACCTGTATCAGGGGCATTGTGGAAGGCGCTACTATCAATCAGCATGTTCCACTATGCACCGCCTATGCTGCACTGTGCTTGACCTGCCCATGGATCATGCATGATGTGCAGTGGTAGTTTGCAGCACATGCCATGCACAACATGGTGTCCGCACACTCATCATGCATGAGCGAACATGTCCTGGCCTTGGCATGCCATTGCAGAGTACATTGAGCATGTGTGGGTGTGTCACCTTTGACCTATTGTGCTTCACGCTCAGTGCATGCTGTGCTGCATGTGCCTCAGTGCTTCATGTGGCACATAATAGCCGTTCGACTCCGCTTTGCCTGTTTGTACCTTGCCATTGCTGCACCCATTGTGTAATACCTAGAGCAGGGAGACAGACACCTATGGCCACGAACTGGTTGCAGGTGGAGTTGCTACACCTAGTGACACTGGTTATGTCTGTGGAGGGGTGCCTGTTTGGCCAGGATGACCTCCATGAGTCCAGGGCCCAGGTGTGGGCCTCCATAGCAACTCAGCTTGTGCACCATACAGGGCTGCCACACACAAGGAAGCAGTGCAGGCATTGGTATGGTGACCTCCAGAGGTGGGACCCGGAGAGGCTTGTGCATCTGTGGCACCATGCATGCAGGGGTGCACTGCCAAGACCAGGTAGGTGTTGTTCATCTGTCTCCTTTTGTGGCAGATGCTGGGTGTGTGTTTGTCACAGACCTAATAGGGCAACCTCATGGGTCTCAAAGCATCCTGTACACGGTAGTGGCTGCACCTGTCCCAAGCTGCCTTACCATGTGTGCCATGGGGGAGATGGGCATGGCTGTGTCTGCCTGCAGGCTACTGGGTGCTTCACAGCTGGTCATCACTGTCTGCTACATGGCCACAGGCCGGCAAGGGGGGGGCACTGTGGCACTGCATCCTGCACAGTGGCAGTGGTTGCTCATGGTGCTATCTGTTGTGTTTTGCAGGACCAGATGCCAGGCAGTGGGCCACGGATGCAGCTGAGGTATGGATGCAGAGGATCATGGATGCCAGGCCTGGTGCCCTTCCCGGGGAAGGTGAGCACTGCATTCTGCTATTGCAGCATTTCAGATACTGTAGGGTTACTGGTGGGTGGGGTGTTGTCCACATTCAGGCCCTCAGTGTGTGTTCTTTCTGTCATTGCTGTAGGTCTCCAAGCTTGCCATGCTGTGGCTAGTGGTGGTGCCCCTGTTGATGTGGACTGAAGGATCTGTTTGGCCATTCAAGCAGCCCTGCACCCACTTTCCAGGACTGTTTGGTGCCTGTCAACTGCCCTGCAGGGCATCCTGCTGCAGCACCCAGTCTGTGGCCATGCCAGGGTGGTGCGTGGCAGGACAAGGTGATGCTAGTGGCCCCCTGAATCTTCCTGGGGACTTCACATATAAATAGTTATTGTTCACTGTTCACTGATTCTGTCCCTTTTCTACCTTTTTTCCCATCCCTGCACCTTCCTTTCCCTATCTGGTATTGTTGTTGTTCTGCCTTGTTATTCATATGTTTTGTACAGATTTTGTTCTCTTACTCTTTTATAAACATGTTTTTCTCAACACTTGTGTCCGTGGGTGTGATTGTTCCAGCTCTGTGGTTGCTCCTCTTGCCCTGCTACCTACTCCACTTGTTCTGCATAGCTCCCCTGTGTGGCTTCTAGGCATCCAGCTTGCCCTGGCTCATCGCAGGTTGCACCGACGCATACACGATTAAGCCATCATGTTTCACAGTGATTCACAGTAGTGTTACGCTCGGTGCTTCCCACTGCACATACCTCTGTGAATGGCTTTACTTGTGCTCGGTGCTTCTATTTAGCGCCAGAGCATTTGTGGTGCACCAAGCGCATCCTCTTTGTGAATTCTGCCCTAAGTCTTTAAAAGATTAAAGCCCCAAGGTCAGCAGTGTAAAATGCCAATGAGAAATTAAGAAAAATAGTTTTCTCCTTAGCCCCTCACCAGGAAGAGATTATTCTTCATTTGTCTAGATCTGAACCCTAACTGAAATTGCTCATGCATTTTAGGTTGTGACAGGTTTGCCTTCAACTATGGTGCTACTAACTTCCCAGTTACCTTCCCTATGAAGAGAAGGTTTGAGTCATATCTGTAGTTGGACAAAATGTTTGGGTTGAAAGGTGATTTATTCAGGAATACCCTTACCTAGGGAATCCTGGACAATTTTAGCCACCACTGGAAGCAGGATCTCGGGGTAATCCACCAACAGCCAGGTTGGTCATGGATCCAGGCTATAGTAAGTAAGTTCCAGAGCGGACAACACCCAAGAAATCTATTGATCCAAGACTGACAGAAAGTCTGTCTATAGCAATGGAGTAAACATTGAAACATAGAATTTGCCAGCAGTTAAGGACTGCTTGGCCTACCTAGTCTGCCCATTTTCTACTACTGAAGATCTTACTCAATCTCTGGTCCATTATCTGTTCTGTCTCTTCCTTCCCCCTAAGATTCTCCTGTGCATATACCATGCATTCTTGAACCCCACTACTGTTATTCTCCCCAGCCAGCTCCACTGGAAGACTGTTCCAGGAATCCCCCAATCTTTCTGGAAAGAAGTACTCTCATCTCTCCTGAATTTACCCCCTTTAGCTCCATATTATGCCCCTTTGTTCTTGAGCAATGTTTGTTTCTGAAATATATCCCCTCCTGTGTCTTATTTAATCTATTTAGGTATTTAAAGGTCTATATCCTATCCTCCCCTCCTCTCTTCCAGTGTGTACATATTCAAGTCCTTAATCCTCTCCTTATAGAGCTTCTGATGGAGACCCTGTATCATCGTAATTGCCCTCCTCTGGACTGCCTTTGCTCTATCTGTATCCTTCCAGTTATGTAATCTCCAGAATTGGACACAGTACTCGAGGTGAGATCTTCCCACCCATCCATACAGAGGCAACACCACCTCTTACTTTTCGCTGGTGATATCCCTCCCAATGCACCCCAGCATCCTTCTAGCCCATCCAACTGTGTTGTTGCACTGCCTGCCCATCTTTTAGGTCATCCAGTAAGATTACACCCAGGTGTCTTTCCTATTTGGTGGTTTTTAATACCACCCAACCCATTGTGTACTTTACTCTAGGTTTCTGTATCCCACGTGCATTATTTTGCACTTTTTCACACTGATACCCAACTGTCATACCCTTGACCACTCCTCATGTTTTTTTTCACATTACTGATCATACTTTCCACCCCCCTCCAGAGTGCCCAACCAACTGCATATTTTGGTGTCATCATAAAAGATTCAGACCTTCCCTTCCTGCTATGATGCAATGTTACTTTTAAAGACGGTAAAGAGTATCAGTCCAGCACTGAAACATAGAAACATAGATTTTGACGGCAGATAAGGATCGCTTGGCCCACCCAGTCTGCCCATTTCCCTACCTATTGGATAAGCTGCAGATCCTAGTTAACCAGCAGCCTACTTCTTCCTACCCCAACCCCCTAGAATTGCCTTATGACTGTCCCATGCATGCTTGAATTCCACCACTGTTTTTGACTCCACAACCTCCTCCAGAAGGCCATTCCATGCATCCACAACCCTCTCTGTGCAAAAATACTTCCTTAAATTACCTCTGAGCCGCCCCCCTTCTATCTTCTATGATCCCTGAGTTACCCTATTGGTCACCCTCCCTTTCTCAAATAGAACTCCATTTATCACCATCCTGTGCCACCTGTCTCCTATCCAATTCCTTATCCAGTCAACCACGTTTAGACCCACCCATAAGCTACCCAGCTTGCCTACAAGTCTCCTATGTGGAACAGTGTTTACAGCCTTGCTGAAATCTAGGTTGACCACATCCACTACTCCATCCTGATCTAGCTTCCTGGTCATCCAGTCAAATATTTTTACCATACTCATTTGACATAACCCCCCCCCCCCATGAATCCATGCTTCCTCAGGTCCTGCAAGCCAGTGGAGTCAAGATATTTTGAAATCCTTTCCTTCAGCAGTGATTCCATTATCTTTCCCACCACCAAAGTCAGGTTGAATTGGCCTATAATTTCCATCCTCTTCTCTGCCACCACTTTTGTGTAGAGGTACTACATCCACCCTTCTCAAGTCCTCTGGAATGACTCCTGTTTCCAATGAGCTGTTAAATAGGACTGTCAGAGGTGCAGTCAGTACCTTCCTAAACTCTCTCTCTGTACCCTTGGATGCACTGCATCTGGTCCCATTGCTCTGTCCACTTTCAGGTTAGCAAGTCCCTTCAGGATTCTCTCTCCTCTTAGAATGGACTAGTGTTCATCTCCCTCCAATGCTTGTATTACTTTTTGTGGCCTGTCCCCTTCTCCTTCATTTGTGAACATTAACAAAGGTATCTGTTCAGGATGCCTGCCTTTTCATGGTCCTCCCCTCTTTGCATTCCCCCCTTCCCTTTTTAACCTTACAATGCCACCCCTGATCTTCCTCTGTTTGCTTACATATGAACATATGAAAATGCCAGCAGAAACAGGTCATTACGATCTATCAAGTCTGCTTAAATATGCAGCACACAGTTTATTCTGCTGTGGCTTCCCCCCACCCACTTCCACCCTAGAGTTTTCATCCCCCACCCTCTTCTCCCCCCTCCCTAACCCTCCCATGTAATTGACCTTCCTTTAGATCATGTTCCACCCCTCTTAAAACTGAACACATTTTTCAGTGAGATCACTTCTTCCAGCAATTCATTCCACCTTGCCCAGAACATTTTTGTGAAATAGTGCCTCCTCATTATCCTTCTAAACCTTCCCCCACTAATTTCAGACTGTGATCCCTTGTTGACTCCCCCCCTTAGGATGAAAAGGCCCTCTGTTCTAATCTTATTCGTACCGTTTAAGTATTTGAAAGTTTCTATCATGTCCCTCCTCTACCTCCTATCCTCCAGGGACTACATGTTAGGCTCCCTCAGTTTCTCCTCATAGGGTTTATCCCCCAGGCTCTGGATCATCTTAGTCACCCTTCACTGCATCTCCTCCAGCAGTTTGATAGCCTTCTTCAAATATGGGCACCAGAAATGCACACAATACTCCAAGTGTGGGTTAGCCAGGGACCTGTACAATGGTATGATGACTTCCTTGTTCCTTGAGGTGATTCCTCTTGTGATGCACTCCAACATTTTATTTGCTTTGGCAGCTGCTTTACAGCACTGAGCAGTGTTTCATGTCCCCTGTGACAATTACCCCTAGATCATTTTCTTCCTCTGAAATGAACACCTGTACTCCACCCAGCCAGTAGCTAGTCCCAGGATTCTTGGCTTCTATGTGCATGATCTTACACTTCTTAGCATTAAACCGCAGCTTCCAGATGCCTGATCAATGTTTAAGCTTAGCCAGGTCCCCCCTGAGTTCCTGCCTCCCCTTATCACTGTCCACTCTCACACAGATGTTAGTGTCATCTATGAATAGGCAGATTTTAGTATTGATCCCTTTAGTATGTCCTCAGTAAAGCATACCTAGGACTTACCTAAGAAATATCTTGTCCCCTTTCGTCATCCAGCTTTTGCACTCCTTATTGCCATCTCTGCTTCCCTCTGTTTACTCTGCTATACTTCTCTATCCTTCTCACTCTTTGTCTTCGTAAACCTTTTGAATGCTTCTGTCTTAGCTTTTACCTTTTTTGCAACCTCTTCCAAGAACCATAGCAATCTCTTTTTCTTCTTGCTTTTGCTCAGTTGCTTGACATAGAGGTTTGTTGCCCTCACTATGGCCTTTTTTATCTTCACCCAATGTTTCTACACTTCATCCAGGTCATCCTCTCCACAAGGTCATATCTGAGGCATTCAACTATCTTTATAAAATCTGACCTCCTGATGTCCAGAACCCTTGCCCTTGTATTGTTTTATTCTGCAGCTGTCTTTATATTGAACTACATTGCACAGTGGTTGCTGGTCCCCAGGTGGCCTCCCACCTTGATGTCTGCAACACTGTCCCTGTTAGTGAGTACCAGGTCCAGCATTGCCCCATCAGTAGTGGGTTCACTGACTAGTTGCCTGAGGAATGCCCCTTGCACAGAGTCCAGGATGTCCCTGCTCTTTGCTGAAACTACAGCTTAGATTCTCCAATCTACATCTGGCAGAATGATGTCCACCGCTAGCAGAACCTTCCCATTTTCTGACATTTAACCAGTGGAATCCACTAGTACCTTATCTAACTCCTCCCTCTGTGCAGAAGATCTGTAGATCATGCCAGTGTGAATAGTGGCTCCATCATCAGGATTACCTCCAGTACCTCTTACTCTGCATATTCCATGTGACTCGGTTGGTTTTACATTTTTTCTCACATAAAGACCCACACGCCTTCCTTTCCTTCCCACCCTGTCTTTCCTAAACAGAGTATAGTCTGGTATAGCCATGTCAAAGTCATGGTTTTCAGGTCACCATGACTTTATAATGGGCACAGAATCCAGATCAGCCTCTGCCAAGACGGCCTGTAAGTCCAGAATCTTATTTCCTAGACTTTAAGCATTCACACACATGGCTTTCCAAATTGTGTTAGCACTTTGCATGTTACCCCACTTTTTTCCATTTTTACCCCATCCTTCCCCCTCTCTTTTTAATGCTCCTGTTTCCATCATGCTTCATCTTTATCACCTTGCTTCCTTACTTACTTTGCACCCATGTGGGTTCCTTTCACCTCGAGTTCTCCCTACTTTCTACCTCACTCTTTGGGGGAGCAGTTTATGCCTTCCTGATTACTTCCACCACCACCCTCAGCTGTTTAAGTGTTCAAAGTAACATTATAAACCATCTACCAAGGACTGTACTTCTCCTCCCAGATGGATGCAGACCGTCACCCCGTATAAGCCTTTATCTGTGCAGGTAGATCCCCTGTCCCCTGTTTAGCTGAACTCTCCACTCTGACCATTACCTCAACCATGAGTTGAAGCTCCAGGTGCTGAGAGCCCTCTCTTTCTCCTGTAGTAGACAGACAGCACTTCAGAGAAAGCCACTGAGTGTGCTATCTATCTAAGTCCACTACCCAGCTCCCTAATGTCCCCCTGCACTATCTCTGCACTGAACCAGCCAGATCACTGGTTCTCAAGTAGACAATGACATCCTGCTCCCCCTTCTGTTCTACTGCCCTAGCAATCCAAAGGAGTTGCTTCCCATCACTCTGAGCCATGGTGACACGTAAGCACTTGACCTCACTCCACCTCCCTTACTGTTCCCAAATCTATCCCACTGACAATTGAATTCCTCACCAGAAGTTGCTTCCTAATCCTCTGGGGTCCTTTCCCACCATCCTTGGGGTCTCCACTATGAAGGACCCCCACATCCTCCTTGGTCACTAACACAGGTGTTCCACCTGGCAGTCCCACCCTGCCAGAAGAGTGTAGGAATTTTGTAGTGGTTCCCTTTGAGAAATGTGCTTCTGACAACCCCTCTTCTCCCTTTGAGAGCCCAATATACTGATCTTCTAGAACCCACCATAGTCCAGTCATATCTCCTCCCTGGCATCCTCTGAGGTAACTGTGGAAGACTAGGTGGTCTCTGGGTGATGGAGAAATTCCCCAGAATCCCAGCCAACTCAGCCTGGAGTCTAGAAGCCTCCTCCCTCTACCCAGAGAGTTGCATATAGATGGGGCAACAACACAGTCTCCAGAAGGGCTCTATGAAAACTGCCACCCTACAGCTACTGCACTATACTGCATCACTCCCAGAATTCACAATTCCTACACTCCCTGTGTTATTTAGAAATGCTTTTGCAACCTTACACTTGGTAGGATGTTTCTAGTATTTTTCCCCTTATATCATTTGTTATACCCCTTTGCATGCCTGCCATAGATGAGGTGTTTCTTCTATTCCATGTTTTGGCCTACCTTTTTGCTTTTATCTGTCCTTTGTGTACTTCTTAACCCTCATAATAAGTTTTTAGTTAAACCTCTTTTGCTGTTTGTTGTTCCTATTTGTATGCTTACAGAAGTATGGTGCTGCTCCTGTTCCCAGTTTTGGTTTGCCCTTTATTTTCCACCCATCCCAGCAGTGAATGCAAAAGCAAACAATAACACATGATGAGGTGTGGGTTATCTCCTGATAAGAGCATACCCAGGTGTTTCATAAGGCATGAGGCGCTTGCGCCAAGTGCATTATGCACCTGGACATGCTCTTATTAGAAGAGAACCCACACCTCATCGTGTGTTATTGTGCTTATAAAATGGGTTCCCAAGTAATTTTTATGGAAAAAATAAATCAATAAAAAGAGGGAAAACATTTTAACAATTTAAGGTTTTAAAACCTGAAGTAGTAAAATAGTCCCTCTATTTAGATACTTTTTGTAATGTGTGATGTCTAGTGCATGTTCCCACCAGGCACACAGAGATACTAGTCAGGTTGTCCTCTCTGCATACACTTTTAATTCCCTATTGTCTTCCTCCCTTTTCAGATAGTGTTAATTTTTTACTGTCTTCCCCCTTTCCACGTAGTGTTAATGTTGCACTGCAGCAGTGAGCAGCTGCTGTAAGTGAGAGTAGAGGGCTTTCGTTTTTATGTGTGTCTGCTCCCAAGTGTGTCCCTTCCCCAAAATGCAAATACTTTGTTATTGCTTTTTATTTATTTATTTTATTTTTATTTAGTGTTTGGTTGCATATTGAGGCCAGCATCTCGGTTGACTAGGAATGAGCTTGTCCCATAGATGTCACCATATAGAGCTGTTTCCAGGTTTCATTTTTTTCTTTTCCATTTCTTTTACCATGTGGTGCCCTCATACTGTCCACAAATTGAAGCTGTTACTGTTTCACAGAAAAGTAATTGCTATAGTTAATGTTAAACCTCTGAAGTACAGTCTCTGAAGGGGATGGTGTAATGTGAGTGGAGGCAGCATGTTGTGAAAATGAAAGACATTGGCATCGAGTGGTTCTTGTTTTAGTGGTGTCAGTGAGGTATTTGCATTTTTTTTATTAAGAGGAAAAAAAGCTCTGAATGAATTAATTTAACTATTTTTATGTTTACAGAGAGACGGACAGGCTATGTGTTGCTAGATGCCTGCTGTTACACTACTGTGGCATTTTGCGTTGGTGCTGCCTGTTGTGTGCCTAGTTCTTAGAACAGTTTGTAGCTCGGATAGGTTAGTAATTTCTGCTTGTTGTGAGGTTTCTCAGGGGAGAAAAGTACTGGCTGGCATAGATACATGTTGATAAGGACATGGCCCAAAGGTCCTTTCGTTCAATCAAATTTAGACATTTGTTTTACCCATTTTATAACAGAAGTGAAAGTACCTTACATTGGTTGACTGGCAAAGTCCCCTGCTCCCCTGCTTCCTTCTGATGATACCTGCTGATGCCCAGGATGCCAATCATACCCCTGTTCCACTCCTGTGCTGTTCCACTCACGTGCTGGGATATGAATGTGTTTGGGGACCTGATAGGAGTGTTTGCTTATCCTTCCTGTGCATTCCTCTTAAGGTGGGACTTCCTTTTGAGCTACAGAGTCTGAGATTGATCCTCTAGATGCTGCATCATTTTTATGCTGCTCTCTGACTGACCCCAGTCATGGAGAGAGTGAGGGAGAAAGCATGTGAGAGGCAGCTACTGTCCTGAAAGATATACATAAGCAGGTTAGAAATTGAAGTAGTTTTAAAGAATAGTTGCAGTCCTGTTTACTTGGTTCTACCATTAAAATTCCCCTCCCTCTGTCCAAATACTACTTCCAATTAGAATACTTTGCTGGATTTAACTTGTGCTCTATTCCCAGACAATCTGTTATATGGTTTGCAATATGCTTGGCTTACTTTGGCTATATACTTTATTCTTTACAAAAATCCTCATTCAATAACATTTAAAACTGTACCCTGTTTGGCTGTTTGCAGTCTACATGCACCCCAATTTAACTAGTGTTGAGACCTGCCTGGAAGATCACAGTTCTAACAGAGGAAACCCTGACTTGGAAGAAAGACCCACATTTATTACACCCTACTGTTCAAACAAGTTTGCTGCACTGTAAAGAAGGAAGATGTAAAAGTTTCTCAACAGTGTGGAACAGCTGAAATGGACTATTCCTCCCTGCCACAATCAACTCAGACAAAATGTCTTCTTCTGGATAATTATCCTCTGATGCACCCCTTAGTGGATCCTCACAGCCAGCTTGTCCTCTATTGGACACAATCTCAATCAGGAATGCTCCAGTCTCAGACCTTGTATCTTCAGCAATTGCAGCTAATCATCTTACAGTGGTGAACTATGATGAGTACTAGTGGATTAGCACAAAAAGACACTGTGGAATCATTTGTGGTTGAAAAAGCCTTATGATAGCCTTCCATGGCCTTGTTCACACTATCCTTGCAAGCAGTTAACATACCTAAGATGTCCAATACATCACGGAACCTACCTTCAGTCAGGCTATGTGAGAGTGGTATTGGACCATCTCTAAAAGGATATAAAACATGCATGGGGCCCACAAACCTGAATTTGACTTTGAAGTGATCTGACCAAGCTATAGGGTCAGTCTCAACATTAGTCATTTCTAGTTCCAGGATGAAAACCAGGGTCAAGATTTAGCCCAACTTGTGGATACTGGAAGAAATTTTATTGGCTGTAGGCTGCTATACTCTCACATAAGTACACACAATCCAATTCTGAATATCATGAAGTGTCTTTATTTTTCTGCAACACATTTATTTTCAATTTTTTTCTTTATTTTAATTGTTAATTCTTTTGTTTCAGTGCCCAAGAAATTATAGCTCAATATAAAAGTAGCTGATGTTTCAAGACCTATGTACGTGGTTCCCTCTTCAGAGCTGATGTTCTTTAAAATACAATAAAAAAATAAAAATGTATTTAATTAATATCTATATGATGGCTTGTTAATATTAATTTACTGAGGGTACCTTCAATTTAAGTAATAAAAATCAATATTGATGCTGGAGGAACTCACCTGCTCATTTCCTGTAGTACAATTATTTAGGTTGATGCTGGCTTTCTGCCTGTACTGTTATCAAAGTCAACTGGTCTTTTAGTTCCTGCTTACTTCTGGCCACTGATCTGCTATTTTACTAGACTGTGGGGAATTCATTAAGATCTCATTTTAAACTGCCATTCTTGCATTTTATACTTACTGCATATTTGCTTCATTCTGTGACCTTACCTTGAATCTCTGATCTTTATTTCTCTTCATAAGGTAGATTACAAGTCTATAGCTTTCATCAAGCAGAATCACCATTTTTATGTTGGCATGCTTGTGAAGTCAACATCTTGTGGTAGTGCAGATTTGGAGGCGCAGTCACTGTTGGGTGACTGCAGAGCAGGCATCAGTAGGTGTGTCCCTCATTCCCCAGTCAGCCTGCTTGCCAGTGCCACACCATGCATGCATAATGTGGTGAGCACATCTAAGGAAAGGTCCACTGCAATGCGAGCAAAATTCATCACATGCAGCGGACCTCCCAACGTGCTTCCCCGACAACAGAAACATGGCGACACACTACACACCAAACTGCCGACTTCGGGGGAGCCCAATTCCCTTGTCGGCTTACCCTGCACCTAATGTATTTGCTGATGGAGGGCCACTCTCCCATCAGCACCCTTCCCCATTTGTTATATGCTGAGGGTGCCCAATCCCTGGCTCTTGCCCTAACACTTTCCATGTGTGCCGATGGGGGTGCCCAGTCCCCGTTGGCATAAAGTTACCCCCCTTTTGTTGTGTGCCGATGGGTGTGCCCAATCCCCTGTTGGCTACAGCTTCCCCCCCACAAAAATAATCTGTTGGCATGCTGGGAGCCCACCCCAGCATGCCCCTGTGAAAACAAAAATGGTCCTGCAATGTTATTTTTATGTTCCCTGTAAAAAAAGGAAACGGTCCCTTGTCTCCCTGCCCCCTTCCCACAACCCATGCCTACCTGCTGCACACCCTGCCTCCACCCCCCCCATACTTACCTCCAGAGTCCAGCGTGACTATCTTCAGTGGACCGGGAATACGTCTGCACTCTTCAAAGCCGACTGTGAACTGAAGAAATGCCTGTAAGCTGTATAATGGAATAAATAGAGTTTTTCCAACTTTGATCCATATCTCTGGCATTTTTTGGGGAATTTTGGGACCAAATTTTCAACATAGGGTTTTTGGGACTCTCCTTATGATTTCTGGCACTGTCATGGCGTTATTCGGTCCCGAAAGGTGATTTCGGGGTCACTGCATGGAATCACCTTTCAGGACTGAGTAATGACATGACAGTGCCACTGGTTATAAGGGGGGCACTCAAAAAGCCTATGGTGCAAATTTTGTGACAAAACTCCCAAGAATTGCTGTTTTAGGAGCGTGCGTTGCACTGTTTCTACGCACAATTGTAAAGTCATGAATTTGCAATATTTTCATTCCAGATTTATCAAATTGGCATTTTTTCACACCTCCTTATGAACAGTACAGCTGTCATTTTACATATCCTGCCCGAAATGTGTTTTCGCACGACTGGCGCAGAATTGCTCGTTCGCTGTGTGAAATCATATTTTGGGACAATTTGAGGAAATGATGGTGACACTGTTCATGAGCAGAGGTCCTAAAATGCCTATGTTGAAAATTTGAAGCCGTCAGTCCATAAAATGACTATGTTGCAAGCGTGTGTTGCGCAGTTCCTACGCACCCTTGTAATCTCACAAATTTGTAATATTTCCATGCCAGATTTTCAACACTGGCATTTTTGCACACCTCCTATGAACAGTGCAGCTGTCATGTTTCACATCCTGTCCAAAATGTGTTTCTGCAGCTGTGGCGCATAATGGTGTGGTCACTGTGGGAAATCAACTTTTGGGACAGATTAACAAAATCACAGTGATAAGGGGAGGTCCCAAAATGCCTATGTTACAAATGTGGCTACCAAACTGCAAAAAATAATTGGGTTACGGATGTGTGTTGCACAGTTTGTATGCATACTCATTGCTTCACCAATATTTCATATTGTCACTCCAGATTTTCAGTGTTGCCATTTTTTTATGACTCATTATGAACAATATAGTTGTCATTCTCCACATCCTGCCCAAAAATGTGTTTTTATCCCTCTGTCGCCAAATGCCACAGCCACTGTGCAAAACCACCTTTCAGCTAACAAAGTGATTGTGCCACTTTTCATGAGGTGGCCTGACAAGAAGCCCATGTTGAAAATGTGGAGTGAAACTACCACCACACGCCTATGGTGTCAGGGTCCAACTGTAGCACCCCACCTAATATAGACTGACAGGCATTGGGGTGTGACTTGGGATCATCAGATGTAATGCTAATGCCATTCCACCCCCTGCCCCCACCCTGCAGCCACTGACAGGCATCGTGGTGTGCCTTGCACTGTTTGTCCACAAAGTTCACCCCATGCTCCTGTACTGCACCCACATCTGCATATTTCCTTATGGAATGGGGTAAGTATAACGTCCAAAGACCCCAAAGCACACCACAATACTTGTCAGTGTCTACAGGGTAGAGTGAGGTACAATGGTATGAGCGTTATAGCTGATGACCCAAAGGCATACCCCAATGCTTCTCACTTTCTACAGGGGGGGTGGGGTTGGCATCACTTCAATACTTCACTGTCATTCCTATTATGTGTCTCTAGCTTTGGCAGTGCCACTGAAAATGCCAGCATGACAACATTCGACATTGACAAATGCTTGATTTCAATGGGAACTAGTTATCTTTAAGTGTATATCTAATTTCTTTTTGAAAATAGTTATTGAATCACTGTTTACTATGTCTTCGGGTAGTCCATTCCATGCGGGCACCACTCTTTGATTTATACAGAACCCTCACATGTTTGTTTTATAATTATCCCCTTTAAGCTGGCATCTGTGAGATCTAGTTGTTTTAATTATAACCTTCTTTTCTAGGCCTAGACAGTCTCATAGGTCTTCATTTTTATATGCAGCATAGATCAAACATAAGTCTCCCTTCTGTCTATGATACTCCAAGGTATACAATCTTAGTTTATTAATTCTTTCATCATATGTAAGATTTTTAAGCCCACTTATTTTCTTGTTTGACCTCTTTTGTACCCTCTCAAGGCTCCCTACATCCCTACTGTGGTAAGGGTTCCAGAACTGGGTGCAGTACCTCATCAATGACCTCACCAGTGAGCAATACAGCAGCATTAGCACTGTGCTATCCCTACTGTTGATATTTAATAATATTCAGCTCATCATGCCATTTGCTTGTCTAGCCATTTTTGCAGTATGTTGCTTAAAGGTTATTTAATTTGTTACAAAGATACTTAAGTCTTTTTCCCCTTCTGCCTTCCTAAGTTCAATGCCATTTAATTTATATTTTGCCATCAATTCTTTTTTTCCAAAGTGCATTATACTACATTTGTCAATGTTAAACACCATCTTGTGCTTTGATGCCCATTTAGCAATCCTGTTCAGGTCTAGTTGGAAGTTTATGATGTCTTGTGCATTCTGTACAATGGCACCCATGTTACTGTCATCAGCAAATTTAGTTATCCATGAGTTACTAGATGTTTGAAGGGTAGTTACAAATAAATTGAATAGAGTGGGCCTTAAAGCAGCAGTGCAATGAAAAAAGTTATTCCAAAAAGTTAATTTTCTGCTATGGTTGTAAAAAATGTTGGCAGAACTGTTGATTTGAGTTTTCTGGATGCTTTCTATGCTGTGTACTGTGCATTTGCATCTTTGTCTGTACTCTTATCCTCCTAGGGTCCTCAGTATTATTTCTATGCAAAAATTAGGCTCCCATCTTTTTTTCTTGAGAAATAATTACCTTAAAATGTTCATAAAATTCTAAAATGATAATGAAAACTGAAAATTTCACCACCAAAATAAACTGGAAGACATCTAGCATCAATTAGAATGAAAAAAAGGTGGGGTCAAATTTTAACCCATTTTCATTGCACTGCTGCTTTAAGACAGATCCCTGGGAGACCCCACTTGTGATCTCCCCCCAACTCTGATACAAACCTCCTGATATTGACTCTTTGTTTCCTATCGTTTAGCCATGATGTAATCCATTTAACTACAGACTTTTCAACTAAAAGTTCTTCCAAGCTTTTTATTACTTCTACAAGAGGAACCAAATTGAAAGCTTTTGAAAAGTCAAAGTAAATCACATTTATCCAGATATTTTCTCATTTTCTTGTAATTTGCCTTACTCTAGAATTTAGCTATTGTGTTTCCCCTGCCTATAATGTTATTATATATGATTTTAAATTCAACCATGTTGTGGCCACTTTCAACAAAAGGTTCACTGACCTCACAATTAACTATGTCATCATTCATATTGCTTAAGACTAAATCTAATGTTTGTCCCTCTGGTGTTTTGACATACAACTTGTTTAGGGTTGTTTGCTATGACTAGGTTGATGAAGTTTCTTTCAACTTCAGTTGTCCGAGTTAGCTCTATCCAATTTATAGTTGGTAAATTAAAATCTCATAATATGAATGTCCTCCCACTTAGTTCCATACAATCAATAACCTTTAGAAATGTCCTGTTTTCCTCAGTTTTTAAACCTGGTGCTCTATAACAGATTGCTATGGTTTTATTTGTTCCCAGGCTGAAGTAGATTAATCCAAACTTGTTCAATCATATTGCTATCTTCTACCTGTGGGAATTTTTCATAAGCCTCATATGAATCTTTAATAAATAAAGCCACACCTCCTCCTCTTTTCCCATTTCTATTAGAACTCAAAACTTTGAATCCTGATACATGTTTTACCTCAGTCATCATCTTGCCACCATGTCACCATGATGGCACACAAATTGATATCTTCTCAGTGTAATAGAAAATGCAGCTCATCTATTTTGTTTTGAAGACTCCTTGCATTTATTAATGTTGACTTTATTTCATTTTTGGGTGGAATACTTATTTTTTTTACTTTCATGGATTTGTTCTGTAATCATAGGTTCATGTTGACCAGATGATCCAAATTCAAAATTGTTATATGTGGAGGAATCACCTCTCCCCTCTCTGGTTAGTTTACATTTTTACTTTTCAGAACTTCTTATTTCCCTTAATATGCAACTTCCCTTCCTGCTTAGATGTAGTCCATCAAATGCAAACAAGTCAAAATTGCCATCAAATGTCTTCCAGGTCTTAATATAATCAATATTCACCTGCAGGTACCACTGTTTCAGCTTGTTATTGTAACCACCCAGTCCATTGTGGTTACTAGAATCCTATCGGTATTACTATTAGGAAGGTAGCAGGCAGCAGGTAGGGAGCTCATTAGGGGTTCCTTACATAATGACATCATTGTTTACTCAGCTAGCCTGAGGGAAGAATGAATAGGTCATTTGGAATGTTCGCAGCAGCATAAGCCACACTTTGTGGACAGCTGCTCTGGGGAGCTTAGAGCTCTGTGGTGTTTTCAGCTGTCTTGGTTAGGACCTGAAATAGACTGTTTGATTGGCTACCCAGGAGAGTCCTTTCTTTTTCATTTTTTTGTTCCATGCCCTGTGGACAGGACAACCTCTGTGAATATTGTTCTAGGAGACCAGATCTCCACATTTTTAGGGGATTCAATAGTCTGGGGGGTGCCCTTAGATAAGGCTAGGTCACACCTGTCAGTGACCCTAGTTTCCCCCAAGTGAGTGAAGTACTGTTAAACTGTTCACCCAAGTGAGTGCAGTTTTGTTCTTTGTTCACCTCAGTGTGTGAAAAAGATAAAGTGTGGGACCTCTAGCATTTATTTATTTATTTGAATTCTGGTAACTGGGTAAGCCCACTGAGACCAAGCAGTCCTTTTTTCACTGGGGAATAAAGGTTTCAGTAGTGTAACCCTGAAGAATGGCAGAGACTGTTGGTTGGGGCCAAGCGTGGAAGAAACACCATCTAAGTGCTTACCAGGCAGGTCTTCCTGGTTCATAAGGAGCACCAATTTTACCTGAGTAAGGGCCAAGCTGCAGGTAATGGTGTGTGACTGATTTTCACTAATGTGCACCTATGTTCGAAGAAGAGTTCTGAGTGTGTGGCCTAGATTCACTAAATGACACTCATGGGATGAAAATGTTCATGTGTTTTGTTAGGTATCCACTCTAGGCACCAGTCTGGGAATTTGGGAAGAAGATTATTTTGTTGTATGTTCATGAACTGTACTGCATACAAGGAATGTTCATGAAATGTACCTGCACAGACTAGACCCACCCTTGGGGGTCCACTTCTGCTTTACCTTTGCATCTGTTGAATAAAGTCAAACTGCACAATCCCAGTTACTGTTACGGATATTCCAATTATTGCTTCTGGTTGTGTGGATTTACTGAGGCCCCTCTCAGCAGGTTAGATCTAACATATGCTTAGCTGCCTCCACCCAGGTCCTAGGTTGTGTTGTTACACAAGGTTCATGTTGTTTTGTTTCTGTACCCCCACCCCTCTCTTCCTCTTGAAAATTAGCCAGGTATGCATCCTAATGCCAAGGGTGGTACCTACCTTTTGTAAAATAAAATGGTATGCCAGTATGTGGGTACTAGTGTTTCCAGATTTTAATGTGGGGTGTGCTTGCTAATTAAAAAGTGGCCAGGGGTTATGAAAAATGGGGGCTTGTATTGGGATATTTAATTTGGGGTGAGAGGCATGCTTGGGGTAAAGTTAGGATCTGTATGTCTGGTGGTAGTGCCACAAACAGAAGATCATTTATCAGAAAGCAAAGTTGTGCCAAGTAAAATGCCACCTGAAAGTCTTTTGCTGCTTGAGTTTCTATGGAAAAGAAAGAGGAAGAATGTGTCGCTTGTGTGTTTACTTGGAAATTGTAGACTGAGAAATAATTGCCCTTGCCTTGTTGTAATAGAGCTTATCAAACTGTTTAAAAGTTGCAATTCCCAGAGAAAAGTATTTGTGGACCTAAAGTTTCAAGTACTGTATGTACAGTGAAATGTAGGGGCGTCGCTAAGGAAAATGCACTAAGTACTGACTGAAAATGTTTTAAAATACTTGTTCCACTGAAATTTCAAGCCAAGAAAAAAAAAGTGGCAGTTTGCAGTTTAAATTTTGCCTTTTCAATGATCACTGTGCAGGAGTGTAGCAGTGAGAGAGAGAGTTCATTTGCATGGCATTGTTTAATTGGCCCTAGTGCACCTACGCCCCTCCCTTGCCTGAGTCTTAGCTTGTGGAACATTCATGGAGATGTAGCCTGCAGTATGCGAGCAGCGTGTAGTTTGTGTGGCAGGAAGAAGGAATCACTTACAGCAGAAGTGCTTCTGTAGCAGCAGTTTTTCTAACTTTTTCACAAATAACCCAGGCTCAACCCATATTCTGACTGACTGGTGAGTGATCAAGGCTACTGTAACGATGATCAGTGTGGCTGCCAGTCCATTTTATTCCAGAGGCCTTCCTCTGTTGGCAGCAGGCTGTATTCCATCAACAGTGAAAACCATCTACTGCTTGTAAATACCCTGTGCAAAAGTAAATGACTGTGATGCTAAGGTCAGAAAACTGTTTAAGAACTTGAGCAAATGCAGCAAAAGTACTGAAAGAGAGAGTTTTGTGAATTGCTAAATCTTGGACTTTGTGTGTGAAAGTGCTGTTTTCAAAGGAAGTGAACTTTAAGACAAACTATCCCTCTGATCCAAGTGCTTGTAAAGTAATGGATTGAGAAAGAGTAAAGTGAACTTGTACTTGAGAAAATCTGTTGAAATGCAAAAGATCCAGACAGAATCCTATGAATTTTTAATTGAGCATGATATAAAGTTACAGTCACCATGTTGGGGTGTAGTCACCAATGTAAACAAAGCAACGTGATTTTAGACTAGTGTTTTCAAGCCCCAAACAAAGTTTCAAATGGTTTCTTACTAAGTTGTGGAATACAATTGCAGCAGCCAGGCAGCCTGTTAGTGAACCTTTCCAGTGTGTTAAAACCAAATATCAGAGTGTTAGCAAAAATCGTAATTTTGGGACTTATGTGTGTTTCAATTTACAGAACATAGCACAACAACCCCCTCACTACCCACTCCATGCCAGGGCATGGGTAGCCCAACAAGAACAAAAACTAGCCCATTCTGAGCAACTTTATGACTGTTCATCAGGACCCACTTAGGTGGCCTTGCTGAACTATCCAGTTAATGTGTGCATAGTATGCCTAAAACCAAGAAGAGATGTATTGCCAATTTCACATTGTACAGACTGTAGAACGCTACTTTGGATGAGTATGGCAGGGGGTACTAGGGTAGCTAAAGTTAAATGCATCCATTTAGCTTCAACTTGGACATAGACTGGAGACCTTGTAGAATAGGAACAACAATGTCAGGCTGGGTGCAATGAAAGTGACCCCATAGAGTTTGTAAAGGAGTTTCTGGACATTATCTGCACTGATTCTTTGCAAGGCCCAGAGAAAGTTAAGTGTTCCACACCACAGACAGTGTAATTGGATGCTGCAGTGTAGGTTCAGTAGATCCATGTGTGGAAGGCCCAAGTCCAAGCCTCATGAGAGAGTCCAAGGTGGAGGAAGCATGTCACTGGGAGGGCAGTACCTTCAAGGACAGTGGAGAGTGGACAGTTTAGGGGGTTGGTGCAATCACCAGCTCCTGGGCAGAATGTGTAGAAGAAGAAGAAGCAGCAATGGCTTCAGTGTGACCCTGTGTCGCCATTAGCCTTGGCTTCCATGGAGTCTCACAATTTCCAGGTGGAGGAAGACTCAAGAAATGTGCCCTTGAGTGCAGAGGTGGATTGCTTTTGCTCTGCACTAAGTGTTCATGACTGGCTCAACCAGGACTGGCCACTCCCAAGCTGTGCTGCTGGACTGGAGTTGGTTAAAAGCAGCAAGGAGGTGAGAATTGTGCATAGACGAGCTGAGGACAAGTATGAACAATCATATCCATTCTACCCTTGGAAGATATGGGAAGAAATTGAGAAAGACAGGCATGCCTGGTTGTGGGAGGAAGCTTGTGCCAACCTACACCCTAAAGCAAACAAGTGTGTCCAAATTAAAGTGTGTAAGAAGAGACTGCAATTCTGGAGGAATGGCAGGACCTTGTTAATCAACTCTGAGAATAGTGGACAAAGCTGGCCAAGAGACATTCTACTATGTTCCCATGGTTCGTTCAGATGGAGTGACAGTTTATGTCCCAGATCTGGAATGGTACTACTGCAGAAATTGCTGCCATTTTTGAAAATTGTGCCAGCTTTCCAAAAGTGAATGCAGCCATTGCCAGCGCAACCATCTGCCACTGAAAAGGTAGCAACTCAGGATGGAGGTGCCTTTCTTCTGGTGATCTAGGTTTGCCTGCAGCAGCATCCAGGTTTGGCTCCAGCAGCATCTGGGTTTATCTGTGGTAACATCCAGGTTCATCAGCCAAGCAGCTCGGAGAGGATTTCCAGTCTGGGTCCAATAGGAGGTCATGGAAGCATCCGATCAAAAGAGTTCATCATCTCAGCAGCTGAAGATCATCAGGCCACAGGTCCAGAGAGGTGATGCTGACATCCTTTTGTCACCCACAACTTCAAGATACCTTTTTCATTTTTAATTTGACTGTTTCCTGCAAGTTTGAAGAGTCCTTGGAAATATAGTCTTCATTAGACTTTACATCTAGACTACAGTGCTTGCAGGCACAGTGCTTGCAGGCACTGTGTCTGTTTGAGAACTGTTTTTCAACAGGTTCCAGCCTAGAAGAGACTCTTGCTATAGTACTTCAGCACTCTGGACTCCTCATTAGTTTGGGACTTTGCAAGGATCCCCCCCCCAAAAAAAAAATATTTTTTCAAATGTTTTTATGTTTTCAATTTTTGTACTTTTTTAGACAATCCTCTTAAAAAAATGCTTTTTGGACTTGTGCAGTATTCAGTAGGAGGGTTTTGGGTCACTGTTTTATGGCTTTATAGGTTGTAGGTGTGTGCAAAAATGTGTTTTGATGGTGTTTTCTTTTGTAGGTGTTCCTGGAAGAAGACAAGAAGAGGATTTTTGGGACTCATCGGAGTCCTCCTTTCAACAGAGTTGTTAGGCTTGTGTAACTGTGTAGTACAATGTCTAACCTTTTTTTTTTTCATTTTACAGGTGTGTGGTGTAACATGTTTTTTGAGTTTGGGCACCTGGTGGGTAGCATAGGTCAAACAGTTTTCTCATACAGGGTTAGGGGGGAAGGCAGGTTGGTGGTGCTGATTCTAGATAGGGGTCACCAATACTGTCTGATAGGACATGCTTCAGACAGTTTCTTGGAACCACTGAGAAGCCATAGATTGTACAGTACTAGGACAGGAACTGAAGATTTTTTAGTGGGCCTCTACTCTTTGGTGTTACCTGCCTGTGACTGGCACAGGGTAGCAGAGGACTTGATCAACGCTCCCTGTAGAGAGCATCAGATGTAAATGGCCTGGTGCTGAGTGAAGATATGACTGTGGACAGTCATTTGCCTGGCAGGGGTGAGTGTAACCACCCAGTCCCCTGGGGTTACTAGAATCCTATCAGTATTATTGTTAGGAAGGTAGCAGGCAACTGGTAGAGAGCTCATTGGGGGCTTCTTACATAATGACATCATTGTTAACTTAGTTAGTCTGGGGGAAGAATGATTAGGTCATTTGGAACTCTCGCAGGAGCATAAGCCACACTGTGTTGACAGCTGCTCTGGGGATCTTAAAATGCTCCATTTTGTGTCAACCAGAGCTTGCGTGAGTAGGTAAGAGTGGCAGAAGGACTGCCAGTGGACTCTGAGGAGAGGGCCCAGGATTTCTCACCCTAGTGGAGTGACATTTCCAGCATCCAGTGAAGTGGTGGAGAGAAGTGCTAAAGCAGGATTTCCTGATTTCTACTCCCAGTGAAGTGGAAGGAACTGCTTGTTCTCTGTGGACTGAAGGGGCAGTCCCCTGAAAACTCTATGGTGTTTTCAGCTGCCTTGGTTAGGACATGAAAGAGATTGTTTGATTGGCTACCCAGGAGAGTCCATTCTTTTTCTTTTGTTGTTCCATGCCCCTTGGACTGGACACCCTCTGTGAGTACTTATCTAGGAGACCAGAGCTCAACAGTTGTAAGGGATTCGATAGTCTGGGGTGGGTGTGCCCATAGATATTGTGGGATCACACCTGTCAGTTCCCCTAGTTTTACCCAAGTGAGTGAAGTACTGTTAAACTGTTCACTCAAGTGAGTGCAGTTTTGTTCTTTCTTCACTCCAGTGTGTGACAAAGATCTGCCTCCACCCAGGTCCTAGGTTGTGTTGTTTACACAAGGTTCATGTTGTTGTGTTTCTTAACCCTCACCCCTCTCTTCCTCTAGAAAATGAACCAGGTATACATCCTAATGCCAAGGGTGGTACCTACCTTTTGTAAAGTACAATGGTATGCCAGTATGTGGGTACCAGTGTTTCCAGATTTTAATGTGGGGTGTGTGCTTGCTAGTTAAAAAGTGACCTTGGAGTTACATTATTCATATGTTTAGGTTTTTTAATCAATCTGTAACCTGCCTTTGGTACAGGAAGTATTTCTAATACTATCAATTTGCCCATTTCTATCTTTGATTAGTTTGCTGATCTCCTTGTATTCCTGTAAGATCTCCACCACATTGTTTTTGTGTTGTTTTTCCCAGCATGTAAAATAACTAAGCATTTCTACCCAGCTGATTCCAAATGTCTGATATAATCTTACCTATATGTTTTATTTTAGCCCCAGAAAAACTGCAGCAGGCAACATTTGCTTTATTTCCTTTTGCTGTGTAGTGATCTGTATATTTAATCATATTCTCCCCCAATATATATATCTGTCTAGGGGCTTCATTGTTTTTTTTTCCATTTCCACTTCCATTTATTCATGTGTATTCCCCTGATCTACTGCTGGATCTAACACCGGGGTTAGGATTTCCTCATTCTTTGCTTTCACCTCCTCATTTTCTTGTTTGTTGGCCTTATCTACTTTGGAAAATGATACCAGGTTTAGGAGTTCATCAATTTCCTACTCAGTGCTATCCATAAAATTCAAAGGGGTTGTAAATGTATTTTTCAGTTGTAATGCAACTTAATTTTCTCTTCTTTCCTTCCTTTTCCTTTTATGTTCATCTTTGCTATTTACAAAGCACCAATCATCCATTTTCTCTCCCTCCCTCCTTTTTTTTGTTAGGCTGTTTCTCTTTGCTCTCAAGTTGTGTTTTAATGATATCTATGCTTGCATTTATATCTACTGACTGCTTCGGGCTCTTAATTTCTAGTACCAGGCCAAATATTATACATGCCAATTCTTTTATTTCCTTGCATTGTTGACATGTAAATGATTCAAGTTCTACTGTTGGTTCCACAGTAAACTTGACACAATCTATACATTTTACCCTCAGTGTTCCATCTTTCAGTGCTAAGATTGTACTCTCCATTGTTTTCAGTAGAGACCTTGATGGTTTAATACAAACACCTCTTATTTCTTTCGGAACTAAATACAAATGGTCTGAAACTTACTTTTGTTGCCACCCCTGTCGACCCTTGCAGACATCTGCTGAGATGCATCTCTGCACATGATGAGGCATACTAAGGGGTGAGTATTTAACTGTTTAGTGACCTTTAAGTTGTCCCAGGTTCATGGCTGTCATGCGAGCCTTCCAAAGCAATAAAATACACAAAATGCATCCAAGCTCCTAATCACAGAGCTTACTGAGTTCCAGAATAAAAATATAAAACTTCTTCAATAAAAATCAGGTGATTTTGTGCAGTTCTGCAGTCCATGGGTTCTCACCCACAAATTAAAAAGGTCCACCCCTTCCTGTTCCCTGTCTCTGTACAAGTGCAGGGACACCTCTCTAATAGAAAGTGCTGCATAAATCAAACAACACACAGTATTTTAAAATATATAAAATTGCTTTTCACCTGTCTAATGGCCAAAAACATCCCATAGGTCAGCAAGAGTAAAAGTAATCTGCCCCACTCACTGAGGGGCAAGTATTTAACTGATTAGTGACATGGAAGTCATCCCGGGGTCATGTCTGTCATGCAAGCCTTCCAAAATAAAAACTGTACAAAATGCATCCAAGCTCCTAATCACAGAGCTTACTGAGTTCCAGAATAAAAATATAAAGCCCCTTCTATAAAAATCAAGTGCTTCTGTGCTGATCTGTAGTCTGTGGGGGCTCACCCATGAACTACAAGGTCTTAATATACTTGCAAATGTGTCCTTTCAAGTATTCTTTAAAAAAAATACATAAGTACAGTGTAACCGAATGTTAGAATTTTTCACAATAGTTTTGCATCTCTTTATCTTATTCAGTATATCTTTTAGAGTTCAATCATGTCTCACTTTCCTTTTTATTGAATTTTCCTACAGAGATTCACAGCACTGTTAATTCCTACAGTTTGAGGTGATGCACCTATCTCAGTTAAAATTACCGCTGGATTGCTGCATCAACATCACTAAAGGACACTGTCTTTTCTGAAGACTTTACAAGACGTTATTACCCAAAGAAGCTAAAAGAAAGTATTCCTTTCAGTCAACATCTGCAAGTAAAAAGAAACAGTGGCACTGAAGAAACATACCAGAGAAACAAGAACACTGACTCATAAATTTGTAGAAAGAGGGCACGATAAAAGATTAAGGAAGACATCGTCAAAGGTGGACACCATTCTGACAAGAAATTTGTTACTGGGGAAAACTAAACCCAACACTCGAGGAAAAAAATGCTTTCTCAATTTTTTCAGATTCTTTTGGAATTATGAACAATACCTATTTCAAACACTAGAGTGTGATACAATGCACAAACATAGGAGCCAAAATATTCCCAGAGAAATCCTGGATAACAGCTAAAAACAACTACACTGAAGAATAAACTAGTAACGGCTCAGTACTGGAGAGGACCAGAAAAGAGAACTACGTGGCTCAATACCAACCACACAGGATTTTATAGATATGAGAACTACACACATTCTGACAGTGGAATATTGACAAAGAAGATGACAGCATTTTCAAGGAAAAATCCTAAACAATCAGGGGTTTAATGACATGTACCACACACTTTGTGATTTATAGCATCACATGTTCTTGTGCTTTGTATTAGTCAAGAAAAACCTCAAGAGCACTGAAGATTAAACTATCTGAACACAAGACTAATATTAGAAGAAAAGAAGACATATCATGAGGTGTATAATTATGAACAATAACTATATGTCTGTACTGGTAATGTGACCCATTAGAACAGTTAATATGGACTGTGTCTAACATGTCGCATAGTAGCAGTGTTGTTGAAAATGCTTTTTTACTGCTTGTGTTAAATCTCTTCATTTTCTTGATTCTATCAGTGCTTTTTTGACTCTGGAATGAGAAATACCATTGGGTAACCAATCCACAAATGAACCTTTCTAAGAAACAAAGAAAGAAAACATTTACATGAACATGAAGAGGGTGAAAGGTGGAGGGTGGAAGGTTGTGTGTGCTTGTCTGTGTCTGTAGGTTAGTTTTTGTTAATTTACATGTTTTTCTGCTTGGAATACCTGTGCCTTTCTTGCACACATACATCTGTGAAAGTTTCCTGGACTAAATTTCTGCAAAACATCATCATCAAGTACCAGCTTTTTAATTTTAAATCAACTTTCTTGAAGCCTTCCCAATGAAGTATGTTTTTCAACTAGTCTGACAAACGTGGCAATGCTGGGTCCTACAACTGAATCCACATTTTTGTCTGACCACTCTTAAAGCAGCTGTACTTGTGGACTTTAAAGATTAAAGGAAACATACAGACAAAGGGATCTCACATCTTGCATATGCTCAGGCTGCAGTATATTCACCTTTCAGGAATTTTAACACATTTTGTGACTGAATCAACATTTTTGTCTACCTGCTACCAAAGGTATTGTACGTGTCTCTGAGGACTTTAAAGATCAAAGGAAACATACAGACAAAAGGATTTTACACCTTGCATATGCCCAGGTCACAGTATATCACCTTTCAGGAATATTAACATATTATGTGACCCTCAATCTCAACAGTTCATCATTTCCTCTGGATGTATTTGATCATCAGCATTTTCCTTTTAAATCAACCTTACATGTACTTTGTCATTTCCTCTGCTCTCTAATCCTGCTGCTCCTGTTACTATCAGGGAATATTTCACCAAAACTCTGGACCCCTTCACTCTAAAATGACTAAGCTTAAAGGTCAACTTACTATAGTATCATTGAATATTAACAGTCTCCTCATTAAGTCTGCACAATTCCAGGCATGGGTACAAGTGATCAACCCAGACATTATAGCACTCACTGAAACCTGGCTTTCTCCCAAGACACCGGATGCATCTCTCTCACTTGATGGCTACAACTCGTTCTGACAAGATAGGATTGCTAAACATGGGGGTGGGTGCCTAGTATATGTCAGGTCTGGAATAAAGGTGCAGACCCTTTATAACAGTCTTAATACAAAAGAGGCCCAAATTCTGAATCAATCTCAGATTAAATATAGGGACACAGAATAAAGTCCTGCTGGTCTCCACAATATTCATACCTCCAGGGCACCAACCTGCTGGGCTAAACCATGTCATCACAAGCCAAAAGCAACTAGGCAACCAGTGGGTGAAGATCATTGTAGGTAACTTCAACATTAACTGGCACTCACAGAAGGATGCCAGACTCAAGGATTTAATAACCAGCCTTTTCCTAACACAGATGGTCACTACTGACACCAGGATGAACTACAAAAGAAGGAGCAGTTCTCTCATAGACTGGCTCCTGACCACTCACCTGGAGCATATAACCAACGTTGCTGTCCTGCCTGACAGCCTCAGTGACCACTCTCCTGTAAAGTGTACCTGGTCAAACAACTTCACAAAAAGCCCACCCAAGGTATGCAAAAACTGCTGTTTGAGGCCAGGGCTACTTGAGCACTTCAAAATGTATGTGACACATATGGATTGGTCTCCATTGGCAGGGTATATTGATGGCAATGAGGCTCTTAACTACTTCATAACAGTCTCCAATCGAGCTTGCGATATTTGTGCATCATAGAGAATTAAAACAATTAGGGGAATGACCATTCCTTGGCTTTCCAAAGCCCTAATTGGACTCATGCGGAACAGAGACAATCATTGGCATATAGCAAAGGCAACTGGAACACGTGCTGCAATAAACACATACAAGGTAGCCAGAAATGCTTCCACCAAACTCATCCAACAGGCCAAAGCCTCCTACTACAAGGATCTACTAAACAAAACATGGAGCTCTGGCAGAGACTTTTGGGGGACCTTGAAATCCCTGACAGGCAAGGCCACTAAGGCTCCTACTGACCTTCTTGTTACCACAAAGGGGCCCTTGCAGGAACCCATCGATATTGCCAATGAGCTCAACAATGCCTTCACAGACCTCTCAAGTGTACTCCTCAGTGACTATTTCATGGATACGCAAGCACAACAACAACAAACTGCCCCTCACGACCTATTAAGAAAAGAGGTACCACCATTTCACTTTACATGTTTCACCAAGGTCGAAACAATTAAACACACTAAAGGGGCCCTTGGCAAGACCAGGATGGGAGCTTATATGCTTGACATGAAGCAGGTTGGCCTTCTTCACAATTAACTCTCTGGTCCTCTTACCATGGTTTCCAATGCCTCTCTTAAATCGGGAGTGTTCCCAGATTTATGGAAGTCAGTAAACGTCACACCTGTCTTTAAAGCAGGAGACAAGACACAAACATCCAACAACAGACCCATCTCCATCCTCCCTCCCCTATCTAAAGTATTCAAAAGAATGGTCTCAGAGCAACTTATGGAATACCTAGATAAACATAATCTACTCCGCGCACAGCAGCATGGCTTCTAAAAAAAGTATTCCACAAGCACCGTACTAGTGGACTACTCATCCCACTTATACAATGCATTGGACAATGGACATGCAGTTGGTTCAGTCTTCATCGACCTTACGAAGGCCTTTGACTCTGTAAATCACAACTTTCTCCTAAGCTGCCTTCTATCCACAGGTCTATCCCTTGAGATAGTAAATTGGTTTGGCAGCTACCTCACCAATAGGATACAATGAGTCAAAATAGGTGATATCCTATCTGCAGCTATTGAGGTGACCCTTGGGGTCCCACAGGGGTCAATCCTTGGTCCTCTAATCTTTACCATTTTCATCAACTCTGCCCCACAGCATGCTCAGCAAGCACAATTCTCTATGCTGATGACACAGTAATATCAGTTGGTGGTAAAGACCTCCACTCCATCACAATAGATCTCCAAAGCAGCTTCCTTAAACTTGAATCGTGGTTCACAGAAAACAAACTACTGTTAAATGTCAAAAAAACTAAGAGTGTGCTCTTCACCACCTCTCAAAGCAAAAAGAAATACCTGCCACTGTTGATACATAACCAAAAGGGCAAGTTTCTGGACCAAGTCACCAAGTTCAAATATCTCAGCATCATGTTTGATGACACCCTCACCTTCTCAAACCACATAGACTCAGTTATCAAGACTGCAAATGCAAAGCTGGGTGTGCTTTACCATAATAGACACTCAATGACTCCAGATGCTCTCAGATTAGCCACTAGTAGTTCAATATTGTTTACGATAGACTATGGATTGCCTGTTTATGGGGTGGGCACAAAAACAGGCCTAAACAGGATCAGCACACTCCTCAATAAAGCCTGCCACCTCACTCTGGGGGCTGCCATTGACACCCATACCTGCATGCTCTACAAAGACACTGGGTGGCTCCCACTCAGCCTTCGAAGACAATATCAAACCTGCCTGCTTCTAAAAAAGGTGCTGCTGGGTTTGTCGTCTTCCACACCGGGAGGCCACTTTAGGCTGGCTTTCCCTACAAAATTGACCTGAAGTATGGCCACTGACAGAATGATGATTCCCTTCAAAAGGACAAAACTTGCCCAAAACTCCATCATGTATCAGGAACCGAAGTGGTACGATGAACTACTCACTGACCTCTTTGAGACACCCAAGATTAGTACTTTCAAAACTGGGCTCAGAACCTTCCTTGGCTCAAAAATTATCTGTACCTGCCAGTTCTAATGTGGTAATAACTCAGCCAACAGTCTCCCAGCACCTTCCCCTTTCCTCTACTATCACTCCACTGAATATCACCTTCCCCGGAACCCCCCTTACCCTATCCTCTTGCAACTAACAATGTTGCCTGAGAGCCACAGCTGTAGTTTTCTGACAAGCCTGACTTGCCAGACTGCCATCTGCAATCCAGGTCTGAAGCCACCAGCCCCTCACAGAAGCTTAGGTACAGAATTGCCCTCAGGGACTGATTACCTCCAGGAAGGGAGCCCTAGCTGCCTGATTTTTTTCTCCCACCCACCCTCGTCCTGATTAAATACACTTAAACCCTGCCCTGGCTTTCTAGCTCACTCCTACAGGCTACAGCCAGCCATGCCCGCCCAACACATCCCCGACCTCTATTAAATACCCTAGCATACCACCCAGTTCTCATCTACCCTGCTCTTATTACCTACCAGTAGACTTATCCCTCCAGGGCTCCCATCTCATCTGCCGTGGGACACGCGGCCACCGGACAGATGGCATTTCCTTAGCAGCCGCCTGAGACCACAAGCACGGACTCTTCCAGGAAAGAGGTACAGCAAAGCAACATTTTTTCACCCACCACCCATCCCACCTCTAGGCTCATTATTATATAGGCAGCCTTTCTCCACCCCCTCTCATTCTTTGGTCTACTCCTTTCCATATATCTAAAATGCCTCTCACATCGATGCTCTCCATAGGCTAACAGAGCTGCACATTACTATTTCATACAGTGGTGTAAGACCATATTTGTGCAGCCTACTTTACCACACACATTACCATCTCATACAGCAGTGTAAGACCACATTGGTACAGCCAACTTTGGCAGCATCCTACCTCCTTTTAAAATACCAGCTATGGAGGGAGACTGCACATCTTCAGTGACCATATAGTCTTGGTGCCATCTGCTGTCTTGCTCAGCTCTGTGAAGTCCCCAAATACCTGGTGATTCTCCAGGAGTCTGTAATCCGGCTATGCCATCTACAGATAAAAACACTTTGCTGTAGTCATAGCTTACTATTTTTCACTATAAGGCATCAACATGAGGGCTGATACCTGGCTCCCTCTCTTCATCTTCCTATGGCTGGTGCCTTATGTAGTGTATCACCCAGGCCAAAATAACTCACAGGGAGAGTCGGACCCTCTGTCACAGTGCTATTTGTACAGCAACTCATCTCACAGCTTTTGTTGCATCCCCTTCACTCCCATATTTGCATCAGTCTAAAGTAGCTTCTGGGGGTGGGACCTGAGCCTTCCTACCCATACAGGGTATGTCCCCCTATATCCCCAGTAATAATGCTGCTTGGTGCCACATGTCAAGGGTTTCAGTAGCTACATCCTTAGGGCAGCATTGCGTAAATAGCAGGGCCCAGCACACTCATTCTGTCTTTCCAAGCAGTCGTGGAAGAATTAGAGCTTTCAAATTATCTCTGGCTGCCCTAAAGAAAATTGTGTTTCTCCTCCTATTGTACTCAGGAAATATTAAACTTAACCCTGGTCCTACAGAAGCCTTATCATCTCCATCCAACCTTACAAGGCTTAGAGGAATGAGCTTTATGCACGTTAATGTTTGCAGTCTCTTAAAAAAGCTTACATCGATCCAGACCTGGGTCATTCATATTGAACCAGATGTGCTGGTAGTCTCAGAATCCTGGCTCAGATCTTCTACCCCTGACAGGGAGGATAACAACCCTAACTATTGGCTGTTTTGAGATGACATGCAGACTAGGGGTGGTGGGGGTAGCCATTTAAGTCAAGGACAAATATACGGTCACTACCCTTGACTCCTCCTTTATTGCAAATGGATTTGAATATCTGTCCCTTAAGGTTAAAACATCCCACTCAATGGCTATCAGGGTTGTAGGGTGTTACAGGCCTCCATCTGCTGGGTCCCAGCTCCTGTCTCACCTATCGACTATTATGGGACATAAGACCCTCAAAACTATTATTCTAGGGGATCTCAATTACGATTGATTATCCAAGGCTTCCTTACCCCTCAAATCCTTCTGTGACTCTCTTGGGCTCACACAACTTATTGAAGAACCTACATGTCCTAACAAGAAAAATCCCAGGAATAGTACCCTATTGGATAGCTTTCTTACAAGCAAGCCACAGTCCTTTTCCTATGCTGGAATATTTTTCTCAGATGTCAGCGATCACTACTCCATCACTGGTGTAAGATCTGACTCCAATCCCCCCTCCACATCTAAGTTCTCCACCAGAAGGTCCTGATGCAACTTTAACCCAGTTGCCTACATCGATGAGCTAAAATCATCTGTACACTGGCATAACTTTTACCTAGCCAAATTGGTCAGTATGGTATATGACATTTTTCATGAAATAGTGTCTTGTGCCATACATAAACATGCTTCCTTGGTAAAAGTCTGCGTAAAAACCAGAACTTGCCCTTGGTTCTCTGCTGAACTCAAAGCTGCATTACTAGCGAGAGATAAACTCTGTAAAAAAGCCCACAAATCAAAAACTGCTGAGGATTGGTGCCACTTCAGGAAGGCTAGGAACTCCTGCTCCAAACTGGTTAGAGAGGCTAAGGCCAACTTATACCATTCTGAGCTTGACTCTCCCTCAAGGTGCCCAGCTAAATTTTGGTCTACAATCAAAGAGCTGCCTGGTCATACAGCTGGAAATGTACTTCCCTTGAAAATCATCTTTGACAATGTTACTATCATCCATAGCAAGGAGATTCACCAGGCCTTCAACAACCACTTTGCTATGGCAGGCCTAGCATTTGACAATTCACCAGCATCTGTGTTATTTTCTTAGGTTAGTGCACAGATTCCTGAACCTAGCACCACTAATGTGGTCTTCTCATTCCTTCCTGCTTCGTTGAAAGAGGTCGAAGACCTCCTTCTACAGGTGGACACCAAGAAAAGTACTGGTGCTGACTCTCTTGACCCCAACTTCTTAAAAATTGCATACCACATCCTAGCTGTACTAATCAGACACCTATTTAATGTGTCCTTGTCCCAGGGGCCTCTTCCACACCTATGGAAAATTGCCCACATCATTTCTCTGCTTAAATCAGGGGATCCCTGCGACCTAAATAATTACAGACCGATATCTCTCCTACCAATATTGTCTAAACTGCTGGAAAAAATTGTGAATGCTCAGTTAAGAACCTACCTAGATAACAAGAACCTTCTAAACCCTATGCAGTCTGGTTTCAGAGCCAAGCACAGTACCATTACGGCTCTGGCCAAAGTGACTGATGACTGGCAACGAGAGCTGGAAAACAAAAAATTTGTATGTGCAGTGTTCCTGGACCTTAGCAAGGCCTTCAACACTGTCAACCACAGCCTGCTTCTTTCCACGCTAAAAGTGATAGGTCTGGATCCAACCTCTCTGTGCTAGTTCAATAATTACCTTACAGATAGGCTTTAGCAGGTCAAGGCCGAAGGGGAGCTCTCTCCACTCAAACTACTAAAAAGAGGCATTCCACAGGGATCCATCCTAGGGCATCTATTGTTTGCCATTTATATAAACAATATTGATGTTGGCATCAAGGAGGCCAATATTCACCTTTTCGCTGATGATACAGTGTTGTACCTAAGCCGCCCAACTCCTGAAGCACCTGTGGAGATTTACAAACATAATTCAACTTGTTGCAGAATCAGCTCCTGAAAAAAAAACTCTTACTCAATGCCAGAAAAACTAAAGCTATGCTGTTCTCTCCAGCTACTCATTTGGAGAACCCTGCTATCTCTGGCTCCTTACCTCCCATAAACACTTTACTAGGAGAGAGATTGGAATTTGTTATGAAATTCAAGTACCTAGAGGTCTGGCAAGACCATACACTCTCCTTCATGGATCATGTTGAAGATCTACTGAAAAAGTTGAAGCAGAGGCTTGGTCTCTTCTTTAGAATAAACCACATCCTGACCAAAGATGCCAAGATGCAGTTAGTTCCATCTATGTTTCTATCTCTAATTGATTATGCTGCTTTCATTTATGGTTAGTGTAATGCCTCCTTTCTTATTAAACTGGACACCTTATACCACAGAGCCTTGAGATTCATAACTGGCCTACATATCACCACCCAACACTGCTCCTTATATGCAGCTGTGGGGTGGACCTCTCTTCAGTACAGAAGGAATAGAAATGCAGCTCTCTGGACTTACAGAGCTATTACCAACAAATTACCCCAATACATTTCTGAATGTTTGATGTTATACTTGGAGGTAACTAAGCACTGAGAAGCTATTCTCTGCTTCTACTGAAGGTATGTAGGGCCAATAATGCTTTGGGAGAGCGGCCATGTGCATTGTGTTGCCCTCACTCTGGAACAAACTACAGAAATCTATGAAACTGAGTCTCCCTGTCAGTCTTACCACCTTCAAGACCTTGTATGCCAAGGCTGTTAAGGAGCTATGCAGCTGTTTCCAGCACGCTTAGCATGCTAGGGTGCCTACTGCTTACCTGCCCACTACATTTCCACCTAACCCGGCCCCTTGATTGTCTCCACCTATACCCCCCTTTTTTCTGCTAATCCACTAGCTTTCTTACCCTCAGATTCCTAACATATATGTCTCCAGCCCATCTACCGTAGCATCCCTCATAGAAAAGCTGCAGTCCTGTACTCCCCCTCCAAATCTGCACCTTAAGTTTGTATATGTCCTGACCAATGATATGTTGTGCTGTTTGAAAATGTTTTAATTCCCCTTCTCATACCATTCTCCCTAACCTTGTTAACCCTATAACTCAAATACTTATTATTGCTCTGTGTATTTTTTTCTATTTCTGTATAATTATGTCTATTTATTATCTGATATAAAAGCGTTATTCTTGACCATGTGTAATGCAGGTCCACCTTGTAAATGAGCCTGTTCAACTGTGTTCACCTGGATAAATAAAGAATTGATTGACTGATTAATGTCTCCTCATGGCTGAACACTTCTCCCCCCCTCCTCTGACGATGCCACTTTGGGGCTGACCCCCAACCCCCCCTTCCCTTTCCTTCAGTCAAGCTTGTATAATTAAGTACTAAATTGATGTGTAAAACCTCAGACTCTACTACTGGTTGTGTATATGATTCAATGTTCCTTTTACTGTTAACCCTGTATTTCATACTGTTATGTCTGTTTTTAACAATTGACGTGAAACCTTTGAAAATGAGTCCTTGACTCAATGGTATTAATCCTAAACTGAAATAAATAAATAAATAAAAAAAACAAGAAAAAAAAAAATGAATCCTCTCTCCTACTGACCTGCAAACCTCATAAAAATGAAGAGAACTTGGCTTATGGATCAATTCCTGTTTTTTTCACCATTGGAAATCTCTGCAAGTGCACTTGTGATGGTGGTCGGCAGTGCTAGTCTCTGGCCCAAAAATGCCTGTTCCTCATTGGGATAAACTTCAGGAGAAAGTTATCAGAAAACACATGTTATTGCCACTCCACCAAAATAAATGAAGCTGCCTGAATGCTCTAGATGAAGAAGAAGTTCAACTTTGGAAACTACAGTATTAGGATTGAGACAGGAGTCAGACTTCAGAAGTACTGCTACAGCTACTATAATTATTGAAGCAGCTGTACTGCTTGGAAAATCCGAAAATATCCCATAGATTCCCCATACAACTGGGAACATTGAGGCTGGTTCATTTTAAATTTCTAAACAGCAACATATTAAAACTCCACCTCAAGAACTAATGAAGAGGGAGAGTCACGTGATGTGGCGCGGAGAGTAGAAGCCTTGCTGCGAGCTCCGCTCCTCTCACCCTTTAAAAGTGTGAATATTTCTTCTCAAACCCGCGATTCATAATATTCAGCTTCTCTGCAGTGTCTAAACCGTTAAAACTGAAGATCTACTTATGACTGGCTTTAGCATTATGTTTAATTCATCGGAACAGGAAGGGCCAGTTCAAGAGTTGGAGGCCAAGCACCCGCGTCGGAGTTCTTCGCCCCCGAGTACAGTGGAGGAGTTGTCACCCACACACATATACTCCCAGCTAACCACTATCAAAGAAGCCCTTCTAAAGCTAATTGAAGAAGTCACGGACTTTAAACAAGCACTAGCTCAGTTAGCCCGGCGAGTTACCGATACTGAAGTGAGGATAACCTCAATAGAAAGGAGGCAAGAGAAAACCAAACCTGTATTGGCAGAAATTAAAAAAAAACAGTCACCGAACTAGAAGATCGCTTGGAGGACTTAGAGGGGAGGAACAGAAGAAATAATTTGGTGTTACTTGGGCTCCCTGAAGGGGGATGAGGGGCCAAACACTATACTATTTTTGCAAAAGTTTGTAAAGCAAACGGTGGGCCCCTCTCCAAACGGCCCAGAGTTTGTGATTGGAAGAGCCCACAGGTCCCTATGAGCCAAGCCACCAGCGTCGGAACCTCCCAGACCTCTAATCTTTAAGCTACTCAATTATCTGGATCGGGAATTTATTTTTAAAGAATCCAGGAAGCTATCGGCCATACTATGGGAGGGCAAAAAATTGAGGCTTGTCCCAGACCTGACGGTGAAGACGCGCCAACTCAGGGCAGCCTATCATCCTATTACCTCCAAATTGTGGGCAGCGGCATTAAACACTGAATGATGTATCCAGCCCATTTAGAGGTGTCCTTGAAAGATGGATCCAAACGTTTCGATTCACCGGAGGAAACAACGAAGACTCTGAGAAAATGTTATCCAGACTTGTTCTCTAAAGGATGAGACTGTAATCTAAAACGTGGAGCCTGAGGATCTTGGTGGGATTTTTCCAGAAGATCTGGGATCAAGAAGCTGTTATCCGATTTTTGGCGTGACTTTTCTCTCTCGAAGGAGATATATAAATCTGAGGTTCTTCATACTTTGTTACAAGGACAATCTTGGACTGTAATTTTTTTTAAGGGGTTAATAATAGAAAGTTCAGTTTTGTCTCTGCAATTTGTTTATCTATTGAGGGTTACTCAAATTTTATCTTTAGCCACAAAAGAGAGCTCTATCTCTACGGAAAAAAATGGGAAAACATGAGTAGCTTTACTTGTAACTGTTAAAACTTACTCAAATGTTTCATAGACAAGCTGTCTATAGCCAAATGCTGCAATACAGATTTTGGTTGGGGTCTCTCCCAGGTAGATTAGGATCTAAGCGGCCGTGATTTGTTTTTTTTTGCAACCTCAGATAATTTGCAGCAAGTATAGGTTACATCTGAAGGAGTTCATTAGCTCTTCAGCTTTATTTTTAGAAGCTAACTTTGCTTCACGCTCTTTGTTGGATTTTGAAGTAGATGTCAGAGTACAAACCTTTTAAGGCCAGTGAGTATAGCAGCATGCAACACCCAGTTTAAAGAAAGTGTGTATAATCTCAGTCCCATTATGTGTTATGTGCAGGGTTTATGAACATCAGTCTCTCTCCTTCGTTCTTGGGTACTTCTGCAAAGTCCCAGGGAGGACAAGGGGTTAAGCCCTGCTGTTACATACACACTATTTCAATTTAGTTTGGGAACAAAGTAATATTTAGTTTATGGAGTTGGACTTAGCTTGTTCCCTCTATGCATACTCTCCCTATACATATGGTGTTTTGCTGTAGTCAAAGATGCTACCAATATTCTTGGGAGGGGTACTGGAGCAGAGAATCTAAATAAGTGTTGGTGTACAGCTGAGAGTATTCGCTAAGTTTCCTCCAGCTTATTTTTTTCAAGTTCAGGTATGGGGGAAGGGAAGAGTTCACTTTCTAGCGCGCACCATGGACAAGATGTCTAGGCGTAGGCTATGGGCCTGGTTACGTAGAATGATAGATAGAGTTAGAAAATTTGAATCTTGGTTACAAGTTTGGGGTTGGGTTAAGATATGGGTTATAAGGGTTTTCTTAAGGATGGGGGCAGCAATACATGCTACTATATAGGGTATATTTGTTTGTATTTTTATGACTATTTAAACATTCTCTCTTGGAATGTAAAAGGAGGGAGAGACAACAAGAAGAAATATGTCATTCTAAACCATCTTGCCAAGTTTGACCCATCAATTGTGTTCCTCCAAGAAACTCACATGTTATGCGAACAGCTGCACTTTTTTAAAAAGAGATGGGTAGGCCAGGTTTTTGGATCAGGATTCACATCTAATAAACAGGGAGTAGCTGTACTTGTGGCAAACAAAATCCCTTTTACGCTATCAGAATCTATTTCTGATCCTGAAGGCAGGTTTATTTTTGTTATAGGCAAAATTAGTAGCTTAGACATTGTCCTGGGCTCCATTTATGGACCAAACATAGAGTCCCCATCCTTCTTTATGCACTTGGCTAAGGTTCTGGCCCCTTTCTTAAAATTGCCCATCTTGATGGGTGGCGACTGGAACCTGGTACAAACTAATGATTTAGATCGTACTTATTACAAAGGAGTAAAAATGTCTCCCGCACAGAGAGCTCTGCAAGAATTTACATTATCGCTGGGCCTTGTGGATCCTTGGAGGATAATCAATATCTCAAACAAAGAATTCGCATTCTTTTCCCCAGTCCACAAAAGTTATTCTCACCTCGACTACTTCTTAATCAGTCAACAGTTGTTACCCTACATAGTGGACACTAGAATTTTGGCCCGAGTAATTTCCGACCATTCACCTATTAAGATGCAATGTATGCTACCAAATGTTTTAATAAGATCCTACTCATGGTCACTTAATAACAAGTTACTGTCTGATGATCAAATAGTGGTGCGATTCCAAGATTTTTTATCAAATTCTATTAGTACTAACTGGGGCTCGATCCATGCAACGGATCGGGCATGGGCCGCTCTGAAGGCTACTTGGAGGGGGGAGAACTTATTCGTATAGCATCGGTACGGAAAAGGAAAAAAAGCAATTTTTTGAACAATTGTTTGGATAAAATTAGGGCTCTGGAAAATAAGGAGGTCGGCACACTTTCCCCATCACAAGAGCAAGAACTTTCTGCTGTTAGAGCCACTTATACCAGTGCTCTTTGGGAATCAGTTGAGAGATCTGCCTCTCTGCTAAAAGCCTCATACATTGGTCAAAGGAGCAAAGCGGGCAAGCTCCTGGCCTGGCAATTGAAGCAGCACTCAGCCTCTAAATGGGTCACAGCCTTAAAACATCCTCAGACGGACGTTTTGATTACTGACCCTGTGGGAATATTGGCATTGTTTCAGGAGTATTACAAATTATTATACTCTGCAGAACCGAGAACACTTGAACATGACAACAGGATGTGGGCTTTTCTTGAAAAGACCACTTTCCCCTCCATGCCAGAGGAAGCCAGATCTGTCTTGAATGCTTCCTTCTCAGGCGAGGAAATATGAGAAATCATTGACTCCCTAAAACCGGACAAAGCACCGGGTCCCGACGGCTTCACTGGCCTATTTTATAAGACCTTTAAAAGGTTGCTAATTCCTCTGTTACTTCAAGTATACACCTATTGGTGTTCTCATGAGGTTAATGAGCAAGCATTATTTAAGGCAAGAATAACTCTTCTGCCCAAGCCAGGGAAAGACCCGTCCGAAATAGGAAATTACAGGCCTATTTTGCTCCTCAATGTAGACATTAAAATCTATGCCACAATTTTAGCTAATAGATTGGGGAAAGTATGGAAGGGGCTACTTAGTACGGAACAGGCAGGGTTCGAGGCTGGACAATCCTCTGTGGACCACTTTAGGAAACTATTCCACCTAATTTCCGCTTCTGGGGCTCCTGAGCTAGAGGCAGCTCTTGTATTCCTAGACACGGAAAAAGCTTTCGATAGAGCAGAATGGCACTCTATGTTTGCAATATTACAGAAATTTGGCCTTCCCCAATAATTCATTAATCATATTTGTGTCCTCTACTCATGCCCATTGGCTAGAATTCAATGTAACAATTTCATTTTGGCTGTTTTCCCCCTATCTCGAGGCACCCGCCAGGGCTGTCCTCTCTCTCCATTTCTTTTTAATCTGTATATAAAGCCTTTAGTCAGGGCTTTGAAATCAGACAATTTAATACGGGGTATCCATGTTGGCAACCTCGAATGCAAGTTATCCCTTTTTGCAGATGACTTGCTTATGCATATAGAGAACAGCAGGGAATCCTTACCCCGGGAATTGCATATTATCTCCTGTTTTAGCTCCTTTTCAGGCTATAAACTTAATAGGAACAAAACTATAGTGTATGCGTTATCCCCTCTTCTGTCGAGGGATTGGTGCTCCTCCTTGGGCCTACAATGGGAGAATGATTGCCTTGTTTATCTGGGCATTAGAATTTCAAAAGATCTTACCAACCTTGCGGACCTCAACCTAATTCCTTTATTTAAAACTATTAAAGAGGATCTGGAGAGATGGAATAAATTACCTCTGTCTTTCTGGGGTAGGGTTAATACTTTAAAAATGGTTATCTTACCCAAACTTTTTTATCCCCTTTTTAACTTTAACATTTATCTGTCCACGTCTTTCTTCAGGCCCTTATACAGAATCTGTTCAGATTTTCTTTGGAAAGGTAAAGCCCTGTGCCGAGCATATGCTAAGCTCACCCGCCCTAAGAAACTGGGGGGTCTCCAACTGCCTGACTTTTACATTTATTATCTGGCTAGCCATGCCATGAGATTTTTGTGTTGGGTGTCCGCAGCTGAAGCAGCTCTGGAATTTGCCTCCTGGTTAACTTGGGTCGATCCCTAATAAATACCTACAAAGTAGACTTGGAGGCCTTGTTATATACTCCTTGGTCTAAAGTCTCAAAATACCTAAGGAACTCCCCTCTAGGATGGGATATGAAGGCTCTACAGCAGCTCTGCTCTTTACTTCGTAAATCTAACCTAAGAGACCTTGGGCAACCTCTTCTTAATAACTCAAACTTACAAATAGGTAACTGCCCAATTAGTAATTTGCCAGGTAAGTATCCCTCAAAAACCCGATTGGCATGCCCTGTTTCGGCTGGCTCACTGCTGCCAATATCTGCGTTAGCCACTAAATTCGAGGTGGGTCACAAAGATCTACTACGACTGTAGCAGGTTCGCCAGTGTGTATATTCCTTTTTGGGGAAAGGGCCATGGTCGGAAGGAGCTGGAGTTATGTTAGAAAAATTGAGGAATTTAGCAGAGAGCCAGAAAGCAATATCCAAGATATATAAGTCAATTTTGTCGGATGTAATGTATAAGTGTACTCCTACAGCACACTATTGGGAGATTAACCTTGCTAAAGGATGGCCAGCCAAAATCTGGGAAAAGATTTGGATTGATACCTATTCCCTTATTAAACAGGATAGACTTAGGAATATCCAATTTAACATCCTGCACAATCTTTATTTTACTCCCGCCAAATTATCTCAGATTTATAAGACCTCTTCATCCAAATGCGAAGATTGTGGATGCTCACTCACTACTTTATACCAAAAATTGTGGGCCTGTCCTAAAATTTTCAAATTTTGGAACTCAGTCAAACAGTGGGTGGCTCCATACTTTAACATCTCAACCCTTTTTAATGAAAATACATGTTTACTAGGGATGTACGCTCAAATTCCTACCCTGTCTCAAAAGATGCAAGTGGCCATGGTAGCTATGGTTACCAAATTGCTAATTCTTCGACATTGGCAGAACAGATGGGAACCTTCGTTCAAAGAATGGTAGGACGAGTTTTTAAACGCCTTAAATGCGGAGAGGTGTTTAACCCATTTTTTTCAATCTACTGAGAAATTTCATAGATGCTGGGGTGGATTTCTTGCAAATCTGAAAAGCAAGTACGGCTATTTAAAGAGAATGAGCCTTGAACCCCCCTGACCCTGGGTTTTCCTTTGTGCAAAATATCAGGTCAAACCCATCCTATCGTTGACTGCATCCTCTCCAAAAATAGACTGCGACTTTTGACTTTGGCTTTTCACTGAAAGGTTTTCTTTCCATATGCTTCAGAACCCCCTTTTTTTCTTTCGTCCTTTAGGCAATATCTCTTCGGCTGTCACCCCCTCTGTCTGCTCAAGAGTGCTGTCCCTTCCTTACGGTTTAACCTAAATTTTGTCACATTACAAACCTGTAAGGAGAGCAATTTTGTATAATATTTTTATGTATTTGCCAAGGTGGGGGTGGGTGGGGCTGGAGTTTTAGTTCTCTTTTTTTTTTCTTTCATGTAGGTATTGACGTGTATAATTGCTGTCTACCAGTTTCTTGGCAATGTTTGTTCGGTTCTGGCTTTATTTGTATTGAGTTGGAAAAATAAAGTTAATTGCAAAAAAAAAAGAACTAATAAAGATCAAAACTTTTGAGGAGGTAAACTATTCAACTCATATCAAATTTAAAAATGATTTAAAAAGATGCATTGTAAACTGGATGCAAGATTTGATAAAACTGAGAGAAAAGTTGCACAGAATGCTGAGTGCATTTCTGAAAATGCTGAATCTGTGGAGAATTTGTAGGAAGAAATTGAAGAGCCTTGCCAGAAAATTGACTCAGTTTCAGCATTAAACACTTCATTAATGAGAGACTCATATCTACTAGACATTTACAAATTTAGGTTTTGTGGGAATGCCAAATGTAGAAACAGATGCCTCTAAATCCTGAGATTTTATACAAGACTTTCTTGTTTCAGAGTTTTAATATACTGACTGTGTCTAACCTTATGAAAGTCTTTCACATACCCCAGTGAAGAAAAGAACTTGCAGCAACCTTGATGCCACACAAGACTACCACTATTCTAGTGCAATTTTTATCAATTCTGGTCCAGGAGATCATCTTAAGAACATTGAGCAAAAGATGCATACACCTATAAGGACAATAAAGTATAAATATATCCATATAATGTATGGTAGAATGCTATTAACCTTAGGAAATCATCATTTCCTAAGGTTGTTATACAATCAATGTGATGTGGTAATGTTGTTAACCTATCGATGCTACCTCACAACAATAGGTTAACAATGGGGATCGGTCTACGTATGTATGTGCCTTTTTTTACACTCGAGAACCGATGGATGCGCGCAGCGGTAAGGGAAGGATTGAACGGCCATGGCGGTGACTCCATTTCGAAAAATAAGGAGCAATTTTCCTTTTTTCTTGGGACCATACACTTTAAAAAGCAATGTACAGTCCTTCTATCGGCAACCAGTTGCTGTTAACAGTCTCGTGGTTGCCATGGTGACGTAAACCTCTCGAGCTTCACTCTCGAGGTTTACACGGTCACCCTGGCAGCCTCTTGACAGTTAACAGACCAGTTACCAATAGAGGATCATATATTATCCTCTAAATATTACTCAACAGACACAGCATAGCTGTCTGTGCTTTATGCAGTACAGAAAGGATGTTGAGGAACTGGGGGCAAGCATTCAATGCTTTAACCTTGTAAAGCAATAACTCTGATGGTTCAAAGCAGATTTTTATGACACCAACCAGCTGTTGGAATTTATATAGTCCTATGCCACCACAAAAGAAGAAGAAGAAGAAGAATCAGCATTTATATAGCGCTTTTCATACACAGTATCCCAAAGCGCTTTACAAGCAATGCTAGACTGGTAGTGAAGTGACTGAATGTGTGGTGGCGGCCATATCGCACATCATCACCCACACACAGCCTGGATAATTGCATGAACCGGTTTATGGGAAGGGGAATGTTGGCCAGGACACCGGGAATGTTCATTGCTTTTTACGAAGAGTACTCTGGGTTCTTTTACTTCTACCTGGACACCCACCAGGGCTACACCAGGATGGGCAGAAGGGACCTCAGTTTAACGTCTCATCCAAAGAAAGGCACACCCCAGCAGTACAGCACCCCCCAATACTGCACTCGGATGCCAGCGATTTTTAGATGCAAGTCTATCCCGATGTGGGACTAGAACCCACAACCTTCTGGTCCAGAGGCGGATGTGCTACCAACTGAGCCACACTGACACAGATGGTAAGCTTGCAGTAAAAGCAGCTGAAGATACAGATTACACAGAAATGTTGGATATGTCTTCTGAAATTATGAACCTACAATGATAGCAAAATGCCTGAAACTGAAAGGAATCTGCTGCAAATGTCAGAGAATCTGGAAGTTGAAAAGGATTTGTGGTAACCAGATGACATGCTGGATATAGTATCCATTTCTAAGAACAATTATTAGTAAACAGATATATTTAAAAAAAAGTTGTATCTGCCCTAATGTAAAGCAATGTCTAGTTTACCAGGAATGCACTGCATTTGGGGTCTTTAACATAAATCTTTCCATTTTGTTTTTCCAAAAATCTACTCTCTGGAAAATGCTGAAGTAGTAACATGTTTTGATGTCTATTATTTAGTACTATTTCTTATGCATTTGCTCTGACAAAGAGGGACTGGTATACTTATCAATGTACCCAGTCAAACAGGGAAGTAATATGATTGCATTATTTCTCTGAAGAAAGATTTAATTTTTGCTTTAAAAATATTTATTATTTTTCTTTTTCTTTTAAGCACTTTGACTCCCTCCACCATTCTGTTGTACTCCAGCCAAGCTAAATGTCTTCTGTTTTTATTTTTAAGTAGTTCTACTACATCAAGACAGATGTATAACTAATTGATATCTTTGTTGTTTTTTGTTGACTAAATTGTATAGTATCTCAACAAGCTGACGTGACTTGTGTACCTTTATGCATTTCAGAAAAAAAAGCCAAAATAAAAATTATTAAAAACAACCATTTCTCAATGCCGAATGTTTGCTTGCTGATATTAGCATTCGATGTGCAGGAGTTAAACAGGTACAGAATAGGAATGGCAATGAAGTATTGAACTCACACCAACCCCAATTCCACTCTGCAGAGATGGACAGTCATTAGGGTGTGCCTTTCGGTCATTGCCCATAACGATCATGGCATTTCACCTCACCCTATCCTGCAGACACCGACAAATGTTGAGGTGTGCCTTGGGGTGTTGGGCTTTACAGTCACCCCAATCCATAAGGACATATGTTGAAATGGGTACAGTATAGGAGTATGGGATGAACTGAGTCCAAGACACACCTTGATACTAACATACTAACATACTAAAATGCCAGCAGAATAGGCCTAATGGTCTTTCGTGTCTGCTCGTTTGGTCAGTCCCCAACCTGGGTGCTGACCTTGCTGTCCCCCTCGCCTTCTCTGGCTTCTCCCTTCCCTGTTCCGGATATTCTTGCTGCATTGGATTTTGCTTCCAGAACCCTTCCCCTGTACCTGTCCCACCCCCTCTTGAACCCCTCCACTGTCTCTGCCTCCACCAGCCCCCTAGGCAGCGCATTCCATGGCTCCACCACCCTCTCAGTGAAGTAGCACCTCCTCCTTTCTCCCCTGAATCTTCCCCCCTCCAGCTTCCAGCCATGCCCTCTAGTGGCCCCTTCCTCCTTCCTTCGAAGCACCCTGACTGTTCCTCCCCTATTTACCCTCTTCATGTACCTAAAGACCTCTATCATGTCCCCCCGGTCCCTTCTCTCTTCCAATGTGTACATATTTAGCTCTTCGAGCCTCTCCTCATAGGTCCTGTCCCCCAAGCCCCAAATCATTTTGGTTGCCCTCCTCTGGACCCTCTCCAGGAGGTTAATGTCCCGCTTTAAGTGTGGCCTCCAAAACTGCACGCAGTACTCAAGGTCGGCCTCACCAAGCAGTTATACAGAGGGAGTATCACTTCCCTCCTTCTGGAGGTGATCCCCTAGCGATGCATCCCAGCATCCTGTTGGCCTTGGCTGCTGCCCTCCTAAAAGTCTCCGAGTTGTTCATCTTGATATCCACCACCACCCCCAGGTCTCTCTCAGCCATCGAGACTTGTAGCATTTCCCCCCCAGGGTGTACACTTGACCTGGGTTTCTGGCCCCCAGGTGGAGTACCTTGCATTTCCCTGCATTGAACCTCAGCTTCCACTTTCTAGACCATCTTTCCAGAGCCTCCAGGTCCCCCTGTAGGGCCACCCTCCCCTCCTCCCCATCCACTACCGCCCCCAGTTTCGAGTCATCTGCAAAGAGACTCATCTCACTCCTGATTCCTGTCCTTATGTCAGATATGTAGGCATTGAACAGAAGGGGCCCAAGGACTGATCCCTGTGGGACCCCACTAATGACCCTCCTTGGGGATGAGACTTGATGCCTGTCACTGGTTTCAGGGTGGGGTTGGGAGTGGAATGGCATGAGCATTAAGCCCAGCAATCCAAAGGCACACCCCTGACACCTGTCAGTCTGTACAGGGTGGGACGTTATGGTTAGAAACCCTAATGCCCCAGGCGTTTGTTTGTATTTACAATACAATTTTTCAACATGACCTTTTTGTGATCCCCACCTCATGAAAGCATTTGGGACCTCTGCTCATGAACAGTGGCATTGTGATTTTGTTAATCTGTCCTGAACATTGATTTCCCACAGCAACCGTGCCATTCTGCGTCAGATGTGTGAAAACACATTTCAGCAGGATATGAAAAATGACAGCTGTACCTTTCATAGGTTGGTGTGAAGAGATGGCAATGTTGAAAGTCTGGGAGAAAATAATAAAAATGCTCAAACTTACGAGCGCACATTGAAACTGCTCAACACAAGCTTGTAACACAGTCATTTAGTGGAATTAATTCACCAAATTTTCAGCATAGGTATTTTGTGACCTCTGCTCATCAACAGTGTCACTATGATTTTCTTAATCTGTCCTGAATGTTGATTTCCCACAGTGATCATGCCATTGTGTGCCAGATGTGTGAAAACATATTTTAGGCTGGATGTGAAAAATGACAGCTGTACTGTTCATAAGGAGGTGTGCAAAAATGGCAATGTTGAAAATCTTGAGTGAAAATATTACAGATTTGTGAAGTTATGAGTGTGAATGGAAACTGCACAATGCACGCTTGTAACAGTCATTTTTTGGAATTTTTTCACCAAATTTGCAACATAGGCTTTTTGGGAGCTCACCTCATGAACAGTGAAACTGTTGTTTCGTTAACTGGTCCTGAAAGGTTATTCCACACAGTGACCACAAAATCATCTTTTGAGACTCAATAACCAGATGACAATGACTGAATTTATGAGATGGGGTCCGAAGAACCCCATGTTGAAAATTTGGTTCTAAAATTCACAAAAATGGCCAAGATATCCACCTAAATTGAAAAAAAAATACATTTATGCCATTATACAACTTACCATCATTTCTTCAGTTCGTGGTCAGTTTGAAGAGTGCAGACATTTTCCCACTCCACCAAAGATCATCACGTCAGGCTCTGGAAGTAAGTATGGGGGTGGGGTGTGGGGAGGTGGGAGTACAGATGGTGGGTACGTGGGTTGGGGAGGGGCCACAGACAGTGAGGGACCATTTTCTGTTTTCACAGGGTTTTAAAAACCTCTCTGGATGTTTTTAATTTTACAGGGACAATGGTCACACTGGGTGGGCTCCCAGTGAGCCCCTGGGTGTTTATTGGGTGAGGCTGTAACCAACAGGGATTGGGCACCCTGTCTGCACATACGAAGTGTTTAGGAGGCGCATGAGCTGAGGGGGATTGGGCACCCCCCTTGACACACAGCTAATGGGGGGCATTATGCTGATGGGGATTGGGTTCCCCCATCTACAAATGAATTTGGAAGGGGGCATGCTGAAGAGGAGTATTGGGCACACCCGTCAGCTTTCATGGGGACTGTGAGAGGCGGACAGCAACAGCCACTGATACGTTTATTGAAATGTGACACCAGACATGGCAAGCTGCCATTCGCTGCTGCAATCAGGTACCATCCCAGCAGCAAAAACTGCTGATTCTTCAATTAAGGGGTGCTCCCTGATTGCAGTGGTGAGTTTCTTTCAAAAGTTGGCGGCACGGTACAAAACTGCTGTTATTGACAGCATGCTCCTCTATTGATGCCACAGAGACCAGTCCCAAAAGGGTCTGCTGGCATTGGCCACAACACTGCAGCACCTCCACAACTCACTATTACAGCAAGCTGCCAAATTTGTTTCTTGCACATGCACACAAGCAAACATAAAAAGAAGGGCTCAGGCCTGGTGGGATGGAGTCAGAGCCAAGTGCTTGTTGCGTTTTATGTTGCTTTTAATAGAAGATACACACTCCCAAGTGCTGCAGGAATCTAGTAGCCTAACGTTTCATGCCCAAATTGCTGGTTAATCATGAATAACTGACACCCTATTGTCAAATGTATTTAAGCATCTCTTTTAAGCACATAGTACATGTTATACAGATAGCACAAGAAAAAGTTAGTGAAAAGCAATAAAGTGCACAATAATGACTACTGTCAAGGTGCTGTTGCTGTGCAAATGATAATGAATATAACTGTTAAAGTGGCTAACATGCACAATAGCCAAAAATGATTTTGGTAACCAAATTGCTAATAATTATGATACCCTTTTTCGGACTGAGATATTCCAAAAATCTATGAGGTACTTTGTTTTTAAGTGTTATCAGCAATGTATTGATTGGCTATCATTTGTTAATTTGGAGGTTTAGAGTGAGTCACTTTTCTACATGTTGAATGATGAAACAGCACAGAATAACAAGCACATATAAAGTGTTATTGCCATAGGGTGTCAGTTATCAATGATTAGGCATCATTTGGGGCATGAAACATTTGGTGACTAGACCCCTGCAGCATCTAGGGTGTGTGTATCTTCAATATATCTTTTCATTTTTTCTTCCTGAGTCAGAGAATGAGTTTTTATCAGTAAGCCTGTTTTGAGCTTGTTTTTTGTTTGTTTTGTTTTGATGTTCTGTTAAGCTATCAAAATTCCACACACACTAGGAGCATTCCCAGTTCTATTTACACTCTGTCTTGAGTTTGAATTTCACACTGTAGTTACAACAGCACATCCAAATATCAGAGGATGATTGTAGAAGGAATAACAGCTACACAAGCAACCACTTCCAATGTAGGTGTAGAGGGTATGAGTTTTCTTGAAACCGATTTTCCTAAACTGAAGAATATGCTTCTCAGGGATCTAAACAGGGGTGAAGGAATGGTGCACACCTCCACAGCAAGTCAGTCAGAAGATGAGGCAATTAATATTAGAGATTTTTTTTTTGCAATCTGTTTATTCCTACTCTCCTCCCTCAGCTCTGGTCTCCTCAGGAGCACCTATAAGTCATCCTCCTATGGTCCATTCCTACCTGGTCAGTCCTCTGTCTCCCATGTAGCCATGGTTTACCCCCCCAGGTGGGGACAGGAAGGACCCAAACACCCCAAACTTCTCTGGTAGCATTGGTCGGGAGGGTGCCAGGAGGGTGGCCGCAAATCGAGGGCAAGCTCCAGTGCTCTATCTCTGCCAGAGCTGAAGGGCATTTCCCCCTGTTCTTGGGGAGCAGCTAGCACCCTGATATCAAGGCATTGCCACCGACATCTGCTACTCCCCACCACTTCTCTACGCTCAGTGCCTGATGTGTCTCCAGCTTCCGCCAGAGGTCAACCAAGCACCGAGCAAGGACTCCAGTCCCTCCTGGGAGAGGAGAGCTGTCCTTCAGGTGCTCGATCCCCTTACTCCCCTGCTGATCCCCAGCAACCAGGGCTCATTCCTGAACCCAGGTTGCTGGCATGGTGTGAGGTGTGGCATCCAGCGACTCAACCTTCAGTGCCATCAGGCCAGCCCTAGAGAAGCTTTTAATAAATATAAAAGGACTGCTATAAAAAATGAGATAGTTACATTGCCAAAGAGTAACTCTGAAAGCTTAATTGGAAGTGGAATGAATGCCTATGGACCTGCACATTATTAAATCACTGATGTTTGGGCAAGACAGATGTAGATTTATGAATAAAGGAAGGGTAGTGTTCCAGGAAGCCTCAGCATTTCTAATAAGATTAATTCCAGAAGTCTCAGAGGAGATCACCAAAGAAGTAAACACAACATTTCAGAAAAAAGACAAATGTTTGAATACGTTCTATACCTTAAGAGACTTTACAAGTATAAAGTCGAATTGAAAGAAACAATTTTTAAATATGACTAAAACCAAAGCAGCTAAACAGTAGAAAGTCATCAGGGATACAGATAACTATGCAAATAATCAGTTGACTGGTCACAGAAAAAGATACAGACCAACCACACTCCATATTACAAGATGGAGGAAGCAGTAACAATAATAACACTAGTGGCAGTGACACTGATGCAACTTGAGCACAGGTTTTTTTAGGGGAGAGTTCCTCCTCACCATCTCCACAGAGCAGGGGGTCACTGAGTAGGAGCAACACAACCATCAGATTTAGCTTTGAAAATGAACTAGAAGGGGACAATGTGGCAAGAGAGGAACAGATGAAATATTCAACAGGACTAAAGTGGAGGCACGGCGTCATTGTGTCGCATGGCAGAATGGCGTGCGGTACAAGCGCGTTGCACAATTTCTGCCTGTTTTTGTTCTGTGCTGGGCTTTGCCCCCCACATCCCTTGCTATGGGGGGCTGCACCCCCCGGACCCCCCCCACTAAAGATTCTCAACTCTGGGAGGGGTCCAACTTGGAGAACGCACAGGTCCAGGTTCGCCATAATGTTGTACGCTATTATGCGTGCGACATTATGACTCGGTACGTAAAGTGGGGGGTTATGAACAATTGTCTATGGAGATGGAGCAACAGCAACAGTGGTGAACAGAGCAACCAGGGCCAGAGTAATCAAGGCCAAGGCAACTGGGGCAGGAATTAACTTCAGAACATACCAAAGTACTTCAGAAATGATTTACCTTTATATCATCCCCCCAAGTAAATCCATTGAATTGTTTTATAGATCTGCAACACTTTGTTAGAGTGCTAAATCCAAAATAATTATTTGAAAATGAAAAAATGAGTGTGGTGCTCAGAGACAGGAAGACATGATGCAACAAACTAATAATCATTAGTCAATGCATAGTAGATATTTCACCAGAAAATACATTACAAAAATTCAAAAGGAAATCCAGTTTCTTCTCACCCCAACCTGCAGTCCAGGTTTTCAAGGGAATGTATCTGCAACAACCGGAGACAGTTTTTGAAAGCAGTGAGTGGTCGAGTTACATAGACTGTACCAGGGAGGTGTTCATGACCATAGAACAACTTAGGAATAATGATTTAGACACCATCAAGGCAGATTACAAGGGTGGCCCAATAATGGTAATGTTCTGTGGACTATAATAATGAGGTTACTAGGTAACTGGGCAAGCAAGACTATTTACCAGTAGCAATGGACCCCACACCAACTTATAAGCAGAGGGTCAACCAGTACAAATGTCAGTGGTTCAGCAGGTAGCACACTCGCATCTGAGGCCGAGAGATCAGAAGGCTGTGGGTTCTATCCCTACACCAGGCACTTGGGTTAATATCCCAATACTGACACTGTACTGCAGCATGGGAGGGTGCTGCACTCCAGAGGTGCCGTCTTTTGGATGAGACTTTAAACTGAAGTCCCATCTGCCTGTTCTGGTGGTTGTTCAGGTGGATGTTAAAAATCCCATGGTACTTCTAGAAAAGAGTAGGGGAATTTTTTTATTAATATAACATCAAAGTCAAATTATGACATGTCATGTTGAAGGAAATACAGAAATCATAATACATTAAAAAACAAAATAAGTATTATATCCATACACTACATGGGGCTATTGTCCAATATATTTGACAAATCCCAAATTTAATAAACATAACTTCAAACAAGGTGACTACCCCCCCCTTTTTTTGTTTGTTTACTCCCCAAATCTGGAAAAAAATATTTTTTATTAGTTAATAACAGTGAAAACAATTAAATGGGTTTCAATATATTCCATAAACCTGATGAAGAGTAGTGGAATTATTCCCAGAATAAAAGAAAAACTAAAGAGGTTCTACAATTCTGAATGAAATGTCAGACATACAAAATTAACATGGCTTTATCTACAGAAGTAGCACTGGATTAGTCAAAGGATTTTTAAGGATTTTTTAAAATTCCCTTCTGAGAATTGTGAAGCCTTTAATTAGGGATTTTGTTTTGCTTCTTAGTGTGTTCACTGCTACCCAAAGAGGGTTGTCTCGTCTGATAGTGTAGTTAAAAATCTACCAGATGGCACTTAAGTACTGTAATAGGAACTGACCTCTTTCTGTAGGTATAACAAAAATAATTTTAGAGGAATTTTTTCCCTAAATTTTGTGAAGGATAAATATGGAATCGCACAAAATTGCTTGACAATTTTGGCACTACTACTGTATCAATACTTCCTGAAGTTTCAAATCCAATAAACATGTTTCCAGTATAGGTGGAACTGATGAGCTGGCAAAAGGCCCAATTCAAAGGTTTTCTGGGTCAGCAATGCTGACTCTATATGGTTAAGTAAAAATGAAGGCAAAGTATAAGTATGCTGTAAGGAAAACAGACATCGTGTCTGCCACATATAGAACTTAATGCAAGCAAAAATTACATTCAGTGTGCTAAGACAATACTGTGAAAAGAAACCTGAATAATCCCCAAGCACCAAGCACTCATAAGAAGCATATCACGAGCCGCCCCATCCCCACTTAGTTAGCAAAACAGTCCAAAAAAGCTTGGCATAATGACAGGAGAGAAAGAATGTTGCATGGTTTCCTCCAACCCTATACATTCAACATGAATACACTGTCTTTTAGTAACAGCTTTATGTTTCAGATTTCCTTTGACTCCCAATCTTCCATGATAGCTAAGCCAAGTAACATCCCACATTTTTGCAGGAATACATTTATCTTTGAGAACCCATAATGCCAAATGAGTTTTGAAGGGGAAACATCTCAGAAAATCAACCATAACTAAAAAATGCCTAGTCATTATCTCAACATAAAAGGCTTTTCTGGAAAGTCGATGAACAACAGGTTGAGCAAGTTTCCATATTTGTAACTTAGCTGCTACAGAATAAATAAATGAAGGGGCACCCAAAGATGACAACAATAGGAGCTTCAGTAGACCACCTGGTCAAAAAATCCTGGATCAAAAAAAAAACATCCAAAAGTCCCACGGATGTGACTTATGTTACGCAGGCTCCTTAAAAGTAGATTTAATGAAAAAAGAAAAATAAAAAACTAAAGAATTAATCATACTAAGACCTCCTGAATTAATTACCAAATAAGCAAAATCTCGCTTGACAGGGTTCAATCGACTTCCCCAAAGCATTTGGAAAAAAATGCTGTATAAATGAGTATCATATTGTTTATGCAATGGAAATACAACACTAAAATGCAAAAACATAGGGAGAAGAAATTTCTTTCTAACCATTATGTGCTTTTGTTTTGAAAAAGTCCAGGATTTCCATAATTGTACCTTAACGTTTACCCAGTTCAATATACAGTTTCCAGTTAAGGTCGACCAAATCCCCATTACCAAAACAACACCCCAATATGTTTATGGGGCCAAGAGTGATAGTTATCTGCCCAATGGATGAATCAAAAGGCCCCTTCCCTAAAAAAATCCCCACACTCTTCTCATAGTTTACCGTAGTCTCAGAAATAGTGCTGACTGATCCAAGGTATCTACAGCAATGAGGTCAGAGGCCTTATTATGTAACATGAGGCACATGTCATCAGCATATACAGCCAAAACCTGAGTAGGAACCTCTATTGCAGGAGTAAGACCCAAGATATTTTGATGATGAAGGAGTTACCGAATTAAGGGGTCCAATACAAAAGTATAAAGCAAAGGGCTAATAGGGCACCCTGACATACACCCCTACAAAAATTTACACCAGCCCCCATTAGGCCATCAACCAAAGGGTAAGTCCTGGCCTTGTCATATAGAAGGCAAACCCTAGTTCTAAGTTTCAGGGAAAATCCATATCAGTGAAGAACTTGAAACAAAAAATCATGGGAAACTTTATTGAAAGCTTTAGCTTGGTCTAGTGATAATGAATACCCCGTAAGTTTCCACAAATGACTGCATTCACAAATATTCCTTAGTAATGTTAAATTTTGCTGAATGTTGCGACCAGGGATTGAACAAGTTTGTACTGGGTGAATGAGAGTACGGGCAACTCGTTGAAGTCTGTGACGTAGAATAGCAGAGAAAATGGTTTAGTCTGTATTCAATCAACTGATCAGCCTCCAATTGCCAATGTCATGTTTATCCCCTTTTTTGAACAAAACAATAGTCAGAGCGTTGGAGAATTCTGAAAGTAGAGTATCTCTGGCTAGTATCTCATTATAAACATGAGGCAGAATACTACTAAAATCATCAAAAAATAATTTATATAATTCATTAATGAAGCCATCTGGTCCAGGGGAAATTCCAGTTTTCAAACAAGTAATTTCCAACCTGACCTCAGTCTGGGTAATAGGTAGATCTAGCTCCTGTGATTGTTGAGGAGTCAACTCAGGGGGGAGAAAAAGAAAAGAGATCATCCCAAGCACCTGTTGGCTGAAAGGCCTTCCCATGTTGGTCCTATAGAAACCTTTGGACAATGTGCAACATGTCTACATCAGTGTTTTTTAGGATGCCTTCAGAATTAAAAAGACCCTCCATAACTTTTCTCTCCAATGCTTGTTTGCAGGCTGAGAATGGATTAGAGACAGGAGAAGACTTAAGACCATAGGATAATTCATCATGTAGATGACAAACCTTTCCATAGTGGAATTGTCTCATCTTAGCCTTAAGCAGATAAATTTGCTCCTGAATGTGAACATCTGAGGAAGTGGGAAGGGATAGCAATTTATAAAACTGGTCCCAGTGACCTAAATAAGTAATATAATCTGCAGTCAGGGTTGTCCTACCAAAAGCAGTGGGAAAATGCTGAAACCCAAGTTTAGTGGCTGCCCACCAATCACCCCAGGAATCATAAAGCCCAGCTACCAACTTCTGTCATTCAAATACTTTCAAAACAGTAGTCTGGAACCCAACCTGAGCATGTGATGCAGGGTTCAGCTTCCATCTTGTGGGTATGGAAGGAAATCGAGGAGGAATATGGGAAAGATTAAAACAAACTTTCAATAACATATGATCAGAAAACTCACACGGAGTCAGACAAAACTTGACAGGTAGTAAATGATGGGAAGAAAAAACAAAATCAATTCTGACAGCATAGCTACTCTGTCTATAAGTAGGCCCAGAATCAGAATGAAGAGCCCTATATGTATCTACTAAAGAAGCTTTCAAAATGAGTTTGTGAAGAGCATGAGAGTCACAGTACACCTTCTGTTGCACCTGATCCCTAAATTTCAAGTCCAAACAACAGTTAAAATCACCCCCCCAATGATGTGCCTATGGGGAAAAAAGATTGCTCAATATCATGAAACAGGTCAATCCTGGCTGATTTGACTTATGGAACATAGATGTTAACAGGGCAGAGGGGATATCCTTTACAGAAGCAATACAGAAGCAGTGCCCTACCTGGGACAATATCCACCATCTGAAGAACCTGAACTTGAGTGTGGCAAAAGAGTATCCTGACCCCATCTGCAGCATCGGGACCAAAGGACCAAAATGAAGGCCCATGGACCCATAATTTTTAGGTTTGATTAATATCAAGTAAAGAAGTAAGTCAAGTCTGTTGCAGAAATAGTATGTTACAAAAATGCAAAAGCTCCAAATGCTTCCTAGAATTTTTTTTATGCAGCAGGTGTTGAGGGAAATCAAAGTCAAAGAAGCCAGAGGAATATTTGAAGTTTTGTTCTTTTTACGTTTACACCCTGATTTTTTTCTTGGACTCCAGTAAGTCAGGATCTCCCTCATCATCACATTCCATTTCAGATATAGCCCCAGATTTAACAGAAACATTGGACTCTGTGTCTCCATCCTGATCCTGCAAAGCCTGGAAGGTGTTTTGTGTGAAACAATTAGCAGTCTGGGCAAGTTTCTTAGCATGAGACCTCATAACGCATTTGGGGTGAGGTTTCTGAAATTCGGATTCTGGGGGAGGAGGGCATAGCAGGTACATCAGACTGGGAATGCTCAGGAGCTGCAGGAGGCTGTTGAGCACTAGGTGTATAAGGACTGTAATTTGAATCAGGAGGCTGAGGTTCAGGGGCACCTGAAGGGCCCGAGGTGGAAGCATCCGTTTCAAAGGTGCCATCATCCTCAGATCTAGGCCTGAGCCTGTCTTGGGCTTCTGAGATTAGGGTTTTCTTATCAAGGCCCCCTTGATTGTTTTGCCCTGCATATGGACACTGATGATAGGCAAGGCCTTGCGCATCACACAGGTTACAATGAAAAACTTTGCGGCAGGTCCTGCTATCATAGTCCAACTCCTCACAAAGTGCACATTTAATTTTGTCACATGCGCTGCTCAAATGGCGGGTACTACCACATTTGTAGCAGGCCTTGGGCTGGCCAGGGTAAACCCCCTCCCCCATCTTTTCCCCCAAAAAACAATTCAGAATATGCTGTACATCATTCCCCACAATTCGTAATTTAATCTTAAATTTCCAACTCCCAGTCCAAATCCCTTCCCCATCAATGATGGGTTTGTGGGGACCGAGCACAGTGCATTTGCTTTGTAACCAATAAAGGATGTCACCTACATTAACACCTTCACTTCTGAACACAATATTAATTGTCTTAAGCAGAGGCTTGGTGATGGGAATAGCCCAAAATAGAGTCCATAGTGGATTTTTTTTCAAAGCTTCATATTTTTGTCAAAACTTGTCAAGGCCCACAAAAGACCAAAAACTGACTTCAAATGTGTCCTCCCCTCTGATGTTGATGAGGGCATATATATTAGAGGCCTCAAAGTTCATTGAGTTCTTAAGTAACTTCTGAGCAACATAAAAACAATCAGGGTGTTCCTGGAGACCCCCCCCATATCGTAGGTGAACGGCATTTCACCTGAGGGCCTGTTCAATCGTATTATTTCTGAATAAATCAGAAAAGCTGGGACCAGATTGAAACTGTTCCCGAGGAGGGGAAGGGGGGGAATTGTGAGGCAAATCAGTTCCTTCCCCATCAGCAGTGGCCTTATCAGAAGAAGAAGAGGGATTAGAAAAGTCACCTGAAAGTTGTGGATCTAGAGCCATCAAATCATGGAAAGTAGCAGAATCCCGAGATACAGGATGTGGTTTGGGCTGAAGGACATCCATTCAGAATCAGGTATCAGGTATCCAGTGTCCATCCCGGAATATTCAGCCTGCATCCACCAGAGTTGAATCTTTGCTCCAGTCTGCTGAAGGAAAGGAAACACTAGTGGATCTCGACTTCCACATTCCAGTGCAAGAGGCATCTGACGAGTGAGTCATCCCAGAAGCAGTTTCAGTTCACCGAGACTGACAAGCTGCCCCCTTGAATGTCCGCAGGAGGAAAACCCTGCACTGAAACAGAAACTGGATTCTTCTTTCCAGAAGGCAACTCTGGAAATAAAGTCTCATCAAGGACTCCCTCTGCACAGTTCAACCCGCTCATGTTTCCAATAGGCTCCACAGGTACGGTCATAGTAATAACTGCATCCCGAGGCAAAGCTGACTCAGGTTGAGCACTAGAAATCTCCAGACCAACTTAAAGTATAGCATCCATCTCTGTGGAAGGTTGCACACACTCTGCCATTCTGCAGACTAGCACCAGCAACTCACCCCACCGCCAGCAATGCAGTAGGGGAATTTCCCCGGTGTCCTGGCCAGATTTCCTCCATTCACTAGAAATACCACCAACAACTTCATCTGGTTCAGCTTCAGTTGGTTACAATCTGTATCCTCACCCCTGGGTCACCCCTGAAAAAGGGACTTCTAGTCTCAGTGGGCTAACCCTTTCAACAAAATTCAATAAATAAATGGAAGCATTACAGAAGTGTATTATAAATGAGAGTATCTATCAATTCTTGAAAGTAGACTACCCTGTAAAAGTTGTTATTTATGTACTCCCCAAAATAAAAAAAAATGCTGTTGGACCCTCCAGGCAGACGAACTGTGCTCAGTCTGGGAGTATAACCAAACCATTTTACAAAGTTGTGGATGCTCATATAAAGGAACTGGTCCTGGATCCCATCATATACAAATGATATCGCAGATGTGCTCAATCTATTGAAAGATGTGGTCTTGCCAAAAAAGTCTCTCCTGGTAATTATGGACATGGAATCCCTTCACGTAAACATTCCTCATGAGGAGGGACTCCATGCCCCACATCTGTCCCCCCCGAGAGTGATTGCTACTTGCCTGAATTAGTGACATTCATTCTGAAATTGACTGAACTTGTACTCACCTGTAATTCCTTCTCATTTCAAAGAAAGTACTACATATGAAGAAGTGGGACAGTGATGGGGGAGTCACTGGCATTGAATTATGGCAATCACTATCTAGGTATAAGGGAGTGCACGATCACATAGGACCCCATCGTCAACCTCTTCTATGATAAAATACCAATGTACAGTATCATCATTTTATAGATGACCTGTTTTTGCATGCATGCCAACAATGCCAATTTGTTTAATAGTTTCCACTACTTCATCAGATGGAATAACGTAGGTGGTGACAAAACTGATTTTGTTATCAGTGAATCTCTCCTGTCTATTACTTAGTCCTCCACTAGGTCAAAGGCTTTGGACAGGTCCACAAAGACCATGCCCACAGATCACCCCTCTCCCAAGGGAATGATCAATTGGTCAAAAAAGTTCGTGGGCATGGACTCCATGGACCTGCCATTTCTAAACCCATATTGTGCATTAGTTAATCTTTTATAATGCTCTAAATGTCCCATTAGTTGTGAATGGACTAAACGCTCCAACAGTTTAGATATAATGGATTACAAAGCTATGGGCCTGTAATTTGAAGGGTTAGAGGAATCTCCACCTTTAAAGATAGGGATAACTCTAGCTCTCTTCCACTTACTAGGAAGATACCTTGGGTTAAACTCATGTTAAACAAGTGAGCTAAGGGTTTTGAGATCTCTGAAGTCAAATCCTTCAAAAAATGAACTTCTATGCTGTCCAGGCCACAGGCTTTGTGTTTTTAAGTACTTTATAGATTTTGGGAATATCTCAATCCAAACAATGAAATCACAATTATTAGTAACTGTGGCTACTAGAATCAGATCTTGGCTAGTGTACATATTAGCCATCTTAACAGTTTTATTCCCTGTCATGTCATTTGGACATCAGTAGCACTTTATATGTATTTGTATTAATTGTTATTTTGCACTGACTTCCTGTAAACCTTCAAGTTAACAAATGATGGCCAGTAAGTAATTTTCTGATAACACTTAGAAAAGCTCCTTATAGATTTTTGGAACAGCTCAGTCCAAAAATTATATCACAACTATTAACTTTGGCAACAAGAATCAGGTTTTGACTAGTGTACATGTTAGCCATTTTATCAGTTTTATTTATTGTCAAGTCAATTGCACATCTCCAGAACCATAAATGTACTCATCATTCAGCACTTTATAGTTTTTCATTAACTTTATTTTTGCACCATCTGTATAAAATGTACTGTGAGTTCAAATAGGATGCTTAAATACATTTGACCATGGGGTGGCAGTTACCCATGACTAAGCCCTACATTGGGCATGAAATGTTGAGTGACTAGATCCCTACAGCACCTGCAGAATCTGAGTGACAGAATGACTTTTTCGTCTGTACACCTGTGTTGAGCCCTTTTTTGGTGCTCCTAATAGAAGCCATTACTACAGAACAAGTAAGACTAAATGAAGAAATATTGATTTAAGCTGCTGCTTAAACCAATAGAAATCCATACACTTAAAAATCTGCTGAAAGACGCAGTAGAAATGAGTAAATTAAAAAAAATGAATTATTTGATAGGATAGAAAAATCTCTACAGGACTTTCATATTCATAATAAAAATCTTAAACAGTACAAATGTGAAAGAAATTTGATTGAGTACAAAGAAAGAAGAATATATTTATGGAAACCCATTGAACCATAACAAATGACAGTATATAGCCTAACAGACTCTAAGGAGTACATGCATAGCTCAGATTCAGAAGCTAGTGAAAACAGACAATACAATAAGGGAAGTATTATAACAGAGGAAGGCCTCAAACATTTAGGAACAGACAACCTCTTTTAATCATCTGCACTCTTCTGTTTTAGAGACTATTACTACCCTTACCAAAAAAATACATGGGATCCCAATTATGACATCAATTACAGACAAGAAAGGCCATCAGATAGATCAAGAGACAGAAGGGGTTTTTATTAGAAAGGGATCAAAAACACCACCCTTCAACATCAGGTACAAACACCAGAGAAGGAGAAAAACAAGGTCAAGGAAAAGGAGAAAGAACAAAGGCCCACAAAAACAGGTTATGCACTGGACAAAACTAACAATGTTCATCCTAGAGTCACATGATGTGCTGGCATGGGTGAAAGTCTTTTCTGGCCACTCCAATGAAACAGGATACATTTTACTTGTTTTTTCTAGTTTTTCCTGGCTCACGATGATTTAATGTAATTACCTGTTTAAAGTCTCCAGATTCTCTGGATATTGGCATTTTTGGCAAGTTGGATGCTGAGATGAAACCTGCTCCTATGCATTACATTCCACACTCTGCCAACTATTCCAGAGTGGGACTGTGGATCAAAGCAGACTAAACAACCACCTGCTACATCCAGTTGCACTGTGCCCTCAGCGGCTGATCTTATGATGGACTGTTTCATTTAGGAATTTGGTCCATTGAAGGATGCCATCCTGTTCCTTACAGAGGATGTTAAAGCAGTTAGGATTGCCACAGAAGACCTCACCAGGTGGATAGAAATGTCAAAGCCTGGGTGAGCTCTTTTGTATGACTGGCAGGGCTGGCTGAACTTGGATGTGGTAGCTCTCTGCCAAGAAATGGCCCACATGCATGCCCATTTGGAGGACTTTGAATGTCAGTGCTGCTAAAATAATGTTGTAATCACTGGGGTCCCAGAGAATGAAGAGGTCCTTAACATTATTCTGTTTGTCCAGAAATTGATTGAAAAGATCACTGGACTGTCTCCTATCTGCTCAACTTATGTTATTGAGCATGCATACTGAGACTCTGACTTATGCCTCCTGAAGGATTGAATCCTTGGCCTCTCGTCTTCAAATTAATTTACTACCTAGATAAGCAGCACCTATTGCTAAAGTGAGAGGTCTCCAGGAGGTGACATGTGAGAGCACAAAGAACTGTGTATTTCAGAATTGCTTACGCCCATATTGGTTTTCGTATGTTGTATCTTGCCAGACTCATCTGTGATGAGTCTACTAGAAGCTTTGAATCTTTTGAGCAAGAATGATAAGAGTTACCTTAGTTGTTTCCTGATCTCTTAAAAATGGATTGATGGGGTGCTATTGAGCACTTTTGCTAAAAAGACGTGCTTCACCTTGTCTCTGCAGAATTTCACCTGTAATTGCAAAAACAACACAAATATTCCTACTTTTTGAAACTTAGAGCTGCAGCACCAAGTAGAACTTGCCAAGAGGAATAAAATGGTACCAAATGTTGCTATGCGTCAGACAACTAATGGAGAAATGAGTGGCTCCAAAAATGTACAACCTACAGAACCACAGGCCCTGACTGCACCCACTGGATCCTCAGAGTCAGGCATGCCACCATGGAATTCATTGACCCTATCCATGAAGGCCATCGATAGAAAAGTGGAGGATATCCTTTGTCATATGGGAGAACAAGATCTGAAAATTGAATCGACCACCAAGACGGCTGTTCAGGCAGAGGTACAGGATACTAAGGCCATCAATGTGACAACTAAGCTGGTACAAGTAAACAATCAGCTCGGACATTGAATGGAAGCTCTTGAAAATGCTCAGAGAGCAGTAAATCTAAACTGGCTTGGCTTCCGGAAGGTAGTGAAAGTTCAGACCATGCAGCCTTTCTTCAATCCTGGCTACCTAATGCTTTGGGCTTAGAAGCAGAGAATATGCCAGCTCCGCAACTTCTCAAGGCTTATCAGATCTCCCCACGGGCCACACCACTGCAGCCTGATCTTCCCAGGGCCATCCTAATAATCCCTATGGGAGTGGTGGTTCAGGACACATACCTGCAAGTTGAAAAAGAGTAGCAAGATTTCAATTTTGCTTCGAACACACTACGTCTTTTTCCAGTTCTTTCATTTGCCAGCTGTGCCAGAAGGAAGAAATTTGATGCAGTGAGGGCTCGTCTTTGGAGTCTGGGAATTGTGCACTCTCTATTGATGGCTGCTCATATGCATATACACCATGGAGGTCACACATATATTAACACCCATCCACAAGAGTCCGGCAAGACAGTGGAGGTACTTGAACGTGAGTTTGCAGCCATTCATTCACCGGGAGACAATGACTCGGATGTGGACACTTGAAGATCAAATCAGTAAACTTTTTCTTTTCTTACCATCACTTTAACCGAGGCTATGGTTTTGGACTGGAGACTGGTTCAGGCCTTTAGAATGTTTAATGGCAGAAACCCCGTGGCAGTCCCTATATGCAGTAACTTAAACTACTGTTGCATGTCTTTTTCTTTCAACAGGATGTTTCTGGTAATTTTATAATTGGAGAACGTTTAGGGGTATGCCTCAGATGTTACAGTTAAATCACATTGCATAACAATGTTTAATGTTTAAGCAATTCCCTCTCCCCTTGCAAGACTTCAGCTCTGTACAGGATGAAATATTCATTATTCTTAAAAAAAAAATAATTCCACAGTTATCTGGTTCTAATAATTACTATAGCTCCAATTCGAAGGTCCTCTATGGTTCTCTAGCATTTCTCTGAACAGCTTCTTACTAGGAAGCATATTTTCATGTTCACATAGATCTGTTTGTCTGTCTGTGTGTATGTGGGGACTCAATCGATCAGAATGGCTTTGTAGGGAGGAGCAACAGAAGGTGTAAAAGCCTTAAAAAATGTGGACTACTTTTCTACTAATTCTATTCATTTTTTGTGCTCAGTTCCTCTCTACTTTTAGTACTTTTTTAAACCTTACTAAGATAGTCATTTTCTAAGTGCAATAATGCCCTCCAGGGTGGGTATTATTGGGAAATACTGGACCTTCCACGGGCTATAAGGCCTCCACCCATGACGCCAGGCCTTATTATGCCCCAGGCGTCCAGTATTTCTCAGTAATGCCCACCCTGTCGGGTATTATTGCCTACGTATTGTTCAGCATTATTTTTTGTTGTTGTTTATAGTGATGTCATTTATATCTGTTTACTCAGGGTTTTGATGTTATATTATGGGGAGCTGTTCCTGTGTTTTGAGTGATTAATATTTGCAGGATCCTGAGGCACATCTTCACCATCAGGTACAATTTCCCTTAACCCTTGTAGTTACAGGGGTACTATGTTCTTTGCTAACCTTCCCAGTGTCAGACAGATGATGTCTCTGGGGGTTCACTGCCCCCTTATTTTTGGGGCTTTAATCTTGTTTTTTAGGATATGGGGGTTGGAGCATCTCAAGGATGGAAGCTTGGTATACATCATGTGCTGATGTACTTTGGAGATGCAGCGATTTGGACTGGGGGACTTTAGGTTTGGTGGGGTTTATGGGTCACTGGAGTTAGAGGAATGTTTTCAGGTTGTTGTAGTGGTTGTTCTTGGATTGGGGAGTATTTTAGAGAGTTTGTCATTTTGTTGTCCTTCTTATGTGTTGGTTTATTGGGGAAGAATAGTGGTATGACTTTAAGACAGTTTCCTTACAATTTCGCTAATGAAACCATGTCCACCTTTTGATTTGCTCAGTCTTGGTTTAGTTTAGTTTAGTTTATTTAACCACATTGTAGCCAATACCCCAAAGGGGTGAATGAAGTTGGATACAATGTAACATATACTATAAGAATATGATGAAAAACTAATCAATACTACAAAGTACAGAATATTTCACTTGTACAAAATACATACTAAAAAAAAGACTATATAAATATTTAATATAAAAATATTTTCTTTCACATTCTCCCAGTTTCAAATGTTATACTTTAAAAAACTCATATTATAGTACACACTCATTAATCTAAAAAGCACATGAGAAAAGGTGCTTTGTTCTTCATTATTCTAAAAAAAATGTTCACCATCTAACCTGTTTCCTTAACCCATAAACATCCACATCTCTGTGTGTTAACAATGCATGAAATTTGTGCTGAGGATTAAAGATATCCTTAAATAATTTCTTTGACATTTCACTTCTCCTTTCATCTAACCATACCAACTTACACTTTTTTAATGCATCTTCATAAGACATCTCATTCCCCAAGATTATACTCAAAGCTGTCATTTGTATCCTTTCTAACTCTTTACTTTCTTTCTTTGTAAGTGCTGCATCCACACTGCTGACCCATATTCCAAAATTGGTCTATCCACTGTGCAATAAAAATATACCAAATCTTTCTGACTCACCCCAGCCCTTTTTAACATTGTTAAAAAGTATACTCCTGAGTTTTCTTTTTTTTATTAAGTACATTTTATTGACTAGAATAACAATTGTACAGAAGGTAACAATAATAATAAGGATGTATGTAAGCAATAATACCTAACTGGGTGGGCACTACTGGGAAATACTGGACCGCCCAGGGGCATAATGATGCCTGATGCCACAGGGGAGGGCCTAATAGCCCCTGGAAGGTCCAGTATTTCCCAATAATGGCCACACTGGAGGGTATTATTGCACTTAGAAAATGACTATCTTAGTAAGGTTTAAAAAAGTACTAAAAGTAGAGAGGAACTGAGCACAAAAAGTGAATAGAATTAGTAGAAAAAAACTTATTGGAAAAGTAGTCCACATTTTTTAAGGCTTTTACACCTTCTGTTGCTCCTCCCTACAAAGCCATTCTGATCGATTGAGTCCCCCCATACACACAGACAGACAAACACACCTATGTGAACATGAAATTTATTGTGTAGACAAAATCCACCAGCAGACTGTGGGCATCTTTTTTAAGTTGTCCCCCATTTTTGCAATATGTTTTTTTGTTTATATTTCGTTCCAGTTAGTAAGCGCGTGACCCTGCATGACCTGAAAGACAGCGTATAGTGCAGCTGGTATGAAGAACAACCCCAAGGTAAATAATGTCTTTATTTTAAATCAGTGGACTGATTAACTGTAGAGGCATCGTTCTGAGAGGGAATTCATCTGTGATTTCAAAAATATGCTTCCTAGTAAGAAGCTGTTCAGAACGATGGCTTTGCTTTACTTTCTGCTCAGTGCAGTCCTGTGATCCTGCAGTCGGGAGAGTGTGAGTGTGAGAAAAAAAATATTTTGCCCGTTTTCCCGAGCGCCAGAGAACTGCAGTGTTTTCGTATTTTATTTTTCATTGAGAATGAGCTGTTGTAACTGTAGAGGTAACGAGTGTTGGGGGGAGGGTTTAAGACCAGTAGCTCTCGCTAAGCGAGCGAAAAACAGGGCAGGGATTTCAAATTTCATCTACTGCTTTCAACCAATGACAAAGCAGTCTGGACAGCTCAGTACAAGGGTATGTGGTGAGGTGGCACTTGGGCTTGTACTTATTTTTTGCTGGGCATCTACTGAAAAATAAATGCCCTGCTTGGAGCCCATGTCAGCCAATCAGGATTGAGAATTTATTACTGTCATTTTCTAAATATATTTATGCAATAGGTGTGGAACCAAAGGCAATTGCATAAATCCATTTATTTCCTCATATGTGGGATAAATCTAACCACCCTAGATTTATCCCACATATGTGGGATAAATGCAAACTGTCAATCAAAGCTTTTGTGTTCGCTTTTTTGACAAACAAATGTGAATAACTTTAAAACGAAAAATGATAGCATAGTACTGTGAGCATGAAAAATGTTCAGGACAAATATATCTACAAAATGAGTGGTGCTTCATTTATAGATACCTTTCAGATTTTTTTTATAATTAGCAAAAATCAGCATACAATCCAATTATCTTTTCAATTTTCAGACAAACAAATGTAAATAACTTTAAAAAGAAAAATGATAGCATGGTACTGTGAGCACAAAAAATGTTCAGCACAAAAATATCTACAAAATGAGTGGTGTTTCATTCATAGATACCTTTTAGTTTTTTCATAATTAGCAAAAAACAGCATAAAATTCAATTTTCTTTTCACTTTTTCGACAAACAAATGTGAATCACTTTAAAACTAAAAATGATAGCATGGTACTGTGACCATGAAATTTGTTCAGCAAAAAGTTCTCTACAAAATGAGAGACATTTCATTTAATAGCAACCACCACGCTAGGCGGACATACACTTGGAAAGTTAACCGAAAGTCCCAGAAATGATCATTTAAAAAAAAGAAGATAAACAGTTAAAACCAAATGTTCCTGCACTGATAAGAAGCATCCCTATTGCATAAATGAAATATACAATGGTGAGCTGTCAGATACAGTAAATGATTTATCTGCACTTATGCTGTTTGACCTCGGACACCTCACTCGTTGCTTACACCACTCGTGAGGTTACCCGAGGTCAAACAGCACTTCTGTGTAGATAAATCATTTATCTGACAGCTCACCATTGTATATCCTATATATATATATATATATATATATATATATATATATATATATATATATATATATATATATATATATATATATATATATATATATATATATATATATATATATATATTTATAATGTAAAGTTAGAGCCAGTGAAAAGATATGTAGTATACCTATTCAAAAGTATAATATATATAATCTTACAAGGTAAACCTTGAACTGTAATAATCTGTACTCTGTTTGCAATGTCCACATTGTTGTAATGCCTGTCTTGATGTTCCCCATAATTTGTATTTCTCTGACGTGGAACCTTTGTAAAAGAGCCATGGCTCAAAGGTATTTGTAATCCTAGACTTGATAAATAAAATAAAATAAATCAAAATTAATATTAGAGATAAACAAGTGCATATAATATACAAGAAGAAGAGGAACTGTATATAGGGAAGAACGAGAAATATGACTAGAGAGAGTGTAACAGAGTCAACAGTTGCTCCCATCTAAATTCAAAAGTTGAAGATGATGGTGGAGGGATGCAATATGTTTTTCAATTGAAAAAGACTGAAATTTCAAAGTGCCATTCCCTCCAAGTCAGAATGTTTGAATCCATCCAATGGCTTAAGGTGACAGTTTTAGCTGTGCAAGTGATTAATGGCATATAACATCTCTTATCACCTACAACATCTGAAGGAAATAGCCCTAAAAGACATATTTCTTCAGTAAAGAAATTTGAAATACCCAATAGAGGACCTAAACAGGTATGTATTTCATTCCAAAAAGTAGACACTCTGTTACATTCCTACAGAATGTTTTAAAGTACCATTTTATAACTCACATCTATTGCAAACAGCAGATGAAATTTTACCCATGTGCTTCAATTTAGCAAAGGTAAAGTATAGGTTGCATAGAATTTTAAACTGCATCAAATGATATTTGTCCTGTTTTATTATACGATACAACTGAAGCCACTCTTGCCGCCAGATCAATTCATCCTCATGTAGAAATAATATATTCTGCCAATAATAGCAGACCCCAGAAGGGGAGAGTGGATCAATTTCCTGCATAAATTTATAATGACCTGATATGGGATGTGATTTAGAAGCAATGGAGGTCATTTTAAGTAGAATATCTCCATTTAAAATGTTCCAAGGAGCAGGGCCTAAGTGGACTGTTATAATGAGTGACAATTGAAAGTAATAAAAAATATCTGATTTTGGTAGCAAGAAAATGTGTCTGAATAGATTAAATGCCATAGGTTTGTTTCCATCTAGCAAATCTGCCACAGCAGAAACTGTAAGTTTAGGCCGAAAAGCTTGAGAAAGAGGGCATTTGTTTAATATAAAATTGATATTACCAAATATGGGTTGTGATGAATCCTTATACAAACTCAAATGTAAATAAACACCTAACTGTGAATGTGCCTTCAGAGAACAAAGTATTCGTGTGGATTTAAAAAGAGAGGATAATTTTGAAGGTTTGGTATAAAGTAGGCTGGGAAGCCATAGCCTATAGTAAAAACAAAGCTCTTGTTCAAGTGTTAGCCAACATGGAGAATATATTAAACTAGAAGGAACAACACATGTATGGGCCCATAAACAATATTTACTACAATGAAATGCAAAATAGTATAAGTATAAATTTTGGAGGTGAAGACCACATTTAATTTGAGGGTCAGTCATCTTAAAATATGCTCAGCGGACTTGATGACCCTACCAAAGAAATTCAATCGAGAGGAACTGAAGACCAACAAACCATTTTCTAGGTAAGTAAATATTAACCATTCCCTGTGGATATAAAATGTGTTGTAAAATATTCATTTCTATAACTTGTACCCATGCCAAAAGTGATAAAGGAAGACTCATCCAATGATGCAAATCATGCTTAATAGAATTAAGTAAAGGGTTTAAGTTAAGTTTAGCTAATGAATTTAAAGACCTTGGCACATGTTTACCAAGTCACATGTATAACAAGATATTTTGATGAATTAGATTCCCAAACCAGACCCATTTTTATCATATCTTGTTTACAAACAAAAGAGTTAAGAGTTAAAACTTTGGTTTTATTAATATTTAATTTATAACCAGCAAACAGGGAAAAACTCTGAATTTCTTTGAAAGCTGATTTCTAGAGATGCTGGAAAGTTCTACATGCAATAAAAGATAATCAGTGTATGCTGATGATTTATACCTATTTTTCCCACCGAGTTGCTCTTAATAAGCGCAATAGAACTAAACTTACTAATTAGTGGTTCTAGATATAAATTAAATAATATAGAGAATAAAGGGCATCCCCGTCTAGTGCCTCTTTGTAAAATGGTTTTATCAGACAAAATGCCATTACACCAAATTTATGCTGATGGATATTGATAAAGCACATGGATTCACCAAATAAAATCTGAGGGTATTCCATATTTAGTTAATACTAAAAAAAGATATGACAATGCTACCCTATCAAATGCTTTTTCCACAATGAGGGAAACCAGAGCCATGGGTGTCTGGCCTGTCCCCAACGTGGAAATTAAGTGGTATATTTTATATAGATGGTCACTAGAGTTACTACCTTTAATGAATCTGATGTGTTCTTCCCCAGTTAGATAACCCAAGACTTGTGTCAACCTATTGGACAAAACGTTTTGCATACAACATAAAATCAGTATTGATCAAAGAAATTGGTTTGTAGCCTGAGGCTAAATAAGGGTTTTCCCCCTATTTTGGAAACAAAGTAATCAAGGCCTTCACCAATGAATGATCATGTAAACCCTCCTCAGAGAAGTAGTTAAAGAAACCTGCCAGAAAAGGAGTTAACTCAGCAGAAAAGGTTTTATAAAAATCTGAAGTGAACCTGTTGGGTCCAGGGGGCCTTATCAGGGGAAAGTTGTTGAATTAGATGTAATAATTATGCTTCAGTGATTGGACCCTTCAGGACTTTTTATGCTGCAAATTAAGGGTTGGGAGATTAATATTTTCTAAATACTCAGATAATCTCTCTGACATATCTAAGTTGCCCTGTTCCTCTGCATACAGAATAGAGAAATAATCTTGAAAGATTTTAATAATATCTTGGGGATTAGTAACAAGTTGTGCGTCTGCCTGAGGCTGGAGAGCGACTACTACACAGGAAGAGTCATGTTGATGGATCCTAAGAGCAAACAATTTCCCAGATTTCTTCCCAGAATCTAAATATCTGACTTTCATACAGAAAATGTTTAACTCAGCACAATCAGCTAGAATACTAAAATATCTGGATCTAAGTTTATTTAATTGCATCCAAACATCTGACAAAGTATTTAAATTAAGTGATTTTTCAATGTGCCTCATGTCCAATAATAAATGATCAATTGTCCCTTGATCCCCCAGAAATTACATTGTATGACCACTTTCTGTAATTTGGATGCTTGATGGCAAACTTGTTTAATTGGCACAAAGATAGTTTACATCCCATGTATCATACTTCAATCATAACCATAGAATTATTAACATAATTTTCTTTCTTCCAGCCTCTTCCACCTCATTGTTGCCTCTTCCTTCTGGTCTTCTGAGTCTGGACACTCTGAATCCGGCCACGTCCTCCATCAGCAGAACAAGGCAGGTTCCCCCTTAAACTGTCTCGCCGTATGAATCCAGCACCCAGATCTATCCACCTCCCCACCTTAATGCCATGCCTGAGATCCTTGCCCCCAGCCCATGGTCCTACCTCCCCCCCCATTCTTGTCCACCCTCTTCCCCCTTTCTTCTTCCTGCCCCCATTGTCCATGCATCTTGGGCATCCTTACCCCCCTACCAGGGCTCTAACCAGCACCCAGGCCTTCTGCTGCTTACCCACAGCACCAAATCATCCAGCCCTATGCCCAGGACCCACAGGGGGCACCTCCTCGCCCTTCCCATCCTATCTCAGTGCCAACCGATCACCCCCACTTCCTTACCAGGGTGAGTGGGTGGGGAAATTCCCAGCAAAATAGGGCTAGCAAAGGTGCCCTGCCCTTAAATACCCCTTAAGGACCCTAAATTAGGACCCCTGCTAGCTCTACCCCATCGCTAATCATTTGCTTCCAATTTCCCCCTTGTCATATGACACTGTCCTGGCCTTCCCCTTTTGCATGACGTCACTGACTCCTCCCCCCCTCCCCCCTTGACATTTCTGGTGGGCCCTGGGACAATCTGGTTTGCCTTTTAGTGGCATGCCTCATTGTCCCCTAGTCCCCCCAAAATGACCTCACATGACCACTTTCTGTAATTTGGATGCTTGTTAGCAAACTTGTTTATTTGGCAGAAAGATAGTTTACATCCCATGTATCATACTTCAATCATAACCATACAATTATTTGCATAATTTTCTTTCTTTTGTCCTCTTCTGCCTCAAGATTGCCTCTTCCTTCTAGTCTTCTGGGTCCAGACACTCTGAATCTAGCCCCCTCCTCCATCACCAGAACCAGGCTGGTTTCCTCCTTAATGGGTCTCGCCCTCCAGGCCCGGACCCTATGAATCCAGCACTCAGATTGATCCACCTCCCCACCATAATACCACACCTGGGTTACTTGCCCCAGCCTGTGGTCCTACCACTACTCCATTCTTGTCCCCCTCTTGCTGCCTTTCTTCTTCTATTGCCCTGCCTCCAGCTTGTGATGGATGGTGGGCCTCCCCCCTTGAGAGTTGGGACCCCCCCATCTCAATCACCGCCTTTGCTACTTTTCAATTCAGGCACTTCCCAACTTTCTCGATGAGTCTGATGTTCCTGGCTGCCCTCCAAATCCTCCTGGACATGATCTTGGACCAGCCGGTGATCACACCTGGCCACCACCCCTTTATTCTCTCTAAATCAGCCATAATTGTCTGCCCCAATGCCCCCCATGGCACACCCATCAGATCATTGCCACCTAGATGAATGATGATGCAGTCCTGTCTGCCCAATAGCACCCTCAATTCCTCCAGCAGGAGCAGTAGCTGGCCCATCTCATTCCCCTGATGCCCTTCCACTGGACCTTCAAGTGCTTCATGTTATCTCATAGTTGTGTCCCTCTGTCTGTGGTAGCCGCAAACTATTTTGCCCAATAGACAAAAGACAAAACAATGCTCCATTATCCACACCTTTCGTTTTCAACCTGCCATGAAACAAAAAAGGGGACATTGTGAGTTACTGACAACAATAGCTGATATATCTCTTGTAGCAGTTTGACCTCTACCATCCTATCTTCTTCAATTCCTCCACCAATACCCCCTTCTTTGCTGCTTCTGAGGCTGCCCCGATCCAAAAAGAGTGGGGGGCAAAATTGATTGATTCCTCCATCACGAATGCCGGTGTCTTCTTGAGCACCACGCCTACCTAAAAAGCCATCACTGGGGACTTGTCTCCATGCTGGTAAAACACCGCCCAGCCCTCCCCCTGCTACTCTCATATTTCTCCAAGGTGTCCACATGACAGCTCAGTACTCCTGCCCACTGGAACACTATTGCCATGGCCCCTTTTCCCCTTTTGGTCTGTTTTGGATCTAGTCAAGCTAATGACCACCCTGCCCCTCCCCTGCTTCATGCTTTCGTGTTGCATCACCAGTCCGGTAGCTCCCTTTCTTGGGACCGACACCTCCCCCACCAGGAAGGCCCCCACTGCCATAACTACAAATATCACTTGGAACAGACATGCCTCCTGTGCCGAGGTACACACCTGTTGTGTCTACTCCAGTGCCTTGTCCAGCAGCTGCCCCCTTATGGGTCACCTCCAATCCTGTCTACCCCCTTGGCCCCTCCACCATTCAGCCAGCATCCTTCCTACTGCCCTACCTGCCATGGTGGCTGGCTAGTCATTGTCCTGACACACCCAACTCATGCCCGCGAGTTGCACCACTATTGTGGATTGTGATATTCCTTCCACCCACTTCTCTACAATAAACCTCTTGACCTGCTCATCCTGGACTGGCTCCCTTCTGTCCCAACCCTGTCTTAACCAGAACTCTTGTAAACTGACCCACCCACCTTCGTAAGCCTTCAGGGTGTTGGCTGACCAGGACCCTCGGTATAGCTCCCTGGCAGTTACCCTCCAATCTCCCATAGCCAGTCTGTGACTCTGGTTCTGTGTGTTGCCACCTGAGGCGCCAGCTTCCAAAACCTTTCAAACTGTAAATGGGAAACACTATCAGCCAAATCAATCTTGATCCCCTTGATATGCTGTGCCTTGAACGATATAGTCAGCTGCAGCCCCAGCAGCAGTAACCACCGCATAATCCCGCCCACTGTTTCTGTAATCTCGCCTGGCCTACTGATGACCTCTGCCACCCCTTTGTTATGGCACCAGAAGAGGATGCACTTCCCTTTCATCTACTCACCCCATACCTACAATTCTGCCCATATTGGGAATATTTCCAGAAAGGTAATATCCTTCAAAAAACCTTTTTCTACCCACTGCCCTGGCCACGCTTATGCCATCCATTGGCATTTAAAATATGCACCCATCCCTGAGCACTCCTGAGGTGTCGGTGTATAGCTCCAACTCCATGTTCCCTTCCCACTTATTCTGCCAGAATGTTACCCGATTATATTGCTCCAAGAACTCCTCCCATACCTTGAAGTCCTCCCGGACACCCTTTGTAATGTCCATCCAGTGATGTGGTTGTTTCCCTTTCCCTGTGGTGCCCTCCAACCTCCTTGCGAAAGCCCTACCAGGGCTAATGGCTTTACGTGCAAAATTTAGGTGCCCCAGCAGTTGCTGCACTTGTACCAGCAGCACCCTCCTTCTTCCCAATATGTGGGCCAGCACCCCCTAAGTCAGGATACCTTGTCCCCCAATAACCGGAAACAACCTTGTTCCCTGTCCACCTCTATGACTAGAAACTCCAACCTGCATGCTGGTCCCTCTGTTTTCCCTTGTACCAATGCAATACTGATCTGGGTGCACAGATCTTTGAAGTCCCTCAGCATTGCCTGCAATTCCCCATGACTCTCCCCAATGGCAAAGAAGTCTTCTTGCTAGTGTACCTCCCTCTTGTGGTTGTATCTCTCCTCACATACCCACTATTCCTATGAACTGAACACCTCAAAGGTCAAACAGGCCACAGAGTAGCACATTGGCATGGCTTTGAAGAAGTAAAGTCCACCCTCGAACTGGTAACCCAGTAAATCCCAATTGACTGGGTCAACTGGCAGCAGCCGGAATGCCAAATCAATGTCAGTCTTCGCCAGCCAGGCCCTTCCCGCTGTTCTAATCAAGACAATCACCTGCTCCAAGGAGGCATAGGACACTGCCCGGAGATGGCCAGGAATACCCTGGTTCACTGACCTCCCCTCCGGATAAGATAGGTGGTGTATCAAATGGAAATCACCCTTCTACTTCTTGGGTACCACTCACAGTGATGATACTTGGAAGCTGGAGCAAGGGGGGCCCCCAATGGGCCCTCAACCCTCCTGGCCCTGACTTCCTTATGTATCTTTTCTCTGACTACCCATCATTCCCATTCACCGACCCAAGGTTCGTGGCACTCATCTCTGTCCATCTCCTTTGGAAGCCCAGTGGGAAGCCCTGTTAGAAACCTGCCTATAGTAGTTCTGCGCCTTTTACATTCGGGTAGCCTCATGTCCATGCCTCCACTACCTCCCAGATGATGGGTGTTCATGCCAGTGCATATCCCTTTCACCCTTCTTCCCCATACCAATCAATTCCACTCATAGTTGGGGTTATAGCTTCCTCTGCCATGCCCCCATTTGCCTCTGCCAGGGCCTCCCCCCCAGTTCCTCTGAATGGGCTGGTCCTGGTACTGCCCACTCCCTGCCCCCCCTTGCCTGCAGCTAGATGCTGGGTGTAAGCCCCACATCATGAACATAGATGCTTAAACTTGAAATTTGCTTATGTGCAGGACACCTTGTTATAACCCCAGCAGGTCATGGTGCCCATGGCCAGAGGTCTTTTCCTTCCCCTGCTCCCCCACCGGTCACCACCGTCTGCCCGGAGAGGGACAGGGTCTTCACCCACAGTTCATAATGGGTGCTATCTCACTTTAAATCCCCCCCACAGCCACCCACATCCGGAAGGCCTCATTGTATTTTAGCCATCTGTAGCCTATCTTGGCCCTGTATGTGTCCCTGATGGTGGCCATGTACGTGAGGAATTGAATGCCCAGCACTGGCCGCTTCTCCATCACTAACACACTGTATAGTATAAAACCTGCTTGCCAACTATCAATATTTTTCCCTTTCAACTTTGCTTCCTCTGCCTTGTGGCCTACCATGGCCAGTGCCACTGCCATCTTGGACTTACCCACCTACTCTTTCTGCTCATACTTCATTACAGTGTCCTCATCCACCAAGCCGAAGATGTCCACGTATTCCCTCTCCCAAATCCTCCCCTTGAGGGAGGTTGGTACTTGGTCCCCCAGCAGGAAGCTTAGGGGCCCCTCGTACTTCTGGCCCCCTGGCCTCCCCTCCCTTCTGCCCCTTCCTTCCCTTACTTTCCATTTATAGCCTTCAATGTGGGTTTGATCTTCTCAATCCCTGCATCCCCCATGTCCCCCAGTAAACCCTCCAAGTATTTTCTGAGGTCACCCTCATTGGAGATGTCTACTCCTTCCTTACCCACATACGGACTTTCTTTGTCTGGTTCCAACTCCTTTCCACTGCACCAGGGTGGGTGCTGGTTTGGCTCCAACCCCTCGTGGTCTCTTCCTGAGACATCCTCTTCCCTGGCGCTCATCCCTCTACTTTCATTTCCATAGCACTTCTTCCTCCACCTCTCTCGGCTTGACTGCTGCCATCAGCTCCGTCATCTGGCCCATCAGCTTCGATGCCTTCTCCAACATCTTTCTGCTGGACATCTGGTTCTTCTTGGGTGCCATCCCTGTGAAATTGCTGTAGGCGTAAGATAACATATAGTAAGTAGGTGTGAGGGGGTTGCACTTTCCCTCCTGGCATGCTCCCGTTGTGGGACATTTTCCCTTCAAGGTCCCAATTACTTCTGGGTCATGACACCATCTTGTCCCTACCTCTGGGCCATGCCCCCCTCTGCTTCTGCCCCCCATTCGTATCACCTGAGGTGCACCCGGTGCACCCCTGGGTGCCCCTCTTGCTTCAGAGCCTGTAGACATGCCTACTCAGCCCTTCTGCAGCCTGGTTCACCCATATCACACCAAATCTTGCTCCAATCTTGGGTCCCCCCATCCTTGGGAGCCTGTAATGATGGCCTCCTGAGCTCTCCTGCTCTCATAACCTCTGTCTGGGAGCACTGCTTGGGCCACATTGCTCTGGTGGACTCAAGCCAGTCGCCACCTGTGACCAGGCCGGTCATCGCCCTCCGTCAGTGTCTAGCTGTAACAAATTCTTCATGCCCCACAAAAATCCATAAATTAATGAATACACCCAGCTTTACCATCCTAGGTCTCAGATTTGCCACTCATAGCCATAAACTACTGTGCTATACTGCCACCCTATAATCATTTTGGCCTCATACATCCGTAGCTGCTGCCTACAGCCTTTCAGCTACATGCTTCCCCTATACTGCCCAGCCCATCCAAATGACTGCCCCGCAGGAGGGTGCTCACTCATCCTCCCACCTGCACTTCCATCCATCGGCAGTGGCATGCTCGGTCACCATCCATTGCTATATACATTTGTACTGCCTGGTCTCATATTGGCTAATAACGTCTGTCTGATATGCTGGACTTTCACTTGCAGCCCTTAAAGAGATCTAATATGTATTAATTTTTTCATCACCACTTGTGTGCATAGCTTTTAGTGAGTGAAATACCACATTATCAAATTGACTAGTTTCAAGGCCCATCATTAAAAAAAACAGACTGGCTATTGCCCTAGATACACTCTCCACTCTTTGTAAGCACTACTCAGCCATTGCCTTGCCACAGAGTAGCTCAGGTTGCAACCTCCTTTTTTTGTTTGCCCCCCCAATCTGGCCTGCATGGGCCCCCACTGCGAAAGCTCCTGACCACACCACTGCTGCCCCTCAGCCACCACACGGCCCTCTTGCGGCCGAGCCTTGTCCTGATGCCTTCTGGGCCTCTGCCACTCTTCCACTTGCAACAAATACTTGCTTCTCTCACCTGGCGCCCTTGGCCTTCTTTGCTCGCCAGAAAGCCAGACCTCCCACGTGGCCTTGTGTCTTCCAACCCACCCCCTTTACATGGCCCACCCCCTGCAAGAAATCACTTCCTCCCATCTCGTCAGCCACCATGAGGCCCACTTGATAGGCCCAGCCATGCGCATTTCTCCAGTTTAGGGTCACAATCGCGCTACCAGCATTCCTTTCTCACTGCCCTTACACAAGCGCAACCTGGAGCAGCCCCTTTCCTCTTGTACTATGCTCCTTTGACTGCTCATTTCTCCCAATCACCTCCTGACTCTCAACCATGCTGCAGGCCCAGCTTCTTTGGCCCCCAACACAAACTCCCTACACACAGATACATAGCACTCTTTCTTTCTACTCGGCTCTTATGTGAGGCATTGGAACTGGTACTGAAATATTTTAGATCCACCATTAAACATGCTGGATTGCTAGCCCAGCTAGTACCCAGCTAATCCTGCACAGATGACCCCCATGGTCCCAATCCCCTTACCACTCTATGTGCCATGTGATCATACCCTGGGGCACCAGGCCTCAGGCCCCAATAAAACATTTTCTGCAGCTCTCCACAAACCATTCTATCAAAATATCTCTGCCCGATCACCTTACTACCCAGATCCAGCCTTAAGCCTACCTCACCTATCTTGCCACCAACAGCTATCATTTAATTCACAGGGCCATCTTTGTGCCTTACCTTATCTTGCCAAGATGATGTGCTGAGCTCTAAGGATTCTCAGAAATTCCCAGCAAAAGAGGGCTAGAACAGGTGCCCTGCCCTTAAATACCCCTTAAGGACCCCAAATTAGGACCCTTGCTATCTCAACACCCGGCCAATCATTTGCTTCCATTTCCCCCGTCATATGACACTGTCCTGGTGTTCCCCTTTTGGATAAGGTCACCAGCTTTTCCCCTCACCCTGCCCTCCTTCCTTCCTTCCATCCCCCCTTGATGTTTCTGGTGAGTCCTGGGAAAACCTGGCTTGCCTTTTAGTGGCAAGCTTCATTATAAGTTGTTTCTCCTTTTTACGTTTAGTTGCAAAGCAGATACACTCTCCCTTGATAGCTGCCTTGGTGGCCCCCACAGTACATCTAAAGTTGGGACAGAACCTTCATTAATTTCAAAAAATTTAATGATATGCTGTCTCAATTTATCCACTAAAATAAAGTCTTTCAACAATTGGGAGTTTAGTCTCCTCATTTTATTCCTATCTTCGTGCTGAGCAATGCAATGCATTAGACATACGGGGGAGTGATCAGAGAGGACTAGAGCCTGTATATCACAAGAAATCAACCCTGCTATAATGTTTGGAGAGATTAAAAATAATCAATTCTAGAACAACTGTTGTGTGGGAAATAGTGGAAGGCATATTTTCTTTCCTGTGGATGTAAAAGATGCCATGGGTCAATTAAGCCTAATGTATCTATAAGTTGTTAATGCTCATTGTCCTGGAGCTAGGCCATGTTTTTGACCCTCTGATTTATCTAAATCACTATGTAAAGTGTTTAAAAGGTTTTTTCCTGGAAGCACTAGGCTTGTGCCATGGTGTTCGATACCAAGACTGATTATATCCAATGGAAATACTGCCATGCTAGGCTGAGCATGCTGCTAATATGTGTGTTTGTGCTGCTGTTTTTAAGGCATTTCTAAGTTATTTCTTTTAGTTTTCATTCGGTTTTTATTTGGTTTGTTTTTTGTTCTTGGTGTTTTATGCTGCTCATTGTCACCTGATTTCGATTTCGAATGAGTGCAGAGTAAATACTGTACTTGGAAATGTTGAAGGATGCTGTTTCAGGGGAGCTGCTAGCGCTAACGCCAGAGACTTGTGTTTAACCAGATTTGCAAGTCCACATAGCAAGTAGGATTCTACCTCAATGCCTGGGTTGTTTTTCCTCAGTTTTGTCATAGTGAGGACCTGTTCTGCTCTCATTCTAGGTGGTGTCTGATCGTGTGCCTGGAACATTGAAGGACGTTGTTTTTATGGGAGCCATTGGCCCCGGGGTGCTTGGTGTGACTATCCTGATTTCTTTTCCGACCAGGACTGTATTTGGGATCTGTGCTCTGTTGGATCTATGAGTACACAGAGCATGTAGGACCTATTTTAGTGCTCAGACTGTTCTTCCTCGATTTACTGTGCAAGGGCTTGTTTTTGCCCTTCGTTTGAGGTAGCTACAGAAGGTGGAGTGGAGGGTCACCTGTTTCTTTATCTCATTGAATGGTTTTTAAGACTGGAACAGGGACTGGATTTCTGGATAGTTTCATCAAGCATGAAAGAAGGATGGAGGGGGTCTCAATACATTAATTTTTGGATATGTTTGGTGTGCACAAGGCCATTCTGAGTTCGGTTCCAAGTTTGGTTTAGGGCCCGACTCCCATTGACATTTTCCACATAATTTGTGGTCTGAAGGAGGTATTAGGATTTTTTGGCCAAGGAGTTGGTTAAGTTTCATGCCCCCTAGACCCCCAGGTTGGGCTACAAATGTGGCCTAGCCTGGGCGTTTTATCAGGCAACATTATTTTTTGTGGTGTTTCCGTTGGGGAGTAAGGGAGTCTTAACCTATTGTGATAACTTTATGGATTTGTTTGACTTGGACCCAGGATGTTTTCTGGATGTTCCCTGTATTAACCCTCCTGAGTAAATCAATTTATTTGACTCCTATGGATTTTGGACCTACATAGCCTGTGAACATAATTGATTCTGTGCCCTGTGGATTGAGGACCTCTTATTTCTTTCCTTGACTTGTTTATTTGTTTTATTTGGACATCGAGGTGGTGAGAGGATCTTGTGTCCATTTATTATTTTATTGAAGTTTTGTTTGTTTTTCTCTTACTCCCTGGTCGTGAGAGGGCTGGGGGGGATGTTTTATTTTATTTTTTTTTTATTGTTTTTTCCTTCTCTGGTTTGTGAGAGTGCTGGGGCGGTAGACAATTTTATTTTGTATTTATTTATTTATGTTTGTTTAAAGTGGGGTGGTGAGATAACCCTTCATATTTATTTATTTTGAGTTTAAGGAACATTTTAGAGGCCCTCTAGCTTGACCCAGATTTCTGTTTTTTTTTTTTTATGCATCTAATTTCTTAAGTTGGTTTATGATTTGATTTTAATTGATTTGTAGTAGCATGTGTTGGCCTTCAATCCCTGCAGTGGTGCGCTATTCATCCTCCTCTCTTCATTCCCTCCAACCTTTTTATTCTCTCCCTCTCCAATATGAGACATATCAGCACTGTAGAGCACTGGGGTTTACTTGTAGGAGAGGAAGGAGTGTGGGAGATGGTGAACGGAGGAGGATGGACGAGGGGGGTCACCGTATTGGACTAAACAGATCCAGAAGGTGCCCTGGGGTAAAATGGAATCCAGATCATGGTTCACCATGTCTGGTGCCCATACCCAAGATCACTACTGAGTGTAGTAGGCAGATGGGCCTGACAGCCACTGAGGTTTGTCCAACTCGGATGGTGTTGTGCAATGCCAGGTCCATCAGGAATAAGACTGGTATTATTGCTGATCTTGTTGGATCGGTGGACTTGTCTTGCATTACCAAGACCTGGCTGGATGAAAATCCAAGCCCCACTTTACAGGCTATGACTCCGGCTGGGTACTCGGTGATACACCGCCCGAGATTGGATCTCAGGGGTGGGGGGGTTGCAGTCTGTTTTAAGATTGAATTGGGCCTCATGACTGTAGCATTTGGGGAGGCTGAGTCCTTTGAGTGTACAGTAGTAGCAGGTGTAGGTATTCACAACATTCTCATTTACCGTCCACCCAGAGATGGGAAGCGATTCTTACAGGAAGTAGCAGACTTCATCATCGACATGGCATTTGAGTCACCCAGATTGAAGGTTCTGGGTGACTTTAATGCCTGGGTCAATAATGAATTCTCACAATTTGGTAATCACTTCCTCAAATTAATGACTTCTTTGAGCCTTACACAGGTGGTTTCCACTGCTACTCATAGTTCTGGACACTCTTTGGACTTAGTCTTCTTCCTATGGATTGAAACCTCCGATCTGTGGGTGGAACCAGTCACCTAGTCAGATCACTACACCATGAGGTTACATTTTTGCACCCCCTGAGAAGGTCTAACCCTGTGGAGATGGTTAGGTACTAGTCTTTATGAGATATTAGTCCCCAAGGCCTAGCGACGGTCCTTGACCTCTTTTCCCCCACGCTGGTGAACAGTAGTCCAGAGGCCCTCAAGTTGGCCTATAATACAGCTGTTATGGTGGCTCTGGATTTTATTGCTCCTGTTCGTGTGTGCCCCCTATCCCTTCACCCCAAGCTCCCTTGGTTTGATGGGACTTTGAGGGAGATGCAGAGACAGGGGCGAAGGTTAGAACGGTGCTGGTGCAGGTCCACCCTTGAGACCGACCACCTTAGATTGATGGACCATTATTCAGTTTATCAATCTGCAATCACCCGTAAGAAGGCAAAATTCCTGTCCAGGGAGATTGCAGTTGCAAGGAATCAACCAGCTCAGCTTTTTCAAACTGTGGGCAGATTGTGCAACCCAGTCTGTCTACAAGTTCAGAAAGTCTTTTAGCAATTAGAGTGCGAGGAGCTTGCTCAATTCTTTGCAGCTAAGGTGGCTGATATCAGGGCAGATCTGCAACCAGTACCCTTTAGGGGGGATGCTGTTGAACAATGCGAGTTCATGGTATCTCAACTTTCTTGGAGTTCCTTCAGTTGACCTGATTACGTTGATGTCATGAGGATTATCCATAGTGTGCACCATACATGCTGTAGTTTGGACCCTGGACTGACCTCCCTAATTATGGGTTGTAATGATATCATTAGTCCAGCCCTGGTGCAAATAGTCTGGTGCTTGTTGGAGTTGGGTGAGTTCCCAAGCTCTCTGAAAGAGGTGGTGGTGACATCACACTTGAAGAAAGCTACCTTAGACCCTGAATGTTTCACAAATGACAGACCTATCTCTAACCAACCCTTTATTGGGAAGGTGATTGAGAAGGTAGTGGCTGCCCAATAGGAGTACCAACATCCTTGCTGTGTGGGGTGCCTTGGGGTTCAGTGCTGTCTCCTATGTTATTCGTGGTGTATATGTTGCACCTTGGAGACATTGTAAGATGGTATGGGCTGAGGTTTCCCTGCTATGCTGATGATACCCAGCTATACCTATCTTTTTCACCCAACCAGGATGGAGCTCTCTCGGTGTTTAACAACTGCCTGAAAGAAATCCAGGAGTGGATGAACTCTAGTTGGCTGAAGCTGAACTCAGAAAAGACAGAGGAATTGGTCTTGGACCCGGGTCGCTGGATAGAGGGGTTGTCTGTTGGACCGCCCTCAGAAATTTTTCTTGGTGGTGTCTCTCTCCTGACCTCTGAACAGGTGCATAACCTGGGGGCTATCTTGGATGACAGGACGTCACTTCAGTCACAAGTGTCAGCAGTCATCAAGACTTCCTTTTACCATCTCAGGAATATCGTCAGAGTTAGGCACCTAGTTCCATTTGATGACCTACCAACATTGGTCCATGCCTTCGTGTCCTCACATTTTGACTACTGCAACTCCCTCTACTTTGGGCTTCCAGGAGTTGAAATCCACCATCTTCAGCTAGTGCAGAATGCAGTGGCCCAGGTTTTGACTGGTTCCAGTAGGTCCTGTCATATTATCTAGGCACTGCGTGAACTGCACTGGCTGCCTATACGGTGGTGGATAACCTGGAAAGTCAATTTATTGACTTTCAAATCCCTTTACGATCTTATCTAAAAAAGAACTTCTGGTTCCTTACTGCCCTGGCTGATCACTCCACTTGGCTGATGACGGGTTGCTGGAGATTCCGAGAGTGAATCTTAAATCATCTGGATTTAGGACTTTTTCAAATACTGCACCCACTCTTTGGAATTCTCTACCTCACCAGTTATGGGAGTGCACCTCCTTGGAGGAATTTAAGCGGGGTTTGAAAACCCATTTATGGCAAATGGCCTTTTTGGAAAACTGATTATTCTATAATTGATGACTTGTTGCTGGTTTTATTTGTGCTGGGCATTTGATTTTAATGTTTGATTTGTAATGTTCTAAATTGTACAGCGCCTTGGAAATCAAAAGGCACTTAATAAATAAAATTATTATTATTATTATTATTAAAGGTAGGTTACAATCTCCCCCCAATTGTTATTGGCAGGTGAAAATAAGGAGCAAGCAGGTCACAGAGCTCTGCAAAAAAAGATGGGGAGTCTTTGTTTGGCCCATGTATGACACCTAAAACTATCTATGATATGCCTAGCCGACCATGTAAAACCAAAAACCGACCAGTTGGATCTGCTAATTCCTGTATTAATTGAAAAGATACTCTCTGAGTAAAAAGTAATACCACACACCCCTTCTTGCTGCTGTTACCATCTCTATAAATTTGTTTTGACCCAAAGACATCTAAACAAAGTAACCTGTTCCCTAAGTAAATGTGATTCTTGAATAAAAGCAATATCTGCTTGCAACTTTTTTAAGTGTTGCAAAATCATACATCTTTTTTATTATCCCAGGCTCCCTTAACATTTCAAGATATCATAGTATAGTCAAAATTCATACAGTAAGGCAAATTTTATGTATATCTCAGACAGAATTAGTTTAGTTGCCATATTGGTCCTTGTAAGAACAGATCCAGAAGCAAATGGCTTGATACATTTTATTTGACCAACATAGATGCTACAGAAATAAAATAATGCCTAAGCTTTTAGACCAACCAGATCCTTCCTTGGAGATTTATGCCAGTTGTTTAGAGAATCACATTCTATTAAGACCCAGATCATACATAGAAAAAAAAGAATTCTCATTGGTTTAAAATACCTATTTAAAAAAAAAATCACAGATTTAAATGGAAGGAACAAGATTCTACTAGTTTGCTACTGCTTGAGAAACCTTCCAAGGTCAAATGTTACCAGACAAGATAAGAAGAATACTCAAGCAGACAGTCCTACTAACTGAGATTATGAATTAAGGAATGTGTTATGTGAATACATCCTTAAATAAAAGCAAGACCTTTAGATTTAATACCCACATTAAGTGCTTGTTATACTAAAGTTGATTGGTACTGCAGTGTGATGATAAGTGTGCTACAATACCGCTTGGTGTATCACTCAGTGCACCTTTGTACTGATCATTGTGGCAGGGTATTTAAGAAATTCAAAGCAGTATTGTTAGCTTGACAATGCACTTCCTTTCTTATCCACCTGGTGGTGACTGCATCTCACTGAAGTCCAAGTTTTTTTATTTCCTCCCCATTGTTAGAGCTGCATCAGCAGGTGGCATTAATAAATTTACATTCCTAGTGCTTGAATACATCTACCTGTTATGTATAAAAAAAATTAAAAAAAAGTGTTCCCTCAGTTATCTTTCCCTCATTACACCTTCTTCCTGCTTGGCAACATGCTTCTGACTGTTAAAAATTAAAAGGATCTGTCTCATCAGTGTGATGCATAAGATTTGTGCAGGGGTACATTTTTCTAGTAGTTAAAAAAAGAGAGAGAGAGAGAGAAAGAGACTCTAAGGAATAAGGCTGCTTTTCAATAATTGTCGATTTCAGTTCTGCATCTTCTAAGCTGTCAAACATTAAACATGTATTACCGATGTCGGTTTGGCAGCCCCACGTTTAAACATGGAGCTGGGTGTGCTGATTTAGTTTGCCTCTTCTCATTATAAAACAGAACTACAGTAGTTGTGGCAATTTCTGTCCGGCAACATTTCATTCAAAAAGAGTACTGATTGTGCTGATTTCAGCTTGTCTAGCTCACATGCAAATGCAGGACTCATTTCAGATTTCAGTTAGGTTACTTCTTATTACAACACTGAAATGATAGTGCTGATTTCAATTTGGCTAACTTGCGTTCACACACATCCAAGTAGGCATACTCGCTGCTCACATTTGTGTACAGATTTATAAAGACCTGCCCCATAAAAATATGAAATTTTTGATCTAGAAAATATGAATAGAAATTACAGGAAATGCTGCTTTGTCATCAGGACAGTGAGCTAAAGCATATTTTTCTGCTAATAAGGAGGAAGGGTAGATGTTCCATTCGGAAAAGCAAACTGATTTTAATAGTGATAAGGCAAAGCCAAAGACAAAACATTCTGAGAGGTGTGTGTGTGGGGGGGGGGGCAGAACAGTATCAAACGTTCTGCTCTTTGAACCCCATTCACCCATCTTAATGACGCTCATCGAAAACAGGACAAAGGAAGTCCAGAAACAGTTGATCACTTATAGTGGGTAAACTGGAAATAATAAAAACAGATGATAAAAGTAAGGGTAGTAGAGTAAACTAGCATTACTTCCTTTTAAGAGAATGTTGGACAAACATTTGCTGTGATGGAACATTAATAGATGCTACCACTGAGTGGTGGGGAGCAGTCACAATGTGCTCATGCCTTCATCTGTCCTTCAGCTAGTATGCTAGTTTCCTCTACTACCACTTCTGGCAGTGCACCCCAGATACACACCACTCACTGAGCAAAACAATATTTCCTACTGCCTCCCACTTTAAAAATGTTCCTATCTCAACTGTAGCCAGTGCCATCTGGTGCCCTTCCATCTTGAAATTAATTCCCAAGTTACTCAAAATTTCATTTATTTTGATAAAACCAAATAGCACTACTAAGTAGACTCTAAGTCTCCTCTCCAATGAGAACAAGCCCATCCTCCCCAGCTTTTCTTCCTAATCCAAGTTCTCGACCTTGAACATCATTCTAGTAGCCCTCCTCGGGACCCTCTCCAGTTGGTCCATGTCCCTCCTTCTATAAGGCAATCAGAACTGCCCACAATACTTCCGGTGTGGTCTAACATATATTTTGTACAGAGAGCCATTACATCTGCTGTTCAATTAATGAAGTATTTTGTAATGCAACACAGAATTCGTTTTGCTTTTTGTACTGCCAACTCACAGTGCTTTCCCTGCTTTAGGTCATTAGTGATCAGTACATACAGGTCTTGTTCCTCATCAACCTGCTCATAGTATTGTAAGTTTTTGAATTGTAAACTCAGTTCCTCCTATATGTATTCAAAAGTACATGACCACACAAAACTGGCAGAGCAGGTGGGAGGCAGTTGCTCTGAGTGTGTACAAAACTGAAATGTCTGGCTACACCCCTGCACAGCCATTCTCCCCCATATAGCAATTGTGCAACATCTGACAGGAGTTTGTTTGTTGGTGGTTGTGTTATGTTACAGACTAAGAATATATCTCTCACTTTAATGAATGGTGTCCAACTCTGATGTGACTGTATTTCACTATATAGGGAGGTGTCATTTAAGTTAAAAGTTTGGTGTAATGTGTAGAGGGGGATATTAACAAGAGCTATTTTACCTGATCCGATTCTCAATGCCTACTGTATGCTATGCATATATGTGACATTGGACTGCAACCAACTTATAATGTTGCTCAAAAAACCATTATTTGAACATTATTATGGGGGCAAATAAAATGAAGAAGATGGCAATATAGCCTAGAGGTTACAGTAACTAGCTGATCGGGTTGCAACTGGAATTGAGTCTCAGCACAGTGTGCCTTTCCTGGTTATCAAACATTTTAAATAAATAAATAATGAGTTTTGTACATTCAAGTTCAAGTTCAAGTTTATTGCAGGAAAGACTCCGTTGAGCAAGCTCATTCACAAGGAGGTCCTGAGGCACATACACATACAGTTCGCAATTACATAGACAGAAGATATATAAAATGTAGAACAACAAAGAAAAAATAGATAATACAAGAGGTATACACAATAGAAGTCCTTATGCTATATATACAGTATATGCAGTACATTCCAGCTTTATCCTTGCCCTAAATTATGTAACACATTTCAGCTTAATAAGTAGAGGGCCAGTTGGTACCTAGGAAGTTGACTTGGCATTGGAAGCCTAGTAGCACCTACATATGTCTTTTAATTTAGAGATAGCTAGTGTTTTGTAGGAGTCAATTGATATGATGCTGGTTAGCTTCAGCATGGCTTGTAGTTGGTTCCAAATGTCTGGGAGGGCGTATGAGACAGCTCTTTGGCCATCTAGCAGATCTGGGTTTGATTCTCACAACCTCCAACTTCCATACTGTGTGACTGTGAGCAAGTCACATAACCACCCCAGTGCTCCTGGGTCACCCCTGGAAACATGCAGTTCTCCCTAGAATGCCTTGCCCTGTTACTAAAGGAAAAAAGAAAACAGTTCCCTTTGTATTTCTCATTCTTTGTTCTGGACTATATCATTGAGGGTTAAAAAAAGAATGGAGTCATTCCCTTAATATTTTCCTCATGCTTGGTGCTTTAATGAAGTCATTGGAGAGGAAAAAAAAAGTAGTAGTTCACCAAGTATTTTTTTCTCATGTCTATTAATTGACTACATTTACCTGTGATGTAAGATTTTATACCTGCTTTCTTCTTGACTACATGTACTATATCTGGCTGTTAAAACCAAAAACAAAAGGATTTGTCCAATCAGTGTGGCACATATGATTCATGCTTCAGTTTACTTTTCTGGTAGTTTTAATAAAAAGAAGCATTGGATAGTCACTATGGTTGTCAAATGTATCATATTCATATGGATCAACCTGAGATGATGTTAACTGCCATCTGTTCAATTTTGAAGAATTCACATAAATGCTACTGTCAATAAACGCAGTTTACTATACACCTACAGTATGTCTTGATACTGCCAGTAAGCTTCCAATGTTTACCTTGACAATTTACTTGTCAGATGCATCATCTCCACCTTGCATTTGTACATTCTAACTACTGTAACTGTTCAATATATATGTTTTTTTTTAATCTGTAACTGGGTAGTAGTAATGCTAAACACCATGGCCCAGATATTCAAAGGGTTGCGCATGGTGCAACAGAGTTGTGCTGGTGCAACCCTGCATTGCACCCCTGTGGGATATTGAGAGGACTGCCAGGTGCAGCCCAAATCCCAATGCTCTGGGGTGTAATGTAATTGTATGCAGCGCAGATGCAGGGGTCATGCCCATGCATATGCGGCACATCCCGATATTCAGCCTGGGATGTGCAGCACATATGCTGGCATAACCCTGCAGTGCACCACATGGGGGGCTCAGAGTTGAGCCAGTGAGGAGTGGGAACAACTCCTGGCCACCCACAGGTGGGCTGCTGTGCTGTATTGCATGGTGCAATATGGCAGCTACCTGCCATGGGTGGCCACCCGCCCACCCAGAACACCATCCACAAGCATTCACATATCCCTGGTAGTCTAGTGCACCCTCTTCCCAATTCCCCGATTCCCTGATAAATGTAATCTTAGACTTTTCCTGGTAGTCTAGTGGCCCCCCTTCTCCCTGATTCCCTGATAGCTGAAATAAGACCTTCATTGAAGTCCCTGATAGTCTAGTGGCCCCTTTCCTCCCATTGCCCCGATAGCCAGAATAAGACCTTCATTTAAGTCCATGGTAGTCTAGTGGAACCCACCCCACCCATTGTCATAATCGCAGTACAGCACCATAACATATGTCCCTGGTAATCCAATGCCAACCCCCACCCCTCCCATCCACACAGAACCCCTTGCCCACCCGCTTCCCCCACCATTATCAGCGAGTGGCTGCATCCCGCCTGCATACAACCTAGTTGCTTGCTGAATGACAGCTACAGTATGCATATATTTGGGACTGTCTAGTACAGAATTCCCTGCAAGCCCATACTGTACCTGTCATTCGGTGCCCAGCTGAGCAGTGTACAGGTGGGTTGCAGCCGCCCATCAATGATGGGGGGAGTGGAATGGACAAGGGGTTCTGTATGGTTGGGAGGTGCCACTGGAGCACCAGGGAAATATGTTATGGTGCTGTACCGTGATAGCAGCAATTGGTGGGGGGTACCACTAGACTACCAGGGACTTAAATACAGGTCTTATTCCAGTGATCGGGGACACAGGAGGGAGGGTGGCCACTAGATTACCAGGGAAAGTCTAACATTTCATTTATTGGGGAATCAGGGAATCAGGAGGGAGAGGGGGCCACTAGACTTCCAGGGCTTTGTTCTACTGTGTTTAATCTCGATCATGGCTACGGGGTGGCAGATGCCCCGGGACCCCACTGTTCACACGTCATGCTGTGCAGTCAGCCAGGCGCAAGTCACCGGGCTGCCCTGCACAACGCATGCAACTGGGGGGCATAATGACATGCAAATGACCCATTATCACCATGCATATATAATGGCCTAATTTGCATGCCCTCTGCTGAATATTGCGAGTAATGCACCTAGCGCAACTGCAGTTGTGCTGGCACATCTCCATGGGCCCTGTCTTGGCTTGCACCAGCACAGTGCCACTGTGCCATGTGCAATCTGTGCCATATTCAATGGTGTTGTGCCATGGCGCATTACCGCTGAATATCACCTGGTCCTGGCCCCGGCGCAGCCCAGTTGCGCTGTGCCCAGGCTTACGCCTCTGTCAGGTGCAGTCTGAATATCCAGGCCCACGCATTCTGGAATTTGAGCATGACCTCCATTAGCAGAAGATGATACCATCCACTGTGTTTCTCCACCACTATTTTTGCAATATTGTTGACACAAAAAAAATGATTTGAACTTTATTATGGTGGAAAATAAAATGAAAAGGTTGGCAACATAGCCTAGGGGTTACAATAATAAGCTGATCAGGTTGCACCTGGAATCGAGCCTCAGCTCAGTGTGCCTTTCCTGGTTATCAAAAATTTTAAATAAATAAATGGTGAGTTTTGTACATCTAGTAGATCTGGTTTTGATTCTCACAACCTCCAACTGCATACTGCGTGACTCTGAACAAGTCACCTAACCACCCCAGCGCATTTTTTTCTTTGACATTCAGTACTTCAAAATATTTATTACCACCAATTTAATAATAAAAAAACACAGCAAGCATGCAATTATTTTATAAAGACTGGTGATAAAATGAAAGTTTTACAGCAGCAGCAGCCAACACAGGAAAAAACACAGGATGACTCTGTAATGGAGAGTTGCTTATGCCAGCTAGGTACAGATATCTGTCAACAGACAAAATACAGTTATGTAATTTTATTTTCATTCAAATACTGGGTTCAAACATCATTTTGTCACCCGTTGAATGAATGAAACCACAAACAGATTACCTAAATAATGGTTTAATTCATTCACTATTCATGTATGGGTACTGACAGTGTCGCTGACTGCAAATTCCTTTGACTAAAGAGAAGATGGAGAGGGGGCTTGTGCTGACAATCCACTAACATGATTGCTGCATCTTAGGTGGCTACTAAGGGAGTGCCCTTCAGTGACTCTGAAGTCATTAGACTTGTATCTACTTAAGATTCAGCAGTCATGTGACTCAGTTTGTGGAGGAGGGGACGGTGGTGGGCTGGTATTCAATACAAGCCCCCCACTCATAGTTTCTAAAATGTTTTCAAAATGTAATGACCACATAACATGGGCTCTAAAATATTATGTAGTAGAGTCCCTGTTTTTTGGCCATTGCACTTTGGAAACATTTTAGAAGCTCTACAGGTTAATGAAAATCAGCTTTTTAGAAATGCTTCACTTTTACTTTCAACATTTATACATGCTTCCATATTAAGGAAACATTATTTTAGCAATTTCACTTTCAATCTTGCCATTACAAATAACATACAGTTGAAAAACACCTTCTCCTTATTATCTCTGCTTCACAGTATGTTAAAGTTACTCAGGATCTGAAAATATTACAAGGTCCATAAGGGGAAGGGTCTCAATGATATCAGCTGTGGAGGTCTGCAGAAGAACTTGGAGAAGGTCTGGTACTGCATAGCATAAGTGAGGGACCCCATGAATAATTTTGGGAAAGCTAGTTTTACATTGAGGGTTGCAGTTTGTGCCACACTATAGCAGTATTGGACCACAATAGTGTAAGAGATCACACAGAGTGTATACTCAGCTTTGCAAATCCCAAATTACTGGTTGTAAGGGTCCTTGTAAAATTAAATTGTTTGAAAAAAATAAATACATTAGTGTAAGAGATCACACACATTTTGTCTATAACAGTTTGTCTATAATAAATAAAATAGTGTACTAGATCACACACAGCGTAAGAGATCACACAGAGTGTGTCCTTGGCTCTGGAAATAAAATTAGTATAAGAGATCACACAGAGTCAGTATTCAGTGCTCAAACTAACTGACTGAGCATTAACAATTCTTCAAAAGCTGACATTATTCTTTAAACAACCCAAGTAAAAAAGAACATTTTCCAATTTGCTCAGTTCTGGTAATGTAGTAACATTCCAAATAGTAAGCATGCTGACAATGCTAACAATGCTAACAACATCCTTGAAAAACATTTCTACCAATTCTACAGTCTTATATTAGTACAAAAAGATATTACCACATTGCTGTATTGATGCTTGCTTGCTCAGTTAGAGTTTTTGTAGAGCTAAAGACTGCTAGAGTCCACTACCCCAAGGTGGGCAGGCCCTATGGAGACTTGTGCTTTTACTGATCTTCTTCTTTGAATAAGAAAATAAGGAGCTACCACACTTTTTCAGGAAGCAGTCCAACCAGCACCAGCACCCAAAGAAAGCCAAAAGGTTACATTTTCTAAGACAGCTAGAAAGCAGTTGATGGAAAAGCATTCATCTATTACAGACTGAACCGGTTAGAACGCCATTGCAAATGTCATCTAAATGTCTCACTGAGAAACCAGCTGAGCATGCCCACTTAAATGTGCAATCACCTGAGCAGTCGCTTCAGGAAAACGGCGCCAAAATTCAAACTAAATATAAAATAAAATGAGATAAATCTTACAATCTTAAAATCAGTATCCAAGTAAACTATGATATAACCCGCTGTAAATCAAGTGGCAACACAACACATATTTCCCACAGATTTTACAGACAACAGCACAGTACAATATATAACAGAAATTACAAAACTAAAGTGATTCCCCTGAGTTCATATTATAGTTTGTGGAGCAGACAGAGTCTAAACAAAGCTGTAGGAGAGATAAAAACTTTTTTCTTGGGGGTGTCAGCCAATACTTCTTTCCCTTCCTGCTACAACCACTTGACCGGTCTTCCACAATCACACAACAGCTCCTCCTGCTGGCATCTACTCCATGGTTCTCCTCCTGTTGGTGCTGGAAAGAAAGCAGATGGGAACAAAACTGAAATACCCAGTCGAAGGATGTGTTAAGTTGTCCTGAAAAGACCACAAAACTCGCAGCAGTAGAAGGCATACCTGTTATAAAATAAAACAAGCTTAGTAGTTCTACTTCCAATGTCTCCTCCTCAAACATGGGAGCACATAGCATAAACTCTGACCTCCTTCCTCTCTGACAGCCACTAGCGAATCACCAAGCGTTTAGTGGCCACCATCCACAGCCTTGCTGGGCATGTTCTTGGCTTTGCAAATCCCAAATTACTTGTTGTAAGGGTCCTTGTAAAAGTAGATTGTTTGAATATAAAAAATTAGTGTAACAGAACACACACATTTTGCTTATAACAGTTCGCCTATAATAAACAAGCATTTGTCAATGCCGAATGTTGATTGCATTGGTCTGTTGAGCTCGCTCAGTGGCCATCTGTCACTGGCTCATTCTGTTTGTCCCGGTGCTGCAGGCTGCTCTTTTGTAGTGGGCTGCTGCCTGCGTTGGCACCTTGTTCCGCTGAGGAAGAAATACACAGCTGTCCTGACAGAGCTTCATTGAGGTGGCTCACTCCCCCTCTCTGACTCGCTCATTCTGTTTCTCCTGGCACTGCAGGCTGCCCTTTTACTTGATACTTGAAGCAACATCCCATTGTGTTAGACAGAAAAGGAAGTGCAAAAGAAGAAGGAAACCACTTTAGTTCTCAAATACAGTAGCAGAAAAGGTCAGAGCCAAAAGGCTGGCCTTCAGGAAATATAAGGGAACACAGCGGGATGAAGATAGGGAGGCATACCAAACTGCTCTAAAGGAAGCAGGGAAGGCAGTAAGGCAGGCAAAGTCCCAAACTGGGGAAACACTAGCATGAACAGTAAAAGAAGGTGACAAGACTTTCTATAGATACATTAGTGAAAGGAGAAAGTCCAGAGGGGGTATTGCAAGCTTAATGGAGAAAAGGAGCATGTGAGGAGGAGGACCCTGTAAAGGCATCTATCCTAAATAGATACTTTTGCTCAGTATTTACTGAAGAGAAGGTAGGCAGGGCCCACAGCTCAGCATCATGGACACAGGGGAAGGGAGGTGAGCACTACTCCCTTCACAAAAGAAAGGGTCCTACAAGAGCTTGCTAAGCTCAGGGTGGATAAGGCAATGGGACCTGATGGCATACATCCCAGGGTACTTAAGGAGCTAAAGGTGGAACTAGCAGAGCCACTAGCAGAACTGTTTAGTGAGTCTCTGAGCACAGAAGAGGTCCCAGAAGACTGGAGAAGGGCTCATGTGATCCCACTCCACAAGAGTGGTAGCAGGGAGGAGGCGGGGAACTACAGACCGGTCAGTCTTACCTCAGTAGTGGGCAAGATTATGGATGCACTCCTTAAGGAAAGGATAGTGCAACACCTGGAATCCATAGGGGCACAGGATCCAAGACAGCATGGGTTTACAAAAGGAAGGTCCTGTCAAACTAATCTCATAGATTTCTTTGACTGGGTAACCAGAGTGGTGGACCAAGGAGGAGCAGTTGATGTCACCTACCTTGACTTCAGCAAAGCTTTTGACACTGTTCCACATAGAAGATTGATAAATAGGCTGGTTAGGCTCGGGGTGGGTCAGAAGTTGGTCAACTGGATGGCAAACTGATTGACGGGCATAAAACAAAGAGTGGTGGTAAATGGTATACAGTCAGAAGAGATGCAAGTCACAAGTGGGGTACCTCAGGGATCAGTTCTGGGGCCAGTCCTCTTCAACATCTTTATTAGTGACCTTGCAGATGGACTAGAGGGTAAGGCTTGTCTGTTTGCAGATGACACTAAGATCTGCAACAGAGTAGATGATCCAGATGGGATGGGCAGAATGAGAAGAGATCTAGATAAACTAGCAAAATGGTCAGAAGAGTGGCAACTGGGATTTAATGCAAAGAAGTGCAAAATCATGCACATAGGGAAGAGAAACCCTGAAGCCACCTATAGGCTGGGAGGAAAGTTGCTAGCAGTCACAAAGGAAGAAAGAGACTTGGGCATCATCATCACTGATGACCTGAAATCATCCAAACAGACCTCTAAAGCAGTAGGTAAGGCTAGGGGGGTGTTAGGGTGTATTAGTAGGGGTATCACAAATCGTAAGAGGGAGGTAATAATCCCTCTGTACAAGACACTGGTTAGGCCCCATCTGGAGTACTGCGGCAGTATTGGAGGCCACACCTTCACAAGGACATTAACCAAATTGAGGCAGTCCAGAAGGGCAACCAAAATGGTGCAGGGACTGCATCAGAAGACATATGAGAACAGATTAACAGAGCTCAATATGTATACCCTTGAGCAAAGGAGGGAGAGAGGTGATATGATCGAGGCATTCAAACACCTTCAGGGCATTAACAAGGTGTAAGAGTCTAACATGTTTAAATATAAGAAAAATAACAGGACAAGAGGACACAGCATGAGATTAGAGGGGGGCCAATTAAGGGGGAATGTGAGGAAATTCTTTTTCACAGAAAGGGTGGTGGATGCATGGAATGGCTTACCACAAGAAGTGGTGGCTATGAATACAGTGCAGGGCTTCAAACAGGCATGGGATAGGCATAAGGGAGCAATACAAATGACTATGAATAGATAGGCCACTGACCAAGCAAAGGCCGATGGCACATTTATAAGGTAGAAAAAGAAATGGGCAGACTGGATGGGCCTTGCGGTCCTTATCTGCTGTCAATTTCAATGTTTCTATGTTTTGTACTGGGCTCCTGCTTGTGTTGGTGGCTTCTTCTACCCACAAAGAAATCCACAGCAGTCCCGACAGAGCTCCATTGAGGTCGCTCACTCCGCCTGTCTCACTCACTCATTCTGGTTCTCCTGGTGCTGCAGGCTGCCCTTTTGTACTGGGCTCCTGCCTCTGTTGGTGCCTTTTTCTGCCCACAAAGAAATGTGAAGCAGTCCTGACAAAGCTCCGTTGAGCTCACTCACTCTCCTTCTCTCACTCGCTCATTCTGTTCTGCCAGTGCTGCAGGCTGCCCTTTTCTACTGGGCTCCTGCCTATGTTGCTGCCTTCTTATGCCCACAAGGAAATTTGCAGGAGTTACAATACAGCTTTGTTGAGCTTACTCACTCGCTCATTCTGGTTTTCCTGCCACTGCAGGCTGACCTTTTGTACTGGGCCCCTGCATGCATTGCTGCCTTTTTCTGCCCACAAACAAATCTGCAGCAGTCCCAACAAAGCGCCGTTTATCTCACTGACTCCCCCTCCTTCACTCGCTCGTTCTGTGTCTCCTGGTGCTGCAGGCTGCCCTTTTGTACTGGGCTCCTGCCTGCATTGGATGCTTTTTCTGGCCAGAAAGAAATCTGAAGTAGTCTCAACACAGCTCCACTGAGCTCGCTCACTCCCCCTCTGTCACTCTCACATTTCATTTCTGCCGGCACTGTAAGCTGGCCATTTGTACTGGGCTCCTGCCTGTATTGCTGCATTTTCTGCCCACAAAGAAATCTGCAGCAGTCACACTACAGCTCCATTGAGCTCGCTCACTACCGCTCTGTCACTCGCTCGTTCTGTTTCTCTTGGTGCCGCAGACTGCACTTTTGTATTGGGTTCCTGGCTGCGTTGGCACCTTTGTCTGTCCACAAAGAAATCTGCAGCTATCCCGACAGAGCTCCGTTGAGTTCGCACAGTCTCCCTCTCTCATTGCTCATTCTGTTTGTCCTGGCACTGCAAGCTGCCCTTTTTTACGTGGCTCCTGCCTGCATTGGCACCATTTTCTGCCCACAAATAAATCCCAGCAGTCCTGATAGAGCTCCATTGAGCTGACTAAGTCCTCTTGTCTCACTCGCTCATACTGTTTCTCCTACCGCTGCAGGCTTGCCTGTTGTACTGGTCCCCTGCCTGTATTGACGCCTTTTTCTGCCCACAAAGAAATCTGCACCAGTCCTGACAGCGCTTCGGTGAGTTCGCTCACTTCCCCTCCCTCACTCGCTCTCTCGTTCTGTTTCTCCCAGTGCTGCAGGCTGTCCTTTTGTACTCGTCTCTTGTGTTGGGGCCTTTGTCTGCCCACAAACAAATCTGCAGCAGTCCTGACAGAGCTCAGTTGAGCTCGGTCACTCCCACCTCTCACTCGGTCGATCTTAATCTGTCCCAAACACTGATTTCCCAGAGTGACCATGCTATTGTCTGGCAGGAGTGCAAAAACATACTGTAGCCAGGATGTGAAAAATGACAGCTGTAGTGTTCATAAGAAGTTGTGGAAAAATGCCACTGTTGAAAATGTGGCGTGACAGTATTACAAATTTGCAAAGTTACAAGGGTGCGTGGAAACAGTTCAATGCACGCTTGTAACACAGTCATGTTATAGCAGTCTTGACAAAGCTCTGTTGAGCTCGCTCACTCCCTTTCTCTCACTCGCTCATTCTGTTCTGCCGGCACTGCAGGCTGCCCTTTTCTACTGGGCTCCTGCCTGAGATGCTGCCTTCTTATGCCCATAAAGATATTTGCAGCAGTTACAATACAGCTTTGTTGAGCTCACTCACTCGCTCATTCTGGTTTTCCTGCCACTGCAGGCTGCCCTTTTGTACTGGGCCCCTGCATGCATTGCTGCCTTTTTCTGCCCACAAACAAATCTGCAGCAGTCCCAACAATGCCCCGTTGAGCTCACGGACTCTCCCTCCCTCACTCGCTCAATCTGTGTCTCCTGGTGCTGCAGGCTGCCCTTTTGTACTGGGCTACTGCCTGCATTGGTGGCTTTTTCTGGCCAGAAAGAAATCTGAAGCAGTCCCAACACAGCTCCACTGAGCTCACTCACTCACTCCCCCTCTGTCACTCTCACATTTCATTTCTGCCGGCACTGCAAGCTGGCCATTTGTACTGGGCTCCTGTCTGTGTTGCCGCATTTTCTGCCCACAAAGAAATCTGCAGAAGTCACAATAGAGCTCTGTTGAGCTCACTCACTACCGCTCTGTCACTCGCTTGTTCTGTTTCACTTGGCGCCGCAGACTGCACTTTCATATGGGGCTCCTCGCTGCATTGGCACCTTTGTCTGTCCACAAAGAACTCCGCAGCTGTCCCGACAGAGCTCTGTTGAGGTCGCGCAGTCTCCCTCTCTCATTGATCATTCTGTTTGTCCTGGCGCTGCAAGCTGCCCTTTTGTATGGGGCTCCTGCCTGCATTGGCACCTTTTTCTGCCCACAAAGAAATCCCAGCAGTCCTGATAGAGCTCCGTTGAGCTGACTAAGTCCCCTTGTCTCACTCACTCATACTGTTTCTCCCACTGCTGCAGGCTGGCCTGTTGTACTGGGCCCCTGCCTGTAATGACGCCTTTTTCTGCCCACAAAGAAATCTGCACCAGTCCTGAAAGCACTTTGGTGAGTTCGCTCACTCCCCTTCCCTCACTCGTTCTTTCATTCTGTTTCTCCCAGTGCTGCAGGCTGCCCTTTTTTACTGGGCTCTTGTGTTGAGGCCTTTGTCTGCCCACAAACAAATCCGCAGCAGTCCTGACAGAGCTCAGTTGAGCTTGGTCACTCTGCCCTCTCACTCGATCTTAATCTGTCCCAAATACTGATTTCTCAGAGTGACTGTGCTATTGTCCGGCAGGAGTGCAAAAACATATTTTAGCCAGGAAGTGAAAAATGACAGCTGTAGTGTTCATAAGGAGTTGTGAAAAAATGCCACTGTTGAAAATGTATGGACAGTATTACAATTTGTGAAGTTACATGGTGCGTGGAAACAGTTCAACTCCACGCTTGTAAATACGTCATGTTATGGAGTTTCCAGAACCACATTTTCAACATAGAGATTTTAGGACCTCTGCTTATGAACAATGCCACTGTCAATTTCTTAATCTGTCCTGAACACTGACTTCCCACAGTAACCATGTTATTCTGTGCCAGAACTGTGAAAACACATTTTGGTCAGGATGTGAAAAATGACAGCTGTACTGCTTATAAGGAGGTGTGAAAAAATGGCACTGTTGAAAATCTGGTGTAACAATATTACAGATCTGAGAAGTTACAAGGGTGCATGGAAAGTGCGCAACGCACACTTGTAACACAGTCAATTGATGGGCTATCATCACCAAATTTTCAACATTGGCATTTTAGGACTTCTGCTCATGAACAGTAGCATTGTCATTTTCTTAATCTGTCCCAGACAGTGATTTCCCACAGCAACCTTTCTATTCTGCGTCGGAAGTGCGAAAACACATTTCGGCCAGGATGGGAAAAATGACAGCTGCACTGTTCATAAGTAGGTGTGGGAAAATGGCAATGTTGGAAATCTGGAGTAAAAATATTATAAATTCGCGAAGTTACAAGTGTGCATGCCAACTGCGCAATGCAAGTTCTTAACACAGTCATTTTATGGAGTATCGTTACCAAATTTTCAACATAGGCATTTTAAGACCTCTACTCATGAACAGTGTCACTGTCATTTTCTTAATCTGTCCTGAACACTGATTTCCCACAACGACTGCACCATTCTGCGCTGGAACAGTGAAAAGACATTTTGGCTAGGATGTGAACAATGACAGCTGTACTGCTCAAAAGGAGGTGTGACAAAATGCCAATATTGAAAATCTGGCATGAAAATATTGTCAATTCACGTAGTTACGAATGTACGTAGCAACTGCGCAATGCACGCGCGTAAAACAGTCATTTTTTGAATTTTTTACACCAAATTTGCAGCATAGGCTTTTTGAGAGCCCACCTTATGAACACTGGCACTGTTGTTTCATTAATCAGCCCTGAAGGGTGATTCTGTGCAGTGACCACGAAACCACCTTTTGGGGCCAATTAATGCCATGACAGTTCAAGAATTCATGAGGAGGGGTCCCAAAAACCCCATGTTGAAAATTTGGTGAAAAATGTCCCCAAAATGACCGAGATATGCACTAAAGTTGAAAAAACCCTATTTATTACATTATACAGCTTACCAACATTTCCTCAGTTTGCGGTCGGCTTTGAAGAGTGCAGACGTTGGAAATCTGGAAAAATGGAAAGATCAGCAAAGATCGCCACGAGCTCCGAGGTAGGCATGGGGTATGGGGGTGGGGAGGCAGGTGCACAGTGGGTGGGTGCGGGTTGTTGGGGGGGCAGGGAGACTACGAGGGACCATTTCCTTTTTTACAGGTTGTAACAAAAATAAGACATTGGGGGACCGTTTTCTGATTTAACAGGTGCTTTGGCATGCTGGAGTGGGCTCCCAGCATACCAACTGTGTGGGTGGGTTAGCTGACGGGGGATTGGACACCCCTGCCGGCAAACAAGACAAGGGGAAGGGGAGCTGCAGGAGCCGAGGGGGATTGGGCACCCCCTCGGCTACAGCAACGGAAGGGGTATCATTATGCTGACAGGGTTGGGCACCCCATCGGCAGGAACAAAACGGGGGAGATAATCATTATGCCGACGGGATTGGGCACCCCGCCGGCAGGAACAACAGGGGGTGTTACAGAATGCCGAGGGGGAGTGGGCTCCCCCATCGGCAAGTAAACACGGTGGGGGGGAGGGGGTATATTGTTTGTGAACACAGCGGCAACTCACTTCCATGTTCACAAACAATATCAGGGATCCCACATCCCACCCTGCAATGACGGATCACTCCCTCATTGCAGCCGATGGCTGACGCTGCAATGACGAGGTGGCCCCTGATTGCAGCGGCTGATTTTTTAGAAAGTCGTGGCATGCTGGCTGAACTAGTGTCAGCAGCCACATGCCATGGCATTGGGGGATGGGGGACAAGCCTTTGCAGGCTGTGGGGGCATTGGGCACAACAGTGCCATGCCTCCACAAGCTGCTTCTGGAGAAACCTGCCGCAACATGTTTCTTGCACATGCACACAGTCAACATAATAAATTAGTGTAAGAGATCACACACAGCATAAGAAATCACATAGAGTGCGTCCTTGGCTTTGCAAATAAATACATTAGTGTAAGATCACAAAGAGTGTGTCCTTGGGTTTGGAAAGTAAATAAATTAGTGTAAGTTATCACAAAGAATGTGTCCTTGGCTTTGCAAATTCCAAATTACTGGTTGTAAGTGTCCTTGCAAAATTAGGTTGTTTGTCTGCAATAAATGATATCTCTGCACTTTAGAAAACTGCAAACAACAAAAATGCATGCATTCACCAGAATGGTATACAGCTACAGAACTTGCTCCCCTATGAAAGACAACAGTGTCCAATCCTGAAGTGCCTTTTAAATTATAACTAAAAATAACTCATGCAACTACACAAAAAGACTTTATTGGTCCTGCCACAACATGTAACACTCTTGCATTTTAAATAATTTGCTTAAAATCTGTCAAGCTTCCTCAGTTGAGTAATTCAATAATTAATTAAATTACTGTAAGTAAATAAATAAGTAAAGATGTTCAAGGTTAATAGTACAACTGCTTCCAAAATGAGAATGACTGTAGGAAAGAATAAAATGGCAAAAGTAATTAATGCTTTTTTTTTACTGTGTGCCCATTATTCTTTCTATTATCTCAAAGTAGCCTGCACAGTTCCAAATCTCTGCTTGGGAAATCAAGAGAAACAATCACTTAAGCAAGCAGTAACCCACGACACAGTGTGCAGTTATTGGGGATTAACACACACCCAGGTGCATTGTGAGTCGCGAAGCCGCACAAAGCAGCAGGCTGAGTGTCCTCACTGCACCGAGGTGTGCATTAGTCCCCAATAACTGCACACCCTGGAGTGGATTATTGCTCTTATAATATGGGGCAAAAAGATGTGGTTGTGGAATTTGTAATAAAAACACAAAATATGTAAATGTTTCATTAGAAGATTGGAACTTTATTATGTATCCTGCAGCTATCAGATTTCAGAAACAACAAGGAGGACAGGAAAACATGTAGCACAATGTTGAGTCTGCTACCTATGATACTGCAAAGCCTAGGAGTAGGCACTTCAACATATACAAAGATAAACAGATATAATTTCAGCGACAACTATCCCTCTGTGAGACCACTATTTCACGTAGACTTGCAGCATGCATTTGCACTGGCATGCATTTAAAATTGCACATCTAAAACATTAAAAATAGCAAACCTGCAACAGGGCCATACAATTAGTAGAGCAAGACATATACTAGAAGACGCATACCTAGTTTAGGAGGCTCATTATTTGGCACTGTTTCTGCTGTTGATTGTTTCGGTGTCTGTAATATTGCAGGATTTGTAAATGCTCTCAGAGTAGCGTGCTGTGTTAATTCAGCAAGAAGAAAATGGTTAACAGATGCAGTTGTTTCTGGGTGTTTTCTGACAGTCTGTGACATGATCGGCGATCACCAAACTTGTCTAGAAGTACCAAAGTTGTGATGCTGCCTAATACCGGAATCTGGCCACTCAAACATCACATGGAGCGCCACAGTGACAGGTACATTTAGGAGCTCATAATTACATAGAATAGACCTTTGTGCAGCCACCATGATCAGTGGCAACAGGAATCACATGTTCTTTTTTGGGTTCCGCACTCTATGGCTGTCCACAGATGCTGAAAACTACTGTGGTGATTGCCGGAATTCCACCATAAACACAAAAGATGTGCAGTAACATAGAGTTCCATGGGGCTGGTGGGTGGGTTTGACAACACATTATACAGTGTATTCCTAGAAGTAAATATATTTGGTAGCACTCAAAAAATTCCTTCACTACATAACGGAGCACTTACAGTCTCCACTGCTAAATTCACTTTGGTGCAGCTCAGACTTCACTTTATCTACTCAGAGTACAACTGAGTAACAGATTGAGATCAATCTCTATGAGGAATTAATAACTTGCTCACAGAGTCAATCATGCAAATCAGAACAATACTTTTCTGTTCACCTTTAATATACTTAAGAGCTCTCGCTTGCTCAGAATTTAATAGTGGCCATGACGTGTATCAATTTCTACCTGTTGAACAAGTATGGTGCTCCTACATAGATTATCTCACCGGGACTTATCACCCTAAGGTTCGTTAACAGTCATCAGTGAATGGTCACGGGGCACAATTGCACCAATTAACTTTTTGTATTTTTCCCTAATCTTATAAAATACAGTAACACTACTCTTCTGTGACATTGTAGCAATGCATTATGAACATGCCCAACATGCTCAGAGTTATTCTGTATAATCTTGCAAATGTAACAATACTACACAAAAAAAATTATAAATAATTGATTTTGCTTACTCAAGCAGCTATTTCAGACTTTGCTGGTTTCTTTCTGATAATGCACTGAATAAAGGAACAGAAAAAATAGCCTTAATTACCTTATTGTAATAATTGATTCTTCTAAAGCACACAGTAACACTGGATCAACAGGGATGAGAGTTATTGCAGAAGTGTGGATTTACATAGTCTGTAATACATTTGTTTTTATTTTAAACACATTGGAAATTATTGGAAAGGAATGGCCAGCTTCATAACACAGTTTATTAATTTTAGTATCTCAGCCTCTCTGTAAAATATATAGGCCACAGGTGGTGTTCTTCCCAACAGAACCTAAAGGGATTAGAGATGCAGACACCAACCCTCACCCTGTCATTAGGATAGCCAGTATGGAAAGGATTACAGGAAAGAGTGATTGAATAGGGCACCTCACACTGCACACTTGTTATCAGGACATCAGTTGATCGGATAGTCACATCCTGTCTCCAGTATAGCTTGCAACACTTTATCATTTATTTGTTTTGCCCTTTTGCCTTTTTACTGTATGTAATATGTCAAATGTGATATTAAAATGTATACTCTGTATGCTTCTGGTGTGCTGAATAAATGAACAACACACAAATGCTTTGGGTATAATTTTCTGTCACAAACGTGAACTAACTTTCATGATGTAGATCTGATTTCTAATAAGTATTTTACTACAGTAACTGATTAGTAACACAGATTTCCTATTAGTGTCAGGTTCTGTCCCTTGCATATGCAGTAAATTAGTTTTTCATTAACAATGCAACTCAGCTGTGCCTCTCAGTCTTAATATGTAAAGGGAAATGAAGATGTCACAACAAATACAGTATTTGTAGTTTTCATTGAACTGTGGTTCTGTTACATAAATTAATATTATACAACACCACAGAAATTAAGCCCTAAAACATCAGAACTAGTGTATTGTATGTCATACCTCCCAAGACAAAAGAGCCACAATTTAGTTGTTTAACCAGGTATAACACACTAAGCTGAGAGCTTTTTTACAGGAGTGACCTGGGAGCACAAGGAGGTTAAGTGATTTGCTCAGGATCACACAGTATGCAAGTGGAAGCTGTGGGATTCAAACCCAGGTCTATTCTGCTGGATGTCACCAAATTTGCAGTTTAGAGCCTTAGACCACTGCGCTATACTGCTTTCTTTTTATGTCATATAGGTAGATCACAATGGTAGATCACTCTTCATTTTTGGCACAAACTTGTACAGTAACTTTAATACAGAATTCATTTTGGCAGGAATGTCCCTAACAAATTCTGTATAGAACATTACAGACTTCATTCATTTGTAGTTTTTGGAGTCACAGAGGACCATTGTAATGGAATCCAGAATGGGGCTACCAGAAACCAGTCTGGTAAATACAGTTCCCATTAGCTGTATTAAAATTTGATTTAATTCTGATGACAACCAGGTGGTGATTCAGTTATCTAGTGTATTGATGATGATGAAAATATATTTATTTCCTGTGTGCACACATCTAAATTAGCCACAATGGTAGATCACTCTGCATTTTTGGCTCAAACATGTAACTTTAACAAAGGAGAAAAAAAGGTGACAATTTACAATTTTATCTTTAGACATAACTGTAAGAATGTATTGTTAATAATTTCTTATATGAAAAGGCACTCCTTTTACTAAACAAATGCTTTCATTGCTTATACTGTATTTTGCAGGGCTTTCTTGCATCTTAATTTTATGGCCTTCTGTAACGTTCCACAGCTTTTCATGAAAATGCCATGTTTTGTCATTAAACAGTGGCTAACAGCTGAATTTATCAAATAATACACATTTCACTTTATAGAGAGGTATGCAATGCACTGTACATAGAAAACATTTAAAGAGGCCTTTTAAAAATATTTTGAGATACATAAAATATCAGATGATCGCAAGAGTCCAGGAAATCAAAAACACAGTACTTCACTACTTTGAGTTAGATACATGTAATTGTTCTTACACATACACTACCATGGCACATGCTATAAAACTAAACAACAACTTCCTGCCTGCTTCCTGCAGTGTATGATTTATTGTGTGTGTATGGGGTGAGGGTGGGGGCTTTTTCTACATAAAGCTTCCAGCTGTGATTATTTAATACACTGTTACATTGAAAGTTCCTACCAGAGATGGAAGATTAAAATCTCCAGTTTTCATTTTAATACAGAATTATTCAGCTAAAGGATAGGATACACAGTATGATGCTTCACTGAATATCATTGATATTAAAAAAGTGTTATAAATTAATGCTGTATATGGCAATGTTTTTCAGTATTTATGCTACTGAATGCAAAATGAAATCCTGATTGTTTCTGATCTAGTAATGTAAGAACTACAGTACCAGCATGTGAAATCGAAATGAGCAGACATGAGTGCACCACAATGTGTTTGTCTACAGTGAAAACCCTGAATAAATTTTTTGAGGCATATACTGTATATGCTTTTTAAATTTTATTACTTAGTATCCCTTGTCTAAGGAGTGTTTTAAGATTGATTCGTAAATGGTACTTTACACAGACTTGCTACTACCTTTGAAACTGCAAGTCCCTGAATTTATCACAGTGAATAACCTAGTGACTGGTAATCAAAACCTTTTTCCTTGGTGTGCCTTCAGTGTTCCTGATCTCTCTATAACATTAAACTGTACAAAAACATTCCATGTATAACTGTATATAAGCACATTTATCTAAACTGTAACAGTAGTTTAGGTTACCCTACCAATACTAATTCTCTATTCATGCCACTTTTGAATACTTATCCTCAGTTAAACAAAAAATCTACTGTATTTCTTAATTTCATAGTTCATTCTGATAGAAGTTTGCATAATTAGGCAGCATTTCAGAAAATCTTCAAATTCTACTGACAGTGAAATTTTATAAATTCAGCCCATTCATTGATCCATAATAGACAGCCCAACTATCCATATCAATGCATTTGAAGTCACATAACTGTGTTTAAAAATGTATACATTATGCCTGTGTAATTTTGTTTTTTTTGCTTTAATCTGAAAGAGATGGATGCTGCCATTTAAAAGTCGGTTTTCCAAGTTTTTCAATCACTGCACACATGGTGCTTTTCTGATTATAATTTTTCCTTTACTGCAGGTAAATTCCTTGTACTGCTCATCGATGATAAGTGTAGAATGTTTACCAAGTAACTAGTACTGATTATTTGATTTCACACACCATATAGTGGACTAACCTACAGTATGTCACAGTATGTTAAATTCTGTTTTTTTTGTTTAATCTTATAAGTAAACAATAATACCCGACAGGGTGTGCATTATTGGGAAATACCGGACCGCCCAGGGGTGTAATGAGGCTTGATGCCACAGGCGGAGGGCCTTATAGCCCCTGGAAGGTCTGGCATTTCCCAATAAGGCCCACCCTGGAGGGTATAATTGTGCTTAGAAAATAGCTTTCTTTCTAAGTTTTAATCAAGTGGCCAAAGAAGAGAGAAAATGATTGTAAAAAAATGAATACCATTAGCAGAAACAAAAGTGTTGAAAAAGTAGTCCATTTCTTTAAGGCTGTTCCAGGTCCTGATGCTGCTCCCCACAGCTATGAAACCCCCAACCCCACCAAAGCACACACACACACACATTCACATGAAGAACAAATCCAGTAGCAGTTTGTGGACATCGTTTTTAAGTTTTGTCGTATTTTTGTAACATTTTATTTTTAAATCGGTCTGCAGTTGCACGTTGCGTCTGTTGAGCACGTGACCTGTGGATGAGGAACAGACGTGAGGTAAATGATATCTTTATTTTAAACTGGATCAAATAACTGAGGAAGCATTGTGTTTTAAGGGACTTCTGGCATATGTGGAGGTAGCATGGTACTTTAAAAAAACCTGCTTCTCACCGAGAAGTTGTTCGGAGCAATGGCTTCATTTTAATTACGGTTAAGCTCTGTACTGCTACAGTGCAGTCGGGAGAGTGCAGCTGTGAGAAAAAAAACATTTTGTTACTCTTCCTGACCGCAGAATAAGTGCAGTGTTTTGTTTTTGTTTTTATGAAGAGGGAGCAAGCGAATCCTGACAGAGCAAGTGTTTGTTAGGGGGGGGAGGAGTCCAGTAGCTCTCACTAAGCGACAGGAAAACATGGCAGGGATTTGTAATTTAATGAAGTGCTTTCAGCCAATGACAAATTAGGCTGAGCATTCTTGTACAAGGGTATGTGGTGAGGTGGCACTTAGACTGGTAGTTACTTTTAGATGGGCATCTATTAAAAAATAAATGCCCAGCTAGGAGACTGTTACAGCCAATCAGGAACTAGAATCCATTCTTGCCATTTTCTAAGCCCTCATCCTGTACAATGCATGCATGCATTAAAGTGTAAGCCATAAAAAAATAAGTTCCAATAATATAGACTTTTCTCTGTCACATTTTCTGTTACATATTAGAGTTCCAGATTATGTCTTTACAAAATAAAAATCTTGTCAGAAATTAAATGTGCAACATTACCTCCCCCTTACCCCACACCTAGTCTGACATTTTAAAATGCAAATACTTTTCTGTTTCCCTCTACTAGGGAAACAGAAACTAGGGTACTACCATCCATTAGGTTCTGTGGTATTGCATTAAGTAGGGAAAAGGGGCATACTAGGTGGGCCACACAGTCTTTATTTCCCCTCAACCTCTACTGTGTGTTTTTATGTTTTCTATGACTGATTTCTCATAGCACTATATATATTTGTGGGGCAAATTATGTGTGGATATTTAATTTGCTTTAATTTAATTTAATGGCTCTATTAGGTATGCTTAGCAGTGAATGAAAGGCAGACCCATCCTCCAACATTATTATTGGATTACATTGGATTATGCGAATAGCAACAAAACAGATTTCCACAAACTATCTGCATACAGGGCATCTTAGAGTTTATTGCAGAAAGGCCAACCCAGTCTGCTCTGCACAGGTAAAACCTGTCACTCTTGCTGCTTTTTTTGTGGGCTTTCTATCGGTAACACTGTTACATGAGCAGTAGAAAGCAACATATACTTAGTGACCTAAAATGTAGTCTATAGTGATTCACACTGGAAATGAAGCGTTACAGACCACATTAGTTCCCCAAAACACATTGTAGACCAGATTGTCCTCATTTTATTGTTTCCTGTTGCTTTATTTCTTTTAATCAATCTCAGATAGAGTACAGTACTGCACACTGTAGCTGTTGAGGATGACATCTGTTTTCCACAAATCTCAATCTCTTTGTGCCATTTGCTGGCAGATGTGCCACCCTTGCTACAGCTGCTAAAGTGGTACATGAACACCACTGTAAGCACGATGCTATATTTCCACTTCCAGGCAGATTGTGTAGTTAGATACTGTATATTGACTACAACATGCTTTAGAAAATGTTTACAGTGCATTTGCATTACTGATATGCAAATTGAAATCAACACCGCTAGATATGTGCTGTTCTAAGGCATGGACTCAATGTCATCAGCACAGACAGTACAGTGTAGTAATTAGATGTCATGAAAAAATTGGCAGAACAATCTAGGTATTAAAATCAGATGTGACCAAATTGTACAGAGCACATGATTGGGGACTGGAAAGAATTAGAATACAATACATTTGAGGATCTAAAGTCACTACCTAAGAAACTGTGGTAAATAAGGGGTTTTAGTCGACTTTCAGTATGTGATTCTAGTATTGGTCTGCTATTAGGAACCCATAGGTAATGTATTTCATGAGTTCTGAATGCAGGGTAGAACAGGACACACTTTCTGTTTATTTTTAGTTTAGATAGATCAGATTTTTTTTCTCTTTATTCCAGCTCTTGCATTAAAATATAGCATCAGATTAAAAAATGACTAATATCCCTTACCAATGGATTTTATTATTCAGGCAAATAAGGACAATTTCACGATCTGCACTACAGTAATCACCTTCTCATTTGTGTGTGTGTCTCAATTCATTGAAGTACATTTTCCATAATATGTGCTAGGATATTGAGCATACTGTACAGGCATGTGATGAATATGTCAGGCCTTGACTCACTCATAGAGCTGGTAGTGACTCAAATCAAGCAAGGTCATGAAAGTCAGAGACACTTTTGAGTCCATTTTACTAAATAGAAAATATTATTTATTCTAAGTGATATTAGTCATTTTTTAATCTGATGCCATATTTCATTACTCTTCAATAGGAACATAATGTATGATGGCTACCACACATTAGGAACCCATCGGTAATGAATTTCATGAGTCCTGAATGACAGGTAGCACAGGGTAACCTTTCCATTTCATTTTAGTGTAGACAGTTCAGATTTATTTATTTTTTTCTCTTTATTACTATTCTTTTTATCTTACTGGATAGTACTGAATTTTATTATTCAGGCAAGTAAGGACAATCTTATGAGCTGCACTACAGTTATCGCCTTCACATTTGTAATCCCCTTCCACAAAGCTATCCCCTCATATTTTTATTTAAAAAGGCAAAATCTGTAGTCATAGAAAGCTGCAGTTTCAACTCTTTTCCATGCAGAAAATGTATGTCGTACAAGCAAGCCGTTGTAATACATTAGCAACCATGATCTCACAAGTATCAAGATAATTCTTCACCATTTTTTTTTTTAAATTGATCACATGTTTTGGACATTGAGAAATGCTCATACATCTGTAATGGCTGCTAAGTGAAATGGCCAGAATGTTATGGTCTACATCACTGCTGAATTTTACATAGTGTACGGTACCTACCACACTGAAATATGTAGGTCTATTCCAGTATTAACAAACCATACATACTGTAGTGTTAATTTTTATAAGCCAAATCTTTTTGGCTGTACCCTTAGACAACTGCTTTGTCCAACAACTTAACATTTGCTGCAAGGCACAGTTCTTTTCTTTTCCCTAGTGTGGGAAGGGGGATGTTTTAAGTCCAACAATTGTCATTACTTTGTTCCCCCTCTGGCATGATTATCACCTCATTAAAAGTTTTAGCAATGTCAGGGGTCTGTTGATAAGTAGCAGAAAGGTGGAAAACAAGGCATATAGCTGAAATGTAACACACTCAATCGTTTGTGGCACTCGCAATAATTTATTTATATTTGAACCATGTTCATAGTGCTAGAGATGTTCTCTGCATGTGGCAAATGGCATTCCAAAATTATAAGTCAGAAGCACATAAAAAATGTTAAAGTACCCACTGGATAATACATAGTCAACCATGAATTCTGCTCCCAGTACAAGTGTAAATTGTGCAATGACCACATACTGAGATGCTGACACACTGGCACTCTTTTACTGCTCAGCAGATTGGAATACTAAAGTATTAATACTAAGTTGCATCTCAAGAGATAACCCCTTGCTGCTGTATCATTTGCAGCCAGCTTTGAAGGACTGTGGGTTTGGACTCATGGTAATTACAGTGCACAGAACACAGCAGCTCCAGAGCAAGGCTGAACCTGAACACAACTTTTGGCATGGAAATTAGCAGTGTAAGAGATACAATCAACCAAAAAATAGAACAATTTATTGTGTTCTTATTTACCACTTATGTACACTGTTAACACAGGAGATCACATAAATGAGACATTGTATTGTTTACCATCTGTAACAATTTACCACCAGTTTAGGAACTAAAGAGACACAGACTATGGGGACACCTGCTGTCAAAGCCAATATTAGAAGGTAAATGTACATGGAAACAGCACCACCTAGTGCATTTGTGCTGTCACCAGTTAAAAGGCAAATAAATTAATTCAGTGAGAAGTGCCAAACACTGCATGACGATTGCTGAATGCAGCTCTTCCTGCCACTTCTACCTCATCACAATAAGGTACCGGAAATCTTTTCTATGGTAACCACTGTATATGCATGTCAAAATTTGATAATATTGTATGGTGAAAAACTATACAACAGAAATGTTCTATATATGGAAATATGGGGTATAAATAAAATAGCCCTAGTATGAACAACTGAGTCACACATTCATAGACTATTAAGCCTATCTGGAGACATCTAATAAACAATACTCTCAACCATTTAACAAACTTCATAACCATTAAGACCTATAGTGCTGTAACAATATTTTTTTACAAGATAATATCATTTGTCAATATGAGTGCCAAATAAAAGAAAAAACCTCTCAAGGATCCCATAGAATAAAAGTTCATGAATCTTAAAATGTTCAGAATTCAATAATGTGTCAGTATAGAATTAATTTACTACATGTACAGTTTCAGTCTTAATATTCTGAATAAAAACCCAATGGAATTAAACCCTACACACCCCCGGGAAAAGATAACTAGTAGAAAGAAGTATTTATTCACTATGTATGTGAACCAGGAGTTCTAACACACTGTAGCATAATTATGACATGCACCTGAATATAAGCCTACCTCAATATAACTACAACCCCAACCCCCCACTATATTTCCCCACCCCTCCTACACACACACACACACACACACACACACACACACACACAAAAACACAACCCACTTTCTCACAGAAAAACAACACACTATCTGCCTATCCCCAACACACAAGGCAACCAAACATTCCCTTACCCTCCCACACACACACACATATGTTTGTTTGGTGAGAAACCAACACATTGATAACCAGCTAAAAAATAACTCTATGAAAAAAAAAACAGCAACACACTTAAGTCCTGTTAAATGACTATCCTATGAAGTAAAGGTCTATGTAAGTTTAAGTAGGGTAATGTGTTATAAAACCCAAATCAATGGTCATGCCATCTGCTACCATATTGAGAAGTAAAATAAGCCTGATATCAAAAACCCATCTCTGCTGTGTATTTTTGAAATGTCCTTTTAAGACCATTACTGACATATCTGAGATTGGGTGATCAGACTGATTGAAATATTGTCCCACTGGTTTGTCAGTCATATTCACATTAATAGAATGACTGTACTGTATGTATGTATGTATGTAAGAAATACAAAATCACACATGTCCCCACAATGTAAAGCATCATGGGCTGCATATGCAAATCACCACAGAATATTATGCTGGTTCAGCTTTAAGCAGAAAAGCATGGTGCCGAAAGGCCTCTCACACAGTTTGCAAAGGGTGGCAACAGAAGACATACACACGTGTTTCATCCTACCAGGACTCATCAGTATGCCTCATCTGTTTGACATCCCAGTGGAATGAACCAGCTACCCTAAGATGGTCTATCTGGATTATGTTGTGGTGAACCCAATTAAAAGAAAAAACAATTTAAAGGAAAAAGAACCTCTGTGTGCAAGCACTGAGGCAAGGGTTACCCCAAAGGGCATTTGACTGGGAAGCCAAGTTTCAAAGAAATACAAAATCACACATGCCCCCACAATGCAAAGCGTCATGGGCTGCATATGCAAATCACCACAGAATATTATGCTGGTTCAGCTTTAAGCAGAAATGCATGGTGCTGAAAGGCCTCTCACACAGTTTGCAAAGGGTGCCAAAGGGTGACACAAACACGTGTTTCGTCCTACCAGGACTCATCAGTATGCCTCGTCTCTTTGTATGTATGTATGTGAACTTGCACCAGAACAGAATACCATGACACTAAATAGTACACAACCCTGTAATCAACCCAGATTTAGGACTTTTGAGCTCATTTCCATTTCAGATAGTATAATTACATCTCAAAACAGACAGTTCAGGATACAGGAGAATTATACATGTGCATCAAGTAATGTTGTTTATTTTATTAAATGGAAGAGATGTCCACAAACAGGGTATGTTGGAGAGACAAGTCAACCTCTCCACACTAGAATGAACTCGCACAGACATACTAGTAATATGAAGAAGAATGACAGACTAGTGGAACAGCACTTCAATCAGTCTGATCACTCCATCTTAGATATGTCACTAATGGTCTTAAAAGGACATTTCAAAAATACACAACAGAGATGGACTTTTGAGATGAGGCTTATTTTACTTCTCAATATATTACAGTAGCAGATGACATCAAAAGTGATTTGGGTTTTATGACACATTACCCTACTTAAACTTACACAGACCTTTACTTCAAAGGATGGATTTTTAACAGTACTTCAGTGTGTTGTTATTTTTTTTTAATTTTCATAAAGTCCTTTTTAACTGGTTTCAACATGCTGGTTTCTCACCAAATAAACATGTGTGTCTATGAGTGGGGGTGGGATGCTGGGTTGCCTTTTGTGTGGGGGTAGGGTAACTCTAGGTGTGTGTTGGGGTAGGAGGATGGTGTGTTGTTATTTTTGTGGGGAGGGGGTTGTGTGTGGGGAAGGGGTGGGGAAATAAAGTGGGGGTTAGGGATTGAGGTTATATTGAGGTAGGCTTATATTTAAGTACATGGCATAATTATGCTACAGTGTGTTAGGACTCTTGATTCACATATATAGGGCACTATTCACATAGAGGTACAGAGCTAGCTCATAAAGGTGAGCACAGGTCCACACCCCCAGGAGATCCACACAGGAAACAGCATTCAGGAAGCAGTGGTCCCAGCCCAGCTTCCTTCCACATCCCTGTCCCACTGGCTCAGAGGTTCATGTGAGCAGGAATGCGGACCTGGGTCAACAGCCAATCAGCTGACCTACATGGGTCCGCAGGGGACCACTTGCGCTGGTATGGTGCCATCTTGCAGGGCGTGTGCACAAAGCAGGGCATGCTGCCGGGGGAGTATTTTCTGGCTGCCAGACCTGGCCCAATCACTGTCCCCTGATACCTGTGGCAACATCCATAGGGGGTCCAATGACCCCCCACTGGCACCAGTTGGTCAGGTGGTGGCATCTGGAGGGGGCACATAACTGTTATGGTTGCTCTCCAGATGAGTAGCCACTGGCCACTGCATATGGCAATCTGCACCTTTGTGAATGGTGAGGAGTGCCTGCACATACACCCCTGCCGAGACCCTGGCCCACCACATGTGGAGCTCTGCACTCGGTCAGGAAGGGGGGCATAAATAGTTTATGAATGCTGCTTTGGGGGTGCAGTGGGCATGAACAGGTGCAGGGTGGCTATGCACCAGACCTACATGGTGCATAGCTACCCCAGGCCATTTGTGAATAGGGCCCATTGTGAATATATACTTCTTTCCACTAGTTATCATTTCCTGAGGGGGGTAGATAGGATTTAATTCCATTGGGGTTTTATTCAGATTCTTAAGACTGATACTGTACATATAGAAATTTGATTATATACTGACACATTATTGAACTCTGAACATTTAAAGATGCATGAACTCATTTTCTATGGGAACCTTGAGAGTTTTTTTTTTATTTGGCACTAATACTGGCAATTGATATTATCTTTAAAAAAAATTTTGTTACACTACTATATGTTTTAACTGGTTGAGAGTATAGTTTAGTAAATGTCTCTAGATAGGTTAAATACTTAATGAATAAGTGAATTAGTTGTTCATACTGGGGACATTTTTTTTGTACCTCATATTTCCATATATAGAAAATTTCAGTCATATAGCTTTTTATCATAAAATACTATCAAATTTTAACATGCATTTTTGTGCCTATTAAATCTAAAGATCTTGCTTTTAATTAAGAATCTATTCACATAACACAATCATTAATTCATAATTTCAGTTAGTAGGACTGTTTGCTTGAGTGTTCCTCTTATCTCTTCTGTTGACATTTGACTTTGGAATATTTCTCAAGCAATAGCAAACTAGTAGAATCTGGTTCCTTCCATTTAAATCTGTGATTTAAAACCAATAAGAATTCTTTCTGTGGGGGGGTTGATCTGCGTAATAATAGAATGTGATTCTCTAAACAACTGGCTTAAGTCTCTGAGGAAGGACCTGGTTGGTCTGAAAGTTTAGGCACTGTATTCTTTTTGTGTCATCTATTATTGGTCCAATAAAAGGTATCAAACCATTTACTTCTGGATCTATGTACACCTCAACGCAGCGTTCTAACACACTGCATCTAAACAATAATTTGTTATATTCAACCAACATCAGGATATTGATAAACAACAAAAGTCCACATAAATACATAAAAACCCATCCAATTAAATGTCCCCCATCCCAATACCCCAAAACGCTACAAAAAATGAGAAATATTTCAGTAAGAATCCCAATGTAAGAACAAACTTAAAAAAATACCCCTACCCCAGTTATAACAACTGCTTCTCCTTTTGATTGGCTATTATGAGTGCCAGGTTACCAACTCCAAGCTCCCACAGAAAAAAGAAAAAAAAAGGGTCCCCTCCAATATTTGTTGTGTGTGATGTGTAAATAAAGTAAGGAGGAGCTACTATAAAAAATTACTGACAAATGATGATAAAAAGTGTTAAATCTCTAAGCTATAACAAATAATTTACTATGGTGGGCATACACAATATAAAATAGGGAAACAGGACAAATGCCCCAAATCATGAAAATAAATCAAGGAGCATTGTATTAGAGTTTCCTTTATAAAACCAACTAAAAAGAATAGCATTAGTACTATACTGTACTGATAAGGAGACCATAGTAAAAATTTGAGTTTCTAAAGCAAGAGAAAAGGAAAAAAAAACATTTGTTTAGATGTTGAATTAGTACGACTGCATACATTTGTCATTATATTCATATCAGATTCATTATATAGGTACTGGAGTCAGTAATTAATAAAAGAGAGGATACGACTAAAATAGCATAAAATATCCAGCATATATAAGCTATAAAAAAAGAAAATGTAGCACTGTGTTCCTTTAGACCATATTTACAAAAAAAAAAAACACTGAAGATTTCAATAGAGGCCCAGCTACTTATATCCTAGTGATCAGAGAAATGAAAGCTTAGACTATAGCAATCTTCTCTCCTATGGTCTAACTAAAATACCTTACTAAATTAGTTATTAAACCAGCGGATGTACAAAAGCTGACATCACCAATAAATTAAATTAATAAGAAGATGAAGCCAAATAGAAAATTAAATATATGTAGCGATCCTTAAAATGAGGCATGGATCAATTATATAATAGACCATTCTAGAAAAACAGCCTATCAGAAGGGGCTCAGTCATGTAAATCACCCATAAATTAAAATATCAATTATTGTACAGATACAGTACAAATTATATAGCATGGCAAATTATTTATAAAAACAAAATTTAAAAGGATAAAGCAGGCCAATAATTCAGTTATGAAGACTGCTGAAAAGTTAAGACCAAAAGATGTTGGTTAAACTAACCAGCTCAAACAATGCTTTTTTTTTCATTGTTCACATTGTTGAACCTTATTTAGAGTCAGATAAATCTCCGATTTGCAAAAGTAGTCCCCATCCAGTAAAGTAAGTCTGAGATTAGCAGTGACCAGCTTGAAGATGAATTGTATAATATGCAGTAGATGAAATGAAGATCTATCAGTCCAACTAAAATAATTTCTTTGATTTATTGTTAGATAAACCAATCCACACAAGCAGCCAACTCCAGTAAATTAAATCAAAACAAAAGTGATAGGCAGCTGAAAAATGAAACATATACAGCTGTAACTGAATTGAGTCTCAGTTTAATTGTATAGCACAAAGTTCTAGAAAAACATCATATCAGGAGGGGCTCATTCATATAGGTCAGTCATGTATAATATTCAATATTGCATATAATAGCATCATACGACATGGTGTATTCCATATGCTAGCAAAACTAAAGAAAACAAAGCAAGCTGGTATTCAGTTATTATTCAAGTCGCTGAGGACCGCTAAAAACTTAACATCAAGGATTGCTGGCTAAACTAACATATTCCAATAGTATTCCATATCACATTGCTGTGTTGAAAATTTTTTCTTGTTGGATAAATCTCTGATTTACAATAGTATACTCTATCCAATAAAGTAAGTCTAAGATTATCCACCACCAGCTTGAAGAGGAAGCATTTACAATACAGTGGGTAAAATGAATTTCTGTTCAAATAGCACATAGGTCTACGGAGAAAACAAAATGAAAAATTGTCCTGCAGAAGGCTCAACTGTTGAACTGAAAAGAAAGTGTCTTTCTCAGTAAAGCCATTATAAATCAGAGCTTTCCCATGCCATAGACAGGTAGCACTTCCGAGAAAGTTGTCATGGTTGCCACTTGTCTAAGGCCTATCCCCAACTCCACAAACTTCTATGGCACAGCTCTGATTCCATTCCCAGCCAGGTTATTTGTCCCTAGGTGGACAATGACATCCAGCTCCCTACCCGGTGGAGCTGCTCCCATGATCCTGAGGATTTGCTTCCTGTTCCTCCAAGCCATGGCACTGGGCAGGCACCTTACCTCCCTATCCCTTCCTTCCCTTAGTTCAAGCCCCACAATGATTGAGCCCTCACCAGTAATTGTTTCCTTCCCCTTTGGGGCCCCGTGCCACCCTCCTGGGGGTCTTCTTTGTGGAGGTTCCAAGCATCATCCTTGGTCTCCACTATGGGTGCCTGCATAGAGGAACCACACTCCATGAGAATGGCAAATGAATTGTGAAGAGGCACAACTGGAGGGATGTGCCCCTGTTCCACCACCCTTTCCCTCCCTGAGCCCACCGTGGTCTAACCACTCCTCTTTCTTGGCAACCTCAGAGGCAGTGATGGTGGCCTAGGTGGTTCCTGGGTGGGAGAGGAGGTTTCCCATATCCTTGCCAGGTCAGCATGGAGATGGGCAATCTCCTGTCTCAGACCAGAGAGGTGCCTGCAAAAAAGGCAGCAAAGCAGCATCCAGAAAATTCACCAGAAGACTGCCACTCCACAGCCAGTGCATTGTACCACTCCCCACATGTATGTGTCCCTTCCTATTTAAGAAATTTTTTTTTGTTAGTGTGTGCAAGCATGTGAGTGTGTTAACCCCCCCTCCCCATTCAGTGAGCTGTGCCTTTAAGGATATGAACATATGTATGTCCTTTGCACTTTTGGGGAAGTGATGTCAGAACCCCTGACATAAAGGACATGATGCACTTGGGGAGGGTGGGGTGAGTGGTAGGGTGGGTGGGACTAAGCCCACGGTCTCCAGAAACAATCAACTACAACTCTGACCTACCACCCCGGTGAGTGCCCTCCTTCCATTTAGACACCTATTTCACAGAGTTTAAGTAACAGATCTAGTCACAAATGACTGCAAATATTCTCCCAGCTAAATTTCCTCCATGGCAAATAAAAATTACAGTAAGAAAAGTCAACCCCCAAAACAGAAAACCAAAACACTGTTTTCTACTTACTAACACAGGCCCACAAATTAAGACTTCACTTCAGTGTACCTCTATTAAATCACCTCCTTGCTATAAGGAAGCTGGTGGCTGCTCTCTGTCTCACCTACAATATACAGTATTTGACTACACAGTCTGCCTGGAAGTGGAGATATAGCATCTTGTTTACAGTGGTTTTCATGTACCACTTTAGCAGCTGTAGCAAGGATGACATATCTGCCTGCAAATGGTACAATGGGATTAAAATTAGAAAAAAACAGATGTCATCCTCAACAGCTACATTATGCAGTACTTTAATCTATCTGAGACTGATTAAAAGAAACAAAGCAACAGGAAAGAATAAAAGGAGGATAATCTGATCTACAATGTGTTTTGGGTAACTAATGTGGCCAGTAATGTTTCATTTCCAGTGTGCATCACTGCAGACTACATTTTAGGTCACTAAATTTATGTTGGATTGGACTGATCATGAAACAGTGTTACCGATAGAAAACCCACAAAAAAAGCAGCAAGATCGACTGGTTTTACCTGTGCAGAACAGACTGGGTTGACTTTTCTGCAATAAATTCTAAGGTGTCTTGTATGCAGACAGTTTGTGGTAACCTGTTTTGCTGTTATACGCATAATCCAATGTAATCCAATAATAATGTTGGAGGATGGGTCTACCTTTTATTCTTTGCTTGGCATATCCAGTAGAGCCATTAAATATCCACATATTATTTGCCTCACCAATATATACAGTGCTATGAAAAACTGAACATGGAAAACATAGAAACATACAGTAGAAGCTGAGGGAATATAAGGACTGGGTGGTCCACCGTGTATGCACCTATTCCCTACCTAATGCAATATCACAGAACCTAGTGGATGGTAGTACCCTAGTTTCTGTTTCCCTAGTAGAAGGAACCAGAAACATATTTGCATTTTAAAATATCAGACTAGGTATGGGATGGGGGTGCTTCAAATTTAATTTCTGACATTAGTTTTATTTTGTAAGGACATAATCTGGAACTCTAATACATCAAAGAAAATGTGACAAGAAAAGTCCATTTTATTCGAACTTATTTATTCTATGGTTTACCTTTTATGCATGCATGCATGGTACAGTATGAGGGCTTATAAGATAAAACAAAAAAAAATGTAACATGCCATGACGTACTGTAGGTTAGTCCTCTATATGGTGTGTGCAATTAAATAATCAGTACTAGTCAGTTGGTAAACATTCTACTCGTATCATCGATGAGTAGTACAGAGAATTTACCTGCAGTAAAGGAACAATTATAATCATAAAAGCACCATGTGTGCAATGATTCAAAAACTTGGAAAATTGTCTTTTAAATGACGGCATCCATCTCCTTCAGATTAAATAAAACAAAATATTTTTTACACAGACATACTGTATACATTTTTAAATCCAGTTCCATGACTTTAAATGCATTGATATGGATAGTTTGGCTGTCTATAATGGCTAAATGAATGGGCTGAATTTATAAAAATTTGCTTTCAGAAGAATTTGAAGAATTTCTGAAATTCTGCCTTATTATGCAGACTTCTATCAGAATGAACTATGAAATTATGGTATACAATAGTTTTATTTTGTAACTGAGGATAAGTAATCAAAAGTGGCATGAACAGAGAGTTAGTATTGATAGGGTAACCTAAACTACTGATACAGTTTACATAAATGTGATTATATACAGCAATACATGGAATATGTTTGTGCAGTTTCACATTACAGAGAGAACAGAAAGACTGAAGGCACACCTAGGAAAAAGGTTTTGATTACCAGACACTAGGTTATTGAGTGTGACAAATTCAGGAGCTTGCAGCTTCAAAAGTAGTAGCAAGTCTGTGTAAAGTACCATTGATGATTCAGTCTTAAAACACTCATACTTAGACAAGAGATACTAAGCACTAAAATTTAAAAAGCATTTTCAGTATATGCTTCAAAAAAGGTTTTTTCTGGGTTTTCACTGTAGACAAACACATTGTGGTGCACTCATGTCTGCTCATTTTGATTTCATATACTGGTATTGAAGTTCTTACATTACTAGATCAGAAAAAAATCAGGATTTCATTTTGCATTCAGTAGCATAAACACTGAAAAACATTGCCATCTACAGCATTAATTTATACCAATTTTTTATACCAATGATATTCAGCAAAGCATCGTACTGTGTGTCCTATTCTTTAGCTGAACTATTCTGCATTTAAACAAAAACTGGAGATTTTAGGCTTCCACCTCTGATAGGAACTTTGAATGTAACAGAGTATTAAATAATCACAGCTGGAAGCTTTATGTAGAAAAAGCCCCCACCCCCACCCCCACAATAAATAATACACTGCAAGAAGCAGGCAGGCAGTTGGTGTTAAGTTTTATAGCATGTGCTATGGTAGTGTATGTGTACAAACAATTACATGTATCTAACTCAAAGAAGGGAAGTATTGTGTTTTCAATTTCCTGGATCCTTGTGATCATGTGATAATTTATGAATGTCAAAATATTTTTAAAATCCCTTTTTAAATGTGTTCTATGTACAGTACATCACATACCTCCCTTTAAAGTGAAATGTGCACTGTTTGATAATTTCAGCTGCTGGACACTGTTTAGTGACAAAACTTGGCACTTTCATGAAAAGATGTGGAACATTACATAAGGCCATAAAATTGAGATGCAATAAAGCCCTGCAAAATACGGTATAAGCAATGGAAACATTTGTTTAGTAAATAGAGTGCCTATTCATATAAAAATTGTTGAACAATAAATGCTTACAGTTATGCCTGAAGATAAATTTATAAATGGTCACCTTTATTTCCTCCTTTGTTAAAGTTACAAGTTTGAGCCAAAAATGCAGAGTGATTTACCATTGCGGCTAATTTAGATATGTGCACACAGGAAATAAATATATTTCCATCACCAATGCACTAGATAACTGAAATCACCACCTGGTTGCCATCAGAATTAAACCAAAAATTAATACTGCTAACAGGAGCTGTATTTACCAGACTGGTGTCTGGAAACCCCATTCTGGATTCCATTACAATGGTCCTCTGTGACTCCAAAAACTGCAAATAAATGAAGTTTGCACTGTTCAATACAGAGTTTGTTAGGGACGTTCCTGCCTAAACGAATTCTGTATTAAAGTTACTGTACAGGTTTGTACAGAAAATGAAGAGTGATCTACCATTATGGCTCTTTTGTCTTGGGTGATTTGACATACTGTACACTAGTTTCGATGTTTTAGGGCTTTATTTCTGTGGTGCTGTATAATATTAATTTACACAACAGAACTACAGTTCAATGAAAATTACAAATAAAGTATTTGTTGCAACATCTGCATTTCCCTTTATGTATTAAGATTGAGAGGCACAGCTGAGTTGCATTGTTAATGCAATATTCATTTACTGCATATGCAGGGGACAGAACCTCACACTAATAGGACATCTGTGTTACTAATCAGTTACTGTAGTAAAATACTTATTAGAAATCAAATATGTAGCATGAAAGTTAATTCACATTAGTGAAAGAAAATTTTACCCAATGCATCTGTGTATTGTTCATTTATTTATCACACCAGAAGCATACAGAGCATACATTTTAATATCACATTTGACATATTACATACAGTAAAAAGGCAAAAGGGCAATACAAATCAATGATAAAGTATTGCAAGCCATACTGTAGACAGGATGTGACAATCAGATCAACTGATGCCCCAATAATATGAGTGCAGTCTGAGTTGTCCTATTCAATCACTTCTTCCTGTAATTCTATTCATACTGGCTGTTCTAATGACAGAGGGAGGGTGGTGTCTGCATCTCTAAATCCCTTCAGACTCTGTTAGGAAGAACACCACCACCTGTGGCCTATATATTTTACAGAGAGGCTGAGATGCTAAAATTAATAAACTGTGTTATGAAGCTGGCCATTCCTTTCCAGTGCATTCCAGTGTTTTTAAAATTAAATAAAAAAAAGTATTACAGACTTTGTAAATCCTCACTTCTGCAATAACTCTCACCCCTGTTTATCTAGTGTTATGCTTTAGAAGCATCACTTATTACAATAAGGTAATTGAGACAGATTCTAGAAGAGTTATGCCTGGCATAACAGCAGTTGCACCAAGCAGAATGGCATATGTACAGTAGCAACTTATGCCAGCAGTTACGACATTCGCAATTCTACAAAGTTGCCTGTGACATGGCACAGGCCACTTGCGCCAAACAGCAGTTATGCCGGCAGTTACGGCCATAGACCCCCTGCAGCATGGTGCTAGGGGGTTTATGGCAGCAGTTGTGCCCCATTCTAGAAGGGCAGTCACAAAGTTCTCACCATCGGGATTCTACAAGAACCTCTGGAGGAGAACTGGCATCGTAAGTTACACCTGCATTTAGCTGGTGTAACTTACATACCACCTCTGAGGGTTCTGTAGAACCCAGTCCATATGCCCCTCCATGCCCAGGCTGTACCTGTTGTTGCCCAACTGGGCACTGCACAACCAGTCCTGGACTCGGGATCATGATCCTGCCCCATCCCCCTACTGTACAGACCCCTGTACAGTACATGCCCCATAGGGCTTCCCAGACCAACTGCTCCCCAATCCCTGCACATGTACTACCCCCGCAGGGCTTCCAACACCCCCAGCCCCCCAGATCCCTCATTGTAATACTCCACTTATGGTGGCACTGTCATCCCCCCACCCATGCCCTGATCCCCGAGTTGCCAGCTGCGTATGTGGCAATTACCCTTCCTTGGTAGTCTAGTGGCCATCCTAATCATTATAAAATATATGAACATCCCTAAGTTGTCTAGTGGCCCCCCGATCATTATAAAATAAAAACATCTCCATGTCCCTGGTAGTCTAGTGCCCCCCGATCTTTGTATATTAAATAAGTAACTCCATATCCCTGGTAGTCTAGTGGCCTACCACCCAACCATGCTAGCCCACTCAGCTCCCCCCCACACATCCCCACCCAGCGACTGGCACAGCCCACCGCTCGCCACCATGTCTAGCCGTCGACTGAGTTCAGTATCAGCGCATACTGAAAAGACACGCTCAGAAATTAATATCTGAGCATATCTTTACAGTACACACTGATACTGAACTAGTTGGTGGCTGGCCATTGTGGTGAGTGGTAGGCTGTGCCAGTCACTGGCTGTGGACAGGTGGGGTGGTGCTGGGTGGAATGGCATGGCTTGATGAGGGGTGGCGGCCACTAGACTACCAGGGACTTAGGGACGTTTACATATTTTATAATGATCGGGGGTCCACTAGACTACCAGGGAAGGGTATTAGCTGCATACGTGGCTGGTGACTTGGGTGTCAGGGTACGGGTGGGGGGATGACAGTGCCGCTTTCGGGGGCTTATTACAATGGGGGTTCTGGGGGGGCTGGGGCAGTGGGTAGCCCTGTGGGCATATCTATGAGGGTGTCTGGGGCCTGTTGTTGTGGCCAGCCCTGCATGGCATATACTGGTGGCTTGAGGGGCATAGGGTGTGGGTCACCCTGTGGGGTGGCTATTGCTGCTTGCTGGGCAGGGGGTGCACTTGCACCCTGTGGCAGTGGGTTACAACATGCTGGCCAGGTACACCCTCTGTGCAGCATACCTAACCACATGGTGCAGAGACCCTGCCCCTTCTAGAATAAGGTGCAGGGTCAATGCTGCAGTTGCTGGTGGCGCAAGTTGTGTTCAGCGGCAATTTGCACCACCCTTCTAGAATAAGGCCCCTTAAGGCTATTTTTTTCTGATCCTTTATTCTGTGCCTTGTCAGAAAGAAACCAGCACAGTTTGAAATACCTGCTTGATTAAACAAAAACAGCTATGTATATTTGTTTTTGTGCAGCATTGTTACATGTGCAAGATTATACAGAATAACTGAGCACTTTGAAGATGTTCATAATGCATTGCTACAATGTCACAGAAAAGAAGTGTTAATGAATTTTAACACATTGTTTCTGTTGATTTCCCAAAATGGGATTTCGAACTGTGCAGGCTACTTTGAGGTAATAGAGATACTATGGGGCACACACAGTGAAAAAAGCATTAATCATCTTTGCCATTTTATACTTTCATACAGTCATTCTAATTTTGGGAGCAGTTGAACTGTTGACCTCTTGACAGTCTTTACTTACTTATCTACTTACAGTACTTTAATTAATTATTGAATTACCAAAGCGTGGCAGCTAGACAGATTTTAAGCAAACTATTTAAAATGTAAGAGTGTTACATGTTGTGGCAGTACCAATAAAGTCTTTTTTTTTAATATATTTGCAAGAATAATTTTTAGTTATAATTAAAAAGGGACTTCAGGAATGGACACTGTTGTCTATCACAGGGAGAAAGTCCTGTAGCTGTATACCACTCTGGTGAATGCGTGTATTTTTGTTGTTTGCGATTTTCTAAAGTGCAAAGATAGCATTTATTGAAGACAAACATCCTAATTTTTCAAGGACCCTTACAACCAGTACTATGGAATTTGCAAAGCCAAGGAAACACTGTGTGTGATCTCATACATTATTTTATTTATTTCCAAGGACACACTCTGTGTGATCTCTTAAACAAATGTATTTATTTGCAAAGCCAAGGACACACTCTGTGTGATTTTGTTTGCTGTGTGTGATCTCTTACACTAATTAATTTATTATAGACAAACTGTTATAGACAAAATCTGTGTGATCTGTTTCACAAATTTATTATATTCGAATAATCTAATTTTGCAAGGACACTTACAACCAGTAATTTGGGTTTTGCAAAGCCGAAGACACACTTTGTGTGATCTGTTACACTAATTTATTTATTTACAAAGCCAAAGACACACTCTGTGTGATCTCTTACACTAATTTATTTATTTGCAAAGTCAAGGACACACCCTGTGTGATCTCTTACACTGTGTGTGATATCTTGCTCTAATTTATTTATTACAGACAAACTGTTATAGACAAAATTATTGTGATCTCTTACACTAATTTATTATATATATAATAACCTAATTTTACAAGGACCCTTAGAACCAATAATTTGGGATTTGCAAAGCTGAGGACACACTATGTGTGATCTCTTACACTAATTTATTAATTTGCAAAGCCAAGGAGACACCTTGTGTGATCTCTTATGCTGTGTGTGATCTTTTGCACTAATTTATTTATTAGAGACAAACTGTTACAGACAAAATGTGTGTGATCTCTTAGACTAATTTATTTATTGTATTCAAACAACTTAATTTTAAAAAGACCCTTACAACCAGTAATTTGGAATTTGTAAAGCTGAGGACACACTGTGTGATCTTTTGTACTAATGTAGTCCAATACTGCTACAGTCTGGCACAAACTGCAACCCTCAATGTAAAACTAGCTTTCCCAAAATTATTCATGGGGTCCCTCACTTATGCTATGCAGTACCAGATCTTCTCCAAATTCCTCTGCAAACCTCCACAGCTGATATCATTGAGGCCCTTCCCCTTTCAGACCATGTAATAGTTTCAGATCTTGAATAAGTTTAACATACTGAGAAGCAGAGATAATAAGGAGAAGGTGTTGCATTGTTCAACTGTATGTTATTTATAATGGCAAGTTTTAAAGTGAAATTGCTAAAATAACATTTCCTTAATATGGAAGCATGTAGCAAATGTTAAAAGTAAAAGTGGAGCATTTCTAAAAAGCTGATTTTCATTAACCTGTAGAGCTTCTAAAATGTTTTCAAAGTGTAATGGCCAAAGAACAGGGACTCTACTATATAGTATTCTAGAGCCCCTGTTATGCAGTCATTACATTTTGAAAACATTTTAGAAGGTATGGGTTGGGGGAGGGAGGCTTGTATTGAATACCAGCCCACCACCGTCCTCTCCACCACAAACTGAGTCACATAACTGCTGCATCTTTAGTAGATAAAACTCTAATGACTTCATAGTCACTGAAGGACACTTCTTAGTAGCCGCTTAAGATGCAACAATCTTGTTAGTGGATTTTCAATACAAACCCCCTCCCCCAGCTTCTCTTTAGTCAAAGGAATTTGCAGTCAGCAACACTGTCAGTACCCATAAGTGAATAGTGAATGAGTTAAACCATATTTTTCATAATCTGTTTGTGGTTTCATTAATTCAATGTGTAACAAAATGATGTTTATGCCCAGTATTTGAATGATAATAAAATTACAAAACTGTATTTTGTCTGTTGATAGATATCTGTGCCTAGCTGACATAAGCAACTCTTCATTACGGAGTCATCCTGTATTTTTTCTGTGTTGGTTGCTGCTGCTGCTGTAAAACTATCATTTTATCACCAATCTTTATAAAATAATTGCATGCTTGCTGTGTTTTTTTTTTTATTAATACATAGGTGGTAATAAATATTTTGAAGTACTGAATGTCAAAGAAAAAAATGCACTGGGGTGGTTATGTGACATGTTCAGAGTCACGCAGTATGCAGCTGGAGCTCGTGAGAATCAAACCCAGATCAACTAGATGTACAAAACTCATTATTTATTTATTTAAAATGTTTGATAACCGGGAAAGGCACACTGAGCTGAGGCTTGATTCCAGGTGCAACCTGATCAGCTCATTACTGTAACCTCTAGGCTATATTGCAAAACCCTTAATTTTATTTTCACCCATAATAATGTTCAAATCATTTTTTTTGTGCCAACAATATTGCAAAAATAGTGATGGTGAAAAACAGTAGATGGTATCATCTTCAGTTTATAGATGTCATACTCAGATTCCAGAATTCATGGGCCTGGATATTCAAAGGGGTTGCACATGGTGCAACAGAGTTGTGCCAGTGCAACCCCACATTGCACCCCTGTGGGATATTGGAAAGGCTGCCAGGTGCAGCACAAATTCTGATGCACCGGGGCACAAAGTAATTGTATGCAGCGCAGATGCAAGGGGTGTGCCCATGCATTTGCAGCACTTCTGGATATTCAGCCTGTAATGTGTGGCACATATGATGGTGCAACCCTGCATTGTGCCTCATAGGGGGGCTCAGAGTTGAGCCCGTGAACAGAGAGAACAAATCCTGGCCACAAACAGGCGGGCTGCTGTATTGCAGCGTGCAACACAACAGCCACCAGCTGTGGGTGGCCACCATCCCACCCAGAACACCATCCACAAGCACTCATGGCTCCCCAGTAGTCTAGTGGTACCCCCTCCTGATTCCCCGATCACATTAACTGTAGAATAATTCATTCCCTGGTAGTCTAGTGGTACCCCCCTCCCTTCCAAGTCCCCAATCATGGTAACTGTAGAATATTTCATTCTCTGGTAGTCTAGTGATACTTCCTTCCCTCCCTCCCAAGTCCTCAATTGTGGTAACTGTTGAATATTTCATTCCCTGGTAGTCAAGTGGTATCCCCCCGCCCATTGCTGTGATCACAGTAAATATCCATGCAATATGCCCCTGGTGATCCAGTCCACCCAGCTCCCCCCTATCATTGGCAAGCAGCTGCAACCCACTGCATACCACCCAGCCATCCTCCGAATGACAGGTACATTATGGGCTTGCAGGGCATACTGTATTTGACAATCCCAAATATGTGAATGACTTCAGTCATATATATGGGACTGTCTAGTGCAGTATGCCCTGCAAGCCCACACTGTACCTGTCATTTGGCAGGAGGCCGGGTACTATGCAGACAGGTTGCAGCTGCCTACTGATGATGGGGGGAGTGGGGGAGCAAGGAGTTCTGTGTGGTGGAGGGGTGGGGTGCCACTGGATCACCAAGGACGTATTGTACAGAGCTTTACCATGATTGTGGCAATGGGCGGGGTGAGAGCGGGGGTACCACTAGACTACCAGATAATGAATCATTAAACAGTTGCCATGCTCAGGAACATGGGCAGAGGGGGGTACCACTAGACTACCAGAAAATTATGTTATGGAGCTTTACCATGATGGTGGCTACAGGTGGGGAATGCCCCAGGATCCCCACTGTGCACACGTCATGCTGTGCAGGGTGCCAGGTACAATTCACCTGGTTGCTATTCGCAAGGCATGGAAATTGGGCCATAATGACATGCAAATGGCCCCATTTGTGCTTTACACATATTATGGCTTCATTTGCATGCCCTCTGCTGAATATCGTGGGTGATGCTCCCAGCACAACTGCATTTGAGGTGGCACATCCACATGCTCCCTATCTGTGGCTTGCGCCAGCGCCATTCCACTGTGCCATGCACAGTAAGTGCGCTGTCCAAGCCATATTCAACTGTGCTGTACCATGGCACATCACCATTGAATATCACCCTGTTCCTGGCCCTGGCACATCCCAGTTGTGCTGCGCCCATGCTTGTGCCACTGCCCGGTGCAGTCTGAATTTCAGGGACAATGTGTTTAGCATTACGACTACCCAGTTACAGATTAAAAAGAAACATACATATTGGACAGTTACAGTAGTTAGAATGCACAAATGCAAGGAGGTGATGGTGCATCTGACAAGTAAATTGTCAAGGTAAACACTGGAGGCTTACTGGCAGTATCAAAACATACTGTAGGTCTAAAGTAAACTGCATTCATTGACAGTAGCATTTATGTGAATTCTCCAAAATTGAACAGATGGCAATTAACGTAGTCTCAGGTTGATCCATGCAAATATGATACATTTGAAAACCGTAGTGGCTATCCAATATGTTTATTTTTTTTTAAACTACCAGAAAAATAAACTCAAGCACGAATCATGTGTGCCACACTGATGGGACTAATCTTTTGTTTTTGATTTTAACAGTCGGATACAGTACATGTAGTCAGGAAGGAAGGAAGCAAGTGTAAAATAATGAGAAAAAGATAATGAGGAAACTATCTTTTTTTTTACGTCACAGGTAAATGTAGTCAAGCACTAGGCATGAGATAATAATACTGGGTGAACAACTCCTTTTTTTTTATCTCTGATGACTTTATTAAAGCACCAAGTATGACAAAAATATTAAGGGAACTACTCCATTAATTTTATTTAACCCTCAATGATGTAATCCAGAACAAAGAATGAGAAATACAAAGGGAACTTGTTTTCTTTTCTCCTTTGCTAACAGGGTAAGGCATACTAGGGACAACTGCATGTTTCCAGAGGCAACCGAGGAGTACTGGGGTGGTTATGTGACTTGCTCAGAGTCAAACAGTATGCAATTAGAGATGCAGCGAATTTAAAATTAGCCGGCGAAGTGAACACAAAGTGGGCACTTCATGTTGCTACTCCGCTACGCGGAGTGGGCAATGCAAAGTGCTTACCTCACCTTGTCATTATCACTTCGCATTAAGACGGAATGGCAATGTAAAGTAAGGCGAAGTCATTGTTTTTAATGGACTTCGCGTTCCTCATTAGGATTCTAAGTGATCCATTTGGTGTTTCAGATTTAGCAGTCCCCCCCCCCCCCACACACACACACATCATGGCTTACAGTACTGTAAGTCACATGCTGTTTAGCTAGGCAGGAAGAAAGTGAGTCATACAAGCAGACACTTTTACTTTCTCCTGTGCAGATGTAGAGAGAGTAGTGTGTTTTGTGACTGCTGATGCTTTTAGATCAGAGTGAGGAGGAGATTTAAACTTTGATTTAGACCCAACAGCTTTTTTTTAAAAGCTACACTTTTTTGTCTTTTCTGTACTCTTTTTTACTTAATTTGTTCTTTCTGCAAATTTTATTTTTCTTACCTTTATAAGTAGTTAGTTGTTTGTCTGTGTGTGTGTGACTGTGTGTGTGTGTGTGTTGTGCGACAGTGTGAGTAGTGATTGCTCAGACTGAGGGAGCTCGGTAGGAGAGATGGACCAGGGTTAGGGAATGTCTGGCAAGGGGCTGCTTTGGGAGAGCGTGGTAGTGATAAGCATTGTACTGTGTGCATGTGTGGAGGGCATGTGCACCCATTCCTGTTGGACCACTCAAAACTTTGAGTGCCCCCCCCGAAGCAGGACCAGCACCACCTCCTGTCCTGACTCTGAGGCAGTTGAACCACCACCACCAAGTCCAGCACCAGGTCCTCTGGAGCAGGATGTGCCTGTTCCCCCAGGCCCAGGTGTGGATCCCATCCCTGTTCAGCACCGTGACCAGCAGGCTTACAATACATCCAAGTAACTATTAAAAAACAATTTGTATTGTGATTCATAACATGATCGTAAATCGTGATTTGTGACTGCATTTGTGACTGTGATGATGAAGAAATGTGAATGCCTATGGCTGTACTTCCTTGGGCCCCGATGAGCTGTAGCTTAAAACTCCCAGACTTAAAAACGCGTATCAATGAGTACAATGGTGAGGTGGTGAAGCCTGGAGAGATACTACAAAACAGGCTTACAATACATCCAAGTAACTAGAAAAAAATTAATGTGATTAAATGTGAATGATCGTGAATCATGATTTGTGACTGCATTTGTGACTGTGATGATGAAGAATGATTTGTATCACAAGTGACTCGTGATGATGGTCCTGACTTAAAAATGCATATTAATGAGTACAATGTTCATGCAGAATTAAGCACCACACCTGTCCAGTACTCTGAAGGGAAGCCAAAGAAACAACTGTGACTTATGTTACAGATGGAGATTGGGCCCTAAAGAGATGCAAATGCACAGACAGATTAAGATTGCGCTGTGCACTGAAGAGTTGCAGACACAAAGGCACAACACCTAACCAGTGCTCACCATCAGAAATTCAAATCTGGAAAAGAATACCTTTACCAGTTGGGGCGGGCCACTCGGGGGGGGCAGTGTACTGTACTGCTGCAGTAACAGTCACTAGTACTAGTACCAGTACCAGTAACGATACCACAAAGAAGTACAAAAATCACACAGCTGCAGTGGATAGCAACTTCACATTGCTGAAGTTATTATGTGGCACAATAAAAGGTGTCTGATTTGATGACACATCACACACATACTCACACACACACTAAGTAATGCATAGCAAATTGAAAACTTCAGTAATATAACCACATATTTTAAACAAACTAAAATTATGCACTGCTGCACCACAACAATCAGCAAAAAAATGGCAAGAAATATTGAAAATATTACTGTGTGTACATTAACACAGTTAAACAAGAAAAATATCACCAAAACAGAAAGCACTGTCTTTTTCTCCAAGTTAATCTACCTACACCACAGATATACCCCTCCCCAAAGCACACTTCCACTGTCTCTCAGTACACAGACTGAATGTTGTACATTAACAATCAAAATCCATACACAAACAATAAACGCTCGATGATATGAGCACAGGAGGGTTTCTTATAATCGATGAACTAAAGTTTCAGCAAAAAAAATTACTCAAAAAGCCTTTTTTAACAGCTTTTTGAAGGTCTGAATTGCAGAGAGCTCTCAGAGTAGATTGTCTCCCACAGCTTCCTATACACACACTACCCCAAACTGAGGTTGTGCAGAACAATCTAGAGCACATGTGACCTGAGTTCCCATGAAACACTACAAAATTTGCCTTTGGAGCTTAAAAACAAGGCAAAGTAAGACGAAGTACATTGTTTTCAATGTACTTCCCTTATAAGTAGTGGAGTAGTGGTTTGGGAAGGTGAAGTATCATGAAGTCACTGTTTTCAATGGACTTCACGTTACCCATTTGCAACGTGAAGTACTCCGCTCGCATTGGGAGCTCTCCACATTCACCTTCACTCATGAGATCACTTCATGAGCTTAATTAGCCACTTTTGCCCACTACTATATGCAATTGGAGATTGTGAAAATCAAATCTAGACCTATTAGATGCACAACACTCATTATTAATATTTTTTTATTTTTGATAACTGGGAAAGACTCACTGAGCTGAGGCTCGATTCCAGGTGCAACCCCATCAGCTTGTTTCTGTAACCTCTAGGCTATATTGCAAACCCCTTCATTTTATTTGCAACCATACTAATATTCAAATCATCTTTCTTTTTTGTGGCAACAGTTTAGGTTGGTGCAGTGCAATGTCACATATATGCATAGCATTCAGTAGGCATTGAGAATCAGATCAGGTAAAATAGCTCTTGTTAATAGCTTCCCCCACAAATTACACCAAACTTTCAAAATAAATGGCATTTCACTATATAAGTGAAATATAGTCACGACAGATTTGGGCACCATTCATTAAAGTGACAGAAATATTCTTAGTCTGTAACATAACACAACCAGCAACAAACAAACTCCTATCAAATGTTGCACAATTGCTATATGAGGGCAAATGGCTGCACTCGTTTCATTCCCATGTGTGTGAACTCAAGGAAGCCAAATTGAAATCAGCACTATCATTACAGTGCTGTAATAAAAGGTAGCCCACCTGAAATCTGATATGACTCCTGCATTTGTATGTGAGCTAGACAAGCTGAAATCAGCACAACCAGTGCTCTTTTTGAATGAAATGTTGTTGGAAAGAAATTGCTACAACTACTGTAGTTCTGTTTTATAATGAGAAGAGGCAAACTAAATCAGCATACCCAGCTCCATGTTTCAATGACAGGCTGCCAAACGACATCACTAATACATGTTCAGTGTTTGACAGCTTCGAAGACACAGACCTGAAATCAACATTTACTGAAAAGCAGCCTTATTCCTTACAGTTTCTTACTCTGTCTCTTTTTTTTTGTTTTTTTAACTACCAGAAAAATTTACTCATGCACAAATCTTGTATATCACACTGACAGGACAATTTTTTTTTTTTTAACAGCCAGATACATGTTGTCAAGCATGAAGAAAGTGTAATGAGGAAAAGACAACAGAGGGAATAATTGTTGTTTATTTTTTTATATTCATAACAGGCAGATGTAGTCAGGCACTAGGAATGCAAATGTATTAACGCCACCTGCTGGTGCACCTGTAACAACGGGGAGAAAATAAAAAACTTGGACTTCAAGGCTTCAGAAAGATGCAGTCACCACCATGTGGATTAGGAAGGAAGTGTATTGTCAAGCTAACTATACCGCATTGAATTTCTCAAATACTCTGCCACACCGATCGGTACAGAGGTGCTCCAAGCAATTCATCGAACGGTATTGCAGTGCACTGATTGTCACACCATAGTACCGATCAACTTTTCTATAACTAACACTGTATTTAATACATGGCTCATCAGTTTTTAGATCATTTATCATTATGAGGAATAACAGATATCCTAGTTTTGTTCCTTGTGGCACACCACCACATATATATTCCATGTCTTACTTCAACCCCTCCTTTTCAATCCACTATGACCTGCTTTCTAAAAAGTCATAAATCCATCTTATGATACCCATTAGGATAGCTAAATCCTTAATTTATTTTTCAATATTTCATAATCTATTAGATCAACTGCTTTTCTGTAATCAACCAGCACTGCTCTTACTAACTCCACATTTTCCCATGATTTCACACACTGTTCTTGAAATTTTAACAAAGCTAGTGTTGTTGAACTCCCCTTTAAAGATCCAAACTGTTTTGGGTAAATTTCCATCACCTATTTTGTAACAATTCTCTCACACAATTTTGACACAATACATGTTAATGAAATTGGTCTAAAATCTTTTTAGTTTAATGAGTAGTACTAATGACATGCTCAATTGGAATGTAAAAGTGGCCTGTGAAAATAAAAAAGGTACACAATACTTAAGCACTTAAGAAAACTTCAGGATGGCATAACTTACCTCAAGGCAACCCACTTATCCAGGGACCAGATTTATTATTTCAGATGGTAGTGGGTGGGTCAGGTTTATGGGGTGGGTAACAGCAGCAGGAAGTGTGGCATAGTGATTTTTTATACCCCTCAGGTGGCTTTTCAGCTTATTCAGGAATTTTGGGACCAAGGGGTTCGGTACATATTTTTGCATAGGAGATTGGGGGTTTCATGAGGTTACAGTCGCAACCATGATATGATCAGATATTTCCAGATATTTTGAAATATATCTAAAGGGATTCTATCCTGTGGCTCATAGTGGTACTGCCAACAGGCTAGAAATTTCTCCAGTGATATCACAGAAATTTCAGGAAAAATCTGACCATGTCTGTGGCTGTCACTATACACTCAGCAGAGTTTATGGTCTGAACACAGACTCCCCTAACATTTTTATGGACCTAGCCCCTCTCCTTGCTCCCTTTAATCACCTCCATGTCTTAATTTGGGGCATTGGAGTTTGCCTTTTCAAATGAATGTTGTCAAATCCAGGTGTCACAAGTGGGGTCTCACCCCTGGGCAAAGGCACCTCAGTGAATTAATGGACACTATGTGGTTTGTGGATACCTGGCATCTCCTCTACCCCCTGGATAGGCAATACACCTTTTGTTGTATTCTGCATAAAGTATTTTCAAGAACTGACACATTTTTGATCAACCAATAGAGTATTTCAGGTCTGATCTCTTTTGAAATATAGCCAATAGTTATATTGGATTATTTATTGGTGCATTTATAACACTGTATCATCCGGGGAGTGGACAGGGACAAGGTTTGGAGGCTTAATTCTCAGTTACTGAAGGACTCCACCATCCTTGACAAAGTCAAGAAATTCATTCTTGAGATTTTTGTTCAAAATATGGATCCATCCAACTTTGGTGTCCTTTAAGTGGGGGAATGCAAAAGCTTCATTAGGAGAGAATGTATTTGGCTAGTGACCAAATGAAATAAAATCTGGACTTCAGTGATGAAACAGTTACTCCATGACATCCAGCAGATTGAACACTTCCTCTGATATATGGTCCCATCTGAACTCATTGCGTGATAAGTACACTAGGGTACTGGTGCAGTGGGTTGAATTAGCTATACTTCAGGCCAAATCTTGATACCTGGACTCAGATGAGAAGACATGAAAGTTAAAAGCCCTCCAGCTCTGACAAAAGGAGGTGGAAAGAGTCATTAAAGGTCATCAACATTGTCTGGATTCAGATGTCATTACCAATCCTAGGGACATTGCTGCATTTTCCAGACTTTTTACAGCTCCTTATTTGGGGCTGATGGATGTGATCCTGCCCTGCCAGAGAAAATTTTGACCTTCCTTGATGACTTGAAACTCCCCTCTCTTTCAGATCATCAACAGGAGCTGCTCAGGGGTGTAATTTCCCCACATGAGGTTGAGCAATCCATAAACAGCTACCTTTAAATAAAGCTCCCAGGCCTGAAGGTTTTACGAACAATTTTTATAAGACATGTTCCACCAAACTCACCCCCTTCTTGACTTAACTTTTTAACCATCTTTTTTCTCTGGCCTTTCTGATTTTCCTTTACTGGAAGCATGGATTACCCTGCTTCCATAAATCCAGTAAAAATTAACTTTTAGCTGAAATCGTCCAGCCCATATCACTGATCAACTCTGACCTTAAAGTCCTCATAAAAATCCTGGTAAACAGGTTCCTCTGGGCATGGGATGGGCTGATTGGTGGTGAGCAGGTCAGATTTATGAGGGGCAGAGTATCCAATGAACATTTGTGAAAGCTTCACCATTTAATTTCTATGTCTGTGGAGGGCAGGACCCCTGTGGCTTTTGTCTCCCTGGATGTGGAATATGCCTTTGATACAGTCTCTTGATCTTATATATCTGTGGTTTTGCATAAATCTGGTATTCCTGGAGAATGAGAACTTATGCAGTGGGTCTGTGTTCTTTATCAACATCCTACAGCTGGTAATGGCTGATAACATCTCCAGCAACATCATCAGGGTAAATAATATCATGGACAAAATAAAGCAGACCAAACATAAAGCAGACCACATCAAAGAGAACAAGAAATATCAAAACTGTGCAGACATGGAGGGGGCTGCAGATGCAGCAGGTCAAGAAAGGAACACTGGACACAGCTATTATCATGTTACATGCCTTTACTCTGGAAACAGTGACCCAGGACCCCAGCAACATGCACAGACACACACACATTACGTGTGTTAATTTGTCCCACTTTATTATGCAGGCAATGTTTTCAACTGGTGCTAGTGTGGGTATGGGTACTGTTCCCATGGCCCCTGAATTGTGTGCCACCATGCCCCGTGGTCATAGACTGTGCCTCAAACATGTGCATTTGGTGGTGGGGTGTGCTGTGTGTGTGTGTGTGTGTGTGTGTGCCTGTTGCTGGGGTCCTGGGTCACTGTTCCCTGATGATGTTGTTGGACATGTCATCAGCTGGTACCCCACAGCTAGAATCTGGTGTAATTGTGTGCTCTCTGACAAAATCTGTGTACAATGTGGGACTTGGCAGGAGTATACATTGGTGTGAATGCTCTTTAATCTTTACATGGAACCTTTAATCTGCAGATTACATAAGAACTCTTCTATTAAGGGTATCTTAGTGTGGGGCACCCATTATAAAATTTTGGCGTATACGAATGATCTACTGTTGCATGTTGAGGACCCTTTCATCTCAATTTCAGCAGCTTTAACAGAAATCTCTGCTTATAAGCTCAGCTTAAGTCAGATAAAAGTGCTCACTTTAAATTCACTGGTCCCTAAACAAGCCATAGTAGAAATGGGTTTGACCTGGGAGCCGTGTACCCTTACTTATCTGGGCATAAAAATTTCCAGATACCCTACTGACCTTTACAAACATAATTTGGACCTTTGTTTGCTGACAGTTAAGTTGGAACTCCAATGGTGGTTGACTATCCCTTTGCTCATATAGGGTCATATCAATGTAATTAAAATTAACCTTCTGTCATGCCTCCTTTATCCCTTAAGCATGATAAATGTTTTTCTTCCTAAACATTGGTTTTCTTGGCTTCAGAGATTGCTTAATGATTTTCTTTGGTGGGTGAGGTTTGTGTGCCAGTCTTATTTCAAGTTAACAGCCCCTCAGTATTTTGGGGGCCTTCATCTTCCTAACTTTTTTCTTTATTGTAGCACCCTTCATTGCAGTAAGTACCTCCAGTGGGGAAAAGTTATTGACAGTGGACAGGAGAAAGGTTATGTCCCTTTATGGCTTAGAATCAAGTGGGACTTATGTCAGTTCTTTGGACTCTCACTTAATATCCTTCTGTACATCAAACCCTCACAGTTGCCCTCCTCCTTAAAACACACCCCAATTTATTGGTCCCTCTGAACCCATTCTCAACTGGGCTCCTATATAGAATTTCACTGCTACAAAGTCATCTTCCAACCTACCATGGGAAATCTCAATGTTTGTATCAGTTGCCAATGCATTACCCCTTCTTTCCCGGCACCATTACTACTTTCCTCAGTAGATTGTCTTATGGATGGTGCCTGCCTACTCCATTTCACCACCCTTCAAGCACAACACAGTTTGCCCAGTTCATCTATTTTAAAATATTATCAAATGATCTATGCCATTGCCACTAATTTAGGCCCTCTCCCTTGGATGAGATTACCAGGGGATTGTCTGGATACTCTTGTCACAATTGCTACACAGCCTCATTCAGTATCAGGACTTTATCATATGTTGCAGACCATGGACACTGATATGGACTCTTCTCTATAGAAATCTGTTATTATTGGAAACCTGCTTTGGGTTTGCAATTGCATTCTTATACCTGGCAGGCTGTGAAGTGAAATTTGCATAAGTATATCAAGCAGGATAGATACTGCCTGATGCAACATAACATGTTGCAGAGTAAAAAACAACAGGATGAAGAAGCCAAGCTGGATGAACAGGGAGGTTGAGGAGATGGTGAGGGAAAAGAGGTCTGCTTTTAGGACCTATGAAAGATCCCTCTGAGAAGAGGCCAGGAAGGTATACATGAGGAAATCCAGAGAGTAGAGTAGAGTAGAATAGTAAGGACAGCCAAGGCATAAAGACAGCAGAGGTTAGCACATGAGGATTAGCGAAGGGGAAATGGATTTCTTCAGGTGTATTAGGGAGATGAGAAAGAGTAAGGATTAGATCGTTAGGATCAAGAATGGTGGAGGATGGGTGGAAATGGAGGCAGAGCAGGCAGAAGTACTCAACAAGTACTTCTGTTCAATGTTTGCCGTGGAGAGAGTGAAGGACCCAAGCTTAATGGAAGGGTGGGTTGGGTGGGGTAGGAGGTTATGGATGGGGAGATCCCAGTGGATAGGGTGATGGAGGGCCTTAAGTCCCTGAGGGTGGATAAGGTGCCAGGGCCAGACAGAGTGCATCCTAGAGTCCTGAGAGAGCTTACAGAGGTCATGGATGGTTTGCTGGCTGACTTATTCAACACCTCCCTGGAAAAAGAATTTACAAAATGAAAAATTAAAAAGGGAAACGTTCTACTTGTCACAATAGATATAAGAAATCTATATACAAGTATACCACATCACCATGATCACACTGGAAAATAAACTAGAAAAACAAACTGAAAAAGTACCACCGACATAATTTCTTTTGAGACTGACATAAATGGTTTTGAAGAATAATTATTTAATGTCTGAAGGAGAACATTTTTTAGCAATAACGGGGACAGCGATGGGGACCACATTAACTCCACTTATGATAATTTATTTGAGGCAGAATTTGAGCAAGAAAATATACGCAGTAATACTAATGAATATATTGATTATTTAGTGTTTTACAGACATTTTATTGATGACATACTAATAATATGGAAAAACGGATAATAAAATCTGAAAAATGTATATAAATATGAATGAATGCAGAGACTATTGGGTTTCACAATGGAATAAAATACTAAATAATTTCCATTTCTGGACTTATTCATTATAAAGAAAAAAAAACAACAGAACAATCACCTATCTGAATAGAAAAGAATCAGATGAAAAATACACTAGTCACCATCCCAAAAGTTATCACCCAAAGAAACTAAGAGAAAGTATTCCCTTCAATCAATATCTTTGAATGAAAAGAAACAGTGACACTGAAGGAAGTAACCTGAGAAACAAGCACACTATGACATAGACATTTTTTGAAGGAGGGTAAGGTAAACAAAAAATTACAAGACACTTTATTAAAGGTAGAGAACATTCCAAGAAAAGATGTGTTACTAGACAAACCTAAACCCAAAACAAAAGGAAAAATTACTTTCTTAACAACATTTTTGGATAATTTGGAAATGACCAAAAATGCAATATTCAAAAATTGGAATTTACTACATAGAAAAAGCATAGGAGCAAAAACATTCCTCGGAAAACCCTGGATAATGGCTAAAATAAAAAAAAACACAACTACACTGAGGAATAAATTAGTAACGAGACAGCACTGGAAAGGACCAGAAAAAACAAACTATATGGCTCAACACCAACACCAAAGAATGTTATAGATGTGGGAAGTCCCTACATTGTGCAATGGAATATGGAAAAGGCAAGTAAAAAGCACTTGCCAGGACATATCCTGGCATATCCTTTGACGGGAGAGATGAACTATAATAGAGACATGCAAGTACCTTATGGGGAGGAAAAGGGTGCAGGAAAACACTATTGTCCAGCTAAAAAGATGTTCCAGGACTAGAGGGCATGGGATGAAGTTGGAGGGAGGGCGATTCAGAGGAAATGTGAGGAAGAATTTCTTCACAGAGAAGGTGGTGGACAAGTGGAACACCCTGCCTGAGGAAGGGACGGGGGGCTGAAACAATCACAGGATTTAAGAATGAATGGGATAGACATAAGGGAATCCTGGAGGTCAGGAGTAAGGGGCAACAAACTTCTAGAAAAACTTAAAGTGATCGTATGAGGTCAAATGGTCAGACTGGGTGGGCCATTGACCATTGTCTGCCAACAATATCTATGTATCTATACCCTAAAAAGTCATGGATTTAACTACATGCCCTACAGACCATGTAGTATATCATATCACATGTCCTTTTGCTTTGTATTATATGGGAAAAACCTAAAAATGCTGAAGATTATACTATCTGAACCCAAGTGCGTTATTAGAAGAAAAGAAGAAAGATCACCCTTAGCCGGACATTTCCAAGATCATCATCACCAAGTCAGTACTACATAGATTATGGGTAGTAAGAGAGTGCACCATCCACTGAGCAGGTGCAATCCAGTGGAGACTGTACTCTCTTCCTTTCAGACCCCAGACTATTGGTATTTCTCCATGGCTTACCCCCCCTCCCGGGTGGAGCCACGGGACCCGGCCAAACCCAATGAAGGACAGCACTCAGTTATCAACTGAGTATCACAGGCAGGTGTGGCAGGACCAGAGGAGTAGGGCATCATCAATGGGCCAGAATTTTGGATGTTTTATTTCCTGGGAGGTGTGGCATGCAATGATACAGTCCACCGATGTGTTGACATACAGAATGCCTTCCCAATGTTTCAGCTCTGGCAGCGGCTCCCCCTGGTCTCTGCCAGGGGTTGATCTTGCACCCCCCCACCAGTGGAGGAGAGCAGGCAAATGGGTGTTCCATCCATGTCCCCCTGGCACCTTCCCTCTGACTCCAAGGTCCGTTCCTGAACCTGGGTCATCAGCATCGCAAGCAGTATTGCTACTGTTGCACCAGAGAGCCAAAGATCATTTGAATTTGATAACAGTACATGCAGAAAGCCAGCATCAACCTAAATAATTGAAAAAGTTATAGAAAATAAGCAGGTCAGTTCCACCTGCATCAATGTTGATTTTTACTACTTAAAATGAATGTACATAAATAATATTAACAATCCATAAAACAGATGTTAATGAAAATAATCTTTAGTTTTTTTTTTATTTTGTTTAAAGCCCATCAGCTCTGAAGAAGGGACCCCATACTTCTTCAAATGTCAGCTACTTTTATATTGAACTATAATTTTTTGCCCGCTGAAACAAAAGAAAAACGTTACAACAAAGAAAAAATCCACAGAAAAAGTGCTGAAGAAAAAGAAAGAGACTATATAGTATTCAGAATTGAGTTGCTTGTATTTATTTGAGGGGGTAGAGCACCTACAGCCAATGCATTGTCTTCATGAACTGGTAATAGGTAGAGATGCAGTGAATATAAATTCCGCTAGCGAAGTGTCCAAATTCGTCTGCCAGAGCAATTTGCAAAATTTTTCCACCTAGGGCTGAATTTCGCCTGGCAAAATTTCATCTTCTGTGGGTGAAATTCTGCCTTCAGTGGCAAAATTCTGCCTTCTGCAATGAAATTTCACCTTCTTAGGGTGAAATTCCACCTCCCATGGGTGAAATTTTGCCACTGAAGGTAGAATTTCACCGCGGAAGGTGGAATTTCATCACAGAAGGTGAAATGTCACCATTCTGCCAGGTGAGATTCCATATTTCGCTCTACGAAATGGGCATGATTACATGGATTACTCCATGGTGCGAATTTTACTCACTTTGCCCATCTCTAGTAATAGGAAGATCCCCCCCCCGGAAAGTATTTGAGGAAATTAAAAAGGAAAAAAAAAGGAACCCATGGAAAGGGTCTTGAAACAATACCAGAGGAAATTACCTGCACGAGGTCCAGTGGTAACATAAGCTGAGGTAGTTGTTTTGCAAGCTGCAAGCCCTTATAGTCAACCCATGCATTAATGTGCCTTAGCATCAATAAATTGGAGGACCCAAATGCCAGACTGGCAATAAAGTCTGCATATTCCTGGAAAAATGTCTCCTCATCCCACAGAGGCCAACAGATGTAGAAAATACTGAACCCATGCCCAACCATTCATGAACTGCAACACATTGAAATGACACAGTATCCACCAATGGGGGTACAGTGAACCTTGGATCTAGGCAGATGGCCACCCCAGCTGCACTCCCACCCACAGTAGGGTGGTGTACCCAGAGTACTCATCTGGAATAGATGCCACTAGCACTGATTTTTCCCAGAGCAGGGCTTTCAGTAAGACTTTTTGATGAGGAGTCTTGGACTTTCTAGAAAAGAAAAATGGAGGTCTGGACTGAAAATCTGGGAGTCCTCATGCAATTTTTGAGGGTCCACATTGAAATGAATGGAACGTGTCTGTAAAGTGCATTTCAGTGTTGTTTATTAATATACCCATGTGTTTTTTTTATATTCCTGAGTCATTATTTTGCTAATAATGCCAAACAGTTTCTTTTTTTTTTTCAGCAGTGTTGTTTTGCAGTCCTTTTATGAAGGAAACAGATGACACAAAAACAAAAGCAGTGAATGATCACATAATTCCAAATAAAGAATTCACCTGTGATGACTGTTGACTGTTGTTCATTCATCTGTTCACTGTCACATTTTAACAATCATGAGAAGAATGTAGTTACAGTTTTGCAATTCTGGTACATTGATTGAATTGGGAATTCTGTTGCTGCAGTTGAGTGCAGTGGCCCGATTTATGTATTTGCCAAACAGCTACAAAGTTTGCCATTAGATTAGGTACAGTCATTAGATGCAAACATTTTTTTTATGACTAACAGTCATTGTTGACAGTCACCTATGTCTCCCAGTCACCTCCTGCCCAAAATACTTCTCCTTCATTCTCTCCAGCACATTGACATTTTAGGTGCAATTATAATCTAACCGCTCCCTGTTTCAGACTCCCAGTACCCACCCACCAGCCAGCTCTAATAAAACATTGCTGAAACCTCCTCCCTCCCAGCTTCCACCCACCAAAGATGACTCAGGCTTAGAAAGATTATGCAATCTAACATGATAGTGCAGTTTGCTTAAGTTATCTTTTTAACCTGGCTTAACTAGACTGGCTCCTTACATCACCTCCTGCCCAAACTTGTTACATACATTCCTAGCACAATCTGGTGCCGGTGCGTGTCATCTGTGTGGCAAATAATTGCAGTTTTTGACCTGGCATAAAAGTGCCTATTGTTTCTCCTACATCCTTCTGCCCACAACTTCTCCTAACACCCTCCTGCCCACAGCTTCTCTCAAACACCATCCTGCCCAAAATGTCTCCCTGCTACTCTCCTGCACAGAATCTTCTTAAATTGTAAGAATACCTGGCTGTACCAGAGACATGGATTTGACTGGGGTGACTAAAAATCACCCACCATCCCACCCACACCCCTTTTAGGTTTGACAGCTGTCACAATCTGCTGTTAAGAAGAAAGTGGCACAATCTGGTGGATATGGAACAACTCAGTCTGCAATGTGTCTGCTTTCTGTGTGTACTTCTCATGGCATACTTCTATGCTGGCAATCTTTTCTAACACCCCTTCTGCCCATTAACTTCTCCTAACACAACTCTCCTGAACATAACACCTCCAACTCTTCTTCTGAACATTTCTTACCCACCCACAACCTACCTTGGCTCAGCAGGTCTCTCAGGTCTGTCTGGTTTAAGAAAGTGACACAATCTAATCTAGTTGGTGACAGGAAATCTGCACAGTCTGCTTTTCTAGTGAACTTCTTTTTTCATGACATTTGATTGCCATTTTTCTGTGCCAATTTCTTAACACCTCCTGCCCATAACTTCTTCTAACAACCTCCTGCCCAAAACTTCTCCTAACATCTCCTGCCCATTAAATGTCTCCTAATACCTCCGGCCCATAACTTCTCCTAACACCCTTCTGCCCATAACTTCTCCTCAACACCCTCCTGCACATGTCTTAATTATGTGTGTGGCAGCTAAAAGAGAACTAGTGCCAGTGTTCATGACTGGATAGCACAATGGGGTGACTAAAAGGCCCCCAATTAGGCCAGCCCAGTGGTGCAGAGGGTTGAGGCACTGGACACCACACCTCATGCCATGCCGGTGACCCAGGTTCAGGAACAAACCCGGGACATTGGGGGTCGGCAGGAGAGGGAGAGAATTGAGCATCCGGAGGACAGCTCTCCTCTCCCCGGAGGGTGGGGGGTGTAGACTCGGCACTTGTCTGGCCTCTGGCGGAAGCCAGAGGCACAACAAGCACACAGAGAGGGCTGGGAGTGAGAACGTCAGCAGGGATGCCTTGACGTCTGGGCGTAGCCACTCGCCTAGAACAAGGAAAAAACACACCGGAGCAGCAAGGGGAAGGAGTGCTGGGTATAGGCCTTAAAGACTGCTGCCTGCCTGACCGCAGGAGGGGACCAGACAAAATCTGATTGATCGGGGTGTACCCACCCCACCTTGTACCCACCTGGGGGACATAGCCACGGCTCCATGGGGGGTCTACCGGGGTTCCAGATAAGGCAGCAAGCGGGGGTAATACCCATAGCGACTCCCGACACAGCAGGTCTCCAATGTCGAGAGGAGAGATAAACTACAATTTCAAAAAAAAAGCTCCCAATCTCCACCCACCCCACCCACAAGTTACCTTGGCACAGCAGATCTCTCAAATCTATCTGGTGTATGGCACAGTCTGGTGGTGCCTTGACATGAATTGTCTGCACCACCGGTACCAGTCTGCTTTTTCTGTTTGAACTTCTTTTTTCATGGCATGCCATGTTTTCAGTGGCACTATCTTCACCTAACACCTCTCCTGCCCATACCCTCTCAACACCCTTCTGCCCATAACACCTCCTAAAACACCCTTCTGCCCATTAACTTCTCCTAAAACCCTCCTGCCCATAATGTCTCCCATAACTTAATCTCCAAGCTATCCCTACTGCACATTTCTTAACTGTTTTGTGTGTGTACTGTTGATGACAATAGAAGCCACTGTTTCAGAGAGACTGTGGAAAAAGCAGACTGGGTTAGGCAACTACATTGACAATAATATTGACTACCCCCCCACTAAAAAAAATACATAGCAATTGCATTGGGGTCATATTTATAGTTTACACCACCCCACCCAATCATCTGAACTTGTTAGACTGTGATCCTCCCCTACCAAAAACAAAACATGATATTACATTTAGCAGAATGGTGATATTAATGGCTAGCCACCCACCACCCACCAACCCATGGAAAACTGAAATCCTGATCTGTTCTCCCAGACGAGACCACCACCAAAAGTAGCATTGGCCTTAAGTTGGGACTTAAAATTGTATTCTCCCCCTACCCCACCCTTGTTGCAACAAAACATGTTGATACTTATCTTATTCTACTCCTGTGCCCAAGTTCCTCTATCATCCATCCTCTGGGTCATTGTCAGTCATTTGAGAATTGTCTGAAACTGAAAAAAACACAATTAAAGTCAATCATTATAATATTATAACATTTTAAATAATTATTTTCTGTACAGTCTTATGGCCTTAAATTTCTTAAGTGCTGGATGAGGGCCATAGTCTTCAGGTTCAGCTCCTTCTTGGTCAATCTGCACCAGTTTGCTCACAGTGTCAGCCTTCCGGGAACATCTACCTTTTGTTCTTATTTTGTACAAAAAATCCTCTTTCACATGCCACTGATGTAACAGGTGACACAAGTAAAATGTTGGCCATTATGACAAAATCTGCAAATACATCTGAATAGTTCTCAATTAAGTCTTGGCAGACACTACTGAACAAAGTCAGTCCTTTTTTAGATTCCAGAACAAGTTTGAATTGTCCATAATCTTTCTCAGCCCTGTCTTGGTCAATAAGTGCTGGCAGTGTTTCTTCTTTGAAGGTTGTTTCTTGGAAAAAGTACAAACATCCTTGAGTTCCTGCAGTCCATGGTCCATTATGTTGGAATCATCTGGGAGACACTTTGTATTTAGAAAAACATTTAAGTTATGCAGCAGCTGCATTGAAGTTGTCTCAAATCTTGTGTGAATGTTTTCAATGAGTTGCATCAGATATTCCTGAGATGCTGTCTGGAACTGCATTTGCAGTGCTGGCTTGTCATTCACTTTTTGATTCTGCCACATGCCAGGATGTTGGTCAAGTTCCTGAAATGTCTTTTGTAGCTCTACCCCATTCTGCTCTTTAAAGTGTTGCAGTCTAGTAACTGTGATGTTTATCATGCTGCTGGCCAGCGCAATATCAACACTGTCCCATTGCATGACTAAAGACAGTTTATTCACCACATCTAAGACATCCATGAAAAAAGAAGTGCAAAAGATAAAGCAGACTGATTTCAGTTTTGTGTGAAGGTCCTTTGCTTCTGCCAGACCTTTTGTTGCAACATCATGCTCTAGGGCTTGTAAAAGTACAGGGTATGATTTGTGAATTGCTTAAATTGCAACATACAATGACAGCTACTGAAAACTTGTACGTTCTTTTAGGGACAGATATCTGATGTTGTCATCATTGAGTGTTTCCTGGATGAAACGCAAGGCATTGTATCATACTGCAGAGTTGCTGTAATATCTGTACACAATTGTGATGGTTACTTGATATTCATTGAATATGTGGTTATCCCAACATTATTGACCTACTGCCAGTGCCAGTCTGAGGGCAACACAATGGATTGAATCAGCCTTGGGTTAAATTGCTGTCATAACTTTGCACTCATCCCATTGTACATTGCAGTCATGACGTTGTCATTCTCACTTGCTAGCATGTTGATCTTGATAGGGTCAACTGCATCAGCAGAACACACACTTAAAAGTTCTCCCACAATTGTGTCTGCCTTCCCTTCAGGTATTGCAATACAGTCAATGAAATGAATTTTGGCCAGTGCATTGTGTATGCACTTCACATGAATGTTCATCTTTTTGTGAATGGCTACATCAGTGGTTTCATCCAGTATTATCTCACAGAACTGAGAAACTACTAAGTGAACTTTGATTTCTTCTTGTAGGACTTTGTTTATGGAGTCAAGCATGTCATATCTTGCATCCCAACCAGAGTAGATATTGCCGCTGTCTTGAAAGGCTGGACAGCCATTTTGTTTCTGTGGATATAAAACACCACCATTAGTGTCAGTCCACAAGCAACAGCTGCCCTGTGCCCTGGTCCAAAGGATTCCATTACTCACCTGTAGAGCAATCAGTGTTTCAAACTGGTTGAGTGATTGCCCTTGTTTGGTAAGGTAGTACACTGTCATTAACTGAGCAACTTTACTGTAATCCTTTGCCTCAAGACCCAATATCTGCTTCTCAAATGCCAGCGGCAGAGACAGTTTTTCTGCTATTTTCTTTCCAGTGAGCACCAGCAAATGTTCTCTGTTTCTTTCATGTCTGTAGAAAGCAGACACTTGCAGATTGGTTGTGCCAGTTGTGGCAAATGGATTGTTTTTGCAACCTTTTTTACATAAAAACTGTGCTTCCCAACAATATTCCCCTCTACTTCCTCCTTTAGAAACCATGGAAATAACTGTGTCCAGCTGTTCCTCCACAACCTTAATTTCTTGTTTCTTTTAGCAGATGCAGTCTGTTCAGACTGATTATTTTCAGTTTCAACATTCACAATGTCAACAGTCTGCTGAGATGTGCTTAAGTCACACACAGAGGATGATGTTGTTGTTTGTTCCTCATCCTTTGGTGTGGAGGATTCTCCGCCATCAAAATAATCAGTAAGGCTTTGATGAGACATGCTGTGTGCCACTCACAAGGCTTCCCCCACCGAGCTTATTCACTCTCCTCCTCCTTTCCTGGCTGCAATGCACTCTATTGACTTAGCCCTGCACAAAAGCACAAAAAGAAACAGCGAACCATAAGCTTACTAAACCGTCAGCCAGAAATAGTCACGATGGCTTAACTGCATAAAATAATTGTAATTTGAAAAATTACCCTTGTTTCCATGATAAGAACACAGGTGCCTCCAGTGAATGTGTGCAGCCTGCTGGCTGCACAAATACACCCATGCCTCCTTCTTCTCCTCGAGTGACTGGGGTGTACTGTTTTTTTTTTTTTTTAATTTAAACACATTTTCTTTTCTTTGCTCTTTCTCTCCCTGCCACATTTCTCCATTGATGCCTTTCTAAAATGGCTCCTCAGAGCCTGACTCGGTCCTCCAGCTCTCTTCCCCGGATGCACCAAGGGGGGAACGGATAAGCCCCCCTCATGAATAAAGCCTTTCCTCCTCATTTTCCCCCTCCCCATCTCTACTGGTGGCATGCACCACTCTCCAAGATACTGAAACCACCAGGCAGCAAAGGGAAGGGAAGGGGAAAAAATGACAAAATTGCACATTTCACACATGCACAGTATACAGCCAACTAAGGACTCCTGGGACTGTACTGCTTGAGAGTCTTGGGGCCTCTCAGAGCTGGTGAGTGAGAATCTGAAAGCACAAAATGTGCATAAAGGATGCAGCTTCCCATGTACCCGAGAGCTCTGCTGGAGTCATGCCTCAGTGATGCACACTTGGTCAGCAGAAACAGCACATGTCCCCATAAAATCTTACATTCATTTTATGCAGGAACAAATTCTCTGTGGAAGCACCGGAGGGTGCAAAACAAGACTTTTTCTGGAAACTGCATAGAGCATTGGCTTGTGCTGCTAATGAATTAATTTCTAACAAGAAGCAGCCTGCGTGCCTTACAAACATACGAACATACGAAATTTGCCAGCAGATAAAGGCCTAGAGGTCTATCAAGTCTGCTCGAATGTGCAGCTAGCACCCCTTATTCTGCAGCTCCCCCTCCCTTCCACCCTTTCCCTTTATTAACCCTCCCCCTTGTCCTGTCCCATCCTCGTTTGAAGCAGTGCACTGTTCTACTGCATACCACTTCAGCAGGTAATGCATTCCACCCAGCCACCACCCTCTCTGTAAAAAAGTGTCTCCTCATCTCCCTCCTGAACCTTCCTCACTCCAGTCTCATATCATGGCCCCTGGTGGCCCTCCCCTCCCTTACTTTGAACAGCCCCTCTGTACCTGTCTTGTTTATTCCTTTCATGTATTTAAAGGTTTCAATCATGTCACCCTGTCTCTCCTCTCCTCCAGTGAGTACATGTTCAACTCCTTCAACCTCCTCTCGTATGATAAGTCCCCCAGCCCCTTGATCATCTTTGTCACTCTGCGCTGCACCCCCTCCAGTAACTTAATGTCCCTCTTCAGATACAGATGCCAGTACTGCATGCAGTACTCCAGGTGTGGTCTAACTAATGACCTATACAGTGGCAGAATCACCTCCTCCTTCCTCGAGGATATACCCCTTGCAATACAACCCAGCATTTTGTTGGCCTTTGCAGCTGCCTTCCTACATTGTGCTGAGTTGTTCACCGACCCTGTAATGAGCACACCCAGATCCTTCTCCTCCTCTGTCTGGGCTAACTGCACTCCCCCTAGCTGGTAACTCCTCCTTGGGTTCTTCATCCCAAAATGCAGCACCTAGCACTTTTTGGCATTAAAGCCCAGTTGACAGGTGTCTGACCAGGTTTCAAACTTTGCCAGATCATCCTGCAACCCCTGCCATCCCCCTAGGTCATCCACCACCGCGCCTACCTTGGTATCATCAGCAAACAGACTGATCTTGCTCTTCATGTCCCATGATATGTCTGCAATGAATATCCCAAACAACACTGGTCCCTACACCGAGCCCTGTGGAAGACTGATCATCACTGCCCTTGGGTGTGAGAGCTCCCCACCCACCACCACCCTCTGTTGCCTTCCCTGCAGCCAGTTTCCTACCCATCTCACCAGCTTTGCACCTGCCCCTGTGCCTACTAACTTCCTTCCCAGCCTTCCATGTGGCACTGAGTTGAATGCCTTACTGAAGTCCAGATACAGGACATCCACTGCATGGCCCCTGTCCAGTTGCCTAGTTACCCAGTCATAGAACTCGACCAGGTTGGTTTGGCAGGATCTGCCACATATGAAGCCATGCTGTCTGCTGTCCTGTAGTCCTTTGGCCTCTAGAAGGGCCACCAGCCTCTCCTTCAGGATAGTCTCCATTAGCATGCATTAAGATGTCCAACATTTTTTGGGGGGCAGAGAACAGGACTGCATGGGAGAGAATCCTAGGTTTCTCATATGACAATCCAATGAGGTGCACAGTCATTGAGCCAGCGATGCCTGTAATTATTTAACTCACTTGGTTGGTCACCCATGGCAACGGCATTACTTTGACCACATGCAAAATGCTACTTTGGTCACCAACTGTGCGATCTTCTCCTTAGGCTGACCGATACTCAGCAGCAGTGCAGTTCCCAAGCAAGCCATTCCCCCTTTACAATGTATTGCATTTCTGCAATTATGTGACAACTGCAAAAATCTACAATTGACCAAGTAAATAACCGTGCATAACCCTGTACTGTTACTTTAATACTGTTTGTGTATTTTTTACAGTATGTATATTTTTTACTTGGATCTGACGTGTAGCCTTTGCAAAAGAGTCTGACTCAAAGGATTGTAAATTTGATTCTATTCAATAAATAAAAAGAAATAAAATAAAGAGTACATCTACCCTATTCCTTAAACATATTCTCCAATTAAGTGATCTTTCTATAGATCTTCTAGAAACTTTCTTACTAAAAAAAAAAAAAAATCTTAAAAAGGATCCATTAATACTGTAAAAGAAGACCATGGTAATAATCCTTATATGAGGAGTGGTGAGTGTGCTTAGACTTTGGAATCAGTACAAATTTTATTTGAGCTGCACCACCTTCCCAATGCTGGTTTCTCTATTTTTGAACACATTAATAAAAATCTCAAAATCGTAGTGCCACAATTAGAGCACACTGCTCTTCATTTTTAAGTCAGCTTCAGGTAGAATTCATGGGGAAGAACAGCCACACCAGATGGCATGTCCAAAAATGCATTCCAACCAATGGATTTGTTTGGCAGAATGACAACAACAACAACAATAACAAAAAATAACCCTCCTAAACTAGGGCTAGAGCAGGAGGGCACTCTCACCAGCCTAAACATAGTCCAGGGTGAAGGGTGGGCCTGCTTTTACTAGATAAAAAGGCTTCACCATGACAAACCTGATGAGGTTGTTTATGAGGATGTCCAGGAGCCTATTTTCAGTGAGCTAGTCAGTGAAGGATGAGTGGAATTTGCAAAATCCAGGTTGCTTGAAAATCCCAACTCCTAATAGTTTTATGTTGCACAGGAATAGCAACATCATATGAAAATCATTTTACTCTAAATAATGTCCACAGGAAGAGTCTGCCTTAATTAGAGCCACACCACATGAGGCACAGCTCAAGATAGAACAAATTCTGGCAGAGCCACTATGGCTGCAAATGCTTTAATTAGATAAGGATGTTTCATGGGCTTAAACATAAACATGAATTGCATTTAGTAAGGCCTATGATACCATTCCACACATGACTTGTGAACAAGCAAGGCAGCCTGAGAGTGGGTCACAGGGTTGTAAACTGAGTTAGGAACTGGCTTAATGATAGAAGATAGAGTCATGATAAATGGTGCTCAATGTAAGGAAAGGAGTGTGACCAGAAGGGTGCCACAGGGATCAGTCCTGGGTCCAGTCCTGTTTAATGTCTTCATAAGTCAAACTGTGGAGGGGCTGGAGGGGAAAGGGCACCTCTTTGCGAGTGACACCAAGATTTGTAACAGGGATGATACTTTGGGAAGGGTGGAAAAAATAAGGAGGGACCTAGGTAAACTGGAAGAATGGACTGAAGTGTGGCAGCTGAGATTTAATTCAAAAAACTGCAAATCATGAATTTGGGTTGCAGAAACCCAGAAGATGATTACAGGAGGGGGTTGGGGGAAGAAACTGATGGTAACTAAACTGGAAAGGGATTTGGGGGTAATCTTACTGGATGACCTATAGGTGACTAAACAATGTACCAAGGCTGTGGGGAGAGGCAGTGGGATGTTGGGGTGCATAGGGAGAGGTATCACCAGCAGAAGGAAGGAGGTGGTGATCCCACTGTGCAGATCACTGGTGAGGCCTCATTTGGAATTTGGTGTCTAGTTATGGAGGCCGCATCTCCATGAGGTTGTAGACAGAGTGAAGGCAGTAAAGAAGGGCAACAAAGATTGTACAGGGCCAGCACTAAAAGTCATATGATGAGAGACTGGAGACCTCAATATATATACCCAGGAGAAGAGGAGAGATGGGGTGATATGATAGAAACCTTCAAATATCTAAAAGGCATACATAGGGTGCTGGAAGATAGCATCTTTCAGAAAAGGAGATGTCCAGGATGAGGGGGCATGACATGAGGTTGGAAGGGGTAGTCTAAGGGGTACCATGAGGAAGTATTTCTTCACAGAAAGGGTGGTGGAACCTCTAGAGACTTCACAAGTCAGTTTCATTATGAAAGAGAAAAAAATTGATGCATTTCACATAATATTATTAATCATTATAAAAATACAGGATGAGCAACTTTATGCACAACCAATGTGTTGTCACCTCAGGATTCTGATTCCCATGGACCTCTCAAGCTTCCCTGTCCTGGTCAGAGGGAATCAGAACCTCTCTGTGGCAGAAGACTCTGGTTGTGCATAATTGCCCAACCAGTATTCTCTATATTTAGTGCTGCACTAAGGATTTCGAAGTAATAAACCTGTGTCATACAATTGCTTTAAAATATACCACAAAACTGGTCTATTCAATTCAAATTTGTTAAGATAAGGAGCAAAGTTTTTCAAAGAAACCAAAGGAACAACAACCTTATAAGTCAGGAGGTAATGTCTTATAAATTCTTTTCTATGTAGGTGTGAAAGACTACCCAGTTGTCAGCTGCCAGCAATATCAAATTTTGACATCTCTGCCACAAAGCAATAAACATACAAGCATAGAAACATAGACTTTGACAGCAGATAAGGACCGTTTGGCCCAACTAGTTTGCTCATTTCATTACCTACAGGATCAGCTGCAGATCCTAGTTAACCAACAGCCTATTTCTTCTTACTCCCCACAAAAATTTTCCTTATGTCATGAGGTTTAGACTTCCTGACACATTCTTGAATTCTCCCACAGTTTTAGACCACACAACCTGCTCAGGAAGGCAGTTCTATGAGTCCAATAATTTCTTACATTGCCCCTGAACTGCCCCCATCTTCAAATTGTGTCCCCTTGTTCTTGCACATCTCTTTTTTTGAAAGATGCTACCCTCTAGGACTTTGTTGATTCCACTGAGGTACTTAAGAGTTTCTATCATGTCCCCCCTCTCCCTCCTTTCCTCAAGGGTATATATATTAAGCTCCTTTAGTCTCTCCTCATATGGCTTCTCTTGCAGACCCTGCACCATTTTAGTTGTCCTCCTCTGGACTGTCTCTATCCTGTCTATCTCCTTGTGGAGATGAGGTCTCCAGAACTGGATGTAGTACTCCAGATGGGGTTTCACCAACTGCCTGTACAGAGTGATAACAACTTCCTGTTTTCTGCTGGTGATGTCTCTCCCTATAATCCCAGTATCCCCCCAGCCCTCCCTACTGCCTTCTCACATTGAAACATAGAAACATAGAAACATAGAAACATAGAAACATAGAAGTTGACGGCAGATAAGGACTGCAAGGCCCATCCAGTCTGCCCATTTCTTTTTCTACCTTATAAATGTGCCATCGGCCTTTGCTCTGTCAGTGACCTATCTATTCATAGTCATTTGTATTGCTCCCTTATGCCTATCCCATGCCTGTTTGAAGCCCTGCACTGTATTCATAGCCACCACTTCTTGTGGTAAGCCATTCCATGCATCTACCACCCTTTCTGTGAAAAAGAATTTCCTCACATTCCCTTAATCGGCCTCCCTCTAATCTCATGCTGTGTCCTCTTGTCCTGCTATTTTTCTTATATTTAAACATGTTAGACTCTTTTCACCTTGTTTATGCCCTTAAGGTGTTTAAATGTCTCGATCATATCACCTCTCTCCCTCCTTTGCTCAAGGGTATACATATTGAGCTCCGTTAATCTGTCCTTATATGTCTTCTGATGCAGTCCCTGCACCATTTTGGTTGCCCTTCTCTGGACTGCCTCAATTTGGTTAATGTCCTTGTGAAGGTGTGGCCTCCAATACTGCACGCAGTACTCCAGATGGGGCCTAACCAATGTCTTGTACAGAGGGATTATTACCTCCCTCTTACGACTTGTGATACCCCTACTAATACACCCTAACACCCCCCTAGCCTTACCTACTGCTTTAGAGCCTAACACCCCCCTAGCCTTACCTACTGCTTTAGAGACTGCATTGCTTGATAACCTTAAGGTCATCTGATATGATTACCCCAGGTCCTTTTCCATTTTTGTTGTTGTTACTACCCCCCCCCCATTGTGTAATCTTCCCCTGGGTTTTTGTTTCCCAGGTGCATTATTCTGCACTTCTTTGCATTGAATCCAAGCTGCCATACTTCTAACCATTCCTCCAAACTTGCAAAGTCCCTTCTCATCCTTTCCACACCTCCTTTTGTATCAACACTGTTGCAGATCTTTGTGTCATCTGCAAAGAGGCATACTTTTCCTTCCAGTCCCTCTGCAGTGTCACTTATAAAGACATTAAAAAGGACTGGACCCAGTACTGAACCCTGCGATACACCACTAGTAACACCTCTTTCTTCAAACTGGACTCCATTTACAATTACCTTCTGTGTCCTGTTGTCTAGCCAATGTTTTACCCAGGCTACTAACCTGAGACCCACTCCAAGGCTGGTTAATTTGACTATTAATCTTTTGTGTGGGACTGTGTCAAATGCCTTACTAAAGTCTAGGTAGGCCATGTCCTCAGCCCCTCAGTGGTCTACTACTTTGGTCACCCAGTCAAAAAAATCTATTAGATTCATCTGACATGACCTTTCTGCTGCGAACCCATGCTGCCTTGGGTCCTGTGCCCCACTGACCTCTAGGTACTAAACAATTCTTTCCTTCAGAAGTTATTCCATCAATTTCCTTGCCACAGAGATCAAACTGACAGGTCTGTAGTTTCCTGCCTCTGTCTTGGTCCCACTTTTGTGAAGGGGAATCACATCTGACTTCCTCCAGTCCTCAGGTACCACACCATCCTAACATGATTTGTTAAAAAGGGTAGTCAGTGGTTCCACTAGTTCTCCCCTTAATTCCTTTAGAATTCTGGGATGAATTCCATCAGGTCCCACTGCTTTGTCCACCTTCAGTTTTAGGAGTTCTTTCAGAACCCTTTCTTTTGTGAAAGGACTGGGATCGACTGTATCCAGAGTGCTTCTGTTAATTGGATTAGGCACCTCCCCCTCCTCCTCTTTTGTGAACACTGAGCAGAAATATTCATTCAGTATCCCTGCTTTTTCACTGTCCCTTTCTGCCCACCCATCGTCCATTCTATTCAGCCTCACTATCCATCCCTTTGCCTTTCTATGCTCCCTGATGTACCTATAAAAGGTTTTATCCCTCTTCTTAACTGAGTTGGCCATCTTTTCCTCAGTTTGGGCCTTTGCAATTCTGACTTCCTTCCCTGCTTCCTTCTGCCTTAACTGGTACAGCTCTCTGTCCTGCTCCTTCTGTGGTTCCTTATGCTTCCTGAATGCTATCGTTTTCTCCCTGACCTTCCCCAGCACCTGTTTTGAGAACCATACTGTCTTTTTCTTTCATTTTGCTTTGTTTATTTGTTTCACACAAAGGCTTGTTACCTCTGTGATGGTAGTTTTGATGTTTCCACACTGATGCTCCACCACTCCTTCTAGCCTGTTTGCTAGTGCTTTTCTAAGGCACTCTCCCATCTTGCCAAAGTCAGCCCTCCTGAAGTCCAGTACCCTCACTTTTATATGGCTTGACTCTGTAGCTGAGTTTATTGTGAATCACACTGTTTGGTGGTCACTTGTTTTTAGATGGCTACTCACTTCTAGATCTGATATCCTCTCACTGTCCCCATTTGAGAGTATGAGGTCTAAGATTGCTCCCTCATGAGTGGGTTCCAAAACTAGCTGTATGAGGCATGCCACCTATGAGGCATTGAGAATGGCCCTGCTCTTGGATGTGGCTGCAACAAAGATGCTCCAGTTAACATCTGGCATATTCAGGTCTCCTATCAACAGTATCTCCCCTTTCTCTGCCATCCTAAGAATGCCTTCTATCATTTTCTTGTCCATTCCTTCCCCCTGACATGGAGGACAGTATACAACCAATGTGCAGATTGTGGTGCCATTTCCACTCTCTAAGGTGACCCACAGTGCCTCCTCTCCTCCTGTTTACTCTTTTGTTCAGTTGCTTTTATCCCTTCCCTTACATAGAGAGCTCCTCCTCCCCCTTTTCTCCCCTCCTTGTCTATCCTGTAGGTTGTGTACCCTGGTATGTTAACATCCCAGTCATGGTTCTCTGTGTACCATGTTTCTGTGATTGCTATGATATCCAGGCATCCATCTTCCATCAAGGCCACCAGTTCACGGAGCTTGTTGCCCAGACTATGGGCATTGGTACTCATTACCCTCCATTTCCTGGTGGCCTTACCCCTTTTTGCCCCATCCCTATTCCTATTGCCTTTGTCACTTTCTCCATTTACCCCTGCCCGTCTCCCTATTGACATCTCTATCTTGATGTTTACCTCACTTACTAACCTGATTTTGTTGGGGTGCTAGGATTTCCCTGCTCCTTTCCAGTGCCTTTCGCCTTGGCTCATTTAAATGCTTGACAAAGAAGCATTTAAACCTATCACCTAGGATCCTAGTTCCCCTCCTGGACAGATGCAGACCATTACACCATCAGAGGCCTGCATCACTCCATATGGATCCCCAGTCATCACTGAAGCCAAATCCCTGAGCTCTGCACCAGTTTTTCAACCACTGATTAAATCCCATGGTGTGGAGCACCCTAGCCTCACCTACGCCATGGAAAGGCAGCACCTCCAAGAAGGATACCATGTATGCTACTTGTCTAAGGCCCCTCCCCAACTCCACAAACTCTTCCTACACTGCTCTGATCCCTTTCTTAGCCAGGTCATTTGTCCCAATGTGGATAATGGCATCATGCTCCCTCCCCCCCCTGTGCAGCTGCTCCGGTGATCCTGAGGATTCATTCCCTGTCTCTCCAAGCCATGGCACCTTACCTCCCTCTCCCCTTCCTCCCCCAGTTCTACCTTCCTAACAATGGAGTCCCCCACCAGGAGTTGTTTCCTTCCCCTGTGGTGTCCCATGCCACCCTCCTGTGGGTCTCCTTTGTGGAGGTTCCCAGCATCTTCCTTGGTCTCCAATGTGGATACCTCCATAGAGGAACCACACTTTGCAAGAAAGGCATATGAACTGTGGAGAAGTACAACTGGAGGGATGCATTTCTGTTCCACCACCCTCACCCTCCCTGAGCCCACTGTGGTCCAACCGCTCTTCTTTCTTGGCAACCTCTGAGGCAACGGCAGTGGCCCTGGTGGTCTCTGGATGGGAGAGGAGGTCCCACAAATCCTGGCCAACTCAGCCTGGATCTAAGCAACCTCCTCCCTCAGCCCAGAGAGGTGCCTGCATATGGGACAACACCACATCCTCCAGAACTTCTCCTGGAAGACTGCATCATAGTCACTGCACTGCACCACTCCCATCATGTCTTATTTCTGGCCCCTTCACTGTTGTATGGAATACTTACTCTTTCCTCTGTTTATTTATTTTTTATTTATTCATTTAGGAAGACATTTCACAAAACCTTGAGACAGACATTGATGCCAGAGTTTAGTTAGCTATATGCTGCCCAGCACGGTTTTATCAATTGCAGAATCAGTTTCAGTCTCATGGTTCTATGAAATGGCTATTGCCTTGATTTAAAATAAGACTGATTTAGACAAGGATATGCCTGGGCAGCTGACATCTAAAGATAAGCCCAATGCCTCATCCCCTTTGTACCTATGCTTCACTCTAGAAACTGAGTATTTTAATAACTTATTTTAATTCTTTACTTCTGACCAGTTGTATAATCACAGTAATTCACTGCACAGTGTGGAGTGCATCAGGACTTATGAATGCCTGGCTTTGTTAGTCACTTGCCAGATGTGGGTAAATCCCAACCCAACCCACACCTTGTGGTGGATTATTAAAGGAAAACTGCATTTTAAAACAGGAAAGTATACGTATTATTACATTGTTTGTGTCCTCACTTCATCTGAGTGATTTGTTTTCTTCTCAGACTCTGACAGGATTTTTTTCTAACATTCCCTGGCTGGTTTATGGCCCCGGGGAGCTGCCATTCAGGTTTCTTTTATTGCATCTTATCCCAGAGAATCTTCCCATAGTGCCCTTTGCTCTGATGTCTAATAGCCCCTGCAGGAGACCAGTGTCTTGTTACATGGTATTTATTACAGCTCAGCCACAGCAGAGAAAAAACAGCAGCCAGCAGTCACATTGCTAGTCTTTGGGTAAGTGTAATACATTTCCTAAATATTGGTACCTTATCCAGCTGTGTGCTGCTTCTGGTAGTGTGTGTGTGTGTATGTGTATGTGTGTGTGTGTGTGTGTGTGTGTGTGTGTGTGTTTGTGTGTTGATTCAGTTGCTTGCATCTTTCATAAAAGACAGTGTTTGTAGACAAATGTAATCATTTTGAAGATTGACCATCCAATGGCTAACAAAGGAATTCACACCTCTGGATGAGTGGGGAGGGGATACCAACATAGTAGGAGTTTCACCGTTTGAAAAAGGTAGTAAATTAAGCACTGAAAGTTAACAAAGAAAGAAAAGGTCCATAAAACACTGTGGAGGAGGTTTCAACTTGCAAAAAAAGGCAGTACTGGGGAGGGTTCAGTTGTTGGAGGAGGTTTCAACTTGCAAAAAAAGGCAGTACTGGGGAGGGTTCAATTGTTGTAGGAGGTTTCAGCTTGCCAAAAAAGGCAGTACTGGGGAGGGCTCAATTATTGGAGGAGGTTTCAACTTGCAAAAACAGACAGTACTGGGGAGGGCTCAATTAACTTCTTAACCCAGAGGAAAAAAAGTGCTCTCAAGCTCACATATACACACAGGCAACGTAGTAATGAGGCTTCAGTGGAGGAGACTATTTTTAACACTCTATCATGTTGTTTGGAAGGTAATTTACGTAGGGATTCCTTTTTTCAAAGTAAAACGTCTGCAAGGCTATGCCCACTGCTGCTGTAAAAATGGGTTTCAACCCATTGGAGTCTTGGTTTATGAGTCATTCCACTATAAAACTGATTCTCTGTTGTCCCCCATGACAGATCAATGTGAGCTTTAACATCTAACCAATAATGACCAACAGTGGCAAGAACTTAATCCAGCATGTGAACCTCAAAAATTACCATTAAAAGAAGATGAGCAAAATGGTGATTTGATACCTTTTATATGACCAACAAATAATTTTTTTACAAAATATTTAAGCTTTCAGACTACACAGAGTCCTTTATCTGAATCATGGCAGTTAAGGAATGATAACACTTGAAAAGCTCAGAACAGAATTAGTAAAACCCTTCACATCTGGACATGGGCATCTTAGCTGTTAATAAGATTTAAGGCATAGGCTGATACCAGGGAAAAGGCCAGTCCTAGGGAACTTAAATAGGTGTAACTTACAAATTCTAGCAAAATGGAATGCAAGTGACAGCAGAATTCTGAAGAAAAACCAATAAAGAGAGAGAGCTTGTGTGTGGGTATATGTGTGGGTGTGTGTGTGTGCACTTCCATGCATGCATGCTTGTGTGTGTGTGTGTGTGTGTGTGTGTGTGTGTGTGTGTGTGTGTGTGTTTGGTCAGCACAGCAGCATGTCTGTGTGTATGATGCTGAGAAGAAAACACATGTGGGAGTTCAGATAATGTAATGGGTCACAAAACCAAATTCCATATTCATACCACACTCAGATTTGTTTTTTTAGTAATTAAGTATGCTTTATTAAGAGTGTTAACAAAGCGCATGCATAACTAAACATTGTGACACAATATAATGTATAATACACAAGATTAACACATAAAACCACATTTAGATTTGGAAACATGACAGTTAAGGAATGATAACACTTGAAAAGCTCAGTAATGAACAACTGTGACTGGGACTCAATCCAGAGTTTGAGCTTCAAAAATTACCATTAAGAGAAGACAGATTGTCATAGATGGATTCACCATATAACGAAATGTTAGACATGCTAGAAAAGAGATACAAGGCAGATCTCAATATCTCACTCTAGCACATATAAAACTAAAACTGTGCATCCCTAAAAAATACAGTTCCAGCTACTCCAACAACATTAATAAAACACCTACAAATACTACTCCCTCACAAAATTAAAACAGCACAACTATCACGCTTGCCTACAACATAGCTAAATTACCACACACCTTCCATCTCCAGTTAATTATTCAGTTCTAAAACAAAAAGAGTTGTCCTCTAAAACAGGGTAGTTAGCAAGAAAACAGGGTAGTTAGCAATGTCCCTAGAGAAATAAAACCACTCTAATAAGAGTCTCTGGTGGTGTAATAACCCACAGGGTCCCCTAATCTGTGGTTTTCTAAGAAGTCTGGTTCATATAGTATCCAACATCTAATAAATTGACTTACTATAGATCCAACAACAGTTCCATTTCAGCTGTGGTAGAAAACAAAGAGACCCACAACAGAGTAACAGAAGCAGAAGATGTCCCCTTAAAATCCTTCAGTCATCATAAGCAGGAACAAATCAATACAATGCCGAAATCCTAAACCCACAATTAGAACACACTGCTTATCACTTCCAAGTCTGTTACAAGTAGAATTCATGGAGAAGAATAGCCATGTTGGACATCATTTGCACAGGTGCACTCAAACCAATTGATTGATTTGACAGAATGACAAAAAAACCCTCCTAAAATAGGGCAAGAGTAGGAGGGAAGTCTCAAAGCCCTCAACACATTTCAGACTGAAGGGTGGCCCTGCTTCCACCAGATAGAATACATTGACCAGGACACACCTGATAGAGTAGTTTATAAAAAGCCAACGAGCCAATTCTCAGTGAGGTACAGTAGTCAGTGAGGGATACAAGGAATTTGCATAGTTCAGGTTGCTTGAAAATCTCAACTCCTAATAGTTTTACATTGCACAGGAATAACGACTTCATATCGAAGTCCTGTGTACTCTGACTAATGTAAACAGGAAGTGGCTGCCTTATTTATTTATTTAGTTTTTGGTTATTGGTTGGGTGTGCCAGCAAATGGAATGATTATTTTCAGACATGACTCGTGAGGTTACAAATGAGGCAGTACGGCAAAAAATACAAAGTGGGATCACAAATAGCAGGATACAGCCTTTGACAGTGAAACATGTTACACATATTGGATGGGCCCGACAACCATAAAACATAGCTGCACAACATGAAGCACTGGTCAAGACAGAAAGATGGGTTTTAACCCATGGAAGTCTTGGTTAATGAGTCAGTCCACCACAAAACTGATTGTCTGTGGTCCTCTAGTTGAACAATATCAGATATAACTTCAACCAGTAATGAGCAACAATGACTTGGATCCAGTCTACAGTGTGATCTTCAAAAATTACCATTAAAATAAGATGGATTTTCACAGATGGATATGCCATACAACAGAATACTAGCAAAGCTAAAAATGGATAAAAGACAGCTCAGGCAACAACGAAAGGCAGCTCAGACACAAACAAAACTCAGAGCTGTTAACTTTTCAAAGAAGGGGATTGGTGAGGACTGGTCACTTTTTAGAGTGGTCTGTAGTGAAACCCTTCCTACAACTGCAGAGGGACTATAGGTTGCCCTAGAAGAACTTCTATTGCTACCTCCGGGTCAGACATTATTTGACTACACTGTCTCAAAAGATGCTGTTATGGGACTTTGCCATACATTACCTGCAGGGGATTTGTGCAATGGAAAGTGAGTGGAGGGAGGGGGAGATGACAAACTTATTTCCAGAGTTTATCTATCCTGGAAAGAAAGCAATCTTCATCTCAGAAAAGTATTCAAGTGTGAGTCAGAGATGGGGCACACCTCACCTAGTAAAGTGAGGGACCAGATATGGGACCAATCTAATAAAACTACAGTATCCCTAACATTGCCTGAGCTTAGATGGCAACTAATATCTAGATTTTTCAAAACCCATGATAATTTATAGTTATGGTAGTCATCATTCCAACAAATGCTAGGGAGGGTGTGGGCTGGTGGGAAATCACAAGCACATCCTTGGGCACAGCCCCAAGCAACATGGTTTCTGGAAGGCTGTAAGATTTTAGGTACATTCCTAACTTCTGCTAGACTTTGATATTGGGAAGGCTCCCTGAAAGGATTTGGAGTGCAAGAAATAAGTATTTATTCAATATTCTGATAGCTAAAGCTATAACCCAGAAATGGTTATCCGATTCAGTGCCAAATGAAACACATTGACTGGCCTGTTGTCAAATTAAGCAGATGGAAAGGATAACATCCCTCCTGCATTTGCAAAAAGACAAATACACAGCTTGGTGGTTTCCTTATGCAATCATACATGTGCATGTTCTGTGCGGTTTAGGTCCCTTTTGGTCACATAAGTAAATGGTTAATTCCCCAGACAAGATCGATATCGGTTTACACAACTTCGCATTCTACATGACATATTTTACACTCCTCCAAAATTGCACAGGATGGTGAGAGGAGCCTCTTCAGAGTGCTCCCACTGTGGATTTGGGGTGAGTTCACCAAAGCATATTTCATGGGATTGTCCCAAAGTGACTCCTTTTTGGTCTTCCATCCATAATTTTCTTGATCCCAGGTTGTGCTTAGATTCCATTTTCACTTCCCATATGTGTCTTGTCATTTTTTTCCCTGAAGAGCTTTTTGGCCCCCAAAGGGCCTACAAGGCTTTATTTTCAGTGTCCGCCAAGCTGATTATCCTTCATCACTGTATGGATGACATTATTCCACCATTTCATGAAAGGCAACAGGAAACTTTGCAAACCTCAGCAGTGGAGAAACATATTGCCTACCAGCAAGATAGACCTGGGAGTTGAAGGGAATGTTGAGAATCCTTAGAAGCCCTTCTGCCCTGACAGCTGAATGCTCTTCCTAGGGCTCCTAGGAAAGCTACTATGAAATCCTGAAATACATAATCCCGACACCCACCAGCCCGAGCCAGACTTCCTGGTGCTGCAGTTACTGGACAGTGTCACATCCCAACAATGCAAATCCCAATGCTGGACTTATGCTGGGTTTCTGGTCTGGAGGAGGGCAATGTGCCCTGCACTTCCTGTCGCAGGGAGCTTCATGCCAAAAAACCCCCAAAATAATTATAACCAACTCTGAATCCTGACAAACTCCGCTGTCAGACTTACCTTCATTGGGATGTGACACTGTTGAATAATTGCAGGGTCGGGATGTTGGGCTCAGGCTAATGGGTGCTGTGATTTTGTATTTTTGTATTTCATAGTGACACCCTCCTAGGTACTTATGCCCTCCTTTTTCATCATGCAGTCTGATATTTACCCCTTCTTTTTGATGTTGTTGGAATATCTAGCTGTGCTCCACAGTGGATTTGGTTAGGTGGGAGTGGCAGGTGGGAGAGGAGGGAAGTTGAAAGGATTTGTGAGTAGTTTGTTGCAGCTTATGTTTTATTATTCTGGACTTTTTTTTATTTATGCTGTTTTTGTTATATGTATTTTGTGAAAACTTTAATAAAGCTTATTAACTTGAAAATAAATGGTTAACTCACATTTATCACACTGGCGGAGGCTTCTGCAGATTAGAGGCCACAGTTGGTATACGTGGGTGGGTATAACTGTGAAGTTTTGGTTCCAGAAAAAGGGAGGCAGACTACATAGTAAGAAGGGGTCTGGCAGAAGAGTAGGGCTGAGTGCCCGCTCTCAGGGGCTCCAGGGGTTTTCCATGGGTTGGGTGACTGAGAGTTTGGTGAGTGACATGATGGCAGCCATCAGTCAGGTCTTTATGGTTAGGCTGTAGCATAGGTCCTTCAAGATGTCCCCTGGTGGTGTAGAAAGAGATTCATGGCCTGAGAGAATGAGAGAGGGTGTGTGTCTGATATGGCCCAACTAATTTTCAGAAGCTATTACTTGGGCTGATTAGCCACTTTAAATGCAAGCAGTTTTTAATAGGGATCATGATGGCCTTTAAAACTTCAGGCAGCAGGCAAAATATTTTTTTTTCCTCTGTGCTCCATTCTCTGTTCTGGTTCCATTTACTCACAGTGGCAAGCCCTTTAGAATAAGCTACCACTCCTCTTTTGAACTTCAGCACAAAAGATAGGCCATGGCAGGCACCTCCTCCATTGGTATCAGGGTGAATCTCCCCACTGCAGCTGCCACAACAGGGCTGGCATTTTGAACTTTGGAGATGTCTCTCTTTCTACATACTCCCTCATGCAGAATATTGTGCCCTGGTGAGCAACTTCACCTACAAATTCATGGGCAAATGTCCCCACCAAGGATGGTCAAGCCCCAAGGTCCTCTATACACAGTCTGCCTGAACTAAGTCAGGCTGAAAGAATTATCAGGTGCAAGATCCAGCAGGACTACCTGCGATATGAATACCTCTACCTGCCAGAAAGACTTTGGGACCTCATAGAAGAGAATCACACAGATTGCTTATACTGAGGCACCTTGGACAAACTCTACAAGAAGCATAAGTTGGGTCCAGAAAGCTCATCCATGGCTCTACTGGAGTGTTAATGAATTACTAAGGGAATCTGTGCTCGCACATACCTATGAAGGACAGACTCTCTTTAAGACTTTCGCCCTGGTGCAGGATCTAAATGGGAGCTGTACCAAGCAATATGTGAAAAGTCTTGACTCATTTGGCCAGGAGACCACCAAACCGAATCCCTGTTACTACTTTTCATGTCAGTGAGGTAACTTCTGATGGCCTGTGACCTGTTACAGTTTGTTCCCCGAGTTAACTGTTTTCCTCCACACGGAGGTGATGCCCACAGTTAAAAGATACCGTGGACTATTGAACCAGCATAATATTCTGTGGTGATCTGCACATGCAGCCCATGATGCTTTGCATTGTGCGGGCATGTATGATTTTGTATTTCTTTGAAACTTGGCTTCCCGGCCAAATGCCCTTTGGGGTAACTATTGCCTCAGTGCTTGCGCACAAAGGTTCTTTTTCTTTTAAATTGTTTTTTGTTTTAATTGGGTTCACCACAACATAACCCAGCTAGATCATCTTAGGGTAGCTGGTTCATTCCACTGGGGTGTCAAATAGACGAGGCATACTGATGAGTCCTGGTAGGATGAAACACATGTCTATGTCTTCTGTTGGTCCCCTTTGCAGACTGTGCGAGAGGCCTTTCAACACCATGTATTTCTGCTTAAAGTTGAATCAACATAATATTCTGTGGTGATTTGCATATACAGCCCATGATGCTTTGCATTGTGGGGGCATGTGTGATTTTGTATTTCTGTGGACTATTAGAAATGTCAGAAGGATCAGGTGAGATCAACCCTTTCTTTCTCTGTTAAAGCTTATCTGCAAATGTTTTGGGGACTTTGGGTATTTGGGACATTTTGCTTGGACTCAGAAGTTGTACTATGGTGCCTGGGGAGTGAGGTAGATTGTATATCCACCAGCCATAAATATGTGTTGGGTTTCTGTTTACTGTGTTACTGGGTTACTAACAGTAAACAAAACTGGTAAACACTGTTTAATTTTATCTTAGTTACTAAACTACCCTGGGGTGGAGCTTCTAAGAGTGGGTGGCCGGAAGCTCCATCCTACCCATCATATTGTGGGTAGGTTGTCTTGAAAATCACTCTAGACTGGTTTTCGCTTGTTCATGGGGGTATGTGGCAGAGTTACCCCCCAAAACCTGTAACTAACATCAGGACCATTCCTCTTATCTATCCCCTATCTTTCTTAGTCTACTGCAGTAGCACCTCTTGCTTTTCTGGGGTCTGTCTTGACTCTTTCACTTTTTCCTATTATGAAGGGTGGCCTCCCAGAGTAATTTCTGGTATCTATTCTTCCCCGCTATCTATATCCTTCATTGTGTCCTTGACAAGAGAGCACATTATATAGAAAAACACCTCCGATGGATATTAAGGTAATAATATCCCTTAGGTGCATTTAAAACACTGATTCTAGTTATAAACAAAGAGAAAGTGTTAAAATAAATTCCAAGGTACTGGATCACCTGTACAAATAGGGTATGGTGAAATAGTAATGCCCAGTTATTTAATTTGAATTAAAGAACCTTGTTTCTTAGGAAGGTTGGTTCTATTAAAATGCCCAAGGACAGGAACCATCCATCTTTTAGTTGCACCTCGTAGCAGTTGTAAAGAAATTCTGCCAGCGAGTGGGTATGTATCAAAGGGGCATAGTTTTTGTTTGTTTTATCAAAAGAGAAGAATGCACAGTAATGTCAAGGCTATTTTTGCTTTGAGGAAATGCTTGTGCTTTGAGAAATGTAACACACTTCTAACTGCACCTTGTGGCTGTTCAATTGTGCTGTATAGTCAGCGAGTGTGCGAGAAGAAATGTACTGCTGAGGTCCCACTGTACAGAGCGAGGGCAAGGCTCTTACAGGGTCAAGCAAATGAGGTACAGGAGCCACAAATAGGCTCATTCATAATAGAGAACATATGGGGAGAGATAGTAAAATGAGTAACTTACCACTATTAAAGGACTGCCATTCTAGAATACCAGAGCTAAAGTGAAAGTCTCTAGGTGGGCCAACATGAAATTTACAGTCACTGGCTGTTCCAAGATATGAATGGCCTCTGGACGCTGTATGTAAACAGTAGAATGATGAACCTAAAGCCTGAGAAACATACAGAAAATCTTCAGGTATAAAATAAGTTTGTGTTACAAAGAATTAAAGGTTTGCTGCTTACCAGGAGATTTTAAAATGGGACTGCACCTTAGGAGAAAATGGGGCCTAACAGAAACTAATTTCAATACTAGAAGGAGGTCATGGACAGTCCATAATACTGTTCAGGGTGCATAGCCATGACATCCAAAGACTCATTTAGGAATTAAATGGCTATAAAACCCAACACTAACAGTTTTGGGGGATACAATGAAATTGTGTGCATTACCTAAATGTTTGTTTATGTTTTGGTCTGGCTGATTCCCCAATGTTCTGTATTAGGACAGATATTTTACTGTTATTAGAATAAGGCAGGATCAGCTGACCTGGCAACATAATAGGTAGACAGTTTATAAACCCCACTGAAATGCTAGAAAGGCAGATGAGTCCTGAGTAGCAGTAGGGACAGTACTGCAACTAGATAGTGAGCACAGAAGATTGTGGAAACACTAAGTTTTGAAGGTGTAGTCTTCCAATCTGTGCAGCACATCTAGGTGTTGGAGTTGTTCTGAAGCCGAATAGCTTTATTTTGATTAATTGAGTTTCTTTATTTTGTTCATTTTGTTTTATATTTTGAAAGTAACTTAAGTTATTGGCTTTAATTTTAGTTGATAAAATTCACACTGAAATTAAAGTGTGTTTTAAAGCCAAAGATTTTCTGTGTCTGTGTTGTTGTTCTCCCACACCCTTCCACACAGTACTGTATAATTACATATGGTTATATTGTGTTAAGGGTTAAAGTGCTGTTTCAATTCAAATGTTATAAAATTTGCTATTGCACTGTTTTGTAAGTTTGTTTGTAAACTTAAAAGGGTATGGCTTTGCAGCTTGGCAGCATGTAGGTAGTACAGGCAGTGGTTTGGGTATAGTTAGTTATAGGTAGGATTGGGACACTGACCCTGTTTCAGCTAGGCAATATGTCTGGGGCGGTACAGTTGGTTGGGTTACCAGGGTCTCCCATTAGCAGTAGTTAAAGGCTTTAGGATGCAGATTTTGTTGGGGGGTATCATACACCATTGCAGGGTAGTGCCAGCCCAGCCTGTCTGGCTGAGAAGGGGATGGGAATAGAGATGTTGTGAAATTTTATTTTGCCAGCAAAATTCACATGAAATCAGCAATTTAGCAACACAAACTATTTTGTGAAATTCAACCGTTATGCAAAATAGTTTGCGGGGTGCAAAATGCAGAATTTTGCCTGTGAAACACAAAATCGCACTGGAAAAGTGGCAAAAATTTCACCGGCAAAAGACAAATTTTGCCATTTCACAGATAAATTTTGCTTTCTGTGAGTGAAATTTTGCATTCCACAGGCAAAATTCCAAATTTTGCTTCTGCAAAAAATGTCACGAAACGGACGAATTTCACAAAATATTTTGCCTAACAAAATTCGACAATTTCACACATCTCTTGAAGGGAGTGCACATACCTTCCTGATTGGAGCAGAGGGTAGCTGGTATAAATACTCATCAAGGACAGTGAGTGTTTAAGGTAGGAGAGAAATGTAACCCCCGGTGTGTACATGTTCTGTGCACTTTAGCCCTTTTTGGTCCCATAATTAAATGGTTAATTCCCCTTTGTTACACTAGTGGGAGCTTCTGCAGGTCAGAGGTCACCACTGGTGCATGGGAGTATAACTGTGTGGTTTTGGCACCAGAAAAAGGAAGGGAGACCACACAGTAAGAAGGGGTCTGGCAGGAGAGTGGGGCAGATTGCCCGCTCTCAGGGGATCCAGAGGTTTTACCTGGGTTGGGAAACAGAGAGTTTGATGAGTGATATGGTAGCAGCCATCAGCCTGGTCCATGGGGTAAGTCTTCTGTGTGGATCCTTCAAGATGTTCCCCAGTGGTATAGAGATTCATGGCTGAAGATTTGGTTGAACACTTTGCAGCTACTAACAAAAAGTTTATTGCAGCCCAGCACCAGAAGAAGCCTACACCCCTGCACCAATGAACTCTGATCAACGTCAGCCATCCCAGTAAGGAATTTCTGTGGTTTCTGCTGTGAGTGCCCCTCCCCATGAACTTTACTACCTGCCATACCCCTAGAAACTGGGAAGGGGAGCTTACACCTATAATAAGTTTTTGTGTGAGAGGGAAGGTATTTTCATTTTGCATGCCCTGACAAGAGATGCCTAAGCCTTGAGTGGATTATTGCATTAGGCCTCACCGTATTTCATGGATTCTTCATGTGCCACTCTGGCCCTGCACTTTGATATTGTTCTTGGGTGGTCACCCACATTATTATTATTATTAGTTAAGGTTTTGTTTTTATTTTTTTGCTGTTGCTGAGTTTTATGTTTTTATTGTCCATCTGGGCTTACAGTCTAAACTAATATTAATGATCTACAGATTTTTATAATGTACACTCAGGAACTGGCATATGATGTTGTCGTGTTGATTAATATCCTTTTTCTTCCTTTCAATTGTTACCTGTTACTGTGTCTTGTACAATGTTGAAAAATCAATAACATTGCAATTTCCAAAAAAAGAGCTATGCAATTCTCATTCGCAGCTCACCTACCATAGCAGCCATATTGGGAGACCTTGTTGATACCTTCCATTTGCATAGAAAGTATAGTGTCTTCTCTAGTTTTTTATGTGTCAGAATGGCTGTGCATGACTTTGTAGTTCTTGCATCAAATGAACTCAAGAATGCACTCTTTTTATCATGACAGACACAACAACTTTACATTTAGGCATATTACAGTGACATCCATCACTCGGTTAGATCAAAACTGAGTACTTGAACCATAGCAACCAAGTACAAAACTAGTTATGCTCAATCTCATAAGCTGCAGTTAATGTGGTGAAGGGCAATTCCCATCTGCATGGAAAACTGCCGTAGTTACTCCCATTCACAAAGAAGGTGACAGGTCCTCTGCCAGGAACTACCGACCTATCTCCATCCTCCCTCCCCTTTCCAAAGCCCTAGAAAAACTGGTGGCCATTCAAATCACCAAATACCTGACCAAACACAACATCCTATGCCCAGAACAGCACGGTTTCTGTACAGGACACAGTACCGGCACTGCACTAATTGAGTTTTTGAACTTCCTACTCTCCTCCCTGGATTCTAGCTCCCTAGCCGGTGCAGTGTTCGTCGACCTCTAGAAAGCCTACAATACTGTCTCCCACCCTCTCCTGCTGGATGCCCTCTGCCACACTGGTTTCTCTGCTGGGCCTCTCGCCTGGTGCATGAGCTACCTTTCTGACTGCTCCCAATGTGTCAAAATCAATGGGACTCTTTCCAAAACCTGTCCCATCCGCTCAGGGGTTCCTCAGGGCTCCATCCTGGGACCCCTACTCTTCTCCCTCTACCTTAACGTCCTGCCTAGTGCATGCACTGGTAATATTCTGCTGTATGCAGATGATGCCATCATCTTTGCCACCCACTGTAACCCCATCTCCCTCCAGGACACACTACAACAATCCTATAATGATGCCAAAACCTGGTTCAAAGAGCACAGACTTGTCATTAATTTCAAAAAAACAAACAACTATGCTCTTTGCCCACCACCAAAACAAATCCAGCAACTTCCCACTAATATCCTCTCTAGTACTGAACAACCACATGAGCAAGTTCACTTGTACAAGTACCTTTGGGTCTCTTTCAACTCAGCCCTCACCTACCACACCCACATCAATGCACTTGCATCAGCTACTAATGTGCAACTAGGTATCCTCTACTGCTATAAAAACTGTTTCGCCCCTGATGCCCTCCGACTAGTGGTTACATCCTCAATACTGTCCCTGGTTGACTATGGCCTACCAGTATACAGTGCTGCTGACACCACCGCCCTCAATAAAATTTGCCTCACCCTAAATAAAGCATGCAGGCTAATTACTGGGGCCCCCAGACTCACTCATACTTGCCAGCTCTATGACAAGGCAATACTGCTTAATCTTGACGAATGACTACGATACCAAACCTGCCTCATCACAGAAAAAACTCTCCTTGGGCTATCCCCTCCCAGACTGACAGCCTCCATCTGCCAAACCCAACCCTCTGTTACTACACGAACCTCCTGCAAGACCAATCTACTGGTCCCAAGATCCAGGATCACCCATGGACAGAGGTCCTTCTGCTACAGAGCCCCATCCTGGTATAACTCATTCCCTGCCCCCATCTCTGATGCCCCCACCATCTCCAACTTCAAAACCACACTTCAGAGCCAACTATTTAATACTCGCAGCTGCTCCTGTCTCTAAATGAGGCATAGCTCACTTCATAACTGACAAAGCTCACTGGGCGGCACCACAGCTCACATCTCGCAACCTTTCCCCATTGCCTACTGCCACTGTTATTATCCAGCTGTTTTGCTCTCCCCTTCTTGTAAGAATGTACCATTGTAACTAAACTGTTTAACTGCATAAATAAATGTAACCACCTGTGCTTGCTAAGCTATGTAACTAGTAACTCGTATGCTGTAACAAAATGTCTGTTTTTGTATTGTCCTCAATGTGACGAGGTACCTTTGGAAATGAGCCTCTGGCTCAAAGGTTGTAAACTGATGTATAAATAAATAAATAAATAAATAAATAAATAACTAAATAAATAAATAAATAAATAAATGTGCCAAGTTAACTCTACTAAAAATATAAGTAGGGATCCATCAGGACCAAGCTTTTGACCCATTCTTTTCTGTGTTCATAGGAAGGTCTATACAACATTCGCTGTTGTCAACTAATACGCGTAAGCAGATTATACCATTTCATATGCATCTGACATAATAATTATGGTAGCACATAGCAAATTACAAATTACCTTCACACAACTACAATAGACTCTAATTAGCAATACACTACTATTAAATAAATTTAAAAAAATATGATACTTTGTTCCTAAACAGAATATCCACAACTGAAAGAAATATGAATCATTTTGACCCAGGTTACCAACATTTTTCTAAAAGTGTCAGAAGCATACAGTACCTTGGTGTGTGGTTTGACCCAAATTTCTCATTCTTTTAACATTGTAAGTCATTTTCCCCTAAGCTGTATTTTAAAATGGGCTTCTTTTTCAAAAATAAAAAAGTACTTTGATATAAACCTACAGGCTAGTTACTCAATTAGCTTCCCCCTTGATAATCTGCTTTGACAATATTTATAGTACAACTACTAAAAATTCTGAAATAATTTGGGATGAACAGAATCTTATTCAGTATGCACTAGCACACTTTGATTTCAATGGATAATACAGAACACAGTTCTGTGATCTGAAAACATTGACTAGATGGCCCAAATTTGAAGAAGACAACCCCACTTGAGTCAATTTGGATTCTGAGGCATTACTGGCATACTTGCAACATACTTGATGCTATTGTTAAATTCTCATGCCTACTCATACATCCTGACATGCCAGCATAATTTATGTAGTATATGGCTAGCGTCTATTGTAAATGGAAATCCATACACCCAAAAATCTTATTGTACCATAGTTGGAATGTCACAACTAAGGTACAATAGGTGCATCGTAGTTGTAATCAGGGCGGGGCAGTGGACATGACCTACCTGGACTTCAGGCAGGCCTTCGGCACTGTCCCTCACAGAAGGCTAATGAATAAGCTGGAAAGCTTTGGGTGGGACAGAAAATAACTAGGTGGGTGGAAAATTGGTTAAAGGACAGAGGGTGGTGGTTAATGGGGTACATTCAAGGAAGATTGGGGTGACAATTGGGTGTCCCAGCAGTCGATACTTGGACCCCTCCTTTTTATGTTGTCTTGCTCACACACAAGCAACATATTGGGGTAGCTTGGAATAACAGGTTTTGGAGGTGTGGTCGTGTTGTGGCCAGTGGTGTCACTGCGTATTGGGCTGGGCCCTGTGGCACAAATTAGATTGCATGCTGTCTATAACAGCAGTGCAAAAGCATGCCACCAACTTGAAATGATTTAGCAGCTGCAATGAGGGAGCTCTCCCTCATTGCAGGGCGTGCCTTGTCTGGTGTAATATTTCAATAAAAGATGGCAGCAGCTGTCACCACAGTCCTAATCAAGTCAACATCGGGGGTGCTCAATCCCACTGTTGGCATGCCCCCTTCCCAGTTCAGTTTGATAATGGGGGAGCCCAGTCCCCATCGGTATAATGGCTCCCTTATCATATAATTTGTCTGCCGAGGGGATGCACAATCCCCCTTCACATCATGTGCCCCCCAGACACATTTCTGTGCTGACGGGGGGCCCAATCCATGTCGACTTTGTTCCCCCTCTGCCAAAATTCAGGTGGCCCACTGGATCCCACCCCAGTGTACCAAAACATACCTGCAAAATAAGAAAACCAACCTGCTTTGACTTCATATCTTTTTTTTTTACCTGAAAAACAAGAAAACGGTCCCTCGAAGTGTCCGGTGCCCCTCCCCCAACCTGAGCCCACCCTCTGCATACTCCACTGCCCCACACCCCCCACCCCATACTTACCTCTGCAGCCTGGCACGATTATCTTCAGTGGACTGGGAACACATCTGCAGTTTTCAAAGCTGACCATGAACTGAAGAAATGCTGGTAAGCTGTAAAATTGCATAAATTAATTTGTTTTCAACTTTGGTGCATATCTTGGCCATTTTTGCAAATTTTGCCCCAAATTTTCAACATGGAGGTTCTTGAGACCCCACCTCATGAATTCAGTCACTGTCATCTCGTTATTCGGTACCAAAAGGTGATTTTTCGGTCACTGTGTGGAATCACCTTTTGGGACTGATTAACAAAATTACAGTGTCACTGTTCATGAGGTGGGCTCCCAAAAAGCCTATGTTGCAAATTTGGTGAAAAATTCCCAAAAATGACTGTGTTATGAGCGTGCGTTGCACAGCTTCCATGCACGTTTGTACCTTAGTTAATTTGTAATGTTTTTACTCCAGATTTTCAACATTGCCATTTTTTTCACACCTCTTTATAAACAGTACAGCTGTCATTTTCCACATCCTGCCCAAAATGTGTTTTCATTCATCCAGCGCACAATGGCACAGTTGCTGTAGGAAAACAATGTTCGGGACAGAGTAAAAAAAATCACAGTAACACTGTTCATGAGCAGAAGTCCCAAAATGCCTATGTTGAAAATTTGTGACAAAATTCCACAGAATTACTATGTTACAAGGACGTGTTGCACAGTTTCCAAGCAGTCGTAACTTCTAGAATTTTTAATATTTTTACTTCAGATTTTCAACATTACCATTTTTGCTCACCTCCTTATAAACAGTACAGCTGTCATTTTTCACATCCTGCTCAAAATGTGGTTTCACACAGCTGGCGCACAATTGCACAATCACTGTGGGAAATCAATGTTTGGGACAGAGTAAGAAAATCATAGTGCCACTGTTCATGAGCAGAGGTCTCAAAATGCCTATGTTAAAAATTTGGTGAAATAATTCCAAAAAATGACTGTGTTACAAGTGTGTGCTGAGCTGTTTTCATGTACCCTTGTAACTTCAAGAATTTTTTATATTTTCACTCCAGATTTTCAAAATTGCCATCTCTTCACACCTCCTTATGAATGGTGCAGCTGTAATTTTTCACATTCTGCTCGAACTGTGTTTTAATATGTGATGCACATTGGCACGGTAGCTGTGGGAAATCAACATTCCAGACAGATTAACAAAATCACAGCACCTCTGCTCATGAACAGAGGTCCCAAATGCTATCATGAGGCGGGGTCACAAAAAGGCAATGTTGAAAATTTGGAGTGCAAATACCAACAAATGCCCTGGGCATTAGGGTTTCTAACTGTAATGTCCCACCCTGTACTGACTAACAGGCATCAGGGGAGTGCCTTTGGATTGTCAGCTGTAATGTTTTTAGTTTAGTTTTCAGTTTAGTTTTTTTTTTTTGTTGACCGGGTAAGTGGACTAGACAAATCCTGCCTATTTTAAGGCACGACCCGGGGGAGGGGGATACAGATGAATGCCAACTGACCTTGAACCAGATTAAGCTGTTGGTGGTATTTTTCATGAATGGAGAAAATTTGCCCATTGCACTGGGGAAATTCCCCTGCTCTTTTTGAGAAGTGTCATGGGATCTTTTAACATCCATCTGAACTATCACCAGAACAGGCAGATGGGACCTTGGGCTAACATTTCATCCAAAAGACGGCACCTCAGGAGTGCAGCAACCCCCTCATGCTGCACTACAGTGTCAGTATTGGGATATTAACCTAATTGCCTGGTGTAGGGATAGAACCCACAGCCTACTGATCTCCCAGTCTCAGAGGTGAGTGTGCTACCTGCTGAGACACTGACACTGTTCACGCCATTGCACCCCTACCCCCACCCAGCAGCCACTGACAGGCATCAAGGTGTGCCTTGGACTCTTCAGCTCCAAAGTTCACCCCGTTCTCCTATACTGCTCCCATCTCAATGTACTTCCTTATGGAATGGGGTGAGCTTAAGGCCCGATGACCCCAAGGCACAATACAACACTTATCAGAGTCTGCGGAGTAGGATGAGGTTAAATGGCTTGAGCGTTATGGCAAACAACCCAAAGGCACACCTCAATGCCTGTCACTCTCTGCAGAGTGGAGAGGGGTTGACGTTGGTTCCATACTTCACTGCCATTCCTATTATGCATCTCTCTAACTCCTGCACTACCAATGCCAATGTCAGCAAGACAACATTTGGCATTGACAAATGTTTGCTAATATCTATATCAGTGATACGGCAGGCGGGGTGGAGGGGAGGGTGTTCCTATTTGCAGGTGATACAAAGATCTGCAATACAGTGGACACTCCAGGGGTGTGGGTGGAGGCCATGAGGGAGGACCCGAAGATTCTGGAATGGTGGTCAGAAACTTGGCAGCTGGAAATCAATGCCAAAAAGTGTGCAGTGCTGCACATGGGGCACAAAAACCCGCTAGCAGCTTACACACTGAGGGGAGGTAATTAAGCCAGCTGAGAAGGACAGGGATCTGGGGATTATAATATCAAGCAACCTTAAGTTAGGTAATCAATGCAGCAAAGCAGTAGGAAAGGCAAATAGAATGTTGGCTTGCACTGGGAGGGGCATAACAAGCCAAAGGAGGGAGGTACTTATGACTCTTTATAAAACCATGGTGAAGCCACACCAGGAGTACAGGGTCCAGTTCTGGAGACCTCATCTATACAAGGACATAGATGTGTTTGAGAGGGTGCAGAGAAGGGAAACCAAGATGGTGCACAATATTCAGGGGAAGCCATGTGAGGAGAGGTGGAGGGAATTGAATCTGTACTCATTGGAAACTAGAAGGGAGAGGGGAACATGATAGAAACATTTAAGTACATGAAGGGGATCAATAAGGTGAGGGAGGGGAGTTTATTTAAAAGGAAGGTGGAGGTTAAAACTAGGGGGGCATAATTTAAGATTAAAACGAGGAAGATTTAAAGGAAATGTGAGGGGCGTTACTTCATGGAGAGGGTGGTAGAAGCCTGGAATAAACTACCAGAGGAAGTGGTGGGGGCTGAAACAGTGGATGGATTCAAGACAGCATGGGACATACATAAATGGTTGGCAAGTGTGGGGAAGAGGAGGCCTGTGACAGAGGTCATGAGCAAGGGAGACAGGAGCAGACTCGATGGGCCAGAGGGTCTTTTTCTGCCACCAGATTTATATGATTCTATGATTCTACAAATGCCTTTTAAAAGTTCTGATGTCACTGCAATGATACACTATAATTACCTTTTTTCTGTTAGAAAAAATCCTTGTGCCACCTGTGCTCTGAGGGAATGGGCTACCAGAGTATGGCATGCATGATGCCTTTTATGCTCTGCTAGCACAGTGCCAGTAGAGTTTTGAAGTCAGTCAGATGGTTGTAATTATAGGTGTACTCCCCTCCAGATAGCCATCTAGCAGACTTCTGTGTGCCCTGCTGCAGTGTACCCCAGCCCTACTGCTTGCCAAAAGGCTGGAGTGAGGATGAGAGCAATGGGGCATAGTTCACATAATAAGTAAAATGCAGCTGAACCTATGGTGAAACAGCTGCCCTATCATGGACTGTTGTATGCCATGATCTTCTACTCTCCCAGAACAGGTGATATACTCTGGGACCAGCTGTAACTTTTTATTGGAAGTCCTCTAGCTGGTGACCCCCACCCCCCACTGACATTAGGCAGGCAGAGAACAAAATGTGTCATGCTTGCCATGCTCAGCCTGCCAAACCATGAGAGGCCCTTGCCTGCTCCAGCTCCAACCAAACCATGCAGCTGTGCAGGTACACAGAGGGTCAGAACACTGGATGGGCTATGCGGCAGGGAAGGGGTATGCTCTATAAGTGGCTGTCCAAGGAGCACCTGGGATGTGTAGAAATCAGCTCAGCTTGCTGCATCTTGTAGTGCATAGAGACAATAATCTTTATGCATAGACCCCATAAAGTGGAATAAAGAAAAATATGAACTACCATTCACAACTTATGGCATCCCATCATTCTTTACACTGTATTGTATTGACTTTATCCTACTTTTAAAGTAAAACTTGCTTCTGTCCTGAAGTCTAATAACATACGTGAAATGAATTAGGCACCTGCAACTTGCAGCAGTGTCTGCAAAAAGCTGATATAAATGCTGATAGTATCGCTTAGGGTTTAGAGTAATATCCTGAGAATAAGCTTGGTACATCAAGCAAACCTGGATTTGACTCACACAATATCTACTTGCATACTGTGTGACTTTAAGCAAGACATTTAATTTTCCCAGTGCTTCTAGACTGCCCTGAAAACAGGCTTTGTGTCTAGTGGGCCTTACCCAGTAACCAAAGAATAATAGAAGATCTGGTCAGAGTCAACATGGCTGCTTCAGAGCAGCAAGTCCAGGTAAAAAGTACTTGGAGCTCCGGCTGTGGCTAACATCCTACTTGCATAATTGCACATGCACAGTGACCAATAACCATTGCGCATGTGCAAGAAAGAGCCTGCTGTGTCCATGATGGCCACTGTGACAGATACTCGCACATGCACAACGGGTTCGCAGCAGTCATCTTGGGCACAGTGGGCTTTTTTGCTTTACCGACAACTTCAGAAGTGATGGGCAGAAACAAAACAGTGCCCCCATTGGGGGCGTTGTGTGGCCTGCAGAGGGAAGGGGAGGTGGAGAACTAACCAACAAGCACTGACAGCAGCACTGTGGACTTGGGACTGCAGTACTGTGGAAGCACAGAACTGAGGGATCCAGTCACATGCTTCCATAGCCCCTTTTCCCTCTCCTAGCAAAATGTCTAGTGCTCCACACACACATCCATAAAAATGCATTGTTTTGTTAGTTCAGAAGTCAGCTGAAACAGAAAAATTGCTTTGTCATTTGTTTGTGGATCTTCAAAAGAGCACAGGAAATGGCTGATCTGGTTTCTGTAAGAAGCTGTTCATAGTACAAAAGGCCATAGATATGACATGTAAGCTACGCATCTGAACACTAAATTAAAGACTGCTGACTGAAATGCCTTCTTTAAATACATACTCCCCATGCTTTGCTAGGCTTACTTATGGAAATTTGTTAAAGTAAAACCAGTGTGTTCACAGTGCAGCATTAAAACGGTCACATTTGAAGGAGTGTTTCACTTAATTTGCCTTTTAAAGGTTAAAGCAAGTTGCTCATTGTTTTATGCTATTTTCAGCAACCATGTTTTAGTATTCTTGTATTACTTCAGTTCAACTCAGCTCAGAGCATGTATTTGCATGTGATTGTTTGCTGGGTTAAAAGGTTGCATACATTAGCAGCACCAGCTAGAGTTTACATCCAAATTAATGTCACATCTGTAAGAAATTGGGATGCTCAACTATTGTCAAACAATGCAGGGCCAAGGTTGGCAAATTAGTCAGTATTAGCATATAGACCTTCTGGCAGAGAGGGGAAAGCTTTTTACTTGGAACCGGTTATTCTTCAGGATTTGTCAACTCTAAACTGCCACTGGCCTCATTATCTCATTTATCTTAGTTAGGCTAAATTGGCAGTTATGTCTTTATGGCAAATGTTTGTTTTTACAGATGAGCAGTGGAGCAGAGACTATGAGGAATAACAGGAGGGTTCTTTACTGCAAATTATCCTGAGTATTTGACAGCAAGTGTGCCAGCTCCACTGTTTTATATTTCATATTCATGAAACTGTGAAGATTTCAGTGTACCCCATAGGCTTTATGTCTGTCCAGCTTAAGACTGAAGTCCCTTTTTTATGTTTGCTTGCAGAATGAAGAAAACATATTGGTACAGCGTAGAGATGTTGTGCAGTTTTAATTCACCTGTGAAGTTTCAGCAAAGTCACCAACTTCACCTTTGCAAATCAGTTTGTGAATGTTTGCCATTTACCTGGACATTTGCCCTCAGTAACTTTGCCTTTCTACTTCACCTGCAACTTCAACTTTGCAGTGCAACTGAGTAAAATGTTGCTCAAATCTAGGCTCCTGGTAAACACATGCCTATGGGCCACATGGAAACAGCTCCTGTAGGTCACACTTCTCTGAATATAGACTGAGCCAGTTTGTTTTGTAGTTTGAGTAAGTTAGTGGAAGAGGTCAGATATGCCACTTTTTAGAGGCTTTAAATAAAAAGCAACTTAAATTACAGCTTTTTTTGGTTTTTTTTGTATTCTATTTTCTTAGCAGTTTATAAGGATTTACTCAGTTATTGTTTAGGTGCAGTTTTCTGTATTTTCCCCTCTTTTAGTTGTTATATTGTTCTTTTTACTCTTTTTTTTAATCACTTTTTTTTTCTACTTAAAATATGTGGGAATGGTGACAGGGACACTGGGAAGACTGGGACTGGCATTAGTAATAACAAGTAGAGGAGGATACACTTCACACAAAGTAAAAACAATCCCACCCATTTGAAGAGGCAAGGTTTGACACCAGGAGCACCAGGAATAGAAATGTCAGCTCAGTACCTTATTCCTCGTCACCATCACAGAGCAGCACAAGCAGCAGCATGCAGTGGTACCACCACCAGCTGACCCTGCTCTGATACTTGATGTACTCGCTGAAACACCTGCCTCTGTTGCTTCAAGTGGTTCTGCCACCATCTGAGCCCCATGGGTTGAGGAAAACCTGCCCAGGACCATTTGTCTCTTCTCTCCAAGATCAGCATAGGTCCCTTGTTTGAGATTTCTATGTGATTGATCCCACCAAAAACAGTGCGGAGACATGCACCTTGTGCAATACTGTTGCTCAGCATGGGAAATGGGGAAGCCATATGGGCATAGGTGGCCAGCACACCCACCTAAAGGGGAGGCACCACCAGGAGAGAGCAGAACATGTGAGTAGGAGAAAGACCAACATGGCTGAGGGGGGGTGGAGGCAGTGGTACCATTAGTAGTCCTTCTGTGCTGCAAGGTTGGCAGCACAAGAAGAGGTGATGCTGTGAGTCATCATATGGTGATCAGGCCCTGGAGGAGGACAAAGAGAGGACTTGGGGAGGGATCTGCAGTGAGACTTGGGTGCTGTGTGGGTCAGCTGAATAACGGGCCTCAGATCCTACTCCTACATCCACCTGTACAAAGTGGCACAGCTGTACAAGGAGATAGAGGAGTGCTCCTGCTAAATGGTGGCCATGAAATAAACTTTGGAGGTGTTGCTACAAAACCAATGGAGCATTCTTTAAAGGCTGGCAAAAATCCATGGTGGGCACTGCATTCTCAGTCCCCAGGCACCACCAGCTGGCAGTCCTAGAGTAGGGGTCATGGGTGTTCCATCAAGTCTGCCTACTCTCCTCCACAAGATGGGACAATTGGCTTTGCTCCATTTGGAGCCCTGATCTACCACACCTCCTCCACTCTGACTTATGTCCAATTGGAGGATGGCAGAAAACAAAACCAGGAAGCCCTTCACTAAAGGAATAAACTAATGAGACCCTTCATCTACAGCCATGTGGCAGATGTGCCAACCAGCAATCCCACACCAGAGGTCATGAGTGGGCTCTACTGACTCTGCCTACCCCCTCCTCCCCAACAATTGCTGCAAGACCAGTGACTTTGCTCCATTTGGAGCCCTGGTCTTCTGCACTTCCTCCTGTCTGACTTATGCCCAATCAGAGAATTGCAGAAAACAAAGCTAGAAAGTCCTTCACTAAAGGACTAAACTAATGAGACCTTGCAGCTCAAGCCACGTGGTAGACACCCCCAGACAGCAGTTTTACAGCAGTGGTTGTCAGGGGGTTCTACCAACTCTGCCTACCCATACCCTCAGCGATTGAAGCGGAAACGTGACATGCACCATTTGGAGCCCTGCTTTTCTGCATCTCCTCTGCTCCAACATTTGTGAAATTGGAGGGTGGTAGAAAACAAAACTAGAAGCCCTTCACTAAAGGGTTAAACTACTGATACCCCACAACTTCAGCAATGCAGCAGACACTGCCAGAAAACAGTCATACAGCAGGGGTCATGAGAGGCACTATGACTCTGCCTCCCCCCACACCCCCAATGATTCTCCTGGCACTAGTGACTTTGCTTTGTTTGGATCCCTTCTCTGCCACACCTCCAGTACTCTGATTTTGTCCAGTCAGAGGGTGGCTATGGGTATGTACTGACTATCTCCAAGCAGTCCTTCTATGGTGCAGTTCTTGCACAAAAGATGAGTGCAAAGAACATTGGGAGTATGCCTGGAAGTCAGGCATGGAGGTAGTTGTTGGCCAGACACTCTACCCATCAGTGCTCCTTCCCAGCAATCTGTAAATACTGCTATACCAAACATAGCTGCACTGTATGTTGCTGTAGGGGTGTGACATTCTGGAACTTAAAGCATGTCCTCAGGCTATGTGTGCTCTTTCTTGGTCTGTGCTGTATCCACTTGCACAGCCTTTATCCAGTAGGCACTGCAGACAACTTAGTGGTTTTGCTCTAGCTATCTCTAGATGCCATATAAAGCACATAGAAGCAGTGTGAGTGGCTCAGTAAGTAGCACACTCACCTCTGAGGCCAGGAGATCAGAGGGCTGTGGGTTCAGTTCCCCATCTGGCACTTGGGTTAATATCGTAGTACTGACACTGTAGTGCAGCATGACAGTAGTGCTGCACTTCTGAGGTGCCGTCTTTCGGATGAGATGTTAAACTGAGGTCCCATCTGCCTGGCTTGGTGGTAGTTCAGGTGCATGTTAAAGATCACATGGCACAGATCACGTGATGCAGCAGACTGTGTAGCAGTACTTGGTTTCAGCTCCCGCTATTCAGAGCTTTTATTTCAGTTAAACCAGCCTGAAAAAAGGCATTAATAATCCCTAAGGCAGTTATTAAGGTGTGGATTGACGAGTTGATGGTCTGTGTTGAAAATGGAGTCTGAAATGAGAACCACGCTGCCCCAGCATACACCGCCTGTCTCCTCGGAAAAATCTGGTAAAAGAAGCAAGGCCCAGACAATGGGGAGTGGTAAACACATTACTACCATGGCCTCTCAGGTCTCGGCTTTGGAAGCAACTCCCCTTTCTTTGGAGCTATTTTTGAAGGAGCCGCAACCATTTCGAGAAGATCTCAAATCTATTACGGCTGAGATTAAACAAATGTCAGGTGCACTGGAAGATTTATCTACCAGAGTCTCTGATATGGAGGCACAGCTTATTTCCCTGGAGAAAAAGTCAGATCGTACAGACAACGCCACGGTGGAAAACCGACAGCGCATTAAAAAGCTGGAACAAAAAGTAGAAGATTTAGAGGGGAGAAGCCGTAGAAATAATGTAGTGATCCTGGGCATTCCAGTCAAAGAAATCTATTAGATTTGTCTGACATGACCTTCCCGCTGTGAACCCATGCTGCCTTGGGTCCTGTGCCCCACTGGCCTCAAGGTACTCAACAGTTCTTTCCTTCAGAAGTGACTCCATCACTTTCCCCTACCACAGAGGTCAAACTGACAGGTCTGTAGTTTCCTGCCTCTGTCTTGGTCCCACTTTTGTGAAGGGGAATCACTTCTGCCTTCCTCCAGTCTTTGGTTACCACACCATCCTCCCATGATTTATTAAAAAGAGTAGTCAGTGGTTTCACTAGTTCCCCCCTTAATTCTTTTAGAATTCTGGGGTGAATTCCATCAAGTCCCATTGCTTTCTCCACCTTCAGTTTTAGGAGTTCTTGCAGAACCCATTCTTCTGTGAAAGGGCTGAGATCGACCCCCCTATCAAGAGTGCTTCTGTTAATTGGATTAGGCACTTCCTCCTTTTTGTGAATACTGAGCAGAAATATTCATTCAGTATCCCTGCTTTTTCACTATCCCCCTCTGCCCACCCACCATTCATTCTATTCAGCCTCACTATCCCTCCCTTTGTCTTTCTACGCTCTCTGACGTACCTATAAAAGGTTTTATCCCCCTTCATAACCAAGTTGTCTATCTTTTCCTCAATTTGGGCCTTTGTTATTCTGACTTCCCTCCCTGCTTCCTTCTGCCTTAACTGGTACAGCTGTCTGTCCTGCTCCTTCTGTGTTTCCTTATACTTCCTGAATGCTATCTTTTTCTCCCTGACTTTTCCAGCCACCTCTTTTGAGAACCATAGTGGCTTTTTCTTTCATTTTGATTTGTTTATTTGCTTCACACAAAGGCTTGTTGCCTCTGTGATGGCAGTTTTGATGATTCTCCATTGTTGCTTCACCCCTCCTTCTAGCCTGTTTGCTAGTGCTTTTCTGAGGCACTCTCCCATCTTGCCAAAGTCAGCCCTCCTGAAGTCCAGTACCCTCACTTTTGTATGGCTTGACTCTGTAGCTGAGTTTAACGTGAACCACACTGTTTGATGGTCACTTGTTCCCAGATGGCAACCCACTTCTAGATCTGAGATCCTCTCACTGCCCTCATTTGAGAGTACGAGGTCTAAGATTGCTCCCTCATGAGTGGGTTTTGAAACTAGCTGTCTGTGGCCTGCCACCTGTAGAGCATCGAGAATGGCCCTGCTCTTGAATGTGGCTTCAGAAAAGGTGTTCCAGTTAACATCTGGCATATTCAGGTCTCCCATCAATAGTATCTCCCCTTTCTCTGCCATTCTAAGATTGCCTTCTATCATAGCCTTGTCCATTCCTTCCCCCTGACATGGGGGTCTGTACACAACCCCTGTGCAGATTGTGGTGCCCTTTCCAGTCTCCAAGGTGACCCACAGTGCCTCCTCTCTTTCATGTTTACACTTTTGTTCAGTTGCTTTTATCCCTTCCTTTACATAGAGAGCTACTCCTCCCCCTCTTCTCTCCTGCCTGTCTCTCCTGTAGGTTATGTACCCTGGTATGTTAACATCTCAGTCATGGTTCTCTGTGTACCATGTTTCTGTGACTGCTATGATATCCAGGCATCCCTCTTCCATCAAGGCCACCAGCTCAGGGAGCTTGTTGCCCAGACTATGGGCATTGGTACTCATTACCCTCCATTTCCTGAAGGCATTACTCCTTTTTGCCCCATCCCTGTCCTTCTTGCCTTTGTCACTTTCCCCATTTACCCCTGCTCTTCTCCCTATCGCCACCTTTATGTTGGTGTTTACCGTACCTACCACCGTGATTTTTTTGGGGGGCTAGGATTTCCCTTCTCCTTTCCTATGCCTCCCCCCTTGGCTAGTTTAAATGCTTTCCAATGAAGCATTTAAACCTACCACCTAGGATTCTTGTTCCCCTACTGGACAGATGCAGCCCATCATGCCAGTATAGGCTTGCATCACTCCATGTTGACCCCCGGTCCCCAATGAAGCCAAATCCCTGAGCTCTGCACCAGTTTTTCAACCACTGATTGAATCCCATGATGCAGAACACCCTAGCCTTTCTTACACCATAGATGGGCAGCACCTCCGAGAAGGTTACCGTGCATGCTACTTGTCTAAGGCCCCTTCCCAATTCCACAAACTCTTCCTGCACTGCTCTAATCTCTTTCTTTGCCAGGTCATTTGTCCCTAGGTGGACAATGACATCCAGCTCCCTCCCCTGTGCAGCTGCTCCAGCAATCCTGAGGATTTGCTCCCTGTTCCTCCAAGCCATGGCGCCAGGCAGGCACCTTACCTCCCTCTCCCCTTCCTCCCCCAGTTCTATCTTCCTAACAATGGAGTCCCCCACCAGGAGTTGTTTCCTTCCCCTGTGGGGTCCCATGCCACCCTCCTGTGGGTCTCCTTTGTGGAAGTTCCCAGCAACCTCCTTGGTCTCCACTGCAGGTGCCTCCATAGAGGAACCACACTTTACCAGAATGGCATAGGAATTGTGGAGAGGTACAACTGAAGAGATGTGCCTATGTTCCACCACCCTCACCCTCCCTGAGTCCACTGTGGGCCAACCGCTCCTCTTTTTTGGCAACCTCTGAGGCAACGGCAGTGGCACTGGTGGTCCCTGGATGGAGGAGGAAGTCCCACAAATCCTGGCCAACTCAGCCTGGAGATGAGCAACCTCCTCCCTCAGCCCAGAGAGGTGCCTGCAGATCGGACAACACCGCATCCTCCAGAAAGTCTCCCAGAAGACTGCTGCTCCACCGCCACTGCACTGCACCACTCTCATCATGTCTTATTTCTGGCCCCTTAACTGCTGTTTGGAATCCTTGCTCTTTCCTCTGTTTTTTATTTCTTTCTCTTGCCTCTCTACTTACTGTCTGCCTCTGTACCCTTTAAGCTCCTGATTGTCCTGTTCAGTGACAAGAATATCCTATATTTCTCAGTAGACCCCTTACTTGCTCAGAGGCAGGCCTCCAGCAGCTAGTCATGTCTCTGTACCTAGAGATACCCTATCTGGTTGTCCCCTTAGTGCTTATATTATGTTAAATACTGAGGGTTATTAGGATCCATCCCCCATACTCTGTTCCTGTAAGTATATGTAGCTGCATCTTGTTAACTCACTGATGTATTACGTATGTTACAGTAAGTCAATCCTATGAAATTCTGTGGGGGTGATCCTGCTAAGTATCACTATAGATGTGTCTGTGCCTAGGGTAACTAGAGTCATGTTCCTTGGCCTTAAGATCTTAACTAGTTGCTCTTGTGTTTCTCTGGGTTAATTACATTGATCAACAATGATGGGAGCTAAAGTTATGTTATTACCTATGGTTTATATACTTGTATTTGTCTGGGTTGACTAGCTAATCTTTCACTGGTTCCTTCCTCAACACTCACCAAAGGGTAATTACATAGACCCCCCCAACCTAGCTGCATATTCAGCAAATGACTCCCCCCTCTTTTGCTGGTGATGTATGGGTTGTATACAAAAGGGCACCTTTACCTGCTCACTTACACCCTCCTTAGACCACTATGGTCCATTACTCTGCCTGTCAGCTACTGGTCTCTTACTGCTCTGATTCTGTCACTCTTACTCTTTGTGGATGATAGTGAACCAATACCAGGTCCCCCTAACTTCTCACATACTGTCTCCCTTTGGTCTGGTACCAGGGTACTAAAATTGTCACATCTAAATATTAACAGCTTCTGCTCCAAGCTATCTGATCTGGAAGCAAGGCTGTTCCTATATAACTCTGATGACCTAGCAGTGTCTGAATCCTTGCTAAAACCCTTCATTCTCCCAAATGAAGTAGCTTTTTTGAGCTAGTCTACCTTTCTAAAGGATCGATGTAAGAGAAAAGGAGATGGGGTCCTTCTCTATGTAAGGAACACCATTAGGGCTACAGAAATTCCCCTGTCTATACTGATTCAATTTCTCTGCAAATGCCTGATAGTGGAACTTACATTAGGCGACACTAAGCCTTGACATATTGGTTGAATATACAACCCTCCCTCTGTGGCTAGACCTGCTTTCAGTGACTTCATTACCTGCATGGGGTCTCTCTCTCTCTCTCTTGGTGAGATGATGATCTTAGGAGATTTTAACCTTAACTGGATCAGTGATGGCCCTGTAGCTTTTATGTATTACTACATGACCTGCACCTCAGCCAAATTATTACTGAACCCACCAACCACAATATTAAGACAGGTGATCACTCCCTCCTGCATTGGTTCCTTGCCAACAAAGCTGAGTGAATTAGAACATGTGGAATACTAGATGATTCTCTCAGAAATCATTCCCCAATATTTTGTACCTAGAATAATGGCTCCACTAGGCCACCTCCAAGAACTATAACAGTCCATGACTATTCTCAGCTTAATAAAGATGTCTTCTTGGAGGACCTTGCTTCGGTATACTGGGGCAAGGTTGGGAGGCATGAAAACATAAATACTGCTCTTGACCTTCTGGTGAACAGTCTATTCAGCTAGTTAACCGGCATGCTCCTTTAATTCAAAGTAGGGTAACAGGCTTATGCTCAAAATGTCTGATACCTGATCTTCACAAACTTATGATGAAAAGGGAAAAACCTAAGAAACATTCCAAAGGTCTGGCCTCTACTTGGAGTGGCAAAACTATGGGACTCTACAAAACATATGTAAGGCCAGTACAAAGAATGCCAAGGCACAGTATTTAAAGAAACTGCTATCTAAAACCTTGCAAAACCCAAAGCAGTTTTGGTCACAGATAAATAGCCTTCTCAAAGGCACTGCAGTGCCCCCTTCCCCCCAAGATGTATTGTACAAAACTAAAACCTTTAGTGACCCTGGCCTAGTAGCTGATGACTCCAACTTTTTTTTTGTTTTTTTTTACTGATTTGACACATTATAAGGTACAGCTTGATAGTCCTTCCTTGGATACCTCTCCATTAGGCCCCATCAACCCTTCACTATCCTGTTCTGAATTCGATTTCATATTACTTACTCAGTAGGAAGTGCTAATACAGCAGTTGAAAATAAAAATGGCAGAGTCTGTAGGCCATGATAAACTTGAACCCGGGCTGCTTAAACTGGGCGTCCATATTCTTTCTTCCCCTATTACAGTAAGGCAATTTTTAATATGTCTCACAGGAGAATAACTTCCCCAGCATACAAAAAGTGGCTCATGTAGTTCTAATCCATGGAGGGGGTTCTAAGGAAGTGGTAAAGCATTACTGGCCAATCTTCATCCTTTGCATCCTCTTCGACATCTTTGAAAGACTGGTCTATAACCAGCTCAAGTCCTATATTGAAATCCATGCTCTAGACCAGTGCCCAATCTGGTTTTCAGAAAAAAAACATGCAATGGAGACAGCCCTAGTACGACTCATGACAGACCTATTTGAAGCCCAGGGTGCCAGAAATTCTACTTGTGCAATCTTTATAGACCTGACTAATGTATTTGACCTAGTCAAGCATGATTTGCTTCTGCATAAGCTCCACAGATTTGGTCTTGATAATTTGCCCTGTTCCTGGTTTGTTAGCTATCTCAATGGCTGTAAATAGCTGGTGAAATGGAGAAGCAAACACTCTTAAACTGAGAGATATTGCAGATGGGGTTCCTTGGGCAGCTGTTGTTCTCCCTTTTTATTAATTATCTAACAAAGCACTGTGGTAGTGCCAAAACACTGTTCTATGCAGATGATGTGGTGCTATATAAATGCCACTCACACAATGCCCCTATTGAGTCAGGCCTCATAGTTGACTTTCTTCAACTAGTCGAATGGTTTAGGGAAAAACAAACTAGTATTAAATGAGAAGAAAATCAAATCCATCCTTACCAGCCTTCACTGTCTCCGACCCAAGAGGAGTGAATTACTAAAAAATATACTCATTGAATGAGGACACATTTGAAAATGTAGCCTCACTCAAGTACCTGCCTGTCACATTGAATCAGGACATCTCATTTAAACTTCATGTTGACCAGCTGACCAAACAGTTGAACCAAAAGCTAGGGCTCCTGTATCAGTTAAACTGCTAGCTCACCAATGAAGCTAGAGCAACTGTAACTAATGGTATCATATTGCCTACTATCCAGTACAGTGCTCCTGTTCTTTGTTCACTCAAAAATACTGATCTCAATAAGCTCAAAATTTTGTACCTCTGAGTGTCCAGATGTGTAGTTGGAATGGGTAATTGGGAACATCACTACAAGACATCAACCTTGCTAAATTGGCTCCTCTTAGAAAGTTGAATTCACTATTCCTCACTCTGCCTGGTGCACAAAATAGTAGACACCCGTCCCCCTAACCTTGCCTCCCTATTGAAACCAAAACCTCACAGAACTGTCCTCCAGTCCTCCTCTCAATTACTCCTCACCATCCCTAGAACTGTAACTGATGCCAGCAACAGGTATTTTGCCTCTATGGCTCCTATGCTATGGAAGAACCTCCTGGTTGATGTATAGGCTTACATCAATCACAGTTCATTCAAATCCTCCCTCAAGTGGATACTGCTTGTGAGCTGCAATTGTACTTGTCCCAGCTGAGTCCCCCTGTGAGCCTGGTGTCCCCAATGTTGTCTTACAGCTCAATATTTCTCAGGTTGCACCTGCTTAAGTTATCATTGTTGTGTGTAGAGCTTAAGCCTGTTTGTGTGCCTTGACCCTGTAGCTATTGTAAATTATTCTCTATTCATTGCTTGCACTATGTACCTTGACATTGCAACAGCTGTAATTTATTCTCCATTGTAATCTACTCTTTAAAAATGGAAGAGCAGAAGCCCAAGGTTTAATGTGGGGGAATAGCTCCTCCCACATATCAAATATGAGTCAACCTATGTCAGCAACATATGCTCAGTGTATTTTGTTCGTGCCTGAGCAGCTGTGTGGTCTGTGCAGCTGTGTACTCCCTGCTTTCTCTGCCTGATTATTTTCTGCCTCTTTTTTATCCTTACTCTCTCCAGCTCTCACCATTCCCTTTTTTGATGTGATTCCCATCTCCCATTCATTCCTCGGGCTCTTTTCCTGTTCTGCCTTCCCTGATCCTTGGGTTTGTCTCCTTGTGGATTGTCTTTTCCCTGTGTTTCCCATTCCCAGTTTGCCCCTCCCCCATTTCCATTGTCTATTCTGGACCGCCCTACTTCCCTCCTCTGTTTCCCTTCTCCACTCCCCTCTTCATTTTCTGCTGCCCTCCCCCCTTTTTTGCCTGGCTCTGTGGTCTTTATCATTGCTCCATATCTTGACTTTGGTCTCTTTTGGGGTTTCATTGCTCCTCTGGAGCAGCTGCTTTGTTCCTTACAGTGCTTCTGGTTTTCAGTGCAGAGTGTCAGCCCAGCTCCTGCTACAGCTGTTACATTGCAAACGTGTTAGTTTTCTACCCTCAATGGACAATGTTGGCCTCGACTTAAATCACCAAGACCTGCTAGCTCCATCGGCTGCATCATGCTATACTCTACTGCTGTAGCTCTGCTGGAGGTAACTGATCAATTGGAGACACACTACAGTGACTCACACATGTTCATATAATTTTATACAGTGTCTGAATCTTCCCTATGGTGCACAAGCTCAAAGAAGACTCAGGGTTATTTCCTGCCTCAGTGACCAAAATCTTGACTTACTCCCCTGACATAATGAGAATGCTTCTTATGGTGAAACTTTGATAAATTTAAGCAGAAGAGTAAAACTGGATTCATTCTCAGATCATACCAGTGTCATAAAAGAAAAATAATTCGGACTCGTTTCACTACATTAAGCAACACAGTTCGTCAGTCACCAAATATATTCATCTAACTTAGAAACAGATTCATCTGTGGTCCCAACATGTTATGAGAAATGGTGTCTAAGATTGATTTAATTAATCACCATTTGACTTGCCACCTTGAACAGTAACCTAAACAAGGCTGATTTCTGTTATTTTCACCAATATTAATGTCATGTTGCAGCTGCCTATGTGTACCTGAGAGAATTCAGTTGTGCATTGTTTGCAGCTGAGGCTGGCTCTGAATTGCAAATCATTTAGGTGCTGCCCCAACATCACTGCAAACTGCAGCTTCCCCCTGTGGCTAGCAGTATTCTTAATCAACCAGCAGTCATGCCAAACAGCAGGGTTCCACAAGTGACCACAGCCTGCTCCTTCAACACAAATGTTTTGCAAACTGCTCCAACTTGCAGACCATTCAGCTTAATCAGAAATTCCTACATCTGAAAGCAGATGGGAGATGTTAAAAAATAGTCAGCAGCATATTGGACTAACATACTATTTTTGATCCTCTTGTTTTATAATATGCTAACTCTGACACTTCATGGACTCGAATCTAGAGTAGTTTTTAATTCTCTGTTTTATTCTCTGCTGTTGCTTAGCAGTTGATGTATAATCCTACTTGATCATGTTTACTCAAGCCTCCAGCAAAGACTGCCTCTAGTCAGGACTACCTTCATTTATTCAGCAGTTATGCCAATGATGAACCTATGAAAAGGTGAACAAAAATGGAATTAACAAGAGGGATGCTAACTACCTCCATGACTTGTCTTGCTCTTATGCTTAGACATCCCAAGTAATTAGGAAACATTTGCACATGCTCCATGGCATTTAATCTCAATTCCAGTTCTGTGCACACAGTACACTGTACAAACTGTCATTTACTGAGCACTGGGTGCAACATGCTATCTAATGGGATCCTCTGCACACCATGAAGTCCACTAAAACATCGTCACTAGGGATGCAGGAATTGGCTCATCATGGTTTTAGGCATTTTCTGTTTTGACTGATAGTTAAGCCTTCATGATGCATACTAAGACTGTAGCACTATTATATCATTTATGGGACAGATGCAGCATAATCACTGCTGAGCCCAGTCATTGACTAAGCTTATGAGGCATCTAACATCAGCCAATCCTTATGGCCCAAATGATCATTTTCCATTTGTCTGTGTTCCCACTGCATCCAATACCCTGCTATACTGCTGTAACCGGGGTTACAGTCTACACCTTTCAGTCCACCATTCTTTCTCCATTAGCAGGTTGCTTAATACAATCATAGGCATGATGCTATCCATAGCCATTGCTGGGGGGGTTCGTATGGTTCGAAAGAACCCCCCCCTTTTGAAATTCACCATTTTTTTTTCATTATTTGTAAAATTGTTTCATAATTTCTATTTCTTTTGTGACTTATTTTGTGACTGTCACAGAGTGCTTATGCACACATGATGAACCCAGGCACTTTCTCTCTGCATGCGTCCCCCCATCTGCTGTTAATCAGCTTCCTCCTTGCCAGTAAGAGGACTTGAGCTGCTTTGTGAATCTTTCTCAGCACTGTCCCCCAATGGCTGGCTGGCTGGCCAATTGCAGCTCATGTCAGCACTGTGAATGTGACCGGAATATAGCACGGCCGCTGCCCACAATTCACACTGTCAGCTAGCGCTCGAGGAAGATGAAGCATGCTGGCAGGCTCTGAGACAACGTCTCCAGGAGCACAAAAAAGAAGTAGAGGACCTCGACTTATAATATTATCAGTCACCGGCAGGTAAATTTTGCTAGTCACAATTGCCAAACGTGTCCCTTAATAACTGTATATCAAGAGATAGGCTGTGCAGAACTGGGCAAAGGAGCTTTTCAGGTCGGTGGGCTGAAGATTTAGAAATAAATTACTTAAATCCTCCTCTATACAAAATACTAAGTTGTCATGTTTCATATGCCTGTTTTAACTTTTCATAAGTTAAGCAAAAGAGGTACCACAGTAGAAAGGCAATGCAAGTGTTTGGAAGGGTCTGTCTGGGATCTGCACTGCCACCTCACTAATTGTGCTGTTCAGAGAGGTCTTCACTGTGGTCCCATATTTACTGATATTCAATCCCACTTTTGTCTGTGCTATCTGTGCCAGATGCAATTAAAACAAATATGTTGTGATAAGTGTTTCTCCAGATGATCACGTTTGTTTATTTGTTTGTCTGTTGCTTGTTGAATTTTGTTAACCCAGTAAGCCCACTGGGCCTAGAAGTCCCTTTTTCAGGGGTTACTGGGGGGAAGGGATACAGATGGTAAGCAACTGAAATTGTACCAGATTAAGCAGTTGGTGGTATTTTTAGTGAATGAGTGTTAGTAGAATGACATTTGTTACTACAGTTCAGTGTTATGAACATACCAGCTATACTTTTGGAAGTATGGTGGGGTGGGGGGGGTAGGCATTTAGGAGATGGTAACTTTGCACTGGGAATCCCCTCCATTGTCAAATTACCTTTCCCCTCACTACCATTGTCATGCCTACCACACTGGAGAATGGAGTGGGGGCAACAAGTGTAGTACCCAATACTGAACTAAGAATTATGTTACAGATTTTTTTCAAGCAGGGTGCTTGGTATAGAAACCTAGACAGTGACAGCAGAAAAAGATAGAGGTCCATCCAGTCTGCCCAAGTTCCCTATAATCCCTGGAACCTACTGTTCCTCCAGGGTACTAACCCTCTGTGTCCTCTCTCTATTCTCCTCCTTTTTTAAGTTGTGTTTAACCAGGATTAGCACACTAAGCTGAAAGCTTTTTACAGGTGCGACCTGTATAAAATTCATACACAAACTAATGTCCTTGGTTCTGTTGCCCCCAGTAACCACTATTCCCTTTGTTATGTCCCAGTCTGCTTGAATCCTCTGACTGTTTTTGCAGCCACCAGTTCAGCTGACAGACTGTTCCAAAGTTCCACCACCCTTTCTGTAAAGCACTTTATTTTATTTTATTTGTACATCAGTTTACAACCTTTGAGCCAGAGGCCCATTTCCTAAGGTACTTTGTCACATTGAGGACACACAGAACAGACTTTTTTGGTTACAGCATTTGAGTCACATAACTTAGCAAGCACAAGTGGTTACATACATTTATACAGTTATACAGTTTTGTTACAATGATACAGTCTCACATAAAACAGCTGGCTAATAACAGTGGCAATAGGCAATGGGGTGAGGTTGTGTCTGGTGAGGAATAATGCCGCCCAGTGAGCGTTGTCAGGTACGAAGTGAGCTATGCCTCATTCAGAGACAGGAGCTGCTGCGGGTATTAAATAGATGGCTCCGAAGTGCAGTTTTGAAGTTGGAGATAGTAGGGGCATCGGAGATGGGGGCAGGGAGTGAGTTATACCATGATGGAGCTCTGTAGCAGAAGGACCTCTGTCCATGGGTGGTCCTAGATCTTGGGACCAGTAGATTGGTCTTGCAGGAGGTTAGAGTAGCGATCGAGGGTTGGGTTTGGAAAATGGAGGCTGACATCCTGGGAGGGGATAGCCCGAGAAGAGTTTTTTTCATAAGGAGGCAGGTTTGGTAGCGTAGCCGTTCGTCTAGATTAAGCAGTTTTGCCTTGTCATAGAGTTGTCACATATGAGTGAGCCTGGGGGCACCAGTAATCAGCCTGCAGGCCTTATTCAGGGTGAAGCAAATTTTATTGAGGGCGGTAGTGTCAGCAGCACCGTATACTGGCAGGCCATAGTCAACAAGGGACAGTATTGAGAAAGTAACCACTAGTCGGAGGGCATAGGTAGGGAGGCAGTTTTTATAATGGTAGAAGATGCTAAGCAGTACATTAGTGGCGGATGCAAGCATATCAATGTGGGTGTGGTAGGTGAGGGCTGAGTAGAAAGAAACCCCAAGGTTCTTGTATGAGCGGACTTGTTCAAGCAGTTGTTTGGTGCTAGGGAGGATATGGAGTGGGAAGTTGCCGGCTTTGTTTTGGGGGTCGGCAAAAAGCATTGCTTTGGTTTTTTTGAGATTAATGATGAGTCTGTGCCCTTTAAACCAGGTTTCAGCGTCATTATAGGATTATTGTAGGGTGTCCTGGAGGGAGATGGGATTGCCGTGGGTGGCAAAAATGACAGCGTAGTCTACATATAGAAGAATTTTTCCGTTGCATGCACTGGGCAGGGTGTTTAGGTAGAGTGAGAAGAGTAGGGGTCCCAGGATGGGGCTCTGAGGGACCCCTGAGTGGATGGGATGAGTTTTGGATAGTGTCCCATTGATTTTGACACATTGGGAGTGAGCAGATAGGTAGCTAGTGCACCAGGCGAGAGGCCCAGCAGAAAAAACAGTGTGGCAGAGGGCATCCAGCAGAAGAGGGTGGGAGACAGTGTTGAAAGCCTTTGAGAGGTCGACAAACACTGCATCAGCTAGGGAGCTAGAGTCCAGGGAGGAGTGTAGGAAATTTGAGAACTCAACTAGTGCAGTGCCGTTACTGTGACCAGCATGGAAACCGTGCTGTTCTGGGCATAGGATGTTGTGTTTGGTCAGGTATTCAGTGATTTGAATGGCCACTAGTTTTTCTAGGGCTTTGGAGAGAGGAGGGAGAATGGAGATAGGTCGGTAGTTCCTGGCGGAGGACCTGTCACCTCCTTTGTGTATGGGTGTGACTATGGCTGTTTTCCATGCAGTGGGGAATTGACCCAGGCAGAGGGATCAGTTTAGAAGGCTGGTGAGTGGGGCAAGGACTTCATCCAGCACCAGTCGGAGAATGCTGGGGTCAAGGGAGTTGCCGTCAGGACTATTGCTCTTTAAAGCTTTGATCAGGTGGGGTCTGGCTTCCTGGGCAGATGCCCTACGTAGGTGGAAACTGGGGTGTTAGAGGACTGGGGCAGGTGGGGGGAGGGTCAAAGAAATTACTGGGGAGGACAGAGCTAATGTCAGTAAAAGATGTGTTAAGGTAGTTGGCTATGCAGGCAGGGTCGGTGGAGGTAGAGCCATCAATAGTGATCTGGGATGAGGAAGGGGAGCATGCTTTCCCATTCAATTGTTTAACATTGTCCCAGAATGTCCGGGCACACCCCCAGGAGGAGGTGAAGGTGGCCTGTTAATGGTCGGCCTTGGCTTTACAGATGGCCCATGTGCACTTGTTCCATGCAGCATTATAGGCCTGTCTATCGGCCATCCGGCCTGTTTCAGTGGCAAGGTGCCACAGGTTATCCCTAAGTCTGAGCATTTGAAGTACGGCAGGGGTGACCCAAGGTGCATTATGTTTTTTGGATCAGACTCCCGTGAGGGGTACAAAGAGGTCACAGGCTTTGTTAAAGGTTTTGGAGAAAAAGGCAAGGGCAGTGTCTATGTCAGGAGCATGGTGAAGGGGGGACCAATTTATCTGGGCAAGAAATTGCTTGAGGTTTTTCAGCCCACCCGGTCTGAGATGCCGTCGGAGTGTGGTCCGGGCTATGATTTGGGGAGTGGGGGTCGCCCAAAGGAATAGGATAGGAGAGTGGTCACTAAGTGAGTCTGGGAGGACCTGGATGTCATGTATTTTTTGGGGGCAGTTGGTGATAATTATGTCTAGAAGGGTGCTGGTTCCTCTCTTAGGGTTTACTCTAGTGGGTTGGGAAATGAGTTGTGTCAGGTCTAGGGCTGCAAAAGAATCACGGGTGGTGGAGGAGGAGGTGCTGAGCCAGTTCACGTTTAGGTTCCCCACTAGGATTTGTTCTGCTTTGTGATGGAGGGTGGCAAGATAATCTGTTAAGGATATCAGTGCTGGGTCCTAGTTCTTTGGGGGAATGTAGGCAGTGGTGAAATATAGGGGCCCCTGGAGGGGTCAGGAGTAAGTTTAAGGGTAAGGGCCTGTGCTGCACTTACAAGAGCAGGAGCAGGGAGTGCCTGTCCAGTGAGTGTGTCCCTGGTATAGATTGCACAGCCACCCCCGCGTTTGCCTACTCGGTCCTCTGGGTATAGGGTATAGCCTGGGAGGGAGACAAAAAAGTTCGGGGTGGACTTTGACAGCCAGGTTTCAACCAAGGCTATGACATCTGGTTTATTCAGCAAGACCCAACATTGGAGGGCATCACATTTTTTCAATAGGCTGCATATATTCATGGGGGCTATGCTGAGACCAGACAATCGATGCGCACAGCACAGCTTGTCGACGGGCTAACCCCCCTTGCAAGTGTGCTGCAGCAGGAGGTAGTGTAATTACCTCTTGGCAGCACTGTGATGATTCAGCTCCAGGAGGGAGCTAATCTGGTGTCTGGAGGGCCGAGGGAAAATGTGGAGGCCTATATTGTGAAGGAGACAAAGGACAGACATTAGTATGCAGTGGGAGACCTGTATCCCATCACTGCACATGCGTGGGTGAGATATCCCGATTCATACAGTCACAGACAAGGAAATATGCAGGTAAGCTGCCAACAGTACTTGCAGAAGATATTAATTACAGTGTTTTCCAACTGAAATTCAGAGGCAGTGGTCCCCCAAGCAGCAGAAACCTCGATCGCTGAAGCTTCCACCAGTCTCACAGAGACCTTCACTTTATTAGGCACAAGCAAAGCAGTTATGTGGCTATTTAAAATGGTGGAAATAAAATAAAAATCTCGGCCGATGAGTGCCAGCATCAAAGTTCTGCACAAACAAGCAACCCCCCTTGCAAGTGTGCTGCAGCAGGAGGTAGTGTAATTACCTGTTGGCAGCGTGGTGATTATTCAGCTCCAGGAGGGACCTCTCCTCACATCTCTCCAGAACCTACCTCCTGTTAGTTTCCATTCGTATCCATGTGACCATGAATTGGTACTCAGGCTAAATAGTACCCTGCAGTTCACTTTAATTCCTTTAAAAAACTTGAAGGTCCCTATCACATCTCCCCTCTCCCTTCTGGTCTCCGGTGAGTACATATTTAGTGCCTTGAGGCGCTCCTCATAGGATCTGCCCTGCTATCCCTGAATCATTTTAGTTATTCTGCACTGCACTGTCTCCAACCAGTTCTTATACTTTCTGAGGTGAGGACGCCAGAACTGGGCACAGTACTCCAGGTGAGGCCTCACCAGGGATCTGTAGAGGGGAAGTATTATCTCCTTTCTTCTGCTATCAATACCCCTACCAATACATCCCAGCATCCTGCTAGCCTTGCTATAGGCCATGTTGCACTATTACTTAAATGGTATATTGAGTTGGGGAGGGTGGGGGTTATAGTAAGGAGTAGAGGGAGCTCAGATATGAGTTATATAGGCTTAAAATAAGCCACAAAAGTGCACCATAGAACATACCATAGCCCATGGTTTCTGGGGGACATACTATATCTGAGACAATGCCTTAGGTATATTACATTAGCAGCATCTTGCTGCCCTCTGGTACTGAATACATATATGTATTCACCCTGCAGCCAGGGGCAAGGGGTGTAGGAGGTCTCAGATATGACTTCTTTATCTTCAAAATAAGCCCTAAATTCACCACATGGCTTCTGGGGTCCTGGCGGCACTAAGACCCATAGCTTTTCTTAAAAGGTTGCAGACTGCATAAAAAAAAAAAACCCTTGTGAAAATTCTGGCAAGGGCCCTGCTATCTGGCATGACTTCAGCGCTGGGTTCATAGCACTACCCGTATATTAGACTGCATCAGTATTCAAATCATTGCCAGCTCCAGCCAGGCTGGGCAACTAACATTTCTGGTCAATACAGTAAGCCCTCTTTGAGAACCATGAAGTTGACTCAGCTCCTTGGGTTTTCACATTCTCAGTGGCCGAACTCTAAAGGTTGTACTTGGCAGCAATGCTGTAGCAGCTTTCTTTTCATTTTACCACAGCCCTCACTGACAAACCTCGGGGCACCCATTCCCTAACTCATTCTTCTAGAAGATCTGTAAGTGTAGATGAAGGTCCTATATCCTCCAAGGTTGGGAGTCTCACTTCACTTCTACCAAAGGAAACACAGCCTCACTGGAGCTGTTCCTTCTATGTCAGTCCAGTAACTGGTCTCAGCTTCCTGCAGCTCATTCACCTTCTCTGCTGCCATAGGTAGATGCATCCCCACGAACTTGCAAGATATATATATATATATATATATATATAATCCCTATTCACCAGGGAGTGTAACAAGCTCTCTCTTGGCCCGGGATTCATCCCTCCACAGTGTATTATGCAGCTTATTGGCTCTCAGGCATCTCACTCCTACTCATTCTTATCCTTTCAACTCAAAACAGGTCTTCCGGCTGCCCATTGGACTGCTTCTTACATGCCTCAACCCAAAGAAGGTTTTCAGGGTGTCCCCTTGGACTTATTTCTACAAGCTTCAATCTACAATGTTGTTTCCACATCCATGCTCATTCATGTTTCTACCACTACTCCTGGTGTTTCGATTTAGACTGAAGCAACCTGTGAAGTTCCACTCGGAAGACTTCTGATACGCACCAGCCTTTCAAAATCCTCCATAGCCATACTCCATCAAGTTTATGCTACTTCATCTGGTCTATTTCTATGAATCAGGATGGTCTTCATGGTCCCCATGGAAGTCTCAAGACACAACATCCTTCATGCTCAACAGTTATCTCTGTGTCAAGTTTTCTGTCCAACTCCTACACCCCAGCATTCTGCTTCTCTCTCCAGACTCCTAACCCATTCATTTTGATCAGTTCCTGCCTTGATCTCTGCAAAATTCCAAATTCAGAGTCCCCAGTGTTCTTGATGATAGAAGCATGTTAAGCATATCTCCTACTGCAGTTTGCCTTTGCTCTGTACTCTGCTTTATGGACCATTAATGGCTGTCTGCTTTTGCCAGCTTCCTTGTGTACTTACTGCTGAGCTCCTTTCTAGTGGCTCCCTCTGCTTCCCATGAGCCTCTGCAATTTGCCATCATTCTTCAGGGTCTCATCTTCTACAAGGATTTCAATCCTAAGCACCTCACCCTTCTGGATATCCTCCATTGAGTACTGCTCCCCAGTGCTACTTTGTGTCTGCTATTCAGACCTGCCATCATCGATTCCTCTCCTGGATGCCAGTACATTTGGGGACATCTTAAGGCTGTGACTTGTCATCATTTCATCAATCAATCTGCTCTACAACATTCATTGGCTAAGGCCTCATTGCACTCCACCATATCTACATGAAGGATGAATTCACCATTGTCAGCATAAGTCTCCAACTGGCTTGCTAAGAACAAATGACTGATTTCTCCATTGATGCTCAACTCCAGGACTTTAGCCACTTCTCCCTCAGCAACCACAGTCAGAATTCCTCCTCATTGACTCTCCAATCTCATCTTTTTATAAAGTAACAGCATCTGCAAGTAATGCTTCAAGATGTCCATAGTAATTCCTGTTCCTGAACATTTCAGGATTGCTTGGAAGATATCTTTCTCATATTGGTATCATTCAGTCATAATCTAGATGATCTAGCATCTTCTATGCCTACCAATTCTCTTCCTACCTTGCAGCACAATATGCAGTGTGTATTGGCTCCTTGGCATCTTATAACCTACTGATTCTACTCCTACCTTGCAGTGCAATACTCAGCACATATTGGCACCATGGCATCTTCTACACCTACCAGTTCTTCTCCTATCTTACAGTACAATATTCAGTGCACATTGGCACCTTGGCATCTCAATTACCTACCAGTTCTCCCCCCTACTTTGCAGCACAATATGCAGCATGTATTGGCTCAATGGTATCTTCTACACCTACCAATCAAAACCATCTGGAGAAGAAGATCCTTCTCAGTTCCTTCTCAACTGACACTCATAAATGTTTGGCACCATGCCTCATTTTTTGAGGGACAGTACAAATCATGACTCTTCAAGTTTCCTATGGTCATTTGATGTGCCTTCTTTATCATGCCTTAAGCACACTCTCTTTCTTGGACCCAATGTAGCTTCATCCAAAACCCTTTATCGATTTTCTATCAAATAAAGATACACCAAAACTCATCAAAGATCTGTGCTCTGGCAGTCATCCTACTTAAACATGATCCCTGAAACTATCTTGTTTACCTTCCTGCACCACATTGAGTGGCCTATTCCATCAGCATTTTGATCTTATTCTCAAATTCAATCTCTTCTCTATTTTTCAACTTTTCTTCCAATAATTTTTAAAATTGGGTTATACTAGCACTTCCAGCTTTACCACTTGGTAGGCCATTCCATAGTGACACCATTCTTTGATTCAACCATGCTCCTCTTTTGCTGGTCCTTTAATTCTCCCCTTTTAATATCCCATCATGGCCTCTGATGCTATGCTGTGTGTCAGTCCCACCACCACAGTCCTCGTAATGCACTATAGGGAAGATGGTGCAAAAATCATAATGTAGATAAATTTTGTGCTCCCAGAATTTATCTCAGTGGACAAGACAAAAAAATATCAGCCTGCTGCATGCTGCTATATGGTGCTACAATGTGTGTCAATCCAACATCCACAGTTCTTGACTTGATGAAATTCAGTGCCCAGAAATTGTAAGTATAATAAATTCTCATGTCTGGAAAATGTTGTGTGAGGAAACAAAATGAGATGTGCTCCCTTAATTAATATGCTGCTTCAGCAATATGTGTGTCTTCTACCACAGCACCTGTTCTGATGAATTGTAGAGCCCAGAGGTTCTGAACATTTTCTCATGAAATGATATGCCCTGTTTGAGGTGCAGATCTGGAAATTGATCTTTGAAATATGCAGTGTGTCCAACAATCAAATATTAAGTATTTTCTTTTTTTTCCTTTTTAGATGTGGGTGGGGGTGTGGAAGGATGGAAACAGTGGGCCCAATTCTAGAAGCTGCTTATGTCAGATGCAACTTGTGGTAAAGAAGAGGGCTGTGATCATTGCAGCTGCAAAAAATGCAAAGGTCGGTATCCTAGAAGGTTTTCAACTTGCGCTAAACCTACTGGAATAGCTGCAAAATGTATCCTGTGTCTGAAATATTGGTGTAGTTGAAGGCTGTGGTACAAGCCTGGGATACATCTGCAGAAAAGTGCACAGGGAGCAGCCAGGGTGCCTCAAGGAGCACCAAGCACAGAACCTGGGCACAAAGGGGCAGCCACTGCAAGGGTGTGGTACAGGGCATGTTGCCACTATAGGGCAGTATCCCAGTACAGTCTGGATACCCATGTGCACAATGGTGTAATAGCAGGTTAATGGCAACCACTACCAGGCCCTGAGATCTCCATAGTGTGATGGTGATATTGTGCCCCCCAACCCCCACTGAGCCTCAAGCAACCATGCCGTGCAGAACACAAGACATCCCTGTCCCAAGCCTTCCCACCCACACACCTATGACATGCCCACACACAAGCCAGTGCATTACCTGTTTGTCCAGTGGCCCTCTTTCCTCCCAACCCCAACAGGCAGGATATTGGGGATTGGGGGATGCTATACCACAAATGCAAGTCAGACTTTATTCTTGGGGGTGTTTGAGGATTGTGATTGGGGGGGATTCCACTATACCCCCAGGGTGTACACATCAGCATCGGGAATTGGGCGGGCTACACTACCAGGGCACTTGTTTGTTACATTACCAGCAGCTTTTACAATGTTAACTGTAGCATCACCCCTCTGGGTTCCAATCTGGACAGCTGTGGCCCAACACCCCCATGGCCCCTTCCCTGACCATACATTATGCCACTGTCCACTGTTCTCCCAAGTCCCAGTGGCACAACCACTTTGACCACCTATTGGCTGGATTAAGTGGTGCCACCTGCTATGTCCATGGTGGGGCTTTGAAAATACAAACAAAGGGGAGGTGACTGCCCCACCATGGTGAAAGCCCCCTTGTGACCTGGCACACTTGGTTGTTCGATGCAGTCATGGTACAAGGGGGCTTTGCCTCAGCTGTCTCTGGATGAGACACATGCTGGGTTAGAAAATCCTGTTTGATGCAAGTTGTGATGCAAATCACCTCTTCTGTCAAAACCTTTGCTGCAACTCCCTTGCATTTGTTGCACCTGAATGAAAATTGGGCCCAATGTCTTTTTTGTCATCTTTAGTTACTTTTTCTGTTGTTTCAGTTATTTATCAATAGGGAGATAACATCTTGTTGCTGCATGAGATGGACTGGCTCTAGTTAATTAATTCAGCAGTGTGTCCTACCAGAGAAGCTAAGTATTTATCTATTTTTCATTTTTTTGTTTTTAAATTCTTAAGTGTTATTCATATTTCAATTGTGTTATTCATATTTCACTTGCCAACTGTTTTCTCTACTGTTTCTCTCATTTTAGGTATTTTTCAGCAGTATGACAATGAAGAATCAGACAGCAGAAACAGATTGATGACTGTTATTTATTCTGGATATAGAGGATCAATGTGCTATAATATGATCACTCACCCTGGAGGTGAAGCTGGGGTAGTAGGTGGAGAAGGTCTGAGCATAAGGCTGCAACAATGGTCACATCAAAAATCAGCTACGTTAGATGGTGATGGGTCAATTGCTGGAGGATGAGGCATTCATGACATAATGGAAAGAAACCAGTGGCTACAAGATAGAAATTATTTACACTCTATCGACTCCCAGTTGTATTGCATCAGTGAAAGGAAACAAAAATGTAAAAAAGTAAAAGAAAAAAAAAAAAACTTATGGAAAGGATACTTACCATTACATTGGTGATGGCCATGCAATAAAATGAGACAAAGATGCCCCAGACAGAGGAGGCAAAGGAAGAGAAGTATTGCTTTCTGGTTGAGAAGTCAGAAGGTCAGGAGACCTGTGAAGACAAGAGAAAACTTAGACTCTACTCAATTAGCCACCATGAGTGACTGCATAAAAATATATCTGTTGTCAACTGCCAGTACTAACTAATACTGTCACCTGTGAAGAAAAAAGAGAAATAATCAAGCCTCATTTGGCAACTATGGTGGTTGCATGGTGCATCCGCTGTCAACTCCCAGTCTTACTATATCTGTCACTTGTGAAGAGAAAAGAAATTATTTAGCTTCACATGGCCCCATGATGGCTGTATGGTATATCCACTGCCCATGCCCAGTCTTACTATAACTGTTACCTGTGAAGAGAAAAGAGACATTATTTAACCTCACTTGGCAACAATAAATGTTGCATGGTAAAGCCATTGTCCACTCCCAGTGTTAATACATCTGTCACCTGTGAAGAAAAAAGAGAAATTATTTAGTCTAACTTGTCCACTTTGTATCCATGAAAGGAAAACTTAAAATAAAAAAGGGAAACTCATGTAATGATACTTACCATCGAATTACTGAGGGCCATACTGTGTACTGGCACAATGGCACCACGGAGAGGGAAGGAAGAGGTGTTAGGAGGTCTAAACCTTACTTTCAGGTTCTTGGCAATATTGGGAATGCAAGTAATCACAGACACATTGCATAAGAGTAATAAACAAGTTTATTACTACCAAAAGGATAAATCACAGTTACCCTAAGCAGTTCTTACCAATACGAACCGGGAGCCAGTGCTAAGCGTTCCCTATACCTCGAGGTTTCTCTGTGTCTCCTGAGATCTCCTGGCATCTCCAAGGTATAAGACTAGTGTATTACATTATATACCTATGATAATTACTATGGTTACTGTAAGACAGAAACATTTCTAATTACAGAGATGAGTCCTATTGGCTAAATTAGAGGTGGCTCCATGGTCCAAGATAACATTATACAATTCTGTATAGTCATCAGTTTATGAACAAAAGAGTTCTCATACAGAGTCTTACATAACTCAGTGTAGTAGTACAAATCACCAAAAGGTGGCAATGCTGACTTACATATCATAATTACTCCAAGGACACAGATGCCTTGGCATCTTACAAGCAAGAAATAAGCAGAAAATACATAGAAGAATATATGTATTAGCAAGCAAAGTGAATTACAACAATAAGCATTCATCTCCTGACATCTACTCTTGTAAGGTAGATGCCCTTAGCCCTATATGTTACTGTAACATATACTTAAATGCTAGCTGTCTACAGTGTACCTCTGAGGGTACCAATTAGGGTGCAGGGGCCTTGTGTAACATTCCACCCCCTTGTTGCCTCCAAGGGCAACACAGGCAAATCTAGGGAAAGGCCAGGGAGCAGTGGTCGTTTACAAATCATGAGCTTTGCATAGGAACTCGAGCTGCTCATGGTGTTGGTGCAGTGTGTGCCATAGGCAGCAGAGCATAATAATCAAAATAAAGATTAAAAATAATTGTATAATAACAAAACCTTTAAAAGTAATCTCTAACCAGGTGTTAGTCAATGCGTCATTCATGTCACCATCATTAATCAATGAGAAGATAGCTTCATTGGCCTTGGTCATATTATTACTGATGTGGATGCAGTGTGTGTCTTTCCTGTCTAAAAGTGATTTTAATGTAAGTGTCAGTGGGTCTATGTGTACATTAAAATATGGTAAGTATTCAGACAGTGTGAGCAGATAATCTGGGTTACCATCAATGATATCTGTTAGTCAGGCTTAATAAAGGGGATGGAGGGTGGGCAGAGGGTGACTGTGAAAAGGCAGAGATACTAAACAAATATTTTTGCTCAGCATTTACAAAGGAAGAGGGGGAGGTACCTAAAACAAACAGTAGAAACACTCTGGATACAGAAGTTGATACCAGCCCATTTACAGAAGAAAGGGTTCTGAAAGAACTCTTAAAACTGAAGGTGAACAAAGCAATGGGGCCTGATGGGATTCATCCCAGAATTCTAAAAGAACTAAGGTAGAACTAGTGACACCACTGACTACCCTCTTTAACAAATCATGGGAGGATGGGGTGGTACCCGAGGACTGGAGGAGGGCAGATGTGATTCCCCTTCACAAAAGTGGGAGCAAGGCAGAAGCAGGAAACTACAGACCTGTTGGTTTAACCTCAGTGGTAGGGAAAATGATGGAATCACTTCTGAAAGAAAGAATTGTGGAGTATCTAGAGGCCAGAGGGGCACAGGACACAAGGCAGCATGGATTCACAGCAGGAAGGTCATGCCAGACAAATCTGATAGATTTCTTTGACTGGGTGACCAAAGTAGTAGATCAGGGAGGGGCTGTGGACATGGCCTACCTACACTTTAGCAAGGCATTTGACACAGTCCCACACAAAAGATTAATATACAAGTTAGCCAGCCTGGGAGTGGTCCCAAGATGACAGCCTGGGTAAAGAATTGGCTGAGAATAGGACACAAGAATAATAGTAAATGAGTCCACTCTGAAGAAGGGGGTTACTGGTGGGGTGCCGCGGGGTTCAGTATTGGACCGGTCCTCTTCAATGTCTTTATAAGCGACATTGCAGAGGGACTGGAAGGAAAGTATGTCTCTTTGCAGATGATACAAAGATCTGCAACAGAGTTGATGCACAAGGTGGGGTGGAAAGGATGAGAAGAGACTTGGCAAGGTTAGAGGAATGGTCAAATGTATGGCAGCTCAGATTCAATGCTAAGAAGTGCAAGGTAATGCACCTGGGAAACAAAACCCAGGAAAAGTACACAATGGGGGGTGAGATACTAACAACAACAAAAATGGAAAGGGACCTGGGGGTAGTCATATCAGATGACCTAAAGGTGGGCAAGCAATGTGAGAGGGCAGCAAGGAGGGCTGGGGGGATACTGGGATGCATAGGGAGAGACATCACCAGTAGAAAACAGGAAGTTATTATGCCTCTGTACAGACAGCTGGTGAAGCCCCATCTGGAGTACTGCGTGCAGTTCTGGAGACCCAGTCTCCACAAAGACATAGACAGGATGGAAGCTGTCCAGAGGAGGGCAACTAAAATGGTGCAAGGTCTGCACCAGAAGGCATATGAAGAAAGACTTAAGGAGCTTAATATGTATAGCCTCGAGGAAAGGAGGGAGAGGAGGGACATGATAGAAACTTTCAAGTACCTCAAGGGAATCAACAAAGTCCAAGAGGGTAGCTTCTTTCAAAAAGAGGTGTGCAAGAACAAGGGCACAATTTGAAGATGGGGGCAGCTCAGAGGTAATTTAGAAGCATTTTTTCACAGAGAGGGTTGTGGATGCATGGAATGGCCTTCCGGAGGAGGTTGTGGAGTCAAAAACAGTGGTGGAATTCAAGCATGCATGGGACAGTCATAAGGCAATTCTAGGGGGTGGGGGTAGGAAGAAGTAGGCTGCTGGTTAACTAGGATCTGCAGCTTATCCATTAGGTAGGGAAATGGGCAGACTGGGTGGGCCAAGCGGTCCTTATCTGCCATCAAAATCTATGTTTCTACCCAGGAGGGGGATGGGGGTGACGACGGTATGTCCAATGACATTCTTCTGGTGGGGGACAAAACAGAAATTGGGGTAATCAATAACACATGTAACAGATCCATAAGTATAGCTTTTAACATTTGTAACCATGCAGTATTCTCCATCGGAATTATAATGAGAGCGAACAGTAGGGAGTCTCCACTTTTGCAACTGGACAGAGCAGGTGTAGGCCGTCTTCGAAATCCATGTTGACAGGTGATGAACCTCCTCACGATATGATTGGTAGAGCTTATCCAGAGCCAGAGTTGAGTCCAAGGAGTCAGTGCCATTCTTAGTGATGTCATCATCCATGGTGAAAGTCCAATCAATGCTATCTGGAGAATAACCACAAAAAAGGTTGAATAACATCAAATACATCACATTGGCACAGGTAAATGTATTGCTTCTTTGCACAGCAGTCCATGTGTGGAGCCACCCAGGTGTCCAGGAAAGGATGGAAAACCAGTAGAGGTGGTAGATCCAGGTGTTCTCTGTAGATGTCTTCATCCAAATGTCCAATAGAATGAACCAGTGCAAGCTTGTCAAACAAAGCTGTAGTGGGCTGAAAATGTGGTAAAGAGACAGTAAAAGAAACAAACATGGTATCTGTTATGGAACATTTCTTAGCAGCAAAGCAAGGTCCTGTATTAGGGTGTCTGGTCACAAACCACATATTCCTAGCTGTAGAAAGAGGAATGGTTAAAGCTTGTTGCATACACATAGAAATACAGCCAGGGGTTTTACATTGTGGAAAATACCATTTGGAGATGCGTCTGTCATGAATGATATCAGGGATTCTTCCAGATTCTAGATCACGGAAGAGATTGTTGATGGTAGTGATGATGTATGAGCCATAGGCAGAGCAAAGGATTTCTCTGGCAATGTATTGTTTATCTGCTTCTTTATTGTTCTGTTGTCTGAGTGCATTGATTTTATCTCGTGAATCAGTGAATGCCTTAGCAAAGTCGTGCATATTGTATACAGTGTATCTTTCTTCCTGACTAAGGACATCCACACCATGCACTAATGGGGGTAGTATATCGTTAACCAAACCAGTGGAGAACTTGGCAGAATGAGCTTTGATAGCAGCAATGTCTGCTTTATTCCAGATAGACAAAGCTATACCAAAAAGGCCTGTGACAATACCTGTTGCACCTGTAACATCAGAACTGTCAACTTCACGTGTCTTACGTTTATAAGTTAGATCATCAGTAGTGGGTTTTCTCCTGAAGTTGCCTCTATGTTCAGTAGAATGGACCCCAGCAATAGGGTCTTGAGTACAAATCTGAAATGCAGCTAAACTATCAAGCAATAATGAACCATAAAATGCTGATGTGTTAGTATTATGATACATACCAAATTCTTTCATATTCCAGTAAGTAAGATTAAACAAAACAGATATATGCATACATTGTAAGTTATTAATTAAAGAACCTGGGAAGGCAGTGGCTGTTAGACCACTACGGGGACCAGGGATATGCTTTGGACATTCCAAAAGCTGTTTATCAGTAGGTGGTAACACAGAGAGGTACATGGCTGCAGAAGCCATGTGGTGTATAGCACAAAATTTCCAAGCAGAATCCCTCAACAAAGAATTACAGTATGAAGGATCAATTAAGGTAGTAATGTTGTACAAACCAGAATGTCTTAATGCAGTTTGTAAGAAGGACAGAGAACCATATGGGGATAATTTAGCATTGGGCCAACCCTGGAAAGTTCCTTTGGAGAGTTTGGCCACAGGGAGAATTTGTCCTTGTGATGTGGTTTGCCACTCAATTTGAAGGGTAGATTTATCAGGAGCAACAACCGAGGCAGTGAAGTAAGCATCGGAACCTTCCTGGACAGTGATCAGACTATCTGGTATATTGATGGATACTCCCTCTGGAGGAGGTGCTGGAGGATCAAGGTGTCGTAGGAGGTTCAGTACCGTGCCTTGGATGCAGGGGATAACTCCTGAGATGAGGAGATAATGGAACAAGATAGCCATCTTGTCAGTGAATCTGAAAAGGAAGATCAAAGATTAGTATGTTAGTACTATTGTGCCCAATGGGGTGAGGAAACGTAGTTAAGCTCCTTTATACAGTTTCAGATGGTTTGCATGTAACCATTTGTCAGTCAACTTATTGTTATGCAGGAGTCTAACTTGATAGACTGCTGGACTGAGCTTGTTGACAATGGGGTATGGGCCTTCCCAATTATTGGAGAAGGAGTGGGTGGGATGTGCAAATTGGAGTACCATTACCTGATCTCCAACCTGCCAATCCACTTCTTGTGCATGTTTGTCATACTGTATTTTGGATTGTTGCTGGGCTTTGCCCATGCAGTTGGCAGCATACAAGTGTGTGTGTGTGTATGAGGTCTTTTCTGAGTTTTTCCACATATTGATCTACAGATGCGTGGTCTGCAGCGGGGGTGTACAGGTCAAACAACAGGTGTTCAGGTAATCTCATCTGTCTGCCAGTCATCACCTCAAAGGGTGTGAACTGGGTGGTGGCTGAGGGTGTACCCCTAATTGCCATGAGGAATAATGGCGGTAGGGATTCCCAGGTTTTGGGATTGTCCTCAATGAATTTGGAAAGCATTTGCTTAATCCGGCTGTTGGCTCTCTCTACTTGACCTGAGGATTGGGGGTGATAGGGTATTTGGAACTTCTGCTGAACTCCAAGGAGTTCAAGGGATTCTTTCATCAGCTCACCTGTAAAACTGGTTCCTTTGTCAGAGTTTACTTTGAGGGGTAGACTCCACCCGGAGAAAATCTGTTCTACACGGAATTTGGGCAGTAGTCTTTGCTGTACATGTCTTAGTGGGGAAAGCTTCGACCCGCTTACAGAAGAGATCAGTTACCACAAGAGCATACTTGTTATTTCTGCTGATGTTGGTCAGAGGGCCAATAAAATCAATCTGTATGGCATTCCAAGGGCCAGAGTGTCATTGTGGTAAAAGTTTGGCATTTTTTTGTTAGGGATGGGGTTGTTTTGTGCACAAACTAGGCAATTGTCTATGTACTGTTTAACATCTTTGGTGACACCAGGCCACCAGGTGGTGGTCGTGAGCCTTTGGAGGGTATTTTCCACTCCCTGGTGTCCACCAGTGGATGTATCATGCACTTGGTGCAATAATTCAGATCTTAGGTGTCTGAGAACCACCACAACTTGGTGGTCGAGTCATCTGGTGACAAGTGTAACTTACTTTCATGCCTCCGGTAGGGATTGTGTGTGGGAAGTTTCTCTTCGGTACCCTTGTCAAGGAATCTGAACACTTCTTTGAGTTCAGTGTCAATATGCTAGGCTGCTGAAAGGTCCAAGGGGGAAAAAGGTTCAGGTTTCTTCCTGAGTGCTGCAATCTGTAAGGCCGCATTGGCCTCTGGATGGTCCATCACCCAGATGCCCCCCCCTCGGGCCCCTTCCTTAGCAAGGGTGTCTGCTGTGTCACTGAAGGCATGGTAGGGGTCATGGAGAGAATGAGCTTTGACTTTATGTACATAGAGTTTGTGTGCAAATTTCTGTGCCAGTGAATGTATGCATATTACCAATTCCTTGTACTTCACTGGGCTGCCATCAGAAGAGAGGAAGGAGTTCTTCTGCCAGAAAGAAAGAAATTCTGTAAGAGAACAACAAACCCAATTAGAGTCTGTAAAAATGATAGTATCCTCGGTCCCATACTAGTTGAACTCGAAGGCACAGGCCACAGCTGCCATATCTGCATATTGTGATGATGCTACACTACAGCGCTTAGATATTTTGAGTGTTCCCATAAGGGTAAATCACTAGAATGCCCATCCCTGTGATTTGTTCTCCCTGATAGTAGGATGCCGAACCATCAGTAAAGACGCGACACAAAGAGGTGTTATCAAGTATTTGAGGTATGGCAAGGAGGAAAGGACCTGGATCCAGAAGATCAGGTGACTGCAGTGTACAGTCATGGGATTCTCCTTGGAAAAGGAGTCCATGAGCTAGCATAGATGGAATTTTTGTCAGCTGTACCTGTATGTCTCTATCCTGGAGAAGAAGTGACCAGTTTGTCAAACTGGTGTTAAAGACTGACCCATCCTTCACTCTGAGAGCAGGAAGGTAGTTGGTGTGTGATTGGTGTTAATGATCAGTGAGGAGTATCCAAGGATATACAGGAAGTGCTTGACAGCCCAGTAGGTGGTCACAAGGTTCCTTTCACAAAGGCTATACTTCTGTTCCACTGGGGTCAAGAGCTGTGAGGCATATGCAATGGATCTCAAGGTGCCATGAACCTTCTGGACCAGCACTGCTGCCATCACAGAGGTAACGAGCCTTTGTGCGAAGCAAATAAACAAAACAAGACAATGTAAGAAACCACTATAGTTCTCAAAGGAAGTGGCAGTGAAGGTTCAAGAGAAAAAGAAAGCATTCAGGAAGTACAAGGAATCGCAGAAGGAGCAGGATAGAGAACTGTATCAGTTAAAGCAAAAGGAGGCTGGGAAGGCAGTCAGAACAGCAAAGGCCCAAACGAGGAAAAGATAGCCAACTCAGTTAAGAGGGATAAAACCTTTTATAGGTACATCAGGAGCAAAGGAAGACCAAGGAGGGTAGTGAGGCTTAATAAGGGGGGGAGGGTGGGCAGATGGAGACTGTGAAAAGGCAGAGATACTAAACAGATATTTTTGCTCAGTATTTACAAATGAAGAGGGGGAGGTACATAAAACAAACAGTAGTAACACTCTGGATACAGAAGTTGATACCAGCCCATTTACAGAAGAAAGGGTTCTTAAAGAACTCTTAAAACTGAAGGTGGACAAAGCAATGGGGCCTGATGGGATTCATCCCAGAATTCTAAAAGAGCTAAGGGTAGAACTAGTGACACCACTGACTACCCTTTTTAACAAATCATGGGAGGATGGGGTGGTACCCGAGGACTGGAGGAGGGCAGATGTGATTTCCCCTTCACAAAAGTGGAGCAAGGCAGAAGCAGAACTACAGACCTGTTAGTTTAACTTCAGTGATAGGAAAATGATGGAATCACTTCTGAAGGAAAGATTGTTGAGTATCTAGAGGCCAGAGGGGTACAGGACCTAGGCAGCATGGATTCACAGCAGGAAGGTCATGTCAGACAGATCTGAGATTTCTTTGACTGGATGACCAAAGTAGTAGATCAGGGGGGGCTGTGGACATGGCCTACCTACACTTTAGCAAGGCATTTGACACAGTCCCACACAAAAGATTAATATACAAATTAGCCAGCCTGGGGAGTAGGTCCCAGATGACAGTCTGGGTAAAGTGGCTGGAGAATAGGACACAGAGGTAATAGTAAATGGAGTCCACTCAGAAGAAGGAGGGTTACTAGTGGGGTACCGCAGGGTTCAGTATTAGGACCGGTCCTCTTCATTGTCTTTATAAGCGACATTGCAGAAGGACTGGAAGGAAAAGTATGTCTCTTTGCTGATGACACTAAGATCTGCCACAAGAGTTGATGCAAGGGTGGGGTGGAAAGGATGAGAAGGACTTGGCAAGTTAGAGGAATGGTCAAATGTATGGCAGCTTAGATTCAATGCTAAGAAGTTGCAGGTAATCCTGGGAAACAAAAACCCAGGGAAGAGTAACACAATGGGGTGAGATACTAACAACAACAAAATGGAAGGGACCTGGGGTGATCTATCAGATGACCTAAAGGTGGCAAGCAATGTGAGAGGGCAGCAAGGAGGGTTGGGGATACTGGGATGCATAGAGAGGCATCACCAGTAGAAAACAGGAAGTTATTATCCTCTGTACAGGACAGCTGGTGAGACCCCATCTGGAGTACTGTGTGTGCAGTTCTGGAGACCCAATCTCCGCAAAGACATAGACAGGGTGGAAGCTGTCCATGGGAGGGCAACTAAAATGGTAGGGTCTGCACTGGAAGACATATGAAGAGACTTAAGAAGCTTAATATGTATAGCCTCAAGGAAAGGAGGGAGAGGGGACATAGAAACTTTCAAGTACCTCAAGGAATCAACAAAGTCAAGAGGTAGCATCTTCAAAAAAGAGGTGTGCAAGAACAAGAGGACACAATTTGAAGATAGAGGTGGGGCGCTCAGAGGTAATTTAAGGAATATTTTTTCACAGAGGGTTGTGGATGCCTGGAGCGGCCTTCCGGAGGAGGTTGTGGAGTCAAAATCAGTGGGGGAATTCAAGCATGCATGGGATAGTCATAAGGCAATTCTGGGGGGTGGGGGTAGGAAGAAGTAGGCTGCTGGTTAACTAGGATCTGCAGCTTATCCATTAGGTAGGGAAATGGGCAGACTGGGTGGGCCAAGCTGTCCTTATCTGCCGTCAAATTCTATGTTTCTATGTTTCTATGGCAATGTCAGAGGTGGCACATTCCAGATGGAATGGTAGTGCTGGATTGGGGTTGACCAGAGCTGGGGTGGAGGCCAAGGCCTGCTTGAGTGAGGTCACAGCCTGGGTGCATATAGGGGCCCCAAGTCCATGGGATGTCCTTTTAAATAACTCATACAGAGGGCAGCTTCTTGAGCAAAATCACAAATAAAATCTCTTGAATAATTCACCATACCTAGAAACCTTTGCAGAGTTGCCGCACTGGTGGGCAATGGCAAGTCTTGTAATCCCTGTATCTTCTTCCAGGTAGGGCTTCGACCTTGGTCAGTTATCTTTAGATCTAGAAAGAGTACTTCTTTCTGACATAGTTGTGCTTTTGCTGGGTTGCATTTCAGGCCTGCTCTCTGGATGAGAGTCAGTAGGCCTGCTCTCTGGATGAGAGTCAGTAGTTTGTCCAAGAGATCCAGATGCTGTTCCTGTGTGGCTGTTGCCAGCAACAGGTCATCCACATATTGCAAGAGACATTGGGGAGTAGAGAAACTCTCGAGGGCATCCATCATGTGCAGATGGAACAGGGACGGACTACTATGGAATCCTTGTGGCAAGAAAGTCCACGTGGACTGTCTTTCTTCAAAGGTGAAGACAAACTTATATTGACTCTTGAGGGCCAATGGTAATGACCAAAAACCACTGGAAATGTCCAAGGCACTGAACCATTTCAGGTCAGGGGTCAGAAGTCGTAGCACATCAGGTGCTGATGCCACAGTTGGAGAACAACTGGGGGTGACCTGATTCAGTTTCCTGTAGTCAGTAGTAAGTCTCCAGGCATCTGTGGGTTTTTTCACGGGCCACACTGGGGATTTGGCAGTGGAAACACAAGATCTGATTACTCCTTGCTTGAGGAGTGACTTGTTCATCTCTCTAAGGGAAGGTAAGGCCTCAGTTAGGAAAGGATATTGCCTTTGCCTCTCATGTGCTGGGCCTGGCACTTTGATGACAGTGTGCATTGTATCACAGTCATGTTTGTTAATTGCAAACGCTTCAAAATGTCATTGCAAAATGGGAAGAAGCCTTTGGGAAAAGTTCATGAGTCTTGAACAAATCTATGATGTCATACTCCTTGTCATTTGCAGATATTGTTGCCACGATGTGTGAATCAGGAATCAAAATGGCATGATATTGACCCTGAATCTGTATCAATAGCATGTTAGCTAGGTCCACCGCACAGCCGTGTGGCAAGAGGAAGTCAATCCCTATGATACTAGGATGATCATGCAATACAATCCATTGGAAGGTATGTGAGGCCTTTAGATGGCCTAACTCTACTGGTAAAGGTAGAGAACGGTATGCAGGTAGCCTAGTACCGTCCACTTCTGACATGTTGGTCCTCCATCCGGTGGACCAAGGGGATGTGTCTGGGGTGTTCATCATGTAATACAGATACAGCTGCACCTGTATCTAGCAAGACTACTAATAGGCAGCCTCTGACCTTGGCCTCGGTGCAGGACCTTCCATTTGTATCCAAGACTAGCTTGTTTACAATCTGGACTGGGGCCTGTAATTGTCAGTCTGTACTGCTGGGAGCATGGAGAGGTTGGGCCTGACTCTTGTGAATCACTTCACCATGCTGCACTGATGCTATATAGGGAGAAACTTCTGGGTTCAGGCCTATATGGGCCTGAGGGCCTGCACCACTATTGTCCCCATGGCCTGTTGGGGTCTGGGTTGTCTGTTGTACCGCTCTGCAAGGGCATGTGCGGGAACAGCATCCGCTACAGAACGCACTTTCCCCAGGAGCTCTCAGAATTTCCAATTCTCTTTGGCTATCTCCCTATGTGAAGGGCCTGTTCTTTGCTGTTGTGGTTTACCTTTACCCTTATGCTTTTTATACTTATGCCAATTCCAGTTCCCACCCCACTGTTGTTGCTGCTGTGGTTGTTGTTGATGGGCCTGTTGGGGGTGTTGGTTATCAGCTGGAGGGGCTTGTTGGTGTTGTTTCTGCTGGTGTTGGGCCTGCCCTTCTACAGTGTAGTGCGTCATGGCCTCAGAAGTAGGCTTCACGGCGGCTACTTTCTTGGAACCGGACCCCAGATCACGGATATAGAGTTGGTAAACTCTCTTGGTTTTCCAAAGAATGTCAGCAAATCTATCCGTATTGGGGTAGGTGGTTGGCTCTACCTTTTCTCGTACTGCTGGAATCATGTTCTTAAGGAACAGGGTCTTATATTCAATAAGATCTACATCCCCAGCTTCTTGTGCCAAGTGCTTTCCTGCTCGGTAGGCCATCCAAAGTCTCTGATGGTAAGTCACTGACTTTCTCTTTGTATTCTGTTTTACAGGGTATGCCATCACTCCTACTACACCTGGGCTGTGAGCGAAATGAGCTCAGCTGCAGCCTCGTCAGGTGGGGCGTCTCCATCCTAGGGGATGGCATCCAGGGAAATTGGCCCACAAACTAGGATCAATGGTTTGGCGTAGTATTTGGACCTGATATTCTGTGGTGGGTGAGGTAAGCATCTACGCATTTAGAATGCACCTTTCCAAGTGACAGCTGAGATTGTCGGATGGGTTTATCTAACTGATGTTGTCTGCTATTTTGGTTGAACAGAGTAGGCTATTTGTAGGGATTACTAGGCGATCAGGCAGAGGTAGATTATCTCTAGCACTGTCTCAGGGTGGCCTGAAAGGCAGCCTCTGGGCCACAAAAGTGGATAATACCTTCTTGAGTGCCAGCTCTTGCAGAAGCTGCCTAATCTGGGTTTTAATGGCTCGTTTACTTCTCTCAGGAAGGGGTACATTGCCTATCACAGTTTCAATCATAGAAACATAGAAACATAGAAACATAGAATTTGATGGCAGATAAGGACCGCTTGGCCCACCCAGTCTGCCCATTTCCCTACCTACTGGATAAGCTGCAGATCCTAGTTAACCAGCAGCCTATTTCTTCCTACCCCCACCCCCCAGAATTGCCTTATGACTATCCCATGCATGCTTGAATTCCCACTGATTTTGACTCATTGTAAACCCTCCTGGAAGGCCGTTCCATGCATCCATAGCCCTCTCTGTGAAAAAATACTTCCTTAAATTACCTCTAGAGCCGCCCTCTATCTTCAAATTGTGCCCTCTTGTTCTTGCACACCTCTTTTTTTTGAAAGATGCTCCCTCTTGGACTTTGTTGATTCCTTGAGGTGCTTGAAAGTTTCTATCTATGTCCCCTCTCCCTCCTTTCCTCGAGGCTATACATATTAAGCTCCTTAAGTCTCGCTTCTTACTTTCGGTGCAGACCCTGCACCATTTTAGTTGCCCTCCTCTGGACAGCTTCCAACCTGTCTATGTCTTTGTGGAGATTGGGTCTCCAGAGACTGCATACAGTACTCCAGATAGGGTCTCACCAGCTTTCTGTACAGAGGGGATGACTTCCTGTTTTCTACTGGTGATGCCTCCCTTCTGCATCCCAGTATCCCCTAGCCCTCCTTGCTGCCCTCTTACATTGCTTGCCCATCTTTAGGTCATCTGATATGATCACCCCAGGTCCCTTTCCATTTTTGTTGTTGAGTATGCCCCATTGTGTGCCTCTTCCCTGGGTTTTGTTTCCCTGTTGCATTGCCTTGCACTTCTTAGCATTGAATCCTAAGCTGCCATACATTTGGACCATTCCTCTAACCTTGCCATGTCCCTTCTCATCCTTTCCACCCCACTCTGTGTGAATTTCCTCTTGTTGCAGATCTTAGTGTCATCTGCAAAGAGCATCACTTTCCTTCCAGTCCTTCTGCAATGTAAACCCATAAAGAGACATTGAAGAGGGACCAGTCCTAATACTGAACCCTCATGATTTTGCCCCACTAGTAACCCTCCTTTCTTCTGAGTGGACTCTATTTACTATAACTCTCTGTGTCCTATTCTGCCAATTTCTTTTACCCAGGCTGTCATCTTGGGACCCACTCCCAGGTTGGCTAACTTGTATATTAATCTTTTGTGGCGGACGCTCAAATGCCTTACAAAGTCTAGGTAGGCCATGTCCACAGCCCTCCCCGATCTATACTACTTCTTGGTCACCCAGTCAAAGAAATCTACTCTAGATCTGTCTGGCATGACCTTCCTGCTGTGAATCCATGCTGCCAAGGGTCCCAGCCCTCTGGCCTCTAGATACCAACAATTCTTTCCTTTAGAAGTGATTCCATCATTTTCCTATCACTGAGGTTAAACTAACAGGTCTTATAGTTTCCTGCTTCTGCCTTGCTCCCACTTTGTGAAGGGGAATCACATCTGCCCTCCTCCAGTCCTCGGGTACCACCCCATCCTCCCATGATTTGTTAAAAAGGGTAGTCAGTGGTGTCACTAGTTCTACCCTTAGTTCTTTTAGAATTCTGGGATGAATTCCATCAGGCCCCCTTGCTTTGTCCACCTTCAGTTTTAAGAGTTCTTTCAGAACCCTTCTTTCTGTAAATGGGCCAGTATCGTCTCTATCCAGAGTGTTACTACTGTCGTTTTATGTATATCCTCTCTTCCTTCGTAAATACTTCGAGCAAAATATCTGTTTAGTATTCTGCCTTTTCACAGTCTCCATCTGCCCACCCTCCCTCCTTTATTAAGCCTCACTATCCCTCCCTGGTCTTCCTTCACCCCTGATGTACCTATAAAAGGTTTTATCCCCTTCTTAACTGGAGTTGGCTATCTTTTCCTCGGTTTGGGCCTTTTGGTTGTTCTGACTGCCTTCCCAGCCTCCCCTTTTGCTTTAACTGGATACAGTTCTCTGTCCTGCTCCTTCTGGCGATTCCTTGTACTTCCTGAATGCTTTTTTTCTCTTGAACCTTCACTGCCACTTCCTTTGAGAACCATAGTGGTTTCTTACATCGTCTTGTGTTTGTTTATTTGCTTTCACACAAAGGCTTGTTACTCTGTGATGGCAGTTTTATATTCCCGTTGTTCTTCCACCATCCTTCCTGCCCATTTCATAGTGCATTCCTTAGCACTCTATTATGAGCAAAGTCAGCCATCCTAAAGTCCAGTACTTTTTGTCTTTGTATGGCTTGACTCTATTACTGTGTTTATTGTGACCATACTGTTCGATGGTGGCTAGTTTCAGATGGCTACCCACTTTGCATCTGTGATCCTCTCTCCATCTCCATTTGAGAGTACCAGTCTAATATTGCTCTCTCTAGAGTGGGCTCCAGTACTAGTTGTCTAAGGCATGCCCTTTAGGGCATCTAGAATAACTGCACTCTTGAAGTGGCAGCTGCAACTGCACTCCAGTTAACATCTGGCATATTCAGATCACCCATCAGCAGTATCTCCTTTTTCTGCCATTCTAAGTACTTTCTTATCTATTTCCTTGTCCATTTCCTCCCCTAAGAAGGGTCTTCTATACAACCCTCTGCGGATTGTGGTGCCATTGCCTGTCTCCAAATTTACCCACAGTGCTTCTTTTCCTCCTCTGTTTACTTTTTGTTCTGTTGCTTTTATTCCATCCTTTATGTAAAGAACAACTCCTCCTCCTCTTTTACCCTCCCTGTCCCTCCTAGATAGTGTATGTCCTGGTATGTTCCGTCCCAGTCATGGTTTTGTGTGTACCATGTTTTCTGTGACTACCACGATATCCAGATGTTCTTCTCCATCAAGTCCACTAATTCAGGAAGCTTGTTACCTAGACTACGGGCATTAGTACTCATTGCTTCTCCATTTTTTGATGGCTTTACCTTCTGTTGCAGCATCCCCCACTGACCGTTCTACCTTGGTCTTTTTCTCATTTAGTACCCTGTTTTGTAGGGAGAGGCTGGGATTTTTCTGCTGCTTGTCAGTGCCTCCCCCTTTGACTAGTTTAAAAGCTTGCCAATGAAGCATTTAAACTGATTGCTCAAAAGACTTGTTCCCTTCCTGGACAAATGCAGACCCATCCTGCCAGTATAGGTGTTGTCCCTCCAGGCAGAACCCCAGTCCCCAATGAGCCAGCCCTAGCACCATTTTTTTCAACCATTCATTAAAGCTGCATGGTGCCAATTACCCTCGCCTCACCCATGCCTTTTGACAGGCAGCACCTCTGAGAAGGATACTGTTGTTACTTGTCTTAGGCCCCTCCCCAACTCTGCAATGTCCTCCTGCACTGTTCTAACCTCATGATGAGCCAAGTCATTTGTCATGGTAGTCATGATAGTCATGATTAACAACAACAAAATGGAAAGTGGACCTGTGGGTAGTCATATCAGATGACCTAAAGGTGGCAAGTTAAATGTGAGAGGGAAGCAGCAAGGGGAGGGTTAGGGGATACCAGATGCAGTATAGAGGTGCAACGCCTCAGGTAGAAAACAGGGTTTTTATTATCTCCTCTGTGCAGACAGCTGGTGAGACCTATCTGAGTACTGTGCAGTTCTGGAGACCCACCTCGAAAGACATAGACAGGGTGGAAGCTGTCCAGGAGGGAACAAATGGTGCAGGGTCTGCATTGGGTGACATGCAGAGAGACTTAAGAAGTTTATGTCAGCCTCAAGGGCGGAGGGAGGGGGGGACATGAGGAAACTTTGGGCTCCTCATGGAATCAACAAAGTCCAAGAGGGTAGCATCTTCAAAAAGAGGTGGAACAAGAGTACAATTTTAAGATAGAGGTGGGCTGCCCAGAGGTAATTTACGAAGGTATTTTTTCACAGAGGGTTGTGGATGCCTGGAAGGCTTCCGAGGAGGTTGTGGAGTCAAATTCAGTGGGGAATCAAGCATGCATGGATAGCTAAGGCATTGGGGTGGGGGTAGGAAGCAGCGGGCTGGTTAATAGGACTGCAGCATCCATTAGGTAGGGAAATGGAACTGGTAAGCTGTCCTTATCTGCCCCAAATTTATGTTTCTATGTCAGGAGTGCCGAGGTGGTATATCCAGATGGAAGCCCAGTGATTGGGGTTGACCAGGCTGGTGTGAGGCCATGGCCTGCTTCTAGTGAGGTCACAGCCTGGGTGCATTCGTGGCCCAAGTCCATGGGATGTCCTTTTTAAATAACTCATACAGAGGAGCAGCTTTCTGAGCAAAATCACAAATAAAATCTCTTGAATAATTCACCATACCTAGAAACCTTTGCAGAGTTGCCGCACTGGTGGGCAATGGCAAGTCTTGTAATCCCTGTATCTTCTTCCAGGTAGGGCTTCGACCTTGGTCAGTTATCTTTAGATCTAGAAAGAGTACTTCTTTCTGTCATAGTTGTGCTTTTGCTGGGTTGCATTTCAGGCCTGCTCTCTGGATGAGAGTCAGTAGGCCTGCTCTCTGGATGAGAGTCAGTAGGTTGTCCAAGAGATCCAGATGCTGTTCCTGTGTGGCTGTTGCCAGCAACAGGTCATCCACATATTGCAAGAGACATTGGGGAGTAGAGAAACTCTGAAGGGGCATCCATCATGTGCAGATGGAACAGGGGACGGACTACTATGGAATCAACATGTGGCAAGAAAGTCACGTGGACTGTCTTTCTTCAAAAGTGAAGACAAACTTATATTGACTCTTGAGGGCCAATGGTAATGACCAAAAACCACTGGAAATGTCCAAGGCACTGAACCATTTCAGGTCAGGGGTCAGAAGTCGTGGCACATCGTGGTGCTGATGCCACAGTTGGAGAACAACTGGGGGTGACCTGATTCAGTTTCCTGTAGTCAGTAGTAAGTCTCCAGGCATCTGTGGGTTTTCTGGGCACACTGGGGTTGGCGGTGGAAGCGCAAGATCTGATTACTCCTTGCTTGAGGGTGACTTGTTCATCTTCTAAGGGAAGGTAAGGCCTCAGTTAGGAAAGGATATTGCCTTTTCCTCTCATGTGCTGATACTGGCACTTTGATGACAGTGTGTATTGTATCACAGTCATGTTTGTTAATAAATTACCCAGCTTCAAAAAATGTCATTGCAAAATGGGAAGAAGCTGAAAAGTTCATGAGTCTTGACAATTCATGATGCATACTTTGTCATTTGCAGATATTGTTGCTACTGATGTGTGAATCAGGAATCAAAATGGTATGATATTGACCCTGAATCTGTATCAATAGCATAAGCTGGGTTAGGTCCACCGCATTAAACCGTGGCAAGAGGGGAAGTCAATCCCTAATGATACTAGGATGATCATGCAATACAATCCATTGAAGGTATGTGAGGCCTTTAGATGTATTTGACTCTACTGGTAAAGGTAGAGAACGGTATGCAGGTAGCCTAGTGCAATCCACTTCTGACATGTTGGTCATCCATCCGAGTGGACCAAGGGATGTCCTGGGTGTTCATCATGTAATACAGATACAGCTGCACCTGTATCTAGTAAGACCTACTAATAGGCAGCCTCTGACCTTGGCCTCGTGCAGGACCTTCCATTTGTATCCAAGACTAGCTTGTTTACAATCTGGACTGAGTGCCTGTAATTGTCAGTCTGTACTGCTGGGAGCATGGAGAGGTTGGGCCTGACTCTTGTGAATCACTTCACCATGCTGCACTGATGCTATAGGGAGAAACTCTGGTTCCAGTTTATATGGGCCTGAGGAGCCTGCACCTATTGTCCCATGGCCTGTTGGGGTCTGGGTTGTCTGTTATGCTTTTTGAGGGGCATGTCTTGAGCAGCATCCGCTACAGAACGCACTTTTCCCCAGGAGCTCTCAAGATTTCCAATTCTCTTTGGCTATCTCCTATGTGAAGGCCTGTTCTTTGCTGTTGTGGTTTACCTTTACCCTTTGTTTTTATACTTATGCCAATTCCAGTTCCACCCACTGTTCTGTTGCTGTGGTTGTTGTTGATGGGCCTGTTGGGGGTGTTATTGTATCAGCTGGAGGGGCTTGTTGGTGTTGTTTCTGCTGGTGTTTAGGGCCCTTCTACAGTTGTGATACAGTGTCATGGTCTTGTGAAGTGATCTTCACGGCTGTTGCTTCTCTTGGACCGGACCCCCAGATCATTTGATATAGAGAGTTGGTAAACTTCTCTTGGTTTTCCAAAGAATGTCAGCAAAATCTATCCGTGTTAGTAGGTGGTTGGCTCTACCTTTCTCGTACTGTTGGAATCATGTTCTTTAAGGAATGTGGTCTTATATTCAATAAGATCTACATCCCCAGCTTCTTGTGCCAAGTTCCTGCTCGGTAGGCCATCCAAAGTCTCTGATGTAAGTCACTGGACTTTCCTTTGTATTCTGTTTTACAGGGTATGCAAGCATCACTCCTACTACACCTGGGCTGTGAGCAAGAAATGAGCTCAGCTGCAGCCGCTAGTCAAGGTAGGCGTTCCCATCCTGGGGGATGGCATCGGAGGTGGCCTTCAAACTAGGATCAATGGTTTCTTGAGTATTTGGACCTGATATTCTGCAGTGAGGCTAAGCATCTTATTTAGAATGCACCTTTTCCAAGTGACAGCTGAGATTGTCGGATGGGTTTATCTAACTGATGCTGTCTGCTATTTGCTGAACAGAGTAGGCCATTTGTAGGGGATTACTGGGTCGATCAGGCAGAGGTAGATTATCTCTAGCACCGTCCAGGGTGGCCCGAGCTGCAGCCTCGGCTAAAAAGGGATAATACCTCTTTGAGTGCCAGCCTCTTGCAGAAGCTGCCTTAATCTGGGTTTTAATGGCCCGTTTACTTCTCTCAGGAAGGGGGTACATTGCCTATCACAGTTTCAATCTTAGAAACATAGAAACATAGAAACATAGAATTTGATGGCAGATAATGACGCTTGGCCCACCCAGTCTGCTGTATTTCCTACCTACTGGATAAGCTGCAGATCCTAGTTAACCAGCAGCCTATTTCTTCCTACAATTCCCCCACCCCCAGAATTGCCTTTTATGACTATCCCCCATGCTTGAATTCCCCACTGATTTTGACTCCACAACCCTCCTGAAGTGCGTTCCATGCATCCACAACCCTCTCTGAAAATACTACCTTAAGTTACCTCTGAGCCGCCCCTCTATCTTCAAATTGTGCCCTCTTGTTCTTGCACACCTCTTTTTTGAAAGATGCTACCCTCTTCCTTTGTTGATTCCTTTGGGTACTTGAAGTTTCTATCATGTCCCCCTCTCCTCCTTTCCTCAGGAGCTATACATGATTAAGCTCCCTTAAGTCGCTTCCATATCGACTCGGTGCAGACCCTGCACCATTTTAGATTGTCCCTCCTCTGGACAGCTTCCAACCTGTCTATGTCTTTGTGGAGATTGGGTCTCCAGAAACTGCATACAGTACTCCAGATAAGGTCTCTACCAGCTTTCTGTACAGAGGATAATAATCTTCCTGTTTTTCTACTGGTGATGCCTCCCTATGCATCCCAGTATCCCCCTATCCCTCCTTTTGCTCTCTTGCATTGCTTGCCCATCTTTAGGTCATGCTGCTATGGGACTACCCCAGGTCCCTTTCCATTTTTGTTGTTGTTAGTATCTCACCCCCATTGTGTACTCTTCCCTGGGTTTTTGTTTCCCTGTTGCATTACCTTGCACTTCTTAGCATTGAATCTAAGCTGCCATACATTTGACCATTCTCTAACCTTGCCAAGTCCCTTCTCATCCTTTCCACCCCACCCTGTGCATCAACTCTGTTTGCAGATCTTAGTGTCATTGCAAGAGACATACTTTCCTTCAGTCCTTCTGCAATGTCGCTTATAAAGACATTGGAGAGGACCGGTCTAACTACTGAACCTTCGGTACCCACTAGTAACCCTCCTTTCTTTACTGATGGACTCCATTTACTATAACTCTCATGTGTCCTATTCTCAAGCCAATTCTTTACCCAGGCTGTCATCTGGGACCTACTCCCGGCTGGCTAACTTGTATATTAATCTTTTGTGGCGGACTGTGTCAAATGCCTTGCTAAAGTCTAGGTAGGCCATGTCCACAGCCCCTCCCTGATCTACTACTTTGGTCACCCAGTCAAAGAAATCTATCAGATTCGTCTGGCATGACCTTCCTGCTGTGAATCCATGCTGCTAAGGGTCCTGTGCCCCTCTGGCCTCTAGATACTCAACAATTCTTTCCTTTAGAAGTGATTCCATCATTTCCTATCACTGAGGTTAAACTAACAGGTCTATAGTTTCCTGCTCTCTTGCTCCCACTTTGTGAAGAGAATCACATCTGCCTCCTCCAGTCCTAAGGTACCACCCATCCTCCCATGATTTGTTAAAAGGGTAGTCAGTGGTGTCACTAGTTCTACCTTGATTCTTTTAGAATTCTGGGATGAATCCCATCAGGCCCCCCTTGCTTGTCCACCTTCAGTTTTAAGAGTTCTTTCAGAACCTTTCTTCTGTAAATGGGCCAGTATCAACTTCTGTATCCAGAGTGTTACTACTGTTTGTTTTATGTATATCCCCCTTCCTTCGTAAATACTGAGCAAAAATATCTGTTTAGCATCTCTGCTTTCACAGTCTCCATCTGCCCACCTCCCTCCCCTTTATTGCGCCTCACTATCCCTCCCCTGGTCTTCCTTTACTCCTGATGTACCTATAAAGGTTTTATCCCCTCTTAACTGAGTTGGCTATCTTTTCTCGGTTTGGGCCTTTGCTGTTCTGACTGCCTTCCCAGCCTCCTTTGCTTTAACTGATACAGTTCTCTGTCCTGCTCCTTCATGATTCCTTGTACTTCCTGAATGCTTTCTTTTCTCTTGAACCTTCACTGCCACTTCCTTTGAGAACCATAGTGGTTTCTTACATCGTCTTGTTTTGTTTATTTGCTTCACACAAAGGCTTGTTCCTCTGTGATGGCAGTTTTATTATTCCCGTTGTTCTTCCACCCATCCTTCCTGCCCATTTGCTAGTGCATTCCTTAGGCACTCCCCCATTATGGCAAAGTCAGCCATCCTAAAGTCCAGTACTTTTGTCTTTGTATGGCTTGACTCTATTACTGTGTTTATTGTGAACCATACTGTTCGATGGTGGCTAGTTTCCAGATGGCTACCCACTTCTACATCTGTGATCCTCTCTCCATCTCCATTTGAGAGTACCAAGTCTAATATTGCTCTCTCTAGAGTGGGCTCCAGTACTAGTTGTCTAAGGCATGCCCCCTGTAGGGCATCTAGAATAACTGCACTCTTCGAAGTGGCAGCTGCAACTGCACTCCAGTTAACATCTGGCATATTCAGATCACCCATCAGCAGTATCTCCCCTTTTTCTGCCATTCTAAGTATACTTTCTATCATTTCCTTGTCCATTTCCTCCCCCTAAGAAGGGGGTCTGTATACAACCCCTGTGCGGATTGTGGTGCCATTGCCTGTCTCCAAATTTACCCACAGTGCTTCTTCTCCTCCCTGTTTACTTTTTTGTTCTGTTGCTTTTATTCCATCCTTTATGTAAAGAACAACTCCTCCTCCTCTTTTACCCTCCCTGTCCCTCCTGTAGATAGTGTATCCTGGTATGTTTACGTCCCAGTCATGGTTTTGTGTGTACCATGTTTCTGTGACTACCACGATATCCAGATGTTCTTCCTCCATCAAGTCCACTAATTCAGGAAGCTTGTTACCTAGACTACGGGCATTAGTACTCATTGCTCTCCATTTTTTGATGGCTTTACGTTCTGTTGCAGCATCCCCCACTGACCGTTCTACCTCAGTCTTTTTCTCATTTAGTACCCTGTTTTGTAGGGAGAGGCTGGGATTTTTCTGCTGCTTGTCAGTGCCTCCCCCTTTGACTAGTTTAAAAGCTTGCCAATGAAGCATTTAAACTGATTGCTCAAAAGACTTGTTCCCTTCCTGGACAAATGCAGACCATCCTGCCAGTATAGGCTGTTGTCCCTCCAGGCAGAACCCCAGTCCCCAATGAAGCCAAACCCCTGTGCTCCGCACCATTTTTTCAACCATTCATTAAACTGCATGGTGCCAATTACCCTCGCCTCACCCATGCCTTTGACAGGCAGCACCTCTGAGAAGGATACTGTGTGTGCTACTTGTCTTAGGCCCCTCCCCAACTCTGCAATGTCCTCCTGCACTGCTCTAACCTCATGATGAGCCAAGTCATTTGTCATGGTAGTCATGATAGTCATGGTTTCTATTTCATGCCTATCTTCCACATTAATAATGGCTATCAGTGGTGCCATCGGTACCAGGCCTGGGCCTGCTCCTCCCCATCATGGGGGCCACCATGTTGGCATTTCCCATGATGGGCATCACAATGTCGAGGACGTATGACATGGTGAGGGTGTAGTGGGGACCCGGCATGTTGTGGATGGCTGGGTGTGGTCTCTGGGCCATAGTAGGGGTGTGATTGGGTGTTGTACTGAGAAATATTGTCATCTGATACCTCCCCTTCAGATGACGTGTGTAAGGCGGGGGCTACTCCTCCCATCGCCTTAACAAGTCCAGCCAGAACCTCCCACTGATGGCGCAGTTTCTCCATTTTGGTTCGACATTCAGTATGACTCACATTTGCAACATCCATATCAACCTCATCTTAGTTTTGCTTTTGCAACACTCTATACGTGGTGCTCAATTCGCAATTGTCCCTGATAGACACTTCTAAGTCATTACATACCTGGTTTATCTCGTCCTGCAGCTCACCCATTTCCTCACTCAACTGAGCATTTGCAGTGCTTAGCAAATCATTCCTTTGCAATGCCTGTCCCTTATCCTGTCTCAAACTTTCACACTCCTGTTTCAACATACAAAGTTCCTGTTCTCCAGCTTGAGCTGAATGATGCAATAGTGAATCCTTTTCATTCTGCAGAGTTTGGAGTTCAGACTCAAAGTTCTGTTGCAGTCTAACACATTCTGTTTCCTGCAAGCCCATCTGTTGCTTAAGAGATGAAATTTGCAGATCAAGGGTTCGAAACCTCACCTTGGAGGCCTCCAGAGCGGCATAGAGAGCCGCAACCATCAACCCTTTAGCTTGGCACTTATTGGCTGATTGTCTTGTCTCCATGTACTTAGTTGAAATCCCCAGTATAGGGTTTTCGGATTGACTTGCGTCCCGCACAAAGTCAGCCCATCCTTCATGGGAGGTAAGGAAGTTCGAGACATCGAGTCTCAGTTCTGCACAGATATTTGATACCGTGGCCATTCTGTGGGAAGGAACGAAAAATCAAACTGTGAAAAAGGCACCGTGCTGTGTATCGATCCACAGCAGAAGCACTTTATACACAGACGGGCTACTGGAAAAGCTGTAGACTTACAAATCAAAGTTGTAATGCAGTGAGTCGAGTCTGTATTGACCACACCTGAAAGGATGACAGCCAGACTTTGTAAGTGACTACAAACTGGTTTAAAATGTGAGAGGTGAAACAGGAATGTACACCTACTGTTCCCGTGGGAAAAGGAAAAAGTTCTAGCAACAAGTGAAAACTTACAAACACCAAATATCGCCTGCACACGGTCGCCAATTTGTTAGGAGGTCTAAACCTCACTTTTAGGTTCTTGGCAATATTGGGAATGCAAGTAATCACAGACACATTGCATAAGAGTAATAAACAAGTTTATTACTACCAAAAGGATAAATCAAAGTTGCCCTAAGCAGTTCTTACTAATACAAGCCAGTGCTAAGCGTTCCTTATACCTCAAGGTTTCTCTGTGCCTCCTGAGATCTCCTGGGGTCTCCGAGGTATAAGACTAGTGTATTACATTATATAGCTATGATAATTACTATTGTTACTGTAAGATAGAAACATTTCTAGTTACAGAGATGAGCACTATTGGCTAAATTAGAGGTGGCTCCATGGTCCAAGATAACATTATACAATTCTGTATGGTCATCAGTTTATGAACAAAAGAGTTCTCATACAGAGTCTTACATAACTCAGTGTAGTAGTACAAATCACCAAAAGGTGGCAATGCTGACTTACATATTATAATTACCCCAAGAACACAGTTGCCTTGGCATCTTACAAGTAAGAAATACGCAGAAAATACATAGAAGAATATATGTATTAGCAAGCAAAGTGTATTACAACAAAATGCATTCATCTCCTGACATCTACTCTTGTAAGGTAGATGCCCTTAGCCCTATATGTTAGTGTAACATATACTTAAATGCTAGCTGTCTACGGTGTACCTCTGAGGGTACCAATTAGGGTGCAAGGGCCTCATGTAACAGAGGAAAAGGCAACTTAAAATTGTGCCTTGTGGGCTGTCTGGTTTTGCAGTGAAATGGGGATGAAAGGAAAGAAAGAAATATTTTAATATCTTGCAATACAGGTGGAAGCCCCTCCTGAGCGAGAGTGTGTCACCACCACCAGTGAAAATGAGGAATGTGAACAACAGTAAAAGTAATTTATCATCACAGCAGACAAATGTAGACATTGTTAGACTTCAGGTCTTGCTGTCTTGATAAGCTCACTGGATGGAGGCTTAACTTAATTCCTGGCTGTCAGTCTGAGGTCTGCCTGGAAGAGGCATTTATGCTGGCTTAAGAATCTGGGTTTCTTAGTCTGGATCCATGTAGCAGATGTGTGTGGTCTATGTTGTTTGTGGTTTTGAGAACAAAAGCAAGCCAGAGCAGGAGAAAGAGGTGCTGTTTTGATTGCTGGAGGATTCATGGTCTGCATTAACAGCAGTGGCATTTGTGCTGGATTAAGACTCCAGGTTTACCAGTCTAGATGCATGGGGGGGCATGTTATTGTTAGCCAATTTGGTATTTAAAGATGCAGTGTTCAGTGATAAGGAGGAGGAGGAGAAGATGGAGACTGGGGATTAGAGGGATGTAGGGAACAGAAGGACAACTTGAGGAAAAATAAAATGACAGGGAAAAAAATGATCATAAAGAAAATGATTCAATTGATGAGGATGAAAGGATGGACAGAATACATTTCTTCTTATGCTTCATAAACTCATAAACAAGCTGGGCAGCCTGGGAGAGGGTCCAAAGGTGATAAACTGGGTAAGAAACTGGCTAGTAAATAGGTGACAGAGGGTGGTGATAAATCAAGTTCACTCCAAGAAGGGATGGTGACCAGCAGAGTACCACAAAGATCTGTACTAGGACCAGTCTGCTTTAATGCCTTAATTAGTGACATTGCAGTGGGGCTAGAAGGGAAGGTATGTCTTTTTACAGATGACAAAAAGATCTGCAATAGGTTAGACACTCCGGGGGAGGGATGGAAGAAATTAACAGAGATCTAAGAAAGCTTGATTAGTGGTCAAAAGTGTAGCAACTAAGATTCAGTTTGAAGAAGTGCAAAATCATGCATTTGGGACACAAAAACTCATGGGTGGAGAACAAGATGGAGATAATGGTAATGAAGACCACCAAGCAGTAAAGAGACCTGAGGTAATCACATCTGATGACCTAAAGGTAGCCAAACAGTTTAACAAGGCAGTGTGGAGAGCCAGTGGGATGCTAGGGTGCATAGGAAGGGGTATCACCAGTAAAAAGAGGGAGGTGGTGATGCTGCTGTATAAATCATTCATGAGACGTTACCTAGAGTACTATGTCAAGTTCTGGAGATCACATTTCCAGGAAGACATAGACAAAGGACAGGCAGTCCAGACAAGGGCAACCAAAATGGTGTAGGGCCTGCAATAAAAGCCATTTGAGGAGGACTTCCGGTGATTTCAACGTTGGCGTGGTTGCATGATCTGAGAGCACCACATACTCAGCAGTACAATCTAAGACACTCGGCTAGTATTGTTGAATAAAAACATTTAGTTTGACCTCCATCAATATTCCAACTCTAACTTAAGATGCCTAACTTCAAACAATCGGGGTGAGGTACTCCCAGCTTGCAGAAAAAGAAATATGAAAAGCCGTGACCTAGGGATAGGAGCCCGGCAGTGTTTCATATTTCTAATGACACAGTGGGCTCGGAGGATGAAGACAATGAGATGGAGTCAGAAGCAGGGCTAATGATGGGAAGGTCCGAAACCAGAGTTATCATGAGGATGCTGCATAAGATTGATGATAAGGTAACAGGCATTCAAAATAACTTACTAAAACTGGAGCAGCATACTTCACTAATGGAAGGACACATGGACGCATTACAGGCAGAGCACATGGCCTTGGGTCATTCCCTGCTTTATCTGTATAAAAGGGAGAGAGACAACTCACAGCCTGGGCTGAAGATGAAGAGGCGCATTCCAGGCACAATAATATTAGAGTATTCAGCATTCCAGAAGAGCTTGCGCAGGATGACACAGCTGGCTTTATGACTTGCTGATTACAGAAAGCATTAGACTTATCTGTGGATTCTGAAATGGGCATAGAAAGGGACCATCGTGCTTTGGTCCCCAAGCCTAAAGCGGGGGCCCCATCTAGGTCTATCATCATTATATTTCTTAGTTTCTCTGTGAAGGAGAAGGTGCTACTTATGGTCTGTGGTGAAAACAAAAAAATCTCAATAGCTTGGCAGAAGACACCAAGAGAAAGGACTGCTGTGTGACTGAACTTCTCTGCTGGGACTATATTGCCCTCCTTCCCTTCCCTCCACCCCCCCCCCACCCAAAGCTAGTTCTATTTTTATAGGCACAGGATTTGACTGACAACAGGAACTTCCTGTTTAGGGGCAGGAAGTGAGTGATCACAGAACCACCAAGGACCCACCATCCTAGAAGGGGCAAGAGTAGCTCTCCGGCCCCCTCTAGCTGCTGGAGGTCTGCCTCTGAACAAGTAAGTGGTCTACTGAGAAATATAGGATATTCTTGTCTCAGAACTGGACAATCAGGAGCTTAAAGGGCACACAGGCAGAAAGTAAGGAGAGAGAGAGAGAGAGAGAGAGAAACAAAACAGACGAAAGAGTAAGGATTGCAAACAGTTAAGGGGTCAGAAATAAGACATGATTGGAGTGGTGCAGTGCAGTGGCTGTGGAGCAGCAGTCTTCCGGGAGATATTCTGGAGGATGCGGTGTTGTCCCATCTGCAGGCACCTCTCTGGGCTGAGGGAGGAGGTTGCTCATCTCCAGGCTGAGTTGGCCAGGATTTGTGGAACCTCCTCTTCCATCCAGGGACCACCAGTGCCACTGCCGTTGCCTCAGAGGTTGCCAAGAAAGAGGAGCGGTTGGACCACAGTGGGCTCAGGGAGGTGAGGGTGGTGGAACAGAGGCACATCCCTCCAGTTGTACCTCTCCACAATTCCTATGCCATTCTGGCAAAGTGTGGTTCCTCTGTGGAGGCACCTACAGTGGAGACCAAGGAGGATGCTGGGAACCTCCACAAAGGAGACCCACAGGAGGGTGGCAGGGGACCCTGCAGGGGAAGGAAACAACTCCTGGTGGGGGACTCCATTGTTAGGAAGGAAGAACTGGGCAAGGAAGGGGAGAGGGAGGTAAGGTGCCTGCCTGGCGCCATGGCTTGGAGGGACAGGGAGCGAATCCTCAGGATTGCCGGAGCAGCTGCACAGGGGAGGGAGCTGGATGTCATTGTCCACCTAGGGACAAATGACCTGGCTAAGAAAGGGATTAGAGAAGTGCAGGAAGAGTTTGTGGAATTGGGGAGGGGCCTTAGTCAAGTTGCACGCACGGTAACCTTTTCGGAGGTGCTACCCGTCTATGGCATAGGAGAAGCTAGGGTGTTCTGCACATGGGATTCAATCAGTGGTTGAAAACTGGTGTGGAGCTCAGGGATTTGCTTCATTGGGGACTGGGGTCCACCTGAAGTGATGCAAGCCCTATACTGGCATGATGGGCTGCATCTGTCCGGGAGGGAACCAGGATCCTGGGTGATAGGTTAAATGCTTCATTGGCAAGCTTTTAAACTAGCCAAGGGGAGGAACTGGAAAGGAGCAGGAACATCCTAGCCCCCCCAAACAATCACAGTAGTAAGTGTGGCAAACACCAACATAGAGGTGTTGATAGGGAGAAGGGCAGGGTAAATGGAGAAAGTGACAAAGGCAAGAAGGACAGGGATGGGGCAAAAGGGGGTAAGGCCATCAGGAAATGGAGGGTAATGAGTACCAATGCCCGTAGTCTGGGCAACAAGCTCCCTGAGCTGGTGGCCTTAATGGAAGAGGGATGCCTGGATATCGTAGCAGTCACAGAAACATAGTACACAGAGAACCATGACTGGGATGTTAACATACCAGGGTACATAACCTACAGGAGAGACAGGCAGGGGAGAAGAGGGGGAGGAGTAGCTCTCTATGTAAAGGAAGGGATAAAAGCAACTGAACAAAAGAGTAAACAGGGAGGAGAGGGAGGCACTGTGGGTCACCTTGGAGACTGGAAAGGCACCACAATCTGCACAGGGTTGTGTACAGACCCCCATGTCAGGGGAAGGAATGGACAAGGATATGATGGAAGGAATTCTTAGAATGGCAGAGAAAGGAGATACTGTTGATGGGAGACCTGAATATGCCAGATGTTAACGGAGCACATTGCTGCAGCCACATCCAAGAGCAGGGCCATTCTTGATGCCCTACAGGTGGCAGGCATTCGACAGCTAGTTTCGAACCCACTCATGAGGGAGCAATCTTAGACCTCGTACTCTCAAACGGGGCAGTGAGAGGATCTCAGATCTAGAAGTAGGTTGCCATCTGGGGACAAGTGACCATCAAACAGTGTGGTTCACATTAAACTCAGCTACAGAGTCAAGCCATACAAAAGTGAGGTACTGGACTTTAGAGGGCTGACTTTGGCAAGATGGGAGAGTGCCTCAGAAAGCACTAGCAAACAGGCTAGAAGGAGGTGTGGAGCAACAATGGGGAATTATCAAAACTGCCATCACAGATGCAACAAGCCTTTGTGTGAAGCAAATAAACAAATCAAAATGAAAGAAAAAGCCACTATAGTTCTCAAGAGGTGGCTGTGAAAGTCAGGAAGAAAAAGATAGCATTCCGGAAGTATAAGGAAACACAGAAGGAGCAGGACAGAGGCTGTACCAATTAAGGCAGAAAGAAGCAGGGAGGGAAGTCAGAATAGCAAAGGCCCAAACTGAGGAAAAGATAGCCAACTCAGTTAAGAAGGGGGATAAAACCTTTTATAGGTACATCAGTGAGCGTAGAAAGACAAAGGGAGGGATAGTGAGGCTGAATAGAATGAACGGTGGGTGAGCAGAGGGGGACAGTGAAAAAGCAGGAGTACTGAACGAATATTTCTGTTCAGTATTCACAAAAGAGGAGGGGGAAGTGCCTAATCCAATTAACAGAAGCACTCTTGATAGGGGGGGGTCTATCCCAGTCCTTTCACAGAAGAAAGGGTTCTGCAAGAACTCCTAAAACTGAAGGTGGACAAAGCAATGGGTCCTGATGGAATTCACCCAGAATTCTAAAAGAATTAAGGAAGGAACTAGTGAAACCACTGGCTACTCTTTTAATAAATCATGGGAAGATGGTGTGGTGCCCGAGGACTGGAGGAAGGCGGATGTGATCTCTTCACAAAAGTGGGACCAAGACAGAGGCAGGAAACTACAGACCTGTCAGTCTGACCTCTGTGGTAGGGAAAGTGATGGAGTCACTTCTGAAGGAAAGAATAGTTGAGTACCTAGAGGTCAGTGGAGCACAGGATCCAAGGCAGCATGGGTTCACAGCGGGAAGGTCATGTCAGATGAATCTAATAGATTTCTTTGACTGGGTGACCAAAGTAGTAGACCAGGGAGGGGCTGTGGACATGGCCTACCTAGACTTTAGCAAGGCATTTGACACAGTCCCACACAAAAGATTGATAGTCAAATTAACCAGCCTGGGAGTAGGTCCCAGGGTGGTAGCCTGGGTAAAACATTGGCTGGACAACAGGACACAGAAGGTAATTGTAAATGGAGTCCACTCTGAAGGAAGGGCGGTTACTAGTGGGGTACAACAGGGTTCAGTATTGGGTCCAGTCCTTTTTAATGTCTCCATCAGTGACATTGCAGAGGGACTGGAAGGAAAAGTATGCCTTTTTGCAGATGACACAAAGATCTGCAACAGGGTTGATACACAAGGAGGCGTGGAAAGGATGAAAAGGGACTTGGCAAGGTTGGAGGAATGGTCAGACGTATGGCAGCTAGGATTCAATGCAAAAGTGCAAATAATGCACCTGGGAAACAAGAACCCAGGGAAGAATACACAATGGGTGGGGAGGTAGTAACAACAACAAAACAGGAAAGGGACCTGGGGGTAATTATATCAGATGACCTTAAGGTTAGCAAGCAATGTGAGAAGGCAGTAGGGAGGGCCGGGGGTATACTGGGATGTATAGGGAGAGGCATCAGCAGCAGAAAACAGGAAGTTGATATCCCTCTGTACAGACAGTTGGTGAGACCCCATCTGGAATACTGTGTCCAGTTCTGGAGACCCCATCTCCGTAAGGACATAGACAGGACTGAGACAGTCCAGAGGAGGGCAACTAAAATGGTGCAGGGTCTGCAAGAGACGCCGTATGAGGAGAGACTAAAGGAGCTTAATATGTATACCCTTGAGGAAAGAAGGGAGAGGGGGGACATGATAGAAACTTTCAAGTACCTCAAGGGAATCAACAAAGTCCAAGAGGGTAGCATCTTTCAGAAAAAGAGACTTGTAAGAACGAGGGGACACAATTTAAAGATAGAAGGAGGGCTGTTCAGGGGCAATGTGAGGAAGTATTATTTCATAGAGATGGTAGTGGATGCATGACACAGCCTTCCTGAGGAAGTTGTGGGGTCTAAAACTGTGGGAGAATTTAAGAATGCATGGGACAGACATAAGGCAATTCTTGTGGGGGGCAGGAAGATCAAGGCTGTTGGTTAACTAGGATCTGCGGTCTATCCTGTAGGTAGGGAAATGGGCAGACTAGATGGGCCTAGCGGTCCTTATCTGCCATCAAAGTCTATGTTTCTATGTTTCTATATCAATGGACAGCAGGTGTATGTGGACCAAGACTATCCCCCACAATTACTGGCAAAAAAGGAAAATATAAGTATTGCTTGCGATAAAACAATTAAAAAGTAAAGGGATGAAAACACAGATCCGATACCCGGAGAAGCTATGGGTGCAAGACAAGGACAAAATGAGAAATTCTGACCATTTGCTTGTGGCAACTGCTTTTTTACAATCAGTAGGAATTGTGATGCCAGAACTAAAGGAGGACTGAGCAGAATTAGAGGTGGAAGAGTTTATCTGGGACATCGTATCACCATTTACAGCTAAAGGCAAACAGAAGCCCAGGGGTCTGACGTCTCTTAACTCAGACTTGGCAATGTAGTTAAAAAAATTAAAATCTGCCACATGAGAAGCAACAGAGTCTTGTGGGGGTGAGCAGAGAACATCTTTTGGCACATTCTAACATATAAGGAAAACATTATTTAACTTTTTGGTCGGGGCTGACATGGACTGGATGTCCTGTGGCTATTATAGCTTTGTTTGAGATAGAAAATGAATGCTGTCTGATTACTTTGACCTCACCATGGGCCAATTGAAATTGAGAGAAAAGGGAAAAAGGATTCTGAAAGGCGGAGATCATTGGCAACTCCCTGGCCACAAACATTATTTTAAATAACTTGTTTCACATGAGAAGGAGGGAAAGGCAATCTAGGGGAAAGATTACCTAGCAAAAGCAGGAACAAAACTGTACTTTTTCACTAATACTCAGGTTCTTGGGGGAAAGGAACTTGGCATTCTAATTCTACAATTTGTGTTTAGGCATTATGGTGGGGTTGGCAGCTGTGATATTATTGAGAACAAAATTGTCTTTAAAGAGGGAAAAACTTGTAACAGGAACATGGGGGGGACATGTAAAGGGGAAAAAAAACAACTTGATCAGAGCATTGGTAGAGGAGTCTAATAGGGCTGTGTATCTCCTTGATGATGCCTAGTCACATGGTTCCCTGTACTGTTCCCCCGACCGAGTTAAATATACTGCCAGGGATAGGAGGTTCTGGGAACCCGGAGGTCTACCCGAGGGAGGAGATGCAGAAGGGCCTCTGGCAGCTCTTGGTCTCTATACCTGATTTTTTCTGGGTGCTTTCTCAAGGGAAATCCTTTGTAGTGTAGCACACAGGCCACCAGAGGACATAATGTCTTCATGGTTTTGTACATGTTCTTTGTTGTTACACTTGTTTGTACTTGTTACCATGTTTGTGGGTGGGGGTGTTATGTGCCTTATTTTTCTTTTTTTGCTGGCATTCTATTGGTGGGAATATCGTGAAACAGGTTAAAACGCAACATGTCTGTTTATATGGAAGGATAGGAAGGGGCAGAAATGTATGCAATTATGGATTAAGTAAGGTAGCAACCTATTATTTTAAGTCATGGATAAGTTAACTATTCGGACTTGGGAATATTAACTGAATCAACAATGTAGATAAAAGGGCCAGGGTCTTGCAGGAGCTACAATGGGCAAAATGTGATGTAGCCTGCCTACAGGAAACAAAACTGTCTGCTACATAACATCTGAAATTGAGGAGGATGTGGGTTGGGAATGTATATGCAGATTGGCACCCAGATGCCAAGAAAGCCGGTGTGGTGATTCTGGTATGTAGGGGTCTGCCTTTTCAAATTACACAGGTACATTCCGCAGGTTCTGGGAGATTGGTTTCTATCTCTGAATGTTTGAGGGGCAGACCTGTTCATATAGTATCTGTTTATGCTCCCATCCCTCCTTCTGGAGAATATTTCATACAGGTATTTCACTTCTCGGCATCCTTGCCAGAGGGATAAATTCTATGTTTAGGGGATTGGAACTGTGTGGAGGATGTAATGCTGGATAGGAATCCAGTGCAGGGTAAAGGGCACAAATCTGGGGGAGTGGTGGACCCATGGAGGTTACAAAGCCCAAAGGGAAAATAATTTACTTTTTATTCCTCGGCTTTTAATTCTTACTCTCAATTGGACAGAATATACACCCCCAAAAAATGGGCTCACACAGTGCAAGAGGTTTCTATCAGGCCAATGACATTATCAGATCATGCCCTGCTGGTCTGTGAAATACAATGGGAAGCAAGGGGTTTTAAGGGGTGGTGGAGATTTAATGTGAGTTTATTACATTATGATGCCTTCTTTACTTCCACTAAGGAGGTTATTTCCAACTACCTTAGAGAAAACATAGAGAAAGATATCCCAATTAAATACATGTGGGACTGTCTTAAGGCAGTGGTGAGGGTTCATGTCATATCATATGCTTCGCATAAGCAGTGACAATATGATGCCGTTCTAAAGAAAGCAGAGGATAATTTATGGCAACTGGAATCTGAGCATAAAAATACAAGGTGCCCAGCCCTCATACCAAAGTTGAAATAAGCTAGGGAAACATTAAATGGGATCTTGTTGAGGAAAACAGAAAACATGCTCAGGTTTGTGGGGCAAATATATTTTGAATGAAGGGACAAAGCAGGGAGGTTATTGGCCCTATGCTTAAAAAAACAAGAGGCAGACAGATATGTCTCTAAATTAAAAATTAAAGATTGGGAAAGGGTTCACTTCAGCTGTCTTGGAGATAGCAAAGGAATTTCAAAAATATTATGCCCAATTGTACAATCAGGGGAGAAGAGAGGGACACCCAGACAGCATAGTTGTGTTTTTCAGAAAGTTGTCTCTGCCGATGCTCATTCAGGAGCAACAACAAATGATTGATGCTCCATTCAATGATTCACAAATTTTGGCCATGATTAAATCCTTTAATAAGTGCAAGGCACCAGGAACTGGCAGGTTCCCAAAATAATTTTATCATAAATTTGCAGGAGAAATTGTCCCCTTTTTGACCAAGGTGTGCAATGAAGCCCATGAAGAAGGGCAAATTCCAGAAGACTGGAGCAGAGCCCTGGTGTCGGTTTTACATAAATCAGGCAAAGACCCCTTCCTCTGTGAGAGTTACCGGCCCATCTCATTATCAAAATCAGGATGCTAAGATTGTCTCTAAAGTCATAGGGGTAAAGGTTCAGGGGATCATTCAAGGTCTGGTCCATATGGACCAGACAGGTTTTATTCCTGGTAAGCATATCCAGGATAATATTCACCTCTTGCTGAATGTGTTGGAGTCTGCCAGGTCGTTTCCCTCAGAGGTTCTTTCTGCAATCATTTTAGTTGATGCGGAGAAGGCCTTCGATAGACTCGATTGGCTCTTTCTGGACAAAACCCTAAAACAATTTGGTTTTGGCCCTACATTACGCTCATGGATACCTAATCTGTACAAGCATCCCATGGCCCAGGTCAAAGTAAGTGGAGTCACTTCAACTCCTTTTGAAATATGGAGGAAAATCTGACAGGGCTGCCGCTTATCCCCTCTTTTGTTTGCCTTGAATATAGAGCCTTTAGCAGCGTTAATTCAACAATCTCCAGATTATAAAGGTATTCGAGTGGTGGGGGGAGTATGGGTCTCTCTTTATGCAGACAACACTTTATTGTACATTACAGATCCAACTCAGATGGTACCCAAGGTGTTGGATTATTAAGAGAATTTGGGTTGATATCTGGCTTTAAGTTGAATTAGACCAAGACCAAATTGCTTCAGTTGGGTTCATACTCAGGCTCATTACTGTTGGATCTGGGAGGGCTTTGGTGGGCAAATGTAGATATCAGGTATCTGGGGATATGGATTCCAAAGATATTTCTAAATTGTATCAATTGAATTATTTGAAGTTATTGTTGGAAATACAGAGAGAATATAAAAGGTAGAGGAAGCTCCCTTTATCCCTTTTTGGCAAAATAGAGATTATTAAGATGAATGTTTTCCCCAGATTTTTGTTTATTTTCTCAGCAGTCCCACTGAGACCCCATAGTAGTTTTTGGAAAACCTTGAGGTCAGCCCTAGCTAAGTTTATATGGTGAAGGAAGAGACCCAGGGTTAACTAATCCATGCTAATAGCCCCTAAGAAAAAGGGGGATCTGCCACTTCCAGACCTCAAAGTATGTTACTGGGCAGCCCAATTGCAACGCTTCATACCATTTCTTGGTATGGAAGAACCCCCAAGGTGGGTCCAGTTGGAAAAAGCATCGACAAGAATAGTGGCCACAGGAGATTTAATATTTATGAATGCTACCAACCTCAAATTATGGACCACAGGTAATAGGCGGGTGGAGATATTGAAAAAGATATGGGTGGAAGTCTGTAACAAATTTAAGATTCCCATGGCTTTGTCAAGGGACACTCCTTTATGGGCTTGTTTAGATTTCTTCCCATTTAAATTAGAGGGTGGGTATCAAGCCTGGGGAAGGCAGGGGCTCTCCACCATAGAACAATTCTTTGAGGGAGAGGAGTTTAAATCTTTTCAACAAATCTGTCAAGAATTCCATATACCCAGGAAAGACTTTTTCCAATTTTTGCAAATTAGACACTTCTTAAAGGACCAGGTACATAGATCCCAAATGCAACAGGTTCTTAATCCAGTAACACAACTTCTTATTTCCATGGTGCAGTCCCCTAGAATTAAGGGTAGAATTACACAGCTTACAAGTTTATTCATGATTATGGGGAGGGACTCAACTGAACAGATATGAGACAAATGGCACCAGGAAACACAAGAGCAGTTAACAGACGTAGAATGGGTGAAGGTATGGCAAGGTTTTTTTTTTCCCCCTCTGCCTCTCCAACCTGGAGAGATTTCAGGTAGCAGGTAGTGGCTACATATTTTAGGACCCCAGTGATTACGAAGCATTATGGAGCCCACCCTTCAGAGAAGTGTTGGAGAGGATGTTTGGGGATTGGCACACCCACCCACACTTTTTGGGCATGACCGTTACTACAAAAGTATTGGAGGGAGTTGGAACAGGCGATAGGGAAGATATTTGAGGAGGAAATTCCCCTGGATGTCCAGATGTGTGTTCTGGGGTTACTGAAGGGTACACTAAAAACTAGGAGGCAGATGTATCTTTTCAATATTTGTATAGCAGTAGCCTTAAAGGCCATCTCCCAAAAATGGTTGACTTCTACAGTAGCTACAATGAAAGCCTGGTTGGAAAATTGCCTACATTTGATGGTGATGGAGCACCTGACTGCCAAAGTGAAATTGCAAAAGGATTAATTTATTAGCCAATGTCTTCCTTTTTTCCACTATTGGGCAGAGAAACAAAATAAAACCATTCTGGAGATATTAGCTGAACAAGATTAAAATGGAGAAGGGCCTGGCTAGGCTATTGATCTCCTATTTTATAACACCCTACTCCCCAAAGTTTGAGACTGTAAGTAATTAGATAGCAATAAACCCACTTGCTTTATCAACTCAGAGAGAAGGAGGAGATATGAAGGTGGGGGGGTGGATGGGTGATGAAGAAGAATGTTTTTATTTTTAACAGAAATTCAGACATGAGATTGAGAGAAGATATATGTAATGAAATAATGTGAATTTAATTTATTTATGCCAGCTTTGTTCCATTTATATTTGTGTACATAGTTGATATATGTGAATGTTTGTATGTAACTTGCTGTAATCCAACATTTCAAAAAACAGTTATTTCAAAACAAAAAAAAAGCCCTATGAGGAGAGGCTAAAGGACCTCAATATGTGCACCCTGGAGGAAAGGAGGGAGGGGTGATATGACAGAGACTTTCAAATACCTCATGGGTAGAAATAGGGTACAAGAGGGAAGCATTTTTCAGAAAAAGAAATACTTAAGAAGAAGGGGTCATACTATGAATCTGGGGGGGGTAGATTCAGAAAAACATGAGGAAGTACTTCTTCACTGAAAGAATAGTGGATGGCTGGAACAGACTCCCAGTGGAAGTGGACAGGGCAAAAACCATAATGGAATTCAAGAATGCATGGGATAGGCATATAGGAACCTTATTGGTTGGGAAATGGTGGGTAAAGCCAGAGACCAAGTATAGTCTGTGGTATTACAGTAGGTAGGGTAAATAGGCAGACTAGGTGGGCCAAGCGGTCTTTGTCTGCCATTAATTTCTATGTTTCTGTTTCATCTTCATGAAGTAAGCAGCTATCACAGTCTTACAGACTGGAACTGTCTCCACTTAGGGATTCATTCTCCACCCATGCTTCATCTACATCTGTAGAAGGCAATTTTCCAGTACTAACAACCTCAAGCTTTTCAGGTTCATCTTCACCACCACTGCCACCTTTATTTGGTAGGAATGTCAACATGACTGTGATTTGGAATGTACTCTGCATTAATTTTAATAAATGTTGGAATGACAGCATTTCTAGGGGACAGATTTGTACACCTGTCTTGAACAATGGCCCCTGTTGAACTGAATACCCACTCCAGATTGATTCTCGAGGGTGAACAACTCAGGTATTTGCTACTGAGGTCAGTGCTGGCCAGTCAGTGAGCTTGTTCCTCAAGTACAGCAAGGGTTCTTCCATACTGGGAAGATACCTGGTGTTCACCAAATATGCAGCCCCATGAGTTGCTCTGCCCACAGTCCTGCTGCCTCATCAGACTCCTCCTCCTCCTTTTCCTCCACTTCTTCAGTTCCCATGTAGTACAAAACATCCCAAAGTGAATTAGTTTTTATTTCTTCTTTTACCTTGAATGTTTTCTCAGTCCATTTACCATTTGATGTGGTAGCAACACCAAGTACCTGTTCAGTTTTATGTTACACCTTAGATAACTGTGACTTTAACATCTGTGGCCCATGCACCCATTTACTTAGATGAGCAGTTACATTCTGGACCTAATCACGCTCGCTTTCAAGTATTGATGACAGGCCATGATTATAATGTGGGTCCAGCACGGAGGAAATCCAAAAATCTGCAGATTGCAGAATTACTGAACTATGAATATGGCAATCCCAAACATGGAGCATGTGTTCCATTAAGGCACAGCTTCCCATAGCACCACCTGCCTCCAGCATTAGCTGTTCATTCAACAATCATCTGCCTCAGCATACATAGATATGGGATGGCCTGACTTGTATAGACAGTGTCCCCATTCACTGCCAGTGTTGTATGTTCAAATAGTCTTAGAATCATAATCAGACCATCCATTAGTCACCACTTGTCTGTTCCCAGAGACATGGATACTCAGGATTGGACACAGCTTGTATGCAGCAGCAGATATCCAGAGATAGCTTTGTACTGCTTATACAAGTGCTCAATCATGTACAGTGTTGTGTTCCACCTGGTGATGATTCCAGCTTCATAACATACTGAGGCTCACATAGTCAAGTTCTTGAATAGGCAAAGTTGGCACAGAAGGATTGGGACACAGTCAAAGTGGACTTGATATCAGAATATACTAGAAACTACTGTATAATGAGATTAAGCCAGTGTGTCAGGCATGGCACTGTGAGAAACCCTCCATCACTAATGTATTTCACTACATTTGAGCTATTATCACTCACAATAAAACCCACTTTCAGAGAATGGGGGTGTAGCCATTTATCAAGCTTGGTCAGGAGAATTTCTAGAATTTTCTGACCTGTGTGTGATCCAGTTACACTTCTCATTACCAGTGTGGCATGGTAAGGGCACTGGGTCGGAACATCACTGACCAGAACAGCATGGTTAAGAACTATGTGGCAAAAATGCCCCCTCTTATTTTTTTTGCGGAGGCTCTGCACCATGCATCCCCTAATACAGGGGGCTCTGTTCCCTTCACCCCCTGGAATAAAGGATTCTCATTCCAGGGGGGAGTGGATCACAGGGCAAGATTAAATTAATGGGGCCATAGAATAGTATTTCCATGGTCCCTAGTAAAAAAAAACAAAGTCCTGATCGCCAAAATCTGAGGAGACCAGGCTTAGAACCCTGGTCTTTATTGCTTCCTGGCCAAGCTGCTCTATGTCCCAGCCCTCTACACCACAGGAGCTACTCGGTCAGCCTTCTGGATTCCAGTGCCCTTGTCCACTGTCAGCACCATGGACAGCATCCTGGGATGCTCTTACTGCAAGTGCTGTATATCCCCTCCTGCTGTCCATGGTAGAGCTATCCAGACTAGTGCTCAGTTGACTGGTGCTGTTCTGGTAGAACTATTCTAGGGGGTTACCCATGGGGATGAATATGCAGAGTGCTGGTACCACTGCAATTGGCCTTAGTACAATTCTTCCCCCAGATGGAGTCAAATACTACCCCATGTACCTGTGCCAAATGCACAGTAATGCACAGATAGGAGCTTCCATCTCTTTGGCCACTGGTCCACATATCCACACTTAGAGGTATGTATGGTGATACTGAATGCAGCAGGGCATGGATTACCATGTGTGGCCCTGTCCCATAAAGTTAAGGAATGGCAGCTGTGGAGAAATAAGCTCTTGAGGTAATTTGTTGTTTGGAATAGGCATGGACAATCAACTTCCTTAACCTGCTGTTCTACTTAAAAGTGAATGGCAATAGATCAGTTGCCAATATTTCATCTGTTGATGCATTCTGTTCATGTGCAACAGCATAATTGGGTTGGTATTTTGCATGATGCTTAAACATGATATGCAGCATAGGGTGGATCTATCTAGGTGTTGGGCTACAAAACAGCTGGACTCGGTGTGCAGTGTGGCTGGTTGGGTAGTATTTGGCTCCTGAGAATTCATGGGTGCTGTTCAAATGAAAGCTGTGATTTGGCAAGTTTTCTGCACTGGGGTTGCTGTGGTTTGGTGCCTCTGGATGGTACTACTCAATCCACCACTGCTGCTATAACCACTACTACAGTCCCACAAACTCCTCCTCATCTCTGTAGTAATCCTGTTCACTCAAACCTCCCTACACTGGGACTATTTCCCTGCCACTTCTGGATGCCTTGGCAAATGCTGATATCAAAGAGAGTGGACACCCTGCACTGGCTTCCTTTTGGTGCTGACTCCAGCATAACTGGTGCTTGGAATTTAGATGTGAATTGGTCACCAGAGCCTAGATGCCCTTTTTCCCTGGTTAATTTTCACTTGACATAGCTGACTGATAGCAACTGTTGTATCAGCTGGGTCCGGTACATGAAATTCGCAAACTAGGGATTTAGTACCCATGGATTTTACATGGCAGTGGGAGTGGGAAGAGGATGGGTGGAAATGGTCATTTTTATTTGTAATGCTTTATGTGCTTCAGCACTGATACATCTAGAATAAGGGGCTCAACACTGGTAAGAGGAACAGCTATTGCAGTATTATGAGGGCTGAGGTTTTTGTATAAGAAACTGATGTGCAAAGCTACACATGTTCAACAGCATTATTCATCCTCTTTTTCTTTTCATATTTCCATAGGGCCTCCAAATCATCATTCCCTCTCATGTTGATATCCTCCTCCTCCTCCTGAGCTCTGTTCTCATCATCTTTACTTTCTACAGGTTCTTTCCCTCTCATCATTCAGAGTCAGAGACATATTTTTCAATTTTGTCATTTCTGACTGCTCAGCAGTCAGATCTCACTCCTCAGGCTGTGACTCATGGTCAGGTGACATGATCTCATTTGGGAATGGGAAACTATCATCAAGATCAGGCTCAGAGCCACCACCACCTGAAGTCATGAGGACACCAACAACCTCTTCCTCAACCACTGTGCCTGAGGCAGAGGTGTTGCTACCTCTTGGACTGCACTTCTTGTTGCCACATCCCCCAGCTCTAATTTGTGCACAGACAGGATGTAGCAGAGAACAATTTGGACACACTAATACTACCACTGCAGACAACTACTCCTTTTTCTATACCTATCTAGGGTAGGCCTGCTGAAGCAGGTGTGGTATTCTGATTGGAGTAGCCATATTTATTGTAGGACTGTGGAAGCAGCTAAAGTGCTGTTTGAAATATGTTGCAGAGGCAGGTGAAAGGAGAGGGAGGGTAGTGTGCTGTAGGGGAGTGGTGCTATAGGTGTTTCTGGTAGTAGTGTGGGAAGCTGGGGGTCACCCAGTATATAGGAAGCTAGGATCATTGACAGCTGAGGTGCAGCTGCTAAGGATTGAGTTTGGAATACTGGCATGGGTGCAGGTCAGCTGGGCTGAGCCAAGGGTAGGATCAAGGAGCAGAGAGAGTACTGAGGGGTCGTGAGTCTAATTGCACTGAGACCAACTGTCTCAGAATGGTGAGGATGCCAAGGTAGGGGAATGGAGGATAATGGGGTGGAGGAAATGTGTATAACGGGGGAGAAAGGGGCAGGAGTACCCATGGTGGTACCAGTAGGGAATCAATTCCAACCACTCAGTACTGCTGAGGGAGGGGGCACATACTAGGATTCATACTAGGATTTGTTAGGAGCTAGAGAACCGTGAGGTCCTTAATTTGCTCCTATGTACTAATAATAATTAAAAGGGGAACCAGACAGGATGAACTTGTCTAACCGGGTTTCAAATATTGATTTAGAGCTACTGACAATCATTTCAATCGGCAATGCATTCCATGGCCTAATACTGTGTAATGTGTGGAAAACTTTTCGAGGTATAAGATTAAATCTCCTAAGTTGTAATTGTAATGGATGACCTCTGAAATTATAGGTGTCCTCCTTAAAGTGAAATCCTAAACTAGTTACTAAATATGGATCATTAATGACATCATACATTCGAAGAAGATCTCCCCTTAATCATCTGGTAGATAGGGACATTAGATTTAACAAAATTAGTCTAGTTTCATGTGGGACATTTCTCAGGCCTTTCACTATTTTGGTGAACCCCCTTGGCACCTTTTCTAATTGTATAATGTCCTGCTTCTTGAAAGGACACCAAAGTTTAGATGATAAATCCAGATGAAGGCAAACATGAGCTCTATAGGAGTGTCATCAATACTTCGCTGCCCCTTGATTTAATGTTTCTCTTTATGGACCAAATGATCAGGTTAGCTTTAAGGATGACCTCATTAATCTGTGAGTTAGGGAGGAAATCATCAGATACCAGGACCCCCAGATCCTTCTCTGTGTGTCTGTACTAATTAACACTTCATTATCTAAGGTATAAGCATGCAAAGGATTGCTTGTCCCAAAGTGCATAATCCTACACTTAGTGTGATTTAATTTCATTTCATCCCCCAGGTCATAATCCATTGAGACATTTTATCCAGATCATTCTGAATCAATACTATTTGATCTGAGTTGGCTCATAGTCCACAGATTTTTATATCATCTGCATATTTAACAGTATTTGAATAGCAATTTTTTGTTATGTCAGCTATGAAGAATTGAAAAAGGCTAGGGCCCAAAACAAAACCCTGGGGCACTCCACTTGTAACTGATCCAATACTAGAAAGCTGACGATTAATCAGAACTCGCTGTGTACATTTACTTAATCAGTTTGCTATCCATTTTACAAGATTAGGATTGATATTATCCCAGTAAAGTTTTTGTAACATTACCCAATGTGGGAGACTGTCAAATGCCTCACCAAAATCGATGTAAATCATATAATAGTGAAGTCTGTTATCCAATTGGAAACTGAGGTCTTCATAAAAACATAACAAGTTAGTCAAACAACTTTTGCCCTTTTTAAAACCATGTTGTTCGATGTTGGTGTTAACTAGAGCCGAAGTTATCAGGTCCTTAATTAAACTTTCCAATATTTTACACATAGAGGAGGTAAGGTTTATTGGGCTATAGTTTTTCCAATGATTCCTAGGACCCTTTTTATGAATGGGAATTACTTGTGCAATTTTTCAAATTTCCAAGACATAATTATGGTTTATGCAGTGTTCATATAATAGTTTGAGAGGCAAGGACAAACTGTCAGCCAATAAGTACAGAAAGAGACCTGGCACATCATCAGGAGATGCACTAATTTTCCCCTTAAGCTCAACTAATTTAGCATGGACATCCGATTCTGAAATTTGAATATAACTACCTGGAGAGTAATTTACTAAGATATCTCTCTGATTTTTTTGAAATGTATTACAAACATTTGTATTAAATATGTTGGTCGTATCAAGTAGATCATGAATTAGGGCATCATTTATCTGAAGTGGGCCTACCTGACAGGTAAATTTTTTTAAGGAATTGATATAGGCAAAAAATGATTTACTATTGTCTTTATGTGCGTTAGACACAAACGTGAGCTCTCAATTTTTTTTTTGTACTTCTAATATTGTTTTTACACTTTTTTTGAATATGTAAGTAGGGACATCAGTTTGTGGGTGTTTGAGATTTTAAATAGGCTACATAACACTCATCTTTTTTCTTTATAAGTTTGATTAATTCCTTATTCATCCATTTTGGTTTAGATTGGTTGGATGTAGTTTTTTTTCCTAGTTGGTACATGACTGTTTCTCAGGTTAGTAATTTTATTGAGTAATGTACTAAAATACTCTGCAATACCTACAGTGGTAAACATGGAAGACCAATTTACACTGCCCAAGCCATGTTTTATGTTTTCAATGACAGCCTTATCATACAAGTAAATCTTGGAACTGCTAGACACCAAGGAGACTGCTTGTACCAAGACAAAACTAATAGAACAGTGATCACTATTTCCAGTAGGTGATAAGACAGAAAGATTTTTTAACATCAGGGATCTGCTATAAAGGACAAGATCAAGGAGATTTTTACCCCGGCAGGTTGCATTGCTCACACATATTAACTGACTTCTTTCCAGAACTGGACACTGCCACCAACCTTTTCCAGTCAATATCACCCAAATTAAAATCACCAGTGGGAATGATATCTCCCAATGAACAAGCTGTTTCAATTTCCTGTACAATTATGTCAAGATGTTTCTTTGAGGCTCTCGGGGGGGGGGCAATAACAGACCCCTAGGATGATGTGTTGATTTATGTTTACCATTAATTTAATTCATATTGATTCAGAACTACTGACAGAACTGCTAACCTTATTTGTAATATCAACTGCCTGTAGGGAATGACTTAAAAAAGATGGCAACTCCACCTCCTTTTTTGTCCTGCCTGGTATAATTATACAACATGTACCCAGGCAGAGAAAAGTCCCAACTAGATTTGTCATCCCCCAAGTTTCAGTGATAAAAACTATCTCTACTTCATCAGTTGTTAAGGTGACCTTTATCTCATCAAGTTTACTGTACAGGCTCTTGGCATTAAAATATAAGCATTTAAAATGTTTTAAATGTGTGTTTTTAACCAAAGACCTCTTAGGGGAAGGATTATTCTCTCTCCCAAGTCAAGCAGTTTAAATGCTTATTGATGTAATTCAATATGTGCTTGCTCAATAGTTGGTTCCTCTTGTGGCTCAGATGTAGTCTATCTCTACAGTACAAGTTAGATCTACCGATAAAATCTTCCCAATGGGTAAGGCATGCCTGATTTTGCTTGAGGCATCTCACACAGAGCCAATTACTGAACATATGCATTGCATTATTAAACTCAACAGAGGCTCTTGGAACAGGCAAGACTTCTGAGAAAGTTATCTCACACCCAATGTCCACCAGAATATTAGAAAGGGCAACAAGATATTTTTTAATATCTATTATACTGGAGTGCAAAGAATCATTTGTGCCTATATGAAGAACCACTAGTAGATTAGTACCCCCATCCACCAAAATATTATGAACCATTCTTGAGATGTTTACAATCCTATCACCCCAAAAGCTTGAGCATGAACAATTTGCCTTGTCTGGATCACATGTAGCCATGGAGTCACCTATTACATAAACCTGTCTTTGTGCCTCTTCAATTAATTGAGGGACTGCCATTGGGGTGGGAGCATGTACAGTGCAGCTACTAAACCAGGCAGAGAGACTTTGAGTGGAACTAATGGGACATCTGAGGGAAAAGAACAGCTGGTTAAGGGGGTTTGATGATTTGCCAGTTAGTTAAACAAGTCATTATGGTGGGCTGTGGCTGTTATGTTTAAAAACATCTCTTTTGGAGTGGTAGAAACCACACTAGGGTCCCCAAGTTCATTTAATATAGTGAACTTATTACTTATAGTCAGGGAAAATTGGGAGGCCTTACGTCCTTTTTTATAACTCATCTACTTTACACCTCATACCACTGATCATCAGGACTGTCTGCACTATCATTTTCCCTGGGAAGCTTTCTAGTACTGCCAGGATGTACTTCAGATGATAAATCTATATGACCATCACATGGTTGTATGCAGTCAGAATTAGACAAGGGCATAGTGCTGGAACATGGAAGGTCTGTTGAAACATAGGCAGGGGGTTGGTTGAGTGCCATAAATCTAGCCTGCATTTGATTTTGACTTACTTCAAGTTCAGAGAGCCTAGCATAAAACATAGCTTCAGCTTGCTTCAAAGATTAATTTTCCTCACACTTAGAGCAAGTGAACCCATTAGCTAGTTCTACACTCACAGTGGTACTGTAAGTTTGACACAATACACATTGGATGCCATCAGACATGTGTGATGAAATATTACACTGGGACATCATGACAAATTTAATTCAAGACAAATCATGCAGTCTAACCTCTGGGGGACAGGACACTTATCTAACAAACCTTTAATTAGTTATAAGGAATGAAGTTTTTAATAGGCAATAGGCAATACCTACTTACTCCCACTGCTGTCTCCACATGCGGTGCTGTGCGTGCCCTGCTTGCCGAGTACCCTGTTTTAATAGCTGCTGCTGACCTGGAAATGCAGTGTAGGGGCCACGTAGCACTTCACACCAGTGTTGTTTTAAAACAATTCAATTTTAAAATACTACACCTCAGATTAGTGAGATAAAGTGCTGCAACACACAATAATGAGCCCTAAATTAAAAATAAGCACTGATAACTCAGTCTGTAGTCTGTGAGAATATCTTCACAAACTACAGGATCTCTTTCTGGTTCCCTTCACACAGGGAAAAAGGGCTGCACACAGTAAAAGCTTAAATAAATGTTTTTTTACAACAGTTTAGGTACATATAAGGTGCATATAGACCAGGGAAACACTTGGCAGCCCACTGATCTTCTTTTGAGTGCCCTGCTCACCCATCACCATGTTTTAATAGCTGTTGCTGACCTGGAAATGCAACATGGGGGTCACGCAGCACTTCGAACCAGCGTTGTTTCAAAACACTTAAATTTTTAAATGCAGCACCTCAGATTAGGGAGCTAAAGTGCTGTAACACACAGAAATGAGCCCACAATGAAAAATTAGCACTGATAACTCAGTCTGTAGTTCATGAGAATATCTTCATGAACTACAAGCTTTCTTTCTGGTTCCCTTCACACAGGGAACAAGGGCCCCACACAGTAAAAACTTAAATAAACTTTTTTTTATAACAATTTAGCTACATATAAGGTGCATATAGACCAGTGAAATTCTTGGCAGCCCACTGATCTTCTTTTGAGCACCCTGCTCACTGAGCACCCTGTTTTAATAGCTGCTGCTGACCTGGAAATGCAACGTAGGGGTCACGCAGCACTTCGCACCAGTGTTGTTTCAAAACGCTTACATTTTAAAATGCAACACCTCAGATTAGTGAGATAAAGTCCTGCAACACATAATAATGAGCCCTAAATGAAAAATGAGCACTGATAACTCAGTCTGTAATTCTTGAGAATATCTCCATGAACTACAGGCTGTCTTCCTGGTTCCCTTCACAGAGGGAACAAGGGCTCCACACAGTAAAAACTTAAATAATTTTTTTTTACAGCAGTTTAGCTACATATAAGGTGCATATAGACCAGGAAAATGCTTGGCAGCCCACTGATCTTCTTTTAAGCCAAGATAGGATGGGTGGGCAGCTGGTCTGAAGTAGTTTATGAGAGACTGCAGTGGGAAAAGAGGTAAACAGGGTGTTAGGCCAGGTGAACAGGAGGAGAAAGGGGTCACCCTTGGGGAGAAGAGAAGAGTGGGTGGGCAAGAGAGACAGAGGAAGCAGGGTTTATCTTGAGCTGGGGTGGATGGGTATTAGATGCCAAAGAGGGGTAGTTATGCAGACAGAGGTTGAGGAGAAGGATGGAAGGGAAAAAGAAGTGGGTGTAATGGGCTGTTGATCAGAAGGGACAGGTAAAGGTAATTAATTAGCAGAATATAGTGGGAAGTGCAGTGGTGGACAAATACTGATAGGGGATTTAATAATGAAGGGGATTAGATGGACTAGGAGGGGGAAAGGTAGCAAGATATGAGAGTGGTGTGCCTCCCAGGAATGACAGCAAAGTGCATAGGATCAAAGGTAGGCCCACTCACTAAGGGGATAGGAGAAAGCCACATGTGGCCGTTCACCTAAGTACCAGTGACCTAGTTGGATGTGAGGAAAGAAAAACTCAGGAAAGGTTCAGACTGGTGAGTCAGGTCTGTAAGTGCATGGCAAGTTTGGTAGCTTCTTGGAAGCACTGCTGGTAGCTAAAGCTAACATAGCTTGGAAACACAGGATAGAGGAATTTAATGGTTGGCTGATGGAATGGGGTAGGGAGGAAGTATTTTGATATGTAGGGGACTAAAGGGTGAACCTGGGATGACAAAACCCTCTATGCACCTGATAGGTTGCACCTCAGCAGGAGGGGTGCCAGGCTGCTAGGGGAATGGTGTGATAAAGATATGAACCGGAGCCTAAATTTAAACTAAATGGGGGAGAGCAAGGATCAAAGCACCCATGGTTTCCTAGAGTAGGGGGAAGACATGCCTTTGGGCATATTATATAGAGCAATTGGATTGAAGGGGGCTTACGATGAGGTTTTCAAAAGAAGGAGGTGATCACCCACCCCAGATATACAGCACAGAGGAACAGTGAAGGGGGAGAGTAGTGGAAATGGGAAAGAGAGATGGGTGATTGAAAGCAAGTGGGAGAAGAAGGTGGGGGAGGTTATCAAGCAGAGTAGGAGGGAGTCATTTGATCAAAACGAAGGGGAGAGAATCAGGAACTGACATAGGGTAGCATTTCTTAATGCTAGAAGTCTCATGAACAAAATGCATGACCTGAAGGCCATGATGGTAGAGGGAAAGGTAGCTCTGATGATGATTACTAATACCTGGGCTACCCCAAATCATGACTACAATCTCTCTGTTTCAGGGTATGCTCTCTGTAGAAGGGAACAAGGAGAAATGGATCAGGGAGCGGTGGCCCTATACCTCAGGGAGGGCATTACTGCCATTTGGAAGGAAATTGGGAGTGGGAAATAGATGCATCATGGGTACACATTCAAATAGGACCAGGAAGGAAGTTATGATTGTGTGTAGTTTATAGGTCAACTAATCAGGATGAGGACAAGGATAGGGAGTTGTGTATCATTATCAGGATGGCAGCTGAAAGGGGAGAACTGGTGGTGATGGGAGACTTCAATTTGCCTAAGGTAGATTGCAGTGTCCAGTCCACCACCAGTGTCAGGCACCAATTGTTACTGGATACAGTCCAAGACAGGTTCTTAGCTTAGTGGGTGACCAAGTCAACACACATGGGAGCTGTTCTGGACCTGGTATGTACAAACATGGATCACATCTGGAACATCACAATTGAGGAGTCCTTGGGAAATAGTGACCACCAGATGGTGTAGTTATGAGTCAACATGGAGCAGGAAATATCAAGCACAAAGAAAAAAGGCTAGATTTCAGGGATATTTACTATGTTTAGATGGGAGGGATTTTGAAGGGACACGTTGCTAGCTTGAGGAAAGTATGAGTGTTGAACAAAGGTGGACAGTGATCAGGGAAGGAATCATGGCAGTCACTAACATGCCTAAAACAGAAGGTAAAGAACTCCAAGAGCAGGAAACCAAGTTGGTTCAATAGAGAGGTGAGCGAGGCAGTGAGTGATAAGAGGGCTGCATATATAAAGTACTGGAAGTCCTGAAAGGACAAGGATGAAGTGGGTCTACATGAAGAGAAATAGAAAGGATGTTTGGATTGGCATACAGACCCTGGGTAGGAAAGAACTGGAAATTGCAGAAGGGATTAATGAGGGGGAGAAAGTCTTCTTTTGGTGCATATATCAATGAGAAGAGAAACATGAAGGCAGGTATTGTAAAGCTAAAAAGGGAGAGAGGAGTTGGTGGAAGGCAGTAAAGAGAAAGCAGAGGTGTTGAATAAATACTTCTGCTCTGCCTTTACTAAAGAAAAAGATAGACCAGAACCACAAGGAAGGAAGATGGCGGGGGTGGGCATGGCTGAGGTCAGGATAATTAGTGACAGGGTTAGAAAAAGGCTTACTGTATGTCTCTAAAGATAATTAGAAGCCGGCCTGGTGGCACTGAAGGTTGAGACGCTGAATGCCACACATTCATGCCACTTCAGCAACCTGAGTTCAGAAGCGAGCTTGGGAGCTGAGGGTTGGCAGGGGAGGGAGAGGATTGAGCATTCGATGGGCTGCTCTCCTCTCCCCGAGGGGGAGGGTGATGCATTGTCTGGCATCCCAGTGACCCCAGATGGAGAACCATGACACTGCAGGATGCGGACCACACATACGGGTGAGCATAGCAGATGTAGGCAGGGTTGCCATGCACCATCATGTCAGGGTATGTCATGCTCAGGAGTGAGGAAGGAGCTTGGGGACAAAGCACTGAAAAAGCCCCTCCAGCCCGGATAGGCAACAACCCTTCCTGAGCCACTCTGCCACATGCCCAACGCTGGTTCCCTGCCTCTGCCCCTTCAGTCTCCTTCAGCCCATATGCTCCCTGGGGCTCAGAGAGAAAGTAACGTCTTTGAAGAAGGCAGAGTCCACAGTGGGCAGTAGAGTGAATCAGGCCAGAGGAGCTGTCTGAGAGAGTTCTGGTGCTGGGGGAGAAGAAACATAGTTAGAAAAAAAAACATAGTTAGAAAAAAAAATTATTAGGTCTCCTGACCTGGATGGCATGTACCTATTGGGTTAAGAGAACTGGTAGTGGAGTTTTCAGGCTACCGGCAGACCTGTTGAACAGATCTTTAGATATGGGGTGATATGGCTGGAATGGAGAACCATGCATGTGATACTGATTCATAAGAGTTGGCCCAAGGATGACCCAGGCAACTTGATGACAGTGAGTCTGACCTCCACTTTATGTAAGCTCATGGACACCATTCTGAAGGAAAGAATAGTGGACTTCCTTGAAGCCAACAGGCTATAGGACAAGATACTGAAAGGGTTCATGTCATGGAGGTCCTTTCAAACCAAAATAATTAACGTCTTCAACAGGTTAATGAGTACGGTGGAAAATGGTCAGGCAGCTGACATTCTGTGGGAAATGAAACACACAAGGCAGCATTTGAAAAAAGAATTCAAACAATACTTACAAATGCACATATATTGCCATCCAGTCAAAGATTATTGTGCTAAATAATAGACAGCACTGATTTCCCAGTGATTTGCATTATTAGCATGAGACTTCATTATTTATTGAATTATTTATTTATTTATTTATTTGTTTTTTTGTTGACTGGGTAAATGCACTAGACAAATGCTGATTATTTTCAAGCACGACCTGGGGGAAGGGGATACAGATGAATGCCAAGTGACCTTGAATCAGATTAAGCTGTTGGTGGTATTTTTAGTGAATGGGGGAAATTTGGCCAGGGCACTGGAGAAATTCCCCTTCTCTGTGGTAGGGGGTGCTGTGACTGGTGCAGTGTGGCCAGTCAATCCCAGCTGATGGAGGAACAGCTAGCCTTGCTTGTAGAGCAGAAAGCAGCTAACTAAAAGAAGCTACCATTTTCTTATTAATTTAACACTTCCCTCTCAACAGGAGTCAGTGTCTGTTGAGATTAAGCAGACAGATACTTTATTAGAAGTAGAAGAGGTCTTATTTAGAGTTAAAAAAAGAAAGGAAAGAAAGTCAGTGAGTATTCTGTGCTTGGAAGGGTACTGTATCAACTTACTTTGCTAAATCAGTAGGAGAAGAGAGAGCTTAATTGGGGGTGCGGCTTAGACAGTATAAAAGCAGGTGACTCAAATTACAACTTCCTGTTGCTAGCCTTTTTTCCTACTAATTGCCCTTCATCCCACCCACCCTAAGCCAGTTCTACTTTTATAGCCACTGGATTTGACTGAGAACAGGAACTTCCGATTTGGCAGTAGGAAGGGAAGGATCATAGAGAAACATTGGTTGTGTCAACCCTAAAGGAAAAAGTAGCTCACTCCCCCCTCCAGCCGCTGGTGGTCTGACACTGAACAAGGAAGAAGGAGGCTACTGAAGAATATAGGAAGTTGCTATCCCAGAACAGGAAGGGTGAGAGTTGTAAGGAGAGGAGAGAGTAAGCATACAGAGAAACAGGAGAGGGGACACACAATAAGACATGATAGGAGTGTTACAGTGCAATGGCTGTGGGGAGGCAGTGTTCCAGGAGACATTCTGGAGGCTGTGATGCTGCCCTATTTGCAGGCACCTCTCTGGTCTGAGAGAGGAGGTTGCTCATTTCCAGGCTGACCTGGATAGGACTCGTGAAACCTCCTCCCCCACTCAGGGACCACCAGGGCCAATGCCACTACCTCAGAGGTTGCCAAGAAAGAGGAGAGGCTGGATTAGGGTGGGCTCATGGAAGGAGAGGGTGGGGGAACAGAGCTGCATCCCTCCAGCTGTACCCCTCCACAATTCATACACTTTTCTGGTGGATAGTGGTTCCTCTATGGAGGCACCTGCAGTGGAGACCAAGGAGGATGCTGGGAACCTTCACAAAGGAGACCCACAGGAGGGTGGCATGGGACCCCACAGGGGATGGAAACAACTCCTGTTGGGGAACTCAATCATTAGGAGGGTAGAAAATGGGAGAGGAAGGGAAGAGGGAGGTAAGGTGCCTGCCTGGCACCATGGCTTGGAGGGACAGGAAGCATTTCTTCAGGATTGTGGGAGCAGCTGCATGTGAGAGGGAGCTGGATGTCATTGATCACCTAGGGACAAGTGACCTGGCTAGGACTGTGATCAGAGCAGTGCAAGAGGAGTTTGTAGAGTTGGGGAGGGGCCTTAGACAAGTAGAGCATACGGTAACCTTGTTGGAGGTGCTGCCTGTCTATGGCAAGGATGATGCTAGGGTACTCCTCACCAGGGAATTCAATGAATGGTTGAAAAACTGGTGTGGAGCTCAGGGTTTTGGCTTCATTGGGGACTGGGGAGCTACCTGGTGGGATGCAGAGCTATACTGGTGCGATGGTCTGCATTTATCCGGGGGGGACCAGGATCATAGGTGAGAGGTTTAAATGCTTCATTGGCAAACATTTACACTAGCCAAGGGGGAGGCACTGAAAAATTCCAGGGAAATCCCAGCCTCCCCCCACAAAACAAGATAATTAGTGAGGTAAACACCAAGGTAGAGAAGTCATTAGGGAGCAGGACAGAGGTAAATGTAAAAAAAGGCAACGGTAGTAAGGACATGAATGGGGCTAAAAGGGGTGTGTGATGAGTACCAATGCCCATAATCTGTGTAACAAGCTCCCTGAACTAGTGACCTTGATGGAAGAGGGTTGCCTGTATATTGTGGCAGCCACAGAAACATGGTAAACAGAGAACCGTGACTGGGATGTCAACATATCAGGATACACAATCTACAGGATGGACAGAGAGAGTAAAAGAGGAGGAGCAGGAGGAGTTGTTCTCTATGTAAAGGAAGGGATCAAAGCAACAGAACTAAAGAGTAAACAGGGAGCAGATGAGGCACTCTGGGTCACCCTGGAGACAGAAAATGGCACCACAAACCACATGGGGGTTGTATACAAACCCCCATCTCAGGGGGAAAGAATGGACAAGGAAATGATAGAAGGCATCCTTAGGATGGCAGTAAAAAGGGAGATATTGTTGATGGGGGACCTGAATATGCCAGATGTTAACTGGAGCACCTTTGCTGCAGGTACATCCAAGAGCAGGGTCATTCTTGATGCCCTGCAAGGGGCATGCCTCAGACAGCTAGTATTGGAACCCACTCAGGAAGGAGCAATCTTAGACCTGTTACTCTCAAATGGGGATGAGAAAGAATCTCAGATTTAGAAGTGGGTAGCCATCTGGGAACAAGCGACCACCAAACAGTGTGGTTCTCGATAAACACAGCCATACAATCAAGCCATACAAAAGCAAGAGTATTGGACTTTAGGAGGGCTGACTTTGGGAAAATGAGAGAGTGCCTCAGAAAAGCACTAGCAAACAGGCAAGAAGGAGGGGTGGAGGAACAATGGGGAGTAATCAAAACAGCCATCACAGAGGCAAAAAACCTTTGTGTAAAGCAAATCAACAAAACACAACGAAGGAAAAAAACACTATTGTTCTCAAAAAGTGGTGGCAGGAAAGGATAAGGAGAAAAGGGCAGCATTCAGGAAATATAAGGAAACACAAAAGGAGCTGGGCAGAGAACTGTAACAGTTAAAGCAGAAAGAGGCTGGGAAGGCAGTCAGAATAGCAAAGGCCCAAACTGAGGAAAGGATAGCCAACTCTGTTAAGAAGGGGGATAAGACCTTTTTTGGTACATTAGGGAGGGAAGAAAGACCAAAGGAGGGATTCTGAGGCTTAATAAAGGGGAAGGAATGTGGGTAGAGGGTGACAGTGAAAAAGCAGGGATACTGAACGAATATTTCTGCTCAGTATTCACAAAGGAAGAGGAGAAGGAGGCACCTAAACCAAACAAGAGAAACACTCTGAAGACGGGGGTCGATACCAGTCCATTTACAGAAGAAAGGGTTCTGAAAGAACTAATAAAATTGAAGGTGGACAAAGCAATGGGGCCTGATGGTATTCACCCAAGAATTCTAAAAGAACTAAGGGTAGAACTAGTGCCACCGCTGACTACTCTCTTTAATAAATCATGGGAAGATGGGGTGGTACCTGAGGACTGGAGGAGGATGGATGTGATTCCTCTTCACAAAAGTGGGAGAAGGACAGAGGCAGGAAACTACAGACCAGTTAGTTTGACCTCAGTGGTAGGGAAAATGATGGCATCACTTCTGAAGGAAAGAATTGTTGAGTACCTAGAGGCTAGTGGGTCACAGGACCCAAGGCAGCATGGATTCACGATGGAAAGGTCATGTGAGATGAATCTAATAGATTTCTATGACTGGGTGACCAAAGTAGTAGACCAGGGAGGGGCTGTGGACATGGCCTACCTAGATTTTAGCAAGGCATTTGATACAGTCCAACACAAAAGATTAATACACAAGTTAGCCAGCCTTGGAGTGGGTCCCAAGATGGTAGCCTGGATAAAAAATTGGCTAGACAACAGGACACAAAGGGTAGTAGTAAATGGAGTCCACAGTGAAGAAAGGAGGGTTACTAGCGGGATACTGCAGGGCTCAGTACTAGGACCGGACCTTTTCAATGTCTTTATAAGTGACATTGCAGAGGAACTGGAAGGAAAAGTATGTCTCTTTGCAGACAACACAAAGATCTGCAACAGGTTTGATACACAAGATGGAGTGGAAAGGATGAGAAGGGTCTTGGCAAGGTTGGAGGAATGGTCAAATGTATGGCAGCTCAGATTCAATGCAAAGAAGTGCAAGGTAATGCACCTGGGAAACAAAAACCCAAGGGAAGAGTACACAATGGGGGGTGAGATACCGACAACAGTAAAAATGGAAAGGGACCTGGGGATAATTATATCAGATGACCTTAAGGTGGGCAAGCAATGTGAGAAGGCAGTAAGGAAGGCTGGGGGGATACTGGGGTGCATAGGGAGAGGCATCAATAGTAGAAAACAGGAAGTTGTTATCCTTCTGTACAGACAGTTGGTGAGACCCCACCTGGAGTACTGTGTTCAGTTCTGGAGACCCCATCTCCACAAAGACAAAGACAGAGTGGAAGCTGTCCAGAAGAGGGCAACCAAAATGGTGCACGGTCTGCACCAGAAGACATACGAAGAAAGACTAAAGGAGCTTAATATGTATACCCTTGAGGAAAGAAGGAGAGAGGGACATGATAGAAACTTTCAAGTACCTCAAGGGAATCAACAAAGTCCAAGAGGGTAGCATCTTTCAGAAAAAGAGATGTGCAAGAACAAGGGGGCACAATTTGAAGATAGAGGGGGGACGGCTCAGATGTAATGTGAGGAAGTATTTTTTCATGGAGAGGGTTGTGGATGCATGGAACAGCCTCCCTGAGGAGGTCATGGAGTCAAGAACAGTGGGGGACTTCAAGAATGCATGGGACAGACATAAGGCAGTCCTAGTGGGGGGTAGGAGGAAGTAAGCTGTTGGTTAACTAAGATCTGCAGCTTATCTGTTAGGTAGGAAAATGGGCAGACTAGATGGGCCAAGTGATCCTTATCTGCTGTCAAATTCTATGTTTCTATGCATGAGACTGAGGAGCTGGTCTCCTCCTCAGTCTCAAAATGATTAGAGACCCTGTCTAATGTTAATACTGCGATGGATGCACCAGACTTACTGATGGATGTAGAGCGGCATAATTTGGCTGGAGAAATGAACGAAAATGCTGATCGGGTGCAGATAGCAGTGGAAGGAGTGGATTGTGAATTGCCATTCTCCACCTTGCAGCTTTTGTTATATGAGGAGGAATGGAGGTTTGTAGTGAGACAGAACCAACTTCAGCAGAAGCTGAGGTGATGGGGGACGAGTTTGGAGATGGACAATTAGGGACATCACTTTTCTGGGCCAGGAGGCCGTGCATTTGGATTATCCGACCAACTGCAGGAATCGGCGCTGCTTGCTGACCCAAGGGATCACATGGTTGGCTTTCCGGAGCCTCAGGTAAATTTCTTTCTGAGTGCTAAGGCTCTGGATGGGAGCACTCTGGAGAGTAACATGCTGCCTACTGTATTAGCTAATAAAGGAGTGGTTTCTTCTGTTACCCTTAGTGTAGTACTACTAAGTCAGGCTCAGATTTCAGTAGAAAAATGCCGGGGGTGCCTATTCCCTCCTGCCATCTCAAAACATTTTTTTTCCATTGGGGTCTCTAATGGCAGTCTGGGGAAAAGGCTTTAGCTGTCGAAGATATGGCAGAAAAAAAATCATAAAAAGGGCAGATTAGGTGCAAAAGACCTTCTGCCTGTAGAGGCCTCTACGTCTTCAGTTGTGTCAGGGGGTCCTGTACTGGAAGGATCTGCATTCACTCCAGAGTGGGTTCACAGTGCATTACAAGGAGCTGGGTGGATGAAGACTGAAATGGGGTGGGATGCAAACCTCCCTAAGTCTTTTGGGGGTGGAGACCATGCCTGAAAATACCGATATGTGCTCCACTGAATCTGGAGACACTACTGCATACTGTAGCTAGGGCGGTCCTTGAAGCCCATCCAACTCCAGTAGTGTTATGCAATGCCAGATCTATTAAACATAAGACTGTAATTATTGCAGATCTTGTTGAAGCAACTGATCTGGTTTGCATCACTGAGACCTGGTTGAATGAAAATGTGGGTCCCACTTTGGATGCTGCAATTCCGACCGGGTTCTCGGTGATACACCGCTAGAGACTGGATCGCGGAGGGGTAGCGGTCTGTTTTAAGACCGAGTTGGGCCTCACGAATATACCAGTTGAGGAAGCTGAATCATTTAAGTGTACCATGGTGGCTGGTGTAGGTTGCAGGTTAGCTTTCATCTACTGTCCACCAGGGGATGAGACGCGATTCCTGCAGGAAGTAGCAGACTTCGTCACTGACGTGGCATTGGAGTCCTCCAGGTTGATGGTACTCGGAGACTTCAGTGCCTGCGTCGATGATGATCTCTTGCAGTTTGAACAACACTTCCTCCAGCTTATGACACCTGTGGGCTTTATACCAGTTGTTACCTCTGCCATCCATAGATTTGGTCACTCTCTTGATCTGGTTTTCCTCCTGGGGATTGAGGCCTCCGACTTGGAGGTGGAACCAGTAGGTTGGTCTGATCATTACACTGTGAGGTTCAACTTTTGTGCATCCCTTCGGAGGCCTGCCCCTGTGGAGATGGTCAGTTACAGCCCTTTACAGGAAGTGAGTCCTGAAGGCCTAGCAGTGGTGACTTGACCTCTCGGAGTTTCCTGCGATCAGCTCAGGTCCAGAGACTTTAGTGGTGGCCTATAATAAGGCCATCTCTTCAGCTCTGGACTTGATTGTTCCCATCCATGTTCGTCCTCTCTCACTTCACCCTCAGGCCACTTGGTTGGATGGTCCTTTGAGGGAGTTGCAGCGAGTAGGACGTAGGTTGGAGCAGCATTGGTGGAAATCCGCCCTGGCTGCCGACCACTTTAGATTGGTTGAACATTACAAGATTTACCAATCAACGATCTCCCGTAAGAAGGCAAAATTCCTGCCCGGGGAGATTGCTGCCGCTCAGAATTGGCCAGACCAGCTCTTCTGAACTGTTGACAGGTGGTGCAACCCAACCTGTCTGCAGCTCCGAAGACCTTTTTCACAAGTAGAGTGCGATGAGCTTGCTCGGTTCCTTGTGGATAAGGTGGCCAACATCAGGTCGGAAGTTCGTTCAACTCACTCTATGGGGGTTACTGATGATCGGTTCTTGGTCACCTCACCTCAAGCTTCCTGGAGTACTTTGCCTTTCCCGAGCTCGAAGAATGTCAAGCAGAAAGTCCAGGGTATGCACCCTACATGCTGTAGTTTGGATCCAGGCCCAACTTCCTTGATTATGGGTTGTTGGGATACGATCAGCCCAGTCCTGGCTCAGATAGTCCAGTGCTACTTGGAATCCGGTAAGTTTCCAAGCTCCCTGAAAGAAGCAGTGGTAATTCCCCTCCTGAAGAAAGCTTCTTTGGACCCGGACTCTCTGGCCAACTACAGACCGATCTCAAACCTTCCCTTTATAGGGAAGGTGATTGAGAAAGTTGTGGACGATACAGCTGGATGACCACTTGACCATCCATAACATCTACAAACCTCTCCAGTCTGGTTTTCATAAGAGGCAGAGGCAGTACTGAGACAATGCTGGTTCGGGTGCTCAGTGATCTCCTGATGGCAAGGGATTGGAGGAACCGTTCTATCTTGGTGCTCTTTGATCTCTCTTCAGCTTTTGATGCTGTAGACCATGGGGTGCTGATTGGACTTCTGAGGTCCATCTGTGGACTGTCAGGTAAGGTCCTTAGGTGGTTTACATCCTTCCTCACTGGCTGGAATCAGAGAGTGTTGTCAGGGATTTTTTCCTCTGACCCTTTCTCCCTTCCATGTGGGGTCCCTCAGGGTTCAGTGCTGTCCCCCATGTTGTTTGTAGTGTATATGCTGCCTCTTGGAGACATTGTAAGATGGTATCGGCTGAGGTTTCACTGCTATGCTAATGATACCCAGCTCTACCTGTCTTTTGCCCCTGACCAGGATAGAGCTGTCTCAGTACTTAATACCTGCCTCACTGAAATCCAGGACTGGATGAACTTGAACTGGTTAAAGTTGAATGTCGGAAAGACAGAGGTGATGGTAGTGGACCCGGATCACAGGATAGAGGGGTTTAGGGCTGATCAGCCCTCTGAAATTTTTCTTGGGGGCTTTCTGCTCCTATCCTCTGAACGGGTGCGAAACCTGGGGGTAGTGCTTGACGACGGACTGACTTTATGATCTCAGGTGTCTGCCATCATCAAGTCTTCCTTTTATCATCTTAGGAATATCTCCAGGATTAAGCACCTGGTTCAGTCTGGGGACTTGTCTGCATTAGTCCATGCCTTTGTGACTTCACGCCTTGATTATTGTAACTCCCTGTACTTAGGGATTTCTGGGGTTGAAATCCGCCACCTGCAGCTCCTCAGAACGCAGCAGCATGATTGTTAACTGGGGCTTCTCAAGTATCTCATATTACCAATGTTGCACGATCTGCACTGGCTGCCAGTTAGGTGGCAGATTGCCTTTAAAGTTGGTTTACTGACTTATAAATCCCTTCACGGACTAGGCCCTGACTACGTGAAAGAGCTTCTTGTTCCTTACCACCCTGTGCGACAGCTGGGGTCGGCTGATGAGGGGGTTCCTAGAGATTCCGAGGGTGTCTCTGAAATCTTCTGGGGACTGTGCACTTATTCACGCAGCCCCAACCCTTTAGAATTCTCTACCCCGTCAGCTTCGGGAGTGCATGACTGTGAAGGGGTTCAAACAGGCATTGAAAACCTTTTTATAGAGTCTCGCCTATTATAGCTCCATATAATTCTGATTCCCTGTTATTATATCTGTATGCTATTAATTTATTATTATGTATACTGTTTTATATGGCTGTTTTTGTCTTTTTGTAAAGCACCTTGATGGCCCTGAAGGTGCTTATGCGAAATAAAATTTATTATTATTATTTTTATTACCTATTCCCCCTGGACCTCCTAAGAGACCTCCTGTGGGTACTGTGTCACAACAAGTCACTGAGCTTACTCAGGGTTTGGTGAAAGATGTGGAGTTGGAAGGGGAAGGTGGTACTCCAGGCACTCCTTCACATGGTGATATGGGCCTAGAAGAAGTAGGTACAGAATCATCGGAACCTTCTGTCCCACCACCATTAGAAGATTCGGAGGAGGCAAATCTGCATGCTTACGGAGTTGCCTCTGAGTATGAGGGTGGACATAGGGCCAATGTCTGGTCCGTGAATGTTAGGGACTATTTCCTGAGACAGTGAAACTGCTTCTGAGCCTGTCACCTGCAGAAATGTGGTGCGCATAAGGTATAGGGGAATATGGAGAATATTCCAGATCATTTATTCGTTGGCAGAGCTCTATCGAAGAATAGCATGAAGTACTATGCTTATGAAATCTACGCTCTCATACATATGCCTGGTGATACAAATTTTGATATTAGCTTCAAGCACCCTGCAGGCCTTGAACGCTTTTGGAAACAGTATCTGTTGCTCAAAAATACTACCTTATTGAAGCCTTTTTTGGCCATTCTGCTTACCAAACCATCCATCAAACAGATTACTATCTTATTCCAGAATGAAGGAGTTAATGTTGCTGACATTACCTGTTGGTTAAAGAAACATTGTATTGTGGATGGCTACCCTGAGCCCATTCTTGATGAGGAGCACCTCTGGATGGGTGAATGATGCTATAAAGTAACACTGAAACAGGAACAGGGTGAGACAAAGCACCTTCCTAACTGTTTCTTTTTGGGGCGGGATAAAGGGGTGCTATTTATCTAGGACAGCCTCATGCTGCTATCGTTGTGGGGATGTGGGGCATCTTAGCAATGTGTATACCAGGTTGAAATGTGGTTCATGTGGAGATCTGGGGCATGCTGGGTTACATTGCACCTGGGCAGTTCACTGTAATTTATGTGATGAACATGGGCATTCTTTTAACACTTGTGCCTGAGCATCTCATAATAGTTTGGCTAAAGCAGTGCGGGCAGAATAGGATATGTATGTGGCTACAGCAAAAAAGGAATGTAGGAGGTTTGCAGAGCTGAAGACCCAAAATGTCCCATCTGATCCCGTTCCCCAGAGAGTTACCAGACCCAGAACTGAGAGGAATCCAGGCTCTGAACCCCCCCCTCAGAGGTGTCTCCAGTTCTTGCCTCTCCTTCTATTGACATTACCTCTGTCACTGAAGTAGATGTCCCTTCTCCCCCTCCCCTTTCCCCTTCAGAGGTTGTGGGACATAGTTCTGTACCAGCCCAGGAGGTTTTATCTTCAGAGGGAGACAGTACAACGGCACCTGAGGAAAGCCCTGCTCAGCAATCTGCTGCCGTCCTCACTGATTTACCTATGCCCTCTCCTGTTCCAGTGCCTGACCCCCCCCTTTCAGAGGGTAACCAGGTCTAAGACAGCGTCACAATGTACTGTGCCCATCCTTCCTACTGAGCTAAATCCTTTGCCTACTCAGAATACTTTTGAGGTGTTGATGGACCTGGAATCAGTTGAATCGGATGTTTTTTTCTGAGGTATCCTTTATAGCCTCCTCCCAGACTGAGGTGGCTGAGAATATTGCTCCTGAGACTAAACCTAAAGTCAAAAAATGAAAGAAAAAAAATATTATATGTAATAATCCTTATGCTTGCTTCATTTGTTTTTTTCCTTTTTCTCGTGTATCTTACATTAATAACATTAAATGTCAGTAGTAATGCTGGCCCAGTGGCACTGAGGGTTGAGGCACTGGACACCACATCTCGTGCCACCCCGGCAACCCAGGTTTGGGAATGACCCCAGGCCACTGTGGGATCAGCAGGGAAGGGAAGGGATCAAGCATCTGGAGGACTGCTTTCCCTTCCTGTGGAGGGATGTGGGGTTAGCATCAATCCAAGTGCAGCTCCTGGCTGTGGCTGGGGGCAGTGCCAGAGCAGGAGGCGCTCAGTGAATGCTTGAGGGCAGAGTGTCTGAGGGCATCAGCACATTGTGTACCATGGATGCCATTACACATCTGTGATCCGGGGGTGAAAATTTCAGAAAAAAACAGGAGGGCTGAGGAGGTGACGAGGGCTCCAGAGATCTGCCACATATCCCCAACACTGGACCACTGCACCGATGGTCCCCAGCCCTACCCCAGAGGGATGGACCCTTCTAACTACAGAAAGATGCCGCCAAGGTAGATGGGGTGAGCCCTCCCTGGGGGTGAGCTAGGCAACTGAAATATCCTGGTGGGAGGGTTATTCTGTGCCAGGGTCTAAGCAGGGGAGAAGCAGACACAGATCATGTGAGTACCTCTGAGAGATGCCTCAGAACTTCGGTGAATAATTATAGAATATACAAAAAAAATGTCAATACTATCAAGACAGATGTAAAGAGACAGGTTACGTTTGCTAAGTTGCAAATGGAAAAAGGAAATATTATATTTGTATAAGATACTAGACTACAAACCCTATCAGAAATAGCTCAAGCTCAGACTGAGTGGCATTGAGGGCCTTCTGTTTGGACTACTGGAGAGGATTTATGTTCAGGCTTGGGCATATTGTTTTCTGGTTGTTCTGCAACTGTTTTGAAAGTTATTGACATATTTCCAGGTAGGGTTTTCATAATAGATGTCATCACTGGGACCATCTACAGACTTGTTAATATTTATGCCGCCCAGTCAAAAGCTGATAGAACTGCTTTGTTAAGATTGACAGAGCCTTTTCTAGACACCTCAAATATAATCTTGTGGGGTGGAGAATTTAATTTTGCAGTGTCCAGTAAGGACTGGGGTAGAAAAGTATATTGTGATACCAACCTTTTGCAGGGAATTTTAGATCGAAATGGCCTAAATGATGTGTATGACATTTTGGGAGAGGTTCCCACCCACATGTTCTATAAAGGTACTTTATCTGCTAGAATAGATTTCTTTTTTTTGTCAGAAAGAACAACTGGTGCAGCAGTCTCAGTAATTCCAGTAGAAAGCTTGGATCACTTTGCTGTGAAAGTTGTACTAGGGGATGGATGTAATGTCTCAGTGGGCAAGGGATTTTGGAAAATGAACACTTCTATATTACAAATAGATTCTCACCGTAGACACATTTTGGTTTTCTTACAATCTTGCCATGATGTCAGATTTTTATAAGATAGCCCCATAGACTGGTGGGAGGACACTAAACAGGATATTTACATATATATATATATATATATATATATATATATATTATGGTAGCACGGTAGTGCTACCATAGTTAGGGTTGAGGAGCTATTTCTATGTTAAACCCCAAATTTTGCACCTTAATAACTTTGCAACCGTTTGATGGATTTGCCTGAAATTTGGAATACACAATCAAGAACCATAGGCCTTGGGATTTACCAAGTTTTGTACCAGTCAGATATACGACTGCAGAGTTATTAAGCGTGATCTGCGCGCGCGTTTACGCTTTTTCTGGAATTCTGCGGTCACGCCTACAGGTCGCACGGTTTGTGTGACCTGCCCAAAATCTTCAGGGAACATGCGGCCGGGGTTCCCGATGTGCTTTTCAAAGATTTGGTGAAAAAATATTAAACAGTTCAAAAGTTATTCAAAAAACAATTTCCCATTATAAGTCAATGGGAAAAGTTAGCAAAAAGTTCGACAGTGTCACAAATGCATTTTTACTTTCGCAAATGGGCCTGTTACTTTTGTAAATCCACCATTTTGTTTTCAGTTGGCGATCAGAAAAATGCTTGGTATTTAAATTTTGGATCATCTAGCAACCTAATTCTTTTTGTATTCACCTAGTCGGACCATGAGGATGCTAGCCATGTCTTTATTTTGGGATAAAACACCCCAGAAATATGTTTTTCAAATTTCTGGAAAAAGTACTTTCGGAAAGTACTTTCGTGCTCACGAAAGTGTTGAAAATTTTTGTGAAAGCTTTCGCAAATTGCGACAGTAGTTTTCTAGTCTGTGGGAAAATGACAGCAATTCTTTGGCACTGCGTTGCAAAAGAACGGTTGGGAGTTGTGGGCTGAAATTTGGAGGGAACGCAGCTGAAATCTCTCAGATGTGCCTTTCAGTGTTGTGTTGAACAAAATATTACACGGCGGCAAAGTTATGGCACTCCAAAGTTGATGTTTTTTCCCATAGGATAACATTACGGCGCCTGACGCAGTACAGGAATCCTTTGGCACCCTGCTGCAAAATAACGGTTTGGTCTTTTTTCCTGGAATTTGGAGGGAAAACAGCCAACAGCCCACAGATGTGCCTTTCAGTGGTTTGGTGAAAAAATATTACAGGGAGGCAAAGTTATGGTGCTCTGAACTTCTCTTTTTTTCCCATAGGATAACATTATGGCGTTTGCCGCGCCTTTCAGGGCCCGTGTATCAAGGCGGTGCGAGATGGGATTTTTTCATCAGAAAAATGCTTAGCCCCCAGCACAAAACTAGCCAGGACAGTCATAAATCATATGACTTTTAAATTTTTTTTCTACATCATACGGTTCCTGAGATATAACCTATTTAGTATTCCAAGTCCTCATTTTCTGCTCCGATAGCCATTATTATGCATACATTCTTTGTACTCACTGTCTTTCTCTATGCAGGTTTTGGGGAAAACCAGCCTGTGCACTTACATTACTGTTACCATTGCCCTTTCTGCTTGCGGTTCCGTACCCGTTTCACTTACCGTTGACGTCTACGCCACCATGTGCGTTATCCTTGCGTTTTCATTTGCACTTGAGTTTCTGTTATTTTTTGCCATTTGTGTCTACAGTACTGTTTCTCTTTCTGTTTCACTTTGCGTCACCATGCCCATTGACATTTCTGTTTGCAGGCACCATGTTACTATGTGACAACACATTACGCAGCAGACCATTCCCGTCTATGCCACCGTGTGCGTTACCCTTTCTGTTCTCATTCGCACTTGCGTTACTATGTGCGCCACTGTTAGTGCTTCTGTTTGCATTGCTGTTCCTGTTACTATGCCACAAGACATCACGTGGCGGGAGCTCAGCCGCTGCATTGCATTCACTATTTCTAGTTATCATTCTCAAAAAGAAGGGAAATTAGGGGCAAAAAACTCCATTTAATGCATTAGTTAGGGTTGTTCCACAGCGACAAAAGTGAAGAAATTCGGAGTTAGTGTTGAAAACCCCCCTTGGACCCCCTGCTCACCCCCCCAACCGGCATTGGGGTGTGCATTGGGGTCGTCGGTCCTAATTCTCATCCCATTCTCCTATACTTCTGCTGCTTTACACATGTGATGGGGTGAGGTTGGGGTGGCTCAATGCACACCCCGATGCCGTTGGGGGTGGGTGGGTCCAAGGGAGTTCAACCCCTAACACCAATTTCCTCACTTTTGTTGCTGTGGAACAACCCTAACTAATGAATTAAACAGAGTTTTGCCTCTAATATATATATATACATATATATTCTGTTTCTTCACCTGGCAGACCGGGGCATCTGTCAGGCGGACTTGCTCAGTATCACCTCCTGACCACTCACCTGAATCACTCCCCCAACTGAAGCTTCAGTATCAGCATCCCTTCCTCTCCCACCAGGCCCCTACAAGAGGAGGCCAAGGATCCCCAAGGGTAAGGTTGGGTTCGTGGCTGGCACTTAGCTTGTGGGGTTTCACCCCGGGAGATCTGCTGTCACCTCACCCTGCTGCCAGAGGTTTTCCTCCTTGTTTCCTCCCAGGAGTGTGGCATGCAATGACACATGTGCATGGCTGCCTTTCTGGTGTCTGCAGCACTCCACCCCATACATCACCCAGCAAACCTGCAGTGCCCCCAGTCTCCATTGGGGGCTGCCACAACACCAAGTATCCCTGGATCCCACCCCAGGGAGAGGAGAGCTGTCCTCCAGATGCTCCATCCTCTCCCTCCCCTGCTGATCCCAGGCTACCCCTGTCCGTCACCGGACCTGGGTCACCAGCATGACACAAGGTGTGGCGTCCAGCACCTCAACCCTCAGTGCCACTGGGCTGGCTATACTAAATGGGATCTTAAAGCTTTATTAATATGTTTAACATCTACAGTAGCTAAGCAGAAATGCATACAGTATTTGGGACATAGGGCCAAGTTTTTAAAATTGGACATGCAGATGAGGGAGACTGGGGTGGATCTCGTTAATTAGATTAGAGATATGAAAGCCCAGATGTTTGCTTATCACCAATCATAGGAGCATACCATGGCCTACAATCAGAAATTTAGTATACTTGGGACAAAAACACAGGTAAATCCATGTGATAGTCTGGTGGATAGGGTGGGACTGAGGATTACGACCTCATTGAAACAGGTTAATGGTAAGATAGTTTCAGATCCTGATTCTATGCAACAGGTGGTACAGCACTATGTTCATGATAAATTTCAGATAGGAGGTTTGCAGAACCAGATATTTTTCTGGATCAGTTGACCTTTCCCCAGATAACTGTAAGTGTGAAGTCTCGACTCTTGGAACCAGCTATGGAGGTGGAAGTGAGGGCTGCTATAGGGAAATTATCCGTTAATACATCCCCTGAGCGTGATGGCATTCCTAATGACTTATACAAGGAGTTTGTTGATCAATTGACCCCTATATTAACAGATGTTTATTTAACAATGGTAGCAATAAGGGAAGATGGGTGCCAGTATGAGGGAAGGCATCATGATTTTTCTCTACAAAAAAGGTAATCAATGTGACCTACATTATTGGAGGTCTTTAAGTCTGTTAATGACAGACTACAACATTTTGGCAAAAATGTTCACAGCCCGATTGGCCACTGTGGTTAAATATATGATTTTGGAAGTACAAACCTATGCAATCCCTGGGAGAAGTAAATCACAAAATTATTTTTTTTTTACGAGAAATAGTGTAACAGGGGTTACTGATGAATTTAGATTACTATATACTCACTGTGGACCAGGAAGCTGCTTTTGATGCTGTTAAACATGATTATCTTTGGGATGTCTTGACACTATATGGTATTCCAGAAGGTTTTATTGCATTGTTATGTCTGGTTTACCTATAGCACTTCGACAGCACTAGTGTCGACATCCCCTACAGTGATGGCTGCAATGCTGGCTGTTGGCATTGTAGCCACAGGGATGTGAGCACACACAATGAGGGGGGCTGCACCCCCTTGTGAGGATCTCTGCCCCCACACCCCCCAGTCTCTAGGATTATAACTCTGAGTCAGAGTTGGACGGGGGTTGGGGGCAAACACCCAGTGAGGCAGTCCTGAATGCCACACAGACCACCACAGCGATGGGCAGATTTTGATCAATTCCTGTCACTGTGATGGTCTGCGCTGTGCTGGAGTCACTGCAGTAATGGTATACCATTACATCTATTGTACCGGGAGGCACAAGTGTGACCTATGATAAATGGGCATCTTGGCATCCCGATGTATATTAAGAATGGGGTACAGCAAGGCTACCCTCTCAGCCCTTTATTGTATATCTTTGGGCTGAATAAAATTTTTAGGAATTTGGAAGCACAAGAGATGGTTTTGCCTATTCTACATAATACAGGGGTGGCATGTGCCATTGTCACCAATTATGTTGATGACTGTGTTTTAATGGTGTCCAATTAACCTTCAGGGTTATGAGCATTACAGGTTTTTGAGGAGCATCAGCAGGTTACGGGTATTCGGGTAAACAAGACAAAAAGTCAGGCATTTGCTTTTGGCAGGGCACAAGAAGATCCAGATTTTGTGATACTGGTAAGAAAAGATAAAATTAAAATTTTAGGAATTTACTTTGGGATGCAAGAAGTAGTCCAGAGTAACTGGACAAATGTTTATGATGTGGCATATAATAAAATTCAGAAATGGAAGGAATGGAAGATGATGAAGAAGAAAAGGGTTTATTTAATAAAAGCATTTATAGCACTTTTATTTGTATATATATCTCTTGTATTTCCCCTTCCATTCAGTACGCACTCCAAATGTATGGGTTTGTTTTTCACTTTTTTACTTTATTGTGGGGTAGTTGATTAAACCCTGTTGAGCGCTGTCATACCCATAGAGCTTGGAAAGACAGGGGACTAAACACATTGCAACCACTGTTTTCCTTCTTTGGAAATTATTTTTATGCTAATATTTGTCCCCTAGTACTGGGACAGGGAGGTGTAGGAACTCAGGTTATGAAATTGTTGGAGGAGGACTTTCTTGCAGCATAAATCATCCCAAGACAGGTTTTGTCAAGCACCTGACTGTCCTACACAGGTGGAAACCATGGCACATTTATTTTTTGACTGCCCATTTATAATTCCTTTTTGATCACAGTTAGATGCCTTCTGGAATACCTTCTGTTCTTTCGATATGACGTATGAAGTGCTGGTATAAGGTCAGCTCACAGGACCATGGTTACTGTGGAACAAGGGTACTGTTTTTGTTAGTTTGTCATGCCTGAAATGGGTTATTTGGCATGTGAGAATCCAGAGGTTTCTGCATGGGGAAGTGGTTACTGTGAATGATGTTTTGTTTAAACCACAGGCTGAGTTGGATGCTGTATACCTTCTTGAGAAAGCTAAGATGGGGATTACCTCTGTGCTCTATTATGGGAAGGCGTTGATCGGGTGGGATAAGTTTAAATCTTCTATGAGCATCTGTTGATTGTAGGATTGTATTAATGCATTATTAATTTTTCACACTACAACCATTTTTTGTACGACTGTTGGAGGATAGGTTTTGCCTGCTATCAATATGATGTATAATAGGCTTTTCACATGTGCTTTCTTTCTTTTACCTTTTGTTTTGTAATCAGTTGTACAATTTCTTTCCTGGATATTTATTGATTATTCTGTTTCTGTATATGTATTGCTGTTGATTTTTCTTTTGACTTGTATTGAATTATAATAAAACTTTCCCCTACTCTTTTTGAGAAGTGCCATGGGATCTTTAACATCCACCTGAACTACCACCAGAACAGGCAGATGGGACCTCAGTTTAATGTCTCATCAGAAACACGGCACCTCAGGAGTTCAGCACCCCCCCTCATGCTGCACTACAGTGTCAGTATTGGGATTTAACCCGAGTGCCTGATGTAGGGATAGAACCCATAGCCTTCTGATCTCCCTGCCTAAGAGGCAAGTGTACTACCTGCTGAGCCACTGACACTAGGACATTAGGAGACAGGGCAATGGTGCTAGGTCAGTAATTTATTAAAATAATATTAAGATACATGCATTCAATTCAAACTGCTTACAACAGTGCATCAAATTAGATGCTCAATGACTTGTGTGTTTCAATTCCTTTTCAGTGTTTGTGGCAAGCACCCGCTTATTTCCTTTAAGCACATGTTCCTCATGTTCTTGTTTGATATTCTGTACTGTTTTAGGATTTCAGCACGGCCTTCCACTCAGAGCCACACAGGAGATTTATTAGGAAGTTGGATGACCTAGGGGCAGGGAGCAAATTAACCAGGTTGGTGGCAAACTAGTTTAATGGTAGGACCAAGAGAATAATAGCGGGGGGAGCTCTCGGGTACAAGAGAAGTTACAAGTGGTGTCCCACAGAGTCAGTGCTCAGTCCATCATTGTTTAATGTGTACACTGATTACACTGGCGATGATTTCAAAGCAAGATCTGCTTCTTTGTAGATGACTCCAAGCTCTATGTGAGGCTGGACTTGAACGAAGAAGTGCAGGATCTAAAGGAGAACCTGGCTAGGTTGGAGAGGTGGTTAGGTATCTGGCATCTTGGGTTTAATGTGAAGAAGTGAAAGGTCATCCACATAGAAAGGAAAAACAACAAGAACAGAGTACAGTTTGGGGAGGGACAAGGTCACAGAAAAGGAGGAGGAGAAGGACTTGGAAATTGCCATCACCAGCAACTTTAAACAGGCCACGCAGTGCAGGAAGGAAGCAGCTAAGACAAACATAAACTAGGCTGTATTGCTAGAGGGATCTCAAGCAGAAGGGATGAGCTTATGATGCCACTGTATAGATCCTTAGTGCGATCGCACCAGAAGTATGGTGTGCAATTATGGAGCCATAACCTGAAATAGGCAGTTCAATGGAGGACATAAAGGATTGGTCAGGGACAGCAGGGGAGAGCATATGAGGACAGGCAGCAAGATCTCAATGTGTACTCACTATAGGACAGGAAGGAGTGAGGGGACATGAACATGACTGAAACCTTCAAGTAACTGAAAGGCATAAAAAAAATTGGTTATTGGGGACTTTTTTGTTTCCATGATAATAGCACCATTAGGAGGCATTGCCTTAAGCTGGCAGGGGAAAGATTCAAGAAGGAGGTTAGAAGACACTACTTTATAGAGATGGTAGAGTCAGGGTGAATTGAACTCCTTCTAAGGTTGTCACTTAACAGATGGTGGGGAATCCAAGAGAGGATGGGATAGGGCAATGGGGAGGCTCACTGTTGGAAGGAGGGGGGCAGGGCCCACTGTAATCTCTGGATCAGGGACACGACTATCAAGTAGATTCAGTAGACTGTAGGGCCTTCTTCTACTGACAGTTTAGTGTTTTTGCCCTGCCCACCCCACTTCCAACAGTGATCCTCCCCATTGCCCTAGTAGCTCCCACAGCAGAACTCTTCAACTTATCACTGGAACTCAGGAGGTCCCTGAGAACTGGAAAAAAGCCACTGTTATCCTTCTGCACAAGAATGGGAGTAAGGATAGTGCAGGCAACTATCGTCCAGTAAGCCTCACCTCAGTTGTGGTCAAAATAATAGAAGCCCTACTTAAGGAGAGGATTTTTGCCTTTCTCCAGGTGAATGACAAAATGGACCCAAGGTAACACGGCTTCACCGCAGGAATATCATGCCAGTTGAATCTTATCGACTTCTACTCAGTAACCAAGATAGTGGATCAGAGCGACACAGTGCACATAGTACAGCTGGACTTCAGCAAGGCCTTTGATTTAGCCCCTCATAGATGGTTAATATACAAACTCAACAGCTTTGGAATGGGACAGAAGGTGGAAAACTGGATAAGAAGCTTGCTGAGTGGCAGAACCCAGAGGGTCCTGGTGAACAGCTCTCTAGCAGAAGAAGGAGAAGTGACCAGTGGTGTACCACAGGGGTCAGTATTGGGCCCTATTCTCCAATATATTTATTAGTGACATAGCTGAAGGCCTTGAAGAAGAAGTCAATCTGTTCAGAGATAACACAAAGATATGCAACAGGGTAGACATTCCCAGTGGGTTGGAAAGAATGAAGGCAGACCTAACAAATCAAAAACTATGATCAAAAGCATGGCAACTAAATTTTAACATGAGGAAGTGCAAGATAATGTGCCTTGGAAGAAGGAATCCAGGAAAAGAATACTACTTAGGTGGAGTAAACTGGAAGCCACAAAGCTAGAAAGAGATCTGGGGATTCTCATAATAAATGACCTAAAAATGTCAAAACAATGTGAGAAAGCTGCGCAAAAGGCAAATGGTATGCTGGGTTGCATAGGAAGTGGGATCACCAGCAGAAAGAGAGAGGTCATCTTGCCACTTTATATATCACTTGTTAGGCCACACCTGGAGAACAGTGTACAGTTCTGACCTTAGGAAGGACATTGACAGATTGGAAACAATGCAGTGGAAAGCAAGAAAATTGATACAGGAGCTGCATGACAAACCATATGAGGAACAGCTAAATTACCTTAACATGTATTCCCTGGACAGAAGAGGGAGAGGGGGGACATGTTTGAAACATTCAAGTTCCTGAAAGGAATAAACAAGGTGCAGGATCCAGACCTATTTCAAGTTAGGAGTCACACAAGAACAAGAGGTTATGATATGAAGCTAGAGGGGGCAAGTTCAAGAGCAACACTCGAAAGTTCTTCTTCACCGAGAGGGTGGTCGATGCCTGGAACTGCCTCCCATGGGAGGTGGTGGACACCAAAAATGGTTGGGACCGTCAAATGAGCCTGGGATAAGAACAAAGGTATCTTAACACTAAATAAAAATTGTGAGGGTAGGCTTATAGACAGGCTAGATGGACCGCATGGTCCCCTTCTGCCGGCATTTTATATGTAACTATGTTCATACTACTAGTACTACCGGCCCCAGAACCTATAGATGACAGTCCTGCAGATGTATTTTTTTAGCTGCAACAGCCTTTGCTCCTCAGAACTTCAACACTTCTTTGCCGCCTTCCCGGCTCCTCTCCCTTTAGTAGAGCATCTCTTTCTAGTCATTTTATATATCTAGATTTATAATATTGTGATGGAAAGAAAATTAAAGAAGCACTGCAGTACAACTAAACAGCAGCATCAGACAACATCTCCCCTGAGAGATTAGAAGTGTGATCTGAGCAAAACAGTTTATTGAACTAATAGCAGCTACAGTAAGAAAGTTGAGGAAGGCCTTATCTTTTGAAAGTAAAGGTTGCTTTTACAAAACTGAACTTGGAGTTGGGAAGGACACACAATCTTGAACTAGTTACTAGGAAACTGGAGGAAGGCACTATCTTGCTTGAATTCTGAGGGAAGTGGACGTTGCTTTTAATTTGTCACTGGTTTTTGTTTGAATCAAAAAGGGGTTTGCAATACTGCTGATCTTTTTGTAGATTGCTACTTTACAGACAAAAAGATTAAAATACTGCTGATTTGTTCTGTGAATCTGGTGCCTTATTTGTAGCTTGATAGTATTTTAGTGACTTTTTGCAACAAACATTTAAGTTTTCACTGGTGGGTTCTTCCATTCCTGCAGTCATTTGAGTTGTGTATTAAAGCCAGACAAAGCCTCAGAAAGTTCAGACAGGGTTGCTCTGATTGTTCTCACAGCACAGAACAGGTGGATTGCCTAAACCCTCCCCCATTCCCACCCTCCAATGGATAACCTAGCTTTATGGGTTAGGCAGGAAGGTGTGACAACTTCCTGCTCAGACCCAAAACAGGGCGGAGTGTGCCACCGAAGACAGCCAGGCAGTGTTGCATAAGCTGGGAGGATATCGTCTTGTGATTGCTATTGTAATAAAAAAAAAAACTTGGTGGGTCCTAGTACATAGTCCCTATGAAAAGGGACACACTACTAAGGGGAAGTGAGGTTCCCTAATAGTGAAAGAAAAAAGCATACGCAATTTCAACAGGGAAGGAGAGAGACATGTGGGAGTGGTCAATGCACTGGCTGTGGGGTGGCAGTCTTAAGGGAGACATTCTGGAGGTTGCAATGCTGCTCTGTTTGCAGACACCTCATTTGCAGACACCTCTCTGCTCTGAGGGAGGAGGCTGCTTGTCTCCAGGCCAATCTGGCAAGGAGTAGGGAAACCTCCTCCCCCAGCCAAGACCTGGCAATGGATTGAGAAATCTCCTCCCCCCACACTGGGACCACCAGGACTGCTGCCTTAGAGGTTGACAAGGATAAAGAGTGGTTGGACTATGGTGAGCTCAGGGATGGTGAGGGTGGTGGAACAGAGGTGCATCCCTCCAGTTGAACCTCTCCACAATTCATATGACTTTCTGGTGTAGCATTTTTCCTCTATGGAGGCACCTGCAGTGGAGACCCAGGATGATGCTGGGAACCTCCACAAAGGAGACCGACAAGAGGGTGGCATGGGATCCCTCAGGAGAAGGAAAAAACTCTTGGTGGAGGACCAAATCACTGGGGGGGGTAAAACTGGTGAAGGGAGAGGAGAGGAAGGTAAGGTGCCTTCCTGGCACCATGGCATGGAGGGACAGGAAGCGAATCCTCAGGATCATGGGAGCAGCTGCATGGGAGAGGGAGCTGGATGTCATTGCCCACCTAGGGATAAATGACCTAGCTGGGAATGGGATCAGAGCAGTGTGGAGAGACTGTGTGGAGTTGGGAAGGGGCCTTAGACAAGAAGCATGCATGGTAACCATCATGGAGGTGCTGCCTGTCTATGGCATGGGTCAGGCTAGGGTACTTTGCACCCTGGGATTCAATAAATGGTTGACAAACTGGTGCAGAGCACAGGGGTTTAGCTTCATTTGGGGACTTGGGGTCTACCTGGATAAAGGCCTATACTGGCACGATGGTCTGCATCTGTCCAGTAGGGGAACCAGGATCCTAGGTGATAGGTCTAAATGCTTCATTAGCAAGCTTTTAAACTAGCCAAGAGGGGATGCACTGAAAAGGAGCCAGGAATTCCCAGCCTCCCCCCACAAAACAGGGTAGTTAGTAAGGATAACACCAAGGTAGAAAGATCAATAGGAGGCAGGCCAGGGGTAAATGGAGAAAAAGGCAAAAGTGATAAGTACAGGGATGGGGCTAAAGGAGTAAGTCCATCAAAAAATGGAGGGTGATGAGTACCAATGCCCACAGTCAGGGTAACAAGCTTCTTGAACTAGTGGCCTTGATGGAAGAGGAATGCCTGGATACCATGGCAGTCACAGAAACCTGGTACACAGAGAACCATGACTAGGATGTCATCATACCAGGGTACACAATCTACAGGAGGGACAGGAAGGGTAAAAGAGAAGGAGAAGTAGCTGTCTACATAAGGGAAGGGATCAAAGCAATGGAACTAAAGGGTAAACAGGGAGGAGAGGAGGCACTGTGGGTCACCTTGGAGACAGGAAATGGCACCACAATCTACAAGGGGATGTATACAGATTCCCATCTCAGGTGGAGGAAATAGACAAGGAAATGATTTGAGGCATCCTTAGATCTACAGAAAAAGGGGAGATATTGTTGATGGGGATCTGAATATGCCAGATTTTAACTGGAACACATTTGAAACATAGAAACATAGAAACATAGACTTTGACGGCAGATAAGGACTACTTGGCCCACCCAGTCTGCCCATTTCCCTACCTACTGGATAAGCTGCAGATCCTAGTTAACCAACAGCCTACTTCCTCCTATCCCCCACTATAATTGCCTTATGTCTGTCCCATGCATTCTTGAATTCCCCCACTGTTTTTGACCCCAAAACCTCCTCAGGAAGGTGGTTCCATGCATCCACCACTCTATCCATGAAAAATAATTTCCTCACATTACCCCTGAGCCGTCCCCCCTCTAACTTTAAATTGTGCCCCCTTGTTCTTACACATCTCTTTTTCTGAAAGATGCTACCCTCCTGGACTTTGTTGATTCCCTTGAGGTACTTAAAAGTTTCTAATTATTTTATTTGCTATACCGACATCCAAGAGCAGAGTCATTCTCGATGCCCTACAGTGGTCATGTCTCAGACAGGCAGTGTTGGAACCCTCTCAAGATGGAGCAGTCTTAGACCTGGTACTCTGAAATGGGGACGGTGAGAGAATCTCAGATTTAGAAGTGGGTAGCCATCTGGTAACAAGCGACCACTAGACAGTGTGGTTCACAAAAAACACAGCCATAGAGTCAAAGCCATACAAACTAGAATCTGCAGCTTATCCAATAGGTAGAGAAATGGTCAGACAGGGTGGGCTAACCGGTCCTTATCTGCCATCAATGTCTATGTTTCTATGTTGCAGTAAGGCTACTTCAAAAAAAGTCTTTCTTTTTTTAACTTTAATTTTTTTTTAACACAACAGGGATTACCAAGACAGACACGCAGAACAAGGGTAATTAGCAGGTTAGTGTAAGTAAAAGAATACCATCACAATAAGAACTAAATGAAATAAGCACAACTAGTATAGAAAGAAACTGACACATGACTTCACATAACCACACCAATCTGAACTACAGAACAAAATGAGAAATCAGTACCACAGATGAAAAATAATTAACAAAAAAGAGTGAGGAAAATACATATGGGATATTTGCTGCACACAGACTAGTGCTCACAGTAAAAAAAACAAGCATTTGTCAATGCTGAATGTTGTCTCACTGGCATTGGCATTGGAAGTGCAGGAGTAAGAGATGCATAATAGGAATGGCAGTGAAGTATTGAACTGACACCAACCCCACTCCCACCCCCTACCTGCAGAGACTGACAGGTGTTGGGATGTGCCTTTGAGTCATAAGCTATAACTCTCATGCCATTTTAACTCTCCCTACCCTGTAGACACTGACAAGTGTCATGATGTGCTTTGGGGTCTTTAGGCCTTATACTTACCCCACTCCATAAGGAAGAATGCTGAGATGGGTGCAGTATAGGAGAATGGGGTGAACTTTAGGGCTGAACACTGCCAGGCACACCTTGATGCCTGTCACTGGCTGTACAGTGGGGGTGGGGGTGGAATGGCATGAGTATTACAGCCAATAATCCCAAGTCACACCCCTGATGCCTGTCAGTCTCTACAGAGTGGGGTGTTACAGTTGGAAACCCTAACGTCATAGGCGTTTGTTGGTATTTTCACTCCAGATTTTCAACATAGGCTTTTTGTGACCCCACCTCATGAAGTGCAACACAATCAGTTTGTTAGCTGAAAGTGGTTTTGCACAGCGGCTATGCCATTTAGCAGCACAGGGATGAAAACACATTTTGGACAGGATGTGTAAAATGACAACTGTATTGTTCATGAGGAGGTGTAAAAAAATGGCAACGTTGAAAATCTGGAGTGAAAATATGAAAAATTGGTGAAATCATGAGCATGCATAGAAACTGCGCAACACAAGTCCGTAACCCAATTATTTTTGGGATTTATTTAGTCACATTTTCAACATAGGCATTTTGGGACCTCCCCTCATAAACAGTGGCACTGTGATTTTGTTAATCTGTCCCAAAAGTTGATTTCCCACAACAACCATGCCATAGTGTGCCAAAGGTGCGGAAACACATTTTGGGCAGGCTGTGAAAAATGACAGCTGTACTGCTCATAAGGAGGTGTGAAAAAATGCCAGTGTTGAAAATCTGGCATGAAAATACTGTAAATTTGCGAAGTTAAAAGTGTGCATGGAAACTGCACAACGTACTCTTGTAACACAGTCATTTTATGGACTTTCGTCACCAAATTGTCAACACAGACATTTTAGGACCTCTGCTCATGAACAGTGTCATTATTTTCTCAAACTGTCCTGAAAACTGATTTCACACAGTGACTGCACTATTCTGCACCGGACGTACAAAAATACATTTCAGCCAGGATATGTAAAAATGACAGCTGTACTGTTCATATGGAGGTGTAGAAAAATGCCAATTTTGAAAATCTGGAGTGAAAATATTACAGATTCATGAAGTTACGAGCGTGCATGGAAACTGCGCAATGCACGCTCATAAAACATTCATTGTTTTGGAATTTTTTCACCAAATTTGCAACAGAGGCTTTTGAGAGCCCACCTCATGAACAGTGGCACTGTTATATTGTTACTCTGTCCCGAAACGTGATTCTGTGTAGTGACCACAAAATCACCTTTTGCGACCTAATAATGCCATGACAGTGACTGAATTCATGAGGAGGGGTCCCAATAACTGCATGTTGTAAATTTGACACTGAAATTCCAAACAAATGCCCGAGATATGCACCAAAGTTGAAAAAACCCTATTTATGCCATTATACAGCTTACCGGCATTTCTTCAGTTTGCGGTTGGCTTTGAAGAGTGCAGATGTGTTCCCGGTCCACCGAAGATTGTTGCGCCATGCTCCGGAGGTAGGTATGGGGTGAAGGGAGGGTGTGGGGAGGCAGGGTGCACAAAGGGTGGGCACGGGTTGCGGGAGGGCCACCAGACTTGATGAGGGACCGTTTTCTGGTTTGCAGGTTGTAAAAAAAAAAAACTGCGGTACCGTTTTTATTTTACTGGGTCATTTGGCATGCTGGGGTGGGCTCTCAGAGTGCCACCTGAGTGTTTTTTTTGGGGGGTTCTGTAGGTGACAGAGGGATTGGGCACCCCCATCGGCACACAACAAATGGGGGGGAGACATTATGTTGATGGGGAGTGGGCTCCCCATTGGCAAATTAAACTGGGGAGTGGGGACATGATGCTGAGGAGTACTGGGCACCCCATAGGTGCACACTTTAAATGGGGGGTGCATTCTGCCAACGAGGAGTGGGCTCCCCTGTCGGCAAATGAAGTGGGTTGGGGCATGCCAACAGAGGGATTAGGCACCCCTGAAGTCAGCTATCTGTGTGGCGGCAGTCAGTGGTGCCATGTTTATTGAATTGCTTCTCCTGGAAAGGCACATAGGGAGGGAGTGTTTTGATGCCACTGCATGACAAGCTTGGCTCTCATTGCAGCAAACATTTTCTTAGATGTGCTCACCACATTATGTATTCCTGGTGTGGCGCCTGCATGCTGGCTTATTGGGGAATGAGGGACACACCTACTGATGTGTGCCCTGCATTCACCCAACAGTGACCGTGCCTCCAAATCTGATACTAATGCAATATGTTGGCTGGCGCGCAAGGGCGAGCCAACATATAAAAAGGCTCAAAGTCACTTATTGTTCTGAACAACTGAAGCACCTCCACTCCCCCACACTGTGGTGCTTCACTATAGACAAAAGAAAACCACTACTTTAAATTAATTATTCAGCAAAAACTGAACCAAATAACACAAATCTTACAGTACAAGGCCCTCTTGGTCTATTTTTGAGTGATTTTGTTTCAAAAGACTCAGGGCTGGATTTTCAATTTTTTTTTTTATAATAACAGCTTTATTGGAATATAAACAAGGGGCATAATTCAGAGACTACAAATGTACAAGGTAAAGAATAAATAACAGTCCATATAAAAAATTGTATATACCACAGTAACAACTAATGAACAATATAAAACTAATAGCCGATTAGCAGTAACCTAAAATATTTCATATGGGGGGACTACATAAACTGGTATGAGGCATGTTAAACACTAAAGAAATTATCCTAATCACAAAAATGCAATAAGCATAGTATTTGTTTATGTTTTTTTAATTAAATCATTTAAAATTAATTTAACAATCACAATATATATGTTACAGTAGGGAATCCAAGAGCTAGACAACCGGGCAGGAGTCAGATTCTTCTAACGTTCCAAAAACCAATCAGGACACACACTCATCACTAAGCAAGAGTACTACCACAAAACAAAAAAATGAACTGTTCATGGGACAAATGTTGGGTCCAACTGCAATGTATACAATTCACATTTCTGCCAAATAAGTTGAAAGGCAGCTGAACAATTAAAATACTGATAAGAACATATCTCATAATAATAAATAGAATCAACCAACAGTGCCCATTGCACAAAAGGAGGGCATGGAGTAAGCCATAAATTGGTATTAATCTTCTTAACACACACCAAAAGAATTAACAGCAAGTTTAGCTGCTGAATACCAATCTGAACATCCCAAGGGGAAGTATGTAAAACACTGTATGTGGGGAAAGTGGGTAAGGATATCAAACAAAGAGAAAATAGCTTTTGAGATTTTCTCCCAATAAGACCTCAGGAGAGGGCATGACCAGAAAATATGATTGATGCCCCATAGCCCCTCCAGCACTCTCCTGATAAGCCACCCTGAAACCTCACAATGATGACTGGTGTCCTAAAGAAATGCATTCAGCATTTCCAAGCAAACTCTTTTAAGTTCAAAGAGATCATTAACTTAACAGTTATAAGAGAGTATTTTCCCAAACTGAAAAATCACAAGATTACTTCAGATCCAAGTTCCATTGGGCTAGTGGAGGAAATAGAATCTGTCAACTGAGATCTCAAAGCTGAATGAAGAAATCCTACCACATGGGGACAGAGTTCCCCAGATTGATGTATACTAGTTAGAGTCAAAAGAGGAGAAAAGGTGTCTGGAAGGCATCTATTCTCATATGGTAAAGTATTGAGAAAGGGCTGTAACTGTAAGTAGCGATAATAATCCATGGAAGGCAGAGCATATGCAGCCCATAACTCAGAGAAAAGATGCATTTCTTGTGATTCTAGTACATAATTATGATAAATCCAACCCAATTTAGCCCATCGATGTAAAAACACATCAGATTCAGTTAAGTGATTGCATGTGTCCCACGCTAGCACTGTCACAAAAATTAGCTTGATAGAGGAGAAAGACTTATGAATCTTGTGCCATACCTGGAGGGGAATCTGTGTATACTGAGCAAAATTAGAAAAAGGAAGGTAACCTGGAGTAAATGAAAATACAGTAAAATGTGACTAAAATCATACAGATCATTAATTGTAAATTCAATATCCTTCCAATAACTTTGAAAAGCATGAGAAGTCCAAAGGCAAGTTGTCTGCAGCTGACAAGTCATCACAGACAAGCATAAATTTGGAAGATTTAGACCCCCCTTCCCCAGAGACAAAGGAAGATGTAATAATGGAAAATGAACCCTAGGTCTCTGGCCACCCCAAGCAAAATGAGAATCATCTGATGCCAGTCTTTAATATACAAGGGACTAGGATAAATAGGCAAAGTTTAAAGGTAAAACAACATATGAGGAAGTACATTACAATGGATGATTTTGACCCACTGAAAGAAAAAAAAAATGATAAGCAGATCAGTGACTAGTCATCCACTATTGCTGCAATTAAAGATTCAAAATTAAGTAGTTCAAGGTGGTCAGGAGTTTGAGAAATATAAATGTCTAAATACTTCAAAGAATTTCTGTTCCAAAGAACAAGAAATAAAGCAACAATAAAAGACAGTAGAGTATAATTAAAAGCCAACAATTCAGTTTTATTTTTGTTTAATCAGAAACTTGCTAAAGATTTAAAATGATCCAACAACTGAAAAAGAAATGTGATAGATAAATCAGGTTCAGTCAAAGTATGCAAGGTATCATCAACGAATAGAGAGATCAAATAGTCCCAACCACCTAATGGGATGCCAAAAATAGAAGAAGAAAGTCGAATATGTGGCAGTAAAGGTTCAATATAAAACACAAACAAAAGCAGAGATTAAGGGCACCCTTATCTGGTACCCCTACCTAGCAAAAAAGGTGAGGAATAAAGCAGATTAACCTTAACCAAAGCAAGAGGGGAAGAGTATAGTTGATGGAACATTAAAGTAAACTTGGAAGGAAATCCAAAAACATGGAGAGTGCACCAAAGAAAATACCAAGAAACTGTATCAAAGACCTTCTCCACATCCAAGCTGGAGAGAACCAGGGGTTTAGAATGGCTAGAAACATGATCTAATAGAAGAGTACAACGCACATTATCATGAGCTTGTCTAGTATGCACAAAATCTGATTGGTCCCGGTCCAGCAAGATCAGGAGAAGGCCTTCTCACCGATGCACCCAAATAGACATAAACAATTTATAATCCATATAAAGAATAGAAATAGGGTGATAGGAAGAGGGAAGTATGGGGTCATTACTGGCTTCGGTAGGGCAGCAATAAGGGCATAATGCCAAGAAGGAGGAGGTGGATCCCCATCCTGAAGAGAATGAAAGAGATGAAAAAGAACCACCTTCAGAAGAGGGGTTAAAGAAACTGACGTATAAAATTCTAAGGAACAATCATTCATCCCTGGGGACTATCCCATTTTAGCATCCTGTATACTATGAGTTAATTCCATCTCAGAAATGGGAGACAATAAGCACTGAACTTGTTCTGAAGAAAGTTTAGGAGCCCAGCATGGGAAAGGAATAATTGCATCTGAGACGGTAAATGAGGTCGAGCTTCAGGAGTATACAAGTCTGAATAATAACATTGAAAAATAGAAGTTACTTCCATACTATGAGAAGTAGAGTGCCCCATGACCAGATCTCTAAGCTGAACAATTTTTGCAGCTACTCTATGTTCCCCCAAGATGCTGAGCAAACCAATGGGCACCCTGAGGCACACCCTCAAACACCCGCTGGCAGAAATAGAACAAAGCTTGCTCTACCTTATGATCAAATAGTTTCTGAATTTGAGCTTGAACCTATAAGAGAGATGTTTTAACGGAGTGATCCCCTTGCATCCAATGAATCTGATAAGAATGTATTGAGGAATATAGCTCCTGTAACTTCTGTTCCTGATACTGATATTGAGCAGAGGAATAAGCTGTTTTTGTACTGCATAGGACAGCCTTGAGAGTGTCCCATAAAATACTTGGACAAACTCTGTCTACATAATTTTCCAGTAGGAATTGAGGAATTTGATTAAACAATTTATCTATGAGGAGTTGGTCCCATAAAAGACCCAGATGTAGACACCAAAAAGTATGGTGTTCGGTGTTCCCTAAAATGAAAAACACATAAAGAGTGGCATGGTCTGAAAGGTGAAAGGCACCATCTTCTACCTCATGAGGTGAATCAATATGTTCTATAGTGGTAAAAAAATAATCAAACCAAGAGAATGTACCATGACTAGGAGGATAGTGGGAAAGTCCCTAAATCTTGGGTGACTAAACTTTCATACATCAACCAGTCCAAAAGACTGAAGTATTTATTAAAATATTTAGCAGCAGCTGACTGACAAAAAGCCTTAGGATTTGAAGAATCCCAATCTGGTGAAAAAGTAAGATTAAGATCACCTCCTCATAATATCTGCCCATGCTGATGGTTTAACAATGTGGCAAAATAGAATACAAAAACCTGATGGGCAGAGCCTGGGGAAAGTAGGTATTCAACAAGGTTATAGGATGACCATCAAGAAAGCCAGTTACAATTGCATAGTGACCCACATTATCACAAACAGAAAATGGGTAGCAAAGGACAATCCGAGGTGGCCTAACAGTAAAACCCCTCTCCAATGGCCAGACTTACGGGAGGAAAAAAAATGATTAAAACCTAACTAAATAAATTTCTTATGCTCCTCAGAGGATAAATGAGTTTCCTGCAAAAATATGAAGTCTGCCTGATAGTGTTTAAAAAATTGAAGGAGCCAATAGCGTTTAACAGGATTAGGAATTCCATTAACATTGTAAGAAATAACTTCACTAAGGTTCACCATAGTAAGTACTAGGCAGGAAAAGAAAATCCAGCACTGAGTTTTAAGATCAGTTTTAAAGGTATTTTTGGTCAAACAAGCAGGGAAAGACTTCCGTCCAACACTATCTTCAGAAGACAGAGCGGAGCCATGGGTGAAGGAGGGGGTGTGGGGAACAGCATTGGAGTAGTGCTGGGGTGTACTTTAATTACCGGCAGTAACGGGAGTCCAGGATTTGTGTTGGATGCAAGGTACTGCAGGGGCAGGGAGAAGAATGGAGCAACGGGGGCCTGCTGATACCAGGTGAGATCTGGTGAGGGAAAAAGGAATGCCCAGAGGGAAGTTTATTTCTTTTTTGCTGCTTTGTATGTGCTTACTGACCTAAAGGTGCCATGTTATAGCCCTAATTTTATGTAGTGAAGTTGACTTTTTTAGGGGCTTAGTGTCCTTGCACAGCTATACTTCTGAGGTTCTGCTAGATTGGGGATTGGGGAAAATAAAAAAAAATGAAAAAACTGTGTTCTTTCTGGAGTGGGGGGCTGTAAAGTAGTACTTCTGTTGTTCTGCTGGATTGGGAAATGGGAAGATAAAAAACGGCGTTCTTGCTACTAGGAAGTGGGAAGCGCAGAGTGAGCCAAACAGGACTGATTGACTCGAGAGAGAGTCAGATAGGGTCAACCTACCCTCCCCATCCCTCCTTCCCTGTGCTTATCAACCTTTATAGGGGAGGTGCTGGATCAGAATTGGTAGTCCACACACATTGGTGCAACTTTGTGAATGATTGATCATTCCAGATCAGTTCAAAGAGAAGAAAAGGGACTGCAAATAACATGGTTAGCCCAAGTAAGGGGGAATGTTGCAGGGGATGGGGCAGGCAGTATGAAGCGGGGGCAATCTGGAAGAGTGGTAGGGGGTCAGGTAAGGGCATGGGAAGGGTAGAAGGCTGCAACATTTGTGGGGCAGCAATCTTTTTACGGGTCGCATGGAGAGCATGGAAATGCCTGGTGTGTAGGCAACTCAAGCAGCTCAAGGAAGAGATTAGGTGGTTAAGGGCAGAGATAAGATGAGGGAATGGTACAGACTGGTGGATCAGTCCAGGAATGAGAGCACATGCGAATGCCCAGAAGACTACAGGCAACCAAGGCCGAGGGGGGTGAGGGGGGAAGGGGTAAATGGATCAGTACTGCCACCTCAGGAATGACTAAGTACAGATGAAGGGGATGGAGGAGGCTAGAGAACAGGGCCAGGGAAGGCCCAAGAGCAGGTAGCAAATGCAGGTCTCTCAATAGTATGCCAGGGTGGGCTCAGAGCAGGGGGGAGGTGACACGCAACAGGTTCTCAGTGCTGACTAAACTCAAGGAGGTGAAGCAGGAGGATCTTGTAGATGAGGCTAATGAAGAAGTGATCACTCACAACCAAGAGGGCATAGATAGAGTGACTAAATGGGGCAGGGCTTCAATAGGTAAGGATAAGGGGGCAGCAGCAAGGAGACTGAACAGGGGGATGGTAGCTAAGCAGAGGGAGGAGGGGAGGTATGAGGAGATTAGGGGAAGGTTGCCCCAGAGGAAAAGGGCAGGAGGTGTCCAGGGGAGAAGGGTGGTGAAAGCAGGGGAGAATGGGGAAGGGGAAGGCAGGGCAGACAGGGGAAAAAGGGGGAACAGCGGCAATGCATTTTGGAACAGAAGACCTAGCAGGAGGGAATGAGGGATGGACAATGTGAGCAGAACAGGGAAATGAGGGTGTGATCCTAGTGCTAGGGGATTCAGATCTGAAGGGGATAAGATGGAGGAGCAAGGGGGAGAGACATAATCGAATGTGGGTGGAGGCCATTCCAGGTATGACAGTGGAAAGGGTGGGGCAATCTGTTCTGAAGTATGCTAAGAGGGGAAGGGAGAAACCTCACATAGTTCAGCACTTGGGTACTAATGACCTGGCAGGTAATACTGTAGATGTAGTCTGGGAGGGTTTGAGGAGCTGTTGTTGATTTGTGAGGAGGTAGAGAGATCAGTAACCTTCTCGTAGGTGCTTCCTGTACTTAGGGTGAGCACAGCTAGAAAGCTGAGAATAGATGAATTTAACACATGGCTAAGGGAATGATGTCCATCCAAAGGGATGAGCTGCGGGGGGGGGGTGGGGAATGACTTTGGTGGGCAAGAACCTATACGCCAAGGACAGAGAGGAGGGAAGGAGGGTTTTGAAACATAAACTGTAGAAGTACTTAGCAAACAATGAGAATTTAAACCAGTAGTGGGGGGTGGTAAATTGGCAGGAGTCTGGCAGAATCCTCAGGCAGGGAAGCCAAATGAACTCCCCCCCCCCATGCTGGCAGTAGGGGACTCAGGGAGAGGTCAAGAGGTGGTGTTAACAAGGGAGAGCAAGAGGGGAGAGGGGGTAAGAAAGCAGGGTGGAGGGTGGTAATTTTGAATGCTTGGAGTCTAGGAAAAAAAATAACAGAGATACAGGCTTTCATGGTGGTTGGGGAGGTGGATATGTCAGCCATAACTGAGATATGGGCCACCCATTACCATGACTGGGATCTGGTAGTGCCAGGATATAGGATATTTCAGAGGGACAGGGTAAAAGGGAAAGGTGAGTGGGTTGCGCTGTATGTGAGGGAAGGTCTGAAGAGTGTCAGGGAGGAAGGGAAGGAAGGCAACACAGAGTCGTTATTGGTGCAACTCCAGGACTCAAAGAATAGGACCAGCAGGATGGGAGTGGTGTACAGGCCACCCTCTGAGACAGTTAGACAGGGTCCTAATGGGACAGATCAGAAAGATCTGCAGAAAGGGCAATATGGTGATTGTGGGGGACTTTAACCTGCTGGGAGTAGATTGGAGTATCCCAGCCACCACAAGTAGGAGGGAGCAAGTACTTCTGGACACCTTCGAGGACAGCTTCCTACTGCAGACAGTCAATGAGCCAACCAGGTTAGGGAACACCCTTGACCTCATGCTGGCGAATGGTGAGTTTGTGAGGGAGCTGAGAATGGAGGAACCACTGGCGGGGAGTGACCACCACTCGGTGTGCTTCAAGACAGACATAGGGAAAGGGGGAGAAAGATCAGACACAACGGTGTTAGACTTCAGAAGAGCTAACTTTGGGAGGATGAGGGAAGCAGTACAGGGATATCTGACCTAAATTAATCCAGATATGGACACTAATCAGAGGTGGGAGGTCAATAAATCGGGTATAGTGGAGGCAACTGCAACATGTACAAGGGCCCAGAGTAAGAGGAATAGGGTCAAGAAGCCTAGCTGGGTGAGCAGAGAGGGCAAGGAGAAAGTAAGAAAGAAAAGGCCTGCCTTTAGAAGGTACTAAAGAACAGGGAGGGAGATAGAGAGGAACACCTGAAGGAGTCAAGGGAGGTGACAAGAGCAGTCAGGGCAGCCAAGGCATCCTGGGAACTCAGGCTGGCACAGGGCATTAAAGAAGGAGAGAAGGACTTCTTCGGGTACATCAGGAAGAAAAGGAGCTGCAAAGACCAAATAGTGAGGATTAAAAGGGAGGGCAGGTGGGTGGATACCAAGGCAGAACAGGAAGAGCATTAAATGAGTACTTCTGCTCAGTATTTACTGAGGAGTAAGGGGAACAGTACCCAGGGGGGCTGGAGGGGTGGGCATAGGAGGGGAAGAGGTAACGGATGGGGAAATCCCAGTGGGCAGGGTACTGGAGGGCTTGAGGGCACTGAGGGTGGACAAGGCAATGGGGCCAGTTGGCATACATCCCAGGGTGATAAAGGAGATAGTAGAAGTCCTGGCAGAACCCCTGGCAGACCTGTTCGATGCATCCCTGGCCTTGGGGAGTGTACCACAGGACTGGAGGATGGCACACGTGGTGTGCCTCCACAAGAGCAGCCCCAAGAATGAGCCAGGCAACTACAGACCAGTAAACCTCACTTCCATCGTGGGAAAGCAGATGGAGACTATCCTGAAGAAGAGGCTGGTTTCCCTCCTACAGGCTAATGGGCTGCAGGACAGCAGGCAACACGGGTTTGTCTCAGGCAGATCCTGTCAGACCAACCTGGTGGAGTACTATGATTGGGTGACCAGGCAGTTAGACAGGTGCCATGCAGTGGATGTCCTGTTCCTGGACTTCAGTAAGTCATTCAATTCGGTGGCACATGGGAGGCTAGGTAGTAAGCTGGAAGGCACAGGGGCGGAGGCAAAGATAGTGGGATGGGTAGTGAACTGGCTGCAAGAGAGATAGCAGAAGGTGGTGGTGGGAGGGGAGCTCTCATCACCCAGGGCAGTGACTAGAGGGGTGCCACAGGGCTCTGTACTGGGGCAGGTGTTATCTGGGATCTTCATAGCAGACATCGCAATAGACATAAAGAGCAAGATCAGTCCGTTTGCAGATGACATCAAGATGGGAGAGGTAGTGGATGGCTTAGAGGGGTGGCAAGGGTTACAGGATGATCTGGCAAAGCTGAAGGCCTGGTCGGAGACTTTGCAGCTGGGCTTTAATGCCAAGAAATGCAAGGTATTGCATTTTGGGTCAGAAAACCCAAGGATGAGCTGCCAGCTAGGGGGGTTCAGCTAGCCAAGTCAGAGGAGGAGAAGGATCTGGGAGAGATCATAACGGGAGCAATGAAAAACTCCACACAGTGTAGAAAGGCAGCTGCAAAGGCTACCATGATGCTGGGTTGTATTGCCAGGGGCATATCATTCAGGAGGGGGGAGGTGATCCTGCCACTGTATAGGTCACTGGTTAGACCGCACCTGGAGTGCTGCATGCAGTTCTGGAGGCCATACCTTAAGAAGCACATTAGGTTACTGGAGGCAGTGCAGCACAGGGCAACAAAAATGATCCAGGGGCTAGGGGACTTGCCCTATGAAAGAAGGCTAAGGGAGTTGAACATGTACTCCTTGGAGGAGAGGAGGGAAAGGGAGGACATGGCTGAAACCTTCAAGTACATGAAGGGTATAAATAAGGCAGACACAGAGGTGCTTGTCCAGTTAAGGACAGGGAAGGACACCTGAGGGCAAGAGCTGAGACTGAAGGGGGAAAGTTCAGGAGGGAAATCAGACACTTTTTTATGGAGAGGGTTGTGTCAGGGTGGAATGCATTGCAAGAGGAAGTGGTAGCCCGTAATACAGTGGGCTGCTTCAAAAGGAGATGGCACAAAGTAGCAGGGAGGGTCACTGGTAGGGGAGGAGGGGAGGAAGGGGCAGCTGCAGTATAAAGGCTGCTAGCTGTGCAATCAAGCAGACTCAATAGACCTTTATCTGCTGGCAAGTTCATATGTACGTTTGTATGTAAGACTACACTCAATACAACCTCCGCATGGCATACAGCTGAGTTCAGTACCATGTGACCTCAAATTCCATAGAACATTGCAAACTTTGCCAGTGGGCCCCACTTTGCCAGCAAAGTTACCAAATTTGCAGTTTATGATGTTATCCTTTTACTGTGAGTTGCCACTTCACAAGGCAGATTAACTTTGTGAACTGCAGCAAATTTGCAAATCAATTCAAATAGCAAATTTTCCTGAGTTTGCACACCATTAGTACTTTGGTTGTGGCAAAAAGGAGCTATAGAGGCGTGTCAGACTGTGAGATAATAATGCCTCTGTGAATTAGAATCTCCTTCTTCACAGTGAATGGTGCTCGACATCGTCAGTGATGCAGGTTTACATTTACATGCACACTTACGAGATGGCCAGAGTGCTTTTTTCCCTTTTCAGAAAATGCCATTTCTGCTGACACATTTCTGGGCAACCAGTGATATTGGCTGTATTAGAATATTTGGCTACTCCACTTCTCAAGGATGTTGACAAGCAAGCACCATAGCAAAACCTTCCCTCCCCACTCCTAACTCAGCAACCCTCCACCTGGTCACCCCCTCCAACTCAGTAACCCTTCTACCTGATCTAAACTTTCAAATAAAAAAGTAGAGATGGGTGGGTCAGCTGTGACCTGGTTCTGATTCCTACTCTAATTTATTTTCAAAAGGTTCTGATTTTCTCTGATGAATTTTAAAGCTATTTTTAGTCTATTTGAGTATGAGAAATGCATTACTACTATTCTATTAGATCCCTCTGTAAAAAAAAAAAACTTAAAAAAATTGTATCAGTTTTTTCATGTAATTTTGTCAGCAAGCAGTCAACAGCAATACAAAATAAATATATAACAGTCACCAGTACTACAGTAGTGAGTCACTGAACAAGGACGTCAGGGCAGGGTACCCCCCCCCCCAAAAAAAGTTTTTTTTTCCAGTCTCTAACAATGTACTTCCTGGACTTTCATAACCAACAAACTGTATGAAAGGCAACACTCGTGATACTGGGGCACTGAAGGGAGTCAACCAATAAGGGTATTCTTGCAAATCCTGTGTGTCAGCCAGAGTGTTGTAGCGGTTTTGTTTTTTTGCTATCTTTCTCTCCCCTGTCCCAGTTGTCGCTACCTCATTGCTGTTCTCCCAGCCCTGTCCCCTGAAATTCAGACCCCCTCCCATGTTCTCCCACAGCTTACCCTCTGTAGCAGGGTGGTGGGGAGCCCCCAACTCAACCCGCCAAGTCCGGATCCAGAGTCAGGGAGGTGTCTTCTTGGGGGAGGTGCCTGCGGAGGACAGCCATTCATGCCGCATGACTGTGACCCAATTTTTCTGCTTTTCCGTGTGGAGGGGAGCATGCAGTGCTGACAATGGCAGAGTTGCACGCGTGTCCACATGCAGTATGCCAGTTGGCTGCTCTTCCTCCGTCCCTCTTTGTACAGGACCCAGCATGCCAACACCTGGTCTCTGCTAGGTGTCAGGCAGGTGCCGGTCTCTGATCCCCACCCTTCCTGGGAGAGAAGAGCTGTCCTCTGGATGCTCGATCCTCTTCCTTCCCTGCCGACCCTTGAATACCCTCTCACACCATGAACATGGGTCGCCAGTGTGGCAGGAGGTAAGGCATTACTGCCTCAGTCCTTCACGTCACTGGGCAGGCCTGTCGCACAGATTTTGGAGGGGTGTGTCACCCACTTCTCAAACTCTGTAGTGCCCATCTCTGTGTCTGAACTACTACTAGGTCATACTACTGTACTACATTTTGGAGAAGGGTATCACATCTTACACTTTCTGTGGCCTATCACTGTGACTGATCTACTAGTACCTATAATGTTTTTTTTTGGGGGGGGTGTCACGTCTCAGGCTCTCTGTTTCCTATCTCAGCATCCTAACTAATACTACTAATTAAGTAATTAAGTTGGACACCAAAAAATGAATTCAGAATAAGAATCTGGTATGGAATTTGTGGCCAACACCAGCAGTATGGCTGAAATTGGTAAATGTAAAAATAAAAATATTTCCCGAAAAGAAATTCAGAATAAAAAGGAAATTCGTTGCTGCTGATGTAATTAATTCAATTGATGAAAATGAAGCAACGCAACCAGAAAAAGAAAAGAATGTTGGTGAATCCTCTGATCAGAGTATAGCAGCATCATCAGCACTGCCAGAAAATTCAGATAAAACACAAAAACAGGTAGCTAAAACAGACATACAAAGTCAATGATTAAGGAAACAGTTCTATCTAGTACCGCTAAATGTGACACTCCATGATATGCCACACATGCATATCTGGCTCCTTCATCAAAAAGCAGTGCCTCTGATGAAGGTTTTGTAAATGTACAATAACAAGATCGCAATCAGGATGTATCACAGTTAGCTTTTTCAAGGGTGACGAATCAGAATGTGATACCGATGAGGTAGCGGATGCCACCTGGGTTCCCAAATACAGAAAAAAAAAACACATACAGCAAGCAACAGCACTAACCATAGTCAATAGTGGAAAAAAAAAATCAAAAGCAATCATAGTAGCTCTTCTGGGGCTAGCTACAGTGTGCATGAATCAGGGTCAGAAATGCCACTTTCCAAAATTGCTGCAGTTCCTGGCATGAAAACAAAATGTTCCACCTCAGTTGTGAGGAGCTTTTTTCATATAAGTCCCCAAAATGAATCTTTTGCTGTCTGCACCTTTTGTCATCGGGAAGGTAACAGAGAAAGTGAGGGGCTAGTTCAGGAGAACATCACTAAAAAGGCATTTGAAAAGATCACATCCAGCCATTCAGCTGGGCAGCAGTACCGAGCAAGGGAAAAAGATCTGCAATTAAAATAATCCTACAAACAATTGTGATGGTGAAGAGACGGTGCAGAAAAAAAAAACATATTCAACTTCACTGACAAAAGTATTTTGACAAGTTATAGATTAGTAATTGCAATCCTGTGATTTTTGACCCCCTGCATGAATTAAACTGCAGACCATCACTGTGATGCTTGAACAAAAAAATGCCTGCAGTACATCACATGAAGTAACATTAAAAATTAATCAGTTAATAGTAGGGCTGTGCGAATACCATTTCCTGAATATTGGGCCAAACATTCAATATTTGGCGGTCAGATATTTGGTATTCGGTAATCATTTTTTGGTATTCAGCCAATTGTGAAATTAATGGGAACCAGCCAGCCCTCCCTCGTCTCCCAGTCCATAGAAGAAGCAAAACCCCCATCCCTCTACTCTCCCTTAACAAAGCATACTCCCTCCTTTCCCCCAGTACCCACAGGTTATTTTTTCCTTTTTATTAATGCACCTGAAAAAATATTAATAAAGATTGCAGGTGTCGGGTGATGCAAGTTTAATTTTACTCTGTAATTTATATAATAAGTGTATGTTTAACATATCTACAATATATGGGCACAGTCATGCCCCTATAGTAAGGGTTGTACTGGCAGTTCTATGTTAAACCCCAATGTTTGCACTTTAATGACTTTGCAACCATTCAACGGATTTGCATGTAATTGTGCATGCATAGTTTTGTTGGGGGTATCACTTGATGTGCCAGGTTTCATTCTGGTTGGATGTGTAGATTTTGAGTTACGGATAGTGCAAAAAGTTAATTTGGGGGGGATTTTATTTTCCAATTAGTTCTGCTGGGATTTCTGTCAACTTGCTCCTAGACAGTTTGGAATTTTGGCTTGAAATTTCTGGGCATTTTAATTTAGTTCATTTAATTATAAAGCACACTTTTTCAATTGTGACTCAAGGTGCTGTACATGTGGGCAAGTTCATTAAAACACATTTACATTACCGTTAGTATCCAACCACAAAAAACAATTCAGGTTAATTATTAAGAAGGAAAAGCTTCCCTGAAAAGAAATGTCTTCATCTCCATTTTGAAGGCATTTACTGATGGGGCCTCTCTGATAGTATGAGGAAGTAAATTCCATAGGGTTGGTGCCGAAAACGAAAATGTTCAGGCACCAACAGATAGTAAGTGCACCACTGGAATCACCAAGAGACCTGCATCACCTGACCAGAGGGGATGGAGTGGTCAGTAAGGCTGTAGAAGGTCTTTTAGGTATCCAGTCTCCAGTCCATGAAGGGCCTTATAGGTCAGCCAGCTGACCTTGAAGATGATTCGCCACCTTCAGGCAGCCAGTGAAGAGAGCAGAGCACAGGTGTAATGTGACAAGACCTAGAAAGGCCAGTCAGTAACCTAGTTGCCACATTCTGCACTAGTTGCAGGCAGCTGAGCTCAGCTCCCGATAGCCCCAGATAAAGGGCACTGCAGTAGTCAAGCTGGGATGTCACAAAGACATGGACCAGTGATGGCAGATCATCAGGGGGAATCAGGTGTTTAATCCTGGCAATGTTGCAAAGATGATAAAGCAGACTTTGTACTATGGCTGATACTTTTATCTTAAGTGTCAGGATAGAAAGGGGCTGGCCCACACATGTGCCATTTGCTTGTTTGGTGAAAAAAATATTAATCCATTCCAAAGGTATTTAATTTTGAAATTTTGAATACTTGGTTCTGAGCATGCTCAGTAAGCACTTAAAAATAACTCTTTGAAATTAAAAAAGAATTATTTTCTCACACTGATGTCATCCTTTTTCATGAGGAGGAAATCTTTTGTCACTTGCCACCATCTTATTTTCCATTTTTCCTTAAAAATTCAAATTTGGAACCCCCCCCCAAAAATGACATTCTGGGGTACAACCAACACATGTAGCTTACTTATTGGGACACCCTTAGATGGATTATACACTCATCTGTCCTAGAAATGCCCTTGCAATTAGTTTTTTTTGAAGATTATAAATCTGTTTTCATATCCCATGATATGAAAAATTATTCTTTTTTCATATAATGAGTCACAAAAAAAAATTACTTTTCTTGACGGGGAAAATGCTTTTTTTGATTGCCTCCATCATTTCACTAGTGTCCAAAGGCACCTCTGATGATAGTCACCCTTTTTTTTGTTGTCTTTCCATTGTGTCTAGTGGCATCACCCACCCTCTGATTGGCATCCAGTTGCTTCATGTGACCTTGAGCAAGTTACTTAACCTCCTTGTGCTCCCAGGTTGCTCCTGGAAACAAGCTTCAGCTTACTGTGTCATTCCTAGCTAAACAATTCTCCCTTTCACCATTAACCTTGTGTCTAGTGGCACACCCTCCCTCTGATCACCTTTCCCATACATATTTTCTTTTCCAGGTATCAAGTGGCAACTGCCACCCTCTGATAGCTGCCCCATTGAATGTTTCACTTCCCCTGGTGACTGGTGGCACACCCCTCACTCTGTTTGTGATCACTGTAGCTATTGTTTTTCCCTGGTGTCTAGTGGCACCCCCACCCTCTAATGAATTCCCTCTTGAAAGTTTCACTTTCTCTGGTGTCTTGTGGCACCCCCACCCTCAGATCAGTGTTCCGACATGAAATAAAGAAGATGGTCCCTCAATGTTTTTCTTAACTGTAAAAAAGAAAACAGTCCCTCGCCAATCTAACCACACCCAGACCCACCTCCCACTCAACACCCACCACCCCACACCCCCACACCTTCCACACACCCTCTCTCACCTGAACAGGTGCCACACTGAAGATCCATTCTCCTATCAAAGACACGTTTTGCTGCTGGAACCTCCAACTGCAATATGAGAAACTAAGGTAAGTGCAGTTCAATGTATGTCAATGGGAGATTTAACTATGATGCATAACTTAGCCATTTGTGCATATTTTGACACCACATTTTCACATTTGGCCATTTTTAACCCCCCACATCATGAACAATGTCAGTGGAATTACACAAGACTGGCAGAAAAGGCAATTTGACAATCACTTAGGAAATCACCTTTCAGGCAGGAGTTGAACATTTTCACTGCCCTTGTTCATTTGTTGGGGTCATAAGAAGGCTATGTTGAAATTTGAGAGTCAAAATATGTAAAAATGCATAAGTTATGCGCATACGTTGAAATTTTGCTACACTCCCTTGTACAGTAATTTTGGCAATTTTAAATATTTTAACTCAAAATTTTCAACAAAATCATATTTTTACACCATCTCATGAATGTGATAGTTGTCATTTTTCAGTCACTGGCCAAAATATGTTTTTGCCTCTGTGGTGCACAATGGTGATGTAATGGCATGAAATCAAGTTCTGGCTGAGATGTAACAATTTTCTTTACTGGGTTCATGAGATGGGGTAACAAGAAGGCTATGCTATGATGATAATTTAATTCCTGTTTTAATGCAAATACAAGCACAGAGCCCTCCACATTAACATATATGTACGCATCTAAGAAGGGATGGGAGTGCAGGGCCTGGAAGGTCCTGTGCTCCCACAGACAAATGAGGATACAATTATGCTATCTCAAAAAGTAAGGAAATTCATTGCAAAAACATTGTTAATGCACTAGTTAGAGTTGAAGCGACAAAAGTAGATAAATGTGGCATTAGGGTTGTCATTGAGGCGTAGGTCAGGAAGCATTGGGAAACCAGGAGCAGTTTCAAAATTTGCAAATAGCATTTTATTTTTCTCAATAATAGCAAAATAAAAATGAAAAATTATTCAGTATAATAATTTACAAAACAAGTACAAATAGAGAAAGCTAAGTCCTTCTTCTGACAGTATCTCTTAATTCAAAGTTTCAGTCTCTCTTTCTCCTTGTCTCTCTAGCAAAAGCATTACTGCTCTTTTTATAAGTATTTTTCTGGGAACTCATTAAGACAGCCTGCTTCTCACATAATGTTCTTGTAAGATTACAGAATGTTATTGTCAGTTTTGTTCCTTGCTGGTGCAGTAAAAAGAGCACAGTGAACCAGAAATCACCTCATTTACAGCTGTGCAAAAGGCTTAAAAACTGCATCTCAGGTTAACCCCTTGAGCTCCAGATAGCTTTCTTGCAATCATTTCAACAATATAATTATATACAGATTTAAACAAAGGGATCCCAGTATTACATATAGTTTTACACAAAGATTCACATACATTTGTTATAACTGTAAATAAGCAAGGGGGAAGAAGAGACAGAAATAGCAAGGGAAGGCAGAGAGATAGCGAGAGGTGGAGAATTGCAGAACCATAGGTAGTGATCAGTTTCTCCATCTCACAAGAAAATTTGATTGTGCAACCAGACAAAGAAGAGACAGAAAAGAAGAGAAAAGAACAGACACTTGCATTTAAGCTCTTTCTGCATAACAAATGGGGCAGGGCCTTATTCAACCCTGCCACATAACCCCCTCTTTAAGAGGAAACCTGTAAACAGGTTTCCCAAACTTTCTTTTAATTATCTTCTAGCATTAGTTTATAACTTTTACCATTCAGTGCATATGCAGCATAGCAAACAGAGACGTTTCAACTCACATGTTTTCAACCTTTGGAATTCTTAATTTCTGATGCATATCTTGACAGAAAAACAGCACTGATGTTCAGTTTCCCAGATTTGTGCATCACTTTAAATTTCAATGACTGTAGTGACAGGTGTCACTGTGTGATTTTAGAATTGTTATCCTTCATTTGATTAAGGTGAAAAGAGAGGTCCTTAAAAGATATGAAATCTCAGGTGAGACCTACAGGCAGAGATTTTGGTCCCTGAAATATAACTCAGTCGACAATCCTCGAGAAGCCTTCACCCTTCTCAGAGAACTCCTTTTTAAATGGCCCCAACCAGAGGGCAAAACATTCCAACAGATCATTGAAACATTTGTAATGGGGCAGTTCATCAACATTCTACTCACAGATGTATAGCTTTGGGTAAAAGAACACTGACCAGAAAGCGGGGAAAAGGCTGATTCTTTGGCTGAAGACTACCAAATGGCCAGGCAGATGCCACACCAGTGAGGTAATGGCCAAGCAGTGGTAAGACACTCTTTATCCCATTTAAACTCCAAGTCTGATAAGAACTCTGGTGGGGTTAATAAATCTGCACACAAAGACTTTATTTGCTATAACTATAATAAGTCTGGTCATATTGCAAGAAACTGCTTATAGTAAGGAAAGTAGCACTGGAGCAGATTTTTCCTTAGCAAATTGGGGAAAGTACTTAACAGATGTGAAGGTGGGAGATAAGACTGTGAAGGGACTTATAGATTTGGGAAGCAAACAGACCCTAGTGCATATTGACATGCTGGGAAAACAATGTGCAAAAGGACCAGGTACTGGTGTCATCTGCTTCCAGGGAGACACTAGATACTATCCCACTTCAAACACCATCTGTCATAGAGGAACAGGTCAGGAAGCATAGGAAAACCAGGAGCAGTTTCAAAATTTACAAATAACATTTTCTTTTTCTCAATAACAGCAAAATAAAAAATAAAAATTATTCAGTGTAACTATTTACAAAGCCAGTAGAGAGAAATCTAAATTCTTCTTCTAACAGCATCTTTTAATTCCAAGTTTCAGTCTCTCACTCTCCATGTCTTTCTAGCACAAGCATTGCTGCTCATTTTATAAGTGATTGTCTGGGAACTTGTTAAGAGAGCTCACTTCTCACAGAATGTTCTTGTAAGTTTACAGAATGTTCTTGTCAGTTTTGTTCCTTGCAGCACACAAAAAGAACACAGTGAACCAGAAATGACCTCTTGTTTACAGCTGTGCAAAAGGCTTAACAACTTCATCTCAGGTTAACCCCTTGAGTTCCAAATAGCTTTTTGCAATAATTTCAACAGTATGACTATACACAATTTTAAACAAAGGGATCCCAGTCTCACATCCAGTTTTAGACAGAGATTCACATATATTTGTTATAACAGCAGATCTGCAAGGGGGAAGAAAAGACAGAAATAACAAGGGAAGGCAGAGAGATAGCAGGAGGTGGAGAATTGTGAAAACATAGAGAGTGATCAGTTCCTAGGTCTCACAAGAAAATTTGTTTGCACAGCTAAACAGAGAAAAAAACAGAAAAGGGGCAGATAGAACAGACCTTTGCATTTAAACTCTTTCTGCATAACAAATGGGGCAGGGCCTTATTCAACCCTGTCACAAGGGTTTTCAACACTAACACCTCACTCTTCAGGCAACAACAGGCATGGGGTGTGCCTTAGGTTTGTCAACCCTAGAGCTCACCCCATTCTCATGCACTGTACCAATCTCATCTTATTTACTCATGGGATGGGGTGAGAGTTAGAGCTGACAACCCCAAGGCACACCTCATGCCTGTTGCTTCCTGCAGGATCGGGGTGGTATGTTAGGGTTGGAAACCTTAACACCACTTTTCCCTACTTTTCACGTTGGACCCTAACTAGTGCATTAACAAAGTTTTTGCAAAGAATTTCTTTGGTAACTGGGAAAGGCTTACTACCTAGATGTGCTCATTTTCAGGGGCAACCTGGGAGCACTGGGGAGGTTAAGTGACTTGCTCAGAGTCAAACAGTATACAAATGGAGGTTGTGAGATCAAACCCACATCTGCTAGATGTATCAAACTCATTTGCAGCTCATTACTCTAGCCATCAGACTAGACTGCCAGCCATATAAAAATAATACCAATGAGTACAAAAAAATACTTTATTTTCATTGCTAAGTGAGCTGGAGTGAAAACAAAAATTCATTTGTTTTGACTCCAGCTCAGAGAACAATTAATATAACCTAGTAGTAGTTCAGGCACAGAGATAAGAAATAAAAAGTCTAAGACATGACCCCCCCTTCACACACTGTATGGAACTAGGACCTAGTAGTAGTTCAGGCACAGAGATGGGCAAGACAGAGTCTATGGTAGTATGACCTGACCTTTCAAGGCAGCACAGAGATGGGCAACACAAGGTCTGTGATGTGGGTGACACCCCCTTCAGAATCTGTATGGCAACATAAGCCGCCCCCTTAAAATTACTGAGGCACTATAACCTTCATGAGGAGTCCTCCGGTCCTGTCTAACTTTGCTCCCCTTAATATTTTCTTTCTTTTTTTTTTATTTTCTGCACTCTGCTGTTGAATGTGCTGGTCTCTCTATTCTCTCTCTGACTAATTAAAATGTTTGTTTTTTTCTTTTTTTTTACTGTGGTATCTTTAACATCTGTACTCTGCTGTTGTCTATTCTGTGCTCTGCTGTTGAATATATTGGTCTCTCTGTCTACTCTTACAACATTCTCTGCAGTTTGCTGCAATGTCTACACTATTCTGTTTGTTGTCTGCTGTTGAATTTGTTCGTCTCTCAGTCTCTACTCTCCCTCTTCCCCTCTCCAGCAAAATGAAAAACATTTTTGCCTTGTTTTAATCTTTCTGTGCATGCACACTCACACACGCACACATGTGACGATCTCCGTTGAATGCAAAGCTCTAAATGTGCTTGATATTCAGTTTCCTGGGGATGTCTTGTGGTGGCTGACACAGAGGATTGGCTAGAATATGAGTAAATCACAGAACAGTGACCATCATTGGTTGGCTGCCTTCAGTGACCCAGGATCATGACTGTTTATCTTTGTTGGTCACATGATGGTCCAGAGACTCAGAAGTCTTCGTCAGAGATTGGTGGAAAAACATATATATATATATATATATATATATATATGTATATATATATATATATATATATATATATATATATAATATATTTCCTGCACCTTTTGGCACCCTGCCCTGCCTTTTCCATGCAGTACTGGCAGTAAGAATGCTATTCCAGACTGGACTGCACTTCTGAATTGGGCCAACTCGGCAATTTGGGTTGAGCCATGAAAGGCTTGGTGTTCCCAGTCAGAGCCAAGTCAGACTGGTTTTGGTGGTGTTCAAAACTGCACCAGAGGAAGTTCACCTATCCCTATATGCTATCCATCTGTACAGACAGTTGGTGAGACCCCATCTGGAGTACTGTGTGCAGTTCTGGAGACCCCATCTCCACAAAGGCATATACAAAGTGGAGGCTGTCCAGAGGAGGGCAACCAAAATGGAGCAGGGTCTGCACCAGAAGACATATGAAGAAAGACTAAAGTAGCTTAATATGTATACCCTTGAGGAAAGAAGGGAGAGAGACACATGATAGAAACTTTCAGGTACCTCAAGGGAATCAACAAAGTCCAAGAGGGTAGTATCTTTCAGAAAAAGAGATGTACAGAAACAAGGAGGCACAATTTGAAGATAGAGGGGGGATGGCTCAGGGGTAATGTGAAGAAGTATTTTTTCATGGAGAGGGTTGTGGATGCATGGAACATCCTCCCTGAGGAGGTTGTGGAATCAAGAACAGTGGGGGAATTCAAGAATGCATGGGATAGACATACTGTAAGGCAGTCCTAGTAGGGGGTACGAGGAAGTAAGCTGTTGGTTAACTAGGATCTGCAGCTTATCTGTTAGGTAGGAAAATGGGCAGACTAGGTGGGTCAAGTGGTCCTTATCTGCCATCAAATTCTATGCTTCTATTAAAAAAAAGTCTTCCTTCTCTGCTCCTGTTCCAGCAATCCTCTCCCCCAGATGAAAATTAAAAATTAAAACAAATAAAAAAAAATTCCCTCACAGCTACTATTTTAGCAACACTGCCAGTTGTCCCTGATTTCTGATTTAAAAGAAGGGGTGGCATAGTCCCAAAGAACTGAGGCTGGTTTGAGGGGAGTGAAGCAAAGCTTATTTTCACTAAGAATTAACCTGTTTTTTTTCTTACAGTTCTATAAGTATTGATTTTTTTGAGCAATAAAATACAGTCTCTGAGTTTCCTGGCATTTAGAGTGCTGGATTTTTTTTTTATTACCAGAGATTATGCCTTTTAATTTTTCAGTACCCATTGGTTTGCTGAAGCGCAGCTTTTCCAGTAGTACTAGTATTTAAAAGAAGGAGTCACTGAGCCATCAGGGAAATATTATGTTTTAAACTACAAGCCACTAGACCAGCAAGGCTGATACACTTGCCCAGTAAAGCACAGGGGTTAATATATATATATATATATATATATATATATATATATATATATATATATGTGTGTGTATATATATATATAGTGGCATGGTAGTGCCACTATAGTTAGGGTTGAGTCGCCCATTTAAGGTTAGGGGTGTGAAATTTTGCACCTTAATAACTTTGCCCCTGTATAATGGATTTACCTGATATTTGGCAGACATGAAGCAGTAGCATAGATCTTGGGATCTGCCATGATTTGTAATGGTCAGATATATGGTTGCAGAGTTATAAAGCAACATTCTGTAGCACATTTATGCTTTTTTGCACATTCCTTGCTCGCACCTGCAGGTTGCACGGTTTGTGCAACCAGTCCAAAAACTTCAGGGAACATGGGTCTCGGGTCCCCAATGTGTCTTTTGAAGATTTTGTGAAAAAATATTGAAAGGTTCAAAAGTTATTCAAAAAACACATTTCCTATTATAGTCAATCGGAAACGTTAACAAAAAGTTCAACAGTGTCGCAAATGCAGTTTTTACTGTCGCAAATTACCCTTGTAGTGTCATGAGTCAGCCATTTTTTTTATGCTACTGATCACAGAAATGCTTGACATTTAAAATTGGGAGCCTCTAGGGACACAATTATTTTTGTATTTACCTAGTCGAGCCCTGAGGATGCTAGCCATGTCTTTTTTGGGGGGTTAAACACCCCGGAAATATGTTTTTGAAATTTTGGGGAAAAGTAGTGTCACAAAGTAGTGTCGAACTTGTGACACTTTCATTATTTTATTTTGCAAAGTGTCGTGTTTTGGAACACTACTTTGCGACACTATGGCCAAAATAACAGGAATTCTTTGCCACCCTGTTGCAAAACAGTGGTTTACTCTGTGGTGCTGAAATTTGGCGGAAAGAAAGCCAACATCCCACAGATGTGCCTTTTGGTGGTTTGGTGACAAAATGTTGCAGGGATGCAAAGTTACAGTACTCTGAAGTTGACGCTTTTTCCCATAGACTAACACTGTGGTGTCCGCCACGCCTTTCCGGGCCTGTATCTTGGAAACGGTTTGAGATACAACATTTTTCATTAGAAAAATGCTTAGCCCCCCCCCCCCACTAGGGCGCTAGGTGCCAAACTATCAAGGAAAGTAATAAATAATATGAAATTTAAATTTTTTTTCTGAGATATAAGCAATTTAGTATTCCAAGTGCTCATTTTCTGCTCTGAGGCCCATTATTATGCATACATTCTTTGTACTCACTGTGTTTCTCTATGGAGCTGTTGGGGAAAACCAGGATGTGCGCTTCCATTACTGTTACAGTTGGCATTTCTACTTACGTTTCCGTACCCATTTGCGATAGCATTCCTGTGTACGCCACCGTGTGTGTTACCCTTTGCGTTTTCATTTGAGCCTGCGTTACTGTTACCATTTGCATTTCCACTACTGTTTCTCTTTGCGTTTTGATTTGTGTCACTGTGTGCATTTCCATTTGCATTTGCAGTCACCTTTCAGTTTGTGTTTTTCTTTCATTTGGCATCATCATTGCTGTTACCGTTACCATTTGCGTTTCCAATTGCATTACAGTCATCATGCGAGTTACGGTTTGCATTTCCGTATGAGCTTGCATTTGCATTTCCATTTCTGCTTCCTTTCAGTGTTATTGTTGCTGTTACCATTAGCATGTGTATTTCCAATTGCGGTACTGTAACCGTGCTCGTTACAATTTGCATTTCTGTATGCTCTTGCGTTTCCATTTCCATTTGTATTACTGAAACATAGAAACATAGAATTTGACGGCAGATAAGGACCGCTTGGCCCACCCAATCTGCATATTTCCCTACCTAATGGATAAGCTGCAGATCCTAGTTAACCAGCAGCCTACTTCTTTCTACCACCACCCCCTAGAATTGCCTTATGACTGTCCCATGCATGCTTGAATTCAACCACTGTTTTTGACTCCACAGCCTCCACCGGAAGGCTGTTCCATGCATCCACAACCTTCTCTGTGAAAAAAATACTTCCTTACATTACCTCTGAGCTTCCCCCTCTATCTTCAAATTGTGCCCCCTTGTTCTTGCACACCTCTTTTTTTGAAAGATGCTACCCTCTTGAACTTTGTTGATTGCCTTGAGGTACTTGAAAGTTTCTATCATGTCCCCCCTCTCCCTCCTTTCCTCGAGGCTATACATATTAAGCTCTTTTAGTCTCTCTTCATATGTCTTCCGATGCAAACCCTGCACCATTTTAGTTGCCCTCCTCTGGACAGTTTCCATCCTGTCTATGTCCTTGCAGAGATTGGGTCTCCAGAACTGCACACAGTACTCCAGATGGGGTCTCACCAGCTGTCTGTACAGAGGGATAACAACTTCCTGTTTTCTACCAGTGATGCCTCTCCCTATGCATCCCAGTGTCCCCCCAGCCCTCCTTATTGCCCTCTCACATTGCTTGCCCTCCTTTAAGTCATCTGATATGACTACCCCCATGTCCCTTTCTATTTTTGTTGTTGTTAGTATCTCACCCCCATTGTGTACTCTTCCCCTGGGTTTTTGTTTCCCAGGTGCATTACCTTGCACTTCTTAGCACTGAATCTAAGCTGTCATACATTTGACCATTTCTCTAACCTTGCCAAGTCCCTTCTCATCCTTTCCACCCTACCTTGTGCATCAACTTTGCTGCAGATCTTTGTGTCATCTGCAAAGAGACATATTTTTCCTTCCAGTCCCTCTGCAATGTCACTTCTAAAGACATTGAAGAGGACCAGTCCTACTACAGAACCCTGCGGTAGCCCACTAGTAACCCCCCTTTCTTCAGAGTGGACTCCATTTACTATTACCCTCTGTGTCCTATTCTCCATCCAATTCTTTACCCAGGCTATCATCTTGGGACCCACTCCCAGGCTGGCTAACTTGCATATTAATCTTTTGTGTGGGACTGTGTCAAATGCCTTGCTAAAGTCTAGGTAGGCCATGTCCACAGCCCCTCCCTGATCTACTGCTTTGGTCACCCAGTCAAAGAAATCTATTAGATTCATCTGGCATGACCTTCTCATTGTGAATATATGCTGCCTTGGGTCTTGTGTCCCTCTGGCCTCTAGGTACTCAACAATTCTTTCCTTCAGAAGTGATTCCATCATTTTCCCTATCACTGAGGTTAAACTAACAGATCTGTAGTTTCCTGCTTCTGCCCTGCTCCCACTTTTGTGAAGGGGGATCACATCTGCCCTCTTCCAGTCCTTAGGTACCACCCCATCCTCCCATGATTTGTTAAAGAGGGTAATCAGTGGTGTCACTAGTTCTACCCTTAGTTCTTTTAGAATTCTGGGATGAATCCCATCAGACCCCATTGCTTTGTCCACCTTCAGTTTTAAGAGTTCTTTCAGAACCTTTTCTTCTGTAAATGGGCTGGTATCAAATTATGTATCCAGAGTATTTTTGTTGTTTGTTTTAGGTACCTCCCCCTGTTCATTTGTAAATACTAAGCAAAAATATTTGTTTAGTATCTCTGCCTTTTCACCATCACCTTCTGCCCACCCCCTTCCCCTTTATTAAGCCTCACTATCCCTCCCTTGGTCTTCATTCACTCCCTGCTGTATCTAAACAAGGTTTTATCCCCCTTCTTAACTGAGTTGGCTATCTTTTCCTCGGTTCGGGCCTTTGCTGTTCTGACTGCCTTCCCAGCTTTCTTTTGCTTTAACTGATACAATTCTCTGTCCTGCTCCTTCAGTGATTCCTTGTACTTTCTGAATGCTTTCTTTTTCTCTTGAACCTTCACTACCACCTCCTTTGAGAACCATAGTGGTTTCTTACATCGTTTTGTTTTGTTTATTTGCTTTACACAAAGGCTTGTTACCTCTGTGATGGCAGTTTTTATTATTCCCCATTGTTCTTCCACCCCTCCTTCCTGCCTATTTGCTAGTGCATTCCTTAGGCACTCACCCATTTTGGCAAAGTCTGCCCTCCTGAAGTCCAGTACTTTTGCCTTTGTATGGCTTGACTCTATTGCTGTGTTTATTGAGAACCATACTGTTCAATGGTCACTAGTTCCCAGATGGCAACCCACTTCTACATCTGTGATCCTCTCTCCATCTCCACTTGAGAGAACCAGGTCTAAGATTGCTCCCTCTCGAGTTGGTTCCAATACTAGTTGTCTAAGGCATGCCCCCTGTAGGGCATCTAGAATAACCCCACTCTTAGAAGTGGCTGCTGCAACTGCACTCCAGTTAACATCTGGCATATTCAGATCACCCATCAGCAATATCTCCCCTTTTTCTGCTATTCTAAGTATACTTTCTATCATTTCCTTGTCCATTTCCTCCCCCTGAGAGGGGGATCTGTATACAACCCCTGTGCGGATTGTGGTGCCTTGCCTGTCTCCAAATTGACCCACAGTGCTTCTTCTCCTCCCTTATGTAGAGAGCTACTCCTCCTCCTCCTCCTCTTTTACCCTCCCTGTCCCACCTGTAGATAGTGTATCCTGGTATGTTAATGTCCCAGTCATGGTTCTGTGTGTACCATGTTTCTGTGACTGCCATGATATCCAGATGTTCTTCCTCCATCAAGGCAACTAATTCAGGAAGCTTGTTACCCAGACTACGGACATTGGTACTCATTGCTCTCCATTTTTTGATGGCTTTACCTTCTGTAGCAGCATCCCCCACTGACCTTTCTACCTTGGTCTTTTTCTCATTTAGTACCATGTTTTGTATGGGGAGGCTGGGATTTTCCTGCTGCTTATCAGTGCCTTCCCCCTTGACTAGTTTAAAAGCTTGCCAATGAAGCATTTAAACTGATTGCCCAAAAGACTTGTTCCCTTCCTGGACAGATGCAGACCATCCTGCCAGTATAGGCTAGCGTCACTCCAGGTGGAACCCCAGTCCCCAATGAAGCCAAACCCCTGTGCTCCACACCATTTTTTTCAACCGTTTGTTAAACTGTTCGCTTTGCCATCATCATTGCTGTTATTGTAACTGTTTGCATTTCCAATTGTGTTACCATTACTGTTTGCGTCTTCATCACTGTTGGTGTTTCTGTTGCCTTAGCATTTGCATTTTTGGTTGCGTTTCCGTTGTCGATTGCGTTACTGTTTTCTTCTCCGGTACCTTAGCTTTAACCGTTTGCATTTCTGTTTGCCTTTCTGTTACCGTTTGCATTTCTTTTACCATTTACGTTTCTGTTGGTGTTACCGTTTACATTACTGTTTTCATTAACGTTTGTGTTTCTATCTCTGTTACTGTTTGTGTTACCGTTTGCGCTACCACTTCTGTTTTCATTAATGTTTGTGCTTGTTTTTCTCTTACCATTTGTTTTACCATTTACATTTGTGTTACCATGTGCCTTACTGTTTGTATTTGCATTACAGTTACCGTTACCATTACTGTTACTATGTGACAAAAAATCACATGGTGGGAGTGTGGGGCCCAAAGGGCCCAAGCTCCCATCACCACATTCCAGTCACTATTTATAGTCCTCATTCCCAAAAGAAGGAAATTCATGGCAAAAACTCTGTTTAATGCATTTAGGGTTGTCGCTGGTGACAACGAGAAGTCGATGTTAAGTTGCCACACCCTTGCCCATCACCACCCCCTCCAACAGGCATTGGGGTGTATGTTGGGTTCGTCGGTTCTAACTCTCACCCCATTCTACTACACTGCATCACCTCAGCTTGTTTACACATGGGATGGGGTGAAATTTAGGACTGATGACCCCAATGCACACCCCGATGCCTGTTGGTGGGAGTGGGATGGGGGTGGAGTGCAAGGGGGGGTGGCAACCCTAACATCGAATTTCCTCACTTTTGTCACTGTGGAACAACCCTAACTGATGCATTAAATGGAGTTGTTTGCCATGAATATATATATATATATATATATATATATATATATATATATATATATATTGAAATACAAAATCACACATGCCCCCACAATGCAAAGCTTCATGGGCTGCATATGCAAATCACCACAGAATATTATGCTGGTTCAACTTTAAATAGGCACCCACTGGGCACAGAGGAGAAAATAACTGTGCCTTTCAACTGCATCCATTTCTGTCTGTCCTCTTTCCTCCTTTGTTTATCTTTCCTTTCTTCTTCTTAGTTTTCTATTTCTTTCTCCCTTTAACTGTACTCGTATTCTATAAAATACCTTACTTCACTAGAACTATTGTCTTGTACCATTGCTTCAAATTTTCATCTTTACTAACATAGTTTTCCAGCTTTTTTCATTGTTTGTTTTTCTTTACAGGTCTGACAAGTTGCCAATGCCCTAGCCTAACAGATAAGTATTATTTTATGCTTAACCTTTTAATAAACAGCAAAACACCTCAGTTGCTGCTTATCAGGCTTTAACTTCAACTCAGCTCAGCTTCTGCATGCAGGCAGGATTCCTGTGGCTTGAATACAGGAAACAGGAAAAGACAGCGTCAGGTTTCCCCTTAAGTGACTATCTCTAAATATCATTTTTACTACATGGCGAGCACTAACAAGGGACCAAATAATAATTACAATCTACAGACCACTGTATAAAATCCCTCCTTTTTTAAAATCTGACTACAGATTTAACCTGTCTGGCACCCTTATAATCCTTTTTGACTTACAGAGTGTAGGTAGCACTAGATCACCTGAAGGTGACACCTTTCCTTTTCCCAAAACTCCTGTAGCTTGATCCTGCTTAGAGACAATCTGCAAAACATCCTTGGGTGTCTCACCCCTCCCCATTTCTCCCATAGAGTCCACAGCAGTGGTTGTACTTGGTTCCCCGGTGCGACTTTCCAATCCTCCATGCTCTCCCGCTGTGTAGCTCATACCACCAGTCCCCCAACTGAAGAGATCATTTTTGTCAGTACCTGGCAGATTTGGTCCATATGTCTTTTTTCCCCTTTCCCCAATGCCAATTGCACTTTAATGGACACTGGACCTGTTTGTGCACACAGCACCCCTGGTACCCAATGATTTTGTCCCCAAAATTGTAGCTCAAACAGAATTTCCCACTTGCAAGGAAGGTGGGTCTGTCCTATGCCCTCTGGCCACCTGCATTTCTAACTGACTCTAATGCACTTTGGTCCCCAAAACTGGGTGGATCAAATCCAAATGGGAGCAAAGTATCCTGCCAAACAATAGCTCTGCTGGTGACACCCCTGTCATTGCATGTGGTGTAACCCAGCATTGCAACAAAAACCTCGCTATATACATTTGCACATATCATAAACTGAACCTCTGCAACCCTTCTCTCACTGTTTGCACCACCCTTTCAGCTAAACCATTAGAGGCTGGGTGGCAAGGTGAAGTCTGAATGTGTCAAATTCCATTGCGTTCTATAAATTCTTGAAACCCTCTTGATGTAAAAGTGGGCCCACTGTCTGATGCAAAAGTTTACGGTAACTTATAAATGGAAAATATTTGCCTATGCAGTGCCACAGTGGCCTCTGTGGTGACCAAAGGCCTAACCCTCACTTCCAGCCACTTGGAGTATGCATCCATCAAGATTAACAACATTTTGCTCAGAAAAGATCCTTCAAAATCAGCATGCACCAGTACCCAGGATCTATGTGGCCAATCCCACAGGAGCACCGGTACCAGGGCTGGTGTATGGCATGTCTCCTGACAAGCTGTACACTTGCTCACCAGTTCCTCTATTTCCTTGTCCATACCTGGCCACCAAATCACACCCCATGCCATGACCTTCATTCTAGAAATGCCAGAATGTGTGTCATATAATTGACCTAAAATCTTAGCCCTTAATTGATGGAGTACTACCACTCTGCTTATCAACATTACATTTCTGGCATAAATTTACAACTCAAAATGCTGATGAAAAAATGGCTTTAATGCCTCCTCCGACACTCACCCAAGCCACCCATTCTGTACCCACCCCAAAACAGATGACAATTTTGGGTACAGATGGGTCTCCTTCCTAATATTATTTTCCATCACTGGGGTCCCTGCTAACAAATCAAATAATAGGATCCTATCTCCTTGATCTGGAACCTGCTTTGGGTAATATGGCTAAGGTAGCCTGCTAAAGACATCAGCACTTGAATGCAACCCTTTAGCATAATATTTGATTTTATATTGGTAGGCAGACAAGGTCAGTGCCTACCACTGTATACGACTTGACACCAGTGGAGGTACTGATTTTCATTCACCAAAAATAGTCACCAGAGGCTTGTGACCCATGAGGATTGTGAAATGGTATCAATACAAACACTGGTGAAACTTCTTTATGACAAATATCATTGCCAGTGCCTCTTTGTCTAACTGAGAATAGTTTTTCCACAGGTGTCATCCTGTGTGAAGCAAACACAATGGGCCTCTCAGATCCATCCTGTAACCACCTCCTGAGCCTTCCCCCATTTTCATAGAACCTGCTTGCACAAAAGAAAATGCTGTGCTACTAACACTGTTGACAACTTCAGCAGGAATCAGTGGTAATAATTTAAAAGCTCCAAACATGCCTTCAGTTCAGACACTGATCTTGGTGCAGGGGCTTCTGCAATTGCCCTTACCTTATCTACTACAGGGTGCAGGCCTTGCACATAAATTACATGACCCCAAAACTGTACAGACTTAACCAAGAATAAACATTTGTCCCTATGAAACTTCAATCCTGCTTGCTGCAATCTCTGAAGCACAGTCTGTAAAGTGTCCAAATATGACTCCTGGTATGGTCCCATCAGGAGCATGTCATCCAGATACACCAGAGCATTTATGTCATCCAGATACACCAGAGCATTTGTTATATACTGTAACACTCCTTTAGTTGCTCATTGAAAAATTCCCAAGGCCAACGCTACTCCAAAAAGTTAGATGGGTAAACCTGAACAACCCCCACTGTGTACTGATTGTCAATCGCTACATAGATTCCTCTTCCAGTATTAGCTGCTGATAAAAATGGCTCAGGTCCAGCTTGGAAAACAATGTCTCACTAGCTAGTGAAGCAAACACATCTTTGATTTTAGGAATTAGGTAAGAGTTCAATTTAGCCACTCTGTTCACTGTGATCTTGTAGTCCCAGCAAATCCTCACTGACCCATCACTCTTAATCATGGGCTCAATGGGGGTTACCCACCTTGAAAACTGGACAGGTTCCAGGATTGCTTCCTACTCCAGATAAAGCAATTCTTCTGCCACTTTACCATGAACAGCATACAGCACAACATGGGTTGAAAAAATTGGTGTTCAGCCTCTGGGCTCACCACAGTCTGGGTTGACATTCCTTGCAAAGTCCCCAGTCCTGGTGAAAATACAGAAGCTGCCTGCTTCAACACCTCTTCCAGTGTTACAGGCCACAGCAAGCATATCCCCTGGCACTCCAATTTCAACTCTTGCAGCCAGTTATTCCCCATCAGGCATGGACCTACACCCACACCACCAATAAGGGCAATAGCTTCTGCTGTGACCAGTAAGTCACTTGGACCAGCATCTTTCCCACCAACAGAATCAGATCACATGTATATGTCCGAGGTTACACCCCTGATTGATGAAGTACTGGAACTTCTGCAGGAGCCCACAAGGTAGAAAAAAATCTTCTCCCCATCACCAAAAATGACCCCCTGTGTTAACCTTCATATCCACAATATGACTGTCTTTTGTTATTTGCACACAGATAGAAGATGAATGAATATCAGCGACTGTACATGTAGAGTAGATTCCATTGTCATGCTCTGCCACTGGCTCTTCCTCTTCTACAAAAGAGCGGATGGGGCCACTAGGGGGCATTCCATGAGGTTGGTTGGCGGGAGACTCAGGAAGGGAGACTTGGAGATGCTACTTTACTGAGAGGGTGGTCTACCCTTGGAATGCACTCTCTGCATAACTGGTGGGTGTTGGTACAGTGTAGGGATTCAAGAGGAGCTGGAACAGGTTTAAGGGGAAGGTAAAACTGAGTAATGCCAGATCTGGAGGTGTAACTCTGATGGGGCTGGTGTAGGGAGGATTTATAGGATTTATGGGGGAGGCGGAGAGAGCAGCAACAGTGCCCTGACCGGGTGCTGATTTTTGAGAAGACTCAACAGACCATTAGGCCAATTCTGCTGGCATCTTAGTACGTTAGTAAAATTGGTTTGTCCCCCGGCGATTTGTAGATCAGTATGACTGGCCCTGGGGCATATTCCCAAAGCGACGAAGTTGGGTAACATCACCCTGGCAACACCAACATTCCTCCTCTCAGAACCTGCAAGTCTCTAACTCATGTGCACCACCACAATGGAAACATCTCTCATTTGTGTCTCTACAAGTTGTGCTTCATCATAGGCCCCCAAATGCAGAGTGCAACTTGGGTGATGGTAAGGCAGATCAGCAAGGCTGTTCCACCTGATACACCATGACAACCACTTCCACTGTAGAGTTAAGCAACCCTTGAGCCTGTCGAGCTGCTGCCTCAATGGCCATCCTGTTGAAATCAAGAACTGTCTCTGCAAATAAAGAATGCTGAATGCATTCATCCTGTACTCCACTCAACAAACATTCAGGAGCATTCTATCCAAAGTGTCTCCAAATTCACAAAACTCTGTCAAATGCTGCATCTCAGACACATAGTCAGCAAGTGTCTTCCCCAGCTGACGCGTCCTGCTATGAAACTAAAATGACTGCACAACAGCTGAAGGTTGGGGGTTGATACGGTTTGAACCAATGTGCCTAGTTCCCACATGGTTTTAGTCTTTGGCCACTGTAGAATCACTAATTTAAGGATCAAATAATAAGTCTTATGTCCTTAAACACTGAGGAAAATAGAGCATTACTAATCTTCATCTGTGATTTTATTTGCATTAAAGAAATGTTCAAAATGTTCTACATATTTGGGCCAGTCACTGGTGCTATCACACTCTGCCATAGCCCCAAACTTCGCCATTCTGGGCCTGGTTCATCCTTGTCGCCAATGTAGTAAACATCAACATACCTTAGTTGCTTCTTATCAGGCTTTATTCTTAACATCAACTCAGCTCAACTTCTGCAGTCAGGCATAATTCCTGTGGCTTGAACACAGGAAAGAGGAAAAGACAGTATCAGGTTTCCCCCTAAAGGAACTATCTCTAAATATCACTATTATTGCACATTGAACACTTACTAAGAAACAAATAATTGTGATCTGCAGACCCTTTATAACAAACCTCCCTGTCTGCCCTGTCTTCTTTCTGAAGAACTGCAGATAACTTGTGACCTGACTCACTTGCTATATTTTGTCATTTAGATTTTTTTCAAGACCCCTAACCCTGTGTTTCCAGGATTCTACCCCACTCTATCACAGCAAGTAAGTAGTCATTTTAATCATTTTTTTCTGTTTTACTAAGCATTAAATTTCACCATTAACACTAACAAGTAAACGTTACTGTCATTGAACAATGCTTGTTTTCTGAATGATGTCAAAGGGACCTCAGTCGGTTTTGCCATTAACATTTCAGAGAACGTAACTGGATTAAACAGAGCCACTGTCACAGTCATGCTGATGCATACAGGAGTGGAGTGGTGCAATGCCAACAAGAACAGGCAGCTAGGAAGGTTAAACATCCTATTAAATAACATCACATTGCACTCTGGGCAACAGAATGACAATGACAGAATTTGCTTCCATTTATAAGCAAAGGAAGCATTTTGAATGTTATATAAGAAAATGCTCTACTTTGTTATATAGAGAACAGCAGACTGACATCAAATCACATCTCGAGAATAAAACTTGATATTCTTAAGAACCTGCAATATTCAGGAGTACCAGAAAACTACCATTTTTAAAAATATTCAAGCCTCTTTAAGCTTTCATATTATACAAGGAGACCTAAGTCAGCTTTTAAGAAAGCTTCTATACCTTGAAGGAGGAGGGGGTCTGTCAAAACATGAATTCTAGTTTGAATTGGAAGCTTTATCCTGTCAAGCCTGACATTTTCCTTTTGTAATTGCAATAAGGCAAATGCTGTACTGTTTTTTTTTCTTTAAAAATTCAAAGAGAAAAATGATGTGGCTGCCCTTCAGAAATGATCAGATGTTTTCTTATATCACAGAAATAAATTTTTCTTCTCAAAATGTTTTTCCTCCTATGGGATGGGGGATTACTTTTTTTTTCTAATGCTGAAGTCAGGCTTATAAGCTGTGTTTCTTGGCATCTTTCTGTATGGCTGCTATGTGTGTCTGCTATGCCCTGACCATGGGAGGTAATAGCAAGCTGAATTTACATGGCCCCTCTCAGAGTCAATGCAATAGACACTGAAGAAGGTCCAAGCCTGCTGAGAAGCATAGCATTATACTGGGAGTGTCCATACACATGTTGGAGTGAACAGTAAAGCCTGTCCATATGGATGCTTATACTGCTTGCTTCACAGCACATTTCTAAGATTGGTGCATTTCCTTGAAAGGCTCAGTGAGTGACTTACTGGGCTCAATTCTCAAAGCCCTCAGTGCAGCACAAGGGGCTTGCACCACAAAGAATGGCGCATAGTGCCCCTAGCGCCAAATGATGCACCAGGAGCGATTCTCAATGGCAGCCTGTGTCAGCTGCAGGCTGCCTACCCCAAACAGTGCTTGCACCACCCAAGCACCCAAATATGGGTTGCGACATGGTGCTTGGGGGCATGTGGCAGATGCAAGCTACCACATTTCTGAAATTGGGATTCTCAGACCTCTCCCAGGGGGAGAAATTCTAAGTACCCATTGACCAGCCAGGGTTGTTCTAAGGGTACTTAGAAAATTCTCTTCCTGGAGAGTTGATCCATTTGCAGCAATGTGCCATGGTCACCCCTTCCCAGCCCCGATGTTGCCCATATTCATAATTATGAAAGAAACCCATTCTGGTGATCTAGTGCCCCCCATATCCAGTGTTGCCCATATTCATAATAAATAATAACCTCCTTTCCTGGAGGACTAGTGCGCCCCTCCCTGATCTCCCGGATGTCACCTGTCATATGAATATATAGAAATTCCCTCCTCCCAGGTGGTCTAGTGGACCCCCAATCCCCCACCCTGGCAGGTAGTGCCCACCACCCCACTCCCACCCATCATAAACACCAAGCCGGCAACCGACATAGCCCTCTTCTCATCACCACGGACGGCTGCCAACTGACCTGTCACTGAGAGAATACTGTATAATACTGTATACAGTCATTGATTGACAGCTGTGAACCAGCTCTCAATCAATGAGAAAGTATTGTTTGGTGCATGGCTATGGTTGCCAAAAGCAGTGGGACTTTTCTGCCAGGACCCTGCCTGATAGAGAATCCAGGGCAGGTTCCCTGGTGCACTGGGCTTTGAGGCAAGCTGCCTTTCACAGCAGCTTGCATCAATATAAGGGCCTTTTGTGAACTGAGCCCACTGTGTTTTGGTAATTGTCCATATGGCCACATTTGCACCGCTGCAACACAAGGACTCAGGTTGCTTCAGTGCAAAGGTAGCAATGTAATCAAGTCTTTAGTCTTGCTAATTCATCTTGGTGCTTTTTTTTAAAGATATTTTTACCAGACCAGTTACAGAAAACAACTTAAAGAGCAGGAATCTGCTTCAGTATGTTATGTACTGAAGTGAAGTTAATGATTTAGCTATTTTGAGGCACTACACATCATCGGTTTGAAATGTCAATTTTCCTTTTCCAAAGCTTAGAGCTGCATCAATAGCCTGTCCACAGTGTCTGTTTAAAAAGTATTTAACTGTCTCCAACTGACTTAACAGTGCTTAACCATGCCAACACAGCATCAAGGTTGTTAATCCTAGATTCAATAAATATATAAAATTAAAATAAACACCCTGTGAGGTCACAGGAAGCTATTGTGAAGTAAATTGGAGATAGTCAGATGCTTTAGAAAGACACAATGAAATAAGTGATACATTATGTGAAATATTCAGATCAATAACAAAAGTTAAACAATACTGTAAAACATTAAACTAAAACAAAATAGCAATTAGTAAATAAGTAAGGAAAATAAATCTTTCTGATCAAGCCGATGGCATTCTAATGCCATAAGTTTATCTACCAACCCCCACCACTTAAAAAAATGGAACCAGAGATGCCCCTTTACCAATAATATCAATTAGAGATGCAACAAGATGAAACTTCACTGGTGAAGTAGGTGTGAAGTCATGCACTTTGTGTATGTGCAACATAGCAACGTTTCCAACTTTTGCCCTAACTTCACTTGGCAAAGTTAAAAAAAAAGCTGCACTTACCCCTCTGCCTATTGTGCAACCATCCATCACCAATCTCTCAGACATGAAAAATAATTTCCATCCATCCCTGCCACCTGTTACAGTAGAACCCACCTCCCTTAGTCCTGGCGAAGTTCCAATTGACAGCACCTGCTAAAATCCCCTTCTCCCACCTGCGGCAAATCAATAACCACCCACTTCTGTCCCCTCTGTGAAGAACCATGTCTCTCTAAATCATCAGGTAATCTTCTACCCTACCCACCGTCTAGCACCTAACCTCCCTTCTCCCCCAAAGCTCACAAAGTTAAAAGTTATCACAGTTCAGCACCTAAAAATAAAATTCAACCTTCAGTCAATTGGAGAAGTGGTCTCTTATATTTCAATATATAATTAAATGATGATGCCCTCTATAGTATCAGCTGAAGGGTTAACAACATAGTTCTTTCAATTAAATTTGCCAGGGTGGAGGTGGTGGGTGGTTATTCATTTGGCATGGGTGGGGAGAAGGGAATTTTACTAGGTATACCATTTGGTACTATTATATTACAAAGGAACTTTGTTGGGACTGTGGAGTGGAAGGTCAGGAGGGGGCTGAGTGCAAGCAGGTGGCAGGGTGGCAGAAATTATTTTTATATGTCTGGGATGTGGGAGTGAGTGAGAGATGGCTTCACAATGGGTGGGGGGTAGGTATAGCTTCAAAAATATTGTTTTAATAAAAAGTTGCACACGTCACATACTGTAGCTCTTTATTGGTGAAGTACTTCACCAGCAAAATCTCATAGTCAGAATAGTGGCACTTTGCCAGCCCTTTCCCCATTAAAGTGCTACTATGCATACAATGCACTGGGCAAAGCAGGCACTTTGCCAGACAAGGAGCTAGGCAAAATTACACTTTGCAGTATTTGAAGTCAGGAAATTTCACGAAGAATTTCATAAAGTGAGTTTCACAACTTTGCACACTTCAATCAATCAATCAATGAGCTGCTTAAAGAATGCTAATAGTTCAACTAGACACCATTTGGCACCATGTTTCACATTCAAAAAGTAAAACAATATAACTGTTTTCTGTCTCTGCCCTGGTTCTCAGCTGCTTTTAGTTAAGCCTCTCTTTCAATTCCCTCCCAGCCTGCGCATACAACTTTAACAGTTTGTGTTTTTCCTTGTAATGACCTCAGCCCGGCCACCATCCCTCATGCTGCATCACCTGAATATTCAGTTACCTTAGCCATACTGCTATTTCTTGTGCTGAATATCCCCATTATGCTGCCATTCCTTTTATATCTCCTGATCATATCTCAGCCCCACAGTGATCACTCATGTTGGATTTCTCACCAACACTATCATTAAGCATCAAAAAAAAAATTGGTTTAAAAATTTTAATAAACTGAAACATAGAATTTGGCAGCAGAAAAAGACTGCTAGCCCCACTCAGTTTTCCAAGATGTTCTCTTCCTAATCTGTCTCCACTGACACTAAATTGTCTCTGTCAACTGTGGATTTATGTGATAACAGCGAGTACTAAATGTCGCTGACCAATAATAGCACTACAGTAATCACCCGTGGTCAAAACCACGATGGACTTCCTATGTTTATTCCACATTTGCTGAAGCCTCCCACTGTTTTCACCACTGCTTCTTGTGCTGGCAGTCTGTTTCAGTTTTCTACCACTCTTTCAGTGAAGAAGTCATTCCTCACATCCCTCTGAAGCTCCCTGACCTTCCTGCTTCCTCAAGTGCCACCTGGTTATGGTGCTTTTATTCATTTGAAAGAGACTAGGCTCCTGCATCTTATTCACCCCTCTGAGATAATTATAGGTTTGCATCATGTCACCACTCTATCTTCTCTCTTCCATGGTACACATGCTGTGATCCTTCAGAATCTCCTAGTAGGGCTTCTAATGCAATCCCTGCACCATTTTAGTTGACTTCCTCTGAATTACCTCCATGTCCTTTTAGAGGTGCAGCCACCAAGACAATACATAGTGCTTCAGGTGGATATCACCAGTGAGAAATAAAGTGGCAAGACCACCTCCCTCCTCCTCCTGAAGACACCTCTCCCTATGCACCCCAAAATCCCAGTAGCCATACCCAGTGCTTTGTCACAATGCCCTGCCACTTTGAGCTCTCCAGATATGATAACCCTCAAGATCCTTTTCCTGTTTAGTGACTGTCCACACCTGCCCCATCCTATACTCAGCTGCTGGATTCTTATGCCATATGTGCATGATTTTGTACTTTTTCTTATTGAGCCCCAACCACTATGCTCCTGACCACTCCTCCAGTTTCCCATGATCATTACATAGTCTCTCCACCCCTTCTGAGTTTCCAGCCTGTAGCAGCTTTTGGTATCCTCTACAAAAAAGCATGCCTTTTCTTTAATTTCTTCTGCAATGTCACTTATGAAGACATTGAAGACGACTGGTCCCAATACTGGCCATATGGTACCACGTTCATCACTCTAACATCATTAGAGTGAGTGCGATTTACCACCACCCTCTGGCTACTATGTGTTATCCAGTTTCTAATCCAATTCACCACTTTGGATCCCATTCCCAGGGTACTCAGGCTCTTTATCAGCCTACCGTATGGCATAGTGCCAAAAACATTCTGCCCAGTGCACTGCACCTCACTGCATCCATGGGCACATGACTATCTTCCAACTCTTCACACCTTGTTAGGTCTCATTTCTAACATATAATAGTTTAAACCCATTTATGTTAGTAAATGTCTGTTCTTTAAGTGAAATCTAGATTTAGTAGTTGCCGTATTGGTCCTTGCAAGAATAGATCCAGAAGCAAATGATTTGATACCTTTTAATGGACCAACATAGATGTAACAACAAGAACAAAGTGCTCTAGCTTTTGGACCAACCAGTCCTTCTTCAGAAGCTCTGAGCTTCTGAAGAAGGACTGATTGGTCCGAAAGTAGAGCACTTTTGTTCTTGTTGTTCATCTATGTTGGTCCATTAAAAGGTATCAAATCATTTGCTTCTGGATCTATTTTTTAAGTGTTACTGAAATGAAATTATGGTAGAAATGGCAAACTACTTCTTCCTGCACTTATTTTTCCATACTTTCAAAGTTGAAGTAACAATCTTTTTAAATGTAAACTACTGTATTAAAAAAAGCACAAATGACTCAATCTCCCATTGATACTAATACAAGTCAGGGTTATGGTGAGTATAATAATGGGTTGCCTTGAATAAAGAATAAAGATTGAATTGCTAGAATTTTCAGTTACAGCAGCACTTTTCTCTGAGGTCACAGCATGGCATGTATGACTAAGAATACAATCCTCAGTGAAGGAAAAATCACAGTGCTTTGACTTGCAGCAATATCAAAGGCAGATAAGGCAAGCTTTCATGTTTACCCTTTTTATATCTCACATTAAAAAAGTAAGGATGTTTAGAAATGTAAAATATATTCTCAGTTCTTTTCTATAATTATAGCCCTAATTAGAATGTACTATAAGTAACCCTTCTAGAAACAACTAGACACAGTTCTCTTGTCTTCCATTACATTTTCTAGCTGACAAATCTTTATGTATTTGTTTAGTGAAATTGTGTAACCACATAAGCATACAGAGATAAAACATTAAACCTTGTTTACAGAAATGATCTGGAAATGTTTGGGGGTTATAAAGGCAGGAAGCACAATATACAACAGTCATGTAGGCATACATACACAGTAACTCTATATTAGTAGAAGAATATGGAAATAGTATACCATATTATACTGCATTTTGTAATAAATGGGTACAAAAACAGCAAAAGATTAAGGTATTCAAAATGTACAAAAAAAACATTTGTTCTTTGTTACAATAGATTACATTTTGATTTTGAGATATAAATAATTTCCTATATACTTTGGGGGTAATTCAACAATAATTTCAACCCCCTAACCACTAGGGGTAGGGTGATATTTAGGCACCTTAGAGGCACTTAATATCAGGTACGTTTACAATATCTCTCCCTTGTACACATAGAATTGTTGGTATTTATCTAGGCATCATGTGGCCAAGTTGGCCTGCAATCAGCAATTAATTTGGTTTTCCAGATAAAAGTACAATACTTTTACATTTCTAAAACAAATAGCAAAATTTGTGATTTTGATCTGATGGAGCCTCTTTTTCCATCATGTGAAAATTAAATTCATGATGATTCTAAAATAAATGTTGTATTTCAAAGTTGGTTGCTTCATCACATCAACCACTTTGGTTAGGGCACTAGTAAGCAATAAGACATGATGGGGTGTGCACTGAACAGATATTACCATATGCCCATGGCCTTGTGCCTTCAGCCCCTAGAAGTGTGGTAATATCTGTTCAGTGCACACCCCGGAGTGTCTTATTGCACTTATAAAATGGGCTACCAATTTAAAAATATATTTGTAAAATTAAATTAATATGTTTACCTCCATAAAAATAGGTAAAATGAACTGAATTTACTATAAAATAGTCATTCTGCCTTTTCCCATACTTGTAGCTTGTGTGTCAGCATGACATAGTGGCTGTCCCCCCCACCACAGACATACTGCCTTGCACATACTGCTTAGTGAGTCTACATCCCCCCTTCCCCAAGCACTGAACCAGCAAGTTTATTGTATTTCTCTGTTAGCTTAAAGGGTGTGTGAACTCAAAAGGCATGCTCTGGGTCAGTTTCTCTGTCACTGCATCAGCAAAATGCGTCAACCACATCAAGTGTCAGCACATCAGCTCCGATCGCAAGCAGCATTACCAACCAAGCGTGTTTTTCAGGCCATATTGGAAAATTAAAAAAATATGTTTGTATTTACTTATGTTGACAGATACAGAAATAAAGCACCAGGTGGGAGCACTATTGACACTGGAGATGGAGGGAGGAGATGCAAGCACTTGCTGAGGGGGATGCAGTGTAGAATTTTTTTTTTGTCTATGTGATGTCGGCATATTGGGAGAAGTACAGGACTGAGCAGTCTCTTTCATTCCTGTGACAGAAAAATCAGTCTTACCCAGCAAGAGTAATTACTTCTGCCCCCCAACCCTCCCTTGTCTACCACTAGTGAGCCAGCCACTATACAAATATATAAACAAAAAATAACAGAACAGGTCCAAGAGAACTGTGGGGGGGGGGTGATTGGCAACAGAAATAGGGGGAGCAGGCATGCTGTAGGAGCCGCACTGACAAAACAGGACCAGTAATGTATATTTTTTTAACTGAACTGCAACCAGTGATGAAGTGCTAAATTTAGAACAGTGGGGTCTCCACAAAGCATGGCCTAACCCCCCTACAGGCCGGTGGTCTGAGGGCCACTTAGGCCCCAAGAAGCTATCAGATTTTAGATGCATTCTGGTGCATATTGAGGGTAATTTTGACACAATGTGGCTGATTTTAAAGCCTTCCTTGACTTGCTACTGACAACCAATATCCCTATCAAAATAACTCACTTTTTGTTTTCTTTAAAAAACCAAACTGATGAAACTAAAGCAAAAAATCCCACTCCAGCCACCATTCAAACACCAGACTATATAACACTTTGTTTTTATACATACATTTTTAAGTCTTCCATTTCACACAACCAGACATTTCTTGATCAGCACTGACAACCTTAAATTCAGCTGGCACCTGGTATGCAGTAGAGATGCAGTGAAGTTTAATTACAGTAGCAGATTTGGGGTGAAGTAGCCCACTCCACATCGTCAGACGCTAATCGAAGTCCCCATGGAATCACTCACACTTCGCCTCATGGAGACTTCACCTCATAATGACTTTGCGTTATGCTCACTTCGTGTTCACTTTGCGTTATTTTCTGTGTAGCATGAAGTGAATCATAATTGAAACAGCCCACAGATCACACGTGTTACAGTCTGTAGGTCACATGGCTAATGCAGGAAGTTAATAAGGCAAGAGAGTGAAAGACTTTCACTTTCTTCTTATCTAGTGTGGGATAAAGAGGTTTTATGATGGAGGAGAGAGAAATATGTTGCTTGAATCAGCTAACCATTTGACTTTTTTTGTTAATTAGCTGTGTTTTTTGTATTTTGATTGCCTCTTGTACTGAGTTGTGCACCTTTCTTCAGTGCAGTAGTTAATTGTTTGTGTGTTTGTGTGTGTGGTGTATGGTGTGTGAGTGTGTGTGTGTGTGTGTGTGTGAGTGTGTGTGAGAGAGAGAGAGAGAGACAGAGAGAGAGAGAGAGAGAGAGAGAGAGAGAAAGAGAGAATAAAATAGAGAGAGGTGCCTTTGGTGGATGGAGAGGAGAGTGTGTGGGAGTATGGACACATGGTGACACCCCATGTCTGAACAGGAGCACATTAAATCAAGCAAGTGGTCCCCTCCCTGATGCAGGAGGTAGTGGTGTCATGGAAGTAGCCCCACAGGTGGCATCACCTACTACTAGTGCCCCCCACCACCGCCACCTGCCATGGCCCCTGTGCCAGCAGCTTAGCAGCAGCAGGAAGTGATAGAGGAGCTGCAGCAGTCTCATGAGCAGCAGCAGCTTGTCCTCCCAACTGTGCAACAGCAAATAATGCCTGGGGCCCCCCTCACCTGTGCCCGGTCCTTCCCGCATCTCTGTTGTGTGAGCTTTTTCATTCCAGTGTATGGTGTTGATGACCCAAGTGTCGTGAAGTGTAATATCTGTGGTGTGGTTGTGCGTCGTGTTCCTAAGTGAAGTCATCTGGGGACAGGTGGGCAGTGCACCCTCTTTGCAAACCACCACAATGCAGAGTGGGAGACCAAGGTTGTCAAACAGGGACAGAATGTGCCTGCTGTCCCTGTTTGGCAGCATGTGACAGCATGGCCCCCACCTGCACGTGGGGTTAGGTGTGGTTGGGCCAGGAAGCAAGTAGCTGCTCCAGCACCTGCAGGGGATGCCTGCAACCCTGCAATTATGCCTTCCACACAGGCTGATTTGGGTGTGATGTTCGAGTGAGTTGAACCACCTGAGCAACAGGGTGTCGAACACTGAGCAGCGATTGGAGTGCATTGAGGGTAACCAAGTCCAAATTATGGCCATGCTCCAACTGCTGCTCTCACACCATAACATGGAGCATTCATTTTTGATTGGCCATGTATCCACCACCCTCCTCATGACAAAATACTTCCTGATGTTGTCCCTGATCCGTCCCCCCTCTATCTTCAGATTTTGCCCCCTTGTTCTTGTACATTTCTTTTTCTGAAAGATGCTACCATCCTGGATATTGTTGAGTCCCTTTATGCACTTTAAAGTTTATATCATGCTCTTCTCTCCCTCCTTTCCTTAAGGGTATACATATTAATTTCCTTTAGTCTGTCTTCTTCATATGGGTTCCAGTGCAGCCCCTGCACCATTTTGCTTGCTCTCCTTTGGGCCACCTCCATCCTGTGTAATTCTAAATTATTTCTTGAGACACACTGCTTTATGTGTGTACTCACTCTGCATAAGTGTGCCCACAGAAAAGGTTGCTGTCACAGTGTACCAAAAATGCCAGACTCCAGATGAAGATAAATAACACGATAAAATGTTCAGAAAATTCTCAATTATTTCCTGAGATGCACTGCTTTATGCCTGCACTGGCTTTGCATAAGTGTGCCCCCAGAAATGGCTGCTGTCACAGTGTTGCAAAAATGCCAGACTCCAGATGAAGAAAAAAATAACATGATAAAATGTTCAGAAAATGTTCAATTATTTCCTGGGATGTATTGCTTTATGCCTGCACCCACTCCACAACTATGGTACCTGCTACTGCTCCTGTACTTTTATCTTCTGCTGCCTGCACTGACTGGGCTGATGCACAATGTCTTGCCAAATGATGACAGCCACAGATGACCATTGTGAGAACAATGATGTGATGATGCAATGGCAGTCAGAAAGTCTGCTGCACTAGTTGTTACATGTTGCTCTATGCGTGTGTGTACTCAACTACCATTGGTAAGTTACTGTATCTTGCACACTTATGTTTTTACACAGACTCAGACGTTAACATTTATACATTTACATTTATAATATATTTATTTTATTATTTTTTTATTGGTTAACCAGGAGTAGTACACTAAGCTGAACGCTTTTTTACAGGAGCGACCTCGGAGCACAGGGAGGTTAAGTGACTTGCTCAAGGTCACATAGTATGCAGGTGGAAGCTGTGGGATTCAAACCCAGGTCTGGTCTGCTGGATGTAACTAGATTTGCAGCTCAGAGCCTTAAACCACTACGCTGTACTATATGGGCGACTGTGGAATATGGCAAATATTAGCACGAGTGTTAATATTTGCCATATTCCACAAGTTGCACATCATGTCTGCAATTTATACAACAGGGCAATAGGACTGTGGTGTAATGTTGAGTTTGTATAGTGCAAAGTATTGAATTGCATGTGTCAAGGATTTATTTTATATATGTGTGTGCAGCCGAGGGTGATTTGGTCATAGTAAGCTTGGTTGAATGGGATTTGGTATGGGTATGGGTAGGTTGTGTTTAGTTAGGATTTTGCAGTGATTGGATGATTTGGGTTATTATTTATTCTGGTTGGCTGTGTTTCTTTGTGGTTTCCGACATACGTGTGTTGTGATTTGTCAGAATGTTGTGGTGGGCGTGGTTTTGTACGGAATTCAGATACGTGGAGATGCATAATGTTTACTGTCACTGAGCATTTATTTTTTGTTCTTTTAACAACATTTTTTATGTGTTGTTGTAACTACATAAGGTATTGTGTTTATTTATGTATACTTTCCTTTTAATCAGTTATTGCCCCCGTGTATTTCATCATTGGGTTTTTATTTTGATGCTGTCTTGAAGCGTGGTTAACTTCACCTGCTTCTATATACATTATGTATGGGGTTATCATCATATCAGTGTTTATATTTTTATGACATTGTTTAGGAAATGTTTATTTAACACATGGGATTCAAGGTGTGTGGGTCATCAGTCTGAGCTGCTGTCTGATTCCAAAACGGCAGTTCTTCTGCATGTTTTTTTTTTCTGTACTGGTTGAATGCAGAAAGAAACGAGATATTGTGTGAGTAAACGTTTACAAAATGTTTTCAATAAGTAATGAGAAACATATGTATATGTACCTTGTATTATATTGAATGTTATATGTTTTGCATTGATAGTAGGGTGGCAGAAACAGGCAGGTATCGTGTCTTGAAGGCTATCTTCACTGCAGGATTTTCTGTTGCTGTGGGAGCGCATACCAGACGCTGAGGGAATGGGTTCTGTGCTTCTACTTAAAATGCTGAAAATGTTCCTTTGTTTCTCTTCACTTAGGGTAGCATATTCATTTAGAGACTGGATCTTGTTATGTCCCGATACCTGTATTATTTCAGTTGGGGGGGGGGCATTGCTGTTGCACAGCTTTTGAACAAGATGTTTCCACATGGAATGATTAGTGAGGTGATGGTCCGTTTCAATGTTAGCTTCTACTATCATGTATTTTTACAATATTACTTAAGGAACTGATTCCTAATGTTTGGTTTTCGTACCAATTAGTTGGGTATTGAGCATGCTGACATTGATTTACCACAAGGAAAAAGGGTGCTGTTTCAATGTTGCATTTTTCAGGTCTTTTGGCTTAATAGATAATGTAGTTGTTTACTGGGCACCGTTTCTTTTCAGTTATTTGTCATGCTTGAGGTTTAAGTAACTGAACTTCTTTTGGGTTGCTGCCCAACCTGGATTTTGTTTGCCATTCTGTCACATATTCAAGGTATAAATATCCTTCTTGATCTTTATTTATGCGAACATCTCCCCATTTTAAATTCCATGTTTCCATGTTGCCATGGAGGCCAAAATACATTGTCACAGTAATCCACATACTGTTTAGTAATGCTTGTGGATTACTGGGTCCAAGTATATTTTTTTCATAAAGTATGTTTATTATGTTGTCACTTAGTTCATCTGCAGCTTGCGGATGGTTGCCTTTTCCTTGCTCTTTTAGGACTTTTTGTTTTTAAGAATTGTTTAGAATTAGAAAGGGATTTGGTATAATTTCTGTCTTTCAGATATCTTTCTAGACTCTGAAGTTTTGATCTTATAGTGAGAGATTCATAATTGATTCCATCTGTTCTCTGCAGAGTCATGAAGTACTGCGATAAGATTGGGTCGAGTTCTTCTGATGCCATACATTCCATCAGTTGATAGATTTGTAACTCTTCACAAAGCTATTTATGGAAGTGAGACACATCTGATGCTGTTTTTTTTTTTCTGGTGTTGTCATTTTCAGTATTTTCAATGAATTGGCCTATTTCTGTATCATTTATTCATGGACATTTTGGTGGTAAAATGTCCATGTTATCAGTTTTAGGTAGAAGAAATGTTTGTTCAGACTTCCGGTGATGTCACGGAGATGAGAGCAGGCAACTGAGTGTAGCTCCTCACCCGCTTTGCCCAGAGAAGCAATTTAAACTTTAACATTTATGGTAAACAGGATCAGAAATGGCAACCACAGGGCGTGCAAAAGATAAACAAAGTAAGGAAAGATTGAAAAATTGCCATAATGCCCCAGATGATCGCGGATTGACACCAGCTCTCAAGAGGCCGAGCAGAAGCCCATCTCCGGCTAGCATGGCTGACACGGAGGAAGAGTCTGAACAACTGTCAAGATCTAGGTTTGAACAGCTATTTAGAGGAATTTGGGAGATGAGAGCAGAGACAAAACAAGAGTTCAGAAATTTAGACCAAAAATTATCCAAACTTGAAAAGCGAGTGAAAGAAGCGGAAGACCGGATAGCTCAAATGGAGGATAGCACGACACTAACTGGCCTGATATTACAAGCTTTGGTGCACAAACTGAAAGAATACATGAAAAGTGCATAGATCTTGAAAGCCACTCCAGACGAGAGAACATCAGACTTTATGGCCTCCCTGAAGGTACTGAGACAGGTCGAATGGCAGATTTTTTTAACAGACCTGCAGATGGATGTTCTAAACTTACCAACAGGCTATCAGCTAAATATTGAGAGAGCTCATAGAGCGTTGCAACCAAGACCTGCAGACGACAAAGCCAGACCAAGATCGATTATAATTAAATTCAACAGCTATAAAACGAGGGAGGATGTGCTGATAAGGGTTTGGAAACAGAAAGAGGTCACGTACTTAAATAACAGAGTGTTTTTGGACCATGACTTCCCTCAAGAAATCCAATGGCAATGCTCACAATACGCAAAAATAATAAGGGCTTTGAAAGTTGAGGGCATTCGCTTTCATACTCTCTATCCAGCTAGAATTAGCATTTTTTGGCCAGAAGGAATAAAAGTGCACGACTCAACGGAGGAGGCCAGGGAGGCATTGGCGGCAAAGGGCTTGGTGGAATCACAGGCCTTAGAAAATGGAAACTCAGGTTCCCAGAAGGCGATGGAGTACACTAGGGGTTGGGCGATTGCGACAGGGAGGAGGAAGAGAGGTTGTGACCTTGCTATGACATTGACTGCATCTCTACAAGCGATAAAAGTACTTTTACAAAAATTTCAGAATCAGCTTAAAGACTCTGTAAATGACTCTCAGGGATGATCGTGCTCAGTGGGACTTTCTGGTACTCTTCATGTTGGCTGTGTAAGACATCAGTAATCGCTAACATCAGCCTTGCTTTTCGGGCTGAAAGGGATTTAACTAGCATTGAGACCTGAAGTTAGGACTGAAGCTGCCTAGTAAGATCTGTTACTTCCAGATAGACAGTCTCGCCCCATCATTGTGAGATGAACAATTGCATGGGACTGATTTGTTGCTGTTTTTCCTTTTTTTTTTGTTTTTCTTTTGGGTTTTTGGTAGCGTACAGACCTAATGGATCTCAAACACAGTGACACAACCATATGCTACCAAAATATGGGTGCCTATAACTAAATGAACAGTTTCATGTTTTAATTTACTTGTAATTTCCTCTAAGAAAAGTGATATAAAGGCACAGGCTGAATTGTTTCGTTCTGGGCAGAGCGGGGAAGAGATCCGTGATGTCACAGCTTTCTGTCTTTGAGATATATGCTAATTAAAGTGTATATTTGGAGCCTGTCTAATAAATGTAAAGGCTCTCGAGGGGGATTACACATAGTGTGATAGTTCTCTTTAAACTCCTCGTACTAGTGATCCCAAAAAAGAGGGGTTACTGGTAACAGAAACCTTTTTAGGAGGAGGAGGTAAAGGTTTCCTCTGTTGGAAGTACTTGTTTTGGCTAAAAATAATAGCATATCAGTTTAAAATGTTAAGTAAGATGTTGCGATGTTTTAAGTTTTATAGATTGTTTGTAAAACGACCTTGGGGATTCTACTTTTGTGGAGGGGGATGATTGGGGACGAGGGGGACTGAAGGGTAATTGATGGGACAAAGGAAACGCAAACAACCCTCTGAGATAATAACTATTTGGCACCCTAAATGGATAATGTGGATGTAATCACTGTCTCTTTTAATGTCAATGGGTTAACACATCCCATTAAAAGAAGTAGAACAATGTCTTTTTTATGAAAGTCCCGGGCAGGCTTTATAATGCTTCAGGAAACTCACTTAAGTAAGGATGAGCATGAGAAATTAAAAAAATTTGGATATCAAACGTTAGTTCACTTCTCGTATAAGAAAGGCAGGAGAAGGGGTGTTGTGATTCTCATACCCAACGGTCACCCCTTGGAGGTGACTGACGCAATTAAAGACAAGGAGGGCTGCTGGGTTGGTTTAAAGGGCAAATACAATGGCACAATGATATCGTTGGTCTCAGTATATGCACCACCAGGCTCACAATTTATATTTTATAGAGACTTTTTACTGCGCATTTCAGATTGGGCAGAGGGTGCCCTTGTTATTGGGGGAGACCTGAACCTAAGGTTGAATGTTCATATGGATACATCAGGAGAAATCACTAGGCAGGAGAATGGAACAGCAAAAAAAGTGGTGGGGTTGAAGGGGGAATTAGGACTTGCTGACACCTGGAGGCAGAGGCACAAGGTAGTTAAGCAATTTTCACTTTATTCATCGGCACATAAAGTATATTCCAGGTTAGATTACTTATTAATGTCTATAGACAATATATCTATGTGCACCGATTCCTGGATAGGTGATATAGTTTTATCAGATCATGCCCCAGTTTATTTGAAGCAAAGACTAGGCCCTACAAAGCGTTCTGCATTTTGGCGACTGAACCTGTCCCTGATACGTGGTCAGGAAAATAAAGAAACGATAATTAAGGTAATAAAGCAAGCAGTCAGTGACAATGCAGATCTGGACATCACACCTGGGATTTTATGGGACACGGTGAAAGCAATAATAAGAGGAAAATTTATAGAGATTTTGTCTAGAAATAAGAGAGCGATGGAAGCAAAAAAAGAGAGACTACAGGAGCAAATAAGGACTCCTGAATTACAACAACAACAACAATTAAATGCAGATAGGGGAAAATTATTAAAGAGCTTAAAGAGGGAGTTGTTGGACCTTTTAGACTATCAAGTGGAGCAAAAGTTGCTCTATTTACACCAGAAATATTATGAGGGTGGCCCGAGGACTCTCAGGCTTTTAAAAGGTAGGCTTAGGCAATATAAAGCTAAGGCCAGTATCCCAAAAATATACGACACTAACACAAAAACATGGAAAAACAAAGTAGAGGAGATTGCTGAAACATTTAAAAACTATTATCAAACTCTATATAATAAGGGGGCCAGCCCTACACAGGAGGAAATAGAAGGGTAGTTGACACCTCTGGGCCTTCCAAAAATTCAAGTACAACATATAGAGAACCTACTTTCTCCATTTACACTGGGAGAGATACAGCTGGAAATCTCTCATTTAAAGACAGGTAAATGCCCAGGGACCAATGGACTCCCACACGAGTTCTATAAAAGTTTTAAGCCAGAAGTAGTGCCACTTCTCAGGGATGCTTGTAATGCCCTATGGAAGGAGGGAGGTAGAGGGCCCCCATCTTGGAGTCAGGCAGTTATTTCGGTATTGCCAAAGTCAGCTAGGGACCCTACCAGATGCTCCTCATATAGGCCGATTTCATTATTAAATACTGTTCATAAAATAATGATGGGGGCCCTTGCCCAAAGGTTGGAAAAATTCCTTCCAGACATTATACATCTAGACCAGACTGGTTTTGTTCCAGGGAGGCAGACCTCAGACAACGTAAGAAGGTCAGTGGACATCATTGAACATCTCCAATTAACAAGGACCCCAACATATGTGATGAGCTTAGATGCAGAAAAGGCATTCGACCAGGTTTCGTGGGACTTCCTTAGGGGTACCCTGGCTGACTTTGGCTTTCCAGCCCCTTTTGTTGACCTGATATTTAAGCTATATGAAAGTCCAATAGCCTATGTAAGATCCAATGGTTACATATCTGGATCTTTCCGTCTGGAAAGGGGTAATAGGCAGGGCTGCCCCCTGTCCCCCCTATTATTTGCTATGTATATCGAGCCTTTGGCTCAAAGTATAAGGGGGAATGTTCAGATTACTGGGGTGGAATTAGGAAATGCAACACACAAGCTGGAACTGTACGCCGACGACGTGTTACTGCATCTGACGAATCCGACAACGTCGCTGCCGAAGGTCTTTGAGCAGATCAGGATTTTCTCTGCCTTATCGGGATATGCTTTGAACTGGTCAAAGACAGAGGTCTTGGTCTTGTCGGACACAGTTGAGGAACAGATTAGGGCAGCATATCCAATGAGGTGGGACTGTGAGGTTATTAAATACTTGGGAGTCAAGCTGGGTAAATCTCCGGATACGCTTCTTGCAGACAATTATCCTTCCCTAATAAAACAGATAAGGGTGGATCTGCAAAGATGGGATAGTATTCCATTCCCTTTATATTCTAGGCTTCAAATAATTAAAACAAATGTTTTACCAAGAATGCTATACCTTTTCCACGCAGTCCCACGTAAGGTACCTCAGAGGGAGTTTGAGGTATGGCAAAGCTGGATAATGAACTTCATATGGGGGAATAAACACCCCAGAGTAACTAAAAGAGTGTTGTTCTTGCCAAAGCTGGAAGGGGGTAGAGCATGTCCACAAGTAAGTAGTTACTGGGTTGCTGCTCAAATGAAACAAGCTTTACTATGGGCCCACAGGAGATATAGAGCACACTGGCAACAAATTGAGCTGCACTTGGTGGGTAGGGAGCAGTTGTGCTCAAAAATGTTTGATTCCCAGGTAATACCTTGGACTATGTGACACTCCCTTCCACAGTAGAAGCAACCCTACATGGGTGGTATCAAGGCATAAAGAAAGGGTCCACAAGGAGAAACATGTGGAGGTATAAGTGGTTTGTCTTAGATAAGGCCTATTCTCCAAATAATTTCTCCAACTGGTATCAGAGACAGGCAGCTGCAGGCTTAGTCGCAAGTTGGCAATTACTGCAGGGTAGCACACTGTTATCTTTTGAGACGGCAAAGGGGCTGTTCAACTGGTCAGAACATGACTGGTTATATTACTACCAAATTAGAAATTATGTAAACAGAAAGTTGCAAGAGGACATTCAGCAGGAAGATCTCAGACCCTTCCCCTTGGCCTTTGAAAATATTTGGGAATCAACCCATGGTAAAGGGGCCATAACGATGCTTTATTGGAACCTGGTAGCAGATCAGAAGTATAGTATGCTCTCATTATAAAATAAATTGGAACAGGAGTTAGGTATACAACTAAATCAAAAAAATGGGGTATTATTTTTAGAAGTGGCTGGAGCACAACCCCATCCCCTATGTGGCAGGAATTCGCCTGGAAGATTAAAATTAGATATTTCTATACGTCAGGTAGACAGATGAGGATGGGCTCCAGAACCAATGCAATGTATTGGAGAGGATGTGGATGCCTCCAAGCAGAGATGTCACATATTTTCTGGTCTTGTTCGGGACTGGAAGTATATTGGGGCAATATTAAACAGCATTTAAAGGAAGTGTTTGGGCTGGTAACAGAGATAGAACTGGAGAACATTGTGTTAGGTTTATGTCCAGCAACAATTAAAGGAAAGGAAGGGCAGTATTTATGGGCAGTGATATGTATTGAGGCCCTGAAGGGCATAACAAAGAAATGGTTACAGCAGTCTCCGCCAGAGATAGGGGAATGGATGGGTATAATAAACCAAATACAAATCGTGGAAAAAGTTACTTTTACTGTAAATCGCAGTAATGAAGCATATATAAACAGATGGACTCACTGGGACTTATTTTATTTATTTATTTTATTTATTTAGACAGCAGTTTGGAAAACCTTGGAGCCATAGGCTCATTTACAAAGGTACCTTGTCACAGTAAGACAAATGAAAATACACAGTATAACAGTATAACACAGTATAACAGTAACTTAAGACATAGATACAAACAAGTTGGTACAGGTGGGATTGATGCAAACAATACCAGAGTTATGTTGTCCTTAGCAGCTTAGTAGTAAGCTTTGTCATAAGTATTGAGTACGGCTTTGACTAGTGGCAATTACAGCTTTGGGTGTTAACAAGGTGGTTCCGTAAGGAAGTTTTGAAGCACGATATAGTTGGAGCTTCGGAGATGGAGGGGGGCAGTGTGTTGAACCAGGAGGGGCCCTAAAGGAAGGCTCTAGGCTATGAGAGGTCCTAGCTCTAGGGATAACAAGAGAGGTTTTCCCAGAGGTCCGAGTATGAACTAGTCGGACAGAGCGGCGGATGGTGGTGGTCAATCCTGGCGGGGATAGCCCAAGGAGGGTCTTTTTTGTAAGGGTACAGGTCAGATATTTGAGGCGCTCATCAAGATCAAGTACCAGTGCTTTAGCGTACAGTAGACAGATGTGTGTTAGCCTAGGTGACCCAGTAATTAACCTGCAGGCCTTATTCAGAGTAGTGCGAATTTTATGGAGTGCAGTCTGATCAGCAGCACCATACACCGGCAGTCCATAGTCCACTAGGGACAGGCTAGAGGAGGTGACTGTAAGTCGAAGAGCCTCCGCGGGGAGGCAGTGTTTATACCAATGTAAGATGCCCAATCGGATATTACTGGCAGTGGCTAGGGCAGTGATGTGTCCATAGAAGGAGAGGGAGGGGTCAAAATGGATCCCTAGGTATTTATAGGAGCAAACTTGTTCGAGTGGGAAAGAGGACCCAGAATGAATGAGGAGTTTGAAGTTGCAGGACTTGTTTTGAGGATGAGTGAAGAACATGGTTTTGTTTTAAGATTTTTATCACCAATCTACGTTCCTCCAGCAGCCCTCGGCTCGGCGAAGGACTTCTGCAGCGAGTCCTGGAGGGCAATAGGGTTCGACTAGGGCAAAGATGACTGCATCATCAGTGTACAATAGAATGTTCCCGAGCAAGAGCGTGGAAGGGTGTTAAGGTAAAGGGAGAATAGTAGGGCCCAGAATGGAGCCCTGGGGAACCCCAGAAAAGATGGGACAGATGTCTGAGTAGGTCCCATTAATTTTACACGCCTAGAGCGGTCAGACAGATAACTGGTGCACCAGGAGAAGGATCCAGCAGCAAAACCAGAGAGACTAAGGGCATCAAGAAGGAGGGGGGAGACAGTGTCAAAAGCTTTAGAGAGGTCAATGAATACGCACCAGCCAGAGAACCAGTGTCTAGGAGGAATGGAGAAAGTTGGAGAACTCTAGGAGGGCTGTGTTGGTCCTGTGGCCGGCTCAGAAGCCATGCTCCTCAGGACATAGGACATAGTAGGTGGAGAGGTAGTCAGAGATTTGAGAGGCCACCACTTTTTCCAAGGCCTGGAGAGAGGAGAGAGAATGGAGATTGGCGATAGTTTCCAGCCACAGTCCTATCACCACCTTTAAAGATAGGGGTGACAGTGGTGACTTTCCAGGCAGTTGGAACCTTCCCCAGGCAAAGAGTGGTTGATGAGGCACGTGATCAGGGTAAGACTGTGTCTAAGACACAGCCGTGGATACACGGATTCAGGGGTGTCACTGCCCGCATTATTACCTTGAGGGCAGTGACAAGGTGCGCGCTAAGTTCTTGGGCTGAAACATGGTGGAGGAGAAAATAAGGGTGAGAGAGATTACGGCAGGTGCTGGGGAGGAGGTTCAAAAAATTTGTAGGGAGGATAGGGCTAAGGTCAGTGAATGAGGTGTTGAGGTGGTTGGCTATGAGGGCTGGGTCTGAGGAGATCACGCCATTAATGTTGATCTGGTGGGTGGGGAGTGCACTCCCATTTAAATGTTTAATGTTATCCAAGAAGGTTCTGGGGTTCCCCCATGAGGCAGTGAGTGAGGACCGATAGTGCTCAGACTTGGCCTTTCCTGATGGCCGAGTGCACTTGTTTGGGCAGCATATAACTGCCTGTCACTGGGCGACCAGTCTCAATGGCATGGTGCCATAGGTGTCCCTGTGTTTGAGTTGGTGGATCAAAGCTGGGGTTACCCAAGGGGCATTCTGCCTTTTAGAACGGCGGGTCGACATTGGGGCAAAGATATCACAGGCATTATTAAAAGTTCGGGTAAAGAAGGAGAGAGCTGTGTCTATGTCAGGAGTTGCCTGTATAGGAGACCAGTCAATTAGGGACAGAAGTTCCTTAAGTTTTATCAGTCCACCAGGTATTAGACGCCGCTGGCATGTGGTCTGTGCTATGGGTTTGGGGACTGAGGGTGACCAGTGGAATAGAATGGGGGAGTGATCGCTGAGAGAGTCTGGGAGGACTTGTACACTGGGGATCCAATTAGGGCGGTTGGTGAGTACCACATCAAGCAGGGTACTGGAGCCTCTCTTAGGGTTAGTCCTGGTAGGGTGGGTAACTAGTTGCGTTAGGTCTATTGCAGAAAAGGAGTCACGGGTAGAGGAAGAGGAGGGGCTGAGCCAGTTGACATTTAAGTCACCCACCAGAATTTGATCAGCGGAAGGAGGTAGTGAGGAAAGGTATTCTGTAAGAGAGGCAATGGCCTGTGTTTGGTCCCTGGGGGGCATGTATGCAGTAGTCAGATAAAGGGGTCCCTTTAAAGGGTCAGGGGTTCGTTTCAGCGTAAGTGCCTGGGCCCTGGAGTCAAGGATGGGAGCAGGCAGGGCTCGTATGAGGAGAGATTCCTTGACATAAATAGCGCAGCCACCGCCCCGTCTCCCAACACGGTCGGACCGGAAGAGGGTGAAACCAGGAAGGGAGACTAGGGAGTCAGGGGAGGATTTCGACAGCCAAGTCTCAACCAGAGAGATGACATCAGGGTTAATTGATGTGACCAGGCATTGTAGTGAGTCAAACTTTTTTAAGAGGCTACAGATATTCATGGAGACCATGCATAGGCCTGTGGTGTTAGTCGGGGAGCTCCTGGGAACCGGGCCAGGGTTTGGATGTATGTTCCCTGACAGGAGTAGTAACATGACTAGCACCCTGGCTGGGAGATGGTGAGAGGTTTTCCCACGATTGACATGGTGGGGGGAGGCTAAGGGAGCAGGGGGTGGGCAGGGTGGTACAGGAAGGGAAGGCAAGAATAAGAAGACACCCAGATGTGCCTGAGGTGAGGAGGAAGCTAGGGGGAGGGCAGGGAGGAGTGAGACACACAGAGGTCCCAAGGGGCAAGACAGCAGGTTCAGGAGCAAGGGGAGGGAGGGGTGCCAGGGCACAATGTGGAGTAGCAGATGGGTAAGTGGGCAAGTGCACTGCTAGTGGGGCTAGGCACAGGCAGAGCGTGAGGCAGGCCCAATACATTCTGGTGAGCAAGATCCAAGGGAAGTAGTACTGTACAGGTAGGAGTAGGAAGTAGCGAGGGAGCATAGGTCCCTCTAGTGGCCAGCAGGTATAACCTGCAAATGGGAAAGTGGGGAGATAGGTTCTGGGCAACAGGACGTGATGTCACCGGATGTGATGTCACGGGGTGGATCCTTAAATTGACAGCCGCCCCTGGGTGGGTGGGTGGTTGGGGCAGGCAGGGCAGATGGCGCGAAGTGTAGTCGGGCTAGCACCCCCCTGCAGGCGTCCAGACGAAGAGAAGAGGCTCTCTTTACCTCGAAAGTTATCAGGCTGGAAATTCGGCTTCTACAGCTCCTCAGGTGAGCTGCTTGTGTTGCTTGTTTGTCCAGAGTGCCTGCCACGGTTGGCAGTGAGCTTGGGGAGGGGGGCTGCTTCGAAAGTTATCAGGCTGGAAATTCGGCTTCTTCAGCTCCTCAGGTGAGCTGCTTGTGTTGCTTGTTTGTCCAGAGTGCCTGCTGCGGTCGGCAGTGAGCTTGGGGGAGGCTGCCTCGAAAGTTATCAGGCTGGAAATTCGGCTTCTCCAGCTCCTCAGGTGAGCTGCTTGTGTTGCTTGTTTGTCCAGAGTGCTTGCCGTGGTCAGCAGTGAGTTTGGGGGCTGCCTCGAAAGTTATCAGGCTGGAAATTCGGCTTCTTCAGCTCCTCAGGTGAGCTGCTTGTGTTGCTTGTTTGTCCAGAGTGCCTGCCGCGGGTCGGCAGTGAGCTTGGGGGGCTGCCTCGAAAGTTATCAGGCTGAAAATTCGGGCTTCTTCCAGTTCCTCAGGTGAGATGCTTGTGTTGTTTGTTTGTCCAGAGTGCCTGCTGTAGGCAATCTTATATAAAGAGAGACTACAGAATTGGATAAATGATTTAAAATACACGGCCCTCCCCTACCCCGCCCTCCCCTTCTCCCCGTCCCTCCTTCCCTCTCTTCTCCTTTTCACCTCCCCTTCCTTTATCTCTTCCTCTTCCCTCCCCCTGTTCAACCCTTTCCTATCCCCTTCTTTTCCTCCCCTCAATACTGGTCAATCTCCACTTTCCACAAAAGGTATTAGTCTTAATCAAATCTAATGGAATGCTAAAAGGTATCAGATGTTGCTTTTATTTATTTTCTACCTCCCCAAGGGTATAAATCTGTCTGTTTAAAAAACAATCTGAATCTGTTAGGATTAAACAATTTTAAATGTTAATTTCTTGGTTTAATAGGTATGAATCATAAAAATGGAACAGGTATAAGGTGTACATGAGACAATTCTGGTTGTTCTATAGTGGTAATAACTGCTTAATGGATTTTGAATAAGACAATGTATGTATGATACAACCTGAATGTGATAATGTATGCAAGCTATAACCTGAAGCTTTTATTGGAAAATACTCAATAAACTAAGTATAAAAAAAGAAGAAGAAATGTTTGTTCAGGATGTTGTGGTTCGAGTAATGGCTCACAGTTAGTTTCAGATTGTGAGCAACTGAGGAATATTTCTTCCTCTATGTTTATTGGCTGTTTGCTTTTTCTTAATATTAATTTGTTTATTCTTTCAGATTTTTTAGATGGTATGTAATTGCATATTTTAATTTGGTAACTCATTTTATGAATGTTATACTGATGTTTCTTTTTCTTTTTGCAGATGCTTCCTCTGGTTAGAAACGGCATTCTGAGGATCATGGAAAAATTCAACACTCATTTATTGTGTTCGGGTGTGTAACAGCTGTTTCAGTTTGTGGATTTCTTTTTCGAAAAGTAGTACAGGTATAGAGTATGTCTGAGTACTGGAGTATGACATCACCAGTGTTTCTTTATTCTATGGTGACATAGACTCTGTGGAAATATTTTAAAATAAACCCACAGGCCCAGATATTCAAAAGGACTGCGCATGGCACAACAGTGTTGCACCATGCACAACCCACTGATGTGCCCCGGTGCAATATTCAAAAGGGAATTGCGCCTGGCACAAATCCCGATGCGCCAGAGCGCATCAGTAATGTATGCAGGTGCAGGTAGGGGGGATGTGCCCGTGCATACTCTGCACATCCCAATATTCAGCCTGGGATGTGCTGAGCCATGCATGAGAAATCCCTACTTGCACCGCACAAAGTTGACCCCCCCAAAAAAAGGAGAAACAGCCGGCCACCCACAGGTGAGCTGCCATATTGCAGGGCACAACATGACAGCTGCCACCTGTGGGTGGCCACCCGAGCTCCAGCAGCACCTCCGTGGTGGTTGCCCCCCAATGCCCAATCGCTGGCATTGGTATGAAATAATAGAATCCTATATCCCTGGAGGTCCAGTGAACTACTGTCAGCCCGATTCCGGGCTTCAGTAAAATATAAGAATAATCTGATATCCCTGGTGGTTCAGTGGATTGCTGTCAGCCCGATCATGGGCATTTGTAAATTAAAAATACAATCCTATATCCCTGGTGATCCAGTGGACCGCTGTCAGCCCAATCGCGGGCATTTGTAAAATAAAAGAAGATTCCTTTTCTCTGGTGGTCCAGTGGACCTCTGTCAGCCCAATCGCGGGCTTTAAGTAAAATAAAAGAAGATTAATTTTCCCTGGTGGTCCAGTGGACCGCTGTCAGCCCGATCGCGGGCTTAAGTAAAATAAAAGAAGATTCCTTTTCCCTGGTGGTCCAGTGGACCGCTGTCAGCCCGATCGTGGGCTTAAGTAAAATAAAGGATGATTCCTTTTCCCTAGTGGTCCAGTGGACCACTGTCAGCCTGATGCAGAGCTTAAGTAAAATAAAAGAAGATTCCTTTTCCTGGTGGTCCAGTGGGCGGCTGTCCAGCCCGATCAGGGGCTTCAGTAAAATATAATGATTCCTATATCCCTGGTGGTCCAGGGGACCCCTTCCACCCGCCCACTGATCCACTGCCCTGCTCCCCGGTTAGCGGTGGGCAGCAGCACCACCACCTGCCACCCACGCGCTGACTGACACCGTCGGAATGGCTGTATGCTGATTGGTCCACAGGCGTGAGCCAATGGGTGTGCAGCCATACCCATACTACCATTCAGATATGTGGATGTATCCATTCACATATCTGGAATGTGTAGTACGGTATGGGCTGCACACTTATTTGCTCACGCTGGACTCAATAGGTGTACAGCCTCATCGACGGTGTCAGTCGGTGGGTGGCGGGCAGCAGGCGGGTGGGTGCTGTCACCCACTGCTGACCAGGGGGAGCAGGGTGGTGGGGATCCGTGAGCGGGTGGGGGGGGTCCACTGGACCAGCAGGGATATAGAAATCATTATACTTTTACTGAAGCCTGTGATCGGGTTGATAGCGGTCTACTGGAACACCAGGGAAAAGGAATTTTCTTTTATTTTACTTAGGCCCATGATTTGGGCTGACAGCAGTCCACTGGATCACCAGGGAAAAGGAATCTTCTTTTATTTTATAAATGCCCATGATCAGGCTGACAGCAGTCCACTGGACCAACAGGGATATAGGAGTCTTTTTTTATTTTACAAATGCCTGTGATCGGGCTGTGGGGAACACAGGGGGCACGCTACAGGGGGCATCGGTCCTTGACGACTGCTGCCTGGCAGGGCGCCAGGTGCAAGTCATCAGGGATCGGCACACCTGCATGCAAATGGGGCCATAATGAAATGCAAATGGCCCCACGTGCGCCTTGCATACATTATGGCTCCATTTGCATGTCAGTTTTTAAATATCATGGTTGCTGTGCCTTGTGCAATGGAACTTGCATTAGCGCATCCCCCTGCTCCACTCTGGCCACTTGCGCTGGCGCAGTGCCACTGCACCATGCGCACTGCGGGTGGCCAGGGTGCAATATTCAATGATGCTGAGACATGGCGCAGCTTCGTTGAATATCGCCCAGTCAACTCCCCTGACTTCTTTACAGGTTTTCTGTGTATCCTCCAGATTCATACCAGTCCCATGTGTTCTTATTTGAAATTGAAGAAAGCACCAATGGCAGCACACAGCACTGAAATGTCACCTGCAAACAGACAAAGAAGAAATTATTAATTCATTGGTGCGGCGGTTACTGTCTGTTATATCTGGCTTAAAATATACCAAACTAGTAGTAAGCCACACCAAGATCAATAACAAGTTTAGTGTGTGTGACATGCACTGGACCTATGTCTTAAGTTACATTCCAAGATGTCTTATCATGACCCAGATAAAACTTTGTTCAACCCCATGGCATGCTGAAGTAAGCCAGTGACTGATGTGCATGAAAAATATATTATCTGCCACCTACAAAAGGGGTCTGGGTGTACATCCCTTGGTGCATGTCAGGCATGGCTCTGTTTTTATGGGGGTGCACATTTGGGGTTCTATAACTTTGTAGGTAGCGAGAAGTGCATGGAATTTTTATTGATTTATTTATTTTTTTTTAATTCTTGGATTACAATTACCTATGAGTCAGAAGACTCTTTTACGCAGGTTCCACGTCATACAATGAGAAGTAACAATACAGGCAAACAAATTACTAAAAACATCATCATATGGATAAATACAATTTCAGTAGACATATTAGTGTACCATAGTCATACAGAACAAAGGCTACATGAGTAAACGGAGTAACAGAAACATATATTGCACATAATAGTTAAAAAAGATAATGTTACCCCATACAGGAATGGGAAACAGCTGGAGGCAGACAGACATTGCTTTGATGGTGTGAGCCAGTCCACCTAATAATAAGGCTTCATCCACGCAGTGTGGAGGGGGTGGGAGCTATCATAAATGGGATTGGAAGAGAGTTAGAGGGTATATAGGGGCTGGGGGGGGCAGTCACAGAGGCTGTAGGAGATGAGGTGCAAGCTCAAGAGTTGATTAAAGGGGCCCAACATGGGTGAGTCAACTGTGCCTGCTGGAAGACTGTTCAGCCAACTGGGAGCCCTATAACTAAAGGGCTGGTGGGCCTAGCTTGTGTGACAAAAGGGGACCTGGTATGCAAGATTTGGTCTATTTCTTGTGGTACGAGAGCAGGCAAACTGGGTTAGTAAGTGCTGGGATTTGGGGGGGTAAGGCCTAAGCTAATCTTTTCCCCATATAGGCAAGTTTCGTACTTTATCTTGTCACTAAGGTTGAGCCACTGAGTCATGCTGTAGAGGTCACATGTATGCGTCCTTTTAATACCTCTCAATAGCTGGGCAGATCAGCTGTTATATTATACACCCAGTACATATCATCTACTTTGTATGATTTATTCTGGCTTGAAAAAATGAAATACCTAAAAGAAGTGATGAAATAAGAGTGATATATGTACCTGAAACTGATATCCTATGGGTGGTTGCAGACAGTACTGCAGTCATCCTGTCTTCCAGTCTGTTACACTGTCTGAAACTGGAAGCCTGTAAAAAAAGCAAAACATTGACTGCATATGTTTCTCAAGTGCATCTCTAAAATGTTAAAGGAAGCATTCATACAGCTCAAGGAAATTCCGTAGTTTGACAAATTAGTACATACTCACTGTAAACTACAGATAATCAGAAGCGTGGTGGCTGTGGCTAGATGCAGGTTCCTTTAGGCAGATCCTGGTCACAGGAACACATTCTCTTTCACTGTCATAGTGACTGGTGGCTTTGGCTGGCTAGTGGTTACTTCTGGTCATGTGCACAGGAACCCACTGTCAGGTACCCAGACCCCCTCAAACATATAATAGCCGACCTGCTCCACTATTGAGGGGTATTAAAAATTCCATGTGCTTCCCTCCATCTACAAAGTTATAGCACCCCAATTGTGCACCCCCATAAAAACAGAGCCTTGCCTGACATGCCTCCAGTTATGTACCCCCAGCCCCCTTTTGTGATGTCAGACAATGAATACTGAGTGTGCATTCCATTAACCTGTATGAATGCAAAATTTCTGTGGCTTTTAGTACTATTTAGAGATGCCATGTATAAAAATAAAAGAAGCCACTGCAGTAACAGTTACTGTTTACTGGAGTGGTTGCTTTCATTTTTCCAGGTGGCAACTCTAAATAGTACTAAAAGTCGTTGAAAACATGGCACCAGTACAGACCTATGGAGCACACACACAGCCTTCTTTTCCTGATGTCACAAAAGGGGTCTAGGGATAAATCCCTGGGTGCATGTCAGGCATGGCTCTGTTTTTATGGGGGTGCACATTCAGGGTACTATAACTTTGTAGATAGAGATAAGTGCATGGAATTTTTAATACCCCTTAAAAGTGGGGCAGCTCAGCTATTATATATGTATGAGGGGGGCTGGGTACCTGACAGTGGGTACCTGCTTTTTAAGTGGAATCAGAAGATATACCAAGGGGAAGGTAACATGCAATGATTGTGATGGGATGTTATTTGTACAAATCTAAATTATGGAATGAGACAGTTAAGAACACTGGTTTTATTTTATGAAAACCAATAAATGTGCCATTAATAAAATGTGAAAGCCTTTCAAACTGTTAACTTAAATACCAGCAACATCCACCTCATCCTCATCAAACAGGAAGCTGCCCTCACAGTCATCAAGGTTGGAATTGTGCCCACTAGGGAATTCTTTGTTCATGATTGCATCATCATCCTCAGTGGTCACCCATGTGACACTGCCACCAGGATGGTCTGCTTCCCCACATCATCAGTACAACCATCATCATGATGGGATATGAACACAGATATGGTAGTTTGAGGTGGTATGTGACCTTCATTCATTTTTATGGCAGTGGGCAGGGCCTACCACCATCTTGCTATCTGTAGCTGGAAAATGGAGTATCGTGGAACACGTGTTTTGGACTTTTCAATGTATTCTTCCATGCCAACTGAAATAAAATATTTCCTTCTTTCTGTTAAGAATGTTGGGGACATATCTCCAAGCTGCTTAACAGATGCCATTAGAAAACTGAAACATCTTGTTAAATATTTGTTAAATATTGGTTGCCTATTAAACTGGAGATTTGTTTAGCCCCTTCGGAATGCAACAACTTGCACATCTAAAAACTTAGCATTTAAACAGCTTCTTTCTACTAATTTCACTTGGGAATGTATTGTCTTTCAAGAGAGATTCATACCTCATAAATGTCGTCCCTTTCCCAGCAAATCTATAATTTACACAGTTTTTTTACACTCTAAAGACACTATCTGATAATCACTGTCTTAGACATATGCCAGTTCTTCAGTGAACGACCCATACTAAACATGTAGCAATCAGCAGGTAGTTTCTACTATGCTTTTTGGGGAAAAAATATATTGTCCTACAGCAAAAACACACACACTCACACACTGTACACACCATCCTCATGGCCACAAAATTCAAAATAAATACTGCATTCTAATATGTTATAAAACAAGAAACTGTTTATGTAAGTGAACATAGTGAAGTTCAGTTTAGAGAAGAATTCCTTTAAATATTTCATATCCTATATTTTGTATCCTGGATAGCACACGGTAGATGCTGCATCTCATTGTCATAGGGATCTTCATTTACACATTTTTGTACTGTATTTACTCAAGCTGTCCCAGACTTGATGTAATATCTTGTTTTCAGTGGGGTCATGATTTTACCATTTTGATAATGTATTTCTTCAGGGTAGCCTAGTCAAGGGCCCCCATATTCAAAGGAGATGAGCAGTGCATCCCAGTGGAATGTGTGGGATGCGCCGGCCACAAGGGAAAGGGCCAGGGTGCACACAAATAGTATGCCATGTAAGTTGAGAGTTTGTTCCCATATATATGCTGTTCTGCAGCATACTCAGTGGGAATGCACCCCTCGCAGTCCAGAGCAGTGCGGCACACAGTTAGACCATGAATAGCTGACCTAATCTTCCCAGCCACCCACCCACAGGCAGGCGGCAGAAGAGCACCCAGGTGCATAGCAGCTGGCAGCCCTGGTGGACTAGAGTTACTCCCTCCCATCCCCGATCAATCCAACTTCATCCCCGAAGAGCTCCATAGTGTAGGGACCCCTGGACCCAATCGCACCAGAGGAAACCACAGTCCATATCCATAGCATAGAGCACCCCCACCCACTGCCTTGGCATGTAGACATCCCCCAATCCCCCCATACCCAACCTGTTGTGGAGACTGGCACTGCCCTCCACACCCTGCCATGGCCAGTTGCCACCTGCCCTGGACCTGGGCCAGGGTCCTGCACTCCGGAATGACCCAAGTGGCTGTACCATGCACTGGGGCACTATGCAAGCTGTGAACTCACCAGTATATGCAACCATGTGTATGTCCCTGGCAAACCATAAGAGAGAATTGACATACCTCCAATACATGTTTTGTTGATGCTGTATCTTCCTGCTGTCATACACCGCTACATGCCCAAACTCTCCCCAGTTCCCCTGTGTAAAATGCCACCCTCTGAACTGCTGGGGAATCCTGGATGCCATGGAGTGTGGTATCCTGCAATGCTATTTGCAGTGTAAGCTCTAGACTATGGATAGTGCATCCACGGTTCCCCGATTGTACAAACAAATGGGAGGTCAACTGTAACATGCCTGTTCCAAGACCTGTGTCAGTGGGTATAGCATCAGCTATCACCCACACTGTGCACTGCAACGGCACTAGGATGATGGATCCAGATGTGAGCATCTGAGGTGTATGGCCACTGGACATTATTGCCCACACACAGCTCATCCCTATGTATGACACATTCCAGCATCCTACGGCCAGTGCTCTGCCACCTGAAAATAAAATGCCACATCTCCTGTAAACTATCCAGGCTAAATATATAGCAATCAGCAGGCATATTCTAGGAAAATACATTCTAAAAATGTGTAAAAGGAAGATCACATTGAAACTGCCTCTCAGCAGATCTGTATTGTGCAAATTCATTAGAAATAATGGGTAAAAGCATCTCAAAAGCTCTTCACAGCCACAGTGACTCTTACTAGAGATTGTTATGAATGTCAGCATGTTGACATTTGTCGATAAGAAGCAGGTACGACGGTCACAAACTATTGCCCCTGCAGAACTGAATACCCTATCCACACTTACACTGGAAGGTGGCCTGGTCAGGTACTTCAGTGCCACTGAAGTCAGTCTTGGACATTCACTCCTTTCTTCTCCAATATAGCAGTGGATCATCAGTTACTGACAGATGCCTTTTTTCAGTCAAATATGAGTCAATCATTCTCTGTGCTGCATGCAGTCCTGTTAATGTCTCATCATCCTGTTCACTGGATTCATCGATGTCACAGATTCCAACTTGGGACAAGGGACCCCAAAGTGGGTAAATGGCAACTGGTTTTGCAGACATCTCAATTGGACCTGCAGCTGCCTTACTGGATGTGCTTAGTAGTCCACAATGACCTTCAGCCTTGTTATGCTGTGGTTTGCTGAACTTGGCATGTTAATTCTGTGCCCCATGAACCAATTGCACCAGTTGTCCACTAAGATGTTTAACCTGTTCAGACCCTCCCTCCAGTAAGGATGCAATTCAACGTTTGTATTGTGGGTCCAGCATTGTTGCTATTCTAAATTCAGCACTTTGCAGAATACTTGCGATGTGGCGATTGTGGTCCAATACTGTCAGCATGTGTTTAAGTAATGCACTGTTTGAACAATCTCTGGACACATCAAGGCTATGCTGCAGATTTAACAAAGTCTGTCTTATCACCCACAGCAGAGGAATGGTTTGGCTTATGGAGGCAGTGTCGCCACTCACTACCTGTGTGACATGTTCAAAGGGCCTCACAATTGATATCACCAGATCCACGATGCACCACTGTTCTGTTGTCATAGACATCGAGGCCCTGGAAATGTCACAGCTAGTGTACATGACTAGGTATTCTGAGATGGCTTTGTACCGTTCATACAACCTCTGTGCCGTGTAAAGAGTTGAGTTCCAGCATGTGTCAACTTCCAGCTTGAGACAGTGCTGAGGGAGGCTGTTTTGAATCTGCAGCTGGCCTTTCCAGAGCATGAAAAGTGTGCACAGATGTGGCATGCAACTGTCAACATTTCCTTGATGTCAAGGTGCTGCAAAAACTCCTGGACCATGAGATTTAAACAGTGGGCCATGTATGGATCCAAAACAAAGCCACCATTGATGATACATTTCACCATGTTTGAGCCTTTGTCACTGGCTATAAAGCCAGCTTTCAGGGACAGGGGTTTCAGCCATTAATCAATTTCAGTCAGTAGCAAGTCAAGGATGTGTTCACCAGTATGGTAACTGGACACACTAAGCACTGCAAGTGTTGCATGCTGTAGAATTCCAGGAAGGTTGCTACCACAACACCCTGCCTTACTACACTGATTTCCAATACTGCCAGCACATCAACCCCTGGTACCTGCACCCAGTGCTGTAATACACAAATATGAACTGCCTGCCATTTTGCCACTTGTCCGTATATCCATACTTAGTGGATAAATGGTAAGGCAGAATGTTGAAGGGCATGTCTTACAGACTCTGTCACAGTTCGGTATAACTCAGGGACAGCAGGGGTGGAAACGTATGTCCTGTATGTGACTTTCCATTTGGGACAATCGTGTGCTGCAAAATTCCAGAATCCAGAATTCACCACAAAGAAGGGCAACAGGTCAATTGACATTTCTATAACAGAAGCATTCAGTTCATGTGACACCGCATGATTGGGTGGGTATTTCATGTTCCAGGCAAAAAGACTCTGCAACATGGGCTGAGATGTTACCCGTTTTGCATGTGGTGTGCCAAATGGCTCTGCTTTGTTAATGGCCATGGGTGGGGTGCCTTTGCCATGTGATGAAGAGGGGTGCACAGGTGTCACTGACAAGTCCACAAACAATATTATTTTACTTGTTTTTAAGCACAGGGGTTGATGTTGGACTACAAATACTGCTGCATGGACCACCACCACTGCTGCTACTTCTCTTACCACCACTTGACAACAATTCAAAATCATCATCCTCCTCATGCCCATAGTAATCATAAGGTGTTATTTCACCACTACTGCAGACAGGACTACTTGGGCTACTTACAGTCATGGAAGGGGATACCATAGTCAGTAAGGTGGATGAGGGAGAATGCCCCACTATGGCATTATCTCCCTTCTGGTGCCAAGTTCACAGTGTCAAGTGCCTGTTCTTCAAATGTGTATGCTGGCCCCCAATGCCCAGATGACTACCCATTTTACCATGTGTGACACGCGCTTGGCAAAGCTGGCAGATTGCCACTGCTTGATCACTTGGATCTTGTACAAAAAAAATCCCAAATGAGAGATTTTGATCTTCTGTTTTTAGTTTTCACAGGTCCCTGATGCTGCAGACTGGACACCATTTTTTTTAAACAATAACATGGGGGATGTACTATAGTATATGCCGCTTGTAACAGACTAGTTTGACATTATGTTCATTATCCGTTACAAGTGGCGTCCACTACATCCTTTCCAATTTTTTTCCCCTGTGTAATATGGTACTGTACACTAGAGGCATGCACACAGAACAGTATTGTACTGTACTTGGGTCTGCTTTCACGATTACAGCTCTTTTGTGAATATTTTCAAGACAACCTTTGTTAGAGATACAGGAAAGTAAATGAAAAAACCAGAATTTAAACTCTGCACTCCTTATTGCTCTGTGATGCATTTGTACTGTATGTAGCTTTAAATTCTTTCTGGGGTGCAGGTAATCCTCCATCAAGCTGCGAGCTGCTCCCAGTGAGGGATGATGTTGCACATCTTTGGGGGTTCACTGTGGGGATTCATTATGCCAGTCAGTCTTTCCGGACTTCATCAGCTCCGGTCAAGTGAAATTTTTGTCTGCTTCTTTCTTTGGTAAGTGCATCCTCAACCAGTCCTACTACCACTTCAGAGCATAGCACGGAGTGGCATGACAACTGATAGAAATTACAATTTGCCACACGGCCATTAACAGGTGTGTGAGATTGTGTGGGTAATGATGGACCAGTGAGGAAAAATAGCAGCAAAAATTAAAATATTTATTTTATACAATTATAAAATGACAAAATGAAAGAGAAGCAAAATAAAGTAAAACAGTACAGCTAGAAGCAGCTACTTTTCTACAGGATGTTGATAGCTTCACATCCTCCTACGCACTGACTAACTTTTCAAGGTGAACAAGCTATATACTGCTCAGGGACATGTGACACTCTAACTCCACCCCTGAGTCTTTATTTTAAACATTATACCTTTAAATACTGTAACAATATTTTTTATTTACAATGTTTAAACATCTCTAAATCAATCTAACAACATAAATGCAGTTTCATAAATGATTACTCTCTTTTAGGGTTTTTTTAACATCCAGACTGGCATCAGGATGCACCACCCCTCCTAGCTGTAGCATAAAAATAGCTAGGATTTGGCCAGCTGGCTCTTAGGGGAACTGCTTCAGCTGGAGGAGGAGCTCTAATGGTGCTCTGGGATGTCTTTTGCAACAGAGAAAACCTTTGTTTTGCAGGAGTTCTTAAAACAGTCAAAAACCTCCTTGTTCCACCTCTGGAGGGTATGTATAGCATATCCTGCTTGTTTTTGTAACACACTCATTAGTGTAGGAAGCGCTGATGAGTAAAACTCCTTCACAATAGTGTGAACATTCATGCGGTAATTATTTTACCGGTGCTCACACTATTGCATTGCGCTACAAAAGTTCTTGGTGCTTTAGCCCTTTAATATAAGTCATAAGCATAGCAGGGATAAATGAAAATGACCCAGAGGTACTTCAATTATTTCTGAAGCTGCAAGCAAGCCCTCAGAAGAACAGCGGAGCACAACAGGGATTTCTCAGGGCATTTAACACAGCCCCCTGACAATTTTAACTACAGAGGCTTTCTTCACTGAACCCTCTAACAAATGGGTAAAAAGCAAATACTTCAGAACATAGGGAGCCTGCGAACCCTTTTAACTTTCAGATTATAAATTGCCTAGATATATATCCATACTTATTACACTAAGGGGAGTTCATACAGGCTCTAGACATACAGACTGTATTCAAAACATAGTAGCAGTCCTGCCGTCATGACTATAGTTACAGGGTTTGCTTTGTAGGTATAAAAGTGTCCCTAGGATGTACAGAAAAAGGAGAGATAGACATATGGACACACACAGATAACCCAAACATATAAACAAAGTGGGTGGCCAGCGCAATAAGTAAACATAGAACAATATAAATATGACACCGACAATGAAAATAGTACATTCTGGACCTTATTTCAAAAGAGGGGGTTACCTTATCCTATCACAAGGTGGCATAAACAATTGAATTCACATTGCTCTCTCTGCTCTATGCACATATATATGCTGTGTTAGAATGCAACTGGTGGTGATAGAAAGTGGATGTTAAATGTGGAATCCAAGGTCCATTTTAATTGCAATTTTTAACATTAACCTCCCATATAAATGTCATTCAGCAAACGGAAATTGTCTGTTACAACCAGCTGTCCACTACAAGCATGTATGGTACATTTGATACATACTGTACTGCATGATTTCTGTTGCTGGCCACACTTGGGCTCTACTGGCCTATAACTATCTATGATGACTACTACTGGGTCATCATCATCAACAGAAACCACATCACAGATTAGAAGAGGGGGTGATTTAATAATGACAGATTGAGACTGTTTACACACAGCTACCTTTAATTTATTTTTCTCTGGTTCCCAACTGGGGGTCACTAAAATCATCATCATATTCCTCATTTGCATCCAAGTATCAGCTTGGATGCTGTGCTGTGGAGAACAAGTACCTACCACGGCATCATTATGATCATACAATATTTTTTCTACAACATTTGAAGGGTTGGATGGCACAGGCATAACCTCATCAACAGCACTGGAAACATGAGATTGCAATGACTCATCATCAGCATCAGAATCATGTTCAACCAATGAAGGGATGGGGATGGTGATGTCGGGGAGTGTGACATCTACTACACTCTGACTCATGGTCACAGCTTTAGACCCTACAATATTTGGGAAACTGGTTAACTTGTTGTCACTGGTTGAACTTGGGGCAATACTCATGCCATCAGCAATTTCACTGCCACCAGCAGGGACGACAGCATCTCCAACCATGACTGAAGCTACTGATTGTGCTGTGAAAAACATAGTCATAGAAATCCCTTTACTGGCATCAACCATGCACTGCTGCATACTACTACAACACCAACAGCCACTCTTGCCAATGGCAGCAGTTCCATGGCCAGAAGCATCTCAGCATGCACATCTCTTTGCTGGCATTTTTTGGGATTACACAGAAAATTCACAACAAATTGAGATTTCTGAAATTTGGGGTGGCTGGGAAGCCAAAAAACAACTGTGGCTCACAGATGCTGATTGGGCACTAAACAGATGCAAATGCACAGATGGAGATTGCACACTATAAAGAGATGCAGTTGTACCGGCACAAAAACACCTTAACCAGTGTTCAGACAAATCAAAAATGTTAAAAAATTAATTATACCTTTTGGTGGTTGAAGGGGGGGGCACGGCAGTAGCAGTTCACTATCTAGATAGAAGGAAGCAGTAAAAAAATACTGCAGATGGATAACCAATTCTGAGTGCAGCAATTACTGTGTGTCACAATAAAATGTGTCTGACTTGATGGCATGCACACACATAATGTGCAGAAAATTTAACAGTGCAGTACATGATATAACCAGATCTTTTAAACAGAATGAAAATATGCACTGCACCACAACAAACAGAAAATAATTGTCAAAAATTACTTGAAATATTACTGTATGTACATAAATGCACAAATACTGACACACACTAGTGCAAAACAATTAGAAAGACTGTTTTTCTCATGTGAATCTCACTCCACCACAGATACGCTCCTCCCCTGAAGCACACTTCAACAGTGTCTGTCACAGTACACAGCCTGAATGTTCTAAATTAACTTTTAAAATGCACAAAAATCAATCAACACTCAATGATCAAAGCACAGGATGGTTTCCTACAGTCGATGGACTAAATTTGGACCAAAATAATTTGATCAAAAAATATTTTTTTTAAGTTTTTTCGATGGTGTGATTCTCAGAGCTCTGAGACCAAACTGTCTCTAGTTTTGCACTACACACACTATGCAGAACTGAGGCTGTGCAAGACAATATAGAGCCCATGTGACTTGTCATCCCATGAATCCATGCAAAATTTGCCTCACATAGCAATAAACAGCTGAAGCAAAGTGAAGTTCATTCAAATCAAATGTCACTTCATGTTAAAGTTAAGGGTAAGGCAGTAAACCAAGGAGAAGTAGTGTGAAGTCCATTGAACCAATGAACTTCGCATTTCTAATTTTGAGGTGGAGCAATTCACATCATGTTGCATAGCACTATGTGGATTGAGGAACAATACACAAAGTGCTCCGTGTAGTGAAGCGGGAGCACTTTGTTTGCCTCTAGTATGCAGTGCCTGCCTCAGAGAGTCAAGTTTCATCCTCACCACATCCTCAAACCTGCTAGTCCAGCAGAACCTACACCTTCATCTTCTAACACAGCAGAATCCTGCTCTTTTAAAGGGAGTTGGCTAAGACCCTGGCTGCCATACACATACAGACATTACAAACTCCACTTACTTGAGGATACACCTAGAATAAAAATGTAGGGCTTTTTAGTTTGAATGGGCAAAGGGATGTTAGAAACAAAAATAAGGCAGGGCTACTCATTCTGGGACACAGTTCCTGCACAATGTAAAATAATATAAAATTAATCATGCATGCTACTAATACATTGCAGGAGCACAATGGTACTAAATTTATATTTAAAAAAAAAACATGCTGCTAATGTAAGCAGGTGTGCTCAGAGCATGGAGCACAGCCATATCCTTAAAACTACCCATGCTTCCCTACCTCTATCCACCAACAGATTCTGAAGGCATCTCCACATGCATGATGTATGTGGACTACACTTTATTGGTTCGATGCACGCTGACAGCTTGGGGACAAGAGGCTGGCAGCAAAAGGCCAGGCTGGGGGGAGAGAGAGAGAGAGAGAGATCACTACAGTCACTGAATGCAGCTCAGCCAAGCACTCCACCATTAGATAAGGCCATTCAATATACAAACAAACTTAGTAGTGCAAATCAGCACCATTACCTCACTCCTCCTTGTATAATAAAGCCAAGCTGCTGGTTATTAATTCAGATTGTTTTGTTGGCTTGGCAGACACCAACCATCTAACTCACCCAGTCCCAGATGAGTCCTGAAAAGTTACAAATTGTTGGGAGAGAATTAATCCACTGTACTAGCAGAGCTGCACCTCCCAGCCCCAGTCAAGCAAACAGAGCAGCTGTTTTTCTGGGGATTTGGATTTGGGGAATGAATGAATGCTTCCTGTGCCAGCAGCCACCCGTATGGTGGTGAGACTGGAGAGCTGACTGGGTTTGCTCATTGCCCATGCCAGAAACAAAACAGGCCCACTGCCGCAGATCAAAAAAATAAAAGTCAGCTTGAACTGGAATTGATTGAAGCCTGGAGTCTATGCCAATCACCGCCTCGCACCAGAAAAACAATAAAATGGGGCAGCCAGACCAAACAAAGTCACCTGTCCTTCTCCTTGAAGCCTCTGACTTCTTGGTGGTTCCACTCAAAATTGACAAAAAGAATGCTGGTCAACTATCCACTCAAAACCTCACTGCCTCGATGCTTTCTTGACCACAAGACATTGTGGTGCATGGTGGGCATGCATGGTAGGTGGTGATGACACAACACATGCACAGACTGCATGATGTTCCATTCCCTCAATCCCTCCATGACAAGTGTGTCAAAATCAGTGGCTGATGACTTGGCGGGATGAGATTTGGGAGATGGCTAGATCGGAGTCCTGGGAAGTTGGCAGTAAATGTGCATGCACAGACTCTGAGAAGTGTATTCAAATTAAAAAAACCAAAAACAACATCAAAGAGTTTCAAAAGTATGGTACTGCAGTCCTGCTTTAAAGTACTTGTTTTTACCTGTGCATTGAATGGATTCAATACACAGGTAATAACCAATCAGAATGGAGGAATTCCCCTGTCCATTTTACGAGGGGGAAAGTAAACAGAGAATATAACCACTTGCACTTGCTTCTAAGAGGCAGCGGCTAAGTGGTACAGTAAAGTGGAGCGAGGAGTCTGACCAGAGTGTGGCAGGCTCTATAGTTGGACTGTTCTCCCATTCCTTACTGTGAGTTTCCATCTGACTAGTGAAGATACTGCTGCTGCTACTGAGTGAATAATGTCTTACAGGTCTGTCTGTGTTTATGATTATATCTCCCTCCGCCCTCCCAATTGAGTGACTGAGTTCTGTGTCCGTATTGAATTTATTTGCCTACATGCTGAATTGTCCCTGGATCATACTGTGGACTAAATATCTTCCTGGGACTGTGTTTAGTGCCTGCACCTATAAGTAACTGCTGCATGTTGCTTAAGATCATCGGAGCATGGTGGTGTACTACACGAACTTGGTTACAAGGCAACAGTACCCTGTCTCAAGCCGCTTGCTGCTTTATTCGGCACACCTGAATGTGATTTGTACTTTGACTCCACATTATTCCCGTTGGTGGCAGCTTCGGGAGGTAGAGGAGGAGCTACTTCAACATTTAAAGGTCTGCATTTCCATCCAGTGGCAGCATCTAAATGCCAGCGGCTAAGTGGGATGGTAAAGTGGAGCAAGGAGTTTGACCGGAGTCAGACTGGGGGCTGATCGGGTCATAGAATACTGCAGATTTGATTCTTGGGACATTAATATCTGCATTTATTGTAGTGTTCCTTGTTTATTATGGCTAACAGAGGGATTTTATTAGGTGCAGCATATATATATTGTGTGTGATATGCACTGATGGTATGCTTCACCATGTATTAAAAAATGATTTTAGAATTCAGGAAGATAAACAAGCTAGTGTATCTGGGAACCAACCATTTGAATTTGTTTTTAATTATAGCATGATGTTTGGGGTTAGTGGTAAATATATGAGTTACAATGTGGGTATTCTATTAGAAAACAGAAGGTAAAAACATATGTTGCTCATACATATGTAAAAATTTGGTTCCATTGTTTGGTTTCAAAATCGAAATTTGGTTCCATTGTTTACGGTCTGTTGAGTCGGTCTGTTAATGTTGAAATACATCCTGGCCCTAATGTAAATATGGCTGATAGTGATTATTTCATGCAATTCTCTCAAGGTTTCAAAATTATGCACATTAATGCTCAAAGTATACTATCTAAATTCCATGAGGTGGAATCGTGGATTAGGTTATACAATCCTGACATTGTAGCATTGAGCAAAACTTGGTTGAATTCCACTGTTTCAAACTTTGAAATTTCTGTTCCTGCTTATAAAGTGTTTAGAAATGATCGTATTAGTGGTAGGGGGGAGGGGTTATGTTTTATGTTAAGGACAACTTAGTGGTAGAAGAGCATAGTATTTTTAAGGATACTTTAAACTATTGTGAGCATATTAACATTCAGCTGACATTGGGTTCTACTAAAAAAATTACAATTTGCTGTGTATACCTTCCACCTAATGGTAATAAATTTGGTCTCCAAGAACTAATAGATAAGTTAGATAATAGGGCTTTTGGAGATCATATAATCTAATGGGATTTTAATTTAAATTGGATTGGCCCTGAGGTTTCCAAATTTAAAGCTGTTTTGTTTCAGTTTGGTTTACAACAATTGGTCACTTTACCCACTCGACACAATAATGAATCCAATAACCACATACTATTGGATTGGATTTTATCCAATAAGCCTAGTAATATGATGAAGTGTGGTCTGATTTCTGATGCCTTAAGCGACCATCACCCTTTGTTTTACATATGGAATCATGGTGGATTGAAGAAATCTAAGCCAATCATAAGAATTTCAAGATCTTTCACTAGGTTTGATTTACATACTTTTTGTTTACAGTTGAGTAATGTAGATTGGTCTTATTTTTATTCCATTCCTGATGTTAATTTTGCCCTGGATTTTTCTATCCCTGAGTATACACGTGTTTTGGATCAATTTGCTCCATATTTTAAAAGAAGGGTTCGTTGGAAGCATCTTGGGTGGTTAACACCTTCTTTAATTAAACTTATGAGACACCGGGACAAGGCATGGAAAAAATATAAAAGTAGAAATTCTGTGTTCTAGCTATTAGATTAACAGAGCCCTATGGAATCAATGTAAAGCTCAAATAAAAAAAGCTAAAATAGAATTCATTGAACAAAAACAATGTGCAGGTTTATCTAATACTAAAACTTTTTGTAAAACAATTAATACTCTTCTAAAACCCAATGTTAATCAATTGAGTACTATGAAATTGAATGATGATTTGTTGACCTGTCCTGTTGAAATAGCCAATGAGTTTAACAAAAGATTTACTGTTCCTGTTTATTCCTCTAGTGACCAGCAAGATGTGAATCACCAAGGACCTATTACTGATTCAATTAACATTCGTAAATTCTATTTAAAGACTACTACTCCTAAAGCAGTTGGGAAGTTGTTGACACAAATCAAAAGGGATAGTTCAGTGGGCTCTGATGGTTTGTGTCCTGGCCTGCTGAAAGATGCTGCTTCAGTTTTAGCATACCCAGTTAGTATTATTTTCAATTTGTCTTTTTCAACAGGCCTTGTACCTGATATTTGGAAACATTCCTTGGTGACTCCCATTTATAAGTCCGGTTCACATCAGGAGTTTGGAAACTATAGGCCAATCTCAATCTTATCTGTCCTGGCTAAAGTGCAAGAAAAGATAGTTTATAACCAATTGACTGAATATATAGATTAATTAGGCATGTTGTCCCAGAACCAGCATGGTTTCCATTAAGGTAGAAGCACTGAGACTGCCTTGGTTGAGTTCACAAACACGGTCCTGGATGGTATGGATAAAGGTTGTTTGACTGGGGCGGTGTTCATGGACTTGACCAAGGCATTCTACTTGGTAAACCATCAATTATTAATTTCTAGGCTGGGGTCTTTGGGAGCAGGACAGTCCTTATTGGCTTGGATTGGGGACTATTTAAAGGATCGGTCACAAAGGGTTCAATTTGGAGGTGCTATTTCTGAATCTGCAATGGTCAAGTGTGGGGTCTCTCAGGGCTCCATAGTAGGACCACTTTTGTTTTCTTTATTTTTTGATCAGCAAGTGAAAGTAATCAACAATGCTTTTCTAACTCTTTATGCAGATGATGCAGTAATATATATGCAAGGCCCCTCTGTTGGTGACTTAAGTGATTCCCTAACAAAAGAAATGTCCAGCTTTCAATTGTCCCTTATTTTTAGCAGAATGGTCCTAAATAAAGTAAGAACAAAAGTAATGATTTTTGGAACCATGACAAAATTAAGAACTGTAGGTCATTGCCTGCAGGTTAAATCCCTTTATGGATTTTTATTTGAGCAAGTGGATACATTTCAATATCTCTGGGTCTTATTAGATTCTAATTTAAGTTATGAACCTCATTTTATGAGGGTAACCCCCAGAATTCACTGTAGAATGGCCCTGTTATTTAGAATGTGTTTCCTTCGTATTAGGGAATCTAGGTTAGCTATTTCTAATCATTGTTTGGCTCCTATTGTAAAATATGCTGCTATCATAACCGATACTGCCTCAGCTACAATAATTTCTAAAAAATCTATTTTATTGCAATTGATTGCTAAATTCACTTTAAACTTTCATAAACTGTCCCATCATTGTGAAATTTTGAAAGAGATAAGTTAGCTTCCAGTTCTGTTGAACTTTCACTTTTGTACAGCTAAATTTATATATAGAATTATTAATTCTGGAGTCCCACAAAAACTTTGCAATTTGTTGAGGCCTTATGATGAGGGTTATTTTCCAGACACAGGACAGATGGTTTGGTTTATAAAATACCTTTTTTAAGATCTAAATGTGGACAGAGGGCCTTTGCTTATATTGCTCCATCCATCTGGAATGAAATTTCATGTGATATAAGGCAGCTGCATTCTGCTAAAGCATTTTTCAAATTAATTAAGGAGTTTTTTGAACTACATTTTAACTGTAATTGTTTTATATGATTATTTATCTTTTGTAACAAAGACATTTTTTAGTCTGATACATTTGTACTGGATTTATTTTTTCTTTTTGTATGTATGTTCTTTTATGTGGGTCGCACCTATAAAAGGAATTAGTTTTCCAGTGTGTTTACCCATTCAGCGAATAAACCACAACAACAAAAACAATGCCTGATGACATAACAATGGCCTCTGCTGTTCGCTAAACAGAGCAGTGAAATCACACCGCAACCAATAAATTAACATAAAAAAGAAGACATTTAAAATGTTAATTCAAAACACATTGTATGAAGTCAACATACAACAGCCTGACTCAAACTAAATTTGTCTTCAAGAATGAGGGGGTGGAACAATCACTGATGAGTAGCAGAGCCTGTTTCATGAAATTTGAGTTCTGCTGATGCCAACTGTGAATTTGTTAGTTATATCCCTATAATTCAATGGCAGATTTATACTTAGCCATTGCATCCCATTTTGTAAAACCCAAGCTAAAGGTGAACACATTTTTTATCTTAAATTAATACTCATCTGTGATTGAAGCATAGAGCTTTGTAAAGTAACTCAGAAGTACAATATGTTCAGTGTGTCTGATGTTGTTGCACCTAACCTGTCTTTCTGTCTAATATGAACCTGAGTGTGATATAAAAGAGATCTATGATGCAGGCACAATATCTTGCACAGCAAAGTCCCTGACACCTACAAAAACCCATTGATATCCCTGACACTGATGAGTCCCCGCAATGACCAGCAACACTCCAACGGCCACACTCGATAGCTGCAATGTGGGGGGGGGGGGCTGCACCCCCACAGACCCCTACTTTAAATATCTAACTCCACTTCTCACAGACCTTGGAGTTAGATATATGGCCCCCATCACTGCTAAGTCCATCACAGTGAAATGCCCATCACTGCAAATACCACCACTGTTGGGGGTTCGCTATTTGGGTTTCACTGTGTGGGTGTCTCTGTCATGGCAGCATACCATATAAAAGAAATCTCCCAAAAGAGCTGGGATGGGGGAGTATGCATTCTCAGAATAAGTGTCACCAAAATGTCCTATGTACAATACCAGTATAACTCAGTGATATCACTCTCACTTCTGAGTATGCAAGTCATAGGCACAAGCATCACAATGGAAAATTGGGCTCACATCAAGCACTGCCACAGCAGTCCTTGGGGAGGGGGCTGCCTAGTTGCAACTGCCAGTAGAGTATTTGACATTGATCTGTGGCCTCTTAGGCCATGGTTTCTAATGGTTGTTTAAATATGAATAAAATGTACATCAAAATGTTTCTATAAGAGCATGCTGTTACTGTAGTCTCCTCCCTTATAGGAGCCAGCTATAGGAAGCTGAGGGGCTTAAGCATCCTCCCAAAAGAAGTGAAGGGGTCTGTAGCCACCCCAAACACTCAGGGGCAGTTTTTATTTTTTTGTGATCTCTGCTGGTGATTGCTTTTTCCATTTCTGTCATGGCTGGTCTGTATGCCAAAAGCCAACCCCACACTGCCCTTAACATTAGAGAATCACGTTGTGTTATTGCCACTGATATTTTTTCTTAATTTCAGTAACACACCCCTTAGGTACAAAAAATTGCACTTTATGGTCCTCACTTATGTTGCTTTCTGTGCTCTATAATGTTCTTGCATTTGGGGAGTACCAGTGGTGGCAGACTGGTGACAGTGCAATCTGCAGACAGAAGGCATCAAAACATGAGCAACTAACCAAGGATATGTAGCTCTGCAAGATTAAATATGTTGAAGCTGAATGTATTTACATTTTTAAGGGAGTTAACTTGAGTGGCACTATGTTAGAGCAGATATCTTTGAATGGTATTTTCGATGAAGCCAGGTAGTGTGTGTGTGTTCCTCTACGCAGTCCTCTTGATCCTTCTTTACTTGTTGATTCCAGTGTTCTGTACGTATTCAAGCTATGGTCTGTACAGAACCCTGGTGAAGCCGCACCTCAAATATGCTGCAGAATTCTGCCATCTGCACCAAAAGAAGTACAAGGTCTTCCTAGAGTCTGCCAGAAGAGGGATACAAAAATGATCTAGGGGTAACTCGGTAATGATATGAAGAGAGGCCAGCAAGCTGCAAAATGTATGCACTGGTGGCTAGAAAGAAGAGGTGGGACATGATTAGGGGTCAACCTTAATTTTTTTTGCACTAGCCAGCCGAACAAGTTGATTAAAAATTGCACTAGCCCGCAGATGGTTGCACTAGCCCACAATAACAATGGTCAATTTTGATCAGTTATACAGGAAAAATGCAAGTCAAGAAATACTATGGTTATTGCATATTTATCCTGCTCCTGCAAAAAAAAAAAAGACTGCAGTCCAATCACACGCAGTGTTTACCCCCATTTTTTTTTACCATGTGCCCCTTGCTTCTTCTTTCTTCACCCCCTCCCTGCCAAACCAGAGAATACCATAATAGCAAATGTTCAATCAGGCAGTTCTAGCTCTTCACACACAATAGCTAACATCATCATGTATGTCACCACAGTCCCACCCTGACCTGCAGGGCAATGTACAGAATCAGGCAGAGAAAGACACTCTCATCCCCCACCCTGTGATTAACCAGAACTGCACTTCTGGAAGTTTTCTTACACTGCAAAGTGAGCCAGGGGCAGTTCTAGGATTTCTTTGGAAAGAGTTAAACAAACACAGGGGGCTGAGATGTAAGAAACATTGACATATCTGTTTATATATACCAGGCACAAAAATATTGATTTAACATACATTGTAAGTGTCCTTTCATCAGTCAAAGGGGAGCACTATACAGACATGGTGCTGTACTACCTCTCTTTCTAGCATGATCTGTGCACACTAGGAATACCTATTTTAACCTTTCAAATTATATATTTTACTAAGATTGTGCTTTGTACCATACATGCTCCAAAGCATTGATAGAATTCTGTCACTACAGTGTTGGATACAGGCACTCAAAAGGTTGGGAAATGAGGCACACTGGTTTTAATATTGTGGGACAAATCAAAGACAAGTTCAGCAAACTGGAAGCTAGTTACTTAACAGCACTCTGCCCTTGATCACAGCATGCACACTTGCTGAATGTCCTAACAATTGAGTGATAATGACTAACATTGAGTCTTTTGTTGGATCCCCCTCTTAAACTGCCAGATAATTGCAACTCTTAATGAGCTGTTAATCACACCAGGCTACCTGGACCTCCGAGGGAGATTAGAAAAAGGACTAGAGCCTGCTAAAGTAGGGACTTTTCCAACTTCATTAGCAGACATGAAAAACCAGCACTAGTCAAGACAGACAAGTAGAGGGTTAGCTGCACTAGCCCTGGCCAATTTGCACTAGGTTCAGGGCTAGTAAAACAATGTTAAGGTCAAACCCTGGACATGATAGAGACATACGCAGTTAGTATGTGCAGGACATCAACACCATGGAATGCAGTTATCTCTTCATGAGAAATGAGGGGACAGTGAGAAGAAATAAAACATGGTTCTATGACCTACGCAACCAGTATAGTGTTATGCTTGTGCAACTGTGTTATCTTACTTTGGCTGTTCGCACTCTATTCCAGAGGAACTACCACCCTATAGGGGTACCAAAGGCAAAGGAACCCTTGAAGAGGGTTCCACTCCTAGAGGTACTGCATGATGCTTTCCTTGGCTAAAGGTACCTTAGGAAGAATCCACCAGAGGAGAGAGGCGTACCACTGGAGGAGGATGGGAGGATGGGGGGCAAAGAAAAAGTGCTTCAGAGTGAGGTTGGGAGGAACTGCTTATATAGCTCAGGAAGGTGGAGTGGCTGATTGCTCGGGCATTGAACCACAGGCATAGCATTTCAATTAAATGACCTACATAACCAGTATAGTATTATGCTTGTTCAACTGTGTTACCTGGCTTTGGCCATTCACACTCTCTATTCCAGAGGAACTACCGCCCTATAGGGGTACCAAAGGCAAAGGAACCCTCATAGAGGGTTCTGCCACTAGAAGTGCCATGGCAGCTTCCCTTGGCTAAAGGTACCTAAGGAAGAATCCCAAAAAGAACTGTAGCAGTGCCAAAGGAATATTAGCGATTGATGGCTATGAGGCAGAAAAGTAAAGTAACAGCAACAGGCAGCTTGATAAACATAAAGAGATGCAGGTTAGCAAAATAGCACAGTTATAATGGATTCCATGAATGACTGCAGGGGGCTTCCTAAGGAGAAAAGGAACAACAAATAGGAACACCATCCACCTCCATCCAACAGCGGAATCTACCTAAGTAAACTAGGGAATATTGCCTTCGGCTAACTAAATATTGTGACCTGTGGCACAGAGGAGAGACACATATCTGGGTAGCCAAGGCCTAGGTTACCTTCCCTCCAGGCTTGGGATATATTTTTGATTAGTGATTGCTCTGCAGCTGCAATTTGGAAACCCAAATAAGGGGGGTGGAAAATATTCCAATCTGAAGGAAATCTCTCCTCTATCCCTCTAACAGGAACACCGTGGAGAGTTGTGAGCTGGTTTGTTTTGCATTAAGCCTCATCCAAGACAGAAGGAGGTGAGCAACAACTGCTGAGGTGCTCAGCTGGCCTACCAATCTAAAAAACAAACCAGATGAACCAGATGCAGTTGTAGAAAGAATAGCTTGGAAGGTGTTGCCAAACCCACTCAGCAAGCCAAAGGAGACCCCTTGGGCTTAAAGGCCCCACCCTTCATAGCTAAAGTTTAAAACTCTGCATCAAGAGATGCCATCAAAACATTTGCAGGGCTGAAGCTCCACCTGAAGCGAGGGCATTCCCACAATGGGCCAGATGAGAAGGACCCCATACCAGTTTCTCACACTTAAGATGCAGACTTCACAGGTACACAGCGAGACCGTCAGCTGCAGAACAAGTCCTGAGCAATGCTGAATAATGGTCATGGCTGGCATGCCTCCGATTATGGAAGAAACAAAATGGGAAGGAGTGTAAAAGAAGTGCAGAGCGCTGAAGGCCCTCACGTAAGTCATACATGTTGTATAGCAGCACATAGCAGATTAAACTTTCAAGGGCAGCATAAGCAATGAGTGGACCTGCATGCACAGATAAGACAGCCAGGATGCAAAGCAGAAATGCTGCAGAATATCACAGAATGCTGCAGTTTACTACAGGGGCCATTGTAAGTCAATGGCAAATAAGCCCTTTTGTCATGCAGGATTTTGTGACATGTCATTACTGCTAAGCTACTACGCTTCATCATTGCTGACTCCACTGTAGGTCTGTGACTCAGTGTAAGCAATGATCAGACCTGCACATAAGTCTGAGAGGCAGCAATTTGCAAGATTTGCATGGATGTAAGCCAACCAGTCCCATTAAAGAAGCCAATTAAAGGTGACATGAATACTCAGATGATTTTAGCAGTGGAGACAGGATTCAAACATAAGTTATTTGGAGAACATGGGGCCATGACTCTGCACTACAACTCCCCGGTCCCCCACCATAGGAAAAACAAGGAGGTCACAGTAAAGTAAAGCAACCCACATGCAGAGTTTAAAAGTAGTTTAGAGTGACGTCTGTTGCTGACCTGACCTCCAGAGTATAATGAAGCCACATACAAAAGTAGCTGAGCAGCATCCAACAGCAATTAGTTATATCTTCTGGGAGTAGCTAAGCTGAACAAATTTCAGAATTGTAGGGAGAGGCAATACACTGCAAACAATAGCAGTATTGCTTTGTATAATTGCATGGAGGCATATTTGAATGCCATGGGCTAGTTTTGCAGTGTTAGCCTGGACAGGTGCAAACAATTAAGGTAGATAAGCACTGAGAGTAGAAGCAGGGAAGCAGCAGCAACTGAGCTGATAACAATTGCAGTTTCACTGAGGGTCTGTTGAAATCTGGTGAGGAAATGGAAGCCAAAATTGCACAAGCACAGGATTAGCACAATACAAACAAAAGGCAACAGAATGCTAGAGAAACCAGAAAGACTGAAAAAGAAAAATACAAAAAAAAAAAACACAGGAAGATAGGGAACAGGCAGCACAAAGAAGTACACAGCAGCCAGAGGCAAAGAATACTAACCAAACAGCAGGAGAACACAAAACTGAAGTCCGGCAGAAACCAGCAGAGCCAAAAAGAGCAACACTGGAGGTGGCAAAGCCTCAGCAGGCCCCAAGAGAGAAGACAGACCGACAGAGCCTCTGGCTGCAAAGAAAAAGTGTTTCACAGTGAGGCTGGGAGGAACTGCTTATATAGCCCAGGAAGGGGGAGTGGCTGATTGCTCGGTCATTTAACCACAGGCATAGCCTTTCAATAATTAATAGAAACATAAAAACCTAGACAGTGACAGCAGAAAAAGGCCAAGATTCCATCTGGTTTCTCCATAGTTTTCTATCTGCTCCAGGACTTATTGTCCCTATGGATTTTATCCCTCCTTGTCCACCCCTTCTCCCCTTCCTACCATTACCAACCTGAGTATCCACCAAACCCTTCACTCTTTTCCAGCCATACTTGAAACCATTTATGGTGTTGGTGTCCACCACATTTACTAGCAGACTTCTCCATGGCTCCACACCCTGCCAGTAAATAGAACATCCTCACATCCCTCTTAAACATTCTCACTGCCTGTTTCTACTTATGTCCTCAGGTTCTTGAATCTTTACTCCTGTTAAATGGCTCACTGCAGCTTACCTTGTTTATTTCCTTCAGGAACTTGAATGTCTCTACCATATTCCCCCCCCCCACACACACACACGGTGTCCAGTGAGTACATGTTCAATGTCTGTAGATAATCTTTGTAAGATCATCCTTGTTGGCCCCAAATCATCTTGGCAAAACTGTTGCACCATCTCCAGTTTGTCCCTGCCTTTCTTTAGATGAGGACTCTAGAACTGAACACACTATTGCAGGTGTGATCACCAGTGGCCTATATAGATGTAGTAATACCTCCCATTTCCTGCTGTCAGTACCCCTTTTGATACACCCCAGAATCCTACTAGGCTTACTATAGGCCTCGTTACACTGGCCTGATTGTTTGAGGGCATTACTAATTACTCTCAGGTTCTCATCATCTGCCGTGGTGCTCAGTTTACCCCCCCAACCAGTACTTTGTCATGGGGTTTTTGATCACTAAGTGCATCACCTTGCACTTTTTTTGGCATTGAATTTCATCTGCCAAATCTTAGACCACCTCTCTAGCTAAGTAGAATCCTCTGCACCTCTTTGATCACTTTGTCACTATCTACACTATCACAGAGCTTTATGTTAACTACAAAGAGATAACGGTGGGGTAGGGGGGCTAGGAATGATTTAAGAATGTCAAACTTTATGGGAAGGTTGGTGGACAAGTGACATTGATTGCACAATGAGATGGTCTATGCAAAGTCTCTGACTGGATTCAAACATGTCTGGAACAGACACAAGAGATTAATATGTACTAAGGGAAGAGAGTGTTGTAAACCACTAAGGCTATTGTTTAATAACTCTAGCCCATTATATGTCAGAACCAGCTTTAAGTTTGTGTATGGGACAACTAGATAAGCCAGTGGGGCGTTTTTCTGCCAGTAGATTCTATACATATATAATCATTATATAAAGGAAGGAGAGGAATGTTTCTTTCATATAAGCTGATGGTATCCAAAACTGCTTTACCTTATGATCCCTGTGGGAGTAGGTTAATGTTATTGTTACCCATGTGCACAAGGAAATTAACATCATAAAGTCTCAGATTATAGTGAAATTAATCACAAATTACTTGTCTCAAGCTGCTATCCACCATGTAGAGGAAGGGTACGAGTGAGCAAGTGAGTGATCTCCAGGGAAACTGCAGGTTGAACTGAAACACGGAACTAATGGATATGAGAACTGAACTAAGGATTTGAGGGCCGTATGCAGCAATGACCCAGTGACTTTTTTCCAGTTAGTGCAGGATACCAAATCTGGTTACAAGCTTCCAACTGGGCAGTGAACAAACTGGAAAAACAAGATAACACACTTAATATTTGTTTTTATAGGATGTGAAAAAAATATATGGCATTTCATTTCTTTTGATAATGATAATTAGTCCAGGAGAACAGTGAGTAGTAAGAGTATTTGAAAATCTCAAATAGTTGACCAACTAAAATTGCTTTCAGATATTAAGTAGTGAAATTGCATTTGCCCTTTATCCTGATCAGGAAAATCCTCTATTTAAAGAGGTGCCTGGAGTAACATCAGTGTTTGAAATGGAAAATAATTAGCTGGGGAAACCATCACTATTGATAAAGGATTGAACATACCTGACAGGGATCTGGGGACACATTTTCTGTTTATATAGTATGTTGCATTTGTACTTTTTATCTAATTGTATGTCTTTTGGAGGTACATTTTACACACATGCAGTACTTCCCCATTTTTTTCCTGCAACTGACTTAGACATTTAATTTTACTCCCAGAACTGAGTTCTCTTGCCTTCTCCCCCATTTCCAGCACTGACTAAAGTGTTTGTAAACATAATGGTGAATGTAAGAGAACCTGTATGTTCTCAAAGTGAGTGTTATTCCCTAAGGAAATCTAGGGTGTCTTTTAATCCTCTAGTTAGATAGTTTAGAGCAAAAGGAGGAGGATGAAACATACTGCATGTTACGTTTCTGTTTATGTACTGAAAGACAATATGGTACAGCAGATAATATTCAAAAGTCAAGGTTAATACACTATGTCACTTATAGCTGGGAAATACTTAGGGATAACAAGGCAGATATTTTTTGATTATGTATCATCTGGCCCTATTCTCTGCCCTAAATAAGCCTCTAAAAACAGATTAGTTTTCAGAGCAGAGCACAAAGTAATAATGCCTGTCTACACTCCCAGCACCTTCCTCAAGTGCTAGGTTATATTGTTGCCTTTACTAAGCTTCAAAAGTGGCCTGTAACTGAACAGGAATTCATAAGTGTTGCTGAACTCTCGCCAAAAAGTAAAACAAGTAACTACTAATAGTGCCTTATTTTTATACCTGAATAATGAATAGGCCATAATTTGTGTTATTCAGAAAGTGCTATTCATTACTCTCACACCCCTAAACTAAGGTCTGATAAAGGTTATTTAACCTTCTCTTTCTAAGCCAGCTAGATCACTGTAGAGTAATCTCTCATTCTATGATCTTCCATTTGACCCCAAATTTGGCCATGTAGTTGTTACTCTGGGTTCTCCTCCAGTCTGCTTTTTTTAAGCACATTGCCACTCTGAGCTGTACCAGGCATTTCTAAGGGATTAACACCCAGTACAGCAACCAATTAAAGTGCTTGTTTGCCTCATGAATGACTAATTAGACATACAATATAGCCTAAACACTTCTTCATGAGACAGTATAGATTAAAGGTAAGGTCACCATTCTGCGAACCTTGAGTTCCAGCAGACCTAAGTTTGAAACTACAACTGCAACATGCATACTGCATAACTCTGAGCACATCACTTAACCTCTCTATACACCCAGAGCACAGCTAGAGGTAAGCTCCAATTCAGTGTGCTTTTCCTGATCAACAAATCTAGAAAAACTAGGTTTGGGTAGGAGGACCACAAAGTAAAGCCAAGCAATTCTGAGTGGTTTAAAATAAGTCTTGTCACACTTGTTAATATTTCAAATTTGAGTTTAGTAACACTCTGCTTGATTGTGGAATGGAATGCTCCACTCCTAATGATCTTGCTTGAGAGACAACTGTAAACTAGATAGAAAGAATAGAGACTCTGGGTGCTGATTCGTGGAAATCAAGTGATTTATAATGTCCTGTTAACACTGATATGTATCATAGTGTACTCTCATGCTTGACTATAGAAAATATATAATCATATTTGTAAATTAATTCAACACAAATCCTTATACAGTATATTATATATTTATAAAATGGGCTCCAAAAATGCTGCATTCTGATTCGTCAATCCCTGTTTTTAACTGTGTCACTCTGAAAGAACTACCAACAGTGAACATACTATTAAAGTGACACACTCCTCCCAGATGTTTTACAAATTCCTAATATTACAAGTTCCACCCTTATTTACTTCACATAACTCAAATGGCATTTTTCATAAGGGTTGCAATTAGGATATGGCATGCATCAGCAGAGCTGAGTGCAAACCCACACTCCATGGAAAATCTTTAAAAAGTTAAAACTTTCCTTCTGCCGCAGTAGGATATTTCCATAAATTGTCAGATTGAAAGCAGGTATCTTAGGTTTTCTAGTGTGAATTAGTCTGAATCACAAGATGCAGTAGTGGACTTTCTTGATTTGGTTCTAACAATAAGCAGTTTGTACTGGTTTCTCTCATACAGAATGAATTATGTAAACTGACATATTTTAAATAAAGTGCCTCTACCTAGCAACTCCACAAGTGACTAGAGAGGAGCATTCTTTTGGAGTGCTATGTTCCCCCAAAATATTAAACAAATTCCAAACAATTATAATAAGGTCTACCCTTATTTCCCATGATAAATCTTTAGAAAGTTATCAATTTATTTCTAACTAAATTGATCATTTCCGTACTTATGTGTATAACAAAAAATGGAGGTATTGATTGGGATATCAGTGTGCTAGGAAAGGTAGTGCTGAAGATGAGAGGAGTTGGTATCAACAAAAAATAGCAGTTAACCCTGTGCTGTAGATTTGAAGGTGCTAACCAAAATAATATATTCGATTTTTTTTATTATTATTTTATTTGTTACTGTTAATGAAGTTCACTGGTGCATTAAATGTACATTGTCAGGTTGATTGTCTTCTATGGTTCTGTACTGCAGGTCTGAAGGTTCATAAAATGATCACTGTTATATAAAAATGTGATTATCACATGCCATTTCTTCTGTGAGGTTTTACTTCTCTAACTTTCTGCATTGGCTACTAGTGTTAGGTTTTATAGTGGGAACACTTGAAATAAGAATATATTGGGTACTAAAGCCTAGGTGGTTGGGACTTAAAAATTGACAGTTTTCTCAGAATTACGTGGTTAAAGACCAGTATAGACCAATCAGAACATATTTGTGGAACCCACCCTATAAACATACAGTAGTGATCTACCTACTGTGTCTATCAACAGTCTGTCTGTCTGTCTGTCTATTCTATCTTATATATAATCTTTGAAAAAGGAAAACAAAACTGTGTTAATGCACCCATTAGGATCAACTTAATTCAACAACAGCAGAGAAATGTGTTGTTAGAGTTTCCAACCCTAACTTCCCACCCCACAAACAGCAAAATGACAAGGTGACACAAGTAACCTCAGACAGACGTTATCAGCAAAGACAAGCAACATACAACTGTTTCCAGATGACACAAATCCAGTATTCACTTTTCTAGTGATCATTTTATGTAATACATTTGTTTAGTCAAACAGTGGCTTTATTTTAGTTAAAAAAAAATGTTCCAATAGTGAGATGGTTAATTCCTTAATGAGTCTGAAAAATCTGATGCATCAATTAAATGTTTGTAATACATGGGTCACATTTATTTTTTCACTATGGGAACTCCACTGAAAGCAGAACTTGCAATAATACTGTTCTGAGGCATCAAAGTCATAATACCATCAATGTAATGTCAGATCAACAGTATTATGACTTAGAATCCTTGTAAACATTGGTGTTGCCATGAGGAGTGTAGGAGAAAATGCATGCATTCAAAGATTGTCCATTGCTCTGCCGGAGCTGTTGCCATGGTGAGCATCACAGTGATAATCTAGAGAGTCATGAGAACTTGTGCAGTGCGAGTAGGAGTGAGAAGGCACCTGCTCCAAGTGCCAAGGTAGTGAGTCAAATACCTAAACAAATGGGGAATAAAAGAGATAGTCCTGAAGTGGCCCGTGTATTACAAGAAAAACCAACAGATGAGTCTCTGGGCCTGATATATGTATATATATATATATATATATATATATATATATATATATATATACACACACACACACACAGACACACAGATATATAAATATATATATATATATATATATATATATATAAGGCACAAAGCATATTGCAAATGTTTGCACTCTACTTTGCAATTGCCAAGGTGTACTAGGATTGTGTATTAAATCAGATAACACACTGGTGCTACACAACTGAATATAGGGCCACATCAGCACAGCACTAAGTCAAGTAGCGTTGCCCCAACATGGATCACAAACTTACCTCTCAGCCTCTCACCATTAAAATCATAGCACTGACCTTCACAAATCATAGCAAATGGCCAGAATGTGGAACACATTCTTATTTTAAAGAATAATATTTCTACAAATAGTGGACCCCATATAATTAGTAATAAGGAATGTTTCTATCAACTTAGTTCAATGATTTGATAGTTTGTGTGTCCAGAAAAAGTTCTAACATTATTAAGAGCATCAGTGAACCTATGCGGAGCAAGGGTAAATTTGAGTGTGATAATCGTAGCTCTATGAGAAATTCATAGCAGTTGAGAGGTATGATGACAAGGTGTGCCTATAGAATGGATAATGTTGGCGTTCTGTCTGCAGTTTTCAAAGAGACCCATGCAAATGGGCCCAGTGGGAATGCAATGAGCAAAGGGACCATTTGCATGCCCATTATGGTCTCATTTGCATGGGTAGCATGGCAGGTTAGCATGGTGCCACCCTCCATATGTGCCTGGTCCAGGCAAGCGTAGAGAACCCTGGTGCTAGTGATCCCCCACAATCACCATCACAAAGTTAATAGATGAATCACTCTGGTGCTGTTGGTCCCCCCTTCCTCCAATCGCCAGGCTGAAGTTAATAAATGACTCTCTCAGGTGCCAGTGCCCCCCCCAATTGCCAGCCTGAAGTTAATAAATCAATCTCCCTGGTTCTGGTTGTCCCCCCCTTCTGATCACCAGCCTAAATTTAATAAAGCAATCTCCCTGATAGTTAAGGTCCTCCCCTTGATAGTCAGCCTGGCAGAATAACACACCCATCACCCTGGTGGTTAGTGTGTCCCCCACCATCCATATAGTCTGCCCATATGAATAACACCCACAGCACCCTGGTGGCCTGGGACATACACTCCCTGGCTATTCAGATGCTGGGTGGCCAAAGTGGTGAGCAGAGGGCTGTGCCAGTTGCTATCTGGCCTGTAGCACCAATGTCCTGATAAGGGGGACGGGGTGGATGGGCGAGTGCTTGGTGCCACAGTTGTGGGCCAGTTAAATGACAGGAACTGTTGTGGCACTGTGGGTATGCACATCGGGGGAGGGGTTCTTCTGTGGGATTGTGACTTTGGGAATCTGTCTTTGAGCTTTGCCAAGGCCCACCTGTTGCCAGCTTGACATTCCTGCAGGGCACTTATGTGTGTGTGTACTGGGGACAAGGATGGGATCTTAGGGGAAGGGTTTGAGACTGGTCACTGGGCTTTCACATGGTTGGACACATTTAAGGGTCAGCCACCTGTGATGTGGGATGAGGGACCACAAGCCACCAGGGTGTTATGGGTGTTATTCATATGGACAGGCTATCCAGTGGGGAGGAGGACATACTTGCCACCAGGGAGACTGATTTATTAATTTCAGGCTGGTGATCAGAGGGGTGAGACCACTAACACCAGGGAGTTTGACTATTTAACTTTGGTCTGGTGATCAGAGGGTTGGGAGGGACCACTACTACCAGGGAAGGTTGTTGTTTGTTCATAAGGGCTGCTGATCAGAGGGAGGGGGAACCACTAGGCACCAGGGAGGTATTTTTGCTCTTCCTGGCTAGTGATCGGTGGTGGGTGGGTTCAATGGACTACAGGGAGCAGATGTGCTTCCCCACTGGCTGACTGGCTGGTCAGCTGCATTACCTCTGACTAATGCTAGGTATGCATGGAGTATGAGGAGATTTTGATTGGCAGTATTTGGGCAGCACAAAATAACTTTATTAAAACCTTTTTGCACATGCAAATCTGCTGCATATCGACTTGTGACCATATTCCTGTCCCTGCCATCCATTTGCATATGCCCACACATTTTGGTTTGTGCGGGTGCTAACCTTGTTTGCCCAAGCAACCAACCCTTTTAAATATACCCAGTTTGAGCGGGTAAAAGCTGGTTAGTGCCCACGCAAATATATGAATGTAACTCCCTCTATCTGTTATGATGCTGCTAACACCATTTCAGGATTACAGACATGATAAACCAGTTTAGCTTGGCTCTCAAGATTTATGATGCCATAGAATCCCTTGATGGTGTTATAGCACTGTAACTAAGTCCCATGTGCTATTTTATTTGTAGGTTGTTGAGATGCAAGTAAAGTCAGGGGAGAAAGTCTTATGACTTTCAGATTGAGGGATTATGAGGAAGAGGAAGATGGATGCTCTCAGCGTCAATGGTTTGTGAGTGTTTCATTCCTCAACTTCTGTGCTTAATGTGGTGTTTCATTTCCACTTTCAAATAGTTTGCTTTAGTTTCCATTATTTAATGACAAATAGGCTAGTGTTACAGAGTTTGAAAAGTTTGAAAAGTTTTAAAAGGCTTTTTAAAAGGTCAGTGTGGTAGACTATGTTTCTGTTTCACTATAGTATGTGCTGACAGTTTTAAAATGCTTTTAAAAAATCTATGTGGTTGACAATTTTTCTCTCTCACCATGGCACGTGGCTTATGTTTGTTTTGTGAGACTTTGCTTTGCTTCTGTTTGCAAGTAGATATCTGCAAGTAAGTAGATTGCTTCTTTCATATGGTGTATTGTAAATGCTGAAATATGAGCACATTAGTATTACTGAGTCTTAATATATGTGCCACCAGTTATAAAGGTGTTTTACGTTCGCTTGCATGCATGCGTAAGGAACGTCTTGGGAGAATGGGACACTTTGGAGGTGTGCCTGTCCTGTGCAATTCCCTGCTCTGTTGAGCAGGTGTGACGGTCCTGCACCAATCGATGCGGTGCTTTGTATGACAGCGGTGGTCTTCTCTTCAAAGAAAACCACCGATGTGTGCTGGCAGCACGTCACGCCCCCCCAAATCTTTGGTTCCACTCTGGGAGCCCACCCCAGCATGGAAAACGTCCTGCGTCATCTGCCGACGGGGTGCCCAACTCCGCCAGCGCCCCCAACAGCTTTTCTGCTGCCACGCTGGGAGCCCACCCCAGCATGGCAAACGTCCCACGTCATCTGCCGACGGGGGGTGCCCAATCCCCTGTCGGCTCCATGTCCCCCCAAACAGCTTTCCCTGCTGCCACGCTGGGAGCTCACCCCAGCGTGGCAAACGTCCCGTGTCGTCTGAGTAAAAAAAAAAAAAAACACCTGTAAAAAAAGAAAATGTTCCATCGTTGTCTCCCCACCCCCTCCCACAACCTGCACCGACCCACTGCGCACCCTGCCTCCCCACACACCCCCACCCCATACTTACCTCCAGAGCTCGGCACGACGATCATTGCTTGACCAGGAACACATCTGCACTCTTCAAAGCCGACCACGAACTGAGGAAATGCGGGTAAGCTGTATAATGGGCTAGATGGGGTTTTTTCAACTTTGTTGCATATCTCAGACATTTTTCAGAATTTTTGCACCAAATTTTCAACATGGGATTTTTGGGACCCCTTCTCATGAATGCTGTCACTGTCATGGCATTATTCGGGCCCGAAGGGTGATTTCACAGTAACTGCGCAAAATCACCTTTTGGGCCTGATTAACAAAATGACAGTGCCAGCGTTCATAAGGTGGGCTCTCAAAAAGCCTATTTTGAAAATTTGGTGGAAAAATTCCTTAAAATGACTGTTTCATGAGCGTGCGTTGAGCAGTTCCTACGCAGTCTCGTAAGTTCGCGAATTTTCAATATTTTCACTCCAGATTTTCAACATTGCCATTTTACCACACCTTCTTATGAGTAGTACAGCTGTCATTTTTTCACATCTTGCCCAAAATGTGTTTCTGCCACAGCATAATGGCACAGTCGTGGTGCTAAATCAACGTATGGGACACATTAAGAAAAATCACAGTGACACTGTTCATGAGCAGAGGTCTTAAAATGGCTATGTTGAAATTTGGTGAAAAAAAATTTTGTAATGACTGTTTACGAGCGTGCATTGCGCAGTTCCTACGCACGCTCATAAGTTCGGAATTTTCAATATTTGCACTCCAATGACTTCCAAATACCTAAACAGCACATAGAAGCAAGCAACATTTGGCATTGAGAAATGCTTGTACTTCTTTGTCACTGATTTTTTTAAGCCATGTCCAAGTGCCAAATACCACTGCAAATACCTGCAAGCAAACGTTCGGCATTGACAAATGCTTGTCTTTTATAGAGTAAGAACTGTTTGTTTCACTTGGGCAATAGTGAGAGACAGCATTGAGGGAATGGTCTAAAAACCAGAGTGTTTGTATTTTAAGTTAATTCTGCTTGTTTCCGTGTACTAAAATGTGTTTTGAAAAAAAGCATTTCAATGTTTTATGTTAAAAAAATGTGTTGGGTGTTCTGATATCTGAAATGTTTCTGAAATATCATCAATTGCTTTTCAGTTGAGCTAGTGGTGGGTTGATCCCAAAATGTTGAGAAAGTGTTTTCTTAATGTCTGTTTCTGGGACCTGTAATGTTTATTTTAATGAAATCTGTGGCTTTTCAACTCTTCTTGGTGAGGTGGGACCCCAAGTGTTGAGAAACCATTTGTAAAAAAAAAGGAAAAAAAGAAAACGGTTTCAGGTTGAAGTTTATATGTATTATGCCAACACTGTGGCAACTATATATCAGGGTTGAGTCAGCAGTTAAATGTTAAATGTTAAACCCTCATTTATGCACCTTAAAAATGTATCTGTCCAGAGACACAATAGCCTGAACTCTGGTATATATGAAGTTAATGCTATGATCTCTAAATCCTGTAAATTTGGTAATGGGTGGTTCAGCAGTTCAGAAAAATTCCTGAAGGCTGAAATCCCCTAGAAATATGGAAATTAAGACTTTTATTTGTCCACCATTAGTACAAGAATATCTGAGAATTGAAACCTGAAACTTTCAAATTATTTTTTTTTCTCGAAGCGGTTTATCTGATAAGTGTTTTACTGAAAAATCTGTCATTTTAAAATTATTTAGAAAGTAAAACATTGCATTGGAATCTGCATATAACATTTTGCAATATTCCATTCATACTGGATTTTTGTGACACTGACAAACATCAATTACATGAGGTTGTCCAGTTCTGTGACTCGGAACTGTTGATTTTGTGCTCAAGACACACAAATGTGCCTTCTGTTTAAATAAATCAGTGGATGGTGTCCAACCCTTTTGTCTGCTGCCGTGCCACTGGTATTCTACCTCCTGCTGAATCTTCAAATGCACGGGGGGGGGGGAGGATGACTCATAACTGGTATCTCCCTCTCATTTAGCAAATCTTGAAAGTCACAAATGGTCAGTGCCTATCCTTGCTGCCAATATTCCCCTGCCAGTCACCCATTCTAAAAGTCTCTGGTGGCATGTACTCGACCTCACTGCTGGTATCCCCATTCATCAGATCATCATAGTCATCACTGAGTGGTGCCCAACCCCACTTCTGGTCTCCCTACCACTCACCCATTTACCAAAAAAAAAAAATCTCCAAAGGCAGGGGCCCAACCATACTGCTAGTACCCCTCCCATCTGCCCAATAACAGACTGTTCCTCTGTTGATCTGGCATGCTTCACGGAGACCACCCTTACAGTAATAATTATATGAAATGTTTTCATGCTACACACATAAACCTACCCAGGTGATATGCATGCTGCAAGCATGATTCAAATGTTAAACTGGAACCGATTGCATGCATGTGTCACGTGCAGCAAGCAAGCAAGTGTGGCAAGCATACTTTTTATGTTAAATTGAAACACACTGCATGCATCTGGCATGCATGCAAAAAGCAAGTTGTCACTGATAACTAAGACTGAATTTTTTTCATGGTAAAAATTATCATTTTTCACGGTGGCTACATGGGAAAAAAAGGTTCTTTTCACGGTCAAACATGAACTTCAGTTTGGCAACAATTTAATTGTTCTTTAAGTACTTTATTATTTAAAAGTATATTAAAAACTGAGCTTTATGTAAAAACATTGATATTAATACATAGCAGTGCAATATAAATAAATAAATAGATCTATTGATTGCAATTCTGCTGAAGCATTGAGTACGCAATTAAATTCTCAGGCTTGGTGCTCCTTTGAGTGTCTGTAACCAGTGCTCCATAATGTGAAAATGACCTCTTTACACTTGCACTATGGACAGAAGAACTTAAGCAACTTAGTGCAATATTGGCAAGACTTGAAAAGTGGTCTTTACAGTCCAGCCAGTAGTTGACTATGTTTTTTTCTAAGTAGTTGATGCTCACTGTGCTGCACTGAATTTTTGCAATATAGATTTGAAGTTCTGCTTGGGCTTTGATGTTATCTTTGAACATTGTGATGCTTGTACAAATATCTTCCTCTTAGACAGCTAATATTGAAAGTCTGGTAGGGTTAAAAACACGTACAGCAGAGAAGAATTGTGAGACAGACTGATGAAATTTTCCACATCCAGACATATAGTCTTTGATTTTCTTTGCACAGGCTGACATAGTTGCTTGTGTTGCTGTGTACTTTGCTGATTCTGCTTTCACCTCAAGAAAAGTGACAAAATCAAGCAGGTCGTCATACACTAAGTGCTCTTTCACAGTCACCCTCATATTTCACCAACATTTGTACCAATGGAGGGGTACTGGAAGCCACTTCTTCTATTGCAGTTAGTACTATTGCAGTCGATGCCAGACAAACAATGTCCTCACAGGCAGTGTTTTCATTAACAAAGAATTCCTTATACTCAGGCGGTCGGTGCAATAAAAGACAACATGGAACCAGGTATTCCACTTCATTATTACCGGCATTGGTGGAAGTGATGTTGATTGATTTTTTTTGCTGCCAAATACTGCTTAAAATGGGCTTTGGTTACAGGACAATCAGTAAAAGCTTTCTTGATTGCCACAACAAACTCATTTACTGCAGGGTAGTTTCTCCGCCTTATACAGTGGTGTGAAAAAGTATTTGCCCCCTTCCTGATTTTCTCTATTATTGCATATTTGTCACACTGGATGTTTTCAGGTCTTTAGACAAAATGTAATATTAGATAAAAGGAACCTGAGTGAACAAATAACACTTGTTTTTTTTTTTTATTTCACTTATTTAATGAAAAAAAGTTAACCAACACCAACTGGCACTGTGTGAAAAAGTAATTGCCCCCTTACATTTAATAACTGGTTACGCCACATTTAGCTGCAATGACTGCAACCAAACACTTCCTATAATTCAATATCAATCTTTCACATCGTTGTGGAGGAATTTTAACCCACTCTTCCTCGCAGAACTGCTTTAATTCAGTAACATTTGGTAGGTTTTCGAGCATGAACTGCTCGTTTCAGGTCCTGCCACAGCATCTCTATTGGGTTTAAGTCTGACTTTGACTAGGCCACCCAAAACTTTAATTTTACTTCTTTTCGCCATTCTGATGTGGACTTGCTTTTTGTGTTTTGGATCATTGTCTTGCTGCATGACCCAACTATGCTTCAGCTTCAGCTGACGGAAGGATGACTGGACATTCTCCTTAAGAATTTTCTGGTACAGAGCAGAATTCATGGTTCCTTTAATTATGGCAGGTCATCCAGGTCCTTAGGCAGCAAAGCATCCCCACACCATCACACTACCACCACCATGTTTGACTGTTGGTATGGTGTTCTTACTGTGGAATGCTGTGTTTGCTTTACACGAGACATTATGGTATCCATGTTGTCCAAAAAGTTCCACTTTGGACTCATTTGTCCATAGAACATTTTCCCAAAAGGCTTGTGGATCATCCAGGTGCTTCTTGGCAAATGAGAGACCTGCATTTATGTTCTTGTTGGTTAGCAGTGGTTTCTGCCTTGCTACTCTCACATGAAGCCCATTTTTGCCCAGTCTCTTTCTGATTGTGGAGTCATGAACACTGACCTTAGCTGAGGCAAGAGAAGCCTGCAGTTCTTTGGATGTTGTTTTAGGATCCTTTGAGACTTCTTGGATGATTTTACACTGCGCCCCTGGAGTAATTTTGGCAGGCCCCACTCCTGGAAGGTTCACTACTGTTCCAAGTGTTCTCCATTTGAGATTATGGCTTCTCACTGTGGTTCGATGGAGTCCCAGAGCCTTAGAAATAGCTTTGTAACCCTTTCCAGACTGATAGAGGGCAACAAAATGTTTTTCTGATCTTTTCAGGAACTTCCTTTGATCATGGCATAATGTGCTTGTTGAATCTTTGTGCTGGCAATGTGACTCTGATGGTAAGGGCCAAAATAAGTGAGGTTTATATTGAGCAGGGCTGGCTGTAATCAAGCCTGGCTGTGTTCAATCAGCTGACTCTAATTATCCCTTTAATTGGGTTGATTTAACTAGGGGGCAATTACTTTTTCACACAGTGCCAGTTGGTGTTGGTTAACTTTTTTCATTAAATAAATGAAATAAGTAAAAAAAAAAGTGTTATTTGTCCACTCAGGTTCCCTTTATCTAATATTATATTTTGTCTAAAGACCTGAAAACATCCAGTGTGACAAATATGCAATAATAGAGAAAATCAGGAAGGGGGCAAATACTTTTTCACGCCACTGTATCTCCCAGCAAATTAAGCAGGTGTGCTGAACAAGTTACATGAACACTGTTTAAAAGTACATTTCAGGCTTTGCTCCCAGCACTTCATCATGTACATAGCATTGTCTGTTACACAGAAAGTCGCTTGCATATATGGGACATTATATTTCTGAAGATAATTTAGAACTGCCTGGGAAACAGTTTTAAAGTTTGTTGCATGAGTACTGTGCAGTCAAGTAGTAAGGGCTCTAGCTTTGTATGTTCGACATTACTGGCTTTCATAGCAGTATTGTGCACAGATGGTATCGCAATAATGTTTAAAATGTATCTATCTTGAACATCAGTAGTTTCATTGCACATTATGGAAACTGCTACTGCTCCTTGTAATTTATTTTTTACTTCTGCAACATGAAAGGCATATACTTTAGGCAGGTACTCAGAGTGAAGCCACTGGGAGATTGGAATTAGTCCCACATTTTTTAAATTAGTCTCTAGGTAACAGTGCAGTGTTCTGTTGTCTATGGCATTAAGCATGTTTGCTGCTGTGAATGCTTCAGCCAAAATAAAAATAGCAATTTTCCATGTTAATTGGTATACTGCCTTGGTGGTAAAAAGTTCATGTACTGTCATACCTCTCAACCTCCTGCCTCGTAAATCAGGGACAAGGCTTAGAAACATTAGGGACAAAGGACCAAAATCAGGGACACTTCTTCAAAATTGGTGACATCCATTCAGGAAGCTGGTAGAACTAGGGGCTTAGTGTAAGATATGTTTTCTAAGAACGAACAAGTCCATAACTTTAATGTTTGACATTATTTTGTGCTTATAACCCCCACTGTTTAGTCACATAAACACAATTTTTAGGAGGAATAGAGTAAAATTTTGAGGCAAAATCAGGGACGTCCCTGAAAATCAGGGACAGTTGAGAGGTATGTGTACTGTTACCTGCTTATGAACAGTTGTAGTAGATGTTTCCTCGAGTTTGTGTTTCTTCTCAAGGTGAGTCGATCCCTCCAGGTGTCTATTACAGCTTGCTTTCTTTTGTGATCGGCAGGTATATTGCACGTAGTACAGAACATGACATCCCCTGAAACATGAAAGTCCCATTTTCATACTGGGAGGATCGGTGTTTTGCAAAAACATTGCCAAGTTTAGAAACAGATGTCGTCTTTGATGGTATAGACATTTGTGCATTGTTCTCCCCTGCAGTAACCAAGAGTGACTGCCTGCTTGCTTGCATTCACAGCAACATGTATTTTAACTCATGTTAATTGCTTAATTGCTTGCATAATAAATCAACTGATGAACTGCCAACTGATTTTAGTTACACTCTGGATCACCCTCCCACCCCCACTCTACAACACAGGCACTGTGAATAAATGTAGCTTAGAATATTTTAATTAAAGAACTATGTGTAATGTGTTTCATTAAAAAAAAATTGTAGCACATCAAAATGGCTTATTTTCATGCCACAGCTTTCGATTTAGTAAAATTCATGGGGCAGCTCAAATTTCATGGTAATCATGAATTCCATGCATGCCATGAATTACTTATTGCCTTACTGATAACTGCACACATAAAAGTTAAGTAACTTGCTCAGAATCATGCAATACACTGTACAAGCCAGGGTTTATGAGATTCAAACCCAGGTCTTTAGGTCATCTGGTTTGCAGTTCAGTGCCTTTAACCACTAAACCATACTGCCTTCACACATATGGCTCTCTTGTACTTCAATACAAATTAGAATTCATCTGCATGCATACAGCATGCTTATAGCCACTGTTATACTATTTGGTTTTCTTGTCTGCCCTCATCTCACCTGCACAGATGAATTGTAGCACACATACCAATGGAAACACGTGAGGTTCTTCCCATCCCCAGTACATACACTTACCCACAAAACTACTTATTTCTGTCTGGCCTGTACTCCTACTATTTTCTCTCCATAGTTTTGAATGCTTCCATGCAAACAGACTTTAAGATCAAACACAAAAGTAGCAATGACTCGACACCAACCCACATGGCTAGTCCCCCCCTCTATGCACACACACTGTAGCAGGTGCAGCCATGCTACTACAGACAACCCACCAAGTTATCGATATAAGACAAGAGTCTCTTACCTGAGTGCTATGGAGCCAGATGCAGACTTCTTAAAGAGATCACGTCCATGGGTCAGAGTGCTGGGGCGTACCCTCTTGGAATGAATGGAGTTATTTTTTATTACTATTTTATAAATTATGATTGTTGGAGAATAATGAAGGCCACTGTTCTACAAACAAGTCCCTTTTGTTAGGCAAGCGGTGGCATTCTTTAATCTCCAACTCTTCATCAATAATATATAAAATAGCACAAAAAATTTAGGCCATTCATTTCAGTGGTGCATGCCCCTGTAGTTTCCATTGCCCTATGTCATAATGTGCCTGTGCATGGGGATGTGGAAGTCAGCTTCACTGGGGAGGGAGTGGGATCATAAGCCTGACTATAGTGGGGCTCCAATAGTCTGAGTATACCATACCACTCAACTGTCCCTGAATGCCAGTGACAGCCCTCATTTTACCACTCAAAACTGCTCTTCTCCTCATCCATCCTTCATGGAAAACATGCTGCTCACACAGAGGATGTCCTGTAAATTTAGACTTTATGGCAGGGTTCCCATTTCAGAATTCAGCAGGGGAAGCCAACAACCAGTGGAGACTAGGTGCTAGTTAGTCCCTAGGTGGCAAGCTCTAGAATGTCTGCAACATCTCTAAAAGGTAAAACATATTTGTTGAGACTGAAAAGTAATATGCAAATCAGGACAAATTCAAATGTATACAATTCATCTGTCTATACCCTGGAACAGTGCAACAGATTTGCGCTTAAACTCACCCCGTTACTAACCAATTTTTTTCCTGGCTGACATTCTGACCCCTTCCAACATGAAAAAAAAACAAAATGTCCCACTTTCTCTCCCTGACTCCATTCCACTTAATGCCCATTACAAATGGGACATGAAGCTTCCCAAAGGTGCAGAAACATGAAAAGCACATCAAATTTCAGTCCTTCCTCCTTCCTCAATTTCCCTGTAAAATGTATTATTTTCTTTTACTTACTCAGCCATCTGGCCAGAACCTTCAGCCTGGCCCAGCATGCCATCAGACAATTTTCAGTCCTCTCCTCCTCTGTCCTTTTACTAGAAACTGGATGCTAGAACCAACCATCCCAGGTCTGCAAAGTGATCTGCGACCAAGTCACCTCACCAACTGAACCCACCCATCCTGTGTTTCTTGCTTCTTGCTTGGGCTCTGATCAAGGCCTATAAAGACGGCCCATACCACTGTTACCACAGCTGCTAGGGCTAGCTTGCTACCATGGGGGTCTGTGCTGTTTATTTTGTTTGGTTGTTTTTACAAAGTGGGCAAAGCAGAGTAAGTAGGTGGCATAGTCTCAAGGTAGTTTCTAGCTCATGCTCTGCCCCTTCAGCCATCAGGGGAGATGGAGACACACTAAGAGTAGACCAACAAAAATATGCCCCCACAACACTGCTATTGAGAGCTCAGTGTTCTCTGAATCCTTCAAGCTGTAGTGTGCAGCCTACTTTGTGGTGAAAATGACAGCGTCACACTCGAATGACTCATGTGCTTTTGCTTTGCTGGAGCTCCTCCACATCACATGTGATGGTGCCACTGCTAATTGGTGGAGAGAGTACAACACAATACAGACACAGGTGAGTCAGAGTGCAGCTGCAGCATGAGTGCACACAGACCGGGGTGGGGGAGGGATACTTATTGTGCAAAAGATTAAATCCAAATCTGCAATCAATATCTATGAATCAAATGTAAAGCCATTATTGGCACAAACATGGGGGGGAGGGGCAACTGCCCCATCTGCCCTACCTAAATGGCATCCCTGCTTTATGGTAGAAATTCATTCTCAGGTGCTAATATTAGTACAAGTAAATACAATGGTTTCCACTGTGTTCTGAGGTTCTGTATCTCCATGTTTCAGGATGTGTCCTGATCATCTTGAGGGCTAGTGTTCCTCGTTGTCCGTCATTTTAAGTGTCCATGTCCCTCATTTCAGTGACAAAATATGAGGTATGGTGCATGCTTCCAAGACCCTACTCAGCACAAAGAGTGCTTGGCCATAGTGTATACTGTATGTTCCACTCAGAATGACAAAGGGAAAATAAGTGAGCTGAAACAGTCATGGAGAAACACAATTGTGGCACTAAATATGCATAAGGGGATTTGCATGGCCCAAAACAAAGAGGTCAGACTTCGCAACACAGAGGCCCCTCTTCACACATCTGGAATGGGGGATGCTGACTCAGTATATCCTAGGCATTTAATGCAGTAAGCCAACAATACTTTACAAATTATTTGCAGTTTAATGACAAAAATCAAAAGCCCTTAAACAACTTGCAAAATGATCAAAATTAATAAGCTTACCTAATTTTAATGGGAACTCAAAGAAAATGTATTTCAATGTCTCTAATTGCTAGCAATAGTATAAGAAATAGAAACTGATGTGTTTTTTTAGATGAGATTTGCATTAGCTTAGCTGCTGCACACTTGGCAAGTGTGCAGCATTTAAACCTGATGTGCTGTTTAAATGATGTTCACACCAGCTTAACTGCTGCACTTATGTCTAGCATGCAGCACGTGAACCTGATGTAATTTTAGAAGATGTTCACACAAGCTTACCTGCTGCAACATGTCAAGCTTGCAGTATGTTAACCTGATTTGCTTTTTAGACTTTGTTCACTTAGGTTCACTTTGTGTATGCGAACCTTATGTAAACATTGCACAGTTAAGCATATGGCATGCATTCTGCATGTACACAGCACACTTATATTTCTGTAAGGGCAGGCTGATCCAATTTTGGAGGCAGCTGTCCCTGCTGGGCTCTCCATGGTGCGCATCCTGAGGAAGGACATTGGGGAGGGACATCTGTTACAGATCTGAACTGAACCTGTTGGTGCACCAGTGGATGATGCCTCATCATTTGAATGTGGTACTATGCCTAGGGGTGGAGGAGCAGGCTGCAGGATCCTTCTTATTTGCCAGCCTCCATATGGCAAGATGGATTTTCTGCAGAAAATCATGGACTTCATTTCTGAAAAGGTGCTGGAGTCACTTAGATGGCTTTATTGGGTGTCTTTATTCACTGGGTTGATGAAGAATTCTCACATTTTGGACTAGACTTCCTCCAGGGAATGGAATCCCTTGGCCTCACACAAGCTATTGCTTCTGCAACACACCAGCATGGGCACACCTGTGACTTGGCATTCTCTATTGGGCTTGAAGTGGAAAACCTCAGGACTGATCTAATCAGCTGATTAGATCACTGTGCCATCAGGTTCAGTTTCAGAGAATGGGAACAAATGAAAGTCTGAACTCAGGAGTTACACAATGGAAGGCTTAAAGAGTCAAAATAATAATGCCACTGATGTATTGCAGCTCAATGCAAGAAGGGCAGTTAGCTCCAGTGTTTCAACAGTACTTAGACTTTATCAGGGGATGTGCACTTTGTCTTATGGCCAATTAATACAGCACATTTATAGGTACAGTATATTAGACAACCATCTCATACAAAGGATATACATAAATATACATTAAGTCATTTTTGAGGGGGTTGTGTGCTGAATAAGGAAGAGTGACAAAATCATTCAAAGGACTCATCAGTTACAAATACTAAATTGACAAAATTACAAAGATTAAGCAGAGACCATGATGGGTGGCACCTAAAATTCCTGTTCTGGGAAAAATTTGATGTAGTTTAACTTAGCTATTGGGCAGGATAGATGCCACTGTCATTCCCAATAGATAAGCCAGAGAAGACAGCATATCCAATCCATATAAGTCTGCAAACTGAAAAAAAAGAGGAAATTAGAGAGATTAAGCAAAAAGAGTAATAAACAATTAATAAACATAACAAATCCAAAGTACAATTTCTCAAAGCAGAACTATTAATTTGATTTCAGAAAGGGTAAAAAATCAACTTCTTCATTTAGACCAAAGGGCTGTATCATATTCAAGGAAACCATCCACCTTGTTTCCTGTTGAAAAAAGTGATTCACTTGGTTCCCACTGATGTGCCCTGGCCCCATTAAGGACTGGCATAAGGGGAAAGACCCACATACATTCACGAAATGTGCACCAGGATATCATTGTCATTGCCATTGGCTAGTGCTCTTATATACTCCTGAATGAGCACCTTCTGTGGCCTGATGGTGCATACCACATAGAAGTGGTGGCATGTGTATAAGCTATGTAGGCCACAAATGAAGTTACACAGCTGATGAAATATCTGATCTCAGTTTTTCACTTGTTTGTGGGATGTGTGAAGCACCTGTCTTTCTTGGCATGCTTACAGATGCTGCAATGCCCACAACCATAGAAACCTTTTAGTTTCACAGGAAGCCAATTCAAATGGGGCTATCATTGTTTGTTGCTACAAAATGGCTAGAAGTCAGCATGTATGTAGTGGTGTTACTCTTTTTAAAGGTAACTCTGAGCTTTCCTCCAATTTCATTACTTAGTATGATATCTGATTTCAGGATTGGCTAGTATTTACTGATTAGGTTACCTACTTTGCCAGCAAAGCTATTAAACTCAGTAAAAGATGTAATTACACGATCACTGCTATTTCAAATGGGGCTTAGGGACCAGCTGTGTCTGTCTGTCAACATTAGATGCCCTCTGATAAGTACAATTCAGTATTGTATCCTCTAGCTGTGAATCTTAACATTATCTCCATAACCTGATGTTGAAATTCACAATGATTAGATAAATTTCTGTGTACCCTGATGAGTTGGTTAACAGGTATAGAGTGAATCAGATTTCAAGGTTGTGTGCTAGAGGCATATAAGACTGTAAGGTTACAGCAAGAAACTGAACTGGGATGTGGTGCTCATGATAAAACAACATGAATAAACACAAAAGTAAATCAGCAGCCTCCACCTCCATATTGAAAAGCACCACTCTAGGTCAGGAATAAAACAGTAAATACGGAGCCAGCCCATGGTGGTTGGATTTCTGCTTGCAACACCGATGACCCGAGTTTGGTAACGGACCCAGATGTCAGAGGACAGACTGGGGAGGAGATGGCTTGAGCATCCCATGACAGCTCACCTTCTCCTGGGATGGAGGGTGGTATGTGGCCTGGTGTTTACTGACCTCTGGTGGAAGCTGAAGGCATGGCAGCATATCAGGCCATGCTTTGGAGGGAGCGCGACGGACGTCGGCTTGCCCCTTGATGTCCTGGCATGTCATGCTCCCAAAGAAAACCAGGAAAAGGTTTCCCGACCAGCTGGATGATGGTTGCCCACCACCACAAATCCCTGGACAGCCCGAACTGACCACAGCAGCACCTGGGCCAAGTAGTTGTACTGGCCACCCACACTGGCACTTTCTACCCTGGGGGGGACCCATTCAATGAAGGGAAATGTTGGGTTACCTGGGGGGCTGCAGTGTAGGGATGTGGATGGTAGCAGGGAAGGTGTACCGATTGGCAGCACCTAAGTGACTCAAAGGAGTGGCCTGTCAGGAGCACGGAAGGTGCAAAAAAAAATGGTAAATACGTTTATTCAGGGTTGAAATTAAAAACAAGTATACATACCCCCTGACATTTTTCTGATTATAGGTTTTTTATCAAAGGTAAGGGATGTGAGCTAGAGGCATGTAGGACAATGTTTGCAGCCATTGGCTTCTGTATCCTGTTGAAGGTACATTGTGTCCTTGTGAAGGATAGAGGATGACATCGAGAAAGTGGCACTTTTTCTGGTCTTAATCCTATGTAGATCTGAGTCTTTCAGTATTGTTTTTTATGTGTTCAAGGAAATATTTATTCCTTTCTCTGTGCCTCACTAGATGCAAATCATATCAATAAATCTGGTTTGAATAGGTTTGCATATGAAGGTGTCATTGAGGCACCCATCGCTGTTCCACATTTATGTTTGAAAAAACTACCCATTAAAGGTAAAGTAATTATGGATCAGTATGAATTTAAGGGCCTGTAGGAGGAATGTATACAGTAGGTATACTGTGGCTTATGTGTGATTGGGGGATGTACTGTTCAAATGCCTCCAGCCTCTCCTGATGCTTGATTCAAGTATAAAGACTGGTGATATTCAATCGTAAGCCAGTGATACAGGGGTTGAACTATAGAGGGGCACCCTGAATATCAGTTTCAGTGCACCTCTCTGTAGTTCAGCCCCTGTAGAGGTGGTCCAGTACTGTCATTTATGAGAGTTTTGGCCACATGGACTTATGGCGGTGTGGGACACCTTGGATATGCTGGCAGAATGCACCAGGTGATATGAGCAGAAAGTGTTGACTTTTAATAGAGCTGTTGGTGCTGTCTTCAGCCTCATGGTGCCAGATTGTACATATCTGTTATTTTCATGCCTTGGCTCACTGTGGTGGGCTGAGGGAGGTGAAAGGAAAGGGGCAGAGGTTAGAGCATTGTTGGAGGACAGCAAGGGCTCAGGAGTACAAATTGGCTTTGAATAGCCACTCTGGTAAGTATGAAAGAGCAGTCTCCATAAGAAGACAGAATTCCTGTCCTGGGAGATTGTTGATGAAGGAACCAACCAGCTCATCTTTTCTGAACTTTGGACAGGCTTGTCCATCCTGCTTTTTTGGAGTTTGTGAAGGCTGCTTCATCCATTAAATGTGAGGAGTTTGCTCAGTTCTTTTTGGACAGAGGATCTTCTATTTGGGATGGGATCCCATGAAGTGGGTCAATGCAGCCCAACAGTGTTGAGCCAGTGGGATGAAAAAGCATTCACTGGTCTTGGTGAGGATTTTTGCCAATGACAATGGATAAGGCTGGTGGGGTGATCTCGGACTTGCTGCCAGTATTTTGAAAACTGGATCCAGGCCAAACCTGGCTACCAGTGAGTTATATAGGGTAGTTGGACCCAGTGTTCACTGAGATTTTCCAGTGATCTATGTCAGAAGGTATTTTCACGACTGTGTTAAAAAATGTATTGGTGAAGCTCCTCTTGAAGAAGCTATCATTGAACCCTGCCATCTAGGCAAATTACTGACCAGTCTGTAAACTTCCTTTTTAAATCAAGGTTAATGAAAGGGTGGCTGCACTGCAACTTGAGGCACACCTCATGGCCTTTGACATCTATTAGCTTCTCCAGTCTGGTTTGCTGCCAAGGCATAGCACAGAGACCACATTGGTCAGGTTGCACAATGACCTGCTTACGGTAAGAGATAGAGGAGAGCAGTCAGTTCTTGTTCTCCTCGCTCTCTCCTTGGCATTTGACATCATGGACCATGGGTTGTTATTAGATAGGCACAAGGTGTATGTTGGATTCACCAGCAAAGTCATCTGCTTGGTTGATTCCTGTCTCATGGCCATGACACAGAGGGTAGTTATGGGAAATTATCCTCGCTCCCAGTGGACTTTAATTGTGGTGCAATCCAGAGGTCTGCGCTTTTGCCCATGTTTTTCATGGTGTACAAGCTGCCCTGGTTAGGAGCATTAGACAGTATGGAGTTGGGTTTCATTGCTGTGCAGATGACACTCAGCTCTACCTGTCTTATGCACCCAATACTCTTGGCTTGTTGGACGTGCTGAATAAGTGCCTGACTGGATGTTATCAAGCTAGCTGAGAGTTAAACTGGATAAAACTAAAGTACTGGTATTTGAGCTGAATCAGATGGAAAGAGTGTTGCCTTCCAAAAGGGAGATGAGTCTTCTTCTCTGTTGCTCTATCCCTGTGGCTACTGAAAAGTTGAGAAATCTGAGAGTCATTCTGGATGATGGGTTGACATTTGAGGCTCAGGTGTTGGCAGTAGTTTGGCATGGCTTTTACCATCTCAAGAACATCAGCCACATTGGATCCCTTATCCCTCTGGATGACTTGCCCTCACTGGTACACACTTTTATGACCTCACAGTTGGATTTCTGTAATGATCTACTCCTAGGGTTATGGGAGGTACGTTGTGACATCTTCAGTTAGTGCTAAACACAGCTGCTAAACTGCTGACTGGCTTTTTGAGGATGAGTTATATCTCCCTGGCATGCCATGAACTTCACTGGCTGCTGTTAAGTGGCGTATCTCCTATAAAATTGAGTTACTTACTTATAAGGCTCTATACAGGCTGGGCCCAGGTTGCCTGAGTGATCACTTGCACTCTTACATGCCCTCATGCCCTCTTCACTCCACTCCACTGAGGAAAGCCTCATGGTCATTCCCAGAGCCAGGGTTAAAACCTCAGGGGACTAGACCTTCGAGGTCACAGAGCACCACAAAGAAAAAATCTACTACTACTAATCTATACAATCACTGGTGACAGCTGTCTAACTTCACCACCTGTTCCCCACCTGATCCTTAAATAAGCTCCATCGATGACTGCTCCATTTTGCTTCTGGTCAGCCCTACTCACTCAGTCTGTTAATAAGCTCAAGGGAACAGGTGCTCAGTCCCACCAATGGTACTCTATTTCATCTGTCCAAGTAATGCTAATCCCCCACTTCCTCATCCCCCTTCTAGCAGCCATATCACGCTCCCTGTGCCAGTGCCCAGCTGGTCCCTTGTAATGTATCATCAATATCCCATGTTGCAGATCCTCATTGTCCCTCACTGCACTATGATATCTGCAAACAGTAACAAAAAATTTGATAAGAACTACTTCCCAAAATGTGCATCTTATGTATGTATGTGGACTTACAGTAGGTTTCTATTAATTCTTTTTCTCCATTGCTCATTACATGGCCAGTTTTTTCCTTTTAACCCCAAGTGTTTAGGGAGCTACAATATATTAGCATACTAACCTACTAAATGCCAGCAGAATAGGCCTAATGGTCTGTCGAGTCTGCTCAGTAGCCAGCCTCCTAATGGGTGCTCTCTTTTCCAGCCCCCCTCAGCCCCAGAGAGGGTCATCTTCAGCTTAAGTTTTCCCTTGTACCTGTCCCACCCCTTCTTGAAGCCCTCCACTGTGCCCTCCTCCACCAGACTCCCGGGCAGTGCATTCCATGGCTCCACTACCCTGTCAGTGAAGTAATGTCTCCTGTGTTCCCCCCCTGTATTTTCCCCCCCATTAGCTTCCACTCATGGCCTCTGGTTGTCCCCCTCTTCTTTAGTCTGAACATCTCTTTGGCTCTGCCCCTGTGTATTCCTTTTACATATTTGAAGACCTCTATCAACTTCTCCCTATCTCTCTCCTCTCCTCCAGTGAGTACAGTCCCAGCTCTTCCAGCATTTCCTCATAGGGCTTCCCTCCCATGCCCTGAATCATTCTGGTTGCCCTCCTCTGGACCCTCTCCAGCAGTGCTGCATCCTGCTTGAGGTGAGGTCTCCAGAACTGCATGCAGTACTCAAGGTGCGGCCTGACCAAGGCATTATATAGAGGGAGGATCACCTCCCTCCTCCTGGATATAATCCCCCTTGCTATGCAGCCCAGTATCCTGTTTGCTTTTGCCACAGTTCTTCTGCAATTTTCAGTGTTATTCATTTTGATGTCTACCACCACCCCTGGATCCCTCTTACTCATTGCGGCTTGCAGTGCTACCCCCCCCCCACAGGGTGTATACATGGCCTGGGTTTCTGACCCCTAGATGCAGCACACTACACTTCCACACATTAAACCTCAGCCCCCACCTCCTTGACCACCCCTCCAGGGTATCCAGGTCCCTCTGGACTGCCTCTTTCACTTCATCCACTTCCACTAGCACTCCGAGTTTTGAGTCATCAGCAAAGAGACTCATCCTACTCCTAACCCCTTCCCATATCCAAGACATAGGCATTGAACAGGAGTGACCCCAATACCAAACCTTGCAGGACCCCACTGATGACCTTCCTGGGGGAGGAGACTATCCCACCAACCACTACCCACTGTATTCTCCCCATTAGACAATGTTCTACCCATCTGAGCAACTGTCCTCCCACCCCCAACCTCCCAGCTTTGTTAGCTGTCCAGTGTGTGGTACCGAGTCAGACGCCTTACTAAAATCCAGGTATAGGATGTCCACCAGCCTATGTCAGTCCAGGGCCCCCGTCACCCAGTCATAAAAATCTATGAGGTTGGTCTGACATGATCTCCCCAATATGAAACCATACTGTTTGTCATCCAGGTACCCTAACCTCTCCAGCTGCCTCCTGAGCCTCTCCTTGAGTATGCCCTCCATTACTTTGCCTAGCACAGATGTTAGGCTGACAGGCCTGTAATTCCCCATCTCCTCTGTAGACCCCCCCTTTGTGTATAGGCACCACACGAACCACCCTCCAATCTTGAGGCACCATCCTGTCTGCAGAGAGATGATAAAGAGTGCAGCCAGTGGAGTTGCTAGCTTATCCGCCAGTTCCTTCATAACCCTCAGTTGCAGCCCATCCAGCCCTGGCGCCTTATCAGTTTTTAGCATCTGAAGTTCCTCATCACCCTATCCACTGTGATTTCTTCCTCCCAGCCCTCCCCCTCATTCAACCACCCCTCCTCTTCTAGACTTGGCCTGGCCTGAACCCCAGCCTCCTTCAGTCCTCCAGACTCCATCTGACCTCTCGACTGCTGGCTCCCCTTCCCTCCCATGGGCTCAAGAGATTCCCCTGCCTCCCTCTGTAAAAATCAAGGAAAAGTACTCATTTAGTACCTCTGCCTGTTCCCCCACCTTCTGGGCTCATCCCTCACCAGTCATAATCCTGCTGATCTGTGCCCTCCCTTTTCTCTTCTCCCCTATATATCTATAGAATCCCCCCCTTCAGATATCCCTAGCCAGGTTTTGCTCCATCCTCTTCTTGGCTCACCTCACCACTCTGGTTGTCCTCCTAGCCATCAACACGTACTCACCACAATCCCTTTCCCCCATGGAGCACTTAAAATGTGCATAGGCAGCTTTTTTATCCCTCACCACCTTCTGCACGTCCCTTGTCTACCAACATGGCTTGTTGACTCTACGATGCTTATCCCTTACCTTTGTACAGGACCTAGTAGCCTTCTGTACCCTCTTCTTAATGGTCTCCCAGAAGCTACCAGCATCCATGTCCAGCCTAATCTCATCCAAGCTCCCCTGTAGAATCCTGCCCAAGCTCATGAAGTTCGCCCCCCCCCAGAAGTCTACTACTACTGTATTAGTGCAGTTATCCTCCACCCCAGATACAGCAGAAACCAGACCGTGGCATGGTCACCACCTGCCAATGAGCTGCATACATCCAGACCCTTTATCTGGTCACTGTCTGCTAGGATAACGTCCAGTATCCGCTTCTCCCTAGTGGGTTCCCCCACCTGCTGGACCAGGAAGGCATCCTTAAATACATCCATAAGTCTCTGTTCCCTTTCCACAGAGGATGTCATAGTGTCCCAGTCTGCCCCTGGCATATTAAGGTCACCCATGACCACCACTCTACCCTTTCCCAGATCACAGTGTCCCTTGATGTTCTCAACTAGTTTGTCCTCCAAGGCCTCTTCCATCGAGGGGAGTCTGTACACCACTGCTATTTTCAAGCTTTTACCGCCCCTCATTTGCAGGGTTACCCAAATCACCTCCACTCCCCCTACAGCCTCCTTCACTCCACTAACCACTGTGTAGTTTTGACAATCAGCACTACACCCCCTCCTCTTCCCTCTCCCCTATCCTTCCTGAATAATTTGTATCCCTCCAAATTTAGGTCCCAATCAATTTTCTGAGTGGCCTATCTCTCAGTAATTACTGCCACATCCGCTGATCCCTTAACCAGCATTGCCAGGAGCTTGGGCATTTTGTTTCCCATGCTCCTAGCATTGATCAGGACTGTCCTCCACCCCGCCCCCTCTCCGTTCTCCAGGAATATTGGACCTGCGCAATCCCTAGATGCCCTTTCCTGTGCCACTCTGGATGGAACTGCAGCACAGTCACCTGCCCTCTTATCATATCCTATACCTTGTCCCTCAAGCAGCCCTCATGGAGCCATTCTTTTACTTAACCCTCCACCATTCACAAGTTTAAACCCCACCTCTTAACTATGAATCCAGCAAGTTTTAGTTTCAAGATCTCCCTCTCCTCCAGGTTGAGGTGTTGCCTATCCCTGGTATAACACCCCTTATCCTCCCAAGTATACCCCAGTCCCCCACCAGTCCATACCCTTCTGCCCTTCACCAGTCCCTGAGCCACTGGTTGACCTCCCTAAGTTTATGCTTGGTCTCCCCAGACACCCTATCTCAGAATCTCAGAGAAGGAGATTGTGCTTCCTATAGAGTGGCAAACCCTGGCCAGCTCCTGGAATCTCCCCTGGATGTCTAGTTCACTGTTCCACTCCAAGCCATTTGTTCCCAGATGTATTAGGAAGTCTGGGGATCCCTCACATTCCAATGCTATCGAGTATAGCTGGATTTTGGCCTTGTGTACGGATAGGCCTGGGATACATTTAGCCTTGACTGGGCTGCTTTTTCCCTCCTCTGCCCCCTCCCAGTGGATGCCCCTGGTCATGGAGTCACCCAGCAGAATCACCTTCACCCCCCCAACTTTACTGGCCCGGTTTATACCGTCCATGCTCTTTCTTCTGTCATCCACCCCTAGCTTACTACTCCCGTCCCCCTCAACCTAGGGATCACATGCCTGTGCTTGCCCTACCATGCTCTGTCTTCTGCCTGCAGCTCCCAGCTTGCTCCTCACCCCAACTTCCAGTGGCTACACCCCCAGATCTCCCCGGACTCCCTTTCTGGGCGGTGTCCACAGATCCCCACCCAGGCACCCTTCTACTGCTTCCCTCCTTGCCTCCCTCCCCCTCAGGTCCTGCATCCTCCACCCGACCTGCTGTATTTCTCCCTACCCCCCACCTCCACCTCATCCATTTTTTACCACTCCAAAGCTGGCCTGTCTAGAGTTCTCCCTACCACACCCCTATCCTTGGCTGTCTTCTCCAACCTGGATGTCTGCCCGACCCTAGTCCTTCCCCCTCCCACCCTGGCCTCACTCTGCTTTCCCTCATCCCCCTTACCTCCCCCCAATCTAGGCTCATGTCCCTCCCCTTCCCTCCCCATCTTTGGATCTGGCTCCTCTCCTATCCCCTCCCCCAGATCACTGACCAAACCCTCTCTGTCTGCCTCTCCCTCCCACCAGCCTCCTCCACCTCATCTCCCAGATATAGCAGGGTGTATCAATTAGTAAGTGCTATGCTTGCCCCAGACTTGCTCTCCCCTATCCCCCCCTCCCTCCTAGGGTCCCTCTGGTCAGCCGCCTCCCTATGAAATGATTTCTGTACGTTGTTTGTTTTGTGCCCCACCGCTCCAAAGTAACCATTAAATCCATGTCCACCTGTTCCCTGGGTATGCCATTTTGACCTTGTCTACTCTCATGAGGTCTGTTCCTCCCCTTCTCTCCCCAACCCTACCCCCTCCTGTATCCCAGATGCCTTCTGATCCCCTCGATCTCCATCCTAAGACCTGCAAACTGAAAACACACTGGACACCCTCTGAACCTCCATGCCCAGTTTAATATTATTGCCGCCCTGCACCCTGTACACCCAATCACCCTACCAAAGATGCCCACTCTAGCCACCCCCAAGTCAACCCTCATTTTGGGTGTGAGCAATACGGCCCTCTACCAGGAAAAAACTCAGTCAGTGTTACAACAAAACCAAAGCAGTTTGCCCCTTCCCCCAGCAGTATTCAGTTTACAGCAATTTTCCCTCTTTCCCAATAGTAGTCAGTTTTCTAGCCCTAGCAGTAGCCAGTTCACAATCAAATTTGCCCACCCTCAATACTAGCCAGCTCAGAAGTCTTAGCAGTAATCACATCACACAGTTTGACTACTCCCTCCTCTATAGTTAGTATACACAGTCTTTTATACAGTCTGCTTCTCCCCAGTAATAGTTCAGGTAATAGTCAATGTCATAGTCAATGTTGCCCAAGCAGCACAGTACAGTGTTCAGGACCCATTTTCCATCCAATCAGCATCAATAATCAGCAGCAGCCCAGCTTCCAATCGCTTCCATTGTTTCAGCTCACCCAATCTCAACTTGCCCCTCTCCAAGGCTACACCCCCCTAGACCATTTAATAGAGGTCAGGGCCGGGGTGGTGTGGGATAAATTTTGAGACCTCAGCTCTGATTGGCCCCCTCCGCTGCTTACCGAGTCACCGGCCAAACACTTCTGTCCTCTCACACCGCTGATGCAGCCATGGTGTGTGCCAAGCCCTGACTCAGACCACCGATGTGGTTCCTGCTTCTCCCACCACCAAACAGCTCCCCTCTGTAGTCTCATGTCATGGCCATATACAGTACGTGGCACCTTGTAAATTTGAAACAAAGCCTAAATATTTTGGTCCCAAATAGTCACAAAAGATTACCTTCTGACTAAATGAAAAATGAAAAAAGCTATGTCCCCACACATACACAACAGAAACTTGGGGCCTTTTTTTTTTGTTTTGTTTTTCCAGGTTTTTATTTTATTCTTATAACCGAGTCATTTCTGTCATCTTAGGTTCACATTTTCAGGATAGTCTAACATTTGTTTACCAGGTAGACATACTAGACAATAATATGCCTTTTTTAAGGATGACCCAGGAGAAATAGAAATGTCAAATTAATGTTTACATAACAGAATAAGGTAACAATAAGCATAACTGTGACAAATTAAATAACACAATAACAGACAATACAGCTAAAAGAAAGCACACAGTGCACTGCAGCTCAGTACAACATATATAAATCAGATGAACCAGATGATTAAATGTACAATACAGCACATCAAGTATAGGAACACCTATCTGTGGTGCATATGAACCAATGTAACTCCCCTATAAAGTGTAGATGGGAGTGAAAGACCCTGAGGTTAGATGGAAGTTAGTCCCAAAGTCTCAGTACAAAAAACAAAAAAGCTTGGTTACCATTATTCGTTAAGCACTTAGGAATGAACAGGAGTGATAGGTCATAAGACCTCATGGAGTAGGCCTGATCAGGATGTTTTATCATGGCAGACAAAGAGGTAGGCTTAGCAGACATAGTAATCTTAGACTGTACATACTGGGATATAGTGTTACCAGTAGGATAGAGAGAACCAACCTATCCTAGAGAAGAGAGTGCAGGGATAGGTCAGTCAGGTCACAGATAAGTCACAACAACAGATATTATTATATGTAGTATTCCATTTGGTTAGGCTACTTCTGCTTGATGGAGACAATGGGGTAAGTCCATACATAAGACTTAACTCCCAGAGCAATAGCAAGTCTGGCAGCAGGAGTTAAGACACTTCTCAATTTAGAAGCAAGCCCTAGTTTGATGTTGCCAGCTTTGCATGCATTGGATATGTGTAAGGTAAAATCTAGAGCTGGATTAAGGGGAAGGTCTATATATTTAACCCTTAGGATGCCAACAGAGTTAGAACGCATAGGTATTTTGGACTGATATATCAGTCCGCTGCCCTGCAAGGGTTAAAGGAGTAAACAGTGGAAATGGGGAGCCATTTAAGCAGTAGATTGCCAAGCTATCTGTACATGCCCTCAGCTTGTGTGCTGAACCTACAAGCATGGAATGGGTCTTACTGGAGTTGAGGAGTGCTTATTATGTGCTAGCCAAGTCAAGATCAGTTGGGGGAGGGTTCACACTGGACTGCAAGAGATTCATTTATCATTTATAAGTGAGATTAGGGCAGGAGTGGGGAACCTTTAGACTACCAGGGATTATTTAACAATTATAACTCAGATTAGGTGGGATTGGGGTGCCACTTGACCAAATGGATTTAACACCTATAATGTGGATCTGGACAGGATGGGGAGCATGTTGCTGGCCCCAGTACCGCCAGGGGTGTGGGATCATGCACCTCTGTGCTCACTAACAAGAGTATGGTTGTTGAACATTATCTTACACTGCCTCAGCAGTCTGTTAGCACTTCTGAACTCCTCTAAGTATACCACTGAACTCTGTATGCATGAGGGCTTCCTCTTGCATGGGCGATTGTTCATGCTGTATACTGTTAACCACACCATGGGGCCCTTTGTCTATGGCCCATACACATATGGGGCTAAGTTTCATTAGAGATCCCAGGTTCAGTGAATTTAAAGAACTTGTTTTTTTTTTACCAAACATTTGTTATGGCCCAAGCCTGGGCTGTCTGGTGCTGACCAATGAGGTGGGATTCTGGAATCCTTTCAGATGCTTCCAGCCTTTTGAAGGAAAGGAACCCTCTTCTGTGGAATGACTACCTCCTGCTGTCCCAGGGGGAGGGTGTATCATCTGGGAAGGAATATGTGGTCCCTTTGGAGCAGCCTTATGTTAGTTTGCACCCACTCAGCTAGCAAGTGAGGCAAAGTTGTCACAGACCCAGAGTGGAGTCAGCAGAGAATGTCCAAAGGTAGAGTGGAACTCACTCACCTTTCCTATGGCAGTGATAGGCATTTTGAGGAGTTTCTCTTCAGGACCACACCCTGGGAAGAGATAAGTAAGGGCTTATTGTCAAAAAATACCCAGAAGATCCAGGCAGGTTAAGCCACTGCACTGCCTATACCACAATAGGATCATACCAACTCCTCCTACTCCCCACTTTCTCCTGATTGTAATCATTAACATAGAAACATAGAAGGGCTGGCCCACCAGTGCAGTAGTACACTTCTGCTGGTGATGTATTAAAACCAGGATCAGGTCCAATCTCAGATTGTTGGAAGCCAGCCATTGGGAGCATGAGTCAGCATCCCAGAGGATGATCTCCTCCTCCATGGAGGGAGGGATGTATGCGCCACTGTGCTACTGCAACCTGGAAGACTACAGGTGATGGTACAAGTGGAGCCTCGAAGGGAGGATGGGTGCATCCTGACTGTGATTTGAGCACTCATGAATGCTTGCATCAATGCAGTCCACGTACACAGAATGCCCAGTGGACAGGGAACAAGAAAAAGGAAAAAGACTACTGGCTGAGGCAGTATGATGAGGGATCCTCCAAACGGCCCTACACCGCCTACTGGGTATCCCTACCTTCTGCAATGAGGCTAAACTCTCACCAAGGTTTGGGAAACTAAGGGAGCTCTGCCACAGGGGGGCAAATAGTGTGGCACTATACTAGGCAGGTGAGTAAATCCCAAAGGTTGTGGGAGACAGGGCTGGGGTGGTGCAGCAGATGGGGGGGCCTGCTGAGAATAGAAGGAATAAAAAGAAACCAGAATTTGTCAGCAGATAAGGACCACTAGGCCCACCCTGTCTTTTCATTTTGTCCTTGCCTATATTGTCACTGCAGTCCCTAAGTGATCTCAGGCTACTCCTCCCCCCCGCCCCCGGCTTTCCAACCAACATTTCTTTGTGGCTTTCCCATGCATATTTGCAACCCACCACTCTTTTTGCACCCACCACCTCCGCTGGAAGACTGTTCTAGGTGTCCACCACCCTTTCAGCGAAGTACTTCCTCACATCCCTCCTAAACTTTGCCCATTCCAGCTTCATTACATTCCTCCTTGTTCTTGCACACCTTCTCATCTGAAAATATTCCCCTTCTGTACTTTATTCACTCCTGTGAGGTACTTTTAGGTCTCTATCATGTCCCCCCTCTCCTCCAGGGTGTACATATTGGGATCCTTAAGTCTTTCCTCATAGGGCTTATGATGCAGCCTCTGCACTACTTCAGTTGCCTGCCTCTGAACAACTTCTATACTGTCTATGTCATTCCTAAAATGTGATCTCCAGAACTGGACACAGTACTCACAGTGTGGTCTCACCACTGATCGATACGGTGGTAACACCACCTGTCTCCATCTGCTGGTGATTCCCTTCCCTATGCACCTCAGCATCCCACTAGCACTGACAGCTGCCTTGTCACACTGCCCTGCAACCATGAGGGCATCAGATTTGATAACCACAAGGTCCCTTTCCTGATTAGTGACTATTAATGCCTCTGCCTCCATTTTATACTCCGCCTTCAGTTTCTGTACCATATATGTATGATTTTGCACCTTTTTGCATTGAAACTCAGCTGCCATACCCTCAGTTTTTTTCAAGTCTCTATTCAATATCCTCACACCCTCTAAAGTATGTACCCTGTTGCAGATTTGTATGTCTTCTGCAGAAAGACATACCTTCCCTTCCAGCTCTTCTGCAATGCACTTAAGAAGACATAGAAGATAGGTGGTCCTAATACTGAGTCCTTAGGTACCTGCTGGTCATTCTCCTCTCTTTAGAATTAGGGCCATTTACCCCCACTATCTGTTGCCTATCCATCAACCAGTTCTATACCAAGTGTACCACCTTGTGTTCAACCTCCAAGCTGCCCAGTTTCTTTATAAGTTTCTTATGTAGCATGGTGTTGAAGGCTTTGTTGAAATCCAAGTGGGTCATGTCCACCAGCCCACCCTGATCATTGTGTGTTGCAGCCTCCTTTTTTCTGATCTGCAGAGGCTGGTGGTGGGATGACACATCAGAGGACTTCTACAGTGAGCAGAAGACTTGGGAAGGTGGAAGGAGGACCTGACAGCTGATGAGGAGCAACTGGGGCAAAAATAGAAATGAAAAAAAATGTTGTGGGATCACTGTGATGATTATTTTTTTTTTATTTCATATTTTTCCCTCTCCATCTCCACGTTGAGTCCCCCTTTCAGGGCTCCCAATGCACCATTTCAGACAATGTCATAGAGGGGACTGGGGGTCACTCCAATAGTGCCCCACTCCATTTTAACCTCTAGAGCCTTGGTTAACCCCCCTGGTGGGGCAGAGGAGGTTCCCCTTCTTACTTCCTTTGAGACTCAGGGGAGTGTGCAGCTGAAGTTTGCCCCGGTACCTCCGCGGTCGATTTTGGTGTGGGAGCTCATCATCTAGACCTGACTTGAGGTAATTTTCCTTCTTCTGGTTCCAGCCTCCTGTGAACGTCAGTGCTTGGGGGGGGACCAATGAGTCAGAGGCACACAGATATGCACCTCTGCTCTGGTCCTCAGCCAACGCTTGCCCCTTCCTAGAGTTACACCTCTTCTTACTGCATTGGCACCACCCATGGTCACCCAGGTGGTGGCGGTATTGCAGCTAGGACAGCTGCCCACCCCTCCCGGAGAAGGAGAGTGGCCCATTGGGTGCTCAGTCCTTCTCCCCTGGGCCAGCCCTCTGATGACCCTGGCTCACTACCAAACCGGATCGCCGATGTTGCGAGTGGTATCGCTACCGCTGAACTGACAGGCTAGCCTCAGATGATGATGATTATCTTTTTGATGAATCTGACACTCTTTTTCTGGTCCCTATTAATACAAGCACTGGTCAGTGCTAAATAGTTGCTTGCATGCGTTTTTTTGTGTAGTTGTTAGGCATAGATAGCTCAGCAGTTAAAAATAATAAATTAAAAACATAAGTTTTAATAGTGAAATTGTCAAGATTGAGAAATTATGACATTCTCACATATTTTTTTTCTTAGATTGTTACTTGTGAACCTTGGCACTGGGCAAGAACTTCAAAGTAAAACAGAGTAGAATGGTAGAGAGTGGGCAGAAATAGGGAGAAAATTCAGTATTCTTATGCTGTGATAGGTGAAGAAGGAGCACACACCACAAAGCCTTCTAACAGTTCAGAGTGATGTCAATTTATTCACATGCTTTTCAAGCAAACATATTCATCTTGATTCCCAGAGTACATATATTGAGCCTTGTTGATCATGTTGTAATGACCAATCTGTTTGTATTAGTGTTTAAAACTCAGGTAAGCAGAATAGTGAAGCTCCATCCTTAAAGTGATCACTGAATGTAGGAATTTGTTAGAACATCTGTTTTACCTGCTTTTCACTAAGTACGGCAATATATTAAGTCCATGAGTTGAAAGCACTGCATCATGGGTAAGCAAATGGAATGGGTGCAAAAGATCTGCCATTACTTGAGAAACAAAGTTCTAAACAGTTGTACATATATTAGTAGTAAGCAGTAGCATATGTGGAATGAAAAGAAGAGGTCTGATTCTAAGCAGGAATTAGAAGTCACCCAAGAAACCCTTTAACTTGCATTTTCCAGCCTTGAGATTGGGAAGGGAGTTCAAAGGAAAAGGAGGAGAAAGGCAGAATGTTGGTTGAATTAGGGTGTAGGTTTAGTATTCTGGAACAATGATAGGTGCAGGAGGGCTGCACTCCCAAAAATCCTTTCATAGCTCAGACTGATACCAATATGCTTTGAACATAAACATAAAATGTGGGTGTGAAGACCCACTTTTTTTAGTTCTGTCTAACCTTGACCCTCAGAATGTGGACTGTGCAAATCAGCCAACTGTTATGTTGATTCTTTTTAACTTTGAAGATCAAGTCCACATACAGTACTTCATGCCATGCTAAAAGTTCTGTAACTGCGGCATAAAATATTCCCTGGGACATTTAATGGGAAACACAGCACCACAAGAACTGCTTGATAAATTTGAGGCAACAATTCCCAGATCTGGCTGCAACAACAGCTATCCTGCAAATGGTAAATTGAAACTGGAATTGAATGGACAGACAAATCTTTAACAATTCTGATGATGCAAAATGTTTTATAGACTCAAAACTTGACCTAGGGAGAACAACAAATTCTTCTATTGACTGAGTTGGAACTCCCAAGTGCTAAGCAGATGGTGTATCGATTGACTGATTGATTGACTGATAGATTGCTTGATTTGATGATTAGGTAAGTACATTGGACAAAGGGACCTTTTTTCAGGAATGACCTGAGCCAGCAGATCATGTGATGAGCCTGGCATGAGAGGACATCTTCTGTGATGCTCCTAGGCCCCATTAGATTAAAATAAGCTCTTAAATTTGTTTTATTTATATTAATCCAGTCAGGGAAGTGCTACTGCTTGGACTTTGCCACATAAATTGGTTAGCTCGTACGTTTAAACGAGGCTATTGGATCACTTGAGTTCTCGCTTGTGGCGCTTACAACAGGCCACCTCGACGCAGTGAAATGGAGCCGGATGTTGTGAAGCCCTTGGCTGCGAGATCCCCAGTGCTGAAATGCCCCAAATCCCTATCACCCATGCCAGATGAGCAGATGAGCCAGATGGACCTGGAAGGGGGGTCCAATATGAAAGCGGAGGATATTATAGAGATTAAGCAAATGTTACAGGGACTGGTGGTGGATTTCACCACTATTAAACTGGCACTACACTCCTTGGCTCAGAGAATGGGGGATGTAGAAGTTTGGGTTTCCTCTCAGGAACAGAAAGTTACTACCATGGATCAAGAGCTAATTGTCATACGGAAACAAGTTAAGAAACTCAAAGACAGAATAGAGGACCAAGAATCTCGCAGCAGGAGAAATACCTTATTTTAGCAGAACTCCTAGAGAAAGCAGAAGAGCCTGATTGTGTATCCTTTGTTCAAGACCTGCTGCTCAAGCTGCTTGGCCCTATGCCCTATGGAGAGGCCTATAATTTAGAGAGGGCACATAGAGCACTACGGGAAATGCCTCCACTTGGTGCTAGACCTCGAGTCCTGATTATGAGGTTTTTAAATTATAAAGAAAATCCCATGTGCTTAATCATGCCTGACAAAACAAAACCTTGCAGTGGAATGGTGCATCTCTTTGGCTCTTCCAGGATCAAACCCCATTGGTCAGAGAGAAGCAAAAAGAATATGTGGACATTAAGAAAAATCTTTACCTTGCCGGCATTAAGTTTCGCCTGCAGTATCCTGCAACTTTACCAATTGCAGTCTAGGGATAAGAAATATCTGACCGTGCGTGATGCTTTAGAGAGCCTCAGAGTTGAGCTTCCTAAGTTGTTTAAGTCACCGACCTGAATTGCTGATACCGCCAAGAGGACTGCCATAACCTGTTAAATGGGACTTGATTGATGGAATGGTGATGCAAGAACTGTGTTGTGCTTTTTTTTTCCCTCCCTCTTTTCTCTTTTAGGTTTAATTATTCCTGTGGGAATTAACTGGCTTTCGCCCACGGGTGGCTCTCGGCTCTGAGTTAAAAGCCTGGTGGCTTATTTAGGGAGATGAGTCCTTTGGATCAAGTATGTATTTTCTATAGAGGTCAGAGACCACACAGCTTTAGGCCTCATTTGGCATTTCAGTATGAACGGCAAATGAAAGGGGGGGATTAGAGAAAGCGGAAAGAATGTTCCATGTGTGCGGTGGTGTTTGGGGACTGTACTCCCTCCCAAATTGAACTGCCTGGACAGAGGCTTAATATACTCTGTGAGGGATGGATGAAAGTATTGAATAGAGGGAAGGGTTATACCTCCTCCCGCAGCAGGTGATTTCATAGTGGCCTCTGGGAATGACTGGTGACTGCTGATTAGATGACCCTTTGCAACTCCCTGTGATATTACAGAGGAGGGGTTTTGGATACATGGGACCAGATGCTCCTCAGAGACCCGGATAGAAGAGGAGGGGGTGATGGGTAATGGTTTCCTAATGAAGGGATCCAAGGGAATACGGTGGCTGTTTTACCTACTTTCTCATACTAATTGGGATAACGTCTAGCTACTTGCCCTGCTCCTCTATCCTTCACCGGGTTTATCACTTTTGTGGATGAGGGAGACCAACAGTGGGGTTTCACAACAAATTGAATAGGGACAGAAGAGAAGGTGGGGGGAGATCTGAGGGGATTAGGGACTGAGTGATGTAATTTTGTGACAGGGGTTAAAGAGAGGAGGGTTCATGGGGGCAGCAAGATTTTATATAGGGGCTAGGTCCCTGGAAGCTGCTGAATCCCTATGGGGGGCTGGGGGGAGCATAGAAAAGGGCTCATCCATGAATCATTGCTTTAGGGGAGGTTGGTCTGGAGATCGGGGGATGTGGGGGAAGGGAGGGTTGATGGGATCTGGAAGGAGAGAGAGTCCAATATTGTGTCTTAGAGGGATGCAGACCAAGCGGGAGCTGCTGCAAATGCTCTGGCAATTTTTTATTTATTTTTTGAAATGTCTTGTATTAAAATTCTTTCATGGAATGTAAAAGGTTTTGGGGTAGACGTAAACGACTTGTACTATTGAGACATATTGCTCAGACCAGAGCCCACATTGCCACACTACAGGAGACTCATTTATTGACGGAGGAACTGGACCTCCTCAAATGGATTTGGGTAGGGCAGGTCTTTGGAGTAGGTAAGGAAATGGCTTTGGGTGGGTTGCAATCTTAATAGGGAAAGGCTGTCCATACTCCATAGAACAAGTAACTTCATGGGCAGACTGTAGAGGGATTTATATTTCTGGCAATATTATGGGTATAGAGCTTACAATTGTCTCTTTCTATGGTCCAACTCCCTCTAACCCGTAGTTCTTTGCTACACTTGAACTGGATGTTAACAGGTTTACCTCATACCCCCTTATTTTAGCATGGGATTGGAACTTTTGCCTCAATAACTGGGATGATAGTGTTCCACCGTCCAGAGTGCCTCCTTCTAGGGCTCAGGTGGTTATGAATAGACTATTGGAGGTCACTGCCCTGGTGAACCCCCTTCAAACTTACTCTGCCAGGGGTGATAATATGACATTCTTCTCGGCTGCTCAAAAGACCCAGTCTAGAATTTACTACTTTTTTGGGCAACAGGGAGGCGCTTAGTGGGGTTAAGGAGGTGGAAACCCAATGTAGGTTTTTATCAGATCATTCTCCATTAGGTAGAAGACTTGGTTTGCTGGCCAAGGCACCTAGCTTCACCTGAGCTCTTTCCTTCTAAGACTGCTTGAAAGGCAGAGTAGAGAAACTTACCAGAGCAAGGGAGAAGGATTAAGACTTAGTTTGGCTAAACAGATTTACTGTGTGGTGGTGTTTTTATATTTTTACTCACAGGGATTTCTACTGTTTGTTGCTAACATTTCATTGCTTTATTTTTTCTCTGATTCAAATTGTTGTTGCTGGTATACCTTCTTCTGCATTATTACAAGGTGTGCCTACAGGTGTGTGCTAACAGATTACTGCTGTAATCTTCTGATTCAAATTGTCTTTTGCAAGGTATATCTTCTGTTACTGCTTTATTTTTCTCTGGAGCAAAGTGTTTCTTACAGGGTATATCTTCTCTGAAATTATTACAGGTGGTGCTTACAGGTTTTACAGTTTTATCTAACATTAGGATAAGCTTTCAGGGTTACTGCATTTGTTGTTGACAGATTGTTTCTGCTTTACCTCCTTGTTCTTTCGTCCGTGGTTCTTCTTTTAGGCAGGAAGGGCCCAGCCACCCACCCCCATCCCCAACCACCCCACGCTACACTCCTTTTATAGGGTACCACAGTTGTGACATTTCCTGTGGCAGAGCAGGAAGGGCGGATCAGTGGGGCCTCCACAAAGTGATCTCATTTACAGGGCACTAGTAATTTAACTTGTTATAACAAGTTAAACAAAGCACAATTAAACCATTACTTGCATTTTTCCTTTTTTTCCTTCTAAATTACTCTGACTAGGTTACAAACACAGCAACTTATTTGGAATGGATTTCATTAACTGCAGGTACTGTGGAACAATTTTCAGAAGGATAGTCTTACAGGATTTAGGACACTGTCCTACATGCTGGGCCTTTGGAGATCTTAGGTCTCAGCTCCAGGCAGCATGGGCAGAGATTGCACGCTCAAATTTCATATTGAAGAGGAAATACATTATAAGAACCACCTGCCATTTCCCCAGCATCCAACAGAAAACCTCGACTGCAGAGGGTAGTTGGTCCAGGAGGTTGGCAGGTGGTTAGGAGGAGCAAATCAGGTGCCCCATCACTCTCTGCTCTCCAACACATTACCTCCAAAAACCATATAAACACTACAAACACGTATCTGCCTCTATCTCTGAAATCAAATAAAGAGGCAGAAGACACTGCAGAGCAGGACACTGTGGCACAGGAGCTAGCACAACAATACTCACCCAAATCAGGAACCAAAACTAAACAAGCACAAAGGAAATCCAAAAACTTCTGATCATAGGAGACTCCATGATTCGGGGAGTTGATACCTATCTCCAGCCAGGGGTGATGGTCAGATGTCTCCCAGGTACATCAGCATGGAGAGACACTGACCGCATTGCTAAAATTGTTCACAAAGCAGGAGAAAACATTGATGTCCTAGTACACATAGGGACTAATGATCTCGCCAGCCGGTCAGTTGTGGAGACCAAGGAACACCTGACTAGACTGGGTGACAAACTATCATCTATTTCGTCCGGCATCTCCTTCTCTGAGATCCTGCCAGTCTGGGAGAAGGGAGCAGATGGACGGAAGGTCAGAGAAGGGGAGATAGAGGAGCTAAACACGTGGCTCAAGGACTGGTGCCAGGAAAAGGACACAGATTTGTAGGAACTGGCAACAGTTCTGGGAGTGAAAGTTCTTTAAATTTGATGGACTGCATCTGACTAAAGAGGGAGTCAGTGCATTGGGGCAGAAGTTTGACGTCTTTGCAGAATATTTAAACTAGCAAATGGGGAGAGGGGTGCAGCACCCCATACGTCGAATGGGAAGAACACCCCTCCCCTCAGCTAGTGGTCAAACAGGAATTCAGCGTGTTTGCCGCTCATTTGCATCACCAGGTAAGAAAAAGGTTTGTCTCCCACACGATGCACAGGGTAATGCCAAACTTCACCCAACAACTAACACACCAAAATCTGGCCAATGGAAAATCATGTACACAATGCTCACAGCCTGGGAAATAAGATCCCAGACCTGCAGGCAATAATGTCAGAGGCTAAACTGGACATAGTAGCAATTAGTGAGGCGTGGTTTACCAGTAACCACACTTGGGAGACTTCAGTACCTGGCTATGTATTGTTCAGAAGAGACCGAGGTGCAAAAGGGGGAGGAGGGCCCTGTATGTTAATGAAAATATCAAAGCTACAGAAATTCAGAATACACATAAGGAGCCAGAAGAACTGTGGGTCACCCTGGAAACAGGAAATGGGACAGCCATAAGAACTGGGGTTGTCACCAGGCCCCCAGACCAGGGGGAGGACATAGACACATTACTGTTAGAAGATATACAAAACATGACAGCTAAAGGGGAGGTTCTGATAATGGGAGACTTCAACATGCCAGATACAGATTGGTCAATACCAGCAGGAACATCTGCCAGAACTAGACTCATAGTGGATTCCCTGCAGGAGGGCCTCAAACAACTGGTACAGCAACCCACAAGAGACAGGGCTATCCTAGATCTAGTACTGACTAACAAAGAAGGGATCACAGATCTCCAGGTAGAAGGTCACCTGGGGCCAGTGACCATCACATGGTATGGTTCAATTTGGCTACTACATCTAAATCATCCCATTCCAAGGCAAAAATATGGGACTTCAGAGGAGCTGACTTTGATAAGATGGCCAACAGAGTTAAGCTAGCCCTGGCAAAAAGAAATACAGGTGAGGAGGTACAGGCAAAGTGGGCAAGCATTGAGGATGCAATACTTGAAGCAACATCCCATTGTGTTAGACAGAAAAGGAAGTGCAAAAGAAGAAGGAAACCACTTTGGTTCTCAAATACAGTAGCAGAAAAGGTCAGAGTCAAAAGGCTGGCCTTCAGAAAATATAAGGGAACACAGCGGGATGAAGATAGGGAGGCATACCAAACTGCCCTAAGGGAAGCAGGCAAGGCAGTAAGGCAGGCAAAGTCCCAAATTGAGGAAACACTAGCACGAACAGTAAAAGAAGGTGACAAGACTTTCTATAGATACATTAGTGAAAGGAGAAAGTCCAGAGGGGTATTGCTAAGCTTAATGGAGAAAAGGGAGCAAGTGAGGAGGAGGACCCTGTAAAGGCATCTATCCTAAATAGATACTTTTGCTCAGTATTTACTGAAGAGAAGGTAGGGCAGGGCCCACAGCTCAGCATCATGGACACAGGGGAGAGGTGAGCACTACTCCCTTCACAAAAGTAAGGGTCCCACAAGAGCTTGCTAGCTTAGGTGGATAAGGCAATGGGACCTGATGGCATACATCCCAGGGTACTTAAGGAGCTAAAGGAGGAACTAGCAGAGCCATTAGCAGAATTGTTTAGTGAGTCTCTGAGCACAGGAGAGGTCCCAGAAGACTGGAGAAGGGCTCATGTGATCCCACTCCACAAGAGTGGTAGCAGGGAGGAGGCGGGAACTACAGACCGGTCAGTCTTACCTCAGTAGTGGGCAAGATTATGGAGGCACTCCTTAAGGAAAGGATAGTGCAACACCTGGAATCCATAGGGGCACAGGATCCAAGACAGCATGGGTTTACAAAGGAAGGTCCTGTCAAACTAATCTCATAGATTTCTTTGACTGGGTAACCAGAGTGGTGGACCAAGGGGAGCAGTTGATGTAGCCTACCTTGACTTCAGCAAAGCTTTGACACTGTTCCACATAGAAGATTGATAAATAAGCTAGGTAGGCTCGGGGTGGGTCAAGTTGGTCAACTGGGTGGCAAACTGGTTGACTGGCAGAAAACAGAGAGTGGTGGTAAATGGTATACAGTCAGAAGAGATGCAAGTCACAAGTGGGTACCTCAGGGATCAGTCCTGGGCCAGTCCTATTCAACATCTTCATTAGTGACCTGCAGATGGACTAGAGGGTAAGGCTTGTCTGTTTGCAGATGACACCAAGATCTGCAACAGAGTAGATGATCCAGATGGGGTGGGCAGAATGGGAAGAGATCTGGATAAACTAGCAGAATGGTCAGAAGAGTGGCAACTGAGATTTAATGCAAAGAAGTGCAAAATCATGCACATAGGGAAGAGAAACCCTGAAGCCACTTATAGGCTGGGAGGGGAGTTGCTAGCAGTCACAAAGGAAGAAAGAGACTTGGGCATCATCATCACTGATGACCTGAAATCATCAAAGCAGACCTCTAAAGCAGTAGGTAAGGCTAGGGGTGTTAGGGTGTATTAGTAGGGGTATCACAAGTCGTAAGAGGGAGGTAATAATCCCTCTGTACAAGACATTGGTTAGGCCCCATCTGGAGTACTGTGCAGTATTGGAGGCCACACCTTCAAAAGGACATTAACCAAATTGAGGCAGTCCAGAGAAGGGCAACCAAAATGGTGCAGGGACTGCATCAGAAGACATATGAGGACAGATTAACGGAGCTCAATATGTATACCCTTGAGCAAAGGAGGGAGAGAGGTGATATGATCGAGGCATTCAAACACCTTAAGGGCATAAACAAGGTGAAAGAGTCTAACATGTTTAAATATAAGAAAAATAGCAGGACAAGAGGACACAGCATGAGATTAGAGGGAGGCCGATTAAGAGGGAATGTGAGGAAATTCTTTTTCACAGAAAGGGTGGTAGATGCATGGAATGGCTTACCACAAGAAGTGGTGGCTATGAATACAGTGCAGGGCTTCAAACATGCATGGGATAGGCATAATGGAGCAATACAAATGACTATGAATAGATAGGTCACTGACAAAGGCCAATGGCACATTTATAAGGTAGAAAAAGAAATGGGCAGACTGGATGGGCCTTGCGGTCCTTATCTGCCGTCAACTTCTATGTTTCTATGTTTCAGTTCAGCTGACTTGGGAGTCAATCCCTGCTCCTCCTCAGCAGTATCGGTGGAGTATGAAGGATTCTTTATTAGCAGAAAGGTCAATCCAGCAGAAATTAGAAATAGCCCTTCTGGAAATAATACAGACCCAACTGCCTACGCTCTAGAATAGACATCTTGCGTGGCCTGCATGCAAGGTTCTGTATGCAGGGATAGCAGAGAGGTTTGCCGCATGAAGTAATAGATTGAGAAGAGCAAAAGAGGAATTTATAATGGGGCGATTGAATCATCGACTCCTCTCGAAGGGTCAAATGCTGACATAGATAATGAACTTAAAAGTTTAAGAGGGGAGATGGTGGCTATTCTGTATGAGAAAGCAGAGTTTGGGTTAGAAAGGATACAAGCTAAATATTTATCACAAGGGGATGTGCCTGGTAGACTCCTAGCAGCTAGGATTAAGGAATGGGAAGAAGCTAGAACAATTCTTTCCAAAAGGTATGCTGGGGCAGTTTTAACAAAGCCTCAGGAAGTGGCAGATGCGTTTGCATCCTACTATAAAAAAAAATATACCATGCAGGGCAACATGGTGGGGAGGAAGAAATAAAAACTTTTTTGGACAATATACCCCTACCCGTATTGGATGCTGTACAGATTAAGGAACTGGAAGATCCTATTACAGAAGCAGAGATCATAGCAGTGGTACAATTCCTGCCCCATGATAAGACCCAGGGGCCGGATGGCCTCAGGGCTAAATTTTATCAGATGCATCTCCCTGTTTTACTCCCTCTGTTGATGGAGTGCTTTAGCTATAATGCAGTCAGGGTTGTCTCATCCCCCATTATACCAGGCGTTTATCACTTTAGTTTTGAAACCAGACAAGCCCAAGGATTTGCCTGGTAGCTATAGACCTATAGCTTTAATGAATCAAGACATCAAGATTCTAACGAAGATTATTGCTAACCGAATTTTAAATATTGCCCTGACTCTAATTAATACTGAGCAGGTAGGTTTTATCCCTGGTAGGGGGGCACATGATGCCCTTAGAAAACTCTGCCATATTCTCTGTTATGCAATGGATTCCCAATTACCCTTAGCCTTGATATTTTTAGATGCGGAGAAGGTGTTTGATCGGGTCTCCCATCCATTTTTATTTGCTACAATGAAGACGATGGGATTTCCTGAGGTCCTTCTCCGAGACATTAAGAACCTATATGCAGCCCCAACGGCCAGAGTGTTGTGTAATGGATATATACCTCAGGAGATACACCAGGAAAATGGAACCAGGCAGGGCTGCCCCCTCTCCCCAATATTGTTCAATATATATATCTCTTGAACCCTTATTAATTGCTATAAATCAGGAAGCCGCTATAAAAGGGATTACAATAGCGGGAAGGGAACTAAAATTTTCATTCTTTGCAGATGATATACTGCTGCATCTCCTGGATCCGGTCACAAGCCTTAACAAAACAGTTGAAATTATAGAGCAGTTTTCTAAAGTATTGAATTATAAATTAAATTTAAATAAAACCCAGATTCTCCCTCTGACTCCACATGTATTCAGAGCAGACTTTGTCTCACTACAGATCCAATGGGAGGTAGACAGTCTCAAATATTTAGGTATATGGATCACAGCTAATACGGAAGATGGTGCAGCAAAAAACCTAGGCAAGATTTTAGGGGCAATCAGAGGGGACATTTTGAGATGGATCAAGCTTCCCCTGAACTTTGCAGCAAGATTGGTGCTAATTAAGATGAACCTGTTGCGTAGGTTATTATACCTGGTATCTCTAGCACCATATAGTGTCCCTAAATTTTGGTTTATTAAAATTAGGAAACTGATGTCTGAATTTCTATGGATTTCTAAGCCTCCTATGAAGAAACACAGTATATTGTACTTACCACATCACAAAGGGGGACTTAAGCTGCCTGATCTTCACTTATATTATGTGGCAGGTCAACTGGGTCTTATGAATCGCTGGACTAAAATGAGGGAGAGAGAGAGAGATGTATATTACCACATGGTTACAAATTGAGAGGCAAATATTACGGGACTCAGGCCTTTCTCCAGAGGCATTGCTTTTTGTTACCCCAGAGAAATGCCTCAAGAAACCAATCCCAACTCCAATTGTTAAAACAGCAATGGCCTGGTGGCTATTTCTCACTCCTGCCCAAAGGAGAACCCAGCTCAAGGCCCAGAGCCAACCTGTGCTGGGTAACCCCAATTTTCTGATTGGGGGCCAGGTAATAACTAACCGCTGGTCTGACCAGCTGGGAAGAGTAACTCTAGGGGATGTCGTAACCGACAATGCAGTGGCACTTCCACCTGGATGGGCTGCAATGCATTTTTTCAGACGGTTACAGCTCACCAGAATGTTGGAAGGAGCAGAGAGAAGGCTGGGGGAATCCCCAGAGAATCACTTTACTTTGGACAATTTAAGGGGAGTGGAGTCTACCTCGAATTTGTTATCAAAAGTCTACAAGGTGCTAATTGACTACCATTGCCCGGCCTCCTCCACACATGTTATATATTGGGATCGAGTCTTGGCCCCTCAGAAACCTGATTGGAAAGAAATTTGGAGATGTAATAAGTATATACCTGTACCTAAGTACAAGATGATGTAGCATTTTATTACTTCTAATATGTATTTTACCCCTAGGAAACTATATGATCACTGCTTTGGACAGGCAGACCTGTGTTTTAGATGTAGAGTCACTGGAGGGGATATCCTACATGTGTTGTGGGACTGCACTAAAATTAGGCCTCTCTGGGCTGAAATTAAGCAATCTATGGACCTGCTACTAAACTATTCAAATCTTATCTTACCTGGAATTTGTATATTAGGTGATTTGTCACCAATAGCAGGTGTCACACCCAAATATCATATATCCTTGATGTATGAAATGGTTAAATCTTTTATATTAAAACACTGGAAAGATGATCATAGCTATACGTATACGCAATGGGTGAGGGATCTGCTTTGGGCTTTGGGGAAAATAAAGAGACAAATATACTCCCAGGGTAGAAGAGGGATATATACTAAAAGATGGTCGACACTAGAAGCTATATATTCATCGCAGGTTCCCAGCACTCAGATGCAGGTCTGTCTGTCAGGTTGTGATTAGTGGGGGACTATCAACCTGCTGAACTAGGTGGTCTTATACAGATATCTTTCATGTATGTTGAGTTGAAATGTGATGTCATCTATAATTGCTTAATGCACAAGCTGGTAGTATTAAAATGGTTTTGGATGGTTGCTTTGGTCTGCTAGGCTTAAGGGGTGGGGTGGAACTCTCTGTCTTTTCAGGGGACACATCTGGGGGTCATTTCCTGATTGCCTATATACCTAGACGATGGCCTAGGATGTTATGATATTGGGGGAAATACATCTCAGGGTTCAGGATTGCCCTGCTGAGGCATAGTTACATTAAGAAAGGGGATGCCCCAAGACATTGGTGTTAGCCGAGTTGGCCTTTTTTTCATTTCCTTGGAGAATGCACCTTCTGGCTGTGCTTATATATAGTTGTGTTGTGTATAGGTTACACAACCAGTTTCAAGGGTTGTGGCTCCTGAGCTTCGCTCTGGGTGGATGTACGTCTGTCTCTACTTAAAGGAAAATCTAATAAAGATATTTAAAAAAAAAAAAAAAAGGAATGACCTGAACCAAAGTAGGCAAACAAAAGTGTAGTGATACAGTAAGAGATGTATGGTTACACACAAGCTAGGAAATACATGTTCAGGAGTAATTGCAAGTACTTATGATTATAAAAGTAAAATATCTGGATACTATTTCAATAAAGTGGCACAAAATCACATGCTGTATGTTAAATAGTTTGGTTTGCAAGAATACAACACTGATGCCAACACAGAACAATGAACACTAGCAGTGCTAACATAGTACATATAAACTGACAACATAGAAGCAAGGAAAAAGAATTTGCCAGAAGATAAAGACAGCTTGGCCCACCTAGTCTGCCCATTTTTCCCTGCCTATAGTATAACTGCAGATCCTATTTCAGTGGTGGCCAATATGTGGATCAGAATCCACTCTTGGATCTCAAGAGATTTTTGGTGAAAACTGGACAAAGCTAAAATCCAGATAATAATAAAATAAATAATCAAAAAAATGTTTGCTTTATTGTACATTTTGTTCACTTCATTGTTTGTGGGTCTTGGAGCTTCTTGAGATCCACCAGAATGGATCCCAGTAAAAATGTGTACTGGCCACCACTGTCCTACTTGATCCATGGCCCATTCACCCACTCCCCCTTTTCTTTTCCTAAGATTTCCCTGTGCCTATCCCATGCATCCCTGAACCTCACCACTGGTTTTGCCCCCACTGCCTCCACTGGAAGACTGCACTAGGAATCCAACATTTTTCCATGAAGATAATTCTTCATCTCTCCTGAATCTACTCCCCCCACACCCCCAGCTCCTTCTCCTCCTTGCCCTGGGCACCTTTTTTTCTGAAAATTACTTCCCTTCTGTACCTTACTTACCCTGTAAGATATTTAAAGTTTTTTTTTGGTTTGTTTTTAATTTAAGTTTTTATGGCCCCAATTTTTTTCCCAATTTCTCCCAGCCCCTATCCCGGCTGTGCACATGCGTGTGGAGGCATGCACATGCCTCGGTACCAGGACACTCCTCCAGTTACTTGCTGCCCCATCCCACCTATGCTGACCATTGGATCTCCAACCAATGGCAGCGGAACTGCGGGGGGGGGGGATGACAGACTCGGAGAGATGAGAGCTGCCTTTTGGCTGCTTGATCCTGATCCCTCCTCCCCCCCCCCATGCTGGCTGTCTGATGACTTGAGTGTGTTCTAGGATCCGGGTCACTGGTGTGACACTTGTTAAGGCATCCAGCACCTTAGAGTTCTGTGCCACCGGGTCGGCCGATATTTTGAGGTTTCTATTTCATCCCCACCCTTTTAGGGTGTACATATTTAGGTCCTTAAGTCTCTCATTATAGGGTTTCTGTAGTTGACCCTGCACCATTTTAGTTGCCTTCCTTTGGATAACCTCCCCTCTATCTATGTCCTTCCAGAGATGTGGTCTCGATAATTGGACACGGTACTCTAGTTAGGGTCTTACCAATGATCTATACAGAGGCAATACCACCTCCTGCTTACTGCTGCTGATACCCCTCCCTGTACTTCCCAGCATCCCACTAGCCCTCCCAATTGCCCTGTCACACTGTCTGGCCACCTTTAGGTCATCTGATATGATTACCACCAAGTCTTTTCCTGCTTGGTGCTTATCAGTATTACTCCGTCCATTTCATACTCAGCCCTTGGTTTCTGTGTTCCAAGTGCATTACTTTACACTTTTTCACATTGAAACCCAGCCACCATACCTTTCACCACTTCTTGAGTTTTCTCAGGTCTTTACTCATCCTTTCCTCGCCCCCACCCCTGGAGTGTCCACCCTAATGCAGATTTTGATGTTATCCACAAAGAGGTAGAACTTCCTGTCCTGATCTTCTGCACTGTCACTTATAAAGATATTAAAGAGGACAGGTCCCAGCACTGATCCCTGAGGCACCCCATTTGTCACCTTTCCTTCCTTGGAGTGAACTCTATTTACTACCATATTCTGCTACCTATTCCCTGACCAATATTTTACTCAGTTTACCACCTTTGTACCCACTCCTAAACTATCTGGCTTGATTACTACCCTCCTATGTGGAATGGCATAGAAAGCCATACTGAAATCAAGGTAGGCCACAACCACCACTCTACCCAGATCCAATTCCTTGGTCACCCAATCAAAGAAATCTATCCAATTCATTTGACATGATCCCCCAACCCATGAATCCATGCTATCTTGGGTGTTGTAAATTGGATTCAAGATATTCCACAATCCTTTCATTCAGCAGTGATTCCATTAACTTTCCCACCACTGATGTTGGGCTGACTGGTACAGTATATAACTGCAATCCTCTTCTCTGCTACCACCATTGTGAAGTGGGCTACATCTGCCATCCTTCAGTTCTCCAAAACCACATCTGTTTCCAATGAGCTGTTAACAGGATTATAAGAGGTACAGCCATTACCTCCCTGAGCTCTCTCAGTATACTGGGATGCATCCCATCTGGTCTTATTGCTTTGTCTACTTTCAGATTAGCAAATCCCTTCATGACTCTTTCCTCTGAAAATGGACAGGTGTCCATCTCCCTCCATCCTTCCATCCTGTGCTCATGTTACTTTTTTGTGGCCCCTCTCCTTCTTCCTCGTTGAACACTGAACAAAAGAATTTGTTAGGATGTCCACCTTTTCCTAGTCACTCTCTGCACAATCCCGCTTTTCTTTTTAACTTTATGATCCTGCTCCTTCTCTCCCTCCTTTCACTTACACAATATCTTGCCCCCCAGTTTGTTACCACCTGTACTATGCTTTTTTTTAGTTTGCACTCTCGTTCTCCTTACTGTTATATCTGCTTCCCCCTGTCCCCTCTAATATACCTACCTATCCTCTTCCCTAGCTACAAGACAGTAGCTAGTATTTCAGCCACATAATTGCAGTGGGATGCACTTAACTGGTGACCCAGAAGCTGTGATTTAAAGAGGGGTGAGAAGCAGGTCCAAATCCCACTGGAAGGACATTCAGACTGATGAACTTGAAGGAAAATGATCACATGTTCATACACAGATCTTCAGTAATTAATATTGGATAGGAGCCATCTATAGAAGATACAGAAAATGCAAGAGGATTTGGGGCTAAACATTATAGATTTTTAATATTATCCCTGAGATGTCATTAGCTTTTTTAAATATGCAAATGTAGTCATTTGGTACACTATGAGTGCACCTTTTTTTCTCTACACATTTGTTGAGGCAGATGAGGGAAAAGGAACCTTTTTTTTTCATTTTTCTCCACTCAGCATGATGTATGAGTATTAGCATATACACTGGGGCTCTTACCAATGTTTGTCATAATTACGTTCAATTTATGGTTGTTTTGCTCACCGAATAATATGTTCTAATTTCATTTGAACTCCCTCACACTCTTCCCCTCCAGTTTCAATATAAATTTATGTTAGTTATGTAACATATGTAATGAGCATAAGTAAATAGGTATTTACAATGATTTAATAGAAGTATTATTTGTAGGAATCTCATTTTTTAATCTATTGCATTTAATTTCTTGGTTACTGATACAAAGTCCAACAAAAAAATAATAGACAAGTAGAAGCAGGAAGTCTAGCAATACGGTATTGTTTGATTTTTTAAAAGGTTTCTGAGAAAGCAGTACAGTTTGGGAATGACTTAGAGTGTATTATGAGTATATAATTATCTCTTTTGTAAAGTGTTTTGTTAAAGTACACTTTTTCTAGTGAATGTATTATATAAACACCAGCTGTGCATAAGTATGAATACCGTGTAAAAGTTGAAAGCAAGACATCTTAGCAAAGAATATTTAGATACATTTTATTCTATACGTGTTATGTTTTTCCAATAAACTATCCTCAAAAAAGTTCATTTATACTTGTTCTCCTTTTCATTTTTCTGCATATATATTTCTAACTTGTTTTATATTAGTCTTTTTTTTCTGATGATGCAGCAACTATTGCATTTTTAATCAAACTGCATTCACTGCCTGGGGAAGAGCAAATAAAGGAATGCTGTGTTCGTCCCAAATTTTACAAAGGTCATCATTATCAGCATTCTGAAAGAAGTTATACTTTATATAAGAAATGGAAGACCTGCTATTTATTTCATTCATTTTGAGGCCTTTATGTTCTGATGGAGTGATTAATCTAAAGAAACCCAAAACAAGGCTGGGCAAATGCCAAATGCAGAGCAGCTATCCTAATCTTCCACTGTATCACAGACACTTTATTACATTAAGGTACTGGATAACATCACTTCCCCCTCACTGCATTGTCCTGTAGGTATCTCATTAGCTGAAGTGTTACCCTTATTCTGTTTAGCACATTAAGGTGAGAATTCAGCAAATGTGGTACCCTGAAGAATACTGTGGAAAGGGAGAAGTGCTGCTATGTAGTATCTAAATTCACTAAACTGTCTTATGGTAGAGAGGAAGATTAGGCTAGCTACCTCTGTATTTTACATACGAACATATGAAATTTGCCAGCAGGTAAAGGCCTAGAGGTCTATCAAGTCTGCTTGAATGTGCAGCTAGCACCCCTTATTCTGCAGCTGCCCCTCTCTTCCACCCTTCCCCTTCATTGATCCTCCCCCCTTGTCCTGTCCCGTCCCCTTTTGAAGCAGTCCACTGTTCTACTGGATACCACTTCTGCAGGTAACGCATTCCAGCCAGCCACCACCCTCTCTGTAAAAAAGTGTCTCCCCATCTCCCTCCTGAACCTTCCTCCCTCCAGTCTCATATCATGGCCCCTGGTGTCCCTCCCCTCCCTTACTTTGAACAGCCCCTCTGTACCTGTCTTGTTTATTCCTTTCATGTACTTAAAGGTTTCAATCATGTCCCCCCTGTCCCTCCTCTCCTCCAGTGAGTACATGTTCAACTCCCTCGGCCTCCTCTCGTATGATAAGTCCCCCAGCCCCTTGATCATCTTTGTCGCCCTGCCTGCACCCCTTCCAGTAACTTAATGTCCCTTTTCAGATACGGGCACCAGTACTGCATTCAGTACTCTAGGTGCAGTCTAACTAATGACCCATACAGTGGCAGAATCACCTCCTCCCTCCTCGAAGATATACCCTTTGCAATACAACCCAGCATTTTGTTGGCCTTTGGAGCTGCCTTCCTACATTGTGCTGAGTTGTTCATTGACCCTGTAATGAGCACCCCTAGATCCTTCTCCTCCTCTGTCTGGGCTAGCTGCACTCCCCCCAGCTGGTAACTCCTCCTTGGGTTCTTCATCCCAAAATGCAGCACCTTGCACTTTTTGGCAGTAAACCCCAGTTGCCAGGTGTCTGACCAGGTTTCAAGCTTTGCCAGATCATCCTGCAACCTCTGCCATCCCCCTAGGTCATCCACCACTGCTCCTACCTTAGTATCATCAGCAAACAGGCCAATCTTGCTCTTGACGTCCAATGATATGCCTGCAATGAATATGCCAAACAACACTGGTCCCAACACCGAGCCCTGTGGAACACTGCTTGTCACTACCCTTGGGTGTGAGAGCTTCCCACCCACCACCACCCTCTTTTGCCTTCCCTGAAGCCAGTTCCCTACCCATCTCACCAGCTTTGCACCTGCCCCTGTGCCTACTAACTTCCTTCCCAGCCTTCCATGTGGCACCGAGTTGAATGCCTTACTGAAGTCCAGATACAGGATATCCACTGTATGGCCCCTGTCCAGTTGCCTAGTTACCCAGTCATAGAACTCCACCAGGTTGGTTTGGCAGGATCTGCCCCATATGTAGCCATGCTGTCTGCTGTCCTGTAGTCCTTTGGCCTCTAGGAGGGCCACCAGTCTTTCCTTCAGGATAGTCTCCATTAGCTTACCCACGATGGATGTGAGGCTCACTGGTCTGTAGTTTCCCGGTTCATCCTTGGGGCCACTCTTGTGGAGGGGCACCACATGAGCCATCCTCCATTCCTGAGGTACACAGCCTGAATGTAGTGAGGCATTAAATAGGTCTGCCAAAGGTCCTGCAAGGACCTCTGCCAGCTCCGTCAGTACCCTGGGGTGGATGCCATCTGGGCCTGGTGCCTTACCCACCCTCAGTGCCTTCAAACCCTCCCAAACTCTGCCCTCCATGATTTCCCCATCTGTCACCCCCTCCTCCCCTGTTTCTGCCATTTCTCCCCCCTTGGGTGTCATCCCCCTCTTCTCTTTAGTAAATACTAAGCAGAAGTACTCATATAGTGCTTCTTTCTTATCGCACCCTGCTTCCACCCAAATCCCTTCCTTCCTAATCCTTACTATGTGGTCCTTACAGCTCCTTTTCTCCCTGATGTACCTAAAAAACTCCTTTTCCCCCTTCTTAATGCCTTGTGCCAGCCTGAGTTCCGTAGATACCTTGGCTCCCCTTACTGCCCTTGTCACCTCCTTCGATTCCGTCAAGTACTCCTCCCTGTCCTCCCCTCTCCCTGTTTTCTTGTACTTCCTAAAGGCAGCTCTATTTCTCCTTACCTTTTCCATGACCTCCTTGCTCAACCAGCTTGGTTTCTTAGCCCTAACCTTCTTGCTCTGGGCCTTGCAGCAGGTTTTGGTTGCCTCCACTATCCCCAGCTTTATGAGCTCCCACCTCTGGTTAGTGTCCATACTAGATTGAATTCTGGCCAGGTACCCTTTTATCACTTCCCCCATCCTCCCAAAGTCAGCTCTCCTGAAGTCCAGCACTCTTGTGCCAGATTCCACTCCTTCCTTGCCCATATTCAATGTGAGTCATACTGAGTGGTGGTCACTCCCTGACAGTTGTTCCTCCACTCTAAGTTCTCTCACAAAGTCCCCATTTGCCAGCACAAGGTCAAGGGTATTCCCTAACCTGGTTGGTTCACTGACCATTTGCAGCAGGAAGCTGTCCTGGAAGGCATCCAGCAGTACCTGCTCCCTTCTGTTCCTGGTTGTTGGGGTACTCCAGTCCACTCCTGGTATGTTGAAGTCCCCCACAATCACCACACTACCCTTCTTGCAGGTCCTCCTGATCTGTCCCACTAGTTCCCTGTCTAACTCCTCCATCTGAGATGGCAGCCTGTACACCACTCCCATCCTAAAATTCTATTCTTGGAATCCTGGATTTGCATCCAAATTGACTCCGTACTACCTTCCTCCCTTACACACTTCAGTCCTTCTTTCACATATAGTGCCACACCCTCTCCTTTCTCAATCAGCCTGTCCCTACGAAATAACCTGTACCCTGGTACAGACAGGTCCCAGTCATTGTATTGGGTGGCCCATGTTTCTGTGATGGCTGCAATGTCCACCTCTCCCTCTGCCATGAGCACCTGTAAATCTGCAGATTTCCTCCCAAGACTCCTAGCATTGAGGGTAACCACCTTCCACCCTTTTCCCCCCTCCCATCCTGCCCTCCTTTACTAGCATCACCAATAGTACTTGCCATTTGTCCTTTGTCACTGTTATGGGGGGTATGCTCATATGGTTTCCCAACCTGCGGTCTCTGCATGTCTCTTGCCCAACTGCCACCCCCCCCACTCCTAGTTTAAATTCCCTACTTCCTCTATGTACTCCTCCATCCTCTCTTTCAACAATCTCTTTCCCTCCTCACTCAAGTGTAGTCTGTCTTTGGCATAGAGACTACTGTCCTTCCAGGTCCCTCCCCAGCCCCCAACAGCCCATACCCTTTAGCACAACACCAAGTTCTTAGCCATCCGTTAAATTCCTTTATTCTCAGCTTTCTTTTTGTGCTTGCCTTGGGCACTGGAAGTATCTCTGAAAAAGTTACTGATCTTTCTGCCCCCTCACATAATTGTCGTAGTTCCTCAAACCTCCTCTGGACTATATCTACTGTCTTGTCAGCCAGGTTGTTCGTCCTAAGATGTATAATTAAATGAGGCTTGTCCCTACCCCTTCTAGCATATTTCAGAACAGATTGTCCCACCCTTTCCACTGTCATTCCTGGCATGGCCTCCACCCAAATGCGACTATGCCTCTCCCCCTTGCTACCCTACCCGACTCCTCTTAGTATTGAGTCCCCCAACACTAAAATTCCACCACTCTTATTCCCTGCTTGCTTCCATTCATCTCCCTCTCTAATTTCCAGCTCCTCTTCTTCCTCCTGCACATTATTTCCCCCTTTTTCCCCTGTTGCAATTCTCCCAGCAGCACTTCCCCCCACTCTGGTTTGGTCCAGGCATTTATCAATTACTCTTCTAATTTCATCATTTCCCTCCTCACCTTCTTCCTCTCTAGCAGTGCAAAACTATTTTCTGAAGACCCTTCACAAATGCCCGCTCCCTCTCTCTTCATAGTAACCTGTTCTCTCCTTTCCACTCCTTGACTTTTGCCACTTCTTCGCCTCCCCTCACAAGTCCCTATCTCCTCCTTCCATTTGTCTTTTGTCTCCTGACCTGGTTTCCCCGGCAATCATTCTTCCTGGCCTGGGCCCCCTTGTCCCTGCTTCCCTTCTTCTGACCCTCTCCTCACCACTGTTGTCTTAAATCATCCTCCCTCATCTCCCATTCTTCCTCCCTCCAGTATTGGGCTAAACCCACCCCCAGTCTGCCTTGCCTGTCTTAGTTCCTCATGCAGACCCTCAATCTTCTTTCTAAGTTTTCCTATGTGGTTGCACACTAAACATCCTCCCACACTCCAGGCAATTTTTAGAATGATTGGTGCACCGCAGTTGTTGCAGCCTACCTCCCTACCCATTGCTGTCATTGCCCACCAGCGACCCCCCCAACCTTCCAGATGCAGGATTCCAAACACTCCCCCAAGTCTCCCCTCTCCCCCCTCTATCAGTGCAAACATTCTTTTCTTAATTTCCTTTACCCCCTTTGTTGTACATGTTTAGACAGATTGAGCAACTGTTTTTTATATTCCTAACCTTCCTATCCAAACTCAAAAAGTTACTTTAAGTAGCTATTGCACAACTTTCTTCAAACTCCTGCTCCTCCTTTCCACGATGCAATAGCAATGCAAAGAAGTAACAATGACAGCTCCTAGATTTGCAGTTACTTCCATTCCACAGAGATAGCAGTCACCTCTTCACTCACTGCTGTTCCTTTCCTGGATGTCTACTTCTGCTATGACAGGTGTATATCCTTTGCCCATTTGAGGAAGTGCTGTCAGAACCCCTGGTATAAAGAAAATCATGGACCAGGGTGGGTGGGGGTGAGGGGTTGGGGGTGGGACCAACCCAAGTCTTCCAGAAACAATCAGGTAGCTGAGGCCCCTGGCTAGATCATTAGTACCCTTCCCCCCACTATGCACTAACCTTTGCAGCTAGTGAAGCCAGCAAAAATGAATCACAATTCTACCCAAAGCCCCCAAAATAGGTTTGCTGCCAAAAGAAACAGGTCTCCAATTCAAACAGTTTCACCAACAACACATCAAAATAGGCTTGAAATTAGAAGATATAGGTCTCTGATTCAAAGAAACAGCCCCAATTAAATCACACCAAATAGGTTTTAAATCAGAAGAAATAGGCCTCTACAAATGCAGCCTGCTACACAGTGAAACATCAAACAAATGAGCCCACTTATAGCCAACAAAACAGTTTTCAAAATTCCAACAGCCCCAAAACAATACCCTGCTGCCAAGTAAAATCCACAAGAAACAATGTAAAAACAACAAGAAGCTACTCTACTGTAACAAATCTGATCCTTTCCCTTCTAGTTCCTTCTGAGCACATGACATCTTAGTCTTCAGGATGTCAGTGTAAACAAATCTCCTATATTAATGCAAGTCATCATATATCATTGAATTGTCATGCACTGTATGGTATGTTCCATTAAGTTTACCTGAGCCTCTTAACATACCCACCCACAGTCATCACTGCTACAAAGAACACAGTTCAGAAGGGTTTGGATATTTTTCCCAACATTTTACCAGTCCAAAAATCAAACCAAAGAAAATATTATATGATAATTAGAAAGCACCCATCCAGTTTTATCAGGAAGTGTCATTGATTAAGGCAGTGCTTCAGATTCCTAGGGGATGCTTTAATTTAATATAGCAATGTAGTATTGTGACTATGGAAGGAACTTAAGGACAGTCTTTCCTGCCCCTCCTGTTGCACTGCAGTTACTATACCGAGTCTGATCATAGATTCACATATAAGCATATTAGCTAAATTGCTACCACTGATGTGAAGCCCTCAATGCTATTCTTTATCAAGAATCTTATTTATTTATTTATTTAAAATTTGGTGACTGGGTAGGCCCACTGAGCCCCGAAGGTCCCTTTTTCAGGGGCGACCCGGGATAGCAATACATATTTTCATACAGAGAAAGACTTGGGTTACAGAGTAGTTTCAAGTGTGTGAGCAGGTTACAGCCATGGTTATCATCATGCATCAGTCCTTACAAATATTGACAGTAGAATTAACAAAAGGTGCAGAAGAAATGTAGTATTACATGGTAAGCTAATTGTTTACTACTGGCATGGTTCAGTGGAAAGTTAGCTGTGGTACTATGCCTAGAAGGAAGCACCGTGGAACCTGATAAGGTGCTTGGAGGATCTGGATATTAGGAGGATAGAAGCAAGTGGGGGGGTCACGAGCCATGACAATGACAAGTGCTAGTGTCAGACATATAGCTTTTGAGTCTGGTGCAGAAGTTCATCAGTGAGGAGGCTTCCTGCACCAGGGGTGGGAGTTTGTTCCATAGGTAGGGGGCTGAGTAGGAGAAGGATCTGCCACCAGTGTTAGTCCTGACTCTGGGAAATTCAAGCAGTGTATGTCCAGATGTCTGTAGGCTCCTGGGGTTATGTTTGAGTGTGATAGTTCCAGTGATGCTGAGTGGATCTAAAGGGCTGAGTAGCTTGAAGGTCAAGCAGATCAGGGGGTAGTGGAGACAAGAGGTCAGTGAGGGTCAGCATAGCTGGGCAAGTGTGTCACAATGGTGCCTTTGTGAGTGGTCCTGGGTAGCAAACCGAGCTACTTGTTATACAGGATTTGCATCTTGGTGACCTCCTGCTTGGCCATGCCCTGTAAGATTTGGGCAGCATAAGTCAGGGTGGGGAAGAGGACACTTGTGGCTATTGAGGTCCTGGCCTCAGGGGTGAGCTGGTCTTTTAGCCGGTACAGAGTACCAAGTTTGAGGTGTATGGTCTTGGTGATCTGATCCATGTGATACTTGAAGGTAAGGCAATGGTCCAATGTTAGACCTAAGTATTTTAAGGAGGCACAAGCTCGATGTCCTTTCCCGAGACAGCAGTGAGCTGCAGAGATTTAGACCTGTCATGTCCAAGGGTGTTGCATCCGAATAGCATCACCTTAGTTTTACCTGCATTTAGGACCATTCTATTTGCTATCAGCCAGGCCTCGAGAGATGCTAGATTGACTTGGAGAAGGGGACCTAGAGCTGCAATGTTATCCAGGGATCAGTAGATGACAGTGTCATCCGCATACTGAACGACTGAGCTTCCCTCACAGTGGAAGCTTAGGTCGTTAGTAAATATGGAGAAAAGGAGTGGGCCAAGGATCGAGCCCTGTGGTACTCCCTCTGTAATGGGTAGAGGACCGAGGCAGCACCCTTCCAGATGACCCTCTGGGGTTGGCCAGATAGGTAACTCCCAAACCATTTGAGGGTGAGGGGGTCTAGGCCAATTTTATCCAGTTTTAGTAGCAGGAGTTTGTGATCCACAAGATTGAAAGCCTTGGACAGGTCTATAAAGACAGCGCCAGTGGGTGTCCCATTATTCATTGCTCTGAGCAAGTCATTCAAGAGATGGATGAGTGCTGTGTCAGTCCCATGGTTAGTTCTACAACCATAATGTGATCATGCAATTAGCTGATGGGACTCCAGGTAGTCATGGAGTTGTCCATAGACTAACCTTTCCTGTAGCTTTGCAAGTGTACTGAGCAGGGAAATAGACCTGTAATTGTTTGTTTTCCCTGGAGCCACCCTTGTGAATAGGGACCACGTTGGCCTGTTTCCACTGGTCTGGAACAGTCCCTTCAAGTAGGGATCTGTTTATGAGCCAGGTCAGTGGTCTGGTGAGGGATGGGGTGCCAGCCTTAAGTAGCCGAGGGTTTATCCCATCAGGACCTCCTGAGCCTTTGTCTTTCAGAGCCCTTAGGAGGGATTGGACCTTCTTTGTCTTCACCAGTCTTAGATGGAAGGAGGTATGGTCAAGGTGAGTAGGCTCGATAACATTAGGAGCTGAGGTCGGTGAGGGAAGGTTGACCTTGTAGGCATCGAGGTCACCAAAGTGATTATTGAGGGCAGTAGCAATTTTGAGGGAGTATCTCACTGGCGGACCATTGACCTCAATGGGGCCAGGTTCAGTCTTAGTGTTACCCCGATCAGGTTGTTGACATGATACCAGAATTGTTTTGGGTTGCCCAAATAGTTTTTTCGTAGGTGAGAGACATACTCCCTTTTTGCAAGTTTGTTGGCTTTCTTGCATTTGTTTCTTAAGACCTTGTAAGACACGAGGTCAGCAGGAAGGGAAGAGAGCTTGAACTTCTTCCAGGCCTTGTCTCGACTGACCATAAGGGTTTTTAAGGATGGAGAGATCCACTTGTAGCAGCTGCCCTTTGTTCTATGTTTTTTCAAGGGGGTGAAGAGGTTAGCTGCTGTACATACTGTGCTGTGGAAATGCTCCAGAGCCTCAGCCAAGGTGGGAAGGAGCTTAATTGGTCTCCAGTCCAGACTGTGTAGGTAGTCATTAAACTGCACTGCTGAGAAGTTTGTGTAATCACGAGCAGTGAGTATTCTTGGTTGGATCTTGGGTACTCTGTTCTTCCAGATGCAGAATATGGGGGAGTGATCACTTAAGTAGTCCACCATTATGCCGGCTTTCTGGATGTTGGCTGGATTGGACACCAGAGCCCAATCAAGGGAGGTGCGGTTCCCCGATTTGTAGTTAAGACTGGTTTGTTCTAAGATGACCTGTACCAGGTTTGCTTCTTGGGTCAGTGCCATAAGGGTATTGTTATGGTCCTGGGCCCAGTTTAGGTTGTAGTCACCCAGAATAAGGAGCTCCGAAGAAACAACCTGTGCTGTGATTTTTGTTATTGCTTCTAGGGATTGAAGAGCCAATTTGGGCGGGTGGTAAATGCAGCCAATAGCAAGTTGCTTGTTGTGCCCTAGGGTGACTTGGATGAATATAGATTCACCATCAGGGGAAGTGTGTTGCTGCAAGTTGAGGAGCGATACGGTTAGGGCTACGTTGGTGTAAATGAGTACACCACCCCCTCTTTTGGTCAACCTGTTCTCACGGTACATACTATAACTGTAGGCCAGTATCTTGAGATCAGGGATGTGCACCTTAAGCTATATCTCTGAGATGGCAAGGATGTCGGGCTTGTAGAAATCAAGCCAGGCTTGTACCTCTTGCATTTTTGATCTTAGGCTGCATATGTTAATATGCGCTATCTTTAGCACCTTTGTGGACACCCAGTGGGGGTCATGAAGGGATGTTATTGAGAAGTTGGCAGTTTTAGGGCCAGGGTTAGGTTGCATGTCACCTGCCAGGAGTAGTAACAAAGCTAGAAGGCAGAGTAATTTTGGTCTGGCCAATGGGATTCAGTTGCCTTGGCACATCTTGCTCACAAAGTGGCAGATATCATAGCATATCCCCTTTCTTATGATCTCCTGGGCTGAGGAGAGGGCAAGTAAGCTGGAGGGGGGCATTCCGTTGTAAAGGCTGACAGGAGGGGTGTCATTGTACCTTTGTCCCCTTATATCTGGATGCCCTAGGCCTATGAACCTGTCCACCCAGAGAAGGGATAGTATATAGACTGTCATCAGTAGTACCCCCCATTGGAGAGAGGGGCCCAAGTGTGATGTGCTCCATGTGGCACGTGATCATGGGTAAACTTCTGGAGAGGCATGCTTCTTAATAATAATAATAATAATAATAATAATCTTTATTTCTGTAGTGCAATTCAATGATCAAATCAGTCTAGTTTAGTCTTGAAAGCCCTCACTAGGTAGGTTATTCCCCCATGTGAACTACCCTCTGTTAGAAATAAGGTTTTGTCATGTTTTATGTATCCTGCCCCCCCAGTTTGAGTGCATGTCGTCTAGTTTTGCTGGCACCCATTAGCTCAGACATCTGTGGATTCTCCATCTTGCAATCCCCTTCTATATTTAGAACACCATGAAAATGTTTAATCTCAGATTTCTCATTCCTAGGCCATATTTGAATGTGCCCAGTTAACCCTCATGGCTTTGTCCAGGAGGTCAGTAACTGGCTTGGTGGCTCTGTGCTAGACCCTCATGATCTCTTTAATCACTTTTCTTTACTGCTGCAACCAAAACAGGATTTGGGACTCCGGGTGTGGTATAACCAAGGCCTTGCACATGGGGGGATCATTCATTCCCATAACCTGCTTTTTATTCCTCTCCTGATGCACCCAATATTGCATTTACTCTCTTGAATACAGTAATACATTTCCCACCTGACTTCAGCTTACTTTATGCAATTTTCCCTACATACAGTAGTTTTCCTTAGTTTTGCTGTTCCCTGTTGCACTACACAGGTCATGTGACTTAAACATTTTACCCTATTGCTAGAACCTTTCACTTCTTAATAATAATAAAAATAATATTCTTTATTTCTGTAGTGCAATTCAATAATCAAAGCACTGTACAAATGTATCAATAAAAACACATTAAAACACATAAAGTAATAAAAACAATCCAATTTCACACTACATTCCAACATACTTAAAACAGATGATTATGTAAAGTCCCAAAAAGCAAGATGAAACAAATGGGTCTTTAAGGCCATCTTAAAGCTCTCCACAGTCTGGCATTCTTGAATCTGACGAGGTAGAGAGTTCCACAGGGTAGGGGGCGCGTACATAAAAGCTCTAATTTGTAAATCTAAGTCAACATTTTGCATTCCAAACCCATAAAGGACACCTAAATCCAATTTTTACACATTTTTATCTAAACAATTCCCTTTTGGCAGGGGTGTAGTGCTTCCATACTTCTTCCTCCTTCACCCACTGCATTCTCTCTTCTTCCAAATTTAGTGTTGTCAGCAAATTTTGGCAGCCTATGGCAAACCCTGTACTTCAGGTCATTAACAACTATGTTAACGTTTAGCAATGGGCCCAGCACTAACTCTGTTGTACACCATACAGAGCATTCTTCAACTTTGAATGGTCCACCATCCCTGTCTGCTTCCTTCCTGTCAGCCAATTTAATATCTACAGTATGTCTACTAAACTTTTGTGGTTCCATATTACACTACTTTTCCATGTATGTCCCATGTAATGTAGTATAGTGCATATGACTTGCTAAAATCCAAATACTGTAGTATGTATCCATACCCAGCCCCTATTCACCTCCCTTGATTTCTCCTTCTAGAATACTATTATCCCCTGAGAAATCTGCCTTGCACTCTACTTACCGTTCTCAGTCCTTAGATGGTTTCCACTATCGCGCTTTTTTTTCTCCCTTAGCTTTTGTTGTAGTTTCTCAGACTGATGAAGAGGCATTCGTAGGACATATAAACCAATTACTCCACCACTCTAACCATCCCTGTACTTCCTGAAGACACTGTACTCATCTACCTTTGTATCATTGCTTATTTCCTCCTGCTGCCAGAACTCTATGAGCTTTACTGCATCATATCTTGCCTCAGAACTTCACACTCCTCAAATTCATCATCATGTATTGAAGGACTGGGCTTCCCCCTCCCACTCTGAAGCACTTACAGTTGACCTGTTTATCAACGGTACCTGGCATGAGAATGGATGTTATCTTGCACAAACCACTACCTATCCATGTCCTTGAATAAAGCTTTGAACAGCACTATGTGCAACCTGTGTGCCTGCAATATCACATTTTCAGCACTGTCTGATGTTAGCTGAACCCTTGCACAGCATATAGGCTTCCCATGCCCCAGAATTCCTTAGTGTTTGGAGAACAAAAACCCCTTCTTCCCTGTAGCAAACCCTTAGCTATTCACTCAGCAGTCCAATCTTCTGCTACCTCACTTGTACAACACATGGTACTACAAGCATCTTAAATAATTGTACCTGTGAGGCCCTACCCCCAAGTCTACTGTCTAGTTCTGTAACTATTCTACAGTTCTGCAGATATGTTTCTGCCTCTGTCACTGATGCTAGTATGTCATGTGATGGTCAGTTCCTCTCCCCCTCTGCATTAGCCTGTCCACTGCTGGTATGATATAAGCAACCTGTGTATAAGGCAAGTGACAGGGTACTCTACATGGTTGTGATCTTCCAACATACTTTTTTTCAGTTTCTGTTTCTTATCCTCCAAGTTGCTCCCGACTGCCCTGTTCTCCAGCTTTGCCACTCTGACATCCAATGGTACTTTCTGCCAGCCATCTTCCCCAAGGACTTGTCACGTCTGGTAGGTTTGACAGGATTCTCCAACCCCTGCTGGGATCCGGATCCAGCTCCAGCCAGTGTGCCAAGCTGTTCAGGTGCAGTGCTTGCAAGTGCTCGACACCATAATTCCTCCAGCCTTTTCCTCCTCTCTAGACCCTGAGAAGTATGGTGTAATGACATCATGATGCACATCATGTGCTTGTGCACAATGTGCCTCGATATCTGTCATGCACCACTGTGATGATGGCCTGTGCTGTCTTCCTTCAGCTTCCAAAATTGCCAGGGAAGTGCCAGGCTCTGCCTACCCTCCCCACCAGAGAAGGAGAGCATGTGCCCTGAGTTTGCTTCTGAACAAATCTCATTGGCATTGCAAGTGGTAGCACTACCTCAGCACTGCTAAGCTATACTCCCAACATAGTCTGACAAACTACCTTGCAATACAATCATTTACCACAACTACCTTCCTTTTTTGCTCTGTTGACACTGCTATACTGTTGCTGGGATAAAGTGCAGTGTGTCCTGGAACAGTGGTTGGGGGGGCACGAGGGCAGCCCACCCAATCATTGACAAGAAAGCATGAACTCTTTCAACGCATTCCACATGTTGTTGCTGGCAAAAGGAACTGCCTTATTCCATAGTCTGGAGGACTACGTGGCCTGGCTCTTTGACTAGCACCCTTGTCAGAACAAAAACTAAGGCATTACTAATTTTAAACACATGTTGAAATAATAATATTAGTTTTCAGACTGTAAGAAAAGATTATGAGCACAGATTAAGTAATGCAGGCATTCACTGTAATTCTTTTTTGATATAACAGATACTGGTGCTATAATAAATTATTAAATTAGGTGTATTACAATAGGGATAAGTGGGATTGTATAGCACCCACACCCACCATCTGCGAACACCACCTCCCCACCCCTTCACCCCATACTTGCCTCCAGAGGTTGGAGTGGTGATCTTCGGTTGAGTAGTAACACGTCTGCACTCTACAAAGCCAACCACAAACTGAAGAAAAGCCGGTAAGCTGTATAATGGCATAAATGGAGGGGAGTTCAACTTAGGTGGACATCACGGCAATTTTTTCCCCTTTTGGTTCCAAATTTTCAACAAAGGGTTCTCGGGACACCACCTCATGAAATAAGTATCTGTCATTTCATTATTCAGTCCCGAAAGGTGAATTTGTGGTCACTGTGTGGAATCATCTTTCAGGACCGATCAACAAAATGATAGTGCTACTGTTCATGAGGTGGGCTCCCAAAAAGCCTATATTGCAAATTTGGTGAAAATATAAAAAAAAAAAATGACTGTGTTACAAGCGTGCATTGAGCAGTTTCCACTCACGCGCATAACGTCGAGAATTTTTAATATTTTCACTCCAGATTTTCAACACTGGCATTTTTTCACACCTCCTTATGACCAGTATAGCTGTCATTTTCACATCCTGCCCAAAATGTGTTTTCACACATGTGGTGAACAATGGCATGATTGCTGTGAGAAATCAATGTTTGGGGCAGATTAAGAAAATCACAATGACACTGTTCATGAGTGGATGTTCCAAAATGTCTATTTTGAAAATTTAGTGAAACGATTCTAAAAAATGACTATGTCAAGAGAGTGTGTTGCACAGTTTCTACACATGTGCATAAGTCAGAGTTGAGGTAGCAAGTGAGTTTTGTTTCCTCAGAAGAAGCCAGAAAGGGAAGGAAACATATTCAATTCAGTGCTTTACAGTAACTGGTAATTGCTATTTTTCTTTTAAACTTAGATTGTGGGCTTTTAGTGTCACTGTAATTTCTTGCTGTCTTTACTTAGAATTTTTTTTTGGGCTGCTGAAAATTTAAAAAGTAGTGGTGGTGTATTTCTTTGCTGTCTTTAATTGCTGCAAATTTTTGCCCCCTCCCTCCACTTCCCCCAACTCTTTATTATATGCCCTGTTAAATCTGATTGACAGGAGCTAAACACAGAGGATAGTAAGGGGTGTGGAGTAGGAGGGGCGTAAGGGGGAAGCAGCCCACCCTCAGCACGACAAGTGTTTTGACTCATTTATTTATTGGTTTATTTTCTTTTTTTTTAAAGAAAAGTATCTGAGGATCAGTGGCAGGATTTTTAGGACAGTAAATTAATAAAAAGGGAACTAAGAAAGCTTCAGTAGCAGACAAGTAGTGGAATAGCAGTATAATTGCAGTATAATGTGGGGAGTGGTGCAATGCAGTGGATGAGAGGCAGCCATATACAGGCAGACCTTCTGGACACTGAGGTGCTGTCCTATCTGCATGCATCTCTCTAGACTGCGGGATGAGGTAACCAGACTCAGAGTGGAAGTAAACTGGGTCAGGAGTACCATCACCCCCATCTAGAGACCACCCAGTCCAATGCAACTGCCTAAAAGGATGCCAAGAACGAGGAGCACTTGGAAGACAGTGGGCTCAGGGAGGGTTAGAGTGGTCAGGCAGAGGCACATCCCAGATCCTATTCCACTCAAGAACTCATATGCCACACTGGCAAACAGGGACAACCAAATAGAGGTACCCAGAGAAGTGGAAGGAAAGGATGTGGGGGTTAGTCAAGGAGGTGACCTCAGGGGGGAGAGCAGTGGACTACAGAGAAGGAGGAAGCGAATCCTGGTGGGGGACTCCATCATAAGAGGGATCCAGCTAGGAACACAGGAGGGGGAGGACAGGGAGGTGAGGTGCCTACCAGGTGCCACGGCATGGAGGGATGGAAGGAAGATCCTGGGGATCACTGGGAAGGCAAGACGGAGGGTGAGCTGGATGTCATTATCCACCTAGGTACTAATGACCTGGCAAATGGGGAGCCAAAGGAAGTTCAGGAAGAGTTTAAGACATTGGGAGGGGTCTCAAGCAAGTAGCTACTTCTGTCACCTTCTCATAAGTAACTACCTCAGAGAGGCAAGAGAGATAGGTGCATGCACCAGAACTTTAACTCATGGTTGAAGAACTGGTGCTGTGAGAAATGGTTTGGATTCATTGGTGACTGGGGACCCACCTGGAGGGATGGAGGTTCGTTCAAGCCTGACGGCCTGCATCCATCCTGCAGGGGAATCCAAGCACTCAATGATAAGTTTAAATGCTACATTGACAAGCATTTAAACTAGCAAAGGGGGGTGGCAGGCCAGCAAGGAGGGTACCTACTTGCTCACCCCTCACAGTTAGCAGTGGAACCAGTGAACCGGAGGAGTGGCTATCTCTACAAAGCAGTGTGCAAAAGATGGAGATTAGCACCTAAGAGGTGGATAGGCAGAAAACAGGCAAAATTCAGCAGAAGGACAGACAGCAAGGAGAACCAGGGATAAAGGACAACCAAGGAAGGGGCTGGAGTAGAACAGCAAAACAGTCTACGGAGGTCAAATGATGGAAAGCCATGTGTGCCAATGCCAGCAGCCTTAGCAGCAAGATGGAAGATCTGGAGGCTGTCATGGTGCATTCAGACCTGGACATTGTGGCCATCACTGAAACCTGGTGTAATGATAACCATGACTGGGAGATGGCCATACCTGGCTACAACATATTCAGAAGAGACAGGGCAGGTAGGAAAGGAGGAGGAGTGGCACTGTATGAAAATGACGTAAGGGCCACAGAGATCCAGGAGAAACAAAATGGGGAGAAATACTGTGGGTTAAGCTGGAAAGGAAAATGGGGCTAGCCATCCAGCACAGGTGTGTCTATAGACCACCAGCCCAGGAGGAAGAAACAGATAGGGAGCTGATGCTAGCCATCCAAAGGATGGCAGACAAGGGTGAGGTAGTACTGGTTGGAGACTTCAATATTCCAGATGTGGACTGGAGCATCCCAGCAGCAGCATCAACTAGGAGCAGATTTATCTTGGACTCCCTTCAGGGTGCCTTCCTCAAGCAACTGGTCATGGAACCAATTCAGCAGAAGGCAATACTGGACCTTGTGCTCACAAACAGGGACAGTGTGATAGGGGTAACAGTGGGGGAGCACCTGGGGAACAATGACCACCAGTCATTGTGATTTGAAATCGTAGAAAGAAAGAACCAAACCACACAAAAGCATGTATCCTGGATTTTAGGGGGCAGACTTTGGGAAAATGCAGAGATACTTGAAAGAGGCATTAAGGGGAAAGGGGCAGGAATCAGGGGTTGAGGAACAGTGGGCAGTATTTAAAATGTGTATTACAAGATCAACAGAATTATGCATTAAGCAGGTTAGAAAAGTGGAAAAGGAAGAGACCATTATGGTTTTCCAAAGAGGTAGCAAAGAAAGTGAAAGCCAAAAAGATTGCATTCAGGCAATACAAAAAGACACAGGCAGAAGGGGATAGGGAGAAGTACCAGGAGAAGCAAAGGGAGGCAGGGAGGTCAGTAAGGGAAGCTAGAGCTCAGACAGAAGAACACATTGCAAAATCAGTGGGTAGAGGGGAAAAAACCTTTTACAGGTATATAAGTGAAAAAAGAAAGGCAAAGGGAGGGATAGTGAGACTGAAGAGAGAGGATGGGGGCCACATGGAGGATGACAATAGTAAAGCTGACATACTGAACAGGTATTTCTGCTCAGTCTTTACTGAGGAAGAGGAGGGTAATGGGTCTGAAGGGAGTACAAGGGGTGAGAATGGTGCAGAAATGGACACAAGTCCCTTTACACGAGAAAGGGCCCTGGAGGAACTGGAAGTAATAAGAGTTGATAAAGCAATGGGGCCAGATGGGGTACACCCCAGGTTCCTTAAAGAACTAAGAGAGGTGGTGGCTGAACCTCTGGCTATCCTGTTTAGCCAATCACTGGAAACAGGGGAGGTACCCAAAGACTGGAGGACAGCAGATGTAGTCCCCTTATACAAAAGTGGGAACAAAGAGGAAGTGGGGAACTACAGACTAGTCAGCCTCACCTCGGTAGTGGGGAAGATCATAGAAGAACTACTGAAGGAGAGATTGGAGGAACATCTGGTTGTCAATGGACTACAGGACCCAAGGCAGCATGGTTTCACCAAGTGGAGGTCATGTTAGACCAACCTCATTGAATTTTTTGACTGGGTGACTAGGGGGTGGATCAGGGGAGGGCAGTGGACATGGCCTATCTGGACTTCAGCAAGGCCTTTGACACTGTGCCACATAGAAGACTATTACACAAACTGGGGAATATGGGTGTGGGCAGGACAGTAGTGTGGTGGGTAGGTAACTGGCTGGGCGGCAGGACACAGATGGTGGTGGTAAATAGCTGTCACTCCACAGAGGGAAGAGTGACCAGTGGGGTACCACAGGGATCAGTGCTGGGACCGGTCCTATTCAACATCTTCATCAGTGATATTGCGCAGGGCCTAGAAGGCAGAATTTCACTGTTTCACTGATGACACAAAGCTCTGTAACAGAGTAGACACACCAGAGGGTGTAGACAGAATGAGAAGGGACCTGCAGAAACTTGAAGAATGGTCAAGGGTTTGGCAGTTGAAATTCAGTGCAAATAAGTGCAAGATAATGCATATGGGGCACAAAAACGCTGGCACAATATATCAGTTGGGGGGTGAGGATATAGCATGCACCAAGCAGCAAAGGGATCTTGGGATTATCATCTCTGATGTCCTCAAGGTAGAGAAACAGTGTGACAAGGCAGCAGGCAAAGCGAATAGGATGCTGGGATGCATAGGCAGGGGCATCACCAGCAGGAAAAGGGAGGTCATAATTCCACTATACAAGACACTAGTGAGGTCCCATCTGGAGTACAGTGTACAGTTCTGGAGACCTTACCTACGTAAGGGTAGAGAAGGTTCAGAGGAGGGCAACTAAGATGGTACCTGGATTGCATCACAAGTCCTATGAGCACAGGTTGAAGGAACTGAATATGTACTCCCTGGAGGAGAGGAGGGAGAGAGGGGATATGATAGAGACATACAAGTATCTTACAGGGAGGAACAGGGTGCAGGAATTCACTATTTTTAAGCGAAAAAGATGTTCCAGGGCTAGACGGCATGGGATGAAGTTGGAGGGATGATTCAGAGGAAATGTGAGGAAGAATTTCTTCACAGAACGGGTGGTGGACAAGTGGAACACCCTGCCAGAGGAAGTGGTGGGGGCTGAAACAATCACGGGATTTAAGAATGCATGGGATAGAGTACAGGAATTCTGGAGGTCAGGGGTAAGGGGCAACAGACTTCTAGGAAAACATAAACTGAACTTACAAGCTCAAATGGGCAGACTGGGTGGGCCATAGGCTCTTATCTGCCGACACTGTCTATGTATCTATGTATCTATGTAACTTCAAAAGTTTTTAATATTTTCACTCCAGATTTTCAACATTGCTATTTTTGCACACTTCCTTATGAACAGTACAACTGTAATTTTTCACATCCTGCCCAAAACATGTTTTTGCACCTGTGGTGCACAATGGGCGTGTTTGCTGTGCAAAATCAACTTTCTGGACAGACTAACAAAATCATAGTGCCATTGTTCATGAGGAGAGGTCCCAAAATGCCCATGTTGAAAATCTGGTAAAAAAAATTCCGAAAATGACCGCATTATGGGTGTGTGTCATGCAGTGTCTACGCACGTTCGTAAGTTTGCGCATTTTTTCATATTTTCTCTCCAGATTTTCCACATTGCTATTTTTTTACACCTCCTCATGAACAGTACAGCTGTCATTTTTTGCATCCTGCATGAAATGTGTTTCCACACCTGTGGCTCCCAATGGCACAGTCGCTTTGCAAAATCACCTTTCAGGATTGATTAACGAAATGATAGCACCACTTTTCATGAGGTGGGGTCCCAAAAAGCTACTGTTGAAAATTTGGAGTGAAAATACCAACAAACAACCTATTCATTAAGGTTTCCAACCATATACCCACCCTCTAGAGACTGACAGGCACCGGGTGCATATCTTGGGTTCATCGGCCATAATGTTCGCAGAATTCTACCCCCACCCCTGCACCCAACAGTCACTGACAGGCATTGAGGTGTGCCTTGGGTTCTGTCACCTTAATGTTCACCCCATCCTCCTATATTGCACCCGTCTCAGCTTATTTCCTTATGGAATGGGGTGAGCTTAAAGGCCAAGGACCCCAGTGCACACCCCGACACCTGTTGCTCTCTGCAGGGTGAGGTGGAATGGTGTCAGTGTTATGGCCGACCCAAAGCCACACTCCCAATGCCTTTCAGTCTCTGCAGGGGGGGTGTTGGCATTACTTCAATACTTCATTGCCATTCCTATTTTACATTTCTAACTCCTGCGCTACCAATGCCAATGCCAGCAAGCCAACATTAGGCATTGACAAATGCTTGTTTTATCTTGTTCTGAAGATCCCAAATATTGCTGTTATCAAGATGTCAGCATATAGCATGAAATGTTGTTTTTGTGAAGGTTTTGAACCTGTAATATTCACTCTAAACAATGCATCGAAATAAAGGTCTCTTAAGTACATTTACCAGTAACAGTCATTTCTCCATCATTTATTCTGGATTGATGTGTAAGAATATAAAGCAGAGTTCTCAAATTTTTGTTTTATTTTGTAGGGTGAAAGGGACTTACTTTATATATTAAAAAAACACAATAAACAAGCTTGCAATATGAGAGATATAGAAATCAACCTGGCTGGTCGACAGGGAGTAGTTTGAATGAGCAGGCAGGGAAACAAATGCACAGTAAATGGCTCTGCTTATTACGTTTTTGTTTACTAGGAACAAATGGTAGCTGTTTCAATATTTTAAATTCCAAAGTTGGACATAGGGATTCATTATAATTTTTGTATCCTGCTTTACATGACTCCTTTTTTTGCCATAAGCTATGATGTCTGTATGAATGGGTCTAAGCCATTCTGGACACAGGAATTTCCCTAGCCATTGTATAAGGGAGATTAATATGCATAGTAAATGAAAAGGAAAAAAGATATGAAAAATAAAGGATCTGGGAGTAACTGTTCACAGTAAGTTAAAGTCATGGCGGACAAGGCATTGCTGCACTCAAGAGGGCAAATGCTATGTTAGGATACATTATGATGTGAGTAAGGAACAGGACGAGGAAGAAGAATTATAAGAAGAATTAGTATTTAATGTGACTGGATTTCCAAAGAGCAACGTAAAGCTTGCATCAAGCCCTGCATCATTACTTGTATCTCTGCAACTGCGACATTGCCGAATGCCGAGACCGCACCTAATTTTGTAATCTCAAGCACAGTTGTGACAGTCGATCTTGTTTACAGCAGAATGCTGAAAAGTTTGGCTGCAAGCTGCATGTCAGGAGTTCCTGGGAATGATGCAAGACAGACCAAAGAAAGCTGGTCTAGCTAACATCAAATCTGATGCAAAGGACTGAAAACCCAGACAGAGTGCCACAAGCATGGTGCACCCGGGGCTTGCAACAATTCTGAATGTTTGATAATCCAGTTCTATTATGTTTCAAAGCACTTTACAAATAATTAAGAGACTGGTAGTGAAATTACTGCGATCATTTAGTGGCAGCTGTTTTTCACACCCACACTCAGACACAGCTTTAGACAATTGCTTGAACTGGTTTTGTGGGAAGGAGAATGCGGACCTTGAAATGATTGATTACCCCTGTACAATGCCTTATGTAGACTGCAACATGGAGTACTGCATCCAGTTCTTGTCATCATACTACAGAGACAATATTTAAAAGAGTGGGAATGGCAACAACCACCAAGCTGTTAGCAGTTTAGTGGGGAAGAGCTGTGAGAAGATATGGGACATACTCAAAATACTGAGCCCAGAGGAGAGAAGGGCAAAATGGGACATATGATGGAGCTCTATATACTAAGGGGAAAGACAGGGTAGAGTCTGCACACAGGTTTGAGTTGCTGAATGCAGTCAGAACGAAATGACAGTCAAGGTAAAGGGAAAGGATTTAGAAAGCATTACTTCACACAATGGGTAGGTATCATGAGGAATGGCCTAGTCAGTGAGGTTTGAGAAGCTGGCGCAATTAGGCTTTTCAATCAAAATTATACATACGTTATGTGCTACAGTATGGGGAAATGGCATTGGGTGTTACACTGCATGAGTAGTGGTAGCATTCTGGCTGATAAGTTTTGATGTGTGCCCATACTCGAACAGAGTATAGTCATTGCCATGAGGAAGAGAGTGGCAAATAAGATGGATCATATGTTCCTTCTGTCACAGTACTGTGTTACTACAGGGCTGGCAAATAAAAGTACCCTCTTCCTGCAGTATGCCATATGGTACCTCAGGCTAATTGGATTAACTTCCTATTGAAACTACAGAATTGCTGCAGTGGGCAGCTATGAACTATGGTATTAAGTGGAATATACTAAGATAGATCATAATTTGGATGGGTGTCAGGAAACAGATTCTGCAAAGTATTGTCTCAGACCAGAGGGCAGTTACAGTAAGAGTAGAGTGTCACAGGGCTTAATGTTACAAAGCAATAAACTGTACTATAATAATTTAGGTTTGGAAGGGTCAAAGGGTCCAGTAGACCCATCCTCCACAGCTTCATAAGCAGAAATAAATAAGTATACTGTGCAAACACAGCCCTCACTACTTTCAAGGGTACCCTTTAATTCCCATGGTAATCAGAAATATGTCCAATCATACCTTGAAGATCAGTACTGTCTTCATATTGACAATCTCTGCTGCTAAGCTCTGTAGGCTGAGACATCACAAATTTCTTTACATGCAATGGATGTAGGATTCACTAATAGACAGTGTGATACAATTTTCATTTGACATGAAAATAGCATGGGAGGTAAAATCTGTGAAAGATCAAACAGTGTTACACATAGCCCAAAGAACAAGCATTTGTCATTGCCGAATGTTGTTGCACTGGAATTGGCAGTGGGAGCGGTGGAGCTAGAGATGCATAGTGCTGTGATTTTGTGAATGTGTCTCAAAAGGTGATTTTCCACAGCGAGCACGCCATTGTGTGCCACAGCTGCAGAAACACGTTTTGGGCAGGCTGTGAAATATGGCAGCTAGACTATTAATAAGGAGATGTGCACAAATGCCAGTGGTGAAAATGTGGCACAAAAATATTGCAAATTGACAAAGTTACAAGGGTGCATGGAAACTGCGCAATGCACACTTGCAACACAGTCATTGTATGGAGTTTCGGCACCAAATTTTCAACAAGGCATTTTAGAACCTCTGCTCATGAATAGTGTCACAGTCATTTCCTCAAACTGATTTCGCACAGCAGCCATGCAATTCTGTGCCGGACATGCGAAAACACATTTCAGGCAGCTGCAGTGTTCATAAGGAGGTATGGAAAAATGCAAATGATGAACAGCTGGAGTTAAAGTATTACAAATTCACAAAGTCTTGAGCGTGCGTGCAAACTGTGCAATGCACCCTCATAAAACACTAATTTTATTGACTTTCATTCCCAAATTTTCAACATAAGCATTTTAGGGCATCTGCTAATGAACAGTGTCACTGTCATTTTCATCATGTGTCTCGAACACGGACTTTCCACAGCGACCACGCTATTCTGCACCGGAACTGCAAAAACAGATTTTGGTCAGGATGTGAAAAATGACAGCTGTACTGTTCATTAGGAGGTGCAGAACAATGGCACTGTAGAAAATCTGGACTGAGAATATTAGAAGTTTGAGAACATACGAGCATGAATACAAACTGTGCAACGCACGCTGATAAGACAGTCATTTTACGGAGTATTGTCACCAAATTTTCAACACAGGCATTTTAGAACCTCTGCTCATGAACAGTATCACTGTCATTTTTGTAATGTGTCCTGAACACTGATTTCGCACAGCAACTGCACTATTCGGCGCCGGAAAGGCGAAAACACATTTTGGCCAGGATATGAAAGATGACAACTGTATGGTTCACAAGAAGGTGAGGTAAAATGGCAATGTTGAGAATCTGGAGTGAAAATATTGCAAATTCACTAACTTATGAGCGTGCGTTGCGCAGTTGCTAAGTACTCTCATAAAACAGTCATGTTATGGATTTTTCCCACCAAATTTGCAACATAGGGTTTTTAGAGCCCCCCTCATGAACAGTGGCACTGTCATTTCATTATGAGGTCCCAAAAGGTGATTCCGTGCAGTGACTGCAAAATCACCTTTTGTGATGGAATGACGCCATGACAGTGCTAGAATTCATGAGAAGGGGTCCCAAAAACCCTATGTTGAAAATTTGGGGCCAAAATTCTCAAAAATGCCTGAGATATGCAGCAAAGTTGAAAAAGAAACTATTTATTCCATTATACAGCTTACCGGCATTTCCTCCATTCGCGGTCAGCTTTGAAGAGTGCAGACGTGTTCCCAGTCCACCGAAGATTGTTGCGCCGGACTCTGGAGTTAAGTATGGGGTGAGGGGTGTGGGAAGCAGGGTGCGCAGATGGTGGGTCCGGGTGGGGAGGGGGCACAGAGCCTCACGAGGGACCATTTTCATTTTACAGGTTAAAAAGAAAAAACATCGCAGGACAGTTTTTTTTTGTAGGCAGTTGACACGCTGGGGTGGGCTCCTCAGTGTGTGCCACCTAACTGTTTGGGTGTGTGTAGCCGACGGGGATTGGGCACCTTTGTCGGCAAACAACATGGGGGAAATTTATGCCGACAGGGATTGGGCACCCCCGTCTGCACAAAAAGAAGGGTGGGGGGGTGCAGAGCCAAGAGGGACTGGGCACCCCCCTCAGCATTAAACAATTCAGGGGGTTATTTCTGCCAATGGAGAGTGGGCTCCCCCATCGGCACACAAGGAAAGGGAGGGCGGGGTACAAGCCGAGGGGAATTGGGTACCCCCCTTCAGCATATCACAAATGGGGGGGGGATGCTTTATGCCGACGGGTAGTGGGCTCCCCCGTTGGCACATTCACAGGGGGCAGGGGCAGCCAACGGGGGGATTGGGCACCCTGAAGTCGGCAGTTTGATGGCCAGTGTGCTGCCATGTACATAGTGGCAGCGAGCATGGCAAGAAAAGGACCACTGCATCTGACATGCTTTGCTCAGATTGCAGTGGACCTTTTCTTAGATGTGCTCACCACATTATGTATGCATGGTGTGGTGTCAGCATGCAGGCTGATTGGGGAATGCGGGATGCACCTACTGGTGCGTGCCCTGCATTTGCCCAACAGTGACCACGCCTCCAAAGCTGCACTGTCCCAAGATGTTGGCTGTGCAAGTGCCAACATAAAAATGAGAGAGTGGACTGAAAGATGGCAAATTAGTTGTAGTGTGGATAAATGGAAGTTGCTGCACATAGGAGTAGAAAATAAAAGCATCAAATACACCATATATTATTTACTTAGTTTTTATTTTCCAGGTGAGCACACTAGACAACTAGGTGCCTGTTTTCATGTATGGCCCAGGAAGTTACATAATGAGTAAATATCAGGAGCTCATATCAACAGACAAAATGAGGGGATACTAAGCAGGTACCATGACAGCAAAAACCAGAGAGCATTGAAAGAGAACAATAAACCTTCAGATAAAGTTAACAACATTATAGTTTGTTAGTTGTTCTTTGTTGAGATTTGTTGACCTGGTAAGCCCACTGGGCCTAGAAGTCCATTTTCAGGAGCGACCGGGGATACAGATGGTAAACAACTGAGATTGAACTGAATTAAGCAGCTGATAGTATTTTTAATGAATGGTAAGCATGAGCAGTGCAAAACTGTTGGCACAGCATAAAGAAGATGTTGGCATATTGAAATCCACTGTAGGATCAGCTCAAGTTAGCCTATAGCCTTAGGTTGTCCCAGTGAAACCTAAACTGAGAGGTAGTGGAGGAGCTTTGATCAGAGGATGAAGGAGAATTCCAAGGAACTGCATGGAAAGATACTAGCAGGCACAGACTTAAGGGTCATTATCTGGAAATTGAAACATTCTAATCAGTGTACACTGGCAATAAACAAGGCAGAGCACATGCTTTGTTGCATAAAAATTGATGAAACTGATCCATTTAAGTGATTTCACTTCTCCATATGTCACTGATAGGACCTCACTTGAAGTACTGTGTACAATTTTCACCACAAAACAGGAAGGGCCTCAAAGTAATAGAAAAGGTGAAGCACAGAGCAACCACCATGATTTGTGTGTTAGATTAGATGAGCTGGATTCACAATGGATTAAGTCCCACTCCTCAACTCCAGTTATGGACTGAAATCTCTGCAGTTGCTGAGATTAGTATCCACAGGGCCAGATTCTCAAAGCTGATGATAGTCCCACAACTGCGGGAAAAACCCAGTGCAAGTGGGTTGCCACTTATGATGCTGCAATTTTTCTTGCAGCTGTAGTGTTCACAAAGCTGGAGCTGGTTTACAACTGGCACTATGATATACGGCAGCTTGTGTGTAGTGTTACCATGGAAGTCCCCACAGCTGCAGAAAAATATTATTGCCAGTGAGACCTGGCATTACATCTCTGTAGCTGCGGAGGACTGTGAATACAGAGATTTTAGTTCATAACTTGAGTTGCAGTGTGGGACTTAGTCCCAAAACACATTGTCCCTTGAACCCCCCCCCCCCCAGAAATGAACCACAACCACACCATTTTGAAATCTTTGGATGCTCGTTGGCACACATGTTTATTAATTCTATTGGCACAATCCATCCATCTACAGTTCAATTGTCATGTCCAATCAGATACATTTATCATAACATAATTTAGTCTTCAACATTCTTCTTCTCCTTCTGGCCTCATCTTACTCCTGGTTGTTCTCTTCTTTCCATTCTTCTGGGTCCAGATACTGAATCTGGCTCCCTCCTCTGTCACCAGAACCAGGCCGGTTCCCTGCTGAACCTGGTCCTCCCCTTCCAGGCCCGGACACTCTGTATCCGGCACCCAGACCTATTCCCCCTTCCCCTTTTAATCCACACCTGGGCTCCTTGCCCCCAGCCCATGGTCCTACCCCCTCCCCCACCTCTAGCCCCCTCACCCTTTTATTTCTTCTACCCCTTTTTCTCTTCTCCTCCCTAGCACCCTTCATGTGCTCTTGTTATACCTTTCAACCATTAGGCACACCGTGCCCCCCCTGGCAGGGCCTCCACCTAGCCCCCCAGCCCTCAGCTGCCTCTTCACAGCTCCTTATGTATGGCCCCCATGACCCAGGGCCCCTTGGGCACCAACCATTCTTGCCCGCTCCAAACTATGTGCCAAACATGTCCCCTCCCACACACACCCTCCTTACAGGGTGGGTGGGTGGTAAAATCCCAGCAAAAGAGGGCTAGCTGCCTGAGACCTGCTCTTAAATAGCCCATTAGGACCCCAATCAGAACCCCTGATGGCTCCTCCCCCGGCCAAACCCCAGGCCCAAGGCTCCTTGTCATAGGACGCTCATCCTTGTCCCTACCCCTGCCTTCTGATGTCACTCTGGTGCAATTTGACTATGGGTGCAGTTAGGTCACTCTGCCAGTGATGGGTGCAAAGCATTCAGCCCAGTACACAAATGAATGCCCCATGATCCACACCTCCCATCTGCTACCTGCATGGGAACAAAAGAAAATAGCGTGAGTCATCATTTGTTATCATCTGACATACCATTTGTAACTGTCTGACCTCCAGCAGCTGATTCCTTTCAGTTCCTCCACTGTGTCCCCCTTTTTTGCCACCTCCAAGGCAGCACCAATCCTAAAAGAGTGTGGGGCGAATTCACCCAGCTCTTCCCCTATAAAGGCCAGCGCCTTCCTCATTACTGCCCCCACCTGGAATGCCATGACTGGTGTTCTGTCCCCATGCCAGAACATCACCCCTCCAGCACTGTCCCTGTGGTTCTCATACTCCTCCCATTCAGCCACCATGCAACTCAGCACCCCAGGCTTCTTGTGCAGGGTCACTGTGGCCTGCCGCCCTTTGTGGTCCATTTTTGACCTGGCCAAACTGATGGAAATAGTATCCCCCTCGATCCGTACCCTTTCATGTTGTAATGAGAGTTCGGGTGTTCCTTTTCAGGGGGCCACCACCTCCCCCACCCTGAATGCCCCAGCTGCCATTACCGCAGGCTGAGCTGCACACACTCCATATAGCCCCCAGCACCTTGTCCAGCAGTTAGCCCTGATCGGGCACCTGACGTTCTTCCTGCTCCCCTGTCCCCTCTGCCATCTGGTGAGCATCCTCCTGACCATCCTTCTCACCATGACATCTGGTCACCCTCTGCCCAGGCATGTCCAGCTCACTCCTGCTAATTGAACCACTATCGTGGCATGCACCATCCCCGACTCCCATTTTTCTGCCACAAACCTCTCGACCTGCTTGTCCCAGACTGGTTTTGTCCTGTCTCACCCCTGTCTAGCTCTAAACTCCTGGAAACTTTCCCAACCCCCTTCATAAGCATTCAGGGTCCTGGTTGCCCAGGAGCTCCGGTACAGCGCCCTTGCAGTGGACCACCAATCCCCCACATCCGGTCCTGGATCCTGGTCCTGTGTGTTGCTGCCTGTGGCACCAGACTCCGGAACCTGTCGAACTGTAAGTGGGAAAGACTCACAGCCAATTTGTTCTTGATCCCCAGGATAGTCTGTGCTTTGAATGACACATTCAGCTTCAGTCCCAACTGTCCAACCTCCTCATTACTCGACCCACTGTCTCCATGTTCCCACCCTGCCTGTTGATGACCTCCACCACCCCTTTATTGTCACACCACAGCATGATGCGTTTTCCCCTCATCTGCTCTCCCCCCACCTCCATGGCCTCCCAAATTGGGAATATTTCCAAAAACGTGATCTCTCTCAACAGGCCTTCCACCCCCTATTGGCTTGGCCAGGCCTCCCCCATCCATTCTCCCTTAAAATATGCTCCCATTCCGAGTGTCCCTCCGGCATCGGTATATAGTTCTAGGTACATGTTGTGCTCCCATTCCATCTGCCAGAATGTTACCCAGTTATACTGGTCTAGGAATTCCTCCCAAACCTTGAGGTCCTCTTGTAATCCTTTTGAGATGTCCACCCAGTGGTGCGGCTTCTTCGCCTTCCCGGTCACCCTCCCTAGCCTTCTCATAAATGCCCTTCCTGGGCTGATCACCTTGCATGCAAAATTAAGGTGCCCCAGCAACTGCTGTACTTGTACCAGCAGCACCCTCTGCCTCCCTATTACTTGTGCCAGTAGCCACCTTAATCCTGGCCACTTTGTCTCCCAGTAGCCAGAAACAACCTTGCTCCATGTCCAACTCGATCCCCAGGAACTCCAGCTTATGCACTGGACCCTCAGTCTTCCCTTGTGCCAGTGGAATACCATGCCGCTGGCACATCGCTGTGAAGTCCCCCAACATGCCCTGCATCCCTGCGCAGCTTCCCCCGATGATCAGAAAATCATCCAGGTAGTGCACTACCCTCTTGTGGCTGTATTTCTCCCTGAACACCCACTGGACCTATGAGCTGAAAGCCTCAAACGTCAAACAGGCCACTGAGCAGCCCAAGGGCATGGCCTTGTCAACATATGTCCCCTTCAAACTGGAACCCCAGCAGGTCCTAGTCAGCTGGGCTGACCGGCAGCATCCAAAAAGCAGACTCTATGTCTGTTTTTGCCAAACAGGCCCCCTTTATTGCCCTGACCAGCTCTACTGCTTGATCTAACGAGGTGTAGGATACAGTTTGCAGGTGGTCTGGAATGCCGTCTTTCACTGATTGCCCTTCTGGGTATGTCAAATGGTGAATCAGATTGTATTCACCTGCCTGCTTCTTGGGAACCACCCCCAAGGGGAATATCCAGAATTCGGGGCACGGTGGTGCCAACAGTGGCCCCTCCACCTGCCCCACCCGTATCTCTCCTTATTTTTTCTCTGACCACTCCTTCCTTTCCTCTCACCGACCCCAGGTTTTTGGTCCTCATCCTTCTTCACAGCCTGTGGAAATCCAGCAGGAAACCTTTCCTAAAACCCACTCAGAGGCTCTCACCCACCTACCTGTCCTGGTACTCCCGGGACCATGCCTCCACCACCTCCCATACAATGGGGGTGCATCAAGCATGTACCCCACCTCCCCCTTTCCTGCTCCTGTCTAATAACTGTAGGTGGCCCCAAGGCCTCCCCTGTTATGCCCTCCCATCTCTGTTGGAGCCTTCCCCTCTGCTCCCACGAAAGGGGAAGTCCTGTTGATGGCATCTCCCCTATCCTCCCCTCTCCCCCCCCTTGCCTGCAGGTTGTCAATGGGTGCGCTCCCCCGCATCTGGAGCAAACGTGCTTGAAATTACAGTGAGCCCAGTAGCAGGATGCCTTGTTGAACCCCCAACAGGTTTTTACACCTCTGGCTGGCATGGTCTGCCTCCCAGTGCCCCCCCCAGCTGGAGTCCCCTGGCCTGACATGGACATGGTCTTCACCCACAACTCAGAATGAGTACTGCCCAACCTCCAGTCTCCCCTTGTTGCCATGTTCCTCCAGAAGGCCTCATCATAGTTGAGCCATCCAAAACCCAACTTGGCCTCGTATGCATCCCTGATGGTCGCCATGTAGGTCAGTAGTGGGATGGCCAGTTCCAACCTCTTTTCCAGGACTATGGTGCTATATACCTTGAACTCCGCTTACCAGTTATCAAAGGTTTTCCCTTTCCATTTTTCCTCCTCTGTCTTGTGGACCACCACTGCGAGCACCACGGCCATCTCAGACTTTCCCACCAACTCCTTCTGCTCATACTTGTTGGCAATATCTTGTCCACCAATCCGAATATGTCCATGAACTCCCCTTTCCATATCCACTTCTTCAGTGAGGCTGACACGTGGTCACCCAACGTGAGTTCCAGGGGTCTGTCATATTTCTGGCCCCCCCAGCTTGTGCCCCCATCCCCCCACCCCAATTCTTTCCTCATATGTCCTGGAGCTCTTTTTCCATTTTGTCTATCCCTGCCTCCCTCATGTCCCCCAGCAGCTCCTCTAAGTACTCCTTGAACTTACCATCTTTGGTGATTTCCACCACGTCCTTACACCCATCCAGGCTTCCAATATCTGGCTCTGGCTCTGGCTCTGGCTGTGGAACCGTCGCTGGATCGGGGTTGGCCCTCACTCCTCAGGACTTCTTAGCTGGTTGCCCTTTCCCCTGCCCATTCATCTCGCTCCTCCCATTTCAGCTGCAACTCCTCCTCTTTCCGTTTTGCCACCACCATGAACTCTGACATCCATCCCATTAGTTTAGCTGCCTCCTCCATCAGCCTCTTGCTGATCATCTGTTTTTTCTTGGGCGCCATCTCTGTAATACTATGGGCAGAAATAAGAGAACACATCAAACCACGGTCCTACCAGTCCTCTCTCTGCCAGCCGCCCTGGTGTTATGCCTCTAGCCACAACCAGGCTCACCTCACGCTGGGAGTTGTCGACTACTTGCCCCAGTGCTATGCCTCCGGCCATAGCCGGGCTTGTCCCTTGCTGGGGGTTGTCCACAACTGATGAACAGCTCCCCCCTCAAAGCTTGCCCCATGGCACACAGAGCCTAGGCCACCAGCCCAGGGCCTTTCCATGTGACCGGTGCCTAAAACCCACAGCCCAGGGGGACCAGAGCTCGCAAACTACCAGCATGTGACACAGATTTGACCTGAAGCCCTCCTAAGCACTAGGACTTCTACCCTTGTGCTGGCCCAATTAAAACTAGTACTAAAGCTACTGACAGGCATGAGAGATACCCATGGCCCCATCACCCCACCTGCTCATCTTCCAGTGGAACCACAGGCAGGTAGAGAAATAACAAGAGGGAGCCACTACAAATTCCAAACTAAATCCTGTGGCTGCATTCAAAACATAAACTGGGTGAGACATGCTTCACCAACTGTCCCCACACTAGCATCACCACACTAATGTCCCATCCTCAAACAGTATCAACCTCTACAAACAATCCCACTACTCAGCTTCAAAGCAAAACACCAAGCAAATGCTTAGCATGAGCTCCTTTTTAAAGTGTAAATGCTGCTAAAATGCTCTTCCATTTAAAACACTAGCATACAGCATACCAAGAACACCTTCTAAAACTCTGTGAAAAAGGAATGCTCCATTTTTCAACCAGCAGTAGCCAACTAATAAGTCACTACAAGCTTGAATTTGCTTCCCCAGCCCCTAACTACTCATCCTAAATATCCGCAAATTTTATCTTTTTTTTTTTAAATGCCTGTTATTGTGCATCTTTTAAAATACTGAAAATAGATATTATTCTTGTTGAAACCAATTCTTAAAACCAGTCAAATGCCATACATACTTTACTGGGCCTGGCGTGCCATGTGGTCAGCAGGCCCCAAAGCCTATATTCTCTTATTTATCTTTATTTATCCTTTAATTATTTTTTTTTCTAGTCTACACCAGGCTAGACAAAACCTCTCAGTAAACCTGCTTGTAATTTGTCTGTCTCCAATGCCTGCTTTAACCTATTAATCAGCAAAACATAAATTCTTAAATCACTTTTTTTTTTCAAATTGTTTAACCAGGAGTAGCACACTAAGCTGAAAGCTTGTTTACAGGTGTGACCTGGGAGCACAGGGAAGTTAAGTGACTTGCTCAGTGTCACACAGTATATGCAAGTGATGGCTGTGGGATTCCAACCCAGGTCTTCAGATTTGCAGCTTTTTTTTAACAACAGCTAGCAAGCAGTGGCCAGTCTTCCAGCATATCTTTTCTTATTTACAAATCTTTGAAATAAATACCTTAAACCATGAAAAGTTCATTCTGTATTAAAAACTGGCTCTCCCTTGCTCTAGTAAAAACTCCCTTACAAAAGGACTCTGCTGGCTGCCCGAACCAGAGTACTAGGCCCTAAATTCCATGCGGTCGGCCATGAGGCCAGCAGGCCAAGACAAAAACTTCTCACCCAACCAGCCTGTAATTTGTCTGCCTGCAATGCCGGCTTTAACATATTAATCAGCAAACCATAAATTCTTAAATCGACTTTTTTAAGCAGTGGCTAATCTTCCAGTGTATCTTTTTTTTAAACAAATCTTAGAAATAAATACCTTAAACCACATAAATTCCATTCTGTATTAAAACTGGCAACTAGAGCCTGCAGCCAGGCCATGCTCTAGCCTCTGGCTGGCTTTAGCAACAAAACCACAGCAGTTGCTACATTCATTCTCACATAAATACTGAAAAACAATTCCTTAAAGCAACAAAACCACAGCAGTTGCTAACATACTTCTTAAAACCAATCTTGTATCTGCATGGCTTGCCCTTTTAAAAAACACACAATTTCCACTGGGCCTAGCCATGCTCCCACCATATTGCCTGTAGTGGCCTAGTTAAACAGATTGTGCCTTACCTTGTTCACCAATGAATGTGCTGAAAATGTTAAAAAATCCCAGTAAAAGAGAGTTAGCTGCCTGTGAGCTGCCCTTAAATAGCCCATTAGGACCCCACTCAAGACCCTTGATGGCCCCATCCCCCCTGACCAATCCTAGGCCCCTGAGTTCCTTGTCATATGATGCTTGGCCTTTTCCCCACCCCTGCCTTGTGATGTCACTGGCCCCTCCCCCTTCCCCCAGCAGCCCTTGGCTTCTTACCTTGATTTCTGGAAGGGGCCTGGGACAACCTGGCTTGCCCCTTAATTGACAAGCTTAATTGTGAATCTGACCCACAGTCCCCCACAGCTGTGAAGATGTCATGCTGGATCCCACTGGCAGTATGAGTTTTCCGCAGCTTTGGGGACTTACGTGGCAACACCATCCACAAGCCGCCATAAACTGTGGAGTCAGAAGTAAACTGTCTCTACCTTTGTGAATATTGCAGCTGTGGGAAAAACTGCAGATCTGAAAGAGGCAACCCACTTACGCTGTTTTTTTTTTCCTGCAGCTGTGGGACTTTCATGAGCTTTGTGAATCCAGGGACGTAAGGGTAAGGGGCAAGGGGCAATCAAAAAATAGTTTTAACTGTGGTAGTATAATGATGGAATAGGTTGCTGGAGCACACAGCAGATGTATGTTTCAGTATCATGTAGTATAGATGCCTTAATAAAATGGGTTGGAAATGTCCTGCTTCCTGATTAGCTAAAGATGCTCCAAGATTTATATGTTAATTCCCAAGAAATGCACAGGTTGGAACAAGTTTAAGCACTGGGATTTGGGCCAGTCCTATACAGAATTATTGAGCCATTTCACTCATCACTGAGTTCCATTACAAACATGGCTATCACCTTTATTCACTGAAAACCTTCAACAAGGCTCTAAAAAGTAAAACTCAATTAAATTTAACAATTAATAAATAAACAGTCTTTCCTCTCGTAATACAAAAAACAGCAAAAAGTAGCAATAAACACAGGAAATTGTCTCTGGAACAAAAATCACATCTTATTCTGACATACACAAATGGTTCCTCGGACTTCGAGGACAATGACCCTCTTCATTGGGGAGATGAGGGGTGGAGCCATGAAATAAAATGCACACTTAAATAGTCACTCAAAAGTGACCTGATTCAAACATTGCAAACTAACCCATTAGGTTCCTCTCTAGATACCCTTCTTAACCTCATAAACAAACTTAATCAAAGTACCAACAGTACTGAGTGGAACCAAGCTTTCAAGCTATTATTTTTGTACTGTAAAACGCAGTTATACTGTACATGCTAAACAGTGTACATGCAGATGCTGCACATTACAGATACATATATGCATGCAAGTACACAATAAACCTTAAAAACACAAGCATAGCCAACAAAATAACCAAACTCAAAACTTTTAACCTGATCAGTTCCTGCACTAGGGCATCTGGAGCTGGCACAATCTTTTCTCAATTTGAAGTAATGTTTCCAAGTTGCATTCAAAGCTCAATGTCTCAGCTGGAACTTTTCAAGTTATCAACAAGATAGGACTTCAAACCTTGTTGAAAGTCTATTACTAACAACAACAATATACATTGAACAATTTCTCACACACTACAGAAATTGTAGTGAGAACAAAAGAAAGGTCTTATAGTGGGGGATTGAACCCAAAACCCCTAACCAATATTGCTTAGAAGCCTGTAGCTCTACCATTCTGCAACAGCTCCTTGAGAGAAAATGTATGCTGCGGAAAAGGACTTTCAGCACTTAGTGCAGAAAATTCCCCCACCCCCTCCACACACACACCTGCAGTGGATTTTAGTAATGAATCAGTCAGTCAATGTGAAGTAATGTTCCCAATCTGCATTCATACCTCAGAGTTGCAGATGGATATTTTGAAGTTATCAACAATATAGAACTTCAAATCTTGCTGGCAGTCTACCACTAACATCAGCAATGTCATCAAACAACTGATAAAAAAGAACAATATACCACATTAGGAATCAAACCCAGACTTTCTAGTCACCAGGGCGTGTTAGTCTGTAACTCTACCACTGCACTAAAGCACATTAATGGAAAATGCATTTTGTGGCAAAGGACAAACAGTACCGAGTGCAGCCCCCCCTTCCCAAACAGCTGCAGTAGATTTAGCAATGCACCAGTCTGGCAATTTGAAGTAGTGTTTCTCAAGCTGCATTCAAACCTGAAAGTCTCAGCTGGAACTTTTCAAGTTATTAGCAATACAGAACTTCATATCTTGCTGAAATGCCATCACTAACATCAACAATGGCATCTAACAATTTCTCTTATAGTACAGAAATTGTAGTGAGAATGAAAAAAAAAGTGCCGCACTGGGGAACAAATCCATGCCTCCCCTTCTTGGTAGCCTGTAGCTCACCTGGTGTACAAATGATCTGTGACAGGAAAAGTATGCTGTGGCAAATGACATTCTGCATGGATTGCAATACCCCACCAACACACACAGCTACAGTGGATTTAATAATGAACCAGTAGGTCAAGTTAAAGTAATGTTCCCAAGTTGCATTAAAACTCCAGTGTCTCAGCTAGAAATGTTTAACTTATCAGCAACACGGAACATCACATCTTCTACTAATGCTATCATTAACATCACAATGACATCAAACAATTGATCTCATACTACGGAAATTGCAGTGAAAAAGAGAAAAAGTTCCACACTGGGGATTGAACCTAGGCTTGTGTAGGTCTGAAACCCTATGCCAGGATCGAAAAGCCCTATCACTAACATCATCAATGACATCATGCAGCCAGATCATTCACATTGAATGTACATTTGAACTTGACTAAATGAAAAAAAAAAAGATTATGCATGACCACAATAGACACTTACAGCTATGCTCTTGGTGCCTAAAAAATAAAGTACTACTCTAGTGATACCCTCCTTAAACACATAAACAAACATAAAGTTTGAAATACTACTTACAGTCTTAATTCCCAGTGTTTCTTTGGTGACCATGAGCAATCCTTTTGTATCATTAGCAGTTCTCCAGTTCAATATCTGCTGATTACAATGTTTCAGAAGCATTTGAGACATTGACTCCATGTAAGTTTTCTGTTGTGAGTGAGAGGCTATAGCTTATGTCAGAGGAATTCTGCAGCAGTTTGAATTTTTCTGTTCTATACTTAATAGGCATTCCATCTATTGAATCTGTGGAAAGAGAAGTGATTGACAGGTAAAGAATGACTACTTTTTACTAGTCATTTTTATAAAAGAAAATACCTGTTTTATTATTTAAAAATGGCATTTTTTTAATTTTAACTTGTTTCCCAATTTACCCATTGTATAAGGGAAATAAGACACTCCAGGTTGTTGGTTTTCTGATGTTAATGCAGCCATCAAAACAGTGTTTTAAAACAAGTTTATTTTATTTGTTTTTGTTTGTAACTATGGATGCTATTAGCATGATGTGATATTTCCTTTTCCCTATATCACTTCCCAGTCCTAGTACTAGTAAACAGATGGAAGGAGTAAAGGCAGATTTTAGACCCAGCAAGGCATCTAACTAGGCTTTGATGGTGTCCCATATGACATGCACCTTGAGGCAGTCCCAAAAAATGTGATTGAGGCTCCCTGTATGTTCATATCATCCTGAGCATTTTTCTGATTCCAGGGAGCCCATGCAAGCCAATTTGATGGATGAGAAACACCTGTTGTGGTTAATTATGTACTGCATCAATCTTAGGCTATCAAATTTTAATGTACTTGTGGACAAATTTCTAAACTGTAGTCAAGGCCTCTAAGTAAGCTAATTCAAGGAATTATTTTTCTAGTATTGGCACGTATTAGATGATGTATAAGTATAGATTTGTTTAACTTTCTGGTATAGTAAAAAGACAGCATGTCTTTGGTCTTCCAAGATTCATAGTTCCTCTTATTTTATAAGAGGTTAGAAGGAACAAGGTTTAGGACCCCATGATGTGGCCAGCAAATGTTGCAGTTTGTGAAACTGGAAGGCTAAGCCCATACTGGCTGTGCTAGTCCATTCATAGGATGCAAAGGAATGCAGGGAGTTTCCTTCTACCATATCTCCCAGTGTGCAGTAGTTAGTATGGATAGAAAAGTTTATGGAGGTGGCCTGTTTTGAACTTCAAAGGTGGGCTACCTCTGAGTGGCTGGGTGGGGTCATGCAATGGTTAAGTCTTGAGGAGTTAATGCAGCTGTCCGCAAGCTTACAAAGATCTATCCAAGGGTGTACCCTTAATTTGCTGAGGCAGTTTGCTGTATGGTATGTTAGGAAGTACATTTATGTGTATTCCTGCCCCTGCACGTGATTCATTTTCCATGGTTCTAATTGAAGAGTATAGGAGGCATTAGTCCCATGCTGTTCCTCTGTGCTCCGCCAAAAAAACTAGCTGGCTTTAATTATAAGGTAATAGTTTTTACCACCACCACCACCACTACCTCAGAGGTTGCGAAGAAAGCACAGCAGTTGGACCACAGTGGGCTCAGGGAGGGTGAGGATGGTGGAACAGAGGCACACCCAGTCAATTGTTCCACTCCACATTCCATACACCATTCTGTGGGAGCATAGCTCCCCTATGGATGCACCCGCAGAGAAGACTGATGACAACTGTCACAAGGGAGGCCCACAGGAAGGAGGCAGAGGACACCACAGGGAAAGGAAGCAGCTTCTGGTGGGGGACTCAGTTATTAGGGGTATAGAACTGGGGGGAGCTGGGAAAACTGAAGTAAGGTGCCTGCCTGGTGCCATGGCTTGGAGGGACAGGAAGCGCATCCTCAGGATCACGAGAACAGCTGCAAGGGAGTCTGAGCTGGACATAATTGTCCACCTAGGGACAAATGACTTGGCTTATCATGAGATTAGAGCCGTACAGGAGGACATTGCAGAGTTGGGGCGAGGCCTAAGACAAGTAGCACACACAGTATCCTTCCCAGAGGTGCTGCCTGTCAAAGGCATGGGGGAGGTGAGGGTAATTAACACCATGCAGTTTAATGAATGGTTGAAAAAATGGTGCAGAGCACAGGGGTTTAGCTTCATTGGGGACTGGGGTTCCACCTGGAGGGACACCAGCCTATACTGGCAGGATGGTCTGCATCTGTCCAGAAAGGGAACAAGTCTTTTGAGCAATCAGTTTAAATGCTTCATTGGCAAGCTTTTAAACTAGTCAAAGGGGGAGGCACTGACAAGCAGCAGGAAAATCCCAGCCTCTCCCTACAAAACAGGGTACTAAATGAGAAAAAGACCGAGGTAGAACGGTCAGTGGGGGATGCTGCAACAGAAGGTAAAGCCATCAAAAAATGGAGAGCAATGGGTAACAATGCACGAAGTCTGGGTAACAAGCTTCCTGAATTAGTGGCCTTGATGGAGGAGGAACATCTGTATATCGTGGCAGTCACAGAAACATGGTACACACAAAACCATGACTGGGACGTAAACATACCAGGATACACTATCTACAGGAGGGACAGGGAGGGTAAAAGAGGAGAAGGAGGAGGAGTAGCTCTCTACATAAGGGAAGAAATCAAGCAACAGAACAAAAGTGTAAACAGGGAGGAGAAGAAGCACTGTGGGTCAATTTGGAGACAGGCAATGGCACCACAATCTGCACAGGGGTTGTATACAGACCCCCTTCTCAGGGGGAAGAAATGGACAAGGAAATGATAGAAATTATAGTTAGAAAGGCAGAAAAAGGGGAGATATTGCTGATGGGTGATCTGAATATGCCAGATGTTAACTGGAGTGCAGTTGCAGCTGCCACTTCGAAGAGTGGAGTTATTCTAGATGCCCTACAGGAGGCATGCCTTAGACAACTAGTACTGGAGCCCACTCGAGAGGGAGCAATATTAGACTTGATTCTCTCAAATGGAGATGGAGAGAGGATCACAGATGTGAAGTGAGTAGCCATCTGGGAACTAGCGACCATCGAACAGTATGGTTCAATAAACACAGCAATAGAGTCAAGCCATACAAAGACAAAAAGTACTGGACTTTAGAGGGCTGACTTTGCAAAATGGGTGAGTGCCTAAGGAATGCACTAGCAAATGGGCAGGAAGGAGGGGTGGAAGAACAATGGGGAATAATAAAAACTGCCATCACAGAGGTAACAAGCCTTTGTGTGAAGCAAATAAACAAAACAAAACGATGTAAGAAACCACTATGGTTCTCAAAGGAAATGGCAGTGAAGGTTCAAGAGAAAAAGAAAGCATTCAGGAAGTACAAGGAATCGCAGAAGGAGCAGGACAGAGAACTGTATCAGTTAAAGCAAAAGGAGGCTGGGAAGGCAGTCAGAACAGCAAAGGCCCAAACCGAGGAAAAGATAGCCAACTCAGTTAAGAAGGGGGATAAAACCTTTTATAGGTACATCAGGGAGTGAAGGAAGACCAAGGGAGGGATAGTGAGGCTTAATAAAGGGGAGGCAGGGTGGGCAGAGGGTGACTGTGAAAAGGCAGAGATACTAAACAAATATTTTTGCTCAGTATTTACAAATGAAGAGGGGGAGGTACATAAAACAAACAGTAGAAACACTCTGGATGCAGAAGTTGATACAAGCCCATTTACAGAAGAAAGGGTTCTGAAAGAACTCTTAAAACTGAAGGTGGACAAAGCAATGGGCCCTGATGGGATTCATCCCAGAATTCTAAAAGAACTAAGGGTAGAACTAATGACACCACTGACTACCCTTTTTAACAAATCATGGGAGGATGGGGTGGTACCCAAGGACTGGAGGATGGCAGATGTGATTCCCCTTCACAAAAGTGGGAGCAAGGCAGAAGCGAAAACTACAGACCTGTTAGTTTAACCACAGTGATAGGGAAATGATGGAATCACTTCTGAAGGAAAGAACTGTCAAGTATCTAGAGGCCAGAGGGCACGGATCCTAGGCAGCATGGATTCACAGCGGAAGATCATGCCAGACGAATCTGATAGATTTCTTTGACTGGGTGACCAAAGTAGTAGATCAGGAGGGGCTGTGGACATGGCCTACCTAGACTTTAGCAAGGCATTTGACACAGTCCCACACAAAAGATTAATATACAAGTTAGCCAGCCTAGGAGTGGGTCCCAAGATGACAGCCTGGGTAAAGAATTAGCTGGAGAATAGGACACAGAGAATAATAGTAAATGGAGTCCACTCAGAAGAAAGTAGGGTTACTAGTGGGGTACCGCAGGGTTCAGTATTAGGACTGGTCCTCTTCAATGTCTTTATAAGTGACATTGCAGAAGGACTGGAAGGAAAAGTATGTCTCTTTGCAGATGACACAAAGATCTGCAACAGAGTTGATGTACAAGGTGGGTGGAAATGATGAGAAGGGACTTGGCAAGGTTAGAGGAATGGTCAAATGTATGGCAGCTTAGATTCAACGCTAAGAAGTGCAAGGTAATGCACCTGGGAAACAAAAACCCAGGGGAAGAGTACACAATGGGGGGTGAGATACTAACAACAACAAAAATGGAAAGGGACCTGGGGGTAGTCATATCAGATGACCTAAAGGTGGGCAAGCAATGTGAGAGGGCAGCAAGGAGGGTTGGGGGATACTGGGATGCATAGGGAGAGGCATCACCAGTAGAAAACAGGAAGTTATTATCCCTCTGTACAGACAGCTGGTGAGACCCCATCTGGAGTACTGTGTGCAGTTCTGGAGACCCAATCTCCGAAAAGACATAGACAGGATGGAAGCTGTCCAGAGGAGGGCAACTAAAATGGTGCAGGGTCTTTCACTGGAAGACATATGAAGAGAGACGAAAGGAGATTAATATGTATAGCCTCGAGGAAAGGAGGTGGAGGGGGGACATGATAGAAATGTTCAAGTACCTCAAGGGAATCAACAAAGTCCAAGAGGGTTGCATCTTTCAAAAAAAGAGGTGTGCAAGAACAAGAGGGCACAATTTGAAGATAGAGGGGGGGCGGCTCAGAGGTAATTTAAGGAAGTATTTTTTCACAGAGAGGGTTGTGGATGCATGGAACGGCCTTCCAGAGGAGGTTGTGGAGTCAAAATCAGTGGTGGAATTCAAGCATGCATGGGACAGTCATAAGGCAATTCTAGGGGGTTGGGGTAGAAAGAAGTAGGCTGCTGGTTAACTAGGATCTGCAGCTTATCCAGTAGGTAGGGAAATGGGCAGACTGGGTGGGCCAAGCAGTCCTTATCTGCCATCAAATTCTATGTTTCTATGTTTAAAATTGGGAAGCTGAGTTGCCCCTGCTGCTTAGAGGAGTCAATTTGTTGTATGCCCTCCTATGGCCTTTCCCATTCCAGAGGAAGTGAGATATAGTGGAATAAAGTTGAGTGAACCATTTAAAGAGGATGCAAGTTTGGAAGCATACTTAATGGGTAAAACACTCTTGGGAGTACATTCATTTTAATAATATTGATACATGCAATAGTGATGGGGAGAGACGTCCATCTTTTGAGGTCCTGTTTGAGCTTAAGTACCAGTAGATCTAGGTTTTGTGTAAGCATGGCCTTACAGTTTCTTGCCACCTTGATCCCCAGGTATTCTAGTTGATCTGGTGACCAAGTCCCACTCCACTTCATGACGTCCACCCTTTGTGTGTGATGGTTGAGAGGCATGATAATGGTTTTGGAAAGACTGAGTTTGTATCCTGTCAATGTTTTGAACTGAGTTTTGATCCCCAGGGCCATTGGATGGATTTCCTGGGTTACCCATATGCAGGAGATATCAATCTTGTACCTCTGTTTCCCACTTCCATGCCTGAGATCTTGTTGTCAGCAAGAAGCATCATGGTCAGTGGTTCTAAATAAAGGTTGAAAAGACAGAGGGACAGGGGCATCCCTGTTGTGTTCCTTTCTTCATAGGGACGCTCACTGAATGAACCTCGTTACATGTGGTTTTAGCTACTGGTTCAGAGTAGAGCAGGGAGATCCAGGTGAAAAGGCCTTTGGGAAACTGAACATTTCCAGTGTCCTCAGTAGGAACCCCCAGAATACCCTGCCAAAGACTTTCTCCACATTCCAGAGACATCATTGCTGCTGGAGATATTTGGTCCCTGGACATAGAGAGAGAATATAGGCCACTTTCCTAAGATAGTCAGTGGATAATTGACTCTGCATGAAACCAATTTGTTCAGGCCCAATGAGGGAGGACAATACTCTGTTCACACAAGTGGCTAGTGCTTTTGCTAGTATCTTGATGTCAAAATTTAAGAGACATGCATCTGTTTTTAACTAACTGCTCTGGGTCTTTTACTGATTTGTGAATCAATGTGATGTGAGCTACCTGCATGGTTGCATCTAACTGTTCTTTGGTACTAAAAACATTAAACAAGGAGGCTAGATGTGGTGCAAGTTCTTCCTTTAGCGCCTCAAAAAAGGTGGGTGAAAAACCATCAGATCCTGGGACTTTGTCTGGTGTGATTTCCTTTATAGCCTGCAGTATTTCTTGGACTCTTATGTCCCGTTCTATTTGACCTATTTGTTCAGCACTCAGTTTAGGGAGCTTGGCTTTTTAGACAAAGTCCTGTATGTCTTTTGTGAGACCAGGAGGTTTGGGTGCATATAAATGTTTGCAGTAAGACCCAAAGGCTTCTGCTAATCTCCCATTTGGTTATTACCCCATTTCGCTGTGATGTATGGACTCTTCTTACCATTCTTACAGATTAACTTTGTCTTAACCCTTGGGCCAGGAGTCTTCCAGCCTTTTTGCCATTTTAAACATATTTCATTTTTGCTCTGAAAATTGCATTCTTTGCCTGTTTCCTTAATAACTCCCCATATTTGGCACTAGTCACATTGAACTTGAACCATTTTTACTCTGTGGATGTGTCAGTCATCACCTGTTCCCTGTCTCTAATCTCTGTCATCAGTGGTCATCAGTGTTGCACATTGTGCTTCCCTTTTTCCTTTTCTTGGGGCTGCCAATCTGATGAGTTCTTCCCTTAGTTTACACTTGTAGACCTCCCATTAATGTGCTCTATTGGTTACTGTGTCTGTATTCTCATTGAGGAAGTGAAATGTGCATGTCTGAATTTCCCTGAAGCACTCCTGGTCTTTCAGTAGTTTATTGTTTAACCTCCAGATCCTATCTCTGCCTGGATTATTGTCTGCACCCTAAGCATGGCAAGTGAAAGGTCTGAGATCACACTTGGCAAATCTTACAAGTGGTAATCCCAGTAACTGTTTTTTTACTAACTAGAGGTAGTCCATTCTGGAAGATATTTGTGTACTGCAGGAGTAAAGGTGTACTACTTATGTGCTGGGTGTAGTATGTGGCAGGATTCAACTAGTTCAAGTGATTCTTGAAATTAATGACTTGCCCTTGGACATTGAGTTATCAAGTTCTTATTCAACCCTGTTCTCTATAGTATTGTACCTTGTATGGGGTTCCAGTCCCCTGTAATTATCATTGGGAGGTGGGCAAATTGAGTTGAATCAGAGGTGATGGTCATGAAAAAGTCTGGGTCCTCTCATTTTGGGCCATAAACAGAGTCTATGACTATCTCCATCCTGCTTAAGAACCCTGCAATTATTATGAATCTACCATCTGTCCCTGATATTTGTTTCTTCAACAGGAAAATATTGTCTCTATGGATAATGATTACTCTACCAGATTTCTTGCTGCTGTCTATAGCTGCAAACACCCTTCCCACCCATTCCCCTCTCCAAAGATTCCTGTCCTTATTCTTGGTATGTGTCTCCTGTAGAAGGGCTATATTGGCACCTGTGCACTTTAATGTCTCAGATTTTAGTATCTCTTTTCTTTTGTCTGTCTACCCTTGATATTCCATGTAATAACTTTGCATGCATTACTAGCCATTGGAGGTTAGGGTTTTGTTAGTCCTAATTCAGTATGTCAGAGGCATTTGTTGTGTGTCCCTGCTGTCCACATTTTGCTGCTTCCCCTGCTGTCTTGGATATGGGCATTATATTCTGAGTAGGCAATTGACTGAGGCAAGTAGCAGTGATCTTCTGTGAAGGGATAAGCATCCTATTCTCTATTGTGCATTCAACAATAAAGCAAACCAACAACAGTAAATAAGAAACACAAAACATCTGAGCAAAACTGAACATAAACCAATCAGATTAAGTGAGGAAGCCTGGCAGGTTCCTGCTGTAGCATTTAGCTAGGTAAGTAATGTTGTCAGCAGGTGAAGGTATAGCTCTACAGCACTGCTGTCTGAGGGTCTGCCTGTTGAACTGTTTTTATTCTCTTAGATTGTGACAGTCATGTGCTGTGAACCTCCTTTAAAGAGAACGTGTTGATGACTGTCCGCCCCCCCAACAACTTGGGTTCCAGTATGACTTAATTGTGAAAGGAACAAAGTGTAGAGCGGGATACAGTGAGTGAGAGAATATTAAGTTGATTCGTTAAAATACAGTTTATCACTAACCAAAAAGACAGATAGCAGCAGTAGCAACCCATTACCAAACGGCATATGGTAATGGGGTGCTGTTGCTGCTAATATGTCTGCTTTTTATGGTTGTAATAAACTGTAATTTTTAACCTGAATCAAGCTTAATGGTTCTTTTACTTACTCGTTGTAGCCCCACTCTACACTTTGTTCCTGAACACATCGTGGTGGCTCTGGGGGAGCGTTCTAAGTAGCTGCCTTTGTTTCATTTTTTGTTAATTGTGAGAGGCCCTGGGGATTTTGTGGTGCATTGAAAAATCTATTTGGTCAATCCAGACAACAAACTTAAGGTCTGTAAATACAGAAGACTGTGCTGGATCACACTGGTTAAACTTAAGTACTTATGTTTTTCTGAGAGGAACATAATGTTCTGCTGAGCCATGGAATCTTACGGAAACATAAAAACATAGAATTTGTCAGCAGAAAAGGATTGCTTGGCCCACCCAGTCTTCCCATAGACCCTACATAGAAACAGAAACATAGAAGCTGTTGGCAGAAACGGACCTCTTGGCCAACCTATTTTGCCCTAAAGTCCCTACCTGCTGTGCTACTGTATACCCTAATTGATCTCTGGCCTTGATCCCCCCAGCCCTGTTACTAAGGCCCCCTGTGTTTATCCCATGCATGTTTGAAGCCTGTTACTCTTTCAGTACCCACTCTCTCTCCTGGAAGACTGTTCCAGATGTCCAGCACCCTTTCCTTGATGAGGTATTTCCTCACATCCCCTCTAAGTTTCCCCCTTTCAGCTTCATATAATGCTCCCTTGTCCTTGAGCATCTCTTTCTATGTAAAATGCTACACTCCTGTGCCTTATTGATTCCATTGAGGTATTTGAATGCTTCTATCATGTCTTCCCTTTCACTCTTTTCCCCTAGAGAATACATAGTTAACTCTCTGAGTCTTTCCTTGTCGGGCTGCTGATGGAGGCCATGCACCATTTTGGTTTCCTTTATCTGGGAAACCTGGGAAACAAGAACCCAGGGGAAGAATACACAATGGGTGGGGAGGTAGTAACAACAACAAAAAAGGAAAGGGACCTGGGGGTAATCATATCAGATGACCTTAAGGTTAGCAAGCAATGTGAGAAGGCAGTAGGGAGGGCTGGGGGTATACTGGGATGTATAGGGAGAGGCATCAGCAGCAGAACACAGGAAGTTGTTATCCCTCTGTACAGACAGTTGGTGAGACCCCATCTCGAATACTGTGTCCAGTTCTGGAGACCCCATCTCCACAAGGACATAGACAGGATAGAGGTAGTCCAGAGGAGGGCAACTAAAATGGTGCAGGGTCTGCAAGAGAAGCTCTATGAGGAGAGACTAAAGGAGCTTAATATGTATACCCTTGAGGAAAGAAGGGAGAGGGGGGACATGATAGAAATTTTTAAGTACCTCAGTGGAATCAACAAAGTCCAAGATGGTAGCATCTTTCAGAAAAAGAGACTTGCAAGAACAAGGGGACACAATTTAAAGCTAGAAGGAGGGCAGTTCAGGGGCAATGTGAGGAAGTATTATTTCACAGAGAGGGTAGTGGATGCATGGAACAGCCTTCCTGAAGAGGTTGTGGGGTCTAAAACTGTGGGAGAATTCAAGAATGCATGGGACAGACATAAGGCAATTCTTGTGGAAGGTAGGAAGAAATAGGCTTTTGGTTAACTAGGATCTGTGGCCTATCCTGTAGGTAGGGAAATGGGCAGACTAGATGGGCCTAGCGGTCCTTATCTGCCGTCAAAGTCTATGTTTCTATCTCTACTGCCTTCACTCAGTCTATGTCTTTCCTGAGATGGGGCCTCCAGAACATGACATAGTACTCCAGGTTGGGCCTCACATCTATCTATATGGGGTAAGACTACCTCCCTCTTTCTGCTGGTGATACCTCTTCCTATGCACCTCAGCATTCTAGTAGCCTTTCCCACTGCCTTATCACACTGCTTTGCTAATTTCAGGTCATCAGATATTATGATCCCTAAGGCCCTTTCCTGTGTTGTGGTTGTTACCACCCTCCCCTCCCAAATAGTATGTTGCCCTTGGCATTCTGTGCCCTATGTCCATAATTTTGCACTTTTTGACATTGAAGTCAAGTTGCCAAACCCTTGCCCAGTCTTCCAGCTTTTTCATATCTTCCCTCACGTGTTCCCCCCTCTGGTGTGTCCACTCTGTTGTAGATTTTTGAGTCATCCACAAACAAGAAAACTTTTTCTTCCAGCCCCTCTGCGATGTCGCTAATAAAGACATTTTGTTTTTGCCCCAGCACTTTTTTCCACTCCTATTTGGATTAAAACAGCCTGTTTTAAACAGACTTGTATGTCTTCAAAAAAGCTCTCCAGTTTCCTTGGAAGCAACCCTCCCCCGCATGTTACTACTGCTAGTCAAAGAAAACGGTAACCATGACTGGTATCCGGCAACCCTGTCTCCTCCCTGTCTATTTACTAATATTTCCCATATCTATCCCATGCATTATTGAAGCCCCCACCACCAACTGTTTTCTCAAAGGTTTGTCCTCTTCTAGAGCCAGGAGTGTATAATTGTACCACTTTGTTCAAAAACAAAATATATAAACTAAATGGAATGTAATTGTCCTTCATGATGACATGGGGTGGGGTAGATGGATCACTGGGTCTCATTCTATCAAACACTTAAGCAATAATGCCTGACAGGGTGTGTGTCATGCTGGATTACATAATATTGTAGATGTGTCATGCTGGGATAACGTCACGCCTCAGGTGATTGGGGACGAGGCCACAGGCTGAGTGCGTCCAATACCTGAGGTGTGACGTTATCCCAGCACAACACGCACCCTAGAGGGCATTATTTCTGTTATACAATGGCTTGTTGCTATATAGAATTAAAAAAAAAATGAAAGATGTTTTAGTTAGTGTGGGAAAGCATTTCTGTTTCTTAAGAGAAGATGAAAAGAATCAGGGTAATCCATGGAATATCAAGAGATTCACAGTGCTGAGACGTGACCCATGATGTTATACTTGGATAACATCACGGGTCCAGCCCAAGACTGACCAATCACAGTCCAGGATTCTTTCTTGCCATTGTATAATCTTATTTCTCTACTTTATATCCAAATTTTACCCAATTTCTGCTTTAAAAAAATGCCACTTCAGAACTTTTCCAAATTTCAAATTTTCAGGTGAGGCATTATTTGGGAAGGCAGTCAGGATACAATGTTTGGGAGTGGAGTAGCATAAAATGTTGAGAGAATTATTGGATTTAAGGTTAGGGAGGGATGCAGTTCTATATTCTGACAGGGGCACAGGGGCTACAATTAAGGAAGAGTGTAGAGTGAAAATCTCGGATGGGTGTGGGTGTATATTTTGAAAAGGATGCAACCCAACATTTGAGAGGGGTGAAGTGCTTACATTTATGAATGAAAGCAATGTACAGAATGCAAAATGGGTGTTGGTTGCAAATTTTAACTTAGCCATGGAGTGTACATTTCAAGAAGGATATTGGGTTGTGATGTTAGGGAGAGGAACAGGGCTTAAATGTTCAGGAGTGGAATGGGGTAAACTACAGGAGGGGTAGACTGTTAAAACTGTGGAGTTAATGATTTGTATAGACTTGTGGGAGCTGTTGAGGTTAAGACTTGGAAAAGGTGGAGAAAAAAACATTTCAAGTGAACTGAAAAAAATGTTAATAACGGAAGGAACGTATAAATAAATTTTTAGCCTGGGGACGGGTTCAATCTCTGGGCTGGTAGCCACACTACAATATAATCATTCATTAATAAATAAAATTGAATTATTTCAACTATAAAAATAAAATATTGTGACAAATAATGCCTATATTATTAGAAAATCACTTCTCTACAGCAAGAGTTAAAGTTTATTGACCTGTAGCTCTTCTAAAAATCATGCATTATATCTGCAATGTTGTATAGTATCAGTTCATATTGGGAGGTCAGTATTTACAATAACAGCAGTGATGGTGTCCTTCAGTCATTCAGGAAAGCAGAATAGGTCAGTTAGAAGTCATCTTCAGTCTTCAGAGCTTGGCAGGCTTCCTGCTGCATCCCTGTTTGCAGGCAAGACACAGAGACACTTAAAGGAGAACTGCATTGTACCTCCTAGACCATTTTCTTTTGGATGCTTTTTCTTTAATATTGGTGCCAAGTCTGTCATTGTTCCATCTTTACTCACCTTTTATTAAAATCTATGAGTATTTCTGGTTTATTCACTGCTGATAAGGATTATTTTAGAATTACTGTGATTGATGTCCTTTATGTCCTTGTTTAGCTATTCCATTCTTGTCACATTGCATCAGTTGTCTATGTTAGAATTCTGCAGTTGGGAGGGAATAAAACTACATTGTACAGTTCTAAAATAGTACTGAGCAGAATTGTGTAAATCAGAAACACTTAGTGAGTTATCTAAAATACCAGTAACGATGGAACAAAAACAAAAGTGAAATTAGAATTTAAGAAAACTGTTCTACAAAGGGGAACACTAATTACAGGTTTCACTACAGTTCTCCTTTGAAAATTCGGAGTACTTTTTTTAAATTATTTTAAATAGTATGTTTTGTTACAGTTGACATAATATGAAGCTGACTCTTTGGTTAAGTCATGTTGGTGATACAAATGCTGGAACATTTTAATTTCAATAAACATAGCCATCCAACAAACATTAGAGACTGCTGCATCATTCTACAAATGCAGGGGCCAGGATTCTGGTGGGACGTTCCCAGGAACAATAAAACACCGGCAATATTGACAAAGGGTGATACAATAATATTCTGGGTAACAAAACCTTAGATACATAGAAACTGACAGCAGATAAGGACCGCTTGACCCACCTAGTCTGCCCATTTCCCTGCCTACTAATAGTGGAGAGATTTTTGCATGGAGAAAGCTGATCACATAGTGTACATTTTGTTTATGTATAAGTCTAGAAAATTCTAGGAGAATCTGTTGGAGGATATACTGAAGGGAGATTTTAAGACTAGAAATAATCAATTCATAAAACAATTTACTGCTTGGAACCTTTTCACATGTTGAGCCATCTAAACTATAGTATGGGATGTACTTGTTTTACAGTCTGGTCATTGCAGCAAAGATGGTGGTAAAACATACCGTCCAGTCAGAGAGGAGAGGTGAGGCACAGTGAATGAGACTTTCCAGACTGAAAAGCTGACAAATTCTGAAAACTCAGATGGATGATTTTGAAAATAAATAGATTCTATTGTCTAAATGAATTAATGTGGTACTTCATATGACCCAGTCTATTCCCACTATGGCTGTGATTACACCCTTCTAAACCCAAGCATGGCTTACATTCACTATTCACAATGCGTCCTAGGTCCTTTTCCTTGGTAGTGCAGTAGTAGCTATACTGAATTCCACAACACATAATTTGTGTGAGGGTATGTGTGTAACCAGGGTTATTCACCTCTCATTGTAGTAAATTGCCCTTCACCATGCTAAATCTAAGCTCCAGTTTCTCAGTTCACACTCCTAATGTGTTGAGGTTCCCCTGCAGTGCATCCATGCTCTTTGTCCACTATCCTTGACAATTTACTGTCAGCTGAAAACTTCTGCAGCCTGTTGCTGTCCCCCAAGACAGGTCATTAGTAAATAAAATGGACCCAGCACCAATTTCTTGGGTAATCTGCTCAGAACACTCCTCCACTTTTTTTCCTGCCTTTGAGCCAATTTGCCATCCACCTCCGGTATACTTTGCAAACTCCATACTGTGCTACTATGTCTATCAGTTTTCCATTCAGTACAGTACCAAAGGCCTTGCTAAAGTCCAGATATACTACGTCCACTGAAAAGCCACTACTCACCTCTCTAGTTGTTTCCTCAATGAACGCCATTAGGTAGGTATTGCAGACTATTCCTTTTGGGAAACCATGTTGAGTGATACAAAACAGCAGTCTGTTCCTTGTGCTAAACCAGAATGTTTTTATGATTGACTCAAACTCTTCATCAAGCTTGGAAATGGAGCTAACAGCTCTCTAGTTACCTAGTTCTGACCTATCTCCCTTCTTGATTAGGGTGATGACATTTGCTGCTTTCAGTTCTTTGGCACTGGCACTACCTGTCTTTAATGAGTCCTATGAACATAGAACCATAGAATTTGTCAGCAGAAAAGTACCACTTGGCTCACCCAGTCTGCCCAGATGTTCCTTGACTAATCTGTCTCCACAAATGCTAACTGGTTTCCAGTGACCCATCCTTCTGCCTGCTTGTTCTCTAGTACACCTCTGTGTCTATCCAATGCATGGTTAAAATGCTCCACTGTTTTTGCTTCCTCCACTTCCTGGCAGCCTGTTCCAGGCATCTACTACCCTTTCAGTGTAGAAGTATTTCTTCACATCTCTCTTAATCCCACTCCAGCTTCATCACATGCCCTTTGGTCCTAGTGCTCCTTTTCATCTGAGATTTCCCTCTCACTGTGTTCACCCCTGTGAGGTACTTTAGGTCTGTATCATGTCCCTTCTAGCTCTCCTCTTTTCATGAGTGTAAATGGTGTGATCTTTCTGTATCTCCATGCAGGACTTCCTGTGCAACCATAGCACCATTTTACTTGCCCTCCTATGAACTGCCTCTACCCTGTTTATGCCCCTTCTGAGGTGCCATTTCCAAAATGGCATACAGTACTCCAGATGAGGTCTCATTAACAAGTGATACAGTGCAGTGGCAACACTACCTCCATCCTCCTGCTAGAGATATCCTTCCATATGCACCTCAGCATCCCACTAGCCCTATCCACTGCTTCATCACACTGACCTTCCGCTTTGAGTTCACCAGACATGATAATCCCAAGATCCATTTCCTGTCTAGAGACTGTGAGTACCTCCCCCAATCCTATACTCTGCACTTGGGTTCCTATGTCCTAGTTGCAAAAGTTTGAACTTTTTGGAATTGAACCTTAACTGCCATTCTTTAGACCACTTAGTAAGTTTTTCCAAATCCCCATGCATTCTACCCTCTCCTCCTGCCTGTCTACCTTAAGTGAGATTGTGGAATCATCTGCAGAAAGGCATACCTTCTCTTCAGGTTCCTCAGCAATTCACTTATGAGGCCATTGAAGTGAACTCACCCCAGTACTGAGCCGTATGGCACCACACTGGTCACTCCTTCATGATTTGAGTGAGTGCCATTTACCACCACCCTCTGTCTCATATCTGTTAACCAGTTTTGAACCCCATTCGCTACTTTGGATCCCACCACCAGGCTGCTCAGTTTCATTATCAGCCTCCTGTGCAGCACACTGTCAAAGGCCTTGCTAAAGTCCAGATAGGCCATATCTCACTACCTTCCCTTGATCTATCTCCCTGGTCACTCAGTCAAAGATATCGATCAGATTTGTTTGGCATGACACCCCCCCCCATGAATTCATGCTGCTTGTGGTCTTGTAGCCCATTGGAATCAAAATATTCTACCAGCATTTCCTTTAGCAGGGTTTCCATTTATTATCCACCACTGAAATAATAGCAGACTATCGAAACATAGAAACGCAGAATGTTTCAGCAATAAAGGACCACTTGATCCACCTAGGTAGCCCAGCTGCTCCCTACTTAGTCTGTTTCAGCAGATTCTAGCTGTTCTCCAGTGTTCTTTTCTTCTCCCAGCCCATTTTCTAATATTCCCATATGTTTATGCCAGGAATACTCGAAGCCATGTACTGATTTTGCCTCCATCACTTCCTCTGGCAGTGTCCTGCAAACATCCACCACAGTTTCAGTGAAGTACTACTTTCTCGCATCCCTCATAACACCCCTCAGATTCATCACATGCCCTCTGATTCTGGTGCTCTCCCTCATTTGAAAGAGACTCCCCTCCTGCACCCTGTTCACCCTTGTTAAATAGGTGTAGGTCTCTATCATGTCCTCGATTGCTTTTCTGTCTTCCAGGGTGTATGTGTTGAAACATCTCAGTCTCTCCTAGTAGGGTATTTTGTGCAATCCCTGCACCATTTTAGTTACTCTTCTCTGGATTGCCTTCACCCTGTATATGTCTTTTCTGAGGTGCAACTGTCAGAACTTTACACAATACTCTAGTTGGGACTCACCAGCAAGCAATACAGTGGCAACAACACCTCCTCCTCCTGCGGGAGATACCTCTCCTGATGTATCCCAGCATCCCACTGTCACTACCCACTGCTTTGTCACATTGCCTGCCACATTGAAGTCATCAGATATAACAACCCCAAGGTCTCTTTCCTGCTTAGTGATGGACAGTATCTTCCCTCATACTATACTCAGTCCTTTGGCACTTAAGCACTTGGTGCACAATTTTGCAGTTTTTGGCATTGAAACCCAACTGTCATGCTCTTGACTACACCTCAAGTTTCCCAAGTTCCCGGTGCATTCTTTCCACCCTTTCTTACTGTCCACCCTATTGCACACATGGGTATCATCTGCAAAAAGGCATAACTTCCCTTCCAGTTTATCTGCAATCTCACTTATGAAGACATTGAAGAGGACCAGCCACAGTACTGATCCCTGAGGCACCTCACTGTTCACTCTGCCATCATTAGAGTGAGTGTCATTAACCACCACCCTCTGTCATCTATCCATTAACCAGTTTCTAACCCAGTTCACCACTTTGGATCCCACCCCTAGGCTGCTCAATTTCTTAATCAGCCTCCTTTACATCACAGTGTCAAAAGCCGTGTTAATGTCCAGACCGGCCACGTCACTGCCATCCCCTGATCTACAGTATTTCCCTAGTCACCTAGTTAAAGAAATCAGTCAGATTCATCATTCTGAAGCCCCATGAATCCATGGTGCATTTGATCTTGCAGTTCATTGGATTCAAGATACTCTACCAACCTTTCCTTTAACAGTATTTCCATTACTTTCCACACCACTAAGATGTGGCTCACTGGCCTGTAGCTACTAACATCTTCCCTGTTGCTCCCTTATGTAGAGGAAACACATCTGCTCTCCTTCGGTTATCCAGAATGATGCTTGATTCCAGTGTGCTGTTGAATAGGGCCATCAGTGGGACAGCCAGCATCTTTCTGAGTTTCTTTAGTACCCTTGGGAGTATCCTGTCTAGTCCCATAGCCTTGTCCACTTTCTGAGCTGCAAGTACCTTGAGGACTTATCCCTCTGAAAATGGAGTTGACCTCCCCTTCCTCTTTGTTCCTACTGATAGCTGTTGGTCTGTTCCCCTCTCTCCACTGTTGAGACTGAGAAGAAGTACCTGTTCCATATGTCTGCTTTTTCTTGGTCCTCTTCTACAAAATCTCCCACTGCCACCTTCCTTATCCTCACTATCCCTCCCCTTTCTTTCCTCTTCTCACTTATGTACATGAAGAAAGTTTTTTCCCCAATGGCTACCCCTTTGGCTATCCTTGTCTCAGTATATGCCTTTAGTCCCCTCACTGCCTTACTTGCTTATCTCTGTTTTTTCTGGTGCACTTCCCTGTCTTCCTCCCACTGCATTTCCTTATGCATCCTGCATGCAATCCATTTTTTTCCTTTTCACCACCGTAACCACTTCCTTAGAGTATCATAATGCTTTCATTCACTTCCTTCATGGAGAGGCAGGGTGCCTTAAATATGCCCTCCCTATTTTTCTCCACTCATCCTGTACGAGGCAGTTTCTGAGGCAGTCTCACATTTCATTAAAACCTGTCCTCCTAAAGTCTAGGACCCTAATCCTCACATGGTTTGCCTCTGCTACGATCTTAATGATAAACCACACTGCCCCATCACTAGCGTATTCATTAACTAACTGCCTGAGGAAGGCCCTTATAGTTGCTAGTCTCCTTCCTGCTGCCACATTTATGTAAAGGGGCTACATCAGCTTTTCTTCAGTTCACCGGAAGGTTATCAGTGGGGCAACAAGCATCTTCCTGAGTTCCCTAAGAACTCTTTGGTGTATCCCATCTGGTCCCGGAGCTTTGTCCATCACAAGGTTCCATGTGATACTGAATCAAATGCAGCTGAAAGAGTGATGAATGATACAAACAATTTTTATTTTCTTAACAGTAAGTATTTCTCCAACAAATGGATTTCCTAGCTTTGAATCCAGCTCAAAACTCACTTAGGCCTTATACTTTTCACATTTTCTGTTGAAGTCTATCAAGTAAAATGTTTGGGATAATGTTTAGACTGATATCTAACAAACATATGGATAAGTACATTTTTGGGTCTGACTTATCCCCTTTTTATGTATGAAACCCATCTCTGATCCTCTTCCAGTTTGTGAAACATATGTTCAGCAATACTTTTATTAAAGAAAATCACTTGGGGGATAGCTCTGTGGCACTGTGCAAAGGCTGTTCGCTCGGCACGCTGGTGACCCGCATTCATGCCCCAAGCCTGGATTTCAGGAGCAAAATCCAGCAGGGAGGGAGATTAGAGCATCCTTTGGATACATCTCTCCTTGAGGGGTGGTGGGTCTTGGACCACTGTTTGTTGGCCACTGGAGGTGGCTAGGGCTTGGCATTCTTGGGGGCATATGGCCTGTACAAGCCACTGAATGCCCCCACCACCAGGACAATACTGCGGCGGGTCCATTGTGGGAATGTGTGGGTGGGTCAGGAAAAAAGTGGAAAAATCAGCCCTCAGCCAGCTGGATGACATCTGTGGGTACCCACTCACCGCACTTGCACAGAGGTGTCCATGCTGACCCCTGCTGTGCCCAGGATACAGTGCATGCCTATAGGCATTTCTTCTCTCCCTGTTGCTCCTTGCAGGGGACGCCCTCTAAATGAAGGCTTACATCAAGTTACCCAGGGTCACAGCACAGCTGGTGGCAGCAGATGGTGATGAAACATGGCAGTGATGGACCTTTGCGGCCCAAAGGAGTCACCAGCTGAGGGCTTGGGAAGGAGCAAAAAAAAAAAAAAGGAAAATCACTAGGGACCACCCAGGGAAAAGAGAACTGAGCATCTCAGAAGATGCTCTCTTTCTCCTCCTCCTCCTCCTCCTCCTCCTCCAGAGAGGGAGGGAGGACAGCCATCTCTGTTGCTATAGTGCCACCTGAGTGACTGCAGGTGGCAGTGAGGTTGGAGCAGCTCATGGGTGGAAGGACATCACCTGGTGCTGCATCATGCACACTTGGTACATGCTTGTGCACCCTTGTTTTCAAGTTCTGGGAGTAATGGGAGAAAACAGGATAACCCCAACCTGCTAGATGATGTCAGCCTGTCACATTTTACCTACTATCAAGTTTGACCTCGAAAGTAGGTAAAATGATAGAAACCTTGTTTAAGGAAAGGCTGATGGACTACCTAGAGACAAGGGGGCTGCTGGACCCAAGGCAACATGGATTTACAGCAGGGAGGTTATGCCAGACCAACTTGACTTGATTTGTTCAAGTGGGTGACAAAGGAAATAGACCAAGACAGAGCAGTAGATGTGATCCATCTGGACTTCAGGAAGGCCTTTGACTCTGTCCCACAAAGGAGAGTAATCTACAAGCTGGCAAATCTGGGGTGGGGACAGAAGTGGTCACATGGGTTAGAAACTGGTTGAGTAACAGAACACAAAGACTGGTGGTAAATGGGGTTACCTAACAGGAGTGATGGGTAACAAGTGTTGTAATCCAAGGATCAGTGCTGGGACCAGTGATCTTCAATGTCTTCATAAGATATATTGCAGAGGGTATAGAAGGGAGGATTAGCCTGTTCACGGATGATACAAAGCTATGTAACAGGGTACATATACAAGAAGGTATAGAAAAAATGAGGAGAGATCTGAAGAGGCTAGAGAACTGGTATAAGGAATGGCAGTTGGGTTTCAATGCACAAAAATGCAAGATTACGCACCTAGGGAGAGGGAATCCTAGGGTCGAGTATGAACTAGACAGGATAACACTGGAGACCACCACAGTGGAAAGAGATCTAGAGGTAGTCATAGAAGACAACCTCAACGTTGCTAAACAGTGTGACAAAGCAGTCAGAAAGGCTAACACAATACTAGGGTGCATAGGGAAGGGTATAACAAGTGGAAGAAGGGAAATGGTGGTACCATTGTACAACTCCCTAGTGAGGCCTTATCTGGAGTACTGTGTTCCGTTCTGGAAACCAAATCTCCAAAAAGACATAGACAGGATGGAGACTGTACAGAGGATAGCAACAAAAATGGTGTCTGGGATGCAGCATAAGTCGTATTAGGAGAGAATCAGAGCCTCATTATGTACTGGAAGACTAGGTTTGCTGGCCAAGGCACCAAGCTTCACCTGAGCTCTTTTCTTCTAGGTTGCTTCAAAGGACAGAGCAAGGGAAAGGATTAAGGCTTCTTTTGGCTAGGCAGATTTACTGTGTGTTGTTATTTTTATTTTGTACTCACAGGGATTGTTACTGTTTGTTGCTAACATTTTATTGCTTTATTTTTCTCTGATTCAAATTGTGTGTTGCTGGGTATACCTTCTGCTGGATTATTACAGGGTGTGCCTATAGATGTGTGCTAACAGATTACTTCTGTAATCTTCTGATTCAAATTGTCTTTTGCAAGGTATATCTTCTGTTACTGCTTTATTTTTCTCTGTAGCGAAGTGTTTCTTACAGGGTATATCTTCTGTGAAATTATTACAGGTGGTGCTTTACAGGTTTTACAGTTTTATCTATCATTAAGATAAGCTGTCAGGGCAACTGCATTTGTTGCTGGCTGATTGTTTCTGCTCTTACCTCCTTGTTTCTTTTGTCCTTGGTTCTTCTTTTTTTGGCAGGGGATGGGCCCAGCCACCCACCCCATCTCCAACCACCCCACACTACAATCCTTTTATAAGGTAGCACAGTTGTGACATTTTCTGTGGCAAAGCTGGAAGGGGAGGATCAGAGGGGTATCCACACAGATACCTCATTTACCGAGGCACTAATAATTTAACTTGCTATAACAAGTTATAAAAAACAAACAAAACACAAAATCAAACATTTGCTTTAATTGTCTTCCTTCCAAATACTCTGACCAGGTTATAAACCCAGCATCTTATCTGGAATAGATATCATTAACTGGCACTATGGAACACTTTTCAGAAGGGCAGTTTTGCAGGATTTAGGACATTGTCCTACATGCTGAGCCATTGGAGATGTAAGGGCTCAGCTCCAGGCAGCATCGGCAGAGATTGCGTACCTCAAATTGCATATTCAAGAGGAAATATATTATAAGAACTGCCCACCATTTCCCCAACATCTAACAGAAGCACCTCAACCACAGAGGGTAGTTGGTCTGGGAGACTGGCAGGTGGTTAAGAGTGGCAAATTGGGTGCCCCATCACTCGGTGCTCTCCAACATATTACCTCCACAAATCATATAAAAACTACAAACAGGTATCTGCCTCTATCTCTAAAATCAAACAAAGGGCAAGAACACTGCAGAGCAGAACACTGCAGCACAGGAGCTAGCACAATAAAACTCACCCAAAACAGGAACCAAAACAAAAAAAAAGCAAAAAGGAAATAAAAAAACTTCTGACCATAGGAGACTCCATGATTCAGGCAGTTGATACCTATCTCCAGCCAGAGTAATGGTCAGATGTGTCCCAGGTACATCAGCATGGAGAGACACTGACCGCATTGCTAAAATTGTTCAGGAAGCAGAAGAAAACATTGATGTCCTGGTACACATAGGGACTAACAATCTCACCTGCCGGTCAGTTGTGGAGAGCATGAAATACATGACCAGGCTGGGTGACAAACTATCCTCCCTTTTGTCTGGCATCTCCTTCTCTGAGATCCTGCCAGTCTGGGAGAGGGGGGCATATGGACAAAAGGTCAGAGAAGGGGAGATAGGGGAGCTAAACATGTGGCTCAAGGGCTGGTGCCAGGAAAAAGGATACAAATTTGTAGGGAACTGGCAACAGTTTTAGGAGTGAAAGTTCTTCAAATTTGATGGACTGCATCTGACTAAGGAGGGAGTCAGTGCATTGGGGCAGAAGTTTTATGTCTTTGCAGAATATTTAAACTAGCAAATGGGGAGAGGGGTGCAGCACCCCCATACATCGAATGGGAAGAACACCTCTACCTCCTCAGCTAGTGGTCAAACAGGAGTCCAGCATGTTTGTAGTTCATTTGCATTGCCAAATAAGTAAAAAGGTCCAGCTCCCTATACGATGCATAGGGGAAACACCAGACCTTGCCCAACAACCAACATGCCGAAATCTGGCCAATGGAAAATCATGTACACAAATGCTCATAGTCTGTGAAACAAGATCCCAGACCTGCAGGCAATAATGATAGAGGCTAAACTGAAAATAGTAGCAATTAGCAAGACATGGTTTACCAGTAACACACACTTGAGAGACTTCAGTACTGGCTATGTACTGTTCAGGAGAGACTGAGGTGCAAAAAGGGGGGGGGTTGAGTGGACCTGAATGCCAATGAAAATATCAAAGGTACAGAAAGTCAGAATGCACATAAGGAGCCAGAAGAACTATGGGTCACCCTGGAAACAGGAAATGGGACAGCCATACGAACTGGGGTTGTCTACAGGCCTCCAGACCAGGGGGAGGACATAGACACATTACTGTTAGAAGATATTCAAAACATGACAGCTAAATTGGAGGTTCTGATAATGGGAGACTTCAACATGCCAGATACAGATTGGTCAATACCAGCAGGAACATCTGCCAGAACTAGACACATGGTGGATTCCCTGCAGGGGGAGGGCCTCAAACAACTGGTACAACAACCCACAAGAGACAGGGCTATCCTAGATCTAGTACTGATTAACATTGAAAGGATCACAGATCTTCAGTTAGAAGGTCACCTGAGGCCAGTGACCATCACATGGTATGGTTCAATTTGGCCACTAGAACTAAATTATCCCAATCCAAGGCAAAAATATGGGACTTCAGAGGTGCTGACTTTGATAAGATGGCCAACAGAGTTAAGCTAGCCCTGGCAAAAAGAAATACAGGTGAGGGGGTACAGGCAAAGTGGGCACGTGTTAAGGATGCAATACTTGAAGCAACATCCCATTGTGTTAGAGAGAAAATAAAGTGCAAAAGAAGAAGGAAACCACTTTGGTTCTCAAAAACAGTAGCAGAAAAGGTCAGAGCCAAAAGGCTTGCCTTCAGGAAATATGAGGGAATGCAGCAGGATGAAGATAAAGAGGCATACCAAACTTCCCTAAGGGAAGCAGGGAAGGCAGTAAGGCAGGCAAAGGCCCAAACCGAGGAAACACTAGCACAAACAGTAAAAGAAGGTGTCAAGACTTTCTATAGATACATAAGTGACAGGAGAAAGTCCAGAGGGGGTTAATGCTAAGATCAAAGGGGATAAATGGGCATGTGAGGAGGAGGACCATGTAAAAGCATCTTTCCAAAATAGATACTTTTGCTCAGTATTTACTGAAGAAATGGTAGGGCAGGGCCCACAGCTCAGCACCATGGACACAGGGGGGAGGGAGGTGTGCACTAGTCCCTTCACAAAAGAAAGGGTCCTACAAGAGCTCGATAAGCTCAGGGTGGACAAAGCAATGGGACCTGATGGCATACATCCCAGGGTACCAAAGGCTAAGGGTGGAACCAGCAGAGCCATTATCAGAACTTTGAGTGAGTCTCTGAGCACAGGAGAGGTCCCAGAAGACTGGAGAAGGGTTGATGTGATCCCGCTCCACAAGAGTGGTAGCAGGGAGGAGGCAGGAACTACAGACCAGTCAGTCTCACCTCAGTAGTGGGTAAGATTATGGATGCACTCCTTAAGGAAAGAATAGTGCAACACCTGGAATCCATAGGGGCACGGGATCTAAGACAGCATGGGTTTACAAAAGGAAGGTCCTGTCAAACTAATCTCATAGATTTCTTTGACTGGGTAACTAGAGTGGTGGACCAAGGAGGAGCAGTTGATGTCACCTATCTTGACTTCAGCAAAGCTTTTGATACCATTCCACACAGAAGATTGATTACTAAGCTGGGTAGACTTGGGGTGGGTCAGAAGTCGGTCAACTGGGAGGCAAACTGGTTGACAGGCAGAAAACAGAGAGTGGTGGTAAATGATATACAGTCAGAAGAGATGCAAGTCAGAAGTGCGGTACCTCAGGGATCAGTCCTGGGGCCAGTCCTCTTCAATATCTTCATCAGTCACATTGCAGATGGACTGGAGGGTAAGGTTTATCTGTTTTCACATGACACCAAGATCTGCAACAGAGTAGATGACCCAGATGTAGTAGGCAGAATGAGAAGTGATCTGGATAAGCTGGAAAAATGGTCAAAAGAGTGGCAACTGGGGTTTAATGCAAAGATGTGCAAGATCATGCACATAGGGAAGAGAAACCTTGAAGCCACCTATAGGATGGGTGGGGAGTTGCTGGCAGTCACAAGGGAAGAAAGAGACTTGGGTATCATCGACACCGATGACCTGAAATCATTCAAGCAGACCACTAAAGCAGTAGGTAAGGCTAGGGTAATGTTGGGGTGTATTAGTAGGGGTATCACAAGTTGGAAGAGGGAGGTAATAATCCCTCTTTACAAGACACTGGTTAGGCCCCATCTGGAGTACTGCATGCAGTACTGGAGGCCACACCTTCAGAAGGACATTAACCAAATTGAGGCAGTCCAGAGAAGGACAACCAAAATGGTGCAGGGAGTGCATCAGAAAACATATGAGTACAGATTAAAGGAGCTCAATATGTATACCCTACAGCAAAGGAGGAAGAGAGGTGATATGATTGAAACATTCAAACACCTTAAGGGCATTAACAAGGTGAAAGAGTGTAACATGTTTCAATGTAAGAAAAATAGCAGGACAAGGGGACACAGCATGAGATTAGAGGGAGGCTGATTAAGGGGTAATGTGAGGAAGTTCTTTTTCACAGAAAGGGTGGTGGATGCATGGAATAGCCAAGCCCAGGAAGTGGTGGATATGAATACAGTGCAGGGCTTCAAACAGGCATGGGGAAGGCATAAGGGAGCAATACAGATGAGTATGAATAGACAGACAATTGACAGAGCAAAGGCGGATGGCAGATTCATAAAGTAGAAAAAGAAATGGGTAGACTGGATGGGCGTTACAGTCCTTATTTGCCATCAACTTCTATGTTTCTATGTTACTCCATGGAGGAAAGGAGATAGAGAGATGGGGAACATGATAGAGACCTTCAGGTATCTAAAGGTGATCAACAGGGTACCAGAGGGGAGCATCTTTCACATGAAGGAAAATATCTGAACAAGGAGGCACAGCATGAGACTAAAATGAATAAAACTTGGAGGGAACTTGAGGAAATTCTACTTCACTGAAAGGGTGGTGGAGAGATGGAACAGGCTCCTCCAGCAAGTGGTGGGGGCTACCACAGTTCAGGGATTCAAGAATGTGTGGGATAGCCACATGGGAATTATCAATCTAGGGTGGAAGGGGGGAACTTGTAGCATCTTGGGTACCTTAAGCATTAGAAAGAGGGATAGGGCAGACTGGATGGGCCACATTTCCCTTATCTGCCAACAACTTCTATGTATGTATGTATCTACAGTATGTTTGTCCTGGACCTTGCAACCCGGGCACCACCTCCCACAACTGGATCCATTCTGCTGCAACCATTGAGGTGTTTCTCTGCCTCTGCTAGACAGAGAAGCTCTGGGGCACTCAAGATTTGAAGGTAAATCCTTGGGGTTGCCAGAATGATGGGGCTGGGGCAGCCAAACAGATGGGGTCCAACCAGAAAACAGGAGCATAAACATGTATCTGGTGCAAGCTTCATAAAACAGCCCCTGTGATTGCCACATGTTAGACCAGAAAAGTTGGTCAAACTTGCGGCAATTTCCTACATGGGATAGAAAATCCTGTTAGATCGCCGCAAGCCCCATCCACCATTTTGTCAGCACACTGGGGCTTACAGTGATCTATAAGCATAGAACATCCTGCCTTAAGTCTTTATCTATGTGAACACCCAGGTCTCTTTCAGTATTGGTTGATTTCAATAGTGTTACTGAGTATGTACTGGTGTGGGATGTTACTTTTACATTAGGTGCAGGACACAACATTTACTCATGTTTAGTTCCATTCCCCATCTATACATCCAGTTTGTTATTAGATCAATGTTTGTTTGTATTGCTTTGATTTCTTCCAGTGTACTACTGGGGTGCCCAATTTTGTGTCATCTGTGTATTTTGAAACATGATTTTAAATATTACTTTTATCAGTTATAAATAACCAAAATATTACTGGACCCAGCACCGATCCCTGGGGAACCCATTTGTCACCCCCCGAATACAAGTATCCATTCACAGCCACTCTCTGGTTTCTGCTGCTGAACCAGTTACCTATCCATCTTACCAATTTCATTTCTATGTTAAGCGTGGTCAGTTTTTTAATCACTGCCCATTGCTGCACAGTATCAAAGGCCCTAGACAAATCCAATAGAGTTACATTGGCTGCCTCTCCTTCATCAAGTATTTTTTTATGATTTTCTCATAAAAAACATATACGATTTATGATACATGGGCAACCTGAGGTAAAACCATGTTGATCTCTGTCCAATAAATTCATTGTTTTTTGATACTTGTAGAGTCTAACCTTTATTAATCATTCTAGGATCGTTCCTGGTGATGACATCAAACTAATACGGCGACTGTTGTGAATATTCTGTCTGTCTCCCTTCTTATGAATTGGTGTTATCTTTGGAGTTCTCCAAGCTTTGGGTACTTTTCCTGTGTTTAGTGATTTATAATACAATATTTTCAATGGGTACAAATAGTGTCTCTCATCAATTTTAACATCAGATGTGTTATGTTATCCAGGCCAGGTGCACAGAACTGTTTTAGTCTATTTTCTGCTTATTTCTTGTGTTGTTATACTGTACTGATTATGACTCACAGTTGTATTCTGATTATAAGTTGTACTTGTTTCTGAGTAAATAGAACAGAAATTATCATTAAATATATTAGCTATCTCAACTGGTTCCGAAAGAGTTTTATTATTTTCTGTGACAGCTGTAAGTCTAGAATCTGATTTTCTTAAAGAATTACTGACACCTCAAAGAAAACTTTGAAAAACATAATAATTAGATACAATTTAGCTTGCATTCCATATATATATATTATATATATGTATATTCCCCTTTATTTTTTAAGTAAATTTGCATGAATACATGATCTTTATACTTTGAAGTTCCATTATATTTCATCTGCCTCTATAGCTTACTCCCTACTACAAGTCATAATTCTGTGTTGTAACATCACAATCTGTTAGCATGAGAGTAACTGTGATGTCACAAGCAGTGCATTACGGCCTCAGGTAGGGAGATGGCAACAGAAATAGTTGAACTCTTCAGGGGCAAAGATCTTGTTTTCGTGCAGATGATATCATTAGTAAATAATGTGGAGGAGGAATATAGACCTATGTGATGTACAAGCTGAACTCTGTATAAATATTATGTTATTAAAGTTATCCTGAAGGCGTCAGCTGCTCCTTAATGAATAAATATAACCATTAAACTGTTTACTGTTCCATTTTGTTGCTATTGTTTGTAGTTTAATTTCCATAATTCTTTTTGCCTTTTTTATAGGATTTTCACAAGTTTTCTGTGCTGCTTTTAATACTTCCCATGCCTGCATTGTGTTGTGTTGTTAGTAGTCTGCATATCTTATATTATTTCTTTTTATTAGTGTTTATTTTCTTATTTAACCATTTTGGCTTGATATCTTTACTGTTGTACTTTTTTATCCTTTTGATATGTTTGTTACAGGTGTTCAATATAAAGTTTTTTATGAGTTCTCAACATTCTTCTGTGGTTTTATCAGATAGAATGGAGTGCCAATTAATCTGTTCAATCTCTAAGCGTATCGCTTCCATATTGGCTGATTTATATAAATATATTCATTGCAAAAAAACTACAGTAATGCAGACATTAGGGTTGTAGAACACAAGGCGCACAAAGAAGGGAAATGAAAATCATTAGGCATTTGGGTTTCTGGAGTATTGACAAATCAGTGGTGGAGTCTTACTTGGGGTTGTCTGCCCTAAAGGCCATCTCCTCCTCCCAGCCCATAGCCTCCTGTCCAAAGCACAAAATACAGTTCCAACCTATTGCCTCAAAGTGATACAATATGGCCAACAAAATCTGTTTGAGCTTTCTTCATTCTGGGCCCTATGGACCCTGCATGAAGACATCACATTTGACCTTGTCTGATCAGGGGAGGGGGTGGGCTTTAGGGTTGACAACCCCAAGTAAGACCCCACCACTGATTCACCAATACTCCAGAGAGCCAAATCCCTAATGTTTTTCATTTCCCTTTCTTGTGTGCTTTGCTTTCTACAACTCTAATTTCTCCATTAGAGTAATATTTTGCATTCCTTTCTTTTTCTGATAGTGGAATAGTATCCTCATTATGGACTGGCACAAAATGAGAAAATTACAGTATTGGAGGCAGTTCTGACCTAGTGCATGGGCCTAGCAGGCCCTGTCATGCATATCAATACCTTGTGGGTGAGACTCCCTGATCCACCACAGGGTGTGGAGTCTATGCCAAAACTATGCTCTGTCCTTACGCAGGTCAGGGCTGGTGCTGCATACTGCAGCACCTTTCCCATCAGCCTTGTCCTATTAAACTGTCTCACTGAGTTCACACCTGAACTCAGCTCAGTGGCACAGTAAGCCAGTGGTGCAATGGCCATCCCTTCAAATGTTATTTAATAAATTGTTTTTTAATATGTTGACCACAAATTTTCAACATAGTCTTCATATGACTCCACCTCATGAACTCGGTAGGTGAAAATGTTCAAATCCCTGCCAAAATGCCATTCCATGCCACAGATTCAAAAACATATTCTGGCTAGGATGTGAAAAATGACAGCTGTAATGTTCATGAGGTGGTGTGAAAAAATAGCTATGTTAAAAATTTGGGGTAAAAATATTAAAAATTACTGAAGTTATGAGTGTGCTAGAAAATGTCAATGTATGCATGTAACATACGCATTTTTTAGGAATTTTTTTCACCAAATATTCTAAATAACCTTTTTGGGACCCCACATCATGAACTCTGTCAGTGAAATTTCATTAATAGGGCCTGAAACGTGATTTTACACAGCAATCATGAAATCACCTTCTGGGGCTGATTAATGAAATGATACTGACGGTGTTCATGAGGTAGGGTCTCAAAATGGCCAAGTTGAAAATTTGGTGTAAAAACTCATCAAAATGGTGAAGCTATAAACATAAGTTCAAGACATCATTTAAATACATTATATATCACTTACTTGTATTCCTCAGTTCATGGTTCGGCATTAAAGAGTGCAGATGTGTCTCAGTCCACAGAGGATAACAGCATTCAACCTTGGCTGGCAGGTATAGTGTAAGAGGGATGTGGAGTGGTGGGTGTTCAGTGGGAGGGTCGAAATGGGGGAGGGGGACAGCAGTGGTAATGAGGGACTGTTTTTTTCAGGTAAAAAAAACATGTTTCAGCATGGTTTTCTTTTTCACAGGAATGAATATGACAGTGGATGGTGGGGGGTGCCAGTGAGCATCAAGGAAATGAAAAAACGAAACAGGCACAACAATCAGGGGACAGGGGTTACCACTAGATGCCAGGGAAAAAGGAAATAGAATGGAGCCAGCAATCGGAGGGTGGGGGATGCCACTAGACATGATGGAAAATGGAAATAAAATTGGCTAATCAGAGGATGGGGTGCCACTAGACACTAGGGAACGGGGAAATAAAATGGGGCCAACAATCGGATGGTGGGGGGGTGCCACTAGACACCAGGGAAAAGAGAAATAAATCAGGACAGCAATTTGAGGGTGGTGGTGCCACTAAACACCAGGGTAAAAATAAATAAAATGGGGCCAGCAATGGGAGGGTGGGGGGTGTCACTAGACATAAGGGAAAAGGGAAATAAAATGGGCCAACAATTGAAGGGTGTGGGTGCCACTAGACACCATGGAAAAGGGAAATAAACTGGGACAGCTAGCAGAGGGTGGGGGGTGGCACTAGACAGCAGGGAAAAGAGAAATAAAATAGGGACAGCAATTGTAGGGTAGGGGGCACCACTAGACACCAGGAGAATGGGAAAACAAGGGGGACAACAATTGGAGGGTAGGGGTGCCACTCAACACCAAGGAAAGGGAAATAAAACCAGAGACAGCAGTCAGAGGGAGGGGGGCCACTAGACACCAGGGGAAAAAAAATGTGTGTATCATATACTGTGGTGTTCTGCTATATGAAACACCACAGAATTTGATATGACACACATGACAAACTACAATAACAGGATATAAGGGGAGGGAGATGGGGTGGAGGAAGGGAACACTAGCCACCAGGGAAAATGTTTTTACATCTCAGACTTGTTTTTTCTATTATGCATGTCGTATCATATACTGTGGTGTTGTGCAATATGACACACCACTGTATATGATGCGACACATATAACGCAACACGACAACAGGACATCGTGCTTTTGCAAAAATTCAGCTATCCATGGAATGAAGATGTTTTGATCTGTGCATGCTTACAAAGTGAACACTTTTCTTAAATAGTTTAAAAAACGCTTGACTGTTGGACCTAAAAACAACAAAAGCACATAACTTGAACCAACCTCTATCAAACCTGAAAGTTTCAGGTTTCAAAGCCTCATATTTTTTTTAGTTATCAGGTGGAAAAGCAGTCTTAAAATTTTCAAAAACTGATTTTTTTATGTTTTTTGCACCTCTGTAACTTTGCCCCCACTGAACTGATCTACATAACATTCTTAGGATCATGAGATCCTGGTACAAATGCTGTGCTTTCCAGGTGTCATGTTAATTGGTAGAATGGGGGGAAGTTATTAAGGTGCAAAAATTGGGGGTTAACATTAAAGTGCTTATAATACAGGCATGGCCGCACCTGCACAATATCTGTACAGCCTCTGAGCCTAGGATATGTACACTTGATAGTAAAGTGTATGCAACAATGGTCACTGTTCCCCAGTGGTTGGGATACTTCACATTCACCAATTGAAACATCTTCTGAGCTGCAAACAATATCAAGTATGTTGTTTCCTCTTGTGGCCTTTTTAACATTTGCTGTGTTATGTTCATTACAGATGGTTATCAAGTTTTTGTTCTGTGTTACAGTAGCAGTTTTACTTTCCCATGCTATATCACTGTAATTAAGATCCCCACATAAAGACCAATCTACCCATGTGACAGGCACTTGTTAATTCCTGCAGTATCTCTTTATTAATTTCATTGTTAGTGTTAGGTGGTCTATAGAATAGACCTATGAGAATTTCTTCAGGGGTATTTAAAGGGGACAGGAAATCCTTTGTAACTGGCAGCTGTTTATTAAGTTCTTATTTTCAGAAATGATTTGAATTCCCCTAAATTATCCATATGTAACTATACCTGAATAAAAAGTGATACAAAAACTATATTTTACATTGTTTTGTTTTCATGGGCAGCATTCTGTTACAGTTCTCTTCATAGAACCTGTGATATGGAGTTTTAACTAGTCACGATTTGTGCACAGAATTCTAATTATGAGCTGTTGCCCTATCAGAACTATGCTTAGAGTTCTGTGCACATACAGTGATATAGTTAACACTCCAAATTAATGGTTCCATGAAGAGAACTGCAACAGAATGCTGCCCATAAAAACAAAACAATGCAAAATACAGTTTTTATATCACTTGTTATTCAGCTACAGTTAAATATAGAAAATTTAAGGGACTGCATATCATTTCGGAGAATAACAACTTTGTAAACAGTTGCCAATTAGAAATGATTTCCTATTGTCTTTAAGTTAAATTGTAACCAAACTGTATTTGTAGTGGTTGTGTACTTTTTTATTTTGTTTGATGTCTGTCGCCATTATTTCATTAGAGTTATATATCGTTACTCCCCCTCCTTTTTTTCCCTTCCTGTCGAGCCTTAATAGATAATACCCAGGAATATCTTTATAATGTATGGGTAGCCCTTGTCACCCACTGAAATCAAACAGATTACAACCATGTAATACCACGGTTTTGATGTCAGAACCTAATAAAACTATTTCATCTATGTCACAGCAGTGGGTTCACAAAAAAGGAATGCCAGTGTTATTCAGTATTCTACACAACCAGAATGTGATTGTTAGCCTCAGTGTAGTATTCAAATAACATTCCAGTTGTCTCAATTTACTGTTACTGAGTCTAGCAATTCTATGTCTGCTTGAGATTTTAACTATGGTGCTATTTTGGCCCGCTGTCTTTCAGTCTGTGTATCCTAATAAATAGTTTTCCTACACAATCATGTGGCTGTAGTGCAGATTCATTAATAAGGTAAGGCTAAATTACTTGTGTTCGGGGGGGGAGGGGTAACTTCTCATGTCGAGTCCCATACACTATAAATGACAATGCGTGATGTACAGGTGATAACCACGGTGTATTCATCTCTCTTGGTTGCTAGGGCAATTGTAAACCTCTCGAGCTGCGCTCTCGAGGTTTACTGATGCCCTAGCAACCACTCAAGGTGATTATACCATGGTTATCACCTGTACATCAGGCATTATCCTCTATGTTTCGTGTATCATCCTCTGACCACCAGTTTTCTGTGATTAAAACCACATTGTTTCTTTGGTTAGAACTTAATACCTCTTGTAACTCTTCGATTTTATTGTTTAAATTTCTTGCATTATATAACAAACATTTTATACTATTAGTATGTTTGTTGCCATTTCTGTTCCTTAGTTTCTTGTTATAGGGTTTGATAGATGTTTTTTGGACATTCATCTTGTTTTTCCCTCCCCCTTTGATGTTACTTTATAGGAACCACCTCCATGTTTATTTTAATCAGCCTTGCTAATATGAATGATCCATTGCTGTTGAGGTGAAGCCCATCCTTTTGATACAAGTGGTATCTCCTACAAAAAATGAGACCAGGGCCAGGATATTCAAAGAGGTTGCACCTGGCGCAACATGGGTGCAACATGCGCAACCCACCAATGCTCCCTGGTGCGATATTCAAAGGGTCAGGTTAAGCGGTGCAACCCCCGATGTGCCAGGGTGCATTGGTAATGTATGCAGCGCAGATGCAGGGGGCGTGCCCATGCATAAGCGGCACATCCTGATATTCAGCCCGGGATGTGCGGTGCATAAGCTGGTGCAACCCATACATGCGCTGCACACTGGTGCTTAAATCTGAGCCAAAAAAAACAGGCTCAAATGCTGGCCACCCACAGGCGGGTGGCTGTAGTGCAAGGTGAAACACAATAGCCGCCAGCCATGGGTGGCTACCCACCCAGCAGGAATGTCGTCCACAAACACCCAGTCTCCCTGGTAGTCCAGTGCCCCCCCACCCCGCTTTCCTGATCACGGGCAGTAGTAAACATACACATGATCCAATGCCCGATCATGGACAGTAGCATAAGATGATATCATATACCCATGCCCGATTGAGGGCAGTAGACTACAGTATCATATCCCCAAGCCTGAACGCTGGCAGTAGTAGTAGGAAACAGAGTAGTATGCCTGATCGTGGACAGTTGTATAATGTACCGGAGTAGTATGCTCGATCGTGGACAGTAGGATTAGAAACGTATTCCCATGCCCGATCATGGGCAGTAGTACACATACACAAGATCCACTGCTCGATTGTGGGCAGTAGCAAGGATAATCATACCCCTGGTGGTCTAGTGGATGCAGTATAGTGCAGTGGTTTAAGGCTCTGAGCTGCAAATCTGGTGACATCCAGCAGACCAGACCTGGGTTTGAAACCCACAGCTTCCACTTGCATACTGTGTGACCCTGAGCAAGTCACTTAACCTCCCTGTGCTCCCAGGTCGCTCCTGTAAAAAAGCTTTCAGCTTAGTGTGCTACTCCTGGTTAAGCAGCTAAAATAAAAAAATAAATAAAATAGTGGACCCCCTCCCTTCCCGTATGCCTGATCATGGGCAATAGCACACCGTACCATAAACCTATACCCGATAGCGTGCTTTAGCACTATGTGTACTCAACCTGGTGGTCCAGTGGTAGCCCGATCCCCACCCACCCACAGAGGCCACTGGCCATCCAGCAACCCCCCCCATCATCGGTGGGTGGCAGCACCCCACCCATGTGCCACCCGGCCGCCCGCCGAATGGCAGTGTATAGTATGCTCTGTATGCCTATTGGGCCACTGTGTGGACCAATGGGCTTATAGACTATACTGTACTACACAGGACCAGATATGTGAATGAATGCATTCATTCACATATCTGGTCCTGTGTAGTACAGTATGGTCTGCAAGTCCATTGGTCCACACTGTGAACCAATAGACATACAGAGCATACTGTACACTGCCATTTGGCGGGCAGCTGGGTGGTACGCAGGCAAAGTTCTGCCACCCGCTGATGACGGGGGGGGGTGCTAGGTGGCCGGGTGCCTCTGTGGGTGGGTGGAGAGGAGGGTGCCACTGGACCACCAGGTTGAGTACACGTAGTGCTACAGTCCATGATCAGGCATAGGTTTATGGTCCAGTGTACTACTGCCCACGATTGGGAATATGGGGAGGGAGGAAGGTCCACTAGACCACCACATGTATGACTATCCTTACTACTGCCCTCGATCGGGCATTAGATCTTGTGTATGTGTACTACTGCCAGTGAATGGGCATGGAAATATGTTACGTATACCACTGCCCACGATCGGGCATTCTAATCTGTTACCTTATACAACTGCCCATGATCGGGCATATTACTCTGTTACACACTACTGCTGCCCATGTTCCGGCATGGGTATATTTTTATGCAGACTACTTCCCGCGATCGGGCATTGGATCATGTGGATGTTTACTACTGCCCGCGATCGGGCATGCAGGAGGGGGGGGCTTCAATAGCCCACCAGGGAGCTGTCACCACATGTCAGCAGCTTGGCAGGGCACCAGGTGCAATTTGCCGGGACACCCAGCAAATCGCATGCAAATGGGGCAATAATGACGTGGAAATGGCCCCATTTGCACCTTGCATATATTATGGCCTCATTTGCATGCGATGCACTAGGCTGACTATTGTGGGTGATGCACCTAGTGCAACTGCACTTGCCCTGGCACATCCCCATGCTCCCTCTCTGTGGCTTGCACTGGCACAGTGCCACTGCGCCATGCGCAGTATGTGCACCGACCTTGCCATATTCAACAGTGCTGAGCCATGGCACATCACTGTTGAATATCACCTGGTCCTGGCCCTGGTGCAGCCCAGTTGCGTTTCACCCAGGCTTGCGCCATTGCCTGGCGCAGTCTGAATACCTAGCCCCAGGTGTCTATGAATCTCAAAGCTTCTCTTCTACACCAGTTTTTTAACCTGGTGTTTATTCTTATGGTTGTGTTGTTTTTCTCTCTTACAGCTTTTGGCACTGGGAGTATCCCTGACATTAACACCTCTGCACCTTGATTTATTTTTATTTCTTTTTCTGTGTTAATAAGTTCTTGACATATATCTTTTTTTTTTTAATCTCTACTTATATTGTTTATTCCTACATGGATAGTTACAATGTTTTTTTTCCCACAATTACTTAATATGTTTGAAGCTCTGTTTCTGGTGTCATTTATTTTTGCCTCTGGGAAACACGTGACCATTCTATTTTGTTTATCATTTCCACAGATGACTGAATCACAGCACCCTATAATTGAGTCTCCTATTATAATCATCTGTCTTGATTCAGGCATTATGTTGTTGTGTTGTGTAGTTGTATTTTCCTCTCTGTCTTGTTCCTCAACTTGTAGATCACTATATCTGTTTAACAAAGTCAGTTGTATAGCTCCTTCTGCCCTTCTCCCCTCTTTGTGTCCTTTTCCTGAGGTAACAGTACACCATTTAGTATCCTGGAGGCCCCATACACCCTCCCTTCCACTCTTAATTATCCTTTCTTCAAATTCTGGACTACAGTTACTTTGTGTGTCTTCTCTAGTTCTTTTATTGTTTGCACCTAGTAAAATGGTATTTATTGCACCAGTTTCTACTTCTAAAGCTTTCCACAAATCTTTCCATGCTTTTTATATTCTTTAGATTTTTAATTTCAGTTTCCATATTATTAACCTTAATCTGTATCATTTCGTATGCCTAACATTTTATTCAATGAAAACCATTTGAGTTTGTTAATGATGACCTTTCCACAAACATTTTACATTTAGTATATTGTATTAAAGAGCCTTCTTTACACGGTATCTGTAGTAATTCACTAGCTGGGTCCATACTGCTACTTTATTTAGTTTAACTTTATACTTAATTGCAAACTTGATGGCCTCCTCCCTGATCTCCCTAGCTGGAGCTGACAGATGCTGCTTGCCCTTGCCAGCATCACCACCTAGTGCTCCTGTCTGCTCACTAAAGGCTCACAATTTAGTCCCACAGACCAGAAGTATCAGGTCCTGACTTATGGTTCACCTCAAAGGAGGTAAAGTTTAGAAAATTAAAATTCACTAGCTATGATGGTCATACCCTGCCATTAAAACAACAGGGCAAAGACCATTGGAGTGCTGAAAATATGCTGATCCAACTACAGCAACTCTGTAGCAGCTTAGTCTCTCATCTTCGCTGTCAGAGAGGGTTAAGGGTCATTGTCAAAGTCAGTACTTCCTCAGTAGTAGTGATCTGCTTCTGCTGTGTGCCTAGGTGGTCATTTCTTGCTGTTCCTCAACATTGGAGGCTAATTTCCATCTCCTTTTCTTATTTAGTCACTACTGTACTTCTGATATCATATTAGGGTTCAGTGCACACTGTTGTAGAACTGTAGTGTGACTCCATACATTGTTTTGTGGACAGAACTTTGCCCAGTACCTGTAGTTTTTCACCAAATATCTGTCAGTGACTGATTTACAAACATACAAATCTGCCAGCAGAAACAGGCCTCACAGTCTATCAAGTCTGCTCGAATGTGCAGCTAGCACCCTTTACATTGCAGCTGTCCCCTCCCCTCCCCCCTCACAGTTACCCCCCTACTCTGTCCCATCCCCTTTTAAAACTGCCCACCATCTTACAGGATACCATCTCCTCAGGCAGAGTGTTCCATTTAGCCACTACCCTTTCTGTGACAAAATTTCTCCTCATCTTTCTCCCGTGTCTTCCTCTTCCTATCTGGTACCATGCCTTCTTGTGTCCCTCCCCCTCCTCAACTTAAAGACCCCTTCTGCACTTGTCTTGTTTATCCCCTTCTAGTATTTAAAGGTCTTCATCATATCCCCCTGATCCCTCCTCTCCTCCAAGGTGTACATATTTAACTCACACAGCCTGTCCTCTAAGGATTTCTCCTCCAATCCCTGGATCATCCTAACTGCCCTGCTCTGTACCCCCCTCCAGTAATCTGATATCCCTCTTCAGAAACGGATGCCAGTACTGCATGCAGTACTCTAGTGTAGCCTGACTAGTGACATGTACAGAGGTAGGATCACCTTCCTTCTTCTGGATGAGATTCCTCTCGTAATACACCAGAGCATCTTGTTAGCTTTAGCTGCTGCCTTCCTGCACTGAGCTGAGTTGCTTATATTCCCTGTTATAACCACTCCTAGATCTTTTTCCTCTTCTGTGATATCTAACTGACCCCCTCCCAGTTGGTAGCTCCTCCCCGGATTCCTTGCTCTAAAGTGCAGAAACTTGCACTTCTTCACATTGAAACCCCACTGCCATATTTCTGACTGCTCCTCTAGTTTAATCAGGTCGTCCTGTAGCCCCTGCCACCCTACTATGTCATCAACCACTGACCCCATCTTGGTATACGAACATATGAAATTGCCAGCAGATACAGGCCATTCGATCTATCTAGTCTGCTCGAGTGTGCAGTGCTTCAGTCCATTATACTGCAGCTGCCTCCCCCCATATACCCTCCCTCCATCTCGTGCCCCCTCCTGGTTTGTACACTCCCCTTGAATCTGTCCCACCCCCTCTTGAAGCCCCCAAAACTCTGCAGTGATACAACTTCATCTGGCAGAGCGTTCCACCCTGCCATCACCCTTTCTGTGAAATTGTGCCTCCTCCATTCCCTCTTGAATGTGACCCCTTCCAACTTCACACAGTGTCCCCTGGTTTCCCTTCGATCCTTCAGACTGAACATACGCCTGGTGTCTACTCTGTTCAAACCCTTCAGATACTTGAAGGTCTCAATCATATCCCTTCTCTGCCTTCTTTCCTCCAGGATATACATATTGAGCTCTCTCAGTTACTCCTCATATGGTCTGTCCCCCAACTCCAAGATAATTTTTGTTGCCCTGCGTTGTACCCCCTTCAGTAGTTTGATGTCCCTTTTCAAGTACGGGCACCAGAATTGCATGCAGTACTCTAGTTGTGGTCTCCCCAGGGACCTGTACAGGGGCAAGATGAGCTCCCCACTCTGGGAAGTAATCCCCCTTGCTATGCAACCTAGCAACCTGTCTTGCCTCTGGTGCTGCCTTCCTGCACTGAGCAGGGTGGTTCATCTCCCTGGTTACCAGCACTCCCAGATCCTTCTCCTACTTGGATTTTGTTAATGGAACAACCTCCAGACAGAAATTGTGTCCTGGGTTCTTGCCCCATAAATGCATCACTTTGAACTTTTTTGCATTGAAACCAAGCTGCCAAGTGTGAGACCATTCCTCCAGTTTTGCCAAATCATCCTGAAGTACTTTTGTTCCCTCCCCCCCATCTACCTCGACACAGATCTTTGTGTCATCTGCGAAGACACTGACCTTGCACTTAATCCCTACTGCAATGTTGGCTATGAAAATGTTAAACAGAACCAGTCCCAGCACCGAGCCCTGTGGTACACCACTTTTATTTTTTATTTGTTTAACCAGGAGTGGCACACTAAGCTGAAATCTTTTTTACAGGTGCAACCTGGGAGCACAGGAAAGTTAAGTGACTTGCTCAGGTCACATAGTATGCAAGTGGGAGCTGTGGGATTCAAACCCAGGTTTCCAGATTTGCAGCTCAGAGCCTTAAACCACTGCACTATACTGCCTCCCTGTTACTGTTACTGCCCTGGGTTCAGATGCCTCCTCTCTCACTACTGCCTTCTGCTGTCTACCCTGCAACCAGTTCTTGAACCATCTGACCAGTTTCTTCCCTGCTCTCAGACTCAGGTATCATCAGCAAACAGACTGATCTTACTCCTGATGCCATGTGAGATATTTTATTTATTTATTTATTAAGTCTAGGATTACAAATACCTTTGAGCCTTGGCTCTATCTGCTATGAATATCCCAAACAGCACCGGGCCCAATACCGAGTCCTGTGGAACTCTGCTCATCACAGCCCTTGGGGATGAGAGTTCCCCCACCACCACCTGTTGCTGCCTCTGCTTCAGCCAGTTTATGATCCAGTTTACATCTTTGTCCCCACCCCCACTTATTCCAACTTTCCCCCCAAATGCCAGTGAGGCACTGAATCAAAGGCCTTGCTCAAATCCAAATACGGGACATCCACCGCATGTCCCTTATCCAGTTCCCTCGTCACTCAGTCGTCATACTCAACTAGGTTGGTCTGGCAGGATCTTCCTGAGACAAACCCATGTTGCTGACTGTCTTGGAGTCCCTTGTCTTCCAAAAATGTCATTAGCTTCTCTTTCGTGATTGTCTCCATTAGTTTTCCAATGATGGATGTGAGGCTTACTGGTCTGCAATTGCCTGGTTCATCCTTTGGGCCACTTTTGTGGATGGGCACCACATGATCCAATCTCCAATCTTGTAGTATGCATCCTGTGTCCATGGAAGTATTGAACAGGTCTGCTAATACCCCCACCAAGACCTCCGCCAGCTCTTTCAGCACCCTGGGGTGAATGCCATCTGGTTCTGGTGCCTTATCCACCCTGAGTGCCTTCAGCACCTCCAGTATCCTGCCCTCTGTAATTACCTCATCTGTCACCCCCTCCACCCCTTGTCCATCTTCCCAATCCCCTGAGGTAGCTGCGTGCCCTTCTCCCTTGTGAGCACAGAACAGAAGTACTCATTTAGTGCTTCTGCCTACTCCGCCTTTTCTCCACCCACCCCCCTGTCCTTCATAATCCTCACTATCTGATCCTTTCAGCTTCTTCTCTCCCTCATGTACCTAAAGAAGTCCATTTCCCCATCCTTGATGCCCTGTGCCAGCCTCAGCTCTCTGGAAGCCTTGGCCGTCCTGACTAGTCTGGTACCTCCTTGGACTTCTTCAAATACATTTTCCTGTCCTCCCCCCTCATGGATTTCTTGAACCTCCTAAATGCTGCTTTTTTTGCCCTCACCTCTTTCAAGATCTCCCGATTCAACCAGCTTGAATTCTTAGCCCTTCCCTTCTTGCTCTGTGTCCTAGTGCATGACCCTGTAGCCTCCATCAGTTCTAATTTGATCATTTCCCATTTTTGGCTTTCATCCAAGCGTGGATTAATTCCTGACAGGTGTCTTTCCAAAATTTCTCCCATCTTGTCAAAGCCAGCATGTCTGAAGTCAGCCACCCTGGTTCATGTACTTACAGCTTCCTTGCCCATGCTGAGCATGAACCACACAGAGTGGTGGTCACTCCAAACCAATGGTTCCTCCACCCCAGCTCCCTTATAGTCTCCCCGTTAGACAGTACTAGGTCCAGAGTTTTTTTTTTTAACTCCCCCTCCACTCAGCTCTCCCCATCTTCGGGAGACACACATATGGCCTTTTCAGCCCTTGCTCACCTACCAGGAGACCTGTGCAGTCCGTTCCCCATGGAGCCGTGGTTGTACTCCCAAGATGAGTATGGGGTGGGGGCCTCACACCCCGATACATCTGCGTTTCATTGGAATGCTGTCTCCGGGCCGGTATGGCCATCGAAGGTCGGGGTTCAGGTGCTCCGTCTACTTGGATGCTGCGTGGTTTTTCTAGTTTTTCTCTTGGCATGCCATGTCCCCGGACATCAAGGCGCTGAGGCACCGACGTCTGGCACGTCACCCCTCTGTTGAGCGTCAGACTTGCTGTACCTCGGGTCTCCACCCGGGGCCAGAAAAGAGCTGAGATCTGGCACCCCCCTCCCCCCGGAGAGGACAAACAGTCCCTAGGATGCTCAAGTCCTCTCCCACCAGCCGGCCCTCCAGGTCCCGGGCTCGTTCCCGAACCCGGGTTGCTGGCGTCGCAAGTGGAAATCCAACCACTGTGCCAGCGGGCCGGCAGGTCCAGAGTTTTATTCAACTGAGTCGGCTCAGTAACCATCTGTGCCACCCCCTAGTCCTCTCCCAGAATCATTACCCTCCTTCCTTTCTTTGCTGGGCCCATTCTTCTCTCCTGCCTCCACTGTCTTACCCCCCTCACCCTCCCCTTTACGCCTATCCCTTTTCCCTTTACTACCCTACCACTGTTCCCCTCTTCTGCCGAACTGTTGCCCCCTGGACTTTCACTACACCCTTCTCCTCCTGCCCCCTCCCGGAGAGACCTTCCCTTATCATTTACCATAGAAGCCAGCACCATGAACCTATTATCTGACCCTGGACTTGTCAGGAAGCTATCCTGGAATGCTTCCAGGAGCACTTGCTCCCTTACACTCGAGGTGGCTGGGGTGCTTCAATCCACTCCTGGTAGATTGTAGTCCCCCACAAACACGTTGTTTCCCTTCCTGCAGACCCTCCTAATCTGTTCCGCTAACTCCCTGTCCAAGTCCTCTGCTTGAGATGTTGGACTGTACACCTCTCCCATCCTCAGTGTCCTACTTTTTTAATCCTGGAATTGCAGCCATAATGCCTCTGTTCTACCCTTCTCCCCCTCTTCCCTTGCACATCTTATCCCCTCCCTTATGTAAATAGCCACCCCCTGCCCTTCCCCTTGCCCCTATTTTTCCTGTATAGCCTATACCCCGGGATCATAAAATCCCAGTCTTGGTGTTCAGTGGCCCAAGTCTTCATGATGGCTGCAATGTCCACCATCCCCACTGCCAAGAGAGGCTGTAACTCAGCTGTTTTGTTCCCCAGGCTTCTTACATTTAGGGAGACAACCCCCCAAATAGAGCCCTTCTCTTCTTTAACCCATTTCACCCCATCCTTAACTTCCCCCTGAGAATCTACCCTGGTATCATCCCTGCTAGCTTCGGAGGTAATCTCATTTGGCTCCTCTCACCGGTGGCCCTGCATGTCTGCTACACACTTGCCTCCCCCACACCTAGTTTAAATCCTCCTTAGCTGCTATGTATTCCCCCAGCCCCTGTTTCCAATCCCCCATACCACCTTACTCAAGTGTAATGTGTCCTCTGCAAATAGGTCACTGTTGTCCCAGATGTTACCCCAGCCTCCCACTAGCCCATACCTTTTGGTTCAAAACCATGCTCCCAGCCAAGAGTTGAACTCCTCTATCCTTTCTTTCCTCGCCATGCTTGGTCTGGGTACTGGGAGCACTTCTGAGAAGGCCACTGATCTCCCTGCCTCCTCACACAACTTCCCCAGTTCCTTGAACCTCTCCATTACCAACTCAACTGTATTACCCCCCAAGTCATTTGTACCCAAGTGCACCAATACATGTGGTTTCTCCCATCCTCTCCTTGTGCACTTGAGAATAGTCTGTCCCTCCCTACCTGCTGTCAATCCAGGTACTGATGCCACCCATATTCAACTATGCCACTCCCCTTTATTTCCCCATCTGATCCCTTTAAGGATGGAGTCCCCTAGCACTAGGACTCTGCTCCCCTTCCGAAATGATGTGCCCCCCACCACTGCTTGCTGAAATATTACTACTGCTATGCCCACAGCTTTTACCTTAGTCCCACCCCTTCCTCTATTCCCCCACCCCCAATCCTCTCCCAGCATCATCACCTACTTCCCTTCCTTGCTGGGCCCATTCTTCCCTCCTGTCTCCGTTGCCTTACACCCCTCACCCTCCCCTTTACCCCATCCCTTTTTCCTTTACTACCCCTACCACTGTCCCCCTCTTCTGCCTGACTGCTGCCCCCTGGGCATTCACTACTCTCTTCTCCTCCTGCCCCCCTCTTGGAGATCCCATCCCTCATCATTCACCATAGAAGCCAGCACTGCAAACCTATTACCTGTCCCTGGACTTGTTAGTATCGCCACTGATTGTGCCGCTGAATTTATTAATTCTGTATTAGCACTCATTGTTATAAAGATGCCTGCTCATTGTGTTGCAGCACATTGTGGTAAGACCACCAAAATGGGCTTTTCCTTATTTACTTTTTCAAAGGATCCCCACTATAGGTTGCTGTGGGATTGTTTCATGAAAACAAAACATGCAGACTGGGTGGGTGCTGTGTTAATAATACTAGTATTTTATGTTCCGCTCATTTCTTATAGTCATGTTTTGATCCATCTATTTTGGCTATGTATTGAATGAAGCTGGTGCATGGTTTACATTTATTACCTGATGCCGTGCCCACATTCACTGCTAGAGGTGTAGTGATACTGCCATGCCAATAAAATGTCCCTCAGATGACTATGTGTAAGAAAACCCAGTCAAGAAGAGAAAATCTAGTGGTGCTTTCTGAAAGAGGTAACCATATGAGGTTTGTTTCTTATACTTTTGTTTATACATACTGTACATACTGCTACATTATTTGTCTGGACATGGCTAATCCACCATGTCGACAGTTCCCCATGTTTCCCTTCTGTTTTGCTGAGTCACTGCAGTTGATGGGAATTCCATATTTGTATGTCAGAAGGAAGTAGGTTCTCACCCACAGAGCAGAGTACAGCAATGTGCATTTATTTTGAGCTCATCGTATCCTCTGGGCACCTGCCACATCATCCATATTGTCAAGCAGAAACTGCGGCCTTGTGAGTGCCCCTGATAGTTCATGTCAACATTTCCCTGGTGTGCACTGGAATCTACCTCCACTGAGCACCCTTGCCATACATGTCATACTTATTCTTGTTGTCCAATGGTACCCCACACCCACTCACCCCTTGTCTTAAAGATGTAAATCATTTCCTTGATGTCCAGTTCCAACTGACACCGACACAAACAAACGTCCTGAATATGTCATTGATTTCCCTTCTGTCTGCTGTCATCCACCATCACCCATGCACCCGCTCCATTTATTTTATTTTATTTATTTGTTCTTGGATTACGAATACCTTTGAGCTGAGTCTCTTTTACAAAGGCTCCACGTCATTGGTACAGTTGAGACAAACATAAGCAAAGATAACAGTTTATAAAATAAAAAATAAAACACATACTCTTGTAGAGGAAAAAAGAACAATATGGTGAAACTTTGGGGTGGGGAAAGGGAAAGGAGGAGGGTGAAATCAAGGAGACTAAGTGGATGAGAGAAAAGGGGAAGTAGGTGGGGGGAACAGAGAGAGGAGAGGTGGAAGGCAGGTAAGACTAGAGGTAGTGCAGCCAGGTGGCATTTGTCATGGGCCAGCAGGGGAGGTGAAGATAGGAGAGGGGGGTGCTGGCAAAGTGCAGGAGTAGATGTGGATCCAAAAGGGCATCTTCAGCTATGGAACCAAAACACATGTTTAGCCACAAGAGTCACAAAGGTTGGAGGCAGTGAGTGTTAGGTGGAGCCGAGTCTTAAAAGTGCTGAGCGATAGTGAGGATGCGATGTCGCTGGGAAGACCGTTGTACCAACTAGCAGCCCGGTAAGCAAAGGATCTTTGGCCTTGTGTTGTGTGGCAATGCGGGATTTGCAGAAGCTGAGGTTTTGATCCCCTGGTATGGCAGGTGTGGATTCTTGGTTGTATGAGGGCACAGACTCCGGGGGGGCAAGGCCCAGCAAGATTTTCTTAGTAGTAATACAAGTTTGGTGTTTTATTTGATTGGCAAGATTCAACCATCCAGTCTGAGAATAGAGGCCACAGGTATGAGTTAGGTGTTGGGAGCCAGTGACAAGTCGACAGACCTTGTTGAGGGCGGTGGATACATGTTTGAGTGTGGTGGTTGTAGCAGAGCTGTAAATGATAATGCCATAATCAATGATGGATATGATGGAGCTCTGGACAGCGACAGCAAGGGCTTCAGGTGTCAGGTGTTTCCTATGATGGAATAGCAGGCCTAACCGGGAGTTAGCGGCTTTGGTGACATGATCGATGTGGGCAGTGTAGGAGAGGTGAGGGTCAAGGGTGATCCTGAGGTATTTAAAGTTTTTGACCTGTTCCAGTGCAGCACCTTGTCTGGTGATAATGGAGAGTTGGAAGTGCTTATGTTTATTATGGGAGCTGCTGAAGATCATGGCCTTGGTTTTTTTTTTTTGATTAAGGATCAGTTTGTGCTTTGTGAACCAATTCTCAACCGAGGAGAAGCTGAGTTGGAGATTTTCTTGCAATTTCTTCGGGTCCTGGTGTGTGGCAAGGATTACTGCATCATCGGCATACAGGGTGAAATGTTCAGTGCAGGAGTCCGGTACAGTGTTAAGGAACAGGCTGAAGAGTAGGGGGCCCAGTATTGAATCCTGGGGGACTACAAAGAGGACAGGTTTGGAACAGAGTGCACATCCCCAATTTTTTACATGCTGGGAGCGGTTTTCAAGATAGCTTTTGAACCAAGAGATTGAATCATTGGAGAGACCAGCAGTTATTAATTGGCTCAGCAGAAGGGAGTGGTGGACAGTACTGAAGGCTTTGGTCAGGTCGATGAAAATAGCACCAGTTAGTTGTCCATTGTCGAGACAGCTGTGAATGGAGCCAGTGAATTCGACTAAGGCAGAGGATGTACTATGACCTTATCTAAAGCCATGTTGCTGTTTACAGAGAATATTATAATTGTCCAGATGCTCGGTAAGTTGGTCCACTACTATACGTTCCAGTGCCTTCAATAGGGGAGGCAGAATGGAGATAGGACGGAGGTTAGCATGGTCAGTCTTATCACCACTTTTGTGAATCGGGGTAACAGTGGCCATTTTCCATTTGTCCAGGAATTGGCTAAGGGAAAAAGAGAGATTAAAGATCTTGGTGAGGGGCCCAAGTACCTCGTTAAGCGCTAGGGTCAGTAGCTTGAGGTCAAGTGTGTCATTGCCTGTTCTAGATTTGCTGATGGCTTTGGCAACGTAGTTTCGGAATTGATGTTTCTTTAGTGCTTTAAAGTAGAAAGGTGGGTGACAGGTGTGGGTGGAGGAGTTGGGGGCTGGGAAATGATGCATCTTGGAAGAAGTCAGAGGACAGAACACTGCTAAGGTCAGTGAAAGTGATGTTAAAAGTGTTCAAAATAGTTTTAGGATCGAGTGTAGTGTGCCCATTTATGTTGAGTATGTTTGGCGAAGATTTTAACTGCTTCCCAGTGACATCTTTAATGATTTTCCAGAAATCCCTCCCATTTCCCCTGGAGTTAGTGAGGGCATTTTTGTAGTAGTCAGATTTCTGTTGCCGAATGGATTTGGTGCAGTCGTTCCATGCCTGTTTATAATTCTGGATGTTGAGCTGCTTAACAGAGTTTCTAGCCAGTTCCCAGAGGTGGTCCCTGGATTTAAGTTTTTTTTAGGAGATCTCCTGACAGCCAAAGGTTACCGAGTGATTTAACTTTATGCTTTTTGAGGGGGGCAAATTTATTACAGGATTCATTGAAAATGTGAATAAATTGCTCCAGTGCAGTATTAGTATATGTTGCCTTAAAGATGGGGGACCAGTCCTGCAGACAGAGGTGCGATTTGAGGTGGGGTAGCTGACCACGGGGTAGGACTCTGCTGGTGATGATTTTTGGAGGGTCTTATAGAATTTGTTTGACCTGGTACAGCTGATGGGAGAGTGGTCACTGAGTGAGTCAGGGAAGACTGAGGTTTTCGTGATCCAAGAGGGGTGGTTGGTTAGGATCCAGTCTAGTAGGGTGCCGGTCCCAGTTCTGTAGTTCTTTCTGGTTGCATAGACAACCATTTGAGTCAGATTAGCTGATATAACGGAGTCCTTAAATTACCCACCTTCAGCTGAGAGCCAATTAATGTTAAAGTCACCAAGAAGGATGATTTCGGAGTCCAATGGGTGGGATTTGACAAAGTCAAGGACAGTGGTTAGACCAGGTCCCTGTTCCTTAGTAGCTATGTAAACAGTGACAACTGTGAGGGCCTTATTGTGGGTGCCTAATAGGAGTCTGATGGGAAGAATCTGAGTAGGTGATGCTGGAAGATTGGAATCAATGGGGTGTCCTCGGAAAGTGTCTTTCACATATAAGGCACACCCTCCACCTCTTTTGGACTTACGATCAACCCGGATCTGTATAGCCACTGTATCCCAATTGCCCTGTGCTACCACCACCATCAACACCCTATGTAGGCTGAGAAACAGATTGGTGAACATTGTATGTCCACTAGACACCCACTCATTCTGACTGTACCATGAACATTGACCATGCATAACTCCCACCTACCAGGATTTGTGTTTTCCAGCATTGAATCATGATATGGTAAAGTACACAGAACTCCACTCACCTACTCTGTTGGTCACAGTATGATCTGTATTGTGCATGTTTGCAGTTCTCTGTGTAGTGGTGCATGCACACTGCATCTCATATGTATGCTGAGCAACAGCTGACAGGAGGGTTGAGATGGAACTTGTATCAGAATGTGGTGCAAGGACACTGACATGATGCTAAGGGGGTGTTGCACAGTGGATCTTTGTGGTGAGGTTTCAGCATGTGGGTTGCTGCTCGTGCAACAATAGTCAGCCATCCATTTGTTGACATGCATTCTGCTGCTGGGTCTGGGTTACCACTGGACAAAACTGATATGGTTATGTGCATGGAATGTGTATGTGCCTCTAGATGGGTGCCTCTAAACACTTCTGAAAAGATTACCTGACAAGTAATGGGTTAACAGATATTAGTGACTGCCGCTACACATCACAAAAAGATGGTCAGTGTCTACTGTACATGACTAAAGGTCAAGTGGAAAACATGCAGCCCTGTCACTTTGATGGGATGAGCAAGTGTGGGCATGCTGTTCTTGTGTAGATGGAGCAGCAGCATTGAGCTTGTGGCACTTGTTTAGCGAACAGGTTAGTAGATATGTACTGAGGTGGTAAATAGCAGTACTGTGTGTGATTCATTTACTGCCTATGTGAACTGGTGAATTTCGACCCCACCACAAACAATGGCTCTGCGGACTGTTGTCACATGTAACTGTCACCAGCACAACCAGGCGCACACAGGCCATATATCTGCTGTACAGATTTGCCTCACCCTGCCTGTCTGTGGGCAGCCTTGGGCCCACTTTGTCACTTTGTATCCATGTACTACTGTATAACCTGTTCTCATGCAAATGGTTTAATATTACCGGTTGGGGATCAGGTTGGGGGAGCAGGGTGGTGAGTTTGGTACCTGACAGGGAATGGGTCCACTAGACCAGTAGGGATATATTTTTACAATTTATGGGAGATGGATCAGGGATGGGGAGGGACCACTTGACTACAAGGGAAGTTTATAATAAAACAATACCAGGATGGTGGTGGGGGAATGGGGAATGGGGTGGGACCACTACACTACCACAGAATATTTTTCTCAATACTAGGAGGGTGATGGCAATTGGAGAGAAGGGTGAGATCACTAGACTACCAGGTAATATTTTTCTGAATACCAGGAGTGTGATCGGTGATTGGGAGGTGGGGTGGGACCACTAGACTACCATGGCATATTTTTAGAAATAAGGGGATGGAGATCCGACATCGGGGAAGGGAGATGGGACCACTAGACTACTACGGAATATTTCTGCAATAAAGGGATGATCAGACTTCAGGAGAAGGGGGAGGAACCACAAGACTACCAGGGTATTGGCAAGTTGTGGGACATGTGCTTGAATGTATTTCAATGCGATTTTTAACTTTGGTGTAAAACTTTGTCATGTTGAAGGATTTTGCCACCAAATTTTCAACATATCCATTTTTAAACTCCTCCTCATGAATGATGTTGGTGTCATTTCACAAATCCTGCCCAAAAGGTGGTTTTTTGGTTGGTTGGTGAAAAGCTCTTTTGGGCCTGATTTCAAAATTTTCACCATACTTGCTCATGAGGTGAGGTAATAAGAAGGGTATGCTGAAAATTTGCGGTTAAAATATGTTAAAATGGCAAAGTTGTGTGTATCTGCTGACATTTTGCTATGCTCAAACCTAACTCTTGTCATTTTCAATATTTTCACCCAAATTTTCATCATAGCCATTTCTTTACATCACCTGATGAATGTGACAGCTGTCAGTTTTCAGTTCCTGGCAAAAATGTGTTTTGTCACCTGTGGCATGGAATGATGAGGTGGTACAAGACTATATTCTGGAGGACATTTGAAAATTCTCAGCCCAGCATTCATGAGGTGGGGTAATAACATGGCTATGCTGACAGTTTAGTTGCTCTTTTGGCTGAAATGCTTGCATAGCAACATACATATATGCATCTATGTAGTGCACTCCCATATGCAAAGAAGACTACAATCATACTTTCTCAAAAAGTAAGGACATTCTTGGCAAAAAACATTGTTTTTTTGAAGTTAAACAATTTTATTGTTTGAATAAAAGAAAGGTGCATACATATAAGTACACATACATCAGATATAACCTTGAATTATGGAGTAGTTGGCATACAATTCATAGTGATCAGGATATCATTATCAAGACAACATTTCATAAAATGACACATCCCAAAGTTAGATAAAAAACAGCCAGCATGCTGTTGTGTTAAATTAACCTCTTATTTTATATTTATTATCTCCTTATCATTATGACTTATCTCATCAAAAAATATTTTTTTTTCTATTTTAGTAGGCAATCTGCATTTGTATGTCGTCATTATGGGTGAACACCTCTTTGTTGCATCATGGCTGTTTACCTGTAATTCATTTTTATGTGCATATATTTAGCTATGCTGGTCTTACTATGATGTTGATCAACAATGATAAGATAAATTGTGTCTTAAAGGTGTTCAGGATATCCACTGTAAGTAACACCTGTCAGAGGCCAAAGGCCAGACAATGAACCATCCAAACATCTAACAATCTGTTAATAAGTAATACAAACTATTTACAGTTTATGCAAGTGGTTAAGTGAGAGGCTGTAAGCCTCCTACTGTGACTATTGTAGCTATGGTGTGTGGCCTTTATAAGAATGTTATTGTGAATGAGGTATGCAGGGGGGGGTCAATGGTTGACCTTGTGTTCTATATTTTGCAGGTGAAGCTGTGGATTGTGTGTGGATTATGGCTAGCCTATGCCTTTTCTTTGTTGTTTAACAGCTGAATTCCAGTTGGATGGGACTGAGGGATGTTTGTGTTGTATATATTGGAAAAAGGGAGCCCAGGTCTTATCAAATTTAACTAGGGTGTCTGAGGAGATGTGGGACATCCTCTCATTTTGCTAGTGTAGTAACGTTATCAAGTAATTCTTTACGGGTAGGAATCATTGTCGATCTCCATTTACATACTATGAGTCATTTGACTTGTACACCAACAAGGATCAGGAAATTCCACTGACTTTTTGAGAGATGGAGGTCTGCAATAAAGGCTTTTGAGCCTAATATATATAAGTCTGCCTCGAGTGGAAGCTTTGAATTTAGCATTTGTTGTAATAAATTGTGGGCTCAATTCCAAAGTTCCACAATCTTAGGACAAGTCCATAAAATGTGAAAAAGATCTCCATGTGGTTCACCACATCTCCAGCATTTATCTGAATTTATTAGGTTCACTGAGAATAAGGCTACTGGTGTTCTATACCACCAGTGTAGTATTTTATTTTGGATCAGCTTACTAAGGGTGTCTCTAACGGGTTTATGTGCAGCCGTCCAGTAGGAGTCCCAGTCAGTCTCTGATATGTCTCTACCTAAAGCTAACTCCCATTTTCTATTTGCTGTTTCGGTTTGAGTAGGAATGTTATCTTGTATAATTGAATATATAAGACTTGATCTACCTTTTGTTTTTGTTAGTAATATAGGGAGTGGGGTGGGCATGTTTTTTAGATGTTCTTTTTAATCAAGGAAGTTGGAAAGATGGTCTAGAAAGTGGAAGCTGAGGTTCTATGCAGGCAAATGGAAGGTACTGCACCTGGGATCCAGAAACCCGGACAAAGTGTACACCCTTGGGGAGGAAATGCTACAAGTCTTGATGGCTAAGAGTGACCTGGGGGTGGTGGTGGATGTCAAGATGAACAACTCAGAGACTTGAAGGAGGGCAGCAGCCAAGGCCAACAGGATGCTGGGATGCATCACTAGGGGGATCACCTCCAGAAGGAAGGAAGTGATACTCCCTCTTTATAACTGCTTGGTGAGGCCACACCTTGAGTACTGCATGCAGTTTTGGAGGTCACACTAAAAGAGGGACATTAAACTCCTGGAGAGGGTCCAGAGGAGGGCAACCAAAATGATTTAGGGCTTGAGGGACAGGACCTATGGGGAGAGGCTCGAAGAGCTAAATATGTACACATTGGAAGAGAGAAGGGACTGGCGGGACATGATAGAGGTCTTCAGGTACATGAAGGGGGTAAATAGGGGAGGAGCAGTCAGGGTGCTTCGAAGGAAGGAGGAGGGGGCAACTAGAGGACATGGGTGGAAGCTGGAGGGGGGAAGATTCAGGGTAGAAAGGAGGAGGTGCTACTTCACTGAGAGGGTGGTAGAGCCATGGAATGTGCTGCCCAGGGGGCTGGTGGAGGCAGAGACAGTGGAGGGGTTCAAGAAGGGGTGGGACAGGTACAGGGAAAGGGTTCTGGAAGCAAAATCCAGTCAGCGAGAATATCCAGAACTGGGAAGGGAGAAGCCAGAGAAGGCAAGGGGGACAGCAAGGTCAGCTCCCAGAGTGGTGACTGACCAAATGAGCAGACACAAAAGACTGTTAGGACTATTCTTCTGGCATTTTAGTATGTTAGTAAGTTGTGGAATTTCTGATCTGTAGAAACCACCAGAAATCTTCTTTTGGTAATTAATATCTTTTGTGTAAAACTTGAAAGGAGTCTATATCTGATGAGCCTGGTAATAGTAAGTCTTTCACTGTATTGATCCATTTTTTCTCCAGGATTTCCAGTGTATTGTCATACCCTCTATCTTGATGTTATTTGCACCCCATAGTGGATTATAAATGGGGTGTTCAAGGTCTGTTTTAATTATCTTCTCTAGTTTTTTCCAGGTGGTTATGGATGAGTTTATAGCTGCTAAAGAAGTGTGGGGTTTGAGGTGAGTCCCATAAATGTATGTAGAAGGCTGAAAGCCTTTATTACAGTTGATTCTATTACGGACCATAGTGGTGGACATGTTTTGAATACTTCTAACCATCTCAATGTTTGAGTGGCTCTAAATGCCAGGTAGTATCCCTTTATCCAGGGTAGTCCCTATCCTCCTCTTGTCCAGTGCGCCCTAAGTTTTTTTCTGCTGAATCTAGGCAGCTTCCCCTCCTAGATTTAGCTTCCCAGCAGTTTGTGTATCCTAGTGAACCATGAGTCAGATATAATCATAGGTATATGAGAGATTAAATATAAGATCTTGGGTGCGATAATCATTTTTTGTGTTTCTATTTTCCCCACTAGGGAGAGTTTCAGAGGTTTCCATCTTTCTAGATCTGTTTTGATCTTAGTAATAAGTGGTTCTAGGTTGCTGTCTATGAATTTTGTTAATTTAGCTGGGATTTTAATTCCTAGATATATTATGTGGTCCTTTGCCCATCTCAGGTTTAGGGCCATAAAGTGAGATTCTAGGTGTGATTTGTTGAGTGGTAAAACTTCGGTTTTACTTTGATTTATTTTTAGTTCTGATAGGCTGGATAATTTTTCAAGCAGTTGGAGTAGTGGCTGCACCGATTTGTGAGCATCTTGCCAGGTGACTAGGAGATCATCTGCATATAGTAGTGCTTTGATATCGGTATCCCCTGTCCTGCCCCATTATGCTCTGGTGTTTCCTAATGGCATCTACTAAAGGTTCTATGGCTAGGATAAAAAGGAGTGACAATAGTGGGCACTCTTGGTGAGTTCCTCTCCCTAGGGAGAAAGATGTTGATAAAGTGTTGTTTGTTAGGATACGATCCTTGGGGTTGGCATGAATAGCTCTGATCATATTGATCAAATTTTCTTTAAAACCGATTGTTTGCAATACTGTGACTAGATAGTGCCATTCTACAGAGTCAAAGGCTTATTTGAAGTCTATAGCAAGTGCAGCAGCTGGAGTGGGAGAGGAGGTTGATAGTTGTATTACGTCTAGTAGGGTTCTCATTTGATCAGAGCTATATCTTCCTTTGATGAACCCCACCTGTGAGGGGTGTACTAGGGAGGGAATGTGTTTTTCTAGTCTAGTCACAAGTATCTTAGTACAAATTTTGCAGTCCACTGTTATAAGTGATATGGGCCTATTGCTAGCAGGCAATTCTTTGTCTTTCCCAGGTTTGGGAAAAATTATTATGGTTGCTTCACTCACTGTAGGGGGAAAAGTACCTGTTTCTTGTATTTCTAGAAAGAGTCTCTGCGTGATTGGTGAGATTGTTTGAGTTAGAATTTGGTAAAATTCTGTTGGTAGTCCATCTCCCCCTGGTGTTTTTTTTTTCTTTTTTAGTGACATAATGACATTTTTATTTCTTCTCTTGTGAAGTTTTGGTCTATGGCTGTGGCTTGAGCTTGGGTTATTTTTGGAAGGTTTAGCTTTGCTCGAAATGCTGTAAGGGTCTCTGGAGAATTGTTTACAGATGAGGTGTATAGTTGAGCACAGAACTCTTTTATCAGGTAATTTATTTCTTTTTCTGAGGTGAGTGTATTGCCGCTTACATCTCTAAGGGAATTTATGTGTCTTTTGGTCTGCTGTTTTTTTAGTCTACAAGCTAATAGCTTTCCACATTTTTTGCCACTTTCCCAGTATTTGTGTTTAAGATGTATAATCACCAATTCTGCTTTCCTTGCTGTCAGAGAGTAAATTTTATTTATTATTTTTAACATTTCTTTGTATATAGTGGATTTTGGTGAGGCCTTTAGGTTTGATTTATATTGTAGCTCTAAGGCACTCAGTTTGTTTTCTTTATCTTTTAGTTCTTGGTCTCTCTTCTTGCATCTGAATGCTATGAAGGAGATTATGTTCCCTTTCATGATGGCTTTGAATGCTTCCCATAGGGTAGCCATTGATACGTCTCCTGTGTCATTTACTTTAAAGAAATCTACAACAGTTCTACTGAGCCAAGACTGAATTCTGGAATCTGGATCCATTATAAGTAAGGGATCCATCCTCCAGTTAGTTGATTTGCGGATAACTGTTCTGAGTAGTAGATTTAGTTGAAGCAGGGCATGGTCTGATATGATGAGAGGTTTGATGGATGATGCAGTGATCATATTAGTGATTTTTTGGGAGGTGAGGCACATATCAATCCTGCTATGTGTTCTGTGCCTGAATGAGTGGCATGTATAATCCCTAACCCCTGGGTTCAGTACCCTCCAAGCGTCTGTGAGTGCAGTGTCTGTCATCCATAGTTTGACTGCTCTAGCGGCCTTGGCATGGGGTTCCCTGGTGCTTTTACTCTGGTCCACCTCCACCTCTAATACCAAATTAAAGTCACCCCCTAGCAGAAGTGGGTCATTTTTATCAGGGGGGTGTGGATAACACTCATGGAGTGAGCAGCTTCTTCATGTCAGTTCTCTGTCTCCTTCCCTCATCTGCCAAAATCCTCTAAACTGAAAAGAAGGATCGCAATACTGGGCTAATATCTCTTTAGAGGGGTGTATTCTGAACATTAATATTGCTTCAGTCCACAGAAAAAAGGATCGGATAAATTAAATTCAGCACCCAAAGTCAGCTAAGTCAGCGAAGACAATGCGCTACTACAGACCTCATGGCAGCATTCACCATGGAGCCTATTATACTAGCTATCTCGATCAATAGGATAGAGACAGTGTTCCTTCAACTTTTATCAGAACTACAGGACATCAAAGTCCAAAATGGAATAAACACTGAAAAAATTAAAAGCCTGGAGGAGAAGTCAATAATTGTAGCAAAAAAAGTAGAATCAAACACTGCCAAGAAAATTTGGGCAGACTTTGGCAACAAGACAGCCTGATTCGCACCCTGATTGACAAAATTGATGACCTTGAACATAGAGGTAGGAGGAACAATGTAAGATTTATTGGTTTCCCCGAAGAAGCAGAGCTGGGGGACTGCACCACCTTCCTATCCTGCATACTACCCCAGGTATTAAAACTACCAGGAGATCCCAGCTTTAACATTGAGAGGGCCCATCAATCCCTGGCCCCCTTTCTAAAATTAGGTGAATGCCAGAGACTGATTCTGGCAAAGTTTCTGCACTTTCTGATAAAAGAAAATATACTGAAAAGGGCCAGAGAACTCAAATAACTTAATTTTCAGGGGCATCCAATAATGATCTTTCCAGACTACTCAAGAGATCTGAATAAATGCAGAAAGGAGTTTACCCCAGTAAGACATGCATTACATAACCTAAGGATACCTTTCACCCTCCAGTATCCTGCACAGCTAAAAATCTCTGTAAATGGAAAGGCTATGATGTTCAGCACACCAGCTTCAGCCATTGACTTCATAAATAAAACTTGGAGTAGCTCACCGAAAAGATCAAACCCCAGAATCAGACTAAAAGAAGGAGAGGAGTCCCCTGCTGCAAATATTCAAACACAGAGTCCTATCATTACCCCTCAAAATCCATTGGGGGTTCCCTGAGAACAACATCCAAAAAGCAGAAGGAAACAGAGGAAAAGAAACTTGTTTGATAAACACAGCACTGTGGAGGGCACAAAGAGCAGCTGATAGACCATAACATCAATTAATGTTCTGCGCCAGGGATGGAATCAGAAGAGGAGCGGGAGGGGGAAATTGATAAAGCATTCCCTTTAAAAAACAGTTACGTAATTGTATCCTACTTAAAAGCTGACAGCTGCAGTCTAATAAAGAGATCCACTCTGCATCTGAGAAAGAGTCACTAAAATTTGATCCAATACTGCCATGAATCATCAGAACAACAGCACAACCCAACTCTGTCACCCAAAATGAAGCTATGCTAAAAATCATCGAACTGCCGGCAGCCAATACACCAGCTCTTCAACTGGATGCCGAGGCCACATTTAAACAAGTCTGCAAACCACTCCCGAATCCTGAAGGAGCTCTGTGTAGCTCAGCAACCACAGAGAAGACTTGACTTGACTTCCTAATAACAATGCAAAAGCTCCTGCTTCATCATGCTGAGTAAGCTATAGTTTGCTTATTTTTCTTGCTATAATTGATGGATCTCAGAGTAACCACAGAGCAACTGCAATTGGCTATTCAAGCCAATGATACCTCATTTTTTTTATCTTTCTGGTGGTTTAGGTTGCAGCTCTGCATGTTACTCAATAGTCCACCTAGTTCCGAATCCATTGAGGTATTGCCAGCAACTTAATTTTTTTAAGCATGAAAGTGGATTTGCTGTAATGAAGAAAATAACACGGTATATATCACAACCTGCTGATATATTTAGATTACTAGAAATGCCTTATTCAAATGATCTCACTGTAACCACAGAGCAACTGAGAACTGATTAGCATAATGACATCTCATGCATTCTATAATCAGAGTTTGGGTTCTTGTAGTTCTGTGCACAACTGCAGAGATCCATCATTCTGTACTTCAAAATTTATCTGCTGGGTTGGTTTAACTAATGAAGATCTTAAGAACTACTGATTAGATATCATACAATAATGTTTTTCTAGGTTGCCTTTTTTTTTATAAGGGAAAATTTCAGTAAAAGAGTTATGCAACATTACCCAATTGTTCTGCTCAGCCATCTATAACAAATTTATACCATATTACTTTACAACATGTCCTCTTAAAAAAAAATATTGTATAACTCTAAGGGCTATTCCTGGGATGGTCACAAAATTTTGCAAGCAAATATAAACCCTGATTTTGCTTTGCTTTAAAGGCTGTTGGTGTAACAATTCAGATAGATGTTGGCTCTCTGTTCTGTGATTGCTGCACAGTGCTGGTGCTCAAACAACTTTCTGGTGGCTGCTTCAAGGAGACACCTCATCTGCTTGATTATATGATACCCTTGTAGTGAACTATATAGTAAAAAAAGATATTTCTGTAAAGGGACCATTTACATCTACTATACCATCTAACACAAAGCTGAAAAAAGGGGGACTGGTGAATGCTATTTGCTTCTACGGGGGGCAATTGCTTGCTAAAACATGTTTTTTTTACTTTCATACGTGTTTAAAGTATAAGATACTGGGTGTGTTACTGGCATAAATATTTTGCAAATCCCTGCCTATCTGAAGAACTTCATAGACTCAAATACAAGACATGAACAGTCTTGATTATTCTTGGTACAACAGAAAGAAGGGTGAGGGGAAGGGGAAGGGGAATGGGAATAAGTATATGGTTTATGACTCAATTGGCTAATTCTGCTTTATCTTTTCTCTGGTAAATGTAAGCTAATTACACAAGAAGTACAAGTAACAGTGAAAGATAAAGGTTATACAATTATAACAGCATAAAAACATTTAAAGTTTAATAAAAAAATAAACAGGAATTCCTCACTACCCTAGTACTTCTCACATTGTACCATTTTCGGAATAAACATATGAATAATAAACACAGGATGGTGCTATCGGTGTGGACACAGACCTCTGTCACCCTAGTGCAATCGATATGTTACACAAAAAAGGGTATGATTCTACACTGGGGGGAGGGGTGTAGTATCCCTACACATTCAGCCCTTTTCATTCCTTTAATGGCACCATGATACTGAAATTTATTGAGGAATGCAAATGGGATACCAAACTGCTTTTTGCTCTAAATGCATTTCCATTTTTACTAGGAATTTCCACCCAAATATCAAGTATAATTCCTATACATAGGTATCCACACTTTAGTGATATACTTCTCTAATGACACACCATTGTGATATGATGTTGACGCGATGCTATGATGTTTGAAAGTTTTCACTGATTTTACAATATTTGTTATTGAACTTTGGCTTAGGCAGGTATCATTGTCAATATTTGTCTCTGTGTTTTTCTGTGGCCATAAAAGTATGGGGACAAATAAAATTAAAAGACAAGATAGCTTAGGCTGAATTATTCATCAAGGGTGGTGGGGGGGTAGAGAGTTGCCCTTTGATCCAAAGCTTACCCAGAACAACTGTTGAACAGAGACTAGAACTGACAGGGAACCAATTATAGATGACGGGGTGTGTCATTGGGGTTGTGAGCTCTAAATGTCACCCCATTCCATGTGTAATCATATTGACAAGGGATAGCAAAAAACAATGGGGTGAAATTTAGGCCTCACAACCCCAATGACACACCCTGTCATCTGTCAATCTTGGGATGATTGGTGGGTCCAGGGGGAGCGGCAACCCTAAAGATTTTTCATTTCCTGATTTTTTGTGCTTTATCCCTAAATGATGCATTAACACAGTTTTTTTGCATGAATATGAAATGTATTGCTTACTCATGAGAGTGGCATAACTGAGCAGCTGTTTACATCTCAGACACATAAGCAGTGACACTATCTCCATGGCAGTAACATTAGGCACCCTATAAATCTGAATGCAGTACCATAATGCAAAACACTATAAGCAAAATGTAAAGCACGTGACACAATATTCCCACAGAAAATTAATTTGGCAACACCCAAATACCATAATTGACATCTACAGGACATGCTGTCAAGACCCTCCAGATTTCAATGTAAAAGACCAAACCATGTCTGAGATATAACATTTTAAAGTTTGAGATTTTCATTCATCAGAGTGCCAGAGATCCACACCTGTTGACATTTAATAGACACAGTGACTGAAAGCTACATTCATGACACTAAGGCTAGGTATCCTATCAGTTTCAAGCCACCACCACAATACAAAACACTGTCCACAGAACGTAAACTGCGCCATGCAATATCTCCACAAAATATAAATTTTCTGACACTGTAATTAACATCTACAGGACATGCTGTAAATACCCTCCAAATTTCAAGTAAAAAGATGAAACCATTTCTGAGATATGTAATGTTAAAGATTAGTAGATTGGCCTATCTAATGCATTATAAAATCTGGCCATCTTGTCCCTATCCCGCAATCAAAGATGACGATCAAAGAATCTCACAATCAAAGAATTTGCAGGCTCGCGATTAAAGAATAAAAAATGTTAAAAATCACAATTTTTACAGAAATGTGGTAAACCACCACCATGGTTAAACAGAACAACGCTCACTGAGCAGAACCCACCCTACTTTGTCTTCCTAGGACACCCCTGGGCTGAGAAATTAGATTTTTTAATTCTGCCATCTCATCCCTTGCTCGCAATGCACGATCACGATCAAAGAATCTCATGATCAAAGAATTTGCAGGCTTGCGATCAAAGATTTGGCTGGCTCGTGAACAAAGAATAATAAATGCTGAAAATAAATTTTTTTAGAAAATGCGGTAAACCACCACCATGATTCGACAGAACAAAGCCCCCTGAGCAGAACCCACCCTCATTTGTCTTCCTAGGGCACCCCTGGGCTGAGAAATTAGATTTTTATATTCTGCCATCTTGTCCCTCGCTCACGATGCACGATCGTGATCAAAGAATTTGCAGGCTCGCAATCAAAGAAATTGCACGCTCGTGATTAAAGAATAAAACATGGTGCAATGCAATTGTTTTACAGATTTACATGCTTTGATAGAACAAAGTCCCCTGAACAAAACCCACCCTCATTTGTGTCCCTAGGCCATACCTGAGATGAGAAAATTGCGTTTTTACCTTGTGATGCAAGATCACAATCAAAGAATCTCGTGATCAAAGAATTTGCAGGCTCGTGATCAAAGATCATTAGCAAGCCGCGATCAAAGATTTTAAAACATTATAACTCTATTTTTAGACCATTTTATGTCAAACGAAAGGCATAGGTCGATAGATCAGAGCCTCCTGAGTAAAACCCATCCAATGACCCCTGAGCCGAGATATTTGATTTTTTACGATCAGAAATGGAAAAACAAGACAGCGGAACTCACGATCAAAGACTTCTCAGGGACAAAGATTCTTTGACTGCGAGGCTGCAAATTCTTTGCTCACCAGGTGGAACGAGATGGCCCAAACCCCGTTCTTTGTTCTCAAAGTAACCATATAAATTTTCCCATTGATTTATAATGGGAGCTTAAAAGTTGCATAACTTTTGGATTGCCGTTTCACCTGGCTGGAGGTGTGAGCAGGGGGAGCGGTGATTGCTGCTGAGGGGGCGGGGACAGTGCTGTTTAAATCAAAGTGCCGCTCGCAAGTGCGAGCTTGTGAGTGTGCGCGAGCACCACTCGGTGTTGAAAATTTCTGTTTGGAATTGGAGGAGGGAAACGGGTTGGTCCATGGTATGGTTTTAATGACGTGTAAAATATAATAGTTTGTGATAGGTATGTTTTATTTGTATACTATTACAGTTTAAATTTGTCCTGTATTAAATGATTTAGTTATGTATTAGTTTACTTGGTTAAGTAGGATAGTTATTTATTTTGGTGCTATTTAAGTGTGTTTATTAATAGTTTTGTGCCTATCGCTTGAAATGTGTAGGGGGTATACGGGAGGATTTACGGGGGTTAGGATTACCTACGGGAGCTCACAGCTACATGCTTTACATCCCTTTATCCCTCTCCCAGTGTCTGATATTACTATTAGACGCTGTCGGGAAGTGGGGATTGTAAAGGGTCGTGCTGCCTGTTGGCAGTGGGGCGACCTGGGTTTGGATGATGGTAGGATAGAGGTTGTTAGGTCCAGGAGGTACCCTGGGTTATGTTGGGCATCTGGGAGAGGCCAGACATGGTTGGTGCCCATTCCCAGGGAGTCCACCAGACCGAGTGGTCAGGTAACCCGAGGGGCTGCATCACCCTCCAGTCCTCTGACGGCAGTGCTGTGCAATGCCAGGTCGATCAGAAACAAGACGGCAATTATTGCCACCTTAATTTCATCAGTTGATCTGGCTTGCATCATGGAGACCTGGGTGGGAGATGATGCTGGCCCCATTTTTGAGGCTGCAGTCCCCCCGGGGTATACCATGGTGCACTGCCCCAGAGTGAACTGCAGGGGTGGTGGTGTAGCTATCTGTTTTAGATCTAGCCTGATCTTCACCGTGCACCCAGTGGAACTCCAAGTTCTTTTGAGTGTGTGGCTGTTCGTGGAGGATTCGGTGCAGGCTGCAGGATCCTCCTCATCTATCGCCCTTCTGGCCCGATGGGGGGTTTCCCTGCAGGAGTTTGCCGAGTTTGCTGCCAGCAAAACATTGGGTTCCCCGAGATGTGTTTTTCTGGGGGATATCAATGTTTGGGCTGATGATAGAGATCAAAGATGCAGTAATGATTTTTTGCACAGCATGTCTTTGTTGGGACTGATGCAGTTCGTTGCTGCACCAACACATCGGGATGGCCACATACTGGACTTGGTGTTCTCACTGGGGCTTGAGATTACTGATCTCGGGATTGATCGGGTATCTTGGTCCGATCATTGCAAGGTGAAGTTCACGCTCGGGGCTCCCGCCATAAGCCCTTCCCCTGCAGAGATGATTTGCTGCTGCCCTTTATGGGATCTTACCCCTGAGGGTTTTTTGGCGGCAGTGGAATTGTCTAGTGTGGGTGCTGCATGCGTCGGAGGTGTTGATGTCGGGGTTGACACCTATAACAGTGTGTTATCTGACACCATCAACTCCCTCGCACCTGTCCGAGTGTGACCCAGAACTTCGTACCTGAGGTCCCCATGGTTTGATGGAGACCTCAGGGAGATGAAGAAGATGGGTCGGAGATTAGAGCGCTGCTGGAGGAAGTGCCACCTGGAGACAGACAAACTTGTCCTGCGTGCACATTATTGTGCATATCAGGAGGCAATCAACCGTAAGAAGGCAGTGTTCCTGTCTAGGGAGATTGCTGCCAGGAAAAACTGACCAGCCTCACTCTTCCGGACTGTAGATAGACTTCTCCATCCCATCTGTTTGCAGCCTGGGAGGGTTTCTTCTAATGAAGATTGTGAGGAGTTTGCTCGTTTTTTTCTTGGACAGGGTGTCCTTGATACGGCAGGAGGTTTCTTCAGCCAGCAATGCCATAGCTGACAGTGGTCACCAGATGTGTTCTGAATGCACTCCGCCTAGTTGGTGGAAGTTTAGACCAGTGGAGGTTTGTGAGGTTACCGAGGTGGCAGTCAATTTGAAGCATACCTTTTGTGAGCTGGACCCAGTGCCAACGCGTTTCTTAATGAGATGTGTTGACTCTGTTGGCCCGGTGTTTGCCTTGATTGTATGGTGCTCCTTGCTTCAGGGAGTCTTTCCAGATGCCTTGAAGGAGGCTCTGGTGAGACCCCTTTTAAAGAAATCTTCCTTGGACCAGGAGCTCAAGGCAAATTACTGTCCTATCTCCAATCTCCCATTTTTGGGGAAGATTGTTGAGAAGATGGTATCGCTTCAATTGGAAGAACACCTTGTGACTAATAAGTTGTACGATCCCTTCCAGTCAGCTTTTCAGGCTAGTCACAGCACGGAAACTGTGCTTATTCGGGTGCAGAATTTTCTCCTCAGGGCGAGAGATCGGGGGGATAGGACAATTCTTGTTCTCCTTGATCTCTCCTCAGCATTTGACACTGTGGACCATTGTGTGTTGCTTGTCCACCTTAGGGAGCTGTGTGGACTCACCGGTACTGTCATCAACTGGTTTGAGTCCTTTCTTACCAACAGGAAGCAACGGGTTCTGATGGGAAATTTCTCATCTACACCCTGTCTCCTTTTTTGTGGAGTCCCTCAGGGTTCGGTACTGGCCCCAATGTTGCCTGCAGTGTACATGCTGCCCCTGGAAGTACTTAGGAAGTATGGTCTGAGTTTTCATTGCTATGCTGATGATACTCAGCTATATCTGTCCTTTGCCCCAGGAACATCCAACGCAGTGGATGTGTTAAATATCTGTCTGGCCAAGATTAACGACGGGATGGCCTCCAGCTAGTTGCAACTGAACCTTGACAAGACTGAGGTATTGGTAGTGGAGTCGAACAGAGTTTGTGATAGGATGGCCTCTGACTCTGCAACTGGACTTGTTCTGGGAGCTGCGTCATTGAAGGCCTCCTCTTGGGTGCGAAATCTTGGAGTGTTTCTGGACAGAAATTTGACCATGGATGCTCAAATATCTTCCATGGTCCACACCTGTTTTTTCCATCTCAGAAACATTGCCAGGATTAAGCCCCTTGTTCCGCCTCTGGACCTCCCTACCTTGATACATGCCTTAGTCAAATCTAGGCTGGACTGCTGTAATGCGCTCTATCTCGGGGTCTCTGGGGGTTCTCTCCATAGACTGCAGCTGGTGCAAAATGCTGCTGCCCAGCTTTTGACTGGGCAAAATAAATTTTGTCATATTACACCTGTATTGCGTGAATTGCACTGGCTGCCTGTCAGGTGGAAAATCCTCTTTAAGGTGGGTCTTCTCACCTACAAGGCCCTACACAGGCAAGGCCCTGGTTACCTGTCAGTTCTCCTGGTACATACTCCCTCTATCCGCCCTCTCTGATCCTCTAGTGGTGGCTTCCTGACTGTCCCTAGAGTGAGGTTAAAGTCAGCGGGTGACCAAGCTTTTAGTGTTGCAGCCCCCACTCTATGGAATTCATTACCAACTTTGGTCAGGGAGGCCCCTACTGTAGCCACTTTTAAAGTCCGCCTGAAGACACTCCTATTTTTGCAAGCATTTGGTGCTTAGAGTCGATTATTTATAGGATGTTTTATTATATCATTCTTAAATGTTTATGTTTTGCATGTAAATGTCATATAAACTTGTACGGTGCCCAGAGCCTCTGGGATTGGGTGTCTTTTAAATAAATTTGCCTTTGCCTTTAATATTTTTTAATCAAACAAAAAGTGCCATGTTCGGCCACTGAAGCTCTTTCAAATGAGCCATGCCACAGAGTAGCACATCACATGACGGCTGCACAGCACCACAGACAATGTCCCCCAAACTGCCTCCAAAACTGGATTATTTTGCATTTTTCAGTGCTTTTGTGCCAAAGACCATAAGTCTGACCGAAACAACATTTGGCAGATCAAGAGGCCTACTGTACCCCACTGTGCATACCAAATTTCAGGCAAATCCATTGAATGGGTCCAAAGTTATTAACACACAAAATTTTGACTTTAACAAAAAGTACCTTCCTAACCCTAAATATAGCAATGCAACCACACCACTATTATATATATATATATAAATATATATATAGTACAAAGAATTTCATTAATGCATCAGTTAGGGTTAAAATGACAAAAGTAGGGAAATGTGGCATTAGGGTTTCCAACCCTAGCACCCCATTCCCCACACTGCACAGACCGACAAGTGAGAAAGTGGGCTGTCTTGGGCATTGTGAACCTTAATGTTCACTACATTCACCCACACTGTAGCCATGTCACCTAATTTTGAAATGGAATGGGGTGAGCTTTATGGTCTGCAAGGCTCAAAACAGCCCCCTGCCCCTTCCCCACCTGTCAGTCTGGGCAGGGTGGGGAATGGGGAGTTTTATGGTAGAAGCCCAGGTTCTATTGGACCCTGCACTCCCATCTCTCCAACAAGATAGTATAACAGTATGCTTATGTTAAGGTGGGAGCGTGGGGTCCTTTGTACCCCACGCTTCCATTCCTCCACTGACAAATAGTCATATCTCTGCCATTTTTACTCACTTTTACCAAAAATGTTCAACATATCCATCTTATGACCTCACCACTTGTACCCAGTACAGAAAATTTTCAAATCCTCAACAAAATGTAATTCTGCACAACTGCAATGCCATTCAGCTCCACAAGTGCAAAAACACATTTTGGCCAGGATTTGAAAAATGACCACTGTCACATACATGACATGGGGTAATAGCAAGGCTATGCTGAAAATATGGGGTGAAAATATAGAAATTTTGAAAGTTACAAGCGTGCATAGTGAATGCTCATTATGCAGTATTTTTTTTTAAGTTTGATCCCAAATTTTCAACATAGCCTTCTTATGAGCACACCTCATGAACAATATGACTGTCATTATGCAAATCCCACCGGAAAGTTGATTTCCACAACCAACTGTGAAATGACCTTTCTGGCAAGAGTTGCCTAATCTGGTCATATTATTCATGAAGTGAGGTCCCCAAGAGGCCATGTCAAAGATTTGGTGCCAAAATATCAAAAAATATCTGCATTATGGCCAAATGTTGAAACCCTCTCACTGAAATGCATAGAATGGCATTTACTTTCATTTATATTGCAGTCGCCGGTTCCAGTAGCAAGACGTGTCTTCCATCGGTGAAGCGAGTCTTGAGCTTGGGATCTATGGTGGTAAGTGAGGGTCAGTTGGGATGTCAGGGGGGTATGGGGAGGAGGGTCCACAGTGGGAGGTCAGGCGGGGATATGAGCGTGATCGGCAATGGATGGTTCTTTTTTGACAGATGCAAAAAAAAGACAATGAAGGGATGGTTTTCTCTTTTGCAGCCAACAAGACACTGCATGGGGGTATGCCTCTCTACCACCAATTGAAAGTAAAAAAATAAATATTTGGAGGATGGGAGGTACCATTACCCACTAGGGATAATGGGGGACGGTGGCAGAAAGAAACAAAAGGGGTGCCACTAACACTACCAATGTAAAAACAATAATAAGAGTGTGGGTAGGGGTACCATAAGCCACCAGTGTTAAATAGAAAAAAATATGGGGACTGAGGCTGGGGGTGCCATTAGACACCAGGGATAAATTGGAATGTGGCAAAATGCCACAATGGGGGTCAAATAAGAGGAGATGCCTTGTTTACAATTCATTTATTATGACCAGTCATAATCCATTTTCATCACCCAATTCCATTGCTGTGAGGTAACAGAATCCTTTTTCATGATGTGAAAAGGATTAGGACTTGTCCAACCAGATTGCCCTGTCAGCCATCCTTTTTTGTGAGGTCTCATTATCCTTTTTCATGATGTGAAAAAGGATTATGACAGCTCACGAAAAAGGAATTTGTCTGATGAAAAAGGATTATGTCATCTCAAGAAAAGGATAACTTTTTTAATCCTGTTATATGAGATGTCCTAATCCTTTCTTGTCCAGCTGATTCCTTTGTTGTGAGGTGTCATAATCCTTTTTCATCATGCAAAATAGGATTAGGACTTGTCCAACCAGATGACCTTGCCGGTAATCCTTTTTCATGAGGTGTCATAATCGCGTTTCCTGATGTGAAAAAGAATTATGACATCTCACGAAAAAGGAATTCATCTGATAAAAAAGGAATACTGGCAGGCCATCTGGTTGGACAAGTTCTTAATCATTTTTTGTCAAAAGAATTCCTTTTTCTTGAGGCATCATAATTCATTTTCGCATCATGACAAAGGAACTAAAGCATTCTGAGGGAACACTGAAGTAAGGTAAAGGCAGTTAATCATAAAGGATGTGCTGCTGATCAAGAAACATACTTGGATGTCTCCAGAAGACATTCCTGAGAAAAGTTACAACATTTATTTTGGGCTAAAAAAAAGGTGGTTGATGAAAGAGGATTTCTTGCTGACAAAAAGGGATTCTAAGGATCCTTTTTTGTGAGGTGTCAAAATCCTTTTTTGTCAGACCAAAATCCTTTTTCATTCCATGCAGCTATCCAAAAGACTGAACTAAGCATGCTCAGAACCCAAAATTTCAAAATTGAATAACATTGGAACGGATTCATATTTTTTTCACCAAACCAGTGCTGGCTTGTTCTTTTTGGGCAAGCTTTTTCAACCCTGAAAATGTCAGACCAAAATTCCAACCAGTTTGGTTGCAGCATGTTGAGAAAAAAAACAGCCAAAAAAGGAGAATTTTAGCATTTTTTCATTATGTGCAGCATGAAATCTGCCAATCCAATTGAAACAATACTTGGCAGATTAAGAGATCTAACTTACGTGACAGAGCATACCAGAATTTGTGCAAATCCGTTGAATAGTTGCAAAGTTATTAAAGTGCAAAATTTGAGGTTTATCATTAATGTGCCTACTCAACCTGAACTAAAGGGGGGGCACCACCACACCACTACTATATATATATATTTATGTGTATATATATATATATATATATATAAACTTTGTTAGTGCGTCAGTTAAGGTTAAAGCAAGAAAAGTAGGAAATCAATTGCAAAAAAATTCATTAATGCATCAATTAGGAAGTCAAAAGTGACAGAATAGTTTCAACCCCAACATCCTCACCATCCTTCACAGATGAAGAGGGCATTGGGGGTGGCATTAGGGACATCAACCCTAATGATCACCCCATTCCATTAGAAAACAAGCTGGGTGGGTGCAGCATAGGAGAATGAGGTAAGTGTTAAGGCTTATGACCCCAATGCTGCTCCCCCAATGCCTCTTCATCTGTGAAGGGTGGGGGGTGTTAAGGTTGGAAACCCTAACACCACATTTCACTACTTTTGTGCCCTGCACTCTGATTCCTCTTTCCTCATGAATCATGGACAAGGCTTAAAAAAATCAGGGACAAAGAACCCAAAGGAGGGACACATCTTAAGAATTTGTACTATTCACTCAGAAAGCTGATAGAATGAAATGATTTGTGTTAAGATGCATTTTCTGAAGAAAACAAAGTCTGTAACTTTAATGTTTGACATTATTTTGTGCTTTTAATCGCCACTGTTCTGTTACAAAAACACAAACTTTACCTGGGACAGAGAAAAATTTTGAGGCAAAATCAGGGACACTCTTGAAAATCATGGACAGTTGAGAGGTATGGTCCTGTGCTTCTAATTATGGGCCAAGAGTGATACAATTGTCATCATAGCCATGTTAGTACCCTACTTGATGTACACAGGGGCAAAAAAATTCAAATCCCCACTGAAACGCAATTCTGTATAACTGCTATACAGTTTCTGTGCTGCAGATGTGAAAACAAATTTCAGCCAGAATTTGAAAAATGACTGTTGTGGCATACATTTTATGGGGTAATGAGAATTCTATGTTCCAAATTTGGGGTGCAAATATTTTCAATTGACAATGTTAAAAAGAGTGTGCTGTGCAATTCCAATGAACTGTCATAACTCTGTCATTTTTTGACATTTTGACTCCAAATTTTTAACATGGACTTTTGAGGACCCCACCTCATGAACAATCATTATGTAAATCCTTCCCAAAAGGTGAATTCACCATCCTACCACAAAAATCACCTTTTGGACGAGAGTTGTGTAATTACAGTTGTTTTCTTCATAAGGTGGTGTCCCTAAAAGGTCATGTTGAAAATGTGTGGTCAATATCTCAAAAGACAGCAAAGTTGTGGACCAAAGTTATGCTTTTTTGTCAGACATCATCCTTTTTTGTGATGCGAAAAAGGATTATGGCATCTCACGAAAAAGGAATTAGCCTGACTAAAAAGGATTAGAGACTTCACTGACCAGATGGCCCTTCCAGTATTCCTTTTTAGCCAGATGAATTTCTTTTTCATGAGGTGTCAAAATACATTTTTACATCATGAAAAAGGATTATGACATCTCACTAAAATGGATTACTGGCAGGACCACCAGTGGTCAGAGAAGTCCTGAACCTTTTTTGCATTACTAAAAAAGATTATGTCATCTCACAAAAAAAGGAATTTACTGACAAAAAAGTATTTGAGCATCTCATGAAAAAGGATTTGAGAAAGTCATCTTTTTTAGTGAGATGTCCTAATCCATTTTTGTGATGTGAAAAAGGATTAAGACTTCTCCGACCAGATGGCCCTGCCAGTATTCCTTTTTCACCAGACAAATTTCTTTTTCATGAGGAGTCAAAATACTTTTTCACATTATGAAAAAGCATTATAACATCTCACGAAAAAGGATTACTGGGATGGCCATCTGGTTGGAGAAGTCCTAATCCTTTTTTGCATCATGAAAAAGGATTATGTCATCTCATGAAAAAGGAAGCAAAAAGGATTTGGTCATCTCATGAAAAAGGATTTAAGAAAGCCGTCCTTTTTAATGAGATGTCTTAATCCTTTATCATGATGTGAAAAATGAAAATGACACCTCACAAAAAAGAATGGAAACAAGTCTTGAAAAAGGATTTTAAAAAATTAAACTAAGCATTCTGAGGCCACATAAAATTAAAGTAAAGGCACACAACAATAAAGAACATACTGATGAACAAGATACTTACTTGGATGTATGCAGAAGACATCCCTGGCCAGAGTTATGACAGTTTGTTTAGGCTAAAACAAAATAAAGCAAGATGGCGGCTGACAAAAAAAGGATTTTTTTCCCATGAAAAAAGATTCTAAGTATCCTTTTTCACAAGCTGTAGAATCCTTTTTCATCAGATCAAAATCCTTTATAGTTCCATGCAGCTATCCAAAAGACTGAACTGCGCATGCTCAGAACCAAACATTTAAAATGTAATAACTTTGGAACAGATGAATATTTCTTCACCAAACCAATGATGGCTTGTTCTTTGGTGAAAGTTTTTTCTTCCCTGAATATTTCAGATCACAATTCCAAATGGTTTGGCTACAGCAGAATGAGGAGGAAACAAACAAAAAAGACAAATGTTAGCGTTTTTTCACAATGCACAGTGCAAAATCCACCAATCCAACTGACACGAAACTTGACATATCAAGAGACCTTCCTCACAGGACAGAACATACTGAATTCTGTGTAAATCTGTTGAATGGTTGCGAAGTTATTAAGGTGCAAAATTGTAGGTTTAACATTAACGTGCCTACTCAACTCTAACTATAGGGTCAAGACAGTGCCCCTATGATACATATATATATATATATATATATATATACAGGTGTTTTTCACATCACCAAGGAGTTCTCATGCACCTTCACTAATGTGTATTGTATTCTTTGCAGGAAGTGTACAGCTATTTACATCTGAGAAACTGGTAGATGTCTTGCTGCCCGTTTCAGGGAACATTACAGAGCAGTCAGGAATGATGAAACTGCTAAACCCATTGTATCCCACTTTATCTCCAGGGACCACAATGTCAATGACCTTTCTGTTTGTGTCCTTCAACAGGGCTTCTGAGATCCTGACCATAGAAAAACATGGAAGCCAAGCTAATCATCAGCCTTGGCTCCCAGCAGCCCTCTGGTTTAAATGATAGACTTATTTTCCACTAACATCTTTCAGCCATCCCTTTCTTTCCCTAAAGTCTATTTGTTTTTGTACTCATTTAATTTATTTTTCATTTTCACCATAAGTCTCCATCTCTGTCTCCTTCCCACACATTTGTCACCTTTCAGCCTTCTTACTAGGCCCTGTTAATTAATCCTCACCTGGGAACTTCCCTAGCTCTTTCACTCCTATTATGCTTTATCTTTCCTATCATCACCTTTTTGTTTCACAGATTCTCTCTTAATCTTACAATTTATCACTTCTTCTCCGTGAGCCTCCCCTTCTTTCTTTACATATATATATATATATATATATATATATATATCATTTTTACCTCTACACTAACTTTGTTTTTTTTTTTTCTATTTTAAATATTTCCTGAAGAAGACCTAAGGTCAAAATGTAGATTTGTAACTCTATTTTCTATTTACAGCATGCATTTAATATAACCATTTTGTTTTCATATATATATATATATATATAGGATACATGATGGGCATGAGTGGAATATGGAAAATATTTTCACACATGCAGAGTGAGCCTGCTTCAGCACGAGTGAAATATACAGTGCTCATGAGGCAGGAGTGAAAGTATTTTTCATATTTCACAATGTGCACATCATGTGTACTGTTTATACAATGGGGCCTCACTGTTGCAAAATGTACAATTTGCACGGCTTGCACATGGTTAGAGCAGGTTTAGCTTTGCTTTGCTCAGGTTTAATGTGGATTTCAGGGGTGTAATTAACAGTATTTATTTTAACTCTGCTGACATCATCAAGATTTATTACACTGCAGTGAAAATAACATATTTTATTTCACTGGAATATGTCTCTCCCCCTTTGTGTGTATATATATATACATATAGGATATGAGATGGGCATGAGTGTGATATGGAATGATTTTCACTCCTCTAGAATGACCTCTGGATATTCACGAGTGGTGAAGCTATGAGTGAGGATCGAGAGGTCACCAATGCAGGAGTGAAAATATTTTTCATATCACACAAGTGCACATCATATATCCAATTCATATAACAGGGACCCCTACTGTTGCAAAAGTTACCATTTGTTCAGCTTTGTGTGGTTCTGCGCAGGCTTGTGCAGTTTGCACGGTTTATGCGGGTTTGCATGTGTGTAATAAATGTCATCTATTTTCACTGTGCTGATGTCATCAGCATTTATCTCATTCCGGTGAGAATAACACATTTTATCTCACTCATTTATCAGTCTACCCATATATGTGTGTATATATATATATATATATATATATATATATATATATATAATATAGGGTGCGTTGCACCCCTAAATTTAGGAATCAGTAGGCACTTTAATGTTAAACCTCAAATTTTGCGCATTAATAATTTTGCAACTGTTCAATGGATTTGCATGAAATTTGGAATGCATGGCTTGGTATGGTAGATCTCTTGATTTGTCAAGTTGCATTTCAGTCAGATGTATGGTTTTTGTGCAGCAAAGCACCAAAAATTGCACTTTTAGCCACTTTTTAGCATTTTTTGCCCATGGCACTGCACGGACACCATGTGGTCTGTTGGTCCAAAACTTGTGATGTAGAAAAAGCTTGGGCCAAGAAACATGCCATCATTGGTTTGGTGAAAAAAAATATTATTCCTTTCAAAAGTTATTTAACTTTTAATTTACCATTATATCCTCTGTGAAAATTTATAAGTATATTTTGCAAAAGAAGAATGGCAATCTGGCTATCTGGACTTCCCTCACAGCTGAAGATTTTGCATAGTCACAGCAGAAGATTTTCTCACAGCTGAAAATGTTGCTATCTCATGGCTGAAACATTTTTAAAGGTGTAAAAACTTTAGAATTGCATACCTCATTAATGGACTGGTCTTTTTATTTGACATTTACAGGGTGTTGAGGGGATACTCTAGAGATGTGAATTATGGGGAATTACTATAGGGGTGTGGTCACACCCCCATATTTAGGGTTGAGTAGTCACTTTAATGTTAAACCTCAAATTTTGCACATTAATACCTTTACAACTATTCAACTGATTTGCACAAAATTTGGAACGGTATGATTTACCAAGTTGTATTTCAGTAGGACATACAGTGTTTGCGCAATGAAGTGCCACAAATGCACTTTTAGGCACTTTAATGGTAAACCTTAAATTTTGCAAGTTAATAACTTTGGAACTGTTCAATGAATTTGCATGACATTTAGAATGCATGGTCTGGTGTAGCAGATCTCTTGATTTACCAAGTTGTGTTTCAGTTGGATATATAGTGTTTGTGCAGCAAAGTGCTAAACAATTCACTTTTAGTCACTTTAATGTTAAACCTCACATTCTGTGCATCAATAACTTTCCAACTGTTCAACGGATTTGCACGAAATTTGGAATGCATGGTCTGGTGTGATAGTTATTTTGATGTATCAAGTTGTGTTTTGGTCAGACATACAGGTTTTGTGCAGCAAAGTGCCAAATAATGTACTTTTCTCCACTTTTGTGCATTTTTTGTCTGTCGTGCTGTGCAGACCACATGTGGTTTATTGGTCCAAAACTTGGTACATAGAAAGAGCTTGGACCAAGGAACATGCCAGCATTTGTTTGATGAAAAAATAATAATGCGTCCAAAAGTTATTACAATTTGAAGTGACCATTATATCCTATGGGAAAACTTATATGTGTATTTTGCACTGTTCATGGGGAAGACCAGATGTCACTAGGGAAGACAAGATGTCCCCAGAGAAGACCAGATGGGTGAATTGGGATGACCATATCTTCATAATGGTTTGGTCTTTTTACTTGAAATTTGCAGGGTGTTGACGGGATGTGCTAGGGATGTGAAATATGCTGTTTAGGTGTTGGGGAATTAATTGGTTGCAGAAATATTTAATGATGAAGCTAACATTTTTCCCATAGGATTACATTGTGGTCTGTGTCATGACTTTTGGTGTAGTTATCTCAGAAATGAAGCAAGATACAGACTTTTCACTATTGGCGGCTTACATCACCTGTCACTGTTACAATGACATTTGAATTTTTTTCTAGCTCTTACAGTTCACAATATATCTGCAGATTACTGCTACAAGGGTTTGGTGGCCTATAGGGCTGCTGTATGGCTATGTAGCTTTGCATAAGTGGGCCTGTACTATGGGTCCCACGCTCCCACCAATACATGTTTTTAGTAGTTATACTACACTTTTTCTTATAGTAAGGAAATTCATGGCAAGAAAACAGCATTTAATTATCATTTAGGGTTAAAGTGAAAAAAGTCAGGAAAGGAAACATTAGGGTTGAGCCCCTAATCCCCCACACACACCCCACACCCCCATCATCCACAGACTGAGAGATGCAGGGGTGTGCCATTGGTGTCATGAAGCCTAAATCTCACCCCATTCTCCTTTACTGTAGCATGTCAACCTGCTTACATATGAAATGGGGTGAGAATTTGGACACACAACCCCAATGACACACCCCAGCGTCTGTCCATCTGTGGAGGATAGACCAGATGGCCAGAACTCCATTCCTCATGATCAAAGAATTTGCAGGCTCAAGGCTGAAAAATCTTTGGCCACGAGAAATTTATCAGTCATGATGGCCATCATCTCCTTTTTAGTTTGCGGTCGGAAAAACCAAAATATCTCAGCCCACGAGTGACTTTCAAAGTAAAGGAAGGATGGGTTTTGCTCAGGGGACTTCCCTCTATTGACCCATGCCTGTGATTTAGTTCAGTTGTGTCAAAAAATAGAGTTTTAAACTTTGAAAATCTTTTGTCGTGGCTCGCTAATGATCTTTGATCATGAGCCTGCAAATTCTTTGGTTGCGAGATTGTTTCCATTTGTGAGCTTATTTCGCCACTTCGCAATGAGATGGCCAGATTTCTTAGGACCAGATCTCCCTGGGAAGGACCAGATAACCCAAATTTCATGACCAGATGTCCCCTGATGGCCGAAAGTGATCTTAGGCCGCAAAGTCGTGGCCGATTCTAGCGACCAAAGAATTTTTAAAGGTGGTAAAACTTTTAAATTAAATATCTCTAAAATGGATTGGTCTTTTTACTTAAAATTTTGAGGGTGTTGAGGGGATGTCTTAGAGATGTGACTGTTATTATAGGTGTTGGAAAATTAATTCATTGTGGAGATATTGAGTGATGCACTAAACATTTTTCCTATAGTATTATGCATGGTGCTATTTGCTTGAAATTTATAGGGTAGGTAAGCCTAGTGCCAAAGATGTGCGTTTCAGTGGTTTGGTGTGTAAAACATAAACAGGTGTGGAATTATGGCACTTCAACAAATGGAAATATTGTTTGTTCTGCTTCAAGTAACCTTTGAACCCTGTGTCTGATTTGCCTGAAATTTAAAATGTAGAAAGATTAATCATAGATCTTGAAATTGTGACAATTTACATGTTAGTTACAGTTGCTGAATTGGGGTGCATGCTCATTATAGTCAATGAAAAAGTATATATGTGCATTGTGAAAACCATGGTGAGCACATTTTTGGGTGCGCAGGAAGATCCTATTATAAGATATAGGACAGCTCAAAAGGTATGGCAGATGTATATTGTCATGCAGTGCTGGGCAATGGGGTTCATGCTCCCACCTATACATGTGATTCAGTAGTTATATTGTGATGTTATGCTGAAATGTACAAGTTGGTTGGAGCGCAGGGTGCTCCTACCAACTTGCGCAACAATGTACTTACCTATGCTTTTTCAAAAAGTAAGGAAATTCTTTGCAAAAAACTGCATTAATGCAACAGTTAGGATTTTCTAGAGCAACAAAAGTAAGGAAATTCGGTGTTAGGGTTTTCAACCCTAACTCTAACTCCCCCCACCACCACTGCCACACATACATGCACACAGCACAGACACACACACACACACACACACACACACACACACACACACACACACACACATAGAACATACAACTGGGGGATGGTACAAGAGAAGACAATCAATCACAGACACACACCATAATGCAACAGAAATAATATACAACTTTTTAAACATACCAAAACAGTCATCCATCATCATGTTTCACCAACTATATCACTTCTGTTGCCATCCCAGTCTCTTGGGTGCATATACCAACATCCTCTACAAGCATGTGAGATGCTTCTAGCAATACATGTGTTTTACTACTTATATTATGCTGTTATACAGAAATGGGTAAGTTGGTGGGAATACATTTGTTTTGCTACTTAAATTATGGTGTTATGCAGGAACAGGCAAGTTGGTGGGAACATAGGGCTATGCTGTTACCCAGAAATGGGTAAATTGGTAGGGACACAGGACCTGAAGGGCCCCGAGCTCCCACCAATACATGCATTTTACTACTTATATTATGCTGTTAACATAAATGGGTAATTCTGGCCAAGTTGGTGGTACTGAGGGGGCCTGAAGGATCCCGGGCTCTCACCACATGTGTTTTGCTACTTATATTATGGTGTTATGCAGAAATGGACAACTTGATGGGAACATGGGGCTATATTGTTATGCACAAATGGAGAAGTTGGTGGTGGCTGAGTCCCGCGCTCCCACAAATACTTTGTTTTACTAGTTATATTAGGTGTCAGCAGAAACAGGAAAGTCGGTGGAGGCATGAAGCTATGCTGTTATGCAGAAATGGCCAAGTTGGTGGTAGAATGGGGCTATGCTGTTATGCAGAAATGGGAAAGTTGGTGGGAGTGTGAGGCCCAAAGGGCCCAGCGTTCCCACCAATGTATAAGTTTTACTACTCACATTATGCTGTTATGCAGAAGGGTGTACTCACCCAAGAGACTGGGATGGCAGCAGAAGTGATACAATTGGTGAAACATGATGATTCTCTTGCCTTATACAGCCCCCTCCAATTCTGTGTTTGTGTGTGTGTGTGTGTGTGTGTGTGTGTGTCTCTGTGTCTGCATATATGTGTGGCCATGGGGGGGAGTCAGAGTTAGGGTTGAAAGCTCTAACACTGAATTTCCTCACTTTTGTCACTGTAGAAAATCCAAACTTGCATTAATGCAGTTTTTCAAATAATATATATATATATATATATATATATATATATATATATATATATATATATATTTATGTATATTATAGTGGCACAGTTGCACCACTATAGTTAGGGATGAGCGCCAGTTACATACTAAAGTCAAATGTTTGGACATTAATAACTTTGGACCCATTCAATAGGTTTGACTGAAATTTGGTAGACGCATTGGGGCACACTAGATCTCTTGATTTGCCAAATTGTGTTTTGGTCAGAATGCCGGTCTTCATGTACGAAAGCGCTGAAAAATGCAAAAGTATCAATTTTTAGAGGCACCTTTTGGTATTCTTAATGTGGTCCTGCACGGCCATTGTGTGACATGCTGCTGTGTGAGATGGCTCATTTGAAAGAGCTTTGGGGGCCAAACATGCCGCTTTTTGTTTGGTGAACAAATATTAAGGCATTCAAATGTTATGCCACTTTTAAGTTCCCATTATGAGTCAATGGGAAAATTTATATGTATATCTTGTGATCAAAGAATGGGGGTTCTGGCCATCTCATCCCGCCTGGCGGTCAAAGAATTTTCAGCCTCGTGGTTCAAGAATCTTTGATCCTGAGGAATTTCAAAAATTCTTTGACCACGAGGTCCACCATCTTGTTTTCAGTTTTCCAATTGGACAAACACAAATATTTTGGCTCAGGGGTCACTTCTGAAGTAAAACTTCACTGGGTTTTACTCAGAGAACCCTGATATATCAAGCCATGACTCTGGTTCCATCAAAATCAGTCCAAAAATAGAGTCATTAGCTTTTAAATTCTTCGTTAGCGGCTCGCTAACGATCTTTGATCGCGAGCCGACAAATTCTTTGATCGTGAGAATCTTTGATCACGATCATGCATTGTGAGTGAGGGACAAGATGGCCAGATTAAAAAGTACCATTTTGTAGCCCGGGGTGCTCTAGAGTGCTAAATCATGGTGGGTTTTGCTCAGGGGGCTTCATTGTGCCCCATCTGCATACCCAAAAGAATGTTATAACTATCCCTGGTACTCTAGTGCCCCCCCAATAAAATATTAACATCCCTGGTAGTCTAGTGGCCCCCCAATAAAATATTTTATCCTATGTAGTGCCCTGGCAGTTTAGTGCCTCCCACCCCTTGTATTTTTTCAGATCCCTGGTAGTCTAGTGGCCCCCCCAAGCTGTATTGTTTTATTATTAATAAATGTTTATATCCATGGTAGTCTAGCAGTCCCCCCAGCATAATGACATAAATAATGATTTATATTATACCTGGTAGTCTAGTGGCACCCCAGCCTCCCCACCCATCCATCGCAGCCCATCCAGCACCCCCCACCATTTGTCTGCCGGCGACTGGCACAGTCCACCTCTCACCTCCACGGCCAGCCGCCGACTGTCTGCATTATGGTGATATTGCAAAGAGCGCTCTGAAAATATTTCTGAGTGCCTCTTTGCATTACGCGCATAATGCAGACAGTTGGAGCTGGCCGTGGGAGATGAGAGGAGGGCTGTGCCAGTCTCGCTGGTGAAGGGTGAGGGGTGCTGGTGGCTGGGATGAATGGTTGGGGTGGGGGGCCACCAGACTACCAGGTATAATATTAAATCATTATTTATTTCATTATGCTGGGGGGGCACTAGACTACCAGAGTTATAAATATTTATTAATAATAAAACAATACAGCTCAGGAGGGCACTAGACTACCAGAGATCTGGAAAAATACAGGGTGTGGGGGGAACTAGACTACCAGGGCACTACATAGGATAAAATATTTTATTGGGGGGCCACTAGACTACCAGGGATGTTAATATTTTATTGGGGGCTACACTAGACTACCAGGGATAGTTATAACATTATTTTGGGTATGCAGATGGGGCACAATGAAGCCCTATGAGCAAAACCCACCATGACTTAACACTATAAGGCACCCCTGGGCTACACAGATGTATTTAGAAATCTGGCCATCTCTTCCCTCACTCTTTCTTTATGAGTGAAAAAATTTCTTTGATTGCGAGCATGCAAATACTTTGACTGCGAGATTCATTGGTCACAATCGTGCATCGCGAGTGAGGGACAAGATAGGCAGATGAAAAAATCAATTTTATCAGCCCAGGGGTGTCGTAAGAAGTCAAATGAGGGTGGGTTTTACTCAGGGGGCTTCGTTCTGATGAACCATGGTGGTGATTTACCGTGATTCTGTATATTTTGTGAATTTCAAGAGTGTTAATTCTTTGATATTGACCCTGCAAATTCTTTGATTGTGAGCCTGCAAATTCTTTGATTACGAGATTCTTTGATCGTGATTGTGCATCATAAGTGAGGGATGAGATGGCCAAATTAAAAAATCAATTTTCTCAGCACAGGGGTGTCGTAGGAAGTCAAATGAGGGTGGGTTTACTCAGGGGACTTAGTTCTATCGATCCATGGTGGTGGTTTACTGAAATTCCTTCAATAGTTTGATTTATAAGGTTTTTAAATCTTTGTTCGTGTACCTGCAAATTCTTTGATTGTGAGCCTGCAAATTATTTGATTGTGAGATTCTTTGATCGTGAGGGAGGGACAAGAGGTCCAGATTTTTTATAATGGAATAGATAGGGAAATTTTAGTAATCTTTCATATTGAATATCTCAGGAACGGTTTGGTCTTTTTACTTAAAATTTGGAGGGTGTGAATTATGGTGTACACACGTAGGAGAAAATGTATTTTGCAGAGATATTGCGAGACACACTTTACGTGTTGTGGACAGTGTTTTGCTTGTGGGGTGTCTTGAAATTGATAGGATACCTAGCCTTAGTGTCATAGATGTAGCTTTCAGTCACTGTGTGTGTTAAATGTCAACAGGTGCAGAACTGTGCCAGTCTGACGAATGAAAATCTCAAACGTTAAAATGTTATATCTCGGACACGGTTTGGTCTTTTCACTTGAAATTTGGTGGGTGTTGCCAGCATGTCATGTGGATGAAAATTACAGCATTTCCATGTCAGAAAATATTTTTTCAGTACAGATATGGTGTGGTGCAGTTTACGTTCTGCGGACAGCATTTTGCTCATGGTGGTAGCTTGAAATTGATAGGATACCAAGCCTTAGTGTCATGGATGTAGTTTTCAGTCATTGTGTGTGTTAAATGTCAACAGGTGCGGAACTGTGCCACTCTGACAAATGAAAATTTCAAATTTTGATATGTCACATCTTGGATACGGTTTGGTCTTTTTACTTGAAAGTTGGAGGGTGTTGATGGCATGTCCTTTAGATGTTAATAGAGGTGTTTACATGTTGGACAATATATTTTTTACAGACATATTGTGTGGTACAGTTTACATTTTGTGGACAGCGTTTTCTATTGTTCTACTAGATTAACATTTGTTTGGTGGCTGGCCTTGCTGTTGTGAATGTACTTTTTAGTCATTGGGTGTGTAATGTGGCCTGACACTACAAGTTGGTGGGGGCCCCGCGCTCCCACCAACATGTGCAACTTTCTACTTTTCTATTCTTTCTTAAAAAGTAAAAATTCTACTTTCTATTAATACATCAGTTAGGGTTCTTCTACAGTGACAAAGTGAGAATTTGATTTTAGGGTTCATCCTTGCTCCCCACTAACCCCACTGGGTGTGCTTGGGGTCATTGGTCTCAATCCTCACCCCATTCTCCTACACTGTACCACCTCAGCTTGTTTATATATGGGATGGGGTGAGAGTAAGGGCACGACTCAAGGCACCCCCATGCCTGTTGGTGGTGGCTGGGGTGGGGTGCAAGGTGGGAACCCTAAAATTGAATTTCTCACTTTTCACTGTAGAAGAATCCTAACTGATGCATTAACTAAGTTTTTGCATATATATATATATATATATATATATATATATATATATATATATAGAGAGAGAGAGAGAGAGAGAGAGAGATGATATAGATGGATATATATATATATATATATATAGAGAGAGAGAGAGAGAGAGAGAGAGAGAGATAGATAGATAGATATAGATAGATAGACCTATACATACCATTTTTTTTCTTTTCCCTTACAGAGAGGAGCAGCCACACATTTCAGGAGAAACAACCACCTGCACGGAAAGAAAATTAATCATGTTCAAGAGCTGACTTCTGTCTCTATTTACCAAGATGCCCTCAATGTAAAAAAAATATGTAATGCATGTGTTTCAACACTGAAAGATTCATTTATAATTGTTCAGCAGAAATGTAAAACAGGTGAATTTCAAACCAGCTGGCATTCCCAACCATACATTTCAGGATACCCAGCAGGAAATGTCATGCTTTTGGTAGAAATATCATATAGTGGCACCTCCCCCCAAAAATGTTGCAAATGCTGAATCACAATAATATTCAGACAGTATCTACAACCGCTTTTTATCAACATTGCTGAAAATATGTTCAGCCATCAATCTTTCAAGTCTGGAGTGCTGAGAAACAAAGTGTAATGGAACAAATAAAGACAGGAGGCTGATCGGAGCCTACCAGGCTGGTGCAGTGGATGCAGCCCCTTCCACAAGCAATCCGCCTGCCCAGGAGAGGATGAGAAGGTACTTGCTGCCCGCTCTACTCCTTGGCTTACAAGGCTGATCAGAGCCCACCAGGCAGGTACCGTGGATGTGGTCCCTCCACAAGTAATGTGCCCACCCAGGACAGGGTGAGAAGGTGCCTGCTGCCCACTCTCCTCCTTGGCTTACAAGGTAATGGCTGGTCCCTGACCCAGGACAAGGGAAAGAGGATTTTGGAGCTTTCATTCCCTTTTCTGTTGTGGGACCGAATGGTTCCAGATTGCCCCGGAGCACTGACATTGGTTTCCTGCCCAATGCTGCAGCCAGTGCTGAAATTATTGGACTATGGCATAAGACTGCAGAGAAACATTTATCTTACTTTTCTTTTTTTAGCAGCTGCATAGTGAAGCCCTGATCTTTTTGCTTCATGGTTCGTTCAGTTGCACAGTTCTTTGAGCTGCATAGTGCAGCTCTGGCATTTGCTTGTTTTTCTTGTCAGCTGCTCAGTGCTCAGTACTGAGCAGCCTGACTTGTATCTTTTGCTGAACTGAGCAATCCTTTACAGCACTGTTTTCAGCATTTGCCTACCCCAAACTGGTTCCTTACTGATTTTTTGGCCCAGCCCCTCACCTCCTTCCATTATTAAATACACTAACAGAGCTGAGAGACCCACCCACCTCCTACTTGGTTACACCTCACTTTCCCTCTTAAAGGGGTAAGCAATTAAGCGCTACAGCAAAGCTCTTAAAGGGGTAATACCTAGAACCAAAATACCAGCATTTCTTTACCTCTCCATTAGAATAAACTCCACTATTAGCCCCTCCCTCAGAGACAAAGACTCCAGTTATTACTGTGCTCATCTTACTCTCCCTACTTACCATAACTCATCCTACAGGTATGGGCACTGAAGCTAACACTCACCACCCCCTATTTCTCATAAACGAGAATCAGCTCTGTGTATATGGCACTACAACTACAAGTGTCATCTCAATTCCCACATTCCAGCCACCCAAACATGCAGTCTACCTACAAATCTGGGAGCACTTGGAGGAGTCTCCCCACCTTCCACCTCCAGCCACCTCTTTTATTCAGCTTCTACTGTGCACACTGTAAGACTCGTCAGACTCGCACAAGCAGAAAACCTGACCTACTTCATAGCAGACACCTAAAAAACTGCCTGAAATGCCTAGCACTACTACTTTCTCATCTCATGCAACATTTATCTGAACCCAGGCCCAGACCCCTCAACCTCCCTGGGCTGTGACAAATCTGGTGCCCTGTCTCTTGCCAGCAGTAACATATGCAGCCTCCTTCATAAATTAGATGTCCTTACTCCATGGGCTAATCAGCACCATGCTGATGCCATAGCAGTACAAGGGACCTGGTTGAAACGTGATACCCCTGACACTGCCATCGCAATATGGGGCTATATTGTTTTTTAGGAAGGACAAAATCTCCAAAAGGGGAGGTGAACATGCCCTATATATCAAACAGCCTCTCATGGGTCAAGTCCTAACACTCCCTGAGGGTTCCATGTCATGCAAGTGATGTTTAATAGGCGATTACAAAATAAGCAAATTTTAATGAGTGAACATCATAATGGCGACTTTACAGAAGTGCGACTACAATAATAGTGATGATTTGCCATATGTGCAAAGTGATGGGTGGTTTGTTTTATGCCTTGGACCTGGATGAGCTGCATGCCATAAGGAACCTCCTCTTACCATTTACTTACTGGAGGATGTATGCAGATTGTTCATCGAGACCTTCTGCCACCTACCACATATGTTGCATCTTTCACCCATCCTGAACACTGTGAACCCACAACCCTCAACATGTTATGCTCCCCTTTATCCCCCATTCTCAACAGGTGCATCATTTTCATGCAGGGAGGCTGTGCTCCCAATCCCCCCATCTCTAGGAGTCTAACACCACAGTGCACATGTACACAGGGGTAGGCTAAATCTGTGTTCGCCTAAATGACTTAGCGCTCATTCTGTGTGGTTACTATTGTGGTACAGTTGCCCAAATGTGTTGAGCTCATTTATACTCGTTCATATTCCATCACTCATATTACAGCATTCATTTGACGTGCTACCCTTCCTGAGTCCAGGGTTGATGCACAGATCCTTACCACCAGAATAATGCTTGGCACACACAACAAATATTAACAGCGGCATCAATTTATATTCCACCAAATTTAACAGCTGTGGACCTAATACCCCTCTTTGACTATATTAGAGACCTGAGTCACAAGTCAGAAACCATACTACTCAGTAATTTCAACATCAACTGGTTCTCTAACAGTGCAAGCTGTTATAAGAATGCTCTAACAACCACTAATTTCACACAGCTGGTACAGTCAGCCACTAGTGTGAATTACAAATCTGGGGCCAGTACTCTGCTGGACTTGATAGTCACCACGAGACCAGATCATATTACCCACACAGAACTCTTACCAGATTCAATTAGTGATCATTCACCATCCTATGTACCTTGTCTAACAAATACATAAGACCTCCATCTCAGACCATTAACCACAGGGTGCTCATCAGAGGGCACCTAGAACCTCTAAAGACACAGCTCCAATAGGTGGACTGGTCACAAATTGACATGGCCCCAGATGTCAATACCGCCTTGGATTACTTTATTACTACCTTCAACACAGCATACAATCTCCATGCCCTTCACAAAACAAGAAAGATCAAGGGTTACAGCAATCCCTGGATTACATATGACCTACTGGAACAAATGAAATCCCGTGATCACCTCTTTTACCAAGCCAGGGCCACTGGCAACCAAGTGTATATATAGGTGTACGAAACAGCAAGGAATGCCTGCACAAGAGCAATTCGGGCCAAAAATGCAGAACACTATAAGGAAGCCTTAACCAATTCCTGGAAAAATGGACACAAATTTTGGGGCAATATCGCTGAGGTGACTGTGAAGGTCCCCAAAGATACCTCATCTATGCTCAAAATAAATGGAACTTCAACCATTGATCCTCAAACCATAACTGACACTTTCAATGAGGCTTTGACAGATCTAAGCCATGTCCTACCCTTAACTTCTTCAACCACACCCCCTCTTCCTGCAATTTGCAGTCAGCAGAAAATACAAGGTCACACCCACCATTCCACTTTAAAGTGGTAAGCAAAGAAGAAGCACATAAATACATGCTCAAAGTACTTGGGAAAACTAGGCTAAGTGGGGATTCACTTGATCTAAAGCTCATTGCCCTTTCCATTGATGAGGTACTGTCCCCCTTGACAAAGATCCTGAAATGCTAACTCATGCTCTCCCAGCTCCCACAAAAATGGAAAGCCACCTTTGTTATGCCAGTTCACAAGTCTGGAGACAGGGCATTGTATGGGATCTACAAGCCCATATGAATCCTCCCACCACTTTCCAAAGTGTTAGTGTGAATTGTGTCTGATCAATTGGTAGAACACATGGAGAAGCATAATCTTTACTGTAGTCAGCGACACAGGTTTTGCAAAGGGCACAGCACTACTACAGCCCTGCTCAAATTTTCAAACTATATACATCATGCCTTGGATCAAGGCAGTTAGTTGGAGCAACGTTCATTGACCTTTCCAAGGTGTTTGACACTATAAATCACTTTCTACTCATCAAACAATTAACTGATCTGGGTTTATCCATGGGCACCGCCAACTGGTTCAACAGCTACCTCAGCGGACGCACTCAACAAGTCAGGATTGGTGATACACTCCTTGCAAAACAAATGGTTCATTCAGGTGTCCCACAAAGGTCTATCCTGGGCCAACTACTTGTCACCTCACCATATTCCTGAATCAGCTCCTAGTCCCCTTTCATGGTCAGATCCTACAGTACACAGATGACGAGGTTCTTTAATCCAGTAATACTGATTCCACTCTCCTGGCTAACCAATTGCAGACTAGCTTTACCAGTGCTGAGGCCTGATTCCACTCAAGGAAGCTAGTCCTTAATTACTCTAAAACAAAAATGATGTTGTTTCACAGTGCACAAAACAGGCTCCGCTCCCACCAGCTGGAAATCAGAAATAGCTCAGGCATTATCCTAGAACAAACTTGACTTTTTAAGAATTTAGGAGTGACAATTGACAGCACTCTGCCATTCTCCAGCCATATTGACAATGGTTACCAAAACAGTGAATACCCATATTGAGCTACTATACAAACACAGACACTGCCTTACCCCGGAAGCCCTCAAGCTTGCTATACGTAGTTCAATAGTCTCAGTAATCGATTATGGGCTTATGATCTATGGATCCACCTCCAACACTGCCCTGCATAATGTCACCACTGCCCTTAACATGGCCTGCTGTCTTCTGACTGGTGCCACCCGCCTGGCACACACATGTGACTTATATGAGCAAGCAAACAGGCTTCAGCTCAAAGGCAGACTATCCTACCAACCATGCCTAATAGCAAAAAAGGCCTCCCTCAGTCTCTTGCCTCCTGGTGTACAGTCAATATTTAGGTGGCCAAACCACACCTGGTATACTAGATGCACCTTCAACCACGTGTTCATAGTGCCTCACTGCCATACCACCCAAAGTCAACATTCATTTGCATACAGAGCACCATTGTGGTATAATTCACTCCACTGTGGCATTACCAAAGACCAAACACTGAGCTCCATCAAAAAGAAACTGCACCATGCACTAGTGGCCAATGCCTCCTGTAACTGCCGTGCATAAAACAACTTGGGCCTGTTTCCTCTCCTTTGCCCACACTCTATCCCACCATTCCTCCACCCTACCATCCTACCCTTGCTACTACCCTAAGACTTACCTGCCTTCCTGTGGTCCCCATTAACCAATCCCAGCATCAAACTATGCTTGCTGCTCCATAGAAGTTATCATCAGCTCCTGCACTGATTGCCACACTGGAGTACAATCTTAAACTGAATGACACAGTCCACATTTGTCTGCTGATATTCCCCTCCTGGCATCCCCCCCCCAGACAATGCCTTTGCCTGTATCCCTACTCTGGAACAATGTTAGGATCTAGCCCTTAGCTTCTGTCTATCCTGCAAGACCATGTCCCTAGTTGTTGTTTTTCCCTCATTTTGTCTCTGACAATGCCACTTAGCTTCACCTTTTTCCTCCTCTAGCTGGATCGCAACCCTAATGCCCTTTTTGCTAGTTAAGCTTAATCCTAACTGCTGTATGTTTGCTAAATACCTTTTTTTATAACTTAAATCCATATGTGCTATTTTATTGTTACCTTTACTCCTAGGATCACTATGTATTTTTTCACTATACTGCTTGTTCTGTTCTTTGATATGACATGGAGCCTATGTAAAAGAGCCTTTGGCTCAAAGGTATTAATTCCAAGACTGAAATTAATAAAAAAAAAAAGAAGGCAAAAAACTACACCTTGGTGGTGATGGACGATATGATACCCCAGGGTACAGCATCAAGTATGGAGCATATACTTTCATGGACCTAGAGAAACATAAAATAGTAATGGTGAACCTGGTGCAGGTATGTAATATAATGAAAGAATACAATTAGTCTGTTTGATATACATGATCATGGTATGGTGATGCTCTGTACCTTATTAGGAATGTGTTCCCCCTCACCAATGACTGTGTGTACGCCTATGAATTGAAGTAACCAAAGTAATTGTGCCATCAACAAGTTGTATGCTAATGTCATTGGCACCGTCATTGACTGGGATGGTACCATCTCTTTCATGTATTCACTTCATGTACTGCAATGAGATCCGTTATGCCCATCACATGGAATTAGACGGTTTGAAGCATTGGCTGGAAGACATACAGAATGAAGGTTTGAATGCGCAGTGCCTTGTGACCAATAGACATTCCACATACAGAGAAGTATCTGGGAGACAGTTACCCAAAATTCTATCATTTCTACGATGTTTGGCACTTCGTGAAAGGTAAGTCACATAAGTACCTTGAATCAGTTGGTCATAGTCTCCATCCATATTCATCACACACTGATCATGCTACTAAGCATGTCTGAACCAGGTATTACCTTGCAGGATATTAGGTAGTACTGCAACAGTACATGGAGGCTTCTGTGGTATTAGTGATGGAAGGGCCCATTGTATGCATGTTGTGATGTGTCTTTTTTTTTTGACATTTCACTGATACTGGTACATGTTTTACGTTTTCCTGTGAACTTCTAATCACCAAACCTTGGTTACAGAAGCTGTGGGCCTGCTTATTAACACACTGGTACTCCCTACGGGTAGACTGAAAGCAATCAGTTGTGAGTTTTTTTTAGGTTTGTCTGAAAAGTATGGCTTGTGAGATGATTGGGTCACTAATGTATGCTCATTGCCACACAGACATCTGTCACCTTAGTATGACAGGTCTCACTTTTACTTCCAGACTCCAGTAACATCTCACCTTTGATTCACTGTTCTTTTAGCCCAACAATATATGTGAAAGAGGTCTTACTTGTATTATACTGTTCCACACCGCATTGTCGACGTACATCGGGGTCACACATACTCCCCAAGACTGAGATGAGTGGTCAGTGTCTATGCTCCACCCACTGCAACATGCAGTAAAACCTGATTTGCAGTTGCAGTGAGGTTAAAGGGTGCAAGCCATGGTGGTTGGCAATGGAGCATTTTTAAGACTGATACCCTGCCCTCAGTAGGGATGGTCTCATGTCCTTCAGTTTCTCCTTGCCACCACTGTTGACTGTGGGTGTGGCATGGTGGTAAATTCACCATAGGCATAGGAATGTATGCTGGTGGCACTGTACATCAAGGTGTGCATGCAAACCTGCATCCTTGCATCTGGAACATATTCTAAATCTTGATTATCCTAGTTGAGGGACAGTGCAGTTAACATGGTTACTGTGCCATGTGTCGAAGACATAGTACAGTGGCAGCATGCAAAAATGCTTAATGATAATGTGTTTAACACTGCTTGATGAATAGTGTGTGTGTATGGAATAGTGGATGCTCCACAAAGATCAGTGCCTAACCATGGCAGAGTGCTTTGGTTGACACAAGATATGCTCAGAAATAATGAGCTTAGATCCATACATGCTCCTTCTTCTGTGCAGTACTCGTGATAATTGAGTGATAAGCAGCATCAATGTAATGCATTGTAATCATGAAGTATCATATTTTGCTTAGGTACAGTTCCCTAACTCAACTCTTTGTCGCACTAGAGCAATAACAAAGAAGTTGGAGGTGGCATTTTCTCAGACTGGATGTGAGGACATCAAGGCATAGATTCCCAGTATAAAAAACACAATATGCTGGATACCATGCTCAACACCAGACAGCAATGATGATTTTATAGCAGCAAAAATAAAGTCCATTACTAACCACATCCAGGACGTTCATATCCACGAAGACGTCCTGTTTGGGGAATGTGCTCATGGTCCCATGACACAGGGGGACCATAGACCCAAGTGGCTGAAACCACATAATTACTTTTCTCATGTTATTTCACATTGACATGGCTAAGCATATCTTACCAATTAGGTATCATTACTGTATGTAAAGTATGTGCATCATGATATCCATGATATGCTTCTTACAGTGCCAATACCACACTGATTCACTTCATTCATGTGCACTAAGGATGCATAAACTGGGACGCTGTAGACCTTGGGAAGACAGTCAGGAAATTGGTCCCTGGTGTCGTGAAGTTTTGCTAACTTTTAGGTCCAAGGAGACAAGTGTTCCCTTCCACTAATCATGTTACCTGGCTTAACACATATCCTTTATTATTTTACTGAGGACACAGCTTACATTTATAGTATTTCACTTAATTGCCACCCCACCACCTGACAGCACCTCTCTGCACCTAATTCCTTCATCTCCCTGCAACCCCCACCCCCTTCCTGGACCTTCACTTTCTGTTTAAGAAATGGACATAGGTGCCTAACCTTATTAAGTGCCAATAAAAGTCCTTGCAGTCCTGTTGAAAGTTACACATACTTCATGAAGAGCTGCTCTGCTGAGGAGTGCTAGGTTACAGATGCTTATAACAAATAAGTCTTCAGCAGACACAAAGTATGTACCAAGCTATCTTTATTTACAAGTGAAAATCAAGGGGAAAAAATTAAATAATGAAGGCAGGTATGGAACCATGCTAGAGTCAAAGAGGGACAAGTGTGGTCATTGCCTCTTACAAGCTTCACTACTTCCTTTGAGTCTTTCTTCTTATCTAATTGAACTTCTTGCTCACATAAAGAACCTTTTGGTACATGCAGATTCTTTATCTGAAATGGGCATCCAGAACCTAGTGCTCCACAGCACAGCAGCTCTTCAGAAAGGAAAAAGTGTAACTTTCAACAACACTGCAAGAACTTTTGTTGGTAGTTGCAGTTTGTAAGAGGGTAGCCCCCAACCCCTTTGTTCTGTGCACTCCCATTGTCATTTTGCATACTACAGTTGATGGACCTTGGCTTAACTCAGTATGCTGTGGGCACATGCTCATACCAGTGGCAGTACTCAGGCCTGCCTTATCCAAAATTCAACTGGCAAGCTCAAGATGATTTCTACAGTCATAATCCCACATGGTAATACCAAAGCATGTGTTCATGAGGTGAGATGTCAAGACAGTACACATTAAGACACTGTTTGGGTCATGACCATGGTGGCCCTACAGCCCCACCAACCCACCTCGGTAATGGCACCAGTGCACTTACAGTACTGTCTGTGTAGTACAGGCATCACAGATTTTATCACTCTTTCAATGCATGCTGATGTTGCTTGACTGAGTAAAAGTGACAGTGAATAAATGGAATGTAATACCTATCATGATTACAGACAAGAAAGCATATGTTGAAAAAGGAATCCATTCTCACTGCCAACACCATCATGTGTGATATTCAAAAACAGTCTCCCCATTACCAGATTTCTTTATTGGAGTCTAACCATAGCTTTCCTATTCAGTATGCTCCAAAGAGTGCGGCATTCGGATATAAGGGCATGCTGTTCAGTAAATTCCCAGTGACTCACCTTGTGCAACTCATAATAGTAATGGAAATGTTGAAATGTGGAACAGGGGATAACTTCTCTTACCTGTCATGGTCATAGTACTGCAAGTCATGACCCAGTGCCACTGGACACCGTTGCAGTCACCGTATAATGCAGTGAGTGAAAAAAGCAGCACGATGACCTCAGAAGATGTGTGCACAGCACACTACATTTCCAGATATCACGGTCAACAACAGTGTTGTGAGACTATGTTGCAACTTGTTACAAACAACACGCCTTTTATCATTGCATGTAAGTGTGCCTCAGCTGTACTAGGTGTTTGTGTACTTATGACACATAAACGGGAAAGGTATCATCAGTAGATCATTATGAATCATGAAGATTAATGGTGATGGGGGAAGTATGCCTGGTCATCACTGTTGTTTTTGTACATTATTTATTGAGAAGTTGATATGCAGGCCACAGTTATGTTTGATGTACTGAGGCACAGTAAGTAGCCACACTGTAATGATTCCAAGTGCCTAAGTGACACTGCTTGCATATTGTTAAGTGTAGGAAAAAAAAGTATTCTGTGAGCATAACACTGTACCAGTGCTGGAAAACAGTCAGGTACATGATGGAAAGTATTTGCATTACTTGATTTTTAATAGGAATACCCTATACTTCTGATACAACACATTACTTATAGCACTGCACTTTAATGAGAATACCTGTAGGACACAAAATATTTTCAAATGGTGAAGATCACTTCAGGATTGACATGCCAAAGTACAAGAAGTGGAAGGAGGCTTTCAAATCAGTCAAGACAGTGACCACATAGGTTAAAAAAAATAGAAAATTATTTATCAGTGAGCTATACATTAACATTAAAAACCATGGGCCCTATGCATATGGGGGAGAATTACGTGCCGGAAGTGTACATCCCACTCACAGAGCTCTGCACCTATGGACAGGTACTCACCTGGCGGCATTCATGACCGCTGGCCACCTGTCTGTGCCCCTGCCCCCCTGGCTCACAGGTTCACGTGGAATGGCCGAGGTTAGTACTGCACACCCAGGCGGGCATCCAATCGGATGCCCATCCTGGGTCCCACAGTGGATCCCTTATATGGCAGGGCACACATTGGCTGCATGCCTCTGTGGATGTCAGACAGCTGGCAGCCATGGATGTGTGTGTAGGGCAGTGCCACCAGCCATCTCTAGCCACGGCACCAACCAGCCAGTGATGGGACCGGGGGTGTTGCCGTCAGTGCTGTGGGGGTTTGTGCATGGTTGTGCTGAGAGGCATGCGCGACATTGTTGTCAGGGTCGAGGTCTTCCACTGCCATGCTCGATCAGGCAGGGTTGTGCTTGTATGCTGGTGCACATGGGAGTTATGTCAGGTTCCCCCTGCTATAACCAGTTCCCTCCTCCACACCCCTGTGGGCAGCACTACAATGCCTTAGTGCATGGTGCATAATGCTGACAAGCTCACTGCCAACCCCTAATGCATTGCTATCTGCACAGCCGGGGGACTGGGCATGTAACTCACTTGTGCTTATTCATGAATGCCACAGAGGCTTCATGGATCCCACTGTGTGGCATTCATGCATAGCGATGCCAATGTGCCCAGTTTTCACAGGCATTGGCCTTGTGCATATGGCTCCATATTAGTAAATTTACGGATGATACTAAACTGTCTGGGGAAGTAGACTCTGAGTCAAAACAAATACATGTAATAAATGACTTCAAAGATGTTGAAATGTGGGCATTAGTCAACAACATGGAATTTAGCACCTGCAAATGGTCAGTGTTACATCCAGGTAGAAATAACCCAATGACTAAATATAAGCTAAATTGTCAACTATTGAACACTGTTGAAACAGAGCGAGACCTTGGAGTAATGGTTAATAATCCATTTTCATTATCAACACACTGTAAAAAGGTTATTCAAACATCAAACAGGTTGATCTACAATATCAAAAGAACCTTTGTGTCAAGAGAGGAACTATATATTCTTCCGTTATTCAGAATGTACACAAGACCTCATCTTGACTACGGTTCACAGTTTTGGTACCATGCCTAAAGGCTGATATAAGAATGTTGGAAGAGGTACAGAGGAGAACCACCAAAATTATCCCTTGACTCCAGAATATATGTCATACAAGTCACAGTTAGAAGCCTTGGACCTGTTCTGTCTAGAGGATAGGAGAACACGTAGTGATTTATTGCTCTTATTCAAAATACTACAGAACAGAGATCTAATGGACCAATGTGGTTTATCATTCAGTAATAGTTTTATTTGAGATCACATAAAAGACAACTAAAAGTACTGTACCTTACAGTAACACGAAAAAGTAGTGATCACTACTACAAGGTAAGGGGTGCAAAACCTGTAACTCACTCCCTCAGAATCTGGTGCATATTACATTGTTTGAGAAGTTTAAGCATGAACTTGATAACCACCTAAGGTAACAGCCACTTTGACTAAAATTACCCACAAGAGTGGGAGATGGACTAAATGGGCCCTTCACCATTTCTGTCTTTTCTAACTAAATAACTAACTAAATTATATGTAAGCATATAACAGTGTGATACTGTAGGGAAAAACCATTGATAATCATGATGTTTATCTGTAAGACAATTACAGAGGAAGATATGTTGCAGCTATTAAATGGACTTCCTAATAAATACAGTGACTGTGGTGGGGGGTTGAATGGGAGATTTTTGCATTTGGCTGTTCCTTTTTTGGTTAAACCTCTCTGTTTTATTTTTAATTTTTCTTTACAGTTTTGTCAGTTTCCAACAAATTGAAAACTGGCAAGAGTGATTCCTGTCCCCCCCCCCAAAAAAAAATCTAGCTTCCTCTTTAGATGATTTTAGGCCAATTTCAGTTTTGAACCCATTGAGTAAGATATTGGAGAGAGTTGTGACAGGTCAGATTTATGACTATCTTGATCTGAATGGGTTTCTTTCTCCTTATCAGCATGGGTTTAGAAAGAATTATGGGACTGGTACCGGATTGGTTGGGTTCACAAATGCCGCCCTTAGGGACTTTGATAATAGCCATATAACTGGGGCTGTGTTTGTGGACCTAACCAAGGCTTTTGATTTATTAGAGCATGATTTGATTTGTCGAAGGTTAGGGATTTTTGTTTTTTCTGGATTTGCTGTGGCTTGGATAAGAGCTTATTTGGTTAATCTTGTACAATATGTTAGTGTTGGTTCTCACTTTTCTAAGTTGTTTGCGATTGATTGTGGTGTTCCTCAAGGATCCATATTGGGCCCCTTATTGTTTTCTTTGTTTGTGAATGAACTTCCTTCTGTTAGTGTGAAATGTTAATCTATTTTGTATGCTGATGATTTCATAATTTTTTGTCTGGGTAAATCTATTGAAGAAATATCCTTGGTCTTAAGTTGTGGCTTTGGGAGAGTTTGTTCTTGGTTTTTGGAGAATTTACTGGTTTTGAATTCAGCAAAAATGAAATCCATGGTCTTTGGGATGAAGGGTATGTTGAGTTTAGATCCTATGTTATATTTATCTGATTGAGATGGAAATACTATTGAACAGATTTTTCCTTTTTAAATATCTTGGTGTTTTGTTGGATCCTAGTTTGTCATTTCCCCCCATATTAGACTAATCTCTCAGACAATAAATCAAAGATTCTGTTTGCTTTATAAATTTAAGGATTATTTTTCTTTTGTGGTTAGGAAGTCTATTGCGGTTGGTTCTTTGTTGCCACTTTTTGATTATGTTGCCCATATTTATTTGGGATTGGGATGTAGGGAATTGCAACTTCTGAAGGTGTCCTATAATAATATTCATCGATTTGTCTTGTTAGAATCCCCACGATTACATTATTGTCTATTGTATGTTAAACTAGATTGGTTATCTCATGTTGTGAGAATTGAATATTTTTTTTGTTGTATGATTTTTAAAAGTGTGTTTTTAGGGCCTAAGTTTCCTTTAAATGGTTTAATTAATGTTAGGATTGTTTCTTCTTATCTGCGCTCTTCTGTGGGTACTCTAAGTATTGAATTGTCTAAACCGAAATTAGCATCCCGTGCTTTTTCTATTTCTGTCCCCATTTACTAGAATGCCCTTCCCTTGTTTATCCAACAGTCCTCATCAGTTGTTGGTTTCAAGAAAAAGCTAATGGAATTTTTGTTGGTGAAGTATCAGTGTGTCTGTAATATGTAATGCATTGTGTTAATTGTTTCTGTTTGTTTGTATTTTGTCCTTTGAATTTTCTTCCTGGTCGGACCTGAAAAGAGGCCTTTGGCCCAGTGTCATTTACCTGGTTAACAAATGAATAAATAAAAATAAAATTGATGTCCTTCAAACACGGTATTGATCTGGCTGCATAGACTCAGAAACATAGCATGAATGCCAGGATGGAGATCCTGTGTGACTCAGCCATTATTCACACTTTGTTAACATGTTGCAACATGCAGAGATACACCTCCAGGATAACACCTGGTTAGTCCCATGTATTCCTGTGCATGTTCAGATTTACAGTAGGTAGTTTTCTATGTTGACTTGCAAAAATAATGCACTACTCTTTCTAACCACAATCCACAGTTTCATCATGCAACCTGGGAACATCGTCATGTACCTTGTGAGTTGTGCTTTCTTGACAAATTGTAAGTTACACAGAAAAGCAGTGGAACCATTGCAAATCCTTAGTGACTGTTTATTACAATGTTTCTAAGCATATGAAGCTATGTCAGTACAGCAATGTGCATATTTTCATATGCACTGATTACTTGCAATGCTGACACATGCTGACACATACTATGAGTGTTACAGGACCACTTCTAGTACAGCTTTAGTAGTTCACTACATGGGCACAATACTCAGAAGCTTGGAGTGGCATTACTCGCTGTTTGACCCCACAAAGTGGGCTTGGCGCTGCAGTTCAATATGCAAAGGCCTCTGCTGCAATAGCAAATTTGAGTAATGCACATGCAAAAAAAAAATGTGGGGGCATAGATGAAACTTGTGGTACAGTGCTAGGAATATGGGTGCAATCCGATATTCATTGCATTGAAGTAGCGCAAGACGGTTTGCGCAGTCCTATTGCCGCACGCACATAGCACTGATGAAAACTTCTTCCTATTACATGCAACCCTAGTGGTTGCCAGAGGTACAGCAGCAAACAAGCCAGTTGGCTTCTGAGGAATTATACCTGCCCCTTCCCCATCTTTTGCACCCCTCAAATTATCACCATCAACAGGGGCAAAAAAATGCCCTGATGCCAGTGTTCCACACCTCCCTCAGATCCACAGTTCCATATTCTCAATTTACTTCCATGTGGCTAGTGTTCCCCTGTCTCCCTCCAATGAAAGCACAGACATAAAAATATTTTTTCCTGGTGGTGGTGTTCCTCTCCTAGTAGCCAGACTATGAATAAACACAACCTCTCACCGGCATCCAGTGCACACACACCACGACATCATCTTCATCTCCTTAAGTGATGTGATTGTTATTTGCAGTTACACCCGCGTGCACACGGTGACTGGCACAGCCCTCCTCACACCTCATTGGCAGGTGCTGTATGTCCAAGCTGGAAGTTTGCAACATATTTGTAGGGCATGTAGACGTGCCCTGCCCAATAAATAACAGGCACACTGCATGACTGGAGATGGAGTGGGCAGACAAAGAGGAGTGAGTAGAGCAGTGCCAGTCACCAATGCATTGGTGGAACCGCAGATAGCAATCACATTAGTTTGGGGGGGTGAGGTCTAGTGCCATGTGGTGTGAGTTCTGGATGCCAGGGAGTGTTTTTTTTAAGTGTGATCTGGCAATGGTGGGGAGGAACCACAACCATCATGGTTAAAGAATTTTACATGGGGGCTGTGATCGGAGAAATGAAGGGGCCACTAGCCATGGGGATGTAAGTATTCTTATGTGTTTGAGATCAGATGGAGGAGACCAGTAGCCCCAGTGATATAATCAGTCTTTCATGGATGGCATTGGAGGGATGGTGGGAGGGAGAGATAGTAACAGTAGCAGTGAACGTGGCACCCTGGGACCCCTGAGCAATAGCAATAGACAAGCGCAGCTCAAACAGTTGAGCTATGTATTGTGCTTGTTTGAATATCATGCCTCATGTGATTTACATGGAATTGTATTTATTTATTTTGTTTTTGTTGACTGGGAAAGGACGACTAAACAATTCTGCCTGTTTTCAGCCTCGTCCCGAGGGAGGGGGGATACAGATGGATACCAACTGACACTGAACTGGATTAAGCTGTTGGCAGTATTTTTAGTGGATGGGGGAAATTTGGCCAGGATACCGGGGGAAATTTCCCTACTTTTTCACAGGGGGTCCTGTGGCTGGTGCTGGGATGGCCAGTCTGAAGTGTTCATCAACCCGCATGGATGTGGGTGAGGCTGGAGATCAGGTATCCTCCCCGGCCTCAGCTTTGCGAAATACAATTTCGGACTTTGTTTCTGATGAATGTTTCATGTTGGCCAGTGAGGTTCTGTTTGATTTGATTATGGAGTTACCTATTGGACATGGAACAGTGGCAGCTGGACCAGCAGTGGGGGCAGGCAGTGCCCTCTTGTCAGTGGAGCTTCAGAATCTACTTGCAGAAGAGGAACACCATTTCACCCTTCATCGGATGCAGCTTCAGAGGGAGCAGTTGCAGTGGGGAATGCTCCAAGGGATGGACGGTGCACATCAGAGGATTGGGCCAACTGAAAGTACTACCAAAAATATTGTGCATGGATCAGAGGCACTCTCAGATGAAGGCAGATATTCAAGGAGCTGCATCAGGTGCTGCTGAAAACTCTCACTATTCAGGTACTGTTTTTTTGCTGATGGAAAAGGGGGACAAGTTCATGCTTCTGCTGTTTGCAGAGTCTGATGCTGATGGGGTGCCTCCTTCGATGGAACTGTGAGGAAACGGGCAAGACAATGGTGGACTGCCATCTGAGGCTGAGCCTCCAGCTAAGGTGGCAGATGTAAAGCTGACAAGCATCACTTTTATCATTTGGGTATCATCAGGGAGTCCGGGTAAACTGGCCTTGGCAAAGCAACAACCTTCAAAAAGGTCCAAAAAGGAAAGACAACTTTCTAAAGAAGCTCTGGTAAGTAGAAAACCCCAGGTTCTGGCTGATGTTTGGGGCCTTACTGTAGACCTTTCTACTGACATGCCTGGATGGGTGCAGGGCACTCTTAAGAGTGCTGGGTGGGTTACATCCTTGGATAGAAAAGGCTGGGATGCCAATTTGCCTCATTCCTGTTGGGGAACAGCTGCTAAACCTTTAGTAGTTCTCATAGAACACACTAAACCCATGGCTGTGAGTGAGGGTTCTCCTTCACAACTACATCCCAGGCAGCAGTAATTTTCTGCTCCGGCAATGTCTTTGCTTGCCTCTGAAGAATGGCATCAAGTCATTCTGACTGACATTACGGAATTAGAGGGAGAAGGGGGTAAGGGTGATGCACCAGAAATGAACACTGCTAATTCCACTGTTTTACAAGATACAGGTCCAGTTCAACCCCTGGGGATTGTATGGACCAAGCCCAGCCTGCAGCAGCCAACCAAGGGCCTCAACCCAGTATTCCCAATGAGGGATGTAACACCAGTGTGTGGAACACTGATGTGAGGGGACATTTATTCCCTGAAACAATGAGATTGGCCTCGGAACCGGACACAAGATGAAACACTGTGTGTTTAAAGTATAGAGGGGGTACCACAGATATCCCTGATAGATTATTTGTTGGACATGCATTGCTGAGGAATAGCATGAAATATTATGCATATAAGATTTATGCACTGATCCATATGCCAGGTGATACGATCATTGATGTCAGTTTTAAACACCCGGCAGGCCTCAAATGTTTTTGGAAGCAGTATCAGTTACTGAAAAACGGTATTTTATGTAAGCCTTTTGTAGCTATTCCCCTTACCCAGCCCTCCTTCAAGAGAATTACTGTCTTATTTTGAAATGAGGGAGTAAATGTGGCCGATAGTACATATTGGCTGGAACAACATTGCTCTGTGAATGGCTATCCTGAGCCCATCTTGGACAATGAGCACCTCAGGACTGGCAGTTGGAGGTACAAAGTTACTTTAAAGCAAGAGAATGAGGTGGTACAATACCTCCCTAACTGCTTCTTTTTGGGTTGGGACAGAGGGGTAATCTTTTAACCAGGTCAGCCCCGAGTGTGTTATCATTTTGGGGATGCAGATCATTTAAGCGATGTCTGCAATAAGTTAAAGTGTGGCTTATGCAGTAAAATTGGGGCACATCTGTATTCACTGTAAACATCCAATGCAATGCAAACTCTGAGAGGAGCAGGAACATAACTTTCACACATGTTCCTTGGCTTCCCACAATAGCCTGGATCAGGCTCTCAGGGGCAGAGCAAGATGTTTATGTTGCTCAGGCACAAGAAGAATGTTTAAGATTTGAGGAATGACCAGTTCCATCCAGGACTGTGGACTCCACTCCATTAAAGATCATAGATGCACAGCGACAGGACATACCCCCTGCAGTTTGTAATGCCTATGAGTCTCCTATGCCCACCCCCAGAGCTACTGGTCTGCAGCCAGCCTCGGACTATCTCCTTGATCGATCAGTTATGAAGCCACTGCCAAAAGCACAAGAGATGCCAGTTCTTGCAGTAGAGGCAGTTGTACCTCTACCCTCTTCAGAGTTGGTGCTAGAGGACATGACTGTTCCCTCTCTCAGTGTGGACATGCCCCCCCGGTTCATGTGGCCGGCCCTTCTATGCAAAGAGAGTAACCACATCCAAGGCATTATTGAAGCCCCCCAGTTCTGTAGCCTAAACCTGGGGAAGCAGTCACTATCCCAAACCAGAATTCTTACTCTGTCTTAATGGACGTGGATGAGGGGGAAATTGATGGGAAGTCAGAGGTCTCCTCTGTCACTTCATCTCAGCCTGACACTGTAGGGGAGCTGCCATCTGTGGATAAACCGAAACTGAAAAAAGGAAGAAGAAAAAGTTACTTGTTTTTTATGTGGATTATGTTTTCTCTGTTCTAACCCTTTTCCTTCCTTATGCAGTTACCCATTCATATCATCACATCAAATATGAATAGCATCAAGGCTCTTTCAAAATGTCAAGTCACTTTTGCCAGTCTTCACAGGGAAAAGATCATATAATATTTCTAAAGGGATACGGGACTGTACACGGTCCCTGATATAGTGCAAGCCCAAAAGGAGTGACGATCGGGCCCCTCTTTTGTTCTATAGGAGAGGATTTATGTTCTGGTTTAAGGAAAAAAAAATTTTTAACATGATGTGACTGTTTTAAAAGTCATTGATGTGTGCCCAGGGAGGGTGTTAATAGTGGCTATAGTACTGAATGACACCGTGTTTAGATCGATTAATATTTATGCCCCTCAGTCAAAAGCAGACAGAACCCATTTATTATGGCTGATAGATCCTTTTTTGTATACATACAAAATGATTTTATGGGGTGGGGATTTTAAGTGTGGCCTTTCTAAATGGGACTGGGGGAGGCAGATGGCAAAAGTTTACTGTGACACTAACTTGCTAAAGAATCTGTTGAGTAAATCAGGTCTTTATGATGTTTATGACATTTTGGATGTTGCTCTGGCATATACCTTTCATATTGGTTCTCTGTCCTCCAGGATAGACTTTTGGTTTTTATCACATAGAATTGTAGCCAATAGTGTTGCAGTGGTACCCTTAGCCACCTCTGACCATTTGGTGGTAAAAGTTAGCTTAGGAGATGGACAGCCTTTATGTATGGGAAGTGGGTACTGGTGGATGAATATGTCCTTATTAGAAGAGGACTATGCCAGACAGGAGATTTTGACTTTATTTGAAGTTAGATATGCAGTTCAGTTTATGTATGCCTCCCCTATAGATTGGTGGGAGAACACCAAAGGGGATATTAAAGACTTCTTAATTAGACTTTCCAGTAATGCAGTACGGGAACAATATATTAGTTATCTAGGATTATGGGCATCGTATTTAAAGATACCTACTTGAATGAGGGAAACGGGGTTGGATCTTGTGGAGGAACTGGCTACAGTAAAGGGCAAAATGTTGCAGTATCAATATGAGGCGGTGCATGCTCATGCCCTGAGCAAAAATTTAAAATTCATGGGACAAAGGCACAGGTTAACCCATATGACACTCCAACAGATAAGGTTAACCAGAGAGTTATGACCTCCCTGCATGATGCAGCAAGGAGTCTGGTTACAGAACAATTTTCTATGATACAGATAATACAGCAGTACATTGCAGGGAAGTTTCAAGTAGGGGGGATGGTGGTCATGTGACTCTTTTTGCATAATCTGGCACCCCTGCAGCTATCTGATCTAAGCAAAGATAGTATGATGGCACTTATCATGATTGAAGGGGTGCGCATGGCCATCATATCATTATCAGCTAAGACTGCACCGAAAAGTGACGGTATTCCCAATGATTTTTATAAACTTTTTATAGACCAACTGTCTTCTATATTAACGGAAGTGTATCTGGCCATTTCACAGTTAGGGACCTTGGGTTCCAGTATGGAAGAAAGCATCATGATTTTTTTTGTATAAATCAGGGTTAAAGTCAGACATTAAGAACTGGAGACCACTCAGTTTATTGACCTTCTGATTATAAAATTTTAGCAAAATTGGTGACAGCCTGCCTAGCCAAGGTAGCACAACAGTTGATTCTGGATTTGCAGACATATGCGATTCCGGGGAGGGCTATTACACAAAACCTTATCTTCATTAGAGAGGTGGTGTAACTCATGATGAATACTCATTCATTTCTGAGTGCACCTATACAGTAAGTGCTCATGCAGAGCTCAGCCGGCAGCTGGCCATGGAGGTGAGAGGTGGGCTGTGCCAGTCGCCGGCTGTGGATGGGTAGGGGGTGACTGGTACTGTTGGGTGAGGTGGGTGGAGGGCCACTGGACTACCAGGGATCTTGGGGGTTCTAATATTTACACAGTTGTAGCACCATATTGGGTCGGGGCATGGGTGGGGGGACACAGTTGCCCTGTGGGGAGCTTGCATTGTGGGGTCAGGGACATGATGTGTGTGGGCTGCCCTGTGGGACATTGAGGCTTTGGGGGTTCTAGGGTCTGAGGGTGCAAGATGCCCAGCTGGGAACATCTGCTGTGGGGGATCGGGGGCTGGGGGGATTGTGGGCTACCCTGTGGGGCACCAATGGGGGTGTTCAGGCATGGGGTGGAAATCTTGGAGTGGGTGCATTGGGTCTTCAGAAACCCCAGAGGACATATGTACAGTTATGCCAGTTAAATGCTGGTGCAACTTACATTGCCGGTTCTCCTCCGGGGGGTTCTTGTAGAATCCTGACAATGGGGACTTTTTTGCTGCCCTACTAGAATAGGGCACAACTGCTGCTGTAAACCCCTTAGCACCATGTCACAGGAGGTTTATGGCGCAACTGCTGGAGTAACTGCTCTTTGGTGCATGTGGCCTGTGACATGTCGCAGTCCACATTGTAGAATCCCACACGTTGCAACTGCTGGCGTAACTTGCTACTTGCACCATTCTTTTTGGCGCAAGTGCTGTTATGCCAGGCGTAACTCTTTTAGAATCGGGCCCTCAATGTTTAAGGTTGGTCCATCTATTGATTGCTCTTTATTGTTAGAGTGTATGTTGGAGGCCAGGATTCTGCCCCAAATGAGGGATACAATGTGGATGTGTGGATGTGATAAATTAAATGTCTGCAGCAATCATAAACATAAGGCTCTGAAAGAATGAATCTGCTTATATCAGAGTGTGGGGACCAGACAGAGATGATGCAACATTTGCTTTTTAAGTGTCAATTTATTAGACCTATATGGCAACAACTTGATGGTTTCTGGAATACTAATTGCTTCACATCAGTGACTTATGCAATTTTGGCATGTCGTCAGTTATCTGGACAATGGCTTATCTGGAGGAAAAGCACAGTCTATGTTATATTAGAATGTGTAAAATTGGTGATTTGGCACACCCACTGCCATATGTTTTTGCAAAGGGAGGAGGCTACACTGAATGACATTCTGTTTAAGTTGCAAGCTGAACTACATGGGATATATAGGAAAGAAGTGGAGACACTGGTGGTACCATGTTGTGGTAGCTTATGGGAGGGTATTGATTGGGTAGAGTAACCTTCAAGATACAGGGGACACAAGAATGTTAAAATGTATGTGGCCTATACACAGTTTGGATGCAATTACCACTAGATATGTTTTGACTTTCACTGTGGTACAGCTTATACCTTTTATTACTGATAAGTAAGATTTAGATAGTGTTTTAGTTTATTTCTTTTGTTATCGATGGATTCCTTTGTTTTCCATGCTTTAATTTAGTATGATGTAAATACTCTATTTTAAGATCTTAGTTAGTGTGAAGTTTAGACTACATGTTCCTTTTCCTGCATATGATATATATTTTTTCTTTTGTTTTCTTTCTGTATATATACTGGATACTGAATGAAATTGTGTGATATTATGCTTTTGAATTCTAAATAAAAACTTTCCCCTACTCTTTTTGAGAAATGCCATGGGATCTTTAATGTCCACCTGAACAACCACCAGAACAGGCAGATGGGACATCGGTTTAGCATCTCATCTCAGAGACGGCACCTCAGGAGTGCAGCACCCTCCTCATGATGCACTACAGTGTCAGTATTGGGATTTAACACACTTGCCTGATGTGGGGATGGTTAGCAAAGTGTTAGCAAAACTGGAAATGTGTTGAATCTTGAGTAAGTGTTACTTTCAAGGAAAAGGGTATGGAAAAACTGTCAGCTTGTACACAAGTAAAACAACATCAACATGACACTTATTTTAAATTTATAACATACAGTGGTGAACTAACATTGCATTTCCATTGCCTAAGTGTTACAAAACATGAACTGAAATGGCATGTCATGATGCAAGCAAAATTACAATGTCCCTTGAGAGAAAATAGAGGCATGTTTGATAGTGAGTGATGGTCATGCAAAACAGGTACGTCACAGTGCAGTCATACCATGTGATCCATGATGCACCTGATACACATATAAATGAAAAATGATACTGTTAGAAAAAAAATATGTTTAAAAAGCAATGTTTTCTTTCCACACACAGAATTTGTACACACAATAATTGATGAGGTGGAGAAGAGAGTGAAGGAAAATCAAGTGAATTCTGAAATGGAGACCATTTATTTGCCACCAACACTGTCATCACAGTTTGAAACAAGATCTAGCTGGAGCCAATATAGCTGTGGTGAGCTTCCAAAACTCCAGAGAGCTAACACTGCCAGTGCTATCTAGTGCCATCTGCAAGATGGTGATGGTGACTCAACTGCACATGTGCGGCATTGGTGCATGTGCAGTTGCAGTGATTGGCATTCTTCTAGTTCCAAGATGCTGGCACCAGTGGAACTATGCATGCGCAAGGTGTGCATGTGCAGTTCTTGTACCGGAATGCAGAAGTAACAACCAAAATAGTGCAGCTGTTACTCTGTAGTGGCCGACTGTGGCGCAGTGATCCCAGCTCTGTTGGACTTTTGTAAGGATACTTCCAAAACTCCAATGGAAGCGTGCCATGATCATCCATTTTCAGGCTACAGATGGCAAAAACTGCTATAGGCTCCAACCACAGCTGTAAAAATAGTCAAAGAAGAAGCAAGAAAGTCCTGGAAGCAGCATCACAGATTTAGTAGTCAGTGACTGTCACAACACATCAAAACATCAAACTACTGTACTGCTAATTTAGTGGCATCAACAGCTGCTGTATAGGTACAAAACATTGTATGTGATCACTATTTCTGATACTGGTGGTGATGTACTGTCTGCAAAAGCCTGCCACAGTGAAGTAGCCAGTCATTAATTGACACTAATTCCTGGTGTATACATAGCAGCGTTGATGGATGTGGCTCTGATTCAACATGATCAAAAGAAATGTGCACTATAAGCTGTGCAGGACTCTCCGATGGACTATGCAGATATTTGTTAAAATTTTTCAATAGTTTAATATGTTTATAGTTAAAATGCAAATGTACCAAACAGAATATGATAACAAAATATTTGCTTTTGTTGTGCTCCATCTGAATTGGTGGCATTCAAATTAATATGCCATAGTTACCATTTGTCATTGAGAACTGTATTTTTAACATCTGAAATATGACCAGCGAATGGATATGTCAGATTATTAAATGTAAGGTAAAAATCTAGAAATTTCTTTCCTGTGAGATGTCACTGGAATGTGCATTAACTCTGTATAAACCACATGGTCAGGTGCAAAATCTCTTCCCTTTCAAAGAAAAGTAATTACAGCCATTTTATAAGCATGATAGGACCCTACAGGTTGAGCATTATTGGATGTCTATGCACTACCAAGGGTCATAAGGACACTCTACCTTTGGACTTATGCCTTACTAGACCCCTGTGTGATGCATTGCAGTCTTGTAATGTACACCCATGCATGTCCTTTTATTTACTTATTGTTGGTACAATATTTCCCATAAATGACAGTGACAGATCAACATTATTGTTGTGATGATGTTTCAATCATCAGTTACATATCAGGACACCTCTGCCTCACTTGCTAGTCTTAACACATGCAGCGGAGCCTTCTTCATTGGTGGCACCTTCTTGTATTCATTATTACTCCCAGTAATACTCCCTAGGCATTCTCTCTGTCATCACATGTTGCTTGTCCACAGTGTTTTCCTTATCTTCACATTGTTATCCTCCCCCCACCACAACAACTGTGTTGTTGTTAGGAAAACAAAAGGTGCTTGCCTCTGATGGGAATCAGGTATCAATTCACTTTGTCATTCAACACACGTACTAGTGTCACAGGCATAAGCTACTGATTTCCTGTTGTGTTACATGATGTGCCATGAATGTGTTCACCCAAAGACTGCATTGTTTGTCAAGCTTTGCAGTACATACTTATCTTACTATTATCAGCTGACATCCAGAAAGCTGAAGTATTGTATCGGTGGCCATCATTGTCTTATGGACTGTAGAACACAAGCAGGAAGGATGACCCTAACATGGTAACCAAACAATCTCCAACACTACCTCGTGATGCATTGGTATTCCAAGAAACCACTTATTCTGTGAGTAAAGCAAACAAAAATTTCATTACATCACTTGTGAAGAAACCAGATTTTGCATATTCAATTGAAAGTATCACACCTGGGATGAATATCTCAACACCACAGAACAGCTTGGGAGGCTATACCACCTAAAGAACACTGTGTTGCATTTCTGGGAAGAGTAATACTCAAATCACAAGTGAAAGCAACTAAAAATGGACTGATATAGTGCAATGGATTAGTATCCTGACTGTGGGAAAAGGTGTATGTCATGCATGGTATTGGTGTACTGAGTGTGAGATAACTGCATATTGTAATGGACTGCTATACAATGATGGATAGTTGTCCTGAGTGTAGGATAAGGTGTTGCTTAGGCATACTGTTGCTGTACTGAGTGTGACAAAACCATACACTGTTATGGAGTGATTTACAATGATGTTTAGGTGTCCTGAGTGTGGGAAAAGGTGTATCTTATGTGTGATATTGGTGTACTGAGTTGGAGATAACCATATACTGCAATGGACTACTATTAAATGATGGATAGCAATTCTGAGTGTGAGAAAAGATGTTGCTTAGGCAAACTATTGATAGTAAGTGTGACAAAACTGTGCACTGTTATGGACTGATATACAATGATGGATAGGTGTCCTGAGTGTTGGAAAAGGTGTATCTTTATGCATGGTATTGGTGTACTAAATGTGAGAAAAACGTACCATGCAATGGACTCCTATACAATGCTGGTTAGGCATCCTGAGTATGAGAAAAGGTGTTGCTTATGCGTGTTGTTAGTGTACTTGAGTGTGAGAGAACTGTACACTGTAATGGACTGCTATAACAATGCTGGATAGGTGTCCTGAGTGTGAAAAAAGGTGTTCCTTCTATGTGTTACTGGTGTGCTGACTGTGACAAAACTGTACTGTGTAATGGACTGATATACAATGCTGGATAGGTGTCCTGAGTGTATGAAAAGGTGATGTTTATGCGTGCTAGTGGTGTGCAGAGTGTGAGTAAACTGTACGCTGTAATGGACTGCTATACAGTGATGGATAGGTGTCTTAAGTATGGACAACATTCGTTGTTTACATGCCCTATTAGTGTGCTGCATATGCCAAAACTGTTACCTTGAATGGAGGTGTACCGACAATGTGAAAACATGTTACTTGTATGTGCTATTGCTGTGGTAAGTGTCAGTCAATGTTATAGTGCAATGGACTGATGTTATGTGATGTATAGGCATACTGACAGTGGGAAAACTTTTTACTTATATGTGATACTGCTGTACTGAGTCTGTGAGAGGTCTCCAATGTCCTGGACTGATGTACAGTAGTACAATAGATAGATGTAGTTAGTGGGTGAGAAGTTGTTGCTTGTACGTAACATTGCTACACTGACTGTGGCAACAGTTTGAACTGCACTTGACAGAGATACTGCAACTGATAGGTGTACTGACTGTTTATTAAATTTCACTCTTTTTCTTATCAAAGTATTTGGCAATACGTTACTATGCAGCATTACTATACATCATTACATATCTAGGTGCAAGGCATAGGTCTGGTGTCATACTTTTGATGCCACAGCATGCACATTTAAGTGGCACAAACACAATAGCATGTATCCAGAATTCTTTGTTTGTGCACTAGAACCAAGGCACCAGTTTTTCTGCGGCACTTTGGAGCAATGTTCTGTGGCATTTACCACAGAACTTCTGCAGCAAAGGACGATTATTTCTGTGGCAGTTCTGCGGCAGAAAACGCACACTATTTCCCTTATTTTTATACTTTCTGTTTTTTTCATGTTGGACATTTTCTTAGTTGAGTCAAGTGTTACATTGTAACATTCACCCTCAATATTCATCCTTAAATGTTTAAAAATATAAGTGTTACTTAAATTGAGTGTTTTTATTGAATTTAAATCTCTCTATCTCTCTATCAGTTCCCTAAGCATAGTTGTATATCAGCATTCACGATACACATTCATGAAATTTTGATCACATTAAGCTAGCAATATACACACAGCAACACCATGGAATGTCCCCCCCCCAGGCAAAAACATGGAATGTTTTTAGCTGAAATTTGGCACAAGCATTCAGCACACACACACACACACACACACACACACACACACACACACACACACACACATTCACTTTCCATTGACCATTAGGTTACAATAAGTTAAACATTTCCACTTGCAGTGGATCTCAGGCCAGGAGGGCATTATTAATTTTAAAATAATTGTCAGAAAGATGTCCCACCAGTGGCAGGTGCCAGCAGGAGGGGATGTGACTTTTTTTTTTGTCATTGCAGCATGATGTGTAGTGGGTTGGAGCCCAGGAGAGCCACAAAGGCATCCGTTAAAATTTAAATCCCAGCTCCGAGCTGGGCTCTGCCCTGGAGGGCATTGCTATTGTTAGAATCCCTGCTCCCCAGCATGATGGAGCTCATCCTGAGGTCCAAAGCAGTTTACTGTGGTCGGGGACAAGCCAGGACAGGGACACAATAAATCTTTACACTGTTTGAATAACCAAAATTTATTCATGAACCGCAAGTTTTTGAAAACTTACAAAGGAGTTTATATTAGTTGAACACTCTATGAGGACATATAAGGGTTTCCATCACTCCTACAGTTCTGAGCTATACTATAAACTCTGTTATGATTTTTAAAAAACATGGCTTTTTGAAGTCATTTTGGTTATGCAGACAGTGTACAGATTTCTTGTGCCCCTACCTGTCAGGCACTTGGTCAGAGTAAACTGCACACCCCTCCCCCCATGCTTGGACACTGTGCTGAGTCGAATTCTGCTGCATACCTGCAGAAAATGACTGTAAAAAAATCATGTCCCCTCCTACCTGTCACCATCCATGCTGGGGACATGTTTTGTAAGTATAATTATTTAATAATAATGTCCTCCTGGGCTGAATTATTTTAAAAATACTAATGCCCTCCTGGCTAGAGACACCCTACAAGTGGGAATTATTAACTCAGTGTAAGCCTTTCCATGGCTCCCCAGGGTCTCAACATGGGGAGCAGAGCGAGTCTTATAATTGTAAAACAGTATCATCTGTTTTATTCTATATTAGCATTTATTATATTTAATGCATTAAGCTGGGATCATAATTAATTATGCCCAGGAGGAACCTTCAAATAAAATATGTGAGGAGCTCATAGGATTGGGGGGGTAATATCTTATAAGGGCTAACTAGAATTCTCAAGGACCAGCAGTGGGACAGCACATCAATTCACACTGCAATCCCTTTATATTGATTTTAGCTATTTAGAATGTCAGACTGCAATTCTGTCAGACGTGCTTCTCGATTCACAGATTAACCTGTATTTCTAATTTAGGATGAATAACTGTACTTTGCTTCCACAGATGCCTTCAGTCAATGGAGTAGTAGGTAATATGATTAAAATACAAACTCTAATCTATACATGGGTAACTTATAAAAACACCAATCCCTACCTTATAAAATAAGCTCCCCTTAGTGAATAGATGGAAACCAGCTATTAATACAGTATGTGCTGCTCTGTGAAGGCATAAATGCTTCAATAAACAGAACAGGAGGCAATTTGTTTAAAAACTCATACACCAGCTAAAATGGGGTAATATCTAAAAACACCAATTCCTACCTTATATAGTGAGTGCCGTTTACTGCAGTAAATATTTTAAAGTCCTATTCTTGCTGTTTAACTGGCTGCCCTGTGAAGGACTGAGCATTTTGCTTCCACTGAAGATTAAAATATACGGAGCAACAGATAATTTGATTAGAACACAAACTCAACAACAATGCAGTAATTTTTAATAACTCCAGTCACTGATTTATGAAAAAGCCCCCCCCCTAATGAGTACCCTACAAGTCTGACTAATACTTATTACACACTGCCCTGCGATGGTAAGCTTATGCTTACTTCTGCAGTTGCATACCGTTGCAGAACCGTTAATAATACATTGAAATCACAAACTCCATCTATAATGGGAATTTCTAAAAACACCATTCCCTACATTTTAAAATGAACACTCCAAATTAAGTACTTCACAAAAGAAGTATTTTCTGTATTACACACTGCCCTGCAAAGGTATAAGAGACATTAGACATATATGGGGGTAGACACTGTAACCCCCTGTCAGCCAGTTAGGACACAGCTAATTAATTAAACACAAACTCGGCAACAATGGAATCATTTCTAATAACTCCAGTCCCCACATTTTAAAATGAACATTCCAAAGTAAGCACTTTACAAACTATAAATGTTTACTATGGTAACTATTGCTCTGTGAAGGTATAGGTAAGTTAGATATTAATATATAGGGTTAGACATGGTAACCCCCTGTAAGTCAATCCGGACACAACTAGTTAGCGCCCTATCAATCTTGCAATCATCTTTATTATATCTATCTGTGGAACTCTACACTGTGATGTGCTCTAAACCTAGGGATTGTGCGCTATACAAACAAAATTGCTTACCTTATACAAACTAAAGTTAATATCCTAGGTAAAGAATGAATGGACACGAATGAAGAAATGAAATGTTCTTTAAACTAAAAAAGAAATATGATTTCTACTTCAGGTGTCATATCTTTCTTTTGTTCTCCTAAACATTTATTTAATCATTGAAGTATAGTAAACATAGCCGAGGTCCTCAGTTTTCATTTTCCGTGTGTGGGACAATATCTCATTAAAAGTCCTATGACTATAATAACCTGACAATTCAACTATTATATGGATAATGATATGGACAAAAAGAAGAAATGAAAAGAAAATATATTTTGTATATAATTATTTTGTTTTTCTTTTATCGGGGAACAAGTTGTTTCCAGATGGTCACAGCTAATGAGTATTCTAAAGCGTCTGAAAATGAATTTGTTCTTTTTGTAAAGTTCTCTCAGCCATATTGGACTTGCCATGTAGTATACCTCAGGCCCCCATATGTCATCTGATCACAAAGGTTATTTGGGTTCAAGCAACTTGAGTTTGGATTATGGAAAATGTATTAATATATGGGACACCTTGCTTCTAAATAGAAACTCCAAATCATCTTATGTTTTATTTGGCTTGGAGTGGGTGTTTACCCTGCAGAGTATTCATAATTTTTAAAATTTTTAAATCCCCACCCCAAATGGGGCTCAGCATACCATATTTGCAACTTTGCCCACCTACCTCGGTGATGGCAGGAGCCATCAAGTTAATTTCCACGTTGCTCTGCAGGTGGCAGCGAGTTCTACGCTTGGAATGGAAATCCGCAGGTGGAGATAAATTCTGTGGTTACTTCCACAGACTTCCATGGTTGTGGAACCATGGAAAACTCAGGGCCTCGACTAGAACTTTTGCGTATTCTCTTTCTGAATATGGAAAAGTTGATGAACGCAAACTACACATTGGTATAAGCATTGTTTCAAGTTGTATCCTGGGAGCACAGGGAAGTTACACAACTTGCTCATGGTCACACCATATACAGGTGGACACTGTGCGATTCAAAACAAGTTTGACATACTCATGACTCAGTGATGTGAGCCACTATGCCATAATGCCTCCTTATTCAGTGTAGTACTATATGGCAACTATGTACTAAACATTCACATTAAGTAAGGAACAGGAAGAAAAAGATAATAATGGATGGGAATGTTTTGGCATCCATGATACTGATGGTATTCAGTAAATGCCATCTCCAGGACCCACTGGCTGTGATAGACATTGGGGAAACCAGGATGCATTGTTATGCACTGTGGAATACATCCATTACCGACTAACTACTTGCCATCATTTATCTTCTCAAGGACCTGTTGCACTTAATGGCAGCATACACACTCTCTCTGTGTTGGCATTGATTCACAATGACCACACAGGCATCTTGGAAAAGAAAACATGCCTAATTCCTGGTCTAAGTAAGGTTCAGTTTGATGTTACTACATTAAAGCTGTACAATCCAAAATGGGGAGCTGGTGGTGGGGGAGGTTGCAGACCTCACAAATACCATGAAACATTCTTTTTCTTTCACATAGTGGGTGTATTACACTTCAGCTAATATGGTGCATGATCATATTGCATGCATGAGGTGAAGACATGAACATTCAGTAACAAAGGTGTGCCATGATGTGGGAAAGGTTGTCAGGCATTGAGTCTTGTAAATAACACTGCATAATGATAAGGAATGTGGGGGGAAGGGTATGAATGAGCCATGACAGTCAGTAATGTGATTGCATGTTTGGGTGCTATTAATGAAGCCTCACCCATGATGTACTGTGAAACTGTAGGGGAGGTTTTGATCCTCAAGAATAACATAAGGGAGAACTGGTGATGAACAGTGTGTCATGATGTAGCATGCAGTTGGGGGTGGCACAAACATATAACATGCCACTATGAGATGCATTTATATATGTGGGGGGTGATGCTGAGGAGTAGTCAAGGCTCACCCATGACAGGATGTCACAGTGTCACATTTGGGATCTGTAATCCTACTGAATCATGCATGTGGCTTCAACAGTGTGGATGCACTAAGCCTCATGCAGTACAGTCGGTCATGCAGGTGTGTGGTTTCGGGGGGGCATGATGGCATCCAATGACACTTGGGTGTATTGTGGCATGGGCCGTCAACTATTGGCAGTACCAATTTGACACTTGGACATAATGTGGCATGGGACATCAAGTATTGGCAGTACCAATCTGTCATGCTGTGGCATGGAGGTGCTGGGGGTGGACCAAGTCTCATACTTGGCAGTGTGTTATAATGTCACATGTGACACCTGTACTCTGTGGGGCGTGTGCAAGAAATCCAACAAATGTCATGATGTGCTATGCTACTATGGGTTGGGGTGGCCTTGAAGCCTCTGAATGTTCAGTGTGTCAGCCCATGCTGTGACAAGGCAGGGGGCTCCATCAGCAGCAATAGGAATGTCTTATGCTAGTGTGTGCTTTTTTTCTGTGTTAGTGTATATAAACTAGAAAACCGGTGCCACTGCTACTGCAAAACACTAAGATTTCTAACAAAGGGGGAGGGGGTGTTGGATCAGTAAAGCATGTATTGTGGTTTTCCAACATGGTAGACTGACAGATTCATTCTGTGAGACACATGTGCACTCATTTATTCACTACTACGAATGTACGTAACTGTGTCTGTATGTGGGGGGGGCACAATGTCAAGGCAAGCAACTAAATATCTGTACATAGATAGATAGATAGATAGATAGATAGATAGATAGATAGATAGATATAGATGTAGATATAGACATAGACATAGAGATAGATATAGATATAGATATAGATATAGATATAGATATAGATATAGATATAGATATAGATATAGATATCCATTGTATGGTGCATTTTATAAGATGACATGGGTCAACAGTATTGTAACTCACTACTCAGTATTGCTTGTTTCTGGTGCATGTACTGACCCATTGCCATCTGGGGCACTTTCTGACTCAGTAGAGGCATTGCTGGCAAGATGGCCTAAGTAGTAGGGATCCTCATAGATTGTGTCCATTTCTGACAAACTATCATCAGAAACTTCCTGGTCATCCTCACCACTGTGACGCAGAGTGGCAAGGGATGATCCTGTCATGCTGCAGTCACTTAATGCAGTGCCAGAATTAGGATCACTCATTGTAAATGTACCCTTCATTGAAGATATTGAGCGCTATCATTCTAGAGATGACATTGCATGGTACATGCATGCACACTCGAGTTTTTTGGTGCCAATTGAGGGAAATCTTGTACACATCACAGAAAATGAGAAAAAAGTAAGAAACACTTTATTTCATGCACAAATCACATAGCTACTTTAATTACAAATGCCATCAGCTACACAGAAGAATGCAGTACTCATGATGGCCAGATTCCCTCTTTAAGTGAGTTTCCTACTGATGGACAGCCTGACCAAAGTATAAGATCCATCACTGATGCTTCCCCTGATGACATAAAGTTTATACTCGCCCCAATCCCCTTTCAGTCAGCCATTAGCAGGGTATAGATTGGTATCTCCCATTATGTCAATCAGTATATGCCTGACTAGCATTATTAATTTTAAGATCTGTATTATTCCTTGGTATAGTCATAGTTCTTACCCAGCTTAGGACTGAATTATCCAATAATATAATCAAAGGGGCAAATCCCAGCTTTTATATCTCCAACTATTAAAATTTCAAAATCAGGAAACGTCAACTGTATTTCTTTAATATTCTCTCTCAAGGAAACCCAGAGTTGCTCAGAATAATGTCAAGAGCTGCTAGGCTGAATATAGGCATTAATCAGGATAATTTGTATGCGGTCAAAGTCCACAAAAAGAATAAATAAAGGTCTGTTATAACTGGAGGTTTCACTGTTTCCCAAAATGTTTTTGAAACACATAGCGAGCCCTCCAGAAACTCTTCCAAAATGACAAAAGCTACCCATTCACCACTTTGTTGTTTCAGTACAAATCCAATCATATTCCATGACATTAGAAATTTTACAGTGTCTCTATTTAATGCTGTATCCTGTTAATGTGCTGACTCATTATTGCTGCCTTGATGTGGCCGGTGGAGTAATGTTGCACGCTTCTTGTGTGACTTTGTTTTTTTAGCACCGGGCAATGTTGCTAATCCCCAGGTTACCCTTCTTGCCACCAGGTTGTGACCCACAGGTTGTTATATAAATAAGTAGGGGTGTGGGGGTCATAGCCCCCTGAAATTGAGGTGTTTCCTACTGCCGGATGGCAGATAGTCAGAGCATGGTGGCTGGTGTTAGCAAGTTGTTGGTGCTGTATTTTATGATGGAATCTTGCTTGTCTCTGTGGCATGGGTGAACCATTTAATGCTATGGTATTACTCCCAGTTTTGCTGGTGCTCAGTATCTTCAAAATTCCCATTAAGTACTCATTTGTCACATCCTGCCAGAGCTAAAATTTGGTTTGTGGGTGGAATTGTAAAAACATGTTGCTTATAAGCTTTTTATCTGTGACTTCAACCTATCCAGTTCTTTTATGTTTGGGTTATTGTTGGTGGCATTGTTGCGCATATTGCAATGTCAACTATGAATCAGCCCTCAGTATTCAGTATTTCAGTTTTTCCCTGAATCCTTTAAGCAACTAATCTATTTCTGACAATAATGTCAATCTGACCCCCTCGCAGAGGCTCCCTCTCTCCCAATTACTCTCTTTACACCATCTCTTCCCAATGGGATGTTAAGCAATTTCTTAATAGGTTGCGCAAGGAAATTGCCAGTTTATTATCTTTTTCCATACAGAATTTTCATTCCCAAATACAGGTAGGCTTAATGTTACAGATATGTTAAACTCTCCCATGAGCCAGAGCACCTGACATATTGAACAGTACTCTATTCAGGAAATCATTTCTTATTCTCTGACTCTTTAAGTATGATGCATTAATGTAAACATAGTTAGCTACTCTGGGAGAGATAAAGTATACAACAACAACATTCTTATGGGTCTCGGTAGAATTACAGAGCAACTCTTCAGTGTCTTCATCACATATAAGTAGCCCCATGTCTGCCCTGAAAATGTGTCCAATCTTTTGTTTAGATTCAGAATAAGGGGTATTCTCATATTTTTCTATCCCAATCATTCTCAGAAATGGCCTATTGCCATTCTGCTTATGACCACAATGGCCGCTTAGTTTTTAATCCATAATCCATTTTGACATGATGAAGCAGTCAGAGGATTGAAATCCTATTTCTCATTTAGCACTGCCCCACAATTTTTAGTCACTTTCCACATTAAATCATTTAGTTTCCATGTCTTAGCTACTTTAAACAGAAATTACTGAGTGGTATTCAGTTTTAAATCGTTTTCTATCCTATTTATTTACTAGTCATTGTAGTGTTCTAAATTGCCTGTCATGTACTTTACAGTATGTACAGTGACCTAGGCCTTTGGGAAAGGGCACTTGATAAATAATGTTACTATTACTACTACTAAATCTCTTTCAGTCATCTCATCATCTTTTCATTTACTGTTGCTGTCTGGTTTCAGGGCTAAATGATCCTGCTGTTTGTAACTAAGGTCACTGTATCTACCCTCTTGTATAGTAGTACCATTAAACAAACTCACTAGACTGTCATTGGCTATGAACAATAATCCTTTTTTGTTATTTCCTCTGATCCTGCATTGGTATACATTTTTAAAACAAATCCATTTCAGTCATTCTTTAAAATGGCCTACTCATTAGAAATTCTTATCAAATTCATCAAATTGTTTTCTCGCCAGGAAAGCAGAGTTATCTTATCATGTGAGCCTTCCACTTCTTTTCCAACCCCTAGACACCCTTATTGACTTTGTTCATCAGTCTTAGTTTCTCCTAAAGATTTTTCCCTCTTCAAGTTACTGCCAACTTTGTCTTCAGCTATCTTAATTACATCTGCTGATTGCTGACCTACATGCTCAATTTGCTTCATTTTCTTCTTTTTCTCTTGTATACTTTTTAAGGGATATTATCATTACTTAGTTGAGGAATGCAGAGTCTACTAAACTCTAGTCTCACTATTCATTTTGCTTGAGAAGCTAATGATGGTTTTATAGAGGAGCACTCCGTTACTTGATGACTACTATTAATGATTCTGTCATTTATTCTAGCCCCATTGACAGCAATATCTACCCTTGTTGACTCAAGTTATTTATGCAGAATAATCATTTACTCCATTACTATATATTTAGTCACATATTTGATTATGCATAACCATAATTATACCCTGGCTTAAATATGATGAGAAATATTGGGGGATGAAAAATGATTTCCCATTGAATCCTTATCTGAGTTCACAGTAGATTCCCCCCTAGCTGCAGTGTGATAAATTAGTTTTGACCTAGCATTGGTCCTATCTAGCTCTTCAGACCTATTAAAGTATGTTGTAAGTCTTGTAGAAACTCCTTATCTTTTTTTTACTTTATGGAGAGCTTCACTTCTTGCCTACTATGAAGCTTTGCAATTATTACCCACAGTACCCTCCCCCACCCACAGAAGTGACAAACAAATTTCTAGTGCATTATATGCTCCCTGTTGGTTATCCTCCATCATGTCTACATTTTCAGTATCAAAAATCAGAAAATTAGCCTCAGAGTTCAAATTTATAAGCACATTTGGAGATTTTCTCTAATGAGGCAGCATTTTCTATAAGTATGACTCCTTGTCTTTCAGACATATCATTTTAGTTCAGGTCTTGCTTACTCAGAATTGTCCTTTCTAGGTATAGTAGACCTTTTATCTTCATCTGGTTTAGTTGTTGATGTTCTACATGAGCTATGTATAACTCATTCTGTGACTGTTGTGGAGAAATCAAATCTGTATTTGTAATAAGATTACTTATTTTTGTTTAGTTTTTAACTTAGATTAAATCTTTTATCCCCTTGGCTTTAGCTTTGTACCCTTTAGTCGAACTCATTTGGGTGATAAAAGAGGGGCATCTTTTTCCTGTTTTGGTTTCTTGTACAAACTATAGTGCAATCTGCAGGCTACTGCATAAAATATTAAGAAAGGAGAAATGACAGCCGGTTTGCTGGCAAAGCAGAAGACCTGCTGCTTCCAACACCAATGACCTGAGTTTGTGAATGTGCCCGGGTCATTGGAGTGTTTGCCTGGGGGGGGTGGTAAGATAGAGCATTCCACAGGATGCTCTCCTCCTCCTGGGGAGGGAATCTGTTGTGAACAAATGTACTATCACCATTTGGGTGACCACTGGTGGCAGTAGAGAGCCCAGCAACTATCAGGGAGGTATCTTGGACAGAATGTGCAGATTGGCTGTGCCAGAACTGCCGGTGAGCAATCACATCATACACTCCTAGAAGGGTGGGTACAAGACAGAAAACAGGAAACAGAGATGCTAGCCAGGGAGGATGAAGCCTCAGTCTACACACCAAGTACAGCACCAGAACTGAGCCACCTTCTGCTGGAGACACAGTCAGTCTTCACCTCTGCCATTGGTGTCCAGATGGACTGCAGGGAAGAAATGCCAATGTCCTGAAGGTGTACCAAGCCCTGGGGTAAGCTGGGAGGCAGCACACTGGTGTGCCATTGGTGGGCTGGCAGTCCTGACTGGATAAGTGGCAGGTTCTCAGCAGGAAGGTATATGGGCATGCTGACTTGGGTGTAAGGGGGTCCCTTCCTGATCCAGAGCAGTGGAAAAAAAACTATGTTAAAAAAATAAATAACAAAAAAATAATACACATAAACAAGTTATTTAAGATGATAAAATGTATATGGATATTGGTGTGAAATATAGTCTAACCATGCTGTCAGAAGCATCAGTCAACCTCCACTCCATCAGAAAGTCACTTTTCTTTAATCTTTCATTCTTGTTGTTATATTGATTATTCTTCTGATACTTTCACTTGGAATAAGTCTTTGGTCCTGCTAGCCTCTATAACTCAGGCCTGTATCCAACTAATATTCAAACGTTAGCCAGACTAATTCTTTTACTCCAATAGCCCCCTCTGAGACATCAAAGTAAGGGGGAATAGCACTCAAACAGAAATATTTCCCTTTAAAATACAAATAGAGGTGAACAGTGCTTCATTAACACTAACTAAAAAGGAAGTTCAAGACCAGATAGTACCCAGCCCAGTAGTGCTGAGGTTTGAGGCGTTGGACGCCACACCTCACGCCATGCCGGCAACCTGGGTTGAGGAGCGAGCTCAGGTCAGTGGGGTTCAGAAGGAAAGGAAAGGACTGAGCATCTTGAGGACTGCTCTCCTCTCCTGGGGAGGGTGGGTGGATGATTCCCCAGTGTGAGTTGCTCCCAGCAGAGGCTGGGAGAGCTACAGTCTGAGGATTATGCTGATGCAAGAAGAGGAGCCTCAGCAGACATCCACGGGATGAGTGTGGGAGCATTTCTGGCAGCACTGGATGTCATTGCATGTCCAGGCTTCTAGGGGGAACTCTCAAAAAGAACAGGGAAAACACCCATTGGATGGGGGGGTAGACATTGCCAGCCCCCACCTCCAGCACAAGATCCTGCCCACTGTGGACCTAGTCTTGGTGTCACCTCCACCTGTGAAAGTGCCAGAAGAAAGCACCAAGGAGCAGAAGGCAGCCCCATTCTGGGGGGGTTGGATTCCAGAGAGATTGCTCTATGAGTGTGTCATGGTGTGCCGAGGACCAGGACACAGCTGGGAGGATTTCAGGTAGGAGGGGAAGGTGATAGGAGGGAAAAATAGGTAAAAATTAGACCAGATAGTTAAATCCTGTGACTAACAAAAAACTGTTCCTTAAAACATAGCCTTACCACTTGATTAAATTAAATTATATATGATAGTATGCATAAACATTTCTAAAACCTAAGATTTTAGTTTAAAACTATTTTGCAGCAAAAATTTATTTTATATTGTTCTCAAAACATTGTAATACAATGAATCTAGGTCCATCTATATTCTGGTTCAGTTTCAGAGTTTGTCCAACTGGAGAATCATTATAGAAAAGGCTCTTCTCTCTCAATACTCTGGTTGCCTAGCAATGTAACTCTGGGGTTTCAGCTCTTGTAACAGTACATTATGCTGCTCTCATAAAGTATGACTTGGAACCTTTGGGTCCACCCAATTGCTGTTAGCTACTCTTTTGTTCTTTGGTCTACTAGTGCAATGCTGATGCCAATTTTAAGTGTATGCAGGGGTCATGTATGGTGAAAAAAACACAAAACTTTAAAATACAAAATGCAGTTTTCCTCTACAAAATGTATTGCAAAAATGTTAATCCCTAATTTAGGCACATGCGCGGGCAGCTGAATCAAAAGACAGCTTGAACTTTCTCTCAGTGGCATCCTTGACAGATACTCATGTGAAATAGTGCATCAGTTGAGTTGAGCCTTACAATACAAACCTCATTCAATGACTAAAAATCCCTCCTAATGAACTCCAAAATATCAAAACAAAAAGTGAGAGAACACCAAAGTTATTATTCAAAAATCACAACCACCTGGCATCCTGTCAAAACCTGGTAGGATGTGTACCAACTGCCACAGCCAGCTTAACAAAAACAGTGGAAATAAAATGCATGCTACAACAAGTACTTTAAGAAATGTCAACATTTTAAATCTTCAGCGGTGGTTCTCGAGGAGAAAATCCAGGCTTTACGTCATTGGACACAAGACACTGAAACTTATGTCTTATACTCACAAAAAAAGACAGCTGCCAAGAGGCCAGAATCCAGGAACTGGAGTGAATGGTTCAACTTCTCTAGCATTGTGCCAAAGATGCTGAAAACAAAAGCCGAAGAAATAATTTAAGATTTATTGGCTTTCCGGAAGGAGCCAACGGAAAAGATACAGTCTTTTTTCTACAAAAGGAGCTCCCAAAAATATTGAACAATGTCTGGAAGCCTAGCCACAAAATTGAGAGGGCACACCATGCCCTGGCAGCACCTCCGAAGCAAGGTGGGAGACCTAGGCCAATTCTGGCAACATTTTTTAGGTATCAAGAAAAAGAGAATCCTCTCCTTGGCTAGAGAGAAGGGTCCTGTGAGCTGGCAGGGGCACAGAATATTGATCTTTAACATTTATTCTGTTGAGCTAGTAGGAAAAAAGAAAAGAATCCACAGATGTGAGGAAAATTCTCCAGGACCTACATATCCCGTGCAGACTCTTGTATTCAGCAAAACTACAAATGATCAGAATGGGGTTTCAAATACTTCCAATTCCCCTCAGGAGGGGGTGGAATATATTTGACACAATTGGTCGGAAAGGGGTCCACACAAGAATTCCCACTCTCATTAGCATACTGGTACACCACAAAAGGACTGGAATCCTAATCACGGGCCTGAAAACTGACTTACTTCTGTATACAGCAGCCTCACTACTGGTGAGATGGAATGGCAGATGATTAAATCCAAGTATCAGCAAAGAGACAGAAAGAAGATGGGACAGTCCAGAGAGACACAAGGTCCATCATATTGAAACAGAAGCAGGGAATCAGCATCATTCTCCAAGGGTCCAAATAAGTCATTGAGCCAGCCCCAAAATGCCAGGAGTAAGAAACAAACCCACAATCACCAGTGACAGCTGTATATGATTAGTTTATCTATTTAGTCTGTTTAGTCCATGGGCCAATGACACATTTTCATGACCGACCAGAGTGACATTTACATAATATATAATAGATACAGACTCAACATTCACATATTATAAAAACAAAGAAGAATAAAAATAATAATAATAATACGGTAGAGAATCATCTCATGGTAAGCATACTGAGTAGGGATTAAGCAATACATTCACATTCATTTCCCTTTATCAGATAACTTCTAAGTACTTTTTTAAACCCACATACAGATGTTCCAAAACAATCCAATTTGGTCACCATACAGTTAAAGAACACTAGTACTGGTGTGCATCTTTGCTACAGTAAAGTAACAGTGACCTGATGATCTAGTAGAAAAAGGGTTTGTATATTTCTCAAAAAGAAGGTGAAAATGAACAGGTACTTTATTTAATGTAATCTTTTTTGCAAGCAAACCTATTTGTAATTTATAACTTCGTTCCAAGGGAAATATCCCTGCTTGTTTGAGAAGAACACAATGATGGGTTCTTAAGGGAAGCTGTGTAGTAAATCTAACCACCTGGTTTATAGGTGTTTTGACCTTTGAAAGTAGCCTTTCACAAGCTGAGTGATAAAAAAAAAAAATCAGTCCATAATCTATGGTTGACATAAGAAAGCTCTGTGTCAGTAATATTCTGGTTGTGGGAATAAGTAAAGAATTCAATTTATAAAGCATTCCCAACCGTTGGTGTATAACTTATAACCAGATTTAAGATATGATGTTCATAACTCATTTTTGAGTCAAGAATCAGGCTCAAATATATAAAACTGCTAACCTACTCTATATCTATGCCTGTGACAGAATATATTGACAGAATCAGTTCTGATTCCAATTGTTTTCCTACTATTGTAAAAAAAAAATGTTTTTTTCATTCAAAACCAACCTATGATCACAGAACCAAGTCCGAATTGCCAAAAAATCACTAGCTAGATCTGCTTGTATACTGTATATTCAAAACTCAATCCTCTCATGAGGATCACCACATCATCTGTATACAAAATGATTTGTGATTTAAGACAAACCAAGGGCAGTATATTTAAAATAAACTAAACAAAAGAGGACCCAGAACAGAACCTTTGGGAGCACCCTTTGTGATTAAAGCAGGAGGGGAGAGACAACCGTTGACCTTCGTTCACTGTATATGCTCTGTTAGATAGTCTTCACACGACCCAACACCATCATGCGATATTCCCAACTGGCCGAGAGCAAGCTTCAATAAGCCATGATTGACCAGATAGATGGCCTTGGTGAGGTCCATGAACAGTGCTGTGGCAATGTGCCTCTTATCTAGGGCCCCATGCACAGCATCCGTGAACCCCACCAAACCTGTCACAGTGCTATGCCCCGGTTGGAACCCATGCTGAGCAGGTGTCAAGATGCCATACTTAATTAGATGTTCTACCAATTGATTAAAAACTATTCATTCTAATAACTTAGAAAGATGTGCCAAAAGTGAAATAGGTCTATAATTTTGTGTGTTTGAAAGGTCTTTAGGTATAGGTAAAACAGTTGCCTCTTTCCAAAGATTGGGAAACTTAGAAAAACATAGTGAAACATTAAAAAAGATAGATAGTGGATAGCACAGAATGTCCACGGTGATCCTCACAAGCCTATAGTCAGTTTTATCCATAACCACTAATGGATTTGGGCTGGACTTAATTATATATTAAAAGCTGGCCCGGTGGCACTGAGGGTTGATGCACTGGATGCCATACCTCACACCATGCCGGCGATTCAAGTTTGGGAATGAGCTCGGGTGCCGGGGGTCAGAAGGGGAAGGAGTAGATTGAGTGCCCAACAGGCTGCTCTCTGCTCCCAGGGGATTGGGTCAGGTGATGTCCGGAGTTCCAGTGACCCCCTGGTGGTGATCGGGGGATGCTGCAGTAACCCAGAGTGCAAGTAGCAGTGTGGCTGATGCCGGCAGGGTTGCCATGTGCCATGGCATCGGTGGTGCCCACGCAGGGGGGAGGGAAGATGGGAAGCAGAAACAACTTAAGGGGGAAAACCCCTTTTAGCCTAGGATAGGTGACGGCCCACAGGTCCACCGGCCACACGTCCAATGCTGGACTTCCATCACCACTCCTTTGATAACCTGTGGGGCTTAGTCCCGGGGCTCCAGAGGTACCGTAATGTCTCTGAGGTTGGTGGAGGCCACAGCGGGTGGTAGAGCTGGGGATGTGTCATGGCCTGAGAGAGTTCCAGGGGCCCAAAGGTGATAAAGAAACTTGGGGGAAAAATGTATATTCAAAGACCTCTGCAGGTGTTAAGCATCTAAAATAAAACTTAGGATAAACCACTTCTGCATCACAGTAGTTATTATTGATTGGCCTTGAATTCTTAATAATTATATCACTAGTGATATACCTTGTAAGATCAGTGACAATAGTATTAAATTCCTGAGCTATCATGGAAGGTTCAGTCAACACTCCAGCTGCAGGATTCAGACATTGTTCATTGGATACGCATTTTTTCCCCTGTAACTCGTTTACTGAACTCCCATGTAGCTGAAGTATATCTGTCCAAAAAATGCTTTTGTTTTTCGATATAAAAATCTCTCTTGAGTTTCCTTATCAATATTTTACATGTATTCCAGGCAATTTTATACATAATTTGTGCATTAATATCCACAGTTTTCTGAAAAAGTTTACATTTTTTGTCTCTGTTAACCTGAATTCTTATTTTTCTTAAGGGTACATAGATGTTATATTTTGGAAGGTAAGGCAGAACTTCTCTAGTTCCTTATTTACATCTATTTCCTGTTCCTGGACACGCCAATCTACATTTAATAAGGCATTCCTAAATTTATTCAAGTCCAATTTCTTCAGGTTTCTTGTGATTATGTAGATGGGGGAGCCTTTTTTATTCTTGAACTCCAACAGAAGTAGGCTGGGCTATGGTCAATGACATCATCCACCAGTACACCCGACTGGACAATCCTAGTTGTGTCAGTAATCATAACCCAATCAAGCATTAATAATTTGTGTCAGTCCAGAACTAATAACCATTTTCCTAAATTTTAATACATTTTTTACCAAGCTAATTAATGTTTTTATCACCTAATATTATTGTCTCCCTATTATTAGGCAAAAAGTTCCTGTACGCTTTTACCAGTTTTAAGCCCTCCTCCTGGTAACCTGGAGGCACACACAGTACCAAAATAGACAGTGTTTTTCTTTCTCCTAAAACTAGTAAAAGGGTCAAGTAATTACAAGAGGTAGTGAATAAAAATGATGCTTCCTGAATAACATTAAGTGGTTTCTTACATAAAATAAACACTCCCTCCTTTTTTTGCCAATCTATCACTTCTAAAAAACATTATATCCCTCCATTCCGATCATATCAGAAATTTTATAAGACAACCATGTCTCAGACAACGCAATTACCCCAAATTGATTACAAGCTGCCCACAAATTGAAACTGTCCCACTTGGCCAATAAACTCTGCACATTCAAATGAGCAATATTGATAGTATGCTTTGGAAAGGAGGTTAAAGTATTATCTATCTGTGGTCTGGGGTATGGATATACAGAACCAGACACCAGAATAAATAAAAGGATTAGATTCCAATGTAATTATAAAGATTGAAAACTGTTTTAGTAGTGGTCAAATTAGTATATCTAGAAAGTTTCTCAACCAATAAAAAAGTACTACATAACTTTTCCCAGCCACTAAGTTGTTTTAAATATTCATTGTTAACTTTTACCCCAAGAAAACTGTTAGTAGTGTGAGTAGTGAAAATAATCTGAAAAAGCCTAAAATCACTAAGTGAAAAGGACAGGGTGCCCACCAATAAAGCTACTTCAATTTTACATTCCATGCTCTCATTAATTTGTCCATATGTGCAAGTTATTCCTATTATTGTAAAAAAGACTTACTAAAAACACGGGGAGCGGCATGTTTGACCAGTCAGGGGGATACCCCCAACCACGATCAGTTAGTTATTAAATCTACTCCAGCAGTCCAGAAGGCCACAAAGAGCTGGAACAGCCCTGAGCAGGAGAAAAACAACAACTTCTTCCACCTGCCACAATAGGTTGGCCAGAAAGGAACCCCAGACAGCTGAAATAAAATGCAAAACCCTTTCATTGGAGCCTGCCACACATCCACTTTGACTCTGAATCATTTTAATCAAACTCACATCCTGCCACCGCTAAGTACTTACATAACCTCCTTGTTCCAGTCAGAGAACTTGGGTACAGTGGCTGAGAAAAGGAACTATTTGAATGGCATGCTAGAAGTTTACCCATCTGACTGCGATAAGTAGCAACCGATGACTACCAGCAGCAACAGACCAAAGCAGACCTGAGAAATTTGCCTGCTAATATCATTAATGTACTCTTTATATGGACTTTGCCCTATTTATGGTACTCTGTATAGTCAGTCTGTGAGCTTAAGTAAGTCAACTGTAGTAGCTAAACTTTGTCCCTCCCCAATTACATTGTCTGTCCCCGATTCACAGCTGGGGTTCAGCTCTCTCCAGTTGAGAGTCTTCATTACCTAATGCTGTTATCTTTCTAGGGACCAGCATTGGTGAGTTAGCTGACTCAGCAGTGGATGGGGGGGGGGCATGCTTGAACCCTCCAGGAGGTCACACCTAATGTGACAATGGCCGGTAATTATCGAGACACAGGGGAGTTGCAGGCATCGGTTGGCTAAGCCTTCTATGTTACCATCAAACTTATCTAATTTCTCTATTCTAGGCAATGCAAGTAATGGCTACCAACCAGTCCATATTTACCACTTTTCTTATCTATAGAGTGACATGTCACATAATCCTATTAGCGGCTGATCAGATAACCTGTTGTTGAATGCAGGACCCCCCCCCACACACACACACTTTTATTGCATGTCATGTGCTATAAACTGAATACAGTTGTTTCAAGTTATGAGTCTTCCTCATAAGAAGTCAAACTTAGAATGTGTTTTTTCCCTTTCCCCTCTTTCCCTCTAACCTTCATCTCTCGCTAATACTTCTGCACTCAACTCTGAGGTGCCTCCAAAAGCCATATTAATAATAATAATAATCTTGATTTATAGGGCGCCTTTCAAATATCAAGGCATCTTACATTAAAAAACATGATCATTAGATATTACAATAAATATAAAACAGTAAAATCCATTATATTTCTGTGAATGCCAGTGTCCACAGAAATGTTTTCAGTGCCTGCTCAAAGCCACCAATGGTCGTACACTTCTGGAGATGACAGGGCAGAGAATTCCAGAGGGTAGGGGCCACAAAAGCAAAAGCACGGGCCAGAGAGGATTTCAAAATAATGCTCAAAATCTCCAGCAACCCCTAGTCAGCCGAGCGGAGCTGTCACACAGGGCTGTAAGGAATCAAGAGCTCTTTCAAATAGTCAGGACCAAGACCATGTAGGGCTTTTTAGGTCAACAAGCCTACCTTAAAGGTGATCCTTCACTGAATCGGCAGCCAGTGCAGATTGCGCAGCACAAGGATAATATGCGAACTTCTAGGTTCCCCTGTCAATATATGAGCAGCAGCATTCTGCACTAGCTGCAAGCAGTGGATATCAACCCCAGGAAGCCCTAGATAAAGAGAGTTGCAGTAGTCAAGCAGAGAGGTCACAAAGGTGTGGACCAATCTAGTACCAGGGCTTCAGAAGTTTTTTATGTAGCCAGCAGAAATGGACTCAAATGAGCAAGCAGCTGTCTGTCACTCCTCTGGCTGTGCATGTCCTACGGTGGTGTATCTCGTCAACAGAGACCAAAGCATGTTCATCCTATACCCCACAGAAGAGGGAGGTGTTTGGGATGTGAAGCTCCCTTTTCCTTATTTAGACATCACTTCAAGAGTTACCCCCCTCGACTGTGCGTATGTCTGTTTGGTGACAGCTGCACAGCTAGGTGCATACATGTGTAGCAAAGCTGCACAGACCATGCATGCATGTACAATACATGACTTCCACCCTGCCTGTCTGTATGTGAGTGCAATGGCAGTGAAATCTTGATATATCTTTTTTTTCTCTATGATCTATCTTTCCTCCTGGGTGCCCTGGCAGGTGGCTGCAGTCCCTCCTTGCAGAGAGACTCACTCTCTAGCTCCTCATGTCCCAGTATTGCCAACCCCAGTTAATCCCCTGTGGATTGCCTTCCATGGCAGGACCAGGGAGAAGGACACCGGATTTCCTCCCTCCCGAGACCCAATCAAGATACCGGGTACAACCCCTGCGAATGCAGGAGCCATCATAGAACCAGCCAGGCTCCGTTTCCACTTTTTCTCCCATCCCACCTCCCCACCGACATGATTTATTTATTTATTTAACAGACTTTAGGATTACAAACTTTGAGTCAGGGACTCATTTACATACGCTCCACGTCAGAAAAACAAACATAAACACTTAATACATATAGACATAGAATGGCAGCTAAAGGTTATAGTTCTTTTAGTTATACAATATTGCAGAATCAAGATCAGCTATACATTGCATTGAACGTGTTACCGAGAGCTGTATTTTACAGTTTTCAAGAGAACAATAAGTTTGCTGATAAACGGAGGGAGTAACAGGTTTGATATTTACAGCGAGAAGTAGAGAATTAGTCAGATACCTTGTGAGTGGAGCCAAAGGAGGCATTGCTAATAGGTAATGTTTGGTAGCACTATCGGTAGGAGCTCAGTGGTGGGGTGGTCCCGTAAGATGATAGATAGATGACCCAGCACTAGCTGGTACATTGGCAGCGCCGTGAAGTGACAATGTGCTCTTTGAGGGTTGACTTGGAAGGTCCTAATTTTGAGATGGAGGAGATGTCAGAGGGGAGTTCATTGTACCAGGCTGAGGTCCTGTGTGGGCTAAGGAGGTTCTAACCCTCGGGATGGATCACACCTGTTGGTTGGCAGTGCAGGTGTTCACCAAGATGTGGGAGGATAGGAGAGAAGCAGAAACCCCCAAGGGGGTAAGCCCCAGGTGTATTTTCTTTGTGAGGAGGCATGTTTGATAAAATAGCCTTTTATGCGGGTAAAGAGATTTGTCAGGGCATATAGGGTACAGGTATGGTACAGGTATGGGTACACTTGTCTGTTGAGGAGTCTGCATGTTTTGTTTATGGCAAGGTGGATTTTGTTAAGTGCTGTGTGGTCAGCAGCCAAGTAGATAGTGAGCCCCTAATCAACTAGGCAGAGGACTAAGGAGGTGACAGCCGGATTGAGGGCTTCCGGAGGTAGGCAATCCTTGTGCCAATGCAATAGGCCTATACGGACATTTATGGCGGAAGATAGAGTGTCAATGTGTGAATGGAAGGAGATGCTAGAAACAAATGTAAGGCCCAAGAATTTATATGTATGGACCTGTTCTAGATGAAGGAGAGAGTGGGAGAGGATTGTTAGCTGTGCATTTTTGGCCTTATTCTGTCAATGGGCAAAGAGCATAGTCTTTGTCTTTTTTTACATTGACCACAAGTCTTTGGTCTATGAACCAGTTTTCAATCTGGTTAAATGTGTGTTGGAGGGGGGACTTCAATACTGTGGGATCTGGTTGTGAGGCAAAAAGAATCGCTCCGTCTGCATAGAGTAGTAAGTTGCCGGAGCAGGAACTGGGCAAAGTGTTTAGGTAGATGCTGAATAATAGAGGGCCGAGGATGGAGCCCTGGGGAACCCCAGAGTAGACTGGCAGGGTGGCTGAGAGGGTGCTGTTTATTTTGACACATTGTGATCTAGCTGTGAGGTAACTGGTAAACCAGGAGATGGGTCCTTGGGACAGACCTATGTGGCGGAGTGTTCTTAAGAGTTAGGGGTAAGAGACTGTATCAAAGGCCTTTGGCAGGTCGATGAAGACAGCTCCAGCTAGATGTTTTCTATCCAGGGCAGAGTGAATAAAATTAGAGAACTCAGTGATAGCCGTAGTTGCACTGTGCCCAGATCTGAAGTGAAGCTGCTCCCTGCAAAGTAGGTTATAAGCAAGTAGGTACTCAGTGAGTTGGGTGGCTATAATTTTTTCGAGGGCTTTCGAGAGTGGTGGGAGAGTGGATATAGGATGGTAGTTATTGGGGGAGGTGCTGTCACCACTCTTCAGTATTGGGGTGACTGTGGCAGTCTTCCAGGCTGCTGGGAACTGCCCCAGACTTAGGGAGTGGTTAATGAGGTCAGTCAGTGGAGAGAAGACTGTATCTAGTACTAGATGTAGGATTCTCATATCAAAAGAATCTTTGCAATAGCAAGAGCCACTGAGTGCTTTCATGAGAAAAGGCCTTGCCTCATTCATAGAGATCACCCTGAGATGGAAGGGGGGATACTGGGTGTTTGGGGGGGGTTGCAAGAGTGGGGTTGAAGAAGTTATTTGGGAGTACTGCACTAAGGTCAGAGAATGATGAGTTGAGACAGTTGGCGATGGCCAGCGGGTCGGTGGTAGGGACATTGTTGACAGTTAGTGGGGGGAGGGGTGGGATTTGCCATTGAGTTCCTTGATATTGTCCCAGAACAACCGAGCATTCCCTGAGGAGCAGGCAAGGGTCATTTTGTAGTAGCCCGATTTGGACTGTTTAATGGCCCAAGTGCATCTGTTATGAGCCACTTTATAGGCTTGCCTGTCTGCCTGCATGCAGGATGCGACTGCTTTATGCCAGAGATCATCTCTGAGCTTTAGCTGTTGGAGCGGTGCAGGCATGACCCAGGGGGCATTACATTTCTTGGATTACACTTTTGCTAGTGGGGCATAGATGTCACGTGTTTTATTATAAGAACAGGTGAAATAATCAAGGGCTTCATCTATAGTAGGGGCCCTGGAGATGGGGGACCAATCCCATTGAGTTAAGTATTTTCTTAGTTTTGTGAGGCCTCCAGGTCGGAGACAACGCTGGGCAATACAGTTTGGTTTGGGTTTCTGCTGAAGACATGACCAGGAAAAGAAGATGGGTGAGTGATCACTTAGGGAGTCTGGAAGGACCAACAGTTCAGAGATTATGTGGGGACAGTTGGTGAGGATAAGGTCAATCAGGGTGCTAGAGCCCTTAGTGGGGTTTACCCTGGTAGGTTGGCTGATCAGCTGGGTCAGGTCCAGTGCAGCGAAGGTGTCCTTGGCGTGGGAAGCTGAACTGGCAAGCCAGTTCACATTAAAGTCTCCAGCTATAATGTGTTCTGTTTTGGGGAGGAAGCCAGAGATGTAGTTATCAAGGGATTGTATAGCATGAGCTTGGTTTCTTGGGGGGGGGGGCATATGCGACAGTAAGAATTACAGGGGCTCTGGAGGGAACTGAAGTAAGTTTTAATGATAAGGCTTGGGCACCATAATCTAATGGAGGTATTGGAAGGGCTTGGCATATCATGGAGTCACGGACGTACACAGCACACCCCCCTACCACGTTTGCCCATTCTGTCGGCTTTGTGAAGGGTGAAGCCAGGAAGGCAACCAAACAGTCAGGCATTTTTTTTTTGGACAGCCAGGTGTCTGTCAGTGCTAGCACACCTGGTTGAGGTTGCAGTATCCAGCAATGGAGACCCGCTGTCTTTTTGGTTAAGCTGCAAATGTTCATTGCAGCTATTCTAAACCCATGGTGTGATAAGCTAGGGCTGGGCGAGATGGGGCCCGGGTTAGGATGAACATTTCATGAAATTAGTAGGAGTATGGCAAAGACTCTGAGGAGAGCAAATGAATGTTGCCTTATTGTCAAGGATAGCTGCCACCTAGTTATAGTGCAGGTAGTAGAAGGGATGGCCACGGTGATAAGTGTTGGAAAAGATAGGAATGTGATCCGGCATGGAGATATGTGGGGGGGATGGGGGATGCAAGAGAGGTAGTGACAGTGTGGGTGGCAGTCGGTGGTGGTTTGTAGGGGTGGGAGGTGTGAGAAGAAGACCCTTGAGGGGAGGGCTTAGGAGTCTGAGAAGTAGGATAGTAACAGTGATCAGTAGGAGCCTGGGTGGTCCGCGTGACAGTGGGTGCCCAGCAAGTGGTGATAAGGGGGCAGTGCACAGTGTCAGTATAAGGGAGGCACTCCAATACCCACAATTGTGGTGGTCTCTATGGCACAGCGATAGGGTGACTGACTATGGTTTGTTAGGGTGTAGTAATTTGCTTTAGGGAAGAAGGACCCAGGATGAGAAGTGCTTAGAGGAAGAGGAATGCAACCTCCAAGAGTTGTTGCCCTCTAGTGGCTTTGCAGTATGGTTTGCAAATGAAGAAAAAAGCAGTTGTATTAAAAGAGAGACAGCTCAGAAATGGTAGAGTCAAGAGCCAATAAAAGGAGGGGGAATAGCGTTTTGCCTAATCAGAGCTCAGAAGCAGTAGTAGTGCAGCCAAATGGCCTGAAAGGCAAAAAGCGCCAAGTTCAATCCCGTTGGTGGCTGTGGGCTGTTCTTCCAAATCTGTACCTGACTGTAGGCTGAGAGGCAAGCGGGTCAGCGCAGAACAGCCGTTGGGATCAGAGCAGCTCCTGCGGCTTGCAGGAGAAGGCAGTCACCCGTACTGGACAGGATGCCTGGTTGTAGGCCAAGAGGCAGACGGGTCAGCACAGAACACCCGTTGGGTTCAGAGCAGCTCCTGCGGCTTGCAGGAGGAGGCAGTCACCCATAGTGGACAAGATGATGACGTCGGCATGTGTATCCTGACCCGTACTGCCCTCCAGCCACTGCCAGAGGGAAGTCAATGAGTTGAATGACAGGTCTCCCTTCCCCCGAGAGAGGAGAGAAGTCCTCCAGATGCTCAATCCTCTCTCACCCCTGCCAACCCCATTCCGGAACCCGGGCCTCTGTCATGATGCAAGGTGTGGCGTCCAGTGCCTCAACCTTCAGTGCCTCCCGGACGGCCAAACCTTGATATTTCTATGGAGCAATAATTAATACTACACACTCAGCACCTCCCGTTATCTCCCCACTAGCACCCATTCTAATTAAATTACAGTATGCTCTTATTTCCACAGACAACCATATCAACACTCCTGTGGTGGACTAACTGAAGTGCAAGGTCCCGCTGGCTAATAGAAATCAGCTACAGCAGGAGCACTCAAAGAACCTCACAGGGTGCTAGTGCTCTCCCTTAACCTGTATATAACAATACCTCCATACATTGTCCTTGCAGATTATAATTTGCAAAGATCTCCCAGTAGAAAAGGGCATCCTTAGTTGCACCTGAGGCAGGAGAAATGCTGGTTTGAATTCCACCAGTAGCTTTAAGGCTGCCAGAGTACATGCTCCTGCTGCATACAGCAACTCACTACCTATTCGCAGAATGGACAAGAAAAGACTTCCCCCTTTACTTTCTACAATCTTGGACAACCACCCCCCGTTATCTCCCATATTTATTCTCCCCCCCACTATAAAGTAAGGGACTAAATACTTGTCTTTTTCTCATACACCTGACATTAAACAGGTGTGCACTTAGTGATAGCACGCTTCGTGGTTAGGAGGTGTGTGACCAAATCTTGGTCTTCTCACCTCCCCTGAGGTGATGGTTCTCGGCTTAGCATCCCACTCTCATCTGGGATACAACTGTAGGGGACACCACACCCACCCAGCAACTGAGAATGCACTGCGCAGGGTTACTGACCACAAAGTGGCAGATTTGGGGACCTCACTCCCTGCATCTGTAATATCTCCCTGTACTAGACAGTGGCTGTTTTAACTTTTCCACTAATGTTATACTATGTTTAATGTTACTTGTTATTGTGTTTTTATGCATTTTCATCACCTGTCCATTTCACTTGAAACTGTATGTATCAACGCCTGACTCATCTGTACATCTCAGGCTTGCAAAGATAATGCAGACCCAACCAAGGTATGTTAACAGTTTGTTGCTTGACCACATTAAGGTCAGGTCCTGCTATGCCCAAAAGTTGCTGGATAAGTAAGTAAGTACGTAAGTAAGTAAGTAAGTAAACATTTATTTGTTTAAAGCACCCTTCCCAAGCTCAGGATGCTTTTACAGTAATTTAAACACTTTAAATACAAACCATATAAAAACAATAAATACAATAACTATAAATAACCCTTAGATATCAAATCCCGGCAAATGCTTGGTTAAAGAGAAATGTTTTTAACTGTTTTTTAAAACTTTCCACATTCAGGCAATCTCTTATCTGAAGAGGTAGAGAATTCCACAGGGTAGGTGCTATATAGGAAAACGATCTTCCTCCAGATGTCTTTAAATATACCCTGGGTATCTCTAGCAATCCCTCATCAGAGGATCGTAGTGAGCGGATGGGGCAGTAAGGCACCAGGAGCTCTTTCAGGTAGTGAGGTCTCAAATCATGTAGGGCCTTACAGGTCAGCAATGTGACCTTGAAGGTGATCCGCCACTGTATAGGCAGCCAGTGCAATTCACGCAGCACAGGTGTTATATGGCTAGATCTAGGAACTCCCATCAACAACCTGGCTGTCGCGTTCTGCACAAGCTGGAAGCGGCGGATATCTACACCCTGCAGCCCTAGATAGAGGGCATTGCAGTAATCAAAATGGCTGGTGACAAAGGTGTGGACCAGGGTAGAAAGATCTTCGGGCTGGACCAAGTGTTTCACTAGGGCTATATTCCTTAGATGGAAAAAGGAAGACTTGACTACGGCCAACACCTGCACCCTCAGGGTCAGGCCCTCATCAAATACAATACCCAGGTTATGCACTTGGCCAGAGGCCATAAGCGGGGCCCCCCAAGATATAAACCTGAGGGTTTCCCAGCCCAAGCCCTTGTTGTCCTCACTCCAGGGTCCACCACCAATACCTCAGTTGTTCCTGAATTCAACCGAAGCCAACTAGTACTCATCCACTCCTGAATCTCCATCAGGCAGTTATTAAACACTGTGATGGAATCAAACTTCTGTTCAGGCACAAAAGAGAGGCAGAGCTGGGAGTCATCAGCATAACAATGAAAACTCAACCCATACCACCTTATAATGTCCCCCAATGGAAGCATATACACCGAAAATAACAAGGGGGACCGCACTGACCCCTGTGGAACCACACAGGGCAGCCAGTGAGGGGCACAGGAATAAATCACTAATACCACTCTCTGTTATCTGCCCTCAAGGAAGGATTGAAACCAACTGTGGACTGCCCCCCTCAGTCCACAGAAAAACCACAGGCGGTCGAGCAGCACCCCATGATCCATGGTGTCAAATGCTGATGAGAGAACCAGGAGAACCAAGATGGAATGGGTTCTCTGATCCTCGCCATCAGGAGATCATTTAGAACCCGAACAAGAGCTATCTCCATGCTATGCCTTTTCCTGAAGCTGGACTGGAGAGGGTCATAGATATTGTGGCTGGACAAATGATCCTCCAGCTGCAGATTGACCACCTTCTCAATAACTTTCCTTACAAAGGGTAAGTTAGAGACCGGTCTGTAATTTGCTGGGCAGTCGGGGTCAAGAGAGTGTTTTTTCAAAAGGGGGCGCACCACCGCATCTTTTAAGGGATCTGGAAAGATCTCTCTCTCTAATGAAAACACCACTATCTCAGCCAGGACTTGGCCGATGATATCTACACACCCCACTAACAGCCGAGTAGGGCCTGGATCCAACTTACAGTAGGTAGGTAGCAGAATCTGGATGTTCCTCACTATATCCATGACTGCTGGTTGGCTAATGATGAACCAAGACAACTGGGCATTAGTACCACCCAATTGATCAGTGCAAGGTCCAATGGATGGGCATTGGCAGATCTCATCCCTGATGGTGGATATCTTGTCAGTGAAGAATTTTGCAAACTCCTCACATTGTATTTGTGACAACGCTCGACCGGTCTGCAGATAGGCTGGATTGCACAGTCTGTCCACAGTCTGGAAGAGCTGGGCTGGTCTATTCCTCGCTGCAGTAATTTCCTTGGACAGGAACTCTGCCTTCTTATGGGAAATTGCTGATTGGTAGACCTTATAATGTTCTAACAATCCAAGTCTATCCACCTTCAGGTGGGTTTTCCGCCAGTATTTTTCCAATCTTCATCCCCGCCTCTTCAGCTCGCAGACCCCCCATCAAACCAGGGAGCCCCCAGGTGAAGAGTGCGGTGACTAACATGAATTGGAGCAATGACATCCAGGGCCACTACCACAGCCCTATTATAGTCCAGGACCAAGGGCCCTGGGTCCATGCTATCCATTGGAAATCCTGAGAAGTCCAGCTCCATCATTAGGCCTTCTGAGGTAACCCCTCTTAAAGGACAGAACTGTACTAACTCCCTTGGGGCAGACCTACTTCAGGGGGGCTGTAAATCTGAACCTCAGGGCGTGATGCTCAGACCAACCGGTTGGCTCCACCTCCACATCAGAGATCTCCATCCCCAGATGGAACACCAAGTCCAATGTGTGCTCCCCCATGGGTTGCAGAGGTAATAAATCATGACAGGCCCAATGAATCCATCAATTGGAGGAGGTTTTGACCAAATGACGGAGTTCATCGTCGACCCAGGCATTGAAGTCCCCCAGGATTAACCACCTGGGAGACTCCAATACCACTTCGGCGATGAAGTCCACAACCTCCTTCAGGAACTCCCTCCCATAACCTGGTGGATGGTAGATGAGAAGGGTCCTGTAGCCTACACCTGCACCCACTATACACTCAAAGGAGTTGGTGTCTCCAATTGGCACCTCCCTGAGATCCAGATTCTGTCTAAAACAGACTGCAACCCCCCCGTCCCTCCAGTCCACTCTTGGGTGGTGAATCACTGAGAATCCAGCCGGAACTGCAGATTCCAAAAAATGACCAGCATTTCCATCCAGCCAGGTCTCGGTGATGTAAGCCATGTCGACAGAGGAAACAAGATCCGCAATCACTGCGGTCTTATTCCTAATGGACCTGGCATTGCTTAACACCACCCAAAAGGGATGGGAGTCCAAAGATGGCCTCACTTCCTGCCTGACAAAACCAGATTCAGAGCCCTTGAGTATGGGGACTAAGCAAGGAGGACCTCGCTCCTGTACCCATTTTGCCCCAGGGCATCTCCTGGCCTTTACTGTCCCTATCTGCCAACTCCTCTCCCATCCTTCCCAAGAGTTCCAGGATCCCCATCTCCTACTACTCCTTGATCTCAAAATGCTGAAACTTCAACATCTAAAATAAACCTCTGCAGTAAGTAGAGGCAATTCAAAAGGACGGCGATCCCTAAGTCTTGAGGAGGAGTACTGCCTGACCATCTCTCTAACACCCCAACACATATTTCCAGCACTCCGACAACTCAATAACCACTCACCCCCACACAATCAATACCCTTCCACCCCCTAACTTAAAACCACTAACAAAATAATACCCCCTACCCTCAAAACACAATCCTAACTATAATAACACTTAAACAACAAAATACAATAAATACTCAAAACAAACTAAAAGTCTCTTGGCAGAGTCCACGTTTGCAGTCCAGTGCACTAAATTATTCAGACAATATGTGTAAATCCATTGGAGCGCTCCCCTTCAGTGGGAAGTAAGCCAAATAATTGTTTTAAGCTGAGTCAATTTTTTACATTGCCTACAGCAGTAAACAATCAGAAGAAGTCCAGTATTAGGCACACTCACTTCCCAGTACCCATACAGAATGCCCCAAGTTGGAAAAATCTCACCGGTGATTAGTCTGGTTTCAGTCCTTCTCTTCTCCTGGGAATCTCACTCTAGGCCTCTGGATAGATTTAAACTCCAAGTTCCTTTATAGCTCCATTCACCGTAAATGGGTGGATTACAAAATCAGAAACCACTCCAAGGACACCTCCTCCACAGCCATCAGAGACAAAACCATATAGCACACAGAGGTTTAACAGAGAGCAAGGAGGCCCCCCCGATGCACATACAGGAGGAGACCACCCCCAAAAAAGTCCTTGGTGATGACTCCCAGCCCAGGGTCAATTCTCCAGGAAAGCCCCCAAAACACCTAGAGCCACCGATGAAACACTGTCTGACCTCCAGCAGACCCAACCCCAGCACCTCCAGCTTGGACCTTGCAGCAGTGGTCGTCCCCCCAGGCAATACAGGCAAAACCTCCCTAACCCACTCTCAACCTCTGAAAACCAGAGAGGAAGCAGTTCATGAGTCCGTCAACAAAGTAGATTGACAATCCGCCAACAGAGTCCAACAACCAGACGTCACCGAGGCTGTCCCAAGAGTGAACAAACCCCGCTCCAAAAGTTCCTTCCTCCGGCATCTTCAGAGACCTCTCCTCACACCACTTCACCAAGGATTCCCAGCCCCAATTCACTCAGGTCATCAACCAGAGAAAACAGCTGGAAGGTAGGGCAAATACACTGTATTGGGTGAAATCAAAAGTTCCAGTTTTACTTTTATCGGAGACCGCAAACAGGTACTCTCATTCCTAATCACTATTCACGCAATGCATTTTAATAGCTTGCTAGCTCAGTTAATTGGCCCTAGCTAACTGCCACTACTACACTAAAACTAAAAAGAGAACTAAAACAAAACACACAAAATAAATAAAATATAGTGCAACGCTGCTAGTGACTCCCTTACTCATGATAGCTGGCCCAGCATGGCCACCATCTTTTTTCCACTAGTGGTGCTTGAAGCTTACCCATTTTCTGTTCTTAGCAAACAACTGACTACTCTATACCTGTGGCTACTATAGGTCTATTACTATACTTCTCATACCATGTTACTTCATTGTAACCAGTAGGGTCCTGAATGACAGATCCTCTGGTCTTGGTATGATTAACCCCCCCCCCCCCCCACATACTGTAGCTAATCAACAAATAAAATGATTTCCTGGAATGTGAAAGGAATCCAACCCCTGTAAAAAGATGAAAGATAGTAGATCATTTAAAGAGTAAAAGGATTGGGATAGCTTTCTTGCAAGAAAGCCATCTCACAAAAATTGAGTCAGATAAGTTAAAAAAAGGATGAGTTTCATAGGTTTTTAATGCTTCTTATAATATCAAGAGCCGAGGAGTTGCAATTCTCATTCACAAAAATGTTTCATTCCAAGCGACTCAAATCTTTGCAGACATTGAATGGCATTATGTCATAGTGCAGGGGGTCATTGCAAGCCAACCAATCCCCTTTTGTAACATGTATAGCCCTAACTCTCCTGATGCCTCCTTTTTCCTTACACTTAAGCAGACACTGGCAGAAAGACAGGAAGGGCAGTTAGTGGTTGGAGGTGATATGAATGCAGTGTTTCATGGATAGGAGTAAAGCCCTGATAGGTAGAAGCACCCCAGCCTCAGATGCCCTTAGTGACATGACTCAAGAGCTTGGCATTGTTGATATAAGGAAGATAGTTCATCCCATAGGGAGAGACTACTGCTTCTTCTAGATCCCTCACCGGTCCTTTTCCAAATAGATCATTGGCTCACTCTAGCAACCTGGTCAACTGACATTGTAGATGCACAGATGGGGGCAATGGTCATATTGGACCATGGCCCTGACTCCTTTGTTTGGCTTCCTCCTAATGCTAATACAGCTATTTTAGATAAATGGTATTTTAACTCTTCCACCCTCAAAGATGTCAAATTCTGCACCACTCTGAGAGGATATCAAAAATTGTCTCATTACAAATAGACTCGAGGACAACTCTGCAGCAAAATGCTGGGATGCACATAATGCTTTCATCAGAGGCAGGTGCATTAGCCATACCTCCGATCTGAAGAGGGGCAAAGCACAAGACCTAGCAGAACAGCAAAATGGTTAAAGGAGCTTGAACAGAAGTTCCAGAAGAACAAGTCTGCTATGAGACCTTTACTTGCAGAAATCATAGGTACAAAATCAACACATACCTGCAACAAAGGGTAGAATATGTTTTAGTCCAACTGTGCCAAGCATTTTGGGAGCCTGGAGGAAAACTGGGATGCCTCCTAGCTTACCAGTTAAAAAATTGATAGGAGCATTCCAAAATCATCGCCATAAAAAAGAGGGATGGAGGTCTCACCAAAGATGAGACAGCCATTAATGAAGAATTCTCAGCCTTTTACAGTTCCTTGTACTCTGATGTAGTCCAAACAACCGATGCAGGACTTTCTTCACCCCCTGCAGCTACTTGAACTAAACCCTGACATGCAGGCACAGCTTGACAGTCCTCTTGAACAAATCGAGCTCTAGATGGCCCTATAGAGCATGCCCTCAGGGAAAGCCCCAGGTGGTGATGGGCTTCCTGTGGAATTTCTGAAGGTCTTTTTGGATGTCATTTCTGGTCCATGTACAGTATGGCAGCCCTAGCAGAAGCCTGTGAAAGAGGCATCCTACCTACCTCCATGAGAACAGCACAGACATCCCTCCTACCAAAGGCTGGCAAAGACACTACACTCTGTGGCAGCTACAGACCAATCTTGCTGATCACAGCAGATTGCAAGGTCTTTGTCAAGGTCATGGCCATTTAGCTTAAGGAGACAATTCTATACTTAAATGACAGAGATCAGGTTGGGTTCGTCCCAGGATGTAGAGGTACTGATAACACCAGACACCTTTTCAAATTGTTCTGAAAGTCTAAATCCTCTCACCCTTTAACTATCCTCCTATCACTACATGCTAAAAATGCCTTTCAAAGGGTAGAGTGGAGATACCTATTCCAGGCCCTTTCTAGGTTCCAATATTGGTCCTAACTTTAGGAATTGGCTGTATATCCTTTACAATGGAGTATCTGCAGAGGTTATTACTAATGGCAGCACCTCTCTCCCTTTCAAGCTGGGCATGTGTACCAGACAAGGCTGCCTGTTTTCACCCCAATTGTTTATTATAGCACTTGAACCCTTACTGCAAGCAATCCTCCAAACCACAGAGAGCAAAGGGATCGAGATGAGGGGAGAATACAAGATTTTGGCGTATGTGGATGTCATCATGCTAACTCTCACAGACGAGGCAGTATAGCGCAGTGGTCTAAGGCTCTGAGCTGCAAATCTGGTGACATCCAGCAGACCAGACCTGGGTTTGAATCCCACAGCTTCCACTTGCATACTGTGTGACCCTGAGCAAGTCACTTAACTTCCTTGTGCTCCCAGGTCGCTCCTGTAAAAAAGTTTTCAGCTTAGTGTGCTATACCTGGATAAAACAACTAAATAAAAAAAATATATATATATCAATCCATACCCAACCTCCTAGACCTGATCAACCAATATAGTCAACTATCAGGGTACAAGCTGAATGTCTCTGAGCTGCAGTTCCTGGCCTCCTCTCCACAGATCTCTTAAAAGCCCCAATACTCATGGGGTCTCCTACATGCCCAACACCATATGTAATATCTGAGAATAAAATTTAACTGTAATTTCACTTCTCTAGGGAGCGACAAACTAAATCCTCAGTTAGAGGAGTAAGATAAAGATTTCTGGGGGTAGGGAATGATACGCATATCCCACTGGGGGAAGGCTCAAGCCTTCAAAATGATGACTGCTCCTACAATCCAGTACGTATTAGATAATCTCCCACTATGTATTTATCCTAAACTCATCAGTGTGATGCACACCAGGTTACAAAAAATTTTCTGGAGCACAGGCTTGAAGTGCATTTGCTGGCCCAAATTGAAGTTGGACTTTAAAATAGTGGACTTCAGCTGCCTGACTTTCAATTAAGAATCATGGCTCACTTGCTATTCCAGCTACAGCATCCAGTTACCTATCAATCTGGGTGAACGGTGAGGTCTTTTTTCTGGGAAGACCACTGATCAAAGTAATTCAGTTTGGTCCCCACCCAATAAATATTTCCAAGCACCTCATCCTCTAACACACTCTGATGATTTGGAAAAAATACCTAAAACTCAGTGGATGGAAACAAACTAAGGCAAAGTACTGTCCATTGTGGGGCAACCCATGCCTACGTATAGGGGATAAGCCAGCTAGTGACAAAGGCTGGCCAGATGTGGACATCCTTCACTTACTGGACATAATGAACCCTTTCCTCCACACCGATAAATCATTTGCCCAATTGCAGGAAGAGTATGGGTCCTCAAGCATCACCAATGAAAATACCTACAGCTTAGGCATGCATTAAAAGCAATCCTTGGTCCACACCTCTCAGACTTAGAATCTAATGTTCTAGACAAACTGATGCAGCCACTGGACAAAGGAATGGTGAGAAGTAAAGATATATACCAACATCTTTAAAGCCTTCTCCCAGATCCTGCTGAAAGAGTTAGGTATTGGTGGATGGGAGATTTAGGCTCAGAAATCACACCACAACTATGGAACAGTTGTTGGAAGAATTTGCAACATGCCATAAAAGACAGAGAAAATCAGTTCACATAGTTTAAGATCATGCAACAAAGGCAAGAATGCCTCATAAATTGCATGAGTGGGGTTTTCTTCCATCTAAGACATGTTGGAGATTTAACTGCAGGCAGGCTCTATAATGCACTTACTATGGTCATGATGGACTCTGTCTGACTTCTGGAAGGAAATCCAGCACATCTGTTGGGAAATATTATCAGAACAAATCACCTCTCTTTCAGTTTTACTGGGTTCCTTCCAGACTTCCCAGAACAAGGCTGATATATGACTGAGAGGGCAGTGCTGGCTGTTATGTGCCCTAGTTACTGTTAAAAGAATACTTCTTGGACACTAAGGAAAGGGGAAAGTGGAAATTGTTTAACCAGGAGAGGCACACTAAGTAGAAGCTTGGTTCGAGGTGTGACCTGGAGCGCAAGGAAGTTATGTGGCTTGCTCAGGGTTACACAGTATGCAAGTGGGGGCTGTTACTAGAAGCAAAGGGCTCCCCCTCCACACAAGAATGTCTGATTGAATTGGGTATGACTGCTTGCTATGAAAGGGTGATGTATGCAAACCAAAGCAAACTGGCAACTTATGCAGAAATATTGGGGGATTTCCTCAATTCTACTTTTTGCAAAATATCAGAAGGTTGTTTCTCAAATACCATGCCTATAGCTGGTTCCAACTTTTCGTAGGGCAGCACAGGCACACCACTCCTCTGTCCTACCTAAGACTTTCCCCCCAGAATCTTAGGTACTCAGTGTATCAACTTCTGTATGCTGGTAACTTTAAGATCCTTTGTTGGTAATAACGTAAAATTATTTATTTATTTATTTATTTTAAAGAGAGTAACCAGAAAGGCACACTGAACCGAGGCTCATTTCCAGGTGTGACCCAGGGGATAGGGGTGAAGGACACAGTACAACTATTTACAATCAACACTGGTAATATGGTACAAATATTTACAATCAACGGTGCCCATGCACTAACGGGCAAAAAGTATGTGCCACAAGCATACTCCGCCCACATAGCTATGCACCTGGGGACGGGTGTGAACATGCCTTTATGCACTAATGCCGATCACCTGTCCATGGCCCAGTCCTCAGCATGCAGGACTGAGCAGCTGGTCAGGGGTGAAGTTGTGGATCCAGGCGGGCATCCAATCAGATGCCCATCCTGGGTCCCAGAGTGGATCACCTGCATGGGATGGTGCGGGTCTGGGTGCTTGAATAGCTAATGTAGGCACCTAGACCTATGTGGCCCGTTGAAGTAGTCCAGTGGTCACCCTGCCCAAGCTCCTGTGGCATCACCCCCACCCAGCACACAGATAACCCCCCACCAGCAGGATACATACCCCCATCCTGTATGCTGCCCCCACTACAAAGCAGAACTCTGACCCAGTATATGTCAACCCCAAACACACTCTGGTGCCCCATCCCAAGGGTATGATAAGTCACCTCAACACTCACTGGCACCCTGTCCCCGGTGCATGGGTAAACCCACCTTCCTCTTTCCACAGAGCATAGCCCAGTACCCCTCTATATTGGTACACCCACCCTCCTTCCACCACATAGCAGATCCTCCTACCTGTGGGTACTGCCCCCACCCTCCCATAGTCATCAGTGCCATGTCCCCATATATGATGGAACCCCCCCCCTCAACAGTGCCCTGATGAGAAGGGCCAATTTATGTAATACAATGCCCGACCACCCCTTGACGCCCGATCCCTTCTCCCCAAACCACTCATTTGTGGACAGTGGCCCCCCACCCCACCTGTATCTGATGGTCAGTCAGTGCCATGGCAGTGGATGGCAAGAAGCACAGCTCTCAACACACTTCTCCGGCTGCATGTTCTCCAACTGGTGCTGGGAGCATGCTCCTTATTTATAGCAGCATGCTCCCAGCATCAGCTGGATGGTGGGTGGCCAAGGAGGTGTGCAGAGGGCTGTGCCACTCACCAACTATCGCCACGGTACTGACTGACCATCAGGCACAGGAATAGGGGGGTGGTGTTATCAGTACCACGTGGGTTGGGGGGCACTGTCCACCAATGAGCAGGATGGGGAGAAGAGACTGAGGTCAGGGGTGGTCAGGCATTATATTACATGGATGGGTCCTTCTCATCAAGGCATCATTTGGGGGGATTACGTCACTTATGGGGACATGGCACAGAAGACTGTGGGGGGCAACAACTACAGGTATGGTGCTCTGCTGTGTGGTGGGAGGAGGGTGGGTTTACCCATACAGATGGGTACTAGTCCATGCTGTGTGGTGGGGGGTGGGGGGGTTTACTGATACAAAGGGATGCTGGGCTATGCTGTGTGGTGGGAGGAGGATGGGCATACACATACAGAGGGGTATGGGGCTATGCTGTGTGGTGGTGGCCTGCTATGGCAAGGGTTCAGCTGTGTGTGTGGAGGGGTTTATGTACTGTTTCCAGCACTAGTCCAGTTGTTTGTGTTCATGGGGCTTGGCACATATGTCAGTTATGGCAGGGTTCCCACAGCTGTAACCAGTGCCCTCCAACATCCCCCTGTGTGCAGCATTAGGTGCCATTGTGCATAGCACATAGTGTGGCTATGCCCCTGTCCCTCCCCCCGGACCACCCCAGTATGGTGCTGCATGCGTGGTCGGGGAATCAGGTGCACACCTGGCATGCACTACTTTGATGAATGTCACCGGGGCTCCACAGGACCCCAGCTGCATGGCATTTCCACATATCTATGCCTACATGACAGGTTTCCATGGTATGTTGGCATTAGAGATGCAGTGAATTTAAATTACATTGGCGAAGTGAATGCAAAGTGGGCACTTCGTGTTGCCAATCCGCTATGTGGAGTGGGCAATTCAAAGTGCTCACTCCGCCTTGTCATTATCACTTCGCGTTAAGGCAGAATGGCAATGAGAAGTAAGGCGAAGTCATTGTTTTTAATGGACTTCGAGTTCATCATTATGATTCTAAGTGATCCACTTGGTGTTTCAGATTTGGCATCCCCCCACACATCATATGGCTTGTAGTACTGTAAGTCACATGCTCTTTAACTAGGCAGGAAGAAAGTGAGTCATACAAGCAGACACTTTTACTTTCTCCTGTGCAGACGGAGAGAGAGTAGTGTGTTTTGTGACTGCTGATACTTTGAGATCAGAGCGAGGAGAAGATTTAAACTCTGATTTCGACCCAACAGCTTTTTTAAAAGCTACATTTTTTTTGTCTTTTCTGTACTCTTTTTTACTTAATTTGTTCTTTCTGTAAATTTTATTTTTCTTACCTTTATAAGTAGTTAGTTGTTTATCTGTGTGACTGTGTGTGTGTGTTGTGTGACAGTGTGAGTAGTAATTGTTTGGACTGAGGGAGCTCAGTAGGAGAGATGGACCAGGGTGAGGGAATGTCTGGGGCGGGGGCAGCTCTTGGAGAGCGTGGTAGTGATAAGCATTGTACCGTGCGCATGGGTGGAGGGTATGGACACCCATTCCTGTTGGACCGCTCGATACTTGTGAGTGTCCCGCCCCCCCAGAAGCAGGACTAGCACTGCCTCCTGTCCTGACTCTGAGGCAGTTGAACCACCATCATCACCAAGTCCAGGTTCTCTAAAGCAGGATGTGCCTATTCCCACAGGCCCAGGTGTGGATCCCATCCCTGTTCAGCACTGTGATCAGCTGGCTGCCAGTTCATCTGGCCATCCCCTGCCTGTGCCTGGTCCTCCCCGCTCCTCCATTGTTTGGCAGTTTTTTTACTGTGTGGGGGGACAGCAGTGTGGTCAAGTGCTGCCTATGTGAGGTGGAGGTGCGCCGTGGCCAGGGGACTCATCTGGGGACTGAGGGCCAGCACCCATATGCTCAATCACCAGCAGTTGGAGTGGCAGGCTGCCACAGAATGGACCATGCCTGCACCTGCTGGCCATTCTGTGGCAGAGGGTGCAGCGGTGCATTGCGGCATCCCTAAGAAGAGGAGGGCCACAGCAGCACCTGCTGCTCCACCAGCACCCCCACCACCACCACCAGCAGGTCAGCCTGTAGAATGTGTGGACCCCAGAGAATTGCATGTAACTCAGGCTGACTTGGCAGTTCTCTGGAGTGCTATTGAGGATAACAACAAGAAGGTGAGTGCTGTGGAAGCAGCTGGATCATATAGAGGAACATCAGTTGCAAATTATGTCCATGCTGGAACTGCTGCTGGATCACCATGGGATCCCACATTATTTTTTTTTCCTCTCACCATGTGCCCCTCCCACACCTTCCTTGCTGTGCTATAAAATGTATTCCTCCACCATCCCCGACCCTTGTATGTAATTATGCCCTTTTTTGTTGTCTTCCATATGAGTGACACTTTGTATTCTGAGCAGTGCAAGTATACTGTACTAAACTGCATGTGTGCATTCAGTCTTCTTTCCAGTCTGTGTATGTACTGTAGACACTGTCCAACTCCCTGACTTAAAAACAAACATTAATGAGTACAATGGTGGGTGGTGAAGCATGGAGAGATATTACAAAACAGGCTTACAGTACAATCAAGTAACAAAAAAAAATTAATGTTGTGATTTGTGACCTGATCATGAATCATGATTTGTGACTGCATTTGTGACCGTGATGATGAAGAAACATGAATGCCTACCGCCTATGGCTGTACTTCCCCGATGAGCTGTAGCTTAAAACTCCCAGACTTAAAAACATGTATCAGTGAGTACAATGGTGGGGTGGTGAAGCCTGGAGAGATACTACAAAACAGGCTTACAATACATCCAAGTAACTAGAAAAAAAATGAATGTTGTGAATTGTAATGTGAATGATCATGAATCGTGATTTGTGACTGCATTTGTGACCGTGATGATGAAGAACGTGATTTGTATCACGAGTGACTCATGATGATGGTCCTGACTTAAAAACGCATATTAATGAGTACAATATTCATGCAGAATTAAGCACCACATCTGTCCAGTGCTCCGGAGGCAAGTCAAAGAAACAACTGTGACTTAAGTTACAGATGGAGATTGGGCCCTAAAAAGATGCAAATGCACAGACAGATTAAGATTGCACTGTGTACTGAAGAGATGCAGATGCAAAGGCACAACACCTAACCAGTGCTCACCATCAGAAATTCAAATCTGGAAAAGAATACCTTTGCCAGTTGGGGTGGGCTGCGGGAGGGGGGGCAGTGTAATGCACTGCTGCAGTAACAGTCACTAGTACTAGTACCAGTAAAGATACCACAAAGAAGTACAGAAATCACACAGCTGCAGTGGATAGCAGCTTCACGTTGCTGAAATTATTATGTGGCACAATAACAGGTGCCTGATTTGATAACATGCTTCACAAACATACTCACACACACACACCAAATAATGCATAGCAAATTGAAAACTTCAGTAATATAACCACATATTTTAAACAGACTAAAATTATGCACTGTGGCAGTAACAGTCACTAGTACTAGTACCAGTAAAGATAGCACAAAGAAATACAAAAATCATACAGCTGCAGTGGATAGCAGCTTCACATTGCTGAAATTATTATGCGGCACAATAAAAGGTGTCTGATTTGATGACACGTGTCACACACATACACATACTCTCACACACACACTAAGTAATGCATGCAAATTGAAAACGTCAGTAATATAACCACATATGTTAAACAAACTAAAATTATGCACTTCTGCACCACAACAATCAGCAAAAAAAAATGGCAAGAAATATTGAAAATATTACTGTGTGTACATTAACACAGTTATACAAGAAAAATATCACCAAAACAGAAAGCACTGTCTTTTTCTCCAAGTTAATCTACCTACACCACAGATACACTCCTCCACAAAGCACACTTCCACTGTCTCTCAGTACACAGACTGAATGTTGTACATTAACATTCAAAATCCATACACAAACAATAAACACTCGATGATATAAGCACAGGAGGGTTTCCTATAATCGATGAACTAAAGTTTCAGCAAACAAAAATGACTCAAAAAGGCTTTTTTAACGGCTTTTTGAAGGTTTGAATTGCAGAGAGCTCTAAGAGCAGATTGTTTCCGTCAACTTCCTACACACACTACCCCAAACCGAGGGTGTGCAGAACAATCTAGAGCTCATGTGACCTAAAATCCCATGAAAAACTGCAAAATTTGCATTTGGAGCTTACAAACAAGGCTAAGTAAGGTGAAGTACATTGTTTTCAATGTATTTCGCCTTAATAATTAGTGGAGTAGTGGTTTGCGAAGGCAGAGTAACGCGGCGTCATTGTTTTCAATGGACTTTGCGTTACTCATTAATAACACAAAGTACTCTGCTTCGCATTGCAGAGCACTCCTTGAATCACTCCACGGAGCGATTTGGGGCCACTTCGCCCATCACTAGTTGGCATAGAGCATAGGGCCCAAAAGTAGTAATACGGGATAAATAACAAAATCAAGGGTTCATCAGCAAAGCATATAACAAAGAAAAAATAGGTATTTACAAATCAAAACAGTATCTACTAGAGGCCTGGGAGGGGAAACCAGTGCAGGAGTGCTGGGAGGAGAGTTTCAGTTGGTGTTTAAGCGAGGAAAGGGAGGAGGGACAATCATATGGGGGATGGGAGCCCATTTCAGAGGAGGGGGAGGTGGTAGGACAAGACAGATTACCTGGCACTGGAGCACACCTGAGGGATTAAAAAGGTTTGTGAGTCTAGAGTGGAGAGGGAAATTGTAGGTGCAGGTGGGTGAGAGGAGGGAGGATAGATAGGAAGGGACAGTGGCAGAGCCAGGTTTGGGAGTGTTTGGGAGCCAGGGGGGACCATTCAGTCAATCATGGGCTTCACAATGGGCACTAAACAGTGAATAAAGATGGTGGTGGGGCACCACTACTTACACTGGGGTACCCAGAGGGGTGACCACCCCCCAAGTCCCCCCCTCTAGCTCCGCCACTGGGAAGGGAGACAATTAAACCAGTATTTAGCAATGTAGGACACACTGCGTGGCTGATGGTAGAGGGGGAGAGGAAAGACTGATAGCGCGGAGTATAATGAACAGTGAAGAGTAAGAGGAGGAAGATTGGTGGTGAAATGGCAGAAGGCATTGTACAGGGTATCAAGTCTAGGGGGGTGAACTATATACCACATTCGCGTAGTCCAGCAGGGGAAAAATCAGCTTAGTGACAAGTTCACAGCAATTAGGGAGAGTTAAACAGTCTTTAGACAATAACAAAGCTCCCAGCTTGCAGCAGAGTTTGGCGTGTAGGAAGTCAATGTGGTGGGAGATGTTTAACCTGGGAAAAAGTCAGACTCCCAGATATTTGAAGCCTGATACTGTATCCAAGATGGTGCCTTCAGTGGTGTGAAAGGTTGGGGGAGAACTTCAGTTTTTAACAAGATTCTAGGAGGAGCCAAAGGTGAAGGAAACAGCCTTTTTAGTATTCATTGTAAGTCGGTTTTTACTGAGCCATTGAAGAACGTTGAGGAAGTGAAGTTGAAGAGGAGTCTTCATGGCATTACCAGAGGGTCATGACAGATAGAGCACTGTGTCATTGGCGTACATGTGTATGTTGGCCATGGCACATATGGAGGGGAGGTCATTAATAAAGATTGAGAATACAATTGGCCTTCGGATAGAACCTTCGGGGGAGAGTGCATCAACTACTTGTATGGCCTTCTGGAGATTAGAGAGGTAGAACTGGAACCATAACTCTGTGGAGGAAGAAAGGCCTGAGGACAACAATTTGTTGAGGAGAAGGAGATGGTGGAACACTGAATCAAAGGCTTTCACCAGGTCGATGAAGATGGCAGAGATAATGTGGCCTTTATACATAGCAGTATGAATGGTGTCCATCACGCGAGGATGAAGGAGACTGTGGAGTGGGACTTCCTGAATCCTGATTAGAAGGGAGTGTGGAAGGAGGTACTGTCAATGAAGAAAGAGAGCCTAGTGAGTAGGAGAACCTCCTGGAGTTTTAACAGGGCAGGAAGACTGGAGATGGGATGGTAGTTCCCAGGGGATGTGAGGTCACCTCCCTTATGGAGGGGTAAGACTTTGGCCATTTTCTAGACTTGTGGGATGACTAAGAGAGAGAAAGATTTTTTTATTTATTTAGTTTTTGTTGACCGAGTAAATGCACTAGACAAATCCTGCCTATTTTCAGGCATGACCAGGAGGAGGGGGATACAGATGAATGCCAACTGACCTTGAACCAGATTAAGCTGTTGGTGGTATTTTTTAGTGAATGAGGGAAATTTGGCCAGGACACCGAGGAAATTCTCCTACTCTTTTTCGATAAGTGCCATGGGATCTTTAACATCCACCTGAACTACCACCAATCCAGGCAGATGGGACCTTGGTTTAACGTCTCATCTGAAAGACAGCACCACAGAAGTACAGCACCCCTTTCATGCTGCACTACAGTGTCAGTACTGGAATATTAACCCAAGTGCCAGATGTGGGAACTGAACCCACAGCCCTCCGATCTCCCTGCCTCAGAGGCGAGTGTGCTATTTACTGAGGCACTGACACTAAGATAGATTCAGTATGTAGGTGGGGGGTATTGAAAGGGCAGAGATTCTTAGTAACCTGGGGTCTAGCTCATCAGGGCTGTGCTTAGTTGGATTGAGAGAGGATAGCATGGTGACGACTTCCTTGGGGATACAGGGGGCAAGGAGAATGAGTCATCAAAGGGAGATAGGGATTCTGAAGGGGGCCTGGGTGGGATTGATTGGGATAAGCGCAGGTGGTTAAGAAACTATTGAAGTGGGATGTGATGGAGGGAGATCAGAGACTTGTGTGTCATTCACTAGAAGGGAGGGAGAAGAGGAGTGGGCAGGGGGATCAAGAAGGGAGTGAAGGACTTTCTGAAAGTTGGATGGGGATAGTAAATTAGAGTTGAGTTGAGACTGGTAGAAAAGGGCTTTAGTTGAGCTGACTGACTCGGTGCAAGCATTTCAAAGGTTCTTGTAATTCTGGAGGTTGGCTAGATTGGCATAGGCTTTATATGCAGCCCACGCTTGGTCCTTGGCTTTGAACAGGGCTGTTAGATGAGGAGAGATCCAAGGGTGGTGTACACGTCTGACATGCAGTTTTCTGTGTGGGGTGTGTGCATCCCAGACCCTATTGAAGATATTGGTGAAGAGGGTGAGAGTTTCGTCAGCATCAAGAGAGGCAAAGATGGGAGACCAGTCAGCAGTGAAGAAGTCAGATAGTAGGGCAATGGAGTTCAAGGGATCTGAGGGATCTGTGCCAAATGTAATTAGGGGAGGCCTTGGGAAGGTGGATTTTTCTAATGCAGTATGCAAGGCAATGGTCACTAAAATAATCTGATAAGGTGCCAGCAGCAATGATCTGGTGCAGGTGGGAGGACAAAACCCAGTCTCAGAGGGGGTGATCTCTGATGCCGGCATTGAGACAGGTGGGTTCATTGATGAGCTGGGAGAGACTAAGGGATTATATAGGTTGAGTAGGATGGTTAGAGGGGTGAGAGAGCCAGTTTAGATTAATGTCACCCAGAATGGTAAGTTCACCTAGAGAGGCAAGGGAGACAAGTGTTGAGAAGATGATAGGGATGGTGGTGGAAGGGGTCCTAGGGGACATATAGAGGACACTGATGAAGAGAAGATTAGATGAGAAGAGCAAAATTTTCAGGAGGAGTAGTTCGTGGGAGGTGTGGGTCATTTTTCTGTGAGAGACTGTGGCTGGGAGGATTAAATGAATATAGATGACCACACCACCACCTTGCTTGGCTCTGTCCTGGTGGAGCAGGGTGTAGTCAGGTAAGGCAAGGAGATAGTCAGGGATTCTGGCAGAAAGCCATGTTTCCAAAATGCAGAGGATAGCAGGTGTGTGCAAGAAGATCTAGGGTTTTAAATTATATTTAGAGGATCCTGGCATTGAGGTGGAAGATCTGTAGACCCTTTGGTAGTGAATTGGAGGGAGGCGCTGGGTTGTGTTTGACATTCCCTGCTAGTAGTAGGAGTAGGAGGAGTGGGAAGAGGGCTAAGATACAGTATCGCTGCATTCATTGGGATGATGGGATGAGTGTGGAGGGGGAGCAGCAGCGGTAGAGGAACACAAGATTTCCAAGGGAAGGAATAAGTCTTGGGTGGAAATTTATGGGACAGATAGGGCGACAAGGCAGAGATGACGGTGTGGTGGGGGATGGGGTGATGTGTCAGGAAGGAGGTAAGGGGGGGCCAGCCAAGTGGTCTCAGCACTTGCATGGATGTGGACAAGTTAAACATACAAACATAGAAACTGATGGCAGAAGATGCATTTAGTCTGCCTGGTATGGGTACCTACCTCCTCCTCTATCCTTTCTTTGAAATTATACCTTTGTGCCTGTCCCAGGACTTTTTGAACCCATTTACTGTTTTGACCTCCACCACTTCCAGGGTTAGGCAATTCCATGGGTCGAATGAACACCCTCTCAGTGTAGAAGAACTTTCTAACATTGCTCCTGAATTGCCCATCCTTGAGCCTCTTATTGTGTCCTCTAGTTCTGAAATTTTTCTTCTCCTGAATGAGCTTCTGTACCCCTACTTTATTTATACCTTGATATACTTGAATGTCTTAATCATGTTCCACCTCTCCATTCCTCTGCTCCAGGGAGAACATATTAAGCACCCTCAACCTATCTTAATATGCCATTTGATGCAGACCCTGAATCTGTTTTGTGGCTCTACTCTACACCATCTCAAGCCTATCAATGTCTTTCCTAAAATGCGTCCTCCAGAATTGTACTTAGTACTCCAGGTGGGGGCACACCAGCGCCTGTAAAGTGGCAGCACGCCCTTCCTTCTGCAACTCGTGATTCCCCTCCTTATGTAGCCCAGCATACCACTGGCCTTTAACACAGCCTTTTCACACTGCTTTCACACCTCTAAGTCATCTGATATAATTACTCCTAGGTCTCACTCCTGGTTGGTGTATGCCAACTGCTCCCCTCCCAGGTAGTATCCCATCTTGGGGATTCCCTTAACTATGTACATGGCCTTGTACTTTTTGGCATTGAACTTCAACTGCCAAGCATCTGCCCACTCCTTGAGTTTCCTCCGGTCTGATTTCATGCTCTTGTCTCCTGGGGTATCCACTCTATTGCAGATCTAGGTGTCATCTGCAAACAGACACACCTTCCCATCTAATCCATTACCAATGTCAGCTATGAACACATTAAAGAGTAGAGGCCCCAGCATAGACCCCTGAGGCACTCCACTAGTCTCTTCCCTCTCCGCTGATAACACTCCATTTTCCTGCCTTAGTTGCATTCTTCCCTTCATCCAGTTGCTCACCCAACCAACCACTTCCTTACCTATCGTGATGTGGTCCAGCTTCCTTACCAGCCTTCTGTGAGGAACTGAGTTGAAGGCCTTACTAAAGTCCAGATAGACCACATCCACCGCTCCCCCTTCAGTCATTGCCTTCATTACCCAGTCAAAAAGTCTACCAGGTTTGTCTGGCACAACCTTCCAGCCATGAAATCATGCTGTTTTGGGTCCTGTAGCCCTCTGGATTGTGTGACTTATCTTTGATTGAGCCGTGTCTCCATCAGTTTTCCTACCACCAATGTGAGGCTCACTAGATGGCAATTTCTAGACTCTTCTCTGCTCCCTGATTTGTGAAGTGGGACCACTGTCACCCTCTTCCAGTCTTTAGGCACTGTCCTGTTTTCCAGTGATTTGGTTAAGAGCTCCAACAGGGGTGCTGCTTTCACACTCTGCAGTTCCTTGAGAAATCTTGGGTGAATCTCATCTGGCCCCATGGCCTTGTACACCTTTAATTTATTTAGGGCTTCCAAGACTTGTCCCTCAGTGAAGGGACTCTAGTCCACCCATGATCCCTGGGTGCAACTGCTTTGCAGGTTTGGGCCATCCCCTGCATTCTTCCTACTGAACAAGGAACAGAAATATTTATTTAGGATTTCTGCCTTCTCACTGTCCTTCTCTATTAGTCCACCTCCCGAAACTGCAGGACTTACTATTCATCCTTTAGTCTGCTAAATTTCCCTTTTTCCTATCTCAGATAGAACATTTAGGGTCTAACTTTTTACCAGTCTTTATTATATAGTGTGCACTGATCGCTTCACCTGTTTGATCTCAAGGTTTACATGCCACAAGAATAATTCTCATACTCGTCGTATATGATATGTAGTTAAAATGATTACAGTAGTGTTGTAAATCCAAGGGCTTTGTCCCTGGCTAGGAATCTGTAATTTGGTATCTGTATCTTGCTTTATTTTGTTGCATCATAACCAATAAAATGTTAATTGAAAAAAATAAGAAAAAACCTTAATTTAGTAACATTGTACCCAATAGTTCTGTTTGAAGTCCAAACCACCCAAAGTTTAACCTGATTTAAAATGGCCACCCAGGGTACAGTAAATTATAATAAAATGTAATGTAATGTAATGTAATGAAATGTAATGTAATGTTATATAATATAAAATTGGATTTTTAGAAAAGAGCAAAAGAACCACTGTCAACACTTTTAAAGATGTCAGCTGAGGAAAACTATCTGGAAACCACACACCACCCCTACAGTTAGTATCAAAAGAGACAGAGGCTGAAAGTACATTAGTATAGTTAAGGAGATTTCAGGACTGAAGCTCTCTGAAGGATTCAAATATCCAACATCCAACACTTTTCCCCTCTTGGTCCCTTCTCCTCCCTCTTGTCTGCCACAGTCAGCCTTCCTTTTGAAGACCTTAGGTATGTTGTTATGCACCAATGAAAAGTCTCTAGATCAGAAGTGTAACTGGGATGTAATGGTATTACAACTATAAGCTCATAGCTCCCGACTCTTCTTCACTGTTCTCCACAACTTTATGGCTCCATGACTCCAAGGATCCTCTCTCCTCTCACCATTCAATCTTGACACCATTTTCTCATTCTGTATTCTTCACTATCTTCTGTGACCCAAATCTTCACACTTTACTCCTTTATTGCAAGGACTGGAAAACAGAAGAAAAACAGCTAGTGCTATCTAAATGCAATGACCAAGAAACTTCGCACTTTATTTACAAAGACATAGAAGTGTCTCATAGGCAACAAAGGCTTACCATAAATATAAGAATACTCTAATCTCATATCATAGGATTATACGAGTTCAAGGGTGGAGACCCATTGATGAACTCACTGCCATTAACCCACTGGTGGAAACTGAAATTTTTCTATTTCCCATATATTGGTCCAATTTATACTTTAACTGGTCTATGTCTAAACTGGTAACAATGGCTACAGGCAAAGTATTCCAGAATTGAGGAATTCTCTAAGTTATGAAAGTATTTCTTTTAGTTGTATGATTAATGTTGGTTAACAGTTTTAAGCTATGTGATCTAGTGTTCTTACCAGTCTTTGTGTACTGCAATCATAAAGTTTAGAGCAAAGCTAGGTCCCTAGAAGCCTGTAAATTAAACAAAGGTCACCCTCAAGGTCATATACTCAAGAGAATAGAGTCCCAGAGATTTAAGCCTTTCCTCCTATGAATGGTTGTGTAAATTATGAAGATTTTTAGTCAATCTTTTTTGTGCATGTTCCATCGCAATTTTAGTACCTACAGATGTTGGGCCACAAAAGGTGAAACAATAGTCAATCTGTGATCGTACCAGGCTGGAAAATAAAGAAACAATTACTTCAACTTTACAGCTTTTAATGAACTTATAAATACAAGCTGTAATTCCAGCATGCTTTTTAATTGTTTTATTTATATGAGTATTAAATTTCATATCATTTGTAATAGTAATGCCCAAATCAATTTCTGTTTGCACTGATGGCAATAAAGTATTATTTAAAGTATATTGAGCAAGTTTATTGTTTGTACCAAAGTGCATAACCTTACATTTGCTGATATTAAATGTCATTTTGTTCTAGTTAGCCCATAAAGCTAAGTGATCTAGGTTATTTTGTTATTTCTCCCAAGGTTCAAACACACAGCCACACAGCATCCATTTTCCTCCATAACATTCCCTTAGATGCCCATTTGATGTAGTTTAGATACTCATAACAGAGCCATATACTGTTTTACAATTGTAGTAGTGAGAGGTGGTAAGCAGGATGACTTAGTACTCTGTAACAGAATCACTTAGTCATGTCACATCTGCCATGTTTTCTGTATGGTTTAACTGAATCAATTTATAAGGCATGATCTCCATTGTCTAAGTACCTTGCTCCTTTAACTCATGGAAGTAAGACTGGCACCTTTGCTCTGCAAAATTAAGCTTTTAAACCTCCTGAGGCTTTTTGAATAGCATATATAAAGTCATGGAAAAAGCAGTAATTGGCTTCTTTCAGTCTGTAACACCCATTTAGCAGATGAACAGAAGGGAGGAAAAAGGTGATTTGAAATTCACATTAATTAGGGCATGAGCAATCTGCTTCAGAAATGATATAATCCTTCAAGGTGTAGTTTTGACAAGTAAAGTAAGCTGACTTTCTTTTATTCTCATTTCCATTTATACAAGGCATACAATGGTGGGTTTCATCTTTTTCTGTGAGTGAATATACAGCATCATGCAATTCAGGCACATGCTATTATGACACAGGCATAAATTCTGCTGATAAAACATATGAAGAACCACAGCTAGATTATAATGCAGGGTTCAGAGGGTTTGAATTGGCATAGGGTCAACTTGTCACAAAAACAGTACTGTAACATACAGTGCCATCAAAACAGCGATTACATTTACACCGCTCAGTAAAAACTCTGAGTGGTAATAAAGGTAAAGAAAAACATTAAATTACTGCTTTTTGCTGGGGGCTCTGCCCCCACACACCCCTTTTTGGGAGGCTGCACCCCCTGAACCTCCCCATTAAAATAACCTACTCCAGGCAAGCGCCAACTCTGGGATGGGGTGAAACTCAGGCTGCTGGGAATCACAAAATGCAGAGTAAATACAAGAGTACAAGAAAAAAAAGCGAGCTAATTTGGGACCAGGAATAGAACCTCGGTCCACAACCACTCCATTGCCCTCCAATGCCAGTGGCTCACCCACTGAGCCACAGCAGGTGCTTGATGACTTTTTGTCCAGCAGAGTTCTTATGTTCTGCAATAGTGCCTTCCAGGGAACAGCTACAGGGTTACCACTACTGCTCCACACCATTTGTTTCATGTGGCATTCTGAACCCTGTAGCTGTTGTTCCATACACTGTTAATGTTGCATGGTTTTGCCTGCGGCATAATCAGTTCCACGTATTGAACCGTTACCTTTTGGATTTTAACTTGGAAACAGTAGATCTGTATCTATACTAGTCAGAATCCTGACCATCATTTTTTGGCATGATAATCTTTGTTTTGGAACCTGAAGGTGAGGAAAGCAGCTCTGGAGAAACAAGTAGGGCGATCAAAGCAGAGGGAGCTACAAAGGGTAGAAGAAAACTACATTGCATTGACAAAAGACAGGGTCCCATATTCAAAATTCACATAGACTCAGAAATTAAGGTCTCTTAGCACACGCAATTAAGCGTGTGAGACCACAGGCAATATGTTGGAAGAGACAAACTATTACTGTTCCAACTCAAAGCACTATCTATCATCCGATATGCCCCCGCTGACAACTGCATAAAGCAAAGTGCTAACCCATGTCAAAGCACAAACAACAGTTGTGACAACACTCACAAAGCATAACAAACTGGGCATTGTGCAAAGTACAAACCCATTAGTGTTGCAATCCAGAATTGTAGTATGGGTGTATAAAATGCTAATTACCCTATTCAATATGCAAGGTATTTCTACATTCTTACAATATCTTTAGCATATCATTCTGCCTATCAGTATGTGATTCAGAAGGCACATTAAACATGGAGGCCTTGGTCTGCACAGTTGAACAGAGCAACCATCTACCCAGGTGAGAACGGTGAGACATACAGCTGGGCAGAATTTTTAAATTCTGCATTAGCAGAAATTCCGTGAAATGTCGCACCTTTTGCAGAATTTTCTGAACTTCCACTATTGTCAAAATGGAAATCTTCCAAATGTCTAGTGGTACCCGCTAAAGCAGAATATGGAACTTTTGCCCGGCTCTAGCAGGGGGTTGATGCCCTGTGCCTTCCTTAGCCTCCCTTAATGTTACTCATCTCGAAAAATGATATAATGGGATATAAAACTGGCAACAACACAGATACCAGTTCACTCATTTATTGAACCAAGTTCAATCTTACTACAGATTAAGACATGGGCACTGCTGTCTCTACTATGTCAGAGTACAAAGGAATGCAGAAAAATGTATTTCATTCCATACAACCTAAGCTGTATTCACTCAGTCTGGCTCTAGCATGTACACTGCTCTGTACTAACCATATAGGCAAGTATATGGTTCTTGTCCATTTGGACAGCGAAACACAGCATTGATTTTTTGCAAAAGCAGGCATTGGTCTGTGGTACAATGTTATTTATGATCTTTTAAAAGGAAAGATGGTGGGTCTATCAGGCTACCTTTAAACTGTTTGTTGATCTTTATTCACCTTAGCCCATTGTTATTCACTTTTACTGAGTAAGTATATCAGCTCAGTTTTGACTGCTTTTACTGCAGAAATTCTGAATGAGTGAGACCAAGTGGCTTATTTTGATGCAGTTATCACATCCATATTGAGATAAAAAATCTGAACTGTTATAAAACCATGTACAATTATTTATTAAGCTAGAAAGCAAATAAAGCAGCTCTGTCAGTTGGTGTGGTGCCGGCTACAAATTCTACATAGAGGAAATGCAATAAGCCACTTGGTCTACCACCTGGGTGGCATGTGCTCCCTTCAGGAGCACTTCTCTGGCCTGGCTGCCTAATCCCAGTAACCCTGGGCTTGCTGTTAAATCCAGGCCACCAGCATGGAAGCACAAGGCAGAAATAGGCAGTAAGAACAGGGATAGGGCTAAAAGGGGTAAGGCCATCAACAAATGGAGGGTGATGAGTACCAATGCCCATAGTCTGTGTAACAAGCTCCCTGAACCAGTGGCCTTGATAGAAGAGTGACATCTGGAGATTGTGGCAGTTACAGAAACATGGCACACTGAGAACCATGACTGGAATGTCAACATGCTAGGGTAAGCAATCTACAGGAGGGACAGGGATGGTAAAAGAGGAGGAGGAGTAGCTCTCTATGTAAAGGAAGGGATCAAAGCAACACAACTAAAGGATAAACAGGGAGTAGAGGAGGCACTATGGGTTACCCTGGAGACAGGTTATGGCACCACAATTCGCACAGGGGTAGTATACAGACCCCCATATCGGGGGAGGCAATGGACAAGGAAATGATAGAAGGCATCCTTAGAATAGCAGGAAGAGGGGAGATATTGTTGATGGGGGACCTGAATATGCCAGATGTTAGCTGGAGCACCCTGGCTGCAGGCACATCAAAAAGCAGGATTATTCTCGATGCCCTACAGGGGGCATGCCTCAGACAGCTAGTGGTGGAACCCACTAGGGAGGGAGCAATCTTAGACCTGGTACTGTCAAATGGGGATGGAGAAAGGATCTCGGATTTAGAAGTGGGTAGCCATCTGTGAACAAGTGACCACCAAACAGTGTGGTTCATGATAAACACAGCCATACAGTCGAGCCATACAAAGGCAAGCGTGTTGGACTTTAGGAGGGCTGACTTTGGGAAAATGGGAGAGTGCCTCAGAAAAGCACTAGCAAACGGGAAAGAAGAAGGGGTGGAGGAGCAATGGGGGAAAATCAAAACAGTCATCACAGAGGCAACAAGCCTTTGCGTGAAGCAAATCAACAAAGCAAAACAAAGGAAAAAACACTATGGTTCTCAAAAGTGGTGGTGGGGAAGGTTAAGGAGAAAAGATAGCATTCAGGAAGTATAAAGAAACACAGAAGGAGCAGGACAGAGAACTGTACCAGTTAAAGCAGAAGGAAGTGGGGAAGGCAGTCAGAATAGCAAAAGCCTAAACTGAGGAAAATATAGCCAACTCAATTAAGAAGGGCGATAAAATCTTTTTTGGGTACATTAGGGAATGAAGAAAGATAAAGGGAGGGATAGTGAGGCTTAATAAAGGGAAGGGTGGACAGAGGAGGACAGTGAAAAAGCAGGGATACTAAATGAATATTTCTGCTCAGTATTCACAAAAGAAGAGGAGGGGGAGGTACATAAATCAGAGAATACAATCATTCTGGATAGGGAGGTCGATACCAGTCCATTCACAGAAGAAAGGGTTCTGAAAGAACTCTTACAACTGAAGGTGGACAAAGCAATGGGGCCTAACAGGATTCACCCAAGAATTCTAAAAGAACTAAGGGTAGAACTAGAGACACCACTTACTACCCTTTTTAACAAATCAGGAGAGGATGGTGTGGTACTGGAGGACAGGAGGAGGGCAGACGTGATTCCCCTTCACAAAAGTGGGAGCAAGACCGACCTGTTAGTTTGACCTCTGTGGTAGGGAAAATGATGGAATCATTTCTAAAGGAAAGAATTGTTAAGTTCCTAGAGGCCAGTGGGGCACAGGACCCAAGGCATCATGGAGTCACAGCCGGAAGGTCATGTCAGATGAATCTAATAAATTTATTTGACTGGATGACCAATGTAGTAGAGCAGGGAGGGGCTGTGGACATGGCCTACCTAGACTTTAGCAAGGCATTTGACACAGTCCCACACAAATGATTAATATACAAGTTAGCCAGCCTTGGAGTGGGTCCCAAAGTGGTAGCCTGGGTAAAACATTGACTGGACAACAGGATACAGAAGGTAATAGTAAACAGAGTTCACTCTGAAAAAAGGGGGGTTACTAGTGGGGTACCACAGGGTTCAGTACTAAGACCAGTCCTCTTTAATGTCTTTATAAGTGACATTGCAGAGGGACTAGAAGGATAAGTATGTCTCTCTGCAGAAGACACAAAGATCTGCAACAGGGTTGATATAGAAGTTGGGGTGGAGAGGATGTAAAGGGACTTGGCAAGGTTGGAGGAATGGTCAAATGTATGGCAGCTTAGATTCAATGCAAAGAAGTGCAAAGTAATGCACCTGGAAAACAAAAATCCAGGGAAAGAGTACACAATTGGGGGTGAGATAATAACAACAACAGAAATGGAAAGGGACCTGGGAGTAGTCATATCATATTAGATGACCTTAAGGTGTGCAAGTAATGTGAGAAGGCAGTAAGGAGGACTGGTGGGATACTGGGATGCATAGGGAGAGGCATCACCAGTATAAAACAGGAAGTTGTTATCCCTCTGTACAGACAGTTGGTGGGACCCCATCTGGAGTACTGTGTCTAGTTCTGGAGACCCCATCTCCACAAGGACATAGACAGGATGGAGGCTGTCCAGAGGAGGGCAGCTAAAATGGTGCAGGGTCTGCACCAGAAAGACATATGAAGAGAGATTAAAGAAGCTTAATATGTATACACTCGAGGAGAGGAGGGAGAGGGGGAACGTGATATAAACTTTCAAGTACATCAAGGGAATCAACTGAGTCCAAGACAGTAGCATCTTTCAGAAAAAGAGATGTGCAAGAACAAGGGGGCACAATTTGAAGATAGAGTGGGGATGGCTCAGAGGTAATGTGAGGAAGTATTTTTTTCACAGAGAGGGTTGTGGATACATGGAACAGCCTTCCTGAGGAGGTAGTGGAGTCAAAAACAGTGGGGGGATTCAAGAATGCATGGGACAGACATAAGGCAATTCTATTGGCAGGTAGGAGGAAGTAGGCTGTTGGTTAACTGTGATCTGCAGCCTATCCATTAGGTAGGGAAATGGGCAGACTAGGTGGGCCAAGTGGTCCTCATCTGCAATCAAAATCTATGTTTTTATGTTTCTATGTTTCTATGTTTCTACTGAGCCATTGGGCAGCCCTATTTGGAAGCTTTTTTGATATACAAACCATTCTAGTTGGCATTCGGAAGGCATCAAAGCATAGAGATGGCATTCATCAGGATATGTATGCATCTTCTCTTGGCTAAAGACAATGGGAAACTATCTATTCTTGTTCTTCTTGATCTTTTGTCAGCTTTTGACACCGTAGACCATAGGATTTTAAGAGCATGGCTGAGTGACTTGCTGGACTCAAAAGCACCATGTTGAGGGGATTCGAGTCTTTCTTTTCCAGTAGGGTGCAGCAGTTTGCAAGGGAACATTTTTCCTTGTGCCCTGCTGCCCTAACCTATAGGGTCCCTCAAGGTTTGATCTTGTTGTCCATATTGTTTGTATTGCACATGCTTCCACCGGGGAAGTTATTAGATGATACAGTCTGCAAGTTCACTACTATGCCAACTATACTCAGATATATCTGTCATTTGTTCCTTGGAAGAGAAATGTTATCAATGTGTGGAATAGATGCCTCTCTCATATCATTGGCTTAATGACCTCCACTAGGTTAAAACTGAACCTAGACAAGATGGATGTACTTCTGGTGGATGCTGGGGTTCAAAGTTTGGCAGGTGAGGATGGTGCTGTGTCCAGATTACAACTAGGCCCTACTCCTCTCTGTACTAGAGATAGGGTGAAGAATTTAGGTGTCATTGTGGGCAGAAAACTGACACTGGAAAGCAGGTGTCGGTGATGGTCAGTGGTGGATTTTTTCATTTCAGAAATATTGCCCAGGGCAATATCTTAGTCCAGAGGACCTAGAGATACTGGTGCCTGCCTTTGTGACATCGAGAATGGACTATTGCGATGCTCTCTACCTCAGGCTATCTGGAGTTCTGATGCACCACTTTCAGCTGGTGCAGAGTGCCATGGTTAGATTGGTTGCTGAAGTTTCCTGCTCCAAGCATATCTCTCCAGATTTGCAGACATTGCACTGGCTGCCTGTGAGGTAGTATGTCTCCTTCAATATAGGTCTGTTAGCATAGAAAGCCCTATATGATCTGGACACCAGCTATCTGAAAAAGCTTCTGTGTCCTTGTGCTCCTGACTGTCCCCTCTGGTCATCCAAGGTGGGAGTCCGGATGGTTCCCAAGTCCCATCTAAAGCTCATTTTGAATGAGGCATTTGCTATAGCAGTGCCCTTGTTATGCAGTCTCAGGGAGGCCGTCTCTGTTGAGACATTTCAAAAATGGGTCTAAACATTATCTTTCTATCCTAGCCTTTTAAAATCAGTGAGATCCATGACACTGTGGTAATTATAATTGTTATTATTATTATAATTTTATTTAACAGGTTGTATAAGTTATTATGCCTATTCATCTGAGCTATGAGTTTTTATTTTTAGTTTCAGTCTTTTTTCTCCTCCATTTAGCCCCTATCTGCCCAGTGCTTCAGCCCTGTCACCCTGATGCCCACCAGGATGTACCACAGATGTCTTCCACCAGGGCTTACCTCCATGGTGGGGTCAGTGGGGTTCCTCAACCCCAGCCATGTGCTGGTTCCAGTTCCATCTGGTGTACCCAGCTGGTCAGGTGCAGGGTCTGTGAGTGCCGAGTACCATACTGCTACTGGCTTTTTTCTCTTTTTTGGTCCCCTGGAGGAGTGGCATGCAATGACATCATAAAGCACTCCACCCGATCCTATGTGACATGCATCAATGTCTGTCACATACCCCTGATGTGCTGGCACAGTCTGCCTTTCCCCCAGCTTCCAATTGAAGCCAAGCAAGCACTGGGCTCAGTCCACTGTCAGACCAAAAGAGGACAGCAGTCCTACAGATGCTCCATTCTCATCCCCCTGGCCAGTCCACTGACACTATGAGTTCACTTCTGAACCTGGGTTGTCAGCATTTCAAGCAGTAGGGCTACCGCTGCACTGTGGGACTGGCTACTTTTACTATATGGTTTGCACTATTGTAAGGTGCCCAGAGACTTTGGGATTGTGTGCTTAGGAAATAAAATTACTTTCACTACATACTGTTGAAAAACACCATTCACTTACCTCTGTATAATGTGTTCCCGAGCACTTATTACTGTAATAGTCAGTCATTCATTTTACTCTGTATAATGTGTTTCTGAGCACTTATTGTTGTATCAGAACATCATTCACTTACCTCTGTATAATGTGTTCCCAAAGTGGGATCTGGTCCTAGGCATATGTGGTTCAAATTTAATTAGACTGCTGAAAACCTGATTTACTGCAGACCAATTCCATCCGTCAGTTTTAAATCTCCATAGGATGAAAATGAACAGTTTTTTTTTTCCTTCATTGGGTTCTGGGCACTGCTTGAAAAGGTATAATGAGACCATAAAGTTGCTATGGCCGTTTGATACATAAGAAGTAAGCCACAACAGCATGTGCATTAGACAGTTCAAATGCATGGCCAGGGACATAGGTACATGTCTTCAGCCTCTGGTCTTTCATTAGAAATGTCTAATGTACATCTCTAGAGTATTGTGTTGCACTTATAAATTTGGACTCTGTATTTTTCATTAATGTTATAATTATGAGGTTCAAATACAAAAAAAAATTTCTTTTTGATGTATTTTTACATGAGATAGTTCCTCTGCCTGTAAGGGCTTAATGTGTTTTTTTTTCTTCTGGACATTTATCATAAGTTGGCTGCTATAGTTGTAGTTTTTATAATGGGTCCAGTAGTGTATTGCCCTCCCAAAAGACCCGGCGAGAGATCAATGTGATGTTAGGAGGAAGAAAGCATGGTAATGGCAGGCCTCAGTCAGGTTGTTCAGTGCCTGCTTTTCTTTGCCTTTGGAAGATCACTGTTGAAGTTAGGCTCGTAGGAAATGGGGGTGTTAGGTAAGCAAGGAAGGGCAAGCAGCACTTGGAAACCAATTAAAATGATCTGCCAGAGGAGAAAGTTTGTCCACCGAGGGCAAGGTGAGTCATAGAGAATTTGTATACTCTGGGGTGGAATGGGGATCAAAAGCTTGAGTGTGAGCCAAATTACAAATGGATTTATTAAAAAAGTAATTGAAGGTTTAAAAAGACACACAAATGAGAGAGACGCAATGAGGTGGAATTACCACAAAAGCAGACAGGGAGCACAGGATACATGGCACTGTGGTGCGGACAGGTAGAGTTAAAAAATAGTACTGAGAATGACACAAGAAGACACATTCTCAAGGATGTCAGAAAAAATGACAGTCTAATAGTATGCTGCAAAAGAAAATTAATTTCAATAAATCTTTTTAGTAGCATATTTTTTGGCTGAGTCATTTTTATGTTTGCTGACACGCATGCGCAAGAAACATCTTGAGAGAATACGACTTGCCAGAGGTGTGTGCCTGCTTGTGCCAGTGAAGTGCTCAAACTGCGGGGTGTGTCCCATATGCACCAATGGAGCTGTGAGATGTGTATGACAGCAGTTTGAGAGCAGTGGGATTGGCTACAAAGAAATGGTCCACTTCAATCACTGCATCAAACGTGTCTCCACTTTACATGCATGCTACCTCATACTTTTCTCGCCATGCCCTGTCGTGACACTTACACCCAGCGAAGTACACACCATTATCACAATCAGAGCTTGAAACATGTCTCCACTTTATTTGATCTGGTCTGGACTTGTTCCTGTCTTTCATTTTCCAGCGTTTGATCGGTGCACAGAGGAGGAGGAGGGAGGCGATGGATTGGAGATTGGTTGGACTGTTCCTGCTGTTCCCGACTCAACTGCTCTACTGTGTGCTGTGGGCTGCTGTCTGCCTGCTGTTGCCTACCCACCTGTGGGACATTGCTGTGGATACAGTGGTCATCACTTGCAAGGGCCAGAGCATCGGCCACCACCTGGCCAAGGAGTTTGGCAAGCAAGGGGCGAGGAAGGTAAGGGCAGCCAACTCAGCTGCTCCATAGTATGCATTGCAACCATTTACTGTAAATGTAACTGTGCTACATCCATGTCTCTCAGTTGTTGGGACTGTCTGCAGTAGGTTTGGGGACTGTTTTGGTGTCTGTGGAGGGATTCATTAATTTATTGTGCACCCTTTTTATGTTGGCGTGTCTTACCGGGAACAAAGTCCTTCAAGATTTTATGTACACCGATCTCCATTATATCCATTCTCTGTGCATGCCCTTCATTCTTTCAGCTCATTCTCACTTCCTTATTTGTAAAGACCATGGCCCAGACAACAGAGAGGTGGGAATAATCAAACTGGGTCCAGTCACGAGGGAGGGTGAGGGGGAGTGCGTGTGTGTCAAGCAGGTGATTCACGTGGTGCTGGTCAATTAGTCAGAGTCATCAGGATTCCCGAAGCAGAGAAGGAAGAAAACGTGTTTCTGGGGTTACAATAGAAATCGGGAGTTTTCTGTCCGCCACAAACCAAAACCTAGCTGCCCTTAACAGTGCTAAAATTTGACTAACAGTTTAGGCAAGGAAAGCTGTCCCAAGCCACACCTGATTTCTGCTCTTGAAATATGAAGCTGTTGTGTTCAGAGGCTTTTCCAAACAGGAGCTGAATGAAAAATACAATGAAAGGGAATGAACTGTCTTAGGAATTGAATAATATATGCACTATATTTTAAAGCACTGCATTTGCAGGTTTGTGTTAAAGGCAGCTAGACTTATTCACTGATGTATACTATACTCTCAAATAGGTATTCTGAGAACACAGAAAAAACAGACCTACTGTACATGTGGTACAATGTACTCTTTACAGTAATCAACAAAAAAGAGCCTAAAACATTGTACAGTCTCTTACAGAAGAACATGACAATTACAATCAGTGCTCTTCTACTACCAGCGTACTTATTTTACCCAGGACTGACACAAATTGGTGAAAGAACTTTCTGCTGTAAGGGCCTACCACCTTTTATACAAAGAAAGCTTATTTTATACTGAATGTAAGAATGCTGCATACCTCTAAACCTTCTGTCACTGAAATGAGGCACACACACACATACTCAAAATGAAGTACAATGAAGGACACTGGCCCTCCTTATGAGGAACACATCCACAAACATGGAGACACTGTAGTACTCCAAAGTTGGAGTCATCCAGTAGTATAGCCTTAAGTGTGAAACAGGGGACCCCAAGAAAAGAATGAAGGGAGACACAATTAAGCCAGGGTCAAGGCCACTTTTACTATTTCCCTGCACACTCAGCCATCTTGCACACTAGTGGTCAGTTGTCTTAATTCATAGCAGACTCTGTATTTGAAGCAACAAGTTTCCCCACCCACCTGGTAGCACCCTCTCATTGTAAAGAGCTCCAGTGTACCAGCTCTCCCATCCTCTCATCTCCCCCATTTCTCCTTGATGCCAGTTCTGTCTCCTCCTTGCAAGCCCTTGCTTTGGGCTACAAGGAAAGAAATAGGAAATTGTTTTTTTATGTGTCTCCTTGACTGCTGCCTGCTCAGTTGTTCTTTTGTGGAGCAAGCAGCATGAGGAAAAGGGGTGCCATGCATTGGGTCCTTTGCCACAGCCCAGTGCATCCACTCAACTCAACAGCAGCTCGGGGTCAGGGTACAAAAATGGCATGCCAATCCAATGTAAAAGAAGGAACAGCTAGCAGCCATTGTGGAAGTTGGAAAACAGGCTTTATGCAGCAAGGAGACAATGAGCAATGGTAATCACAGGCTTACCTGTAGGGCGAAGCAGTCCCATTAGCTCCTTGAGTGACCTTCCTGATATAAGTTTCCTCAAGTCACAACACTGAAGTCCGATGGACAGCAGCAGAGCAGCAGCTAAATCTGTGGTCCCCTCTTATCCCCTCAGTATGTCCTCTGAGTCTGCTGCTGTTTTCCAGTTCCTGTCAGCATTAGTTTAAAGAGGCATAAGTAGATGCTAACTGCTGTCAAATATGAAGGCAGTTTCAGTTACATGTGAACCACTCCATAAGGTACCTGCTGAGCAGCCGAGATCACAAGGGTGGGAGCTTTGATTGTTCAGTTTGCCAGTCGGCTTTGAATAGTGCAGATATGTGTCCCAGTCTGGAGAGGATGACAGCACTAGCCTCCGGAGCTAAGCATGTGATAAGGGAGGGGAGGTGGGTGCTCAGAGGGAAGGTCGGGATGGGGAGGGGGACTGGGAGATGATAAAGGACCGTTTTCTTTTTTACAGGTCTAAAAAAAAAACATGGTGGGGGACTGAATGAGTACTTCTGTTCTGTATTTATGAGAGAGAAAGGAGGGCAGCTAGCGCAAGGGGTGGGCAAGGTGGGCAGGGGGAGAGGGAGTAACAGACAGGGTGATCACTGAGGGTAGGGTATTGGAGGGTTTAAGAGCTTCGTGGGTGGATAAGGCACCAGGACTGGATGTCTGGAGGATGGCCCACATGGTACCCAGCCATAAAAGTGGACCAAAGGATGAGACAGGTAATTACAGGCCAGTAAGATTAACTTCCATCATGGGGAAGCTGATGGAGACAATACTTAAGGAAAGGTTGGTGACCTTTATAGAAGACCATGGACTCCAGGACAGTCACCAGCATGGGTTTGTGTCAGGAAATTCCTGCCAGACAAACCTACAGTAGTTGAGTATTATGACTGGGTCACAAGGGAATTGGACAAGGGTCATACGGTGGATGTCATGTACTTGAACATCAGTAAGGCCTTTGATTCGGTGCCACATGGGAGGTTGGGAGGGAAGTTGAGACACATGGGGGTGGGGACTAAGATGGTTAAATGGATTGAGAACTGGCTGCAGGGGAGACAGTAGAGGGTAGTGGTAGGTGGGGGAAACTCATCTCCCATGGCTGTGATGAGTGGGGTGCCACAGGGATCACTATTGGGGACAGTGCTGTTTGGAATATTCTCATATGGCATCAGGAATAAGATCAGTCTGTTCCCTGAATATACCAAATTGGGGGCAGTGGTGGATGATATAGCAGGTTGGCAGGGGCTGCAGGACAACCTGCCAAAGTGGTCAGAAGCGTGACACTTGGGTCTCATTGCGAAAAAGTACAAAGTCCTGTACTTGGGAGCAAAGAACCCCAAGGAGGGGTTACCACCTGTGAGGGATGCAGCTAGGTTCCACTGAGGAGAAGAAGGGTCTAGGGGTAGTTGTAACAGGGGAGATGAACAATATAGAACAGTGTAGGAAGGTGGCAGTGAAAGACAACAGGATGCTGGATTGTATCACGAGAGGATCTCCTCCAGGAGCAGGGGTGGTGATCCTGCCTCTCTACAGGGCACTGGTCAGGCCGCATCTGGAGTACTGTGTGCAATTCTGGCACTCATATCTGAAAAATAATCTGAAATTACTGGAAGGGGTACAACGCATGGCAAAAAGGATGATCCAGGAATTGGAGGACAGATCATATGAGAGGCTGAGAGAGCTGAACTTGTACTCCTTGGAGGAGAGAAGGGACCGGGGGAACATGATTGAGACCTTTAAGTATGTAAAGGGGATAAATAAGGCAGGCACTGAAGGGATAATCAGGCTGAGGAGGGGGAGCAACATGAGAAGGTACAGCCTTAGATTGGAGGAGGGGAAGATTTAGGACAGAAATGAGGAGAAACTTTTACTCAGAGAGGGTCATGGCAGAATAGAATGTTCTGCTGGAGGGGGTGGTAGTCCGTAAGACAGTCGGTAGTTTCAATAAGAGATGGGACATTGTGGGGGGGGTAATTGGGAAGCAGAGGAGGGGTGGGACAGCTGCAAGGTGATGGTGCTATCTGCACACTCAAGCAGACTTGATAGACCAGGTGGCCTATTTCTGCTGGCAAATTTGTATGTTCGTATGGCCTTGGTCAGAGTCATCACATCACCAACTCTACTCCTTCCCCACTTGTCATGCTGCTGTTGCCTTGCATTGTCAGGTGCTAGTTGAGTAATGTCCTCTTAACTTTTTCTAGGCTGAAAAGATGGTCAGTTGCCATAGGACCAGTATCTGGTTGAGAGAACCTGTTTCTGAGATAGCATGGTATTTTTAATTTTCAGGGCCATGTGATTTTGTTTTTAAAGGGGACATTATAAAAAGTGACAGATCAGTAGAAATATGGAAGCTGTCCTTTCTGGTTTTTACATACTACATGTATTACCTTTAGTTCAGTGTTGCTAGAAATTGGCAATTTACAGTGCAAAGTGATATAATTCTCTTTGTATTCCTGCAAGCATAAGAATGGAACATATTTTAACTGAAAGGTTTGCAAGGTTTATTCATTGCACAGTCCATAGCCAGTATAGCCCAACTGACATGCAGCACCTCGTTTTTATTATGTTTGCTTCTGCGCATGTGCAAGAAACATGTGGCAACTTAGGAGAGAAGTGGGTTGTGGAAGTGCAGTTCTGTTGCGGCCAATGCTGCCACTGCTTCTGTGATCTTGGCTGTGTGTCACCAATGCAAGTGCCTGCCGGTGGTGACACTAGTTTGCAAGCATGCCATCAACTTAAAATGATTTGGCTGCCGCAATCCAGGAGTGCCCTGTCATTGCAGCGTCAGCTCCTCCTTCACCCCTTCAGGAAAGAAGCCATTGCCACATCTCAGAGTCTGCTGGACAGTTGGAGTGTGAAGAAGTCCAACACAGCAGAAGAGAGCAGTCTGGCCATAAATTTGAGTCAAGCCAGCTGGAGCAGAGCAGCCAGTGGACTGACCAAGCCTGTGATTGGAGGAGGGAGTGAGCAGCTTGCCACTCCTGTGGTCGATCGGGGAGAAGACGAGAGACTCACTTGCTAAAGTAATTGTGCAGTTGATTTTTTTTTTTTCCCTTTTTGAGCAAGTCTGAGTCTCTGCCCAAATAGATTGCACACTTGCCCACCGTACTCCATTCTAGTCACTCCGCTGCTCACCTCCACCATATTGCACAGTTGGTCATCGCGGACTTGCATCGGAACATCACCCTAATCTCATAATGAATCCCCCCCTTACACCCCCATACTGTTACTCAACTCCTCAAGTGCGTTTCCTCTTGTTGCACCCACTCTTGTTGCTTCTCTTAGAGTGTGCCTGCCTTCATCTTGCCTTTGCCTTCTGTAGGCATTATTTTTTTAAATGAAGCCCAGTCAGGTAATTTAAAGTTAGATGTGACGTGGTTTAAAATCGGCAACACCTACGCCTCCCTTGACCTGCACATCGGGTCACCACCTATAGCCGTGATGCAGCTCAGCTGTGAAAAGCCACAAGTTTGGCTTCTCTTAATGGCAGCTTTCTGTGCCTCCCCTAATGAGATCATGGGTGCCTCAACAAGTATGTTTACCGCATGGGCAGTGGCTGAGGCAGGTTGAAGGGGGCACTTCTACCCTGGCTCCTAGGTGCCAGGTTATATGGGCTTTTCGGTCACAGGCTCCAGCAATATTCTTTGAAGCGGGCCCAGCCCCACCGATAATTTTCAACATGATAAGCCTTTTTTTGTTGTTGTTCTGTGACCTGGGTGTGCGTGTGCCCTCTGTGACTTGCACCCCGGAAGGAGCAGTCCCCTAGTTCATTGGTGACATTTTTTTAAATCAGCACCTTTAGTTTTGTATGCACATTATAATGCACATGTGCCCAAAGAGAGTGGGGAAGATCACTGGGTGGCAGGTGGCAATGAGGGCCGGTGATGGGAGAGATGAGCAAGCAGAATTAACTGGGAGTGACCAAAAGGTGCAATGCAGCACCAGCAACCAACTAATCACTGAAGAAGCCAACCCAGGACTCCAGGAGGAGGAGGACATCCATCTCAGGAGGGCAGACAGCAGAGCCAGAGGCAGCTAGTGACGGTGAGAGAGCAAGCCAGGCCCAGAGGCGCACTTCACAACTTGAGGGAGCCAAGCACAGGGAAAGTTGTGCAGCATGCGGATGTTGTGATGTGCCCAGTGGGGGAGACCATGTACGCGGGGGGGTCGTGTGGCAGACACACTCGTCACGTCTATGAGGTCGGGCAGGCAGTTGCTGAGAGGAGGTCTGAAGAAGAATGGAGTTGGAAGGAGGAGAACCAGGAGGACTGTGGATGACCAGCGTGTGTTGACCACTGCACCCACCACCAAGTAGTTGGTTTGGTGGTAACAATAAAGTATCCCAGAAGAGCCGAGAGCTCCAGCATGTAAGGCCAGGGAAGCAAGGGGAAGGAAACTGAGCCAGCCTGAGGCACAAATGACTTTCAGACTGGCTGGGAAAAAACTGGTGGCTATGGAGATTAATGGTCTGTAAAGGAGTGAGCATGTAGGGACATGAATAGGGGAGTGTCTGGTAGATAAAAAGAGGGGTGGTGCCCTCAATGAATGAGGTGCCAGTGGGCACAGAGGTCACAAAACAAAATCTCCACTGTAATGGCTGGAAATTATTGTCGATTACTGCATTGAATATGTGGAATAATCAATTCCTATTGCACAGTGCCATGTTCCAGGAGCTGCTACTATTGCATCCATGGGAATGTCACGCAAAGCAGTTTGCTGCCACTCAATACAGCAAGCTCCCAACCCATGCAGCAATTAAAACCAAATACCAAAAGACTCATACACTGGGATGAAGGTGCCAACCCACCACCAAAAATATCCCTAGCGGGGAAACCTGGAATGTAATCCCAGTGGTCAGCACAGCAGTGAAGGGTCCAAAGGTGCTGATCTCTCTGGCCAAGGTAGTGATCTCTTTAGAAGTCAAAAGTGCAGAAAACGAGACAAATAGGGTTCTATGGGGCTGACTGTGTACATTATTTATTTGAAAGGTTTACAGAGGAAACTGGAGCTGCTCAGTTTCTTTATATAATAATAAGAAAACAACAAAGGGAGATAGATGCACACTCCCTTCCCAGTCCCAGGAAGATTAATTGGGTTTCCAGAACTAATGTGTTCGCTTTTCAAGGTTCCATTTGCAAAGGATCATGACTTACTGTGTGATTACTGGACATGGAACAATTCTAAACTGGAACCTCTTGCTATGCAAAACTGCTTCTGGAGGTTGAGGGCTGTGGTGCACATCTGGTAGTACACAACACAAACCTGTCACTGCAGGATGCATACGTCGTAGTAGAGTGTACACATCTGACAGCAAACGGTATTCCATACATCTGGTACAGCAGGATATACAAAATGTGTCAGGCAATTATGGTCATATATTGCAGCATAAAGAACATCTGTGAGTGCAGGGTATACACCTGGTTGCAGTGAGTGTATGTCTGGCAGTGTGCGTATGCCTGGCATTGTGGGTTGTCTGCCAGGCAGCAGTTACTGTGTGTCTTGCAGTGTAGGGTGCATGCTAGGTAGCACACATTGAAGTGGACCTGTGGTCAGACCATACCCTGTCCTGCTGTGCTACATTCTGCCCCCCTGATCCAGTGGTGAGGATGAGGTGACTGTGGTGTTCTCTGGTGCTTTGGTGGTCTGCCTAGTGGCAGAGTGAGGGAAAGGGGGAACTTTCAGAAAGAAGATGGTTTTAGTATAACAGCTGAGAGAAAAAAAAAGATGAGGAGGGGAGTCAGAAACCCTGGCTGGAGGGTGAGGTGACTGTGGTTGGCTGTTGGCCTGTCCCTGAGTGGGGAAGGTAAAACAGAAACATAAAGACAGTAAGGCACCACATTGTAAGTAGAAGAAGAATAAGCATTTATATAGCACTTTTCATACCCAGTGTATCCCAAAGCACTTTACAAACAATTCTAGACTGGTAGTGAAGTAACTGAATGTGTAGTGGCAGCCTTATCACATATCAACACACACACACACACACACACACACACACACACACACACACAGCCTGGACAATTGCATGATCCAGTTTATGGGAAGAGGAATGTTGGCCAAGACACTGCCAATGTCCCCTACTCTTTGTGAAGAGTGCCCTGGGTTCTTTTACTTCTACCTGGACACCCACCAGGACAACACCAGGATGGGTAGGAGAGACCTCAGTTTACCATCTCATCAAAAGGACGGCACACCTCAGCAGTACAGCACCCCCCAATACTGCACTCGGATGTCAGCATTTTAGGTACGAGTCCAATTCCAGTGTGGGACGAGAACCCACAACCTTCTGGTACAGAGGCGGATGTGCTACCAACTGAACCACACTGACACCTTCAGTACAATGTTTATTAACACTCACACACATCAGCAAATGGTTTCTTAGGGAAATCACCCCCCAAAATGCCTCCCTCTCCCCCAAAATGTGGATTCCTCTTTGGAGATTCAAAATAAGATTTTTAAAGAGAGCATTTAAAATTTGTTCTCATACTGTCCTGAGGGGCTTAACCCCCACACCCCCACATAGAGGGGCTCTGCTCCCATAGACCCCCGGTGGGGGCTTTGATCACTTGGCCACACCCAAAATTTTACAAACCTGGCCCTATGCCCTGGCCTCCTCCTCCTGCCGACGCGTTCCTGTCCCCCCCCCCTTGCCCTCCTGCATGGAGCAGGCCACAGCCTGAGTTTCATACAGGCTGGGAGTGGAAAGTGCAACCTGGCACTATTACTGCTGTGCAGTTGCTTGGGCTGCAGCGTGTTCTACTCTTACTAACATTCAAATTCCCTTCCTACAAAAAAGAAATATCGGGACCCAGAGACCCCCCCCCCCAACTATACCCCAGGTCCTGGGAAATTATTATTTGAATACATTGTTCAACAGGGTAACCAACCCAGTTGGCTACCAGGAATATTTGTTAAATTACGTACCCCACATGGGACAATTCTAGTACCATGGACCACAACTGCAAAATTATTTTATTTATGCTTGGCCACTAGCCTAAAGGAGTTCCCACTAGTCCTCCTGTGGTAGTACTTAAAATATCTAGGGATGATTAGTAGTTTTGTCGAGGGCCCCCCTCCCTTACCCACACACACACACACACACACACACACACACTCACATACACACACACACACACACACACACACAAACACACACAGCAGCACCAACTTTTTCCTGCACTCCTGTAGTATTTATTTTTTCCCCAAGTATTCTTTATGCTCTTCTGGCCACAGGCTAAGACCTCCTTCTGTTTCCTATTAATGAAGCTACCCTTCCTACTCAGACTCTGCTGCTTCTGGTCTACACACCAACCTGGTACACACACCACTGCACTGGGCCCTCAGCTTTCACTCTGGGGCATCGCAATCAGTCTCTTTGGCATTTCTTCCCATGATCATCTAGCCACCTGGCTCAGAGGGTGAAGGCGTGGATCTGATCCAGGAGTGCTGCAGCTAGGGTCTGATGTGGGAGTGGATTGCTGGAGGAGCTTCTGACTGTCCCGTACATGCTGTTTCAGTGTTCCTCCACCTCCCCACCACCACCACTGGGAGTGCACATCAGGACTGACTTGATGTCGAGACCTGATGCTGCCAACCTGTGGGTGCACTCCAAGAGTCCTGACTGTCACTTACAGATCCCCTTCACTACCACCTGTGGTCACTCTCCAACAGTCCTGACTGTCACTCATGGATCCCCTTCATTACCACCTGTGGGCACACTCCAACAGTCCTGACTGTCACTCACGGATCCCATTACTACCACCTGTGGGCACCCAGCTGGCAGTAGAACAGTGGGAGTTAAGACCCACCTCCCCAGAGGAGGATAACGTTTTATGGGATGCTGAATCCTCCTCCCACTGGCCAGTCCTCCGATGATCCTGGCTTGTTCTTGAACCCAGGTCATTGGCACTGCAAGTTGCAGCATTACTGCTGTACCAGTGAGCAAGCTCTTATCTGTTTATTACTTTATTTTCTTTCTCTATATTTTCCTATCTTCCTGCTTTGTCCTCTCTGTAACTTTTTATCTAAAGCTCCTTTTTTCTGTACTACTATTCTTTCATCTCCCCGTTTCATATTTATCCGCTCTCTTTCTCGGTTTCGATACTATATTTTCTCCATAGTAACACATTTTTTCTCATTAATTTAACAGGACTGACTGGATGTTGACTCTTACCCATCAGATAAGTATTACTCTACGTCTAACCTGTCTTATCCTTCCTATTTACTCCCTAAGAACTATGGATCCTTTGTAACCCCTTTCCTATATTTTATTTCAGGTTCAACGCACATTGCCTCTTCAAGACTTCTACCTTTTGCTCCCTAGTACACAGGTAAGAGACCCTCTACATATTGCCTATACTTGGTGGATAGACTGCTACCATGTGGCCACATGTGTGTGTGTGTGTGTGTACATGGATGATGCATAGTCTGCACTGATGTGTAAATAGACAATAGTTTTTTTGGCTGTGATGGGGTTGTGGTGTTGTCAATACCTGCCATGGAAGCTTCCAAGAGAGTGTGTATATGTGTGTGTGTGTGATGCATAGTCCACAACATTTGTCTTATAGTTGAACAGCTGCTCTCTTGGACGGCGGGCAGTGCCATGCGTAATTGCTGTTTTTGTTTGTGGGTGGGCATGGGCACGACATATAAGTTGTGCAGTCTGTATCGCTTTTTTCATATACAACCATCAGATGGCTGGGGGTTGAAGGTGATATAGTGTGCTACAGTCATTTTTATGGATTCTTGTTTGAGCGCGTGTCTATGTTGGGTCTTTGAGAGTTTGTGTGAAGCTGGAGCAGTCCACAACTTTTTAAAAGAGAGTGAGTGAGTGAGTGAGTGAGTGAGTGAGTGAGTGAGTGAGTGAGTGTCTGTGTGTGTCACTATTCACAGTAGTTTATCGACAACTGATAGTTTGTGGGTAGGTGGTAAGAGGTGTATTTGAAAGTGTTGAAATTTGGCTGCTTTAGTGCGTATAGGAGATAAAGTACTCATCGCTCTATTGATAGCATAACAGTTGCACACTTGCTGGTTAAGACAGGTAGGGGTTAGGTGGATGTGCAATTGTTAGCAGTGTGTGTGTGTGTGTGTGTGTGTGTGTGTGTGTGTGTGTGCGTGTGTTTATCCTGACAGTAACCTTAGCTTGATACAATGGAGGTTTTAATTTTTAGCAGTCTAATAGTTTGCCAGTTATCCACTTCTCTGCACAGTTTAACCCCTTTACAAATAGTGGATGTTACCTTTATAGAGATTCCACTTACATAAAGATATGAATTATGTGGGCCGGAATGTTTAACTGGATCTGTCTGCCCAATATTTTAAACCAGCTGTGCAACTAAACTGGGCCAAAAATGACTATTTTTTAAAGATGGAGAAACTTACATGTGAGTTGAAGAGCTGCTGACTCAATCTGGGCAGGCTACTCATAGGTGTAGCGCCTGGTGGGATAGAGGCCTGTACAAGACAGAACTGCCTCCATCCATTTGTGAATGGAATGGCAGTCCTGGGTGGAAGGTTTAAATGATACTTTGATGTGTATTTAAACTAGCCGGTAGGGGGCTCAGTAAAATGAGGGCGGCATTGAATGTCACTCCCCTCTTCCCCAAAAATGGAGCAGCAGAGAAGAGAAGTGCAGGTGAAATAAATTTGCCAGGGGTACAGAAGCATGGGGACAAGGGCAAGGAAAAGAACCAGAGGATCAGGAGGTGGGTTTCAGGCTGAGAGTTGAGAGTAGTAGGTTAGGCAGAAGGAAGATGGAAAAGGGTGGGAGAGTACCAGGGACAAGAGAAAGGCAAAGGATTTAATCAGGATGGGAAGGTAATGCAGGAGGAGGGAAGGACAAAAGAAATGAAGATCCATGCTTGCCAATGCAAGGACCCTGGTACATAAAATTCCTGACCTTGGAGTAATCATTGCAGAGGCAGACCTGGACTTGGTGGCCATAATAGAATCATGGTACATTGATCACCACAACTCAGACTTGGCCACTTCGGGGTACACCATGTTATGGAATGACAAGACAGGGAGGAAAGGGGGGTTGTTTTAGATGTGATGGAAGGCATAAAGGACACAGAAATGCAGGGACAGCAGGGGGAGATGAAAGGCCTTGAGGTTCTTTAGGTCAGGTTAGAGACAGGGTAGGGAGCCTTTATTCATATGCGGGATTGGGTACAGACCACCAACACAGAGGAGACGTTAGACAAGGTTTTGGGGGAGACTACTGGCAGAATGGCAAGCAAAGACAAGGTATTGATTATTGGAGGATTTAATCTGCTGGATGTAGACTGTATGATTCTGGCTGCAGCAACATCATGAAGCAAGGTTGACATCAACTCCCTTCAGGGGGCATTTCTGAGGCAGCTTGTTACGGAATCCACTGGAGATGGGGCAGTGCTACACCTGGTATTTACAAATGGGGACAGAACTGAAGACGTCACATTAGGTATCCACCTGGATAGATGCAATCACTGCATGGTATGGTTTGGCTTATGAATTGGTCAGAAGAAAAAAAAAAAGCACTCATATGAGGTTCCTGGATTTCATGAGTGCACATTTTAAGGAAATAGGTCATTGTCTCGTAAGTACCTTGAAAGGGTGATGGCTGGGGGTGGGGAGAGTGGTGGCAAAATGAAACAGGATCAGGGAGGGAAAGAATAACTAATGAAATGGAACACCATTTGAAGAAAGTAAGCAGTGGTAGGAGGAGAAACAGACCATTATGGTTCTCGAAGGAGGTGGCTAAGGCTGTAAGGGAGAAGAAAGCAGCTTTTGGGAAGTACAAGAAGACCAATATGGAGGGGAACAGTGAAGTATATCCAGATAAACAAGGGGAGGTGTGGGAGGGAGAGCAGCTAAGGCACATACAGAGGAGATGTTTGTCAAGGAGGTCATAAAAGGGCTAAGACTTTTTTCATGTATCTGAGTGAAAGGAGGAAAGCAAGTGGTTGGATAGTGAAGATCGGGTTGGGAGACTGCAGAATAAGATCAAGAAAAAGCTAAAATTCTGAATGAGTACTTCTGCTTGGTATTCCTAAGGGGGGGGGGGAATTGACCAACATGTATTAGCAGACACTGGGGTGAGGGCAGAGTGGACAGAAGTAGAAGTCCATTCTCAGAGGATAGAGTCCAAGTGGGATTGGAAGTCATAAAGAAAAACAAAGCAATGTCACCAGATGGGAGTCACCCAAGGGTTCTAAAAGATCTGAGCATGCTGCTAGGTGTCCACTGGCTACACTATTCAGCATCTCATAGTGGACAGTACTAGTTCCATTGGACTCGGAGGTCCAATGTGGACTCTCTTCAGAAGAGCGGCAGCAGGGCAGAGGCTAGCAATCACACACTAGTCACTCTCATATCAGTCGTGGGGGAGTTAATGGCAACTGTACTGAAGGAGAAGCTGATGGAACAGCTGTGGACAAATGGGCTGCATGACTGTCAGCAGCACAGTTTCACAGGGGGAGGTCATGTCAAACGCATCTTGTATTGGTGTGCTGTGGTGCTGGACAACCATGGATCAGTGACCATCAAGAACTGTTTTTTAACAGCAACACAAAGAAAGGTTGGATAATAATTTTACTGTCTGTAGCATTAAATTGCACAGCTATTGATTTATTTCAGCAACTGAGAGTATTTCTATAATGAGAAAATAATATTTCTTTTACACCTAGTACTTGTTTTACAAGATTAATATGGCTGCCTGAAAATGTAACATTTTCTGGCAAGCATGGGTCACTGTGCTATGTTCTGGTTGGTATAAATACCAACTGGCACAATATGTGCTGGTAAGGACTGAGCAAATGGTACTTCTTAGCAAATCAGAATGCAGGAAGCTCCTGACCTATTTTGTAAAGAAACTCAGCAGCCTAAGGGTTGTGTAGGAGGTGGTAAGCTGGGTATCACAAGACATAAAATAAGCCAGTTCACATCGCAATTTGCGAATCAAAAACCAGCAATTGCAAATCAATTTCGGTTTTGATTTGCGGTAGGTGCTAATTTAATTTTTTCAGGACCGCAGGGCTGGAATGTGCAAATTGTGCTATTTTTCACTATTTTTAGCCATCTCCCCCACATTCTGGACCCCTCACTGCTAATCAACTTTGACCAGTTGCTAATCATTTTTCAGTTTGATTAGCAAAGGCTGCTAATCAGGCCTACGACACTAATGTATGCCTTGTATCAAACAGGTTAAAGTATATGAGTCAGAGGGTGTTGGTAAACCAAAGTCACTTGGGTGGATGGGACAGTGACCATTGGAGTGTCACAGGGATGAGTACTGGGTCCAGTCCTCTTTAATGTTTAGTGTCTTCATAACTGACATGACTCAGGAACTGGAGGGGAAGGTGTGTCTCTTTTCGAATGACACAAAAGTCTTCAACAGAGTGGACACACAGGAGTGGGAGGAGAGAATGGAACAAGATCTGGTAGTCATATATGATGATCGCATGATGGGGCAGTGAAACAGGGAGGTTGATAAAGCTATTGGAATGCTAGAGTGCATAATGATTGTGTTTTCAAGTAGGAAAAGGGAGGTGGTGCTGCCCTTGTACTGCTCAGTAGTGAGACCCCACCTAGAGTGCTGTGTACAGTTCTGAAGGCCACAACTCCGCAAGGACATTGACAGGGTGGAAGCAGTCCAAGAGATGGCTGCCAAAATGGTGCATGGTTTGCAAAAAAAAAACATATGAGGATAGACTGCAGGAACTCAGCATGTGCTCCCTGGAGGAGAGAGAAGATTGAGGGGACATGATTGAGATCTATAAGAACCTCACAGGGGTAAACCAGGAGGGGATCATCTTTTAGAGGAGGAGTCAGAATACAGCAGCATGCAAAGAAGCTTGAGCATGGGAAGTTTAAAAGAAATGTCAGAAAATACTACTTCTCAGAAAGGTGTGCTGGATGCCTGGGACAGACTGCTATAGGAGGTGGTGGGGGTGAAGACAGTGGGTGTCTTTAAGCATGCATAAGATAAGCACATGGGCATGATAAGTAGAGGAAAGGAAGGATAGAGGGACATCTGAGGCTGAATAGGGTCTGGGAATACACACAAATGCACAAAAGGGGATGCAGATAAGGACTGTGTGATCCACGTAGTCTGCCCCTTTTCTCTACTTAATGCATTATCGCAAACCCCAGTTGATCTGAGGTTTATCATCTCTTCTCTATTGCTAGAGTACTCTTATGTCTATCCCATGCATTCTTGAATTCCTCTATTGTATTTGCCCCCACAACTTCTACAGGGAGGCTGTTCCAAGCCTCCACTACTCTTTCTATGAAAAAGTACTTCTTCGTGTTGTCCCTGAGCCTACTCCCTCTAGCCTCATATAATGCCCTCTTGTTCTAGTACACCTTCTTTTTTTGAAAGATGCTACCCTCCTGTACCTTGTTTATAGCCCTGATGTACTTGAATTTCTCCATCATATCCCCCCTTTCTCTCCTCTCCTCCAGAGAATACATATTGAGGGCCTCTAGTTTTTCCTCGTATGACTTTTGGTGCAGTCCTTGCACAATTTTTGTTGCCCTTCTCTGGACTCCCTCTATTTTGTCTATGTCCTTCTGGAGATCTGGCCTCCAGAATTTGACACAGTACTCCAGATGAGGTCTCACTAGCGATCTGTACAGTGGCATAACCACCTCCTTTCTTCTGTTGGTGATACCTCTCCCTATGCACCCTAGCACCCCACTGGCTCTCCCCATAGCCTTCTCACATTGTTTGGTTACCTTTAGGTCATCAGATATGATTACCTCCAGGTCTCTTTATTGACTGGTGGCTATCAGTGCTTCTTCCTTGGATTTCTTCACCCCAAGTGTATGATTTTTTCACCTCTTTGCATCGAATCTTAGCTGCTACACTCTTAACCCCTCCTCAAGCATGTTTAGGTCCTTTTTCATTTTTTCCACACATACCCTGGAATGTCAACCCTGTTGCCAATCTTAGTGCCATCTGCAAAAAGGCATACCTGCCATCCAGCCCCTCTGCAATGTTGCTTATGAAGACATTAAAGAGGACTGGCTCCAGCACAGATACCTGTGGCAGCCCTCTGGTTACCCCCCTCTCCTCGGCTTGAATGCCATTTACCACCACCCTCTGTGTCCTGTCACTCAGCCAGTTTCTGACCCAGTTTACCACCTTGGGGCCCACTCCCAGGCTGTCCAATAGTGTTGACAGAACTAGTTCGAGAAAGATTAGAACCCTCCTTGAACCCTGGTGTTCGAGTTCTAATTTAGAACTCGAACACTACAGGGTTTGCAAAAGGGTTTGAATCATCAAAACAAATCTTACGTTTGTGTGCTTTTTCTTTCTGCTGGCAACGTCCGTGTCCCATTCCCGTTCCCAATCTTGGCACCAGCTAAAGAATGCAGCTCAATTCCCTCCCCTCTCCATCCCCTCCCTTCCTGTCCTGAGTGTTACTGTCAGGGGGGGGGCAGCTGTTGTCAGCTTTCACGCTTGCGATCTCAGTCTCACTCATAGTGAACCACCTGACCATCTGCAATGTGATCAGATGGTGGTGGTTGAGAGGAGTTAGTGAGTCTTGCGAGTTGAGGGATCAGACAAAGAAGTCATCTGCTCAGCTGCGACTCCATTTCATTGACATTCAGTCTTAGTCTCACAGTGGAGAAGGAGCCGCAGCCTGTGTGCGTGTGCTTTCAGTTGTGCACTGTGTCCTCTGAACTTGTGGCCGCTTGGCTTTTTGTTAGAACCTTACTGCCACTGAACAAAAAAAAGTTAACTGGAGGGTGGGGAAAAGGAAGGAGGGAGTCGGGAGAACTGAGGAAAGAAAGGGGGTGGGAAGGAGTGAAGAGCGTAACTTGTTGGGACTGAAGTGAAGTCGGTAGGGAGTGGGACTCTTTAGGGAGGAAAAACGGATTGAAATAGCAGGACTAATTAGTTCATATGCAGACTGCTACCTGCCTGCTTATGTTTGTGAGACATGCTTAGTCTGCACAGTACCAGTCATCCTCTGGTTGCTTGCTGAGTTCTAATCTTCACAAATCTTATATCTAGTGTGACTCGTGGCACTCGTGGGAGGAGGGAGATCACCCTGGCTGGGGGAAGGGTGAAAGAAAGAGATCTTATTTTGGTTTTTCCTTTGTTTGAGGGGCAGAAAAAGAAGTTAAAACACTTTACTGATTGTGTGAAACTTGATGTTACTTCTAAGCCCACAAAAAGGAAACAAGGAAAAACATAATTTCTAGTCCCAGTCCCACCCACAACAAAGTGAAAAATTGTCTGAAGGACAGGGGTCTCCATCAGGAATGTGCTTGGGGTTGTTCACCAAACATTCACCCTAAGAAAAACCTCCTATGGTGTTGTGTTTGTCTCCACTGCATCTTCTGTGAGGTGGCCAGCCAGTCACCTTGCTACTGCTGTGTGCCATTTGATTGCACTGTACCCTATTATTACCCAGTGTGTGCTACTGTGAGAGAAGCCCAGTGGCCAGTTGTGTGGTGGCATTATCCTTAAATACATGACAGAAGCCTAAAAATATATTTCCCTGTTGGGAGGAGAGACAGAAAAATCTCTTTCTTCGGTTTGTGAGTGTAACTCCGTTTCTTGAGGTCAGCCCATCACCCTGCTGCTGTGCGCCCCTTGACTGCACTGTACCTTACCCAGTGTGGGTAACTGTGTGAAGCCCAGTGGTCAGTTGTGTGGTGGCATTATCCTTAAATACATGACAGAAGCCTAAAAATATATTTCCCTGTTGGGAGGAGAGACAGAAAAATCTCCTTCCTTGGGTTGTGCATGTAACTCTGTCTCTTTTGGTCAGCCCGTCACCCTGCTGCTGTGTGCCCCTTGACTGAACTGTACCTTACCCAGTGTGGGTTACCGTGTGAAGCCCAGTGGCCATTTGTGTGGTGACATTATCCTTAAATACACAACAGTAGCCTGAAAGTATATTTCCCCGTTGGGAGGAGAGACTGAAAAATCTTTCCTCAGTTTGTGTGTGCAACTCCATCTCTTGTGGTCAGCCCATCGCCCTGCTGCTGTGTGCCCCTTGACTGCTATGTGTATGCCTCTGCCTAGCAGCCCAACCATTCTATAAGCTTTGAACCTGGGATCCTTTAGTTGCAAACCGTCATATTCTTCAATTACTTTCAGTCCACTGCATCACAGTGTCACACAACCAAAATTTTATTTGTAGCCAGTGATCACATTGCTTTCTTACACAGGAATTGTGTGGGTGTGGGTGTGATCACTGCAGTATACTGGTACTGTTATGGCTGACACCAAAATAGATGAAGCATCTGGTGCTGGTGTTGGCACAGGTGTTGGTGGTAGTGGTAATCCTGGTGCTAGCAGAAATAACCAAAATGTTTCACGTGATAAAAATTCAATAAACAGCAAAAGAGCAACAGCGAAGTGTGGTAAAGGGGGGCCTTTTATGAAAATCTGTGCAGCTGCTGGGGTCACACAGAAAGGCACCATAAGGTTTGCCATTCATGCTGTTAAAATTCCTGTGACTAGCAGTAATAATGCAAGTGACAGTGAGTCCCTCTCTGACTCAGACTCAGACAGTAGCTCTTTGTCTCAGTCCAACACTGTTGTGTCTTGTGACGTTTCATTACTTCCTCAACAAAGTGAAATGAGCAAGTCTGCTAACAATGAATTAGGTAGTGCACTTGCAAATACATCCAGCACTGTTGGCAATGAAAAGGACATATCCATTGAATCCACCACTTCTGTGTCGGCCAGCAATGAAAATTCATCAGAGTCTTCTGCCCACTCTTCTAGCACCAAGGAGCATGTCCCGGGTTCTGTTAGGACAGGTGAAAAGACACAAACAGTCTTTAGCTATCTTCCTAGCACTAGAACAAAAATCGGTCACATCTGAGGTGTGGAATTATTTCTCTGTCAGTAAAACTGATCCATGCAAACAATTTGTTCCTGTGTAAAACAGAGTGTAAACTGTGGTAAATTGTGCCATGCCTTTGGCCTTACAACTCTTAAACACCATCTGAAAAAGCATTCAGTTTTGCTTGATTGTCCAAAACCCATGTCCTCCATCTTCCAGACCACACATGAGAAGGGTCAGGAATCTGAAATGGATACTGAATTGTCTGAAATTGATGCGGACAGAACCACTGCGTGCCCTAGGATCACTGTTACCACCACTGCCAGCACCATTAGTACCAGTTGCACATCCAGTGATGGCACTGAATGTATAAGTCCTAGTCTACCATCCCAACGTCCATCTGCCCATCGAAGCACGGTGTATTATAAACCAGCAGGGACAAGTTGTAAACAGCTAACACTGTCTCAGGCATTTGAAAGGAAGAATACCTTTACTAAAAATCATCCAAAGACCCTTCATCTTAATCACAGAATTGGTGAACTGTTAGCTGAAGCCCTTCTCCCATACTCTTTGGTAGATCATGAGGATTTTAGGGAGCTCTTGAAACTAGCAGCGCCTCATTACAATGTTCCTCATCGAAGGTACTTTTCCTATGTTGAAATACCAAACATTTATCAGACTTTAAAAGTGACAGTGATGCTTGCACTTAAAACTTCAGAGGGTGAGGTTATTCATGTCACAACAGATATCTGGACCAGCACTCAAAACGTAGATTATATGTCCCTTACCGCTCATTGGGTCATGCTTTCTTGTGGTTCTTCAAAAACAAAGACATCCCAGAAGATGGCACTGCTGCATATAATGAAGTTTGGGCAAAATCATACAGCAGCAGACATTTTGCAGGAATTAAATGATCTCCTTGACGAATGGGTTTATTCTCACTGTCTAAAATGTGGCTTCATGGTAAGTGACAATGTAGCCAACATCTTGAAAGCAGTACAGGATGGATGATTTATGCATGCTTCTTGCTTTGCACATTGCTTACATTTAATTGTCACGGAATTTCTCAGCAATGAAACACAAGTGGATGGTATGATTGCTGTTTGCAAAAAAATTGTGACTCACTTTTCACATTCAACCAAGGCTATAAGGACATTGTCCGAACTGCAAAAAAAACACAAGCTGCCCCAGCAAAAGCTGATTCAAAATGTTTCCACTCATTGGAACTCAACGCTTTATATGCTGCAGTGTCTCTTGGAGCAAAAGCAAGCTGTACATGAGTATTGCTCCAGTTACATTATTGGAGATGGCATTATGCTGTCTGTTCTGCAGTGGAAATTAATGGAGACAGTGTGCTGCATCCTAGCTCCTTTTGAGACAGCCACAAGGGACATGTCTTCTGAAGGTGAATCTGTGAGTCAGGTTATCCCACTCATAATGCTGATTTCACATCATCTTAGTGTTCTAAATCTACAAATAGAAAAAGACAGATCTGAAGCTCAGACAACATGTCACCTGTATCATGGGAATCTCTTAAAGAGAATGAGCGAGCGCTTCAAAACCAATGACAAATTAGTTGCAATTATGAAATCAAAATACTACATCCTTGGAACTCTCTTAGATCCCAGGTTCAAGGCTATACATCTTCCAAAAACAGGTGATACAGAATAGTACAAATGTCTGCTGCTAGATGAGCTGCAGCACTCACAGGAGTCAAACACAGACACTCACAGTACCCTCAGGTTGTCATCACCACAACATGCAGGTTCATCTTCACAAAGGGATACAGAACTGGAAAAGTCACCAAACATTAACAGTAGTTGTTCCACAACTGCCACTTCTTCAACCTTTAGTAGCAAGCTAAATCTGTGGCAAAACCTTTCCCAAACTGCTGCCATACCAGCTTATGCTGATTCCTCTTCTGGGCGGTCTCTGTCCATTATGGTAGACAGTTTCCTGCAAGAACTGCCTATTCCTATTGATGCATGCCCTTTTGAATACTGGAGATCAAAAAAGTCGATTTGTACAGAGCTGTATGATGAAGCCTGTAAATATCTTGGCTGTCCTGCAACAAGTGTCTCTTCTGAATGCATGTTTAGTATAGCTGGCAATATTGTAACAGACACCAGAAATAGATTGCTGCCAGAAAATGTACACACGTTAACTTTTATTAAAGTTAATAAGTCAAGATTTTCGTATCCCTACAAGAGTATACAAACTGATCCTGAAGTGATGGATGTTGTGGATGGTGATGGTGATGACAACTCAGATGGTGGTGGCTGGTAAATACTGTGTGGGACAGAGTCTCTCTGCACCAAAAAGGAAACTTTTACAGACTGTGGTGACTTTGGTTGTCTCTCTCCTTTCTCGATCTACTACCTTGGACTATATACCCCACAAAACTTTCACCATTTCATGGCAAACTGCTTTGTAGCTAGGGTCTAAAGTCAACAAGTTTTATATTAAGGGCAGTTTTAACATCAGTGGGAACAGGCCCAAATTTGGCATAAAAGGGACACTGTCATGTCAAACATTTCTGTATCAAATTATTTATAGTTGTTATAAGTTAAGTTAAGTTATAAGTGCAAACATACATTTTTGGATTTACCTTCTGTGACTTTGTGGTGTATCAGTATGGGCTGGGAGCGGGGGCGGTCTATTTTTCAGTTTTAAAGAGGACAAAACAATGAGTTCTAATTGGTAGCTGTTTATTATTTTTTCAATTACAGAAATGTTACCCATAAACCAAAATGATCCACGTGTAACTTATCTTACTGAATAAAAAATTATGGGGAAAAACTGTATTTTGTATTATTATATTTCTGTGGGCAGTATCCTGTTACAAGTCACTTCTGGGAAACAGAGTCATCTGGAGTTTTACCTATGTCATGGTTGAGCACATATTCTGTAAGCATAGGTCTCATACCACAATAGCTCATGTTTAACATTCTGTTGTACACAGACCATGGCATAATAGCAACAACTCTCAAATTACTGGTTCCATGAAGAGGACTGTACAGAATGTTGTCCATAAGAAGAAAGCAATTAAAAAGACAGTTTTTCACATAAGTGTTGTCTCTTATGGCTCATTTGGAGGCAAGAGTTTCATTTTTCTTGAGTAAGCATGTGGTAGTTTTAGCATTTGAGAGGGGGAGGAGGGTAGAATGGGTGCTGGAGGGTGGGAAAGGGCTGGAGGTTGGTTTAACATGGATGCAAGAGAGAGAAAGATTGCATGGATGCTAGTGCATGGGTGAGGGTTGGGGGTTGGTTTTAACATGGATGCAGGAAGGAGAAACATGGCATAGTTGTTAGTACATGGGTGATGGTTGGGGGAGTGGGTTTTAACATGGGTGAGGGACAGAGAAGGGTGACATGAATGGTAGTTCATGAATACGTGTAGGGGTAGTTTAAACATTTGGCTGAAGGAGGAGGGTGGAATACGTGCTTGAGGGGGATAAGGGTTGTGGGTTGGTTTTAACACATGGGTGTAAGGGTGGTATGGGTGCTACTGCATAGATGAGGGTGGTGGAAGAAAAGTGGAATGAGTGCTGGGGTGAAAGGTGGGTGTTGTTTTAGTCCTTTCGTTTACAGATTCGTGATCAGCTGGGGGTGGTAAGGAGAAAGATGATGACAGACTGATGGTATGGGAGGACAATACCGATTGCCCACTGTGGAACCTACTATAGACATAATGGCCCAGATATTCAAACTGCGCCAGGCTGTGGTGTAAGGCTGGGCACAGCTCAACTCAGCTGCACAGTGGTGTGGACTGGGCGAAATTCAACGGAGCTGTGCCATGGCTCAGCAGCATTGAATATCGCACCCTGGCCACCCCCAATGTGCATGGTGCAGTGGCACTGCACCAGTGCAAGTGGCCAGAGTGGAGCATGGAGATGCGCTAGTGCAAGTTCCATTGTGCCATGCACAGCAACCGCAATATTCAAAACTTGACATGCAAATGGGACCATAATGTATGCAAGGTGCACATGGGGCCATTTGCATGTCATTATGACCCCATTTGCATGCAGGTGCGCCGATCCCCTATGACTTGTGCCTGGCACCCTGCCAGGCAGCAGCCGTTGGGGACCGATGCCCCCTGCAGCCCGATCGCGGGCATTTGTATAACAAAGGAAATATTCACAATATCCCTGGTGGTCCAGTGGACTGTTATCTGCCCGATCACGGGCATCTGTGTAAACATTAAAGAGTTCATCCTATATCCCTGGTGGTCCAGTGGACCACTATCTGCCAGATCGGGCATTTGTTAAAAAAAAATATGTTCAATATCCCTGGTGGTCTAGTGGTACCCCCCACCCGCCCACTGAGCCTCACCGCCCCGCTCCCCATCAGCGGTGGGTGGCACCCACCTGCCTGCCGCCTCACCACCCGGCCAACTGACACCTCAATAGGGCTGCACGCCCATTGGTTCACAGCGTGAGCCAATGGGCATGCAGCCTCTACCATACTACACATTCCAGATATGTGAATGGCACATCTCCTATGAATATAACCCCTTTGTTGCTCCAGCACTACTCAGTTGTTCTGTGCAACCACTTACACCACTGCCAGGTGCAATTTTGAATATCGGACCCATAGTAGACAAGTCATAATAACAGCATTTATCAGTGGAGATTTATCTCCATGCCTTTTGCATAAGTGACAAAATACGCCAGACGCACCAAAACAAGAATAAATCATTTTTATTATGTAGGCATAACAGTGATGAATTTTATGATTGTTTGCTTGTAAGTTTCCTGTTGAACTATTTGGTTCTTATAATGTCCAAACATTGATGTCTAATAAGCATTATAAACTGTAACACGTGTAGTGTTTATCTGTATATTGGCAGTATCACTTCTGTGTTAGCACTTGACTGCCCTGTGGTGGAGGCCCATTGCTAATGCAGGTTTCGAGAAGCTTTGAAGTGTAGGGACTGCAGTTTCGCAGCATGTGCATGCTACAGCATACATGCACTGGAGTGGCCTGGGGACTGAGGACAAAAACAGAAATTTGGCAATCAGGTGTGCAGTAGGAAGCCCCACTTGCTTTCCGTTAACCAGACTGCCACTTGATCCCTGGGGCACATCTGGATTGTGCTCTGGGGGGCAACCCTCCTCTGGCCCTGCCGTGGGAGGAAATCCAGGAGATATTCAAGACCCCCCGGGGCTGGGAGAGAAGGCAGCTGGTTATGGGAAGCAGGGACAATGCTGAGCAGTCACCTGCTTGAGCCGAGGATAAAAATCTTTATGGCAAAAAAAAAGAAGAATATAAAATATTTTCTTATGGGAAATAGCATGGACAGTAGGTGAGGTAGTGACTCTCTGTCAGGTCTGATTCACTGATCCAGTTAATGCATCTGACTGATTCCAGTGTCTCTCCGTTTCCTGAAACCCCCCCAGATTATGTGGCACACTGGGAGCTCACCTCAGTGTGCCTCCTTTTAATGGAAAGCTGACTGCATCGGTGTCTTCCTACCCCAGCCCCACCCTATTGTGTGGCACACTGGGAGCCCACCCCAGTGTGGCAAACATCACCCTCCCCCCAAAGTCATGGGGTGCACTGGGAACCCACCCCAGTGTGCCTAACATTTCTTTTCTTTCACCTGTAAAGAAAGAAAACCATCTGCAGTGTTGTTCTTTTCCCCTGTCCCTGAAACAAAGAAAACAGTCCCTCACTGTCGGCAGCATCCCCCCTTCCCCAACCAAGTCCTACACTCTGCGCACCCCAGCTCCTCACACCCCACCCCGCACCCAATACTTACCTCCAGAGGTCTGGAGCTGCGATCTTCAATGGAGTGAGAACACATCTGCACTCCTTCAAAGCCGACTACAAACTGAAGAAATGCCAGTAACCGTATACTGTAATTGCATAAATGGGGGGTTCAACATAGGTGAATATCTCACCCATTGTTTTGAATTTTGCCTCCAAATTTTGTACATGGGGTTCTTGGGATCCCACCTCATGAACACATGCACTGTCATCTCATTATTCAGTCCCGAAAGATCATTTCGCGCTCTCTGCAGAATCACCTTTTTGGACTGATTAACGAAACAACAGTACCACTCTTCATGAGGTGGGGTCCCACAAAGCCTATCTTGCAAATTTGCTGAAAAAATTTCAAAAAAATGACTGTGTTATGAGTGTGCATTGTGCAGTTTCCATGCACGCTCATAACTCCGACAATTTTTTATATTTTCACTCCAGATTTTCAGCATTGCCATTTTGTCACATCTCTTTATGAACAGTATAGCTGTCATTTTTCACATCATGCCAGATATGTGCTTTTGCACATGTGGAGCACAACGGTATGGTCACTGTGCAAAATCAACATTCAGGACACAGTAACAAAATCACAATGACACTGTTCATGAGTGGAGGTAGCAAAATGCCTATGTTGAAAATTTGGTTAAATAAATCCCCCCAAAAAACTGCATTACAGGAGTGCATTACGCAGTTTCTATGCACACTTGTGACTTCACCTATTTTTCATATTTTCACTCCAGGTTTTCAACATTATCCTTTTCTACACCTCCTCATGAACAGTATACAGCTGTCATTTCTCACATTCTGCCCAAAATGTGTTTTTGCACCTGTGGCACACTCGGTGTGTGAAATCACCTTTTGGCATTTAATAAGGAAATGATACTTGCAACTGTTCATGAGGTGGGCTCCCCAAAACCCATGTTGAAAATTTGGAGCAAAAATTAAAAACAAATGCCTAAGGCATTAGGGTTTCCAACCATAAACCCCACCTTGTGCAGACTACCAGGCATCAGGGATGTGACTTGAGGCCGTCAGCCATAATGATCAATCCATTCCACCCCCCACCCACACTACCACCACTGACAGGCATAGAGGTGTGCCTTTGGGTCTTCAGCCCTAACATTCACCCCATTCTCTTATACTGCACCCATCTCAGCTTATTTCCTTTTAAAATGGGGTGAGCGTAACAGCAGAAGACCTCAAGCCACACTGCGACACCTGTCAGTGTCTGCAGGGTGGGTGAGGTGGAATGGCTTGACTGTTTTGGCCGATGAGCTAAAGGCACAGCCCCAATGCCTGTCAGTCTCTTCAAGGTGGGGGTGAGGGGTTGCTGTTACTTCACTACTTCACCATCATTCCTATTATGCATCTTTCTAACTCCTGCACTGCCAATGCCAATACCAGCAAGCAAACAATCGGCATTGACAAATGTTTGTTTTTCTTGTAGTCCTGAAAGAGCATCTTCTTGAGTCTTTCTCGGGAAAGCAAGCAGGCAGACTGACAGGTGAATGGGGAGGAGGCAGGCTGAAATGAACATAAGCAATTTAAAAAAATGAAGTGTCTATACTTTTCATGAAGCAAAAATTATAGCGTTTTTGTTTGTTATGGTAAACAGTTTTTACTGAGTGGGAAAAAATTGCATCTTTTTCAGTTTTGAATGTTATAAATTAGGCATAAGTATTTCAGACGTGTACTGCGTACAAGTAGGCAGAACTAGTTTTTAGCCATGTGGTAGACACTTCTATGGCACAGTTAATGTCCAGATTGCTTGATAACCATTCCTGATTTTATAATATAAAATGAACCATCGTATGGTATTAATACACTTCTCAGATGGTTGAAGCATTTGGATACTCCCCATGTCTAATAGCCACCTGATACATGTCTTATTTCCTTATAGTATATGGCAGAATGTGGTTGTCTATGGAAATCCATACACTATAAAAAGTCATTCTGCTGCAGTAGTGATGTCCATACTAAAGAAGAATGACTTTTCATTCTGTGTTTGTATGGATGTCACAGTACAAGCCACCCCATCAGCACTTGTTCAGTGATGGATGAAAAGTTCCGTGCATAAGCTGGCCAGTGAGTGTGGTTAAATGTAGAGAACAAAGTTGCCTTTACTGGGAGATAACAAGAAGCACATCGGGGAGGGCAGGCAGATTTATGAACTAAAGTAAGTAACAAATTACACTATGCTGAGTTTCTCTGACATGGGTCAGTGATCTAGCAGTCTCCATACTCCAGATGAAAGCCACCAGTAAACAGTTATGCTGCAACATCCATGCCAACGAAAGAACTATGCTTCATGTTTGTTTCTTTTTTGTGTTTTTTTTTCTGTTTGCTTTTCAACAAATGCTGCAGTGATTGCTGTTCATACACTGTATAGGACAGTGTATGGGAAACCATTTGCAACAAGGCTAATCTTCCCTCCCTCGAGCTTCAGTCTCGTGGTCATCAGTCATCATGGCATCCAGTCAGTGGAAGAACAACCTTGCTGTGAATGGTTTCCTATGCAGTATCCAATATATAACTACACACCCTGTCACGTGTTATCCCTCATGTGGCACAGGACTGGGTTTCCCATCTTTTTGTCAGTAGACTATGTGCAGTCAAAGCCTCATTTTTAAAATGATGATTGAGATAAAAAAAATGTGATTTCCTGACTGGTACTTTTTGCACTACACTCAGTCATTGTTACGACTTACAGTGATGTGTGATAATACCTCTACCTGTTACTTTATATATATATTGCTGTTGATCTTTGTTGTGAACAAAAGTTAGACAGAGGAGGATTACCATGATCCCTGTTGTGGTGGTATGTGATTTAGTAGTATTTCTGGACATGCCTGTCTCTTTGATCTGCTGCTATAGAACTCTTGCTCATGCCAGTGACTGAAGACTGCATATTCAACCAATTAGAAAAGTGGACTAGGGCTCTTAAACATTGACACTCTCCCTTTCACATTTATTTCTAAGGTGCTAAGAAAAGTAATCTAGTGGTTGATTGCTTTCCATGCAAAAGATTGGATTTTTACTGCACTGTTCTAGACAAGATAAATAACAGATCATGCTGTGTCAAATTTAATATATATATATATATATATTCATGCAACGCCATAGGTAAAAAAATTGCGAATACATGCATTTATTTTCATGGGTAAGGGAACTGAACTGAAAATAAATAATTTATTTCCACTTAGTTCAGAGCACAATGAATCCTTCCACTCCAGCTTCATAATATTTTGAGCAGATTTTCTTTATTCTTAGCATTGTGTCCAGGCCTGCCAGTAGACAATGGCACAAAAAACATTAAAGAGCTAGTGTACTACTTAAAACTAGTAATAGTTTTCAAAAGCAGTTAAGAATTACCTTTTATATCGGAAGTACATTTTCTTTTACTTTGTTAAATTAGAATATTGTCTACTTAATGCTAGTAGGTGTGATGTGTGAGACAACACTCTGCCTGGCAGCTGACCGATCTAGCCCTGCCCCCCCCCCACATCATCAGCATTGTGACCTTACTGACAGTGATGTCACTGCTGCTTAGAAACAGCCACTCAGTGGCTGCAAGGTCAGTCACTTGTGATGTCACTATCAGTAAAGTCACAATGCTGATAATGTAGTGGGGCAGGATAGAGACAAATATGTCAGCTGAGAGTTGTTCCACACATCCAGCACAGAATTATCATATAGAAGACTTTCTAATGAATGAAAAGAAAAAGTTCTTCAGAAATAAAAAAGTTAACAACTACTTCTTAAAATTTGTATTCATTTCCTGTCTACCTATTTTGGCTGCACTAGCTCTTTAAAATGAAACTTACCAGCCTCTATTATTTTAAAAATGTCACATGCCATGGGATGCATGAAGATAACTGATTTATTTTGACTTGCTGGGTATGATCTCTATTGACCTCACTTATGGCTCCATCACTCGTGAGGTCAATAGAGGTCAAAACCAGCTGTTCAAAATAAATAATTTATTTTTACAAAGCCCATGGCATATTCCATACATACAGCTGCAGCCATTGTCATCGTCAGATATTTCCTGAAATTACTGTGATATCTCTAGAGAAATTCCTGCCTGCCAGCATTACTGCTTTAGGACCATTAAAGACAATCTCTTAAAACATTTTGCTAAATATATGCCACTAATCGACAGCTTCAATGGCTGCAACTGTATATGCAGTGGACACCCATGGAATAACTGACTTATCTGAACAAGAGCAGTTTGACCTTGGGTAACCTCACAAGTGGTGTAAGCCATGAGTAATACCTGAGGTCAAACCGCTAGAGTGCAAATATATCAATTATTTCACAGGTGTCCCCATTGCATAGTTATGCAATAGGGAAAAGCTGAGAGAGTAATTTTAGTTCTTTTTTAAATCCCTTTTTTAATAAACATAAAAAATAGTATGGACTGTTTGGTGCTCTGACTATGTGTTCCTGTGCTATCTGGAGTGGTTGCTAGGTTTTGCTAAGGATTCTTATGATGCACTGCCTGTGATGTGCATTCTTACTGGTTAACTGTTCTGGCTAGAGAATGTTTTCTAAAAAAATGGTAGCACTTTTCTTCAAATGGATAAGGCAGGTTGATGGACTCAGAGAGTTCTGGCTGCTGCAGTTTGTGCACAGTTTGGGTTCAGTGGTCTTTTTTATTTCAAATTTTTTCAGTAGTATTAACCATTAGGTGAAGAGCGAGCATCCTGGTCAGGGTTCATATATGTGACAGGAGCAAGCAGCCCTGAGTGGAGCACCATGGTCTGGGAGCAGTACCATTTAAAAAAGAACATTTAACGGTGGCACTGGCATTGAACCCCATTCGGAGAAGGTAAGAGAGAAAAAAACAGGGAATGGTGCTATATGGCAGAAAAGTTTTGACAGTAAGACTGAGACAGCACACAAGTGTAATTTGGAATTGGAGAAAAAAGCTGTACTTTTGTATTGTGATAGCCATGAGCTGCGAGAGACTGAGGGAAGTAGTGATCATGCCCATGAAAGTAATTAGTTTAAGTATGGTGTAAGGAACAGAGTTTAAATGAAAACAGAAATTGTTAAATGTAGTGCCAGGCTGGGGCAATGCAGAGTGGCGTCTGACTCCTGCATTTTGAAATAAATATATGAATTTTAAAATGGAACACTTTTTTTTCTTTGTTTGTCTTTTAAGGTTATGTGCTGGCAATTCCTTTGTGCCTATTGATTGAAGAGACTAGTAATAAAGGTGCTTTGAGAAGGAGTAAAGCAGTCGTTGCAGAATTAAAAGGTGTAAGTGGAAGCAGTGCCAGCAGGGGGGTAGACTCGTCATGATGATATGTCTATTATTTACATAAACACATCATGACATGCCTACTATGTATATGAACACTGATGACATGTCTACTGTGTACATAAACAAAATTTATACAACCCACATCAAGCATAACATGCCTACATAAGAATGTTGTCTTGTGCATACAACCCTGACTAGGTAGATAGATTTTTTTTTCTAGTAAGGAGGGTATGTCATCAATCAATCAATCAATCAAAATCTTTATTTTTCCAGGCAGGGAACATTGAGCAATGCTAATTTGCAAGGTGGACCTGGTCATGAATACATCAAAGTATAGTACAGAAGCAGGTCATCCCATTTATCTTCTCAGTACAGTACAACACACAAACAGTGCATTCTGAACCAGAGTGTAGCTGCAATGTTTAGATGCTAAAATCCAGTGCAAAACAGGATTTTCCTGGAGGTTTTAGAATATTAGTCCTCAGAGGCAGAACTCACCATACTCAAATGCAAATGCAGCTTCATTTGGAGCAGTGAGTCGGCAATCCAATTTCTTTGTCTCTCTCTCTCTCTCTCTTTGTCTCTGTCTGTCTATCTGCCTGCCTACATGCCTGTCTGTCTGTCTGTCTGTCTGTCTATCTATCTATCTATCTATCTATCTATCTATCTATCTATCTATCTATCTATCTATTTATCTACCTATCTATCTTTCTATCTATCAATCTATATATCTCATTAATTTTTTCTTCAGAAGACCAGAGTGTCCACCCCCTGTACCACTTTTTTCTCCCCCCCTCCAGGTTGCCAGCCCCACCTTTCTAATGTTTATGTATTTCATATCTAGTATAAGCAAACTGGGGTGCCCAGCCCGTTATCGCTTCTCTTGATCTCGTCCCATCCAGGTTGCCTACCCCCTCATTTACATTATGAACATTGTAGAACTGGGGTGCCCACCTCAGGTGCTGCCTAACATTAGCCCAACACTGGGGTTCCCAATCCTCAGTGTCAAGTCCACTGAAATAAATAAAACCATTCCTTATTGATATTTTGTTTGTTTCAAAATTATAAAAAAATTAAATGGTCCCTTACAATCTGACCCCCTCATACACGTAACCCCCCACCCCACCCCAACTTCCCACTCAGTACCCACCATCCCATAGCCCCACACACACCCTCACCCACCTAAATATGTCCAATGGCACAGATCCACTCTCCAACTGCAGACATGTTTTGCTGCTGGAACAGATTACTGCAATATAAGAAAATAAGTAAGTCCGGTTTAAAGTTTTTCAGTGGGGTTTGAACTTTGATTAATAATTTTGCCATGTTAACATATTTTTACACTTAAGTTTCAACATGGCCTTTTTGAGACAACACCTCATGACCAATGGTGGTGGAATTATGCAAATCTGGCCAAAAGGCAATTTTGTGGTAATTTTCTAAAATCACATTTCGGGTGGAATTTGAAAATTTTTGCTACTCTTGTTCATGAGGTGAGTTCATAAGAAGGCTATGTTGAAAATTTGGTATCAGAATATTCAAAAAATGTCAAAGTTATGAGCATGCATTGACATTGTTCAAAGCTTGCTCATTACTTCGCTAATTTTAAATAATTTGACCCAAATTTTCAAAATAACCATTTTCTTACACTACCTCATAAATGTGATAGCTGTCATTCTTCAAATCCTGACCAAAATGTTTTTTAACACCTGTGATGCAGAATGATGTTTTGGCAGGGGTCTGAAAATTTCCACATACCGGCTTCATGAGGTGGGGTAATAAGAAGGCTATACTGAAATTTGGGTGTACAAATATGGTAAAATGCCCAGGTTATGAGTGAACATTGCAATATTTTAATGTTCACTCATAACTTCACTAATTTTCAGTATTATAACTCCAAACCTTCAACATAGCCATTTTTCCATACCATCTGATAAAAGTGATGGATGTCATTTTTTAAATCCTGGACAAGATGTGTTTTTGCACTTGTCATGTGAAAAGATGCTTCGTACAATACACTATGAATGTCATATGTCATGTTTATTATGGGAATCATAAAATGACTATCTTGAAAATCTGAGGTCAAAATAAAAAGAAGTATATATATCTACATATATATATATATATATATATATATATATATATATATACACACATATATATATATATATATATATATATTTATAAACAAACTTTGTGTAGTGCCATTCTTCACCACACCTCAGAACTAGCTTCATGGGGTGAGACTGCTGGGATGGTAGTGTTTGCAGCACCACCCTAACCAGGGAATGAAAGCAGAAGGGTTGCCTTTGTGGGCCCAGGTACCATGTAGTGAAGACAAATCTTCTCTTGGCATTGGGCCCTGCATCTCTGTACCTGTGGGTAGCAGGGGACACTGTGCATTGGCTGACAGATGGACTCTTTGCCCTGTGGATCTCAATCTGCAGCCACATGAAAGTGCAGGGTTCAGAAGACACTGCCCTTCTGCAACCCAGCAAACAGCCCCATGAACTCGTGACATCTGTCAAGTATGTCTGTAGGTGGATGGAGTTTTCCCTTGTTGCAGTGTCCACTGGTGTATCAATATCTGTTCACATGAATGAGGATATAATTCTACCATCTCAAAAAGAAAGGAAATTATTTGCAAAAAACATTGTTAATGCACCAGTTAGAATTAAAATTAATGCCACAAAAGTAGGGAAATGTGGTATTAGAGTTTCCATCCCTAACTCCCAATCCCACCCCCACCCCCAAGCAGTAAAAGTTAAAAACATTAGGGACTTGGGTCTCAGGAGTCTTGTCAGCTAAGTGGTGGGATCTACCTTGGGATTGTCAGCCTTAATTTCCAACCCATTCCCTGAACAATGTCAGACATTATCTACTTTCCCGCGTGGCCCTGCTTGAAGAAAGCTGCAACAGACTGTGTTGGCAAAATGTGATGAGACATACTTCTCTATCTTAGAAGAGTGTATCACTATGAGGCACTGGCTTGGAGCTGTATCTAGTGCTTTGGACAAGAATCTATGGTCTGGCAGGAGGGGGTGAGCATTAGGGTTGACAACCCCAAGAAAGACCCCACCACTGTTTCACCAGGACTGCAGAGACCCCGAATCCTAATGTTTTTTCCTTTTGCTCCTGGGGGTGGGGGGAGTTAGGGTTTGAAACAATAACACCACATTTCCCTAATTTTGTGGCACTAACTTGAACGCTAACTTGAACATTAATGACGTTTTTATTTTTTTTTATTTAAAGACTCGAAATATTGACATAAATAACTTAATCAAATCAAACATTAGGTATATCTCTCCTTCATGTTGCTCTGGATTCCAAAGTATGTCCTAATGGAACAAGCATAATTACTCTTGAGGAGATGCTTATAATCAATAGGGCTAAATTCACAAAGAAGCCCAATATGTGCTAGCCACTTATTACATCCTTGGAGCTGCTTGCAAGAAGCAAGATGTACAGCATATGAGTTGCAGTGTACTCATTACATCCTGCAACACAGCACACAAGCACCAGGACATTTCATTAGAACTAGCATAGTGTCATGGCCTAATGTGCTATGTCTGCACTGCCAGCATCATTGATATGAAGTTTGCACCATCTATTGACCCCATTTCATGTTATTCATGAAACTCTTGGTCTGTGGGCATAAACACAGGGCAGGGTAGAAAACAAGGTATAGTTCAGTGTGGCACTCAGTCCTGAAACAGACTGTGTCATCCTGTAGACATTAACCTTTTGCAGGAAAAGACCCTCCTCATACTTAACAGGACATCTTAATAGATCCATTGAATACAAATGTGAGTCTGGTTTGGCAAAAGCTATAGACTTGTACTTGAGGTATCATACCTTGACCTATGATGATATGGTCCTTTCACCCTGAATGCCCCATGGTCATAGTACCACATCTGCAACAGGAGGCACACAAAAGGACAGTATTCTGGTCCACATAACAGTAATGATGGGTGGAAGATGTGAGTCAGTATTGTTTCTTTCTGCTGCTACACTGACCAGGCCTAGCTACTCATTGTTGACTGAATGGCATCATCAGCCAGGGTCAGGGCATATCTGACAGGTGGTTCATGCATTTGAAGGATCCCAGCTTGCCACCTGTCCTAGCAAGTAATTTGGGGTTGAATGCCTATCATGATACAGTGCTGATGTTTATCAGCAGTCTTTCACTCCTAAGTTAAAACATCAGTTAATTAAGAAGCATTCTAATGTGTCAACTTGTTCCCTTAGGGCCATTTCCTGCTTGGCTCTAGCTGGAGACAGAGTGCTGTCATAAGAGGCTAGGACATGAATGCTCATGAATCCATTTTCTCTCACTTGACTGTAAAATGAGGAGGCTGGATCTTGCAGTTTCTAGACAGAGTGGGGAGTTTGGTGCCTTGTTGAGAAGACCAAAGAAGGCATTGAAAGAAGAAATAGTCCCAAGGGGATCATCACCTATCCTCATCCCTCCCAAGGTGAAACGTGGCCTCTATCATAACAACATGAAGGAGAACTCTGTACCCTTGTCTCTCCAGGGGATATTCCAGCTCATTTCAAACTGAGAGGAACCTATGAAGCAGCTGTTGGAAGTAGTGGTCCCCCTCTCAACGGAGATCACCTTAGCTCCTTCGGGCCCACTCCCAGTTCAGCAGCAGCAGCACAATGCATATGAGCTGGAAATGTGAGTCAACAAGGTAACATAGATAAAAGCATGACCAGGAGTAAACCTCCATGGTCATGTGATTTACTGATGAGCAGTAAGGCAGCATATGGGTCACTTAGGTAATCGCAATGGCATCATTATGCATGGCAAAAGTCAAGGTCAGTCATGTCATAGAGTGGTTGAACTAGGCAATGGTATCCAAATTTGGGAATATCAATATGTGACCAAGGTCATGTGGCACAAGTGAGATGCCATACAAGGTAATGACTGCCTGGTGTGATTTTGAATTTGAATTTATTTTTTTATATTTATGTAAGATATGGCCACTAGGAAAATGCATTTCCAGGACAGTCCTGTTTACTAAACATTTTAGTTAAAGTACAATACACACATTCAATCTACATCAATGTACAAAAACACTGCATAAATAAATGTAACTTTCCAAATTAATAACACTCACATTTAGAACTACACCAGTTCATAACTGTACACTTAATGTGGGTAAATTTCTTACTGGTGGAGGGACCAAGTTCCAGAAAGAGGTGACCATATAGTAAACATCAGTTTTGAAAATCAAGTTCTTATTCTTGGAATCTTAAATCCTGTCTCTGCTATATCTCAAAGACTATGGTGAGTATAATTTTAACAATGATTTCATACAAATATGAAGGCACCAAACAATTTGCACACCTACATAAAGAACCATAGAGTAGTCTGTCTCTCCTGATACTCAAGGATGTCCACTTCAGTTCTAAAAACATTGTACAATGATAGAAATTCATTAATGGTCCTGAGGTGCCCAAAACTAATCTGGTTAAACAACTGTGCATTTTGTCTGATTTTTGTAAATCAGTTTTATTGGCCCAGGATCTTAGGTGAGAGATTTAAATGCTTGATTGGCAAGCATTTAAACTAGCCAAGGGGGGGAGGCACTGAAAAGGAGCAGGGAAATCTGAGCCCCCCCCTACAAAGCATGGTGATTAGTGAGGTAAACACCAAGGTACAGACATTATTAGGGAGCAGAACAGATTTAAATGTAAAAAAAGGCAAAGGCAGTAAGGACAGAAATGGGGCTAAAAGGGGTAAGGCTATCAAAAAGTGGAGGGTGATGAGGACCAATGCCCGTAGTCTGTGTAACAATCTCCCTGAACTAGTGGCCTTGATGGAAGAGGGTTGCCTGGATATTGTGGCAGTCACAGAAACATGGTACACAGAGAACCATGACTGGGATGTCAACATACCAGGATACACAATCTACAGGAGGGACAGGGAGGGTAAAGAGGAGGAGGAGGAGTAGCTCTCTATGTAAGGAAGGGATCAAAGCAACAGAACTAAAGAGTAAACAGGGAGCAGATGAGGCACTTTGGGTCACCCTGGAGACAGGAAATGGCACCACAATCTGCATGGGGGTTGTATACAGACCCCCATCTCAGGGGGAGGGAATGGACAAGGAAATGATAGAAGGCTTTCTTAGAATGGCAGAAAAAGGGGAGATATTGTTGATGGGGGACCTGAATATGCCAGATGTTAACTGAGCACCTTTGCTGCAGGCACATCCAAGAGCAGGGTCATTCTTGATGCCCTACAGGGGGCATGCCTCAGACAGCTAGTATTGGAACTCACTCAGAAGGGTACAATCTTAGACCTGGTACTTTCAAATGGGGATGGGGAAAGAATCTCAGATTTAGAAGTGGGTAGCCATCTGGGAACAAGCGACCACCAAACAGTGTGGTTCACAATAAACACAGCCATACAAGCAAGCCATACAAAAGCAAGAGTACTAGACTTTAGGAGGGCTGACTTTGGGAAAATGAGAGAGTGCCTCAGAAAAGCACTAGCAAACAGGCAAGAAGGAGGGGTGGAGAAACAATGGGGAGTGATCAAAACAGCCATCACAGAGGCAACAAGCCTTTGTGTAAAGCAAATCAATAAAACACAACGAAGGAAAAAAACGCTATGGTTCACAAAAGAGGTGGCAGGGAAGGTTAAGGAGAAAAGGACAGCATTCAGGAAATATAAGGAAACACAGAAGGAGCAGGACAGAGAACTTTATCAGTTAAAGCAGAAAGAGGCTGGGAAGGCAGTCAGAATAGCAAAGGCCCAAACCGAGGAAAGGATAGCCAATTCTGTTAAGAAGGGATAAGACCTTTATAGGTACATTAGGAGTGAAGAAAAGACCAAAGGAGGGATACTGAAGCTTAATAAAGGGAGGGAATGTGGGTGAGGGTGACAGTGAAAAGCAGGGATACTGAACAAATATTTCTGCTTAGTATTCACAAAGGAAGAGGAGGAGTTACCTAAACCAAACAAGAGAAACACTCTGAAGATGGGGTCGATACCAGTCTGTTTACAGAAGAAAGGGTTCTGAAAGAACTAATAAAATTGAAGGTGGACAAAGCAATGGGCCTGATGGGATTCACCCAAGAATTCTAAAAGAACTAAGGGTAGAACTAGTGACACCACTGACTACTCTCTTTAACAAATCATGGGAGGATGGGGTGGTACCCGAGGACTGGAGGAGGGAAGATGTGATTCCTCTTCACAAAAGTGGGAGCAGGACAGAGGCAGGAAACTACAGACCAGTTAGTTTGACATCAGTGGTAGGGAAAATGATGGACTCACTTCTGAAGAAAAGAATTGTTGAGTACCTAGAGGCCAGTGGGGCACAGGACCCAAGGCAGCATGGATTCACAACGGGAAGGTCGTGTCAGATGAATCTAATAGATTTCTTTGACTGGGTGACCAAAGTAGTAGACCAGGGAGGGGCTGTGGACATGGCCTACCTAGATTTTAGCAAGGCATTTGATACAGTCCCACACAAAAGATTAATACACAAGATAGCCAGCCTTGGAGTGGATCCCAAGGTAGTAGCCTGGATAAAAAATTGGCTAGACAACAGGACGCAAAGGGTAGTAGTAAATGGAGTCCACAGTGAAGAAAGGAGGGTTACTAGCGGGGTACCGCAGGGTTCAGTACTGGGACAGGTCCTTTTTTATGTCTTTATAAGTGACATTGCAGAGGAACTGGAAGGAAAAGTATGTCTCTGCAGATGACACAAAGATCTGCAACAGGGTTGATACACAAGATGGAGTGGAAAGGATGAGAAGGGACGTGGCAAGGTTGGAGGAATGGTCAAATGTATGGCAGCTCAGATTCAATGCAAAGAAGTGCAATGTAATGCACATGGGAAACAAAAACCCAGGAGAAGAGTACACAATGGGGGGTGAGATACTGACAACAGTAAAAATAGAAAGGGACCTGGGGGTAATTATATCAGATGACCTAAAGGTGGGCAAGCAATGTGAGAAGGCAGTAAGGAAGGCTGTGGGATACTGGGATGCATAGGAAGAGGCATCAATAGTAGAAAACAGGAAGTTGTTATCCCTCTGTACAGACAGTTGGTGAGACCCCATCTGGAGTACTGTGTGCAGTTCTGGAGACCCCATCTCCGCAAAGACATAGACAGAGTGGAGGCTGTCGAGAGGAGGGCAACCAAAATGGTGCAGGGTCTGCACCAGAAGACATACGAAGAAAGACTAAAGGAGCTTAATATGTATACCCTTGAGGAAAGAAGGAGAGAGGGGACATGATAGAAACTTTCAAGTACCTCAAGGGAATTAACAAAGTCCAAGAGGGTAGCATCTTTCCAGAAAAAGAGATGTGCAAGAACAAGGGGGCACAATTTGAAGATAGTGGGGGGACGGCTCAGAGGTAATGTGAGGAAGTATTTTTTCACTGAGAGGGTTGTGGATGCATGGAACAGCCTCCCTGAGGAGGTCGTGGAGTCAAGAACAGTGGGGGACTTCAAGAATGCATGGGACAGGCATAAGGCAGTCCTAGTGGCGGGTAAGAGGAAGTAAGCTGTTGGTTAACTAGGATCTGCAGCTTATCTGTTAGGTAGGAAAATGGGCAGACTAGGTGGGCCAAGCGGTCCTTCTCTGCTGTCAAATTCTATGTTTCTATGGCCCATCTATATACAACACTGCCATAATCCAATTTAGGTAATTTTGTGGCAATAACAATTTTGGTTGTTTCCTTAGCCCTTATGTCCACGTAATGCAATCAACATTTTATTACACATCTTGTCAATGTGAACTTTAAACTTAAAATTTTAGTCAATCCATAACCCAAGATTCTCACATGAACATTCCTATTTATTTTTAGTCCCATTTCTTTAATTAGAATTTAATTCTTCAGCCCTTCATCATGATTTGTAAAGTTTAAAAGCCATTACTTTTATTGTTTTTAATGTTAATAAAGAGCTATTTTTCACTAGCCAGTTTTCTAGGTTTTGAAACTCCAACTGGATTTTTTGAATAACCTGGTCCAGATTTAGAGCTGAACAGATTAGGATGATGTCACCAGCATATATTTCATCACAGATTGGGAAAAATTGCTAGGGAGGGTGTGGGTTGCCACTAGACACCAGGAAATATTACAGTGTTACTGGTATGGTGATCTGAAGTTGGAGGGGTGCCTCAGGACATCAGGGAATATTTACTATAAAATAGGGCTTGGAAAACAGAGGCTGGGGGTGTCACTGGACAACAGGGAATTTTAATATAATACAGGGCCAGGGATCAGAGGAGGAGTGTGCCACTAGACACCAGGGAATAATCTTTACATTATTAGGACGGGGATCAGTGAGTGGTGGGTGTCATTAGACACCAGGGAATGCAGTTTTTTATAACTGGAAGATGAAGTGGAGGGTGGGGATTGCCACTGGACACCAGGTAATATTTACTTTACTATGGGGATGGGGATCGGAGGGTGGGGGATGCCACTGGACACCAGGGAATATTTACTTTAATACAGGATGGAGACTGGAAGGTTGGGGGTTCCATTGATCACCAGGAAATATTTACTTTAATATGGGGACAGTGATCAGAGTGGGAGGGCAGTCTCAGGGGTGCAAACCTGCCACTGCTTGCCATGCAGTTGAGTCCATAAAGGGAATGCATATGACCCGTTAGTGCCTTGCATGCCCAATAGGCTCATTTGCATGTTGCTGACTGAAAATTATGCTGGGACTCCTGGCACTGATAAGTCTGGGGCACATCAGTTCTGTGCCCTTCATATAGGCTGCATGCAGCATAGATCCATGTCAGATCAGCCATATTTCACCTTGCACTGCCCTGACATGGCCCTATTTCAGTCAGATAGTGTCAGATTGCTATCCGAATTAATATCACATACTCATGCTCAAGAGAGGCTGAGTGGACTGCAAATCTTTGTGCTCCACTTTTGCCCATTTTCCAATATCAGGCCCCTCATGAGGTATCTCCCTTATTTGTCCTTTCATTATAGTTTTCCATAATTTGAGCTCTTGCCCTAGTTTGTAAGGGTATGTTCTCTTCAAATGCCCTTGGGCTCACTTCTATCATTCTAGTAATTCTATAGATTTCCATGTTTTACAAGACCATTTATAGATTTAAATCTTCTTTAATTGACTTGCTGTTTATTTGTCTTTATTGTTTTTTGCTGATGTGCTGTTTGTGTTGTATCTCTGAACATTTTCCAATAAAAAGTGTAATGTTAAAAAAAATGGCTGCATACTTATCCTACTAGTTCTGGGAGAGTGAGAGAGGGAATTTTATTTTTGCAACATTTTTATCAATGGCTGAAACCTTTACCTTCTACCCTTGGTAAGGTGAGTAGTGAATTGTTAAACATGGCTGCACCCTTTCTCTACTACTGATGGGAGAGTTGGCAGTGAAGCTCTAACCATGGTTGTACCTTCTTCCTACTACTCCTGGGAGGGTGAGCAGTGAAGGTCTAACCATGGCTGCAGCCTTTATCTGCTACTGCTGGGAAGGTGAGCAAGGGAAGATGTCCTTTGTAACATCTCTATCCATGGCTGCAGCCTTTCTCTACTACTGCTGGGGGTTCCATGTCACAAGGGTGATTTTTCTACTGTGACTCACACAACAGAGGGTACATTTCACTGAAAGAAAAATCGGCCCCTGACCCAAATAATCCAATGCCAATAAGGCGACCACATAGACATTCATATTAATATTTAATGTGGGGGGACTACTCCCCTCCGCACTCCCCTTTGTGGGGAACAAGCTCCCCCCGCACCTCCCAAATTAATATAATAAACTCCAGGGGGGAGTGGACACTGGGAAAAAGGGGAATGCACGGGAAGGAATACAGTGGCTGGGGCACCATCGGTCCAGGGAACACAGAGAATACGTATAAATTCTAACAGCCAACACTGTTGAGGAAAAAAAATTACCTACTTGCAGTCCAAAACCTGGAACCATTGCTGCAGCAGTCCATGACCTACCTGCCATGCCAGGTGGAAAGCTCGGCGGTTGCAATCCTCATTGCTGTACTTCACCAGCAGAAGCACAGCTCCCCTAGCATTCGCTGTTGCCATTACATCCCTTTGGCACTCGCTAACTGTGTGATCACCATATACTCCCAAGCCGTTCATCGGCCTTGCAAATAGAGTCACTCAGATTTGAGTTGCTTATTTGCAGTCACCCATTTGTTGGTAAACCCTGCTGGGAAAGTGAGCAAAGGGAAGTTATCCTGTATAACATCTTTATCCATGGCTGCAGCCTTTCCCAACTGCTGGCAGGGTGAGCAGTGATGCTCTAACCAAGGTTGAACCCTTTCCTTACTACTAGGACAGACAGTACAGGGTGGACCCACTCTCTAGCAGTGCTGGTAATTGGTGCTGGATGGAGTAGTTAACCCAGAGATTTGAACAAGGTTTCAGAAAGGCATGGCACACACTGACAAGCTAAAGATTGTGGAGTGTCAAACAACTCACCAAGAGTGAAATTACTGTGCAAAATTGAGATGCTATATTAGCCACAGTCAAACTGGGAGCTCTACAAAGGGCACAAACACAAATGGGATCCCTAGTACTGCTGGGAGGGTGAGCAGTGAAGCTTTAACTATGGCTGCTCCTTTTACCTACCACAGCTGGGAAGGTGACCAAGGGAAGTTAACATTTGCAACATCTCTACATATAGCCGAATTCTTTCACAACTACTGCCGAGAGGGTGAACAGTGAATGTGTAACTATGGCTGCATACTTTCCCTACTACTGCAGGAGGGTGAGTGGTGAATCTCTAACCAAGGCTTCCCCCTTTCCTTACTACTGCTGGGAGGGTGAGCAGTGAAAGTGCAACCATGGCTGCACTCTTTCCCTGCTACTGCTGGGAGGGTGAGTTGTGATGCTGTAACTATTGCTGCACCCTTTCTCTACTACTGCAAGGATGGTTAGCAGTGAAGGTCAAACAATGACTGTAGGTTCAGAGGAGGGCAACAAAGATGGTGCATGGATTGCATCACAAGTCGTATGAAGACAGGTTGAAGGAACTGAACATGTACTCCCTGGAGGAGAGGAGGGAGAGAGGGGATATGATAGAGACATACAAGTATCTTACAGGGAGGAATAGGGTGCAGGAAAACACTATTTTTAAGCGAAAAAGATGTTCCAGGACTAGAGGGCATGGGATGAAGTTGGAGGAGGACGATTCAGAGGAAACATAAGAAAGAATTTCTTCACAGAATGGGTGGTGGACAAGTGGAACACCCTGCCAGAGGAAGTGGTGGGGGCTGAAACAATCACGGGATTTAAGAATGCATGGGATAGACATAAAGGAATTCTGGAGGTCAGGGGTAAGGGGCAACAGACTTCTAGGAAAACAAACTGAACTTACAAGCTCAAATGGGCAGACTGGGTGGGCTATAGGCCCTTATCTGCTGACAATGTCTATGTATCTATGTATCTATGTAACCTTTCCGTACTATTAGTGGGAGGGTGACAGAGAGAAGTTAACCTTTGCAAATAACTCTATCCATGGCTGCACCCTTTCCCTACTACTGATGGGAGAGTTGGCAGTGAAGATCTCACCAGAGCTGTACCCTCTCCCTACCACTGATGGGAGGGTGAGCAGTAAAGCGCTAACCAGGGCTGCAGCCTTTCACTACTACTGCTGGGAAAGTGAACAGGGAAAGTTATCCTTTGCAACATCTCTATCCATGGCAGCACCCTTACCCTGCACCCTCCCTACTTCTGCTAGAGGGTGAGCAGTGAAGCTCTAATCTTGCTTCACACTTTCTCTACTACTGCTGGGAAGGTGAGCAATGGGATGTTAACCATTGCAACATCTGTACCCATGGCTACAACCTTCTCCTACTACTCCTGGGAGAGTGAACAGTAAAGCAGAAACCATGGCTGCACCCTTTCTCTACTACTGCTGGAAGGGTGAATGAGGGAAGTTAATCTCTACAAAATCCTTATCCATGGTTGCACCCTTTCCCCACTATTCCTGGGAGAATGAGCAGTAAAAGTGTAACCATGGCTGCACTCTTTCCCTAGTTCTGTGAGGAGGGAAGCAGTGAACCTCTAAGCATGGCTACATCCTTTTTCTTATTACTACTGGGAGGGTGAGCAGCGATGCTCTATCCATGGCTGCACCTTTCCATATTATTGCAGGAATGGTAAGCAGTGCAGCTCTAACCATAGCTCTACCCTTTTCCCACTACTGATTGGAGGGTGAGCAGTGATGCAATAACAATGACTGCACCCTTTCCCCACTAGTTTTAGAAGAGTGTGCAGGGAAAGTTAACTTTTGCACCATCTCTATCCATGGCTACAGCCTTTCCCTACTACTGCTTGGAGGGTGAACAATGAAACTCTAATCATGGCTGCACCCATTGCCTACTACTGCTGGGATGGTGGGCAGTGAAGCTCTATTCATGGTGTGATCCCTCATTCACACAATTGCCAGGGGTCGTTTGTCAAGACCATTCAGGTGCAGAGTGAATACAGCATGAACACCTCCAACTTGGAGTGATTAATGTGGATACCTTAGACCTGTAAAAAGTCAAACAACAGACCTTGCAAGAGTGTGATGGCTGAGAGTACATCTGCCAGCACAACCAGAATGCCATTAGCATATAACATGGCATAATGATCCCCATCCCCTGCTGTTATGCCTGTTATAGGAGAGTGAGCTGTCAAGGCAATTTCCAGAGGCTCAGTGGCAAGAAAGAAAAGCAGGGCTGAAAGGGGTCATCCCTGTCTGGTGCACCTTTGGAAAGGGAAGGAGTCAAACATGGTGCTGGTAGTAAGTACCCTGGTACAGGGATGAAGATATAAGGTCCTCATTGCATGAATGAAAACTGGGACGAACCCCATCTGTTGCACCACCTCAAAAAGGTGGTGTCATTCTCTGTAAGTGAACCCCTTCTGCTGTATTAACCAGGTTACAGGGTCTCTGTCCCACATCTTCATTTTTATTATTATTTGAATTTTGATAACCAGATCATCTTGTGGGATTGCCCAACCATCTCAATGTTCTGGATCAAGATACTGAACTTCTGCAGAGCTATTGTGCTGCACAAAATAATTTTTGTCCCCTCCTTAATACTGATTGGAATCCCACATACCCCAGTAGCTAAAAATCAGCCCTTCTTGAAATGGACCATCATAGCCATTATCACAGCCAAACGACCACTGGTACAGATATGGAGGACATCAGAAGTACCCTTATTTAATAAGCAGCTGCTGGCAATGGGCCATCTGGCCTTTATGGAATGCCTATCACACTGTGCTGCAGAAGGTCGATGCATTCAATAAAGTTTGGTCTCCATTCCTGATAATTCAGCTTCCCTCAGTGGATACAGACCAGAATAAGTGACCTCCATTAGCGCCTATTGTATGGGAGGAGAGAGACAAGGGAGGGTTGTCACACTGGACTGATCTCAGGTACCTCTGCCAGACAGATACAGTACCAATTTGCTTTACACTGTATGAAACAGTGTTCAGTTACCTGGTGAAGTATTTATCTTATTTGCTGTCTTATCATAGTTTTCTATAATTGGGACTCTTGCCCCCAAGTTTGTAAGGGTATGTTCTCTTTGAACTCCCTTGGACCCAGTTCTATAATTCTAGTAATTCTTTAGGTTTCCAGACTTTAAAGGGACACTGTCAATCATCTTATGTCTGAAAGTGTCCCTAGTTTAAAAAACATATTTTATGATTGCCAAAATTCTGTAAAGATTGTACATGTAGCTGGTAGTTTGATTCTGACTCTTATTTTCTTTTAAAAAGTAAAACACAGACTTCACAACATACTGGTGTTATTACACCAAAACAGGTTTGTTTGCATTCCTTGATCAACTCTAAATGGATCTTTCCTGAACTTGGGAACACCCACAAAACAGTCTAGCCCCTCATGATGCAGTGGGAGTTTAGGAGGCTACTGCCTTATGAGTGACTGCTCTGTTTGGGTGTGTTTCTAATGCTCAGGAAGTTTGCCGTAAGAGTAGATCCAGGATTGTAAACAAAAACAAGGTTGTTTATAAATATACATTGCCATGCATTTCAGTTCTGCTAAGCAAGGAGACAGACAAAACAAACAGCTACATCGGTGAATTTTAGAGAGGATAAGCAATCATAAAATGTGGAGTTTCAACTAGAAATAATATGATAAAAAACAGGTTGACAGTGTCCCTTTTGAAAGACTCTTTACTGATTTAAATATTCTTTAGATAATGTGCTGTTTGTTTTTACTGTTGTTTGCTGCTGTGCTTGTTGTATTGTGTCTCTTAAAATTTTTCACTAAAAATTGTAATGGTCAAAAAAGTAATCATGGCTGCACACTTTTCCTACTAGTGCTGGTAGGGTGACAGAGGGCAGTTTAGTTTTGCAACATCTTTATACTGTAGATAGTTGCACCCTTTCACTTCTTCCTTTGGGATTGCGAGCAGTGAATTGCTAAACATCACTGCACCCCTTCCCTACTACTTATGGGAGAGATGGCAGTGAAGCTCTAACCATGGCTGTACCTTCTGCCTACCACTGCTGGGAGGAGGAGCAGTGAAGCTCAAACCATGACTGTGCTCTTTCCCTACTACTGTTGGCAGGGGATCAGTGATGCTCTAATCATTGCTGAATCCTTTCCCTACTACTAGACCCACTCTCTAGCAGTGCTGGTAATTGTTGCTGCCATGGGGTAGTTTACCCAGCTATTTGAGGAAGGTTCCACGAAGATATGGAACACACTGATATGCTACTGACTGGATTGTAAAATAACTCACCAATAGTGAAATTGCTGTGTAAAATTCAGATGCTTTATTAACCACAGTCAAACTGGGAGTTCTACAATGGACACACACAGAGATGGTGCACCTACTACTGCTGGGAGGGTGAGAAGCGAAGCTCTAACCATGGCTGCTCCCTTTCCCTACTGCTGCTGGTAGAGGTGAGTGAGGGAAATTAACCTTTGAATCAACTCTATATGTAACCCCCCACCCCCTGGTGCTTACGTTGTTTTGCCTTCTGCTTGCCCCAATTCCCTTGGTCCTGCCACAAGCCGCCTGGCCCGAGTCCCCAATTGTCCCTTAAGTTTCTCTCCAGCCCCTACATTGTTTTTAATCCAGAATGGACTAGGGCCTAGGCTTTATTCCATGTACTTCTGTATGCAATGCCATGAGTTGTATTCTATCTGTGTCCATTCTTGATGCATGCCTGAACCATCACAATTGTCTTTCTTGAATCTTCAGCTAGAGTTGTTTCCTGTCCAAGCCAGTTCCTTATTATGTCATTCTTTATTTTTCTGCATTCTAAAGACATCCAGTATTCCCCTTAGTCAACTCATTTCTGTTCTCAGTATTTTATGGTTATCGATTTTCTTCATGTTCTAGCATTCTGACCCATATAACAGTACTAGAACAACAGTTGTCTAATACACTATAATTTTTGTTTTTATCATGATGTCTTTAGCTTTCCATATGTTGTAATGTTTGCTGACAGCAGTAGTAGCTAGTCTGATTCTTCTTTTTATGTCATCCTCACATGTTCCATTCTTTGATATGAAGCCTCCAGGGTATACACATTTTTCCACTTCTAGTTTTTTTGTCTCCTACTTTGATCAGTTTGTCTTCCACTTGCCTTCCAGCTGCCATTATTTTTGTCACTTCCATGTTGATATTCAGTCCAAACTTTCTTCTTTCCTGATCTACCTTACAATTATTCTCTGTAGATCCTCTTTGGACATTGCTATGGGGTCAATATCATCTGCAGATCTAAGGCTATTCACTAGTATACCATATAACATGAATCCTCCCATCGTATCTTTTAGTGCTAAAGCCATAACTGCTTCTTGTACTAAATTGAACAAATCTGGTGACAATATGCATCCTTGTCTCACTCCTACTGTTGTCCAAAACCATTTCATCAGCTTTCTGACTATTCTAAATGCACTCACTGACTTGCTCTAGATATTTTCTATCAGCTTGTTCCAGGATTCCACCACTCTCTCAGTGAAGAACCATTCCCTCACATTACCCTTAAACTTTCCTCCCTGTAGTCTCAGGCTGTGCCCTCACATTATGGAGCCTACCTTCCTGTGAAATAAATGCCATGCCTCCACTTTATGGATCCCTTTGACATACTTGAGGTCTCTTTTATGCCCCCTCTCTCTTTTCTAGTCTCCAATGTATACAGCCCCAACTCCCTACATCTCTGTTCGTAGGGCTTGTCATCCATCCCCAGCACCATCTTGGTCACTCTTCTCTGAACCCTTTCCACCAACTCTACGTACTTCTGGAGGTAAGGCCTCCAGAACTGGACACCATACTCGAGGTGCGGCCTCACTAAAGCTTGGTACAAGGGTATCAGGACCTCCTTTCTCCTGCTTGTTATTCCCCTGCTTATACTTGCCAACATTCCATATGCCCTCCCCATGGCCCTGGTACATTGCTTCCCCACCCTTAGGTCACTGGTAACTATTATCCCCAGGTCCCTTTCTTGATCCATGATCCTGATTTTCTCTCCCCACAATTGTGTAATCTAACTGTGGGTTCCTGCTGCCCAAGTGCATCACTGCACACTTCTTTGTGCGAAATTTAGCTGCCAGACATCTGCCCACCATTCCAGAGTCCTCAGGTCCTGTCTCATATCTTCTGAACCACTTGCTGTATCCACCCTATTGAAGATTTTCAGGTCATCTGCAAAAAGGGCCACATGTCTCCTGAGGTTGTCTGTTATGTCTGTTATGTAGATATTTAACAGAAGTGGCCCCAGCATTGACCGCTGGGGGACCCCACTCATCACATCCCTTGTCCCTGAGTGCACACCATTCACCACCACCCACTGGGTCCTATCTGATAGCCAGCTTTCCACACATTTGGTTATTTTTGTCTCCCAACCCTGAGCTTTCCAGTTTATAGACCAACCTTCTATGGGGCACACTGTCAAAGGCCTTGATGAAATCCAGATAGGCCACATCCGCAGCACCCCCTTGGTCTAGTACCTGAGTCACCCAGTTGAAGAATTTTATTAAATTGGTCTGGCATGTTCTCCCCTTAGTAAATCCATGTTGCCTATCATCTACCAGCCCATTTACTTCCAGATAGTCCATCACCCTTTCCCTTATGAGTGTCTCCATCACCTTGCCCACCACTGTAGTGAGGCTGACCAGGCGGTAGTTCTCCCTTAGCTCCCTGCTTTCCCCCTTGTGTATTGGAGCCACAGCTGCTCTTCTCCAATCCTCTGGCACCCTGTCAGAGTCAAGGGACATGTTAAATAGCTTTGCTATCTGAGCAGCCAACTCGTCTTTTAGTTCCCGAATCACTCTCAGGTGCAGCCAATCCGGCCCTATAGCCTTGTCCACCTTTAGCCGGCCTAGCTCCTCCCTGACTCTCTCCGTGCTAAATGGTCTCATGTCCACCCAACATTCCCCACCCTCCTACTTATTTCTGGTCGCCTTCCCTTCCCCTCCTTCGAGAACACCAAGCAGAAGTACTTATTTAGTTCTTCTGCTTTCTTCAAGTACCCTTCACAAAAGACCCACCTTCCCCCCTCAGCATTGAAATTCCTTGACCAACCTTTCTCCTATCCCCCACATACCTTAAAAAAATGTTATTCCCTCCCTTTACCTGTGACGCTATTCTCTCCTCTATGATTGCCTTTGCTTTCCAAATTACCTTCCTTGCTAGCCTCATCATTAATCTACAAGCCTCCTTTTCCTCATAGCTCTGAGTTCTTTTGTATTTCTTGAACGCCCTCCTTCTGCCCCCAACCACCTTTGCCACATCTTTTCCAAACCAAAGGGGCCTCCTGCTCCTTTTTCCTTTGCTTACCATCCTCACGCACATAAAGGTAGCCTCCTTCACTCTATCTTTGATTGCTCTCCATAGCCCTTCCACTTCGCTTATTTCTCCCATGGCTTCCAGTGCCTCTCCCACCATCTGCCTCATCCTACCAAAGTCCGTTTTCCTGGAGTCTAGTACAGTTGTGCTGGTTTGACATCCCTCCCTACCTGCCTTAACCCTGAAACTGATAGTCCTGTAATCACTGTTCCCTAATTTTTTTCCTACCGCCACCCCTTCTACACTCTCCCCATTTGGTAGGATCACATTTAGTAGGTTACACCCCCTAGCCGAGTCTTGGACAAGCTGCTGGAGGAACATCCCCTGAAATGCCTCCAGGATCCCCCTAATTCTGGTCAATACCACATCTGGGATGGCACAATCTATGTCCGGGACATTTAAGTCACCCGCCGGTAGTGTTTCCCCTTTTAGAGCTACCCTTGCAATGTCCTCCAACATCGCTCTGTCCTGTTCATCCCTCTGGTCCAGAGGTCTGTACAGAACCCCAAGTCTTAAGGATTCTCCAGTCTTTCTGCCCAGTGTGACCCAGAAGAGTTTAATGTCCCCATCCCACTCCTTCCCCTCCATTGCCTTTATGTCCTCCCTAACATATAAGGCAACTCCCCCCCATCTCTCCTGTCCTTCATAAAAAGTTGGAATCCAGGTATTGATATTTCCAATGAATGATGCTGTGTCCACCATGTCTCCTTGAACACAATTATGTCTAGGCTGTCATACTCTGTGATAGCCATTAGCTCATCCATCTTATTTGTCAGACTCCTGGCATTCACCACCAACCCCATCCACCGTCGATAATCCACTCCATCCTTCTCCAAGGGTATGCCTGGAACACAATCCACTTTTACATCATGGGGGAGTGACCTTGGGTCCCCATTATCAGCCTCTGTGTTGCACAGCTGATTTTTCAGACCAATCCCTTTTCTAGTTAAAATGGTACTCACTTTCAAAGTAATCACCAAACCTGCATTTTAATACAGATGCACCCTCTTTATTTAGGTAGAGTCTGTCAGAAGCATAGAGGCTCACATCATCCCATGTCATTCCCCAATCCCCTACCATCCCATATCCTGGCTCCACACACCACCTTGCTATCCAGCTGTTGAAGTTCTTCATTTTTGTTTCCTCTCTGTCCTAGCTCTGGGAACAGGTAGCACCTCGGAAAAGGCCAGGGATTTGAAACTAAGATTTCCACAGAACCTAGCCAAGGCCTTAACTCTTGCCTGCACCTCCATGACACTTCCCATCCAGATTGTTGGTTCCCAGATGGAAAACGAGGTGCATCTCCCTGTCCTGTCCTATCCCCCATGAGGGTATGTGGTGGATTATGTCCAGTGCTGTCATCCCTTGCATTCATGCCACACAAATTACACTGTTCCTACCCCCTCCACTTAACACCCCTGATGATGGAATCCCCAATCAGTATCACCTTGCCTCCCCTCTTCATCTGAGTAACCTGTGAAGCTGTCCTTCTCACCCTAGCTTTCTGTGTCTGTTCTACTATCATGTTGCCTGCTCCACCTCCTGCCAGTCCCTCCCCTACCTCAGCTCCACCTACCTTGACTGCCCTGCCCCACCTCCCCGGCTCTTTTGCCCTATCTTCGAGGACCCCCCCCCATTGGCCTATAGATGGGCTTTCACCTGACAGTGCTGTATTAACCACCTGTGATGCTTTTTCTGCAAGCCCACTCATGCTTTGTTCTAAAGATATGTTGACACCAGCCAGTTTGATACCATTCAACCTCAAGCCGGTGGCCTCAGCCATTTAATTTACCACTTAAGCACCCAGGCCAAAGCCTTTATTCATTCCCTTCTGCCCACACTGTTTCTCTGACCCCTCCTTCCCATCCTCCCTTTCTCCCTCTACTTGGACTCCCTGCTGGCCCCCTACTTCCAGGGCTCCTTTTTGCCCCAGTCTTTTCTCTTTTTTATCCTTCCCTGCCAGCTGTACCCCACTCACAGCAACATGTCCTCCTTTCCTCCTTGAACCCTTAGTCGACCCTGTAGTCCACCTCACATCTCCTCCTTCACTCAAGCCTACTGACCCCTCCCCTCCCCAATTACTGTTTTACCTTGGTCCTCTTCCAGCGTGGTGCCCGATAATGGGTCGTACCTATTCAAGACCTGTAACACCCATACCTACCAGTTTCCCTCTTCAGCAAGTTTTGTTCCCTTCATTTTATCCTTATGGTCTTTTTACCACTGCCTCTAGCAGCCCCCACTCTCTGCCAACCAGCTCCACCCATTCTGTCCAACTACTCCTCCCTAACCCTGTTTAAATCCTGATCTCAGCATGCCCTTTTATGATTCCAATCCCCCTATCCCCTATAACCATGTTCTCATACCTCCTGCCCCATACAGTATCCACGATCCTTCTCTCCCCTGCACACATGCCCTTTGTCCACCTGCTCAGCCCCTTCCTGCAACAGTTGACCTCTCCCACTAGTTCCGCTAGCCTGGCACATATTGGGCAGTATCTCAGCCTCCACAGCATATTCATGGCCACTGCAGCATCACATCTACTGCATCCCACCAGTCTACCCCACCTCCATCCAGAGGTCGCTGCTCCTCTCCCCTTCCAGTGGTAACCCTGCCCCTCCTGACCTCCTTTCCAAATGTCAGTGGGACTCAACTCTCTCCCCTCATACTTATGTCCCCTTACATGCCCCTAGCTTGGAACAGCTATTTGTTCATCCAACCTCATATAACAACACAAGGCTCTGACAAAGCCTTGAATTTCCCAGTTTGCAGGCAACCATAAATATTTCAACAAGCAGTAGTTTTTCCCCTGCTGCTCAAGTGACCAGGCCCTTCCTTCTGGCTTGCATGGCTCCAGAAGCAATAAAAAAAAACTATTTTCCCTAGCCCCCTTTTCAGACCAGTTTCAAGTGATCTGCATATACTGACCTTCCAATTAGCTAACTAACAGGTGACCATAATTAATTCAACAATCAGAAGTTTGTACCCCCTATTTTTCCATTGATCAGTCCCCAGAAGCAATCGAACTTTCCCAGTCCCTTTTTCTGAATGTTTTCATGTGATCAGAATAGTTTCAGGTGATTAGCCCTTTTCTGATGCTTTAAGTTTACCACGATGTCCTTCCTCGGATTGCACAAGTTTGAGTGATCTGCCCTTTTATGTTCCTTTTTCTGTCACTTGAGATTACCAATAAGTTCCCTCCTTTTTTGATTACCCCACCCCCTATGGGCATTCAATATTGGTCAGGGTTAGGGCTGGGGGTGGGTGAGTGAGACAAAAATCCTCCTTTCTGCCGCTGCTCTAATAGCTCACCAGTCCAGTCCCCTCTCCCTTGCAGTGAAAAGATGCCACCATTGCTGCTGAAAGATGCCACTGCTCTGGGCTCTGCTGTTCCCATCATTGTGGCCAGAAGATGCCACCTGCAGCTCCCCTCCTTGAAGTCTTGAGAAGCCACCACTGTTCTCTGCCTGCTTGAACTGGGGCTTCCTTTTAAAGCCTGGAAGGCTTTTGTCCCGCACGCCCCCTTCCCTGATTGGCACTCTGGCTCATTCACTGATTGGGGCCTTTACCCTGAGACTGGATTGGCTGCCGCACAATACCCCAAGTGATGCTGCCGGAAAATCCTCCTTTCTGCTGCTGCTCCACTCACTCTCTGGTCCAGTTCCCTCTCCCTTGCAGCCAGAAAAGGCTGCTGCTACTGAAAGATGCTACTGCTCAGGGCTCTGCTGCACCTGTCATTGAGGCCGGAAGATGCTGCCTGCAGCTCCCCTCCTTGCGGCCCCGAGAAGCTGCCACTGTTCTGTTTCTGAATCATTTTGCTGAACCGGCTGCTATTTCTGGGTAAATTTCTAGGAATTTATTGAGGCTGTTTAAAATGCTGTGGAGCAGCATGGTGATTTACAAACAAAATCTGTTGACTATCAAGGTTGAGAACTAAGGAAAGGATAGAGAAACTGCATGGAGATTGCCTCACTCCAGATTGATGGAAGAAATACTTGTTTACAGGGCCGCATAATGCGACAATATACACCTTTCATATATACCACAGAATCCTAATCTGAAGGTGCTAAATGATAAACCCTTACTGTAGCCCAAAAAGGATATATCCCACAGCTGAGACAGAGGGGAGATGTCATTTAGAAGTGTTAAAGGACTCCCAGGTGGAGAGGTAAAAGCGGTGTGATTTTTGGAAGACAGAATTTTCGGCCCCTCTTACTCTGGTTTACGAGGTGTGACTCAAGTCTTTGTTCTACTTGCTGGGATTACACCTTTGTATATCCCCTTCTGAGGCTCTGTTCAGTGAGAAAGGAAGGATGGTTAGGTGATTATTTCACTCACAAGTAGTGTTTAGCACCAAGAACCAGAAAATGTAGACAGGAAACTGTCGGAGGAGCATTTCAGAACGAGTAAAAAAGGAGTTGTGAAATATATTATGAACTCTCAGAGCAGGGAGACTGGGATATTAGTAAAGCAATAAGGTTTTTATTGTTGGAAAGGTAAATCTGGACAATAACAATCGGAGCAACTTGTAGTCAGAGACCAGAAAATATTCCAGACTGCAAAATTTGGATTAAAGACTCTATAATAACTGGTCAGCAATTTTTTCCTTTGCCTGACTGAGTTATAATTTGCTGTTATAACCCACGGGTTATAATGACACACACATGCCCAGTCAGTCAAAAACAGCTGCTCCCTTATTGGCAGTTGACCTCCTCATGGGTTGGCTAACTGTATTTCGAAACATGGCGTCTCCCTTTCCCAGAGCAGTGAGAAGCCACCACACCAAGGGTCTTCGTCATGTTTTCTTTTTTTTTTATTATTCTAAATAAGGAGTTTTTCTACAAACTATATGCTTCATCCTGGTGGCTGCAACAGACAAGAACTAACATCGAGAAATGGCTCCAGTCTCGCTGCATAGGGTAAGCATTGATTGCGAGCATGATCTAAACAATAAACTGTCCTCTCAAAGAATGCATAACTTTAAAAACAAAAAAAACAGCTTTACAAAACAAAAAGAACCTAAACCACAAAAAGACTGTCTTACAGTACAGGTATGTGTGTGTATGTGTAAGTCAGGGAGTCATAGACAGTACATTAAGGCTACAAAAAATTGCTGTCCAGCAATTACAAGTAATAAAGGATGTGGAAGTGTGCATAAATTCAAAATGAAAGATTGCCCTCAGTGTGGAATGCTTTAGTAAACACCTTGGGCTTCGCCCTTGGGGTTTATGTAGCATCCCACAACTCGGGCAACCATTAATTTCTCATTAAGCACACTTCCCCATTCATTATTGTATATTTTATAGAGGTTCCACCCTGAATTTATTTCTATATTCTAATTTATTTAGCCTAAACTGTTGGTGTGCAATATATTCACTCAAAATAATTAAATGGAGATTATGGACTCCCTTGTTTAAAAATAACTGTAAAAAATACTTAATTGAAGGTCCACACTTAATGACTATTGCAATTATCACCAAGCTACGCAGCTGTGACAGAAATCAAAATGCATTTGCTCCTGACCATAATTTAATGGAGTTGTGGTTCTGAGACCTTTTTAGATGAAAAATGGAAACTTGTGATGCTCTGAACAAGAAATAAATGAGACAGGCTATGTTAGGAAGCTTAAATAATATCAATTGAAAGATATTTTTTACCTTGTCAGATTTCAAATTTTTTTTTCTGTGTACTATTTATGTTTATGTGTTAACATGTCTGAAATGTTATAAGATTTGAAAACAGGGTTATAATTAACTCAGTGCTCTTCAATTGTTTAACTGCTGTGAAAGTCAGTATAGAAGGTAATATAATTTAAAAGCTATTTTAGTTGATCAAAAGCCTACATAGACAATTGTTCCTGCAGCTGTAGGGTTTTTTAGTGTTCCTGAGAAGTCACTTGGAACACTAAAGGTGTTGTGGTTGAACAGCATCACTTAAGTGTATACTGTAGGTTAGTCCAGTGTTGAGCTGGGGATTCAAACAATGGAATAGGCTTAAAACTGAATTTGAGTGAAACATGAGTTAAAATGACCTGATGTGAGAGTGCAGACCAAGTTCCAGGTTCTTATAATTGAATCCAAGATGCATTTTAGTCCAGAACAGGTGCCCAAGGGGTAGTTGAGGAGCACAGAACGATAAATGTACCTGTATGCTCATTATAAACCTCTCTTTAATGGTGAGTTCTGACTAACAGTACAGGCTGGCTCATGTTGGTGCTATTGATATTGTCCTTAGATTGGGTCAGAGTAACAGATGTAGTAATTCTGTTTTTGGCCTTCTGGCCTGTTACCCGGGTGATGGCCCTGTCTTATAGGGGACTTTTTTTTCACTGAGAGGAGTTTTTGCTGACTTTTACACCAGGCTGTTTTCGGGAGTCCAAAGCCATAACAAGATTCAAGAAGCAAGAGGTACATTTTGGTCATTTTGCTCCTTAGATAGGGGGTGAGTGTAATCAAAACCTCCGTAGTATAAATAGATAATTTTTAAAAGAAGCTGAGATTGGATTTATGATTTTAAGTTACCTAACCCTGTAATAGGATTATGATATTGAATATATGTGAAATGCTTATTTATGTATTCATGTATGCATTGTATATGTGAGGATTATGGTGTTTTTATTTTGAAATATTTTAATCTTTTGTAATGTTGTAATGGTTTATAACCAATCAACAATAAAATCATTCATTCATTAATTCATGCCTCTCCCTGAACTACCACCCTGGTTACCCACTCAAAGAAATCTATAAGACTCATCTGACAGGACCTTCTCGCTGAGAATCCATGCTGCCTTGGATCCTGTGTAGAGATGCAGTGAATTTTAAATCCGTCCAGCGAAGTGGTTCGAGTAAGCTACGCCCGCGTTGGCCAATCTACGCGAAGTGACCACTGTAAAGTGTTCACATCGCCTTCTCAATATGACTTTGCATTGTCATTCTGCTGTAATGTGAAGTAAGGCGAAGTGACAACAATAGGCAGCCCCTCACGCATCACATGGCTTACAGTACTGTAAGTCACATGTTTTAGCCAGGCAGGAAGGAAGTGAGTCAGAAAAGCAGTTACTTTCACTTTCTCATTTGCAGTTGTAGAAGGAGGAAGCCTTTTTAGTGTAGAGAGAGGAGAGTTTGTTTTCTAATTGCATCATTGTGATTCTGAGCACAAAAAAATAGCTTTTTTAAAAGCTATGGTACATCTTGATTTTTTTTGTACTATGTTTTTCATTGTTCTTTTGCTACTGAATTTTTTTTATAAGTTTTGTTTTGTGTGTGTGTGTGTGTGTGTGTCTGAGTATGAGACTGTGAATGCAGGTGAAGATCAGAGTATTGAGGTGTTGGTGATGGTCAGCGAATTGTGCGCGATGGACCCGGGATGAGGAGAGTCTGTGGCATGTGGGTGTGGGCAGAGGAGAAGAGTGTGCACACTTGGGGGCCATCAGGTGTTATTGTACCACTCCCATCTCTTGGGTTTTGCATCTCCACCTATGGAAGCAGCAGCAGCAGCAGCAGGACTAGGGCAACCGATGACTGTGCATCCACCTAGTCCGCCACTACCACCACCACCAGTAGCAGCTGCAGGGGCTCCAACAGCACCCCCTCCACCTCCTCCACAGCCACAGATGGAGCCCCAGGTAAATGAAGCTGGTCCCCCCCCGCAGCTCCCCATTGTAGCAGTTTTTTAATTGTGTGGGGGGAGACAGCACCATTGTGCTTTGCTCTCTGTGTGGTGTGCTGTTATGCTGTGGCCCCTGGGGGACTCATTTGGGGACCGATGGCCAGCGCATGCACATGGCAAACCACCACAAGGTGGCGTGGCAGGCTGCCATCGAAGGGGTCAGGTGTCCACCAGCTGACCCTTCTGTGGCAGGGGCAGGGGGTGCTGGGGATGAACTTGTGCCTCGTCATTGCAGCAGGAGGAGGGCAACTGCAGCAGCTGCTCCTCCACCACCACTGCCACCACAGTCACCAGCACCACCCTCTCCACCACCACCACTGCCTGGTTTTCCTGCTGCAGTGGACCTCAAGACAGTGCCTGCAACACAGGCCGACATTGCACTGGTGTGGGCGGCCCTCAAGGAAACCAATGAGAGGGTGGGTGTTGTGCAGCAGCAGGTGGCTCAAATCCAACAACAGCAGCTGCAAATACTGACAATGCTCCAACTGCTGCTTGAACACAATGGAATCCCCCATTAAGGGATTTTTTCTGGACCCCCCCCCCACTACTGTGCGGAACTGTTTTTTGTGTTTTTTTTGTTGTTTAATAATAGACATTTGCCTTTCTTTTGTTGCAGTGCCTCAGTAATGTTGACTTTCTATTGTGGCGTGCTTGTGGACAAGTTGTTGTGAGCAGTGCAAGTATGATGTGCTAATCTGCATGTGTGCAGTCAATGTTGTTTCCTGTGTGTGTGCGTGTGTGTGACATCAGACATTGTGCAGCATGTTGCAAACATATATTGCTGTTGCTGATTTGTTGCAGTGTTTATGCTATAAAGAATAGCAAGCAGAATAACATATATTTTATTGTCACCAACATCATCAGTGGACTAAGTGATACAATATTTTTTCACAGGTGTCTGGCCAGAGTGCACCTTAGTCACATACTGTACACATGACTTTTAGGAGAGCTTGTGTTTTTTGTGCTATGATCTCCGAAAAGTCATGTGTGCACTGTGATTGACTGAGGTGCACAGTGACCCAATACCTCTGAAAAAATGTCATATCACTTACTCTGCTGATGCCGATGGTACCAATAAAACATACATCAGATATTCTTTGTTATCTTTATTCTTGACACTGCAACAAGTCTTACCATATATATGTTTGCATGAAGCTGGACAATGTATGCACACACAGGAAAGAACACTGACGGCACACATGCAGTTTAGCACAACATACTTGCTTTGCTCAGTCTTCATACTGTTTGCAAAACACTTAAAATCCAATTCATGAGTCCTGACACAAAGTAAACATTACTGAGGCTCTATAACTATTTTGTTTGTGAAATAGACATGAAAGAGATTCACCAACTTACAGCATTGCACCTGATATATGGGTGCTTTACTTCCAGGAGACTCTTTCTTGCTCTACATGTCCTTACATAGTGAAGTACATTTCTGTGAAAACCACCCATAATTTCATTAAAGTGTGTCATGTCATGGAGGAATTCCTGTTCTGAGAAGCTGCCCAAATTCTGCCCCCCTTTCTCAGCAACATTAGGACGTGATGCCAGGGGGAGTGCGGGTTCGTGCTCCATTATAGTGAATGTCCGGCAGCTTCTGAATGTTTCTTTACGTTATAAAGTTCAGTTTGTGGTGACATGTGGGCACTTTTCCACTAACAAGGATCTTGTTACTGGAAATGTGCCCACACATTTCACTACAAACTGACCATTCTAACATAAAGAAACATTCGGAAAGGTGCCGGACAATTGGACATTCACTATAATGGAACACGCACCCATGATCTCCCTGGCATCATGTCCTAACGTTGCTGAGGAAGTGGAACAGAATTTGGGTGGCTTTTCTGAATGGGAATTCCTCTGAGATGTGACACACTTTAATGAAATTACTGGCAGTTTTCACAGAAAAAAGTTTTGCACTGTGTAAGGACATGTGGGGCAAGAAAGATTCCCCTGGAAGTAAGGCAACCACATATTAGGTGCAACACCTTAACTATGTAATGTGGTGAATCTCTGTAAAGCAGCAGTGCAACAATCTGTTGAGAACTCTGACCTATATTTTTACATTGTTACATTGCCACTTACTTTACTTACATCCTGACTTGTATGATATTGTAATTTCCAGTATTTGAGTCCGCTGTACTACTTTTTTTCAAGTCTGAAATAATGAAAGAAGCACTCTTTTTAATATGGTGCTGACCTGGTCTTTGTCAGAATTTTCTGATGCTTTTCTCCATCACATCAGTTAGTTGTTATATATTACTTCTGTTGTAAATTAACAGTTATGCAGCAGGCAGAGTTTTATGACCCCACAGAACAATATTTATTGAAAAACAGCTGCAAATAAATACAAACCTGGTCATAACAATATTGAAAGGAGTGCTCTTTTTTTTCATACATGACATGAAGTAGTAAAGCAGACAGAAATTGTGAAAAGAAGTGTATCATTCAAGTCATGACTCGGAGGTAACTAGTGGCTGGCAATGTAAAATACCATAAAAAAGTACAGTCCAAAATTGTCACCACATTCTTGCAATGCTGCTTTAATTGTTAATGTCAGTATGACATCACAAGCTCACAATCACACACACACAAAATGCATCTGCCTGGTGTCCAGAAAATTGACAAGTGTTAACTAAGTGAAATGCGATCGTTACAGCACATACAAAGTCCCCCAAAATTGATGGCGCACTCAGTCATGTCACAGTGGAGGCACAGAGTCCCCAGTTTTTTCTGCATGCCCAAAATGCATCTACCTTGTGTCTAGATAATTGACAAGTGGTAACAAAGTGAAATGGGAGTGTTACAGCACATACAAAGTCCCCCAGAATAAAATGATGACCGTGAGTGAACTGTTGCTGGTCCAATGTGTGCTACAATTCCAGCAAATGCAATGTGATCATCTTAACTGGATGGAAGGGTGACCTTTGTCTGTACACCAATAGTAGCCTTGGTGAGTTGATATATATATATAGATATGTATTTGTGTATTTTGTAGGTGAGGTGGGTTGACATGGACATGTACTCATTGTATTGTTTTGTATCACAGGTCACAGATACTGTTGGTGTTCATATTCCAGTTCTCGATGAGAACTTTTTGCATAGAAATTTGAAATGGATAACTCTCAAGCAAATGAAGGTAAGTATTTTTTTTTGGGGGGGGGAGCAAATTTGCAGGTTTGTCTCTAATGGTTTCTTATTTGGTTACTTCTTACGGATTTCATCTGCATCCTTCTCGAGTCTGGTTATTAATGATGGTCATGGTCACTGAATGAAACGACTTCTGTGTGTTGCATGTGTGCCCCAGCCTGGAGGGAGGGGGCGTCTGATGTTGAAGAACTTCTTTGGATAAGGCCACTTTGACACAAAAACAAAGCATCTGGAAGTTTCCTTAAAAAAGAAATGAATGACTTCTTACAACTTAATTGTAATTTGTCCCTGGTTCTCAATCTCAAGTCAAGTTACATTTCAAACCAATATCTTGTCAAGTAACACAACCTGTGTGCAACTTTTTCAACACTGTCATGATCAGGACTGCACAGCTGCAAATTCAGAATACAGTGCATGAATGATATCTTACAGAAATAGTTTTGGTGACGTGCACATGTCACCTAGTTTATGAATCGTACTCAGTCACATTTGCTGCAGTCTTTCCAAAAAAATGAAATGGATGAATTCAAATCTTAACACTTATCAGAATGGATTTCAAATGGATATTCCATAGGTTCCTCTGTATGGTACAGCTGCAGTACCATTCCTACTGACTTTCAACGAAGGACAGTTTTTTTGTTAACCTATAAATAAACAAATTCAGTGTACCGTATGTGTTTGACCATTGCGGCTCTGACAAGCTACAGAAAACAAAACATACAACTAAAGGAAGTTAAATAGCATAACAAACACTAGTACACATACTCACTTTATAGCTTAAATATTAAGAAGCGTTGTGCCTGTGGCTGATGGATGTGGTCTCCTGTTCGACTCCCTCTGCCTTGGCATGATAAATGTAAATATAATGGGGAAATATAATCTGAATGACACTGGTGGTGGGTGCTGGTGGTCATAGCTGCAGCACATGATGAAATTCTCTGTTATATCTTCCTGCATCTGGTGGTGGTGGCAGTGGCTAACATAGGTACCGATGGTGGTGGTGGTGGTCTGGGGGGCAGACAGACTCATGCTCAGTGGTGTGGTGGCAGTGGCTAACATCAGTCTCGGTGGTGGTGGTGGTCCGGGGGGCAGACAGAATCATGCTCAGTGGTAGCCATGGCTAACATCAGTCCCAGTGGTGGTGGTGGTCTGGGGGGGCACACCACCTTTTAACAACTTCACTTAAAACCAGCAAACATTAACCACATCATCATCCTGATAAAGAAAGCTGCCCTCACAGTCATCTATGTCTGAAGTCTGACCACTGGGAAATTCTTTCTTCATTGTGTCACCATCTACATCAGTGGTGGGCCATTTCATGCTGCCACTGCCAGTGCCACCAGGATGGTCCATTTCTACATCACCAAAACCACCATGACTAGGCCGGGGTACGAATACCGAGGTTGCAGTCTGTGCTGGTATGTGCCTCTCATTCATTTTAATGAATGTTAGCAAACTAACATTTGCAGGAGACAGGTTTGTCCGATGATCTCTGACTATTGCACCTGCTGAGCCGAATACCCTCTCGACACTTACACTGAAGGGTGGGCATGTGAGGTACTTCAGTACCACTTCAGTCAGCTCTGTCCGTTCACTGACCTTTCCACTCCAGTACAAAAGAGGATCATCAGTTATTGTCAGATGCCTGTTTTCAGACAAATATGACTCAACCATTCTCTGTGCCACAGTAAGTCCAGTGGTTTATGCATCATTCTGTTCTCTGGAATCATTTATTTCACAAATTCCAACTTGGGACAAAGCCTCCCAAAGCAGGTTGATGCCAGCCACTTTGGATGACAGACCACCTGGAACTGCAGTCCCCTTCCCCTTGCAGGATATGCTTGATGGCTCTCCAGGTACACCTTCAGCCAGATTATTCTGCTGAGGTGTGCTGACCTAGTCACTTGACTTCTGTGCCTCATGAACCAATCACACCAGTTGACCACTGACATTTTTTAGCTATTCAAGCCCTCCCTCCAGTACTGATGCAATTCCATGTTTATATCGTGGGTCCAGCATTGTTGCTATGGCAAAGTTGCCACTATGCTGAATGCTCAAAATGTGATGATTCTGATCAAATACTGTCGGCATGTGTTGCAGCAACATACTGCTAGCACTGTCTCCGGCAACATCAAGGCCATGCTGTACATTCACCAGTGTCTGCTTCAGCACCTGAGGCAGTAGAATTGATTGGTTAATGGAGGCAGACTCGCCACTCACTGCCTGAGTGGCAGGTTCAAAAGGCCATAAAATTGTTATTACAGAGTCCATGAGATGCCATTGTTCAGGCATCATAGACATGGAGGCCCTGGAACTGTCATGGCTAGTGTGCATTACAAGATATTCTGAGATGAATTTGTATTGTTCATACAACATTTCTGCCATGTATAAAGTGGAGTTCCATTGGGTGACAGGCTGTTTTTCATCTGCAACTGCTGCAGATGGTCACGGGCCTTTCCAGATCGTGAAAAGTGAGAGCAGATACGGCATGCAACGGTCAGCATTTCCTTTACATCAGGGTGCTGCAGAAACTCCTGCACCACAAGATTTAAGCAATGGGCCATGCACGGAACATGAAAACAAACACCATTTGTGATGCATTTCACCACGTTTGACCCATTGTCACTTGCTATGAACCCAGCTCTCAGGTACAGGGGGTTCAGCCACTTGTCAGTTTCAGTCAGGACCACATCCAACATGTTTTCACCAGTGTGTGAACAGGTCACATTGTGCATAGCAATTGTTGCATGCTGTTGAATTCCTGGAAGATGGCTACCTTGACAATCCACCTTACTGCACTGATTATTCACACTACCAACATCACAAAAAAAAACAGCACCTGCGCCCAGTGTGCACTTATACACAAATATGAACTCCCCACTGTTTTGCCACTTGTCCATATATCCATACTTAAATGGATGAATGGAGAGGAGGAATGTTGAAGGGCATGTCTTACTGAGTCGGACACAGTACGGAACAACTCGGGGACAGCACGGGTCGAAAAGTATGTCCTGGATGGGACTTTCCATTTTGGACAGACATGTGCAGCAAACTGCCAGAACCCAGAATTCTCCACAAAGGAGAAGTGCAAAAGATCAATTGCCAGTGTTTTAGCTACAGCAGCATTAATTTCACGTGACACTGCATGATTGGGGTGGTACTTCAGCTTATGAGCAAAACACTGTGTAACATCGGCAGACTTAAATATTTTACACATGGTGTGATGACAAATGGTTCTGCTCTGTGATGAATGGCATTGGCTGGGGGTGGAGAGTGGACGTTTGATGAAGACGGTTGCACAGGTGATGATGACAAACCCAGAAATGCAGTTATTTGGCCAGATTTGCCAACAGGGGTTGATGTACCACTTGCACTAGACATACTGCATTCATCACCACCAAAACTGCTACTCTCACCAGCAATGGACAACATTTCATAGTCATTATGCTCCTCCACCTCATCATGCCTGTAGTATTCCTCTGCTCTTATTACCTCACTACTGCACACATTTAATTTTCGACTGGGCTTAACAGTCATGGAATGGGATAACATGCTTGTTATGGTTGCTGACGAGGGTGAACACCCCAATGTGATATTAGCTGCCATCTTGTGCTGGGTCCACAGTGCCATGTGCCTATTCTTTTTTTTTTTGTAATTCAAAGTTTATTGGATTTTAACATTTGACACATCTTTGTCAAATAGCAGAAAAATATTAATTCCTGTTCTCAGCCAAATCATAAATTTAAAACAGTTTATTTTCTTCCCTTCCTACCCCCCTCCTCAATCCACTCTATTTAATGAAAAGAAAACATACCCCCCATAGAAAACCCCACCGCCCCCCCCATTTGCATCTCCTGAGTGGTGACTCATTCTTGTCCTTTCTCTCTTAGATTCATTAGCTTAGCTTGTTTGAAGAGAATAGAGAGTTAGTAGTGGTGCCCAGATTTGTTAAACTTATCCATTCTATTCGACAGGCTAGCTATCATTTTTTCCACACTAAGATTAAACAATAGTTCTTTCAGCCATTCAACATATGATATGTCCTCGTTATCCTTCCAATGCCTTAATACCAATTTCTTCACCGACATAGATATTAATGCCATGTGATATTTGTGGACTGTTATTGGGATACCCGAATAATCTCCTAAAAGACAGATTCTGTCTGTGAATAGATCAGTAAGCCCCAACAGTGGATCCATTTTTTGCTGAATTTGCGTCCACAGGGAGGTTACTTTGGGACACAACCAAAAGATATGCAATAAGTTACCTTCCCCATGCGCGCACCTTGTGCACCTAGCTGAGGAGACAATACCAAATTTAGCCATTTTTTGGGGAGTGTAGTATCATGTGCCTATTCTTAAGATGTGTATGCTGTCCTCCTTTGCCCAGATGGCTCCCCTTTTTACCTTGACTCACACGCACATTGCAAACCTGGCAGATTGCAACTGACTCATCATTTGCATATTGAACAAAAAATCCCAAACAAAGGATTGTGATGCTCTACTTTAATATATTAATTTCTGAGCACATCTTTTCAGTACGCACTGATACTGAACTCAGTCGGCAGCTGACCGTGGTGGTGAGAGGTGAGCTGTGCCAGTCACTGGCTGGGGATGGATGAGGGGTGCTAGATGGGGGTGGGAGACCACTAGACTACCAGGGATATGGTGTTACTTATTTAATATACAATGATCGGGGGGGCCACTAGACTACCAGGGACTTGGGGACATTTATATATTTTATAATGATCAGGGGGCCACTAGACTACCAGGGAAGGGTAATTGCCATATATGCAGCCGGCGACTTGGGGATCAGGTGGGGGGATGGCAGTGCTGCCCTATGGGGCGTATTACAATGGGGAATCCAGGGGGCTGGGGGTATGGGATGCCCTGTGGGGCAGTACATGTGCAGGGATTGGGGCAGTTGGTGTGGGCAGTCCTGCGGGGCACGTACAGTACAGGGGCTGTACAGTAGAGGGAAGGGGCAGGATCATGGTTCTGAGTCCAGAACTGGTTGTGTGGTGCCCAGTGGGGTAACAACAGGTGCAGTCTGGGCATGGGGGACACATGGATCGGGTTCTACAGAACCCTCAGAGGTGGTATGTAAGTTACACCAGCTAAATGCAAGTGTAACTTATGATGCCAGTTCTCCTCCGGGGGTTCTTTAGAATCCCGATGGTGGAGACTTTGTGGCTGCCCTTCTAGAATGGGGTGCAACTGCTGCCATAACCCCCCTAGTGCCATGGCACAGGGGGGTCTATGGCAGCAACTGCAGGCATAAATGCTGTTTAGCGTAAGTGGTCTGCGACATGTCGCAGGTCACTTTGTAGAATCGCGAATGTCGCAACTGGTGGTGTAAGTTGCTACATATGCCATTCTACTTGGTGCAACTGCTGTTATGCCAGGCATAACTCTTCTAGAATCTGGCCCCTGGACTGCAACTGACCGACACAACTACCTTTCATTATTACTGGGTCATCATCATCAACTGAAACAGATAAATCACACGTTTTTATGGGGGGGGGGGGATTACTGCAAAGAGACTCAGACACAGCCACCTTGAATTTCTTCTTCTCTGGTTCCCAACTGGGGTCAATTACATCATCATCGTATTCATCAACATCACACACATTCACATCTTCTGCTTGGATGCTGGCATGTGGACTGCATGTTGCAACCACAGCAACATCATTGTCATTATCACATTAATCATCATCATCATCTACGCCACCATCACCTGATATTTTTTCACCACACAGTGAATCACTGCATGGAAAATGCGTGACATGAACCGCCACGGTGGACGAAATATCAAATTGTATTTTATCACTGGCATGATTATCAGAATCCTCAGGTTCAGTTACTGAGATGTTACTGGAAAGTATGACATCATCTACACTGCCACTCACTCACACAACTTCACACTCCACTATACTTTTTGATATGGTACACTGGTCAGAATTCGAACTTGAGGCAGCAATACTCATACTACCACCACCAGCAACTGCACTAACACCACCGGCTGAGAAAACATCATCTCCTCCAGCTATGAGTGAAGCTACTGATTGGGCTGTAAAAAATATTGCAGGAGAAATACCTTTCCTCACATCAGCAATGCACTTCTACGTCTGTGTACTACCACGCCCACAGGCTATCTTACTGACAGCAGTGCCATGGCGAGAACCAGCTTTGCTTGCACGTCTCTTTGCGAGCATTTTGGGGGATCAACAACAATATTATAAACAAATTTAGATTTTGGTACATTTACTCTCTGACTGGGGGGACACTGGATGTGAAGCCATAAAAAAACTGTGGCTTCAGCAACAGTTAGAGACGGTCACGCAAATTCACAAGTGAAAACACCTTCAGTAACCAGTGGTGATGAGGTCACAAACAATCCAATCTGATAAAAAAATTCCTTTTGCCGATGGGGGTGGGGGAACACTGACTGCAGATTTTTATGGCAGTACAAGCAGCAAAACAAAGAACAGATACCACAGTCGCAGTACAAAATCAGACAGCTGCAGTGGATAGCAGGTTCACACTGCTGTGCCTGCAATTACACTGTGGCACAATAAAAGGTGTATTATTTGATATCACACAACACCACACACTCACACTCACACACACACACACACACAGAACAGTTTGTCTACAATGGTGAACGAGTAATGCGTAGCAAATTGAAAAGTTCAGTAATACGCCATGTATTGTAAACAACCTAAAATTATGAATTGCTGCACTAGATCCACAAAACATACAATCAGCAAGAAAATGTCAACAATTATTGACAATGCTACTGTTTGTACATTAACACAATCAATTATATAACAAAACTATAACCAGAAAACAAAGAAATTCCTATTTCTCCAACTTAAATCTACTTACACTACAGAGATGCCCCTCCCCCAAGGCACACTTTCACTGTCTTTTACTACACACACTCAGTGTTGTATATTAACATTGAAAATCCACACACAAACAAAAACACTCGATGATATCAGCACAGGAGAGTTTCCTACAATCGATGAACTAAAGTTTCAGCCCCCCCCAAAAAAATCAAATATGCTTTTTTAACAGCTTTTAGAAGGTTTCAATCACAGACAGCTCTCAGAGCACACTGTCTCCTACAGCTTCCTACACACACTACCCTGAACTGAGGCTACGCAGATCAATATAAAGCCCATGTTACCTGAAATCCCATGAATCACTGCAAAATTCACCTTCGGAGCTTAAAAAAAGGCGAAGTGTGGCAAAGTGCACTGCTTTCAATGCACTTCGCCTTAAGATTTGGTGGAGTAGTGGTCTGGGAAGGCTGAGTAACGCAAATTCATTGTTTTCAATGGACTTCATGTTACTCACTATAATGCAAAGTACTCTGCTTCACATTGCGGAACACTCTGCGAATCCACCATTACTCAGCGAATCACTTCGCGGAGAGGATTGAACCCACTTCGCCCACTACTAATCCTGTGCTTCATCAGAGATATGTTGCCAGTTTTTTTTAACGTGTATAAATACTCTTAATTGCATTTTTGTTTTACATGCAGAAGAGCATACAATTCTCTATTCAATTTAATTCATGCAAAGCTATTACAGATACCCAAAACACCCAATCTGAACACACAGTGAAACATTAAAAAAAACAATTAATTTGACAGACCTTAAATTAAACAACACATCTTTCTTGCTAGCAAGACTACAAATGAAACAATTCATTAATGGTTGTTAAGATTCTGTTTGGCAGTTTTTAAATAACAGAGCAATCAAATGGTATAATGATCATTTTAAGATCAAATGGATTAATTAGTTTAATCGACAGCATGGTAAGTTGAAACATGTTATGCTGATTCATGTTAACTGTGAAGTTTTTCATTTTCATTTGACATTAGATAGGCAATCTGCAAGAGGCAATTCGATGAAAATAAATTTACCCATTCTGTCTATTCCTTAGAACTACCACATGAGATAGAAAAAAAAAGATAAAATGCTACAGAAGATAACACAGTTGCACATATACATTTATTGTTTGTATCAATTTAGTATTTCTTTTGCTATAACTTGTAAGGTTCATCAATTTATTTAAAACATCTGATTATTTGAAGCCTCGTATTTACCGTCCTAATTTTATCTCTTATTAGATTAGTTAGGAGACATGTATATGCAAAAGGAAAATGGATATGATGTTAGGAATTAAAATAATTGATATGATGTAAATAATTTTTTGACTGAAGTGAACAAATTATTAACATCATAATGCTAATGTAGAGGAAGAGGAAAATGATTTTCAAAGGCGACACCAATGGTATATTTAATGAGAAATAGAATGCATTGCCAGTATTCAATTACTAATATAATCAATCTGATCCCTACATTAATCTACAGCACAGCATGATTGCACTCATGTTTTAATACATTCAGAATATTTATTTCATAATCACAATGTTACTTTTTTCACATTCCAGCATACTAAATGTGACTACAATTCTAGCTAGAATGCCATCACTCTTCTCATATTCGGGAACAAGGAATGTCATAACAGTCCAGATTTTTTTTTTATTACAAAGAATCACTAACGTTATTCCTACTCACAGTGTAAGACATGACAGCTAAGGTCCTGAGAGTATTTATTGATGGTGAGCAGTAAAGCTTTATCCATGGCTGCACCCTTTCCCCCTGCTACTGTGAGGGTGAATAATGAAGCTCTCACCATGGCTACACCCTTTCCCTACTACAGCTGGGAGGGTAAGTGAAGGAAGTTAACCTCAGCAACATCACTATACATGGCTTCTCCTTTCCCTACTATGGCTGGGAGGGTGAGCAGTGAAGTTTAACTATCTCTGCACCCTTTTCCTACTACTACTTGGATGGTTGCCAGTGAAGCTTTGTCAATGGCTGCACCTTTTCCTTTCTATTGGTGGGATAGGTGGCAGTGAAGCGCTATCCATGAATGCACACTTTCCCTACAACTGCTGGGAGGCTGAGCAGTGAAGCTCTCACTATGACTATCTTCCCTACTACTGCTGCTGGGAGGGTGAGCAGGCAAGCTCTTACCATGGCTGCATCCTTTCACTACTACTGCTGGAAGTGTGAACAAGGGAAGTTAACCTTTGCAACATCTCTATCCATGGCTGCACCCTTTCCCCACTACTGTTGGGAGGGTGAGCAGTGAAGCTTTAACCATAACTGTACCCTTTCCCCACTACTGCTGGGAGGGAAGGCAGTGATGCTGTATCCATGGCAGCACCCATTCCCCACTACTGCTGGTAGAGTGAGTGGTGAAGCTTAACCATAGCTGTACCCTTTCCCCACTACTGCTGGAAGGGAGAGTTTGATGATCTAATCAAGGCAGCACCATTTCACTGCTACTGCAGGGAGGCTGAGAGAGGGCAGTTAACCTTTGCAACATCTCTACACATAGCTGCACCATTTCCCTACTACTACTGGGAGGGTGAGTAGTCAAGCTCAGCCAGGCTGCACCCTTTCCATACTACTGCTTGGACGATGAGTGAAGGAAGTTATACTTTGCAACATCTTTGTCCATGGCTGCCCCCTTTATCCAGTGTTTCTAAGATTGTGAGCAGTGAAGCTGTAACCATGGCTGTATCCTTTCTCTGCTACTGCTGTGATGCTGAGTGAGTTAGTGACTCTCTTTGCAGATTATGCTAATACCTCTACTTGTTCAGATGACAAGAGTATGCAAGTGCTGGGCAAGTCATCTCCTCCCTAGATGTCAGTCAGCTTAGTTCTGCAATGCTCTTTTCCCAAGCTAGTTCCAGCACTGAATTCCAGAGATGATCAAACACAAATCTGGGTCTCCAAGGTGGCAGGGTGAGGTGCTGCCACTGTACCACATACCAGCCCTATGGGAGCAATATGTTTTACATAAAGGATAGTGAAGAACAGGAAATGCATCCATGTACAATAGAGATACACTCTTTTTCATGATGCTGGACAACAGGGCATGTAGTGCTGTGTTCTTGCAAATGTCAGAATTTCAGAATTTTCTGTCAAATCAGGTAGATATTCTGGAGGCGTATGTGGAATATGGGAGTGCTGTTTACAGTGAGAGTGTTGAGAAGGATTTTATTGGTAATTTTAAAGGTGTTTTTTTTTTTGGTATGTGTGTATGAGGGATTATTTTTGGGATTAGAGGTAGCAGTAGGCAGATAACTGCACAGAATATTTTTTCCTGGAGCTGAGTGAGGAGAGGGTAGTGACTTAAGATGGTGATCCTCTCTCCCCCCAATTACTCAGTGTGAAGGCAAGAACATATTTTCCTTACCTCCATAATATGTATTGCACGATGCTTGTCTAAAGTGAAAAATAGGGTTCAAGTTCCAAAGAAGATCACAGCCAAAGAACTTTACAGACATTCTAGACTAAAACCAGCCCCCAGACCTTCAGTGTTCTGACAACCATGCTTCATATTTAAACTCTCAATGCCAGTTTTGCTTCATTCATAGGTATTCTAAAGCTCAAATTGCCTTAATAGATGCATTTGTCAGAAGTCAGAAAAACAGTTAGAAGTAGGGACATCCTGGACTCCATGCAAGGCGCACTCCTCATGCAACTAGATAAGGAATCCACTCATGGGGGCTGTACTGGACCTGGTACAGACAAAGGGGGACAGTGTTGTTGGTCACAGTGGTTGGCCACCTGGGAACCAGCGATCACCATGCAGTGTGATTCAATATAAGAACAGGGTCAGAATCGAGCCTCATTAAGATGAGAGTCCTGGACTTCAAGAGGGATGATTTTAAGAAAATGGGATAATGCCTCAAGTACACCCTAGCAAGGATAGGGAAACTGGGGGGAGTCGAGAAACAATACACAAAAATAAAGGGGGACATTGAAAAGGCAACAAATCTCTGTGTCATGCAGGTTAACAAGGGCAAGAGAAAAAAAGAGCCAGCTATGGTTCTCTAAAGAGGTAGAGGAGAAAGTAAGGGCAAAAATACTAGTATTTAGAAGGTACAAGGGGACACTGAAGGAGGAGGAGGAGGATAGGGAGGGTTATCTTGAGAAACAAAGAGAGGCAGGGAGAGCAACTATTAGCACAAAGGTGCGAATGGATGAGATATTACCCAGTCAGTAAAAAAAGGGGATAAAACATTCTTTAGATATATAAGCGAGAAAGATCAAAGTTGGGATAATAAAGCTAAAAGCAGAAGGAGGGGGGTTGTGAGGAAGAGGACCAAAAAAAGCAGACATATTGAACACTTAGTTTTGTTCAGTATTTACCAAGGAAGGGGTAAGTGACAGGCCAAAGATAATGGATAAAGGCATTAAAGGAAAGGAGTTGGACACTAGTCCTTTTACAGAAGAGAAAGTAACCAAGGAACTGGCACAACTGAAAGTAGACAACACAATGGGACCTGATGGGGTGTACCCTATAATACTGAAGAAGGTCAAGGAGGTGTTAGCTGTGCCTCTGACAGCTGTGTTCAACCTATCACTGGAAACAGGGGAGGTTCTGAGTGACTGGAGGAGGGCAGATGTGGTCCTACCACACAAAAGTGGAAATAGGGAAGAGGCAGAAAATTACAGACTTGTCAGCCTGACGTTGGTAGTAGATAAAGTAATGGAATCACTACTGAAATAAGGCATTGGGGAATTCTTGTAACCAGTGGATTACAGGTTCTAAGTCAACATGGTTTCATATGGGGAGGTATTGCCAGACAAACCTGTTCCAGTTCTTTGACTGGGTAACCCATGAAGTGGATCAGGGTGGAGCAGTGGATGTGGCAAACTTGGATTTCAGTAAGGCCTTTGACACAGTTCAATAGAGAAGAATGGTGAGCGAGTTAGACAATTTAGGAGTAGGTCTAAAAATAATAAAATAGGTAAGCGGTTGGCTAAGCAATACAAGTCAGAAGATGGTGGTAAATGGGATTCACTTTGGAGAAGGCAAGGTGACCAGAGGGGTGCAACAGGGATCAGTACTAGGCTTGGTCCTTTTCAGTGTCACTATTAGTGACATTACAGAAGGGCTGCAGGGGAAAGTACCGCTGTTCATGAATGACACAAAAATCTGCAACAGAGTGGACACACCGGGGTGGGGGGGGGACAACAGAATGAGGAATGACCTGAAAAAGATGGAAGAATGTCAAGGGAATGGCAGCTAGGTTTCAATGCCAAAAAAAAGTGAAAATAATGTAGAGAAACCCAGGGACAATGTACTAATTGAGTGGGGATGTATTGGCAACCACAAAACAGGAAAGAGACCTAGGAGTAATAATTTCTGATGACCTGAAGGTAGCCAGGGAGTGTGATAAGGCAGTGAGGAAGGCTAGTAGGATTCTCAGATACATAGGGAGAGGCATCACCAGCAGAAACAGGATGGTAGTATTACCCCTGTATAGATCACTGGTATACACCACCTCGAGTACTGTGTCCAGTTCTGGAGGCCCCACCTCTGTAAGGACATAGACAGGGTGGAGGCAGTACAAAGGAGGCCTACTGAAATGTTGGAAGGTCTGCATAGGGAGATCTATGAGGAAAGACTCAGGGAACTTAATATGTACTCTCAGGAGGAAAGGAAGGAAAAGGGGGATATGACAGAAACGTTTAAATACCTCACAGGTATTATTAATAAGGTACTGGAAAGTAACATTTTACATAGAAAAAGATTGTCCAGGAGAAGGAGTTACACTATGAAGCTAAGGGGAGGGAGGCTAAGAGGAGATATGAGAAAATACTTCTTTATGGAGAAGGTGGTGAAGGCCTGGAACAGCCTCCCAGCAGAGGTGGTGGGTGCTAAAACAATAACAGGATTCCATCATGCATGGGATAGCCACAAGGGGACCTTAGAAGTAATGCAAGGAGGGCGTGAGAAGACTGGAGATCGAGTAGGGTTTGAGAAGGTACGGCAGGTAGGGAATAAAGGGCAGACTAGGTGGGCCAAGAGGTCCTTATCTGCTGACAGCTTCTGTTTCCATGTTTCTATTTATTTTAAAGAACACCATCTCTTTAGTTCTGCAGTGTATGAAAGTTTTTTTTTTTTTTAATTAACTAAATGGGGGTGGGTATCCTTGGTTCACAAACACAGTTGCAGGGAACTGTTTCTAAGTGATCACAAGTAATGACCACTTAGTGACAGTCCCTCATTTGGAACTCAGATGTGCAATGCTTAAAGGTCGTCACATCCCTTCCCTCTGTAATCATTAAATGTATGATGATTGCACAGGTAAGGGATCTAGAGTTGCTTTGCAAATGTCTTGTAGAATCATACACAAAACAGCGTGTCCCCTAACTACCTAGTTCCAGTATTTAGCCACATCCACTGCCATTAGAACTACTGTAGACTGGTGTAGGGGTGTTGCAATACCGTAACTAGGAAGACAAGAGAAGGCAATGGACAAGTGATTATCACTGGACCAGTTACAGTCATGGTTTGTGTGGGACAGTGTTAAGGAGGGTGTCTTAGGGGATACCAAGGATTGATTTTGACTTAATTAGTGAGTGGGGGGGCACTGGACCACCAGGTATGGAAAACCAAATACAGGTTTATTTTAGGCCCATACAAAGTTTAAACTTTGTTGATGCAATTCCCACTACGCACTTCACATAGAGTCTGCGAATCGGCCACTTCATGCTATGCTGCAGCTCCCAAAGTAATTTGTAAATATATCGAATAAATCAGCTGTGACGTGGCCTGTTTCTGTACTTTGCATAGGTTTTCACATGGTGAATTGTTAACTTTGCAATTTTTGTTTCTGTGCAGTGTGGAATCTGTGAAGCATATTGCTATGCAAATTTCTACACTTGAGGTAAAATGTGCAAATTGTGACTTTTTTTAAGTTTGCCTGGACATAGTTTATTCACATAGTTGATGGGTTGGTAATGAATCTAAAAATGGAGGTTAGGTAGGTAGGGGAGGCCTAAGGCATTAGAACAGTTTCCATTGTGTCCTGCCATGGTGTATTGCTTCTGGTGATATTCAATGTCCTGACCTCCAAATCTGATGTGCCACCAACTACAACTTCAAATTGGGCCTCTGATCATTTCTCCGTCATACAGATATTTGCCAGTGAAGACTCCTGTATTCTTGCAACATATCTGAAATAATATTTGGTCATAAAATAATCAGATATGATTATGAGCTCAAGATGGTTTCCCTTCTGTAATCTTGTCTGAGAGGATAGATTTTGTTTTAAAAAAAAAATCTACTGAACATTTTCCCACAAATTCTCCATATTTTTTAGTATTAGTGGAATGCAACTTTTAAAGGTTACTATGAATGAAACTAGGCTATTGGCTAGAATACTACCAACCCTTATGAACACATACACAGATACCAGAACACACACATGTGCATTCACATGCACATGTACACAAACACAAAAACATACAACACATATGAATCCATCAATAATTTATGTTTAAAACAAGGGTGTGACTTAAGCATTTTTTTATTACAGAAAGCAGAGCAGTATTTCTTTTTCTAACCAGCATTATTAAAAAAAAAGTATTGTGGATGCAATATTAGTATTGCTGCACCTACATTATATATACTGTTTAGCAGCTCTTGATGTGATCCTGCCATAAAAAAACAGTGATGGCATTGTACTAGGTTTAATTTTTTTTAGGCACATTCTTCTCCAAATTCTGTCAACCACTGATACTAGTTTAAAAAGAGTAGTGGTGGAGTACAGCTCAGTGATGCTGAGGGTTGAGGCACTGGATGACATACTTTGGGCCACACTGGCAACCCGGGTTTGGGAGCAAGCTTGGGCTGCCTGGCGGTGGTGGGGGAAGAGGGCTGAGAGATGATAGTTGCTGCCACTGAGCAGCTCTCATCTCCCAGATTGGAAAGGTGAGTTTTCCTGCTCTCGACTGACACACAATGGAGGCTGGGTGTCAGAGCAGAGTTCTGGGGGACTGACATGGTGTTGGGAGGGTGAAGGAAGCATTTAGTTTCTGGGAATGTGCATATGCCTCCACGCACACATGCCCACCATGCATGCTGCTGTTCTGGGTTGGGATGGGAGAAATCCAGCAAAACAAGCCTATGTCTCTCCATGGCCATGTGCAATGGCTGCCGACATTCTCTGACCCTGCTCCTTGTGGATCACCACTGACGAGATTTTGGGGGAGAGGATGATAGGGTTGGGGAACGAACGGGGCACAACAAAAAGCATAGGTGGCCATGGAGGAGCAAACAGCTTGACAAAAAAATAGTGGGGGAAGGTGTGACAGACTTCTGCTGAAAAGCATGATGCTGTGATATTTCAGCAAAATAAAACATTGTGTTTGTATTCCAATTCAAAGAAAGTCAATCAGACAAGAGCAAGTAGAAATTAGGGGTGTTCATCGAATTCAAATCTACCACCGAATATCTTGAATACCAGGTGTAATCGACAAATACTCAGATACTGGAGTGTATTTGAAGTATTTGTTGACTTAATGTATTCCATGAGACTTTGTAATCTCCTCAGACAATCCCCAGGCTGCTCAGAGAGCATTCCAGAGCTGTAACTTTCTTACTTAAGAGTAGGATGCTCACTGAATTGCATTATTGATATCAAAGCATGGTTAAACAGCCAAGTGCATATACAACTATGTTACCACTGCCTCTAGCACTGCAGCAACACACAACCCAAACCCCATCTCTTATCATACCCCAAACATGAGGATTTAGTAAATAAAATTATGTGACACATATGATTTTACTCACAAAATACCTCTGTTGTCACATGCAATCACATCCTGTTAAGAGTACTTGTTTCATTCCAGGTCACAGGGCCCTGTCTTGGGGAGTTATAGGTGACAGAATAATTATCAGAAAATGGAAACTGCATTTGGTCCTGTTACACCTGCACTGCATTTTACAGGTAGACGGTGCAGCAGTTAGAGTATTTGTCAAACATTAAAATTTTAGCTAAAATGTGATTCCATACTGTGTTTCAATAGGTGCAATAGAGCTGGAGTTGCCAACCAAATACATAATTCAATTTTGTTATTTCAAAAATGATTCAGTAGGATATAGGGAAGATAAAGACATTTTTACTATTTATTTGTGGCATGGCAGTAGAAAGCTGTAGCTGCTTGGCCAATATGTGACAGTGGGGGTGGTGGCACACTAGCTGACAGCCTGGGCAATATTATTGCTGTTTTTTAGGGATAGCTCAGCACTAAATGAGGCATAATATGTGGCAGGGCTCCATGTCATTATAATATACTCCAGTGTCTGCTGAAGCTCAACTGAACATAAAGCAAAACTAGAGGCTTGCATCATGGCATGGCCCTGGTGCTAATAACTAGGGGATAGAAAATAATAAATAAATAAATAATACAAAAGCAGACACAGCAAAAAACTATCCAGCACACAGTTAAATATAAGAAAAAACTATTTAATTAAAGGCATATACGTAAAGCAAAATCACAATCATTTAGAAGAGTTGGGGCTAGAACCGGCATGGCCACGGATAATAACAGACTCCATGAATCCAATATTATATGTGCTATGTAAGGAAAAAGTATAGGATGGGGGGGCTTTATTGACCTGTACATTTTAGGGCAATAGTAAGAATTTTTCTCTCCATCCCACCCCCTCTCTTTTTGAGCTTTTTGTTAACATAGTATATCCAGTATAGGATTTGTGTAGTTTCTTATTATCCATCTCTAAACTCTTCTAAATGATAATGATTTTGCTTTAAGTATGTGCCTGCTCTAATTTCGTCTGATCTTGTTGATTTTAAATATGACTTTGTGTCTTTAATTAACATTTGTATATATGTAGTGGCCATTTTTGGGAGTTCCAAAGTGAAATGTTAGGCATTTCCAAAACTGTTATGACATCACTAGTCATTGTCTGTGTGCTAAGAGTGTCAGACAGCCATGATAGTGGATCTTTTTTTACACACAAATTGAATAAATATTTTTTTATATATTTACATGTGTGGAAGATACTGTTTTTCTGTGGGTTCCTTTACATTGCTTGGCATTGGGTTCTTTTATAGTTTTTTTTTTGTTTGTTTATATAGCTCAATTCATTGACTAGCTCTTTTCTCCTGTTTTAAATAAAAATCATAAATCTTGAATCTGTTTTTCACCCCCTGGCAAATGACCTGTGTAGAACTCCCACAGGGGCAAAGAGAGAAATTAATACTGTTGCATAGCCACTATAAGGGGTATGGCAACAGCAAGCAATTGCAATGTGCCCCTGGTCTACACAATAAAGAATAATTTTTTCATGAGTACTAGTTGCTGGGGGATTTATCACTACAGTATACTCAACAGGGATGATAGACAGCATCCAGGTTTGCTCATCTGGCAATACCAATGCTCATTTTCTGTTGTTTGTTGGGGTCAGGGGGTTACTGGCAGTTATGGTATATCTTCTATGGACTGGGATGGGTTTGTAGTAATTTAGACATACTAGCTTAGGTGCCTTTCACTACTGCAGCATGCTGCCCAGTACTCTCTCCTTGAGTGCTGCTTCTCAGTGTCATTGATGTGACACGTGTTCTTGCTGCTTAGGGTGTGTCTACGTAAGCAATAATACCTGACAGGGTGAGCAGTGGCATGTGACCACCCAGGGGCGTAATGAGGCCCGACGCCGCAGGCGGAGGGCCTTATAGCCCCTGGAAGGTCCAGTATAGCCCATACCGCCACCCTGGAGGGTATTATTGCACTTAGAAAATGGGCACTGTTTTTATATATGTTTAAAAATAAATAATTTTTATGCTTGCATGTTGAAACTCTGAGGTGTTTCATATATTTTTCTATTAAATAGTTCCTCCGCCTGCAAGAATGGAGCTGGTTGTCATGGTTACCCCCCCAACACACACAGACACGCGCACACACACAGACACACACACACACACACACATACACACACAGGGCTTAACATTATTAAAATGCTTTGTTTTACTGTTTGTTTATTTAATTCTGAGTTGAACAACAGTAATGTTTTAAAATTATTCAGTCCCTTCAAATATCTTCATCCTGGGACGACGGTCCGTTTACCGAGTGCTTAGCTATCACAAATGGAATGGGAGAGAAGGGGGGCATGAGTAGTTTACTTGACTTTCGTGTTTTTTTTTTTTCCTTTTATTAAAATTTATTAAACCTCCCCAGCTCACTACTGGCAAGAGAAGCAGCTTTGAGATCAACTGCATGTTTTAGTGACAGTGCAGCCAGAAGAGATGCAATCGCTGAGGGCAACAGTGAGGAGCTCTCTCTCTCAGTAACCGAGATGTGTGAGCAGTTGGTCGGCAGCAGCGGACTATTGTAGCGTGCATTCCACGTCACCCCTCAGTCCCCCCTTTTTTAATTCATTTGTTTGCAGGTGGTGGGTGCTGTATGCGAGCAGGGATTAGCAGCAGCAGCGACGAGGGGAACTTCAACACCGCGTCGAGCATCAACATAAGGGATGAGACGTGGATGGACGTTCAAGTACGCTTTGAGTTGGAGGATGGCACTGCTATTATGTTGAGTGGATGAATAACTGACTGCATAGTGTCTGTCTCTGGATTTTTACAAAGGAGATTTTGCAGGTATTACTTGTCCCACTGTGGTGGATTTTTCGTTGTCCCATTTTGTTTTTCTACTTCATCGGAGAGCACCAGTATTTGCAGCGACTGTCATGCCGCAGATGGACATTCCTCTGCGGTATGCTACTCTAAGAAAATACCGGTGCTCTGATCTACAGTACTGGTGGTGCACATCTATTTATGTATTAGTTTAATTACTGGCCAATTTTGCGACCGGAAAACTTTTTATGCTGATATGTTTAAAGTTCATGACAGTCTGTTACTGTTTGCTTTGTTTTTGAACCGTGAAAAGATTATGGCCTAACTGCCAGTTTTACTATGGCTGCTTTACGAGTGCTGCAAGATGGTGGCTGTTTATGGTGAACATTTGGGGTGCCCATTAATTAGATGAGTGATGGAGCACCCCAGATTTGGTCTTGTTTTTATGAGGGGTCTATCAGGAAATAAATGAATCTCTTGTTCAACATTTCAGCCAATGGGATTCATTTATTTCCCGATACCGTTTTCTAAATCATTGTTTGTAAATGTACATTATGGATGTCAGATACCTGCATACTTGAATACCCAAATATGGTTAAATACCCAAATACCTGGGCTGTATTTGATTAATATTGAACCAATAAATAATTTATGTAGTTGCACACCCCTGCTAGAAATCCAAACTGTATTTATTTTTAATTCTTTGTCATCTCCATTTAAATTGTTCTTATAATATGTCCTTTCCTATAATGGTCTGTTACAAGAGGAGTGACCCCCATTGGTGTCAAGTGGAGGAGAATGATATCCGGCAGCCTCCTTCATTGCTTTGTCGTAATCAGCAACTATTTGTTAGTGCTATCAGTGCACCAGCTCCATGCTTAGAGTGCACATTGGAATTTTCCTACCCACCCTCTCTCCTTTGTGGAGGCATGCCCTCATAATGGAATCTTGTTTTGACTTTGAGTTTTAGAATACTAATTATGACCTAGGCAGCAGTGCAGACATTTTGACTAATGCTCCTTGCTGGGTACATGCTTGTTGCATGCCATTGTGCAAGGCAGCCTTTCATCGTTTTGAACTGATTTTTCTTTTTAGAAATCTGGCTGTAAAATTCACTGGGAAGAATAATTGTCCTCTGCGATATTTGGCAGGGAGCTACAGAAAAGCAAATTACCTGCCCCCACATTACTTATGTAGAGCATGCCATTTTATCTTTGACACTTGGGTAATTAAAGGTTAAGGGTGAAATTCATTGTCCTGCACTTTTTAAACTGATGATCTTTCAGTCTCTTTTGACAGTGATAGATTATATGCCTTAGTTGCCAGTTATGCATGGTAAATCAGAGGGACCATGATCTTTCTACTGTGAAATAAAGAACTATGGTCAGCTTCAGATTTGTGTCATTCAGCCCCTTCCCCCACCACAAAAAGGAAATAAACCTGGCTGCCTCCAATAATGTGTTTGGTTTATACATTATATTGTATATATAAGGCATGTGATAAATATAACTGAGAGCAAGATGTCTTCTTTTAGGGGTTTGCTCCTTTATTTGTCATAATGATCCATTGCTTTCTGATGACTTACATGAGTTTCTGTTGTGAGACAAACCACATAGTTTTATACTTTGACCTTCTTGTACAGTCCTTGTTTTATGAAGCAGTCCTTCCAGAACTCTAGTCCACCTCTTAATAATGTTAGTTATCTATGTACTGCACTTTCTAAATTCTCAGAGAAGGAGGTAGAAGGTTCCTTATGGCTTCTATTCTTATTCCACTGCTCTTCTCACAGTTCACATCTAATGACAGCTCCCAGCATCCTTCTGAGAAATTGTAGCTTGCAATACTTTAATCACAAATGGCTTGCGCTTAGACAAAAAACATCTTGAAATGAAATGAAAAATGTGTTGATGTAAATTATCAAAACAAGTAGAAAGCAGTTTAAATTGGAGCACTCTGATATGCCTTGTCAACAGTCCCTGCTGTAGAAAGAATAAGATCTTGGAGGTGTCCTGTCTTATTAAAGCAAACAAAAAATGTATTTGAAAGGCAAAGTAAACCCTGCTGTGCCTCTTCTCTGCCACTCTTTTTTATCATTAGGATTTGCATTACTACAGAACATGGCAGTGTTGTTATAAATAAATCAACAATGTGTAAATCATGCTGGAGGAAAAACAACATGTTTGCAAGCAACAAAGAAGTCTCTTATTTTTAGTCACCATTAGAATCCTAACTCGTTTAGCACAAGAAACCAGTTTATTTAGAAAGCAGAAAACCACAGAGCATACATTCTTTTCAGCTCACTTTAAAATAGAAGTGCATGTGTGGAATGAACCCATCCTTCACACAGCCTGGATATCTGAGTCAAAATAACAGCATGGGTGAACAATGGATTGTCGCAAGCTGAATGTATTTGTGTACATGAACAATCCATGACTTTGACCATCAAAGAAACAACAAACAGACAAGCATGTGTGCCAGTCCCTGCTTCCTCTAAGTAGTTTTTTATGAGTTTTCTCCTGATTTTTCTGAAAACAAAGCTTACACTACACAGAACACATTAAAATTGCATACTGTATGTTCCATGATCTAGTATGCAACTAAAAGTTAATCTGTCAACATCACAATTTAAAAGCACTCTTTATATGGAAATGGGAAACTGTTTAACCAGGAAAGGCAAACCAAACCAAAGCGTGTTTCCAAGTGTGGCGTAGGGGCACAAGGAAGTTAAATAAATTGTTCAGTGTTACACAGTAGACAAGTGGTGGCTGATGGGATTCTAACCCAGGTCTCCAGATTTTCAGTGCAGTGCTCTTAACCACTATTCTATATTTTTTTTTGTCAACTATTTTTATCCTCCTGCAGCAGGTCCAACCTAATCTCAGCCAATCTACCTGAACCTGGAGTCTTTCGGGGTCTTATGGTGATGATACGCACCCCAGCAGAACCCCTGAGCCAGGCAAGGAGGCTTCATCCTCGGTGGACCCCTGCATTATCCACTGTTTTTCTCCCTGTGTACTCCCCATTACCTGAGACCCCTGGAAGTGGTGACACATGTATGTGGAGGTGCACATACGCACCACAACCCTAGACCAGGTCTCTTCCATCCTCCCCACTGACCTAACATTGGTGCTTCTCAGAGTGGCACTGTCCCTCTGGCCTCCACCTCTGGGCATCCAAGCTCCAAAAGAGCTGAAGAACTCCTTCCGAGGTAGAGTGCTGCCAGCCAGCAAGATAGTCACAGCCTCCCCCCCACCAGCCTCCGATGATCCTGGCATGCTCCTGAACCCAGGTCGCTGGCATGGCACGAGGTGTGTCATCCAGCACCTCAACCCTCAGTGCCACTGGGCAGGTCTACCACTATGCTATAGTGCCTCTTTATATCCTCTTTCTTCTCTTTTTATAACATTTCTTTTCTTACCTCATGCCTCTCTCATGGTATATTTCAACTTTTCCTCATTGCCTCACTTTAATTGCAGGCCTATGATGGGGGGGGGGGTCAGACCATGAAAATAGGGCACTAGGCTGCAACTGATTAGCAACTTTAGATGATTAGCAGGAGCTCCCCAGGGTGGGATGAGACCAGGAGGGAGAATGACAAGATCCTGTAGGATGGTCAAGGAGGTGCGCCTGCCATCAATGTCCTCTGCATGATGCTGGGCAGGAAAGATTAAGTCATTTGTTAACTTCACATTAAATGCCAAAAGAGAGGGGACTGAGGAGGAGAACAGACCATGCAAACAGGTGTTTTTAACAGTATTTACACAATGTGCATTTATGTAATTTTAAGTCATTTCAAATTGATTGAGTTTTAACCAAGCTAGCCTGTCTTGGTACCTAACATCTTGTTGTCTTACCTAGTGTACCCTGGGATTGTGGTGGTGCAGACCAATTCCCTTCCTGAGATTCAAGTACTCTGCAGACTTGCCTAGTGAACCCTGGGATTGTGGAGGACCTGCCAGTACCTCAACAACAAAAGTGACAAAATTAGCATGGTGGATTTTTGAAAAGGCTTGCAATCAGCTTATAAAGCTGCCACAGGAACTCAAATCCACCTGTTGGTGGTAACAGGGCTTTTTTAGCCCAATCACCCATATTTTTGAGCACCAGGCAGGAAGTACCATTCCTAGGCACTTCCTGTTTTCTGGTATAAAAGGAGAGCCTCCAGCGAGTGCCAGTGAGTGCTGAGCAGAGGCAAAGCTGGCAGAGTCAAGTGTGTCTGCCAGTGTGAGCCAGGGGTCAGCTGGGCTGCCACCAAATTCTGTCAATCTTGCTGAGCGTGAGAAGGTACTGTATTATATAAACTACTACACAGCTGTAGTAACACACAGTATGGCTCAGGGTATAGCAGCACTGGCTAATGGGGAACTGGGGATCAAATGTGCACTATGCAACAAGTTTAGCACTGAACAAAATACAACTTTCTCTGCATATACTTACTAACAGTGCATTGAATTAAAGGAGCATAAAATAAATATGGTGCAGATGGAAATGGACCTTAGTAACCTAAGAAGTCAGGCACTCATCAACACTGCAGAAAAAGTGGAGAGTCCAGCTTAGAAACGACAAGCCCTGTATGTTCTAAGGAAGGAAATGACAAAAAAAGGGCTGAGGGATTCAGATAATGAGGAGGGGGGATGACTTGTGATTGCTGATAAAGAATAAGAAATGCAAAAGAGGAAGAAGGGCCATGAACTTCCAACTGGTATACAAAACCAATTTACTCCTCTAATAGACCTAATAGAACACATAGAATATCACTCTGAGGAATTACTAAACTTAGTGGGTGATAACAAGCCAACTGTGGTAGAAAACCAAGGAAGTGAACCCTTAAATAAGGAAAATGAAAAAAGATCAAAACAAGAAAACTATTTTCCTAGTGGCAGCAGTGTCTCAGCAGCTAGGAAGACTGTGTGACTCTGCATAAACCTTTAAAATAAATGAAACTTGTGTGTTAGTGTAACATCTTACGTGAGTAGCTGGAGCCCTGTAATTGTATTGCAGGAGGAGGAGGAGGAGCTGTAGTCCTGTCCTTTGTCTTGTGGACTACAACTCATAACTGAGTTATTGATTTTTGTGTTGGGAGAAGCACTCTGTATTTTTAAATATATCTTGACCCTTTTCAGGGCATAGTTTAATTCTATATTTTATTTTTCAACATTTTAAAAACGAGGAGCATCCCGTGACCTCAGAGACCACTTCCAGGTCACTTTCAGCATATTTATTCCTGACTTTAGCAAGCGGGGTGAGCAAGAGCGGGGCGAGCATGAGTGCGAATCCACATGTGAAGACATGTGCTAAGACACGCATGTTCTGCAAGTGTCTTGCATGTCCAGCAGGATAGTTGTCCACTGTGTAAATAAGATAGGTGTAAGGCAAGTCTGTAGAACTCTCAGATAACAGCAAGTGTTTGTGAGTGGGCTGCTTAAGGCAACATTAGTGATTCCCATTACTGTGGGTTTGATTGCTTCCTGTAACTCACATATTACACAGTATAATCCTTTAAAATTCTGTTTGAAGCATACACTAATACAACAATGAAGAGATCAGTCATAATTGATGGCGATACTGGGTACTTGTGTATGGAGTGCAATATGTACATGATTGTTCTGTCAACTGTTATGAATCCCTTTACTTGTACTGACTGTTGGCACAATCTAGAGTTACAGATTGAAATAAATATGTTTTCCTTGAGACTTAAAGCAATTGAACAGGCACAACAACAGGTGGCACAAACATTAAACATGAATATATACATTCCTGGTCCCACTGTTTGTCATATAGATCATCCTGTGTCACTAAGTAAGGGTGACAGTAGAGTGACAAAGAAAGTTTCTAAAATAAATACTAAGAAGGGGAAAAAGTCTATACACAAATGAATATCTAGAAAAGAGTCCACTAATAATGCACAATTGGGGCTGGTATCAAATTACTTACACAACAAACAACATCTTATAATATAACAATGACAAAAAATAAAAAAAAAAGATGAGAGAAACTGAACTTCCAGTTGGTAATGAGATTTGTAATAACAATGAATGGTTTGAAGTCCAAGCTAATAAAGTAGCAAAAAGAGGTAGAAGAGTTGATCATTTTGAAATTCCCGTTAAATCATTTTGACCCACTAGCTGTACTTGATATGCCTATGCAGTTGATACCCGAAAAGAATAATAAGGTATTACTAGACACTACCATTAAAAAGGGGGGTACATTGCAAAGTATTGTGCCACTGCTTGATCTCAACAGCATGTATAATGAAGTTAATACTCTAATGGAAATTGATGAAGTACCATTAAATAGACAGTTGTTAGTTGTAGGTGACTCAACTATTAAAAATCTTAATTGTTCAATTTGTAACTCTGATAGAACAACTAGAACCTTTTCAAGTTTCAGTGGAACTAGATTAAATGATATCACAGAAATTATGGACAATATGTTGCATAACACAGGTAATAATCCCTTGGTCATTTTACATGCAGGGTTCAATGATACATGGTGTGAACCAATGCAAAAAATTAAACAAGATTATGTAGCATTTACAAATAAATGTATGGATATAGGATGTGAAGTGATTGTTTCTGAAATCCTCCTAATTCCATGAGCATCAAGACAGCATCAAATAAAAATTAGAGATATTAATAATTGGCTCGGTAATTGGTGTTTGAAACAGAGTATTAAATGTGTTACACATTGGGAAGAATTTTATGGAGTATCCAACCTGTACTCTCATGATGGTCTACATTTAAGTAGAAGAGGAAATCAAATCTTTTTTTTTTTTATTTATGAGGTCTAGGATTATAATACCTTTAAGCCAAGGCTCTTTTACAAAGGTTCCATGTCAGAGACATGATTGCATGAAAAAAGCAAGGATAATCAACACACAATGGTTATGACATAATACCAAAAAATTGCAACAACCAAATGGGGGGAGTGGAGGTTAGAGTACGTAGGCAGCCAGAGGCATTTGTCATGTGAGAAGGTAGCTAGTAAGTAACTAGTAAGTGCATGCAGTTGTGGGAGTGAGAAGGGAGAGAATCCCGAGGAGTTGGCTTGAAGTACAGAAAGGAGAGCTAGGTACAGAAGGGGTACAGAAAGAGGTGAGGGAAAGTGGGGTACTGAGGGAAGGTGGGGGAGAGTAGGGGGTTTAGGACATGAGGAAAAAAGCAGGGGTCAAAGGAGAAATTGAAGGGGGGAATGTGATAGGAGTCAAAACATGGTGGCTGATATAGTGGAGACAGGGGAATTAGTTGTAGCAATCGCAGGAGCTAGTGGCAGCAAGATGGTTCTGGAGACTAGCTTTGAATGCATCAAGTGTGTTTGCTGAGGAGATGGTGGGGTCAAGGTCATTCAGCTAAAGTGGTGCTCTGTAGGCAAAAGATCACTGTGCCTGGGAGGTGCAACAATAGGGGATTTTAAGGAGCTGTTGATTCAATCTCCTAGAGCTCCGACAGTTTGGGTTTGTCTGCAGAAGGGTAGAGACACCTGTGGGCACATTCTCCAGACAGATTTGCTTTGCCAAGGTACAGGTGAGATACTTTATGCGATTTGATAGGTGAAGCCATCCAGACTGTACATATAAGTCAAAGGTGTGGATGAGCCAGTGTGCACCTGTAAGAAGTCAACAGGCCTTGTTTAAGGTAGTTTGCACCTGTCTGAGGGTTGTCATTGTGGCAGAGCTATAAATGATGAGACCATAGTCAATGATCGAGGCCACAGAGCTCTGTATGGCAATCTTTAGTGCTTCAGGTGTAAGACTTTGTCTGTGTTTGTATAGAAGACCGAGTCAAATGTTTGATGTTTTTGCAACATAGTCAGTGTGTGCCCCATAGGAGAGGCTAGGGTCAAGTGGAATCCCAAGATATTTGAAGGATTGCACCTGCTCCAAGGTGTTTCACTGTGCAGTGGAGATTGTCAAGTGGTGTTGCTTGTGCGGATTATGAGAGCTGTGAAATAGCATGCTTTTTGTTTGTTTGTGATTTTGTACTAGTTTGTGGTTGTGGAACCAAGACTCAGTGGTGCTGAAACCCAGCTGGAGGTTATCCTGTAGAGCCCTGGGATCTTTGTGGGAGGAGAATACCACTGCATCATCAGCGTACAAGATGATGTTTTCAGGGCAAGATTGCTGTAGGGAGTTTAGAAAAAGACTAAACAGGAGTGGCCCCAGTATGGAGCCTTGAGGTACACCTGAGTGGACTGGCAAGGTGTCAGAAAGAGTGTCTGCAATTTTTACTCATTGCATCTGGTTTTCGAGGTATCTACTGAACCATAGCACAGAGTCAAGTGACAGTCCGGTATTTAGTAGCTGGTCAATAAGCAGCCTATGGTGGACTGTGTCAAAAGCTTTGGAGAGATCGATAAAGACTGCACCTGTTAGTTTGCCATGGTCCAGAGAATTATGGACATCCCCGGTGAGCTCTAGGAGAGCAGTGGTGGTACTGTGGCCTTTCTGGAAACTGTGTTGCTTGTCACATAGAATGTTGTATTTGTCCAGATGGTTGGTGAGATGGTCTGCCACAATACGTTCAAGTGCCTTAGAGAGTGGGGGAAATATTGATATTGGGCGGTAGTTTGAATGGATGGTCTGGTCACCGCCTTTGTGGACTGGGGTTACTATTGTGGTTTTCCATTTGTCAGGGAAGTTCCCACTGCTAAGAGTGAGGTTCCATATTTTTGTAAGGGGATGAAGAACCTGATCTAGGGTAAGTGGCAGGAGCTTGAGATCCAGAGTGTCTCCGCTAGTTCTGGATTTAGAGATGGCAGTGGCAATGTAACGGTGTGCATCCTTTATGCTGACCTCCCTAAAGTAAAAAAGGGGATGAACCAATTTGAGCTGAGAGGGGCCAGTGATGGTAGCTTTATCTTCGAAGTAATCTGAGAGTAGGACAGCACTGAGGTCTATAAAAGCCAGGTTAAAGGAGTTTGCTATGACAGCATGGTCAAGGGTGATTGATCTGTCAACAGATAACATAGCCAGGGAGTTTTTGGGCTTCTTCCCTGTCATTTCCCTGATGTTTTCCCAGAACGCTTGACCATTCCCCCAGGTGTTAGTGAGAGCATTTTTATAGTAAGTATTTTTCTTAAGTCTGATGGTTTTAGTGCAGGCATTTCTGGCTTACTTGAATTTTTGAATATCCAGTTGGTTTCTGGTTTCCTTAGCAACAGCCCAGAGGTGATCCCATAGTTTTAACTGCTTTAACAGTTTCCCACTGATCCATGGGTTACAGAGCATTTTTAATTTCCATTTTTTGAGTGGGGCAAAGAGGTCACAAGCCCTATTGAAAGTAGCGATGAAGGAATCAAGGGCCTGGTTAACATCAGTTGTTGTGTATATAGGTGACCAGTCTTGCTGGACCAGGTAGTGTTTGAAATGGATGAGTTTGCCATTGGGGAAGACTCTGCTGGAGATGATTTTTGGGGGTGGCTTAAGGAATTTATTTGACCATACGCAGGTAACTGGTGAGTGGTTGCTGAGGGAGTCCGGGAGAACTGTGGTGTGGGAGATCCTGGTGGGATGGTTGGTGAGTACCCAGTCTAGGAGGGTGCAGGTACCCATTTTGTAGTTGGTTCTGGTAGTGGATGAAACCATCTGTGTAAAGTTGGCTGCAGCAAGGGAGTCTTTAGGGGCACTTGCCTCAGATCCTAGCCAGTTAATGTTGAAGTCTTCTAGTAAGATTAGTTCAGAGTTAGTGGTCTGCAAGTCAATGAAATTTCAAACTTCATTGAGGCCAAGTTCTTGATCCTTTGGTGGAATATATATAGATGTGATACTTAAGGCTATCTGGTTTGCTCCAAGTCTAATTTTTATTGGCAGCATTTGTGCTGAGGTGGTCCATAAGGGAGCCCTGGGGGTGCCATGTGAGAGTGTCTCTGATAAGAATGGCACATCTTGGGGACACAGCTTAATGAAATTATTCAAAAAAGTTTAAACTGAAGGCTTGGGGGGAGAGGTGTCTTAGGAACACCTCTCTTGAAAACAATAAGAATAATAACAATTCATCTAAAAATACATCTCAAACAAAAGATAGTATTAATAATGAAAAATGTCATGACCAAAGTTTTGGTATGTTATTATTAAATGCTAGAAGTTTAAACTCCAAAATAGATGAACTACAACTTTTTCTCAGTGAGGATAATATAATCATTTGTGGTATCACGAAGACTTGGGGCACGGAAAATGCTTGGAATATGGATATTACTGGCTATAATAGATTTTATAAGAAAAGCAAAAATCATTTGGGCAGGGGAGTAGCCTTATATGTAAGAGATGACGTTAAATACTTTGAAATATTTACTGAGGATAATGATAATGAATGTGAATGTATATGGGTTAAATTGCTGTTTAACAATAATTCTTTGACCATTTGTTTAATTTATAGCCCTCCAAATTTAACTACTGAACAAAATAATAATCTTCTTCATATTAGAGAAACTAGAAATATTATAGGTGATTATGTGGTTATGGGGGATTTTAATTTACCTCACATTAATTGGACCTCATTGGATAGTAAGTCAACATTAGAAAAGACATTTATTGATTTATTTATTCAGTTAAGCCTTGAACAACTCATTCCCTTACCAACTAGAGGAAGTAACATGTTAGACTTAATTTTAACAAATTGTGATGAAAAAGTAGATAATATTCAACTGCATCCACCACTCAGAGATTCCAATCACAATATGGTATCTGCCTCTTATAAAAACAATACTGAACATACTAAAGGTAAAACAGTTGTAAGAGACTTTCATAAAGCAGACTATCTGAAAATGATTATTCTAATGGGTAAATGGGAATGGGAAAAAGATTTGCTAGGTAAAAATCCTGAACTCATCTGGGAATTAATTAAATCACAACTCATGCAATGTATCAAGAAATATGTGCCTGTTAGAGTCAAATATAATACAACTAGATGTATTCCCCCAATGTGGAACAATAAAATAAAATAAAAAAAAAACATTTGCAAAAAGAAAAAAAAATTTTCCAGAAATTTAAGAAATCAATAACTTCAGAATTAAACAACAAACTTAAATTGTGTAACAAAAATATTAAAGGAATGATAAAAAGAGCCAAAAAACAAACAGAATTAAAATTAGCATCTGGGGTTAAGGATAATAAAAAGCGTTTTATAATTACATCAGTACATTAAAAGGTAATCAACACACCATAAGGCACCTAAAAACTGATAAAGGTACAATTACAGATGAAGAAAAGATAGCTGAAACTTTGAATAAATATTTCTTAAGTGTTTTTGAAAAAAAAAGATTCACAGATTCAATAGATAGATTTGACTAATCCATATTTACATAATATTAATAACTCAGAAGTCTATGACATAATACATTCATTGAAAACCAATAGTTCACCTGGACCAGATGGTATATCCCCAAGACTTATTCAAGAATTAGCCCCAGTAATAACTGAACCACTTACTTATCTCTATAATAAATCGGTACAGGATGGTGTCACACTGAACGATTGACGTATAGCTACTGTGACTGCCATTTACAAAGGAGGAAAAAGAGATGAACCCAAGAACTTTAGACCTATAATCTAACATCTGTGATTGGTAAAATTATGGAAAAATTATTACAAAGGTGAATTAATGAACACTTGATTAAGAAGAGACTATCCAGTCTCAGTTAGCATGGATTTGTTCCTGGGAGGTTGTGCTTGACTAATCATCTCATTTTTTTGAGCCCATAAATCAAGCACTTGAGAAGGGTATTCCCAGTGATGTAATTTACCTTGATTTTGCTAAAGCATTTGACAAAGTATCTCACCACATATTAATAAATGAGTTATTGAAGATTAAATTGCCACCCAATATTGTAAGCTGGATAAGCTCCTGGTTAAACAACAGATATCCAAAGGTCACAGTTAAAGGGTATTACTCCTCTTGGGGTAGTGTGACTAGTGGTGCCCCTCAGGGATCAGTTTTGGGACCAACCCTTTTTAATATTTTAGTCACTACCATACCAATCTTGGACAAAATATGGTTAGCCAAATACACAGATGACTGCAAGTTGGGGAGGGGGCTTGTAACTACAATAACAGACCAGAACAATATACAATAACAACTAGATTTACTTATGGAGTGGGGGCATAATATGCATATGCAATTTAACTTAGAAAAATTCAAAATTATGCATATAGGTAAAAACAATCCATGTTACAGTTATAAGTTAGGAAATTATTTACTGCAGTCTGTATCTGATGAGAAAGATCTTGGCACCATAATCACCAATGATCTTAACTTTGGTAAAAACACCACTTTAAAAGGTAAGAAGTGTCATAACATAATAGGATGCCTTTTAGCTAATACACAAAGTAGGGAATGTGAGGTTCTAATGCCCCTTCATTCCAGCTTGGTCAGACCACATCTTGAGTACTGCTCTCAGTTCAACAAATCTCATTCTATAAGAAGCTGTAAAATGGTTGAGGGGGTTCAGAGAAAATTTACAACAAAATAAGAAGTCAAGAGAAACTGGATTATGCTTCTAGATTAAAAAGCTTGCAATTATACTCTGCAGGTTATAGACAAATTAGTGGAGATTTATGCTTCACATATAAATAGGCTTGGCAGTTTGCGATTTATATCGGTTTCCGTCGATTTACATCGAGATGGACAACTTGGTTAATTTCAATGGATAATGGAAATGAGTTTACCTCTTGCATCACTCGTATCACTATAATGCATTGATCGGCAGGTGATTTAAATTGCAAACTGCCATGCCTCTCTGTACTTCAGCTTGTGATCACCTATTCCATTAACACCTAATTTGTAATTGCTACATACCTGCATGATTTCCTGTGTCAGCTTCTGAGCTGTTAATTGAATTTGTAATCTTTTAATTAGACTGCAGATATAGCTACACAACCAAACAGCATGGGTCAAAAAAGGAAATGTGCAGATGAGTATTGCTCAGAATTCCCAGTACTAGAATTAAAAACTGTAAAAAAGACTGGTAATGGGGAAAGCGTTGATATTTTACAAAGCAAGATTTGTAAAACCAAAGTATCGGGTCAAGCAAACTGCATTTCTGAGCATCTTAACAGGAAGACACACCTGAGGCTAAAGCAAATTCAGGACATTATCTCGCAGCCCTCGATGGAATCCTTTATGGGGCACATGAGGCAGAAGAAAGAAGAAGCTGCCGACTTCTCACATGATCTGGTTTGGGCTTTATGTTCTGAAGCAACTTCGATGAACGCTGCCTGGGGTTCCAGCTATCTAATGTGTGTTCTAAGAAAATATGCACCTGCTGTGAGAACATGTCCAAAAAGACGACAGCTGGAGGAAAAATATATTCCAGAGGTCTTCATGCACCACAAATCAAAAATAAATGAGCTGCTATCTGGTGAGCAGTTCTCTATTGTTGTTGATGAAACACCTGAGTTGGCAGGTCTACCTGCGATTAATGTTCTGGGAGTTTTTTACTCATCTAAAAATAGAGCCATAAACTGTCTGATACTGAAGTCTACAGTTGTTATGCAGTGCAATGCGGGTGTAATCTCTAACTTACTCCATGACATGATGAGAGACTATTCCTTGTCTTGGTCAGACTGTATCTCAATAAACACTTATTCAGCAATGTACACGTAGAGAATGATTAAAGACCTTAGAGACATTTACCCCCATTTGCTGCACATACCGTGCATCGCACATTTATTACACATTGCTATCGACCATGCTCTTAAAACTGACAAATTTTGTGATGTTAATGAAATTGTGGTTCATTTTCCAGCTCTATTTAAAAGTGCAAATAAACAGAGGAGAGCATTTTTTAAAGTGTGTGCAAACAATGGTGTTCCACTATCCAGTACAAAACTCCCCCCCGGAGTTGTCCCTTGCTGGTGGTTTTCTTGGTTAGAAGCAATACAGTACATTCATGCGCATTGGGATAGTGTGTGTGACTTTTTAATTAATGAGGAGGTAGAGCATCAGTCTAAAAAAGGCTCCAAATTACAGAGATTTGTAACGGATGATTCTAGTCAAAGAGATCTTTACTGCAAGCTTACATTTTTGTGCAGTTTTCTTGGTAAAATTCATATGATACATGTCCAAATGGAAACAAAAGCACCTCTAATTCACAAAATTGACAGACTATTGAACTTTGATCTGAGCGTGGCAAGTGATGTAAAAAATTCACTAAAAGATGTTGATTTAAAGTCAATGGGATCTAAAAGCCAGTCTCTGTCTGCAGCAATGCATTCTTTCTCCAGAAATTCTCATTCAAAGCTAAGCGCAACACTGACATTAAATGTCCCTGAAGGCCTTTATGGTGCTGGTTCTTTGTTTGACAATTGCCGGATTTTTGACCCATTTGTTAAAAAACAGCTCTCTGCTGATGTATCAAAGTATAGTGCCATAATCAACACTTTTCATTGCCAAAAAGAAGACTTTGAGGAGGACTTTTATTTATATATGAAATTTGAAGTTCCCTCTAACCACACGATCGCTCCGATGGAGTACTGGAAGAGTGAGATGCTAAACCTTTCTGTACTGTCCAGTGTTGCATTGAGGGCACTGGCTATGCCCGTTACATCTACTGCCACAGGGCGCTCATTTAGTCTTACCAGAAAAGTGCAAGATAAACTTAGAATGCACCTTTCAGAGGAGAGACTAGGGCTGCTAAACAAATTGTACCACAACAAGGACATAACAGGAAGTTTTGATGCATTTAATGACACAGATATTAAAAAATTGCACAGCTGAACCCAGCACTGATTGCACTTTGGGGGGGGGGTGCATGTTGTATTTGTCTCTGTATAACTCTGTGTGTCTCCGTGTCTACTTATCTGTGTCACTGTATTGATTAATTATTACATGTTGCTTATTTGCAAGCAGTTTTTAACAATAAAGATTGATATTTATCGAAATAAAAATCAGAAAATAAACATCAATTTTAGCAGTCGAATTCTGTTAAAAATAAAAACGAAAACCGCCAAGCCTACATATAAAGCACTAAAAATAGTTATTTGAGTGCAACTATAGGTCTGACACTGAATAATACTACAGCCAATACAAGAATAATGGACAAACTTATGGGAGAATTTATAAAAACTACTAAAAGAAGCAAATAGGTGCGAGTTCTTTAAAGGGCATCAAGTCTATTGAACTTGTATACATTCTATGAACCTATGAACCTATCAAGGAAGATTCCCAGAAACAAACATATATTGTGTGGACTCTATAGTTAAATATACCAGTAGGTACTTGCCAAGTGTTAGCAAGGTAGATGTTAACCACAAATAGCTTCTCAGGGGCAATGCTTAGTGATATTCACAATATGCTGCCAAATATAATAAAACCATCAAAAGCAAAACCATTGGTATTAATTCATGCTGGCACAAACAATGTGAGAAAGCAGCAGGAAGAAGAAATTGCAAGAGAAATTAAAGCCCTAAACAAAACACTAGAAGAGAACAATTGTAAAACTATTTTTTCTGAGATGTTGGCAGTACCTATAGCAAGTATAGGAAGAAATAAAAAAAAAGGTAAGGCTGAACAACTGGCTAAAGAAATGGTGCCTGGAAAATAAAATTAAATGTATTAAAACATGGGAAACCTTTTATGGGAAAAGAGTGTTGTTCAGTCAGGATGTTCTGCACCTAAGCAGAAAAGGAAGTAGACTCCTGGGTACCATCCTTTATGGTAAAATAAATGCTAATAATTTAAACTGAAAAAAGAGGGAAGAAGGGGCAAGTATGGGGGCCTAGCAGGGAGTAAAACTATAAGTAAGTTAACAAAACAAAAACATGGACTCGACATACTATCTGTTAATGCGAGAAGCAGAAACATCCTTAAAAAAACAGAACTAGAATTAATAATGGAAGAAAAATATATCGACATAGCCGCAATCACCTAAACATGGTGGACAGAACGATCAGGCTGGAGCAGAAATGTCCAGGGATATAGGCTTTATCAAAATGATAGAACTGACAGAAAGGGAGGAGGCATTGCATTTTACATCCAGAAACCATATTGGAAGCAATATGTTAGTAAACCATACACCTACAGAAAAAAACTTGAATTTTTGTGGGCTGAAATTTCCAGAAACAGGGAAAAAGAATTAACGATATGGGTATGCTATCGGCTCCCTCATGCAAGTGGACAGAAACATTTAGACGTAACACATAATGTCTCATAACTAGTCCAACTTGGGGAAATATTATTGCTGGGAGATTTCATTCTCCGGGTATAAATTGGGATGATCTTGCATCAAACTTCAAAGAACAGTGTTTCATCAACATGCTGCTAAATAATGGGTTGCACCAGATGGTGGATGCACCTACCAAAAATAACATTCTGGATCTCGTCATCAAAGATAAAGTGGAGGGAATAACTGATGTCCTAATATTAGAACCTTTGGGTAATAATGACCACAACATGATCCAGTTCCAACTTATAGCTAATACAAAATAGATTAAGGGACATACTTTTGTTAAGAACTATAACAGAGCTGATTTTAAATCAGTCAACAGGTCACATAGAAATTGGGACTGGAGCCAAATTGTTTTATGTGATAACGGTGAGTCTATGACAGCACACTTATCACACAGAGTGAGGGAATAAGCACCCAACATCAAAAAGGCACACCGCACGACAGCAACTGTTGCAAATAGCGACGGTCCCTTACTAAACACTTAAATATTTTTATGCAGTGGGCAAGCCACTCACACCTCCCCATCATGGGGGGGGGAGCCCCCTGCAACCACCAATCTAAAGATTGCTAACTCCTGGGGGAGCGGACTTAGGAAAATGGCATAGAAAAAGGGAGAGGGAAAAAAACTCTCCTGCAGCCACACCCGAACCCAGTTCCACCTGCCTTAGTGGCAGTGGCTTTAGCCACTATGCCAAGTAGCAAGCTCAGCAGGGCTTGGCCAAACAAATCATTATATCTTGTTCCAACGAGTGAAGCTCAGTGCTACATTTGCTGTAACTTCATTAGTGCTCTTCTTTTTCACTCGCGCTCATTATGAGCGGTATTATTGAGTCACTCAATAATACTCACTCATATTACATGATACTGAGGCGAGGTTATAGTACATTAAGTGTGGAAGTATTCTGGTCAGCTATTAAGAATAAAATACTGGGGGGGTATGTAGCTTGGTCAAGCAAGTTGGTAGATGGGTTTTAGCTGAGCTCCTCATTGGCACAGCAACTAAATGGCAAAAAATCTGAATTTATTACTGCTGCAACAAAAAATGTTAACTAAGTGTAGTCATCAACTATTGCTACTCAAAGATCATAGAAAAAATAACATACACTGCAATTCTAGCAATCTACAGACCTATAAAAAGTGACGCCACCTCAAGAGACTCACACGACATCACAGGGTATGGTAGCAGTGTGAACTGCCAGCTCATGAAACTCTGATCAAAATGAACCACAATCTGAACTACCAGCGATGATAAAAAAAATCTTCAGGTGGAGATGAAAGCCATTTTTTCCAATACTATGACTCAGATTCTTCACATCCAGAACACAGTGAAAGGTCACATGGAGAACACAAATGCCCATGCAACACGAATAGAGGAAGCAGAAAAGTGTATTGAAGAACTCAAGGAAACAGTGGCTGAGTTTGGCAGAGATAGAAGAGAACTGCGTCTAGGAGGTTTAACTTACATGTTGTTAGGCTACCAGAGGGCATCAAGGGAAGCAACCCAGAGAATTTTATCCTTGCTTGCAGAGCAGCTGGGCTTGCCTTCCAAGGCAGTGTCATACCAAATCAAGAGGGGGCACAGAACAGGGCCGAAGCCCAAACCAGGAGAAAAGCTGAGGCATTTCCTAATTAAATACTTGCAATACCAGAACAAAGAGAACGTTTTAAGGGTTGCTAAATCACATGGTCCCATTAAAGTAAATGACAAATCGGAGATGGTGTTTCAAGACTTCAGCAAGGACCTGCAGAATAGAAGACAACAGTTTACTGGAATTAAGTTGACTCTGCACACGAAAGGTTGGGAATTTGCACACCTGTACCTATCTAAACTTCAGATCACAATACCAGGTCATACACCTAAAATTTTCTCGACAGCTTGGGATGCTGAGAAATATGTGAATGTGGAGGACAAGGCTGCAGAGAGCCAATCTGGGCCCAGACAGAATGCACCAGCAACCTGAGGTGAGAGTTGTTAAAGTTCTCCTTTTATTTTCCGTCAGTCCTGGGTAGGAAGCTGAAGTGCTATTTCTTTGTCTGAGTTCCTTGCTCCCTTTGTCCTTTATGTTGGATTACAAGATGGATAATTTCTTACTCCTACAAGAAGGTATGTGCTCTTACCTGGTCTGTCAATAGGAGGTTGGAACTTTACTTACTGAGCTCCAGGGAAGGAGAGTGAGATAATCCCTGCCGTATCTGAGTAAATAAGGCAGGGCAGCTGTTTGTAATGCATGGTATGACTTCCCCTGATATAAGTGGCCACCACAAAACTACTATTTTGTCCGTGGCTTTTATGGCCAGCTATTGACAAGGACTAGGTGATGGTCCCCTCTAGGTCTCTTCTTCCCCTAGGAAGAAGTTTTAATTCAACATTAGGGATAAACCTGTTGGGGAGAGAAGAACAAAGTGACAGTAAGTAAAGAATGGATATAATGCAAAAACCCCAAGAATATAAAGTTGTGGATTAATGGTCTTAAATAAAAGATATGAACTATCAAGAAAATGATCCAATGTTGTTATTCATGTCAGAATGAGATCTGCATGTTGTGTTGTTAAAATTTGGTGTCTTTTAAATGTGGTAACACTGACAGCACTGGTTAAACTCAAGGGCTTTCATTGAGTTATGAGTGGGGGTGGAAGATAATCAATGTCAAGCAGTGTGGTAAATTTCAATGTCAAATGCAGAGTGTGGGAGGCCCACCTTGTAAATTTCATTCAGCGTAGGTGGGTCTGCCATGCATTGTAAAGATTGAATTCAAAATGGAGGCAGGTTACATGTCAACAGGCACAGAAGTGTAAGATGGCAGTAAGAGTGTGACTGCTGCTAAAATTCAAAATGTCACATCTGTTATAGTCTAACAGTTGAGGTATCTTTTCTTGGCCCCCATAAATACTTGACAGTGATTTTGTTTCTTTCTTTTTCTTTTCTAATTCCATATTATCAGAGGAAGGTCATTCTCTCAGGGACTATTGGGAGAGAGGGGACATTGCCGGGTATGCCAGAGGAAGGATGTAAGATATTCACATCCACATGGAGAGATAACTCAGGAAACAGTGCCTTGTTACCAGTGCAAGATATGTGTTCTGGGTCTATGAAGCCTGTCAGCTAGGATAGTAGAGGATCGAGTAGCTCCGCAAAAGCAAAACGCAGTGGTGAGGTAAGGAGGATTCTAAAGTGATGCTTGTTGGGGGTATGATCTAAAACTTTTTCTGATTTATGTTTTTATTTACACACGGACATCTGGCATGACCAGTGCAGGGGGGGGGAGGAAGGTGTATGAGCAGACAGGGGGAGAAATTGATCTCGGGGTAGAGAGCTATCAGTATATACTGTACTCCTTTGGGACTTTAATAAGTTAAGTATAGGTGAAAGAGGTAGGTAGGGTGAATACAGTTTAAGAAGCAGTAATAAGATACAGTACCTTGTCTCCTAGGATTTGGGAGCCAACAACGTTAAACATTGTCTAATACTGTTTATTTGTGCCTGTTAATAAAGTAAAATATGGTGTCCAAGGCATCAAAACCCATTAAACAGAATAGGGTCATGGGATCTAGCAATAGGAAGCTTGATCCTGTGGAAGGAGGGGGTCCAATTGGTAGGCTGTTATTAATATTTTACATTGTCATGTTACATTGTATAAGGTGGGGAGAGGGTGGGTTGGGAAGAGGGGCTTGCTTACAAAGGGGTATTATAGTTAGTGCTTTTCATAATGACTATACTGTACTGTTCAGCAAATTCATGGTTTGAACATGTGTATTGGTTTATTTTCAATGTTTTAGAGGAACGAGTTGGGGAGGGGTGGGGGTTGTTCAGTTCAACTACATAATAAAAAAGGCAAAGCAATACTACAATTATTGTATTTTAGTACTGATCGTAAAAAAAATATCACAGACCTTATTCAGGTGGATGGACTGAACAGAAATGTTTGCTTCAAAACCAAAATGTATGACAATTTTAATATTACAACATTGAATGTTAATGGTCTTAAACATGTGGTAAAAAGAAAAAGGGCTGCAACTTGTATTAAAAAGCTAAAAACTGACGTTCTGTTGAGAGAGGAATCTCATATGTCCCCCAGTGAGGCAGAGTGCATGACAGCCTGGTGGAAAGGGACATGGCCTGGGGCACTGGAAAATTGTGGAAAAATCATGGCCAAATTGAGGGGATTTTTCAGATTTATTGAGGGGAAATTGCGGGGCCCTTGACATCGTAGTTGCGTAGTTTCCAGATATATAATATTTAGTACAACACCAAAAAAAATAAGACATAATGCAAAATAACCAAACTTTAATGAAAGCTATATATGGCAATCAATTACATAATTGAAAATAAAATCAGAATACCAATTTTCTAACAATGCCCAAACTTTTATTTAACAATATATCTAGACTATAAAGGCCAGCAATATAGATAATTAAAACATTTTAAATATCAATTTCCTACAAATTGCAGATACTGCAATTTTATTCTTACGACACTCATACGCACTCTTTTCAGTGCCACTCAGAAACCACTCTAAAAATCTCTATATAGTTTTATTGTACTTCAACATTAAAAGCAGTTTTACATTGTCCTTTGTTAAAGTCCGTCGGTTGTCCTTCAGCAGGTCTGAGTACACTGAAACTGTTCGTTCTACATCGGCTGTGCTCACTGGAAGCCAGATGTATTGCTTGGCAATGGCAGCGAGCTCTGGCAGTGCAACATGCTGAGCCTCCCACCATTCTGACAGGTTGAAGTCAGATGGAATTGTCTGGGCTACAGTCATGTATGCATGCCATTCCATGTTTGAGACCTTGAGCAGTCCAGGGATCAGTTCAGTGTAATCAGTTTTATTCTTCTCCACTGTTGGTAGCTGCTGGGGATCAAGACTCTTGCTGCTTCAAAATGTTCAAGGAGGTGGTGGCTTACAATGTTTGTCATTTTCTCACTGCTCTGCAGCATCAGAGTCTGAAAAAGAGTGGTACAAGCCTCACGTTCCTGTACTTGGCATCTGGATAACCATTCCACAGTCTGGGGCCTGTACTCCTGAGCACCAGCTGTTGTGCAAAAGTCTAAAAAGAAATGAACTGTTTGCAATTTTGAATAAATGTTGTGCCCATGTGGCTTGGAGTTGGACTGTAGCTCTTCGATGAGCCTAACCAACTCTACTGAATGTTCTGTGACAAATGTTGCTTGCGTCATCAACTCTGTTAATTTGTCCTTCAGCAGGTCCTTCAGCCTTTTGAGGGTCGCTGCACCAGATGTTTCACTTTGTAGAAATTCAGCAATGATGGGCATGTATTCAGCTAAATAGTCCACAGCACTGACCCACGAGCACCATCATGTCAGGACCGAATATACCGGCATCTTTGGAGTCACATTATCTTTCGACTCCATAAAAGACAGGAACTGGTGGTGGTGCATTGGGCTCTAATAAAACACCTTCTTAATAAGCGCTACCACGCTGTTCAGATCTTTGTAAGGTGTCTGCCCAGATTTCCAGAATAAGATTGAGAAGATGTGTCACATTAGGTCACATGCACAGCATTTGGTAGTACTCCAGAGAGAACTGGAACCAAATGCTTTGTGCATGTAACTTGTCACTGTCTGAAACAACTGCAAGTACTTTGTCGAGGTTCACAGAGTTGGCATTTAAAACTCTCAGCAGAGCCTGTGATATTGTTGAATGGGTTAACACACTGCAGGAACTCCACACCAATCAGAATGGGCTGTTTTCCAACTTTATTCAAAGGCTGAGCCAAAACTGCTAACACGCTGCGTCCACAGGAGTCTGTGGTTTCATCCAGAAGGATATAAATGTTGGCATCCTCCACTTCTTTCTTTATGTTAGCTTCATGTTGTGGGTGTAGTTCTTGCAGATACGTGCTGCGCAGTTGTGCTGGTCCAGGAAGTGTTCCTCCTTGTTTGGTGTATTTCTGAAGAAACTCTTGTAAAGCTGGAGCCTTTTCCAGAGGAATATCTGCTCGTGTCAGACATTGAATAAAGTCCAGCACAAACTCCTTTCGTTCCAATGAGGACGCCATTGCTCTGGCAAGACATGTTGTGAGAGCTTGTTGTCGCTGACGACTGGCAGCACCTGGAAGACACAAAAAACAATTTAGATAACATTTTTATGCAGTTTGCACATAGTCACTAGTCAAACATTCCACAACCAGCACGTAAAGGAAAACAAAATATTAAGCAGGTGGAACAGAACAGTTTGAGCCAGCCTGGTGGCACAGAGGGCCAAGGCATCTCATCTTACCTCAGGCCATGCCAGCAGCCCAGGTTCAGGAAGTCCTGATGTCGGGGGGGGGTAAGCAGGATTGCACATCCTGGCCAGCCCACTGATGCAGTGGTTGGATTTCTGCTTATGCCACCAGTGACCCAGATTCAGGAACAGACCCGGGGTGGAGGGCCGGCCAGAGGGAGAAGGATGGCGTGTTCAGAGGAATGCTGTCCTTCTCCGAGGGGAGGGAGGGGAAAGTGTCTGGTGCTTGATGGACCCTGGTAGAGGCTGGTAGTACTGCAGTGACAGATGCCTGAATGTTCAGGGGGGCAGGGCAGATGCTGGACATCATTGAACATCCATGCCCCCAGGAAAAGAAAAATACCAGCCCCAACATGATGGCTCGACCTGCTTCCTCCGCCTTACCACCAATGCCCCATGGGAGGTCCCACTCATGGTGGCTCTGACCTGGTGGGTAATCTAGGTCTTGTCTACAATGTCTGTTAGGGAGTGGAAGCCCTCAGCACCCCAGCCCAGGGGGGTAAGCCTGAGCATGGGGGTGGAGAATGGACAAGACTCTGGGTAGAGGGACAGCTAGTAGTAGGGGGTGTCCCGCAGTTCATCCCTCCACAAGCATGAGTGAGTGGGCTTGGGAAAACAGGAAAAAGCAATAAACGCAAAATTAATGAAGGCATAGAACAGTACTTTTACCGTTGTTTCTTTTCTTTATTTCTGCTTTCCGGTCCAGGTGTCTCTGTGACTTCATATGGATGTCAATGGTATGCTTCCGGAGAAAGTCGATCGTGTGGCAGCAAAATCGACAGAACAAGTGGCCTCCATCCTCATAAAGATCTTCTGGATACATCTTTACACGATCCTTGGCCTGGATACAATATGAAACATGGCGTGCTTTGGCTTCTTCCCGTGAGAACCATGGACGCTTTGCTTGTGGTGCGGACATGCTTAAGTAGCTCGACTGGAAATGTACAATGATGATTTTTCATGAGGACGAATTTTTAATGTTTGAATACTACTACATTTTTATGGATATATCTATGAAATTGTGTAATTGTATTGCTCTCCCTTTGTATTCAAATTAAATAAAAATATATATACACACACACACGAAAGCTGAGTATGTTGTTTTATTTAACACTTCCACAATAGGTACATACCTTCTATTCTACTCCAAGAAATCTGTCGTTGATGGTCAGGTCTGTCCCCACAGACTGGTATACATGTTGGAAAACAAATTCTTCTGGCCACTGCTGATGGATAGATAGAGGGAGGGAAGGGAGGGAAGTAGAGGCAAGACAAGAGGCACAGAACTGTTTGTTTTCCAACATGTGTACCAGTCTGTGGGGTCCGTCCCTACTATCAAAGATGGCCCACATGAAAAAATTGTTCTGGGCCAGCCTGCATGTCCGCCCAATGCCCACCATCACCGGAGGCCAGAACAATTTTTTTTCTGCATGTGGGCCAGTCCGCCAGGCTCGACCCTCCACAGACCATCAACAACAAGCGACTGGAGATTGGCACGGACCTGGCGGACTGGTACACATGCAGAAAAAAATTATTCTGGGCCAGCCTGCGCGCCCGCCCCATGCCCACCATCACCCGAGGCCAGAACTTTTTTTTTCTGCATGTGGGCAGTCCGCCAGGCCTGTACCTCCACCGACCATCAACAACAAGCGGATCGAGCTACATAGATCTGGCGGATTGGTACACATGCAGAAAAATTATTCTGGGCCAGCCTGCTCGTCCGCCCCATGCCCACCATCACCTGAGGCCAGAACAATTTTTTTTCTGCATGTGGGCCAGTCCGCCAGGCTCGACTCTCCACAGACCATCAACAACAAGTTTACTGGAGATTGTCGACCTGCGCGGACTGGCACAATGCAGAAAAATTATTCTGGGCGCAGCCTGCGGCCCCCCCCATGCCCACCATCACCCGAGGCCAGAACTTTTTTTCTGCATGTGGGCCAGTCCACCAGGCCCGTACCTCCCCCCGACCATCAACAACAAGCGACTGAGCTAGGCACAGATCTGGCGGACTGGTACACATGCAGAAAAAAAATATTCTTGGCCAGCCTGCTCGTCCGCCCCATGCCCACCATCACCCGAGGCCAGAACATTTTTTTTTCTGCATGTGGGCCAGTCCGCCAGGCCCGACCCTCCACCGAGCATCAACAACAAGCGACTGGAGCTTGGCACAGACCTGGCGGACTGGTACACATGCAGAAAAAAATTATTCTGGGCCAGCCTGCTCGTCCGCCCCATGCTCACCATCACCCGAGGCCAGAACATTTTTTACTGCATGTGGGCCAGTCCGCCAGGCCCGCACTTCCACCGACCATCAACAACAAGCGACTGGAGCTTGGCACGACCTGGTGGACTGGTACACATGCAGAAAAAATTATTCTGGGCCAGCCTGCTCGTCCGCCCCATGCCCACCATCACCCGAGGCCAGAACAATTTTTTTCTGCATGTGGGCCAGTCCGCCAGGCTCGACCCTCCACACGACCATCAACAACAAGCGACTGGAGCTTAGCACGGGACTCTGGCGGACTGGTACACATACAGAAAATTATTCTGGGCCAGCCTGCTCGTCCGCCTCCATGCCCACCATCACCCGAGGCCAGAACATTTTTTTTCTGCATGTGGGCCAGTCCTCCAGGCCCGCATCTCCACCGACCATCAACAACAAGCGACTTGAGCTTGACGGACCTGGCGGATCGTTACACATGCAGAAAAATTATTCTGGGCCAGCCTGCTCGTCCGCCCCATGCCCACCATCACCCGAGGCCAGAACATTTTTTTTCTGCATGTGGGCCAGTCCGCCAGGCCCGACCCTCCACCGAGCATCAACAACAAGCGACTGGAGCTTGGAACAGACCTGGCGGACTGGTACACATGCAGAAAAAAATTATTCTGGGCCAGCCTGCTCGTCCACCCCATGCTCACCATCACCCGAGGCCAGAACATTTTTTTTACTGCATGTGGGCCAGTCCGCCAGGCCCGTACCTCCACCGACCATCAACAACAAGCGACTGGAGCTTGGCACGGACCTGGTGGACTGGTACACATGCAGAAAAAAATTATTCTGGGCCAGCCTGCTCGTCCGCCCCATGCCCACCATCACCCGAGGCCAGAACATATTTTTTTCTGCATGTGGGCCAGTCTGCCAGGCCCGCACCTCCACCGCACCATCAACAACAACAGCTACTGAGCTATAATAGACCTGGCGATCGGTACATGCAGAAAAAATTATTCTGGCCAGCCTGCCTGTCCGCCTCCCATGCCCACCATCACCCGAGGCCAGAACAATTTTTTTTTTCTGCATGTGGGCCAGTCTGCCAGGCTTGGCCCTTCACCGACCATCAACAACAAGCGACTGGAGCTTGGCACGGACCTGGCGGACTGTTACACATACAGAAAAAAATTATTCTGGGCCAGCCTGCTCATCCGCCCCATGCCCACCATCACCCGAGGCCAGAACATTTTTTTTTCTGCATGTGGGCCAGTCCTCCAGGCCCGTACCTCCACCGACCATCAACAACAAGCGACTGGAGCTTGGTACTGGACCTGGAGGACTGGTACACATGCAGAAAAATTATTCTGGGCCAGCCTGCTCGTCTGGCCCCATGCCCACCATCACCCGGGAGGCCAGGAACATTTTTTTTCTGCATGTGGGCCAGTCCGCCATTCCGTACCTCCACCGACCATCAAAAACAAGCGACTGGAGCTTGGCACGGACCTGGCGGACTGTTACACATGCAGAATAAAATTATTCTGGGCCAGCCTGCTCGTCCGCCCCATGCCCACCATCACCCGAGGCCAGAACATTTTTTTTTCTGCATGTGGGCCAGTCCGCCTGGCCCGTACCTCCACCGACCATCAACAACAAGTGACTGGAGCTTGGCATGGACCTGGCAGACTGGTACACATGCGGAAAAAAATTATTCTGGGCCAGCCTGCTCGTCCGTCCCATGCCCACCATCACCCGAGGCCAGAACATTTTTTTTCTGCATGTGGGCCAGTCCGCCATTCCCGCACTTCCACCAACCATCAACAACAAGCGACTGAGCTTGCACGGACCTGGTGGACTGGTACACATGCAGAAAAAAATTGTTCTGGGCCAGCCTGCTTGTCCGCCCCATGCCAACCATCACCCGAGGCCAGAACAATTTTTTTTTTCTGCATGTGGGCCAGTCTGCCAGGCCCGACCCTCCACCGAGCATCAACAACAAGCTACTGGAGCTTGGCACAGACCTGGCGGACTGGTACACATGCAGAAAAAAATTGTTCTGGGCCAGCCTGCTCGTCCGCCCCATGCCCACCATCACCCGAGGCCAGAACATTTTTTTTTCTGCATGTGGGCCAGTCCTCCAGGCCCGTACCTCCACCGACCATCAACAACAAGCGACTGGAGCTTGGCACGGACCTGGAGGACTGGTACACATGCAGAAAAAAATTATTCTGGGCCAGCCTGCTCGTCCGTCCCATGCCCACCATCACCCGAGGCCAGAACATTTTTTTTTCTGCATGTGGGCCAGTCCGCCATTCCCGTACCTCCACCGACCATCAAAAACAAGCGACTGGAGCTTGGCACGGACCTGGCGGACTGTTACACATGCAGAAAAAATTATTCTGGGCCAGCCTGCTCGTCCGCCCATGCCCACCATCACCCGAGGCCAGAATATTTTTTTTGCAGTGGGCAGTCCGCCTGGCCCGCACTTCCACCGACCATCAACAACAAGTGACTGGAGCTTGGCACGGACCTGGCAGACTGGTACACATGCGGAAAAAAATTATTCTGGGCCAGCCTGCTCGTCCGTCCCATGCCCACCATCACCCGAGGCCAGAACATTTTTTTTTCTGCATGTGGGCCAGTCCGCCATTCCCGTACCTCCACCAACCATCAACAACAAGCGACTGGAGCTTGGCACGGACCTGGTGGACTGGTACACATGCAGAAAAAAATTGTTCTGGGCCAGCCTGCTTGTCCGCCCCATGCCCACCATCACCCGAGGCCAGAACAATTTTTTTTTCTTCTGCATGTGGGCCAGTCTGCCAGGCCCGACCCTCCACCGAGCATCAACAACAAGCTACTGGAGCTTGGCACAGACCTGGCGGACTGGTACACATGCAGAAAAAAATTGTTCTGGGCCAGCCTGCTCGTCCGCCCCATGCCCACCATCACCCGATGCCAGAACAATTTTTTTTTCTGCTTGTGGGCCAGTCCACCAGGCCCGACCCTCCACCGACCATCAACAACAAGCGACTGGAGCTTGGCATGGACCTGGCGGACTGGTACACATGCAGAAAAAATTGTTCTGGGCCAGCCTGCTCGTCCGCCCTATGCCCACCATCACCAGAGGCGAGACTGGCGGATCTAACAGGCTTGCACAGAACAATTTTGGCAGGTTGGATCAGCAAGGGTTGCCCAGATTGACAAATATGTTTAAACAAACAGCACTTCAGAACAGCAGAAATATACACTTTGCTTGCCAACAATGCCAGCATGTGCCTCCCTCATCTTCATCCATCCCAAACTAGCCAGCAGTAAAACTTACCTTAGATGCGGGTTGGCAATTTGGGAACCAGGGAAAGCCTTCTGTCCTCACTCCTTCAGATGGCAGAATGCAGGCAGCAAATATCAACACAGGCAAGCAGGGAGAGCAAGCAGAGAGGTCACAATTTATTTATTTATTTCAAAGTTCTTCCACTGGTAAGTGTGGACCTGAAGTGCAAATGCACCTCCTTTAGCTCTTGATGCTCCTGTGGTGTTCTCGTGCTCCGGGGGTTAATTAATGCTCCTGGCTGCAGCTTCTTGTTCCTCTCTGGTCGCAGGTCGCAGTTCTCTAGTCGGAGGGTCGCGGGTCGTGGGTCGCGGGTCATGGATAGGAGGTCGGAGGTCGGAGATCGCAGGTCGCTCTCACCATGCCGGTCTCATTCTTTAGTTCAGTGCTCAAGTCACTGGCTAGCTCCCGACAAGCAGGGTTACCTCCCCCCCCACTGCATTTAAGAGGCTTAGGCGGACCTGAGTGGGGGCATAAGGCAGAAAAAGCGCGTGAAACAGCGCAACTGTGCTTTAAGCACCAGGAAGCCCGCAACTGGATGTTCAAGCATTCCGCCCCTATTATGACGTCATGGGGGGGCGGAATAGCGTTACTGGTGGGGGATGCAGCAAGCACTGGATGGCAGCACAATGTGGCGAAACTAAGAGCCACAGAATTTAGTGAGATGCAGAGTGAGATGCAGACCCACCAGCCACCTCCAAGAGCAGGCAATATTGCAGTGGAGTCATGGAGGGAGCACATAATCGTGGAAAATGCGCTGAATTCGCGCCCGCGATTTTCCAGTGCCCCTGGACATGGCTCACTGCAAATTTTACATCTAGGGCAAGAGGGGTGGCTACTTGGCTCCACCCAGGTTTCCCAGGGCTGATCACCAGATCAGACCATAATCAGAGTAGGTATGTATGAGCTGAGGTTCAACTTAATGATAGTAGTATCATATCACTGGGAGTGATTTATGGCCCCAATGTGGAGGACAGTAGCTTTTTTCCCTGATTGGCATTAGAAATGGTGAATTACTGATGGCCACTGGATTCTGGGTGGGGATAGGTTGCTTGATAGATTTAACCCACAGATCAGTGCAGAAATCAAAAAATGCAAACGGTCTGCGGGAACTAATGAAGACACATGCTTTAATGGATGTGTGGCCTCACTGCAACCCTACAGGCCGAGAACATTGTTTATTTTCTCATGCTCATAAGTCATATGCATATATTGATAACTTGTTAGCCTGCTATTACCTATCATCCAGCCATAGAGTCTGACCATTCCCCACTTCATGCCAGTCTGGGTATAGGCACTGTTCAACACCACAGTAGGCCATGGGAAATGGATCCAGTACCTTTAAAAGACCAAAACTGTTGTGAATCTACAGGGCATGGCAATCTCTGAATTCCTGCAGCGTAACAAAAGGAATGATAAGTTCCACACCACTTGGTGTAATGTTCAAAAATCTTATATAAGGGGACAAACAATTGAAAATGCTAAGGACAAAAGTAGGGGGGATGCTCAGGAACTAGAACTGTTAGAGAAAAAAAATAACTGAAATAGAGAAAATGCATATGTCCAATGCCACTCCCCACCTATACTATCCTCTACAAAAAACAAAATGGAAATTTAACCATTAGGTAGTGCAGCTATGGAGAGGGCTATTCTTTTGGGAAATGCGGGTCAATGCATCAAAGGAGACGGGGTGTGTGTGTGCAGAATTAGTAGTATAGCAGCTTAAACAAAAAGCTCGCCAAAACAATGTTTCCCAGGTCTAACACCTGGTTAAGGGGAAGGTCACTAGTCAAGAAGAGATAGGTGATGCCTTTAATATGTTCTACTAAGATTTGTATATTTCAGAATCTTCACCTAAGGCTGAGGAGTATCAATCTTTCTTTCAAAAGACCCCAGTTACCCAGATTCAGCATTCACAGCTGCAGGAACTAGAAATACTACCTACTAAAAATGAGTGTAAAAGTTGTACAAACACTAAGGGTGGAAAGGCTTCCCAGCCAGATGGAATACCAATAGACTTTATTAAACATTATATTGAGAAACTGATTGATCTACCATTCAAGATGGTGGATGAAAGCTTTAATAAAGGAGAGCTGCCAACGTCAGCCAGGGTTGCCAATATAATAGTTCTTTCTAAGCCGGGTAAAGATCCCACTATATGTTCCTCATATTGCCCTATTTCACTATTAACAGCTGACTACAAAATCATAGCCAGAATTATTGCAGCAAGTCTGGAACAGTGCCTCAAACACTGTGTAAACCCTGACCAGATGGAATTTGTAAAAGGTAGGCAGAGTAAGCACAGCATCAGATATGCCCTGAATATAATACACAGATTGTCTAGGAATCCAGAAAAACATGGTGCAGTGGTTATAACCCTGGGGTCTGAAAAGACTTTGGATAGGGTTGAATGGGGCTATCTGCTTGAGACCTTGTGACAATTCAGCTTACAAGAACAGATGCTTCAGTGGATCTCCACTGTCTAGGCTGCACCCTCAGCCAAAATCCAGGTAAATGGTGGGCTAACAAGACCTTTCAATCTTTCCAGGGGCACCAAGCAGGGTTTTCCCCTCTTACCACTCTTACATGTACTCTCACATGAATCCTTGGAAGGGTCCATAAGAAAGCACTAGTTTATAGAGAAGGGAATATGGGGGGTATAAAGCACAAGCTGTCCCTATTTGAGGATTACCTGCTGTTATACCTTGTTGTCCCCCATCCTCCCACCAGATCAATATGTCACAGACAGAACTGCTCATGGAATACCGCACGATCATATAGCACGATGTGGTAGTGCAACAGGGTACAAAATCCCACAAGACAGCTATGCTGCACGTGGTTTTGTACCCTATCATGCATGGATGGGGTGGAGGAGTGACACAGAGGTCAAGATCTCTGTTGGGGAGGTTGTCTACTGAGCTGCTGCCATGGCTCAGTGGGATGAGCCGCGGCAGTGCATGTTCGCTATGCATCTGCGGACTGGGGCTCGAATCCCGGTCCCAGACTTTTGTGAAACTGCATTGTGCATTTTTCTTTTTTTCTCCCCATCCGTGTTTCCCCTTGTCCCCACGTTGACCCCCCAGAGTTGATTATATAAGTGGGGGGGTTGGGGCATTGGCCTCTGTAACGGGGGTGCATGTGGTGTAGCCTCCCTGCAGAAAATAAAGAGGCCACTGCAGTGTTTCTCTGAACTGGGTTTTGGCATTTTGTTGCAGCAGCAGCAATGTATCTGCCATATTTACAGTGTGGTACATTACTGCTCTGTTTTTCTATGTGACATGATGACCTCATGCCCCCCCCATCCTCACCTCCTGACAGTTCCCAGATTTTCTACACTCTCCCCTGATCCTTCTGTTTGTCACCGCCATGTCCTCTCCTATGTTATCCCTCCCTCTATCCCACTCTTCCCCCAATACCACTCCACTCCCCTCCCTTCAACCATTGGCCCGACAATGTGTCCTTGCTGACTGCTCTGTTTTTGCCCCTTCTCCTTCTCTCAACTCTGTTACTTGACAAAACCAATAGTCTGACTGCTCAGACATTGCTGCATCACACTATTGGTGCACCAACCTGTAATTCATATTATAATGTATGGTAGATCGCTGTTATGGCCCAAAAATCATCTTTTTACAGCGTTGTTACACTATCGATGTGACGTCACACTCTTGTTATACTATCGACGATGCATCACATTGATAGTGTAACAGATTCAAATCACCACGCGATGCTGTTGCCATGGCCCCCATAACAGCCGAACATGCCTATGTTTAAAAAGTTTATCAGGTAACTGGCAAGAGAGTCACAGAGCTCTGTCAGAATGCTGCCATGTGGTCAGAAGCTGCACCTGAAGTAGAGGTGGAGGTGGTAGTAGTAGATTATTGTTTCCAACACTGGCATCATTTTTCTGTTTCTCCGTTGACCATACACTATAAAAGACAATGTATGGTCAGCGGTGTGCAACAACACTGTTTGCCTTCTCATGGTTCCCTTGGCAACCCTGTAAATCTTTTGAGCTTCGCTCTTGAGGTTTAACATAGTTGCCAAGAGAACCACTCGAAGGCAAACATAGCATTGTTACACACTGCTGCCCATACATTATCCTCCATATAAACTTGTATTTTCTACCTGTAACCCATGTTACCTGTATCCCAGTACACATTCCTGCTGTTACCTTTCTTCATTATTTATCAGTTTGCACTGGGATTGGAACCCCATGCTCTTTTGACAATGTCTCCTCAATGATGACTCAAGAGTCACTTAATGTTCTCATTGTCTGTGCCCTCTATTATTATTTGTACCCACTGTATCCACAAAGGTACACAATGCCAACTGTTACCCAAATGTGTATACATTAGTTTACCACATAATTATGCCTTGTGATTCAGGATCCCATTGTTTGTACTAGTTTATTGTACTTTGTCTGTATTCTAACCTATTGTATGCTCAGACATGGAACCTTTACAAATGAGTCTCTGAATCAAAGGTATTTGTAATTCTGAGAAATAAATAAAATAAAAAAAATAAATAAATACCTGGCATGTTCACAGGTAAGTTTGCCAGCCCTACATGATATGCTGGAGGAATATGGCAAAATCTCAGACCACAAAATCAACTGGTCTAAAAGTGAAATTCTACCTGTAGGAAAGCTGCTGAGGGAGGGTTTGGCTGGTAATGTTATGGGTTGCTAGAGGTCCCACGCATTAAATACCTCAGAGTAAAAATTTCTACCTGGCTCTCCCAGCTTTACAGGTTAAAATTACCCCACCTTACTAGCTAACATCAAACATGACTGTGACAGGTGGAACCTATTGCAATTATCTGTTATAGGCCACATTAATAAATACCTGGCATGTTCACAGGTAAGCTTGCCAGCCCTGCATGATATGCTGGAGGAATATGGCAAAATCTCAGACCACAAAATCAACTGGGAGGGGCCGATGGTTGAAGGGAGGGAAGTGGAGTGGTATGGGGGGAGAGTGGGATAGAGGGAGGGAGCACAGAGGACATGGCGGTGACAGAGAGAAGGATCAAGGGGGAGTGTAGAAAATCTGGGAACTGTCAGGAGGTGAGGATGGGGGGGCATGAGGTCATCATGTCACATTGAAAAACAGAACAGCAATGTACCACACTGTAAATATGGCAGATACATTGCTGCTGCTGCAACAAAATCTGGGAGATCAGAGGGCTGTGGGTTTGGCTTCGGCCAGATGATAATCTCCACAATACTGTCCTTTACAACAGCCATATACCTCTCTCTATTGCCTGTACCAAAGGACCCCAAATCTTATGAAACAATGTGCCATGGCCATTTGGTGTAATTGTATTCTTTCTAGTTTTAGACACATCCCAATATTTTAGGCTCAGTGAGCAATAGTGGAAGGTTTGGGGTGATCCAATGCTGTTCAATATTTTTTGAAGCATTAATTAATGCTATGGATCATAAAAGAGAGGCACTGCCCAACCTGCTGTGCTCTTCGTGTGCTCCTAGAGTAGTTCCAAAGGGGACATTTGGAGTTTAACCTTGTTTTATAATGCCATTCATGGCATTCTAGAAGGTGTTGATTTGGGCAGGTGTCATATGAAGAAACGTGCCCTCCCAGTTGTTACATTTAGGCCATACCTTTGATTTTTTGGGATCTCTAGCATGGGCTCTAATAGTTGTGTATTATGTCCAACACATAAAAGTTAGCTGAATCTGTTGCAATTTGTTACTTCTGGATGGTACAATTTACCAGATGGATAACTTCAATCCTCCAGATTGAATCATTCATGGGTGTCCTCCTCCCATTTCTGACATATTTGCTTGACAGGGGCAGTGTCCAAATCCTGTAATAGGTTATAGTATATTGAGAGGGGTTTCTGTAATGATTGGGGAGAATACAACGCCTCCTCAAAGGGAGATTTGGGATTAACTGTCCCCCCAGTCAATGGACCATCTATGTAGGTCATCTCTTAACATGTGTCTGACCTTCCCGGGTTCAGTTCCTACATCTGTCACTTGGGTTAATATCCCAGTACTGACACTGTAGTACAGCATGGGAGGGGTGCTGCACTTCTGAGGTGCCGTCTTTCAGATGAGATGTTAAACTGAGGTCCCATCTGCCTGGATTGGTGGTAGTTCAGGTGGATGTTAAAGATCCCATGGCACTTATCGAAAAGAGTAGGGGAATTTTGTATTAAATCATAACAAAATATAAACAGATCAGTACTATGTCATACAAAAGCAGTGAAAGAAAAACAAACATAAATAAGTATTAATTCATACATATAAGGAAATCATTATAAACAATACACACTATTTTGAATTAGCCCCCCACCCTCTCTAAGAGCCAGGAATTTTCATTTAAATTCAACAAATCATTACAAAGTTGTACAAATCAGTATTATATTATACATAATCAAAAAAAAAAAAAAGAACAGAAACTAAAAGAAACAGAAATTAGTATTAATTCATACAATACTCTAAACATAAGAGAACCAGTACAAACCCACCCCTCCCTCCCCATCCATAAAAGATGATGAATTTTGTATTATGTTTTAACTCTTAACAGAGTATGAAACCGATCCTTCTTATGTTACTCAAATCAGACAGAAAGAAAAAATAGAAAAAATTAAACATAAATGAGAAATGTCTCATACTAATCCTAAAACATAAGAAAATACAGATCATGTCAATAACTTTGAGAAGGAAAGAAAGAAGAATCCCCCCCAATAACCTGCCATGAAGATAGGAAAAAATTCCCATTCAAACCATCATCAGGAGCATTTATCTGGGGATCAGTAATATACTATAGACAAACCAAAAAAGAAAAAAAATAGGAAAGGCAATAAAAACATAACCAAATATTGCCATACACAAACAACTCATATCGACCATAAATTCCCTTACAAGACCGCCAAATCTAATAACATAATTGTTATAATAATAAATGATAACCAGATTAAAGCAACCCCTTGGTAAAGGACTGAATTTTATAAAAAAATCTAAATTTACCCACCATGTTTGGAATTCCATTTTATCTGTCCTTCTTGATTCTTTCCCTTTCCATTGCCTTAGATCAGTACTAAACATCACAAACAATTCTTGACTTGATATTTGTTGTTGTTGTAATGCTAGTCGACAACGGGTAATCCATAACCAGTAAACTAAATAAGCACATAATACACGTAAAGTACTGTCATTTAAAACAGGATTAGTCACTGGTATAATGCCAAAAAACAGAAGAGATGGATCAGGAGGTATAGACAAGCCTTTTTTCCATCTATTTTTTACCATGTCCCAAAATTGAATAGCATAAGGGCACTGATAATATAAATGATTTATTGTTTCAATTATTTCAAAACAGCCTTCCCTAGGACAGTATCTGTCAGTAATGGGCTTGTGCTTATGATTACCCCTGACATTAATCTTAGAATGAAGTCCTAACCAGACAGTATCCCATATATGTTCTGGAATTCTCTTATCTTTAATATACTGGGTAATATAAGTTTGATCTATTTGTGTAAAACCTGAAAAAGAATGTTCTATAAAATGAATGGACAAAGCCTCCTCATATAACAACCATCTTGGTAAATGGACTGTTTTAAAACTAATTCCCCATTTTATAATGTTATCAAAAACACCAATCCAGCGTTTAACCTAACGAGGATTTTGTTTATTGTTATGTTGAAAACAGTTTTCTTTCCATTCTAATAACATCCCCTGCACCAAATTCATACTCTTTACACCCCATCCTCTGGTCAAACCTTTCATAAGGGGAAGCAAATTAGAATAAAGAAAAATAGTAAAAAAAAAATAATAATAAAGGATTTAACATATTCATGCCCCCTTCCCTATTTCTAAATATAGAATATTCCTTTTTACAGGGTTCAATCTACTACCCCAAAAGCATGACAAAAAAAAAACAGCCCATCAAAGATACCTCAAACTGCTGCGGGATGTAAAATACTGAACTTATATACAAAAAAACAGGAATCGGTATAGAATGTATTAAATAAACTCTCTTTTTTTTGACAGTTTCTAATGATTCCAGTTACCTACCAGTTCCTTCCCTTTACAGAGTGTCTTTTCCCAATTATAACTAGCCATATCTTCTCCCCCATAATAGATACCCAAAATTTTTATAGGTTCAACTGCTACCGGGATATCCCCTATAACCTCCTGGGTGGTATCTATCCCTTGTAAATTTAAACATTTAGATTTTGCTATATTCAAATGTGCTCCCGTAACTATGCCCACCCCTTGCAGTAAGCAATTTGCTCTCTCAAAGGACTTTTTATCTTTTATTATGAGACACAAATCATCTGCATAGGCAAGAATTTTGTTTTCTAACATAAACCCTCCTGCTAAACCAAAAATCAAAGGGGAACGTTGTAAAATTCTCAGAACCGGGTCTATCACAAACACATAGAGAAGTGAGCTCGGGGGACAACCCTGTTGAACCCCACACTTTATACTACATTTTGAGCCTTTATAGCCATTTTCATAAGGGCATACATAAGCCAAATCATAACATAACTTGATTCAAATTATAAATTTATCTGGTAAACCATATGCCGCCAAACAATGCCACAAAAAAGAGTGTGAAACACTGTCGAAAGCTTTTGCCTGATCTAAGCTGACCAGAAAGCCCACATCATGCTGCCCCCTAGTGTTTTCTATCAATTCTCTAAGGAGAAGCAATATATCTGTAATCTTCCTACCCGGCACTGAACTATATTGCATTGGGCTAATGAGCTGCTCCATTATACAGGCCAATCTATTTCCCAGTAATTTGGCAAACAGTTTAAAATCTGTATTCAACAACGAAATCGGCCTCCAATTATTTATTTCTGCCAGGTCTGATTTGAAAAGAAAAATCATAAGTCCTTCATACATGGAAGTGGGCAAAAAAAACTTCTTCAAGAAAAAAATTATAAACTGCCTATAGTTCTACTGGAATAACCTCCCATAAAAATTTATAAATTTCCCCTGGCAAGTCATCTGAACCTGGTGAAATACCGTTTGAAAGGCTTTGAATGGCTCTAGCCATTTCCGTACCTGTAAAAGGGTCTATCAGCCACCGTGCATTGTTCAAGGCTACTTTCGGGACTTCGACTGCTTGTAACAACTGATGTGTATAGTTAGATTCAGCTACTAGTTCCCCAAATAAGCTATCTATATGGGATTCTATCAAAATAAAAATAAAATTAGTATTATTATTATGATTATTCTAATATCTCCATTATTGCCTGATTGCTCGTAGCTAAAGTCCCTTTAGTGGAAAGTAAACTTAAAAATTGTTTTTTTTTTCCCTCCTCTTTTGACTGCTTATAAAGCGGTTAATATCCACCGCCTTCCCTTGTGTCCCATAAGCTTGTTCTCTTTGCAAGGATTTAAGCCTGTCATATTGGAAATTCCTCATTTCGTTTTTTATCCTGTCAGTCTCCTCATTTAATTCAATTCCTTCCGTGCATTGTCTGGAAAGTAACTGACCCAGTTCTCCCCTTAATTGTAAATAATGTTTATAAGAAGTTGCAGCCACCTCTTTCCCTTATCGTTTCAAAAAAGTAATCATTATTTCTTTTAAATCCGTCCACCAATCCTCTATATTATCATAGAGAAAAAGCGTCGAAGCTTTATCAACAAGTAAAGTCTTTAGACAATTTAATATAGTTTGGTCTTCTAACAGGGAGCAATTTAGCAACCAAAAACCTTTGCCTGTCAACCTAGGAGGAGGGGTAACTATATGAACACCTATAAGAATATGATCCGATGTTTCCATTGGTATAGCAAATGTCCAAGCCACCGGGAGTACATGTTTAACAAAAAATGAAATCTATACGCGAAGATAAGTGGCCCTTAAAAAAGGTAGAAGGCACCCCATTTTTCCCTCCCTCATAAATGTCTTTTAACCCTGCACAATGAATTATCTGTTTTAGAAAAGTTTTGTCACAATACTGTTTAGTATTCTGTTTATTTAATTGAAAATTAATGTTAAAGTCGCCCCCCCCAAAAAAATTTGCCTACTAGTATGTAGGTAAGGTTGTACTTTTTTCAGCAGTTCAATATGTAAAGCTTTCATCTGGGGTCCATAAATATTTATAAGTCTACACAGAAATGAATTAATCTGGACATCTATCATGAAAGCCTGCCCTGGTTCTATATCTACTAAATGTAGTACTTCAATATCAGGAGAACAAAAACAAAAACCCAGTCCAGAACAAAGATCTTCCCCCATTGACCAGAAAGACTTGCCCCAACACCAATCTTTTTGTGCCTGGGTTATGTCTGATATGGTATGCAGTGTAACATCCTGCAAAAAAAAGACATCAACATCTAATTGCTGTAAAATACTAAAAGTTGTGAGCCGCTTATAATCAGATTTAATACTATTTACATTGATACTTGCTATTTTCAGCTGATGTTGCTCAAGGAGGAGGTTTAAATACCTTTGTGCTTGATCTTGTTATTCTTTTCCCCATATCTTCTCTTTTTTGTTTCCCCTGGTGCCCTGTGTCCACAAGAAGTGGAACACTTTGTAACACTGGTGATGCCTCCCCTTCTAAGGGTGTTTCCATAGCAACTTGGTCTCCCCATGTTGGAAGAACTGAGTACCTGTTTGAAAGTGGCAAAGGGGATAAAGGAACAGATATAGTCACTATCACTGGAGTTGGTTCCACCTGCCTAGAAGGCTGGAGTGGGGGGGGTCTACATCTGTAGACATTCTACGACTATGCAAAACGGGTAGAGCTTTTGGATCTAAAGACTGTTGTTCCTTATCTGGGTGTAGTTTTTCATTATTTCTGTTCTGTAAGACCCCCTCCCAATCTATCTCTACATCAGTTTTATGCAAGGGGGCCCCCAGGATCCTACATGTTGTCCTTTTTGGTTCCTATCCTCCATTCCCCTACCAGTAGGGTTACCACGACCCCGACCTCAATGTCTGGGAGGAAATGGTGGAACCTCATCCGAACTGGAAGGATTCCTATCCTTACGCCTAGCCTGAGAAAGAAAAAAATCATGTTCTGAAACATCTTCTGAGTTATGTGCCGCCCAAGGACATTCTGAAAATGCATGATCCTCTTCCCCACATAAATTACAAATTGGAGGGGCTGTACATTGCATTGCAGAATGCCCCAAAATTCCACACTGAAAACACTTCACACTATCACAATCAGTGCTCAGGTGGGACAAGGAATCACACCTATAACAACTCCTGGGCTTGCCTGGATAAAACAATATACCCCATCATGTCCCAAAAAAAATGAACTCAGTAAATGCTGAATTCCTTCCTCAGTTTGCTTAAGCTGTATTCTGAAATTCCACCCACTGGTCCAAAACTCATTATCATCCATGATGGGCATGGGGTGCTCAGAGATTGTGCATCGCTTTTCCAACCAGAAAACAATGTTTGTCACATCCACACCTTTGTTCCAGAAAATAACTGTTATTGTTTTAATTGTGGGCTTGGTAATAGGAATGGCAATAAATTCAGTCCAACAGTCAGTATTCTTAACTTCATAATAAAGTTTCCAAAATTTGTCCAAAACATTAATAGAACAGAAGCTAATGTCATATACCCGATCACTTGGTGCATGGATAAATGCATACATTTTTGATGGAGAAAAAAACATTGAATCTTTTATTAGAGTCTTTCCTACCCATAGTCTATCCGGGGGGAATAGGTGCTAGCCCCTTATATCTGAGTCTTACTAGAAAACGGTGTTTGGCTGCTTCAGCTGGTTTATGAAACAACCCAGCATAGGAGACCAGCCTACGATCCTCAGAAGGAGGAATAACACACTGAGAAGGTGGAGAAGCAGGCTGAATTAAATAAGAAGCAGGTTCTTGTATCAAATGTGTGGGTGGATTCGTAGGTGGCCCCTGCATGAAAATTCAAGATTCTCTCTTACCTCTTCTGGCAGAGTTACATAGGAAAGTCCTGTTTTACAAGATCCAGTCTTTGAGCTTGAGGTTGCCTTCTCGCTTGAGACAGGCCGTGAAATCTTCTCTGTGTCTGTTGGGCTAACCTGAACGCCAGCCTCGTCTTCACTATGCGTGACTGCATCAGTGTCTGAGACCGTAGGCAATACCCAATCTTGTGTTGCCATTGGATGTAATTGTGGTGAAGTTAAATCTTCTTGTGAAGGTGAAGCCAGATTATTAGAAGCTCCAGAAATTGGTATTTTAGGGTCAGGGATCCATTTTATTCCATTGTAGAACCATCCAGCCTGCTGTAAAGCATCTCCAGGAGACCAGTTTCCCGGAGTAGCAGGCATTTGTCCTGTCAAGTTCTCCTTCCCCTCAACCTGTTCCCCATTGTTCTCAGGACCATCACTTAAATCAAGTATCTGAATTACTGGTAGTCATTTACCTTGACCTTGTAAGGGGATAACACCAGTCCATTTCCTTTTCTTCCTTTCTTCATCCAATTTTTATTGACTTAATCAAAATTCTTGCTCTGCAGCTGAAATCATGTCCAAGAGTTGTCTTTTTTTCCTCTTCCATCTCAAGCTGGAGCTTTGATTCCTCATTTTGAAAAATACAATCCTCATCCATTGATTCTGCGAGAACCTCTGCTTGCGGGGAACAACCTTCCTCAGCCTGCCTTATTTCTCCACTAACATTTCCTTCAGTATCTCTTGTAGGTAATACTGGAACTCCTGGAGACCAACCTCTCTCTTCACCTCTTCACTCTCCTGGTGACTACTGAGACTCTCCATGCTCACCAGCAAAGGGTCCCCCTACTGGCGTGTAGGGGAATTTCCCTGGTGTTCTGGCCAAATTTCCCTCATTCACTAAAAATACCACCAACAGCTTAATCTGGTTCAAGGTCAGTTGGCATTCATCTGTATCCCCTCCCCCGGGTCATGCCTGAAAATAGGCAGGATTTGTCTAGTGCACTTACCTGGTCAACAAAAACTAAATAAATAAATAAATACAATAATATGGTCAAACTGAATATACTCCCAAAATGCCTATACTTATTTCAGTCACTGCCTATTAGGGGTCCCAATCAATTCTTTTAACACCTTGGTGGTATGATACACAGATTTATTTGGAGAGGGAAGGCAGCTAGAATAAAAAAAAGATGATTCTGTAGCTCCCACTGAAAGCAGAGGGTGTTCCCTACCTAACTTCAAAAATTACTACTATACTGTGCAGCCGAGCTTTCTTATCATGGGCATTTTCACTAAAGACCCTGTGAGGGCTGCTATGGAAGAGAAGGAGGGCTGTGACCTAAAGAGGGGAATTCTGTCTGCATCTCTCTAAGGCAACTGTCTCTCTGAAGAGCAGGGAACCCACTTACAAAGGTTACAGCACAAAGATGGCTAGCAGTTCATAAAGCCATACTTTGACCTAAGGGCCTCTTGAGTCAAACATCATTGTGAATGGCACTAAAGGATTCCATTCAGTATAACATGGTCCTGCATGAAACTTTGTTACAATGGAAAAAAAAAGAGTTTGAGGTACATTGATCAAATGTATGAGGAGAGGTATCCTGGATGATTATCTGGGGATTCAGAGACAATGTAACTTGCACCAGAGAGGACTGCTTTGCCTACCTAAGGGTCAGACACATGTTAAGAGATGACCTACATAGATGGTCCACTGACTGGGGGGACAGTTAATCCCAAATCTCCCTTCGAGGAGGAGTTGTATTCTCCCCAATCATTATAGAAACCCTCTCTCAATATACTATAACCTAATACAGGAATTGGACACTGCCCCTGTCATAGAAACATAGAAACATAGACTTTGACAGCAGATAAGGACCGCTTGGCCCATCTAGTCTGCCCATTTCCCTACCTACAGGATAGGCCACAGATCCTAGTTAACCAACAGCCTATTTCTTCCTACCCCCCACAAGAATTGCCTTATGTCTGTCCCATGCATTCTTGAATTCTCCCACAGTTTTAGACCCCACAACCTCCTCAGGAAGGGTGTTCCATGCATCCACTACCCTCTCTGTGAAATAATACTTACTCACATTGCCCCTGAACCGCCCCCCTTATCTTTAAATTGTGTCCCCTTGTTCTTGCACGTCTCTTTTCTGAAAGATGCTACCCTCTTGGACTTTGTTGATTCCACTGAGGTACTTAAAAGTTTCTATCATGTCCCCCTTCTCCCTTTTTCCTCAAGGGTGTACATATTAAGCTCCTTTAGTCTCTCCTCCTTCGGCTTTCTTGCAGACCCTGTACCATTTTGGTTGCCTCCTCTGGACTGCCTCTATCCTGTCTATGTCCTTGCGGAGATGGGGTCTCCAGAACTGGACACAGTACTCAGATGGGGTCTCACCAACTGTCTGTACAGAGGATAACAACTTCCTGTTTTCTGCTGCTGAAGCCTCCCTATGCATCCCAGTATACCCCCAGCCCTCCCTACTGCCTTCTCACATTGCTTACTAACCTTAAGGTCATCTGATGATTACCCCAGGTCCCTTTCCTTTTGTTGTTGTTACTACCTCCTCACCATTGTGTATTCTTCCCTGGGTTCTTGTTTCCTGGTGCATTATTTTGCACTTCTTTGCATTGAATCCTAGCTGCCATACTTCTGACCATTCCTCCAACCTTGCCAAGTCCCTTCTCATCCTTTCCACGCCTACTTGTGTATCAACCCTGTTGCAGGTCTTTGTATCATCTGCAAAGAGGCATACTTTTCCTTCCAGTCCCTCTGCAATGTCACTTATGAAGACATTAAAAAGGACTGGGCCCAATACTGAACCCTGTGGTACCTCACTAGTAACCCCTCTTTCTTCAGAGTGGACTCCATTTACAATTACCTTCTATGTCCTGTTGTCCAGCCCATGTTTTACCCAGGCTACCACCCTGGGACCCACTCCCAGGCTGGTTAATTTGACTATTAATCTTTTGTGTGGGACTGTGTCAAATGCCTTGCTAAAGTCTAGGTAGGCCATGTCCACAGCCCCTCCCTGGTCTACTACTTTGGTCACCCAGTCAAAGAAAGCTATTAGATTCATCTGACATGACCTTCCCGCTGTGAACCCATGCTGCCTTGGGTCCTCTGCCCCACTGGCCTCTAGGTACTCAACTATTCTTTACTTCAGAAGTGACTCCATCACTTTCCTTACCACAGAGGTCAGACTGACAGGTCTGTAGTTTCCTGCCTCTGTCTTGGTCCCACTTTTGTGAAGGGGAATCACATTCGCCTTCCTCCAGTCCTCGGGTACCACACCATTCTCCCATGATTTATTAAAAAGAGTTGCCGGTGGTTTCACTAGTTCCCCCCTTAATTCTTTTAGAATTCTGGGGTGAATTCCATCAGGCCCCATTGCTTTGTCCACCTTCAGTTTTAGGAGTTCTTGTAGAACCCATTCTTCTGTGAAAGGACTGGGATCAACCCCCCTATCAAGAGTGCTTCTGTTAATTGGATTAGGCACTTCCCTCTCCTCTTTTGTGAATATTGAGCAGAAATATTCGTTCAGTATCCCTGCTGTCAAGCAACTATGTCAGAAATGGGAGGAGGACACTCATGAATGATTCAATCTGGAGGATTGAAGTTATCCATCTGGTAAATTGTACCATCCAGAAGTAACAAATTACAACAGATTCAGCTAACTTTTATGTGTCGGACATATTACACAACTATTAGAGCCCATGCTAGAGATCCCAAAATATCGAAGGTATGGCCTAAATGTAACAACTGGGAGGGCACGTTTCTTCATATGACACCTGCCCAAATCAGCCCCTTCTGGAATTCCATGCATGGCATTATGAAGCAAGGTTAAACTCCAAATGTCCCCTCTGGAACTACTCTAGGAGCATACGAACACCACAGCAGGTTGGGCAGTGCCTCCTTTTATGATCCATAGCATTAATGAATGCTTGGAAAACTGTTGAACAGCATTGGATCTCCACAAAACCTTCCACTATTGCTCACTGAGCCAAAAATATTGGGATGTGTCTAAAACTAGAAAGAATACAATTAACACCAAATGGCCATGGCACATTGTTACATAAGATTTGGGGTCCTTTGGTACAGGCAATAGAGAGAGGTATATGGCTGTTGTAAAGGACAGTATTGTGGAGATTATCATCTGGCCAAAGCTGAATATTATCTTAGTAAGGATTATTAATAATATGTATGAAATTCTCTTTTTTAAGAACCTTTTTCCAGGATTACAAAGTTGTTTGGACCAGCTGTATAACTGAATTGTTACAATGGTTATCATAAATGGATGCTGTCCTGGGGAATAGGCTTTTTAGGAGGGATAGGGCTGGTAGAAAGGGTGGGGGGGGTTGCATTATACATCAGGGATGACATTAAGGCAACAGAAGGGCAGGAGAAACTAGGGGAGGCAGAAATCTTGTGGGTCATACTAGAAAAACAGCCTGTGGCATCAGTAAGGCTGGGGGTGACTTAGAGACCTCTGAAGTAGGGGAAGGAAGTGGATAGGCAGCTGCTGCAGGTGGTACAACAAATGGCACTTAAGTGGGAGATTCTGCTGGTGGGTAACCTTAACCTCCCAGATGTTGACTGAGATATCTCATAAGCTAAGTCAGCCAGGAGCAGAGAGATCCTTGAGTCCCTCCAGGGAGCTTTCCTGTAACAGCTGGTTAGGGAGCCCACTAGGGGTGGTAATATACTTGACATGGTCCTCACCAATGGAGATAGGGTGGAAGGAGCTGGAGTGGGGGTCAACCCAGGTGCAAGTGACCACAATACAGTGAGCTTCAGGGTTATGAGAGGGGATGAAGCAAGTCGGACAATCACAAAGGTCCTGGACTTCAGACTGGTGTATACTGCCAAAATGAGAAAGATATTCAGGAATGAAATGGAGGTGAAGGAGAACATAGGGGAATTGAAGGAATTATGGAATTCAGTTAAGGGGGGGTGAAGGAGGGCAATTGGGGAAAGAAAAAGGGTGCTCAGAGCATATAAGAGGACACAGCAGAAAGAGGACAAGGAGAATTACAGAGAGAAACTGAGGGTGGCAGGGCAGAAGATTAGGAAGACAAAAGCAGAAACAGAGGAGAGAATCACTAAGCAGGCCAACAGGGGAGGTAAAACTTTTTCGGTATATAGAAGTGAAAAGGAAGGCAAGGCAGGGGATAATAAGGGTGAGTGGGGTACAAGTGGAAGGGGACTTAGAGATGGTGGAGGAGCTAAATAGGTACTTCTGCTCAGTCTTCATGGTGGAAAAGGAAGGAAGAGGACTGGAGTTAAGGGAGAGGGGAAAGGATGACACAAGGGTGGATCCTAGCCTGATCAGTGAGGACAGGGTAAGAGAGGAATTAGGTAGGTTGAGGGTGGAAAAGGCAAAGAGTTCAGGTGCTTTGCATCCTAGGGTACACTGAGAACTAAGTAAGGAGCTGATGGCACCTCTGGCAAGGTTGTTTAACTTGTCCCTGGATACAGGGTGGGGGCCAAAAGACTGGAAGAGGGCAGATGTGGTGCCACTTCACAAGAGAGGCAGCAGGGGGAGAGGTGGGTAATTATTATCTGGTCAAGCTCAGCTCAGTGGTGGGTAATGTGATTGAGGCACTATTAAAAGAAAGAATGGTCAGCTACTTGGTAGGAAGTGGGCTACAGGACATCAATCAACATGGCTTCAAACAAGGGAGGTCATGCCAGACAAACCTGATCAAGTTTTTTGATTAGTTGACAAAGGTGGTCGATCAGGGAGGGGCAGTGGACATGCCCTATCTGGACTTCGGGAATGCCTTCAACACTGTCCCTCACAGAAGGCTGGTAAATAAGCAGGAAAGTTTGGAGGTGGGACAGAAAAATAACAAGGTGGGTGGAGAAATGGCTGAAGAATAGAAGCTAAAGGGTGGTGGCAAATGAGGTACATGTCAGGGAGGAAGGGGTGATGAGTGGGGTGTGCCGGGGTCAGTGCTTAGGCCCATCTTGTTTAACATCTATATCAGTGACATAGCAGAGGGGCTTCAGGGGAAGGTCTGCATATTTGCACATGATACAAGATCTGCAGGAGGGTGGACACCCCGGGGGGAGGGATTGTGGAGGCTACGAGGGAAGATCTAAGATTACTGGAGAGGTGGTCGGACACCTGGCAGCTGAAATTCAAAGCCAAAAAGTGCGCAGTTATGCACATGGGGTGAAATAACCCACAAGTGAATTATATACTGGAGGATATCATTAAGGCAACTGAGCAAGAGAGGTATCTAGGGATTATAATTTCAGATAACCTTAAGGTGGGGACCCAATGTGGCAAGGCAGTGGGCAAAGTGAATAGAATGCTGGCATGCATAGGGAGAGACATAACAAGCAGAAGGAGGGAGGTGATGATGCCACTTTACAAATCCATGTTGAGGCCTCACCTGGAGTATGGGGTCCAATTTTGGAGACCTCACCCATGCAAGGACACAGATGGCATTGAAAGGGTTCTGAAAACAGCCACCAAGATGACGCATGGTTTGAATGGGAAGCCCTAGGAGGAGAGGTTGAGGCAGTTGTATCTGTACCTGCTGGAGACCATAAAGGAAAGGGGGGGCATGATAGAGACATTTAAGTAAGTGAAGGGGATTAATAAGGCAAGGAGGAACTTATTCACAAGAAAAGTAGGTACTAGAACTAGGGGTCATAATCTAAGATTAGAAGGAGGAAGGTTTAGGGGCAATGTGAGGGGGCATTACCTCACTGAGAGGGTAGTGAAGCCCTGGACAGTCTGCCAGAGGAGGTGGTAAGGGTCAAAATGGTGGATGGATTCAAGAGGGCATAGGACAAACACAAGGGGTTGACCAGTGGGCAAGGGGAGGGATCTCTGGATGGGGGGGCAAGTAGTGAGGGCATGTAAGGGGCAGACTAGATGGGCCAAATGGGTCCTTTTCTGACACCACATTTCTATGATTCCATGATAAAAGTGATCTATATATGTGCGACTCGAAAATTACAAACTATTTTACTGAATGTATTGATGGATGTTATTTGCTTTGCTCAATGAAACATGTTTAAAAAAAAGGAACAAGATATTTGCACTGGAGAAAGTATATACAACTGAGAAACCCCTATAAAACAACATGGGTAACATACCATAATGGTGTACCCACAAAATCAGAAAACAGCTGAATGAAAAAGGATCTGCTTACAAAGCCATGAAATGGGAGAATAGCAGCTTTAATAGGTATAATTACGTATGTAAAAATTTTGTTTATACAGTGATACAGCCATTATGGTTTCAAAAACCCTATTTACAAGGCATACCTGTTTGTATACAATACTAATTAATTCTATAATAGCAACACACAAGACATGGACATCAATCATAACAATTACATATTAGAATACACATAACAGAACACTTATTGTAAAAGACCACAGTCGAATCACAGACAGTATACTCCTACCTTCATAGAATTCACCTATTACATAGACATCTAAAACATAACTCCTGCTTTACTGCAGTTTTGTATGCAGTGGTAGATAATTCTAGGTCACGAAAGAAGGAAGGAAGTCCATTACATCTTGTAGCAACCATATACTGGAAAGTCATATTACTAAAACATGTTTTTATTTTAGGAATCATCAGTTCTCTAGCTCCCAATTTTCTGAAGTTTAATCCATGTTTTGGTTTTTGAAGTTTACCAAGTAAATTATGTTGAGATCTACTTTTAAGTAATCCATATATTAATAAGAACACGATAAGAAAAAAAGGAATAAGCAGCAATTCAAAATAGTGCATCCTAAAGATAACAATAGACCCTTCTATGCCTATGTAAATAACAAACAAGATACAGATAAAACAGTTGGACCAATAATTCAGGATAACAAGGAAATTAATGACCCAAAACTATTAGCAAATGCTTTCACTAAATATTTCTGCTCTATATACACAAAAGTAAATGATAAGCAAAAGGATAACCTAGACATATGAGGAGGAGACCCAGTACCAGGGTCCAGTACAGAAGACCATGTTATAAATGAACTGGTAGTTAAGAAACACATAATAAAAATAAAGTCAGTAAATCAGCCGGTCCTGATATGCTGCACCCAAGAATTCTGAAGGAAATTAGGGACTGGATATTGGAACTATTGACTGCCTTGTTTAAAAAATTCCTAGAGACAGGTGAGGTACTTGAGAACTGGAGAAGGGCAATAGTGGTGCCAATTTTCAAAAAGAGAGATAGGATGGTTAGTTCAAATTACAGGCCTATTAGTCTGACTTCAATCCTGTGGAAGATAATGGCAAGTATTATAAAAGAGAAGCTAAATTCTGACATCATAAGCAAAAATCTAGGGGACAGAAGCCAGCAAGGATTAAAAAAAAAATAGGTCCTGCACAAGAAATACATTAGTTTTCTATGAAAAAGTAAACCGTGCATCAAACAACAATATCCCTGTGGACATAATATACTTTGATTTCCAAAAGGCATTCGACAAAGTGGCACACAATAAGCTTGCAGAAAAAGATCATAAAAAGGTAATTAATAGAAAAATAACATATTGGATATCAAACTTGTTGGAAAATAGAACACAGTGGGTGAGAATAAGGGGACTATTATCCGAACCAGCGGGGGTGTCTTGAGCGGTGTCCCTCAGGGGCCTGTAATGGGTTCTGCATTATTCTCACTATACATCAGTGATATGGACAAAAAGGTAAACAGCTGGTTGGTGGAGTTTGTCGATGACACCAAATTAAGAGGTGTGGTAAACATGATCAAATGAACAAACAAAATTGAAAGTGACCTGAAATATGTTGAACAGTGGGCCCTAGTGAATGGTATGTCTTTTAATACCGATAAATGTGTGGTTATGCATCTGGGATCTAATAACAAAAAACATACTTACACACTAAATGGAACCACTGTAAGAACAATGGATAGTGAAAAAGATTTAGGAACTATTATTAAGAAAGTCCTGAAATTTAATTATCATTGTAGCAAGATCATCTTGACATCTAATAGACTCTTATGCTGCATTAAGAAATCATTTATATCAAGAAATTAAAATTGTATCCTACCACTCTACATGACCTATGTAAGACCTCACCTGGACTACTGCACTCCACTGAGGAGCCGATACCTAAGAAGAGATATTGATAATATAGAGAGCGAGCATCATAGGGCTACAAAGATGATTACCAGGCTAAAAGAAAGATCATACGAACAGAGATTGAGAGAATTAGGACTATACATTTTAGAGAGTAGGAGGGTGAGGGGGGGGACATGTTGCAAATATATAACATTACTAAAAACCAAGACCTAATGAATAGTCTTGATATGGAATTTAACATATGGGGCATCAATCTAAGGTGCCAAAATAAACAGATCAAAATTAAACAAACTAAGAAAAATGACAGGAGAGGATTCTTTTCTCAAAGTGCAGTAAGATTATGGAATACCTTACCAAAGGAAATAATATTTGCAGAGATGGTTGATACATTTAAAAGGAAATTTGATGACTATCTCTTGGATTTCAATTTCACAAAGTGGCCGGCAGATGTACTTGATGGACAATAGCCTTCTTCTGTCTTACTACCAAGTATAGTACCAGGTATAGTACTCCATCTGAAAATGAGAGGGACACTTGAGGACAGAAGATGCCATCCAAAAGTGAGTTCCATCCTCTTAGGCCTATAGGGAATAACTGCATAATGGTGGCTGCTAGTAACCCTCCCTGGAGGTATTGTGTGTCCACAGGAACTGCAATGAGCCCCACTGTCTGACTGGGATGTTTTGGCACCAGAAATTATTCTGAGGGGGGGCATGGCTTGAACACAGAGGAAGATGGCCGCTTGAACCATTGGCTCAAACCCCAGCTACCACAATCCATAGAAAACAGTGGACATCCAGGGACCCCAACCCTCCTCAGGCAATAACATGTTGCCGTAGCCATTTCTCATTGCTTGGCGTGGGTTATATTGTGACAAGTGATCCTGCATATTGTCCTGTGGTGCTGGTCACTGCACAACTCATCTAAGATCCGAGCAGGCTCTGAATCACTGACCTTGCGTGGCAGCCCCCTGATTCTGCTTAACTGGTGGCGGTCTCTACAACACGCCTGACCACAATCAGCTGAATTTCTGTGGCGGAACACATACCAAAATTCCTTCCTCACCTTAATCACTGGGAAACATTGCTGCCACGGTCTTGGGATTGCCTCACCTAAACCACCTATGCAAGGCCTGGGCACAACCCCTAAAGATGCATCTGTTCCCCCAGTGGATATAAGCACCTCGCTGCAACATATCACGGCCATGCTAGAGACTCTCCTAACAAGGGTAGATACTATTTCAGCAACCTTGTCTGGTACGGTTGCTGAAGTGCAGGTGCTCAATGATAAGTTGAATGTCTCGAAGCAACGCACTGATGATTTAGAAGCTGGTCAAGCCAAAATACTGCAGTGACTACAGGAACAAGATGTGAAGTTGGCTACTCTGTGGTGACAGGCAGAGGACCAAGAGAACCGTGGGCGATGCAAAAATATTAGAATCCTCAGAATTCCTGAGGGTTCTGAAAGCCAGAATACAGAGAGGTTTCTACATGAAGAGATCCCCAAAATGCTTGGGGATAGATGGCATGGACCAATCGAGGTGGAAAGGGCACATCGCATACCCAGTGGCTTTCGATCTCACAGTGTCTCTTCTAGGCCCATTATCGCTTACATACTGTGATACTCCACCAAAAAAAAATTCTGAGGGCAACTCGAGACAGGGGAAAACTTACGTGGCATGGGGCTAAAGTGTCCTGCTTCAGAGATTTCTCTACAGAGGTGGCTGTTCATAGGAAAGCCTTTATGCCTATTAAAAAATTGCTGGCAGCACAGGGGTTCAAATATGGTTTTAGGAATTTGGCCTACCTGTATGTGTCCAGAGAGGGCAGGGACATAGTACCTGAGACACCTCAGGAGATTGAAACCTGGGCCCTGAAGTACTGGCCTCAGATGTCTCTCAGTACTGCAACTCCCAAAAGGCTATGGGCTCTAGGACCTCAAACACGGGACAGGAGGAACCAATCTCCAGGTGATGGTTACAGGAAGGAGCATAATTCTGCTCAGACAGCGTCACGACTAAATGTCTTCCCCAGGTCCCCCCCTCATCTGAAGCCATCCAGAATGGATAACAACAACAAAGCGGCCCTAAAATGACCAGCCAGTCAATCCTCTCCCTCTCTACCTCAGTGGGGACCAAATCAAATGGCCCGAGTACACCAACACTCCTCAAGTGACCAGGGATCTCCTTCGAAGTGCCCAGGAACAGGACCACCCACAAAGCAGACCAAGGATAAACACTCCACTCTGGATCAACCTGACGTGCAAGACATTCCTGATGAAGCCATTATGGAGGTGGCTGATACCTCATCCTGGGCAGATTTTCCTTCAGATCTGGTGGACTGTCAGGATTTCTCCAACATCCCAGTTAAACCTGGGTTGCTAACCTTGGCAAAGACATTATCCCAGGACACCACACCTCGCATAACAAGATCTGCTGGCACTGGGGTGCAAGCTCCCAATGACTGAATGCTTTAAGTCTGCATTATTTCCTTTTTGGATATCTATTCAGCCCCTCCCCTAATACAATAATGCCATTTAGGGACCTCATCAGTGATGCCCGATATGGAAGGGCCCCCTTCACCCACTGCAGTGTGTTGGTAAATGCTGGCCAACTTCCAGGGGTGGCTGTAGAGGGAGCCTAAACCCTGAATTTTGGGGTAATTTAACTAACAGCTTCTGTACCTAGCCTGATAAGGGTAACTATTCCAGCAGATCTTCCTCCTGGTGGTATGGGGCTTCCCCAATTTCCCCCTTCCAGTAGTCAACTTGGCCTTTCTCGCACCAATGGTTCTGTTAGAAGTCCATGTCTCCTGCAGCAATTACTGCTTGGCTCTGAGGGACAACCGAGGACACTGTGCCTAGCCTCTGTCTACATACTGAGAGGAGGTTTGTAAGCCTCTCTGGCTACATATATCTTGAACCTCCTCTACATCCTAAAGCAACAAAATCCTTCCCTTCCCTTCCCTTCCCTTCTCAATCTCTCCCTTCCCCCCCACTTTGGGTTCCAACCTCCCCCCCCCCACCTCTGGTTGCCTTATCTTTGTATAGTGCACGCGATAGCTGGGGATGGAGCTATGTATTGGTTGGTTAATCTCCATTTTTCCCCATATAGGTGAAAGGTCAGCATGGCTGAGTGCTCCTCTTCGACAGTGCTGAGGACTGCACCCTCATGCATACACCAATTCACCATTAGCTTTGTGCATACCTAATCATTTATAGTCCTTAAATATCTAGTGGATAATAGTTTTATTATATACCCCTTAGTGGGGAAACTGTTGTATTTAGCTTCAATTCTAATATATGGTCACTTTGTCTACATACCTAGTGCTTTTTTTTGCAGTTAAACTTTTTTATTAATTTTTCAAAAGATATACAGACAAACCTCTTACAGTACAGTACAATGTGAGGATTATTTTTTTTAAAGAAATTGAAGCAGCATATAATAAGAACATTGCTACAATAATACAAGGAGCTTTTGGTTTATACATACCTAGTGCTTTAACTCAACTGTTCTTACTCTTGTACCAGGTTGTTATTGCCATTGTATCTAGTGAGCAGACTACCTTTTCTCTGCACTCAGCCGACCCATCCTCCTTTGTCTCAGGTAACCTGTCTACCCCTGCTTCTCTATCCCTACTGGACACCAGTGGAGAGTACCTGTACATTATTTAATCTTGGGAACTACAATGCAGAATTCCAATGCAGGTGTAAAACTCATATCATGGAATGTGAAGGGCTTAAACCACCCGGTCAAGCAATCTATGGTCCTTAGACACTTACACTCCTTGAAGGTGGATATTGCACTTATACAGGAGATGCACCTCACTGCAAGAACTGTATTGTGGCTCAAGAGGCAGTGGGTAGGTAGTGTTATAACAAGCTCAGCATCAACTAAATCTAGAGGTGTGGCCATTCTTATCAGGAAATCATGCTCCTGGTTACAGGAGCATGTGGCCTCAGATGCTCAAGGCCGCTGGATAGCGGTTCAGTTTTCACACCTGGGGGGACATATGGTGCTAGCAAACATGTAGGGCCCAAACATGGACAATCTGGAAGTCCTACTGGATCTCAACCAGGCCATAGAGTCCTTGGCTGCTAAACATTCGCAGATTCCAATTGTGATTGGAGGTGACTTTAATGTCACCTTAGATATCTTTCTGGATAAATCCAAACCAATCCCTAAAACACACCCTAAAATGGTATTGGCATTGCAAGGAATCATGATGCAGTGCGGAATGACCGACATGTAGTGCAAAGATCACTTGTCTGGGCGAGACTACTCCTTCTTTTCCTCTGTTCACACCACATATAGCCGAATCAATTTCTGGCTAGCCAATGCCCCTGCGGCCTGAGATATCACTTCTACTAGGATAAACAACATCCTTGTTTCAGACCATGCCCCAGTCTCATGCCTCTATACCCCTTCTGGGCAGTGCAGATCTGGTACCAGATGGCACTGCAATCCCTTACTCCTTCGAGACCCCTAATTTTGATCTATGATACGGGAGACAGCCAGAGATTACTTTTCTCTGAATCATGCTGAAGATAAATCCTATGCCATGGTCTGGGAGGCCTTCAAGGCTGTTTTGTGAGGAAAAATCATTGCTTATACAGCCCAACAAAATAAAACCAGGAGGGTAGACCTAAATAACCTACAATCTGAACTCTCGACATTGGAAGCCAGATTTAAGGCCTCCACTGCCCCCACACCTGACCCAGCACTTCTTCAGGAGATAGTTGGGCCAAAATACTGTATAAACACCATGCTGCAACAACACCCACTGGGAGGGAAGAGATAAAGGGGGGAAACTTCTGGCCCTTCAATTAAGAAAACAGCATGCTGCCTCACATATCCACACCCTTAGGAACTCGAGAGATCTTGTAGTCACGGGTCCTAAACAGATCAATGAATGTATGCAACACTTTTATTAGCAGCTATACCAGTCGCATGCAACCTTAGATCCAAATCAATTGGAACATCAACTGGCAGACTTTTGTTCAACCTCCAACACCCCTCAATTACTTGAAAATATGAAAAAGGCCTTGGATAAGCCTTTCACTGAAACAGAGCTGCTGAATGCCCTAAGCCAACTGGCCAAAGGCAAATTGCCCAGAGCAGATGGTATGACTACAGAACTGTACCAAACCATGAGTACAGGAAATCAGTACCCCTCTTCTTCCTGTACTACAGGAGGCTCATATGACTGGCATTCTCCTTCCCCACTATGCGCGATGCCCTGATCACCCTCCTACCAAAGAAATCAGACAACCCCCTAAATTGCACCAGTTATCACCCTATTTCCCTCATCTCAGTCGATAACAAAGTCACAGCCAAGATGCTTGCCACTCGATTGATGGAGGCCATACCCTCTGTCATACACCCATCCCAAGTTGGTTTTACTAAAGGGTGTGCTGTGGGCGACAGTATTAGGCTGGTCCTGGATCTTAAGTGGTTTGCAATGCATTCCATTAACCCTATGGTAGTGATGGTGGTAGATTTCTTTAAAGCCTTTGATTCTGTAGAATGGCTCTACCTCCATGACACACTCCGGCTTTATGGGTTCGGTCCATACTTTAGGCAATGGATTTGAGTACTGTATAATGCCCCCCTTGCTGGAATCCTAACAAATAAGTACATCTCCCCTTCCTTTCCCCTGCAGTGGGGTACATGGCAGGGTTGCCCCTTATCCCCCCTTACTATTACTGGTGGCTCTAGACCGGCTTACATAGACGTTGCAAGCCACTGAAGGTATCAAAGGCATACAGATAGGTCAGCACACATACCTGACTGCCTCATATGCGGATTACTTACTTCTAATGTTAACCCACCCAAAGGAATCTCTTCCCAGCATCTTAGAGACCTTGAAAGAGTTCACTCAGTTGTCTGGTCCGCAAATTAATACAAACAAAAACTAGCATTACCCCCTTAATATGGCTTGCACAAACACATGTCTGCAAGGCTTAGACTTAACCTGGGCTCCACACAGCTTCTCATGTGTTGGCATAAATATTTCCTTTAACTGGAAGCACCTCGACTATGGGAATTTTGGCCTCTTAATAAGTTTGTTAATGATGAAAGTGAACTGCTGGTGCCGCCTTAACCTTTCCCTCCCAGGTAAAGTTGCCGTGATCCAAATGCTTCTCCTACCCAGAGTGGCATACCTTCTCAACAATCTCCCTATCACTCTATCAGACAAAGTGTTCTGCCCTTTAGATAAACTGATATCATTTTTTTCTCTGGGAAGGTAAGACACCAAGATGGAGCTGCAGTAAAATGTGGGCTCACTGGTCTAAGGTGGGGGGGTATGGGACTTCCCTGGTTGTAAGGGTACCATTGGTCCTATCTTTCTGCCCAAGCTACAAAGTGGTTAGTTCCTTTCTCCTCCTCGCCTATCCAATGGGTTCAGCTGGAATCTCAACTGATGCAGAATACCCCCTTATGTTTACTACTAACAAATCCTCTATAAACTCCAGCAAGCTCACCCAGGTCATGGCTGAGACCAGGAAGGCATGGTTCAGATTCATGGTGGCCTGTAATACTTTGAAGGCAACAAATATTGTGCCAGTATGAACCATGGTATGGTTCAATTTGGCTACTACATCTAAATCATCCCATTCCAAGGCAAAAATATGGGACTTCAGAGGAGCTGACTTTGATAAGATGGCCATCAGAGTTAAGCTAGCCCTGTCAAAAAGAAACACAGGTGAGGGGGTACAGGCAAAGTGGGCAAGCATTAAGGATGCAATACTTGAAGCAACATCCCATTGTGTTAGACAGAAAAGGAAGTGCAAAAGAAGAAGGAAACCACTTTGGTTCTCAAATACAGTAGCAGAAAAGGTCAGAGAAAAAAGCCTGGCCTTCAGGAAATATAAGGGAACACAGCGGGATGAAGATAAGGAGGCATACCAAACTGCCCTAAGGGAAGCAGGTAGGCAGTAAGGCAGGCAAAGTCCCAAACTGAGGAAACACTAGCACGAACAGTAAAAGAAGGTGACAAGACTTTCTATAGATACATTAGTGAAAGGAGAAAGTCCAGAGGGGGTATTGCTAAGCTTAATGGAGAAAAGGGAGCATGTGAGGAGGAGGACCCTGTAAAGGCATCTATCCTAAATAGATACTTTTGCTCAGTATTTACTGAAGAGAAGGTAGGGCAGGGCCCACAGCTCAGCATCATGGACACAGGGGGGAGGGAGGTGAACACTTTTCCCTTCACAAAAGAAAGGGTCCTACAAGAGCTTGCTAAGCTCAGGGTGGATAAGGCAATGGGACCCGATGGCATACATCCCAGGGTACTTAAGGAGCTAAAGGAGGAACTAGCAGAGCCATTAGCAGAATTGTTTAGTGAGTCTCTGAGCACAGGAGAGGTCCCAGAAGACTGGAGAAGGGCTCATGTGATCCCGCTCCACAAGAGTGGTAGCAGGGAGGAGGCAGGGAACTACAGACCGCCAGTCTTACCTCAGTAGTGGGCAAGATTATGGAGGCACTCCTTAAAGAAAGGATAGTGCAACACCTGGAATCCATAGGGGCACAGGATCCAAGACAGCATGGGTTTACAAAGGAAGATCCTGTCAAACTAATCTCATAGATTTCTTTGACTGGGTAACCAGAGTGGTGGACCAAGGGGAGCAGTTGATGTCGCCTACCTTGACTTCAGCAAAGCTTTTGACACTGTTCCACATAGAAGATTGATAAATAAGCTGGGTAGGCTCGTGGGTCAGAAGTTGGTCAACTGGGTGGCAAACTGGTTGACGGGCAGAAAACAGAGAGTGGTGGTAAATGGTATACAGTCAGAAGAGATGCAAGTCACAAGTGGGTACCTCAGGATCAGTCCTGGAGCCAGTCCTCTTCAACATCTTCATTAGTGACCTTGCAGATGGACTAGAGGGTAAGGCTTGTCTGTTTGCAGATGACACCAAGATCTGCAACAGAGTAGATGATCCAGATGGGTGGGCAGAATGAGAAGAGATCTGGATAAACTAGCAGAATGGTCAGAAGAGTGGCAACTGGGATTTAATGCAAAGAAGTGCAAAATCATGCACATAGGGAAGAGAAACCCTGAAGCCACCTATAGGCTGGGAGGGGAGTTGCTAGCAGTCACAAAGGAAGAAAGAGACTTGGGCATCATCATCACTGATGCCCTAAAATCATCCAAGCAGACCTCTAAAGCAGTAGGTAAGGCTAGGGGGGTGTTAGGGTGTATTAGTAGGGGTATCACAAGTCGTTAGAGGGAGGTAATAATCCCTCTGTACAAGACACTGGTTAGGCCCCATCTGGAGTACTGCGTGCAGTATTGGAGGCCACACCTTCACAAGGACATTAGCCAAATTGAGGCAGTCCAGAGAAGGGCAACCAAAATGGTGCAGGGACTGCATCAGAAGACATATGAGGACAGATTAACGGAGCTCAATATGTATACCCTTGAGCAAAGGAGGGAGAGAGGTGATATGATCGAGGCATTCAAACACCTTAAGGGCATAAACAAGGTGAAAGAGTTTAACATGTTTAAATATAAGAAAATAGCAGGACAAGAGGACACAGCATGAGATTAGAGGGAGGCCGATTAAGGGGAATGAGGAAATTTTTTTCACAGAAAGGGTGGTGGATGCATGGAATGGCTTACCACAAGAAGTGGTGGCTATGAATACAGTGCAGGGCTTCAAACAGGCATGGGATAGGCATAAGGGAGCAATACAAATGACTATGAATAGATAGGCCACTGACAGAGCAAAGGCCGATGGCACATTTATGAGGTAGAAAAAGAAATGGGCAGACTGGATGGGCCTTGAGGTCCTTATCTGCCGTCAACTTCTATGTTTCTATGTTTCTATGTTTCTATGTTTCATTCCAATACCTGGTTCTCTGGCATAACCAACTTATCACAGTGCACAATAAACTGCTTCACTGGCCGACATGGGAAAGTAAAGGGATCCGAACTGTCCAAGACCTTTATATGCCCAACTCTTCCACACTGATGTCATTTGAACAGCTCAAGGCTCGCTACTTCTTTCAGTCTAATTACTTTTGGAGATATCTGCAACTGCATAGTGTGATCCAGTCTCTCAGTTGGGCACACATTGCTGACTCCAAGTGGCACTGGCTGACCTCCTTACACCTAAAACCCTCCTCTCAAAGCATAGCAGGGTGATTCTACAGTACATGGCGGGAGGCACAACCTGATCACACTGAATCATGTAGGGCTGCCTGGAGTTCACACAACTAGCCCATGCACCTGTTTCAATCCACCATAGACCACTCCCTTCTCACCACCCCTTCTTTCAGAAATAACTTTACTGTTGTACGCTATTTCCCTGGCTCTCTATATAACTTCTCTCTCATGTTCTATTTCTCTCACCACTCACTTGTTTTCCCCTCCCCTCCACTATCTCCTCTCCTCCCTCTCTCATTACATCCACAGATTTTAGCACTTATTGTACTTTGCCGTGTGAAACCTTTATTTTGCAATACATATTTTACTTTCTGTTTCAACAAAAGTTTATGTATTTTGATCTAAATGTTATCCCTGTTTGCCTCATACTGGATTTTGTCTCTACCTTTCCAGGATGATTTACTCTCTGAATCAATTATCTATGTTATGTTGTTTCTTCTATACCTATCTCATGTGCTGCGTCACATGTATGTGCATTTTGTATTTTACATTGTGTCTCTCCCGGGTCGTGCCTGAAAATATGCATTTCTATGCTTAGTGCACTCACCCGGTTACCAAAAGCAAATAAATAAATATCCCTATTATTTCAGAAACATGGTCCTGATGCCTACGTTTAGCACACTCCACATATAAGGATGTTAAGAGTCAACTAATACAACTCAAAATTCTCCTTAGGTGGTACCGCATTCCTGCTGCCCTTCACTCATGGGGCATTCTTCCCCTTGCAATGTGCTGGAGATGTCAGCATGACCTAGCAAATATCTTGCACCTTCTTTGGGAATGTCTGGCCTTAAAAACGTTTTGGTCGGCCATAGCAATGGATTGCTCAGGGGTACTGGGGCTACCTATTGACATCTCCAATCCTTTGCTCCTACTGGGAGACTCTGCTCCCCTGGACCAACTGCCGAAGCCACACAAAAACTGTTTTTTAACTGCCCTCCTGGAGGCTAAAAGACTTCTACTCCTGTCCTGGAGACAAACGTCACCTCCATCTGTTTCCCTCTAGCATTCCGCCTTAGCCAGACAAGCCACCTTTGAAAGGCTCACTTATGGCAATAGAGGGCAACTTCCCACGTACTATAAGAAATGGGGAGCATACCTCAATTCTTCTTTATGTAGGGCTCTGCTCCCCCCAGGCAATCCTCCTGTTCAATGAGGCTTTCTGACATAGAAGTCTTACAGTCGGCTATGCCCTTAGGACTTGAATTTGACTGTCGCTGTACAGCTACAATCTCTCCTGCTCAAGTATACATCTCTTTACCTCTAAATCTTTTCCTTTATCTCTCTGTTAAACTACTTCTCAGGATGCCCTAAAATGCTATTGATAAGAGTGACCTTGGGCATTTAGTTATATAGATTGTTGAGTTACTGTCAGTAAGAATTGTTGTTCCGAATAGGACCTTACACCTAGGCTATGTTAGCACTTAATATTTTCTGTTTAAGAATCTCAAAGGATGAATGTGTATGGCTATGGACAGGATTATATACGTAATTCCCTATGTCCTGGTAAGGTATGCATAACCTGGTTTGTTTATTCCGAGAACTTCATACTATATGTCAAGTGTATGTACCTCTCCTTTGTTCACAATGATAATGAATAAATAAAAAATATTGTATGATAAATAAAAAAAAAATTATTCTGAGACCCAACATGAGCAGCCCATTATTCACAAACCACTGGGACATAGGGTTAGCCTTGCAAAAGAATCCTTTAAATATGTTCCAGATTTATAAAGGCTTTAAACTGTATTTTTTTTCAGAAGTTTTAATGGACATATTTGTCTACAATTTTCAGTCTGGCAATACAGATAAATTAGCCCACATGGCAATAAGGAATTGCACAAAACCATGTAGTACAAATAGCTCAAGATGAGCAGTTTCAAATGTTTTTCTAGTGGAAATAGTCCTAGCCCATTTCATGCCCAAAAATAGTCTCATTCAATATTTAGTAAGTCGATGTAACCCCCTGTGCACATTGGCATTTGCTAAAATGTTTCAGAACATTAAGGGTTAAGATCACAGCAGTGAATAAGGGACCATATAACACTGTTTGGGAAGGAGCAGCACAGCAAATGGGCAGAAGCTAAGAGAGTATGACAAGGATATTCAAAGCAGGTGCAATATACAGCACAAACCACTGTTACTGCTGAAAAATAATTTTAGGCCCTAACAAAGTGTATATTGGAATGTTTGATAAACCAAGTCATAACAATATTACAGGAAAAAGCGCCACCCACAAAATGACCCACAAAGAACAGTGCAGTCCACCCACTGTAATTGTTAAGACATTTAAACATACCATTGAGTGTCTGAATGGCATACAATGGTAGTGGCAAATAACACCCCATACAATGTCCATGGTGAGCACACACACCCATAACAGCCAACAGATGCAACTGTGAAAGGAGAAGGCACATTATTGTCACAGTATCATGAAGTAAATGGTTAAAGGCCTACAGCAAAAGTAAAACTGGCATGCTGCCACAACACCACAAAAAAGTGTAACACAAACAAAAATAAACAGCACACCAGTATAACAACAATAGTATATGCAAGCTAAGGAGAACACAAGTCCCAGTATGGTGGCCCCCTGCAACATCACACAGGGACATCACAACTATCACTGCCCAGCTGGACCTCATTGTGGCTCCTGCCCACCATCCTCCTAAGGGCCTGTATCCTGTGGTTGCTCAACCAGTATTGGAACTCTGAATCATTATTGGTCTGCCAACAGCCCTAGAAGAAGTGCCACCACCTCCACAGACTGAGTATTCAAACCACACACCAGATGGAGTGTGAGTTTCATGAACTGCAGAATCTCCTCCAGAATCTACAAACAGCATACAGCTATGCAAACTAGGATGTAGTGCAGTAACTTGTAGTACTACTCCAAAATGCTGCAGTATGAACATATGAACATAAGAATATAAGAATGAGATGGGAGAAGGGGATTGCTTGATCCATCTAGTCTTCCCGTGTGTTTGTTTGTTTGACTAACCCCCCAACCCCGGATATACTACTTTGTTTCAGTAACCCTCAATGCCTATCCCAAGATAGTTTGAATTCCCTCACCATCTTTGCCACAGATGTAGAAGTGGGTAGCCATCTGGGAACTAGCGACCATCGAACAGTATGGTTCGCAATAAACACAGCAATAGAGTCAAGCCATACAAAGGCAAAAGTACTGGACTTTAGGAGGGCTGACTTTGCCAAAATGGGTGAGTGCCTAAGGAATGCACTAGCAAATGGGCAGGAAGGAGGGGTGGAAGAACAATGGGGAATAATAAAAACTGCCATCACAGAGGTAACAAGCCTTTGTGTGAAGCAAATAAACAAATGAAACGATGTAGAAAACCACTGTGGTTCTCATAGGAAGTGGCAGTGAAGGTTCAAGAGAAAAGAAAGTATTCAGGAAGTACAAGGAATCACAGAAGGAGCAGGACAGAGAACTGTATCAGTTAAAGAAAGGAAGCTGGGAAGGCAGTCAGAACAGCAAAGGCCCAAACCGAGGAAAAGATAGCCAACTCAGTTAAGAAGGGGATAAAACCTTTATAGGTACATCAGGAGTGAAGGAAGACCAAGGAGGGATAGTGAGGCTTAATAAAGGGAGGGAGGGTGGGCAGAGGGAGACTGTGAAAGGCAGAGATGCTAAACAAATATTTTTGCTCAGTATTTACAAATGAAGAGGGGAGGTACCTAAAACAAACAGTAGAAACACTCTGGATACAGAAGTTAATACCAGCCCATTTACAGAAGAAAGGGTTCTGAAAGAACTCTTAAACTGAAGGTGGACAAAGCAATGTGGCCTGATGAGATTCTTCCCAAAATTCTAAAAGAACTAAGGGTAGAACTAGTGGCACCACTGACTACCCTCTTTAACAAATCATGGAGGATGGGATGGTACCCGAGGACTGAGGAGGGCAGATGTGATTCCCCTTCACAAAAGTGGGAGAAGGCAGAAGCAGGAAACTACAGACCTGTTAGTTTAACCTCAGTGATAGGGAAAATGATGGAATCACTTGAAGGAAAGAATTGTCGAGTATCTAGAGGCCAGAGGGCACAGGACCCAAGGCAGCATGGATTCACAGCGGGAAGGTCATGCCAGACTAATCTGATAGATTTCTTTGACTGGGTGACCAAAGTAGATCAAGGAGGGCTGGGACATGGCCTACCTAGACTTTAGCAAGGCATTTGACACAGTCCCACAAAAGATTAATATACAAGTTAGCCAGCCTGGGAGTGGGTCCCAAGATGACAGCCTGGGTAAATAATTGGCTGGAGAATAGGACATAGAGAGTAATAGTAAATGGAGTCCACTCTGAAGAAAGGGGGTTACTAGTGGGGTACCACAGTGTTCAGTATTAGGACCGGTCTTCTTCAATGTCTTTATAAGTGACATTGCAGAGGGACTGGAAGGAAAAGTATGTCTCTTTGTAGATGACACAAAGATCTGCAACAGAGTTGATGCACAAGGTGGGTGGAAAGAATGAGAAGGGACTTGGCAAGGTTAGAGGAATGGTCAAATGTATGGCAGCTTAGATTCAACGCTAAGAAGTGCAAGGTAATGCACCTGGGAAACAAAAACCCAGGGGAAGAGTACACAATGGGGGGTGAGATACTAACAACAACAGAAATGGAAAGGGACCTGGGGGTAGTCATATCAGATGACCTAAAGGTGGGCAAGCAATGTGAAAGGGCAGCAAGGAGGGCTAGGGGGGGATACTGGGATGCATAGGGAGAGGCATCACCAGTAGAAAACAGGAAGTTATCCCTCTGTATAGACAGCTGGTCAGACCCCATCTGGAGTACTGCGTGCAGTTCTGGAGACCCAGTCTCCTAAAAGACATAGACAGGATGGAAGCTGTCCAGAGGAGGGCAACTAAAATGGTGCAGGGTCTGCACTGGAAGATATATGAAGAGAGACCTAAGGAGCTTAATATGTATAGCCTCGAGGAAAGGAGGGAGAGGGGGACATGATAGAAACTTTCAAGTACCTCAAGGAATCAACAAAGTCCAAGAAGGTAGCATCTTTCAAAAAAAGAGGTGTGCAAGAACATGGGGGCACAATTTAAAGATAGAGGGGGGGGGCGGCTCTGAGGTAATTTAAGGAAGTATTTTTTCACAGAGAGGGTTGTGGATGCATGGAACAGCTTCCGGAGGAGGTTGTGGAGTCAAAAACAGTGGTGGAATTCAAGCATGCATGGGACAGTCATAAGGCAATTCAAGAGGGTGGGGGTAGGAAGAAGTAGGCTGCTGGTTAACTAGGATCTGCAGCTTATCAATTAGGTAGGAAAATGGGCAGACTGGGTGGGCCAAGCAGTCCTTAACTGCCGTCAAATTCTATGTTTCTGTTTCTCCACCTCCTCTTGTGGTAGTCTGTTCCAAGGCTCCATGATCTTTTCTGTGAAGAACTTTCTGTTATTGCTCCGGAATCTACCCCCCACCAAATGTCTGTTGTGCCCTCTGGTATGTGTCTCTTTATAGTCATTGAAGAGGCTCTGCTCCTATGCTAAGTTGTTTCCCTTGAGGTATTTAAAGGTCTCTATCATATCTCCTCTGTCCCTTATCTGCTCCAAAGTGTACAAGTTTAATTGCCTAAATCTAGTCTCACAGGGTTCGTGGTGGAGGTCTTGATGCACCAGTATGATGCAGGGAACAGTATAATTCAATAGCAGTTAAGCTCTTTTTTAATGAAATAGCTTGTGACATAATTTACTGCAAGGTACTGCCTTGCTTCCTGGTTGTCTCCACTGTAAGCAACATCTGCATGAGTTTTCCACACACCTCAGTTATAGGAATATGGCAAGTGACAAAAGGGAGGCATCTGGTTGGTGTGTAATGGACATGGTACATCTTGGGCCAACTGTCCCACATGCATGCGGTCAACATGCACATGTGCCATGCATAGTGACACATCCCATTGTGGGCACTGTAATATATGCACCATACAGAACCAATCAGTGTATGGTCAGGTGATGTTAACATGGTCCCAACATGGCTGGTGGGATGACTGTGGTTTGAAGGTCACTGCCAAGTGGCCTGCCATGGCCTGATGTCCACCAATGTGGGTAGCATGTCAAAAGGGTGAAAAAAGAATGGTGACTACAATAAGAGTGAAGTAATTTCAGCTACTGTGAAAAGGCGACTGTAAATTACGGCTACTGCACTAACGGCGATAATGGAATTTCCCACCTCCCCAAGGTGCTACGACCTGGCTATAATAGTAAGGAGGTGTGGGGGGCAAATCCTCCCACAATGGGAGGTGCAGTAGCCGTAATTTACCATCGCCCTTTTCACAGTAGCCGAAATTACTTTGTCGTTATTGTAGTCGCTGTTCTTTCTTCGCCATTTTGACATGGAGCCTCCCCTGTGTAGGGCACAAAAGAAACAAACACATATGCAGATGCTTCAGTGCACTTTGGCAGTAGTGTATATATGCATGCACTCAGACTACTGCTGTGTGATACCTATGACACTTCTGGCACTGCTGTGACTCAGGTTAGTTAGTAGAGACATTGTGCTGTGGTACACAGACATACACATCACAGCGTGTGATGACTGTAACGTACTTTGGTCCACAATGTGTTGGCAACCTGACACAGACATGGATAACAACAGAAGGGTATGTTGTGAGTTGTGCCACATGTGGATGCTACACTGTGCAGCAACACACTTAGTGCACCTACACTGTTGAACAGCAGTTTCAGTGTCACATGGAACAGTGGTGCTGGGGCTCAAAGGCAGTGTATTATGTCCTCCCAGGGGCATACTCAGTACTATGAATACAGCAGACATTTATACAAGCATGTAGTATACACACCATAAATGTGCAGAACACAGTCACACAGGGTGTTGCAGTGGGCTCGTACCCCATAACCACAGTGCGATATGTGGAGTGGCACAATGCACCACCACCACATATACACGCCAGTTGGAGCTTAGAGAAACACAGTGCAGGTATTTCACACACATGCACACACACACACACGCGCACACACACATGTGTGTGCAGACCCCTATACAGTAGTGCAACTTGTAGCATTTGAACTGTGCTCTTACAACCTTGTTGTGCCTTTATGACAACTAGTATTGCCAACACAGACACCATATACACCCCATAAGGTACTTTGGGACCAACACAAAAGAAGCAAGACCTACAGCAATACATAACCATATGCAGTGCACAGTGGTTAGATCACACACAGAACGGTGCTCCACTTCTCGAGGCGGAGCTTCATGGTCGCCGCACTGGCCGCCGCCCGAACACCCGGCACCAAGCTGCTAGGGTGACCTCCTGGTCCCTTTCCTCTGATCACTCTGCAAAGTCTGCACTGCCAGAGAGGCACCCCACTCTTCAAGGTGGAGCTTCACGGCCGCTGCACCAGCCTCCACCCGACCGACCTACACCAAGCTGCCAGGCCAACCTCCTGGTCCCTTTCCTCGGATCGCTCTGCAAGGTATGCACCCCTGCACTACTGCTCTGTCTGCCAAACGTTGATTGGTGCAGTGCCTCTGCTGCTTGTATCCCATTGGGCTGCCTGCTCTGAAACGCTCTATTGATTGGAGCACCTTTTATCAGGCTTACAGACTGCAGGGTTAGAAGCTTGCTGGACGGCTGCTTTTAAATTTTGGCAGTGCAAATCCCGCTGATATTTTGTTCTTTTCTTTTGCACTGTATGATTGAATCTGCCTGACTGTAAAAAGTTTTATGCTGTGGTTATTACTGTTTCATGTAAAAGTGCATGCATTTCACATGATAGCCTGTTACTGCTGAACTTTGTCTCTCCTATGTCTCCAGTGATTTCTTCTCTGACCTTTTTTTGGTTTTTTTCTCCACCTTTCTCACTGCCTACCTTAAGTCTAGCCCACCTCCTAACTGCAACCCCCTCTCTAGCTTCACTACCAGCCCCCCCTTTTTTGCTTGCCTTCCCCCTGCTTGATTTATTTAATTATAATCAGTGCAGGCACCTTACTACCCCCCTGCTCTTGGACACCTCGAGGCAATTCTCCCTCCAAGCTTAATGCTTTCTAGCCCCTCCCCTGTCTATCTTCCAACTCTAGCCTTTTGTGTTTCCTGATTACCCCCTTCCCCTGGTGTTGGCCTGCCACCGACCGCATGCCCCCACCCTTAGCCTTTGTGTAAAGTCACTATTTAATCCTGCTATCTCCTCTTGCCCCCTAGGTCTGCACTGCCCGAGCGGCGCCCCACTCTTCGAGGTAGAGCTTCACGGCAGCCGTACTGGCCACTGCCCAACCCATTCCTCGGATCACTCTGCAAGGTATGCAATGCTGCACTACTACTCTGTCTGCCAAACGTTGATTGGTGCGGTGCCTCAGTTGCTCGCATCCCATTGGGCCACCTGCTCTGAAACACTCTATTGATTGGAGTGCCTTTATTCAGGCTTACAGACTGCAGGGTTAAAAGCTTGCTGAACGGCTGCTTTTAAATGTCAGCACCGCAAATCCCGCTGATACTTTTTCCTACCCCTCCACCCCCTCCCAGGCCTCCTTAAATGCACTTTAGCCACTCCACCTCGGCACTCCTCTCTCCTTCCTGGCCCACTTTCTTTTTCCACTTTTTCAACCACTCCCCCTGAAATTTCTTTGGTCTCCACTTAGTCCTACCCTACTTTCTGCAGCTCTCATCATCAGAGTACTTTCTTTCTACATACTACCCCCCTCCTTAAATACCCCCTGCCTCAGTGTGTCACAGTGCTGCCCCTGGGTTGCTTACCCTCCAAATCACTTCTTTTTCCCACCTAATTACTACACTATCACACTCTTCCCACTCAAACTACTACACTACCACACTAGCTTAAAACTACCTCTCTAGATCAGTCCATTAAGGCTGAAGGTTTTGACTCTGGCTACGTTCTCTAATCCTCCCTATCTAATTCAGTCCTCATAATTTTGTCTTCTGCTGTTTTCCTATCCTGCCGGAGCTACTATTTTACATTTCCACCACCAGTATTGCCTGGTCCACCACGTTAAGGACACTACTATTCATTAAATTACCAACTTTTTGTTTGACCTAGGGCTACTGATAGGTACAGTCTCTTACCAGTTTCTCTAGCCTGCCAGTTCAGCTTAGCTAACCTCTTTCTCCTCCTCTAGGTAACAATGATGCACCAATATATGTAGTTTTTCTTTATTGCGTCCTCTTTGCCACTAATCCACCTTTACATGCTCTCTTTACCTCAACCTGTTTTTACGATCCCTAAGTTCATGCCAAATGACTACTTCTTTTCCAAACTGTAAATATTACATACCCCCATCTGTGACTCCTCCCCACTACTACTAAACAGAGCTTGGTGCCACCTAGCTGCTTATGCCTATAAAATGTGTCACCTGAGTGCATGCGACCCGTGTCCCTATCTGTACCGCAAGCTCTGCTGTTTTCTCCTACTTGCCATCCTGCTTGCCAGGGATGTTCAAATAAATCCAGGCCCTACACATGCCATACCTGATTTAATTAGCAACGCTAAGGGTCTGGTTGTTATGCACCATAATATTAGGAGTCTTACTCACAATCTAAATAATCTAGAATCCTGGACCTCCCTCTACAAGTCTGACATCATATGCCTGACTGAAACCTGGCTAAATCTTTCCACCCATGACTCTATGTGCTCCCTTTCCTCCTATAACCACCTGAGACTCGATAGAACTGCACCCAAAAGAGAGAGTGGTACTGCAGTCTACTTTAAGGAACATCTACATCTCACTGCCATTAAATCACCTCACCTAAACCACTGTAAAGTCCTTCATACTCAACTTACCCTAGGTACCAAAAAACTACATATTGCATGTGCCTATAACCCCCCATCTAACAGTCAGAAAGGCCTGGACAAGTTGCTGGATCAAATCTCTCACCTTGCTGTGAAACATGAAGTACTGATATTAGGGGACCTTATCGTCAATTGGCTGGGGAACACACAATCAACATTACTGACCAAGTTGCAGAATTTTAATTTTCACCAACTTATAAGTGAGCCTACTAGGACAACTCCACACTCTAATACAAATATGCTGCTGGACTGGATCATAACCAACCACCCTGAAAACATTATTGCCTTTGGTGTACTACCTGATGTCATCACAGACCACTCCCCTACCTTCTGTATCTGGGGAAAATGTATCCTGGGTCGCACCTGAAAATAGGCACTTGGTGTCTAGTGTGCCCTACCCGGTTAACAAAAACAAATAAATAAATAAAAAGTAAGCCTATTCCTTCTAAACCTCAGCTCATTACTTTCTGCAACTATGCAAATTTAAACCCAGTGCTTTTCCTCCATGACATTGTTGAAACTGATTGGTCCTCCCTTCTAATATCAAATGATGCTCAGATTTCCATCAATCTATTCTTGACAGACTTCCTAGCACTTCAGGATAAACACTGCTAACTAGTAACTTGGTGGGTAAAAAATAGACACACCTGCTGGCTAAAATCTGAACTCCTTGCTAAACTAAAACAAATAGATTAAAGCTGGCTTCATTTCAAGAGGTTGGGGCTATCCTCTGACCTTAATACCTACAGGAGCCTATGGAACTCATGTAAAAAAGACATCAAAAAGGCTAAAAGTTCTTGTTGCAAAGAACTGTTAACAAACTCATGGTGACTCAAAAAAATTCTGATCCCATATTAAATTCTTTCTTGGTTTAAATCCCTCATCCACCCTTAGCGAAATGTCCCTAAATGGTGTTCATTGCAATAATCCTCATACCATTGTAATTTTTTTTGATGAAAAATTCTCTGACCTATCCAAGTATACATCCTCCTTCCCCACCCAGTCTAACACATCTTCCGCATCAACTGTCACTGGTCCCAAATTCCTTTTTAAGGTAGTCGCCCGGAGTGATGTGCTTGGCTTATTAAACAAAATCTCTGACTACACTGCTGTGGGCGCGGACAACCTTGAGCCCAAGTTACTAAAGCAATCTGCCCCTTACATAGCTGCTCCCCTAGCAAAAATGTTCATGCTTTCTCTGTCCCAAGGCTATGTGCCAGAGATATGGAAAGTTATAAGGATTACCCCTGTTTTTAAGAAAGGAGATTGCAGTGATCCTTCTAACTACAGGCCCATAGTTATACTATCAGTTCTAAATAAAATACTGGAGAAACTGGTATCTGCTCAACTGATTAAATTTCTGCTGAAATATGACCTACTTACCTCTGTCCAGCATGACTTTCGCAAGGGTCATAGCACTAATACTGCCCTTCTTAAATTCACATCAGATACCCTAATGGCTATGGACTCTGGCCTGCTTACTGGGGCCATCTTCATTGATATGACCAAGGCATTTGACCTTGTCGATCACACCATCCGCCTTGCCTCATTTACATCACTGGGATTCTCTCAAAATGTTGTAAGGTGGTTTGGCAGTTACCTATCTGAGAGCACCCAAACTGTGAAATACAACTCCACCCTCTCTGACAAGGTCACCATTAACATTGGGGTGCCACAAGAGTTGCTCTTCTCAATTTTCATAAATAACATCACCTCTAACCTCCACAGGTCTACTTCCCTTCTATATGCTGATGACATTGTCCTTTACACTAGTGATAACAGCATTGATGTCATCAATCATAAACTCTCTCTCGACTTTCAGCAAATCCAACTATGGTTGTCTAGCCATAAAATTGTCTTAAATGAGGCCAAAACCCAATCTATGCTATTTGGTATGAATACTAAACTCAAACTCTCCAAAACCAAATTTAAAGTCTCCTCCTCCAATGATTCAACTCTTAGGGTAGTAAACACATTTAAATATCTGGGCATCACACTAGTTCCATCTGTAAACTTCGATCAGCACATCCAACAGACCTGTGAGCTTGTAAATGCTAAAATTGGGATAACCTACCATACCAGTTATATGCTCACCCCTCTGCTCGGCTTGCTATTGCTAGTGGAATACTCCTTACCTCGCTCACTTATGGTGTTGCCACCTACACCTACGTGTCCAAATCTAGCATCCGAAAATGGAATGTCACATACAACAACATCTGTTGCTATGCATCCTCCTCTCATCGATTGAAACACCACTGTCTCCTCTATTCCGATCTGGGATGGCTTCCTCCCTCAGATCTAAGACTTTATACCTATGACTCCATCATTGACAATATTGTCCAATTAAAAATGCCCAGACCCCTGGCGGGTCTTTTCCTAAATCAGGCACCTCACTATGGACTGCGGTTTACTGATAATGTGCCTGTCCTCATCCCCAGACACATTTCCTTCAAAGGTGCTATGACTTTTGCCTGTCATGCCCCCCAACTCTGGAACTCCCTCCCCCTAGCCCTACGCCAATCCTCTACCCACTCCTTCTTTAAAAAAGGGTTACGGAACTATCTTGCCACTACCCACAAATGCATTTGCATCCAACCCCCCTAGCCCGATCCTTCTTCCTCGCCTCTTCCTTCCTGGAATTTCTTTTACGCACTTCAAGTATTTTAGCACTTTTCACCTTTTTTCCTTCTCTCTCTCGCAAACTGTCCAAACCAATCCCTTTCTTCTCCACTCTGGCCTCACACTTCTATCTCCCATTGTATCTCTCACCACCCTATATAATTTCCTCATAGTCCTGTTATTATTACCATCTTACCTAGTTTTCACAAATTAGATAATATGTTATTAGCCCTGGTTACTAAAATGCCTCTGTATACTCTGTTGTAGCATATTATTTACGCTATTACTTGTAACTACCTTGTCTATAACTATTTGCTCTGTATTCTATTGTCTAATATGCCCATTACTTTGCTCTATAGTGAACATTTTGTTTAATTATGTAAAAGTCGTCTTGTGTTGTATATTTGCTATGTCTGTACTGTATCCTCCCGGGTCATGCCTGAAAACAGTCATTGCTATGGCTAGTGCACTTACCCGGTTAACAAAAAATAAATAAATAAAAATAAAATAACACCACCAGGGCTGGGCATTAGACAATATGGTTAAGAAATGGCAATTCCTATGGACCAGCATTCAGCCATCTCCTCAGCCAGCTTGTACTGTGTGTTGTTCCAGACCAGGTATATGTGTACCAGCAGTGACTGGGTGAGCTAGAATGTGCAGTAGTTGGTGGAAACACCCTCATAGTAAGTCAGTGGAGGAGGGTATACCAGTTGACATAATATATTTAGACTTCAAAAAGGCCTTCAACAAGGTCTCGCATCACATTTTGATAAAAAACTGGTTAATATCAAAACGGATGAGTACATCATAGGTTGGATAGCCAATTGGTTAACCAACAGAAAACAAGTTGTTAAAATACATAATGTATTATCATACCCTATTGAAGTATTAAGTGGAGTGCCACAGGGATCCTTCTTGGGGCCACTGTTATTTGGTATATACGTAGCTGATCTGCAAAATGGAACTACATGTCACAGTAGCAAATTTACTGATAACAACAAAATCAGCGGAGCAGTAAATAGCAGTGACAAAACTGAATCTGTAAAAAAGGATATTAAAGTATTTGAGAAGTGGGCAAAACATAATAATATGTCCTTCAATGAGGACAAATGTGTAGTGATGCACATAGGCCAGCACAACTTAAATTCTGAGTATTACCTTAATAATAAACTACTAAAGGACGTTTCTTAGGAAAAAGACCTAGGGATCCTGATTAATAATCAATTATTTCCTGGAATTCACTGCAGACAAACTGCTACCCAAGCTAATTATATCTTAAACTCTATAAAAAAATATTTCATTAGTAGGCAGGAACCATGTGTCCTTGCATTATATAACTACTACAGTGTATCAGACCACATTTTGAGAAGGACTTATGGGCAGCAGCTAGTCACACATTGGGTCTAATGTGAAGGGGGGGGGGAGGCAGACCTTAGTGCATGAGGAGCTTGTCTTAGACTGATAATCTCAGTTAGGCAAGGAGGGGTAAATTTACCTCAGTTTAGATTCATACAGCAACCAGTTCAAAGATGCAAGGACATCACAGTGGTGGTGACAGGCATTGGTCCCCAAGGTGATCCTTCCCACCCTATGGTAGGCCTGAGTTAGGAGAGACAGTGTAGCAGCATTAGTGGAGAGCAGTAAGGGAGCACCATAGGTTAGCAGTGGAAGAAGGGAAGAGGAAGCGATCTTATGGCAAGAGGCAGAGGTAATGGATATGTTACAGTTAAATCTGGTTCAGTGTCAGGGTGTTTCCAGCTATACCTCCCCCACCCACCCAATGAGATAAGGCTGAAACTAGACCCAATTGCCTAGTCTTTCTCCTCTGGTTAACAAAACTAAATAAATAAACAGGTTGAGTCAGACCAATGCATACTGTATTATGAAAATATAGGATGTGGAGATGGTCAGGTACCGCCCATTACGGAATGTTACTCCACAAGGTCTAGCGGCGGTCCTTGACCTTTCATCCTTCGTTTCAGTGAGCAATAATCCAGAAGCATTGGTGTTGGCCTATAATAAGGCTGTCATGATGGCTCTGGATTCTATTGCTCCTGTTCGTGAGCACCCCCTATTCCTTCACCCCGGAGCCCCGTGATTGACTGGACCTTGAGGGAGATGCGGAGACAGGGGCAAAGGTTAGATCATCGCTGGCACAGGTCCGCCCTTGATGCTGACCACTCAAGATTGATGGAACATTATGTTAGCTATCAATCTGCAATCACTCATAAGAAGGCAGAATTCCTGTCCAGGGAGATTGCAGTTGCTCAGAATTGACCGGCTCAGCTGTTCCGAACTGTAGACAGACTGTGCAACCCAGCCTGCCTACATGTTCGGAAAGCTTTTTTGCAAGTAGAGTGCAATGAGCTCACTCTATACTTTGCAACTAAAGTGGCCGACATCAGGGCGAACCTGGGTCCGGTAACCTCTAAGGGTGATGCTTTTGGACAGCATGAGATTACAGTGCCCCATTTCTCCTGGAGTTCCTTTCAACGACCTGAGTTCGTGGACATTATGAGGATCATCCATTCTATGTGTCCCACAAGTTGTGGTTTGGATCCCGGTCTGACTCCCCTCATTTTGGGTTGTTTTGATATCATCGGTCCGGTCCTGGAGCAAATAGTCTGATGCTCCTTGGAGTTAGGCGAGTTGCCCTGCTCCATGAAAGAGGCAGTGGTGACTCCTCTTTTGAAGAAAGCTTCCTTGGACCCAGACTGTTTTTCAAACTACCGGCCTATCTCTAACCTCCCCTTTATTGGGAAGGTTATTGAGAAGGTCGTAACGGTTCAATTGGATGACCATTTAACCATCCATAATGTCTACGAATCCTTCCAGTCTGGCTTCCGGAAAAGACACAGCACCGAGACTGCGCTTGTTTGGGTGTTAAATGATCTTCTGATGGTGAGGGATCAGAAGAGACATTCCATTCTGGTTCTTCTTGATCTCTCTGCAGCCTTTGATACTGTGGACCACATGGTGTTATTAGCTCGCCTGGGGCAAATCTGTGGAATGTCTGGAACCGTTTTGCAATGGTTCACGTCATTCCTCACCGGGAGATCACAAAGAGTTGTGTCGGGGAATTTTTCCTCTGACCCGATTTCTTTGTTGTGTGGAGTGCCCCAGGGATCCGTGCTGTCACCCATGTTGTTTGCAGTGTATATGCTGCCCCTCGGAGGTATCATTAGATGATATGGGCTGAGGTTTCACTGCTATGCAGATGATACCCAGCTCTATCTGTCTTTTGCACCCGACCAGGATGGAGCTCTCTTGGTGTTTAACAACTGTCTGGGGGAAATCCAAGACTGGATGGATTCTAGTTGGCTAAAGTTGAACTCGGAGAAAACAGAGGTGCTGGTAGTGGACCCAGGAGGTCGGATTGTGAGGCCGGGTATTGGTGCACCATCTGGAATTTTCCTTGGTGGAGTATCTCTCCTGTCCTCAGAACGGGTGCGTAACCTTGGGTTTATTCTTGATGACGGGCTGACTCTTAAAGCTCAGGTGTCAGCCTTTATCAAGACCTCCTTTTATCATCTTAGGAACATTGCCAGGGTTAGGCACCTTGTTCCGTCCGACTCCCTGCCTACTCTGGTTCACGCTTTTGTATCTTCACACTTGGACTATTGCAACATCCTGTACTTTGGGCTTTCTGGGGTTGAAATATGTCGCCTACAGTTGGTGCAGAACGCTGCAGCCCAGGTATTGACTGGGACAAGTAGATCCTGTCATATCACTCCCATGCTGCACGAACTGCACTGGCTTCCTATGCGGTGGCGGATCACCTTTAAAGTCATTTTATTGACTTTCAAAGTCCTTCATGATCAGGGTCCAGCCTATCTGAAAGACCTCCTGGTTACTTACTGCCCTGACCGATCACTCCGCTTGGCCGACATGGGGTTGTTAGAGATCCCAAGAGTGAGTTTAAAATCCTCTGGCAGCAGATCGTTTTCGCATGATGCACCCACTCTTTGGAACTCTCTACCATGTCGGTTATGGCAGTGCACCTCCGTGGAGCTTTTTAAGAGAGACCTGAAAACGTATTTGTGGAATATGGCCTTTTTAGATAATTAAGTTACTTATTAATGTTTGGATTTTATTATAAATATGCTATTTTGTTGATATGTCGACTTTTATGGATATGTTCTGTTTTTACTTAGTGTTTTGAATTGTTTTCAAAATTGTTCAGCACCTTGATACATTGAAAGGTGCTATACAAATAAAATTATTATTATTATTATGTAATTGCATAGGTACATCAGCGTCATAGTATATGCCATGCATGCCCCCTGTATTACAAAGTCTGACACTTCACTCTGCTGCACAGTGACAGTATACAAGTGGGACCCATGTGGCAGTTGACCATCAAATTGCAACAGTACACTGGGACATACAGTACATACAGTATGTGGGGCAGGTGATGCATGACAATATCGTATGCACAATTCCAGATATATACCAGCCCATGTCACCCTCAATGGCAGTGGTTCTGGATTCCCTCCTGGCACTGGATCATTGATGCTGAGTGTGCGACATGGTGTCTGCTCTGGCTCTCTTGTCTCACTTGATGCTTGCTGTTTCCTCTTGACTGACTGGCCTTGCCACTCTTCCTCTGCAGGCCTCCTTCCGCTATAGCTTTCTGCTACTGGAACTGTTGACACATGCAGACATTTCTTAATGAGATGACAGAGCACTCCATGACCAGACATGCATTTTCCCCAAATATCTACGACAGGACATGCTAGCCACCCACTCCAAGATGCCCACACATGCATGATCCATGCTGTCATGCCACAGCATGTGTCACGTACAATGTACACATAAAACCCACATGATGAAGTTCTATCATAGGGCATTGTACTGGCATTGTAGTACTGTGGGTCTCAAGCAGCCATATGCAGACACATAATAGCTGTATGTCAGAGGCCACACTGTATGGTTCAATGCAACCCTTGAATATGTGGATGCCAACAACTGGCCAACATAGTGCCCTGAAGGCACACATGGGTATAAGAGATGCACAATGTGCACATATAGGGTGACAGGGCCACCGCCATTGTTAGTTCCACGAGCATCGTCTTTGTAGAGTACAGCACTGTACCACTGAGTACCATCACCCAGTACCATAGTGTGTAATGTGTGATGATGTTTGCATGGACAACCACACCGGTGTACCACAGTGCAGATGGCTGTATGGTACCTGACACCACTGACAGAGCCATATGCTGCAAAACAAAGGAATGTGACAAAGTCAATATACAGTAAGCAGTCATGGGTCTTTGGATCTTCCCTGTATGGCACACTGCTGGGCGTGTGACTGGTCTGGGCACATGTGGGTACATGGGGCAAATGAAAACAGTGCATTTCACAATGCGTATTTCAGTCCATAGCAAAGTATGGTACATGTGTTCTGCCTCCTCTGGAAATGTACACATGCATGGAACAGTGTGCCTGTACTGTCCTGTTATGCACTGCATAGTCATGGGTGAGACCTGTATAGGGTGTGGGCGGGACACTAAGCACTGGTAAGCTCACTATTCAGCACATGTCCACACCTGATAGGGTATGCCTGCAGATGGATGGCGTGTGTACAGAACTGACTTGTAGGTTACACCTCTGGCTTTTATCTATACTGTTGTCCATGCCCCTGTAACCAATGTGCATGGGACAGTGTAGTGCCAACACTGTACATGCCTTCTGTCATGTGCAATGGGATATGTAGGAGAAAGCATACTGTAGCTGCCACTTTTGGGTTGTCATTATCAAATGTGTAGTTTTACTCAGTAGAACAGTCCATCATGTAGTGATGGCATACATGAATGGCCTGTACTGTGGGCAACTATGAAATGGGGGGTAGTATGTGTACTTATCTAATGCTACTTGCTGCACTCCTGCAGGAAATGGTGAGTTAGTATATGGCCTGGCAGAGCCAGTGCAGATGGACAGTCCCCTACCAGCAACAGATAACAGCAAGGAGGGAAATTTCTGTGGCCATTAATGCTGAGTGTGGTAGGCAGAGGACCATAGACAAGGTCAACAAATGCTTCTATGGCAGGTGATGATGGACAAAAGAGAAGCTTGTACCCCCCCATTAAAATTGATCCTTAGATGGTGTAGAATTTTTTAAGAGGTTCTCCATCCTGTCCTGAGGTCCATTTTACATTCTCCCTCCCTCCCTCTCCAACCTTTCCCCACCAGTGTAGTAAAATATAACTAGGTTGGCCCAGTATCTGACCTGACCACTGGATACCCTGAAGCTCTCTGTTCTTGATCTTCTTCACCAATGGTGGACAGCCTAAACAGCACCCTGGGAATACCTGTTCTACCCAGTCCCAGATACTTATTGTGTCTGGACAGACTACAGTAGGTATTCCCAGGGCTTCCTTTTGGTCAGCCACTAGGTCAAGTAGAATCAAGAACAGAGGGCTTCTGGCCGAGAATCTTCGGGTCTGGGTTACTAGTACTATGATATGGTAGGAGAGGGTGGAAGGGAGAAAAGAAAGTGCTTACAGAACCATCTTCTTCATCGGATAAAGGATAAATTTTGCAAGTAGTTAACTTACTTTGCCACCAATTACATAGTAAACTAAGATCTCTTCTGCTGAGCGAGGGTTCGGGGTAGGGGTCATAGATATAAACATATGAAACTGCCAGCAGATCTAGGCCACATGGTCTATCAAGTCTGCTCGAGTGTGCAGCTAGCCGTCCACTTACACTGCAGCTGCCCCTTCCTCCCCTTCCCTCAGAATGGTGACCATCCCGTTCACTTTGTCCCACACCCTCTTAAGACTGCCAACTGACTTACAGGAAACCACATCATCATGCAGCATGTTCCACATAGACACCACCCTTTCTGTGAAAAAGTGCCTCCTCATTTCTGTTCTGAATCTTCCACCCTCCAGCCTTAGTCCATGCCCCCTTATGTCCCTCCCTCCATTTAACCTAAACATGCCCTCTGTGCCAGTCTTGTTTATACCCTTCACATATTTAAAGGTCTCTATCATATGCCCCATATCTCTCCTCTTTTTCAGGGCATACATGTTCAGTTCTTTCAGCCTCTCCTCATAGCGTTTATCTTCCATTCCCCGGACCATCCTTGTTGCTCTGCACTGTACCCCCTCCAGTAACTTAACATCTTTCTACAAGTATTGGTGCCAGTACATCATGCAGTACTCCAGGTGTGGCCTCACCAATGACCTGAACAGTGGCAGGATCACCCCCTCTCTCCTGGAAGTAATACCTGTAGCAATACACCCTAGCATCTTATTGGCTTCAGCTGCTGCATTCCTGCACTGTGTCAGGGGTTCATCTGTCCTGTTATTACCACCCCAAGATCTTTCCCCTCCTCTGTAGTGGTTATCTGTACCCCTCCCAACTGATAACACCTCCTTGGATTCTTTGATTCCAAGTGCATGACTTTGCACTTCATCACATTGAACCCCAGCTGCCATGTATTTGACCAGTCCTCAAGTTTAGCCAGATCATCCTGCAGCCCCTGCCACCCTACTGTGTCATCAACCACCGCCCCGATCTTTGTGTCATTCACAAAATGGCTAATCCTGTTCTTAATGCCATGCAAGATGTCAGCTATGAAAATGCCAAACAACACCGGCTCTAGTACCTGCGGCCCTGTGGCACTCTGCTTGTTACAGCCATTGGAGTCAAGAGTGCCCCTACCACCACTACCCTCTTCTGTCTCCCCTGCAGCCAGTTCTTGATCCAATTCACCATCTTTAAACCTGCTCCCTGACATTCCACCTTGTTATTCTTCCTCTCATGTGGCACCAAAACAAAGGTACATCTTACAGCACTACAACTGCTGTGTTATTGAAAGCTGCAGTAACTGTGTCAACCAGCTAGATTGCGAACTGTGCCATTGCTCTACCTGTGCTTGTTACACCTTGCAGTCTGCCGAAGCTGATTCAGCTGTGAGGTGGTGGTAGACAGCACCTACATCGCACTGGGAGGAGGAGCAAAGCAGCTATTTAAACCTCGTGCTGCTACTGCACAAGTGCAGTTGCGCGAGCGTGAGTGGCGCGAGCACCACTCGGAAGAGAAAATTTTGTGCTGCAATAGTTTTTGATTTTACTTATAGAGTATAAGAAATTGTGTGTCTGATAATTTAATCTGTTTTATTAGACTACTAACAGGTATGTACGCTGTTATCATGCGTGTTATATTGGTAGTTTTATCAGCAATACTGTGTACTGTTGGAAGGGATAACCCTAATGGAAGAAATTTTGTAAATATAAATCCCATACAAATTCTAGGAAATTAGATTTTTCTTCCCAGTGTATATGTAGAGAGGTTTGATTTGACTGAGAGCTTTGTTATATTATCAACTGATGGCTGTGGTATTTCACATGTGCGTGTATCGGAGATATTTTATAAACATATTAGAGATAAACAAAAACTGAAAATATATTCAAAACAGAAGTTTGTGTGGATTAGGAAATTGATATTAATTAGTTTGTTGATCTCTGGAGATGTACTGTACATGTGAGCCCTGGTCCTCAGTTAGAAAATGAATATTCTATGGTTGATTTTGGGGAAAGGAAAAACTTGGGTTTTTTACACTTAAATGTTAGAAATGTGTTACCCAAATTGGATATAATAAAAACTCAGATTGAAACAGTTAAACCAGATGTATTAACTTTAACAGAAACTTGCCTGTCATCTAAAATCAAAGATGTTGATGTATCCATAGAGAATTATAATGTTTTTAGGCAGGATTGACAAAAAAAAGGGGGGAGGGGGTTATGTTGTACTTAAATAACACATATAAGGGTCAATTGAAACTTGCTAAAACATTTCCAGATCAATTGGATTTGTTAATTGTACAAATACAAGGAAATACAGGTCTTTTATTAAATATTATGGTCTATTATAGACCTCCATCAGCTAAAAGTTCTGCATTACAAACTTTATGTGAACATATTGCTTCCTTCATAAAGTGTGAAACAGTATTGCTCTACGATTTTAATTGGAATATGTTAATTCCTCAATTAACGATTCTAAATCAGTTTGCAGCTCTTAATTTGCAACAATTGATTAATACACCTACTCGATTACATAAATCAAATAATGAAAAACATACTTCATTGGATTTAATATTTACAAATAGACCCGAAAGATACATATCAGCAGTTCATGAAAATTATGTGAGTGATCATTGTTATACTTCTTGTATTAGGGATACCCAGATGGAGAAACAACAACCACAATTTACTTATGTAAGGATGTTCAATCAATTTAATGAACAGGCATATTTGAATGATGTGGCAAAAATTCAATGGAATTTAATGTATATTTATCCAGATGTATACACAGCATGGCTTTTCTTTAAATGGTCTCTTGTGAAAGTTATAAATAGACATGCCCCACTTAAGTTAAAAAAATGTAAATAATAGAAAAAGAGTGCCCTGGATAACACAAGGACTGAAGGATTTAATGAATAAAAAATCAAAATTATGGCACATAGCTAAAACTACTAAGGAAATTAAGGATATCTTGGCATTCAAGGTTGCTAGAAATAATTGTACTAAAAATATTAGGAAACAAAAAAGGAAATATTATGAAAATTATTTTTCCTTATCAGATAAAAATCCACGTGCACTATGGAAGGGCATAAATTCAATGAAGGGAAAACAAGATTCAGTTAATTTGCCAACATTTTTGTCATTTGAAGGAAAAACTTTTCTGATGATAGTGACAAGATAAATGTATTGAATTCCTTTTTTATCTCTGTTGGTGATGCATTTAATAAAATGCATCCAGATTTGTCACTCCCTGTTCTGGATACTGATTTTGGTAGTAGACTTAAATGACCTGTGTTTTCATTTAGTCCAATTGCATCATATGATGTTAAAAAACAGTTACAGACTTTAAATATCAGAAAAGGTCCAGGATGTGATGAGATTCCCCCCTTTTTTCTGAAATTAGCAGCTGAATTATTAGCACCTCATCTTACATATATTTTGAATTTTTCCTTGGATAGTTGTGAATCACCAATTGATTTGAAAACAGCTTTTGTTACTCCTGTATTTAAAGGGGGTGATCTATCAAACCCAAGATCCTATAGACCCGTTTCAGTATTACCAATATGTGCAAAAATACTTGAAAAATTAGTTAGTACTCAATTGACTAATTATCTTATTAAACACAATATAATAACACATTTGCAATCTGGATTTAGAAAAGGGCATAATACTACATATACAATTTTAAAAGTAGTTTATGACCTGTTGAATGCCTTCGACAAAACCCAGGAAGTTCCATCATTATTTCTGGATTTGTCGAAGGCATTCGACACAGTTCATCATATTATATTACTTAATCAGTTAAAAAATGTTGGATTAGGTATTCCAGCATTAGGCTGGTTTCATAGTTATTTGATTGGGAGATTACAGTCTGTTAAAATAGGAGGTGTGTGTTCTGCATCAGCTACCCTATTAAATGGGATACCTCAAGGGTCTGTACTAGGCCCCCTCCTTTTTTTATTATACATAAATGATTTACCAACTTACTGTTCATCTAAAACTTATATGCAACTTTATGTGGATGACACAATTTTGTATACTAGGAGTGATGATGTGGACACAGCAATAGTTGTTTTGCAACAAGATTTTAGTAAAATACAAAGGGAACTTGTCAACTTGAGATTGTTATTGAATGAAAAAAACACAGTGGATGTTGTTTGGTAAAAAAGATTGAAAGATTCAACTATAAGGGAACTTAGATCTTTGTCAGCAATTAACATAGAAAGAGTAAACTCCTATAAATACTTAGGAGTTATACTAGACAAAAATCTGACTTTTGAAATGCATATAACGTCTATGTCAAAGAGACTGAAGAGACTTCTATGTTTCCTTTATAGGGATAGAGCTCTCTTTAGTCTAAAGATTCAGAAATTATTGGTTTCTGCTCTATTCTTACCAATATTAGATTATGGTGATATAATTTATAAAAATGCAAAAAAAATAATTGCTGTGTTCTTTGGATGTCCTCTTCAATAGTGCAGTATCCTGGCTATCCTGTTTAGCCGATCACTGGAAACAGGGGAGGTACCCAAAGACTGGAGGACAGCAGATGTAGTCCCCTTATACAAAAGTGGGAACAAAGAGGAAGCAAGGAATTACAGACCAGTCAGCCTCACCTCGATAGTGGGGAAGATCATGGAAGCACTACTGAAGGAGAGATTGGTGGAACATCTGGTAGTCAATGGACTACAGGACCCAAGGCAGCATGGTTTCACCAGGGGGAGGTCTTGTCAGACCAACCTCATTGAAATTTTTGACTGGGTGACTAGGGAGGTGGATCAGATGAGGCAGTGGACATGGCCTATCTGGACTTCAGCAAGGCCTTTGACACTGTACCACATAGAAGACTATTACACAAACTGGGGAATATGGGTGTGGGCAGGACAGTAGTGTGGTGGGTAGGTAACTGGCTGGGTGCCAGGACACAGAGGGTGGTGGTAAATGGCTGTCACTCCACAGAGGGAAGAGTGTCCAGTGGAGTACCACAGGGATCAGTGCTGGGACCGGTCCTATTCAACATCTTCATCAGTGACAATGCACAGGACCTAGAAGGCAGAATTTCACTGTTCACTGATGACACAAAGCTCTGTAACAGAGTAGACACACCAGAGGGTGTAGACAGAATGAGAAGGGACCTGCAGAAACTTGAAGAATGGTCAGGGGTTTGGCAGTTGAAATTCAATGCAAAGAAGTGCAAGATAATGCATATGGGGCACAAAAACCCTGGCACAATATATCAGTTGGTGGGTGAGGATATACACCAAGCAGGAAAGGGATCTTGGGGTTATCATCTCTGATGACCTCCAGGTAGGGAAACAGTGTGACAAGGCAGCAGGTAAAGCAAATAGGATGCTGAGATGTATAGGCAGGGGCATCACCAGCAGGAAAAGGGAGGTCATAATTCCGCTATACAAGACACTAGTGAGGCCCCACCAGGAGTACAGTGTACAGTTCTGGAGACCATACCTACGTAAGGACATAGACAGGGTAGAGAAGGTTCAGAGGAGGGCAACAATGATGGTGCATGGATTGCATCACAAGTCCTATGAAGACAGGTTGAAGGAACTGAACATGTACTCCTGGAGAGAGGAGGAGAGGGTATGATAGAGACATACAAGTATCTCACAGGGAGGAACAGGGTGCAGGAATACACTATTTTAAGTGAAAAGATGTTCCAGGACTAGAGGGCATGGGATGAAGTTGAGGGAGGATGATTCAGAGGAAACATGAGGAAGAATTTCTTCACAGAACTGGTGGTGGACAAGTGGAACACCCTGCCAGAGGAAGTGGTGGGGGCTGAAACTATCACGGGATTTAAGAATGCATGGGATAGACATAAAGGAATTCTGGAGGTCAGGGGTAAGGGGCAACAGACTTCTAGGAAAACATAAACTGAACTTACAAGCTCAAATGGGCAGACTGGGTGGGCCATAGGCCCTTATCTGCCGACACTGTCTATGTATCTATGTATGTATGTATGTATGCATTGAGATTTATAACAAAGCTTCCATTTAGAACTCACTGTTGTGTGTTATATCAAAATTCAGGTCTCATTTCATTATTTGATAGGAGAGACTATCATTGGAATTTACTTGTGTATAAGTTTGTGCTACAGTTATTTCCTATCTTTTTGTTAAACTTATTGCAAATAAGAATACAGAATCAACATAACTTAAGATCTTCTGTCCGGAAAAGTTTTTCTAGATCTAGAACTAGAACAAAATTTGGTGATAAAACAATTTCAAATTTAGTGCCTAAAACTTGGGAACAAATGTCTAAAAGATTGAAATGCACAGTATTGCTACCATTTAATTGTTTTAAGCCTTTTTTAATGACTTTATATAGTAAACACTGTAATTGTTATGGATAAATTATTAATATTTGGGTTTGTGTATAACTTAAATTAATCAATATTATATTGAAACTGAAATTGTGTATGTATGTCTGTTTTGTGATGTTATGTTAAATGTCGGATTCAATTGCAAAAGAGATAATTTTATCTCAATTTGAAATCCAATAAAGTTTGAAAGTTTTGAAAGTTTGAAAGTCTTACTGAAATCCAGATACAGGACATTCACCACATGGCTCCTGTCAAGTGCCCAAGTCACCCAGTCATAATAGTCAACCAGGATGGTCTGGCAGGATCTTCCAGAGACAAACCCATGTTGCTTATCATCCTGGAGACCATTACCTTCCAGGAAATTTACCAACCTCTCCTTAAGGATCATTTCCATTAACTTCCCCACAATGGATGTAAGGCTTACTGGTCTATAGTTGCCTGGGTCATCCTTAGGTCAGCTTTTGTGGAGGGCACTATGTGAGCCATCCTCCAGTCCTGGGGTATTCACCCTGTTCCCAAAGAGGTAGCGAACAAGTCAGATAATGTCTCTGCCAGGATCTCTGCCAGCTCCTTCAATACCGTGGGTGCATGCCATCTGGGCCAGGTGCCTTATCCACCTTGAGTGCCCTTAGACCTTCCAGTACCCTGCCAGCTGAGATTGCTTCATATGTCATCCATGCCCCACTGTGCCTACCCTTCCTAGCTCCTGAGATAGTGACACTCCTTTTCCTTAGTAAATACAAAACAGAGGTAATATAGAAACATTGACTTTGACAGCAGATAAGGACTGCTTGGCCCACCCATTCTGCCCATTTCCCTACCTATTGGATAAGCTGCAAAGCCTAGTTAACCAACAGCCTACTTCCTCCTACCCCCCACCAGAATTGCCTTATGTCTGTCCCAGGCACTCTTGAATTCTCCCACTTCTTTTGACTTCACAACCTCCTCAGGAAGGTCAGTCCATTTGTCCACCACCCTTTCCTTATTGAAAGCTTCTGCCTGATTCATCCCCTTCTCTGCCCACCCCATCCATCATAATCCTTACAATTTGATCCTTGCAATTCCTTCTTCCCTTATGTACCTGAAGAAGCCCTTTTCCCCTTCCTTAATGCCTTGTGCCAGTCTAAGCTCTCTTGAAGCCTTTATTTATTTATTTGCTTTTGTTGACCGGGTAAGTCACACTAGACAGCCAATTGCCTATTTTCAGGTGTGACCCGGGAGAGTTACAAACTTAAGTAGGCAGGTACAGTGATAAATCAGTTTTACATACAATGGAATAACAGGTGATGGAAGAGAATGACAACCAGTAACAAGTCACAAACCCGAGGGGTGTTACAGATGACCTGGGAGAGTTACCAGCTAGAGCATACACAAACAGTGAGTGAGTCAAGATTTACATATAACGGGAGTGCAGGCGAAACCAATATGGCACTCAAGGAGAAGATGGTACACTTTAGAATGATTTGGGTAGGTAGTTGACAGTGCTCAAAAGGGTTAGGACAAGGTAGGTGTAGTGCACATAAAGGCAAAGGCAAAGGCAAGTTTATTTAAAAAGACACCCAATCCCAAGGGCTCTGGGTGCCGCACAAAATTTTACAGCATTTCATACCTCATAAATATATAGATTAAAAATTTATACATACAAATAATCAACATTACACCTCAAAAGCTTGCAAAAATAGCAAAGTCTTCAGGCGAGCCTTAAAGGCAGTTATAGTGGGGGCCTCCCTAACTAGAGTTGGTAGGGAGTTCCAAAGAGCGGGAGCAGCAACACTAAAGGTTCGGTCGCCTGCAGATTTTAATCTTGCTCTTGGAACAGTTAGGAGGCCACCATTAGAAGAGTGGAGATTACGGGTAGAGGAAGAAGTTACCAGGAGAACTGGAAGGTAACCAGGGCCCTGCCCGTGTAGGGCCTTATAGGTGAGAAAATCCACCTTGAAGAGTACTCTCCATCTGATAGGCAGCCAGTGCAATTCGCACAATACAGGTGTAATATGACAAAATTTACTTTGCCCAGTCAAAAGCCGGGCAGCAGCATTTTGCACTAGTTGCAGTCTGTGAAGAGAACCCCCAGAGACCCCGAGATAGAGGGCATTACAGTAGTCAAGCCTTGAAGTGACTAAGGCATGTATCAGAGTAGGGAGGTCCAGAGACGGAACAAGGGGCTTAATCCTGGCAATGTTTCTAAGATGGAAAAAACAGGAATGAACCACGGAAGATATTTGAACCTCCATGGACAGGTTCCTGTCAAGAATCACACCAAGATTTTGCACCCAAGGGGAGGCCATCAATGACGCAGTTCCTAGCACAAGTCCAGTTGCAGAGTCAGAGGCCATTCCATCACGAACTCTGTTCGACTCCACTACCAATACCTCAGTCTTGTCAGGGTTCAGTCGTAGCCAGCTGGAGGCCATCCAGTCACTAATCTCAGCCAGACAGATATTTAACACATCCACTGTGTTTGATGTCTTGGGCAAAGGATAAGTATAGCTGAGTGTCATCAGCATAGCAATGAAAACTCAGACCATACTTCCTAATGATCTCTAGGGCAGAATATATACTGCAACAAACATTGGGGCCGATACCGAACCTGAGGGACTCCACACAAAGGAGGCAGGGTGTAGATGAGAAATTTCCCATCACAACCTGTTGCCTCCTATTGGTGAGAAAGGACTCAAACCACTTGATGACAATACCAATGAGTCCACATAACTCCCTCAGGCAGAGAAGCAACACACAATGGTCCACAGTATCAAATGCTGAGGAGAGATCGAGGAGAACAAGAATTGTCCTGTCCCCTTGGTCTCTAGCCCTGAGGAGGTCATTCTGCACCCGAACTAATGCAATTTCAGTGCTATGTCTGGCCCAAAAAGCCGACTGGAAGGGATTGTACAACTCGTGAGTCATGAGATGTTCCTCCAACTGAAGCGATACCACCTTCTCAACAATCTTCCTCAAAAATGGGAGATTGGAGATGGGACGGTAATTTTCCCTGATCTCCGGGTCCAAAGAGGATTTCTTTGAAACGGGTCTCACCAAAGCCTCCTTCAAGGCATCTGGAAAGACACCCTGACTCAAGGAGCACCAGACAATCAGGGCAAACACCAGGCCAACAGAGTCAATGCATCTCATTAAGAAACGCGTTGGCACTGGGTCCAGTTCACAGAAGGTATGCTTCAGATTGACTGCCACCTCAATAACCTCATGGATCTCCACTGGCCTAAACTCTCCCCAACTAGGTGGAGTGCACTCAGAACACAACTGGCGACCACTGTCAGCAATGGAATTGCTGGCTGAAGAAACCTCCCGCTGGATCAGACACCCTGTCCGAGAAAAAACGAGCAAAATCCTCACAATCCTCATTTGAGGAAACTCTCCCGGACTGGAGACAGACAGAATGGAGAAGTCTATCAACAGTCCGGAAGAGTGAGGCTGGTTGGTTTCTCCCAGCAGCAATCTCCAGAGACAAAAATACTGTCTTCTTTCCGTTGATTGCCTCCTGATATGCGCAATAATGCGCACGCAGGACCAGTTTGTCCGTCTCCAGAAGGGACTTCCTCCAGCAGCGCTCTAATCTCTGACCCATCTTCTTCACTTCCCTAAGATCTCCATCATACATAATAACCATAACACAGGTTCAGTCATATGTTAAGCCGAATAAGTGCCAGCATGTGGCGGGGGGACCTCGGGATGAGCTAACGGGTGGGGGCCAAGTGACCTTATCCATGAGGTAAGACAGGGGGTCAGCCATTACTTGACCAGTGGATGGGAGAATAAGTGTAGGACCCTGAAGGCAGAGACTCCATGCCTGCATAGTGCAGGGGCTACGAGGTGCATAGACAGGTGGAGGAACCTTCAGGAAGTTCCAAGGGAAGTTTTAAAGCTTGGATGGGAGAGGGTGGACCAGTAAGGGTCGGGAATGAATTCCATAGTTTAGGGGGCATAGTTGGCTAAGGCCCGATCACCCACAAGGTGCGTGTCCTAGGAACCGGACAGTTGAGGTCGCGCATGACCTAAGGGGTGGTAGGAAGAGGTGTTAGGGTTGAGGGAAGGGCAAGAGCAGCGGGTGGCTGATCTTACAATGCTGTCAATGAAGTTCCCTACTACAACAAAGTGCATTTCTGGAGAGGAGCCACCAAGGCTGGTGTAGAGGTTGCAGTGTGTCAGGGTGGGGCAGATAGCGCAAAGCGGCAGATGCTGTTGTAGGCAGTGTCCCATTTCGAAAGGCTGGTTTTTGGCATGGGGGCAAAGGTCATTAGCCCATAGCATAGAGAGGGGAGGAGAACACCCCTGGCTAGGGCCACCCAAGCAGCCAGGGTCAGGCAGTTTTTGGCTCTGTAGGCGAGACCGAGTTTGATGCTTGTAGACTTGCAGATGTTACGGATGTGCAGGGAAAGATCCAGCTGAGGGTCCAGAGTGAAGCCCAGTTATTTGACAGCAGCAACCGTCTGCAGGGGCATGCCATCAGCCCCGTAGATTAGTAGGGGGGCAGGGCTGGATTTTGTTTTGTTCAGGGAGCCAAAGAGCATAGCCTGGGTTTTCTTAAGGTTGGTGGTAAGCTTGTGTTCCACCAGCCAAGATTGGATCCGCTTGTAGTTGGAGTTTAGTTGGGAACTGATGGTGTCAATGTCGCGGGCACTGTCCAGAATGACAAGGTCATCAGCATACAGGGTGGTAAGCCCATGGGTGGTAACAGAGGGTAGTTCGTTGATGAAAAGGGAGAAGAGTGTCGGACCGAGGACGGATCCCTTTGGGACTCCACATTGCACAGTGGTGGAGTTGGAGAGAGTCCAGTTAAAGTTGGTGTATTGCTTCCTACCAGTAAGGTAATTGAGGAACCAGACATGGGTGGAGTTTGACAGTCTGAGGGAGAGAAGAGTGGAGCTAAGGAGGGAGTGATCTACCCTGTCGAAGGCTTTGGAGAGATCCACAAAGATCGCGCCAGTGAGATAGCCCTGGTCGGTTGCAGTTCTGATCTGCGAGGTGACTACAGCGATGACGGTAGCTGTGCTGTGTCCCTTCCTGAACCCATGTTGGGCTGGAGAGAGGAGGTTGTGTTCCTGTAGGTACTCGGTTAGCTGAGAGGCCACAACTTTCCAGAATTTTGGAGGCGGCTGACACGTATAGCTAGTAGGTCGTAGTTCAGGGGGTCTTGGGGTTTTGTTTAAGAACAGGGTAACATTGGCCACTATCCAGACATCTGGGATGACACCAGTGGTTAGAAAAGAATTGAATATATGCAATGGGTCTGGTGAGAAGGTGGCTGCTAGCTTTGCTGCTTTTGGCTCGAGGCTGTCGCCCTGCTCCAGATGAGGGGAGAGGCAAGCAGCCTCTGGGTCTGTGTGGTGGATACCTGTTGTAGGGAAGAAGGAGAGTCGGGTCTCAGGGCAGAGTCGAGGGGTGCTAGTGGACTTGGGCTCGGGTGGTTGAGAGTTTGGGGATTTGGGGGCAGTGAGCTGGGAAGGGGGAGCTGCTCGGAGAGCATAGCGTTGAAGGTATTAGCAATTGTGTGTGGGTTATTGCAGCTAACCCCGTCAATGAGTAAGTCTGTGACTTGAGATCTTCCAGAGCCCCCAACCACACTTCTAATGTTCTGCCAGAAGCTCCTAGGATTGCTGGCTGACGAGAGTAGGGTGGATTGGCAGAACTCACTTTTTGCTGCCCGGATGGCTTTTTTACAGGAGTTTCTGAGGCGCCTGTAATCAGTGAGATCATTGATGCTTTGGGAGGCCTTGTAGGTTTCCCAGCATTTGTCCCTGAGTTTCATTAGGGAGAATAGGCCCCCATGAAGCCATTTGGTGACGGTGCCCTGTACCCTCCTCCTTGTAAGGGGGGCATGTTTGTTCTGCACCGGGATGTACTTGATTAAGAATTCATCCAGTGCCTGGTCCGGGTCCAAGGAGGCGGTAACTCCTGACCAGTCAATTGAACAGAGGTCAGCAAGGAAGTCTGGTAAGTAGAATTTTGAGAAGTCCCTCATTTGTATCACTTTACTGGGAATCTTTGTCTGAGAGGTGCCCCAAGTGCAGAAGATATGCGAGTGGTCCAAGATGGCATCAGGTAGGATGCCCGAGGATGTGATCCTGTCAGGTCTATTGATCAGGATCCAGTCAATCAGCGAACCCTTGTCCCCCTGGGGGAGGGCCTTGTTGGTTTAGATATAATTTGGCTCAGGGCAAGGCCTGAGAGCAGAGGCTTGTAAGATTTAAGAGTTAGAGCCCAACCAGTCAAGGTTGAGGTCTCCTATAATAAGGACTTCACTTGTGCCCACTCTCGCACTGACGCTGTGGAAAAGTGAGGAGAGTCCAGGTAGTCCACCTCTAGGAGGGTTGTAGCAGCAGATCAGGTGGATTTTTTTTGTGTGTCCAAGTAGAAGAAGAGTGTGCAAGAGCTCACATGTCGGGTGAGGTGGTAGGCGGGTGATCAATGGCAGTCACATTGAGGTGTGCCTTATAGTAGAGTAGTACCCCACCACCTCATTTGCTCCCCCCACGATCACATCTGCTATGGCTGTACCCTGGCAGGGTGCATACTGCATCAGTAGTGTGAGGTTTTAGTCATGTTTCCGTGATACCCAAGATATCCGGCTTGCAGTGGGCAACCCAGGCAGTAAGCTCAACAAGGTTGTGAAGGATGCTGCAGATGTTTAGATGGACGATTTTTAGCCCCTTGGTGGATCGCCATGGGGGGTGGGCGGGCAGGAGGCCAGCCTGGATGGGAATGTTAGTCCCACCCCTGGAGGGCCCAGAGGGGGGGTGGAGGGGACAGCCATGACGGCAATGAGGTTAGGGGCTACGAGGAGGAATAACAGCGACTGGAATTGTTACAGCCAGTAACTGTGCACAGTAATGTAACAAAACCTGCAGCAAGGTATGTCTTGTTAAAAACAGCAGTGTATTCAGTCAGCTAGGGAATTGTTCCAGCCAGTAACTGTGCACAGTAATGTAACAAAACCTGCAGCAAGGTATGTCTTGTTAGAACAGCAGTGTATTCAGTCAGCTAGGGAGTTGTGGGAGCTGGAATTATTAGGTCTGCCCCTAGTGGCAGAATAAGATAACCTGCAGATGGAAAACTAGGCTGATAGGTTAAATTTCAGCCCATGTGACCACTATCAGCCTACTTAAGGGAAAGCCGACCAAGGGTGGTGGTGAGGGCGGTGAGGAGCTGAACACATAGCGTTCGGCAGGGCTAGACCATCTGCGACAACAGAAAGCAATCAGCAGCTGCCTTAAACAGAGAGGCTTTCATGAAGTAATGTCCAGATGCAAGGAGGTAAGAATTCTCTTGTGCTTTTCAATTTGGATTCTCAGTGTTTGAAAAAAAAAGGCACCAAAGCGCTTAGGGACACAAAGGGAATGCTGCCGTCTCTGCAAAACGCTGTTTACCTTATCCTTATCTCTGCGATCTCGGGCGAGGCTGAGGAGTGCCTCGCAACCTCCACTGCTCGGGGGTCTGGTTTGGCGTGGACTGACTTCGGGAGGATGGGGGATGGCTATGGAGCGCTCTCGCGACCTCTGCTCCTCGGGGGTCCTGGTCTGCTTATCCTTATCTCTGTGGATCCTCCGGTGGGTTGTGGGAGGGCTATGGAGCGCCCTAGCGACCTCTGCTGCTCAGGGGGGTCCGGCTCGGTGTGGACTGACTTCGGGGAGATGGGAGAGAGCTATGGAGTGCCCTCACGACCTCCGCTCCTCGGGGGTCCTGGTCTGCTTATCCTTATCTCTGCGGATCCTCCTGTGGGTTGGGGGAGGGCTATGGAGCGCCTTCGTGACCTTTGCTGCCCTGACTGTTCTGGTCACCTATCTTGCTTTCTCCATGTACTCCTCTCTATCTTCCCCTTAATTGGATCTCTTGAATCTTCTGAAAGCTACTGTTTTTGCCATCACCTGATCCAGCACCTCCCCGCTTAACCCACATGTCGCTGTGAGTGGGACTGCGATGACCCAATGGGACTATGGGATGGGAGGACTGAGCTGTGCTAATGGTGCCTACCAGGGAAGTTCTGGGAGAGGGGGCTGAAATAATGCTGATGGATGGTTACTTTGTGGATGTCAGTCGGGATACTTCAGATAGCTGACTACCTATCTCAGCCCCAAGGAGGGACCACCCCAGCGATTGCTCAGGTAAAGGGAGGGTGGCAAAGGTGGGGGAGAGCTTTGAGGAGGGTAAGTTACTGGGTGAGGGGAGGTTTTGCTTTTTGTTGTTGATTCTGAAGACCCATTCGATGATGTTCCTGGTAGCCCAGTGAACCTCACTGTAACACTCCTCACTGCAAGTGGCCAGCCAAAGCACAGGAGTCATCAGCTAAGAACATAGGGGATACATACTGACACCTGTGGAAGGTGACTGATAAGACAGTTGTTTAGGTACTGGAGGGATGACATGGGAGGATGTACAGTTCTCTAAGTAACCATCTGTTTTGTATCAGTCTCAAACATCTGGCACAGGAAGAGGCGGTGCCAGATAAAGCATCATGTGATCCATGGAGGTACTTAACAACCACACTGGAGATATGACAGTCACCATCACACACCTCCTGTACATTGAAGGAGTGGAAGTTCTTGCAGTTCATGAATGTCTCCCCTCTCCTCCCAGGCAGTGCCTCAATGGTGACATTAGTGCAATCTGGTGAACCCACTGCATTTGATATGTGAGCAACCCAGCAGACTGTCTGCATTGTTGCTGATCTTTGTCCCTGTGACATTACAAATTCCATGAAGTTATCACACTTTTTAGAACATCTAGGAACTGGCTACTATGTAGGACATTGATGACTGTGCTATCGCCATGATATTTGCACATGGTGCTTGGAACATGCTTGTGGAAAAGAAGCATACACTGATTTTACCTTCAGTTCCATTGACAGCACCTGACCCTGAGTTGTTGTGCTTTGGAAGTCCTTCCAGTGTACATTAAATAGTTCCTGAATGGTGTTGCAGTCCAGCTTGTACCAGTAGACTATCTGCTGGTTATGCAGCTCCATAAAGGTGTGCCAGGTTCCATGGGCCCTATGGGGATATATGGACATTAGGCAGCACATATCTGGGCCTCCTGTAGGTCCCACATCAACTCAAGAAGCCCAACAGTGCAGAGGCATGGTGTGTGTGTGTGTGTGTGTGTGTGTGTGTGTGTCTGTGTGTGTGTGTTTATATCACAGGTCTGGCTGCCTTTTATAGGCCCATGCAGCAGATGTTCCTGCTTCCCTGTGTTTGTTTGAGACTGGATAATAATAGCTTCTGCTAAACATTGTGTTTCTATGCACTACTGACCCCCTTGCACATGCTTTCTGCTTTAAATATGTTACAGTGTCATATATGCATGTCCAGGGTCCACATCTGCATGAAGTTTGAGAACATTAGTTTTAATGAATGTTACCCTATTTGATAGTGCTACGTTCACCTTTTAAATATGGTACGAGGCTCACTAATCACATTTCTGAGTTGCTAATCACATTTGTAATTCACAAATCATTTGAATACATTGGCCTAAATATAGCTGAGCTAGTGAAAGGTAAAATGCTTTGCTGAAGGCAAGTCTAGAGAGCAGCTGACCAGCCTTTGAGCTGTGGCCTGGCCCCTAGAGGTTAGCTGGGGGTACCTCTTGGGTCTGGAGAGGCTGTAGTGCTCTTGGTCAGGGGAAGCAGTAACAAGTAACAGAAACATAGAATCTGTTGGCAGAAAAGGGCTACTTGGTCTACCCAGTTTGCCTAAGTGATTCCTCCTATGCTGCCTCCACAGATCCTATCTGGTCTCTGGTGACCATACAAACTCCATGCCTCTGTTGTAATATCCCCTATGTTTATCCCTTGAATGCTTGAAGCCCTCCACCATTTAACCACCACCACTTTGGATAAAAGTCCATCCCATGCCTCTACCACCCTTTCAGTGAAGAAATATTTCCTCATGGCTCTCTTGAACTTGCCCCCTCCTCGTCCATATCATGCCCCCAGTCCTGGAGCTCACCTTCATTTGGAAGGGCTATATTCTTGCACCCTTTTCATGCCTGAGAGGTACTTGTAGGTCTCAATCAATCATGACAACTCTTGTTCTCCTCGCCTCTCCTCCAGGTTGTACATGTTGAGATTAGGAATGTGTGAAAAAAAAAATTCCACTGGCGAAATTTCATTGAAAGTCTGATTTTCACTTCTGTGAAATATCGGAAATCATTTTGCCAACTTCTGTGTAAATTCTGCCAAAAACCTGTGGGATAAATGTGAGAAATGTGGGTTAATGTATTAAACTACAGGAAAACAAACCCGCAGAAGTAATGCAAACCACATAAAATTACATGATATATGGTGAAATACTAAGCAAGAGACTTTATTTCCACATGTCATGTAAAATGTCCACAGTTTGTAATTAAATGCCGCAGTACTAGGCAGAAATCTGCAGTTATTTGGTGAAAGTTCAGAAATCCACCACAGGCAAAAGAGTGGAAAATTTAACAAAATTTTTGAAATTTCATGGAGCTTCCACGACAGCGGAAATCTGCACTTTTACCCACCCCTAGCTGAGATCCAACACTTTCTCCTCGTTTAGCTTTCCTTGCGACCCCTGCATCATTTTGGTTGCCTTCCTCTGGACTGCCGCCATCCTATGTGTTTTCAAAATTGTGGTCTGGAGATGCCCCTCCTTTTGCACCCAAGCATACCTTTATCCCTGTCTTAATAAATACCTTGAAGGGGGTCATGGCCTGGGGGACTGGAGGCACAATGGAAAAGGATAAGGGAGGAAATAACTAAGCAATGGCAAGCTATTTGAAGGAAATAAGTAAGGGAAAGAGGAGGAGGAAACCACTAGGTTGCTCAAATGAGGTGACTAAAGTAGCAAGGGGAAAACAGCTTTTAGGAAACACAAAGAGACCCAAACAGAGGGGAATGGGGTGGTATATCTAGATAAGTAAGGGGGAAGGAAGTAGGGATAAGGCAGCAAAGGCTCAAACAGAGGAGAGTATCATCCAGGAGGTCAGAAAAGGGGATACGATTTTCCTCAGGTATGTGAGCAAAAAGGGGAAGACAAGGGAGGATGTGAGGATTGGGACAGTGGGGGGGGGACTGTACAGAAGGAGAGCAAGAAAAAGCTGAAATTTTTAACATCTGCTTCTGCTCAGTCTTTGCAGTGGAGAGAGGAGGGGATGGGCTGACATGCATCAGCAGGCAATGGGAGGGGGTTGACACATGTCCATTTTCAAAAGAGAATCCACTGAGAATTGTAAGGTCTAAAGGTAAACAAGCAATGGGGCCAGATGGGATACACCCAAGGGTACTAGAAGGACTCAACACAGTGTTAGCTAGCCCTCTGAAAAATTCTTCAGCAATTCATTGAAGATATGGGCAGTTCCAGAGGACTGGGGGGGGGGGAGGATGTGTTTTCATTGCAAAAGAGCAGAAGCAAGAAGGAGCCTAGCAATTACAGACCAGTCTCACATCAATGGTGGGGAAATTAATGGAAACCCTGCTAAAGGAGAGACTGATAGAGTACCTGGAGGCAAATGGGCTGCAGGAAATCTAATAGATTTCTTTGACTGTGTAACTAGAGAGGTGGTTCAGGGAAGGGCAGTGGGTGTGGTCTATCTGGATTTCAATAAGGCCTTTGATGCTGTACCACACAGGTTGCTTATTTAGATTCTTAGCAAGCTGGAGGTTGGGAAGAAGATGGTAAACTGGATCTCTAACTGGTTGAAGGATAGGCGGCAGAGGGTGGTAGTAAACGGCAGCCACTCCAGGTATTGGAGGGTGGACTGTGGAGTACCACATGGTTTGGTATGGGAACCTGTCCTCTTCAATGTCATTGTAAGTGACATTGCTGAGGAACTAGATGGAAACATGTCTCTTTGTGGATGACACAAATATCTGCAACACAGTGGACACCCAGGAGGGGTTGGAGAGAATATAAAGAAATGTTTTACAGGCCTATCCCTATTTCGTGATGTTCTTTGGGCCATACAACTGTTTTTTTTTTATTCTCTTAAAGAGCAGCTGAAGTCTTTGTAAAAACTTTGTAAAACATAATAGACACAATTCAGCTTGTATTTCATTTATGTTGTCTAGATTTATCCTTTCCATTATTGATCACTGAAAAAAATGCCACAAAAACAAGATATTAATTCCTTAGATTTCATTTGCCTCTATAGCTTATTCCCTACTTGAAACCGCAATGCTATGTTGTGACATCACAGGTTGTTGCTATGATAATAACTATGATGTCACAAGCAGAGTACTATGACATCAGGATGGGAAGAAGCAATAGAAGTTGATAACCCCTCAGTGGAACAGATCTCCTGTTTACATGCATATGACCACAGTAATACATAATGGGAATAAGAAATGCAGAGTTAATGAGAAATATAAGCTGCTTTTGTGTCCAAATATTATGTTTTCCAAAGTTGTTCTTGAGGCATCAGTGGCTCTTTAAATACATGTTTATGATGTGAGGAAATAGCCAAAGTGAATTAACAGTGATAATTATACCTGGAGCTATTTCTTTTTCCTGATTATTTTTACTTCTGGTTTTGTTTCCTTGGGAACCCTCATAGCCCTTTACAGGCACATATGTGGTAGTACAGATGGGGCATCTTAATGAAGATACTGCACATTTAGAGTATAATAAATGTGTAAACTGGCATTTTATAAAAAAAAACATGATTGACATTGGAATTTCCAGTTCAGCATTCTTAGTTCACAGTTCTGTACTCTAATAATTATGCCACTCTACCTGTCTTGGCTGTAGTCATATTAGGCATGTGTTTCATATTGATACAATGTGCTGACTTGTTCCATTAATGTGAATTTATTTTCCAATTGCACACTTTCATAGAAATTTTTTTTTCCCATGACAGTTGTTTACTCAAGGGTTACATTATAGCTGTTGACATAGAAATTAATATTTCCTGAAACTTCACTGGAACAATGTAAAGAATGCTTTTTTTTAATAAGAATACAGTACAAATTCTGTTGATTTTTTTCATTCTTTAAGAATATTATATATTTTTGTTTGTGTGTGCTTTCCTTTTTCAGTGCTTGACATCTTACAGAATAGTCACACTGTGTTTTATATACAAATGTATACTTTTTCTACACTGTTATGCTCATGTATGTATTATGTTTAGAATTACAGTAGGACATATTTGAAAGTTGAATACACAGTTTGGGATTTAATGTGACAATGCACACTTATTTCAAGGATAGATGTGTCCTGCACATAATTAGATGCACATTGCTGTATTTCTTATTTAGACCAGAAATCAGTGATTTTATTTATTGTTTTGTTTATATATGTATGTATGTATGTATTTATTTAGGGATTTTAGGTGCAAGGAATACACCGTGATTAGCAAGTGTGGTATAAAGTTGCTACGTTTACTTTAAAACACTTTCTTTTTTAATAATAATTGAAAAAATGAGCAAAACTTAATAAGAAGTTTCCAGTAGACCTGATATACTATACAGAATAGGACATGGGGAAGGGTGTGTAATGAGTTTTTATACACCCTTTAGGTATGCAATACTATATTAATGCCAAGAGTGAAGCTCAAGTGATTTATTAAAAGATCACACACTGAGGGTATGTAAAAATGCATTATAAAATGGGAAGTGAAATTGTAGCATCCTGATTGGTCAGGAGACATTCCCAGCCATTTTCTTATATAAGACAACGACCCTGTGGCTTGTATTTTTATGGCAAACAGGACACAGCATATTCCACATATCCATGCCTCACAGCAACTTAAAAAAATAGTTAGCAAAGTAAACAAAACTTAACACCACACACTTGTCTTTACTCATAAACTAACATTTCAATTCATTTTTCAAAATACCCATCCACACCTCACACTGAACAAACACACTGGGTGTATAAAACACATGTTATAGAGATACTACAACTAACCTGTTTTATCATGTGCAGTAGTTTTCCATTTGTTTCCCTGCAGGCCTCTAATCCATGGCCCTCAAGTTGCTGCTTTCTCATCTACTGTTATTCATTTGTTGCTCATCTCTCCCGTGACCTCCGCACACCCCACCACTTTATCTCATATATCTGGCAACAGTATAAATAAAAAATTAGTTCCTCAGTTAATTATCAAACAACAATTTTAAAAGCACGATGAACAATTGCCACACATGTGTGCAGCAGGTTACTTTACTGGGTATAGTGGGTGGCTTCAGTAACACAAAATAGATCAACTTCACTAATCACTACTCTTGTAAATGTAGTTTTGGATTTCCACTCTGCTTCTCCAGTGGCAAGACATTTAGCTCTGCTCCTCTGTAGTCACATTAACTGCATAAAACTGGCTGGCTCAGTGGCACTGAAGGTTGAGGTGCTGGATGCCACACCTTGCGCCATGCCAGCAACCTGGGTTCAGGAGTGAGCTCAGGTCATTGGGGGTCGGCAGGGGAGGGAAGAGATTAAGCATCTGGAGGACTCTTCCCAGGGAGGGTCCCGGGAAAGCAGTCACTGCAAGAGCAGCCTCTGGTGGTGGCCGGAGGTGCTCACAATAGCGATGCTTGCCTTAACGGGGGCAGAGTTACAGCACTACGTTGCCATGCACAGTCGAACTCAGAGGGGACAAGCAAGAGAAAAAGTGGAAAATCCCTGGCTCAGGGGGGCAAAGGTAGAGTCCTGTGGCTGGGCCCACACACCCAGTGCTGGCCTGAACCAAACTGGGCTCTCCGTGGTTCTTTGTCTCTCTCATGGGGCCTGGGAGGTGGGACCCAGCATACCCGATTTCCCGGTCAGTAAAGGGTTCAGGCAGGCAGTGGAGGTACGAGACCCCATGGATCCACTGGAGAGATGTCCCAGTAGTCCAATGTGGGGAGGGTAAAAAGAATTGTAAAACAAAAAAAAATCTGGATAAAACTGCTTCTAATCCCCATACTGAAACAAACTCTGATCAGAGACAATACAGCAGCAAAATTATGTAATTGATTATGGAAATTACTGTTATGGGAATATTGACTTTTACAGTATCACTGCAGTCTTTGTAATGTGATAACTGAACAAGGGCATTGTTTTTATAGACACTGTACAGCTGAATCTAAAGAAGTCTTGCATGTGGGATTCCAAGATCCCATGGAATGCTGAGCTGATAGGCACCACAAAAAAGGGTGGGAAGCATGATCAAAGCAACATCTTCCAGAATGCCAAACTGATAAGCACCAGAGAAATGTCATCTCACACTGTCTGATCTGCCTAAAAAGAAGGATGTGTTGTGTAGGAAAATGTATATCCTGGAAATCCAACATTTCTCTGGTGCTTATCAGTTTGCCATTCTGTGAGATGTTTCTTCGGTTGTACTTTCACCCATTTCTGTGGGCCCATCAGCTCACCATTCTGTGGGATCTTGGAAGCCGACATGCAAACTTCTTTAGTTTAAGGTGTACAGTATCTATATAAACAATAGTCGTGTTTGGTTATCACCCTACATACAAAGCAGTGGTATTGTAAAAGTAAATATTTCAGTAATAAAAATAAAATAATAATAATGAGTTCCATCAACATGAACATCATTTTGCAGTTGTATTGAGTGTGACAAAAGCTTGTTATTAAATAGTACCAACTCACTTCGAAATTGCTCATTTGAATTTGATGTTCCAGGACAAAACAGCAACATTTTTTCACACAAGTCTGCTTACTGAGACTAGACACATTTTTACCTTAACACCACTTGTTTTAATTTTTTAATTGTCTATACTCTGTTGTCTTGTAAAGTGGGAAAATATACCTTTTTATATGTGTAGTGCCCCAGAGTTTGTCTGCAAACACCAGAGAAAACCTCAGGGAGAGAAAGGGTTAACCCCCACCAAACCAATTCATAGGCATCTGGCTTGCTGACCAAGATAGGTGGCTGACCACTTCCTGTCCAGGTCCCCCTCCCCCCCCAGTACTTTTCCCAGGCTTCGGCCTTTGTTCTGGCCAGGCCAGAGCTCCAGCCAATGCCTAAAAGGGGCCATTAATCAGCCCCAGGGGCTTATCTAGGCCCCAGGGACCCAATCACTTGGCCAGAAGCTAAGTCCACCTACAGGCTAGAAAAGGATCTCCCCTGTTAGCCGGAGGGCAGTTCTGGGCTGGGTGGTTCACAAAGTGGAGAGCACAGGGGTACAGATGCATGGAAGCTTACCTGAAGCTAGGGTCTGTAGTTCCCTGGTGGCTGCTGCTCTGTAGCCAGGGTTCCGGGGTATTTAGTAACAGCAGCCATCATCCTCCAGAGTGGAAGGGTCCAGCAATCTGTCCAGTGTCCAGCAGTCCATCCAGCCTCCAGCAACAGTAGTTGTCTTCTAGCTCTCTGAGGAGTTCAGGAGTCCAGACAGAAGTCTAACAGCCCCCCATCCCACGGCAGCCAGTCCCATAGGGTACGTTCCCTTTGCTTGTCTGCCCCTGGGCTGGTGGGTTCCCCCTTGTTTTCTTCATTGTGGGTGCCTTGATTGTTGCTGTGCAGGGTTCCCTGTGCTACATCCTGCCTAAGCAAGCCATCTGTCCTCTCCCGACAGACCTGGGTGCCAGCCATTTGTCCCGTTTTGCCTCCAGGGGTCTTTTGTTTTTTTGCTTGCTGCATCGCCCATTACCCTTGATTTGTGTGGCAGGTAACCTTTTCAGATCCATTTGCCCCCCCTCCCGTGTCGGCCTTCTGGTTTCCCTTGAGCGTACAGCTCCATTGCAGTCACAGACACTCTCTGGGTTCCTTCTTGCCCCTCCCTCCTGTGTCTGCCTCCTGGTTCTGCCCCCCCTTGAGGGTGCAGCTCCATTGCAGTCACAGAATCTCTCTGAACAATAGTCTGTGCTGCACTACCAAAGGGGGGGCCGTTTTGTGAAGGCGGACTGCGAGGTGTGGCTGTCAAAGGTGTCGGGGCAGAAACTACCACCTGTAATGCCTTAGTTCTGCCTCAGGGCCATGAGGAATGCCAGCAACTGCTGGGTGGGAGCACGACTCCCCAGTCAATCCATCAAGCCTTTCGGTGATTGCTTCCACCATAAAGGACCCAGGCCAGGTGGTAAGTGAGCTGTAAGCCCAGGAATTACTTCAATTAGTGCCAGAGGCACCTGAGAGGGCTGCAAGGGACCTGAGGGAGCAAGAGTAGGCAGAACACACACAGGGGAATAAGAAGAGAGGCACCGTGGATTTTTGCCCTAGGAACAGTTTTGGCACCACATCAGCTCCCCACGTAAGGGCAAAAGGAAAAGGGGGCATCAGAGGTTTACAAAAAGCAGGGTTAGGGCCCAAAATCATGCAGAGAATGCAGGGGTGGGGTTGCAGATATGGGACTGCAGTCTTAGAGCAGAAGGCACGGAGCTAAGCCCCAGGCCCTGCACAGTAAGGCTACAGCCCCGAAATGGATTTTTATTGGGGGCAGAGCGCAGTCTGGGTCCACTGCATAACCAGCTACCACCCCTTATCTGCAGGCAAAAGAGGGCAAGCCCATCCTAGGCAATCCCCTGCTGGCCTGCCAAACCAGACATCATCCTTAGGGATTTAAAGGGCCAGTGCCCCATTCCAGAGTTAGTCACCCCACATGCCCTCACCTCTCCACTGGGAATCATGACCACCCACAATTGGCCATTTCATTTTTCCCCTGGTCTGCCTGCTGACAGCGGGTGTGATCTGTGGACTGAGGGGATGGCCAGGCCTATGCTGTGCTGCCTGCCACCTGGATCCTGGCCAGTTGAAGCCCAGTACCTGGTGAGAGAAAAGTCATTGATATGTATTTATGTAATTGTAATTTTCAGTGTTTTCTCTGGGTTGCTCCCTGGGACATTATTGACCCCAACCAATGGAACGGCTAGCATTAGGGTCAAGGCAAAACTGTGGCAGGGTCTAAACTTGCTTGCCCTGCACCCACAGAGGACAGCTAATTGCCCCAGGGCTGAACTTGCTTGCCCTGCATCTTGACCAGTTGGTTTCTAAACTGACCCTGAAGGTGCTCAAACTGCCTACTCCCTCACTAACTGCACTGAAACACGTCAGTTCTCTCTCTGTCCACCCCAGTCTGAGCAGTTGCCATGGGGAAGTAGACGGGCTGCCCTACAGTGGTAGTCCCATCGCCCAGCTAATTGCCCTAAGAAGACTGCAATTGCCTGCACCCCTGAGGTCATGGGTCACTGCCCTGCGGCCAAGCAACCAGTGCCTTTCGCCCAGCCTCCCAGCAACCCCCAAAGATGATGAAAATCAGCATTAGTCAGCACAGTGGTTATCAGTAACCCCCCCCCCCCCAGATTAGTCAGCTTAGGAGCCTCCCCGGCTCATGGTGGTGAGGTCCCCACCAAAGTACGCAATTAGGAAATTGCACTGTTTTTGCTTTACTTTCTCTGACATCGCCATAGCTCCCTTCCCTGGCTAGGTGACAACTCTTCAGGAGCCTTCCAGAAAGCCCGCTATCGCCATCGAAGGACATCACCGCGACCATCCTCCATCCTCTCATCACTGGCATCGCTAACTCTGGATCAGCCTGCATCCTTTTCATTTTCTTCATCTTCATCTCCATTGTGTCATCTTGTCTTCAGCCCTCCTGCCAGCCAATGAGACTGATTGGTTGCTCAGGTACTGTATCCCATTCCTCAAAGCTAGCTAGCAACCATCTGTGCTGCACCAAAAAAGACTGCTCCTCCTACGAGACTTTTGGACTATAACTGGTGTGTCTTTCTAAGTATCCTTGGCCAAGGTGGTTAGGCATTGGTAAAGGTATACATTTTACGTCTGCAGACGTAGGGCGCTTGTTGACCCTTTTAGAGGTACCATATGTGTTGATGTTATATATATGACTGTTTACTTTTACCTTCAGTGCACCTAGACCTGTATAATTGCCTTCTGTCACTAAGTATTGTGCTGTGCATGACAATCACTGTAACTGCCTTGTACTTTGCAACCACATAACCAATTTATTTTCAGCATAACCAGTGGCTGTCCCAATAAAAGCTTGCTGTTTGCACCTGGAACTGTTGTGCCTGCCTCTCCTTGAAGAGACAAACCACCCTCCTAAGTCTGGTCACCACATATTTAATGACCAGATTAATGCCAGTTAGAAGGATCTGGGGTTATTTGTTGCACAGAACATTTAATGAGATCTCATTCAGTAAGAATTACAGTAAGTTAAATGTATTTGCGTAGGAAGGGACACCAGCAACCAAATATGGTTCAGGATATAGTAATAGGCAGAGAAAAATAGAGCACACTAGATGGGCCTGCCAGTCTTTTTTTTGCTGACAACATAGTAACATAGTAATAAAATAATTGTCGACAGATAAGGACTGCTAGGCCCATCCAGTCTGCCCTAAGTCCTACATGTGGCCTATGACCCTACCTGGTCAATGGCTTTTCAAGACCCCTTCCCACCTCTAAGGTTCCCTTATGCCTGTTCCAGGTATGTTTAAACCCCTCCACTGTTCTTGCTTCTACCACCTCCTGTGGCAGACTATTTCATGTGTCCACCGCCCTCTCCATAAAGAAAAAAGTTCTCATATTTCCTCTCAACCTGCCACCTTCCAATTTCACGTCATGCCCCCCTGTTCTTGTACTCTCCTGTATTGGAAGATGTCTTCCCCATGCACCTTGTTTATGCCCTTAAGGTACTTAAATGTCTCTATCATGTCACCCCCGATCCCTCCTCTCCTTAAACGAGTACATATTGAGGTCCTTTAATCTCTCCTCATATGTTTTTCGGTACAAGCGCTGTATCATCTTTATAGCCCTCCTTTGGACCACTTCCACCCTGTCAATGTCCTTATGAAGGTGTGGCCTCCAGAACTGCACACAGTACTCCAGGTGAGGCCTCACCAGTGTTTTGTACAATAGCATCACCACCTCTCATCTTCTGCTAGTGATACCTCTGCCTATGCATCCCAGCATGCTTCTGAACTTCAGTGCTGCCCTTATATTCTGCTTAGACACCTTTAATTCATCAGAAATAATAACCCCCAAATCCCTTTCCTCCTTGGTGATTGTCAGTAACTCCTCCTCCATTCTGTAGCTCTCTCCAGGGTTCCCTCATCCTAGATTCATTATTTTACACTTCTTTGAGTTGAAGCCCAGCTGCCAAACCTTGGACTATTTTTCAAGCTTCCCAAGGTCCCACCTTATTTTCTCCACCCCATCTGAAGTATCCACCCCATTGTAGATCTTGGTATCATCTGCAAACAGGCAGACCTTCCCCTCCAGCCCTTCCACTATGTCACTAATGAAGATATTAAACAGGACTGTCCCTAGGATTGATCCCTGAGGTACCCCACTGGTACCCATCTCCCCCGATTGGATCCCATTTACCACCACCCTCTGCCTCCTGGCTGTTAACCAGTTCCTTACCCAGTTTAATACCTCGTGGCCCATGCCCAAACTACCCATCTTGCTAACCAGCCTTGTATGTGGGATGATGTCAAAGGCCTTGCTGAAATCGAGATAGACGATGTCCACCCCCCCAATTTACCTCCCTATTACCCAGTCAAAGAAATCTATCAGCTTTGTATGAAATGATCTCCCTTCTATTAATCCATGTTGCCTCGGATCCTGGACACCATTGGATTCCAAGTATCCCACTATTCTTTCTTAAAGTAGTGCCTTCATGATCTTCCCTACTAATGAGGTGAGGCTGATGGCCTATAGTTCCCTGGTTCCTCCCTGCTACCACTTTTGTGCAGTAGAACTACATGTGCTTTCCTCCAGTCCTCCTCCTGTGTTAACAGACTCTGTGAGCATGGCTGCCAGAAGTGCTGCTATTTCTTTCCTCAGCTCCCTTAATATCCTTGGGTGTATGCCATCTGGCCCCATTGCTTTGTCCACCTTCAGTTTCGTGAACTCCTCCAGGACTGTCTCCTCTGTGAATGAACAAGTGTTCGCCTCCTCCCCCTTTATATCTGTTGCCCAGCTGTGGCCCCTAACCCTTCCCATCTTCAGTGAATATTGAACAAAAGTATTTATTCAGTATTTCTGCCTTTCTCAGGTCTCCCTCCCTACACTCCTCTTCATCCCCTATAAGCCTTAAAATTCCCCCTCCCGGCTTTCCTTCTCTCACTGATGTACCTGTAGAATGTCTTGTCCCACGTCTTCACTGTCTGTGCTAATCTTTCCTCAGTCAGTGTTTCCACTCTCCTTACAGACTTTCTTGCTTCCCTAAGATGTTCTACGTACACATCTCTGTCCTCCTCCCATTGATTCTCATTATGCTTCCTGAACCCAGCATTTTTGAGCCCTTACTTTGTCTGCCACCTCTTTTGGGAACCATAGTGATTTCTTCCTTCTCTTGCCTTTGATCACAAACCTAATGCATTGGTTCATCACTGCCTCTATGGCACCTTTCAGGTGTTCCCACTGCTCCTCAACTCCCCCCATCCCCCCTCCTCACCAGCTCTTCTTTGATATGTTCCCCCATCTTAGCAAAGTCTGCCCTTCTGAAATCTAAGACCTTTGCCTTTGAGTGACTTGACTGTGACCCTGTCCCCATGCTAAACCACACTATGAGGTGGTCGTTGGACCCCAGTTGACTTTCTACATGGATTTCTGTGATTCTCTCCCCACTGATCAGTACCAGATCTGGTATTACCCTGTCACTCATGGGGTCCAGCACAAGCTGCCTGAGCCCAGGATGTCCTGGCTCCTGGCTGAAGTAGCCACCATGGTAGACCAAGCCACATCTGCCACATTGAAATCAACCAGCAGTAGAGCCTTCCATTTTGCTGCCATTTCATGTATTTCATTCAGTTGCTCCATATCTGCTTCCTCGCTCTGTGCTGGAGGCCTGTAAATCACCCCCTTCATATTGCTGTGTGGTCGCCAGGCTTGAGAGTGACCCACAGTGTTTCAGTCTCCCCCTGTCTGCCCTGCACCTCCATAGTCTTTATACCTTCTCTGTTGTACAGGGCCACCCAAACCTTTTTTTTAACCTGGTACATTAATGTCTCATCCATGATTTGCTGTGTACCAAGTCTCTGTTATTGATTCTATGTCCATGTCCCCTTCTACTAGTAATGCCGCTGGGTCTGGGATTTTATTTCCCAAGCCGTGGGCATTCGTTACCATGGCCTTCCATGATTTGATACCTTTCATTCCCCTACTCCTGCTGTTGCTCCCACGATCCTCCCCCCCAGTATTTTCTATGTGGATACAATTCCTCTGCTTTTCCTTTGTGAATGGCCCTGTCATCCCTGTGTTCAATTTGTCTTCCTGCATCACAGTCCTGGTCTTGCTGCCTTGTGGGGGTGAGTTGCTATTGTTTTCCTGCTCCTGTGTGCCCATCATGGCTAGTTTAAATTCCTGTCAGCTAAGCATTTAAACTGTTTATTAAGGACTGTCTTCCCCTTCCTGGATGGATCTACTCCACCAACCTTGTACAGGTCCGCTTCATTCCAAGTGGGTCCCCAGTCCCCAATGTAGCTATACCCCTTCTCGCTTCACCAGCCCTTCAACCACATTTTGAAGGTACTAATATGGATATTCTGGTCCCCCACACTGCTGTGGACTGACAGCACCTTCATAAATGTCACAGAGCTTGCTACCTTCCCCAGGCACCCCCCCCCAAATCCCTGAAGTCCTCTTGCACCTGTTCTAGACTTGTGCTACTGTTGGAAAGGTCATTCATTCCTAGGTTGATAACAATCTGCAACCTTCTTTTCCTTGCCACTGCATCAGTGATCCTCTGGATTCTCTCTCCTTCCCTACCTCTGAGCTATGCCTCCTGGAAGGCACTTGACTTCTCTCTCCTCTATGCTATCTTTGCCCAGCTTCATGCCCTGGAAAACTGAGTCCCCCACCAGGAGTAACTTCTTCTTCCATTGGTGTCCTCTTCCTCCCACCAGTGTCCTAGAGGCCCCTCACTGCCCCCCTGGTCACAGCTTCGGGTTTCCCTATGGAACTCACCCTCTTCTGCAGAACAGTATAGGAGTTCCTGAGCTGGAATGGATGGGGAATTTGCCTCTGACCCCCTCTCCCTGACTCTCCCCAAGATCACTGCAACCTACCTTTCCCTCTGCCTTGACATCTAATGTGGCAGTGGCTGGGGACATGGTGGCCTCTGGGTGGTGGTGAAGGTCTCCAGTACTCCTACCAGCTGGGCTGACAGACTGGCCACTTCTGCCCTCAGCACAGAGTGGTGCCTACAAAAGGGGTAGCACCGCAGTACCCAGAATGTTCTGAAGACTATTGCCCCACAACCACTGTGCTGCATTACTCCCTGCATCTTACTCTCCTACTCAGTTTCTTCCCCTTTTGCCCTGCATTTGCCTTTTATCCTTTCTTTTTTTTAGTACCTCACCCTACCTCTTCTCCTTGCTGCCTAGTACGTGTTCTGTGATCTACTTAATGGTCCAACCCTTGTGCTTGCAGCCCTTGTATCCACGAGTCTGATCATTGCACTGCTCTTCTGAATACCCCCGTGCCCTTAAGATGGTGTGGCTTGTGGGATGCCTATAAAGGTGGATGACCCTGCAGTGGATGGGGATGGGGTGGGTGTGAGGGATATTCCCTTCTTACACCCTGACAGAAACAAAAACTATCAATGAATGTAAATCTGGTATCCTGGAAGAAACCCTGGTTAAAATCAAGCTGCCTCCTCTGGATCAATGTGAGGTAGGCACAATGATTCAAAACCCCTGGAGCTCTAATGAAACTGTATAACATAATCTAAACCCCCGGTGCTCAAATGAGTACTGTAGAAAACAGTCACAACCCCTGGTGCTCAAATGAAAGCTGTAGAAAACAATCAAAATCCTGGTGCACAAGTGAAAACTGTATAAAATTATCAGTGAACTCTCTTGTTATGGCTTGTGGTCTGGAAACCCAACCCCACACCTAGTTACCTCCCTTGTTTGTCATTCCTCTTTACTCTGGTCCCATTCCCCGCTCAGTCACCATCCCTCTGCACTCCACAGAGCTCAGCACCCATTCCACAAATTCCTCGGGGCACTGCCATGCTCTCTTCAGCTGTGGACAGCAAACAGATTAACAAATTCTATGAATCTATGTTTGCTACATCAAAAAATAAAGTATTGGCAAACAAAATTATACTTAAGACAATATACTGAGTAAATTCTGTTCCGATAATTCACATGTTTTCCAAAAGGATGAAAATCTAAGACACAGATCCTGTATTTACACATTAATGTCAGAAGTATTAAAGAATGAGGTGCAATAAAAAGGAAAATGAATTAACCAAGCTCATGTGTGTCTTTATTTTGTCTCGAAAGGCTTTCCAGGAAACTGAAAATGAGTTTAAAGACAAACTTCAGTTGCAATTTGTGGCTGTGGCAGTGTCAGGTAGGGGTGCAGAAAGTCTCCATATTGGCTGCCTCCAAACACAGCTATACAGAAATAATTGATTTAGCTGCCAGGTGAAATCTGTCTGGCAACTACGTTGCAATGCATATTAGTTTGCCAGATATTAGTGGGCATAAACAGGGTTGTTGCAGTCATGTCCTGTGAATCCACACACAGAAGATGTGGAGCAAGGTTCTGTATAAAGTAAGCAAAAATGTATAAGGTGCAGGTAAAAAAGGCACTGGAACAAAAGCAGCCATCAAGAAGGGGAGTGGCCAAAAGGGCAATGTGACCCAATGTCACCATGAAGCTGACCCTGTAAAGTATGGCACCGCACACAAGTCAGTGCCATAATGTTGCAGGGGACTACCGCCCCCCCACACCCCAAGAGTTATTATAGCAAACTCTGTGGCGATGCACACCAGGGAGCGGGAGGCAGATAGATGCCCTCAGCATGCAACGCCCACAAGTCTGCTTCACCCACTTGAGGTGCACTCACATTTCGTTGCCCTTGTTCCCGTGTTGTTTTAATGGTATACTGTGGAGGTATGCAGACAGGCTCCAACCTCCAACCCCTGGTCTATTATTAATTAATTAATTTATTTATTGAAATACTCCTCCCTCTTGCCCCAAACTGGGAAAGTAGTGTGTGTATATATATATATATATATATATATATATTTTTTTTTTTATTTATAAAAATATAACCTCCCATCCCCAACCAAGAACCCAGTTTCAGTATTTCTTTTTAATCTTACTCTCCATTCCTGTATTGGCTTCCTTACTTAACTACTAAACTAGACTGTTGCATGGCCCATTGCTCAAGATCGGCTAGGAAGATGGGTAATACTAGCAAAAGGGCATGCTGCCACCCAGTCACAAACCAGCACGTAAGAAGGTACAAACCCCATTTGCACCTTCTTACAGCTAGATCAACAATTAACATTTTGTCTCTGTAGTGGTCCCCTATGACATTCACCTACAGTTGTGTACAGTGCTCACAGGTGTACAACAGGGCAATCAGTCCTCCCACCCACCCCCATTTTGTGCCACCATCCCTAGTGACTGAAAATGGGGGTCACATCCATCCAGGATGTTTACATGTGCCTTGAAGTCTTAATGCTCTTATTTTTTTGACATCAGAAGCATTTCCAAGGCAACAGACTGGAATGCAACATAAACAGGATTTTACTTTAGGTCAGACACAGATAAAAGGCTAAAGAAAAAAAAATCCTGTTTAGTTGAAAATCACTTTTGTAATAAAGAACAGAATTTCTGAAATTCAAATTTCAGGAGAAATTATATGACCCAGTTCTTCTGATGTGAACTTTTAAATATTGTGATCAAAACCAGGGGTCAAATACACAATCACTGTTGGTGGTGACATGATATGGGAGTGTAAAGAGCCCCTTCTAGTTACGTCACCACCAAAAACTGCAATACACACAGAACCCAGACTTAGCTGCCAGGGGAGGAGAGTCTCCCCTGGTAGCCAAATCACAGCAAATGTGGCTGACAGATGTTGGTGAGCATAAACAGGGTCTTTGCCTGCAAAACCATGCTGGTGTGTGCCACCCACAGTGGTATGCGCATGCTAGAGCAGTCACATGGCACCCATGCAGAGTCATTCTAACAGATGCTACCATTTCTGTTTCCCCCCTCACCTTAAGGACTGTTTGAGGACTATGTGGACTTTTTCATGACCCTCGTTGTTTAGTGGTGGTCTTGTGCCCCCCAGTGGAATTAGTTATCCATGGTGTTCAGTGCCCCCCCCAACCTCCCAGATGTGTAGTAAGGGGATGCTGTACTGTTTGGTGTGCCAAGGTGCAGTCAACCCTTTCTGGTGGGATCTCATTGCATTTCTGGAAGGGAGAATCATACTTGGGACTTACTTGCAGAGGAGCAGGGTGACTATGCAGGCCACATTGGTGGCTAGGAGGAGTTCAGGATCTTAGTCGGAGCTCCCATTAAGAAACAAGAGCACCAATTTTGGGGCCCATTGCTGGGCCTTTTAAGGAACGAGCCCAACCACTCTTGGGATACTTGGGACTTACTTGCAGAGGAGCAGGGGGACTGCACAGACCGTATCGGAAGGCTGCTTCTCAGATTCCAGATGCCTTGTGGAATGGCACAGGCTGCATCGGTGGTGAAAGAGCTGTTGCAGGAGCTGTATCAGGAGCAAATTCAGGGTCAGGCACAGCCACATCGGTGGCTAGAAGGAGTTCAGTGATCTGAGTTGGAGAGCCCAGTAGAAAGCCAAGGCATCATTTTCATGACTCATGGCCGGGCCTTTTAAGGGATGAGTCCAGCCACTCTTGGGATACTTGGGACTTACTCACAAAGGAGCAGGGGGACTGGGCAGGCAGCATCTGCAGGCTGCTTCTTGGGGGTCCAGAGGTCCTGAGGTACAGTGCAGGCCACATCAGTGGTGAAAGAGCTGTTGCAGGAGCTGTATCAGGAGCAAATTTTGAGCCTGGGATGGCCACATCAGTGGCTAGGAGGAGTTCAGTTATCTGAGTTGGAGTATTTTCAGGACTCGTGGCTGGGCCTTTTAAGGGACAAGCCCAGCTGCTCTTGGGACACTAGTTTGCCACCCACCCACCTCAGCCCCGACCTCTATTAAATGCTTGGAGGAAGAGGGGCCAGGTGGAGGTATGTCACTGATTGTAAGGGTGGCTGTACTGGGGTATTCTCCAGTTGTGACTTTGACTATTCTTGGAACTGTTAAGGGACGTAACTCTGTTCATGCTCTTTTATTCTGCTTAGTAGTTTGGACCAAGAGCTGTGTTTTTAATTTCACGGGTTACATCGCCCTGTATGGCTGGCTGTAGAGGGTTAAAAGGTAGGTCTACCTGGGGTGGGAACCTGGTCATGGGTGAACGTCAAAGAATGTTTGGAGGTAGCCTCTGGGGGTGGCCCCCAACCACCAGGACAGGCATCTTTGGCAGCACTGTAGGGTGCACTGGTTGCGGGGCAGCCATGGTCCTAAACTGGGCCTGGAGGGAGGGAGGTTGCCCAGTCTGTAGGCAGTTATTGCAGATCAGAGGGGGCTTGACTGGGTATGGAGGAAACTGGATTTTTTTGGGGGGATAAACATGTCTGGGAGGGCCTGTGGGGAGCAGAAGGGCAGTGATAGAGTGTGACTTGAATCCGTTTCATCAGGCAGGGGTGCAGAACCTATGGGTCATGGGCTAGTAGCAAAGGGGGTAGCTATCTGGGAGGTAACCAGTGGAGGAAACAGGCTAAATCATAGGAGGCAGGGGGGAACAGATGGGTTGGGACTGACAGGGGACCAACTGGAGGAGTGGATAGTGGGAAATCAGGACTAAAAAAAGAAGGCTGGCTTTGAGTGCTATAATAAATTTGAGCCATTGAGTAAGTTGGTTGGAGAGGACGTGGTGGGGGAGTACAGGAGGAAAAGGAAGGTGGAGGAGAGAGGGATACGGGAATCAGACGAGGGTGGGAATCTGTAATTCAAATAAGTATGCTAGCAGGGGAAGGGGCAACTCAAGTGTCAAAGAAAGGGAGGGGGAACCAGCAGAGGGAAGGTATGGGGGCTGCAAGTCAACTTGGTGAGAAAGGAGGAGAGATTGAGAGGAGGGAGGAGCCTCCTTCGAGGGGGGAGGATCATACCAGAAAAAGGTCTGAAGGTAAGGGAGACTTTCAGGTGAGCATGGAAGGGGGCAAGAGAACAGGGAAGGAGGTAGGAGGGGGTGATGGTGATGGGAATGCCGTGTTGGGGGGACTGGAGAAATGGGAACTGGAAGGGGGGAGGAGGTCAGAGAAAAAGGCTCGACTGGGGTAGGGAGTGGAGTGTAGGCTAAATTGGGGGGAGCTGGGGAACTCAATTATAAAAGGCACGACAAGAAGGGAAGGGCAGCTAGGGGTTCTCTTTAAAGGGTCTGGAGAGAAGCCAAGGGGAAGTGGTTTCAAGGAGGGGGAAGGTGACGGGGGCTGGTGGGGGAATCCAAAAAGAAGGTGCACAAAAGATCATGGGGGACACTAAGGTTCTCCTGCTGGGGGACTCCATGAATGGGGTATTCTTTGGATGGGGCAGGGTAAGGGAAAATCCAGTCCAGTTAAGATAGTGGGTATTTCCTCTCTGATTATGCATAGGGCAAAGTTCATGGTGTATGAGCTGGTGAGGGACTGTGGAGGATCAACGGACTTCCTGATGCATCTGGGAACAAATTATATTGAGGGGAATAGTGTGCTGGAAATTCAGGCAAGGTTCTGAGAACTGGCCAGGGTCTTTCATGCCAATGGATGCACAGTCTCCTTCTCGGAAATCCTGCCAGTGCCAAGGGCCACTGTGGAGAACAAACAGAAGATCAGGGAGATTAATGACTGGTTCAGGCAGTGGAATGAAGCACAGGGGACTGGGGTGTTGGGAGACTGGGGGGAGTTTGGGAAGACAAGGGACTGTGCACCTGGGATAGACTTCGCCTAAATCTGGTAGGGAAGGAAGTTCTCAAATTGGGCATGACGGATTTCATTCAGGATAGATGGAGTTGAAACTTGTGAAGGGGGGAGGGGGCACTGCCGGGCTGATCCGACCATCCATACCACCAGTAGGACTGGCCTGCAACCCCATAGAGAGTGGACAGATGGTACCCTAGAGGAGAAGTGTGGACAGACGTATGAAAGGTCTGGGGAGGATATGGTAAAGATGGGTAGGGACAAGGGTTGGAGGGTGGCTTTAATAAATGCCAGGAGCCTGGGAAATAAAATGCCTGAGTTCCAGGACACGCTGTTTGAGGGTGGGGTTGATGTAGCAGCAGTCGCTGAAACTTGTGCCACCCCTGGGCATGACAGGGACCTTAATCTAAGTGGGTACCTTGTACTAAGGAAGGCTAGAAGGGTGGGCAGAGGGGTAGGAGTAGCAGTGTTCATTAGGGATAACATTGAGATTATGAGAGTGGAGGAAACAGAGGGCAACATGGAGGCCCAATGGATCACCTTGCGAACCCCCATGGGAGGGAAGATCAAGTCGGGGTGGTATATAGGCCTCTGGGACCAGCAGAGGACCTGGAGGATTTCCTGTTGCCTAACATTAAGGGGCAGTGTGGAGTGGAAGGGGAAGGAGTGGTGTTGATGGGGGACCTTAATATGCCAGCTACTGATTGGGGTACTATGACGTCCACTGTAACCAGGGAGCAGAAGCTGCTGGATGGCTTCCTGGACGCATTCCTCAATCAGCAGGTGATGGACCCAATGAGGGAGGGTCATATCCTGAATGTGGTTTTAGTGGATGGGGTTCTTGTACAAGATCTGGTTGCGGAAGAACCCCTGACTGGGAACGAACACAACACAGTCTGGTTTTGGCTTAAATTGGGGAGGGGAAGGGGATCATTCAAGGACAATGATCGTTGATTTTAGGGGGGTGGACTTTCAGAACATGGGGGAAATTCTCAAGGGGCATTTGTGGGAGATTAAACCAGGTTTGGATGTGGAAGGCAGGTTGGAGATCATAAAGCGGGGGCTACAGTAGGCCACCAGGACTGTGCAAGAGTGTAGCGCAAGGGCGGTAAGTCTCGTAAACCATTCTGGTGGACCAAGGAGGTCCAGGAGGCGGTAAGGGAGAAGAAGGCTGCCTACAGCAGGTACAAAAAAATGAGAGGAGAGAGGGATAGAGAGAACTACCACCTTGCAACCAGGAAAGTCATCAGAGTGGTGAGGGGTCAAAGGCCTGGAAAGAGAAGATCCTGGTGCAGGGGATATGGGGTGTGGAAAAGGAGTTCTTTAGGTATATTGTGAGAGGAGGAAGGTGAAGGGCCAGCTCAGTAGGTTGAGGACACCTGGGGGGTGGGTGGAAGGGGCTGCAGAGCAGGCAGAGGTACTGAATGAGTACTTTGCCTCAGTGTTCACTAGGTAGGAGACTGGGGAACTTCAAAAAGTTGAAGGACACAGAAGGTGCAGCAGACCTGACTATTGGGGTACCTGCTGAAGAACAAGCTGCTGGGGGGGTAGACCAGTGGTGAGATATCAGGCTGGTTCTGCTGAATGGGGCCGGGGAAGATGCTGATATTCCTATCGGTCTGGTGTGGGAAGTCCTCCAGTCCCTTAAAAAGGATAAATTTCCAGGGCCTGATGCTATTCATTCCAGAGTACTGAGGGAGTTGGCTGGTGTTTTGGCTGCACCATTGGTGGATGTCTTTAACTTGTCGCTCCAGACATGGAGGGTACCAAGGGATTGGAAGCAGGTGCATGTTGTGCCCATCCATAAAGGGGGATCGAGAGAAGAGCCAGAAAACTATAGCCCCATCAGTTTGACATCTGTGGTGAGGAAGGTAATGGAGAGCATACTTAAGGAAAGGCTGGGAGGTTTCTTGGAGGAGATGAGTTACCTGGATGACCAGCAGCATGGGTTTGTGCCAGGTAGGTCATGCCAAACAAACCTTGTAGAGTTCTATGAGTGGGTGACATCAGAACTCTACAGGGGGAGACCAGGGGATGTACTGTTTCTAGACTTCAGCAAGGCATTTGATTTGGTCCCTCACATTGGCCTAAAGGGAGAAGCTGGTGGGGGGGGGGGATGAGGGCAGGCCCATTGACGGTTAGGTGGATTGTAAATTGGTTTTCAGGTCACACTCAGCGGGTAGTGGTCAGAGGGCTGGTCTCGTCTTGTCTCCTGGATAGGTCATAAGTGGGGTCCCACAGGATCAGTCCTGGGGCCACTCCTGTTTAACACCTATATCTCCGATATCAGGGAAGCTATTGGGTGTGAATTGAGTCTCTTTGCAGATGACTCTAAGCTGGGGGTGGTGGTGGAGTGGGAGAATGGGAGATTGGCCCTGCAAGAGGACCTGGATACTCTGGATAGGTGGTCCTGCACCTGGAAATTAAAATTTAATTCCTACAAGAGCAAGGTGCTACACCTAGGAAGGAATATATATACATATATATATATATATATATATATATATATATATATATATATATATATATATATGTGTGTATACCTTGGGGGGGATGAGTTGCAGGCCATGGCAGGGGAAAGAGACCTAGGCGTCTTGGTGGATGTTAACATGAATAATTCAGAACAGTGCAGGAGGGCTTTGGTCAGGGCAAATAGGATGTTGGGATGTATTGCTAGGGGGACTACCTCAAGGAACTTGGAGGTGATTTTGCCACTTTACAACAGCCTGGTTAGACAACATCTTGAGTACTGTGTGCAGTTCTGGAGGCTGCACCTCAGGAGGGACATACAACTCCTGGAGAGGATTCAGAGGAGAGCAACCAGAATGATCTGGGGCCTGGGGGATATGACATATGAGGAATGACTAGGGGAGCTCAACCTGTTCTCGCTGGAGGAAGGAATTGGGGGGGGGGACATGATTGAGGTCTTCAAGTACCTCAAGGGAGTAAATAATCCTGTTATTGCAGTTGTCATATGGGCATACTTTGTCCAATTTCCCATGAGTTACAAAAAGTTATTGCTGTTTTCAGTTAGTCGTCTGTTTTGAATGATAAAGGGACATTTCCTGTTTAATCATTTGCATTTGTTTTGAATAATCGTGAGTAGTTTTCTTTGAAAGAGATACTAGTTTTTGTAGCTGTTTTCTATTGTATAAGTAGCTGAGGTATAATGTGTTTCTATTGTCTCTGCTCAGGGATTTATGTGTCTGATCCATTAGTAAGCCATGTTATTTTTCCTAATTGAAGTTCCAATATGTTATGGTCAGAAAATTCTACTGCTCTAGTATGTATTTTGTGTATTTTAACCCTTTGGTAATGATCAGGAAGTCTATTCTAGTAGCAAGGTTACCTTTATGGAATGTAGGATCAGATCTACCTGTGATGGAATGGTAGGCATCTATTCGATTTGTTGCCTTTATTAAGTTTGCTAAGTAGAAGAACATGTCACAGAATAGTTTTTAAGTCTTAGTTTGTCTTCTTCTGTCCTGTAAAGATAAGGCACAGTTAAAGATCATGTGCAATGGTTTTTACATATTTTTAAGAAAAGCTTGAAAAGCTGAAATTCAAGTCCCTGTGTCATGATTAGTGTTTCCTGAAAAGTTCCTGCTGTTTGGTTTTGCTGTTTTCTTTAAATCAGTATTTGTTAACTTGCTCTACAGTGGCTAAAAACAGTGGAGTTATTTATGTCCTCTCAGTCAAGCTTAGAAAGTGATTACATCATTTTGGAGTAGCCTGCTATTTCAGATTCCCAATCGGAGCAGCACTCTATAGAGTTAATGGTTTGCTGAGCTCTCCCGGTTTCTTAAAAACCCAGTCTTTGGTTTGTGTTTCGATAGGACAGCTTAAAATCCATCATTCTCTTACTTTTAAGAAAGCTAGTCATTTGAGTTTCAGTGCTGAATTTAAGTAGTGGAAATCTTTCTCTGTGAGAAATCAGCTTGTATGTTTTACAGCTCTCATTTCTTTCTAATCAAAATTCATATTTTTTTCTAACTATACAACACAGGGCTGTTTAATGAATATAAAATAAATCTAAATTTGTTCATTCACTGAAACAGTTTTTCTCTGATGTAGCCTTTATAAATACATTCATGTAAGAACATTTTTTTTCATGTCAGATTGACAAACAGGTGCCTGTCACACTCTGCCATGGTATTTGAAGCATATGTACTGTCTGAACTCACAAACTTCAGTTCTTTGGTGGTTTCTGTGTGAAAATACATCATGTATGTGTATAACTAGAAACACTATATGGCATCCTGATGCACTGTGTCTCTTCCCCACAGTTGAGGCATCTGCAGTCTATTGCCATCAGTCCCCTGCCCCGCAAGCCCCCTGCCTTCCGCTCCACATTTGAGGCTGCTGCACCCTGCTGCCCACTGTCTTCTCCCACACAGTCAGGGATTGTGCAGCCTGCTTCCTCCACTCCATCCCCTGCCTAAAGAATCAGGGCTGCTGCACTCTGCCACCTCCTGCCCAAACAGTTAGGGTTGCTGCACCCTGCTGCCCTCTCTCCCTCACCCTCACAGTTAGGGATGCTGTACCTGTTGCCACCTGTTCCTGTCTCCACAGTCAGGTCTGCTGTGTTGTGCTAAGCCCTAGAGTGCCAGATTCCCTGCCTCCACAGCTGGGGCTGCTGCACCATGCTGCCCTAGCCACCAGACGTGGGGCCTTTGCTGCACTCTGCTACCCACTTCCATTGCCCCAAATGGGCAGGGCTGCTGCACCACATGTACCTCATCTCACAGTCAGGGCTGCTGTACCCTGATATCTCCTGTGACATACCCTACAGTTGAGGCTTCTGCACCGTGCTGCCCTCCATCCCCTGTCACCACAGACAGGGCTGCTACACCCTGCTACTTTGTATACAGTTGGGGTTGCTGTGGCCTGCTGTGTTCTAGAGCCCCATGCCTCTGCAGTTAGGTTTGCTGCACCATGCTGCTACTTGCCACAAGATTAAGTGCATTTTATGCACCCTGTTGAATGCCTCCACAGTTGAGGCAGTTGCACCCTGCTGTCCCACTGCCACCAGAGTCAGATCCTTTGCTACACCCTGCTGAGACAGGAACAGGGGGTAACATATGCAGTGTCCCTGACTGTGAGGGTGGAAGAAAGAGAAAGCAGCAGGGTGCAGCAACCCCAACTGTTCAGGAAGGGTGCAGCACAAGAATAAGGGTATTTGCGGTACCCTGTCCCCTGCCTGTGGAAGCAAGGGGCTCTGTGGTGCAGCAGGGCACAATAGTGGCAAGGGACAAAAAACAGCAAGGTACAGCAGCCCTGACAATGGTACAGGGTGCACATTGTGCAGCTGCCCAGCCCATGTGGGGCAATGGAAGTGCGTAGCAGGGTTCAGTAGCCCCAACTGTGGAGGCAGAGGACATGAGACTCCAGGGTGTAGCACACCACAGCAGCCCTGACTGTGGAGATAGAAACAGAGGGCAACAGGGTGCCATGGCCCTGAATGTGCAGGTGGGGACAGAGGGCAGCAGGGTGCAGCAGCCCTGAATGTTCAGGTAGGAGATTGGGGTGGCAGCAGGATACAGCAGCCCAAACTCTGGATCAGGATGCAGCAGCCATGCCTGTATGGGACAAGGGATGTGGGCAGCAGGGTGTAGCAAGGGATCTGACTCTGGTGACAGGGGAACAGTGGGGTGCAACTGCCTCAACTGGGGAGGCATGCAACAGGATGCAGCAAATGTCCTGAATCTTGTGGCAAGTGTCAGCATGCTACAGCAGCCCTAACTGCAGAGGCATGGGGCTCTAGGGCACAGAAGGCTACAGCAACCCCAATTGTGTAGAAAGGAGCAGGGTGCAGCAGCCCTGTCTGTGGTGATGGGATAGAGGACAGCATGTTGCAGAAGTCTTGACTGTGGTGCAGGATACAGGGGGCATCAGTGTACAGCTGCCCTATCTGTGGGTGTATATGTGGTGCAGCAGCCTTGCCCATTTGGGGGCAATGGAAGTTGGTAGCAGGATACAGCAAAAGCCCCATGTCTGGTGGCTAGGGCAGCATGGTGCAGCAGCCCCAGCTGTGAAGGCAGGGAACCTGGCACTCAAGGGATTAACGCAGCGCAGCAGCCCTGACTGTGGAGACAGGAAGAGGGGGCAACAGGTACAGCATCCCTAACTGTGAGAGTGGGGGGTGAGAGGACAGCAGGGTGCAGAAACCCGAACTGTTTGGTCAGGGTGCAGAAGGCCTGATTCTTTAGGCAGGGGAAGGAAGCAGCAGTGTGCACAACCCCTGACTGTGTGGGAGAAGACAATGGGCAGCAGGGTGCAGCAGCCTCAAATGTGGAGCAAAAGGAAGGGGTATGTGGGGCAAGGGGACAGGTGGCAGTAGGCTACAGCTGCCTCAACTGTGGGGCAAAGACGTGTTGCATCAGGATGCCATAAAGTTTTTCTAGTTATACACATACATGATGTATTTTCACACAGAAACTGCCAAAGAATTGAAGTTTGTGAGTTCAGACAGTACATGTGCTTGAAATACTGTAGCAGAGTGTGACAGGCACCTGTTTGTCAATCTGACATGGAAAAAAATGTTTTTACATGAATGTATTTATGAAGGCTACATCAAAGACAACTGTTTATGTGAATGAACAAAATTTAGATTTATTTTATATTCATTAAACAGCCCTGTGTTATATAGTTAGAAAAAAATTTCAGAGTTGATTAGAAAGAACTGAGAGCTGTGATATATACAAGGTAATTTCTCACAGAGAAAGATTTCCACTACTTCAGTTCAGCACTGAAACTCAAATGATTAGCTTTTTAAATGAAGAGAATGATAGATTTTAAGCTGATCTATCTAAACACAAACCAGAGACTGGGTTTGTAAGAAACCCGGAGAGCTCAGCAAACCATTAACTCTACAGAATGCTGCTCTGATTGGGAATCTGAAACAGCAAGCTACTCCAAAATGATGTCATCACTCTCTAAGCTTGCCTGAGAGGACAAAAATAACTCTGTTTTCAGCCACAGTAGAGTAACTTAACAAATGTTGATTTAAAGAAAACCGCAAAATCAAACAGCATGACATTTTCAGGAAACACTAATCATGACACAGGGACTTGAATTTCAGCTTTCAAGCTTTTTTTAAAAATATGCAAAAACCGTTGCACATGATCTTTAAAGTCTCCACCAAATATTTTGTTTTGCTCAGAATAAAGGTAAGGTCATGCTAGCTTAAAGAGTTCAATCGTTTCTGCTTTTGATTGCATAGCATAGATGTTTTTAAATCTGTACAGTACATTTTGAATTTTAGTGTCCAATATCAGGACTCTTTCTGGTACTAAATCAACCAATTGCATAACCTTTACTTCCACAGTGTGGAAGAGTATGCCTAACCCTGAACAGGTATCCTTTCCAACAGACCAATAAGATGGCCCAACATGCCATTGCTTCATCGTCCCTGCCACTTTAGATACTGTCTGCAGTCTAACATCTTGTACAAAGTATACTCCTGGCTTCTTGGCAATTAAAAAAGAAAACAAAACTTTTTTTTCTTGAAACAAATTGTTTATGCTGTTGACATTAATAGTAGAGATGCACAAGAGGGCTCCATTCCTGATTCAAAAGGAGATTATGTAGTCTCATGTAGATTTTTTCTCTTTTGTCTGGATACTTCTTTTGGTTTCATTTTAGTTTTAGGTTTAGCTTTTGATTTTTCAGTACGGTTATGTGGTGTACTGGAAATGTCACCCTTCAGGTCTGAGCCAGGATTTGGTTGTGAGGACCAGAGAGAAGAATTATCTGAGTCCTCATCTGAACACTTTGCAGCATTTTGTAGGGAATCAATCCTATTTTTGAGAGAAACAATTGATTCCTTGTAACTTCTTTTTCTTGTTCTGTGTTGGTCTCTAGGTTAGTCGATTCAGGGAAGAAGACCTGCTCCACAGTCTCCTGCATGTCCATCCTCTCACACTGCTCACGGGGAATAGCCATACTGTAGCTATGGTTGGTCACAGGTTCCCCCTACAGGATAGCAGGGGAATTTTCCAGGTGTCTTGGCCAAAGATTCCCCATTCACTAATACACCAACAAATTAACCTGGTGCAAAATACCTCTCACCTTCACTTCAAGCTGAAAATAGGCAGCACTGTCTAAGCCTGGGTTTGGTAAGGAGGTTGGGGTCCAGCTAGGAGAAAAAAAGACTAAGCATATCACCACCAAGAACTTCTGATAAATCTTCTGGCCACAACTGAACAATTTCTAGTCTTCCTTCAGAACTATTGGGAAAACAAATCACATCAACAACAGTTGATTCTCACAGTGGAACAGCCTAAGCATTATATTTTCTGAATGGGGATGTTCAGGTTTGACAAACAAAATGAGCTTGAAACAAGATCATTTTTCTTCCATTACTGGGCTTTTCCATTCCAGCTGTTCAGATCAACAGGTAGTGTGCCAGATGCCAACAAGGAAACCAAAATGCAATAAAGAAAATAAAACACTGCAGCTATGTATTTGAAACCAGGGAGCATTCAGCTCCAAATGTAAAGTGAAACAAACAAAAATGCATTAGTATGTACCAGACCAGCAGCACCAAAACTTTGAGATGCCATAAACACAGGACTTGGATTTCGAATGGAGATCCAAAATCTCTAAATTAAGTAACTAACATATCAGTGTAATACCATCAGCCATGGCTTGATGGAAACCTGCTGCTGCAAAGTCCTACTTTAAATGGCTGCCTTGCCAGTCCCAGGTACCACCACCACCTGTTCATGTCCTGAGCTGCTACACACTTTCATCAATGTAATATCACCACCCATACCTTAGCGGAGACACCCATGGCTGCTGATGCTGAGTCCTGCAGTTAATGGCCACACAGCCAGTCCCAGGCACCGCTACCCCAGTTCACACCCTGATCCGCTACATAATTTCATCAATGTAATACCCTAACCTGTGCCTTGGCAGAGACCTGCTGCCGCTGAGTCCAACTGTTAATGGCTGACCAGTCAGTCCTAGGCACTACCACTACCAGTTCATGCCTTGAGCTGCTATGCACTTTTAACAAACTTTCCATTTTAAATCATCTCTCAGACCCTCAGAGAATCAAATTCACTTGTTTGACACTGGTCTCCAGCTGCAACTGTTAGATACATTTTTTTTCATGGAGGTCAAGTTACTGGATCCAGCCATTATGTTGTGGGGTGCTTTTTCTGTTTCCCTTTCAGTTCCACTCATAAGGTAGAATCAGTGCTCACTTGGCACAGCGTTCTGTCCCATGTGAATGGCCACATCATCTCACGAGAAAGAAAATAGTGTGGTGGCGTGGAAGGGAGGAAGCAACCACATTGTACTGAATGGAGAAGACATGGTGAAATATGATTCAAGTCCACTCCATGGAAGGACACAGCAGTGGTGTATTTGCAGTCATGTGCTACCAGAGTCCCCCCCAAAATAGAAACATAGACTTTGATGGCAGATAAGAACCACTTGGCCCACCCAGTCTACCCATTTTCCTACCTATTGGATAAGCTGCAGATTCTAGTTAACCAACAGCCTACTTCCTCCTACCACCCACTATAATTGCCTTATGTCTGCTCCATGCATGTTTGAATTCCCCCACTGTTTTAGATCATACAACCTCCCCAGAAAGGTGGTTCCATGCATCCACCACTCTCTCCATGAAAAAATATTTCCTCACGTTGCCCCTGAGCCATCACCCCTCTATCTTTGAATTGTGATCCCTTGTTCTTGCACATCTCTTTTTCTGAAAGATGCTACCCTCCTGGACTTTGTTGATTCCCTTGAGGTACTTGAAAGTTTCTGTCATGTCTCTCCTGTTCCTCCTTTCATCAAGGGTATAAATGTATTTATTTATTTAGCTTTTGTTGACCAGTAAGTGCACTAGACAAATTCTGCCTATTTTCATGCATGACTCAAGGGAAGGGAAGGGGATACAGATGAATGCCAACTGACTTTGAACCAGATTAAGCTGTTGGTGGTATTTTAAGCTCTCTCAGTCTCTCTTCATATGGTTTCTGATGCAGACCCTGCACCATTTTAGTTGCCCTCCTCTGGACTGCCTCCATCCTGTCTATGTCCTTTTGGAGATGGGGTCTCCAAAACTGCATGCAGTTCTCCAGATGCGGTCTCATCAACTGTCTTTACAGCCGAATAACCACTTCCCCTTTTCTACTTGTGATATCCCTCCCTATGCACCCCAGTATCCCCCCAGCTCTCCTTACTGCCTTCTCACATTGCTTGTCCATCTTTAGGTCATCTGATATGACTAACCCCAGGTCCCTTTCCATGTTTGCTGTTGTTAGTACCTCCCCCAAGATTGTGTATTCTTCTCCTGGGTTTTTGTTTCCCAGGTGCATTATTTTGCACTTCTTTGCACTGAATCTAAGTTGCCATACATCTGACCATTTCTCCAACCTTGCCAAGTCCCCTTTCATCCTTTCCACCCCCCCTTATGTATCAACTCTGTTACAGATCTTTGTGTCGTCCACAAAGAGGCATACTTTTCCTTCCAGGCCCTCTGCAATGTCACCTATAAAGACATTAAAGAGGACTGGACCCAGTACTGAACCCTGAGGTACTCCACTAGTAACCCCCCTTTCTTTGAAATGAGTTCCATTTACTGTTACCTTCTGTGTCCTGTTGTGCAGCCATTTTGCTACCCAGGCTACCACCCTGGGACCCACTCCCAGACTGGCTAACTTGATTATTAATCATTTGTGCAGGACCATGTCAAATGCCTTGCTAAAGTCTAGGTAGGTCATATACACAGCCCCTCCCTGCTCTTTTACTTTGGTCACCCAGTCAAAGAAATCAATTAGATTAATCTGACATGACCTTCCTGCTGTGAATCCATGCTGCCTTGGGTCCTATGCCTCACTGGCCTCTAGGTACTCAACAGTTCTTTCTTTCAGAAGTGATTCCATCATGTTCCCTATCACTGAGGTCAAACTAACAGGTCTGTAGTTTCCTGCTTCTGCCTTGCTCCCACCTTTGTGAAGGGGAATCACATCTGCCCTCCTCCAGTCCTCAGGTACCACACAATCCTCCAATGATTTGTTAAAAAGGGTAGTCAGTGGTGTCACTAGGTCCCCCCATAGTTCTTTTAGGATTCTGGGGTGAATCCCATCAGACCCCATTGCTTTGTCCACCTTGAGTTTTAGGAGTTCCTTCAGAACCCTTTCTTCTGTAAATGGACTGGTGTCAACCCCCCTTCCCAGAGTGCATCTATTGTTTGGTTTAGGTAACTCTTCTTCTCCTCCTTCTTATGTGAATACTGAGCAAAAGTATTCATTCAGTATCTCTGCCTTTTCACTGTCTCCCTCTGCCCACCGCCCCTTCCCTATATTAATCTTCACTATCCCTCCCTTAACCTTTCTTTGCTTCCTAATGTACCTATAAAAGGTTTTATGCCCTTCTTAACTGAGTTGGCTATCTTTTCCTTGGTGTGGGCCTTTGCTGTTCTGATTGCCTTCCCCACTTCCTTCTGCTTTAACTGATACAGTTTTCTCTTGTGCTCCTTCTGTGATTCCTTATACTTTTTTAATGCCACCTTTTTCTCTCTAACCTTCCCTGCCACCTCTTTGGAGAACCATAATGTTTTTTACTCCATTTTGTTTTCTTTATTTGTTTCACACAAAGACTTGTTGCCTCCATGATGGCAGTTTTGAATTTTCTCCATTGTTCTTCTACCCCTCCTTTCTGGCCATTTGCTAGTGCATTCTTCAGGTATTCACCCATTTTGCCAATGTCCGCCCTTCTAAAGTCCAATATCCTTGTTTGTATATGGCTTGTCTCCATGGTTGTGCTTATTGTGAACCACACTGCATGATGATTGCTTGTTCCCAGAACGCTACCCACTTCTAAATCTGTGATCCTTTCTCCATTTGAGAGTACCAGATCTAATATTGCTCCCTCCCAAATGGGTTCCAAAACTAGCTGTTTAAGGCATGCCCCCTGTAGGGCATCGAGAATGACCCTGCTCTTGGATGTGGCTACAATACATGTCATCCAGTTAACATCTGGCATATTAAGGTCCCCCATCAACAACATCTCTGCTTTTTTAGCCATTCTGAGAATGTCTTCTATCATTTTACTAACATACTAAAACTCCAGCAGAATAGGTCTAACGGTCTTTCGTGTCTGCTCGTTTGGTCAGCCCCCACCCTGGGTGCTGACCTTTTCTTGTCCATTTCCTCCCCCTGAGATGGGAGTCTGTATATAACTGCTGTGCAGATTGTGGTGCCACTCCCTGTCTCCAAGGTGACCCACAGTGACTCTTGTCCTCCCCCTTTACCTTTCATTTCTGTAGCTTTTATCCCTTCCCTTATGTAGATAGTTACTCCACCTCCTCTTTTACTCTCCCTGTCCCTACTATAGATTGTGTACATTGGTATGTTGACATCCCAGTCATGGTTCTCTGTTTACCATATTTCCATGACTGTCACAATGTCCAAGTGTTCCTCTTCCATCAGGGCTACTAACTCAGGAAGCTTGTTTCCCAGATTACAGGCATTGGTACACATTGCCTTCCATTTAATGTTGGCATTATTCTTTTTACCCCATGCCCTTATTGCCTTTGTCTATTTTTCCATTCACTCCTGTCCTGCCCTCTGTGAAACACTGTACCTCGGTGTGTACCTTACTATCTGCCATGTTTTGTGGGGGGAGGCTTGAAATTTCCTGCTTCCTATTAGCACCTCCCCGCTTGGCTAGTTTAAAAGCTTGCCAAAGAAGCATTTAAACCTATCACCTAGGAGCTTGGTTTCCTTCCTGGACAGATGCAGGCCATTGTGCCAGTGTAAATCTACATCTCTCCAGGTGGATCCCCAGTCCCCAATGAAGCCAAAGCCCTGTGCTCTGCACCAGTTTTGCAACCATTCATTGAACTGTATGGTGCACAGTATCCTAGCCTCACCCATGCCATAGATTGGCAGCACTTCTGAGAAGGTTACTGTACTTGCTACCTGTCTGAGGCCCCTACCCAACTCCACAAACTCATCCTGCACTGCACTGATCTCGTGTCCAGCTAGGTCATGTGACCCATAATCATACTACTTCATGCATGGCTCTTGCAATGCAGCCGTAAAAACAGCGTTCTGCTTGAGTACTGTAATATGCTGGCTTTCAGCTCTTTTCCTCCATGGGCAAATGACTTTAGCTTCATTTCTCTGTAAGTGAAAACAGATGCCACAAAATAAAAGAAAATGAGTGGCGGAAAAGGAATGGAAGAGAAAAAATATGCTACAAAATTTAAAAAAAAATTACTTAGCAGGAGGAGCAGAAAAGGATGAGAAAAATAATTTCAAAGGTATAGCATTCCACAAAGCACCCTCTACTTGTACTCACACATGCCCATTGCACTGACAGTAGGACATACTTTGTAATAAAAATAAATTCAGCAAACATAGCAACTTGCTTAGTGTTTCTATGATAACAAACCCATTTTATTAGTCAGTAACATGCACCTGAGGAAACAGGTTGTTGTCTGATGCATGAACTTCCCAGGTGCTGAATACACTCATTGCAGGTGCTTTGTGCCTCACAATACATCTGGGGCATGCTATTATCAAACATATCACACTTTGTTGTGTCTTATTACTTACAAACAACCCCTACCGATGCTATATTTTTTACAACTGCAGATTTTTACAATATTCTGTCTGGGCATAGTATGATTTTGTTTTAATGCTGGTGATAATTACAGTACTTGTTTGCTGCTCCACAGCAAAGGTCCTTATATTTAAAGCTAACTGCTCTGAACACGACAACATAAACTTACAAGCAGGCAGTGTTCTTCAAATGTAAAACTTCTGAGTTTTTCAAATGTAGGCTGCTCCTCTGGAATTTAAAAAAAAATACTTCAGAGTTGGTGGTTTATTTGAAATTTATTGCACTCCACTTCACAATAGAACTTGAACTGCCAACTCAGTAGTGCGTGTGTTTTTAAGTACATCACAGTCCAACAATAATTGACACATATCTTTTATATAATTTCATGAGCTTAATAAAAGCAAACATGATCTCTACAGTTATGGATATAGGGGGCATATTTTTCTGTCAGATGATGATCGGCACTGTCATACAGAGCACAGTTGTGCTAATTTATTTGAGTAACAGCTCCCAGCTGTCTCGCACCTCTTATAAGCAGTGTTGGAATTACAAGGGGACCTGCTAGGGCTCAGCTCCCCCTTAGCTCTGAAGTGAGCTTGCCTATGTCATGCCTGCCCTGGTAGCACAGACATCGATGCCATTCACTTATGATTGGAAGGTTGTCTCAGTTTAAAACAGGACCCTCATAAGTCCCTCAAGCTCCCAAAGCTCATAAAGTATAATCCCAACACTGCTTGTAACCAGCCAGTTGCAACTGCAAATTATGTCATGATTACTCATGTGTACTCATAGTCAGTCAGTAATGATATACTAATAAATAATTGGTTACACAGACTCTTATTTGTCTAGTGGTGTATTAACAAATAACTTGACTGCTTTACAAATATATTACAGCATAACGTTTATTAATACATTGTACATTGCATAAAACAGGCTACATTTCCCTACATCACTTGTAAACAGTGTCCATAGAACTGTAACATGAGAATCTGCTTTGTTTTGCACCACTGGACTATCTATGTGATGTCGAAAGAGCGACACACACAGTTGGACCAACTATAGTGATAGTTCAGAGTAGATCATAATGTTGATTTGCTGAATCATGTGATGCCACTTGCTGGCATGGTAGCTGAGTGAGGCACAGTGATTTGAACTTTGCACATAGCTGGCTGGTTTGCAGTTTTACCCATTGGGTGATTGCAGGATTTACATATTGTAAATCATGCCAGCCATCCAATCAGGAGCAAGTATTTTTATGCCATAGTATAATGATGAATATTATCTCCCACATAGAAAGTGACACACATTATGAAGCCATTGAACGATACTTTTGGCAATGAATGTATATTATAGTACCAAGACAAAATAGCTATATAAGTTAGAAACAGACTCAAGGTCCATCACATCCACCAACCTGCTGTAAAAGCAGGTATGAGTTGGCATGCTTTACAAACATGTCCTAATTCAATTCTGGAGTGATTTGGGGTTCATCACCTCGAGGGTAAATTATTTTTATCTTCACAAAAATACTTGGGAAATTGTAACAATTTTAAGGAGATAGAGTTGAAAGAAACGTGAGAGACTTGGGTATTGAGAAAGTGTTATAATAATACTGAATATGCTGGGCAAATGTAAGGCTGCAATGTTTTGTGATATGAACAGCTAAGAAATGGACACTTATTAAAACCTACAGTAGTGTACATAAATACTTTATCTGTTCGTTAATACGCCTGTAAAATATCACTTCCAAAAGAAAATACATAACAATGAAAAGGAGAAACCTAAGAGAAAATGGTAAAATTGTTTTAATTAGAGTGACTTCCTAATGTCTTGAGTTCCCTGGCAAATGATTCTCCAGGCACATTTTTAGGTTGTTCACAGCTGAACAGAATACTCTATATAGAGCTTCATTTACAGTGCATACTAGAAGTGTCAGTTATCAAATAATGTAATTGATGCTGTCAAATAAATTAACATCTTTCATGTTATTCAATAAGCTAGCATTTTAATTCTTTTAAAAAATACATAAGTGACAAAAACTGTCTTTCTATCTGCCAGATTAGAACAGGAGTTATTAACTACTCCATTGTTCTCCTAAAGAATATGCCAGTCACCTTAGACAACATAATAATTTTATGTCAAACAAGTCCATTTCAAAACTTGTTTGCTCACTGCAACCTTTTTTGTGAGTTTTTTTTACAGCTGCATAGCTAAAAGCTAAGCGTGATGTAGTGCTAAGATGTAGGAGAGTAGGACTGGGAAAGCACCTGTCCAGTCACCTAGAGTGTGTCCTTCCACTAGTGGAGGTGAAGCACATGCAGTCAGTGCTGTTTGTTTGTTTCCCCACTGCCCCTCCCCTCCATGGGTGCACTATTTTATCACTGCCCATCACTTCCAGTTCACTTGCGGTTTGCTGTTGTAGCCAAAAAAAAATAAACTCAGAAAGAGAGATCCATGTCACAGACTGCTGTCCAGTGACTGGCCCCATACTTATATAATGTTTCCCTGGTGTCTAGTGGCATCCCCATCCTCTGATTGCCGTCCCCTTATTGTAATGTTCCCCTGGTGGTTTAAAGGTGTTCAGAGCCCAGTTCTGACACAGAAACATGGGGCATCAAGACTTTGGGAGCACATATAACCCTACCTGTCATCACCCCTTTCATGAACAGGAACTAACAGCTTAAGTCTAAAGTTGACAAAAAAAGTAACCCCTCCCCAAACAAAGACCTTCCAGCAACGTGCCCCTCTTGGAGTGCTGAGTCTACACATTGTGACTTAGTGCCATGGCTCCTGTTGAACCATAACAATCACAATAACAAACCTGGCAATATAAGTTATTATCCAGGACACAACCCCACCGCTCCCTGACTTGCACTCTTAAACCACTGCCAGATCGGGGGGGGGGGTACTTAGGTGTACTGGTGAAGGAAGCTGTAGGCATAGCCTTATGCCCTTAGGGCCAGCATCAATGGGACAGAAAGAGCCAATAACATCAGCACTAGGAACCACCGTAGGAGAAAGCAAGCTACAAGAGGACAAGGAGCTGTACTGTGGGGTGGCTGACCATAGCACATCACCATCTTTCCATTCAAAACACTTCAGTGGAATAATGGAGATCTCTGGCTGCCTTTGAGACGTGGCATGAGGGGTAGGCAGAAGATTCCAGAAAGTAAATTGTAATAACCTGGGGATGAAGCTGACTTTGATTGGGGCAGGCATCCCTGAGACTGCAACAGAATAAGAGAGACAAGTACCTCAAGCAGCTGAGACAGGATGAGCGCTTGCACCAGCTGCCACTCAATGAACCTGCCGTCACTGCTCTGGTTTCTCAGCTCTGCTGTACTAGCAGCAATAGATGTGTACCTGCTGCCCAGAGTTGTGCACATGCCAATCCTACCCTCTCGCTCGCTATCAAACTACTACAACATGGAAACTTCAGAGCTGTTGGCAACAGTCAGACAGAAGCATGTCATCATCCTTCACCCCCACACACACAAGCAGGAGAGCACTGTTACCACAGACAGATGTGTTTTGACTGCTTCTACCACCATCCATGCAGAAAATGAAGTGCAGGTCAAGCACAGAGGGTCAAGGTGCACTCACAGAGTCTCAGGAATGAACAGATACACAATCCATCACCACCACACCAACATCATCATTTCAAGTAGAGAACGTGGGCCTCTCAATCCTGCCTTTATATTTATGTAAAGTCTTTTTTTTATACCTGGATGCATACCCCTCAAACTGCCAATGGCCAGATGCTTGACAATATGTATAACATATAAAATAATACAATAGGGTGGTGTGTAATTAGAATTGTACACACACCAAAGGTGTTGGATGCTACATAAACCCCAAGAGCAAAGCTGAAGGGGTTTACTTAAGTATCCAACACTGAGAGTGTGTGTAAAATTCGAGTTTTACACACCACCCCATGTTTTATTTCATATAATTGTTGGAGTTTTTTTTTTTTTTTGCCACAGCAATTATATTTAAATAAAAACAGCTTTTGGTCCCTGTCAGATGGCAGTGAAGTGCAAGCCACACTCTAGCTCCTGGTTTTCTCATAGGAAGAACAGCATGTGTTCGCTGTTATAACCAGCTGGTTATAACGGCAAATTACAACTGGCATTTCCTATGGAAAAAACATGATCCGGTTATTATAAATTGTTAAAAGTTGTGGAATGTCATCAGACATGACATTGCAAGTTCAGGACACTATGTACTTAAGTGTTCTAAGGTTTTTAATTTTTGCTGATAAGTGAGTGTCACAACCTCACTCAGCAGGTCAGGCCCTCTGCTCCCATAGTGGCAGCCTCCGAGCACAGTATTGTGAACAGTTAACAGAACAGGGTTACCCTCCTGTCTGTTTTGTGGGTTCAAATCAACCTTTGGTATCAAGTTCTTGGAGGGATTCAAACTGTGAACCTCTTGCTAGCATACCCAATGTACAAGCTCAGATAATTCTGCTCTTCAGGGGGGCCAGATATCTTTCGCCTGCTGGCACCTAACCAGGTGTACAAAATGAACCCTTAAAAACTCTATTAAAGACCTCAGAATAAACTCTTACCTTTTCCCTGTTTGGTATTACCATTAAGCTATGCGCAGTGTCACTGTAATCATACATGCTTCACTTGTCAAGAAAGAATTTCAAAGGCACACCAAGTAGTCTCTAAAATGAGATGTTTACTTAAAAATAGATAAAAAATGTAAAATGTAAATACAGAACAATATATCACAAAACCATAAAATCTTTTAAAAGAATAAGGTTAAAAGTGCAAATTCCTACCAATAATACACTTAGGCATGTCCACCTAATGTATTCTTATCTTCTTATAGTGCTGTAGATGTTTTTTCCTCAGAGTCCAAACATGTATATCTCTAAATGGAATACAGACTACAGTTTAAAACTGGCTTTGCCAACCTCTTTGCAGGAGGTCACCTAGCTTCTCCCTGTCAGAATATAAAAAAATTACACAAAACAGGATGTCTCATCCTTCAGAAGGTGACATCAGCAAAAACTCATTTCCCCATGTCCTTTTGATCTAGAGTGTCTTCCTGTCTCAAGGACATCAAAGGACTTTTTATGACTCTCAGCCAGATCTCACTGAGGTGTCATATGCTTTGTGACACCAGTCAATTAACCGGGTTTTCCTGAGGACGTCATACAATGGATTTTCCACTTCCTAGCTTTCAAAGCAAACTGAGAATTTAATTGCATACAGAGATCTGCTGTTTAACATATATCCTGTCTTTTGAACTGATACCTGGGGGGAGGGGGGTTATCCCACAGGCTGTCTCAGCATGTCTCATGAGAGACACTCAATAACACTTTTTTTATATTACAATAAAAACATAGAGTAATCAGAACCAGCTGTACAAGCATCACAGTGAGCATCGGATATTAAAGCAGCAGTGCATTTATTAAAATGTGCTAAGAACTGCCTCATACAGATTTAAACTGGCTCAGAATACTGAAATCTGTCCATTTTATTGCTGTGCCATTTCCATGTTGTCGCTACATTTTTTTTTATGTTGAGGACTGTCATGCTCCCTCACCAGGATCGCCATCTTTCTTTGAGGGATTTGAAAGTGATCCCAACACATACGTATACCAGTTTGGATTTGTCAACCAATTCTTTAGCACGCATGCAAATGAGTGAAGTTGTGTGCTAGTGACCACGTATTACTATGTACGAACCTGTGCACTGCTACTCATTCTGTCAGTATTTAGACATTCTGTCATTTGTTCTGTGCTTGTGTCAGTAAAATTAGCAATATCTATCATGCGGTCTGAAAACCATGTGGTGAAAAATGAGCAGCAGCCCCAGTTCTAGTGGTTCTTCTAGTTCCTGGTTAAGTGTATATTCCATATTTTCATTGTTCTTATGCTGTAACCATGTAGAACAGATGAAATTAAATGTCACAGAATAATGTGAGATTTATTTGTTTTACCTCAGACAGTGAAGTTCTAATACATGATAATGAATAAATAATAAAATGTGTTTTAAATCTGTAGTACTGATTTGTGAATAAAGCTTTTTAGGTGTGGAGAGTTCTGTGTTATTTGTACTTATTTCTGTTTGTTTTTGTCCTGGATAACCTTACATTCAGTGAAGTCAGACTGTCTTTTTGGAGTGCCAAATTGTCTGAACCTTTGAGTGTGCTCACAGCTGTTAGGTAATATTATTCATGTCACCAGGTTCCCCAGTAATTATTTTTTGAAGGCTGCCTTTTAAAGAACTTTATGGTGTTTATGTTAATTTTGTGGGAGCTTGAGTATCCAATCACCCATGGAGTTGACTCCTATGCTGTATTTCTCTATCCATTCTGTTACTTTTATTTTTTATTTATGTTTGGGTAGATGCATATCTTACATTGCGGCTTTCTGAACCCCTTTAGCACACGTGTGCTTCCCTTTGTGGTCCTTGTTCACTTTATTCACTAATGTCACTTCATATTGTGGATTTTTTTTGTTTGACATAATGTCAAAATAAAATCACATTATCTGATTACTGCTGGAGACAGTTTGTGCTGACACTGGCACTGGCACTGCTTGTCTCTACTGATGTGTGAAATTATCTGTTTACATTAATTCATATTTGGAGTATAGTAATAATGTGAATGTCCGTGCTTCATCAGCATTAATCTTAAAAAAATATGTTGTGCTGCTCAGAAGTAATGCATGTCACTTTTAAGAAAAAGACCACCCTGATATGTGCTGCACAGAAATAATGCATATAATTTACGAAATAGGACCACCTTGAAATGCATCAGGCAGACAGTAAATAAGTCCATCAGAAATAAGCCATGTGTGATGATGTACCCTCACTGAATAAATTGTTAATTGTATAATGATGTATTGGTACAATGTTAGGTAAACTACTCTTTTTTTTTTTTTTATAGTTTTTTTTTTTCATTTATACATTTCCTGTTTCATATGTTCTCCTTCCAAATGTTGGCTTATTGGCTTAGGAAAGTGGGATCAGTTTTGGAACAAATTCAGCTTTTGTCATCTTTGTGCATGTGAGCTCTGTCCTGGCCCACCAGATGGCATGCACCTGTTTTTGAAGGGACTTGAGAAATGAGCGTTGCTGACTGTAATTTCCATTTGGTCACTCAGAACTGTAGTGTCTCATGATGCTCTTAAGAGGGCTAACATAGTCTTTCTATATACTGCATTGCCAAAGTGGTAGTAGGGAATAGGCAGGAAACTATAGGCCTGTCCACACTGCATAAGAATTTAGGAAGCTCATGGAAGCACTGTGTAAGGACACAGTAGTGCTACACTATGAATCCATTGGTGCACAGCTTGCTAGGTTGTATATTTGCATAGCAGTATGTTAGTGTCAGATGAATATTATATTTTTTTATGACTAGCAATTGAAGGAACTAAATGGGGGTTGGTGGTGGTGGTGGTGGCATTCATCGTCCACCTTGATTTAAGTAAGACAGTAAATTTCATTGTTCAAAAAATGTGGAATAACATGATGCATAGCATGTTGGTTTGGGTACATGGTGGTGAACAGTGCTGGAAAATGACTAATGCTCCAGATGTAGAGAGTGGTGGTAATGCAGTTCAAATTTGGTTATGGATGCATTGTTTGAAATTGGCACTAGCCTACTAGCCAGATGCTGGTAGATTTTGTATCTGGCTAATAAGATTTTCCTTTAGTCTGAGATTGTGCTGTATAATGTAGCATTCTAATAAGTTCACCAGATGGGCCAGACAAAAAGTCAGTGTGGCTAGTAGAGTCTCCTAGTTACCAGTCATTGTGGCCATTGTCTGCAAAACTTAATTTCAACCCATATATATGGTGTACGGTGGTTACTTCATGGTTTTGTCCTCAATCCAGTATTTTTGTATGTCTTCATTACCATCATTTCATCTGTGTTGGATGAATTCTGTACAGTCTATTAAACATGTATTTAGGTTTTTTTGTAGTTATTGAAATGATGAAAGTCAACAGGAATGTTAAATAATGTTTCTTACTATTTTGTTTTCTGTTCTTCTACATGAGTAGTTCATCTTCCAGTACCATGTCTTCTTCTGCACTATTACATGACAACATACCTGTCATCGCAGAGGCACTACAGCAACACACCCCTATGATGATTAGACATGGTAGAGGTCGAGGTGGTGTAATGTCAGGATGAGCTATATGCAGCAAAGGCAGGGGAAGGCATGACTTCAGATCTGTAGATAGTTTGCCTGCAGGACACCACATTATTCTTGATCAGGCAGTTGAAGTGCAAGTAATTACATTAGTACTGTAGTGCTTTCTGTTATAATAACATCATGTAACTGTAGATAAGAATATATATATATATATATATATATACACACACACACACACACATATAAATCTCTGTAACAGACATTGAATTGATTGTTTTATGTGAGTTTTGTTAGATGTTTAAATCAATAGTTGTTCTTCGGCATCAGTGTCATGTGTTATCATTAAAAGTAATGTAAGTTAACATGTACTGTAAGTTGGAAAGGAAACATTTATTTAGCTGTGCTCCCAGTCTCATTTTCTTTGGCCACAGTAAAGTCTAAGCAATCTGTGACAACACTGCATAAATCAATGTTTTAAAATACATCAGCATGATAGGCAATGTTTTCAAGATTGATCATTAAGCCCCTTATAGAGGCAAACATGCGCCATGTCACTCAAACAAAAGCCACATCCTAATTGGCTCTTTACTCCTCCTGGGCAGGCTTACTAGAAACAAAAACATGGCGACTGCTACGTCCCACTTAACAAAGAGCCACTACACCAAGAGTGCGTCTATTTTTTAAATGTTTAAACAGTTCTTCTCTCCCTTATTCCATTTGGTTGATCCCGCCATTCAAACACTGCATCTTGCAGTTTACAGCTGCACCAGAGAAAAATTTCTACCTAGAATGCACTTCAGAGGTAAGCGCCAATGGGAGGGAACAAACCAGAAGCCAAATAAATCAAAAATGCTGAAAAAAAAAAAATGAAAATACCAAATCAAATACTGTCAAAAACAGAGAGTAATAGATGGTGTGTGTGTGTGTGTGTGTGTGTGTGTGTCTGTGTGTGTGCATGTCTATGTGTGTCTGTGTGTGCCTGTGTCTGTGTGTGTGTGTTTCAGACATAGGAAAAATCAAGTGTGGCAAAAAATTGCTGACCAGCAATTATAAATAATAAGAGATGGGGAAATGTACTTAAATTTAATGTTAATGGTTGTCCTTGATGTGCAATGCTTTAATAAACCCCTCAGGCTTCGCCCTCGGGGTTTATGAAGCATCCCACACCTCGGGCAACCATTGATTTCTCATTAAGCACACTTCCCCATCCATTATTGTATATGTACTGTATAAGGGACCCTCATTGTTAATTGAAATCAATGCTAATTACAACATTGGTATCCCCTAACCATCTTTGTTGTTACAGTAAACTCAGTTTTGCTCATTAAATGATGTTATTAGAACTGCCATTGTTTTTCTTCCATCTGTTATCTTAACTGTCATGGTTGTTTTGAGAGTATTTAGAACTTTCATAATATCATAAGTTCAAACTTAGTAGAGTTTGAAAATGCAAATCAAATGTGATGCTGTTTTTTCATCATTGTGTAATACAGAAAGTTGTCTCTCTAGAAAAAAAGACAGCAAAAAGTTTGCTTCAACATGTTAAAGACTTGCACGTTTTTAAACTTGATTTAGACTAATACAATCACAGAAACTAGCTGGAAGAAAGAAAAACAATTTGGCTCATGTAGTTTGCCTGAAATAGTTAATCAAACCCCACCCCTGCCTTTTTTACATCCGCCTCCAGCCCTCACTCATATCCCCAGACAAGTCCAATTTAAATATTCCACGATCTCTTAAATTTATCTACTGTATCTACTTCCACAGCCCATTATGGCAACCTGTTTCACATACCTACAACCCATTTTGAGAAGTAATGTCCCATTATGTCTACCTAAAATCTGCCCCCTTCCATCTTGAGTGATTGACACCTTGGAGATTTGCTCTTACATAGTTCTGAGAAGCGATCTTTTCTGACTTTCTTTTTCCCTTCATTTATTTGCATGTATATACCATGTGTTCACATTCTCCATATATCTCCAGAGAATGCAGACCTAACTCCTTCAGCCTCTGTCCCCGTATGGGATTATTATATATCATGGACCATTCTGGTCTCCCTTCACTGAACTCTTTCCAGTCTGTCCTTGTCACCTTGGTAGTAGTGCCATAGGATCTGAACCTCATATTCCAGTTGTGGTCTTTCCAATGTTTTGTATAGTGGCATGATCACTTCCCTCTTCATACCTGAAAAGCCCCTCCCATTGCATGCCAGCATTTTTGTTGCTTTACCATTTGCTAGCTCACACTTGTACCTGACATTGAGTTTGCTATTGATTCAAATTCTCAGGTCCTTATCTTGTTCCGTGAACTGCAATGGCTAACACCCCCCTCCCCCCACTCGCACTCCCATTCAGTAATTAGAATCGGGATTATTCCATCCTATGTGCATTAATGTGCATTAATTTGTAATTTTTCTGCAATAAATTGTAGTTGCCACTTTTCCGATCAGTACTTCAGCCTCCTCCCAGCTGGTTTATGTCTCATCCCCCCGGCCCCCATATGAGTGTCAACTCTGTTGTAGACATTCTTGTTGATCGCAAACAGAAACTTTTTTTGTTTAGACCATCTGTCAGTTCCACCATGCACACATTGAACAATATGTGACCCAGTCCCTATCCTGGTGGTACTCTTGGGAGCTACCTTATCTGGACCAATTACCTTTTTATCCTAGTTCCTCCAACACCCTTGCCTCTGTGAATGGGCTTGTGTCCACCTCCTTGCCCATCCTCCCTTTATAGTTAACACAGGTCCTCTTTCTGCATTCTTATCTGTGAAAAAATGATACAAAGAATTCTTTGAGTATGGTTGCCTGTTTTGATTGACATGCTAGATATACATAACATGAATATGGATTGTCATAGTTCATATAATACTTACTGTTGAATACCTGTGATGTTGATGAAGCATAAATGTGTGTGTACTGTTTAATAGTATAACGTGTACTTATTTGCTTAGAAATAAAATGATACAATGAAGAGAAAGAAAGTGAAACTAAAAATAACAAGCATTTATAAACTTTTTCTCAGTACAGTAGTCCATCCATATAGTAGTATGTTTGCAAGTAGAGAGAGAGAGCTACTGCATGTGATGAGTAGCTTTTATTTTTACTTTATTTGCTTTTCTCAAACAGCATAAATCTGCAGTGTTGAGATTACATATTGTGGCTTGCCTGAACACGGGTACCAGAAGCTGTTCTGTGCTCAGTGGTTGTTTAAACAAAAGTAACTAACAGGGTGAGCTATATGGGCTTATACTGGAGTGCCCATGGATATAGTGAGGCATTACACTCCAGGCAAAACACTCCAGACCTAACTACACCCCTGAAAGGGCCAGTATAACCCAATAATGCCCAACCTGGAGATTGTTATTGCACATATAAAATGGGCAATATAAATTAAAATAAATTTAAATATAACCATAGAATTATATGCGGTGGACTCCCCTACTTCACAAAATGATCGAATACTGGTAGTCAGCATACCCTGAAGTTGAAAGTAACAGCTGATCACTTGCTCTGACCAATTTTTGATTCCTTAACTTCAGAAGGGGACTAAAAAGCCTGCCCAGTGGCCCTGAGGGTTGAGACACTGGTCACCACACCTTGCACTATGCTTGCTACCTGGGTTTGGGATCGAGCTGTGGTCATTGTGGGTCAACCATGGTGGGGGGAGGGAGGCAGTTTGATTGAGCATGCCAATGGGCAGCTCTCTTCTTCCAAGGGTGATGAGGGTGGGTTGGCGACACCACCTGGTAGTTCTGCTCTCACCAGGCGGTGGTCTGGCAAGTTGTGTAGGTGCAGAGGGTGCAGAAAATAGTTACAGGATGTGGAAAGGTTTGAGCTGGTGCCACAGGTTACATAGTATGTCTCTATATGCTCACTTGGCTGTGCACTGGGGCCTGGGGGAGTTAGGGGAGAAAACCAGTATAACTGCCAATTGGTGGGAGGAGGCAATGGGGACTAAATAGCTGGATTAAATAAAAAGGGGACCAAAAACTTGACATATTTCCCGCTTCATCAAGGTAATAAAAAAACACTTTCAAAACAACAGTGTTTTTTTTTGTTGGGGATCAGAAATCATGGAACATTCATTTAATTGCCCCTTTATCTGAATTCTGTGACAAACTCATGTAATAAAGAAGTCAAAATCCCTGTATTCTGCTCCATGAGGAAGCCTAAGCACTCATTAACAAATGTACTAATTAATAGAGCACTACTTTTGATATTATTCAGGTCGTGTTTTAATGACTAATCTTGACTGTATTTTTTTTTCTTAATAAACCTTCTGTTCCAGGAGTTAATGGAACACTAACTATTACATTTACCTTGTTTTATTCACCTCTAAATTTACTTGTAATGTTCAATATACAAAAACAGTCAATGATACTGATGAAGGTCTGGTCATAGCCATAAGAAAAAGGAGAACTCCCTTTTAGTATATCAGATATGTATAAACTGATGTAAAGAATGCCTAAAATATGTAAAAAAATTTTGCACCACAACTCAGAATAGGCAATATACAATATTTCGCAAAAGTGTATGTACCACACTGGCAACCCGGGTTCAGGAACGAACTTGGGATGCCGGTGGTCTTTGGAAAGGAGAGGATTGCACATCCAGAGAAACAGTCTCCTCTCCTGGGGTTGGTTTGCAAGTTTGCCTCACTCAATAGTGACCCCTGGTTGAGACTGGGAGCACTACAAGAGCACGCAACAGGAGGGGGTTAAGAAAATCAGTGAAAATGGCATCTCAATTGACCGGATGATGGCCACCTGGACAGTCACCTCCATGGTGCTCCCTGACAGCCATGATCGACCTCATCAGCACCCATGACCAAGAAAGGTAAGCCACAAGACAATTTCTCTCTGGATGGAGAGAACCCATCTGAAGAATGGACATGTCTGCTTAACCTGGGTTTGCTGCAATATGAGGTGGATGACTGGGGTTCCAAGAGCTGGTGATACAGCCCCTCGTGGGTTGAAGGAGAGGCTAGTCAGACTTGGGGGGTGGAGTATAAACAGATAATAAAAAAACAGGTACTGTTTAACTCTGTTTTCTGTATTTTGTACACTTTTTTTTTTAGTATAAATGCATTGACAAGTTTGCATCAACAATACACAGCTGATAAAGGAGCGTAAGACATTTTGGAGATTTGAGCCAACTATTCCTCTTTACATATTCATTTCCTGTGATGTAAAACAAGTTCATCATCCATGGGAGGTTGAATTGGAATAATTGCTTTTGAGATTGTCTTTGGTGTCCTTCTTGTATCATTGCAGGTGTCAGTAGTTTTGTCGAATCTTCCATATGCCTTTTCTCTAAATCTCAGATTATGTTTTTTAATGTAATTTGATTTTTTTTCTCTTTTCTTGGTACTGCATTCCATTGTTTAGTCCTTTTTGAAAAATGACAAGTGTACCTGTAAGTGTACATAATTTAAATACATAATCAGCAATAATAATTGATTATCTGTAAAGGAGAGCTGCAAGTGTGGGTGCTTAATCCTTATCAATCCCTAACCAGCCCCCCCCACCCCTAAACACACACACACCACAAACCCCAAGACCGCATACATCTGAATCTGAGATGTCAAATTCATTTAAAGGAAAACTAACATGTTGTTAAACACTGTTCAATACACTATCAAAACGTGCTTTTTAACCTGTCAGTCATCTGTATTTCTTCACACACTGTACATATGAACATAATGTATAGAAACACAACATGACATTGCCAAACTGAAGTTATCATACTTATCTTCATGAGACACAAATGATATCATGATATCTCTCTAGTGATCTCAAGTGAAGATAAATATGATATCTTCAGTTAGGCCATGTCATGTTCTGTTGATTGAACATATGTTTTGTGCTACCTGTATCACAACCTCCCAAAGACAACCCCTCATATCTTAGAAATCCAATTGTTCTTCTACTTGTGGTGCTGCTTCTCCAACTCTCTGCTCTTTCCTGCTACATTTACAGCCCGTTCCTGCTCTGCTACCTATCACCTTGCTGCCATTTCTCATGCTTCAGGGTAAAAAATAAAAAAAATATTGTTTACTGTCTATCTTGACCTGCTGCTCCCCCAATGAACAGCAAACCATATGGGTTGCAACAAAATAAAACCACTGATGCCGCCGAAAAACAACCTTTCCACAATACATCCAATGCGATATCAACTAATATGAGGAAGGATTATTTTATCATAAATTTCCAAAAGAAAATCTATTTATTTCACAAAAACAAATGAATTTTCTGAATGCAAAATTTAACTAAAAAACAACTCAAAAGGGTCATTGTATAATTGCATTATGCAACTCAAGGGTGTGGGTGATGCCAAGATTTATCCACACCAGGTGTTTATTGCTCAGTATGCCTGTGACCTTGTGATCAAATCACACAGCATGTGTGGGTAAATCCTTTCACCAACCACACACTCCTGAGGTATAGTTAAGCAATATACCACGACAGGGTGTGGGTGATGCCAGGATTGACCCATGCCTGGTGTGTTGTTTGGTCATGAGGCACAGCTGAGTGACCAGCAACACACCAGAAGTCGATAAATCCTGCCATCACCTACACCCTTGAGGGGTATATTGCAATTATACAATGGCCATATTTTTGAGATAAAAAAAAACAATCATATACATGTTTTGGGGGACTTTTTAAGTATTTTCAGTGCATTTGTTACTGTGTCAGAAAAAATAGTCTTGTGTTGCTAGGACTATTGGTATGGTTGCAGTGTTGCTTCTCTTGTATGGTAAGGTAGCCGCATATACAGAGAGTGATTTCATTTTTTTTCCTTAAACAGAGAGCTTGAGAAATATGTGGTATTTAATAACTTGGTGGGAATGTGGAGTGCTGGTCTGCATCTCACTCCTGAGGTGCTGTTTCCATATCACAGGGTGAAGAGTTGGGGACAGGGATCAGCAGCAGTACTGAACATGTGGAAACTGTAGGGAACAAGAGTCAGAGGAGCAGACAGTAATAAGTGAAGAGGGACTGAAGTTATAGGATGTTAAGTGGCAATGGCAAGACATTTCATGTTTGTTGTATGTTTGTTGTAGTGGTTGACTACCTTACGAGTCAGTGGAGTAGATTGGTCATCCGTTTGCTGTGGTTGGTTGCCAGGATGGATTGGTTCTGATCAGAAACAGTGGATCTGTGACTGAAGGTCTGATGTCAGTGAGAAGCAATGGCAAAAACAAATTAACTTGTTATTTTTTTTAATTTTATGTTTTCTTGTATGCTTATCATTTCCTACAGAAATGTATTGCTGATGCTTGGGGATCATAGCAAGAGCATGACTTGTGATGGAAACAGACATGAGAGGGGGCAAGTATTCAGCAGTGGGGAGTCAACAAGCAAAGCTGAAGAAGCTGACTTTTGGGTTGGAGAGATTTCAGGCTCAGTTTTTCATGTGGCTGACTGGTGGTTGGCACTTTTTACCATTGGTTGATAGCACAATTTACAACATGTAAATTGTGCCAGCCAGCCAATTAGAAGCCTGTATTTATGGAGCCATTGTATAATTAAGTAATATACCATGATATGGTGTGGGTGATGGCAGGATTTACCCACGGGTGGTGTGGTTTGCTCATGAGGCACAGCTGAGTGAGGAAACCACACAAGAGCTCGACAAATCTTGCCATTAACCACACCATATTGTGACATACTGCTATTATCCAATGTAGGAAAAAAGGCGAGGAAAGTTTTCAATTTTTATTTTTATTTTCTCAGGTTCCTGGTTAGTGAGAAAAACAAATATGGCAGCTGGTGGCTTTGAAGTCTGGTATCCTGATTGGCTGGCATTTCTACCATGGGGTGGTGGCATGATTTACATGTTGTAAATCATGCCAGCCAGCCAATCAGGAACCAGCATTTTCTTGTCCATTGTATAATGCTTAATTATCACTGTGTCAGACTGATAGGGTCAACCAGATACCTTCTGAAATGTTTACTTATTAAAACTTAATTGTAGGATCAATCAGATTTTGAGGCATATGTGTGTTTGTGTGTGTGTGTGTGTGTGTGTGTGTTTTGGGGTGGGGAAGGGGATTTGAGTCATAGTAAGAGAGATAGAGAGATAGTGGAGTATATATATATGGAGAGATATCGAGAGTGAGATAGAGGGAGAGAGAGAGAGAGAGAGAGAGAGAGATGTGCATAATTTTATCAAAATACTTACAAAATATTGCCTTTAGAATTTCTGAATGGTTTTCTAGCTAGATGAAGGTTGTAGTCAATTGCTGCCAATTTAACCATTGCATTGTATGAGTCATTGCTGTCATTGATATAAACAGAAAAAAAAGCTTTAAGTATAGTATTTGTTCATTTAATAATTTTTCTTCCACATCATTTAAAAATAGCTTTCAAAGTGTTAACTTACTCATACACAAATCTTTTTGAGGCATACATCAATACTTGATTATGAAAGGTTTCCAGCTCACCAGTTGATCTTTGTATTGAATACAAAACAGGAAAATATTGGGTACATAACTGCACATATAAACCACTCATTTCACATAATTTACTTTAGATGAAGACTGTATTGTTGCCATTGCTTAAAATTTTCATTACATTTTAAAAATATGAGACACTATTCTTAGTCAATCAGATTGCAGGATATCTGAGAACCTGCTTAACAATTCACTTTGTCAGTCTTATACCTATATATAGGAATTTTCATACAATATATATGCACTGGTCATTAATGAATATCCTTACAATTAGAAATACTTGATTTTCAACAACGATGCTAACTATTGTATTGGTCAACCACCTACCGTGCATTGACGAACTATGATGATTTATCCTGAATCCAAGAGTCATACACTACATCTCCTAGAGCTTGGTGTGCAGAGCTGTCTGGGACTAACCAAGGCTTATCAGGTGCAGTTATTTCATCATGGGCTCATCTGTCCATGTTGCCAGGTTGTATGATCTGCCATTCATGCTCATTAACAATATGGTGGAGTACACCATGACACGTGCTCGTCATAAAATATGACAGAAAATTATTACATATTGCAATTCAAAATTGATGTTGTTGCTTTACTGTATATATTTAAACAACAATCTATTGGCATAGCTGAACTATAAAAAAAAATAATATACGTAAGGGAAATATGTAAGCAAACAATATGATTCCATGACTTGTAGTGTTAACCCCTCTAACCATTCTCATGCAGTGATTAGACTCAGGATTATTCTGTCCTATGTGCATTATTATTCCCTTGTTTGCATTGAAGTGCAGTAGTAATGATAGGAGGCATCACTATGATGTCATAAAAATGGTGAATATTGTTGATTGGAGACTTGAATATGTCAGATGTTAAACTGAACACCTTTGCGTCAGCCACATCCTAAAGCAGGCTCATTCTCAATGCCCAAACATAGGGCATAGGTCAGTCAAGCAGTGTTGGCACTCACTTACCAGACAATAATCTTAGACCTGGTACTCTCAAACAGGGAGAGAGAGATGGACGGAAAGATGATCTCCAAACTAGAAGTGTGTAGCCATCTGTGATTAAATGACCAGTCAACTGCCTGATTCATGATAAACACAGTCATAGAGTCAAGTACCTAAAGGGAATTTACAAAGTCCAATAAGGTAGCATATTTCAGTGAAAGAGATGTACAACAACAAGGGGGAACAATTTAAAGATATAGAGGGTGGGCTGTTCAGTGGAAATGTGTGGACATATTTTAATCACAGAGAGGTTAGTTGACACATAGAATGGCCTTCATGAGGAGGTTGGTTGATCAACAATAGCAAGATAATTCAAGAATGATTGAGACAGACATAATGAAATTATGGTGGAGGGCAGGAAAAAGTTGGATGCTGTGTAACTAGGATCTGCAGCTTATCCAATATGTTGGGAAATGGGCAGGCTAGAGACCAGAGGTCTTTAACTGCCATCAAAGTCTATGTTTATTTGTTTATATGTTCATGAAGTAATATATTCAAAGAAATCATGGTGAATTATTGTGTAAGTTGCATGTGTTGACGACTTCATGGACTATCTATCGTTCTAATACACTGTGATGCATACATACCTCAAATTTCTAAACACTGCCTCCACAGTTTACAGCACTGTAAAAGACATGATTAATGGTGTCTCATTCCCAAAATGACAAATCTTTGCTTGCCTTGAATCTGGATTACTGTGAACATGATAATTTAGATACTATCTATCATAATAATCTCCCATACAAATAATAGCTACAGAAACTTAAACACAAAATCGTGCATTATAATTTTTAGGGATACCTTATTACCAATAAAACAGCAGCAAGACATTTTTACAGAGAGTGCCCTTACATCAATCACAAGTCTAATTAATTATTCATGACTCCACTTGATTAACGACCATCTGGGTGTGAGCAGCCCTCGGCTGAACCTTGGGCCAGCATTCCCTCCTAGCCGATTGTTAATGTCTATGTTGGTTTTAATGGTGTTCCACCGCAGTCAGTAAGCCTATTGCACTCAGCTTACTCTCATACATCACTTCTCTCAATATCGTGGTGTGATGCTTAGAACAAGTAATGTTCTAGCGTGACATGTTGTTTAAACAATATTCTAATATTCCTTTTAATTCTACTATAAGTTTTTTCAACTTTCTTTAATTTGAAAGACATAGAAAGTAAAGTATAATAGACTGCCACACCTTGCACAGCCTTCCGTTCACTGTCTTGCTTGCGTGCCAAATATCAGTTTGATGTGTGATTTGAAGATATTCATGCTCTACATTAAAATAAACATCAAACAAGATGTTAAATATATATACATATAAAAGGAACATTCACTAGATTTAGGTGTATTACAGAATACAGAAAAAAAACTGACCCATCAATTATATGATCTGCAAATGCACACCAGTACCAATTTCTTCTACTTGTATTTTGTCACTCTCCACACAAGCTAAACACCTCTTAAATTCCACAACTTCTATATTTGGTTACTTTCCCTTAACTTCATGAACATCGACTGTCTGAATTGCTATAATCCTCTTTGATGTGTTTTCCATAATCGTATATGTCATGTACTTTGATGAGTGACCAGGTGTATCATTATGCCCATCACCAATCACAGTTATTGGATGTTTGAATTTTTGAACAGTGTCTTGTCTGACAATTATCCCAATATGTGGCTATCACAGGGCATACATACATGCATTGGACAGCATAGAAAGTTGTTTCAGCTGGAGGTTTCATGTTCATGAATTTCAGAAATAGAGCTATCTTTTCATAGTTATTTCCAGATAACACATCAATACAAGCTATCATGAGGTTCCCTAACAATATTTTTTCAATAGTGGCTGTAATCTTCAAGACCACGAATGTTTTCCTTGCATCATATACTAAGTAGTAGACATGTTCCAACATACTTGCAACTAATTTTAAAGGCCTCATTGCATTTCGCACGTTTACACTTCCTGAATGCTAAATGTGCAAGACTTAATAAGTTATTCTCAAAACCAATTAATGAATTTTGATGGACAGCATTGTATTCAGAGTTTATAACAGGTATAGATGTATTGTCTGAGATTACATCGATGGTATCAGAGTCTTCCACACATGTATTGCAGAGTCACGTATTGTCCATTGATGTGTTCCCAGAACCACTTTTCATGAAACTATGTAAGAAAGTGACACATTACTTAAACACATAATCTGCTGCATATTAATTTATAGCCTATCTTTCTTAAACCACATATTACGTTAAATATATTACCATTCATTGCGCAGTGAGTAAGACAAGTCTTTTTTAGATATCACTACTTCTTCATCCATGCTTGAATCTCTACATGTACTAGTAGTATCTGCATTTCTGTACATAGTTGTTGTAAAACACATGATTAGCTTTAATTGTAAACTACTTGAAACAACTTTGAGGAAATTCAAAAACAAAGACCATTATGTCAATGCATATGTACTGACTGAGGTGTCTATTGTAACTGTGTGCCTCTAATGTATGAATAAGTGGTGTAGATATTAGATATACAGGCTTAGGATAAAACGGACCAACTGGAGATGAACTGCCACTTATTGAAATATCAGAAGATTAACTGGTTAACATATCTCCATCCTGCTAATCTATCATGGTTTGCCTAGTAGATGCAGTATAATATGTTAATAATAAACAGGAAATAATAGCATCATATTTGTATAAGTTATCAATTACCCATGAAAGGGTTTGCGATTATTGGGGATTTTACATTTTTTTTTATCATGTTGACCGGAAGGTGCTAATCTCAAAATGGGGAAAAAAAAACTTCTCTCACTTTTCTACATTGAATAATCATAATATACACGTAAAGGCTGTGTGTGATGGTAGAATGTAGAAATGATCAGTGTGATTTCCTCACTCGGCCCGCAGTGTCAAAAACAATCCACAACATCATGCATTGGTGAATCCAATTTCCACTTCCACTCAGTGTATATTGTTTAATTAATCAAGACCTAGGCAACAGAGTGCAGCTTATCACAGACTTTCTTTTAAATCCGTGACAGCCATATGTTTTCACATATCGAACACTGATGCAATGGGCAGGGGTTGCTAATTGGTAACGGATAGCTCTTGCTCTATGTCCACTGGCATGGGGAAACAGTGTAGGCTCATTCCACATGACAGAGAGACATGAGGACAGTTCACCACTTTGGATCTAAAATTCCCCAGTTGCTCTCTTTGACTGTGACACTCATTTTCTAGAGAGCTGGTAGTTAGAAATTCCTTCTCAGATTTAGTAGGACAGTGACTGCTCCTGACATGGATTTGGGATCTGCAGTACCCACAACTGAAAAAACACAGTTCAGGACAGGGATCTGGCATCAGTTTCTGACACCGGATGACATGAATTGGATTTGAAACATAACATAAAGCAGTTAAACTATATGAGGAAAAAATTAAAACAACACAGAATGAAATAAACAGTTGTGAATTTTATTATAGATGTGATGCTCCACCACACTAAATCGCACACACGTCAGCTTTCTTTGCTGATCGCAACAGCTATTGATCGCAATTTTCTTTTTTGTTTTAAAAAGGAAAGAACAAAAAGGCATTATAACTACTGAAAATTAAGAGTGGAAAATTGAGAATGGAATAAAAGTGGTCCATAATGAGAGGATGAGGGGGTGGGGTGAAATGAGTCTGACTAAAGAAACAGATACTGCTGTGAGGGCACTAAAAGCATCCTACCAGCTTTTTGTTTCCTTAACTACAGAATCTCCATTATGATTTTTTTTCTCTAATACAGGCATACAAACTACTTAATTACATAACTTAATATAAATGTGTATGTTTGTCACCATTTTTTTACCCTAACACATTTCATTTCACTCATTTCTTAAGCACAGTAATACCATACAGGGATGGCTTTACTTGTATATCATGTTAAAAGATCTACTCCTCTCCCATATGAAAGTATAAAAATAACTTGTTCAGAGATTAAGTAACGATTAGCAAATTTGGACCCTATCAAATCTCCCAGTCCGGATGACCTTCATCCTAGAGTACTTAGGGAAATAGCTAAATCAATAGCTCCCCCTTTGACTCACATTTTTCAGCAGTCCCTAAATACCAGTGAGGTACTTGAGTGTTGGAGATCAGCAATTGTGGTTCCTATTTATAAAAAGGGAGATAGGTCAGATCCAGCTAACTATAGACCCATTAGCCTTACTGCCACACCCTCTAAGATCTTGGAAGGGGTGCTTAAGGATAAAATACAGGAACACCTAGTGATAAACCATCTTATAGATAAATCTCAGCAGGGCTTTGTGAAGGGCAGGTCGTGCCAGACAAACATGTTGGCTTTATAACCTGGTTATTGATAGATTGGACAAGGGTGTTCCCGTTGATGTGCTGTTTCTTGATTTTTCAAAGGCATTTGACAGATTACCTCACCATAAATTAATACAACAAATGATTAATCTGAATATAAACCCTTATATAATAGACTGGGTACAAAATTGGCTATTTAATCGGAGTCAGTGTGTGAGCATTAGAGGAGAATTGTCTGATAGTCTGCGAGTGACTAGTGGGGTGCCCCTTGGATCGGTCTTGGGCCCCTGTCTCTTTAATCTTTATGTGTCAACACTTCAAATTAAACAAAAATCTGTTTGGTTGCAAAAGTTTGCTGATGATTGTAGGGTTGGAGCAGAAGTAAACATTGCATTAAACACTTCAAATCTACAAGAGGCAATAGATGATATTGCTATATGGTCAAATACATTTAAACTGGCACTAAATTTAGATAAATGCTTCATTATGCACTTAGGTAATAGAAATCCTAAATGACCCTACAAATTGGGAAAATACCACTCAAAATAACATGAGGAAAGAGATCTGGGGATAATAGTTTCTGGCAAAGTGACTTTTTCATCTCATTGCCAAAATATAGCCCAAAAAGGAAATAAAATCCTAAATTGTATATTGAGGCACATATCATCTAGAAGCAGGGAAGTTGTTTTGCCCTTGTATGTATCCCTGGTGAGGCCCATAATGGAATACGGAGCGCAGGTGTGGTCACCCTTCAAAAAACAGGACGTTGCCCTGCTGGAGAGGGTACAGAGGAGAGCAACAAGAGTTGTTAGTGGTATGATGGGTAAAGACTATGGGATTAGACTGAGGGAGTTGGACGTGTACTCCTTGGAGGAATGAAGAAAGCACGGAGATATGTGCCTGGTATGTAGAGCTTGGCAAAATGATGATTTGTGAGATGCTACGGGACTACAATTTAATAGCTGTATGTACAAACTAGGTCCCACCCATTGCAGCTAACAGCATCAAAATGCAACAAAGTAAGAACTACAAGGTGGTTTAACCATAGGGTAGTGCATGCTTGGAATGCACTGCCATTAGAAGTTGTAGCCAGCAAATCCATTGCTGAGTTTAAAGCAAAGTGGGATAGAAATATGTACCAGATTAGAAATTAGGTGATGATCATGGCGAGCATATAGGACATAAGTCCATTCAGCTCAGTATCTTCCTATGAATCCTATGAATTGGAAATACTGGAACTACAGAGACCATAAGGCACTCTGCCTGAAACGTCAGGTCTCAATACACCCATGAGTATTCCTGTATTTCATTATAAAGTCCACATTGCCCAGCATTATTGTTTACATAATGTTTATGACACCCTTAGTTAGTACACACCTGTAGTGATCTAGCAAAAAAACACAATGTCATGGTTATTTTTTTGTCTCCATCTTATCCCTAAGTTCATTCCATCTCTGAATTGCAGAACTAATGTTGATTGTAGTGTTATTTCTCATTCTATCTCTCATATTTTTCCATTTTTTTTTCTCTCAGGAGTTAACAATCTAGGACATCCTCTATTTCCTGGCAAATCTGACATTCTGAAATTTGAACGTAATAAAATGAATTATACATCAGAGATCATGCTTAACAGTATGTCAAATGAAGAATCAACTTCAGGGGTAATCTGCACAATTTTCTTGTGTCACATGACAGAAACAATATACCTATCATGTTATTGTAAAACAGACGTTTTACATTTTGAAATATTCCTTTTTAATACTATTTTACATCGACACTTGACTCATCACTTGTTTAATGCCACCATTTCACAATGTTGACAAAACTTTATGGGTAGGATTCATCAATACTGTAAGTAGCACTCAGTGCCTCTCTGGAACAGGTGCGCAAATGAGATGCCCTGAGCAAAACAATTGGCATTCACAGAAGATACACTGAAAGTTTATCACAGTGCACATCCTCTGTGAATAAAAATGATGTACACAACCAGTGATGAGCAGTCGAATCCCAAGGTCAAGATGGAATAGTGATGTACTATCGCATATCCAGATACACTGTGCCCAAGTTTGGTATTCATGGCCCGACACATGAAAACAATACCGTTAGTAATGCAAAGTATGCTGGGATAATTGGTATGCCATTATGGCCCCATTTGCATGACCCTTGCTGGTATGCGCATGACAGAATGTGCCAGACACCCTGCAAGGGATGAGAGCAGTACCCTAAAGATCATTATCCCTGGTACTATTGTTTTCCTTTCCCTGCCTGACAATATTACTGAACATCACAAAATACTCATCCAGTCATCCATCGTAACCTAATATTTCCCCCGCCCAGACCGTATCCCTGAACGTCATAAAATACTCCCTTAGGGATCACTGATACTTTAGTGCCTCCCCCCATCCATGCCCGACAAGAATGCCTTGTTATAATAAGATGAAAAAAAGTTTTGGGGCCTGCACCTGGGAACTGTGCTTGGCTGTAAATAGTAAAGCAAGAGAAAATCCAAATGCCAGCACCAGCTACTTACAGCCACTTCCACGAAACCGCAAAAATATCAACATGCCAATGTTCCACAAAGAAGGAAGCAGAACCTTGATTTAAGTTGCTATCAGTGCTTAACCTTATTTTTTTTTTAAATTGCACAATGCTTCCTTATCCATGCATGCTGCCCCTTCATACAGCGATACAAGTACGCGTCCCTAACGTGTTTCATGCCCCTGGCATTTAATCATAGGAATAACATGCCAACAAACCAAAGCCAATAAATACAAAGTGATTTAAAGTGACAATGCACGTATAAATCATGCTCCATATTTTTTAAAACCACATTCACCTTATTCATTTAAAAAAAACTTATTATGTCATTTTACCTTTCACATCATATATTACACATAGCAATTTTTCTGAAAACTGACTTTTAACTAATCCATCCATCTAAATATTCTCATGGTTATCACTTTTAACAGCTATTAAATTTGTAACTTCCTTCTTGTTCTAATTTTGCTATTAACCATTTTAGTTTTACCACTATTGTTATGTGCACCAGTGTCCTCCTCCAATTTTTACATGGGTATCCACTTTGCATTCAAGCTTAGCAGAAGCATCTATAAAAAATAAACAAAATATAAAGATTAAAACATACATAAATATTAACAGAATCATTCTAGACATATTTCATATATAGTAATCACAGATCATTCTCTAGGTAATGAAAAGCTGAAAATGGGGGGTCATTTCTTTAAAAATGGTTTAAGGTCAATTTTTCACTTAAACACAGTCTCTCTGAACCCCTGTGGCAAAAATCCTATATTGTTCTCTTTTCAAAAGGACATTGTTGTAATGCCCCCCACCCCAGGGCTCTTTATGGGCTTCTATGCCCAGAAATGAACAGGTATGTTTCTTTGAGTTTGAAATTTTTCCCATGTGGATTGCAAGTGCATTTTTCTAGTCACTAATATTTATTGCCCTCTAATGTTCCCCCATTCTTTCCTTCAGTTTTCCTTTTGTTTTTCCTACATAGAAACATGCACATGTGCAGGTGGCCATGTAAATGACCCCTTCTGTTGCACAGGTTATAAATCCTCTTACTTTTGTCTCCCTTTTTGTTTTGGGGTTAATAAAACTCCTAGCCTGTGTTAGGAATTTACAGAATTTACAGTTCCCACATCTATAGCAACCATTCTCTTTCCTACTGTTGCACGGGCAGTGATAAGAAGGATACAGCCACAGAAAATAGCCAATACTATTAGTGTGTAAGAAATTTACATGATTGCAAGGGAACCTGATTTGTGGACAGACAGATGCTGCGAACAGCAAACAAATGGGTGAGTTAGTAAGTTGAATAGCATCCGGTGTCAATAAGGATGTGAATGGGAGAGCTGAAAACGCTTGCGATCTGGACAGAGGGGAAATCTATTCCTTTAAGGATTTAATGTTCACTAATGCTGAAACAGGAACAAATACCTTTACAGAATTACTTAAGAAGACTCAAAGCACTGAGGTAAGACCATCGAATATTAAACAAGTGTTCCATCAATTTGAAAGGGTAGCGTTTAGAGCGAAGAGATTGTACTGGGAAAGAATCTCCTTAAAGGCATACCTTGAAGTACAGCATGCACCATGAGGTTTAAAAGTACTGAAAAAAACCTTGTTTGGTTTACAGCTGGAGGGTTTTCTGGAGAACTGGCAGAAGATTAGCCATGAAGCCAGTAAACAGTACATGGAATTAATTTTAAAAGAGAATGCAATTATACTAGTGGAAACAGAGGAAGAAATAAAAGTAAAAGAAACAGATTTGAAGAAGTATGGTGACCATCCTTTATATGAGGGATTCTGTCAGAATTTTAAACTTAATTTGGCAAGATATGATAAAAAAATACAAGACATAAATTAGTCTAAATTTGAACAAGATGCCAATGACTATTTCAATGGAACTATTTTGAATTGAGTAAGAAAGTGAGATTTAGCCAGAACTCTAGAACACAGGGCAGTACACCTTCTAGAACCATTTTAAGAAATATAGTCAATAAATAAAACGAAAGGCAAAGGGAAGAATTATACAGTTTGGAGGAAACATATTTAAGTGAAGAGGAATATACTGAAGACAGACCAGGGGAGAACATCAGAAGGCCCAAGATGGAGCCCATGAATAAACCCCAATCAGACCCCAAAAAATGGATTGGGGGGTGGAAGAGGAGGAGGAGGAGGAGGCAACTATCAAAACAGAGGGAGAAGAGGCTGGAATTCCAGGGGCAACATGCGAGGAGGACACCAATAGATAATGTAGTTAATATTTCATCAAGGATTCTATCTGAGGCAGAAATAAAACTTTTTAACAAGGGTTTATCTTTGGTTCCATGGCAGAGATTTGACTTGTTCAAAACAATAATAGATTGTCATAAACTTACAAGGAATGTTGGATTATGCTCTTTTTTTAAAAAGAGAGAATGGAAACTGCTGAAATGGGGGGAAGTGATATCATGAAGACTGAAATGACTATTCAGAAGTTTAAACCCCCATCTACTTTCTGCCCACCACTTACCCCAGTTTTATAGACTTTTACAAAAAGTTGTGAAAGAGACTTATTAGATTTGGACAGAAGCCTGCACATTAGGGGTAATAATGCCATCAAAAATAATCTTAATGCAGCAGAAAGGTTTGCTATTAATGAACTGGGCAAAGATAAAAATATAACAATAAAGAAAGCAGATAAGGGGGGTTCTGTTGTTGTGATGGATACAGACAAGTACCAGTTGAAAGTACATAGACAACTAGAGAATAAAATATTCTATGAGAAGGTGCCTACAGACCCTACACACTTGTATAAAACAGAAATAGATTAATATTTTTTGGAAATAAAGGAAAGAGGGTGGATCAATGAAGACACCTTCTCTTTTTTGACAGCACAGAACCTGCTTGTACATACTCCCTAAAATACATAAGTGCCTTATAAATCCTCCAGGCTGCCCAATTGTGTCAGGTAATGGTTCCCTAACTGAGCCACTGTCACAATATATTGACCATCATATTAAACTTATAGCTCAGAAAGTCCCATCCTACATAAGAGACACAGGCAACATAATTTCAGTGTTGGAAGAAATAGCAATTGAAGAAAATAATTTCTTTGTCACCCTGGATGTTGAGTCTTTGTACTCTAACATACCACATGAAGAGGGCCTTGAGGCCTTAGAATATTATTTAAACAAAAGGGATGAGAGGGACCCACTGACAGAAATGCTTGTTAAACTTGTTAGATATGTGTTGACATCTGACACTTTCTTTTTTACAGATGAGCAATTTATACAAAGAAAAGGGACAGCCATGGGGGCAACTTTTGCCCCCAACTTTGCCAATCTATATCTCGGAAAATGGGAGGAGGAGATCATCAGGAGTAGGGAAACAAACCCTAACAGAGATAAGATAGACATCTATAGATGTGTTATAGATGACATCTTTATCATCTGGACAGGTACAGAGGATGAGCTCTTTGATTTTGTCAAGTTCCTGGAACAAAGTAATCCAAATCTGCATTTCTTTTTGTCTTTCAGTTCCACACAGATTAATTTCTTTGATTTAATTATAAAACAGGATGGTCTAGGAGGAACAGAAACAGTCTTATACAGGAAAAGCAGTGGCAGGAATACACTCTTACAGGCAAATTGCAGTCACCCATACCACACCATAGCAGGCATCCCAAAAGGGCAGTTTTTAAGAATAAAGAGAAACTGTGGTACTAACAAAGTATATGAGAAAAGAGCAAACAAACTTGAAAGTAGGCTATATGAGGGAGAGAATACCCTGCAAGGATTATTGCTAGAGCCAGAGAAGAAGTGGACAGTATGGAAAGGTCAGAGGTCATGCAGAAAAAGTTAGACAAAAGAGAAAAAGGAGATCTAAGAATACATTTTGTGAGCACCTATAATGCCCAGTCAGATGAGATTAGTAATATAATTAAAAAGCACTGGCACTTGGTGAGTCTGGATCCAGGCCTGAAGGACCTTAGTAATACAATGCCTAGAATGGTACACAGGAAAGGCAGGAGTTTAAAAGATATATTGGTTCACTCAGTACAGCCTGAACAAGAACAAGCAAGGATGTGGTTACTGAAGAAACAGCATGGTTGTTACAGATGTGGAAACTAAATTTTGTAAATCCTTGACACAGACTTGGAGTTTTATTAACCCCAAAACAAAAAGGGTGACAAAAGTAAGAGGGTTCATAACCTGTACAACAGAAGGGATCATTTACATGGGCACCTGCACATGTGCATGTTTCTATGTAGGAAAAACAAAAAGAAAACTGAAGGAAAGAATGGGGGAACATTAGAGGGCAATAAATATTAGTGACTAGAAAAATGCACTTGCAATCCACATGGGAAAAATTACAAACTCAAAGAAACATACCTGTTCATTTCTGGGCATAGAGAAGCCCATAAAGAGCCTGGGAGGGAGGCGGTTACAACAATGACCATTGGAAAAGAGAACAATATTGGATTTTTGCCACGGGGGGTCTGAGAGACTGTGTTTAAATGAAAGAATTGACCTTAAACCATTTTTAAAGAAATGACACCCATTTTCAGCTTTTCGTTACCTAGGGAATGGTCTGTGATTACTATATATTAGATATGTCTAGAATGATTCTGTTGACATTTATGTATGTGTTAATCTTTATCTTTTGTTTATTTTTATATGGATACTTCTGCTAAGCTTGAATGCAAAGTGCATCCCCATGTGAAAATTGGTGGAGGACACTGGTGCACATAACAATAGTGGTAAAACTAAAACTAAAATGCTTAATAGCAACAAGAAGGAAGTTGCACATTTAATAGCTGTTAAAAATAACTATGAGAACATTTGGATGGATAGATTAGTTAAAAGTGAGCAGTGTCAGTGGCTCAGCAGGCAGCACACTTGCCTCTTATGCCAGGAGATCAGTAGGCTGTTGGTTCTAGCCCCACACCAGGCACTTGGGTTAAAATCCCAATACTGACTCTGTAGTGCAGCATGAGGGGGGGGTGCTGTACTCCTGAGGTGCCATCTTTCGGATAAGACGTTAAACTGAGATCCCATCTGCCTTTTCTGGTGGTTGTTCAGGTGGATGTTAAAGATCCCATGGTACTTCTCGAAAAGAGCAGGGGAATTTCCCCCATGCAATGGCCAAATTTCCTCCATTCACAATAAATACCACAAACAGCTTCATCTGGTTCAAGGTCAGTTGGCATTTATCTGCATCCCCTTCCCCCGGGTCATGCCTGAAAATAGGCAGGATTTGTCTAGTGCACATACCCGGTCAACAAAAACGAAATAAAATAGTCAGTTTTCAGAAAAATTGCTATGTGTAATATATGATGTGAAAGGTAAAATGACATAATAAGGTGTTTTAAATGAATAAGGTAAATGTGGTTTTAAAAAATAAAGAGCATGATTTATATTTGCACTGTCACTTTAAATCACGTTATATTTATTGGCATTGGTTTGTTGGCATGTTATTCCTATGATTAAGCGCCAGGGGCATGAAACGCGTTAGGGACACTTAATTGCATTGCCGTATGAAGGGGCAGCATGCATGGATACGGAAGCTTTGTGCAATTAAAAAAAAATAAAGTTAAGCACTGATAGCACATTAAACCAAGGTTCTACTTCCTTCATTGTGGAATATTGGCATCTTGATATTTTTGCAATTTCATGGAAGTGGCTGTAAGCAGCTGGTGCTGGCACTTGGATTTTCTGTTGTTATAATAAGATCCAAAGTATCCCTGCTGATACAATTAAAACAAACACCACCCACCTCCTACACAATTAAGCACCCCACCCCGCTCCCCCATCCCAGCGAAGGTTGTAAGTATGCAGGCAGCTCAGCTCACCTGCAAAACAACATGGCTGTCCACTGACTGAGTTGTCAGTGAATGACAGCATTCAATAGTAATGTAAGACCACTGGTAGACACAGTACTGTAAGTTGTTATTCACAACTTTGAAGTTTTCTGAGGGTGAGTTGAGCTGCACAGTGACTTTCTGCCCATGCTGGGATGGGGAGGTCAGGGTGGGGTTGCAGTGTCTGTGTGGGTGAAGGGTGGGGAGGACCACTGGGCCACCCAGGATATTTTGCACTTTATTATGACAATGCGACCTGGTTGGGGGAGGGACTGGTGATATGGTTATTTATGATGTTTGGGAATATGGATAGAGATTGAGGGGGTTGATTAGAGTACCATGGATAATTAAATGAGTATTTCGTGGTGTTCGGTGGTACAATCAGGGAGGGGGAACCTATAGACTGCCAGAAATAATTGAGGATGAATTTTATAATGTTCAGAGATACGGACAGGGAAGGTGGGGGGGGGTAACAGTACACTATGAGTGGTTAGCCCACTTTTGTTTACTGCTCTCAGCCCTCGCAGGGTGCCTTGCGCATTCTGCTGTGCACATCAAGACAATGGGTCATGCAAATGAGGCCATAATGACATGCAAAATACCACATTGTGCCTTGTATAACTAATGGCCACACTTGCATGTGTCATGTTGTGAATCCCAAATGCATGGAGTGGAGGGGACCTGTGAAATGTCAGAGTAGCCAGGTTGCTGTCCTGCTGTCTGCAGCACTGCAGCCTGCCTGTCGTGTGGACACACATTTTGGTTAACTTGTTCTGGATATAACTTTGGGAGGCACATCTTCAGACTTGCTCCAAGGGTACGACTCCCAGTCAGGTTAAGGATAGGGATGTACCCAATATGTATGGGCATGCCCCCTGCACACCACCTCAAGATGTGCCAAAAACCATCATAGGTGGTGTTTGGAGTATCGAGTATGGGCAGGAGCATTTGATGTGTGCCATTTCATTTCTGCCATTTGTGAATTGCATATGGGTGAAAATCAGAGATGTGCCAACACACCTCAGATGTTCCAGATGCATCTCTTTTGTGAATCCCACACTGTGTCTTTTTTTGACCACAAAAAGTTGTAAAGCTAAGAGTACTACTACTTGAGATTTTGCAGACTATACAAAAACTCACTTGGGGGCAACCGGTGACTTTCTTAATTGAATTTAACCTGATAGCGGGTAGTATGGGAGCAGTTATCTGCAAGTATTGGGGTATCCTTATGACAGTCAAAATACTGAAAGCTGAACAGGAACCCTTAGTTTGGTGCAGTACTGGTGGGTAGGGGTGGAAGGGAAGACTGCAGACCCATCATCCAATGTACTGTTATGGCATTGTATCCTTTTGTCTCAAGCCCTCCAATAATTTCTCACACAATGCATCTGGGTGTGGGGGGCGGGGAGGGAGAACATTGCCTGATAGCACCTGGTCACCCAATCCATCAAATGCATGTTTACCATACCACCACCAGGAGCTTATACTGAGCAGTGTGATCATCACCATATCACCACCAGGAGCTGATACTGAGCAGTGTGACCATCACCATAGCACCACCAGGAGCTGATACTGAGCAGTGTGACCATCACCATAGCACCACCAGGAGCCGCTATGGAGAAGTGTGAAGACAGCACTCCCACCAATGTTTGACTTCAGTTCCTGATTGATTGCAAATGTGCTAGTGGGTAGGGTTTGTTACAGGGGCAGCAGGGCAGATCATAGGATAAGTGACTTGCAGTGAAACTGTCAACACACCTAGACCTCAAATTGTCCCTATTTTAAAAAACAAATTTTATGAATGTTCACATTATGTTAACATTGCTGATGCAACTGGTAGTTTGATTCTGATTCATTTTTTTTTATTAAAAGCGAAAAACAATAGATTGCCCATCATAGTGGTGTTGCCACAAAAAAAATGTTAGATTACATTTGTTAATCAACTTCCACTGCACTTTCATGTCCTTCCTAAGGCCCATAACAAACTCTAGCAAGTCATGATGCTGTGGGATGAGTGGAGATTATTGCATCACGAGTGGCTACACTGTAGGTGGTGTTCGTAGTTTTTGGGATGTATGCAATAAAAGGTTTTTAATGATTTGAAGTGAAAACATATTAGGTATAATTGCACCAAACTGTACATATGCATTCTGGTTCTGCTAAGAAAGGAAGCAGATCAAACAACCAGTAAGGGTTGACAGTGTTCCTTTCAGGCCCTGAACATTTACTTGCTGGAGACCTGACAGGAAAAAGGAGATATGAAAGACAAATGAAAAATTCAGATTACAGAAAAGAATGAACACAGTATATTGAGGGGAAATGTTCAGCCGGAATGGCAAATCAAGTACATTGTGTCATGAGAATAACCTGGCAGGTGATATGTTCAGGAGGAACCAGAGTAGGAATAACCAACAACAAGGAATGGGATTATTGAGATTTAATCCAAAACCAAGGTGCATTGCGATACACAAAGCCGCACTTTGAGTCACATCAAAGCACCCAGAGTGTCAACATATAAACATACAAACATACAAACATACTAACTGCCAGCAGAAACAGGCTACATGACCTATCAAGTCTGCTCAAGTGTGCAGAAACATAGAAACATAGGCCCCAGTTCTAGAAAGTTGGCGCAAGTTGCCGCCAAACATGACTTGCACCAATCACCATTGTGACATGGACCCGGTGCCCTATTCTAGAAGGGGCAGTGTCCCCGTGTCTAAGTCCTGTGACTTGCGACTTGTGGTCAGGTACGCTGAACAGAAGGCATGCCTGGTGAGGAAGTCACAAGCTGTAACCATAATGCCGCAAGGCGCAAGTGTCCCCCATGCCCAAATCCCAGCAGAGCCCAGCTGGGCAACAGGCCCCCCACCCACTGCCATGCCACCATTTGTCCCTTGCAACTGGTGTACTGTACTGCATGTACAGTACACACAGTCCGACATTGTTAATGTGGCACCTGGTAGTCTAGTGGCACCCCACCCAGCCGTGCCAGTCGACCAAGCTCTCCCCCACCTATCCCCAGCTGGCGACTGGCAAAGCCCACCTCTCACTTCCATGGCTAGCTGCTGACTGCGTTCAGTAGGAGTACTTACTGAATAGATGCTCTCAGAAATTAATTTTTGAGAGTGTCTATACAGTAAGCACTCCTACTGAACTCAGTCAGCGGCTGGCCATGTAGGTGAGAAGTGGGCTGTACTAGTCGCCAGCTGGGGATGGGTGGAAGGTTGCTGGGCAGACTGGCACGGCTGGGTGGGGACCAACTAGACTACCAGGAATGGTCTGGTGTATGGCCAGCATTTGCGGCAGTGACTCGGGGTCTGGGCCCGGGTTGGGGGGTTGACAGCACCGCCCTGCGGGGCATTTACCATTCGGGGATTGGGGGCAGGTGGTGTGGGCAGCCCTGCGGGGCATCTACTGGGGTATGCTGGGCATTGGCGGGATGGCACCCGTGGATTGCCTGCTGGGATGCTGTCTGGTCTACAGAACCCCTGGGGTGGGGCATCTGTAAGTTACACCAGCTAAATGCTGGTGTAACTTACATTGCCGGTTCTCCTCCGGGGGTTCTTGTAGAATCCCGACATTGGGGACTTTGTTGCTGCCCTTCTGGAATGGGGTGCAATTGCTGATGTAAACCCCCTAGTTCCGTGATGCAGGGGGTTTATGGCACAACTGCTGGCATAACAGCTCTTCAGAGCAAGTGACCTGCAACATGTCGCAGGCCACATTGTAGAATCGCGCATGTCACAACTGCTCTCGTAAGTTGCTACTTGGCCCATTCTACTTGGCGCAAGTGCTGTTACGTCACGCACAACATTTCTAGAATCAGGGCCATAGACTTTGATGGCAGAAAAGGACCACTTGGCCCACCTAGTCTGCCCATTTCCCTACCTACTGGATAAGCTGCAGATCCTAGTTAACCAACAGCCTATTTCTTTCTACACCCTACAAGAATTGCCTTATATCTGTCACATGCATTCTTGAATTGTCCCACAGTTTTAGACCACACAACCTTTTCAGGAAGGTGGTTCCATGCATCCACCACCCTCTCTGTGAAAAAATACTTCCTCACATTGCCCCTTAGCCATCCCACTCTAGCTTCAAATTGCGTCCCCTTGTTCTTGTGCATCATTTTTTCTGAAAGATGCTACCCTCTTGGACTTTGTAGATTCCACTGAGGTACTTAAAAGTTTCTATCATGTTCCCCTTCTCCTTCCTTTCCTCAAGGATATACAAATTAAGTTCCTTTAGTCTCTCCTCATATGGCATCTCTTGCGGACCCTGAACCATTTTAGTTGCCCTCTTCTGGACTGCCTCCATCATGTCTATTTCCTTTCGGAGATGGGCTCTCCAGAACTGGATGCAGTACTCCAGATGGGGGTCTCACCAACTGTCTGTACAGAGGGATAAAACTTCCTGTTTTATGCTGGTGATGTCTATCCCTATACATCCCAGTATCCCCAAGCCCTCCCTACTGCCTTCTCACATTGATTGCCAACCTTAAGGTCATCTGATATGATTACCCCCAGGTCCCTTTCCATTTTTGTTGTTGTTACTACTTCCCCCCATTGTGTACTCTTCCCCTGAGTTTTTGTTTTGCAGGTGCATTACTTTGCACTTCTTTGCATTGAATCCAAGCTGCCATATTTCTGACCATTCCTCCAACCTTGCCAAGTCCCTTCTCATCCTTTCCATGCCCCCTTGTGTATCAAGCCTGTTGCAGATCTTTGTGTCATCTGCAAAGAGGCATACTTTTCCTTCCAGTCCATCTGCAATGTCACTTATAAAGACATTAAAAAGGACTGGACCCAGTATTGAACCCTGTGGTACCCCACTAATAACACACCCTTTCTTCAGAATGGGCTTCATTTACTAGTATCTTCTCTGTCCTGTTGTCCAGCCAATGTTTTACCCAGGCTACCACCCTGGGGCCCACTCCCAGGCTAGCTAATTTATTTATTAATCTTTTGTGTGGGACTGTGTCAAATGCCTTGCTAAAGTCTAGGTAAGCCATGTCCACAGCCCCTCCCTGGTCTACTACTTTGGTCACCCAGTCAAATAAATCTATTAGATTCATCTGACATAACCTTCCTGCAGTGAATCCATGCTGCTTGGGTCCTGCCCCCCACTGGCCTCTAGGTGCTCAAGAATTCTTTCCTTTAGAAGTGAGTCCATCATTTTCCCTACCACACAAGTCAAACTGACAGGTCTGTAGTTTTCTGCCTTTGTCTTGCTCCCACTTTTGTGAAGGGGAATCACATCCACCCTCCTCAAGTCCTCAGGTACCACACCATCCTCCCATGGTTTGTTAAAAAGGGTAGTAAGTGGTGTCACTAGTTCTCCCCTTAATTCTTTTAGAATTCTGGGGTGAATCCCATCAGGCCCCATTGCTTTGTCCACCTTCAGTTTTAGGAGTTCTTTCAGAACCCTTTCTTCTGTGAATGGACTGGGATTGACTCCCCTATCCAGAGTGCTTCTGTTAATTAGATTAGGTATCTCCCCCTCCTCCTTGTTTGTGAATAATGAGCAGAAGTACTTGTTCAATATCCCTGCTGTTTCACTGTCCCTGTCTGCCCACCAACCGTCCATTCTATTCAGCCTCACTATCCCTCCTTTTGTCTTTCTACGCTCCCTAATGTACCTATAAAAGGTTTTATCCCCCTTCTTAACTGAATTGGCTATCTTTTCCTCAGTTTGGGCCTTTGCTATTCTGACTGCCTTTCCTGCTTCCTTCTGCCTTAACTGGTACAGTTCTCTGTCCTGCTCCTTCTGTGTTTCCTTATACTTCCTAAATGCTATCTTCTTCACCCTAACCTTCCCCACCACCTCTTTTGAGAACCATAGTGGCTTTTTTATCATTTTGATTTGTTCATTTGCTTCACACACAGGTTTGTTACCTCTGTGATGACAGTTTTGATGTTTCCCATTGTTGCTCCACCCTTCCTTTTCACCTGATTGCTAGTGCTTTTCTAAGGCACTCTCCCATTTTGCTAAAGTCAGCACTCCTGAAGTCCAGTTCCCTCACTTTTTTATGGCTTCACTCTGCATCTGAGTTTATCATGAACCACACTGTTTGGTGGTCACTTGTTTCCAGATGGCTACCCACTTCTAGATCTGAGATCCTCGAGCTGTCCCCATTTGAGAGTACAAGTTCTAAGATTGCTCCCTCCCGAGTGGGTTCCAGCACTAGCTGTCTGAGGCATGCCCCCTGTAGGGCATCAAGAATGGCCCTGCTCTTTGATGTGGCTGCAGCAAAGATACCCCAGTTAATGTCTGGCATATTCAGGTCCGGCATCAACATTATCTCCCCATTCTCTGCCATCCTAAGAATGCCTTCTATCATATTCCTGTCCATTCCCTGTCCCTGAGATAGTGGTCTGTATATGACCCCTGTGCAGATTGTGGTGCCATTTCCAGTCTCTAAGGTGACCCACAGTGCCTCCTCTCCTCTCTGTTTACTCTTTTGTTCTGTTGCTTTCATCCCTTCCTTTTCTTAAAGAGCTACTCCTCCCACTCTTCTACCCTTCCTGTCCCTCCTGTATGTTATGTACCCCGGTATGTTAACATCCCAGTCATGGTTCTCTGTGTACCATGTTTCTGTGACTGCCACAATATCCAGGTATCCCTCTTCCATCAAGGCCACCAGTTCAGGGAGCTTGTTGCCCGGACTATGGGCATTGGTACTCATTACCCTCCATTTCTTGATGGCCTTACCCCTTTTTCCCCACCCTATCCTTACTGCATTTGTCGTTTCCTCCATTTACCCCTGCCCTTCTCCCTATCAACGTCTCTATCTTGGTGTTTACCTCACTAACTACCTTGATTTTTTGGGGGTCTAGGAATTCCCTGCTCCTTTCCAGTGCCTTCCTCCTTGGATAGTTTAAATGCTTGCCAATGAAGCATTTAAACCTATCACCTAGGATCCTAATTCCCCCCCGGACAGATGCAGACCATCATGCCAGTATAGGCCTACATCACTCCAGGTAGACCCCCAGTCCCAATGAAGCCAAACCCCTGAGCTCTGCACCAGTTTTTCAACCACTGAGTGAATACTATGGTGTGGAGCACCCTGGCCTCTCCCATTCCATTGACAGGCAGCACCTCTGAGAAGGTTACTGTGCATGCCACTTGTCTAAGGCCCTTACCCAACTCCACAAACTCTTTCTGCACTGCTCTGATCCCTTTCCCAGCCAGGTCATTTGCCCCTATGTGGACAATGACATCAAGCTCCCTCCCCCGTGCAGCTGCTCCTGCAATCCTGAGGATTCACTCCCTGTCCCTCCAAGCCATGGTGCCAGGCAGGCACCTTACCTCCCTCTCCCCTTCCTCCCCCAGTTCTACCCTCCTAACAAAGGAGTCCCCTACCAGGAGTTGTTTCCTTTCTCTGTTGGGTCCTATGCCACCATCTTGTGGGTATTCTTAGTGGAGGTTCCCAGCATCCACCTTGGTCTCCACTGTGGGTGCCTCCATACAGGAGCCACACTTTGCCAGAACAACATATGAATTGTGGAGAGGAACAACTGGAGGGATGCACCTCTGTTCCACCACTCTCACCCTCCCTGAGCCCACTGTGGTCCCACCACTCCTCTTTCTTGGCAACCTCTGAGGTAACGGTGGTGGCCCTAGTGGTCACAGGGTGGGAGAGGAGGTGCCCCAAATCCGGGCCAACTCATCCTGGAGATGAGCAACCTCTTCCCTCAGCCAGGAGAGGTGCCTTCAAATGGGACAACACCATATCCTCCAGAATGTCTCCCGGAAGACTGCTGCTCCACTACCACTGCACTACACCACTCCCATCATGTCCTGTTGCTGGCCCCTTAAATGTTGTTTTGAATACTTACTCTTTCCTCTGTTTATTTATTTATTTTTTCTCCCTACTTACTTACTGCCTCCATGCCCTTTAAGCTCCTGATCTTCCTGTTCTGAAACAAGAAGTTCTTATATTTCTTAGTAGTCTCCTTCCTTGCTCAGAGTCAGAACTCCAGCAGCAAGGGGGGACAGATATCTACTCTTTATCTTTTAGGATGGTGACTCTTTTGTGGCTTTGTGATCACTCCCTTCCTGCTCTCAAACAGGAAGTTCCTGTTGTCTGTCAAATCCTGTGCCTATAAAAGTAGAACTAGCTAAGCATGGTGGGTAGAGGGGAGGGAAGGAGGGCAATATAGTCTCAGTAGAGAAGTATAGTTATAACACCAGCTCCTTCCTCTTGCTGTGCTCTGCCTGTTCTCTACTAGAAGCTATCTAGTTCAGTTTTTAAATTGAATACACCTGGCTTCCTTCTAGATAAGCCACTTCCCCTACTTTACAGGTCCTTTGATAAGGTGGCCAACAGAGTTAAGCTAGACCTGGCAAAAAGAAATACAGGTGGGGGGGTACAGGCAACGTGGGCAAGCATTAAAGATGCAACACTTGAAGCAACATTCCATTGTATTAGTGAGAAAAGGAAGTGCAAAAGAAGAAGGAAACCACTTTGGTTCTCAAACACGATAGCAGAAAAGGTCATAGCCAAAAGTCTGGCCTTCAGGAAATATAAGAGAAAGCAGCAGGATGAAGATAGGGAGGCATACCAAACTTCCCTAAGGGAAGAAGGGAAGGCAATAAGGCAGGCAAAGAAACAGTAAAAGAAGGTGACAAGACTTTCTAAAGATACATTAGTGAAGAGAGAACGTTCAGAGGGGGGTATTGCTAAGATCAAAGGGGATAAGGGTGTGTGTGAGGAGGAGGACCATGTAAAAGCATCTATCCTAAATAGATACTTCTGCTCAGTATTTACTGAAGAGAAGGTATGGCAGGGCCCACAACTCTGCACCATGGACACAGGGGAGGGAGGGAGGTGTACACTAGTCTCTTCACAAAAGAAAGGGTCCTACAAGAGCTCAATAAGCTCAGGGTGGACAAGGCAATGGGACCTGATGGCATACATCCCAGGGTACTTATGGAGCTAAGAGTGGAACTAGCAGAGCCATTATCAGAACTGCTTAGTGAGTCTCTGAGCACAGGAGAGGTCCCAGAAGACTAGAAAAGGGCTCATGTGATCCTGCTCCACAAGAGTGGTAGCAGGGAGGAGGCAGGGAACTACAGACCATTCAGTCTTATCTTAGTAGTGGGCAAGATTATGGAAACACTCCTTAAGGAAAGGATAGTGCAACACCTGGAATCCAGAGGAACACAGGATCCAAGACAGCATGGGTTTACAAAAGGAAGGTCCTGTCAAACTAATCTCATAGATTTCTTTGACTGGGTAACCAGATTGGTGGACCAAGGGGGAGCAGTTGATGTCGCCTACCTTGACTTCAGCAAAGCTTCCAATACTGTTCCACATAGAAGATTGATTAATAAGCTGGGTAGGCTTGGGGTGGGTCAGATGTTGGTCAACGGGGTGGCAAACTGGTTGACGGGCAGAAAACAGAGAGTGGTGGTAAATGGTATACAGTCAGAAGAGATGCAAGTTACAAGTGGGGTACCTCAGGGATCAGTCCTGGGGCCAGTCCTCTTCAATATCTTCATCAGTGACATTGCAGTTGGACTGGAGGGTAAGGTTTGTCTGTTTGCAGATGACACCTAGATCTGCAACAGAGTAGATGATCCAGATGGTGTGGGCAGAATGAGAAGAGATCTGCATAAACTAGCAAAATGTTCAGAAGAGTGGCAACTGGGATTTAACACAAAGAAGTGAAAGATCATGCACATAGGGAAGAGAAACCCTAAAGCCACCTATAGGCTTGGAGAAGAGTTGCTGGCAGTTACAAGGGAAGAGAGAGACCTGGGCGTAATCATCACCAATGACCTGAAATCTTCCAAGCAGACCTCTAAAGCAGTAGGTAAGGCTAGAGCAGGGGTTCTCAAATGGTGAGGCCAGCCTCCCTTGGGAGGCCCCAACCAGTTCCAGGGGAGGCTCAAGCAAGTCTGAAAAAGTACTGTATTTAAATTTTGAGTTTTATATATTTTGTTTGAATGGATGAAGCAAACTGAAAGAGGACATAGTAGGTGAAATTTATGTATTTATTTACAAATTATTGACAAGAGAAGGTGAAGGAGTCAAGGCTTATTCCAGGTGTACCTGAAGAAGGGTAGGGAGTGAATACAACTCAAAAGGTAACTGTAAAGCAGTTAAGCAATACAAAATGAACAATAGTGCAAATAAATATGAAGAATAAATTAATAATGAGTGGTGGTAATTTGATCAATTTGTAGAGTGATGGCAGAACAGCCCAAATACAAGGGTTGAGCATAGAAGTGATAAGAGCAATAGTAGGAAGGAGCAAAGTAATCCCTAAGAAGTTGCATAAGAGCAGGGAGGGGGGGTGAGGTATGTAGGAAGGTTATTCCAGATAGAGAGGAAACAGAGAAAGTAGTCTGACCCCATGAAGGTATGGCAACAAGGGGTAACAATGGTTCAAGAATCAAAATAGTGGAGCAAGTAGGCTGGCTTGTGTCTGTGTGTGTGTGTGTGTGTGTGTGTGGCGGGAGGGTTACAGTAAGCTGAATAACATTTATTTTGTTTTATTTGTTAGTCAGATAACACCTTTGAGCACAGGTGCTCTTTTTCAAAGGTTCCACATCAGTGAAAGACAAAGAACTGAATGAGAGCGAAGTACTCAAAGGGGTTTCAATTTATTCATAGTGTACTGTGCAAAGTACAATATGTTAATTTTCTTTGGGGAGGCCCAAGATTATTTCAGTTTTTGGGGAGGCTCAAAATCTTTTCCATGGATTTGGGGAGGCTTACTGTGACAACGTCTAAGAACTGTTGGGCTAGAGGGATGTTTGGGTGTATTAGTAGAGGTATCACAAGTCAGAAGAGGGAGGTACTAATCCCTCTTTACAAGACACAGGTTAGGCCCCATCTGGAGTACTGCGTGCAGAACTGGAGGCTACACCTTCACAACCAAATTGAGGCAGTCCAGAGAAGGGCTACCAAAATGGTGCAGGGACTGCATCTGAAAACATATGAGGACAGATTAACTGAACTCAATATGTATACCCTAGAGCAAAGGAGGGAGAGAGGGTGATATGATTGAAACATTCAAACACCTTAAGGGCAGTAACAAGGTGAAAGAGTCTAACATGTTTCAATATAAGAAAAATAGCAGGACAAGAGGACACAGGCAAGAGATTAGAGGGAGGCCGATTAAGGGGTAATGTGAGGAAGTACTTTTTCACAGAAAGGGTGGTGGAAGCATGTAACGGCCTACCTCAGGAAGTGGTGGATATGAATATAGCACAGGGCTTCAAACAAGCATGGGATATACATAAGGGAGCAATACAGATGAGTATGAATAGATAGGCCATTGACAGAGCAAAGGCCTATGGCACATTCATAAGGTAGAGAAAGAAATGGGCAGACTGGATGGGCCTTGTGGTCCTTATCTGCTTTTAACTTCTGTGTTTCTGTGTTTCTATGTTTCCTTCTACACCTAGATAATTGAACAGATAATGATTCTCTTTAGCCAACTCAGACAAACACCTAGATAACTGCAAAGATAACAATTCATTTCAGCTAACTCAGGCAAACACACAAACTCTTTTTTTTTGTTTTTACCCTAAACTGAAGGTCCCAGTAGTAGAGATCTAGTTCTTTAATCTCAGCAGAGAAGCATAGTTGTAACAGCAGCTCCTTCCTCTTGCTGTTCTCTGCCTGTTCTCTTGCTAGAAGCTATCTAGGTTAGTTTTTAAATTGAACACACCCGGTTTCCTTCTAGATAAGCCTCTTCCCCTACTTTACAGGTCCTTCTACACCTAGATAAGAAGCTATCTAGGTCAGTTTTTAAATTGAACACACCCAGTTTCCTTCTAGATAAGCCTCTTCCCCTACTTTACAGGTCCTTCTACACCTAGATAATTGCACAGATAACAATTCTCTTCAGCTAACTCAGACAAACACTCAGCATGCTGCAGCCTCACCCTGCCCTCCCATCCTCACTGACCGCCCCTCAGTCTGACCCATCACATCTTGAAGCAGCCTATAGTCCTACAGGAAGCCACCTCCTTGGGTAGAGTGTTACACTTGTTTACAACCCTCTCCATGAAGTAAAGTCTCCTGATTTCCCTCCTGAATTTACCCCCTCCAACCTCAGTTAATGCCACCTAGTATCCCTCCCTCTTCTGATCTGGAATATCTCACCAGTATTATCCATGTTTATTCCCTTCAGGTGTATAAAGGTCTTGATTATATTTACCCTGTCCCTCCTCTCCTCCAGTCAATACATGTTAAGCCTGTTCCATCTTTCTACGTATGAATTCCCCTCCAAACCCTAGATCATCTTTATCACTCTGCACTGCTCCCCTTCCAACAGTCTGATGTCCTTCTTCAGAATTGGGCTCCAGTTATGCACACAATATTCCATGTGTGGTCTGACCAGTGACCTGTACAAGTGTAATGAATACCCCTAACAGCACTGGCCCCAGTACCAAACCCTGTGGCATCCCACTTGTTACAGTTCTTGGCATTGAGATTTTCCCCTCCACCACCACCCTTTGCTGCCTACCCTTCAGCCAGTTCATGATCCATTTGCCATCTTAGTAACCATGTCCAACACCTACCAGCTTCCACCCTAGTCTCCCATGTGGCACAGAATCGAAAGTTTTACCAAAGTCCAAGTACGGGACATTCACTGCATGGCCTTTGTCCAGTTCCCTGATCACCCAATCATAGTACTCAACCAGGATGGTCTGTAAGGGCCTGATCAAGACAAATCCATGTTGATGCCTGTCCTGGAGACCATTGTCCTCCAAAAAGATCACTAGTCTCTGTTTAAGGATAGTCTCCATGAGCTTGCCCACAATTGATGTGATGCTCGCTGGTCTGTAGTTACCTGGATCATCCCTTGGACAATCTTTGTGAATGGGCACCACATGGGTCAATCTCCAGTCATGTGACACACATCCTGTGTGAAGAGAGGTATTGAACAAATCAACCAGTGGTCCTGTCAGGCTTCCTGTCAGTTCCTTGAGTACCCTAGGGTGAATGCCTTCAGGTCACATACCTTGTCCACCAGCAGTGCCCTCAGCCCTTCCAGTACTCTACCTTCTGTGATGTCGCCATCTGTCACCCCTCTCCTTCACTGCCTGCTCCACCACTCCCATGAGGTATCTGTCCCCCCCCTACTGTGAATACAGAGCTGAATTACCCATTCAGTACCTGTGCTTGCTCCTCCCCCTTCTCTACCCATCCACCATCCTTATTAATTCTCACTATCTGATCCTTGTTCTTCATTCTTTTCCAAATGTTTCTAAAGAATTCCTTCTCCACGTGTTTAATGCCCTGTGCCATCTTCAGCTCTCTGGATGCCTTGGCTGCTCTGTCTAGTCTTGTAACCTCCCTTGACATCTTTGATAATCCTCCTTGTCTTCCTCCCCTCCATGATCTCTTGAATCTTTGGATATCTCTCCTCTTGGCTCTCACACCCTCCATTACCTCCTTGGTCAGCCAACTAGGCTTCTCCACACTTTCCTTCTTGCTCTGTACCCTAGTACATGTTTCTGTAGCCTCTGCCAGCCTTTCCTTAATAATAACCCAGTTTTGATTTGCATCCATGATGTGATGGATTCCCTCCAGATGCCTTATCAGGATTTCACCCATCTTGTTGAAGTCTGCCCCCCTTAAGCCAATCACCCTGGTATCCGAACCTACAGTTTGCTTCCCATTCTGAGTGTTACCCAAACTGTGTGGTGATCACTCCCGGCCAGGGGGACCTCAACCTCCAGGTCCCTACTGCTTACCCATTTGACAGTACAAAGTTCAGAGTCCTTTTCAACTTGTTGGATCACACACCACCTACACCAGGAAGCTGTCCAGGAATGCCCCCAGTATTACCAGCTCCCTATCACATGTGGTGGTCGGTGTGCTTCAGTCAACTCCAGGTAGGTTGAAGTCCACCACCATCACTGTGTTTCCCTTCCTGCCAACCCTCATAATTTGATACATCAACTCCCTCTCCAGCTCCTCCCATTGAGTTGGTGTCCTATACACAACCCCATCCTCAGTTCTCTGCCCTTTGTATCCTGAAACTAGATCCACAGGGTCACTGTCCTGCCTTCCTCCCCCTCTTCCCTTATGTACCTTATTCCTTCCTTTACATAGTTGACAATCACCCAACCTGTCCTGTTTTCAATGTCATTTCTGAACAACCAGTATATAGGAATTTAAATATCCCATTCCTAGTACTGGGTGGCCCAAGTTTCTGTAATGACCGTAATGTCCACCTGCCCTACAGTCAGGAGAGCCTGAAATTCGACTGATTTGTTTCCCAGGCCACTTGCATTTAGCAACACTACTCTCCACCCTGCTGCTGTTCCTTTCCCACCTAGATTAACCACCCTTGTTGCTCCTACCCTGATACTCTCCTATGGAGTTCACGTCTTTGGAAACCCTTGCCTACCAGCTTTCCCTTTGCCACCAACCCTTTGTTAGTTTAAAGCTACACTTGTTGCTATACACTCCTCCATTTTCTTGCTTCAATACTCCCTTCCCCTGCCTGCTCAAGTGCAGACTGCCCCAGCATACAGGTCATTACTGTCCTAGGTTCTGATCAAGCCCCCTACTAAAATATACCCCTTGGTATGCCACCATTCCCACAACCAGGTGTTGAACTTCCCTAACCTTCCCTTTCTTGCAGTGCTTGCAGAGGGAATTGGAAGCACCTCCGAGAAAGCCACTGAATTCCCCACCTCCTCACACAGCTTCCCCAGTTACTCGAAGGTAGAGGAAGAAAATCCATCTCCTTACAGACAGCTGACGGAGGCTGTGGTTTCCACATTGACTGATGCCATCATGTTAGGATGGGTGGGTGAAGGACATCTGGCACCTCCATACACCCTGGAACAATTATTACAAAATAAGCTGGCCTCCCCCTCACTCCACCATGCATAACAATATGACCTACAGTCATCCACTTCCTCAAATGTCAGAGATGGGGTGATGCCCTCTCCCATGGCCATGACCCATGGGATAAGCTGGGACTTGCCAAACAGTGTCAGTTGGAAGGGGAGCAACCTGGCAACCCTGCCCATGGTGGCAAACCTAGGAATGGGGGTGGTAGGCAGAGCGAGTCCAGAGATAGTAGTGCTTGAAACTAACACACAAAATAAGTCAAGGTACATTCTTTGCAAAAAAAAGTTAATTATCAGTTACGATTCTTTTCACAGCAACAAAAGTTTGGAAATTCGGTGCTATGGTTAATAACACCATCACACCACCACACCACACCCAAGCCTTCAAACACCAGCAGACGTCATGGAGTGCCTTATGGGCCACTGAGTCTAATTCTCACCCAATTCTCCTATACTGCACCATGTCAACCTCCTTACACATGAAATGGGGTGATAGTTAGGCCCAACAACATCTACACAAAATCCGATGCCTGTTGGTGTGCGGAGGATGTGAGAGGGGTGTGGTGGCAAAGTTAGAAACCCTATAATCAAATTTCCAAACTGTTTTCACTATAATGCTTCCCCCCACCTACTTAGCCCCATAACTATGAACCCCAGCATCTTGTTAGCACTTGCTGCTCCTTTCTTGCATTACATGAAGTGCTTAATGACACTGGTGATCATCAAGCCCATGTCCTTTTTACTTCTTTGATGCAGGTACCTGTACTACACCAAGGTAGTACACCATCCAGAAATTCTGTGTTCAGTGCTTCAATGTCTTAATCAGTGACATTGTGCAGAACCAAGAAGACAGAATTTCCCTGTTTGCTGACAACATGAACCTCTGAAACAGAGTGAACATGCGAAAGGGTGTAGACAAAATGAGGAGGGACCAGTAGAAGATTGAAGCATGGTTAAGGATTTGGCAGTTGAAATTGAACACAAATAAGTGCAAGATACTGCATAAGGGGCACAACAAACCATTGAACAACATATCAGATGGGGGGTATAGCATGCATTAAGAAGGAAAGGGACATTGCTGTTACCATCTCTGATAACCTCAAGGTAGGGAAACAGCGCAACAAGGCAGCAGGAAAAGCAAATAGGATGCTGGTATGCAGAGGCAGAGGCATCACTAGCATGAAAAGGAAGATCATAATTCCTCTACTGTATATAAGACACTAGTGAGTCCCCACCTAGAGTACAGTATCTAGTTCTGGAGATCTTGCTTACATAAGTACATAGACACAGTAGAGAAGGTTCAGAGGAGGGCAACAAAGATGGCACAGGGATTACATCACAAGTCCTATGAGAACAGACTGAAGGACTTGAATATGTACTCCCTGCAAGAAAGGATGGAGAGATGGGATATGATATAGACATACAGGTATTTTACAGGGAGGAACAGTGTGGAGGAATATACTCTTTTCAAGTTAAAAATATTTTGCAGAACTATATGGCATGGGAAGACATTGGAGGGAGGAAGATTCAGAGGAAATGCAAGACAGTACTTTCTCACAGAAAGGGCAGTGCACAAGTGGAACACCCTGTTAGAGGAAGTGGTGGTGGTGGCTAAAACAATCACAGGATGTCAGAAAACATGTATTGTACAATGGGGTAAATCCAAATCCCCAATCCCTGAAATCTGATTGGTTGGCTGGCACCTTGCCAGCATAATAAATCACCAGTATTCACATAGGGGTGGTGTGTTAACTCAGTTTTACACTCCTCAGTGTTGGATGTTAAATAAACCCCGAGCTTTGCTCAGGGTTTATGGTATCTAAATACATCGGGGGTGTAAACTCATTAAACATACCACCCCATGCATTATTGTATATACAATATATTTACAGAAAAAAAAAGATGAGACACCACCTCCGGTGTACCAGTACTGTGCAGTAAAGTAGAAAAAAAATGGTCACACAACCATAAACTGAGTTAAAAGACACTCTCTAGCCTAATATTTATTTACTTGCTTTGTGCAGTCAGGACAGCAGTCCTCCCATAAAAGAAATAATTAAGTCGGTTCACTCCTCCAGTAGGACAATTGACGACTCATAGAGTGGCAGGGGAGCAGGATGGAGAAACACCCTCCATTCATTACAGCATTACACACTCCTGAGATTTTGTCAGATGCTGTAGTTTCAAAGGTGTGGGTAAACCATTACAAAGTACACTTTTGAAGTAAGGCCACCTCCAGGAGTTGCAAGGCATTTACATATGTTCCCAAACTACAGGAAAACAATTCATCTATGTCATGTAGTATATAAGTTAGGCACTCCAGAGCTAAGGTTTGTAGCCCCAACATCCTGAATTGTGTCACAGTGGGCCTAATATAGTGTAGTGGTCCCTCCCCACTCCCCAGTCACCTATTCCTGAAGTAATAACATTTTCCATATTGCAGATGTCCCTCCCCCCTTCCCGATCATGATCCCTCAATAAATAAAAAAATTTCTATAGTGTAGGTGTCACTCTCCCCTCCCTGATCATCTTTCTCTGAATAAATAACTTTTTCTATAGTATAGTGGTCCCTACCTCCTCCCCAGTCGCTGATCGCTAGCCACGAATGTAGAAAGCCCTATTCCCTGGTAGTCTCAATCAATCAATCAATCAATCAATCAATCAATCAATCAGTCAAAATCTTTACTTAACCAGGTGAAACACTGTTGAGAAAAACTCATTTTCGAGGTGGACCTGGACAATAAAATACACACTAGAAGGACATAAATACGTAAGTTCATATATTTCTAGACATATTAATACATATACTAGATTTTATATAAGGTGCAGAAGGTGGACCTGGACAATAAAATACACAATAGAAGGACATAAATACATAAGTTCATACATTTCTAGACATATTCATACATATACAAGATTTCATTTAAGGTACAGAACAGTATACATATACAAGTACAGTTCAAGCATAAAATATGTGTATAATAAACATGAGGGTTATGAGATAATGCTCTTACAGGGTAAGAAATGTTCACTGCAGTATACAGAGTATGAGACCATTCACTACAGTATACAGAATAAGATAATGTACACTATAGGTTACAGAGGAGTAGAATCCCGTAAGGAGAGATGATGGGGCTAGTATGGGGCTAAACTTACTCAGACAGTGAATACACTGTTAGATAACACAGGCAGGTACCTAGGATGGTAACACATTGATGATGAATTTGGTGGCACCTTAAGAGCAGGGAACAGAAGGGAATGGAGGAGGAAAATGAATGGATGAAATAAGCATACAAAGCAGTGGGAAGGAGATTAAACACAGGATGCTTGGGGGAAGGGACCTGAAAGGTGAGCCCCTGCAGTCATTTGACCTTCAGAGTAATATTTATTAGTTCTGAGACTTCGAATATGTAGTATTTACTGACACCGAGACTAAGCACCTATCTAGTATGAGGAATAAAGAAAGGGTAAGAGATATAGCAGGCACAAGGTATATTCAGTAATTCAGTCTAGGGTACTACCTCCCAACCCCATCCCATCTTGGGTGACTAACCACCCCACTCCCCCCTGAGCTGAACTGTCAATCGCTGTCAATGAGCTGTACTGCACACAGTACATGCTCATTGAGAGCTGAGTTGGTGGACAGCCATGGTGGTGTGAGGAGGGCTGTCCGGTCGCTGATCACTGTTGGGATGGGGGGATGCAGGGTGGTGGGTCACCCTGGACAGAGTGGGGGTGGAGGGAATTGGGATTTCAACATTTGAGGTTGGCGATTGGTGACCAGGGAGGGGAGAGGGACCACAACACCAAGGAAAAAGTTATTTATTGGGTGACCAGTGACTGGTGAGTGGCGAGGGACCACTACACTATGGAAAAAGTTATTTATTTGGTGATTGGTGATCAGGGAAGGGGGACAGACCACTATACTATGGAAAAATTTATTTATTTGGTGATCAGTGACCGGAGTGACTGCAGGGACCATTTTAATACAGAAAAAGTTATTTATATGGAGATCGGTGATTGATGAGGGGGGAAGGACCACTACACTATAGAAAAATTGTATTTATTATTGGGTGGGTGATTGGGGATGGGGAGGGACCACTACACTATATAGAACTGTTTTGTATTATCAGGTCAGCAATTGGGGTGGGAGAGGGCACTACTAGACTACCAGGGAATGCGGCTGCGTGAGGCATGGGCTGGTGGGGGGGGCACACAATGCCACACTAATGCCATACAAATGAACCCCGTAAAGGGCATGTTAATGGCCACTAGTGCCTTGCATGCCAAATGGGCTCATTTGCATTGTTACTTTTGTGAATAGCACTTTAGTGCATGATCGCTATTGGCTGCAAGGCCATTTTTTTGGCTGGCTGTGGGGGCAGTGCTACTGGGTATCCCACTGCTTTTCCTGGGTTAGCGTTGCCCCCGCTGGCCTCTATCGACTGACTGATAGCCTACTGCACTATCTGACTGTGAATAGCACGACTGTCCTTCAGTGCAACCGTGAGGTGCCGCACAAAATTTTGCATGACACTTTGCCTTTTTTGGTGAATCCTGGCCCTTATATTTATTGCAAATAAGAATATCCAGATGTGTCTTAAGTATCGTGGACCAATTGTCATCCAAGATTACCATGTTTAAATCCCACTTCCACAAATGCCAGACCTTCATCGATAAATCTTTGAATGCATCACTGTCTTGAAACTGCAATTTAGCTATTAGACCCTTCAGAGAAATACAGGTATTGAACATAGGCTGTTCCAAGGTATGGAGGGTGGATTGCTCAACAGGCTCTCTATGTCTACTTTGGCTGAAGGCTCAGATTTGGAAATATTGTACCTGTGAGTGGGAGGGATTCCAAACTGTTCCCCCAGTGCATTCAAGGGTTTAATCCCCTCTCCGGTATATGAGTACCCAATGCATCAGATGCCTTGTTGTTCCCAAAGGAAAAATCCTGGATCCTGAGCAGAAAGGCAGAGTTCCCAGCAATAGCATCCAGCAATGTCAAGTCCTGCCCTGCCCCCCCCCCATAGACTTTTGGACCTGCTCCCAGGCTTCCAAAGTGAACTCATCCAGGGGATTTTTAAATGAAAGCTGCTGCATGTCCTTCATCCACCAGGATGGAAATAAGACGTCTTCCAAGCAGAGGCACCCTCCCCATCTAAATCTACCCAGCTTGCCTCTGGGCTACAATTAACCCAATCCTGGTTATACCACTGTTGTACTGATAGAAAATAACCTCTGAGGTCCAGAAAATGTAATCCTCCTTTTGCAGTGCTTCCCTTTAGGCACCACAAGCTCATCTTGGGTTGCCTGTTTTGCCATTAAAATTTACTAAATTCCTGCTCCAGTTTTTGTATGTCCCCTTTCGTCAAGACCATAGGATGCCTCTGCATCAGGTATAGAATACGAGGTAGCACATTAATTTTCAACAGATTAATACAGCACATTCAGGATATGGGCAGAGCCCTCCAATATGCCATATCATTTAAAAGTTCCTGGATTCCTGGATAAGGGGTCTGTAATTTAAGTTGCATAGTCCCGACACTACCCTTTCAACCTTGATGCCTAAATAGGGGAACTAGGCCACCAGCTCCTTGAAACCAATATGTTGTTCAAACCCTGACCAACCCCTCCCCCAGTCTAAGGAGCTCAAATTTGGAAGTATTCAGCTTGTATCCAGTAAAAAATGCAAATTCTCTTACTATCAGCAGTAGAGTTGGTATCGACAGGGTGGGTTCGTGATGTATAATAGTAGGTCATCCGCTTATAAAGTTATCATATGATGCCTGCCATGCTGATCGATTACCCTGCTGATATCTGGATCCTCATAGATACAGATAGATAGAGGCTCAATAGCCAAAGGAAAGAGGAGGGGGAAGGGGGCACCCATGTCTTTTTCCTCTCTGAAGAGAAGACTCCCTCGAATGCTCACCATTCACCAATACCTGTGCGCTAGGCCCTTGGTACATTAATTTAACCATATTTATATAAGAGGCCCCCAGACCAAATTGCCCCAAGACCTCAAGCAGGTACTGCCACTCGATACAGTTGAAGGCATTTTCAGCATCCATGGGCAGCACCTCCACTTGCCCTGGACACCGAGATTCCCAGTGGATCACATTGAGCAGTCATCACATATTGTGATGCGACAATCGACCCTGTATAAACCCGGTCTGAACAAGGTGTACCAACACAGGGAGATATGCCTCCAGCTGCATGGCAAGAACCTTCGCATATATCTTGAGGTCACTGTTCAGGAGCGAGATAGGCTGATATGATGAGCACTCCAGAGGATCTTTACATGGCTTGGACAGCACACAGACCATGGCCTGCAAGCATGAATTTGGCAGGGTTCTTTGCCTACTCCAGAATTTCTGCCAGAGGTCCCACAAGCTCTGCCCTTAACTCTTTATAATATTCCAATACAAATCCATCAGGGCCCCCGCCTTCCCCCTCTTCATGGATCCAATAGCCTTACTTAATTCTGTAGTAGTTGTCTTAGCTCCCAATGCCTGCTTTTGTTCTTCACTCAGAACTGGCAGAGGGAGACCTCCTAAGATGTTCAATGCTTGGTGTTCCATTCCAATATACTCAGACTTGTATAACCATTGATACATTGATAAAAGTTATGATACATTTCCCTGATGGCTCCCCCATTGTTCTCAACCTTCCCATACGGCCCCATTACTGCTGACACAGCATTTTAGCCCTGTCTGCCACTTGAAAGCTGCACTAGGATGCTCCCCAGCTTATTCCCCCATTCATATATCCTCTGTTGTGCATAAAACAAGGAGGTGCTAGCTTCACCCATCAGGAGTAAGGTCAAAACTCCCCGAGTTGCCACCATTTCTCCAGTAGAGCATCAGAGGGATTGTCCAAATACCTCCTTTCAAGGTCTTTTAGTTTATTTTCCAGGGATTGCTGTCATTCCCTCTTTTCTTTTGATACCCGACACATAGCTTGTGATCATACCATGCATATATGCCCTGCCAGTTTCCCAAAAAAACAGATTTAGATGGGGCTCTTTCTCTATTAGTATTATTATAAATTCTGCATTGCTTTTTTTAGAAATTTCCTGAATTTTTTGTTAGATAAAGGACAGGTTGGAAATCTCCACCCTGAACCCTCTCCCCTCCCCCCTTTGAAAAAGAGTGAGAATAGCCATGACATGGTCTGAAATGTGAATGGGGCATGGGACACGTCCCACACCATACCATACTGTTGCCATGTCATAAAGACGTAGTCCAGCCTGGATGACGTACTATACTAGTTGGGTGGGAGAAAAAGGTAAATTCTTAAGCTCCTGGGTGAGCCACCCTCCAACTGTCTAACAAGTCCAAACCCAACATACCCTGTCTCCATTTGTGAATAGACCACTCATGCCAACACGATCCAGAGTGGTCCAGGCAAGGCTCCATCACACAGTTGAATCCCCCCCCCCTTAATTTAGTTGGTAAACTGCTCCTTCATTAATAAATCCAGCAAATTTGATAACAGTCTGCCTCAAATACAGCAGGGGTATATATGCTAGCATAGGTGACTGGTGTGCCTCACATGCTGCCCTGTACAAAAATGTATCTACCATCCTTTGGATTCACTACCACTCTATCCACTTGAAAGGGGTAGTTTTGGTTAATTAAAACAGCCACCTCCCATTAATGGGAATTATAAGAGGTTATGTAGCAGGATCACACCCATCCAGCAACTAACTTCCCATGCTCCACCTTAGAAAGGTGCATTTCCTGCAATCTGTCATCATTGTTTATGTTTCTTTGTTTCTATGCTTAACAAGATACACACCACTAGATAAAATGCCATATCACCAAGCCCTTCCAAATAAAGTGAAATACACAAAATCAAGTGTAAAAATATACAAATGGAATAAACAAGTAAAAACATGTAAAGTAGGAGACCAGACTATGCTGACAGGTAGGAATGCAAAGACCTGGCTTTACCTTAAAGCTATATTGATGTTTATTTATAGTCGTCTTCATTCTGAAAGTAGCAGGGTAAGTGAGAAGAAAATAAGACATTTAAAGACAGTGTTTGGGGCACTTAGAAACTTTGAAGGCAGTGTTTGGTAAACTTTAAAACTTTGGTTTTAAATTGTAAAAGGTGGTATTGGGGTAACTACTGTAGCTCAGGAGATTCATCCTGGGGTAAACAAATTCAGGAAGCCCTGAGTATCAGATGTGTAATTTGAGGAGTGACCTGATAGAGGCATACTGCCTTCTTGCAAGAGCATTTTAAAAGTAATTCTACTATACCGCATTCAGCACATTCATGTTCCAGTGTGTGAGTGGAACAGCGAAGGAGAGGAAGGAGTCACTGGCATCTTAGACATCAGCAGAAATTAGCAGGTGGAAGCAATGAAGCATGGGACTCTGCCAATTGCCTAAAGTAAGGCACCTGTTCATTACTATGTAACAGTCATAGCTGGGAAGGGCAGAATGTAAAAGGTAAGCCAAAACTGGGAACAGGAGCAACATCTTATCTAGGGTAGAAACATTAACAGATTTAATCATGGCATGGGAAACACAAATAGAAACAAACAAGCAAAAGGGGAAACCTAGGAACACCTTATCAAGGGTAAGGGTATACAAATATTTCCAGGTATCACAGAAGAAGCAGGAAACTAGAAGTTTGGAATGCTGGGAGTGATGCAGTGCAGTATTTGTGGTGTGGCAGTTTTCAGAGAGGCCTTCTGGAGACTGTGATGCTGCCCTATCTGCATGCACATCTCTGAGTTGAGAGAGGAAGTCACTAGACTCCAGGCTGAGTTAACTGGGTTTAGGATGACCTCTTCTGCTACCCAAGAACCACCAAGTCTGCCACCATTGCCTCAGACAATGCCTGGAAGGAGTAATGACTGGACTCTGGTGGGCTTGGGAAGGGTGGTGGTGGGTCAAAGACACATTCTTCAACTGGTACCACTACACACCTGCTATTTTGCTCTCTCAAGGTTGGACTGCCATGAAGAGACACCTGTAGTAGAGGCCAGGGAGGATATGGAGGTCCTCCATAACAAAGACCTCAAGGAGGGTGGAAGAGTACCCCAGAGCAGGAGGAATCAACTTCTGGTGGAGGACTGGATTGTGAAGGGGATAGATTTTGGGAATAGGAAAGGGAAGGGAGAGGGATATTAGGTGCCTACATGGTGCCACAGCATGAAGGGATGGAAAGTGGATCCTAATGATCACTACAGCAGCAGGATGGGAGGCAGTGCTGGATGCCACTCTCCACCGGGGGGCTAATGACCTGGCTATGGATGGGGTAGGGATAGTGCACTGGGAGTTTAGGGTGCTGGGGATCTTAGACAGGTAGTGTGCTCATTGGCTTTTGCTGAGGTGCTGCCTGTCTACAGCAGAGGGAGGAGAGGGATCTCTGCACCAAGAGCGTTAACTCATTGCTGAAGAAATGATGCAGAGAACAGGGGTTTGACTACATTGGGGACTTGGGACCCATCGGGGAGGATAACGGGCTATGCAGTGGTGATGGCTTGCATCCATCAGGGAGAGGAACCATGGTTCTCAGTGGATGGTTTAAATGTTACTTTCATGAACATTTAACCTAGCCAAGTAGGGTTGCATAAAAGCTCAGGGATACAGAAAGTCACACTCGCATAGGTTGAAGTAGAGAGTAGGGTGAACCTGAGAAGAGTGGAATCTGCCAAGATGCAAATTAATACTTGAAGCAGGGTGGAAGAGATGAAGGGGGATGGGAAGGGTTGCATTAAAAAGAAGGGGAGGATCGGGGAAAAAGGAAAAAAGGTAGGTAACAAATGGGTCGTAACAAAACCTGGAAAGTCATGTTTTCATATGCTAGAAGTCTAGGAAATAAAATTCAAGACCTAAAGGCTACAATGGCAGAGGCTGACCTGGATATTGTGGCCATTAATGACTCATTGTGCACAGAAAACCATGACTGGGACATGGCCATAACAGGATCTACTCTGTTCAGAAAAGACAAGGTAGGAAGGTAAGGAGGGTGTGGGGTACTTCATGTGAGAGAGGGCATTAAAGCAAATGAGATACAGGGAATGGGGGGAAGAGATACTGTGGGTCACCCTAGAGATGGGGAATGATGTCTTTATTCACACTGATATGACCTACAGACCTCCAGTAAAAGGGAAGGTGTTAGATAAGGTACTGATGGAAGACATTGGCAAGATGGCACTAAAGGGTGAAGTGCTGTTGGAGGTGGGGGTGAATTCAATCTGACTGATGTAGATTGGAGCCTCCCAGTGGCACTTCAGCTAGAAGCAGAAAAATTGTGGATTCCATGCAGGGGGCATTACTCAGTTCAGTTCAGTTCAGTTTATTGACGGGATAAAACTCCATTGATCAGGATCATTTGCAAGGAGTTCCTGGTACAAAACAATCTTAAACACAGAGCATGTAAACAATAACATCAAAGAGGACTTAAAATCTCAAAAATATTTTCAGCTATACAAAATTGCAGACCAGATATTTACAGCTATACAAAGATCATAGAACAGTGTACATGTAAATGTACAGTGTATATGTAATATACAGGTAATACAGGGTATGTGGCAAGAATTCAAGGAACTCTTCAAGGAATTTGAAGGGTTAAGGGGTATGGTAACAGAAATGGAGGTGAAGAAAGAAGGGGATGGAGGACAGGAAGATCAGTCACAGGTGGGGATAAAAACGGTAAAAGGACAAGAATAAGGGGTGGGAGATAGAAGAGGAGAATGTTAAGGGACTGATACTTAAAGACAGGTACAGACATCATTGAGTCTGCTGGAGATCACGTTCCTGAAGTTGTTTAGAGGTATCAGTGTCTGATGTTTGAACCAGGTTTGGGCTTTATTCCAGGTAGCCAGAAGGGCATGACTTATAGCCATATCACAGAGATAGTAGTGGGTGTTTGGAACATTTAGCATAATGTAGGAGCTCTTATGTAGAGGGTAAATGCATGTCATTCACTGAAAGAGGTTTGCTATATAAGAAGGGAGTTTCAACAAAAGTTCCTTGTAGAACCAAATGAGGGAGTGGGTGAGTGTTCTTGTTCGCAGGGAGGGTCAGCCCAAGGAGATATATAGATCACAGTGATGTGACCGGCGATGGGCATTAGAGATGAATCGTATTGCTTGATGGTAGAGTGTGTCTAACTGGTGTAACAGGTAGTTTGAGCAACAACCAAACAAAGTATCCACGGACAGCAGTCTAGGAGTAGGATGAAGGTTGTATAAAGAAGCTGGAGTCTGTCCTCTGAGGTAAAAATGGATTTATTTCTGTAGAAAAATCCTATCCTTTATCGCAGTTTCTTTGCAAGGGATGCGATATGGTCAGAAAAGGTTAGATGCTGGTCTAAGACATAACCTAGGTATCTGAAGTTATTGACAACCTCAAGCTCGTCATCTAGGAAGTTTTTGATGGGAGGCAGGGTTCCAAGTAGTTATGTGACTTGTGTCAGGTGGTGTTCTGCCAACTCAAACCAGGCAGCTATTTACTCACTCACACTCACATACACACAATAACAATACAATAAGTACAGCAAGCCAAAGCTTTATTATAACAAAATATAATACAAAAGGTTATACATCACCGATTCAATAAAGCATCATCCAAGCCCTCTTCCAATGGCTGGGAAGCCCCCTTGTCAGCCTGGCTAGGAGTCTCTCGAACTGGAACTGGCCCCACAGCGATGCGTCCCACCCTGCAGGAGAGGCTTCTAACCAGGCATCTGGAAAGTCCCATTTATATGTTTTATCTGGTATTTAGAAATGCTAAACCATCATGTCCTAAGCACTGGCCAGGTGCCCAGAACATCACGAGTTCAGCATGACAAACACCACTTATTCTCATAATAAATAGTTGGCATTCGTTAGATCATCATGCTCTAAGCACTGGCCAGGTGTCCAGAACATCATGAGCCAAACAATGCCAGAGATTCTCACGACATCTATGCGACCTTCAAGTCAGCAAAATACACTGTCTGAAGCAAAACATAATAATGAGGCTATCTAAAGAGCAAAACACCAATTAAATGAAGCAGCATGTAAAATGGAGTCACACAATACAAAATGGAGTATAAAATGACATACATTACATGAAATAGCATACAAAATGAGTAACAATAATCAACATATTATACTATCACTACATTCGGTCCTTTGATTATTGTGAATACGATTTGTATGATATTGGTACCATAGCAAAATTACTACGAATATAACATGATAAGTAACAAGTCCAAATAAGCAAGATAATTGTCACTACAGCAATGATTATGATAGGATGTATCAGAATATTTAACACTTTTGTAGCTGATGGAGACCATCCTGTAAAATATCCACCAATAATGAGTAGTCTCTTGTTGAATCTTGAACTTAAATCAATCATTTTATTTTTAACTATCGTAGTTTGCACCTGACTTTGCACTAATGATTTATTTCTTATTGCCAAATGAGCCTGCATTACATCTGTTTCCTGAATTATCTGTTTAATTTTATTTAACGAGATATTCAATCTTGATTGATCTAAAATATTGGGCTGCCAATACAAAATAAGCTTCTGCTCATTATCAGGGACCTGTGCATTTTACTGTGGTGGATGACATTACAATCCAATGATTACTAGGAATCCATGATTTAAACACGGTCCTCCACACATATTCATTATTACTCATTAAATCACTCTGGGCCTTATTTCTTTGCATTATAGAATACATATGTCACATTGTGCATTCTGTCCAATCAATAAATCGCGAAATATTTTCTGCTACTCCATTCCCCATACCTGTGAAGCATTAAATAACTGCAAGAAGTCAAAATCATAATTCAAAGTTAATCTTTGGGTAAGAAACAGTTGGCATCCATTGAGCTTGTAAGTTAATTACGTTAAATACATCAATTCCTACTGCCTGAAGCCTGTTAGTCAGTGTTTCTATATCCACACTATTTAAAATTCCCATGCCTGTCCCTGCTCCACCTAATAGCGATCATACCAAGCTCTTTATATTTGCATTTTCTACTAAACATAAACGTTATGTTAAAATGGATTACATTTTTCTGATACCGCGCTACTGATGTACGTGTGGATGGAACCTTAACTATACTATCATTGCTAATTACAGGATGATTTTTCAACACTGTAATGTGATCTGCCCAAGTAGTTCTATTAGTTATTGCAGTAGCATTCATGCAGAATAACGTGTCTATGTCAATCAAAGTAATACTTGCATTGAAAATGTTTGTTTGATTTATGCAGCAATCAAGTCTATGTTGTACAGTCACCATGCAACTATTCGGTAAGTTGCAGCATTTAATAGCAGTCTTATTCTGCAAAGAGATTTCATCTGTTTCGTAGGCATATTGTCCTGAGCCACCAGTTGTCATCCAGAGATTGACCCCTGGTGAAAATTTCATGTTCAGTACCACACACTTTGTCCGGATGGGCAGCTAAAGTTCCTGGGTTCTATCTTTGGTATCATTTTTCCAACTCCAGGTTCCTTTACAACCAGTGTCATTACAGTTAACCTTTGAATCCTTCCTCCAGGGGTAACTAGCTCTGCCAAATGGACCATAAGACACACCAGCATTCCTTTTAAAATCCATTGCTGGACCTAGAAAGACACAAATTTCATTATTCTCGAAGATAACATTTATGTGCAGGCACGTATTCCCATTTTTCTTTCCTGATCTGATAATTAACACTGTGTTGTCTCGTCCGTGGCTATCACCTCAGCTGGTTCAGGAGGGCCATTTGGGTTTGTAACCCATATTTGGCACCATTGTTAAAACCTCCTGTAGATTCTAAAACCTTTATCCCTTTGCTGTTAAGAGTGTGGGGCTTGTCCTTTATAGGGGTCATTTTGTTAACTGGAATAATTAACAATTGAGCCACTCTTGTCATACTGTTGAATTAACAGATTTTGTTCTCTACTATTCAACAAAATTACTTTCACTTCTCCTTGGTAATCACAATCAATCACCCTCCCAAAATTTGTATTCCCTTGAGGGCTAGTTCTGATTTAGGTGCTATCCAACCAAAATGTCTCGGTGGAATTTGTATTCCAATACCAGTTTCTATCACTTGAATGTTTCTGCTGTTTATTCTGTATTCTTGAAGGGCATGTAAATCAAGTCCAGCAGCTTCTGGGGTTGCCCTGCAAGGAGACAGAGCTCCTGGTGTAATTTCCCAATATAACTATCATTCGCATTAAGGGGGTCTCAGATTCTCCAATTGGTCTATTATTTAAAATCTGTAATGCTTCATGCAAATTCTCTTCCATTTTTGTAGGTTTCCCCCAATTGTCCTTTCACAATATGAGGGATTGGTCTTTGTTGCCCATGTTGGCATATAGGACACTGAGCAATAACAGTTTTAACCAAATCCAATGTTAGGGTACACCCTACTATATGCCCACCTGTAAGTGGCTTTCTCCCAAATGTCCACATTTTTGATGTGCCCATTTTGCCAGCCCTGATAACTGCTGACTTTGAGTTTTTCAATATCCACTGAAAGAATCTTAGCTTTTTCATCTGCAATAGAATTATACCATCGTTCTAGTGTATCTGAAGCACAATGAGCATCAACATGAAATACAGTGGTTTGAGTATTTTGCACCATAGTCCATATTTCCTGCCACAGTTCTTTTCCCCATATTTCTTTCGAATAAATTTTCCACTCATCCTTAGCCCAAGTGGGCAGCCAGGTTGTTAAACCATTGGCTACAGACCATGAATCAGTATAAATATGACATGTACCTTGCAACCTTTGTGGGTATTACACTGGAAGGAGGAAGGGTAACTACCTCCCTCCAAGCTCCTACTGGTGGAAGACACAGCTCGAGGTGCAAGAGACAGCTCGAATACTGTAGCAATAAAAGGTTAGCTGTGAAACACAGACAAACAACAAAAATAAACACACATCAGTTTAAAATAAAACAAGATTATTTCCATAGGATAAAAGAAGCAAGCGTCCCTGGGTTCCCTTATCCTAAGCATGACAAAATGTCCAGATTGATGGTAATACGCATATAATGATCTCTGTAGATGGTAAACTCTCAAAACAGCTGTAATAGTCCTTTTTTCAAAATTGTAAAGTTTGTTCTTCTTCACTTAGAATACTAGTTTTGCAATAAAAAAGTCAAATTACATGGTTCACTCTGGTGTGCTTTCATGAAAACATACATTTTGTGTGAAAAGTTGTGCTTTAGGCATGGAATACACATCAAGTTTGAACTGGTAGTACATAAAATGTTGAAACACAAGAAGGTCAAATAATGTCAAAAGGTCACATGTGCATGCAAGGGTCATTCAAACCCAGCCATTCCTGTAGTGTCCTTGAACACCACCAATATTAAAATATCTTTACACAATAAAACTACTGGCCAAGACAGTACACACACATACACATACACAAAAAGAAATACTTAACACAAAATAAGACTGACATTGTTTCACACCAATTTGCTGAGGTAATGCCCATAGTTCCATTAGAAAACTGTATGTGGTTTAGATATATGTGCTGCCTCCTGCCTGTCTTGTAACACTGACAATTTTAAACCAACACATTTATACATATTGCCATGCCAAATCTTTCCAGAACAAAACACTGTTTAAACACATCATCTGTAAGTGAACACATCTCAGTATAACATGATTACACCTTTGGCACATAACTAAAATATGGCACTCTGCCATTTTGCAAAAAGTTTCTGGTTTTAACTAGAAGTATGATAAAGCCATTTATAGCTGTTAACACATTACATTTTCACCTAGCAGTGGCTTGGCACGTTGCTTGCAAACTACAACTCTTTCTGCAAATTGCAATCTATATGACGTCATAATTCTTCACCATCAACGCTTACCTGCTCCAAGCAAACAAAAGTTCTTCACTGACCCTATCTAGGCAGCACAAATGTTCCATTAAAAACAAAGCCAATTAAAACAGTAAGCTATGAGGCAAAGAAGCTTCCTCTCTCTTTTTTTTTTTCTGTAACCTGTTGTGCACTGAAGGCAGTCAATCCTATCTCGCAACCTTGACAACAGAACATAATTACAGAACACAGATATAAGCTAGAAAATATGCATGAGAAAGACGGAGCATTACCTTGTTTAGTATACGTATTACAGAAATAAAACAGACAGACATAAAACAACTTTAAATAAACAATTCAGACTTACACGGTGCCAAGGTATTTTCTTCTTCTTTTCCGATACACTAGTCTGAGTAAGAAAACTGACTGCAGGACCTTCATGATAATTTCAAACACTGCAGCTATCAACCCTTTCAAAGGTTTTAACCCTTTCAAAGGTTTCTTTTGGTCATTTAGTAACCTGCCAAACCAAGTCTTTTCCAGAGCTCTGGTTTGCAGTTTAAAAACAAAACAAACAAAAATCTCTAACAGTACAAGGGTGAGATCCATCTGGTAGAGGTCCTCAGTACTTGGGTTTAGGATCAAATGTTTCAGCCTCTATAGGAGGCAAGGAACTTAAATTGATACAGAAAACTTGAAACTACACAGATAGGCAACATGGGGGAGGATTTCAAATCATCCGTCTGTAGTCACCTACTGTGCGTACATCCACAGTAGTTTCTTTTTCCTTTTCTAGATGTTGCTTATCTAACTTTACTTAACCAGCCGCTGCTTTTCTCCTAAAAGCAGCCTGAACTGTGAAAGCCATCATTGGCTCAAACAGTATATACTTGCAGCAAGCACAAATTACAAGTACAAAGGGCAGTTGCCCTTGCTTGTTTGAGCCTTAATACACCTTTAAAAAAAAAAACTCATCCTTTTTCCTAAAAATAGACATTTATTTTCGAATCCTGCCGACCTCGCCAAAATGTTCTGCCAACTCAAACCAGGCAGCTATTTACTCACTCACACTCACATACACAATAACAATACAATAAGTACAGCAAGCCAAAGCTTTATTATAACAAAATATAATACAAAAGGTTATACATCACCGATTCAATAAAGCATCATCCAAGCCCTCTTCCAATGGCTGAAGCCCTTGTCAGCCTGGCTAGGAGTCTCGAACTGAACTGGCCCCACAGCGATGTGTCCACCCTGCAGGAGAGGCTTCTAACCAGGCATCTGGAAAGTCCCATTTATATGTTTTATCTGGTATTTAGAAATGCTAAACCATCATGTCCTAAGCACTGGCCAGGTGCCCAGAACATCATGAGTTCAGCATGACAAACACCACTTATTCTCATAATAAATAGTTGGCATCTAGTTAGATCATCATGCCCTAAGCACTGGCCAGGTGTCCAGAACATCATGAGCCAAACAATGCCAGAGATTCTCACAACATCTTGTATGCGGCCTTCAAGTCAGCAAAATACACTGTCTGAAGCAAAACATAATAATGAGGCTATCTAAAGAGCAAAACACCAATTAAATGAAGCAGCATGTAAAATGGAGTCACACAATACAAAATGGAGTATAAAATGACATACATTACATGAAATAGCATACAAAATGGAGTAACAATAATCAACATATTATACTATCACTACAGGTGGTTGTAGTAAAAATACATTACCTTGGTTTTCTTTGCATTTAGGAGTAATTTTTGTTTATTTATTTCTAGGAAGTACCTTTGAGCCAAAGGCTCTTTTACATAGGTTCCATGTCGTAGTAATACATGGGCATTTCATCATTTACAAGGTTACAAGTACATAAGCAGATACAAGGTGGTTGCATGCCTAGAAATACATGAGTACATCAGGTTACAGAGGTTACATAATTACAATAATAGAGAGTACACAAGTAAAAATATGCAGACACATAATTTAAAGCAGGCTAGGCTGACAGGCTGTTGAGTGAACATCTTGAGATTCTACAGGATATAGAGTGATTCAGATAGGGAGCAGAGGATGATATAGTCTGTAAAATAATTAACTAATACTATACGCAAGGAGGCGAGAACTTGATGGGCAGCAGTTCTTTTGTCATAAGTGCTAAAGAGTATAGTCATAAAGGAGGGCTAGACTCACTGGGGAGGAAGTGCTGAGGCGGGGACCTGGAGCCTACTATGGGAGTGTTAGTTAGCAAGAAGAGAGGAGAGGAGAGGCAAGGGTGCAGGTTTGTATGAGGGTAGCAGGAAAGAGATGGGGAGAGTGTGAGGGAGTTCAGGTCTCACAGTCACAGTTACTGTTTGTGGCGAGGGCCACTCAGAGTTTATCTTTAAAAGGGCCTATTTTGTCCTCTTTTGTGATGCCTAGGTCAAGTGCATTAAGCCAAAGTGGTGCCCAGTATTTGTAGGACCGTTAGCCTTGTGTGGTTCTACAGAAAGGGATGCAGAGAGCTGAGTTGTTTGTACCCCTAGTGCATCTGATGGAATTAGGTTGGTTAAGGAGGCTTTGCAGGCCTGGGGTGGTAAGTCCTAACATAGACTTCTTGGCGAGAATGCATACTTGATACTGGAGGTGACTGCCAAGGTTGAGCCATTTTGTTTGAGTGTACAACTCGCAGGTGTGAGTGAGATGGGGTACACCTAAGACTAAACAACATGCTTTATTTATTATTGTTTTGATATGTTTCAACGCAGTTTGGGAGGCAGCCCCACATACTGCTAGACCATAGTCTATCACTGAGAGGACTGAGCTATTTACAACAGTTTTGAGTGCCTCAGACATCAGGCCTTTTCTGTGTCTGTACAGCAATCCTAGTTTTGCATTTGACGACTTTGCGACTGCGTCTATGTGTGGTTAAATGAGAGGGTGCAGTCCAGTGTCAATCCTAGGTATTTAAATGTTTGAACCACCTCTAGTGAAGTATTCTGATTGTTCTGAATGCAAAGTTGGTGAGTGCGGTGTTTGTTATGTGACGATGCGAATAACATAGTCTTAGTTTTTTTTATAATTTAGGAGCAGCTTTGATTGAAGGAACCATTGCTCAGCTGTGGTGAAATTAGCCTGCATTTGCTTATCCAGTTTGTAGGGGTCAGAATTTCATGAATATAGGACCGCATCATCTGCATACAGTAGTAGCTGGTCATTTACCGAATGAGGGAGGTTGTTTAAGAACAGGCTGCAATAGAGGGCCAAGGATAGAGCCTTGAGAAATGCCTGTATTAACACTAAGGATGTCAGAGAAGGTGTCCAGGATTTTCGCTTTTTGGACCCTGCCAGAGAGGTAGCTTCTGAACCGTGCTACTGTTGCAGAGGAGAGGCCGGTATTGGAGAGCTGATCCAGGAGCAGATTGTGAATGACAGTGTTGAAGGCCTTGGTGAGATCAATATATGTTGCCCCCACCAAGAGCCCTCTGTCTAGAGCATTATGCATAAAGCTGGTAAACTCTACTAGAGCGGTTGTGGTACTGTATTGTTTTCGAAATCCATGTTGTTGTTGACATTGTAAATGATACTTGTCTAGATATTCTGTCAGTTGGTCACTCACGATTCACTCCAGGGTCATGCATAGTGGAGGAAGGATAGATACTGGGTGGTAATTTGAAGAGTTGGCCCTGTCACCACTTTTGTGAACAGGGGTAACCACTGCCACCTTTCAGATCTGTGGGAATTCGCCTGATACCAAGGAGAGATTTAGGATTTTGGTAAGGGGTTTGAGAGTTATGTCCAGGGTGAGCCTGACTAGTTTTAGGTCCAGTTGATCAGAGCTAGTTCTGGAATTACCTAGTGCTTTTAGGATGTACTTTTTTTCTTCCATAAAGGTGATTGCTCTGAAGTAGAAAGGCGGATATGGAGTTTGATTGGGTCCCCGGGTTTCGTTTGGTGCAAGTATCTGACTGGTGTTGAAGGAAGCTAGGGGGCAACACTCCACTGAGGTCAGTAGAAGCTTTGTTGAAGACATTTGCTATGCAACTGTGATCCTGCATAGGTTGGCCCTCAATGTTCAGGAAGGTGGGGAGAGTTTTATTAGGTTTACCGGTTAGGGACCTGATGTTCTCCCAGAACCGTCTACTGTCACCCCATGAGTTTGTCAGCTCATTTTTAAGGTGAGTATTTTTGGCCTTGCAAATAAGCCCAGGTGCATTTATTCCATGCAGCTCTATATTTATGGTAGTCTGTCTGGGTATCGGAGTTTCTTGCTTTGTACCACAAGTCATCTCTATTTTTCATGAGGGCTAGTAGCTGTGTCATGATCCAGGGGCTGTCATAGTCACGGATCTCTCTTTTGGTGTAGGGGGTATAGACATTGCACACTTCATTGAATTTGCTTATAAAGCATTCTAGAGCAGTGTTGATATCTGTTTTGTGGTCAATAGAGCTCCAATCTTGGAGGCTGAGGTGTGCTCTTAGAGCTCCCAACTTGCCTTTCTTCAAAAGTCTAGCAGTAATAGTCCTAGATGGTGCCTTTGGGGCCTTATTTGACCATTTACAGATTACCGGGGAGTGGTCACTGAGGGAGTCAGGGAGAACCATGATGGAGGATATTCTTTCTGGCCGATTTGTGACCACCCAGTCGATTACTGCCCCAGTGTCTGTTCTGCTGCAATACCGAGTAGGAGAGTCTACCAAGTGCACAAGGTTGAGAGTGGCTAATGAGTCCTTGTTGTGCACAGCTTCAGCAGAGGCCCAGTTGATATTAAAGTCTCTAACCATTATCAGCTCTGTGATTGGTCCCCCTTCAGAGAGGTAGCTGATGATAGAATTGAAATCGTTCGCTTGTTCCTTGCGAGGGATATAGGCCGAGACTATTGTTAGGGTTTTCTGGTTCTTGCCAAGTATTACTTTTATGGTGATCAGTTGAGCCCCACATTTGGTGTCACATGGGTTAAGCATTTGGCCCTGAATGTGGTCTTTAACATATATAATACAACCACCTCCTCTTTTACCGAGTCTGTCTAGTCTGAATGCAGCATACCCAGTGAGATGTATAGCAGAGTCTGGCACCCTAGGTGATTAGTTTAGTTTAGTTTATTAGTCTAGGAATTAATACCTTTGAGCCAGGGCTCTTTTACAAAGGTTCCACATCACAAAGAACATTTAACAAAGCACGATACACATTACAGGTAAAACCAGACAGGAAAGTTGCATCATAAATTTGCTATTAACAGTTTAAAGGCAGTAACGTTTTAAGTTTCATAGAAAATAAGTTATAACAGGTTCAAGCGGTAGACAATTTAGGGGTTAGGAAACTTCCAGGGGGTGATCATTAGGCGCCAAAAGGAGGCTAGAGAGGATGGAAAGGTGGTGAGCGGGAGAGTAAGTGAGAGGGGGCAGGAAAAAAGGGGGGGAGTGAGTTTGGGTGGGAGACAGGAAGTAGTAGAGGTACCAGAGGGTTCATTAGTCAGGGAGGAAAGAGGCCTCAGATGTGAGGATGGACATGAGGAGTAGTAGTCTTTATCTAGCGCAATCACAGTTGCTAGTGGTGGTGAGGTGGGCATAGAGCATGGATTTGATAGCCAGGTCTGTACTATTTTACCCTCTTTCCTCGCTGGTGAGAGGACTGGGGGGGGATTATACAGGAGAAGATTTGTTATTTACTTATTTGTTTAAAGTCTATATTTTTATTTTATTTTTATTTTTATTTTTATTTTTATATTTATTTTTATTTTAGTTTATTAGTGGGTCTTCAGTCCAGTCCAGTTTCAAATTTTCTTGTGAGGTTGGGTTTTTTGTTTATTTGTTTTGTTTAGTTATACTGGATACATTTAGGGATTATTTGATCATTTTTATACTGTTAATATTGTGTATTTTGTGTTTGGTGTTTATTGTTTTATTTAAGTAGTGACATGTGCTGGTCTTTAGTCCCCACGGTGGTGCGCTATTCATCCTCCTCTCTTGGCGCCCTCTGCCCCTTTTATACTCCTCCCCTACAATTTGACACCTACCAGTGCTGTAGAGCATTGGGGATTGTTCATGGAAGAGTGAAGGGAGCGGGGGTATGCGAACAGGAGAGGATGAATGAGCGGGGCCATCGTATCAGGGTTATTAAGTCCAGAAGGCGCCCTTGGGTGAAATGGAATCCAGACCGGGGTTTACCATGTCTGGTGCCCATACCCAAGGGCATTACTGATTTCAGTAGGCAGATAGGCCTGACAACCTCTGAGGTTTGTCCAATTTGGGCAGTGTTATGCAATGCCAGGTCTGTTAGGAATAAGACCACCATTATTGCCTATCTTGTTGGTTCAGCTGACCTGGCTTGCATCACCGAGACCTGGCTGGATGAAAATTCAAGCCCTACAGTGGAGGCCATGACTCCGGCCGGGTACTCGGTGATACACCACCCGAGATTGGACCGCAGGGGAGGGGGGGTTGCAGTCTGTTTCAAGACTGAATTGGGCCTCATAAATGTAGTAGTAGGTGAGGCTGAGTCCTTTGAGTGTACAGTTGTAGCAGGTGTAGGTGTTTTAATCGTTCTCATCTACTGTCCACCCAGAGATGGGAAACGCTTCTTACAGGAAGTAGCAGACTTCCTCATCGACATGTCGTTTGAGTCGCCCAGATTGATGGTTCTGGGTGACTTCAACGCCTGGGTCAACGATGAACTCTCACAACTTGGTAATCACTTCCTCCAGTTAATGTCTTCTTTGGGCCTTACACAGGTAGTTTCCACTGCTACACATAAATCTGGACACTCTCTGGACTTAGTCTTCCTTCTAGGGATTGATGCATCTGATGTGGGGGTGGAACCAGTCACCTGGTCTGACCACTACACCGTGAGGTTCAATTTTTGCACCCCCCTTAGAAGGCCTTCCCCTGTGGAGATGGTCAGGTACCACCTATTATGGAATATTACTTCACAAGGCCTAGCGGCGGTCCTTGACCTATCATCCCCCGTGTTGGTGAGTGGTAATCCAGAGGCACTGGTGTCGACCTATAATGAGGCCATCATGGTTGACCTGGATCTTATTGCTCCTGTTCGTGAGCACCCCTTATCCCTTCACCCCAGGCCCCCTTGGTTTTATGGGACACTGAGGGAGATGCAGAGACAGGGGTGAAGGTTAGAACGCTGTTGGCGCAAGTCCGCCCTTGAAGCCAACCACCTTAGATTGATAGCTCATTACTCTATCTATCAATCTGCAATCACCCATAAGAAGGCAGAATTTCTGTCCATGGAGATTGCAGTTGCTCAGAATCGACCAGCTCAGCTGTTTCGAACTGTAGACAGACTATGCAACCCATCCTGTCTTCAAGTTCGAAAAGCCTTTTCGCAAATAGAGTGCGAGGAGCTCACTCATTACTTTGCAACTAAAGTGGCTGACATATGGGCAGACTTGTGTCCGGCAACCTCTAAGGGTGATGTTGTAGAACAGTGCAAGATCACAGTGCCTCAATTATCTTGGAGTTCCTTTTGTTGACCTGAGTTCATGGATATTATGAGGATCATCCATAGTGTGCGTCCCACAAGCTGTGGTTTGGACCCTGGACTGACTTCCCTAATCATGGGTTGTTCTGATATCATTGGTCCAGTCCTGGTGCAAATAGTCTGATGCTTCTTGGAGTCAGGTGAGTTACCTAGCTCCCTGAGAGAGGCGGTGGTGACACCTCTCTTGAAGAAAGCTTCCTTGGACCCAGACTGTTTCTCAAACTACAGACCTATCTCTAACCTTCCCTTTATTGGGAAGGTTATTGAGAAGGTTATGGCAGCCCAAATGGATGACCATCTAACCATCCATAGTATCTACAAATCCTTCCAATCTGGTTTCCGTAAAAGACATAGCACCAAGACTGTGCTGGTTCGGGTGCTTAATGATCTTCTGAGGGCGAGGGATCAGAAGAGACGCTCCATTCTGGTTCTCCTTGATCTCTCATCAGCTTTTGACACTGTGGATCACATGGTGTTGTTAGCATGTCTGAGGCAAATTTGTGGAATGTCAGGAACCGTTTTACAATGGTTCACTTCATTCCTCACTGGGAGATCACAAAGAGTTATGTCGGGGATCTTTTCCTATGGCCCAATCTCTTTGTTGTGTGCAGTGCCTCAGGGTTCTGTGCTGTCACCCATGTTATTTGCAGTGTATATGCTGCCCCTCAGAGACATTATAAGATGGCACGGGCTGAGGTTTCACTGCTATGCAGATGATACCCAGCTATACATGTCTTTTGCACCCAACCAGGATGGAGCTCTCTCGGTGTTTAACAACTGTCTGGTGGAAATCCAAGGTTGGATGGATTCTAGTTGGCTAAAGTTGAACTCAGAGAAGACAGAGGTTTTGATGGTGGACCCGGGTGGTCAGATCGAGAGGTCACATATTGGCGCGCCTTCTGAAATTTTTCTTGGCGGTGTGTCACTCCCGACCTTCAAATGGGTGAGTAGCCTTGGGGTTGTCCTAGATGATAGGCTGACTCTTCAATCTCAAGTGTCAGCCATTGTCAAGACTTCCTTTTACCATCTTAGGAATGTTGCCAGGGTTAAGCACCTTGTTCCGTCTGACTCTTTGCCAACATTGGTCCACGCCTTTGTGTCCTTGCGCTTAGACTACTGCAACACCCTTTACTTTGGGCTTTCTGGGTAGAAATCCATCACCTACAGCTGGTGCAGAATGGTGCAGCCGGGGTTTTCACCAGGGCAAGTAGGTCCTGTCGTATTACCCTGGTGCTGTGCGAACTGCACTGGCTCCCTATACAGTGGTGGATCACCTTTGAAGTCATCTTATTGACTTTTAAAGCCCTTCACGATCAGGGTCTGACCTATCTGAAAGAACTTCTGGTGCCTTATTGCCCTGGCCGATCACTCCGCTCGGCCGACATGGGGTTGTTAGAGATTCCAAGAGTGAGTTTAAAATCTTCAGGCAGCAGAGCATTCTCTCACACTGCACCCACTCTTTGGAATGCTCTACCACACCGGTTATGGGAGTGCACCTCTGTGGAGATATTTAAGAAAGATTTGAAAACATACTTATGGCAAATGGCCTTCTTGGATAACTAAGCTAATTTTAGTATAACTGTATTTTTATTATAATTTATTATGTTTTAATATTTGATGTTATTATGGTACATTTTTATACATTTTTTGTAGATTTGTATTTGAAATTTGAATTTATGATCTTAAAATATTCAGCACCTTGATACACTGAAAAGCGCTTTATAAAAAAATTATTATTATTTATTATAATTTTTTTATTATTGCAAGAATGTTGGGCTGGTGCTGCTGGACCCAGACTTGGAGATTGTCCATTTTTGATAGAAGGCTGCAGATATTTACTGATGATATTGTCAGTCCATTCTGTTTCTTATGACCTGCTGCAGTGTAGGTCATCAGGCCTGGGTTGGTATGGATATTACCTGAGACCAGTAGGAGCAGCCATGTGATCCTTATAGCTTGCCATTTTAAATATGTTAGGGCCTGTGATTGTGTAATGTGATGTGATTTTTTTGGCATGGTACATATGTAGGTTAGAGGTACATCACTACCAGGTGGAGGGAGGGGATAACCAGCCTGTCCAATGCTCATATAGACCCATGAAGTAGGGGGTATGATGTGCCGTGTTTCTGTCAGTTGTGTATTTGTAGTTTTTGTATTATCCAGGTGGTAATATTGTGGCATTACAGTCTGGAGGTGGAGAATTAATGTCCACCTCATATTCTGCATTGCGTCCTTGATGGAGTCATATTCATATATTGGCAAGCATTTTGTGTGGTCCTGTCCTGTAGAGGGGGCCAGTATCAGAAATGATAGAAATAGAAAGAGGGTTCTAAGAAGGAACATACATACTGTGGGCTACAGTGGGGAAAGAATTCCCTAGGTGTGTTTACAGATGGCGGGAGAGCATCTGTGTTTAACCCCTGTAGGTAGACTGGAGCTAGAAGCACAATTGGTTAGAGGGGAGAGTGGATGGCAGGCTTATCTAGTTTTTAAGAAGGGAGAGAGACTGAGAGAGAGAGAGAGGAAAAGGAGAGCCCACAGAGAAGGAAGCATTGTGATGATAAAAGAACGGAGTGTGTGATTTAGATTGGACAAGGCTGTGTTGTAACACATCAAATTTGGATTGTAATTCCAACGTGACTTTGGCTGAAGAGTGTCTGGATAAGTATATTACTGTGTCATCTGTGAACAGGTGTAGTTTTGCCTTATCAGTGTTGTATCCAATAGAATTTATATAAATGGTAAAAAGAAGGGGACAAAGTATAGAACATTGTGGACCCCCCCTCGTAAGTGGTAGGAGAGAGGAAAGGGAGCTAGTTGCTTTCACTTGTTGCAGTCTGTTAGTGAGATAGGTGTTAAACTATAATCATGCTGGGCCAGAGATACCATGCCAATTCAGGATATCAAGGAGCAAAGTATGATCAGCTGTGTTAAAGGTTTTGCTTAGATCCAAGAAGACAGCACCTGTAACATATTTCTTGTCCATTGTATGAAGCCAGTCATTTGTGACAGAGACAAGGGTGGCGCGTGGCAGTGGTACTGTGACCAGGTCTAAAGACCAATTGAATGAGCTTTATTAAGTTGGATCTTGTGAGATAGTCCCTTAGCTGGACATTAACTATTCCTCTAAAGGTTAGCAAGTAATGTGAGAAGGCAGTAGGGAGGCTGGGGGGGATACTGGGAGGTACAGGGAGAGACATCACCAGTAGAAAAAAGGAAGTTGCTACTCCCCTGTACAGACAGTTGGTGAGACCCCATCTGGGGTACTGTGTGAAGTTCTGGAGACCCATCTCTGCAAGGACATAGACAGGATGGAGGCAGTCCAGAGAAGGGTAACTAAATGGTGCAGGGTATGCAAGAGAAGCCATATGAAGACAGACAAAAGGAGCTTAATATGTATATCCTTGAGGAAAGGAAGGGGGGGCATGATATAAACTTTTAAGTAACTCAAGGGAATCAACAAAGCCCAAGACAGTAGTATCTTTCAGAAAAAGAAATATGCAAGAACAAGGAGAAACAATTTGAAGATAGAGGGGTGATGGCTTAGGGGCAATGCGAGGAAGTATTTTTTCACAGAGAGGGTGGTGGATGCATGGAACGGCCTTCCTGAGGAGGTTGTGGGGTCAAAAACAATGGGGAATTCAAGAATGCATGGGACAGACATAAGGCAATTCTTGTGCGGGGTAGGAAGAAATAGGCTGTTGGTTAACTAGGATCTGCAGCTTGTCCAGTAAGTAGGGAAATGGGCAGACTAGGTGGACCAAGCGGTCCTTATCTGCCATCAAAGTCTATGTTTCTATGTTTCTAAAAGCTTTGTGAGCAAGGCTAAATTACAGATAGATCGATAGTTATTTAGATCCATTAGATCGCCAGATTTGAAAAGTGGGAGTACTTGTGCTAGTTTCCAGATGTCAGACACCACGCAGAAGCTGATGGAAAGGTTGAATAGGTGGAGTAAGGGAGCTGTCAGATATCTGGCACCAATTTTCAGGAAGTATGATCCCATGAGATCTGCACCAGCACCTTTTTAAACATCTAAGTGTAACAGGAGGTCTTCTACCTCTTTAAACTGAAAACAGGTGAAGGAAAAATCATCATAGCTACTTACCAGCCAATAGCTTTGGAAGAGTCTTACAGACCTGAGAACAACAGTATTATAAGCAAGTGTTTTATAGCAAACTCATCAGAACAGCTAATATTTTTCAAGTCAAACTACCTCTGGCTGGAAGCTGCAATACTGAACATAGGATTTGCAAGAAAGCGAGTTGTGCTCACAACAGAGGGAGGTGAACCTTAAAATAGTCTTTGGTTTGTAGCAGATATTCTGCAGGTGGAGGCTACTTCTAACTGAAAGGTGAAATAAGGAACTTAGAATTATCAGGAAAGACAGTCTTTCAAGCAACAGGGGGAGGTAGATCTTGCTTTGCTTTTGTTACAATTGTTAAGATTTTCAGTGCAGGAAGAGTTTAAACCCTGAGGGAAAGAATACGGTTTACTGTGTCTGTCCTGGTGCACAGCTGACTTATTTTGTGGCTGACTGCTTTCAGAGCACAAATCACCAGGCTGTTTTGGGGCTGGGGAGGTTTATCTGTGTCTGACTTGGATGTCTGGATTTTTCTCTGTTTGCTTAGCAGGATATTTTCTCTGTCAAATTGTTGTGTAGGGCATCTTGCTGACCGGAAGGCACTCATCGCAGCAGTGGGTCAGAGCTTTTAGCTGATTGTTTCATGAAGGCACAGTTTAGGCCCAACCCTGCCCACCCTCACCCCACCCACCCTGGAAATAGTTCCTTATACCTGGGGTTCTGACATCATTTCCTCAAGAGTGCAAGGTGCATATCACTGTCGTATCCTCTCTAGCACACTGCACTGACAATATAAGTATACACATTGTATATATATATATTTCTATGTAACAAACCAATCACACACACACACACAAAAAAATAGATAAACATGTGGGAGTAGTGCAATGTAATGGCTGGGGGGCAGCAGTCTTTTGGGAGTCTTTCTGGAGGCTGAGATGCTGCCCTGTTTGCAGACAACTCTCTGCCCTGAGGGAGGAAGTTGCCCATCTTCAAGCCACACTGGACAGTAGTAAGGGAACCTTCCCCCAGGCTACACTGAACAGTAGGAAGGGAACCTCCCCCATCCAGGGAGCACCAGAGCCACCACCACTACCTCAGAGGTTGCGAAGAAAGCACAGCAGTTGGACCACAGTGGGCTCAGGGAGGGTAAGGATGGTGGAACAGAAGCACACCCAGTCAGTTGTTCCACTCCACAATCCATACACCATTCTGGGGGAGCATAGTTCCCCTATGGATGCACTCACAGAGGAGACAAAGGAGGCTGAGGACAACTGTCACAAGGGAGGCCCACAGGAAGGAGTCAGAGGACACCACAGGGAAAGGGAGCAGCTCCTGGTGGGGGACACAATTATTAGGAGGATAGAACTGGGGGAAGCAGGGAAAACTGAAGTAAGGTGCCTGCCTGGTGCCATGGCTTGGAGGGACAGGAAGCACATCCTCAGGATCATGAGAACAGCTGCACAGGAGTCTGAGCTGGATGTCATTGTCCACCTAGGGACAAATGACTTGGCTCATCATGAGATTACAGCAGTGCAGGAGGACTTTGTAGAGTTGGGGAGGGGCCTAAGACAAGTAGCACACACATTATCCTTCTCAGAGGTGCTGTCTGTCAATGGCATGGGCGAGGCGAGGGTACTTTTCACTGTGCAGTTTAATGAATGGTTGAAAAAATGGTGTGGAGCACAGGGGTTTGGCTTCAATGGGGACTGGGGTTCCACCTGGAAGGACACCAGCCTATACTGGCTGGATGGTCTGCATCTGTCCAGGAAGGGAACAAGTCTTTTGAGCAATCAGTTTAAATGCTTCATTGGCAAGCTTTTAAACTAATCATGGGGGGAGACACTGATAAGCAGCAGAAAAATCCCAGCCTGTCCCTACAAAACAGGGTACTAAATGAGAAAAAGACCACTGTAGAAAGGTCAGTGGGGGATGCTGCAACGGAAGGTAAAGCCATCAAAAAATGGAGAGCAATGAGTACCAATGCCCGTAGTCTGGGTAACAAGCTTCTTGAATTAGTGGCCTTGATGGAGGAGGAACATCTGGATAGTGTGGCAGTCACAGAAACATGCTACACACAAAACCATGACTGGGACGTAAACATACCAGGATACACTATCTACAAGAAGGACAGGGAGGGTAAAAAAGGAGGAGGAGCAGCTCTTTACATAAGGGAAGGAAACAAAGCAACAGAACAAAAGGGTAAACAGGGAGGAGAAGAAGCACTGTGGGTCAATTTGGAGACAGGCAATGGCACCACAATCCGCACAGGGGTTGTATACAAACCCCCTCTCTCAGAGGGAGGAAATGGACAAGGAAATGATAGAAAGTATACTTAGAATGGCAGAAAAAGGGGAGATACTGCTGATGGGTGATCTGAATATGCCAGATGTTAACTGGAGTGCAGTTGCAGCAGCGACTTCAAAGAGTGGGGTTATTCTAGATGCCCTACAGGGGGCATGCCTTAGACAACTAGTATTGGAACCCACTCGAGAGGGAGCAATCTTAGACCTGGTTCTCTCAAATGGAGATGGAGAGAGGATCACAGATGTAGAAGTGGGTAGCCATCTGGGAACTAGCGACCATCGAACAGTATGGATCACAATAAACACAGTAATAAAGTCAAGCCATACAAAGGCAAAAGTACTGGACTTTAGGAGGGCTGACTTTGCCAAAATGGGTGAGTACCTAAGGAATGCACTAGCAAATGGGCAGGAAGGAGGGGTGGAAGAACAATGGGGAATAATAAAAACTGCCATCACAGAGGTAACAAGCTTTTGTGTGAAGCAAATAAACAAAACAAAATGATGTAAGAAACCACTATGGTTCTCAAAGGAAGTGTCAGTGAAGATTCAAGAGAAAAAGAAAGCATTCAGGAAGTACAAGGAATCACAGAAAGAGCAGGACAGAGAACTGTATCAGTTAAAGCAAAAGGAAACTGGGAAGGCAGTCAGAACAGCAAAAGCCAAAACCAAGGAAAAGATAGCCAACTCAGTTAAGAAGGGGGATAGAACCTTTTATTGGTACATCAGGGAGCGAAGGAAGACCAAGGGAGGGATAGTGAAGCTTAATAAAGGGAGAGGGGGCAGAGGTGACTGTGAAAAGGCAGAGATACTAAACAAATATTTTTGCTCAGTATTTACAAATCAAGAGGGGGAGGTACCTAAAACAAACAATAGAAACTCTCTGGATACAGAAGTTGATACCAGCCCATTTACAGAAAAAAGGGTTCTAAAAGAACTCTTAAAACTGAAGGTGGACAAAGTAATGGGGCCTGATGGGATTCATCCCAGAATTCTAAAAGAACTAAGGGTAGAACTAGTGACACCACTGACTACCCTCTTTAAAAAATCATGGGAGGATGGAGTGGTACCCGAGGACTGGAGGAGGGCAGATGTGATTCCCTTTCACAAAAGTGGGAGCAAGGCAGAAGCAGAAAACTACAGACCTGTTAGTTTAACCTCAGTGATAGGGAAAATGATGGAATCACTTCTGAAGGAAAGAATTGTCGAGTATCTAGAGGCCAGAGGGGCACAGGAACCAAGGCAGCATGGATTCACAGCAGGAAGGTCATGCCAGAAGAATCTGATAGATTTCTTTGACTGGGTGACCAAAGTAGTAGATCAGGGAGGGGCTGTGGACATGGTCTACCTAGACTTTAGCAAGGCATTTGACACAGTCCCACACAAAAGATTAATATACAAGTTAACCAGCCTGGGAGTGGGTCCCAAGATGACAGCCTGGGTAAAGAATTGGCTGGAGAATAGGACATAGAGAGTTAATAGTAAATGGAGTCCTCTCTGAAGAAGGGGGGTTACTAGTGAGGTGCACGCGAAGTTCAGTATTAGGACCGGTCCTCTTCAATGTCTTTATAGCGACATTGCAGAGGGACTGGAAGAAAAATATGTCTCTTTGCAGATGACACAAAGATCTGCAACAGAGTTGATGCACAAGGTGGGGTGGAAAGGATGAGAAGGGACTTGGCAAGGCTAGAGGAATGGTCAAATGTATGGCAGCTTAGATTCAATGCTAAGAAGTGCAAGGTAATGCACCTGGGAAACAAAAACCCAGAGGAAGAGTACACAATGGGGGGTGAGATACTAACAACAACAAAAATGGAAAGGGACCTGGGGGTAGTCATATCAGATGACCTAAATGTGGGCAAGCAATGTGAGAGGGCAGCAAGGAGGGCTGGGATACTGGGATGCATAAGGAGAGGCATCACCAGTAGAAAACAGGAAGTTATTATCCCTCTGTACAGACAGCTGGTGAGACCCCATCTGAGTACTGCATGCAGTTCTGAGACCCATTCTCCATAAAGACATAGACAGGATGGAAGCTGTCCAGTGAAGGTAACTAAAATGGTGCAGGGTCTGCACGGAAGACATATGAAAGAGAGACTAAAGGAGCTTAATATGTATAGCCTCGAGGAAAGGAGGGAGAGGGGGGACATGACAGAAACTTTCAAGTACCTCAAGGGAATCAACAAAGTCCAAGAGGGTAGCATCTTTCAAAAAAAGAGGTGTGCAAGAAGAAGGGGGCACAATTTGAAGATGGGGGGGTGGCTCAGAGGTAATTTAAGGAAGTATTTTTTCACAGAGAGGGTTGTGGATGCATGGAACGGCCTTCCAGAGGAGGTTGTGGAGTCAAAAACAGTGGTGGAATTCAAGCATGCATGGGACAGTCATAATGCAATTCTAGGGGGTGGGGGTAGGAAGAAGTAGGCTGCTGGTTAACTAGGATCTGCATCTTATCCATTAGGTAGGGAAATGGGCAGACTGGGTGGGCCAAGCGGTCCTTATCTGCCATCAAATTCTATGTTTCTATGCTTGTTGGTGGCGGGGAATTATTAGGGAGGCTAGACACAATGGTAGCTACTTTAGATTAGTCAAATGCCAGGCCTGCAGTAGCAAAGTGGTTATTGAAGCTATGCAGAATTTCAGTCTTATCAGATAAGGTCTTGCCATCAAAAGTGACCTTGCCAGGTAGAGAGGAGAATGGTTTATAGCCTTCAGCTTGTTTAACTATCTGCCACAATTTGCTGGTGTTTCCCTTTGTGGAGCCAAAAGCTGATAAAAGAAGTTTGCTTTTGCGGTCCTAATCATATTAGTGCAATTGTTGTGGCAGGTTCTAAAGGTTGTCCAGTCTGATGGGAGCTGGGTCTGTCTGGCTGTGGGCCAGAGACAGTCTCCTGTCTTTAGCAAAGCCTTGAGGTCAGTGATAAACCAAGGGCATGAGTGTTTCTGGATTCTGAATTTTCTTAGGGGAGCGTGCCTGTTTATTATATTACTCAGCATGCTGTTGAAGAAGGAGACAGAGTTGGATATTTTTGGAGAGGTAAAAATTGGCCCAGTTGATGTTACTAAGGTCTGTAAGGTAGGAAGATATGTTAAATTTGCAGAAGCTCCTTTTCCATGTGAATCTGCTCACTGTTTTGATGGGATTCTGACCTCTAACGAAGGCCACAGTGCAGTGATCACTAATATCATTGTGAAAAACCAAGTATTGAATGATCTTGTGGGGTCTCTTTTGTGATGATAAGGTCAATCAAGGACCCGTTAGTGGGAATCTTGGGGCTAAGATCTGTGACATCTGTTACAAGTAGAGATGGGCGAAGTGAGCAAAATTCACTCCATGGAGCAATCTGCAAAATTATGACCATTTCGCGCAGCCAAATGTGGAATTTCACCTGGCAGAGTGGCGAAATTGCACCTGGTGAAATGGTAAAATTCTGCCTTCCGGAGCAGAATTCTGCCTACAGTGGTGAAATGTCACCTGCGGGAGGTGGAATTTCATGCTAAGAACGCAAAATATCATTGTGGAAGGTGGTATTTCGCCCACAGAAGGTGAAATTTCGCCTAGGCGAAATTCAGCCTTAGGCAGCAAAATTTCATGAATTGCTCCACCAGGCGAATTTGTCCACTTCTCTGGCCCTTCGCCGGCAGAATTTAAATTCGCTGCATCTCTAGTCACAAGCTGGGTGAACTCAGCTTCATCGCAGAACTCTTTGATTTGCAGGCTTTTGGGGCAGGATTTTAGCCAATTGATATTCAAGTCACCAATTATAATGAGTTAATTCTGCCTTGAGTCAGTGTAACATGACAAGTGATTTAATATTCCATACCTCTGGAAGGAGGTCTATAGCAACTTATCACTGTGAGAGTTTCCACTGAATAAAAGAGGTACACTTAGCAACATAGATTCAAATTCTTTGAGCAAACTAGTAGGGATGACCTCAGAAACCGTGAATCTGTTCTTGATGTTGTGGGAATGTCACTTCTGAAAATGTTGTGGGAAGGAATAGATAACACAGAGACAGGCACTGAAGCTTTTAACCATGTTTCAGTTACAACTGAGATATCTGTGTCTGTGTGGGAAATCCAGATATGGACTAGGTCTAGTTTTTTCAGTAGGCTACACGCATTTATGTTTATATATTACATGTCTTTAGCAGCAGCGAAGACTGTAGGTGATGCTAGTGTCTGTGGTTGTCTGGTGTTCAGTTCAATGCTACCGGGACAAACTAGTAGCAAGAAGATTACATATTTGATCCATCTGCAAAGCAGTTTGAATTTGATGTAATTAAGTTGCCCACATGAGGGATAGGTGTATATTGTGCTGGTGCCTGTATAATGAAGGAAGAAATGAAGGATGTAACGCATAGAATAACAGTGCCATCCTAACGAGTCATGGGTGAGTGGCAGTGAGGTGTAAGGAAAGCAGAGCAGTGGGGTAATTCCAAAGAGGGCTCATGAAACTACAAGTGGCCAAGGTAGGTATGCTCAGGTAAGTTTGAGCCCCAGTTGCTGTTTGTGTGAGATTCAGGTTAGGGGTGGCAGGGCAGGATGTAAGGAATGAGCGTGAGGTTGGGGGGGTAGGCATGTAGGCATGAGGGAGAAGTGAGCAGACGAGGAAAAAATCCAGAAGGGAGAGCATGGATTGTGGGGTACCACAATGGGGCAGGGTTAAGCACCTGGTGGTTAGGCTAGGCCTATACTGGGTGGCAGAAGGCTAAACACCTGAAGGTTGAACTATTACTATGCAGGGTGGCAGGAAGCATACTTGGTTTAAGATGCATTACGGGAGTGGGGAGCTGTCTGAAACGAAAATTATCACTGGACTTGGGTAATAAGGCAACCATGATATTTAATCAACAGACTGGGCTACTGAGGACAGCTTTGGAGCACTGTCAGCTGCTATCCTTGGACTTACTCTGTGTCTGAGCTTTTTTTTTTTTTAAAACATAGGCAGAGTACAAAATTATGATATAGAGATATTCTAAGTAATATAAAGGCAGCCTCCTGTTTAGCCTGAGCTGATACAGTAACTAAGTTTTCATAGACAGAGTCCAAGATGCACTGTCAGTGATTACATATCTGTGGAAAGCTTAGGATGCAGTGATTGGGTTGGGGGAGTAGCCAGAAATGGTGAGGGTGTTGCTTAGGGGTATTTAATAGTGTCCAGGGTTGGGACAGGTGGATGGGACAAAAAGATAAATTAGAATATGGCAACAGATGAGGAGCCGCGGTTCCGCTAGGTGAAGCCAAGAACCACACTCCAGGCTGCAGGAAAGTAAAGAAATAGAGGATTCAAATTGCTCCAATAGAGAGGGTGGTAAGGCAGCAGTGTCCAATAGGCTGTGAGCCATGCAGTCAAGGGACCAATAGGATGGTTGCTGGAAGTCCTCACGAATGTACCTTGCTGGGTCCCTGGAACAGGCAGTCTGGGTAGGTTTGCTGGAGTATGCCTGCCAGCCAGAGAAGCTGTACCATAGCTGTGTTAGCCTGGTTCAGGGGCTGAGACCTGAAAGGGAGGAGGGAGAAATGTTAGGACAATTTATTCAGAGACCAGGCTGAACACTCAATCAATGGGAGGGGTTACAAAAACAAAAGCTGAGAGAGGAAGCGAGAAAGCTGGAAGGGAGACAGAAGGAAAAAAAAGTGTCAGAGGTGGGGGGGGGTTGGTCTGGTTCAGGCACCAAGTAAAATTAGGCTGACAAAGGGAGGAGGTTTCGGGGGGGGGGGGCGCAAGCAAGTGCTTAGCTAGGTAGGATGAATTACAAGGCATTGGTGAAAGCAAGTGAAGGCCAGGAGATGGCTTGAAATCAAGCATAATAAGCTCAGCGTTCACTTTATGTTGGGGGGGTTGTAGTTGAGAAGTCGGGCTAGAGAGGGAGAGAAAATTAGTGCAGAGATGTGGGTAGGTGGGAAAAGAGAAAGGAAAATAAGGGACAAGCAAAAAAGGGTTAAAAACAGGAGTAAGCTAAGCAACTATTGTGGCTATCAATCTGGAGCAAGCTAGGCAATTATCATGGCTAACAACAGGGGCATGCTAAGCAAATAACATGTGTAACAAGGCTGCACTAAATGATGAGGACACTGTAGCTAGTTAAAACAGCATTCCAAGTACAGACAGTATTCCGGTAACTGAGGCGAATGCTAATGTCAAATAATAGATCAGAACATGGCAGCAGATTAGGAGCTGTGGTTACTCAGACAACTAGTCAGTGAACCCACTCATGAAGAGGCAGTACTAGAACTGGCACTCATCAACAGGGACAGTGTTGCAGATGTCAAGGTGGGGGGCAACCTGGTGACCAGCCATCACTGTGCAGTGTGGTTCAATATCAGGACTGCTGTGGAACTGAGCCACACAAAGGTGAGAATTCTGGACTTCAGGATGGCAGATTTTGAAAGACTGATGAATGCCTCAGGGATGACTTGGTGGGGGAGATGAACTGGGTGTAGTGGAAGAACAGTGGGGAAACTAAAAAAGTCCACAGTGAAGACAAAAAACTTTTGGGTCAAGCAAGGGAGCAAAAGAAAGAGGAAAAGGAGACCATTACGGTTCTCAAAAAAGGTGGCGTTAAAAGGTAAAAGCTACGAAAGTAGCATTCAGAAGGTACAAGGAAATGCAGAGGGAGGAGTATAGGGAGGTGCATCAGGGGAAACAGAAGGAAACAGGGGTAGCAGTAAGCAGCACAAAGGGGCAAACTGAAGAGAAAATAGCCAAATCAGTAACAAAAGGGTATAAGACATTTTTTAGATATGATATAAAAAAAGGGAGACCAGGGATGAGATTGTGATGTTAAGAAGGGAAGGGGTGGGGTGGCTGTGCAGAGAAGAAACAGAAAAGGCATACATCCTGAGCAAATACTTTTGCTCAGTGTTTGCAGAGGAAAGAGATGAGGAGGGGCCATAAACATGTAACACGAGTATTTGTGAGAGGGGGGTGAACACAAGTCTGTTTTTGGATGAGTTTGGAAGGGAGTCACATATCTGAAAGTGGACAAAGTAATGGGGGCAGATGGGGTCCACCAAAAAATATTGAAGGAGCTCAGTGAGGTACTGGCTGCCCCTCTGAAGGCCCTATTTAACAGCTCATTGGAAACTGGAGTGGTCTTGAAGGACTGGTGGAGGACAGATGAAGTCCCACTTCACATGACTGGTAGCAGGGAAGAGACTGGCAATTATGGTGGTAGAAAACTTAACAGAATCACTGCTGAAAGAAAGGATTGTGGTATATCTTGAATTTAGTGGATTGCAAGACCTGAGGCAGCATGAATTCTTAAGAGGAAGGTCATGTCAAATGAATCTGATCGAGTTGTTTGTCTGAGTGACCAATGAACTAGATCAGGGCGGAGAAGTGAACATAGCCTAGCTAGATTTCAGTAAGATATTAAACACTGTTCCACACAGGAGACTAGTAAGCAAACTGAGTAGCTTAAGAGTGGGTTCAAAAGTTGGTAAACTATGTAAGAAATTGCTTAAGGGATAAGTGGCCAAGGGTACTGGTAAGCAGAGTTCACTCAGAGGAAGGGAAGGTAACTAGCAGGGTGCCTCAGTGGTCTGTGCTGGGACTGGTCCTCTTTAATGTCTTTATAAGTGACGTTGCAGAGGAAATGAAATGGGACAGTCTGCCTCTTTGTGGATGACACCAAACTCTGCAATAGGGAATACATTTCAGGAGAGTTGGAAAGGATAAGCAGTGACGTGAGAAAACTTAAGGAGTGGTCAAGGCTATGACATCTGGATTTCAATCTGCTAAAAAAGTGCAAAATAATGCACTTAGGATACAGAAATCCAGAGGCAGAGTACAAATTGGTGGGTGATGCTGATGACCACCAAGCAGGAAAAAGACCTAGAGATGATCCTACTGATGACCTAAAGGTAGCCAGGCAGCACAACATAGTAGTTGGGAGGGCAGGTGGGATGCTGGGGTGCCATAGGGAAGGGTATCACCATCAGAAAAAGGAAGGTGGTGTTGCTTCTGTATAGATCGCTGCTAAGACCCCACCTAGAGTACTGTGTCAGATTCTGGAGACCGCATTTCAGAAAGGACATAGACAGAGTGGCAGTGGTCCAGTGGAGGGCAACTAAAATGGTGCAGGGTCTGCATCAGAAGCCCTATGAGGAGAGACTGAAGGACATGAATATGTACACCCTCGAAGACAGGAGAGAAAGAGAGATATGACAAACCTTTAAATTCCTCATGGGGGTTAATAAGGTACAGGAGTGTGGTATTTTTTTCAGAGAAAATGGTGCCCTGTAACATGTAGGCATGCTATGAAACTGGAGAGGGATAAATTCAGGAGGGATTTGAAGAAGTACTTCTTCAGAGAAAGGGTGGTGGATACCTGAAACAGCCTTCCAGCGGACATAGTAGAGGCAAAAACAGTGGGAGGATTTAAAAATGCCTGGGACAGGCATAAGAGAATCATAGGGGTAAGGAATGGCAGGGAAGAGGAGATCACACAACAGATCAAGTAGGGTCTTCAGAAAAAAAAATGAAGGTTCAAAAAAACAGGCAGCCTGGGTTGGCCCAGTGACCCTTATCTGTGATCACATTCTATGTTTCTATGTTAGATCAGTGGAGTGGAATCTCAGTACTGAAGTTTTAAACAGTATTTGCCAGTGTTGGAAACTCTGAATCTGGATCTCATGGCAAGCAGAGCTATCACCAAGCTCCTAACATACTTTTTCATATATTAAGACAGACAGTTACTGGAAATTACCTTCTGCTTACTGGACTGGTTGGATGCACTGCTTTATGGTTTTCCATCAGGACCAATGATAGCAATGGTTCTATGAAAACTTCAGAGAGAATCAGCGTCTCTTATTCTCATCAATACAGAGATAGCCCCAAAGAGCCTGGTACTTGGATTGCATATAGATAGCATTGAACAGGCCACTACTTCTGCTAAACAAAAGAGATCATCTACATCATGGGTTGATTTTTCATCCACAGCCTCAGAAGATCTACCTTTTGGCCTGGGCATGCAGTTATATCAGGAGCCATACCCTTGACCACTTCTCGAGCAACTTTGGGGCTGGCAGTAGAGCCTAGAGGTTAGCTTAACAAGCTTTGAATGAGTACAATACATCCAGCAACCCTGGGACTGATTCCTACAATGTCGTCTTGCATACTGTGTGGCCCTGAACAAGTCACTTAACCTGCTCATGGCTCCCAGATCACACCTAAAAACAAGCGTTGGGCCTAGTGGGCCTTATCCATCTACAGTACAAAAGAATGAAAAAAAAGGATCCTCAAGTGCACCAAGCTGTTCTGGAAAACAGATAGACTTTTTGCTCTCCATGGTCCGAGGAAGAAAGGGTAAATTCCTGCCGAATGCTCCTTAGCCAAATGGCTATGTGCATGAGAATGTTCAAAATGACAGCAGCTCTAGGCTATCAAATATTGACTCAGCTGAAATATATTGATAAATAATATTTTTTCACGATGAAGACTGTGAGTGAAGTTTCCCACTTACACTGCAAGGACTCATGCCCCAGTCCCACTAGAGAAATACAGTACTATATGACAGGATCAATAGTGAGTTGTCAGGTGTGCAGCAGTATTCCAGTTCCTCTTGGAGAAACGATCAGCAAAAAGAAACATCATTGGCCACACTAGTAACAGGTTGGATTTTCGGAGTAGGCTATATGTATTTGTAATCTACTTTGGCTACCCAACCAGCTAAGTTTAGAGACATAAGTTTTGCACCAACACTGTCTGAAATCCATGGTACTATAATTTATTTCCAATTTATTTTCCCAAGGATTCCCAGTTAGAATTCAGTACCTAGTTTTCAGTGGGATCATGTTACTGTTTAATGTTACAATAGAAAACAGTGATTCATGGGGGGGGGCAAGGAACTACTAATTGCCTCCCAGTAGTTATACAACTCTATGAGTTTTTGAACCCGGAATTCTGAGATCTCCTGGTTTGCAGTTCAAGGTTTTAAGCATTGAACATCACTTACACCCACTAGCTGTAAGTAGTTTAAGAAAAAAAAAAAACAATATTGCACAGTGATCAGATACACACCAGCCAACTGTATGTACTGAAATGCAGAAGAAAATGGCTTTAATCCAAGCAATGTACCATCAAAATGTTCCCTGAAAAGTTCACCATTAACATGCTGATTTATGGTCCAGCTGTCTAGCAGAGGAACAGCTGGCTGTAACGAGAGATGTGATAATGCAAGTAATTTCAATACCACTTAATGCAGTTGAGAGCAAAGGTGTAGCAGTCCTACACAAGAGATAGTATTGCAACAAAGAGCACAATAATGAGTGTAAAGTCATTTTAGAGCTTTAAACATGACTTAATGGATGAGAAAATGCCTAATTCACTGTAAATATGCTTTAAAATATACAGCATATTCTTTCTTACCCCATTATCTTCTTAACTGAAATAAATATGTGACTAGAATGAACCTAAGAAAATGAAGTGACTTAGTTGCTCTTCTGAAGGTAATAACAGGAAGATGTTGCTGCAGTAACAATAGATACAGTACTGTACCTTGTAAAGGTATGTATCCTTAGAAACAAAATATATTAGTCAATCTGCTGAGCAGGGCTGTTCATATTGTAACAATGATCATTGCCATCTTTTGTAGCTCCTTTCATGTTAAAAATATATGCTGAAACCATGATCAAACAACCATACAACTTAAGTAAGCAGTTTTAGGCCCTTATCTGCTGCAGTCATGAATCTAAATGAGATGCATTAATTGTGCCCAACAGGCATAAATTACATTTTTATTTTTATACTTACGTATTATGCCCTCCTTGAGGTCTCTGGCCGTTCTCTCAAAGAGTCTCAGCGGAACAGGCTGGCTTCACCCCAGTACCACCACAGCAGCTCCTAAACACATCTGTGGCTCTCCCTCCTTGGTAGGGTTGTGGGCAGAGGAAACATACCCACAGACATCTTATGTTTCATCAGTTGCAGTTGCAACAGATGCAGGAGAGCCCTGATATACCTCTAAGTCCTTTTGCTTTGGAAGCCAGGGCCATGTCATTTTTCTCTGTGTTGTCCTCATGGTTGTTTGTATGTAAGAGTTCATGCATACTCATGAATGCACCACATCATGTGGAATGAGAGCCTCAGCCAGTTACAGCCCTAGGCTGCCTACCTCCATTGTGCTGCCACCCATGGTAACCTAGGTGGCAGCACTGCAGCAAAGGCAGCAACTAGCTCTCTCTGGAAAAGAAAAGAATCCTCTGGGATGCTCAATCCTCTTTCCTGCAGCCATCCCATGGCAAGCTGGGCTCGTTTCTGAACCTGGGTCACCAGCATTGAGAGATGTAGCATTACCGCTGTGCCAATGGGCCATCATTTAAATTGTATTTTAAAATGTATTTATTGGATAACCATAACTTACAACAATGTTAGGCCACATGATGTATAGTATGGGCCACATTTCCATTCTCAATTGGTTGTACTGCAAAATGTGGGGAAAGCTGTAACTATATTGTGCAGTCACCATTTAGAGTCATATACTGCAGGATAAAAGTTCATAGCTGCAGGGAACCTGCCCCCCTGACTGTTAATGGTGAACACTGACTCTGAATCTGCCACTAAATCAGATGGATTTTCCCCAGAATCAGGCATGTTTTTGCAAGAGTAATTTTGACTTGTTTTTCAGGTCAGGCTTTAACTCGATATCATTCAGGAGCTTTGAGGAAAATAAGATATGATCAGGTCTTGTTAGTGTTGAGACAACCACATGCACATGCAGACTGAGTGCCGTTCCCTCCAGAGTGTGTGGCTGTTTCAACTTTACTTTCACCCTGGAGTGTTACATTTTGCTTATAAAATTGGTATTGAAACGTAAACAATACAAAGGAAACAGAATGTGATGTTGACAAATATTCTATACTGTAATTTATTATTTAAGCATATATCCTTGCATAAGTGAAAACATGTTGCTAAGGGCTAGGCAGTAGGTGTATTGTACCTGCACTTTAGGAAATATTTTGATTCTGTCCCGTATAGAAGGCTTGATAAGAAACTACCTAATCTAGGTGTAGTGGAGAGAGAAACTGACATAGTAGATATGTAACTGGTTGGGGTTGGAGAACACAGAGAGTGGTTCTAAATAAGAAAGTCTCAGAAGTAAATAGGTTTACATGTGGGGTTACAACAGGGGTCAGTGTTGGGACTGGTTCCCTTTAGCATCTTTATTTAAAACTTAGGTGAGATTAATCAGGGCCAAATCAGTCTGCTCCTGAATGACACAAAACTCTGCAGAAGGCTGGATGAGACAGGAAAAAGGTTAATAAAAGAGGATATGGGGTGGATGGTTATGTGGTCCAGGCAGTGCAGTAGATAATGGCCCCAATTCACAACATTGCACGGAGCCGGCGCGTAAAGGTGTGCGCAGCTCTGCACCCATGGGTGTTCCACGCAGGGACTGCATTCACGAAGCAGTGATCCCCGCCTGGCTTCCAGCTGTGTCCCTGCCCCCCCGATGTGCAGGTATGCATGGGCAGGAGTGCTGACCCAGGTCCGTGGCCAATCAGATGCCCTACCCAGGTCCGCAGTAGATCACTTGTGCTGGACTAGCGCCATCAAGGAGGGGGTGTATAGAGTGCCTGTACAGCTGCTGGGGGGGCATGTGCTGGCCATCTGCCTCTGGCCTGATCACCATCCCCAAACATCAGGGGGCACCATCCTGCAGGGGTCCACTGACCCCCCCACTTGCATCTGTGGATCCAGTGGTGGCAAATGGAGGGGGCACATAGCCGATACAGCTGCCCTCCAGCTGTGCAGCCACTGATACCCACATGTGGCACTCCTCACATTAGTGAATAGTGTGGAGTGCTGGAATGCCCCCCCACAGAGAACTTGGCCTGCCCACGCATGGAGCTCCACGCTCTGCCGTGGATCTTGTGCATGGGGGAGTGTAACTGCTTCATGTATGCCACGTTGGGTGAGCATGGGTGCTGATGGGCTATGCACCTGAGTTACACAGTGCATAGCCCATCCATAAAATTCATGAATAGGGCCCATTGTGAGTGTTACAGGGTTGAATAAGACCCTGTTTCACTTGTTATGCACAAGAGTTAAAAGCAAAGATCTGTTATATCCTCTCTACTGTCTTTTGTCTGGATGATTGCGTAATCACATTTTCTTGAGAGACCTGGGAACTGATAACTCTGACAGTCTCATAAGTCCCCCTTCCCGCTATCTCCCTGCCTCTACCTGCTGTTTCTTGGTGTTTCTATCTTTTCTTCCCCCTTGTGTATCAGTGGTTGTAAAAGTATATGTGAAACTGGGATAGTTTTGTTTGAAAATGTATATATTTATATTGTTAAAATGGTTGCAAAAAGCTATTTACAACTTAAGGAGTTAACCGTTAGATTTAGGTTGACCTGCACAAACATTTTTGCAGAGTTGTCAACAAGAGATTACTTCTGGGACGCCATGTTCTATTTTGTTGCACCTGCATGGGAAGAAATTGAAAAAGTTCCGATACACTAGTGAGAAACAGGATATATATTAACATGCTCAGGATACAGAAAATAATTGCCAGGCAAAGACTTTTTTAAAAACAAAAGCAGTGTTTGTTAGAGAGAGAGAGAAATTTAGAGACACCCTCAGATAAAGGAATTTGATTTATTTGTTCATACTGCCTTTGTAAAGGGATACCCTGAGCACTTTTATTTTTATATTTTACTGTTATTGGTAATAATAAAATGCTACTTGTGAATTGTATAACTGATCTTGGTTTTCCTATGGTTCCTGATCTTTGCCGCAATGGCAGATAGTGTCCAAAGTGGTATTTACACTGTGCAAACTCTAAGCCAAGAGATTTATGCAAGGGTGTAAGATTTAGTACCAGGAAAGCTTAGACAAATGGTATGGATCCTGCAATAGCAAGCTCAGAAGTGATTACCAGAAGAATGGCAGCCAAACTAAAGTAGAAACAAAAGTCCAAACTGAGAATGTACAGCCATAAGCAGTGATGGAAGAATAAGGACAGACAGGGAGAGAACTTGAAAGCCTGTCTGCATTTTTCAAATGGTGGGCTATACAACAAAGAAAGACCAAGAAATAGAGAAAAGAAGAGATGCAGTGACAGGAACAGCAGAGAAGAGAAGAGAAGAGAAGAGAAGAGAAGAGAAGAAGAAGAGAAGAGAAGAGATGCAGTGACAAGAGCAGCGATGGCTGGATACCCTGCAAGCAACACAAACAACATAAAAGACATTAAACATACAAAGTTGTGTACCACAGATGATATTGAAGCATACCTAACAATTTTTGAAAGGGTTGCCACAGCCTGCCAGTGGCCAAAGCAGCAATGGGCAATCAGGTTGGTACCTAATCTGATAGGTAAAGCCCTTCTTGCCTATAGCAATGTGGACACTGCACAGTCAGAAAACTATGACCTTGAGAAAGAAGAAATCCTTTAAAGGTATGTCATCTCAGGAGATACCGACAGGCAGAGATTTCAGCCCTTGCAATACAAGTCAATCAACAATCCTCGAGAAGCCTTCAGTCAGCATAGAGAACTCCTCACAAAATGGCTTCAACAAGAGGGCAAAACAGTCCCACAGATCATCAACACACCTGCAATGGAGCAGTTCATCACTATCCTGTCTGCAGATGTGCAGTTCTGAGTAAAAGAACACTGACCAGAAAGTGGAGAAAAGGCAATTTATTTTGCTGAGGACTATCAGATAGCCAGACAGACAATGCAGCAGCAAAGTAACAGCATAACTGCAAAGGACGAATAAGACCCACTTTTTCCCAATTTAATTCCCATCAGATAAGAACTCTGGTAAGGATAACAAATCTGCACAAAAAGACTTTACTTGCTATAACTGTAATAAGCCAGGCCATATTGCAAGAAACTGCCATAAAAATAAGGATGGTAAAACTAGAACAGATTTGACCTTAGAAATTAGGGCAAGTATTCAACAGATGTCAAGGTGGAAGATAAGACTGTGAAGGGACGTATTCATTCAGGATGAAGACATACTCTAGTACATGCTGGGAAAACACTGTGCAAAAGAACAAGGTACTGGTGTCATCTGCATCCATGGAGACACTGAATACTATCCCATCACCAAGTGACTCTGAATATTAATGGGTTGTCCCACCAAGTGAAAGTGGGGGTAGTACCCAAGATACCTGTACCTGTGAATATTGGAAATGACTTTCCAGGATTTAGTGAGTTAATCCCAGAGGTAGTGAAACCTTGAGTTTCAGCAGCAGTGTTAACAGGAGCACAGGCAAAGAAAATCTCAGATGGTGGGGACACTTTTTCTTTTGGTGACTTTGACTCGGACATGATTGAGACCAGCTTCAAAATCCAGAAGTCCAGGAAAGAAAGAAAGAAGACACCTGAAAAAACAGTGGCAACAAAAGACTGATGGACATAAAGGGTTGATGTATGCAAATGCTGAAACTTAACTGATAACTGATTGCGATTTTGTTTCTGAACAAGCTAATGATGTTTCTTTCCAGGTTACTTCAAACAGCTGTAAGTGAAGCAAAAACAGGGTGAACCAATGTAATGAACTACTGTACAGAGTTTGGGTTAAACCTCAGACACAGGAACAGATAGAACAATTGCTTATAACACAAACGTATAGAACTGAATTGTTACAGATAGCACATGATAGCCCAATGGCTGGTCACTCAGGGAGGGACTGCACCCTTTCCAGATTGCTGTAAAGATTTTACTGGCTGGGATTTCTATTGCAGTGATTGTGCTGAATGTCAAAAAGTAACCCCAGTGACAAAAAAGACAAGATGCCTCTGATGCCCCTGCCCTTGATAGATATGCCTTTTGAGATAATTGCAATGGATGTGGTTGGTCCCTTAGACAAAAGTAAAAAGGTATTCAATTCATTTTGGTAGTATATGACTATGCTACTTGATACCCAAGAGGCAGTTCCAAAGCATACTGTCACAGCACAAAATGTGGCAGCAGAGCTTGCCAAAATTTTCAGCAGGGTGGGCATACCTAAAGAGATTATTACTAATCAGGGTAGTAATTTTGGTGCTGCATTGCTGAAGGAGCTTTACTGAATACTAAGTATAAATGCCATAAGAAACTCCCCTTATCACCCTCAGAAAGACAGTCTTGTTGAGCATTTTAATGAAACCCTAAAATGCATGTTAAAAAGGTTTGTAAAAGAGGAAGGGAAAGATTGGTACCAATACTTACCTTACAGAACCAATACTTACCTTACAGGAAACAGAAAGAGGAAGGAGTAAGCATACAAAGCAACATGAGGGGCCACAAATAAGACGAAATGGGAGTGGTGCAGTGCAGTGGCTATGGAGCAACAGTCTTCCTGGAGATATTCTGGAGAATGTGGTGTTGTCCCATCTGCAGGCACCTCTCTGGGCTGAGGGAGGAGGTTGCTGTCCTCCAGGCTGAGTTAGCCAGGTTTTGGGGGATCTCCTCTCCCACCCAGGGACCACCAGGGCCACCGCCGGTGTCTCAGAGGTTGCCAAGAAGGAGGAGTGGTTAGACTATGGTGGGCTCAGTGAGGGTGAGGGTGGTAGAACAGAGGTGCATCCCTCCAGTTGTACCTCTCCACAATTCATACGCTGTTCTGGTGCAGTGAGGTTCATCTATGGAGGCACCCACAGTGGAGACCAAGGAGGATTCTGGGAACCCCCACAAAGGAGACCCACAGGAGGGTGGCATGTGCCCTCACAGGGGAAGGAAACAACTCTTAGTGGGGGACTCAGTTGCTAAGAGGGTAGAACTGAGGGATGGAGGGAGGGGAGGGGAGAGGGCAGTAAGGTGCTTTCCCAGTGCAATGGGTTCAAGGGACAGGGAGAGAATCCTCAGGATCACTAGAGCAGCTGCACGGGAGAGGGAGCTGGATGTCATTGTCCACCTAGGGACAAATTATCTGCTGGGAATGGAATCAGAGCAGTGCAGGAGGAGTTTGTGGAGTTGAGGAGGGGCCTTAGACAAATAGCATGCATGGTAACCTTCTTGGAGGTGCTGCCTGTCAATGGCATGGGTGAGGTTAGGGTGCTCTGCACCATGGGATTCATTGAATGGTTGAAAAACAGGTGCAGAGCTTAGGGTTTTGGCTTCATTGGGGACTGGGGGTCAACCTGGAGGGATACAGGCCTATACTGGTGCGATGGTCTGCATCTGCCCAGGAGGGGAACCAGGATCCTAGGTGATAGGTTTAAATGCTTCATTGACAAGACTTTAAACTAGCCAAGGAGGGAGGCACTGTAAAGGATCAGGTAAATCCCAGCCCCCTCCTCCACAACCAGGGTAGTCAGTGAGGCAAACACCATGGTAGAGAAGTCCATAAGGAGAAGGACTGGGGTAAATTAAGAAAAAGGCAAAGACAGTAAGGGCAAGGATGGGACTAAAAAGGGTAAGGCAATCAAAAAATGGAGGATAATGAGTACCAATGGCCATAGTCTGGGTAATAGGCTCCCTGAACTAGTGGCCTTGATGGAAGAGGGATGCCTAGATATTGTGTCAGTCACATAAACATGGTACACAGAGAACCATGAATGGGATGTCAACATACCAGGGTACACAATCTACAGGAGGGACAGGGAGGGTAAAAGAGGAGGGGGAGTAGCTCTCTACATTAGGGAAGAGATCAAAGCAATGGAGCTAAAGGGTAAACAGGGAGGAGAGGAGGCACTGTGGGTCACCCTGGAGACAGGAAAGGGCACCACAGTCCACACGGGGGTTGTATACAGACCTCTGTCTCATGGAGAGGAGATGGACAAGAAAATGGTAGAAGACATCCTTAGGATGGCAGAAAAAGGGGCAATATTGTTGATGGGGGACCTGAATATGCCAGATGTTAACTGGAACACCTTTGCTGCAGCCACATTTAAGAGCAGTGTCATTCTCGATGCCCTATAGAGCACATGCCACAGAAAGCTAATGTTGGAACACCACTTGGGTGGGAACAGTCTTATACCTGGTAATCTCAAATGGGGATGGAGAGAGAATATCAGATTTAGAAGTAGGTAGCCATCTGGGAACAAGTAACCACCAAACAGTGTGGTTCATGATAAACACAGCTGTAGAGTCAATCAGCCAACAGCTCCATAATACCTTAAAAACCCAATCACTCCTGGCCCCCAATCAACCCATCTATAGGAATCCTAACTTCCAACCCAAAAAAAAAGAGTATCTCCCTGACACTCCTCGACACTACTCAACAAGTCATGCTAGGAAACCTAATCCAGGACTGCTGCTTCATCATGTAAGAAGATTTTAGATCTTGCATCAGTGGAACTACCATGACTCCTTCCACATTCTTTCAACTCTGCCATGCAATTATAGTAGCACTCCCTCCCAGGCCCTGGAGACTCTACAACCCATCAGCCTGGGAAGAATTAACCACCCTATTAACCCAACAACACTCCACATCCAAACTTTACAAAAAGCTTATGGAACTGTCAGCCCCGAGCAACTTGGATGACTTCCCATACTGGTCGAGGATCTTCCTGTTCCTCGACCTGCCATCAGATAGAGCACAGATCTGGGCAGGAGTTCACAGATACCTCAAGGCTGACAGACTTAAATTTACACAACTGAAGATCATACACAACATGTACATCACCCCACAGAGGCTACATAAAATGGGCCATCTGTCCTCAGCTCTCTGCTCGAGATGTAAACAGGAAACCAGAGAACTGAAACACATTTTATGGGCAACAAGGTGGCCCCACTCTGGCAAGCCATTCAAGAGAAACTAGACCCCTATTGGGATTAGACTCAGTTTTCACACTGGACATTTGCCTGCTAGGCCATGGCATGGACAAAGTCTTCAGTGATAGGAGGTTCCATATCTCCCTCATAGCAGCCATGGCCAAAAAGACTATCCTGAAACACTGGTTAGATGATATCACTCCCTCCTACAAGGAATGGAACATCACCTTTCTCAATGCCCTAAGAGCAGAAAAGATGGTCTGCTAACTCCAGAACTGCTTAGTTAAATACAAGTGTAGATGGAGTGCAGTGGAAGCACTATTCCTTGTCTAGATGAAACCACCATTAGACAAAAAGAGCATGGACCCACCTACAGAGGGCTGGAAGACCTAGCCCCACCTAAACTCAACATGGACAATCCTCTACAACATTTGATCATCTACAATTCCAGCAAATTGCCAACTTAACCACACAGACTTTATTTGACTTTAGTCACCGATGCCATCCTGACACTCAATACCTCAACCTTGTAACCATGTATACCTTGTATCTGTTATTGTAGTTTTTGTTTAGTCTCTGTATTTTGAATAATTCAATAAAGTATAATATTAAAAAACAAACAAACAAAAAAAAAACAGCCATAGAGTCAAGCCATACAAAAGCTAGTGTACTGGACTTTCGGAGAGCTGACTCTGGCAAAATGAGAGAGTGCCTCAGAAAAGCACTAGCAAACAGGCAAGAAGAAGGGGTAAAGGATCAATGAAATCAAAACTGCCATCACAGAGGTAACAAGCCTTTGTGTGAAGCAAATATACAAATCAAAATGAAGAAAAAAAACACTATGGTTTTCAAAAGACGTAGCAGGGAAGGTAAGGAAGAAAAAGATAGCATTCAGGAAGTATGAGGAAACACAGAAGAAGCAGGACAGAGAACTGTACTGTTAAAGCAGAAGGAAGTGGGGAAGGCAGTCAGAAGAGCAAAGGCCCAAACCAAGGAAGAGATATCCAACTCAGTTAAGAAGGGAGATAACACCTTTTATAGATACATTAGGGAACAGAGAAAGACCAAGGGAGGAATAGAGAGGCTTAATAAAGTGGAGGGTGGGTGGAAAGAGGGTGACAGTGTGACAGTGAAAAAGCAGGGATACTGAATGAATACCTCTGCTCAGTATTCACAAAAGAAGAGGAGGGGAGGTACTTAAACCAATCAATAGAAGCACTCTGGATTGGGGGTTAATACCAGTCCATTCACAGAAGAAAGGGTCCTGAAAGAACTCCTAAAACTGAAGGTGGACAAAGCAATTGGGCCTGACGGGATTCACCCAAGAATTCTAAAAGAACTAAGGGGAGAACTAGTGACACCACTGAGTACCCTTTTTAAGAAATCATGGAAGGATGGTGTGGTACCTGAGGACTGGAGGAGGGCAGATGTGATTACCCTTCACAAAAGTGGGAGCAAAGCAGAGGCAGGAAACTACAGCCTTTTAGTTTGACAACAGTGGTAGGGAAATTATAGAATCACTTCTTAAAGAAAGACTTGTTGAGTATCTAGAGACCAGTGGGGCACAGGACCCAATGCAGCAAGGATTCACATCAGGAAGGTCATGTCAGACAACTCTAATAGAGTTCTTTTACTGGGTGATGAAAGTAGTAGATCAGGGAGGGGCTGTGGACATGACCTACCTAGATTTTAGCAAAGAATTTGACACAGTCCCACACAAAAGATTAATAAACATGTTAGCCAGCTTGGAAGTGTGTCCCAGGGTGGTAGCCTGGGCATAAAATTAGCTGGACAACAGGACACAGAAGGTAATAGTAAACAAAGTCTTCTCCGAAAAAATGTGGGTTACTAGTGGAGTACTGCAAGGTTCAGTACAGGGATCGGTCCTTTTTAATGTCTTCATAAGTGTCATTGCAGAGCAACTGGAAGATGACACAAAGATCTGCAACAGGGTTGATACACGAGGGGGTAGAAAGGATGAGAAGGGACTTGGCAAGACTGAAGGAATGGTCAAAAGTCAAAAGTATGGCAGCTTAGATTCAATGCAAAGAAGTGCAAAGTAATGCACCTGGAAAACAAAAAGAGTACATAATTGGGGGGGGGAGGTGGTTACTAACAACAACAAAAATGGAAAGGGACCTGAGGATAGTCATATCAGATGACCTAAAGATAGGCAAGCAGTGTGAGAAGACAGTAAGGAGGGCTGAGGGGATACTAGGATGCATAGGGAGAGGCATCACCAGTAGAAAACAGGAAGTTGTTATCCCTCTGTACAGACAGTTGGTGAGACCCCATCTTGAGTACTGTGTACAGTTCTGGACACCCCATCTCCGCAAAGACATAGACAGGATGGAGGCAGTCCAGAGGAGGGCAATTAAAATGATGCAGGAATTGCACCAGAAGCCATACGAAGTGAGGCTAAAGGAGTTTGATATGCATACCCTCAAGGAAAGGAGGGAAATGGAGGACATGATAGAAACTTTCAAGTACCTCAAGGGAATCAACAAAGTCCAAGAGGGTAGCATCTTTCAGAAAAAGAGATGTGCCAGAACAAGGGGGCACAATTTGAAGATAGAGGGGGAATGGCACAGAGGTAATATGAAGAAGTATTTTCTCATGAAGAGGGTTGAGAATACATGGAACAGCCTTCCTGAGGAGGTAGTGGAGTCAAAAATAGTGGGGGAATTCAAGACTGCATGTGACAGACCCAAGCTATTCTTATAGGGAGTAGGAAGAAGTAGTCTGTTGGTTAACTAGGATCTGCAGCTTATCAAATACATAGAAAAATGGTCAGACTGGGTGGGCCAAGTGGTCCTTATCTGCCATCAAAGTCTATGTTTCTATTTTGCTTACAGAGAAATGCCACAAGCATCAACAGGTTTTTCACCATTTGAAATGTGTTATGGTAGACAACCTAAAGGGCCACTAAATGTAATAAAAAAACATGGGAAGATCACCCCACTCAGAAAAAAAAAACAAAAAAAACTATTACATCTTATATGTGTGCCCTGAGAAAGAAACTAGCAAACTATGTTGAAATTTCCCATAGTATTCAGGAAGAGTCCCAAAATCAGCAGAAGATATATTATGACCATGGGATAAAAGAAAACGTTTTTGAGCCAGGTGAAAAGGTCTTCCTTCTGTTACCTACTACAGACAATAAACTGTTAATGAAGTGGCAAGGATCTTATAAAGTGGTTAGACACACTTGCCAGTTAACTATGAGATTTAGACCCAGATAGGAAAAATCCTATCAACATTCTGTATACCATGCTAACCTCCTGAAAAAATGTGCTGAAAAAAAACACACCAAAGGCTGCTTTGATGGTTTTACCAAAAACATCTACTGAAGATATTAATATAACTTATGACAGACTGGAACAAACTGTCTGCTAGTTTTGTAAAGGTGAATGTTTCCTTAACTTCCGAGCAAACTACCAAAATTCATAACTTGCTAAAGACATTTAACAGTACTTTTACCTCAGTGCCAGGCTGAGCAAAAGGGGTTGAGCATGTAATAATGACAGAGAATTCTTGCTGTATTAGACAGAAGACATGCAGACTACCAGAGCACCTAAGACCAGACGTGGATAAGGAAATACAACAAATGAAACAGCTGGGTATCATAGAAGCATCATGATGTGCTCCATCATCACCAGTGGTGATTGTAAATAAAAAAGAAGGGGGTGTAAGAATCTGCCTTGATTTTAGGAAACTTAGGTGTCCGAATTTGACAGTTATCCTATGCCTAGGGTAGATGATTTGGAGGACAGATTGGGAAGTGTCAAGTACATCAGTACCATCAATCTCATCAAATATTACTGCCAAATTCCCCTAGCTAAAGAATCCAGAGACAAAACTGCTTTTGCCACTCCTATTGGCTTGTATCAGTTCACCACCATGCCGTTTGGTTTACATGGCGCACCCACTACATTCCAACAGTACATGGATATCATTTTAGCTACTCAAAATAGCTACTCACACAGGTTATTGTCCTGATTACCTGGATGATGTTGTGGTATACAGTCCAAACTGAAAAAGCAACCTTGAACACCTATAAGCAGTTATCCAATATATCAAAAATGAGGTCTGACCATTAGTCCTACCAAATGTGCTTTGGGCGCGAAGAAAATAAGATATGTGGGTTATGTTTTGGGAAATGAAAAAATAAAGCCAAAGATTTCAAAGATAGAAGCTGTAGAAATATAGAAATTTAGAAACATAGACTTTGACAGCAGATAAGGACTGCTTGGCCTAACCAGTCTGCCCATTGAAGTTAATAGTCCTGTCCCTAAAACAAAGAAACATGTCAGGTCATTTTTTGGGGCTGGCTGGTTATTATCGGAGATTCATTCCCAACTTTGTCCAATTAGCTACACCCTCACTGAACTCACAAATAAATGGTACCCAAATAAAATGAGGCTAAAAATAGGTATAATTGTCTAGTCCTCCATTCCTGGTTAACAAAAACTAAATAAATAAATGTTAAATGGTCGTCAGAGTGTGATGAGGCTTTTTGGGCCATTGAGGTTGTATTCTGTTCAGCCCCTGTTTTAAGAAGCCCAGAATTTGAGAAACAATTTTTGTCATAGACAGATGAATCAGTTGTAGGCCTAGATGCAGTCTTGAGTCAGAATTTAGATGGGAAGGAACATCCAGTTCTGTATATTAGTAGGAAAATGCATGACTGAGAGAAAAGGTACTCTCTCATTGAAAAGGAATACCTTGAGGCAAAGTGGGTCATGGAGTCCCTTAAGTTTTATTTGCTATAGGCTGACTTTGTACTTATAACCAATCATAATCCTCTCAGTTGGCTTAACCAAATGTTGGATAAAAATTCCAGAATCATAAGGTGATACCTGGAACTACAGCCATTTAAATTCAAAGTGATGCACAAATATGGAAAACAGAATCTCGGTGCTGATTTTCTGTCAAGGTATGGATCAGGAATTGAGAATTCTGAAGGTTAAAGAAATGTGTGTATTTAAATGTAAGTGCTGTACTGGTCATTATGGAAAAAGGGATACTGCATATGTGCAGAACTGTAAAGGTCGTAAGGTAATGTCTGAAGAGAACTAAAAGAAAGTTTTGGAAACCGTTGTTTTTTTAAGTGGTTCCCTCATATAGAGGGGGGTATGTGACAGGGTTGAATAAGACCCTTTCCCATTTGCTATGTAGAAAGAGTTAACAGCAAGGATCTGTTCTATCCTCTCTTTCTGCCTCTTGTTAGTCTGACTGCACAATCAAATTTTCTTGTGAGACCTGGGATCTGATTCCTCTGACAGTCTCATGATCCCCCCACTATCTTCCTGCCTTCACTTGCTGTTTCTATTTTTTTCTCCCTTCTTGCATATCAGTGGTTTTGAAAATATCCGTGAAACTGTTTATGTGAAACTGAGATCCAATGATTTGAAAATGTGCATAAATATATTGTTGAAATGGATATCATAACCTATTTGGAACTTAAGTGATTAACCTTGAGATGCAGGTTGACCTGCACAAACTCTTTTGCAGAGTTGTCAACACGAGATTATTTCTGGGATGCCATTTCTGTTTTGTTGTACCTGCAAGGAAAGAAATCTACAATGTTCTGATACATTTTTGTGAGAAACAGGATGTCTGTTAATGAGCTCAGGATTCTGAAATTAATTGCCAGGCAAAGACTTCTTATAAAAAAGCAACAATGTGTGTTTGAGTGAGAGAGAGAGGAAGACAGAGAAACAGAGAAAGATTGAGATCTAGATTTAGAGATACCCTCAGATGAAGGTCTTTGTTTGTAGTGCCTCTGTAAAGTGCTATCCTGAACACTTTTATTTTTTTTTTATTTTACTGATATTGGTAATAATAAAATGCTACGTTTATATTTCATAACTGCTGCTGGTTTTCTAACGCTTCTTGACTTTTGCCTCAAGGATAGTGAGTACTGGCCAGTTTTACTACCAAATTGTTAAGAAACACTTCTTAAAAAAATGCTGATGAGTACAGATACTCATTCCACACTTGTTAATGCTTTAGAGGTGCTTCAACTGAGATATGTTTTTTCCAAGCTTGAAGCACATTTACTAATCAAAATTATGTTTTTCTCACCTAACATCAAAAATGGCAAGTACATTACTCTTGAAAACCAAAGTTATCTGTAGCACTAAGTCCAGAGTATGGCATCTGAAATTCAAGCCACAGAAGTGCAAAGTCATGCTTCTAGGAGCAAGGGACATGAGAACATAATACAGTATGGGGGATGGAACAGACAGTATAGGAAGGGGGTCTAGGATCCATAATATCTGATAGCCTAAAAACATCAGTGTAGTTTATTAAGTTAATGAGTAAGGACAACAATATACTGGGATTTATAGGCAAGGGGATCAGCATCAGGTGCAAGAGTGGGACCATGTTTGGAGTATTTCATGCAGTGCTATAATCAATAACTAAAGAAGATTAGGGATAGGGCTGAACCAGATTAGAGTAGGGTCAACAAGATGGTTCAGGGGCCATAGAGTAGGTCATACATAAAAACAATGGTGGACCTTTATTTACTGTCATTGAACACCATGGGAAGGAGGGGAGACATGATAGGAACTAATAGGTTTCTACTGGAAATAATGTGACCAATAGTAAAAAGTCCATCTTAAGTACAAACATGAATACAAGAGGAAAAACAAGAACTTGGTAGGGGTCAGATTTGAGAAAGGGTATCGGGAAGGTGGGGAATGTCAGTGAGAAGGGGAGGGAAGGGTGTGGCAGCTGCATGCTGAGGGGCTAGCTGCACAATTGAGCAGACTCGATAGACCATATGGCCTGTTTCTGCTGGCAATTCATATGTTCGTATGTTTACAGAAAGGATGGTGGGCAAGTGGAACAGATTTCCCAATGGGGGGTCTCTTCAAAGACAGCAACAAACCTACTATAGGTTGGATGGGTTCATGAGCTTGCTCTGGTACATGGAGGGAGGCAAAAGTGTGGTGGTGGGGCAAGTGATTTCTGGAGACTCCGACTCATGGGTTTAGGTAATGTAAGGACTAACAATGCAGAGAAAACAAGCCAAGAGTTAATCTTAATACAGCAATTTTATTATGCTTAAAGGGGCACTGGCAACCCTTTTTGTATCATATTTATTATTGCTAAAGCCCCACATTTTATAATTTCTTACCTTCTTTAAAACTCAGTGAAGTTGTTGGCTGTATATCCAACCTTGTTTTGCCTCAGATTTGTGATCTGCTTTTATTGCATACATCCTGACCATTAAAAACATCCCAAACAGTCCAGCCACTCGTGAGAAAAAAGTCTGATTTCCTCTCACAGCATCACAAGTGGCTAGATTGTGTTAGTGGTGTTCTCAGACCCAGGAAAGGTGCAGTGGGAGTTGACCAAAGAATATAAATAAACAAGTTTTTGAGTGGTAACACCAATATGGTGGGCATTCTGTTTTTCACTTTTAAGAAGAAAAAAGGAATTAGACTCAAACTACCAGCTACATCAGCAATCTCTACAAAACATGAGCAATTATAGAATGTATTTTTTGTTTATCTAGGGACAATTTGAGGCCTAAAGGGATTGGCAGTGTCCATTTAAGCCAATCACCTTGATGTTTAAATATTGTATAGCGTATTCATGGGACTGTCCTGTTCATATTTGTAAAACTGACATTCAAATCAGTCCCTTATAGAAATAATTATATAGGTTTTCATGCTGCAGACAGAAAACCACCCACGTGATATGCGTGCTGCAAGCGTGATTTGAATGTTAAATTGGAACCAATTGCATGCATGTGGCATGAGTTCAGAAAGCAAGTGTGAAAATTATGCTTTTTCTGTTAAATTGGAACAAACTGCATGCATATGGCATGCTTGCAAAAAACAAGAGGTCACTGATAACTGCACACATAAAAGTTAAGTGACTTGCTCTGGATCATGCAGTATACAAGTGGGGGTTGAAGAGATTCAAATCCAGGTCTTCAGGTCTCCAAGTCTGTAGTTCAGTGCGTTTAACTACTAAGTTATACTGACTGCACCTGAGTTGCCTGTATTTCAATACAAATCTGCATACATCTGCATGCATGTGGCATGCTTATAGACACTGTTATACTTTTAGTTTTCTTGCCCCCCCATCTCAGCTGCACAGCTGAACTGTAGCACACTTTCCAATGGAAACACATGTGGTTCTTCCCACCCCTAATACACACACACCCACAAAACTACTTAATTACTTCTGTCTGGCCAGTACTCCTACTATTTTCTCTCCATAATTTTGAATGCTTCCACGCAAACAGACTTTAAGGGTCAAACACAAAAGTAGTAATAACTCGATACCCACTCACATGGCCAGTCCCTCACATGCATACACACTGTAGCAGGTGCAGCCCTCCTGCTACAGACAACCCAACAAGTATAGATGTAATTCAAGCATCTCTTATCTGAGTACTAGGGAGCCAGAGGCAGGAGTCTTTAAGAGATGATGTCCATGGGTCAGATTGCTGGGGCATATGGCCTTGAAATGAATGGGGTTATTTTTTATTAGTAGTTTATATATTATGATGGTGAGTTGGAGAATAATGAGGGCCACTGTTCTACTAACAAGACCCTTGTTAGTGGAGTGGTGGCCTTCATTAATCTCCAACTTTCCATCAATAATGTATAGAATAGTAAGAAAAAATACCCTCATTCACTTCAATGATGCATGCCCCTGCAGTATCCCTTGCTCTGTTATAATGTGCCTGAACATGGGATGTGAAAGTCAGCTTCACCGGGGCATAAGCCTGACTATAGTGAGGCTCCACTATTCTGTGCATAAAATACCACTCAACTGTCCCTGAATGCAAGGGACAGCCCTCATTTTAACCCTGAAAACTGCTCTGCTCCTCATCCATCCCTCATGGAAAACATATTGCTCACACAGAGGATGTCCTGTAAATTTAGACTTTATAGTGGGGCACCATTTCAGATTTCAGCAGGGGGGAGCCAACAACCAGTGGAGGCCAGGTGCTACAGTAGTTAGCCCCAAAATTGCAAGCTCTAGAACATCTGGAATGTCTCTAAAAGGTAATACATATTTGTTGTGACTGAAAAGTGTCAAGCAAATCAGGAAAAATTAAAATGTATAAGATTTATCTGTCTACACCCCGGAGCAGTGCATCAGATTTGGGCTGAACCCCCCTCCCCCCACCCAGTTACTAACCAATTTTTTTTCCTGGCTGAAGTTCTGAACCCCCAAAAAAAGCTTTGCCCTGATTTCTCCTCCCTACTCCATTCTATTCAATACCCATCCCATATGGGTCGTGAAGCCACCCAAAGCTGCAGAAACAAGAAAAACACATCAATATTTCAGTCCTTCCTCATTCCCCAATCCCCCTGTAAAAATAATTATTTACTTTAACTTGCCCGGCCATCTGGTCAAATCTGTGACCTAGCCCCGAGTGCCACCAGCCCAGTTTTCAGTCCGCTACTCCTCAGTCCTTCTGCCAGAATTTGGATTCTAGAACTGACCACCCCAGGTCCCCAACGTGGTCCTCAACCAAGTCACCTCATCAACTGAACCCACTCAACCTGTGTTGCTTGCTTCTTTCTTGGCTGTGTGATCTTTGAAGGCCACCAACACCATAGTCACTGCTGCTGCTGGGCCTAGCTTGCTGCCACAGGGGGTCTGTGCTGTTTCTCTTTTTGCAAGGTGAGCCTAGTAGAGTAAGTAGGTAGCCTAGTCCCAAGTTAGTTTCTAGCTCACCCTCTGCCCCTTCAGCCACCAGGGGAGATGGAGATTCACTAAGAGAAGACCAACAAAAATATGCTACCACAACACTGCTTTTGAGAGTTCAATGCTCAACGACTCCTCCAAGCTGTAATTTGCAGTCTGTCTACTCTGTGGCAGGAAAGGCAGCATCGCACTTGTGTGACTCTTGTGCTCTTGCCTGGCTGGAGCTGCTCCACATCACATGTGATGGCTCCACCACTAATAAGTGGAGAGAGTGAACAACACAATACAGAGACAGTTGAGTCTGGAGTGCACCTGCATCATGAGCGCACACAGGCCAGGGGGTCCACTTACTGTACAAAAGATTAGATCCAAATTTAATGCCATTATTGTCACATCATAAGAACAACCTAGGCACAAATGTGGGGGGGGGGGCTGCCCACCTCTGCCCTACCTAAATGGCATCCTGCTTTATGGTAGAAATGTATTCACAGGTGCCAATATCAGTACAGGGAAATACAATGGTGTCCACTGTGTTCTGAGGTACTTTATCTCCATGTTTCAGGATGTGTTCTGATCATTGTGATGGTTAGTGTCCCTCATTGTCCCTCATTTTGAGTGTCCACGTCCCTTATTTCAGTGACAAAATGTGATGTATGGTGCATGCCTCCAAGGACCCTACTCAGCACAAAGAGTGCTGAGCATGTCCATAGTGTATATGCTCCATATAGAATGACAAAGAGAAAGTAAATGAGCTGAAACAGTCATGGAGAAACACAGTTGTAGCACTAAATATGCATAAGGGGATTTGCATGGGCCAAAACAAAAAGGTCATGGCTCACAACTCAGAGGCCCCTCTTGGCACATCTGGAATGGGGGATGTTGGCTGACTATATCCTAGGCATTTAATGCAGTAAGCAAACAATACTTTACAAATTAATGAAAATTTAATAATAAAAATCAAAAGCCATTAAACAACTTTCAAAAGGATCAGAATGAATGAGTTTACCTAATTTTAATGGGAACTCAATGAAAAATGTATTTTAATGGTTCTACTTGTTAGCTGTAGTATGAGAAATAGAAACTGATGTGTTTTTTAGATGAAATTTGCACCTGCTTAGTTTCTGCACACGTGGCAAGTGTGCAGCATGTGAACCTGATGTGATTTTTATGTTTGCTTGCACGCATGTGCAAGAAACATAGTGCCACCATATGAGTTTTTGTAAGTGTGGCACCTCTGCTTGCAATGCCCTGAGCATTTCTGCAGATGTGGCCGCACTGCTGCAATGAATGTCCCAGCTGTCTATGACAGCAGTTCAAATGCAGTGCCATACAGCTATAAGCAAATGACTGCTACAATCAGTGGTGATAATGTGTAGGCAATTTGCATACTGCTGTACTGTCAGCAGTATGCAAAGTGCCTACTGCCTACATGTCACCACCGCTGACTGTAGCGATCGTTGTATACGTGCATCCCCCCATTTGTTGTGAGCCAAGGGGGTGCCCAATCCCTCTTAGCTCATGCACACAGCCCCAAGCACACTATATGTCTGATGGGGGTGTCCAATCCCTGTCTGCTCCAGTGCCCCCCCAATAAAAAACAAACTTCCTGGTGCCACGCTGAGGGCCCACCACAGTGTGGCAAAGTCCAGCATCCTCATGTGTTCCCCCTCCACACTATATTGCCAACAGGGATGCCCAATCCTCCATTGGTCCCATTGCCCCCTGCAGACTTCCAGGTGCCTTGCTGCGAGACCACCCCAGTGTGGAAAAAGTCACATGTCATCTTTGTAAAATAAGAATCTGTAACAAAAGAAAATGGTCCCTCGTTGACTATCACGCCCCCTTCCCCAACCCACATCCACCCTCTGCGTACCCCACCTCCCCACACCCCTCCAACCCCATATTTAGCTCTGGAGGCTGGATCGATGATCTTCGGTGGAGCAGGAACACATCTGCACTCTTCAAAGCCAACTGCAAACTGAAGAAATGCTGGTAAGCTGTATAATGGCATAAATAGGTTTTTTTTTTTCAACTTTGGTGCATATCTTGGTCATTTCATTTGAATTTTTCCACCAAATTTTCAACATGGGGTTCTTGGGACCCCACCTCATGAATTCTGTGACTATCATTTGGTTATTTAGTCCTGAAAGGTGATTTTGTGGTCACTGCGTGAAATCACCTTTCGGGATCGAGTAATGAAATGACAGTGTCACTGTTCATGAGGTGGACTCTCAAAAGGCTATATTGCAAATTTGGTGAAAAATGACTGTGTTGAGAGCGTGTGTTGCGCAGTTTCCACGCACACTTGCAAATTCATGAATTTGTAATATTTGCACTCCAGATTTTCAACATTGCAATTTTTTCACACCTCCTCATGAACAGTACAGCTGTCATTTTTCACATCCTGGCCAAAACGTGTTTTCACAGTTCCGGCACAGAATAGAGTGGCCAATGTGGGAAATCAGTGTTCAGGACAGATGAAGAAAATGACAGTGACACTGTTCATGAGCAGAGGTGCTAAAATGCCTATGTTGAAAATTTGGTCATAAAAGTCCATAAAATGACTGTGTTACGAGCGTGCATAGTGCAGTTTCTATGCACCTTCGTAACTTCACAAATTTGTAATATTTTCACTCCAGATTTTCAACATTGGCATTTTTCAACACATCCTTATGAACAGTATAGCTGTCATTTTTCACATCCTGGCCAAAATGTGTTTTCACACTTCCAGCGCAGAATAGTGCAGTCGCTGTGGGAAATCAGTGTTCAGGACAGATTAAGAAAATCACAGTAACACTGTTCATGAGAGGAGGTCCCAAAATGCCTACATTGAAAATCTGGTGCAAAAAATCCATCAAATAATTGCATTTATGGGTGTGTGTTGCGCTGTTTCTATGCACGCTTGTGACTTGACCAGTTTTTATATATTTTCATTCCATATTTTCAACATTACCATTTTTTACACCTCCTCATGAATATTACAGCTGTCATTTTTCACATCATGTTCAAAATGTGTTTTTGCACCTGTAGCTCCAAATGTCGCAATCACTGTGCAAAATCACCTTTGGGCTAACAAACTGACAGAGTCACTGTTCATGCAGTGGTGTCACAAAAAGCCCATGTTGAAAAATACCAAGAAATGCCCAGGGCCTTAGGGTTTCCGACCATAATGCCATATCCTGTAGGGTCTGTCAGGTGTCCACCCTACCCTATAGGGACTGACAGGCATTAGGGGTATGACTTGGGATTGTCGACAGTAATGCTCATGCCTTTCCACCCCCACACCCACCCTGCAGCCAGTGACAGGCAACGAGGTGCACCTTGGACTCTTTGGCCCTAGAATTCACACCATTCTCCTATACTGCACCCACTTCAGTGTATTTTCTTATGGAATGAGGTGAATGTAAAGCCTGAACACCTCAAGGCACACCTCGACACTTGTCACTGTCTGCAGGGTAGGGTGAGGTGAACTGTTGTGACCGTTATGGGTGACGACCCAAAGGCACACCCCAATGCCTGTCCATCTCTGCAGGGTGGGGTGGAGTGGGCGTCAATTCAATACTTCACTGCTATTCCTATACTACATCTCTCTAACTCCTGCACTTCCCCTGCTAATGCCAGCAAGCAAACATTCGGCATTGACAAATACTTGTTAAATGATGTTCACACCAGCTTAACTGCTGCACTCATGTCAAGCATGCAACATGCAAACCTGGTGTGATTTTTAGAAGATGCTTTCACCAGCACCTGTTTACCTACTGCACACATGTCAAGCTTGCAGCATGCAAACCTGATTCGTATTTTAGACCTGGTTCGCTTAGGTTCACTTTGTGAATGCGAACCGCATGCAAACATTGCACAATTAAGCATGTGGCATGCATTCTGCATGTACACAGCACACTTATATTTCTGTAAGGGGTGTTGTTTGAAATCCATAACTGCCTTGCTGCAAAAGGTTTAGCTTCCCTTTGATTGTTTGCCATGCTTTGCTTATTATTTCTGTATGGGTCCTGTTTGGGTCCTTCAAAGCTCCCGGGTAACTGATGTCAATCTGTTCAGACTAACCGTTTCAGAACATAAATCAGTCTTTTTACAAGAAATAAACTACTTCCTGCAGCCAGGTTGTCCAACTCAGCTGATAGCTTTGGGTTTTGCTTCACTGTGGTATTCAGCCCAACCGATGTCATTGGGTTCTGAAACCATTACATTTGGGAGGCAGTATAGTGCAGTAGGTTAAGACTCTGAGCTGCAGATCTGGAGACCTGAGTTTGAATCCCACAGCTGCCTAGATGTATACTATGTGATCCTGAGCAAGTCACTTAACTTCCTTGTGCTACCAGGTTGCATCTGGAAACAAGCTTCAGCTTAGTGTGCTACTCCTGGTTAAACAAAGTTCTCTTACCCTTAAGTAATTTAAAAAATGAATATTAGGCAGCAAAAAGGCATTATTAATATAATCATATAAATATGTAAAACAAAGACTAGTTCAAAACACACACAGAAACAATATACGGGGTAATTAAGCAGACTTCAGACATGCCCAAATCAATAATTATAAGAAAAATATGTAAACATCAGGGTTTCTGTGCCATTTAGATATAAATGCAATGGTGTCTGAATATTACATTTTAAAATCTGTTTCTGTATCTTGGAAAATCCTGGGAATTAAAGAAATAAAATGTTAATATATACTATCTGTGTACTTTTGGTTTTGTTTTAATTAGTTGTTTTCTTTTAATAATATTCCATTACTGCACTTTGTATCTTTACTTATATTATACAGTATATCCAACTGTCATGGAATCCCCTTCCAAAATAAAAGTGCATGGTAGGCTGGGAATGCATTTGAACCACACATTAATTAAAGAGCCAAACATGAAATCAGTTTTAAAGGACTGATTAATGTAAATGTGTGTGTCAAATGTATTTGTACCGTACTATACATCATGTTGTGATGTACAAATCACGCTATGGCACAGCGTCATGCTGAATAAAATATGGTGTTCCTGATTCTGGTTACTTATCCCTGATTTTTGTCCAAGCAGTTTGAGATGTATGTGCTAACTTGGTGGTTGCCATCACATAAGGCATGGGGTTTGGCAAATCAGGATGCTAGATTTCCCCTACCAGTTTTATAAAGCATGATATCAAACACAAAAAATGCAGCAATATATAACACAAATGTCAAATGATGTATAAAAATGATTTGCTTGTTAGTATCCAGATTATTCTCTGGCTAGTAAGAGAACTGACAACACTTAATTCCAGGAAAAATATCTATAAGTATGAAATACTATTGTTTTCTTTGCTTCCTATTTATTTTTTTACTTTTTTTCTATAGCTTGTTCATACTACATTGTTTTCTTGTAATTCCCTTTGTTACTCTTTTGTGGTACTGAAATCAATTAATTATGTAAGCAATTACCCATATCAGGGTGTGTGGTTATTGGGGATTAATCAACACCCCGGGTACATTGAGAGTCACAAAGCCGCAGGCTGAGTCCCCACACAGCATACAGGGTGTTGATAAATCCACAATAACCACACATCCTGGAGTGGGTCACTGTGCTTTTAAGATGGGATTAGTATAGTGTTATCAAATGACAGGGAAGTTATATAAAATTATGAAAATGTAGCGACTTTATGAAGTATCCTTCCCCCACATATAGTAGTCTCACTGTTTCAATGCCGCTGAGATGTATTGCATTGGGTCGCTGACTGCTGCTAAACATTAATGCAGGGCAAGCAAGTAAACATTTTTCCCAGGACTGCAGTCACATGATCTGCCCAATTGTATGTTACTAGCGCTAAAAATTAAGAAACGGCAACTCACCCACTGTCAGAACTGCAAAAATGTTTTTCAGACTAACACCAGCAATACAACATGCATCTTAAGCCATTCCAATGTTTAACACACAAGGTTGACAGGTCACTTAGAGAGCCTTTGAAATACTGGTACCTCCCTTGTTGTCTGCAAATTGTTCATGCAGGTTGTTGTTCATCAGGGATATGGACAACGTCATGGGATGCAAGCTAACCAAAGTATCAAATAATAATTAGAGGAACATGTGTTCTGTGCTCCGTCAGCCCCACTTGTCTGGTTCCTGCTGTCTCTCCTTGCTGTGCTTCTCTCTCTCTCCATCACAGCACATGGTTAAGCACAGACAGTGAGAGGACTGTGGTGAGCTGCTAGGTCTCTCTCTCTCTCTCTCTCTCTCTCCTCTCTCTCTCTCTCTCTCTCTCTCTCCCACATTATGTTGTTAGTAACTTTCATTTACAGAGTGTCGGTCTGTCTACTGTGTTGTATCCCACCTCTCAGTGTCTCTCCCTGTTGCACTTCTCTCCCTTTCGCTGTCTCTCTCCCCACCACACATGGTTAAGCAAAGAGAGCATCACAATATACAGAGAGTGAGAGGACTGCACTGTCCAAAACATAGACAGCATCACTGACAGGAGACATGGCAAAGGGAATATGGGTAGCGGATATCACTAGGAGGTGCGGGGAAACACCTCACAGACCACTGTCTGCCATCAGAAGAAGTGGGGGACAGAACGCCGACTAAGGGGCACAGCAGCAACAAATGCTGCAGTTGGGGATGGCAAGGGAAGCAAAAGTATGGAACTCTTGGACTGCACAACTACGGAGAGAAATGACACTGCAACAGTAACTGATCGCATAACTACTGTGGAATATTGAGTTCTAACAGTACCAATCACTGCATGGCCATGAGGGATCTTGCCATTGAGACACCCACTGACCCTCTATCTCTGATGCTCTCTTGGACAGAGAATAGCGCATAGGCTGTAAGAAGTACTGCTAACCCATGTATTCTAATGGCTGCCTGTTGAAACTCATTTTCCCACACAAAACGAGTGCAGGTCTGCCAGGGATTTGTCTATTCTGCCCCTTGACAACTAGGTGTGTGTATATTGGGGATTAATCGACAATCACCTGATGCTGAGGTGCCAATCAGATGATTGTATTTCACTACCCCATGTTATAAATTGATATACTCAATAAAAAGAAATAAATATGAGAAAAAGGTTACTCAGTTGACTATACCACAACTGGAAAAGCTACACAGCAAGACACAGCATGTCTTATTTCTACATTGACAATCACAATACCCTCAATTGAGATTACAAATAATTACAGACAATTCTGGCATAAATAGGCCACTGAGAAACATTATGAAACAGTAACTAATCCTCATGAATGTCCTCTGTGAACAGTATTCTTACTTAAATATATGAAACTTATGTTTATTAACTCTTTGCAGTGCTTCTATACAGGGGATATTTCATTTGTGCACATTTGTAGCTGTTTGTATTACTCTTAATTTCAGAAATTAAAGGGACACTGTCAATCCAGAAACCCCTGCCCTGCCTGTCTTGGGGCCATGTTTGCCCCTGTGGTTCACTCCCACCCTCTGAGATCTTCTGACTCTCCACTGTTCTCAGTCCCGCACTGCTCAACAAAAATGGAGGAGCAAGCATGCGCTCCCTTCACCCCCAAATTCTGGAACTCCCTTCCTCCCAGTTTGAAGTGCTCCTTATCTCACTCCTCCTTCAAGACTGCACTTTTTTAACCATCTTTATGCACTTGATATCTGTAACTGTACCTAACCTTGATTGGCCCTCTATTCCTGCTCTTTCTTGCCTAGAAACATTGGTTTTCAGAACTTCTAGTGTGCTACCTGGCCTGTCTTCACCTGTACTTTTCATTCCTGTGAGGATGGTTTTCTGCTGTATGTATCATTACCTGTCTTCACTTGTCCTTTTCATCCCTATGAGGATGGCTTCTGCTGTATGTATTATTACCCATCCCTTCGTGGGTATTTGTTGTATGTGTTCAGGGACCGTAGGTATCCTACCTGAGTTTTGTTTGTATTTTGTACTGTCCTGGGCTGTGCTTGAAAATAGGCAGGGATATTTGACTAATGCACCCACCAAAAGCTAATAAATAAATAAATAAACCATTTTCACATCGTATAATTTCTAGTTGAAAACCCACATTTTATGATTGATTACCTTCTCTAAAATTCATTGATGTTGTTGGTGGTTTTGTCTGCTTCATTTCTTAGTAGAACTGAAATGAATGTTATCTAAGCAATACACCATGACAGAGTGTGGGTTATGGTGGGATTTACCACGGCTGGCATAGTTTGACCACAAGGCCACAGGCTGAGTTGTCAAATCTACATCAGCTATGATAAATCCCACCATAACCCACACCCTGGAGTGGTGTACTGCGATTATACCCTCACAAGAGATTAATTTATTTAAAAAGAAAGTTTTTATTTATAGTTCAATTAATAATTATTTTTATTTTTTATGTAAATATACATACACCACATAAAATAGTCCAGGCAGTTAAGGTTGTTGAGCACAAATTTTATTTATTTATTTAAACTCATCAAGTTTTCAAATATATTGCTTCTAATGTTTTTGAGGAAAGCTTCTCATTACATGAGGAACAATCACATTTACCAGTACTGTGTTTAATTAAATCATTCACAGTTTACAGAAAATAAGTGCATTGAAAAATCGCTAAAAACATATTTATTATTTTAATTTACTTTGTTTTTTACTTGTTTCTTGAAGCTGACTTCTTTGTGTGCTTTGTGGAACTGTATCTTTAAGATGTTTATCTTCGATGTTACTAGTCGGTCTGAAGTCTGGGGGAAGGGTGGAAGACGTCTGTGTCTGAGTAGATCACCTGATGATAAAAAAAAAATTGCTATGATTTTTTTTCTACTCTGAATTCACCACATTCTATAATTATTTATTGTTTTCTACCTTACCCCGTTACTTTGTGTGGAAATTCATGGTGCCATACTTGATCAGGTTGCAGACAGATGCCACGGGTGGGCAGGTCAGGATGCTTGCTGGGATGCAGTAGTCACGTTGTGCTTGCAGCGCCATTTCTGGAGCTTAGAAAAATGCAGTAGTCAGATGGCTGCTCTCCGTGCATGTAGGCTGCTCAGTTTTGGTAACTCTGCCTCTTTGCAGATACGAGGCAGCATTCCTCCTAAGTAATATACACCCATTACTTTGTGCGTGTACCAGATGTCCATGTTGTGTAGTATGTACTGGGAGAATCTTTTGGGGTGGAGGAATAAAGCTGGAGGGTTGGGGGCAGCTTAGAAATGTATTTAGTGAAACTTTTTACTGGGCAAAGAGGATCATTGGGTTGCTCAAACATGCAACCTCTGCTGTGCTGTCTGGTTGGGTGACTGATCTCTTTGTGGTTTTTGGTCTGTTCGTTGAAGAATTTAGTTAAGTACTGTTGACCATTTTCAGATACTTTTATGGCAAAGAAGTTAACTTTCAGCTGTCTAACACCCTCATTTCCTCTTCGTGCAAAGTGTAGCTGGATATCTAGCCACACCTTGTGCACTAGTCCAACAGCTGTTGTTGGTGAAACTGCTTTGGAATTCCTGATTCTTGTTAGCTCATTCACTGTCAGTGGCTCATGGTGCTCTGCCCTATCTTTGCCTTCTTTTCTGTAGTGTTTTACAACTGTCTTAAAAATGTTATTACTGGTGGCAAACTCGGTGTCATTCATTATGTTGAATGATCTATTTAGTGGGGGGTCATTTAAATGTCTGTTTAGGCCTGCTCATAGGCTGACAAAACTACTGAGGACATATTCATTGATATCACCATTTCTTACTGTGCTGTAATATTTCCTCAGTATGTTGTTTAACTCCGATGCAGTGATCGAGGCTGCATTTATGGAAATCTCCTTTTGACTACACCAATCTTTGAATACATTTGTGGCCCATCAAGTCTGTTTTTGAGTCGCTATTTCATGATACTGCAGTTCTAGCCTTTCCATTTCCTGATCGGTTATCTCCTGGTGACGCTTGTGTTTTCTTTTTACAGTGATGGATGGGCCCACAGTTTGGGTGATGGCAGCGGGAATTGAGTGTCACATTGCCAGGACTGGTGACAGGATGACTGGGAGGACCACTGATGGCATGTTGGCAGTTGGGGACTCTGGAGCAACAGCAGAACTACTGGGGCCCTCAGGTAAGATTTCTTCAACAATTGGTACACTTGTGTGATCGGATGACTAGAGTGAATTAAATATTTAGTCAAGTTCACTCGAGTCTATTAATTCATACCTGGACTCCATTTATGTTTTACTTATGTGTGTCTTGACTTCGGGTGGCAGTAAGAAAGATGGCGGCCCTTTGGTATCGAAATTTGAATTGGAGTGATTTGCTTGGGGGGGCTCACGCAACAAAATGCTTGGCACCTCTTTCATTGATGATTGCAGGATTTACACCTGCTCAGAGGTGCCAAGCAGCCAATGACAGTGCTGCTTTTTACTGTACATTTTACATCCAGGGTATAATAATGTATTTATACCCAACCTTGTTTTGTTTCAAATCTTTGATCTACTCTTATTGCGTACTTCTTGAACATTAGAGACACCCCCAAAAAGAACAGCCACACATGATGAAAAGTCTCTTCTGCTCTCACTGCATCTTTAGTGTCTAGGCAGTATTGGAGGTATTCCCAAGTCCAGGAAAGATACTATGGTAGTTGAATAATGGATATAAACAAATACGTTTTTGTGTGATAACACCAGTATGGTGGGCAGTCAGTTTTTCATTTTTAAAAACAGAAAAGGAATCTGAATCAAACTGCCAGCTGCATCAGCAATGTGTACAGAAAGTGAGCAATCACAGAATGTGTTTTTTAAACTAGAGGCAATTTAAGGCCTAGGGGTTGACAGTGCCCCTTTAAATCATACCTCCTAATGATCCATTTTAATTGCATTGAAGTATAAACTGTGTTTGTATTCTTTATTTATGGACAACATTTGTGTACAGTTCTCTTCATGGAAACAGGAATTTGGAGTTTTACTGTAACTATGACACTGCATGGAATCTGAAGTTGAATTGTAACTATAGTATGTCACTGCATGAGTTCAAAACTCTGATCAGGAGCTGAGACTTATCAAAGCAGTGTTCGTTGTACGAGGAGACTTGGTGGAAGCCTGCACCAGCTACAAAGCACAGTATAACTGTGTGTACATTTAGAATACTATATGTACTAACAGAGTACTCAAAGTTCCTTTTCCTTTCAGTGAACAGCAGGTAAACAAGCAAAAAGTATCCCAATCCAGAGTTGATATAATCATCAGTAAAACATAGCTTTTATTCCGTCAGTTTAAAGTTCAGTCAACATTCACATAAAATGACCATAAAATGCAGATCCCCAAACTCCACAGCACTCAGCACCTGTTTCTAATGCATTTCACTCTAAATGACAGCTTTATCAAAGGGTAACCAATGTCCCCATTGGTATTACTTTTAAATTACAGCATTAAAGAAACAGTGACATAATTTATAAATACATGCAGTGAGTTCCATACTCAGTAAATATTGGTGCATACAACATATAAATATCTGAATACCTCCAACTATCACCCTCATTAAACAGATATCCACAGATTAAGTAAATAAGAAAAATATATTGACAATATGTACAGCCAAGATAATTTAAAAACACTGCTACAGAAGGATCAGAGATAGGTGAGAATTCATTTCACAGTTGTGTGTAGCACAGTTAGCACTGTGATCTCCCAAGGCATCGGGTCAGTCACTAAATTTCACACCTAAAAAAGAAAACCCAAAAAGATGTCATGAATAAGAAGTATATGTAAGTTAGTAACTGGTACCATATATAGCATAATACAGTAACTGAAATGGGGGGGGGGGGTTGAACAGATACTAGAAGTGAATCCCATAATGGTTTATTTTTTCATTAAGAATAACTTGATTTCTATTTTAGCAAGACCTATTTTCTCCATTACTTTTAATGAGAAAATCCAGTGTTTTTTTCTTTTTAACAATAAATTGTCATAGTGTCCCCCTCTCTTTATAAGCATCATTTTCTCAATACCAGTGGACACGAAAGAGTGGGTATTACCATCACTTGATTTGATAACATGATTTGCCACGGCATTTCTGACATCCCCTCTCTCTGATGCCCTAAGGTGTTCACCTATCCTGCTCTTAAAACTGTGTTTTGTTTTTCATACATAATAACTACTGCAGTTATACTCAGCTAGGTAGATCACACCTGGGGTTAAGTATGTGATAAAACCCCTCACTGGGGCTTCATGTCCAGTGGCTGGATTCAAGAAATGGTCAGTATTCTTAACAACTGCGCACTACTTGCAGTTACCACATTTGCGGCAACAACTTTTTATGTTTGTTTGTGCACATGCACAAGAAACATATTGCGACAGCTTGCTGTAGTAGTGAGTTGTGGAGGGGCGGCAGTGTTGTGGTGAATGCCAGCAGTCCATTTTGGGGCTGGTCTCTGTGGTGACAATAGAGGAGCAGGCTGTCAATGACAGCAGTTTTGTAGCATGCCACCAACTTAAAAAAAACTCACCGCTGCAATCAGGGAGCACCCCATCATTAACGATCAGCTGTTTTTGCTTCTGGGGCGGTCCCTGATTGCAGCAGCGAATTACTGCTCGCCTTGTCTGGTGTCCCATTTCAATAAACATGGCAGCGGCTTTCACCATCCACCTCTCACAGACCCCATGAAAGCCGACGGGGGTGCGCAATCCCCTTGTCAGCATGCCCCCTCCCCAGTTCATTTGCAAATGTGGTAGCCCAATCTCCATCGGCAAAATGTCCCCACAGTTGTTTTACATTTTTACATGGCAGCGGCTATTGCCATCCACCTGTCCAGGCCCCATGGAAGTCGATGGGGGTGCCCAATCCCCCTGTCAGCATGCCCCTCCCAAGTTCATTTTGCCAATGGGGGAGCCCATTCCCCATTGGCATAGTGCCCCTCCCATGTGTTGTGTGCTGAGGGGGGGTGCCCAATCCTTCTCAGCTCATGCGACTCCCAACACTCTGTATGTGCCAACGGGGTGCACAATCCCGTCAGCTACAGCCCCCCCTGACAAACACTCAGGTGGCATGTTGGGAGCCCACCACAGCATACCAAGCCACTTGTAAAAAAAGAAAACCTCCCCACATTGATTTTTTTTTAATTACATGTAAAAGAAAAAACATCCCTTGTTGTGTCCGCTGTCCCCTCTGCCAATGTGCACCCAACCTCTGTGCACACCACCTCCCCACACCCCCCTCATCCCATACTTACCTCTGGAGCCTGGCGTGATGATCTTCGGTGGACTGGGAACAAGTCTGCACTCTTCAAAGCCAACCACGAACTGAAGAAATGCCGATAAGCTGTATAAGGACATAAATGGGAGGTTTTCAACTTTTGTGGATATCTCAGCCATTTTTGCAAATTTTGGCACCAAATGTTCAACATGGGAGTTTTGGGACCCCATCTCCTGAATTCAGTGACTGTCATCTGGTTATTTGGTCCTAAAAGGTGATTTTGCAGTCACTGTGCGGAATCACTTTTCAGGATTGATTAACAAAACAACAGTGTCACTGTTCATGAGATGGGCTCCAAAAAAGCCTATGTTGCAAATTTGGTGAAAAAACTCTAAAAATGACTGTCATGAGCGTGCATTGTGCAGTTTCCATGCACACTCATAACTTCATGAATTTTTAATATTTTCACTCCAAATTTTCAAAATTGCCTTTTTTTTACACCTCCTTATGAACATTACAGCTGTCATTTTTCACATCCTGGCCAAAATCTGTTTTTGCACTTCTGGCGCAGAATAGCATATTTCCTTTGGGAAATCAGTGTTTGGGACAGATTAAGAAAATCACAGTGCCAGTGTTCATAAGCAGAGGTCCCAAAATGCCTATGTTGAAGATTTGGTGACAAAAGTCCATAAAATGACTATGTTACAAGCGTATGTTGTGCAGTTTCCATGCACACTCTTAACTTTGAGAATTTGTAATATTTTCACTAAAGATCTGCAACATTGTCAGTTTTGCACACCTCCTTATGAACGGTACAGCTGTCATTTTTCACATCCTGCCTGAAATGTGTTTTTGCACATCTGGCACACAATGGTGTGGTCACTGTGGGAAATCAACAATCGTGACAGATCAAGAAAATCATAGTGACAGTGTTCATGAGCAGTGGTCACAAAATGCCTATGTTGAAAATTTGGTGAAATAATTCCACTAAATGACTCTGATACGAGTGTGCATTACACAGTCTATCCATGTACGCTCGTACATTCGAGCATTTTTAATATTTTCACTCCAGATTTTCAACACTGCCATCTCTTCACGCCTCCCTATTAATGGTGCAGCTGTTATTTTTCACATCCTGCCCAAATTGTGTTTTCGCACATCTGGCACAGAATTGCATGGTCACTGTGAGAAATCATCATTCGGGACAGATTAACAAAATCTCAGTGCCACTGCTCATGATCAGTGATCCCAAATGCTTTCATGAGGTGGGGGTCACAAAATGGCCATGTTGGAAATTTGTAGTACAAATACCAACAAACGCCTGGGGCAGTAGAGCTTCTAATGTCCAATGCTAATATCAGCATGCAAACATTCGGCATTGACAAATGCCTGTTCTTCTTGAGAGCCACATACTTGGTTTTTCCTCCTGGGGATGCACAGTGTGTACCAAAAAATATTTTATTTTCTTACCCCTTCTATAAATGTTTCTGGGATAACTCAGATTCAGATCCTTGAGGCCAGGGTCTTGTTTAATCAAATACCACTGTTTACAAATAATGTTCATTGCTCCCATTATGATCACTGCCAGATCCTTCTCCTCTTCTGTCTTGGCTAGTTGAATCGCCCCTAGCTTATAGCTCCTCCTTGGGTTTTTTTTTGCACTGAAATACAGTACCTTGCATTTCTTGACATTAAGCCCCAGCTGACAAGTGTCTGACCAGGCCTCCAGTTTTGCCAGATCATCTTGTAACCCCTGCCACCCTTCTAAGTCATCCACTACTACATCCGTCTTGGCATCATTTGTAAACAGACTGATCTTGCTCTTGATGCCTATTGAGATGTCTGCTATGAACATGATGTAACTACTTACACAGTTAGATCTGTCCCCTATACTTGGCAGAAAGTTTCAGCCCATAAAGGGAATCAAACCTGATGGCAGCAGCACTAGTACTTTCATGAAAGGGTCATATCTATTAGCTGGGAAGACAGAGTGCTCCTTTTACTGTTATGCCTGCTAAACTGTAGGCCACCAGAAAATTACCATTTTTTTCTTTCAATCAATAAGGCATAACCACGGGTTAGACTAAACATCTGTTAATCACTCCTGGTGGTATCACATGGTACATTTAAGTGCCATAGTGCTCCTAAGGGGATATTAATTGAATGTTAATTGAACCCATGTGTGTGTGTTACTGCTATCATGAAAAATAAAATTGTCTGATGTACATTTTGAATTCTTCCTCATTGACAGGGAGATTATTAATGAGGTAGTCTATCCACGAAAGAATGCTGCACCAGAATGTCAGAATGCATCTTTACAGTCATTCAACAGTGCTAGTGGCTGGAATGTTGCTAATTGTTTTTAAAGAATTCATGCATCATGGTAATAAAGCTTTGAAGGGCAGGTTAACAAAGATTAATGTAGGGTACTTAGACTGCAGATAGCCAGTAAGATTGCAGTCTTTCTAGGTGGCTTAGTGATGCAGAGTGCTGAGATGCTTGAACCTCACCTGCAGCCATACCAGTGACCCGGGTTTGGGAACAGACTCAGGTCACTAGAGGTAGGCTGGAGAAGAGGACTGAGCATCCCAGGGATGTATCTCCTTTCCAGAAAGGGGAGGCCAGCAGCCTCAGCCTCTGACTGCCACCATGTGAAGGCCTGGTGGTAATGTAGATGGCAGTGACTCAAAGGGAGGAACCATGGTTCTGTGGTGCATGCATGCTTCCACATGCATGAACTTAAATGCCATGGTGAGGGAGAAGGGGAAGAAAATGGAAAGAGCTAGGTGGGCAACATAAAGCTCTGCCCACTATCTCATGCCTAATGCCACTGCCTAGTCCCCAGACAATTCTGAATGTGTGCCACAAGAGGGGAGGATTATTCTGGCCCCACCACAGGGGCAATTTGTAGAGGACTTAGCCCGAGGGGCCAGAAAGGTCGATGATGGATGGGAGAAGCAGGAATGGGGCTGACTGCCTGACTCATCATGAGCAAAGCATTATGGAAAAAAAACTGTGCATTTCTGAGACCTATTTCATAATGGATGGTAGTCACATCTTTCACTACTAAATAGTACTGCTTTGCACAGACTGCCTCTTCTGTTATACAATACTACTTTTTTTAAGTGCAAGGCATCCTACAGTAAATAATTATTGCTACCAATATGTCTGCCTCCAGTATTTTGGAAGATGCAGCTCCACCCCTTGCTGTGAGCCAGCATCATACAACAAAGAACTGGCATACAGACACACATAGGTGCCACAGTTCTTGTTCCGGCTGTGTTGTTGCCTCAGAAAAAGCCTCCAGATCAAGCTAACAGAAAAAATAAACATCAGTCCACAGGCAAGGAAATAGAATCAAAGTTGCATTTATTCAGCAAGGCAGTTAAGGTTACTGCAGGAAGTCAAAGTCCCCCAGTGCTTTATGTGACTCAGGCTCGTTGCCAGCAGGGAACAAAACTATGACATTAAATCACAAGGCAGCAACTATAACCATTCAGCTGAAGTAAAATGCCCATTAGTGGGGCAGTTAGAGTGTTACCTTGACTTCCATGCTGGCTATCCCTTAGACCCCCCACTGCATGGCTATATTACTTTTCAGTGCTAATCACGGCTTTTACTACTAGATGCCACTACTTTGCACAAACTACCTTTTCTCATATACATCATGTATTATAACCATTTTTCTTCTTCTGGATAACTCATAAAGACCTGGCCAGCAGTGGATTATTTAATGATTCATGACTCAGCACCTCTGCCGCCTTCCACATTTTGAAAGAATGGTCCCTTCAAGGATCTACTGCCAGGTCAGGTCTCCCATTTTGGGATTTCTGCTTTTAAGTATTTTAAATGAAATGTTTGTATTTTATTTATTGTGTTTTAACTGGTTTGTTGTATTTTGACTGTACGGTGTCCACAGCCTCTGGGATTGGGCACCTGAAAAATAAAATTTGCCTTGCCTTCCTAAAAATAAGCATCATGCTGTAAGTCTTGTTTGTTAGTAATGTTCACAGAACAGAAAAGGGATATTGGAAAAATAGTAGATTTAATTGTTTATTTGGCTTTTAATAATCAGACAAGTGCACTATACAATATTGTGCCTATTTTCTGTCACAATCCAGGAATTTACCCATGGTGGTAAAAATATTCCAGTATTAGTGGTATTTGGAGGAAACTGGGAGGGCAATGGATGGATACAAGAAGTTTTCTGAGCAGTCTTAATTTAAATCTGATATAGTAACATAGCAATTTAAGGTCAGAAGGGACTATAGGTCCATCATGTAGACTTGCTGCTTTATGAACAGTGATACAATAAGTATGCTGTACAAATATGCACTGGTTAAAAGGGATTCCTTATCTATTCTACCACCAAAGGTACATGGTTATTCCCTTGGTAATCAGAAATGGTTAATACCTGAAAGGTCTTTGCCATCTTCATGTACACAGTATCAACTAGTAGGCACTTTCATATGTTCAACACCCTCAGGGATAAAAGTGCATTCTAGTATTACCCTGAATTTATCACACCTGATCATGAGGGCCTATCCCTCTCTCCAGCTGCAGGACACCATATCAAACATATCTCACTGTTCAAGCTTCCATATGGTTCACTATGCACAAGACTGAGATCATGTCCCTTCTCATTCTCTTTTTCTCCATGGCAATTATGTTAAGGGTCTCCAGCATCTCCTTATAGCTTTTGCCCAATACAACAGATCATTTGGAGGCCCTGTGTTGCACCCTCCCAACTGCCTTAAACCTTGCAGGACCGCAGACTGATATATCAGTCCAAAATTCCTATAATTCTAATTCTGTCGGCAGCCTAAGGGTGAATGTCCTTTCTGTATTAAGAAAACAAAATATGTACACATTACTCCAGATGGTACCTAACAAGGGCCTTGTAAAGATCCAGGATTAATTTCCCCGCTCTGCTGGTCACCTGCCTTTTGCTCCACCGTAACACTGTGCTGGCCCAGTTGATAGTGTTACACACTGCTTGCATGGCTTCAGACCCTTTGCTAGTATGCTAGAAGACAATAAATCACAGTAGTTTAGGGCTCTGAGCTGTAAACCTGAAGACCTGGGATTGAATCCCACAGCCCTCACTTGTATACTGTGTGACCCTGAGCAAGTCACTTAACCTCCTTGTGCTCCAAGGTCACACCTGGAAACAAGCATTGGCTAAGTGTGCCTTTACTGGTTAAATGATTTCCCCTTTATTATGACACACAGATCCTTTTCCACCTCAACTGCAGCAAGTGGAACCCCCACACAGTGTTCGGGTCCTACCTTGTTTTTCCTCCACAGTTGAAGTACCTTGCATTTGACCACATCAAATCTGAGGATCCAGAAGTCAAACAGTTCCTCCAGCTTGTTCAGTTCCTCCTGAAGTTTGGTTCAGTCCTTTAGAGACCCCATTACTCAGGTTTACTTAGTATCTTCAATGACTTTTTGAAGCCTGTTGGAGAACCCAGCTTCCTAATCATTGATAACGATGTTGAGGAGCAGTGGCGCCAGCAGTGATGCCCAACAGATTTTGCTGAGTACAACTCTCTACTTAGAGTAGTGCCCATCCACCACTCTGTGTGTTTCTTGCCCCCACAGCCTGAAGCAATCACCTTGTGTTTATCTTGTGCATACCACACTGGTATCCTTTGGTCGGAGAGCGTCATGCACCACAGTATTAAAAGGTCTAGCTGAATTGCAGATAGTATACTATATGTTCATGGCCCTGCCATTACCCACCGTCTTGCTCACCTCTCAAAGAAAGTGCTCAGGTTGGTTTGTAATGGTGGTCCCTCAGAAAGCCATGCTGAAAGGGGAAATAACTGTGACCTCAACAAAAGACTCATTATTCAATTCTTGATAGTGGCCTCCTGGACCTTACTCAGTACTAATATTAGATTAACTGACCTGTAGTTGCCCAGAAATCTTGAGAAGATTGCTTCAAGGAGCTTGGCAATGGTTCAAGAACAAGTAGCAACCCCAACATAAAGAAGTCTACCAAATGTGGGTATGCAGCTAGTGCTTCCCTTGATCTAGTGAAGTGCAATTAAACAGCCAGCAAGATATGCACAAATGGCAAAGATTCAGGGTGTACATTAATATGAGGATAAAATTAAGTAAATTTTCTAAGGGGCATAGCAATTATAGGCCCCATAATGGAAAATAGAGCTTTATCAGTAGTAACATAGGTAGTTACATTTCTTCCTACCAGAAGGCCCATAAACCAAAGCTCCAAGCAGGGACTAAAATTGAAGGCTGGTAATTACATCCTCCCAAGGATAAGGCACTAAAAGTAGCCTAGCAACAAGAGGGCCAGGTTACGAGCTCTGTAACCTCCAAAACAGATTACTGATAAGCAACAAGGAGAGGGATATTTGCATCATTAAAACTGCACAAGTAAGCATTGATATCTATACATTCTAAGTTAAAACTGATTTCAAAGCACCCATAGATTTGACAAACACTGCCACCAATCTGTTTATGGTTACTTTGGACTGAAATGCATCCTAGTCTGATGAGTATTTTCAGTGCTTGGATGTTCATGGTAATAAATTAGAGAATAAGTAAAAACAAATTGTGGGTGCATGCTAACAAGGCCATCCTGTTGTAACATTATGAGAGGTACCAGGAAGCAAATAGGGTGGCAAGACAATATTTTCCTTTTTACAAGATTACTGCAAAGAAGAAAGGGCAGGTTGTTTGCTTTATTCATATCGTAGATAGATTAATCTAAGCAGTTTAATTAGTTCCTCAAAACCAAGCTTGCCAACATCTGAGACCACATCAATGGTGCCAGCTTTGTGAAGGAATGCAGAGACACTGGTGGGTTCTGAACAGATAGTAATATGAAGTGGGATTCAATCTAATAGGTGGATGTCAGGGGTGTTTCCTGGGTGTTGTCCAAACTTCATTGCACTACAGTACTTTTAGATTGGAACCAGCACTGACTCAGCTTATCAAAGCATAAGGAGGTGCATGGACTATGGCCACTGGTGGTGTGAGGGTGGTTTGTGCTGGTCACTATCCAGTTGTTGAAGTGATTATTTTTAAACAAGCGTACTGCCTAGAATTACTTGTAACTTTGAAAAGAAGTTAGCTATCACTTCTTATGTCTGATATGATTCCTTTACTGTTTTTGGTAAACTAGAAGATTTTCTGCATGATAGTTCCAGGTGTGATGTGTGGAACAGAACTCCAAATGGAGATTGATAAAGTCAGTACTATTCCTTCCTCAACATCATCAGAGTTGTGACCTAACTGATGGTGTCAGTACTAATAATCAGGAAGAACTAAGTTCCTGCTGCTTGACTGGTAACTTGTGACATGTTACCAATCAGGCAGTAGGGCTTGGGATATAACAATATGTGAGGTTACATGCTGATGACATAATAGGAGAAACAGAACTAGGTATGTCTGCTCGCAGATAAAGCACTGTTTTTTCTTTCACATGCTATGTTGTTAGGTAGAAAACTGTCTAATGAGCACATAGGAAAAGAAAAACACTTCAGAAATAAAAATGTTATAATATTTTACTTTTAGAAATGACTAGACTTTTCTGCCTGTTTTTTGACAAGATTAGGTCTTTTATCTTTTACCTGTGGGGGACGGTAGCATAGTAGCATAGCATCTCATGCCCTTCTGTACCTGTGGGGCAAGGGTAGCATAGAATTTGACAATGGAGTGCATCAGGATGAAATGGAATACTGCAGCATTCTGCAGAAGAGTTACTGCAGGAAAAAAGCTGTCTCAATGGCAATTGCACTTTTTTTGTCAAACGGTAACATGAGACACTGGGTTGCATCTTGGTGGCTGCACTGTGTATGGTTTCAGGGCTAGGGGGTCATTTCTTTGTTTCACGGGTTGGAATGGCAGCATGAGGTACTATGTGCATTAGTGAGGGGGGTTATTTATTTCCTAGCATGTTGGGGGAGATTGGGTGCTGCATGAATTTGGGAGGAAGGTTGTTTGTTTCTTGAGTGAATGGTGGTTTTGGGTGCTACAACAGTTGATAGAAAGGGATTGTTTGCTTGTCTCTTGGAGATGTGAGTGCCATGGAGTACTGCATTAGTTGGGAAAGGGTGGTGTTTACTTTTACCTAAGAGGAAGAATGGAAGATGTGGTACAGGGGTGAGAGAATGATGTTTTCTCTTCTTTTTTATTTTAGAGCAAGACTTAATGACTGAAAAGTGCTGTGTCATCTAAAAAGTGTCACATCACAGTGTTTTTTTTTCTGCAAAGTGACCACTTTGTTTTATTGGGAACTACACAAAGAACACTGCAAAGTGTGGACTACTTCATGAGCTTTTCCATGAAGTGAAGTGCAACCAGGGGGTGTGGTCTAACAGCAGTCAGGATGACAGTTTAACTTATTTTGCTGTATCCTCCTCAGAAGAAATCTCATGCCATCCTCCTTTAAAAATGCTGTAACACTGCCAGACATGTTAATTGTTGATCTGAGCCAGTGTCTAATTGAGCTGATATATTTATTTTGGTATTTGATGGCTGTCTGTTTTTGTCACTTCTCCTGTTGTTTCATCCACCAGCCATGGCACCCTCCAGCTCTTCATATCTGGGTTTGATACACAAATAGCAATAGCAACAGTCTCACCCCGCAGCACCTTCTTGCTGGTCTCCTCAGTGGGTAGTTTGGGGATACCAGTTACACAAACAAGTAGTAAGCCCTGCTGGACCCCTCAGCTGACAGTGTTCTATCTGGTATCACTCAAACTTCCAAAGAGAATATACAAGCCATATCTATGCCTTTACAAAAATCCTGGGTGGAGGTGGTCCCTGGTTAGGAAATATTGCTATGTTACACAGATACACCAAGAAATGGTGCTCAAATGTAAATGTTTTACAGGGTATGTAGACAGGCTATGTAGATGTGCAATTGTATGAGTGCACACTGAATAGACTGTATACATTAACCTTATGAGTACAGTTGAAATACAGTTCGTAGTGTTTATTGTTCAATAACAGACAGAAAGGCAAAACAACATTTGCCCCTGTTGATAAAATACACTCTTGTCAAATTGTTGCCTTAATATTTTATCTGATTCAGTACTGCATTATGGGTATGTTTGCATATATGTGTAACTAGAATGCATAGAGCAACGATGGGATTTGTATATCTATAGTACTGAAACAATAAACAATGCTGTCTAATATCGAACAGACTATAAGAGAAATAACATGTTTACTGCTAACTTGTTTCTGTTAGGGTCTTGTAATTTAATCTACTGCTCTGTTCATATGCTGTCCCGCTCCTGGTGACTTGTCTACTCCTTTCTGTCCATCAACTGGTAGGGTGTCTGCTCGCTTCTCAGAGGCTTGTGGGGTGGGTAGTTGGGAAGGATCTGTCTCTCTCTGCCTCTGTCTGAGTCTTACTAAGCGATGTCTACAGTTATGTACAGCAGCTGGTAGGGTGTCCACTTGCGTCGCCGAGGTCCACGGGGTGAGTGGGTTGGAAGGATCTGTCTCTCTCTCTCTGCCTCCGTCCAAGTCTTAATAAGTGTGCTCCCAATGACTCAGCAACAACCAGTGGTTGAGAAAGGTAATACATGAGCAAGTGGGCATTAGTAGGGAATTAATGCATGCTTGCTCCTTGATCATCTGTTGCTGTTCTTCCAATAAAAATAATGTATTTTACTCTAGTATTTATTGCCATATTACAACTCTTTTCTCTTTGAAGTCCTTGCTCAATCACTAGGCTGGGAAATGTAAAGTAGCGGGTTTTCTTGTGCAGTTCTTGAGTTCTGCATGAAACCTTGTCCCTGCTTTTAGCTGAGCTTCTGTGTTGCTGCAGCCCACTGCTTTCAACACACTCTGCCACAGTGAACACATTGCACCTTTTCCCTGCTTTTAACTGTACTTCTGTGGTGCTGCCCAGTGCTTTCAGCACACTCTGTACCACGGTGAACAAAGTGAATTAAATTATTTACTACCCTACATTTGCTGCTCAGTAGCACTTCTTTCTTATACCCCTTCTTGATCTCAGCTGCCCCCCCATAAAACACATGGTCTGCTTTCCCTGCTTGCTCTCTATCCCTCCCCCGATCTCTGAACCTTCACAACATATTGCCCGGATTAGTATACACTTGCTGCTCTACAGCAATTGCTCTCTCCCCACCCCAAAATGCCACCTTTCTCTATAATTCGCATTACCTGCTGTATGCCATTTGCTCCCTCCCAATCTATGATTTTTGTCCTCCACAATGTCCCCCATTCATGGTAATTCACCTTATCCACTGTTCTCCTCTTGTCTGTATCCATTCCCTCACCATTCTCTATTCCCCCTCATCAAATTACCGCCTTTCTCTGCTTCTCGGTATATATTAGCTGCTCATTTGGCATTTGCTCTTCCCCCTTCCCCTAGCTCAGTCCTCCCAAAATATTACCATTCACTGTCATTCACATTAGCCACTCTCCGGCACTTGCTCTTTATTCCTCCCCTCCCTAATATCTACCAACATCCCAAAAAATACAGGTATTGTCCTTACACATTTGCCGGTCTGCAGCACTTAATTTCTCCAATCCAGAAACATCTTGCCACTCCCAGTACTTCATATTACCTGTTTTGTTTCATTTGCTGTCTCTTCCATCCCTCCCTGCCCCCTCCCCACATACAGTATCACCATTCTCCATATGCATGCCATGCTGTCTGGCTCTATTCCTGTTCTTCCCTATCTCTGACCCCGCACCATGCTGCCATTCTCCACCTACGTTTGCCTCTCCATTGCTTTTTCTCTCTCCTCCCCTGATATCTGCCCCTCATTGTGCTGCCTTCTCCATCATTCACATTACCTGCTCTCTAGCACTTTCTCTGTCCCCCTCTTCTATATCTACCCTCCCAAATGGACGCTATTTCCCATTATTTACAATAGCTGCTCACCCCCATTTGCTCTCTATCACCTACTGAATCCCTGCTTCCCCAAAATATGCCAACATTTTCCCTATACATTAGCAACCCTGCAGCAGCTACTCTTCCTCTCTACTCTCTGCCCACCCACAATGCTGCCATTCACAGTAATTCACATTAGCCACTCTTTGGCCCTTGCTACTTCTCCACTCTCCGATATCTGCCCCTCCCCCAAAATGCTGACATTGTTCCTACACATTAGGAACTCTGTGGCACTTGCTCTCTCTCCTCTTACATGATCTCTGTCCCCGACAATATCCCCCCTTCAGTCTCCTACACTTGCTCATTCCTCCCCTCCCTGATCTCTGTTCCTACCTAATCTGCTGCCATTGATTGTAACTCACATTAGTGACTGTGCAGCATTTGCTCTTTTTCATTCTGCTCCCCAGTCTTTGTTCCCCTGTGTTGCAATAGTCTGTATACATTACCTGTTACTTTATATTGCTTGTTATTGTTGTTTGTAATATTTATAACACATTTCTACTGTGTTGTCCCTTTTTTGCATGCCCTTCTTAATACAGCAGTGTCGCATACTCGCTGCCTTTGAGTGCAATCTTTTCATTTCTATTTACATTTTTCATGCTGCCCCCCAAAATAATTTGTTCTCATGCATTCATCTCCTTATTCCTGTTTGAAATCTTATCTCTATTTTTTGTTCCACATATGCTACTGTTTATTACTTTCATTATGTTGCTGTTTTGAACTTTATTTCTGAAGGAATGACAAAAATGTTGCAGAATCCATATAATTTGGATACCCACAATATAGTGCTTGCAACCCATGGAATTGTTTTCTCATATAATTCTTTTCTTTATTTGTACAGTGCTTTTCCAATTCCAAAGTGCTTTACAGCTTAAACAATTTAAAACAGACATTAAAATCCAAAATCTCAGACATAGATAAAAAGATCACATTCAGAATTCAATTCAATTTTCTAAAAAGGCCTTTTGCCAGAGAAAAGTTTTTAATCCTCTCTTAAATTCCTCCATGGAGGTGCACGCCCATAACCGACGGGGTAGAGAATTCCAAAGGGTAGGCGCAGCATAAGAAACAGCTCTCGAGCCAGATGATTTAAGGTTCACCCTTGGAATCTCTAGCAACCCCTCATCGGCTGAGCGGTGCGATTGACCAGGGGAGTAGGGGACCAGATTATCTTTCAGATAGGCTAGACCCTGACCGTGAAGGGCTTTGAAAGTCAGTAAACCGACTTTAAAGGTGATCCGCCACCATATAGGCAACCAGTGCAGTTCGCGCAACACCCGGGTAATATGACAGGATCTACTAGAGCCTGTCAAAACCTGGGCCACTGCTTTTTGCACCAGCTGAAGGTGGCGAATTTCAACCCCAGAAAGCAAAAAGTAAAGGGAGTTGCAGTAGTCCAAGCGTGAGGACACAAAGGCGTGGACCAATGTTGGAAGGTCATCAAATGGAACCAGATGCCTAACTCTGGCGGTATTCCTAAGGTGATAAAAGGAGGTCTTGATGACAGCCGACACCTGTGACTGCAGTGTCAGTTTATCATCAAGAACCACCCCCAGGTTACGAACCCATTCAAAGGTTGGGAGAGAAATGCCACCAAGAAAAATATCTGAAGGCACAACAACACCCAACCCCTCTATCTGTCGACCAAGGTCCACAACCAATACATCTGTCTTTTCTGAGTTCAACTTCAGCCAGCTAGAATCCATCCATTCCTGGATTTCTTTCAGGCAGTTGTTAAAGACCGAGAGAGCTCCATCCTGGTCGGGTGCAAAAGACAGGTATAGCTGGGTATCATCTGCATAACAGTGAAACCTCAGCCCATACCTTCTTACAATGTCTCCAAGGGGTAGCATATACACCGTGAATAACATGGGTGGCAGCACAGATCCCTGAGGCACCCCACACAACAAAGCCATTGGGCCCAAGGAAAAGACACAGGACACAAATCTTTGTAATCTTCCCGTGAGGAATGAAGTGAACCATCAAAGGACAGTCCCCGATATTCCACATAAATGTCTCAGGTGTGCTATCAATACCATGTGATCCACGGTTTCAAAAGCTGAGGAGAGATGTTGGAGAACCAAGATGTAATGTCTCTTCTGATCTTTCACCCTCAGGAGATCATTGAGCACCCGAACCAGCGCTGTCTCAGTACTATGTCTTTTATGAAAACTGGACTGGAAGGGTTCATAGATGTCATGGATGGTTAAATGGTCCTCCAGTTGTGCTGCCACTACTTTCTCAATTACCTTCCCAACAAAAGGAAGGTTAGAGATAGGTCTGTAGTTGATGAAACAGTCTGGGTCCAGAGTAGCTTTCTTCACCACTGCCTCTTTCAGGGAGCTAGGAAACTCATCCGACTCCAAGGAGCACCAGACAATTCGCACAAGAACTGGACCAATGATACCACTACAACCTCAAATTAGGGAAGTCGGTCCAGGATCCAAACTACAATATGTAGAGTGCACACTCTGAATAATCCTCATGACATCCACAAAATCTAGTTGACTGAAGGTACTCCAAGAAAACTGAGGTATAGCAAACTTGGACTGACGAACCATAACCTCCCCAGAGGTTGCCTGTTGCAAATCCACTCTGATGTAGGCCACCTTATTTGCAAAAAATCAAGCAAGCTCCTCATACTCTAATTGCGAAAAAGCTTTCCAAACTTGCAGACAGGCTGGGTTGCACTATCTGTCTGCAGCTCGAAAAAGCTGAGCTGGTTGATTCTGAGCAGCCACAATCTCCCTTGACAGGAATTCTGCCTTCTTACGGGTGATTGCAGATTGATAGACTGAATAATGGTCAATCAGTCTAAGGTGATCGGCATCAAGGGTGGATTTATGCCAGCAACGTTCTAACCTTCATCCCTGTCTCTGCATCTCCCTCAATGTCCCATCAAACCAAGGGAACTTGGGGCAAAGGGAAAGGGGGTGCACACGGACAGGAGCAATAGAATCCAGAGCCACTGTAACAGCCAAATTATAAGCTGACACGAGGGTGTCTGGGTCACTGCTCACCAACACGGGGAATGATAGGTCAAGCACCACCGCAAGTCCTTAGGAATTTATATCCTGTAAAGGACGGTACCTAACCATCTCCACAGGGGTAGGCCTTCTAAGGGGGGTGCAAAAATTAAACCTCACGGTGTAGTGATCTGACCAAATGACTGGTTCAACCCCCATGTTGGAGGCTTCGATCCCTAGCAAGATGACTAAGTCCAAGCAGTGTCCATGTTTATGTGTAGCAGTGGAAACCACCTGTGTAAGTCCCAGAGATGTCATTAACTGGAGGAAGTGATGACCAAACTGTGAGAATTCGTCATCAACCCAGGCACTGAAATTGCCCAGAACCATCAATCTGGGTGATTCAAACTCCATGTCGATGATGAAGTCCGCCACTTCCTGAAGGAATTGCTTCTCATCCCCGGGTGGATGGTAGATGAGAACGATTTGAATGCCTACACCTGCTACCACTGTACACTCAAAGGACTCAAACTCCTCAACTACTACACTCGTGACGCCCGGTTCAGTCTTGAAACAGACCGCAATGCCCCCCCCCCCCACGATCCAATCTCGGGCGGTGCATCACTGAGTGCCCAGCCGGTGTCATAGCCTCCAACACGGGGCCTGGATTTTCATCCAGCCAGGTCTCGGTGATGCAAGCCAGATCCACTGAACCAACAAGATCAGCAATAATAGCAGTCTTGTTCCTGATGGACCTGGCATTGCACAACACCGCCTGAGTTGGACGAACCTCGGAGGCTGTCCAGACCATCTGCCTGCCAAATTCGGTAGTGCCCTTTGGCATGGTATGTAATAAAAAGCAAGTAAAACAGTTTTTCTTACATAATTCCTACACTGGTTGAACAGTTTAGATAAGGAGCTGTGCTATAATACTGAAAAAGTACTGTAAAGCATGTAAACATTTTGGTCATTGCACAACATAAATAAACAAGGCTCAGCATAAACCACATGTCAATAATTTTTTTTTAACAACACACAGAATGAATAAGTTTGTTTTAGCTTAAACCCTTTGAGTGTGTTTAGGGGTGTGACCTTTTTCCACTTAATACATATTCGGGCAATTCAAGTCTTCTTCCTGATTTTACCCACTGTCAGTTTCTCCTTTTTTTATCCTTTTGAAGTCCTTCTCCCAGTCATAGGGCAGAAAAATGCAAGTGTTTTCTTGTGTAGCTCGTGATTGTAACCTTCTTTTTTTTTTTTTTGGCTTTTTGTTCCATATATGCTATTTACAACTTTCATATGGGCTTCTGTTTAGAGGTTTGTTTCTCAGTAAATGACAGAGATGTTGCACAATCCATATTTTATTTGTTTTTTTCAATTCTCTTTATGGCTCCCCTGAGACAGTGAATCTCATAACTTCCCTTGGAGATCCACCCCGGACTTACCTGCTCCTGGATGACTGAAGTAACCCATTCTGTGAGATTCCCTGGGGGGAGGTAGGAGAAACCATGCTAATCAGGGGTGGGGTTCAGGGTCAGCAGAAGCTATCAGAGAAACTGGCATCATACTGCATGGATCGGCGAGGGTTCTCTTTTCAGTTCCCTAGGCAGAGTGGACATGTGATGATGTCCAAAACAGCATCAGACACACTCCCACATCCAATGTGCCATCTGACACATTACCAGTCCCACTGCAGGTGGGCTCTGTTGGTAGAATGATTCCCCCAGCCATTGCTAGGGGACAGATTGCTGTCTGAGCACCATATCCTACTACCCTGAAGGAGGCAAGCTCTCCAATGGATGCTTAATCCTCTTTCTTCTCTTGGCTGACCCCCTGATGCCTTGGGCTCATTCCCAAACCTAGATCATTGGCAGTGCCAGTGGTAGTACTACTACCGATGTGCCAATGGGCCTGCCCTGCACAACCCATATAATTTGGATACTCATGATACAGTACATGCAACTTGCATGCATTAAGCTACAACAAATGAGGGTTCTACTGGGGAATTAATGCTTGGTTGGGGGGTGGGAGTTCAGGCACAAGGCCTCAGGCCAAGTGCCTCCAACCAACCAACCATGCATTAATTTCCCAGTAGAACCCTCCTTTGGAGTGGCTTAATGCACTTGTAATACAGTATAATACTGGAACATAAATAGAACAATATGTATTATTTAATGTAATTTGCAAAAAATATACAGAGACAGTTATGGCAAATGTTATCTTTATGACTGGATTAGTAGTACACATTCTGGTGAATTAAACCTTACTTATTCATATTGTAGGTACATGGATGTTTTAGTTTATGCTATTATTTACAGCGTATGTTGTTAAGACTTTATAATACATTTTTTGTATTTTTCTTACCAGGTATAGGTACTTTGCAGGGTTACTCAAAGAGTTGTGCTGTTTATTTTCCAGTACTATGGCAATTCATGTTGGGATTGAAAACTTTGTATAGCATCATTAGTATGCACATTATATGGGGCTTGTATATTGAACAGCAGGGAAAAGATTTGTAAACAGTGAACAATTACAACGTTTGTTTTCTAATGGGTAATTAACATTTCTAAGATGTGCTTTCAATAATATGGCATCGACAAATAATATTTGTAAGGAGTCATTCAGAGTAGTAGTAAGCACTGTTTCATCAAAACAGATAATATTTCAATAAGAACAGGTTTAACATGCAGTTTGCAATATCACAGCATCGAGGGCAGCAATTAACATTTCTAAGGACACTAGCAGTAAATAGTGTTTTCTGAAAATGGATAATATTTCAATAATAACAGAACATATAAATATTTGGAACTATTACCAACACTTTTGATTATATTTTACTTTACTATCAGCTTTTGATTTGACAGATAGAGATCCATGGGGTGTGGGTGGGAAAGAAACTTTTTTCTTTTTATTTTACTCACTGGCAACTTTGCTGTGGTAGTCAAAGGCATTACAGGAGTAAGCGGACATTACTAAGTAATTAATGCATGCTTGCTGGTTCCTCATGTGCTCCTGTTGTATCAATGGAAATTTGCTATTTCATTCTCATATTTATTGCCATGTTACAAATGGAATTAATGTATTCTTATACGTGTTAAAAGGCAAGTAAATCAGATCTTTAAACATATTTCTACACTTACAGATCACTTTAGGTAAGGAGCTGTGTTAATCCGCTCATCTGTTTTTTGGACAGTAAAACTAAAGCTTTTTGGTCATTATAACATAAACAAGGCTAATCAGATATATGCCATGAATTAAATGTATTGTTTGCTTGTAAAGCATTTAAATAAGCTGATATTAGTCTGAACCGTGAGAGGACTTTTGTTGGGTGTGTCTTTGTCACCCACCATAGCTCCAAATACTGAATTCCTTCTCTAGCTCAACCCACTCACCACATTTCTCCTTTGTTTCCCATTGAAGTCCTTGCCCAGTCACAATGTTGGTAAATGAAAGGCAGGTGGTTTTCATGTGCAACATCTAATTCCAGCTGAAATCTTACATCTGCTTTTTGTTCCACACACAGTATGCTACTGTTTACTACTTTCATATATGATAATGTTCTAAAACTTTGCTTCTCAAAGAATGACAATGGTGTTGCATAACCCATACCATTTGTATATCAATGATGCACAGCTTGCAACTCATGGAATTAATGCATTTTCATGTATGGTAAAACTGATGTAATATGTTCCTACACTAACTGATCATGTTAGGAAGGAAGGGAGCTGTGCTACTCTGAGAACCTGTGTTTTGAACACTAAAATTAAAGCATTGCGGCAATTACAACATAAATAAACCTGGCTTATCAGATGTACTCCATGATTAAAGTGATCACGTTTGTTTGCAAAACATGTTAAAATCAGTTTGAACTTTGAGATGGCATTTGGGGATGTGCATCTCCTCCACCTATCATAGCTCTAGAATACTGACTCTCTTCATAAAGTCCACCAACGCTTAACCTTTCTTCTTTTCTTTTTGAAGTCTTTGTCCAGTCAAAGCATTGAAACTGTGAGGTAGAGGGTTTTCTTGTGCAACTCCTTCTAAAATTTCTGCTTAAAACCATACCTCTGCTTTTTTATGACATACTGCATGCTACTGTTTGTTACTTTCATTGGGGTTACTGTTTTGAACTTTGTTTCTCAATGAATGACAAAGATGCTGTGCAACCCATATCAGCTGCATTTCCTTGATGCAGTGTCTGCAACTCATAAATGTAATGTATTTTCATTAGTGGTAAAAAAGCAAGTAAAACAGTTGTTCTAACATATTCCTACACTGATTAATCTCTGCAGGAAAGGAGCTGTATTACTCTGCTTCCCTTTGTTTTGAATGCTAAAAATGAAAGCATTTTGTTTATTACAATGTGCAGTAAATAAACAAGGTATAACCCATACACTTTATAAACTATATGACTATGTAAAGAATTTGATTAGATTGGTATCAGTTTGAACTGTGAGAGGGCTAAGGAAACAATGTTATGTGTGAACCTCTTCATTTACCAGTCATGATGATTTTACTATTAAAACAAAAAATTATTAATTTGTTAATTTTAACTGTTGCAATATCTAAGACCAAAATCTACACAGCAAATACAAGCAAGTGAACATTAGGTATTGGCCAGTGTTTGATTTACTTGTCCCTGTGGTGGGGAGGAGAGCAGGCTAAGGTTAAGACCAAGAATAGGATAAGCTCAGTGTATATCTTCCCTCTGTTTGTGTGTCCTAATATCCAATGTATTTTCCCTCATGATACCTCAGCTCCACCACCACCACCACAGAACAGGAAAATATAGAGAACCCTCAAACCTTTAATATTTTGTTTATTTGCTAATCCCATCAGTTAGCATTCTATCTATTTCCAGGGTGAAAAATGTTAGCCATGCCAGAAGCTTTCTGTCCCCCCCTCTCCTTTGGAACTTGGCAAGCCTAATACTTCATCTAATAAATACTAGCCATGACATGTGAGGATGGAGGTTTAAGCTCCTAGCAGGCCTCCTAGTCCAGCCACACTAGGAGGCCAGATTAGCACAGCTAATGTGAACATATGAGGGTATATAGCTCTGCTCTAGCTTAATATGGCATACTCATGCCCATGCCTATACAGAGAAGTCAGGCCAACTCTGAAAGGAGAAGCAATATGAATGAAACTTAGCAGATGGCTTTAAGGTGACTACCTCAGTGGTTGAAGGTACATGCTTACCAAAGGTTGAATCATAATAAGTGAATGATCCAGTATAAGCCACAGCTAGGGAACACATGTTTTTTCACTACAGCATATAGGAGATCAGGTTGCAACAAATCAATGATTTGATGTTTTAACTTGGTGAAGAATGTCCATTTTTGTCTTCCCATCATCTTGTGGAGGCTACCTCCACCCAGAGGTAAGGACAGCACCCCCAACCCGGTAAGGACAGCAAAAAAAAAATTGAGCCATTATGTTCTCACATGCACTCCCTTTCAGCATTATGAGTTGGTTTTATGTTCACACTGTATATGGAAGCCACTGTTTTTGAATAAATGAATTTACCAATATACTGTTGTTTGCTGTTTTAACAATTTAATATAAGATTTATGAGATGGGGATGGTAACTATATGTATTGTGTGTTCAGTCAATGCCACCCTTTCCTATTGATTTTCTAATGTAACTACAGCAAAAGACAGGAACCTTGATCCTTTCCTTCTGGACTCAGTGAATAGCACTATTGTTGCATTTGGCAAACTCCACTCCCCTCCCCAGGTAGAAATCCCTTTGTGCACTGGGTGGTGTCTCTGCCACTCAGTGATATACATGAAAATCAATCCTAAATTTCTTCCTTTTGCAGCCTCCCCAAGGTCTCTCTTTTGCATGGGATCACTAATCCTAGATATCATAATCGGACATTCTGAGAGTGCAGTCTTCTCCTCTAGTTTGGATAAGCTTTGGTTGTTACAGTGGCCTAGAAATATGTTTTCCACTGTAAATATGTTTTTCCACTGTGTTATATTTGTTAACCTACAATTTGGGCTCCATTCATACTATTCATACTCTTAGTCATTGTATGGGTTATGGTAGTTATGTTAGGGACAGTAAATAAAGTAAATTGTCTCTCCTAGATGTATGGGTAACATGGAGAGGTGGGCTAGTGCATAGTATCGAGGTGGGGCTAATAGGGTTAGTTCTGTGGCCCAGGCTAAAAACTTTCTGGTTACATTCCCAGTCATATGGATTTACTGACCCCCCCCACACATGGCTGATATCACATGTATTTCATAGAATATATGTGGCCTAAACTCCCCTGTAAAGTGAAAAGCAATTTTAACTCACCTAAAGAAATGAAAGGGTCAGATAGTCCTGCTTCAGGAGACCAGATTAGTGGAAGCTGAGGACACAAAACTATGTAAGAAAATGGGTTGGGTTTGATGCCCACAGCTGGATGTCCTCATTCAAACAAGGGGTGTTGTTGTTGGTGCACAAATCCCTATGATAGCAAAGTACAGTATGAGGCATATGTTGTATACAGGAGGTAGATAGCTTCCCTTTTGGATGTCTACCCCAAAGGGCTTTATAGAGGTTGGCTGTATTTATGTGCCTAACTCTGATGATCCTGCCTTTTTTGTCTGTGACACAGGCAGTCATGGACTTCACAGATGGGGAACTTCCCTGTTTGTTAAGTGATAACTTCAATGTAATGCTGGAGAAACTGGTAAATCTCTCCTCCTTGGTAAGAAACACACACTGCAGAGTGGTCAAAGTGATAAAGACCATGATGAAAGATCTGTCCCTGTGAGACATCTGGAGTATCATGCATTTAGGGGATAAGGACTTTTCATACATTTCCCCTTCACATGCCTCTGCTCATCACATAGGCTTTTGGCTGGCATCCCAATAGTATGCACATGACTATAAAATCATCTATAGAACTGATTATACCATCAGATCACATCCCTGTCCTCCTGTTACTCAACAAACAGGAAAAATTTAGCATTCTGTTGAAGTAAAATAAAAGTGTCAGAGAAAAAAATGTTTGTCAAGAGTTTTTACTGCCACAGAAACAAAGCAAACTTAAAGGAGGGCTCCTGTCCCCCCGATCTAAGCCCAGTGCTTTGATGTTAGTTTTCCTCAGGGGGCTGGATTTGATCAGAGGAACCCCAACACAATATGCTACTTAGTCAGGGTACACTCAAACTAATTGGACAAGTGTTTTAATTAATTAATTAATTAATTTAATGCACTTGATCAATGCAGTCTCTATCACCCCTTAAAGTGGCATTGGTGGGTGTGTAACAACATAGCACATTTAGATACAGTAAATACAGAATGCATTACCAATACAAAGATATAATGTAAATATATTTTAAGTGAAAAAACCTGTGATGTGATCATCCTGTGCTACCAACTAACTGAACAAAATGCAGTTTATGTGGTAGTTCTATATTAAACAGTGACTATTTTAAATACATTTTTTAACTGTTGCATCCCAACTACTCACAACAAAAGTTAAAGTACTAAATAGATAAAGGAGATACTGCTGGAAAATGTTAGAGTCAGGCAATTACTGATGAAGCTTTATAAATGAACTGGGTTATTATAGCAAAGTACCACGTAATTACCAAAGTCCCAAGTCAAAATTGTGCACAATTAAATTTGAGAGGAAATAAGATAAAAGGATAGAAGTCAAGCATTGGAAGAAAACCACTGTTAACATTCCCTAACTTACTTTAATGTGAACAGCTCCTGTCTCATCTAACTGTGGGTGTGGATGCAGTTAGTTTCTGGACCCCATGAGCATGAGTGCTGAAGTGAGCAGCACAGAGGAGGCACTATAGGAAGCCCACATTCCTGTTTGCTTGACAGTAGCAGAGGAACTGCTGTCTAGAAAGAACAGATCAAATGGTAAGCTCTGTGGCAACCCAGAGATCATTGATCTTAGTGAGGAGCCCTGTACCACTGACATTTTTCAGAGGCTTGAGAAATCGTGTTTCTTTGAGTTAAATATTGCCTATAATATTATCACCATTGAAACTTATCTCAAGAGAAGGCAATCCCTGAGGGGCTTGAGAATTAATAAAGTACTTGCATGTGAGCTGTAAGAACTCAACAAAAAGAACAGTGATTGCAAGCTGCACACCGATACATAATGACTTTTACTGAAATAGTAATAGTTGAAGATTCTGACAGAAACACAGTGATCAATGAGGGCATTAACAAAGTAAAAGAGGAACTAAAACAGTTCCAAAGACACACTCTTTTTAAAAATGTTGATAAAAAAATGTATTTATTTATTTATTTAGTTATTCAGAAAAAAAAACCTTGAGCACAAGCTCTTTTACAAAGGTTCCACGTCACAGATTGCAAAACAAAGTACAATAGGAGAAATCAAAGGTACATTACAATGAACGATACAGCTTGGATTCAGAACTTACAGAAGAACTCAAAAACATAGGTACAAGTTAAATAACAAGAAAAAATACTTTATGATGGTGGGGGGGGGGATAAACAGCCACAAAGTGCCCTGTCAGTAGTTCAGAGGGACAGGGATAGCTGACAGAGGGATGAAGAAGGGAGGTACAAGAGAGAGAGGTAAGGACAGCGGTGGAGGTGAGAGGGTGGGTGAAGAGGGATGGCAAGGTATAAGGAGAAATGGTGGCGTGAGGGGAGACTGAGCAGAGAGGACATGCTAGAGTAAAATGGTGGGGTGTAAGGGGGCATGGTCAGCAGCCAACATTAGTAGTTACTGTTTGGGAAACTCATGGGACTGTGAATTTGGGGAAGGAGAGGGGGGTAGCAGGTGCCGAAGGAGCATGACACAAACTGATTGCTGGGGCAAGTAATGAGACGGGACAGAGGGAGGGGGTACCTGAGGCCTGCCTAGTGCTTGCTGGGAGGCAGAGAGAGCAGGTTGGCTGGAATTGAAGAACAAATTAAGGAAACACAAACAGAATTTAATAAAAAGCAAATTAAAGTAAGCTTGAAAGGGACAGTGAGAACTTTGCTCAGGGAAACATATTAACCTGGGTGAAACATCAACGTTCACACAGAAATGGGCACTTATGTTCCAAGCAAAGAGCAAATCACAAAACAGCAGACCCACAGAAATCTGAAAGTGAAGTTTCAGAAGAAGGTGAGGACGGAGATGAAGGAACTAGTAGTAAAGGTGTAATTTTTTAGATAAGAAGAATCAAGAGTTCTGGAGGCCACATCTCCAGAAGGACATAGAAAAAATACAGGCAGTCCTGAGAAAGGCAACAAAAGTGGTACAAAGACTGCACCAAAAGACATAGGAGGAAAGACTAGAGGACCTCAATATGTATTCCCTGGAGGACAGCAGAGAGAGGGGGGATATGATAGAGACATTCCCATGCATCAGGGGTATAAACAAGGAACAGGGGGTAACAACTTTCAGAAAAGAAGGTGTACAAGAACAAGGGGGCACAATATGAGACTAGAGGGGGTAGGCTCAGGGGAAATGCGAAGAAGCACTTTTTAAAAGAAAGAGTAGTAGATGCTTTGATCAGCCTCCCTGTGGAGGTGGTGTGGGCAAAAACAGTAGGGGAATTCAAGAATGCATGGGGTAGAAATAAGAGTACTCTAGCAATAGGGAAGACAGGGTAAGCCACAGATCGGCTAGTGTCTATGGTAATGGATAAGGTAGGGAAAAGGGGCAGACAAGGTGGGTCACGTAGTCCTTATCTGCCATCACCTTCTGTGTATCTGTGTCTGTGTATCTGTGTATATGAGATCAATCAAAAGACAAACAAAAACAAAGCCACAAAGGAAAACAAAGAGAGGAAGAAGACAGAAGAAAAGCAATAAATCTGTGCAACAAAGCAAAAAGCTACCAAAGTCATAAATCTGTCTGATTTCTCCATGACCAAATCTCAATTATCCCTGCTTGGAAAGGATTAAATTTTGAACAACAGACTGCACTAGAAAAGTTTGACATTCAAGTTGATTTATTTACATTTTTGGAAAACTACACTTGAATGACTTCTTCTCACAAAGAGCCAATTCTGAGACCAACATGAGAAGAGATTTGCTGGAAAGGGACTCAGTGAATTTAGGTGACTGTCAACTAAACCAATACCTCATTAATATCATCTCAAGCTTAGACAATGGAAATAAAACACCAACACCACAGGGTGCTACAGGTATGTGATATTAACAAAAGCAAAACAGTGATGGTAAAATGGTGACAGGAAAAGAGTGAGACAAAAAGGAGTGACTGTCATATAATAACAATCGCCGAAATGGCGAGGGTGTTTCTGCAGGGGTCTTCACACTTTGCACACCTCCCTTTGTGGGGGTCTTCATCCCTGCACCCCCCTTTCTATATATAAACATCTCTGGAGGGAACACATTGGGAGGGGGAGAAAGCTGTAAGCTGCCTTTTCTGTGATCGCTGTTTTTCTGTGTCGTCCTTTTCTCGTCGATGTTTTGCAGTTGCGGCCTTTACATTCATGATCCTGTACTAACAATTTTCACAGGATACCCATCACAGAGAGACACTGTATTCCAAGACTGGACTTCACAAGATCCTCAGAATCTGGAAATTGTTGAATCATCACTGAATAATGGCTTTGGAGAAATATCTCATGGTAATAATGTTGGTCCTATATTTGAAATCTTAAGTCAGTCAATATTTATTTATTTATTTCGTTTTTGTTGACTGGGTAAGTGCACTAGACAAATCCTGCCTATTTTCAGGCACGACCCGAGGGAAGGGGATCTAGATGAATGCCAAATGACCATGAACCAGATTACGCTATTGGTGGTATTTTTAGTGAATGAGGGAAATTTGGCCAGGACACAGAGGAAATTCCCCAACTCTTTTCAATAAGTGCCATGAGATCTTTAACATCCACCTGAACTACCACCAATCCAGGCAGATGGGACCTTGGTTTAACATCTCATCCAAAAGACGGCACCTCAGAAGTGCAGCACCCCTCTCATGCTGCACTACAGTGCCAGTACTGGGATATTAACCCAAGTGCCAGGTGTGGGAACTGAACCCACAGCCCTCTGATCTCCCAGCCTCAGAGGCAAGTGTGCTACCTACTGAGCCACTTTAGGAAAATTAGATCAAGCACTTTTAAACCTAAATCACTGTTCTGCCCCAAATGGTCAAAGCCTTTGAAGAAATTCTCAGTCACCTTCTCCTGCACCACTGTCAGCATACCAGCCCATGCTGGAATGCAAATATGGCTGCCAGGTACACACTAAGGGTCATCAACCTCACCTTTAATCCAGTGATAAAAACATTTGTGAAATTATTCTAAAGGAATCTGCTGAGGTACCTGATAAAGCTACACAGTTTGCAGGATTAACATGAAAAACACATGAAAAGCTTTGCATGAATTAAGGAATATAAGAGGCCGTGTGATAAAACCTACAGACAAAGGGGGTAACATGTTTTGCTAAATTAGAAAGATTACAAGGTACAGTATGTGTGTAAGATCGCTAATCTGATGTACATTATTAAAACCACTATTGGGTGATCCCACAGATGCTTTTGAAAATACCTTTTGGCACTTTTAGAATGGGGCAAGGGATCAGGGCACAAAAGAGATGAGGAATTTAATTATCTGTTGAATGAGAGTTGTTGCATTCCTACTTTTTGTGCATCACCTAAAGTGCATAAGAGTGCATATGACATGGCCTCCAGGATGCCCGATAGTGTAAGGGATTGGTTCCCTATCTAACTACCTTTGTAAATTCCTGGAAGTCTTTTTAAAATACTGCTATGTGGAATTAGGATCATACCTAAACAACACAATGGACTGTCTGAGAAAATTTAATAATTTTGAATAGAACCTGGAATTAATGTTGATTGGTATAGATGTGACATCACTTTATACAAGTATAAACCACATAGAGGTATGCTCCCACTTTTTAGAATGTAATCCTTTTTTATTTTCCATTAAATGTGCTTTATTGAAAATTTGACACACATAACCAACAAACTACAAACAACAACTATAAAGCAAACAGGAAAAGAATAACAAACAACAATATAAACAGAAAAACTCACATCAACTCCCCCATCCAGACAAACACCAAATGAGTGATGAGACTAACCACCCAGGATATATACAAGTAATAAAAATATAAAGAAAAAACTGTAAGGTGAAAAACAAAAAGCAAATAACAAATAGTGGTGGACAATCTCAAACTGTGAGAACCAAAGTGCGTAAGAAATCCCACCTTTTATGAAAAGATGATAAACAGTGGGATAAGCAGCATCACATTGGCTGGCAGTATAGCCTAGAAGTTAGAGGAATGACATGTGAACAAGCTTTATACATCTAGCAGACCAGACCTGAGTTTGATTCTCACAACCTCCACTTGCATACTGTGTGACTATGAGCAAGTCACTTAACCGCCCAGTGCTCCCAGGTCGTCCCTGAAAACAGGCACTTGTGCCTAGTGGGCCTTACCTGGTTACCAAAGGCTAAATAAAAAAAAAAAAAAAAAGAAAAAATAAGCCTGCGATCTGGTTCTTAATATTTATGGCAAACAAGATCTCCTTATGCCATTCCATTTGAGATGGGACCTAATCATCCAGCCAGTGACATACAAGAACCAGCTTAGATGATGTGGCAGTCAGGGTCATACATCCATGTCTGAGGCCTATTAACTCATCTGAGTATTTACCTATTATACACATTTCTGCAGTGAATGCCTCCTCTAAACCCAATAGCAGATCAGGACTGCTCTTTATATCATCCCAAAAAGGCTTGACCTTTTCGCAGCTCCAAAATATATATTAAAGGGAGCTGTCTACCATTCCACATCTAGCACACTGGTAGGATATCAGCTTCCCCATCTTGTGCAATTGTTTAGGTGCCAAATATAACTTATGTAAGATCTTAAATTGAAACAATTTATAACTATCTTGTCTAAGATATTTATAAAAATCCTTCCATATGTTTTGCCAATCTACAGATGACCAGTCAAGTTTAAGTTCAACTTTCCAATAAGAAGATCCTTCCAATCACTGGGGGTCTAGTAATTGAAATTGCCTATACAGTTGGGATATATTATGGGGTTGTAAGACAGTATGTAATAGTTGCCCAAGAATTACCTGTCCGCATTTGTCTCAGGGTTGCAGGTCATTATGGGTGCCAGCAGAAAGTACTGTCTGATAAAAGAGAAAATACATATTCAGAGAAAGGCAATGTTGTGCCTAAAAACATGAAAAAGGGCATATCCTGCCATTATCTACAAAATGGTGAACTCTGAAATATGAGATTTTAGATCACTAGGCATCTCTGATAGGGTGGTGAGCGATTACAAAATTAGCATTCCCACAAACAGAATGAGATAAAAGTCATATATAGTCAAGCCTCAAAAAGGTGTTAAGTTGTCTGTGTGCTAGCACAGATCAACATATTTGGGTTATGTGAAGTGCTTTAGGTATTTTAGCTCAGACAACATATAAAAGACCCAGAAAAGATAAACCCCACTGATGACAAAGCTCCTTTTCTATAATGAGTCATACGGGTGTGTAACCCTTGTCAGTTAACAACTGGTATGAGTGTCCCCACCTAAAATATTTTGCACCTTGAGAAGCTAAATAATATGAACAAAAACTAGGCAATGGGACACTGTCTGCCTGTTTAGCTGCAGTGATCTTAAAATAAGCCCCCTGGGTAATTTTTCTTTGCCATATAAACTGGGATAACATCTTATGGAGCAAGACAATCCATTGAAATGGCAATGATATGTTCAACATGATCAAAAAATAAAGAAGACTGGGCAACAAAGCATTCATTTAGCATCTAGAATATAATCTTATCAGAGATACATCCTGATTCCATTTATTTTGGAAAGTCTGGAATTTGTCTTGAGTCATAACTACTTTGAATTTGACAACAGGGTTTACCTGCAGCAATGTGGGATTGCCATGGGCAAAGCCATGGTGCCATCTTTTGGGAATCTGCTTTTGGGATACTGGAATAAAATTACGGTATTAAATTCCAGAGCTAACATTTTCATGCACATTATTAAATGGTACAGATTTATTGATGATATAGTATATATGGAAGAGTAGCCAAGAAGAGGTAAATTAATTTTTGTAGTGACTGAACCAAAATGATTTGAACTTGTGATTTATGAGTAATATGGACAAACACAAACTAAATTTTTTGGATGTCACATTAACAAGTTAAGACAGCAGAGTGAGTACCAGGGGGATTCATAAACTAACAGCAACAAATTCACATGCTCTGGTCAACTCAGATCCTTATGAACAATATCTCTGGATAAGGAAAAGTTGTTCAGATAATTCTGATTTCAAAATACAATCAGAATAACAGAGAGATTTTTAGCAGAGGGTTATGTCAAAAGAGTACTAGCATTAGACAGAGCAAGCAAATGTGATAGACAAGCACTACTAAAATCTACAAAAACAAAAAAACCTATAAAAACTAAAGAAGCAGAATGAAAAAAAAAATGAAAAAAAAAACAACTGTAAGCTTCATCACTAAATACACACCTATCCCTGCCAAAATGAGTGGAGTGATTAAAAATACTGGCCATCCTATTATGTGACAGTACACTTGCCAATGAGCTCAGAACCTATGAATAACTTACTCTACAGCCCCAAATTTGAAGAATAAATTGGTCCATAGCCAATTTGAAAGTACAGTGTCCACACAAGAATGGAAGATACGGCTGACACCACCCTCTATGGTAATGCACCGATGGGTAGAGCTGGGTGGAAGTTGCAAATTCCACTTTTGAAGAAACTTTGCAAAGTTTCATAATTTCACAACATTTTTCAAACTTCCACCTTTGCCAGAATCAGAATCTTCTGAATGTGTTTCACAAATGTTTGCCCTGTTCCATGGAATTTTCTGGCTGAACTGTAGAATAATACACATGAACTACATAATGACAGTTCAGAGGAATTTTATTTCACAGTTCAATGAATCATTCCATAGTACATGTAATCATACCGCAGTTCAATGATCAGTTCTGCAGAATTTCTTTTTGCAGTTTAATACATTAATCTGCAATTCATACATTTATTCTGCCACTCTAAGTCTGAATTTCCTAGACAGTTGCCAAAGTGCATTCTGAAATTGCATGACACTGAAATTCCAATTCACCTGAATTCTGCTGGCAAAAAGCTTAATTTCACACAGCCCTACTGATGTGGTTACTGTAGTATTTGTCAATATTGTCATCAGGGAAATAAACTCTAAATGGAGAGGTACGAAAAAGAAGTGGCAAGTCAGAATATGTATCAGTTGCAACACTGCCTTTGTTGTATATGCTATTTGATACACTTGCTCCATATTCTGTATAGATAGAACGGTTAGATCAGTGCACCAAAGAATGCAAGAGCAAATGTGCAATTTTTGGTCTGAGCAAGCCAATACACCAGTTGGTAAACATGTTTTTTGGAAAACCCAATAATGACCCGACTTGTGTTAAATGGATAGGAACTGACAACATTGCCAGGAGCAATAGGGAAGGAAAAAAACATAAACTTTTGTTACAATTTGAGATCTACTGCATTTTAAATTTAGGTACTATACAATCAAAAGGTTTAAATCTGGAATGGGACCTGAAACTATTTTTGTAGCTGTGAGTTGCAATATCTTTATTCCACTTTAGGAAGGTACAGTATAAAGTAAAAACAGAAGTGGTTTCACATACAGTATATGATGCATATGTAATTAAGTTGTAATGGTTATTCAGTTCTGAGATAACTATTTTGTTTCTACTGTTTTCCTCCTCTATCTATGTAGATCACATCTACCCACACCAGATGACATACTTCCCAGCTAATCCCCCAAGTGTTGAAATTCAAAATGCGGTGTCCAGAAAATGGGGAGATTATAGGACTAGGAATCATTTTGCTGAAATCTTGACTTCTATCTTTGTATCTTCCTTCCCCTCAGATTTAATTATACACGATTTTGACTTGGGACATTAGTAATCACATGGTACTTTGCTATAACAATCCAGTTTGTTTATATAGATGGATCTGTAGTTGCCTGAATCTAATATTTTCCAGCAGTATTTCCTTTAATTATTTTAGGACTTTATCTTCTGTGTTGAGTAGTTTGGCTGCAACAGTTAAAATGTCTTTACAGCCATGTTCAGCTTGGCATTAGAAATGGGGACTGGAGGAGGGCAGATGTAGTCCCTTTCTACTAAAGTGCAAATGAGGAGGAGGCAGGAAATTACAGGCTGGTCAGTTTGACATCGTTGGTGGGTAAGGTAATGGAATCACTATTGAAGGATAGGATTGTGCAGTACCTTGTTGCCAATAGTCTGCAAAGATCCAAGGCAATATGGTTTCACAGGGGGGAAGTCTTGCTAGTCAAACCTGACCAAGTTCCTTGACTGGGTAAACAGGGAAGTGGATCAGGGTGGGGTGGTGGATGTGGCCTACTTGGACTTCAGCAAGGCCATTGACACTGTTCCACTTAAAAGACTGATAAACCAGCTGGGGAGCCAAAACCCTTCATAATTTATACATGACTCCACAGAAAATGTTTTGATTTGGGTTATTGGAGTCAAATAAATGCATTAAATGTGAATCATCAGAAGGTTCAATTAACCATATTCTTTGGTCCTGTCTGAAGTCTCAATACCTTTGGAACCTTGTGAAAAATGAATTAGGTAAAAAGCTGTCTCTACACAATGTCATTAATTTTGAGATATGCATTTTGGGAAATCTTAACAGGGTTAAAGGTAAAAATAATAAATCAATCTTAACGTTGATATCGATTTCAACAAAACAGTTAATAAAACAGACTGGCTGGACAAAAAAAACTTAAATATAAGAGAATGGACTATGAATATAGTGTTAAATCTACAGATCCCCAGACTGATACATTTATTCCATAAAAATATTAGCACATTTTATGATAGAGGGGGTAAGAGCTACAAGCTATTAATATAATTTAATTCAACTCTCGGTTAAGCTAATGAGGAATTTAGATGACTCTGAGACACATCAGATATTGTTTCTCTTGTAGGGCTAGAAATTTAGAAGCTTTATGTTTTATGACATCCTTATAGGCTCATACCATGTGTTATAATTAACTTTTATAGTGTGTGACACGGGAATACAGTAGATGGGGGGTATAAAGGGGATGAGTGGTCAGATGGTTTGTATATTTTTCATTTCTGCATTTTCCTTTTCTTTGTCTTGTGGTATTATGATTATGACTTTTTTGACATGGAAAATTGGATTAAATAAAAAAAGTAAAAAAAAAATAAGCTGAGGAGCGTAGGAGTAGGTGCTGAAGTAATAAAATGGGTAGAGAGTTAGCTGGGCAATAGAATTCAGAGTGTGGCAGTGAATGGCATACACTCTGGAGTAGGCAGAGTGACCAGTGGGGTGCCACCAGGATCAGTACTGCACCTGGTCCTCTTCAGTCTCTTTATTAGTGACATTAAGAAGGACTGGAAAGGAAAGTACCATATGCCTGTTCACAGACAACACAAAGCTCTGCAACAGAGTGGACACACCGGGAGGGGGGTGAACAGAATGAGGGATGATATAAAACAGCTGGAGGAATGGTCAAGGGATTGGCAACTGTGTTTCAAAGCTAAAAACTGCAAAATATTGCACATGGGACAAGGAAACCAGGGAGCAACATACTAACTAACTGGGAGGGGAGGTATTGACAGGCTCAAATCAGGAAAGGGACCTGGGGCTAATTATTTCTGATGACCTGAAGGTTGCTAAACAGTGTGATAAAGCAGCAGGGAATGCTATCAGGGTGCTGGGATGCATAGGCAGGGGCATCACCAGCAGAAGGAAGGAGATAATAATTCCCCTCTATAGATGTCTGGTGAGACCACACCTCAAATACTGTGTCCAGTTTTTGAGGTCCGATCTTCGAAAGGACATAAATAGGGTGGAGGTGGTTCAGAGAAGGGCAACCAAAATGGTATGTGGCCTGCATCAAAAAAACAATGAGAAAATGCTTAAGGAATTAAATAAGTAGTCCTTGGAAGAAAGGAGGGGAAGGTGGGATATGATAGAAACATTCAAATACTTCACAGGGAAGAGAAAGGAGCAGGAAGGTATTATTTTCCAAAGAAAAAGATGCTAAAGGACAATGGGTCGTGCTATGAAGTTGGAATGGGGAAGGTTCAGAGAAAATGTGAGAACATGCTTCCTCACTGAGAGGGTGGTGGATGCATGGAACAGCCTTTCAGCAGAGGTGGTTGGGGCATAAATGGTTTCAGGATTCAAGAATGCATGGGTTAGACAAAAAAGGGATCTTGGAAGTAATGGGGGGGAAGGACTGGAGACCAAATAAGCTCTGAATTGTCACCGTAGGCAGGGGAAATAGTGCAGACTAGGTCGGCCAGGAAGCCCTTATCTGTTGACAACTTCTATGTTTTTATGTTTCTATGTAAAATATTGACTGTTTAATATTGAGCTACAACATAAGCTGCATATTGTTCTTTTAGTTCAGTAGCACAGTGTGATCAGGTCAGTTTTGTTCACTTAAAATATTTTTACATTATATTTTTGTATTGGTAACACACACTGAATTTACTCTATCTAAATGTGCTCCATTTATAGACTCCCACCATTGCCACTATAAGAGACAATAGAGATTGCATGGACCAAGAGTATAGAATGAATGAATGAATTAAAACACTCATCCAACTGGTTTTGAGTGCATTTTGACTGAGTGGCAGGCATATGCTGTGGGGGGGGGGGGGTGCCATCAAACCCAACCACCAAAAGAAGACTTATGTCGAAGTGTTGGGGCTATGATAAGGAGTGACATGAACTTTCCTGTAAGTTTGCTGTTTTTTTGTGGCAATAAAATCTGTTGACCAAAAATATTTTTGTCTCTGCCACTTTTTATTTTACTTCCATGGAGTGCTCAATTTTTCCATTTGTTGTTGATAATCCATGGAGCTGGCAGAGCACACAAGTCCTATTCTGTTTACCTTCCTGTTACTCAGGTGGTCACCTCATTTTATTAGATTCTTAGGTATACTAGCTTACCCCAGACCTGTCACTAATATGTAAGGTAAACATCACATGTTTGCTCACTAAGATCCAGAAAGAACTTGACAGTTGGGCCAAGCTTCAACTTTCCTTGATGGGCGAGTTGTCAGCCATTAAAATAACCTCACTGAAATTTCTCCAGAGATTTTCCAATTTGCTCATACTTATCCCTGTCATATGTTTCCAGAAGATAGATGACAAGAGGAAGGTTGCTGTGGGACAGCACCCCCCCTCCTCCCAAGATAGCAGGACTAAAATGTATTCTCACTAAAAACAATACGGTATAACTGTGCCATGGAGATTTGTGCATCATGTTGCTCTATTGGGCATTCAAACAACAAGATGATTTACCCCAGGTGAAGCCACCTTTTGTCTATCAATGGAATGGGACCTAAGAAGAGGGATCTCCTCAGCCTCCCTTCTGTATGCTCCCACACATCTAAATTAGACATTGGTCTGTTTTTCAAGAGATAATAAAAGCATGGAGACAGATATTCAGGCTCATCAAGCTCCCACTCTCTCCCCCAGATTGGGCTCCTTTGTGGGGCAACTTAATTGACTGCGTTGATTAAAAAAAAAAACCTTTGTGGCAGAATGCTGATATCCACCTTATAAGGGACCGGTTGGAAACAGGGACTAGGCATATACATTCCATTGAGAAACTGATGGCTCATTATAATCTTCCAAAACAGGATTTTTGGAAATACCTCTAAATCCAGAGTACACTGCAACCCCGATGAGGTGACATAACCACCCTACTCCTGCAGTTTTATTCACAATCCCAGCCTGGTACAAATTTCTCAAAGGGAGGACCAATAAAATCTAAAACTGTTTTTGAGAGGCTATACTTGACCAGACTCTGAAAACGCAACAGAAGTTGGAGACAGCTTTCAACAGCCAGTTACCTGAACACTCCAGGGATTCCTTCTGGCAACTGGCTTAAAAAGCTTGCACATACAGTCACAGTTATCTAATACAGTGCAGCCCACTTATAAGAACATCAGATATAAGAACATCCTGGATATAATCACATTTTACTCATGCAGCAATTTCACCCCATTATTTTCTATAGGAGCAAAGCCCATTTTTAAGAACATCAGGATCGGTTATAAGAACATTTTGTTTTAAAGCAGTGTACTTTGTGAGGGCGTGGGAGCATTACTTCGCACCACTTAAGTTGCATCTCCCCTTGTCAGCACGTTAACTATGCTCATTAAGCCTAGTGCTGCATGTCGTGTTCCACTTTTATCTTAATTGCCGACACTGAGGGGCAAACAATGAAGGTGTCTGTTTCATGGAGGATTGTAAGCACACTCATTAACATCTAACTAGTGTAATCTTCACAATTTATTTACAAAGTCTGCTTTGCAAGCTAATTAACCAATTATAAAAACATTCCTTCATTGTAAAACACTGTGGCTAACATAAATGCAGGCAATCATTAGTTTCCCTCAGAACAGTCTGCCATGGAGAAGCACAAGTGTACCATGCTGACCCTTGCCCAAAATATCTAAGTCATCAAATCAATTGGTATGCTGGGCAGTAAGCGAAGTGACATTGCCAAACAATTTAACATAAGTGTGTGCATGATTTCTAAAATTCTTGCCAGCATAGAGAAGCTGTACTCTGATTATCAGCACGGGTTTAACACCGAGATCAAAAGAAAACATCTGGGTTAAGATGAAGTGGTTGAACTTGCCTTGCTCCGGTGGTTCAGTGCTTGCAGAAACACTGATGCTCCGATAAGAGGTCCAGTGCTGTTAACAAAAGCACAGCAACTCACCAACGGACTTGGTGTCCAGTTTACTGAAACAAACAGCTGGTTATGTAAGTGGAAAGAATGACATAACATTCACTTTAAACGTTGCCACAGGAAAAGCTGGACGCTGACTTAGCAGGTGCTGGCAAATGGTCCGAAAGCATCCTCCCCCTCCTGCTGTCTGAATTTGCACCTGATCTAATCTATAACTGTGATGAAACTGTAATTTATTTTCAGGCTATTCCAGATGGGACACTTGCCTTCCACAGTGACCCAGCATCTGGTGGGAAAAAGGCTAAGGAAAGGCTATCTGCCCTTGTGTGTGTGACTATTGACAGGCACTGACAAAATGCCCCTCTTGATCATTTTGGACAAAATCAGATTTCACCTATTAAGCAAAAATAGTGAGTTATCAGCTTTCTATCAGCTTGAATCATTTCTAGATGAACTGTCCCTGTCAAGTCACAAGCAATAAAAGATTACAGACTATTTTTCAAAAACACAGGTGTGACAAATGTTATGCTGTGCTGCCCGGACATCTTCAGAAGGTGTTCTTTTTAAAAGTGTTTGCTACTGTATACTGTATGCGTTTTCTACATGAGTTTTATTAAAAAAAGGACACAGTAAAGAATTTTTCTACAATCTAACTTGTGATCTGCTTAAGCTTATTTTTCAGTGCTGCATACAGTGGGGGGTTGTCACCACCTAGCGGTCAGCGGTAACATTGAAGTTATTGTAAGCCCACTTATAGTAACAGCCTGCTTATAAGAACATTTTCTCTTGGCAAATATGATGTTCCCATAAGCGGGCTGCACTGTACAACACAAGACCCTCCATACCTGATCTAGGACACCAGCAAAACTGAACTTCCAAAGGCTATTACCAGATGACAGGTGCTGGAGAAGGTGGCACTTTGTTTAATGTCCTCTGGGACTGCCGCCTTATTCAAGAATTCAAGTAGGAAATGTAGGTAGATTACAGGGTAACAGTGAGTCTCTCGTATCCATTCTTTTCACAACTGTTTTTATTAGGTATCCCACCAGCAGAATTTTCACTCTCTGATCCAACATTTTTGTGGCTAGAGGCAGTAGGAAAGGAAGCAAAGCACCTTCTTCCCCACAGATAGAGGAAAATTAAGGTCCCAACAAAAAAAGGGATGACAGAGGTATTCTTCTCACTGGTTATGCTCACCAGCATGACCCATTTGACTAAGAACAACTTACCAAGATATTAGAAATGTTGGATGCCTTCTACTGCTTCCCCCATGTGCTCCTTGAACCCCCATTTTACCTTATGGGAGTATAAAGATATGCTCAAACTCTCGTAGAAGCCCCAAGGGTCCCTATATCCACTCCATCATGTCTTAATGCCCCTCCTCACACACACCCCTTTCAAGTATCTCCCACGTGATGCTGATTCTTCCATAGGGATAGTGGGCTGAATGATATGCTAACTTAGATAGCTAAATGTTTATACTTTTAAGATTGCACTAAATACTGTATACTATGGATTCAAGATTTTGTTTTTCTAATACTTGGAGGTTATGCACTGTACTGTAATGAAAAATGTATTCAATAAAAATGATTAACAGCAAAAAATGAAGAGAAGAGGAAACACTTCAAACAGCTCTAATAATAAGCTCTTTCTAGCAAGGGCAGACATTTCCACTGTATATCAACCTCATTATCTTGTCAGTGTTCAACATGATGGACTGCTAGATGATGGCTCACTGTAGTACACAGACTTGATGGGAATGGTGTCTGCATGGCTTTGGTTATTCCTGTTGAACCAGGAACAATCGGTTGTCATGGGTGCATTTCAGATATGGTCAAATGTCCTGAAAAAGTGTTCCTCATGAAATGTTCCTATCACCAGTGCTGTTCTTCATGTACATGCTTCCATGAAGAATGACAATTAGAAGACACAACATAGAGTTTCACTACTATACAGATGATAACAAGCTGTACCTATCATTCACAGGTACAGCTTGTACCTGTCATTCACATCTGACCAGAGTTCTCATGTGCAGTTGAGAAATCAGTGTTTATTGGAGATAAAAGAATGGTTGGCCCCCAACTGATTGGAATTGAACCATGAAGAGAATAAGCATTATATGTATCAGTTTTGGGGTACACTGCTTTTTCTGTGTATATCTCACCTAATACTATTGTATTAAAACAAGTGGCATTTTTAGCAATGTAAGTCCTTGGAATACTGGATTTGTTACACATTGAGATATCTTTAATTGGTCCAATAAAGAAGTTATGTATAGATGTTACAGTGCACACACTTTTTGGGCCACACTCTGCAAGTCCCTTCTTTAGGTGTAGCAGCTTGATTCTAAACAAAACTGTCTGAACAGAGACATAAGGTTTCTGACACATTAGGGGGACCTCTTTCTAGAGATACAGCAAAATTAATCTTCGAGTGTGAATTTGATGCAAAGTCATGCACTTTGCACTTTAGGAAGGTTCACAAAGTTCAAGACTTTTCCATTAGCTTCACATGTCTGAGTTTTAAACCTTTGTTTTTAAACATTCCTGCTACACCACTTACTCTGTTTACTTGTACTGCCCAACTCATACCACTTCCCCTACCTGACCTGACCCCATGAGTATCAGTATACTTTTCTCCACCAGCACCCCAAAATAATTTTCTTTTTACACACTATTTATGACCCCTTTGTCTCTGACACCAGCTTTTGTCAAGGAACTCCATGGCACAAGCTCACTAGCTTTCCATGACATCCTCTGCCAGCCTTTCCATGAAGCCACGGTTTTGCACCCCTCAGAGGGGTGGGAGCAAGGGAATGCACCCCCAAACATATTTCCCTTTTCCCCCAAATTTTCACAGGTTTGTTAGGCTGCCAGCATGACAAATCTCATGATGGCCTGGTTGTACCAGGGTTTCATCACCTGTGGAGCCAGGGCAGATCTTTTTGTGCTAGTTTCGCCCCTAGTGGATCCTAGCACACAATGTTCAAGTGTACTCATGCATACATGTAGCTTGCAGTATGAAAGTCAGCCAGAATACACACCCTAACCTGCATGCCTCCCTTTTTGCTGCCACCCATGGTCACCTAGGTGGCAGCATTGCAGCAGAGACAGTGACCCACCCTCCCCAAAGGAGGACAGCATCCCCTGGATGCTTAAGCCTGCTCCCCCAGGCTGACCCCTAACAGCCCGAATTTGCTTCCAAAACTGGGGTTACCAGCATTGCAAGTGGTAGCACTACTGCTGCTCTAATGGGCTGGCAAAATAACTTTTGTTACCCAAAAAAAAGGAAAAATGTCTTGCATTGCAGAGAGACATTCTTTCCATTTGGTAAGTACCTGATGAATGAATGAATGAATGAAATCTTTGCCTTCAGCAACATCTGACTGGTAAAGGCAGTTTTCTTTTTTACAGGGGAAAATATGTTTGGTGGTGATGGAGCCAGATTGGGGTTTGGAGGGGGAATTCTGATTCTAATGTGGGGCTGGGTTAGGAGGGGGGAGCAGGGGCAGAGTATGGTTTAAAGTGCAGGTGGAGGAAGGGTTATATTCAATACTGCAACTGCAAATTGGGCTGTGTACTGTTTGCTGGGATGGGCTGAGGGGTTCTTTGGACAGCAGAGGGTGGTTTGAATGGGAAGCACCATTTAAAAGACTCTGGGTCATTCAAAGGGGATGAGTACTTAGTAAACTGAGTGGGTGAGGTTAGGAATTAAAAAAAAATAAGCTAGAAGAAACACTTTGCATAGTTCTGTGGGTAAACTGTCACTTGACTTGTGCTTTGTGAGTGAAGTTGCAATGCATGAAAGTTCCACCAGGGGAAATTTAGCACTTCCCCAGGTGAAGAACATTGCAAAGAGCTTTACAGAGTTAGGAAACTTTTCAAAGTTCAGGGAAAGCAAAGTTTTCCTGACCTGGCACATCTCTACCTAGGACTCACAGAATTACACCATAACTTATGTAGTGAGATTGTTCTGTTTATTAATGCGCTTAGACTTATTTACTTACTAACTTACTTTCTCAGGAAGTCACAATATTTCTTTCACACTAAGATCTGTGCTTTACATTACTTAGCAGTGGATAATATTACACACACACACACACACACACACACACACAAAACATCTAATTGTCATCTTTACTCACTTAAAAAAACCTTGTGTTTCTCTCCCCTAAACTTTCTACTTTATTTCTCTCCATGCATTTGACCATTTGAATGCATCTGTAATAAATCTATTGATTTAAGGTGCCAAATCTCTGCCTGCCCTTTCCTATACCTATTTCCTATTGTTTGGTGGTGATTCCCTGTGCTTTTGTTTCACATAAGCAGAACTGCTATTTAGCAGGAAAAGATTTGATTTCATACAGGCATACTGAGTACATTGACATCATTATGGCAACAGAGCCCTGTTTACAAGGTGATCTTGTTTCAGGTTACAGTTCAAATGTTTGCAAACAATACTGACTAGTGGACACTAATTGCAGACTGCACATTTTTAAACAGTGTGAGTCTAAATATTCAGAAATAATATTGACAAAGGAACTCATAGGATTACTATATGTGCTTAACATATTTCTGATTAATATGCTTTACACACACACACACACACACACACACGCATTTTCTTTAACTTGGCTTCAGTGAGCTTTAGAAGATCTGAGGAGTCATTACATATCATTCCATTCTGCAACATTTCACTTACTAGTCTCAGAGATGTTTGCTTATCTCTGGTTGCATTTCTTAACTAATGGCTAATCCGTCACACTCATTTTTAATTTTTTTTTCTTACCCTCTGGGTTTTTAAAAAGTGAGCTTTCTCTTAAAAATATATGCATTTCTTCAAAAGAAGATCTCTGTTGGAGGTTGAAAGATTAAGGTTTTTCTGTAATATCTGTTGGTCCAATAAAAGGTATCAAAGCACCTAGTTTGTACATCTTGTTGCTCTTCCCTATATTAATTCTTTAAAATAAACCTTTGGTATACAACCTGCTTCGTTGGATCAGTTTGATAAAACACATTATGAAGCTGTCTATGTGGCATCGAAACCTTGTGCACTATAAAATCTATGTCCATTGTTATTTGTTAGTCCATTAAATGGTACTGCAATCTGCAACAAATTCAGCAAAGTGAGTACAAAGAGCTTAACTGTGTTGATGTTCACTGACCTTAAGCGGTAATGTTTTGTCTCATACCACAATCCTCAGGCATCTCTTTACTTCCAAGAAGAGGATTTCCTGTTTCTTGTTGTTGTATTAGGTAGCCAGCATGCAGTTAACTCATCTGATTGTGTTATTCAGAAAAAGACTGGTGTACAATTTGTAAGTATAGTTATTCCTTATATCAGCAACTGTGGATGCAATAATTATCAGGCAGAACACCTTCTTATTAGTAAAATAAAAAGCATTGGAAGATATTACATTGGATTTCACAACAAATGTTACCCTATCACTTCCTCGTGTGGTTTATAAAAGAGGAGGGAATATTGGTAATAATTTAGTACATTTTCTATATAAACTGCAATCAGTAAAAACAGTGCATGGTTGAGAGGGCAGTCTGATGTCTGTTTCAAATATGGCCAATGTCCATAGTGTGAGGGATCTTCAGACATGATCTTCCCAAGTGGAACATTTTTTTTGTTTCACCACTGTATAAGTGAGCATGGCATTGGTTTGGCCTCAATGATGAATTGGAAATAGTTGCAAAGAGTTGCAAAGAGCAAATAATCACACCACATGAGCTAGCACTCTAAATGCAGCTTTATTACAAGGTAGCAGCAGAACAATGTAAACATCTTTGAATGTCTCTTTATATACGTTTATATACAGATTATTAAAAGACAATCATTTTAAAGCCACATTATTTCTTCCTCTATATGCAAGGCATTAACTCTATCTAGTCATTCAGACCTGGTGGATGCATAGCTCCTAGTGTGAATATCCAGAAGGATTCCAAGTATAGCAATTTGTTATCAGGATTCCCCCCTCAATATTCACACTAGGAGCTATGCATCCACCAGGTCTGAATGACTGGATAGAGTTAATGCCTTGCATACAGAGGAAGAAATAATGTGGCTTTAAAATGATTGTCTTTTGATAATCTGTATATGAATGTATATAAAGAGACATTCAATGATGTTATATTGTTCTGCTGCTACCTTAATCATTCTCAATATCTAACATTTAATGATGCATTTTATGTTCTTTCCTTCCCTTTTTTCTTCTAGGGTGCAGGCAACTTTATTGAAAACATAGTCAAAATGGCCACCCCTTCTGCGCTTGCCCTTCCCCTCAAACATGGAACCCTAGCCTATCACTTAAGAGCCAGTGCTGCACAGGACTGTCTGGTTCCAGAAACCCGCACTATTACGGGGGATCGGGCCTTCTCCGTCCACATGCCTAGACTGTGGAACTCCCTTCCTGCATTAGTTTGTTCCTCTCCCTCACATCCCTGCTTTAAAGCATCCCTCTGGAGCTTCCTAAAATCGGCCTCTGCCTGTCTATGTGCCATATAGACACCAGCAGAGACTCTTTCTTCACTATTTGACTGATTGGGGGTGATGTCTAGAGTACTGTTGCTACAGTTTGCTGTTTAATTTTGCTGTTAATTTGCACTAGGCACTTTTTCTGCCCTCTTGTTTTGAGGGGGGACCTTGTCATATCTGTATCTGTCTGTATTTTGATATTTTGATGTTATACTACATTTTGATGTTATTTAGATGTTATTCTACATATTAATTCTGTTATGAATCTTGTTGCTATCTTCCTACTTACCTGTTTATGCTTGATGTCCCATATGCTGTATCACTTACTTGTTTATGCTGGATGCTTCTGTATGTTATCTTGACTCTGTATGATGCATTGTATGTATCCTGTAATCCTCCCGGGTCACACCTGAAAATAGGCACTTGGCTGTCTAGTGTGCTTACCTGGTAAACAAATGCAAATAAATAAATGAATATAACCACCATCCTGGTGCTATAGCACTTTAAAATTGAATTGAGAACTTGTGATGCAGCACCTGCCATTCTCACCAATTCTTCTGTGGTGAAGTAGGATAGATAATATGTTCTAAAATTCCTGTTTACCTGTGTTAGAAAAAGATGTTTAGGACCTGATATAAAAAGAACTAAAGTTTCTTTAGGAACTAATATATTTATTCAATTGATGGAATTGTTTGGTGATTTTATTGCAATTTTCTATATTATGCACTGTCACTTTCAATTGGGTGCTTCATTTATATATTTAAGGGTCCTTTTACTATGCTTGGACTGCCTCCTGATGACGCATTAGATGCAAAACCGATAGAGGTTCTGTGAGCTGATGCTGCTTTTGGTGCAATGTTGGGTGTGTTTTTTGAATTTGTGATAAAGCTGCTTTTAGAGTGCTGGCTCATGTAGTGCAGTTATTTTCTCCTTGCAGTTCATTTTTTGTATGTACAGCATTCACTCAACCGTCAGAGTGGTATTTGTTTGCTTTTACTTTTTATTTTGAATTGGAAATAGTGCCACTTTTTAAGGTATTAGATATTTTGGAATATGTTGCTCATGTCTTTCTTTTCCATCTGCAGATCTACTCAACCTAAGTGATGTAACTGTAACCACTGGAGCCCCACAAGGCTTCATCCTTGCCCCCCAATATTCAGCTTGTTCATCAGCTAGTTCCAGGAATTTGTGCCATCTCCAAAGAATTACTCTATGCCAATGACACAGTCATCATCACCTCACATCACAACCTGGAGGCACTGAAATGCAATGTACAATATGACTTCAGCAAGATCTGCAACTTTTTCATTTCTAAGATGCTGGTCATTAGTGCCAAGAATACAAATCTCTTCTGTTTGGGAACACCCATGCCCTGAATGGTGGCCCTGAGCTGTACATCACAATACCAGTTGGGGACCCCATTGAAGAGGTCCAGGTCTTCAAGTACATGTGTGTTCAACTTGATATGACTCTATCCTTAATATCTCACATTGACTCTCTAGTCAAACATATTCAAGAATGCCTTAGCTTGCTGTAGAGAAACAAGCACAGGCCCACCCCTGAAGTAAAAAAAGAAAAACTTCTAGGATCTAGCCACACCATCTTGATGCTTAATTATGGTGCTGTCATTTACTTTGCAGCCAGTATCACTGTACACAAAAGAATCTCAGTAGCCTTCAACCAAGCCTGCAGATATGAACTCACCATGAAACCAGGCTTCCACCACTGTGACCTATACTTCTTCACCAACTGTCTTCCTTTCCACCTCCGAGTTAACCTCAGTGAAGCCCTTCCATTCAAGAGAGCACTTCTTGGTCAAATGCTGCTCATGCCAGTCATGAACAAATACAGAACTTGATCGATGGGGGATCAAAAACTCCTCCTGCCCTTCAGGAAAACTGCTCTTGGACAATGCTCATTTGCAATTAGCACAGTCAAAGCCTGGAACTCCCTACCCACAGCCATCACTGCTCTCCCCACTTCTCCACTTTAATGTGCAAGTCACCAACCACCTCTTATGGAACCTGCATTGCATGTGTACCTAGACCATGTCTACTAGTTGTATTAACCTGCTTGCTTTGTTGATACCTCTTGCAGTTATGGAAATCTCCTGTTAACTCACTGCTCCTTATAATATTGTGATTACTGATACACCTGTTTGGTATTGTATTATATTGTATTGTATTGGTCTGCTGTCGACTGTAACTTGTTCTTCTGATGTACGTAACTTGATAGACACGAACACCTCTGTAAAAGGGCTTTTGAGCTGAAAGGTCTTCCAAACACAATAAATAAATAAAATAAATAGATACAATTCTTTATGAATTTTTGGTAATTAGGTCAGATTCTGAGAACAGAAATTCTCTCTCTAAAAATACCATGAAACCTCCATCAATACAAATTCATTAAGAAAGTTCACTAGAAAAGAAAGCACAACATTAACATCATGGCTCTATGTTTGTGCCTGCCTGGTTTGTGTTTTCCATAAGAAATATATTGATAATATATTTGTTGTTTTGTGAATAGTCTCACTCTATGGTATGTATTAGAAAGTATTATGTACATCATAGCTACAGATATAACTACAGCCTTTGCCAGTTTTGTAATTGGATTTTAGTATTTTGCTTTTCTGTTTTGCATTCCTAGTTTATTCATGAATGAATTTATATATAAGAATTATCTGTCTGTTTTAATAGTATTCACATTAATCAATGTGACTAAATGCATTTTATAAATACAGCCAGTTCCTCTTGTATGCAAACTTTTGGGGACAGCAATGTTTATACTTTCATTCAAATTTGTATATATCCAGTAAATTAACTATAAATGATAAAAGACAGTAGGGCCGATCCAGTGGCGCAGAGGGTTGAGGCACAGGGCACCATACCTTGAACCACACCAGTGACCCAGGTTCGGGAATGGACTTGGGACACTGGGGGCTGGCACGGGAAGGGGAAGGGAGGATCAAGCATTTGAAGGACTGCTCTCCTCTTCTGGGGTGGGCTGGTTGGGAGGCCCCACTCCAGTAGTGGCCACCAGTGGAGACCAGGAGCACTACAAGTAGCAGTGCAGCAAGAACAGCCAGCAAAAATGAGAAAAACCCCTCTGGATTGGTCGAATGATGGCATCCAGTTCACTGCACACCCAAAAGACTTCCTGTAAGTTGTCCTTGTCTCAGAAGTGCCTGAGGCAGAGGACAAATAGTGTATTGGGCTGTCCCCAGTGTATTGCCTTCCCCCTCTGAGGACAGGGACCCACTCAATGAAGGGTAACACTGAGCTACCTCTAGATAGGCTGCAGATGTGAGACAAGGGGTGCTCAAAGGGGTTAGAGGGGTGTGTTGGTGACCATAGATGCCAAAAGGAGTGGCAGATTTGGAGCCCAGAGGGGAGAAAATAGATCCCACAAAACAAAAGCCAGTAGGAGGGCAAGTTTATCAGTACTGTAATTAACTGTCTTATTTTATTCCAGGCTTGGAAGGCTTATCAAACAGTTGTACATCATGGTCAATAGACAGCACAGTTCCCTTGGTATTCTTGATTGTTTAGGAGGCAATATATTGAGTGTGCAGAACTCCTTATAGCTTTTAAGAAATGTCAGCTACAACATTACACTGTTGATTACTCTGTTGATTAATCATGCACCCACAGAGGAGACTAAGGAGGCTGAGGACAACTGTCACAAGGGAGGCCCACAGGAAGGAGGCAGAGGACACCACAGGGAAAGGAAGCAGCTCCTGGTGGGGGACTCAATTATTAGGGAGATAGAACTGGGGGGGAGCAGGGAAAACTGAAGTAAGGTGCCTGCCTGGTGCCATGGCTTGGAGGGACAGGAAGTGCATCCTCAGGATCACGAGAACAGCTGCACCGGAGTCTGAGCTGGACATCATTGTCCACCTAGGGACAAATGACTTGGCTCATCATGAGATTAGAGCAGTGCAGAAGGACTTTGTAGAGTTGGGGAGGGGCCTAAGACAAGTAGCCCACACAGTATCCTTCTCAGAGGTGCTGCCTGTCAATGGCATGGGGGAGGAGAGGGTAATTTGCACCATGCAGTTTAATGAATGGTTGAAAAAATGGTGTGGAACACAGGGTTTAGCTTCATTGGGGACTGGGGTTCCACCTGGAGGGACACCAGCCTATACTGGCAGGATGGTTTGCATCTGTCCAGGAAGGGAACAAGTCTTTTGAGCAATCGGTTTAAATGCTTCATTGGCAAGCTTTTAAACTAGTCAAGGAGAGCACTGATAAGCAGCAGAAAAATCCCAGCCCCTCCTTACAAAACAGGGTACTAAATGAGAAAAAGACCGAGGTAGAAAGGTCAGTGGGGGATGCTGCAACAAAAGGTAAAGCATCAAAAATGGAGAGCAATGAGTACCAATGCCGTAGTCTGGGTAACAAGCTTCCTGAATTAGTGGCCTTGATGGAGGAGGAACATCTGGATATCGTGGCAGTCACAGAAACATGGTACACACAAAACCATGACTGGGACGTAAACATACCAGGATACACTATCTACAGAAGGGACAGGGAGGGAAAAGAGGAGGAGGAGTAGCTCTTACATAAGGGAAGGAATAAAAGCAACAGAACAAAAGGTAAACAGGGAGGAGAAGAAGCACTGTGGGTAAATTTGGAGACAGGCAATGGCACCACAATCCGCACAGGGTTGTAGAGTACAGACTCTTCTCAGGGGAGGAAATGGACAAGGAAATGATAGAAAGTATACTTAGAATGACAGAAAAGGGGAGATATTGCTGATGGGTGATCTGAATATGCCAGATGTTAACTGGAGTGCAGTTACAGCAGCCACTTCGAAGAGTGGGGTTATTCTAGATGCCCTACAGGGGCATGCCTTAGACAACTAGTATTGGAACCCACTCGAGAGGGAGCAATCTTAGACCTGGTTCTCTCAAATGGAGATGGAAAGATGATCACAGATGTAGAAGTGGGTAGCCATCTGGGAACTAGCGACCATCGAACAGTATGGTTCACAATAAATACAGCAATAGAGTCAAGCCATACAAAGGCAAAAGTACTGGACTTTAGGAGGGCTGACTTTGCCAAAATGGGTGAGTGCCTAAGGAATGCACTAGCAAATGGGCAGGAAGGAGGGTGGAAGAACAATGGGGAATAATAAAACTGCCATCACAGAGGTAATGAGCCTTGTGTGAAGCAAATAAACAAAACAAAACGATGTAAGAAACCACTATGTTTCTCAAAGGAAGTGGCAGGAAGGTTCAAGAGAAAAAGAAAGCATTCAGGAGTACAAGGAATCGCAGAAGGAGCAGGACAGAGAACTGTATCAGTTAAAGCAAAAGGAAGCTGGGAAGGCAGTCAGAACAGCAAAGGCCCAAACCGAGGAAAAGATATCCAACTCAGTTAAGAAGGGGGACAAAACCTTTTATAGGTACATCAGGGAGCGAAGGAAGACCAAGGGAGGGATAGTGAGGCTTAATAAAGGGGAAGGAAGGTGGGCAGAGGGAGACTGTGAAAAGGCAGAGATACCAAACAAATATTTTTGCTCAGTATTTACAAATAAAGAGGTGGAGGTACCTAAAACAAACAGTAGAAACACTCTGGATACAGAAGTGGATACCAGCCCATTTACAGAAGAAAGGGTTATGAAAGAACTCTTAAAACTGAAGGTAGACAAATCAATGGGGCCTGATGGGATTCATCCCAGAATTCTAAAAGAACTAAGGGTAGAACTAGTGACACCACTGACTATGCTCTTTAACAAATCATGGGAGGATGGGGTGGTATCTGAGGACTGTAGGAGAGCAGATGTGCTTCCCCTTCACAAAAGTGGGAGCAAGGCAGAAGCAGGAAACTACAGACCTGTTAGTTTAACCTCAGTGATAGGGAAAATGATGGAATCACTTCTGAAGGAAAGAATTGTCAAGTATCTAGAGACCAGAGGGGCACAGGACCCTAGGCAGCATGGATTCACAGCGGGAAGGTCAAGCCAGACAAATCTGATAGATTTCTTTGACTGGGCTACCAAAGTAGTAGATCAGGGAGAGGCTGTGGACATGGCCTACCTAGACTTTAGCAAGGCATTTGACACAGTCCCACACAAAAGATTAATATACAAGTTAGCCAGCCCGGGAGTGGGTCCCAAGATGACAGCCTGGGTAAAGAATTGGCTGGAGAATAGGACACAGAGAGTAATAGTAAATGGAGTCCACTCAGAAGAAAGGGGGGTTACTAGTTGGGTACCACAGGGTTCAGTATTAGGACTGGTCCTCTTCAATGTCTTTATGCTTACATTGCAGGGGACTGGAAGGAAAAGTATGTCTCTTTGCAGATGACACAAAGATCTGCAACAGAGTTGATGCACAAGGTGGGGTGGAAAGGATGAGAAGGACTTGGCAAGGTTAGAGGAATGGTCAGATGTATGGCAGCTTAGATTCAATGCTAAGAAGTGCAAGGTAATGCACCTGGGAAATAAAAACCCAGGGGAAGAGTACACAATGGGGGGTGAGATACTAACAACAAAAAAAATGGAAAGGGACCTGGGGGTAGTCATATCAGATGACCTAAAGGTGGGCAAGCAATGTGAGAGGGCAGTAAGGAGGGTTGGGGGGATACTGGGATGCATAGGGAAAGGCATCACCAGTAGAAAACAGGAAGTTATTATCCCTCTGTACAGACAGCTGGTCAGACCCCATCTGGAGTACTGTGTGCAGTTCTGAGACCCAGTCTCTGCAAAGACATAGACAGGATGGAAGCTGTCCAGAGGAGGCAACTAAAATGGTGCAGGGTCTGCACCGGAAGACATATGAAGAGAGACTAAAGGAGCTTAATATGTATAGCCTCGAGGAAAGGAGGAGGAGAGGGTACATGATAGAAGCGCTCAAGTACCTCAAGGGAATCAACAAAGTCCAAGAGGGTAGCATCTTTCAAAAAAGGAGGTGTGCAAGAACAAGGGGGCACAATTTGAAGATGGGGGGGCGGCTCAGAGGTAATTTAAGGAAGTATTTTTTCACAGAGAGGGTTGTGGATGCATGGAACGGCCTTCAGGAGGAGGTTGTGGAGTAAAAAACAGTGGTGGAATTCAAGCATGCATGGGACAGTCGTAAGGCCATTCTAGGGGGTGGGGGTAGGAATAAGTAGGCTCCTGGTTGACTAGGATCTGCAGCTTATCCAGTAGGTAGGAAATGGGCAGACTGGGTGGGCCAAGCGGTCCTTATCTGCCGTCAAATTCTATGTTTCTATGTTTCTAATTTCCCTCCACATCTGAGCAACCACCACCTCAGTCAAGTCAAAACACTAGTAAAAGTGGCAAAAAAGTTGCATACAGACACAATTTGCTAAGCATATAACTGAAACAAATATGAAAACATAGACTAGAAAATAGCTTTAGACTTAAGGAAAATTAACCTATATCTGAAGACTGCATACATCCAAATTATATACATGTGGAACTGATTGTAGTACACATTTCTATTAACTGATCCTTAAAGTTACAAGTTTATGTATTTCATATATGCTGTATAACTGTTTCTATGCTAGAGAGTTAATGATGCTCAAGTTCACTCTCAAGTATAGTAATAGTGCTTTTAATTACCAGATGGTCATTGATGTCCATTTGTTTTTCAATAATCCACTGGTTTTGGCACATTTTTCTCTTTGCATAATTAAATGATGTATTTGAATATCCACTTTCATTAAGTAAAAAAAAATACTGTTCAGACTTTGTGTGGCTACAGAGTTGGACGTACTCAAAAAGAAGACAAGCTACATGTAAACTGGATACAACAGTGCACAACTGGACATTTTTTTTTTTTTTTTTTTTTAGTGCATAATAGCTTGAAGAAACAAATATTCCCAAAGACAGACAAACTGACCCTGGTGCTTTGAAGCTTAAAAACCTCTTGGTCAGGGGGCATGGCATTTTAGTCTTTATGTCACTTACACCTTTAAAAAACAACCTGGTGGTATGAAACATTACATGTTACATTGGGGATGTATGCTATATTTTTTTCTTCTGTGTTGCCTCCTCGCGTATGTCTATTATAAACCTGCAGTTTAACAAACTGTGTTTGTTTTGAAAATACCATGATTTCTGTTGGGATTTTACTTGTAATTTTGGAAATAGCTGCATTTGGGAGGCTGAGGTGTGTGCCAGGCCCTTGCTGGTTTTGAAATGGAAAATACTTCACAAATAAGTAACATCTGTTTATCTTAAATTATTAATTTCTGTCTACTGTTTCTGGTGATACTACTTCAGCTGTTTAAGATACAGCATCAGCTTTTAACTATCTGTGCAAGCCTTTTCCAGTTTTCAGCTTTTTGTGCACTGGACTACTATAATTTATATTTATTTTCTGCCATTATAATTGATATGAACTTTATTCCCTTGTTATATTCAAATATTTGCATTGTGGGTTGTCTGTTTTCTGCCTGATGGATTGCTGTTTTTTACTGTGAATTTATAAAATGTTGTATGCTAACTGAAAAGTGGAACATATTGAGCTTAGAAAATGTGCCATTCAAGAAATAAAACAAAAGTAACAAGCAAACTGTTTCACAGCTTTGATTAAAATTCTTAAAGATTGTACATGAATCTTTAGCTTAGTTTGTATGTGAGGTAACATATCAGAATGTCAGAAGACATACTGTATCTGCTAAATTCTTTGTATACCTATCAATACGTGCCTGTGTTTTTCATACGCAAACATATAAACATCATTCCACGTTGATAATAAAGCAGCATTCAGGAGATATGGAGCTCCTACACAATGCAAACTGCCCTCATGTTACAACCATCTGTACATAAACTGTCACCATGGTTACTATAACTCATGTAGGAATGCTTTGTTTCTATTTAAACTCCTTCATAATTATAGATAACACACACTGGATTCAATCAGCACTTAAAGCACAAGTGTACTTGTTCTGAGGGCAACACACTATACTATGGAGATCATCATGTAAATTATCTTTGAGTTCTGTACCAAGTTTAATATATTCATCTGTTTGTTTGGCTTTGTGCATAATATAATTTCTTATGACTTGAAGTCTAACAAGTCTCATTCTTGGAAGCAAAAGAGGAAAGGCATGGATTTAACAATAATGTTAAACCATTTCACTTACAGGTGGGATTTGATGGTAAAACAGTATCACAGTCAGTAACTGACACAGAAGAGCCTAACAAAATAAAATGTAGAAAGAAATGGGGTCCTTTGTAGACATTACCAATGCGTATGCCATTCTGTTCATCCTGGGGATGTTAAGGGGTTCTGGCTAGGCACCTCACTGATAGCTTTCAGGACTATGTACAATGCAAAGAAAAACAGTGTCAGAAGACAAGAAATCAGCCAGTGCTGGTCTACAGTTCAAAGACGGGCAAGGTAAGATCTACTGCAGGAAACTACTAACTGCAAACATGGGAGCCTTACTTCAGTGACTGGCAAAATGTTTAGTTAGTAAAATAAGATGTAGAAGATCAGTACATGAAAGAAAAGGGGCTGTTCTCTATTACCCAACACAGATTCAGAAAAGTTGCATGTTTCCCAACCAGCAAGATTGCCTTCTTTCTGGGGGTAATGCAACTGCTGAGTTCACCACTTCCACTTGGACAGACACCCCTATAGCCATTGTTGACCTTCAGCCCTGCAGCTCCTATCCTCATTAACAGGGATCAAAAATAATATGGTCACCCCAACTTATCACTCTAAGCACAAAAAAAAAACAAAGAAAGAGCAAGAAGACAATAGGAGCATGTACACAGTTAATACAATCAAACAATGGGGTATTTGTTAGGGAACAGGAACAAGATCTGGATAATGGAAAAGAATGGGTTAAATTCAAAAGCATTCTATTTACAACACTTCCCAGCAGTATCCCTCCACATTCAGTTGAGTACCCACAGTCTCTGCTGTTACCCCCTACTGGTGCACCACTTACATGACAGTCCCATGTAAGCTCACACAAAGTAAATTTTTGTGTTCATGCAGTTGTCAGTTGCAGCCCTGATGCTGGACCTTAGTGCAGTACCACATCCAAAACAAACATGTATTTTTTTATACTGACAGCAAATAAAAAAATCACCTCTGATCCTTCAGTCTCTCTATGGGTAGTGCTGACATCATGCAGGAATGCCTGTATTATTACCAAACTAACTTCAACTATTTTGGACAAGATGTCAGAGCATTGACATGGTTCTTACAAACTCTGTCAGTCTTTGCAACAAGCTGAGCCCATTGGAACATCTACTTCTGGGTTTGCAAGGTGCAGTGGACACAGCATGCTTCTGCATGGTGTGGGGCATAATCCATGAAGATCCTGTTTCCTTTTCCACTTTACCACTAAGGGATTTATCTACAACTACCCCAATAGTCAGGCAGTCTCTTAGGGCCCCTAGTGTTTAGGTTCTCTGACAGGACAAGTTCTGACAGTAATCTGGAAGAGTATTGACTTTCCAGTCTCCCATGTCTGTTGTTAATGCAAGGCAACCCTTTGCTGCAGAAACACTGGAGTTCTGCAAAGCAAACCCTACACTTGCATGGAAAAGCTCTGGAAAAGAACAATGTGGTCTTGATTCTCAAAGAGCCCTTTAGACTGATGCAAGCTGTGGTAAAAGGCAGCTTGCATCACAGCTCAGTATGCCATTAACCCTGTGCCTGATTCTCTATCAGGCAGTGTCCCAGTGGCAAAATCCCTCCGCTTGTGGTAACCCTGGCCATACACCAAACACACAGCACATCGGGAGGGTTTGCCATAAGACGCAGAGTGCCTGTGCACCACTCGGGATTGTCCCTAGTGGCTAGCATCACCCCCCCAGCCCTGATCTGCCCAACAATTAAACTGTAAATAACAATAATTCCTTCATGGTCTAGCTGTCCCTCCAGCCCTAATCTGACTGACAATTAAAATACAAATAACAAGAATTCCCTGATGAGCTAGCAAACCCCCCATCACCGATCTGCACAACACTTAACATGTAACACAAAATAATTCCCTGGTGATCAAACAGACTCCCCACACCATGATCTGTATGTCACTTCAAAAATAATAAACAGTGATTCCCTGGCGATCTAGTGGACATCCTCCCAGCCCTGATCTGCTTGGTTATTCCATTGTTGATAAAATATCTCCTGCTGGTTTAGTAGGCCCCCCCCACCCTGGCAGGTAGTGCCCATCACCCTGGCCCCCCCACCAATTCAAATCCTAAGCCCACGACCGGCACAGCACTCCTCTCACCACCACGGTGCACCGATGAGTGAACCATCATTGAGCAGGTACTATATACAGTACTCTCCAATTGACAGCTGAGATTGAGCTGTCAATCAATGGGTGCGTACTGTATGCAGTACGAGCTTAGTGACAGTTCATTCAGTGGCATGCTCTAGTGATGAGAGGTGGGCTGTGCTGGCCACCAGCTTGGAATTTGGGTTGATGGGAGGGGGAGCGGGGTTGTTGGGCATTACCTGTTGTGGTGGGGGGAAGGTGGTCCACTAGACCAATAGGAGATGTTTAATCAACAATGTAATATCCTGGCAGATCTGGGCTGGGGGGTCCTCTAGATTACCAAGGAATTATTGTTTATTATATTTTAAGTGTTGGCAGATTGGGGCTGGGGAGTCTACTAGATCACCAGGTAATTTTTGTTTATAATATTTTAAGTGTTTGGCAGATTGGGGCTGGGGGGAACTTGATCATCAGGGAATTATTGTTTTTTATAATTTAAGAGTCGGGCATATTGGGGCTGGGGGAGCATGGCACATGGTGAGGAAGGGCTCCTATTGTGGTATATGTGGTCAAACCCTCACAGAGGGTGATAGTCTAAGTACCCTTAGACTAGCCCTGGCTGTTGTAAGGGTACTTAGAATTTCAGCCTCTGGGATGGTTTTGAGAATCATGATTAAGGGGATGCAGCAGCTTGCATCTGCTGCATGCCCCCTAATGCCATGATGCAGACTATTTTGTGGATGGTTCAGGCTGCCTTTGTGAATCGCTCCTGGTGCATCATTTGATGCAAGTGGAAATCTGTGCCATTCTTTGTGGTGAAAGCCCCTTGTGCCTTGCTGGGTGCATTGAGAATAGGGCCCTGTGTCTGTTTAATTTCTGAACAGAAATTCTGGTTCATGGATTTTAAACAGTTTTGTTCAACCAGACAACTGAAGGTGAATCATATATACACATGTGACTCCTTCTAACAACTGAGCTAGCCTAACATGTTTCTCTTTTAAATTTGAGGATCAAATCGAATTATCTGATACATCATACGTTTTGGATCATGCTAAACCCTGCACTTTCAAGTGGCTGTCAGTTTTGTGTGGAAAGCATGCAAAGAAATTTTACTGAAACCTGATCCAGGATGCAGCTTCTGCTCTGCAGAGCTGATCTCAGGATTGGCTGTTTCTCTTGAGCTGCATGTGCTGTCCTGTGACCCCACCCAGCAGTCCAGAGGCCAGACAGAACAACAAATGTGGTGACCCTTGGCATTTCTTCTATTTATTTTGTTTTAAAAATTGTTTCTCTACATCAGTCTGATTTCTGGCTATTTGGATAAGTGCCTCCCAGTCCCTTCTGCTGCATGGTGAGACCTTGGGTGTACTATTGAAAGAGGAGCACTGTTGAGTGCTCTCAAAGCCTGTCCTTAATGCAAGGAGCAGTTTTGGGTATGCAGTGATATGGTAGTTTTGAGGGCCATTGAAAAAGAGTTGGCTTTTCTGTGTGCTTCCCAACCTGGGGGGTTTTGGGAAGCAACTTATATGAATAAAAAAATGGCATGCAACCCTCCTCCCCCCGAGGAGACACCTGGAAATAAGCTATCATAGCTTAGTATGCCTCTTATGGTAAAAAACAAAACTTACAAATATGCTTGGCTTGAGCAGTAGGTGTTTTTGATGCTGCTACACTGAAGTGGAGTACCTTTGGTCCTGACATGCTCTTGGAGCCACTGCCACAGTGAAAATGGGCCAGGAGATCAAAGAAACTGCATGTGCCTATGACTGCAGAGTTTACAGAGCTCATTGTACCGAATAAAGAAGCTGGCAGCAGGTAGTGTTCCAGTGCTGCCCACAGTTTCACAGCTGCAGTCTGGGTGGAGGCCATACGTGAAGAACACTCTGGAAGAAGACAGTAGCAGTTTCTCCAGGAGGGAGTCAATAGGTAATCCCCTTTCTGAAGGGGTTAAAATGATTACACTATTGCATGCAAACCTGTACTTTTTATGTAATTAATGTTGTTATGTCCCTGTCAATAGACTGTACTTGAAAACGCAGTGTAAATTATATAAGGTTTTACTACATCCTGTAAATTACCTACCCCCAGACATAGTGGACAATGTGTCTTGCACAATCCATTCTGCCCACTGGTTAAATAATTGAAAGGCTATGCCTGTAGTTCAATGGGGTGAGCAACCAGCCATGCCCCCTGCCCCCTTCCTGAGCTACATAAGCAGTTCCTCCTAGCCTCATTCTGAAGCATTTTTTGTTGCCCACCATCCAACCCTCCTCCTCTTACAGTGGCATGCCTCTTTCCTTGGGGGGCTCCTTCCTAAGGTACCTTTAACCAAGGGGATCTTCTCGTGGCTCATCTAGAAGTGGAACCCTCTTTGAGGGCTCCTTGCCTTCAATAACACTACAGGGTGGTAATTCCCCATGGAACAGAGAGCGTGAATGGAGAAACAGTTAGCATAGTTGTACAAGCATAACACTACGTTGGTTGTGTAGGCCCATTGAAATAAAAACCTGGTGGGTTAGAGCACTCCTTTGACCTTTCATATTTGCAATCTGACAGATTGCCAATATTGGTACCTTTTGGTGTTGTAGTTACTTAGCACTGCTTTGACTCTGTTATTGACAGCTTTTCCTACTAAATGACATTGTTATGCATGCACTGTCTTTTCTTCTGCACCATGCTACTTTAATCTTTTAAGGGCAACATACACCTCATCCTCATTTCTTTTTTTTCTTACAGTTTCTATTTTCTGTGTTTTATTTGTTTTTTTTGGGTGTACTGTATTTTTGTTTAGTGCTCATGAAAGCTGCTGGAATTTATTTTCTACATTTTACCTTAGTAACATTTGTTATACAAACACAACAAAATGGTTATATTAAATGCATGCTGAAAATAGAAAATAGAGTTAAAAATCTATGTTTCGACCTTAGGTCTTCTTCAGGAAATATCTAAAAGAGGAAAAAAAAGTTTATTATACAAATGCAGGTAGAATAGGTTAGCACATTCCAAAATTGTATTTTCTTGAAATTAAATTAAAGAAGGGAAAAGAAGAGAAGGAGAAGGAGAAAGAATGTGAGAAAAAAGCATAGGTTCCAAAACTGATTTTTAGGGAAAAAGCTAGGAGGGGATCCAGAAGATGTGGCTAACTGAATATTGACTTGATTTTTAAAAGAAGCAAGGGATATAGCCTAATGTTTGCAAGCTAAGGGAAATTGAAGTGGGGTTCACTGTACAATGACAAGGACTTGTGTATACACTAGAAGAGTGAGGTTTGGTTGCAAGGGAAATTGAAGTAGAAAGGCAGAGGGAGGTGGAAAGAAACCTGTATTAAAGGAGGAATAGGAGGTAATAGTAAGCAGCCATAGGCCAGTCCACAGACAGATATTAGTTGGAGATTCAAAAATGGTGCCTCACGCCAGAAACAGTGTGTTCTGAAATGAAGTAGTACCTTGGGAAGCCACGGCACAGCTGAGTGGAGAGGGCTCTGGCTAATGCACCCTCATTGCTCATCAAACTTTGAGGTGGCTGGGGAAGCTGCGGCACAGCTGATTGCTAAATGGAGTGGGGAAGGCTCCTTTTGATGTGTCCTCATGACCTAGGAGTCCTCGAGGTGGCTGGGGAACTATATGCTTTTCAAGCTTGAACTACAGTACCAATAGTACTATGTCTACATACAGTACAAATCATCACTTTTCAAACTATCTGCCTTGCAGAAGCACAATACTTAGCTGCCCCCTAAACTAGTGAATTATCTAAGGCACAGCAATGCCAGCCAGTTTATAAGTGGATGAAAAAAGTAATTTCATGACTGCCTTTTTTCCATGTCCACTTTTCTTTTGTGTATACCATAACTGAGAAAAAAATCAGTTAACTCCACTGTAGATGCCTGGCCTACACATCCACAAAACAATAAGTTTAAGAATATATATCATATTTATAAATTTAAATATGATTTCACATTTACAGATACAGCTCCTCACAGATAGATCAGATCAGGGGGGCTGTAATTTGGGATTGTCCGGTTTCATCCATATTGACACAAAAAAGAAAATCTACCAGACATCCTGTAATTTCTCCTTCTGAGTTCCAAAATTGTCACTGGGCTAGTCATTTACTGGGTAATGCATGCTTACCTGTTGATGAAGAACACACTCCAAAGTTGTAACGCTTTCAGAGGACCCTTAGCTGCATCCCATTCTACAACAGTTAACCGTGAATCAATAGTCATAAATCTTTCACAGCTTTATAGCAATGTAACTGAGCCAGTGGTAACTTATAAATTCCTTACAAATATAGCAAGATCACAGCCATGCCATATGGTAAGGTGTAGAACATTGACTCTCCATTGTGTCATGGACAATTTCATGATTCATTACATCTTCAACTTCTTCCATATAATCTCTGCATTGACAATTTCAACACTGAACTCTTTTCAGAGGTACTGTAAGTGAAATAGCAACATACCAAATTATGGGCCAGATATTCAAAACTTTGTTCTGGGGCTAAATTAGCACTTCCTGGTGGGCAAAGTTAGTGTGGAGCACAAAGCTAGCTATATTCAAAAGGAATAGCCCAGGGCAGACAGCATCTGAATATAGCATGGGAATGAGGCCGGGCAAACTGGGCTGGTAGTGCAGGGCAAACATAGCCCTGTAATATGACAGCTCTGAATATAGCAACCATGAAGTGCAGATCATAACAGCAACACAGTTCACAGTGATGTGAAGGTAGATAGAGGTGACCTATGTGGCCAATGTGTGTTCCAGCAAATGCATGGACCCAGTACAGCTGCAGGGACTAGCCTATGGGACAGTACAGTGTGCAATACAGCATAATATTCCCTGAAATGTTTGTACAGATATAACACATTTGAGTGGGATTAGCGTAGAGCTAAGCTGTTTGCCTGGTGCAAACACATTTACAGGTGCTAAACTTTGCCGTATTCTAAAATGACATGCAAATGAGCCAGCTTAGTTAGTCTCTGGGCAAACAGCCACATTAGCATCTCTTTATGCCCTGATTTGCAAGCAAATTGACCAGCATTACTGCAAGGTCCCACACTCTGGAATAAGATCCAGAAAACCTTAAGTCTTGCTTCCCCTATTATGTTCTCCCTCTTCAAATCCCTGTTCCTGAGGACCTTTTCTGAGGTCTGTCATTGCTTAAAGTTGAGGTCTTAACATCACAATTTGTTACTGCTTTAAATTCTGGACTTAAACCTCAACCATTGCCTGAGGCATCTTTTGAGTCCTCCCTTCTGTCATTGTCCAAATCAAGGTCCAAACATCACAATCTGTCTCTGCTTCAAATATTTGGACTTAAACCCCGCTATTGCTTGTGGCATCTGTCGTGTTTCTCCCTTAGAACAGTCCTTCCTCCCTAGGCCATCATGTCCAAACCTCTCCTATCTCCTCTGACCTTCCCTCCCCACTCCCTATACCCCCCCCTTCCCACCCAACTTGCCAGGCCATGCCTACAGTACTTATCAAAGGACTCTTACATCTCAATCTTCTTTGCACTTTGGCACCTCCTGCTCACTATGACTCCTCCAATGATGTTTACTGTATAAACTTTAGCTCATTACCTTATGTCCTTATATCTGTATCTATGCAATTGTATTTAAATGGCACTACCTCCTGTTGAACCTATTGCTATGTTCTGGTGGAAGTATATTGTTACATGTGATGGCTATATGTTATTATGTTGTTATTATTACTACTATTTAATTATGTACGTTCACGCAACCTGTTATGTCTTAACCCCATTGGCAATTGTTTTGCTCCAGGTCCATCTTGTAAATGAGCTTGTCTCAATGATGTTCCACCTGGCAAAATGAAGATTTTGATTGATTGATTGATTTGATTTTGAATTTCCTTCCTGTCCTTGGATGTTTCACAAATTCCTTATTTATCATATTGTTGCATTGGGCACAGTGGCCACCTTTGAAATTGCCACTTGGAATTTCAAGGAGCCACATCCTCTTTGGTGCTACCATTTTTTAATATAGGCTGTGCACGTGTTTATCATGCAGATTTGTACTTCTGCAGTGAGTTACCCTCAGTTCAGCATTTTCCAGTCCCTCTGTATTCTGGATTATATGCCAATGTTTTTTTTATAATATTGGACACTGCACCACTCTGATTATAGAAATTTGTTGCAAAAGTAACTGGTTGAGTTCCCTGTATTTTGTTTTTCTTTTTAAGTAAGTAAACCCTGCTTTTTGTATTGACTCTATCCAGTCCAGATTTGTCTTTTTCTGGTGGGTACCCATGATCCACGAATCACTGTGCAATAATTTTCTAATGCTTTTCAATTTCTGTTTCTGTACTGCACAGTCTCTTTACCCACAGCATTTGTCCTACTGGTATATTATCATGTAAAGTTTATGGGTGTGAACTTGTATAGTGTAGCAGGCTATTGCAGTCAGAGGGTTTCCTGAACATTGTTGTCTGTAAATTCCCATTTTCCCATTTTCATTGCAAATTGTGATGTCTAGAGAATCAGTTTTATCAGAGTCCATCAGCATGATAAATCGAAGATTTGCATTTGCCTCATTCATTTATGTAAATAAAACGTTCAGTTCATCCACTGGGACAGTCCAAATCATCAGGTGATCATCAGTAAACTGCTTCCAGAAAATAGACTATTTTTTGAACAGAGAGAATACAAAAAGTGTTCCTCCCATAGTCCCACATATAGACTCGCCAAGCTGGGTGGAAAAGTGGTCCACATTGCTGTGCCTCAAATTTGAGCATAATACTTGTTCTGGTGCATGAAATAATTAGATGCAAGGACCATATCTGCATTGTCTATGAGAAAATGAGTCCCTGGTATCATAGGGACTTCAAGTACATCAAGAAAGTGATGAAATGCATCCATCCCCACTTGTTGGAGAATATTAAAATAAAGACTTTCGATATCAAATGTTACTAAAATGGCATAAAAATGTATTGTGATCTCTGACAATGCACACAATGCATCACTGGTATCTGTTAAGTAATACCTCAATTGTGGTACCCATGGTCTCAAATGACAGTCTATCAAATGGGAAAAAGGTTCTATCGACGAACCAATAGCTGTGACAATGGGGTGACCCGGGCAGGATAACAGCATCTTTATGCCACTTTGGCAGCAGAAATATATGTATACAGTTTTATATGATGGTAGACTTTCAATTAATCACAGTCCTGTTTTGTAAGCTGACCCCATCTACAATGATGTCAAATGCTCTCTACTTGATTCTTTCCGTGGGGTCATTAGCAAGTCTCTCATAATATCTAATGTCAGCCAGCTGCTTTTCCATTTAATTTTCATATTTCGTGGTCCCCCAGATCACTATGGCACCCCCCCATCAGCTGGCTTAATAACCAAAGTTGCATCATTCTCCACTGTTTTAATGCTTCCCTTTCCTTTCTTGTCATGTTAGGCGAGCCATTGAAATGATGTTGGTCTTTTATTAATTTTTTGATGTCATAGTTAACTAAACTTGAAAAAGTATTGATACTGTGGTGGGCATATGTGGGAGGACAAAAAGTGGATTTTTTTTTAAAGTTGGGACATTACCACCATGTTGGTAGTGGTGGGGCTTGAGCCATGTGTATCCTGATCAAGACTTTCCATACAGTTTCAGTCTTGAATGTTTCTAGAAACTTCACATTATAAACTATCTTGTTGAGGCTGGGAATAGAAATGTTTCAGATGGAGTCATCTGTAAAACTTAAACAGATCTACCCATAATTGAAAAGGGTTTACATTTGTGCTAGGAACAAATGATGAGCCTTTTTGGAGAACATTTTCCTGTTCCTTGCTCAGGGGTCTGTCTGTTAAATTGATGACTGTCACTTGTTGTTGTGGTTGGAATGCTGCATAGAAGTGGCCACTGCAAACACATCACACACATGAACAAACGTAATTAAAAGCTGGATCATAGATAGCAGGAAAGCGGTTTCTTTTCATTGTGAGACATTATCGTAACCTGCAACATGGCTCACTAGCGAGCCTGCAATTTTTTGGCATTAAAAAAGTGGAAGTGGGAGCAAGAGGAGGCAATCTGGGCAATAAACTGCTCCAGAGGGAATGTTACTGGATCCATATTATGGACACTCTACAACCCAGAGTCTTAAATGAAGAGATACAGCTTTCCCGCTATCTATGATTCAGCTTTTAATTATATGCTTGTTAACATGTGTGATGTGTTTCCAGTGGCCACTCCTACTCTATTAATATACATGAGGGAATGTTTAAATGAGTGGGGCTGTATAGTGGCAAATCAGCTCTGAGGAAGCCTTGTTGGCAAAACATCAGCTTATCTTCAATGTAGCACATTCGTGCATGTTGGTATCCATGACTGCTGGCTGTTAGAATGACTGCAGTGCACTTATTGAGGTGCCGACATGTGCTTGTTTTAAAAGTTTTTCATATTTAGTTCTGCCGCTGTTACAAATTATTTTGTAAGCACTTGCACTTTACTGACAGTTTTCAGCACTTATGCACTTAAAAAAAGGATATATCTGCAAATTGTAAGCAGTTCCTTATTTATTTTACAAAGCAATGTGCTTTTAAGTGAGTGCAGCAGTATTTAAGCAGGTTTCCTGATTACTTTTGTAGGTTTTGGTTTGATTTGGCTGATTTGCACCAGACTGGTCACCATTGAGCGAAGTGAGCCCCACACCCTTTGTTTGTTTTGTACTGCATGTGGATGCAGACACGGCTGTGGAGTATGCTGCAACATTCCTGAGAAGCACAGTGATGTGTGCACATGGAGCATGTGCCAATAGGTAGGCATGAAAGACAGTGGTAGCCATGCCAGGGATGGGATGCATGCTCATGTAGCAAAGGAACAGAGGAGATACCCCACCTGACCAACACAGGAGCTGCATACAAACCTGTAGATCACCCACAAGTAGTACATGGAGTCTGGAATTTGTGCAGCAGTGGGATGGGATGCAACAGTGTAGTGAGGCATGTAGATGAATGGGTGCAGTGTGTAGCACAGATGGCAGGTCTCACACCATAGGCATGGACATATGTGCAGTACAGGACAAGGTGAATGTACCCATGCAGGAGACTCCTTGGGGGGGAGATGTGCGAGATATGTGTACATAACAAATGGTTGAGGAAATCACTCTCACCTGACATTATTATCCTGCCAAGGCAGGAAGACAGTGCCAACAATGGCGACATGAAACATCCTGCCAACAAGGGAGATAAGCAGAGGTCAGCTGCCACTGATGGCACAATGTGAAGCAGAATCATGACTGCAACATGTACACACACAGAAAAACACAACTAGGCCCCATGAATGACTGTGCAGTTATTAGCAGAAATGCCACCCAGGAGGAGCATCAGAGAAACATACAGGGCAACAAACAATCGAGTACCAATCTGAGATGGCATGGGTCATGTGGCATAGATTGATGACACAAAATATCCAAACCACAGCCCCAGAGATATGCCACAGAACACCTACCATGTACCTGGCAACTGATAACAATCTTTCTGTGGCCGCACTTCAGGTCTGTATGCTACTGGAATCCGGAGGACTCGTAAGTAAAAATGCCATGGTACAATTGGGGGCATACCACCACCGGATGCATGCAGAGCCTGATATCCACAATCCCATGGCAAACAGTCACACAGTGTATGGAATGTGCAGAGAGACAGATGACTGACAAGGGAAACATCTGTGTAAGCACTATGACACAGAACTGAGCAGCACGTCATGATATATCATGTGCCTATTAAAACACATTATGATGTCTGTCCCATGCCATTTGCCTGTGTGACCATTGTACAGAAGTGATATGTCACACCAGGGATGTGTGTGGTACTAGGTGTTAACCACAGTCGGAATGCAAATGGCACCTGGCCCTGCCATGTGCCCAGGTATATACCTGACCATGGGGGACACCTACTACCAACAACACCATGGCGTGCCTCATTGCAGAATTCTACAATGCCCACCACATGTCTGGGTCTTGGGGATGTGTCTCAGAGATATCTTTACCAGATGCATAGTCACCACCATGTTAGGCACAGAATGACATGACACCACATTGTATACCAAACACAAGCAAGATAGAACAGTACTATACAGGGTATATGGGACATGCGCAACATGGCTGCAGTGGAACACCACATGGCTGAACAAGTGACTGTACTGCGGACAGGTTAGACAGGCAACCAGGTGGCACTGCAGTCACAGGCAAAAAAAGCATGGTGATGGGCAGAAAAGGTATGCTGCACATACCATGGCCCAGGATGTAAAGCCATAAGCAGTGTCTGGACACCAATAGGGGGGTGGGGAGGGACTGCCACATGTAGAAACATAGAATCATACAATTGTCAGCTGATAAGGACCGCTAGGCCCAACTAGTCTGCCCATAAGCGCTGTACTTGATTACAGCTTCTGATCCTCCCTCTGCTTTGCCTCTATGGTTCCTCAATGCCGGACACCTGCATTTTTAAATCCAACCACAGTGCTTGCTCCCACCACCTCCTCTGGCTGACCATTCCATGCATCCACCACCCTCACTGTGAAGAAGAACTTCCTCACATTCCCTCTTAACCTGCCATCTTCCAATTTCATGTCATGCCCCCTCATTCTTGCACTCCTCCTGTATTGGAAGATGTCTCACCCTGCACCTTGTTTATACTCTTTGAAGTACTTGAATGATTCTATCATGTCCCCTCTCTCCCTCTTCTATTCCAGCGAGTACATATCGAGGTCCCTTATTTTCTTTTCATATGTTTTGTAATGCAAGCCCTGTACCATCTTAGTCACCCTTCTCTGGACCATCTCCAGCCTATTAATGTCCTTTTGAAGGTGCGACCTCCAGAACTGCACACAGTATTCCATGTGAGGCCTGACCAGGGTTTTATATAATGACATCACTACCACCCATCTTCTGCTGGTGATACCCCTGCCTATGCACTGCTGCATGACACTGGTCTTCCCTGCTGCCCTTGTACTCTGCTTTTACATTTTCAGGTCATTTGAAATAATAACCCCCAGGTCCCTTTCTTCCTTGGTGACTGTCAGCAACCCCCCCCCATCCTGTAGTTCTTTCCAGGGTTTCTATGCCCCAGGTGCATAATTTTGCACTCCTTGGAATTAAACCACAATTGCCACTCCTCAGACCATTTCTCAAGCTTCCCCAGGTCCTTCCTCATTTCTCCACCCCTTCTGGAGTATCCACCCTGTAACAGATCTTGGCATCATCTGCAAACAGGCAGACCTTTCCTTCCAGTCCCTCTGCAATGTCACTAATGAAGACAGTGAACAGGTCTGGCCCAAGGACTGATCCCTGAGGTACCCTGTTGGTCAACCCCTTCTCCCCAGAATGTACCTGATTTACCACCACCCTCTGCCTCCTATCCATTAGCCAGTTCCTAACCCAGTTTACTACCTTGCCTCCCATGCCCAGACTACCCATCTTGTTAACCAGCCTCTTATTTTGGATGGTGTCAAAGACTATGCTGAAACTGAGCTAGGTGATGTCCACCCCCCCTTCCCGATTTATTTCCTTTGTCACCCAGTCAAAGAACTCTATCAGATTTGTCTGACATGACCTACTTGCTGTGAAACCATGCTGCCTAGGGTCCTGGGCACTGATGGCTTCCAGATGTCACACTGTCCTTTCTTTCAGCAGTGTCTCCATGATTTTCCCCACTTGAGTTGATGCTGACCAGCCTATAGTTCCCTGACTCCTCCCTACTGCTAGATTTGTCTAGAGGGACCACATGTTCCCTCCTCTGGCATGAGTCCAGGAGGACCAGCCCTGTGTTAGCCAGACAATTAAGGGCACATGTCAACATTGGCTGGATATACCTACTTTACAAAGTCACACAATGCTGCAACAAACCACCCGTCAGCACCATATGGACGTGTCAGTCTGACGGGTGTAACACACTACAGGGCACTGCATCCTGTGTTGACAAGTACAAAGGTGAATGTTGCAATGGTGGATGTATTCACTAACCAATACTGTCTCCATCCCCCACAGAACTCCAGTGAAAGATGGTGAGGCTGGAACATCTGGCAGAAGTTGTGATGATGACATGGAGGACAGTCAAGTTGATGTCGAGGAGGCCAACAGCAGTGCACACAGTATTGCAGGTGTCCAGTCCAAACAAGAGGAGGAGGAGGAGCAGGACACACCACATGTGGACACAGAGATGACAGCTGAAGAAGCCAGCCATCCAGCATCATCCATGGTGACAGCCAAAGACACAGCAGATGACGATGACCCAGATCCTGTTGCAAGCATACCTGACAACATAGCTCAGGAACTGAGTCCCATCAGTATGTCCGAATTGGAGACCAGATTGGAGGAGGCCACACGAAACCTCCAAGGGCAGGCATCGTCACCCACAGACAATGTCACATTCTGTCAGTCAGTGGTGGGCAGGCAGGAGGAGCAAACACACAAGCTAGGGTCCACACATTAATGCCTTGAGGAACACCACAGGAATCTGGAAGACCGCCTGTCAGGCATCACAAGTTCCATACTGGAGGGCGCTTGGAACACCACTACAGTGATGACCTCAGTCATGAAGGCCCTGCATGACACAACGGCATGTGCCCAGGGCCATATGGAGGGATTCTATGTGATAAAGGTGAGTCTGAAAGACTGCCTATCACATAGAGTGAGCAAACTTGAGCCCATAGGCAAAAAGGGTGACGGATATTGTACCAACCATTGCAAATAGTGACGGTTGCTACAATACCTAAATAAACCTCACAGAAATCTTTTTTTTATGTGGGGGCAAGCTCCCCCATGGCCTCTGCACCCCCTAAACTTAAATAACCAACTCCGAGGGGGGTGCAGACCACGGGGCAAGTTACTGCATTGTGAGGCAAAAAAATATTTCTGTCTGTAGCCAGGCCTGAACCCAGGTCTGCTTGCATCGCAAGTGGTGGTGTACACCACTACGCTATGCAAGCAGCTCAGTGGGAATTGGCCACAAAGCATACTATATCCTGCAGTAGTGATTACAGCTCCTTGCTGTACTCGCTATGCAGGATATAGCGATGTATTGCACCACTCGATCTCATGTAGAGAACTGTTATTGAGTCGCTCAAAAAGTGCAGCACTCAATAATCACTGTGCTGTTTTGCAGTGGCCTATTGTATGACTGTCTGGTCTCTGTCTGCCTTGGAATTGTTTGTTGGTAGTAGTTTGTGAAGAACAAACCTTGAGATGATACTGGGGAGTTATCGGCGCAAACCGGACAAAAGGCCTAGACTGTAAGAAATCAGGAAATTGTGAGTACTGAAAAATAGCATTCCATCAGAACTGTTGAAAATTGTTAACCTGGACAAAAAGTCCTGTGGGCAGTGTGACTTTCAAAGGGCTAAATAAAGAACTTTGTTTAATACTATAGTGGTGGCTGTGAGAGAGCCAAAATATTAAAGGACAGTTTAACCATATTAATTCAACTGTTTGTTGGGAAGTGAGAGTTCCTGAGCTGTGTGGACTAATTCTGCATTGTGAAGTGAGAGTCCCACTACATCATATTGTGAACTGAATAATTATTTGGACTACAGTAAATGCGCACTTTTTAAGAATTTTGTATTAATTTATAGGAATGCTTGTGTCAGAAATTGTTGTTTTGGAACTGGGTGGGTTGGGGTGGTTTATTGTTGTTTGTGCTAGTTTGAGTGGTTGTGTGACTGGTGGCGTATTTGTGTGGAAGTGGTAACTCTGTTGGTTGTTAAGGCATATTTATAGTATTTTTTAATTTTTTTTTAAGTAGGGTAATCTTTGGTTTAGTGGGATTGTTGCAACCAACAGTCAGGATGTGCTGGGGATATAAGACCAGAAGGTGCAGCTACTCAGTGACCCACCTCCTTAACCTTCACCCCTTCGAGCTCCCCTCATTACCTGCAGAAACATATAGGAGATGCAGCCAGGCTTTGGGGATGGCTTGCATGAAGGGGCCAAGTAAGGGGGTCATGTGAATGGTTGCCAGGGAGTCGTGAATACAGGTGGTGTGGCCTAGGAGGTGCCCTGGGACAAAATGGGGATTGGAGAGGGTTCTTCCTTGTCTGATTCCCATACCCAAGTGCTCCACCTTTGATAGTGAGCAGGAGGTTGATCCAGCAGTCTCCCCTCATCCTACTCGAACTGTGCTTTGCAATGCCAGGTCGATGAGGAACAAGACTGCAGCAATAGCTGACTTAGTTTCCTTGGTAGACCTGGCTTACATCACATAGGCCTAGCTGTATGAAAATCAATCAATCAGTCAATCAATCAGTCAATCAAAGTCTTTATTTAACCAGGCGATCACCGCTTAGCAAGCTCATTTTTGAGGTGGACCTGGGTTTGTTAACAAGGAACAAAGGACAACATACATGGGATGCAACACACAAGAAATAGTAATAATACAAATAAAGTGAGATACAATAATACAGTATATACAAAGTATCAGCAGGTAGCATTAACAGTAGTATATGTTTGGAACAGAAGATACAGATAGTTTTGGGTAGGACACAATTTTTCATAAAAGTAAAGAAATATACAAAAATGCTGCTCCCATTTTGCAGGCAGTAGTGCCAGCTGGGTGCTCTGTGATACACACCACGAGGAAGGATCACAGAAGCAGGGTGTACTTATTTGTTTTAAATGCAGCCTGGGCCTCATGGTCCAGGTTGTTTGAAAGTGTTGCTGTGTGAGGGTGTCCTGGTGCAGGCTACAGGATCCTTCTGATTTATTGCCTACCAGGCGTAGAGGGGGAATTTCTGTAGGAGGTTGGAGACTTTGTCACAGGCCTGGTGTTGGAACCCCCTAGATGGTTAATTCTGGAGGATTTCAATGCCTGGGTCAATGATGGACACTCAACCATTAGATGCTACCTCATGCAGACTATGGAAGCTCTGAGTCTGTCACAAGTTGTTGTCTCAGTGACCCACTTACATGGTCACACATTGGACCTGGTGTTCACTCAGGGTCTTCGGGTCGATGATCTCAAGATTGAGCTGGTCATTTGGTCAGATCATAGCATCATGAGGTTTAGGTTTGGGGCTCCCCTGAGGGTCCATCCTCTGTGGAGGTGGTCCAGTTCTGCCCATTATGGGGATTGTCCCCAATAGGAGTATAGGTGCTGGACCTATCGAGTGTGGAGACTGTGTGCATCACCGGCCTGGAGGAGGCAGTGGTGACTTATAATAATGCCATCAGTGCGGTCTTCAACTCGATCTCACCTGTCCAAGTCTGACATTTATCTACCCTTTGTTTGATGTGAAGCTCAGGGAGTTAAAGATAAAGGGCCAGAGGTTGGAGTGACGCTGGACAAGATCTGGACTGATGGATGACAAATAAGCCCTGAAGTCACAATATGGTAACTATCAGAGGCAATCTCCAAAAAGAAGGCAGATTTTTTGTCAAGGGAGATTGTTGTGGCAAGAAACAGATCAGCTCAGCTCTTGTGCATGGTGGGCAGGCTACTACATCCAGCCTGTTTTAGCATGAGAGGAGCATGTTCAAGCACTCGGTGCAAAGAGTTTGCTCTGTTCTTTGCCAACAAAGTGTCCTCTATCAGGACTGAGATCTCTTCCAATGTCACTCAAAGGGCTTGCAGAGTTTGACCTGAGATGTGCCAGGGTACCCCTCTTGTAAGGGCTAAGTTCAATCCAGTTGGAGTGGATGAGGTGGCTGACATTGTCTTGAGGCTGCAACCAACATATTGTGATCTTGACCCAGGCCCAACCCAAAGTTTGGTTGGATGTGTGGACCTGATAGGGCCTGTGATTACTGAGATTGTCCAGAGTTTCCTTGAGAGCTGGGTCTTTCCTATGACACTAAACAAGGCCTTGGTTAGATCCCTATTGAAGAAACCCTCAATGGACCCAGAGTGTCTCAGAAACTAATGACCAGTCTCAAACCTCCCATTTTTAGGGAAGGTTTTAGAGAAAGTGGTGGTCATCCAGCTTGAGATGCACCTTGCCTCCTCCGACACTTATGAGTGTTTCCAGTCTGGGTTTAGATCCGGGCACAGCACAGAGAACACCCTGGTGAAGGTGTTAAATGATCTTCTAGGTGGGAGATAGGGGAGAGCGTATCATCTTAGTCCTAGGTGGGAGACAGGGGAGAGCATATCATCTTAGTCCTCCTGGATTTCTCAGCAGCATTTGACACTGTGGACCATGGGTGCTGCTGGACTGATTGCAGAACTGGTGTGGACTAACCAGAAATGTCATCAACTGGTTTAGGTCCTTCCTCACAGATAGAGTGCAAAGGATGATGATGGGGTTATCCTCATCTAACTTGATGCTTCTACATTGTGGAGTTCCACAGAGGTTGGTCCTGTACCCCTTGTAGTTCACAGTGTACATGCTTCCATTGGGAGACATTATCAGGTGGTATAGGCTGGGTTTTCATTGTTACTCCGATGATACCCAGCTATACCTGTCATGTGCAAATAGAAACCAGATGGCAGCCTCAGTGTTTAACATCTACTCTGAGGAGATCCAGAACTGGATAACTCAAAACTGCCAAAGACTCAACCCAGGCAAGACATAATTACTGGTGGTGGATGTAGGCTGTCATTGTGACGTGGGCGGGGGAGAGATCTGGAGATTCCCATGGTCTTGTACTTGGGGTGTTCCACTGGCCCCCTCCATTTGGATTAAGGACCTAGGCATGGTCCTTGATGATGGCTTGATGCTTGATGCACAGGTGTCAGCCATCATAAAAAGCAGTTCCTACCATCTGAGGAATTTTGCCCGGATCCAGGCCCTGATACCAACTGAGGACCTGACCACTCTGGTGCACTCTTTGTCATGCACAGGCTGGACCAATGCAGTGCCCTGTACCTTGGGCTATCTGAAGGCAGATTGTGGCATACTGGGGACTGTGCATTCTCAGTTGCCACACTGACCATGTGGAACTCCTTGCCAAGACATCTAATGGAGGCACCCTCAGTGGAAACTTTTAAGAAAGGACTGAAAATGCTTTTATTCAATCAGGCATTTGATATAAGTTGAAGATCAAAATTGAACTGACTGTCATTTTACTATTGAGGTATTTTAGTGAATGATAGATAGAATTTTAAACTGAACTCTGCATTATGTTCTGAAGTTTGTATTATGTATTGATTGTTTTTAAATATTGTTAAGTGCTCAAAGCCCCGGAAAGTGTCTCTATATAAATAAAGTTTCCATCTGTCTATATACTGTATCTGTCTGGCTGTCTCTCTGTCTGTCTATCTATCTATCTATCTATCTATCTATCTATCTATCTATCTATCTATCTATCTGCCAAGGCAGTTGTTGGTATCCACTGTTGCTTATTTGGATGGGGGAAAATGTCATGTATTACTGACCCATTCCATTCTGCTGTTCCCCACTCCCTGTGATGCACTGGGACACACATTTTGTGACACTCGTGGTGCCCTCTACTGCAGGTGCTGCTGGCAGGGCCCCCCTCCATGCCATGGCTTCTATACATCCAGTTGTATATGTCCCCTTGCTTCTGGACCCACAACCTTCCCCTCATACTGGCACACCATCCATGTTCTGCTGTCATGTGGCTACATCCCCAGGGTCTGGACATGATATCTGCCCATTCTGTGGTGCTGTTATTAACCACTTTGCAATCATCCATGGGCACTCTGTTTGTGCATGTCCCTCACACATGTGCATGACAGGGCCCCTATTGCATATTTCTGTGACATTGCCACCAACCTATCAGCCATCTGGCTGATATATCTCCTCTTTCAAAAGCCTCATGCAGGCCACTGTGGCAGAAGATGTATGCATTATAGCAGGATTCATGGTACTGGGTGACCACATCCAATATACAGCAGTCACTATAACATACCGCCTGGATATTCATTAAATGGTACCCCTTGTGGTTCATGTATGCATCACCCTCTGCTGATGGTGCCCTGATGGCCACATGTGCACAGTCAATAGCTCCTAGCATGCAGGAAAACTGTGCAAGGGTGTAGAAGTCTTGCTTCACATGCTGCTGCTGCTGTGTTGCTTTCCATGGGAAGCTGATATATGTAAGGGTCTGGCATAGCAGTGCTTCCAAAAAGCACTTCAGGCATTTGAATACAGCAGACTGGGATATGCCCACTTTTTCACCTGAATGGGTTTGGAAGCCCCCAGTGGCAAGGAAGCAGAGATCTGCACTCACCTTGACCTCCAAAAGTATGGCATACTCCCTCCGTGTTGCACTATACAGGTCCTCCCACAACTACTGGCATAGCTCTCTTATGGAGGCCTTATTCAGGTGGCAACATGTAATGCACTGCTCCTCCATGAGGTCCTCAAATGATATTCTCCTGCATCTGTGGTACACCGTTCCCCTGGAGCCTGCCATCCTGATGCCTTGCATGCCTCTATTGCCTTTGTGGTGCCATCAGTATGCCCAGTAGGGCTACTGGTGCCGCCATGTCTCTTTTGCTGTGTGACTGTGTTTGCACACAGTTACCTCCACAATGACTCAACTGTGTCTCTCTGCAGGGGCCTCTTTATATACTCTAGTCTGGTTAGACCTGCTCCACCATAGTCTAATAGGTGCTTGCTTGGATCTGCGCAATGTGCAGGTCTCCAGCTTCTGGAATCCCAAAAAAGGGGATACTGCTTTTATGTATTGATGCAAGTCACAGTACGCAATGGTGCACCACATTTTTTGTTGCATCTAGAATGCAAAACTGTTTGGTGCAGGCACATTGAACATTACTGCAGTTTGCTTTACAGAATTGCAATTGTCGCATTTATTATGCAAGTTGCTGTTTGCACCATTTCTCATTGACGCATGCTACTTGTGTCGTTCTTGGAGCTTTCAGAATCGGGCCCATTATTTAGGTCTGATAATGTATTCATTGAACAATAACAATCGACTGGTCCTTATTTTTACTGCAGGTCTGTCCTCATGTCATATGGCATCTCCCTCCTGCATATGTTACTTGTTTTGGAGTTTTACAGTAATTTTGCATGTTGCTTATGAATGTTTTATGTATTACATTTTAACAAGGAAATAGGGCTGGAAGAAATTTGTCTTCCACCAACAGAATGACTGTTATATTATGATTGTTCTTCCATGAAATTTCATAACATTTCTGTTAACATTTCATAACATTTTGCTAAAACTGTAATTTGAGTTTTTTCCATCCAATGTTAAAGTTTTTGTCCAGACTGCACCACATTTCAAGTTGGCCCAATGGCGTGGAGGGTTGAGGTGCTGGGTGCCTTACCTTCTGCCATGCTGGCGACCCATGTTCAGTGATGAGCATGGGTTGCCGGGGGTTGGCCAGGGGGAGGAGGGCTGGGTGAGGATTGAGCGGGTGACCGGCAGCTCTCCTGGCCAGGATCAGGGACATAAGTGTCGACGATGGAGGGGGGCTTGGTGCTAGGCCAGGGGAGGTGGGATCAGGGCCATTCAGGCCAAGTTGACATGCATGCCTCCATGTGCATGTATGTCCTTGCACCTATGCTCCAGGGACATAATACTGAAAATACCATCACCATCAATGAATGACAACCGCCTCTCACAGGATCTGCACTGGTGGCCAGGCAATGACTCCAGTCCTGTGGCTGAGGACACTGTGGTTGGGTAAGTCCAAGGGGAGCTGGGTGATGGAGCTGGTGGAGCAGTCCGATTGGTATTGCCTTGGAGTGCAGGGGCGGAAAAAGAAAATATGGAAAAAAGAAAAAGAAAAAAAACAAATGGCACCACATTTACTATGGTGTATTTACTAATACCAGTGGAGAAGTGTGTCAAGTGTTGGATTTCTATCTTTAAAGGCGACTGAGTTATAAGACTCTAAATGTTCAGAAATTTTAACATTACACATTACAAGTATGCAAACTGCAGAATTTTAAGCCATTATAACATTAAACTAGAGCACAGAATACCACCAATTTTGAAGCTTCATTGACCCTAAAAATCAGGCTGTGTGCATCAACTGAGTAATCACTTGCTCAAAGACTGGTCAAATTATAAGTAGCCAAAGAATGCAAAATAACATCACTAATTAAAGTTGAATTTCTTGAGCTACTTAGAAACTTGTGCTATTTTGTGATACTTCTGTCAAAGCCCTATCCATACATTTTGCCCAGTTATACACTTGAACTGCCATTGTGGAGGAAGGAAAAGGCTGGGCCAAGTGGTGATAAGATAGCAGTCATAGGAGGATCCATAGCAAAGTATAGTGGTACTTAGCATGAGGTCAATATCATATGTGAAGAATAGGCATGGACATCACTGTACACTAGACTTTCTTCTTGGAATATGCCAGCTAACTACTATAGCTTGCTGACTAAATGACTTACGGAAACGCATACATGCTCAGCATTGTTTCTGTACAATCCCACCTGCTGACTCTATAACAAACCTACAGAAAACAAGGTATATTTTTTGTAATTGAAAACAATTGCAACCAGTAACACAAAGCATTATAACTTGTTGTGAAACAGGCCATTGTGACAGAAGTACCTGGATAGCTTTAGTCATGATGTAGCATGAAGCTGGACATTTCTGTTGGAGGGGCATTGCAGGGCCATGATGTTAGTGAAGGTAATGTGATCTGCCTGTCTTAACAGCCAACCCAAGATGGACTAATGCTCTGCAAAATGGGAAAGGGTATAGTTTTGTAAGTGGAAAATGAAGCCAAGGGGATTTGAACTATAGGATAGGGGAGGTAGCTGTGCAGTGGACACATGTGGCAGGAATTAGATGGATGAGTTCTTTAAGGGAATTGTAGCTGGGCTAAGTAGCAAAAGAATATCAGACAACCTGTCAGTTCAAGAAAGCATACAGGAACATTTCCCATTTGAAAGCAGGACATATCAGAATCACACCCCACAAAACTGATTGATTTGAGCACCAAATCCACTCAGAAGTCCAGAACTTAGAGGAACTTTCAGAGGCGTGGTTGGTGAAGAAAAAGGCAGAACACCACTGAGGAGAAATTCTGAATTGTCCAAAGGGATATGTCCAACAGGAAAAGAAGTAGGTGATCCTGTCTTGAAGAGAGCTTGTCTATGAAAAACAAAGAGGAAATCAGTGTGACAAGCAAGTCCACAAGGTCCATCTGATCAAGCTCAGAGAAAAGGGGCAGTGCAAAATTAACCACTTAATGGAACTAGTGGAATTGTAGTGGCATTAACTAGTATGCATCCGTGAATTTTGTAAGCACATTTTATTTATTTATTTATCTATATTTATTTATCTTATTTATTTATTTATTTGTGTATGTATGTATGTATGTATGTATGTATGTATGTATATATGTACTTATTTTATTAATTTACTTTGTTTTTGTTAACTGGGTAAGGTACACTAGGCAAGAAATGCCTATTGTCCAGTAGACCCAGGAGAGTACAACAGGATGCAATAACACCTGAAGGATACATAATACAGATAGCCGATGGGGTACAACTTACAAAAGATAAACAATGAAGTTATATACTGTCACAGGCATGGACTAGAATGCAGAAATAAAACAACCAACAAATGCATATATGGCTATAAGCTCCCATCGGAGTGAACTGTATACATTTTGCCAGTTAGTAACTTCTGTAATTTCCAATACATTTTAAGATACTAAACCACATTTATCCAGCATTATTAGATTATAGGGCCACATTTTGAGTGTATACTTGCAACAGGGGCAGGGCTACAAACGACCAAATATTTTGAAAATGTTTGCACATTTTTTTATCTCCCTCTCCCCCACAAATCCCTTTCTGCCTAGCAACTGCCAGACTCATCAGTCACTTAAGCTAAGACTTACCCATTCTGCTGCTTCCTACCTCCATGGGGGAGCAGGTTCCTTGGGAGATGGTGCAAGGATTGCAGTGTTGCTGGCATCATCCTTTCAGCTGCAGTTTATTTTTCTCTGTTTTTCTCCCTGACCCAGGCTGGAACACATGCAATGGTGTGCATATACTGCATGAAGAAGCAGCATACTTCTGCAGCTGCTCTGAGATAACAAGGTACATGACTGCTAGTGTGCAACCTAGCCTCTGCTAGGTGGCACTCATGCAGTTGTACATGCTGTCCCCCTTCCTGAAGGAGTATACCCATCAATAGATGCTCAGTCCTCCTTCCCCAGCTGGCCCCTGAGATAGAAACATAGAAACATTGAAGTTGATGGCAGATAAGGACCACAAGGCCCATCCAGTCTGCCCCTTTCTTTTTCTACCTTATGAATGTGCCATCGGCTTTTGCTCTGTCAATGGCCTATCTATTTATACTTATCTGTATTGCTTCCTTGTGCCTATCCCATGCCTGTGTGAAGCCCTGCACTGTATTCATATCCACCACTTCCTGAGGTAGGCCGTTCCATGCATCCACAACCCTTTCTCTGAAAAAGAACTTCCTCGCATTACCCCTTAATCGGCCTCCCTCTAATCTCATGCTGTGTCCTCTCATCCTGCTATTTTTATTATATTGAAACATGTTAGACTCTTTCAGCATGTTAATGCCCTTAAATTGTTTGAATGTCTCAATCATATTACCTCTCTCACTCCTTTGAGCTAGGGTATACATATTGAGCTCCGTTAATCTGTCCTCATATGTTTTCTGATGCAGTCCCTGCACTATTTTGGTTGCCCTTCTCTGGACTGCCTCAATTTGGTTAATGTCCTTGTGAAGGTGTGGCCTCCAGTACTGCATGCATTACTCGAGATTGGGCCTAACCAGTGTCCTGTAAAGAGGGTTTATTACCTCCCTCTTACAATTTGAGATACCCCTTCTAATACACCCCAACATCTCCCTAGCATTACTTACTGCTTTAGTGATCTGCTTGGATGATTTCAGGTCATCTGCGAAGATGATGCCCAAGTCTCTTTCTTCCCTCATGACTGCCAGCAACTCCCCTTCTAACTTATAGGTGGCTTCAGGGTTTCGAGTCCCTATGCGCATGGTCTTGCACTTCTTTGCTTAAACCCCAGTTGCCACTCTTCTGACCATTTTGCCAGTTTATCCAGATCTCTTCTTATTCTGCCCACCCCATCCGGATCATCTACTCTGTTGCAGATCTTGGTGTCATCTGCAAACAGGCAAACCTTACCATCCAGTCCATCTGCAATGTCACAGATGAAGATATTGAAGAGGACTGGCCCCAGAACTGACCCCTGAGGTACCCCACTTGTAACTTGCATCTCTTCTGACTGCATACCATTTGCCACCGCTCTCTGTTTTCTGCCTGTCAACCAGTTTGCCACCCAGTTGACCAACTTTTGACCCACTCCGAGCCTACCCAGCTTATCAATCAGTCTTCATTGTGGAACAGTATTGAAAGCTTTGCTGAAGTCAAGGTAGGCAACATCAGCTGCTCCCCCTTGATCCACCACTCTGGTTACCCAGTCAAAGAAATCTATGAGATTAGTCTGACAGGACCTTTCTGTTTTAAACTCATGCTGTCTTGGATCCTGTGCTCCTATGAATTCCAGGTGTTGCACTATCCTTTCCTTAAGAAGTGCCTCCATAATCTTGCCCACTACTGAGGTGAGACTGACTGGTCTGTAGTTCCCTGCCTCCTCCCTGCCACCACTCTTGTGGAGCGTGATGACATGAGCCCTTCTCCAGTCTTCTGGGACCTCTCCTGTGCTCAGAGACTCACTAAACAGTTCTGATAGTGGCTCTGCTAGTTCCACCCTTAGCTCCTTTAGTACCCTGGGATGTATGCCATCAGGTCCCATTACCTTGTCCACCCTGAGCTTATTGAGCTCTTGTAGGACCCTTTCTTTTGTGAAGGGACTATTGCAGACCTCCCTCCCCCTGTGTCCATGGTTGCCACCAGTCAGTAAATCTCGGGATCATCCCAAAATTGTCCCTTTAACCTGTGTCCCGTAGTGTGCTGTTTTGAGACAGCCTAACTACATTTTTAAAATCCTGAAGAATGACAGAGGAGAGCCCATAGTAAAAACTTCACACACATGGAAGAACACAGCTGAAGTTACTGAATAACTATGGGCTCTGGCTTTTGTCTCTGCTGATCCATGCATGCCATGGCTTTCAGCTGTTCTGAATCAGTTGTTTTCTGTCAGTAGATGGCATGCATGGAATGGCGTAATTATGTAGCAATACTGGACCGCCTTTCTGATTGGTTGCATGATGGCACCAATCAGCTTACAAGCGTGCGCACAACTAGATGCCAACAAATGAGGACTCTATTTCTGAACCGACTGACACTTCGTCGGTGGGCAACAGCAGCATGCTACAAGTCCTGGTTTGTTGTCATTTGAGGTGTTGTCTGTGTGTCTTCCAATTCTGTGTGTGATTGGATTGGGAAATCCTACAGTCCGTGGCATCAGTGTGGTTCCTTTTATTTATAATTTACTGAATATTATATACAATACAAAAATAATACTGGATCCTGTTGGGGGAAAAAACAGTGAGAGAAGAGGTGTTGCTAGCATAAGATATTGTTCAGGGCCCAGGCCCCGCTCCCCAAAACAATAGGCCAGGGATCTGGGGGCTGCCTATGCACCCAGAACATTTTTTAAATTTGATGCATTCTGGTGCATTTTTGGGGGTCTTTGAAATAGAATTTGATACCCTGTTACCTCCTCCCCATATCTAGCAAGTTGCACCCTAGCCACCTCCCCAGAGTCTCCACAGTCCAGTATGTTGCCTGAACAACTCTCCCCATGGCCTAGCTACCTGATTCAGTGCATGGCACCCATTCTTCCCCAAGCCTTAATATTATTATATTCAAGTCTTTGTGTTAGTAAATATTATACATCTGTATGTGCTTCTCCCCCAAATATTTCCCAGTATCCAGATATAGTGTAAATAAAAAAAATGCCGCAATTCCAACACATACATTCTCTGACCAGTGCATCTTTATTTAAATATTCTGTAAATAAAATCAAAAATGTGATCTCTGATTACAGAACATATTGTAAATGATCACATTTGAACTTTTAATTTGAAAACTGCTACATGATTCCTGAAACATACTTCAAAATGTTGTGTTTAAAGAAAGCCTTTCTGGCTTCAGTCACTAGTTCCTGGTGAAGAGAATTAGTTTAATTGGTATCTGAGCCAACATATATCCCCCAGGAAGTTGTTTTATTTTACTTTACAAGCTATCTGGCTTTTCCCAAACATGTTGTGGAAAACAACTGTCCTAAATAAAATAAACCATGAGCTCTTGTTTTAAAAAGATGTCCCCAGTCACTGCATTTGTGGTTAAATTGAAAGTGCCCTGGCACAACTCCCAAACATGGCTCAAAAAGGAACCATTTACTTTAAGAGGGGAAACATGTGGTCCTTAATGCCAACACATTCTCTCCATGTAATAAACACACACACACACACTAAATCAAATATATTGTTAATCATCAGGACCCCTCTCCATGATCTACACTCAGAAATATATTGTGTTGGTTAATGCCAAATAGTTTTATATAATACAGGGGTACAGGGAATCATTTTAATGACATGACACTTGTGCCATCATGGCACAGAACCAATCATATTAATTTCTGTAACTGAACTGTGTTCTGTGTTTAAATTATTTACTACATGTCTTTTTATTGTAAGTGCTAATGCTAAGGTATAGAACAATTTACAAGATTCTTTTGTTTGACTCTGGATTGTGCTATAGCATGTGTTGAAACATCGACAGACATCTGTAGTTGTGAACTGCAGATAACAAAGGCTAAACTTTTAAGCTATCAGTACTGTGGATGATCTCTACAGCTGTCAGAGACTTCAATCAGAATTCTGTATTATTCTGTTTTGCTCATTATTTAATGTTATTGCTGATCATCATTTTTCAGGACTATATTCATTGTTTTATTTTTCCTCTTACGGGTGTCTCTAGCCCCCTTTCGGCATTCCAGCTGGCCTGCCTCATTCCCCTCCTTTCCTACCCCTCACAAACTGCAGCTGTCGTGGCATCTTCCACAGAGATAAGATGGTCTGCCCACACAGAAAACTCTAACCCCACTGGCCTCATCTTACCTGAAATCTTTGTTGCTGAATCTCACATTGGAAGAGGTGTTATCACCTCCCAAAGGGGGACACTCTCTCAAAGTGCAGCAGGTAATGGTTGGACTCGAAGGTAAAGGAGAAAACATCTCCTTGGGCCAACAAACATGGAGGCAGGGTGAAATAGGTTAGGTAAATAAGGGCTGAAACTTCTCCACCTGCCCCATCTTCAAAAGATCTGGTATACAGAAAACTGGAGGTAGTACTTTCACAATAACATCAGTAACTGCAGGGTGACTCTGCTACAGCTTAAATGCAGAGGGAAGGTAAAAGAAAAGTTTATATAAACAATCTTAGTTAATTATAAAACTGATGCCCATCCGTTAAAGACCCCCAGACTATCTAAGATTTAAGTCAAGGCCGCAGAAAAGCTTTATCAATTAGTGGTAGTTATACCACTGGCACCAGGGTTCTCTAATAATCCCCCCAAGTGACCCCTTTACTGCACATCCCTCCAAGAAACCAATATGGTATAGTGCAGTATGTGGAGGGAGGTGAGAGGCACTCAGCATTGAGGTCGTGGTTGCCAATGGTATATAGCAAAAAACCAATATATATATATAAAACAAACCCCACATGTGTTATCAGTAACATATTAGGTAGAGATATAGTGTGAAAGCTTCTCTATTTTGGGACGGGGGTGATTGGATGCTAGTGGAAATGTTATGTGGCGACCCCTAAATAACACTCATGGGAACAAATTGTTGAGTTGGGATGGGTTCAGGAAAAAACAGAAGTTTTACTTTGTTGAAGACAGAATAGTAAAAAATAAATAAAAAAGCAGATCTGTGCAGGAAAAGGTTCAGGGCCCCACACAAAACATTCAGGGTCAGAGTCCCAGAAGCCCAGTCCTAACAATGCCCCTGAGTGAAAGTCCTGCTTGGGGTGCTGTTGCTCCAACCTAATCAGTCTGCTGTTTATTAAGGAATCTGGAGAACTCTCATTGTGAGGTAACATTTTTTTGTTAGGAAATTCTAACAAGCAGGCTAACTTGTCCTGGGTGTGTGTGTGTGTGTGTGTGTGTGTGTGTGTGTGTGTGTGTGTGTGTGTTGGGGGAGAGGGATCTTCTTCTCTTTCCATCTGTTTTTTTTTTCCCAATATTTAATATAAATGAAATAAAAAAGATACTGGACTGTATCCTGCAGTGTTACAAACAAAGTTAATCCAGATGAGGCTGTTGCTCTAACCTAATCATGCAGTGGCAGTGGCTCAGCAGGTTGCACACTCGGCTCTGAGGCCAGAAAATCAGAATGCTGTGGGTTCTAGCTCCACACCTGACAGCTGGGTTAAATTCCAACACTGTAGTGCAGCGTGAGAGGGGTGCTGCACTCCAGAAGTGCCATCTTTCAGATGACACTTTAAATCAAGGTCCCAGCTGCCTGTTCTGGTGGTTGGTCAGGTGGACATTAAAGATCACATGGCACTTCTTAAAAAGTGCAGGGGAATTTGTTTTTATTGCAAAATCATACAAAACAATATAAATAAACCAACAACAACAAAAAAATATGTTTCATATTTACAAGGTAGAAAGAAAACAAAATCTAAATTTATATATCATTGTCATATACGTTAGATTATGTTATCGAAACATCACTAATTCATGGAAGATTTCTCCACATTTTCCTCATATATTGTTGATTCTTGTTTTTTATTTCATTATAGAAAATAACTTTTACCTCATTAGTAATTTTAACAGACAATTTAAAATAAGAAATGTGTTTCTGCTGCAAAGTAAATAAACTCATATTTTATATATACCACTTAAAAACTGCAAAAATAATATTTAAAGTGACTTTTTCCCGTTTTTCCCAAACTATAGTATAACATTCACATATTAAAGCTTTGTAATTTACTTTTGCAGTTATTTGTTCATTCCATTATTCAGCCATATAAGTCCAGAAGTTTTATATACAAGAACAAGAGAAAAACAAATGCTCTATTGTTTCTAACTCATTAATACAGTTCATTCTTGAACAAATTTGTTCTTCCATCATCTTATGTTTCTGATTAGCTTTGATATTCAAGCATTCATGGCAACATAGCCATTTAACATCTCTAAATTTGGGGGGAATTCAAGCATCTTGAATCAAATTTTGTAAAGCAGATAAACATTCCGACCGACATTTAGGGAAAGTTTCTGATTCTGTAAAATAAGTATTGATAACTTGTGTGTAAACTTTTTTTTTGGTTTTGTACACATTAATGAACTAGTAATTTTCCATGATTTCATTTTCGTGAAAATATCCCTTAAATAAGCAGGAACTTTGTGATCTGTTTTAATAATTCTTAACGTGCCTATTTCCCATGCAGAGAACCAAGTTAAAATAGTAGATAGAAAAATTTCCATCAAAAATTTCCTTTTATTTACTAACAATGGCTTAATACTGGTATATAGATATTGACAATAAAAGAAAATAATTAGATTTATCATGTTCTGACCTCCTTGATGCAAAGGGAGGTAAAAATATTCCTTTTAATTGAGTTGAAACCACTGCCCCAAAATGTCTGGAAGAAGATACTCAGAAAAGTTGCTTCCCTGGCTCTAGTTAGAGGGAAGATATTACTAATAAAGAGAAATAATGATAATATATAAGTTTTGATTATGTATATTCTTTTCTCTTTGCTCATGGTCCAGTTATTCCACCTCTTTCACCATCTGTGACACAAACTGTATTTTATGGTCCCAGTTTATTATATCTAAGTGATCATTCCCATATTTAATACCTATGATTTTAATATTTTCACTTGTCAGTGTTATTCCAGCTACATTTGCCTGAAAGTGCTCTTTCTTCCCTAATTCTCTCCCTATGCATTTAATCACATTTAGTGCAGCTCCAGATATTGTCCCATTCTGTTTATAAAGTTCTATTGCTTTTTCTGCAGATTAATTATTTTGACCAATAAACATATATCATTCACGTACACCATGACTTTAAAGGGAACTTTCTGTTGTTGTACTGTTACATGAGTAATATCTGGGTGTGTATTTAATAGCCTTAAAAGCAGGTCTATACTAAAAACATACAAAAGTGGGCTAATAGGGCAGCCTTTCCTTACCTCTTTTTGGATTGCAAACATTGGGCCACAAAATCCATTTACTTGAGGAATTACTACCGCATTTGATAAAGGGTTGTTAACCATGTTAAAAATAGATTAGGTATACCATATCTTTTAAGGTGTTCCATAACAAATTGTGGTTACTTTGCTGGTCCAAAGACAGAACAAATCCTTCTAAACCAGAAGCATTGTCTATTTGTATAATATCTCATAATAATATTAATTGATCACTAATTAATCTGCCAGTTATAGTACACAACTGTGCTGGTGTTATCAGATAGGAAGCCACAGTTAATAGTCTTTTATTTAAGATTTGTGTTAATATTTTTAAATCTATGTTAAGGAGGCTATTAGGACTTCAATTTGACATAATTCTTTCATCTTCTTTTTTGTGTAAAATGGTTATAATTCCCTTTGCCATACTGAATGGTATTCTGGTTTGATTTAATAAGAAATTAAACATTATTGCCAGCTCCTTAAATATTTCAGGGCCTGTGAATTTATAAAGTTTTGCTGTTAATCCATCCATCCTTTCCTGGTGCCTTTCCTATATTTAAGGAAGAAATAGCTGCTTCCACTTGGATGAGTTCTATTGGTCTTATGATATTTTCCATAATTTCAGTTGGACATACTGAGGCAAGGCAAGGCAAATTTGATTTAAAAAGATGCCCATCCCGGAGGCTCTGGGTGCCGTACATCAATCAAATAAATACAGCACAGCACAATAATATTGATTAAATACAATGCCCTAAACAAATTAAAACAAAATTTGCTACACAATTTGCTACCCTCAGCTACAGCTAAAATTAGAGTCTCTAAAACTAAAGTAAACATCAAACATTTTTTTAAAAACAAATATGAACTATAAAACATAGTCCGGGAATGCCTGATCATACAAGAATGCCCTGAGGTGGGCCTTAAATACCTCAACAGACAGGGCCTCCCTAACAACTAAAGGGAGCGAATTCCACAGGATGGGGGCAGCGACACTAAATGCTCTGTCGACAGCAGTTCTTAGCCTCATCCTGGGAATCGCCAGGAGGCCCCTAGAGGAGGAGCAGAGGGAGAGGACCGAGACAGCAGGTGTAAAAAGGTCACTCTGGTAGCCAGGGCCCAGGCCATGTAGGGCCTTAAAGGTGAGCAAACCCACCTTAAAGAGAACTCTCCACCTAACCGGCAGCCAGTACAGTTGATGCAGCACTGGAGTTATATGTCAGTATTTAGACTGTCCTGTAAATAACCTCACTGCCACATTCTGCACCAGCTGCAGTTGGCACAGGGTACCCCCAGAGACCCCGAAATACAGTGCATTACAGTAGTCAAGCTTGGATGTCATGAAGGCATGCACCAAAGTGGGGAGGTCCAGTGGCGGAACTAAGGGCTTGATCCTGGCGATATTCCTCAGATGATGAAAGCTAGTACGGACAACAGAAGCCACCTGAAACTCAAGTGTCAAACCGCTGTCAAGAATAAAACCCAGATCACGCACCCTAGAGGAGGCCTTCAATGGTATAGACCCAAAGAAAAGTCCTGTCTCTGCACCAGAGGCCAACCTATTATGCCGTCTGTTCTACTCCACCACCAGTACCTCCATCTTACTGGGGTTCATTCGCAACCAGCTGGAGGCCATCCAGTCATTGATTTCAGCAAGGCAGCTGTTAAGCACTTCTACTGCACAAGATGTTCTGGGTCAAAGGAAAAGTACAGCTGGGTATCATCAGCATAGCAGTGAAAACCCAAGCTGTACTTCCTAATGAGCTCTCCCAGGGGTAGCATGTACACGACAAACAACATCGGTGACAAGACCGAACCCTGGGGAACTCCGCACAACAGGTGGTCAGGGGAGGAGGAGAAATTCCCCATCACTACCCTCTACCTCCTGTTAGATAAAAAAGACTCAAACCAGCAGATGACAGAGCCAGCGATTCCGCAGAATTCCCTTAGGTGGTCAAGTAACACTCTATGGTCCACCGTATCAAATGCTGAAGAGAGATCGAGAAGAACAAGAATTGTTCCCTCCCCTCGAACTCTAGCCCTAAGGAGGTCATTGTGCACCCAAACTAGTGCAGTTTCTGTGCTATGCCTTGCACGGAACCCAGACTGGAATGGCTCATTAAGATTGTGGGCCACAAGATGCTGCTCAAGCTTAAGCGCCAACACCTTCTCGACAATCTTACCTAAAAATGGAAGATTGGAGATAGGATGGTAATTTGCCTTGACATCAGGGTCCAACGATGTTTTTTTCAGAAGGGGTCTCACCAATGCCTCCTTCAAGACATCAGGAAAGACCCCCTCTGACAAGGAACACCGGACAATCAGGGAAAACACTGGGCCAATGGAGTCAACACATCTCATTAAGAAACAAGTTGGCACCGGGTCCAGTTCACAGAAAGTGTGCCGGAGCTTGGAGGCAATCTCATTGACCTCAGCCACCTCCACCAGTCTAAACTCTCCCCAAACAGGTGGAGTGCTCTCTGGTCACCCATGGCGACCACTGTTGGCCAGATTCTGGTCCACTGGTGGAACCCCCTGCCTGATGGCAGACACCCTGTCCGAGAAGAACCGAGCAAACTCATTGCACAATGCATTTAAAAAGGCTACTTTCGGCTGTAGACAAGAAGGATGAAAGAGCCTGTCCACAGTCCAAAAGAGCACAGTTGGTCAGTTCCTCCTGGCAACAATCTCCCTGGAAAGGTATTCTGCCTTCTTATGGTTGATTGCACCCTGGTATGCACCATAGTGCATACGTAGGTCCAGTTTGTCTACCTCCACGCCAGACTTCCACCTGCAGCGCTCTTATCTCTGACCCAAGGTCTTCATCTCCTTGAGCTCCCCATCATACTAAGGGGACCTCAAGTGAGAAACATAGAAACATAGAAGTTGACAGCAGATAAGGACTGCAAGGCCCATCCAGTCAGCCCATTTCTTTTTCTACCATATAAATGTGCCATCGGCCTTTGCTCTGTCAGTGGCCTATCTATTCATACTCATCTGTATTGCTGCCTTATGCTTATCCCATGCCTGTTTGAAGCCTGTACTGTATTCCTAGCCTCCATTTCCTGAGGTAGGCCATTCCATGGATCCACAACCCTTTCTGTGAAAAAGAATTTCCTCACATTCCCCCTTAATCAACCTCCCTCTAATCTCATGCTCTATCCTCTCATCCTGCTATTTTTGTTATATTTAAACATGTTAGACTCTTTCACCTTGTTAATGCCCTTAAGGTGTTTGAATGTCTAGAGCATATCACCTCTCTCCCTCCTTTGATCAAGGGTATATATATTGAGCTCCGTTAATCTGTCCTCATATATCTTCAGATGCAGTCCCTGCATCATTTTGGTTTCCCTTTTCTGGACTGCCTCAATTTGGTTAATGTCTTTGTGAAGGTGTGGCCTCCAGTACTGCACTCAGTACTCCAGATGAGGCCTAACCAGTGTCTTGTAAAGAGGGGTTATTACCTCCCTTTTATGACTTGTGATACCCCTACTAATACACCCTAACATGCCCCTAGACTTCCCTACTGCTTTAGAGGTCTGCTTGGACAATTTCAGGTCATTGGTGATGATGATGCCCAAGTCTCTTGCTTCCTTTGTGATTGCCAGCAACTCCCCTCCCAGCCTATAGGTGGCTTCAGGGTTTCTCTTCCCTACATGCATGATCTTGCACTTCTTTGCATTAAATCCCAGTTGTCACTCTTCTGACCATTTTGCTAGTTTATCCAGATCTCTTCTCATTCTGCCACCCCATCTGGATCATCTACTCTGTTGCAGATCTTGGTGTCATCTGCAAACAGACAAGCCTTACCCTCTAGTCCATCTGCAATGTCACTAACAAAGATATTGAAGAGGACTGGCCCAGGACTGATCCCTGAGGTACCCCACTTGTGACTTGCATCTCTTCTGACTGTATGCCATTTACCACCACTCTCTGTTTTCTGTCTGTCAAACAGTTTGCCACCCAGTTGACCAACTTCTGACCCACCCTGAGCTTACCCAGCTTATTTATCAATTTTCTATGTGGAACAGTGTTGAATGCTTTGCTGAAGTCAAGGTAGGTGACATCAACTGCTCCCCCTTGGTCCACAACTCTGGTTACCCAGTCAAAGAAATCTATGAAATTAGTTTGGCAGGACCTTCCTTTTGTAAACCCGTGCTGTCTTGGATCCTGTACCCCTATGTATTCCAGGTGTTGCACTATCCTTTCCTTAAGGAGTGCCTCCGTAATCTTGCCCACTACTGAGGTAAGACTGACTGGTCGGTAGTTCCCTGCCTCCTCCCTGCTACCACTCTTGTGGAGCGGGATACCATGAGCCCTTCTCCAGTCTTCTGGGACCTCTCCTGTGCTCAGAGACTCACTAAACAGTTCTGCTAATGGCTCTGCTAGTTCCACCCTTAGCTCCTTAAGTACCCTGGGATGTATGCCATTAGGTCCCATTGCCTTGTCCACCATGAGCTTAGTGAGCTCTTGTAGGAGCCTTTCTTTTGTGAAGGGAGTAGTGCTCACCTCCCTCCCCCCTGTGTCCATGGTGCTGAGCTGTGGGCCCTGCCCTACCTTCTCTTCAGTAAATACTAGCAAAAGTATCTATTTAGGATAGATGCTTTTACAGGGTTCTCCTCCTCACATGCCCCCTTTTCTCCTTTGAGCTTAACAATACCCCCTCTGGACTTTCTCCTTTCGCTAATGTATCTTTAGAAAGTCTTGACACCTTCTTTTACTGTTCATGCTAGTGTTTCCTTAGTTTGAGACTTTGCCTGCCTTACTGCCTTCCCTGCTTCCCTTAGGGCAGTTTGGTATGCCTCCCTATCTTCATCCCGCTTTGTTCCCTTATATTTCCTGAAGGCCAGCCTTTTGGCTCTGACCTTTTCTGCTAGTGTTTGAGAACCAAAGTGGTTTCCTTCTTCTTTTGCATTTCCTTTTCTGTCTAACACAATGGGATGTTGCTTCAATTATTGCATCCTTAATGCTTGCCCACTTTGCCTGTACCCCCTCACCTGTATTTCTTTTTGCCAGGGCTAGCTGTACTCTGTTGGCCTTCTTATCAAAGTCAGCTCCTCTGAAGTACCATATTTTTGCCTTGGAATAGGGTGATTTAGATGTAGTGGCCAAATTAAACCATACCATGTGATGGTCACTGGCCCCCAGGTGACCTTCTACCTGGAGATCGGTGATCCCTTCCCTCCTGGGGTCGTACATGGACTGGTGCAAGGGAGTCAAGTGCACCAGAAAGCACCTTCTTATAGGCTTCCACTACTGCTCACACCCCCCCACCACATGCATTGTCCACACTAGATAGGTCAGCCACCGTCAAGAAACCCTCAGGGGTCAACCCCCTCAAAGGTTGATAGCTGACCATCTCTGCAGGTAGAGGGCTAACAAGAGGGGCCACGAACCAGAACTTCACCGTGCGATGATTGGACCAAATGACCCTATCAATGCTGAGACTATTTATAGCAAGCCCCGGTGAGAACACGAAATCTAACATGTGGCCGCCCTGATGAGTTGCAGAAGAAACTCCATGCGCAAAGCCCAGAGATGACATCATCTGGAGGAAGCTATGACCAAGCCGAGAGGATTCATCCTCTGCCCAAACATTGAAGTCCCCCAGCACTAAACATCTGGGGGCCTCCAATGTTTCACCGATGATGAAATCGGCCACTTCCTGCAAAAAATCTCCTGCCACTCCAGAAGGAGAACAAAGCAGCCTGCACCCGGACCCGCACGAATGGCCACACATTCAAATGAATGTGTTGCTCTCACTGGGTGCACGGTGAAGCCCAGTGCAGATCTAAAACAGATGGCTACACCCCCACCCCTGCATTCCACTCTGGGGCAGTGCACTATGGTATACCCAGACAGGATGGCAGCCTTTAAAACTAGGCCAGCATCATCACTGATCCAAGTCTCCGTAACGTATTGAGATATCTCTCTGTTGAAATAAAGATGGTGCTGCACTATCTAATATTGCTTCCATATTTTTCCTTTTTATCATGTCAATGCAGCTTATGAAAGGACATATTACATCCATTTTCCCCTGTGTGCCATAACTCTGCTGCATGATTAGAGTATCTGTTTATGGTGATAATCCTGCATTTTGTTTTGTTTAGTTTGTATTTCTGCTATATAATTATGTTTAGTAGTATGGGTTAGAGTCATCGAATGTTGTAATTCCTGTCTGTTTTTTGATACTGTATACTCTTCATCCCTTCTACTTTAACTGAGGATAAAAAGAAGTGTCCTAAGTTCTAATTTTGTATCTTCCCACCATAAGGAAGGGTTTCATAGATATCAAATAAGGATTTTGTTTACTAATAATAAAGTGTAAAATGTGTTGCCTGATGTTTTCATGAACCAATAATGCTGAATTAAACTTTCAAATACTGGTGTCATGTGCATTTTTTTTTGGGGGGGGGGGACTACCATGCTATATAGCTCTTTATGATCAGAGTATTCTACTGTCTGAGAGAACACTTTTTGTATCTGTAATGTTTTATTAATAAAAAAGAAATCAATCCTAGTTGCTAAATTCTTTTTTGGAAAGTAGGGTCTGTACTATTTATCTTGGTGAAATATACATTTACTAATGAAGCTATCTACACTGCTGTTGCAGACAAGTACTATCACAAAATATATTTTTGTAGAGGTGGTTGTCCCCCATCCTTTCATGATAGACTTCAATTGAAATCCCCAACCCACACAATGTTTGTGATGAATACAAATATGGTCTTATCTGTGTGAAAGTCAAGACTCTGTTGATTTTTGTTTGGGGGTGCATATATGTTTACTAATCTATAGTAGGTATTATGAATTTTAATGTGTAAAATTAAAGCTCATCCTGGAACCAGATCAATAATTTTTAACACTTGGACATCTGTGTGATGAAATAAAATGCCAACGCCTGAGCACATTTCAAGTCCCATGGACCAGTAGGATACCCCTGTATATCATTCTTTTATAGCTATGGAAATTTCTAATACAGTATGCAACCTTGCATCTTGTATAAAAATCACATTTGCATTATTTTCCCTAAGGTGGGAGTAAACACATCCCCTCTTAATGGTATTTGTAATGCTGGTTACATTAATAGTAAGATATTTTAAAAATGGCTGCATCAGGTTAAATTGAGAAAAAATACCTGCTCACAAAAATCTTTCTTTTCTTAGGGAGGTTTCTTTTTCTTACTTTTTGCATTAACCCCCACATTATTTTCTTGCTCTTGGGTTTCTTTCTTTTTCATTTTAGATGTTACCTCTGACTCACTCATCTCAGACCCTGAGCATCCTTCAGTCTATAGTGACTCAATGGAGGACCCCTCAGAGTCATTGTCTGACCCTTCATTGCTCTCTGCTAAAGCCTGATATCTGTTTGAGTCTGTTGTGGATGAGATTTGAAGTACTTTGGGAGCAGGCTGTAACCAACCCTGTCTCCTTCTGGTAATCATTTTTTAGTTTCTGTTTTTTGTGGGAGTGGGGGTGGGGGAGGCATGGTAACAGCATCTGAGTTCTTGCTTGTAATGGTGGGGATAGTTTCCATGGCTTTCACCTGTGATCCTTCACCAGCTTCTGTCCTTATGTGTTCTGATGTGTTGTTTGCTTCTTAAGATGGTACAAAATCCCTATCATTGTCAGAGTTTTGATTGCTCTAGTACTGGGCATGCCCTGCTGTGTTACTGACATAGATTCCTCTTGGGTGGGGGGTTAGGGGTGCTCAACCCATTTGATACAGTTCTTTTACTGTGTGCCCTTTGAGCAAACAGTTACCAACAATCTTTGTTCCTCATTATCAGTGGACTCTGGTGTACTATTGCTGCTTTAGGGCATTTTATGTAGGAATGCCTTCTTGTTACACAGAGATTACACATTGCCACATTCCTACATTTTCCACTAATGTACCCCAAGGTGTTTTATAGGGTGCAGAGTAAGCGGTCACAAGTGCTGTTGATGTGTCCTGGGGCCCCACATTTATAGCATGTTCTGGGCTGACCTTGATAAAAAAAAAAGTACTTCTCTATCCTTGACTAGGAAAAAGGAATTAGTGAGATGTTGAAGGCCCTGATCATCTGATCACAAGAGTACCATAATCCTCCATCTCTCTTCCAAATTTTTTAAGAATCAAAGATTGCCTCTGGATGGCCTACCACAGTGTATCACTGCTTATGCCAGTATGTCAGGTAAGTGGCACTGACACCTTCATTCCTAAATAGCACCATAACCATTCTATGTGCTGGCTTTGTTAGCAGGATCACCTAAAAAGGTGTCCACAGTGGTATATTTTTAACCTTTTGATACTTTGCCCAGAATTTTTCAAGGCCAATACTAAGTTTAAAACTAACATTGAAGGAGGACTCCCCCAACAAATGAATTAGTGCAAACTATTCTGTGACATTGTATTGTAAATTGTCCTTGAGTAAAGTTTTCCCTACATAAACCCTATCTGGAAAAAGTTTTAAGCCTCCATTATAAATAATTCACACAGCGTTATGCATTTTTGCTGAATATACTGGCTGTTGAAAAAAGGAGACATATGGCCTTGATTGTTGTCTGCTTCCTGTTCCTTGGTATTGATTGGAGAGCTTATTTTCGGTAGGCCTATTTTGTTCTTGTGCACTTTATATAATGCCTGAGATCTCCAAAAAGTCACTGGTATTGTCTTCATGCCTATCCTCTGTATCCTTCTGTGTTTCAGGGTAGTCCTGCTCTTTATTTATAGCTTGTAAAGGAATGTTCATTTTAGGGTTTTGTGTTAAACACAGCTCAGGTGGTAATTCCATCCCTGTGGTTAGGCTTTTCTCTGTTCCAGGTACCTGATTCTCCATACTTTTAGAGTCATTTTCCCCTTCAGTTGCTATTACATTTTCCATTTGTTCAGAAAAGGTTTGTTGAGTGATGATTGCCCCAGGGATCTGGATTAGAGTGAACCCTGCTATCCAGTTGCCTTTTTCAGGCCCCTGCACCCATCCAGCTGCTTTTGGAGAATGTTCATTAATCCAGGGTGTTTTTTCTGGTTCTGCTAAATCCACCCATGATTTTTTTGAGGGAGCTGACTTTTTTACTACTCATTCCTTTGTTTTCTCTGTTCTGTTTGTAAACAAAAACATTGTAGCTTTATCTTGCCCATCCTTTGCAGTTTCAAAAATAATTATTTGCTCTGGATCTACTTCATTTATTGTTGTGCTCCGTTTTTCAGTTACCAAGTAACCAAATCCAGCTATGGTTTGGTTGCTAAGGAGAGCCGCTTCCTCAGCATTCGTTCCTTGCTCTGCATACTCTGCACAAAACTCCTGCTTCTTTTTTAAATATTTTTCTTCTTCTGCTCTTAATTAATCTTGTGAAGCCTTTTTCCATAGATATTTTATTTACCTCTAAAGTTCCAGTCCCAGTTGTGGAATTGTTCTATTCCACCACATTCTGTTCCTGAGACATTGATTCCTTTTCATGGCTATTCTTTCTGGAAGTACAGCAGCATCATAACATTCTTCAGTCTCTGTGACTATGTCAGCCAAGGAGAAGACCAACTCCCCAACTGCCTGAATGTCTTGCTCCATCACAGTCTGATCAGAGACTAAGGCAGCCATGCTCTGACGGCCAGAGGTTCTCCTACAGGAGAGTAGGGAATTTTTGTATTAAACTATAACATAAATCATATACATATATATATATATATATATATATATATATATATATATAATCTGTACAGTGTCATTATATAGTCAAGTATAGTATTTCAAAGAATTAAAGGAGAAAAAAAGAATAAATAAAGAAGACAAAAACAATAATCCCCATTATACTTAAACTATATTGTGGGTTGTCTGATGTACAAATGTTTTCTTTTTGGTTCTACTTTTCCCCTTTCAAATGTAGTTTTTAGGAGAGTACTACTCTCAAGTTTAAGGGCAGGTGATGGTCCGCTGTATCTTGTCCCCAGGTATCGTTTACAAGCCAGTACTAGGGTCTTCTCTATAGCAACATCTGTTTATTGGAAGACACTACCAAAATTAGTTAGACTCGTGCCCTCTCTTCCAACTTTTCAAGTTAGATTGAAGCAATATTTGTTACAACAATCTGTTTGTAATTGTAATATGTGAAATGTTATTTTGAATGTTTGCATATCTGTTTTGTATAGTTCTGTATATTGATGTTTTTTGTCCAGGTCGGGCCTGAAAAGGACCCTTGGTCCAGTGGCCCTTACCCGGTTAACGAAGAATAAATGACGTGAAATTAAATATTTGACTAACAAATCCTTACATGTAAACAAGAAATTAATAATAAATAAATGATCAGTGAAATTAGATACTTCAGGTAAATTCAGAAATAATCAAATTTCTTAACATTACTCACCACCCTCAAGCCGTTTGTGATAATTGTTTATGAAATTAATCTTGTTCCTTTCATAAAATTACTACATATTATTCCTACTGCAAAAGATAACAAACAATCCTAACTTAGCTTCTGGTTATTATAACCATAATATTAATATGATCACCAATCAAATGTGTGCCAATATGTCTGCTTTTAGGCTGTTCCATAACTTTAAATTCTTGTGTACGTAAAAGTTTTAAATCAGTGACGATTATAGATAACATTTCTACTGCTGGAATATCTTGTTGTTGGAGAATGAATCTACATCTAATAATCCATATCCAGTATAAACAATATATCATAATAATTTTCATAGTGGTAATATTGTACTTATGCCATTTTTGTTGGAAATATTCCATAATATAGGTTTTCTGTTTTTTGGGAATTAACTGTATCAGTTTTCCACCTTTCTTTCACCAAATCCGCAAACCACAAAATGTAGGGACAAGAAAAGTACAAATGGTCCATTGTTTCAATTTTGGTGGTACAACAAGTTCTAGGACAATATCTGTCTTTTAATTCTTTGTGTTTCTGGATGCCCTTAGTGTTTGTCTTGCCATGCACCCCCAGTCTTACAATATCCCACATTTTTCTCAGGATTCTATTATCCAAAAGTAAAGCTGAAATACAATCCTGGTGTGTTTTAGAAAACTGAGAAAAAGGGTGTTCTGTAAAGCAGCCTAACATGATATCAGTGTATAGCAGTCTTCTATGGAATTTTAATGCTGTGGTGTACATGATGTTCCATGTTTTTATATTATCAAGCACTCCCTCCCAAAGTGATTATAGTCTGGGGGATCTTTTATTTTTATGTAAAAAGGGGTCCTCTGTCCAGTCTTTAAAAATTCCTGTTATTGAAAAGGCACTCCACTACATCCATATCTGTTTGCCACATTTCATGACAGGAACTATATTGGCGTACAGACAAGTAGTAAAGAAAAATACTATGGGGTTTGGCATGCATATTCCCTACTCCTTCAGTTCAATATATAGCACATTTCATTTGACTGGATTCAACCTACTACCCCCAAAACAGGAGAAAAAAAAATCCTAAAATACCAGTTTCAAATTTTTTTGGTAATGGAAAAACATAACTAAGAAATAAAAACACAGATATTAGGAAAGTTTTAATCATATATATCTGTTTTTGTTTAACCATTTGCCAGGAATTCCAGCAAACCACTTTAGGGTTTCCTTTCACTAAATATTTTTTCCAATTATATTGAGCCATTTCCCCTGGTCCAAAACAAACTCCAAGGGTTTTATATGGTATTGTGGAAACATGAATTCCAACTACCTCCGCATCATGCCTTGTTTGATTTTGGATATTGAAACACTTACTTTTTCTTATATTCAACTTAGCTCCTATTGTAGTTAGTGCTCTCAATAAATTACATGCTCACTGTGCAGACTGTCTACTATCCATTAAAAGGCATAAATCATCCTCATATGCAATGAGTTTCATTTCTGGAAGCTCTTTATAACTTATACCTTTAATGAGGGGGGATACCTGTATAATATGCACTAGGGGGTCTAAGGATAAAATATAAAGTAGTAGACTTAGGGGGCAACCCTGTCTAACTCCTCTTTCAATGGTACACCTGTTGCCTATCCAGCCATTTGCATATGGTCTAGTATATGTTATTGCCTAGTGTAATTGTGTCCAATGTATGAAATCAGTTGGTATGCCTTAAGAGGCCATACAATGCCATAAATAGTCATGTAAGACTCAATCAAAAGCTTTGGCTTGGTCTACGTTAATGACATACCCCTTTAAATTATTCTGGGAACTCTCCCTACCCCCAACCACTGTAATTTCCCATAATAAAATTAGGGCATCCATAATTTTTCTACCAGGTCCTGAGCTACTGTATATTGGCTAGGGCGAATCAGATAGTCCAAAACCATTGATAGTCTATTGCCCAATAATTCAGCAAAAATTTTAAAGTCATTATTTAAAAGGGTTATTGGATGCCCATTATTAATATCTGAGGGTATGCCTGTTTTTTTTAAAGAAAAACCATAAGGCCCTCATACATTTGAGAGGGTAATCTGTCATCTGTTAAAAGGGAATTATAAATATTAATTCAGTTGGCATCAATTCCAGTAATACTTTATAAAGTTCCCATGGTAATCCATCCATCCCCGGGGATGCATAGTTTTGTAAAGAATGTATCACAGTCTCCAGTTCTTGGGCTGTAAAAGGGGATATAAAAGGAGATGCTTGAGATGGTCTCAATTTTGGCAGATTTGCTGCTTTTACTAAGTGCATCATGAATTTGGACTCTGGAATAGGTGTTCCAAAGGTATTGTGCATGCAGGATTCTAAATAATGCATAATGTCCACATTATCTGTAAAAATAAAACACACTGTGGTGAATATAACTGAGCAAAATGTTTCTTGGAGACTCTATACTGACAGTCTGCAAAATGGCTGGTTTATTCTTTCTTTTCCTGAGTCCCAAAATTCTGTTCTTTCTCCAAAGATTTTAATCCTGTCATATTGGTGTATAATCATTTCTGACTTAACTAAATGTATTTCTTCCAGTAAGTTTATATTTTGTTCATTTTGTTGAGAAATCAATGTCTGCAGTCTTTCTCGGAGGTCCATATACTGTATTTCTGGTGTGCTGATCTAGTTTTAATAAAATATTTCTGTTGAAAAAAAGGAGTAAGGCACAGTTTCATACCTTCCCACCAAAAACTATGTGTGTCGTATAAAACCATAGTTGTTTTTCTATCCTCATCAATTTGTACTAGCTCTTGTTTTACTTCAGGTTCCAATAGTAAACTAGTATTTAGTCTCCAGTAGCCATTGCCTGCCATTGCCAATGCCATTAGTCTAGGTAAAAAGCTCCCTGAAATGGTGGCCTTGATGAAAGAGGGATGCCTGGATATTTTGGCAGTCACAGAAACATGGTACACAGAGAACCAAGACTGGGATGTCAACATACCAGGGTACACAATCTACAGGAGGAACATGGAGAGAAGAAGAGGAGGAGGAGTAGCTCTCTATGTAAGGGAAGGGATCAAAGCAACAGAACTAAAGGGTAAACAGGGAGGAGATGAGGCACTGTGGGTCACCCTGATGACTGGAAATGGCTCCACAATCCACACAGGGGTTGTATACAGACCCCATCTCAGGGGGAGGAAATGGACAAGGAAATGATAGAAGTTATCCTTGGGATGGCCGAGAAAGGTGAGATATTGCTGATGGGGGCCCGATTATGCTAGATGTTAACTGGAGCACCTTTGCTGCAGCCACATCCAAGAGCAGGACCATTCTCGATGCCTCAGACAGCTAGTTTTGGAACCCACTCAGGAGGGAGCAACCTTAGACTTGGTACTCTCAAATGGGGAAGGAGAGAGGATCTCTAATCTTGAAGTGGGTAGCCATCTGGGAACAAGCGACCACCAAACATCGTTGTTCATGCCAAACTTAGCTGTAGAGTCAAGCCACACAAAAGTGAAGGTACTGGACTTCAGGAGGGCTGATTTTGTCAAAATGGGAAAGTGCTTAAGAAAAGCACTAGCAAACAGGCAAGAAGGTGGGGTGGAGCAACAATGGGGAAACATCAAAACTGCCATCACAGAGGCAGCAAGCCTTTGTGTGAAGCAAATAAACAAATCAAAACAAAAGAAAAAAACACTATGGTTCTCAAAAGAAGTGGTGGGGAAGTTAAGGGAGAAAAAGATAGCATTCAGGAAGTATAAGGAAACACAGAAGGAGCATAACAGAGAACTGAACCAGTTAAAGCAGAAGGAAGCAGGGAAGGCAGTCAGAATTGCAAAGGCCCAAACTGAGGAAAAGATAGCCAACTTGGTTAAGAAGGTGGATAAAACCTTTTATAGGTACATTAGGGAGCAAAGAAAGACAAAGGCAGGGATACTGAGGCTGAATAAAGAGGAAGGTGGTTGGGCATACAGCGACAATGAAAAAGCAGGGATACTGAATAAATATTTCTGCTCAGTATTCACAATGGAAAAGCAGGGGTAGAGGCCTAATTCAGTCAATAGAAGCACTCTGGATGGGGGGGGGGTGATATTAGTCCTTTCACAGAAGAAAGGGTTCTGAAAGAACTCTTAAAACTGAAGGTGGATAAAGCAATGGGACCTGATGGGATTCACCCCAGAATTCTAAAAGAACTAGGGGAAGAACTAGTAACACCACTGACTACCCTTTTTAATAAATCATGGGAGGATGGTGTGGTACCTGAGGACTGGAGAAGGGTGGATGTGATTCCCGTTCACAAAAGTGGAGCAAGACAGAGGCAGGAAACTACAGACCTGTCAGTTTGACCTCAGTGGTAGGGGAAAATGATGCAATCACTTCTGAATGAAAGAATTGTTGAGTACCTAGAGGCCAGTGGGGCACAGGATCCAATGCAGCATGGATTCACAGCAGGAAGGTTATGTCAAACAAATCTAATTGATTTCTTTGACTGGGTGACCAAAATAGTAGACTAGGGAGGGGCTGTGAATATGGCCTACCTAGACTTTAGCAAAGCATTTCACACAGTCCCGCACAAAAGATTAAAAACAAATTAGGCAACCTGGGAGTGGGTCCCAGAGTGGTAGCCTGGGTAAAGCACTGGCTGGACAATAGGACATAGCGGGTAATAGTAAATGGAGTCCACAGTGAAGAAAGGAGGGTCACTAGTGGGGTACCACAAAGTTCAGTACTGATGCCAGTCCTTTTTAATGTCTTTGTAAGTGACATTGCAGAGGTACTGGAGGGGAAGGTATGTCTCTTTGTAGATGACACAAAGATCTGCAACAGGTTTGATACACAAGGTGGGGTGAAAAGGATGAAAATGGACTTGGCAAGGTTGGAGGAATGGTCAAATGTGTGGCAGCTTAGCTTCAATGCAAAGAAGTGCAAAGTAATGCTCCTTGGAAACAAAAACCCCGGGGAAGACTACACAATGAGGGGGTGAGATACTGACGACAATAAAAATGGAAAGGGACCTGGGGGTAGTCATATCAGATGACCTAAAGGTGGGCCAGCAATGTGAGAAGGCAGTAAGGAGGGCTGGGGGGATACTGGGATGCATAGGGAGAGGCATCACCAGTAGAAAACAGAAAGTTGTTGGCACTCTGTACAAACAGTTGGGAAGACCACATCTGGAGTACTGTGTACAGTTCTGGAGACCCCATCTCTGAAAAGACATAGACAGGGTGGAGGCTGTCCAGAGGAGGCAACCAAAATGATGCAGGGTCTGCACCAGAAGATATATGAAGAAAGACTAAAGGAGCTTAAGATGTATAGCCTCAAGGAAAGGAGGGAGAGTGGAGACATGATAGAAACTTTAAAATACCTGAAGGGAATCAACAGAGTCCAAGAGGGTAGAGTCTTTCAAAAAAAGAGATGTGCAAGAACAAGGGGGCACAATTTGAAGACAGAGGGGGGATGGCTCAGAGGTAATGTGAGGAAGTATTTCTTCACAGAGAAGGTTGTAAATGCATGAAACAGCCTTCCTGAGGAGGTCATAGAGTCAAAAACAGTGGGGGAATTCAAGAATGCATGGGACAGACATAAGGCAATTCTGGGGGGGGTAGGAGGAAGTAGGCTGTTGGTTAACTAGGATCTGCAGCTTATCCATTAGGTAGGGAAATGGGCAGATTAAGTGTGTCAAGCGGTCCTTATCTGCCATCAAATTCTATGTTTCTATGTTTCTCTAGCTGGTGTCGATGAACCGCTGACCTCAATGAGTGTATGGTCTGAAGTTTCAATGGTAATATTAAAAGTAGAAATTACCAGGAGTACTTTTTTAACAAAAATAAAGTCTGTCCTAGATGTCCTTTGTAAAATGTGGGATTAATGGGTTGATCTGTCAACATATGTGCATCCACTAAAGCAGTTTGAGTTAATAGTTTTTGTAAAAAAGATCTATCACAGTAAACTTTCTGTTGCACAGGGGTTTTGCCATGTTATTTTTAACTATACAAACATACGAACATGTGAAAACACCAGCAGAACAGGCCTATCAGTCTAGCGAGTCTGCTCAATTGTGCAGCCAGCCCCTCGAATTGTAGCTGCCCCTCCACCTCCCTCCTCATCACTACCCCCCTCACTCGGTCCCATCCACTCTTAAAACTATCCACAGTACCACAGGCTGCCACCTTCTCCAGCAGAGTATTCCACTTACCCACCACCCTCTCGGTGAAATAATATCTCCTGACATCCCTCCTGAATCTTCCCCTCTCCAATCTCATTTGGTGCCCTCCTGTGATGCTCCCCTTTCTAACCTGGAAAATCCCTTCTTTACTAGCCTTATTAATCCACTTTAAATATTTAAAAATCAAAAAATATTCCATAAAGATCTGCCTGCTAGTAAATAATAGGGGCTGAACTTTAATTAAAAGTTCAATCTTGGCAGCTTTAGTCTGGAGCCCATAAATATTTATCAGCCTACATGGCAATTCTTTAAACAGAACATCCATTAAGAAAGCATGGCCTGGTTCTATTTCCAGCATTTTTTAAACTGTGACCTCTGGAGTAGTAAAATAAAACCCCACCCCACAACATGCGTCACTCCCAATAAACCAAAAGGATTTCCCCAAATGCCACTCTCTCGTGGCCAGTGGTAGTTCTTGTTCCATATGCAGATCGGTATACTGGAGGGAAAAAAAATTCACAATAACTGGTGCAAGACTGCAAAAGTAGCAGTCCTTTTTGTAGCAGATTTAATGCTATTCATATTTAGGCTAGCTAGCCACAATGGTGGAATACTATGCAGTTTATTATTATTATTATTTTTTTGTACTCAATCTAGTTATTTTTTTCTTTCTTCCTTGGAGTTCGTTATGGGAGGAATTTGTTGCCAGTTGTTCTACCATCAATTCACTTTGAGTGGACTGGGAGGAGATATCTGAGTCCCCTTCTTCCACTCTATCCCCTCATAATTGTAAGAACTCATATCTGTTCTCCAATCGTAAAGGTGGATTATCTGAAACTGTTCTTGTATGGCTTTTGCTGGTGTTTGTCCCTGTTCTCTGGGGTGTGTCTGGTGAGTGTCCATAATATCTGTATCTTTTTCTGGTGCCATAAGGGAAGGGGAGGCATTTCCTCTTGCCCAGACACTGTGACTGGAACCACTCCAGGGTGGGGGATAGGGGATCAGTGTTCTCAGCTATAATATTCTCCATAAGGGTTAGACCTTCTGCAGTCTGTTCCAGATTGCACTCTTTTAGCTTTGAGGTGTTCTGCACCACCCCTTCATCTAGTGATTTGTCAGGTAGGTTCTGAAGGGGGGAAAGAGATGGCAAAGGGTTGGGCATCAATAATAGCCAAAGGTCTGACCTAGCAAGGAATCCATTCACTGTGCTACAACCTCTGCCCCTCCATCTCGCAGGCGAGGCCTGTCTCGAAGTTCCACTGCCACTATGCCTGTAGGATTTATTTGCTATACGTAAAAAATAGTCTTGTTCTGCCATATCATCTAAATTATGGGCCGCCCAGGGAAAGCAACTGAAAGAGTGCTCATCAGCCCCACACAGATTGCACGGGGGGGGGGGGGCTGTACATTGGGAGGTAGTGTGGCCTAGAACACAACATTGAAAACATTTTACTTTTTCACAGTCTGTGTCTAAATGTGATAGTGATCCACATCTGTAGCAACTCTTGGGTTGTCCCGGGTAGAAAAGAATACCCCTGTCTCTACCCAGGAAGAAACAGCTAGGCAAATGTTTTATCCCTTGTTCAGTTTGTTTCAATTGTATTCGGAAGCTCCAACCTCCCATCCAAAACCCATTATCGTCCATAATTGGTTTGGGTCTCCCATGGATGGTGCATCTTTTTTCTAGCAAAAACATAACATCGTTAATGTTAACCCCCCCCCCCCATTGCAAAATAAAATAGGTACAATCTTAATTGTGGGTTTAGAGATAGGAATTGCCACAAAGTCCTTCCACAACTTAGTATCTTTTACAACATAGTACAATCTCTAAAATGTATCTAGTAATACTGCTGTACAAAAGCTAACATCGTAGCTGCTATCCCTGGGGAATAATTAAATGCATATACTTCAGCAAGTGTAAACTTTAGGGATTCCATTATCAGATTTGGGCTGGCAGTATAGCCTAGAGGTTAGAGGAATGAGGTGTAACCAAGCTTGATACATTCAGCAGACCAGACCTGAGTTTGATTCTCACAATCTCCACTTGCATACTGTGTGACTCTGAGCAAGTAATTTAACCGCCCAGTACTCCCAGGTCACCCCTGAAAACAGGCACTTCTGCCTAGTGGTCCTTATCCGGTTACCAAATAATAAAAACAAGATGTGTCCCCACCCAAAGTCTGTCTGATGACAGTGGTGCCAGATCCTAATATTGCAAATGAACCACAAATCAGCATTTTGCCACCTCAACTGGTCTCCAGAACAGTCCTACATAAGATTTTTTTTGTTTTCTGGGCATGTTCTTGTTCACCTGGATGTTCCCCCTCTATAACAGAATTATCATCATTCACAACACAAAATAAATTTGTACCTGGTGTTTGGGTGTCCATAACCTCCTCTTCTCCTTCAATGTCAAAAGAGTGGCATGATACTGAAGGAGCAAGGGAGGTTTTCCTGGATAGTCTGTCCATAGGGCCCAACTCAGCAGAGCTCTCAGCATCTGGCACAGTAACCTTCTCCCTTGCCTCTCCTTCATCCCTCGCAGCCGCAACAGCTGTATTCTCCGGCAACTCCCTATACTGTGGCTGTGTGGAAACACTAGCTTCTGGTGTCCCAATTGGTGTTCTAAACTCAGTTCTTTCTGGTGTCCCTGGGATGGGAATTGCTGGATCAGAAACCCACTGATTATTTTCAAACACCCAACCTGTTTGTTGTAGCGCCGTTTCTGGTGTCCAGTCAGATGGAGTACCACTAAAATCAATACCGTCCTCTGGATTAGGTGGCAGCTCTGGTTGAGTACTTGCAATGAGGCGTTCCTCTCTTGTTTTGTTCCAGTTACTATCTTGATAGGTAAGTGCTTATTTGTTTCATTATGCGGGCTTGCTGCAGACTGCTTTCTTTTTTTTCCCTCACCCAATTCATTTTTATTTGTCAAATATTCAAGTTCTGCAGCAGAAATCATCTCAAGCAATTGAGCCTTTTTTTGTCCAATTCTATTTTTAAACTTTCTTTTTCCTTTAGAACATCAGTGTCTACTGCTGTAGAGTGAGCCTCAGAAGGTGGAAATATGTTGGAATCATCCGTGACATCTATAGTCCTCTTGACTTCCATTCCTTCAGCAGTATCCTTTACTTCTTCTGTATACTGAGGGCCATAAAAAGCAGACTTCTTAGTCTTTCCTGAGACACAACATTCCCCTGCAACAACTTGACCCAGACTGGGATCCTCCATGCCTCCCGCAGAGAGACACGCCCCCCTACCGGAAGAGTAGGGTAATTTTCCCGGTGTCCAGGCCAAATTTCCCCCATTCACTAAAAATACCAACAACAGCTTAATCTGGTTCAATTTCAGTTGGTTACCCCAGGTCACCCTGAAAAAGGGACTTCTAGTCTGAGTGGGTCTACCAGGTTAACAAAATTCAATAAATCATTAAATAATCAGTCTGCTGTTTACTTGTGAGACCTCTCAGCATGAGGTACAACTTTCTGTGAGAAAACAGTAGCAAGTAGGCCTAATGTATTCTGTTCTGTGTGTGTGTGTGTGTGTGTGTGTTGGGGGGAGGGATCTTCCTCTCTTTTCATCAGTGCTTGTTTTTTTTTTCCAATATTTAATATAAAGGAAAAAAAGATACTGGACTGTATCCTGCAGTATTAGAAACAAAGTTAATCCACTTGTGGCTGTTGCTCTAACCTAATAAGTCTGTTGTTTACTTGAGAGACCTCTCGTGATAGTGGAGATTATTAGTACAGCGCTACTTATGTAGCTTAAAGCTTTCATGAATACAGCATGTGCTTGTGCTTGCTTTTAATTTTGGTTTTGTCAGTTTGAGTTGGGGGGCTTCACCCCCCACCCCCTTTTTATAGGGTGTGGGGGGGTTCCCCTCAACTCAAATAAACTAATTAAAACAAACCTAAAGGACAATTTGAGAAAGTAGCATAACGTGACCTCTACGCTAATAGCATAGGTCTGTTGGTGGTCCTATACTCTTCACTGTCTCCAACCTCTCAGCACTCGATAAAATTTTCTGTGAGTAAATACTAGGCAAGCAAGATAAGTTTGGATTTGGGTGCCATGTGGATGCTGTGATGTTGTGTGCATTGTATGCTGTCACATCACATGTTACTAAGTGTTATCTGCCTGCCCTGCTGCTGCTGAAAAAAAAAGAGTAAATACGAAGAGGAACAAAATGCATTACTTTTAATTTTCTGAGAAAACATATATTGTCTATGTTGCAAAAATCACCTTGCTTAGTTGAGACTCTGAACATCCTCTCACTGTTCAGCTGACTGCTATTTAAGTGATAACATTCATTTAGTTGGAGTATACATAGCAATAACCAGCCTCTGTGAATGATTAAATGCTGAGGCGAAGCTGAGGCTTTTAATCCCCACTGAAGCCGGTTATTGCGAGTATACAGTACTCCAACTAAATGAATGTCATTACTATTACATGAGTTGGAGTGTATGCACTGTTGTCTAGGTTAAAAAAATGTAAATTCATTTTGGTGTTAAGTTTATTAATAATAATAATAATAATAACTTTATTTGTAAAGTCCCTTTCCAGAAGACCAAGGAGCTGAACATAAAATATAAAACACATACAAATTACACCTTGAACATAGAAAGTTGACTTAAAACTTTGGACAGTCAGTCACTCCTTCACCTGAAAAGTTAGAGAATTCCACAGGGTAGGGGCTATGTAAGCAAAGGAACCAGCCGCAGATGTCCTCAGACACACCCTGGGAATCTCTAGCAGTCCCTCGGTGGATCAGAGTGGGTGGGAGATGCAGTAGGGGCAAAGAAGATATTTCAGGTAGCAGGGTCCTTGTTTGTGTAGAGCTTTATAGGTCAGCAAACTGACCTTGAAGGTAATCCGCCACTGTACAGGCAGCCAGTGCAGTTCGAGGAACACAGATGTAATGTGACTGGTTCTAAAAGTACCAGTCCCAAGCCTGGCTGCTGCATTCTGCACCAACTGCAAGTGGTGGATATTAACCCCCCCAGCCCTATGTACAGGGCATTGCAGTAGTCAAGGCATGGTCACAATGGTGTGGACCAAGGTAGAAAGATCATCTGGAGGAACCAGGTGCTTCACCTGGGCGATATTCCTTAGATGGAAAAATTAGGTCTTGACAACAGTCGACACCTGAGATTTCGGGGTCAGCTCACTGTCAGAAATAATGCCCATATTTTGTACCAGATGTCAGGCAGTCAGCTGAGCATCCCTGAGCCATAGCCCAGATGATTGTCCAGCCAACATACCCACCGCCCGACAATCTGGGTCCATCACCAACACCTCAGTCTTATCTGGATTAAACCTCAGCCAGCTGGCACTCATCCCATACTGAATCTCAGAGAGACAGTTGTTGAATACCAAGATCGTAACCTCCTGCCCAGGTACAAAGGACAGGGAAAGCTGAGTATCATCTGCATAGCAGTGAAAACTCAAGCCATACCACCAAACAATATCTCCCACCTGCAGTGTATACACTGTGAGGAACATGGGTTCCAAAATGGAGCCTGCGGAACCCCACAGGATAGCAGGACAGCATCAGAGGAATAATTCCCAGTTACCAGTCTCTGAGTCCTGCTCTGGAGGAAAGATCTAAAAAATCTGAGGACCGTACCAGATAGTCCACAGATGAACCGCAGGTGCTCCAATAGCATACCATGGTCCATGGTATCAAATGCCACAGAGAGATCAAGGAGGACCAAGATGGAACAAGACCTCCGATCTCTCGCTATGAGGAGATCATTTAGCACCTGAACAAGAGTCATCTTGGTACTATGTCTCTTCCTAAATCCGGACTGGAGAGAATCATAGACATTGTGGGTGGAAAGATGGTCATCCAGCTGCAGTGCAACCACCTTCTCAACAGCTTTACCCACAAAGGGCAGGTTAGAGACAGATCTGTAGTTGGCAGGACAATCCCGGTCAAGGGAGGGTTTTTTCAGCAGTGGTCACATGACCACCTCCTTTAGGGGATCAGGAAAGATCTGCCTCTCCAATGAACTCCAGACTATCTCTGCAAGGATCGGGCCGATCTCATCCACACAACCCACTAGGAGTTGCATGGGGCCCGGATCCAGACTACAGCTGGTTGGCCACAGAGTCTGGATGACCCTCACAATGTTGATGAGTTCTAGCCAGCTAAAGTCCATCCAAACAAACCAGGCACTTGTGATCTCACGCTGACCACCGCAATACCCCTTGGAGGTGATCTGGCTGATCTCAGAGCAGATACAGCTAGCTTATCTGCAATAAACTGAGCAAACTCATCACACTTCTGTTGTGAAAAAGCTCCCACAGACTGAAGACAGATTGGACTGCACAATCTGTCCACAGTCCGGAAGAGCTTAGATGGTCGATTTTGTGTAGCGGCAATCTCTCTGGACAGGAATTCTGCCTTCTTTACAGGTGATTGTCGATTGATAGATCATATACTGTTTCATCAATCTAAGCCTGTTGCCTTCCATGCCGTATTTCTGCCAGGCCCTCTCCAGCCTTTGCCCCACTCTTCTTAACTCATTCAAGGCCCCATCAAACCACAGAGACCTTGGATGGAGGGTGAGGGGTGAACATGAACAGGAGCAATAGAATCCAGATCCTCCATTACCGCTATATTATAGCAAAGCACCAGGTCCACTGGATCCATACACTGCCTTGGCACACTTGATAGATCCAGCACTGCCATTAGGCCATCTGGGGTCACACCCTGCAAAGGGCAGCACTGGACTTTCTCCATAGGCGCAGGCCTATTAGGGGGAGTCACAAAACTAATGTGTGATGGTCAGATCATCTGACTGGTTCCACCACCAAGTCAGATATCTCCATCCCCAGGAGGAACACCAAGTCCAATGAGTGACCTCTAGTGTGTGTTGCGGAGGTAACAACCTTCATGAAGCTCAACTAAGTCAGTAGTTGGAGGAAGTCACAACCAAATTGTGAGAGTTCATTGTTGTCCCAGGCATTGAAATCCCCCAGAATTAACCATGTGGGGGATCTCAATACCACATCAACAATGAAGTCTGCAACTTCCGGCAAGAACTCTAGCCCATCTCAAGGTGGATGATAGATGAGGAGTATCCTGTACACCACACCTGCACCCACGATACACTCAAAGGATTTGGTGCACCCCACTGGCACCTCAATAAGGCCCAGTTCTGATCTAAAACAAATGGCTACATCACCGCCCCTACGATCCATTTTCTGCCAGTGTATCACCGAGTACCTGGCCAGAATGGCTAAGGCTAATACTGGGCCCAGCCAGTTCTCGGTGATGCACACCAGGATGGATGTCCCAACAAGATCTGCTATAGTAGCAGTCTTGTATTGAATGGACCTGGAGTTGCATAACACCGTCCGAGTAGGATGAGCGGTTGAGGAAGACTGCACCAACTGCCTGCATTCAACAAAATCCTTAAGTATGGGAATCAGACAGGGAGGACCCCTATTCTGATTCCATTTTGCCTCAGGACATCTCCTTGTCCCCATTACCTTTATTTGACTGCTCCTCTCAATCCCCTTCCAGGCCCAGCTACCTCTCCCTTTGCCTCCTTCTGATTATCCCCAGGGCACAACATCTAGTGTATGCCTCAGCTGACAAAGGGGGACAGTCAAAAGGGCAGAGGTCCCTGAGTCTGGAGGGGGAATAGTGCCTAACCATCTCTTTGTTTTCTCAGCACATTCCATTCAGGAGCAGCAGTCAAACCAACAAACTAAGTCACAACACTGCAATTACACCCACACTCAAACCTATCTCTCACTCCAACAAATCAAACCACAACACACCTAAACACCTAAACACCAAACATACACAAACCCTACCCTTAATAACCCACCCAACCCAACAGACCCCAAAACAATCATCTCCCCCCCCAACAATCGAAAATAATAATATAACAACAAGTAATTAGTATAAATTACAAAACATTTATGGCAGCATTGAAAGAAATAAAATATTGTCCAAAAAGAGAAGTCACGTAAATCTCCCAATATAGGGGATTTTGGGCCTGACTAGCTCCCAGCACTCTGGGAAACAGCTGAAAAACTTTCCTCGGCTGTACCTGTCATGTAGGCAAGGGAAGGATCAACAGATGCTTAACAAGAAGTCAATGTTTAAAGGGCACTCTCAGTGCCCACCCAAATCAACATGGTCCCAAAAAGAAAGAAAGGAGGTCTGACCATCACAGAAGAATCAGAAAAGTCTGTTCCAACTGTCCACCTTCGGTCCAGAGGGAATGTAGTACATCCTGGGCAAGAAGTTAGCTCTATACAGTTCCACAGAGATGGCCACTTTTCCAACCATCTTAGGAGCTCAAACAGGAACACCAGGCCAGGTGAAACAGGAGAGCTCTAACTGTACTCACTCAGGAGGCAGCTGCCCTAACACCCCGTGCCCGCCGCTACAGCTCTTGGCTATAGTCGACCCACTGGCCTACTCCCCAGACAGCCTAGGAGCAATCAGGCACAATACTGTCCACTCTTCAGTGGTCACCATCCCCGAACACCTGCGTGATCACAGACCCAGCAGCTACCACCCAAGCAGACAGAAGAGAGTCCCCCCACAACAAACCCAGTAACCACCAGGGAAAAGTTCAATGATCACCCAGATCCCAGGGACTCCACGCACTCCTCTATCCCTCCACAAAAGAGGACCGTTAGATGATTCCGGTCCTAGTCCATCTCTTTCACTCAATCCTCTGCACACAGGACTCCAGCCTTAAAGGTTCCTGTGAGGACCAGATGACACCTAGGCTCCACAAGTTCACCAAACACTCAGGACCTCCTCCTCTTCATCTCCCTACACCAGATCATCACAACACTCCAACCAAGTTAGGAGACAATTAGCTCAGATGTGAGAGCTAATTTGGAACCATTGAGTAAAATGTCATATAAATGTGCTCCAGTGTAAATAATGAGACACTGGGCAACCACAAAAAAACAGAGGTATCCGAATGAGCAACTCTGTTTAAAGTATCAAAAACTGTTGTCTCTCTCAAAACCCCTTACTCACTAACACAACCCTTTCTAAACTGCCACTAAAACTTAACTAACCAAAATAATTAAATAAATAATATGACCGAGAACGAACAAAATTAAACTAAAAATAAACTAAAATAAAATGCTATTTCTGCTGCTCCCAATGGCTAGCCCAGCTTGGCCACCATCTTATCTTGTTTAAGCTACATTTAAGTTAAATAAAAAAATGCTGCTCTGAATGCCTCAGTCTTACTTTCAATTTTCAGCTCTACCCTTGCAGAAACATAAGTGTGCTGTGTACATGCAGAATGCATGCCACATGCTTAATCGTGCAATGTTTGCATGCAGTTTGCATACACAAAGTGAACCTAAGCGAACCAGGTCTAAAAAGCAAATCAGGTTTGCATGCTGCAAGCTTGACATGTGTGTAGCAGGTAAACTGGAGTAAACATTTTCTAACAATCACATCAGTTTCACGTGTTACACGCTTGACATGAGTGCAGCAGTTAAGTAGGTGTGAACATCATTTAAAAATCACATCAGGTTCACATGTTGCATGTTTTCCATGTGTGAAGCAACAAAGCTGGTGCAGATCTCATCTAAAAAAAACACATTTGTTTCTATTTCTCATACTACTGCTAGCAATTAAAGCATTTAAAATAATTTTTTTCATTGATTTCCAATTAAAATTAGGTAAATTCCTTAAGTCTGATCCATTTGCAAGTTGTTTAATGGCCTTTGATTTTTGTCATTAAATTGCCATTAATTTGTAAAGTATTGTTTGCTTACTGCATTAAATGCCTAGGATATAGTTAGTCAACATCTCCCATTCCAGATGTGCGAAGAGGGGCTTCTGTGTTGTGAAGCCTGTCCTTTTTGTTTAGGGCCATGCAAATTCCCTTATGCATATTTAGTGCTGCAAATGTGTTTCTCCGTGACTGTTCCAGCTTACTTACTTTCTCTTTGTAATTCTGTATGAAGCATATACATTATGGCCATGCTCAGCACTCTTTGTGCTGAGTGGGTCTTGGAAGCATGCACCATACCTCACATTTTGTCACTGAAATGAGGGTCATGAACACTCAAAATGAGCGACAATGAAAGACACTGACCCTCATGATGATCAGAACACATCCTGAAACATGGAGCTACAGTACCTCAGAACACAAAGAAAATCACTGTATTTACTTGTACCGATGTTAGTACCTGAGAATTAATTTTTACCATAAAGCAGGGATGCCATTTAGGTAGAGCAGAGGGGGGCCAGTTGCCCCCCCCTCCTGCATTTGTGCCTAGGTTGTTCTTATGGTGTGGCAATAATGGCATTAAATTTGGATTTAATCTATTGCACAATAAGTGCCCCGCTGGCCTGTATGCACTCATGCTGCAGGTGCACTACTGACTCAACTGTGTCTATATTGTGTTGTCCACTCTCTTCACCTATTAGTGGAGGTGCCATCACATGTGACATGGGGGAGCGCCAGCCAAGCAAGAGCACATGAGTCATGCAAGTGTAATACTGTGTTTCCCACCACAGAGTACAGAGGCTGCACTCTACAGTTTGGAGGAGTCGGTGAGCACTGGACCCTCAAAAGCAGTGTTGTGGTGGCATATTTTTGCTGGTCTACTCTTAGTGAGTCTCCATCTCCCCTGGTGGCTGAAGAAGCAGAGGGTGAGATAAAAGGTAACTAGAGACTTGGCTACCTACTTACTCTACTAGCCTCACCTCACAAAAAAAAAAACACTGTCCCCCAAGGCAGCAAGCTAGGTCTTGCAGTAGTGGTGACAGCAGTGTGGCAGCATTCATAGGCCTTGATCAGTGCAGTGCGGCAGCAACCATGGCAGCAGCTAAGCAAGAAGCAAGCAACACAGGTTGTGTGGGTTCGGTTGGTGAGGTGACTTGATCAAGGACTACGTTGGTAAACTGGGATGGTTGGTTCTAGCATCCGGCTTCTGGCAGAAGGACAGTGGAGAAGGAGCAGACTGAAACCTGGGCAGGTGGCACACTGGACCAGGCTGCAGGGTCTGGCTAGATGGCTAGTTAAGTAAAAGAAAATATTTTTTTTACAGGGGGATTGGGGAAAGAAGAAGGACTTAAATATTGATGTGTTATTCACGTTTCTGTGCCTTTGGGTAGCTTCACAATCCATATGGGATAGGTATTGAATGAAATGTAGTCAGGGAGAGAAATCGGGACAAAGATTTTGTTTGGTGGGAGAGTTGTTCAGAACTTCAGCCAGGAAAAATATTGATTAGTAACTGGGTGGGTTAAAGCCCAAATCAGATGCACTGCTCTGGGGTATAGACAGATGAATCTTATACATTAAAAACTTTCCTGATTTGTGTATCACTTTTTAGTCACGACAAATAAGTTTTACCTTTTAGAGATGTTCTAGACATTCTAGAGCTTGCCACCTAGGGGCTAACTAGCACCTTGCCTCCACTGATTGTTGCCTCCACCTGCTGAAATCTGTAATGGTGCCCCTGCCATAGCATCTAAATTCACAGGACATCCTATGGGTAAGCAGCATGTTTTCCATGAGGGCTGGATGAGGAGCAGAGCAGTTTTCAAGGGCAAAATGAGAGCTGTCCCTTGCATTCAGGGACAGTTGAGTGGTATGGTATGCACAGACTATCTGAGCCTCACTGTAGTCAGGATTATGTCCCTCACCCCCCTCCCAGGAAGCTGATCTCTACATCCTCACACTCAGGCACATTATGATATAGGGCAAGGGAGACTGCAGGGGCATGCACCATTGAAATGAATGGAGGTTTTTTTTTATTACAATGTTATACATTATTAATGGAGAGTTGGAGATTAATGAAGGCCTCCACTTAACTAACAAGGGCCTTGTTAGTAGAACAGTGGCCTACACTATTCTCCAACTCGCCATCATGATGTATAAAATAGTATTAAAAAAATAACTCCACTTATTTCAAGGGGTATGCCCCAGCATTCGGACCAATGGACATCATCTCTTCAAGACTCCTGCCTCTGGCTCCCTAGCACTGAGGTAAGAGACTCTTGACTTATATCTATACTTGAGTTGTCTGTAGCAGCATGGCTGCACCCACTATAGTGTGTGTGCATGGGGGAAGGGGACTGGACATGTGGGTGGGTGTCGAGTTACCACTACTTTTGTGTTTGCCCCTTAAAGTCTGTTTGCATGGAAGCATTCAAAACTATGGAGAGAAAATAGTAGGAGTACAGGCCAGACAGAAGTAATTAAGTAGTTCTGTGGGTAAGTGTGTGTATTAGGGTGGGAAAAAACACGTGTTTCCATTGGTATGTGTGCTATAGTTCAGTTGTGCAACTGAGATGAGGGGGGACAAGAAAAGTTAAAAAGTAAAACAGTGGCTATAAGCATGCCTCATGCATGCACATGTATGCAGATTTGTATTGAAGTACAAGCGAGCCATATTTGTGCAGGCAGTATAACTTAGTGGTTAAGGTACTGAATTGCAAACCAGGAGACTTGGAGACCTGAGGAGCTGTGTTTGAATCTCATCAGCCTCCATTTGTAAATGGTGTGATCCAGAGCAAGTTGATTAACTTTTATGTGTGCAGTTGTCAGTGACCACTTGCATTGTGTACACATGCCACATGCATGCAGTCTTTTCCAGTGTAACATAAAAAGCATGCTTTCCACATTTGTTTGCTGCATGGATGCCACTTGCATGCAATTTGTTCCAGCTTAACATTTAAATCATGCCTGTAGCATGCATATGACAAGGGTAGTTTTATGTGTGAAGCATGAAAACATTTCATGTAATTATTTCTGTAATTATAGTGCTGTTATATGACTTCTTAAGTTCAGAGGTGATTAAATAAAATACAGGATAGAAGATTTCACCTTTGTGTTTAGTCTGAATAGAGGCAAAGGATGGGGAATCATTCAGTTTGAAGTTTAAAAATGATTTTTTTTTATCAGAGGGACTCTTCAGGCATCAGATCAGTGACACAGTTGGTTGTTTCTGTTTTTGTGAATAACTGACTATAGGCATTGCTAGAAGCTGATTAACTGACTGTGGGCATGGCTAGATGCTGATTAACCGACTGTGGGAAGGGTTTAGATGAATAACCGACTCTGGGGAATCTCTGATGTAGTTTGTGGGACAATAACTGATGGCAGTTCTTAATTCTGATTGGCTGAGAACAGATGCCTCTCGTATAATTATAGTTATCCATCTGTTGAGAGATGCTGTGCACAGCATGTAGCCTAAAAGTATTAGTTTTTTTTATTAATAGTAATAATAATAATAGTAGCTATGGTTACTGCTTGTTTAGAATGTACACTTAATTGTATGCTTTTGTTCTTATTTGACTGGTAACTAAATGTTGCATACCTGAAACATCGTGGTATATTTAAGCAATAAGTCACCACAGGGCATTGGTTGCACTAGATTGTACTAGGTTTACCCCACTCTCAATGACATTGTAAGGCACGAGGCAAAGTCAAAGCCTGACCATGGAGTAAACCTAGTATGTCCCTGAAGTGCCTTATTGCTTATATAAAATGGGCCCAGAGGCAACTTCTAAAAAAACAAACACACTAAAAGTTTTCATGCCCACAAATATTTTAATAAAATGATGCTAAATAATGCTCCGAGTCACACTGACCTTGTTCTTCTTTTAATGCAAGTCTGATGTTTTTCACATAAAATGCAGTGACATTACTTAACTTTATGATTTTGTGGAATTGTGATGTTTTACTAGATGCTTATCTAATAGGTGGTGATAATACCAGTTTTGCAATCATCTGTGTTAATGAAACAGATAATTCTTTGGTGAATGTCTCTTCTGGTGGTTGGCACCATTGACGTTCATATAGGTAACTTATATGAGGCTATACGCCTTCTAAACTGCTAGAGCAAATTAATTGACATATTTATTGCCTGACAGTATTTAAATATTTATTAAGTTGAGAGATTTGTGACTCTTTCTACTGGCTATCATATTGTCTGTTGTTGCTAATGTGCACCTCTTTAGCTTGAGTTAAGATGATTTTGATGCCACTGTACAGAGAAAAAAGGCCTGGGTAAATGTGCTTTTATTTTCTTTTTATAACAATAGTGGCTATTACTGATGTGTACATTGCAGAAAGTAAAATGATGCGTTTCAAGTTACGATGGCATACTTGGCACATTTATTATGTTACCTCATCTTCATCAATTTCCAATCTTACAGCATCCTTTAAAAAGTTTTCATAATATCCATTTTGCTCTAGTGTGTGACGTTAGTCTGGTTTTCTTTCTGAAGTTTAAATGGCAGTACGGAAAGCAAAACAGAAATCCTTTTCATAGCTCATCTGTCATACTTAACATATTGTCTGTTAATAAACCTCTGTACTTATTTTACATTGTGGTAACCTTTAAACGGGTCACATACTAATTGCCTAGTTAGAAACATGGAAAAATAGAACCATAGAAACTGATGGCAGACAAGGACCGCTATGCCCATCCAGTTTGCACATAGACCTAACATCTATCTGTTGCTTCCAACCCTACTTGGTTGTTAGCTTTAGCCTCTTCTTCACATCTCTATAGTGGCCTTATGCTTGTCCCATGCATCTTTAAATCTCCTCACTGTGCTTAATCCAACCACCTCCTGTGGCAGAAAATTCCATACATCCTCCACTCTTTCCGTGAAGAACAACTTCCTTATTTCCATTTATCCTGCCTCCCTCTAGTCTCATATCATGCCACCTTGTTCTTGTACTTCTCCTATATTGAAATATATCATCACCTTCACCCTGTTTATGCCTTTAAGATACTTAATGGTTTCCATCATGTCTCCCCGCTTTCTCCTTTCCTCCAGTGAGTACATATTGAGGTCTTTTAATCTCACCTCATACGTTTTCTGGTGCAAACCATGTACCATCTTAGTTGCCCATCTCTGAACTGCCTCCACCCTGCCTACATCCTTACAAAGATGTGGCCTCCAGAATTGTACATAATACTCAAGATGAGGCCTCGCCAATGTTTTATACAGTGGAATCACCACCTCCCTCCTCCTGCTCGTGATACTCCTGCCTATGCACGCAACATGCCACTTGCCCGCTGTGCAGCCTTTATACTATGCCTGGTCAACTTTATGTCATCCGAAATGATAACGCCCTGATCCCTTTCTTCTCTGGTGACTGCCAATAACTCACCCCCATCCTATTGTTCTCTCCAGGGTTTCTGCATCCCAGGTGCATTATTTTTCACTTATTTGCATTGAATCTCAATTGCCACAACTCAGACCATTTTTCAGCTTACCTAGGTACTGCCTTATTTTTTGCACCCAATCTGGAGTATTCACCCTATTGCAGATTTTAGTGTCATCTGTAAACATGCAGACCTTTCCCTCCAGTCCTTCTGCTATCTCACTAATGAAGGCATTAAAAAGCACTGAATTCATGACTGATCCTTGAAGTACCCCACTAGTCACCCATCTCTCCCCAGATTGGATCCCATTTACCACCACACTCTGCTTCCTGTTCGTGAACCAGTTCCTAACCCAGTTGAACACCTTGGGATACATGCAAAGACTACCTGTCTCATTTACCAGCCTTTCTATGTGGGACAGTGTTGAAGGCCTTGCTGAAATTGAGGTAGACGATATCCACTGCTCCAAATTGATTTACCTAATTTGTAGCCTTGTCAAAAAAATCTATCGGATTAATTGGACATGATCTTCCTGCTGTGAAACCATGCAGACTCAGATCCTGGGCTCCATTGGCTTCTACGTGCCCCGCTATCCTATCCTTAAGCAGTGCCTCCATGATCTTACTCACTACTGAGATGATGCTGACCAGGCTATAGTTCCCTGCCTTCTCCCTGCTACCATTTCTGTGAAGAGAGACTACATGTGCCATCCTCCAGCCTTTGGAACTACTCTTGTGTTGAGTAACTCATTGACTATAGTTGCTACTGTCACTGCTAACTCTGTTTGTAGTTTCTTCAATATCCTAGGATGTATGCCATCTGGTCCCATTCCTCTGTCCACCTTCAGTTTTGTGAGCTTCACCAGGACTCTCTCCTTTGTAAATGGACTTGAATTCACCTCCTTCCCCACTTTGTATCTTTTGCCCAGCTGTGGTCCCTGCCCATCCCCTTCTTCAGTGAATACTGAGCAGAAGTATTTATTCAGTATTTCTGCCATCTCCAGGTCACCCTCCACACCCTCCTATTCATCCCCAGTGAGCCTTACACTTGAAACCCATAAACCCCCCACTTGCATACTGTGTGTCCCTGAGCAAGTCACTTAACTTCCTTGTGCTCCCTGGTCATACCTGGAAACAGTTTCCAGCTTAGTGTGCCTTTCCTGTTAAACAATTTCCCCTTTCCCCTAAAGGAGCAGTAGTGCTGTTATTTAAAGGATAAGTCAGAGATTCCTGGCATATTTTTATTTGTTAATAAATCTTCAGTGCATTTGTGACTCCTATAAAGGGCACACATGATTTGTATTTATCAGCTGAGTTCACTGTTAATTGGTAGTTGAAACAACAGTATTGTCCAATAAATTTAACTTTTCATTAGTGCTTACATTTAATTTAGTGGTGAGTCTCATTATTACTGAAGTGCTGTTATACAAAAGAATGACTGAACTTCTTAATGTTAAATATGAATGCTTTACATATTTGCTTTAATATAGATACTACAGTGCATCAGAAGTTATACATCTCCCTTTATGAGTACATCAAATTTTATGACTCGTACAACTGTGCCTGCTTACTGTTCCAACCAAAGTATTGTTCTGGATGTTACCATCCAAAGTTTCTATCTGGGATCTCATGCAACAATCTCTTTACTTAATGAAGATCAATTGCATTACTCTGAGCTGATTAGGTATTAGCATCTATACTTTTCAATAACTTCAAATCTATTGGAACATCATGCTTGTATAGTTAACAACACAGTGCAGTACGCATAGTAAGACTCATTTAGAGCTCAAATTTATAATAGAAACAAAGAAACATAGAAGATGTCAGCAGAAGGAGACCACCAGGTCCATCTAGTCTGCCCTGTGTTTATCTATTTCTACCTCATTTGCTGCCCTTGAGTGAGAGGGCCCCCTTGTGCCTATCCCATGCTTTCTTGAATCTCCCTACCATGTTAGATTCCATGACTTCTGGGGGAAGACCATTCCATGCATCCACCACCCTCTCTGTGAAGAAGAACTTTCTGACATGGATAGTGAACTTTCCTCCCTTAAGCCTAAGATCATGGCCCCTAGTTATTCTATCCTTCTTCAGGCGAAAAAGGTTCTGCACCTGTACCTTGTTTATGCCTTTCATAAATTTGAGTGTTTCTATCATGTCTCCTCTCTCCCTTCTCTGCTCCAGGGAATACATGTTCAGTTTTTTCAGGCTTTCCTCATATGACATTTGGTGCATTCCTTGTATCATTTTTGTCATCTTCCTTTGTGCTGTCTCTAACCGGTCAATGTCCTTTTTAAAGTGAGGCATCCAGAACTGGACACTGTACTCCAGTTGTGGTCTGATCAGAACTCTATACAGTGGCAGGATCACCTCCTTCCTCCTGCTTGTGATTGCCCTTCCAATGCATCCCAACATTCCACTGGCTTTGATTGTCACCTTCTCACACTGTTTTCCCACCTTCAAGTCCTCTGAGATCATGATTCCTAGAACACGCTCCTGGCTGGAGGCAGCTAGTCTTTCCCCTCAGAAGTAATATGCCTTCATTGGATTTCTCTTTCCTATGTGCATGACTTTGCATTTTTTGACATTGACTCTCAGCTGCCATGCACCAGACCACTCCTCAAGTTTCCTTAGGTATGATTCCATTGTGCCTACTCCCTCCTTTGTCTCCACTGTTACATATCTTGGTGTCATCTGCAAACAGTCACACCTTTCCCTCTAGCTCTTTAGATTTGTCAGCTATGAATACATTGCAGAGCAGAGGCCCCAGCACTGATCCTTGGTGAACTCTGCTGGTCACCCTATCCTCTAAAGATAGTACTCCATTTACCTGTACTCTCTGGGTTCTGGCTTGCAGCCAGTTCTGTACCCATTTAACCACTTTCAATCCCCCCCTGTGTGGTCTAACATCCTTATCAGCCTTCTGTGTGGAACTGTGTCAAAGGCCTTGCTAAAGTCTAAGTACACCACATCAACCACCCCACCATTGTCCACAGCTTTGGTAACCCAGTCGAAAAACTCAAGTAGATTAGCCTGGCATAACCTCCCTGCTGTAAATCCACACTGTTTGGAATCCAGCTACCCACTGGCTTTGAGGAATGCTATGATCATCTGCTTTAGCAGTGACTCCATCAATTTCCCCACTATTGATGTGAGACTTACTGGACTGTAGTTACCCAAGTCTTCCCTGCTGCATGATTTGTGGAGTAGGACTACTATTGTCCTCTTCCAGTCCTCTGGTACTACTCCACTCTCTATGAATCTGGTGAATAGTTTTGCCAGTGGCACTGTCAGCTGTTTCCCTAGTTCTTTTAAGATTCTGGGATGACTCTCATCTGGTCTTATTGCTTTGTCCACATTTAGCTTGTTCAGTGTCTCCAGTACTTGGTCCTCCGAGAAGAGGGTAGTGTCAACTCCTGGTCCCGTGGTGCTGTGATTTGTGAGAGCTGGGCTGTTTCCTGAATCCTCATTGGTAAATACTGAGCAGAAGTATTTGTTTATGATTTCTGCTTTTTCTGGATTTTCTTCTGCTATCCTTCCTTCTCCTGTAACAATTTTCAATATCCCCCCTTTAGTTTTTCATTTCTCCCTGATGTACATAAAGAAGGCTTTGTTGCCTTTCTTAGTTTCTTCTGCAATCCTTGCTTCTGTTTGTGCTTTGGCTGGTCTAATCCTTTTGTTTTCTTCTTTCATTTTTTTCTTGGTATGTCTCCAAGCCTTTTTCATTTTTAGTTTCTTTGTATCTTTTGTATGCCTTCTTTTTTTTCTTTTACTAAGGTTGCTACTTCTTTGGAGAACCATAGAGGCTTCCTTCCTCTTTTTGCCTTGCTGACTCTTTTGGAACATTGGTCTGTGGCTGCCTTAATTTCTTTTTTTAGCCTGTCCCACAATGCTGTCACCTTTTCTTCCTCAGATTCAATTAAGTTATTTTGTAGAATGGTTCTCATTTTTTTGAAGTCTGCCTTTTCAAAATTTAGCACTTTGATTTTTGAGTTACAGGAGCCGTCTGTGATGCTTACTACTGGGTCAATATGTCATACGCTTTGCAGCGCACGACATGACCATGAGATAGGAACAGCATGGTAGGGAAGAGCAAGAGGGTGCAAAACCGCAAAAGGAAGTAAACGCAGTAGTGCACCCTCTCACTCTTCCCAGTGCAGGATAAGAATCCTGCTGGTACATGGGTTCACCTAGCAGCTGCTTTGGCTTGGCAGGATTAGACACTGGCTGCAAGGGAGGCAAGCAATGCGTTTTAGAACCGGGTTTCCATTCCTGGTCCCAGATGCATGGAATTTTACTTTTTTCACACTTAGTGTGATTTTTACTGATAACCCCCCCAGAGTTAGATAATTTAGTTGGGGGGCTTTGGGGGTGCAGCCCTCTGTAACGGGGCTGTGGGGGGCAGAGACCCCTGCAAAAACAAGACTTATGCCATTTGCAATATATCGCACTGTATTGGCAGCACAGTATATTGCTGCAGCATAATGTCTTGTGACATTATGACCCCATGCCGTGATTCTTACATTGAAGTGGACCATACGGTGTTTGCTGTTTCCCAAGTTGCATCCAACCTAGATTTCTTTTATTCTGTCACTGTTTGTGAGAACTAGGCCGAGTGTGGCATCTCCCCCTTCATAGAATCATATCATAGAATCATAGAAGCTTGATGGCAGAAAAGGACCATAACAGACTATCTAGTCTGCCCTATTTTCCCCCAACACCTCCCCCTCCCTGCCAGCTTCCACCATCCCCCCAATACTCAGCCCCATATGCTTTTCCCATGCCCTGTTGAATTCTTCCACCAATTTAGCCCCCATCACTCCATCTGAAAGTCTGTTTCAGGGCTCCATCACCCTCTCCATGAAGAAATGCCCTCTCACATTGCCCCTGTATCTTTTTCCTTGCAGTCTGAGGCTGTGCCCTCTACTTTTGACCCCCTCATTCCTCCTAAGTAAACCATCTTCTTCCACTTTATTTTTGGGGTTTTAACAAGCTGCTCTAGACTGGTGTCCTGTAGGGCCAACAAGAAGTCTCTGCTTCTTGCTGTTGCTGCTGTTTGTATGTTCCAGTTGACATCTAGGAGATTGAAGTTCCCCAACAGTATCACCTCTCCTTTGTCAGTCATTTTATAAATTTCCTCTAGTAGGTGTTTGTCTCCTTTTTCTCCTTGATTTGGGGGTCTGTAAATGGCACCAGTTTTGATGGTTTTCCCTTTATCTGCATCGGCTGTTAGCCACAATCACTTGGTCTCCCCAGGGGTCCCTGCACCTCTGTGGCTTTTATTTCATCTCAGATGTAACTGGCTACCTCTCCCTCCTTTTTTCTGCTTCCTGTTCTTCCTTAACAGGTTGTATCCTGGTATAGTTGTGTCCAAACTGTGGTTTTCCATGAACGGGTGTCATTCACTGTCACCCAGTCCATCTTTTCCATTTCGTTGACAGCCATGAGTTCTGGTAGTTTGTTTGTCAGACTCCTAGCATTCATAACCATCACCTTCCAGGAACATGCCTCCCCACTTGTATGTGGGTGCACAACCTTCCTGGGCTGTTCCACATTGCTGGTCCCATTCACAAGTTTATGTTTATTTCTGATTTCTTGCAGATTAATGCCTGTTAGTCTGGTGCTTGAGAGGTGAGTTTCTTCCCTACATCCTCCTGTGGATGAATGTATGTTTGTGATGTGTTGGGGAATGGTGCCTTGCTCACTGATGGTTGTGGTGTGAGTGGTCACCATCTCCCCCATACTTAGTTTAAATATCCTGCGAAGACAGCTAATTTTTGGCCAAGCGCTCATATACCTACCTTATTTAGGTGTAGGCCATCAAATTTAAACAATCCCCTTTCCCAGAAGTTACACCAGTTTCCTATGAAATGAAATCATTTATCCTGGCACCATTAGCTCAGCCATAAGTTGAACTTGCAAACTTCAACCTCCCTGACTCGCTTGGTGCTGGACCCTTTTTCCCCATACTGGTAAAACTTCTGAGAAGGCTAGTTTTGATGAAATGGAAGATAATTCACTTGCTAGTACCTCAAAGTGTTGTTCAGCCTCTTCCATTGTGTAGTTAGCCACGTAGTTTTTTCCAAGGTTGATTGCGATGTGCATTACATCCCTGGCTTCCTGTACTATCTTTTTTATGTGATTTGTGTCTCTGTTTTGCGGAGGTTCCTGGGAGGCCCTTAACCACAGTTTCCCATGTTTTGTGGTGATTTAGGTGGGGATATACTTCTCATATCATGGAATCCTCGATTATAAGGAGTTTGTTTTTGCTTTTGTCCTTATTGTTAATGGTTTATTTTTGGTTTTGCTCTGTTACAGGATGTTTGCTAATTTTATCATGTCATGATTTGCCTGTGGCTGGTTTCAGTTGTGTGAACCTGTTGCTGGTTGGAATGTCTGGGCAGTACCTCTGAATAGGATCTTCTTTCCTCGACCCTTTGTGTTTCCTCCTCCTCACCCCCTGCCAGTACCTGGATCCTATGACATGCTCTGGTCCATGACTGAATACATTTTGTTTGAAATGGAAATCTCAGAATCAGATATGTCAGACACTGCATTACATCAAGGCCTGCCAAAGAAGAAAAAGATGATGTGAATGTGCTGCCACCGAAAAGAATGGCAAAAAGTGTATAACTGGGTAGCCTCGGTAAATAACAATATATTGAAGGCTCTATGTACAACATGCCACTGTGAGTTTAATATCATACAAGGATGTTAAAGTGACTTAATATGACATATGGCTGGGTCTGAATACAAGCATTATGTATTGCCTTCTAAACAAGTTAGCATGTCAAGGTTCTTTGTATGACCTGAGACTTACGAGGCAGACAAGGTAACTGCAGCAGAACTATGTAGCATATATCACGCTGTAAAGCATCATCTAAGCTACAACAGCATGGATTGTGGTAGCAAACTTGCATCTCACTTATTTTCTGATTCTGCCATGGCAAAGAAAATTGCTTGTGGAAGTACAAAAGGGGCGAGTCTTATAAAAGATGTACTTGCAGTTAAATCTGGAGAGAATCATTCCGGATTTGATGGAAGAAGACACTGTCTACTTTTCAATTGTGACTGATGCCTCCAATAAAGGAAAGAGGAAAATGTTTCCAGTTGCTCTTCAGCATTTCACAGCAGAAACTGGATGTGCAAACAAACTTCAAGATTTCATTGAAGAACCATGTGAAACTGCACTGAGCATCGCTGAGCTTTTAAAGAACACTCTATCAAAACATCATATAAGGTTTAGTAATGTCACCACATTCACTGCTGATAATGCCAATGTTAATTATGGGAGTCATAACTTGGTATATCAAATTCTGAAGGCTGACAATAGCAATAAACTGAAAGCAAACTGCTCTTCTCATATAGCACATAACACGCTGAGGCCTGCCCTTGACAAACTGGATACCGGGACTGAATATATAATCATTAAAATTAACAATTATTTGGCAAGTCATGCAAAGTGCAGAGCTCAACTTAAAGAATTCTTTGAGTCTGCCAGTCTTGAATGGCATGATCTTATGTGACACATTTCAACATAATGGATTTCTCCAAATGCTTCTGTTACAAGACTACTACAGAACTGGCTAGCCATCATTTCATATTTCAGATGACTTGGAGAAGAATGTCCATGACATTTGGAATGCATTTTGTCTGAATGACGAAGAGACAGAAGAAACAGATATAGCTGAGATTTATCTGAACTTTTGTCACAATGCAACATGCATGTTTGAAATGACAGTGAAAATGATAGAACAGAACAAAAAAAAACTCAGTATTGCTGAATTATTCAATGTGACGGATGACTTCCACTGCAAACTCATTCAGCGTATGAAGGATATGTTTTACAGCTTCAAAGCCATGAACAAACTGAAAAGTGTATCAGAAGACAAATGGCAACACATTGAGGAAAGTTTCTTGCTCTTTCTCAGTTCATTAGTTACATATCTGGAAAAATGGTTTGATTTCTCAGAAAACAATATTTTACTTCATCTAAAACCACTAGCTCTAAAACATACGTTTACATATGATGAACTACTAGCAGCTGTGAACATGTTGAAACTGGAAGACAAGCTTGACCTTGATGCATTGTATGATGAATTCATCTTGATACATCCTTTTTGTGATCCTGCTAGTACGGAACTGCAAGAAATTTTTTTTTCTGATAAATGTAAAAATGTTTTCCAGAAATGCAGTGAAGAAAATCTATGGAACTTGTTTCTTTTGGTGTAATTTGTAATGAGCATTCCTTCTTCTAATGCTTTTGTTGAGCTGGTGTTCTCCCTCATGAACAACAAGTGGACAGATAGCAGAAAAAGATGTGATGCTCTTTTAATGAAAGCTGAATTGTAGACATACTTAAACTATACAGAAAATTGTATTATGTTTCATACTGAGGACAAAAAAATGCTGCAAGCTGCAAGAAATAGCAATAAATACTCTTGGAAATTGAAAGCGTAATATCATTCTAATAACTATTTGACATAGCCATCTTTTCAACTCCTGCTAAAATTAATACTATTGAAAACAGCTCTCTTTTGCTCACAGCTTACTCATCAAACACCTAAATTGTTTTTCTGATGATGCTTTTCTGTCTGACTGAGATATGCTTCACAAAAAATTCCAGCTGCCCTGCATTGCTGCCTGAGTGCCTGATAATATAAAAATTTTACAAATTAAATTAAAACCCTGGTAGCTAGTAGTCCCTCCCCCCGCCCAATCACGTGACTGTAGTGACCCCCACCTGATGTGTATTTAAAAAACTTGGTTGCTAGTGGTCCTTCCCCCAACCCAATCACCCACCCATGTCCAGACTACAGTCATACTTGTAGTACCCACCCCCCATCCTTATCCCCATATTAAAGTAAAATATCCCTATTGGTCTAGTGGTGATGACACCCCCCTCCAATATTATCCCCAATCTCCATATTTAGTATAATATTATTATGTATTTGTAACTTATTCCCAGCCAAATTCCAATCCCTGGTGGTCTAGTGGCCCACCTGCTGCACCCTCACCCTGGCAGGTAGTGTTCCACCCCACTCCCCTGTTCCAAAATGGTGTGGGACACCAGTACAGCCATCTGTTCTCCTCCATGGTCAGCAGCCCCAGAGCTATCAATGAATGACTGAGTTCTTGTACAATCATGCGATCATTAATTGCCAGCTCACAGTCATTGTTGGAGGTTTTTCAGAGAGTAGAGAGGGGGAGTGATGCTCTGGTCTCTGGCACAGGGGGGCAGGATGGGGTCCCCCCATCTTGCCCCCGCGTTAGTGACCAGACCAGCCCCCCTTACTCTGCAACTCTGAAAAACAGCCTGATTCATTAGGGATATTGTTAGACATCTTGACAACAGCAGCAGCAGTGGCAGTGAAGAAAACATCAGCAAGAGCCTCCTTCAACAGGGACATTGTTAGACTTCGTGAAAACAGCAGCAGCAGTGGCAGTGAAGAAAATATCAGCAACAGTGTCATTCAGCAGAGACATTGTTACATGTCTTATTGTCAGCAGCAGCAGTGGCAGTACAGAAAACATCAGCAACAACCTCATTCAACAGAGACATTGTTAGACTTCTTGAAAACAGTAGCAGCAGTGGCAGTGAAGAAAATATCAGCAACAGCCTCATTCAAAAGAGAAATTATTAGACATCCTAATAACAGCAGCAGCAGTGGCAGTGAAGAAGATATCAGCAACAGCCTCATTTAACAGAGATATTGTTAGACATCTTGACAACACTCAGCAGCAGCAGCACTTATATGCAGAACACATCAGCAACAACATCATTCCAGTAATCAGCAGTGGCATCTTTAGTCCCAACAGCAGCAGCAGAACACTGAATCTAGTAAATTTTAAAACATAAGTGTACTCATCATTAATTATAGGTGGCAGCTGTGCAGCATAAAGAACTAACAACAATATCAGATATATGTTTATTACTATTATTATTTGTAAACAGTAAAGAAAATCCAATGATGAATAGACTATTTCATTTCAACTTTTTGAAAATTCTGATATTATAAGTACAGCATCCATGTTTCTTTTCTTCCTTCTCTTGTTCTCACTATATAAAAAGGAAAACATAATTTGAGAATCATGCCATTGTTGTAGGAACATTAGTTACTCTTAATGATTTACTATGTATTTATATTTACAGCTAAAGTAATATTTATTGATGTGAAAAAACATTGTCATATAATTTATATTCAAGGACAACTCACCATCAGGTCTTGTGAAATCAATATCATAACAGGATAGTATGTAAGCATTTAATATACAAAGATTTATTCAACTCAACAGTAATGTTAATTCATGTGAATAGTAGGCAGTATGGACCATTTGGATATCTGACTACCTAACGCAACATGCATAGTTTCTTACAGTCTCTCCCAGGGATTGGGTTACCATCTGTTAAATTAACCATAGGGATTGATGAGATATGAGGCATGGCCAAGTGTATTATGCACTTAGTGTTAAAATAACAGACGGCAAATAAACCCTTTGATTTCATTTATTCATGTGTATTATATATAATCATGAACATTTCCAGCTGTTACCCTAACAGTTTAGTATATTGGCAGCCTATCAGAATGTTCCATTTCCAACCAGTGTGTTATAATACTGCTTAAAACCAAATAAATGTAAAATAATGCCCAATTAATTACTTAGCTACAGAGTAGCATTACTACTAGAATAATACTCAGATTTCATCTCAGAACACCAAAATTGAAAACATTTTCTGAGGGCCTAGGCAGCACCCTACACCCATCCAATTTTTCTTTTCTTTATTTCTTGCTAGGTGTATTTGTGCTGCATAACATTTTAATAAAGGTGGGAACCCTACTCTTAGAGACCCTAGTCCATTCTCAAACCCAGGTCACCAGCATTACAGGAGGTAAGGTGTCCAGTGCCTCTGCCTTCTCACCACCAGACTAGTGCAATTTTTCACACAATTTAACAAATAATTAAATTGTGAAATTATGAAATCCTGTAAGATACATTTATTTTTCCAACCACTTCCCAATTTAGAGTTTCTTAGACTCTTCCAATAAAATATACAAATAAATTAACAATTACATTGCTCTGAAAGTGGTTATGTTGTAGTTAGAGAACTATTTTAAGAAATGTTCACAAAAATAATAAATTGCCAGATTTGGAGCCCATTTATGTTTAACACCCCTAATCCAAATGCAGTGAAATGTGATACCCCTTTGTGGCCCCTTTCAAATAAATAAGCTTGCCTAACTTTAGTTCTCTAGCTGTAAGAATGAATGAGTTATGACCAATTTAAAAAAATAAATAAATAAAATGTCAAGAAATTTCACAAAATGTTTTGAGATTTGTGGAATTTTGCAAACATTCTGCAGAAGGGGAATTTGCTAATTTTTCCCAGTCCTACAAGGAAAAATATACTGAACTGAAAACAATTCATTTCCAGATGCTTCGAGTATGAAGTAGAACAATACATAAAGTTTGAATACAGCACAAAAAATCAGTTTCCAAAATGAATCAGGTACACAGCAATGCAAATATAATAAAAATACCATATAAAATATGAAACAGTGCAATTAGAGCAAAAGTATTAAAATGAAAAGTTACAAGGTGCACTTATGGTAAGCAGCAATGGAGCAGTAAGTGTCATCCTGAGGTAGGCAGTAGAGTAGGTTTGTATGGCTAAGTGCAGGAACATAGATAAATGCTGTGAACTAGAAATGTTTAAAATCATGCACCTTTACTTGGTGGGGTTTCTCACAAACAGTGCCATTTTTATCAATAGGCTAAGTAGGCTACAGCCTAGGGGCACCAGCTGTTAGGGGGCACTTGAGAAATGAGATGCACTAAAAAAAATTTGGTTGGCTCAGTGGCTCTGGGCATCTCTCAGCACGCACCCCCACAAAACTCAGTGTCATTCTGTGCCCCCCACGACTCAATCTGTCTCACTGGCCTCTCCTGACCAGAGCAGTCTAATCAGCAGAACTATTGATTTTAAAATCCAGTATGTGTGCACTACACATATGCATCCACCGCCTGCACCAAACTGATAAAGAGAGTGTCCAGGGACTGCTTACTGGGCATAGCTTAAGGTAAGGTGCATGCCACACAAGTCACAAACATCGACCAGTCAACTCTGAGCACTAGCAGCACCAGCATCTGCCACACTACAGAGAGAGCACTTATAGCTGGGTGGAGGACTGAGGATGGTGGGTACGGTCTGGCCCTCTGTCGTGACTAGTGACCCTGTCAGTTTTGGTTCTCAGGCACGCAGTTGCAAGCTGCTAGATCAAGTTCTTGGAGGAGTCAGCATTGCGTGTTTCCCCACATCCATTCCGACTGGCCACCGTGGCTGACTGGTGAAACTTAAGAGGTCAAGAGAGCGATCAGCACTGTTTGTCACTGATCACACAGATTCAGTCTTCAGGGACGAATGAGAGGAGAGACCAGACCAGACCTGAAACAGTGGGTGGTAAGACCGGGTAACACCAGTACAAGGCGATGGTGAGTGAATGATTTGTTGCAATGATGACCAGTCACTAGTCCAAAAATTGCATTGCCTAAAGAAATGGGGTCCAGACTGAAACCTGAGGGGCAGCAGGGCAAGGGTTCTGCCCTGCCCTGCCCTGACTAAACAAGTTGTGTTTTGGGGTGAGAGGGACTTCAAGCTTGTTTAGCTTGGTCTTAATTTCCCACCTATTGTCTGCATTCTCTGTCAACAAAAATTGTGTCAGCTTCTGTGAAAAAAGGCAAAAGTATGAATATGTGCAACCAGAAATTATAAAAAATGAAGTGGCAATTCATTTTCCACACTCCCTCATGTAATGTCTGAGTTCACTTTGCAGAGCTCTTAAAGATCATATGCAAAGTGTTCATAATGCCTATTTCTGTAGCTAAATATGAGCCTAGTGCTAATTCATATCAGTCCTGTTTGGTTTTTGTACCAAAATGTGATCAATTTTAAAATATTACCTTTTTTTGTACTCCGTATCTACAGCCCGTTTCCCCAAGTTGATCTGATGCACATTGTATCAGCGTTGCCTGTGCATGTTGTGCGATGACATAATTGGGTGTCTTCTGCCTTTGACAGGATGACTGCTCGCTCCGGTTTCCCACGTGTTTCGAAATTGCCAAAGAGCATACCTAATTAATAGTAGCCGAAAGCTGGTGTTTTTGTCCTTCCTGTTCATTCACTTTCAGTCCTAGCAACTGGTAATTGTAAATTGGGACATTAAAATTACTACTAACCATTTATGTCGGTGTGATCACTGTGGTTAAACTTTACCACATGGCAGACACAGCAGTCTATACTGTAATTTTCATGCTTTTTAGTCATTGGCACGAAATGTGTTAGCATGATCAGTGGTAATGCAAATTTGAATATAACTGTTACTTCAGTTATACAGTATGTGCATAGTTCTTCTTGTTTTGTCAAACTGAATAGCGGTGGTTGTGTAGGATGTAACATGTGCGCGGTAGCAAGGAGTCAAAACAGTGCAATGTCTTCATCATGTCTATAATGGTAACGAACCTTGTAATGCCGTCAAATTTATTTTTTCCTTTGGATGAGCTGTGCCAATATTATCTTTTAATGTGTAGATTTTTTTTGTGGGGGGGCTAGAAGAGCACAGCTATGCTGGAAATCAATATTGAGCACTCAAACTCTGTTAATTCATGGGTTTTGCTCTGACAGTGTCTGGCAAGGTATTTCAGTTGTTGCTGTTATTTGTAACATAAGATTTGTTTTATTATGGCAATAAGCATGTATTGCCACTCAGTACATCGTAGTTATACACTCAGTGATCACACTGCTTCTTTCCTTATCATTATTACATACTAACTTTTCATTACTGTGGCTAACTTTTCAGGACTTCAGTAACGTCAACTGCTTTAGTCCTCCTCGGTACTTTATGTTTCCATTTTACACCCTGGCCACTCAATATATATAATCCACATGTAATGATTACATATACAGTGCATGTGTAGGATTGTGGGCATGAATATCATTACCAAATATGATGGAATATTGTCAAATGTGTGGTTGTGGGAATAATTTTGAAATGGTAAATTCTTTATTTATTACTTGCTGTTCTTTGGCACTGTTATATGGCAATTACATGTTGATGTGCTGTATTTTGAATAGTGGATTGGCATGTATGCCCAATTAATGTGTCATGCCATGGAGGTGTTTTTTCCCCATGCTGTCATGATGGTAGCTATACTGCGTTGTTTTAATTAAAACCCCGAGTTGGCAGGACACAGTCTTTGTGCATTCAGTTCCTGCTCATGCATTTGTTATACTGTTTGTGTATTGTGTGCATTGTAACTTTTTCTTTCACAGTGTAACTTTCTTCTATATTCTATTGAGGTTTCAAAATGCTGTTGTACCACTAAAAGGTACAGTGAAATTCCGTAACCTCTAAAGAAAAGTTTCCAGCACACACAAACCACAAAGCTGTGATGTATAAATAAATATTCAAACCATGGATCAAACATTTAGTTCATTTTTTAATGAATTAAAAGCTTCCAAGCACACAGCAAGAGTTATGTCTAACATGTTTCAGATTCCACATCCTTCATCAGAGGCATTCCATGACCTGTGTACTGTGTCACAACAGCATTTTCAACATCATGTATTGATATGCTGAACAATGTTATACTCTTCACTATAACAGTAGTTATGCACATGCATTTTTTTCCATTCTGCCGCGTGTTTGCACACATCATGTTTGCTGAGATAAGTTCTCATTTCACATAAGACACTGATTTTTCACCCTTACTCTCTCATCCCCTTACCATCCTCCATATATGCCACCCTGAGGCACTGTGCCCGTGACAGGTTTCCCTAGTAAAACATCCTCAGCATGCCTGGCAGATATTAATATTATCAACCAGACATGATTCGAGTACTTGCTACTTGCACATTCATTTTTACAAGTTGTGTTACATCAAGAAATGATCACATATTAACATTGAGATTACATCCTGCGGACATAAAGTAATAGTTGATAAACCTTGTGATTTCAGAACAGTAAAGTGCAGGACAATACTTTTTGTGCGGTAAACTTATAAAGCAATACTGCGGCAGCCAAGTGTGCCATGCATAACAGATTCTGTAATATCTGTGATCCACTGCTTCCCTCATTGCTGGTGATATTACATCACTACAGAACTGCAACCCTACATTGTGCCATTACTCCACCACCCCTCACTACCCCCAGCACATGGACAGGTGGTGAGACAATGACTTCTGGTGTTACTATTGAAATCATATCCTCCCCATCCCTCGTCTCCTACACTGTGTGCCTGTTTTTCTATCCCATGACCTCCTTTCCCTGCAACAGTTTTGTTGATCTCTGTTGCACCCCTTCCAGTAAATGAATATCCCTCTTCAGATCATGCTCTTATTAGGTGCTGCATTCCCGCATTGGCCATAGTTGTTTATTGTCCCTGTTAGCAACACAAGTTGCTCATTCTCTTCCTCAGTGATCCACAGACTCACTCCTAAAAAGCAGAAGTCAGTCCTTTTGTTCTAACTTTTCACCTTTTTGCATGTAATCCCAGCTGCCACTTCTCTGTCTGTGTCTCCAGTTTTGTTCATTCCCTATTGCAGTTATCTCCATCCATCCTCTTTGTCCACCACTGCCCCAACTACCACCATGCCATCACTGAGCTGTGAGGTACAATACTCGTCACCTTTGTATGTGTCAAGAGCTCACCCCCACAGTAGCACACATTGCAGCTTCCACTGCAGCCAGTACCTTATCCATTTAGTATTTTCTGTCCCAACCTACACAACAGTCTGCCTCCCCCTTGCTCCTGAGTCAGTTAATCAAAAAGGCTTTTCCAATGTCAAGATACATGACATGGACTGCATAACCCATATCCAGCTGTCGCCGCCCAGTCGTAATACTGTATTTGATTGGTCTGACAATACCTCTCTGACACAAACCTGTGCTGCCATCCATTGTGTAGGACATAACCCTCTAGGAATGAAGGCAACCTCTCCTTCAGTATTGTCACCATAAGTTTAGCCAGTATGAAAGTGAGAGTGACAGTCCGATAATTTCCTTCGTGTCCCATAGGGCCACTCTTGTGTATGTGTAACACATGTTCCATCCTCCAGTCCTGAGGCACACATCCTCTGTCTGGGGAAGTGCTAAGCAGCTCTGTAGTGTCTTGGGCAGCACCTCCATCATCTACTTCAGCAAACTGTGTTGGCTGCCATCAAGACCTTGTGCCTTGTCCACCATTATTGCCCTCAGACAGTAAAGCACTGTACTCCCCTTGATCACTCCATTTGTTGTGTCCTCCCATCCCACCATCACCCTCACAGTCCATGGTGTTAGTGGACCATTGTTTTCCTTCATGAAAACAGAGCACAAGTATTTATGTAGTATTGCTGTTTCCTCTCCCTTTTACACACAGTACCCTCTCAACTTCATGCTCAGTACATGGAGTTTTCACTTCCTGTTTTGCCTGACATATATTGAGCAAGCATTTGTCAATGCCGAACATTTGCTTGCAGGTATTTGCAGTGGTGTTTGGCACGTATGGTGCTTTACCCTAATGTCCTGTGCAATTGCTGGTATTTGCACAATAAATTGTCAGCATGACCTTTTTGTTACCCCCATTGTGCACTACATAGGCGGAAACACGTTTTGGGCAGGATGTGAAAAATGACAGCTGTACTGCTCATAAGGAAGTGTGGTAAAATGGCAATGTTGAAAATCTGGAGTGGAAATATTGAAAATTCACAAAGCTAGGAAGCGCGTGGGAACTGTGCAATGCAGCTCGATAAAACAGTCATTGTTAGGAATTTTTACCAAATTGTCAACACTGGCACTTTAAAACCTCTGCTAATGAACAGTGTCACTGTGATTGTCTTACTGTGTGCCATACATTGATTTTGCACACCGACTGCGCCATTGTGCACTACATGGGCGGAAACACATTTTGGGCAGGATTTGAAAAATGACAGCTGTACTGCTCACAAGGAGGTGTGGTAAAATGGCAATGTTGAAAATCTGGAGTGAAAATATTGAAAATTCGCAAACTTACTTGCGTGCGTAGGAACTGCACAACGCACGCTCATAAAACAGTTATTTTTAGGAATTTGTTCACCAAATTTTCAACATAGCCATTTTAAGATCTCTGCTCATGAACAGTGACACTGTGATTTTCTTAATGTGTCCCATATACTGAGTTCACACAGCGACTGTGCCATTGTGCGCTACATGGGCGGAAACACGTTTTGGGCAAGATGTGAAAAATTACAGCTGCAGTGCTCATAAGGAGGTGTGGTAAAATGGCAATGTTGAAAATCTGGGTGAAAATATTGAAAATTCTGAAACTTCACGAATAATGGCGTAGAACTGCGCGAACACTGTCACAAAACAGTCAGTTTAGGAATTTTGTCACCAAATTTTCAGCACAGCCATTTTAAGACCTCTGCTCATGATCAGTGTCACTGTGATTTTCTTAATGTCGTCCATACATTGAGTTCGCACACCGACTGCGCCATTGTAGAGGTGACATGGGCAGAAACACATTTTGGGCAGGATGTGAAAATGACAGCTGTACTGCTCATGAGGAGGTGTGGTAAAATGGCAATGTTGAAAATCTGGACTGCAAATATTGAAAATTGCAAACGCATGACTGCGTGCGTGAGAACTGCGCATACGCACTCATCGTAAAAGAGTCATGTTTAGGAATTTTTAATTTCAACATGCCATTTCAAGAGCTCTGCTCATGAACAGTGTCAGTGTGATTTTCTTAATGTGTCCCATACATTGATTTCGCACACCGACTGTACCATTGTGCGCTGCATGGACGGAAACATGTTTTGGGTGAGATGTGAAAAATGACAGCTGTACTACTCATAAGAAGGTGTGATAAAATGGCAATGTTGAAAATCTGGAGTAGAAATATTGAAAATTCACAAACCTACGATCGTGCATAGGAACTGCGCAATGCATGCTCGTAAAACAGTCATTTTTTTGAATTTTTCACCAAATTTTCAACATGGGGTTTTTGGGACCCCTTCTCATGAATGATGTCACTGTCATGGCGCTATTCAGGCCTGAAGGGTGATTTCACGCAGTGACTGCGCAGTGACTGCAAAATCACCATTGGGGCCCGAATAACGCCATGACAGTGACATCATTCATGAGAAGGGGTCCCAAAAACCCCATGATGAAAATTTGCTGCAAAAATTCCAAAAAATGCCTGAGATATGCAATAAAGTTGAAACCCCCCTATCTAGCCCACTATACAGCTTACTGGCATTTTCTCAGTTCGCGGTCACCTTTGAAGAGTGCAGACATGTTCCTGGTCCACCGAAGATCATCACACCGGAGTCCGGAGGTAAGTATGGGGTGGTGGGGTGGGGGAGGCTGGTGCACAGTGGGTGGTGCGGGTTGTGGGAGGGGAGCTGGGAGACACGCCATGGGACCGCTTTTATTTTACAGGTTTTAAAAAAAAAAAGACGACGTGGGACGTTTGCCACGCTGGGGTGGGCTCCCAGCGTGGCAGAAGATGGCTGGGGGGGCCGAGGAGCCAACAAGGGATTGGGCACCCCGTCAGCAAAAAACCGCTATCATTTTCCACGCTGGGGTGGGCTCCCAGCGTGGCAGCAGGATGGCTTGGGGGGGCCATGGAGCCAACGGGGGATTGGGGACCCCCTTCAGCAAACAACATTTGCCATGCTAGGGTGGGCTCCCAGCATGGCACCAAAACTTTGAGGGCGTGGCGTGCTCGGGAGGCGCGACGGCGGGGACGGTGGACGCTGGTGCTCAGTATGGCAGTGGTGTTTTGCTTTGAAGCAGAGGAACACCGCTGTCATACAGAGCTCCTGCCCCCATTGGTGCAGGACTGCCACGTCTGCTGAACAGAGCACTGGATTGAAAGGGAGAGGCACACCTCCAAAGTGTGCTACTCTCCCAAAACGTTCCTTGTGCATGCGCGCAAGTGAATGTAAAAATGTCTCTGCCTTTACCCATAACTAGTGGTGGTGAGCTGTCTATGCTAACCTGTCTGAAAAATTTTCCTTTCAGCACTCCACTCATACTTTAAACCCATCTTTCATATAACACATAACTTAAAACATGACTGTTTCACTTCTCATCTTTACCATAAATGTACTTTGTGGTCTTCTAATGATCTATGTAACAGAATACCATGTTTGACTAACATTGTACACTAACATTGTTGTTTATCTTACTTACTTGGGGTTATTATTCATTTCTGTCATGTAACGCCACTTATGTTGTGTCCTTTTATTTTTATGTCATACCAGTGTGATAATGAAGCACTGTTGTGCTGTCAGCTGCAATAATGCGAAAGGGTATAAACACAGTTTTTACCAATTTCCCAAGGACCCAAAAAGACATAGGCATGGGCACTTACAGTGAAACGTGCATGCTGTGAACCCGGTGATCACACAATTATTTGTGCAGATCATTTTGCCGATGATCAGTTTGCAATTTCTCAAACTTTGCTTGACATTACTGGCTTCACACCTGGTCAACGACGGTTGAAATCTGATGCGTGTTCTACCATCTTTGCACACAATGCTGTTAAATCAAGCAGGAGCCCCACTGTGATTGAGAAACACAGATGAATAGAGATAGGTAATCATACCACCGTTACATTTGTTGCTAACATCATGATTATTTTGATATAGACTAAATAATCTTATTTTTTTTTATCTGTCATAGATTCTGGGTCAGCTAGGTTTGATGCCTGGCCAGTCATCCAAAGTCCAGCACTCAACAGAGGCCTGTGATGTTGAAGAAAATGTCATATGAGATGCTTCAGACTTGCCAAGTGGTGATTCTGTGCCTGATGCTGCTGGTGATGCTGTCATGTGTTGTTTTACAGTTGAAGTCCAAGAAGAGATCAGACCTGTGATGGATTCTGCCTGTCAGACATCTGACATAGTGAGTATGATTGCATTAGACTTATTCTATTACTATGTGCTACAACTGGCATGTGTGACACTGAGTGAGACTTTCATAGTATGAGGACAGAGACACACTTTAGTGTATATTCCATTATTTTTCTTCAATGCATACAGCTGTCGTGGATTTAGAAAAATGAAATGTATATGGCAAATCTAAAGATGGATAAGAAGGATAAAAAAAAGTTGTGATGGTATAAATCTTAAATTGCTGAACACGGTAAACCTAAGTTAAACAATCCAGATAATAAGTATAACCTAATATACAATCCACAATGTCTCTGTGGGTTAAGCAGTACATAAATATTACATTGGAGATCGGGGGGGGGGGCATCAGGGTGGACATTGAGTCCCAGAGGATCAATCATTTTTTGGTCTGGTATTTTGATGATCCCGGTGAGATAACTGAAACCTAAAAGGAATGAGTAGAGGGAAAACCCACAATAAGGGAATGAGGGGCTAGTGGGCCCAATCAACTGGACATCAGAGAGTTCCTCTGTTCCCTGTATCTGTGCGGCTTCTGGGATTAAGTGCAGGTGTGATTGGGAGATGCTCAGAAACCATGGGATCCAGCAGTTCCTCATGTCTGGTACTCTAGTCTGTAGTTCAGCAATAAGAGATTCCATTTTGTATATGGCATAGATGGTATCTTCCCAGGCATGTATGCTCGGTGGCTCAGGTTGTATCCACAGATGGGTGATACATTTCTTAGCAGCAGCAGACATAAAGTTGATGACATAGATAAATGTCTATTGCTTTTGTAGTTGTGCTTGAAAGTGGAGGAGGATGGCCATCTCAGGGGTGAGGATGCACTGGCCCAAGGGCAACTCTCTCAATGTATTATTTATCTGTCACCAAAAAGGGTCCAGGACTGAGCCAAAGCAAAATATGTGAGAATGAGTCTGCATGACCTCCAGCAAGATGAGTCCTCAGAAAGAGAGTCTGTGGCTGTCTGTTGGGTGGTGAGAAACTATTGAGCAGACACATTCCATGATAATTCTCTCCAGATATAGGAGCTTTAGGTTTTCTGTTGATGTCTCCATATACGTATCTAGTCTGAGACAGGGAGGGACATGGTCAGTTGCACTTCACAGTGAAATGGGGATACCATTACCCCCAATAGGTTAAGGTGTGGGCCATTGCAAAAGGAGCAATAATTAAAGAGGAAAACAACAAAAATAGACAATACAAGGGAGCCAGTGTTGGTGGAAAAGGTGCAGTAGGTCTGTGCAACTCAGTATTTCCCACCCCAAACGTGCCATGCATAGGTTCTGAGCTAAGGAGCAGTCATAAGTACTATTATACCATGGACATAAATGAACAACCAATGAAATGGTCAGACTGGCAGTTTACCACCAGTGTAAATCCTCTGATAATCACCGGCTGTTGATGAGCAAATAGTGGTCATCTAAATCCTAATCATCTGCAGCACAGGAATAAATACTATACAAATAAAAAAAAACAAAGCAACCTCTTTAATATTTGTATTTCACTATAGTAAAAAAATTAACCATGGTATAATTGCAATATGCCACTGTCAGTATGTGGGTTTTTGGGGGATTTACCACAGTTGGCGAGGATTTACCCACTCGGCTGTGCCTCGTTGGCAAACTACTACAGCCATGGTAAATCTCCCAATAACCCACACCACCTAGTGGCTCATTGCTTAAATATAGACTGTGGGTGGGTGAACACCCATGAGGGAGGGGAAGTCTCTGATGAGAATAACCAGGGTAAGATACTCTGGGTTGTCTAAAGTCCTCCATGCGGTGTGTGCAACACAGAAACAGTGGAGTAATCCCCACATTTCCTAGTGAGTTTAATGTGGTAGAGTACAGTCTCATCCATACATCCTAAATATGGTGACATTGGATATGTGTTAATGTGCCGGTGCTACCTACCCATACCATTCTATCAATTGTGTAGGTTATATTGTAACTGTATCCTGCCAGCCATAGCTCGACGTCCAGTACCCGAGTGATGAACAATCAATGTGACCATGCAGCAACCACTCTCCACAAATAGTAATGTGGGGTGTGGGGTCAGGTAAGATGACCAGAAAGCAATCCACCAGAACAGTAGTTGCTACATGTGATACAGGGTACCCCAATTGGTCTGTCATCTTTGATGTGGGACACCCTGTGCCTGGGACCAGACATTGTACCATCAAGTGAAATCAGAAAGAATAGGTAGTCTGATCAGGTTCATCATTGCAGCTATTTAAAGGCCTCCCCCAGTCCTGCCCTATCTGCCTCTGAGAGGATCAGTGTATGCAGTGACAATTAGCAGTGGAGGAATAAAGCATCACCACCCCCTATTTAGAGAGGTATTGTGGTGCATATGTATCTGGTCCGGGCGTGGAATGAACTTCTCATGTTGAGGGTTCATAAACACAGCTACATCTTAGAGCATCCTGATGTCTCTCTTCAGCTTTTAACACCATGGACCATGGGGTACTGCTGGAGTGCCTGAGTGTCATCTGTGGCCTGGCACGTTTACTACTCAGACTGTTTCAACCTTTACTCTCTGTCAGATTTCAGAGGGTGGTGTTGGGGATACTTTCCTCACTCCCATTCTCTCTGCCATGTTTGGTTTACCTGTGCTTGGTGCAGTCCCCTATGCTGTTTGCAGTGTAAATGCTGACCCTCAAGGACACCATATAAAGTACCCATGAAGTACAGAGTAAATTTCTATTATTGAAAATGGTATTAAGAAATAATATTAATTGTGGTTGATTTTCTGGAATGTTATCCTCTGATTCATACTAAGTAGCACCATTTCTTTAACTTTTCAGAATGTGCATCACAAGGGCACCCAGACTTCAAAATATGTACCACATGGGATTGGGAAAACTAAGTACTCATGAGGCACTCAAACAGTGCCCATGGGACTAAACAGAGGCGTACAGGTTTTGATTATGGCAAAAGACACAGCTGATGCATCAGCTCAGTTCTTCCCACCACATGAAGATTTTGAATCTGCAAATGAAACCACAGTCCTTTACTCTGACAGTGAGGATGAAGAAGATTCAGAAGCAGACTATCTGGTGGACTCTGCTGACGATCCAGAATGGAACATCAAGGATTTTATCAACAGTGACTCTGACTGCGACACTGATGATGATTACACAGATGAACTAGATGAGTAGGTCTTTCTTCTATCTGATTCCACAACAATGTAGTACATTGACATATTCCAGTATGTGTGTTGTGTGGACAACAATAGTAATGAATGTTTATTTTCTTATTGTGTGACAGATGTACCGAGCTTCATGCCGATGTGAATCCTGTGAAGCAGCAGACATTTATGGTTTATGAAAGCATGATAGTGATGATGATACAGACTTGCTTTCAATGTTTTGGCCAAATGCAAGGTCTTTCTACAGTGTTTGTTTGGTAGTCTTGCTGTGATTGAGCAGGTATGTGTCAATGGACATTGCAGACAATGGGAAACCCAGCCTCATCTGTGATTGCTGCCTGCAGGTAATGTGATAATTGCATGCAGAATATTTTTTAGTGGAGGCAGTCCAGTACGTTTGCTGAATTTTCTGACACTTATGAACATACCGCACATATCGTTACGTACTTTCAACTTGATGCAGGCGACATATTTTATCCCATCTGTGAATTCTTCGTGGAAATGTCACCAGGACAGCATGTTTCAGGAAGTGAATGGTGCTGCTTTGAAGCTTGGAGGGGATGCAAGCTGCTGTTCTCATGGACACACAGCTCAATTTGGTTCATATTCATTGATGGACCTCACCAGATCAAAAATTCTGGAAATTGAAATGGTTCAGATGATGACCACATGACTTTTGATGTTACACAATTTATATGTGTGTATATGTATATATATATATATATTTTTTTTTTCAATTTTCTCATGTCGAATACCACATTTATCACATGTCACATCCATTTTAGAGTAATGAGGTGTCAAGTAGCAATGCAATGGAGTTGGAAGGCCTAAAAAGATGTCTTGCCAAGCTGAAGGATCCTGGACTTCACATTCAGAGCCTGGCAACCGACAAGCATGTCAGTGTCAAAAAATATATGCGTGAACAAGAACCAGGGTTTACACATTGGTTTGATGTGTGGCATGTGGCCGAAGGTATATGAGCAGACTAATGTATACATGCATAATTTTAGCATTGTAATACTGCATTTTTTTCAAATTACCATACTGTGTTCATCTTATCCTCTACCACTAGGAATCAGAAAAAAGTTAGAGGAGAAAGCCAAAAGGAAGCAGTATGCTGCACTTGGGAAATGGGCAAAGGCAATAAGCCACCACTTGTATTGGTGTGCTAATTCCAGCAGTGGTAATGAAGACCATGTGGTTTCAAAATGGAAGTCCATTGCAAACCACATTGTAAATATTCATGACGATCACAGCCCAGAATTTCCAAAATGCATCCATGGGCACATTGATGAATGCCAGTGGATTGAGAAAGGTTGGCAGTACTACCCAAACATAAGAACATGTTACCATACAGTTTTTAGTGCTGCAAAGGATAACTTGTGCCATCCTTTGAACTCATGTAGCTACCCTTTCTATTTGCACTATGTCATATATGTGAAATGATGTACTATACTTTCCTTACCATACTATTGCCCTGTTGCAACTGTTACCTAAACCTGTTACTGTCTTGTTCTGCGTATATATATCGTCAACTAGGGACTAACTTATTCTGTATTATGATATCACAGGCAGTTGTGCTCTGAAGGAACTGGAGACTATTGCTTTTAACAACTATATAATGAAGGATATCCGAAAATTGCCTCCTGCAGAACACCATCCTTAAAGTCATTACACAAAGTGGTTCTGTTCTTTGCACCAAAGATGAATCACTTTTTCTATGAAGGAATGGAGGCAAGGTATGATGTCACAGGATTGCAATGCTTCTTATTTCATTCGGTCTTTTTAAAGTGCTTCCTGTATATTGTGCTTGATGAAATTCTTGACAGCCCTGTAGACACAGATTATGTTACATGGCAGCAAAGCAATTTCTGTGGTGTGGTGGGACAGAACTATTATGTCCTAGGTAGTGTGTTCCAGTGCTGACACTTATTCTACTGTCCTAATTGTCATTAATTATATTCTATGGAATGTTCATGTTATTCAATAACTTCAATGTGCTTCTCAACGGCAAATGTAATGATCATACTAATGCCATTACAGTGCCATCACAAAACCACATTAACAGCAAATGTCTATGCCCACAGTTTTGTTTAATGTATATTTGGGTTACATGTACAAGCAAAAGACAGCAACGATGGGGTACTAATGTAGTTTTTTCACAGACTGGTGCACTCAACATGAGTATGATTGCATGCATGGACAAGTATTACACTGATGATTGCATTGTTACCATTACTATTCAGTCTGTCATTTTAAAAACATGATTCATGGTTGACATCCTTAGGTATCCACAGGTGATGGTATTTTGCTGTGATACACCATCCATGCAATTCTTGGGAGCATAATCATAACAGGGGGATGGGAGGACACATCCCTTTCTGCTGCCTGTGGCTCCCTCGCAGGAGCAGCAGTGCTGATAATGGCAATCATGGGTCCTGGCAGTGGGTGGTTGGCAGACATGAACTAGAGCTAGACTGTGGCGGCACAGAGAAGGAGCAGCAAGCCGGCCACTGAGCACATGCTCTCTGCTACTTACTGACAGCTGATTGCCATGCTGACTTTCCGAGGAACCAGTCCTGCTCTGTGGGACCACCATGTGAATTTGGAAAGGGATAGCAGGAGGAGACACTATGCTTTTCCCGATCATGTACAGGTTTAGTTGTTGTGGAGCTGTGCGTTAAAATCTGTTCTATGCATATCCTGTCGTGTCTTATTGCTTACATATTGTAATCTTTTGCAAGAGTAACTGACAATGACATATCGTTGTCACAAGTACAACAATTCTTTGTTCAAGTCTGATATCAGGTGTAAATGTAAGTGATGATCACATGGTTCATGCACCGCTACTGTTGAAGACATAACTGCATGTGCAATTTTTGTAGTTTTTTTGGACCGTATCTGTTAAGTATTGCCTTCATTTCAGATTCCTAGTATCTGCAATGCACTTCAATGAGAACTCAGAGTGACCACAATGCATTTCAAAAGACCGGAGGCAGCAGTGGGGAGTCTCCTTTCCAAAAGCACGTTGAGGTGCTGCAGTAGTGAAGGAAGTGAAAGTTCTTATCACATATAGCAGGGTTTTAAATAATTGATTAGCAGTTTTTTTCTTGGGATGATACTAATTGCACAGAACATATTCATGTAGATTTTCTAGAAGTGCTGTGTTTGTCAAACACAGTGAGGCAAGAGCTATGCATTTTCACAAAGATTTAGCACTTTTATGAGCAAAACGCTAATCAATTTTTAGAGTTAAATAAATCCCTGTATAGTATGTAGCATTCATTTCAGGTTACATATGCAATAAGACATGCAAGGGTGTGTAAATATGCTTTCATAACAACACCCTCGAGCCGTGCAATGCTGAAAGCATATTATACAATGGCAAGAAAGAATATTGGACTGTCATTGGTCAGTTTGGGGCTGGACCCATGGCGTTATCCCATCATAATGCTGCAGGTCTAGTGTCATCATCATGGCAGCTCTCTTTTTTGCATCTCCTCTTAAGAAACAAAAATATTTTTCCACTTTAATAAAAACATTATGTAAAATTATTTTTTAATTTTACATATAACAACAAGCCATTATATAATAGGAACAATACATTCCAGGGTGTGTGTCGTGCTGGGATAACACCACACCTGGGGCATTGGAAGCACTCGGTCTGTGGCCTTGTGCCCAACCCCACAGGCGTGGCATTATACCAGCACGACACACACCCTGGAGTGCATTATTAATTTATTTACACATCCCTGAATGGAGCAGGAGACAACAGTAAATGGTTCTCAACGGAGCCACTGCAATACGTAGGGAGTTACTGAAGAGTACAACGGAGCCTTTACACTGTGTCCTGTTAATAAAAGTGCAAGACAACATCTCCAGTGACGGTACAGTTTCTTTTGGTATGTAAGTGAAAAAGAATGACTAGGCTGGGAATACTCCAGTTAAAAACAAATGAGGGGGAGATACTACAAGGAGACAGAGAGAAAGTGGACTTGCTAAACAACTATTTTTGCTCAGTGCTTAATAGGGAGGAAGAAGATGAAAGCAGTGATCAGGAAAATAAATGGCGGGGGGGGAGTGGAGATCAGGCCTTTTCTCATGGAGGAACTTTTGGGGGGACTAGGCTGCATGAAAGTGGGTAAGGCAATGTTGTCAGATGGGGTGCACACAAGGGTTTTAAAGGAACTAAAGGAGATATTGGCAGTACCATTAACTGCGCTCTTCAATCAATCCCTAGAGACTTGGGTGGTGCTGGAAGACTAGAGGCAGGCAAATGTCATCATGCTGCATAAGGGGGACAGACTCAGTGGGCCTTGTCGGTCCTTTTCTGCCATCACACTTCTATGAATCTGTGAATCTACAGCGCACCTCCCTATGCATCATGAAATATATGTATGCAAGGGAAATTGGTTCCTTATGGCAATAACTGCGCACGCCATTAGAATATTGCAGTTCTTTCACCCTAAGCATTGCCAGATCCAATAAACAAAATGCCTGTAGGCCATATATCTAAGTAATCTGTGGGGAAACAAATAATAACATAAATGCACATTTGCAGTTACTGTCGTATTTCATGACATATGAAGAGGAAATAGCTAGGAAGAACAATTTCAGTACAACAGAACACTGAAGAACACGTTATGTGGGACCATTTGATTGGCAATACTTTAAAAAAATGCAGGACAGAAAGGATTACCTAGAGACTAAACTCCTGAAGCTGGATGTCCCTGTTATTGCGGCACCATTGGCTAAATAAACTCTTTACACTTTCTGTCTGACATGGCCATGTTATGGACATATTGCAATTGGCAAAAAGCCACCCCAGAGGGACATAGATAATTATAGGCCCATAGCCATTCTGTCACTATTGAACCAAATACTGAAGAAATCAGTGGCTATACAGGGCACTGAGTTTCTCTATAAATAGATCCTCCTATCACCGACTAAACATGGTTTCCGCAAGGGGCGTAGCACCTGTAGTGCTCTGATACAAATTAAAAATGATGCCCTTACTACCATGGATCAAGACCTCATGACTGGTGCACTGTTCCTTTACCTGTCAAAGGCATTTGATGTTACAGAATGCAGCATACTATGTGACCGTGTATGTTTCCGAATAAGAAAAGCAGCCATTGTCATGCAGCTTTTAACATGTGATATGACATCAACATATCAAATAGGTAAAAGAAGGCAATATAAAACTGTAATAGCAGCCACAGATGCATAGCCATGCCAGCATGGTAAGGGGTGGGTTGCAGGTAACAGCAGGACAGTGTGGGGAAATGATGGACTCATTGAGCAAAATATGAACACATGGAAGATATTACAGTGGGAAACAGATGTACTGATACAGCTGGAGCACAATACTGGCTACATAGAAACATAGAAACATAGACTTTGACAGCAGATAAGGACCACTTGGCCCACCCAGTCTGCCCATTTCCCTACCTACTGGATAAGCTGCAGATTCTAGTTAACCAACAGCCTACTTCCTGCCACCCCCCAATACAGTTGCCTTATGTCTGTCCCATGCATGTTTGAATTCCCCCACTGTTTTAGACCCAACAACCTCCCCAGGAAGGTGGTTCCATGCATCCACCACTCTCTCCATGAAAAAAAATTGCCTCACATTACCCCTGAGCCATCCCCCCTCTATCTTTAAATTGTACCCCCTTGTTCTTACACATCTTTTTTTCTGAAAGATGCTACCCTACTGGACTTTGTTGATTCCCTTGAGGTACTTGAACATTTCTATCGTGCCCCCCGTCCCTCCTTTCATTAAGGGTATACATATTAAACTCTCTCAGTCTCTCTTCATATGATTTCTGATGCAGATCCTGCACCATTTTAGTTGCCCTCTTCTGGACTGCTTCCATCCTGTCTATGTCCTTGCGTAGATGAGGTCTTCAAAACTGCACACAGTACTCCAGATGGGATCTCACCAACTGTCTGTACAGAGGGATAACCACTTCCCTTTTTCTACTTGTGATGCCCCTTCATATGCATCCCAGTATCTCCCTGGCTCTCCTTACTGACTTCTCACATTGCTTACCAACCTTTTGATCATCGGATATGACTACCCCAGGTCCCGTTCCATTTTTGTTGTTGTTAGTACCTCCCCTGCTATTGTGTACTCTTCTCCTGGGTTTTTGTTTCCCAGGTGCATTACCTTGCACTTCTTTGCATTGAATCTAGTTGCCATATGTCTGACCATTCCTCCAACCTTGCCAAGTCCCTTCTCATCTGTTCTACCCCACCTTGTGTATCAACTCTGTTACAGATCTTTGTGTCATTTGCAAAGAGGCATACCTTTCCCTGCAGACCCTCCACAATGTCACCTATAAAGATGTTAAAGAGGACTGGACCCAGTATTGAGCCCTGAGGTATTCCACTAGTGACCCCTCAACAGTGTCTGATGAAGTGTTTCATTTCATTGACCACCCACCGGATTAATTCTGGTAAAGGGGTGAAAAGGTATAGCTACAGTCAGGGCAGGTTGCAGCATGCAGACAGTGGAAAACATTCAATTTTTATTTTCACTTTCCTTATGCACTGTATCTACCCGAACTGTATCTGGAGGGACAATCGGAGGGTCTACCTGCCATTATCCTGCCTGCCTGATAAATGATACAGTCACAAAGGGACAGTCTTACATCAGTTGCTACTTAGAAGGGACTACAATGTCATTGACATACTGTACATCATGAAAGAGTACAAACTCATTGATTGGTTCACTGTCAGCAAACGGACCATCAGCTTCAATGTACTCATGCAGGCACGTCCTCATTTCTCGTCCAGGCACATATTGTTGAAACACAGGACCTTGGTTATGCATGTATTTTTAATTTATTTATTTAGTTGTTTAACCAGGTATAGCACACTAAGCTGAAAGCTTTTTTACAGGAGCGACCTGGGAGCATAAGGATGTTAAGTGACTTGCTTAGGGTCACACATTATGCAAGTGGAAGCTGTGGGATTTAAACCCAGGTCTGGTCTGCTGGATGTCACCAGATTTGCAGCTCAGAGCCTTAGACCACTGCGCTATACTGTATACTATACTGCATGCTACACTGTAACATCATCCAACTGCTCAAATTTAGAAGCCACCGCAGAACAGAACCAGCAACATCTGTTTTCTCTTCCAGTTGGCATTACTGCGCAATTTCCACAACTGCACCTGTAAGTAAAGCACATATCAGAAGAAATACTTCAAATTACCATGGTACCAATATGGTGCATACTTATACCGCATGTCCACAGACATAGCTCAGAACTCATACATGACAAGTAACAGCAAAGCAACAGAAAGGGAATACTCATTACAGATATTGTCATGTGGTGGTGGGTGGAGGTTATGTAATTTAATTTTCATTGCTGTGAAATAAAAATCTCCATATCTAATGTTAAGAAACAGTATTACGGGCTATAAAAAGGAGCACGGTTTCTATGGCACATACACACATGGGTAACAGTTCTGTCCTAACTGCCACCAGCACTGTTTCAAATCAGGACTGTGTCACTTGGATGTCAAGCCTGAATGGGATAGTGGGGTGGTACAGGTGAAGATTGATGAACCGGTGGAATTATGTGCTACTAACTGCCTATGGAGGTGTGATCGAGTGTCTTGAGCAAAAATGGTCACCCCATGGTGATCTTACTCATGCAATATGAGGGGAACATGATACATAGGTAGGCAGGATTGATGTCTGGTTAATCACAGTGATGTAATTGCATGTATCACCTGATGATGGGATGATACATACCAATAAAATGTCACCATCACGTACTGCCGCCTGTCAAGTAGGCAACAGTGTCTGATACAGTGTTACATTTCATTGACCACCCACAGGATTAATTCTGGTAGAGGGGTGAAAAGGTACGGCACAATGCCAGTTGCAGTGATGCACACAGTAACTGGGACATGTATCCATGTGTTGTGGTCATCTTGACAGTCATGACTTAGTGACTAAGCCAGGTCAAGCAGGGATTGGTTATGCGGTGGCATTCAGTACTGAAGATAGAAGTTACAATAGGGGAACGGTAGCATCCACAACACAATAACAAGAATGGACATATTGCGGAGGGACCTGGAGAAGTGGTAGTAACAGAGTCAACTGTGAGAACAATGTTTCTCTGCTAATAAATGCATAATGAAGCAAGTATAATGACTGAACTTTAAATACAATCACAGGACTGGGGTGTGAGAATGAACTTCTCACAACAATAAAGGAAAGGAACCTAGTAGAAAGAAGTTAACATGAAAAAAATAATGCAGAAGCACAGTACAAAGGCTGCAGGTAGGGCCAGAAGTATTCTGTGCTGTAAAGTCATGAGCAGTTATACATGATTGAAATAGTATACAATGCCTGTACCCCTGCTTTTATTTTTTTGGGATGATCTTTTCAAAGAAGTCTACATACACTACATAAAATGCTGTCTATGTGATTGTGGCAACCAGACCGTGATGCAACATCAGGTACACACACACACACATATACACACACAAACACACACACACACACACACTCACACAAACACATCATGCCCCTCAATCAAGAACAAGTAGGGAGATTCAAAAAACAAAAAGAAAAAAAAAGCAGCTCTGGAAATATGACAAAAGTGTAACATACCAGTACACCCTAGCAGAAAACAGAGTAAAATGAACAGTGCTGTGCTTTCTTTGCAGACAATAACACCCATACCCACATACACACACCACCAACTGAAACAAAGAAAAAGTATTAGGGTAACTAGTGCTGTAATTGGGTTGCACTCCCCCCCCAACCAAGCAAACAGAAACACAGCACCTCAAGGAAGGACAGTACTGAAATTACCAAAAAGTACTGCTGCTGTTGTGTATCTATGGCACCGGTACAACTTGACGGTACACCCCAAGAGCCAAAACAGGAAGATTACTAGTGCTGTACTTTCTTGAGTACACCCAACCTCCCCCCCCCCACAGGCCACACACACACACAGACACACACACACACACCACCGCAAGCAAGAACAAGTACTGAGATTCTAAAACTGACAAACACCAAGCAACCAGAACTACAGAGCTTACAAAATGAAAACAGTATAGCCACATACAGAATATCAATGCCAGAAAGAGTGAGGCACAACACAGGAGTATAAATAACTAAAGACATGCACTGAACAGCAGTAAACACATTCACATAATATCGGACAAGAAATATGGTTGGAACCACCATTGCACTACCTAATACAATGAAAAAAAAAGAAATGGACTGCATAACAAAAAGAAATGGACTATAGCAGTCACAACAGAGAAAAGAAATACACATATTTGAGAAGGTAAATTCATTTAGTAGCTACAAATATCATGACAGCTGTCAATGTTATGGAGCACATACCATTCAGACAGCTCCATAGACTCTGCCTCGCTGCTACTCCCAACATCTCAATCATCTTTGATCAGTATTTCTTGGCTTTCCTGAGGGACAACTAATGGCTCAAAACTGTAGGGATCAATATTTAATGATGAAGTGCCCGCCCTACAAAAAAGAGCCACCAACTCATTTTCCTCGTCGGACGAATACATGCTGCACACTGAAGATCTTGCTTCAGTTCTCACCATGCCACCTGACAACCAAATGACGTAATTGCTCCAGACATAAGCGCTCAGCACAAAGAGAGGAAATGCAGAAAAGCAGCAGCATGAGAAATCAGGTCGCCTAGAATTTAAAAGTTACATAACAAACAAATGACACCACAAATCTTGAAAGTAAGCACATTTTAATTAATATCTAATGGTATTATAATAACACAGCACAAAAGATATAAAAATAATACAAACTCTTGCATATGATCTTTAAGGTTTATGGACATCACATACTGTAACTCTGGAGTGTAAAGACAGCTAATAACAAATTGCCTCCTTTGCATTATTCTCTATTTAATTTCTGAACACTACAAATAATGGTCTATTTATTATTTGGGACTGAGCAATAGTAACTAGCTGCCAGTATATTCCAGAGGTAAGATTAATGAGCTGTAAATTAGCTTGGTACATTAAGCAGACATGAGTTTGATTCACACAACCTCCTCTTGCATACTGTGTGACCCTGGGCAAGTCACTTAACCACTCCAATGTTCCTAGGTCACCCCTGAAAACAGGCACTGTGTCTAGTGGTCCTCACCTGTTTACCAAAGAATAAAAAAGCAAACAAAAAAACACCTCAAAAATACAAAAATAGTAAACAATACAAAGCTTTAAAAAGAACCTGTTAGGCCTCTCTAGGTAGCCATGGCTAGTTCTTTGATCCCCACAGTCATCACTCTCAAGTCCTCCCATGCAATCATATGTTGATAAATCTTCTGCCAGTGTCTTGCCAGAACCTTCCCACTTCCCAATAACTTCTTCTACAAGCCCCCACCCTGTCTCCCTAGCTTGACTCCATCTAGCTCCAAAGGGTTATCTTAGTGAAGTAGGGCCCCTGTGCCCTTATTTATAATGGAGGAATAGTCTGTGGACTGGGACTCAGAACAGGAAGATGGCTGAGTGCTTGCAAGTTACAGGTCTCTTTTTTTTTTCTTCAGTTTAAACTTTTTGTTGAGTTTGGATAATTTGTAATTAGCTGTTTCTGTGGGGAAATAAGAGTTGAGCTGCTAATGTATGGAACAATATCGTTTATGTAATGTTGACATTTACTTTTTAATGTGGGACTAGAGGCCGCAGCTCTGCTATAGTACACTGGGTTATCTGAAGTTTTTATTCTGAGACTTTAATGCATTTTCTTTTATCTTCCCTAACAGGTTTGGATAGATACTGGTACCATAACTTAGCTCATGTTGGTATTGCTCTGGTAGTTAACTATATTTAATGTTGTATTAGTTTATTATATATGAGCTTGATGTTTCAAGATTATGTTTACTTTGTCATGTTTGACTTCTGTGTTTTGTGGGGAACCACTTTAGATTTTTTATTACTTGATACATTTATCTGTTGAAGGGATAATAGCACTGTGGTTAGTGCGTTGAATTCTCAGTTTACTTCTCCCTAATGGACTTCATCCCAACTACTGAAGTGGCTGTCACTAAGGGAACTGTTTATATTTTGGACTACAGAATTTATAAGTATCCCTTATTTCCTCTTGTACCAGATTACAGGATAGGAAAGCAATTTGTTTTTCTATTAATCATCTGTAAAGTGACAATAGTATTCTGTCTATTTTAAATGTGGGTTACTGCATGATATTTTGTCTACTGTATTGTTATTTTTTATTAAAATGACAATAAATAGAAAGTACAAAAAAGTCAGTATTCTAATTGTTGCATTGTTCTTATGTGAATGTGCTGTTGCCATCCCCTGAACTGAGCTGTATTCTGGGGGAGGAGGGGCACCTGAAGTTTCCAGCCTATGGGTGCCATGTAAGTTAATGTGGCCCTGCTCACAAAGTGATCTGACTTTGCAAGGTGCAAATTCTCAGTGTTTTATGCAGTGAAGTACCATCTTTGCCCAGAGAAAACTATGCATGGTTGCACTATGCCAGCAAAGTTGCTAGTGAAGTGTCACTATGTGCAGATTTTGCTGAGCAAAGTAGAACCATTCTCCCACAAAGAACTACTAGAATGGCATTTACACAGTTGATTTGCGGTCCAAAAAGGCCTAAAACTACCCTCACGATCAGGGTCATACTCATGTTCCCTTGCACCACGGCACATAGCAAGGTAGGTAGGTAGGTAGGTAACATTTTTATTCATACAAAAAATGAATATGGATAACATCACTGAGCCAAAGCTCATTTACAATGAGGTCCAGAAGGCCTAATCCAGTTACTCTTACATTGATTAAACAAAATACATCAACCACAATACAATATAACAAGACTTATACAAATAACATTTGCAGTTACAATTCTGAAATATAATTTTTCAATTATAACAATCAATACAAATAACACTTACACAATACAAATAAGATACAGATAATTATTTGAAATACCCCCTTGTAATCTCTATATTGTTGCTTATAATAGTTAATTCCTATTTCCTTACTTATCAACTATACCAGTTCCCCTTCAATATTTGTATGATTAATGTACCAGTCTTTAATTAGTTTTATCTGAATTTCTCTACTCACAGGTCTTAACTTCCCAGGCAATTTATTCCACAATTCGGTCCCAAGGCATGCAAAATGTTTTTTTTTCCCCCAAGACTGTTTTTCATTTTGGTATCACACATTCCAGACTATTTGCAGAACGTAATTCCCTGTTCGGTATTTTTAACCCAATACCCATTCCAATATAATTAGGGACTTTCCCCAAGATTCCCCAAACATAAAATATTATACCCCCACCCCTCCCCCTGCTAGGCTCCCATCTCTCTTTCATCCAAGTAGTTAGTAAAGTTGTAAATACATAGCAAGTAGCTGCAGATCTGGAGACCTGGGTTAGAATCCCACAACTGCCTAGGTGCATACTCTGTGAACCTGAGCAAGTCACTTAACTTCCTTGTGTTCCCAGGTCGCATCTGGAAACAAGCTTTGGCTTAGTGTAGTACTCCTGGTTAAACAATGTTCCCTTCCCTTCCCTTTCCTAGAACTGAGACAGCAGTAATACAACTCAAGTCTCTTCCCCCACCCACAAAAGCAAGTCCTTTACTTTTATAGAGCACCCAATCCCAGTGGCTCAGGACACTTTACAGCTTTAAAACATACAAACACATTTTTAAATCAAAACTGAAAAAATGATACTATAATAAATTTATTAAGTATAAATGGAAAACCTTGAGACTAGTTCAATGTCTAGATTATATGCAGAAATAAGTCTAGCAGCCCCTCCCAGCACTGATCCATTTATAAATATATTTAATAATGTCTTTGGTAGCCTAGCGCCCCCCAGCCTGATCCTTTTATGAGTATATTTAATAATATCCCTGGTAGTCATAAAGGTAGGGAAAAGTTAGGAAAAAGTTAACCTATACCTGCTCTAAGTTTCATAAATACCATAAAGGGCTGCCAGCAGGTTTGGAATTTGGATAGAGTGTTGGATGCCACATAAGTTAGTCTGTCCATTTCTGCAATTTGTGTTAGAGAAGCGATAACTTCATGAATGCTGGGGTCATTGACACTGTACCATTTGCATAGGAGCAGTCTTTTGGCCTGCATGCTTAGCAGTGATAGCCACCTTTGTTCATGGGAGGTTAAGTGAGGAGCTTCAGATGCTATGCCATAGAAACATAGAAAGTGATGGCAGAAGGAGACCATACAGCCATCTAGTCTGCCTATAGGCCTACCCCCTCCCTTAACTGCTAGTCAGTGTGATGGCGTCTTTGTACCTGTCCCAAGCGTTCTTGAAACCTACCACTGTTTTTGCCCCCACCACTACCTGAGAAAGGCTGTTCCATGCATCCACCACCCTCTCAATAAAGAAAAACTTGCATGTGTTACCTATGAAATTGCCCCCCCTCCAGCTTCATGTTGTGGCCCCTAGTTCTTGTGTGCCTTCTGACTTAGGACTGTCTAATAAAAGCAGAGCAGTTTATTAGTGCATTTTTTGTGGAGTATTTGGGTACCCAATTGGCATATATGTATCCAAAAAGACTGGAGCGTTGGACAGGACCATACAATATGGTATAAGTCTCTCCGTGTGTCTGGCACCTCCAGCATTCATTAGTGTTGAGCAGCTTAGCTTCTTATAGATATGGAAGAGTTCTGTACTAGGAGGGGAGTATCTTATTTTGAATCAGCCTGCTTCTAGCATTAGCATAGTTAATACGTCCAAACTTCCAGCATTGGCTCCATTGCTGTTCTGTTACTCCAATGTGCAAGGCCTTCTCCCAGTTTGCCTTGAAATCCAATGACTGACTAGGTATCTTGTCTCTGAGAGCAGAGTACACCTTGCTGGCCTGTCCTTTAGGGAGGAGTAGCCTGCTGGTTAGAGGAGCATGTCTGGTATAGCAGTATGTTGAGAGTAGATACATTTTGACTGCAGTCTTGATTGGGAGGTATCTCTAAAAATCTGTAGATTTAAGGCCTCATCTGGTTTGCAGTGTCTGAAATGTGGCTACCATTGAGTTCTCAGGGTCTAATATGTCTACTATGTTTTGTATACCCTTAGCAGATCATTGTGGCCAGAATATAGGATGACGGTCTATTAACATAGTGGTGTTGTGCCAAAGTGGTGCATGTTTCATAGGGGTTGCATTAGCATTCAGTTTATGATAGAGCTGGCAGCAATATTTAATTGTAGGCCAAAAATGTGGCATGAGAGTGCACATGCTTATTTAAACCATAGTATAATAATGTGGATAGTATGCATACTCCACTCTGCACTTGTTCCATCTGTATCCACTGAGGAGATTGCTCTAATCTATGTCTAAACCAGTGTAGAGATTGTACTGTCTGAAAAGCCAGTTTGTACCCTTCTTTCCATAGAAGGCACCACCCCCCCCCTCTTTCCAGTGGACCCTTAGTTTGTTATGGCTATACCGAGGCCTTTTCCCTTCCAAAAAGAAGTCTCGAATTAGTTTGTCTATTTTGTTATACGAGCCTGCAGTAAGATCCAATGAGAGGCGAGACAGCAAGTAAAACAGTTTGGGAGCTGTTACCATCATGATGGAGGCAATTGTCTAAGCCATGGTGAGCTTAAGTAGTCTTCACCTGTCAAACTGTGATTTACAAGTTGCTAGAAGGGGTTGAAGATTCATATCCCACATGGGGCTGTTGTCAGGGATTATTCTTATGCTCACATACATTATCCCATTTAGGACCCATTTCAAACCAAGCAGGGGTACTGCATTAGGGTGGCAGTGTTGGTTAAGAGGTAATACCTCCGTTTTTTTTCTGATTTACTTTCAGACCTGAACATTCAGTGAAATGTTGTAACAGGGTTAAGAGAGATTTTTAATGATTTGTTTATGTTAGTCAGGGGGACTGGCAAGTCATCCGCATACATAAGGGTAGGATATTGGTGGCGCCCATCTTGATTCCCTGCATGTCTCCATGTTGCCTCTGCTAATGGGTCAATGGCAAGGACAAAGAGCAAAGGGGACAGAGAACAAGCTTGCCTGGTTCCTCTCTCCAGTGGTAAAGGACCAGAAAGAAGGGAGTTCATCAAGATTCAGGTGGTGGGAAGGGAGTAAATGGAGTGAACCCAAGACTGGAATCAGTTCCCAAAGCCTACCTTATATACTCGAGTATAAGCTGAGATTTGTGCACCAAATTCTGAGTTCTACATCATGGTTCTCAGCTTATATGCGAGCTACTAAATACAATCAATAAATCACCAGTTTACCCATGTGTGTTCCCAATGACTGGTAAGACCCATAAAGTGAAACTCCCCATCCTGCTGAGAAAGCATTGCCAAAATAAATAAAAATAAATAAAATGAGCTACAACAGAAAACTACAGTAAGCTGTTACAATGCAGCATTTATGCTCAATTTGTTCCCCTTGCTCTGCCGACAGTCCTTTGTGCTCTGCCTTGCGGCATTCGGCCACTGCTCTGCGCCGTCCAACAATGGTCCCCTTGCTTCATTGTCTCTTTGCCTTCCTGCTTCTTCTGCCGTGGACCACATGAACCAAGCGGGAGGGGTACAGAAAACTGAATTTCCAGCTGACAGCATGGTTCTCTATCCTGCTAGTATAAATGGAAGGCTTGCAGCAGTCAGGCTGAGTTCCCTTTGTTATGCAGACACAGAGTTCCAATCCATTGCAGGACACCTTGCCACTGCTGCTCCTCTATATAGTAAAAGGCAATCTCTCCGGATCTCCCAGCCTGTACTGGGGCACTCACTACATCCAGGACCAAAGCGGTGATTTTGTTATGTATACACCATATTTCTATGTTATCGTAGTTTTTAATTTTTAATGAAATTTCTAGTCGGCTTATACGCGGGTCAGTGTCTTTTTTACAAATGGTGACACACATTGGGGGGGTCGGTTTATATGCAGATTGGCTAATACACAAATATATATGGTAAATGTTTCAGAATTATGTGTAAATAGCCCCACTCAATGGAGTCAAAGGCAATCATATATGTTCTGCACTGTATCTGCCATGTAAGGGAGCAGCGGATTTAATCTTGAGGACAAAGCCTTGGCATACACTGTACTGCACACATTTATTAAGGAAATGTGCCTGTAGCTTCTGGTAATGTAGGGTCTTCCTTTTTCTTAGTAGGACTGTTATTGCTTCTCTCAGAGTAGGTGGGAAGGCACCCTGGTCTTCTGCTTCAGAGTAGACCTTGCATAGCATGGGGGAAGTTATGGGGACTAGGGCTTGCAGAAACTCCACTGGAAGTCTGTCAGCTCCTGGAAATTTCCCCTTTTTCAGGGAGCTCAAGACTTGTGAAATTTTTTGAGTTGAGTTTCATGGGTATGGAGCCTGGGAGGAGTGGGGGAAGGAAAGCAGGGACATTACCTCAAGCTGTGAAGCCTGCAATAAGATCAGACTTGATAGACCAAATGGCCTTTTCTTTTTCTGCTGGCTTCTTCGTGTGTTCATATGAATAAGAGGGAGTCAAGCATGGCTGCCTTCTGATTGGTCAGTTTTTGTAGGGTGACCTCATCCAAAAAATGTTGAATCCCCTCGGGGGTTTATTGGTGAGAGGTCAAATACAAGGACACTGTAGAAAGAGTTCATAATGGAGCTACCCCTTTGTAGGTTACAATGAATCTGCCCCCTATTTTCTCTGTTGCCACCTTTATACCTTTCACACTGTTGTTTCCACAACTGATCGGCCAAAATCCCCTCTCCCCCACTCCCTTTTCAATATTTGTGCCACAGTCTTAAGATTGAGATCTCTGCATTTCTGGATAATAATGTGTTAATGTCCATTTGAAGCCCCATGACCTTACATCCTAGGGCAGAAAGCAGACTGAGGTTAGATAGATAGATAGATAGATAGATACATACATACATAGACAGTTGTTATTTATATTTTGGTGCCCAATCCCAGAGTCTCTGGGAGCCATTACAATAGGAACAAAGTTAAGGCCGGCTCAATTACCAAATTACATCAGTAAAACACAACATAAAATTGACTTTTAAAACTGTCAGCAAATACTTTGTTAAAAAGATAGGTCTTCAGGCCCCCTTTAAATGCCTTCACCATTGGGGCCTCCCTCATAGATTTTGGCAGTGAGTCCCAGAGGGCCAGGAAGACCACCTTGAAGGAACTATCCCCCGATGTTTTCAGCCTGGCCCTCAGAACCACCAGAAGGCCCTCAGTGGAGGAGCAGAAGGAACTTACTGGGGTGGCTGGAGTAAGGAGATCAGGCAGGTAACCAGGGCACAGGACATATAAGGCCTTATAAGTGAGCAAGCCCACCTTGAAGATGATTCTCCACCTGACTGGCAGCCAGTGGAGGTCACGCAGAACCAAGGTCATATGGCAGAAACTCGGAAGGCCCGCCAGCAAATCTGGCCACCACATTCTGCACTAGCTGCAGCTAGTGGAAGATCCCTCCATTAACCATGAAGTACAGAGCATTACAGTAGTCTAGCCTGGAAGTCACAAAGGCATGTACCACTGATGGTTGGGCTTTAAATTGTGCCTCAGCTGCTTTGAGATTTATCTCCAACTTCTGAAGTTGCTTCTGCCTTTTTTTGTGTCTGCTTGCTGCATACCCAAAGATTTTCACCCTGATGGTCACCTTAAAGGCCTCCGAGGTATTGCCAGCTGTGATGTCCTCCATGGGGTTTTCTTTGAAGAAAGACGCGGCCTCCCTTTACGCTCAGGGAATAAACTCTGGATCTCACAATAGGAGGGGGTCTAGTCTCCAGGAGGGGGAGGTATTTACAAAGGGGCCCCAGGATATTTGGAGTTTGACTAGGGCATGATCTGATATGACCAAAGGGAGAATAGAGGAATTGAGAGCCACCTGGGTTATGTTTGAGGATGTCAACCAGAAATCTAAGCAGCAATAGGATCCATGAACCATTGAAAGGTAGGTATACTCCCAGTCCCTGGGATGAAACGTTTGCCATATATCTGTTAGGCTGAAGTCTAGCATCATCTGTTGTACCACTTCAACCTCTCTGGAGTGAGGGTTTTTACCTGTGGAGATTCTATCAGGAATGGGCATTAATGTTTAGTTGAAATCTGTTCCTACCAGTATAGGGATATTGTTGGCTGATAGATGCCCAATTTTGCTGGCAATAGAGTGGAAAAAAGCTGGGTCATCCTTGTTAGGGCATATATGTTGCCTAGGAGGAGTGGGCCAGTAGGGGTGTTAATCAATCCCAGTACCCATCTGCCTGGGGGGCCAGATTCCCTCTGTGTAATAGTCCATTTTAGACCTTTATGAATGAGGATGACTACCCCTTGCTTGCACGTCGGGGTGCTAGCATGTATCTCTTGCCCTACCCAGTCTTCAACGAAATAGGAATGGTCCTTTCCAGTGAGCTTTGTTTCTTGTAGAAATGACACCTGTGACTTTAACCTTTTTAGGTGAGCTATTACATTTTTTCTATTTGATAGGAGTGTTCAGCCCCCTTATATTCCATGTGTGGTAATTGATCTTACCCATGATCAATTAGGTAGTAGAAATTTAACTGATAAGGGGGAGCCCAACCCGAGGAGGTAAAAGTCAACAGAGCATTCTTGCTGAGAGTTGGAGGAGCATCCTTTTTATTAATGGAAGCAGTGAGGATTGAGGCACATAACAAGAACCCATGCTATATATACCTGCATTTCCGCATTGCTATCTCTGCCTGAATTTTAACTAATTCTACTACTGAGTAACACAAAACTATTTACAAACTTAGTTACATAGCACTTCGAGGAGACAACCAGGCATAGGACCAATGGCAAATCACCATTCAGGGTCAACCTAGTCCTCCTGGATGGTTCGGTTTGGGTGCATACCCTAATCGATATTTGCACTTATATTTCTGGTTTGTTACTACATATAGATTCCTGCAAATGTACTGTCATTGCTGAAAATTTTGTATAAGTGTACTATGTCTGACTTCTACTTGTTCCCATGATGTTTTCTAGTATCTACTATTGTCTTCGTACCCTTTGTTGTAATCTCCCAGGTCATACCTGAAAATAGGCAGCTATGTTGTCTAGTACTATATACCTACCCGGTTAACAAAAACTAAATAAATAAATAAATGGTAGTCCGGTATCATTCCAGTGAATATGTAGGGCTTATAGATATCTTTGGGTGGCTCCTCTTGGCATCTCTGCTTACTTGGGGTGGGAACAGCAGAACTGCTAGTACATGTTAGTGTATTCATACATGTGCTGTTTAAACCACAGCGATAAGGAGAGATTCATATTCATTAACCTAGGACTGGAGATTATAGAGACAGAACTTGGAAAACTTAATACTGGGCATTGTGATTTAAGACTGTTCGATCCCTTGGGAATTTTGCCATACAGAGTTGGCATTAGGTACTGGAGCTACATGACCAAGGTATTCTCTAAATTATCAGGGCTGCCATGCATTGTTACTAGGGTTCTGCTTGCCCCTCCTGCTGACTTCATATTTTGGAGCTTGGGCCATTGACCAGGCATGAGATACCATGGAGCAAGACACAGTAAAGCACTGAGCACTCATTAAGCTCCAGGGACCCTCCAAAGACCAACAGTGAAAAAGAAATAGCCTTGTAAGGAGGATGTAAGGGTTTGGGAGGGATTAAAGGCTATGCACATATACCCTGTATGCTAAATATTCCAAAATACTTCATGTGTGCGCTGTTACAAGTTAGTTTGTTGTATATTTGTTACACATCAATAAGGGTATTGTTCTGCACAAAACATCACTTGCCCTGATGTCATATAGTTAGCCAGCAGTAGCACAACAATATTGTCAGTAATAGTACTAGAGATTATCTCCAATGAATTGAGTACACAGGACCTATAGAGAAGCTGTACCATATAGTTATCATGATGCCTATATTCACATCCCCTCTTGTTTGCAAAAGAAAAAGAAAGCCTTCTTTACAGCAGAGGTATGGTATAGAGGGTATGGGTCTCAAGGGAAATGTGAGATGTCCAGGCTTCAGAACTATGACATGCAGCACCCCCAGTCATTATCTAAATATTGTGAGGCTACTGCGGTGTGCCTGCTTTGTTTTGTCTTTCTCATTGAGCATAGGGGACATGAGGGGGGAGACATGCTCTCTATGACATGCACACTTGGTTTCTGCTAAGGATATAGGGTAAAATAATATGCATGCAGTGACTCCTCTTTTGTGTTTTGCTAAAGGTCTGCTTGCTTAATAAATGGAATATTACATCCTAAGCCTTGTGTCATTTCCTTTCATACCCCCACCCTCTTTAGAAAAAGCAAAGTAAGCAGCACTTACAGTATCAGAAACAGTTACTTCATCCTTGTTCTGTAGCACTTCACTCAAATGCCTTCTGCTGGGGTACATTCAATGATGTGGCCTACTTCACCTGGCTATTCATGGGCTGGCTTGCTGGCTGTACTGCATTCTTGGAGGCAGAGTACTGGGGGACCATCGCAGCCTATGATTTATCAGAGGTCTCAGTCATTTTAGGTGTTTGTTCCCCGGATTCAGCTGCAGGGATATCTTCACCTCGTTGTGGTGCCTGGGATAGTGATCTGAGTGGTGCATATTTATTATTGGAGAAATAGGGGATGTGTGTTTCTCTGTTAATCTATCTGTTTTGCTTTCCACTTGGACTATGGGATCACTCTCTGTCCCCAGGAGGTTCCCTTCTTTTATGTTTTGTTTATTGCTGTTCCTTTCTGGTATTCTTAGTTAAGGCCCAAGCACCATGCTGATTGCCATGTGGATTCAGTTCTGTCTTCCCTGTGTGGATGCCTGCCCCATCCTCAGTCTCCATTTCTGAAGCGATCTTACCCATGGAAGAAGAACGGGGTGCCCTTAGCTCTCATGACTATGTTTTGTGCAGGAAGTCCATCAAGGCCTCAAGAGTGGAAAAGAGCAGTGGAACTCCACTGTGGATGTTGCACAAGGTTTCAGGGTACTGGAGGGAAAACTGCACCCCTAGCTCATGAAGGATGTGGTGAGCTTCGGTATACTCCCCTCTCTTAATGGAAAGTTTCTTGGAGTAATCCTGGTAGATGTGGACCCAATGCCAGTGCCATGTAAGGTTCCCCAATTCCCTAGCCTTGTCAAGAATTATTTCTTTAGCCGGCCTGGTGGCTCTGAGGGTTGAGACACTGGACACCACATCTCATGCTGTGCCAGTGAAATGGGTATGGGAATGAGCCTGAGACATTGGGGGTTGGCTGGTGGGGAGGGAGGAGCTGGACTGAGCTGTCATCAGACAGCTCTCCTCTCCTGGGGATGGTTGGGCACTGATCCAGTTAGTGGATGGTGTAAGGAGGGGAGGGTGCTATTAGGAGCTTGGTGGAAGACATGTCTCCGCATTACTTCTTACCTGGACTTTGGTCCAGTCCACTGGCACCCTTGTGGGGAGGGGGTTAGGGATTGCAAAGTCATTCAAAATAACTGAGAAGAATCCCTCACCCACTGCCATGCTAAATGATCGTCGAACAAGAGAATAGGCCAGAATGCAAGAGCCCTTGCAAACAGGTGGGGGCATAAAAATGTGGAATAGAAAAAAATAATTATTTATTTTGCCACAAAATTCAAGAATCTAATTAGAATAGGCCTTGGCCTATCTCTCAGCATGGGTAGCGGTGCCAGGGTGCAATGGGCCCTCTCCATGTTGAGCTGAGTACTACTGTCCAGGTTCACCATTGGGGGAAGCACCTGCTGTAAAAAGGAGATTGGATTCCTTTGTTCTGCTCCTCCTGGAAAGCCCATTATCCTCAAGTTGTTTCAGAGGCTACGATTTTTCAAGTTATCGATTTTATCCAGTAAAAAGTGAATGGTCCAATTTTGTTCTGGCACAGTTGATGTTAACTCCTAGATCGCAGTATCATGTGCTGCTGCTTTACTCTCTGTTTGCAAAATTTGAGCATCAAGTTTATGGAGCACCAATGTTAGAGTCGATCATAATGTTTTACATCTGTTTCATTAGGGCAATGAACATTTCTTCGATATTTATAGGGTCTGTGGTGTTGCCTACGGTGGTGACTCTTTTGAACTATTAGTTGGTAAATCTTCCACTTGATGTAGTCTGATGTGGACTTTACCAATATGGGACTACAGCTAAAAGAAACCCTGGAAAAGAGGGAGATAGGCAGGGACTTTGAGGAGAAATGGGCACACATCAAGGAGGCTTTAGCAGAGGTAACAAAAAAATATCGTAGGTCAATAGACAATAGTAAAAGGAGAAGAAAACCACTTTTTTCCTGGGGGAGGTGGCAGAAAAAGTAAGGGCCAAGAGGCTAGCCTTCAGGAAGTATAAGGAGACACAATGGGATGAAGACAACGAAATGTACCAGAAGTGTCTGAGAGAGGCGTGAGGAGCACTAACTTGCAAACGGAGGAGAGAATAGCTCAATCAGTTAAAAAAGGAGATAAGATATTTTTCAGGTACATTAGTGAGAGAAGGAAGGCAAAGGGGGGATTACCAAAGCTTAGAGCAGCCAGGGGGAAGATAGTAGAGAAAGAGGGTGGAAAAAGTAATGATCCTGAATGAATATTTCTGTTCAGTCTTCACTGTGGAAAGGGATGGGTCAGGCCCACAGCTGGATTTCAAAGGAGCTAAGGATAAGGAGGTAAACAACAGTCCATTCACAGATGAGAGGGTCGTATAAGAACTGGTGAAGAAAATGGTGGAAAAAGCCATGAGTCCAGATGGCATGCATCCCAGGGTCCTAAAGGAACTGAGGACTGAACTGGCAGCCCCTCTGGCATCCCTGTTCAGTGAGTTCTCAGATACTGGAGTGGTCCCAGAGGACTGGAGAAGGGCAAGCATCCCTCTTCATAATAGTGGTAGTAAAGAAGATGTGGTGAAAGATAGGCCAGTTAGTTTAACCTCTGTAGTTGGAAAGATAAAAGAGGCACTCCTTAAGGAAAGAATGGTGGAACACCTGGAAGCCAGTTTACTGGTGGATCCCAGGCAACACGGGTTCTCTGCAGGGTGATACTGTCAAACTAATCTGATAGATGTCTTTGTCTGGGTGACAAATAGGGCTGGGAGAACTTGGAGAAGTTCTGAATCTTATTAAATAAGAACCAGAACACAGTGAAGTTCTGATTTGTTCTGATCATTTTTTTTTTCAAAGTTTATTAGTTTTCACATACAAGAAGACAGGATACATCAGTGATAGTGAAGACAGGAACACATAATCTCCCGCATTACCCCCACCAGCCCCCCTCTTTACCTCCCAAAACCCACAAACTCCCCCCCCACACCTTCCAAGTGACAATACCTTAACACAGTTATGGTAAGTAGATACAGCTTGGTTAAAACAAATACAAATAGGGTCACATCATATATAGCTTGTATAACTTATCTCACATGGCTCTAATAGTATTATTTCGATGAAACAAGCTGCAAATCATTCTTTCTGTATTGAGATTAAAGAGTAGCTCCTGCAGCCATTCAGTATATGATAGAGGTTTCTCATCCCTCCAATGGTGAAGAACCAGTTTTTTGACTGAGAGGGCTATCAGAGATATGTAGTACTTCAGTTCCTTAACAGGGATGCTACTGTAGTCCCCTATTAGACAAATTTCAGGGGTGAATAGCCCATCCAACCCTAAGAGGGGGTCAACTTGCTGTTAGATGAGCGTCCAGAGAGACTTTACTCTGGGGCAGTCCCAAAAAATGTGATACATGGAGCATTCCCCAGCATTACATCTGACACACTGGGATGAGCTGGAAGCCCCTATTTTGCATAGCCTAACTGGAGACATATACATATCATGCAGGATATGTAGTTGTATTAGGCATAGCCTAACTTGTGTAATGTATTTGTGGCAATCTCTCCACACTGTTTGCCATTGAATGGCTGTTCTGGGATAGAGCACAGACCAGTATGGAAGGATACCCTCAATTTTAGGGAAAACTTTGAGATATAACTGGGTGTAAATGTTGGAGACTCTGTGGGGGTTAGAAGCCAGATGGTGAAGTGAGATGAAGAACTCGAGCTCTGAAGAGCTCATCAGGAAGGGAGCGCACGATTGAACTAACATGTGTGAAAGTTGGTAAACTTTGAATATCTCTCTATTATTTAGGGAAAGTTTATCTATAATTTGTGGGGAAGTAAGCCATCACCCCTCTTCTGTGCGCAGCTGCCCGATATCTGTATTTAACAAGCGAGGTATCCAAGAGGAGAATATCAGTTGTCCCCCCAGTTTGAAATGTGGGTTATTAACTAAGGGCTGTGAAGGATCGTGGAACTGCTTATATCCCATTAGGGAACAAAGCTGGGAATGAACACGGATCAATGTTTCTAATACGGAATTACAAAGACTAAAAGGGAGTTCCTTGGGTCTAAGATGAAGTAGAACTAAAAGAGAGAGACCTGTCCTTTCTATTTGGGCTTGTTCTATTGTGAGCCACAGGGGGATGTAGGTAAGGGAATCCAGCTCCGCCTTCGAAGTAAGCCACTGGATGTATTTGCTTGCCTGGCTGGCCCAGTAGTATAATCCAAGGTGGGGAAGTTGAAGTCCCCCCCCCATTTTAGGGGTCTGATAATTTGAAATAGGCCCTTCTGTGGTGCTTATCTAATCAAATGAAGCTGGAAATTAGAGAATGAAATTTCCTGAACCACCCTAGTGGAAGACAGAGATTCAGTAAGTGTATCGGGTAAAACACCAGAGGGAGGATATTCATTTTGATCAGGCTTATGCGTCCCAGGAGGGTCAGAGGCAAAGTCTTCCATCTGGTTAGATCTTGATATATTCTATTGACAATGGATTCCAGGTTAATTTTTTAAGTTGAGAGGTACTTGTTGCCATATGAATGCCCAGGTACTGGGACTTTGGAGCCCCAGGAGTCCTAGGGGCTGTAATTCACTCTTAAGGGTTCTAGAAGTTAAAGGAAAAATCCCTGTCTTTTCTGTGTTTAGTTTGTAGTTAGATAGAACACTATAATCCTGAATAATTTTGAGAACTGCTTGGATGGAGGTATATGGGTGAGTCAGGTGCAGGAGGATATCATCTGCATAAGTGGAGAGTTTAACCTTGTGGAGCCCTAGTTTTATCCCTTGGACTTCTGGGGATAGCATGAGTGTGATCATGAGGTGTTCCAAATATAGGTTAAACAAGAGGGGGGGAAGGGGGCACTCCTGTCTTGCACCTGAATAAAGAGGGAAATTAGGGAAAAAACTCTGTTGCAGTATATGCGAGCATTGGGATGGGTATATAAGGCTTGGATCCAGGTAATGAACTGGCAGGGCAAGCCAAAACGACCTAGGGTGCTGAACATGAACTGCCACTCTACCCAGTTGAAAGCTTTCTCTGCATCCAGGGAGACCAACAAAGCAGGATATGTGGCATCCCTGGATGCAGAGAAAACATGTGCCAGTTTCTGTAGATGATCCAGGGAAGACCTGCCCATCATGAATCCTACTTGTTCTACTCCAATAAGAGCCAGGAGCACCTTCTCAGCCAGCCCACTATGAGCTTGGCTAGAATTTTAATGTCACAGTTGAGTAAGGAGATTTGCCTCTAGCTCGTGAAGGAACACATGTCTTTCTCTGCCTTATGGAGCACTATGATAAGAGCTTCAAAAAGCTGGGAGTTGGAATTCTCCAAACTAAGAATATGGAGGAATAGTCTGTGGAGCCATGGAGCTAATTTGTGCGCGAGGGCCTTATAAAAGTTGGGAGAGAACCCATCAGAGTCTGATGCTTTATCTGCAGAAAGACCTTGGATGGCTGTCAATATCTCTGCTTCTGTAATAGGCACCGTGAGTGAATTGCAGTGTGGGCTAGAAAGTGTGGGTAATGGAAGATGGGCTAGGTAGTCATCGACCACCATTGAGAAGGTCTGTCTGGCATCAGACTATATAACTTAAGGTAATACTCCTCAAACTCGAGAGTAATATCCCTGGGTTCTGTCATAAGGGACCCTGACGAGGAGGAGCAGATCACCGTAACAACCCTAGACTCTTCCTGTTGGCATACTCGTAGGATCAGCAAATGTCCTGCCTTCTCCCCTTGGTCTACATATGTAGCCCTTGCTTTTAATATGGCCAATTCGGCTTTATCCCTCAAGAGGTCACTGTAGTGTGCCCTCAGCTTGATGAGTTGTTGCCATGTCTGGTCATCTGTCAATTGTGAGAGATGGGACTCTAGCTCCCTAATTTGGGGAAGGAGGGATGCAGCCCATTTTTCCCTTTTCTCTTTCCTGGTAGAGGTAAGCTTAATTAGTTCTCCCCTTATAAAGCATTTATGTGCCCCCCATTCCATGTCAGGCCTTGCAGTGCCCTGATTATCTTCTGTGAACTGGTCGAGACATGCTTCTAGATGTTTGACTAGGAAGGGATCTTTCAGGAGCTGATTGTTAAGCTTCTACATGGACTCCTTAGGACAGACTGGAGTCAATGAAAGTCTACAAGCGACCGTTTGGTGGTCAGAGATAACCCCAGGTTCCACAGAAAAGTCCAGGACCTCACTCAATAGACTTCAACTGATCAACACATAGTCAATACAAGAAGCATGCTGTGGGCTGCAGAGTGAAACGTGTATGTACGATCATTGGGGTGTAAGGTCCTCCAGGGCTCACAAAGGCCAAGTAGGTCCAACATGTCTCATAGGGCCCGCTGAGCCGGGGACAGGCCAGAGTGACATCTCTCCAATCTATCCATGGCAGGGTCATATGGGAGGTTCCAATCTCCTCCTAAAATTAAGGGGATTGGGCCAAAGGGGGACATAATCGAGATCAAATCCGCAAAAAAAGAAGTGGAGTCAGCATTAGGACTGTAGATACTTCCTAACACAATTTCAGACCTGTCTAGCATGCCTTTGACTAGAATATATCTGCCTAATGGGTCCTTGATAGATTGAGTACTTTGAAATGGGATATTTCATGGGATAAGCATGGCCACTCCATGACTTTGTGTACTATCCCCCGCAGCAAACACCTGCCCAATATATTGTCTACAGAACTGCAGCCCTTCATGCTCCTTCAGGTGTGTTTCTTGAAGTAGAACTATGTCTCCTGTAAGGTTCTGAAGATTCTTCAGGATTTGTTATCTTTTCCATTTCTAGCGTGCCACTTTTACATTCCAGGATATAATATTTATTGGTCTAGCCATCACTCCCTAGATTAAGGAAAATGATAAAAAATGGGAGGCTCAAAAGTGCACCGGGGCCATATAGGGTCTTTGATAGCTATGTGCTCAAAACAGACCTATAGCGATGGTGCCATCCTCCTTCTCCCCCCTCCTTCCGGTCCTCCCCTCCATCCCCCCAGACCCTCCCCACACACACACATATCCACCTTTAAATACCGGCCTTCACCCATATTCCCATTCCTTACAACCAACAAAAAACACCAATCCCTCCCTACCAACATAAAACTAGTACAGTCTGTGATTAGCAGTAATCCAGTTTTGATCCTCCCTCCCACCCAATTTGAGAGATTTTTTAAAGTCCAAAACAGTTAACATCACGTTAAAGTGATGTTCCAAACATTAAAGAACAACGTTCGAATAAAATAAAAAAATGTTGAACAGTCACTATATTCTAAACAGTTGAATATGCTAGATAATACCCTTAACGGTCTTGCAAAGAATCCATAGGACTCCAGCTGGGGGCCTCAGCAGAGGTGGGCTGTGTTCAATGTTCCAGGAGTAATCATGACCTAATTCTTAAAAAAGAATAATATTAAAGCAACGTCCCCCAAAAAGATCAATTAACATTAAATAAAAAGTTAGGTCCCTTGTTAACCAGGTTGTAACCTGCATAACATAAGATTGCCATGTAATGTCTGAAAAAAATATAGTCTCTTCACATCAGAGAAAAAAAAAATTATCTTTAGTCCTTGCATCTGGACGATGGGAACACGCAGGTTGCGAGGGCTACACATCGGTCAGAGACTCTCCTCCCACCTCCCGAATCGGAGCTCAGTGCTCACGCTGGGAGTAGAGGGCAGCACCGCTTCTGAGGCTCTCCTCCACCCCCCAAAATGCTGCACAGGTACACACTTGGCTGCGCTCCTCTGGGACACAGAGATGTAGAGAGAACTGAGAACAATTGAACTGCAGCCAGTTTTGGCGCCTTTTTGGACTTTTAAATACTTTATTATTTACTGTCCCCCAAACAGTGTAGATAGTTTTTTAATTCTGTCTCTATACCTTTACAAGGGTGTTTTTCATTCGTTAAAGGCATTTTTTTTATTAAGTACCCACTGCTTGTTTGCTATACTGATTATATTGTACACCATCACCCCACCGAAAAGAAATTTGGTTTTGCATATGTTGGCTGCAGTACGATGTAATATAAATTGTCCTACCTCTCCCTTCCTCAACAGAGCACAAGCAGATCGCGAGGGCTACACATCGGTCAGAGGCTTTTCCTCCACCCCTGAATTGGAGCTCAGTGCTCACGCTGGGAGTAGAGGGCTGCACCGCTTCTGAGGCTCTCCCCCAACCCCCAAAATGCTGCACAAGTAAGCACTCGGCCGCGCTCCTCTGGGACACAGAGATCTAGAGAGAACTACCCACTGCTCCCAGCGCACCCCCCAAATACCCTCCCACCATTTGCTGGTGTTAGATTTATAGTGCATAATCCTCGCGATATGCGGGACTATCTTGCGTTTTTTCTAACAGCCTAGTTTCCCATCTGCTTCTTATAGCCGCTCACCACAAGAGGTCACCTAACCTTAAGATTTCTATAATTGCTATCTGACCAGGTGGATCCTGTCTCTCTTCACCCTCCCATCTCTACCCTGTGGGTCCACTAGCATACTCCTATTGTCGTTATGGCTTCCTCAGCTCTGCTTACCCTCCTCACTGGTGCAATTTTAATACTGTCACTCTGCTCTAACCAGTCCAGTCTCGCTTACCTCACCCTCTAATGTATGCTCTCCTGACAACTTTTGCTTCTCCAAACTACTAGCTTATGCCTCTCCTACTCCTTTTCCCCCATCCGTGCAAATTGTCAAGCACTTGAGCTTGCTTGCTAGATACATCCAGTCTAGGTTTAAAATATCCCCCTGTGCTTCAGCAAGGGCATTCACAATCATCTCACTTTGGATATGTATCCTGACCCTTATGCTCGGGGGGGATGTTGAGGCTAATCCTGGCCCTCCTCAGGTATCAAATCTTTCACAGACTCCCCCAGTGCTCTGCCCCTCAAAATCAAATGGGCTCACTTTGGCTCACATAAACTCCAGGAGCCTTCTTGCCGATCTCCCTGACCTGCAGGCATGGATCAGTGTAAATTGCCCGGATATCATAGCCATCACTGAAACATGGCTTAAGCCCCTAGTTACTGACTCCCAGTGCACCTTTCCTGGCTACAATATGCTTCAGGCGGATCACACTGGGGCAAAAAGAGGTGGAGGCCTGGCGCTCTACTACAAATTAAATCTGAACATCACCTTAATGCAGGAACCCCCCACTGCCTAACTGCGAGGTCCTTCATTCCCTTCTTCTCCTTGGGGGTGTAAAGAAACTCCATATCTTCAGCATATATATTCCTCCCAAGAACTCCAAGCAGGGGCTTATGGAATTCATTGATTATTTGTTAGATGTTATAGGCAAAAGTGACATGATCTGCCTTGGTGATTTTAACCTAGACTGGGCAGGATATAGCTCCTCCCACCTATCCTCCCTGGTTAGCAAGGCCAACCTCTCTCAGCTTATTCAGGAACCCACTAGGGTATCCTGCGGGGGTGCCTGCGCCACCCTACTTGACTGGATCCTAAAAAATAGGAAGGAATATATCACCTTGGCAAGAGTACACCCTGACACCATTAGTGATCACTATCCAGTTTATTGTGTTTGGGACACCTCCATCCCCTCCTTGCCCCCTAAAGTCGTTGCCTTCCCTAACCTCTCCCACCTAAGCATGGAAGCCTTCACTCAAGATCTTGGCCTTGTTGACTGGTCCCCTCTTTACTTAACAGAGGACATTAACTACGCAACTGGCTATTTCAACTCAGTACTACTTTCACTGAGAAACAACCATATCCCCGTTACCACGCGTAGGGTGACAGGGAAGGTTACCAAATGGCTCACGCACTCCCTGCTTCAACTACTGAAATGTAGGGATAAACTGTGGTCAGCGTGGAGGATGTCTCACCTATGCTCTGACTTTGAAGCCTATAGAGCCTCACGGAACAACTGCAAAAGGGAAATATGCCTGGCAAAAAGTTCCTACTATAGGAATCTCCTTGTGTCATCTGCCTCCAACCCTCAATGATACTGGGCCCAAATCAAGGAAATTCCTGGTAATGACAAGCCACTGACACCTACAGACATGAATATACAGGGCGTATACTGCAACAATCCACTAACCATTGCCAATGCATTTAATTCTCTCTTTTCCTCCCTACCAACTAAAGCACCCGCCAGGACCCAAGAAGTTTGGCTTACTGCTTCTCCCAAGACCCCGACCCCACCCCCACCACCCTGGCGCTGGCCCCGACCACATACCAAGAAGTACGTAAACTTCTCAAAACCCTACCTGCCTGTGGTAGTCCGGGCCCAGATGGAATACATCCAGGCATACTCAGGCGGTTTGCGACCTGGCTTGCCAAGCCCGTCACCAGGTTTTTCAACCTATCAGTCAGTACGTCCTCTGTCGCCTTTGCCTGGAAAACGGCCAGAACCATCCCTATCTTCAAAAAGGGAGATGACAAACTTATGTCCAACTACCATCCCATCTCTCTTCTCCCCAATCTCAGCAAGCTTTTCGAGCAAGTAGTCCATCATCAGCTCTCGGAACACCTTTCCAATTTTAATCTTCTAACCCCCTGCCAACATGTCTTTAGGGCGGGGCACAGCACCACCACGGCTCTGACCCAACTCACCTGCGATGTCAAAAGTAACATGGATAATGGCCTACTCACAGGTGCAGTTTTCATAGACCTGTCCAAAGCATTTGACATGGTTCATCACCCACTTATGCTAACTAAGCTTCAATCCATTGGTGCCTCTGACTCCACTCTAACCTGGTTCTGCAGTTACCTGGAAAACCACACTCAGGTGGTAGCTTTCCATAAGGCTCTATCCTCCCCCAAAATGGTCACCTGTCACGTTCCACTGGGGTCCATTCTCGGTCCTCTCCTCTTTTCACTATTCCTAAATGATATCCCCAACCCTTCCCGCCACAGCTGCATTCTCATGTACTCCGACGACCTGGTTCTTTATTCTGCATCTAAATCAATTGATGATATCAACCTCACACTCTCATGTGACTTTCAATCTCTTCAATTATGGCTCTCAAACAGCCATCAAAATCTAAACTTAAATAAAACACGAGCCATAGTATTTGGATCCACAAAAAAACTTCCCTCTATCGCTCCTAAGCTGTTGGTTCACTGCAGGGACGGAACCTCGGTCACCAACACATCCTCCTTCAAATACCTAGGGGTCACCTTGATCCCTCCCTCAATTTCTCAACTCATGTCAACGCGGTTTGTCGTGCTGCTAATGCAAAAATTGGTGGTGCCTACCGAGGTCGCCACTCCCTCACTCCATCTGCCAGACTATCTGTAGCGAGAGGAATGCTTCTACCTCAGTTCCAATATGATCTCCCAGTTCTATACTCTGCCAACACCAGTGTGCTCAGCAAATGGGACACTTCCTACAATAATATCTGCAGATTCACCTTAACAGCCCCTCGTCTTACTCATCATTGCCTCCTTTACTCCGGTTTAAACTGGCTGTCACCCAAGGATCTCCGGGCCTACTCCCTCGGGTGTTTTATCGACTCCCTAACTAGACCACCTCGCCCGGACTCCCTGGCCAACTTGCTTGTTCCAGTTTCCCAATCTTGCTTCCTAAGGTCCTCCTCAGTCCCAATACTCTCTATTAGACATTGTGCCACAAAAATGGTGAACAGGCATTCTCCAACTTTGCTCCTAAGTTTTGGAACTCGCTCCCCCTCCATGTTAAAAATTCTTCCGCCCATCGGGTCTTTAAAAGCTCACTGTTTTCTTACCTCTACACCCCTGGTCACTGCAAATGCCCCTAAACCCATCTCCACTAGGCCTCCTGGCTGAGGCTTGGACCTATTGTTATTTTGTTATGGACCTATTGTTATTTTGTTAAATTAATGCTTTTCAATGTGTTCATGCCATGCACTTACTTGCTGGACTAGCACAGTTAGCGTGCTAGCATTTCCACTACTCTACTCAACCTTGACTCTAACTGTACCCTGTATAACTAGTTTGTTGAGCTTTCCTAGCATGTATTCTGTACAAAATCAGTTGAACTCTTAATGTTTTTCTTATTTATTAACTTGCACTAATGTGTTTATCTGTACTTTTGTCTTGTACTCTCCCAGTCGTGCCTGAAAATAGGCAGGATTGTTGCCTAGTGCATTTACCCAGTCACCAAAAGCTAATAAATAAATAATTGAAGGCTCTCCCTGCTCGCTGTCAATTGTGGGCAGTGAATGAAATAAAGTTTGCTTCTGTGGAAAATTGAGTGGTCAGCTGCATGGCCTCGGGTTAAAGTTCACTGCATAGTCAGCATATCTGGTGACTCTGAATGGGAACGCAATCTCCTGGGGGACAGTAGGGTCACCACTATTTCCTAGCTCCAATGCACATAGGAAAGTCTCTCCCTTTTGTTATGAGCCAGGCGGAACATTCCTAAAACTGGCCCTGATCAGCGGGCATGGAACAAATCTGGGAAGGCTGCTTGCAGAGCCATCTGTGCTGCCTCTACCTCTTCAAAGGTGGTCCAAGATCCTGCAATTTATACCTGCAGTCGAGCCGGGTACTCCATCTTGAATTTCACCCCTGCAGCTGTCAATTTTGATATGATGGGGTAAAACTGGGTTCTACGTTGCATGACTGAGACTGTCAAGTCTTGAGTGACACGGAGCCTGGAGCCCTCCCACTGAATCTCCTGTAGAGCTCTGGCTTTCTCCAAAAATGTTGTTTTTCTTGAAAATTCAAAAACTTAAAAATGAGGGGACATGGGGAGGAACCAGGTGGTGGCATCAGCCTGAAGGCTCCGTGTGCTTGTTTTATGGTGTATGCAATACCATAAGGCGAGGGACCCACTCATTTCTCGATGAGCTTCTGAATAAAGAGAATAGTGTTGGTCCCTTCCTCTTTCTCTGGGAGGCCAATTAACACAACATTGTTTCTGGGGCTTCTACCCTTGAGATCTTCAATTTTGGCCCCTAACTTCTTGTTTCAGTGCCTGTTATCCACTGTTTTACTAGTCATCTGATCGGCTTTTTTCTCCAGGGATATTAGGTGTGATTCATTGTCCGCCGTCCTCGTGGAGATATCTTCAAGAGCTGTAGCCATCTGTTTAAATTCAGAGGTAAGGGACTGTAGTTCCTCGTGAAAAGGATGTAATTCAGTAAGGAAGCGATCAAGTGTGAGTGGTGTGGCCTCCAAGGTTGGAGCAGTAGTAGTATTAGTGGATCTTCCGGTGGTGCCTGGCTGGGCCTTGGATTTCTTGCTGGTTTTCTCTGGGGTCGTAAGGGACATGTGCTTTGGCAAAGCCAGACGCATCTCCGCTTCCATAACTGTGCCCAAGGAACTGCCTCAAGGTAATGGCTGGCACACGGTGTAAAGAATAAACTGTTTTAGGCTTTTAAAATAGCTTTAGAAGAGAAATATTCATTGGGTAGAGGGAGCAGTTGTGGAGAGCTGCTACTCAGAGCACTGCATCATGTGATCTCATTCTGATTAGTTCTGATTTATTGAAAAATACATCTGCCCTGAAAATTTCTGCTCCTTCGGAACCATCCCCAGAATAGTACACATGTTTTGGTGTTGCCTCATCTTTTGTCATTGATTTGCCTCTTTCATTTCATCTTAAGTCCGGCCTTCTCCAAAAAAGAATGTACCTTTGATTGGTACTATTTGTAACATGATATGGATTCTAAATCTGCTTCCCACACTTTGAGATAAACAGTTCTCCTGGTCCTGTTTGTTATACCTCCTGATCTTGTATTCATTTTTAATGAGTTCAATGCCATGTCTGTGAAGTACTTTGTTGACTGGATCAATTGGTCCATAAGTGTTGCTTCTGCTGACTTCGGAGAAAGCATCTTTTGGACGCCCTGCATCCAAGTGAGCTGTGGCTGTGTGTGAGTAGCATAGATGGTGGTGTTGGTGGCTGTGATTGCCAATCCCACAAGCTCCAAGTTCTTTTTGAGCATGTCCTCTAATTTCTTTTCTTTGGGGTCTTCATGACCTGTTACTCTTTCTGATGTGAGAACATATTTTTACTAAGGGCAATGATCTCTGGGGCTACCCTGGGTGCTGTGTATCATAGATTTAGCTTGTCCTCCTGTAGGGGATAAATCTTATCTCAAGATCTTCTTTCTGGTATTCTGGAAGTTTTATTTGCCTCCCACTCCTTTGACGCTACCTCATCAATAGACTCACAGATGGGAAACATGTCTAATACCTTGGTGAGGGCTTTAGGAATGGCATGAGTTTGAACTCAAGTGGTGGAGGTGAGTTATAAAACCCACTGTTGTCTTTATAGTTCCAACTTGCTTAGGGATTTGGTCTGGGAAGCAGTATTTCACTGTAATGATTGTTGATCTTGATCCACATCTTCTTCTTCTTCTCCTTCTCCCTCAGATTCTTTTCCTAATTTGTCCCATGAACTGAGCAGATTGTCCATTGGGGTTTGTCCGGAAGTGGGTCCACAGGGTTTGGGTCTGCCAGTTGCTGGAGTAAGACAGGCTCTGGTGATATTGGAGCATGTAGATTGACTACCTCTGCCAATAGCTGCCATAAATTGTTGCTGTGCCTGAACCAATGCATTGGTGGCCTGTTCATTTTGCAATAGTAGTACAGCTGTGTCTGGAACTTGCATTGGGCTTTCTCTAGTTGGTATGTTATTGCTATTTACACCTTGTGTTGTGCTGCCTTATCTCCCATCTACAGTGTTGGATTGGTCAGACAGATCATCTGACAGGCAGGTTGGGCACAGCTGGCTTGGACTGGATGACAACAGTGAGACTTTTCAAGAGCTAAATATCTTTGTTTTCACCATGGTGCCTAAATAGGGAAATATAATGTGAAGATGTCTTAAGGATCATGTGAGTCTATTATGTAAGTAATAATACCCGACAGGGTGGGCATTATAGGGATATAACGGACCACCCAGGGCCTTATAGCACCTGGAAGGTCCGTTATATCCCATAACGCCCACCCTGGAGGGTATTATTACACTTAGAAAATGGGGTAACAATATTTTTTTATTAAATAAAGTTTATAAAAAAATAGGTTGGGATATTAATAAAAAATCAGAAATGTCAGGTTCTGTAAAATAGTTCCTTTAGTGGCACTAGAGTGTGCTGTTGCTTATGAGAAGGCAGTTTTTTGTATTAAATACAGTATAGCGCTGTAGTCTAAGGCTCTGAGCTGCAAATCTGCTGACATCCAGCAGACCAGACCTGGGTTTGAATACTACAGTTTCCACTTGTATACTGTGTGACCCTGAGCAAGTCACTTAACTTCCTTGTGCTCCCAGGTCGCTCCTGTAAAAAGCTTTCAGCTTAGTGTGGTATTCCTGGTTAAACAACTAAAAAAAAATAACTGCAGTGTTTTGCTGTTGGTATTTTAGGAATCTCAGAAGAGTTTTCGCATCACACTATTGTGATCTGTGTAGGAAAAAAATAGTTTTGTTTGTACAGTTAGAGCCGGGAGTTTGCGGTAGCAGTGGAGCGAGAATAATGTGAACGTCTGTTAGGCAACGTTGGAAAGGGAAGGTACTAATCGAGCGGGCTGATGAAGTCGGGGGAAAAAAAGGTATTTTGATTTACTGTGGGGATGATTTTTTTTGTGAGCAAGCGGCAGGTTGTTTTTTGGACTTCTATCATGGTTGGGCCCTAAACTGGAGTGGTAGTTTCCTATACTCAGCCCTGGAGATGGAGTGGTGTTGTCGGCTAGCGTGTGTGAGAGGAAGGTGCTGATCGGAGGATGGGAGTGGCAGGGATAGTGGTGTTCTGCTCATGTTTGTAGGAATAAAAACAAAGAAAGGAAAAGTTTTTTTATGATACTGTGTGTAAGAGCTGTAGGGACTGGTCTGAGGAGGACTGAGTTGCATGGGGGGGGCCTTTGGGATCAGTATCTCTCTAAGCGAGTTAAAAAAATTGACTGGTGTGATGTTTCGGGTGGGCACAAGGATACAAGGTGGTGATGGGTGCTGCCAAGAGGAACTTGTTATTTGCCGGGTGTTGTTAAAAAATAACAATACTAATGGCGCGGGGGGATTAGCCAATCAGCTTCTGACTTTTGCAATGCCCATTAAGTTTTTATAACATACAACCTATAATTAATGTAACATATCACTGTTATTTTTATTGGCAAAAGTGAATTTCCAACATGGCTGTTGGAAGTGATACGATTCCGGTCACTTCTGGGTCATGCAATAACTGTATGTGATAGGGAATAGTGATAAATGTATATGACTCTGGGTCAGTAAGCAATCAGGCAGCCACCAGTCATGCTCACAAGTGTAGAGAAAAAGTGCAGGGTCATGAGAGATATAGTTTCCCATAAACTGCCTCCCTGGATAAATTTTCCTTTCCTGGCTCATTAGTATAGGGGCAGCAAGGGACATCACTGGTATACACAAAATTGCTGCTGGAAGTGACGAATGACAGGTCACTTTTGATGGTGCCTGTACAGAGTGAACACAAAAGATGAAATTGAATGGCCAGGCATGCTTCTTCCTGTAGCAGAAGTTGTAATTGGCATGAAATAAGTGCCCAATTGAGCCAGGCCGGTGGTGCTGAGGGAAGAGTCACTGGTTGTCGCACCTCACGTTATGCTGGAGACCCGGGTTTGGGAGTGAGCATGGGTTGCTGGGGGCTAGCAGGGGAGGATAGGGACCAAACATCTGATGGACTGCTCTCCATCTCTAGGGAGGGGGGGTTCATAGTGGTAGGCGCCCGACTAACCCCTGTCGGAGGCTGGGGGATGGGGACGCACACTGCACACTGGGGAGGAGTCAGGAGCAGATGCCAGGGCAGGGGCATGTGTGGACACATGCATGCTCCCGGCCACCAGTGTCATTACACTTCTACTGACTCTGGGGACTGTGTACAGAAGAAAAGTGGCACCTCTCATGCGGCCTGATGGCCGTCCACGAGTGTTCATCAGGCACTGGCACCCGAACTGGATCCAGAAGGGTGGGAAAATAGGGGGCTTCCTGCCACCCTGCTGTGGGGGGGGGGCAAGCCGCAGGAGTACAGGGTGCCAGCGGCCTGGTCGAGACAGATGGCAGCCAGATCCCCGGCAGGATGTGTGGAAGACTAACGGGGTGCAGAGAGATGGCTAGAGGAATAAAAAGAAATAAAAAAATTACTGCCCAATATCTCCAAACTCCCCTGGTGCCATGTACACAATTTAAGAGTAGGAATTCCATGGGAACTGCTATGTGCAAGATGCCTTCCAGACCACACCCTTTCCACCTCCTCTGTTTCATTAGTTTTAAAGTAGAAGGTGTCTTTCTTCTGGATCGGGTCCTCAAACTTGGGGTCCGCAATCAATAGTGGGTTTCACCTCCAACATGGCAAGGGGCTGGTAGCAATGGGCAACAGGCACATGATCAGATATAATGATGTGGCCTATAGCCAGGTTAGAGACACCTGGAATGGCATCAGCATCAGGTAGCCAAATGTTGAAGTGGCTGTGGCTGTTATGGATGGGAGAGTTAAAGGAGTAATCCTGCCGGTAGGGTGCACGCACCTCTAAATATCCACTAGACCCTACTCTGACACCAGACTCTAGAGCACAGCACAGGACTTAGGGTGACTGTCTGGGGAGACCTTAGCTCTAATATTGTGTCAGGGGCCAAGGTGAAGTCCCCCCCTATCAGTAGGGGAAGGTGCTGGTCCTCCGGTTCCCCGGTAGCTCAGTTAAAGCTTGACTTGAGGTGAGGAAAGAAATCAGCATCACTGTTAGGTGCATAAACACTGAATACAATAATTTTCCCACCTGGAAAGGCCAGCTGAGCACCCACCCACCTCATATTTGGGTGAAACACAGATTATTTAATAGCCCAGTTGAGGCCAAGTTGACCAAAATCATAACTCCTTTTGATTTGCTTGACAGAGAGTTGCTTGCCATCTGCCCCACCCATCCCTTGTAAAGCCAGTTGGTGGTTTCCCTGTGATGTGCATTTCTTGAAGGAGTGCAGCACATGCTTGAAGTGATTTAAGATACTGAAGGACCTTAGTACTATGAACAGGGTAATTCAGTCCCTTAACTTTCCAAATGTGAATGCTACAGGGGCTTCCATCCCCTGTGATGCCATTCCCAGCTTTATAACCAAGAACGCTCCCTAAGAGTGAATGTACTTGTTGTTTTCCACAAGTTTATAAAGTTTAGAAAAGAGGAAACCAATGAAGTACAATTAATGAACAACACCTTAAAACAGAACACTGTAACACTAAGATATCAGTGAATAACAAGCAGCAAAACATGGGTAGATACCACCACACTGCATGGGCAAGCTATCTGATCATCGGCCCTAACAACCCATGGGGTGACAGTTCACTCACAACAACCTGGCAAACCAGGAAAAGGTAAGTCTACTACTATGCCAGGAAAACGGAGACAGCATCCTCTATGCCCGAGAAACAGAGGCACAAGATAGTGCTGTGACAGAAAATCACTGTGTTTTCTGGCCCAGCATTACAGTCAGCAATTATAGGTTGGAAACAGGTAACTGTTACCATGCCAGCATCAGCCTTGGTTCACCCAATAGCAGAGACTGCCAGGATGTACAGTTAGTGGTCTTTTTTTTTTTCTGTTTTTACCCCCGCCCTGCCCCAACCCAGCACTGTCACCTGACTAACTTACCTGGCGCCTCATCTTCCCCTCAGGACTCACCCCATGGAGCCCTGGCTTTCACCCCAGGTGGGAACATGGTAGGGGGGCACCACTAACCCTCTCCCCAGAGGAATCAAGTCTTCATCAGGGAGCCTGTTGGTACTGCAACTGCTGGTAGGTGAGGACCCCCTATTGGGCCCTCACATTGATGTCATGCTGGGAGAGGCATTTTTCATGTATGCCCTCCCAGAGCATGATGTGCCACAATGCCAGGGTTTACACTGGCATCCTTTATGCTCTTCCCTGCTGTTGCAGGCATTGGGGCTGCAATACCTCTGGCCAGCACCAGAGGTTAGGCCACCCCTCAAGCTAGTGTGCCTCCCTCCCCCTGGAGGAGCTGAGTGGTCCGTGGGATGCTCAGACATCCTCCCCCAAGCCAGCCCTCTGACTTCTGGGTCCACTCCCGAACCCGGGTTGCCAGCATTGCAAGCATAAATCCAACTGCTGCACCAATGGGCCGGCTTCCGTTAGTGGTGTATTAAAAAAAGAGCCAATAACAGTTGCATGTCTGTACAGACAAAGCTACCACCAGGGGAAGGGGGCAGGGGGGTGGGTCTCAAAACCCTGTCAGAGTCCCATCAGGGGACAAGACAAATGCAGCATGGCACCCAGAGGGGATGTGGCCTACTGTTCCCTGGGACCAATGCCAAGCTACAGGTAGAAGAGGCTATACTTTATCCCCCTCATCCACCTTCTCCAGCCTAACAAAGTGGACTCAGGGTGTAGTGACAGTCTGAATCTAGCTAGTTAAAGGTAGCTGTATCTGAAAATGACAGGAATGGAATGCTATCAGATTGGGATGTTTCAGGACAAAACAGAAACCAGGCAAGGTGAGGCATCCAGAATAAAATGATGAAGGATAAGGGAAGGAGAGAACAGCAGTATCCCTGAGTGACTGGAGGGTGCACAGAAAAAAGCAACAGGCCATCATATGATTGTACTGTACCCCTTCCTTCTCTATGACAGGTAAGCCTAGTTTGCTGGGGCGGGGGTGTAATCGCAGGGCAAAAATCTCAAACAAAAGTTTGCCATGCAGTACCTGTAGGAAGGTGCTATAGTGTACTGAAGAGGGAGGGGTGGGGTAGCATGATGACTAAGAACCAACTATATAAGATAACCAGCATGAAGTCCCCCATCCCCCAAAGAATTAGCAGGAATGCCATAAGAGTCACGATCCCCTTACCCTCCAATGTTAACCAGATGTCTCCCAAAATTACAATGTTACAGTCCCAAAACACCCCAAGAAAATGCAGTTCTGAAAAGTTGAGGAAGGTGGAGCAGTTCAGCGTGGCCAAAGCCAGTAGCAAAAAAGAATATGCAGTGAAGCTTTCAGGTGGCAGCAGAAGCAGCAGCACATGGCGATAATGAAACATGGATGCAGACCAGTGTAGGTGAGTTTTTCATGGGAGAGGGGAATCCACCAGTAGGATCCATAGCAGCCTCCATTACATAGGGATTTTCCAATATTAATGAACATGAGGGGGTAGAAGAATCAACAGCAGAAGTACCAGCAACAGTTTCCATGGTGTCCATCAGCTTGTGGTTTTGAAAGGGTTCAGGCAAGTCCTCAGAGTACTCCTCCAGTGATTCCAGGGCGGTTTTGGCTGGTGGAGTGGAGGGGGTGAAATGATCTGACTGATTCCATCCTTCATGTTTATGAGTCCAGAGCTGACTGAGATCACCACCCTGTCCCTAGGAGCCCTGAGGAACACCATTCTTGGAGCAGGACATCCCTATTTGAGGCAAGTGTGTTTCCCACACAGTACATCCTACTGTATGTGCACTGGCATGTTGTTCTGCACAGTATGAGGGCCATGTTGCTCCAACTGCCCCAGAAGAGAGTGCAGCCAGTGGTGTAGCCAGGCATTTCAGATTTGTACACCAACCTGCCACACTACTACATCCTTCCCCACTGTTGTTCATGCCTGCCGCCTCATGACACGAGTCTAAGGTTCCTGGCTCCAATCCGATGATTCCCACACTAGACCTGCTGTCTGTCTGCGCTGCTAGTGTGGTGCTCGCTGCCCACTGGTAAACGCCACTGACAGCACCATGAGTCCAAGACCACAGCAGAAATTTATTTTCTCTTCCCATAGGTAGGCAGATTTTCTTCACTTGCCACTGCCATGAAGTCTTCATTCTTTTAGCTGGCAGTCTATTCTTCCATCTGCTGCTCCTCAGTTCTTTTATTGCCTCTCTCGCTCCCAGTACAATTGAACTAATAGTATGGCTTCTAACTTTGCTGGGGCATTTAAACTCACTGCTCAAGACTTGCTACACCCTCTACCAGATGCCACTGTCAATCACTATGTAGGCAGACCATACGGACCTAATTGAAACCTTCAGCTTCAATCTCCACAGTCCACTCTGCCACCCCCAAAACAAAGCTGAAAGAGAAAAGAAAAGGCCTGAGAAGCCAAACAAAGGAATTTAAATGCAATGGATTAGAGAAGGCAGAGCATTGCTGGCCAGCTTGTTTGCTACCCCCTGCTACTGAACTTAGTACGCCATGGCTTACTTGGAGTATCAATAGCTACACCCTTGAGTGCAGCAGTTTCCTGTGATACCTGTCTCTGCACCATGAAAGGACACTAAAGCCTACTTGCTGGCTATGGTTTTCCATGAATAAGTAGCACTTACCTCCACTCCATATGTCTGTCCCTGCTTCCTTACCTCTGTCTTTCCCTCCAGCCCTTAGACTCCCTCTAACCCTCTGTCCCCCTACACACCTTTACGACACCCTAGCATAACCCTCCCTCCCAAATCTCAATTGTGCAATACAAGTGCTGATCTACCTGAAGCTACTTTGCGCTTCCTCCTTTCCCAACCCTCCCCATCCCTTACCACCCTCTTGCCTAGCCCTATCCCCCCTCTTTTCGATCTCCTCTCCTATACCAAATGTCTCCATTGCAGGTGTCATACTGTCTGATATTTCACAATGGATTGTTGCCATCAAACCATTATTGTGTGCTACCTGTATGGCTGCACTAACTGTATGGAACCTGAACCACTGCAACTGTATACTGTTATTATATGTAACCTGTACCATAAGCTTTTATTGTGTACCCATTGCTTATGTTTACACTGTCCCTATATACCAAATTAACCTCTTGTATACCTTTCCCACCACCTCAAGTGGGGTGTGCATTTCTGTACTGTATATTGTATGGACCGTTTGTATGTGAGTTGTTTTTCTGCCACTGTGTGGCTCAGGTCATCACTGAAAATGGTCCTCTGGATCAGTGCACCTATACAGTTACCAAAGACATAAATAAATACATAGGTGGCAGCCAATGAGAGCTCTGCCGTATTGTGAGCTACTATATTCATGCTTCTGGCCATTCCAGGAAATGAAGAAATTTGTTATGTCTCTGAAGTGGTAAACTATGCAGCTTCTCACCATGCTGCCCTGATGTGTGCATACTCTTTCTACCGTTGTACCACCTCGACAGTGAAGTCCTGACAAAGGGACAATTTTGCCCCTCTCCAGATGAGGTGACCCTTTTTTCTGCCAATCACAGCAGCTACTCCTTTGCAGAAAAGTGGAGGAGATATGCAATATCGGGGCTGGGTATGCATCCCAGTGGTTGCTGAGGCCCTCTGGTGTGGTGTGGACATTCATCTTACAGTGGCCCCTGGCATGCAGGTGCCACTAGTTGAGGGAGCATATCAGCAAGAAAATGCTGCATGCAGGGTCCTTCTGCTCCTTTGGGAATGCTGAGAATGTGAATATTATTTCTGTGCCCCCAATTCTTCTGGTACTCTGCCCACTCCCAGAGGCACCCAAGGCACCATTCATGATCATCCAGCCTCTGTAGGATCTGCTGGTGGATGCCCTCCAGATAAGCTGCATGTTGCTTGGCTACGTTAACATGGTAGAGAAAGTGCTTTTGAATTGGGAATTAGTTCATATCCAAAAACTTGAAGAGTTCTTCGAAGATAATATCTTAATGTCCTTTGAACAGCTTCAGATCAAACACGATATCTCTAGACACTAGAAGCCAGATACTGAAAAAGTAGTGTAGGCGGTAATGGGTGTTTGCCCACACTAACTCAGTTTTGAGCCTGGTATTTAGGTGGGATCCATGTTCAGAGACACCTGTACCATGTGTTAAAGTCTTGAGTGCTTGAGTGGTAACATAATGCTGCATCCATACAAATGAGGAGTTCCTGCCACATACTGATGCATTGGCAAATTTCAAAGGCTTGTGTCTGTGGTAAATGGCTCCCAATGTGACATTATTTACTGGCTCTGAAAACCTAGCCTTAACTGAGCACAAAGCCCTGGTAGAGAGTGACTGTACTGCAGCCGTCTGTCCCCATTCACTCATCCCGTGACAGACACATGGCACCATAGCGAGCAGTGGCAATCCAACACTCTGAGCACCCATCCCAGTGTGGGCACATTAACCTTGGTGTCTCATGGTCCCCCCCACCTGCTGAGCACCTGTTCTAGTATTATAATGGTTTTCCTGGTGTCTAGTGGCACCCTCCACCCTCAATCCGTACCCAATGAATAAGTCATCGGGATTACAGCACGTGAAAATGCATGCTTCAATTATAATGACTGACATGATAGCTGCAAGGATAGTGTGGTGCAAGTCAGGTAATGCGATCCCTCTAGCTGTCATGACATGGGAGGAAAAGGAGAACTGGCGACCTGAGGGGCACTTTGCCGAGCTGCTCCAGTGGTGCACGGTGCTAAGGCTAAGAGCAGCCATGGAGGAGGAGCATCCCAGAGACCAGGATTCTGTTCCTGGTCTCCTGTCTGGCATTCCTTTTCTTCTCCCCTTCCCCCAAAGTTTTATTTTATTTTTTGTACTTCTCCCTCCACCTTTCACTGCTGTCACCCACCCTCACAGATACAATCCCCCCAAGTTCCTCCCAGTTCCTGAGTAGCACTCACTGTGGAGTTTGTTATTTTTAGCTCAGGGTGATTCTGGGGGCAAAGCTCACCATGATTGGGGGTGCAGGGGTGAAGCCCCCCAAAACACTAAATTTACTTGTGTTTTGTTGGCCATGGTAGCGGTCATTGTGTTTCTTGACCACTACCATTGGCTTTTTTTGTGGTCGGTATTTTTGTGGAGCACTACCTTTTGTAGTGCTGTTGTTCATATGTGGTTTTTGACCTCGCTGTAGTTGGATTTTACATTTTAACCTAATGCCCCCTCAATCATCCATCATGTATATGTGCAGGTTGTCCCTGGTGTCTAGCATCACCCCCAACCCCTGGTTACCTTTCACATATATGGACATGGTTCTCTGGTGTCTAGTGGCACCTATCATCCCCTGATGGCCTGCTCCACTGCAAAGCATGTCTGTCTTGGTGCTTAGTGGAAGCCTTCCCACCAATTACCCATCCCAGTGATGCCTAGGATTCCCTGTTGCCTAGTGGAACCCTCATCTACCTGCTGAGCACACCTCTTAGTGATATCACTGATTCCCTAGTGGGTAGTGGAACCCCTTGGCCTCACAGTCCATATAATGCCCTGCATCTCTGGTGTCCACTGTCAGCCCCCATCTCCTGTCCTATGAAACATAGCCTATCCCTGGCTTCCAGTGGTACTACTTCCCCCAGACTGCTGGTCACCAAATGGACCCGCAAACATTGTCAGTTCCTTGGCCACCCTAGCCACCCCACCCACACACAGTACACCCCCAGTCACCCCCCCCCCCATAATCGTAATGGTGTGGTTGTGCAAGGAGCCCAGTATGACAACTGACACAGCCCTCTCACCTCCTTGGCTGACCTCCATATGGGCTGACAGTGCGAATGTACAGTATACTGTGCATGCTCACTGTTGACACCATGATGGCTATTTGATGCTGACTGTGCCAGTCAATTTATCAGACTTACTGCACTGCCTTGTCATCACTGGTACTGGGAGTGTAAGCTGGGTGGTATGCAGGGTGCTGGTGGGGGTGGGGGTAGGTGGTGGGCCACTGAACTCCCAATCTATGTCAGTCTGATTGGTGACCAGCAGGCATGGTGTGATGGTACCACTGTAACCAGGGATAGGCTAGGATACATGGGTTGGAAGATGGAAGAGTAGTGATCAGCAGTGTTCCAGAGCACTATATGGGACAGAAAGTCGAGGTGGGTTCCCTTAGACACTAGGGAAGCTTCAGAGTCACAGAGATGGGTGCTCAACGTGGGGGGGGGGGGTCAACTAGACACCAAGGCATATGTACAACATATGGCTGGTGGTTGGTGCCACTTGACACAGGGCAAGCAATGTATGCCCAGAACAGGTGCTCAGAGGGTGGATGGTAACACTGGACAGGAGAGATTGCTGTTGCAGTACTAGGATGAGTGATTGGAGGGTGGGGGGTACCTCAAAACATGAGGCTCAGCATGCACATATACAAGATGGGTGATTGTGGGATTCCACTAGACACCAGGGAATAATTTGGCAGTACCAGGATGAAGGGGTAGAGGTTGGGGGTGGCGCTAGATGCCAGGAAATATGGAAGACATACCAGGATGGAGGATCAGATGATGGGGGGTGCTGCTAGCCACCAGATAAGATATCAGGACTGGTGAAAGTGGGACACTGCTTCCTATGCAAATAAGCACATAAAGGGCATTCATATGGCCCCTTAGTGCCTTGCTCGTCCAAAGGGCTCATTTGCATTTTGGCATTAATTATCATGCCATGGCTCATGGCTCTGTCCGGTGGGGGGGTGAAATTCCCTATTGGCTGGATACAGCCCAGGTCATGTCAAGGAAGTATAGCATACCTTTGCACTACACTGACATGGGATGATGATCAGTCGGATAGCACCGGTGAAAATAGCAACCTCAAGTTCATGTACAGGCTCAGCTTTAATGCTTTTTTGAACATTTCACCCCAGTTCTTTAGATGTCCACAAATTCATAACTATATTACAACTTCCAAGTATTCTCAAACTCTGTCACTTATCGAAAATATTTCATTATCGCGAATCCTAATCAAAAGCCTATTTCTACTGTCTATCACTTAGCAAAATTCAGGGTCCTTTAATCTTCACAACTTAAAGGCCATATTGGGATATCCATTTCAAGAATTTCACTCTTCAAAACTACAGCAGATTCAATATTATGGATCATGTCTATCTACTCCTACTACATTACACAAGTTGAACCCCAGTTTTAATGATAATTGATATAAATGCACTAACTACCCAGATTCAATGATAATATAGATACATAGACAGTGTCGGCAGATAAGGGCCTATGGCCCACCTAGTCTGCCCATTTGAGTTTGTAACTTCAGTTTATGTTTTCCTAGAACTCTGTTGTCCCTTACCCCTGACCTCCAGAATTCCTTTATGTCTATCCCATGCATTCTTAAATCCCGTGATTGTTTCAGCCCCCACCACTTCCTCAGGCAGGGTGTTCCACTTGTCCACCACCCGTTCTGTGAAGAAATTCTTCCTCACATTTCCTCTGAATCGTCCTTCCTCCAAATTCATCCAATGCCCTCTAGTCCTGGAACATCTTTTTCACTTAAAAATAGTGTATTCTTGCACCCTGTTCCTCCCTGTAAGATACTTGTATGTCTCTATCATGTTCCCTCTCTCCCTCCTCTCCTCTCCTCCAGGGAGTACATATTCACTTTCTTCAACCTGTCCTCATAGGACTTGTGATGCAATCCATGTACCATCTTTGTTGCGCTCCTCTGAACCTTCTTTACCCTGTCTATGTCCTTACATAGGTAAGGTCTCCAGAACTGTACACTGTACTCCAGGTGGGGCCTCACTAGTGTCTTGTATAGTGGAATCACGACCTCCCTTTTCCTGCTGGTGATGCCTCTGCCTATGCATCCCAGCATCCTATTTGCTTTTACCTGCTGCCTTGTCACACTGTTTCCCTACCTTGAGGTCATCAGAGATGATAACCTCAAGATCCCTTTCCTGCTTGGTGCATGCTATATCCTCACTCCCCAACTGATATATTGTGCTAAGGGTTTTTGTGCCCCATATGCATTTTCTTGCACTTCTTTGCATTGAATTTCAACTGCCAAACCCCTGACCATTCCTCAAGTTTCTGCAGGTCCCTTCTCATTCTATCTACACCCTCTGGTGTCTGCTCTGTTACAGAGCTTTATGTCATCAGCAAACAGTGAAATTCTGCCTTCTAGGTCCTGTGCAATGTTACTGATGAAGATGTTGAATAGGACTGGCCCCAGCATTGATCCTTGTGGTACCTCACTGGTCATTCTTCTCTCTGTGGAGTGACAGCCATTTACCACCACCCTCTGTGTCCTGCCACCTAGCCAGTTACCTACCCACCACACTACTGTCCTGCCCACACCCATAATCCCTAGTTTGTGTAATAGTCTTCTATGTGGCACAGTGTCAAAGGCCTTGCTGAAGTCCAGATAGGCCATGCCCACTGCCCTCCCCTGATCCACCTCCCTAGTCACCCAGTCAAAAAATTCAACGAGGCTGGTCTGACATGACCTACCCCTGGTGAAACCATGCTGCCTTGGATCCTGCAGTCCACTGACAACCAGATGTTCCACCAATCTCTCCTTCAGTAGTGCTTCCATGATCTTCCCCACTACCAAGGTGAGGCTGACTGGTCTGTAGTTCCCCACTTCCTCTTTGTTCCCACTTTTGTATAAGGGGACTACATCTGCTGTCCTCCAGTCTTTGGGTACCTCCCCTGTTTCCAGTGATTGGCTAAACAGGATAGCCAGAGGTTCAGCCACCACCTCTCTGAGTTCTTTAAGGACCCTGAGGTGCAACCCATCTGGCCCCATTGCTTTATTATCTCTTATTACTTCCAGTTCCTTCAGGACCCTTTCTCATGTAAAGGGACTTATGTCCATTTCTGCACCATTCTTACCCCTTGTACTCCCTTCAGATCCATTACCCTCCTCTTCCTCAAAAAAGACTGAGCAGAAATACCTGTTCAGTATGTCAGCTTACTGTTGTCATCCTCCACGCGGCCCCCATCTTCCCCCTTCAGTCTCACTATCCCTCCCTTTGACTTTCTTTTTTCACTTATGTACCTGTAAAAGGTTTTGTCCCCTCTACTCACTGATTTTGCATTGTGCTCTTCTGTCTGAGCTTTGGCTTCCCTTACTGACCTCCCTACCTCCCTTTGCTTCTTCGGGTACTTCTCCTGATCCCCTTCTGCCTTTGTCTTTTTGTATTGCCTGAATGCAATCTTTTTGGCTTTCACTTTCTTTGCTACCTCTTTGGAAACCATAATGGCCTCCTCTTCCTTTTCCACTTGCTAACCTGCTTAATGCATAATTCTATTGCTCTTGTAATCCCTGTTTTTAAATACTGCCCACTGTTCCTCAACCCCTGACTCCTTCCCCTTTCCCCTTAATGCCTCTTTCAAGTATCTCCCCATTTTCTCAAAGTCTGCCTCCCTAAAATCCAGGATATGTGTTTTTGTGTGGTTTGGTTCTGCTCCTTCTGTGATTTCAAACCACAATGACGGGTGGTCACTGTTCCCCAGGTGCTCCCCCACTGTTACCCTCATCACACTGTCCCTGTTTGAGAGCACAAGGTCCAGTATTGCCTTCTGCCAAGTTGGTTCCATGACCAGTTGCTTGAGGAAGGCACCCTGAAGGGAGCCCAGGATAAATCTGCTCCTAGTTGATGCTGCTGCTGGGATGCTCCAGTCCACATCTGGAATAATGAAGTCTCCAACCAGTACTACCTCACCCTTGTCTGCCATCCTTTGGATGGCTAGCATCAGCTCCCTATCTGTTTCTTCCTCCTGGGCTGGTGGTCTATAGACCACACCTGTGTGGATGGCTGGCCCCATTTTCCTTTCCAGCTTAACCCACATTATCTCTCCCCCATTTTGTTCCTCCTGGATCTCTGTGGCCATTATGTCATTTTTCACATACAGTGTCACTCCTCCTCCCTTCCTACCTGCCCGGTCTCTTCTTAATATGTTGTAGCCAGGAATGGCCATCTCCCAGTCATGGTTATCATTACACCAGGTTTCTGTGATGGCCACAATGTCCAGGTCTGACTGCACCGTGACAGCCTCCAGATCTTCCAGCTTGTTGCTAAGGCTCCTGGCATTGGCACATATGGCTTTCCATGATTTGACCTCCCTAGACTGTTTAACTGTTCTTCTCCAGCCCCTTCCCTGGCTGTCCTTTATCCCTGATTCTCCTTGCTGTCTGCCTTTCTGCTGATTTGTGCCCCTTTTCTGCCTATCCACCTCTTGGGCACTAATCTCCATCTTATTCACACTGCTTGGTTGAGATATCCACTCCTCTGGTTCACTGGTTCCACTGCTAGCTGTGGGGGGTGAGCAAGTAGGTACCCTCCTTGCAGGCCTGCAACCCCCCCTTGGCTAGTTTAAATGCTTGTCAATGTAGCATTTAAACTTATCATTGTGTGCTTGGATTCCCCTCCAGGATGGATGCAGACTGTCAGGCTTGAACAAACCTCCATCCCTCCAGGTTGGTCCCCAGACACCAATGAATCCAAACCCTTCTTCACAGCACCAGTTCTTTAACCATGAGTTAAAGTTCCTGGTGCATGCACCCCTATGCTCTCCCATGCCTCTCACAGGTAGTACTTCTGAGAAGGTGACAGAAGTAGCTACTTGCTTGAGACCCCTCCCCAGTTTCCTAAATTCTTCCTGAACTTCCTTTGGCTCTCCATTTGCCAGGTCATTAGTACCTATGTGGATAATGACATCCAGCTCACCCTCCCGTCTTGCCTTCCCAGCGAGCCCTAGGATTTTCCTTCCATCCCTCCGTGCCGTGGCACCTGGTAGGCACCTCACCTCCTGGTCCTCTCTCTCCCCCTCCTGTGTTCCTAGCTGGATCCCTCTTATGATGGAGTCCCTCACCAGGATTCACTTCCTCCTCCTCTGGGGTCCACTGCTCTCCCCGTTGAGGTCACCTCCTTGGCTAACCTCCACATTCTTTCCTTCCACTTCTCTGGGTACCTTTATTTGGTTGCCCCCATTTTCCAGTGTGGCATATGAGTTCTTGAGTGGAATAGAATCTGGGATGTGCCTCTGCCTGACCATCTTAACCCACCCTGATCCCACTGTCATCCAAGTGCTCCTCATTCTCGGCATCCTTTGAGGCAGCGGCATTGGACTGGGTGGTCTCTCGATAGGGGTGATGGTACTCCTGACCCAGTTTACTTCCACTCTGAGTCTGGCTACCTCATCCCACAGTCCAGAGAGATGCATGCAGATAGGGCAGCACCTCAGTGTCCAGAAGATCTGCCTGAATATGGCTGCCCCGCAGCTACTGCATTGCACCACTCCCAGCATTATACTGCAATTATACTGCTATTCCACTACTTGTCTGTTACTGAAGCTCTCCTAGTTCCCTTTTTATTAATTTACTGTCCTAAAAATCCTGCCACTGATCCTCAGAAACGTTTCTTTAAAATAAATAAATAAATAAATAAATAAATAAATAAATAAATGAGTCAAAACACTTGTCGTGCTGAGGGTGGGCTACTTTCCCTTATGCTCCTCCTACTCCACACCCCCTACTATTCCCTGTGTTTAGCTCCTGTCAATCAGATTTAATAGGGCATATAATTAAGAGTTGGGAGGAGGGGCGTGGGGTGAAAATTTGTAGCAATTAAAGACAGCAATGAAATACACCACCACTACGTTTTAAAATTGCAACAGCCCAAAAACTATTCTGAGTAAAGACAGCAAAGAAATTACAGTGTCACTAAAAGCCCACAATCTAAGTTTAATAACAAAAATAGCAATTACCAGTTACTGTAAAGCACTGATATGAATATGTTTCCTTCCCTTTCTGGCTTCTTCTGAGAAAATAAAAATCACTTGCTACCTCAACTCTGTCTAATCCCTACCTCCAATTATCACGTAGCTGAGGTCAGAGACCAGAAAATTAGCACCCCTCACCCAGACTACAGGGCAAGTCAGACAAGCCAAGACTAAATTTGCAGCAATTAAAGACAGCAACGAAATACACCACCACTACATTTTAAATTTTCAACAGCCCAAAAACAATTCTAAGTAAAGACAGCAAAGAAATTACAGTGTCACTAAAAGCCCACAATCTAAGTTTAATAACAAAAATAGCAATTACCAGTTACTGTAAAGCACTGATATGAATATGTTTCCTTCCCCTTCTGGCTTCTTCTAAGAAAACAAAAATCACTTGCTACCTCAACTCTGACTAATCCCTACCTCCAGTTATCACGTAGCTGAGGTCAGAGGCCAGAAAATTAGCACCCCTCACCCAGACTACAGGGCAAGTCAGACAAGCCAAGACTAAATTTGCAGCAATTAAAGACAGCAACGAAATACACCACCACTACATTTTAAATTTTCAACAGCCCAAAAACAATTCTAAGTAAAGACAGCAAAGAAATTACAGTGTCACTAAAAGCCCACAATCTAAGTTTAATAACAAAAATAGCAATTACCAGTTACTGTAAAGCACTGATATGAATATGTTTCCTTCCCCTTCTGGCTTCTTCTAAGAAAACAAAAATCACTTGCTACCTCAACTCTGACTAATCCCTACCTCCAGTTATCACGTAGCTGAGGTCAGAGGCCAGAAAATTAGCACCCCTCACCCAGACTACAGGGCAAGTCAGACAAGCCAAGACTAAATTTGCAGCAATTAAAGATAGCAAAGAAATACACCATCACTACATTTTAAATTTTCAACAGCCCAAAAACAATTCTAAGTAAAGACAGCAAAGAAATTACAGTGTCACTAAAAGCCCACAATCTAAGTTTAATAACAAAAATAGCAATTACCAGTTACTGTAAAACACTGATATGAATATGTTTCCTTCCCCTTCTGGCTTCTTATGTGAAAACAAAAGTCACTTCTTACCTCAACTCTAAGCCCCACCTATATGTTTTTGACATGTAAGAAACTTAGTAAATTTCGGGACACAGTATTCAAGGTTCTGGAAAAAGTTGACTACACTTAATCTGACTTGAGAACCATTTTCAGTCTTGCTTGACTAGACTGTAAGATAGAGGTATTAGTGTTTTGAAGAGCAAAGAAATCTCATGTCTCTTGGGCTCCTAATGGCTAAGAAATGTATACTGATATCTTGGAAAGATCGTAGTCCCACACTTATCAAAGTATGGGTTAACCTTATGCTCGACCTTTGTAAGGTGGCAAGAATTCATTGTTATTTTAAAGGCCAAGCTGACACTTTTGAGTTAATCTGGGGAGCATTTAAGAAAGCCAGAGGAGCATTCATATCTTTCTAGCTCTATTTCATTCCTTTATTGCATATTTCCTTAAACAGGGCGTTCTTTTCTTTTAAAATGTGACTGTTAGAGTATGGATAGTGACCCTAGTATGATTAGTAGCTGGTTTTTTTAGTTCTTTTCATATATTGTCTAAGCAAATGTGAACACTGTGGTTCTGATTTAAGTTGTGTTGTTTGCAAGCTCATCACTTTTGATTGATCATTTTGTTCTGCATGTATGTGCCTTCAAACAATAAAAAGCAACTAAAAAAAGATAATCGGTAATGTAGTTTAAAACATACACATAAAAATCCTATGCTGCAGTATGTTAACCTCCTGTTTTTGCACTTTAATAATGTCGCCACCCTGGCATGGAATAACCTGAATTTGGCCAGAACATTTGTGGCGTTGGGATCTCTGAATATTAGAAATTTGTAAGGATCATTTCAGCAGTGCATGAGTTCTAAAACATTAACATTACATAAAAATATCTTTTGAAGTCTTTTGTTTACTGAAAGCACATAGAAAGCTGTGCATGTGATGAAGCAGCTGCATCATTAATGGCCAACAGGGACCACTATCAAATTGTAGTACAGGTCTGGTGCCATTTGTGTTTGATGTTGCTGCTGCTTCGTGAGAAGCTCAACTCTGTGACAGGTGCTTTTCATGATGCAGCTGCTTTGACAGTGACCCACAGGGCCAGTCACAAATTCTGCTGCAGGTGTTTTGCTATGCATGTGAGGATGCAGCTGTAGCTGCTTTGCATATATCTCCAGATACAAAAGCAAACTAAGTTACTGGTTCCAGACTGTTGTCAACAAGGCAGTACTCTGTTTAAGGCTCAGCACAAAGGAAGTTACCATATTATGGCTATCTATTTTAAAAAAAAACAGGAAATTAATTACAAAACAATACATTAATGCACAGTACACAATCTATTATTAATGCAATAAAAGCAAGGAAAGGTGACGTTATTTTTTTAAACAGTTACACCTTGTGATGAATACTGCTGTTTCAGGCAACTCGTAAAGTCCACTGTAGATCTGCAGCAGTCTGTGTGGCAATGCAGCTGCTTGATGCTTTGTGAGTGGCTCACAGTGCAAAGTCCACAAAAGGTATTGGACACTCCATGAAAAGTCCAGATTATGTCTGATACAGCTTGCTTGACCATGGAGTTCAGTCTGTGTGACCATGCAAATGCTTTGTGAGTGGCCTATGTATCTTGTGCATGTTGGGTGACAATGCAGCAGCTTCATGAGTTGCCAGCAGATCCACTCATGAAGTTTACTAAAGGAATGGTGCATTTTGTGTGATAATGCAGGTACTTTGTGACTATGGGGGGGCAAGGAAAGGCAGTTTTTATGGTACCCTATTCCAGGGGCTCTGGGCGTTTTGCACAAGTGAAGAAATGTACAGTAAGTACAGAAACTGAGATTGAATAAATAGGTTTTAAGGTGAACCTTAAAAATATTCACCTAGGGGCCCCTTTTACAACTTAGGGTAGTACATTTTATAATATCAGTGCAGCAACACCAAAAGCACACTCCCCAAAGACTGCAGTTGAGACCTGAGGACATAGAGGATGCCTGGCTTAGAAGATCAAACAGGACAGCCAGGATTGTAAGGGATTCAAAGGTCTTTGAGGTAGCCAGGACTCAAATTGTGCAGGGCCTTGTTGGTTAACAAACATTTCATTGGGGCTGGCCCACAGGTGCAATGATAGTACTACTGCTTGCAGTGCTGATGACCCAAGGTTGGGAGCGACTTTGGGAACTGGAGGATCAGCCAGGGGGGAGGAGGATCGAGTGTCTCAAGGACTGCTCTCCACCTCTGGGATGGGAGGGGCTCAGTGGTCAATGTTAGCCTGGCCACTAGCAGTGGCTGGGGCTGGCATGCAGACACTGCACAATGAGGCGCAGAAGCAGGCCAGCTGCCTGGTGTGCTGTGCGTGTGTGGAAATATCATTGGCACCATTGCATACCACTTCATCTGGGCCAGGTGAGAAAATGAAAAAAAGACTGCTGATTGATAGGATGACACCAATCTTCTGCAGGTTCCGGATACAGTGATCTGGGCACATCTCGGTGAGTCTAGATCCTGTTCCTGCTGGGCTATAGGGGGGCTCTGCTGATCTCATGGGGAAGGCAAGTCCTGGAGAAAGAGTCAGATGAGGTAATTCCCAGTGAACACCAGGGTAACGGGGCTGGGGGGACCAGTGGATAGGTGCCAGTTTGCAAGGGAGCATAAGAGAAATTAACAAAAAACAACCATTCCTTTAAGTACTTGTTCCACCAATTTGGCAGCCAATGCTATTAACCAACCACTGGCATAAAATGCTTGGATCAGGAGATCACAGCAATCAGCTGGTCAGTACATTCTGCACTAGTTGTAAGTAAATAACCAACCTCATTAGCTAGCCCAGTGGTGCTGAGGGCAAAGGTGCTGGATGCCTAACCTCATGATATGCCGCCGACCCATGTTCGGGAATGAGCATGGGTTGCCGGGGTCAGCAGGGGGGAAGAAGGATAGAGTGTCCGCTGGACTGCTCGTCTTCTCTGGGGAGAGGGGGATCTTCAAGAGTTGGTACCAGTTTGCCCTCTGGCAGAGCCTGGGGGACAAGGCAATGCAGTGTAAGCATGGGGAGGAGCTGGGGCCAATATTTGGAGGTAGCCCATGCAGACGCATGTGCGCTCCCCTTCACTTGTCTTCATTGCACACCCACAGCTCCTGGTAAGTAAAAACATAAGAAATATGGAGTGGCATCCAAGTCGAGTGACTTGATGGCCGTCCGATGACATCAGCTCTGAGGGGCCACCTGAGTTCTGGATCTGATTTGAGGTGGTTGAGTTGGGGGCTCCCCAGCGCCCTGCTATGGGGGGTAAACCACAGGGGAAAGCAGGTGTGACTCTGACTGGAGTGCGGATGTGGGATGGCAGCTGGAATATCCCAAGGAGGCTGCCAGAACAGGAAGCAGATCAGGTATGCCAGAGGAGGAGGAGGAAAAAGGAATAGCAAAAAATAATCCAGCCTCACAGATAATCCTAGATAAATGGTGTTGCAGTACTCCAGTCTAGATGTGACAGAGGCATTCACCACTGACATCAGATCAGTTGGCACAAAAAGGGCTTGATCCAGACAATTTTTTTAAGATGGAAAAAAACACTACAGACTACAGCTGACACCAAATGTTCTAATGTCAGCTTGCAGATCATAATGATCTCCAGATTCATAACCCTATAAATAGCTCCCAGTGTTATAACATTTAATGATTTTAGAGCAACATCAACACTGTTCATTGCTGACCTATACTTATCTGGTTCCACCAGTAACAACTCAGTTTTCAATAAATTAAAGCTCAATCAGCTGGCGGCCATGGAATCATGAATTTATGTGCAGCACTGATTCAGTCTCAGACAACTCACCCCCCCCCAAAAAAGGTGCACAAAACAGATACAGCTGGGTGTCACCAGCATAGAAATGAAAACTCTTCCATAGTATCTAATGATCTTCCCCATGGCAGCATATAGATGGCAAACAGCATGAGGGCAAGGACCAACCTTTGAAGTAATCCACAGCAAAGAACATAGCTGCCTGAGACGTAGAAACTCAATGCTTCCTGATGCACCCTGCTAGACAAGTAGGACTCAAAAAGCTGTGACACAGTCCCAAAGAGCCCTATATGCCAACAAGACCCCATAGTCCAGTGTATCAAACACCAAGGAAAGGTCAAGCAAAACCAACATAGAATGAAGTCAGTTATCCCATGCCAGAAGGAGATCATGGAACACTGTGATCTGTGTGGTCTTGGTGCTGCAATGAGGCCAGAAACCAGAGTGAGAAGGCTTATAGATGTCATACTCGTCCAGGTGATGTTCCAACAGTGCTGTTGGCACCCTTTTAATTACCTTTCACTAAAGGGAATGTTTGAAACAGGCCTATAATTCACAAAAATATCAGGATCCAGTAATGTTTTTTTGGAAGGGCATTACCACTGACCTCTGCAGGGTAACAGAAAAGAAAAAGAAGAAGAAAAAGAAGAAGAAGAAGAAGAAGAAGAAGAAAAAGAAGAAGAAGAATCAGCATTTATATAGCACTTTTCATACACAATGTATCCCAAAACACTTTACAAACAAGGCTAGACTGATAGTGAAGTGACTGGATGTGTAGTTGCAGCCATATTGCACATCATCAAATCAAATCAAATCAACTTTATTTTTATAGCGTCTTTCAAAGCCAAGGTGCTGTACATAAAAACATATACATAATAATAAGAATTTAAAACATATCATCCATAACTAAGAAAAAGCTAAACTAAATAAATATGTCTTTAAACCAACTTTAAGTCTATCGACGGTTGGGCATTCTCTCAACCAACCAGGTAGAGAACTCCACAGGGTTGGTGATGAGAAAGCAAAAACACAGGATCCTGATGTCTTTAATCGAACCCTGGGAATCTCCAGCAATCCCTCGTTGGTGGAATGGAGAGGATGGAGGGGGCAGTAGGGAATCAGGAGATCTTTCAGGTAACCGGGTCCCTGATCATGTAGGGCTTTAAAGTTTAGTAAACCAACCTTAAATGTGATTCGCCACCAAATAGGCAGGCAGTGCAGTTCGAGGAGCACAGGTGTAATGTGACTGGTTCTAGAAGTCCTAGTCAAAAGCCTGGCCGCCGCGTTCTGCACCAGCTGCAGGCGGTGAATATCAACCCCAGGTAGCCCTAGGTAGAGCGAATTGCAGTAATCAAGACGGGTAGTGACAAAGGCATGGACCAATGTTGGAAGATCACCCGGAGGAACCAGGTGTTTCACCCGGGTGATATTCCTCAGACGGTAAAAAGAGGATTTGACAACAGCTGACATCTGAGATTTTATGGTCAGGCCGTCATCAAAAATAATGCCCAGATTACTCACCTGATCGGAGGTAGAGAGCGGCATACCACCAAGTAATAAACCCGATGGTTGTCCAGCTCCCAAACCTGCCCCTGGATGACCTGGGTCCACTACCAATACCTCAGTCTTATCTGGATTCAGTGTCAGCTAGCTGGAACTCATCCAAAGTCTGATCTCAGCAAGGCAGTTATTTAGCATGGAGAGTGCATCATCCTGACAGGGCAGAAAGGACAAATACAGCTGAGTATCATCTGCATAGCAATGAAAACCCAGACGGTATCATCTGATGATTTCTCCCAAAGGCAGCATATACACTGCAAACATAATGGGAGCTAAAATGGAACCCTGCAGTACCCCACAAGGCAGGGAGTGAGCACCAGAGGAATAAATTCCAGTGGCAACTCTCTGGGACCTGTCCGTGAGGTAAGAATGAAACCATTTGAGGACTGTACCAGACAGCCCGAAAAAAACCCGCAGCCGCTCCAACAGCACACCATGGTCTACAGTGTCAAATGCAGCAGAGAGATTGAGAAGGACAAGAATGTTACATGCCTTTCAATCTCTAGCCATTAGCAGGTCACTCAATACCAGGACAAGGGCAGTGTCTGTGCTATGCTTCTTCCTAAAACCAGACTGGAGAGTATCATAGACATTGTGAGTTATAAGATGACCATCCAGTTGCAATGCAACCGCCTTTTCAATAACCTTACCAACAAATGGCAGGTTAGAGATAGGGCGGTAGTTAGCTAGACAATCTGGATCCAAGGAGGGTTTTTTAAGGAGTGGTTGAATGACTGCCTCCTTGAGGGGGTCAGGAAAGACCTCCCCTCTCCAAAGACTTCCACAGAATGTCAGCAAGGATTGGGCAGATAACTTCTACACATCCTACTAAGAGAGGTATAGGGCCCGGATCCAAACTACAACTAGTTGGTTGCAATGTTTGGATGATCTTCACAATATCAATGAACTCCAGCCGGCAAAAATCTGACCAGACAGCCCGAGTGCATGCCACTTTCTGTCAACCACTGCAGTCCCTCATAGGGGAGGTTTGATCAATGCCAGACCTGATGCTGGCAACCTTATCTGCAAAAAACTGAGCGAACTCCTCGCATCTCAGATGAGAAAAAGCTTCTCTGGGCTGGAGACAAATTGGATTGCACGATCTGTCCACGGTCCGGAAAAGCTGAGCCGGTCGATTCTGTGCAGCAGAAATCTCCCTGGACAGGAATTCTGCCTTCTTACGGGTGATTTCTGATTGATAGCCATCATAATGTGCCATCAACCTAAGCCTGTCAGCATCGTGGCCGGACTTCCACCAGACTCTCTCCAACCTTCGGCCAACTCGCCTTAACTTCTTCAAGGGGCCCTCAAACCAAGGGCTCCTTGAACGGAGGGTGAGAGGCCGAATACGAACAGGAGCAATCTTGTCCAGAGCATCTCCCACAGCCTTGTTATAGGCTAGTATGAGATCATCTGGACTCATGCATTCACCCGACAAGCCCGATAGAGCCAGTACTGCCATTAGGTCACTGGGGTTAATACCCCTTAAAGGGCGGTACCGAACCATCTCTGTAGGGGCAGACCTATTTGGGGGGCCCTGAAACTGAACCTTATGGTGTGATGGTCAGACCAGCTGACTGGTTCCACCCCCAAATCAGCGATCTCCATACCCAAAAGAAAGATCAGATCCAATGTATGACCCCCTACATGGGTCGAGGAGGTAACCACCTGTGTTAGGCCCAGCATCATCATCAGCTGGAGGAGATTTTGACCAAAATGCAAGAGTTCATCATCGACCCAGGCATTGAAGTCCCCCAGAACTATCAATATGGGGAACCTCAACACCATGTCGACGATGAAGTCTACTATCTCCTGCAGGAATTCTCCACCGTCACCTGGTGGACGGTAGACGAGGAGAATCCCACAGCCTACACCCTCTCCCAGAATATATTCAAAGGATCTGCTACTTCCCAATGGCACATCCACAAGGCCCAGCTCAGTCTTAAACATAGTGGCCACACTCCCGCCACTACGATCCAATCTTGGACACTGTATCACCGAGAACCCAGCTGGAATTGACAAGGCCAATATAGGGCCTGGATTTTCATCTAACCAGGCCTCGGTGATGCAAGCCAGATCAGTTGATCTAACAAGATTGGCTATAATAGCTGTCTTGTTTTTAATAGATCTGGCATTGCATAACACCGCCAAGGTGGGATGAGCTGTCGAGGAAAACCTCGGCACTTGTCCATTAAAATCGGAACCCTTGGGTATAGGGACAAGACAGAATAACCTCTATCCTGACCCCATTTCACCCCAGGGCATCTCCTGAACCCCAGAACCCCAATCCGCCCACCCCCTCCTGTCCCCCAGCAGGCCCAGCTTTCCACCTTCGCCTACGCTTCCTAAGAATGCCCAACGCATGACACCTAAAATAGGTGTCGGATGGTAATGGGGGACATTCAAAGGGACATAATTCCCTGAGCCTGGTGGGGGAATAACGCCCATGCAGAGCTTGGACAATTGCATGAATTGGTTTTCTGGGAAGGGGAATATTGTCCAGGACACCGGGGAAATTCTCCTACTCTGCTTCCTGTGAGCAGGAGGGACCCTTTTGCCAGTGACTCCAAGATGGCTGCTATTCCAGATCCTGGTGGAGGTGGTGGAAATGCTGCTCTCTGTCCTCAGGTTCCAGCTCCTGCTCTTCAGCCTACTTCTTCTGCTATGGATTACAGAAATGGTGTCTTAGACTCTGTGCCTCCTGTGGATGCCTCAATTGTGGTGCTTCAGTCTTCCACTGCTGCTATTACCACAGATGTTACACAGTCTCCTGTGAATCCCTCTACAGCACCAATTGCTGGGCCTAGTACTGCTTCCTGTGCCCTGCACATCTATGCCTTCTCTACCAACAGCATCGCTCTCTCCTGCAGCGTTTTGTGCATGAAGATGATGCCTCTCATCCAGCCCCACTGCTGATTTCCACTCCGACTGGGCTCTCTACTATGCTACCTTCTACTCCGTCACCTACTTGTACTGCGAACCCTACCTGCTCTATCGAGATGCAGCAAGGTTCCTTTTCTCCTGCTCCCATCCATGGAATTAATGCCTCTTCAGACTTAGTCTGGTCCCCAGCTTCTGCTTTACGGGCTGTGGGATGGATGCAACCGCCGCTTCCTGGTGCACCTTGGTCTTCGCCTCATGCAGTTAGCACACAGGACATTATTCACAGTGCCTCAATTCCTATTCTTTCCACTTCGACTGTTTCTCTACCATCCACGCCTCCTCAGTTGCTACCACACAAGGATTTTTCAACTCCCACCCAGGACTCCAATGTTGGCCAACCACCTCTTCCTTTAAAGACCACTATGCTGACTCAGGACCATGGTTCTGCTCCTCATCTCCTTGCTTCTGTACTTTCTACCTCAGATGATGAGTCCCAACTTGGCAAGAACAACATATCTCAGCCTCCTCTGCCTGCAGGTGAGACGTTGCAAGATCGCTCCTTTCACCTTAGCGATCTTTTTCAGAACTTGGGTGCCCCAACTCAGCATAGGAATGCTGTTCGACTGAAATTTTTTGGTGACCTTTCTGATGCTCCTGATTGTAAAACTGTCTTACACTCGATGTTAAGGGATTCTTTGGGCATCTCTGCTAGTGAATTGTTAGCTTTTATACATGTTAAGGGGGAATCTATATATGACATTAGTTTTAAAAATTTGTACACCTTAGAGATATTTTCGACTAAATATGAACTGGTGAGATCTCAGCCTTTATGTACCCCATTTATGCTCATTCCTCTTACTAAACCTGCTATGAAACTTATTACTTTTCTGTTTTGTAATGAAGGAGTGAGTATAGCGGATGTCCAATACTGGCTTAAGCAGTGCTGCAATATCCTTGAGGCTCCTTGACCTATCTTGGATGACAACCTCGTTTGGACTGGGGGTTGGAAGGTTAAAGTACAATTAAGACAAACGGACCTAGGTATTACCCACTTGCCAGGCAGCTTCTACATTTGTCGGGACATTTGTTTGTGTTTTTACCTGAGCCAGCCTCGTACGTGCCATAAAGGTGGGGCTTGTACACACCGCATCTACACCTGCGATAAACCCCACTGCTCTCTCTGTCTGGCCTATGGTCATGTCAGCCTTGGCTGTCCAGATCCACAGAAATGTAACCTCAGTGATGAGTCTGTCCATACCTACCTCCTGTGCCCTTGGGTGGACCATAATAGACTGGATGGTAACCCTCAGGACCAGGTGGCTCGTATTTCTGATACCCAATCTCAGATCCTTTGTCAGCTTGTGGAGGAGCTCCAGAATGAACTCCCCCCCCCACTGTCATTAACTCTGATTCCCCTCCTGCGGTTTGTATGGGTGATCCTTTGCCACGGGACCAAGTCCCACCCAGTTCGGACCTGGATCTACAGATTGTTACCCAGTCTGATGCTATGCCCCCTCCTCCCCCACCAGACCAGGTTCCCTTCGAGGAGGTTTCCCAGCGTAAGCGGGGCAAGTCTAAAGGCAAGCGGAAGGCTCCCAGTCCCCCTCCTAGACAGTCCATTCTGACTAGGAACTGGTATCAGGCCTTGACGAAATGGAAACAGTGGAGTGACATAATGGAAGAAAAAAATGATTCAGAGTCCTCTCAAGCTTCTTCTATCCACATGGATTACTCCTCTGATTCCCAGCGAGAACCCTCCCCTACTAGACCCGACACTGGACAGCGATCTGTGGTTACTTGATTTTCTTAGTTTGCCCTTGCAGGTTTTTTCCCCTAGTTTTTCATTTTCTGCTCTTTTCCTATGTCGGGGTGTTTGAGCCTCCGCAGTTTTATGCTTAATGTATGCAGCATGAAATCCCATAGGAAACTCCTCACCTCTTTACAATACCTTTGGGATCTCTCTCATGATTTTTATTTGCTCCAGGATACCAGATTAAAGACCCATTATGAATTGTCTTGGGCTTCTGCGGGTTTGACCAGGGGCCCTTCTTATTGGTCCTCGGGAGTGGATTCCTGTGATGATCTGGGCATTTTATTTTCTGGTTTTGATTGCACCTTTACCTGACTGGTTGACATTGTTCCTGGTAGAGCCCTTATGCTTGACTGCACTTTCCATTGCCTATGGCTCCGGATTCTGAATGTTTATGCACTCCAAAGTATCGCTGCACACTCTGACTTGTTCAGATCTTTACAACCTTACTTACATACCTCCCATCATCTTTACATGGGGGGGAATTCAACTGTGGCCTTCCCTGGCAGACAGAGGGGGTTCCACTCAGAAACTTTTTGGCGACTCTACTGCTCGTGCCACCATTCTTCAGACTGCCTCTCTTAAGGATGGCTACTGTGAGGTACACCCCACAGGAGCTAAAACCTATCACAGAGGACTTCTGGCCACTCGTATTGATTTTTTCTTTCTGTCACAGAATGTCAAGGTTCACCAGGTTAAAGTTGTTCCCTGCGAAACCTTGGATCACATGGCCATTTCCATGCACTGCTCTCCTTCTACTGCTTCTCACCCTCTGGTCATTTCATCACATTGGAAATTGAATAGCTCCTTGTTCTCTGATGCTAGTCTTGTTCGGGATTGTCGGGATTTTTTTGTTGACGTGATCCTTGGTTCTAGATGCTTATACCTCCCCCCTTCCGTGGTGGGAAGATACCAAACTGGATCTCAAGCGTTTCTTTCTTTGGCATGCTAAGAGGAAACGGGCCTCCTCTTATCATCAGTACTTATTTTTATGACAACATTTACAGGATACTATCTCGAGAGTGTCTGAGTCCGGTTTTGATCTCTCCCCTCTTATTGCTTCCCTGAAGACCCAGATGGAAGTGTACCAGTATGAAAGAGCCCGCTCGTTGCATCTAGAGGCCTCTTGTGGCACTGGGTCTTCCAAAGCTTCATTTGACATCTATAAGTGTTGTTCTGACAGAGTGTTGGTCATGCATATTGACCGTCTTGTAGACCCTGACTCTGCATCTGTTTACAATACTATTATCTCCTTTCAGGGTAAGGTTTTTTCACATCTGGAAAGTGCCTTTGGTACCCCAACAGTGACTTCACCTCTGGATTTTTCTTTCCTTGATTTTTCTTTCCCTTTTCCCCATCTAGATCTCTGTACCATGTTGATTGCCCCGATATCCTTGTTGGAGGTCCAGACTGCCATCAAAAAGCAAAAATGATGCACTTCTCCAAGATCAGATGGTCTAACAGTGGAGCTTTAACACACATTTACTGATATTCTTTCTCCTTTCCTTACCGTGCTTTTTAATGCTATTATTTCTTCTCATTCTCTCTCCCCTACACTTCTCGGACACCATCATGTTTCTTTTGGGTAAGAAGGGGGGATAGGGCAGATATTCAGAATTGGAGACCACTAAGCCTTTTTAACGTAGACTACAAGATTTTTGCCACTGTTTTGCTCCATTAACTTCTTCCTGTTGCATCACGTTATCTCTGAAGTTCAGACTTGTGCTATTCTACATCGCTCCATCATTTCGAATCTTTCTCTTCTATGGGATGTCTCTGCTTTCAACTCTTCTTCTTCTCCCTCACTTCTTCTTTCTCTAGATCAGGAGAAGGCGTTCAACAGGGTGACCCATGATTATCTTTTCCATGTCCTTTCTCACTATGGTATCTCATGTTGTTTCATCCAGTGGCTCAAATTGCTTTATTCTAATGTGTGGATCCAGCCTTATGTGAATGGCACACCTTGTCCCTCATTCTTGAGTAGGACTGGAGTTCGGAAAGGTTGCCCATTAAGTCCTCTTCTCTATATTTTTCATATTGATCCCTTACTTTGCAGGATTTTGCATCATCCTTCTATTCCTCATCTATCTTTTTTTCTGCACCCTCTGTATCTCCGGTGTTAGTTTATGCAGATGACCTATGTATTCTCACCACACCACAACTTCAAGAGACAGCCTTACTCCATTTCCTCTTAGACTTTGAGCGAGTATCTGACTCTAGGTTGAATTTCAGTAAAAGCTCCGCTGTATACCTCCAATTGTTGCCTCTCCCTAGTTCTCCTACTTCTACTCGTCGTATTGCTGGGGTACCAGTCTGTTATAACCCCATCAAGATTTTAGGGCTGTCCTTTGACACACCAGATGATGCCCTCACCAACTGGACTTTTGTTTTGGACAAGGCTTTTCACACCGTTGCTTCCTGGAAGGGTCATACTATTTCTAAATGGAAATGAGTTTTGCTTTGAAAACTTTTGTCCTTCCTCTATTTCTTCACTTGGCTTTTGTCTTTATAGTTCCCCTTTCTTTGGAAGCTCATTTGTATAAAGTTTTCTTTCAGGGCTGCTGGGGTAGTTGCTTGAACCTGGTGAAAAGGAATTACACGTATCTTGATGATAGCCATGGCGGTGTTCGGATGTTTGCGGTTACTGTATGCTGTAATACTTCTTTATTTTTTGATTTTCCTTTATTATCAATTGCATGATGTAACATGTTCTTGTATGTTTTCTTTTCCTTATTGAACTCCCTACTTTTTAATGAGGATGAGACAGGGGTTGTGTACAGTAACAGCTTATTTTTGTTCGTAGTTTCAAGTATGCTGTTATTCCTCTTTTTGTTTTTTCTCTTCATGGTTTATATATGAAGCAATACATTTCTGTATATTTTGTTTTCAGTTTTTGAATAAAAAATTCCCCTACTCTGCTGCAGGGAGTGTACTGCTTTCTGTGTGCAGGATGGAGGACTCCAGTTCGGAGTTGGTCGTTGACAAAGGTGGAGGTGTAACGCTTACAAATCAAGGTGCTCTAGACACCAATATTGATCTCCAAACTTCTCAGATTTCAGGAATTCAGGAACTGAATGAGTCCACAGGCATGCAAGTCAAAATGGAGGAATGCGTGTTACCAGTGGAGGAAGCAACAATTCAGAAGGAAAAAAAAAAACAACTGCAATAGTAGTTAAATATTCAAAACAAATGGCTGATGGAGATGAATGCTATACAGGAGTAAGAAAAGAAAAATAAATAAATGTCAGACACCTCTCAGTTTACATTTTAGATGCAGGGACTAACACCCCAGAGCACCCAAACACAGTATCCAGCTCTGAATCAGTGGTGCTACATCAGGAAGAATCCAGAAAATGGTCACTGGAAGGTGCTCTGTGTGGAGCAGGGTGGATGCAGTTGGAAAAAGGAAAATGGATTCCAGATCCTATTACGGAGACAATAGGCACAATTACGGCAAATCCTGGACAGTCAGAAGAGTCAATTCCAGTTCAGCAGAGAGAAGAAAACCACTTGGGGTTGGATAATATTTCTTATTCGCCACATGAACAAACTTCTAACATTTTTTATGATGCCCAACAAAGTACTGTAGCTAACCAGCCTGACCCCACAGGGTCGGATCGAAACCTGGAGAGTCCTGGGCAGCTGAGAACACCCGAGAAAGACAGTTCTGATAATACAGACACTCTAAGCTTTGCAAGCCTCTTCCACAAGCCTGTGGAGTTGGTGAAATGAAGGAATGCAGTTCGCTTAAGATATCTAGGGGGGCTGGAACTTCGCCCAACAGATTTTATGTGGGGAAATGCCTCATAAAACAATCCCTAGGTTTGTCCCCTGAAGATGCACTCATCCATGTGGCTGGGGAATCAACTCTTGTAATGATATATTTGCTGATTTTATATTTTGTATTCATATTTGTAATATTTGTCTTTGTAATATATATTTTGTTATTGTATTTGTACACTTGTATATTTGCTTGTCGTCTGTGAAAACAGGCAGTTATGCTCATCAGACTTACAAAGATAACAAATAAAATGAAATGAAATGCTTTCATACTCCAGGACTCTTAGAGTGATTCTGGAGTAAGCATATGGTTCTGAAAACAAGCTCCCAGTGGACCCCATTTTAAGTCATTCCTTTGACTAAACAAACCTTCAATGTAATACCCATTGTCTTTAGAAACAAAGGGGTAAATATCACAAATATTCTCTATTGGTTGGAGAAAAGATGTACGATTCAGGACACTCTGGAACCAATATTAGACTCAGAGGGTTTTTGGAATGGAGGATGGAGAATGAAAATCAAATTGCACCAAGAGGCAAATGAGCTGCAACATTTGCCGAACAACCAGTATATAGGCAGGGACAAATGGTTAATTCTTTACCCGAGGCAGCCATGCAGATGTTTTAGGTGTGGCTCAGCCAGACATATTGGCCCTAACTGTAATGTTTTAAGATGTGTACAGTGTGGGGAAGTGGGCCATTCAGGCTTTCACTGTACAAACTGATAAAAATGCAATCTGTGTGATGAGGGGGGGCACTCATTCACAGACTGTCCATGGGCTTCACACAACACATAGAATGCTGATTATGGGGTCCAGGATTTTTATATTAACAGAATGGCTAAAACTGGACCACAGTTGTTCTTTGCTAGAAAACCACAAGAACAAAGAGCGAGGAGTGTGCATGCCCCACAAAAGAACCCCCTCCACCTCAGCAAGAGAATGTAAGGGTGGAAGTTTATCAAGAATTGCCCTCTGAAGGGGACCCATCACATTCTGACTGCAAGAAAATCAGTGTTTTTAAAGTACTCTTTGAGTCATTGGATGAATGGTGGGAGGACAGGAAACAGTATCTACAGACTATTTTAATGTCATGGGGAGAATAAATGGGAAATTAAAAAAAGGTATTGGAGCTCTGAACCCAATTATACTTTCTCCACTCGTTACAAACAGAAGGTAGAATATCCTATGCAGACCAAATACAAAAAATAAAAGATGAGATGATACAGATTCAGTATAACAGAATGAACACCCTTGAGACAGAACAGAGGTTCAGAAAAATGGGTAAACAAGATCAAATTAAACCCTTTGAAAGTTGTACAACATAAAGGAATAAGAAAATAATTAACAGAGTTACAAGAGTTAATGGTCAAACAGCCACATCAAATAAGGACATTTTGGCAGAAATAGATGATTACATATCTCATATGTTTCAAAAAGAAGGGTTAGTAGAAAATGATACGAGGAACTGGTTAGATACTTGTGCAGTCCCACATTTTTTTTTTTTGACCGGGTAAGTGCACTAGACAAATCTTGCCTATTTTCGGGCACGACCAGGGGGAGGGGGATACAGATGAATGCCAACCGACCTTGAACCAGATTAAGCTGTTGGTGATATTCTCAGTGAATGAGGGAAATTTGGCCAGAACACTGGGGAAATTCCCCTACTCTTTTCGATAAGTGCCATGGGATCTTTAACATCCACCTGAACTACCACCAGTCCAGACAGATGGGACCTCGGTTTAACGTCTCATCTGAAAGATGTATGTACCAGAATATCTTTTGGATTCTCATATCATGGATATACATAAACTAAAACATTCTACGGTGATTAGTAGCCTGAAGAATGAGACAGCACCTGGGCTGAATGACCTTCTAAACAAATTCTATAAAATTTTGTTTCCACTTCTGGATTTTGAAATGGTTTAGGTATTTAGCTATTTTTTACAACATGATATTTTACCTAAGAGTATGTATGAGGGTTTACTAGTTTTATTATACAAGTCTGGGGATAAAACTTCACTGAATAATTGGAGACCTACAGTATCATGTTACTTAATGCTGACTGCAAGATCCTTACTAAAATTTTAAGTGATAGAATGGCAATGATTCTGGAACAGTGTTATAAACCCCACACAGTTTTGCACTGTACCTATAAGGAAAATGTGTGACAGTTTAATATTGCTTAGGGAAATTGTAGATAGAGGTGATGCAGAAAAATTACAGGGTTTTCTGGCAAGTTTGGACCAGTCTAAGGCCTTTGATAAAGTGGACCACTCATATTTGTGGGCCTGTATGAAAGCCTATGGTTTTCCACAGAAATTTGTTTCATGGATCCAGTTATGCTTTAAAAATGCTGTCATAACACCATCCATAAATGTATTGGTTGGAAAACAATATGAGATAAAAAGAGGTGTCTGTCAAGTGTGTCCTTTGAGGGTTCCAGTCATTCAGAACACCAGCGTTAGCATGCCAGTCATCAGGGTGCCAGTTCGTGATTTCACTGACCCCTGTTTTTGTGAGGGGGCTATGTCACTCACACTCCCCATACCCCCCTTTATTAATAACTCCAAGGTGGGCCAGATCTCGAGAGGGGGGAGCAAATCCCAAAATTGGTACCCCAATGTGCCAGCACACTAATGCCAATGCTTCAATGGCTGGAAAGGGTCATTTGAGTCCCCCTTCTCTATATCTTAACCCTAGACCCCTTATTACATAAAATAAATAATCATGACTTAGTATGAGGGATGTTAGTTCATAGGGAGGACTTGGAAATTAAATCTGTAGCTTATGCTGATCACGTGTACTTGACATTAGTGGACAAAACATCAGGTAATATTGTATCAGAATTCTTGGAAGAATTCTCAAAGGTCACAAGGTCAACAGTAAATTTTGCAAAAAGCAAATGTCTTCAAATTGGGATATCAGAAGTAATAACACAGGCGTTTATGCGGGTTCCCATTCAACAAAGGTGGCTTAAAATTCTGGGGATATGTTTTGGTCAAGGAGCTATGAACTTTTATAATTGGGAAACATTATTGAAAAGCCCAAACTAAAATCAAACAGTGGAACACCAGGCATATGTCAAAACTTAAATGCATCCACCACCCCCACCACCACCCATGGCAGTCACTCCTTTACATACCTGAAATCACATGCCAGTTTTAACCAATCAGCCTACTTTCCCATCTGCAGGTTATACCAGCCATCCACTAGAGGCCACTACACCAAGGTTTTGCAATTTACTTTCCAGACCCTTGCTCTTTTAGCCTTTCCATTATGCCTCAACTTTACTTATTGATCTTCTTTATTGTCACCCCTTGGGTGTCCCTCCCTCCATCAATTTACCCTCCACTCCCAGCCCACATCACATCTTGCGACAGGCTACTAACAAATATTCCTACCTCCACTATCTCAGCTGAATCGCACCATGCCCATCCCTACCATACTCTGTCCACCTGCCCCAGGCTAATCCCACCTACTTTTCGAATCAGCCTCCTAGTCCTTCTACCAGAAACCTGGAGACCAAAAGCTGATGGAACCGCACATCATACCACCACCAGAAAACTTCTGTGGATAGCCCATCACACTGAACTAATGGTCACCCTGCTACTTCTCCTTGCAGGGGATATCGAACTTTACCCAGGACCAACCCACCCCCATGCCCAAAACCCTACTGTCCCACTCCAAATCCCCTCGGGTCTCAAACTAATACACATAAATATATGCAGTCTGTTGTGTAAAATAACCTTGCTACAAGCCCTCACTGTGCCTCTCAGCCCAGACATTCTGATTATCTCTGAAACCTGGCTAAAATCACATAACACCGACGCAGAATTTGCCATACCCAGCTACACACTTCTCCGCCATGACTGGGTCGGCAGAAAAGGAGGCGGCATAGCCATGTACATTGCTTCCTCCATCAAATTCACCATGGTTGCCCTATCCCTACCAACGGACTCCATAAATGCCTTAATGGTTAAACTCTCCATCCCCCACTCAATCCCAATCTACATAGCAGGCACATACTGCGTTCCAGGCACCACCTCACCTTACATATTGGACTACCTAGGCTATGTAAACCCCCTGGCAGCAGGTGGTGAGATCCACATATTAGGGGATTTTAACCAGAACTGGCTTGCTGAGTCCCTTTCCAAATTTCGTGACAAGGTAACAGCCCTAATCCTAACACAACAAATCACTGAACCTACTTGGGAAAACCACAAAATACAGAACCATACACTGCTAGATTGGTCGCTCACCTCTCACCCTCACAGGATTATAGCCTCTGGACTCCTTCCAGATGCCCTTAGTGACCACCTCGGGATCTACACCATGCGCAAATTTCAGAAACCCAAAGCTCCCCCTCCCAGAATCTTACTTTCGAGATCCTACAAATCCCTGGACCTCCCCTCATTATTAAATGAGTTGGGCAACTACGATTGGTCATGCATCAGTCATTTCACCTCAACAGATGAGGCACTGTCGTTCTTTAAGTCCAACTTCATTTCTATCTGGGACCGCTACGCCCCCTCAGACAGTCCAGAGTCTGAGGTGCTCATCTACCATGGATCTCTCCCGATATCCTAGCCCACCTCCGAATCCAAGACAAGGCCTGGAAAACCTATATGACCTCCAAATCCCAGGCCGACCTCCAGACCTACAGAGTGCTCTACAATTCTAGTACTAAAATAATCCACCAAGCAAAGGCCAACTACTTCTCATGTGCATTCAATTCCTCCTCCCATCTCATTTCTGGAAGGTGGTCAAATCCCTTCTATGCCCACCATCACAACCACCAATCCTGTCCCTGCAGGTTGGTGGTGACACCATCATTGACCCCTCAGCAGTTGCTGCCTTGTTTAACACTGTCTTCACTACCAGCCATGCTACTCCCAGGGCCACCCCGCACCAGGCTCAGCATGCCCCCACTGACACCACATCTTGTGGCGCTGCAGCTCAGCCTTTCTCCTTCCTGCAAGTCACCCCTGATGAGGTATACAATGCACTGATTGCCCATAACCCTGAAAAGGGAAAATGTCCCACTGGGTTGGACTCCAAAATGCTCCACCTGTTGGCCCCTGCCATAGCTCAACCCCTAGCCACCCTATTTAACTTATCATTTGTCCTAGCAGAAGTCCCCACTGAGTGGAAACATGCCACCGTAATCCCACTTCCAAAGGGTGGTGATGACTCAAACCCAAGCAACTACTGGCCCATCTCCATCCTACTGATCCTTGCCAAGATACAAGAATTCCTGGTTCTCTCTCACCTATCCACCTATCTGGACTCCTCTTCCTTCTTTCCCCCTACCAGTCTGGCTTTAGGAAATCCCACTCCACTACCACCTCCCTTCTTAGGATTACTGACTCCATCCTTTCAGGGATGGATGCTGGCCACATCACTGCCACCATCTTTATCAACCTGGCAAAGGCTTTCAATACGGTGACTCACTCTCTTCTCCTGACAAAACTTTCTAAGGCTGGCCTATCTGGCTGTGCCATATCTTGGTTCCACTCCTGCCTCACTGGTAGATACCAAGCTGTCCATATCAGAGCATCCATGTCGGACCCCCTCCCAATCACATCAGGAGTGCCTCAAGGATCTGTCCTAGGCCCCCTCCTATTCTCAGTCTTTCTAAATTATCTGCCCTCCACCTGGACACACTCTGCCATCCATATGTATGCAGACAACACTGTGTTATACGCATCCGGCCCCTCGATCTCTGAAGTTGCATCCAGACTTCAGCATGACTTCATCACAGTCCAACATTGGCTCCGCTCAAATAACCTCCTCCTAAATGCTAGCAAAACAGTCTCCTTAACCTTTGGGATGAGACAGAAAATTACTAAGATCCCTTCACCATTAGTTTTCCACACCCTGGAAGGGTCCCACTGGAGTCCTGCACCACCTTCAGATACCTCGGTGTCTGGCTTGACCAGCACCTCAACTTTTCCACACATATTGGCTCCTTACTTAAGTAGCTGCAACCAAGGCTTGGTGCACTTTACCAGAATCGTGACAACATATCCCTTCCAGCCAGGAAGGTCATTATAAATAAAATGATCCTCCCAGTCCTCGACTATGGGGATGTAGTCTACAGTGCTGGCCCAAAGACCACATTAGCTAGGCTGGACCCTCTCTTCCACTCTTTTTGCCACTTCACCCTAAACAACCCCTACTCCACACACCACTGTGCCCTATATCAAGCAATGATCCTCACCTCACTTGACTATCGCAGGCTAACTCACTGCACAAAAATTACAGCCAAGCATTGGTCTCAGCGGCTCCCTTCCTACCTCTCCGACATCTTAACAAACCCTAACGCACACTCATACACACTCAGAAACTCAGACTCCAGGTCCCTAGCTGTCCCATACAGATCTACCTCCACTGGGCAATCAGGATTCAGCTATCGCATTCCCTCGCTATGGAACTCCCTCCCAGCTAACATTCGTCGCTTCACCTCCCTGTCGCACCTAAACTCCATGGTCCAAGATCATTTCATCACTACTTGTGCTTGTGTCTAGGAGCCTACCAACTACTAGGCAACTCTCTGGGAATGTTGGCACTTAGCAAATTTGTAATTCATCAGTATCTTACTATTGTCCACTTACCTTATACTGTATCTCGTATGGCTCAAAACGTAATTTATTTGTACACTTGCTGTATGTAACTGTGCTACCAACTGCCACACTCAGTCCTGTGTGTAGTGGTTTCTGAGCCAAATGTTAGTGATCTTCCACAATGTATTCACTTGTCAATCCTGACTTCAAGTGCTTTCTCATACCATACGTACTGTGGTTACCAATTTGTCTCTCTCAAGCTACTACTGACATGTAACCAGATCCTAATGTTAATATTTCTCCCACTATGTATTTTCTTGTCTATACTGTATAAACTGTTCTCCTATGTTCTTCCCTCCCCCAGGACGCATCTGTAATCGAGCAGTACTCTGCTCAGTATGCCTTCCTGGTAAAATGCTTAAATAAATAAATAAATAAAACATTTCTCTTAACTATGTTCCTACATCTTGGTGCAATTTGTCCTCTACTGAAGCAACTAGAACCCACATTGTTTTTTTCAGTGCATATGTTGGAGTTGACTGAATCCAGGTAAAAGAGGGACAACATATCTACCCATCAAGTAGGGTGGACTTGATTAACCCTTTAGTTTTCTTTTTTTGTATATTTTTTTCAGGTTAACCATAAACCCATTTACTTATCACAGCAAAATTATGGGTAACATGGGTAGCGGACCAGATTTCACCATGGCTAACAGGGTGGGATTTGAATTCAGAAATGCATGAACAAAAATCACTAATGGGCCTACCTGCATACATGCAGAGTTGTTTTGGTAAACTCAAGCTATGGTACATTCAGAAACATACTCTCCTTACACTGACAAGAAAAGAATTATATGCGCATATCATGAAGACCTTTTATTTTGAGTCCCCTCACTATGGAAACCGTGACTCACAAGAGGTGATCCAAATTAGGGAAATGCTTGACAATCATAGATTGGCAGGCAAAAGGTGGGATGTTTTGTGGTTGCATGCACAAAACAAACTTGATGTCAAGAATAATTAGAAATATATGGAGATTAGTGAAAGGTATTGCCCTAGAACTTATATGTGCACAGATCAATTGTAAAGCAAGGAACATTTGTATTTCCAATGTCCCTAGATAATAAATGTTTGGTCATTTTTGCATGAGAAATGGAAATATTCATAGATTTTTCAGCTCAGTGCAGATATGATATTTTTAGCAATTTTCCACAACAATGTTATGTATATGTTAGGGGTACAATACACAATGTGTTATTAATATTGAAATATTACATTTGGCAAGCAAGGTGCCAATTGACTTTACAAAAAAAGGAGATACAGTATCAGTTGAACAATTATTTTGGACAATACATGAGACTTTTAAGGAAATAAAAAGATATAATAAATTGCATTGCACTGAATAAGTATTCCAGACAAAGTGGCAGAATATGCAGTTGATAGAGTCTGTATAAAAGGAAAAAGGTTTTGTACAGTGTTATGTCTTCGCTAAAGTGGCAATATTGGACATAAGGATAAGTTAGGAAAAAGACAGATCGGATAAATAATATATTTTAAATGGAGCTGACAATGTTATGGAGCAATATTAGCTAGATATATATATATAACATCGGGATAAATCTCCTAATTATCAGGGGGTATAACGTTGGTTACTGGATGGAAGGTTGAGTTTTAGGACTCGCTACAGAGGCAACGGGGGGGACACAGGAGTATGTTGTTACTATTCCTTCTTTGTTTTCATTTTCAGTAGTAATTGAAGTTTTTGCTTGGATTTATCAAGGTTATAGTAATTTGTATAAACTGTTGTAAGTAACATTTTTCTGCACTCCAAAAGTACCAAGGTGGGTGAGTATGGGGGCTGAGACAAAACTTGTTAGGTTTTGTTTTCTTATAATTGTTTTATGATTTATTTTCTAGTAGACAAAAATACTATATATGTGTAGGTCTACTTATTTCTTAGAAAGTATTAAAATGAATTTCCCTATTTTTTTAAAGGGGGATTAGGTTAGTAGATAATTTTAAGAGGAGCGTATCATGATGGATACAATATTTAAAGTACAAGGGCACAAGGCACTATACATAAAAACTTTTGTAGGAAATAGGTGTATTTCTCATTTTATTTTGTTTGACTGTTTGAAGTTCAATACTGGTGTGAGTTTATCTCAGTAGAGCCATAAATAGAAGGTCTTTAATTTTTTAATGTTCATGGATGAGGAGGGTAATATTGTTACTGTTAGATTATTGAAGGAAATGTATTGTTTATTTTCACATGCTGTTATTGTGTTTAACTTTATGATATTTCTCTTGAAGTTAAAATTGTTCTCCCCTGATCTCTAGTAGTGTGTGTGTGTGGTAGGGGGGGTAGGGTCGTATGAAATTTAAAACCCATTACTCACTCATAAAACATGTTACCACACCTACCCTTGGTGGCTCAACATGTCAGCAGTACACTGTATCCTGGTCCCAGTACCTATTGCCCTCCAGGGTCAGTTTCATTGGGACAAAGGCCTCTTGGGGAACAGGTGCAGGCTTAAACAGTATCCTTTTGATGTATAGCAACCTGTAAATCTACCTGTGACTTATGGACCTCTCTAGAAACATAAATGAGCATGCTCATGTCAGCATGATACCATGCCCATAGACCCAGACATGATCTGCCCACCTGTAATTAGTTATGTGAGGCAAAACAGTAGTATTTAAAGAGCACATGCAGTGAATGTCATGGTCAATATTGAAGACACCAAAGCATGATGTTACACACAGAACTGCAGAAGGAAACAATGTGCCCTAGCATCCTGAGTGACATGATTCTACTGGATCTTTACAATGAGGTGTTAGGGGCATGAAAACCCCATGCCAGGCACCCCCATATCTACTGGTCAAGGGCAGACACATTCACATTAACAGAACAGCAGTGCAGAGTTAGGTACTGCCTCAACAGGGGCACCAGAGTGGAGCAATGTCAACTACTGGGATGACAACTGCAGTCCAGGACAAGACAGAACCATGCAGTGGGCAAATATACACATGTGTGCTAATAGCCCTGGCCTACTATAGGACAGGTATAGTGAGCCAGCCAGGATGCAGTGCACAACCTTGCAATATTACTGCAGAATACTGCAGCATGCTGCAGGTAACAATGCAATTCAATGGCAATTAAGCCCTTCTGTCGTGCAGTATTTTGTGACATGCTATTCTCTGCAATATGTTGCTTTGTACTTAGGCTGACTCTGCTGTAGTTTTAGTTGCATTCTGGGCCATGACCAGTATGTGTATGTCCCCCATCAGTAGGTGCCATTGGCAGGTGACTGATACACTGCTATGCAACAACTGTAACATGTTCCTGTGGATGGAACCAAAACTGAGGGACACCAACACAGCCTTATTTGCTCTCACAGGCATGCCTAAAGCCAAAGGTACCATTACCTATACACTCACAGCAAGTATTTCCCAATACAGGTAAACAAATCATACAGAAACCACACTGATTACCACAACATGAAGGTCATGTGTTATGCTGCAGGTGTCATTATGTATGTTTGTACCATATACCCTAGACTGACACATGAATTGTACATACTAGAGAACTCTGAGCTGAGGATCGTGCTTTGCACTCTGCCTGCCTGCCAGACAGGGCAGGCTCATCAGTGTGTGCACACAGAGAAGGGTGTTGGGCACTAGTAGGGCATACATATGGACTGCACACTAATGATATCCCTCTCTGACACAGGTGACAGTGGATACCCTTCACGCAAATTCTTGATAAACCTGCTCCTGCAGCCACAGACTGAGGTAGAGCGGCAATACAACAAAACATATTGTCAGACAAGTGTCATCATAAAGAGGTATTTGGACAGCTGAAGATGCATTTCAGGTGTCTGGACAAAACAGGGGACCCTGCATCTCACACCCAGCAAGGTGTGCAGAGTGTCTGTTGCATGCTGCAAGTTAAGTAACATAGCTGTACAGAAGCACTTACCTTTATCAGAGTGCAGTATTCCATTTGTTGAAGGTGATGATGCTGCCAATATGCATGATAACTGTGAATGATGTGGTACACTGGATACCTAATGCCCTGCTGAGCACACATGGAGAGTGAGGATGCTGCTCAGCTACTTTAATTAGTGCAGTGGGGTGTGCAAGAGAGGTTGTGGTGGTATGCATGTGTGTGTGTGTGTGTGTGTGTGGCATTGGCACACATCACTGAAAGAAAATGTGACTTGCACAATCCCATGTGTATTTCCTACTGGGTAGTGTGTTCATGTGAGGTGTGGCCCTCATGCATGCTCTGTGTGTAGGCATCTGTGGTGCTCATGCAGATGGTGATGCTGTAAGTAGGCATGCACTGTGTCTCTTGCCACATTATGATTTTGCTGTCCTCTTCCCAGTGGTATTTTCCTCCACAAAGCAATCAATTACAACCTGGGGGGGCGCCATATCCAGATATTGTTCTGACACCCTTATGTATGGTTCTCCAGTTCCATAGGAACAGTGTGTGGCACCATGGAGCATGATTGTAGATAAGCTGCCTAGGTCTGATACCCTGTCAGCATGGCCTGTGTCAGGGCAGTGAATCCACTCTTGGTGTTGTCTTACAGGTTGGCGAAGTCCTCATCTGCAGACCACCTGGTAGACACAAGGTCTTCCTGCATGCCCACCACCTTTGTGCACCGATCACCAAAACTGTGTGTGAGGTGATGCAGCTGTTAGTTCCTTTCTTGAGTCTGGTGAAGTCTCAGTTGTACGAGACTGCGCACCACTTCATATACGAAATGCAGAGTTTGTTTCTTGTTCCTTTGTTCTGGAAGATATGTCCTTGAGGATCCCTCCTGGGATCTGTGTCTGTGTTTGGTGCCCCTGTTGACCCCTGTGTGTTCCACCTAGTACTGCATGTAAGTGGCCTGTGCCCTGTGTTGGATCACATGTGGCAGTGTCCTGTGTGTGTGGCAAGGTAGGAATCTTTGTGTCCTATGTGATCATTCCATATGGTGTCTGTGGCATATAACATATTCTCAACTGGTGGGGACCTTGTGTGTCCTGAAATGTGTCAGACAGGTGAGCGCTTTGTGACATGCTGGCACCACTACTGCCATCTGCTGTGCCAGTCATGGCAAGGTGCGTAGAGTCCAAGGTGTGTCCTGTGACATCATTGGTTCTGCACCTGTGAGAGGAAGGTATGATGTGGTTATTGCATCTGATGGCATACAGTACCGACCGCCTGTGAGTGGGTCTCATGTTGCCCACTGCCTGTCATATGCATATAGTAGTAGCAGTAGTAGTAATAAAATTTATTTATACAGTATAGCACCATTAGGGTTATAAATGCCCTGTTTACAAGGTGCACCTGTAACAACAAACATTTAAACACACTTATACACTACATAACACATATCTATACTAGTTTACATAAAAGAAATAAATACACACAATCTGGTACATCACAAATACATGACCAATACTTGTTTCATAAAAAATAGCAGCAAACAAAAAAACATATGTACACATTTAATTATAATAGAACATTCAATACCAAATCCAAACGGCAAGTTTAAGTACCTGTCACGCTTTACCTATTGCACTCACAGCTAGAATTTAAATTCTGTTTAAGCTTTAATTTAAAACTATTTTGTGAAAAATCCAAATCTCTTAGGTATACGGGTAGCACATTCCAAATATTAGTAACATTAAACTTGTGTGTCATTTTACTAAAATTATTTGTAATCTTGGGCTGCATCAAATCCTAGCCCCTTTTTTTCTTAAGTTTAAACCATGATTGGGTTTGTCCAGTTTCTCTGTTAAGTGTTGAGGTGTTTTATTTTTGAGCATACCCCAAACTAAACTGATCCAAATGCCCTTTCTTCTTAGATCCAATGAACTACATCTCAATATGCTATACAGTGTACAGTGATGAGTACTGTATTTACACTTCAAAGCACATCTTACCAGTATGTTATGAATATGGTCCAACTTTTCTAACTGTTCGTTTACTGGCATGCCCATAAATATAGTTTCCATAATCGATTGGCAAGATCAGTTGATTTGCTATTATTAAATGTACAGTCTTGGTTGTACAAGTTGTAAACCGCCTTGCTGCTCCAATACGTGTATTTATTTTCTTTGTGAGATCTGAGGTATGGTAGTCAAAGGTAAGATGCTGATCAAAATAAACCCCTAGGTATTTATAAGTCATTGCTTGATTTAAGCTTTTCCCCTCCTTTCTCCTTATCTCCAGCTGTGAACATGCTTTATTTAATTTAGAATGTTAAGAACAAAATAACATTTTTTTTTTTACTGTTTATGACCAAACCCATAGAAATGAAGCAGTCTTGCATTGCCAAGAAATCAGTTTGCAATTTATTCTTAACTTCACTGGGACAATCCCCTTCTGCCACCAGTACCTTGTCATCTCCATTTAGCTGAATGCAGGAGTGGTCTATACACTCTGGGAGTCCATTGATGTAGATAATAAACAATAATGATCCCAGGATTAATCCCCGGGGCACTCCATGAGTTACTGGCAAGTTGTTTGATTTGAACCCATTTACAGCAACCACCTGTATTCTTCCACTTAGATATGAACTAAACCATTGGCAAGGTTCATCTGCCACTCCTAGATCTTTATGTTTACCCATCAATATCTTATGGTGCACTAAATCAAAAGCTTTGAACAGGGCCACGTACACCATATTCACGGACCTCACCTTCCCCAAAGAGGTGGTAACTGTATCCAAGAAATCCATGAGTACGGTGGCCGTGGACCTGCCTCTTCTAAAACCAGACTGATATTTTGTCAATTTCTCATATTTTTCCAAATAATCATTTAATTATCCATGGACAATTTTTTCAATAATTTTTGAAACAGTTGACAGCAAGGCTATAGGACGATAGTTTGTCGGATCTGTAGGATCACCCACTTTGGCAATTGGTATAACTTTTGCCAGTTTTCAACTCTGAGGAAAGATTCCCTCACTCAGACTCAGATTTATAATATATCTGAGTATGGGTGAAATTTGCAAAGTGACTCCTGTGTCCTTTTTGTCATCCTTGGTTTTTCTCTGTCCTCCTTCTGTCAAGCGTTGGTGAACACATATGTGTGGAAGATGTGTGAGAAATTAGCACTGTATATATGTGTGTCATGCTCCCAGTATGACACCATGGACATATACAACTTTAGTATGTCAAGGCCCTCCTCACTGCCACCAATTGCTTGCTGTCTGATGGTGTCTATCACAATGTTGTCATCTCGGTCCTCTTCTGGGCTGCCATCATACATCAACAACTGTGCCTGCCTCCACTGTGCTAGCTTCCTCTTCACAATCTCCACTGGTCACACCATGTTTGCTTGATGGCAGCAATGGTTTGTGGTGTGTTCCCTGTGACATTGTGGCAGCCTCTATTCCAACCCACATAAGGTGCTTGAAGGCTTCTTTTCCCCCTTCCTCACCCCTAATTTTGTTTTTCTTATACTGGTGTTGGGCTTTGCCCTTGTCCCCCTCCATTTCTTATCTCTTTTTTTCTTAATATTTTTTGCCCATTGGTTATTAGATAGCTGTATTTTATCAAACAGAATACATTTTACTGTAGTAGTGTTGTCACTTAGTTGTATCATGTGCACTAATCTTAAACATGCATTTTTATTTTAGGGATCTGAACTATGTAAGGTGTCTCAGAATATACTTAAGTCATCCTTGCAAAAGAATGAGAGACACCTGAAATGCTGGCACCAGGGAGAGGTCTGTTGTTTTCTGCTACTTCTACTACTTGAGGCCTTCTTAACTTTTGTTATGTATTTTCTTCAGGAGAAATGTTAATACCTACTTCAAGTTAAATGACCTGCTTTGGTGAGAGATAGTGTGTGCCTGGCTATTTCAGACTGTCTTTTGAGCTAGCATGCATTTCCTTGCCCCACAGCCATACAGGGTGGCATAGCTGGCCTGCATTTCAGTAGTGATAATGGAGATCCTTCCATAATGAAGTTTGGAGTCTATGGAATGAGACCATGGCTGCCTCCTCTCTCCCTCCCATTTATGTGCCAGGGCAAGGTTCCTCCACTGCTGGTAGCAGCGCCATGGCATTTCTGGTCTGTCCAATGACTGTGGCATGTTACTTCACAAATATAGCATCCACAGGTGACATTGTTACCTTATAATCTGGGGCTGGGACATCTCCTTTTTTTGGCAGGGTCCTGGGGCATTCTGTGGTCATGTGCTGCTTCTTGAAGATCCCTGTCATGTCCCTAACACACATCTCCTCAGTGCCATCTAAACCTGTTGCCCACTCACAAGGCCATTGTGGATCACACCTTCTTTTTGGCTAGTGCTCTCTGTGGAACTGCACACCTGCTTTACCCATGGTTCAGGGTGGATCAGCACCCTTCTGTAGACTGAGCCCTGAGTCAGGAGCATTTCTGTAAGTGGTATCAGACACAGACACAGGAGCAGCTTCAGTATCAGTTTACGTAGTTCCTCTCTTAGAACAGGTATATTCTCATTGCTAGGTCAAGTACAGTGAAGCTCATCAGGATCAAGCCCAACTCTGCAGAATTCTGCACTAGAGTTACTGCAGGGAACAATGCAGTTTCAATGGGAGTTAAACCCTTTCGTCATGTAGGGAAAATGTGACACTGTGTTTGATCCTATTGGGCTTTAGTGTAGTAACATTTACATCAGTCAAGATATTAATTAATTTGTCAGGCTTACTTGAATCAAAGCCTAAAGCAAGGGTTGCAATTTCCCCAGAAACTCAATAATTCAAGATGGCAGTTGAATTGATTTTGAAAAGTTATGAAATATGATGTATTGGTTTCTTTTTGGAACTAATTAAAGTATGTGGTGAGGTCATTTGGGACTTCACAAATGGGTTATTGCAAGATTAGGTCACAGGCAAAGACCCCAATGTACCAATCACATTGTGTATTTAACATGTCCATTGTATAATTAATGGCACCACCCACATCTGGCACAGCAACCACACAAAAATAAATTGGAAAAATGTGAATGCTTCCAAGGAAGCACCCTTAGGATAGTCAGACATGACATTAACCATCTGATTAGTTTTATCTTCTGATGGTATTCTAAGCTAGAAGGTCTTCACCACTGTAAAATTTAACTGTGTACCAAAATAGTCCATCAAATAAATAAACCCACCATGGGCTATACTATTTTATTAATGTCAGGAAGCAGAAATGCTATGATAGCTGTATCACATGGAGTACTGATACCTTCCCCCACCACCCTATAAACAATTGGGGCATAAGGAAGCAATGCTTCTGCTTAGACCCCTGTTCTCTATCCTTTGACCCACACTGTACCTAAACAGGGACCCAAATACAAACTGATGGATAACAACAATGCTCAAACTATCTCACTAAACCCTCAGAGAAAATCTGCTGCAATTTGTATTGTATAAATTAATGTCTAATCCTACAATCTGTGGAAATTGCTACCACTATAAATACTCAAATAAAATGTATATTGTTATTTTGTCATGACAGAGTGTAAATATCTTTCAGAGTGCACAAGAAAAGCCCCTTTGGGTTCTGGTACTCCTCCCACTTTGACACCAAACCTCACCTGGCCCTCTATGTAGGTAGAAGCCCACAGAAGTCTTACAAATGTTGCAGGGATATAAAGGGATTAAACAGCAGTTGCAAGCTCCAAGGGGGTGTTTTGGCTACATTACAATCCTTACAGAAAAAAAAATAATGTTTATGACTGCTCTGACATTATTTGTAAGAACATCATAAGATAATTTACTTAGTGTCAAAATGATTGTAAGATCTTTAATTGACTGCAAGAGTTTGTAAGATACACAGTTATTTTTCTTGCAAGGTATAACTGCCAGTTTATTGCAAAAGCAAAGTTGTTGCAAGATCACACTTCAAGTTGTAACAATAGTCAAGAAATCTGCAAGATTAAAATGTAGTGTTGTGCAAAATATTGCTATATTACATGTTTGTAGTAATTGCACAAGACTTACACTAGTCATAAAACTTGCAAGTATAAAATGTAGTGTGCTGGGCTGCTGCATGCATTGGCACCTTTTTCTACCCACAAAGAAATCTGCAGCAGTCCTGACAGAACTCTGTTGAGATAGCTCCCTCTCCTTTCTCACTCACTCACTCACTGCAGGCTGCCCTTTTGTACTGGGCTTCTGCCCACAAAGAAATCTGCAGCAGTCATGATAGAGCTCTGTCGACGTAGCTCACTCCCCATCTCTCACTCGCTCATTCTGTTTCTCCCACTGTTGCAGGCTGCTCTTTTGTAGTGGGCCCCTGTATGCCTGGCTGCCTTTTTCTGCCCACAAAGAAATCCGCAGCAGTCCCAACAAAGCTCCGTTAAGCTCACTCACTCCCCCTCCCTCACTCATTCTGTGTCTCCTGCTGCTGCAGCCTTCACTTTTGTACTGGGTTCTTGCTTGTGTAGGCAGCTTTTTCTCCCCACAAAGAAATCTGCAGCAGTCCTGACACAGGTCCGTTGAGCTTGCTCACTCCCCTCTCTCACTCACTCATTCTGTTTCTGCTGGCACTGCAGACTGGCCTTTTGTACTGGGCTTCTGCCTGTGTTGCTGCCTTTTTCTGCCCACAAAGAAATCTGCAGCAGTCATGATAGAGGTCCATTGAGCTTGCTCACTCCCCCTCTGTCACTCACTCATTGTGTTTCTCCTGGTGCTGCAGGCTACCCTTCTGTACTGGGCTCCTGCCTGTGTTGTCACCTTTTTTTGCCCACAAATAAATCCGTAGCTGTCCTGACAGAGCTCAGTTGAGGATGCGCACTCCCCCGTCTCACTTGCTCATTCAGTTTCTCCCACCACTGCAGGCTGCCCTTTTGTACTGAGCCCCTGTGTGCTTCGCTGCCTTTCTCTGCCCACAAAAGAAATCCGAAGCAGTCCCAACAGAGCTCAATTGAGTTCACTCACTCCCCCTCCCTCACTCGCTCATTCTGTGTCTCCAGCTGCTGTAGGCTGCCCTTTTGTTCTGGGCTCCTGCCTGCATTGTCAGCTTTTTCTGCCCCAAAAAGAAATCTGCAGCAGTCCCGAGATGGGTTCATTGAGCTTGCTCACTCCTGTCTCTCACTCGCTGATTCTGTTTCTGCTTGCGCTCCAGACCGGCCTTTTGTACTGGGCTCCTGCCTGCATTGCTGCCTTTTTCTGCCCACAAAGAAATCCACAGCAGTCCCGACAGAGCTCAGTTGAGATCGGTCACTACCCACCCCCCCACTCGCTCAATTCTAATCTGTCCCAAACACTGATTACTGACAGCGACTGCCTTATTCTGCACTGGAAGTGCGAAAAAAAACATTTTGGCCAGGATGTGAAAAATGACAGCTGTACTGTTCATAAGGAGGTGTGGAAAAATGCCAGTGTTGAAAATGTGGCATGAAAATTTTACTAATTTGCAAAGTTACAAGGGTGTGTGGAAACTGCACAATGCATGCTCATAATGCAGTCATTTTATAGATTTTCATCACCAAATTTCAACATAGGCATTTTAGGACCTCTGCTAATGAACAGTGTCAATGTCATTTTCATAATGTCTCCTGAACATGGATTTCCCACAGCGACCATGCTATTATGCACCAGAACTGCGAAAACACATTTCGGCCAGGATGTAAAAATTGACAGCTGTACTGTTCACAAGGAGGTGCAGAACAATGGCAGTGTTGAAAATCTGGAGTGAAAATATTATAAATTCACAATCTTACGAGCGTGAAAGCAAACTGCACAATGCATGCTCATAACACAGTCATTTTATAAACTATCATCACCAAATGTTCAACATAGGCATTTTAGGCTCTCTGCTCAGGAACAGTGTCACTGTCATTTTTGTAATCTGTCCCGAACACTGATGTCCCACAGCAACTGCGCTATTCTGTGCCGGAAGTGTGAAAACACATTTTGACCAGGATGTGAAAAATGAGAGCAGTACTGTTCACAAGGAGGTGTGAAAAAATGCCAGTGCTGAAAATCTGGCATGAAAATATTGCAAATTCACGAAGTTACGAGCGTGCGTAGCAACTGTGCAACACATGCTCGTAAAACAGTCATTTTATAGAGTATCATCACCAAATGTTCAACATACGCATTTTAGGCCCTCTGCTCATGAATAGTGTCACTGTCATTTTTGTAATCTGTCCTGAATACTGATGTCCCACAGCGACTGCGCTATTCTGCGCCAGAAGTGTGAAAAAACATTTTGGCCAGGATGTGAAAAATGACAGCTGTACTGTTCATAAGGAGGTGTGGAAAAATGCCAGTGTTGAAAATGTGGCATGAAAATATTACTAATTTGCGAAGTTACAGGAGTGCGTGGAAACTGCACAACGCATGCTCATAACACAGTAATTTTACAGACTTTCATCACCAAACTTCAACATAGGCATTTTAGGACCTCTGCTAATTAACATTGTCACTGTCATTTTCATAATGTCTCCCAAACACGGATTTCCCACAGTGACCAATCTATTCTGCGCCAAAACTGCGAAAACACATTTTGGCCAGGATATGAAAAGTGACAGCTATATTCTTCATAAAGAGGTGCAGAACAATGGCATTGTTGAAAATCTGGAGTGAAAATATTATAAATTCGCAAACATATGAGCGTGCATGCAAACTGCCCAATGCACGCTCGTAACAGTCATTTTATAGAGTATCATCACCAAATGTTCAACATATGCATTTTAAGCCCTCTGCTCATGAACAGTGTCACCGTCATTTTCATAACCTGTCCCTAACACTGATGTTCCACAGTGACCATGCTACTCTGTGCTGTAAGTGCGAAAACACATTTTGGCCAGGATGTGAAAAATGACAGCTGTACTGTTTACAAGGAGGTGTGGAAAAATGCCAATGTTGAAAATCTGGCATGAAAATATTGCAAATGCACAAAGTTACAAGCGTGCATAGCAACTGTGCAATGCATGCTCTTAAAACAGTCATTTTATAGAGTATCATCACTAAATGTTTAACATACGCATTTTAGGCCCTTTGCTCATGAATAGTTTCACTGTCATTTTCATAATCTGTCCAGAACATTGATGTTCCACAGCGACTGCGCTATTCTGCGATGGAAGTGCAACAACACATTTCAACCAGGATGTGTAAAATGACAGCTGTACTGTTCACAGGGAGGTGTGGAACAATGCCATTGTTGAAAATCTGGTGTGAAAATATTGCAAATTCACGAAGATACGAGTGTGCATAGCAACTGTGCAACGCACGCTCATAAAGTTGTCATTTTTTGCATTTTTTTCCACTAAATTTGCAACATAGGCTTTTTGAGAGCCCACCTCATGAACACTGGCACTGTCATTTTGTTAATCTGCCCTGAAAGGTGATTCCATGCAGTGACCGCGAAATCACCTTTCGGGGCCGAGTAACGCCATGACAGTGGCAGAATTCATGAGAGGAGTCCCAAAAAACCCATTTGGAAATTTGGTGCCAAAAGTCCAAAAAAATGCCCGAGATATGCATCAAAGTTGAAAAAAAAACTATCTATGCCATTATACAGCTTACCGGCATTTCCTCAGTTCATGGTCAGCTTTGAAGAGTGCAGACTTTTTCCCAGTCCACCGAAGATCGTCGCGCTGGGCTCCAGAGGTAAGTATGGGGTGGAGGGGTGTGGGAAGGCAGGGTGCAGAGGATGGACATGGGTTGAGAGGGGCTGCCGGAGTCAATGAGGGACCATTTTTTGCTTTACAGTTACAAAAAAAAAGACATCATGGGATGGTTATTTTTTTGACAGGGTTATTTCTGGACATTTGGCACATTGAGGTGGGCTTCCAGCATGCCAACTGACTGTTGGAGGGGCCAGCTGTAGCCAACGGGGATTGGGTACCCCCGTCGGTACAAAAGTGGGGGGAGCGCAAGAGCTGAGGATGATTTGGCACCCCCTTGGTACAGCTCTCCTGCTATTGTTTCAGGGTGGAGGCTTTTGCTGATGGGGAGTGGGCTCCCCCATTGGCACATCAAAGTCGGGGGGGGGACATAACGCCAACAGGGAGTGGGTTCACCTGTCGGCAACTCATAGCACTGGGGATGGAAGCCGATGGGGATTGGGGCCCCCGCCGCAAAACATGCTGCTGTGGGAGGCATGTTGCTGAGGGGATTGGGCACCCCCTTGGCACGGGTTGCTCACTCATATTGTTTGTGAACATGGCTGCAAGCTGCTGCCATGTTCACAAACAATATCAGAGTAATAAGTTTCTGCCTAGAAATGTCGGGTCACTTCCTCATTGCAGTGAATGGCTTACGCTGCAATGACAAGGCAGCACCTAATTGCAGAAGCTAATTTTTTACAAGGTTGGGGCATGCTGGCTGAACTAGTGTCAGCAGCAGCATGCCATGGCATTGGGGAAAGCAGGCCAAGTCTTTAAAGGCTGCAGGAGCATTGGCCACAACTGTGCAGCACCTCCACAACCTGCTTCTGGAGGAAAGCTGATGCAATATGTTTCTTGCGCATGTGTGCAATAATTTAAAAAATGCATGGTTTGCTGTAGGCACAATTTAGCTTATACTACACATCTGCCTTAAGTATTTCCTTCCTACTGTACCATTACTGAGGAAACTTTTATTAAAACAGAGTCTCTGTCCTTACAGTGTATCTACAATTCCCTTATTTCTTTTTCCAACTTGAATTCAGATCCCTCTATAGCTACTGAATGTACATCATACTTAGCCATGGTGATGACTGTTATGCCACAATTAGAGTACACTATTTTGACTTTAGACATATGTTAATATTGACATGGAGACAACTTCAATCATTTTAGTAGTTTTTTGCATTCAAATAGAAAATATTAGGAGCAGCATGAAGACATTTCCATTTAGAAATGTAAGAAATAAGTAAGAATTGATCAAGATTATTGCTTGCATGCCAGTTTACATACTAAGTTGCAAGACACTTGAACAATGTGCTGTCAAATTTTCAGTCAGCTGCATGCCCTCCTCTGTGAACAGATGGTTGTAGGTTCTAGCCTTATATCAGGTACACATAAAACTAATACTGATACTGTGGTATAGTAACTCCCAAGCCCACCCCACCCACAAACACACATTTTTTTCTGCATTTTATAATATTGGCAGGGACATTTACTTGTATTATTTTTCATGCAAGGAAAATGTAACATCCTTGCATATAATTCTTATATAAAAAAATGTGCATGTGCCTTTCAAATGCTGGCATATATCATTGCATGTGGCACCAATCAGTTAAGTTGTTACCTTTTTGTGGTAAGGGTAACAGCAGCTGAGAAAAACTGAACCAAACGGGCAAGTCTGACATTAGCAGGTTCTCTTTAATTGGTTCAGAACTTTAAAGATCCCAGTAGTTATGAGGTGCTAATGCACTGGTACTGAGGAAAAGGTTCAGCAGAATTTATGTGTTACTGTACATTGTTAGTAAATATTTGAATGAATTAAAGAACCGGATACATGCACTTTCTACATGAAGACAGGCAGTCATGTTGATTGTATATATAGGGACCCTAAACCTTATTCAAATCACCTTGAAAATAAACCAGACTGCTTGAGTCAGAGAGTCACAGGCTCTGATGGAGAAGTATTAGTCCCTGAGAGAACAGACAGAGAGACAAACTCTGGCCAGAGCTGGTATGGCTGCAGGTAAGGTCACAGAGGAACACGGCACTGTTCTCTGTCTAAGACATGGCCACCAGATTTCTCTGTGCATGCGTAATGACTTGCGCATGCACACTGGGCTCCAGCTGCCATCTTGGGCATGACAGACTGTGCCACCATGCTGCTGGAGTTCAGTGCGCATGTGCAGGTTAGTACATGTGCTCAGAGAACTCTGGTGGCCATTTTGGACATGGTAGACAGTGCCATTGTCCACCAATGAACACAACAGTGTGGTAGACATGCAGTTACTGCTGTTCACCTCCACTATTTAAAAGTTCATTCAGTATCCTGCATGCTCCTGTTTCTCTACTGTGCTCACAAGACATCTGCAGGGCTATGTCCACTGCAGCCATAAAAAACAGAGACAAAGTTCAAGAAGATGATGTTTGTCATGGTGCCAGCTAATAGATTCACTGTTGGTTTCTCAGTGCTGTAAAACCTATGTGCAGTTTAATTTATTTTGACTATTTGAATTTCTTATAATAATTAAACATGTGCTAAAGCCAGACGTTTGAACTGAATGATTTTGTTTTTGTCTTTTTAGCAGTATACACTCACAAGGCCTTGTTTTACTTAAGCAATTATACCCAACAGGGTTGGCAGTATTGGTCTATACTGGACTGCCAGGTATAGCCCATAACTCCCACCTTGGATGGTATTATTGCATTTTGAAAATGGGTTTTAGTTTAGGATGTACATAAAATAAAAACATGTTTTAATAAAATAAAATTAAATGTTTAACTCATAAAAAATGTTTTCAGTAAAATAGCCCTTCTAAAGGTTTACTACCAGCAGAGGACATAGTACACAGTATACAGTAGTGGGTGCTGCTTTTGTTTAAAGCATCTTTTTTTATTTTAGTTTTGATTTTATTATCTCGCCACCACCCCAAATCCATTTTTTTTCTTTCAGTTTGCCTGCCATAATTTCAAGGTGGTAGTTTATCTCTTATCTTGTTTGTGTCTGCAGACTCGGGAGTAGCTATTTTTTTAACTGAATTTTTACAGTCCCAGTTGTGACTGGGATTGAAATGGGAAGAAAAGGAAAGGGCAGAAAGCAGGCAATGTGTCTGCAGTCATGGTCGTTTGAAAGAGACTACATTTATTTTATTTAAAAAGGAGCAGTGCATTCTGGGTAAGCTGTGGAGAAGTGCAGTTGGGGAATGCTGTGGAGCAGTGCAATCAGGGAAAGCTGATGGCCACCAATGTCTGTGTAGCATTAAGAAGGTAGGCAGCATGTGACCATCACCCAAGTGTTATTAGTAGTATTCAGACTAAAAGAAACAAAGAAAAAGAAAATCAGGAAATACTGGTCTGTGTGCCAGGAGGCACACTGTGTTACAGATGAAATTCAGTTCTGAATTACATTTTTTTTTGGGGGGGGGGCTATTAGCATGTTAGGCAAGAGAAAAACAGGACTGCCATTCTCTTTTTAAAATTGGAATTTGACACAGTGACTGATATATGTTGTGGTGGAGTAGGCTGTTATGTTTCTCATTTTTTCACCATTCTCTGTTGGTAATAAATGTACCCCCTTGGCAAGGGTCTCAGCCAATCAGTGACTGCAAAATCTTCAACCCTTTTTCTAATGCAGATTTACTATATACACTGGTAATCTCCTGACCTGTATGAACAAATTTCATTCTGCGTCTGAATGACTGACATTAAAAAAATTGCTTTTGATCTTGAAATCTCTACATGTGAAGTCATCTCTGCTACTTCAATATTCTCAGTAAAACTAAGTTAATGTCAATCTGGTGTATATGGTGCCCTCCTACACGTATAGTTTCATTGTAAATGGAAATGTCAAAAACATTTGGATTCCTCTGCACAACTGAACATTAATTCCAACACCTCTTGAAAATGGCCCTCTTATATTGAGCTGGGTGTTAAATGACTGTAAATGTTTGACCTTACTGTCTCCTCATCTCAAGTGTTAAACAGGCATTTAACCAATGTGATAGTATAAGTAGTAATTCCCATATTTAGAGCAAATGGTACTGGGAGCTCTTCTGTGCAATGGTATTTTCTAAAATATGCAATGGTATACTGGTGATTGTCAGTTAATGGTCCCTTGAGTGATGCTGCACAGTGAAGACTTCTGTGTCTGTAGTTGGTCACTGTTTCAAGAAAACTCACTCATTATCACTTGAAGCCTTTCTTTCCCATTAGAATAATAATCTGCTAAATTCATCCTTCCTTATCTTTTAGTAGTACAGGATTTAAAAAAAAAACTTCATAATGTTGACTTGCAAAATGAATTTTATCTACTGAAACCTTCATATTAAACAGAGCTTTATTATCTTCAGTGAATTATCTATGCATGTTCTGAATAAAATCCTAGAAACATTTCTTTAATGACACATTTTCTAAAATCTATATTAACAGTGTCATACAAAGCAATACTTTGTCTGAGTAGTTTAAATAGGCATAGTTCAAAGCATGATAGCTAAAGGCTAACCAAAACTAGATAATTTGTTGCAAATGACTCAACAGTACTTCTATTTTCTGACCTTGGTGTGCATCTTTGAATCAAGTTAGACCTTGTGATACAGATGGAACTGATAGCTTTAGTTCTAACAGCTCTCTGGAGACAATCTTTGGCCTAGACATTGTGAGATGATCTGACGCTATGATCTTAAATAGCCCATGACTCTTAAGAGAAGATTCAGGAATAGCTAAACTCATCTCATCAAAGGAAGCTATGACAAAGCATGCACTTTAGAATAGAAAAGAACAGAGTTTGGTGTTATATAATTATCTTTTCATACACAGCTGAGCTGGCACAAGTTTTCAGCATGTAGACTCCTACAGACTGAAGCTGTGTACTATAAAAGTGCACCACAGGTAGTGCTGAGCATTGCTTAACCTCCATCTCTGAGACAATCCTGAATCATTACAATACCAGCACTTAACCTACAAACTTGTCAGTGTAAAATGGATAAGGGCAAACCAGCCTTTAGTTTTAGAGCAGCATTGAACTGGAGCAAAACGTATGGTGACAGCTCCACAGTCTTTAACAGCTTTAAATTTATCACAAAACAGAAACTCTACTGAACATGGTCTTTCCTACTTTCTGTCATAGACATTTAAAGCTTAATGTATGTACAGTAAGTAAACATCTGTATCTATTGATTACATATGAACCATAGCGCTTCTGAGTGTTACAGCCCTTTTTCTTCTTCCATTGCACATATAGTATTACATTTGTAGTCACATTTGTCCAAAAGGAATCCATGACACACAAATACTTTACCTTCATTCTGAAATAAGGATGCAATGTTACCATCATTCTGCTATCAGCTCAATGGTACAATGTCATCCTGATACCATCACATGGAGAACTTAAGTGTAACATTTACTACAACACTGAAACAAGTCGCTTAGATTTAAGGCAATGTATTTTTATTTCTAAGGCACCCTTTCTCTGAGTCTCAGGGCACTGTAGAAGGGCAAATATATAAATATATATTATAGTGGCGTGGTAGTGCCACTATAGTTAGGGATGAAGGATCACTTCTATGTTAAAGCCCAATTTTTTTACTTTATTAACTTCACAAAGGTTCAACAGATTTGAATGACATTTTCTTTGCATAATCTAGTGGAGAAGATCTGTCGATGTGGCAAATTTTGTTTGCAGCGCCTCTGTGGTTTTTGAGATACAGAGTCTTTAAAATTGTTAAATATATATGTTGTTTGCTGTTTCTTTTTCCACTTGTATCTCAGAAACTGTTTGAAGTTGTGGTCTGAAATTTTCAGGGTAGAGAGCCTTTGCCTCTTAGATGTGCCTTTTAAAGGTTTGGTGAAAAAAATATTAATTCATTCCAAAGCTATTAAATTTCAAAGTTTCCCATTATTTTTAATGGGAACTGATAGATATTCAGCACTAAAATAGATTCTTTGTCTCTGGACTTAGTCCCTTTGGCAGATGGGTCATCCTGTGTCACAGTTGGAAAATCCTGTTTTTGAGCTGCCTCCATTTTGTTTGGCAGTTACTGAGAGAAAGAGAACACATAACACTGACTGAAACTGTATGGATTAAAAAAAAAACAAAGATCAGAACCTAGTTAAACTGGACCTGGTTAGCTATATTCTAATGTTTGTTTTTTAATATTACTCCAAGAAGTACTTTTTTTGGGCACCCAAAATTTCGGGTGCCCAGCTTAGCAAGGTGAGCACTTTCCTGCATTCTCTGTATGAGAAAAGTGGGAATTTCTTCAGTTCTGCAACTGCAACTGAACTATTGCTACCGACTGCAGTGTGTGCTGTGAGCTGTACTTTTCCCTTGAGTCTAGTGGCACCCCCCACCTGCCGATTGCTGTCTGCCACTCCCTATAATGAATAAATATGTATATTCTCTAGTGTCTAGTGGCACCTCCTACCCACTGTTTGGTGTTCTGTCTTTCGTTGGTGTCTAGTGGTACCCCCCACCCACCCACCGATCACCATTCCTGGTAGTCTAGTGGTCCCTCCCATGTCAGATCACAGTCCCTGTAAGTTTAAAATGAAATCCTGCTAGTCCAGTGGTCCCTCCCTCCAATGTCCATTTGTCATCCAGGTAATGAAAAAAAAAAACTGGTAAAAAGTACCTGGTAGTCTAGTGGCCCCTCCCCCATCACCGATGTCTGGTCACCATTTGCTTATCAAAATATTATTGTAGTAGTCTAGTGGCAACTTCCCCCCTCCACCGATGTCCAATCCCCATCCTTATAAAAAAATTACCTGGTAGTCTAGTGGTCCCTCCCCTCTAGCCAATCCCCCTCCCCTGAAAGACCCTTAATTTTCCTGGTGGTCTTGTGGCTCCACCCCCACCCTGTTAGGTGATAATCCACCACCCCACTCCTCCCATCTTGAGCTCCTGTCTTCAACCAGGAGACCCTCCTCTCGCCTTCATAGCTGGCCACAGACTGAGCTATGAATGAGCATGTACTATATAGAATAGGCACTCATTCATAGCTCAGTCTGCTGCCAGCTGTGGAGGTGAGAGGAGGGCTGTGCTGGTCGTGGACAGGGAATGTGGATGGGGGCAGTGGGGTGGTGGGCTATTACCTAACAACATTGTGGGGAAGGGGCCACTAGACCACCAGGAATATTATGGGCTTTCAGGGGAGGGGGATCAGGGAGAGGGGAAGGACTACTAGACTACCAGGCAATTTTAATTTTATTTTCACCCAAGATTTTCAACATAGCCTTCTTATTATCGCACCTCATGTATGTCACAGCTGTCATTTTTCAAATCCTGGCTAAACTGTGTTTCTGAACCTCTTGTGCACAATGGTGTTGCACTTACACAGAATTACTTTTTGGTGGGGATTTGAACATTTTCCATACCGGGAACATGAGGTGGGGTAATAAGATTGCTATGGTGACAATTTGGTCACTGTTGTCCTATAAATGGAAACATGGAGCCCAGAGGACATCTGCTTCTACAGCTACATGCATATACACATCTATGGAGGGATGGTTGGGGCCCTGCACTCCCACAGACAACAAAGGATATGATTATACCATCTGGAAAAGTAATGAAATTCATTGCAAAAAAAACCTTTTTAATGTATCAGTTGGGTTGTTACTAAACTGAGAAAAGTATGGAAATGTGATGTTAAGGTTTCCATTCCTAACACCCCACCCCCACTCTGCACACACTGATAGGCATCTGGGATGTGCCTTGGGGTCATCAACCCTAATACTCACCCCTTTCTCTTGTATTGTGCCCATCTAACCTTATTTGCTTATGGAATGGGATAAGTGTTAGGGCTGACAACCCCAAGGAACACCATTGATGCCTGTCACTGTGTGCAGAGTGGGGGTGGGGTGTTAGATTTGGAAACCCTAACATCACATTTCCCTACTTTTATCACTTTAGTAACTATATCTATATATCTATATCTATATGTAATAGATAACCCATTCTAGGGTGTGCAGTCGTTCTGATATACGCACACCTTGGTATGCATTCAACCACCCAAGGTGAGCATATACCAGAGCATGACCACACACCCTTGTACAGTAGTTGCTAAATGATATGGTGGCAGAGGATTTAACTAACCCTGCCTGTGTACAAAAAAGTAACAGGTGACATTTAGGCCTCACAACCCCAAGGACACACCCCATCAACTGTCAATCTCAGGATGATGGGCGGTCTGTGAGGGGGGGAATGGGGCAACCCTAAAGGTCTCATTTCCTGACTTTTTGTGTTTTAACCCTAAATGATGCATTAACAAAGTTTTTGCATAGAATATATATATATATATATATATATATATATATATATATATATAGATATATATATATACATACATATATATATATATATATAAATAGGAGATATGACATGGCCTGAGTGAAGATATCATATTTATCTTCACAGAGGCCAATGATATCATGATATCTCACGGTGGCGAAGCCACGAGTGAGATATCTTGATGTCATTAGCCTCAGTGAAGATAAATATGATATCTTCACTCAGCCTCATCTATTCTGTTATACAAACATATGTTTGGGCTGAATTGTAATGGAACCCTCCCTGAACACAAATCAAAACACACCCACAACCCAGAACACAAGGGATAATGTTCTCAAAAATAAAAACATATATATGGTAGATTCTACCAGTTTCAAAATATAAATAATGTTATTTGGTTGATCCTGCCAATTATTTTTTCTAAAATGTAATTTAAGCACTTATCTGGTTGATCCTGCCACTGTGATAGCCAGTAGACATATTACTTTCACTTTCCCCTTCAAGTAAGCGTGACGGCGGTGTGAAGATCGACCCCTTAGGACATTACAGTAGTTAATAATAAGAGCTCTGTACCCATTTAGTTAAAAAACTGTACAATTCTATTTTACTTTGTAGAAATTGCTGTTATGTTCAGAAGACAGAGTGTGAGTCGGCTTAGCGTCATAGAAGCAGGAGGACTGTGCGTTCCCAACACATGCTGAAAAGCTTCCTCCTGCTTCTATAACATCTAATTTATAATCATTTTATTCTCACAAAAATAAAATGCCTGACTGACTTCGAATGGTGCAAAACTTTCTTAATAATAACACTGTAATGTCTAAAATTGGTCCTTCACACCCCTTCAAAACGGGGGAAATGAGAAATAATATGCTCCATGACTTCACGATGTAGAATCAACCAGATAAGAATGTAAATACATTTTAGAAAAAATAATTAACAAGATCAACAAATAGAAGTAGGGAAGTGTGTGTGTTGGGGGTTTGGGAGGACAAGTTTTAAACAGAGGAGAAAGGGCAATGTACAGTGACAGACTTTCATTTTCGATTCAATGACATAGAACGTGGAGATATCACTATGACGTATAGGAACATGGAGATATCAATGATATCTTCATGGTCATAGTGATATCTCCATGACCTGCCTCAGATGCTACGTTTTATCCATGAATTGATTCCCAAACATATGTTGTATAAATATATATATATACACAAAATCACACATGCCCACACAACGCAAAGCATCATGGGCTGCTTATGAAAATCACCACAGAATGTTATGCTGGTTCAACTTTAAGCAGAATTGCATGGTGCCAAAAGGCCTCTCACAAAGTTTGCCAAGGGTGCTAACAGGTGACATAGACACGTGTTTCATCCTACCAGGACTCATCAGTATGCCTTGTCTGTTTGACACCCCAGTGGAATGAACCAGCTACCCCAAGACAGTCTGTCTGGGTCATGTTGTGGTGAACCCATTAAAATAAAAAACTATTTAAAAGACAAAGAACCTCTGTGCGCAAACACTGAGGCAAGGGTTACCTCAAAGGGCATTTGGCTGGGAAGCCAAGTTTCAAGAAAATACAAAATCACAAATGCCCACACAATGCAAAGCATCATGGGCTGCATATGCTTTCCACTGGGGTGTCAAACAGATGAGGCATACTGATGAGTCCTGGTAGGATGAAACACGTGTCTATGTCATCTGTTAGCAAGAGTTACACTAGCTGCTGATAAGATAGTGTTGTGAATTTAAAATCCTTTTGCTGGCTTATAAGGCAATAAACGGACTGGGCCTCCTCCACATTTGAGATCCACAAAGCAACCTAGCAGATGGATTATTGGGCAACTGAGTTCTCTGCTTGGATACTGAGGGACTTTTCATAGTCCCATTAGCAAGACTGATATCTGCTGGGGACCTAGCATTTCCTGGGACTGCTTGGAGACTCTGGAATATAGTCTTGAAATCCATAAATTCTGTCTCTTCAGTTGAAAGATTTAAATAAAAATGAAGACCTGGCTTCTGAGACAGGTATTTTCTGGTGAAATACAGCTATTATATTTAGAATATTATGGTTATAATTTGAGCTAGATTTTATATTTTGTGTTCTTACAATTTTGATAAGATGTAGACTATGATCACCTGGCTCTTTTGTTACTCTGTACATTGCCCCTCTTGTTGTTATGTACCCTGTTTGAACCTGTATTTTTCATTGTACTCTCCCGGGTCATACCTGAAAATAGGCACATAACTTGTCTAGTGTACCTACCTGGTCAATAAAAGCTAAATAAATAAATAAAATTTGTTTACATTTGTAAAGCACTTGGAGCCCTGGAATGGTAATGTTTTATTTATTTAGTTGTTTAACCAGGTATAGCACACTAAGCTGAAAGCTTTTTAACAGCAGCGACCTGGGAGCACAAGAAGGTTAAGTGACTTGCTCAGGGTCACATAGTATGCAAGTGGAAGCTGTGGGATTCAAACCCAAGTCTGGTCTGCTGGATATGACCAGATTTGTAGCTCAGAGCCTTAGACCACTGCGCTATACTGCCTGCCTAATACATATATATACATAAACGTATACTCTCCTCATCCATTTCTGCCATCATAGTGGGTGCAATAAAAGGACCATGAAATATTATCTTTTTAGGCGTGCCTACTACCTGACTTAATTATTTTATTCATTGATTGACTGATCAATTTATTAACTTATTTTCAAAACTAGTTTCTAAATTAGTGGATAGCTGGGATGAGTTGCATTTAGAGAGAAATCATCATAGGTCTTATGGTATGTTTCATTGTAGCTATGTGTGTGCATATATATAATATATATATATATATCTATATCTATATCTATATATATATATATATATATATATATATATATATATATGATATATATATATATATATCAAAAACTTTGTTAATAGAATTTGAATGTAGATAAGGATCATTTGGCCCACATAGAAACGTTGAAACATAGAATTTGATGGCAGATAAGGACCGCTTGGCTCACCTAGTCTGCCCATTTTCCTACCTAACAGATAAGCTGCAGATCCTAGTTAACCAACAGCTTACTTCCTCCTACCCTCCACTAGGACTGCCTTATGTCTGTCCCATGCATTCTTGAATTCCCCCACTGTTCTTGACTCCATGGCCTCCTCAGGGAGGCTGTTTCATGCACCCAAAACCCTCTCTGTGAAAAAATACTTCCTCACATTACCTCTGAGCCGTCCTCCCTCTATCTTCAAATTGTGCCCCCTTGTTCTTGCACATCTCTTTTTCTGAAAGATGTCACCCTCTTGAACTTTGTTGATTCCCTGCAGGTACTTAAAAGTTTCTATCATGTCTCCTCTCTCCCTCCTTTCCTCAAGGGTATACATATTAAGCTCCTTTAGTCTTTCTTCATATGTCTTCTGGTGCAGACCCTGCACCATTTTGATTGCCCTCCTCTGGACAGCCTCAACTCTGTCTATGTCTTTGCGGAGATGAGGTCTCCAGAACTGTCTGTACACAGTACTCCAGATGGGGTCTCACCAACTGTCTGTACAGAGGGATAACAACTTCATGTTTTCTACTATTGATGCCTCTCCCTATGCATCCCAATATCCCCCCAGCCTTCCTTACTGCCTTCTCGCATTGCTTGCCCACCTTAAGGTCATCTGATATAATTATCCCCAGATCCCAATCCATTTTTACTGTTGTCAGTATCTCACCCCCCACTGTGTACTCATCCCCTGGGTTTTTGTTTCCCAAGTGCATTACCTTGCTCTTCTTTGCATTGAATCTGAGCGGCCATGCATTTGACCATTCCTCCAACCTTGCCAAGTCCCTTCTCATCCTTTCCACTCCATCTTGTGTATCAACCCTGTTGCAGATCTTTGTGTTGTCTATAAAGAGACATACTTTTCCTTCCAGTTCCTCTGCAATGTCACTTATGAAGACATTACAAAGGACCGGTCCCAGTACTGAACCCTGCAGTACCCTTCTAGTAACCCTCCTTTCTTCACTGTGGACTCCATTTACTACTACCCTTTGCGTCCTGTTATCTAGCCAATTTTTTATCCAGGCTACCACCTTGGGACCCACTCCAAAGCTGGCTAATTTGTGTATTAATCTTTTATGTGGGACTGTATCAAATGCCTTGCTAAAATCTAGGTAGACCATGTTCACAGCCCCTCCCTAGTCTACTACTCTGGTCACCCAGTCAAAGAAATCAATTAGATTTGTTTGACATGACCTTCCTGCTGTGAATCCATGCTGCGTTGGGTACTGTGCCCCACTGGCCTCTAGGTACTCAACAATTCTTTCCTTCAGAAGTGATTCCATCATTTTCCCTACCACTGAGGTCAAACTAACTGGTCTGTAGTTTCCTGCCTCTGTCCTGCTCCCACTTTTGTGAAGAGGAATCACATCCACCCTTCTCCAGTCCTCAAGTACCATCCCATCTTCCCATGATTTGTTAAAGAGAGTAGTCAGCAGTGTCACTAGTTCTACCTTAGTTCTTTTAGAATTCTTGGGTGAATCCCATCAGGCCCCATTGCTTGTCCACCTTCAATTTTATTAGTTCTTTCAGAACCCTTTCTTCTGTAAATGGACTGGTATCGACCCCCGTCTTCAGAGTGTTTCTCTTGTTTGGTTTAGGTACCGGCCCCTCCTCTTCCTTTGTGAATACTGAGCAGAAATATTCGTTCAGTATTCCTGCTTTTTCACTGTCACCCTCTACCCACATTACCTCTGCTTTATTAAGCCTCAGCATCCCTCCTTTGGTCTTTCTTCGCTCCCTAATGTACCTATAAAAGGTCTTGTTCCCCTTCTTAACAGAGTTGTCTATCCTTTCCTCAGTTTGGGCCTTTGCTATTCTGACTGCCTTCCCAGCCTCTTTCTGCTTTAACTGATAAAGTTCCTTCTGTGTTTCCTTATATTTCATGAATGCTACCCTTTTCTCCTTAACTTTCCCTACCACCACTTTTGAGAACCATAGCGTTTTTTTCCTTCGTTGTATTTTGTTGATTTGCTTTACACAAAGCCTTGTTGCCTCTGTGATAGCTGTTTTGATTACTCCCCATTGTTCCTCCACCCCTCCTTCTTGCCTGTTTCCTAGTGCTTTTCTGAGGCACTCTCTCATTTTCCCAAAGTCAGCCCTCCTAAAGTCCAATACTCTTGCTTTTATTTGGCTTGATTGTATGGTTGTGTTTATCGTGAACCACACTGTTTGGTGGTCGCTTGTTCCCAGATGGCTACCCAGTTCGAAATATGAGATTCTTTCTCCATCCCCATTTGAGAGTACCAGGTCTAAGATTGCATGCTCCAGAGTGGGTTCCAATACTAGCTGTCTGAGGCATGCCCCCTGTAGGGCATCAAGAATGACCCTGCTCTTGGATGTGCCTGCAGTAAAGGTGCTCCAGTTAACATCTGGCATATTCAGGTCCCCCATCAACAATATCTTTCCTTTTTCTGCCATTCTAAGCAAGTGTAATGCGGTAGGGGCTGCAGCCCATTGGCTCACGCTGTCAACCAATGGGCATGCAGCCCTACTAGTGTTAGTTGGTGGGCGGGGCGGCTGGTGGGTGGGGTGCTGCCGCAGCAGCTGACTGGGGGGAGGGGGCGGTGGGGCTCAGTGGACAGGTGGGGGGTATCACTAGACCACCAGGGATATTGGAGGTTTTACTTTTTACACATGCCTGCGATCGGGCAGTCAGCAGTCCACTGGACCACCAGGGATATTGGATCTGTTCCTTTCTTTTGTACACATGCCCGTGATCAGGCACATAGCGGTCCACTGGACCACCAAGGATATAGGAAGGTTTTCTATTTTTACACAGATGCCCGCGATCGGGCTGCAGGGGGCATTGGTCCCCAATGGCTGCTGCCTGGCAGGGCACCAGGTGCAAGTCATCGGGGATTGGCGCACCCTGCATGCAAATGGGGCCATAATGACATGCAAATGGCCCCTATGTGTGCCTTGCATAAATTATGGCCCCATTTGCATGTCAACTTTTGAATATCGCTGGTGCTGTGAATGGCACAATGGCACTTGCGCTAGAGCATCTCCATGCTCCACGCTGGCCACTTGCGCTGGTGCAGTGCTACTGTGCCATGCACACTGGGGGTGGCCAGGGTGCGATATTCAAAGCTGCTGAGCCATGGTGCAGCTCCATTGAATATCGCCCAGACCACACCCCTGCGCAGCCAAGTTGAGCTGCGCCCAAGCTTGCGCCACAGCCTGGCGCAGTTTGAATATCCAGCCCAACATTCACAGACTTATAATAATATCAAAAGTGCAAAAAACAGGCACTACAATATGATACAAATATTCAAGTCTCCATTTACATTTTCTTAAAACAAAATTATGAAACCTTAATGTTTTATTACCAGTCTTTTTGTATAAATCTGATGATTCCCATATTACATCATTCTGAAAAAGCTTTATACACATAGCATATGTCTCCTGTAAGCCTTCTGTAAGCTAGGGAGTGTAAACCCATGTATTTCATCATGTCCTCATATTTCATTTCTCTTTGCATGTAAACCCTTTTTGTTAACGTTCTCTGGACTCTTTCCAGGAGTTTGCTGCTACTTATATATGTATAGCTATATCTGTCATTCTGTTTTCTGTTGGATTTGTGCCAGTACAGCCTTACCAATTCATGTTGGGAAAATTGAAATCACCCATCATGATACAGTTCCCTTCAATGTCAATGTTTTCTTTCATATCCAGGAAGCATATATCTTCCCTTATATTAAGATTATGTTTTCAATATCAAAGTCCCATTGTCAACTTCTTAATTTTAGTTTGTAGCTTAACCCAGACATGTTCCATTTCTGATGCCATAAGGCCATCTAGGTCTAATTCCTATGCCTTTAGGGTTGTTGCTATGTAAAGGACAAATCCCCCACCTCTTTTATCAGATCTTTCTTTATGGAACAGATCATAATCCGGTATATTCTCCATCCATTCCCCTTTTTTAAGCCAGGTTTCAGTTATATCAAATACACCAATTTTTTCTGTAACTAGTGTGTATTTTAGTTCATCCATTTTGTTTCTAAGTCTTCTGGCATTTAATAATAATGACATAATTTTACAGTTATTATGTTGGATGTTACATGTTTTTTTATTTATTATATTTTTGTAATTAATTGTATTCACTTTGCCTGCCCTACCACTTCCACAAGTTTAAATGTGTGGCTTCCATAAGTGATTTAATTAAGTTACCCAACAAATGGAGACCATCTTTGCTATATGTGTTTTTTTCTTATGGAAGTAGTGCCATGAGTCAGTAAAATGTAGTCCTTCCTTTTTGCAGTTATTTTTCAAATTAGCATTTATTTTTTGTATGGTATTATTTTTTTCTTGGTTTGTTTTTGGTATTGGTGATAGGCTAAATATAAACACTTCAGCTCCCCTTTGTTTCAGATCATTTGCCATATTGGATAATTCTAAGCAAATATCTTTTTTGTGACTGTAGCAAACATCATTAATCCTAGCATGGATAGTAACAATAGGGTAATGACTGGCATTTTCGTAATGTTAGGAACAACTTTATTAATGTCTGTTTCCTTGACACCCAGAAAACAAGAAAGCATTCTATTGTGTTTGTCAGGGTTGCAAATAGTTGTGTCACATTTTCTGATTATAGAGTGCCAAAAAATGATCACCTCCTTTTGCTCTGTGTTTGAATTACTGACACCTGAAACATCTGAGTTTGTGTCCCATAGGGCGCTATATCAAGTTTGTGTTTGTATATCTGTATTTGACATGGTTCTTCTTCCTTTTCTATTTCCCTGGCTGCACTTTACAGTGCTCCAATCATCATCTGCATTCGTAGTTTCCTTACTCTTTTTGCAGCAGCTTGTATACACAGTTTGTGAATCATCTTCCAGTAAGTCTGTATCTCTAGTCCTTTTTTCCCCCGTGACTGACGTCATCATATATTGTCTTGTGCAGCTAACTGGGATGTACTTGCTTGCTCAAGATTTAGCACCTCGCGTAGGTTTCTCAAATAGTTCATAGCATTATTTAATTTGTATTTATCTGTATGATACAGTATACATCTATTACATTCTAGTAGCCCTCAGACTGGAGCCGATTTTTTGGCATGCATCCCACATTTACTGCATTGTATTAGTGAGCCATCTTGACACATCTGTTTTAACATCATGCTGATTGTGTCCATTTTTATTCACTGTAGTGTAACTTCTAGGTCCTGTCACACAGTTATATTTAAAAAATTTTATTGTAGCCACTCACCTAACTGCAGACCTCCTAACTTCCAGCCCCACTGGACAGGCCAGACACTTGCTGTAGTGACCTGGAACGCATACTGAGGTCATGGCACTCCTTACACCAGTACAGTACTTAAGAATTATTTATAGCCACTTCCCAGTAAGTCCTTTTTGTCTGTTTGACACCCAAAAGCTACTCTTAGCCCTGAGGAAACATAATACTACCGTTCTGTTTATCTGTAGTCACAGTGACTTCACTATGAACTACAAACCCCAACCTTCCTGCCTAGTCTAATGTTGGGTCATACACAGGCTCCCAAAGTATACTGTGCAATTTAAAATAAAGCAATTTATCAGGCTGATGTACAATGAAAAAAGCTGGTGCCTGTCTCATGACACAAAGTCATCTCACAGGTCAACATAAAATCTCTAGCGTTAACCCGCTCACCCCTTTTATCCGGATACCCTTCCTGGTGCCTATACAGTAACTCTATGCAGTTTCTTATTCTCAAGTTCCAAATAAAATAAATTACTGTACATGCTACTTAAAACTTGGCATTGTGGAAATAACTGGACAACAGGACCATCTGGAGAACAGCAGTGGATTCTGGGTGGGGATGATCCTTGGAAATTACCTCTGGTTGCTGAAAAACAGTTGCTAGACTTCCTGAAGACAGGCTTAAAAGAACATGGCTGGATAGTACCATAAAACAGCAGTCTTAAGTAATGTTTTCCCTGTGCCCACTTACTGCCCTACTGTCCCTAACATTAGAATTCAGGTGATCCCCTTTGACATGGTATAGTTGTTGAGAGCTAGTCCCCCAGGCATTATACTGTTGTAGACCTTTATAGACTGAACTCCCTCTGGTCTGGTCTGCTCCACTCAGATCTGCCTCCCTGCTTGATCTCTCTGAAAACAAGCTGTGCAGCATTTTTTATATTCCCTGAGAATTCCACAAAAATTGATCTTTTACTCAGAGTGAACAGATTCCAGTTTCATATCCTCAGCACTAATCAGCTACTTTTCTCTGTTGGAACCCTGCAACAGCATGCACAACATTGGAATGCTTAGCTTTGAAATTCCAATCATTTGCAAGATTATGAACCCTTTTTACACCACAAAAATGAATTCAAATTTGGACATCTTTTACACAACACAATAACATTTCATTTGGATTATTTCAGAGTATTTTCCCATCACCACCACTAAAAAGGTGACACTTCAGTCTTTCTGCTGATTTCTTTTCTGTAAATAATGTACCAAGGGAACCTTAGTCACCATAGGCAGAAGTTCCCCTCATATAAAAATGCCATTTCTGCTTACAACACTATATCACATTCTGGAGGAGAAAATTCTAGCATTTTAGCTCTATTCTACTTTAAATAAGCTTTGTTTATCAGTCTGTGGCTTAAACTATGTAAGTGATAATTATTTAGCTCCACTCTCCTCCCAAGGGCTGTCACACATGTTTCTATTATACCTCCTGCCTGAGAGTGGACTCCTTTCATTAGGTTCCTCTCAGTTTGTTTCCTCTGTTGCACAGCAGGGTTCTTGGACATACTGTACTGCTTCTCTCAAGACCACCTCTCATTCATGGGTTTGTGACCCTTGTTGCTGGCCTCTTAAATGCCTGCAAATATCCCTCCTAGGTAGAGCACAATTTACTCTATACTCATTCCAAGGCTGGTGCACTTAAATCAAATATTGATTGAGTTCTAATGATTAATAAAAAGTGTGTGCAAATCTGCAGTTTAAAATCTTCCCTTTAAAGAGCTGTGTTTTTAATTCTGCTTGTCTCTGGCATAAATTAACTAAATATCCTGAGTCCTTTTACTGTTATCTAGCCCACTGCAGCAATATTGTATTAAATATGTGCTATTTGGGCATTCTTTGTCGTGCTGCCTGAATATGACATGTTTACATTCAAGTGGGAGCCCATCCCCATTTCAACTGTGTGCCCCTTCTATTTTTAATATTTATTTGGAGCCCAGTCTCTATAACGTCAATCAATCAATCAATCAATCAATCAATATCTTTATTTATCCAGGTGGGCACCATTGAGCAAGCTCATTTACAAGGTGGACCTGTGGTCCTACAGTAATAATACAGAAAGACAAGTTACAATAGTACAAACAGTAAAAATAGCTGCTATTATAGTAGAAATGCACATTTACAGGTAATATACATTGAACATAGAACTACAATGTGTCGTGGATAATGAACTTGTCCTGGATCCAAGCCCAAAAACTGTGCATTTTGTAGTGGAAAACGTTAGGGAGAGAGTAGGCATACCAGATAGAAGATATCAAGCGCATACTGTAGAGAGAGGTGGGGAATAGGGGCGCAAGTGAAGAGGACCCAATTGTTAGAGCAGAGTGAGGGATTGGGAGGGCAGAATACCGTACGAAAGGCAACAAATTGATTTTTGCCCCAAAATGCGGCGACACATGGAGGAGAAAAGCTGCCATTGTACTAAGTGCAAGAGGAGTAATATAGTAGCAGGGGCATAACTGGGAGGGTCCTGGAGGTTGGGGCAGAGGGACATGTTGGATGGATGAGGGACTGAATATTTTTTTGGGTGAAAGAAGATAATTATCCCCAAGTGTGGTAGCATGTGCTAGAATCAGGCTGCAGCTGTTCAGAGCATCAAAGAATAAGATATGTGAGTTCGACAATAAATCCTGTGGATCTGTTGGTGGGCATGCTAGAGGCAGAGGCACACATTTCAGCTAGGGGGCTGCCATTTGTGGGCCGACGTTTGAGGGAGGGAGGTTAGTTAATGTCTAGAAAAGCAGTTGCAAATTTCCGTAATGCCATCACGGTAAAGCCTTTTGAACAAAAGGGTACTTACTGGGGTTTTCAGCTTAAGTATTTTTTTTGGTTTTATTCCATATTGATGGGAGTGAGAATCCAAAGGCGGCTCTCCTGACTCGTGTGAGTGCCCTGCGTATATTTAGCAGGAGTTGTGATCAGCTTCTAAGGGAATGATTCCTGGGCACAATCGGAGACAGACAGTCGACGATGTATTGAGGGAGTTTGCTACTGAGGGCTCTAAGTGTCCAGAGTGCTGCATTAAAGTTGTACCTATAGTGAAGTGAGGTCCAGCCCATGGCGGCATATAGTGCACAATGATGGGTAGAGAAGGGGAGGTCAGTGATGAAGTGTATAGCTCTGTGATAGAGCGTATCCAATTTTCCAAGATAGGAAGCCGCATAGCTACTGTATATGAAGTCTGTGTAGTCAATTAAGGACATGAACGTGGCTTGGACTAGTCATTTCTTTGCATCTGCAGTAAGAAGTCTTCTTATCCTGTAAAAAAGGCCAAGTCTTTGCCTTAATTTTTTCAGCAAGTCTTCCAGGTGGTCAGTGAAGGAGAGTTTACAGTCGATCCAGACCCAAAGATATCTGAATTTCGGAATGTACTCTAAGGACTCTGCCAGCATTGTGGTTATTGGGGGAAGGAAGTCAGTAGCGCTTGTGTAGTTTGTGGGGGAAAATAAAATGGCTTTAGTTTTCTTAGCATTTAATAGCAGTTTTTTATTGATTAGTTGGAGTTACAGGACATTGAAATCTTTTTGTAGGTCAGTACAAGCTTCTTTTGGTGTGGGATGACTCAGGTACAGCGCTGTGTCATCCGCAAATAAGTGAATACTTGCATCCTTGATTCCCTCATCAATTGTTAATATACACTGTGAAGAGGAGGGGATCTAATATGGATCCTTCAGGGACACCTCTTTGTAAGAGTTTTAGGGCAGATAGTTTGCCTTCCGCTTTCACCTGCTGGTATTTGTCTGTCAGATATTCAGAGAACCAGTTTAGAGAAGTAGCATCCAGTGCTAGTGTTTTTAGCTAGTTGAGGAGCAGGTCATGGTCGACTGTGTTGAATGCTTTGCCGAGGTCAAGACGCACAGCACATACTGGCTTTTTATGCTCCAACTCCAGTTGCCAGTTGTTGGTTACTTTAGCTAACGCCGAGACTGTACTGTGGTTGGCTCTGAATCCATATTGAAGGGGGTTTAGTAATTTTTCTCTTCGATGAAGGATCTTAGTTGGCCATTTACTATTTTTTCCAGTAGCTTCAAGAGTGTGGGTAGGAGAGAAGTTGGCCTATAATTATTAAGGTCACAAGGGTCTCCAGATTTAAATAGCGGGATAACATGTGCGATCTTCCATATTTGAGGGAGGGTGCCTTGTGTTAGGGACAGGTTGAATAAATGAGTAATAGGCACTGCCAATACATGGCATGCTATCTTTAGGAAGTATGGTTCAAGTGCATCTGCGCAGCACTTTTCTTAGTATCCAGGTGGAGAATCAAGTCTTCCACTTCCTTGAGGGAAACCGATTAGAATGAGAAATGTTGACTAATGGAGCCAACATTTGGTGGGGTCATGCCAAGTTGGGTGCACAGGCTACATGCAGGCGAGTTATCGACGGCTAAGCCTGCTGTGGAGAAGTGCATGTTGAATGCCTGCAGTATCTCTTTTTTTGTCATTGATTACTGTATTGTCAGAGGTAATTTTTGTAGGAAGCATATTTTGTGACGTGGCTCCCACCAGTTTTTTGATTGTGGCCCAGAATTTGGAGGGACAATTGGCTGCAGTATCTGGTTCTGCTTGGTAATAGCAGGCTTTAGCTTCCCTAATCAGTTTGGTGCCGTGATTTCTGGCTGTTCTAAAGAGGCACCAATCTTCCTCTTTTGGGAATTTGCAAGCAGTTTTCCAGAGTTTATCCCTGGACAGTAGTGCAGCCTTGAGATCTTGAGTGAACCAATGGCATTTCCTAGCCTTTATGCGTATTTTTGACAGAGGTGCATGTAGATTCATGGAGTAGGTAATGATTTCATGTAGTATAGAATATGCAGTTTCCACTGTTTTAGCAAGGTAAAAACTCTGCCACAAGGGGGAGTTTTTTAGGTCAAGTAGGTATGCCTTTGGGTCGAATGACCTGGTTGACCTTTTGGTGGAGAATTTGGCCATAGTTGGCACTTTGTTGGCTGCCCAAACTCCAGCTATTAGGTAATGGTCACTAATATCCACGTCAAAGGTTCCAACGTGGGAGAAGGAATGGGGTTTATTCACAAGCAGGACATCCAGAAAGGTACTTTTAGCTGTATTCCTTTTGCTTATATGGGTGGGCTCTTCATTGAGTAGGGTGAAACCAAGGGAGTCGCAGAAAGATTTAAGCGGGTGACAGGCTTCCGAAATCCAATCATAGTTTAGATCCCTGAGGATAATTATTTCCAGGGGGCTAGTGTCCAAGATAGTTGTAAGATAGGACAAGGCCTGAGTACCAACAGATGGTGGTCTATAGCATCATATGACTCGAGGTGTTAACAATGGGGATAGGTCGATTTTTATGTACTGGCACTCAAATCCTGATACCATTGAGTTAGAATTAAGTGTTGATGTCACAAATCTATCTTTGATGTAGATGGTGACCCCACCTCCTCTGAATTCCCTATCACATCTAAAGATCTGGTAGTTAGGTATATTAATCATGCTATTTGGCGTTGAGGGCTGTAGCCAGGATTCTGAGATAACAAGCACATCTGGCATTGTATGGGTGGTCCAAGCTTGGATAAGGGTGAATTTTTTCAGCAGGCTGTCCATGTTAATGTACATAAAACTAATACCTCTAAGAGACAGTGACTCAGAAGGGGAGGTAAGCTTATTTATGGGCCCTGGATTAAGCTCGACATTGCCAGAGCAGAGTAAGAGGAGTAGTAGCAATGTTTTCAGGGATTCAAGTGAAAGGCAATGAGCTCGAGGCTTTTTCCAGTTTGGCATGGAGGAGGAACCAGGGTGCCAAGCTTTGTTTTTTAATTTATGCAAGCCTAAGGACACTGAGGTTAATACTCTGGCTGTGTAACGCCAGTGGGAGTAACTCAAATTAATTAGAGACAAGGAAGATGGCGTAGACAAACTTGTAATAGTTGCTCTTCGAGGAAGGTAGTCCACGTGGATCAGTTGGCAAGGAGCCTTGGCATAACATGTGATGTGTAGAGTCAGATTGGGTGAGCAGTCTTCAGGATGAGGATGTGGTGTACCCCCAGTCTCAAATTTTTTGGATAATAAGCCAGTAAGGGGTATGATATACAGTGCAGTCAGGAGGAGGAATTGCCACAAGGCTGCCATAATTGCAGTTGTTGGGTAAATGAGGGAATTTTGATAACAAAGGTAGCTCGCTGGCTGCTGGTTGCAGGATTCCCCTGGCAGAACCCTGGCAGTAACAAATTGTTTTAGTAAGAAAGAGAAGGCAGGAGATTCATCAGAGATGAGAGTGGGTGGTGCTAATGGGTCTATATAATAGCACACAGTAGTGGGGATGAGCAGGTGAGTGAAAAATTGTGGCTTTGCCATACTTCTCAAGTGGTAGAGTCCAATGAGGATGTCTCGGGTGGTGGCTTCAGAAGCGCCAACAACCCAGTGTCTGCGGTCCATGGGTGTATGAGCTGGGATCCAAAGTGGGTTCTCAGCTAGAGAAAGGAGAGAGGAGCTCAAATTAATAGTGGAGAAACACAAAGGATAGCAGTGTAAGAGAAAACAGCTCAATTAGCAACTGAAAAGCCAGCAATTTCCTTGGCACCTTGCAGTCTGGACAGAGCTACAAAGTCACGAAGGGGCTGTAACACTTGGTTGCTGGCAACATTTTTAGACAATAAACACAGTTTTTTGGCAAATCAGTCACAGTTCAGTAATTTGTAGTACAATTTTCAAGTAAAACAGTGCCTTAGCAAGACAGGATATGCTAGTCAGCAAGACAGGATATGCTAGTCAGCAATAAGCAAACCTAAAGTACCAAAATGGTATGCCTCAGCAAGACAGAATGAGATAAAGCTGCTAGAAGGCTTAGTTGCAAAAAGGGGGATGGGAGGAATTGCAGTTGTTGACAGTAAGTAACCAATAAATTGAAACATCAGATAGGAGTGGGCGGAGACTGTGTGCATTGCATGTTCCTGGTGCCTGCTGCTTACTGGCTAAGTGAATTACTTTTCTTAAATCAGAAAACACCCCCTTAGTGCTATAGAGGGTATGCCTGCTTTCGAGTCTTTACACATTGCTCAGACATGTTGTAGCCTGCACTTGCAACAGCGCTACTAGTTTGCACCTCCTCAGCTCTATAGCACTGACTCACCAGAACCACTCTACAGCCCCAGTTTCCCTTATTGTCCTCAGGCACACTCTGTGCCACTTATAGCTGCCACTGTGCAATAAATAAATTGATATTAAGCAGCTAGCTCTCTTCCTCTCACTCTGGCACAATTTATTTATAAATTTAAGAAAATTAAACTGATCAGCTACATTTGCAGCACTAGGCTCCCCATTTTCTTTACCACTGGACCACCAGGGCTACAATCACATTAGCCTGGGCAATCACATTTATAAGCTCTTGGCTATAATAAGTGCTGAATCCAATTTATTTTAAACTGGGTGACAGGCACCTTACTGTATTAAACTATTGTTTTACACATGTGCATATATGGCAGTATAGGCAATTGCTCCCTAATTTTAGTTTGCACCTCTAGCATATAATAATATGCTTATGACCAGGTCTTAAGTTAACTCTATTCTGGGAGTATTTGACTCCCATAAATAAGGCAAAAACTTCCAAAATAAAGGGTGAAGAAGTCATTGACTTCCAAATATAAAAAACTAAACTGGATGCCTTTTAAAACTGAAGGCAGAGAAGCTAAGACATGATAGTTTTTTTTTTCTAAAAGAAATTGTATTTTACCATTCATTTGTGTATTAACATCCCTAAATGTATCATTCCAAAATATTGGCTCTCAAACTGTGGGATCTGGGAAATATTTTGACTTCCAAAAATTGGGATGAGTTCCAGATTTTGACTCATGGAAGTATTTAACTTCCACTAAAAATAAACTGACCCCTGCTTATGACCTTCCTTTTATTTACTACAGTTTTGACCTCCTGTGTAGAAAGATTCCCTCTACTTGCTAGATGTCCCAAAAGGCTAGTCACAACTCTAAGGTAGGTTTTATTCTTTCTTTTGGAATAGGCATTCCACAACTTTTTCAAAATGTTCTGGCCAAGAGAAGAGGGTCTTACCACTTAGTCATGTTGACAATTTCTACAGCAATTATAATACTGTACCTGACATTTTGTACAACTTCTCTGTGAATGCATATACAGGAAGACAACTCCATTTTCTGCAGGTAGCACTTTACAGTTATAAAGCAGTGTTAGACAATCAGTAAAGTAACACACTATAATAGATGGTTAGGCTGTTTTACCCATAAGAAAAGTTCAGACCTACCACTACACAACTGAAAACAATTGAACATGTTGATATCAGTTATAAAAATCCTAATAAATGGGTCCACTTAAAGATGTATAACTTAAAATTTACATTGGCTTCAAGGTTTATAACGTTTAATTACACCAAGTTAAAGATGTGAATTACCCTGCCAAAACTCACTGTTTGACTTTTGCAGCTCACTTGAACTCCCAGTAGTTATGGATGCAGCAAATTTAAATTTCACCAGCAAAGTACCGGCGAAGTGGCCAAATTCGCCTAGCAGAGCAATTCGCAAAATATTTCCTCATTAGGCAGAATTTCGCCTAGGTGAAATTTCACCTTCCATGGGTGAAATTTCACCTTCTGCAGGAGAAATTCCAGGTTCCATGAGCAAAAGTCTGCCTTCCATGGGAGAAATTTCACCACGGAAGGAGAAATTTTGTCATTCCACAGGGTGTAATTTCACCACTCCGCCAGGTGAAATTTCACATTTTGCTCCACAAAGTGGATGGAATTTCATAGATTACTCTGCAAAGTGAAATTCGCTAACTTCGCTCACCACTACCAGTAGTACAATTCATCCAGCTAAGAAAAGAGGAAAATGATACTTTAGGATTCTGATAAAAATAAAATCCTTCATCTTAGTTGGGATATCATAGAATAAAAGCATGACAGCATGTGTTAAAATAGTTCAAATGTCAGTCCTCTCCATGAATACTGTATACAGAATCTCATAGTGAAGTTTACCCATCTTGCTTTCACAGCACTTGATTTTAAAAACAAAAATACACAATTAATACCAATTAAGGAAGTAGGTAAAATTATTATTCCAAAATGTATGCGGCATCAAACTGTTCTGAGCTTTAAATCAATTACTCTGTTGTAAAACACCATTAAATCTAAAATAAAATAAAACAATTCTCTAATTCAATTCTCAAAAAAAAATTGTAAAGCAAAAAACAAGCCTCTAACCTGCACAATATCACTTTAGAGATTAGAATTTCACAAGATCTGTGGGACAGCAAATAATTTACACACACCAATCATATTTGTCACATTGGTTAACTCCACCATCCCTCATCAGGCACATCAGTTGCATATTAAATTACTTGCCAGCTCAAAGTTGACAAGCATTGTGAACCTAATCATTGTGAGGTTAGGGTGGTTTCTGATTGGATGATGTATCAGGCACTAATCTTCAAAAATTACCTGTTATACAGTAGTTAAAATACCACAGGATATGTTAGTTTCATTTTTCTTACCTTTTAAAAAATGTCTTTTTTAACACAGTTAAAGTAGCAGCAGATAACTCTATAAGTTATGTCCAAAAATCTCATAAAATCTCTAACAAGAGCTTCACAGAATTTCCTGCAGCACAGTCCCAATGATTTGTTTAGGACTGCAGTGGGTGGAGCCATGCAGACCTATTGCTTTCAAAAAAAGACTGCATTCCTTGCATTCTTTGTGACCAGACAACCTGATGAAGTGTCACTACAGTCACCTCTGCATCTGTGGAGCACTCTTATTGCACTGCACTATAAAAAAAATGGTCTGTCCTGATCTGGACACTGTGGGATTGGGCAATCCCAGTGTCACTGTTATGTTTCTGGGGGGGGGGTGCTGAGAGAGAGCATTGGGTGGTGGGCATATTCCTAATTTTATAGAAAAAAAACTTCAGTCACAGTGGAACATGAAACACTCCGCTGTGCCCAACATGGCTGTTGCACGTCCCTGTGCAACCACCAGTATTCACATATGTGCAGTACATTGTGGTGGCCATGCTGGGCATGAGACATTGTGCCATGCCTGCTGATTTTATTTTTAATTTTAAATTTTAGGTATTCCCCTACCCAACCCTCGATCTCAGCATCCAGCACCTCACCCCCTCGAGAAACATAAAAGTGACATTGGGGGGTGACCAATCTCCCAGTGGCAAAATCCTTGGTATGTGACACTGATGCAGTAAGTTCCCAGTCCCCCATTGTTGAAATCCATGATCTTTTTTGTTTTGTTTTGTTCCCCCCACCAGACCCTCCTTTTAGCACCCCACCAGAAACATAAGAGTGATATGGGGAGGTGCCCAATCCCCCAGTGCAAAAAACCTTGGTGTGTAACACTGGTGGGTGCCCAGTCCCCCAGTGCCTAAATCCTCTGTCTATTTGTTTTGTACCTGTAACAAGGAAACTGTCCATTGATGTCTTTTACGCCCCAAATTCCCCCCCACCTGACCCTCCCACTCCCCCCCAGGCCCTTACTTACCGATTGGAGGTCCCAACATCATAATCCTCTCTGGACCACAGACATGTCTTCACTCTTCAAAGCTGGACCGGGAACTGAGGAAATCAGGTATGCGCTTCAGTGTATTTCAATGGAGTTTTGAACTTAGCTGCATAACTTGGGCATTTTTGCATATTTGTTGCCCAAATTTTGAACATGTCTTTTTTGGGAAATCACCTCATGAACAATGTAAGTGGTATTAGGTACTGTAGATCTGTTCTGAAAGGTGACCTTTTATGCAGGAGTTGAACATTTCTCCACCATTATTCATGAGGTGGGGTTGTAAGATGGCATTGTTAAAAAGTTGGTGTAAAAATAATCAAAATCAACAAAATATGAGCCTACAGTGAATTTTATGAATGCAGGCTTGTACCTTTGGTAATTTTCAATTTTTATACCCCAGATTTACAACATAGCCATATCTTTACAGCACCTCATGAATGTGAGAGATAGGGGATATGATCAAGACATTCAGATATCTAAAAGGTATAAACAGGACACACAGCGGGGAGCCTATTTCAAATAAAAGGATGTTCATCAACTAGGGGACACAGTATGAAGTTGGAGGGTGAACACTTTGAGGGCAAGGTGAGGAAGTGCTAGTTTACAGAGAGGGTGGTAAATGGTTTGAATGACCTGCTGGAGGTAGTTGTGGCAGAAACGGTCTCAGATTTCAAGCATACATGGGACAGGCACATGGGAATCCTGGGAGGGAAGAGGAAATGGGTGAGGTCTGAGGAGGAGCTCAGTAGAGGAGGTGAGATGACACTGGGCAGACTAGGTGGGCCATATAGGTCCTTATCTACAGACACTATTATGTATGTATGCGTGTGTGTGTGTGTGTATGTATGTATGTATGTATGTATGTATGTATATGTGTGAGTGTATATATATATATACAGTATATAAATATATATATATATATATATATATATATATATTTAGAGAGAGAGAGCAACCTAGAGTAGAATAAACAGTATATGTCATTGAAACATGGTTATATATTAATTTATTTTTTATAGTTTTTTATTTACAAATTCAGGACTGCATGAAGGTGGTAAAGGACAGCATCTTTCAATTTTGAGCTCTCTATCCAACCTACACATTGGTAGCAACTACCTATGTGTGCATATTTTAGAGACAACAGAAACTGGAACTAGTGCAAAAACATTGTGTACATTTTGGAGAGAGAATTGGGCAGCAAAAATGTATAAGAAAATTATTTTATCAAATGGAGTTCATTTGGCTGTCAGTGTATGACTTTTGCCATTTAAACACATCCAGTATATACAGTATATTTATTCTCATCGGACCATTTAACCACTAAGTATTGTGTTAGTACTGTAAACATAGAAAGAACTATTTATCTCACCTTATCCACATGAATATTAACATCTAAGACTCATATTTTCCCATACCAGTTTTTAAAACTGTGTTTTGTAAACATGTGATATTGTCTACTTAGAAAACTCGCAAGTTAAAGGAACTTTCTAAGATTCATATATGGACCTTATAATCAATTACCTTATGTCGGTGCTAGGCTTTTGGTGGCAAAATTATAATTTTATTTAATGAACTGTGTGAGACAGAAGGGACTGTTACTGCAGCAAAACCCATGACCAGCTGACACCTTCCACTTCTTTGGTCTGCCGGCCCTACCTCCCCACTCAGATGTTTTGTGAGTTCTCTGCAGGGAGAGAGCAGGGGCACACCCCATAGAAGGATTTCAGTACCTTTTCCTCTCTGTGTGTTAGCAATCTTGGAGAAAAATGAAAGCCACCACTCAACTAATATGACCCCCTTGAGATGAGCAGTAGCTTTCATTTTCTTCCAAGGTTGCTTACACACACAGAACAATGTACTGAATTCCTTCCCCCTAGACTTTTATTGGGTGTATCTCCATGGCCTTCCTGCTTTGAGGTCACATGGAAACATTGACTGTGATGGCAGATAAGGACTGATTGGCTGCTCAGTCTGCCCATCTCCCAACCCATTGGATAAGCTGCAGAACCTAGTTAACAAAACAACCTACTTTTTCCTACCTCCCCACCAGAATTGCCTTATGTCTGTCCCATGCATTCTTGAATTCCCCCACTGTTTTTGAGTCCACTACCTCCTCAGGAAGGCTGTTCCATGTATCCACAACCCTCTCCATGAAAAAAATACTTCCTCACATTACCTTTGAGCTGTCCCCCCTCTAGCTTCAGATTGTGCCACCTTGTTCTTACACATCTCTTTTTCTGAAAGATGCTACCCTCTTGGACTCTATTGATTCTCTTGAGGTTCTTGAAAGTTTCTATTATGTCCACACTCTCCCTCCTTTCCTCGAGGCTAAACATATTAAGCTTCTTTAGTCTCTCTTCGTATGGCTTCTGGTGCCAACCCTGCACTATTTACAGTCACAAAATGTCTAAGAGTGGGGGCAGGACTGACAGACTGCAAAGTGGAAGGGAACAGTTGTTCTGCTGCAGTTATGATCCCTTCCCTCCCACACAGAACATGAATAAAATTATAATTTGGCAACTAAAACCTAGCACTGCAATGAGGTAAAGGGCTATAAAACCCCAAAACAAACAAAAAGATCTTAGAAATTTACTTTAAATACATTACTGTAATTGGTTGTTGACATGCGCATGCTGATTGAACAGTGACATTTCGATAGCTAACAGCATTGCAGCAGCAATTCTATGTTGCCACTGTAATGTACTCAGTGGACCCTGGCACTGCTTTCTCCAGGTCTTGCACCCCTGCCTGAATCAACTTCTACTAGGAGTTGATAAATTTAAGATACGGGGGGGGGGTGCAGGGGCAGAGTCCTTCACATGTGTGGTTGGGGGGGGCAAAGCACCCCCTCAAAGAAAAACAAAGTTTTCACTGGATGTCTTTATGCCGACTGCAATCGTGGTTGATATAACATCATCGCTGTCATGCTGTTCGACAAAATTGATGTTGAACTGGCGTCATAGATCTATTTACATGTAATGGCAATAAATTAATATTCTTTCTTCTCATGATACCTTTATTGTGCATATAAATAAATTTAAAATGATCAAACACTGTTCATATTCTGTGTCAGATAAATGCAAGCGTCTGTAGCAATATGAGTCATGTTAATATCTGTGTAATTGAATGCAAATAGAATTTTTTGGAATTTTGAATATGTGTTACCAGTTCGTGCTTCAGTGATTGGGGATGGAACGGAGAAAGTGAACAGTATAGTAGAAGAATATTGCACTTACGGTGGTTGTAAGGCCACCTGTCTGTGTCACCAAACCTTATCACACACCTATGCATGCATGTACAGTACCAGTACTTCACACCATCTGACTGATGCTGAAACAGCAGTATGGAGAGAGGAGAGAGAGATGCTTTTATTTCTTGAAAGTTCATTAACATGTCACTTTTCAACCCTTTTAGTGATACTTCTGTTCTGTCTGTGGAGTCAGATTGAACATTAGTTCCATTTTCATTGCCAGCATTGTCGGAACTGTTATTCCCTCTTCAGCCATTTTGTTTTCATTTTTTAGCAGGGTTTGCTGTATATCCTCATTTAATTCCATGTTTACCTCCTCTTACCCTTCCCCTATGTAAATGACCAACAGCCAGAATTCCTCACCACAACTGTGCACACCCAGGAAAGACCTTTAAGGAAGCTCCCATATACTTGGTTTGTAATATGGTAGGGCACCAGAGGGAAGAAGAAGATTGCTCTGTGGCTGGCTGGTATGAAGTGAGGTGATTTGCTTGGGTTTCATCATTACCGTGTTATTTTATTTTGCCAGAATACACATTTCCTCCCACAGAGCCTGCCATTTTATAAAAAAAAGAATTGTTTTATGAATTGATGTTTTTTTTTTTTTAATTGCTATTTTATGATAATGTTGTTGGGTATTTCAAAGTCTTTGGCTATTTTGCTACCTTTTGTTATTTAACATTGTGCTGTATTATTTATTCCTTATTTTCATATCATTGTGTCTTCCCCATAATCTGCTCCTTGTGTAACCTTCTGGATCATACCTAGAAATGTGCATGTGGCTGTTAAGTGTGCTTACCTGGTCAATAAAAACAAAATAAATAAATAAAGCCTATTCCTGTTTTTGTGGCTAACTATCTGTGTTCATTGTATGTGTTAATACATCCCTCGGAGTCACTCATTGCAGAAAACGAGTGGTTTCACGTGCCTTTAGCTGAGCGAGAGCAGTGAAGCAAAGCTGAGCTGTTCTGGCTCAAGCTGATGGCAAACAAAACCACTCATTTTCAGCAATGAGTGGCGAATGGGGACATATTAATATATTATTGATCAAGAGTGATCAATAATATATTGAGAAAAAAAAAACTTCCCAGAATGTGTCCATTTCCAGGGCATCTGCGTGTGAGATGCTCTTCACAGAATAAGAGTGCCTCATGTGCAGGGGAAAGGAGCACTCTGATTGGCTGGGAACACTCCCTCGATCTATGAAATTATTACTTTTGCTTTGTTTATTGCTTGGGAGTATACACTGAGTTCTGTATAAAGTACAAGAGAATTGTGTTAGCAGTTCCTGGTGGACAGCACCCTAGCACCCTGTGTTTTGAAAGGACCCTAGTAGGTGGAAGCACAGTGCCACACCAATATAAAAGACCATCTCTAGACCCAGGGTCATTTGACCTAAGGCCAAATGGTCTCAGCTGCCTAATACCTTCAGGCAGTATCTCACCTTGTGGCAGGGGTTACACCCTATAACAGTATACAACCCCAATGTCAACATGTCGACAATGGAGCCCCTACAGTGACAACACCGCCATGTCACTGTAGGGAACCCACTGGCATCCGGCACTGTCAGAAGGAGGTCCTGCACCCCCCTGATTCAGAGTTGAGAATCTTAAGTGAGGAGGTGCAGGGGGCATAGCTCCCTGCATGAGGGATTTGGGGGTGAAGCCTCCAAAGAAAACATTTATAGGCTCTGGAAAATACAGTCGCCCTGCCGGTTTCGTTGTCTGGTCGTTCAACAACTATTTTGTCAATGACCCATTGTGGATCCCCCTACAACTACCACCCACTCCAGCATCTGTCCTGCTACTTACCATCAGCACTGTGTCTGCCATACAACTGCTCCACACCCCAGTATCTATCCTCAGCTAACACATACTGTACTCCGTTAGCTTCCTAACAGCTACCCCATTCTCAAGATATGTTCCACGCTGTCACTGCACCTCAACATCTGCCTACAACTAACATACACTACTGTATTTGTACAATAACTGAACAATAATCCTATAGCCTAGCATCTACCCCTCAACCACCAGATAAGCCAGTTCCTAAAACACAATAATCACCATTTCCCATGTCTACTAGAACTACCCCAACCCCTGTGTCTGCCCCACAATTACTCCTCACTGTAATTATTTTCTGTCTCTTAACCAGCCCATACCCAAGTATCTGATCCACAACTACTTTATACTCCATTATGTTGCCCCACACTCACCCTTAAACCATTGGTGAGTAATTTTGAGGCAGATGCTAGAAAAGGGTTTGCTGGCCAGACACTGGAGTGTGGACTGTTTGTGGGCAGGTAGTGATGTGAGGTGAGTGGTAGATGCTGGGTAGTACCAAGAGTAAAGGATTGTCACTGAGTATACACTGAGGCATTATGAGTTTAGTGGACACTGTGATTTGGAGGTGGTTTAGGTGTCTATTTGGATGAGGGGAGTTGTGGGTCAGATTCTGGAGTAGGAGAAATACCCTATAACTATAGGTTTTGACATTTACTCAATATCTTGAATCTGACCTATAATGGCCCCACTTATCATTGTCAGACAGGAGCTGCATCAAACCCCAGTGCAGTATATGACCAACAATCAAGCAAAACCTATTATCTTTCTTGCACTTATATTCTGGCTGTGATTCGGGGGCAGGCACTTGGGTATGGTGGTAGCTGTGGTTAGACACTGAAATAAGTATTAGTTGTTGAGAAGATAATGAGGTATGGGGTAGATATGAAGCAGGTACTTGGGTATGGGGTACTGTAGATCTGTGGCCAAAAATGGGGTATAGGAGAAATATGAGACAGAAACTAGAGTCTGGGTAATTGTTGGGTTGATACTGTAGTGTGGGATACTGTGGCTAGTTCGGAGATGAGTTCTTGGGTATTGGGTAGTTGGCTTGATAATGAGTAGTCTTTTTGTGGAAGATTCTTGGGTATAGGTAGTTGAGAGGAAGATAGCAGATTATGGTTCTTAGTTAGCGACTAGGGTATAACGATGAGCCAATACAAAATTTGAATATAGAAAACATTCCAAAATCCATCACTTTTGGACACTAATTAAGCATATTTTAAGGAACTCAGTTTCCCTCATACACATTAGCACTTAAATGTTATGGTGCAGCACTTTTTGACAGGGAGCACACACTTAGCATGTCCAAGTTGTTGGCAAGTCAAGTGACTTACAACTAGTCAACAATATGGGAGACAGTGAAACTGTTGGCCCAGCACACACTTCAATGCCATCTCCAGCTCTAGCTCACAGGGGTATCCACTGAAATGTGCAAAGCAAATTGAGTGACTAAATATGATTGCCTCAATTTGCATGCCCACAAAGACAACAAGAGTGGAAGGAAAGTGAGGGTACATTGACAGTGAGGTAGGGAGGACAGAATAGCGAAGGTGAGGGGGTGAGTGAGTGTAGTGGTAGGAGGTTAAGTAACTGGATTGAGTGGGTTGCTGCCGAGCTGACTGCCTGGTGTGGCAGTTTGGGTCACCTATGGTGAGCATAGACCCGGGTTCGGGACCGCAATGTGGTGTATGTTTTTTTTTACCTCTGGATGTTGCGTTGTACTTGTATATTATTTTGCAGTCCTCCCATTCCCCTGAGGTTGTTCCCCCACCCACAGGTTGTCCATCCCACAAGAGTTGCCCACTCCCATATTTACCTCCCTTCCCCAGCATCCGCCCCCCAGAGTTGAAAATCCTTCATTTGGTGGTGAGGAGGGCTTGTCCCCGCAACAGGCAGTGCTGGGGGCATAGTCCCCCACATTAAAAGCAGGTGATATTGTTGTTGGGATTGTTGCCAGTTTTGTATTCGGCATAGTGCTGATCATCAATTTTGTTTTTGGCATTTAGCACTTGCCGTTATGTGAGTTTCTATTAAAGACTCACTCAAATAACATGAAACCCTCACAGGGAAAGGAACTCACTTCTAAAAGAGCTCATTTTTGTGAAAAAGACTGACTTTTGATCAGAATAATTTTGAAATAATTAGATAATCATGCATTATCATTCCAGTTAAGTAATTCCTTAATATTTAACTGCAATATCATACAGACAGGCTAGTTAATGTTGCTTCAGTTGTAAGGAGAAAGTGCATAGTGTGAGACTACAGTCTTTCACTGTCAACTGCGTGCCCTGAAGCAGGAGCACAGAGAAGTTAATCTAACAGACTGGAGAAGATGCAGAGTAATTTATTTGACAAATATTATTTTTACTGAGTGTTGATTATGTACAGGGCACAACAATGTACACATTCATTTTTATTACTTGTTTTATTGCCTCCTACAGCAGTAGGTCAGAGTGAATTAAGCATACTGGAAAAGATGCAAGGACAATTTTGAAGGGTTTATTTGACAAATATTTTTGCTTCTGACTGCTGTTGGTACAGCAGGGCACAAAAATTCTTTTTTTTTAATTTTTTGTCTATGTGTCAATGTCAATTCTACACCAGGGCACAACAGGGCACATGCCCAATTAAACAAAGGCTGCGCCCTGCTCGGTGCCCAATATGGTGCAGAGCTTTCCACATTGCAACATTATATCACTGCCCTGACTGCCAGCTGTTCTGTCCCACCAGTGCCCTAGTAACCAATAGTGGCTAGAGCCACTGCTGCTGTGTGTGTAAGCCTAGCAGCAAGTCAGTGAGTAAAAAGCAAGCTGCTGTGTAAGATGCAAGGTCCCTTAGTGAGGTGGGATATTGTCTGGAGGGATGCTTTTCCTCACAACTCATACAGCACTGTGGTTTGTGTGTGCATATGCACAACTGAGATCATCAATGACTATGGCAAATCATCATTGTTAGCATCTGGGCAGGGCTCTGCCATGCCTTCATGTATCGTGCATGTGTTTTTTTTTTCCTTTTTATTCCGGATCTCACCAACTTGTTCTCAGACCCTTCCTGCCTGCTGCCCACATGCCCAGGCTTGCCCCCTGGGCAGGGCTGCTGGGCCCCCCTATGGATACTAATGGCAAAGTCCCCGTCCCCCGCCCTGGGCTGGGGCAATGGGAGTGGGATCCCTCGGTGGATGGCAGAGGCAGTTGATGGTGGGATGGAGCAGGTTGTCATGCCGGGGGTGCAGCTTTTTTCTCAATGCTTTTACCTGGGGGTGAGGACATGCAATGATGTCAGCCATCCACTATGCCACCCCTAATGCAACAGCACCAGTCACAGTGGTAACCACAGCTTCTGCCAGGGGTCCATTAAATGCTGGACACTCTTCCCCTCCCTCCCCCCAGAAAAGGAAAGCAGTCCATAGGATGCTCGATCCTTCTTCCCTGGCTGGTCCTCTGACTCCTGGGTCTGTTCCCAAATAGCGGTGTGCAAAGTTCCCCCAATCCGCTCCGCTAAGTGATTCGTGGAGTAATGAGGAATCCTCGAAGTACTGAGCGATGTGAGGCGGAGTACTTTTCGTCATAATGAGGAACGTGAAGTCTATTGAAAGCAACAATTTTGCACTATTCTGCCTTCCTCCAACCACTACCCCACTACTTTAAAGGCGAAGTACATTGAAATCAATGTATATCACATCACTTTGCCTCGTTGGTGAGCTCCAAAGGTGAATTTTGCAGTGATTTATGGGATTGCAGGTCACATGGGCTCTAGATTGTTCTGCACAGCCTCAGTTCAGGGTAGTGTGTGTAGTTAGTTGTAGGAGACAGTTTGCTTTGAGAGCTCTCTGTGATTCAAACCCTCTAAAGTCTGTTAAAAAAGCCTTTTTGAGTAATTTTTTTTACTCAAACTTTAGTGCATCGATTGTAGGAAACCCTCCTGTGCTCATATCATCGAGTGTTTATTGTTTGTGTGTGGATTTTGAATGTTAATGTACAACATTCAATCTGTGTACTGACAAACAGTGGAAGTGTACTTTGGGGAAGGGCGTATCTGTGGTGTAGGTAGATTTAAGTTGGAGAAATAGGGAGTCCTTTGTTTTTTGGTTATATTGTTCTTGTATAACTGTGTTAATGTACACACAGTAATATTTTCAGTAACTGTTGAAATTTTTTTGCTGATTGTGTTGTGGACCTGGTGCAGCATTGCATAATTTCAGGTTGTTTAAAATACGTGGTCTATTACTGAAGTTTTCAATTTGCTCAGACAAAGTGTGTGTGTGTGAGTGTGTGTGCAATGCATGGCACAAATAATACACCTTTTATTGTGCCACAGTGTAATTGCAGCAGTGTGAACCTGCTATCCACTGCACCTGCATGATTTTGTACTGCCTTGTGGTATGTTGGTTTTGCACTGTTACTGTAATCTGCAGTCACAGTACCCACCCCAACTGGCAAAAGGTATTCTTTTCCAGACTGTATTGTAACTTGAGCACCACTGGTTAGTTAAGGTGTTGTTGAACTTGTGACTTTGCATCTGTATCTCTTGTTGAAGACACAGTTGTTTTTTTTTTGCTTCACATCCAGCGGCCAAGAGTGAACGTTCCAAAATCTAAATTTGTTTAGAATATTCTTGTTGATCCCCCAAAATGCCTGCAAAGAGACATGCAAGCAAAACTGTTTTTGGCCATGGCTCTGCTGCCAGTGGTAAGATTGTCTGTGGGCATGGTAGTACGCAGTTGCAGAAGTGCATTGCTGATGTGAGGAGATGTATTTCTCCTTCAGTGTTTTTTACAGAGCAATCAGTAGCTTCACTCATAGTTGGAATAGATGATGTTGTCCCAGTTGGTGGTGTTAGTGCAGTTACTGGTGGTATGAGTATTGCTGCCTCAAGCTCCACTTCTGATCAGTTGACCATGTCCAAAAATATAGTTGTGTGGAAAGCAATTAGTGACAGTATAAATGATGTCATACTCCCCTGTAACATCCCATTGGTAACTGAACATGAGGATTCTGATCATCATGGCAACAATAACACAGAATGTCACATTTCTTCCACAGTGGTTCAGGTCACACATTTGCCATGCAATGATTCACAGTGTAGTAAAAAATATCGGGTGATGGTGGTGTTGATGATGAATCTGATAATGCTGATGTTGCTGTGATTGCAACATGCAGTCCACATGCCAACATCCAAGCAGAAGATATGGATGTGGATGATGTTGATGAATATGATGATGATGTCAGTGACCCTTGTTGGGAAACAAAGAAAAATAAATTCAAAGTGGCTGTGTCTGGGTCCATTTGCATTAAGCCCCCCTCCTGTAAAAAGTTGTGATTTACCAGTTTCAGTTGATGATGATGATGATGATGATGATGATGAGATGATGATGATGATGATGATGTTGATGATGATAACCCAGTAATAATGATAGGTAGCCGTGGTGGTCAGTTGTAATCCAAGTGTGTCCTGCCTGAAACATCATGTAGCACACCCCCCACTTTAGGACTTAAAAAATGGAGTCCAATAAGCCACATCAGGAATGTGTTAAAAGTAGGGGATCACAATCCCTTATTTGGGATTTTTCTGTGCAAGATGCAAATGATGAGTCAGTTGCAATCTGCCAGCTTTGCCAGATGAGTATGAGTTGAGGTAAAAAGTGGAGCCATCTAGGCACAGGGGGACAGCATACACATCTTAAGAACAGACACATGGCACTGTGGACCCAGCACAAGATGGCAGCTAATACCAGAGTGGGGTGTTCACTCTCGTCATCAACCATAATGAACATGTTATCCCCTTCCATGACTGTAAGATAAAGTAAGAATGTGTGCAGTAGCCATGAAATAACAGCAGAGGATTACTACAGGCATGATGAGGTGGAGGAGCATAATAATGTTGAAATCTTGTCCAGTGGTGGTAAGAATAGCAGTTTTGGTTGTGGTGGTGGTCAATGCAGTGTGTCTAGTAGTGTAAGTGGTACATCAACCCCTGTTCGTAAATCTGGGAAAATAATATAATCTGTGGATTTTTCCTCACCTGTGCAACCGTCTTCATCAGACATCCACACTCCATCCCCCGGCCAGTTGCAGAGAAGAACCATTTGTCATCACACCCCGTGTAAAATGTTTAAGCCAGCCGATGTTACAGAGTGTTTTTGTGCATAAGCTGAAGCACCCACCCAATCATACAGTGTCACGTGAACCTAATGCTGCTGTAGCTGAAATGCTAACAATTGATCTTTTGCCCTTCTCCTTCATGGAGAATTCTGGGTTCTGGCAGTTTGCAGCACGTGCCTGTCCAAAATGGAAAGTCCCATCCAGGACATTCTTTTCCACCCGTGCTGTCCCTGAGTTGTACCGTACTGTGTGTCCGACTCTGTAAGTCATGCTCTTCAACAATCCTCCTCTACATTAATCCATTTAAGTATGGATATGTGAACAAGTGGCAAAACAGTGGGGAGTTCATATTTGTGTATAACTTCACACTAGGCGCATGTGCCGGGTGTTGTTTGTGCTGTTGGAGAATAATCAGTGTAGTAAGGTTGAGCGTCATGGTAGCAATCTTCCTGTACTTCAACAGCATGCAACGATTGCTATGTGCAATGTGACCCGTTCACACACTGGTGAAAACATGCTGGACTTGGTACTGACTGAAATTGACAAGTGGCTAAACCCCCTGTCCCTAAGAGCTGGATTGATAGCAAGTGACAATGGGTCAAATGTGGTTAAATGCATCACAAATGGTGGCTTTGTTCGGGTTCCACGCATGACCCACTGTTTAAGTCTAGTGGTGCAGGAGTTTCTGCAGCACCCTGATGTAAAGAAAATGCTGACAGTTGCAAGCCGTATCTGTTCTCACTTTTCAGGCTCTGCAAAGGCCTGTGACCAACTTTGGCAGTTGCAAATCCAAAACTGCTTCCCACAGCACTGCTTGAAGCTGGAAGTTGTCACCCAGTGGAACTCCATTTTATACATGGCAGAGAGGTTGTATGAACAATACAAAGCAATCTCAGAATATCTTGTCATGTACACTATCCGTGACAGCTCCTAGGCCTCCATGTCTATGATGACTGAACAGTGATGCCTCATGAACTCTGTAATAACAATTTTGAGGCCTTTTGAACACGCCACACAGGCAGTGAGTGGTGAGTCTGCCTCTATTAGCCAATCAGTTCTACTGCTGCGTGTGCTGAGACAGACATTGGTGAATGTACAGCATAGCCTTGATGTTGCCAGAGACAGTGCTAGCAGTCTGTTGCTGAAACACATGCTGACAGTATTCGACCAGAATCATCACATCTTGAGTATTCAGCATAGTGACAACTTTGCAATAGCAACAATGCTGGACCCATGATACAAACATGGAATTGCCTCAGTACTGGAGGGTGGGACTGAACAGGTAAAAAATGTCAGTGGGCAACTGGTGTGCTTGGTTCATGGGGCATAGAAGTCACATACCAAGGTCAGCAAACCTCAGCACCATAATCAGGCTGAAGGTGAACCTGGAGTAGCAGTTCCAGGATGTCTGTCATCAAACTGGTTGGCGTTAACCCACTTTGGGAGGCTTTGTACCAAGTGGGGTTTTGTGATATAAATGATTGAGGAGAACAGGATGAAGCATCATCCACTGAACTTAGTGCAGCACAGCTTATGGTTGAGTAGTATTTGTCTGAAAACAGACATCTGTCAATAACTGATGATCATCTTTTATACTGGAGTGGAAAGGTCAGTGAATGGCCAGAGCTGACCACAGTGGCACTGAAGTACCTGACATGCCCACTGTCCAGTGTAAGTGTCGAGAGGGTAATCAGCTCAGCAGGTACAATAGTTCGGGATCATCATACAAACCTCTCTCTCCTGCAAATGTCAGTTTGTTGACATTCATAACATGAATGAGAGGCACATACCAGGTGAGACTGCAACCTCAGTATTCATACCCTGGTCTAGTCATGGTTTTGCTGATGTAGAAATGGGCCATCCTGGTGGCACTGGCAGTGACAGCATGAAACAGTCTACCACTGACTTAGATGATGACACAATGGAGAAAGAATTTCCCAATGGTCAGAATTCAGACATAGATGACTGTGAGGGCAGCTTTCTTTATGAAGATGATGATGATGAGGTTAATGTTGCCAGTTTTTAACTTCAGTGGTTAAAAGGCTGTCACATATGTTGTATGATACATGTTTTCTTTTTCATAAAGTTAAATCAGTGTCCCACACAGAGTGACTCAAATTCCATATGTCACATCACATTTGTAACACAGTGCACAATATATCCTGGCCCCTGTACCACCACCATAAGACTGCTGTTAGCCACTGCCACTATAGGGAATGTCATTGTGTGCCCCCTTGTACCACCACCACACGACTTCTGCCTGCCACTGCCACCATAGGGAATGTCATCGTATGGCCCCTAGTATTGCCACCATAAGACTGCTGTTAGCCATTGTCACCATAGGGAATGCCAGTGTGTGCCCCCCTGGACCACCACCATAAGACTGGTGTTAGCCACTGCAACCACCACCAGATGCAGGAAGATGTGAGAGGGAATGTCATCATGTGTCTAAGCTATGACCACCACACCACCCAACACCACCATTCTGACAATGTTTTCCATTACATGTCTTGACCATGCCAAGGCAGAGGGAGTCGAACAGGAGATTACATCCATCAGCCACAGGCACAAGTCTTCCTACTATGAATACTATAAAGTGAGCATGTGTACTAATGTTTTTCATGCTATTCAACTTCCTTTAGCTGTCTGTTTTGTTTCCTGTTGTTTTTCCGGACTGCAATGGTCAAACAAATACGGTCAACTTATTTTGTTTTTTTGCAGATTAACAAACGACTCTCCTTCGCTGAAGGTCTGTATCAATGGTACAGCATTACTGTGTACAGCAACCTATGGGATATCCATTTCCATACTGGTAAGTATATCAATTTTACTTAAACTCTTCCTTTTTTTTTCATAAGAGTGCAAAAAATCTGACTGATGATTCGTAAAGTAGGTGACATGTATGTCACAAAATATTTGCCCAACACATCATGCACTGTATTCGAAATTTGCAGCTGCAGCCATGCCAGTGTTGAAAAAAGTTTGACCCAAGTTGTGCGACTTGACAAGATGTGGTTTTCAAATGTAACTTGAGTTAAGAAGCAGGGACACTGACACTGTGTATTTCTTATAGTGTGGTACTACATTTAATTGTGATCTGATGATCTGGTGTTCTTCTGGCTTCACAGCTTTCTATCTGTGTTAATCCATATACCCATGGTGGAACAGCCACGGCTTAAACATAGTGGGATAGATATTCAAACTGTGCCATTCTGTGGCACAAGCCCTTGCGCTGCTCAAAAAAGTTGCGCTGGGGTGTGGCCGAGGCGATATTCAATGGAGTTACGCTATTGAGCAACTCCTTTGAATATCACCCCCCAACCACAGCCACTGTGCATGGCACAGTGGAACTTGTGCCACCGCAAGTGGTCAGAATGGAGCATTCAAGATGCAGTGGGACAAGTTCCATTGCGCCAGGTTCAAATTTCCGATATTCAAAAGGTGACATGCAAATGGGGCCATAAGTTATGCAAGGCATGGGGGGCATTTGCATCTACTTACAGCCCCATTTGCATGCCATTAGCATGCAGGTGCGCCGATTCCCAACAACTTGCGCCTGGCGCCCTGCCAGGCAGCAGCCGTTGGGGACCGACGCCCCCTGCAGCCCGATCGTGGGCATAACAGAACTGAACCCCCCCGACTGGCTTGATTGTGGGCATAACAGAACTGAATCCCCCCCGACTGGCCTGATCGTGGGCATAATAGAACTGACCCCCCCCGACTGGCGGATCGCGGGCATAACAGAACTGAACCCCCGACTGGCCGATCACGGACATAACAGAACTGAATCCCCCGACTGGCCTATCATGGGCATAACAGAAATAACCCCCACTAGCCCGATCGCCGAGGCAGAACAGAGGTCAACCCCAAAGAACAATATCCCTGGTGGTCCAGTGGACAGCGAAGCCGATCGTGGGCATTAGGTCGACCCCCCAGGTCCAATTTCCCTGGTGATCTAGTGGCCCCACCCACCCACCCACGGGCTCCACCACCCACCCCCTGTCAGCCAGTGGGCAGCAGCACCCACCCTCCTGCTGCCCTGCCATCTGCCACTGACTGCCTGGTGAGGGCTGCATGCCCATTGGTTCAGAGCAAGAGCCAATGGGTGTGCAGCCCATACCGACAAAAGCAGTCAGATATGAATGAATTAGATTCACATATCTGGACTTACTGCCAACATGGAACTACACCATTAGCTCTTGCTAAGGCTCAAACATCAACTCTACTGATCCCAGTCGATAGTGGTGGGGTGGCAAGTGGTGAGGTGCTACCGCCCGCCAGTGGCAGAGGTAGGGTGGTGGGGCTCCGTGGGTGGGTGAGGTGAGAGCCACTAGATCACCAGGGATATTGGACCTTGGGGGTTGACTCTAATGCCCACGATTGGGCTTTGTGGTCTACTGGACCACAAGGGATATTGGTCTTGGGGGTTGACTTCTGTTCTGCCCGCGATCGGGCTAGTGGGGAGTTCATTTCTATTATGCCATGATCGCCCAGTCGGTGGGGGTTCATTTCTATTTTGCCCGGTCAGACCAGTGGGGGTTGTTCATTTCTGTTATGCCTGCGATCGGGCCAGTCGGAGGTTAATTTCTATTTTGCCCGCGATTGGGCCAGTGGGGGATTGTTCAGTTATGTTCTGCCCACGATCGGGCTACGGGGGTTACTTATTATGCCCGTAATCAGGCTGCAGGGGCACAGAAGAAGTGGAGGGCCTCCCACAGGTGGCAGCTGCTGTGTTGTGCCCTGCAATGTGGCAGCTCACCTGTGGGTGGCCTTCGGCTTAATCCTTTTTTTTTTTTGGCTCAAAGTTGTGCAGGCGCAGGTTGGGGGTTGCGCCTGCACAACTCTGCACAGCCCGGCTGAATATCGGGCTGTGCAGTTTATGCATGGTTCCTCCCCCTCCAGTTGAGCATGCCTTCATTAGCACTGCGCTGTTGCTCAGCATGACTTGGGGGGCGCAACTGCCTCCTGCTGAATATCGCAGAATGGCGCAATTTCAGACTTGCGCAGGTGCAACCCTATTGTGCATGGCGCAACCCTTTTGAATATCAAGCCCAATGTGTTCCTGCTGCAATAAAGTTGTAATAAGTCCTTTATTTCCTTTTTTAGGAAACTTCCAGATGCTTTGTTGTGTCATAGTTGCCTTTATCCAAAGAACTTCAACATCACAACCCCACCCCCGGGCTGGCATACATGCAACAAGTAGAAGTCATATAAATCAATGATGACCATGATCATCATTACTGGACTGGAGAAGGATACAGATAAAATCTGTGAAGAAGTAACCAAACAATAAACCATTAATGAGGCCTACTTGCAAACATGATAATCCCCCTTCCCCACCCAAAAAAAAAATACTTACCTTCATTGGCTTGAGAGTATTCCCTTTCCAGTTCCAATGCCACAATTTTTCAAGCATGGGAGTGTACACACCAACAGTATGTGACCTGTGACAGAAAACAATACAATGAGTACATGTATATTTATGTCAATCCCCCCCAAGAAAATACATATATGCATATATGTATATATCAACTCACCAAGGCTACTATTGGTGTACACACAAAGGGCACCCTTCCTGTTGAGGTGATTGCAGCACACTTTGGGCAACCAACAGTTCTCTCAGTGTCAGCAATTATGATGATACACTGAATGGTCATTCATGTTATCCCTCCTTCATACAGTTTGGCAAGACACTGCATTGTCTCATCATCATCACAGTAAGGTCAACTCAATACACTGCAGCATCACATGTAATTGCAACAGCAACAGCATTTCTTGTAACACTCCCATTTCACTTTGCCAGCAATGGGGAATTTTCTAAACACAAGACAGTTGCATTTTTGGGATGCACAAAAATTCTGGGGACTGTGTGTGAGCACTGTACACATGACTGAGTGCGCCATTAATTCTGGGACACTTCGCATTTCATATTACGCTCTCATTTCATTTTGTTAGCACTGGGGAATTTTCTGGACACAAGACAGTTGCATTTTTGGGATGCACAAATATTCTGGGGATTGTGTGTGAGCACCGCATGCATGACTGAATGTGCCATTACTTCTGGGACACTTTGCATTTCTTGTAACACTCTCATTTCACTTTGTCAGCACTGGGGAATTTTCTGGACACAAGACAGTTGCATTTTGGGGATGCATAACAATTCTGTGGACTGTGTGTGAGCACTGCACGTATGACTGAATGCACCATTCATTTTGGGACACTTTGCATTTCTTGTAACACTCTCGTTTCACTTTGTCATCACTAGGGAATTTTCTGGACACAAGACAGTTGCAGTTTTGGGATGCACAAAAATTCTGGAGACTGTGTGCGAGCACTGCTAGCATGACTTAGTGCACCATTAATTCTGGGGCACTTTGCATTTCATGTTACGCTCTCATTTCACTTTGTCAGCACTGGGAAATTTTCTGGAGATAAGACAGTTGTATTTTGGGGATGCACAGAAATTCTGTGGACTGTGTGTGTGAGCACTGTCCACATGACTGAGTGTGCCATTAATTCTTGGACACTTTGCATTTAATGTTACACTCTCATTTCACTTTGTCAGCACTGAGGAATTTTCTGGACACAAGGCAGTTGCATTTTGGGTATGCAGAAAAATTCTGGGGACTGTGTGTTGTGAACAGACAATGTCATAAATTATAAATAAATATTTATTTCAAAAAATAAATATTTTTGGAACCTCAGTAATGTTTACTTTCTGTTGTGAAGTGTATGTAAAAAAGAAGGACTGAGCAGTGCAAGTATACTGTGCTAAGCTGCATGTGTGCAGTCAGTGTTCTTTTCTGTGTGTGCAGATACTGCCCAGCTTTGTGAAAACATATATATGGCATGACTTGTTGCAGCATGTAAAGACTAAAGATATGAATATATAACATATATTGTATTTGTACCATCAGCAGCAGCAGAGTAAGTGATATGATATTTTTTCAGTGGTCTCGGACCACTGTGAATCTCAGTCACCCACAGTCCACACATGACTTTGCACAGATAATAGCACAAAAAAAATCATGCTTTTCAACAAAGCATACCCAACAGACATTAAATATTGCTGAGGCACCCAAAATATGTTATGGTGTACAGACATTTTAAGATCAGAATATATAAAACAGCTCATGCAGTCCACTGCCACCACATTGTGCAACCACTGGTGCCATGTCATTTTATGGTGTACATCAACTTGCTAAAAACTGACACTGCCAGGCTAAACTAGAAAGATATCACTTATTTCAGAACAAAAAAATGAAAAGAACTGTGGTAGCACACTGTGTTGGCATTTGGCAGTGAGTGAACTGGACCTTATATATTTCCAGACTGTATAGTGTCTGTACACTGTCCATCAAATAGTTTGGGTGCCTCACCATCACCAATACTTCATGTCTGTTGGGTATGCTTTGTTGAAAAGCAGGATGTTTGGTTGCTATATGATCTATCTCCTAAAAGTCATGTGTGCACTGTGTGACTAAGGTGCACTCTGGGCAGAGACCTCTGAAAAAATATCATATCACTTACTCTGCTGCTGGTGATGGTACCAATAAAATATATGTTATATAGTCTTATCTTTATTCCTTATACCATACACACTGCAACAAGTCAGCATATATATGTTTGCAAGAAGCTGGACAACGTCTGCAGTCCACACACAGGAAAGAACAGTGTCACTGACTGCACACATGCAATCTAGCACATTGCACTTGTACTACTCAGTCCTGCTTTTACACAACCACTCCACAACAGAAAGTAAACATTACTGAGGCACCGGAAATACGTCAGGGTATGCATTCTTAACTTAGATTATAACACAGCGGGGGGGGGGGAGATGTGTTCAAAAAAAAGCTAATGTTGTATCCCTTGCTGCTCCAGCAGCAGATGAAGCATCAACATGATCTGCAATTGGTGTCACTCTATGTGCTCCAACTGCTGCTAGATGGCACTCATCCTCTTGTTGTTCTCTTCTACTGTGCACCACAACATAGCAAGGTCGGCCTGAGTTACAGGCAGTGTGGGGTCCTTCATTGGTGGTGATACAGCAGGTCATGGTGGTGGTAGGGGTGGTGCTGGTGGTGGAGCAACTGCTGCTGTAACCCTCCTCTTGCTGCGGTGATGGACAGCAGCACCCTCTGCCACTGCCACAGAAGGGCTAGCAGGTGGAGGCCTGGCCCATTTTGTGGCAGCCTGCCACTCCACCTTGTAGTGATTAATCATGTGTCCCCCGGGGGCCATGGCTCACTTCAACACCACTAATGCAGCACTGTACCAGGCTGCTGTCCCTTCAGAAGAAATCACATTCACAGAAAGAAAAAATGAGCTGCAAAATGAGTACAAAAAACACTAAACAACAATATAGCTTTGAAAAAAGCTGTTGGGTGGGTTTGTATGATCTACTCTGCTCTTAACTCCTACACAGATAAACTGCCTCCTCTCTCTACCTCTGTAAAGGAGAAAGTGAAAGTATCTGCTTGCATGAGTCACTTCCTTCCTGCCTGGCTAAAGCATGTGACTTGCAGTACTGTAAGCAATGTGATGTGTGGGGCGGGGGCTGCCTATATTGTTGTCACTTCACCTACATTCACGTTAAGGCAGAATGACAATGCGAAGTCAAAATTACAACATAAAGTGAGCCTTTCACAATGGCCACTTCATGCAGAGGAATGACAACACGAAAGTGCCCACTTCGCGTTCACTTCGCTGGAGAAATTTAAATTCGCTGCATCACTATTCCTGAACCTGGGTCATTGGCATCACAAGCAAGAATCCAACTGCTGCGCCAGCAGGCCGGCTAGTGCATGTGTTGTTGATGAGTGGAAAGGGATGCTGTGTTTAGGAGGGTAGAAGCAGATAGATATTCCACCATGCCAAATTCTTCAAGCACAAGGTCTAGAAGGTATGATGGTGAAGAAAGAGCTTTTCTTGGTAGGAAAGGGGATTGAAGTCATGGTCTTGGGACTGTGAGGTCAAAGTCTAAATGCATGATAGTACTACAGAGAAACCATGGCTCAGAAGTCCTCAGAAATCCATTGGTTTCACTCACACTATAGAACAAGAAGGCTTCCCATTTGGTCTACCAGTGCATCTGGTGGTGAAAAGAACCTAATCAATCCAGAAACACACCAGTTTCCCCCTCTTCCTTCCTCTGCTACTTCCAGTTCCCCTACTATGAGCAGAAGAGATCCATCCAACAGTGTAAAATCTAGTTTCTGAAAAAAATAAAATGCTGCTTTCACTGATCAAGCCCACAAAGTCAAAGACTCCCTATTATCTCACACACACACAGTGTGATGGGGGTTAGAGTGGGGGAGCACCTGGGGAACAGTGACCACCAGTCACTGTGGTTTGAAATCACAGAAAGAGCAGAACCAAACCACACAAAAACACGTATCTTGGATTTTAGGGGGGCAAACTTTGAAAAAATGGGGAGATACTTGAAAGAGGCATTAAGGGGAATGGGGCAGGAATCAGGGGTTGAGGAACAGTGGGAAGTATTTAAAATGGGGATTACAAGAGCAACAGAATTATGTATTAAGCAGGATAGCAAGAGGAAAAGGAAGAGGAGACCATTATGGTTTTCCAAAGAGGTAGCAAAGAAAGTGAAAGCCAAAAGATTGCATTCAGGAAATACAAAAGACACAGGCAGAAGGGATGGAGAAGTACCAGGAGAAGCAAAGGGAGGCAGGGAGGTCAGTAAGGGAAGCCAAAGCTCAGACAGAAGAACATATTGCAAAATCAGTGGGTAGAGGAGACAAAACCTTTTACAGGTACATAAGTGAAAAAAGAAAGGCAGAGGGAGGGATAGTGAGACTGAAGGGGGAGGATGGAGGCTGTGTGGAGGATGACAACAGTAAAGCTGACATATTGAACGGGTATTTCTGCTCAGTCTTTACTGAGGAAGAGGAGGGTAATGGGTCTGAAGGGAGTACAAGGGGTGAGAATGGTGCAGAAATGGACACAAGTCCCTTTACACGAGAAAGGGTCCTGAAGGAACTGGAAGTAATAAGAGTTGATAAAGCAATGGGGCCAGATGGTAAATTCCCAGGGTCCTTAAAGAACCAAGAGAGGTGGTGGCTGAACCTCTTGCTATCCTGTTTAGCCGATCACTAGAAACAGGGAGGTACCCAAAGACTGGAGGATAGCAGATGTAGTCCCTTTATACAAAAGTGGGAACAAAGAGGCGGGAACTACAGACCAGTCAGCCTCACCTCGGTAGTGGGGAAAATCATGGAAGCACTACTGAAAGAGAGATTGGTGGAACATCTGGTTGTCAATGGACTACAGGACCCAAGGCAGCATGGTTTCACCTGGGGAAGGTCATGTCAGACCAACCTCATTGAATTTTTTGACTGGGTGACTAGGGAGGTGGATCAGGGAGGGCAGTGGACATGGCCTATCTGGACTTCAGCAAGGCCTTTGACACTGTGCCACATAGAAGACTATTGCACAAACTGGGGAATATGGGTGTGGGCAGGACAGTAGTGCGGTGGGTAGGTAACTGGCTGGGCAGCAGGACACAGAGGGTGGTGGTAAATGGCTGTCACTCCACAGAGGGAAGAGTGACCAGTGGGGTACCACAGGGATCAGTGCTGGGACTGGTACTATTCAATATCTTCATCAGTGACATTGCGCAGGACCTAGAAGGCAGAATTTCACTGTTCGCTGATGACACAAAGCTCTGTAACAGAGTAGACACACCAGAGGGTGTAGACAGAATGAGAAGGAACCTGCAGAAACTTGAAGAATGGTCAGGGGTTTGGCAGTTGAAATTCAATGCAAGGAAGTGCAAGATAATGCATATGGGGCACAAAAACCCTGGCACAATATATCAGTTGGGGGGTGAGGATATAGCATGCACCAAGCAGGAAAGGGATCTTGAGGTTATCATCTCGATGACCTCAGAGGCAGGAAACAGTGTGACAAGGCAGCAGGTAAAGCAAATAGGATGCTGCGATGCATAAGCAGGGGCATCACTAGCAGGAAAAGGGAGGTCATAATTCCACTATACAAGACACTAGTGAGGCCGTTACCTGGAGTACAGTGTGCAGTTCTGGAGACCTTACACGTAAGGACATAGACAGGGTAGAGAAGGTTCAGAGGAGGGCAACAAAGATGGTGCATGGATTGCATCACAAGTCCTATGAGGACAGGTTGAAGACACTGAACATGTACTCCCTGGAGAGAGGAGGAGGAAGAGGGATATGATAGAGACATACAAGTATCTTACAGGGAGGAACAAGGTGCAGGAATGCACTATTTTTAAGCGAAAAAGATGTTCCAGGACTAGAGGGCATGGGATGAAGTTGGAGGGAGGACGATTCAGAGGAAACGTGAGGAAGAATTTCTTCACAGAATGGGTGGTGTACAAGTGGAACACCTGCCAGAGGAAGTGGTGGGGGCTGAAACAATCACGGGATTTAAGAATGCATGGGATAGACATAAAGGAATTCTGGAGGTCAGGGGTAAGGGGCAACAGACTTCTTGGAAAACATTAACTGAACTTACAGACTTAAATGGGCAGACTGGGTGGGCCATAGGCCCTTATCTGCCGACACTGTCTATGTATCTATGTATGTATCTATGTATCTCAAGCTGTATCAGAAATTAACATGAGAGAAAGAAGTCAACCAGTTAGCTGACGTCATGAGTTCAGTTTTATGATTCATGTTTTATTGATATATAAATAAAATAATACATAAATAAAGAAATAAATAGTAAAAAATAAATAAAATATTAAAAATTATAATTGCCGGTCAGCCTGCACAGCAGTAGTGCTTCTTCTTGTGACGTCAATGTCCTGGGTTCGGAAGTGAGCCCGGGATGTTGGAGGACTGGCTGGGGGGGGATCAAACATCTCAGGGACTGTGCTTCTGCTCCAGAGTAGCAGGGTGGGTAAGCACCCGAAATTTGACTGACCCCTGGTGGAGACCAGGAGTCTGACACCTGGTGCTCAAGAATTTTGGAGGTGTGCCAGATGTCCACTGCTTAGTGCTCCAGTAGGTCAATGCACACCATGTCTCCCTTGGGGACAGCATATCAAAAAAGATCATTGGCCTAGCAGGAGAACTTCTGCACTTCACCAGACAAAACACAGGCAATTGAAACACTACCACAAGATCACGAACCAATCTCCATTCATGGAGGCCACTCCCTGACGGCCCCACCCTGGGTAGTAAGCCAGGGTGCACTCCACTGGGTTAGGCAAGTCCCAGGGGATGGGGTCTGAGTGGCAGGGAAGAACAGATGGTGGCCGGCTGATGGCCAACAAAAAAAAATCATGTATTAAGTTGCACTATATTATATCAAATCAACTGTCTAGCCTGCTAGTGCAGTGGCAGGGTTTCTGCTCACAGTGTCAGCAAACCAGGTTCAGGGACAAACCCAGGGTGCTGGAAGGCCAGCATAAGGAGGATGACAGATCATACAGAGGACCCTCTACTCTTCAGTGTAGGACATCATCTGAAAATCACTGCATAAGCACCACCTGGGGCTGCACAGAAAGAGCAAGCCAGTTGGGGATGGAAGGGGGAAGGGAGATGCAGTGGTTTCATGGCATGTACATTTACAGTACATACAAACATATAAATGTGCCAGGAGAGAAAGGCCTTATGGCCTATCTAGTCTGCTTGAGTGTGCAGTTCCCATTATGCCACCCTACTGCATGTTCTCCTTGACCCCTCTCAAATATCCCCTCCACTCATCTGTACCCCTCATCGGCAACTTCCACATTCACCCTGTCCTAACCTCTCTTGAAGCTGCCCACCCTGTTTTAGGGCTATCACCTCATCTGGAAACTCATTCCACTTAAGTACCACCCTCTCGGTGAAAATGTGCTGCATCATCTCTCTCCCTCTCTCTCTCTCTCTCTCTCTCTCTCTCTCTCTCTCCTGAACCTTCTCCCCACCAGCTTCAGGCTGTTTGCCTTAGTGGTCTTGTTTTCACTAAAGCTGAAGAGGCCCACAGTGCTCACCCTGCTTATAGCTTTTAGGTACTTGAAGGTCTCAGTCATGTTCCCCTTCTCCTTTTTGTCTTCAATAAAGTACATGTTGAGCTCCTTGAGCTCCTTCTCGTAGGTGCTGCCTTGCTGGCATTGGGTCATCTTGGGTGCCCTACTCTGGACCGATTCCAGCAAATTGATATCCTTCCTAAGATAAGGGCACTAATACTGCACTGTGTACTCTAGGTCTGATCCTACTAGAGAGCTGTACAGAGGCAGAATGACCTCTGGTTTCCTACTGGTAATTCCCCCATCTATATAACACAGCATCTGATTTACTTTGGCCACAGTTTTCCTGCAGTGTGCTGAGTGTTTCAGGTCACTCATGATAATTACACCCAGGGCAAGTTCTTCCTCTGAGCTCGTTACTTAAACACCACCCAGCAAGTATTTCATCCCTGGGTTTTTCTACCTACCCCAAGTGCATGACTTTACATTTTCTAGCACTGAACCCCAGTTTCCAAATGCCGTACCACTTCTGTAGCCTGGCCAGGACTTCCCTGAGTTCCAATCTCCACTCCTTTGTGTCCACCCTCCTACAGAGCTTTGTGTTATCCATGAACAGGCAGACCTTATCCATAATCCCAACTGTGATGTCACTTATGAATATGTTAACACCAGACTGATCACAGAGCCCTCTGGGACCTCACTGGTCACAGGCCTAGCTTCTGAGAATCTCCCACTCACTACCACCTTTTTGCTTCTATCCTGCAGCCAACTTCTGACCCACCCAACAAACTTATCCCTCCTCCCCATGTCTTCAAGCTTCCTGACCAGTCTCTTGTGAGGTAAAGTCAAAGGATTTGTTGAAGTCCAGATACAGGACATCAACAGCTTGATCTTTGTCCACTGCTCTGGTGACCCAGTTGAAAAGTCAATTAGGTTAGTATGGCAGGATTTCCCTGACACAAATCTGTGCTGCCTCACATCTTGGAGCCTATTTTCCTCCAGAAAGTTCACCAATCTCTTTTTCAGGATGGTCTCCATCAGCTTGCCCACAACTGAGGTCAGTTTGACAGGCCTGAAGTTCCCTGGTTCATCCTTCAGCCCAATTGTATGGAGAGACACCACATGTGCAGTCCTCCAATCCCGTCGTACAATTTCAGACTCCAGAGAGGTGTTAAACAGGTTTGCAAGGGGATACACCAGAACCTTCCTAGTTCTTGTTGGACCCTTGGGTGTATGCCATTTGGCCCTGAAGATTTATCCACCTGAAAGACCCTTAGGCCCTTAAATACTACATTAGCTTGAATTACTCCAACTGTAACAACCTCCCCCATTCCCCACCACTCTGTTCCCTTGTGGCACTTGTCAATCCTTCTGTCTAGTGATGGCTGAACAGAAGTACTTGCTAAGTACCTTTGCTTTCTCTTCACTACTTTCTTATCCCTTATGCAATATATTGAAAAAAAGGCCTTCTCCCCTGTTTTTACTCCCTGCACTAGCTGCACATCCCTTGTAGCCTTTACCACTCTAACCACTCTGCTCATCTCTGCCTTCTTTCTGAGTAAGATTCTACTTCTGGAAGGCTGCTCTCTTGTTATCTACAGTTTTTGCCATCTCCTTGCTGAACCAGATGGGCTTTCTGGCCTTAGTTTTCTGACTTTTGATTTTAGCGTACTCACTAGTGGCTTCCATCAGTCCCTTTTTCATTATTGCCCATTTCTGTTCCACATCCATCTCCTTTCTGATCCCAGCAAACTGTCCTACTAGAATTTCTCCCATCCAACCAATGTCTGCCCTCTTAAAGTCCAACATTCTTGCTCTCGTCTTCACCAATACCATGCCCATGTTCAGGTGGAATCACACCATGTGGTGGTCACTACCTGCTAGTGGCACTTTCACTCTCACATCGTGAGCATGGTCACACTTAGACAGGACCAGGTCCAGTACAGTCCTCTCCCTAGTGGGGTCCATGAGACCATGGGCCAGGAAGCCTCCCTGAAATGCATCCAGAAGTACTTGCTCCCTAGTGTAGCAGGTAACCAGGACTTTCCAGTCCACCCCAGGTACTGTAGATTGAAATCCCTGATTATTACTTCCTCCACCTTACTGGCCATATCTGTGATTTGAGACCCAGGTACCCTGTCCAACTGCTTCTCCTACGAAGGTGGCCTGTAAACCACCACCATCCTTAGCCCCCCCTAGTGAGTTGTACCTGCACCCACAATGATTCAGTCTTACCTTCTGTCTTTTCCTCTCATATTAAAAAAAAGACAGAATCAGACAGAATCCAAGACTCATTTAATATAGGTAAATTGGAAAAAACTGAACATACATTTTATTTTGAAATGCGTTGGGCTATACCATACATATGAAAGTCAATTACCCACAGTTCAGAACAGTCTCACTTGACATATAGACGTCAGGCACCATATCTGAAATGCAATCCTTAATTTTGCTTCTAACTGGTGCAAGTAACCAGGTTAGAACCTCTGCCACCCCCCCCGTGCCAGACTGTGAGTGTATGTCAGTGTAGTGACCAGTTCCAACTTAGGGAAAAATCAGTTTTAGCCATACACCGGTGATGTCTGATGGCCGTCTGTCTCTGAACTGTAACTAATCACTTGTTTCTGCTTTTCATGCTGACCATGCTTCCAGTACAGACCTATTGTGTTTTTCCCATAGTTCTGAAAGCTCTGTAGCCTCTCAAGTGGCAATGAACTATTTATTTTAGTTCAGCAATTGCTTATTCAATTTATAAAACATCAAAAATCCATATCGTATGTGAAGATTTTAATTGATCCCATATGATTCAGGCTACAAGCTGCAGGGATATTCAAGGCTATTGTGGATGTCAGCAACATTGTCAAAGTTGATCTTTGTTTCAGTAGTTCACTTTGATGACCCAACAGCAAAAATGTTATAATATAATGCTGCTAGATATGACAACATCAAAAACAGCACTAATTAATGTATAATTTTGATATCTCCTTTAATGTGATAGATATCTAGACAGTCAATTCACTTGGGACATTGTATGGAATACAGTTGAACTGTGTTGCACATATGGCATTTAAAAAAAATCCTGTTTTATTTTTTAATGTATTCTTACATGACAGGACAACAGAGACACAAGGAGGTGGAGGGGATGTCTTGCTCTTACCAAATTTTACATAGGTGGGAGTACCAAAACACAAGGAAATCAACTGAATTGATCAAGGCCACACAGAGACCCTGTCACAATAGAGGGATTGTTGTCTTCCCTTGTTCACATTTGTGTGAACCTACCACTAGACTTCAATATCGGTTCACCTTGTCATGTGGTATTACCCCCCATCCAAAAAAGGGATGGTAACTGGATAACATGTTTAAATACTGAGTAGCATTCTTTTATTGCACTAAGGGCACTGAGGGTGGACAAGGCTCTGGGGCCGGATGGCATTCACTCTAGGGTACTTAGGGAGCTAGTGGAGATCCTGGCAAGACCACTGGCAGACCTGTTCAGTACATCACCTGACACAGGATGCATTCCACAGGATTGGAGGATGGCCCATGTGGTGCCCATTCATAAAAAGGGCCCAAAGGATAATCCAGGCAACTACAGACCAGTGAGTCTCACTTCAATCATGAGGAAACTCATGGAGTCAATCCTAAAGGAGAGAGTGGTGACCTTTCTGTAAGACAATGGGCACCAAGATGGCCATCAGCATGGTTTTGTACCGAGCAGATCTTGCCAGACAAACCTAGTCGAGTACTACAACTGGGTTACCAGGGAACTGGACAGGGACCATGCAGTGGACATCCTATATTTGGACTTCAGCAAAGCCTTTGACTCAGTGCTGCATGGGAGGTGGGGGGAAACTGGAATACATTGGGGTGGGGACAAAAATGGTCAACTGGATCATCAACTGGCTGAGGGGTAGGCAGCAAAGGGTGGTGGTGGGGGGGAACTCTCATCACCAAGGGACGTTATGAGTGTGGTGCCCCAGGGTTCAGTACTGGGACCAGTGCTGTTTGGGATATTCATAGCTGATATCTCAAATGGGATCCAGCGTAGGATCAGTCTGTTCGCAGATGATACTAAGATTGGTGCAGTGGTAGATGACATAGAGGGGTGGAGGGGGCTGCAGGAAGATCTGACCAAACTACAGGAATGGTCAGAAACATGGCAGTTGGGGTTCAATGTCAGGAAGTGCAAGGCACTGCATTTTGAAGCAAAGAACCAGGGGAGGAAATATCAGTTTGGAGGGGTACAGTTGGTAAGCACAGTGGAAGAAAAGGATCTAGAGGTACTAATAATGGGGAGCATAAACCACTCAGCTCAGTGCAGGAAGGTGGCTGCAATGGCAAACAAGATGCTGGGGTACATAGCGAGGGGAATCTCCTCCAGGCATGGAGAAGTGATCCTACCCCTGTACAGGTCACTGGTCAGGTTGCACCTGGAATACTGCATGCAGTACTGGTGTCCATTCCTGAAGAGGGTCATCAGATTGCTGGAGGGGGTGCAGCATAGGGCAGCGAAGATGATACAGGGACTTGAGGGTAAATCCTGTGAGGAGAGGCTGGGGGAGCTGCAAATGTATTCCATGGAAGAGAGGAGGGATAGGGGTTATGATCAAAATCTTTACTTACCTAAAGGGTATTAGCAGGATTAATACAGAAGGGATTCTTAAGATCAGAGGGGGAAGGACACAAGAGGGCCATCAGCTGAGATTGGAGGGGGGAGATTCAGGAGGGAAATCAGGAGACACTTTTTCAAAGAAATGATGGTAAATAAGTGGAAAACTCTGCTCGAGGAAGTGGTATCGTGTAGAATGGTGGGAGGATTTAAGAGAGGGTGGGACAAAGTGAGGGGGTAGTTATAAGGAGGGAAGGGGACGGGAGGGTGGGGCAGCAGCAGTTGAAGGGCTAACTGCACAATCTGGCAGACTCGATAGACCATGAGGCCTGTTTCTGTTGGCATTTCGTACGTTCATAACCCTTACTTGTGTAGAGCACAGTGTTAAGTATGGGGCTTAAGAATAGTTGCTGCCCCTTTAATTAAAGAAGAGAATGTTTCAGCTAATGCTATGGTCACATATTGTGCTAATTATGGCCTGTAGGGGCAGAAAACCACAATTTCCTGTTTTGTCTAGTCAGTCTAAGTCTGTACCTCATGCTCACGAGATGTCCCTGCCTATATTCCTGAATAAACCTAATATTGTTTACTATTTTATGTGCCCGACTCCGTTCAGTACCAGCAGACGACTATTGCAGAAGCAACTGATGGGAAAGCAGAATATTGGAAAAGGTGAGGGATCCCGTGGCAGACCAAATACCAAAATGCATATACTGGAGAATGCGACCTTTCTTTTGCCCAGACCCCCATCTTGCTTATCTGCATTGTTGGGTACCCCAGAGTCATCTCCCAAGTGTGCCAGTACTGTTTGCATGCTGAATATTATACAACCCTGGCAGCAGAGAGGAAGAATAAATATGAACTGTAAAAGTAAACCTGATTTGCATCCAGCTCACTATATCCTTCTGCAATCTGTCTTAGGAATCTAAATATATCTGAATGTGGGACAGTGCTGCTCTAGCCCTTTCCCTGCAGCATTACAAGTAAATGCTTTATTTAAAAGCCTCCAGTCCATGGAGCTACAAACTGAAACCTCCCCTTCAGCAGGGACGGTGCACAGCCTGCTCCCTGTACAGCCTCTCTTCCTGGGAAGCCAGTCAACTGAAAATGGTGCCATAAATTTTAAATCAACCCCCCTGTTGCTGCTTCTGGCCTGAGCCCCAGCAATCTAAAATGTTGCGGTTCCCAAACCTAAACTCGGTGACAAACCACCCTCTTCACTCAGCAGCGCTGCAAGCTGGTTTGGAAGAAACTGCTATCACAGATAGAAAAACAAGAATTTATGCAGAATGGGCATACAACAGTGAGCCGACTGACTAAACAAACCAAGCAATGGAGCCAGCGCAGCTGCCCACTGCATATGTGGCTCACAACTACCTTGACTGCCACTCCATGGGCTTTCAGCTCCCTTTCACAGCCAATCAGCCCCACTCTCAGCCACTTCTCAAGCATGGCCATTAACAAGAGCACTCCCACAGAACTGTAACCCAGTGCTTCTGTACCACAGGACTTACCTCCTCGACTCTCCTCAAGCTTGCCCAGCATACAGAGTTCTTCCCTCCTCACAATTGCGGCTCTGCTCTACCCTCTGCAGCAGCCCTGCAATCAACCGCAGTTTTCCTCTCGCCCTTCAGCCACACAGAGCCTCCGTGGCAGCAGTTCACCCACTGCAGAGCTCTCTCTTTCAGCTGCAGTGGGCTTCTGCCTTGCAGCAGGACACTTCTCACCCACTTGGCCATGCTACACAAGGACTTTCTAAAACAAATCAAACAAAGACTGCAGGAGCCCATCCGAAGCAAACAAGTAAGAGGGGGCAGTAAATCATATAGATTCTGTGGGGAACAAAGGCCAATAAAAAAAATAATAAAACATTAAATAAATACATACAATAAATGGAGGACAACCTGGGAGACCAAAAAGAAAATAAAACAAAGGCACAAATAAACAAATGAGCAATTAAATAAATACTGAATTTTCCTCAGTTTTTTGCCACTCACCCAGAAGTCAGATAGCTCTCCAACATTTCAGTGGGGAAGAAGGTACAGCATGGTCTGCCATATCGTCTTTACCCTGCAACCTCATGACAAGCAACCTCCATCTTGTGTGCTACGATAACAATCCCAGTGGCTTTTAACCCCCGATGGTGCATGTTACAGTAGTCATCAAATACTGCCTTTGGATGTCACAGTGCGGTGGCCATCTTGTGAAGGACACTAAATGACCTCCATCAATAAAAGTGAATGGTACTCCATACAAATGGCAAACCTATGCTATTAAATGGACAGTACACGAAATAATTGATTTTGTAATAAAACTTTATTTAAATAACAGACAACACCAAAATAGAGCGGAAACTGATTATTATGTCATTTGAAGGAAATTAGTTACAAACAACTGTACTTTGTCTACAAAAATATTTTTCTATTGGCAAGTCATTCTTACATGACATTGGGCATCTTACATGAGAACCACTCCTTCTCATTCCTACAACCTTCACTCATTGAAGCACAGCTCGTCTCTGACTATGATGTCCAAGCCCAAGGAGTGCAAACTATGTAGGCTATTCAGGATGACCTCGCCTATATTAAGGCCATTTCCCCACAGTCCACAGTTCATTTCAGCTTACAGTCAATACCCTTCTCGGCACTACATCATGAAAATGATGTCGACTGGCTTGAGCAATTTCAGGCCTGGATTTCCTTGCACTGCTAGACAGACCCTTTGTGCATTTCCAATGCTTTGTGCTTGTTTCTGAGAGGGACTGCCATTTCTTGGTTCAACAAACTCCCAGAGCAAGTAAAAAGGGACACTGACACACTGTATGCAACCTTCAAGGATAATTTTCTCCAAGTATACCCATCGTGGGCATTGGAACACTAGCTGTGGGGAAGTACCATGCAACCCTTTGAGTCCCTAGAAGCCTTTATAGTGGACATTGAATCACAATGCAAACACCTGCAGATGTCAGAAAAAGCGCAAATCACCATCTTTGTACGGGGCCTCCCTCCTCACCTACACCTGTATGTCATCCAGCAGACACCAACAACTTGGATGAACACAATCCAAGCTGCATGACTCACACACAAATCCATATTAATGTCCCAGGCTACCACTGTGCAAGTGCCTCAGTCATCACAGTTAGCCACCCCTGCCACTTTTGTCCAACAACAGCAATCATTGACAGAGACGCTCACCAATACTGTTATCAGCTTTTATCTCAAAGCTCCTGCTTCCCCTGCAACTTCTGTCAATACTCTTTGACCACTTCAGCAGTGATCTGAACCTCCCTTACCTCCACAAGAACCAGTAACCTGTCAGTAGTGTGGATTCAGGGACACACTGCTGCTGTCTGCCGCAAACTGCAAAACTACAACTGCAATCAAGATAGCCAATGGCACCCACCTCAGCACAACCAGCAGCATGGCGGCAGCTACTCCCAGTATCAAGGGAACACATATACCAACTGCCCCACCGACTCTCATAACTCAAACAAACTGCACCCTGCAACTGCTAACTCAGGCACAATCTTACCTAAAGGAGCAAACGTTCCTGTTATCAGGTCACCTCTCCTTGCAAACTATATCCCTGTCCCTATTGGGAATTGGTCCAAGCATGCCTTGGTTGACTCTGGAGCAGAAATCTCAGTTATCCACAGCAGTATACTAGACAATCCAGTTATTTTTCACATACCTACTGTTACTCCACCTGACATAAAGTTCATTATCACAACAAGCATGGCTACAGTACCTATCACAGGCATGGTCCATGTTAAGCTCCACTTCGGCTCACAACAAGCTATTGTTAAATTCTGCCTAGTGCCTGAACTTCAACCAGAACTGATTCTTGGATTGGACTTTCTAAAAGCTCACAAAGCCATCCTGGATTTTGCCTCAAACAAATTTTCACTAGATCCTGAAGGCAGCTTGCAGCTATAGACACTGTCACTGTGCCTTCTAAATCAGAGAAGGTTTTAATTGCCGAGATTCTAGGTGAACCATTACCATAAGGTGTTGTTGGCATCATCACAGGATCCCCAGCTCTGCACTCCTCAGGTCTCCTTCCAGAGAAAACTTTGTCTGCTGTGCATGGTGGCTCAGTATTCCAAAAATACTGCAACTTGTTGGACAAGCCAGTGGTCAACTCAAAGGGTGCCAACATCAGAAAGTGTTTTTGTCTGTCTTCAGGGGACCAGCTTCAGTTTCTGCTCGAGCCTCAGCCTGGTTCTACTAACATTCATCCTGTCAGTAAAATCATAATCACTCCAGCTTCAAAAGGGATGCACCTCAGCCAGTGGTTCTCTGCCTCAAAACTTCCAGCATGTCCAACGGAGAAACAGTAACTTCTGGAATTCCTGGAGAACAACTCAGATGTCTTTGTTGGCTCTGACAACAAATTCAGATCCTGCAATATCCTGCAACACACCACTGAGGTGCAGCCCAACCAAAAGTCAATCCATCAGCGAGCCTATAAAGTGGGACACAAACAAAAACATGTCCTGGAGGACTTAATCAAGGACATGCTTGAACAGGACATTATTGAGGAATCTGCAAGTCCTTGGGGTGCACCTTGCTTGTTGGTGGTTAAGAAAGACAAAGGGCATTGGTTCATGGTGGATTATATAAAACTCAGTGCCTACACGGTGCAGGATGCACATCCCCTACCTACCATAGAAGATGCCTTAGAGAGCCTTGATGCAGCCAGACCAGTTTACTTCGCCACTCTAGAGCTTCAGAGTGGATTCTACAAAGTTACAGTTGATCCAGCTTCATGCCCATACACATCCTGGTGGTGCCACTTGGGACATTTTCAATTTAAACGTCTGCCTATGGGACTTTGAAATAGTCCAGCCACATTTCAATGCATCATAGAAGCTGTGTTACATGGACTGTCTTGGAAATCTTGCCTAGTTTACCTTGACATTGTCATCATCTTCAGCAGAACTTTCCAAGAGCACCTCCAGCATCTCAAAGAGGTGTTTGAATGTCTCAGGCAAGCCAGCATCAAACTTCGCACAGAGAAGTGTTGCTTTGCAGAGCATCAAATCCATTACTGGGGACATGTGGTCAGTTTGCAAGGGATCTTGACAGACCCAGATAAGATCTCTGCTGTAAAGGAATATCAAGAACCTGCAAACCTCAACTACATTAGAGCTTTTCCTGGGCTTACTGGCTACTGCAGAAAATTCATTTGCAACTATGCCAAGATTGCAGTTACACTGCACACTCTCACCTAAAAATGATGTGACTATATATGGACTTCTAAATGCAAAGAGGCCTTTGAAACCTTGAAAGAAAAACGTATTTCTTCCTCAGTTCAGCCTGCCCAAGGCTTGACCAACCATTCTTGCTCTACACAGATGCTAGTTCCTTTTCAGTGGGTGCTGTGCTGTGCCAAATCCAAGACGTAACAGAACAAGTTGTTTCCTATGCCGGGCTGTCTCTTTCATCGGCTGAGTAAAACTATGGCATCACAGAAAAAGAATGCTTAGCCATGATCTTTGCTGTAAAGAAGTTTGACTGTTACCTTCGCTACTCCTCCTTCACAGTAGTTGTGGAGACCTTTGCCCTCAGATGGTTGTTCAAAATAAAGGAGCCAGTAGTGATGTTTGCCAAAAGAATTGCCATCTTGCAATGCTACAAGTCTGAAATTCAGTACCGACCAGGTCAAGTTCACTCTAATGCCGATGCTGGAAGCCGGAGATGGTATCCCTTCATATTAACCTCTCCAGATGAAGAATCCTGCCTGCAAGCTCTTCCTTTGCACTCCACAGATGTGCGCCCTGTGGACACGGATTCAGCATCTCACATTGCTTTGCTGCTGCCTAATGCTTCTGCAGAGAAAAGCACCAATCTTCAACTATTATAAGCAGCTGAAGAGCTTCTTACCTCTGCTACCACCTATATCTCTCTGGCAATGGTAAAAATGCAACAAAGAAATTACCCTCAATTCACAGACATAATCAAGTACTTAGAGACTGGAATTTTGCCCCCACAAAAACAACAATGCCAGGACATCCTTTTCCTTGCTTCACAGTATTTTTTCAATGATTTTGTGCTTTTTCACATTTACACCAAGGAAGGCAAGGACCATGGTACAGATACAACTTATGTACAGTTACTTGAGCCAGCCTCTCTAGTCACCGAAGTTCTTCAAACCACTCATGCCTCTCCACTTTCTGGAGGTCATATAGGAATCCACAGAACTCTCAAAAAGACAAGGCTCCACTTCTTCTGGCCTCACATGAACAAGGACATTGTCCGTTTTGTCAAATCCTGCCAACCCTGCACACAAAGAGAGCTTCCGGCCAAACCAACAAAGGTTCACATAATTCCAAAGCATGTAGCCACTGAACCACTCCAAAGAAACATAAAAACATAGACTTTGATGGCAGATAAGGACCGCTTGGCCCACCTAGTCTGCCCATGTCCCTACCTAGAGGATAAGCTGAAGATCCTATTTATCCAACAGCCTATTTCTTCCTACGCCCCACAAAAATTGCCTTATGTCTGTCCAATGCATTCCTAAATTCTCCCACAGTTTTAGACCCCACAACCTCCTCAGAAAGGCAGTTCCATGCATTCACCACCCTCTCTGTGAAAAAATACTTCCTCACAATGCCCCTGAGATGTCCCCCCTCTATCTTCAGATTGTGTCCCCTTGTTCTTACACATCGCTTTTTCTGAAAGATGCTACCCTCTTGGACTTTGTTCATTCCACTGAGGTACTTAAATGTTTCTATCAAGTCGCCCCTCTCCCTCCTTTCCTCAAGGGTATACATATTAAGCTCCTTAAGCCTCTCCTCATATGGCTTCTCTTGCAGACCCTGCACCATTTTAGTTGCCCTCCTCTGAACTGTCTCCATCCTGTCTATGTCCTTGTGGAGATGGGGTCTCCAGAACTGAATGCAGTACTCCAGATGGGGTCTCACCAACTGTGTGTACAGAGGGATAACAACTTCCTGTTTTCTGCTGGTGATGCCTCTCCCTATACATCCCAGTATCCTCACAGCCCTCTCTACCACCTTCTCACATTGCTTGCCAACCTTAAGGTCGTCTGATATGATTAGCCCCAGGTCCCGCTCCATTTTTATTTTTGTTACTACCTCTCCCCACATTGTGTAATCTTCCCCTGGGTTTTTGTTTCCCAGGTGCATTACTTTGCACTTCTTTGTATTGACTCCAAGCTGCCATTCTTCTGGCCATTCCTCCAACCTTGCCAAGTCCATTCTCATCCTTTCCATGCCTCCTTGTGTATCAACCCTATTGCAGATCTTTGTGCCATCTGCAAAGAGGCATACTTTTCCTTCCAGTCCCTCTGCAATGTCACTTATTAAGACATTAAAAAGGACTGGACCCAGTACTGAACCCTGCTGTACCTCTCTAGTAACCCCTCTTTCTTCAGAGTGGACTCCATTTACAATTACCTTCTGTGTCCTGTTGTTCAACCAATGTTTTACCCAGGCTACCACCCTGGGGAGCACGGACATTCTTAGCCCCTTGTCCAGATGCCCTGACTCTGGCAACAAATATATTCTTGTTTTTGTGGACTACCTAACCAAGTATTTGGAACTAATCCCCCTAAAAGGCATTAAAGCTGCCAAAGTGGCAAGTGTCTTCCTCAACACAATTATTTGTTGTCATGGTACCCAAGTGTACCTGCTTTCAGACAGAGGAACTAACTACCTTTCAACTATTGTTCAAGAAACATTCAAACTTCTCAACATCAAAAAGACTCACACAACCAGTTACCATCCGCAATGCAGTGGACAAAGTGAGAGAATGATGCTGGCCATTCTTAATACAATATACAAGTACCTGAATGAAACTCATGACACTTGGGATCATTTAGTTCCCTTCATTCAATTTGCTTACGACACCAGCCGTTGTGCTGACATTACAGAGTACACGCCATTTTTTTTTAGTTCATTGACGTCACCCAAGAAATCTATGGACAGGGATCACTCATTGCTAGAGGTTCCAAAGTTAGCTTCATCCTACATCATTCCAATGCTGGAACATCTTGAACTTGCCAGATGTGTTGCAGTTGACACACTGGGCCAGAGAAAATCTGCAATGCAGAAAATGTCAGCAGCCAAGTTGCATGAACCTTCATTTTCTGATGGGGACATTGTATACTTGTACTGACCTGTCCTAGTTTCCGGCACCACCAAAAAACTGTTTTGCCCCTGCACTGGTTCCATCTATATTGTGGAAAAACTTCCTCCTGTTCATGTTCGCTTGTGTCACAAGTCCAATGGAAAGCTTATACACAATAAAATCCACACCAACAGACTGAAACATGGGTATCTGAATGATACCCTCCCTGATGATCCCAGTCCCTCAAGCAATGAAGCTGCACTTGAACCTGCTATAGTTACAGAAACTGAACTTCCTTCAGACAGTTTCAGACCAGTTCCTTCACTACCCAATGGGCTTCACAATCAGACGGATCCTGTTTTGCCAACTCAACCTGATGGACTACCAAGAACTTCTCAATCATTTGCTTTTTCATCTTCTTCTCAGAACTCTCCTGTATATCAGATTGAGAAGATATTGCACAAAAAATATGCCAATGGATCCTGCCTGGACTTATTAAGTAAAATGGTTTGGTTATGGCAGCACACAGAACTCCTGAGTCCCTTTTTCTGACCTCACTCCGTCCTGTCAGGAATTGGTCCAATTCACACACAAGTTCATTCCAACTGACCACAAAAGTCGCAAAAAACTGTGAACTTTAAATTTGAACTCGGAGGCAGTATAGCGCAGTGGTTTAAGGCTCTGAGTTGCAAATCTGGTGACATCCAGCAGACCTGGCCTGTGTTTGAATCCCACAGCTTCCACTTGCATACTGTGTGACCCTGAGCAAGTCACTTAACTTCCCTGTGCTCCCAGATTGCACCTGTAAAAAAGCTTTCAGCTTAGTGTGCTACTCCTGGTTAAACAACTAAAAAAAAAAAACTCAGTGGTCATGTCTTGAACTCTGTGTGATCATTCATTATTGTCTGCCATATAGAACTGTGTGTTCATTTACTCTGCATTAACTTTTACTGTTTGCAATAACCACTTTTTTCCCCCCAGGTCTTGTTGGTTTGCAATATTGATATATATTTAAAGAACATTTTCCTGCTTCCCTTTCCCTCTCTTCCCTTTCCCTTTCCCTGCACTTTAGCACTTGTGGCATGGACAAGCCTCAAGTACTATGGTGTCCCCCTTCCCTGGCACTACACTGACTGGCCACCAGGGTAGTACAGATTCTTCCTCTCCACCCCTCAGTGGAGTACAGTGTGTAAATGAATCACAAAACAATTCTTCAATCTAAAACTTTCTACAATATTGCTGATTATTGCAAAATTATTGCTCAATCTCGTTGACTTTTTTTTTCCTAATGTTACTGAAATATTTACATTTATGATTCCAGCTTTATTCTACTTTTTATTGTGTTTAATGCAGTAGTAATCCTTTTTCTTGATTAAGTGATACTCAAATTTACAGTCACATGGTGATGCAGCATACCTGGTTAAGTATGGAACTTAAGAATAGCTGCCATCCCTTTAATCTAAGAACAGAATGTTTCAGCTAATGCTATGGTCACATATTGTGCTAATTATTGCCTGCAGGGGCAGGAAACCCCAATTTTCTGTTTCCTCTAGTCAGTCTAAGTCTGTACCTCATGCTACTGAGATGTCCCTGCTTATATTCCTGAATAAACCTAACATTGTTTGTTATTTTATTTGCCCAACTCCGTTTGGTACCAGCAGATGACTATTGCAGAAGCAACTGATGGGAAAGCAGAATATTGGAGAAGGTGAGGAATCCCATGGCAGACCAAATACCAAATGCATATACTGGAGAATGCAGCATTTCTTTTGCCCAGACCCCCATCTTTCTTATCTGCATTGTTGAGTACCCCAGAGTCATCTCCCAAGTCTGCCTGAACTGTTTGCATGCTGAATATTACACAACCCTGGCAGCAGAGAGGAAGAATAAATCTGAACTGTAAAAGTAAAACTGATTTGCATCCAGCTCACTATACCCTTCTGCAATCTGCCTTAGGAATCTAGAGGTATCTGAATGTGGGACATTGCTGCCCTAGCCCTTTCCCTGACGCATCATAAGTAAATGCATTATTTAAAAGCCTCCAGTCCATGGAGCTGCAAACTGCAATGTATACTTCTGCAGGGACAGTGCACAGCCTGCTCCCTGTACAGCCTCTCTTCCTGGGAAGCCAGTCAACTGAAAAGGGTGCCAGAAATTTTAAATCAACCCCCCTGTTGCTGCTTCTGGCCTGAGCCCCAGCAATCTGTCATGTTGCGGTCCCCAAACCCAAGCTCAGTGACAAACCTCCCTCTTCATTCAGCAGCGCTGCAAGCTGCTTTGGAAGAAACTGCTATCACAGATAGAAAAACAAGAATTTATGCAGAATGGGTATACAACAGTGAGCCGACTGACTAAACAAACCAAGCAATGCAGCCAGAGCTGCTGCCCACTGAATATGCGGCTCACAACTACCTTGACTGCCACTCCATGGGCTTTCAGCTCTGCTTCACAGCCAATCAGCCCCACTCTCAGCCACTTCTCAAGCACGGCCATAAACCAGAGCACTCCCCACAGAACCGTAGCCCAGCACTTCTGTACCACAGTACTTACCTCCTTGACTCCCCTCAAGCTTGTCCAGCATACGGAGTTCTTCCCTCCTCACAAGTGTGGCTCTGCTCTACCCTCTGCAGCTGCCCTGCAATCAACTGCAGTTTTCCTCTCGCCCTTCAGCCACACAGAGCCTCTGTGGCAGCAGTTCACCCACTGCAGAGCTGTCTCTTTCAGCTGCAATGGGCTTCTACCTTGCAGCGGGACAATCCTCACCCACTTGGCCACGCCACACAAGGACTTTCTAAAACAAATCAAATAAAGACTGCAGGAGCCCATCTGAAGCAAACAAGTAAGAGGTGGCAGTAAATCATATAGATTCTGTGAGGGAACAAAGGCCAATACAAAAAAAAAAAACACTAAATAAATACATACAATAAATGGAGGACAACCTGGGAGACCAAAAAGAAAATAAAACAAAAGCACAAATAAACAAATGAGCAATTAAATAAATACTGAATTTTCCCCAGCTTTTTGCCACTCAGCCAGAAGTCAGATAGCTTTCCAACATTTCAGTGGAGAAAAAGGTACAGCATGGCCTGATATATTGTCTTTACCCTGCAACCTCATGACAAGCAACCTCCATTTTGTGTGCTACAATAACAATCCCAGTGGCTTTTAACCCTCGATGGTGCCATCTTACAGTAGTCATCAAATACTGCCTTTGGATGTCACAGTGTGGTGGCTATCTTGTGAAGGACACTAAATGACCTCCATCAATAGAAATGAATGGTGCTCCATAAAAATTGCAAACCTATGCAATTAAAGGGACAGTACACCAAATAATTGATTTTGTAGTAAAACCTTATTTAAATAATAGACAACACCAACATAGAGCAGAAAGTGATTGAAGGAAACTGGTTACAAACAACTGTACTTTGTCTACAAAATTATTTTTCTCTTGGCAAGTCATTCTTCCATGACATTGCGCATCTTACATGAGAACCACTCCTTCTCATTCCTACAACCTTCACTCATTGAAGCACAGCTCGTCTCTGCCTATGTTGTCCAAGGAAGATGCCACTCTGAGCACTGGAGCATCCGGTGTGCTATCTTCACATCCCTCAGGGGCATTGGGCAACAAAATTGAAACCATCCTACATAACATACAGTCGGCCCTCTCAGCCCAAGGAGTGCAAACTACAGTATGTAGGCTATTCAGGATGACCTCGCCTATATTAAAGCCATTTCCCCACAGTCTATGGTCCATTTCAGCTTACAGTCAATACCCTTCTCAGCACTACGTCACAAAAATGCTGTTGACTGGCTTGAGCAGTTTCACGCCTGGATTTCCTTGCACTGGTAGACAGACCCTTTGCACATTTTTAATGCTTTGTCCTTGTTTCTGAGAGGGACTGCCATTTCTTGGTTCAACAAACTCCCAGAGCAAGTAAAAAGGGACACTGACACCCTGTATGCAACCTTCAAGGATAATTTTCTCCAAGTATACCCATCGTGGGCATTGGAACACTAGCTGTGGGAATGCACCATGCGACCCTTTGAGTCCCTAGAAGCCTTTATAGTGGACATTGGTTCATGATGCAAACACCTGCAGAAGTCAGAAAAAGAGCAAATCACCATCTTTGTACGGGGGGGCATCCCCCCTCATCTACGCCTGTATGTCATCCAGCAGACACCAACAACTTGGATGGACACAATCCAAGCTGCATGACTCACACACAAATACATATTGATGTCCCAGGCTACCACTGTGCAAACACCTCAGTCATTGCAGTTAGCCACCCTTGCCACTTGTGTCCAGCAACAGCAATCAATGACAGAGACGCTCACCAATACTGTTATCAGCTTGCATCTCAAAGCTGCTGCTTCCCCTGCTACTTCTGTCAATACTCTTTGACCACTTCAGCAGTGATCTGAACCGCATTTACTTCCACAAGAACCAGTAACCTGTCAGTAGTGAGGATTCAGGGGACACACTGCTGCTGTCTACTACAAACTGCAAAACTACAACTGCAATCAAGATAGTCAAGGGCACCCACATCAGCACAACCAGCAGCATGGCGGCAGCTACTCCCAGTATCAAGGGAACACAGATACCAACTGCCCCATCGATTCTCATAACTCAAACGAACTGCACCCTCCAACTGCTAAGTCAGGCACAATCTTACCTAAAGGAGCAAATGTTCCTGTTATCAGGTCACCTCTCCTTGCAAACTACATCCCTGTCACTATTGGGAATTGGTCCAAGCATGCCTTGGTCAACTCTGGAGCAGAAATCTCAGTTATCCACAGCAGTATACTAGACAATCCAGCTTTTTTTCACATACCTATTGTTGCTGCACCTGACCTAAAGTACATTATCACAACAAGCACGGCTACAATACCTATCACAGGCACGGCCCATGTTAAGCTCCACTTTGGCTCACAACAAGCTATTGTTAAATTCTATCTATTGCCTGAACTTCAACCAGAATTATTCTTGGATCGGACTTTCTAAAAGCTCACAAAGCCATCCTGGATTTTGCCTCAAACAAACTTTCACTAGATCCTGGAGGCAGCTCGCAGCTATAGACACAGTCACTGTGCCTTCTAAATCAGAGATGGTTTTAATTGGCGAGATTCTAGGTGAACCATTCCCATAAGGTGTTGTTGGCATTGTCACGGGATCCTCAGCTCTGCACTCCTCAGGTCTCCTTCCAGGGAAAACCTTGTCTGCTGTGCATGGTGGCTCAGTATTCCAAAAATGCAGCAACTTGATGGACAAGCCAGTGGTCAACTCAAAGGGTGCCAACATCAGAAAGTTTGCTTGTCTGTCTTTAGGGGACAAACTTCAGCTTCTGCTCAAGCCTCAGCCTGGTTCTACAAACATTCATCGTGTCAGTACCATCACAATCACTCCAGCTTCAAAAGGGATGCCCCTCAGCCAGCGGCTCTCTGCCTCAAAACTTCCAGCATGTCCAACGGAGAAACAGTAACTTCTGGAATTCCTGGAGAACAACTCAGATGTCTTTGTTGGCTCTGACAACAAATTCAGATCCTGTGATATCCTGCAACACACCACTGAGGTGCAGCCCAACCAAAAACCAATTCATCAGCGAGCCTATAAAGTGGGACACAAACAAAAACAAGTCCTGGAGGACTTAATCAAGGTCATGCTTGAACAGGACATTATTGAGGAATCTGCAAGTTCCTGGGGTGCACCTTGCTTGCTGGTGGTTAAGAAAGACAAAGGGCATTGGTTCATGGTGGATTATAGAAAACTCAGTGTCTACACGGTGCAGGACACACATCCTCTACCTACCATAGAAGATGCCTTAGAGAGCCTTGGTGCAGCCAGATCAGCTTACTTCGCCACTCTAGAGCTTCAGAGTGGATTCTACTAAGTGATTGTTGATTTAGCTTCATGACCATACACAGTATGGTGCTACCACTTGGGACTTTTCCAGTTTAAATGTCTGCCTATGGGACTTTGAAATAGTCTAGCCACATTTCAAAGCATCATAGAAGCTGTGTTACATGGACTGTCTTGGAAATCTTGCCTAGTTTACCTTGACATTGTCATCGTCTTCAACAAAACTTTCCATGAACGCCTCCAGCATCTCAAAGAGGTGCTCAAATGTCTCAGGCAAGCCAGTCTCAAACTTTGCCCAGAGAAGTGTGACTTTGCAGAGCATCAAATCCATTACTGGGGACATGTGGTCAGTTTGCAAGGCATCTCGACAGACCCAGATAAGCTCTCTGCTGTAAAGGAATATCAAGAACCTACAAATCTCAAAGACCTTAGAGCTTTTCCTGTTCTTACTGGCTAGTGCAGTAAATTCATTTGCAACTATTCCAAGATTGCAGTTACACTGTTCACTCTCATTTAAAAAGGATGTGACTACATATGGACTTCTAAATGCAAAGAGGCCTTTGAAACCTTGAAAGAAAAACATATTTCTTCCTCAGTTCTGCCTACCCAAGGTTTGACCAACCATTCTAGCTCTACACAGATGCTAGTTCCTTTTCAGTGGGTGCTGTGCTGTGCCAAATCCAAGACGTAACAGAACAAGTTGTTTCCTATGCCGGGCTGTCTCTTTCATCAGCTGAGGAAAACTATGGAATCACAGGAAAAGAATGCTTAGCCGTGATCTTTGCTGTAAAGAAGATTGACTGTTACCCTCGCTACTCCTCCTTCACAGTAGTTGTGGAGACCTTTGCCCTCAGATGGTTGTTCAAAATAAAAGAGCCAGTAGTGAAGCTTGCCTAATGAATTGCCATCTTGCAATACTACAAGTCTGAAATTCAGTACCGACCAGGTCGAGTTCACTCTAATGCCGATGCTCGAAGCCGGAGATGGTATCCCTTCATATCAACCTCTCCAGATGAAGAATCCTGCCTACAAGCTCTTCCTTTGCACTCCACAGATGTGCTCCCTGTGGACACGGATTCAACATCTCACATTGCTTTGCTGCTGCCTAATGCTTCTGCAGAGAAAAGCACCAATCCTCAACTATTATAAGGAGCCGATGAGCTTCTTACCTCTGCTGCCACCTATATCTCCCTGGCAATGGTAAAAATGCAACAAAGAAATTACCCTCAATTCACAGACATAATCAAGTACTTAGAGACTGGAATTTTGCCATAACAAAAACAACGTCAGGGCATCCTTTTCCTTGCTTCACAGTATTTTTTAATGATGGTGTGCTTTTTCACATTTGCACCAAGGAAGGCAAGGGCCATGGTATGGACACAACTCATGTATAGTTACTTGAGCCAGCATCTCTAGTCACTAAAGTTCTTCAAACAACGCATGCCTCTCCACTTTCTGGAGGTCATATGGGAATCCACAGAACTCTCAAAAAGACAAGGCTCCACTTCTTCTGGTCTCACAAGAACAAGGACATTGTCTGTTTTGTCAAATCCTGCCAACCCTGCAAGCAGAGAGAGCTTCCTGCCAAACCAACAAAGGTACACATCATTCCAAAGCATGTAGCCACTGAACCACTCCAAAGAAACATAGAAACATAGACTTTGATGGCAGATAAGGACCACTTGACCCACCTTGTCTGCCCATTTCCCTACCTAGAGGATAAGCTGCAGATCCTATTTAGCCAACAGCCTATTTCTTCCTACGCCCCATAAAAATTGCCTTATGTCTGTCCTATGCATTCTTGAATTCTCCCACAGTTTTAGACCCCACAACCTCCTCAGGAAGGCAGTTCCATGCATTCACCACCCTCTCTGTGAAAAAATACTTCCTCACATTGCCCCTGAGCCGTCCCCCCTCTATCTTCAAATTGTGTCCCCTTGTTCTTACACATCTCTTTTTCTGAAAGATGCTACCCTCTTGGACTTTGTTGATTCCACTGAGGTACTTAAACGTTTCTATCATGTCCCCCCTCTCCCTCCTTTCCTCAAGGGTATACATATTAAGCTCCTTTAGCCTCTTCTAATATGGCTTCTCTTGCAGACCCTGCACCATTTTAGTTGCCCTCTTCTGAACTGCCTCCATCCTGTCTATGTCCTTGCAGAGATGGGGTCTCCAGAACTGGATGCAGTACTCCAGATGGGGTCTCACCAACTTTTTGTACAGGGGGATAACAATTTCCTGTTTTCTGCTGGTAATGCATCTCCCTATACCTCCCAGTATCCTCCCAGCCCTCCCGACCACCTTCTCACATTGCTTGCCAACCTTAAGGTCATCTGATATGATTACCCCCAGGTCCCTTTCCATTTTTTTGTTGTTGTTACTACCTCTCCTTCCATTGTGTAATCTTCCCCTGGGTTTTTGTTTCCCAGGTGCATTACTTTGCACTTCTTTGCATTGAATCCAAGCTGCCATTCTTCTGACCATTCCTCCAACCTTGCCAAGTCCCTTCTCATCCTTTCCACGCCTCCTTGTGTATCAACCCTGTTGCAGATCTTTGTGTCATCTGCAAAGAGGCATACTTTTCCTTCCAGTCCCTCTGCAATGTCACTTATAAAGACATTAAAAAGGACTGGACCCAGTACTGAACCCTGTGTTACCCCTCTAGTAACCCCTCTTTCTTCAGAGTGGACTTCCATTTACAATTACCTTCTGTGTCCTGTTGTTCAGCCAAGGTTTAACCAGGCTACCACCCTGGGTCAGCACGGACATTCTTAGCCCCTTGTCTACATGCCCTGACTCTGGCAACAAATATATTTTTGCTTTTGTGGACTACCTAAATATTTGGAACTAATCCCCCTAAAAGACATTAAAGCTGCCAAAGTGGCAAGTGCCTTCCTCAGCACAATTATTTGTTGTCATGGTACCCAAGCGTACCTGCTTTCAGACAGAGGCACTAACTACCTTTCAACTATTGTTCGAGAAACATGCAAACTTCTCAACATCAAAAAGTTCCACACAACAAGTTATCATCCGCAATGCAATGGTCAAAGTGAGAGAATGATGTTGACCATTCTTAATACAATATACAAGTTCCTGGATGAAACTCATGACACTTGGGATCATTTAGTTCCCTTCATTCAATTCGCTTACAACACCAGCCATTGTGCTGACATTACAGAGTACATACCATTTTTTTTAGTTCATTGACGTCACCCAAGAACATCTATGGACAGGGATCACTCATTGCTAGAGGTTCCAAAGTTAGCTTCATCCTACATCATTCCAATGCTGGAACAGCTTGAACTTGCCAGATGTGGTTCAATTGACACACTGGGCCAGAGAAAATCTGCAATGCAGAAAATGTCAGCAGCCAAGTCGCATGAACCTTCATTTTCTGTTGAGGACATTGTATACTTGTACTGACCTGTCCTAGTTTCGGGCGCTACCAAAAAACTGTTTTGCCCCTGTACTGGTTCCATCTATATTGTGGAAAAGCTTCCTCCTGTTCATGTTTGCTTGTGCCGCAAGTGCAGTGGAATGCATATACACAATAAAATCCACACCAACAGACTGAAACATGGGTATCTGAATGATACCCTCCCTGATGATCCCAATCCCTCAAGCAATGAAGCTGCACTTTAACCTGCTATAGATACAGAAACTGAACTTCCTTCAGACAGTTTCAGACCAGTTCCTTCACTATCCAATGGGTCTCATAATCAGCCAACTCAACTTGCAACTCAACCTGATGGACTACCAGGAACTTCTCAATCATTTGCTGTTTCATCTTCTTCTCAGAACTCTCCTGTATATCAGATTGAGAAGATATTGCATAAAATATATGCCAATGGATCCTGCCTGGACTTATCAGGTAAAATGGTTTGGTTATGACAGCTCACAGTCCCTTTTTCTGACCTCACCCCGTCCTGTCAGGAATTGGTCCAATTCATGCACAAGTTCATTCCAACTGACCAGAAAAGTCATAAAAAATTGTGAACTTTAAATTTGAACTCGGAGGCAGTATTGCGCAGTGTTTTAAGGCTCTGAGTTGCAAATCTGGTGACATCCAGCAGACCAGACCTGTGTTTGAATCCCACAGCTTCCATGTGCATACTGTGTGACCCTGAGCAAGTCACTTAACTTCCCTGTGCTCCCAGATTGCACCTGTAAAAAAAGCTTTCAGCTTAGTGTGCTACTCCTGGTTAAACAACTAAAAAAAACAAACATAAAAAAACTCAGTGGTCATGTCTTGAACTCTGTGTGATCATTCATTATTGTCTGCCATGTAGAACTGTGTGTTCATTTACTCTGCATTAACCTTTTACTGTCTGCAATTACCGCTTTTTCCCCCAGGTCTTGTTGGTTTGCAATATTGATATATATTTAAAGTGCATTTTCCTGCTTCCCTTTCCCTCTCTTCCCTTTCCCTTTCCCTGCACTTTAGCACTTGTGGCATGGCCAAGCCTCAAGTGTTATGGTGCCCCGCCTCCCCTGGCACTACACTGACTGACCACCAGTGTAGTACAGATTCTTTCCTCCCCTCCCCTGCAGTGGAGTAGAGTGTATAAATGAATCACAAAACAATTCTTCAATCTAAAAGTTTCTTCATTATTGCTGATTATTGCTAAATTATTGCTCAATCTCGTTGACGTGTTTTTTCCTAATGTTACTGAAGTATTTACATTTATGATTCCAGCTTTATTCTACTTTTTATTGTGTTTAATGCCATAGTAATCCTTTTTCTTGTTTAAGTGGTACTCAAATTTACAGTCACAGGGTGATGTAGCGTACTGGGTTAAGTATGTAACCTAAGAATAGCTGCCGCCCCTTTAATCTAAGAACAGAATGTTTCAGCTAATGTTATGGTAACACGTTATGCTAATTATTACCTGCAAGGGCAGGAGACCCCAATTTCCTGTTTCCTCTAGTCAGTCTAAGTTGTATCTTGTGCTGATGAGATGTCCCTGTTTATGTTCCTGAATAAACCTAAGATTATTTATTATTTAATGCATTCAACTCAGTTCATTCAGTATCAGCAGATGACTTGTGCAGAAGCAACTGATTGGAAAGCAGAATATTGGAGAAGATAAGGGGTCATGCGGGAGACCAAATACCAAAACACCACACTTACCTTCTAGGAAACTGAACTGAGTTTTTTGAATTACACACTGGCTGTATAGACAATTTGACACCTGTACTATATAGTCCACATCCCTGTTAGTTCTTACATTGTTGTCAAATTACAGCTAATTTCAATTACAGAACTCCACCTAAGGGGCCATAAAGTACATCATATACATCTATAACAACCACCAGTGTACAGATCAGAAGGCAAACCCTTTTCAAAATAGTACTGTACAGATAAACAATAACAGAATTATTACTACTATTTAGAAATGGCTTTCAACTGAAATTAGCTAAGTCTAAAGTCGTTCAGATCTAATATGTAATTTAATGTTTTCAGTAGGGTGTTATCACTAAATTTAATACTGTGACTGCGGGGATGAAGTAGAGAGAGGTTAGTTGGTAAATGCTGTTAGTTACTGTTCAGCTGAATGCTTTATCAGCAAATCATTGACTGAGGCAGAGTAGTGAAAGTAATAGACCCAAAATGTGAAAGAGGAAAATTCAGAGTTTAATTCCAATATTGACAGAAAAATAGCAGCATCCACCAGAATAAATGGACACAAATGGTAATGCAGGTATCAAACCATTTAATTACAAAGAAAGCAGCATAAAACATCCAGACATTGTGGAAAATATAAGTAGAAAAAAAAAACTAACTTTTCGCACGGACAGAGCTCTGCTTCATCAGAGTTCAACATTCGTGCACACAAACCCAATATATATGCTAACATAAATTTACTCAATTTAAAATCAGCACATGTTACAATCCATTAAAATTACTTGGCATTAATAAACAAACTACTGTAGTTAAGCCAGGCCACCACTTAAGAGTTCAAAGAGGCACACTGATATATTTTCCAAAGCCCTACTCCCGCTTGAACAGGTTCACACTTATAAATACATGGCCCTTACATTTGATCCCAGCCTTTTATTTCATCCACATATCAATAATCTCTCCTCAGCCATAAATATTTGCACTGGATTACTCTATCAGCATAGAACCTCCCTTTCTCCAGAGGCCCTTAACCTTGCTGTTACCTCCTGTGTTCTCTCTCTCTCGTAGATTATGGACTAACTGTAAACTTGGTCACCGACCACACTGCCCTAAATAAAATCTACCTAGCCATCAACAAAGCATGTAGACTCCTCGCCAGAGTAGACAGGCGCACCCACCACTGCACCCTGCATGCCCTAACAAATATCCTTACTCTTGATGAAAGAGTCTGTTACCAAACAAATCTCCTCACCAAAAAAAATTCATCTAGGTCTCTCCCCCACTGGAGTTTCTGCCTTCCTGTGCACCGCCTATGCCTCAGTACACACTCGCTCGGCAAAAAACAGATATGGACTGTTCCCAAGGTCTCAACTTCACTTACCCAAAGGTCCTTTTCCTACAGAGCACCACTATGGTACAATAATCTTCCAACAGCTGTTACCTCTATCTCCAGACTTGGCCCATTCAAAACAGCACTCAAAAACCACATACTATCCACATGCCACTGCCAGTGCACCTGCCAAGTTTGGACTGCTGCATAGCATCTACCAATAACTGCCTACCAGGTCTAACAGGTTCTGCCTCAGTAGTGAAGCTGGGATATAGATACCAGCAGGGGCATTGAGCATCAAGTATCACCTACACCACTTGGATTAAGTATGGGAAAACTTGCTCTGTATCTTAATGCTGTTAACTCTCCTTTCAAGATTGACTGTGTTATTGACAATGTTGGTACCCCCGGCTCCTTGAATTTTGGCAATCTCAAACCCATTAGCCAGGCCTGACTAGCTACCTAATTGTATAGACTTTACACTGCTCCTCTTTATGTATCTACTGTATATATTTCTAATTCCATGGAATAAGCATGTGTATTATTGTATGCTGTTTACCTGTGATCTGATTCTGTTTTCTGACGTGGAGCCTTTGTAAATGAGTTCTTGACTCAAAGGTTGTAATTCCGATTTTCAATAAATAAATCAAAATAAGGTATTTCATTCGTTCCCAATATATAAAGCATTTAGTTTCTATCCCTTAATATAGCACTTATCTGCGTTGTATTTCAGTATAACTATAATATCTAATATTAATGTTTAAACGCTATATAGGATCAGCGAAATGGTCTACAAATGTTCCAGTCATTATAGGCACCACTAACTAATAAATTACAGCATATTCTATGACTATTCTTTTGTGTCCAATTAATTTATTACAAGCCATAAGGAAACAGACCCCATTAAATTATGTGGCTACGAATTTCAAACTGTTCCAGAAAGCAGACCAAATAATGTGAATGAACTCACAGATTTATCAGCAATGAGCCCTTATTTATTTACAATTTACTTAAAAATGCAGAAACATCGATATTTTCCTTCAATCCTTCATCACTTCACTCTTCTAAGTAATAGATCCGAAATCCAACTTTTTTCTCAAAATCCCCACCCCCGAGGACCTAAACATACTTTTTCTATCCCAGTAAAGACGATTTCATGTTCTGTGTTTTTATCACTTGAAATGTGCTTGACTATAGCATAGGAGATATTAGAATGGAGAAGTAACCTTACATGCTCTCCTGTTCCAACCTTGAACTGTCGGGCAGTTCTGCCCACATAATAATGTCCACAGTTGCAACTCAGTAAGTAAACAACTTCCAGACTATTACAGGTTATAAAGATATTAATTTCAACCTCCTTTCCCGTTACTGGGGTCACAAACTTCTTACATGTTTTAACATACTTGCAGAATGAGCAGTTACCACACCTATAGCATCCTTTGGGGGCAGGAGGCAACCAGTTTGTTTCTAAATTTACAGTCAGCTGCAGCAAACTTGGAGCAACCCAATCTTTTATTGTTTTTGCTCTTCTGAACACTACTTTTGGACCTGCTTCTGTCACATGCACAAGTTTAGGTTCTAACTTTAATAAATCCCTATTGTTTATTATAATATCCCTGACTTCCTCAGATCTCATGGAGAAAGTTGTAATAAATGGGCAGATAGCATTCTCATCCTGTATTTTAGACTTAGGCACCAGAGAGTCAGCACAATCTATTTGTTCCATGTCCTGAACAGCCTTTGCAATGGCCTGGTAGCTGTAGCCCCATTGTAAGACTCTTCCTACCTGCTTCATGAGTTTTTAACATACTCATAATCCTCAGTACACCTACAGTTTGTTCTAATCAATTGATCCTGTTGTCATCCATAATATGTAATAGATGACAACTATTAAACAAAAGAAGGCTATTTATATCAGTTTCTTTCTGGTGCAGGGTGGTGCAGACATCATTGTTCTCATTCATATAAATTAATAAATCCAAAAATAGAATTCACTCTGTATTAATAATGTAATTAAACTTAAAAAAGTCATTTGTACTTTCCAACCATAAAACAAAATTACCAAACTGTTCTTCAGTGCTTTCCAAATAACCAACATGCCATCTGTATAATATCTCCTCATACAGTATCTAAATATTGAAGAAATGGATTTGTGTCTGCACTATAAAGGATTCGTTCCCACCACACAACATAGAGACCCGCATAGCTAGGGGCCATGGTTGCACCCATTGCCGTGCCACTAATTTGCCTATAATACACATTCTGATGTAAGAACATATTTTTTGTAAGTACTAATCTGGCTAATTCTACCAAACAATGTGTGGGCATATGTACCTAGCTCACTTCAACCCTCAATTCTAATTATGTTGCATGGCTTCAAGACTGCCTTCATGTGGAATTAATGCATAAAGAGAGTCAAAATCAAGAGTTGCAAAATACCACCCTTCTCAACTTCTACATTTTCAACTAGGTTCACCACCTCCATAGAGTCTCTGGTATATGATCTGACTGTGGTAACCAAAGGTTGAAGAAACTCATCCACTAGTATAGAAATGGGCTCTGTAAGCCACCCTTTGCCCGATAATATCGGCGTTCCTGGTGGCAATTCCCTATGTTTGTGAATCATAGGTAATGTGTAAATTATAGGGGTAACCAGATGGGCTACTGTAAGTGCCTTAAAAGTTTTATCAGTAATGTATCCCTTAACAAAACCATAGCTGAGAATCAAATTTACTTCAGTTTTAAATGTACTGTATGATTGCCTGCCAGTTTCTCATAAAAATTGGCATCAGCAAGTTGTCTCCCAATTTCTGCCTCATAAAAAGAATGGTCCATAACTACTACTGCTATCCAACCACAACCACCAGCTCTGGAGCAAACCTGAACAAGTCCCAGTAACTCCGTGTGCGTTAGTCATTGGAGGTCTAAATGCTATATTAAAGCAGGACCTCCATTGTAAGTAATATACAGTTAAATTGTCTCGTGATAATTTTTTCGACTCTGCATTACAAAATAGAGATACACTATAGCAAGTAAAACATAAATAAAATTAAAAAACGAGGAAATATAATCAGAACCCACTTTTTATTGTTATTTTCCACACACTCACTGTTCAGGAAAAGAGTCGCTGAGCTGTAATACAGACTTATCACTGATATCCATGGATGCAGCTGTATTAGAGCTGTTACTGACACCTGAGTTATCATCGATGGTAGGTTCAATTGAATAAGGCTGAAATGTGTACATGTGGGCAAAAATGCTGTCCAGGTCGACGTCTTGCTCAGACATGTCAGGAAAATATAGATTCGTTTAACAATCTGAGGAAAACAATATAGAGTCAAGCCATACAAAGGCAAAAGTATTGGACTTTAGGAGGGCTGACTTTGCCAAAATGGGTGAGTGCCTAAGGAATGCACTGGCAAATGGGCAGGAGGGAGGGGTGGAAGAACAATGGGGAACAATAAAAACTGCCATCACAGAGGTAACAAGCCTTTGTGTGAAGCAAATAAACAAACGAAATGATGTAAGAAACCACTATGGTTCTCAAAGGAAGTGGCAGTGAAGGTTCAAGAGAAAAAGAAAGCATTCAGAAAGTACAAGGAATCACAGAAGGAGCAGGACAGAGAACTGTATCAGTTAAAGCAAAAGGAAGCTGGGAAGGCAGTCAGAACAGCAAAGGCCCAAACCGAGGAAAAGATAGCCAACTCAGTTAAGAGGGGGATCAAACCTTTATAGGTATATCAGGGAGCGAAGGAAGACCAAGGGAGGGATAGTGAGGCTTAATAAAGGGGAGAGAGGGTGGGAAGAGGGTGACTGTGAAAAGGCAGAGATACTAAACAAATATTTTTGCTCAGTATTTACAAAGGAAGAGGGGGAGGTACCTAAAACAAACAATAGAAACACTCTGAATACAGAAGTTAATACCAGCCTATTTACAGAAGAAAGGGTTCTGAAAGAACTCTTAAAACTGAAGGTGGACAAAGCAATGGGACCTGATGGGATTCATCCCAGAATTCTGAAAGAACTAAGGGTAGAACTAGTGACACCACTGACTACCCTTTTTAACAAATCATGGGAGGATGGGGTGGTACCCGAGGACTGGAGGAGGGCAGATGTGATTTCCCTTCACAAAAGTGGGAGCAAGGCAGAAGTAGGAAACCACAGACCTGTTAGTTTAACCTCAGTGGTAGGGAAAATGATGGAATCACTTCTGAAGGAAAGAATTGTCAAGTATCTAGAGGCCAGAGGGGCACAGGACCCAAGGCAGCATGGATTCACAGCAGGAAGGTCATGCCAGACAAATCTGATAGATTTCTTTGACTGGGTGACCAAAGTAGTAGATCAGGGAAGGGCTGTGGACATGGCCTACCTAGACTTTAGCAAGGCATTTGACACAGTCCCACACAAAAGATTAATATACAAGTTAGCCAGCCTGGGAGTGGGTCCCAAGATGACAGCCTGGGTAAAGAATTGGCTGGAGAATAGGACACAGAGAGTAATAGTAAATGGAGTCCACTCTGAAGAAAGGGGGTTACTAGTGGGGTACCGCAGGGTTCAGTATTAGGACCGGTCCTCTTCAATGTCTTTATAAGCGACATTGCAGAGGGACTGGAAGGAAAAGTATGTCTCTTTGCAGATGACACAAAGATCTGCAACAGAGTTGATGCACAAGGTGGGGTAGAAAGGATGAGAAGGGACTTGGCAAGGTTAGAGGAATGGTCAAATGTATGGCAGCTTAGATTCAATGCTAAGAAGTGCAAGGTAATGCACCTGGGAAACAAAAACCCAGGGGAAGAGTACACAATGGGGGGTGAGATACTAACAACAACAAAAATGGAAAGGGACCTGGGGGTAGTCATAGCAGATGACCTAAAGGTGGGCAAGCAATGTGAGAGGGTAGCAAGGAGGGCTGGGGAGATACTGGGATGCATGGGAGAGGCATCACCAGTAGAAAACAGAAAGTTATTATCCCTCTGTACAGACAGCTGGTGAGACCCCATCTGGGTACTGATGCAGTTCTGGAGACCTAATCTCCATAAAGACATAGACAGGATGGAAGCTGTCCAGAGGAGGGCACTAAAATGGTGCAGGGTCTGCACCGGAAGACATATGAAGAGAGACTTAAGGAGCTTAATATGTATAGCCTCGAGGAAAGGAGGGAGAGGGGGGACATGATGGGAACTTTCAAGTACCTCAAGGGAATCAACAAAGTCCAAGAGGGTAGCATCTTTCAAAAAAAGAGGTGTGCAAGAACAAGGGGGCACAATTTGAAGATAGAGGGGTGTCTCAGAGGTAATTTAAGGAAGTATTTTTTCACAGAGAGGGTTGTGGATGCATGGAACGGCCTTCTGGAGGAGGCTGTGGAGTCTAAAACAGTGGTGGAATTCAAGCATGCATGGGACAGTTATAAGGCAATTCTAGGGGGTTGGGGTAGGAAGAAGTAGGCTGCTGGTTAACTAGGATCTGCAGCTTATCCATTAGGTAGGGAAATGGGCAGACTGGGTGGGCCAAGTGGTCCTTATCTGCCGTCAAATTCTATGTTTCTAAGATGGGGCCAGCCCACCAGCACAGAGGTAGTGCTACTGCCTGCGGTGCCGATGACCTTGGATTGGGAATGGACCTCAGACATCAGCATGTCAGCCAGGGGGAGGAGGTCGAGTATCCAAGGGACTGCTTTCCATCTCTGGGGAAGGAGGGGATCCAGTACCCAGTGCATACCAACCTTTAGCATTGGCTGGAGGTTACCGCATCACAGCACCATGCTGTGTGCCCATAAGGGTGAGAATTGGTGAAACTCTGTATGTCAGGCAGGAACACACCCGACCATGTGCCAAGATCATTGCACATCTGGCCTCTCTCCAGCAAGGGTGAGGTGGTGCACAAGTCAAAAATATCTAAGTACGAGCCCCATGATACCCATGGGTCCTGGCAAGTGTCATGACCCAGTCGATGTGGGCATCGACCAATATAAAAAATATGCACAATAAAAAAAAAACTATCAAGAGAATGGCAAACAGTGCAAGATGTGTCAGTTGCTATCGATATTTTGACTGAAAATAAATAAAAAAAAGGATCGCACTATGCTATAGATTAAGCACCTTGCCACAATATTAAAAAAAACCAAAACCTTTGACAGTGAAGAGAAAGAAACATGCTGGGCAGTGCTTCAGATCTGCTGTTAGGTGAACCTGAACAGCAAAAGCCGTGTATCACTTTGGTATGGTATCCATGTAAAGAATTGACTTAATGGACCCAATTCTCAGTCGGGTATGCCCAACACAAGGGAACTGCAGTAAAGTTGTTTGATGCAAGTGGTGAGTTGTGGCACAACTTGTGTCAAATGGGATTCTACAATGTGGCTTATGTAAAATGCAGGGACAGCTGTGGCAAAGCCCACCTGCAACAGGGTTGCAGCCAACAACCCAGGGTGCCTTGTCGCAAGGGGGCTTTCATCATGGTGGGGCTGCCACATCCCTTTTTTTTGAGTTTGGATGCCCCACCATGGATGCAGGAGGGCCTCCACTTAGATCAGCAAGGAGGTTATCTCATTGGGATGTGGCAATTGGTTGAGGTGGGACTGAAGCCTCTAAGGGTGCACATGGGGTAGGGCATATCCTGATGGAGGCATGCCTGGGAGGTGCCATCCCACCCCAGCATGTGACAAGAATCAGGACATGCCAGTGAGCACTGGCATGGACCCATGTTACCCCTGTTCCCAGATAGAGCCTCCATGTAGCCATTGCTCCCCCAAATAAAACATTGGGTGCTTAGGCATTGGTAGTATAGTGCCCCCCCAAGTCCAATAGAGTCCTGATCCCCATTGACCCTTGCAAAAAAAAATGGTCTAAGTCCTCATCCCCCCATCCCCACAACACAGATGTAGCCCAGTCCCCCTTTGCCTCCTGTGACAAAGACAAGTCCAGTCGGACACTGTGTTCCCTGTTCAGTATCCCTACACCCTTGCTGTGCCTTTAATACACTGCCCACACAGTACCTGGTGGTCTAATGGCCCCCCATCCACACCACCCTTACAGGCAGTGGGCACACCATCCCCAAAACACATCTACAACTGGCACAGCCCTCCTCACCCCATCATGCCACTACAGTCAGCTGTAGAATGCATGTGTTACTGCGTTACTGTTCACTGTATACCAACAATGTGCAGAATGCACCATACACATTCTGCAGCTGGCTGTGGTAGTGGTGTGAGGAGAGCTGTGCCAGTCGCGGATGCATGTCAGGGATGCAGGGAGTGGGGGGTCCACTGCCTGTCAGGGTGGGATGGATGGGTAGCCACTAGACCACCAGGTATTGTGTGGGTGGTGTATTGTGGGCACAGCGGGAGCACAGAGGGATGGAGAGAGGAACACAGACTGGGACTGTACTTGTCTTATTCACAAGCCACAATGGGGGATCAGAGTTATCTTTGCATTGGGGGTGCACTATAGTACAACTACAGTGGGTGGTGGGGGTTGGCAATAGCCCGCCACAGTAGGCAATCCATCCAGGTGGCACACAGGTGCCCAGACAGTTGTGGCACAGTGCCCTACAGGGGCAAGTCACCCTGTGCCACATTCTTGCCCATTTGTGCCAGGGTTCCATGCTTGATGCCCCTTGTGCACCACAGTTACCCTCTGCCCACTTGTCTTGGGTTGCGTCCCAGCCCTGCACCACATCCTTTGACTGTGTCCCTCTTCCTGGTGCAGGGCCGCATGTTGCAGCTATTCCAGAAAGTTTGCTATTTATAGCAAACTTTCTGGAATAATGACTTTTGTGTTTTCCGCAACCACATGGGACACGACCCCATTTCAGCCACAAGTTGCGTCCTATGCAGGTGGCTTGTAAAAGTGGGCCCAATTACTTCAGTAATGTCATGTCTTGAGACAGCAGCTGCCGAGACCAGACGGTTTGGGCTCAAAATGAGTAGGTGCATTTTAAGTTAAAATCCATGCCTAATGTGTAAAAAATGAAAATAAGATTTTCAGAATTTGTTATACATGACCAATTTTATTACATAAGTGCATTCACAGTACTATCCTATATGCAGATGACCTGGTCATCCTCACCCATTCCCAGGACATTGGGGTCATCAACCATCAACTGAGTGAGTATTTCAAAAATATCCAGTCCTGGGTAATGACTCACAAGTTGGTCATCAACCTAAAAAAAACCCAGGCCATGCTTTTTAGGTCCCTGGCCAGTATTAAGGCCTCCCCTGCCCCTCTGTGTGTTACTGGTATCAATGGTACTCCTCTTCTAACCACTGACTCCATCAAATACCTTGGGGTGACACTGAACCCCCAACTTGACCTTGAGGGCCATATCCAAAATGTATGCAGAGCTGTCAACAGCAAACTGGGTCTGGCCTACAGAGCAAAGAAAAATCTTACATCTGCTGCTCACCTTGCATTGGCCAGAGGAGTGCTGCTTTCCTCTGTTTGCTATGGACTTCTCCCATTTGCATGCACCTCCAAAGTTCACCTCACTAGAGGGAACACAACCTACAATAACATTTGCCACTTTGCACTTGCTGCACCTCGCCTCACTCACCACTGTGACCTATATAACAAACTCGGATGCCTCGCCGCACCCAACCCCATGAACTTTGTCCTGGGCTGCTTCATGGGCAAGGTGCTTAGTACTGGCACTCCCCCAGGGCTGGCTGAGCTTCTCAACCCAGTTGTCTCTTCTACCTACTCCCTCAGGTCTCTGGGCCCTGGCATTCTTAAAGTCCCTATCACCTACACACAAATGGGGGATAGGGATTTTGCTTCATGTGCCCCTAGGCTATGGAGCTCCTTTCCCACCCAAGTCCACTCCTCCACTCCCACTCGTGCCTCTGGAGCTCCCTGTGGTATCACTTGAAGCTCTTCTCTGCATGTGGGTGTCCTAGACCTCCATAGCTAGTTCCGGTCCCCTACACCAGACTCACATGTCCTTCCTGGCACCCCTCTTGCAGCTCCTGCTGACGTGGCCTGTCTAACTGGACTCTGAGGTGCATATCATGTATTTTTTCTCTGTTTCAGGACATATTCAGACTGTGGCTCTGTTTGTGGCTCGGAGTCATGTATACCTTGTAAAATTGTACTGTTCTTAGCCTTGGTGTCTCTATGTGTATGCATTCCTGTACATATCTGTATTGTGCTTACTGTCTACTGGTTATGTTCTCATGGTTCTATTTTGACTCTGTATACTGCCTAACTTGTGTCATGTTATTCTCTGTATGAACCTGTATATCACTGTATCTGTATCTCATTGTACTCTCCCGGGTTGTACCTGAAAATAGGCATATAACTTGTCTAGTGTACTTACCTGGTCAACAAAAGCTAAATAAATAAACATTGTTGTCTGAAGGGATCACACATCATGCTGAAACCTACATTTGCTGTTGACCTTTAAAGGATGCTACATGCAGAACATGAAATTATCTTGATCTTCACATCAAAGTACAACGCATAGTGAATGCAACATCCATTCATGTAAATATGTCATGCAATACAATTTTCAGTATGGGAAAGATGGTGGTCAAGGAAAGTCAAGGCCTGACAATGAGCCTAGTAACTTAGGAGATAAAACAATGTATTAGTATTAATGTGAACTGCATGCAATTGTCCTATAAGTTATCATCTGATTTTGCTCTTACAGTATTTACAGAACTAACATCTTTCCTTTCTGAAATGTTGCATCACATACAGTAGGTATAACAAAATCAGTTTTTGTCATGACTAAGTCCACACCAGTGTTTAAAACATACTTTAGCCTAGCTATTGCAGTTTAGACCAGATCCCAAGAATGATCTGTACTATAATGTAAATGCAAACCACTTGTCAGGTCTTGAGTTAAAAAATATTTTAGTTTTAGGCAGAGAACATTACAACTGCATTTTGTGAAAGTTCTCCAGGATCCTCAAGTGTGTTTGTTCTTTTTTTCTTTTTTTAGTCCTTTCTCCTTTCTATTTCTATAACATGAACAGTTATAAATCAAAGAGAATTTTAAGGCACTATCAGTACTTTTTTTTTCAAAATCTGTTGGAAGATACATCTTTGACCCCATTGAATACCATGTTGATGATGTGGCAGAGTCTCGCCAGAAATGTATCCAAAGGCAAATAGTTTTGATTAGTGCAATTAGCAGGCATGTACACGAAAGATGTGGTAATCACCCAGCTGGCTCTTCTCACCCTGAAATTTCAATAATATTGATTTTGGTAACAAATAAAATTGCCTGTGAAAAGGAACTCCTAATGATAAGATTGATAACCTCTGGGAGATCAAATAATATTGAATGCAAAGGCATGAAATGGGTTGACTCTCCTCCCCAACATGTTTGAAAAATCAAAAAATTCCCTGCTGAGTAATGTTCATCAACATAATCCTGCACTACATCATTCTAATTTCTTTATCTGGAAATAACAGCAATTAACATTTTAAAGTAGGCCAGGAAGTGGCATCCTTTCATATTCTGGGTGGTTCTCTGGATGTCTGTGAACTGTTACCGGAACACTTAAGAATGGAGCCAGACTTACTGCCCTCCACATACATTTGAAGAAAAAAAAAGCCCACTTTAACTAACTAGCTCATTTAAAGGATAAAAATATGTTCTTATGGTTTAAGGGGGCAACACACATAATACAATACCTCTCAATATTTCATCACCCAAATGTGTGACCAAATGTGTAGCATATGATCAAATATGACATTACAAGCTCAAAATATTGTGGAAATCAGTGCATTATTATTTATAATGTTTGCTGATAACTGCACATCATAAATAATTATGAATCTCTGCTATAAAGTATCTGTGGGTAAGGTGGAATATCACCTTCAGAATTTGAGAAAGAGGGTTCCTGAGAGGTAAAATGAGTGACATGCAGTACAGAAACTGACAGGTATCAGAAGTACACTTATTCTGCACCCTGCTCTATGCTAGAAAAATGATCTGATATGGCATCCATAGTTTGAGGACTCTACGCATGCCTTTCTCCTTAATCATTTCTTCAATCCAACATTATTTACTTAGCCAGTACTGACTGTTCTATCCTGCTCCATGATAGCTTACAGTTGTTCCATTCCCTCAACATTCCTTTAGCATCAGCTGAGACTTTTTACACACGTCTGAGGGTATAACTGTTACATCAACGTGGTTCTAGCAGTCAAATGGCTGTGATCTGTGGATCCTCCTCAGGACAGTAGTCCCAGTCATGGTTCAGAAATACTGAGCAGCCAAGTCATTATTGCAACTATCTTCTTGCAGACCTCTCTATCTCTCTCTCTGTCTTTGTGTGCCAGTTCAGTTTCCCCAACATTTATTTAGACATTTGAGCGGAATCCCTTTTGCATCTTCAGATGTGAAAACTGCACTGGGGTGGAATGGGAGTTTCTTTGGTCACATGGCCAAGATGTGTGATAATCCTGATTATCTGACAAATGAAGAGGGCAATTACACAGATTAGTTAATTTTTCAAAGCACTGTATTAAAAACAATGCCCAGAGGGATGGCACCTAAAGACTTTGGAGCACTAGAAGTTTCAACAGTTGTGGTTTCCTCTCATCTGTGGCAAAGGTCATAAATGTCCTGGAAGAGCTGGCAACAGATGGTAATCAGACATTTAATCATTTGTCCTACTCATATTTTTGTCTCTCTAGGGGAATCTCATCCAGGCATCTCATTATGGTTACTTTAAACACAGAGCAAGGTCATTCAGGCATCTCCCTGTGTAGAACCCTCACCATGTATTGGGTTATTTTGGTTACATGGCTACTCTCTGTGGCACCTTTGTGAGGGAGCAGTATGAGTTCTGAGACATAGTGTGAACAGCCAAAGACAAATCTGTACATGCATTTGAACATACCAATAGTTATCCACTGACTTAGTGAATTTCTGTAAGATTCACAGTGCTATAGAGTTTCCATCTGGCAACTGCATGGGTGAATCCTCACCTGGCAAGGCTTTCCTTAGTCACATAACCAAATTTATAGGTAAATTTGTGTGGGTGGTAGTCTCAACCACGAGTCAGAGTGTGAATGCCTATAGCCACATTTGTATAATAATTTGAACAGACTCAGAGTTGCCAACTGAATTTTAAATAAACAAATGAGATAAATAAATGGGTGCAGTATAGTGGACCTACATAACAGTTATTAATTTCATTCAGGCCTTTGTCATTTAAGGTTTTAATGTAATAGTTGTAACGTTTCTGCTTTGCTTCTCAATGAGGACAGGTTCAAATAAATACAACTGGATTCTCAGTTCAGCTAAGAAAGCTTGTTTATAATTGCAGTGAAGTTTTAGATGTGGCTGTTCTCAGGCTGCACACTCACACAATGAACCCTGATGTTGATTCCCCTGCCACACTAATGCATTATCTCTGGATAACAGCTCATGGATAACACCTTAGGCCACTAGATGGAAGAAATGCAACTCATTGTTTCTGCATCAAGCACTTGGAGCACAAAACCCTTTACACTACATCTCCTTCCCTAAGCTAGGCACAGTAACATACCTTTCAATAATAATTCAAAAACTTACTGTACTGCCAGCCCAGTGGCACAGGAGGCTGAGGTGCTGCAAGTGCCTTACCTCATACCACGCTGGTGACCGAAGTTCAGGAATGATCTCAGGTCACCCGGGGGAAGGCTAGGAGAAGATCAAGTAGCTACTAGGCAGCTTTCCACTTCCGGACTAGGATGGTGTGTTTTTCCAGCTCTTGGCTGTCGCCAGGTGGAGGACTGGTGGTAGTGATGACATTTGGGGCACAGATGTAAGTCAGGATTGGTGGAGGGAGCTACAGTTCCAGAACACATGCAAGCCTCCATGAACATGTGTCCTCAATGCCACCACAGCCCATGGCTGTGAGAAGAAATATCTGGTGGAAAATAGAAGATCAGGGTTTAGTGAAGCCTTGTCAGAGATACCGAGCTACCATGACTCACCCTGACACTCCTGTTTGAAAGGACTTATAGATGTGAGACATTGGGAGCTGGATGCCCCACTATGGCCCTGATGAGGGGAGAAGTCTGTGAGGGAACCTACTCCTAAATGTGGAGTCAGGCAAGGTGCGGTCAACGGTACCTGGAGACGAGGCTGAGTAGCTGCCCGGTCAGTCCTGGAGAGATAAAAATCCTTTATTAAATATATAACTTATGGCACATGTACATTGCTCTGTAATAATTATTGAACTAAATGATTATCTAAACACGTTAAGCGAGTAGACTATACTGTACTTTATTTATAAGTCAGTAGGACTTCAAGGGTATGGGAAGGTTTCTACAGGGAGGCTTGGACAAGAAAAGGCCAGACATGGATGCTGGATACTTGTGGGAGACCATTAAGAAAGGGGTGCAGGAGGCTAATAGGTCCTGTGCAAAAGTAAAGCATAAGAACTGTATGGCTAGTAAGCCATGTTGATGGACCAGGGAGGTGCAGGAGGCGGTGAGGGGAAAAAAAAGCAGCCTACATGTGCTTTAAGCACTTAAAGGGGGCAAGTGAGCAGAAAGAGTATGGGTTGATAGCTACAAGGGTCACCAGTGTGGTGAGGGGAGCCAAGGTGAGGATGGAGCAAAACCAGGCCAGAGATATCTAGAGGGGAGGAATGGGGTTCTATAGATACATATGGTAGAAGGGAAAAGAGAGGGCACAGATCAGCAGAATTAGGACTGGGGAGGGATGGGCTCAAGAAGCAGGGGAGCAAGCAGAGGTGCTCAATGAGTACTTTGCCTCGATCTTTACTGAGGGAGGCAGGGGATCCATCCATCCTGATGGGAGAGAAGGGGAGCCCACAAAATCGGGAAGTCAAATGGAGTCTGGAGGACTGAAAGAGGCTAGGGTAGAGGCTGGGCCAAACCTAGAAGGGGAGGGGGGTTGCATGAGGAGGTGGGCAGGGAAGGAGAAATCCCAGTGGATAGGGAGATGGAGGCCCTTCAGATGCTAAAGACTGATAAGGCATTGGTGCCAGATGGGCTGCATCTGAGGGTTATGAAGGAACTCATGGATCTGCTGGCAGCTCCACTGGCTTCACTCTCTAACATCTCTCTGCAGACAGGATGGGTGCCTCAAGACTGGAGGGTGGCTCATGTGGTGCCCATCCACAAAGGGGGGTCTAGAGATGAGATGAGGAATTATAGGCCTGTCAGCCTAACATCTGTGGTATGCAGAGTAATGGAGGGCATTATCAAGGAGAGACGTTGGAGGCAGCTGGAAAGGTTGGGGCACCTGGATGACAAGCAGTATGGTTTTGTCCCAGGGAGATCTTGCCAGACGAACATTGTGGAGTTTTATGACTGGGTGATGGGGGGCCTGGACCGACATAGGCCAGTGGACATCCTATATCTGGATTATAGCAAGACATTTGATTTAGTACCCCACAATGGCTCACAACAGTTAGTGGAATGTAAAAGGGGCAGTTGCTCAGGTGGGTCAAAAATTGGCTTACAGGGTGAATACAGAGGGTGGTGGTTGGTGGGATAGTAGCCTCCCCCAGAAGGGTCATCAACGGGGTTCCCCAGGGTTCAGTACTGGGGTCACTCCTGTTCATTGCCTATGTCTTCAACATAGGGTTAGGGGTTAGGAGTAGGCTGAGTCTCTTTGTGGATGACTCAAAACTGGGAGCACTGGCAGTCAGGGAGGAAGGAAGAGAGGCAATCCAGGGGGACCTGGATACCTTGGAGAGGTGGTCAAGGAGATGGGGTTTGAAATTTAATGCAGGGAGTTGTGGGTGCTGCAACTGGGGGTCAGAAACCCAAGCCATGTATACACTCGGAGGGGGACCCACTGCAAGCCACATTGGGCGAAAGGGATCTAGGAGTAGGAGTGGTGGTGGATGTCAAAATGAATACACTGAAAATTGTCAAAGAACCAAAGCAAAGGCAAGCAGGATACTGGGCTGCATAGCCAGGGAATTACCTCCAGGAGGAGGGAGGGAGGTGATCATACCTCTGTATAATGCCTTTGTCAGGCCGCATCTAGAGTACTGCTTACAGTTCTGGAGGCCCCAACTTAAGAAGGACATAGCGCTCCTGGAGAGGGTCCAGAGGTGGGGGACCAGGATGATTCAGGGCATGGGGGGGATGCCCTATGATAACAGACTGGAAGAGCTTGGACTGTACACTCTGGAGGAGAGGAGAGACAGGGGGGACATGACAGAGGTCTTCAAATATGTAAAAGAAATAAATAAGTGCAGTGCCAAATAGGTGTTCAGGCTAAAGAAGGGGGGAACAACCAGGGGACACAAATGGAAACTGGAGGGGGGAAAATACAGGGGTGAGCATAGGAGACACTACTTCATGAAGAGGGTGGTGGAGCCATGGAATGTACTGCACAGGAGTCTGGTGGAGGAGGGCACAGTGAAGGCATTCAAAAAGGGGGTGGGACAGGCACTGGAGGAAACTGAAGCTGGGAAAGACTCTATCTGGGGGTGGTGGGGCAGGGAGGCAAGCACCTAGTAGGGGGCTGGCAACCGAGCAGACACGACAGACCAGGAGGCCTATTCTGCTGACTTTTAATATGTATTACTGGTGAGATTGACAGCTGCCTATACACCTCTGTTTGACACTCAGCTTCACAACAGGTGAAGCAGTACTCACATTTGTTGATTTCCCTGATCTGAGAAGAAAGAAAGAAAGAAAGGCAGGCAGGAAGGCAGGAAGGAAGGAAGGAAGGAAGGAAGGAAGGAAGGAAGTATCAGGAGGTCTAAACCTCACTCTCAGGTTCTTGGCAATATTGGGAATGCAAGTAATCACAGACACATTGCATTAGAGTAATAAACTTGTTTATTACTACCAAAAAGGATAAAATCACAGTTGCCCTAAGCAGTTCTTACCAATATGAGCCGGGAGCCAGTGCTAAGCATTCCCTATACCTCGAGGTTTCTTTGTGTCTCTTGGGATCTATGAGGTACAAGACTTAGTGTCTCACATTATATACCTATGATAATTACTATGGTTACTGTAAGACAGAAACATTTCTAGTTACAGAGATGAGCCCTATTGTCTAAATTAAAGGAGGTTCCACAGTCCAAGATAACATTATATAATTTTGTAGAAGTCATCAGTTTGTGAAACAAAAGAGTACTCATACAGAGTTTTACATAACTCACTGTAGTAGTACAAATCACTGAAAGGTGGCAATGCCGTCTTATATATCATAATTATTCCAATGACACAGGTGTCCTAACATCTTATAAGTAAGAAATACACAGAAAATACATAGAAGAATATATATGTATTAGCAAGCAAAGTGTATTACAAGAACATGCGTTCATATCCTTACATCTACTCTTATACAGTAGATGCCCATAGCCCTTTATGTTAGTACAACATATACCTAAGCACTAGCTGTCTACGGTGTACCTCTGAGGGTATCAATAAGGGTGCAGGGACCTCGTGTAACATTAGGAAGGAAAGAAGGAAGGAAGGAAGGAAGGAAGAAAGGAGTAATGCAAACAGGTAATAGAGAAGGTAATGGAAGTGGGGGTCACAGGAACTTCAGGAACAACACAAGCATGAGGGGGAAGCATGGACACAGGCAGGGTGGGAATAAGGTGTGACAGCCATGTTTGTCAATGAGGAATCTGGGAAATAATACTTCAGACCTGAAGGCCATTATGTTGGAGGCTAGCCTGAATTTTCTGGCATGACAGAGTTGTGGTGTGCTGACAGCCATGACTGGGACATGGTCACACTGGGCTACTCTGATCAGTAGAGACAGGGAAGGAGGAGGGCAGGAGGGGTTGTACTGTATGTAAGGGAGGGAATCAAGGATATAGAAATACTGCAGGAAGTGGTACTGATATGCTTCCATGGGAGGCACAGCATTTGACTTGCTAGGTTGCTGGCTCAGGACATAGACTAGGGGTGCACAGTTTCTGTTGCAGGGCTCCTACCTGGATACATGCATTTTTATCACCATCATTGCAGAGTGGGTGGCTAAAGGTCCAGACATCTCACTTAGTGTAGGTGTCAGCAGTATATCTAAACTGCCTGGCATGTTTATTTATTTATTAACATCTTGGTATTACCTTTGAGTTAGAAGTTCATTTATCCTCAAGCAAGTAGCTACTTCTGTCCTTTCTCAGAAGTACTACCTACGAGAGCAAGGGAGAGCATAGAAGTGCATGCACCAGGAACTTTAACTCATGGTTGAAGAACTGGTGCTGTGAGGAAGGGTTTGGATTCATTGGTGACTGGGGACCCACCTGGAGGGATGGAGGTTTGTTCAAGCCTGACGGCCTGCATCCATCCTGGAGGGAATCAAGCACTCAATGATAAGTTTAAATGCTACATTGACAAGCATTTAAACAGCAAAGGGGTGGCAGGCCAGCAAGGGAGGGTACCCTACTTGCTCACCCCAGCTAACACCAGTGGAACCAGTGAACCAGAGGAGTGGCTATCTCTGCAAAGCAGTGTGCAAAAGATGGAGATTAGTGCCTAAGAGGTGATAGGCAGAAAAGGGACAAAATTCAGCAGAAGGGCAGACAGCAAGAAGAACCAGGGATAAAGGACAACCAAGGAAGGGGCTGGAGTAGAACAGTGAAACAGTCTAGGGAGGTCAAATCATGGAAAGCCATGTGTGCAAATGTCAGGAGCCTTAGCAACAAGATGGAAGATATGGAGGCTGTCATGGTGCAGTCAGACCTGGACATTGTGGCCATCACTGAAACCTGGTGTAATGATAACCACGACTGGGAGATGGCCATACCTGGCTACAACATATTCAGAAGAGACAGAGCATGCAGGAAGGGAGGAGGAGTGGCACTGTATGTGAAAAATGACATAAGGGCCACAGAGATCCAGGAGGAACAAAATGGGGGAGAGATAATGTGGGTTAAGCTGGAAAGGAAAATGGGGCCAGCCATCCACACAGGTGTGGTCTATAGACCACCAGCCCAGGAAGGAAACAGATAGGGAGCTGATGCTAGCCATCCAAAGGATGGCAGACAAGGAGTGAGTAGTACTGGTTGGAGACTTCATTATTCCAGATGTGGACTGGAGCATCCCAGCAGCAGCGTCAACTAGGAGCAGATTTATCCTGGACTCCCTTCAGGGTGCCTTTCTCAAGCAACTGGTCATGGAACCAACTCGGCAGAAGACAATACTGGACCTTGTGCTCACAAACAGGGACAGTGTGATGGGGGTAACAGTGGGGGAACACCTGGGGAACAGTGACCACCAGTCATTGTGGTTTGAAATCACAGAAAGAGCAGAACCAAACCACACAAAAACACGTATCCTGGATTTTAGGGGGGCAGACTTTGGAAAAATGGGGAGATACTTGAAAGAGGCATTAAGGGGAATGGGACAGGAATCAGGGGTTGAGGAACAGTGGGCAGTATTTAAAATGGGGATTACAAGAACAACAGAATTATGCATTAAGCAGGTTAGCAAAAGGAAAAGGAAGAGGAGACCATTATGGTTTTCCAAAGAGGTAGCAAAAGAAAGTGAAAGCCAAAAGATTGCATTCAGGAAATACAAAAAGACACAGGCAAGAAGGGATAGGGAGAAGTACCAGGAGAAGCAAAGGGAGGCAGGAGGTCAGTAAAGGGAAGCCAAAGCTCAGACAGAAGAACACATTGTAAAATCAGTGGGTAGAGGGACAAACCTTTTACAGGTACATAAGTGAAAAAAGAAAAGACAAAGGTAGGGATAGTGAGACTGAAGGGGGAGGATGGGGGCAGTGGAGGATGACAACAGTAAAGCTGACATATTGAACAGGTATTTCTGCTCAGTCTTTACTGAGGAAGAGGAGGGTAATGGGTCTGAAGGGAGTACAAAGGGTGAGAATGGTGCCGAATGGACACAAGTCCCTTTACACAAGAAAGAGTCCTGAAGGAACTGGAAGTAATAAGAGTTGATAAAGCAATGGGGCCAGATGGGGTGCACCCCAAGGTCCTTAAAGAACTAATAGAGGTTGTGGCTGAACCTCTTGCTATCCTGTTTAGCCGATCACTGGAAACAGGAGAGGTACCCAAAGACTGGAGGACTGCAGATGTAGTCCCATTATACAAAAGCGGGAACAAAGAGGAAGCAGGGAACTACAGACCAGTCAGCCTCACCTCGGTAGTGGGGAAGATCATGGTAGCACTACTGAAGGAGAGATTGGTGGAACATCTGGTTGTCAATGGACTACAGGACCCAAGACAGCATGGTTTCACCAAGGGGAGGTCATGTCAGACCAACCTCGTTGAATTTTTTGACTGGGTGACTAGGGAGGTGGATCAGGGAGGGCAGTGGACATGGCCTATCTGGACTTCAGCAAGGCCTTTGACACTGTGCCACATGAAGACTATTACACAAACTGGGGAATATGGGTGTGGGCAGGACAGTAGTGTGGTGGGTAGGTAACTGGCTGGGTGGCAGGACACAGAGGGTGGTGGTAAATGGCTGTCACTCCACAGAGGAAGAATGACCAGTGGGGTACCACAGGATCAGTGCTGGGACCGGTCCTATTCAACATCTTCATCAGTGACATTGCGCAGGACCTAGAAGGCAGAATTTCACTGTTCGTTGATGACACAATGCTCTGTAACAGAGTAGACACACCAGTAGGTGTTGACAGAATGAGAAGGGACCTGCAGAAACTTGAAGAATGGTCAGGGGTTTGGCAGTTGAAATTCAATGCAAAGAAGTGCAAGATATGCATATGGGGCACAAAACCCTGGCACAATATATCAGTTGGGGGGGTGAGGATATAGTATGCACCAAGCAGGAAAGGGATCTTGAGGTTATCATCTCTGATGACCTCAAGGCAGAGAAACAGTGTGACAAGGCAGCAGGTAAAGCAAATAGGATGCTGGGATATATAGGCAGGGCATCACCAGCAGGAAACAGAGGTCATAATTCTGCTATACAAGACACTAGTGAGGCCCCACCTGGAGTACAGTGTACAGTTCTGGAGACCATACCTACGTAGGACATAGACGGGGTAGAGAAGGTTCAGAGGAGGGCAACAAAGATGGTGCATGGATTGCATCACAAGTCCTATGAAGACAGGTTGAAGGAACTGAACATGTACTCCCTGGAGAAGGAGGGAGAGGGGATATGATAGAGACATACAAGTATCTCACAGGGAGGAGCAGGGTGCAGGAATACACTATTTTAAGTGAAAAAGGTGTTCCAGGACTAGAGGGCATGGGATGAAGTTGGAGGGAGGACGATTCAGAGGAAACATAAGGAAGAATTTCTTCATAGAACGGGTGGTGGACAAGTGGAACACCCTGCCAGAGGAAGTGGTGGGGGCTGAGACAATCATGGGATTTAAGAATGCATGGGATAGACATAAAGAAATTCTGGAAGTCAGGGGTAAGGGGCAACAGACTTCTAGGAAAACATAAACTGAATTTACAAGCTCAAATGGGCAGACTGGGTGGGCCATAGGCCCTTATCTACCGACACTGTCTATGTATCTATGTATCTATGTACCAAGGTTCCACGTAATGAAAGTACAACAGACATTAAGTTACAATGGACTGCAAGTTACAAAGGACAGTAAAATACATAGCATGCAGGTCACAAATATTTACAGTAGTTCATAGTGCAACATTCTATAATTCATGTTTCATTATAGCTTGCAATGATCACTAAGGATGATGGTGTAGGAGGGAAAAAGGGTGAAGAAGAAGGAGAAAAGGTAAGGTAGTAGACTTGGGGGAGGCAATAGGCACAGGGCAGAGTAAATTAGGAGAAGCGAAGTGAGATTAGTTAGTACGAAAACAGAGCAGCCATGGCCTTGATGGGACAGGATGGAGGGAGTTTGAGTAAGAAGAGGGCGTGTACTGGGGGAGTAGGGGAAAGGAAGGGAGGAAGGGAGAACAGGCAAGAGGAGCTAGACAGAGTTTCAGTGGTTCATGGAAAATAGAAAGAGTGGTTAGTGCTGTAGGTTGCAATCATAGTGGTTAAGGGCTGCAAGGTGTGACTAAGCTTGCATGCTTAAAGGGACAAGTTGGCTCAGAGGAGATTTCACAGGGTAAGTTCATTTAGCCAGTAGGGGGCACAGTAGTCAAAAGTCCTTTGTCCCTTTGTTGTTTGATGGAATGGGATCTTTTAGGGCTGATTGGACATGCTCCTGGTCCTATGAGGTTGGTTATAGGGGTGAGGAGTGGCTGTAGGGATGGGGTGGGGGAAGGCCAAGACAGACTGTCTTGGCAAGGAGGCAGATCTGTTATTTTAGTCTCCTTTGAGGTGCAGCCAGTTGGACTGTGCATACAGGTTCACAGGTGCATGTGGTGTGTGCCTGTGACCAATCTGCAGGCTTTGTTTAGAGCTATTTTAATCCTGTGGAGGTAGTATCAGATGCAGCATCATAGATTACTAGACCAGAATCTATGATGGAAATTATGTTGCTGTTGACTGCAAGATGGAGTGCCTCTTGAGTTAGACAATGTTTATGTCGGTGTAGTAGGCCTATCCTAGCATTGACCACCTTTGCGACATGGTCTACATGGCATGTAAATGAAAGGGAGTTGTCAGGTAAGATCCCTAGATATCTAAATGTTTGAACTAAATTCAGGGGGGTGCTAAGGTTATTTTGGATTGTAAGAGGATGGAATTTTAGCTTATTATGGGGTTTTGAAAACAACATAACCTTTTTTTTTATAGTTCATAAGGAGTTTATGCTCTATGAACCAAGATTCAACTGTAGTAAAGTCTGTCTGGAGTTTTATTTCCAGAGAGATGGGGTTTGAACTACTGGCAAAGAATACCGTGTTATCCACATAAAAAGGGATATTATCTGAGCACACCTGTGGGAGGTGGTTAAGGAAGATGCTAAAGAGTAACGGTCCCAGGTTGAACCTTCCAGGACTCCTGAGCAGACCTCTCAGCTGTCTAATAATACATCATTAATTCTGATTGTTGGGTCCTATCACTGAGATAGCTTTCAAACCTACCCACAGACTCAATCGAGAGACCAATTTGCGGAGAGATGTTCGAGCAGTAGTGAATGATTTACTGTGTCGAATGCTTTCACGAGGTCTATGTACGCCACTCCCACCATCTCACCTCTATCAAAAGTGCAGCAAATAAAGCCAGTATGCTTCAGAAGTGCTGTGGTGATGCTGTTCTGAATACAGAACCCATGTTGCTGCAGGCATTGGATATTGTGTTTGTCCAGGTAATCAGTTAATTGGTCAGTGACTGCATTCCAGTACTTTGAAGAGGGGTGGAAGTATAGATATGGGGTGATAGTTACTATGAAGGGGCTGTGTTTGTGCTTTTGTGGACTGAAACCACTGCAGACTTTCACCTCTGGAGGAACTGGGAAAGTCTTAGTGACAATTTTAGGATTTTAGTTAGGGGAATAAGCACTTCCTCAAGGGTAAAGTTGATGAGATTTAGATTAGAGTATCATAGCAGGGACTGGGTTTACTTAGTACTTGCTGAAAATAATGTCTGGCATCTGCCATTGTGATAACCTTGAAATGAAATGGGGAGAGGTATGGTCTGGTGGATCTCCTGTTTGTGCTTTTGTGTGGGTACCAGCATTCTCAAAAGATTAGGAGGCAAGACACTACTGAGGTCAGTGAAAGCCGGTTGAAAGTGTCTACAATTCTTTGTATCCTGGGAGATTTCCCCAGTTACCTCAAACATGGTTAGGGAGTTTTTATGAGGTTTCCCAGTCAAATCTCGCAAGCCAACCTAGAAATTTCTGCTGTCACCCCAGGATTTTATGAGGTCCTCCTTGAAGTGTCAACTTTTAGCCAAGCATATTGCCAGGGTGCAGTAATTTCTGGCTCATTTGTATTTCTGTATATCAGCCTGCTTGCCCAAGGCTTGTGCACGGTGCCATAGGTGATTGCTTTTGGCCATGAGGTCGAGCAGGGCTGGGGTGATCCAGGCATTGTAGGTGCCTTTTTGCTTGCACTTTCTTAGAGAAGCATGAGTGTCACAGGCGTTATTAAACACAGTGATAAAGCACTCCAGGGCGCTGTCCACATCATGCCATGCATCAATCTGTGTCAAGTCATGCTGTCTGAGCAAGCATTTTATGGGTTCCAGGCATCCTTGCTTTAGAACTTGGCTGGTGATGGTTCTGGCTGGCAACTTGGTGACTTTGTTGGACTAGGTTAGCAGCTTGGAACAGTGGTCGCTTAGAGAGACGGGGAGGACAGAGATGTTGGAGATTCTCTCAGGGTGGTTTTTAAGTACCCAGTCAATCAGAGTACTATTATCAGTGTGGTAGTTGTGCCTAGTGAGGGTTCCTACCATCTGCGTGATGTTGATGGATGAGAAGGTGTCTTTAAATCAGTTGGCTTTGGGTGACTGCCAGTTGACATTGAAATACCCCATAATAATTATCTTGGTATGATACTGGATGCCGCTTAGGAAGTCGATGAACTTACTTAGCATGTTAGATTGATCTTTGAGGGAATATAGATTGACATGACTTTGACTGCTTTACATTTGGCTCCTAGAATATGTTTACTGTGAGGCCCTGTGCATTATCTCCTGACTCATGGTGGGAAGTATGCAGCTGTGAAGGATATTTTAATGTAGATGGAGCAACCCTCCCTTTTTTGAGTCTGTCTTGTCTATTCAGGGTATAATATCCCTGCAGTGAGATTGCTGTTTCAGGATCTTGGGAGAAAGCCATGTCTCCAGTATGGATATGACATCAGGACTGTGCTGTGCGGTCCAGACCTGGAGGGCATCAAACTTTGCCAGTAGGCTACACATATTAAGTGATGCAAGGGTGAGGGTGCCCGCAACCAGAGTTATTTAATTGCAGCATACCTAACGGGCCTCGGTTTGGATGGATGTTACCTAATAGCAGCAGTAGCATTAGCGTGAGCTGTAGTGTTTGTAGCTTTATTTGTTTGAGGCGTGACGGTATCTCCTTCTTCTTAGTTTTCTCATGCAAGGTGAGCAATGCATAATAAGCAATTTCGTTGGAAGGAGTGGTGGGGAAGCATTACAATTTATGAACTAACTTCTGTTCCCAAGGGCTATTTGGGGGATGGGGTTATCATTGCAGTTACCAGATGCATGTGGGAAAGGTTAGACAGAGATTGGGCAGCGAGGTTTCATTTATGATTTCTGTGTCAGCAATATATGACACCAATAGCAGGATTGTCAGTATTGTTATGGTGGTGGGAGGGTGATTAATTTTCTTTATAATTGTGGGAGAACTGATTGCTATTCGGTTAGATAGGCAGTATCCAGGAATGTTTTAGTTGGGTAAGAATGGAGTGGTGTAGCTGTGGTTGGAAAGACAGGAAATCCAGAGGAATATTAAGTATGGGGAAAGAAGGTAGAACCTTGTGCAGTTTGACTCAAGTTAGTGGATTTGAGTTGGCGTTGGGTGAGGTTCCCCTAGTGGGGAAGAATTATAATATGCAAATGGGGGGTTAGACTGATGTTTGGCTGGAGAAAGGGGAGTGACCAGGGAAGAATTATAACATGGAAATGGGAGATTAGACAGTTAGTTTTTTTTGGCTGGACAAAGGGGCGTGGACAGTAATGGGGAGTGGCCACCTTAGCAATATAATAAAGTGTCCAGATAGGGCAGGTGGGTGGGGAGCCGGTGTGAAGCACAGGCGGGGTTCAAACAGAAGTGGGCAGGTTCACTGCTACAAGCCAAAGCCGCTGAAGGTGCGGTCCAACTTAAAATCCTGACCATGATAGACCAGGATAGACTTCAGGCACTCAGATATTCTTCTTCCCAGGAATCAGAGATGTGAGTTGAACCAGTCAGACCTAGAGTGGGACAGTTATAGAAATCCTGTGAAGGAAGATGGGCTTCAGAATACATACCTTCAAGGAGTTCCACCCAATGGACTTTGGACCTGAAGAGGATTCCCCAAATGAGGGCTTGGTAGTGGTTTGGAAAACAGCGGGCAACATTGATAACTATGCAATCAGGCCATGCTGAGAACTGGTGAATGGAACAGGGGTGGACAGAAGCTGCAAACATGGGAATGATCTTTGAGAAAATGTTGGGAGAGTTCCCAAAAAGGTAAGATGGAGGTGCATACAACAAGTTAGGTGGTTCGAGGGGCTAAAGTTGCTTCAATGAAAGCACAGCTCTGGCTGATAAGGGTCCTGCCATGTATATAGGGGTATCAAGAGCTCCTGGGTACTGTAACAGCAGAGAGGGATCCTGCTCATTATGGACCTGAGGAAAAAATCAATTAACCATAAAAATTCTGGGTAACTTGCTATCATAGTAGTATTAATCTATAATTGATATCAGGCTAACTATGGACAGAAAAGGTGCAGAATGGTTATTTTAAAGATTCTGGGAAGCAGGGTTCCCAGAACAAAGGTAACCCACATGGAACCAGGAAAGTTTCAAGGCTTTGGTGATGTCAAGTATAACAGAGACCAAAAAAGTCCAGGGCATGGGTGCAGGTCAGGCTACAGCTGTGCTGCTGGGACTAAGGCAATACTCAAATCAGTACCATAATTAATGGTATTGAAGCTGAACGTACAGTATTTAAGACTCTATGACCAGTATGATTTTTCTGTGTGCCATGAGTACCATCTGTCTCAGTCAAGGAGATTCAAGAGACTAGAAGTACCTGTGCCAAAATATTTTTTGCTATCTACCCAAAAGTAACCCTGTCCCAGTAGTTCCTGAATAAAGAGAAGAATGAACCAGTTTCCATGATTGTTGGCAAGACGTTCCCAGCAAGATGAGTAATCATTGCTACCTTGAAACACAGGAGTACTCTGGGCCATACTCACCACCATCAAAGGCACAGTCTGGTCTGTCAGTGCACTGATTAAAAGGTGGGAGCTGCATGAGCATGTTCAAGTTTTTGTCAGCACATGAAGTGCAACATCAAGTCAGTGATACTGATGATTGAGACCACCTCGCACTGCACAAATCTCTGCTATTTCCAGCTTAAACAGGGGAAGGATATGGCTACTGTAAGGAGCTCCTTTAGTGTAATAAAGAGAGACTATTAATCAGATAACTTTAGAAATTGTGCATTATCATTCCAGTTAGCTAATTCACTACATTTAATTGTAGTTTTGGGTAGGAAGGCTTGAGAAATTGTGCTGCAGAGGAAAACAGAGAATGTTCAGTGTTAGCCTGTCCAGGCAGTTGCAGGCCCTGTGGCAAGGGCAGGCAGAATTATTTAATCAGTCTTGGAAATGTGCAGGTGAGATTTATTCAACATTCATTTGACAATTATTTTTAATGAGTGCTGGGGGTGTAGAGGCACAGAAATTCATCTTTATAAATTTATCTTTTTTTTTTTATTTTTTGCCCCCTGAAGAATGAGCAGGGCAGAGTAAATTTAGTAAACTGGACAAGGTGAAGGGGAAGTGAACTATTTATTTGATAAATAATGTTTCTGCTAGTGGTGGGGGCAATTAAATCTATCTTCTTAATATTTTCTTTCCCTGTGTAACAATTAAGTAGAAGTGAACTGCTACAGATCTTTCAACAGAAACATGTCTTCGAGAGGGTGGCAGTAGAGGTGGACAGGCTAGAACAGGCTTGAGCCTGGCTCAAGCCTACTACTGGCTTGGCTCAGCTAAACTTCTATAAATTAATGAAAGCCTAGATCAAGATGAGCCCATTATAATCAAAGCAAGTGTTTTGTCCACCTGAGCAATCAGTGTAGTGGCTGAAACATTCAACTCATCTTGTGCACCTCATGAGGCACCCTATCAGTAATTGGAGGACAGCCTGCTGCAGCCATAGCTCGACTTGTGTTTTAGCTCACACAGTCATGCCATACTCCTCTCTCAACACTGGCTTGCCTCTAAATAAAACATTACTGGCTCACGCATCTGTAGGTGGCAGTGGTGATGCACTGGGCATGTGGTGGCCCTCTTCCGTTGTGTTATGTGAAACCATAAGTAAAAGAACTGGAGAAGAAAGGAATGTGGGGAGAGGGGCTGGGAAAGGTTCCACCATACCAGTTACACCAAATACCAGTACTTTGAGAGGTGGTGGAGGAGAAAGAGTTGGGACAGGGACAGGGATTCATGTTGTGGGGTAGTAGATATGCCTGAGTTAAGCACTAGAGTTGTGCATGTGATAGCCCATCCAAAGTAACCATGGTTCAGTAGTCCTCAGAAGTCAATTGTTCCACATCCACTGCAAGCAGTAGATTTTTTCAGCCAGTCCCTCAGCCCCACAGGAGGGTGGTCAGAAAATAAGGGAACTAAGGGTGGAGAAACAGGCAATTGGATAGAGAGCTGGCAAAATGGAGGACTAACATGGTAGTACAGAATAACAAATTATTTGATACAGGTTGCAAGTGGGCTATCACAGGACTCAGTCTTGGCCCCACTCTCTTCAACATATTTGTTTATGGAATTTATCTTCCTGTTTCTAAATGATATAATGATCTGTGCTAGGATGGACTGCAAGAAGGGCATTAGGGCAATAGGTGAGGACATAGAGATATTGGCAATGGTCTGGCAGCTAAGCTTCAATGCTAATAATGTAAAGTAATGCACATTGGGAAAAGGAACCTGAGAATGCAATACTCAGTGGGGATGAGGTGATACTGGCAAGGATAGCTAAGGAGACTGACTTGGGGGTTATAATCTCAGATAACCTGAATCCATAACTCATTGCAGCAAGGCTGTAGGCAAGGTAACTAGGATGGTGGGGTGCATTGGGAGAGGAATCAGCAGCAGAAGCTGGAAGGTGATCCTCCCACTATACTAATCACTGGTGTAGCCCAACCTGAAATGCAGTTCAAGGTTCTGAAAATCCATACCTGCATAATGACTGCAAGAGAGTAGAGGCAATATGGAGAATGGTGACAACAATGATTTGGGAATGGGGAAAGTTGTATTAGAAGATGTTGTAAAACATCGACATGAACACATTATAGACCAGGAGGGATAAGGGGACATGACAGAAATTTTCAGTACCTGCACGGAATAAATATGGTGGATTTGAAAGGTCTTTTTGCCTTAAGGAACAGCACATGTATGTGGGAGAAGTCATTTAAAGTAACATGAAGAAGATTCAAGAAATATATCCACAAGCACTTTTTCACCACAGGAGTGATGGATATGAAATAGGCTGCCAAAGGAGGTGGCACATGCTAAAACAGTTTGGATTTTCAAGGTAAGGAGGGGCAGGCACATGGCCATAGTAAGAATGAATGGGCAGAAGTAAGAGGAAGAAATGGCCACTAGGACCTTAAAGAGCTCCTGACACAGTTGAGCAGCTTAGAAAAAATGTAACATTCAGGCATAAATGTTGCTTATATTTTGTGTATTATTCTGTGATTCTTATGCTTATAGCTTTATTACTAAGGGTATGTGCGTGCATACAGTATCTCTGCCCTTTGAGCTGTGGCTGCCTGCCTATGTCTGACATCATAATTCTGTTTATGACATCAGTTTATGTTGCTGTGGAGATAAATATGATGTCATAAACAGGGGATTGTGGCACATGCACAAGAGTGACTGACAAAGATGGATGTGTAGTTCTTCCATTGACTTTCCTTCTGTTTTTTGATCCTGGAAGATGTCTCCAGGTGAATCCCCACTCCCAAAACTGTTTCCTTTGAAGGCAGACAGACCCCTCTAATGAACAGAACATTTTTGAGGCAATACCCCTCAGTAGCAGTGAGAAAATAAAGGGAGAAGTTCAGCGCCATGTCTCAACCAGCATAGAAATGGCAGGTGCAGCACCACAACTACAGACTGGTACTGAAGTCTCAAACAACTCAGTAGAGCTAAAAACCTTCTTGCACCAACTCCTGCAGAGATTGCAGAAAACAGGGAGGAGATAAAAACTTTCAAAACATTGGTGGCTGGCCTGCAAGACAGTGTGCAGGCAATTCACCACAAAACACAAGATGCTGAAACATACCTGGCATATATGGATGAAAAAGACACTAGACATGAGGTGTGGATCAAGTAGCTAGAAAGGATGGTATAGCTCCTGTGGATCCACGCAGAAGATGCAGAAAACAGGATTTGGAAGAATAATCTCCATTTTGTGGGATTTCTGAAGGGGTCTGAGTGTAGGAACCCTTCAAACTTTCTCCAAATGGAGCTGCCAAAAATTTAGAAATTTGAACGGATGCAACCCCTGGAAGGAGAGAGAGAACACCGTTCCATGGCCCCGCTGCCCTGAGAAGGGGATAGACCATGACCAATAACAGACACATTTCTTAAATACCTCGAGAAAGAACAGATACTAAGGCTGTCAAGAGAACGGGGCGACCTCCTTTGGAAGGGCACATAATCTATATTTTTAAAATTATTCAGAGAAGTTGGCATATAATAGAAAAGTCTATACAGACATCAAGAAAGTTGCACAGGAGGTGCAGGTGTAGTACTGCATCTTGTATCCATCAGGATTGCAAATTTCAAACGGAGTTCATAACATATGTAACTATCCAGAAGAGGCTTGGGACTATATCAATAAACACTGGTTGGGGAAAGCAAACCCCACCAAAGAGAGAAACCAGCTCCAGCAATCCAGAGACAGAGCTCCAAGTTATGGCCAAGCAATCCTAAGATCAACTAATAGGTATGCACCACTAGCAGACACAGATCCAAACTCTAATATGGAATGGCAAACTGTCAAAGCAAAAAGGAAGCAATGGAAAAACAAACAGACAGACCCTTTCAAGATCAAAGCCCATCCCCAGGAACCACAGTGAACATCATTATCAGCGGGTCCGAATCCCATGTGAGGAAGCTCCAAAGAGACAAGGGCAGGATATGAATCACCTCCCAAGAGAATCACAACCTCAGGTAATTGAACCAGAGTCCACCACACAGAAAGATGACTCAACTGATCTGCAGCAGGAGATCATCGCATCATGGGCCAAGGCTGTGTGGCAAGACATCTAGGACAGTCAAATAGCAGTGTCCATGTCAGAAAGCATAGTCTCCACCTGGAGTTCAACTGACATTCCGTGCCCAATGGTGAGACCCATTGAAGTTACTTGGTTGTGGGTCCACAAATGACTATTATGCTCCTCTAAGGTGGAAGAAGGCTGAGCTTTGTTTGTTGGAGAAGCTCCAGATGAACTGATCAATGTAATGTAAGTATCCCAGGCACTGACAGATCCTACCGCTACCCAAACTCCCCAATTCCTGATACCTTTCCTCTGCTGTCACCAACCTATATCAGTGCCCAAGAATCTTTGAGCCAGACCTCTCCTCTACTCCTAACCTTTCCTCCCCTCCCCTTTCTGAACTGTATGAAGCCTGTGATTGGTGGGCAGTGGATATTACAAAAAAGAAGCAGTGGAGTCGGGGAGTAGAGACATAACATTTGCTAATTATATTGCTAATGTTTAAGATCTATATGTAAATGTGGCTGGCGCTCAGGCAGAGGGAAGGGTGGGAGAGAGACTAATTACTAGGTGAGGGAGAGCTTGGGAAGAGTAACAGGATGAGGGGAGTCTGAGACTGGAGATATGGAGAGGAGGTGCAGGGCTGGAGACTGCAAATATGCCCCTACAATGGTGTGTACTGCTGGGTTCTATGCTCTCACTCACTCCTCTCGCTCCCTCCCCTCTCTCTCTCTCTCTGTCTCTCTCTCTCTCTCTCTCTCTCTCTCTCTCACTTTGGATCCCTTCTGTCTCAGCTCAAGCCATGAGAGATCCCTGAGCACTGTCACGGAGAATGAAATCCAAGGTAAGGCAGCCTACCTGCATCTAATTCCTGGATGTGGGGCAACTTAAATTGGTACATAGATGGGAAAGGCACCAAAGGATAATCCATTACCACCACAAACTGGCTAAGCATGTCCACAAGCAGATATCATTCTCCATGCTGTGTTAGTGGGAGGGGATAAAGATACCAGGAAATATTACAGCAGCTACAGCCAGCAAGATCCATAATGCTAACACACAGCAGTGGCAGGATGGGGTGTACATAAAAGCAACAATGTAAGCAAGGAGCTGGCCTCAGCTGTGCTATTCTGATAGCTTCAGCACCTGCTGAGAAAGAAATCCTCACAGCTGAGCTGGAAACAGGGCTGACATATTTAGCCACACTCCTGGTCCCCACAGGGTCCAAATACAGATGGGACAGACCTGGGGCACTAATAATTAGAACAGAGGAGGGAGACCCTCACATGGCAGCATTCAGCATTATGATGAAAGGCCAAAACACCTCTTCCTACCCTGCAGCTGTGCCACAAACAGTTCACAGCCACAAACCTTCGATTTAAAAGGGCCCACCTCCCCACCCACCCTGCAGGAGCTTAAGTAGGAGTTTGGAAAAGCCGAATGGCACTGGCTCCAGGGAAGATGGGGCATATCATGCTTCAGGGATAAATGGATAAAGAGCATAGTATTAGAGGGAGGCATAACTGAGCATGTACCTCAAGTAGGAGCACACAAGCACAGAATACTACTTCATCATACAGTCAACACAATTGAGGATGTCCTGAGAATGCCTTCAAGATCGGATGTCCCTCCTCCCCCAGACATACAAATGGGAAGATTGTGATGGAAGGACACTGGCCCTCCCCACCTCCCCCATGAGGGGAACACTGGGAAGTCACTCACCCACCTTAACCCCACATTCCCTTATACTATATAAGGGGAATGAGAAGTAAGGCACAAGTTGGGAGAAGAAGCAAGATGCAGACTACCTAAGGAATCCCCCCACCAGTGACTTCTAGACCCCTGCCACCACCCCTTTAACCTATCAGGTTGGTAGGGCAGTTGACATGGGAGCCAGCTGCTATACTAGCCAACAAATTAATGAGTTTGGCATGCTTGTGGCCTTAGGGAGTTGATTCTAAGAGATACTACCCTGCCTCAGAAGACCCTAGAGACATAAGGTTTTTAACAATTATATCTATATACAGTAAAATATTTTATAGACGGTTGTTTGTTATGGTTCTATGCTGGATGTTAAATATGATGGTTTCTCAGTTAGCTGATTAAGTGAGTAGGTGTGTACTTCACACAAATGTAATCCCCCTTTATCCAGGGAACATTTTATTTTATTAATTTAAGGATTTGGAGAAGACCTTTGAGCACAAGCTCTTTTACAAAGGTTCCACGTCAGGTTGACAGACAATAGACATATTACATCAAGCAGGTGTAGACATACATAGGTTATAGTATTACAGTGTTATCACTAGTACCATGGAATTAGTACAGCATCAGTAAAGGATACAGAAAAGCAGTGTGAGCGCCTGTGGGGAAAGCAGGAAGAACCCCTTTTCAAGTTGACAGGAGACTTAGGAAGGGTAAACAGCCTCATGTTGGGGCTTTGTCAAAAATAGAAGGGTGAAATAGTGGCTGGGGGGTGCAAGGGAGGAGGGGGGAAGTGGAAGGTGGCAACAGAGGGGAAAAGTGCTTGACTAAATGGTTATACATGGGAAATGGGGAGGGAAGTGGTGTGGGGATGGAGTTATGATGAAGGGTGGTACTCGGGGGAACAGCAGCGGCGCATGCTAAAAGCCACATGGGGGAGTGGTGTTGGCCCTAGGCATGTCAGAAGAGGTGGGGAACCGGAGGGACCAAGGGGGGCAGGGGGAAACAGAGTGGATGCCTAGTGTCTTTTCAGGGGGCAAGGTGTAGCTTAATGGATGGGGAGAGTACCAAAGGAAGGGAAGAGTGGCTGCTACTTAGAGCAGACAGTAGCTGTACAGAGGAGAGGGGTGCAGCAGGACTGCCACATGAGCAACTAGGGAGGCTAAGGAGGGGGGAGACTAGACTTCAGAGGCAGTCACAATCTGTGATTGATTTAAGGTGTTGCCTTAGTCCAGTTTTGAAGTGTGATAGGCATTTGAAGGTTTGAATGGGCACACTGATTTTGTTAAGCCACTGGGGAGCCCTATAGGTGAAAGCACGCTGTCCGAGCACAGTACGACAGAAAGGTATGGATAGGGCCCCTCATCTTACCTCTGGTGTCACAGAGGATAGCAATTGGCGAGAGGATAGGATGTTGAATACCAAGGTAAGAATGGGGGAGTTGCCAACATGGACAATATCATATCCAGGGGGCTGACAGCAAGAATATAGTGGTTCAATTCAAGTACATTTAAGTGCCCAGGGCTGTTACAGTGTCCCACTAAGGGCACAAGGACAGATCCAACAAGATCCTGTAATTAGTATGAATACAGGCAACAATTACCCCAACAGAAATAGGAAAGGCTAGTGGAGTGGAAACTACCCTCCTGTCAGAGGCAACCCATAGACAGTATAATTCACATATATATTTGCAACATAATAGAACAAGGCTCCCACATGCAACCTTATAATGGTGCAGCAAGGGCTTAGGTGGGTGTCCCAGAATGTCAAGGGCATCTAAACACCAGTGAAATGACAGAAAATAATGGATTTTCTCAGGTGGAAAGGCACAGGAGTAGCCTTCCTGCAAGAAAGACTTCTGACAAAAGCAATGACAGACAGTCTTAAGTCAGGGTGGGTATCTCAGGTATCTAGAGCTACTTACAATAACAAAAGCAGGGGTGTGGTCATCCTCATAGACGAGAAAACCTCATTCCAAGCATCAAAAGTCATTTCAGATCCAGAGGACATGTTTGTCATAGTGCAAGGAGAGCTAATGGGGCATGAGGTGACCCTCTGCAATGTGTATGACCCAATCAACCCAGATGCCTCCTTCTTCAGAACTCTTTGCAGCACCTTTAAGAACTACGCAACGGTCAACTAGTAGTGGAAGGGTTCATGAACACCACAATGGATGGCTTTTAGACAGGAGCAAATCTTGGGTGGGACAACCAACTCCTTTCTACAGCACCCTACAGGCAATGGTAAAGACTTAGACCTGCTGGATATATGGAAATTAGTCCACCACATGGGAAGACACCACTCCTTTTCTCTAGCTCACACCAATCTTCCTCACAGATAGATATGCAGCTGACCTCAGGAGCTTGGACACCCAAGCAGTGGAGGCTGGCATCAAATTCGTTCTAATATCAGATGACACCTAGGTTGCATTCACATGGCAACCCCCCAAAGAATGGCCCACTACAAAGGGGCAGATGGTGGTTCAATACCTCCACGCTCAATGATACCTGATTCTATGAGAGGCTCAGAGAGGACATCAAGGGGTATCTCCAGGACAACAAACCAGGAGACACGTCTGCAGCTATCAGGTGGGATGATCTCAAAGCCTTTAGCCAGGGAAGATGCATCAGCCACACCTCGCATATGCGTAGAAACAGGGAGAAAGAACTCAGGAATACAAGATTCAGCTGAAGGCCCTGAGGAGGCAGTACTATGCCCTCGTACCACCCCAAAGGACCTACAGGCAAGCATTATTGGCCTCAGATATAAAATAGACACATTTCACAACCAACAAGCAAAACATGCACTGTTCTGATTGAAACAATCTTTCTGGGAATCCAGGGTGAAATCTGGGTGCCTCCTGGCTTATCAGCTGAAAAATAGGCAAGAACCTCCCATATCTTGGCAGTCAAAAGGGATGGCATCTCACTAGGGAGGAAGGAGAAATCAATGCAGAATTCTTGTCCTTCTATAGCTCACTTTATTCCTTGAGAGTTTCATCCCTCAGAAGAAACTTAAAACAATTCCTAGGCAAACTAGTACTGCCTCAGCTTAGCTAGAACAAATTAGCTTGGCTAGACAGACACCTGGAACGGAGGGAAATGGGTGGAGGCATTAAAATCCACCCTGTCTGGGAAAGCCCTGGGAGGATGGACTCCCGAGAATTCCTAAACACATTCCAGGATGTGCTTCACCCTCTGATGGATGCATTGGAAGAGGCCACATCTAAAGGGATTTTGCCAGCATCTGTGAGGACAACACAGATCTCACAAGTACCAAAGCCTAGGAGAAACCCCACCCTCTGCAGCAGTTACAGACCTATATCTCTGATAATAGCAGACTGCAAGGTATGGGCAAAAGCCATGCTGAACAGATTAAAACCTACAAAATGAACTAGTTGAAGGAACTAGGTAGGATTTGCCCCAGGCCAGAAAGGGACGGACAACACTAGGAGATTGGTAAACTTGCTCTTGAAGACCAAAAAAAACTCCTGTTATTCTCCTGTTGCAGGATGCCAAAAAGGCATTTGACAGGGTAGAATAGTGATACCTGCTAACTGCTTTGAATGTATTCAATATTGGCCCAAACTGCCAGACCTGGTTGCAGGTGTTATATAAGGAGGCATAAGCCAAGGTAATTGCAATTGGCCATTCTTCCCCACCTTCCAGCATTTTTTTTCTTTTTTTTGTTAACCAGGAGAGACACACTAAGCTGAAAGCTTGTTTACAGGTGTGACCTGGGAGCACAAGAAAGTTAAGTGACTTGCTCAGCATGACATAGTATGCAAGTGGAAGCTATGGGATTCAAACCCAGGTCTTCAGGTTTGCAGCTCAGAGCCTTAAACCACTGCACTATACTGGCTCATAAATTCACAGGGGCACCAGACAGGGATGCCCTTTGTCCCTGCTCTTGTTTATTCTTGCACTGGAACCCCTGCTCCTGTCCATACTCACAAGCCCCAACATAAAAGGGGAAGCTATGAGAGGCGAACACAAAACCTTGGCATATGCAGATGACATCTTGCTAACACTATCAGAGGTGCAGAACTCCATTCCCAATCTTCTGGCTGTAATATCACAATACGGGCAATTATCAGGTATAAACTTAAAGTTGCAAAATCATAATTCCTAGCCTCGGACCCTGGAGTATCGAGGCTCCCGCAATACCTATGGGGCCTTCAGCACGCACTGTAAGGAGTCACCTAATTAGGGGCAACTTTCTACTGGAACATTCCCCAACTAGGGAAAGATAACCAGAGCCCCCAGTTAGCGAGTACTGAGAATTATCTCAAATGCTGTGAACTTTTACATATCTTGCACTGGGACAGGACGCAAGCACCTAAGATGTTGGCCACACCTAGGATCCAGTATGTCCTGGACAATCTGCCTATACAGAGTGACCCCAAGATAATACTGCAGATTCATGCCAAAATGAGAGCCTTCTTTTGGGGCACAAGCCCAAGGCGAGAAACTAACCAGCATGCCCAATCTAGGGGGCTTCAAACTCCCAGACTTTAAATACAGCATTATGGCTCAGACCTTATTGCCAATGGTCAGAACTGTGAGAGGGGGAGCTGGACCTCACCCTCCCAAATCGGTGGAATGCAAAGCAGCAATGACAGGTATCCCACTCCGACATGGGGTACAGTTCTGCACCCCCCCCAGAAATACCCAGTTGCTCCAGCCATCAAACATACCTCTAACAACCTGGAAAGCCTTCCTCAAACTAAGTCAATGGGCCCCTGAAAAGGCAAGGTTCTTCCCCTTTGGAGTAACCCATACTTACAAATCGATAACCACCCCATAGAGGGAAACGAGTGGGCAAAGGCAGGCATAACTTACCTAGAGGATCTTAGAGATGTAACTCTGAAGACAGTAAAAAACTTCCAACAAGTCCAGCAGGAGTGTAAGCTGCATAAGGGACAACATTCGAAATACTTGCAAATAAGGCATGGGATCCAACAGGTAGTGGGCCGCAGCAGCTGGGAAGGATACCACAATAAGCTTGATACAATTCTGTGCCCCCCCGGGGGAAATGGCCCGCAGCAGCACTATACATTAATATCTGCTGGGCCTAAGCCCTGACCATGCTGCAGGAATCTGCCAGGGATGGTCAAAAGAGATAGTAGACATCACCCCTAGAGACTGGGGCCTGTGCTGGCAGACTTTAAGGCAGGGCTCTAAAGATACACAGAATAGATTTGTGCATTATAAAGTGCTGCATCGATGGCATAGGATCCCCTTAAAATTACATGCCTGGGGCCTGATTCCAACAAACAATTGCTGGGGATGTGATGAGACAGGGAGCGGCACAATCATACATATGCTGTGGTCCTGCTAATCCCTGACAGCCTACTGGGGGATGGTTCAGAGAGTGATAAATAAGGTGCTAACCATAAAAATACAACTGTCAGCCATTGCAGTGATGCTATGCCTGTATTACCCCTCAACCTAAGGGGAGAAACTGACACAAAATGAAACAAAATGGCTCACCGGCAGCTTAATAATGGCAAAAAGGGTGATACTGAGGCACTGGAGGTCAGTATGGGGTCATTTCTGCAAAAACAAAAACAGTGCAGCAATAAATGCTGCAGGCAAAATGGCATGTGCTAAAATAAGGTCGAGTAAAACACTGGCCTACACAAACAGCGCACGCCATTCTGTACAATGGGCTTTATTCTGTTGTTGTGGAGGGCTTTCCCCCCCACACCCCCTGGAGTTTATGTAACAACTTAGTGGATGGGGAGAAACTTGGGAGGGGGAACTTTGTTTAAAAAAAAAAAACAGCAACATGCAGCAGCACAGGAAGACCTGGGGGAATAGAATTACAGCCCTAGGTCTCCTGATTTCACTGTGTAATGGTGCCTTAATCCTCCGTCACGGGAGGAGCTCAACCAGCACCCACGCACAGTAACTTGATGCCTCCCAATAGAAGCATACAGCAACAGGGGTAGCGGTAATTTCTACCGCTGTTATACCCCTGTCACTGTTATCACAAGTGCGCCCTACACAACACGGTTAATGCCAAGCTCTATTCCATGTGCAGTATTGACCTGATACCCTGGAGGTCACAGAAAGCCCTGCCAGAAGCAGAATGGCTAACACAGTTAGGCAAACTAGCCAGCTATGAAAGAGTCCTCTATGTAGCAAGGCACAAAATAAAGGCCTACCCTGAGGTCTGGGAATGATATCTGACTTCCCCATTCTGCAAGATCCCACCAGAGAGCAACCAGCCTACCATCACATAATCCAGGAGAACCAGTAGTTAAACATGGGGCAGGCAAGGGGGAGAGACCTCCCCCTCTCACCTCCCCTGAAGAACAGATGGCCTAGAGCAGGACCCTACTAGCAGGGAAGAAGAAGAAGCAGCAGCAGCAACCTCCTTTCACCATTCACCATACATAGGCACCCCTTGCCCTCCAACACCAGTATGGTTGACACTGAAGGTGGAGGTCACACACTGTACTAGACAAGAACTACACAAACATCACAGAGCAGGATATACTCAGCAGTGGAAATAAAAATGCTGTGAAATTCTATAGTATATAAATGTTTGAAATGTGATATGGTTGTAGTTAAAAGAGATAACATATGTTACTCAATTAACATTTAGTCAGTTCATCCATGGGTGCATAACGCAGCTAGGGACATCAAACATGTAATGTGTAATATGAAATGTGTGATGAGAAAATATCATTCGCATTCGGAATGACTATGAAACTTGACAAATGCTTGAATATCTGGAATGTAATGTAACTCAGAAATGTACAATAAAAAGTTAATTGCAAAAAAACCAAAAAATAAACGGGATTGTGATGTCATGTGTAGAGGAGCAGCCAGAGTAGATATAATCTGGATGACAGGGATCTTGTTTTCATTCAACTATTTTCAGTAATAAAGAAAATGGGGAATTAATCACTGAAAATATTTGAAGTAATAAAGAAAATGGAATGGAGTTGAACATAAATCTTTTTTTCAATGTTTTCCTAATGCTGTAAGTGGATTTTTAACAGTGTAGCTAGGTGGGGTGGGCAGACTGGAAGGACCAATGGGACTCTATTTTGTAATTAATTGCTATGTTTTAGTTTTCCAGTGCATCTGGTTATAAAAACACTGTGGGCAATATTCTCAAAGGGGAGTTTGGAGATGAGCAAACTGCGGCAAATAGCAGCTTATGCCTACACCCCTGAACCAAGGACCCTGCACTCTATTCTCTATGGGAAAGGGTCCCTGCAGCTAAGAGCCACGGTATGCATCAACTAAGGCCAGGTGCCAAACAGATGGTGCATCGACTGTGTTGGTTGCAAGCCGTGAGATGGCAGCTTGCCGCTCTAGTCCCTGTTGGGCTAGCACCCCTCCACCACTCCCTGGCATGCCACATCATACATTAGATGGCCACAAACCCTGACCATGTTGGCATAGATACCCCCCATCCCCATCAGTGCCATAAATAACAATGATAGTCTAGTCCCCATTCCCCAATACCCGATAGTGGCTTCAATAATATGCAAAGTCCATTCCTCACTCCCCGATGCCTAATAGTGCCCCCACTAATAATTAATGGCCATTCCCCATGCTTCCCTCCTGATATACCCCAACAGTAATTGTTGTCCTTTTCTGATCACCGATAGTGCTGCCAATATTATTAATAATCCAACCCCCATCCCGTGATGATGTCAGTATACATGTCAGTACCCATCCATACCCCCTTCACCCACTCTGCAGGTGCCAGCAAGAATATTGATATTCAGAGCTGGTGACCATCACTGCCCAGCTCACACCTCCATGGCTGGCTGCTGACTGAACTGTCAGTGAGTGACATTTCAGTCGGTGACCAGCCGCAGAGGTGTGAGGTGGGCTGTGCTGGTCACCAGCTCTTAATATCAGTATTCGAGTTGGCACCTTCGGGGTGGGAGAGAGAGGAATGGGTGAGTACTAACACATATATATTGACATCATCAGGGATGGGGTTGACTATTATTAATATTGGTAGTACTACCGGGATCGGAATGGACTAAGGTACTGCTATGGGGCACCATCGGGAGTGGAATTGACCAAAATCACATTGGGGTACCATTAGGGAGTGGAGATGGGGAATGCACTACAATTACTACTGGGGCACTATCAGGTATTGGGGAGTGGGATTGACTACAATAACTACTGGGGAACAACTGGATATCGGGAGCGGGAATCAACTACAGTAATATTCAAGCACAATACTTTATAAATAATAAACTGATTGCTTATACAGAAAATAAAAGGACCTAGGGTAGTAATAACAAATGCCCTAAGTTTTGATAAGCATTATCTAGAGGCTGCAAATAGAGCTAATAGAACTACAGGTGATATTCTCAGAAATATCAAGAGTGAAAGTAAGAGGCCCTGGTACCTTTGTACAAATCTCTGGTCAGGCCTATTCTGGAGTATGGGGTCCTTTCAGTGCTCCCCAAGCTATAGGAACCAGTAGAAATATAGACCAGATCCACAGAAGGTTCTACAATAAAGGTCTGTAATATAAAAGACCAAGAATATCTGGTCAGTCTAAAGCTGCTGAGGTTATACTCTATGACCTATCATAGGACAAGAGACGATCTCTGCTATGCATACAATGCACTAACACATGGTGTACTTTGGGAATCAGCAGGCTTGACTAGGAAAGAAAAATCAGGGATAGAAACTAGCTCTCATCCCTGGCAATTAAGAGGTAAAAGGTACAACTCTGTGAGAAGGGGAAGATAGTTTAACCAGCGGGTAGTGAATATATGGAATACACTTCCCCTTGAGGTAGTGAGTGCTGGTAATCTAACAGCCTTTAAGAGGCTACTTGATGAACATATGGGAGATAAGAAATGGGATTTCGTCCACTAAAAGTGGCAGGCCCACATATGGCTCTAGTAACTAATGGACCTGAACCTGTACCTATGAACCTATGAACAAGTACTGCTGAGGGGCACTATTGGATATTGGGGAGTGGGGAATGGACTACAGTTAATACTGGGGGCACTAATGGGTATTGTGGTGTGGGGAATGGACTACAAGTACTACTGGAGGCACTATCAGGTATCTGAGAACAGGGAATGGACAAGCACACTGCTGCATATGGGCCGATTCTCCCTGAGGAGCTTTGTCTAAGCACCCTTAGACCAGCTAGGGCTGGTCTATGAGTACTTGATATTCTCCTCAGAGTCCATTCTGAGAATACTGATGCAGGGATCTGGCAGCTTGCATCAGCTACATGCTCCTTTCGCCATGTTGCAGCCCATACTTGGGTGCATGCGAGTGCAAACCCTGTTTGAGGCAGACAGCATGTGGTTGGCACAGGCTGTCTTTGAGAATAGCTCTAGGGGCACTAATTTGATGCAAGGTGCCTCTTGCACCATTCTTGTTTGGCACAGGCACCTTGCGTCAAGCTCAGAGATCTGAGAATCGATCCACGTAAGTAAATCATAATTACACAGGTTTCTCACTGCTTCTTCTTCAAGTACTTTGAGGTCCCTATCCATGACATATAAGATATCCATTCCAATCAGTAAAGACATGTTATTTCCCCATTTAACTTTCGTGAACAACATGAAACCAGCTGCCAGTACCAGAGGCACCAGAAACACCACAACCAATTATTTTCAGTTGCAATGAATGATTGACTGTTTGCCTTGAGGTACTTTATATTTATCTCTGTCCCAGTCACCCAGATTAGGCATTAACAGCAGAAGCATCACCACACCTCTTTCTGCTGCATACTTGTTTTTTTATTTTATTTATTTATTAATTAAATCATTTCACCAGAAAAGACATACTGAGCTCAACAGCTTGTTTCAGATGCATCCTGGGGAGAAGGAGAGGGATTTGATAAGAAAACATGATATGCATTTATAAACTCACACAACAGTGGAGATACAGAGTATTTATTTTAAGAGTTTCAGCTAAGTTTTTAAGAGTCTTTTTGAATTAAACTTTGCCTGTTTTAATAGATATTCCTCAGATAAGTTCTTTTTAAAGCTTAAAAGCTACAAATTATTTGACCTCATGGTTGTGCTGGCTGACCATTAGTATTCAGTATTTGGCATTTAATGCAATGTCTGACTGCTGGCTGTGCAAGAAGGACAGGAGGCTTGAGATAGGGACAAGACAGAAATCCTCCCTCATCTCCCACAGCTAAGCTGTTTTATTTCGGCACCAAGTTAAAGAAACTGCTATTTGATGCCTTTAGGTGCCATGCGTAAGTAGCAAGTGGTGATGTGAAGTGTAGCAGGGATCTTTGATTGGGATGTCTGGTTCAGTTTAACACTTTAACACTGCTAACTCTCGACCGGGAATAGTAAAACTCATCGGAGCGCACAGGTGAATCTGGCAACTATCAAAAGCACTGGAGAAATTGGCTTTAAGATGTGAATCCAAAGAGAACTGCATAGAAATTTGCTGGGGAAGCACTTTGAGTGCTGATGAGCTTGTATCTGTTCAAATAAAGGTATACCAGTGTTGCCTGAGATGGTGGGGGGTGGCCCTGTGCTTCTGGTTTTGTAATTTACTGTGGTCAGTGGCACCCTTGTTTCTTTTCTCTGCAGGTATGTTCGGAGGCACAAACTATAGGATGGCAATGCAAAGATGGAGGAGAAGGTGGTGAGACAGGATGAATGGGGAGATTTGCTGAACTCCCAGACTGCCTAGGTACTGTGCAGAAGCAGCAGTAGTTGCTTGGAAGTATGTAAGTGGGCTATGCTCAATAAAATGCTGATGGTGAAGAGATGCCAGCTGCAGGTATCCCATATTTTAATGCTCAGTTGCATCTTAAATGAACTGTTCTTTGGTTTTATGGTCTGAAAGTTCAGGAAATAAATTCCTTTCCCAAGAAATGGAAGCATAAGGCTTGGAACAATATGGAAAAAAAATGTCTTTCCTCGGAAACCTGAATTCTAGGTGTATGTTTTTTATTGCTTGGAGAGATATACTTAGAGAGAACATACTTTCAATTATTGAAAGACTAGAATGCCTAACTTTAAAAGTGGGGCTTCATCATAGAGACACGCCACTCAATAATGGACTCCTTGATTTGGAGCCGAGTGCTATAACTTTTCTAAACAATTGAACCAAGAGCACCTGTGCAGTTGTAACTCAGTCACCTGTCTTTTTAAGGCATGAACTATTGGCATACTATAAATGTATTGATGTGGGCATGGTATGTGGATATAATTTAAAATATTGTTTTTTATATATTTTTCAGCTTTAGTATTATTAAAAACCACTTGCAGAAGACATGATTTTCTAATACATTTGAATGTTTAAATTTTGATGACATAATTATTGTCCTGCCATAAGGCAACAGGTTGGACATGAGATCTGTTTCCAATTTTATTTGTTGGACTCCCATGGTTAAATGGAGCCTCACCCCATCTGATATTGCAGTTTGTCTAAAACCTTCTTATGGGACAAATCAGAATTCTCAGAAGAGAGATGTGGGACAAGTTGTCTTGAGTCTTGATTGATTTTGGTTGCTAAACAGTCATAAAGTCGCTATTTTAGTGATTAATGCTGACAAGTTATGGATCCTATAAATATGTCATTTACTCTTGGAAGCAATTATGTTATTAATATTATGCGAAGTTCTCCTGATTTTTATTTTCAAGGCAGCTGATCTATGAAAGCCGTTAAATCAGAATGCATTTCAAAGTACTGAATTCAAAGGTTATAATTTGAGATTCTAAGAAGGTTTCCAGCATGATGGATATTTTTGTCTTAATGCATATGTGATATCTACAGCATCCTAAATATTTTAGATTTAGCTAAATTTATTACCATTTAAGCAATTTTGCTAAATAATTAATATTAGCAACTCAAACACCATGCATTTTCAGGTTGTATTAGAGTGAAACATCCCATACAGTTTGTATTCAACTGCTATGTATGGCTTTATGGAGCCTTTAATGTGCTTGGGTGTATTTGTATGCTGCTAGGACATGCAATTTAAACCATTTCTTCATCAAAGTGTAAATGTCACATGGACCACAATTTACCATTTATCAATTAACATCTTTCTCATGTTCTTAGCCAGCTCTTTATTAAGCATCCTTTAGACTTACATAGCTATGCAACTATCAGATGGATGATATTTGCTCTGTGGTGTGGTAGCTGGAAGTGATGAACTATGGAGAAGTCCATCTTATAGCATTGCGGTTTTCATTGCTCTTTTAATAAGGCAAGTATGGAAGAAGGAAACCATTAAAAGTTGGGTCATGTAAGATGGGACAGAACTGGCTAATATCTTGCATTTGCCATCAAGTGAGTTTTCACAGGGTTCTTATCTGCCAAATAAGTGGTCACAATAGTATGACCCACAGTGATAAATGAACCTAAGCATGATTACTCAAAAGGCAATTAGTGGGACAATATGTTGGTGGAGTCCTATCTGGTCATGGAATACTATAGGATGAATTCCCCAGAAATGCCTGAAATGAGTCATCTTTGATAATACTTAATGGATTCTATGGTCCCTTCTACCTATAGTATGAATACTTATCTGAAGATACCCCACTTGTAGATGTGGTTCTCATCAACTGACATGGCAATTACCTGTGCTATGAATTAGCAGAGGATTTTAATAATAATTTATTTGTGATTTGGTATATCTCAGGAAATGTTTAAAGGTTAATTAAGCATATGACTTATTCTAGAGAATGATCTATTCGTTATGCATACAGTACACTTTTATTGCTTTGTATATGCCGTTTTATGTGTCCTGGCATGATTCATACTGACTTTAGATTGAATGAATAAATTTGTACTACTACTACTACTGTATTACAGAGTGCCAAAAATAAAATAAAAATATACTTAACATTGCATATATAGATATATATATATAGATATATATCTCTCTCTCTCTCTCTCTATATATATATATATATATATATATTATAGTGGCACAGTAGTGCCACTATAGTTAGAGTTGAGGAGCCATTTTAAGGTTAAAGGGTCAAACTTTGCACCTTAAAACTTTGCCACCATTCAGTAGATTTGCCTGAAATGTGGTATGCATGATTGGGCATGGTAGGTCTTGGGATCTGCCAAGTTTTGTACCAGTCGGATATACGGCTTGGAGTTATTAAGTGCCAATGAAATGTGCATTTACACTTTTTCGAATTTTGTCTTGCCTACAGGTTGCACGGTTTGCGTGACCAGTCCAAAAAATTTCAGAAAATAGGCCCAGTTGCCCAATATGCCTTTTGAAGATTTCGTGAACAAATATTAAATGGTTCAAAAGTTATTCAAAAACAAGTTCCAATATATAAGTCAAAGGAAAAGTTATTAAAAAGTTGAAGGGTATCATGAAATGCAGTTTTACTTTAGCAAATGGCCCTTTTCTTTCACAAATCTGCCATTTTGTTTTCAGTTGGTCATCAGAAAAATGCTTGGCATTTAAATTTGGGACCTTCTAGCAACCTAATTCTTTTTGTATTCACCTAGTCGGACCCTGAGGATGCTAGGAATGTCTTTATTTTGGGGTAAAACACCCCAGAAATATGATTTTCAAATTTCTGGAAAAAGTACTTTCGCACTTGTGACACTGTTGAATGAATTTGTGAAAGCTTTCACAAAGTTTGACAGTACTTTTCAGGCTATGGCAAAATTATAACAATTTATGCCACCTGCTGCAAAAGAACGGTTTGGTCTTTGGGCTGAAATTTGGAGGAATGCAGCCAACATCTCACAGATCTGCCTTTCAGTATTTTAGTGAAAAAATATTACAGGATGGCAAAGTTATGGCACTCCAAAGTTGACACTTTTCCCATAGGATAACATTACAGCATCTGCCAGATTACAGGAATCCTTTGCCGCCTGCTGCAAAATAACGATTTGGTCTTTTGGGCTGAAATTTGGAGAAGAAAGCCAACATAGAAACATAGACTTTGTGACCGATAAGGACCGCTTGGCCCATCTAGTCTTCCATTTCCTACCTACAGGATAGGGGCAGATCCTAGTTAACCAACAGCCTATTTCTTCCTACCCCCCACAAGAATTGCCTTATGTCTGTTCCATGCATTCTTGAATTCTCTCACAGTTTTAGACCCCACAACCTCCTCAGGAAGGCTGTTCCATGCATCCACTACTCTCTCTGTGAAAAAATACTTCCTCACATTGCCTCTGAACTGCCCCCCCATCTTTAAATTGTGTCCCCTTGTTCTTGCACATCTCTTTTTCTGAAAGATGCTACCCTCTTGGACTTTGTTGATTCCACTGAGGTACTTAAAAGTTTCTAACATGTCCCCCCTCTCCCTTCTTCCCTCAAGGGTATACATATTAAGCTCCTTTAGTGTCTCCTCATACAGCTTCTCTTGCAGACCCTGCACCATTTTAGTTGCCCTCCTCTGGACTGCCTCTATCCTGTCTATGTCATTACGGAGATGGGGTCTCCAGAACATTTACACAGTACTCCAGATGGGGTCTCACCAACTGCCTGTACAGAGGAATAACAACTTCCTGTTTTCTGCTGGTGATGCCTCTCCCTATGCATCCCAGTATACCCCCAGCCCTCCCTACTGCCTTCTCACATTGCTTGCTAACCTTAAGGTCATCTGATATGATTACCCTCAGGCCCCTTTCCTTTTTTGTTGCTGTTACTACCTCCCTCCATTGTGTATTCTTCCCTGGGTTCTTGTTTCCCAGGTACATTATTTGCACTTTGAATTGAATCTAAGCTGCCACTTCTGACCATTCCTCCAACCTTGCCAAGTCCCTTCTCATCCTTTCCATGCCTCCTTGTGTATCAACCCTGTTGCAGATCTTTGTGTCATCTGCAAAGAGGCATACTTTTCCTTCAGTCCCTCTGCAATGCCACTATAAAAGACATTAAAAGGACTGGACCCAGTACTGAACCCTGCAGTACCCCACTAGTAACCTCTCTTTCTTCAGAGTGGACTCCATTTACAATTACCTTTTACCTTTTGTGTCCTGTTGTCCAGCCAATGTTTTACCCAAGCTACCACACTGGGACCCACTCCCAGGCTGGTTAATTTGACTATTAATCTTGTGTGTGGGACTGTGTCAAATGCCTTGCTAAAGTCTAGGTAGGCCATGTCTACAGACCCTCTCTGGTCTACTACTTTGGTCACCCAGTCAAAGAAATCTATTAGATTCATCTGACATGACCTTCCTGCTGTGAACCCATGCTGCCTTGGGTCCTGTACCCCACTTGCCTGTAGGTACTCAACAATTCTTTCCTTCAGAAGTGACTCCATCACTTTCCCTACCACAGAGGTCAAACTGACAGGTCTGTAGTTTCCTGCCTCTGTCTTGGTCCCACTTTTGTGAAGGGGAATCACATCTGCCTTCCTCCAGTCCTCAGATACCACACCATCCTCCCATGATTTATTAAAAAGAGTAGCCAGTGGTTGCACTAGTTCCCCCCTTAATTCTTTTAGAATTCTGGGGTGGATTCCATCAGGCCCCATTGCTTTGTCCACCTTCAGTTTTAGGAGTTCTTGCAGAACCCTTTCTTCTGTGAAAGGACTGGGATCGACCCCCCTATCAAAAGTGCATCTGTTAATTGGATTGGGCACTTCTCCCTCCTCTTTTGTGAATACTGAGCACAAATATTCGTTAAGTATCCCTGCTTTTCACTGTCCCCCTCTGCCTACCACCGTTCATTCTATTTAGCCTCACTATTGCTCCCTTTGTCTTTCTACGCTCGCTGATGTACCTATAAAAGGTTTTATCCCCCTTCTTACCCGAGTTGTCTATCTTTTCCTCAGTTTGGGCCTTTGCTATTCTGACTTCCCTCCCTGCTTCCTTCTGCCTTAACTGGTACAGCTCTATGTCCTGCTCCTTCTGTGTTTTCTTATACTTCCAGAATACTATCTTTCTCTCCCTGACTTTCCCAGCCACCTCTTTTGAGAACCATAGTGGCTTTTTCTTTCATTTTGATTTGTTTATTTGCTTCACACAAAGGTTTGTTGCCTCTGTGATGGCAGTTTTGATGATTCCTCATTGTTGCTCCACCCCTCCTTCTAGCCTGTTTGCTAGTGCTTTTCTGAGGCACTCTTCCATCTTGCCAAAGTCAGCCCTCCTGAAGTCCAGTAGCCTCACTTTTGTATGGCTTGACTCTGTAGCTGAGTTTAACGTGAACCACACTGTTTGATGGTCACTTGTTCCCAGATGGCAACCCACTTCTAGATCTGAGATCCACTCACTGCCCCCATTTGAGAATACAAGGTCTAAGATTGCTCCCTCATGAGTGGGTTCCAAAACTAGCTGTCTGAGGCCTGCCACCTGTAGGGCATCGAGAATGGCCCTGCTCTTGTATGTGGCTGCAGCAAATGTGCTCCAGTTAACATCTGGCATATTCAGGTCCCCCATCAACAGTATCTCCCCTTTCTCTGCCATCCTAAGAATGCCTTCTATCATATCCTTGTCCATCCTGGTGTAATGATAACCATGACTGGGAGTTGGCCATACCTGGCTTCAACATATTCAGAAGAGACAGGGCAGGCAGGAAGGGAGGAGGAGTGGCACTGTATGTGAAAAATGACATAAGGGCAACAGAGATCCAGGAGGAACAAGATGGGGGAGAGATACTGTGGGTTAAGCTGGAAAGGAAAATGGGGCCAGCCATCTGCACAGGTGTGGTCTATAGACCACCAGCCCAGGAGGAAGAAACAGATAGGAGTTGATGCTAGCCATCCAGAGGATGGCAGACAAGGTGAGGTAGTACTGGTTGGAGACTTCAATATTCGAGATGTGGACTGGAGCATCCAGCAGCAGCATCAACTAGGAGCAGATTTATCCTGGACTCCCTTCAGGGTGCCTTCCTCAAGCAACTGGTCATGGAACCAACTCGGCAGAAGGCAATACTGAACCTTGTGCTCACAAACAGGGACAGTGTGATGGGGGTAAGAGTGGGGGAGCACCTGGGGAACAGTGACCACCAGTCACTGTGCTTTGAAATCACAGAAAGAGCAGAACCAAACCACACAAACACACGTATCCTGGATTTTAGGGGGGCAAACTTTGAGAAAATGGGGAGATATTTGAAAGAGGCATTAAGGGAATGGGGCAGGAATCAGGGGTTGAGGAACAGTGGGAAGTATTTAAATGGGGATTACAAGAGCAACAGAATTATGTATTAAGCAGGTTAGCAAGAGGAAAAGGAAGAGGTGACCATTATGGTTTTCAAAGAGGTAGCAAAGAAAGTGAAAGCCAAAAGATTGCATTCAGGCAATACAAAAGACACAGGCAGAAGGGGATAGGAAGAAGTACCAGGAGAAGCAAAGGGAGGCAGGGAGGTCAGTAAGAGAAGCCAAAGCTCAGACAGAAGAACACATTGCAAAATCAGTGGGTAGAGGGACAAAACCTTTTACAGGTACATAAGAGAAAAAGAAAGGCAAAGGGAGGGATAGTGAGACTGAAGGGGAGGATGGGGCTGTGTGGAGGATGACAACAGTAAAGCTGACATATTGAACAGGTATTTCTGCTCAGTCTTTACTGAGGAAGAGGAGGGTAATGGGTCTGAATGGGTACAAGGGTGAATGGTGCAGAAATGGACACAAGTCCCTTTACAGAAAAGGTCCTGAAGGAACTGGAAGTAATAAGAGTTGATAAAGCAATGGGGCCAGATGGGGTGCACCCAGGGTCCTTAAAGAACTAAGAGAGTGGTGGCTGAACCTCTTGCTATCCTGTTTAGCCGATCACTAGAAACAGGGAGGTACCCAAAGACTGGAGGATAGCAGATGTAGTCCCCTTATACAAAAGTGGGAACAAAGAGGAAGCGGGAACTATAGACCAGTCAGCCTCACCTCGGTAGTGGGGAAGATCATGGAAACACTACTGAAGGAGAGTTGGTGGAACATCTGGTTGTCAATGGACTACAGGACCCAAGGCAGCATGGTTTCACCAGGGGAAGGTCATGTCAGACCAACCTCATTGAATTTTTTGACTGGGTGACTAGGGAGGTGGATCAGGGGAGGGTAGTGGACATGGTCTATCTGGACTTCAGCAAGGCCTTTGACACTGTGCCACATAGAAGACTATTACACAAACTTGGGAATATGGGTGTGGGCAGGACAGTAGTGCAGTGGGTAGGTAATTGGCTGGGCAGCAGGACACAGAAGGTGGTGGTAAATGGCTGTCACTCCACAGAGGGAAGAGTGACCAGTGGGGTACCACAGGGATCAGTGCTGGGACCGGTACTATTCAATATCTTCATCAGTGACATTGCGCAGGACCTAGAAGGCAGAATTTCACTGTTCGCTGATGACACAAAGCTCTGTAACAGAGTAGACACACCAGAGGGTGTAGACAGAATGAGAAGGACCTGCAGAAACTTGAAGAATGATCAGGGTTTGGCAGTTGAAATTCAATACAAGGAAGTGCAAGATAATGCATATGGGGCACAAAAACCTGGCACAATATATCAGTTGGGGGGTGAGGATATAGCATGCACCAAGCAGGAAAGGGATCTTGGAGTTATCATCTCTGATGACCTCAAGGCAGGGAAACAGTGTGACAAGGCAGCAGGTAAAGCAAATAGGATGCTGGGATGCATAGGCAGGGGCATCACCAGCAGGAAAAGGAGGTCATAATTCCTCTATACAAGACACTGGTGAGGCGCACCTGGAGTACACTGTGCAGTTCTGGATACCTTAGTGAAAGACATAGACGGGTAGAGAAGGTTCAGAGGAGGGCAACAAAGATGGTGCATGGATTGCATCACAAGTCCTATGAGGACAGGTTGAAGGCACTGAACATGTACTCCTGGAGGAGAGGAGGGAGAGGGGATATGATAGAGACATACAAGTATCTTACAGGGAGGAACAGGGTGCAGGAATGCACTATTTTTAAGCGAAAAAGATGTTCCAGGACTAGAAGGCATGGGATGAAGTTGGAGGGAGGACGATTCAGAGGAAACGTGAGGAAGAATTTCTTCACAGAACGGGTGGTGGACAAAGTGGAACACCCTGCCAGAGGAAGTGGTGGGGGCTGAAACAATCACGGGATTTAAGAATGCATGGGATAGACATAAAGGAATTCTGGAGGTCAGGGGTAAGGGGCAACAGACTTCCTGGAAAACTTAAACTGAACTTACAAACTTAAATGGGCAGACTGGGTGGGCCATAGGCCCTTATCTGCCGACACTGTCTATGTATCTATGTATCTATGTATCTATGTATTCTCTCCCCCTGACATGGGGGTCTGTACACAACCCATGTGCGGATTGTGGTGCCCTTTCCAGTCTCCAAGGTGACCCACAGTGCCTCCTGTCCTCCCTGTTTACTCTTTTGTTCAGTTGCTTTTATCCCTTCCTTTACATAGAGAGCTACTCCTCCCCCTCTTCTACTCTGCCTGTCTCTCCTGTAGGTTATGTACCCTGGTATGTTAACATCCCAGTCATGGTTCTCTGTGTACCATGTTTCTGTGACTGCTATGATATCCAGGCATTCCTCTTCCATCAAGGCCACCAGCTCAGGGAGCTTGTTGCCCAGACTACGGGCATTGGTACTCATTACCCTCCATTTCCTGATGGCCTTACTCCTTTTTGCCCCATCCCTCTCCTTCTTGCCTTTGTCACTTTCCCCATTTACCCCTGCCCTTCTCCCTATCGACACCTCTATGTTGGTGTTTACCGCACTTACTACTGTGACTTTTCCCCAAGCATTTTTCTGGCAGCCAACATCCCACAGATGTGCCTTTGGGTGGTTTGGTGAAAAAATATTGCAGGGAGGCAAAGTCATGGCACTCCGAACTTCTCTTTTTTTCCCATAGGATAACATTACGGCATTCGCCGCACCTTTCAGGGCCCGTATCTCGGAAACGGTGCAAGATATTACTTTTCATCAGAAAAACACTTATCCTCCTGCTAAGGGCTAAGTACTAAACAAGCCAGGAAAGTCATAAATCATATGACTTTTTTCTACGTCGTATGGTTCCTGAGATATAAGCAATTTAGTATTCCGACTCCTCATTTTCTGCTCTGAGACCCATTATTATGCATACATTCTTTGTACTCACTGTCTTTCTCTATGCAGCTTTTGAGGAAAACCAGCCTGTGCACTTATATTACTGCTACCCTTACCGCTTCTGCTTGCGGTTCCGTACCGTTCACTTACATTGTTCTACTCCACGCCACCATGTAAGCATCTTTATGCTTTCATTTGCGCTTGCATTTGTAAGTTATTTTAGCCATTTGTGTCTACAGTACTGTTTATCTTTGTGTTTTGCTTTGCATCACCATGCACATTACCATTTTCGTTTGAGGGCACCGTGTTACAGGCCCCACGCTCCCTCTGCTGCCTTACATAGACTATTTCTCATTATCATTCTCAAAGAAGGGAATTAGAGGCAAAAACTCTGTTTAATGCATTAGTTAGGGTTGTTCCTGGCGACAAAAGTGAGGAAATTTGGTGTTGGGGTTGAAAGCCCCTTGACCCCCGCCCACACCCCATCGACATTAGGGTGAGCATTGGGGTTGTCGGTCCTAACTCTCACCCCATTCTCCTATACCCTGCTTCTTCACGCATCTGATGGGGTAAGAGTTAAGGTCAGCAACCCCACCGCGCACCCTGATGCCGTTGGGGAGTGGGCAGGGGTTCCAGAGGCCAACCCCACACCTACTTCTCACTTTTTGTTATGTGTAACAACCCTAACTAATGCAGGAAAAGAGTTTTTTGCATCATATATATATATATATATATATATATATATATATATATATTAGGTAGCATGGTAGTGCTACCATAGTTAGGGTTGAGGAGCCATTTACATGTTAAACCTAAAATGTTGCACCTTAATAACTTTGCAACTGTTCAATGGATTTGCCTGAAATTTGGAATACATGATCAAGAATCATACATCTTGGGATCTGCCAACTTTTGTACTGTTCGGATATATGGCTGCAGAGTTCTTAAGCATGATCTGCGTGCACGTTGACGCTTTTTTAAATTCTTTGCTTGTCCCTACAGGTCACACGGTTTGCGCGACTGGTCCAAATACTTCAGGAAACATATGGCCGGGGGCCCTTCATGAAAAAATATTAAACGGTTCAAAAGTTATTCAAAAAACAATTTCCCATTATAAGTCAATGGGAAAAGTTAACAAAAATTTCGACAGTGTCGCAAATGCACTTTTTAGTGTCGCAAATGGCCCTAGCAGTGTCACAAATCCACCATTTTGTTTTCAGTTGGTCATCAGAAAAATGCTTGGCATTTAAATGTGGGACCCTCTAGCAACACAATTCTTTTTGTGTTTACCTAGTCGGACCCTGAGGATGCTAGACATGTCTTTATTTTGAGGTTAAACACCCTAGAAATATGTTTTTCTAATTTCTGGAAAAGTAGTGTTGCAAAGTAGTGTCACACTCACGACACTTTCACAAATCTGTGCGACAGCTTCGCAAATCACAACACTACTTTGGATACTTATGCCAAAATAACAGGAATTATTTGCCACCCTGCTGCAAATGAACTGTTTGGTCTTTTGGGCTGAAATTTGGGGAAGGCAGCCAACATTTCACAGATGTGCCTTTCATAGTTCGGTGACAAAATATTGCATGGATGCAAAGTTATGGTACTCGAATTTGACATTTTCCCATAGACTAACATTGCGGCATCCGCTGCATGACAGGAATTCTTTGCCACCCTACTGCAAAATGATGGTTTGGTCTTTTACACTGAAATTTGGAGGAAAGAAAGCCAATATCCCACAGATGTGCCTTTTGGTGGATTGGTGAAAAAATATTACAGGGCGGCAAATTTATGGCACTCCAGCTCCTCATTTTCTGCTCCGAGACCCATTATTATGCATATATTCTTTGAACTCACTGTCTTTCTCTATGCAGCTATTGTGAAAATCAGCCTGTGCGCTTACATTACTGTTACCCTTTCCACTTCCGCTTGTGGTTCTGTACCCATTTTACTTACTGCCGTCTACGCCACCATGTGCGTTACCCTTTGCGTTTTCATTTGCGCTTGTGTTTGTGTTATTTTTACCATTTGTGTCTACAGTACTGTTTCTCTTTCTGTGTCACTTTGCATCACCATGTGCATTACCATTTGCGTTTGCGGGCACCATGTTACTATGTGACAAGACATCACGTGGCGGGAGGGCGCCGCGCTTCCACTGCCGCATTACATTCACTATTTCTCGTTATCATTCTCAAAAGAAGGAAATTAGAGGCAAACAACTCCATTTAATGTATCAGTTAAGGTTGTTCCACAGTGACAAAGTGAGAGGGAAGTCGCTGTAGGTTGAAACCCCCTGCACCCCTCCAGCCCACCCCCAACCAGCATCAGGATCGCGATTGTCGTCGGTCCTAAGTCTCTCACATTCTCCTATTCCTCATCTTCTTTCCACATGTGATGGGGTGAGTTACGTCGATGACCCCAACGCGCCTACGATGACGGCTGGAGGGATGGGCTGGAGGGGTAAGGGGGGTTTCTAACCTAAATATCGAATTTCCTCACTTTGTTGCTGTGGAACAACCCTAACTCATGCATTAATGGAGTTTCTTTTGCCTTATATATATATATATATTTTTTTTTATATATATATATATATATATAAATATATATATCTCTACATACATATATATATATATATATATATACACACACACATACTGTGTGTGTGTGTTTTCTTTTGCTCTGCCTGCAGCCTAGATGATGTGGATTTTTCACGAAATGTTCAGGTCTGAAGGGGTCTTTGCCAAGATGGTGGGGGGCCTTTCACAGTTTGGTGAAAACATATGTTATAGTTTTAGAGTTATAATGATTTTTGAGTTAATGCTCATGTTCTACTGGTAAAAAAAACGTTTTTCACAAGTGCTTATTTTCATGATTTACTTCTTGTGCTGAAAAAAATACCGATCGTCATGGCTGCCATTTTTTTAATTCACAAATATTGAAAAATACGTTGTCCCATGATCCCCCACCAGGAAATAAACTCTCTACACTTGTTTCTGTTGGATGCATGCTGGCAATATTTATTAAGTCATACAAATTTTATTTACATTCCCAACTTCATATTTCAACAGTATACAGAACAGTACAGTACAACCAGATTACTTTGGTCTGCTTCTTCCTTCTGGAAACTTTTTCTGACTTGGTCCTCTTCTCCTTGCTTGTAGTGCTTCGGGGTCTGGACACATTCTGATCCGGCCACCCCCATCATCACCAGAACCAAGTACCACCACCAGCTACCACCATTTGGTATCAACACCAGTTACCCCCACTTACCCAGACCCGACCACACAGTGTCAGTTCCTGGTCCATACCCACTAGGTACAGACACGTGATCCAACCGCCAGTTTCTATCCCTCCCCATTTACTTCCATGCCTGGGTTCCTCTCCCAGCCCATGCCTCTCTCCCCCTCTCCTTCCCCCCTTTTTCTTTTGCTCCCCCTCCCCACTGACCCATCTCCAGTTGCAAGGAAGATGGGGCTCCCCTGCAGGCAGAAAACAAACCTGGGACCCTCAATCTCCTTAGCACCCCTCCCCCATAACTCCAGCAGGCCTCAGTAGGTGCACCTGATTCCAGCATACCCACCTCCTCTGCCCTGTAGGCATCCTCTTCATATTCACAGTGCCCTTGAAATGAGCCTGGATCCCCCACCTTTTTCCTGGCCTCGCTCATCATCACCTTGGCTGTTGTGACCTGGCCCAGCACCCCCAGTGTAAAGCCCCTTGGTGCCTCCGAGTGCTGTTCATGCTCTCCCACCTTCTTTCCCTTGCTGCCACAGCCCTCACCTCCCTTATCTTGCCATCTCCATTTTTGATGTACCCCCTGGACACTGGCTGCCCATCTGTGGCCCCACCTGGCCTGTGCAGGGCCCATTAGAGGTCACTTCCTTCCTTGTGCCTCTCCATATCTAGTGCCTATTCCAGGCACTTTTGCTAGCATACCTCCCAAGATGTGTTGCATACCCCATTCACCCTTGGGCACACCTTGACCCCAGTGGGGCTCCCAGCCCTCCATCCCTCAGCTGCCTCTTCACAGTTTCCCATGTATAGTCCCCTAATCAGGGCCTTGTGGGTACCATTCTTTCTTTACCCACTCCCACTATGTGCCAAACCTGCCACCCCAAGCCCCTACTTTACAGGGTGGGTGGGAGCTCCAACCTGCCCTGTCTACCTCAGTTCATGATCTTCCTGACCCATACCCTGTCACCTCCACATAACTCCAGTGCCATGGGCCGGGTCCTCCATTTTCCTTTCCACTACTTGGGATCCTGTGTGCCTACCCACTACTCCACCTCTCAGTGAGGCTTCCCCAACAGCCCCTGCAGTATAACTCAGACAGTTTGCAATGCTTTGGATTCCTTGATTGCTCCTGCCCTCCTGCTCAGCAACCCCTTATTAGCGGGCATCCATTTCTGGTGTGTGTCCTAGTTTTACCCCTGCAGTTCACACTGCATGGGGTTCGGGACTGGGACACCCTTGCTATACCCAGCTGCCGTGACCGTCTTCCTCTGCTTTGAGAGGGTAACCACCTGGTGTGGGAGATGGATCCACTGCCCTGTATTGCCGTGGCCAGCTAGTTTCTCCCAGGGCAACCCCTTCATCATCCTGCTGGTCACTGCCTTCATGACCTGCCTACAATAGTCCCCCAGTTCCACCCATTGCTGACCAACTTGCCTTCCCCCAGATCTCCATTCTCAGTTCATCCATATGCTCCACTTCTCCTCCTGCCTATCTGGTCTGCCCTCCCCTCCACTCCCTCCTATGCATAGAACCCACTTAGTCATCCTCCATCTTTCCCGGAGGAATCCCTGTGTTTTGAAACCCCTCAGAATCACATTGCTTCATGTTTCAAAATACCCCCACCTCTTGCAGAGCTGGGTACCAGCCCCCAGCTCCAGTCAAGACCCAGTGGCCTCGGGTGAGGCCCCCTCCCAGATGTATGACACGCGCCCCACCAGGCATTCCCTCCCCTGGCTCTGGTCCCATTTTTGTATAACCTGTCCTCGTCCCCACTTGAGGGACATGTCATGCCCCAGGGTCTGGGCAGGCTCACTGTGGCTCCAGGAGTCTCACTTGCTGGTACCATTTTACCAATGGCCTGCTGCCCTTCCCTCAGCATGCTATTCCTCGTCCTTGTAACTTTGAGCATGTGGACCTGAACCACCGACCATTGGGTTAACCGTTTAATACACTATTCAATTGCACCACTGAGACATGGGCTTCCAACATTCAAGCTGCTGTCTTACTGATTGGTCCCCAAGACCTCTGTACTCTGTTGCCCCCTGAAAGTAATTACTGAGACTGTATTGCCTCTTGCCAGTCAGTACTTACTTAATTAAGCCTCTTTCATCTGCCCATGATCACTACAAGCCCCCTTTTCCCAGGACCCATCAGCACCCTACTAGGGTGACCAACTTCCAGGAATCTGGAGCACATCTACCCTTGCCCTACACCAGTCCTCTCCTCCCTGGACCAATGCTGACCCATGTTAACCCCCTCCACATCTCTGGCAATCCTTGTGGCCAAGAACGTTTTGACCAACATGCCCCCATGCCTCTTACATGTTACCTGTATGTGGTAACCTTTCTAGCCCATGTCCAGACAGTGACCACTGGTACATTCCCTCATACCACTCTATGCATGCTGTAGGCCTTACCCACCTTGGCATTTAGAAGAGCCAGGATTGAAGTGTGTAATACCTCTCCACTGTTCTTGACCTGGCGCTTACTGGCAGATCCTTCCACAACCCCCTGACTAGCTGCACACCTGATAGTCCTCATACCGGCTTGAAAATTGTCCCGATGCTCCCTTTGTCCTTGATCTGCGCCCTCTGAAAAATGATCTGGCTCAATTCTGCCCTTTCTCCCCTGTCTTAACAACGTCCCAGAGCCGCACTCACAAAGACTACTTCATTCGTCTCTAGCTGATCTCCAAAAGGGGTTCCCTTTTTTTTTTTGAAACTGGCTTGAAACCTCTTGAAAACTATTTAAAAATTGCCCCTGACCCTTAAACCTAGGAAGGTCATTCCTTATACTAGATTATGCCTGATCTCCTCTTAAGAGTGCCTATTCCCCCCCACTTTGCAGCCTCGCCCCAGGGTCATTATGTAGTCGGCAGGGACCTCCGAGGAAACCCTGTCACTGGCTATAATCAGCGCTTCTTATTTGACTCTGCACAACCCGACCCTAGATGGCCCGAGTCAAGTCCCCCAGATTCCGCCTGCTGCTTCGGCAGGATTTCAAAAGCAAAAACATTCCCTTGCACTGCATGTGCAACTGTAGTTTTTTAGCCCCTTTAGCAGCTTCAGCCATCAAAATACCATGCCTGCTTCCTCCATGCACCTCCCATGACTGCTTGACAGCAAATCCCCCATACAGCCCTGCTAGTGACTCCGACTCTCAAGTCTACCTCACCTGATGAAGTAAAGAAAAAACCTCAAAGCAGTTTTCTCCCAATGCACCCACTTTAAATCACCACCAGGTGCTATACAATATGCTGTAACACGCCCGACTGTCCAGTCTGCATCTCTGCAACTGGAAGCCCCCCGCTCACCATCTGGCTCCCTAGGCCTGAGACCCCGAGTTTGCTGTGCTCAGCACCCGCCTGCGGCCCTCGTGGCACATGCCACCACCCAAACTGCCCCCAACGGACCCTGTTCTCCAAACCGCACCCGCACTCAAGCGGCTACTGCTCCGTCTTGCAGAGGCCCTCACCCCCTCAGCAGAACACCACATTCCAGCTCCCTTGGCTGCCAAGATGGCTTCGATCCCCATGTCCCTCCAGGGCTGCTCCTCCCTCGCTACTGCTAAAGGAGGTTCCACAGTCCAAGATAACATTATATAATTTTGTAGAAGTCATCAGTTTGTGAAACAAAGAGTACTCATACAGAGTTTTACATAACTCACTGTAGTAGTACAAATCACTGAAAGTGGCAATGCCGTCTTATATATCATAATTATTCCAATGACACAGGTGTCCTAACATCTTATAAGTAAGAAATACACAGAAAATACATAGAAGAATATATATGTATTATGCAAGCAAAGTGTATTACAAGAACATGCGTCATATCCTTACATCTACTCTTATACAGTAGATGCCCATAGCCCCATGTTAGTACAACATATACCTAAGCACTAGCTGTCCATGTGTAACTCTGAGGGGTATCAATAAGGGGTGCAGGGACCTCGTGTAACATTAGGAAGGAAAGAAGGAAGGAAGGAAGGAAGGAAGAAAGGAGAATGCAAACAGGTAATAGAGAGATAATGGAAGTGGGTCACAGGAACTTCAGGAACAACACAAGCATGAGGGGAAGCATGGACACAGGCAGGGTGGGAATAAGGTGTGACAGCCATGTTTGTCAATGAGGAATCTGGGAAATAATACTTCAGACCTGAAGGCCATTATGTTGGAGGCTAGCCTGAATTTTCTGGCATGACAGAGTTGTGGTGTGCTGACAGCCATGACTGGGACATGGTCACACTGGGCTACTCTCTGATCAGTAGAGACAGGGAAGGGAGGAGGGCAGGAGGGGTTGTACTGTATGTAAGGGAGGGAATCAAGGATATAGAAATACTGCAGGAAGTGGTACTGATATGCTTCCATGGGGAGGCACAGCATTTGACTTGCTAGGTTGCTGGCTCAGGACATAGACTAGGGGTGCACAGTTTCTATTGCAGGCTCCTACCTGGATACATGCATTTTTATCACCATCATTGCAAGTGGGTGGCTAAAGGTCCAGACATCTCACTTAGTGTAGGTGTCACGCAGTATATCTAAACTGCCTGGCATGTTTATTTATTTATTAACATCTTGGATTAATACCTTTGAGTTAGAAGTTCATTTATCCTCAAGCAAGTAGCTACTTCTGTCACTTTCTCAGAAGTACTACCTACGAGAGGCAAGGGAGAGCATAGAAGTGCATGCACCAGGAACTTTAACTCATGGTTGAAGAACTGGTGCTGTGAGGAAGGGTTTGGATTCATTGGTGACTGGGGACCCACCTGGAGGGATGGAGGTTTGTTCAAGCCTGACGGCCTGCATCCATCCTGGAGGAAATCAAGCACTCAATGATAAGTTTAAATGCTACATTGACAAGCATTTAAACTAGCAAAGGGGTGGCAGGCCAGCAAGGGAGGGTACCCTACTTGCTCACCCCAGCTAACACCAGTGGAACCAGTGAACCAGAGGAGTGGCTATCTCTGCAAAGCAGTGTGCAAAAGATGGAGATTAGTGCCTAAGAGGTGGATAGGCAGAAAAGGGACAAAATTCAGCAGAAGGGCAGACAGCAAGAAGAACCAGGGATAAAGGACAACCAAGGAAGGGGCTGGAGTAGAACAGTGAAACAGTCTAGGGAGGTCAAATCATGGAAAGCCATGTGTGCAAATGTCAGGAGCCTTAGCAACAAGATGGAAGATATGGAGGCTGTCATGGTGCAGTCAGACCTGGACATTGTGGCCATCACTGAAACCTGGTGTAATGATAACCACGACTGGGAGATGGCCATACCTGGCTACAACATATTCAGAAGAGACAGAGCATGCAGGAAGGGAGGAGGTGGCACTGTATGTGAAAAATGACATAAGGCCCACAGAGATCCAGGAGGAACAAAATGGGGGAGATAATGTGGGTTAAGCTGGAAAGGAAAATGGGGCCAGCCATCCCACAGGTGTGGTCTATAGACCACCAGCCCGAGGAAGGAAACAGATAGGGAGCTGATGCTAGCCATCAAAGGATGGCAGACAAGAGTGAGTAGTACTGGTTGGAGACTTCATTATTCCAGATGTGGACTGGAGCATCCCAGCAGCAGCGTCAACTAGAGCAGATTTATCCTGGACTCCTTCAGGTGCCTTTCTCAAGCAACTGGTCATGGAACCAACTCGGCAGAAGACAATACTGGACCTTGTGCTCACAAACAGGGACAGTGTGATGGGGGTAACAGTGGGGGAACACCTGGGGAACAGTGACCACCAGTCATTGTGGTTTGAAATCACAAAAGAGCAGAACCAAACCACACAAAAACACGTATCCTGGATTTTAGGGGGGCAGACTTTGGAAAAATGGGGAGATACTTGAAAGAGGCATTAAGGGAATGGGACAGGAATCAGGGGTTGAGGAACAGTGGGCAGTATTTAAAATGGGGATTACAAGAACAACAGAATTATGCATTAAGCAGGTTAGCAAAGGAAAGGAAGAGGAGACCATTATGGTTTTCCAAAGAGGTAGCAAAGAAAGTGAAAGCCAAAAGATTGCATTCAGGAAATACAAAAAGACACAGGCAAGAAGGGATAGGAGAAGTACCAGGAGAAGCAAAGGGAGGCAGGAGGTCAGTAAAGGGAAGCCAAAGCTCAGACAGAAGAACACATTGTAAAATCAGTGGGTAGAGGGACAAACCTTTACAGGTACATAAGTGAAAAAAAAAAAGACAAAGGTAGGGATAGTGAGACTGAAGGGGGAGGATGGGGCGGCGTGGAGGATGACAACAGTAAAGCTGACATATTGAACAGGTATTTCTGCTCAGTCTTTACTGAGGAAGAGGAGAGTGTAATGGGTCTGAAGGAGTACAAAGGGTGAGAATGGTGCGAATGGACACAAGTCCCTTTACACAAGAAAGAGTCCTGAAGGAACTGGAAGTAATAAGAGTTGATAAAGCAATGGGGCCAGATGGGGTGCACCCCAGGGTCCTTAAAGAACTAATAGAGGTTGTGGCTGAACTCTTGCTATCCTGTTTAGCCGATCACTGGAAACAGGAGAGGTACCCAAAGACTGGAGGACTGCAGATGTAGTCCCATTATACAAAAGGGAACAAAGAGGAAGCAGGAACTACAGACCAGTCAGCCTCACCTCGGTAGTGGGGAAGATCATGGTAGCACTACTGAGAGGAGAGATTGGTGGAACATCTGGTTGTCAATGGACTACAGGACCCAAGACAGCATGGTTTCACCAAGGGAGGTCATGTCAGACCAACCTCGTTGAATTTTTGACTGGGTGACTAGGGAGGTGGATCAGGGAGGGCAGTGGACATGGCCTATCTGGACTTCAGCAAGGCCTTTGACACTGTGCCACATGAAGACTATTACACAAACTGGGGAATATGGGTGTGGGCAGGACAGTAGTGTGGTGGGTGGTAACTGGCTGGGTGGCAGGACACAGAGGGTGGTGGTAAATGGCTGTCACTCCACAGAGGAAGAATGACCAGTGGGGTACCACAGGGATCAGTGCTGGGACCGGTCCTATTCAACATCTTCATCAGTGACATTGCGCAGGACCTAGAAGGCAGAATTTCACTGTTCGTTGATGACACAATGCTCTGTAACAGAGTAGACACACCAGTAGGTGTTGACAGAATGAGAAGGGACCTGCAGAAACTTGAAGAATGGTCAGGGGTTTGGCAGTTGAAATTCAATGCAAAGAAGTGCAAGATAATGCATATGGGGCACAAAAACCCTGGCACAATATATCAGTTGGGGGGGTGAGGATATAGTATGCACCAAGCAGGAAAGGGATCTTGGGGTTATCATCTCTGATGACCTCAAGGCAGGGAAACAGTGTGACAAGGCAGCAGGTAAAGCAAATAGGATGCTGGGATGTATAGGCAGGGGCATCACCAGCAGGAAAACAGAGGTCATAATTCTGCTATACAAGACACTAGTGAGGCCCCACCTGGAGTACAGTGTACAGTTCTGGAGACCATACCTACGTAAGGACATAGACGGGGTAGAGAAGGTTCAGAGGAGGGCAACAAAGATGGTGCATGGATTGCATCACAAGTCCTATGAAGACAGGTTGAAGGAACTGAACATGTACTCCCTGGAGAAGAAGGGAGGAGAGGGGATATGATAGAGACATACAAGTATCTCACAGGGAGGAGCAGGGTGCAGGAATACACTATTTTAAGTGAAAAAGGTGTTCCAGGACTAGAGGGCATGGGATGAAGTTGGAGGAGGGACGATTCAGAGGAAACATAAGGAAGAATTTCTTCATAGAGCAGGTGGTGGACAAGTGGAACACCCTGCCAGAGGAAGTGGTGGGGGCTGAGACAATCATGGGATTTAAGAATGCATGGGATAGACATAAAGAAATTCTGGAAGTCAGGGGTGAGGGCAACAGACTTCTAGGAAAACATAAACTGAATTTACAAGCTCAAATGGGCAGACTGGGTGGGCCATAGGCCCTTATCTACCGACACTGTCTATGTATCTATGTATCTATGTACCAAGGTTCCACGTAATGAAAGTACAACAGACATTAAGTTACAATGGACTGCAAGTTACAAAGGACAGTAAAATACATAGCATGCAGGTCACAAATATTTACAGTAGTTCATAGTGCAACATTCTATAATTCATGTTTCATTATAGCTTACAATGATCACTAAGGATGATGGTGTAGGAGGGAAAAAGGGTGAAGAAGAAGGAGAAAAGGTAAGTAGTAGACTTGGGGAGGCAATAGGCACAGGGCAGAGTAAATTAGGAGAAGCGAAGTGAGATTAGTTAGTACGAAAACAGAGCAGCCATGGCCTTGATGGGACAGGATGGAGGGAGTTTGAGTAAGAAGAGGGCGTGTACTGGGGGAGTAGGGGGAAAGTGAAGGGAGGAAAGGGGGAAGTAACAGGCAAGAGGAGCTAGACAGAGTTTCAGTGGTTCATGGAAAATAGAAAGAGTGGTTAGTGTTGTAGGTTGCAATCATAGTGGTTAAGGGCTGCAAGGTGTGAGCCTAGCTTGCACTTAAAAGGGACAAGCTTCGGCTCAGAGGAGATTTCACAGGGTAGTTCATTTAGCAAGTGGGGGGGACATAAGCTGAAAGTCCTTTGTCCCTTTGTTGTTTGATGGAATGGGATCTTTTAGGGCTGATTGGACATGCTCCTGGTCCTATGAGGGTTGGTTATAGGGGTGAGGAGTGGCTGTAGGGATGGGGGTTGGGGGAAGGCCAAGACAGACTGTCTTGGCAAGGAGGCAGATCTGTTATTTTAGTCTCCCTTTGAGGTGCAGCCAGTTGGACTATGCATACAGGTCACAGGTGTTAGTGAGTTGGTGACCAATATGCAGGCTTTGTTTAGAGCTATTTTAATCTTGTGGAGAATAGTATCAGATGCAGCATCATAGATTACTAGACCAGAATCTATGATGGAAATTATGTTGCTGTTGACTGCAAGATGGAGTGCCTCTTGAGTTAGACAATGTTTATGTCGGTGTAGTAGGCCTATCCTAGCATTGACCACCTTTGCGACATGGTCTACATGGCATGTAAATGAAAGGGAGTTGTCAGGTAAGATCCTAGATATCTAAATGTTTGAACTAAATTCAGGGGGGTGCTAAGGTTATTTTGGATTGTAAGAGGATGGAATTTTAGCTTATTATGGGGTTTTGAAAACAACATAACCTTTTTTTTTATAGTTCATAAGGAGTTTATGCTCTATGAACCAAGATTCAACTGTAGTAAAGTCTGTCTGGAGTTTTATTTCCAGAGAGATGGGGTTTGAACTACTGGCAAAGAATACCGTGTTATCCACATAAAAAGGGATATTATCTGAGCACACCTGTGGGAGGTGGTTAAGGAAGATGCTAAAGAGTAACGGTCCCAGGTTGAACCTTCCAGGACTCCTGAGCAGACCTCTCAGCTGTCTAATAATACATCATTAATTCTGATTGTTGGGTCCTATCACTGAGATAGCTTTCAAACCTACCCACAGACTCAATCGAGAGCCAATTTGCGGAGATGTTCGAGCAGTAGTGAATGATTTACTGTGTGAATGCTTTCCAGAGGTCTATGTACGCCACTCCCACCATCTCACCTCTATCAAAAGTGCAGCAAATAAAGCCAGTATGCTTCAGAAGTGCTGTGGTGATGCTGTTCTGAATACAGAACCCATGTTGCTGCAGGCATTGGATATTGTGTTTGTCCAGGTAATCAGTTAATTGGTCAGTGACTGCATTCCAGTACTTTGAAGAGGGGTGGAAGTATAGATATGGGGTGATAGTTACTATGAAGGGCTGTGTTTGTGCTTTTGTGGACCTGCGTAACCACTGCAGACTTTCACCTCTGGAGGAACTGGGAAAGTCTTAGTGACAATTTTAGGATTTTAGTTAGGGGAATAAGCACTTCCTCAAGGGTAAAGTTGATGAGATTTAGATTAGAGTATCATAGCAGGGACTGGGTTTACTTAGTACTTGCTGAAAATAATGTCTGGCATCTGCCATTGTGATAACCTTGAAATGAAATGGGGAGAGGGTATGGTCTGGTGGATCTCCTGTTTGTGCTTTTGTGTGGGTACCAGCATTCTCAAAGAAGTTAGGAGGCAAGACACTACTGAGGTCAGTGAAAGCCCGGTTGAAAGTGTCTACAATTCTTTTTGTATCCTGGGAGATTTCCCCAGTTACCTCAAACATGGTTAGGGAGTTTTTATGAGGTTTCCCAGTCAAATCTCGCAAGCCAACCTAGAAATTTCTGCTGTCACCCCAGGATTTTATGAGGTCCTCCTTGAAGTGTCAACTTTTAGCCAAGCATATTGCCAGGGTGCAGTAATTTCTGGCTCATTTGTATTTCTGTATATCAGCCTGCTTGCCCAAGGCTTGTGCAGGTGCCATAGGTGATTGCTTTTGGCCATGAGGTCGAGCAGGGCTGGGGTGATCCAGGCATTGTAGGTGCCTTTTGCTTGCACTTCTTAGAGAAGCATGAGTGTCACAGGCGTTATTAAACACAGTGATAAAGCACTCCAGGCGCTGTCCACATCATGCCATGCATCAATCTGTGTCAAGTCATGCTGTCTGAGCAAGCATTTTATGGGTTCAGGCATCCTTGCTTTAGAACTTGGCTGGTGATGGTTCTGGCTGGCAACTTGGTGACTTTGTTGGACTAGGTTAGCAGCTTGGAACAGTGGTGCTAGAGGCGGGAGGACAGAGATGTTGGAGATTCTCTCAGGGTGGTTTTTAAGTACCCAGTCAATCAGAGTACTATTATCAGTGTGGTAGTTGTGCCTAGTGAGGGTTCCTACCATCTGCGTGATGTTGATGGATGAGAAGGTGTCTTTAAATCAGTTGGCTTTGGGTGACTGCCAGTTGACATTGAAATACCCCATAATAATTATCTTGGTATGATACTGGATGCCGGTTAGGAAGTCGATGAACTTACTTAGCATGTTAGATTGATCTTTAGGGGGAATATAGATTGACATGACTTTGACTGCTTTACATTTGGCTCCTAGGAATATGTTTACTGTGAGGCCCTGTGCATTATCTCCTGACTCTATGGTGGGAAGTATGCAGCTGTGAAGGATATTTTTAATGTAGATGGAGCAACTCCCTCCCTTTTTTTTGAGTCTGTCTTGTCTATTCAGGGTATAATATCCCTGCAGTGAGATTGCTGTTTCAGGGATCTTGGGAGAAAGCCATGTCTCCAGTATGGATATGACATCAGGACTGTGCTGTGCGGTCCAGACCTGGAGGGCATCAAACTTTGCCAGTAGGCTACACATATTAAGTGATGCAAGGGTGAGGGTGCCCGCAGCCAGAGTTATTTAATTGCAGCATACCTAACGGGCCTCGGTTTGGATGGATGTTACCTAATAGCAGCAGTAGCATTAGCGTGAGCTGTAGTGTTTGTAGCTTTATTTGTTTGAGGCGTGACGGTATCTCCTTCTTCTTAGTTTTCTCATGCAAGGTGAGCAATGCATAATAAGCAATTTCGTTGGAAGGAGTGGTGGGGAAGCATTACAATTTATGTGAACTAACTTCTGTTCCCAAGGGCTATTTGGGGGGATGGGGTTATCATTGCAGTTACCAGATGCATGTGGGGAAAGGTTAGACAGGGTGGGCAGCGAGGTTTCATTTATGATTTCTGTGTCAGCAATATGTGACACCAATAGCAGGATTGTCAGTATTGTTATGGTGGTGGGAGGGTGATTAATTTTCTTTATAATTGTGGGAGAACTGATTGCTATTCGGTTAGATAGGCAGTATCCAGGAATGTTTTAGTTGGGTAAGAATGGAGTGGTGTAGCTGTGGTTGGAAAGACAGGAAATCCAGAGGAATATTAAGTATGGGGAAAGAAGGTAGAACCTTGTGCAGTTTGACTCAAGTTAGTGGATTTGAGTTGGCGTTGGGTGAGGTTCCCTAGTGGGAAGAATTATAATATGCAAATGGAGTTAGACTGATGTTTGGCTGGAGAAAGGGAGTGACCAGGAAGAATTATAACATGGAAATGGGAGATTAGACAGTTAGTTTTTGGCTGGACAAAGGGCGTGGACAGTAATGGGGAGTGGCCACCTTAGCAATATAATAAAGTGTCCAGATAGGGCAGGTGGGTGGGGAGCAGTGTGAAGCACAGGCGGGGGTTCAAACAGAAGTGGGCAGGTTCACTGCTACAAGCCAAAAGCCGCTGAAGGTGCGGTCCAACTTAAAATCCTGACCATGATAGACCAGGATAGACTTCAGGCACTCAGATATTCTTCTTCCCAGGAATCAGAGATGTGAGTTGAACCAGTCAGACCTAGAGTGGGACAGTTATAGAAATCCTGTGAAGGAAGATGGGCTTCAGAATACATACCTTCAAGGAGTTCCACCCAATGGACTTTGGACCTGAAGAGGATTCCCCAAATGAGGGCTTGGTAGTGGTTTGGAAAACAGCGGGCAACATTGATAACTATGCAATCAGGCCATGCTGAGAACTGGTGAATGGAACAGGGGTGGACAGAAGCTGCAAACATGGGAATGATCTTTGAGAAAATGTGGGGAGAGTTCCCAAAAAGGTAAGATGGGAAATTGTGGCCAACAAGTTAGGTGGTTCGAGGGGGCTAAAAGTTGCTTCAATGAAAGCACAGCTCTGGCTGATAAGGGTCCTGCCATGTATATAGGGGTATCAAGAGCTCCTGGGTACTGTAACAGCAGAGAGGGATCCTGCTCATTATGGACCTGAGGAAAAAATCAATTAACCATAAAAATTCTGGGTAACTTGCTATCATAGTAGTATTAATCTATAATTGATATCAGGCTAACTATGGACAGAAAAGGTGCAGAATGGTTATTTTAAAGATTCTGGAAGCAGGGTTCCCAGAACAAAGTAACCCACATGGAACCAGGAAAGTTTCAAGGCTTTGGTGATGTCAAGTATAACAGAGACCAAAAAGTCCAGGGCATGGGTGCAGGTCAGGCTACAGCTGTGCTGCTGGGACTAAGGCAATACTCAAATCAGTACCATAATTAATGGTATTGAAGCTGAACATACAGTATTTAAGACTCTATGACCAGTATGATTTTTCTGTGTGCCATGAGTACCATCTGTCTCAGTCAAGGAGATTCAAGAGACTAAGTACCTGTGCCAAAATATTTTTGCTATCTACCCAAAAGTAACCCTGTCCCAGTAGTTCCTGAATAAAGAAAGAATGAACCAGTTTCCATGATTGTTGGCAAGACGTTCCCAGCAAGATGAGTAATCATTGCTACCTTGAAACACAGAGTACTCTGGGCCATACTCACCACCATCAAAGGCACAGTCTGGTCTTCAGTGCACTGATTAAAGGTGGGAGCTGCATGAGCATGTTCAAGTTTTGTCAGCACATGAAGTGCAACATCAAGTCAGTGATACTGATGATTGAGACCACCTCGCACTGCACAAATCTCTGCTATTTCCAGCTTAAACAGGGGAAGGATATGGCTACTGTAAGGAGCTCCTTTAGTGTAATAAAGAGAGACTATTAATCAGATAACTTTAGAAATTGTGCATTATCATTCCAGTTAGCTAATTCACTACATTTAATTGTAGTTTTGGGTAGGAAGGCTTGAGAAATTGTGCTGCAGAGGAAAACAGAGAATGTTCAGTGTTAGCCTGTCCAGGCAGTTGCAGGCCCTGTGGCAAGGGCAGGCAGAATTATTTAATCAGTCTTGGAAATGTGCAGGTGAGATTTATTCAACATTCATTTGACAATTATTTTTAATGAGTGCTGGGGGTGTAGAGGCACAGAAATTCATCTTTATAAATTTATCTTTTTTTTTTTATTTTTTGCCCCCTGAAGAATGAGCAGGGCAGAGTAAATTTAGTAAACTGGACAAGGTGAAGGGGGAAGTGAACTATTTATTTGATAAATAATGTTTCTGCTAGTGGTGTGGGGGCAATTAAATCTATCTTTCTTAATATTTTCTTTCCCTGTGTAACAATTAAGTGAAGTAGACTGCTACAGATCTTTCAACAGGGGAAACATGTCTTGAGAGGGTGGCAGTAGAGGTGGACAGGCTAGAACAGGCTTGAGCCTGGCTCAAGCCTACTACCTGGCTTGGCTCAGCTAAACTTCTATAAATTAATGAAAGCCTAGATCAAGATGAGCCCATTATAATCAAAGCAAGTGTTTTTGTCCACCTGAGCAATCAGTGTAGTGGCTGAAACATTCAACTCATCTTGTGCACCTCATGAGGCACCCTATCAGTAATTGGAGGACAGCCTGCTGCAGCCATAGCTCGACTTGTGTTTTAGCTCACACAGTCATGCCATACTCCTCTCTCAACACTGGCTTGCCTCTAAATAAAACATTACTGGCTCACGCATCTGTAGGTGGCAGTGAGTGATGCACTGGGCATGTGAGTGGCCCTCTTCCGTTGTGTTATGTAGAAACCATAAGTAAAAGAACTGGAGAAGAAAGGAATGTGGGGAGAGGGAGCTGGGAAAGGTTCCACCATACCAGTTACACCAAATACCAGTACTTTGAGAGGTGGTGGAGGAGAAAGAGTTGGGACAGGGACAGGGATTCATGTTGTGGGGTAGTAGATATGCCTGAGTTAAGCACTAGAGTTGTGCATGTGATAGCCCATCCAAAGTAACCATGGTTCAGTAGTCCTCAGAAGTCAATTGGTTCCACATCCACTGCAAGCAGTAGATTTTTCAGCCAGTCCCTCAGCCCCCCACAGGAGGGTGGTCAGAAAAATAAGGGAACTAAGGGTGGAGAAACAGGCAATTGGATAGAGAGCTGGCAAAATGGAGGACTAACATGGTAGTACAGAATAACAAATTATTTGATACAGGTTGCAAGTGGGCTATCACAGGACTCAGTCTTGGCCCCACTCTCTTCAACATATTTGTTTATGGAATTTATCTTCCTGTTTCTAAATGATATAATGATCTGTGCTAGGATGGACTGCAAGAGGGCATTAGGGCAATAGGTGAGGACATAGAGATATTGGCAATGGTCTGGCAGCTAAGCTTCAATGCTAATAATGTAAAGTAATGCACATTGGGAAAAGGAACCTGAGAATGCAATACTCAGTGGGGATGAGGTGATACTGGCAAGGATAGCTAAGGAGACTGACTTGGGGTTATAATCTCAGATAACCTGAATCCATAACTCATTGCAGCAAGGCTGTAGGCAAGGTAACTAGGATGGTGGGGTGCATTGGGAGAATGCAGCAGCAAGCTGGAAGGTGATCCTCCCACTATACTAATCACTGGTGTAGCCCAACCTGAAATGCAGTTCAAGGTTCTGAAAATCCATACCTGCATAATGACTGCAAGAGAGTAGAGGCAATATGGAGAATGGTGACAACAATGATTTGGGAATGGGGAAAGTTGTATTAGAAGATGTTGTAAAACATCGACATGAACACATTATAGACCAGGAGGGATAAGGGGACATGACAGAAATTTACAAGTACCTGCACGGAATAAATATGGTGGATTTTGAAGGTCTTTTTGCCTTAAGGAACAGCACATGTATGTGGGAGAAGTCATTTAAAGTAACATGAAGAAGATTCAAGAAATATATCCACAAGCACTTTTTTCACCACAGGAGTGATGGATATGTGAAATAGGCTGCCAAAGGAGGTGGCACATGCTAAAACAGTTTGGATTTTCAAGGTAAGGAGGGGCAGGCACATGGCCATAGTAAGAATGAATGGGCAGAAGTAAGAGGAAGAAATGGCCACTAGGACCTTAAAGAGCTCCTGACACAGTTGAGCAGCTTAGAAAAAATGTAACATTCAGGCATAAATGTTGCTTATATTTTGTGTATTATTCTGTGATTCTTATGCTTATAGCTTTATTACTAAGGGTATGTGCGTGCATACAGTATCTCTGCCCTTTGAGCTGTGGCTGCCTGCCTATGTCTGACATCATAATTCTGTTTATGACATCAGTTTATGTTGCTGTGGAGATAAATATGATGTCATAAACAGGGGATTGTGGCACATGCACAAGAGTGACTGACAAAGATGGATGTGTAGTTCTTCCATTGACTTTCCTTCTGTTTTTTGATCCTGGAAGATGTCTCCAGGTGAATCCCCACTCCCAAAACTGTTTCCTTTGAAGGCAGACAGACCCCTCTAATGAACAGAACATTTTTGAGGCAATACCCCTCAGTAGCAGTGAGAAAATAAAGGGAGAAGTTCAGCGCCATGTCTCAACCAGCATAGAAATGGCAGGTGCAGCACCACAACTACAGACTGGTACTGAAGTCTCAAACAACTCAGTAGAGCTAAAAACCTTCTTGCACCAACTCCTGCAAGAGATTGCAGAAAACAGGGAGGAGATAAAAACTTTCAAAACATTGGTGGCTGGCCTGCAAGACAGTGTGCGGGCAATTCACCACAAAACACAAGATGCTGAAACATACCTGGCATATATGGATGAAAAAGACACTAGACATGAGGTGTGGATCAAGTAGCTAGAAAGGATGGTATAGCTCCTGTGGATCCACGCAGAAGATGCAGAAAACAGGATTTGGAGGAATAATCTCCATTTTGTGGGATTTCTGAAGGGGTCTGAGTGTAGGAACCCTTCAAACTTTCTCCAAATGGAGCTGCCAAAAATTTAGAAATTTGAACGGATGCAACCCCTGGAAGGAGAGAGAGAACACCGTTCCATGGCCCCGCTGCCCTGAGAAGGGGATAGACCATGACCAATAACAGACACATTTCTTAAATACCTCGAGAAAGAACAGATACTAAGGCTGTCAAGAGAACGGGGCGACCTCCTTTGGAAGGGGCACATAATCTATATTTTTTAAAATTATTCAGAGAAGTTGGCATATAATAGAAAAGTCTATACAGACATCAAGAAAGTTGCACAGGAGGTGCAGGTGTAGTACTGCATCTTGTATCCATCAGGATTGCAAATTTCAAACGGAGTTCATAACATATGTAACTATCCAGAAGAGGCTTGGGACTATATCAATAAACACTGGTTGGGGAAAGCAAACCCCACCAAAGAGAGAAACCAGCTCCAGCAATCCAGAGACAGAGCTCCAAGTTATGGCCAAGCAATCCTAAGATCAACTAATAGGTATGCACCACTAGCAGACACAGATCCAAACTCTAATATGGAATGGCAAACTGTCAAAGCAAAAAGGAAGCAATGGGAAAAACAAACAGACAGACCCTTTCAAGATCAAAGCCACATCCCCCAGGAACCACAGTCGAACATCATTGTCAACGGGGTCCGAATCCCTTGGTGGGAAGCTCCAAAGAGACAAGGGCAGGATATGAATCACCTCCCAAGAGAATCACAACCTCAGGTAATTGAACCAGAGTCCACCACACAGAAAGATGACTCAACTGATCTGCAGCAGGAGATCATCGCATCATGGGCCAAGGCTGTGTGGCAAGACATCTAGGACAGTCAAATAGCAGTGTCCATGTCAGAAGCATAGTCTCCACCTGGAGTTCAACTGACATTCCGTGCCCAATGGTGAGACCCTTGAAGTTACTTGGTTGTGGGTCCACAAATGACTATTATGCTCCTCTAAGGTGGAAGAAGGCTGAGCTTTGTTTGTTGGAGAAGCTCCAGATGAACTGATCAATGTAATGTAAGTATCCCAGGCACTGACAGATCCTACCGCTACCCAAACTCCCCAATTCCCGATACCTTTCCTCTGCTGTCACCAACCTATATCAGTGCCCAAGAATCTTTTGAGCCAGACCTCTCCCCTCTACCCTAACCTTTCCTCCCCCCTCCCCTTTCTGAACTGTATGAAGCCTGTGATTGGTGGGCAGTGGATATTACAAAAAAGAAGCAGTGGAGTCGGGGAGTAGAGACATAACATTTGCTAATTATATTGCTAATGTTTAAGATCTATATGTAAATGTGGCTGGCGCTCAGGCAGAGGGAAGGGTGGGAAGAGACTAATTACTAGGTGAGGAGAGCTTGGGAAGAGTAACAGGATGAGGGAGTCTGAGACTGGAGATATGGAGAGGAGGTGCAGGGCTGAGACTGCAAATATGCCCCTACAATGGTGTGTACTGCTGGAGTTCTATGCTCTCACTCACTCCCTCTCGCTCCCTCCCCCTCTCTCTCTCTCTCTCTCTCTCTCTCTCTCTCTCTCTCTCTCTCTCTACTTTGGATCCCTTCTGTCTCAGCTCAAGCCATGAGAGATCCCTGAGCACTGTCACGGAGAATGAAATCCAAGGTAAGGCAGCCTACCTGCATCTAATTCCTGGATGTGGGGCAACTTAAATTGGTACATAGATGGGAAAGGCACCAAAGGATAATCCATTACCACCACAAACTGGCTAAGCATGTCCACAAGCAGATATCATTCTCCATGCTGTGTTAGTGGGAGGGGATAAAGATACCAGGAAATATTACAGCAGCTACAGCCAGCAAGATCCATAATGCTAACACACAGCAGTGGCAGGATGGGGTGTACATAAAAAGCAACAATGTAAGCAAGGAGCCCCAGCCTCAGCTGTGCTATTCTGATGGCTTCAGCACCTGCTAGGAAAGAAATCCTCACAGCTGAGCTGGAAACAGGGCTGACATATTTAGCCACACTCCCTGGTCCCCCACAGGGGTCCAAATACAGATGGGACAGACCTGGGGCACTAATAATTAGAACAGAGGAGGGAGACCCTCACATGGCAGCATTCAGCATTATGATGAAAGCCAAAACACCTCTTCCTACCCTGCAGCTGTGCACAAACAGTTCACAGCCACAAACCTTCGATTTAAAAGGCCACCTCCCACCCACCTGCAGGAGCTTAAGTAGGAGTTTGGAAAAGCCGAATGGCACTGGCTCCAGGAAGATGCAGGGGCATATCATGCTTCAGGGATAAATGGATAAAGAGCATAGTATTAGAGGGAGGCATAACTGAGCATGTACTCTAAGTAGGAGCACACAAGCACAGAATACTACTTCATCATACAGTCAACACAATTCGAGGATGTCCTGAGAATGCCTTCAAGATCGGATGTCCCTCCTCCCCCAGACATACAAATGGGAAGATTGTGATGGAAGGACACTGGCCCTCCCCACCTCCCCCATGAGGGGAACACTGGGAAGTCACTCACCCACCTTAACCCCACATCCCCTTATACTATATAAGGGGAATGAGAAGTAAGGCACAAGTTGGGAGAAGAAGCAAGATGCAGACTACCTAAGGAATCCCCCCACCAGTGACTTCTAGACCCCTTCCACCACCCCTTTAACCTATCAGGTTGGTAGGGCAGTTGACATGGGAGCCAGCTGCTATACTAGCCAACAAATTAATGAGTTTGGCATGCTTGTGGCCTTAGGGAGTTGATTCTAAGAGATACTACCCTGCTCAGAAGACCCCCAGAGACACAATAAGGTTTTTAACAATTATATCTATATACAGTAAAATATTTTATAGACGGTTGTTTGTTATGGTTCTATGCTGGATGTTAAATATGATGGTTTCTCAGTTAGCTGATTAAGTGAGTAGGTGTGTACTTCACACAAATGTAATCCCCCTTTATCCAGGGAACATTTTATTTTATTAATTTAAGGATTTGGAGAAGACTTTTGAGCACAAGCTCTTTTACAAAGGTTCCACGTCAGGTTGACAGACAATAGACATATTACATCAAGCAGGTGTAGACATACATAGGTTATAGTATTACAGTGTTATCACTAGTACCATGGAATTAGTACAGCATCAGTAAAGGATACAGAAAAGCAGTGGCGAGCTATGTGGGGAAAGCAGGGAAGAACCCCTTTTCAAGTTGACAGGAGACTTAGGAAGGGTAAACAGCCTCATGTTGGGGCTTTGTCAAAAATAGAAGGGTGAAATAGTGGCTGGGGGGTGCAAGGGAGGAGGGGGGAAGTGGAAGGTGGCAACAGAGGGGAAAAGTGCTTGACTAAATGGTTATACATGGGAAATGGGGAGGGAAGTGGTGTGGGGATGGAGTTATGATGAAGGGTGGTACTCGGGGGAACAGCAGCGCATGCTAAAAGCCACATGGGGAGTGGTGTTGGCCTAGGCATGTCAGAAGAGTGGGGAACCGGAGGGACCAAGGGGGGCAGGGGAAACAGAGTGGATGCCTCAGTGTCTTTCAGGGGCAAGGTGTAGCTTAATGGATGGGGAGAGTACCAAAGGAAGGGAAGAGTGGCTGCTACTTAGAGCAGACAGTAGCTGTACAGAGGAGAGGGGTGCAGCAGGACTGCCACATGAGCAACTAGGGAGGCTAAGGAGGGGAGACTAGACTTCAGAGGCAGTCACAATCTGTGATTGATTTAAGGTGTTGCCTTAGTCCAGTTTTGAAGTGTGATAGGCATTTGAAGGTTTGAATGGGCACACTAGTTTTGTTAAGCCACTGGGGAGCCCTATAGGTGAAAGCACGCTGTCCGAGCACAGTACGACAGAAAGGTATGGATAGGGCCCCCTCATCTTACCTCTGGTGTCACAGAGGATAGCAATTGGCGAGAGGATAGGATGTTGAATACCAAGGATACACGGAGGGGGGGGGAGTTGCCAACATGGACAATATCATATCCAGGGGGCTGACAGCAAGAATATAGTGGTTCAATTCAAGTACATTTAAGTGCCCAGGGCTGTTACAGTGTCCCACTAAGGGCACAAGGACAGATCCAACAAGATCCTGTAATTAGTATGAATACAGGCACAATTACCCCAACAGAAATAGGAAAGGCTAGTGGAGTGGAAACTACCCTCCTGTCAGAGGCAACCCATAGACAGTATAATTCACATATATATTTGCAACATAATAGAACAAGGCTCCCACATGCAACCTTATAATGGTGCAGCAAGGGCTTAGGTGGGTGTCCCAGAATGTCAAGGGCATCTAAACACCAGTGAAATGACAGAAAATAATGGATTTTCTCAGGTGGAAAGGCACAGGAGTAGCCTTCCTGCAAGAAAGACTTCTGACAAAAGCAATGACAGACAGTCTTAAGTCAGGGTGGGTATCTCAGGTATCTAGAGCTACTTACAATAACAAAAGCAGGGGTGTGGTCATCCTCATAGACGAGAAAACCTCATTCCAAGCATCAAAAGTCATTTCAGATCCAGAGGACATGTTTGTCATAGTGCAAGGAGAGCTAATGGGGCATGAGGTGACCCTCTGCAATGTGTATGACCCAATCAACCCAGATGCCTCCTTCTTCAGAACTCTTTTGCAGCACCTTTAAGAACTACGCAACGGTCAACTAGTAGTGGAAGGGTTCATGAACACCACAATGGATGGCTTTTTAGACAGGAGCAAATCTTGGGTGGGACAACCAACTCCTTTCTACAGCACCCTACAGGCAATGGTAAAAGACTTAGACCTGCTGGATATATGGAAATTAGTCCACCACATGGGAAGACACCACTCCTTTTTCTCTAGCTCACACCAATCTTCCTCACAGATAGATATGCAGCTGACCTCAGGAGCTTGGACACCCCAAGTAGTGGAGGCTGGCATCAAATTCGTTCTAATATCAGATGACACCTAGGTTGCATTCACATGGCAACCCCCCAAAGAATGGCCCACTACAAAGGGGCAGATGGTGGTTCAATACCTCCACGCTCAATGATACCTGATTCTATGAGAGGCTCAGAGAGGACATCAAGGGGTATCTCCAGGACAACAAACCAGGAGACACGTCTGCAGCTATCAGGTGGGATGATCTCAAAGCCTTTAGCCAGGGAAGATGCATCAGCCACACCTCGCATATGCGTAGAAACAGGGAGAAAGAACTCAGGGAATACAAGATTCAGCTGAAGGCCCTGAGGAGGCAGTACTATGCCTCGCAGCCACCCCAAAGGGACCTACAGGCAAGCATTATTGGCCTCAGATATAAAATAGACACATTTCACAACCAACAAGCAAAACATGCACTGTTCTGATTGAAACAATCTTTCTGGGAATCCAGGGTGAAATCTGGGTGCCTCCTGGCTTATCAGCTGAAAAATAGGCAAGAACCTCCCATATCTTGGCAGTCAAAAAGAGGGATGGCCATCTCACTAGGGAGGAAGGAGAAATCAATGCAGAATTCTTGTCCTTCTATAGCTCACTTTATTCCTTGGAGGTTCATCCCTCAGAAGAAACTTAAAACAATTCCTGGGCAAACTGAACCTGCCTCAGCTTAGCCAAGACAAATTAGCTTGGCTAGACAGACACCTGGAACGGAGGGAAATGGGTGGAGGCATTAAAATCCACCCTGTCTGGGAAAGCCCCTTGGGAGGATGGACTCCCCGCAGAATTCCTAAACACATTCCAGGATGTGCTTCTACCCCCTCTGATGGATGCATTGGAAGAGGCCACATCTAAAGGGATTTTGCCAGCATCTGTGAGGACAACACAGATCTCACAAGTACCAAAGCCTAGGAGAAACCCCACCCTCTGCAGCAGTTACAGACCTATATCTCTGATAATAGCAGACTGCAAGGTATGGGCAAAAGCCATGCTGAACAGATTAAAAACCTACAAAATGAACTAGTTGAAGGGAACTAGGTAGGATTTGCCCCAGGCCAGAAAGGGACGGACAACACTAGGAGATTGGTAAACTTGCTCTTGAAGACCAAAAAAAACTCCTGTTATTCTCCTGTTGCAGGATGCCAAAAAGGCATTTGACAGGGTAGAATAGTGATACCTGCTAACTGCTTTGAATGTATTCAATATTGGCCCAAACTGCCAGACCTGGTTGCAGGTGTTATATAAGGAGGCATAAAGCTAAAGGTACTCAATTGGCCATTCTTCCCACCTTCCAGCATTTTTTCTTTTTTGTTAACCAGAGAGACACACTAAGCTGAAAGCTTGTTTACAGGTGTGACCTGGGAGCACAAGAAAGTTAAGTGACTTGCTCAGCATGACATAGTATGCAAGTGGAAGCTATGGGATTCAAACCAGGTCTTCAGGTTTGCAGCTCAGAGCCTTAAACCACTGCACTATACTGGCTCATAAATTCACAGGGGCACCAGACAGGGATGCCCTTTGTCCCTGCTCTTGTTTATTCTTGCACTGGAACCCCTGCTCCTGTCCATACTCACAAGCCCCAACATAAAAGGGGAAGCTATGAGAGGCGAACACAAAACCTTGGCATATGCAGATGACATCTTGCTAACACTATCAGAGGTGCAGAACTCCATTCCCAATCTTCTGGCTGTAATATCACAATACGGGCAATTATCAGGTATAAACTTAAAGTTGCAAAATCATAATTCCTAGCCTCGGACCCTGGAGTATCGAGGCTCCCGCAATACCTATGGGGCCTTCAGCACGCACTGTAAGGAGTCACCTAATTAGGGGCAACTTTCTACTGGAACATTCCCCAACTAGGGAAAGATAACCAGAGCCCCCAGTTAGCGAGTACTGAGAATTATCTCAAATGCTGTGAACTTTTACATATCTTGCACTGGGACAGGACGCAAGCACCTAAGATGTTGGCCACACCTAGGATCCAGTATGTCCTGGACAATCTGCCTATACAGAGTGACCCCAAGATAATACTGCAGATTCATGCCAAAATGAGAGCCTTCTTTTGGGGCACAAGCCCAAAGCAAACTAACCAGCATGCCCAATCTAGGGGCTTCAAACTCCCAGACTTTAAATACAGCATTATGGCTCAGACCTTATTGCCAATGGTCAGAACTGTGAGAGGGGGAGCTGGACCTCACCCTCCCAAATCGGTGGAATGCAAAGCAGCAATGACAGGTATCCCACTCCGACATGGGGTACAGTTCTGCACCCCCCCCCAGAAATACCCAGTTGCCTCCAGCCATCAAACATACCCTAACAACCTGGAAAGCCTTCCTCAAACTAAGTCAATGGGCCCCTGAAAAGGCAAGGTTCTTCCCCTTTGGAGTAACCCATACTTACAAATCGATAACCACCCCATAGAGGGAAACGAGGGCAAGGAGGCATAACTTACCTAGAGGATCTTAGAGATGTAACTCTGAAGACAGTAAAAACTCCAACAAGTCCAGCAGGAGTGTAAGCTGCATAAGGACAACATTCGAAATACTTGCAAATAAGGCATGGGATCCAACAGGTAGTGAACGCAGCAGCTGGGAAGGATACCACAATAAGCTTGATACAATTCTCTGTGCCCTCGAGGAAATGCGCCCAGCAGCACTATACATTAATATCTGCTGGGCCTAAGCCTTGACCATGCTGCAGGAATCTGCCAGGGATGGTCAAAAGAGATAGTAGACATCACCCCTAGAGACTGGGGCCTGTGCTGGCAGACTTTAAGGCAGGGCTCTAAAGATACACAGAATAGATTTGTGCATTATAAAGTGCTGCATCGATGGCATAGGATCCCCTTAAAATTACATGCCTGGGGCCTGATTCCAACAAACAATTGCTGGGGATGTGATGAGACAGGGGCCGCACAATCATACATATGCTGTGGTCCTGCTAATCCCTGACAGCCTACTGGGGATGGTTCAGAGAGTGATAAATAAGTGCTAACCATAAAAATACAACTGTCAGCCATTGCAGTGATGCTATGCCTGTATTACCCCTCAACCTAAGGGGAGAAACGACACAAAATGAAACAAAATGGCTCACCGGCAGCTTAATAATGGCAAAAGGGTGATACTGAGGCACTGGAGGTCAGTATGGGGTCATTTCTGCAAAAACAAAAACAGTGCAGCAATAAATGCTGCAGGCAAAATGGCATATGCTAAAATAAGGTCGAGTAAAACACTGGCCTACACAAACAGCGCACGCCATTCTGTACAATGGGCTTTATTCTGTTGTTGTGGAGGCTTTCCCCACACCCTGGAGTTTATGTAACAACTTAGTGGATGGGGAGAAACTTGGGAGGGAACTTTGTTTAAAAAAAAAAAAACAGCAACATGCAGCAGCACAGGAAGACCTGGGGGAATAGAATTACAGCCCTAGGTCTCCTGATTTCACTGTGTAATGGTGCCTTAATCACTCCGTCACGGGAGGAGCTCAACCAAGCACCCACGCACAGTAACTTGATGCCTCCCAATAGAAGCATACAGCAACAGGGGTAGCGGTAATTTCTTACCGCTGTTATACCCCTGTCACTGTTATCACAAGTGCGCTCTACACAACACGGTTAATGCCAAGCTCTATTCCATGTGCAGTATTGACCTGATACCCTGGAGGTCACAGAAAGCCCTGCCAGAAGCAGAATGGCTAACACAGTTAGGCAAACTAGCCAGCTATGAAAGAGTCCTCTATGTAGCAAGGCACAAAATAAAGGCCTACCCTGAGGTCTGGGAATGATATCTGACTTCCCCATTCTGCAAGATCCCACCAGAGAGCAACCAGCCTACCATCACATAATCCAGGAGAACCAGTAGTTAAACATGGGGCAGGCAAGGGGGAGAGACCTCCCCCTCTCACCTCCCCTGAAGAACAGATGGCCTAGAGCAGGACCCTACTAGCAGGGAAGAAGCAGAAGCAGCAGCAGCAACCTCCTTTCACCATTCACCATACATAGGCACCCCCCTTGCCCCTCCAACACCAGTATGGTTGACACTGAAGGTGGAGGTCACACACTGTACTAGACAAGAACTACACAAACATCACAGAGCAGGATATACTCAGCAGTGGAAATAAAAATGCTGTGAAATTCTATAGTATATAAATGTTTGAAATGTGATATGGTTGTAGTTAAAAGAGATAACATATGTTACTCAATTAACATTTAGTCAGTTCATCCATGGGTACATAGCAGCTAGGGACATCAAACATGTAATATGTAATATGAAATATGTGATGAGAAAATATCATTCGCATTCGGAATGACTATGAAACTTGACAAATGCTTGAATATCTGGAATGTAATGTAACTCAGAAATGTACAATAAAAAGTTAATTGCAAAAAAACAAAAAAATAAACGGGATTGTGATGTCATGTGTAGAGGAGCAGCCAGAGTAGATATAATCTGGATGACAGGGATCTTGTTTTCATTCAACTATTTTCAGTAATAAAGAAAATGGGGAATTAATCACTGAAAATATTTGAAGTAATAAAGAAAATGGAATGGAGTTGAACATAAATCTTTTTTTCAATGTTTTCCTAATGCTGTAAGTGGATTTTTAACAGTGTAGCTAGGTGGGGTGGGCAGACTGGAAGGACCAATGGGACTCTATTTTGTAATTAATTGCTATGTTTTAGTTTTCCAGTGCATCTGGTTATAAAAACACTGTGGGCAATATTCTCAAAGGGGAGTTTGGAGATGAGCAAACTGCGGCAAATAGCAGCTTATGCCTACACCCCTGAACCAAGGACCCTGCACTCTATTCTCTATGGGAAAGGGTCCCTGCAGCTAAGAGCCACGGTATGCATCAACTAAGGCCAGGTGCCAAACAGATGGTGCATCGACTGTGTTGGTTGCAAGCCGTGAGATGGCAGCTTGCCGCTCTAGTCCCTGTTGGGCTAGCACCCCTCCACCACTCCCTGGCATGCCACATCATACATTAGATGGCCACAAACCCTGACCATGTTGGCATAGATACCCCCCATCCCCATCAGTGCCATAAATAACAATGATAGTCTAGTCCCCATTCCCCAATACCCGATAGTGGCTTCAATAATATGCAAAGTCCATTCCTCACTCCCCGATGCCTAATAGTGCCCCCACTAATAATTAATGGCCATTCCCCATGCTTCCCTCCCTGATATGACCCCAACAGTAATTGTTGTCCTTTTCCTGATCACCGATAGTGCTGCCAATATTATTAATAATCCAACCCCCCCATCCCCGATGATGTCAGTATACATGTCAGTACCCATCCATACCCCCTTCACCCACTCTGCAGGTGCCAGCAAGAATATTGATATTCAGAGCTGGTGACCATCACTGCCCAGCTCACACCTCCATGGCTGGCTGCTGACTGAACTGTCAGTGAGTGACATTTCAGTCGGTGACCAGCCAGAGGTGATGAGGAGGCTGATGCTGATCACCAGCTCTTAATATCAGTATTCGAGTTGCACTGCGGGCGAGAGAGAGAGAATGGTGAGTACTAACATATATATATTGACATCATCAGGGATAGGGGTTGACTATTATTAATATTGGTAGTACTACCGGGATCGGAATGGACTACAAGTACTGCTGGGGCACTATCGGGAGAGGGAATCTGACCAAATCACTATTGGGGTACTATTAGGGGAGTGAGGAGGGGAATGCACTACAATTACTACTGGGGGCACTATCAGGTATTGGGGAGTGGGGATTGGACTACAATAACTACTGGGGAACAACTGGATATCGGGGAGCGGGGAATCAACTACAGTAATATTCAAGCACAATACTTTATAAATAATAAACTGATTGCTTATACAGAAAATAAAAAGGACCTAGGGGTAGTAATAACAAATGCCCTAAGTTTTGATAAGCATTATCTAGAGGCTGCAAATAGAGCTAATAGAACTACAGGTGATATTCTCAGAAATATCAAGAGTGAAAGTAAAGAGGCCCTGGTACCTTTGTACAAATCTCTGGTCAGGCCTATTCTGGAGTATGGGGTCCCTTTCAGTGCTCCCCAAGCTATAGGAACCAGTAGAAATATAGACCAGATCCACAGAAGGTTCACAATAAAGGTCTGTAATATAAAAGACCAAGAATATCTGGTCAGTCTAAAGCTGCTGAGGTTATACTCTATGACCTATCATAGGACAAGAGACGATCTCTGCTATGCATACAATGCACTAACACATGGTGTACTTTGGGAATCAGCAGGCTTGACTAGGAAAGAAAAATCAGGGATAGAAACTAGCTCTCATCCCTGGCAATTAAGAGGTAAAAGGTACAACTCTGTGAGAAGGGGAAGATAGTTTAACCAGCGGGTAGTGAATATATGGAATACACTTCCCCTTGAGGTAGTGAGTGCTGGTAATCTAACAGCCTTTAAGAGGCTACTTGATGAACATATGGGAGATAAGAAATGGGATTTCGTCCACTAAAAGTGGCAGGCCCACATATGGCTCTAGTAACTAATGGACCTGAACCTGTACCTATGAACCTATGAACAAGTACTGCTGAGGGGCACTATTGGATATTGGGGAGTGGGGAATGGACTACAGTTAATACTGGGGGCACTAATGGGTATTGTGGTGTGGGGAATGGACTACAAGTACTACTAGGGGCACTATCAGGTATCTGAGAACAGGGAATGGACAAGCACACTGCTGCATATGGGCCGATTCTCCCTGAGGGAGCTTTGTCTAAGCACCCTTAGACCAGCTAGGGCTGGTCTATGAGTACTTTGATATTCTCCCTCAGAGTCCATTCTGAGAATACTGATGCAGGGGATCTGGCAGCTTGCATCAGCTACATGCCCTTTGCGCCATGTTGCAGCCCATACTTGGGTGCATGTGCGGTGCAAACCCTGTTTGAGGCAGACAGCATGTGGTTGGCACAGGCTGTCTTTGAGAATAGCTCTAGGGGCACAATTTGATGCAAGGTGCCTCTTGCACCATTCTTGTTTGGCACAGGCACCTTGCGTCAAGCTCAGAGATCTGAGAATCGATCCACGTAAGTAAATCATAATTACACAGGTTTCTCACTGCTTCTTCTTCAAGTACTTTGAGGTCCCCTATCCATGACATATAAGATATCCATTCCAATCAGTAAAGACATGTTATTTCCCCATTTAACTTTCGTGAACAACATGAAACCAGCTGCCAGTACCAGAGGCACCAGAAACACCACAACCAATTATTTTCAGTTGCAATGAATGATTGACTGTTTGCCTTGAGGTACTTTATATTTATCTCTGTCCCAGTCACCCAGATTAGGCATTAACAGCAGAAGCATCACCACACCTCTTTCTGCTGCATACTTGTTTTTTTATTTTATTTATTTATTAATTAAATCATTTCACCAGAAAAGACATACTGAGCTCAACAGCTTGTTTCCAGATGCATCCTGGGGAGAAGGGGAGAGGGATTTGATAAGAAAACATGATATGCATTTATAAACTCACACAACAGTGGAGATACAGAGTATTTATTTTAAGAGTTTCAGCTAAGTTTTTAAGAGTCTTTTTGAATTAAACTTTGCCTGTTTTAATAGATATTCCTCAGATAAGTTCTTTTAAAGCTTAAAGCTACAAATTATTTGACCTCATGGTTGTGCTGGCTGACCATTAGTATTCAGTATTTGGCATTTAATGCAATGTCTGACTGCTGGCTGTGCAAGAAGGACAGGAGGCTTGAGATAGGGACAAGACAGAAATCCTCCTCATCTCCCACAGCTAAGCTGTTTTATTTCGGCACCAAGTTAAAGAAACTGCTATTTGATGCCTTTAGGTGCCATGCGTAAGTAGCAAGTGGTGATGTGAAGTGTAGCAGGGATCTTTGATTGGGATGTCTGGTTCAGTTTAACACTTTAACACTGCTAACTCTCGACCGGGAATAGTAAAACTCATCGGAGCGCACAGGTGAATCTGGCAACTATCAAAAGCACTGGAGAAATTGGCTTTAAGATGTGAATCCAAAGAGAACTGCATAGAAATTTGCTGGGGAAGCACTTTGAGTGCTGATGAGCTTGTATCTGTTCAAATAAAGGTATACCAGTGTTGCCTGAGATGGTGGGGGTGGCCCTGTGCTTCTGGTTTTGTAATTTACTGTGGTCAGTGGCACCTTGTTTCTTTTCTCTGCAGGTATGTTGGAGGCACAAACTATAGGATGGCAATACAAAGATGGAGGAGAAGGTGGTGAGACAGGATGAATGGGAGATTTGCTGAACTCCCAGACTGCCTAGGTACTGTGCAGAAGCAGCAGTAGTTGCTTGGAAGTATGTAAGTGGGCTATGCTCAATAAAATGCTGATGGTGAAGAGATGCCAGCTGCAGGTATCCCATATTTTAATGCTCAGTTGCATCTTAAATGAACTGTTCTTTGGTTTTATGGTCTGAAAGTTCAGGAAATAAATTCCTTTCCCAAGAAATGGAAGCATAAGGCTTGGAACAATATGGAAAAAAAATGTCTTTCCTCGGAAACCTGAATTCTAGGTGTATGTTTTTTATTGCTTGGAGAGATATACTTAGAGAGAACATACTTTCAATTATTGAAAGACTAGAATGCTAACTTTAAAAGTGGGGCTTCATCATGAGACACGCCACTCAATAATGGACTCCTTGATTTGGGCCGAGTGCTATAACTTTTCTAAACAATTGAACCAAGAGCACCTGTGCAGTTGTAACTCAGTCACCTGTCTTTTTAAGGCATGAACTATTGGCATACTATAAATGTATTGATGTGGGCATGGTATGTGGATATAATTTAAAATATTGTTTTTTATATATTTTTCAGCTTTAGTATTATTAAAAACCACTTGCAGAAGACATGATTTTCTAATACATTTGAATGTTTAAATTTTGATGACATAATTATTGTCCTGCCATAAGGCAACAGGTTGGACATGAGATCTGTTTCCAATTTTATTTGTTGGACTCCCATGGTTAAATGGAGCCTCACCCCATCTGATATTGCAGTTTGTCTAAAACCTTCTTATGGGACAAATCAGAATTCTCAGAAGAGAGATGTGGGACAAGTTGTCTTGAGTCTTGATTGATTTTGGTTGCTAAACAGTCATAAAGTCGCTATTTTAGTGATTAATGCTGACAAGTTATGGATCCTATAAATATGTCATTTACTCTTGGAAGCAATTATGTTATTAATATTATCAAGTTCTCCTGATTTTTATTTTCAAGGCAGCTGATCTATGAAAGCCGTTAAATCAGAATGCATTTCAAAGTACTGAATTCAAAGGTTATAATTTGAGATTCTAAGAAGGTTTCCAGCATGATGGATATTTTGTCTTAATGCATATGTGATATCTACAGCATCCTAAATATTTTAGATTTAGCTAAATTTATTACCATTTAAGCAATTTGCTAAATAATTAATATTAACAACTCAAACACCATGCATTTTCAGGTTGTATTAGAGTGAAACATCCCATACAGTTTGTATTCAACTGCTATGTATGGCTTTATGGAGCCTTTAATGTGCTTGGGTGTATTTGTATGCTGCTAGGACATGCAATTTAAACCCATTTCTTCATCAAAGTGTAAATGTCACATGGACCACAATTTACCATTTATCAATTAACATCTTTCTCATGTTCTTAGCCAGCTCTTTATTAAGCATCCTTTAGACTTACATAGCTATGCAACTATCAGATGGATGATATTTGCTCTGTGGTGTGGTAGCTGGAAGTGATGAACTATGGAGAAGTCCATCTTATAGCATTGCGGTTTTCATTGCTCTTTTAATAAGGCAAGTATGGAAGAAGGAAACCATTAAAAGTTGGGTCATGTAAGATGGGACAGAACTGGCTAATATCTTGCATTTTGCCATCAAGTGAGTTTTCACAGGGTTCTTATCTGCCAAATAAGTGGTCACAATAGTATGACCCATAGTGGTAAAGGAACCTAAGCATAATTACTCAAAGGCAATTAGCGGGACAATATGTTGGTGGAGTCTTACCAGATCATGGAATACCATAGGATGGATTTCCCCCAGAAATGCCTGAAATGAGTCATCTTTGATAATACTTAATGGATTCTATGGTCCCTTCTACCTATAGTATGAATACTTATCTGAAGATACCCCACTTGTAGATGTGGTTCTCATCAACTGACATGGCAATTACCTGTGCTATGAATTAGCAGAGGATTTTAGCTAATAATTTATTTGTGATTTGGTATATCTCAGGAAATGTTTAAAGGTTAATTAAGCATATGACGTTATTCTAGGAGAATGATCGGAATTCCGTATGCATACAGTACACTTTTATTGCTTTGTATATGCCGTTTTTATGTGTCCTGGTATGATTCATACTGACTTTAGATTGAATGAATAAATTTGTACTACTACTACTACTGTATTACAGAGTGCCAAAAATAAAATAAAAATATACTTAACATTGCATATATAGATATATATATATAGATATATATCTCTCTCTCTCTCTCTCTATATATATATATATATATATATTATAGTAGCACAGTAGTGCCACTATAGTTAGAGTTGAGGAGCCATTTAAGGTTAAGGGTCAAACTTTGCACTTAAAACTTTGCCACCATTCAGTAGATTTGCCTGAAATGTGGTATGCATGATTGGGCATGGTAGGTCTTGGGATCTGCCAAGTTTTGTACCAGTCGGATATACCGCTGCGGAGTTATTAAGTGCCAATGAAATGTGCATTTACACTTTTTTGCGAATTCTTTGCTCTTGCCTACAGGTTGCACGGTTTGCGCGACCAGTCCAAAAATTTCAGGGAACATGAGGCCCAGTTGCCCAATATGCCTTTTGAAGATTTCGTGAACAAATATTAAATGGTTCAAAAGTTATTCAAAAAACAAGTTCCCATTATAAGTCAAAGGGAAAAGTTAATAAAAAGTTCGAAAGTGTCGCAAATGCAGTTTTTACTTTCGCAAATGGCCCTTTTACTTTCACAAATCTGCCATTTTGTTTTCAGTTGGTCATCAGAAAAATGCTTGGCATTTAAATTTGGGACCTTCTAGCAACCTAATTCTTTTTGTATTCACCTAGTCGGACCCTGAGGATGCTAGGAATGTCTTTATTTTGGGGTAAAACACCCCAGAAATATGTTTTTCAAATTTCTGGAAAAAGTACTTTCGCACTTGTGACACTGTTGAATGAATTTGTGAAAGCTTTCACAAAGTTTGACAGTACTTTTCCAGGCTATGGCAAAATTATAACAATTTATGCCACCCTGCTGCAAAAGAACGGTTTGGTCTTTTGGGCTGAAATTTGGAGGGAATGCAGCCAACATCTCACAGATCTGCCTTTCAGTATTTTAGTGAAAAAATATTACAGGATGGCAAAGTTATGGCACTCCAAAGTTGACACTTTTTCCCATAGGATAACATTACAGCATCTGCCGCATTACAGGAATCCTTTGCCGCCCTGCTGCAAAATAACGATTTGGTCTTTTGGGCTGAAATTTGGAGAGAAGAAAGCCAACATAGAAACATAGACTTTGATGGCCGATAAGGACCGCTTGGCCCATCTAGTCTTCCCATTTCCCTACCTACAGGATAGGGGCAGATCCTAGTTAACCAACAGCCTATTTCTTCCTACCCCCCACAAGAATTGCCTTATGTCTGTTCCATGCATTCTTGAATTCTCTCACAGTTTTAGACCCCACAACCTCCTCAGGAAGGCTGTTCCATGCATCCACTACTCTCTCTGTGAAAAAATACTTCCTCACATTGCCTCTGAACTGCCCCCATCTTTAAATTGTGTCCCCTTGTTCTTGCACATCTCTTTTTCTGAAAGATGCTACCCTCTTGGACTTTGTTGATTCCACTGAGGTACTTAAAAGTTTCTAACATGTCCCCCCTCTCCCTTCTTCCCTCAAGGGTATACATATTAAGCTCCTTTAGTGTCTCCTCATACAGCTTCTCTTGCAGACCCTGCACCATTTTAGTTGCCCTCCTCTGGACTGCCTCTATCCTGTCTATGTCATTACGGAGATGGGGTCTCCAGAACATTTACACAGTACTCCAGATGGGGTCTCACCAACTGCCTGTACAGAGGAATAACAACTTCCTGTTTTCTGCTGGTGATGCCTCTCCCTATGCATCCCAGTATACCCCCAGCCCTCCCTACTGCCTTCTCACATTGCTTGCTAACCTTAAGGTCATCTGATATGATTACCCTCAGGCCCCTTTCCTTTTTTGTTGCTGTTACTACCTCCCCCTCCATTGTGTATTCTTCCCCTGGGTTCTTGTTTCCCAGGTACATTATTTTGCACTTCTTTGAATTGAATCTAAGCTGCCATACTTCTGACCATTCCTCCAACCTTGCCAAGTCCCTTCTCATCCTTTCCATGCCTCCTTGTGTATCAACCCTGTTGCAGATCTTTGTGTCATCTGCAAAGAGGCATACTTTTCCTTCCAGTCCCTCTGCAATGCCACTTATAAAGACATTAAAAAGGACTGGACCCAGTACTGAACCCTGCAGTACCCCACTAGTAACCTCTCTTTCTTCAGAGTGGACTCCATTTACAATTACCTTTTTACCTTTTGTGTCCTGTTGTCCAGCCAATGTTTTACCCAAGCTACCACACTGGGACCCACTCCCAGGCTGGTTAATTTGACTATTAATCTTGTGTGTGGGACTGTGTCAAATGCCTTGCTAAAGTCTAGGTAGGCCATGTCTACAGACCCTCTCTGGTCTACTACTTTGGTCACCCAGTCAAAGAAATCTATTAGATTCATCTGACATGACCTTCCTGCTGTGAACCCATGCTGCCTTGGGTCCTGACTCCACTTGCCTGTAGGTACTCAACAATTCTTTCCTTCAGAGTGACTCCATCACTTTCCCTACCACAGAGGTCAAACTGACAGGTCTGTAGTTTCCTGCCTCTGTCTTGGTCCCACTTTTGTGAAGGGAATCACATCTGCCTTCCTCAGTCCTCAGATACCACACCATCCTCCCATGATTTATTAAAAAGAGTAGCCAGTGGTTGCACTAGTTCCCCCTTAATTCTTTTAGAATTCTGGGGTGGATTCCATCAGGCCCCATTGCTTTGTCCACCTTCAGTTTTAGGAGTTCTTGCAGAACCCTTTCTTCTGTGAAAGGACTGGGATCGACCCCCTATCAAAAGTGCATCTGTTAATTGGATTGGGCACTTCTCCCTCCTCTTTTGTGAATACTGGCACAAATATTCATTAAGTATCCCTGCTTTTCACTGTCCCCTCTGCCTACCACGTTCATTCTATTTAGCCTCACTATTGCTCCCTTTGTCTTCTACGCTCGCTGATGTACCTATAAAAGGTTTTATCCTTCTTACCCTGAAGTTGTCTATCTTTTCCTCAGTTTGGGCCTTTGCTATTCTGACTTCCCTCCTGCTTCCTTCTGCCTTAACTGGTACAGCTCTATGTCCTGCTCCTTCTGTGTTTTCTTATACTTCCAGAATACTATCTTTCTCTCCCTGACTTTCCCAGCCACCTCTTTTGAGAACCATAGTGGCTTTTTCTTTCATTTTGATTTGTTTATTTGCTTCACACAAAGGTTTGTTGCCTCTGTGATGGCAGTTTTGATGATTCCTCATTGTTGCTCCACCCCTCCTTCTAGCCTGTTTGCTAGTGCTTTTCTGAGGCACTCTTCCATCTTGCCAAAGTCAGCCCTCCTGAAGTCCAGTAGCCTCACTTTTGTATGGCTTGACTCTGTAGCTGAGTTTAACGTGAACCACACTGTTTGATGGTCACTTGTTCCCAGATGGCAACCCACTTCTAGATCTGAGATCCACTCACTGCCCCCATTTGAGAATACAAGGTCTAAGATTGCTCCCTCATGAGTGGGTTCCAAAACTAGCTGTCTGAGGCCTGCCACCTGTAGGGCATCGAGAATGGCCCTGCTCTTGTATGTGGCTGCAGCAAATGTGCTCCAGTTAACATCTGGCATATTCAGGTCTCCCATCAACAGTATCTCCCTTTCTCTGCCATCCTAAGAATGCCTTCTATCATATCCTTGTCCATCCTGGTGTAATGATAACCATGACTGGGAGTTGGCCATACCTGGCTTCAACATATTCAGAAGAGACAGGGCAGGCAGGAAGGGAGGAGGGTGGCACTGTATGTGAAAAATGACATAAGGGCAACAGAGATCCAGGAGGAACAAGATGGGGAGAGATACTGTGGGTTAAGCTGGAAAGGAAAATGGGCCAGCCATCTGCACAGGTGTGGTCTATAGACCACCAGCCCAGGAGGAAGAAACAGATAGGAGTTGATGCTAGCCATCCAGAGGATGGCAGACAAGGTGAGTAGTACTGGTTGGAGACTTCAATATTCGAGATGTGGACTGGAGCATCCCAGCAGCAGCATCAACTAGAGCAGATTTATCCTGGACTCCTTCAGGGTGCCTTCCTCAAGCAACTGGTCATGGAACCAACTCGGAAGGCAATACTGAACCTTGTGCTCACAAACAGGGACAGTGTGATGGGGGTAAGAGTGGGGGAGCACCTGGGGAACAGTGACCACCAGTCACTGTGGTTTGAAATCACAGAAAGAGCAGAACCAAACCACACAAAAACACGTATCCTGGATTTTAGGGGGGCAAACTTTGAGAAAATGGGGAGATACTTGAAAGAGGCATTAAGGGGAATGGGGCAGGAATCAGGGGTTGAGGAACAGTGGGAAGTATTTAAAATGGGGATTACAAGAGCAACAGAATTATGTATTAAGCAGGTTAGCAAGAGGAAAAGGAAGAGGTGACCATTATGGTTTTCAAAGAGGTAGCAAAGAAAGTGAAAGCCAAAAGATTGCATTCAGGCAATACAAAAGACACAGGCAGAAGGGATAGGAAGAAGTACCAGGAGAAGCAAAGGGAGGCAGGGAGGTCAGTAAGGGAAGCCAAAGCTCAGACAGAAGAACACATTGCAAAATCAGTGGGTAGAGGGGACAAAACCTTTTACAGGTACATAAGAGAAAAAAGAAAGGCAAAGGGAGGGATAGTGAGACTGAAGGGGGAGGATGGGGCTGTGTGGAGGATGACAACAGTAAAGCTGACATATTGAACAGGTATTTCTGCTCAGTCTTTACTGAGGAAGAGAGAGGGTAATGGGTCTGAATGGAGTACAAGGGTGAGAATGGTGCAGAAATGGACACAAGTCCCTTTACGAAAAAGTCCTGAAGGAACTGGAAGTAATAAGAGTTGATAAAGCAATGGGGCCAGATGGGATTCACCAGGGTCCTTAAAGAACTAAGAGAGTGGTGGCTGAACCTCTTGCTATCCTGTTTAGCCGATCACTAGAAACAGGGAGGTACCCAAAGACTGGAGGATAGCAGATGTAGTCCCCTTATACAAAAGTGGGAACAAAGAGGAAGCGGGGAACTATAGACCAGTCAGCCTCACCTCGGTAGTGGGGAAGATCATGGAAACACTACTGAAGGAGAGGTTGGTGGAACATCTGGTTGTCAATGGACTACAGGACCCAAGGCAGCATGGTTTCACCAGGGGAAGGTCATGTCAGACCAACCTCATTGAATTTTTGACTGGGTGACTAGGGAGGTGGATCAGGGAGGGTAGTGGACATGGTCTATCTGGACTTCAGCAAGGCCTTTGACACTGTGCCACATAGAAGACTATTACACAAACTTGGGAATATGGGTGTGGGCAGGACAGTAGTGCAGTGGGTAGGTATTGGCTGGGCAGCAGGACACAGAAGGTGGTGGTAAATGGCTGTCATCCACAGAGGGAAGAGTGACCAGTGGGGTACCACAGGGATCAGTGCTGGGACCGGTACTATTCAATATCTTCATCAGTGACATTGCGAGGACCTAGAAGGCAGAATTTCACTGTTCGCTGATGACACAAAGCTCTGTAACAGAGTAGACACACCAGAGGGTGTAGACAGAATGAGAAGGACCTGCAGAAACTTGAAGAATGATCAGGGTTTGGCAGTTGAAATTCAATACAAGGAAGTGCAAGATAATGCATATGGGGCACAAAACCTGGCACTATATCAGTTGGGGGGTGAGGATATAGCATGCACCAAGCAGGAAAGGGATCTTGGAGTTATCATCTCTGATGACCTCAAGGCAGAAACAGTGTGACAAGGCAGCAGGTAAAGCAAATAGGATGCTGGGATGCATAGGCAGGGGCATCACCAGCAGGAAAAGAGGTCATAATTCCTCTATACAAGACACTGGTGAGGCCGCACCTGGTACACTGTGCAGTTCTGGATACCTTACCTCGTAAAGACATAGGACGGGTAGAGAAGGTTCAGAGGAGGGCAACAAAGATGGTGCATGGATTGCATCACAAGTCCTATGAGGACAGGTTGAAGGCACTGAACATGTACTCCCTGGAGGAAGGAGGAGAGAGGGGATATGATAGAGACATACAAGTATCTTACAGGAGGAACAGGGTGCAGGAATGCACTATTTTTAAGCGAAAAGATGTTCCAGGACTAGAAGGCATGGGATGAAGTTGGAGGAGGGCGATTCAGAGGAAGCGTGAGGAAGAATTTCTTCACAGAACGGGTGGTGGACAAAGTGGAACACCCTGCCAGAGGAAGTGGTGGGGCTGAAACAATCACGGGATTTAAGAATGCATGGGATAGACATAAAGGAATTCTGGAGGTCAGGGTAAGGGCAACAGACTTCCTGGAAAACTTAAACTGAACTTACAAACTTAAATGGGCAGACTGGGTGGGCCATAGGCCCTATCTGCCGACTCACTGTCTATGTATCTATGTATCTATGTATCTATGTATTCTCTCCCCTGACATGGGGTCTGTACACAACCCATGTGCGGATTGTGGTGCCCTTTCCAGTCTCCAAGGTGACCCACAGTGCCTCCTGTCCTCCCTGTTTACTCTTTTGTTCAGTTGCTTTTATCCCTTCCTTTACATGAGAGCTACTCCTCCCCTCTCTACTCTGCCTGTCTCTCCTGTAGGTTATGTACCCTGGTATGTTAACATCCCAGTCATGGTTCTCTGTGTACCATGTTTCTGTGACTGCTATGATATCCAGGCATTCCTCTTCCATCAAGGCCACCAGCTCAGGGAGCTTGTTGCCCAGACTACGGGCATTGGTACTCATTACCCTCCATTTCCTGATGGCCTTACTCCTTTTTGCCCCATCCCTCTCCTTCTTGCCTTTGTCACTTTCCCCATTTACCCTGCCCTTCTCCTATCGACACCTCTATGTTGGTGTTTACCGCACTTACTACTGTGACTTTTCCCAAGCATTTTTCTGGCAGCCAACATCCCACAGATGTGCCTTTGGGTGGTTTGGTGAAAAAATATTGCAGGGAGGCAAAGTCATGGCACTCCGAACTTCTCTTTTTTTCCCATAGGATAACATTACGGCATTCGCCGCACCTTTCAGGGCCCGTATCTCGGAAACGGTGCAAGATATTACTTTTCATCAGAAAAACACTTATCCTCCTGCTAAGGGCTAAGTACTAAACAAGCCAGGAAAGTCATAAATCATATGACTTTTTTCTACGTCGTATGGTTCCTGAGATATAAGCAATTTAGTATTCCGAATCTCATTTTCTGCTCTGAGACCCATTATTATGCATACATTCTTTGTACTCACTGTCTTTCTCTATATGCAGCTTTTGAGGAAAACCAGCCTGTGCACTTATATTACTGCTACCCTTACACTTCTGCTTGCGGTTCCGTACCGCTTCACTTGCATTGTTCTATCCACGCCACCATGTAAGCATCTTTATGCTTTCATTTGCGCTTGCATTTGTGTTATTTTAGCCATTTGTGTCTACAGTACTGTTTATCTTTGTGTTTTGCTTTGCATCACCATGCACATTACCATTTTCGTTTGAGGGCACCGTGTTACAGGCCCCACGCTCCCTCTGCTGCCTTACATAGACTATTTCTCATTATCATTCTCAAAAAGAAGGGAAATTAGAGGCAAAAAACTCTGTTTAATGCATTAGTTAGGGTTGTTCCACAGCGACAAAAGTGAGGAAATTTGGTGTTGGGTTGAAAGCCCCCTTGACCCCCGCCCACACCCCTGCGACATTAGGGTGAGCATTGGGGTTGTCGGTCCTAACTCTCACCCCATTCTCCTATACCTCTGCTCTTCCGCATCTGATGGGGTAAGAGTTAAGGTCATAACCCCAATGCGCACCCTGATGCCGTTGGGGTGTGGGCAGAGGGTTCAAGGGGCTCAACCCTACATCAATTCTCACTTTTGTTACGGTAACAAACCCTAACTAATGCAGGAAAAGAGTTTTTGCATCATATATATATATATATATATATATATATATATAGGTAGCATGGTAGTGCTACCATAGTTAGGGTTGAGAGCCATTTACATATGGAAACCTAAAATGTTGTAATAACTTTGCAACTGTTCAATGGATTTGCCTGAAATTTGGAATACATGATCAAGAATCATACATCTTGGGATCTGCCAACTTTTGTACTGTTCGGATATATGGCTGCAGAGTTCTTAAGCATGATCTGCGTGGCGTTACGCTTTTTAAATTCTTTGCTTGTCCCTACAGGTCACACAGTTTTGTGACTGGTCCAAATACTTCAGGAAACATATGGCGGGGCCCTTCATGAAAAAATATTAAACGGTTCAAAAGTTATTCAAAAACAATTTCCCATTATAAGTCAATGGGAAAAGTTAACAAAAATTTCGACAGTGTCATAAATGCACTTTTAGTGTCATAAATGGCCTAGCAGTGTCACAAATCCACCATTTTGTTTTCAGTTGGTCATCAGAAAAATGCTTGGCATTTAAATGTGGGACCCTCTAGCAACACAATTCTTTTGTGTTTACCTAGTTGGACCCTGAGGATGCTAGACATGTCTTTATTTTGAGGTTAAACACCCTAGAAATATGTTTTTCTAATTTCTGGAAAAAGTAGTGTTGCAAAGTAGTGTCACACTCACGACACTTTCACAAATCTGTGCGACAGCTTTCGCAAATCACAACACTACTTTGCGACACTATGCCCAAAATAACAGGAATTATTTGCCACCCTGCTGCAAATGAACTGTTTGGTCTTTTGGGCTGAAATTTGGAGGGAAGGCAGCCAACATTTCACAGATGTGCCTTTTCATAGTTCGGTGACAAAATATTGCATGGATGCAAAGTTATGGTACTCCGAATTTGACATTTTTTCCCATAGACTAACATTGCGGCATCCGCTGCATGACAGGAATTCTTTGCCACCCTACTGCAAAATGATGGTTTGGTCTTTTACACTGAAATTTGGAGGAAAGAAAGCCAATATCCCACAGATGTGCCTTTTGGTGGATTGGTGAAAAAATATTACAGGGCCGCAAATTTATGGCACTCCAGCTCCTCATTTCTGCTCCGAGACCCATTATTATGCATATATTCTTTGAACTCACTGTCTTTCTCTATGCAGCTATTGTGAAAATCAAATCATAATAAGCTTACATTACTATTACCCTTTCCACTTCCGCTTGTGGTTCTGTACCCATTTTACTTACTGTTCCCGTCTACGCCACCATGTGCGTTACCCTTTGCGTTTTCATTTGCGCTTGTGTTTGTGTTATTTTTACCATTTGTGTCTACAGTACTGTTTCTCTTTCTGTGTCACTTTGCATCACCATGTGCATTACCATTTGCGTTTGCGGGCACCATGTTACTATGTGACAAGACATCACGTGGCGGGAGGGCCCCGCGATTCCACTGCCGCATTACATTCACTATTTCTCGTTATCATTCTCAAAAAGAAGGGAAATTAGAGGCAAACAACTCCATTTAATGTATCAGTTAAGGTTGTTCCACAGTGACAAAAGTGAGGAAATTCGCTGTCAGGGTTGAAACCCCCCTTGCACCCCTCAGCCCACCCCCAACCAGCATCAGGATCGCATAGGGGCGTCGGTCCTAAGTCTCTCCACATTCTCCTATTCCTCATCTTCTTTCCACATGTGATGGGGTGAGATTCTGACGATGACCCAGCACCTACGATGACGCTGGAGGATGGGCTGGAGGGTAAGGGGTTTCAACCTAACATCGAATTTCCTCACTTTGTTGCTGTGGAACAACCCTAACTCATGCATTAATGGAGTTTCTTTTGCCTTATATATATATATATATTTTTTTATATATATATATATATATATATATAAATATATATATCTCTCATACATATATATATATATATATATATATACACACACACATACTGTGTGTGTGTGTTTTTTTTTTCTTTTTTTGCTCTCGCCTGCAGCCTAGATGATGTGGATTTTTTTCACGAAATGTTCAGGTCTGAAGGGGTCTTTGCCAAGATGGTGGGGGGCCTTTCACAGTTTGGTGAAAACATATGTTATAGTTTTAGAGTTATAATGATTTTTGAGTTAATGCTCATGTTCTACTGGTAAAAAAAACGTTTTTCACAAGTGCTTATTTTCATGATTTACTTCTTGTGCTGAAAAAAATACCGATCGTCATGGCTGCCATTTTTTTAATTCACAAATATTGAAAATACGTTGTCCCATGATCCCCACCAGGAAATAAACTCTCTACACTTGTTTCTGTTGGATGCATGCTGGCAATATTTATTAAGTCATACAAATTTTATTTACATTCCCAACTTCATATTTCAACAGTATACAGAACAGTACAGTACAACCAGATTACTTTGGTCTGCTTCTTCCTTCTGGAAACTTTTTCTGACTTGGTCCTCTTCTCCTTGCTTGTAGTGCTTCGGGGTCTGGACACATTCTGATCCGGCCACCCCCATCATCACCAGAACCAAGTACCACCACCAGCTACCACCATTTGGTATCAACACCAGTTACCCCCACTTACCCAGACCCGACCCACACAGTGTCAGTTCCTGGTCCATACCCCACTAGGTACAGACACGTGATCCAACCCCCAGTTTCTATCCCCTTCCCCATTTACTTCCATGCCTGGGTTCCTCTCTCCCCAGCCCATGCCCTACTCTCCCCTCTCCTTCCCCCTTTTTTCTTTGCTCCCCCTCCCCACTGACCCATCTCCAGTTGCAAGGAAGATGGGGCTCCCCCATGAGGCTAGAAACAAACCTGGGACCCTCAATCTCCTTAGCACCCCTCCCCCATAACTCCAGCAGGCCTCAGTAGGTGCACCTGATTCCAGCATACCCACCTCCTCTGCCCTGTAGGCATCCTCTTCATATTCACAGTGCCCTTGAAATGAGCCTGGATCCCCACCTTTTTCCTGGCCTCGCTCATCATCACCTTGGCTGTTGTGACCTGGCCAGCACCCCCCAGTGTAAAGCCCCTGGTGCCTCGAGTGCTGTTCATGCTCTCCCCACCTTCTTTCCCCTTGCTGCCACAGCCCCTCACCTCCCCTTATCTTGCCATCTCCATTTTTTGACTGATACCCCCTGGACACTGGCTGCCCATCTGTGGCCCCACCTGGCCTGTGCAGGGCCCCATTAGAGGTCACTTCCTTCCTTGTGCCTCTCCATATCTAGTGCCTATTCCAGGCACTTTTTGCGCCAGCATACCTCCCAAGATGTGTTGCATACCCCCATTCACCCTTGGGCACACCTTGACCCCCCCCCCAGTGGGGCTCCCCTAGCCCTCCATCCCTCAGCTGCCTCTTCACAGTTCCACATGTATAGTCCCCCTAACCAGGGCCTTGTGGGTACCATTCTTTTCTTTACCCACTCCACTATGTGCCAAACCTGCCACCCCAAGCCCCTACTTTACAGGGTGGGTGGGAGCTCCAACCTGCCCTGTCTACCTCAGTTCATGAATCTTCCTGACCCATACCCTGTCACCTCCACATAACTCCAGTGCCATGGGCCGGGTCCTCCATTTTCCTTTCCACTACTTGGGATCCTGTGTGCCTACCCACTACTCCACCTCTCAGTGAGGCTTCCCCAACAGCCCCTGCAGTATAACTCAGACAGTTTGCAATGCTTTGGATTCCTTGATTGCTCCTGCCCTCCTGCTCAGCAACCCCTTATTAGCGGGCATCCATTTCTGGTGTGTGTCCTAGTTTTACCCCTGCAGTTCACACTGCATGGGGTTCGGGACTGGGACACCCTTGCTATACCCAGCTGCCAGTGACCGTCTTCCTCTGCTTTGAGAGGGTAACCACCTGGTGTAGGAGATGGATCCACTGCCCTGTATTGCCGTGGCCAGCTAGTTTCTCCCAGGGCAACCCCTTCATCATCCTGCTGGTCACTGCCTTCATGACCTGCCTACAATAGTCCCCCAGTTCCACCCATTGCTGACCAACTTGCCTTCCCCCAGATCTCCATTCTCAGTTCATCCATATGCTCCACTTCTCCTCCTGCCTATCTGGTCTGCCCTCCCTCCACTCCCTCCTTGCATAGAACCCCTAGTCATCCTCCATCTTTCCGGAGGAATCCCTGTGTTTGAAACCCCTCAGAATCACATTGCTTCATGTTTCAAAATCCCCCCTCTTGCGGAGCTGGGTGCCAGCCCCAGCTCCAGTCGAGACCAGTGGCCTCAGGTGAGGCCCCTCCCAGGGTATGAAGCGTGCCCACCAAGCATGTCCTCCCCTGGCCCTGGGCCCATTGTGTATGACCTGTCCTCGTCCCCACTTGAGGGACATGTCATGCCCCTGGGTCTGGGCAGGCTCACTGTGGCTCCAGGAGTCTCACTTGCTGGTACCATTTTACCAATGGCCTGCTGCCTTCCTCAGCATGCTATTCCTCGTCCTTGTAACTTTGAGCATGTGGACCTGAACCACCGACCATTGGGTTAACAGTTTAATACACTATTCAATTCACCACTAGAGACATGGGCTTCCAACATTCAAGCTGCTGTCTTGACAGTTGGTCCCCAAGACCTCTGTACTCTGTTGCCCCTGAAAGTAATTACTGAGACTGTATTGCCTCTTGCCAGTCAGTGCCCTTTAATTAAGCCTCTTTCATCTGCCCATGATCACTACAAGCCCCCTTTCCCAGGACCCATCAGCACCCTACTAGGGTGACCAACTTCCAGAATCTGGAGCACATCTACCCTTGCCCTACACCAGTCCTCTCCTCCCTGGACCAATGCTGACCCATGTTAACCCCCTCCACATCTCTGGCAATCCTTGTGGCCAAGAACGTTTTGACCAACATGCCCCCATGCCTCTTACATGTTACCTGTATGTGGTAACCTTTCTAGCCCATGTCCAGACAGTGACCACTGGTACATTCCCCTCATACCACTCTATGCATGCTGTAGGCCTTACCCACCTTGGCATTTAGAAGAGGCAGGATTGAAGTGTGTAATACCTCTCCCACTGTTCTTGACCTGGCGCTTACTGGCAGATCCTTCCATAACCCCTGCTACTAGCTGCACACCTGATAGGCCTCATACCGGCTTGAAAACTGCCCCGATGTTCCCTTTGTCCTTGATCTGCACCCTCTGGAAAATTGATCTGGCTCAGTTCTGCCCTTTTCTCTCCTGCTTTAACAACGTCCCAGAGCTGCACTCACAAAGGCCACCTCATTTGTGTCTGGCTGATCTCCAAAAGGGGTTCTATTTTTTTTTTTTTTGTATAGGGGCATGCCCATCACATTTTGCTGCATGCACCACCTAGAGCCAATCACATCAGTACTTGCACTGGGAAAATCCCCCCCCTTTTTTTGAAACTGGCTTGATACCTCTTGAAAACTATTTAAAAATTACCCCTGACCCCTAAACCTAGGAAGGTAATTCCTTATGCTAGATTATGCCTGTTCTCCTTTAAGAGTGCCTATTTTAACCCCTCTCCATTTGCAGCCTTGCCCCAGGGTCATTATGTATTCGGCAGGGACCTCCGAGGAAACCCTGTCACCAGCTATAATCAGCGCTCCTCATTTGACTCTGCACAACCCGGCCCAGGATGGCCCGAGTCAAGTCCTCCAGATTCTGCCTGCTGCTTCGGTGGGATTTCAAAAGCAAAAACATTCCCTTGCACTGCATGTGCCCCCATTGTATTTTAGCCCCTTTAGCTACTTCAACCATCAAAATTCCCTGCCTGCTTCCTCCATGCCCTCCCATGATTGTTTGACAGCAAATCCCCCCCATACAGCTCTGCTAGTGACTCTGACTCTCAAGTCCACCTCCCCTAGTGAAATAAAGGAAAAACCTCTGAGTGGTTTTCTCCCAATGCACCCGCTTTAAGTCACCACTAGGCGCTATGCAATATGCCGTAACGTGCCCGACTGTCCCGTCTGCATCTCTGCGACTGGAAACCCCCCGCTCACCATCCGGCTCCCTAGACCAGCGTTTGCTGCACTCAGTGCCTGCCTGTCGCCCGTGTGGCACACGCCACCACCCAAACTGCCCCAACCAGCCCCTGTTCTCCAAACCACATCCACACCTGCTCATCAAATGGCTACTGCTTCATCTTGCAGAGGCCCTCACCTCCCTCAGCAGAACACCACATTGAACGCCCTTAGCTGCCCAGGCTGGCTGCCATCCCCACACCCCTCCAGGGCCACTCCTCCCTCACTACTACTAGCTACATGTCAGAGCTGCTCAACCGCTACCTTCCTTCATCTCACTGCATCTGCGCCAGTTCAATCCATGTAAGGCTACCAATGCTGTAAACTGGAGTCTCCTTTCCTGTTATTTGTGCATTATTCAGCATTTTCACTCTCTCTTTTTTTTTTTTGCATTTGAATTACCGGTCCCTGACTCCAAGTTATGTTATGAAACCCAACTATGCCCCTCCTATCTGGGCTGGGCCGAGCAAACCCCACTAGTGTACGGTTGTTTCATATACAAGCCCAACAATTGGCTAGGCCTAAGCATATGTTGCCCACCACAAACACTGCATCATTTTACCTGCTGTCATTTCATTCTAACCCATTCAACCCAATGGCCCTCCTTCCACTTGGGCACATGGCCCAAGACTCCACTAATACCTGTCCATTTGGCCTGTGACCCCCTTGGCACACCTTACCCTACAACTGCCATGACTGGCCACGGAGGCCCACATGTCAAATCAACAATATCCCCTCTGTAAGGCCCCCAAGGCAACCACCAAATGCCATACTGTAGTGGGCCCCACACCAGCTGAAACACTCCTGAGCTCACACAGTGCTGCTGCTCCACGTGGCCCACTAGCTCGCCCCTCTGCCTGCACCAACTGGTACAAACTCTCCCATACTGCTGTTCTCATCTGAAAAAGCCCACCTGCTCATTGTTACCCATTCCCGCTACAGAAACAAGTTCGTGCTATTAACAGCCATTGCTTTTTGTGAGGGGGTTCGAAGTTGCAACTGCCAGCAAGACTGGCTTGGCCACCGTCCAATGAAAAATGACCCACCACCCACATGGACCCCCTCCCCGATTGTCTGCCCTGATCCCCCACAAAACCCCTCGACCAATTAAAACAGTGGTGCTTCCTGTTGCAGTGACCAAATTGCCACTACCTTCCCCAGATTCCTCACAGTCCTCACAAAGTCCTTCCCCTCCCATCCAAAGGCCATAGTCCCCAGGTCTGAGTCATGCAGGATGCATCCCCTGAGACTAAACATAATGTCAAAACCACAACCTTCCATTTTATGAAGACACACTTAAACAGCACACCACAGGCATTCCTTGCTGTGTTGGGCAACCTGGCCATCCCACTTGATGTAATTCTTACCGGAGCTGCACATTCCAACCCCCACACTTATGATGGCCATTCCACCTTAATCCAGCAAAGTGGCTGTAGCAAAACCGTCCGCATTTCTACTGACCACCAGTCCTCCTCTACGTCATGCTGCCCCACCTATCCTGGCTGCGGTGTTGGAGCTGGAGCTGCCAGGCTGCACTCCCAGCCAAGATTTCCTACCCCAAGTCCACTTTGACATCGCTCGCTACCTCTTTACTTTCCCCTTTTTTCTTTTTTTCTTTGACCAACTGACCAAAAACTCCTGCTTTGTCCACATTCCACCCCCCCAACCCCAGGTCCGGTGCCTGGCCTACCCTTCTTCCCCAGTCCTGTCCCGGTCCTCTGGTGTGAGCAGCCCACATCGTCCATGGATCTGTTGGTACGGGGGGTTCCATTCTGTTGACTGCAACCTGCACCATTTCATGGAGGCACTTAATTAGCCAAGCGTAACCTTTTCCATCTCCTGCTGAAAGCCTGGCCCATGGCTCATGCCTCCCTTGCTTTCCGAGTCTCACCCCCTGCCACAGTGCTGGATGAACCCACTGACTGGGCTCCCACCGAGGTGTCCCCAGAAACCAGTACTCCCTACCAAATCTGTCGAACGAACCACCTTCCACTTCAGCACACCAGAAACATGCTGGCAATGTATGGGGAAAAACGCGCCCGCCCACCTGTGAACTGTTCTTCCGATGAGGAGCTGGGTCTTCACTCCTGATAGCCCTGTCCTGTCCTGCTCCCACAAACAACTGCAGCCGTACACAAAACTCGTCCATATTCGCATTAACCCTCCATGCTTCCATGCTCCACCTCCTTTGAGCTGACCCACATGCCGTGGCTACAGTGGCATAGAGAGTGCAGACAGGCTGCCCAGCCAGCCAATGTAGCCCCTACAGACTTCCCCATGTGTGTGGGGGGGCAGACATCCAAACAGGAGTCCTGCTTGGGAACATCGAGCCAACGGACCTCCCCACCAAAGAAATCGTGTTGACTGCCCTTCTCCTTCCCCTGCTTCTCCTCTGCTTGTTTTTTAAGGACTCCTCACAATAAAGCCTTGGATAAAATATGCCCTGAAAGGCCAAAACTTCCTACCACATCATTCCTGAATGGGAGCTATAATCCCCCACACAAAATACATTGACACAAACAAAGCAGTTTCCCATTGTTATCCCTGATTATCTAACCTGCATTTGCTTTCTTTCTTTTTTTTTAAAACTTCCACTACATATTCTCCCACAGAAACCCAAGGGGCCCTATTTGGCCTAAGGCTTAGGGTCCCTGGCCAGTGCCTTTCTCTCCCATTGCCACTGAAGTGCTGTGAAGAATCTTTTCCCAGCAAAAAGAGGGAGACCAGAAGGTTGCAAGCCCTTACATAGTTCCTTGTGCCCCTCCAGTCCCACATGGCCCTTCCCTCAACCAATTGGAAAGCTCTCACCCCTGGTCATTTGACCTCTCTGACATCACCAACCCTCCTTTCCTATCCTCTTCCCCATCCCTTTGCTTTTCTGGCAGGGGGACATTAGACAAGCTGGACTGCGTTTTAATGGCAAGCCTTATTCAAATGGTCTAGTTTTCGCAATACTTCCTTAATGATGGTGTGCTTTTCCTCATTTGGACCAAGGAAGACAAGGGTCATTGCATGGATAGAACTCATGTACAGCTAGTTGTACCAGCCTCTCTAATCGAGCAAGTTCTTCTCTCCATGCATGCTGCTTCACTTTCTGGAGGTCATATGGGAATCCACAGAACTCTCAAAAAGACAAGGCTTCACTTCTTCTGGCCTCACATGAACAGGGGCATTCTCCAATTTGTCAGATCCTGCCAGCCCTGCTCCAAAAGAAAGCACCCTACCAATCCAACAAAGGCACACATCATTCCAATGCCTGTAGCCACTGAACCATTCCAAAGAGTCAGCAGAGACATTCTTGTGCCTTTACCTACATGCTATGACTCTGGCAAACAATACATTCTTACTTTTGTGAACTGCCTAAGTATTTGGAACTTAATCCCCCTTAAAGACATTAAAGCTTCCACAATGGCAAGTGCCTTCCTCAACACAGTCATTTGTCATTATGGTACCCCATCGTACCTGCATTCAGATAGAGGCACTAACTACAATTCAACTATTGTTCGAGAAACCTTCAAACTTCTCAACATCAAAAAGACTCACACAACCAGTTATCATCCACAATGCAATAGTCAAAGTGAAGAAATGATGGCTACCATTCTCAGCACACTCTCCAAGTACCTGGATGAGACTCACAACACCTGGGATAGTTTTGTTCCTCATGTGCAATTTGCTTACAACACAAGCCCTAGTGTTGACAGTACAGAAGATACTCAATTTTTCTTAGCCCATGGACATCACCCAACAACTCCACTGGACAGAAATATCTCACTGATAGAGTTTCCAAAATCAGCCTCTTCTTTTATTATTCCTATGCTGGAACAGTTTGAACTTTCCAGACAGGTTGCAATCGCCAGGTTGGGCCAGAGAAAATCTGCAATGCAGAAAATGTCAGGAGCCAAGTTGCATGAGCCTTCATTCTCCATTCTGGATGTTGTGTACTTGTACTGCCCTGTCCTTGTTCCCTGGGCCACCAAGATACTGCTGTGCCCCTAGACTTGTCCCTTCTACATTATAGAAAAACTTCCTCCTGTGCACATTTGTCCACGCCACAAGTCTGATGGAAAGCAGGTATACAACAAAGTACACATTAATCACTTGAAACATGGGTACCTAAATAACACTACCCCAGATGATCCTAATCCACCCGACAATGAAGCTGCACTTGAGCCTGTCATTATCTCTAAAGCTGAGATCCCTTCAGACAACTTGCAACCAGTTCCTACAGATCTTTCCACTCCTGACACTCTCCAGCTGAATTCTATCTTGCCTGATTTGCCAGATGATCTTCCTTGGACTTCTTCTTCTTCTCAGCCTTCTTCCTCTTCTCAGGACTCTCTTGTACACACACCTGCGTACCAGATTGAGAAGATCTTAAGGAAGAATTTCACCAATGGATTCTGGACTTACAGAATCAAGCGGTGCAGATTTGACAGTGGGCAGAACTCCTTGGTCACTTTTAATGAACTGATCCATCCTGTCATGAACTGGTGCAATCCACTCATGCCTCCATTCCCACTGACTGGAAATGTCGATGGAGGTCTTGAGCTTTTGGTAACTACTCTCAGTGGTGGTACATCTTCCTTATTTCTGGTGCTCATGTAAAAATGCCTGTTCTGCAACTGTTTTTTTTTTTCTCCTTCTCTCTGATGGTAATTCTGTGTCTTAGTAATGTGCTGCATTTGTTAATTGCACTGATTATCCTCCAACTGTTTCACTTCCCTCCCTTCCCTTCCCTGCACTTTAGCACTTGTGGCATGACCAAGCTACAAGTCACTATGGTTTTTCCACTTCCCCTGGCACTAGTCTGACTGGTCACCAGTGTAGTCCAGATTCCTTCCTCCCCCTCTCCTGCAGTGGAGTACTGTTTTGTTTTAAATGTGCCATGACTTGCATGCTTGAAAAAAAAGTTTAAACTGTTATAGTGTGATATTGCTTTGTTCAAGTAGTGCTTACATTAACTGTCCCTGTGGTGATGTGGAGTACACTTTTGTACTTATGAATGGGGCTAATGCCATCTGCCATCCCTTTAAGTGCTCTCAGAACAATTGTAGCAATTAAATCTCATTATGCTAATTCATTATGCTAATTACTGCCTTAGCAGGGGCTAGAAACCCCTTAGATTCTTCGTCAGTGAGTCAGTCTAGGGATAGTCCTTATGTAGAGAACATCTGCTTTACAGAATAAACACCTTTATTCATTTATGTTATGCATCCGTCAGTTTGTTCGCATAGTCAGCAAGGGGTCCTCACCAGCAGCAACAGATGGGTCTCTCCTACCAGAGAAAAGATAAGGTTCTTTTAGTGGCAGACCAAACCAAAAATGCCAGTTATGTTGAAAATCTGGGGTCAGAATATTTACAGATGGCACCCTTACAGTATGAGGGTACATTAAAATGCTGCAATGCATGCTCATAATTTCGATCATTTTAAATATTTTTACCTCAATTTTCCAATGTAGCCATTTTTGACATCACCTCATAAATGTTATAACTTTTCTTCACATCACCTCGTTAACGTGACAACAGTCATTTTTCAAATGCTGGCCAAAATGTGTTTTCACACCTTTGGCAGAGAATGGCATTGTTGCAGCACAAAATCACATTTCAGGCTAGTTTTGAAACTTTTCTCTACTCTTGTTCATGAGGTGGGGTCAGAAGAAGGCTATGTTGAAAATTTGGGGGAAAAATATTATTAAATAACACATTCATGAGCATACATTGAAATGTTGCAATGCACACTCACAACTTTCGTAATTTTAAATATGTTGATCTCAAATTTTCAAAATAGCCATTTTTTTTCACATCACCTCATGAACAGGACAACTGTCTTTTTTCAAAACCTGGCCAACATGTGTTTTTGCACCTTTGCTGCAGAATAACTTTTCAGCTGAGATTTGAACATTTTTACCTACTGGGTTCTTGAGGTGGGTCTGTATCAAGGCTATGTTGAAAATATGAAGTGAAAATATGGAAGAAACAATGCAGTTATTAAGGTGCATTGACATTTTCCTATGCACATTCATGACTTTTGTAATTTTTGATATTTGATTCTACATAGAGGGCCCTGTACTTCTGTAGGCAGAAAGTCTTTCCTTGGTGCAAAGCCCAGATGGCCATATGCATCTGCATCTGTTCAGGATGATCCCTTTGGGACATGCATGAATAAGGTAAGGTAAATTTTATTGTTGATCAGTTATAAACCATTACAACATTACATACATTACAAAACTGTAAAACTTTCAAATGTAAAAAACTCCAGGTCCCACATAGTACTATGCATACACAGATATTTGCCCAGGATCCTACAGCACTCATTTGCTAAGGATCCAAAAATAGAAAATGGGCAATGGGCAGTTCACATGCCTTTAAATTAGAAACCCTAGTACAGTGCTGAAATTACTTAGAGTCTCAATTTTGGTCTCTACATCTTTAAAAAAAACTCTATTTATACAATGGTGGTTTTAATACACTTACTCTAGCATGAAAGCATAGAAAATTAGTTATAACCAAGATACACCATCAGCTGTTAGAGATCAACTAGGATTTGTTCTACCAGGAAAACATCCTAGTGCAATAGTCAGCAGACTCCCCACTTCAAGAGCTAGTGTAAATACATGTTATTGCAGCGTCAGTTATCCGCTGTTTGGGTTCTGTACAGTGCTGCAGCATTGATGTTGGTCACTGTAAAGAGAGGGAGACTAGCTCTGTGTGCCATTTTTATTTTTTACAGACACGGGGGTATTTCAGTGCGTAATCTGCCAGTCAATGTTGAGGGTAGTCAGTGTGATGAGGTGGAAGGTTGCCTGTCAATAATTTTTATTCATGTCATCTGTAGCGCTGCATACACACATTGGCAACTGTCAGTTTTCTGCAGTTACATTGTCACTACATGTAGTCTGCACAAATGGATGGTGTTTGGTCGCTATTAATATCCGCTGTCACAGAACGCACTCAGCTGATCAAGCCCTCTGCTCCCACAATGCCAGCCTCTGAGCACAATAGTGTGAACAGGTAACAGACAGGGTAACCCTTCTGTCTGCTTTTGGGTCTGAATCACCTTTAGTCTCAAATTCTGGGGGGATTCAAACTGTGAACCTTGTGCTAGCGTACCCAACATACAGGCTCAGATATGTACCCTCTTTGGGAATTGTGGTACAATTCACCAGGGGCACCCAGCCAGGCTTCCAAAATTAACCCTTTTAACTCTATAAGAGACTTTAGGTATATTCTTACCTTTTTACTCAAGCTCAGTAACACCATCAAGCTGTTGAACCATTTTGTCAGACTTAACCCTCTGTACGTCAAATGCAAAAAGAACTGGCAGCCACCCAAGTAAGGTACTGTACTAAAAGATGATGAAAATATGACAAAAAAATTAAACACAGAACAATATATCAAAGAGCTCACAATCACATAAAAGAATAAGGGAAAAGTACAAAACATAAACTCCTACCACAATACGTTTAGGCATTTTCATCTAATGTATTACCTCTGTAAGTGCCTATAAAGTTAAATCAGAGAACTGTGTCTCTCTAGAGTCCCAAGATGGTATATGACAAATAGTTCAGACACAAGTATTAGATTAACTCTGTCTCTCTACATCCCTTCTGTGAGTCATCTCGCTCCTCTCTTTAGATATATAAAAAAAAATACAAACATGATGTCCTATCAGGAGATATATTAAATAAGGTGGTATCCGCAAAACTAATTTCCCAAATTATGAATCTTTGATCCCCCAGTTCCTTTGAGGTTTACAACATTGCAGTCCATCACCTAGGTGCGATATAGCCAACAGGAATCAGTTAAATTATGTCCTTTCCTGTAATAAAATGTATATTTTAGTTTCCAAACTTCGAAGCATGAGGTCATAAAAAGGCCATAAAATGCAATTTTCTCAAGGAAGTTAATTACATTACAGAGATCTCACAGTCAGTTACATATCCTGTAGCTCCACTGAAACTTGGAGGGGTGCACCCATGAATGCACACGCTCACATACTATACGTTTATATTACAAATAGCATACAACAATCACAACCAGCTGGCCAAGCATCACATCTGCATATTTGGAAGTCATCAGGTCCATTATTGTGGAATGCTGTTGAGTCACTTGAATTGACTGAATTGACAAATGTGTTTTATTTGTTTTTTGTTTTTTTTTAGTTTTAGTTTTTTAGTTTTAGCCCATACGGTTTGAATTATTTCTGTGGTGACCAGCATGCACGCTTCTTGCCAGCGGGCTGTCAGAGATGCATAGTTTTCTATTTCTGTGTGCTGTGTTATTTTGCTCTGCTTTTGTGTACCTCCATTTTTTCTTATAGGAAACATTTTCCATTGGCTTGTTTACTAACATTTGTAGTCACAAGATACAGAAGACAATGCCGAAGAGATGTGTTGTATTTGGTTGCAGTAATTCTGCTGCCCATAAAGTGTCTTTGCATTTTTCCCCTCTGAAGAAAATCTGAAGCAGAGATGGATTGAGTTTGTGAATCAGACCCATGTGAATTTTAAGCAGTCTAAGCACTCTGTAATATGCAGTGCTCATTTTTTCCCTGGCGATTTTGAAGTGTGGTCCAATCTCAGGTTAGCTTTTTGGTTGAAAGGCAGTCCTGGATGAGTTCCTGAAAAAAAAAAAAAATTAAAGGCAAAAATAAATAAATGAGTTGTGTGTGCATGGGGGGGGCATCAATATGTGGTTATGCTGACAGAAGTGGCAGGTTCTCAGAGCTGGGTATTAGATTGACTGCAAGCACTTATGTCAAGAGGTGAACTGTGTTTTTTTATTTTACTCATGCAGTTTGGAAGCCATAAATGACTTACAGTTTATCTGGTTACCTCTACCCACGTGGCATGTATTCCTGTGTTTTGTGTGCATGATTTGGTTGATGATTATAATGGGAGTTCATACTTTTTTTCCTCACTAGCCTGCATCTTCATCAGTGTTGTCGAAAACATGACTAGTGCAATGGGAAAAGTGTGCCTCTGCCACTTCTGTATTGTCAGTCATTGTGCTCTGTACTGGGAACCCCTCTCAATTTTGTGTGATGTCTGTTCCATATTGTGCATGATTTATTCCTGTCTTTTGACCCTTTAGATTTATTTGAAAGTTCAATGCAGCTAGTATTCTGTTGTCTCTGGCCACCCCCTTCCCTTTTGTAGTGATGTTAAAATGTGTGTTACACTGGACTTGTGGCAGTATTGGAATGCACTGCATGTCAAGGTCAGCACTGTGTACTGAATAAAGGAAACAAAAGTCTTCAATTACAGCCAGTTTTCTTTCTTTTTTACCCGTGCATGACACTTTTTTCAGTGATGTTTGCTATGTGACAGTGGTTATGCAGTGATTTTATTAGGTGTTGGTTGTTTTGTTATTTCTAGTAATAATTGTGCCCATTGGTTCACCTAATGTGAATGTCACATAATGGAGTGCCTGCATTGTTTTTCTGTGTGTGTGTGTGTGTAATGCAGTGCTCTATAGCTGTCACAAGCCTGTGCAATATTTCTGTATACACTAATAGATATCAAATCTTATTTACTTCATATGAAATCCTGCATAGATTTTTCAAGTGTAAGATGCCCCTCTAGAGCATGCATCAGAGTGTTGTCATGCACATACTGAGGCATATGGATGCTGCACTGGTGGAGTGTTGCCTCACTAGGCCTCTCTTTTGCAGTGAAGTCATATGTTGTTCATGCTTTCCTGACTCATTATTTATTTATTTAGTTTACTGATTGATTTGTAGTACGTTACTTTGAATGTAAGTAAGTGTTTTGAATGCCCCAGTGATACAGTAGTCATTATGGTGGGAGGGAACACATATTGAACTGACAGAGCAAGCAGTCAGTTTCTATCAAACAATAAATTGTTCCATCAAGTAGCCTATGTGTCTGTCTGTCTGTCTATATTCCTATATATTTTTTCTAGCTGTTTTTCTACCTGTGGATCCGTCTGTGTTTTTGAATAACTGTATGCTGGTCTGTGTGGCTATTTTTACTGCTAGCTACTTATCTATGGACACATAGAGCAATTGAAATTGTTGGCCACCAAGGACTGCTAGGAATATTCAGTGCACTCATAAGGTTATACACTGGTATGTGGCCTTTGAGCATCTCTGGTCTGTGGTTGTACATCGTTTGATATATATATATATATATATATATATATATATATATATATATATATATCTGTCTGTATATCTATCTGTGTATCTTGCAATGTGTATATGTGTGTATGTATGTATGTATGTATGTGTGGCCCGGATCCCCACAAAGGCTCGTATGTGCCCTGGGAGTCTTGAAAGTGCTGGTGACCTTCTGAGACAGTGGGTCTGAGTTGAATAGGGATATCTAGTTTCTTTCCTGGCTCTGGGTGAGGAATGATAAGTAGGTGTGGTCCCCTGCAGTTCCCATACTGTATCTGCAAGTCCAGCGGGGTGGCCTGGCTGTTTACTCATTGCTAACATAACTAGCAGTTGTCCGGTAGATCTCTTCACAAGCAGCAACTTCCTGTTTCACCTAGGACCACAGCACATGACTGAGGTACAGTAACTGACAAGTCACTGCTCACTTTCTACAAATTTACACTTTTAATGACCAAGCCAATTCCACATTAGTTTCAGCTGGTACACAGCTCTCATCTAGTTTGGGTTAGTTCACACAACAAGGGAGAAAGGTCTTGGTAATGGTTCGCTCCAGAGATGATTTGTCTATCACTATTATTTTTCCAGTGCCAAATGTAATTGTGGGTCCTAAGCAGTAACTGTTCAGATGTCACCCACATCAGCATAGTTATTTTAGTTTAGTTCCTTGTAGCAGAGCAGGGTCTCTGCAGCAGCTACTGTGCACAAAGTTAAAGAGCACAATGCACAGTTCCAGAAGAGAGGCAATATCAGTCCAGTCTCTCACTCTCTCATTTTTTTAGAATGACTTGCAGTAATGGCAGTATCCAATTGTGACCGGGGATAGGCCTCAGACAGTTCACATCTATCCAAACAGAATGCTTTGAAGTGGAGAAGATACCTAGTACAGAGTGACTGAGTCCTAGAAAGTCATTCTGTTTTTTCTCTTTGAAATCTAGGGTCCTGATTGGTAGTTGTACCCCATGAATCATTGATAATTGTACAGAATAATATTTCTTGCTTGTCTACTGGGATCATTTTGTGGCACCTGAAGCAGTGAAACTTCCTGTTCTATGATCCCTTGGGTCCACTGTGAGGTCCCTAAACAGTTTATAGGCTTAGTTCTGTTGTAAAAGCTTCATCAATATGTCAGACCTAATTCAATGCCATACAGTACCATACAGGTTCAGGCTTTTCACTTCTACTGCTGCTGAAGAGAATGGCCTGCACTTTCTATTTCCCCCCTGTCTGTTGGGCACAAAGAATTTTTTTAAGTGAGTCCACTCTTGATTAAATACATGCAGTTTTCCTGCTGTCGTAGCCACTGAAACATAGAAATCCCAGGTGGCTAAGTGCATGTGTACCATGTACTGTGTTTGTTGTGGGTGGACAAAGCCTTAAAAAAAATTGTCTATTCAATACTGCAGAAAGGATGCACCCCTTCAAGTATCTCTCTGGTAGTGATGTTGCCAGTAGTTGTATCCATCATGTTTGGGGTCTAGTAAATAACTATGATATTGTCATCATGATGCAGGTTGGGTTGAACTTCTCTCATACTTCTTTATAGTTTTGCAGAAACATTTCAACATGTTCACTCTGCCTACAGAGTGCTGCACATATACTCTTTGATGTTGTAGGGCCTACAGGTAGTATATGTACAGTACTGTGGCAGAAGGTTACCTGAGTCCTGTGATCTTTAGACACTGTTGTGATTCTTACTTCTGAAACTAATGTCACATGTTCTGTTTGACAGTTTTTTTCTTTTGTATTATTTCCCTGGAGACAGTTAAAGGAAGCCGTGCCATGCTGACTTGATTGCAATGAGGAGCCACCTGTTATGAAATAAAGGCGCACAGTATTGGAAATGGAGACTATCGGGGTAAATGTAATTGAAGCAAGTGTTGTGTTCTATTTAGTAATAGGTACAAAGAACATACATGTTGATGGCCAATAAGGTGATATGACCCTCCTACTCTGTCTGTTTGTGCAATTAATTGTGCTGCATTTGTGCACATCTGGGTGACATATACTGAGCTGCACAAATGTATTTCACAATTGGATGCAATGAGCCCAAAAAATAAAATTGTGGGGTAGGCTCTGAGGAGATATTTACACATAAGTTGTGATCAAAAGACATTGCTCTGTCTTTGTCAATATCCACCACAGGATGCTCAACATGGAGTATGTGGCCTCCATATGTGTTGCTGTGCATCATGGGTTTGGGCCTGAGGGCTGTCAATTGGGGAAATGAGTGGCACAGAACTGGATATGCCGTATCCATCAAGGGTGACATTTATGCAGAAACATGGTAATGATTTCATTGGTAAAGCATGATGCAAATGGGTCTCATGCATGCCCATTGTTATATCTTCTGTGTGACTGTGCTCTGTCCAGCATCATTTCTGTGCTGATATAATAGTGGAAAAATATCCCTGTTTCCATCAAGCCTCATACTGTGTACGTTTCTCCCTCTCAGTCCTTAGGCCTAGTATAATAAATATCCCCATTGCATGGCTCTCTCATAGTGTAGAGTACCCCCTTCCAGTCCTAATGCATGACAAGCTAAGAAACATTTGTCTCTGTTCCAATGTTTTTCTATACTTTTGCCTCCCCCAGACCCAGTCCCCAACATAATGAATACTACATATCCCCATTTCCCATCTTTTCAATATTGTAATGTTTATCCCCCCCAACAATCTGCTGTCTTGATCGACATGCCAATAAAAATATCCCTTTGAATGCTACATTGTCAATGGATATCCCCTGGTTTGAATACACATATGATAAAAATGATAATCCCCCACCCAACGTCCCGTGACTGTAGTGGATGACTACCCACCCACCACCTGGCTGGTATTACCACCACACTTACCCACTACCCCAGCAGGAGCTTGTATAATTTATTGTATAGTAAAAATGAGACAGAGAGTGGTATCTGTTGTAGCACCCACAAGTTAATAAAATACTCCTGGGTTCAGGCTATATCCAGTATGATGCCTGTTATGTCATTTGACCCTGGGGTGGACTATGTCTTCTAGGTCATCTGTCAGTATTACCGATCTTGTGGCCCTATGGATCTACTGTCTATCCCTCTATGTGGTGCTTTCTTGGAGGCAATTCAAATTACTCTCCTGTTCACTGGAATACTCTATCTTTTGTCCATGGGCAATGGAGTCATCCATCAGAAGTATTTGCATCTTGCTCAGGGGTCCTCTGTCCACCTTCCATGTGGCTTCCTCTTAGTGATTCACCCATACTCCTTTGTTTCAGTTCTGACTGATCTTGTGTAGCTGTCTTGTTCCTCCAAGATGGTGTCAGGGCTGCTTTCATGGAACTGCTTGAGTAATGTTCTTCTTAGACAATGTAGGAGGTATAGTACTTAGCTGCACCGGTTGGGGGATGATGTTCAGACCCACCTCATGCACTCTTTATATGTGCTACACACGGGAAGGTCTCAATGCTTGTGTACTGACTTGTGTAATTGAGCTCCAGATCTCTACATTGTAGTCTGGCTATATTATGGTAACTTGATTTTTGGCACTAGTACTGAAGTCATTATGTAATCATTTGAAGCCCATATGGTGTAGAGTACCACATGAAATGAAATGTGATTTGCAAAGTCCTGAAGCTTACAAGGTGTGAAGTGACAATCATCATAAGCCAGTCAACATTTTCTAGAAAAATATCATCAAGGGTCAAATAAGAGTTGTACCTGGTAGACAATTATGGCTCCTTAGGTTACTATTGTCATATTCATCATGGTTTATGCAGCATGTTCATCAGGGCTATGATAAACAGCACTGCATGACATAGGAGATGAAGGCTGTGTCTTTTGTAATTATATTGGTAGCGTTCCTCTTTTAAAGATTTGATAACTTTACTTTCTTAGTGTAAATTAAACTTTATTTTTGTATTCCTGTAAACTGTTTCTGCTAATCCTACTCAATGTGCTCAGGTGGGTTACTCAGACAGAACCAAACTACACAGAACACATTCTGAAGCTGTTGAGATTTCTGATGAGCTTCATGTCAGCACTGAATTTCCTCATGGAATTTGTCATGGCGAGTTTATATGTCTTAAAGACTCCAATGAAGCATGAGTGCAAAATGTTGACATTATTTTACCGTGGAATCTGGATGATTTTGAAGTTGACAAAGACAATATTGTGGGTGACACTATTAATAATTCCAGTGTGAACTAGCCAGTATTTTCTGATGTAACACATGATCACAGTTATGTAGGTCGATCAGTAGCAGAGAAGAAGTCACATATAGGAACTTAGACAAGAGGTTATGTTTCCTCCAAAGGTTAGTTTGCAAAATCTTGTTACAGATGCACAGGAAGATACATGATACTTGAGAGCAGTAGTTGTAGAAAGTTATAAAATAGGTAAAGGATTTCAGGCAATCTGATTGGTTGTTAGCCATGAGTTAGAAGTGCCTAACACACAGTTAAATCTAGAAAAACAATTCAGAATAATCAGGCCCATTGTATAAGTGCAATAAGTCATTCTGGGGATGTGTGTTATGAAGTTTTAGAAAATGGGCAAGACAAAACCTGAACTCTGATTGGCTGAGTTGCCCTGTCACCCATGTTGTTATTTCTTAACAATGCCCTTTTGAAAATAAGTTCCTATTTGGGATGCCCCATTACTTAGGTTTTATTGGGCACTCTGAACTGTGAAACCGAACAGCTGACATTTTTTTTGTTCCACTTCCCCCTGTGTCATCAGTGATGCTTTGCTTCCTCATTTCAAAACTGTCTAGGATTACTTTAAGTTTGTCCTCCTACATCGATGGCTCAATCACAGCTATTCATTTGTAGATTCTTCACAGTCCAGCCAGTCCAACCCTCTCCGCCACCATCACAGTGCTGCCTGTTTCACAGTACTGGGATCCCACCAAGTGCTCACCTGTTATCCCATCTATGTTTATAGAGCTGTGCAATTAAAGTAAATTAAAACAAAATCACGCAGCCACAACTCTTTTCTACTGCTGATGACCTTCCAACATGAAAACCTGACTGCTCCACTTCTCACAACATTTTGACTGGCAGCTCCTGCTACAAAATGCACACCACCAGGTGCCCCTTCCCCCCTTCCCAACAGTGGAGTCCACAATAGGAAAAAATTCTTACTGGTGGTGGAACTACTTCATTACAAAATTTGTACAAAACTTACTTTAAACTGATCTTTAACTATATTTGTTTTTATTAAAGTTTTTTTTCACTTTATAGTGCCCATTTTATAATTGCAATACAGTAGAAGCCACTTAAAGGGGACACGGTTAAAGGGGACGTCCACTTAATTGGGATGATCCCCTGGGCACCGATTTTTTGCTAATGTTATTCAATGTGACCAGCTTCTGTTTAATTGGGATGGTCCTGTCACTTAATTGTGATGATTATCTAGTCACAGGTATAGGAAAAGATGTTGAAAATGTAATAGTGCCTCGTTAAGTGCTCATTAGGTGCCCTGCATTTAAGCTGTTTCACATTCCCACCTGCTTAGCATCTCTCTCACTCTCTCTCTCTGGAGTGTATTTAGCATCTCTCTGGAGTGTGTTTGGTTTGCTGGATGGCATCTACAAGCAACAATAAAATAGTCAACCTCTTACTGAGTGAGAAAATAAAAGTTATTGAGGCTTTACAGCTGCCCAACAGCTCTCTCTCTCAAAAGTTGCTAAGTGAAGCTAAGTGATTTTAATTAAAGTTCAGTGTGTTGCTTTCACCAATTAAAGATTAAATCAAGAACCAAACCAAACATAATTTTATAAAAAGGAGCTGTAATCATAAAAAGTATTGGTATCTGGTACTTCTTGATGTTTTCTTTGTTTTCTTTGTTACTGTAATATGTGTGTGTGTGTCTCATGTGCAAAGTCTTTGCTGGTTGTGATGGAAAAAAAGGCTGCTTCTGATAAATGAGACAGCCCCTTAAAGGGGATGATAGGGTGTCCACGGAGGTGTCCTCTTTAAGAGGCTTCTACTGTAATACCCTCCAGGGTGGGCATTATTAAATATAATGTACCTTTCAGGGGCTATAAGGCTCTCCACCTGTCACATTGGGCCTCATTGGACAGTTGGGAAGTCCATTATATCCCAATAACGCCCACCCTGGAGGATATTATTGCTCACGTAATGCATGGCTGGGGACTGGTTACACTAGGCCTGTGGTCTCATGCCTCACTACACCTCATAGCCATGTGTTATAAGTGTGTAATGCACACCCTGTTGTGTCTTCTTGCTTACATAGTTCTTTGAGAACCCCAGATCAGGGTACAGATGACGTTGCATAAGGGGTGGTGTGTAATGTCTGGGACCCCATGATGCCTGCAGAGTTCACAGTGGTACTATTTATGATGGTAAGAAGTAAGATATGACTAGGTGATTGCAGTACTGAGAAAGCCGTGCACTCAGACATGTAGTGAGGCATGATGCCACAGGCCTAGTGCATTTACTCTATAGATCTGTGGGTACTTCAGTACTACTAACACACAGTAATGTATTACTGCTTATGTATAATGTGCCCATTGGCAATGTAACAAAATGAAAGGTCTGTAACTTATCTAAATATCAGAAACTATACCTAAATGTGGGGTGTAATGCTGTCCCTCCAGTGATGTTTCCAATCTGTCAGTCATGCGTCTGTCTATAAATTCAATATATTAATTAGGTATCTTGTAATAGAAGTTTATGCTCTACCTAACTCTAGGTGTGGTGTGTCCCAACCCTCCCTCCACACACATACTCAGAAAACACGGTTTGCAAGATTCTCAAGTTTATAGCATTCAACAGGCATACAGACTGAAATACACACACACAGGCCACAATGGAGACAAAGCCTCAATGTTATCTGCTGTGAGGTAAGGTGATGGCAGTTTTCTGCAGTAGTAGGCATTTGTGTTCTCAGTGCAGTCGCCTTAGAAAAAGTGGAAGACAATGCCATGTGTAAAAAAGTTAAAACATTTTGTGTTGCCTACCTGTCACTGTATGCAATGCTCTGATCAATGATTGATTTTCGGAGATACCGGAAGATTAAGGATCCCTTCTGCGCACAGGCATAATTATGGCAGTGACTTGCTTGCCTCACCTCGCGAAATACAGGTAGCACCGCCTACTGCCGTGACGTCACCAAAATTAGAAAAAAAGCCGTCCACGATAGACAAATCTGAAATAGAAATACATGTAAGCATAAGGGGGGTGTGGGGGGCGAAGTCCTCCAATTACAAGTACAAATAGTCTTACAGCCACAATCTTAAAACTAATAAACCAGACAAATCTGAAATAGAAATACATGCTTTTCGGGGACTGTAGAATTAATGCTTTTCTTGTGGGACTTTGTGCAATTCAATCATGAAGAATGTGATATTTTTGGAGCATATGCAATTTAATGTGTTCTGTATTTTCCACCCGTGCAATATATTCCATTATGTGCAATATGCATTATGAATTTTATGTTTACACTATAACTATTGTATGTCTAGAGTGCAATAAATACATTTTTTTTAAATGTGGCAGGGCTTGTCCATGTCGAACACTGTGCTGCCGGAAAAGGGGCATGGGCAAAATGACAGTGAAGTCAGTCATTACCGTAGCACACTTAATTTTCAAATTCGCGCACGAAGGATCCTTAATCCTCTGGTATCGCCAGATTTTCTTGCTAGAATTACATCTCCCACATCCTTGTTTGCCAATCAATCATTTCATATGGCAATTTATATAATGTACAGTGATAATATAAAATAATACTATAACTTTTCAAATATTTAAAGTAATATAATATAGAAAGTAGTAATACAATAAGAAGTAAGTTTGTGAAGTTATGAAATGCTGGAGTACAATTTACATTTAATACAATGACATTGATAGACTATGCATTTATTGGATGCATTTCACATGTTGTACAAATCACCTGGACCTTGTAATTACCAGGTAAGCAGACATCAGTTAAAATGATATCTGTAAGAACTCAAGTGAGACCACATATGCTACCTAAATATTACAAAAAAATGTGCATATGACAGTGTGGATTAATTTGATGAAATGGAATTTGTAGATGATCTTAACGTTGTAGACTATAATCCTGACAGTGGTCCAGATGTGGAGTCTGACAATAGGCATAAATTCAATAATAAACTGAGTTTCATGCTTTCTGAACATGCAACCAATGTTACATTCCATGTAAAAACTCTAGTGTCAAGGACACAGTACCGTATCTCTGTGAATTGCATTCATCAGATATTGAGTTGTACATTGTGTGTTACATGGTATTTGTGAAGTCTAGCAATGCGTATTCGGAAGGGTATCCCAAAGTGGATTTTTCTCTGCATATGTGTCCATAAATGGGCAGTCATCTGGTGCCTCTGGAAAGTTGACAAATGTGGTATACCTCCCCGACAGCGACACCAATATAGGGAACTACATCAATGCCAACAACATTGACAGTTTGTTGTATTGGTGTGCCAGAGACCTGGGCACACTGTCTCCTGGTCCTGCATCCTCTGCCCAAATCAACTCCGACCCCAATAGAAAAAGAGACCCAGAGTCATTCTTGATTTATGTCAACCGCAAGTTGTAGTTGACATAAATTCCATCGCTGTGATGCCGGTTGAAGAAAAACTGGCATCGTACAGCCAACAAACACAATGTGCCACATTCCTGAGATTTGTATTGTCAGTACCTTTCATGATTTAGGAAGTGAAAGTATACTTTCTGTAGGTAGTGCAACTCTGAATGTTATGGACTATTTATGCATCTGTGTGCAGTGATGAAAGTGCACTACAAAGGGCAGGATCAGATCTCTGGGGGGTGAGAATTGTACATTCACTCAGGGACCAATTAGCAGTGCATTTCTCCTCAAAAACTCAGCTGTCCAGTTGGCCTCCTGCTTCCTGGAACTGTATGTACTAATTGAAGTGAAGTCCAAAAAAGGCTCATATCTATCTGAAAATGAAGCTACAAATAGGCCATGATAGGGATGCAGAGGTTCCATGTTCTTTTTTGTAGACTTCTGATATGGAATATCTGCTATTAGGCATTCTCATCGACAGGGAATGGCCAGGTGCTGACCTGAAAGGGACTCATATGTCAGTTAACTTCTGGTTGCACATCGCAAGTAGGACATGCAAACCATGTCTTTCTGTGAAATATTATAATGTAACACTAGTCTGGCAGGTGGAATAGTGTGTTTACACTTGGTAATATTTTGATAGTAGTAGAGCTTACTATTTAAGTAATAAACCATGAGTTGGTGTGGGTTATGGTGGGATTTACCACAGTGGGCAAGATACTGTTGGTCTTTTAATAGTCACCATTTGAGCCCTTTACACAATGTTTTGTGTAGCAGTGGTGGACTGAGTCCCGGAAGTGGTGGGGGGAATATATAACTTTGAATGCTTCCATAGGCCTACACAGGAGATGAGCATGTCAGTGATGTACTGTTCAGCAATATTTTTGATTTCTGTATGTATGATGACTGCTGATCACATGCTGTATGACCTTCAATATGTTGTCTTCCAGTGAGATCAGAACCTCAAATGTCCGCAGTAGTTAGGATAGGTATTACATAATTGCCGAGACATGCTTACTGCAACTATTTTCCTTCTGCATCTACTGCTTCATGCCCCACACTGTTGCTGAAGAAACCAAATTATTTGGGACCATGTTAATTGTTCAGCAGACATGTCGAACTTGCAGCTAATGTAAATGTGTGATGTGGGTTATGTAGTTCTGCATAGCTAATACTAATCTTTGCTTGTCTGTGCATTACAGACATGCATGGAGAAATGTGAACACCTAAATGGGGAGCTGTATTGATCAGTAGGCTTTTCACGTGGAAAGACATGCCATTCTCTTTTTGATTTTACAGTCTGTCATTACCATGTGAATGAGTAACATTGTCTTTATCCATCATTGGAAGAGTTCTGTGACACAAAGGATATGTTTGAGCAATGTTACATACATGTTTAAAGAGATAGTGGACTGCGTGGAATTAATAGTAACTTACAGATGTAGTCAGCTATCACTTTGAATTTCTGAAGGCTTTTTTTATTCTGTCTGGTAATTAGAAGATTCTCCCACAGGCAGTACTGGGGTAATGTGTGGAGCAGCACTTATTTTGGAGGCTATAAAAAGTAAGTTATGTTCCTCCAACTACATCATCAGAAATGAGACCAAACACCTTGAGTCAACACAGTCTTATCAGTCTGAGCACTGACGTTCACAAGCTACCATTCAAATGCAGGAAATTGTGACATCACTAGTAAGTAGCACAAGCCAGTTCCAGCTGCTTCATGTGAAAGTAAAACCTGACAGTGAGAAATGGTTTCTCATTGGTTATTGATGATGCCAAAGCCAGTGTGGTCTTAATGTAATTGGAGGGAAAGAACTGACCTTTCTTGCATCTAGACAGAGTGCTGTTCCACATATTATCCCAGTGCAGTCATGTGGGAAATGTTCTAATTAGCAAAGAGAAAAGGAACAATCATTTGTTAATGCTCAATGTTTGCTTGCTGGCATTAGCAGTAGAAGTGCAGGAGTTAGACAGATGCAGTATAGGAATGGCAGTGATGTATTGAACTGACATCAATTCCACCCCCACCATACAGAAATGGACAGGCATTGGGGTGTGCCTTTGGGTCCTCACCATAATGGTCATGACATATCACCTCACCCTACCCTGCAGACACTGACAAGTGTTGAGGTGTGCCTTGGGATATTTGGGCTTACACTCACCTCATTCCATAAGGAAATATGCTGAAATGGGTGCAGTATAGGAGAATGGTGTGAACTCTGGGGCCAAAGAATCCAAGGTTCACCTTGATGCCTGTCACTGGCTGCAGGGAGAGTGGGGGTGGGGGTGGAATGGCATGATACTTACTGTCGACAATCCAAAGTTACACCCCTGATGCCTGTCATTCCCTACAGGGTATAATGGACACCTGTCAGACCCAACAGGGTAGGGCATTGTGGTCAGAAACCCTAAGGCCCTGGGCATGTCTTGGTATTTTTACTCTAAATTTTCTACATGGTCTTTTTGTAACCCCACTGCATGAACAGTGACACTTTCAGTTTGTTAGCTGAAAGGTAATTTTGCACAGTGACTGCACCATTAACACCAAAGGTGTGAAAACACTTTTCCAGCATGATGTGAAAATGACAGCTGTAATGTTCATGAGGAGGTGCAAAAAATTGGTAATGTTGAAAATTTGGAGCGAATATATAAATAAACTGGTGAAGTCATGAGCTTGCATAGAAACTGTGCAATGCTCACCTGGAATGCAATTATTTGGGGGATATTTTTCACCAGATTTTCAATATAGGCATTTTGGGACCTCCACTCATGAACAGTGTTACTGTGATTTTCTTAATCTGTCCCAAACACTGATTTCCCACAGCGACTGCACTATTCTGCATTGGAAGTGCGAAAACACATTTTGGACAAGATGTGAAAAATGGCAGCTATACTGTTCATAAGAATGTGTGGGAAAATGGCAATGTTGAATGTCTGGAGTGAAAATATTACAAATTTGTGAAGTTACGAGGGTGCGTAGAAACTGCGCAATGCACGCTCGTAACACAGTCATTTTATGGACTTTTGTGACCAAATTTTCAACATAGGCATTTTAGAACCTCTGCTCATGAACAGTGTCACTGTGATTGTCTCACTATGTCCCAAACATTGATTTCCCACAGTGACTATGCTATTCTGCGACGGAAGTGAGAAAACACATTTCGTCCAGGATGTGAAAAATGACAGCTATACTGTTCATAAGGAGGTGGGAAAAATGCCAATGTTGAAAATCTGGAGTGAAAATATTACAAATTCATGAATTTGCAATTGTGCCTAGAAACTGTGCAATGCAAGCTTGTAACACAGTCATTTTGGGGAATTTTTTTCACCAAATTTGCAACATAGGCTTTTTGAGAGCCCACGTCATGAACAGTAACACTGTCGTTTCATTAATCAGTCCCGAAAGGTGATTCCACACAGTGACCGTGAAATCACCTTTCGGGACTGAATAACCAAATGACAGTCACTGAATCCATGAGATGGGGTCCCAAGAACCCCATGTTGAAAATTTGGTGCAAAAATAAAAAAAAAAAAATGGCCGAGATATGCACCAAAGTTGAAAAAAAACTATTTATGCCATTATACAGCTTGCTGGAATTTCTTCAGTTCAAGGTTGGCTTTGAAGAGTGCAGACATGCTCCCAGTCCACCGAAGATCATTGAGCTGACCTCCAGAGGTAAGTATGGGGTGAGGGGGTTGGGGAGGTGGGGTACACAGAGGGTGGATGTGGGTTGCTGGAGGTGGGCAAGAGTGTCAACGAGGGACCGTTTTATTTTGTTACAGGGTTTTTTTTAATTTAATTTTACATGGACGACGTGGGACTTTTGCCACACTGGGTGGGCTCCCGTGTGGCATCTGGATGTTTTGGAGGCAGTGGAGCCGAGGGATTGGGCACCCCCATTGCCATACAGTGTGGGGTCACATGTGCGAGGACTTCTGCCATGTTGGTGGGCTCCCAGCATGGGAGCTGGAAGTTTGCTTTTTTGGGGAGGGGCACTGAAGCTGATGGGGATTGGCCACCACTGTCGGACATTCAGTGTGCTGGGGGAGTGTGCATGAGTTGAAGGGATTGGGCACCCACTAAGCACACAACAAAGGGGAAGCATGCATATACAACCACTGCTACAATCAGCGGTAGTGATATGGAGGCAATTTGCATACTTCTGGCAGCAGGGCAGTATGCAAAATATCTGCACATTACCACCGCTGATTGTAGCGGTAGTTTGCTTTCAACTGTATGCCACTGCAATCTGAACTGCTGTTATAGACAGCTGGGGCATTCATTGGTGTGGTGCGACCATGCCTGCAAAAACACTGAAGGCACTAGAAGCGGGGGTGCCACACCTATGAAAACTCATATGGTGGCACTATGTTTCTTGCACATGCATGCAAGCAAACATAAAAATTCTTCATATATAAGAAGTGATAGTAATAACATCTGAAAGTAAAATTAATTGCAGTTAGCTTCTATGAAGTACATTGACTCTTTAAGTGATAATGTAAATACTGTAAATGTTGAGAATTTTGTCTTGACACTATGAAAGTTATTGTATATTCATATTAGTCTCCTGTGTGTTTGTTAGGAAAATTTACCATTGGAGAGGACAAAACATGTCAGGTGGGTTACCAAACTTTAACCTACAGTATATCTTTCTGCTGCAATTTTATTTGCTGGAGATGTGCCATCTAAAGTCCTGAAAGTCATGAAGTTTGCCAATGTGGCTACCATTACTAAATCTTCATATTTTAAGCACCAGAAAAAGTATTTACATGCCGCTATCATGAATGTATGGAGAAAGGAACAAACCTTTCTTCAAGAGAAGGTATCACATAGGGAGATGGCAATGCTGCTAGCTGGTGATCCCAGATGTGACAGTCCTGGTTTCAGTGCCAGATATGGTTCTTATACCATGATGGACATCCGCAGTAATATATTTCTACATGTAGAGTTGCTACAGGTTAGGGAACTGTGCAGTTGTTGTGTGAATTGATGAAGAAGTGATAAATTGGGGGTGAGGTTCAGGCAGGCATTAGGACAGGCATATGGGATCCTTAGCAGTAGGATCAAAGAGGTGTAGCAGGAGATGACATAAGTTCTGCCCCTTTTATGTTAGAAAGGGAAAATGGGCATACTAGTTGGGTTTATTGTGTCTTATATGGCATCAATGTCTATGTTTCTTTGTTTCTATTGAAGTCCATAGTACTGGCTCCACCATATCTAGTACATAATGATAATCAGAGGGGTTGGATGTATTTTATTCCAAGGTTTTGGTGGGGATGGAGGGGTGGAATATAGTGCCCAAAGTACTGTATGGCTGCTTTCACAGCAAATGCTATAAATATGCAGCCTGCATATAACTTTTGTTGAATCTAATACAAAGTATGTATGATAACAGAGTAATGAAACTGGCAGAAGTTATTATATGGGGATGAAAAAGCTGAAAAAGATGTCTTGCAGAAGTTAACACATGGAGGAAGATTGAGGCACTGATAACAGATCGACATCAACAAAGAGAAAAATATCTTAAGGATTCCTGAGCATCGTCCTTTTGCCATTACTTTGACGTATGGCATGTGTCAAAAGGCAAAGTTTCATTTCTTCAATTCATTCTAAATATGTATTACTATTTTATGTGTGTACTGTTTCTCATAGTTAACAACATATTGCAATCCTTGACTTAGATATCACTAAGTCTCTTGAGAAAATATCGCTGTTCAAGGAATGTGAAATAATAGGAAAGTAGAAACAATCCAATAATAATCATGTGTATTGGCTGGCCAACTTAAAAAAAAAACTCAAAAACTTTGAAACTTGTAACCTCTGGCTTCAGTGTGCTTTATTTATCCTGTGAGTGCACACTGTTAGATGAGTAACAACTCATCAGGAGAAAATGGGGACATGGCTGAAGTGAAGTGGATGAGTGTTCTAAATCATGTTCTTAATGTGCACAGTAGTCAAGGAGATGCATACAGTAACTGTGAACATGGCCAGCTGGAGGCCACAGTGGCCAAATGAAAATGGATAACACCTGGTTTGTACTTACTAATAGCTGTGCTATGAATGGTGATGGTGACCATTTGTATCTGTTTCAAAGTTTTTAAGACCCTGTCCACACTTCCGTTGTTAAACCATTACCAGTGTGTTGAACTGTTATGGTTCTGTGTTAAGATGGTATCGCATCTGCACTGGTAATGATTAAGCAGCCTTGTTTGAAATGATCTCAATACCTGTTGAAATCTGGTCTTCTGATCGGTTCCATTAATGGTATGAGATGAAAGCGTTTTGGCTTACCAGTGCAGATGGGCACTCACAACTGCTCTCCTTTGGTAATCCTCTAACCATTTCACAGCATGGTTCAAAAACTTGCTAAACCAGCACTAGTGCAGACGGAGGCTGACAGAGCATACCTAACCATCTACAGCTACAGAAGGAAAGTGCGGATGTGCTAAACTGGTAAGCCACTGTAATGGTTTAAAAACTGTTACTGCGCAAGAGTGCATAGTGTGGACAGGGTCTTATACATCTGCTGTGTATCATACTGTCAAGATTTCTATGCAGTGTGCACAGGCTGCAGAGAGATCAGTGACATGGTGGGGTGCAGAGGTGGAGATAATAGTAGCAGAAGGTAGGAGGAGGTGATGCTATTGTGTGACACAGTGAAAAGGCCACACCTGGAGAATTATGAGCAATTATACAGAATACAGCATTGCATGGATGAGAACAAGGTGGAGGCTGGCCACAGAAGGGCAACTAAGGTGAGGGGGGCATCTTTCAGTATTTAAACTAGCCAAAGGGAAGGCATTGGAAAGGAGCAGGGAAATCCTAGCCTCTCCCTCCCCAAAAATCAGGGTAGTTAGTGGGGTAAACACTAAGACAGAGATGTTGATAGGGATAAAGGCAGGGGTAAATGGAGAAAATGACAACGGTAGTAAGGACAGGGATGGGGCAAAAAGGGGTAAGGCCATCATGAAATGGAGAATGATGAGTACCAATGCCTGTAGTCTGGGCAACAAGCTCCCTAAACTGGTGGACTTGATGGAAGAGGGATGCCTGGATATCGCTGCAGTCACAGAAACATGGTACACAGACAGCCGTGGCTGGGATGTTAACATAACAGGGTATACAACCTACAGAAGAGACAGGGATGGTAGAAGAGGGGGAGGAGAAGCTCTCTATGTAAGGGAAGGGATAAAAGCAACAGAACAAAAGAATAAACAGGGAGGAGAGGAGGCACTGTGGGTCACCTTAGAGACTGGAAATGGCACCACAATCCTCCCCGGGGTTGTATACAGTCCCCATCTCGGGGGGGATGGACTAAGATATGATAGAAGGCATCCTTAAGATGTCAGAGAAAGGGGAGATATTGTTGATGGGGGACCTGAATATGTCATATGTTAATTGGCGCATCTTTGCTGTAGCCACATTCAAGAGCAGGGCCATTCTTGATGCCCTATAGTGGGCATGCCTCAGACAGCTAGTGTTGGAACCCACTCAAGAGGGAGCACTCTTAGACCTCATACTCTCAAATCAGTACAGTGAGAGGATCTCAGATCTAGAAGTGCGTAGCCATCTGGGAACAAATGACCACCAGACAGTGTGGTTCACGATAAACTCAGCTGCGGAATCCAGCCATACAAAAGTGAGGGTACTGGACTTCAGGAGGGCTGACTTTGTCAAAATAGGAGAGTGTCTTAGAAAAGCACTAGCAAACAGGCAAGAGGAAGGGGTGAAGCAACAATGGGGAAACATCAAAACTGCCATCACAGAGGCACCAAGCCTTTATGTGAAGCAAATAAACAAATCAAAACAAAAGAAAAAGCCACTATGGTTCTCAAAAGAAGTGGCAGAGAAGGTTACTGAGAAAAAGATAGCATTTAGGAAGTATAAGGAAACATAGAAGAGGCAGGACAGAGAACTGTACCAGTTAAAGTAGAAGGAAGCAAGGAAGGCAGTCAGAATAGCAAAGGCCCATTAGGGAGCATAGAAAGACAAAGGGTGGGATAGTGAGACTGATTAGAAAGAATGGTGGGTGGGCAGAGAGGGACAGTGAAAAAGCAGAGATACTGAATTAATACTTCTGCTCAGTATTCACAAAAGAGGAAGAGGGGGAGTACCTAATCCAATTAACAGAAGCACTCTGAATGGGGGGTTGATCCCCGTCCTTTCACAGAAGAAAGGGTTCTGAAAGAACTCCTAAAACTGAAGATGGACAAAGCAATGGGGCCTGACAGGATTCACCCCAGAATTCTAAAAGAATTAAGGGAACAACTAGTGACACCACTGACTATCCTTTTTTTTTTTTAATTATGCTTTATACTCCCCTACCGCCTGCCAGCTCTGACTCCTTCAGGACATCCAAGTAGTCATCCTCCTGCCATCTGCTCCACCGAACCAACCTCCCAGTCCTCCATGGAGCTTCATTTTTCCCCCCGAGCAGGGACGAGGTGGGACTCTGACACCTGTAATCCTTCATTTCGTCAGGCCCCCGAGGTGGTCAGTGAGCAGGGGTAAATCGGAGGCATGCACTGGGAAGACCGTCATCCCAGAGCTGGCAGGTGTGTTTTCCCATTTTCTCCCAGATGCAGTGAAATTTTCTGACATCAGGGCACTGAGCACAGATGTCCACTGCTCTAGTTGGCACCCGTCCCCTTCAAGCAGGGCTTGTGGTTCCCTGGGCTTCCGTTCAAGGTCATGCATAAGTAGTGTGGGCAATGGCCAACCCCCCACCCCCCCAGAGATGTTGAACTGTCATGGGATGCTCAATCTGTGCTCCCCCCAGTCAACCCAACCAGTGAACCAAATCCGGCCCCGAATCTGGGTCACTGGCGTGGAGGGAGGTGTGTCATCCAGCAACGCAACCCTCAGCACCACCGGGACAGATTGACTAATGCTTTTTAACAAACCCTTGGAGGATGGTGTGGTACCTGAGGACTGTAGGAGGGCAGATGTGATTCCCCTTCATTAAAGTCAAAGCAAGACGGAGGCAGAAATCTACAGACCTGTCAGTTTGACCTCTGTGTTAGGGAAAATGATGGAATCACTTCTAAAGGAAAGAATATTTGAGTACCTAGAGGCCAGTGGGGCACAGAACCCAAGGCAGCATGGATTTACAGTGGGAAGGTCATGTCAGATGAATCTAATTGATTTCTTTGACTGGATGGCCAAAGTAGTAGACCAGGGAGGAGCTGTGGACATGGCCTACTTAGACTTTAGCAAGGCATTTGGCACAGTCCCACATAAAAGATTAATAAACAAATTAGCCAGCCTTATCGGTGAGAAGGGGTGGCAAATAGACAATGACCAGGACAGCTTACAGGCTGCAAAGTACTATATCAATGCAGTGAGTTATTTGTTGTCTTTCCAGTTCTTTGTAGTACTGCACAGTAACGTGCCTGTGTATTTCAAAGGTTCAAAAGCTGCCTATAAACTGAATGACACTCTAATGAGGAAAGGACTTCTGAGAGACATCTGGAAACTTTCATCCTATGGTCAAACATCTTCAGATGAGGCTTTCCATTCTGATAGCAATTACTTCATACTTAAACTGTACCATTTTTCATACTTAGGAATGAAGAACAAGGAAGTCTAACCGAAGCCTAAGAGGTGTTATAGAGATACAGAAATTGTTGGCAGATAAGGACTGCTAGGCCCATTCAGGCTGCCTGTAATTGCTATACATTGTATGTGGTCACTGACCCTATGTGATCAATGGCTTTTCACCACTCCTTCCACTCTCAAGCTACGCCTGTGTCTGTCCCAGGCATGGTGAAATCCCTCCACCATGCTTGCCCCCACTACCTCATGTGGCAGACTATTCAAAGCGTTGACTACCCTTCTGTGTAGAAAACAATTCCTCATATTACCTCCTAATCTATCCCCTTACAATTTCATATTTTGCCCCCTTGTTCCAGTACTTTTTTTACATTTGAAAAGATCCCCCACCTGTACCTGGTTTATGCCCTTGAGGTACTTGAAATTTTCAACCATGCCCTCCCTCCCCCCGCTGTCTCCTCTCCTCTAGTGAGTACATATAGAGGTCATTTAGTGTCTCCTCATATGTTTTGTGGTTCAAGCCCTGCACCATCTTTGTTGCCCTTATCTGGATAGTCTCCACCTTGTCTATGTCCTTGTGCAGGTGTGGCCTCCAGAACTGCACGCCGTACTCCAGGTGAGGCCTTAGCAATGTTTTATACAATGGCATCACAACCTCCTGCCTCCTACTAGTGATACATCAGCCTATGCACCCAGCTTGGCACTGACCCTCCCTGCCACCTTTGTACTCTGCTTTGACACCTTTAGGTCATCAGAGGTGATAATAACCCTTAGGTCACTTTCCTCAGACAGACATTTCCTTCCAACCCCTGTGCAAAGTAACTAATGAAGACACTGAACAAAACTGGTCCTAGTACTCATCATTGTAGTATCCCACTGGACAGCCTTTTAGCCCTGAATCATATTGGTTTGGAACCTTATTTCCTAGGTTACAGGCAATCATTAGCATAACCTTCCATGTCTTACAATCTGCCCTCCCTCTGCTCTCATTCCCCCTCTCCAGTGTCTTCCCCCAACACTGGTTTCCTTTTCTATGTGCTCTCACCCCCATTGAATGACTCGTTATACATGCTTCACCTGCCTGCCCCTTTCTGCCTGCTTTAGCTGTTCCTGAAGTCAGTTTATGTTCCTGCATGTCCCCATGGGGGAGGGAGGTTTCCTAAGCCATTTTGTCCCTATGGATCTGCTTCCCATACCTCCACACTGTGCTTCCTGGGAGGAACTTGACCACCCTCTCTCCCCTGCTAGGGGTCCCTAACTCTACTAACTAATAGGTAGTGCATAATCATCAGTAGGATCAAACTGTCTGCTGCTTTGATGCCTCTGTCAATTACTGTCAACAATGGATAATGAAATGTACAATTACCCATTCCTACCATCCTTGTAAAAGTATTGCCTACAGAGAGCAGCTGTGTTATGATGAGTAATAGTGGCTGGCATGACTATGGTGGTAAACCTGTGGTATAGGACTGTTGATGAAACCACAATTGAACATGTTGTTTCTCTTCCATACTGCTTATACATTGTTACTAGCACTGTATAAGCAGTACTGTCATTCAATTAGTTAAACATTTTGTTGTTGACTTAGGCATAATGGGAGTAGAGCTGCCTGGCATCACAACTGTACCTATACAGAGGTGCTAGTGCTGGTCTACCAATGATGTGTTAGACACTTGCAATTGAAACACGTGGCACAAATGCAACTAATTCACTGAGCTAGTTGCAGATTGTGCCAATGGCAAATTCAGATGAGTAAATATGTTCACAAGGTAAATATTTGGGGGGATTTGTGCCTCATATGTGTGACTTTCCAAATAACATTCTTAGGTCAAATCTCTATTGTAGACTTCTTCTTGTTGTTCTTCACTACAATGAGAATGCAGCTAGGGAACAGTATAGAAACCAAAAAGGTGAAAATGTTTTTAACATCTTGTATCCCAAATCTAAGCATGGTGGTCATACAGTGAGAAAAGTCAGTTCTGTATGTACCTACGGTAAGATATACAGTAGCATACATAATGTTACACATTCAAGTGATTATAATTAAAACTAATTATAGCAAAATATTATACTTAAAGTAGTCAGTAGCACAATTCAAACATGCACTACTATGTTCGTAAAGTGACACTGACAAAAAAGCATGGACCAACCATTCCTAGGATCAGCGATGCCACTATCTAATCAGAAATGCTGATAAATATCTATTTGTCACATGGGGACCTGCACATGCTGAGCCTTATATGTCATATGAAACAGCTGTGTTATATGCTCCTCAGAGAAGAAGTAGGACTCAATCAAGGAAGAACAGCATACATTGTGCCACAACATTCAATTTTTGATCAAGAAATTCCATTTATATTTAAGGAAAAAAAAAAATTGCATAACAATAAGTCCTTCACATTAACTTCTACATAGGAGCTAACTGAGCACTACTGTACTGCATACATATAGTGGCTTCTGGAATAATATATCTGTAATAAAAAACATCTACTTAGAACATTCAATACAGTTGCAATGAACACCATTGGGAATGCATTATAGAGCAAAAAAAAAGGTAAGGTATCCATCAATGAGGATTGAAGGGCTTGTAGGAACCAGAAAGTTGTGACACCAGTACTTGTATAATCAGTTTACTACAGTTTGATGCATTTGTGTGCATTTCATTTTCACCTGCATATCACTGCATTTACTTGTATTGCAAGGAATGTGTCAACAACATGGATATTGACCAGCATATGTCAAGTTGTTATTCATTTCCAAAAGAGCATAAAACACAGTATGGCAAAATGTTATACCAGCCTAGACAAGTGACTGTTACAAACAGAGTACTGTATAATATTGTATAGTAGAGCACTGTTCTGTATAGAACTCCATCCCAAGCAAAATCCTGTTGAACCACAGTTCAAATGTTATGGAATGTGGTTGTACTCTTCTGTGGTACAATGCATTCTGGGACCCCTAGAGCAGTGATGCACAACTTTTTTTTTATGGAGGGCTAGACTGAATACTTGAGTCAAGGCTGAGGGCCAAGGGTCACTGTAAAATGGCCCATGGTGACAAATGTCCAGCAAGACATTATTAAATTTACACATAAAACAAATCAAACATACATTTATCTATTTGTTTGTTTATTTATCAACATGTTACTGAACCTAAGAACAACAACAACAACAAGAAAATAATCCAAGACTGCAAGAGTAAGCTTCTAGGTCCTCGGGGGCCATAGACAGCTGCTGTCGGGGCCATTTGTAGCTCCCAGGTCGCACGTTATGCACACCGTCCTTTAGACTACACAGGTCAATTTCATTCTGAAATGCAATTAAATTCTGTGTACACATTTCACATAATATTATACACTAGTAACAATACAGGATGAGCAAATATATGCACAACCAGTGTGTTCTGCCACCTTGAGGTTCTGATTCGCATTGACATCTCGAGCGTCACTGTTAAGGTCAGAGGGAATCAGAATCCCTCTGTGGCAGTACACACACTGGTTGTGCATAGTTGTCCATACTGTATTCTCAATGTACGCAGACAACACTGAGGCCTTTGGCAAACAACTGCAGATGAGAAAAAGGGTGAATGTGATATACACATAAAACACATCCAGTTGATGCTGGTCATCCTGAATGGATTAAATTGATATGGGGAAACCATGGAGAAAGCAAAGTAACATCAATAAGGAATGCAATAGGATACACAAGAACCCTGAAATATTGCATGATTGCACGTTTGACAAAACATTACTTTTGCTCCTTTCTCATTCTCTTTCAGATTATGTGGACAAATTGTTCAAAAAGTTGACATGCATAGTCGCAGCTAAGAGGGAAACCAATGAATATGTTCCTCCACCACTGTGTTCTGCATATGATCACCTGGTCAAAGACGAGGCTTTAAAGAAACTGTACTCCTGATTCTGTATCAAGTAAGTTTACTGCAACAGTAGAAATGTGCAAATTGGGCCTCCACCCCAGTCACATGGTTAGTATTTCCACTGTGGAATGTGGTGAACCATGTATGAAAGCAGACTCAGACCATCAGATGGTTGGGCTGAGGGGGAGGAATGAGTGACCAGTGAACTTTTCTCCTCCTTGGGGTGAGAGGAGAGGGGATGTGATCGACTGCCCGATGCAAAATATTAGACCACAGACAGAAGCTGGAGGATGCAATATGATCGATGCCTACTATATAGGGAGGTGGGATGAATGTCTGCTTCATCTGAAGGATGTCATTGCTCGTCCCTCCTACAAACCTGATCACATTAGCATTGCAAACATAGATTCTCCACTGCAGGATGAGGCCACAACGCCGGACACTGTGCCACCAACTTCACTCCAACTAGCAAGCCAACTAACCGTGTCTACTAGGGGAGAATTTGGGACACCTGCTGGTCCCAGCAATGTGTGGCAAGCAAGGGGTGTTCAGAGTGTGGGTAGTTTTGTGACCAGTGTCATTGCAAAGCTGGGTGGCTGATGGAGTCCAGCAATGACCCACTCTAAATCACATACATTCTTGGTGATGTACTGGCCCCCGCAATAGCCCTGATCCATCAGTATGATGTGCAATTACATTATCATGTATCCATGTTGATGTGATGGACCACCCCTGGCACCCACAATGTACCAGTATGGTGGACTGATAAACTTACAAACAACCTGGTGAAATAGTGACCTCCCCAAAACTAATCACACCACGGGTAATGCCCACTTTAACACCCTCCCATCTCCTGAGCCCTGCTCATGGAACAGTACAGCACTCCTTACAGCATCACCACCAGCCACCAAATGAACTGTCAGGGCACATTCTGTATGCAGTTTGTGCATTGCAAGGTTATTCGGTGATGTTCCATGGTGGTTTGAGGAGGGTTCTGCCAGTTACCTGATCCAGGGTCAACAGGGTTGGCAGGATGATTGGCACAACCTGCATGGTGATTGAATATAGAGGGGGTTCACTACATTACCAGGAATGTATCTAAGTTTCTCAACACTCCATATGGACACATCAGGCCTGCCAGGGGGAGGTGTAGCACATCATCAGTGATATCAGTTACTCCTTCAAACATATGCAGTTTTCATTGGCCTTCAATATGTGACCTATACATCTTATGGACAGACTATGAGGCGGGGAAAGGCAAAATACTTCCTTGCACTTGCAGCTACAGTTGCTGTCCAACTGACCCACTGTTGGCAGCATACATGGTGAACATACCATCTCTTTGGTGCACTACCACTTATGTCACAATTCACAGGAAGCAAACTTAAGGACCATAACCAGTCCTAAATTAGGTGAAATGTCACGGCACTATGGCACGTTTGTGCAAGAAACCATTGAAGCACCTTATAACAAACTTAGAGAATGTGGACCTCTGTTACTTAACAAACTGTTAACCATACAGAGATGAGACTGGGTCAGCATCTTCAGAAAAGTAGAAGAGGCAAGTGTTACTGTGAGTTGCTGTCAAAATACACATTCAGGCTTGACTCTATTTTTCTGATGCTGCTCACTCATGCAGTCTCATATCTTTACAGTTGGAAGCGACTTTTAAATGACATGTTGCAGAACGGCTGAAATATACAAATAAATACATCTGCTAACCTACATTTGAAAAGACTGTATTCAGAGGCCTTGAATAGCTTTTTATACACTTTGATCTCTAAATGAATATCTCATTTTTGAAAACAAAACAACACCAGACTGTTAGTGACATTAGAAGGATGCCAAGCACAACTGTTTATTAAATCTAGTTGTAACACATCACCACAAAGGTAACAGTTTAGGAATGCATATCGAGTAACAAATCGAGGCCAGTACATCTAAACAAAATGGGTTTCTCCATGTCAGTAACTTACATTTCTTTTCTTTCAGGTTACATACAGTATATCAAGAAAAAACAATTTAATTCACATAAGAAAAGAGTACTATATAAAAATGTATTCAAGTATTATGTTTCAGCAATATGCTACTACTCAGAGCTGCTTTACTTTTTTTCTGTGAAGTGACCCACACTCTACCCCTCCCTCCTCCAGCACCGGTGAGAGTTGGATGCCAGGAGTAGCACACTAAGCTGAAGCTTGTTTCCAGATGTGACCTGGGAGCGCAAGGAAATGAAGTGACTTACTTAAGATCACACAGTATGCATCTAGGCGGCTTTGAGATTCAAACGTAGGTATCCAGATCTGCAGCTCAGAGCCTTAACCCACTGCACTATACTGCCTCCTATGCATATACATAGCAAATGTGTGTTTTTTTTTAAATATTTAAAAAAATATATTATCTGGTTGAACCTGTCGCTTTTCACTTGTGTTCCAGGAGCAGCTGCAGCTTTGACGATTGGTGTAGCATGACCGAGCTGGGTTACATCTGTAGTGTAACTGAATGCTTTGTACACAGAAAACAAAGGAGGTGCCACATATCTGATAAAAGTTGTCTCTGGTTTTGTTTAACAAATGCTGCCAATAATGGGAAGAGAGGTGAAAGCAAGTCACAGCTTCAGTGAAGACATTGTAAGCCCGAGCGAGTGTTGCTAGAGCAACAGTCACTTGGACTCACAATGCCTTCATTGAGGCTGCAACTCACTTTCATGTATCTTCCCATTATCAGCAGCATTTGTTTAACAATGCCAGAGACAACTTTCAACAAAAGGGAACAGATCTAACTTTTACCAGGACAGTGATTATTTTAAATATACAGCACCTCCTTCATTTACTATGTTAAAAGTATTTGGTCATCCTACAAATTTAAATCAGAAAGCATAACTGTTGCTGCTCCAGGAACATAAGAGGGAAATGATGGGATAAACCAGATAACATTTTTTAAACTACTATGTATTTGAAAATGATGGCAGGATCAACCAGATGGAAGTGGGAACCTTTGTGACTCATGGAATTCTATGGGTGTCTGTTTTTTTATTTTTGGGAATTAGCAGGCAGGACTGCAGAGGGATGGCATGAAAAGCGAAAGTGATAAAGACTGGTCAGCAGGGTGAAGGGATCTTTGTGATGGTGGGGGTTACAGGCATGAGACAGCCACTAGAAAATTGTTTCATTTTCATTATGGTGATGTACAGTAATGTGGAGATATCAGTGATATCTTCAAATTTTGAGATATCACTGATGTCTCCACGACCTGGCCGAGATATTAATATGCATCCTGCCATTTTCCCAAAAACATATGTTGTATAAACAAATCTAATTTACACCACTCCAAACCTCTTCTACACTTTGAGAATCATTTGAAGTGCACAGATTAGAGTGTTGGAGTTGTTTTGCACATCTAGAATGTAAATGCACATGAGCTTTTGGTCTGTAACCTTGAATGAATGGGAGACACTGTCATTTGGGGAAAACGGTTGAAGGAACACCATGTAGAGGCTTACAAGGCAGGATTAACTGGTTCATTGATGGGCACTAGGCACCCCTGATGTGGAAGACAAAGTGTCAGGATGAGGTGGGTGAGCTGTTAGTAACATCACCTATAAGGACTCAGTGTTGCTTTTGAGTGACTAGCAATGTCCACAAATAAAAACACTCTCCAGTTTAAATAAATGTTCTGCGTGTGTGTCACAGTCTTCAAGCATAAACTCCTGGAAAAGAAAATGGTTTGAGTGTAAGGTTCACTTCTTTTGAATGCATCATTTTGGAAACAGATAACAAAAATTTTGTTCTTGTGGGAAACTGAAGTCTGCCTAGCAAGTGCCTTATCAGTGACTTTGCTACCCAGTACCACATGACCTATCCTTGTGGACCCACCACTACTGTATTGCTCAGATGGAATAAAGACTCACGTTAAAATCTTTGCTGTTTTACTGGATAATCTGATAATTGCTTCTGTACGTGTTATTGGGGCCCAGGTAGCAGTTCACTGTAGCATATACCTAGCATCCTCATCCCCTGTACCTGGTTGCATTTAGCAAGGTTCATTTTTGTAAACTGTACCCCCACCCCTCTTACTCCGGATAATGAGCCTGTTATACATCCTAACACCAGTGGAGGAACCAATCTAATTATGTCTGAAAAGTTAAAGGAGTGCACATGGGCAGTGGTAATTTATGAGGGGTGGCAACTTGGCCAAACTGGTATAGGCATAACAATGATATATGCTCTCCTTCCAAATACTCACAGAGTACCAGTAGCTCAGCCACTTAGAGAGAAGCAATGGTTGTTGCGACATAGGTGAATTCACTTGCCATTACTACCATGCAAACCAGGTAGTGCACAACATTCCAGATGTGACATATTCACAGTAGGGACCTGCCTTTTTGTACAAGGAGAGTCATTTACTGAAGGACTTGACTATGAATTCACTCTCTATTACTGTGCTAAATATGAGCACTACATATGACAATGCTACCTTTGTATGACACCATATACCACGTGCCTTGCCCCTTGACATACCTCATACTACAGTAACCCTAAGCCAATCCAGCTTTGTAACAGCAGTCTGAAGTGTGTCTCTCTTCTTATTTCACTTTCTGTTTCATATGACGGTACAGTAATGTTACTAATGTAGAACTGTTCCTTTAATGATTTGGTTTACATTGCAATGACTTACAGTACACTGGATCAACAATTCTGAGAGGACTTTGGACTTGTACAGCCTGTTGATGACAAATGCAGTTACAAAATAACTATTTAACAGTCTGTCAAATATCAATAAACTTACCAGTCTACATTTACAATTCTCACCAGCTGTTCTTCATTCTCCAGTTCTGCAGGTTCCTGCTCTTCTCCAGACTCTGACCCTGATGGCTCAAACTGATATGGAAAGATTGTTAACCTCATATGAACTCTGGTCAGCTGCACCGATTCTTGCTCCATGGCATCAGATAATGATGTATCACTCTCATATTCACTGTCAGAACTTGAAGTGGTTTCCAGCTTCGGAGGACTCATGATCGTTAAATGGAACTGGAATGTAAAATGGTTGGGCAAGAATATTTCTGAGATCAGCTGAAAATATAGCAATTAATATCACTTATTGACAGTCATGTAAAAGAGTAAGACTTGACATTTAGAATCAGACTGCGATGGCAACTCTAGCTAAACAGTTTCTCAGATGCAATAAAGCCATTGCCTGAAAGTATAAGAACAAAATGGCCTAGCTTCACTGTAACCCGACTGAGAAACAATCCCACTATCCCATGCTTACTATTGGTATTCAGTCCATGAGGGCTCAAGAATTAATGAAGTAATTCAGTTTCATTTAAACTGGCAGAAGGGGGGGGATGGTAAACGAGGACATAATTAGAAATGAGGGCCTTGTTAGAGACAATAAGGTGCCTGAGTGGAATGGAGTGCTGATTAATGCTAGAAGTTTAGTAAATAAGTTTGAGGAGTTTAAATACTTATTAATAAAAAAAATATACAGTTGGCATGCATTACAGAAACATGGTGGGAGGACAAGGACAGCTGGGATAAGGTTATTCCAGGCTATAACTTATATTCTAAATCTAGGGTGCATGAGGGGTGGCGTGGCTATGTATGTACATGAGACAATAAAAATTGTTGATTATGGTAACAACATAGATGAGCTGGAGACACTTTGGGCTAAATTGCTACCCCTGAATGGTGCCAAAATCATTGCGGGTTTGATCTACAGGCCTCCTAACATCTCGTTAGATGTGGATATAGCACTACAGGATCAAATAGTTGATTTAGATCCAGCTGATAGAATAGTAATACTTGAGAATTTAAACTTGCCCTGTATAAATTGGAAACTAGCAACAGCTGAGGATAAAATAGACATAGGATAATTGGACATCTTTGAACATCTAGGACTGCAACAAAAGGTACTGGATGTTACAAGGGGCAATAATATTCTTGATGTTGTTTTAACAAACATGGGAGATGTAATAAATAATGTTAGGACAGATTGCCCACTCAGAAATAGTGATCATAACATAGTCCATTTTGGGATTAAGGAACGTTCAGTTCTGATGGTGGAAGGATCTGCAATTAAATTAAAATTCAGAAGGGCTAATTTTGATCATTTTTGGGAAGAAATTTCCCGGTGGGAGTGGGATAAGGAATTTAAAGATTTATCAGTGAATTATATGTGGAATCATTTCCTGAAAAAATTGAGTGACCTAACAAAAAAGTACATTCCCAGTTTTAAGAAATATACACATACTAGGAAAAAACTACCTAGTTGGCTTAATAAATCAATAAATACATTGATAAACAAAAATAATAGATTGTTTAAAAAGTATAAAAATGATAAATCCAGTAAGAACTATCAGGTTCTTAGGAATCTCACAAGGGAAGTAAAAGTGAATATTAGGAAAGCAAAGGCTCATCAAGAAGTTTTATTAGCATCCAGGATTACGGACAATAAAAAAATCCTTTTTAGTCATATTAATAAATCTAAATCCAACCCAAGTGAGGTAGTTCCCTTTAAAAGTGATCAGGAGTTAGTGACATCAGATGAAGAAATGGAACATTTTCAAAATGAATACTTTACCTCAGTTTTCAATAAGAAAGCTACCTCTCCATTCAAGAATAATAGTAGCCCAACACCTGGCTAGATAACCTTAGACCCTGAGGAGATACTGGCAAAACTGTGTGGGATGGATATCAATAAATCACCAGGGCTGGATAATATCCACCCTAGGGTGATTCAAGAATTGACAGTTCATATAGCTTCACCTCTGACTTATATCTTTCAATCTTTACTAGACAGGGAGGAGGCACAGAGGGATTGGAAGGATGCAATTGTGGTTCCATTATTAAAAAAGGGGTCTAAGACAGAACCATCCAATTTTAGACCTGTGAGTCTGACTGCAATCATAGGGAAGTTATTTAAGGGTATCTTAAAAGAAAAATTATTAGATTCCTTAGGTGAACAAGGATTAGTAGATCCCTTGCAGCATGGATTTACAAAGGCAAGATCATATCAAACAAATGCTCTGTCTTTTTATGAAAAAGTTAATAGGGAATTGGAAATGGGAAATTCTGTGGATGTGGCCTTTATGGATTTTGTGAAGGCGTTTGACAAATTGCCTCCTTTAGAGTTATTAAATTTAGTAAGGGAAGTTAAGATACAAAGTAATATAATTCATTGGATTTCTGATTGGCTGAAGGATAGAAGACAGAGGGTAGCTATAAGAGGAACACTAGTGGATGGGGCACCTGTTACTAGTGGGGTGCCACATGCATCGGTTCTTGGGCCATGTTTGTTTAACATCTACATCTCTACCCTACAATTAAAAAACCCAAAGGTATGGTTATACAAGTTTGCTGATAACTGTAGGGTTGGACCAGTGGTGAATAATGTTATAGATGGGATTCAGTTGCAGAAGGCATTAAATGAGATTGTGGAATGGACCAGGGTAAATAAATTGAGGTTGAATGCACCTGAGTGCAAGATAATTCATCTGGGAAAACATAATATGGAGCTAATATATAAATTAGGCACAGATCCATTATTAGATACACATGAGGAGAGAGACCTGGGAGTCAAAATTACAAATCAATTAAAATTTGATAAACACTGTAATGATCAGATTAGGAAAGCAAACCAAATTCTTAATTGTATATTGAGACATATCTCAAGAAGGGATAGTAGGGTGTTGATGCCACTGTATAGTGCCTTGGTTAGACCTCACTTGGAATATTGTGTCCAAGTGTGGTCCTCTTATAAAAGAGAAGATATACTGAGAACTGAGGGTGTCCAGAGACGAGCCACTAAAGCTATTGCTTCATTAAATGCTAAGTCTTATAATGGCAGATTAAAAGCATTGAATTTGTATTCATTGCATTATAGGAGATTAAGAGGGGACCTGGGCATGCTTTATAGAACTATGGGTGACCCAGAATTATTGCTGGAACTGGGTTTCATACCCAAGTTCAGCAGGAGCAGTAGTAGAAGGCATAACAAGCAACTGTTCGCACCTAGGTGGAACTGAAATTCAAGAAAATTCTGGTTTACTCAGAGGGTGATTTCAATTTGGAATGAGCTCCCTGATATAGTAGTGGGAAGTCCAAGCATGGATGCCTTTAAGTCAAGTTTGGATAGCTATTACAGAGATATAACTATTAACTTTTAAACCCATGAAGTTGGCAAGTTATGAGGACTTTTCATCTGTTGCTTGTAATTTTCTATGATTCTATGATGTCATTCTCAAGTGTGTAATGACAACACCAGAGGATACAATCTAAATTGAGATTCTGCCACAGACTTTTGAATTAGTTCCTAGGTTCCGTGCATGCACACAGTTATTGCTGATTCCATATGTTATTAGACTTTTGATTGTGTATTGCTTTTTATTGTTATGTTGCTGCTGGTTCTACTTTTGTATTGGGTCTTGTGAACCCTGACCCATAACTTAGGCATGTATTTATGAATATGTTTGCCATTTGTATTACTTCCCCTCATTCCCTTTCCCCAGGTCACATGTGAAAATGAGCTTTGGCTCGTGTTACTTTTCCCTTATCAACTGTTACATAGATAAATAAATAAAACTGCACTTTTTTAAAAAATTACCTGAACATTACAATGAAACGTGTGGATTTCATAGAACTAGCTACCCTATCAGAAATGTACTGCTTCATAACTGTTGTGTTCTTACTTGTTGAAGAAAACACATGCAGTGTGACAAAAGAAATGAAAAAAAAATGGATGGTATGGAACAACATTCTATCTCAATAAAAATCATTTATAGTATCACTTCTAATTACACTTATATACTGTGTAGTTGCCTGCCAATCATATATTAGCTGCCTTGCACAGAGAACCTGTTACTTGCACTCCGCATTGTTATGTGGTATTACAAAATGGGCAAACGATTTCCAGCAATCTGATTGGTTGTTACCCATACGTTAATATTGTCTAACACATGACTAACAGTAGCAACCTCATTCAGAATACAGAGACCCATTTTATAATTGCAATAAGCCACTACAGGGATGTGCATTACACTGATCAAACACACAAATAGGGAACTAGACAGACTGGGCATGTGGCCTCCTCCTGCAATACTGCTCCCACTAGCAGTACATTAGGACAGTGAAATACACATCTCACTGAGTCTTATTGCTTACTTAATCACTGACCACTTTTACAGTTGTAAAATGCAAAATCGGTGTGGAACTGGTACATCATCTTGAAGTCTGATCTAATCTCAGGTCAGAAGCTGCATAACAAAGGATGGCATGGCAAGGAGTCTCAAGGATAACCCCCTGGATTACAAACCACTTGAGTGCCAAAAGACAGACGATCCACAATAAGGGGATCAATCTATGGAGAGGGAAACCACGGAGGTACCACTGGTAACACTCCAGGGTCCAATCCCATTACATGTTTTCAAATGTGACACTGCAGATGGGCTGTACTTGAAGTTGGTTAAATTTATGGATACAACTAAGATCTGCAGTGTGTTAGACAGCCCAAAGTGAGTATAAAACCTATGGAAGAACAAATGTGCACAGGAAAGTTCACACTACAGCAGTTACGATTCCAAGCGAAACAAGTGCAGGATCATTTATTTTGAGCCTCATGATCCCAGTGGTGGTGGTGGTGGGGGAAGAGTCACCAAACAAGAAAGGAATATAGGAGAAGTACTATTATAATGTTGAAAAGGTGTTACAGCACTGAACCAAAGCTGTGGGGAGGGACACTTAGATGCTGGGGTGCACAAGCAGAGGTAACAACTGCATCAGGATGGATTCACAGTGGGGATTGCACTGTGCAAACCATTGATAACATTTCTGTTAAAATACAGTTTTCAGCTCTAGAGGACTTATCACCTAAATTATGTTCACGGGGCGAAGGCACTTCAAAGAAGAAGTACAACAAAGATGATGCAGGACCTGCACCAATACTCATATAAGGACTAACAGGAAAGGCCTTAACATGTATACCCTAGAGGAGACAAGATACAGTACATATCTGAGAGGAACCTGCCAATCTGTAAAAAACATAATTAGGGTCCTGGGGGGGGGACTTTTTCCAGAACAGGAAATGCCCAAGAACAAAGAGAATTGAGATCAGACCACAAGACTGAGGAGTTAAGGATAACATGAGAAACTGTTTGTTCTCAAAAAGGAAAATGGATGCATGGAATATAATCAAAGAAGACATGGAGAGGTCACACAGTTTGGGGTGTTTGAAACATACATTGGACACAATAAAAATGAGAACTGTACCAGTAAGAACAAGGATCTGAGGCCAGATACCAAGTGGGAACTGCACATTTCACTGAAGTCCCACAAAATGGGTGGAGTACATGAACCTAGTCAGCTTATCAGCCATCCATTTCAACATTACAATGTTTCCACATGATGCTACTGACAATTCACATGCAGCCACTATCTGCAAGGCACCCTGATTATCCATTGAATTTCTTTTCAATTTCAGGCCAGCACTTGGATGGTGACTATTCAAAACATTCTGTTCCTGAAGGCTATACCAGTGGCAATTGAACTAACAGTGGCTGGGGACATGGCTTTACAGGATTCCTTTCTTCTTCTCTGTCTTACCCACTTACATTCAGTAACAATCATGACAAGAAAACTTTCACTCCCCTACTGTGTACTGCAGACATACCAAACTTCATAAGACTGTTGCTAACTCAGTGTACACTGCTCAGTGGAGTTGGTGTTTGCCTTCACCCCATCACTCAACACCCACACCACACACACACACACTTTCCAAATAATGCATTAGAAACATAAAAACATGGATTTTGACTACAGATAAGGACCACTTGGCCCACCCAGTCTGCCCATTTCCCTACTTATTGGATAAGCTGCAGATTCTACTTAACCAACAGCCTACTTCCTGCAACCCCCCCCCACTATAATTGCCTTATGTCTGTCCCATGCATGTTTGAATTCCCCCACTGTTTTAGACCCCACAACCTCTGCAGGAAGGTGGTTCCATGCGTCCACCACTCTCTCCGTTAAAAAAAATTCCTCACATTACCCCTGAGCCATCCCCCCTCTATCTTTAAATTGTGCCCCCTTGTTCTTACACATCTCTTTTTCTGAAAGATGCTACCCTACTGGACTTTGTTGATTCCCTTGAGGTACTTAAAAGTTTCTATCATGTCCCCTCTGGCCCTCTTTTCATCAAGGTTATACATATTACTCTCTCTCCGTCTCACTTCATATGGTTTCTGATGTAGACCCTGCACCATTTTAGTTGCCCTCCTCTGGACTGCTTCCATCCTGTCTATGTCCTTGCGTAGATGAGGTCTCCAAAACTGCATGTAGTACTCCAGATGGGGACTCTCCAACTGTCTGTACAGAGGGATAACCACTTCCCTTTTTCTACTTGTGATGCCCCTCTCTATGCATCCCAGTATCCCCCTGGCTCTCCTTAATGACTTCTCACATTGCTTACCCACCTTTAGGTCATCTGATATGACTACCCCCAGGTCCCTTTCCATTATTGTTGTTGTTAGTACCTCCCCTGCTATTGTGTACTCTTCTCCTGGATTTTTATTTCCCAGGTACATTACTTTGCACTTCTTTACATTGAATCTAACTTCCCATATGTCTGACCATTCCTCCAACCTTGCCAAGTCACTTCTCATCCTTTCTACCCCCCCTTGTGTATCAACTCTGTTACAGATCTTTGTGTCATCTGCAAAGAGGCATACCTTTCCTTCCAGACCCTCTGCAATGTCACCTATAAAGACATTAAAGAGGACTGGACCCAGTACTGAGCCCTGAGGTACTCCCCTAGTAACTCCCCCTTCTTCGGAATGTGTTCCATTCACTAGTACCTTCTGTGTCCTGTTGTGCAGCCAGTTTGCTACCCAGGCTACAATCATGGGACCCACTCCCAGGCTGGCTAACTTGATTATTAATCTTTTGTGCGGGACTGTGTCAAATGCCTTGCTAAAGTCTAGTTAGGCCATATCCACAGCCCCTCCCTGGTTTATTACTTTGGTCACCCAGTCAAAGAAATCAATTAGAATCATCTGTCATGACCTTCCTGCTGTGAATCCATGCTGCTTTGGGTTCTGTGCCCCGCTAGCCTCTAGGTACTCAACAATTGTTTCTTTCAGAATTGATTCCACCATTTTCCCCACCACTGAGGTCAAACTAACAGGTTTGTAGTTTCCTGCTTCTGCCTTGCTCCAACTTTTATGAAGGGGAATCACATCTGCCCTCCTCCAGTCCTCAGGTACCACCCCATCCTCCCATGATTTGTTAAAAAGTGTGGTCAGTGGTGTCACTAGGTCTTCCCTTAGTTCTTTTAGGATTCTAGGGTGAATCCCGTCAGGCCCCATTGCTTTGTCCACCTTGAGTTTTAAGAGGTTTTCAGGACTCTTTCTTCTGTAAATGGACTGCCATCAACCCCACTACCCAGAGTGCTTCTATTGTTTGGTTTAGGTAACTCCTCCTCTTCTTCTTTTGTGGATACTGAGCAAAAGTATTAATTCAGTATCTCTGCCTTTTCACTGTCTCCCTCTGACCACCTCCCCTCTCCTTTATTAATCTTCACTATCCCTCCCTTAACTTTTCTGTTCTCCATAATGTACCTATAAAAGGTTTTATCACCCTTCTTAACTGAGTTGGCTATCTTTTCTTCGATTTGGGCCTTTGCTTTTCTGACTGACTTCCCCACTTCTTTCTGCTTTAATTGATACAGTTCCCTGTTGTGCTCCTTCTGTGATTCCTTATACTTTTTGAATGCAGTCCTCTTCTCCTTAACCTTCCCTGACACCTCTTTTGAGAACTATAGTGTTTTTTAATTCTGCTTTGTTTTCTTCATTTGTTTCAGACAAAGGCTTGTTGCCTCCATAATGGCAGTTTTGATTTTTCTCCATTGTTCTTCCACCCCTCCTTTCTGGCCATTTGCTAATGCATTCCTCAGGTATTCGTCAATTATGCCAAAGTCAGCCCTTCTAAAGTCCAGTATTCATGTCTTTGTGTGGCTTCTCTCCATGGTTGTGTTTATAGTGAAGCACACTGTGCAGTGGTCACTTGTTCCCAGATGTCTACTGACTTCTAAATTTGTGATCTTCCTGCCATTTGAGATTACCAGGTCAAAATTGCTCCCTCCCGAGTTGGTTACACTACTAGCTGTCTAAGGCATGTCCCCTGTAGGGCATCGAGAATGACCCTGCTCTTGGCTATGGCTGCAGTCCATGTCATCCAGTTAACATCTGGCATATTCAGGTCCCCCATCAATAGTATCTCCCCTTTTTCAGCCATTTTGAGAATGCCCTCTATCATTTTCTTGTCTATTTCCTCCCCTTAAGATGGGGATCTGTATACAACCCCTGTGCGGATTGTGAGGCCATTTCCTGTCTCCAAGGTGACCCAGAGTGCCTCTTGTACTCCCCCTTTACTTTTTAGTTCTGTAGCTTTGATCCCTTCCCTCATGTAGAGAGCTACTCCACCTCCTCTTTTACCCTCCCTGTCCCTTCTGTAGACTGTGTACCCTGGTATGCTGACATACATTATAAGGACAATACAAGATATGTTACAAATTGATAACATTACCTTGAGGGATGAGGGTGGAGGGTGGTGGTGGGGAGTAGAAAATCTTACTATACAAAATGATCCATAAAAAAAAAAAAAAAAAATTGTCACTTCAAATAAGAATGTAGACAATCAGATTCATTGATTTAAACTTATGTGTCAGCAGAAAAGGACCCTCAAGGCCCACCCAGACTGCCCATTCCTTCCCTCCACCAAAGATTCCACCTGCCTGCCCATTGACAAACACTGTGTCTGTCCCAAGCCCTCTTCAATTCCTCCACTGTACCAGACTCCACCTCCTCCAGCACACCATTCCAGGGCACCACCACAGTCTCAATGAATATATGCTTCCAAATGTGTCCCTTCTACCATCCCTCCTCAACCGTCACTCCATATCCCACACTTTATACATCTACCTTCCCTGACAATAAGCTCTCCCCCACTTTATTGATCCCTTTTGCATAACTGAATGCTTCCATCATGTCCCCCATCCCTTCTGCTCTCCAACAGATACACATACGTCAGTATCAACCTCTCCACGTATGCCTTCCCCCTTAGCCCATACGCCATGTTAGTGGCCATTCTCTGCACCCTTTCCATACCATCTATGTCCTTGCATACATGTGGTCTCCAGAACAGAGCACCTTTCTGCAGGTGTGCCATCACCATGGAATTGTACAGTACCATCACCACCACCTTTTTCCTACTGGCTATCCCATTTCCTGTACACGCCACCATTCAGTTAGCTTTGACCACCGTCTTGCTACATTGGGTCCCTGCCTCAAGGTTGTCAGTGATTATTACTCCTTAAAATTTCTGCTCAGATGCTACCATTTCCGAACCCCACGGTATGTGTGTGATGTTTCTGGGTTCTTCCTCCCAAAGTGCATCACTTTGCTTTTCTTGGTGTACAATTTCCCTTGTCATATTTCTGAGCACACATCCGGTCACCTCAGATCTTTCAACATTCCCTCTCACTTGTTCTTCCTGCTGCTGATTTGTGCATCATCTGCAAAATGGCAGACATTCTTCTACAGCCCCTCTGCTATGTTGCTGAAGCAGATATTAAATGGAATAAGCCACAGTACCAGCCACTTAGGGAAACTCCTCAGTGCCCCTACTTCCCTAAAATGCACCCTATTGAGCAACACACTCTGTCTCATATCTGTAATCCAGCTCTCCACCCACCTTGTTATTTTCTGACCCACCTCACACCCCACAACTCTCCAGCTTCTTAACCAGTCATCTGCGGGGCACAGCGTGCAAAGCCTTACCAAAGTATAGGTAGGACAGGCACACCCCCCCTTCAACCACCATCATCATACCATTGAAGAACTCAGCCACGTTCCTCTGGCAAGATCTTCCCCTACTAAAGCCATGCTAACAAATGTCTTGTACCCCACCAAACTCCAACTACCTAATCACCCTTTCCTTCAATCTTGCCTCCGTCACGTTGTTCACAACCACTGCGACACTAACAGGGCAATACTTGCCAGCCAACTCCCTGCTGCCACTCTTATGAAGTGGAACCACATCTGCACTCATCCACTCCTCAGATGCACACCCTGTATTTAGGGACAGATTAAATACTCTCAGTTGTAGTGCCACCATTCCAGTTCCTCTCTCAGCTCTCACAGCACCATAGGGTGCAGGGTGTCTGTGACCATAGCATTGTCTAACTTCAACTTAAAATGTTCCTCCCTTCATCTGTCCTCACTGATTATACTAGAATCCACCCCAATGTCTTCCCCTTCCCTTTTCCCATTGCACTGATCTTCTCCCTTCATCCTATGTTGTGAAGACTGTGTCAAACTATCTAAACCACACTTCTGTCATCTTGAGGTTGCCTTCCACTTCTAAGCCCCCCCTCCCTTGACTCTCACTGTTCCCTGCCTTCCTTTCCTCATTTCCCCTCTATACGAACATAAAGTCTTGACCCCACTTTTCACATAGCACCTCAATGTAAATATTCCAGAGAAGCAACTAACAGGGGAGTGACTTCACGTACCTACTGCAGTGCCAGGAAACAAAGAGATGGTCTGCATGTGTCATACCTACACTATTCACATCGACAGGTGGCAGACTTCAGAGTACCAAACATGCCATCCTAGTTTAAACAGGAATATCAAAAAGAAAACAGGGCCTGCAGCCTTCATATCACAATGGTTTACTCTTACCTGTACAGTTCCCAAAAAAACATTCCTAACAAAAGATAACTGCCATAAAACTGCAGTATGTGCTAGAGCCAACTCACACTACACATCAGGGTCATGTGCATTACTTGTACCATTTATTGTACTCAGAGATAGAGTGGATGATCTCAATGACAACATGAAACTATTTCTAAGGAAAACAAAACCTGCCCGTAACAGGGTACGACTGCAAGCAGATTTCTGTGATATCACTCTCATAGGCAACATTTGGGCTGCATCCAGCTGACTTCAGATTTATTATCTGCAGGTTTTCATCCAGCCACTCTCCTACCATATTTGATGGTTCCTATACTTGCAATAAATGTACACCAACCTACATCAGTGAAGGTAGCAAATATGACACATTTATGCCTGGCAATTACCACATCTAAACTATGACCAACTCACAAGTTTTGCTACCACTTTGCATGCCCATATGTTTCTCCTACCATTGTCACATACTGCTGTTAAGCCATTTCAGCCAAAGCACAGGGGGATGCATACAGTAGCATTCTTTCACAAAACTCATAGAGGTACCAACTCACCTCCACCCACCACATTGTATATAAATAAATCTTAGTGAAAATAATGCTTTATGGGCCTTCGAGGGGTTGCAACTAACATTATAGTGGTTGCAAAATCATCATAGGGGTCACAGCTGCAACCCCTGGCTAGCCCTGGATGATGCCCCTAGCTGTATAACCAAATTTTAACAGAACAATATTGATTGAACTGCTATTACATAAACATAATCAAACAAATACAGCACCAAAATAAACAAAGTTTCTGAGATTGAGTGACCTGCAATCAATATGCTAGGAGTTGCAAAACACAATTCAAGGAAGTTTTAAGGACTCTCATAACAAATGATAGTGCATCAATTGGGAAACAAATGTCATGAGGGACCTATATCCATACAGCTGCTTATAACATTGAAAGGGCTAAAAATGTACTCTATAGAGAGAATGATCGCTACTGCTGCCAGCCCTATTACTTCATAAACCATGGAGATTGAAAAAACAAATAACCGGATCGAATACTTTCCATCCCGAAGATTACTTGAAATTAGATAAAAGAACCCTTTTCCATTTTGGCTACTTTGCCCAAATCAGCAGCTGATCAGAGGAATGCAGATTCCAAAAGATAATGAAATCTCCTCCTTTCATACAACTGATCTCCAATGGTGAAACAAAACAAACATTTGTCAATGCTGAATGTTGCTTGCTTGTATGTGCTGTTTAGGTATTTGGAAGTGATAGTTCCATGCCTTCCTCCCAAGACAAGCACTGTGTCTTTCCATTCAGTATTAACAGAAGAGTGGGAGGGGCAAGGGCCACAGCAGTTGCCAATGGGGTGAAGAGGTGGACAATATTCCATTCAAAGGTAAAAGAGTCCTGCAGGAGCTCACTAAATTGAAGGTGGAGAAAGCGATGGAACCAGATGGCATACACCCAAGGATATTAAGAAAACTGTGAATGGAGATAGCAGTACCTCTGGCAGCCATGTTCACCTATTCATTCAACATGAGTGAATTGGAGGAGGGCACATGTGGTCCCTCTACACAAGTCCAGCAGCAGGGAGGAGGCAGGGAACAATAGGCCATTCAGCCTCGCCTCAGTAGTGGGGAAGATCATGGAGACATTGCTTAAAGAAAGGATAGTGGGTCCTCTAGTAGCCATCGGAGCCCAGGACCATAAACAACATGGATTCTCAGTGGGGACATCATGTCAGACAAATCTGGTTGATTTCTTTGACTGGGTGACAAAGGAAGAGAATCAGGGTGGGGCAGCGGACAACGCTTACCTTGATTTCATCAAAGCCTTTGACACCATCCCACATAGGATGTTGATAAACTAGCTGGGTAGGCTGGGCATGGGGGAAAGTGTGGTAAACTGGGTTAGAAACTGGCAAACAGACAGGAGGCAGAGAGTGGTTGTAAATGGAGTGCAGTCTAGAGAGAGGGGGTGACCAGTGGGGTGCTGCAGGGATCGGTCCTGGGGCCAGTCCTGTTCAATGTCTTCATTAGTAACATTGCAGAATGTCTGAAGGGAATTTTTTCACCAAATTTTCAACATAGCCATTTTAAGACTTCTGCTCATGAACAGTGTCACTGTGATTTTCTTAATGTGTCCCACACATTAAGTTCGCACACCGACTGTGCCATTGTGCGCTACGTGCGCGGAAACACATTTTGGGTGAGATGTGAGAAATGATAGCTGTACTGCTCATAAGAAGGTGTGGTAAAATGGCAATGTTGAAAATCTGGAGTGAAAATATTGAAAATTCTCAAACTTATGAGCCTGCGTAGAAACAGCGCAATGCATGCTAGTAAAACAAACATTTTTGAGAATTTTTTTACCAAATTTTTAACATAGCTATTTTAACACCTCTGCTCATGAACAGTGTCACTGTGATTTTCTTAATCTGTCCCGAACATTTATTTTGTACACCGACTGCGCCATTGTGCGCTACATGCACGGAAACACATTTTGGGCGAGATGTGAGAAATAACAGCTTTACTGCTCATAAGGAGGTGTAGTAAAATGGCAATGTTGAAAATCTGGAGTGAACATATTGAAAATTCGCAAACTCAAGGGCGTGCGTAGGAATAGCACATCGCATGCTCGTAAAACAGTCATTTTGGGGAATTTTGTCACTAAATTTTCAACATAGGGTTTTTGGGGGCCTACCTCATGAACTGTGAGACTGTCATTTCATAAATCAGTCCCGAAAGGTGGTTCCTCGCAGTGACCGCAAAATCACCTTTCGGGGCTGATTAACACCATGACAGTGACAGAATTCATGAGGTGGGGTCCCAAAAACCCCATTTTGAAAATTTGGTGAAACATTCCCAAAAATGCCCGAGATATGCAGTAAAGTTGAAAAAACCCTATTTATTCCATTATACAGCTTACCAGCATTTCCTCAGTTCGCGGTCGGCTTTGAAGAGTGTAGACATGTTCCCGGTCCACAGAAGATCATTGTGCTGGACTCTGGAGGTAAGTATAGGGTGAGGTGGGGGTGTGGGAGAGTAGCTGCACAGAGGGTGGGTGCAGGTGGGGAGGGGCCAGGACTGTCTGAGAGGAAGATTTTTTTCTTTTGAGGTTTTTTTTACTTGGACGACACTGGACTTGTGCCACACTGGGGTGGGCTTCCAGCATGGCAGCTGGAAGGCTGTTTGGGGTGGGGGCAGTGGCGCCGATGGGGGATTGGGCACCCATGTCGGCCATAGGACCTGTTGCCACATTGGGTGGGCTTCCAGCGTGGCACCCTATAGTCTCGGGGGGGGGGAACAGTAGAGCCAAAGGGGATTGGACACCCCAAGCCATACAGACTGCTGCCATGCTGGGGTGGGCTCCAGCATGGCACCTGGAACTCTGTTGGGGAGCGCAGCACAGCCGATGGGGGGATTGTGCACTCCCGTTGGCTATACAGTGTGCTTGTGGGGGGAAGCACGAGCACGCAGTATGCGTGCATGTGTGTGTGGGGGGGGGAACACACACATGAGCACATGATCTTATCACTGCTCACTGAAGCGTAGTTCTCCCTTTCAACTGTACGGCATTGCATTTTCAACTGCTGTCATAGACAGCTGCAGCGTTGATTGGAAAACTGCGGCTGTGCCTGCAAACATACTGACTGAATTGGAAGAGGGCTGCCACACCTCCAAAAACTTGGATGATGGCACAATGTTTCTTGCACATGCATGCAAGCAACATAAAAATAACAAAAATCACTCCAGGATATGGGTTATACTGGGACTTATCCACTTCTGGTATAGTTAAGTTGCTCTGCCTGCAGTCCTGTGCCCACACCAGGCATGGGTGAATCCCAGAAAAACCCACATGCTGTTGTAGATCACTGCTTAAATATACACAATAATGTTGACTGACACCTGCTATTCTTCCAGTGTAAACCTGTGATGTTATGAAGTTAATAAACGTTTTTAAACAGTAAAAATCTTCATTGCAAAAAATAAATAACTTTGAAGTTCAACAGCAGTTTCGTTAGGGTACCAAATAAACTTGCTCCTACTGTATATGCATTGCATAAAATACTAAACATCCCAAATAGTTACATAAGAAACAGTGTTGCTGGTATTGCGAAACAAGTCTTCCAATTTCTGACCCACCACCTGCATCAGTGTTATTCATGTCTCTGCTCTTTATGCTGGAAGTGCTTGTATTCAGACATGTTAAAGTACACTAAAATTAAACAAAAAATGCAAGATATACTTAAAAAAAAAGTATGCATTCGTCTGCATGCTTTCTCTCCTGAGCAGCTACTACCAATATCCTGAAAGCCGCTATAGCGCCCCCACTAATAAAATGGGTGCATCGCATCCAACAACAATAAAACACCAAATTATAAACAACTGGTATCATACTGTAATGTAGTTAGCCTTAAATGGAAGAGAGATACCAACAAATACCCCCCAAAAAAAAAGGGCAATACAAAGGGGTTTCAATCGGCCTTTTCAAACAGAAGGAAAACACAACTGCCACACTTCACACACAAAAAGTTGCGGCAGGCACCGTTGTTTTTTACCCTTACAGCAAACACTTCAGAAAAATACCACACGCATCGATACAAAAGGGGGGGCTGACAAAAGTGCTTGAAATATAAAATGTATCACATATTCTAAGGAAACAAAGTATTATAAAATTGTGTTCAGACAGTGCAGTCAGCCACTCAGCATTCACCCCAGCTCCCCTGTAACATCCTACATGTACATGAAGTACCAGTACCCCCCACTCCTCTTAAAAGTGGGATCAGTCCTCAACAGTTTAGCCACCTTTAACAACAGAAAACTTTGGAAACGGACAAGGACTGCACTCATGCCACAGCTATCAGTCCACAACAGGCCTGACAGAAAGGAGCACAGACTGCCTGTGCCCAACTTCCTGCCTGTCCATCCTGAGACAACGGCGTCAACCCCAACTGTAGCAGCCACCATTTCTCTACCTCCCTTGCCCCGAACGGAATTGTGTCAACAGTACACAGGGCCCAGCATAACCTTCAACTCCCCCTTCCCCAGCTCAGGAGCAATGCAAGAGCAGCAGCCCCCTGCCCAAGGAGGCTTCCCACTACAGATACCCTTCTCCCAGCGCAGCTTGACCGACCACATTCTAGCACCATCCCCTGCCACCCAGCATCCCATTCCTTCAACACCCTTCCCCCATACACACCTTGGCTGTGCCCCCACATACCTGCAACCATAGAACTAGAGGGGAGACTAAAAGGCTACGCCGCTTGCATATCCGTCAGTGGTATGTCGGGCATGCTGCTATCTTTTATATAGAGTCAGCGGAAGTGCTCATGTGAGTGTGCTGTAAGGGTCAGGCTATGAGCTTGGGATATGTTTTTGTTTTGATTGTTTTCATATCGTTTTATGGTGACTAGACCTAACTTTTCCCCAGACTTGTCCCTTTCATAGTTAAGGGTCTCTGATTGTCTAGGGAGACTGTTGGGTAAGGTGTTGTGCATATAACACAGAGTGAGAGGGTCGGGGTGCCATGGGCCCGATGGGTTTTAAAGCTGGAAAATTAATGGCATGATGACCACAAAGACAGAACTCTTTCACACTGTTGGTGACAGACTAAATGGGCCCTGAGGCTGAGATAGACCATGCCTTTCTACTATCTTGGTGTTACCACAGAGTAGATGGCTTCAAAATGCTCATGCCTCATCTTCCATGGTTTAGTGACTGGCTGCATTGCTGTGTCCAGTGGCACTGGCAACAAACCTGAGCTGAGCTCAATGCAAACTCCACACCTCAGAAATGACCGTCCGTGTGTGTGTGGGGGGTCGCATGAGCAGGTGATCTTATCACTGTTCACTAAAGCATAGCTCTCCCTTTCAACTGTATGTCTCATTTTCAACTGCTGTCATAGACAGCTGCAGCGTTGATTGGAAAACTGCGGCTGTGCCTGCAAACACACTGACTGAATTGGAAGAGGGCTGCCACACCTCCGAAAACTTGGATGATGGCACTATGTTTCTTGCACATGCATGCAAGCAACATAAAAATAACAAAAATCACTCCAGGATATGGGTTATACTGGGACATCCACTTCTGGTGTAGTTAAGTTGCTCTGCCTGCAGTCCCGTGCCCACACCAGGCATGGGTGAATCCCAGAAAAACCCACATGCTGTTGTAGATCACTGCTTAAATATACATAATAATGTTGACTGACACCTGCTATTCTTCCAGCGTAAACCTGTGATGTTATGAAGTTAATAAAAGTTTTTTAAACAGTAAAAATCTTCACTGCAAAAAATAAATAACTTTGAAGTTCAACAGCAGTTTTGTTAGGGTACCAAATAAACTTGCTCCTACTGTATATGCATTGCATAACATACTAAACATCCCAAATAGTTACATAAGAAACAGTGTTGCTGGTATTGCGAAACAAGTCTTCCAATTTCTGACCCACCACCTGCATCAGTGCTATTCATGTCTCTGCTCTTTATGCTGGAAGTGCTTGTATTCAGACATGTTAAAGTACACTAAAATTAAACAAAAAATGCAAGATATACTTAAAAAAAAAGTATGCATTCGTCTGCATGCTTTCTCCCTGAGCAGCTACTACCAATATCCTGAAAGCCGCTATACGCCCCCACTAATAAAATGGGTGCATTGCATCCAACAACAATAAAACACCAAATTATAAACAACTGGTATCATACTGTAATGTAGTTAGCCTTAAATGGAAGAGAGATACCAACAAATAGCCCCCCCCCCAAAAAAAGGGCAATACAAAGGGGTTTCAATCGGCCTTTTCAAACAGAAGGAAAACACAACTGCCACACTTCACACACAAAAAGTTGCGGCAGGCACCGTTGTTTTTTACCCTTACAGCAAACACTTCAGAAAAATACCACACACATCGATACAAAAGGGGGCGCTGACAAAAGTGCTTGAAATATAAAATGTATCACATATTCTAAGGAAACAAAGTATTATAAAATTGTGTTCAGACAGTGCAGTCAGCCACTCAGCATTCACCCCAGCTCCCCTTTAACATCCTACATGTACATGAAGTAGCAGTACCCCCCACTCCTCTTAAAAGTGGGATCAGTCCTCGACAGTTTAGCCACTTTTAACAACAGAAAACTTTGGAAACGGACAAGGACTGCACTCATGCCACAGCTATCAGTCCACAACAGGCCTGACAGAAAGGAGCACAGACTGCCTGTGCCCAACTTCCTGCCTGTCCATCCCGAGACAATGGCGTCAACCCCAACTGTAGCAGCCACCATTTCTCTACCTCCCTTGCCCCGAACGGAATTGTGTCAACAGTACACGGAGCCCAGCATAACCTTCAACTCCCCCTTCCCCAGCTCAGGAGCAATGCAAGCGCAGCAGCCCCCTGCCCAAGAAGGCTTCCCACTACAGATACCCTTCTCCCAGCACAGCTTGACCGACCACATTCTAGCACCATCCCTTGCCACCCAGCATCCCATTCCTTCAACACCCTCCCCCCATACACACCTTGGCTGTGCCCCCACATACCTGCAACCATAGAACTAGAAGGGGAGACTAAAAAGGCCATGCTCGCTTGCATATCCGGTCAGTGGTATGTCGGGCATGCTGCTATCTTTTATATAGAGTCAGCAGGAAGTGCTCATGTGAGTGTGCTGTAAGGGGTCAGGCTATGAGCTTGGGGATATGTTTTTGTTTTGATTGTTTTCATATACGTTTTATGGTGACTAGACCTAACTTTTCCCCCTGACTTTTCCCTTTCATAGTTAAGGGTCTCTGATTGTCTAGGGAGACTGTTGGGTAAGGTGTTGTGCATATAACACAGAGTGAGAGGGTCGGGGGTGCCATGGGCCCGATGGGTTTTAAAGCTGGAAAATTAATGGCATGATGACCACAAAGACAGAACTCTTTCACACTGTCGGTGACAGACTAAATGGGCCCGGAGGCTGAGATAGACCATGCCTTTCTACTATCTTGGTGTTACCACAGAGTAGATGGCTTCAAAATGCTCATGCCTCATCTTCCATGGTTTAGTGACTGGCTGCATTGCTGTGTCCAGTGGCACTGGCAACAAACCTGAGCTGAGCTCAATGCTGAAACTCCCACACCTCAGAAATGACTGTCCGTGTGTGTGTGGGGGGGGGGGTCGCATGAGCAGGTGATCTTATCACTGTTCACTAAAGCATAGCTCTCCCTTTCAACTGTACGGCACTGCATTTTCAACTGCTGTCATAGACAGCTGCAGTGTTGATTGGAGAACTGCGGCCGTGCCTGCAAACACACTGACTGAATTGGAAGAGGGCTGCCACACCTCCGAAAACTCGGATGATGGCACTATGTTTCTTGCACATGTGTGCAAGCAACATAAAAAGGATCCTGATCATGCCTGGCAGCAGGCATTTTCATTTCCCCTCCCAAATACAAAAACACCACCACTGCCCACCACCAGTATGGATAGAAACCAGTACTCTACTCTTTCAAGACTGGACACAATAGACACAGTACTCATCCCTGATCAAAGATACCTTATGGCGAGTAAAGCCCAACCAGCTGCATCGTCACTGGACAGCCACCAACACCCTCACACTGGTGCCACACCACCCATCTGACCCTCAGAGCATTGATCTGTAATTTTTACCAAAACACACAGGTACATTTTCAAAACTGCAGGGCAACATATCCAATAACATGTACTATCAGATGACTCAGAATACCTCACACCTCCAAAATACAGCAGCAATGTGCTAACCATCAATGTGCAGGATTGAAAGCTGGGGGGGATGGATCCACAAAGCTGACTACACAAAACAACAACAACAAACAAAATTCCTGTCAAGCCACACAGTTCACAGCAATATTTCAGAACAATAGTATCGTAAGCATATCGCACTGAATACTCGCATCACTGTTACCATGCTGTCTGTGACAGAATGCATTCACACATACAGAAAAATGTACTGCACCGGGTCACAAAAACATTTACTAAACCACCAGACAACACACTTTAAAAAGAAAACAAACTGGTAATAACTATGGTACAGACTAAAGAAACAACAGAGAACCATTCACTCACAAGTTCTCACAGACACGGCTTCACAGTTTTGTGCTACATTCCTGCCTTTCCTATTTCACACTCTGGACCAACATTTTGAAACAAAAAGCAAAAAAAAAAAAAAGAAATCTGTAAAACAACTATTCATTAACAGCCTACATGATGGTTCTGTCACAGACGGCAGCTACCTTTAACTTCAAAGGAACAACTTGCTTTGTGTATGTACTGCCTCTTTTAATGGCACAGACCTCTGACTGACACTGTTCCTCCTAGCAACCACAGCCACTCAACTACCAGTTCCTACGCATCTGCAGAAAAAAAATTATCTGAAGCAGCACATTCCCAGAGCAAATAAGTATATTTTAGTAAAACATTTACAATAAAGGAGCTCATAACCTGGGTCATCTTACTGCTCCAGTACGGAGATAGACAAAACTAGCACTTAGCAGTAGCTCTTTAATAAATCAAGAACAGTCCTCCCTTCAGGTAGGGCCAAATCCCAGGTAACAGGCCATACAGTCAGAAAAAAGTTACTACATATGTTACTCTGACCCAGTCAGATGCAAAAGACCCTTACTGATAAAGCCGTCACAAGCCTACCTTGATATCAATCAGAACTTCTCCACTACTTGCACTTATTCCAGACTGAAATGCCTCCAGGGGTCAAATATAAGGTCCTAGGAATAGGTCTGCACTCTCACTTTAGGTCATTTGAGACCATGTTTTGCCCAAAATTCAGCATTAAGCCCATTCCATTGTTTGAAATCCCCATCCCAATCTTTGAGTGCACAAACCATTCATTGGGATGCTGCTTATCCACAACATCATTAATATTCCAAGGTACTCTTATGAGCACTTAGTATACCTGTATCCCAGTGAGAGTCACACTTTTCCTCGCATTTCTACAATTGGATTTCTAAATTTGCCTCACATGGCATACACTGCACTTGGAAGAGATAGAGGAGGAGTTATTTGAGTCTGTAAAAAGACTTTCTGATTGCTCATTGCAACACCAGAAAGTAATGTATGTGTGATTCACATGGGAAAACTCAGGGGCCTTAATTGTCTAAACTCTCATAGCTCAGTTGGTTAAGAGGTAAAGCATGGATTGTTGATACCTGGGTTCGAATCCCAGTGAGACTCACACTTTTTCTTTTATTTCTACAATTGGATTTATAACCTAAATAGGAAATTCTCTACTTGAGCTCTAATCAATTAAAAATTGGTAAATTCTTGATCTCTGTTCTAACCCACTATGATGATAGAGTTAGAAATGCTGAAAGTATTATGGCCCTGTATCACATCAAATATGCATAATTTCACACACTGTAAACATAAAATTAGATAAGACCAAAAATAATTAAATGTTAATCATCTTTTAATATGTCTCATTATAAAAATGAAAGTATATAAAAATAACATTCAGTCAAATGGGACTTTAAGCAGCTCCTTTTGCTTCCTTGAAGTCCAACAGCTTGTGAGCTGGAATACATAAAACAGATTGCTCCTTTGCTCTCAGGAGTCCATGTGTTTGTTAACAAGAGTCCTGCACCAAGTGTCTGCATACTGTGCTTGATTAATTTTAGACTGACACTCTAGTTATTTTAGCTAAACATTTAGGGATTGTTCAGAATTGAAATGTAAATCAGCATACTGCACTTTCTAAAACTCTTAGGATCCCCAGTTGTCCAAGCAATGACACATTTTCCTTAATATAATAGCTGGATTCATTTAATAACTCAGGGACAACTTAGTTGCATCCCCTACCACACCATAAGTAAAATAAAAAATTAGGTTGAGTTTAAAATAGGGTTAATAAATTACCATTTGCTCTCCATTAACAGTCTTATATTGAATGAAGGATGTTTCATTTCATTTCATTTGTATTTTATTCTTGTAGGCCAGATGAGCAAATTGCCCATTTTCACCAGCGACAAGTGGTAAAATACAAAAAAACAAGAGGGAGGCACACTTACAATATACATTAAATCATGACATACAAGATAAATAATCACATTACAAAAGCACAAACAGCATAAATAGACATTACTTATACTAACAGACATACCATATAAAAGAACTCACTTCTTACATGCACAAATCTAGTGGTCTGTTAAGAACAGTGCCCTTTTGAAGTTGATCAAATCAAATCAACTTTATTTTTAAAGCGCCTTTCAAAACCAAGGCGCTGTACATAAAACCAAATATATAAAAATAAAAATTTAAAACAAGAACATTAAAACAGATCGTCGATGACTAGGGAAAGCTAAGCTAAATAAATAAGTTTTTAACTCAATCTTAAATCTATCGACAGTTGGGCATTCTCGCAGCCAACGAGGCAGAGAATTCCACAGGGTTGACGCTGAAAAAGCAAAGGCATGAGATCCAGATGTCTTCAGTCATACCCTGGGAATCTCCAGCAATCCCTCATTGATGGAATGGAGAGGACAGAGGGGGCAGTAGGGTAACAGGAGATCTTGCAGGTAACTGGGTCCCTGATCATGTAGGGCTTTAAAAGTTAGCAAGCCAACCTTAAAGGTGATCCGCCACCAAACAGGCAGACAGTGCAGCTCACGGAGCACAGGCATGATATGACTGGTTCTAGAAGTCCCAGTCAAAAGCCTGGTCGCCATGTTCTGCACCAGCTGCAGGTGGCGGATATCAACTCCTGGTAGCCCTAGGTAGAGGGAATTGCAGTAATCAAGACGGGTAGTGACAAAGGCATGGGCAGGTGTTGGAAGATCATCCAGAGGAACCAGGTGTTTCACCCGGGCAATATTCCTCAGATGGTAAAAGGATGATTTGATGACAGCTGACACCTGAGATTTTAGGGTCAGACCATCATCAAAAATAACGCCCAGGTTATGCACCTGATCTGAGGTAGTGAGCGACATGCCAACAAGTAATAAGCCTGATGGTTGACCAGCCCCCAAACCAGCCCCTGGATGACCTGGGTCCACTACCAGCACTTCAGTTTTATCCGGATTCAGTCTCAGCCAGCTGGAACTCATCCAAAATCTGATCTCAGTAAGGTGATTATTTAGCATGGAGAGTGCATCATCCTGTCTGGGCAGAAAGGACATATACAGCTGAGTATCATCTGCATGGCAGTGAAAACCCAGACTGTATCACCTGATGATATCTCCCAATGGCAGCATATACACTGCAAACAATATGGGGGCTAGAATGGAACCCTGCGGTACCCCATAAGGCAGGGAGTGAGCACCAGAGGAATAAATTCCAGTGGCAACTCTGAGACCTGCCCGTGAGGTAAGAATGGAACCATTTAAGGACTGTACCAGACAGCCCACAAAAGAGCCACACACACTCCAACAGCACACCATGGTCTACAGTGTCAAATGCTGCAGAGAGATCAAGAAGGACCAGAATGGTACGTGCCTTTCAATCTTTAGGCATTAGGAGGGCATTCAATACCCATACAAGGGCAGTCTCTGTGCTATGCTTCTTCCTAAAACCAGACTGGAGAGTATCATAGACATTGTGAGTTGTAAGATGATCATCCATTTGCAACGTAACTGCCTTTTCAGTAACCTTACCAACAAATGGCAGGTTAGAGATAGGCCGGTAGTTGGCTAGACAATCTGGATCCAAGGAGGATTTTTTAAGGAGTGGTCAAACAATCACCTTCTTGAGGGGGTCAGGAAAGACCCCCCTCTCCAAAGACTTCCAGACAATGTAAGCAAGGATTGGAAAGATAACATCTACACATCCCACTAAAAGGAGTGTAGGACCTAGATCCAAACTACAACTGGTTGGGTGCAATGTTTGGATGATCTTCACAATGTCAGTGAACTCCAGCCAGCAGAAATTTGACCAGACAGACTGAGCGCATACCACTTCCTGTCGACCACTGCAATCCCTCATAGAAGAGGTCGGACCGATGCCAGACCTGATGCTGGCAACCTTATCCGAAAAAAATCGAGTGAACTCCTCACATCGTAGCTGAGAAAAAGCTTATCTGGGCTGAAGACAGATTGGATTGCACAATCTGTCAACAGTCCGGAAGAGCTGAGCCGGTCGATTCTGTGCAGCAGAAATCTCCCTGGACAGAAATTCTGCCTTCTTACAGGTAATTTCTGATTGATAGCCATTGATAACTGATTTCTGATTGATAACTGACCTAAAGTTCAAAAGATCACCAGGTAATGTATTAAAGAATTTAGAGGCCCTAAAGAATATGGATCTTTGTTGCAGTGCAATCCAAAAATGTGTTCAATTTCCTTAATAGAATTCTGGCTCCATGATAGGGAAATGAACCTGCTGAACAGCTTCCTCAAAATTCCACAAATCATTAAAAAAAACATTTTTCTGTCATTTTTTTGTGATTTACTACAAAACAACAGAGAACAAGGGAGTCCAGCTATTAAAACGTATGGAGAAATATTGCATAAGGGCCCCAGTCTAGTTCCATAATATTAATCGTTAAAGTGTTGGCAGAGCGTTCAGACCCACAGCTGTTGAATTTAGGAAACATATTAAAATAGTCATTGATACACTCAGATTTGTACAGGAAGTGATGCACCATACCTAGTACAGTATATCTACTGTACAGGAATTTATCCAAGTTGTCAGGAGAGCAAAATACCAGAGCTATATATTGGGATTCAACATTGTTCGTGAACATTTTTTTTTCTTTTTTTTTATGACTAGTGCTCGCTAAAGCAGTGTCTTAATTGAAACAGCTGCAAAAATCACCTCAGTGAAACAAGCAGGTATTCATTAAAAACTTGAGAGTGCTAGACAAGGTTTCAGGAGTTTGAACTCCATAATGAATAATCCATCTCCACACATACTAAACATTTGAATTATGCCATGCTATCAGATTTCATACTGCAATTCATTTTTTACACTGCATAAAGAATCAGCCACCACCAAATGGACCTGAGTAAAAAAAGCAGTACTTCTGTGGGATTTACTCCTCAATTGCCCTACACAGGTTGCCAAAACAACGTCAAACCTTTCATTCAGGAATAATTTTCTGGTTTCACATTGCAAGTTAACCCTGGCAGGTGGTGTCTTAATTTACTTCAGTGGCAATGAAATCTCAATCAATTTTCCTGGAAAAGTAGCCCAAACTCCCTACTCTCGGAGTCCATGCTACATTCCGCTGCTCCTTATTATGATGCAAAGGAGTCCTCTCGCAGTCTCCTGTCTCTCCTCTTTAGTTCTGATAGTGTGGATGACTGGTAATTCCAATAAAAAGCACTCCACTAAGTGCAGTCAATTTGAGATAATCAAACAAAGCCAACTCTATAATCCCAGCCCCTAGGCAATGCTGGCATACCTTGTAAAAGGCCAAACGAGCCATAAGCACTGAAGTGCCTCCACATTTCCAGAAATCCAACCTTCAGCTCAAAGGCATCTCAGATCCAAATCTCATCAAAAGGCTAATTGTACAATATGCTCCATAATAAAGTATTTGTCCAAAATCCGGTCGGTACGCCAACAGTTCAAACATGCTGCACATGCACTCTTTCAATAAGAGCCATGGACTCAAAGGCAAGCAATACAAGACTCGTGTCCTGCTCCGGAAAAAAATGCCTTTTGTCTTCAACACAAACAGCAGGAAAAACATCAATAAACTGGAAACTCAAAATACAAAGCTCAATGGAGTGGAGCTGAGAAGAGTGGAGCAGGCAGCATTTGGCCATCTTGCAGCCCTACCTGTCCAAAATGGAAATGGTGCCTGCATGAATAAGAGTACGATTCCACAATCCAAAAAAATGAAATCTTTGCAAAAAACTTTGTTACTGCACTAGGTAGGGTAACGTAATGCCATAAAAGAAGGGAAATGTGGCAACAGGATTTCCAGCACTAACTACCCACCTCTACCACCCAAGCAGTAAAAGAGAAAAAAAAAATTATGGTTTTGGGCCTCTGGAGTCTTGGAAAATCAGTGGTGGTGTCTTCCTTGGGGTTGTCAGCCTTAATGTTTATCTCTCCCCCCAGCCAGTAGTCTACTGTCTGAAGCACAACATATAGCTCCAAGCCAGTGCCTCATACTTATACATTCTTGAAAGGCAGAGACGTCTGTCTCACCACATGTTGCTAATACAATGTGTTGCAGCTTTCTTCAGGCAGGGTCTGCGGACCCTGCCTGAAGAAAGCAGATCACATCTCAACTTGTTTGCTTAGGAAAGAGTGTGGGTATTAGGGTTAACAACCCCAAGGAAGACCTACTTTTGTGACATTAATGTGAACCATAACTGGTGCACTAACAAAATGTTTTGCCAAAAAAGTCCTTTTTGCTTAAATAAAGGAATAATATCCTTGTTCACTGAGGTTCCTTTGGGACCTCTAGGAAGACATGCAGATGAGCAGAGCCAAGAGAAGAATTGGAAGACTGTTGGTCTATGGAACTGGAGGGTCCTTGCATGCCTTGCAGTTTTTTTTGCAGCAGCAGCAGATGCCAAGAATTCATGGGGCCATCAGCTGGACTGCAGAGTCACAGAGCTATATGTTATCAGTGCTTCCATATAGCTGAAGATACAGACATACATTGAAAAGAGCCCATACATCAGTCAATACACAGGGTCCTTTTCCACCCATGAGTGGAGATGTGCATGGCCTCATGCCAAGAGAAGAGTTGTCTTCACTATATGTGCAATCACATTTCCTGGCAAGAAACCACTTTTAGTTATGAGACCAAAATTATAAAGTGCAATAGAATTTCAAGTTGAGCAACCACTTTTTGCTGCAAAATGAAAAATCACAGAGTGCAATCACATTGTATTCTGAGACACTGATTTTCTGCCACAAAACAAAAAATTATGGAGGGGAATCAAATTTCATATTGTGCAACCAAATTAAGTCATGCAATGCAATATTTTATTTGCAGTGCAATTTCATATTGAAGTATTAATTTGAGCTGTGAACAAAATATGATTATCCACACTGACAATTTAATGTGAAACCAATTATAGTTATATTATAATAATTAAATAGTTATTCTATAATTATAGTATCTCTGATACTGTATATGTCCTTTAATGTAATATTTGGAAAATAATGGTTATGTCCCCTCTAATCAGGCCTATTATTATACATCTATGAAGGAATATTTCCTAGCCTTAAGGCCTTATCTTTATATACCCTTTTCAAAAATCAATTACTAGTTTTTGTATATTTTATTTTTTGTACTCCATAACAGCATTTTGAATCTGAAGTCCAACTCAGGTCATGAGTATCAAACTCTTATGGTTTATTCCAAAAGATACAGATGTGCAAACAGTTCAGTTTGTATGGCAAACATCATGGTAGGCTCCTGACATTTTGCTCAGATGAACGGTTTTACTTTTGAAAAGCTCATTTAAAAGAGACATCAGGGACCTACCATGCTGCTTACTGTACAAGCTGAGCTGTTTGCACATCTGTGTCATTTGGAATGAACCACCAACTTTAGATACTCAAGACCTGAGTTTGACTTTTGTTTTCATATCCAGTGGTGAGTGCTGTGCATTATTTTGTTTCATTGGACTTTTGTTCATGTGCACGTAGCATCGAGAGTCTTGAGAGATCTTGTCTGCCTCTCAGCATTTTGAATTTGGAGTTTTATTTCTGTTACATTATAAGCATGTTACTTTATAAAGGTGGACTTTGCCAAAAGAAGGATCTGGTATCCAAGTGTCTGGAGCAGCTGCATCATGAGCTGGTAATGCAGAGCATATGTGTCAACCACTGAAGAATGTGTATAAAACAGCAGCTGAAGTCTGCATGCCTGTAAGTAATAATGGAAAAGGGCCAATAATTGGGCACTCAGCTCAACAAGACCTATATTTGCCTCCAGTCCAGGAATGAATACAAAGCAGTACTGAGGGACTGCAAGGCAAAAACTAAGAAAGCCAGGTAAACCAACTCCATGGGAGAAGATAAAGCAGGCACCATCTGGGAGGCGTTCAAAACATTCCTACGTGGCTGCATCATGCCACACACTGCCTCCCAAAACAAGAAATGGAGAGAAGAGATGTGCAAACTGCAGCAGGAACTCTCCACCTTGGAAGAGCAATTTAAGGGTACATCCTATCCCTGCAGTAACTTAATCTCCATGATCACTGGCCTAAAATACAGAAAAAAACATTGTACTGCAGTGCAAGGCTGAATGGCAACTTATGCGGCTGAAACACAAGTTCTGGGAATCAGGCGACAAAGGCTGTAGGCTGCTTGCATTCCACTTGAGAAAACAAAAGGCCAGCTCCCAGATCCATGCCCTATGTCCATAATCAGGGAAAATGGTTATGAAACTTCTGGAGGTCAACAAAACTATAAGGCAATTTTATCAAGAATTTTACTCCTTCATGACCCCAAATGCGGTTCCCAGCCCCCCCCCAAACATGGTAGCCTTCCTTAACTCCATCTCCTTTCCCACATAAGCCCTGAGGAGGTACAGAAATTGGAGAAACCACATTATCTCCCAGAACTCAGGAAAGTGCTTAGGCAACTGTCAAAGGAGAAAGCTCCAGGAGCTGATGGCATGACAGAAGAACTGTATCAGACTCTCTTGAAAGAGGTCCCCCCCATTGGCTGCACTGCAATGTCCAAAGCACCCTCCCTGTGTCTCTCAAAGTGGCTATCATTACACTGATACCTAAACAACCATCTGACCCACTGGACTGTTACAAACTTCCAGCCTATTTCCCTGATCATGGTGGACTCAAGATCATGGTGAAGGTACTAGCCAACAGACTTGAGTTGGTTCTCCCATCCCTGTTACATCCCTCCCAAGCCAGCTTCAGTAAGGGTAGGACTGGGGCAGACAACATTTGAACCAACCTAAAATGGCTAGCCCTGCACTCCACTACTCTGATGGCCACTATGGCAGTCAATTTCAGAAAAGCCTTTGACTCGGTGGAGTGGGGCTACATCCACTATACACTTGAGACCTATGGCTTCGGCCCCACTTCTGAAAATGGATACCTACCCTCTACAGTTCCCTAGCAGCCATAATTCTCACCAACTGTAATCTCTCCTCTCCCTTTGTATGGCAGAGAAGCACCCATCAGGGCTGCCTGCTTTCACCACTATTGTTTCTCTTGGCACTGGACCCGCCGGTTAGGATGCTCTTGTTGACACAGGAGATGCAGGGTATGGAAGTGCATTGGAAAGAATATTTGGTAAACTCATATGCTGATGATCTCCTGTTAACAGTATCCAATTCAGCTAAATCTCTTACCCCTGTACTCAGAATACTCCAAGACTTTGCACAATTCTCGGGCCTCACGGAGAACCAGAAAGAGACTATCTTATCCCCACTTAATCTTGCCTGCACAAAGGTATGACTGCAAAGTATCCTGCTGGTTTGGGCTCCACAAGGATTTTCTTGCCTAGGTATAACTATACCCGCACACTGGAGGAACCTTGCAGAAGCTTATTATGATCCTCTTGTCAGTAACCTGAAAGCGGAGATCCAACAGTGGCTCAAACTAAAACTTTCTGTAAAAGGTAAAGTACAATTGCTGCAGATGTTTATTCTCCCTAAAGTGGTCTATCTATTCCATATCTAACCAGTCAAGCTACCTTCAAACTTGCTGCAGACACTGGACAGACAAGTGTCTAGTTTTTTATGGGAGGGGAACCTCCTTGGTTTAATAAAGACAGGTTAAGAGCACACTGGACAAGCAGATAACTGAGCCCCCAATTTTTCAGGGCTACTACTAGGCTTACAAAGCAGCTCAAGCCACTAGGAGGCTCATCCCCTTATCATCCATCTCACCATCATGGGTTTCCCTGGAAATGGAATAGCAGGTATCAATTGGTTGGGGACATTTCTGTATCTGATAAACCACCCCAAGGAGGCAACATCCCCAATCCTATTGAAGACATGAAAAGCATGGAGCTCCTGTATGGTTTGGACACCCACCCGTAGGACTGCCTGGGCACCACCATTCAGATACATTCCAATTTGGGGCAATCCCCTCTTCCAGATAGGTGGAGAAACTATTATATGGCACTCCTGGCAAAGTAGGGGAGTCTAAATTCTTGTAAATATCTCCTGTTACTGGGCACAGAGGTACTGCTGTCATTCTAACAACTTCAGGAGGGATATCACCATACTAAGAATGAATTCTGGAGATACCTTCAGATCCGGGATGCTATCTGGATGTTCAAGCCAAACAGCATTATGACACTGGAATAGCAGTGGCTGTAAATGTTGCACAAGCCCAGGATGACCAAGGGAATGGCTAGCAGGCTCTATCATCTACTCCATGATGCACAGCCAGATAACACAGACAAATGCAGGTCTAGATGGGAGCAAGAATTACAGGTTGACATCTCCCAGGACACATGGTCCTGATATATTTGAAATGCCCACTTAGCATATAAAGACTCTAGGAGTCAAATGATGTAGCTGAAAATACTCCTACTTTAGTACTGCACACCAGCAGGCCTACAATCTATGGGTATCTTGAACCACTCTAAGTGTTGGAGGTGTCAAAACCAACAGGTCAACCTGATACACCTACTCTGTCAATGTCCTTCACTGTTGACTTACTTGTCTGCTGTGCTGGAGGACTGCTCTAATGTGGTAGGTGGTGCAATTCATCTCTTCCCTTCAACTATGTTGCTTGGCAACACCTCACATCTAGGTTTGCTTCCTGGCCCTATGAAGAAGTGAGTGATGGCAGTGCTTCTTGAGGCCAAGAGAGTCATCTTAATGAAGTGGAGACAGCCCCTTACTCCATCTCTTCTTACATGGCACATGGCAGTGGCCAGGCTAGCCTTTTTCTAATGACTCTCCGATGCCATCTCTAACAAATGCATAAATATGTCATGAAATGGGGAGCCTATCTGCACTCACATCTCTGCTCAGCCCCTTCCCCACCACCTGGCAATCCACCTCTTCGAGTGTGTTAACACCTGATAATCACCACTTCACTCTCCCCCCTTTATATGAGTAATCTAGTGCTCTCTGCTTTAGATGATTTATGGAGGGGTTAATCTGTGCAGGATGTGAATGTTACCACTATATTCTTTATTATTACTGTTATGCCGAATGTCTTGCATGTTTTTATTGCATTACAAGTTTATAAGTTCTAAACATTTAAAATTACACTGTTTTGAAGTCTTCTATTTTAATGAGGAGTAGTTTCAGATGCTCAGAATTACAGCAGTGGCAAACGGTAGTATAGCGAAGTTTTAACAATCCTTTTTGAAGCTTGTCCTGATTAATAGTCTGTTTCTTTATTCTTATCGGAATGTTTGTACACTGCAACAATTCTCAATAAACTCTTCCATGATAAAAACCCTACATACATCACACTCACAATAGTAGCCAAGTAAGTTTCACAAGACAGACGACATACACCACAGGGTCATAGCTCACAGCTAAGGTAATAATTGGTATGGCCACTTGAGGAAATCTATAGGAATTCTGCCAAAGCAGGTGTTGTGGCTGGAGGACTGCATAGTGGTAAATGTGGCCCCGTCTTAAAAATGGGGGCAGGATCAGAAATTGGCAACTACAGGCTGTTTAGCCTGATATCAGTTCTCTGTATGGTCCTGGAAGTTATTATAACAATGGTGCACTTGGTTGAAGCCAAGACCCTTGCCCTGTGACATCATGACTTTATGAGAGACGTATCATTCCAAACAAACCTAATTCTTTTCCTTGAAGGGGTGACCAGGAAGCTGAACAATGGCAGTGCCATAGATATAATCTATCTGGACATCAGCAAGTCCTTTGACAGTTTAGTGCATGATAAGCTTCTGGGCAAATACACATTAAGCATACACAAGGTGAATGCTAACTAAATGTAAAATAGGAAACAGATGGTTGTAGTTAGGGAGGGTGAAGTTGTGGATATTCACTTTACAAAGTACTAAGTAAATGTTGCCTTACTTTTCTCTGTCGGTAGTTGCACTTTGCATTGTTTTTGCTCAGTGAAGTGTAATAAAAATATCACTACAGACAGTTGTTGCTGTGCAGCATAGGCACTTCAACACTAAAACTATGCAAGGTGGTTTGTTTGCTTTTCTTAAAAAATGTCCAAATGGGCTAAAACAAACACCAGCACCCACTGAGTGGAAGGAGGTGGGAGCAAGAGGGTGGGTATTAGGGTTGAGGGTCTCCCACTATGTTATTTCTAGTATGGGGTCACAGAAAGAGCAATACCTACTTCATTTATTACTCTAGCTTCCTTGTGACTGGTGACTGGTAGGGTTGGTGTGGCACTTTTGGTTTTTGGTTCATTGACTGAATCTGCAGCACAAAAAGGCCATATCCTGCTGAACTAGACTAGAATATATTTATTGCTGACTTCAAATCTTAGATCCCCAGTAGTCTGCATTACCTCATTTTGTTAATTACTACCTTTCTCCATGGCACCATTGATTTCTACATTGTATGTCATAAATCATGCCCGACTAGAGCTGGATAGTTGTTGTGAATCCTGTTTTTGCAGAACTTTCACAACATTTTGTAAATTTCACAATTTCTGAACTTTTGCCTTTGGGGGGATGGGACTCTTCCAGATGTGTTTGGGAATTTTTGCCCTGTTCTGATGAATTTTTAGGCTGAACTGCTGAATAAGAGGCATGAACTGGGGAATGACAGTTTTGAGGAATTTTATTTTGCAGTTTAATGGATCATTCCGTAATACTTGTAATCATTCCTCAGTTCAGTGATGATTTCTGCAGAATTTCTTTATGTATTATAATTCATATTCACATTTTATGCATTCATTCTGCAGTTCAGTGACTCACTGAACTCTTGAACAAATGTATGAATTGTGGATTAATGTATTAAATTGCAGAAAAAAAGTTCTGCAGAACTGACCACTGTGATTGATCAGTTCTGCAGATATTTTTTGTGCCTGCTTAATACAATAATCCACAATTCATACATTTATTCCATTGTTCTGTGTTTGAATTTCTGTGAAAGCTGCCAAAGTGCATTCTGAAATTTCACAAAAGGAAAATTTCAATTTTCACCAAAATTCTGCCAGAGGAAGTTTCATTTCGTAATGCCCGATTCCTGACAAATAAAGCACATATTAACATATAAAACAAATTAAAACATATTATATTTAGTACCTACATATTGGGTCAGTATGCACAGTGTCACTGATGATAACATTGCTCCTCCCCTCCCTTCCAGTTGCTTGGACTGAGATGATCAGGTTAGGGTTGAGGTGTCTTCTTCAGAAAGCTATAGTAACAGTGGCAGCAGGCAGCATTTTGCTTTTTCAGCAAAAGCAATGTCTAAGGGAATGGGGGAAGGCAGAAAATGACAGGAGTGGGATGAGATGTCTTTCAGAACAGCACACCAAGTAGGAAATTACAGTAGAACACAACTCAATTACTTGCTGGAGTATCACGGATGAGTATATTTATTAAAAATCACCTCTAAACCTGCATATAAAACCAACATTTCCCCAATAATGGCTTCCATAGGATGGCAAGTTATGAAAAAATAGTTATATATGCAAACTAAATTTTTTATACATCCATGTTGTTAACAAAACACAGGTGATACAACTGTATATAACCACATATAGCAACTATTCAAAACTAAACATACCTGGACCTGCACAATTATACTCTCCTGACCATCTCAGATTCATGCAGTAAGTGGCGTTTACAAAGAAATGTAACATGTAAGCCATAAAACATAACCTTGAGTATTAAAGATATTTTATATATTGGATATCATATATACTGTAATTCAAATATCATGCAATCGAAGTAAGAGAACAAACCAGTGTCTGGGAGCAGGGATCAGTCCTGAGACCTGTTCTCTTCAATATGGTCATCAATGACATTGCAGATATCATCCAGGGTAGGTTGTGTCTCTTCACTGGCTCTGTGGGAGGCTGGACAGTGATGAGGAAGTCAAGGAGATTCAGAGTAACCTACATAGACTGGAAATGTGGTTTAAGATTTGATCATTGAAATTCAACACCAAAAAGTGCAAAGGTGACGCACCTAGGGAGCAAGAACCCCAAGACGGAGTACTGGATGGGTGGAGTTAAGATGAGCACTATGACAGAGGAAAGGGACCTAGATGTCATAATTAGGGACACCCTCAAATAACAAAGACAATGCAAAATAGGCCTTTATTAAGACAAACAGGGTGTTAGGATGTATTGGGAGGGGTATAGACAGTGGAAGTAAAGAGGTAATATTGCCTCTGTATGTATACAGTAGTAGCCACAGGCATTGCCAGTTTTTCCCCAAAATTTCTGTGATATTTCTAGAGAAATCTCCTGCTTTCTGCATTTCCACAGTAGGGGTAGCTGAGAGAAACTCTTTATAAATTTCATGAAATATCTCGAAATACCTGGCAATGTCTGTGGCTACTACTGTAGCTCAATGGTGAGGCACAACTGGAGACATGCTCACAGTCTTGGAGTCCTCACCTCAGGAAGGCTAACGATTGGCTAGAAACAGTGCAATAAAGGGTGACCCAGATGATACCAGGGAAGCAGGCCAGATCCTATTAAGAACAACTCAAGGCACTAAACATGTACTTGCCTGACACCAGAGGGCAGAGGGGTGGTATGACAGATAGAGACCTTCAAATTCCTGAAATAAATAAATAAGGTGAAATGTGAGGCTTATTTAGCATAAGTACAAACTCAAGGTCACAGGGGCATGAGTGGAAACTGATAAGAGGAAGATTAAAGGATATGAGGAAGTATTGTTTTACAGAGAAGGTGATGGAGCCTTGGAACAGTCTGCCAGCTGAGGCAGTAAGAGCCAAAACCATAAATGGTTTCAAGCATGACTGGTACAGAGTGAGGCAATGGTGGCTACTCAGGGTAATAGTAGCAGGGAAAAGATTAGGGTAGAGGATAGTGATAGCTAGTACCCTGGGTAACATTTAGGTCCAAGGGATTGATGGGGAACCAGAGGCAGACTGGCTGAACCTTTGGTCTTTTTTCTGCTGGTGTTGTCTATGATTGTATGTTTGTTTCTAACTGCACAAGCACCATTCAGAATACACTTCAAAATAACTTTTTCTCTTCTTGATACAGTCTTAGTTTTAAATGCAGGTCTTCAATATGAATGTCAAAACATCCATCAGTTTGGCTCTTTAGAAAAATAACCAAGAACTTGTTCTTAAGGCCACAAATATTACATTAAGTATTGCGATTAAATTGGTGTAATATTTATGAAGCATATGTAAAGTAAAAAAGGGCTTCCATTAAACATGTGCAGGGGAAATATGAATTCATCCCGTTAAAATGAATCCACTGAAACCATACACACATACCTACAAAGTGAGGTTGCAACTTCTACAGTAGGTTTGTTTTGTATTCATATCCCTCAGTTCTTGTCAGGTGTATAAAAAAAAAACACCTTGATTTATGGAAGTAAATCTCTGGTCCGGTTATTGTACATAAAATCCAATTAGCGGTGACCCATTTCCCAGTCATGGAAACATAGAAATATAGAAATAGATGACAGATAAGGACCACTAGTCCATCCAGTCTGCCCATTTTCCCTGCCTACTGTAAAAGCTGAAGACCTTATTTGATCTCTGGCTTTACCTCCTTGTTCCTATTACTAGGGCTTCCCTATGCCTATCCCATGCATGCTTGAATTCCCCCACTGTGTTTGCCCACACCACCTCTGCTGGGAGTCTATTCCATGCATCCACCACCCTTTCTATGAAGAAATACTTCCTCAAGGTACCCCCTAGAATACTCATTTCCAACTTCATGTCATGCCTCCTCATCCCTAGATATCTCCTTTTCAGAAAGATGCTACCCTCCGGTACCCTATTTATTCCTTTTAGATACTTATAGGTTTTTCTCATATCTCCTCTCTCTCCTCTCCTCTCCTCTCCTCTCCTCTCCTCTCCTCTCCTCTCCTCTCCTCCAGTGTATGCATATTGAGGTCTCCCAGTTTCTCCTCATATGACTTTTGGTGCAGGCCCTGAACCATCTTTGTTGCCCTTCTTTGAACCGCCTCCACCCTGTCTCTGTCCTTACAGAGATGCAGCCTCCAGAACTTTATACAGTATTCCAAATGAGGCCAAACCAATGATCTGCACAGTGGTCTCACCACCTCCTTCCTTCTGCTGGTGATACCTCTCCCTATGCACCTCAGCATACCACTCCCGCTCACCATAGCCTTGGCATGTTGTTTGGCTACCTTTATGTCTTCGGATTTGATTTCCTCCAAATCCCTTTTCTGTTTGGTGACCATCAGTTTCTTAAACTCCCCCCCATCATGTAATCCTCCCCTGGGTTCTTGCAAAACAAATGCATGATTTTGCACTTTTTCAAATTGAATCTCAGCTGCCACACTCTAGACCATTCCTCTAGTTTACCTAGGTCCTACCTCATTTTAGTCCTTACTTTACTCTATCTTGTTTAAGCATGTGGCTCTCATGATACCTCCATTTAAGAGCACTGACTGCTTTTGAGTGCAGCTTCTTAGCTGAAGAGGTGTTATACAGTATGACAGATAGTGCTACAGTACAGGATGTGCACAGACAGTGGTACCTGGGATTCTTGCTTGATCTTTAAGATTGGCATCTTTTCTGTCATGGTAGGATGTTGCTTATTCTCTTTTGACCTAGTTTCATAATGCAGAAGAGCACCACCCCTATGTCCAGAGATTCATAAGAAGATAAGAATATAGGAAAATTATAGACAAGAGGAGGTTCTGCACCTATCAAAGCTTGTCTGCTGTTTAATTAAAAACAGACAAAACCAGTTATTTCCCTGCCTTGTAAATACTGATCCCATCTTTGCTTGAAGATATGTAGAGTTACACTCTCCCACAACATCTAATGAGAGACTATCCCATACATCCACAACCCTCTGGGAGAACCAACTCCTTCTTCTCTCAGTTTTAACATTTTTACCCACCAACTAAAATGTATGCCCCCTTTTATTTTCTAAATGGGTCCAACTCCAGATGTAAACAATTTCTCAAATCTGGATCAGCTAATGACCTATAAACTGTTATTATATCCCCTCTCAATCTTCTCATCTCAAGTAAATATGTGCGGAAAAAAACAATTCTGCTGATGGAATGTCTGTGAAAGTCAGACTTTCGCTTCCGCGAACATTTGAAAAGCAAAAGTGCAACTTTCACAGAATGTTTCATCTGACAGCACCCTACATAAAAATATTTCTTTCCCTGAATTCCTGGTGTCTAGTGCACCCCACCCCCCCCAATGGTTTCTGATTGTAACCTATCAAGCAAGTTTCCCTGGTGTCCAGTGTCCCCCCCTCACCCCCTCGCCCTACCTGAAATAAAAATAAAATTCCCCTTTGGATAGCTGCCCCTCCCCAACTGATCACTAGCCCCATAAATAAAATATTCTTCCCTCGTGGCTAGTTGTCCCCCCCACCTGATCACTCACCCCATAAATAAAAAATACTTCTCTGGTTGCCCACTCAGGTTCTGGATCAGAAGAGTGGGGTGGTGGGACACTACCTGCCAGGGAGAGGGGCCAGGGTGTGCACTTGACCACCATTGACTGGGAATAATTCTGTCTACTGGGGGACTGGGGATGTGGGGGTTCACTAGACCATCAGGGAAATGTTTATTCATATAAAGACTATAGAGGGGGTTCAGGATGGGGGGGTTACACTGGAGTCTGCACACTGGGGCATATCGATGTCCATGTTGGGCTGGTGATCAGGTGGGTGGCGGGACCGGTAGTCACCAGGAAAGTATATTTTATTTATAGGACGAATGGTTGGGTGGGGGGAGAGACCAGTAGCCACCAGGGAAGTATATTTTCTTTATGGGGTAAGAGATTGGGTGGGGGAGGGACAGTTAGCCACCAGGGAATATTATATTTTTATTTTGGGAAGGGCTTCAGGTGTGGGGCACACTGTACACCAGGTAAAGTTTTGTTTTTATTTTCTTCCATCTAAATCTGAGCAGAACTGCGTGAAATTTCACCCAAAGCATTCAGAAGATTTTCCACACCCCACAGGCAGAAGTTTGAAAACTTCGGTGAAAGTTTTAAAATTTTGCGGAAGTTCCACTAAGGTCAAAATCACAACTTTCGCCCACCACTAATCTCAAATTTATATAGTCTTACAGTTTCTATCTTTTCTTTATAGTTTGAACCTTCTAATCCCACAACCATCTTGTTGATTTCCTCTGGACCTGTTCCGATCTGTTTATATCACTTCTATCTTGCAGTTCCCTAAACTGCTAACAATACTGCAGGTGCAGACGTATCAAACACCTATAAGTAGGCAGGATCATGTGTCATATGGTATATTTTGTTTTTGGATTATTGTAACCAAAATGTATTACTGCACATTTTTCAGGATTGAATTTCATCCTGTTTAAAAGTGATCACCTGTGTAGCTCATTTATTTTGTTCTGTAGGCTATCCACATTTTCATGAGTATCCACTACATGTCCGGTTTTTGCATAATCCACAAATGTTGTCATCCACCCACCCTGTGACACCTGCATGCTTCAAATGAATGTGTCGAAAAGCACTGGCCCTAGGACTGACCCTTGAGGCACTACACTAGTCACTTCCACCTCACTTGATTCATATCAATGTATCCTGACAACCTGTCTCCTATCATTAAGCTAAAATCTAATCCAATTTATTATTTTAGAATTGAGATTAATTTTAATTAGACACCTGACTAGTTCCATGTGTGGTACAGTATCAAATGGCTTACTATAGTCCAAATAAATAACATCCCCTAGTTTTCCAATATCAAGAGCAAAGCTAACCTTTGAATAGAAATTCATTATGTTTGCCAGTCATGATCGACACCGCCTAAATCCATGTTGCATATCATCCTATAAGTTTTTATCTGTTCTAAAATTATTTATCTTTTACAAGTGTCTCTAGCAGCTTTCCCACCACTGATGTCAAACTCACAGGGTCTGTAATTTTCTGCCAGTGCTCTGCTTCCCTTATTATATAATGGTACAACAATCACTTTCTTCATAGGTATTTTCTCGTGATTCAGGCTTGATTTAAATATCAGGGTTAATGATCCAGTGAGTTCCTGCCCCAGTTCTTTAAGTACCCTAAGATGTATGCAATCTGGACTGGTGATTTATTTACCCTTAGGTTATTCAAAAGCTTCGTGACTTCATGTTTTCACCCTAACAGATTCATTCCCCTGTATTAATTCTATCTCATTTATCTTAGATGCTTAAAAAACAGAATTATTCAGGATATTGGCCATCTAACCTTCCTTATCTGTTATTTTTTCTTCGTCCTTCAGTGGACCCACTGTCCTTGCATCTCCCTTTTTTTGATCTTACATAGGACCCAAAAGTCTTCTTATTTTCTTTTGATTTTGTAGCTATGTCAAGTTCTTTTTGTTTCTTTGCCCTCTTATTATTAGTTTTGTAACTCCTAGCTGCATTCCAGTACTCCAACCATAAAACAGGGTACCCCGTAGATTTTTATTTTCTAAATAATTTCCTTTCCCTTTTGATTTTCCTGAGTAAATTCTTGTTTAACCATACCAGTATTTACCCCTCTTTATTATATTTAACTCTCTCAGGCACAAATTTATCCTCCAATTAACTATTTTTTTCCACTAGTATATTCCACATCCAGTCTGTATCAGTGTCAGCTAGCTCCCTTCTCCAGTTCCATCTGTTAAATTCCTTCTCATAGCTTTAAAGTTTGCTCTCCCAAAGCAACATCATTTGATCTTTTCTCAGACCTTCTTGACCTCCATATCCACACTAAATGAGATCATCTAATGATCAGTTAGGCAATTTTGTATTGCTTCCCCTAGGTTGCTTAAAACAGTGTCCAGGATATAGGAACCCCTATCTGTCTCAATTACATATTACTTAAAGTTTAGATCAATTACCTTTTTGACTAACAACCTATCCTGTCTAGTCCCAACTTCCACTGTTCTCCAATCTATTCTCGTTAGGTTGAAATCCCCCATTAAAGTGATTTTATGTTTGTCATTAACTTACTGTATTTCATTGATTAATATTTCAACCATACTCTCTAACTAGTTTGGTGGTCTATATCAGATCCCTAATATTATGTAGTTACTACAATTATTACCAATTTTATCTCAAATAGTTTCATTTACTGATTCCTTAGGCAATAATGTTCCCTCAACTCAAAATGTTTTAGAATGTGTCAGAGGACAGAGGATGGAAGGCATAAAGAAGCAGACACTCTCCCCCTGCAGCACAAGAAGCTCCCTTTCCAGTTGAGCTTGGACTCAGCTTGTTTCTCCTACAACTCTGATTGGCAAGAGTCGATCAGTGGAAAGACCACACCTCCAGGAGCCTGGCAAACTAATCAAGGGCTTTGCCTCTCAGTCCATTGTTTTGCAAGGGGATTTAAACTCTCACTGGCAGTGTCAGTCCCCAACAGCTCACCAAGAAGTATGACATAATACAGGATGGAGGGGTAACACAAAGAAACAGACACCACCCCTCTGCAACACAACTGTATTCACAGAGGTGTGTGGTCTGTTGACACACCTATTTCTGTTGCACTAGACCTTAGTTTGGGCTTTTGCCTCTTAAAACAAATTTTTATTGTGTTGTTGAGTGACGGTATATTTAATTCAGTTAGCCCTGTTTTCACTGAGGGACCAGGTGGGATGAATTCCACTCAGAGAGAGAGTGGGCTGTGCTACCTTATGCCCTAAATCTCTCATTGTTTTTAGTCAAAAGGACTAGTTTGTAGTAGCAGAGCCTGATCCTTGGTTTTGTGTGGATCTGTGATTACTTTAAAGGACCAAATTAGATATATTATTTTCAGGCATCTGTGTGTGAGTGGATAACCCTGGGAATTGCTCTTCCGGGTCATCACTCGCTACATAAGGGATGTCTGCTGTGAGCAGGGTGAGCTGAGCAGGGCAAGCATGTGTCTGCACATGTTTAGTGTATTCAGCATACTGGCATTGGTGGTGTTGCACCAAATTATGCTAAGACTTCCTCTAGCACAGGAATATTTAGAAATACGGCCCGTTGTGTATTTGTAAGATAATCATATTATATCAGTGTCCTGATAATAAGCATATCTCTGTGTTATTTGTGTCCCCAATATGGCCTTCAAAATTACTACTATTGATGGAAAAGAAGGGGTACAATGCAATACATGTTTAATGTATGTTATAGGGAGTGCACTGGAATCCCTATTTATGTTTACCTGCATTAAATGCAGACAAAATAAAGAAATATTGCATGACATTTTTTAATACTCGTATGCTGGAGTTGGAATCAAGTCAAAAGGACATGGATCGATACCTTAAATTAGTTCACACCAGCAATCAGAATATTCCCAGTAGTAAAGATAGCTTAGTATCTGAACCTATATTTCCTATTGAAAATGGCCACTTGTTTCATCCTGCTAGTCACACTACTCCCACTAACCTTCCACTGGATGGTCCCTCAACCTCAGATATAGGCAACAAATAGCAGATGAGGAAAGAGGACCATAATGTAGGATCTGATGATTGATGGTACGAGATCCAAAATAGGTGACCATTAAAAAAGGGCAGAAAAGCAAATGTTTTTACATTAAGCATGGAAAATAGATATGAACCCTTATTGAATTTAGTGGATGAAGCCTCTAGTTGTCCCATTTCCTCCCTGTCTGATGTTATTAAAAGCTTAGACCAGAATAATTTTTCTAGTTTTTCAACTAAACATATGCCTCCGGCACCTACAGTTAGTTCCCCTTGCATGATGGGGGACCTCATCGATTTAATGGACACCACTCCTGCTTCAACTAATTTTATTGCTCAAAATATAATAATGAACAAGAAAAACATAAGGTAAACCTTCATTATCAGAGATTCTATTATAAAACATCTTGATAGAGCCATTTGTAATCTGGACATGCTTCCTACTATTTTCTCTGGTAGGTGGGAAAATCCAGTAGTAATTATTCATGCAGGGGCCAACAACATTGGTAAAGAAGATTTGCTTAGTGTTAAACAGCACACAGTAGCCCTAACTAACATCCTACCCAAAATGGGGTGCAATATTACAATGTCTGAAATGCTCCCAATATCCAGAGCTGCCCCATCATTAAATATAAAAATCAAACAATATAATGAATGGCTGAGGAAGTGTTGCCTGTATCAAAGCTTTCATGCATCACTCACTGGGAAGAATTGTCTGGTCATTTTGAATTATTCTATGGAGATGGTCTGCATCTTAACAGATGAGGAACAGCTCTTCTGGGGAAACATTTTACAAAACATATAAACTTACGTTTAAACTAGAGTCTCAGGGGGAGAGGTATGGTATTCCAGCCTCTCTTAATGAGAACCTAGGTAATACAGTGACCACCCAGATAGTGCTCAACATACAACATTTCTTTATTTTAACTCCTGAGGTTTAAAAAAAAGATAGATGAGCTTAAACTATGTGTCCTGGAGGATAAAGTAAATGTTATTCCAATTACTGAAACATGGGGTGACAAAAAATCAGTCTGGGACTGTATAATACCAGGTTTTAAACAATATTTTTTGAACAGGTCTAATAGAGTAGGTGGTATTGTTGCCTTATTAGTAAATAATGTACTTAATTCAGTTGAAATCTCAGAGAAAATTAAAATCCCTCATTCAAACATTGAATCTGTGTGGGTTAAAATATTACCTCCAAGTCCAGATATAACTCTTACAGAGGGTATTATTATAGAATGTGAGAACTCTTGCTAACTTGGCTCCATGATATGTATGGGTGATTTCAACTTAGGTGACATATATTGGCAATGCACTTACAAGTGCAGGCAAACAACTTTTAGCCTGCTCCCAACAACTTAACCTCCAACAATGTATTTCACTACCCACCAGAAGGAATAATATCTTAGATCTTGTGTTCCACAGTAATCATCTCAACATACACAATGTTAATATCTTACCCCAATCTGCAATAGTGACCACAGTTCAATTAATTTTTCCTTTAATCATTATGGTTTCCACAAATAAATAAAACTAAAATTTATCGGTACAATAAAGCAGATTTACAAAGTATTGTAGCTGCACTTAGGGGTATCAATTGGGATAACACTATGTCCCCATTGGATGCTGAAGGTAGTTGAAATTTTTTTAAGCAGACGGTACTACTGTTAAGAGATAAATACTGTGTATCCCTTTTACTTTTAAACAAGGCCAAAGGAAGTATAAGCCCCTGGTTCAATGCCCTCCCCCTCCTCGATCTCCTCACTCACTAAAATAGGTCCTTTTAAGGCAGCTCTCAAGAGCCTCATTTTCTCCACCCGCAGCTGAGAATGTGCTCCATAAGTGGAATCCTAGCCCATAGGTGCCCCGCTCCCTCCCCGGCCCCTTTGCTAGACTCTTGATAACAATTGCCTTATCTCAGGCTGCAATTCTGAATTGACTGTATTTGTCCTTGGATCCTAGGTCTTAATAAATGGCCATCTATCTAACTTCGGGGCTGTTACTAGTGGAGTCCCTCAGGGGTCTGTCAAGGGCCTCTGCCTTTTCCAAATATTCATAGCGGACCTTACTAAAAGTTGTTTGTCAGCTTCTATTAAATATGCTGATGATGTTAAACTCGGTGGGCCATGTGATAGTGAAGATAGTATTTCCATAATTCATCAAGATTTACATTGTATATCAGATTGGGTTGACATTTGGGGTATGCGACTTAACTCTTCAAAATGTAAGGTAATGCATGTTGGTTTCAACAACCCCTCAGCCATTTATTTATTAAATGGGACTCCTCTGGCAAGCACTACTAATGAAAAGGACCTAGGTGTTTACATAACAAATGATGTAGAGTATAAAAAACAGATTAACGAGGCTATTAATAATACAAATCGAATAGTATAGTTTATCAAAAGAAACATTAAATCCAGAAATCCTGGAATTATGCTACGATTATACAGAGCCTATGCTAGGCCCCATTTAGAATATTCATATCAACTCTGGAGTCCATATAAAAAAGGGGAGATAGCTTCGCTGGAAAAAATCCAGAGAAAATTTACTAAGAATATAAATGTTCTTTTTAATGTCCCATATGATAAACGTTTAGAAAACTTGAACCTCATGCGATTATAGCTTAGACGTCTTTGGGGTGAGTTAATCTATATATTTGACATTGTAAATGACCCACACCTGCTTACCCAAATGGGATTCGTGTTTAAAAATAACATTCATAACACCAGAGTTCATCTGTTGTAGATTAGTAGGGCTAAATTTAAATCATGTATCAGGGAAGGTTTTTTTTTTTTACTCAAAGGATTATAAATCCTTGGAATAATCTACCTTTAGAAATTTTCATTAGCGAAAACAAATTAACATTTAAAAATTGCGTTGATAAATTTATCATTAACAAAGCCAATTTGAGGTATCATATTTGATTCTGGTGCTGTTATGTGCCTCACAGTCCCCTCACACCTAATCACCCTAATATGAACCTTTTTATGTAAGAAGATCTGTTTCCAGTGGAGCTTGGAATCGGCTTGAAGTTCCTACAGGCCTGATTGGTGGGAGCCAATCAGCTGAAAGACAGCACCTCCAGCAGCCCAGCAGAACAATCAGAGGCTCTGCCTCTTGGTCCATTGGTTTGCCAGGGGATTTAAACTCATGCTGGCGGTGTCGGCCCCCAGCAGCTTGCCAAGGAGTACAGCATGAAACAGGATGGAGGGGTATCACAAAGAAGCAGACACCCTATCCCTGCAGCACAAGAAGCTTCTTTTCTAGCTGAGATTGGATTCAACTTGAAGTTCCTATGGGGCTGCTTGGTGGAGCCAATCAGCGGAGAGACCATGCCTCAAGCCCCACATAGCCAATCAGAGGCAAAGGACCAGGTGGGATCAGGAAGCTACCAGATGCTTTAAAAGGACTAGACCTCCTAGAGGCCCCATTTGCTGGCTCCCACAGGAAAGACCAATGTGATAAGGATTTCAGAGTCTGCCCATCGGAGTCAACTGAACTAGGCAGCTGACAGCCGGGGACTCTGCACCTCAACAAGCTGGTTGGGTAGCAGCAACAAAGGAGGAAAACAGGAGGAAGCTGGACATCAGGACAGTGTACCCTACACCAGAAGTAAGCTTCTTACTTAAACTTGTGTTACTGCACACTCATCAAGGGAGCAATGAGGGTCAGGACACGCAATACAAAGGGTAAATATAGGAGTAAGAAAAGAAGGAAAAAAACATAAGACGGTAGTGGCATATTAGGGTCTAGAAACAGTGTGGGTAAGGGTGAAACACCGTATCTAATCTAGGAGTAATTAAGGGTTTAAAGTGAACAAATCAAAGATAAGCAGGATAGAAGTGGATTATGGTCAAGGAATAGTTGGGCAAGGGGTTAAAAGGAACAAAACAAGGCAAAACAGTAGAACAGGGAAGGGAGGACACAGTTATGCTAGGAGTGGTGCAGTGCAATGCAGTGGCAATGGGGCAGCAGTCTTCAGGGAGTCTTTCTGGAGACTGCATTGCTGCCCAATCTGCATGCACCTCTCTCTTCCAAGGGAGGAGTTTGCCAGACTCAAGGCTGACATTGCTTGGGTTCAGAGGTCCTACTTCCCCACCCAGGGACCAGCTGGTCTGCCACTGCTACTTCAAAGGATTCCCAGAAGGAGCAGTGGCTGAACAATACTTGGCTCATGGAGGGATAGGTGGTGGAGCAAAGGTACTGTAAATCTCCCATCCAGTACCACTACAAAACACCTATGCCACACTGGCTGAGAGGTAATGTCCCACAGAGGCACCCAAAGTAGTGACCAGGGTGGATGTGGGGATCCACCACAGTGGAGACCCCGAGGTGGGGGTAACAGAGGACCCTAGAGGAGGAGGAGGAAGCAAATCCTTGTGGGGGACTCCATAGTGAGGGGGATACAATTGGGGACAAGTAAGGATGAAGAGAGAGAGAATAGGTGTCTTCCCAATGCCACAGCTCACAGGGATGGAAAAAGAATCCAAAGAATTGCTGTGACAGCATAAAGGGAGGGAGGGAAAGCTGGACATCATTGTCCATCTGAGGACAAATGACCTGGCTAAGGATGAGCCAGCAATAGTTGAGGAGGAGTTTAGGGATTTGAGGAGGAATCTTAGGCAAGTAGCATGATCTGTGACCTTCTCCGAGGTGCTATCTGTCTACAACACGGGGAGGACAGGATTCTCTGCACCAGGATCTTCAATGCATGGTTGAAGAAATGGTGCAGAGAGGAGAGTTTTGGCTTCATTGTAGACTGGGGTCCCAACTGTAGGGATAAGGGCCTGTACAGGGGCAATGGCCTGCATCCATCCAGGAGGGGGAACTGCGGTCCTCACTGAACAATTAAAATGTTAAATTGGTGAGCACTGAAACACCTGGGGGGTGGATTAAGCCAGGGAGACAAAAAGTAACCCCCCACAGGCTCACAAGGTCAGCAAGAGGAATCCTGGGGGAGTGCAATCCAAAAAGGAACCAAATTCCAAAGGAATTAAAGGAGTAAAAGGAAAGAGAGATAGTAGTAAACAAGCATTTGTCAATGCTGAAAGTTCGCTGTTGGTATTGCTGTTGTACATACCCCCCATATTTTTATGTGTATATTCCTCTGCCTTGCATTTTAAGACATCACTCTCAACATGCATTTCTAATTGTCTACCAGCACTGATTCACTTCATTAGAAAAACAAGCATTTGTCAATGCCGAATGTTTGTTTGCTGGTATTGGCAATGGTAGTGGAGGAATTAGAGAGATGCATAATAGGAATGGCAGTGAAGTATTGAAGTAACGCCAACCCCACCCTGCAGAGACTGACAGGCATTGGGGTGTGCCTTTGGGTCATCGGCCATAACACTCATGACATTCCACCTCACCCCACCCTGCAGATACCAACAGCTGTTGCAGTGTGTCTTGAGGTCTTCAGCCCTTACGCTCACCCCATTCCATAAGGAAAAATGCTGCGAGGGGTGCAGTATAGGAGAATGGGGTGAACATTAGGGCTGAGGACCCCATGACACACCTTGATGCCTGTCATTGGCTGCAGAGTGGGGATGGGGGTGGAATGGGGTCAGCATTATAGCTGATGACCCCAAGTCACACAGCTACGCCTGTCAGTCTGAACAAGGTGGGCGTTATGGTTGGAAACCCTACTGCCCCGGGCATTTGTTGGTATTTTTGCTCCAAATTTTCAACATGAGCCATTTGGGACCCCATCTCATGAACAGTGTCAGTATCATTTCATCACTCAATCCTAAAAGGTGATTTTGCACAGTGAGTGTGCCATTTGGTGCCACAGGTGTGAAAACACATTTCAGGAAGGATGTGAAAAATGACTGCTGCACTGTTCATGAGGAGGTGTGAAGAAATAGTAATGTTGAAAATCTGGAGTGAAAATATGAAAAACTGGCAAAGTTACGAGTGTGCATAGAAACTGTGCAACGTACACTCATAACAACGGTCGTCTTTTGGAATGTTTTCACCAAATATTCAGCATGGCCTTTTTGGGGCCTCCTTTCATGAACAGTGGCACTGGGATTTTGTTAATCTGTTCTGAAAGTTGATTTCACACAGCTACCGCACCATTCTGCACCACAGGGACAAAAACATGTTTTAGGAAGGATACAAAAAATGACAGCTGTATAGTTCATAAGGGGGTGTTAAAAATGGCAATGTTGGAAATTTGGAGTGAAAGTATTAAAAATTGATAAAGTTATGAGCTTGCGTAGAAACCGTGCTATGGGCGCTCATAACAGAGTCATTTTTTTGGAGTTTTTTTTTTCACCAAATCTGCAACAAGAGCTTTTTGGCACCCTACCTCATGAACAGGGGCACTGTTGTTTCGTTAATTGGTCCCGAAAGGTGATTCTGTGCAGTGACTGTAAAATCACCTTTTGGGACCAGGAAACAAAATGACAGTGACAGTGTTAATGAGGAGGGGTCCCCAGAACCCCATGTTGAAAATTTGCAACCAAAACTCCAAAACTTGGCTGAGATATCAACTTAAGTTGCACCCACCCCCATTGACTGACATTATAGGGCTTACTGTAATTTCTTCAGTTCCCGGTTGGTCTTTGAGCAGTGCAGAGGTGTTCCCAGTCCACAGAAGATTGCTGCTCCTGACCTCTGGAAATGGGTGGGGGGTGAGAGGGGGGTGCACAGAGGAGGGTGCAGGTTTGGGGAGGGGGCCAACGAGAATGATGAGGGAACATTTTCTTTTTTTTTCAGGTTTAAAAATAAAGACCTTGTGGGACTGTTTTCTTTTTTACAGGTGAAATATTAATAAATCAGATTTCAGCACACTGGGGTGGGCTTCCAGTGTACCAGAGTACTGGAGGGGGGATCAGGCACCCCGAGGTCAACTAAGAATATAGGGGCATGGCAGGGGGTGGCCCATCCAACACTGAGAGTGGCCATCCCAGTGTCAGAAACATCAGAGGCAATTTTTTGGCAAACTGGGGTGGGCTCCCAGTGTGCCATATTAATGGGGGTAGGGGGGATACATGCTGACATGGGAATTGGGCACCCTGATGTCGGCAGGTGGGGGGTAGATCTGCTAGCATGATCACACTTAAAGTGAAAGTGCCTTCAGGCACTGTAAACTCCAAGCCTGTACAGAGCTTATGCTGAGGCCTGCTCTGCATGGGTGGGAGAAGATAAGCAAAATGAGCCAGTGGGAAATGGAGGCAGGGGAGGAAAGTATGGTCTCCCACCTTTCAGAATCACTGCTCTGGCAGACCTAGAGGGCTTAAGGTGTCAGCCAGGGGTGCTAGGAGCTGGAGATGGAAGTAACCAGTGGGGTGGCAAGGGAGGGGTGGAGACGTCAGCCGGGCTAATTGGGTTGCAAACAGCTGTTTGCTGGGCGGTGTCCTGCAGATGACAGGAAAAAGCCACCACATGATTGGTGTGGCTTTTTCTTTTCAAGTGCAGACCATTTCAGGCAAAACAGCATCATGATCAGCCTGGCTGATGATTGCTGTGATACTGTTGAGCCCCTTGCAGAGCACTCTGCATTGGACAGTGTCACACCCCTCAAAAGTAACTCATTACAAGAAGTTCAACACACATGCATGAACTTAAATAGTGGAGGAAATAAGGAAGAGAAAATGGGAAATGGGGGGGCAGGACAATTTGAAGAGCTAAGTGTGCAAATGCTGGAAGTCTGGGAAATAAGACTGTAGACCTAGAGTTCATAATGGCAGATGCGGACCTGGACATAGTAGCAATAACCTGAGTCCCGGTGCAATAAAAACCTGGACTGGGATGTAGCCATACCAGGGTATACTCTATTCAGAAAAGACATGGCAGGCAATAAAGGGGGGAGTGGCTCTTTTTAACAGGGACAGCTTAAAAGCTATGGAAATACAGGGAGAGCAGGGAGGAGCTGAAGTACTCTGGGTCATCATGGAGACATGGAGGGGTCCGCTATTCACACAGGTATGATCTAAAGACCTCCAGCACTGGGGGAGAGGTGAATAAAGGTATGATGGAAGCAATTCAAAGTATGGCAAGCAAAGAGGAGATGTTGCAGGTAGGGGACTTCAATCTACCAGGTGTGGATTGAAGCCTACCAGCTGCAGCAACAGTCAGACACAGGGACTTCTTGGACTTTCTGCAGGGGGAGAGCCTCAGTTAAGGAATCCACTCTTGGGGGTGGGGCAATACTGAAGCTGGTACTGACAAATGGGGACAGTGTTGTTGACATCACAGTGGGTGGCCACCTAGAGACCAGTGATCATTGCATGGTGTGGCTCAATATAAGAATTGGTCCAGAATTGAACTGCACTAAGATGAGGGTTCTGGACTTCAGGAAGGCCAATTTTAAGAGAATGGGAGAATGCTTTAGGGATACCCTGGCAGAGATAGGGAAACTGGGGGAAGTCAAGGAACAATGAGCAAAATTAAAGGGGGCATTGGAAAGGCAACAAATCTTTGTGTCAGGCAGGTTAACGAGGCAAGAGAAAAAAAGAGGCCACTATGGTTCTCTAGAAAAGTAGTGGAGAAAGTGAGGGCAACAAAACTAGCATTTAGTATGTACAAGAGGATACAGAATGAGGAGGATAGGGAGAGTTACCAAAAGAAACAAAAAGAAGCAGAGAGAGCAGCAAGAAACGCAAAGGAACAAATGGAGGAGAATATTGTCAAGTCAGTAAAAAAGGGGGTAAAACATTCTTTAGATATCTAAGCGAGAAGAGAAAGACCAAAAGAGTGATAGTAAGGCTAAAAGAGGAAGGATAGGTTTGTGAGGAAGAGGACCAAAAAAAACAAGACATATTAAACAATTACTTAAGTTCAGTATTTATGGAGGAACAGGTAGGTGATGGGCCAAAGATAAGGGACAAGGGTATTAAAGGAAGGGAGGTGGACACTAGTCCTTTTACAGAGAAGAGTCCTCAAGGAGTTAACAAAATTAAAAACAGACAAGGTAATGTGACCTGACAGTGTGCGCACTAGGATACTGACAGAACTCAAGGAGGTGCGGGCTGCACTTCTGGCAGCTCAGTTCAACCTATCACTAGAAACAGGGAAGGTTCCAGGGGACTGGAGAAGGGCAGATGTGATACTACTACACAGAAATGGAAATAGGGAGGAGGCAGGAAATTACAGACCTGTCAGCCTGACTTCGGTAGTGGGTAAAGTAAAGGAATCACTACTGAAAGAAAGGATTGTGGAATATCTTGTAACCAGTGGATTGCAGGATACGAGGCAAAATGGTTTCATGGGGTGGGGGGGGAGAGGTCTTGCCAGAAAAACCTGATTGAGTTCTTTAACTGGGTGACCCGGGAAGTGGATCAGGGAGGAGCAGTAGATGTGGCCTACCTGGATTTCAGTAAGGATCCAACAAAGCTCTGTACTCCTATGCATGAAAAACAGAGGCAGATTCAAATTCAGAGTCCAAATAATTTTATTCAGTACATTCCAACACCTCGCAGTGGAGCTGGCTACTCCTTGCAGACTGTTCCCAGCGCTTCGACCAGGGTGTGGTCTTCCTCAGATGGTGGGTTCTGCTAGTGTGCCCTCCCATTTTATAGCCATTTAATTGACTATAGGGGTCCCCCTACAGTTAAGTTTTATTCAGGCACATTAGTTTCCAAGAGGCTCTAGGAGAGCTTGAACCTTTAACCTCACAATTACAATTACAATAATAACATAAACTTAATTCAACTAATGACTTCTTAAGCAGAATGGCGGAATATTCTATGGGGGTTCATAATGGAAACCAATTTTTATTTTATTTATTATTATTTATGACAATTTCAGATAACACCTTTGAGCAAACAGTGCTCTTTTACAAAGGTTCCTCATCATGGACAATGGACAAAGATTAGATAAGAACAGGCAGATAGATAACAGTTAATACAATTACAGTACATGAGCTGCCAGTGGCTTTGTCAAGATAAGACAAGACAAAAGAATTAATAACAGGTAAAACATTACAGAATGCATGAGCTGCCAAAGGCTTTGTCAGGTGATCTAACAAGTGCATAAGAGAGCCAAAGGTAGTTGGTGAGAGGACAAGGTAGTAGGGGACAGACAAGAACTGAGGGGGTTGGGGATTGGAGAGATAAGGTAAATGGTGAAGGAGAGGAGTAAGTGGTGATGGAGGGGAAGGGAGAAGGGATGGGGGATGTAAGTGGTGGTAACAGGATGGGTGGGGGAAGGAGAGAAGCATTCGTGTGCGCAAGGAGGAGAAAGGAGAGAGAAATGAGAACTAGAATGAAGTTAAGGAGGGCTAGGGCAGAAAGGAGAGAGAGAGAATATGACAGCTAGGAGGTGCAGGAGGTAATAGGTGAGGGGAGAGACAAGGATGTGAAAGGGAATGCAGAGAGGAGGATTGACATCTGTGGGTGCAAGGGAGAAGACTGAGGTGGCAGACATGAGATATTGAAAAGAGTTAATAGAGAGGAAGTGGGGTGTGGGGAGAGTGCATAAGTAATGGTGAGGCCAGGAGGGCGAGCAGGGAATTTAAATGTAGCAGTCGCAGGAGGCACTGGTCACCAACTGCTGTTGTAGTTTGTGCTTAAAGGAGCTGAGATTCGGTGCATTGGTGATATCCACTGGGAGTGTGTTGAACCACTTAGAGGCCCTAACTTTGTTGGAGTGCTGCCCTTGAGTAGTCCAGCAGTGTGGAACTGTGAAGATTAATGTTCAAGACCTTCTGGTAAGGCGGGTGGCACAGTGAGAGGAAAGTATAGACTGAACCCCTGGTGGAAGGTGGCCTAGGGCTGTCTTCTTAACAAGTAAGCAGGTCTGATACTTAATTCTGCCTTGAAATTGTAGCCAGTTAGCCTGTTCATAGAGATCACACAGGTGTGTGAGTCTAGAGGCTGTGGTGAGGAGCCGGAAGGCCTTACTTAAGGCCATGGCTATATGCCGGAAGGCAATGTCAGTAGCTGATCCATAAACTACGAGGCCATAGTCAATTAAAGAGGTGATTGAGCTCTGGATGGCAAGTTTTAATGTTTCATCTGTCAGACAGTGCCTATGCCTATATAGCAGGCCTATGCATGTTGTGGCATATCATTTCACAGTCATTACTTCCAAATAACAGTTTTTAAATTCTCAGCTAAGGTTTGCTGTAAATTAAACTTTATAGTTTTCTCACTACATCTGGAATGACATTTGTCACAAGGTTTATGCCTTAAGGTTCCAAAATTCATCTTAACTAGCTTTTATGATTCAAATATCTGCTGCAACTGAAAAAATACCAAACTGGCATCTGTTATACTTTACAGAAAACAAATAATACTGCTTGTTCAGTTTTCAAAATCCAACTTTCTTCTAATAAGGAGTAACATTTCATTTTAAACAGGTTTTATATAAACAACCAATAAAAACAAAATAACCAAAAGCACCTTCATGTATTTTTAGCTTAATTAGCCATTAGTATAGTCCTTTTTTGCTGAAATTCTACCCAATATTCACTCCACCATTACTGGATCTGCTCAGTGATTATTCCCACAATATATTTCATGGCAGATTTGATGGGGGATCTACAGATCACAGTCTCCAGAAACCAAATTGAAAGCTAAAAAAGGAGAAGAAAATGGGTTGTATTCAGTTGTTATTCTAGTTCAGCAATCAGTTTACATGCAAATTCTTCTTCAAAAAAGGTTTTAAATCCTATTCTGTATTGAGGTCCCTGGGTTGTAGACTACCCAATGTAAAAATCCAGAAACTTTCTTTCTGTAAAAGTTTATTTAGTCTGTCCCCTCTTCTTGGGTTCCTTTTGACTTGTTCTAGTGCAATGAACTTTGTTCCACCAATTCTCTGGTTATACTTCTCAATGTAATATCTGGCTAGTGGTTTGTGTAGTAAGCCTGCTTTTATATTTCAAATGTGTTCTTACACTCTCTACTTCACTGGTCTGATGGTTTATCAAATATACAATAAACAAGGGTACCAAATACCATACACAACGTATGTGCTATGGCAATTCAGGAAACTTTTAATTTTAACATTGTAGTCATATTTGAAGCAACATGGTTTGAGGCAACATGGTTTCATGGGTGTGGGGGGGGGGGTGCCTTGCCAGACAAACCTGATTGAGTTCTTTAACTGGATGACCTGGGAAGTGGATCAGGGAGGAGCAGTAGATGTGACCGACCTGGATTTCATTAAGGCCTTTGGTACAGTTATACATAGAAGACTGTTGAGCAATCTGGTCAAACTAGCAATGGGTCAACTAGTAGTAAAATGAGTAAGAAGTTGGCTAAGCAATATGAATCAGAGGGTGATGGTAAATGGGGTCCACTGTGGAGAGTGTCAAGGTGTCCAGCAGGGTGCCACAGGGGTGGAAAGAATGAGAGATGATCTGACAAACCTGGAAAAATAGTCAAGGGAATGACAGCTGGATTTCAATGCAAAATTACAATAATAATAACAATAATAAATAATAATAAACTTTATTTTTAAGTGCCTTTCAAAACTATAAAGGCACTGTACAATAATCAAAACACATAGTCATATAAAACACATACAACAGTTAACCAAAATAATAAATCCATACAACTATATATCACTAAGAAGCCTGATGATACAGAAAGGTTTTAAGCACCTGTTTAAATCCCCCCACAGTCATGCACTCCCAAAGCTGGTGGGGTTGAGAATTCCAGAGGGTAGGGGCCACAATCATAAATGCATGGGCCCCAGAAGATTTCAAAGTTACCCTCGGAATCTCCAGCAACCCCTCGTCAGCTGAGCGGAGCCGTGGCACAGGGCAGTAGGAGAATAAGCAGCTCTTTCAAGTAATCAGGACCAAGTCCATGTATGGCTTTATAAGTCAGTAGACCAACTTTGAAGTTGATCCACCACTGAATTGGCAGCCAGTGCAGATCATGCAGCACCGGGGTAATATGCGAAGAGCGAGATGTCCCCACCAGCAATCGTGCTGCAGGATTCTGCACTAGCTGCAAGAGGCAGATCTTAACCCCAGGAAGCCCTAGGTATAGGGAGTTGCAGTAGTCAAGGCATGAGGTCACAAAGGTGTGGACCAATGTAGGCAGATCCATGGACGGAACAAGGTGCTTGATCCTGGCAATGTTTCTAAGATGATAAAAGGCAGACTTGATGACTGCTGACACCTGGGATCATAGGGTCAGCCTGTCATCAATCACCACCACCAGGTCTCGCACCCGTTCAGAGGTAATAATCTGGGAACCCCCTAGATAAAGTTCAGAGGGTTGACCAGACCTCAACCCCTCTATCTGGCTACCTGGATCCACAGCCATCAACTCAGTCTTTCCCGCATTCAAATTTAGCCAGCCTGAATTCATCCAATCGTGGATTTCAGTGAGGCAGCTGTTAAATACTGAGAGAGCACTATCCTGGTTGGGTGCAAAAGACAGGTAGAGCTGGGTATCATCAGCATAGCAGTGAAACCTCAGCCTGTACCATCTTAAAATGTCTCAGAGGGGCACCATATACACTGCAAACAACATAGGGGACAGTACTGAGCCCTGAGAAACTCCACATGGCAGAGAGAGTGAGTCTGAAGAAAAAATTCCAGACACAACTCTCTGCATTCTGCCAGTGAGGAAAGACTAAACCACCTGAGGACTGTACATGTCAGGCCACAGATAAACCTCAGGCACTCAAGCAGCACCCCATGGTCCACAGTGTCAAAAGCTGAAGAGAGATCAAGGAGCACCAGAATGGAATGGCCTCTCAGATCTCTTGCCATCAGGAGATCATTGAGCACCCGAACCAGCTTGGTTTTGGTACTATGCCTCTTTCAAAAACTGGACTGGAGAGATTCGTAGATATTATGGATGGTCAGGTGGTTCTCCAGCTGTACCATCACTACTTTCTCAATAACCTTCCCTATAAAGGGAAGGTTCAAGATGTGTCTGTAGTTAGCTAGGATGTCCGGGTCCAAGGAAGCTTTCTTCAAGAGGGGTGTTACCACCGCCTCCTTCAGGGAGCTTGGAAACTCACCTGAATCTAAGGAGCACTGTAACTATCTGAACCAGGACTGGGCCGATAGTATCACAACAACCCATAATCAGGGAAGTTTGGCCTGGGTCCAAATCACAGCACGTAGGATGCATACCCTGGACAATCCACATGACATCAACAAACTCCAGCAGGTCAAAGGTACTCCAGGAAACATGAGGTGAAGTGACAGTACACCGAACAACAGCATCCCCCACAGAGTGGATCAGGAGAATCTCTGACCTGAAGACAGCCACCTTATTCACAAAGAATCAGGCAAGCTCATCGCACTCCATTTGCAAAAAAGTTCTTCGAAGCTGTAGACAGGCTGGGTTGCACAACCTTTCCACAGTTTGCAAGAGTTGAGCTGGTCGATTCTGAGCAGCAGCAATCTTCCTGGCAGGAACACTGCCTTCTTACGGGAGATCGCTGATTGGTAGGCCTGATAATGCTCTACCAATCTAAGGCGGTCAGCATCTAGGGCAGATTTCTGCCAGCACAGCTTTAACCTTCATCCTAATCGCAGCAACTCCCTCAAAGACCCATCAAATTAGCAGGCCTGAGGGTGAAGTGGAAGAGGATGAACACGGACAGGAGAAATCAAGCCCAGAGCCATAGTGACAGCTTTATTATAGGCTAAGACTAAGGTCTCTGGGCCCGAGCTGGCCTCAGGAAACTCAGAAAGGTGAATCACCACCACTAGGCTTTCAGGGCTTACATCTCACAAAGGGCAATAACTGACCATCTCCACAGGGGCAGGCCTATGGGAGGGTGCAAAAGTTGAACCTCACAGTGTAATGATTGGACCAGCTAACCAGTTCCACCCCCAGATCGGAGACCTCAATGCCCAGAAGGAACACTAAATCCAAGGAGTGACCATGAATATGGGTAGCAGCAGTAACAATCTGTGAAAGGCCCAGAGATGTCATCAATTGGAGGAAGTACTGTCCAAAAAGTAAGAGTTCGTCGTTGACCTAGGCATTGAAGTCACCCAGAACTATCCATCTGGGTGACTCCAATATCATGTCAATAACAAAATCTGCTACTTCCTGTAAGAATCGCTTTTCATCCCCGGGTGGACGGTAGACAAGAGCTATCCTACAACCCACACCTGCTGCCACAGTACACTCAAAAGACTCTGCATCCTCTACTGGGAAACTTGTGAGGCCCCATTCGATCTTGAAGCAGACTGCTACCATGCCGTGGTCCAATCTCAGTGGTGTATCACCAAGTACGCAGCCTGAATTGCCACTTCAAGCGTATGGCCAGTGTTTTCATGTAGCCAGGTGTCAGTGATGAATGCCAGATCAATTGTTCCAACAAGATCTGCAATAATTGCAGTCTTGTTCTTAATAGATCTGGCATTGCATAACACCGCTCGAGTTGGACGGGTTTCAAGAGCCTCCCCGGTTACTTGCCCACCAAAAAAAGTGGTGCCCTTGGGTATGGGAACTAGACATGGGGCACCATGTTCCAGGCTCCATTTCACGCCAGGGTGTCTTCTAGATCTAACAACCCCAATGTGAGAGACCTGCTCATTCATTCACCAATGTCCACACCCTCCACCCCCCCTCCTACGCACAATACCCAGTGCTCGACAGCACTGGTAGGTAGAAAACATCAAAGGTGGAGGGGGGGAATGGGCAGAGGGTATGGAGAGCAGAGGACTAATAGCGCATGACCAGGGGGAGAACTCACACATTCCACAGGCTAACCAACAATCAAAAACATGAAACACAGATGAAACTTCCCCACCACCCAACTTAGTAAATTATAAATGAAACAAAAACCTAGAATAAACAAAAAATTAAAACTTTCCAATTCTACAAAATAGCTCCTCTAGAACAGCCATGTTTACCCAAATAAGTTAAAATACCCAACAACATAAATACTCCCACCCCAAAACACAAACTTAAAATAACAATTAACTTAATTGACTATACAATAAGTGTTCTAAAAGCTCTGCTCTTCAGTTTGAATAGTCAAGGAATAATTCAGTCCCCACACCACCTCTCACTTAGTGGGGGAAGAAACAACAAAGACTCATGAATGAAAGGCAATATGCCAATCCCAGTATGTCAGTATACAGCAATCCAGCAATCCAGCTTAACATCTAAAGAACCAGAGATCTCACACAAAAAGGTGCAAAGTCATACACTTTGGGCACAGAAACCAAGGGGCAATGTACTAATGAACAGCGCGGTATTAACAACCATAAAATAAGACAGGGATCTAGGGGTAATCATGATCTGAAGGTAGCCAATGAGTGTGATAGGGCAGTGGGGAAGGCTAGCAGGATGCTGAGGTGAATAGCGAGGGGCATCACCAGCAGAAAGACTGAGGTAATATCACCCCTGTATAGATCACTGGGAAGACCCCACCTCATGTATGGTATCCAATTCTAGATTCCCCACCTCAGAAGGACATAGATAGGGTGGAGGCAGTAAAAAAAGAGGGCTACCAAAATGGTTCAGGGCCTGCATCAAAAACCCAACAAGTAAAGAATCAAGGAACTAAATATGTACTCTTTAGAGGAAAGGCTGAAAGGGGGATATGATAGAAACCTTCAAATGCCTCACAGGTATTAATAAGGTACAAGGAGATAATATTGTTTATAGAAGAAGATGCTCCAGAACAAGTGGTCAAGTTATGAAGCTGGATGGGGGAGGCTCAGAGAAGATGTGAGGAAATACTTCTTCAAGAGAGGGTGGTGGATGCCTGGAACAGCTTCCAAGAAGTGGTGGTGGGTGCTAAAATAGTAACATGATTCAAGCATGCATGGGACAGACACAAGGAGATCTTAGTAATAAAGGGGGGGGACTGGAGATCAAGCAGAGTCTGCAGTGGCAGAGTAGGTAGGGAATATAGGGTAGACTAGGTGGGCCATGAGGTCTTTATCTGCCAATAACTTCTGTTTCTATGTTATGTTTAGAAATACATATTGCAACACCCATCTTTTTCTAGCAACTGTATAATTTCTGTAAAGTATCCCTCTGTGTTGTTATCCCTCTGTACAGACAGTTGGTGAGACCCTATCTGGAATACCGTGTGCAGTTCTTGAGACCCCGTCCCCAAAAGGACATAGGCAGTCCAAGAGGGTAGCATCTTTCAGAAAAAGAGATGTGTAAGAACAAGGGAGAACAATTTGAAGATAGAAGAGGGATGGCTCAGGAGCAACGTGAGGAAGTATTTTTTCACAGAGATACATGGAACGGTCTTTCTGATGAGGTAATGAGTCAAAAACAGTGGGGGAATTCAAGAATGCATGGGACAGACATAAGGCAGTTCTGGTGGGGGTAGGAAGAAGTAGGCTATTGGTTGACTAGGATCTGCTGCATATCCAATAGGTAGGGAAATGGGCAGACTGGGTTGGCCAAGTGGTCCTTATCTGTCGTCAAAGTCTATGTTTCTATGTTTCTGTATTTCTATGTTAGTATATACCTTGCTATTTCTTTACTCCATGTATCTTCTTTACTTAACTATGTCTCTGTAATGCCCGTAATCTCCATTTTTTCTCCATACAACAGTAACTCCAGCTCTCCAAATGAATTCCTCAAACTCCTGACACTGGCTAGTGGTATTATCCAGTATTATCCAGTTTTTATTATTTTTATTTTAACTGTTTTTGGTTAATATTCCTCGTATCTGGACTCCTATTTTGGGATCTTTCTAGTTATAAAAGGTTGATTCTTTATTTCTGCCCTGAGTTTATTTTGCTTTTTTTCATTCCTCTGCCATACCCACCTAGCTACAGTATTTGACTAGACTATTATTTTGTTTCCTTATCCCATTTCTCCCTATGTCCTTTCCATAGGGGTACTCATTATTTCATGTTAGCCCTGCCCCTTTCCCCTTTCTAAGGGGACATTTTGAATGATCATCTGATATACACACACACACACACACACACATATATCTATATATATATATATATATATATATATATACACACACACACACACACACATATATATATACATGTGTGTATATATATATATATATATATATATATATATATATATATATATATGTATATCCTTTTCCTCCTCCTCCCTTTTTCTGCCACCCATTGGCAGTCCCAGTGTACATCCCCCATTTTGAGCTTTGTGTCCCCAGGACACCTTGAGCATCTGATATCAGACCTTCTCCACCAGGACTGGTCGAAATTATACTCTGCCATTGACATCGACACTGTACTAGACCATTTCATCAACCAATCCAATGCTGCCTGTGATAGGCACACTCCTTTAAAAAAGTAGAAAATCAAAGGTATATGCAATCCCTGGATCACACCTGACCATATTGAGCTCATGAACTCTAGGGATCACCTCTGGCATAGGGCTCAGACCCCGGGAAGACAAAATGACATTAAGGGCTATAAAAAAGCAAGAAATTAATGTACCTGCCCTTACAGAAATAACTATATGAAATGTTTTCATGCTGCACACATAACACTACCCAAGTGATATGCATGCAAAAAGTATGATTTAAATGTTAAATCAGATACATAGACAGTGTTGGCAGATAAGGGCCTATGGCCCACCCAGTCTGCCCATTTCAGCTTGTAAGTTCAGTTTATGTTTTCCTAGAAGTCTGTTGCCCCTTACCCCTGACCTCCAGAATTCCTTTATGTCTATCCCATGCATTCTTAAATCCCGTGATTGTTTCAGCCCCCACCACTTCCTCTGACAGGGTGTTCCACTTGTCTACCACCCATTCTGTGAAGAAATTCTTCCTCATGTTTCCTTTGAATCATCCTCCCTCCAACTTCATCCCATGCCCTCTAGTCCTGGAACATCTTTTTCACTTAAAAATAGTGTATTCCTGCACCCTGTTCCTCCCTGTGAGATACTTGTATGTCTCTATCATATCCCCTCTCTCCCTCCTCTGCTCCAGGGAGTACATCAAATTGTATCAACAAATTGGAACTCATTGCTTGCATATGGCATGTGTCTAGCAAGCATGCATGGAAAGCATGATTTTTATGTTAAACTGGAAAAGATTGATTGCATGTGGCATGCATGCAGAAAGCAAGTGTTCACTGATAACTGCACATGTAAAAGTTAAGTGACTTGTTCAGGATCACACCATGCACAAGTGGGGGTTGATAAGATTCAAACCCAGGTCTTCATGTCTCCAAGTCTCCAGGCTTGCAGTTGAGTGCCTTTAACCACTAAGCCATGCTGTCTGTACGCATATGGCTTGCTTGTACTTCAATGCATACTGCATCTGAATACATCTGCATGCAAACGGCATGCTTGTAGCCATTGATCTGCTTTTCAGTTTTCTTCTCTCCCTCATCTCAGTTTCACAGTTGGACAGTAGTACACATATCAATGGAACGCATGTGTTTTTTCCCACCCCAAATAAACACACTTACCCAACAAAGTCACTTAATTACTTCTGTCTGCCCTGTACTCCTACTATTTCTCTCCATAGTTTTGAATTCTTTCATGCAAACAGACTTTGAGGTGCAAACACAAAAGTAGCAATAACTCGACACAGACCCATATGGCCAGTCACCCCCCCCCCATGCACACACACTGTAGAGGGTATGGCCATGCTGCTAGAGACAACTCACCAAGTATAGATATAAGTAAAAAGTGTCTTACTTGAGTACTAGGAAGCCAGAGGCAGGAGTTCTTAAGAGATGAGACCCCTGGGTAAGAGTGCTGGGGTATACCCCTTGAAATGAATGGAGTTATATTTTATTACTATTTTATAAGTTATAATGGTGACTTGGAGAATAATGAAGGCCACTGTTCTACTAACAAGGCCCTTGTTAGTTGAGCGGTGGCCTTCATTCATCTCCATCTCTCCATCAATAATGTATAAAATAGTAATAAAAAAATACCCCCTTTCATTTCAATGGTGCACACCCCTGCGGTCTCCTTTGCCCTTTGTCATAATTTGCCTGGGCATGGAGATGTGGAGGTCAGCTTCACTGGGGGGGGGCATAAGCCTGACTATAGTGGGGCCCCAATAGTCAGTGAATACCATACAGTTCAATTGTCCATGAATGCAAGGGACAGCTCTAGAATGTTTGTAACATCTCTAAAAGGTAAAACTTATTTGTTTTGACTGAAAAGTGATATGCAAATCAGAACAAATTCAAATATATATGATTCCTCTGCATATACCCTGGAGCAGTGCATCAGATTTGGGCTTAAATCCACCCAATTACTAACCAATTGTTTTCCCGGCTGAAGTTCTACCCCCCCAACCCAAAAAAAGAATGTTGTCCCAATTTTTCTCCCTGACTCCATTCCATTTAATACCCATCCCTATGGGTCATGAAGTCACAAAAAGGTGAAGAAACATGAAAAACACATCAATATTTCAGTCCTTCCTCCTTCCCCAATCCCCCTGTAAAAACATTATTTACTTTTACTTACCTGGCCATATGGCCAGAACCTGCAGCCTGGCACAGTGGGCCACCAGACCATTTTCTGTCCATTCCCTCCCTCTCCTTCCACAGAAGCTGGATGTTAGAACCGACCATCACAGATCCCCACCATGGTCTGTGACCTAGTCACCTCACCAACCAAACCCACCCAACCTGAGTTGCTTGCCTCCTTTTTGGTTGCTGCTGTGGCTGCTGTGGCACTACAATGATCAAGGCTATGAAGGCCACCCACACCACTGTCTCCACTGCTGCATAGCCTAGCTTGCTGCTATGGGGGTCTGTGCTGTTTTTTTGTTGTTTTTTTTTGCCAGATGAGCCTAGTAGAATAAGTAGGTAGCCTAGTCTTCAGTTAGTTTCTAGCTCACCCTCTGCCCCTTCAGCCACAAAGGGAGACAAAGACTCACTAAGAGTAGACCAACAAAAATATGCTGCCACAATGCTGTTATTGAGAGTTCAGTGCTCACCGACTCCTCCAAGCTGTAGTGTACAGTCTGTCTACTTTGTGGCAGGAAAGACAGTCTCACACTGGCAAGACTCAGGTGCTCTTCCTTGGCAGGAGTTTTTCCACATCACATGTGATTGTGCCACTGCTAATAGGTTGAGAGAGTGGACAACACAGTACAGACACAATCAAGTCCAGAGAGTACCTGCAGAGTGAACACACACTTATTGTGCAAAAGATTAAATCCAAATTTAATGCCATTATTGCCACACCATAAGAACAACCTGGGCACAAATATGAGGGGGGGAGGCCAACTGCCCCCTTCTGCCCTACCTAAATGGCAACCCTGCTTTATGGTAAAAATTAATTCTCAGGTGCTAATGCAATGGTTTCCTCTGTGTTCTGAAGTACTGTATCTCCATTGTTTCATGTTGTGTCCTGAGTATCTTGTGGGTTAGTGTCCCTAATTGTCCCTCATTTTGAGTGTCCATGTCCCACATCTCAGTGACAAAATGTAAGGTATGGTGGATGCTTCCAAGACCCAATTCAGCACACGGAATGATGAGGAAGGCCAAAGTGTATATGCTCAATATGGAATGACAAAGGGAAAGTAAGTGAGATGAAACAGTCATGGAGAAACACATTTGTAGCAGTTAATATGCATAAGAGATTTGCATGGTCCAAAACAAAAAGGATAGGCTTCACAACACAGAGGCTCTACTCCATGCATCTAGAATGGGGGATGTTGACTGGCTATATCCTAGACATTTAATCCAGTAAGTAAACAACACTTTACAAATTAATGGCGATTTAATGACTAAAATCAAAAGCCATTAAACAACTTGCAAAAGCTTCAGAATTAATGAATTTACCTAATTTTTTATGAAAATTCAAATACAAATGTAGTTTAATGGCCCTAATTGCTAGCAGTAGTATAAGAAATAGAAACTGATGTGTTTTTTTAGATGAGATTTGCAAGTGTGTAGCATGTGAACCTGATGCGATATTTAAATGATGTTCTCACCAGCTTAACTGCTGCACTCATGTCATGTGTGCAACATGCAAACCTGATGTACTGTAATTTTTAGATGTTCACACCAGCATACCTGCTGCCCACATGTCATGCTTGCAGCATGCAAACCTGATTTGCTTTTTAGACCTGATTCACTTTGTGTATGTGAACCACATACAAACATTGCACAATTAAGCATGTGGCAAGCATTCTGCATGTACACAGCACACTTATAGTTCTGTAAGGGAGAGCTACCCACACCAAAAAAAACAGTACTTCAAAAAAGGCCTCTCTCACTCCTGGAAAGATGGCAGAAAGTTCTGGAGCAATCTTAAAGACCTCACAAGGAAGGTTTCCAAATCAGTCCCCTCCATGCTCAATATCGATAGTGTCCCTTCTCGTGATCCTAGAGCCATCGCAAACATTTTCAATAATGCTTTCTCCGACCTTAGTAGTGCTCTCCCCCCTGACTTCTTTACTCCAATCATAACTGGTGATAACCTCGGGAAACTAGATCAGCCCCTTGATTGCCCACCTTTCTACTTCAAAGTAGTCACAGAATATGAAGCAAGAAAACACATTCTTAAGGTGCTTGGGAAATCAAGATTCAGTGGGGAGACCCTTAGTCTTGGCTCCCCTAATGAGGATAATTAATTTATCGCCTAGTCACTCTCAATTCCTGCTTAAGTGGAAATCTGCTGTAGTGATACCTGTACATAAAAGTGGGGATCAGGCCATTCATGGGAACTACAGACAGATCTCTAGTCTCCCTCCACTCTCAAAAGCCTTGTAGCGCATAGTAGCAGACCAACTAGTAGAGTATCTGGAAAAATATCAGCTACAGTGCCCTCAACAACATGGGTTCAGGACTGGCCATAGCACCACCACGGTGTTACTAGAGTTCACTGACTTCATTAATAACTCTCTCGATCAAGGACATCTGGTTGGCATGGCATTCATTGATTAACCAAAGCCTTTGACACAGTAAATCATGTCCTTCCAGTGTAGGGCTTTCCAGTGATACCACAGCCTGGTTCAAATGCTACCTTGATATCCGCTCAGAGTAGATGAAGATTGGAGATGTCCTCTTTGACAGAAGACCTGTCTACTTGGGAGTCCATCAAAAGTCTATCCCAGGACCCCTCCTGTTCAGTATCTTCCTAAACAAGCTCTCTAATTCCAGCCAGTGTCATATCCTGCTATATGCCAATATCACTGTTGTCTTTACCAGGTATCCTGACCCCACACTTCTCGAGAACCAGCTACAACTTAGCTTTGACAATGCAGAGTAATGGTTCAGAGACCACAAGTTCATAATGAACTATAAAAAGACTAAAACTATGCTTTTCTCCAGTTTCCTAAACAGGCATATGTCCTACCCTCTTACTATCTTTAACGATGAGGGCTACCCTTTAGAACTAGATCAGCATTTTAAATACCTGGGGATTACTATTGACAGCACTTTATTCTATACTCCTTATATTGACAACATTGCCAAAGCAGTCAATATGCGTATTAGGCTGCTCTGCATGCACAAACATAGTCTGATCTCAGAAACCCTGAACCTAGCTGTAAATAGCTCAGTTGTCTCACTTATAGACTATGAGCTGGTAGTCTATGGGTCTGCCATGGACACGTCCCTCCATCATATCAAAATGTCACTAAAGAAAGCCTGTCAGCTCCTCACTGTAGCCGAGCATGTTACTCACACTTGCAACCTATATGCTCAGGCAAATTGGCTCCAGCTCAAAAGCAGAGTTATGTACCAAACATGCCTGCTTGCAAAAAAAAAAGGACTTCTAGGACTGGTGTCCCCTGGGGTTCAGAAGCTTCTTTTTCCTTACTGCAACCCCCATTGTACCAGAAACTCTGACAACCAGATTTTCAAGATCCCCCATTGTTGCACTTCCCTAGGACAAAGGTCATTTGCCCATAGAGCCCCACTCTGGCTCAACTCTCTACCAAATGAAATACCCTCCTAAATCACATTGGGTTCAATTAAATGTAAGCTTCAGAAACACCTAGTAGCTACTGCCAACTGTGACTGCTTTCACTAGGTGCACCCATTTGTAGCGTGTTTCCTACTGGCACTTAAAAATCTGGTAGACTCTAGTCTCCCTAGTTGTATAGGTGGCCCTACTCCCAGCTACCCCTTAATCTCTCCTCACCCCTCTCTCCTACCCCCTCTGCTACTTCACTCCCTCTCACCTCCTTCCTTCCACTCCCCTTCCCTTCCTCCCCTTCCCATGCTAACTCTCCCTCATCCACTCCATCCCTCCCTACCTTTCCTTCCCATCCCACTCTTACCCCCCTCCCTTTCTGACTAGGCCTCATGGGCTGATCTCACTTTATTGTTACTTTAGTACTGTCTCCGATTGCCTGCTTAATTTTTGGTTAACACCACGCACTGGCATACATTGTACAATGCCACTCAGACCTGTCACTTTAGTGTCTTCATTGCATAATGTTAACCGTGTTTTGTCTTATATTAACTCCCTGACACTGTATCATTTAGTAAGTGCTTATTAACCACTGGCATCCATATTGCAATCTGTTTGTGTTATCCTCTGATGTGGAACCTATGTAAAGAGCTCTCAGCTCAAAGGTATTAATCTGAGAATTCAATAAATAAAATAAATTATTTAATTTTATGTCTAAAATCTTTAAAAATGCAGATAGGTTCTATTTTACATATACACTGGTATTTATATTTAAGAGAAATAAAAGCAGACTATTGGTAATTCAAATAGATCAGAGTGGTTTAGTGACCCTTCTGAAGTCCATGACAGCACTTTTAGACATGGTGTTTGGTACTGTTCAGTCTGTATTTACAAGTTGGCCAGGAGAGGGATGCAGCTGTGTTAATTATTGGCAATTTCACCACTCTGGTAATGTCCCTAGTGTGTGTAAGGTAAACCCATCTTGTGCTTGGCATTCAAGACCCTCCTGCATTGACTGCAGACAAAAGTAAGTACATTCAGTAGTGGTCAGCCCTCTCAAATACAGGTACCATGAGAGCTGCTTGCTTAAACAAGGTAGACTAAGATAAGAAATATAAAGACTGGGAAATAGGTTACTGCTAGATGGATAATAAATATAATAACTAGACTGGAAACTCATTTCCCATGTATTAAGGCATTTTCTTATACACCTCACTGGAATGGCGGAATAGACACAAACTCAAACCTACTGTAGAAGTTACAACCTCACTTTTTAGGTATGTGTGTGTGGTTTCAGAGGGATCATATTAACTGGATAAATTAAGAATGTCTGCTGCATGTGGTTAACATAATTTCTTTTTTACTTTATGTACTGTAAGTTTCATAACAAACCACACTAATTCAAGATTCCTTTAAATCACTATACTAAGTGAAATATTTGGGGCCTTACAATAATTTCTCACACATTTTTCTAAATTGCAAAATGGATGTGCATTTTGATATTCAGATTGAAGACCAACACTTAAAACTAAGATTGTATTAAAAAGAAAACAGTTCTTTGAAAGGGCGTAGTGTATGGCACTTAGGCGTTACCTTCTTGTACATTGAATAAGTGAGATTTGAACTATAGTACATCTGACATCCAATATAAATGAGATCTTAGTACTCAAGATTATGTTTTATTGTCTACATGTTACAGTGGTTTATAAATACTATTAATTGCATGAATCTGAAATTATCAAGACAGTATAACTATTCAGGTACAGGTATGTTTATTTTTGAACAACTACTTTTTGTATGTGGTTCTAGTTAGGCTGATCACTTGTGCTTTGATAACTCTATGAATGTATAAGCAAATATAGTTTGTATGTATAACATATTTTTAGAACCTGAAATGCTGAGGAGGCCTTTATTGGTGAAATGCTGGTGGTTGTACATATAGATCTAAAAGTACATTTTTAATAAATGCACATATCCCTGATAATAAGCAACTAAGTAGGGTCCTTATTTACTACAGCACCTGTTGTGGTTGCTGGTGGATTTTGTAGGAACAAGACTTCTTATTGTTTTTCTTATCTTCACCAGCTGGGATGTCAGGGAGGGCTCAGCAGTACATGGCTACTGGCTGGTCCTGACCATTTATGAAGAAGTAAATGTTTCTTAATGATCTGTCAAAGTGCTGGAATGCCAAAGGGAAACTGGACCCTTCAGTCTGGTTACATCAGTGCCAAAGTGCCAGATATGGGCAATTCCATCCAGCTCCATCAAGGCATCAGCTAACCCATTGTCCACTCCTCCCCTGCTTTTTCTACTCATTTCTGTAGCTGGAAGGAATAACACACTGAGAGGTTAGGCAACTTGCCTAAAGTCACCAGCTAGTATTTAATTACTGTTTGGTTCTAGTAGTGTCTAGCCACCTCTAGACCCTCCTGCCTCTATATAGAAATATGAAAGCCTGCCTCAAAATCAGAAGCAGTTTCTCTCTAGCTCTAAACAAACAAAGTAAAAAATCATTTAAAAGAGCTACAACAATCCCTCCTATCTGCCCACTCAGCTATCAAGTTCAAGTGGTACTGCTGCTACCAATACTGCTATGGCCTGTTACAGCAGTCTCACTGTATGTCTCTCTCTGACTACAAAGTGTGGGCGAGAGAGAGAGAGAGAGAGAGAATGAGAATGAACTCCAACATGCTGCCAAAGGTCTAAACACATAACTGGGCTGCAAAACAACAAAAGGATATGGCACAATGAGGAGTATAGTCAAATTATGTTATTATTACCAGAAAAGTGTAACCTGGACTGGCACTACCATGCCTCAAGGCACACTACATCTTCACTGTTTTGTTTTTCTTTTTTCTCTTTGTACAACACTACCTTCCCCCAAACCTTCCTACACAACCCCCACCTTCTGTCCCTTCCCTCTATACCTCCTTCTACCCCTTCCCCTTTTCCCTCACCACATCTTTCCCTATTTTCCCCTCTTTTTGGTTTTCCTTCCATTTATTTTTTTAAATATATATTATGTTTCATGGATAATCACATGCCCTTTTGCTAGTTAGATATATCTGGAGACCACTGATCCAAGATATTCATAGTAATTTAGTCCAAGATAAATGATTTTTAATGGTACAATCGTTGTATTATCAGATCACATTATACCAATTTAAAATGAATATAAAATATTAATATTTTCATAGAACCAGTTTTTAAAAGCAGTGACTGTGCTAACCTTTCCAGTTACAGGCTGATTTCAATACCCTCCTTCCTGTCCAAAGCCCTTGACAGAATAGTTTCCAATCAACTTGTTTCATATCTTCAACAATATGAAATACAGTGTCCCCAACAGCATGGATTACAGAAAACATAGAGCACCATTGCAGCACTAACTGAGTATTCCAGTTTCATCCTAGATGACCTTGACAATGGAGACAAGGCTGGTTATATCAATATTGAATTGACAAAAGCCTTTGACTTGGTCAATCATAAGCTCCTTCTCTGCAAACTCCATGGCCAAGGCCTGTATCAGGACATAGTCACCTGGTTCCAGAGTCATCTCACTAATCATACTCAATGTGTTAAGATAGATGGCTCCTTGTTAGAAGTTAGGAATGTATTCATTGGTGTTCCTTAGGGCTCCATTATGCGCCACCTACTATTTGGCTTATTCATAAACCATCTGCTTGATGCCAGTCAGTCTGCAAATGTATTTATCTATGCAGAGGATGCTGTTATTTATTGCAAGAAATAACTCACTGCTTCCACCCTGTTGTCAATCTGTACAACACCAGGAGCTTGGCTTGTAATGCTCTTGAACTGCCTTTCTACCATACTCAGGTGGGCAAGTATTCATTTGTGATTAGGACTGCTAGCTAGTTAAATAAGCTGTCCGATACCTTGCCCAATCTTCCTAAGTTTGACCAGTTTAAGAGAGCACTACGAGCAACCCTAACAGGTCAATGCAACTGTAACTGCTAATCATCCTAGCCTAAAGTCCCTCTCTGTATACTCTTTGAACTGTGTCAGACTCTGACTCTGAGGCCATGTACCATTTCTATGCTTGTTCTACACTAATTTTGTCTGCCTGCCTTATTGTATGAAATGGATTCCAACCTATTTATTTGTACTTGTTTGACTTCATTCCACTCGGACATGCTTATTTTATTTGTTATGTTGCTTTGTATTCGCTGTTATTGATGTGGAACCTTTGTAAAACAGCACTTGTGATCCAAGGTATTACACAACATTTTCAATAAGTAAGTAAATAAATAAACAAGTAAATAAATAAACCATTTTATAGAACCATTGGATCACACCTGTGTAAGATTTTGAAATTATTATTTGACTAGGCTGTTGGTTTGGTTATCGATCTATAACTCTTCTTTTTTACCCTATCAGTGTTTGATATATAAGTAATGATGAAGGGATGTGTTTTTTGATACATTTATACAGTGTTATTTGTTGTAAGGTTTAATATTGTGAAAATTTTGCAGTATGATCTATAGGGGATTCTGAAACAGTGCATTGGTATTTGCACATTTAATTGATTTCAGTTGTTTCTCTGTGAACCATGTGATTGTATTGCATGACAGGGGCATGTTGCTATTCATTAGTAAACTATTTCCTTATGAAGAGGCAGTACTCCTAGAAGCACAGGAGTGACAGTCCAAGTTACACTTTTGTGATATTAATAAAGTAATTTGGGGTGGAAGTATATCCTAGCAGTTAAAGTAATGAGCTCTGAATGAGCATGGTATATCCAACAGACCTGGGTTTGATTCCTACAACCTCCACTTGCATACTGTGTGACTCTAAGCAAGTCACTTAACCACCTAGTGCTTTTAGGTCACCCCTGAAAACAGGCACTTGTTCCTAATGGGTCTTACCCGGTTACCAAAAAAAAAATGACTATGCTCCTCATTGTGCCAGGTCCTTTTGTTGTTTTTCAGTCACTGCTTGTTTCTATATGTTACAGCTGAACAAAGAAACCTGGTAAAGTAAATCACTCTGTTCAAAACCACGGATATCAACTAGCTCATAATAATTTAACAATTCTGAAAGTATTTTGTTAGGAAAAATAATTGTTGTGATGATTTCTAATTGCTCTGCCACATATCAATGTCATTGGCACAATCTGGAGCTGGAAAACTGCAAGGTCATGGCTTCTAGCCACACATCAAGTTCTTGGGGTAATACCCATAACTGACACTGTAGTGCTGTATGGGGGGGGTCTGTGCTTTTGAGGTGCCATCCTCCAGATAAGATGCTAAACCATCTCTATTCAATGTCCATGAGGAAGTTAAGGATCCCATGGCACATATCAAAGTAGAGTAGGGGAGTTTCCTCTTTATCATGGTAAACATTTCTCCTGTAAATGAAACAGGTCCATGTAATCCCATGCCTTCACCCCCCCCCCCAACACAACTGGAAACAACTCAGTGTGCCTTTCCTGGTTATGAAATTCAAATAAATAAATACAGTATGTCTTCATCTGCTGAGATCAAGCTGGAAATAGTGCTGAAACAAAAACAGATTGAGGAGATCATGATCGTCAGCATCACTGATTGGCTGCTGCAAGTCATGTACTTGCAGAACTGTGTTACACAGAAACATAGGACATAGAAACATGAAATTTGTCAGCAGATAAGAACCACTTGGCCCACCAGTGTGCTCATTTTTCCTAGCCTAGACTGTTTCAGGTATCCACCACTCTTTCAGTGAAGAAGTAGTTCCACACATCCCTCCTAAATTTCTCCTCTTCCAGTTTCAGTGCATGCTTCTTGTTCTTGTACATCTTCTCAATGCTTAAACAAGCATTGAAGTCTTTTCTATGGAAGAAGACATATGGGGATGGTACCTACATGGACTGATATTATTGATTTTAGTGTTTTTATCATGTTTTATTATGATGTTATTTTAAATGTACTGTGCCTTGATTTTTGAAGGGCACGCTATAAATAAAGATTATTATTACTATTCTTCTCTGAAGAATACTCCCCTCCTGTACCTTATTCACCCCAGTGTGGTATCTATAGATCTTTATCATGTTCCCCCTCTCACTCCTCTCTTCCAGGGTATATGTATTAAGATCCCACAGTCTCTCCTCAGTGCTTTTGAAGCAGCCCCTGAGCCATTTTATTCACCATCCTCTGGACAGCCCCTATCCTGTCTGTGTCCTTCTTTAGATGTGGTGCCAGACTTTCAATGGGTGGCACGGGCTTGCTTCAAGCCCTGCACCATCACAGTTAGTTTCTGGTGTTATGCTAAATGGGTTTTCTGCAACTGTGTCCAATTTTAGTTGGTCAGATGCAGTTGCAACAGTTTACTCAATTTATGGAAGGCTTGTGCCAAATATTTAGCGCAAGCAACATAAAAAAGGGACCCTTGGATTAATGCATGCTAGAACACAAAAATCTTGCTCTAACTTGCTTCAGTTGCTGCACAGGATGTAAACTCCTATTATATTGCTGAAAACCCAGTGTGCCATATCTTTGGTGAACCAGGCACTTTTGGCAATCTAACCCCTTTGAAAATTTGGCCTGTGGTCTCCAGAATTGGACACAGTACTCCAGGTGGGGGTCTCACAAATGATCCATTCAGTGGCAACACTACCTCTCGTCTTCTGCTAGTGATACCCCTCTCTATGCACACCAACATTCTACTGGCTCTATCTATTGCCTGTTTGCACTGCCTCATCCCCTTGAGGTCATCTGATATCATTATCCCAATGTCCCTTTCTTGTTTGGTGACAGTCAGTACCATTTCCAATTTTATACTCCACCTCAGGGTTCCTGTGCCCTAGGTGCATTATTTTGCCATTTTTTTTGCATTGAATCCCAGTTACCATACTCTTCACCACACCTCTAGTTTTCTCAGGTCTCTATACATTTTCTTCAGTCCCTCTGGAGTGTCTGCTCTGTTGCATATTTTGGTATAATTTGAAAAGAGGCATACCATCCCTTCAAGCTCTTCTGCAATATCACTTATAAAGACATCAAAGAGGACTGATCCAAATACTGATATCTGAGGTACCTGTCTGGTAACTCTCCCCTCCCCAGAGTAAATGCTGTTTAGCACCACCCTCAGTCACTTATCCAAAAAACAATTCCATGCCCTGTTTATCATCTTTGGACCCACCCTATACTACCCAGTTTTTCTTATGAGTCTTCTATGTAGTATGGAGTCAAAGGCCTTGCTGAAGTCTAAGTAAGCCACATCTACTACCCCACCCTAATCTATTTCCCTGGTCACCCAGTCGAATAAATCAGTCAGGTTTGTATGGCATGATCTCCCCTTCATGAATCCATGCTGCCTCAGGTCTAGTAGCCTGCTAGATTCAAGAAAACCGACTAGCCTTTCCTTTAAAAACACCTCTGTTAACTTCCCTATCATTGACTTCAGACTGGCAGGATTATAGTTGTCAGCCTTCTCCCTTTTGGTACTTTTAAGAAGCAGGACTTCATTTGCCCTCCTCCAGTCATTTGGAAGCACTCCTATTTCCAGAGAGGTTTGAATAGTGCTGTCAGTGGTGGAGCCAGTACCTCCCTGAGCTCCCTGAGCACCTTTAGGTGTACTCCGTCCAGTCTACAGCATTATCCACTTTCAGATTTGCAAGTCCTTTCATGACCTTTTCTTCTGTGAATGTGCTTTAGTATACCTCTCTCCCTCAAGTATTTCTGTTACTTTTATGTGCTCCATCCCCCTCCCGTTCCACTGTGAAAACTGAACAGAAGTATTTATTCAGGACAGCTGCTTTTTCTTGATCCTGATCTTGACCGTCTCCACCTGCCCTTCTTAACCTCACAGCCCCTCCTTTTGTCTTCTTCTTATCACTTATGTACATAAAATAGGTCTTGTTCCCCTTAGTCACCCTTTGGCTATCCAGTCCTCAGTTTTCACCTGTGCCCCCCCCCCTTGCCATCTTCTCTGCTTCTGTCTGCCTTTCCTAGTATACCTCCCTATCCTCTTCTCTCTGTGTCTGCTTATACTGTACCTCCTAAATGCTACCCTTTTAGCTGTTACCTTTGCAGCCACTTCCTCAAGAACCACAGTGGTCTCTTTTCCTCCTGTTTTTGCTCACTTGTTTCATGCAAAGGCTTATTTTGCCCACTGTTCCTCCACCCTACCCAGACAAACACCCCTCTAGGTCTTCTCTGAGGCATTCACTCATTTTTTTTAAATCTGCCATCCTGAAGTCCAGAACCCTTACCCTTGTGTGGTTTGTCTCTGCCACTGTTCTTATGTGAAACCACACTGCATAGTGATCGCTGATATCCAGGTGGCATCCAGCTTTGATATCTGCAATACTATCCTTGTTTTTGAGCACCTGGTCTACTATTACTCCATCTTGAGTGGACTTTCTGACTAGTTGCCTAAGAAATGCCCCCTGCAGAGAGCCTAGGGTGGCCCTGCTTCTAGTCAGTGCTGCAGCTGGGAGTCTCTAATCGACATTTGGCAGATTGAAGTTCACTATAAGCAACATCTCCCCTGTTTCTGCCATTGTGCTGATGGCTTCCCCCTTTCCTTATCCAGTTCCTGCTCCTGTGCTGGAGGTCTGTATATCACCCCCATGTAAGTGGCGGCTCTGGTTCCAGTCTCCAGCATGACCCACAGTACCTCAGCCCCTCCTTCCCCCAGTTCCCTTGCATTTCTGTCACCTTGATACCCTCCATTATGTATATCACAACCTCCCTTCCCTCCCCACCATGTCCTTCCTGAACTGAATGTAGTCTGGTATGGCCAGATCCAGGTCTTGGCTTCCTTTTCACCAAGACTCAGTAATGGTCACAAGATCCAGGTTTGCCTCTACCATAATGGCCTCTAGGTCTGGAATTTTATTTCCAGGACTTCTTGCATATGTACACATGGCACCACACGTTGCTTTCACTCTGTCTGCAACCGACCTCCCTTCCTCCCCTTGTGTCCCGTCTCATGTTTTTCTTTTTGCAACTTTTGTTCCCATCCACCATGTCTTCAACTTCTCTGCTCTTCCCATTAACCTGCTCACTTGTTGTTTTTTCTCCACTTTGGTCCTCTCTTTCTACTGCTTCAGTCTGCGGGGTGATATTTTGTGCCTCCCTTTGTCTTTCTGCCACTCCCTCAGCTAGTTTAAATGTTCATCAAAGCAAGACTGGGAACATGGGATAAATCCCAATACTGACACTGTAGTGCATCATGGGGGGGATGCTGCACTCCTGAGGTGTTTTCTTTCAGATGGGATGTTAAACCAAGGTCCCTTCCTCCTGTTCTGGTGGTTGTTCAGGTGGACGTTGAAGATCCCACGGCACTTCTTGATAACAGTAGGGGAGTTTTTATTGAAATTCACATCATAACACATACCAAAGAAAATATTTCACCAAAAAGAAAATACAAATCATTATCAATCAGTATGGAAAGAAACTAATACAATAAATATCACTTTACCACATAATCCCATCAAATATCCTTGTTATGTTTCCAATGAAAAGAAAAAAAAAATATCATTATGATTTATTTATTTTTAACAAAAAATTAAAAACCTTTCTTCCATTTATTTACTTTGTCTGAAGTATTAACAGAAACATCCTTTGAATAAACTAACATCATTGCTTGCTCCACTAGTTTACTGAAAGTTTCATAAGGCATTAATCTTTGTGAAAGAACCCATTGGCATCTGGCTTGACATATGCATAACTTTAAACAACTCAATGACACGGCTACTGTACCCTTGTCATATTTACTGTACAAAAAAGGATAATGTACTATAACTAGATGTTCATAATTAAGCTGAGTTAGCCATGACATTATACATTTTTTAGACCAAATGCCATAAAGGTTTAACATATGAACAATCAAATAAAAAATGGATCATTGTTTCTTCTGTTGCTTGACAGGTGTTATATGGACAATACCTTTTTGCTAAGGCTTTATGTTTGTTATTTCCCTTAATATTCAGTCTCCCATATGTTGTTAGCCACAAGACTTCCCACATAAGAAATCATACCCTAATATTATTCAGCTGTGCCAATACATGTTTATTCAACAAATTGGGACAATCCTTAAATTCTGGTTCTACAGGATAAAGTTTTTGCCAGAACAAAATTGTATAGCTGAGACCCTGTCTTCTAGCATACCTGAGATTTTCGTTTTCCTCATTTATATAATTTCTGTGCCACTGGTTTAAAATAACCTGGAATGATAAGGTTAGGGGTGACTTGGGGGGGGGGGGTATTTTCCCATGCTGAAAAATAAAAATGTAAAGTATTTTGTATTAATTTAAAGCTGCAGTTCTCTGTAGGTTTAAATTTAATTTTTATTGTTTGCACTATAAACAGTGAATGGAAAAAAAGTAATAGGATCCACCATCCTGAGTCTTCCTTGAAGCATCGGCAGGAAGGTAAAGCATCTCTTAATATGATTAAGGCTGCTTCCCCATAATATCTGAAAAAAGAAGGTATAAAGCCTAGTTTCCAATTGTACTGGGGGAGGGAAAACCATAGCAGTGGGTAACAAACAAGGGATAATACATTTTTTTAATAATGAGGACTCTTTTAAATTTAGAAAGTGTCCATCCTTTCTATCTATTTACTTTCCTGTCTAGCCTTTGTAAGGCTAAATCTCATTTTTCTACTGGCATATTTTGTGAGCCAAAATTTATACATAATATTTTCTTAGGTGTTGAGGAGATCTCTGTCCCCATAGAGTCTCTGAAAGAAATGAAAAATGGGCTAATAAAGAACCCTTTACATTAGATTTAATGCTAAGAAGTGCAAGGTAATGCACCTGGGAAACAAAAACCCGGGGGAAGAGTACACAATGGGGGGTGAGATACGGACAACAACAAAAATGGAAAGGGACCTGGGGGTAGTCATATCAGATGACCTAAAGGTTGGCAAGCAATGTGAGATGGCAGCAAGGAGGGCTGGGGGGATACTGGGATGCATAGGGAGAGGCATCACCAGTAGAAAACAGGAAGTTATTATCCCTCTGTACAGACAACTGGTGAGACCCCATCTGGAGTACTGTATGCAGTTCTGGAGACCCAATCTCACCAAAGACATAGACAGGATGGAAGCTGTCAGAGGAGGTAACTAAAATGGTGCAGAGGTCTGCACCAGAAGACATATGAAGAGAGACTTAAGGGCTTAATATGTATAGCCTTGAGGAAAGGAGGGAGGGGACATGATAGAAACTTTCAAGTACCTCAATGGAATCAACAAAGTCCAAGAGGGCAGCATCTTTCAAAAAAGGTGTGCAAGAACAAGAGGGCACAATTTGAAGATGGGGGCAGCTCAGAGGTAATTTAAGGAAGTATTTTTCACAGAGAGGGTTTTGGATGCATGGAACAGCCTTCCAGAGGAGGTTGTGGAGTCAAAAACAGTGGTGGAATTCAAGCATGCATGGGACAGTCATAAGGCAATTCTAGGGGGTGGGGGTAAGAAGAAGTAGGCTGCTGGTTAACTAGGATCTGCAGCTTATCCATTAGGCAGGGAAATGGGCAGACTGGGTAGGCCAAGCGGTCCTTATCTGCTGTCAAATTCTATGTTTCAAAATTCTGTTTCTATTTATATTAATTTCAGAATCTGAGACTTTTGAATAACTGCTGAATTTGTGTAACATAGAGGATAATGTATGGTCCTCTATCATTAACTGGTCAGTTAACAGTCGAGAGGTTGCCAGGGCGACCATGTAAACCTCGAGAGCGAAGCTTGAGAGGTTTACGTCACCATGGCAACCTCGAGACGGTTAAAATTGACCGGTTGCCGATAGAGGGACCATACATTATTTTTTATAGTGTATGGTCCCACCTATCAAAAATTAAATGGCTTACATTTTAAAAAGTCACCACTGCGGCCCTTCAGTCTTTCCCCCTGGGTTTCCCTTCAGTCGGTTCCCCGTTGGAAAAAAGCGCGCACATGCGCAGACCACTCGCTGTTGTTAACCTATCGATGTGACGTAGGATCGATAGGTTAACAACATATCTACATCACATTGATAGGTTAACAACCTTAGGAAATGATGATTTCCTAAGGTTAACAGTGTTCTAACATACATTATAATGCAGTTATCTGAACTTGGTCTTGAATAAATATTATGAGATCATCTGCATAGGCCTGTACTTTCTAAGTATCAGACTTATCATTTCCTGCTATTCCCTGCCACATTTCTGAGGCCTGTAACATTTGCAAATGTAGGTCGAGTGAAAAAATGTAAAGCAAAGGGCTTAACCGACAACCCTGCCTTACCCCTGTTGTTACCTTTATCTGTCTTGATAGTCTTCCTTTTGTAATAGGGTGAACTGTGGCAGTTGAATACAGGATTTTTATCCAGTCAATAAATTCAATTGGGATGCCATATTTTGTTAAAACTGCAAATAGGAATGAATGATAAACCCTGTCAAAAGCTTTACACTGATCCATAGAAATTATGCAACCTTTCTTTTGGTGAATGTTACTAAACTGTATTACATCTCTGAGCAGCATTAATGCTTGCTGAATTATTCTTTCTTGAAAGCCACAAAACTGTGGTGGGTAGATAAGAATGTTGGCTATTTTCTGTAGTCTTCTATTAAGGATTTGAGAAGGGATTTTGAAGTCTGCATTTAGCAAGGTTATTGGCCTCCACTTTCTTAACTGTGCTTTATTTACTGATTTAAATAAAAACACCACCAAGCCTGTTGTAAAGTCTGCTGGAATAGTTTTATTTTAAAAAAAGTACTCCTACAATACTGCTAAGCATTCTGCTATCTCTCCGGAAAAGGTCTTTTAGAACTCATAAGGGAGCCTATCTGGTCCTGGCAAAGCTCCTAATTTTAAAGAGTTTATGGGATGTTCTATTTCCTCTGCCAATATTGGGGAAGAAAGGACTGTTACATTCATGGGAAGAACAGGAGTTACTATTTGATTGAGGTATTTTTAAATCCTCTTTAGAGGGAGGATTTACCATATTATGTGTTGTAAATACATTTTTTATGATCTGATTTAATCCATCTTTAACATATTACCCTCCTCATCCATTAGCTCATCGAATTCCATTGTTTCTTTTCCTGGCTTTAAAGGTGTCATATGGATCACTTATATGGGCTTTTTCATTTCCATATTGGAGTTCAGCTTTTAAAGGTTTTGCCCTATCATATTGGAATTTTAGCATCTCTTCTTTTACTGTTTCAATTTGTGGTGTGTAGTCATATCTAGAGCAAGCTGCCTGAGTATATAAATATTGGAGTTGGTTCCTCAGTTGTAAGAATTTTAAGGATTTCTTTCTTTCTGTTTGTTTTCCTTGTTTCTGGAACAAAGTCCTAATTTTAGCTTTTGTGTCTGCCTACCATTCCCAAATAATTCTGTAAAGAAAACATACTAATGTTCTTGCCCAAAGTAGTTATGAAATCTGTATTTGAACTGCTAAGTCCTGTAATGCAGATATCTTCAATTTCCATCTATTCCTGGGGGCTGTAGATTTATCCTGAAAAAAAAAACAAAACATTTTTAATAATAAATGGTCTGAAACTTCAACTGGTATTGTCCCAAAATTTGGGATTTGTAAGTTACATGAAATAAATATATGATCAATAAAAGTAGTCAATTTCCTTCATTTTTAGGTGAAGGTAGGCTCACAACTTTGATTCTTTTTATAGACAGTTAATTCAGCTGTTGTAATACATTTTTAAGGCATTAGAATCACAATATGTTTTTTTTTTCCTTCAAGTGATCTGTTATGTTTAGGCAGTTCACAATTGAAATCTCCCCCCAAAAAATAATATTAGCAGGTATCATTAGTTAAGGCTGAAGTGGAGAAAAAAATGGCCACTCTTTCAGCTTTCATTTGAGGAACATAGAGATTAATGAATATGTATAGTGTATGTTTCCATAGTCCTTCATTAATTGAAGCCTTACCTGGGACTAAATACAGTATATCAACTGTTTTAAAATTAAAAGCTAATGAATTAAATAAAATCCCAATGCCATCAGACCTGCCAAGGCCAAAGGACCAATAGGTGGAGCAGCTGGGGCCCTATGTCTATTCTGCTGAAAACAGACAAACCTGATCAATGGAACACTTTCAGGTTTCCTGGAGAAATACTATATCCATATGTGACTCATGAACATATTGAAACACAGCCTGTCTCTTCATTTAATTTAGTATACTGTGTACATTTACTGATTCAAAGCATAATTTAACCATAAATTAAATTTGTCATAGTCCCTTAATTTTTCCTCCTCTCTTTCTTCTTTTTCTCTTTGTAGTCCACAGTAACTTGACCCTTGTCTGTTTTATCGGTATCCCCAATTTCCATATCTGATTCCCCAATGATGAGGCTAACACTAGATAGGAATTTGAAGTGTCAATTTCAGGGCACTCCTGAGAGGATGAAGGAGGATGGGAGGGGCTTTGGAGTTCCTAGTAACCCTCCTAGGAGGTGAAACCATTTTAAAGGAAGAAACTGTTAGTATGACCTCTTTTTGAGGTTCTTTTGGGGGATCTTGGTAACATACTGTTGGAAATTCTTCAGTCTCTAAGGGGGTTTCACTTTCCTGTGGTGGTTTAATAGGGTTAGGTACAGATTCTGGAGTTTTGTTCTGTGTCTCTTTATTGAAATGGCTAGAAGGGAGGAGGGGGGGATTAGGTTCAGATCTATTGGCCTGTTCTGTAGCATTAGCAGCATCTTGTGCTTTCTGTATTAGGAGTGCAGGGCTAATTACTGAGGCCTTGTTTTTGGCAGCCCAAGGACATTCAGAAAACAAGTCATGTTTCTTCACATAGGTTACGTTTCATTACGTTTGCACATTGATGATTGATATGTTCTACCTCCCCACAATTGTCGCACCGGAGCCTGTCACACACACACACTGGATAAATGGGTTTGGGCCCCACATTTATAGCAGGCACGAGGCTGTCCAGCATAGAAACATACCCCTCTGTCTCTACCTAATAGAAGAGAATTTGGGATATGTTCTATCTCAGTGTCATTTTGTTGAAGTTTAACTTTGTACTTCCACCCCTCCATCCAGAAAAGTTCTGAATCCAGAATTGTCTCTGGATGACTGAGTACCTCACATTTTTGAGACAGCCAGTAAGTTATGTCCTCTGCATGGACTCCCTCATTCCAAAATATAATCATCACAAATTTGATTAAGGGATTTGTCAAAGGAATGACAAGAAAGAGAGTCCATAGAGGAGAAAACTTAACTTGACCATACCATTGCCAAAAAAGTTTCAAGGCATAAGATGACCAAAACTCACATCAAATTTATCCTCCCCATAAATGTTAATAAAAGCAAACACTTCTCTGGGTGAGAAGTTCAAAGATTCTTTTAACAACGTTTTGCCAATGAATTGCCTATCAGGTCTTATTTCCATCCCTCCTTTATACCTAATCCTAACAGCATTCCATCTGGGCACTGCTTCTTTCTTATTTTAAGTAAATAAGTCTGAAAGTAAAGGTCTTTGTGGGGGGCCTTATTGAAAATTGAGGAATCTTTCTGTTCTGGAGTTTCTTTATGTTGGTGTTCCTTGTCAATATTTTCCTTTAAAGTTTTTGTAGAATACTGTCATTCTGTACAGAGTTCTCATATGGGCTTGGTGCAGTCACTTTTTTGGGGCCAATAGAGTCATCAGGACTAGAAAGTATTATAGATGCTTTTTCCTTTTTGCCAGAAGGTAAAGATGAACACCATTCAAGTGTTGTTTGAGAAAAGGAATTCTTATCAGTCCATTCTAGGTCAGGTAATCATGTACTATCCTCTCTTTTTTTCCAGCCTGCCTCTATGAGATCCTTTTCAAGAGACCAGTTTTCAAATGTGACTGGCTTGGTTATTGCAAATGCATTTTTTATAGCTGCTGAAATAGTTTGAGGCTCCTGGGCCCTCTCTGTTTGTGCTTCATCAGCTGAATCCTAACTAACACAAGGAAGATCAGCAGAGATATTTATTTTTGCTAGTGTTATTGCAGTTCTTTTGTTTTTAATTTTTATTTCTTCTTTAAATCCAGTTTTTACCTTGCTCCACTGGCAGAGAATAAAAACAATGTGGCACCCACTTGGCTATTAGCCTCTGTTTGGTACATTATCTGGTTTGCAGGGAGAGCAGGTACTTTGTCCTTTTAAATTTGCTCAGTGTGTCCTATCAAAGTTTTATCAAAAGACTTGTCTGCCTGGTTTATTGTGACTGTATTAGAGTCTTTTTGTAAATTCTTGAATCATTACTGGTACTGTTTAGGTTAGCAGTCTCATGCACAGCCACACCCTCCTGATGGTCTAAACTTTTGTTTCCCAAATTTAAATTATTTTCCTTGCGTGACTGTATGCACACTATGTCCCCAGCTTTTTCACTGCCAGCCACATTCATTTCTTCAGTATAAGGAGAGAAAGTCGGTACCTGGGGTTTAGCTGAGAGTTGTTTCTCCAGAGTGGCTATGCTCTTTGATGTTGATGCATTACTGCAAACAGATGCCGCTTTGTCAGACTTTCCCCGCCCTTTGACAGATGGGCTCTCACCTTGTAACTTGCTTAATTCATTCTGCAGCTGCTGTTTTCAGTGTTCATGTCTCTGGTCCTCTTCTTCCAGCTGTTTCAACAGGGAGTCTGGTCTAGAACTTTGAAACACATCTGAATCTGTATTTACTTTTGTATCTGCAGTTTGAATAAACAGTACGTTCTCACTCGTATCACTCATTTTACTTTTTTCCTGAAGATTTCTAGCAATGGCCTATGGAAATGGTAGAGCAGAGGAGGAGGCCTGCTCCTCTGTTTCTAGTGCATCCATCTCCTCCTGTGTCTCACACAAAGTGGCCATTCTGGCAGAATGGTCAGCAAGAGTAGGGGAATTTTTTTATTTCTTAAGATCTTGAAAGTAAATATATACAAATAGTGTTACATCACACAAAATCATATATAAACAATATAGAAAACCAAAAAATAAGTATTACGGCATTCACCCTGCATGTGAGTTCGGTATTATAATCCCAAACAATAATACAAAAAAGAAAAAACGAAACCATCCCATCACCAACTAAAAGAGTAGGGAAATTGTTATTTAGCAATAAACTTCATCAAATCAACAGTATGTAGGACAAACAAATAAAAATAAATCATATCATCCATACAAAAGAAATAACAAACAATTCAAAGAAATAACAAAACCAAAAGGTAACTTTCAAACACTGCATAATTAAAGCATAAACATAAATAAACATCTATGCCTATTACCCAGAGCACATGTGATCTTACAAAGTTATCCATCCAAAATTAATAGGCACCTTCCCCCCTTCCAAAAAACATGTACCAATACTGATTTTATAGAATATTTCATGTCTAGAAAATAGCCATACCTAGGATCAGGTAACCTCCTAAAAGGAGACTTCCATAATTCAGTCACAGTTCTTCCAATAAGTTTTATGTACAATATTAGGAACCTTGTTTTTTTTTCAGGTTGGTAAATAATTTGTAACTGGGATATAATTTGATTCAGCACTTGGGCTATCGGGTAAGATTTCTGTTGTAACAAATATGCAAACCGTGCTTGCCATAAATAAAACCTGCAAAATGCAAATATTAGCCTTAAAATACTGGGGTGATACTTGGATAATACTGAGAGAAATATACCATACACTAATATTTCATATATAAGGACTGAAATGTGTTTTTCTTTCCATTTATGTAACAGTAGAACCCAAACAGATGCACTATAGGGGCAATCAATAAAGAAATGTCACATAGTCTCAAGGATTCCAGAACATGTGCTCTGATGGCACATTCGTTCCTCTATAGGTTTATGTTTATGGGTGCCATGTACTCCAAGTCTTCTGTGACAGGATAACCATGTGACATCACAAAGTCTCAATGGAATCTTGTGATCAGTAAACTGTAGAAAAACTGTGCTAGGATCCAGATCTTTCCTTTGGGAGTCTTGAATTTTTGGAGTTTCAGAAAAGTTATTCTCCAGTACAGTATGTGTTGATATACTTGTTTTTTAGTAGAAGTTTATAACTTACTTGGGGTTGTGTTCCACTGCCATAAGTTAAGAAAGGCAGGTACCAAGTATTGTAGTATTTTAAACTTTCTAATGTTTCTAGGAATTTCAAAAGGCTCCTGTTGCCAAACTAAGCATAAAGGTGTAGTCGAGTGTCTAACTATATAGCACTAAAAGGGGGAGAATGAATTCTGAATTTGCAAGATTCCATGCATAAAAAAATAACTGTGAAAAAAGACTATTGGGTTTAACATTCACACTACACCAAAACTGCAATCTGGGTACATATGCAGTCTCTTAATAGGGTTTAGTCTACTGCACCAAAATCCCTGAAAAAATACATTGTGCACCTTTGGCTCCAATGAAAAGGGTAAGGGATATATTGAGGCAACATGTAAAAAGAGAGACAGTATAACTGTTTTTAATAGAAAGACTCTCTTTTTTTGGATATTGAATGGCCTTCCCTGGACTATAGAATCCTTTCTGCTTTGTCAGTAACCAGTGTCCAGTTGTATGAAGCATCATCTGCACTACCAAAAAATAATCCCAAAAGTTTAGAAGGTGTAGTTGCAATTGGGGTCCCAGTTATCTATGCGACCTTTGCTGGAGCTGCAGCAGGTGGGAGATAGAGAGCTGAACTATTATTGCAATTTAGTTTTGACCCCAAGGAATCCTCATAGCTAGAAATAATAACTGCCAGGTCAGATTCTCTGAGAAAAGGGGTTGTGCAAATACATAAATTGTCTGCATAAACAGTAATGACTGGAATTTGTAATCCCATGGGGAATGTTATTTTTGAGATAGAGGGATGCTGCATTATTTTCTGTAATAAAGGATCTATTTAAAAAAAAAGCATAAATGAGAGGACTAAGGGGACACCCTTGCCTCACTCCTCTCTGTCTCAAAAAAGGAGAACCAGGGGAGCCATTAATGTGAGGAAGCATAGAAAGACAAAGGGAGGGATATTGAGGCTGAATAGAAAGGATGGTGGGTGGGCAGAGAGGGACAGTGAAAAAGCAGAGATACTGAATGAATACTTCTGCTCAGTATTCACAAAAGAGGAGGAGGGGGAGGTGCCTAATCCAATTAACAGAAGCACTATGGATAGGGGGGTCAATCCCAGTCCTTTCACAGAAGAAAGTGTTCTGAAAGAACTCCTAAAACTGAAGGTTGACAAAGCAATGGGGCCTGACAGAATTCACCACCAAATTCTAAAAGAACTAAGGTGAGAACTTGTGACACCACTGATTACCCTTTTTAACAAAACATGGGAGGATGGTGTGGTAGCTCAGGACTGCAGGAAGGTGGGTGTGATTCCCCTTCACAAAAGTGGGACCAAGACAGAGGCAGAAAACTACAGACCTGTCAGTCTGACCTCTGTGGTAGGGAAAGTGATGGAATCACTTCTGAAGGAAAGAACTGCTGAGTACCTAGAGGCCAGTGGGGCACAGGACTCAAGGCAGCATGAGTTCACAATAGGAAGGTCATGTCAGATGAATCTAACTGATTTCTTTGACTGGGTGACCAAAGTAGTATACCAGGGAGGGGCTGTGGACATGGCCTACCTAGACTTTAGCAAGGCATTTGACCCACACAAAAGATTAATAATCAAATTAACCAGACTGGGAGTGGGTCCCAGGGTGGTAGCCTGGGTAAAACATTGACTGAACAACAGGACACAAAAGGTGATTGTAAATGGAGTCCACTCTGAAGAAAGAGGGGTTACTAGTGGGGTACCGCAGGGTTCATTTCTGGGTCCAGTCCTGTTTAATGTCTATATAAGTGAGATTGCAAAGGGACTAGAAGGAAACAAATGCCTCTTTACAGATGATACAAAAATCTGCAACAGGGTTGAAACACAAGGAGGTGTGGAAAGGATGAGAAGGGACTTGGCAAGGTTGGAGGAATGGTCAGAATTATGGCAGTTTGGATTCAATCCAAAGAAGTGCAAAATAATGCACCTGGGAAACAAAAATCCAGGGAAAAATTAAACGGGGGGGGGGATGTAACAACAACAAAAATGGAAAGGGACTGGTGGGCAATCATATCAGATGACCTTAAGGTTAGCAAGCAATGTGAGAAAGCAGTAGGGAGGGCTGGGGTGATACTGGGATATATAGGGAGAGGCATCACCAGCAGAAAACAGAAAGTTGTTATCCCTCTATACAGACAGTTGGTGAGATCACATCAGGAGTACAGCATCCAGTTCTGGAGCACCCATCTTCGCAATGACATAGACAGGATGGAGGCAGTTCAGAGGAAGGCAACTAAAATGGCACAGGGTCTGCAAGAGAAGAAGAGAAGCCATATGAGGAAAGACTAAAGGAGCTTAATATGTATACCCTTGAGGAAAGGAGGGAGGGGGGCATGATAGAAACTTTTAAGTACCTCAGTGGCATTAACAAAGCCCAAGAGGGTAGCATCTTTCAGAAAAAGAGATGTGCAAGAACAAGGGGACACAATTTGAAGATAGAGGGTGGACGGCTCAGGGGCAATGTGAGGAAGTATTTTTTCACAGAGAGAGTGGTGGATGCATGGAACAGCCTTTCTGAGGAGGTCGTGGGGTCTACAAGCGTGGGAGAATTCAAGAATGCATGGAACAGACATATTCAATTCTTTTTGGGGGGGTAGGAAGAAATAGGCTGTTGGTTAACTAGGATCTTCAGCTTATCCTGTTTGTAGGGGGAAATGGGCAGATTAGGTGGGCCAAGCAGTACTTATCAGCCTCAAAGTCTATGTTTCTGTGTTTCTGTGTTATCCAGGCAGTGTGATATAACAATTTAATCCATAAGATAAATGTCTGCAGAATGTCGTATCACCCCTTTTCATCGACACCCCGGCGGCAAAACAAGGAAAAGGTCCATTACAGTGACATTCATGGTAATGGTCCTTTTTCCATGTTTTGCCTTCCCCCAGTGTTCCTCCCCCTCCCCAGACCAACTCCTACCTGGAGTTGGAATCCTAGAGTCCGGGGGGGGTGGGCTGCACAGCCCCCCACAGAAAACAATGAGTCAAGAGGCGGCACAATACCTGCATTGGTATTGTACCATCGCTGTGGGGGAGGTCAGCATATTTGCTGATGGGAAAACTTGGTGCTTTCACAGAATGTAATAATGGCTTAGGACCTGAAACAAATACCTGTGATCTACCCAATCAAATGCCTTTTCTTGATCTAAAGAGATTAACAGGGAAGGATTATTTATTGAGAAGTATATGCTATGTCTCTCAATAATGAATGATTATGCCTTATGGACCTATTTGGAATGGCACAGGTTTGTGTTTCGGAAAGAAGTAAAGGGGGCTACAGAAATGAGTCTGCACAGTAATATAGACATATGAATTTTATAGTCTACATTCAGCAGACTAAGTGGTCTTCAGTTCCTTATAACTGTCTTATCACCTTTTTTAAATAATAAAATCATAATAGCATCAGATAAATGCTTGGGGGTTGAGCATGAAAGTAAAAGATTATTAAATACTACCATCAAGATGGGTGAAAAGAGTTCTACATACTGCTGGGCAACTGTGATGTAAGTCCATCTTGCTAGGGTGAGGTTTGTTTTTTTGATGGAGTATTGCTTGCCTACTTTCCGTCACAGACATTGGTGCGACTAAAAATGCCACCTGTTCCTGTGGGATATCAGGTATTGGAATAGCTTTAAGAAAATCAGAAGTCACCCCAGCTGATGATACTATCCCAAACATAAGTTCTAGATATATTTGTACCATGTGTTTTATTTGAGGCAGAGAAATACAGATATGATTAGAGTCTGGATCTGTCAATTGTTTTATATAAGTGGTGCCACCCTATCACAGCAACTTTTAAAAATGTTTAAGGAGGGCTTAGAGCTCTGAATGCCACACTGTGCTTCCATTTTGAGGGACATAGCTCTGTTGTATTGATATGCCTCCATTTGAGTTTTAAGAAGTTTTATAGACTGAGAATGGTCCACCTGAAATTCATAAAATGTGGAGATATTATCTAGTAGCTTTTGTCTCAGTTTAGTATATTTAAATAGTCTGACAGAGTTTTGGTTCTAGCCTTTTGTATAAAAAATTGTTTCAAATCTGACTAAGTATCCTCCCACTAACCCAGAGGAGAGTGGTAAGCATCCAAAACTGAGCATCTAGCCCTTAACAATTCCAAACCAGTGGCTGAAATACCAGAATCTCTCAGAAATGTGTTATTTTACTTCCAGCGTGATGTAGAGGTATGAGGAAGGGGGCCTCCTACTGGACTACTGGTCAGGGAGACTGCCATAACATTAGACATGTGTTATTTTAATATTTTTGGGTAGGAAAATATTGACAATTCATGTGGCATGAGTACCCCTGTAATACATCTTCATTCCCTTTTGATGCATTGCACAGAAGCCATCAATCAAATTAAAAGTTTTAATTATTCTGTTCAGTGTAGCAGTGTTCCCAAAGATTTTCTTTTTAGTGCCCCTTTTATCAGCTAGCATTAACCCACAATTAAAATCAACCCAAAAGTATACCTGCCTAGGGGTATGTAGGTAAAACTGTACTAGATTAAATAATTCTGGTCTGGCAGCTATACTCTGAAGCTCATATACATTAATCACTCTGAGCCTCATTTGCTTGAAAGTAGAGTCAATCAACATAGCTCAGACTGGAACTATGTCTATGACTTTCGTTACCTGAAAATTAAACCCCAAAAAGGATACCCAACCCATCACATTGGTCTTCTCGGTGAGTCCAAAATGATGGGCCTTTAGACCATATTCTGTTTAGCCTGATTAATTTCCTGCCTGGTTTTCATCTTTGCATCCTGTAACAAGTGAATGTCACAATGTAAATCGGTCAGATAGTGAATGGTTGTTAATTGTTTCCTATATGACTTCATGCTGCACACATTCAAAGTAAGGCAGCCTAATTTTATGGAAGCAAGCATGAAACCAGAAGGAAGAGGGGCTATTGTACCCTAATCACCTTTAAGGGGGTAGCATTTAGTCTTTTCTGTATCTTGAGAGGGTTTACACTAGCCTTCAGAAGAAACATCCATTTTTGAGGAGGATGCCCTAGAAGAATCTGAATCTGAGTCCTCCTCCTCAGAGTCTCCCCAATGTTTGCTTTTTTTGGCAGAGGCCTGAAACTTATTTCTAGTCAGGATAATTTTTCTGGGAATATGGGCCTCTGACTTCCTTTTCTACCTTCCTCTCCGAGAGCTACGAACTGGAGTAAATACATGTTCTACTGGGGGGGTGGCATAGATCCCTGACCTGAGATCCCTTCTAAAGCACCTCCCTCTGCTCCAGATCCTACAGAATTAGAGGAAGAGGAGTCACCCTGCTCTCTGTGGGTCAAGACTGATGGGGGGGGAAGGGTTTTAAGGTTCAGTCCTAATTACTGGGGTGCATGATTCTACTGGCTCCTGGTGTGCTGGAGCTAGTTCCACTAAGGGTGGGATCTCTTCTCTCCTTTGTATGGCTTACATCTGGAATCAGTCATGAGGCAACCTGGTCTTGGGGGGGGGGGTCTAACCTACTGTGGTCCACCCAGGGGCATTGTTGATAGATATGGCCTTGTTCATCACAAAGATTACATAGTAATGGGTTAGGACAACCAAGACACACATGCCCATATGCAAGACATAAAGTACAGCTGGGTTAATCACAAGTGTAACTTAGATGTGTCCTGGACCCGCATTTATGGCAGGTTTGGGACTGCCCTGGATAAAAGCAAATTCCTCTATCCCTTCTGATATAAAAACTGCTAGGGAGGTGTGAAATACCCTTCTCTTTTTGTTGCAATTGTACTTTAACTTTACAGCCCCCATCCACACTAAATCATAATCTAAAATTGTGTGGGGGGTATCCAAAATATTACATCTCTGTCAGATCCAGTATTGCACATCCACAATACTCACCCCCTCACTTCAAAAAAGAAGAGTAATGATTTTTACTGAAGGTTTAGTTAGTGGAATGAGTAAAAAGGATGCCCAAAGTGGAGAATCCTTAACCTGCTCATATTTTACCCAGAAAAGCTCTAAGATTGACACATTTTTGAACTTAATATTGTGTGTAGTTTCCCCATGCACATGTATAAATGCAGACAGCTCGGAAGGGCTAATGCCTAGGGTGTCCTTTAGCATATTGTGTAGGACAGTTTTTCTGGAGGGAGCAGTGTTCATATCCCCAAGATACTTCAGCTTAACAGTGTTTTGGCATTGTGTAGTTGGTCCAACAGAAGCAAACAAGTCACTCAATTTAAAAGTTTTATCTGTGGGAAAGTTGTCAGTATGTGCTGCCGAATCACCAGTTGGTGCAATGGGGATCTGCTCATCTTCCAAAGAAGAACTGCTCTAATGTGGTGCACAGTTGGGGCACATAGAATGAGTAGGAACAGCGTCCAGCCAGCTTTGAGAGTCAGATGCCATAGTAGGGTGTGTGTCCAGCACTTCTCCAGGTGCAGCATTAGAATGTTGAGAACTAGGTGTCACTGGGTGCGAGTTATGCATGGATTTCTGAGCAAGATTAATTATTTATGTGGCACTGACAGGTCCAGCAGTGGACCAGGGATCACTTTTCTTACTACACTGCCACCCGGCAGCTTTGAGAGCAGCTTCGGGAGACCTGGTATTATTTAAATCCAGCGGAGGTCTGCTTGTACTTCTAAGATGTAGCGAGGCTGGCTGCTGTGCATCTCCTCCTGTAAGTAGACCAGCAGCAGCTTGTAAAGGTGGAGCATTTGTACTAGTATCAGTTGCACTTGTAGTTGCAGAATATGTAGCATCTGGGGTATCTATCTGCAAAGAAGAGTCCACTTGAACAAGTTGCATTAAGAATTACTTGTGCATGTAAAAAAATTGCCACAAATGTTCTTGAGAAAAAACTACTGAAGATACATGTGTAATATTTGTAGCAGTAACTTGTACATTTCTTCCATCCTGTATATTAGTTTCCAAAGCAGTAGCTGAGATACTTTCTGTAGCCAATAACCATTCTGTGCCAAGATCCAGAAAATTAGATTCCATAGGGATCGGCTGGCTGGAGTTAGACCTCCCTGCTCCTCCACCTTCCTGCTGTCCGCCATCTTGGATGTCAGTCATCTTGGCAATGGTTGACAAGGGTCCCCCTACTGACAGAGCAGGGGAATTTTATTAAACAAAGGAAACATAACATCATACATAAATGAACAAGGATAAATGTATAAAAAAAATCCATACATCATATAATAGGCATATATACATTTAACATCAAAAAGAAAATACAGAAACAGAAGTATTTACAGTACAACATAACAGAAAACAGTAACAACTAATGCAAAAAAGTAATGTGCTTCCATAAAGACTGAAAGTGTTGCAATGGAAGATGTCTATGTTCTAATTCCATAACATTCAACAAAGCATGTTCTATGTGTTGTATAATAATAAGTGGAACAGTTGGAAATTGTTGTAAGTCATATTGACAGCGAGCTTACCACATATAGTATTTGCAAATAGCAAAAATCACTCTAAGAGTACTAGGATGAAATCTAGTCCAAGGACCAGAAAAGTCACCTAATATCAAGACCTGATACGTGATTCTACTAAGAAATGGCCACTTCCACTTATTGGCTAATGATTTCCAAAATAATAAAGCATCCTGACAATCAAAGAAGAAATGTGACAGTTTCCTCAATTTGGGTGCAGGAAGGTTTAGGGCAGTATCGTTCCTGAGAAGACTTGTGTTTTAGATTTCCTCGAACCTGTAGTCTGCCATGGCAACAAAGCCAGGAAATATCCCACATGTGCATTGGAATTCGTTTATCTCAAAGAATGAATAAAACACAGTCTATTCGGGAAGAAGGGCAGACTGTAAATTGTAATACTGGTTTTGTAATATTCACAAATGTATTACACAGTTGTTTTCTATAGACAGTTAACATGGAAGATTTACAGAGTTTCCAAAATCGTATCTTACAGAAACTGTCCACAGCATATGATGGGAAGCAAGAAGTACGGGACTGTGCAGGTGGGAGTGCATCCCATTTAGCCATAATGGAACACAGAGCATAGATAATCCATATATCACTAATATGGGATGTGTATCTGACGCTGTGGAAAAGGTGGAAAAGGAAAAGGGAAAGAAAAAAAGCTATTGGGTGAATCATACCAAGCCCTCCCTGATGTATTGGTAAGTATGTACTATCCCTTTTAATTGGATTGAGTCTGCTGCCCCATATCATTTGAAAACATACACTAAAGATGTGTGTTTCTAAGTGTTTGGGAGGGGAAAATACATAACTAAGAAACAAAAAAATAGGAAGTATGAATTTCTTGACCACTAAAACTCTTTTCCTCTTCCCCAGTTTCCAAGATTTCCATAAGCTCACCTTATACTCCCCAATACTAAGACGTTTTTCCCAATTATAGGTTGCTGCATCCTCAACATTAAACCATACCCCAAAATTTGCTGGGGAGAGGTATAATTTCTAATACCACCAACTGCAGAAACAGTGGTGGACTCAGGATCCAAGGGAATGGATACACTTTTCTGAAGGTTTAGAGTGCCACCAAAAATTACAGAGAATGTCTGAAATACTTGCACTGCCTGGTCTCCAGATGTTTTATCATACGCAAATAAAACAACGTCATCTGCATATGCAGTGATCTTCACTGGGTGTAAGGTATGGTGGGGTGCTAAACCTATAATTTGAGAGTCCCATCTAATTTGTCGAATAATTGGATCTAGGGGGAAAGTATATAATAATGGGCGAATGGACAACCTTGATGGACCCCAACTGTCTGGAGTAAAGTATCACCTGCAAAGCCATTAATCACTGGAGTAAAATAGGTGAAGGAAAAGATACAGGTAAGCCAACGAAGAAAGGTATCTGGGATATCATATATTTTCATGACCTGAAATAAATAGGAGTGTTGAACCAAATCAAATGCTTTTGCCTGATCTAGTGAGAGAATGAAATCTGAAATGACATTATGTTTCTTAGCTTCAAAAATCTCCCTTAGGAGAAGCAAATTCGTAGTTATTGATCACCCTGGAATAGCACAAGACTAAGCTGGGTCAATAAGATCAGGTGCAACCCGTTGTAAGCGTGTGCTGAGTATTCTAGTCAAGATTTTGAAGTCTGTATTCAGAAGATGGAGAGGTCTCCAATTCAGAAAAGAACGGATATCTCCTTTCTTATATATAAATTTGAGCAAGGATATGCCAAAATTAGTAATCTCAGCTGAGTTTTGCAGAACATAATTTTAAACTTGGGTTAGTACTTCCAATAAATCATCTTGAAATGTTTTGTAAAATTCATGTGTAAGGCCATCAGGACGCGGGGTTACCTGTAATTTAAGGTGGGAAATGGCACAAGCTACTTCCTCCTGAGAAATGAGGGCAACAAGATCTGCAATAGGGTGTGTAGAAAGTTGTGGGACTGTGGCCAAAAAAACTGTGGACAAGTCAGTAGAGTCAGAAGGCAAAGTACAAAACTGTCATCGTAAATGACAGTTAACAATTGAGAGCATACCTGAAATATCAGAAACAATATTCCTTGTTTTGTCAAAAAGTCCATGCATGACCATAGCCTGAAGCCTGTCTTTATAAGCCAAAAACAGATTTGTCGAGGGAGAAACCGATGTACCCACTCTCATAAAAAAATCTAAAGTACGGGCACTATCGTACTGATGTGTAAACATGTGACTTTTGATAGTGTTGATTTGCGATGAATAAACAACACGGGAGGAGGTGGAAAGAGATATCAATTTATATAGCTGATTTCTGAAAGTTAAATATGTAATATAAGTATCACGAACCATACGTTTTCCTATAGTCTGAAAGAGTAGATGTAAATCTAGTTTTGTGTCTGTCCACCATTCCCACATGGAGTCATAACAGCAAAGAACTGAAATCTGTGCCTGAAATAGGGATCGAACTTGTGTACGAACAGAAGAATGAGATAACACAGTATTGTTCAGCTTCCATTGAAGTGATAGCATGGAAATGGGCATTGTGGTCGCATCCAATGAAAATAGACAGGTCAGAAAGTAGTGGTCCAAAAGTTCTGTGGGGCAAAGTGAAACTTGTTGTGGGACACAATAGTGAGAGGAAAAAAAATAATCGATATGGCTATGATAAATAGATCAATGATAGGTGTATCCAGCATCAGTTTTCAGGGAGCGGTAATCATCAATTAAACTGGCAGTCTTTATCAAAGTGGATAAAGCAAGGGAATCGCAATAAATTTTCTTCCCCGGCGCCATCCTACAGGAAACATCAATAGAACAATTAAAGTCGCCACCCCAAATAATATGTTTCCTGGTACACAAATAGGGCTTAATTAGGTCTAGTAAATATATACGAGCAGCTTTGGTCTGAGGGTCATAGAGATTGATAAGATGGAAGGAGTGGCCCTGAAAAGTACAATCAAGAATCAGGGCTCTGCCAGGATGGATATCTATAATGCGGGAAAATGGAAAAGGCTGAGGAAAAAAACAGGACAGCCACTCCGTCAGCTAAGTCTTCCCCAAAGGTACAATAGGAAGGGCCAATTATCCATCCCCGTTTAAGTTGCTGAACTTCCAAAAGATATGTAAGACATGTTTCCTGTAACAAGATAACATCTAAGGGGAGAGAGGCAGCAAGATGAAAGAAAACCATCCTCCTCTTGTAGCTTTTCAGGCTACAAACATTGAATGATGCTATTCTAATATGAGCCAGATCAATGAATCAGTCAGCCACTCCCATCAGTAATAGTCATATTCTTACGCTTCTTAACCCCCTTTTTTGTTTTAGTGAGTTTTTTTTCGGGATACATCAGGAGGTCTAGGAACAGTGAGGTCCATGTCAGAGGGTAAAACAGAGGCTTCAGAATCACCATCAGAGTCGTCTCTCCCACCTTTTAGACATTCAAATGGATTGGAGAGAGAAACTTCAGGAGCCCATACAGTTTTATGAGTAGTCGCCCTAGTGATCCTTCTGCTAAGTTTAAAGCCTTCTGGGTCTACAAGGGGAGTGTCAGTGATCTGAGTGGGAGTAGGGTGTTGGGTGCGGTCTACAATCTCTGTAGCAAGAGGAATAATCTCCATAGCAGTAGGTGGTTCCATCATGGGCTATGATTCTACCAGCACAACCGGAGTAGTGGGGAGGGGGGGGTGAGGAGACTTCGGTGTCATTGGACTTCGGAATCAAAGTAGTGGACCAGTCTTGGGCCTTATCCTGTGCCTTCTGAATGAGGGCATCAGGATCCCACCCCTCACTACGGTTTTTGCTGGCCCAGTGACATTGATAGTATGCATGTCCTTTGTCATCACAGAGATTGCACTGAAACACATTATCAGAAGAAACACTAGGGTGCTCTTTTCCCCCACATAAACTGAATTTCAGCAGATCACAAGTACTACTCAGATGCGTGTGGGCTCCACATTTATAGCAGGCACTAGGTTGACCCCCATAAAAGCAAACACCCTGTTCTTACCTAATAAAAAACTGTTAGGGAGGTGTATGACTTCTGAGTTGACCTGAAAGAGTTTCTCACAAAACTTCCAACCACCCATCCAAAGTCCCTCCTCATCTATAATAGCTTCGGGGGGGGACAAAACCGTACATCTGTTCTACAACCAATGATATATGTCGTTGATACTAACACCCTCATTTCTAAACATAATAGTGGCAGTACGAACTGCTGGTTTGGTGAGAGGTATAACAGAAAAAGGAATCCAAAGAGGGGTATTCTTCAAAGTGGCATATTTATGCCAACATCTATCTAAACCACTATTGTTTTTGAAACTAATATCAAAGGTTTTCTCACCAGAGATATGAATTAAAGCATAAATATCTGAGGCCTGAAAATACATGTCACCTTTTAAAAGGGTTCTAGCCACATAATAGCGATCAGAAAATACAGAGAGGCATCCCTTATAGCGTAGACATACTGCATTACAATTGGGAGCCTGTTCCAACTTGTTTTTAAACAGATCCAAGAGGATAGGTCCTCTGCCAGGGGCTGTAGGGGAATCCAAGGGGGGGGGTTCAAGGTCGGTATCACAGCTGAAAGACCTTCCTAGGAGCCTCCAAATTAGGTGAGCTTGGTTGAACAACACCTAACAGGGGTGGGGATGCACTGGGAACAGGACCAGAAAGTATTGCAGGGCCAGAGTTATGCAAAGTAGATTGTGTTGAGGGATGTTTATCGGGAAGGGAGAGAGCAGGGCTGGAGAGATGTACCAGCTGGGAATGGAGAGAAGGAATAGCAGGTTGTTTAGGAGTGGGGAGTACTGGGTCATGAAATATGGAAGAAACAGATTTGTCCCCAGCTAGAGGCTGTATCCCAGAGCTGTGTGGAACAGAAACTGTAGCAGATACATCAGTGATAGTAACAACATTAGTGGCATTAGCAACAGTATTGGCAGTAGCAGTAGTAGTGGTAGAAACAACAATATCACCAGTAGTAACAATATCAGCAGTAGCATTATCTACATCAGTATTATCCATAATATCCCCCCAAACAGCCCCAAACACAACAGGCCTAGATGATATAGTAGAGTCATTAATAACAGAGTCATTAATAATGCTAGCAGCTGCAGACTTAGGTACCTCGGTGGAGCGCTCAGCTGGAGGTACAGGCCTGGTCGGGGAGAACAAAATGCCGTGTTTGTCCAGCCTGCTCATGTTAGAGCAGTAGTAGCAGTCCAGGCAGGGTCCACAGCAGTCGGAGCAGTTTGCAGACCGAAACGTGCATGAATCAGGGAAGCGGCAGTGGAGGAAGCTGGCAGAACAGAGGAAATCGTTGTTGGGTGTAGGGGATCCAGAAGCAAGAGGTCGGTGTCTCCCAAATGCGACTCTGCAGTCGCACTGACTCTCCAAAGTACAGAACTGGATGTAACAGGGGGACCAACTAGTGTAACACTCCGGGAATCCAATGCAATAGGTTCCGTCTGAATAGGCTGTGGCAAAAGTGCAGGAACAGGAGAGATCTCTGTAAACAGCGTAGAACCAGGCACATTAGCGATAGAAGGCGTCTCCATGAGTAAAGATGCATTCACTGGGTGGTTGCTCTGGGAAGACATCTCTCGTTGTGGAAAACAAGCAGGGGCTGCCTCCATCAGCAGCATAGTGGTAGAGGTGAGAACCTTACTGGAGCAGAGCCGAACAGCATCTGAGCTGTCCATGGCAGTGACCAGAGGTCCCCTTACTGACAAGAGTAGGGGAATTTCCCCAGTGTTCTGGTCAGATTTCACCCCATTCACTAAAATATCACCAACAGCTTAATTTGGTTTTGTACTGTAAGTTAGTTTACATCTGTACACTTATTCCTCTTACCTTGCAACCAGCTTACACATGGAAATAAGCCACAGCTCAGTGTGACTCTCCTGGTAACAAACTTTCAAATAAATAAATTACTTTAAGCCATCCACAGAGTACTTCAGTTCCCCTCCCAGATGAATGCAGGCCATCCCCTTTGTATAGCCCTCATCCCTCTGGATTGGTCCCCAGTCTCCAATATAGTTGAATCCTTCTTCTCTTCTCCATTCCTTCAATCATGAGTCAAAGCTTCTAGTTCAGAGTACCCTATGTTTCCCTTGGTGAATGCTACTGAGAGGGCCACTTTCCTTAGGCACTTACCTAATTCTCTGAACTCTCCCTGCACAAACCCAGCCCCATCCCATGTTAGGTCATTAGTCCCCATATTGCAGCATCCCCTCTGCCTTGCTGCCATAGTGAGCTTTAGGATTTTCTGCCCCTCCCTCTGAGTCATGGCACCTGGTAGTTACCTTACCTCCCTCTCACCCCCCCTCCTGTTCACAATTCTACACCCCTAACAATTTAGTTCCCCACCAGAGGATGCTTCTTCCTCTGCTGGGGAACTTCTCCTCCAGCTTTGGGGCCTCCCCTATGAAGGACCCCCACATCCTCCTGTCCCCACTACTTTGGGCTCCTCCTCCTCCCAGCAGTCCTGTCTCAAAAGAATGGTGAAGGAATTATTTAGTCACACCTGCTGAGAAATGTGCCCCATGACCTGTAATCCCACATCCTCACAGAGCCCATCACTCTCCAGCCAGCTCTCCTTCTCTTAGGTAACCTCTGGGGCAAATGGGGTAGACTCAGTGGCCACTGGTTGGGGGAATCCTCTGGATTTTGCCATCAATCAATCAATCAATCAATATTTTATTTGAAAAAAAGCACAATTCACAAATGATCAAAGTTCTTGTACATATCTATTAAAAAGACTTAAAATTGTAAAATCTAAAAAGCATATTAAGTTACATATCAGCATCAACTAAAATTTGTCAAGGCTCAGGAAAAGCACATTTGAATAAATGGGTCTTAAATGCAGATTTAAAACTCTCTACAGTCAGGCACTCTCTTACTCGATGAGGTAGAGTGGTCCACAGAGTTGGGGCCACAAATGCAAATGCCCAAACAACTGAGATCTTCAAAAGAACTCTGGGAACCTCTAGCAATCTTTCATCAGTAGATCAGAGTGAACTGAGGGGGCGGTAGGGGTAAAGAAGATCTTGCAGATAACGTGGTCCCTGTTCATGTAGGGCCTTGTAGATCAGTAAACCAACCTTGAAGGTGATCCACCACTGAACAGGCAGCTAGTGCAGGCTGCGGAACACAGGCGTGACATAACATTATCTAGGTGAACCAGTCAACTGCCTGGCAGCTGCATTCTGCACCATCTGCAAGTGGTGGATATCAACCCCCGGTAGGCCTAGGTACAGGGTATTGCTGTAATCAAGGTGGGAGATCATGAAGGCATGGACCAACATAGGAAGATCATCAGGTGGGACAAGGTGTTTAATCCAAGTGATATTCCTCAGATGTTTAAATGAGGTCTTGATGATGGATGACACCTGAGATTTTACCATCAGCCCATCGTCAAATATAATGCCCAGATTTCACATCCAGTCAAAAGTCACCAACTGGCTGCCTCTGAGCCAAAGCCAGGAAGGTTGACCAGCTGAAGGTCTTTCTACCTGATGACCAGGGTCCACAATCAACACCTTAGTCTTGTCAGTGTTCAACCACAGCCAGTTGGCACACAGCCAGTCTTGGATCTCAGAGAGGCAGTTGTTAAAAGTCGAGACAGCTCCACCCTATTTGGACACAAAGGACTTGTACAGCTGAGTATCATCTGCTTAATAGTGAAAACTCAGCTCATACCATCTTATAATGTCCCCCAATGGCAGCATATGCACTGCGAACAACATAAGTGACAAAACTAAGCCCTGCGGCACCCCACAGGGCACAGGGAGTGGGGCAGAGGAGTAAACTCCAGACACCACTCCCTGAGTCCTGCCCATGAGGAAATAATGGAACCACCTGAGGACTGTTCCTGACAGTCTGCTGATCAGCCGCAGATGCTCCAGCAACACTCCATGGTCCACAGTGTCAAATGCTGCAGAGAGATAAAGGAGAACCAAGATGGAAGGGCTCTTCTGATCTCTTGCTATAAGGAGATCAATAAGTACCCAAAATAGCTCCATTTCAGTACTATGCCTCTTCCTAAATCCAGACTGGAGAGGATCATAGACATCGTGGATGGTAAGATGATCCTCCAGTTGTGGAGCGATCAACTTCTCAATAACCTTACCCATCACTATTCCTCAGAAGAGGCCAGAAGGGGAAGGATCCAGATTCGTTACAGTGCAGTGCAGTAACTGTGCATTGCTGTTTTTGTTTTAAACTTAGATTTGTGGGCTTTTAGTGGTACTGTTATTTCTTTGCTGTTTTTACTTAGAATTGTTTTTAGGCTGTTGAAAATTTAAAACCTAGTTTGGTGTGCTTGTAGTGGTGCTGTTTTTCTTTGCTGTCTTTATTTGCTGCACATTTTGTCTTGTCTTGTCTTGTCTGTCCTGCCCTGCAGTTTGGGGGAAGGGTGCTAATTGTCTGACCTCTGACCTCAGCTATGTGATAACTGGAGGAGGGGCTAAGTCAGACTTGAGGTAGCAAATTGATTTTTGGTTTCTCACAAGAGGCCAGAAGGAGAAGGATCCAGATTCATTTCAGGGCAGTGCAGTAACTGCTAATTGCTATTTTTTGTTTTAAACTTAGATTTGTGGCTTTTAATGGTATTGTTATTTCTTTGCATATCTTAACTTAGAATTGTTTTTGGCTGTTGAAAATTTAAAGCCTAGTTTGGTATGCTTGTAGTGGAGCTGTTTTCCTTTGCTGTCTTTACTTGCTACAAATTTTCACCAACCCTTCCTCCCCTGTCCCATGCCCTGTTAAATCTGATTGACAGGATCCAAGCGCGGGGACTAGCAGGGGTTGTGGAGAAGGAGGGGCATAAGGGATGGAAGCCCACCCTCTGCACTACATGTGTTTTGACTCATTGTTATGTTTGCTTGCGTGCATGGGCAAGAAGCATTATGTGGCAGCTTAGGAAAGAAGTGGGTTTTGGAGGTGCAGCACTGTGGTGTCCTATGCCACCACTGCATTCTCGGGCTTGGTCCTAACTTCCCAATGTGGTGGCATGCTGCTGCTGACACTAGTTCAGCCAGCGTACCACCAACTTGGAACAAATTAGCTGCTGCAATGAGGGAGCGGCCCATCATTGCAGGGCAGTGCTTTGCCTGGTGTAACATTTCAAAAGAACATGGCGGTGGCTGTTGCCATCCTCTCACAGTCCCCATAAAAGCCAATGGGTTGCCCAATCCCTCTTTTGGCATGCCCCCATCCCAGTTAATTTGCCAATGGTGGAGCCCAATCCCCATCAACATAATGTTCCCCCCAATTTGTTGTGTGCTGAGGGGGGTGCCCAATCCCTCTTGGAACCATCAATCAATCAATCAATCAAAATTTATTTTATAAAGCGCTTTTCAGAAAATCAAAGCGCTAATACAAAACAGAGATAAAACATCAACACTAATAAATAAAAACATAAAACAATAAAATATTCATTAAATAGACTAATCAAATGCCAGCATAAATAGATAACTTTTCAAGGATCTCTTAAATGCTTCCACAGACGGGCACTCTCTAACCTGATGAGGTAGAGAATTCCACAGGGTCGGGGCCATAAAAGAAAAAGCCCTAGCCCCAGATGATTTATAACAGACCCTGGGAATCTCTAGCGATCCCTCACCAGTGGAGCGGAGTGGGCGGAGAGGATGATAAGAACATAGGAGATCTTGCAGGTAGCCTGGTCTCTGGCCATGTAGGGTCTTATAGGTCAGCAATGCGACCTTGAAGGTGATTCCCCATCGCACTGGCAGCCAGTGCAGTTTGCACAGCACAGGTGTGACATGACAAGTTCTTGGTAGCTCTGTCAACAACCTAGCTGCCACGTTCTGCACCAGCTGCAGGCGACGGAGATCTACCCCCGGCAACCCTAGATATAAAGCATTGCAGTAATCAAGACGGGAAGAAATAAAAGCGTGGACAAACACAGGAAGGTCATCATGTGGAATAAGGTGTTTTATCAGGGCGATATTCCTCAGATGGTAAAAAAGAAGATCTGACAGTGGCCGACACCTGCATTTTTAGTGTCAGCGCACTGTCAAAAATAAGGCTCAGATTTCGCACCTGTTCAGAAGGTCTCAACTGGGTATCCCCTAATAGAAGATCAGAGGGGACCCCAGGAGTCAACTTCTTTACATAATGACCCGGGTCAACTACTAAAACCTCAGTCTTATCCGGGTTTAACTTCAACCAGTTCGCACTCATCCAATCCTGAATTTCAGTGAGACAGTTGTTAAAAACCGAGATAGCATCATTTTGTTCAGGTGCAAAGAACATATAGAGCTGAGTGCCATCTGAAGAGCAGTGAAAACTCAGCCCATAATGCCTTATAATGTCTCCCAACGGTAGCGTGTACACCGTGAACAACATGGGAGAAAGCACAGAGCCCTGCGGCACCCCACAGAACAGAGCAAAGGGGGCAGAGGAGAAAATCCCTGAAATTACCCTCTGACTTCTGCCTGTGAGGAAAGAATGGAACCATCTGAGGACTGTCCCTGACAGTCCACAAAGTAACACGCATGAGCAATCCAGCAACCTCCATGATCCACGGTGTCAAATGCTGCAGAGAGATCAAGAAGAACCAAGATCGAACGCTCTTCTGATCTCTTGCTATTAGGAGATCATTAAGTACCCAAACTAATGCAGTCTCGGTACTACGTCTTTTCCTGAAACCGGACTGGAGAGAATCATAGACTTCATGGGTGGTAAGAAAATCATCAAGCTGTAACGCGACTACTTTCTCAATAACCTTGCCCAAAAAGGGCAGGTTAGAGATCGGTCTGTAGTTAGCAAGGCAGTCAGGGTCAAGGGAAGATTTCTTCAAAAGGGGTGTCACAACAGCCTCTTTCAGAGTCTCCGGAAACACCCCTTGATCCAAAGAACCCCAAACTATCCTCGCAAGGATTGGTCCGATCATATCCATGCATCCCACAAGGAGGTGCGTGGGACCAGGATCCAAACTACAGCAAGTCGGCCGCAGACCTTGGACAATCTTCATGATATCCATGATTGCTGGCTGGTCGAAGTCCACCCAGACAGGCCGCAGACATGTAACCCATGTTGGTCACTGCAATGCTCGTTTGAATCGTGTCATGGATCTCCTGTCTGATTGATGACACCTTATCATCAAAGAACGAAGCAAACTCATCACACTGTATTTGTGAAAAAGCTCTCTGATCTACTGCAGACAGGCTGGATTGCACGGTCTGTCGACGGTCCGGAAGAGCTGAGCAGGTCGGTTTCTTGATGCAGTTATCTCCCTGGACAGGAATTCTGCCTTCTTATGGGAGATTACTGATTGATAGTCCACATAATGGGCCATCAATCTAAGTTTGTCATCTTCCAGGCCCGATTTCCGCCAACATACCCCCCAAACAGGCTTTCTTTGATGACGGGGGGCCCAATCCCCATTGGCTTCAGTCCCCCCTCCTCAAAAATGCAGGTGGCACACTGGGAGCCCACCCCAGTGTGCCCAAAGCAAACCTGCAAAAAAAAAACCTTCCTGCAACTTTTTTCTCCCTGAAACAAAGAAAGCTGTCCCTTGCCATCATGTCCCCTCCCCAACCTGCACCCACCCTCTGCTCACCTCACTTCCCCAACTCCTCACCCCATACTTACCTCTGGAGCCAGGTGCGATGATCTTCGGTGAACCAGGAACACATCTGCGCTCTTCAAAGCCGACCGAGAACTCAAGAAATGCTGGTAAGCTGTATGATGGTATAAATGTTTTTTTCCTTCAACTTATGTGGATATTTCAGGCATTTTTTTCTCTTTTGGCACTAAATTTTCTATATGGGGTTCTTGGGACCCCTCCTCATGAATTCAGTCACTGTCATGGTGTTATGTAGTCCCAAAACGTGATTACGCGGTCACTGCTAGGAATCACCTTTTGGAACTGATTAACAAAACAACAGTGCCACTGTTCATACAGTGGCCTCTCAAAAAGTGTATGTTACAAATGTGGTGAAAAAATTCCAAAAAATGACTGTGTTACAAGCGTGCTTTGTGCAGTTTCTATGCATGCTCATAACTTCGAGAATTTTTTATATTTTTACTCCAGATTTTCAACATTGCCATTTTTACATACCTCTTTATGAACAGTACAGCTGCCATTGTTCACATCCTGTCTAAAATGTGTTTTTGCGCATCCGGTGCCAATGGCACAGTCGCTGTGGGAAATCAATGTTTGAGACATATTAAGAAAATCATAGTGACACTGTTCATTAGCAGAGGTCCTAAAATGTCTATGTTGAAAATCTGGTGAAAGAATTTGAAAAAAATGACTGTGTTATGAGTGTACATTGCTCAGTTTTCATTCACGGTCATAACTTTGAGAATTGTTAATATTTTCACTCCAGATGTCCAACATTGCCATCCGTTCACAGCTCCTTATGAATGGTGCAGCTGTCATTTTTCACATCCTGCCTGAACTGTGGTTTCACACATTTGGCACAGAATGGCGTGGTCATTGTGGGAAATAAACGTTCAGAACAGATTAACAAAATCACAGTGCCACTGTTCATGAGCACAGGTCCCAATTGCTTTCATCAGGTGGGGGTCACAAAAAGGCCATGTTGAAAATGTGTAGGGCAAATACCAACCAAACCCCCAGGGTGTTAGGGGATTCTAACTAAAACGTCCCACCCTGTAAAGACTGACAGGGATCAGGGGTGTGCCTTTGGATTGCCAGGTGTAATGCTCATGCCATTTCACCCCCACCCTGCAGCCAGTGACAGGCATCGAGGTGTGCCTTGGACTCTTTGGCCCCAGAGTTCACCCAATTCTCCTATACTGCACCCATTTCAGTGTATGTCCTTATGCAATGGGGTGACTGTAAAGCTGAATGCCCCAAGGCACACCTCAACACTTGTCAGTGTCAGCAGGATAGGGTGAGGTGAAATGGCATGAGTGTTATGGGCGCTAACCCAAAGGCATACCCCAATGCCTGTCCATCTCTGCAGGGTGGAGGTGGGGTTGGCGAGAAGTTCAATACTTCACTGCCATTCCTATTCTGCATCTGTCTAACTCCTGCACTTCCAATGCTAATACCAACAAGCAAACTTTCGGCATTGACAAATGCTTGTTTTGTTTTGTTTTCCTTCTTTAAAAAAAAGTATCTGAGGATCAGTGGCAGGATTTTCAGGACAGTAAATTAATAAAGAGGGAATTACAAAGAAATCTTCTGTAACAGACAAGAACTGGAATAGCAGTATAAATGCAGTGTAATGTGGGGAGTGGTGCAATGCAGTGGATGTGAGGAAGCTGTTTTCAGGCAGACCTTCTGGATGCTGAGGTGTTGCCCTATTTTCAGATCTCTCTCTGGACTGCAGGATGAGGTAGCCAGACTCAGAGTGGAAGTAAACTGGGTCAGGAATACCTTCACCCCTATCCAGAGACCACCCAGTCCAATGCCGCTGCCTCAAAGGATATCAAGAATGAGGAGCACTTGGATGTCGGTGGGCATGGAGAGGGTTAGAACAGTCTGGCAGAGGCACATCCCAAATCCTATTCCACTTCTGAACTCATATACCACACTGGCAAATGGGGACAACCAAGCAGTTTTGCCCAGAGAAGTGGAAGATAAGGTTGTGGAGGTTAATCAAGGAGGTGACCTCAGTGGGGAGAGCAGTGGACCACAGAGGAGGAGAAGTGAATCCTGGTGTGGGACACTATCATATAAGGGATCAAGCTAGGAACACAGGAGAGGGAGGACAGGGAGATGAGTTGCCTACCCGGTGCCATGGCATGGAGGGATGGGAAGAAGATCCTGGGGATTGGTCGGGAAGGCATGACAGGAGGATGAGCTGGATGTCATTATCCATTTAGGTATTAATGACCTGGCAAACAGGGAGCCTAATGAAGTTCAGGAAGAGTGTAGGAAATTGGTGAAGGGTCTCAAGCAAATAGCTACTTCTGTCACCTTCTCAGAAGTGCTACATGTGAGAGGCATGAAAGAGTTTAGGGGTGCACACACCAGGAACTTTAACTCATGGTTGAAGAACTGGTGCTGTGAGGAAGGGACTGGATTCATTGGTGACTGGGGACCCACCTGGAGGGATGGGTTCTTGTTCAAGCCTGACAGCCTGCATCTGTCCTGGATGGGAATCCAAGCACTCAATGATGTTTAAATGCTACATGGACAAGCATTTAAACTAGCAAAGGAGGGTGGCAGACCAGCAAGGAGGGTACCTAACTGCCCACCCCCCACAGCGAGCAGTGGAGCCAGTGAACAAGAGTAGTGGATATCTCTACAAAGCAGTGTGTCAAAAATGGAGATAAGCAGTCAACTGGTGGATAGGCAGAAAGGAGGAAAATGCAACAGAAGGGCAGACAGCAGGAAGAACCAGGTATAAAGCACAGCCAGGGAGGGGGCTGGAGAAGAACAGCTTAACAGTCCAAGGAGTTCACATCATGGAAAGTCATGTGTGCCAAGGCCAGGAGCCTTAGCAACAAGATGGAGGATCTGGAGGCTGCCATAATGTAGTCGGACCAGGACATTGTGGCCATCATAGAGACCTGGTGTAATGATAACCATGACTGGGATATGGCCATACCTGGCTACAACATATTCAGAAGAGACAGGGCAGGCAGGAAGAGAGGAAGAGTGGCACTTTATGTGAAAGATGGCATAAAGGCCACAGAGTTCCAGGAGGAACAAAATGGGGAAGAGATACTGTGGGTTAAGCTGGTAAGGAAAATGGGGTCAGCTATCCGCACAGGGGTGGTCTACAGATCACCAGCCCAGGAAGAAGAAACAGATAGGGAACTGATGCTAGCCATCCAAAGAATGGCAGACAATGGTGAGGTGGTGCTGCTTGGAGACTTCAATATTCCAGATGTGGACTGGAGCATCCCAGCAGCAACATTAACCTGGAACAGATTTATCCTGGACTCCCTTCAAGGTACCTTACTCAAGCAACTGGTCATGGAATGAACTCAGCGGAAGGCAATACTGAATCTCATACTCACAAATGGGAACAGTGTGATGGGGTGACAGTGGGGGAGCACCTGGGGAACAGTGACCACCAGTCATTGTGTTTTGAAATTGTATAAGGAACAGAACCAAACCACACAAAAACACATATCCTGGATTTTAGGGGGACATACTTAGGGAAAATGGGGAGATGCTTGAAAGAGGCAGTAGCTTGACAGAAGACACCAGGAGAAAGGACTGCTGTGTGACTGGACCTCTCTACTGGGACTATATTGCCCTCCTCCCCTTCAACCCAAAGCTAGTTCTACTTTTATAGGCACAGAATTTGACTGACAACAGGAACTTCCTGTTTGGAAGCAGGAAGTGAGTGATCACAGAGCCACCAAAGACCCACCATCCTAGAAGGGACAAGTAGCTCTCCAGCCCCTCTAGCTGCTGGAGGTCTGCCTCTGAGCAAGTAAGAGGTCTACTGAGAAATATAGGATATTCTTGTCTCAGAACAGGACAATCAGGAGCTTAAAGGGCACACAGGCAGAAAGTAAGGAGAGAGAGAGAAAAAAAACAAAGGAAAGAGTAAAGATTGAAAACAGTTAAGGGGCCAGAAATAAGACATGATGGGAGTGGTGCAGTGCAGTGGCTGTGGAGCAGCAGTCTTCAGGGAGATGTTCTGGAGGATGCGGTGTTGTCCCATCTGCAGGCACCTCTCTGTGCTGAGGGAGGAGGTTGCTCATCTCCAGGCTGAGTTGGCCAGGATTTGTGGGACCTCCTCTTCCATCCAGGGACCACAAGTGCCACTGCCGTTGCCTCAGAGGTTGCCAAGAAAGAGCAGCGGTTGGACCACAGTGGGCTCAGGGAGGGTGAGGGTGGTGGAACAGAGGCGCATCCCTCCAGCTGTACCTCTCCACAAATCCTATACCATTCTGGTAAAGTGTGGTTCCTCTATGGAGGCACCCACAGTGGAGACCAAGGAGGATGCTGGGAACCTCCACAAAGGAGACCCACAGGAGGGTTGTAGGGGACCCCACAATGGAAGGAAACAACTCCTGGTGGGGGACTCCATTGTTAGGAAGGTAGAACTGGGGGGAGGAATGGGAGAGGGAGGTAAGGTGCCTGCCTGGTGCCATGGCTTGGAGGGACAGGGAGCGAATACTCAAGATTGCCAGAGCAGCTGCACAGGGGAGGGAGCTGGATGTCATTATCCACCTAGGGACAAATGACCTGGCTAAGAAAGGGATTAGAGAAGTGCAGAAAGAGTTTGTGGAATTGGGAGCGGGCCTTAGACAAGTAGCATGCACGGTAACTTTCTCGGAGGTGCTGCCCATCTATGGCGTAGGAGAGGCTAGGGTGTTCCACACCATGATATTCAATCAGTGGTTGAAAAACTGGTGTGGAGCTCAGGGATTTGGCTTCACTGGGGACTAGGGGTCCACCTGGAGTGATGCAAGCCTATACTGGCATGATGGGTTGCATCTGTCCAGGAGGGGAACCAGGATCCTAGATGATAGGTTAAATGCTTCATTGGCAAGCATTTAAACTAGCCAAAGGGGGAAGCACTGGAAAGGAGCAGGGAAATCCTAGCCCCCCCAAAAAAAATCATGGTAGTAAGTGCAGTAAATACCAACATAGAGGTGTCGATAGGGAGAAGGGCAGGGGTAAATGGAGAAAGTGACAAAGGCAAGAAGGACAGGGATGGGGCAAAAAGGAGTAAGGCCATCAGGAAATGGAGGGTAATGAGTACCAATGCCCGTAGTCTGGGCAACAAGCTCCCTGAGCTGGTGGCATTGATGGAAGAGGGATGTCTGGATATTGTAGCAGTCACAGAAACATGGTACAAAGAGAACCATGACTGGGATGTTAACATACCAGGGTACATAACCTACAGGAGAGACAGGCAGGGAGAAGAGGGGAGGAGTAGCTCTCTATGTAAAGGAAGGGATAAAAGCAACTGAACAAAAGAGTAAACAGGGAGGAGAGGAGGCACTGTGGGTCACCTTGGAGACTGGAAAGGGCACCACAATCTGCACAGGGTTGTGTACAGACCCCCATGTCAGGGAGGGAATGGACAAGGATATGACAGAAGGCATTTTAGGATGGCAGAGAAAGGGAGATACTGTTGATGGGAGACCGAATATGCCAGATGTTAACTGGAGCACATTTGCTGCAGCCACATCCAAGAGCAGGCCATTCTTGATGCCCTACAGGTGGCAGGCCTCAGACAGCTAGTTTGGAACCCACTGTGAGGGAGCAATCTTAGACCTCGTGCTCTCAAACAGGGGCAGTGAGAGGATCTCAGATCTAGAAGTGGGTTGCCATCTGGGAACAAGTGGCCATAAAAAAGTGTGGTTCACGTTAAACTCAGCTACAGAGTCAAGCCATACAAAAGTGAGGGTACTGGACTTCAGGAGGGCTGACTTTGGCAAGATGGGAGAGTGCCTTAGAAAAGTACTAGCAAACAGGCTAGAAGGAGGTGTGGAGCAACAATGAGAATAATCAAAACTGCCATCACAGAGGCAACAAGCCTTTGTGTGAAGCAAATAAACAAATCAAAATGAAAGAAAAAGCCACTATGATTCTCAAAAGAGGTGGCTGTGAAAGTCAAGAAGAAAAAGATAGCATTCCAGAAGTATAAGGAAACACAGAAAGAGCAGGACAGAGAGCTGTACCAGTTAAGGCAGAAGGAAGCAGGGAGGAAAGTCAAAATAGCAAAGGCCCAAACTGAGGAAAAGATAGCCAACTCAGTTAAGAAGGGGGATAAAACATTTTATAGGTACATCAGCGAGCTTAGAAAGACAGAGAGGGACAGTGAGGCTGAATAGAATGAGCAGTGGGTGGGCAGAGGGAGAGTGAAAAAGCAGGAAACTGAGCGAATATTTCTGCTCAGTATTCACAAAGAGGAGGAAGTGCCTAATCCAATTAACAGAAGCACTCTTGATAGGGAGTCAATCCCATCCTTTCACAGAAGAAAGGGTTCTGACAAGAACTCCTAAAACTGAAGGTGGACAAAGCAATGGGGCCTGATGGAATTCACCCCAGAATTCTAAAAGAATTAAGGGAAACTGGTGAAACCACTGGCAACTCTTTTAATAAATCATGGGAGGATGGTGTGGTACCGAGGACGGAGAAAGGCAGATGTGATTCCCTTCACAAAAGTGGGACCAAGACAGAGGCAGGAAACTACAGACCTATCAGTCTGACCTCTGTGGTAGGGAAAGTGATGGAGTCCTTCTGAAGGAAAGAATAGTTGAGTACCTAGAGGCCAGTGGTGCACAGGACCCAAGGCTGCATGGGTTCTGATGGGAAGGTCATGTCAGATGAATCTAATAGATTTCTTTGACTGGGTGACCAAAGAAGTAGACCAGGGAGGGGCTGTGGACATGGCCTACCTAGACTTTAGCAAGGCATTTGACACAGTCCCACACAAAGATTAATAGTCAAATTAACCAGCCTGGGAGTGGGTCCCAGGGTGGTAGCCTGATAAAACATTGGCTGGACAACAGGGCACAGAAGGTAATTGTAAATGGAGTCCACTCTGAAGAAAGAGGGGTTACTAGTAGGGTACACTTGGGGGTTCAGTATTAGGTCAGTCCTTTTAGTATCTTCATAAGTGACATTGCAGAGGGACTGGAAGGAAAAGTATGCCTCTTTGCAGATGACACAAAAGATCTGCAACAGGGTTGATACACAAGGAGGCGTGGAAAGGATGAGAAGGGACTTGGCAAGGTAGGAGGAATGGTCAGAAATATGGTAGCTAGGATTCAATGCAAAGAAGTGCAAAATAATGCACCTGGGAAACAAGAACGTAGAGGAAGACTACACAATGGGGGGGAGGTAGTAACAACAACAAAAAAGGAAATGGACCTGGGGGTAATCATATCAGATGACCTTAAGGTTAGCAAGCAATGTGAGAAGGCAGTAGGGAGGGCTGGGGTATACTGGGATGCATAGGGAGAGGCATCAGCAGCAGAAAACAGGAAGTTGTTATCCCTCTGTACAGACAGTTGGTGAGACCCATCTGGAGTACTGTGTCCAGTTCTGAGACCCCCATCTCCACAAGGACATAGGCAGGATAGAGGTAGTCCAGAGGAGGGCAACTAAAATGGTACAGGGTCTGCAAGAGAAGCCGTATGAGGAGAGACTACAGGAGCTTAATATGTATACCCTTGAGGAAGAAGGAGAGGGGACATGATAGAAACTTTAAGTACCTCAGTGGAATCAACAAAGTCCAAGAGGGTAGCATCTTTCAGAAAAAAGGCGTGCAAGAACAAGGGGACACAATTTAAAGATAGAGGAGCGGTTCCAGGGGCAATGTGAGGAAGTATTATTTCATAGAGAGGTAGTGGATACATGGAACAGCCTTCCTGAGGGAGGTTGTGGGGTCTAAAACTGTGGAGAATTCAAGAATGCATGGGACAGACATAAGGCAATTCTTGTGGTGGGTAGGAAGAAATAGGCTGTTGGTTAACTAGGATCTGCGGCCTATCCTGTAGGTAGGGAAATGGGCAGACTAGATGGGCCAAGCGGTCCTTATCTGCCGTCAAAGTCTATGTTTCTATGTTAATGGGAATGGGGAGGGAATCAGGGGTTGAGGAACATTGGGCAATATTTAAAACAGTAATTACAAGAGCAACCAAATTATTCATTAAGCAGGTTGGCAAGGGGAAAAGGAAGAGGAGGCCATTATGCTTTTCCAAAGATGTAGTGAAGAAAGTGAAAGCCAGAAAGATTGCATTCAGGCAATACAAAAAGATGCAGGCAGTAGGGGGTAGGGAAAAGTACCAGGAGAAGCAAAGGGAGGCAGGGAGGTCAGTAAGAGAAGCCAAAGCTCAGACAGAAGAGCGCATCATAAAATCAGTGGGTAGAGAGGACAACACGTTTTACAGGTACATAAGTAAAAAAAGAAGAGCAAGGGGAAGGACAGTGAGACTGAAGGGGGAGAATGTGGGCCACATGGAAGATGACAACATTAAAGCTGACACAGTGAAAAGATATTTCTGTGCAGTCTTTACTGAGGAAGAGAAGGGTAATGGGCCTGAAGGGAGTACAGTGGGTGGGAATGGTGCAGAAATGGGCAGAAGTCCCTTTACATGGGAAAGGGTCTGAAAGGAACTGGAAGTAATAAGAGTCGATAAAGCAATGGGGCCAGATGGGATGCACCCCAGGGTACTAAAAGAACTAAGCGAGGTAGTGGCTGAACCTCAGGCAATCCTGTTTAGCCAATCACTGGAAACAGGGAAGATACCCAAAGACTGGAGGACAGCAGATGTAGTCCCCTAATACAAAAGCGGAAACAAAGAGGAAGCAGAGGAAGCAAAGAGGAAACAGACTAGTCAGCCTGACCTCGGTAGTGGGGAAGATCATGGAAGTACTGCTCAAAGAGAGACTGGTGGAGCAACTGGTTGCCATCAGATTACAGGACCTAAGGCAGCGTGGTTTCACTTGGGGAAGGTCATGCCAGACCAAACTCATTGAAGTTTTTGACTGGGTGACAAGGGAGGTGGATTGGGGGGGCAGTGAATATGGCCTATCTGGACTTCAGCAAGACCTTTGACACTGTGCCACATAGAAGAATATTAAAAAAACTGGGGAATATGGGAGTGGGCAGGACAGCAGTGCAGTAGGTAGATAACTGGCTGGGCGGCAGGACAAAGAGGATGGGGGTAAATGGCTGTCACTCCACAGAGGGAAGAGTGACCACTGAGAAACCACAGGGATCAGTGCTGGGACCAGTCCTCTTCGATGTCTTCATCTGTGACAATGCGCAGAAAATAGAAGCCAGAATTTCCCTGTTTGCTGATGACACAAAGCTCTGTAACAGAGTGGACACTCCAGAGGGTGTAGACAGAATGAGGAGGAACCTGCAGAAGCTTGAAGAATGGTCAAGGGTTTGGCAGTTGAAATTCAATGCAAAGAAGTGCAAGATAATGCATATTGGGCACAACGACCCTGGAACAACATATCAGTTGTGGGGTGAGGATACAGCATGCATCAAGCAGGAAAGGGACCTTCGGTTTATCATCTCTGATGACCTCAAGGTAGGGAAACTGTGCGACAAGGCAGCAGGTAAAGCAAATATGATGCTGGGATGCATAGGCAGGGGCATCACCAGCAGGAAAAGGGAGGTCATAATTCCAATATACAAGACACTAGTGAGGCCCCACCTGGAGTACGGTATACAGTTCTGGAGACCTTACCCACGTAAGGAAATAGACAGGGTAGAGAAGGTTCAGAGGAGGGCAACAAAGATGGTACAGGGATTACATCACAAGTCCTATGAGGACAGGCTGAAGGACTTGAATAAGTACTCCCTGGAGGAGAGGATGGAGAGAGGGGATATGACAGAGACCTACAAGTACCTTACAGGGAGTAACAAGGTACAGGAATACACTATTTTCCAGAGAAAAAGAGATTCCAGAACTAAAAAGCATGGGATGAAGTTGGAGGGAAGGCGATTCAGAGGAAACGAGAGGAAGAATGTCTTCACATAAAGGGTGGTGGACAAGTGGAACACCCTGCCAGAGGAAGTGGTGGGTGTTGAAACAATCACAGGATTTAATAATGCATGGGATAGACATAAGGGAATTCTGGAGGTCAGGGCAATAGACTTCTAAAAAAACATAAAGTGAATTTACAAGCTCAAGTAGGCAGACTGGCTGGGCCATAGGCCTTATCTGCTGACAGTATCTATATATCTATGTACCCACAAAGGGAAGGTTAGAGACAGGTCTGTAGTTGGTAAGACAGGGGCGAGGATTTCTTAAGGAGAGGTGTCACCACCGCCTCCTTCAGGGTGTCCAGAAACACACCTGCCTAATGAACACCTGACTGTCTCAAGGACCAGTCTGATTACCTCAACTCACCCCACAAGCAGGTGACTTGGGCCTGGTTCTGACTACAATAGGTCGGCTGCACACCCTGGATGATCTTCATGATATCCATGATCACCAACCGGTCAGTCAGACCAGACAAACTAGGCACTTACAACTTCCCACTGACCACTACCACATCCATTAAAATGTGCTGCACAGATCTCAGACCTGATGCTGTCAACCTTATCTGTGAAGAATCAAGCTAACTCATTACACTTCTTCTGTGAAACTGTTCCCTGATACTGCAGACAGGCTGGAATGCACAGTCTGTTGACAGTTCGGAAGAGCTGAGCTGGTTGATTCCATGCAGTGGTGATCTCCTCAACAGGAACTCTGCCTTCTTACAGCAGATGGCTGATTGATAGTCTGTAAAATGGACCATCAATCTAAGTCTGTCAGCTTCAAGGCCCGATTTCTGCCAGTGCCATTCCAACCTTCGCTCCACTTGCCTCAACTCCCTCAAGGTCCCATCAGACCAAGGGTTCCGAGGGTGAAGAGTGAGAGGGTGAACACAAACAGGAGCCATAGAGTCCAGGGCCATGGTCACTGCCTTATTATAAGCCAGTAACAGATCTCCTGGTTCCAAGCTTACACTCGGTATACCCAATAGGTCCAGCACCACTGCAAGACCATCTGGGGTCAAACCTCTTAAAAGACAGTACTGGACCATCTCTGTAGGGCAGGTCTATAGGGGAAGCCTGGAAACTGAACCTTATAGTATGGTGATCAGACCACTTAACCAGCTGCACTGCTAAGTCGGAGATCTCCATACCCAGTAGGAAAACCAAATCCAACTAGTGACCATGACTGTAGATCGCAGAGGTAATTACCGCTAAAAAGCCCAATGAGATCATAAGTTGGAGGAAATCCTGACTAAATTGTGAGAGTTCATCATCAACCCAGGCATTGAAGTTGCCCAGAACCATCAATCTGGGGAACTCCAACACCATGTCAATGACGAAGTCTGTGACTTCCTGCAAGAATTGCTTCTCACCCAGGGTGGACAAAAGACAAGAAGAATCCTGCAGCCCACACCTGCACCCACGATACACTCAAAGGATTTGGTCACCCCCACTGGCATATCTACAAGGTCCAGTTCTAATCTAAAACAAATGGCTACACCGTCACCACTATGATCCACCACTGGGCGATTTATCACCAAGAACCCGCCAGAATTGCTGACTCCAAAACTGGACCAGCATTATCATCCAGCCAGGTCTCAGTGATGCAGTCCAGGTTAGATGTCCCAACAAGATCAGCAATCACTGCTGTCTTGTTTTTAATAGACCTGGCATTGCATAACACCACCCAAGTAGGATGGGATACCGAGGCAGGAGGTGCCATCTGCCCACCCAACGTGGAGCCATTGTGTATGGGAATCAGGCAGGGAGGACCCCTCTGCTGGACTCATTTTGCCCCAAAGGTGTCTTCTGGCCCCCACAACCCTAATCCATCCACTCCACTCCATACTCCCCCCAGGCCCAGGGCCCCCACCCCTCCACCTCCTCCCAACTATCCCCAAGGCACAAACCACTTATAAACTTCAGCGGACAGTGGGGAACAATTAATAGGGCAGCAGCCTTGGTGCGCAGAGGAAAAACATTACCTGATCACATGAGACTTCTGCCAACACATAACTAATATCCCCACAAGGAACAGTCAAAACAATATACAAAAAAAATACACAAAATAAAACAAACAATTTCCCTACAATCCCCCTGAAATGAAAGTCCAATCGCTTACAAAGAAGTATGTAACAAAACACAAAACAAAACTCAAAATAGTGAAGATAGATCAGTAGTAGCAGCAATTCACTTTTGGTTAAAGTTGACTGTCCCAGCGAAGGCCAAAGCAAGCCAGAGCTTAAAAGGTGAATTTAGGCAGGAATGGAGCTCTTACTCCCACCTTCTGCCAAATAGAAGATAGTACCAGAACTGCAATACTCCCACAACCATAATTAAAGTTATTGTCAAAAAGTTGAAGTAAAAGTCAGTGAGGCTCTCCCACAGCCTCCCAGTTTGAATGTATTTAAACCAGAGACCTGCCTGAAACCACAACACGTCAGGTAATAAAGCCAACAGAGTCTTCCAGCAGCAGCTAAATCCATTGATTAATGCCACTCCACTTTGGCCACTGGCCACAGGTACACTGCCCCAAGGGCAGACAGGCCAGGCCAAGCAGCCCCCCAGAATTAGGGCCCCCCCAAAAAACATCTGTCCACTTACACACACTTCGGGGTAACCCCCAAGGCAGTCAGGGCTATGCCACCTCTGGAAAGTGTCCTCTGGTACCTCCCTGTGGGGCAATCTGACCCGAACAGCCACCCCTGTACAGTAACCACAGCACCAGTTAGTTTAACAGTCAATAGTTCAAACAAAGATCTCATAGGGTACCTTCCTGATGACTGGTCCAACAAAGCAGCACCCCAAGAAGCAAGTACCTCAATCTAAGCAAATCTCTGGACTAGGGATTCCAGAGAGTGGTCATCCTCCAACAAACACACCCAGGCAGCCCCCAAGGGAGGTGGAGCTGCTATACCCTTCAGCAAGCGTCCCCTGCAGTCTCCCAGTGGGAAAGCCCAAGCAGAGCTGCCACCCCCCCCAGGTGAACAATGGGGCCCCAAGTGATGTCCACATCAGCTCTTCAATGGTCCCCCACAACAGAATGGACTAACCACCTTCCATCCCACTCAGTCACAGGCACTCACCGAAGTCCTCAGTTTATGGCTCGTAGAACTCTTCCAATGGCTTCAGGATTCCAGAAGCAGTCACATCTTCACAAAGAAGATAGTTCAAATGAGCAGGTCAGAGTATAAGTAATCACCAGTTGAATGAGGCGATTAGACAAAATCCACACACTAAACAAAAAAACAACTAGCGGCTAAGATACACTAGCAAGTAAGCATCCAGAGAGCACTGCACAGAACAATATACTTCACTTCAAGCTACTCTGCATACATGCAGTGAACTTTGGTGACTATCGCTTGACTTTCTACCCCAAAGATTGCAAAAACCTTGCTAGTCTACCTCACCTTGCTTCCCTAACTAAACTTAATTAGAATAAATAACTAAACAAATAAAAACCTAGACAATAAAACAAAACAAAAAAGAATGATAAAAATGTAGGCATCTCTAAACTGCTGTTTCATGCTGACCCACAGTGGTCACCATCTTGCACCTCCTCCTCGGTGTAGCTATCCAGACCACCATGCCATACCACGTAATTTTGGGACTGATCCATTCATATTACAGTACATTTGTACATACAGTATGTAATTGCTGCTGCAAAGGGCTGCCTCAACATTATAGGTCCAATAGCTGCCCCCAAAAGTTTTTTTGTGGGTTCACTGAAGTCCACTTTGGCATTGGTTCACCTCTACTCATGAATAACTACAGTAATCTGCCCCAATACATTATGAACAGTTAGAGTTTGTGTGTATATGTGGACAAAGCTTCAGGAAATCTGCACTGGGAGTGTATCAAGGACTGTAAACTAGCAGTATTTGTGTGGTAAAACCAATACAATGGATAGCTTTTATTATTTTTTTAATAAGAAAAGGTAGCAGATACATAACAACCAACAATATCAACAAATTTTACAGGTGATGCTCAATCAGCAGATATACTGTACACACTAGGAACAATTTCAGGTCTGGGGAAGTTGACACTGTCTCTTTAATCAGCTAGAAAGGAACTTTTCAGGCAATTGTGCATAGAATCCTTTGCCTTCTGGTTATTTACCCACCAGAAAGAGCCAGGATAACACCTTATTTTATATTATTGGCTGCATATGTCATCTGTCCTGTTGGGAAAACAACAAACTACTCAAGTGTTAATGTCTTGGCAGTAAGTGACCAATATACAGAAGCAGACAATCAGATTATGTTATTTACAATCACAAGTTAAATGGCCTTATATTCTGATAGTTGTAATCATGTTCCTTCTTGTCAGAAAGAAAGAAAGAGTTAAAAGGAGCTGGGCAGACTTGAGTTATTCTGCTGGTAGTTGAAAGCTTGGTGTTCTTTATTAAAAAATCCAAGTTTGGAAAAGATTAACACACGTTGCTAAAGGCTTGTGAAATCTTGTAAGCGAAGGAACAGAAGAAATCAAACTGAACATTGATTTGACCTAAATATTTGATCAAAACCTCTATTACTGTGGGCATTTCATTCCACACAGATTTTTCACCTATCATAACTATACTATAGTGTACTGTACAACAGAAAATATAAAATCAAGTATAAGACACCGCTTCTACTGCTTCTTGTAAACAATGTGTAGCATGTAATGACACAGTTATACAATATTTATAGATTTGATCCCTGTCATTTTGTGACACTTTTGGCATTATTTAATACTTTCTACAGTTTTCCCTATTTGCATCATAATTAAAACATGACTTTTAATTGTATTCTGTTATTCCCAGCATAGCAATAATAATTTAAATACAATAAGAGACGTGTGAATACCAGTTGACTAAAACAGTAGGGGTTCCAGTGGTGAATTAATTTGTATAACCTCCTTTGTAATTACAAAGTGCGGCCAAAGTAACTGCTGAGTCAGCAGCTCTGTGCAGTTTATTAATAGGGCACATTACAGGGGAACCATTAATGCCTCTACAGCTGTAATATAATGAGCCACTCTATCTATAATTACAATTATGCTAACACTTTATAATAATTGGACCTCTGTGCCTGTAGTTCATTTACTTGATAAAAGATTGAACCATGTCAGAAGTGGCCTGCCTCCCAATGGGTGACTTAGTTGCAAACAGACCACAGCTTCAAGGGAGGGTTGCAGCAGTAATCAGCAGGAAGCTGATCAGTTAATTCCTGCTGAGTTTTAGTTTGCCCAGCCTATACTATGCTAGTTAGTGTGAGATCATTATCCAGATAAAAGGCCCTGACCATTTAAGTGCAGATCTGTTTTTCTTCTCTTTTTAAATTTCCATTTTTTAATTGGTTGTCATTGAGAGATAGCTGAGCTTAAAAAGCCAAACTTTTTGCTTTCTCTTAAGCTATTACTAAGTGCTTCAAAATTCACAGAGAGCCTGAATGATTATAGTGTGACACTCTTCTCCCAGTGCTCTCTCAGATAATCAAGCGTGATAGAAATGACTGAACTGAGGCTGTTTTTATGATCTTTGTGAACTTTTATGTAGACTGGATATGAACAATGGTCACAAAGTTAAAACAGGAATATTATATCTGTCAAAGACTGGTTCTCTCCCAAAACTCTGTCTGCATTCTCACCAGATTTCACAACCCTTCAGACACCTGAAAGGGTTACCTTGGTATGCCACCACAACTCAGAGTGACTCTCACTCAGGGTATCTCTAGGTCCAAATCACTCTAGGGCCACAGCTCACACAGTACAGTGCTGTTTTCTAAAGGCCAGATGACCCACCCTTTTGTCACAGCTAAGAACACTTTGCTTTATATATGTTAAATTTGTAGTCTGTCTCTTTGGAAATGGATCACAGGCTTGCCAATTTACCCCTGGTTATCTGTACCTGGAATGCTTCAGTCACAGAAAGAATAAAGTATAAAAAAATAACATATAATACACCATGATATTTACAAAGCATAAAGATATAAAAATAAAATATAACACTCCATGATATTATGTGGTACAATAGTGCCACTATAGTTAGGGTTGGCACGGAGTATAACATAAGAAAGAAGAATAGTGCACATCAAATGCATAAGCAAAACTAGCGTGTGCTACAATAAAGTCGGAAAATACATGACCTACAGAAAAAAGCACGCGCCCGTTGCAATCAAAGGGCTACTCTATTTTTCGAGGCTTGCCCCCCCCAGAATTAAAATAACAAACTCCATGGTGGAGTCAGGAGATGGGGAGAAAGTCGAGAGTGGGAACTTTTTTTTTTTAAATGACGGCACAAGTAGTAGCATGGCAGGACCTTTTGGAAACTGAACTGCAGCCCCAGGTCTCCCGACTATGCCGTGTGCTGTTGGTGCCTTAACTGTTCCACCATGGGAGCATCTGGATCAGGCACCCAGCACACAGTAACTTGATGTTTTCCTAGAAAATCATACAGCGACAGAGATAGCGGTAATTCCCTACCACTGTTGTACCCCTGTAGCTGTAATTCGTAGTGTGCTCTTCACTGTGTAGTTAATATCGCACTGTAATTCATGTGCAGTAATGACCCAGTAGGGCTAGGGTTGAGTAAGCTGTTTAATGTTAAACACACATTTTTGCACCTGCATAACTTTGCCGTGTTTAAAAAATGTTCACAAAATTTGACATGTGTGGTCAGGCAGTCAGAATCTCAAGAAGTGGAAAGTTTTGTGATTACATCTTGTAGGGTTTTTGAGATATTTAGGGTCAAAAGAAGTGAAAAGAAAAAAATAACTTTTTTTTTTCATCCTATACTTAACATGGGGATTTTTGCTCTCATCTACAGCATAGAAAGTTTGGACTTCTATGTTTTCCATAAACTTTCTAGGGATGATGGCGTCTGTGGCAAGGGTGTGCCATTGGATGGTTTGGTAAATAAATATTGTACAGTTTTTGAGTTTTAAAATTTTTTGTGATAACGTAGAAATTTATTTTATTTTAGTCTTTGGTAACCGAGTAAGGCCTACTAGGCACAAGTGCCTGTTTTCAGGGATGACCTGCGAGCACTGGGTGGTTAAGTGACTTGCTCAGAGTCACATAGTATGCAAGAGGAGGTTGTCTGAATCAAAACAAAGGTCTGGTCTGCTGGATGTACCAAGCTTGTTCACAGCTTGTTACTCTAACCTCTAGACCATAAAGTGGGTGGAAAAAAAAAACAAATCAATTTATAAAAAAATAAATCAGTTAATAAACAAACAGATCCATTAATAAAAAAACAGTTTGACTTGAAGGTAAACTTCAATAGAAAAAGGTTTAAGAACTGTGCTACATAACAGTACTTGATCCACCCTTTCCCTGGTTTTTGCTGTGCCCCCCACCACCACACTCCATTCTAGTCTGTTTTATCTTTCTCTAGTGTCTAATGGTATTCCCCCAGTCACTGATCCACTTCCCCATATATTCCATGGTGTCTAGTGGCAGCTCCCACCCACTGATCATCATCCCGTTTAATCCCTGATGTCTAGCAGCATGCCTCACCCACTGATCATCATCACAGTTTAATCCCTGGGGCACGATTCAAAGACAGAGAGTAGAGCAGTGCTCAATCTCTGCCATGGTAGAAAGGCATACCCAAAGCTTTGTGACATACAAGCTGCACCATATTCCAAAACAAAGGCCAGTTATGATAGAAAGCAGCAGAATTATGCACATTGCAACTTACTGCGGAATCGCAAGGTGCAAGTCGGAACAGTTGGCGGAGAGGTTATGCATGTAGCAATGCAATGCCAATATAATGGTGCACAAACTGCAGACACGTCACAGGCAGTGACTTATAGTATGCAGAAACGATGGCGCAAGCCAGGACTGAAGCACAGGCAGCATCTGCATTGAAGTGTAAAAGCAATTTTACCAACAAGGAAATGGACGGACTCCTCAATGAGTTTGAGGCATAGACCACCCTGCTCATGGGCAAGGGTGGTAAGCGCAAAGCGCACAGAAAGTGCAAGGAGGCATGGGATGCCATTGCCTGAAAAGTCAATGTGTTGGCCAATGCCAGGCACACAGTCAGGGACCTCCAAAAGAGGGTCAATGACCTGAAGCACCATGAGAAGGGGAAGGAGATGTACAATAGTCACCAGGTGGCAGCCACAGGCAGTGGACCACAGGAGAAGAGACTGCTGAGCAGACAAAAAGAGGATCCTTGCCTTTGTGAGCCAGCACAGCATCCACAGTGACACAGACTTGGACACAGCATGGATGGCATCATGGACAGGTAGGTGGTGGACTAGCTGAGCCACAACGATGTAAGTGAGCCATGGTGCATGGGCAGGGGTGCATGAGCAGTGTAGCAGAGCCATGCAGGAGAACTGTGTGGTGCTGGAGAGGGCCAGTGGCATGGTGGGTGGAACACACCCCAGGAGGCATGCAGGGATGCAGTGGAGGTGGCACAGTGGAGACAGACAGTAGGGACACGCATCATGCAAGCAGCACTGTGGTGCATGTGGGCCCAAGGCCACCCATGGCAGCATGGCACATAGGGCAGTCAGTGTGAGAAGGGCACAGGCATGGGCAGGTTGCCAGGACCAGGGTGACATGGACTCCCATAGCATGGATGATGGAGTGGTGGGGCTGTGGAGCCATGCAGCCACCCCCTGGCAGCATTGTGCACTGTGACATTGGCCACCAGTGCATGGGACAGTGATGCAGAGGTGGGCATGGTTGCATGTGCATAGAGCAGGACATGGCAGGGTTGCAGTGATGCACTATTGTCACCCCACAGGTACAGCAGTAGAAGACACAGGGCGGAGGACAGTGGTGGCACAAGCAGGGAACCAGAGTGGGACAGTACACAGCTGACCATCCCATAGGCCACCATTATTACCCAACCCAGGCAGCGCAGACACTGTGGAGCCGGATGTAGCCCTGACAGCTATGGTGGGAGAGCAGCAGGCAGTGACAGGACCCCATCAGGAGGAGGAGGAGTGTTTGGACCTGTGCGACCTCTTCAGCGTGAGCAGCATTGCTGAGAACATTGTGCAGAACCTAAGCCCGGCTTCATATGAATGGCTGGATATGACCCTGGATGAGGCATCACAGTCCCTGCAGGCCAACCACATGGATATACCCACTGACTATTCTGCATTCTTCCAGACCCTCGTCACAAACCACAAAGAGAAGGTGGAGATGCTGGGCTGCATACGCCTAAGCATTGATGCCCGACACATGGCACTGCAGGAGCAAATGGGCACCTTCATTGACACTACTTAGTCCAGGAAATGCACCACAGAGGCGGCCATGGGGAGCCAGGTGGATGCCAAGGTCGACTCACAAGCCTGCGTCAATGAGCAGATGCAGGTGCTCACCTGATTGGCAATGCCAGTGGAGGGGTCAGTGGCACAGCAAAGGAGGCAGACAGACATAGCTGCCACTGCACTACACAGTGACCTAACACCCAGCCTGTGCACCACACACAGGGGAGGGATACTGCAACACAGGCCTCTCACATGGTGCAACACCACCAGCAGGATGACGGGACACATGCCACAACAACAGCCAGGGGCACGAAGCCACCACCCGCAGTGCTGGATGTGCCACCAACAGCCCCAGGGGGCACATGTGTGCAGCTGCCGTCAACACCACCACCACCACCTCCCCCACCAACAGCAGCACCATTGCAACCACCAGCAGTAGCAACAGCGGCACCATTGCCTACACCACCACCACTGCCAACAGCTGCACCACCACCAGCACCAACAGCAGCACTGCCACCAGCAGCAGCAGCAGCAGTGGTACCAATCCCTCCACCACCAACAACAGCTGCACCACTGCCACTACCAGCAGCAGCAGCAACAGCTGCATCACCACCTCCTCCACCAACACCAACAGCAGCACCATTGCCACCACCAGCAGCAGCAGCAGTGGCACCAATGCCTCCACCACCACTACCACCAACAGCAGCACCACTGGCACCACTGCCACCACCACCAGTACCCATGCCACCTGCAACCATGGCCGTGGGGTGTGGTGCAGGGGCCACCAGCCACAGGACCAGGGCCAAGCGGGGTGTGGGAGCACCTATTGGCACTGCAAGACGGGTCACAGCAGAGAAACCCCACAAAGGGACAAGGAACCATGCTACGACTGGCACCTCCAGTCACAGGAAGGAGGGGCAGGTGTCAGAAGACAGTGGCAGTGCAGGGACATATGGACAGTGGGGGACCCACAGTCTTTCAACCATGTCAGGGAGGGGCCCAGCAGTGCCGCAGGAGCAGAGGTGCCCAAGCCACAGGGAGGTACACAGGGCATTTGTTCCGCTAAGCACAGATGGATCATGCAGTGGCAGGGGGACTAGAGACAGTATCAGTATGGTGCACTGCTGCAAAGGGGGGTGGGCACTGTAAATAGTGACACAAGGCGAGGGCACTGAGGTGTATGTGTGGTGCATTTGTGGTCTGCGTGTGTGTGTGTGTGTGTGTGTGTGTACTGCTTACAGGTGTGTGAGTGACATGGTACAGCACAGTGTGGGTGTGGTTGATGTGTACTATCACTGGGTGTGGGTATGTGTGTGTTGAGGGGTGTTGCACTAATGTACTGTTCCATTATCATCATTCCACAACATGCCAAGTAAAGCTGTTCCACTGGCTATCTGTGTGGCATCACTCATTTCCACAGGATGTGTTAGGGCTGGCCACATGTGGCATACCATAGGTGATAGGACTGCACTGCTGACTGCATGCAAGGCCCAAGGAGCACATGCACATGTACATCTGCAAGCCACAGCTGCCAGCCTCACCCGCCATGCAGCTGCTCACTGTGAGGCCTGTCCTGTACCGCCATGATGTTGCAGATGCAGGCAATACACATGCAGGCCAGACGCTGTACGACAAGCATGGCCATTGTTACAGCTCCAGTGCAGCCACATGTGTTGCATGGCACCTGGCAGACAGAATCCCATCCTGTTGTGACTCTGCGACAGTGCCTTGGATTGCATGAGATTGCTTCTGTTGCATTGCACTACACTGTGTCCCTCATATTACTGCAGGTGCTACTGTGTTGGTGGTGGTGGTTTTGGTGGTTGTGTGCTGCCTCAGAAGAACTGCTGTATCACCTCCTGTCTTGCACGGTGTCCCACTGATGCACCACCTTGAGACAAGTGTCCTACCATGCCATCAGGCTCTCTATCTACCTCCTTCAGTACGCCTTCCTCCTGGACTGCATTTTGCATGTGTACTCGGTGTGCCAGGGCAATGTTGTGAAGGATGCAGCAGATGAGCACTATCCTGCAGGCCATCACACAGCTGTACTGCAGCACACCCCCTGAGGTGTCAAGGCATCTAAATCAGGACTTCAGTAGGCCAAAGGTGCGCTCAGTGACCCCTCTTGTGCTGGTGAGGGCCTCATTATATCTCCCCTTGGCTGCTCTCTGGGGTGTCCTTACTGGTGTCATCAGCCATAGCATCTGGGGGTATCCGCTGTCTCCTGTTATGAGGTGGGCAGGTTCGCTGGATGTTGCTGTGTGCAGCATTGTCATCAATGTCTAATTATTGTCTGCATGGCACACACAGTCAAATGCACATGCTCATTCATGCAGGCATGCACTCTTATTCGCACGCCTGTCCTTGGCTGTGTCCATGCTCAGCATGGGCATACCACGGGGTCATGTGGCCCTCCCAGGCCCCTGTGCATTGCACAGTGTGTGGTTCATGGCCCTACCAGAATCCCTTGTGTGCTGTGACACGTGTCTGCATGGCCGTCACATCTGTACTCTACATTGCCTGTCCGCTCTGCACCCCTGTTGTGCCACTGCATCCACTCACACCCGCATGCACTGTCTAACACTAAAGCACACACTGACGCTTGCACACATTTGCAGGTGTGGTTCACCCCGGTACATACCTACAAGCTATCCACCAGTGATGTCCCCTCTCTAGAAGGCCTCCTGTAGCCCACAGTTCCTGAATATGTAGGAGTCATGGCAGGATCCAGGGTACTTGGCCATGACGTCTAGAATGCGACATCCACTGTCACATGCCACCTAGATGTTCAAGTGGCACCCCTTCCTTTTTATGTACACATCCTCATCTTCATATGGGGTCCTGATGGCCACGTGTGTGCAGTTGATTGCACCTGGCACCCAGGGGAACTATGCCACATTGTAGAAGGCCTGCTTCACATGGTGTTGCTGTTGGGCATCTCTCATGGGAAGCTGATGTGCTGCATGGGTCGCCATATGAGGGCCACCAGGAACCTCCTCAGGTGCTTCAACACCACTGTCTGGGATGTGCCCACTGTGTCCTCTGTGAGTGTTTGGAATATGCCCATGGTAAGGAAGCACAGCGCCGTGCTGATGCACACCTCCAGTGGCAGTGGGTGTCCCCTGTTGCTGGTACTGCACAGGTCCCCACTCCAGTCCTGGCATAGCTCCCTAATGCAGCTCTTCGTGAGACTGTAGCATGCTATGCACTGCTCTTCGGTGAGCTCCTTATAGGAGATCGGGGTATGTGTCGCTCTCTGCACTTGTGGTCTTGGTGCCATCATGGGCCATTGTGGCTCAGTCCTCTGGCTCCTGCCACAGCAACTGGCATGCCTATGTTCCTGTTGTTCAGCTAGCATAATGCCCAGTAGGGCTGATAGTACTGACATGTTGTGTTGTGTGTCACACTACACTGCTGTCTTACTATGTTGAGGGTGGTATATATGTTTGTGTTCTGGTTAGACCTACTACTCCTTGGTCTATGTTGCATCTTCCATTTCTGGCATAGTTACTTACCCCTCCTGTTCTGTAATTGCTCTTCCATCGTAGTTGTGCGTTACACATGTTGCAAGCTGCATTACGCAGTGGCACATGCTTTGTTTGGCATAATTGTGTCATAACTCATGTTTGGCACAGCGGCTGCGGCATGCAGTGTCAGCGACCTTTTGTAATCATGCATGTTGCAGGTTGCGGGTGTAACTTGCAATTTGTGCCATTCAGTAGTGGTGTAATGCATTTCTGTTCAGTGTATCTGTTCCGGAATCGGGTCCGTGTTGTCTAGTGGCATCCCCCATTCACCAATCATCATCCCCATTTAATTTCTGGTATCTAGTGGTACTCCCATCTGCTGATCATCTCCATTTAATCTCTGTGTCTAGTGGCACCCCCCACCTGCCAGCCACTGTCCCTGTTACAACTGATATATTCCCTGGTGGCTAGTGGTACCCCTCACCCTCACATTTCAGGCACAACCTCAAATTAAGAAAACAGTCCCTCAAGGTTTTTTTTCCCCAAAGCTGTAAAAAAGAAAATGTCCCCTGCTGATCAGCCCTGCCCCACACCCACATCCCACTCACCACCCACCTTGCCACACCCCCAGTACACCCTGTCCCCCACAGACCCTAACTCACCTGAACAGGTTCACGATCTGCTCTCAGACTGAAGCACGTCTTGCTGCTGGAACTGACAACTGCCCACATGAGTAATTAAGATAAATGCGGTTCAATGTATTTCAATGGAGGTTTCAATTTATACTCATAACTTCACCCTTTTTTGAGATTTTGACACCAACTTTTTAACATGGCCTTCTGGGGACCCCACCTCATGAACAATAGCACGTCATTATGCAACTCCTGTCCGAAAGGTCATTTCATGGTTGGTTGGCAAAATAACCTTTTGGGCTGAATTTGACAATTTGTTCTGACCTTGTTCATGAGGTGGGGTCACAGGAAGGCTATGTTGATAATCTGGGGTCAAAATATGTAAAAATGGCATAGTTAAGACCATTTCTTGCAATATTGCTACGCCCACTCATAACTTTGGAAATTTTAAATATTTTGACCCCAGATTTGCAACATAGCCTTCTTATTACCCCACCTCATGTATGCCCGCAGCTGTCAGCAGGTCAGTAAAGGACATTAGTGAACCAACAGGAGTGAGTAAGGATTGCTAGCAAGTGAAAAAAAAATACAAGACAAGGGATTTTTTATTTAAGGGTTCAGTAGAAAGCAAAATGTTTGGTTACTGGTTTACCCAATACAAATGCTCAAGTGCTGAGACTTCAAATATATCTTTGGTTCAATAAAGTGGCACATAACAAAGAAAAACTCAGATTATTAATGTGTATCTCCTGAAGTTGTACCAGAGGGCTGTGGTTCTTTCATGACCAACAATTACCATTCCAACAAGACCTGCTACTTTAAAATATGTCATGTCAGCTCACGTACTGTATGGAGCCCTGCATTTGATCTCCTTTTGACTTTACTACTCAAACTGTTATACATGCTTTTCTGTAAAACAATCCACTTACTCCTACATACTATGACCTCTATCCAGTCTTGTCTTGACTTCAGTGCTCAAATATAAATGTATGCTTTTGTCAGATTTCACCATAATTATTTCAGTTCCCCACTAAGAGGTCTATCTAGCTGCCTGATGGCTAATTTCCAAGAGATAACAAACTCTGCTGCTTAACATCTGGCTTTTGGAAAACATCATATCACACCAGCCTTAAGAACTTTACTGCCTCACATTTCCTCAAAAAATTACATCAGAGTTAGAACCTCTCCCTATAAATCTTTGCATGATCTGGTTCATTTTTGCTACTAGCATCCTGGTTCATCATACTCTTCTTATTATTTCTTTTGAGCAGTCAGCAGTAGCCTTCTAAATATTACACATCAGTGATGGATACCATTTAGTGCCAGTGTTAATATGATGTTATGCACTGGAACTGTATTGGATTAATATTCTAGCAGCAAGTTTTATATTTCCTTCCTATCTATCTATCTATCTATCTATCTATCTATCTATCTATCTATCTATCTGTAATTCTGTCTGTGTCTGTCTGTCTATCTATGTATCTATCTATGTATGTATCTATGTATGTACTGTATGTATGTATGTATATATCTATCTTTGTGTGTGTGTGTGTTATGTAGCATTTATAACTATTGATAGAGTATTATGTAACCTTTTGTATCTAAATTACTAAGTTATCATGAAGGATACCATTGCAAATGAGCCACAGCTCAACTGTTTGTAAAATCATTCCTTGATTTTCCAATATAGATATATGATGATAATTATGACACATTGATACCTCTAGTAATGGCAAAGCATTCTGCAATTTTGTTTTCTCTTGTCCTCTGAAATACGTTTCCTGGGGAACTGCAGGAAATAATGCTATGAAAATCCTTCACTATGCTTATTAATTGCTAACTAATGTTGTTTTGTAGCTGCTTTACCAGTGATTTATTGTGCTTTGCTGCTTAATTTGCATATGCTGTGCCAGCCTTTAGTTGTTCTTGTATTCCGTATTCCATACATACAAATTCTTAGTGATGTGCTCTATGGATTTCTTCCTCAGTATTTATATATATATATATATATATATATATATATATTCTTTGCAAAAAACTTCATTAATGCAACAGTTAGGGTGAATACCACAGTGACAAAAGCAGGGAAATGAGGCACTAAGGTTTTCAACCCTAATGCCCCACCATCAGGATTCCCACCACTTAACACCCCATACCCATACCCTACCTTCCACACACCAACAGGCATTGGGGTGTGCCATTGGGTAATCAGGCCCATCTCACCCCATTCCATGTGTAAACAAGCTTACAAACTACAATATAGGACAATGAGGTGAGAGTTTAGCCTGATGACCCAATGGCACACCTCGATGCCTGCTGGTGTGTGGAGGGTGGGGGGATAGGGGTGTGGCGGTAAGGGTGGAAACCCTGGGGGTGGGGCATTAAGGTTGGAAACCCTATTGCCTCATTTCCCTGTTTTTGTTGCTGTGGTATTCACCCTAACTTATGTATTAACAAAGATTTTTGCAATGAATTTCCTTTCTTTTTCAGATAGGATAATTGTGTCCTCATTTTACTGTGGGAGAGCAGGGTCCTTCAGACTTTACACTTCCATCCCTCCATCCAGATAGTACAACAGTGTCCATATGTCACAGTGGGAGTACAGGGTCCTCTGGAACCTGCACTCCCCTCCCTCCATTGAGATAGTACAACAGTATCCATATGTCATGATGAGAGATAGTACAACAGTACCCATTTGTCACAGTAAGAGCACAAGGTCCTCCACTGAGATAGTACAACAGTATCCATATATCATGGTGAGAGCGCAGGGTCCAAGGAACTCAGGGTCCTTCAGACTCTGCATTTTCATCCTTCCATCAAGATGGATACTGGACCCTGCACTCTAATCCCTCCATCAAGATAGTACAGCAGTATCCATATGTCACGGTGGGAGCACAGGGTCCTTGGGACCCTGAGCTTCCATCCCTCCACAGATGCACATATGTATCTAGCTGTGGAAACACAGGAGTCTCAGGCCTCTGCGCATCCACACATTAGACACATTGAGACAGCGATGCCCCAAGCGGTTCACTGTACAGCAAGGCAACGCCTACAGCCATCTCTTCAGCTGCCACCTTTCCCGGACACTACATCCCTCCTAAAACTATCTGCCTGGTCCTGACTCCCGGACTGCAAGCTAAGACAGCAGTGACCCGAGCGATGCACAGCACAGTGAGGCAGTGTTTATGGCCGTCTCTTCAGCCGTCACCTTTCCCAAACACTACATCCCTCCTAGGACTGGCCACCTGGTCCTGAATCCTGGACTGCAAGCTAAGACAGCAGCGCCCCGAGCGGCACACAGCACAGCGTGGCGGCGCCTACAGCTGTCTCTTCAGCCACCCCCTTTCCCGGACACTACATTCCTCCTAGGACAGGCCACCAGGTCCTGACTTCTGGACTGCAAGCTAAGGTATGCCGCTGTTTGAATTTGGAGCCAGGCTGCTCCAGCGGCTCTCTCTTTGGCTGCAGCATTTCCCCTAAGGCTCCTGATTGGGCCTACCACAAGGAGCATCGCTCCCAACTGGTGTGCCTTTCCAGCCAGCTTCTCTGGCTTGCAATCTCACATCTGTGGACTTGTAGCTTTCTCTTAACGTTTTTTTTTTCTTAGAAGTGTTGCCTAAATGTTGCCTAACTGCATAGATGCAGAAAAATGCCTAACTGTATGCTAGCTACATGTTAATCTCTAGTGCATTGCATAGATGTACCTGACTTAGCACATTTATTGCATTGTAGGAACTATTATTTTCTGCACCTGCCGAAACCCTGCCTCTCCTGTTCACACTCTTTTTTTCTTTTCTTTCTGCTTTTATTTAATATGACTGTAAAGATTTCCTACCTAACCCCTCCGCTCCACTACCTCTTTCACAACCTGTTTCCTAACTAAGCCCTGCATTTCTCAAGTCTCTGCTCGAACTTGAACCTGCCCTCCTCTCCTGCAAAAACTTTACACCCTGTCTCCTGTCCTCCCCCTCTCTTGTTCTGTTCTGACCCCAACTTCACCAACACTTAACTACTCTGCTTTAGTCTTCTCCTCAATCACCCCATCTCCCGCTGACTGTCTGTTGCCTACCCCCCAACCCCTTAGTGACTCCTGTCTTTATTCTTCAATATATTTACTCTTGCCTTTTTTTCTCCTCAGACAGCAGTGCCCCAAATGGTGCACAGAACAGCGAGGCGGCACCTACGGCCATCTCTTCAGCTGCCAACTTTCGCAGACACTACATCCCTCCTAGGACTGGCCACCTGGTCCCGACTCCCAGACTGCAAGCTAAGGCATGCCGCTGTTTGAATTTTCCTGTGAAAACGCAGGGTCCAACATCCCACAATCCAGATAGAACAATAGCGTTCATATGTCATGGTGGAAGCCAGGATTCTTTGGACCCTGTGCTCCCATCCCTCCATTAAGATAGTACAACAGTGTCCACATTCATGGTGGGGAGTGCAGGGTCCCTCCATTGAGATTGTACAACAGTATCCATATGTTACGGTAGGAGCCAGGGTCCTTCGGACCTTATACTCTCACCTTCCATCCAGATAGTACAACAGTGTGAAAAATGGGAAACATTGGCAATGTTATGAGCATGTCTAGAAACTGCACAATGCACACTCACAACACACTCATTTTTCACCAAATTTTCAACATCGGCATTACGGGACTTCCACTCATGAACAACCCAACTGTGATTTTGTTAATCCATCCCAAAGTTGATTTCGCACAGCAACCATGGCATTCTGTGCCACAGGTGCAAAATCACATTCCAGACAGGATATGTAAAATGACAGCTGTTCTATTCATAAGGTAGTGTAAAAAAATGGCAATGTTGAAAATCTGGAGTGAAAATATGAAAAATTGTCAAAGTTACGAGTGTGCGTAGAAAATGCACAATGCACACCAGAAATGCAGTAATTTTTTTTTCCTCACCAAATTTTCAACATGGGTATTATTGCTCCTCCCCTCATTAACAGTGGCACTGTCATTTTGTTAATCTGTCCCAAAAGTTGATTACACGTGGTGACCACTACATTCTATGGTACAGGTGTGAAAACACACTTTGGGCAGGATGTGAAAAATGACAGCTGTACTGTTCATAAGGAGGTGTTAAACATGGCAATGTTGAAAATCTGGAGTGAAAATATTAAAAATTGGCAAAGTTATGAGAGTGCATAGAAACTGCTCCATGCACGCTTGTAAGGCAGTCATTTTTGAGAATTTTTTCACCAAAATTGCAACATGGGCTTTTTGGAACCCCGCCTCATGAACAGTGACACTGTCATTTTGTGAACTGGTCCCAAAAGGTGATTCTGCACAGCGACCAATAAATCACCTTTTGGGACAAAGAAACAAAATGACAGTATCAGTGTTCATGAGGTGGGGGTCGAAGAACTGCATGCTAAAAATTTGGTGCAAAAATTCCTAAAATTGACTGAGATATCAACATAAATTGAACCCCACCCCCCATCGAGTACCATTATATGACTTACCTTGATTCCTTAGATCGCAGTTTGGCTTTGAAGAGTGTAGTTCAGCTTTGAAAAGTGCAGATGTGTCCCAGTCCAGAGAAGATCACTGATCCTGACCTCCAGAGGGTAAGTATGAGTGAGGGGGATGAGGGGAGGTGGGTGCATAGGGGGAGAGTGTTGATGGGGATGGGTGAGTAGGGAGACAACGAGGGATATTTTTCTTTTTTGCCAGGTAAAATTAAAAAAAAATACTTTGAGGGACATTTCCTTTTTTCACAAGTTAAAATGAAAAAAATAATAACTGGGCACACTAGGGTGGGCTCCCAGTGTGACACCAAAGTTGGGAGGGTCATGATGCCAACAGGGGATTGGGCACCCCCATCTGCAATACTTTGAAATAGAATCCTGCATCATAATGTTCGCAAAGTTCAATGCAGGATTCTGCATAGATGACAATGGGAGACTGTCTTCTTTTATCACAGGTTAAAATAAAAAAAGAATAATTGGGCACACTGGAGTGGGCTCCCAGTGTGCCACATATATTTTTTGGGGGGTGGTGGTGGGATCATCATGCTGACAGGGGGATTAGGCACTCCCATCAGCAATAAGAGTGGGCTGGGGGGAATTATCCAAAACTGGGAGTGGGCATCTCGGTGTTGGAAAGGTTAAAATAATTTTAAAAATATATATCTGCACACTGGGTTGGGCTCCCAGTGAGCAGCAATACTGGGGCTGGGGTTACAGACTGACATGGGATTGGGAACCCGATGTTGAACCAGGGCAGACTAGATTGATGCAGGATCCTGCATTGAAATGTGCACAAATTTCAATGCAGGATCCTGCATCAAAGTACTGTAACGTGCCACACAATAGTTTTGTTTTGGAAAGCATTGTGTGGCACATTACAGTAATTCGATGCAGGATCCTGTAATGAAATTTGCATAGAAGAAAAGACCTTGGCGGACGGTTTTCTTTTTTATAGGCTTTCCTTGATTCCTCAGATTGCAGTGTGGCTTTGAAGAGTGCAGACATGTCCCAGTCCAGAGAAGATCACTGATCCCAACCTCCAAAGGGTAAGTATGGGTGAGGGAGGTACGGGGAGGTGGGTGAGCAGAGGGAAGGTGGTGATGGGAGAGGGGGACAGAGGGAGATGATGATGGACCATTTCCTTTATTACAGGCAAAAAATAAACAAATAAAACAGACTTTGAGGGACGGTTTTCTTTATTTACAGGAGAAAACATTTAAAAATAATGTTGGTGCACTTGAGTCGGCTCCCAGTGTGCCACTTGAGTTTGAGGGGCATTCATAATGCCGACAGGGGGATTGTTCACCCCCTGTCAGCAAAGAAAGATGGTGGGGGAGAGAAACATCTGACACCAGGAGTGGGCATCCCAGTGACAGAAATGAAAAAAATAAGTTATCTGGGCACAGTGGGGTGGGCTCCCAGTGTGCCAGGGGATATACTATGGTATCCCTAAACTCAGTATCCTGAGTCTTGGGATACTGATCCCACTGGCCTGAAACCAATGCTCCCAAATCAATCAGATGCCTGAAAATACAATTTCAGGCATCTGATTGAAAAATGCATAATGCAATAAGTGGGGATTAGCCCAGAACTGCCCACGTTGGGGCTCCAATCCCCACACCTCCCCTAATTAAAACAACTAACTCCAAGGGTGTGTGGACTTCAGAGTTAAAAATATTAGTTACATGGGTATAAGGTTGTAAAACATTACAGGACACAGTGTAGGATAGAACCCTCACCTCCCAGAGCACACTGGCTGAGCTGCCAGTGGTTCAGCCATCAACACCATAGGGGCAGCTCGGCCAGCCTCCTGATTTCTCCCCTATCTGAAACCCATCAACAGGGGTAAGGTAGCAAGCCATTGCATATGCTACCTTACCTCTGTAATGTCTATTGGGTTTCCTATTGCCGGGATGCTCACTATCTGATACTGAACCTGTCAAGCAGTACTGCCCAGGCAGGTCAGTGTCAGGATAATGAGTCTCGGCAAACCATAATGGTACCATGTCTGAATAGTAGTAATGTGCGCACAATGCTGACACAGGGATTGGGCACCTCATGTCAGAAAGCATTGTCCAGCACATTGCAGTACTTTGCTGCAGGATCCTGCATCACAATTATTGAAAATTTTGATGCAGGATTCTGCATTGAAGAAAAGACTGCAGGGATGTTTTTCTTCTTTTCAGTTTTTTTATAAATTAATAATGCATTTGGAAACACTGAGGTGGGCTCCCAGTATGCCCAGTACATATTATGTATTGTGCTCACAAAGTGGGTCTTCCTTGACTCTGCAGCTGGCAGCACAAGTTCCAGCTGTGGCTGCAGATGTCAAGAAAATACCACTCTTCCCATACAGAGAATGGACTCCAAGCTGTTCTCTGTATAAGCTGGCACCAGAGAAAAAAAATGTCTTTGGGTCCAGCTGAAAAAACTAAAAAAAATCAGAAAACACCTAAAGATGTTCTATTTAGCTGTTTTCTAATGCTTTTTGTGTTTAAAACCTTCGGTACTTCAACATGTTCGCTAAGCAGCAAAACAACATGGTGGACACAATACAACTCAATTGATCACAGGACTGTGAACTGTGTGAAAAATATCAGCATTCTTTATAAAAAGAAGCTGGTATTTTTGCACAGCAGTCCTATTGTTCGAAAATAAGCTGTTGTTTTTTGTACAGTACTCCTACTCTGCCAGAAAACAGACAGAACACCAGGAGGAATGAGCTACTGGTATAACTAAAAGTTCTCTACTGGGACTAAGAACTAGAACTCTTGTACTGGGACCTTCAATTTAGGGTAAAAAAAGAGTTAGTGTGTCAGAGGTAGTTGAAGTAAATTGTTATCTGTTATCTGTGTACTTATCTAGGTGCATGTCACAGGTGTCAGAAGGGAATTGTTATCTGTGAAATTAACTAAGTGCAGAAAGATTTGCAAAGTAGGGGGAGTGGCTTAGCTAGAAGGAGCCAGGTTAAAATCAGATTTAAACACTGCCCTAGATAGCTTTGCCAGATAACAGACAGAACACCAGGAGGAAGGAGCTACTGGTATAATTAAAACTTCTCTACTGGGACTATATTGCCCTCCTTTCCTCCCCTCCAGCCTAAACAAGTTCTACTTTTATAGACACAGGATTTAACTGATAACAGGAACTTCATGTTTGGGAGCAGGAAATGAGTGATCACAGAGCCACCAAAGACTCACCATCCTAGAAGGATAAGAGTAGCTCTCCTTCCCCCCCCCAGCTGCTTGAGGTCTGACTCTGAGCAAGTAAGGAGACTACTGAGAAATATAGGAACTTCTTGTTTCAGAACAGGAAGATCAGGAGCTAAAAGGGCACAGAGGCAGTAAGTAAGTAAGTAGGGAGAGAAAAAAAATAAACAAACATAGGAAAGAGTAAGTATTCCAAACAACAGTTAGGGGGCCAGAAAAAAGATATGATGGGAGTGGTGCAGTGCAGTGGCTGTGGAGCAGCAGTCTTCTGGGAGATGTTCTGGAGGATGCAGTATTGTCCCATCTGCAGGAACCCTCTCTGGGCTGAGGGAGGAGGTTGCTCATCTCCAGGCTGAGTTGGCCAGGATTTGTGTGGCACCTCCTCTCCCACCCAGGGACCACCAGGCTCACTGCCGTTGCCTCAGAGGTTGCCAAGAAAGAGGAGCGGTTGGACCACAGTGGGCTCAAGGAGGGTGAGGGTGGTGGAACAAAGGCACATCCCTCCAGTTTTTCCTCTCCACAATTTCTATGCTGTTCTGGAAAAGTGTGGTTCCTCTATGGAGGCACCCACAGTGGAGACCAAAGAGGATGCTGGGAACCTCCACATAAGGGACCCACAGGAGGGTGGCATGGGACCCCACAGGGGAATGAAACAACTCCTGGTGGGGGACTCCATTGTTAGGAAGGTAGAACTGGGGGGGGGGAGGTAAGGTGCCTGCCTGGTGCCATGGCTTGGAGAAACAGGAAGCAAATCCTCAGGATCACAGGAGCAACTGCACAAGGGACAGAAATGGATGTCATTGTCCACCTAGGGACAAATGACCTGGCTAAGAAAGGGATCAGAGCAGTGCAAGAAGCATTTGTGGAGATGGGGAGGGGCCTTAGACAAATAGCACACACGGTAACCTTCTCGGAGGGGCCGACTGTCTATGGCATGGGTGAGGCTAGGGTGCTCCATACCATGGGATACAATCAGTGGTTGAGAAACTGGTGCAGAGCTCAGGGATTTGGCTTCATTGGGGACTGGGGATCCACCTGAAGGGATGCAGGCCTATACTGGCATGATGGTCTGCATCTGTCCAGGAGGGGAACCAGGATTCTAGGTGATAGGTTTAAATATTTAATTGGCAAGCATTTAAACTAGCCAAGGGGGGAAGGCACTGGAAAAGAGCAGGGAAATCCTAGCCCACCCAAATAACTCAGGGTACTAAGTGAGGTAGACACCAACATAGAGATGTCAATAGGGAGAAGCGCTGGGGTAAATGGAGAAAGTGACAAATGCAATAAGGACAGGGATGGGGCAGAAAGAGGGTAATGCTATCAAGAAATGGAGGGTAATGAGTACCAACACCCGTAGTCTGGGCAACAAGCTCCCTGAACTGGTGGCCTTGATGGAAGAGGGATGCCTGGATATTGTAGCAGTCACAGAAACATGGTACACAGAGAACCATGACTGGGGTGTTAACATAGCAGGGTACACAATCTACATGAGAGACAGGGAGGGCAGAAGGGGGGAGTAGCTCTCTATGTAAGGGAAGGGATAAAAGCAACTGAACAAAAGAGTAAACAGGGAGGAGAAGAGGCACTGTGGGTCACCTTAGAGACTGGAAATGGCACCATAATCCACACAAGGGTTGGATACAGAACCCCATGTCAGGGGAGGGAATGGACAAGGATATTATAGAAGGCATACTTAGGATGGCAGAGAAAGGGGAGATACTGTTGATGGGGGACCTTAATATGCCAGATGTTAACTGGAGCACCTTTACTGCAGCCACATCCAAAAGCAGGGCCATTCTTGATGCCCTTCAGGTGGCATGCCTCAGACAGCTAGTTTTGAACCCACTCATGAGGAGCAATCTTAGACCTCATACTCTCAAATGGGGACAGTTAGAGGATCTCAGATCTAGAAGTGGGTAGCCATTTGGGAACAAGTGACCACCATACAGTGTGGTTCACGATAAACTCAGCTACAGAGTCAAGCCATACAAAAGTGAGGGTACTGGACTTCAGGAGGGCTGACTTTGGCAAGATGGGAGAGTGCCTTAGAAAACCACTAGCAAGCAGGCTAGAAGAAGGGGTAGAGCAACAATGGGGAAATATCAAAACTGCCATCACAGAGGCAACAAGCCTTTGTGTGAAGCAAGTAAATCAAAATGAAAGAAAAAGCAACTATGGTTCTTAAAAGAGGTGGCGGTGAAGGTTAGGGAGAAAAAGATTGCAGTTAGGAAATATAAGGGCACACAGAAGGAGCAGGAGAGAGAACTGTACCAGTTAAGGCAGAAGGAAGCAGGGAGGGTAGTCAGAATAGCAAAGGCACAAACTGATGAAAAGATAGCCAACTCGGTTAAGAAGGGGGATAAAGCTTTTTATAGGTATATCAGGGAGCGTAGAAAGACAAAGGGAGGGATAGTGAGGCTGAATAGAATGAATGGTGGGTGGGCAGAGAGTGACAGTGAAAAAGCAGGGATACTGAATGAATACTTCTGTTCAGTATTCACAAAAGAGGAAGTGGGGAGGTTCCTAATCCAATTAACAGAAGCACTTTGGAGAGGGGGGGTCGATCCCAGTCCTTTCACAGAAGAACGGGTTCTGAAAGAACTCCTAAAATTGAAGGTGGACAAAGCAATGGGGCCAGATGAAATTCACCCAAGAATTCTAAAAGAATTAAACAGAGAACTAGTGACACCACTGACTACCATTTTTAACAAATCATGGGAGGATGGTGTGGTACCTGAAGACTGGAAGAAGGCTGATTTGATTCCCCTTCACAAAAGTGGGACCAAGACAGAGGCAGGACACTACAGACCTGTCAGTTTGACCTCTGTGGTAGGGAAAGTGATGGAATCACTTCTGAAGGAAAGAATTGTTGAGTACCTAGAGGCCAGTGGGGCACAGGACCCAAGGCAGCATGGGTTCACAGCGGGAAGGTCATGTCAGACAAATCTAATTGATTTCTTTGACTGGGTGACCAAGAGTAGACCAGGAGGCTGTGGACATGGCCTACCTAGACTTTAGCAAGGGATTTGGCACAGTCCCACACAAAAGATTAGTAGTCAAATTAACCAGCCTGGGAGTGGGTCCCAGGGTGGTAGACTGAGTAAAACATTGGCTGAACAACAGGACACAAAAGGTAATTGTAAATGAAGTCCACTCTGAAGAAAGAGGGGTTACTAGTAGGCTACTGCAGGGTTCAGTACTGGGTCCAGCCCTTTTTAATGTCTTTATAAGTGACATTGCAGAGGGTCTGGAAGGAAAAGTATGCCTCTTTGCAGATGACACAAAGATCTGCAACAGGGTTGATACACAAGGAGGCGTGGAAAGAATGAGAAGGGACTTGGCAAGGTTGGAGGAATGGTCAGAAGTATGGCAGCTTAGATTCAATGCAAAGAAGTGCAAAGTAATGTACCTGGGAAACAAAAACCCAAGGGAAGATTACACAATGGGGGGGGGGGGGGTAGTAACAACAACAAAAATGGATAGGGAGCAGAGAGTAATCATATCAGATGACCTTAAGGTTGGCAAGCAATGTGAGACGGCAGTAGGGAGGGCTGGGGGATACTTGGATGTATAGGGAGAGACATCACCAGCAGAAAACAGGAAGTTGTTATCCCCCTGTACAGACAGTTGGTGAGACCCCATCTGGAGTACTGTGTCCAGTTCTGGAGACCCCATCTCTGCAAGGACATAGACAGGATGGAGACAGCTCAGAGGAGGGCAAATAAAATGGTGCAGGGTCTGCAAGAGAAGCCATACGAGGAGACTAAAGGGGCTTAATATGTATACCCTTGAGGAAAGGAGGGAGAGGGGGGACGTGATAGAAATGTTTAAGTACCTCAGTGGAATCAACAAAGTCTAAGAGGGTAGCATCTTTCAGAAAAAGTGATGTGCAAGAAGAAGGGGACACAATTTGAAAATAGAGGGGGGACAGCTCAGGGGCAATGGAGGAATTATTTTTTCACAGAGAGGGTGGTGGACGCATGGAACAGCTTTCCTGAGGAGGTTGTGGGGTCTAAAACTGTGGGAGAATTCAAGAATGCAAGGGACAGACATAATGCAATTTTTGTGGGGGGTAGGAAGAAATAGGCTGTTGGTTAAATAGGATCTGCAGCTTATCCTCTAGGTAGGGAAATGGGCAGACTAGGTGGGCCAAGCGGTCCTTATCTGCCATCAAAGTCTATGTTTCTCATTAAAAATGTATCTTTCATGCTGGACATATACATTTTCCCATAGGAAACAATGGGAAAATAAAAAATGTCATAACATTTCAATAGATTAATATTTTTTTCACCAAACCTTCAAAAGGCACATCTGTGACTCAAAGGCTTTCTATCCTGAAAACATCAGACCACAACATAAAGGCATTCATGAGATACAGGTAAGCAAAGAAATGTCAAAAAATCCTGATTTTTCAGTTTTTTCAACACTTTATATCTCAGAAACCACTTGACAGTTTCCAATGAAATCTGGCAGGTCAAGAGACCTACCCCTAGAGATCATGCATGTCACATTTCATGCAACTCCATTTAACAGTTTGGACTTTAGCATAGAAGCACCATTTCACCCTAACCATAAAGGCATGACCTTGCCAGTATAATATAGATCTATATATATATATATATATATATATATATATATATATAATAATGAATAACCCACTCTTAGGTGTCGTTCGGCACTCTGATATCATGCGCCTTGGTGTGTGTTGTAAGCAGGCCGCCAGGCTGAGTGCGTCCAACCACACAAGGTGTGCGATATCAGAGCAACGGCACATCCTAGAGTGGGTTATCTGTCTTATAAAATGGTAAAATAGTTTTAGGTAGAAAGTGCAGGTGTGCGTCGCGGTTTCGATATAGCGACGGTCATGTGATGCTCACGCCCAATAATAGAGCAGCAATTTCCTACCCATTTTATAAATACATATGTATGTATGTGTGTGTGTGTGTATAGATAGATATTTATATACAATAGGGGCCAGAGTGTATTTCATTAGATAAAAACTGATATTTACAGTCCCATTGAATAAATCAGTGCTGACGTAGGCACTGTGATTGTACGGCACATTTATACATACTGCACAGTGCCTACGTCAGCACATGTTATTGTCATTGTAGACACATCATCACAAAGCCCTCCCTAACATATCTGTGGCTGGAACTATTTCCACAGAGACTACACATTGCCCATGAAAATCACAGTAAATATTATGCATGTAACATTTTGTATTTTTTCACACAGGTGGACAGCATTATGAACCCAGCCATAGAAGAGTAGCCATGATGCACTCTGACAGTGACTCCAATGACTGACACTGTTCCCAGACAGCAAACTCTGCATTGAAAAGACATAAAAATTTACAGGCGACATAGCTGAGCAAAATCAGTCGCAACCCAAAAATATCTAATTCTGTCTGCTATTCAGTTGAGTACATTATGTTGTCCCACTCAATGGGAAGTGAAACCAAAGTGAAGACCGAAAATAAATTCCATATTGAACCTAGTGATGGTAACTGGAAAAACTGTGTAAAAAAAGCACAAGCACTAAAAAACACTGTAAACAGGTGGCATAATAAAAATAAAACACTACTATATTCTCCCTTCTAAAACAATGAATCCTTAAAATCTCTGGCCCAGATATTCAAAAGCGTTGCGCATGTATGTAAATACCGTGTAATCTGTACAATATCTGTATAATTCTATGTACATATGAACTTCTTTTTCTTCCTCTCTGTAAAGAGTATTATCTGTATTGCCTTGTAAATACCTGTGTTGACCTGTATATACAATTGTTCATGCTCCACCCAGGTCCATCTTGCAAATGAGCTTCTGCTCAACGATGAACGCCTGGTTAAATAAAGACTTGATTGATTGATTGATTGATTGATTGACAACAGTGTTGCACCATCCCACTGATGCACCCCAGCACAATATTCAAAAGGGAAAAGTGCACCACACACAAGTCCGATGTGCCAGAGTGCATCAGTAATGTATGCAGGCACAGGCAGGGGGGACGTGCCCATGCATAACCTGCACAGCCCGATATTCAGCCCAGGATGTGCAGAGCCATGCATGCGCAACCCCTACTTGCGCCTACACAAAGTTAAGCCAAAAAAAAAAAGGAATAAATGATGGCCACCCACAGGTGAGCTGCTGCATTGCAGGGCACAACACAGCAGTTGCCACCTGTGGGTGGCCACCCGAGTTCCTGCCGCACCTGGCAGCACCCCCATGCCCCATAGCGGGCATCTGGTTAAATAAAACACCCCCCCGTCCTATATCCCTGGTGGTCTAGTGGACCGCTATGTGCTCGATCGTGGGCATTTGTCTAACAAAAAAATTCCCCTCTAATATCCCTGGTGGTCCAGTGGACTGCTATGTGCCCGATTGCGGGCATCGCTATAATAACCCCCCCATCCAATATCCCTGGTGGTCCAGTGGACCGTTATGTGCCCGATCGTGGGCATCGCTATAATAACCCCTCTGTCCAATATCCCTGGTGGTCCAGTGGACCACACTCTGCCCGATGCGGGCATCTGTAAAACATATAAATGACCTATTACCCTGGTGGTCTAGTGTACCCCCTCACCCGCCCACTGAGCCCCACCACTCCGCTTCCCCCCGGTCAGCTGGCGGCGGCAGCACCCCACCTGACTGCCCACCCCGCTGCCCACGACTGACAGCTCAGTAGGGCTGCACGCCCATTGGTTCTGCATGAGCCAACGGGCGTGCAACAACTCCGTTCTCATTCCAGATATGTGAATGACGGGGTTATTATAGCGATCGTCCGATTGGGCACATAGCAGTCCACTGGACCACCAGGGATATTAGAGGATTTTTGTTAAGACAAATGCCAGTGATTGGGCTGCAGGGGGCATCGGTCCCCGACGGCTGCTGCCTGGCTGGGCACCAGGCGCAAGTCATCGGGGATCGGCGCACCTGCATGCTAATGGGATACAAATGGGGCCATAATGACATGCAAATGGCCCCATGTGTGCCTTGCATAAATTACGGCCCCATTTCCATGTCCCCTTTTGAATATCGCAGGTGCTGTGCATGGCGCAATGGCACTTGCGCTAGCACATTTCCATGCTCCACTCTGGCCACTTGCGCTGGCACAGTGCCACTGTGCCGTGCACAGTGAGGGTGCAATATTCAAAGCTGCTCCACCATAGCACAACTCTGTTGAATATTTCCCAGGCCACACCACTGCGTAATCAAGTTGAGCTGCACCCAGACTTGTGCCACCGCCTGGCGCAGTTTGAATATACGGGCCGCTGTGTGCCTGCAGACCAAACATTGACTCTATCCCCAAGTGAAAACCCCACCCACAAACCTAAACCAAACAATAACAATGCATGCCACACACACACAAAAACAACATCACCCAATCAAAAATTATTCAGACACGTAACCATTCACACAAGCAACCAATCAAACAATGCATACTTCTCCCATTCAGAAAAGCAGACAGCAGCACTCATTGACTGGAACACAGAATGCCATGGAGACATGCAGAAAGGTAAAATAACACCATAGAAAAACACATTATACAGAACAAATACATCACTAAATCAGCACACAAATCAAAAAAACCCTATTGTATAAGCCACATGCATGATGTGCAGTCATGGAATATGGCAAATATTTTTGTTTGTGAACAGTGACCTCTGGATACCATCACTCGTGGCTCCTCTAAGCTCCGCTATGCTCCACCACTCATGAGTATCTAGAGGTCACTATTCACTCATGAAAGTATTTGCCATATTCCACTCCTGCCCATAATGTATCCCCTATATACAGTATAATATGACATGGTCTGACTTAAGATTTTTTTTTTTTTTATCTTTTTGAGAAGGGATTGATCTACTGATATCTCAGGAGTGTTGAAGCCACAAGCGAAATAGAAATATACCAATAACCTCAAATTAGGACAAAAGTGATATCTTAAGTCAGTACATGTCTTATTTGATTTATACAACATGTGTTTGGATAGTTTTACAATAGACATGTTAAAAAGCTACAAAAGAAATAAAAGCAATGTAAACTATATAGACTATTGTAAATTCAATCAAAAACTAAATGGCATCTCCCATTTTACTTTTTTATTGAAAGAGTTTTACCAATAAAGTTCTAATGAGCCATAAAACTCATGTCCTGTGGTGTCCTGGGGGAGAATAAATGAAACTGGTCACTGAACATGCTCAGAAATGTATCTTCATATGTGAGAATAAATTTCTGAGCATGCTTAATGTGGTCACAATGAGTGAGATATGTTTCTGATCACGCTCAGTAACCAGTTTCATTTATCTTGTTCATGTTGACCAAGATAACATATTTATCTTGGTAAATTAATTTTCACACCTGTTTTAAAGTAAAGGATTTGCGTGGAGGACCTGTGTGATACATGATATATACACGCAAGTGCTGTTTGACATTGGGTAACCTCATGAGTGGCATAAGCAATGAATAACATAGCCAAGGGCAAACAGCATGAGTGTGCATAAATCATGCATTACATAAGGTCCCCCCCCCATATATTGCATTTACACAATATGGCTGAACCTTGAGTGTTCATGTAGTTTGTCATAAGTGCTTTTCATTTTATCATATGTAATATAGATTGTAGGTATTTATAGCTGGAAGTGTGTTTTTGTGCTACTTTGCTGGCCAGGTTGTTATGGCTGTTGTTTAGGACATGGTCTGTGGATGTAGCATCATGGTTACAATGTCCCCAGTGATTGGTAGAGCAAGCTGGTTTTGAAAATAGCTACAGAAAATGGTGAACCTGCTTAGTGAGGGCAGGAGATTTTGGAGAATGAGCAATTAAGCTTTTGGAGGGGGGAAGGAGTTGATGGAGGTGGCTTTTTTTTCAACATTCATGTTATTTATTTTAAAAAGAAACATATGTTCCTTTGCGGTGGATACAATAGGGAAGGAGACACTGACTTTGTGGTGGGAGTGAATGGCTAACTGCGAGCGGGAGGAGCTGATCCATGGTCTGTAATCAGACAGTATTTTTGGCAATGAGTGCAGATGATAACTGACGCTGGGGGATTAAATAAAAATGATTTGTGAACTGGGTTCCTTACTGCAAATGGCGCAACTTCTGTAGAGATAGTTAGAGAGAGTGTGTGTATGTCAAAGAGAATTTGCAACTGGGTCAATGTAGTGCCAGCCAACAGTAAGGCTTCATGACATAAGAACTGTATACATAAATGGCATGTGACAGAAGTTCCAGGGACACTGGTTTACTGCGATTGCGAAAGGGTAAATTCCATTTTGCACATAGTAAAAACTGATATTGCTACTGGTGTCTGCCAAGCCAAAATCCGTTTTTACCGGTGTTTTGTTTTGTACACTTTATTTAACAATTTTTAACTGTGTTAACATGCATTTTAGCAATTTTGACCTCCACTATTGTACATCCATCCATCCTTGTACCAATTAAATGTTATTTTAGGTACAAGATGTGATGGCAGCAGCAACAGCACTATGGCCCCCATCCCTCAGGTTCAATAGTTGCAACACTATGGCCCCCGTCCCTCTGGTGTGACAGAAGCAGCAGCACCGCGGCTTCCAATCCCGCAGGTGTGACAGCAGCAGTACTACATTCCCCATCCCTCAGGTGTGATGGCAGTGTATCAGCACTTTGGCCCCCTTCCCTGTGATGGTGGCAGCACCACCAATACATCCAGCTCCCTCCAACACAGCAAACCACACCTGGTACCAACACAGTCAGTCACCTCAATACTGCACCATTACGCCCACCAAATGTCAGACAGCCACTTCACCAATACAGCCAATCCCCCAATCCAATCCCAAATCACTCAAAAGTGAATACAATTAGCCCTCGAAAAAAAACAAAAAAAACACTGCCAATATGCCACTACACCTAAATAAATCCTGGATGAATGTATCATTATTTTGTATTGTGTGTCAGTGCTACATTAGGGATGGGAGCAAGTGCAGCCCCCACCCCTTAGGCATGACAGCAGCAAGTGCAGCCCCCACCCCCAGGCATGATGTCAACACTGCAGCCCCCACCCCTCAGGCATGACAGCAGCAGGTGCAGCCCCCACCCCTCAGGCGTGATGGCAGCAGGTGCAGCACTGCAACCTCCACCTCCTCAGTCATGACAGCAGCAAGTGCAGCCCCTACCCCTCAGGCATGATGGCAGCAAGTGCAGCCCCCACCCCTCAGGCATGATGGCAGCAAAGGCAGAATGACGGTACTCACCTAATGCCATGTACCAAAGCTTGACAGAGCTCAGACATGGATTAAGCCAAAGCACCAGACGCCCAGGTGGACTCCTTCGGTTCAGTCCCTAACATGTAGCTGCCTGGATTGGTTTATATGCAGATAAAGTGCATTCAATTAAAAGAAATCCACAATTAATTAATGAGGATTGAGGATGCTAATGGAGAGATCAACAATCTGTACCAAAGAATAAACCAATCAGGAACTGCACCCACAGTAAATTGGGCACTTTCTAACTTGGTCTTCATGAAAATGGAGCCTCTTAGTTTTCATGTCAGAGCTCAAACTCATGAAAGGTGTTCTACCGGCAGAGGTCAAGCCATAACCACTGAGCAGCTCATGGCTTCATCACTCCTATCCCCCCTGCAGTCAACAGAAATATTGGTCGTTGCACCTAATCACCACTTTGAGTGATCACTCAGGTGCAAAGATTATTTTTTTAATATAGTGCCTGCAGGGGGGACCAGAGAGGTGAAGCCCCAATCCGTACAGTGGTCAGGGCTTCACCTCTGCTGGTAGTTCACCTTTAAGAACTTACCAATTCTCTGTAGTTCCCCAGCACTTCCAAAAATATTCCATTAGACATTCCTGCAAAAGTACAACTTAAAAGTGGTAAGATTATTATTAACATGCAGTTAGACAGTTTATCAACTTGTCTTTAGTTGCCGCCTAAGTAATCCAATGCCTACATCCGCCACAATTCATCAAGGAAACCAAGGAGAAAAATCTGCAGTTTCAGCAGTTTTGAAGGGCATAGATTAGACATGGTTTCTTCAGTTTGATGTGGCTTAATAAAGTTATTTTGTCTGACTGTCTCTATTATTCTTACATACACACACACACACACACACACAGACACAGACACACACACAGCACGCACACACACGCACAGATGCACACACACACACACAGACATACACCGCACCACAGACATGCACGCACACACACACACAGACATGCATGCACACACAGACACGCACGCACACACAGACACACACGCACACAAGAAGACACATGCCTAGTAAACCATGATGGACTGGCACAGACACTCACGCACACACACAAGACACATGCCCAGCAAACCAAGATGGACTGACATAGACACTCACGCATGCACACAAGAAGACACATGCCCAGCAAACCATGACAGACTGGCACAGACACCCTCCCCACCCTGGTGGACAAGTACAGCCACTTTCCACACCATGATGGACTGGCAACTCTCCCCACCCTGCCTGAACATCATCCAGGTCAGTTCCCCCCACCCACACTGCAGGCACACAGAAATAATGACACATGTTATACACGTTTTGTACTGTACTGTATTTCTTTCATGGAGAGTACAAACAAAATATAAAACATTTTTCTACTTTTTTCTTTGTGGACTCCCCACCCCACCTCTGTTTCTTATATCACTCTGACCACAAGCTCACCACCCCACAGTTCAGTCAAGCAAACCACGATGTACAATGCAAGGTGTGCAAAAAAAAGACTAACCACTGGAGCATGGCAGGACCCAGCAGACTGGCATATATGTTGGAAAAATGATTCTGTGCCACTCTGCCACTCTGCCCATTTGCCCCTCCCTCTGAGGCCAGAACCAGTTTCTTTCCATCATGTGAACCAGTCTGCCCAGCCTGCCCACCATCATCCACCAACCACTGGAGAGTGGCACAGACCCAGCAGACTGGCATACATGTTGGAAAAAATGGTTCTGTGCCACTCTGCCCATTCGCCCCTCCTCTGAGGTCAGAACCATTTTTTTCCATCATGTGAACCAGTTCGCCCAGCCTGCCCATCTGACGACCATCATCCACCAACCATTGGAGTGTGGCACAGACCCAACAAATTGGCATACATGTTGAAAAAAATGTTCTGCACCAGTATGCATGTTCGCCCCTCCATCAGAGGGCAGCATCATTTCTTTTCAGCATGTGCACCTGTCCACCAAGTCCATCCCTCTGCAAACCATCAACAACCAACCACTGGAGCATGGCATGGACCCAGTGGACTGGCGTACATGCTGAAAACAATGGTTCTGTGACAGTATGACCATTCACCCCTCCATCAGAGGGCAGCACCATTTTTTTCAGCATGTGTACCTGCCTGCCAAGTCCATCCCTCTGCCATCCATCAACAACCAACCATTGGAGCATGACACGGACCCAGAGGACTGGCATACATGTTGAAAACAATGGTTTTGTGACAGTATGACCATTCATTGCTCCATCAGAGGGCAGCACCATCTTTTTCAACATTTGCACCTGTCTTCCAAGTCTGTCCCTCTGCCAACCATCAACAACCAAACACTGGAGCATGGCACGGACCCAGTGGACTGGCATACATATTGAAAAAAAATGTTTCTGCACCAGTATGCCTGTTCACCCCTCCCTCACCAGAGGCCAGAACCATTTTTTCAGCACTTTTTCAGACCACCCAGCACATCCATCCACCGACAGTCTTCCACATTCAAACATCAAAATAAGAACCATAAAAAAATAAAAAACACATACACTTACTAGATCATGACAGGCAATTAAAAAGGCAGTTGTCCTGTGGCAACAGATGACAGTGCATCAGGTCAGCAGCAGCACAAAGAAGCAGAATGGGCAGGCCAGCAGCACAAGGAAGATGGTAGGGCAGGTTAGAAGCACAAACCTGGCAGGGCAGGTTAGCACAGCAGCCCACAAGAACCAAGCTAATGTGCATGACAACAGAATGGTTAGCAAATGAACAAGAGCTCCCCACCACACCTGCACAGCCACTCTCCCCACCTCAGTGGACAGACACGGCCACTCTCCCTACCCCAACTGACCAGCCCGGCCACTCTCCCAACCCCGTGCCAGCACTTCCATTCTCCACATCATGATGGACCAGCTTGGCCACTCTCTTCACCCCTTCAGGCCAGCACTGCTACTCTCCCTACCCAAACAGGCCAGCATGGCCAATGTCTCCACCTTGCCAGTATAGCCACCTTCCCCATGTCACCAGTATGGCCCCATTCCAAAGGACCAGCATGGCCAATCTCCCCAGCCACAAACAACTGACGGTCCCCCCACCCCACCAACATGGACAGTGTCCCAGAGGTACACAGCCAGCAAACCACCCAATACCACAAAACAACATACAGTCCCCACATACCACCACCATGGCCAGTGTCACCTACACACCAGTACAACTAGTTTACCCACCACCACAAATACAGACCAGCAACCCAGCAACAGTCCAGCTTGCCCCACTGACATGGACAGCATCCCCAAGACACAACAAACTACCACAAGACCAATCACTGCACAGTTACCCACCCCACCACTGCTGGTGTCCCCACACCTCCACACTAGCCAGTGTCCCCAACCAACCACCACAGCCAGTATCATCAACACCCCACCAATACAACCAGTGTACCCACCCAAACACAGACTCCATACCCCCAACCACAAACAACTAACAGTACTCCCTGTACCATAAACACGGACAGCCTCCCCCCAGACACATAGTCAGCAAACACCCCAAGAGTCCAAGATCAGTGTACAGTCCCCCACCTCACCACCACAGCCCACTGGTGCTGAATGGTGCAGTTTTACTGTAAATGTTTTATGCAGCATTATTTTCACCAGCACAACTTGCTCAAACCACAGCTGTTACCACATAACATAAATAAGCTGCTGTTCTGTACATTACAGTACACTGTAGTCTCCCTTCCCTTCCTACCTAGGCCATTAGTGTTGAGTCCTTTGCCTCACCTGGCACTGTAGCTGGCACTTAGGCATTCGTTTATGCAATAAAAAATAAACTAGTTGCAGTGCAGGACATCACAGGCTAACAGACATCACAGGACAGCTAAAACAGCATCTCTTAGTACAAGTGCTCATTAGACTGACAGATAGTTTAAGAGAGATATGTTGACCTTTAAAGCAGTAAATAAAATACAGTCTGTACCATCATGTTTAATACTGAGATTAGTAGGAGCAGAGAGGGATGCACCAGTATTTGAACATATTTGTAAAAAACCTACAGTAATTTGTTTGACACAAACCGACAAAGTAATCTCACAAATTGACAAAGGAATCTGTAGAAAAGAAAACCATTTTAGGGCCGGAGACTGCAATATACTGTAAAACAGACTAGTACACAGTACAAGTTACCTGGCTGAGGAATCGGTGCAGCCTCATAAGTCCTACGGGATGGATGGTCTGATGAATTTGATTTTATTATGAGAAAAGCAGAAAGGATTGTCCACAGCACATTCACATTAGAAATGCATGTATACTGACTAATTTTACTTCAGTTGCTTACAACCAACATAACGCAGACGAATCCAGACAATGAACTGGTACTGGGTGGAATATACAGATTGCAATAAATCTGGCTGAATGTTAAAATACTGACCCATGCCCAAATACAGCCCACTGCTACCTGTTTAGAGACATAAATTATAATTAAAAAAATAAACAGACTCAGTGGAGTGAGGCTGCGTACAGCTCTATCAATAATGATGAGATTAGCATTAACAGTAGTACTGCATATAAACATTTACTGTATATGACTTGAGAGCTTTCCATGGAAAATCTTCATGTTACTCATCAGTAAAGAATAGTGGGCAATCATAATTTATTTTTCTAAATGGGCGGCAGTGGGCTGAATTCGGGTAAGGGTCAGGATTTTAAGCTTTAAGCTTTTAATATTCAGCCATTCATTGCAATATTCCAAGCCATACCGACTCATCTGCGGGACTCATCTGCATTATATTGTAAGCAACTGAATTATGTCACTGTACTGTAGACATTCCTAAAATGCTGGATTAAAGTATTTAAAATTAAAAATGGATCAATCTACTGGCATTACTTTTGGTACACAATGAAAACCAGTGCTGTATCAATGCAGCGCCATTTCTTACAACCTACATTTCACAAAACACAGGCTAGATCATCACAGAATATTCCTTTAGCTCTCATTTAAACATTTTTTGCACTTACTACACAGAACTCCAGCAAAATGTTCACATTTAAGAGAAGGTCAGTATAGAGGAACAGCTGCAACAATTCTAGAGCAGCAGGAGAACCAGCGAGAAGGCAGACCGCACACTTTGCTTCTCCTTTTAAAGCCCAAGATCACGGCAACTCCGGGAACAAAAGCTTGTTCTGTTTTGTCGCTGAAAATCCGTGGGCCAAGCAGGAATCTGCATTTTTTTCTGTTTCTCTGTGAAAATGGAAAACCAGTGTCCCTGGACATAACAACTGAGTAGATAAACAGAGTGTGACATTATAACTGTGTGTATAATTTTATACACACAGTTGCTCAGATAAATGGGTTAATCACACTCAGTTTATCCCCACCACTATTGTATAAAGATATATATATATATATATTAGAGGAAAAAAACTCTGTTAATGCATCAGTTAGGGTTGTTCCTCAGCAACAAAAAGTGAGGCAATTCTGTGTTAGGGTTGAAAGCCCCCTTGGATCCCCAGCCCACCCCCCAACTGGCATGGGTGTGCATTGGGGTTGTCAGTCTAACTCTCACCCCATTCTCCTGTACCTCTGCTTATTTGCACATGTGATGGGGTGAGAGTTAGGCCGATTGATTTCTGTGTGCACCCCGATGCTGGTTGGGGTAACAGGGGTCCAAGGGGGCTTTCAACCCTAACACTGATTTTCCTCACTTTTGTCACTGTGGAACAACCCTAACTGATGCATTAAACAGAGTTTTTTGCCTATAGATAGATAGATAGATAGATAGATAAATAAATAGATAGATAGATATAACAGTTATTTCCACTTAAGCAATAAGAAATGACCAGCAGTTACAGTAACAGTCTATTACTCACACACTATGGGCATGATGTGACACAAGGCACAGGCTAATATCATACTGCCCCTATATGGTGATTGTGTCACTGTCAGTGTAACTCACGGGAGCGTCTTACTGCTATTATTAAAATTATTCCAAAAGGAAAGAGCCAAAGGAGTACTTTTTGAAGATTTTCCTTAATCAAAGGGTGTTCAAGAGTGTAATGTAATAACTGGCATATGGTCTTTGGCAGCACAGGCCTTCTGTGTCTCATGCTCCTTTCAATGTACCAATTTTTTTCTCATAATGATATGCATCTGTGGTGGGAGGGGTGTAGTGGAGTGGTACAGTGGGGGGCAGTGGTGGTGAAAAGGTGTGAACCCGAACACCTCATTTTCCTGTTTTTCTAACTACAACCCTGACTGATACATTAGTATAGTTTTTTTCAATGATTTTCCTAACTTTTTGTAGAAGATATAATTTAACTGGAATTAGGTATATGTATGTAGGATCATGGGCCCTACAGGCCCCATGCTCCCCTCCAGCTGCCCATGTTTTCATTATGATATGCATCTGTGGAAGTGCGGGCCCTATGGGCCCTGTGCTCCCACATACTCACAACTGTGGAGGCATACAGCAGCCCTATGTAGCAGAAAAAGGAAACATTTAAACACAAAATAACAATCAAAAAGCACCAACCAGCAGTTGAGAAGATGTGCCTTTTGCATCATTAGGCCTAAGTCCCACCACATTCCATTTGTGACAAACTTCACATGATACACTAATCAAATCAAATCAAATCATCTTTAATTTTATAGTGCCTTTCAAAACCAAGGCACTGTACATAAAAACCATATACATAAAAATACAATTCTAAAACAGACATTAAAACAAATCATCCATAGCTAGAAAGCTAAACTAAATAAATATGTCTTCAACTCTATTTTAAATCTATCGACAGTTGGGCATTCTCTCAGCCAACGAGGTAGAGAATTCCACAGGGTTGGCGCTGAAAAAGCAAAGGCAAGAGATCCTGATGTCTTTAATCGAACCCTGGGAATCTCCAGAAATCCCTCATTGGTGGAACAGAGAGGATGGAGAGGGCAATAGGGTACCAGGAGATCTTTCAAGTAACCGGGTCACTGATCATGTAGGGCTTCAAAGGTTAGAAAATCAACCTTAAAGGTGATCCACCACCAAAAAGGCAGCCAGTGCAGTTCGTGGAGCATAGGTGTAATATGACTGGTTCTAAAAGTCCCAGTCAAAAGCCTGGCTGCTGCGTTCTGCACCAGCTGCAGGTGGCGGATATCAACCCCAGGTAGCCCTTGGTAGAGGGAATTGCAGCAATCAAGATGGGTAGTGACAAAGGCATGAACCAATGTTGGAAGATCTCCCTGAGGAACCAGGTGTTTCAACCAGGTGATATTCCTCAGATGGTAAAAAGAGGATTTGACTACAGCTGACACCTGAGATTTTAGGGTCAAGCCATCATCAAAAATAACACCCAGGTTACGCACCTGATCGAAGGTAGTGAGCGACATACCACCAAGTAATAAGCCTGATAGTTGTCCAGCCCCCAAACCTGCCCCAGATGACCTGGGTCCACTACCAGCACCTCAGTCTTATCCGGGTTCAGTCTCAGCCAGCTGGAGCTCATCCAAAGTCTGATCTCAGCAAGGCAATTATTTAGCACGGAGAGTGCATCATCTTGTACAGGCAGAAAGGACAAATGCAGCTGAGTATCATCTGCATAGAAGTGAAAACCCAGACTGTATCACCTGATGATATCACACTGCAAACAACATGGGGGCTAGAATGGAACCCTGCGGTACCCCACAAGGCATAGAGTGAGCGCCAGAGGAATAAATTCCAGTGGCAACTCTCTGAAACCTGTCCATGAGGTAAGAATGGAACCATTTGAGGACTGTACCAGACAGCCTACAAAAGAACAGCAGGTGCTCTAAAAGCACACCATGGTCTACAGTGTCAAATGCAGCAGAGAGATCGAGAAGGACCAGAATGGTACATACCTTTCGATCTCTAGCCATTAGGAGGTCATTCAGTACCCGGACAAGGGCAGTCTCCATGCTATGCTTCTTCCTAAAACCAGACTGGAGAGTATCATAGACATTGTGAGTTGTAAGATGATCATCCAATTGCAGCGCAACCGCCTTTTCAATAACCTTACCAACGAATGGCAGGTTAGAGATAGGCCGGTAGTTGGCTAGACAATCTGGATCCAAGGAGGGATTTTTAAGGAGTGGTCGAACTACAGCCTCCTTAAGGGGGTCAGGAAAGACCCTCCTCTCCAAAGACTTCCAGACAATGTCAGCAAGGATCAGGTAGATAACATCTACACATCCCACTAAAAGGGTGTAGGACCTGGATCCAAACTACAACTGGTTGGGCACAATGGATGATCTTCACAATGTCAGTGAACTCCAGCCAGCAGAAATCTGACCAGACAGACTGAGTGCATGCCATTTCCTGTTGACCACTGCAATCCCTCATAGGAGAGGTCGGACTGATACCAGACCTGATGCTGGCAACCTTATCTGCAAAATATCGAGCGAACTTCTCACATCTCAGCTGAGAAAAAGCTTCTCTGGGCTGGAGACAGATTGGATTGCACAATCTGTCAACAGTCTGGAAGAGCTGATCAGGTCGATTCTGTGCAGCAGAAATCTCCCTGGACAGGAATTCTGCCTTCTTACGGGTGATTTCTGATTGATAGCCATCAAAATGTGCCATCAATCTAAGCCTGTCAGCATCATGGCCAGACCTCCACCAGACTCTCTCCAACCTTCAGCCAACTCGCCTTAACTCCTTCAAGGAGCCGTCAAACCAAGGGCTCCTTGAATGAAGGGTGAGAGGCCAAACACGAACAGGAGCAATCATGTACAGAGCATCTCCCACAGCCTTGTTATAGGCTAGTACAAGATCAGCTAGACTCATGCATTCACCCGACAAGCCCAATAGATCCAGTACCGCCATTAGGTCACTGGGGTTAATACCCCTTAAAGGGCAGTATTGAACCATCTCTGTAGGGGCAGACCTATTAGGGGGAGCCCTGAAGCTGAACCTTATGGTGTGATGGTCAGACCAGCTGACTGGTTCTACCCCCAAATCAGCAATCTCCATACCCAAAAGAAAGATCAGATCCAATGAATGACCCCCTACATGGGTCGATGAGGTAACCACCTGTGTTAGGCCCAGCATCATCATCAGCTGGAGGAGATTTTGACCAAAATGTGAGAGTTCATCATTGACCCAGGCATTGAAGTTCCCCAGAACTATCAATCTGGGGGACCTCAACACCATGTCGACAATGAAGTTTGTTATCTCCTGCAGGAATTCTCCACTGTCTCCTGGTGGACAGTAGACAAGGAGAATCCCGCAGCCTACACCCTCTCACATGATATATTCAAAGGATCTGGTACTTCCCAATGGCACATCCACAAGGCCCAGCTGAGTCTTAAACATAATGGCCACACACCCGCTCCTACAATCCAACCTTGGACAGTGTATCACCAAGAACCCAGCTGGAGTTGCCGAGGCCAATATAGGGCCTGGATTTTCATCCAGCCAGGTCTCAGTGATGCAAGCCAGCTCTGTTGATCCAACAAGATCAGCTATAATACCTGTCTTGTTTTTAACAGATCTGGCATTGCATAACACTGCCAAGGTGGAATGAGCCTTCGGGGAAGACCTTGGCACCTGCCCACTAAAATCGGAGCCCTTGGGTAAGGGGAAAAGACAAGAATAACCCCTATCCTGACCTCATTTCACCCCAGGGCATCTCCTGGACCCCACAACCCCAATCCACCCTCCCCTTTCCTTTCCCCCAGCAGGCCCAGCTCTCCACCTTCTTTTACGCTTCCTAAGAATGCCCAAAGCACGACACCTAAAATAGGTGTTGGATGACAATGGAGGACATTCAAAGGGACATAGCTCCCTAAGCCTGGTGCGGAATAATGCTCAACCATCACTGAACCTCCCCAACACATTATAAATAAACAAAAAATACCTTCCGACCCCACCCCAACCAAAACATTATTATTCTAAAAAATTAAAACCCAGACTATTAAATCAAATAAAGCAGACAGACAAAGATTAATAAATAATAACATACAATAAAATAAGACTAGAATAAGCCCCAAAATGTCTCTACTAACCCACCCTAACACATAATAAAACAAGGATTAAAACCCCACCCTATTCCACATTAACTGGATAAGTCACTCCCACACTTAACTCAGGAGCTACTGCAGTCCCCTCTCACAGGACATGCAGAACACAAAATTGTGAATTATGGATTTACCCGGCCCAGTCCCTCTCATGGACGAGGAAGAAGGGAAGTTCAGGCACTCTCACTGCCCAAATAGAGAATCACAGTCTACTCAGTAGATGTCCACAGTAAAATAAAACCACCAAAAACATTCAATATAGAAAAATAAATAAGGTCAAAAATATGTGGACCCCCAGGTCCTCTCACCACCAGGGAGACCACACAAAGAATGTAATCCTTAGGTCATGAGCAGGATGAAAATAATCCCAAGAATCAGTCATCCATGAAGTATAGGAGTCACCAAAAGAATCCAGCAATAGGGGATAATCCTATTTCCCCATAGAATAAAAGGGCCACCAAAAAGTCAAGGCCAATCAGAGCCAGCCGAAGAATCCAAATCAGCAGCCAGTAACAGACCAGGAGAGACCAACTCAAACTCCACATGAAACACAGCAAGAAATATTGCACCCCCACCATGACACCCAGGCACTGGCTACGGCACAGCCAAACCTGCGAGTCTAGGGGAACCATGGCATATCAGCCAGTTCCCTGGCTGAACAAATACTCTGCCCCCCTGTGAGGCTGCAAATCCCACCGGCAATCACCAATGGAGTCAGGCCCACTCCCGTCGCACGCCGCTAGTGCACCAGGCCAAAATCACAGGACACAACAGCACAGTCACACTCTACAAAAAGACCCAAGAGCCAAAAAACTGAATCCAGGACCAGCACCCAAACAGCACTGATTCTGATTGAATCCTCAGATCAAAAGCACTCACAGGTCTGTGCTCCTCTCAGCTCCTGGGCAGCAAAACACAAAGTCCCCCAGTTATTTCGCCAACCAAGCCATGATTCCAGCACAGTCCCAGCAGCCGACTCCATGCTCTGGGCCACTCCACAATCCGTAATCCAGCAAATGACCACTACACAAAAATAGGGTGAGACTTAGACCCAATGACACCAAGGCGCACATCATCACCTGTTGGTCTGTGGTAGGAGAGGGGTGGAGTTGGGTGGCACACCGTGTGCGTGTATGTGTGTGTGTGTGTGTGTGTGTGTGTGTGTGTGTGTTCTGGTATAAAGATGTGAACCCTAATACTTCATTTCCCTCTTTTTGTCACTTCAACCTTAATTGATGCATTAACAAAGTTTTTGTTGCAATGAATTTCCTTACTTTTTCAGAAAGTGTAATGTAACTGATACATGGTATGTGTTGCTAGGAGTGTGGGCCCTCCAGGCTCATGCTCCTTACAGCTTCACATGTTTTCATAATGATATGTCTGTGGGGTGCAGGGCCCTCTGGGCCTGCACTCACACATACCCAAAAATACAGAGGCACACTGGAGCCCCATATGACAGAAAAATAAAACATTTAAACACAAAATAACAGCTGAGAAATACCAACCAGCAGTTTACAAGATGTGCCTTTCAGATCATTAGTGCAAAATCCCATCCCATGTCATGCATGGCAAACTTCACATAATACACTACATAAAAATCAGGTGAGAGTTAGACCCTATGGCCCCAAGGCACACCCCATCACCTGTTGGTCTGTGGTAGAACAGGGGTGGAATGGGGTGCTATAGCATGTGTGTGGGGGGAAGGGGTTTGTGGTATAAAGGTGCAAATCCTAACACCTCATTTCTCTATTTTTGTCACTTCAACCCTAACTGATGCATTAACACATTTTTTGCATTGAATTTCCTTACCTTTTGAGAATGTGTAATGTAACTGGCAAATAATATGTGCTAGTGGGAGTGCGGGCCTCATGCTCTCACTTACATAAAACTATGGAGCCTAACAGCAGCCCCATAGGGCTGAAAAGGAACCCTCGTGACACTAATTTTCCAATATATCAGTAACCATAGCAGCTATGAAAAAAATTCCACTGCAGTTGTAATCATGACTTTGCATCCTCCACACATGCCAACTAAGCTGCCTGAAGCAAAAAAAAACCTGTATCTCAAATCGTTTCCAAGATATGGGCACCAAAAGGCACTGCGGGGGCCATAATGTTATCGTATGGAAAATAGTTCAACTTCATATTCCCATATCTATGAAACCAATGAAAATGTTTGCTCCTAAACAGCATAATTCACATCTTTGGGACACCCCCTTCATACCACGTAAATTTCAAGCCAAAACACCTAACCTTTTATTTTCAGTGCACAGGCAAAGTTTTATAATTCCTAGTTTGAGAGGAGCAAAAATCCCCATTTGTGAGGTCAATCCCTGTTTGTGAGTTGTCAAAATCCTCATTTGTGAGGATTTCTTGATCATCAGATTTGGGCCATATGGTCTGGAAATTGTGATCAAGGATTTTTTCAGCTCACGAAAGGGGATTGGCTCATGAAAGGGGATTTCGACAGCTTGTGAAAGAGGATTTTGAGAGCTTGTGAAAGTGGATTCAAAAAACAAATCACCTTCCTCGAGTCAGCAAAATCCCCTTTCGTGAGCCAATCCCTTTCATGAGATGACAAAATGCCCATTAGTGAGACAATCTTTGTTCGAGAGGTTGAACATCAGGTCTGGAAATGGCAAGCAAGGATTTTTTTCAGCTTGCAAAAGAAGATTGGCTCACGAAAGGGGATTTTGCTAGCTCATGAAAGGTGATTTTGACAGCTCGCAAAAGAGGATTCAAAAAACCAATCCCCTTTTGCAAGCTAGCTAAATCCCTTTTTGTGAGATGATCCCCTTTCGAGAGCTGACAAAACCCCTAGAAAGGGGATTTTGTCACTTTGTGAAAAAAGATTGGGAAGTGAGTAATGAACAAGGAATTTGGAAATTTAAAATGCCCATTTCTTTACAAAAATGAAGCAAACCAAAGCCATGGGTTTGTAAAGGGATTCACCCTGAACAAAAACCATGCTTCAATTACAACGGAACACATCCATGGGGCAAGTTACAACATTTTGTTTGTGGGTAAAAATGAAAACAAGATGGCAGTTCATGAAAAGGGAATTTTTCCTCATGAATGGGGATTTTATAAATCTCCTTTTGCCAGGTGACAAAGTCCTTGATCGCGAGAACAATCCTCTTTTGCAAAACATACATATAAATCTAAGACTGAACAGAGCATGCTCAGAACTGAAACATTCAAAATTAAATAACTTTGGAACAGATTTATATTTTTTCACCACATCAAAGCTAGATTGTTCATTGAGGAAGCCTCTTTCTACACTGAAAATGTCAGACCAACATTCCAAACAGTATGGCCACAGTGTGATGGGCAAAAAGCAGCAAAAATGGGCAAAAAAAAGTAAAAAAAAAAAAGTTTTCTGTTGCTTTTCTGCACGATAACCACTAATCCAATCCAAACACAACTTGGCAGATCAAGAGACCTACCATATGAGACTGCACATTCCAAATTTCATGCAAATCCATTTAACAGTTGCAAAGCTATTAACATGAGGAATTTGGGGGTTTAACATTAAACTGTCTACTCAACACTAACTATACTGGTGCAACTGCACCAGTGTAATATATCTATCTATCTATATATATATATATATATATATATATATATACAATATATATATATATTAGAGGCACAAAACTCCATTTAATGCATCAGTTAGGGTTGTTCCACAGTGACAAAAGTGAGGAAATTTGATGCTAGGGTTGAAACCCCCATTGCACCCCTCCAGCCCACCCCCCAACTGGCATCAGGGTGTGCATTCGGGTCATTGGCCCTAACTCTTACCCCATCACATGTGGAAAGAAGCTGAGGAAAGAAGAATGGGGTGAGAGTTAGGACCAAAGACCCAACGCGCACCCCGGTGCCTGTTTGGCATGGGGGCTGGAAGGGTGCAAGGGGGGTTTCAACCCTAACATCGAATTTCCTCACTTTTGTCACTGTGGAACAACCCTAACTGATGCATTAAATGGAGATTTTTGCCTCTAATTTCCCTTATTTTTGAGAATGATAATGAGAAATAGTGAATGTAATATGCCAGTGGGAGCGCGAGGCCTGAACAGAAACAGATACAGTACTGTAGACACAAAAGGTAAAAATAAAACAAATGCAAGTGCAAATGAAAACGCAAAGGGTAACACACATGGTGGCGTAGATGGGAACGGTAAGTGAAACGGAAACGGAACCGCAAGCGGAAGCGGTAAGGGTAACAGTAATGTAAGCACACTGGCTGGTTTTCCCCAAAAGCTGCATAGAGAAAGACAGTGAGTACAGAGAATGTATGCATAATAATGGGTCCTGGAGCAGAAAATGAGGAGTTGGAAAACTAAATTGCTTATATCTCAGGAACCGTATGACCTAGAAAACAAAATGTAAAAGTCACATGATTCATGACTTTCCTGGCTAGTTTTGTACTTAGCCCTGATCAGGGACTAAGCATTTTTCTAATGAAAAGTCTGTAACTCGCACCGTTTCTGAGATACGGGCCCTGAAAGGCACGATGAATGCCATAATGTTATCCTATGGGAAAAAAAGAGATGTTCAGAGTGCCATAACTTTGCCGTCCTGTAATATTTTTTCACCAAACTACCAAAAGGCACATCTGTGGGATGTTGGCTTTCTTCCTTCCAAATTTCAGTGTAAAAGACCAAACTATTATTTTGCAGCAGGGTGGCAAAGAATTCCTGTCATTATTCAGCGGACGCAGCAATGTTAGTCTATGGGGAAAAAGTGTCAACTTCGGAGTACAGTAACTTTGCATTCTTGCAATATTTTGTCACCAAGCTACCAAAGGCACATCTGTGAGATGTTGGTTGCCTTCCCTCAAAATTTCAGCCCAAAAGACCAAATCATTCATTTGCAGCAGGGTGGCAAAGAATTCCTGTTATTTTGGGCATAGTGTCGCAAAGTAGTGTCATGATTTGAGAAAGCTTTAAAGCATTTTGCGAAAGTGTTAAGTGAAGTGTGACTCTTCTTTGTGACACTACTTTCAGAAATTGGAAAACATATTTCTAGGGTGTTTAACCTCAAAATAAAGACATACCTAGCATCCTCAGGGTCCGACTAGGTAAACACAAAAAGAATTGTGTTGCTAGAGGGTCCCAAATTTAAAAGCCAAGCATTTTTTTGATCACCAACTGAAAACAAAATGGTGGATTTGTGACACTACTAGGGCCATTTGCGACACTAAAACGTGCATTTGCAACACTGTCGAACGTTTTAACTATTCCCTTTGACTTATAATGGGAAATTATTTTTTGAATAACGTTTGAACCGTTTAATATTTTTTCACGAAATCTTCAAAAGGCACATCAGGGACACTGGCCGCATGTTCCCTGAAGTTTTCAGACCAGTCGCGAAAACCGTGCGACCTGTAGGGAATAGCAAAGAATTCAAAAAAGCATAAACATTCACGCAGATCCCGCTTAATAACTCCACAGCTGTATATCCAAACAGTACAAAACTTGGCAGATCCCAAGATGTATGGCTCTTGATTGTGTGTTCCTAATTTCAGGCAAATCCATTGAACAGTTGCAAAGTTATTTAGGTGCAAAATGTTAGGTTTAACATGTAAATGGCTCCTCAACCCTAACTATGGCAGCACTATCATGCTACCATAATATATATATATATATATATATATATATATATATATATTATCATTGCAAAAAACTCTGTTAATGCAGTAGTTAGGTTCAAAGTGACAAAGGTAAGGCAATGTGGTGTTAGGGTTTCCAACCCTAATTCCCCATCCACACCCTGTAGGCAGCAAATCAGGCATGGGGTGTGCTTTGGGGTTGTGAAGCTTAATGCTCACCCCTTCCATCAGTAAATAAGGTTCAGTTTGTACAATATATGAGAAAGAGGTGAGCTTTAGGCGTGACAACCACAAGGCACACCCCATGCCTTATTTGCTGTCTGCAGGGTGGGGGTGGGGTTGGAAACCCTAATGCCACAATTACCTACTTTTGTCATTTTAACCCTAAGTAGTGCATTAACAATATTTTTTTATAATAAATGTCCTCACTTTTGAGATAGTATAATCATATCCTTATTTACCTTTTGGAGCACAGGGTCCTCTGGGCCCTGTGCTCCCACCCATCCATAGATGCATACAGGTATGTTCCTGTGTGCATTTGTAGTAAAACAGGAATGTAATTGTCAGCATAGCCTTCTTATTACCCCACCTCATGAACCTGGTAATGAACATTTTGAAATCTCTGCCTTAATGTGATTCCACACCACCACAATGCCATTGCTTGCCACAGGTGCAAAAACACACTTTAGCCAGGGTTTGAAAAATTACAGCTGTCACATTTCTGAGGTGATCTAAAAAGATGGTTATGTTGAAAATTTTGAGTCAAAATATTTAAAATTGTCGAAGTAGCAAGAGAGCATAAGAAAATCTCAATGTGTGTGTTTAACTTTGCCATTTTTGCATATTGTTTTCCCAAATTTTCAGCATAGCCTTCTTATGACCCCACCACATGAACAATGGCTGTGAAAATGTTGAAATCACCCCTGAAAGGGGATTTAGCCTGGCAGCTGTGAAATTGACTTTTGGACTTGATTTCTGAAATTCCTTTGCAATATTGGTATGAGGTGGGGTCCCAAAAAGGCTATGTTGAACATCTGGGCTCAAAATATTCAAAAATAGCAAAGTTATGCAACAACGTTGAAACCCCCATTTAAATACACTGAAGTGCATTTACCTTAGTTTTTCGTATTGCAATCAGCAGTTCCAGCAGCAAGACGTGTCTTTGATGGGAGAGTGGATCTTAACCAAGGTACCTGTTCATGTTTGTAAAGTGCATGGGGATGTGGTGGAGTTGCAGAGTAGTTTGTGCTCAGTAGGAGGTCAGATTGGAGGGGGTTTGGAGCACCAAGGGACCATTTTGCTTTTCACAGGGAAAAAAAAAACAATGAGGGATGGTTTCCTCATTTTCAGACAGGGATAGGGATGGGAGGGGGTGCCACTAGACAACAGGGAAACTATAATGACTACTGGGACAGTGATTGGAGGGGTGTAGGTGCCACTAGACACCAGGGGAAAAATGTAAAACCTATGGGAACAGCGATCAGCAGGTAGGGGTGCAACTAGAATGCATGGAAAACATTAAAAAATAGGGTACTGCAATTGGATGGTGGGGAGTGCCATGGGACACCAGTTAACAATACAGTAAATAAATACTAATAAAAGAATATATGAAAAAAATATATAGAATAACAGTGATGACAATTAGAGTGTAGGGGGGCATCACTAGACACCAAGTAAAATGTTAAAAATTAGGGAGACAGCAATGGCAGGGTGGATGGTACAACTAGACACCTCAAAAACACATTAAAATTATGGGGACAGATTGGAAAAGGCTTTTTTTCATTTGAAAGAATTCTTTTCCATATCAAAGAATAATGGACTCCTTCAAACAAAAAAGGGATTGGTGAAAAACAAATTTCAAAAATATTTTCCATGTGAATACATCCTTTCTCATTTTAATGAATGTTTCAAATGGAAAAGAATCCCTTGTCATGAAATAAGAATTGGCAGAAAAACTAAGTCCAAAATCCTCTTTTGTGTCAAGGGATCCTTTTTTGTTTGAAAGAAAATATCAAATGAAAAAGGATCCCTTGTCGTGAAGAAAGAAGGCGAAAAAAAAAAAGAACTAAATCTTTTCTCATGACAAAGGATCCTTTTCTGTTTGAATGAAAAAGGATTCATGAAAAAAGTGTTGGTGGCTCATGAAAAGGATTTTAAATGTAAAAAAATAGATTCCATGGTCATTTTTCTACCAGATAACTGCAGAATCCTCCTAACGGAGTCCCAAAGAGCAAAATGAATGTATTGGTGTCTTGCCAGAATGCCATTTTTGTGGGTTTTCAAATTTGTGTTTTCTTTGTGAAAAAAATGGAAAACAATTTGGCAGCAAACGAAAAATGGATTTTTCCTCATGAAACAGGATTGCCCCAAATGAAAAGGGATCCTTTTTCATTTAGGCAAAATTATTTTCTTATTTCAATCCCCTACACAAAAGATTTTGCTGCCCATTGAAAATAAGTGAAATTTTTAAATGTAATAACTTTGGAATGGATAAATATTTGCTCAACAAACAAGCAAAGGGCACATCTGTAGGCCAAGTCTTTTCTGCCCTGAAAACTTCACAGAAAAATTCCAAACTCTCTGGACGCAGTACAATGAGGAAAAAAATGCAAAAGACAGTGATTTTTTTTTTTTTACGTATTTTCGATATCTACATCTCAGAATCTCCACATCCGACTGGAATGAAACTTTGCACGTCAAGAGATCCACCCCACGAGACTGTGCATGCAAACATTTGTGTACAGCTATTATATGATTGTGAAAATATTAAAGTACAAAATTTGAGGTTTAAGATTCTAGTTCAACAGAGACTGCATGGTTGAACATGAAATATTAAAATAATAAAAATCTTATTTTGGGCCTTTGCTATAGGCCACCTGATTCAAAACTGGAATTATTAGATGAATTCATTTCAGAACATGTTATTTATGGGTGATCTAAATCTAAGAGACATAGACTGGGTAAATAATTTTGCCAGGTCTAGAAAGTCAAAAGATTTCCTGCATACATGCAAAGAATTGAATTTAATTCAACATGCAACATTTTCTACCCGACCCATGGTTCAAATATTCTGGACATTGTATTATGCAGTGAACCAGCTAATATTAAAGAGTGCACTGCATTGGCACCATTAGGTACCAGTGACCACTGTTCTGTTAGCTTTATACTTCACAATTCATATCTAAGATCAGATAATGTTACAGAATTAGTCACTTTCCACAAAACAAACCATCTAGCTCTTAGCAAATATTTGGCAGACACTGACTGGCCCACTTGTCTGAATCAAGATAATATTAAGGATGTATGGAAGTTCTTTACCTCTATTATCATGGATACTGCAAATACATTTATACCTAGAATATATAAAAATAAATCTCATGCTCATCCAAAATGGCTCAATATTAGACTACAGAAACAAAAAAGAAAAACAGATCTTATAAGAAGTACAGTGTTAATAAGTGTGAAAGAACACAACTGGCATTTAAAAAAGTGCAAAGAAAATGCAAAAAGGAAATTAAAAAAGCAAAATTAAACAGGGAAAGATCTTTGGCTTTACATGTAAAGAACGCTGACTGTAAAATGCTGTTTAGTTATATTAACTCCATGAAAAAAACAGGAATGCAGGGTAGGCCCGATTGCTACTAATGACTCAGTTATCCAGCATACGAAGGAAATTGCTGAATTTCTCAACTCTCACTTTTGTAAAGCCTTTAACACTGATACTGTTGTGGATAGCCACATAGTTTCAGATAGCCATTCTATTTATAATATCGACATCCCTTTGGACATCATTAAAAACAAATTAAATGAAACACAGAAAGGTTATTCTGCAGGCACAGTTGGCATTTCTGGCAACTTAATCTCAGTTATTAAAGACCATCTGTGTATACCCCTCAAAATCCTCTTTGACAAAAGTCTTAATACAGGAGTTGTACCAAATGCATGGAAACAAGTGAATGTGTTCCCCTGTTTAAAAAGGGTGCTAAGAGCTCTCTGGATAACTATCGTCCTGTTAGTTTAACTCCTATTTTTTTGCAAAATATTGGAATGGATTATTAAAGATGAACTGAGGTTAGTTGTGTGAGGTTTAGATCAATCACAGCATGGATTTATTAAGGGTCGATTCTGTACAACAAATCTGATTAGCTTTTACAATTTCATCAGTGAAAATATGAATAAGGGTAATTCTTGTGATGTTATTCTGTTAGATTTAAAAAAAAGCCTTTGATTCCTCACCACACTGGGCATTAATTCAAAAGTTACAGCTTTATAACATCAAACCTGAATATATTAAGTAGATTTCAAATTAGCTATCAAATAGGAAGCAGAGAGTGATAATTGATGGTCACACATCAGCCTGGAAAAATGTAGAAAGTGGTGTTCCGCAAGGATCTGTTTTGGCAGGGTGGCAAAGAATTCCTGTTATTTTGGGCATGGTGTCGCAAAGTAGTGTCGTCATTTGCAAAAGCTGTCGCACAGTTTTGCGAAAGTGTCATGAGTGAGACACTACTTTGCGACACTACTTTTTCCAGAAATTGGAAAAACATATTTCTATGGTATTTAACCTCAAAATAAAGACATGCATAGCATCCTCAGGGTCTGACTAGGTAAACACAAAAATAATTGTGTTGCTAGAGGGTCACCAACTGAAAACAAAATGGTGGATTTGCGACACTATTAGGGCCATTTGTGACACTAAAAAGTGCATTTGCGACACTGTCAAACTTTTTGTTAATGTCTCCCTTTGACATATAATGGGAAATTGTTTTATGAATAACTTTTGAACTGTTTAATATTTTTTCATGAAATCTTCAAAAGGCACATCGGGGACCCTGGCCACATGTTCCCTGAAGTTTTTGGACCAGTCGCACAAACCGTGCGACCTGTAGGGATGAGCAAAGAATTTGAAAAATCATAAATGCACATGCAGATCATGCTAATAACTCCGCAGCCATATATCTGAACAGTACAAAAGTTGTCAGACCCCAAGTTGTATCACTCTTGATCATGTATTCCAAATTTCAGACAAATCCATTGAATGGTTGCAAAGTTATTAAGGTGCAAAGTTTTAGGTTTAACATGTAAATGGCCCCAACATGCACCCCAATACTGGTTGGGGGTTGGGCTGGAGGGGTGCAAGGGGGGTTTCAACCCTAACATCAAATTTCTCACTTTTGTCGCTGTGGAACAACCCTAACTGATGCATTAAACTGAGTTCTTTCCTCTAATATATATATATATATATATATACATATATATATATGTGTGTGTGTGTGTGTATATATACTGTATATATTATATATATATATATATATATATATATATATTAGGTAAAAAACTCTGTTCAGTGCATTAGTTAGGGTTGTTCACATGAAGAAAAATTCCATGTTAGGGTTGAAAGTCTGCCTTGTACTCTCCCAGCTTCACCCCACCAACCTGCATTAGGGTGCAAATTGGGATCATTGGCCCTAACTCTCACCCCATCACATGTGTGAAGAAGCAGAGGTATAGGCAAATGGGGTGAGGTTTAGGACCAACAACCCCAATTGGCACCCCAATGCAGGTTGGGTGGTAGGCTGGGGGGGTCCAAGGTGGGCTTTCAACCCTAACACTGAATTTTCTCACTTTTGTCAGTGTGGAACAACCCTAACTAATGCATTAAATGGAGTTTTTTGCCTCCAATTTCCCTTCTTTTTGAGAATGATGACGAGAAATAGTGAATGTAATGCGGCAGCAGGAGCGCAGGGCCCTTTGGGCCTCGCACTCCCGCCACGTGATGTCTTGTGACATAGTAACAGGAACAGCAATGCAAACAGAAGTGCTAACAGTGGTGCACATGGTAAGGCAAGTGCGAATGAGAACACAAAGGGTAATGCACACGGTGGCGTACACTGGAACGGTAACGCAAATGGGGACATAAATGCAAGTTGAAACAGTAAGTATAACAGTAACGGAACTGCGTGCCCTCTTTTTGCTGGACAACTGCATGGAGAAACACAGTGTGCATAAAGAATGTATGCATTGTAATGGGAATGGAAGCTTAAAACGAGCATTGGAAGTACTTAATTGCAAATATCTCAGCAACCGTATGACATAGAAAAAAAATTTAAATTTCACAGAAATCGTTATTTTCCTGGCTACCATTTTGTATTTCATAGTCCACAGGGATATGCAAGTCATGACAAAAAATCTGTATCTCACACTGTTTTCGAGATACGAGCCCCGAAAGGTGCAGCGTATGCCACCATGTTAGTCTAAGGGAAAAAATTTCAACTTCAGAGAACCTTAACTTGGGAGCCTTGCAATATTTTTTCACCCAGCTACCAAAAGACACATCTGTTAGATGTTGGCTGCCTTCACTCCAAATTTCAGCTCAAAAGACCAAACCGTTCTTTTGCAGCAGTGTGGTAGAGAAGTGTTGTCATTTTGGCTATAGCCTGGAAAAGTAGCGTCGCAATTTGTGACACCTTTGGCAAATTTCACGAAAGTGTCATGATTGCGACACTACTTTTTCCAGAAATTTGGAAGACATATTTCTGGGGTGGTTAACCCCAAAATAAAGACATGGCTAACATCCTCAGGGTCCGACTAGGTGAACACAAAACAAATTGTGTCCCTAGAGGGTCCCAAATTTAAATGCCAAGCATTTCTGTGATCACTAACTGAAAAAAAAATGGTGGACTCACCACACTATTGGGGTCATTTACGACACTAAAAACTGCATGTACGACACTTTCGTACTTTTTGTTAACTTTTCCCATTGACTTATAATGGGAACTTTTTTTTTTTTGAATAACTTTTGAACTGTTTAATATTTTTTCACGAAATCTTCCAAAGGCACATCAGGGACCCTGACCACACATTCCTGGATGTTTTCGGACCAGTTGCGCAAACTGTGAGACCTGTAGGTGAGAGCAAACAATTTGCACAAAAGCGTAAACGCACATTTAGTTGGTGCTTAATTCCTCCGCAGCTGTATATCTGACCAGTACGAAACTTGGAAGATCCCAAGAGCTATCATTCCCAATCATGCATACAAATGTTAGGCAAATCTGTTGAATGGTGGCAAAGTTATTAAGGTGCAAAATTGACCCTTTAACCTTAAAATGGCTCCTCAACCCTAACTATGGTAGCACTACTGTGCTACCATAATATATATAATATATATATATATATATATATATATATATATATAGTACAAAGTCACATTAAACTATTCCATCAATGAGTTGGTTTAGCATTTTTTTTTGAGTTGGCAATGCATTGCCGACTCATATTGCATTATTTTTCAATACTTAACCAGCTGAAGTGCAATGCTTGTAGAATGTTTTTGCAACTCATTTGGAATACATCTGTAGTCCAATCACTGTGTGATGCAAAACTGTATTTTAACTCTTAAGAAACAGTTTGTGCAAGGCTTTGTGCTGGATCAAGCAACACTTATGCAACTCAGTCAGAAATACTACAGCAACTCATTGGAGGGACAGTTTAATGTGATTTGTACTGTATATAATTACTGGCTGGCACTTTTTCCAATAGGGAAACATGGCTATAATTTGCTGTTATAACCAACTGGATATAGCAGCAAACACATGCTGGGTTTCCCTGCCTTTCTCTCTGTACCAGCCATGCTCCCTGTCTCTCTCTCTCTCTCTCTCTTTACCTCTCTCTCTCCTTTTCTCCCCACTTCCCTCAGGACCAGACAAACGCCTCAACCACTACTTGGGGGGTAAGTAAACCCCCTCAACAACACAAAAAAAAGCCCAAGAAATTGGCACGATCCACTCTGCAACCTTTAAACAATAATATTAATTTAAAATATTGGCAGACCGCAGACTGTGCTGAATCCCGACTGGTCCTCAGCTGCCGCTCAACACCTATCTCTTGTTTTTTTTATTTTTTTTATTATGTTTGCTTGCATGCATGTGCAAGAAACATAGTGCTATCATCCAAGTTTTCAGAGGTGTGGCAGCCGTCTTCCAATTCAGTCAGTGTGTCTGCAGGTGTGGCCCTAGTTCTCCAATGAACGCTGCAGCTGTCTATGACAGCAGATGAAAATGCAGTGCTTTACAGTTGAAAGGGAGAGCTTCACTTCAGTGAGCAGAGCTCCCCCCTCCTCATGCATGCACAGACACTGCGTGCTCATGCACTCCCCCCCACGCACACATTGTATGTCTGATGGGGATGCACAATCCTCCGTCGGATCCAGCCCCCCAAACAGCCTTCCAGCTGCCATCCTGGGAGCCCATCCCTGTATGGCAAAAGTCCCGTGCCATCAGCCTTCCAGCTGCCATGCTGGGAGCCCACCACAGTGTGACAAATGTCCCGTATCATCCAAGAAAAAAAAAACTACCTTTAAACAAAAAAAATTCCCTTGGCAGTCTCCGTGGTCTCCCTGCCCACTTGTGCCCACCCTCTGCACACTCTGCCTCCCCACACCCCCACATCACCCCATACTTACCTTCGGAGCTTGGCGCGATGATCTTCAGTGGACCGTGAATGCGTCTGCACTCTTCAAAGCAGACTGCAAACTGAGGAAATGCCAGTAAGCTGTATAATGCAATGAATAGGGTTTTTTCAACTTTAATGCATATCTTGGGCATTATTTGGAATTTTGGCACCAAATTTTCAACCTGGGGTTTTGGGACCCCTGCTCATGAATTCTTGAACTGTCATGGTGTTAATCGTGCCCGAAGGGTGATTTCGCAGTCACTGCATGAAATCACCTTTTGCGGCTGATTAACAAAACAACAGTGTCAATGTTCATAAGATGGGTTCTCAAAAAGCCTATGTTGCAAATTTGGTGAAAAAATTCCTAAAAATGAATGTTTTATGAACTTGCATTGCACAGTTCCTATGCACGCTCGTAAGTTGCGAATTTTTAATATTTGCACTCCGGATTTTCAGCATTGCCATTTTACCACACCTCCTTATGAGCAGTATAGCTGTCATTTTTCACATCTTTCCCAAAATGTGTTTCCGTGCATAGGTTCATAGGTTGATTCAAGCCGAGGATAGAATACCAATACTATAAGGCTCGCCTTCCACTTATTATTGACATATGAATTTATTTTCTCCAAAAAATAGATCCATCCCATTCTTGAATTGATTCATTGTTGTTCTATTTACAGTTTCCTTTGGTAGTTTATTCCAAGTTCCCACAACTCTTAAACTGTACCAATGCTTTCGAAAATTATGTTCCCAACTTTGTTGGTACAACTGTTTATTATGATTTCTTGAACTAGTTCTCCCAAGTTTATATGTGAACCCCAGTTCATTCATTAATTTATCGTCCTCCATACTCTTGTATAGGAAGCATAGATCTCCTCTTATTCTACGACACTGTAGAGAATAAAGATTTAGGCTGACCAGTCTGTTATAATATGTTTTGTTTTCTAGTCCTTTAATTTTTTTTGTAAATCTTCTCTGGACTCCCTCTATATTTAGTATGTCTTCCTTATTATTTGGTGACCAAACCCTTGCACAATACTCCAAATGCAGCCTGACCAATGCAACGTACAGAGGGATCAACACATTCCTATCTCTACTCGTTATATGCTTGAGTATACAATTTAAAATCTGGTTAGCCTTCCTAAGTTGGTTTCTACATTGCACTCTGAACCTCAGATCTTCGGTAACTATAATTCCCAGGTCTTTTTCTTTAGATACTACCCCAAGAGTAGTATTATCTATTTGATAATTTGCTTCTATGTTATTTTTCCCGATAAGCATGACTTTACATTTAACTTTATTTAGTCCTAACTCATATATTAAATCCAATGTATGTTGTAATGCTTTTATATGTTCATCTTTGTTTGTGACCACTCCCAATCTGCAATCGTCGGCAAATTTTTGCATCCTTATATTATTATTGCTAATCTTTAAAGATGAAATATATACATTAAACAAAATAGGGCCCAACACCGATCCCTGAGGCACACCACTGGTCACCAACGCCCAATCCGAATATTCCCCGTTTATGACCACCCTCTGCTTTCTAGCCCACAGCCATTCAGAGATCCATATGCATATGTTATTGGGTAGTTTTTTGTTTTCCAACACTAACAGCAATTCCTTATGTGGCACTTTATCGAAGGCCTTTGCGAAATCGAGAAACATCACATCCACAGGGTTCCCACTGTCCAATTCTTTGTTAATTCTTTCATAGAAGGACAGTAAATTTGTCTCACATGATCTGATCTTCACAAACCCGTGCTGTATAGGATCCCTCATGTCTTGTACCTCAATATGTTCTGTTAGTATATCTTTAATTATGCTCTCCATGAGTTTTCCCAGAATTGATGTCAAACTTATGGGCCGAAAGTTTTCTGGATGTGTACTAGGTCCCTTTTTTTGAATGGGTACAATATTTGCCAATTTCCAGTCATGAGGGACAGATCCAGTATTAATAGAAGTTTGGAATATATGTGTCAAAGGATGGGTTAATTCGCTTGGCAATTCCTTTAGAACTCTAGGATGCAAACCATCTGGGCCGGGAGATTTAGTTGGGTTAAGTCCAACTAATTGTTTAAATATGTTTTCTGGGTTTATACTTATGGTTTCTTGATCTAAAGGTTGTTTTGTGCTATATGTATCATTATCCTTAGAATTAAAAACCAAACAGAAGTATTTATTTTGAATATTTGCCATTTGTAGGTTAGAAGCTGGGGATCCATCACCAATAGTAAATGGTCCTATACTGTTTGATGTCTTCTTCTGATTATTAATATAGGAATAGAAAGCTTTTTTATTATCCTGTACTTTCTTAGCAAGGTTATACTCATATGTAGCTTTAGCTTTCCTAATATTAATTTTGACTTTTTTTTGGCATTCCTTATACTCTGTATATAGCTTAACTGTTTTGTGGGCTTTTAGATTCTTAAATAATCAATTTTTTTTTCTTTATTAGCCTTTTAATTTTTATGTTGAGCCAGGCAGGTCTTATACAGTGGTGTGAAAAAGTATTTGCCCCCTTCCTGATTTTCTCTATTATTGCATATTTGTCACACTGGATGTTTTCAGGTCTTTAGACAAAATATAATATTAGATAAAGGGAACCTGAGTGAACAAATAACACTTTTTTTTTTTACTTATTTCATTTATTTAATGAAAAAAGTTAACCAACACCAACTGGCTGTGTGAAAAAGTAATTGCCCCTAGTTAAATCAACCCAATTAAAGGGATAATTAGAGTCAGCTGATTGAACACAGCCAGGCTTGATTACAGCCAGCCCTGCTCAATATAAACCTCACTTATTTTGGCCTTACCATCAGAGTCACGTTGCCAGCACAAGATTCAACAAGCACATTATGCCATGATCAAAGGAAGTTCCTGAAAGATCAGAAAAAATTTGTTGCCCTCTATCAGTCTGGAAAGGGTTACAAAGATATTTCTAAGGCTCTGGGACTCCATCGAACCACAGTGAGAGCCATAATCTCCAAATGGAGAACACTTGGAACAGTAGTGAACCTTCCCAGGAGTGGGCGCCTGCCAAAATTACTCCAAGGGCACAGTGTAAAATCATCCAAGAAGTCTCAAAGGATCCTAAAACAACATCCAAAGAACTGCAGGCTACTCTTGCCTCAGCTAAGGTCAGTGTTCATGACTCCACAATCAGAAAGAGACTGGGCAAAAATGGGCTTCATGTGAGAGTAGCAAGGCGGAAACCACTGCTAACCAAGAAGAACATAAATGCTCATCTCTCATTTGCCAGAAGCACCTGGATGATCCACAAGCCTTTTGGGAAAATATTCTATGGACAGATGAGTACAAAGTGGAACTTTTTGGACAACATGGATCCCATAATGTCTCGCGTAAAGCAAACACAGCATTCCACAGTAAGAACACCATACCAACAGTCAAACATGGTGGTGGTAGTGTGATGGTGTGGGGATGCTTTGCTGCTAAGGACCTGGATGACTTGCACATAATTAAAGGAACCATGAATTCTGCTCTGTACCAGAAAATTCTTAAGGAGAATGTCCAGTCATCCTTCCGTCAGCTGAAGCTGAAGCGTGAGTTAGGTCATGCAGCAAGACAATGATCCAAACCACAAAAGCAAGTCCACATCAGAATGGCTAAAAAAGTAAAATTAAAGTTTTGGAGTGGTCTAGTCAAAGTCCAGACTGAAACCTAATAGAGATGCTGTGGCAGGACCTGAAATGAGCAGTTCATGCTCGAAACCTACCAAATGTTACTGAATTAAAGCAGTTCTCTGCGAGGAAGAGTGGGTTAAAATTCCTCCACAGCGATGTGAAAGACTGATATTGAATTATAGGAAGTGTTTGGTTGTAGTCATTGCAGCTAAATGTGGCATAACCAGTTATTAAGTGTAAGGGGCAATTACTTTTCACACAGTGCCAGTTGGTGTTGGTTAACTTTTTTTCATTAAATAAGTGAAATTAAAAAAAAAAAACAAGTGTTATTTGTTCACTCAGGTTCCCTTTATCTAATATTACATTTTCTCTAAAGACCTGAAAACATCCAGTGTGACAAATATGCAATAATAGAGAAAATCAGGAAGGGGGCAAATACTTTTTCACGCCACTGTAGCTTTATCCTTGTGGTATTTGGTTATTACAGGGATGAATTCAGCAATCAATTCTTCCAATTTATTTTTGAGAGAATCCCATATGCTTTGTATAGATTTATTGTTAAATTCAGAAATCCAGTCCCAATAACTCAACTTAATTCTCATATTATGGAAATCAGCTTTCTTCATATTTAGTTTTAAAGTAGCTCCCATAGGTTTGTTAGTTTCAATTTCTTTTATATTAAATGCTACGATATTGTGGTCACTGTTGCCTAATGGGGCTCTGACTGCCACGGAATTTACTATATCTCCCATATTAGTAAAAATTAAGTCGAGAATATTATTGCCCCTTGTGCTTTCGTGCACTAATTGGACAAGGCCCCTGTGGTCCATTATATCAATATATTGCCTTTCAAGGGGACAATTGCCCGAACCATTAACCCAGTTTATATCTGGTAAGTTAAAATCACTGGTTATCAAGAGTCTTGTGTTTGTGTCCAGTTTCTCAAATATATTCAGTAAAATGTTATCGTCATCACGTGACATAGATGGTGGCCTATAAAGTAGCCCTAGTATGATTTTAGGTCTGTTTATCGGTGATAATTGAACCCAAAGGAGTTCAGTTTGACCTACATCCCATTTTAATTTTTCCGAGACAATATCATTGTGAATATAAATTGCCAATCCTCCTCCCTTTCTATACTTTCTACAATAGGAAAAAAGTTTATACCCCACAATTTCCTTGTCCCATTCATCATTCTCATCCCACCATGTTTCTGTGATCAAGGCTATGTGTACTTTATTACTACGTAGTATTATTGTTAGCTCATCATATTTGTTTTGTAAACTACATGCATTTATCAATATAGCATTCCACCCCATAGTGTCATCAGATGAAAATAGATTTACATTCAGGTTTTTATTTTGTGGACCCCCCATTCTGTCCAGTTTAAATGAAAGTTTACAACCTCCTGAACCTTTTTACCCAAGATTCTGACTCCAGCATAGTTTAAATGAACACCATCTTTTCTGTATAAAGAAACACTATTGAATGTTTTTTCATTGTCTATAAAACCAATCTCTTCTTCAATACAAAACTGTCTGAGTTTACCATTTGTTATTGATATCTGTTTGTTTCTGAATGCTTTGTTTTCTTGCATAGGGATTGTCCCAGAGATAATAATTTCCCCACCGTAATTCCTTACTGTATCAACAATAATCTTGTAGTCCCTATGCATGAGGCTCCAGTTGGTTTTGCCTACGTCATTTGCCCCCACATGTAAAATAACTAAAGGGGTTTCTGTGTTTTCAAAGAGACCACGCAGCATACCAACTATGTCATGAATTTTAGCTCCCGATAGGGAGCTAACTGTAGTGTGTTCATTTCTATTATGACAAATATATGTGTCTATGCCCCTGATAATTGAATCTCCTATTATCAAAATATCCCTTTCTTTCGATTTGTTTTTACCAATTGGTATTTTTTCAACAAAGTTTATGGGGTTATCCAAATTTGTGGTACCACCTGGTACTTCATTTGGTATCTGCACATATTGTGTATTTTTAGATGTATTAATTTCACCTAGCAAACTATTCCCAATAATTAGAGACTCATCTTTAGCAAGGCACTCAAATCTGTTTAATACATCTACCATAATAAGTGACTGGGATACATCGTTAATCTCTTTATCGACATTAATACTGTCTAGGTTAATTGAGTTATTTAGAATCAGCGTTTGTCTACTACTGACATCGCATGCAGCCTCATCTATGTAATCCTCTAATTTAGATATGTCTTTGTAGGTCTGTATTCTGGCCTCAAGTTCAAGTACTTTCTTTTGTAATTCACAATTAGTGACACATTTGTCACAAGTAAACTCAGTGTTAGTGCCATCTTCAATATACATATGGCACTCTTGGCAAGCTTTTCTGCCTTTTAATTTTTTTTGCCTTGTATTGGCCATTTGTATTGTTAATTCCGGTCCTAGTACTTAACTATAAAGAACTATTTTAAAAGTTTGCAGTTTTAGGGTTCACTTACCAAACTTAACATATATTTGCTGGGCCTCAGTAATATTTCCCCCCAATGGTCCCCAGTGTCCCCAGCGGACACAGCAGACACGCGACGCGGTGGATCCTTTTATAGTGAATTTCAGACCGGAAGTGTCTCACAGACCCCTCGTTTTTAAAATAATGCCAAACATTACTTTTATTTGGTCTCAAGTCAAATAAGGGACTTCCTAAGTCTATAGGATGCCAGGAGTTAAAAATTCAAAGTAAAAGTTTTAATTTAGACTGTTTTGTAGTTCGTTTTACACAGTCCAGAACTACAGTCTCTCTTCCTGCTTCCGTTTTTTCGTTACAGGGCTCCAATCTCTAAACAACTGTCAGCATTGATATTTTTGTGTTAAAAACAAATTCTAGTGCAATGTTTCATTTAAAATACAGCCTATGCGCTTCTCAGGTATATATCTCACGCCGCTCGCCGGAGTGGATCCTTTTATAGTGAATTTCAGACCGGAAGTGTCTCACAGACACCTCGTTTTTAAAATAATGCCAAATGTTTCTTTTATTTGGTCTCAAGTCAAATAAGAGACTTCCTAAGTCTATAGGATGCCAGGAGTTAAAAATTCAAAGTAAAAGTTTTAATTTAGACTGTTTTGTAGTTCGTTTTATACAGTCCCGAACTACAGTCTCTCTTCCTGCTTCTGGTTTTTCGTTACAGGGCTCCAATCTCTAAACAACTGTCAGCATTGATTTTTTTGTGTTAAAAACAAATCCTAGTGCAATGTTTCATTTAAAATACAGCCTATGCGCTTCTCAGGTATATATCTCGCTCCGCTCGACGGAGTGGATCCTTTTATAGTGAATTTCAGACAGTGCATGTAACGCAAAATGGTGCAGTCGGTGTGCGAAATCAATGTATGGGACACATTAAGAAAATCACAGTGACACTGTTCATGAGCAGATGTCTTAAAATAACTATTTTGAAAAATTAGTGAAAAAATTTCTAAAAATGACTGTTTTAAGAGCATGCGTTGCATAATTCCTACGCACGCTCGTAAGTTCTCGAATTTTTTATATTCGCACTCCAGATATTCAACATTGCCATTTTTCCACACCTCCTTATGAGCAGTACAGCTGTCATTTTTCATATATTGCCCAAAATGTTTTCCTCAAATGTAGAGCACAATGGTGCAGTCGGTGTGTGAAAGCAATGTTTGGGACAGATTAAGAAAATCACAGTGACACTGTTCATGAGCAGAGGTCTTAAAATGGCTATGTTGAAATTTGGTGACAAAAGTCCGTAAAATGACTGCCACTAGTGAGCATTGCGCAGTTTCCATGCACCCTCATAAGTTCATGAATTTGTAATATTTTCAGTCCGGATTTTCACCAGTGGCATTTTTCCACACTTCCTTATGAATAATACAGTTGTCATTTTTCACAGCATGGCTGAAATGTGTTTTCACACTTTCAGCACAGAAATGTGTGGTTGCTGTGGGAAATCATTGTTCAGGACAGATAAAGAAAATCACAGTGACACTGTTCATGATCGGAGGTCCCAAAATGCCTGTGTTGACAATCTGCTGTAAAAAAAGATTCCCAAACTAATTACATTATGGGTGTGCGTTGCACAGTTTCAATGCACGCTTGTGACTTCACCAGTTTTTTTTATATTTTCACTGGAGATTTTCAGTACTGACATTTATTACACCTCCCCATGTACAGTACAGCTGTCATTTTTCACATCCTGTTTGGTATGTGTTTTTGCACCTGTGGTACTAAATGCCGTAGTCTCTGTGCAAAAGCAACTTTCGACTAACAAACTGATATTGCCACTGTTCATGAGGTGGGGGTCACAAAAAAGCCATTTTAAAAATTTGGAGTGAAAATACCAATGAATGCCTGAGGCGTTAGGGTTTACCACCATAATGCCCCACCCTGTAGAGAATGACAGGCATCAGGGGTGTGACGTGGGATTCCTGCCTGTAATGTTCATACCATTCCACACCCTGCAACCAGTGAGAGGCATCGAGGTGTGCCTTGGACCCTTCAGCCTAAAAGTTCACCCCATTCTCTTATACCACACCCATCTCATCATATTTCCTGATGGAATGGGGTGTGCATAAGGGCCAAAGATCCCAAGGCACACCGTGACACTTGTCGGTGTCTGCAGGTTAGGGTGTGGTGAAATGGCATGGCCATTATGCTTAACGACCCAAAGACACACTCCAATGCCTGTCAGTCTCTGAAGGGTGGTGGTGGGGTTGGCTTCAATTAAATACTTCACTGCCATTCCTATTATGCAGCTCTGTAACTCCTACACTACCAATGCCAATGCCAGCAAGCAAACATTCGGCATTGACAAATGCTTGTTTTATACAGTTGCTGTGGCAAAAAAGTGCTTGCCAGCAATTATATAAAATAAAAGATGGGGTTGTGTGTAAAATTCAATTTTACACACACCAATGGTGAGATGCTTTTTATAAACCCCTCGGGCTTTGTCATCGGGATTTATGTAGCGTCCCACACCTCAACATGTGTAAGATCTCATTTACTTATTTATTTATTTAGAATCTAGGATTACAAGTACCTTTTAGCCAAGGCTCTTCTACAAAGGTTCCACGTCAATTGAGGTACAATACAAACATTACATAGAGTTGAGTAACAATGCAGAAATGGTGACAGACATATTTTGGCAGCTGAAATACATCACATTTAGGGAAAGTGGGTACCAGAGGGAGCAGGATAGACAGAGGTAGCTGAGGCTTGGAATGGAAACAAAAAGAGAGGTGCAGCCATGGGCATTTGTCAGGCTTCAAAAAAGTGCTTGGGGGTAGGGGTCAAAAATGGGAGGGTAGGCTGTAGGATGAGGGAGAGAGGGGGCAGGAGTAGAAGTGCTAGGGGGAGATCAGATTATGAGGGACAGTCACAGGAGCTAGAGGCAGCTAGGTGGAGGTGAAGGTTGGCTTTAAATGGGCCTAACTTTTGTAGAGAGAAGATGTCTTTGTTGAGCCCATTAATTCAGCAAGGAGCTCAGTGCACAAAGGATCTTTGGCCTAGTGTGGAGTGGCACCGAGGAATGTGCAGCATTTGATTTTATGAAACCTTGGTGAGGCGGGGGTTGCGTGCTGAATGGAGAAGAGTTTGGACTCTGGGGGAGCAAGATGTAGTATAATTTTCTTAGCCATTGGACAAGTCTGGCACTTGATATGGTTTGATAACTGGAGCCACCCTGTTTTGGCATACAGGTCGCACATATGGGTGAGATGGTGGGATCCTGCGATGAGTCAACATGCTTTGTTTAGGGCTAAGGATAAGTGCCTGAGGACTGTGTCAGTTGCAAAGCTGTAAATAATCAGACCATAGTTGATTAGTGAGACCACTGAGCTCTGAACTGCTATCCTTAAGGCATCCGAGGTAAGGCATTGCCTGTGCCTGTAGAGGAGACCAATGTGTGTGTTTGCAGCTTTGGCGATGCTATCTATGTGGATGCTGTAGGATAGGTTGCTGTCTATGGTGATTCCGAGATATTTAAAGGAGTGAACCTGTTGGAGGACAGCACCAAGGCAGTTTGTAATATTAAGGGGGTGAAGCCTATGTTTGTTGTGGAAGCCACAGAAAAGCATTGGCTTCATTTTCTTACAGTTGAGAACCAGCTTTTGACTACTAAACCATGTTTCAATGGAGGAGAAGCCCTTCTGAAGCTTGTTTTGGGGAAGGTGAGGGTCCTGTTGGGTGGTGTGAGTGACAACATTGTCAGCATAGAGTAGGATTTGTTCCAGACAGGATTGTGGAAGATTGTTCAAAAACAGGCTGAAGAGGAGTGACTCGAGAATGGATCCCTGGGAGACTCCTTAGCGTACTGGTCTAGCATTTGAGAGGACATCAGCAATTTTCACTCTTTGGGAATAGTTTTCCAGGTAGCTCTTAAACCAAGTAGTAGACTCAGGGAGATCCAAGCTTTTAGCAGTTCTCTGAGGAGTTTTCGATGATGAATTGTCAAAAGCCTTGGTCAGGTCTATGAAGACTGAACCAGTGAGGTAATTATTGTCCAGGGAGTTGTCAATTGCTCTTGTGAATTCAAGGAGGGCTGATGTGGTGCTGTGGACCTATTTTAAGCCATGCTATTGTTTACAAAGGATGTCATACTTGTCCAGATATTCTGTTAGCTGGTCAGATACCAGACTTTCAATGGGCTTGGGGGGGTAGTATGGATATAGGCCTATAGTTTCCATGAAGGGCCTTTTCCCCAATCTTGTGAACTGGTGTCAAGGTGGCAGATTTCCATCTGTTGGGGAACTGGCCTAGGGTGAGGGAGAGGTTGAAAATCCAAGTTAGAGGAGTTAGCACTTCTTCAAGAGTAAGGAACAGCAGTTTGAGCTTGAGTGAGTTGCCTTTTATTCTAGATCCAGCAATTGCTTTACTGATGTATCTATGGACTTCATGTGTCCTGACTGCTCTGAAGTAAAAAGGGGGGTGATTTGATAAAGGGCCAGGGGGGTGGAGGAGGGTACAGGAGGGAGGTCTTCATTTAAGAAGTCTGGAGGAAGAACACTACTGAGGTCAGTGAACACATTATTAAAAGTGTTAGCTATAGAGGAAGGGTCAAGAGTTATAGTCCCATCCAGGTCCAACATTGAAGGTGATATTTTGGCCAGTTTCCCTCTAACTTCCTTGAGATTATTCCAGAAGGACTTCCCCTTTCCCCAGATGTTTGTGAGGGCATCATTGTAATAGCTACTTTTCTTCAGGTATATTTCTTTGGTGCAGTCATTTCGGGCACTTTTGCAGTTTTGTATATCTTCTTGTCTATAAGTGGCCTGAGCCTGAAACCCGAGGTGGTCCCTTGCTTTCAGCAATGCTAGAAGATCAGCAGTGAGCCATGGATTGCTAAGGCCTTTTACTTTCCTCTTTTTGAAGGGGGTGTAGACGTCACAGGCAGCATTGAAGGAGCTGATGAAAAAGTAAAGTACAGAGTTGATATCCCATGCATGGAAGATAGGTGACCAATCTTGTTGTCTAAGGTGTGATTTGAGGTGCTTCAAGTTGACCATGCAAATGAATTCTGCTGTTTATTAGTTTGGGTGGTGGTGAGCTGAATTTTTTTAGACCATTCACAGGTGACTGGGGAGTAGTCACTTAGCGTATCTGGGAGAATGGAGACTTCTGAGTTGAGGGATGGGTGGCTGGTCAGTATCCAGTCTAGGAGGGTGCTTATCCCAGTCTTATAGTTGGGTCTAGTAGGGGAGATGACCAGCTGGGTGAGGTTGGCAGCTGAGATGGCATCCTTGTAGCCACCCATATCTGATCCAAGCCAATTTATGTTAAAATCGCCCATTAGGATTATCTTGGTGCATGGTGGTCGTGAACGGACAAGACCAAGAATAGAGTTGAGACCTTTATTTTGATCCTTGGGAGGGATGTAGACAGCAACAATAATCAGTGCCTTGTTGTGAGCCCCGAGTAGAATTCTGATAGGTAGAATCTGGGCGGTAGAGACCAAGGTGGGGGGTTGAACACAGTGCCCCAGGAGACAGCCTTTGAGACAAACAGCACATCCACTGCCTTTTTTAGTGGTCCTGTCAATTCTGAATATGTTATATCCTGGTAGGGTAATTACACTGTTGGGTATTTTTGGAGTGAGCCAGGTTTTGACAATCACAAGAACATCAGGGTTGTGTTGGTGTGCAAATAATTTCAGGGCATCAAGTTTGGGTAGAAGGCTACAGTGACTGCTGAAGGGCAGTACACATACCACCCCATCAATTATTCTGTCTCTATTTTTTTTTTATTTTGACCCCAGATTTTCAAGATACACATTTTATGATTTGCCTTATATACATGGCATGTACTATTCATAATATATTGGCCAAAATTTATATTAATTATATATATTTCACACCAGCAGTGTAAAAACATGTCTTGTCCAGGATTAAAAAAAAAATGACTTTTGTCAAGTTTATAAGGTGGTGTGGAAAAAATTACTACAGTATGTTGAAAGTTTGGAGTCAAAATATTGAAAATGATCAAAGTTATGAGGGAATGTTGAAATACAGCAATGTTCAGTAATAACCTAGGCATTTTACTGTATTTGTACACTTTTTCAGCATGGCTTTCTTATTACCCAAATCCCTGCCAAAATGTCATTTTGCGTCATTGAAACATCATTCCACACCACAGGTGTGAAAACACTTTTTGGTCTGGATTTGAAAAATGGCATCTGTCATGTTCATGAGGTGGTGTGAAAAAATGGCTGTGCTGAAAATTTGTGGCCAAAATATTTAAAATGATCAAAGTTATAAGTGAGCATAGTAACATTTCCACATACTGTACATGCATAACTTGCCATTTTTACATTCTTTGACCCTAAATTGTCAACATAGCCTTCTTATGACCCCACCTCATGAACAAGGGCAGTGAAAATTTTCAAATCCTACTCAAAAGGTGATTTTGCCAAGTGACTGCAAAATCACCTTTCAGACCTGACTTGCATAATTCCACTGCAATTGGTCAATAGGTGGGGTCCCAAAAAGGCCATGTTGAATGTTTTGGTCAAAATATGCAAAAATGACAAAGTTCTGCATCAAAATTCAAAACCCTATTGAAATACATTGAACCACATATACCTTAGTTTATCATATCGCAGTTGATGGTTCCATTAGCAGGAAGTGTCTTCAATCAGAGAGTGGAACTTCACCGTGGTGTATGTTCAGGTGAGTGAAGGTGTGTGGGTGTGTGGGGGGTGGGTACTGAGTGAGAGGTCAGAGTGGGGGGTCAGATGGTCAAGGGACCATTTTCTTAGTTACAAGTTTAAGAAAAAAAATTATCAAGTGACGGTTTTCTTTATTTCAGATTGTATCTGACACTGGGAATTGGGCAGGCCACTGTTGGGATAGTTTTGTGGCTAAGGAGGTTGGTGACCTAGAGGGGATCATGAGAAGCAGTACTGGGGTGGGCACACCAGTCAGCTTATATTTCATATTATTAAAAAAATAAATAAATACTGGAAAGTGAAGCAGATGAACTGGAGGGGGTGGTGAAGTGATACCCCAGGTGGGCACTCCGGTGTGCTTAAGAAATGTAATTAGAGGTGGGTGACAGTTGTTTTTTCCACCGTAGGGGAACTTCCATGAAAGTTTTCAACCTTTGCAGAAGTTTCTGAATTTCTGTCTGTAGTGGGGCAGAAAACTTCTGAAGGTTTTGGGTAAAGGTTTGCCCTGTTCCACTCACCTAGATGAGAAAGAAAGAAAAACATAGTAACATGTGGTGTGGTGTCCAGTGCACCCCCAATCCCTGAATGAAATAAAAAATACTAAATCCTTGGTGGATAGTGGTCTCTCTCTCCAACCGATAACCTGCCCTACATTTAAAAAAAAACTTCTCCTGCAATCCCTGATGGCTTGTGGTCCCTCCCACCACCCAATCACCTTCCTCACATTTAAAAACAATTACCCTGTAATCTCTTGTGGCTAGCAGTCCCTTCCCCTTCACCCGATCACCCATCCCATATTTAAAAAAACTTCCCTTGTAATCCCTGGTGGCTAGCAGTACCTGCCCCCACCAATCACCCTCTCAACCACATTATGCCCTTCCAGTTAACACCCCATCCCAATCCCCCACTGCATGGTGAGAAAAAAAAATCAACAACAAAACATGTCTCCCTGGTGGCATAGTGACCTTCCCTCCCTCCTCCCTATCCCCACTCCGTGAAATAAATATTTCTTCCCTGGTGGTCTCTTGTATCACCATCCCCCCCTCAGGCAATGTCCCAACAGCCCGCCCCCATCCCAAACCCGAGCATGCACCCTGCACAACCCTCCTCTCTCTTCCATGGCCGACAGCCTACTGAGCTATCAATCAATGAGCGAGTGCTTGTAAGCCTGTGGTGGAGCAGAAACCTTCTGAAGATTTTGGGCAAAATTTTGCCCTGTTCAGCTCTCCTAGATGTGGAAGAAAGCAAAAAAGTAACATGTGGTGTGGTTTTGAGTACTCCCCCTCAAGCCCTGCCCAAAATAAAAATAATAAATCCCTGGTGGCTGGTGGTCCTTCCCCCCAATACCCAAACCCATATTAAAAAATATACCCCTGTAATCCCTTATGGCTAGTGGTCCCTCCCCCCACCTGGTCACCCATCCCACATTTTTAAAAAATTCCCCCATAATCCCTAGTGGCTAGCGGATCTTCCCCCAACCAAATCACCCACCAAAATCAACAACAAAACATTTCTCCATGATGGTCTAGTGACCCTCCCTCCCTATCCCCACTCCTTGAAATAAATATTTCTTCTCTGGTGGTCTCATGCATCACTTGCCCTCTCCCACCCTTGCAGGCAATGTCCCACCACCCCGCTCCCCCATCCCAAACCCAAGTGGGCAATGGGCACAGCCCTCCTCTCTCTTCCATGGCCGGCAGCCCACTAAGCTATCAATGAATGAGCAAGTACTTGTAAGCCTGTGGCAGAGCAGAAAACTTTCAAAAGGTTTGGGGTGAAATTTCATCCTGTTGTGCTCACCTAAATGTGGAAAAAAGAAAAAAAGTAACATGCGGTGTGGTGTTTAGTACTCCCCCCACAAGACCTGCCCGAAATAAAAAATAATAAATCCCTGGTGGTTAGTGGTCCCTCCCCGGACCTGATCACCCACCCCATATTAAAAAAATATACCCTTGTAATCCCTGGTGGCTGGCAGTCCTTCCCCTAACCCGGTCTTCCACCCCACATTAAAAAAAAAAATTCCCCTATAATCCCTGGTGACTAGCAGTCCCTCCTCCCACCAGATCAATGTCCCACATTAAAAAAAAAATCTTCCCCTATAAGCCTTGCTGGCTAGCAGTCCCTCCACCCACCCAACCACCCTACTGACCACATCATGCCCTTCCAGTTAACAGCCCCCACCCTGATATCCCAAAATACAGTGAGAAAAAAAATCAACAACAAAACATTTCTCACTAGTGGTCTAGTGACCCTCCCTCCCTATCCGCAATCCAAGAAATAAATATTTCTTCCCTGTTGGTCTAGTGTACCGCCTGCCCTCCTTCTCCTGCAGGCAATGTTCCATCATCTGGCTCCCCCACCAATCCAAACCCGAGTGAACAACGGGCACAGCCCTCCTCTCTCTTCCATGGCTGGCAGCCACTGAGCTATCAATGAATGAGTGCGTGCTTGGCTGCAGGGGTGGGTGGGGGTACAATAAACCACCAGGGAAGAAACATTTAATTCACAGATTGGGGATGGGGAGGGAAGGTCACTTAACCACCAGGGAGAACTGTTTTGTTGTTAATTTTTTTTCACACTATACAGTGAGAGATTGGGATGGGGGGGTGTTAACTGGAAGGGCATGATGTGACCGGGCCGGTGATTGGATGGGGAAGAGACCACTAGCCACCAGGGATTACAGGTGAAGTTTTTTTTTAAATATGGGGGTGGTTATCGGGTAGTGGAGGGACTGATAGCCACCAGGGATTACAGGGGAATTTTTTTTAATTGTGTGGCAGATGAGCGGGTGGGGGGTGGGACTGGTATCCAACAGGGATTACACTGGTATTTCTTTTTAATATGGGCAGGTGATCTGGTGGGGGTAGGGACTGCTAGCCATCACTGAATAAACTGAATTCTTTATTGGGCATGGGCAGCAATGCAGGGGAGGTGGAATTTCAGCAAAAGATCTGAAATGGATTTCTGAACTTTTCTGGAAGAGACAATCTGACTTTCTCTTCAATTCCACCAGTGAAAGTTTATTTTTTGCACCCCTCTAAATGTAATTAGAGAGAGAGATAGATAGATAGATAGATAGATACATAGATAGATAGATAGATAGATAGATAGATAGATAGATAGATAGATAGATAGATAGATAGGTAGACGGACAGACATACATGCAGACAGACAGACAGACTGATGATATGCACACAGAGAGACATGGAGAACAGGGCAGGAATCAGAGGATCCCTGCTGTCACTTCAGTCCACAAGACAGGCAGGTGCAGAAATCATTAGATTCATAGTATTCAAAGGAAGCTTCAAGACCAGTAGCATTAGCCATAATGACTTGTTTAATCATTGATTATATCTCACCCCCTCCTTTTCTTCCATGAGCCTATCCAATGATCCCTTAAACTTGGAAATATTTGTACTATGGACAACATGGTTAACATAAGTTATTCCAAACCAAGACTACTCTCTAGTTAAACCATTTGGCCCCTCTCGGTTCTTTTATAATTTTCTCCCACCAGTTGTAAGTAGAGATGGGCGAAGTTGGAAAACTTCACTCTGTGGATTAAGCCACGAATTCTGTGGAATTTTATGAATTCCACATGGCAATGTTTCTGCTACAAATTGTAGAATTCCACCGTGAAGTGTAGAATTTCACAATGAATTGCAGAATTTTGCCCACGAATTGTGGAATTTCATAGAAATTCTGCCATTTGCTGGTGAAATTCCACACTTCAAGGTGGAACTTTGCCATTTTGGATTTTCTGAAAGTAGCGAAATCTTTGCAGAGCACCATTGAGGTGAATTTCAGCAGCTTCGCAGCAAATTCACCCTTCAAATTTATACTTTGCTGCATCTCTAGTTGTAAGTCATGTCCCCTAATGTCTCTACTTTTTTCCTTAGATATTAGTCCCAGACATTCACATAAATCCATGTTCCTGTGTGCCCTGTGTACTAAGCATGAATCCCCCTAACTCTCCTATAATGCAGTGAATGCATACATAATTCCCTGTGTCTGTCATCATAGCTCAAGTTCTTAATGTTTGACACCAATCTGGTTGCCCTTCTCTGCACACCCTCCTGTCTCTTAACTGCCCCGTTCCTTTGCATCACCCAGAACTGGATACAGTATTCCATGTGAGGCCTCACAAGGGCAGCATACAAGGGCATTAGGAGTTCTCTTTCCCTACTGTTTATTTTTCTATTTATGCATACGAGTATTCTGTTCACTTTATTAGCTATGACTTTACAGTGTTGGTAAAATTTCAATTTATTGTTAACCATCCCTCCCAGATCCTTCTCTAATTCTGCCTGTTGTAATTCCCTTCCATTCAGAAAATACATGGCCTTTGCATTCTTGGGACCAAAATTCATTACCTTGCATTTATCTGTGTTGAATCTGAGTTTTTTACTAGCCACCCAATTGGATCCCATGTGTATGTCTTTTTGAAATTTTTGCACCTCCTCTTTACTATTCACAATGGCCCCTATTTTGGCATTGTCAGCGAATTTGCACATCCATGCATTTTAGTACAGTTCATTTAGGATACAAACATATTAAATAGTATAGGCCACAGCACTGAGCCTTGAGACACTCATCTGGTCACCTCAATCCAGCTTGAAAGATGACATTTTGAAACCCACCCTCTGCTTTCCACGTTATAACCAGGAGCTGATCCAACCTATCACATTTTTATTTATTTCAAATTGAAACAGATGGCTTATTTCTCAAAGGCCTTATAGGGATGCATGGTGCCTGCATTAAAGTCTTCAGATGCAAATTGCACCTTGCATCAAAAGATGCACCAGGAGCTATTTGCGACAAAGGGGGGCTTGCGTCAGCTTTGCGCAAAAAAAGGGGCTGCAACATTGCACTAGGGAGCTTGCAGCAGATGCAAGCTGTCACATTCCCTAAATCAATATTCTAAAAACTACCCCAGAGGACAACTGTCAAAGTACCATTAGACCAGCCAGGGGCTGGGCTAAGTGTACAGTACTTAGTTGTCCTACGAGGGTTGAGCTAATGTGCCATGGTCCTGATTCCAGTGTATTAAGTGCCCAGCCCCCCAGCCCCGTTCCACTTAAAAATGTTCCATTGTAGTGTGGGTACCCCCCCAGCAATGATCCATGATTGTGCATAAAAATAATCATTTGTAGTATAGGGCACCCCTCCCCAGCCTCGATCCCTGATCATGCATAAAAATAATCATTTGTAGTATAAGGTACCTCCAGTCCTGATCTCCTGTAATAATACTGTAAATAACTCTGGTGGTCTAGTGGACCCCACTCCCAAAGCCCAGATCCCTGATTGTGCATACAACTCTTCCCTGGTAGTCTAGGGAAACCTCCAGCCCCAGTCCCCAACTTTACATGCAACTCTTTCCTGGTTGTCTACGGCACTCCCTCAGGCCTCAATCCCCAAACCCTGATCCCCATGTAATACTGAATAAATTAACCTGGTAGTCTAGTGCTCCCCCAGCCCCGATCCACTTAAAAATGTTTCCCTGGTTGACTACTTGTCCCACTAGCCCAGTTGGCAGTGTCCCACCACCCTGCACCCTCCATCCTTGAGCCAGCAACCAGCACAGCCCTCTACACAACTCCATGGCTGGCCACCAACTGAGCCATCAGTGAGTGTGCTGTGTACAGTATGTACTCATTGATAGCTCAGTCAGCAGCCAGCTGTGGAGGTATATGGAGGGCCGTGCTTGTCACCGGCTCAGAAAAGGAAGGGAGTGGGGTGTTGTGGCACTGCCAACTGGGACGGGGGGTAGGGGGACCACTAGACTACCAGGGAAAGATTTCTCATGTTTTTCAAGGGGATCAGGGATTGGGGCTGGAGGGGGGACAACTAGACTACAGGGTTAATTTATTCAATATTACATGGGGATCGAGGCTTGAGGGGTGCTCTAGACTACTACAGAAGAGTTATATGCATGATAGGGGTTTGGGGCTGGGAGGGTGCCCTGGACTATCAGGGAAGAGTTGTATGCATGATCAGGGATCAGTGCTTGGGGGTATACTAGACCACCAGAGTTATTTACAGTATAATTAGGGGAGATTGGGGCCTGGGGGTTACTAGAATACCAGGGATGAGAGATCAGGCTTGGGGGGAGGGTGCTAGCCACAAGGCACCTCTTCATGGTGCTATTTCTGGAATGCTGACCCACGGCTTGTGGAAAACCTTCCTGAAGTGCCCTCTCTTTGGTGCAGGGCCAAGCTTGCCTCAAGTCATGGGACTTTGACACAGGGACCCTACTGACAGAGGGACCCTACCCAATAGAGAATCTGGTGCAGGGCCCCTGGCGCACCACATTCAGTGCAAGCCACTTATGGCATGGCTCACACTGACTTTTTTAGAATCAGGCCTAGAGTGTTAATTAGCTCATTGTGGGAAACTGAGTCAACAATGTCCTGTTGTTCTCATACAGAGCAAATGGCTCCTCCTGCTAACTGGGTACCCTTGATTTTGGGGTGTCTGGAAAAGGTATTTCTGGCAACCCTTAAAAAAAACCCCACCAGAATCTAATTTAATGGGTCATGTTTAGCTAGGTTCAGGTGTATTTTTTTTATAAGGAGATTATTTCTATGTATTTTCAATGTTTGTAAGTTTAAAAAGTAAAAAGAATTTGGCAACCTTCTTGATAGGTTATTTCCACACAGTTGGTATTTTTCATCCGTGACAAATAAATCATGCCAATAATCTATTGTGATCTTTTTTTTTACTTTTTACAATAGCTTTTTTAAACCAGTCAAACCTAAACATTAACTCAAAAATCATTATAACTGTAAAATGGTATAATATTTTTTCACCAAACCTTTGAAAAGTTCGCCCTTGACACAGGCCCCTTGAAACCTGAATATGTCACAATTACACATCATCTTGGCTGTAGGTGAGAGCCAAAAATAAGCAATGCTAAATATCTTTTTCCTCCCATTTTTTTAGCACCCCGTATCACGAAAAAAGATACCATCACAGAATATTTCGCATCTTGAGATTGCACATCCCAAATGTTGGGTTATTTCATCAAATGACACCAAAACTATTAAGATGCAAAAACTGGGGTTTAACACTGAACAGTCAACTCAGCCCTAACTACAGGCATGCTATCACACCCCTATGATTTGTATGCTCAATTGACAAATACATTATCTGTCTAAATCATTTACTGTCTTCTCCACTGGCAAATGGATAGAGGAAGTTCGGTACACCTAGTCAGGCTAAGTATCCTGATTCTTATTGGCCAACTGAACAAGGAGTATTTGGTAGAGCTGCAAGCCCAGTTCATAAAAAAACTCAAACAGATCAAACTTGGTCTATTTGATTTGTCATACAGCTAATCCAGCTTTATTGCAAGAAAGGCAATATAAAGTTTGAATTGGTTTGTGTAGAGCAACCAGATGAACCTGGTCACACTTTAAATGATGAGTTGTTTTCAATTGGTTTAAAAGCTAAAATGGCTTAACCATGCCTAAAACAGCAAAATAAATAAATAAATGCGTAAACCAATCAATCAATAAACACAATGAGCTCCTACTTATTGATTCTAGCCAAAATAGTTATACATGAAAAGTGTTCACTTCACTTAGAAGTGACAAACACAAATCAACCCATTTAAACTTTATTGGGCTTGTTAAAAAATAATAAAACATTAATAACAGCAGACCTTGAAAGATTCCCACAGCTCTACTGTCTGGTGCTATTCATGAATAGTATATGTTTGTAGCTAACCTGTAGATTGTATACTGATATTGTATCTCTGCTCTGTATTCTGAGTTACATACAGTATGACTATCTCTGTTTTCTGTTGAACTGGCTGACTTGTGTGAATCATACTCATGTAAGTCCCCCTTGCAGTTTACTATTGTCGAAAGGGTTAACTATTATGCCTTCTGGGGACTTCCGGCAGGTGGGTAGCCTGGTTAGCACCAGGAGGTATAAATCTGAGAGGTTTGGAACAAAAGGAGGAGAGGTAGTTGGGAGCCTGGTCCAGCAGGAAGACCATGGCTCAGGGCTGGGGTGGGTTGGTTGCCACCCTGATCCACAGCTATCAGCAGAATGGCAGTGTTGGGGAACAAGTATGGGAGCATTCTGTAAATGGAGAATGACCAGATCAAAGAAATTTACCCATAAAATGCTCATCCATGCAGCAGAGAGTGAACAGCTGGTGAGGCAGTGGTGAGAGCATATACTGTCCCTTCCCAGTGATTGTACGATGACACCAAAGAGAGCTGAGTGTGAAACAGGTGGGAATGGGCTGATAGCACTGGGAGCCCATGCGTAGGTCTCTGAAAGTGGCTCCATGTGTGGTTGTCTCTGCCGTGTGTCCAGTGTGCCCATTATGTCATTCATGTTTGTGGTGCCCAGCGGCCTTGAGGTATATGCAATTTTGGAGTGATTGGCCATGGAAGGTCTATTGCAGGTGCATACTGTGGAGATTTGAGCCCAGTCATGTGCCAGTCCAAATTTGTGTCTGGAAAGTAAGGGGGTTCACTTTGGCAGTCTATCACGTATGGGATTTGTTCCAGTTCACATTAATGTTTCGAGCAGCAGTGAAGAAAAGGAGAAGCTGAGATGCCAAAAAGTATGATAAGGCCTGATTTGGCCTCTGAGTATGTTGCTGCCACCAGGAAACATGGAAGCCTGAATTAGCTATGAGAGGAAAAGCTAGTGGGAAATCTTCATGATCATGAGTGTACCACTGGGTTAAGGTACTTGTGTGCCTTGGAATTAATTGCTGCTCTTGTTCACCCCATGCCCCATAGAGTGGATTTGTGATTTGCCACCACCAAATTAAATTGTGTTATGGGCTTTTCTTCATTTTGTGGACAATTGACTTATTTATTAAATTTTATTGTGCTTAATCCTTTCCCCTCTTAAGCTGCAGCACCCTGTGATGTTGTGGCACCCTGGACAAGATCAGTGAACTAGGTAAATGCAACCATTCTTGGTTAGTGTCTGCTGCTGTAGTCACCCTTCCCCCCATGGATATTCCATCTTACCCTAGACATCAGATAGGAGGGTTACAAACATTGGGGCTCATCCAGGATGTTGTTTTAGGGTGTCTACTCTTGCCTGGACTGCATTTTAGGGTGCTGCAATAGGGAAAGAAAAACATTAAATGCCTGAATGGGACTGAACTCATGCATTTTAAGCCAGCTATTTTGATTCGTGGAATTTTTCACCTTCTGGGGAGCAGTGCCTGGATGCCTGCCATTAGGGAAGATCTGTAGCAACATGTGAGAATATGCTAATGTACCTTAAAGCATCTTTGATTGGCTGGGAGATGGTTGCTGAGGAAAATGGAACTGAGCCAGAAGTCAGAGGTCAGGGCAGCTAAGGGGCAGAAAGAGAGAGGATCAGCTAACTGTACAGCCTGGGGGCTAAAGGAGAACAGAGTGAGAGACAGGGAGAAAAATAACACAAGCACCAACACCATCATCCTAGGAAGTGACTGTTCCCACTTCCATGAAAGCAGATAAGCTGACCACCAAAGATCAGTGTGTCATCTGCAGCTATAGAGACCCAGGAGTTATAGACCTGCTGTTATGCCCAGTGTCCTCCCATGGAGCTGCCAAGGTTCCTGAATCTTAGCCACCTTATATGCCTTTGTGGGTTTGGCCTGGACTGTTCACCCCATGCAGTTCTGACACTGCCAGCATTGAGGTCAGAGAAGAAGTGCATCCAGAGCCCTGCAGTTCTGTAGTCCCACTGGAGAAGGGCGCTAGCCATCTGCCCAGCCCTTCTCCAGCCATGAGTTCTGTACCTCTTGTTGGCAGAGGGAGAGGCTGTGGCCATGTGGAAAAGTCATTGTCACAAATTTGCTCAGCCGGTCAGCCCTCTACACCCAAAGTGCCAACCTCTGAGTATATGATTTGTGGACAGTAAACAGTACAAGATAACCCTCTTGTCTGTTTTGTTGGTTCAAGTCACCTTAGTCTCAAGTTCTGGAGGGATTCAAACTGATAACCTCTTGTTAGCATACCCAATTATCAGGCTGAGATAATTCTGTCTTCGGGGGGCCAGATATCTTTGCCTACAGGCATCTAACCAGGTCTACAAAATGAACACTTAGAACTCTATGCAAGACTTTAGAGCATTCTATCCATTTCCCAGTTTGGTATAACAATAAGCTCCTACACAGTGTTAACTATAACCTTCAAAAGCTTCACTTAAATAAAAAGAAATGTCAAGGGACTCCAGTCAGTTTCTGTTTTTAAATATATATCTTTACTTTAAAATAGGAAAACATAAAATATTACAGAACAAAATATCCCAACACATACAGCCTTAAAACAAACAGGTAAAAGTGCAGATTCTTATAAATAATAACATTCAGACTAATCTTGTCTAAGGCCCTTACTTCTTAATCTATCAGTGCTCTGATGTTCCTCTTCTCTCAGTCAGAAATATGAAAGTGTGTCTGTCAAGGTCTTCACATTATGTTAAAAACAGTCCTGAGCCGGCCTTCTCTCTGAGGTCACCAAACTCTGCCTTGGTGTAACAAAATCTATATTTTATAACACATGACGGTCTACTAAGTTATTTAAAAAAATAAGAGATGATGTAATAAATCTCCTCTTCTCATGTTGACTGATCAAAACCAGTCTGTGCTTTGCTTCACATACACATCAAAAGTCTCTGTGATATAAGTCACTGTATATTCAGCAAAAGTATATTTGACTCCTTAATTCCATCTGGGCCCTGGTCTCTACACATCAGAAGTCTCTTTGATGAAATGAGCTGGCTTCCTGGGTGGTTATTCATAACACTGGCCAGTGTCCCTTTTCTCAGGACATCCAGTGCAGATCAAAGGATTTCCCTGAGGACGTCATGAATGGCTAATTTTATTTCCTGGGATCAAAGCAAATTGACAAGATAATTGCACCCCAGATATCTGCAGTTTAGCTATGTCCTGTTCTTTGAACGTATCCCTGGGGGGTTTGAAGTGTCAGTTTCAGCAGCCAGCATTTCCTTTTGCCACAGTCCAACATACATTAATTTTTTATATTTACAACAAAAAATTACACAGGGATCAGAACTAGCTGTCCAGGTGTGACAGTCATCTCAAGAGCTGCTTCCCATGGATCCTGGTACTGCATTAAAAGAGCAATCTAAAAAGTCCGCCCCTAATGTAATGGAGCTGCCTGATGTTGAGCACAAGGAGCTGATGGAGAAAGGAGGAAGCAGATCAGAGTCAGACCCATGGGAGGAACAAAAGCAGCTGGGAGCTGTTATGGCCAGCCTAAGCAACAAGCTGACATTCAACAACCAAATTTAGGGAGAGACATACCTAAGTCGTTTGAGTCACCTATGTTCCGGTTCCCTAATACGGCTCCCAACTTGCCAGAGGTATGCCGAAAATGTACAGAGAAACAGGACCTGCTTAGGTCCACCGACCCTAAGGTCCTCACCTACCAAACTGGAGTGTGGCTACTAGATGGACAGGCTCCCCAAACCAGTGTATGGGCCACCCAGATTGGTCCCAGTCTGGGAGATTCATCAGGAGTCATGTCTGTAAGGAGTCTCACTGCTATTCCTATCTCCTTGAGCATATTTGGGACATAATTGAGAAACATCATGCTAACTGTGTTTTCCATGTAATGTTGGATAAAGCGTGCACCAAGTGGCAGATTAGCTCTTCCATTACTGCAGTACAGCTGCAAGAGGCCCAAAACCATGCATGTGTCATATGTCATATGCACGCCTACATCAGAGTTACCATGTTCAAATCTTGTGTCATCATCGAGGACATTGAAGGGAAGCACACAAAATACTATGTGATCAGCCAGGATTCCTTTGGAGAGATGACCAAGCTGGACCTCCAGTTTTGTCATGCTCGTAGAGGCCGCAAGTAATAGGCCCAGCTCCCAAACAGAGCCACCGTGGCTGCAGGACTATTACTGTGCAATTGCGGAAGACACTCCTGTATGGACACTGAATAAGGACTACTAGCCAACCGAAACAATTTGGTGAGACCAATCCTTTTGTTCTCAGTTATTGTTGTGAAGTTCTTGATGTCTTTTACTAATTTATAGGGTTGGTCTTAAGCAGAAGTTATGAACTAGTTGACCAGCAGAGAAGTGACTGTGCTTCTAGGAAAAAAAAACAGAAGAGAAAGATCACAGACTTTTTTCATCAGAGACTGAGCTCAACTGTCCTGTTTGCAATTAAATAGAAAACATGGAAGAGTGGGGGTGAATATGCATGAGAGTGTGTGTGTGTGTGTGTGTGTGTGTGTGTGTGTGTGTGACAATCAATGTCCATCAGTCATGCAGTTGGCTTGTTTTAAATATCTGTACTCTTTCAAAAATTACCTGCACGCCATTGGAGATGCAGGATGTGTTCATTGTGCTTTATTAATATTTGGTGGGCTATGTGGGGTAGACATAAGTATTAACTAACTAAAGTGGTGGCAGCAGCATAAGAGTAGATGTATGTGTTTAAACATACCTCTCAAGTGTCCCGCATTGTGTGGGACATCCCACATTTGGCCTGATTTCCAAAAGTGGTCCACTGTCCAGCCAGCAGCTGTCATTTTCCTGCATTTATAATGACAGTCAGCAGGCCCTTTAAATGCATGTATTTGTGCCTGCTGTGTGTGTCACTCTGAGATGGGACTGGGCTTGGGGGTGGGGGTGAGTGCATAGGTCAGACAGTCACATGCTGATGCGGGCTGGTGGCACTGCAGACCTTGATAATTAGTTCAGTAAGTTAATTGTCAATAATTCAAGTCAGGTCTGCCATTGCTCAAATGATCACCGGGTGAGTCCGCTCCTCCTCCTCCTCTACACAGCGAGTCAATCAGAAAGTGCATGGCACTGGCAGCAATGTGGTGGCACTTGATGATGGTACGCACTGTCACATGGAGAGAAGAGGAAAGAGTTATCGATGACTGAGTCTTCTGCAGCAGCAGCCTTGCTAAAAAAATTGTGCTTTGCTTGCCTTCAATCCTTGGTTGCTCGCTCTGTGTTGTGGCTGCTTGCCTTTTGGCAATTCCAAATCTGTGTATGGACTTAGAATCAAGAGGATCTATCTGGCTGGTGTGGTGGTCATGGTCCCCTACAATCCCTTCCTGTCCCACTCCCACCTGCAGAGTATCCATCTGTGTGTCATTTGTGGCAGTGAGTGTGGTCCCTACTCCAGTCCAGAGGGTCAAGTGTGCTACTGCCAGCTGCTGAGGTCGGGCCTGACCAGGACTCATTCTCTTGCTGCGGCTGCTGTGGCCTAACGTCCGTCCATGTCCCTCACCTCGGTCAGGTTGACCACTATTAGGTTACCAAGTTGGAGAGACTAAAGACTACTGCAGGAGTCACAAAGACAAACAGAGTCAGCCAGGAGGACTCGTCACTGGACACTAAAAGAGGAGGAAGGTCCATGATCTCATTCAATTTCCCACTCATTTCAATCTAAGACAAAAAGTCAGTCATGGTAATAATTAATAATGAGTATCAGATCGATCCCACCATCATGTATAGTAAACAGTACAGGCAGGGCAGGGCAGGCTGCAGTACAACAGGGTTCTAGTAAAAACAGCACAAGTGCACAGCCCAGTAGGACAAAGGGTTTCCTTTTCGTGGCAGGTCATACAGTCAGCAGCTTTGTTGTAAAACTGATTAGAAAATGGCAAGAATGATTTTTCTTCCCTGATTGGCTAAAACCACTTCCAACCTGGGCATCTATTTTTCAATAGATGCCCAGCCAAAAATAAGAGCCAGTCCAAGTGCCCCTTCACCGAGTAGCATTCTCAGTGGTTCCCAGTCTGCATTGTAATCAGCTGAAAGCACCCCAGAAAATTTGAAATGCCCGCCATGGTTTTTCTCTCGCTTAGCGAGAGCTACAGGTCCCCCCCCAACACTACTTGCTTGTTTGTTGCCTGCTTCTTAATAAAAAAAAAAAAAAAGAAAGCACACTGATTCTGCGGTCAGGAGAGTGAAACAATTCTCACAGCCATATTCTCTACTATGGTACCACTCTCCTGACCACAATCTCACACTATCATGCTGACAAATAGTAAATGGAAGCCGTTGGTCCTATCTGCTTCATTGTGTGAAGCACAACTTTAAAAATGGCAGTAAGCCACTCCCTCACAACACTGCCCCTACAGTTACTCATGCTGCTTCTGTAAATTTAAATAAATAAATCATTTATCTCCTGGCTGTCCCTAACCACATTACCATCTGGTCCTCATTGTGACGGCCACAGATCCGAAAGTATGTTTTTTATTTTTTTTATTTATTGAATTGGTTCACCAGGAAAAGCACACTGAACCACAAGATGCTCATCTCCCGGTGTGACCTGGGGGGAAGGGGGTACAGAGGATAGGATAACATGCAGGTTATCAAGTGAACATTTAACAGTAAGTAAATAGCAGCATAAGGATACATTTGTATGATTTTACAAGCTGCACATGTTGAATACATTGGATACAATTAGGAGCATAATAACAATTACGTGGCATGTAGCAGTAATACAAGGGCAATTTAGCAAGACAAGTAGTACGAGGGTTTAAATAATTGAAGATGTAGAACTCATGAAGTACATGACAATAAGTGCATAGGTTGGGTTAATACACCAGCTTCTGTAGCTATAGCTAAGTGCCCGATGGTCAGGCAAGGGGGAGGGATCATTGGTGCTTGACAGAGTCAGGTGCAGGAGCAATTTGTAGTGAGGTAATTTGCCCGCGCATGTGGATAGAGAGTAGGCAGAAGAGGAGAGGCATATTTGTGGTGGGAGATCATTCCAGAGCTTGGGGTAAGTGGTTCAAGAAGGCAGCTTGGCCAACAGTGGTCCTCTGCCTGGGGATTGACAGTTGGCGGGAGTCACAGGATCTAAGGGAGTGGGTGGGGGTGGGGGCAGCTGAAAGTAAGATGTAGAGGTATGATGGGATGGTGCCAAGCCAGAAGTTAGAGACATATTTAGCACAGTGCATAATGCGGCAGTTTTCAAGGGACGGTAGAGCCACAGAGCGGTAGAGGTCGTAGTGATGGGTGAGAGGTGGGGCATCGAGAGCAAACCAGCAGAAGGCATTGAAAAAGATTTCCAGTTTAGATAAGGTGGACTTTGGGGCTGCACTGTAGACAATGTTGCAGTAGTTGAAGGAGGGGAGTATCATCTTCTGGACTAGTTCACGTCTGGGTAGAGGGAGGCTGCTACAGTTCCTATGCAGTGCACCGAGCTTGGGGCGCAGTTATTTTGAGATAGCATCGATGTGGTCAGAGAAAGAAAGATGCTGGTTGAGCCATACCCCTAAGTATCGGAATGAGGTGACATCCTCAAGTTTTTGTCCATCCAGGTGTTGAAATAGAGAAGGGAGGGGAGTCTTGACAGGCATTGTCTTGTGCCGAATGTCATCATGACAGCTTTTTTTTAGCATTTAGGGAGAGTTGGTGAGAGCTGAACCAGTGCTGAACTTTGTTGAAGTCAGCTTGGAGGTTAGAATATACTGCTTCCGGGGAGGTGCCAGAGGAGAAGAGTACAGTATCATCTGCATACATGTGGATTGATGAAGTAGAGCAGATGAGTGACATGTTGTTAAGGAAAATGGAGAACAGAATGGGTCCAAGAACCAACCCCTGGGGGATGCTGGTAGTTAAGGGAAGGGGGGTGGAGATGGCATCTGAAACTCTAACAGATTGTGTTCTGTCAGAGAGGTAGGATCTGAATCAGCTGGTGGCAGCAACAGACAGGCCTGATTCAGAAAGACACAATAGCAATCAGGGATGGGAGAAGGCATTGAAAGCTTTCGCAAGGTCGACAAAAATGGCTGAGGTGATCTTCCCTCTGTCCATACCAGTTAGGATGGTGTTAGGAAGCCTTGTCAGGGAGGAGGCAGTGGAGTGACTCTTCCTGAACCCTGACTGGAAGTATGTGGAGAAATTAGAATCTGAGAGAAAGGATGTAAGTCAGGTGAGCACAAGGTGCTCTTGTAGTTTTGCGAGATTTGGGAGGAGAGAGATAGGGCAGTAGTTTGAAGTGGAGGTGGGGGCACCTCCTTTTGGGAGGGGAATGATGATGGCATGCTTCCATGCCTGGGAGACTGCTGCAGTGGCAAAAGATTGGTTTAGGAGGTTGGCTAGCGGGGTTGCTATGACGGGGGCAGAGAGGTAGTTTAGGGTTTAGGGTCCAAACCATCAGGGGATTTGCCTTTTGAAGGGTTGAGAGATAGTAGTGCATCAAAGGCATCTGCTGTCGAGATGTCTTTGAAGGAGAAGGTGCAATGCCTAGTTGGATTCTTTATATCTGTGGTGGGTGCAAGTGGTGCAGGTTTGGGCAAGGAAGAGAGGACAGTAGCAGCACAAGTGGAGAAATATGTGTTGAACTCAGTTGAGACTGCTCTTGGTTCCGCGAGAAGGGAGTTGTTAACATTTAGAAGTGGAGTGGGATTAGAAGCAGGTGGGGCAAAGAGGGTGTGAATGACATTCCAGAATTTTGAGGGGTTATTTAAGTTAGACTGAAGGGAGCTGTTGAAATTGTCTGCTTTAGCTAGATGAGTAGCTCTGGTACACTTGCTTTGGAGCATTCAGTATGTGGAGAGGTCATGCGGGATGTGTGAAGATTTATGCACTCTCCATGCTTTGTCCCGGGTGATTTGACATGCAATCAGTTCTTGGGTGAGCCAAGGCAGGTGGTTGCCACGTACCATTGTTTGACGCAGTGGGGCACGTGTGTTCCAGATGCTGAGGAATGTGTTTCTGAAGTGAAGATGGGCATCGTCAATGGTGCCCATAGAAGGGGTGGGGGCTCAGTTTGCTAAGGCAAGGTCATCTAACATGGGGGAGAGGTTGAGATATTTGTAGGAGCATTGGACAAGAAATTTAGGGGCGGATTTTGGGCAATGGATTTTGTGCATTATGTATGTAATGTGGTGGTCACTTAGGGAGTCAGGAAGAAGTCCTGCATTTATGACCCGGTGAGGGTGGGTGATAAGAGTCCAGTCGAGAAGTGAGTGGTTGCCAGATTTTGGGTTAAGGCGGGTGGGCTCGGTTATCGTTTGTGAGAGGTTTAGTGCAGAAATTTCTGTCCTGATTTTATTGAGGGCAGGAGCTAGCCAGTTGTGGTTAAGATCTCCCATAATATATAATTCCCCAGTAGGGGTTTGGCAGGAGATTTGCTTGAGGAGGTCGGTGACAGCAGAGGCTGGTGTGCCAGGCCAGCAGTATATTCCTGCAATATAGATTGGGAGCGAGAAGAGGACAGTCAGCTGTGGCAGTATAATTTCATAGATTTTTGGTTCAGACTTAGCTAGGACAACTGAATAGTGCAATTCTGAGTTTATGTAGATCACTACTCTGCTACCTCTTGCGGCTCTGCCCTGGTGGCCCATAGTGTAGTCTGGGATAGCAACTGAGGGGTCGGTGATGTTTTTATTGAGCCATGTTTTGGACAGGGTGAGGATATCTGGAGCATAGTGGGTAGCAAGCACCTGGAGAGAATCAAGTTTGTGGACAAGGCTTCTTATAATTAGGTGCAGGAGATGCAGGCCACGTGGGAGAGGGCTTCCAGGGAGGAATGAGGTAGCGGACGATTTGGGAGGGGGGCTTGAAGAGATTGAGGGTGGAGGTATAGATTAGGGGATGGTGTTCGGGTGTATATCACCTGCAGCAAGGAGCAGGAGAGCGAGTGTAAGGTAGTGGGTGAATAGCTGTATGTGACGGGCAGAGAGCGAGCATCTCACAGGTAATAGGCATGGATGATTATTTGGAGCAGAGCAGGGGTGGATTAGTTGAAAAATTAGCCAGGAGAGTATGATATAGAGTATAGAGCACAACGTCTAGAAAAACAGCATTCCTGTCTACTGCTATAAAATAAACAAGCATTTGTCAATGCCCAATGTTTGCTTGCTGGCATTGGCATTGGTAGTGTAGAAGTTACAGAGCTGCATAATAGGAATGGCAGTGAAGTATTGAACTGAAGCCAATCCCACCACCACCCTGCAGAGAGTAACAGGCATTGGGGTGTGCCTTTGGGTCGTCAGGCATAACGACCACGTCATTTCACCACACCCTACCCTGCAGACACTGACAAGTGTCACAATGTGCCTTGGGGTCTTTGGCCCTTATGCGCACCCCATTCCATCAGGAAGTACGGTGAGATGGGTGCGGTATAGGAGAATGAGGTGAACTTTGGGGCTGAAGAGTCCAAGGCATGCCTCGATGCCTGTCACTGGCTGCAGGGTGTGGAATGGTATGAGCATTACAGGCAAGAATCCCAAGTCACTTCCCTGATGCCTGTCATTCTCTACAGGGTTGGGCGTTATGGTTGGAAACACTAATACCTCAGGCATTCGTTGGTATTTTCACTACAAATGTTCAATATGGTTTTTTTTGTGACCCCACCTCATGAACAATGGCAATATCAGTTTGTTAACTGAAAACTGCTTATGCACAGCGACTATGGCATTTAGCACCACAGGTGCAAAAACATTCTGAACAGGATGTAAAAAATGACAGCTGTACTGTTCATGGGGAGGTGTAAAAAATGGCAATGTTGCAAATGTGCAGTAAAAATATTTAAAAAATGGTGAAGTCACGAGCGTGCATAGAAACTGTGCAACGCACACCTGTAACGTAATTAGTTTGGGGATTTTTTTACAGCAGATTGTCAACACAGGCATTTTGGGACCTCCAATCATGAACAGTGTCACTGTGATTTTCTTTATCTGTCCCGAACAATGATTTCCTACAGCGACCACGCATCTCTGCGCTGAAAGTGTGAAAACACATTCTGGCCATGTTGTGAAAAATGACAGCTGTACTGTTCATAAGTAAGTGTGGAAAAATGCCACTGGTGAAAATATGGATTGAAAATATTACAGAGTCATGAACTTACAAGGGTGCGTGGAAACTGTGCAATGCTCACTCGTAACACAGTCAGTTTATGGACTTTTGTCACCAAATTTTCAACATAGCCATTTTATGACCTCTGCTCATGAACAGTGTAACTGTGATTTTCTTAATCTGTCCCAAACATTGCTTTCGCACACCGACTGCACCATTGTGCCCTACTATGCTGAAAACACATTTTGGCGACATGTGAAAATGGCAGCTGTACTGTTCATAAGGAAGTGTAATAAAATGGCAATGTTGAAAATCTGGAGGGAAAATATTGAAAATTCGCAAACTTACGAGCATGCGTAGGAACTGTGCAACGCACGCTCATAAAACAGTCATTTTTAGGAATTTTTTCACCAAATTTTCAACATAGCCATTTTAAGACCTCTGCTCATGAACAGTGTCACTGTGATTTTCTTAATGTGTCCCATACATTGATTTCACACACTGACTGCGCCATTGTGTGCTACATGGGCATAAACATGTTTTGGGCAAGATGTGACAAATGACAGCTGTACTGCTCATAAGGAAGTGTAATAAAATGGCAATGTTGAAAATCTGGACTGAAAATATTGAAACTTCGCAAATTTACGAGCGTGCATAGGAACTGTGAAACGCACACTCGTAAAACAGTCATTTTTCAGGGATTTTTTCACCAAATTTCCAACATAGCCATTTTAAGACCTCTGCTCATGAACAGTGTCACTGGGGTTTTCTTAATGTGTCCCATACATTGATTTTGCACACCGACTAAGCCGTAATCGCTACATAGTAGACAACATTTTAGGGAAGATGTGAAAATGACAGCTGTGCAGCTCATAATGAGGTGTGGTAAAATGGCAATGTGGAAAATCTGGAGGAAATATTGAAAATTGGCGAACTCCACGAGGCATGAGAACCATGCAACACACGCCAGAAACAGTCATTTTTAGGAATTTTTTCACCAAATTTTCAACATAGCCATTTTAAGACCTCTGCTCATGAACAGTGTCACTGGGATTTTCTTAATGTGTCCCGTACATTAATTTCGCACACTGACTGTGCCATTGTGCGCTACAAGGGCAGAAACATGTTTTGGGCAAGATGTGACAAATGACAGCTGTACTGCTCATAAGGAAGTGTAATAAAATGGCAATGTTGAAAATCTGGATTGAAAATATTGAAAATTCGCAAACTTACGAGCGTGCATAGGAACTGCACAATGCACGCTTGTAAAACAGTCATTTTTAGGGATTTTTCACCAAATTTTCAACATAGCCATTTTAAGACCTCTGCTCATGAACAGTGTCACTGAGATTTTCTTAATGTGTCCCGGACATTGATTTTGGTACACCAACTGCACCATTGTGTGTGCCATGGGTGGAAACACGTTTTGGGTGAGATGTGAAAAATGACAGCTATACTGCTCATAAGAAGGTATGGTAAAATGGCAATGTTGAAAATCTGGAGTGAAAATATTGAAAATTCGAGAACTTACAAGCCTGCATAGGAACTGCGCAATGCACACTTGTAAAACAGTCATTTTTGGGAATTTTTCCACCAAATTTTCAAAATAGGCTTCTTGAGAGCCCAACTTATGAACACCGGCAGTGTCATTTTGTTAATCGGTCCTGAAAGGTGATTTCACGCAGTGACTGCGAAATCACCCTTCGGGCCTGAATAACGCCATGACAGTGACAGCATTCATGAGAAGGGGTCCCAAAAACCCCATGTTGAAAATTTGTGCAAAATTCCAAAAATGCCTGAGATATGCAGCAAAGTTGAAAAACCCTATTCATTACATTATACAGCTTACGGCATTTCTTCAGTTCGCGGTCGGCTTTGAAGAATGCAGGCGTGTTCCCAGTCCACTGAAGATCGTCGGCGCGGGAGTTAGGAGGTAAGTATAGGGTGAGGTGGGGGTGTGGGGAGGCAGGGTGCTGCAGTGGGTGGAGTCTTGGTGGGGGCAGAGACTGCGAGGGACACGTTTTAGAGTTACAGGTGTTTTTTGTTTAGGTGACGGACGCAGGACATTTGCCAGAGGTGGGCTCCCAGCATGGCACAAGGATGGCTGGTGGGGGGTCTGGGCAGAGGGGATTGGGCAACTGGCGTTGGCAATAGCATTGGTGCCACCATGCTGGGGCGGGCTTCCAGTGTGGCACCCTGTACTGGGGGAGAAACAGTGGAGCCCGGCGAGTTGGGCACCCCGTCCCGGCTGTCTATGTGACCCGCAGCTGGGGTGGGCACCAGCGTGGCCTATGTAACTATGCTGGGGGCAGCACACAGCATGAGTGCATATGTGTGTGTGTGTGTGTGTGTGTGTGTGTGGGGGGAGCGCCAGGCAGGCTATATCTGATCGCTGCTCACTGAGTGTAGCTCCCCTTTCAGCTGTATGCCACTGCATTTTGGAGCTGTCATAGACAGCTCGAGCAGGCATTGGGGAACTGTGGCTGCACCTGCAAACACACTGACTGCATTGGAAGAGGGCTGACACACCTCCAAAAACTCCAATGATGGCACTATGTTTCTTGCACATGCGTGCAAGCAAACATAAAAATGGCATTTCTGTCTACTTCAGCACAGAATTGTTTGCACCTCAGCAGCATCTACCATCCAAACCTTAATGCTTAACAAGTAGAAGAAAAAAAAATCAGTGTGTGTAATGGTCAACATAACCATGGAAAGAGGCTATTAAAGCACAAACTATGGGGGCTACAGTAGGACAATAGTCCCCAGATAAAATAAAAACTGCTTTCTACTACAGACAGAGGAACTATTTTATAACATAATAACTTAAAGAATAAACAGTTCCAGCAGTGAAATATAACATTATTTATTTAACCATATATAAATATAAGGTTGGCCATTTTCTAAGTGCAATAATACCCTCCAGGGTGGGCTTTATTGGGAAATATCAGACCTTCCAGGAGCTATAAAGCCCTCCACCTGCAGCATTGGGCCTCATTAAGCCCCTGGGCAGTCCTGTATTTCCAAATAAAGCCCACCCTGTTGGGTATTATTGCTTACATGTCTGACAACACACTCAACTTCTGCATTTATTTTGACTCACTAGAGAATTGTTTTTAATTTATTCTATTCTGATTCTGACTGTCACTGACAATTTGCATTGCACAGACAGTAATTCCAATTCTGCATACTGTAGATCAGTGGAAAACTTGGAGGGGAGGGATGGAGGGAGGGAGGGACTGTTCCTCCACTGGAGAAAGATACAGGATCTGGGTGGACGGTGGTTGGTGGGAGTCTGGGACAATTACAGAGGCATGACTGAGGAATAAGTTCTACAGGAAGCAATGAGTCACCATTTTCAGTATTTTGCTTTAAGAGCTGAAGAATGATGAGAGAGAGAGCGAGCTCACAGTCAGCCTAACTGTCTGTCTGTCTGCTGCAGCAGCACTTAGTGCACTTTACTTGTTGTTTGGTGTGTGGTCACGTCACTAGGTCCAGGGTGTGTGGGCCTAACTGGTCAGTGGTGGTCACCCTCACCCAGCAGGTTGATGACTGTGTGCTGATGAGGTGGTGCTGTTTGTTAATTGTTGTGCACCGCTGGTGGCCGTGACACCAGGACCAAACTTGGGTGGGAAGGGTTGGGTTTGAATGAAATGGCAACTTGTCTTGACAAGGTGCAGCCTGTAAAGTAAAGGTAGTGTTGGTGGCAATGGCAAGTTCAACTGTGACACTGGCAAGCAATAGTGTTAGCAACTGACCTGATGATTGGGATAAGAGCACAATGAAAATGCAATGGCCTGGGGTACTGTATCAACAGACTACCACCAGTACTGTACATTTCCAAATTCCTTCCAGGTCCACCCATAAATTTTTCCTGTCTTTCTCCTCCCACCCTCTCCCTGCTTGCCCTGCCTTTCCTTTCAATCACCACTGACAGGCTAAACAAGTGACTGAGTCTAACCACCAGCCTACATGTTTTTTACCTCACTCTGTCTGACTCTGGCATGGGGGTGTGGGGGTCAGGGGTTGGGGTCAGTCACTGAGCTGGCTGAGTCTGCCCAGTCGGGTTGTTCATCATTGAGGTCAGAGAGGCTCAGTCATGAGCCCATTTCAAAGGGGGCATGTTTTGGTTTTCTTGAACTACGCATTTAGTAACTCAGAAAGCTTTTGTTGTGAAGTGTGTGTGAACATTTTGTTTTGTGAATTTAAATTAATTTGCAAAAATTGCATTTATGATTGTGAGTCTAGAGTCAACACACAAAGAGTCAGAGACTGTTGTGAGGAACTTTATTTTAAGCTTACTTAGCCCATACTTGACTGCTAGCTTAGCTTGCTGCTCCATTGCTGTGTATTGGAAGCCTGCTATGTGTACACTGCTGTGTGCTGCAGTGCTGCTACACTGTCTTTCTTTTCTTGTTTGCCACATAGCAGCCCTTGTGTGGTCACTGGCCAGGTGTCCCTAGTGCCTGATCCTGGAGGACTGCTGGCTGGTGACTGAGAGCCCCCCAAGATGTGGCAGGCACTGGTCATGGGTTCCTTCCACAGCCAGTCAGATTCAGACCCGAAAAATGAAAAAGTGTGTTACTTACTCTGAGGTGCATGCAGCAGCACAGAAGCAGTGCACATGACAAATGCATGCTTTTTCTGAATAGAATGCTGGTGCTGGAGTCCCAGTCCACAACATCCACCTGCAATTTTATTTACTATTGGATATTTACAGTTCTTGTGCATTTGAAACATGAATGAGGAGTCAGACTGCATAGTGGTGGGCAATGTTGGAGAAGAGCCTGTTTCAAGTTGCTCGACCTCAACGACACCCTCAGAGAAGAGAAAGAGAACAGAAGAAGATGGTGCACAGATGCCAGAGAAGAAGCAAAAGAGGTACTCAGTGTTCCAGAACAACAGGGTTAAAGAGTTCAACTGAATCAGTGAGCGTCAACACGGACCAATATCTGCTTTCTGCAAGACATGTGGATGCAATTTTACAGTAAACCATGGGGGACGTCTTGATGTTCTGTGGCATGAAAAGTATGATAAGTATCAGCAGAATACAAGGCAAGCTACTGGGAGAAAGGTGAGTGATTTCTTCCATACACAAACTGCATTCAAGGTGACAGAGGCAGAGGTGGCTTTTGTGAGTTTGCTGGCAGAGCACAAGTTATCTTTTTCTTGTGCTGACCACATTATAAAATTTATTAAGAAGTATTCTGGAGACCTAGAAGTTATAAAGAAGATAAGCTGTGGAACCACAAAAGCCAGCTGCATTGCCAGTGATGTTCTAGGTCCCAAATATCAAATTGATGCTGCCAAAATGCATCAAGAGGTCCCATTTTATGTGTATCTGGATCAAAGTACTGATATTGGTGATTTTAAACTGCTGGTAATTTAAGTGGGATATTTTGATGAGAGCCTAAAAAAGAACGTTATTCATTTTTGGACATGCTAAAATGTGTATGAGGCACTGGAGAGGCAATGATTAACTGTTTAATGGAGTCTTTAAACTGATTCAGTATTCCCCCTAACACTCTTGTTGCCTTTTCATCAGACAATGCAGTATCAGTGATTGAGAGAAATAACTCTGTGCTATCCAGAGTGAAACAAATTAACCCAAATGTTGTAAATATGGGTTTTCTCTGCCATTTGGCAGCCATCTGTAGTAAATCTGCTATAAAGGCTTTAAAGGTACCTGTTGAGGAAATGATTTCAGACGTGTATTGTCACTTTTTGTCTAGTTCCCAGAGACAGCAACTACTCAAAGAGTTTGCACTGTTTGTTGATGTGGAACCCCTGAAAAAAATAAAGCATTTCCCCACAAGGTGGCTAAGCCAGCACAAGATGATGAAATGGACGACTGACATGTGGGATGCACTGAAGTCCTATTTCTTGTCAGTGGAATTTCCGTCTGCCAAAGTCGAACTTATTTGTAAATGCCTACAAGATCATAAAATTAGAGCCATGTTCCTTTTTCTGAAATATGCACTGGAGCCCCTTCGTCAGTTTAATGATAGGATGCAAGCACAAGAAAACCAAATAATGACCCTACATAACAATCTGTGCAGGATTGTGCAGTTATTTGCTGGATGACTTCTTAAACCAGAGGCTGCAGTCAGACTTGTAAAGGAATATGATTGCAAGGTACTGGACAGCCAAGCTAATTTTCTGTCACACAATGACATACGTGTTGTCTTAGAAGTTGAGGACTACCTTCAACAACACGGTGACAGCATAAGTGGAACAGCAGTAGAAATCAATATGTATAAAAAGTCTGCATTATTCTATGAGACTGTGCTGAGGAAAATGATGACAAAATTCTCTTTAAGAGATCAGCTATTGAAAAACGCTGCCTTGTTTCTTGATCCTGCTTCAAAGCTCCAGCTGTCAGCCAAGGCTGCAGCTGATCTTGCAACTATTTTAGGAATTATAAACAGTGCTGAAGAAGCCAGCCAACTGATGGACTAGGTTTCAATGTACCAGTTTGAAGACACAGATGCCTCGAGCAACAGCAATGCAGGCTGTAGGTGTCAGGCAGTTACTAAGTCACTGACTTGGTATGAGCGTGCAAGCCTTGTGTTGACGACCTTGCATACGGCAGAGATATGCACTGTAAAGTCCAGAGAGGTGTCTACTGTCAACCCCAGACATTTAAATGTAGGGACTACAGTGAGGAAAGTTCCATTCGTACTTTCAACTGAAAGAGGGTGTGGTTCATTCTTAACCTAGAGGTGGAGCTAAATATCAATGCTTGGGTCTTGGAAGTGTCCAACAGGATCTTATTCAAGGGGAGTCAGGATTGTATAGGGTTTATGGCCAGAGCAGAGGAGATGATTTAATTTGGGGATGATGCAAGAGCTAATGTAAAGGGCTAGGTCATCAGCATAAAGGATAAGGGTACAGTGACAGAGACTTTTGCTAATAGAGTTGATGTAAATGAAAAAGAAGAGGGGTCTGAGAATGAAACCTTTGGAGAATTCAACTTCAGTGGCAGCAGGATTAGACAGGGCATTACCAAAATTTACTCTTTGGAACCTATTATTCAAGTATTGAACCAGGACAGGATAGGGGGCGACAACCAGAAAACCTAGTTTAGCTTTTATTAAAAGGTAGTTGATAAGGTCAAGGGCTTTCATAGGGTCAATGAAGACTGCACCTGTAAATTCACCCCTATCCATGGAAGTGGAGATAGAGGAGGAGGAGGAGAGGAGGGCAGTGGTGGTGCTATGACCCTTACGAAAGTGGTGCTGAAGAGGAGAAAGGAGGTTGTAGGTGGTAAGATATTTGGTCTTTTGGGAGGCAACCACATTTTCACTGTCATTCATTGAGAGCTGCAAGTATCAAAATAGGTCTTTAGTTGTTGATCTTCATTTGGTCTCCCTTCTTATAGACTGGGACAACATGGGATACTTCCATATATCAGGGACAGTTTGAGAAGTGAGGGATAGATTAAGAATTCTGGAAACAGGTAGGGCAGGTTCAACTGTTGTAATTTTCAGGATTTTGGGTTCAATTTCATCTGAGCTGACAGATTTATCTAAGGGGATTTTGAAGAGGAGTCTACCCATTGTCTGGCAGGTAACAGCTTTGAAGTAGAAAAGGGGTGACAGGAACTAGCTTCAGTGGAGGGGGGCTGAGGGAGTGGCAGAAATAGTGAAGTTACATAAGTAAGTTGAGAGGTCAGTGAAGCATGTATTGAAAGTGTTTGCAATGGTAAAGGGTTATTACGGTTGATTCTATCAATGATTAGGCCATTTGGTGTGCGTTTCCTGGACTGGCCAAGGGCTTGTTTTAAATTTAGCCAGAAAAGTTTGGAATTACCAGCCGAGGAGGCAAGCAGTGATTTGAAATATCAGCTTTTGCTTTGTCCGATAGCCTTTTTACATTCATTGCTGAGCATGCTATAGGTGGCCCAGTTTGCAGTAGTCTTGGAGGATTTGTATAGGGACCAGCTGGCATCTCTCTGTTTTAAACACGCCAACAGCAGGTGATCCAGCCACTTGGAAACAGTATCACAAACTTGTCTTGTGGTCAGGGGAGCAAGTCTATTCTGGATATCAAGAAGGATATCATAGAAGATATTAAGGTCACAGTGCAAGTTATTGGTGGACCACAGCGGAGACAAATCAACACCATCAATCTCCTGATCCAGCTTACTGGGGTCAAGTTTTGAAAAGTCATGGGAATGGATGATTCTTGGGGGAGCTAAGGAGCTTTAGCCATTTAGATGCAATAGGTGGAGGAGTAGTCACTTAGAGAGTCTGGAAGTACCCCAGAGCAGATGAATCTGTCTGGCCAGTGCATAAGTATCCAGTCTAAAGGATTGGCATATTGGCCATTCTTATACACCTTAAACCCCCAAATTTTATGACTGCTTTCCTTATCTAAAATTCCACAGTGTCACTTGTTTTATAATTTCCTAAGTAAAACTGAAATTCATGAAATAGTGTAGTTATACCGCACATTGTGTTGTTTCAAATCCTTGATCAAGTCTTACTACATACTTCCTGAACACTGGGAACACCCCATACAGTATAGCCATTCATGATGTAATAGTCTCCTCTCCTCCCCTTCCACTGCATCATGAGTGGCTAGACAGTGTTAGGTATCTTCCCATCCCAAAGGAAAGATGCAGTGGGAGTTGATCATTGACTGTAAATGAACATTTTTTTTGTGTGGTAACACCAATATTATGGGCAGTCTATTCTTCACATGTAAGTAGAACAATTTAATCAGAATCAAATTAACAAGCTATATCAGCCAATTATACAGAATGTGAGCAATCATAAAATGTAATTCTGAAGTTGGAGACACTTTGAAGCCTAAGGGGTTGACAGTGTCTTGTTAACCTCCCTGTGCTTGACCTCTATATTAGCAATTTATATATCTTTCTCTTTGTCTCCTGCTCTCTCTGTCTCCTCTGAATCTATGTCTGAGAAGTCTGAATCTCCCTGTGGGACTGAAATGGCCACAGCATTTTCCCCTTCCTTTTCCTTTCCTTTAAATCTCACTGGGTACTTTTTGTATAAGTGGTTCTATACACAATAAAATAAAAATAGATCCTTCCTTCCTTCCTTCCTTCCTTCCTTCCATCATTTATTTGGAGCAAAGCCACAAACTCTAGATTCCCGCCTCACAGACTTGAATGACTTCTTCCCATGTGTTAAGTTTAGCTCTGCATGAGATCCACACCATTTGTAATCCAGCCTTTTACTGATGTGCCTTTCCTTTACATACTTTAGCACCATCCTTTATCTTCACAAAAATTCTGGCAATGTTCCATTAAATACAGAGCAGCACATACTTGCCTAGGCTTGATACAAGACCTTAAACATTTCATAACACAGCACAGCCCAAACAGAATAAAACATCTAAAACAATTTTCCTGAAACACTGTGGACTTATACTGAAATTACTACAATGTGATTAAGTAACATTTTACATGCAGTAAGTGTTGTCGCTGTCTGCTTTCCTTTTTGCTAGATATTCTAATAATTCATTACCATTTGCACCAAATAGTGACATATTTGTTTTGATGTTCTCCAGTTTCATTTCTGTGTTAATTTTAACATATACTTTAATTCTTGAATATCTGTACCCTATACTGTGTTGCATGTGCTCACTATTCATTTTTCAACAATAAGCATCCATACTACTTGCTACGCCTGTACACCTAGTCACCTGTAGTGGAAATGGTTGACAATGCTTGCTTGAATGAGTCGCTGGTGTCTTGCCATGGTCCAATGGTCTGTGATAGGTACAGATTCTACACCTATGGATAGAAAAAAATAAGAGGAAGCAGAAAAAATGTATTTTAAGAAACTTAATTCTAAAATGAAAGAACTTTAATAAATAATATTGAGAATATTGTGCAGAGTTTAACAAACCACACCAGGTGGTGGATTGTCAATGGGTGGTGCAGTGCTTGCATCAACTCTTGTGCCACCACACTTTGTTTCTGTAGGTGCCCCGAATGGGTTTGCTTCAAATGCATCTGATTTTAGTTGGATGGATGCAGCTGTGGCAGTGTACCTGATTTATGGCAGCTTGTACCAAATATTTGGCACATTCAATGTAAAAAGAGTTCCATTGATTGCTGCAAGTTGGACCAGAAAATGTTGGTCTAACTTGTGACACGTTGCACTGGATGTAAAATCCCATTTGATTGCTGCAAGCCCAGTGTGCCATTTCTTTGGTACACCCGGGGTTCACAGCAGTCAAGTGGCTTTTAAAATCTGGCCTCAGAACTTTATTGTCTTTGTGTCCAGCTACTGCAAAATATACAGATGTATTTCCTCACATTACAAATAAAATTATTTTGTAATTATGAAAAAATCATTATCAGAGTAGCCATTTATTTGATTACTCCCTAAAATACACAACCGTGTGCCCGACACTTGATCATGATTATCTTGATCTGTGTAAGAAGTCTAACTTGTTGGACCTCACATTATATTTCCTTATCTAAACATTATTTTATTTTTCATAAATCTTTGAATAGTTGACTGTTAGCAGCACACTCTCCATCTTTAATCCTGATTCAGCCAGAACATTATAATTAATAATAATAATATTTATTTGTAAAGCGTAATTCAGCATTTATCAAAGCGTTGTACAGAATTAAAAACATAGATAAACAATAAAATACAACAGTGAATCATAATATACTAATCACCAAAAACAAGGTTAAATAAATACATTTTTAATGCCATCTTAAAGCTCTCCAGGTCATGTACTGTCTTATCCAATGAGGCAAAGATTTCCACGGGGTCGGGGCTGTGTAACTCAAAGCTCTTGCACCAGATGTCCTTAATTGAACCCTGGGAACATCTATCAATCCCTCGTTGGCTGAGCTGAGGGGTTGGAGGGGACAGTAAGGGACCGGAAGCTCTTACAGGTAGCCAGGACCCTAACCGTGCAGGACCTTAAAGGTCAGTAAACTGATCTTAAAGGTGATCCGCCATTGAACTCACAGCCAGTGCAGTTCGCGCAGCACAGGAGTAATATGACTGGTCTGGGAAACCCCTACCAGTAATCTGGCTGCAACATTCTGCACCAGCTGCAAGTGGTGGATATCAACCCCTGGAAGCCCTAGGTATTGGGAGTGGCAGTTGTCAAGGTGGGAGGTCACAAAGGCATGGATCAGTGTTGGAACATCACGGGATGGAACAAGGTGTTTAATCTGGGCAATGTTCCTCAGATGGTAAAAAGAGGATCTGACCACAGCTGATACCTATGAATGAAGTGTCAGCCCTTCTTCAAATATCATACCTAGATTCTGCACCTGAACAGAGGGCAAGAGCTGGCTACCTGCGAGCCAAAGCCCGGAGGCAGACCGCCCTCCCATCTTCTTTATCCCGCGATGTGGCTCCACCACCAACACCTCAGTTTTTCCAGGGTTCAACCTTTGCAAGCTAGCATGCATCCAGTCCAAGAGCTCCTCGAGGCAGCTATTAAAGACAGAGACTGCACTATCCTGGTCAGGGGCAAACAACAGGAAGAACAGGGTATATATCTGCATAACAGTGAAACCACAGCCAATACTGTCTTACAATGTCTCTCATTGGCAGCAAATACACCATGAACAACATAGGGGACAGCACAGAGTCCTGAGGAACCCCACATGGCAGAGAGAATGAGGCCGAGGAATAAATCCCCCATACCACTCTTTGAGTTCTGCCTGTAAGGAAAGATCTAAACCAGCTGAGAACTGTACCTGATAAGCCACAGATATCTCTCAGGCACTCAAGCAGCCCCCCATGGTCCATGCTGTCAATGGCTGAAGACAGATCAAGAAGGACCAAGACTGAATGACACTTCAGATCTCCAGCAATCAGGAGATCATTAAGCACCCGAACCAGAGCGGTTTCTGTACTATGCCTCTTCCGAGAACCAGAATGGAGGGAATCATAGATGTCGTGTATGGTCAAATGGTTGTCCAACTGAAGAGCAACTACTTTCTCTATCAACTTCCCAATAAAGGGAAGGTTAGAGATTGGCATGTAGTGGGCAGAACAGTCTGGGTCCAGAGAAGATTTTTTAAGGAGTGGTATAACCACTGCCTCCTTTAGGTAGTTATGAAACTCACCTAACTCTAAGGAACACCAGACTATTTCTGCCAAGACAGAGCCGATGACATCTACACACTCCAAAATGAGACATGTAGGGCCTGGGTCAAGACTACAGGAAGTAGGCTGCATACTTTGGGCAATCCGCACAACATCATTGATTGCCAGCCAGCCAAAGTGACCCCAGGAGCACTGAGGTGAGGTGACCATACACCGACCACTGCCAACCCCCACTGAACATGCTGAGTGAATCTCAGCCCTGATGTCAGCCACCCTATTGGCAAAGAACTGAGCAAACTCATCACACTTCTCTTGTGAAAATGCTTTCTGAACCTGAAGACAGGCTGGATTTCACAGTCTGTCTACAGTTCAGAAAAGCTAAGCCGGTTGATTCTGAGCCACAGCAATCTCCCTGGACAGGAACTCTGCCTTCTTATGGGAGATTGCTGATTGATAGACTTGGTAATGTTCCATCAGTCTAAGGTGGTTGGCATCAAGGGCGGATCTCCACTAGCAATGATCTAGCCTTTGCCCCACACGCCTCAACTCCTTGAAGGCCCCATCAAACCATGGGGACTGAGGGAAGAGAGTGAGGGGCAAACACGAACTGGAGTGATGGAATCCAGGGCATCCCTCATGGCCATATTAGATGCCTGGACTAGGTACTCTGGACCCTCACTGATATCTGTATATCCTGATGGGTCATGTACCGCTGAAAGGCTAGCGTAAGTAACATCCCTCAAAGGGCAGTATCTGACCATGTCCACAGGGGAAGGCCTATAAGGGGGAGCTCAGAACTTGAATCTTACAGTGCAATGGTCTGACCATCTGACCGGCTTGACTACCAGATCAGTGGCTTCCATTCCCAGGAGGAAAACCAGATCAAGGGAGTGACCATGAACATGGGTTGAAGAGGTAACAACTTGTATGAAGGCCAGCATATTCGTAAGCCGAAGGAAGTCCTGACCAAATTGCGAGAGTTTATCATTGATTCAGGCATTGAAGTTGCCCAGCACCATCAACCTGGGCGACTCCAACAATATGTCGGTAATGAAGTTCACGACTTCCTGCAGGAACATACTCTCACCCCTGGGTGGACAGTAGATGAGAATGAACCTGCATCCCACACCTGCAGCCGCAATACACTCAAATGATCTGAGACCCTCAATTGGAACCTCCGTAGGGCCCAATACTCTTCTACAACAGATAGCTACAACCCTGGCCCTGCAGTCCAATCTTGAATGGTGTATCACTGAGAACCCGGCTGGAATAGCCACTTCCAAAATCGGGCCGGAATTTTCATTCAGCCAGGTCTCAGTGATGCATCACAGGTCAGCTGCTCCAACAGGATTAGCTATAATAGCCATCTTGTTCTTTATAGACCTGGCATTTCACAACACCACTCGAGATGGACTGGTTTCCAGAACCGTCCGGGCTACTGGCCCTGAAGTACAGGAGTCCTTGGGTACGGGAACCAGATAAGATGGACCACGATCTGGAAGCCATTTCACCTCAGGGCATCTCCTGGACTTAACAACCCCAATTCAGCCCCCCTGCTCACTTTTCCCCCAAGGTTCAGAGCCCCCGGCACTCCTTCTCCTTTTGTTCACAATACCAAAAGCCCTGCACCACCCAGAAGCCACAGCTGGGAGTGGAGGGCAGTTAAAGAGCCAAAGGCCTTGGAGATCAGAGGAAGAGTAGCACCTGACTGGGAAAACTAGGTATTAGCACATCCTATTTAGCTGGAAAACCCAGCACTAAACCACCATACAAAAAACAAAACCCCCAATACCCAATAATAAAAGAACCCCAAATAAAAGAAAAAAAAAACAGAATTGGAGCAAATGGTGTTTATGCACTAATACTTCAAAGAATTTGTAGGATTCACCTCCCCAGTCTCGGTTAAGATCACCAAGCTGTATATTTTCATTTTTCCCAGTCATGGAGGAAGACTGAGAGAGGAGTTCATTTAGACCTGCCCACCACCTCTGGGAGAGTTAAATGCACAGATGATGTGACATTTCTTTGTGCCACAAAGGAAGAGGATGGTATGCAGAGCCTCACAGAGGGAAAAATGAGGAGTGAGGAGCACTGAGGTGCTTAAGTGTTTCCTACAGTAAATAGCACCACCACCTCTTTTAATGGAAGGGCAATCAGATCTTAGCATGTTTTGATTGGGACTAGAGCAGGCTAAGTCAGGAATAAATGGTTTAAGTCAAGTTTTAGATAAACAGAGGACATCAGGGCTATATAAAGATACCCAGGCTTGATGCTCAGATATGTTACAAAACAAGCTCCTGATATTTAAGTGGACAGTTGTAAGGCCCTTTGCCCCAGATCAGAGATCAGTTCTATTTAGAGAGGCAGCAGGGCCAGGATTCATTTCAATGTCATCAGATAAAATAAAGGAGATAAGACAGAGATACCAGAGGCCACTATGGGCATAAGGGATAGGGCCACCAAATAGTAAGCGATAATGGTGCTTAGTAACGAATTTTGTAATTTGGCACAAGGGACCATGATATAGAAATGGGGTGAGGTTAAAGTTGGGCACCTGAGTAACAAAGGAGTTTGAGAAATTTAAAATCTTGTAGGTCTAGCATGTTAGCCATCTGAGGTGGGTAGTAAGTGGCATGGATTTGGATAATACATACTGTATATGCTGGAGAAACTATACAATTATGTGAGCTGACTTCTGAGCTTTATATGCTTTTCCTGTCCAAAGTCCACTGCAGCTGCTGCTGCCTGCAAGTGTTTAAAAATGGTGCTTCACCAAGGGTCCTGAAGAATGATTACCTAGGAGGAAGTTAGAGGCCTGAAGTCTAGGGGAGGAAGGGGGGGTCGAACTGCAGCCATGCAGGGGAGCGCAGGAGAACAAAGCCAAAAGCCATAACAACCCAAGAAGTTTAGTGCAGACTACAGAAATTTAGGCTGGTGGAAGGAAAAATATAAGGGTAGTATAGAGGGTTGAAATACTAGACCAGTTACAATAGAAATATGCCACGTAGACAGTAATAGGATCTGAGAACCACAGACATGTAAATAAATTTAATCCAGCTAAAGAAGTGAGACAATGCAGATAGACAAAAAATCAAGTAGAATTACTTGGCTAACAGAGTCAGTTTAGGTCATAAATACAGAATAAAATCAGTACATGACATTCCTCTTATGCTGAAGAAACTATACAATTATATAAGCTGACTACTGCAATTTATATACTTGTCTATATGACATAGATAGTAATTTAAGATTGGAAAGGATTCTATGTCCACAATGTCCACCCCACCCTTTCTTGAAAATCAGGATGAAACAAGTACAGTATGCAGTGCAAGCATTGACCAATTTATAGTGATTCCTTACACACTCTGCAAAACAGAGTAGTCTGAGATTCCTTTGGAAAGGAGAAATGTGTCCAGGCATATCTTAAAGTTCAGCACTGTCTTCATTTCCATAGCTCCACCAGTCTCTGTGAAAAAGTGCCTGCTAACATTACCCCTGACTTTACCACCCAAAAGCTTTAGAGCATGTCCCTGTGTCCTGCTGCACCACATTAGGCATCTCCAACTGATACATGTTTTAAATCCTTCAGTAAGCACACTGCTGAAATCCTGTCCCTTCTGAGCCTTCTTTTCTTCATGGTGAACATGTTAATGGCCTCCAGCTTCTCCTCAATGAATTTCTCCTCAAACCATAGAGGATTTTGCATGCCCTATACTGCTTCCTTTTAACTGCCTCAATGTCTTTTTTTGTATTGAAGAGACCAGAGCAGTACACAGTACTCCAGGTGGACCATGGCCAGGGCCTTTTAAGATGGCAGGATTAAGCATGCATCACAATTTCCAGGAACTGAAGGACTGTGTCTCTATTTTATTATTTTCATTTCATGTAATTTGATATATTTTTTAACTTAATTTAACCAGCACTGTAATCACAATATGGGCTTTGTAGACTTAAGTGGCCAGTTCATGTAATTAAAAGTGATGCCTTCTTATTATAAGTCCATAGTTGTAATGCAAAGGCTGCATGGGCTCACTTCAGAGTTATATAATCAGAGTACTATGTATTTTCCAACTTTTTTTTATTTTACTTCATGTTTTTTTATTTTCATGCATACTTTTACTTCCCACCTTCCCTGGTCTCAGCTGCATCCCCCCAGTGCCATCACCAACTCATGCCAGGGCCTTACATGTTAGCCACCATGCTAGTCTGTTCAGTAGGGTTGTGTGGTTCCTATGAGAGATGCCAAGCAGGCCAAGGCATTTTCCTACAATATTTTTCTTTGTTCTCCCAAACCATCAATGTGCAATGACACTGGAATGAACACATGCATTGGCGCACGAGGGAGCATGCCACCTCTACCAATGTCCTACCCATTCTTGCTGTTTCTGCCATCACTGCCATCGGGATCAGACAGGTGGCACTCAGTTGTCAGAATCCAGAAATCCCCACCACAAGTCAGGATAGCCATCATGGGACTTTCAGTCCTTCCTCTCAGAGTTAGCACCCAGTGTACCTGGTCTATTCCCAAAACCGAGCAACCAGTGAAGCTGATGCTGTGGTGTTCACTGCCTCAACCTACCATGCAACAGGGCTGTCAGATCACTTCATGATTTTCAAAAGGACCTTAAGAGGATCTGGATAAGCTCAGTCCATGGATGGAGTGATGGCAGCTGAGGTCATTTTATAACAAATACTATAAGTGTAAAATAGATCAATTTGGGCAGAAATGTTAAGAAGCTAGTTATGTTCTTAATGGCATGGCTCTGGCAATGTCAAAACAATAGAAAATAATTGGATGTGAGAGTCTGTGATAACATACAGCAAATTCAGTTTAACAGCACTGAACAGCAGTTAACAAAGATAATACTATTCAGCTGTATCAAAGAGAAATCGGAATATAGTATTTAGATCATTCTATCATTTTATGAATCCCCACTTAGTCCTCATCTGGAGTACTGCATGCAGCTCTGGTAACAGCAATATATCAAGGTTATATGAAGCATAGAAACTGTGCAACTACTAAGATGATGAAACTGAGGTTTGTTTACAGGAAATAAGCAACAGGGCAGTGCAAGGTGAGCAAGATATGTCCACAATTGAAAGTAGAAGGCTAAAGGGGTTAAGGGAGTAAAGAGCTTCTAACAAAGTCCAAGAACCAAAAATAGTGCATACAAGAACAAAACTGTGGTGGATTGATGATGTATCAATACGTTGGTAAAAATGTGTGTGATGAAAATCCCCTCATCAGTGATTTCAAGTTCACTGCCACCACCAGGTTTTTACCAACAGGAACCAGAAAACCTGCTTCTGACCTCCTCCTTTGCACAAGGTCAAGAAGGTCAATGCAATAACTGAGTAGAATGCCCCTTCACAGATGGACTGCAAAAAGAGTCCAGCAGACATAACCAAATTACCTTAACAAATAAAGAGGCAGTCACTTGTTCTATCAAAAACAGATGCTTTACGAAAAGACCACAGGTATTTACAACAGGATTTATATACAGCCAGATAAAAGGACTGCAGTTTACTAGAAATGAAAATAAATGGGAGTTACACCAGACAGTTAGCAGATAGAAGAATCTGAGCTGTTCTCACTTTACAACCTATTTATTTGCCTGCTGCTGTCTGAAAAAAAAAACACTATTCCCTAAGCTGTCTTTCTTACCAGACATCTAGTTGCAGGGCTCTGGGTTTTTAGATGTTACTGGGTCCAACAGAGTGAGCTGAACAACCTCAACAAACTTATTTATTCACTCTGTCTGCGGGAGTTGGTTTTGCCCCTTTGCGTGACAGTTTACCCCTGCCTCCCCCTTCCCCAGATGGTTGGGTGTTTGGAAGAATGACATAATCCAGGCCAGCTGGCATCTATACACTCAGAAATTCTCAGTCCATTTTTATGATTTTGCTTCTCAGGATGTTGGAGGTGTACAACTGCAGGCCTTTGCCTTTTAAGTTGTCTGAGGTATTCAAAATGGCACTCTCCCATCTGCCTTACAAGGTCTGTAACTACAGATTCCCATGAGAACATTTTAGACTATGTTGCAGTAGTCAAAGATGGGAAGGATCATCTTCTGGACAAGTTCACTCCTAGCCAGGCGAGGGAGGCAGTTCCAGTTCCTAAATAGTGTGCCTAACTTGGGGCACAGCTTTTTAAGGATGGCATCCACATGACCATAGAAGGTGAGGTGTTAGTCAAGCCAAACCCCCAGATATCTGAATGAGGAGGTGTCCTCGAGGACTGTCCTGTTGAGGATGTGGAAAGTGGGTAGGGATGGGAGCCTTGAAAGTCTCTGCCTGCTGCCAAAGGTCATGGAGACAGTCTTCTTGGCATTTAGGATAATCTGATGTAAGCAAAACCAGCACCGAACGTTTTTAAAATTGTTCTGAAGTCTTTTTGCAACATCGGTGGGGGAGTGGCTGGATGTGTAAAGGATCGTGCTGTCTGCATACATATGAATACAGGTAGATATACAGACAGACTGCAAGTCATTGAGAAAGAGGGAGACGAGTATGGGACCCAACACTGATCCCTGTGGGACCCCTATGTCAATAGGGAAGGGTAAGGATGTGGAATCTACTATTCTAACTGACAGAGTCTGACCTACCAGGTTGGCACAGAATCAGTTTGTGGTGGCAGCCAACAAGCCTGCAGCAGAGAGAGAGTGTAACAGGATAGAGTGGGAGAAAGTGTTGAAAGCCTTGGCTAGGTTGACAAAGATGGCAGATGTGATTTGACCACTGTCCATCCCAGTGAGGATGGAGTCAGTAAGCCTAATCAAGGAGGTGATGGTGGAGTGGTTTTTATGAAAGCCAGATTGGAAAGGGGTAAAAAAGTCAGAGTGAGAAAGATAGGCAGAGAGTTATGTAAGAACTAGGTGTTCTTGCAGCTTAGCGAAGGTGAGAAGTAGGGATATGGGGCAATAGTTCCCAGGGAAGGATGGGTCACCATCTGTAGGGATTTGAAGAACAATGGTATGTTTCCAGACAGAGGGGATAGTTTCCAAGGTGGATGAAAGGTTGAGTAGCTCCATCAGTAGGGCAGAGATAGCCATAGCAGAAAGGTAAACAGCTTGGGGTCCAGCCCATCAGGTGAACTGCCTTTAGAAGAGTTTAGGGTAAGCAGGGCATCCAGGGTGTCAGAGGGTGTTATGTTAGTGAATGAGAAAGGAAAGGGCTGGGGATAGGTGTGTGGTGAGGTAGCGGGAGGATCAGACTGAGCAGATGGTAAGGAGGATTGAAGGGCAGGGGTACAGGAGGTGAAAAAATAATTAAATTCAGACAAGACACTCATGTGGTCAGAAGTAATAGTGTTGTTTATAGTGAGAAGGAGGGTAGGAAGAGAAGAATGGGGAGGTAGGAGAGAGAGTGAATGACTTTCCAAAATTTTCAGGGGCTATTTATGTTCGATTGAAAGGTTAAGGTAAAGTAGTCGGCTTTAGCCAAACAAGTGGCTTTGGTGCATTTGTTGTGAAGCTGATAATAGTTGTCATAGTCTTTCTGGAGCTTGGAGATTTTGTGTTGCTTTCAGGCTTGGTCCCTTGCTCTTTGGCACGATATGAGTTCCAGTGCGACTCAAGGAAGGCGAATCTCGAAGACTCTAACTTTGTACAGAGGGGCATGCTGGTTCCAAACTTTGAGAAATTTACCTTCAAATATTCTGCATCTACGTCGATCATGTTCACTGAGGTTATAGGGAACATGTTTGTGCATGATAGCTCAAGCAGGAGCGGCCCAAGGTCCATGGATTTGTATGAGTGAGTCACTAAGGTTTTGTGGGGGACTTTGGTATGGTGGATTCTGCATACTAGGAAGGTCATGCAGTGGTCACTCAGAGCATCTGATAACACTCCAGATTTGATTACTGTGTGTGGGTGGGAAGGGAGAGCCCAGTCAATTAAGGAATGGTTGCTTGTTTTTGGGTTTATCCCAATAGGTTCAAGGATGAGTTGGGATAAATCATGGGCAGCAATGTTGTTTTTTACTTTGAGTAGGGTAGGGGTTAACCAGTTTAGGTTAAAATTACCCATGATGTAGACTTCTCCTGAGGAGGTGTGGGAAACTATGGTAGAGATGAGGTCAGTAACCAGGAAAGGGTTGAGACCTGGGTGGCAGTAGGCCCCTGCAATAAAAATAGGGATTGAGAATGGGAGAAATAATTGTATGATGAGTACTTTGTATGCTTTGGGGATAGAGGTGGAATAAATTGTAGTGAACTGGATACCAAAGGAGATGTATATTGCCACAGCTCCTCCCCTCCTGGACCGGTCTTGTCATGAAATAGAAAAGCCCGGGATGGCAAGTAGGGGGTCACCTGTTTTATTATTTAGCCAAGTTTTAGACATAATCTTTATGTCAGGGCCTAGAGAAGCAACAAGGGTCAGGAGTAAGACCATTTTAGGGAGAAGGCTATGTATGTTTAGGTGCAGAGATTTCAAACCTTGGGGCACAGCAGATGGGTGAGGTAGCAGGGCTACAGGGGTAGCAGATGATAGGAGCAGGAATGCAATGATTAAATAATGGAGTTTAGCACTCTTATACCAGGGTATCTTAGAGGCTCGCCTAGTAGGAATGGATGAGGGCTGACAGTAGGAGGGTGAAAACTAATGGTGTGTACAAGTGTACAGTTGAGAGAGATGAACATGAGAGAGGCACAGGGGCAGAGAGAGAAGTGATTCCAAGGAAGAGAAGAGGAAGAGGGGGAAACAGCATTGTTAGGGACCAAGTGATAAGTGTGAGAGGACAGGGAAGGAAGTACTGGTGAGGGTGAGGGGGTGGGAGTTGTTATAAGGAGGGGAAGAGTTAGGGAAATGAGGAGGGTTAGAAGAAAACAGAGAGGGCATGGTGAGGGATGGAGCAGAATGCAGTTGTAGAAGGGAGGGCTAACATAGGAAACCAGAGAAATAAAATAGTATTGTGTGGGTTAACAGTAGTAATGCACCTAGAATGTACTGGTAGCGCAAGACCAGTTTGAATTGTTGATGACTACATGACAGTGATCCCTGTCCCAGAAGAAGCATACAACAGACAGGCTTTAACATACAGTAGAACACAACCAAATCACACAACCCTAAGCTCCCCCTCCCCCCAAGTAGACCAATGAAACAGACCAACCCCGAGCAGTGTACATGCCAATCCCACAAACAGAGCATTTAATAAATGGTGGAAGAGGAGGTCAGGGGGAGGGTCAAACACTTAGAGACATACCTCTCAACCTTTCATCACTCAAACGTGTGACAGTATGTATGACAAACGGGCAAAATATGTGACACATTATCAAAAATGACATTGCAAGCTCAGAACACAGTCGAAATCGGTACACCTACATTATTAATGTTTGCTGATAACTGAGTATCATGCAGTAGCTTATTATCAATTTCTGCATTGAAGTTTCAGTGGGCTGTGTGGAATATCACCTGTGCAATGTGAGACAGAGGGTTTCTGAGATGTAAAATGAGTGACGTACCTCATAATGCGTGACAGTAGAGAGGTATGGTTAGACAGAAGGGAGCTGAAACGTTCTCTAAAACCTTGATATAGGTTAATTATCTAAATGTTTAACTCCATTTTCAGTCACAAAAAAAGGATCTCTGTAAAACCTTAATATACACAAGTTAATTATCTTACTTTTTAAATCCATTTTCAGTCTCAAATCCAATCCTGTTGGAAGCAAGGTGATGTAGGGCAACTTGCTAGGAAAACACATCCCCACTGAACTCAGAAATGTCCTGTCTCCTCGAGCAGCATATGTCAACCGGCTAGAAGATAGCTCAAATTAAAGACTCTTGGACAGTTAAAGATTTAGCACCTGGAATACACCCTTCTCATTGGCTGCCTCTTGAAATCAAATCAAAATTCTTGGAGACAGAAGGGAGCTGAAAGGTCTCTGTAAAACCTTGAAGATCACAAGTTAATTATCTAACTTTCTTAACTCCATTTTCAGTCACAAAAAAGGATCTCTGAAAAACCTTGATATACACAGGAAAATTATCTTACTTTTTAAGTCCATTTTCAGTCTCAGATTCAATCCATTTGGAAACAGGGTGATGCAGGGCAACTTGATAGGAAAACACATCCCCACTGAACTCGGAAATGTCCAGTCTCCTTATCCCCACATCCCTAAACTGAATGGAATTCATACTGTGCATGCCTAAGCATCCTCTGGACACTTTTTGTTATCACAGTTACCATGTTGCTGGTGGTCTGCCTGCTGCTCTTCTGGTGCCTGCCTTCTGCTGCCCTGTGGCCTTCTCACCACTAGTTCTGCTAGCCTACTTCTTTGTCTCCTCTGTTCTGTATCCTGGCTGCTGCCCATGGCCTGCATGCTGTCTCCATGTACTGACTGCTTCTCCCACTTGTCTCTTCCATGGAGACATCTTGAGGTGCGCATTTGTTTGTGTTCCATGCCAATACCTTTTGCTGGTGTGTAGGAACAGAACTAATTTGATTAAAATATGTTATTATTATAATATTATTATATTCTTAATTGCTATTCTATATCCTTATATTGGCTTAATTATTAAGTACTATAATATGAATTCTAAAACAAGGATAACGCTGCTTAAGGCTTGAATACTGAAATGGAGGAATGATGCCATGAAACAAAAAGAAATACAGAATACAAGGTCAACTTCAGGAAAAAAAATGTGTCAGGGATAGTCTGTTTAAATTAAATGGCCTCTTCCAATTATTAGCAGAAGAGCTTGAAGCTGAGATTAAGATTATTGTGATGGAAACTTCACATAATTTATTACCTTGTGTTTCTGTATCAGCCTGACCAGATACCAGAAGTTAACATAGACTGAAATAGACTGGTTTTAAGAAATTAAGGCCCAGATATTCAAAGTTTTGCACAGGGCGCAAACCATTTGTGCAGGTTTAGTGTGGGATTAGCGTGGGTCCACAATATTCAAAAATCCAAATAGCGCATGAAAACTGCATTAGCACCGAGCAAAATCACAATATATACAAGGGGAAAACTGAACATGAATACAGGTGCAATGCTATATTCAGCGACTAGTGCTGCACAAAGTGGTTTTGCATGATTTAGCACAACCCTTTGCGTGGCACAAATTACTGTCCAGGAAAAGCTGGTCCTAACACTAGGCAATCCAGCTTTGTATGACATAGAAACATAGAATTTGATAGCAGATAAGGACCGCTTAGCCCACCCAGTCTGCCCATTTCCCTACCTAATGGATAAACTGCAAATCCTAGTTAACCAACAGCCTACTTCTTCCTACCCCTACCCCTAGAATTGCCTTATGACTGTCTCATGTATTCTTGAATTCCACCACTGTTTTTGACTCCACAACCTCCTCCAGAAGGCTGTTCCATGCATCCACATCCATGACATTGTGGCTTTGCACGGTTAGAGTGGTTTTTGCATGGCTTTGCATGACCCTAACATATGACTATGCCACATAGAAAAAGTCAGACATGGAGGAAACATGCTGCTCACTGATGGCACCACAATGATGCCAACATCTGCCACCAGTCCCAGTCATGCCAGGCAGTAAGTGGTGACCTGGTCCCAGTGGACACCATGGTGGTGTGGCCATACAGCACACACCTGCATACCATGTATCTGTGGTGACCAACAGATCCATCACACACATGCAGCACTGTGGGCATGGTGGGTGTTTAGAGGAGGATGTACGGGTAGCCAGGCCTCACCACAGCCTGGGTGCAGCCACAAGGATGGGACACAGCATGCAGTGCACATGGGCCAGTATTGGGAATTCCCCAATACCAGTGTGCCTGTCTGATCGTACATGCCACCCCAGTCACATACCACACAGCTGTACAAACACCACAGCACACACACAGCTGGTCATGTATATGTCACTATGAGCATCCCATGCCAGAGGTGCAGCATCTGTGGGTCACACAACAGTGTAACAGTAATGTCCACTGTCAGTAAACACCTGCAAGTTGGGCTTGTCACTGTGTACAGTGCAGTGGTCATCATTACCCTATACACCATAGGTATTGCTGTGTCCCTCATGCTACTGGCTCCTTGCTGCTTTGATGTCTGCTGTACACTGTAGCATGAAATACATTGTGACAGTTGCATGCATCACCACCACCACCTGTGCCTATGCTGTGTTGTTCCCTGGGGCACACAATGCTGTGCTGTACTATATACATATAGCTTGCAGCTTGTTTAATTGTTTAATTGTTTAATTAGTATTTCGGAAAGACCTTTGAGCATGAGCTCTTTTACAAAGGTTCCACGTCAGGGTGGACAATAAGACAATACACATATTCAGTGGTTACAGAGGCCTGATCATTAGGCATTAAAAGAGCGATTACATGACAATTAGACAAATAGGAGAAAAAAAACTGAGCAGTTGTAATTGAATACTATGCTATTTCTAATTGGTTGCCCTAGGTAGCACACCCCTGGAAACCTCCATATCCATTGGTAGACTATGGCAGAGTAACTGCATAGGGTTTAATGCTATCCCAGATGGTGAGAGGCCGGGTGACAGTGAAACAAGAGGGATTGGGTTTGAAACCAACCACAGAGAGAGAGGTGTGGGGATAGTGAAATGGGAGGAGCTGTGATGGGGGAGCAGCTCCAGAGGGCTTTGTCAAGTATGGTGTGTGTGGGGGGGGTTGGGAGTTTGGTGCTACCATCATGCACTGTCAGACTGCCCTCCAGGTGGAGCTGTGGGTAGATCTGACCAGCCCCTGTACTTCTAGACTGACCTACAGGTGTGGGTGTGGGACCCTGCAGTAACGCTGGGTAAACTGCATGCAAATCAGGGCATAATGAGATGCTAATCTGGATGTTTGCCCACATGCTACCTAAGTAGGCTCATTTGCATTTCACTTTTGAATATGGCAAACTTTAGTGCCAAGCAAACATGTTTGCTTCAGGTAAACGGCTTAGCTCCATGCTAAACCCATGCAAACATGTTAGCGCGGCACTAACAGTTTGGGGAATATTGCACAGTTTTGCACACTGTACTTTCACATGTGGTGTTGCTGCTTGCAGCTGTACTGAGTCCATGCATTTGTTGGCATGCACATTGACCACATAGTTCACTTCTACTTACCTTCAAGTTGCTGTGCACTCTGTTGCTGTTGTGGTTTGCACTCCTGGTTGCTATATTCAGAGCTTCCTTATTCCAAGGCTAGGTTTGCCCTGCACTTCCAGCCCAGTTTGCCTGGCCTCATTCCCATTCTATATTCAGAGGCTGTTTTCCCTGGGCTATTCCTTTTGACAATAGCTTGCTTTTTGCTCTTGGATAAGTTTACACACTGAGCAGTGCTAATTTAGCCCCGGGGCAAAGTTTTGAATATCTGGGCCTAAGACTTTTATTTATAGAAAATATACAAAAACTCTGATACATTTCAAAATTATACAGGTTATTGGAAATGCATGAACCTGCCAAGTGATTTTAAGTTTTAAAACTATCAGTAAAGAGTAGTGTGAGCTATATACAAAACTCTGTAGCCCCAAAACTGTTTAAAATATGTTGACAAATTTGATGCCTAAAGTAAGCCGACCTTGCCACCTTTTCAATGGAATGAGTCTTAAAAGTGTTTTTCTAGCAGCAACATCTACCGGTGTGGTTTGTAAGCCTCCTGGATAAACTCCAAAGCAACATGAAGTCATCACAAACAAGGAGATTCCTGTCTTGAAGAAGTTTGCTAAGTTAATAAAGTTTCTAATGATAACAGGTATGCCAAACTAACATAATTTTGAACAGGAAAAAATGTACTTCTGAAATCTGTAAATGTTTTTTAGATATTTATAAAGGAAAATGTTTTATAGTGTTTTTATAAATCATAGATGTTATATTAGAATTGACACCATCATGGTTGGTCTCAAATGAATCCTCTCTTTTTGCTGCATCTAAAAATGTAGGTTTTACATTGGTAACAAAGTGTGCATAGATGCAAGAAAGAAAAAGCGTTTTATATCAAAAATAGTTTTTGAAGATTAGGTTATATTGATGAAAAAATGGCCTAGGAGGGGTTAAAAGTAACACCCTCAAAGAGTACTCAGCCCAATCATAATTTGATGGTGATAACACTCATGAAGTGGGACATAAATGGGATGCTGGCAAAGCTGGCCCAGAACTGCCCGATTCTTTGGTATGTGAGGACCTGTGTTGGCTGCCCTGACAATTTTGGATGAGCTTGGGACTTGTACTTGGCCATAAGCCTGAAGCCATGCATGCTTGGAACCAGCATTTGTTTTGGGCCATTTCCACCACCGGGGGTGTTAGATACAGGTTGGAAGCATGCACAATGCTGCAGCAAAGTCCAGCTGCTAAAATTGCCTGTTACAAGAAGGACTCTCTTCCCAATATTGGATGAAGCAAGTCCTATGTTTTGCATACTGAGAATTTGGTCCAAAGTAATGATTTGGAATTTCTGTTAAAAGCCTGAACAAGAGACTAACTTTGAAATTTACCAGCCAGCAAGACTGCAGTGCTGTTAAATAGCAGCATGTCCAGAGTTGCAGGTTCAAGAGCCGAAATGAACTGAAACAGGAAAGAATCACAGAGTCCAGTTACCAAAACAACATTACTGTCCACAGGGAGAGATCTTTCTACAGACCATGCTGCTAGACTGCCAAAATCTTGCTGTCTGATTTTTCCCACTAAATCCTGAAGTGACTTTTGATGATGTGTGATATCAAGCAAGAAGGAACCAGCCTGCCTTGCTTCATTGATGTCAGAAGACTCTATAGTTCCAGGTTCAAGGGGACAAGACAGAAGACTAAAGCCAAACCCACCACCAAGGACCTTTGTCATCCAAAATCAGAAGTTCTCACCAAGATTTTGAAAGTTAAAAAGTAGAAAACTGCACCTACAGATAACTGAAACATAAGTATTCCTATATTCCACTTTTAGTACCTTTATTTGACTATCTGGGGTGGTAACTTAGTGCATTTTAGCTCCCAAAACCTTGGGTATACAGTTACACTAGAATTTAAACATAAAGAAGTGCCTTCTTGCATACTATAAAGTTTAAAACAATTATTATACAAAGATATAACCTGAGACACTAGTGTAATGAGTTGCAAGTTCTCATAGTAAAAAGAAAAGTTCATGATATTTATAAGTATGTTGAAGAAATGGTAAACTGTTATTTTCTGCATATGTATACCTCCCAGACAGTCTAAATTGAGTTTAGAAGAATTCATCAAGCTAGTGCCATCTGTGTCTGGGAATAATTGCATAATCTGCTTGGGAGATTTTAATCAGGACTTGGACAGATCCAGGTCCTCTCACCTATCCTCCACTATGAGCAAGGAAAATCTCACCCAACTAATCCACAACCCTACAAGGCTATCCTGCCAGGGTTCCTGTAACACACTATTGGACTGGATCTTGACAAATAGGAAGGACTGCATCACAAATGCAGGGGTTCCTCCTGACTACATAAGTGATCATTGCACTGTTTTTTGCATATGGGACTCTGCACCCCTCTCCTACCCTCCTAAAGTACTATCTTTTCCAGCTTCTCCAGTCTGAACTCTGTAGCCTTTTTGCATGATCTAAACCTGGTAGACTGGTACCCCTCTATACTACCAATGATATCAACATTGTGACTGAGTATTTCAACTATACTCTGCTCTCACTCCAGAACAAACATATTCTGGTCACCATGCATTGGGTAAAAGGGATAGCCACTAAATGTCTCAAGCACCCCATACTCCAGCTACTGAAATGCAGGGATAAACTCTGGGTTGTATGGAAGTCCTCCAAAACTCAGGTGGATTTCAATGCCTACAGGTCCTTGTGGAACATCTGTAAAAAGGAGATCTGAACAGCTAAGAGTATGTACTACAGGACCCTGCTCAGTTCTTCAGCCTCTAACCCTAGGTGCTTCTGGTCCCAGATCAAGGAAAGTCTAGGTAACAGTCAGCCGCTGATCCCAAAGGAGATGATCATAAATGGTATCAATTGTAATAATCCCCACATGATAGCTAATGCCTTCAATGACTTCTTTTCCACTTTCCGACCCCTACTCCCTCTCCATCCTCCACTCCCCTATCGCCCCAACCTATACCTGCTACTACTCCTACAGAGCTTGTGCTAACCCCTGTCACATGTCAAGTAGTCCTTAAGTTACTAAGGACTATTCCTGTCTTCGGGAGTATTGGCCCTGATGGTTTAGATCCTAGGATTCTTTGAAAATTTGCCTATTGGCTTGTTGACCCAGTGACAAGACTGTTTAACCTTTCTATCTCCACAGTGTCTGTCCCTTTGGTATGGAAAATGGGCAGGACTATACCTGTGTTTAAGAAAGGGGATGACAAAATTCTATCTGATTATCATCCCATTTCTCTCCTACCTACGCCTAGTAAGCTGCCGGAAAAAAATCATACATTGACAGGTCTCTGAATACCTTCTTAACACGAATCTTCAATCCCCTATACAACATGGTTTTAGAGCTGGACACAGCACTACTACTGCCCTTACCCTCTTTACTAGCAATGTTAAAAGCAACATGGATAAGGGGTTACTGACTGGAGCTGTGTTCATTGACCTCTCCAAAGCATTTGATATGGTTCATCATCCCCTACTACTGGACAAGTTGAAATCACTTGGAGCCTCTAATTCTACCCGATCTTGATTTGGCAGCTACCTAGATAATCATTCTCAGACTGTCTCATTCTGCAAGGTCCTCTCTTTCCTTGCCCATATCTCCTCTGGCGTACTTCAGGGCTCTATTCTTGGGTACCTACTCTTTTCACTCTACATCAATGGCATTCCAAACCATTCCCCCTCTGTAATTCCATTATGTATGCTGATGATCTGGTTCTTCGCTCTGCCTCTAAGTCAATAGCTGAACTCAACCAACAATTATCACATGCTTTTCAAACCCTCCAGTCTTAGTTTACCTCCAATTAGCAACACCTAATCCTTCACAAAACCCAAGACATGCTCTTTAGGTCCTCTCAAAAGCTTCCTTCTGAGTCTCCTAAGCTCCTAATCCATGGCTGTGATGGGTCTCCAGTCTTGAACACTACACAGTTCAAATATCTAGGTATGACTCTAGATCAGAGACTGGACTTTGCCTCTCATATTAAGGAGGTTTGCCATACAGTTAACGCCAAGATTGGAGCAGCCTACAGAGTGCATCACTCACTTACCCCAGCTGCCAGGATCTCTGTGGCGAGAAGTGTGTTGATACCACAACTACTGTATGCTTTTCCAATACTCTCCCCCATGCCAGCACAGGGGTCCTTCGTAAATGGGATGTTATGTATAATAATATCTGCAGATTCACCTTATCGGCTCCTAGCCTTACACATCATTGCCAGCTTTATTCTGCCTTAAATTGGTTGTCTCTGAGTGCCCTGTGGTCCTATGTACTTGGATGCTTTGTGGACTCTGTAAACAGAACACCTCACCCCTCTACCCTGGCTGATATGCTGACCCCCTGTCTCCCACACTCAAGCTCTCAGTCCTCGTCCTTCTCCACATTGCTGTCAGTACAGTCATGCTCAAGTAAAATGGGTGAGCAGGCTTTTTCGTATTTTCACCCAGATTCTGGAATTCACTCCCCCTACAAGTGAAGTCCTCTACAACCCACCTTATGTTTAAGAATGCACTTCTTTCCCACCTAAATGTACCAGATGTCTGCATCTGCACTTAATGCACTTGAGACTTCCCTACCTTGACCCCCTCCCCACCTCTGAGGTTATTGCTATTGTGTTTGTTGGATACCAGTCTCCTGTTTCCACTTCATTGGACACAGGACCTCGTACTCTGGTTACTATGCTACTTACGTATGTTCTGATCTAATGTTTATTCTAGCTTATGGTACTACAATGTTAATTGTACTCAGTTACTGACAATGTGGCATGTTATGTTTGTCTCCCATTTGTACCTTCTACTTATCCTTGCTATTGTCATGAGTTGTACACTCAGTTGCCCTACTGTATTATTGTAAATTGTACTCTCCCGGGTTATGCCTGAAAATAGGCAGTTTTTTGCCTAGTGCACCTACCTGGTCATCAAAAGCAAACAAATAAATTTATTATGCTGAATATGGTGTATTCATTTGCATTGCTTATGTGTTGAAATTTGTTTGCTTATTTGTTTTATTTGATTTACTTGATTTTCTAAAATCTGTTGCTTTGTTTACATTACAGTTTATGTTTACATTATTGTTATTATGCTTGATATTTATACTAATTATGAATATTTAGGATGTGTACATATGTGCATAAAATATATATTTATCTCTTATATAATCCAATGTGTGGCAACAGTGTTTTTCACCATCATTTTTGAATTTGGAGAACATAGGGAAATATCATATGTGAATTTTTATTATTTTTGGTAATTAATGAAAATATTTTTTGGGTAAGGCCCGAGGTGAATCTAAGTGCATCATTATAACAAGCATTTATCAATGCCAAATGTTGGCTTGCTGATATTAGCATTGGACATGCAGGAGTTAGACAGATGCAGGATAGGAGTGGCAGCAAAGTATTGAACTCACACCAACCCCACCTCCACCCTGCAGAGATGGCCAGACATTGGGGTGTGCCTTTGGGTTGTCGCCCATAACGCTCATGACATTTCTCCTCATCCTATCCTGCAGACTCTGACAAGTGTTGAGGTGTGCCTTGGGGTGTTTGGCTTTACAGTCACCCCATTTCGTAAGGACATACACTGAAATGGGTGTAGTATAGGAGAATGGGGTGAACTATGGGTCCAAAGAGTTCAAGGCACACCTCGATGCCTGTCACTGGCTTCAGGGTGGGGGTGGGGGTGGAATGGAGTAAGCATTACAGCTGGCAATCCAAAAGAACACTCCTGACACCTGTCAGTCTCTACAGGGTGGGATGTTATGGTTAGAAACCCTAATGCCCAGGGCGTTTGTTGGTATTTGCATTAAATATTTTCACCATGGCCTTTTTGTGACCCCCCCCCCCACCTCATGAAAGCATTTGGGATCTCTGCTCATGAAAAGTGGCACTGTGATTTTGTTCATCTGTCCTGAACATTGATTTCCCACAGTGACCGAGCTATTCTGCACCAAATGTGTGAAAACACAGTTTGGGCAGGCTGTGAAAAATGACAGCTGTACCATTCATAGAGAGGTGTGAAGACATGGCAATGCTGAAAATATTAAAAATGCTCGAAGTTAGGAACGTACATGGAAACTGCAATGGACACTCATAACACTGTCATTTAGTGGAATTATTTCACCAAATTGTCAACATAGGCATTTTGTGACCTCAACGCATGAACAGTGTCACTACAATTTTTTTAATCTGTCCCAAACATTGATTTCCCTCAGCAACTGTGCCATTGTGTGCCAGATGTGCAATAACACATTTCAGGCAGGATGTGAAAAATGACAGCTATACTGTTCATAAGGAGGTGTGCAAAACTGACAATGCTAAAAAATCTTGAGTGAAAATATTACAAATTCTCGAAGTTATGAGTGTGCATGGAAACTGCGAAATGCACACTGGTAACATAGTCATTTTATGGACTTTTGTTACCAAATTTTCAACGTAAGCATTTTGTGACCTCTGCTTATGAACAGTGTCTCTGATTTTCGTAATCTATCCCAAACACTGATTTCCCACAGTGACCGCAATAACACATTTTGGCTAGGATGTGAAAAATGACTGCTGTACAGTTCATAAGGAGGTGTGAAAAAATGCCAATGTTGAAGATCTGGAGTAAAAATATTACAAATTTGCAAAGTTACGAATGTGCGTGGAAACTGTGCAATGCATGCTCATAATACAGTCATTTTTTGCAATTTTTTCACCAAATTTGCAACATAGGCTTTTTGGGAGTCCACTTCATGAACAGTGATAATGTCATTTCATTAACCAGTCCTGAAAGGTGATTCAATGCAGTGACCACAAAATCACCTTTTGGGACCAAAAACCAAATGACAGTCACCAAATTCATTTGATGGGGTCCCAATAACCCCATGTTGAAAATTTGGTGACAAAATTCACAAAAATGATTGAGATATCCACAAATGTTGAACCCCCCCCCCAATTTATACCATTATACAGCTTACTGGCATTTCTTCAGTTCGCGGTCGGCTTTGAAGAGTGCAGACATGTTTCCACTCCACCAAAGATCGTCGTGCCATGCTCCAGAGGTAAGTATGAGGTGATGGGGTGGGAGGAGGTGGGGTGCACAGAGGTTGGGTGTGGGTTGGGGGAGGGGTCACCGCAGACAGTGAGGGAACATTTTCTTGTTTACAGGTTTTTTAAAAATAAACAATGAGGGAAGGTTTTCTTTTTTTACAGGTAGCTTGGCATGCTGTGGTGGACTCCCAGCATGCCACCTGGATGGTTCTTGGGGGTGCTGTAGCCCACAGGGATTGGACACACTGTCAGCACATACAGTATTTTGGGGGTGCATGAGCCGAGGGGGATTGGGCAGCCCCTCGGCACACATCAAATGGAGCGGACATTATGCTGATGGCGAATGAGCTCTCCCGTCAGCAAATGAACTTTGGAGGGGACTTGCCGACAGAGGGATTAGGCACCCCCGTTGGCTTTCATGGGGACTGTGAGGGGCAGATGGCGACAGCTGCCATCAGGTTTATTGAAATGGGACACCAGAAAAGGAAAGCTGTGATTTGTTGCTGGAATCAGGGACTGCTCCAGCACCAAAAACAGCTGATTGTTAAATGACAGGACACTCCCTGATTACAGCGGCGAGTTTCTTTCAAGTTGGTGGCACTCTACAATACTGCTGTCATTGACAGCATGCTCCTCTATTGGTGCCACAGAGACCAGCCCCAAAATGAACTGGTGGCATTGGCTACAACACTGTCACCCCTCCACTACTCGCTACTCCAGCAAGTTGCTACAATATGTTTCTTGTGCATGCGTGCAAGCAAACATAAAAATTAACATGTAGCTATGATGTCATGAGCAATTTAAAAAGACAGAACCACATTTATCTACATCAGTGAAACATTTCAATGTAAATAATATTTATATTGACTTGACTCTAAAATTTATCGAAATGGGCACTTTTTAACTTTTGGCTTAGCACACCTGCAATAAGGTTTTAGTACCGTTTGAATTGTTGTGTTTTTTTTATATATATTTTTTATCCATTGCACCCCATCCTAGTGTGGCTCCTTTCAAGTATGTATTATAGTAGATTGTATCAAACTAAATTTGGGTTATAAATTATCAGCCTGATGTTCTGGCAACTGGTGAACCATGGTTACATGCCCCAATAACCAACGGTCAAATTAAAATCTATGGGTATACAGTTCATATAAAGGACAGATTGACAGGAAGGGTGGGTGGTGTTTTATTTTATGTTAGGAATAATTACACTGTACATGAGATTGATATTGTAACTAGTTCCTCTAGGCAATGTGAACTGTTGTCTATCCATATTGCCATTGGCATGGTTAAGAAATTAACAATATGTTGTGTTTATATACCCCCAAACGTAAGTACAGATGGCTTACACGCGTTCTCTGAGTTGTTAGCCCTTAACACTTTAGGAGAAACCATTGTGTTGGGAGATTTTAATTCATACTGGTCTGGGAATGGACTACCCGGGCTGATTGATGTTCTGTCACTCACTGGTCTTCAGTAATTAATTAACATCCCCACAAGGTTGAATTTAAAAACAAATACGCACACTGTGCTTGATTGGCTTCTTACAAACAAAGTAAACCATATTTAAGGTGTGGTCTAATCTCAGACTCACTTAGTGATCATCTTCCATATTTTGCTTTGGAAACACTCAAATAGACACACAGTTAAATCCATGGTTTCTGAGTTTAGAAACTTTTCAAGTTTTGATGTTTTTGGATTTAGAGATAGCCTACGGAATACAGATTGGTCTTTTCTTGAAATAATACCTGATGTCAACTGTGCATTGCATTATTTTATAACAGAGTTTACTAGGGTACTGGACTTGCACACTTCTTTTATAAGAAGACGTGTTATAGGTAAAGAATCCACATGGTTAACATCATCTTTATTTAAACTAATGAAGGAATGGGACAAACTGTGGAAACTTCATAGGAAAAATCAAACAGTTTTAAATTTACAGAATTATAGGTGCTCAAGGAATAGATATAAGGTTGAGATCAAAAAAGCAAAGGTTCAATATCTGAGGCAACAGCAGATAGCAGGATTGACAAATAGTGCTAAATTTTGGAAACCCATTAATAACATGATAGATCCTCGGTATGAATCAAAGTTTCACATTAATAAGGGCAGTGAAAAGTTAACAAATCCTTTGATAGTGGTAAATGAATTTAATACACTATTTACAGACCTGGATCATTATAGAGCACAAAATAAACTTGGTTTAGTTGGCGATAATGCAGGGGGCTGTATGGACAATCCAAAATTTTACATCAAGGCAGTTACACACTCAGAGGTGTATAAACTCTTGAAACAACTTAAGACAGACAAATCCTGCAGTTTTGATGGTCTGTCTCCTAAATTGTTACACTTAATTTCCGCAGAGCTAGCATATCCTGTCAGTTTGGTCTTTAACCTGTCCTTCTGTTTGGGAGAAGTACCTGACTTGTGGAAATATTCATATGTAATACCAATCCATAAGGCAGGTTCAACTAGTGAATTTACAAATTACAGACCAATCTCTATTCTGTTGGCTTTATCTAAATTGCAGGAAAAGATTGTTTGGGGGCAATTAACTGACTATATAGAAACATGTGGTCTATTATCACAATGTCATCATGGTTTCAGGATGGGGAGGGGTGTTGAGAGTGCCTTGGTCAAGTTCACGAGAATGGTCCATGAAGGTATGGAGAGGGGGTGTCTGACTGGGGCCGTGTTCGTGGACTTGACCAAGGCATTCAATTTGGTGGACCATTCCCTCCTTGTTGAGAGACTCAAGTATATTGGGGTGGGGACACCAGCATTGCTTTGGGTATCAAATTATCTTTCAAACAGGTTTCAGATGGTAAAGACTGGAAGTAGTTTATCTGATAAGGCTTTGGTCAAGTGTGGAGTCCCACAGAGCTCCATACTGGGACCAATTTTATTTTCTATTTTCTTTGATTCTGTTATTTCTTCTGTTAAGGATGCACATGTGGTTATGTATGCAGAAGACGCTGTTGTCTTTTGCCATGGGGCAGTACTATCAGAGCTTAATACAACTCTGACAAAGGAGCTTAAAGCTATGCAAAATTGGTTGATAAATAATAAATTAGTATTAAATAAGCAAAAAACAAAAATTATGGTATTTGGTACTCCTGTCAAGTTAAAAACTGTTGGTTCTAGTTTATAAGTTGAGTCGTTAGATGTGGTTTTGTATGAAAATTTAAATAGCTTTAAGTGTTTGGGGGTAGTCTTAAACCCCACATTAACATACGAGTCACACATGCTTGCTATTACATTTAAAATTCATTCCAAAATTGCTTTATTATACAGGTTGCACAGCTTCTTGACAGATGAGGCATGTTTGGCAATTGCTAATCAACGTTTGTTGCCCATTTTTGAACTATGCTTCCATAGTGGTGGACAATGCTCCTTACACTACTATAGGTGGAAATCGGTTCTGTTGCACAAAATTGGAAGATTAGCTTTATTAACAACTAATAATGTGTATCATTGCACTACATTGGAAAACCTTGAATGGCTATCGGTTGAATATTACCATAAGTTTATTATGTCTAAATGTATTTATAAAACACAACAGGGGTACCTTTAAAACTAAAAAAATAACTTGAGATTTCTAGTTCTAAATTACATACTAGATTATGTTAAGAATCCCATTTATGCATACTTTAAGAGGACAGTAATCATTTGCATACTACACACCAACAATATAGAAAATATTGCGGTAAATATTAGAGGGCATGGGTAATTACGGGTTGTTTACAGCAGCTTTGAAAACACACTTTATGAATTTGTCTAAGTGTAACTGTTTTCTAGATTGATACTTACTGAATGCATACATTAGCTATGGAGCCACAGTCCTTGTGACACAGATCTGTATAACAGCTTAAACTGTATTAGGGCTTTTAAACCTACAATAAATTGTGATTTTACTTAGATGTGGAATTTGTATTCCTGTTAATATGTTTTGTATTAAGTATAACCATGCCTGACGTAGTCTTTGTATGTATGTGACTGACCACGACTCGTACCTGTAAAAGGGATTGTTTCCCAGTGTGCTTACCTGTATACAAATAAAAATCAAACTCAATCAAAATCAATTTTGTATAGTTGGAGACTGACATCTTCTGTTACTACAAATCCCAGAAGCCCCTGCAGATGACATCAGAGCAGTAGCCATCAGTGAGGAGATTCAATAACCTGATAGATTAAAAAATGCTTTCAGCCTTTTTATGGGACAACCACCCCCCCGTTTATCTAAAAAGATACTGAGGTTGCCTGTCAAATATGGAGGGTTTGCTTTACCCTGGTGGCAGGGTTACTTCTAGGCCTTTAAACATAGACAGGCTGCTGTACAGTGCTAGCCTATAAACAGTTACAATATACCATTGTGGGCAAAAATGGAAAATGAGATAGTTGCTCTGCCAAAATTGCCAGATTTGTTATTCCTGCATATACCCAGCAAGTTAAGTACCCCCCGCCCTGAGGCTGCAGATAGGGATGTGTGAAATTGGAAAATTTTGCCTAGCAAAATATTTCAAGTAATTAGTACATTCCATGAAATTTTGCAGTTGGATGAGAAATTTCACCCCCAAGCCAGTGAAATTTTGCTTGTGGGCAAACTTTCACACCCGCGGGTGACATTTCGCAACCCGCTGCAAAATTTTGCCACCTGTGGGAGTAATTTCACCTCCTGCAGTGAAATGTTGTGGCCACTACTCACTGGCCAAAATTCTCCCTGGTGTCCAGTGGTTCCCCCCGGCCATCACTGGCCATAATAATATTAAATAAGAACCCCCCCAAAGTTACCCTGCACCCTCCGATTTGTTTTATTTAAAAATACCTCCACTTCCTGGTCTCAGTGGTCCCCCAGCTGTCACTGGCTGTTATAATATTAAACAAGTACCCCATATTTACCTTGCTGCTCTGTCTGTTTTATTAAAAATCACCTTCCACACTCTAATCACTAGTGGACCCCACCCCCATTGATGGGGTGGGGTCCACTAGACACCAGGAGTGAAGAGTGATTTTTAATTATAAACAGACAGGGTAACTTGTGGGGCTTATTTAATATTATGATGGCCTTTGGATGGATGGGGAATGACCACAAGACACCAGGAGGAGGGTATTTTTTTATAAAAAATTGCAGGTGCAGGGTATCTGTGTTTGGGGGGGTTGGGAGGTTCAATTGGACTTGTGGTGGCCACTGGCGATGGGTGAAATTAAGAAATGTTGCCACAATCTTGCATAACATTTCACCAGGTGAAACTGCCAATTTCGTGGCAATTTCACAGGCAAAATTTAATTTCACTGCATCTTTAGCTGCAGAGTATGGTCTTAGTTTGCAAAAAATATACTTTCCTCAAAAAGTTTGATTATATGCTTTTGCAATTTATGTCTTCATGGAATTGTTCATCATTTTCCTTTAATAGTAAACAACTGAAGGATATTGGCTAGGCTAGGGATTTGCTAAATACTCAACTGTGGTTGCTATCGTTTGTAGAACTAAAGCAAAACTTTCATTTACATAAGTTTAATTTTTTGGTTTTACCTACAAATTAGGGACCTAATTCTAAAACATTCTTAGGAACAGACTTTTCTCTTTAAACTTCTACTGAATGGGTCACTTTCTTCAAAGTAGCTTATCTTCCTAAAATAGCCAGTCTTATTTATAAGCTATTAAGTGAGGTCAACATAAACTTAATGGATTCAGCTAGGTCTAAATGGGATCTGCATCTTAATATTTCTATTTCGAGAGAGGCATGATCTAAAACACGGGAGACTGCGGTTAGATGTTGTAGAGAAATACAAGGGAGTCCTATACAATTTAAGAATTTACATTACTTCTACTCTCCTCACCAGTTTAAAAAAAAATAGGGCTGACTCAGCAGGACAGGTGTTGGAGATGTGGAGAACCAAAAACAGAACTAGGTCATTTACTGTGGCACTGTAAAGAGATTTTAAGTACAGTGCATGGAAAATAATTCATTCATTTTGTCAATCAGTTCTCATGGCCTCATTTCTGTTTATATCTCAAGTCTTCATTTTAGGAGATACCACTGCAATCTTTGACATCCAAATGTTTAAAAAACATATGGATACTTTCAATGGCTCTTGTCTTCAAAAGACTCATTTTACAAAATTGAAAGGAGACTAAATCCTCAACAGTAAAGCAATGGATGAAGTCTTTAGGTTTATTAGCAAATAATGAAATAATTAGTTATTCATTGTTAGAAAAGTTAGAACTATTCAGTTTTAAATGGGGCTCCTTTATTGAATATTGTCTCTAGAAAGATATTTTTAGAAATACTCTCTGTTTACTTTTCTACAGTCTCAGAATGCATAAATATATTACATCTATACTGGGTTGATGTTGTCATCCTAAAGTCAATAAGTTCATCACTGGGAGAAAGACAGGGCCAGGTCAGAGTCCCACCCTAAGTCCCTCCATAAGGTTTCTACTTCCTCTGCCTCCGGCGGGAGGTCGGGGTCGGTCCCAACCACTGCCTCTGGGACTGTTTCCAAGAAGATGTCCTCCTCCTCCCATGACAAGAGCAAGGAGACTTCTTCTTCTGGGTGTTCATCCACCCAACTCGCTTGGCTCACTGACCCCAAAAGCCTTTTCACGGGTTGGCCCAAGACAGTGAGGCATCTTCCTCAAGCAGGTCTTTGGAAGAAGGCTGTAAGTCCAGTGGTTTGTCCGATAGACACAAGCATATGGATGACTCCACCAGACATCAGGAGGTAGTCAGGCATCAAATGCCTCCAGCACTGCATCAAAGGGAAAACCTTCTGCAGATGACAGATGACTCGTAAGCCAGTCTAGCTGACTCCTGGGCCATGACCAGGTGCTGCTGGCTGATAAGAGGCCATTGGTCCCTAAAGATCAGGCATTTACTCCTACTCCTGGGTATCTGTCGCCCACTGATTCACGTCCAAAGTTGGACACCAGGTCGGATGACAGGTCTGCCCCGATACTGAACCAGACCTGCAGCCCAATACTTTGGTTGAGGAGTCCCCTGACAAGACGCTCATCCCAGAAGGTCCCTCTAGCCAACATCGGTGCATTGTTCAACTCTTGGTGGAACACTGTTAAAGGGAATCTACTCTACAGACCTCCAGAGCATTCACCAAAGGAACCCTCTGCAGTGCCTCCTCTGCCCTCCAGCAGTTGGGCACCTGACAAAGGCTCTCATCTGACACCTGGTTCTGTAGGTAGAAGAAGACACCTGTTGTCAGTGCCTTCTTCCAGCAGTCATCCACTGTTGTCCTCAGGTGATGACACAGGGGACTCATCCTCAGACTATTGTTCCAGGGAAGATCTTCCGATCCCCTTCCCTGGGCCAAGAGACTCCTATGTGCCCCCCGGATGGCTCCTCATTCCTTGACATCATGTGGCACATACAGGCCCTCTATCAGTGGGATATGGAGGAGCTTGACCCAGAAAATTTCTGGGATCCAATGACCCTAAACCCTTGGTCATCCCACCTCTGGTAGATCCATTTCAAGATGTTACCAGGCTCACCTGGCAGCACCCCACTATAACATCTGCAGTACAAAGGAAGGCAGACAGACTACTGTATAGCAGGTTATATTCGCGTTCTGTTTATTTTCACTGTTTTCACTATTGAGAAAAATCTACGAAAATAAACGGATAGCGAAAATTATCAGGAAGGCCAGGAAGAACATTAGTCCTTTGCTGGAACAAATGAGTTAGGAGGCTTTGCAGCCATTTGTTCTAGTATCTCATTTGGTATATTGAGAGACACCAGATCAGCAAGCACTATGCTTCCTCAACACTGTAACATCTTCCCATTCACTCGATCGAACACCAGAACAAACACAAAACTGAAACGGATGCAGGTTTCCACACATCACACTGTGGGCAAACAGAGAGCATCAACAGATACAGGTCAATAAGACACTGAGCACTGAGGTGCTGCAGGAAATGACTGCCAGCAGGAAATGGGCCAAGGTACAGTACAAGACACCAAGAGAACTGGTTCTTTTGCTTTTGTTAAATGACAGGTGCCAAAGAACAGGAGAGAAAACAGCCTGGGGGGAACCAGTGCCTCAAATTTCACATAATTCTGACTCCCAAAAGCTCCATGAGGTACAGCATCATAAACAGTATTTATAGGTAAGACCAGTCCACTAATTCTAGTGGATGCAAATATGTGCAGCAGGTTGAATTGCGCTTAATATATCAGATGCAAATTTAACCTGCTACAATATATAGGACACCCAAGCAAGAACCATTCTTGGGAGAGAATCCTAAAGCAGACTCCTGGTGCTTACAGCAGCTCATGGGAGAGCTCATTAGCCTAAGCACATGAGCGTCCAGCCTCTGGACCCTGAGTCCAAAAAGCTGGACCACATGGGGAGGAAAGTCTACATGTCAGTCACTGGTGCTATTCGCTACCTTAATTTCTTAGCCCATATGGTGACTTACCAGAAATCCCTCTGGGAAAAGACCATGGACCTGGTAAAGGCTCAGACAGATTCTGACAGTAAAAATGAGCTCATTGCCTATATTCAGTTGGGCATGGATGTAGATAACCACATGCTCAGGTGCTCTTATGATTTTGCAGACATGGCAGCCAGGGCTGTAGCTTCGGGTATTTTCTTGAGGAGGCATGCCTGTCTCAGGGTATTGGGTTTCCACAAGGACTTGCAGGATGCCATCCTGGATGCCCCTTTCCAGGGTTCTGTCCTCTTTGGACAAGAGATGGAGAGGTTCATCCTTGGGCTTCAAGATTCTGGCAAGGCGGTGGCTGATGTTCACAGAATGTACAAAAGAGAGCCTCCCATCATTGTCCTTTTCATTGATGCCAAGGACAACAAGGGAAAAGACAACCGCAGACCAAAGGAGCTTTAAAGAGATGCAGCCACCCTGTCCCTTCAGGTGCCAAGGGCCCCAAACATCCCCAAGGTGCCCCAAACCCCCCTGCCAAATTCCTTAATACAGCATGACTCCCTGCTGTCCCTCCCCCACCCTCAGACACCATTGGGGGAGATGGTAGGAGGGAGATTCTCCCTCTATCTGTCTGGGTGCTCCAGTATCACCTCAGACAAATGGGTCCTTCAGACAATGGAGAGGGGTTACTCCCTAAAGTTTTTGAGTTGCCCTCTGGACAACCCCACCATCCCCTCCCATTGCTTGCCCCACCACGACCTTCTAAGAGCAGAGATACAGGCCCTTCTGCAGGAGAAGGCCATCCAGGTGGTTCCACCTGCCCAGCAGGGCAAAGGCTTTTACTCACATTTCTTTCTGGTTCTCAAGAAAATGGGAGACCTCTGCCCTATTCTGGATCTCAGTCAACTGAATGAATATATTCACTATAGGAGGGTCAGAATGGTGACTTTAGCAAACCTGTTGCCCATGATCCATCGAAGAGACTGCAGGATGCATGCAAGCACATCAGGATCCTGCCCTCAGACAGGAAGTTCCTGCGCTTCCTTTTTCAAGTTCAGCACTATCAGTTCAGGGTACTCTCATTCAGCCTCTCATCAGTGCCAAGAGTCTTCACCAAGTGCCTGCCGATGGTAGCAGAGGCCCTGAGATGAAGGGGTCACTTTGTTTACCCTTACCTGGAAGACTGGCTTATTTTGGACAGTCAGAAGACCAGCTGAATAGTGCCTTGCAAGAGACAATTTGATGTTCCAGTTGCTGGGCATCACTCTGAGCTGGTCCAAGTCACACCCTTGGTCCTCCCAAAGGCTTCAGTACATTAGGGTGGTCCTAGACACCATTCCAGGCAAGGCTTTTCTGCCATCAGACCAGGCAGAGTGGCTCAGAGAAGTCACTCAAAGGTTGCAGTCCTCAGACCAAGTCACATCGAGGGTGATCCTACAACTCCTAGGGCATATGGCAGCCACCATAGCCATGGTCTCTTTGGCACCGCTGAACATGAGGATATTACAGTGGAACCTCAGAGTTCAGTGGGACTATGGCACAGATGAGCTGGATCAGCCTATTCAGATCTCAGAGGTGGTCTGTCGATCCTTGGTATGGTGGTTAAATCGGGTCAACTCCAAGGTAGATGTTCCCTTTCAGTGGCCAAACCCAAAGCAAATCATCACTATGGATGCCTTGAGCCTAGGCTGGGGAGCCCATCTGGATGTGCATTGAACAAAAGGTTCTTGGAACAAAGTAGAGCAGTCTCTGCACATCAATATTTTGGAAATGAGGGCTGTACTATATGCCCTTCAGGCCTTCCAATGTCAACTCTACCTGGGCCGACTCCTAATTCAGTCAGGAAATAACCCAGTAGTGTTTCATCTAAACAAGCAAGGGGGCACACACTCATATCCCCTATGCAAAGAGGCCATGAGAGTGTGGTCCTGGGCAGTAGAACACATTCTGGACATCACAGTGATTCATGTCCCAGGCATCCAGAATGCTGTCACCTACAGTTTAAGTCACTCTCAATCTCTAAATCATTAGTGGGAATTGCACCAAGAGGTGGCAGAAGATCTCTTTGAAAGATGGGGTCGACCAGAGCTGGACCTCTTTGCATCCCCGTACAATGTTTCTGCTCACTAGATCCAGGGCCTGGTGTTTTCTGGTGAGATGTATTGTCCCACTCCTGGACAGGGAGGTTTCTATATGCCTTTGCTCTCTTTCCTCTCCTTCAGAGAGTCCTGCTCAAGCTGCAGGGAGAGGAAGCCAGAACAATTCTGGTTGCCCCTGTCTTGCCTCATCTGGCCATGGAATCTCCCGTTCAGTTGCCCCTCTCCTCACACTTGCTCTCCCAGGAACAAGGGATGTTACTCCACCTAGCTCTACAGTTCCTTCATCTGCATGCCTGGCTCCTGCAGTCCTAGCTGAGGAAAGATTGGGAGTGTTACGTAGAGTGGCAGAGGTCCTAGTAACAGTGAGAAAACCCTCCACCAGGGCTATCTATGCCATGAAGTGGAAGCACTTTTGTTTATGGGCGGCACCCAGTTCCATGGACCTATTGGGTTGTGCAGTTCCATCTATGATGGAATACCTTCTCCATCTTTTGGACTTGGGTTTCAGCTACTCGTCCATTAAGGTGTATCTCTGTGCGCTGTCAGCCTACCATGCACCGATAAATGGGAGGACTCTAGCACAGCTAGACATGTGCAAGACCTTCTTGAGGGGAATCTTTCACATCAGCTCCCCACGGAGGAATCCTGTCCTTCCATGGGATCTTCTTTTTGTTTTAGAGAAGCTCACCCTGCCTTGTTTTGAGCCAGCCATGACTTGTGAGCTTCACTTTCTCTATTGGAAAGCATTATTTTTAGTTGCTATTACTTCTGCTCAGAGAGTTTCTGAGTTACAGGTTCTGATGTGTAAAGAGCCTTACCTCTTTTTCCACAGGGACAGGGTGGCACTGCATACAAGCCCTAAGTTTCTTTCGAGGGCGGTGTCCGAATTTATCTTGAATCAGGACATCCAGCTTCCAGTTTATTTTCCAGAGTAGTCCAATAAAGGGGAAGCTCTGTTGCATACTCTGCATGTACATAGAATCCTCAGGTACTACTTTGACTGAACTAGTTCTGTTAGAAAGACTGACCAGTTGTTCATTTCCTTTGCCTATAGGAAGACAGGAGCTCCTGTCACTAACTGAACAGTGACCAGATGGTTAGTACATTGCATTACCTTTTGGTATCAGCACCCTAACAAGCCCTTACCAGGATCAGTTAAGGGTCACTCTACCAGAGGTGTGGCAACTTCCTTTTCCTCTCTAGAAATGTGTGTTCAGCAGAGCTTTGTGCTGCTGCTACTTGGAGCTCAATCCATACATTTGTCAGGTACTACAGTCTGGACATTGCCTCTAGGAGGAGAGCAGGCTTTGGACTAGCAGTCCTTCAGGGACTCCTCTCCTAAGATTCACCTTATCAGTTATGTCCACCTCCCTTCTGACCTGGGTCTCTCTTTGGGTACTGCTTGGAACTCAGTCCTATTGATATTACCTGCTGCAAGAGCTCCCTCTCGAAGTAAGATACTGTAGTACAGTTACATAAGAACTTACCATAAAAGTAGATCTTCGAGAGGAGCTCTGGCAGCAGGTGGCTTTCCCATCCTCCAACCTCCAGGAACAAATTTATTTTTCCTTTCTCTTTGGGTATGGGAGACCCTCCTCAGTTCTCCATTTTGTTTGTCAGATGGGTCTCCAGCGGGATAACTGAGATGGCACTAGGGGGGACTGCCTCCTTTATAATAAGGCTGACATCAGGCAGAGCAGATGTCAGGGGTGGTCCCCCAACACAGACTGCTAGCTAGAAGATTTTTCTGTGGGGTCCTTATGCCTGGCGGCCTTAGTCCTATTGGTATTACCTACTGCAAGAGCTCCTCTCGAAGATCTACTGTTACGTAAGTTCTTACATAACTTACTTTATAGTACATTTATGGATTGGTTCATGTATTACTTTGGAAATATTCAATACAATTTTGATTAAAAAAGAAATAGCCTGCAGTGCATATTAAAGTTCATATAAATTCTGATCTTTTGTTTGCTGGTCCCACTCTCTTCCACGGGCTATTTTTAGTCGCAGAAGACAGTACTTAGCCTCTGGAGAAAAGCAGTCCTGGAAAACATCTGATCAGAGGTTATAAAAGCTGTGACTGCTGCCTACTGCTCTGATATCAACTGCAGGGGATTATGGGATTTGTAGTTTATTGTATATTGAAAATAATCAGAATAAACTTTGAGCACAAATTGCTCATTTGCAAATGTTCCACATCATATAAGCACAATACAGTAGATGAATACAGCATACAGATTCATGACAGAATTCTGATTAGTCAGCTCAAGAGGAGCCTCATAACAAGACTTCTAGTGGTTATATAAGGTAGACATAAATAGGTGTGGTACACTATACAAATAAATAACCTCACTCATATGAGGGAAGATCAGGTAATAACATAGTAGAGAGTCTGATTGGGAATGCTGTCACCACCGCAGTTTAGGTTGGGTCAAAGCAGTGGCAAGCTGAGTTCTGGGTAGTATTAGCCCTGAGGGACCATTTGAATTGTGAGATCTTAGGTAGACTGGTTATGCTGGCAGGGAGCTAGTTTAGCCACATAGCTGCTTGGTTAGTAAAGGAGTGCTGACCCTGGCTCATACTTCACGGTGGGATTTCAAGGGCCTGCCGGGTCATGCTCAGTGTTGTGTAGGTGTTGTGGATGGGCATAAATAGGGAGCTAATGGTGGGTGGTGTAAGGACTAGGAGTGCTTTCTTGGCCAGTAGGACAGTTTGATAGTATAGCCTGGAAGGGAAGGGGGAGCCAGTTTGTAGGAGCATATAGATCACAGGTGTGGGTGTATTTATATGAGCCAGTTACAAAGTGGCAAGCTTTATTGCACAGCAACCTGACTCACAGAAACATAAAAATTGTTAGCAGATAAGGACCGCTAGGCCAATCCAGTCTGCCCATAAGCCATACAATTGTTTTCGGCCTCTGACCCTACTTGGTCAATGATTTTCCACCCCTTCTTCCCACCTCTAAGGTTCCCTTATACCTGTCCCAGGTATGTTTAAATACCTCTACTGTGCTTGCTCCTCCCACCTCCTGTGGCAGGCTATGCCATGCTTCCACCACCCTCTCTGTCAATAAAAACTTCCTCACTTTTCCTCCTAACTTGCCACCTTCCAATTTCATATAATGCCTCCTCGTTCTTGTACTCCTCCTTTATTGGAAGATGTCTCCCCCTGCACCTTGTTTATGCCCTTAAGGTACTTGAATGCTTCTATCATGTCTTCCCTGATCCTTCCTCTCCTCTAGTGAGTAAATATTGAGGTCCTTTAATCTCTCCTTATATGTTTTCTGGTGCTAGCCCTGTACCATCTTTGTCACCCTTCTCTGGACTGCCTCCATCCTGTCAATGTCCTTACAAAGGTGCAGCCTCCAGAACTGCACACAGTATTCTAGGTGAGGTCTCACCAGTGTTTTATACAATTGTATCACTATCTCCCTCCTTCTGCTAGTGATACCTCTGCCTATGCACCCCAGCATCCCACTGGCCCTCCCTGCAGCCTTTGTACTCTGCTTTGACACCTTTAGGTCCTCTGAAATGATAACCCCCAGATCCCTTTCTTCCTTGGTGATCATCAACAACTTGCATCCCATCCTGTAGCTCTCCCCAGGGTTCCTTCAGCCCATGTGCATTATTTTGCACTTCTTTGAGTTGAACCCTAGTTGCCACACCTCAGACCATTTTTCAAGCTTTTCCAGATCCCATCTCATTTTCTCCACTCCATCTGGAGTATGCACCCTGTTGCAGATCTTGGTGTCATCTGAAAACAGGCAAACGTTTCCCTTCAGCCCTTCCTCAATGTCACTGTTGAAGACATTAAACAAGACTAGCCCATGGACTGATCCCTGAGGTACCCCACTGGTCACCTCCCTCTCCCTGGATTGGATCCCATTCACCACCACCCTCTGCCTCCTGTCCATTAGCCAGTTCCTAACCCAGTTTGCCACCTTGTGCCCTTTGCCCAGACTACCCATCTTGTTAACCAGCCATTTATGATGGGCAGTGTCAAAGGCCTTGCAGAAATCGAGGTAGGCGACATCCACCACCCCCCTCTTATTCACCTCCTTCACAACCCAATCAAAAATTAGATTCGTTTGACATGACCCACCTGCAGTGAATCCATGCTGCCTCAGATCTTGGGCCCCACTGGATTCCAAGTATCCCACTATTTTTTCTTTAAGCAGTAACTCCATGATTTTACCCACTACTGAGGTGAGGCTGACTGGCCTGTAGTTCTCTGCCTCCTCCTTACTGCTGCTTTTGTGATGAGGGATGACGTGTGCCCTCCTCCAGTCCTCTGGAACCACTCCTGTGTTGAGTGACTCAGTGAACATGGCTGTGAGAGTTGCTGCTAGCTCCCACTGCAACTCCCTCAGTATCCTCAGGTGTATGCCATCTGGCCCCATTGCCTTGTCCACCTTCAGTTTTGTGAGCTCCTCCAGGAGTCTCTCCACTGTGTATGGACTTATGTTTACCTTTCCCCCCTTCATATCTGTTACCCATCTGTTGTCCCTGACTCTACCCCTTCTCAGTGAATTCTGAGCAGAAGTATTTGTTCAGTATTTCCACCTTTTCCAGGTCTCCCACCTTACACTCCCCTTTATCCCCCTGAGCCTTACAACCCCTCCCTTGCCCTCCTTCTTTCACAGATGTACCTATAGAAATGTCTTGTCCCATTTCTTCACCATCTGCGCTAATCATTCCTCAGTCCATGACTTTGTACTCCGAACAGCCTTCCCCGCTTCCCTTAGATTATTTCGGTACACCTCCCTGCCTTCCTCCCTTTGAGTTGCCTTATATTTCCTGAAACCTGTCCTGTACACAAGACTGTGTCAGTGGCTGACCAATAGTTTGGGAGGCCATTGTCTGTGAAAGAGAGCACAGAGCTAGGTACTGCCAGGCATTTAGCTTCATCAGTTAGATTTAGCCTTTATCTGAAGAGTGCTCCCAGCTCCCTGTTTCCTGTCCGTACAATGTTGTCCACATGTTTTTTGAATGATAGTGTGTCATCTAGGATAACACGCAGGTTACTTTATCTAAAGGTTTTTACTTGCTCCAGTGGGGCGCCCAGTGCATTGTGTAAAATAAGAAGGGTTGACCTATTCTTATGGTGTGCCCCTGTGAAGAGCATAGTTTTATTTTTTTTACAGTTAGGAACATGTTTATTGTCCTTAAACCAAGATTCTATGCTGTGCTGGAGTTCTTGATTATGATTGTTGTAACAGCAGCAAAAATTCTAGTACCAGGAAAAATTGGTGGTGCAAAAATGAAAATCAGACAGGCAGCAAAGTAAAGACAATGCACACATCATAAGGCAACACACTGAAAAAGATGAATGTGGTGTAATTCATTTATTATAAAAACATAGTGCAAAAGGTTTTCATAAAAAATGGTCTTTCACATAAACATCAGAAGACAGAGTTACATTTTGCCAGGGCACCCCTCCACTGCTTCATCAGACTTCAGACAACATCTCTTATGAAGCTGGGGGGTGCCCTGGAGAAATGTAACTCAGCCTTCTGATGTTTATGTGAGAGATCATTTTTTATGAGGAACCTTTGCATATCTTTATAATAAATGAGTTTACCACATTCATTTTTTCAGTGTATTGTATTTTGGTGTGTGCATTGTCTTTACTTTGCTGTCATTAAGATTGTTGTGCAGAGGGCTGCTGCAGTATACCACCACATCATCTGCATATAGCTGCATTTTTGCCCTATTGCTCACTTAAAGTAGGCTGCAGATAAACATAGAAACATAGACTTTGATGGCAGATAAGGACTGTTTGGTCCACCTAGTCTACCCATTTCCCTACCTATTGGATAAGCTTCAGATTCTAGTTAACCAATAGCCTACATCCTCCTACCCCTCATTAAAATTGCTTTATGTCTGACCCATGCATTCTTGAATTCTCCCACTGTTTTTGACCCCACAACCTTCTCAGAAAGGTGTTTCAATGCATCTACCACCCTCTCCGTGAAGAAATACTTCCTCATGTTGCCCCTGAGGCTTCCCCCTCTATCTTCAAATTGTGCTCCCTTGTTCTTGCACATCTCTTTTTCTGAATGATGCTCCCATCTTGGACTTTGTTTATTCCCTTGAGGTACTTGAAAGTTGCAATCATGTCCCCCTTCTCCCTCCTTTCCTCAAGCGTATACATATTAAGCACTTTTAGTCTCTCTTCGTATGGCTTCTTTTGCAGACCCTGTACCACAGTTGCCCTTCTCCGGACTGTCTCCATCCTGTCTATGTCCCTGCAGAGATGGGATCTCCAGAACTGCACACAATACTCCAGATGGGGTCTCACCAACTGTCTGTACAGAGGAATAACAACCTCCTGTTTTCTACTATACATCCTAGTATCCCCCCAGCCCTCCTTACTGCCTTCTCACATTGCTTACCTACCTTAAGGTCATCTGATATGACTACCCCCAGCTCCCTTTCCATTTTTGTTGTTGTTAGTACCTCCCCCCATTGTGTAATCTTCCCCTAGGTTTTTGTTCCCCAGGTGCATTACTTTGAACTTTTTTGCATTTAATCTAAGCTGCCATATTTTTTACCATTTCTCCAACCTTGCCAAGTCCCTTCTCATCCTTTCAATCCCACCCCTTGTGAATCAACCCTTTTTGCAGATCTTCGTGTTGTCTGAAAAGAGGCATACTTTTCCTTCCAGACCCTCTGCAATGTCTCCTACAAAGACATTAAAGAGGACCAGTCCCAGTACCGAACCCTGTGGTACCCCACTAGTAACCATCCTTTCTTCAGAGTGTACTCTGTTTATTATTACCCTCTGTGTCCTGTTGTCCAGCCAATTTGTTACCCAGGCTGCCACCCTTGGACCCACTCCCAGGCTGGCTAACTTGTCTATTAATCTTTTGTGTTGGACTGTGTCAAATGCCTTGCTATAGTCTAGGTAGGCCATATGCACAGCCCCTCCCTGATCTACTACTTTGGTCACCCAGTAAAAGAAATCTATTAGATCCATCTGATGTGACCTTTCTGCTGTGAATCCATGCTGCGTTGGGTCCTGTGCCCCCACTGATCTCTAGGTACTCAACAATTCTTTCTTTTAGAAGTGATTCCATCATTTTCCCTACCACGGAAGTCAAGCTAACATGTCTGTAGTTTCCTGCATCTGTCTTGCTCCCACTTTTGTGAAGAGGAATCACATCTGCCCTCCTCCAGTCCTCAGGTACCACATCCATCCTTCCATGATTTGTTAAAAATGGTAGTCAATGGTGTCATTAGGTCTCTCCTTAGTTCTTTTAGAATTCTGGGGTGAATCCCATCAGGCCCCATTGCTTTGTCTACCTTGAGTTTTAGTCATTCTTTCAGAACCCTTTCTTCTGTGAATGGACTGGTATCAACCCCCCTATCCAGAGTGCTTCTATTGTTTGGTTTAGGTATCTCCTCCTCTTCTTCTTTTGTGAATACTGAGCTAAAATGTTCGTTCAGTATCTCAACCTTTTCTTAGTCACCCTCTGCCCACCTCCCCATCATTTTATTAAGCCTCACTATCCCTCCCTTGGTCTTCCTTTGCTCTCTGATGTACCTATAAAAGGTTTTAGTCCCCTTCTTAACTGAGCTGGCTATCTTTTCCTTGGTTTGGGCCTTCACTATACTGACTGCATTCCCTGCTTCCTTCTTCTTTAACTAATACAGTTCTCTGTCCTGATCCTTCTGTGATTCCTTGTACTTCCTGAATATTATCTTTTTCTCCCTAACCTTCCCTGCCACCTCCTTTGAGAAGCACAGGTTGTTTATTTTTTTTTTGCTTTGTTTTGTTTTATTTGCTTCACACAAAGGCTTGTTGCCTTTGTGATGGCAGTTTTGATTTTTTCCCATTGATCTTCCACCCCTCCTACCTTCCCATTTACTAGTTCATTCCTTAGGCGCTCCCCCAATTTGCCAAAGTCAGCCCTTCAAAAGTACAGTACCTTTGCCTTTGTACGGCTTGACTCTATGGCTGTGTTTATTGAGGACAACACTTTTTGGTGGTCGCTAGTTCCCAGATAGCTACCCACTTCTAAATCTGTGATCCTCTCTCAGTTTCCATTTAAGAGTACATGATCTAAGATTGCTCCCTCACAAGTGGGTTACAATACTAGCTGTCTGAGGCATGACCCTACTCTTGGATGTGGCTGCAGCAAATGTGCTCCAGTTACCATATGGCATATTCAGGTCTCCAATCAACAATATCTCCCCTTTTTCTGCCATTCCAAGGATGCCTTCTATCATTTCCTTGTCCATTTCCTCCCCCGAGAAGGGGGTCTGTATACAACCCCCATGCAGACACAGACTGAATAGTAGAGGGCTCAAGATTAACCCCTGTGGGAACCCCTCTGTGACACTCCTATCACTTGAGAGGACCCCATTAAAATTCATTTTTTGTGATTGATCAGCGAGGTAGCACTTGAACCACGATGCTGCTTCCATAGCGATGCCAAGACAGTGTAGCTTCATAAGTCGCAATGGGTGGTCAATGAGATCAAATGCTTTTGTTACTACTAGCCCTTTGTCCAGGGCCTCATGAAGAGAGTTGGTGTATTCAGCAAGAGCCGCACTATGCTGCTTTCTGAAACCATGGTTTTCCATGCCCATTAGATTATACTTGTTTAAATATTCCACGAGTTGATCAGACACCATCCATTTGTGGTGCTGCAGACAAATAGGACAGAATAGAGCTAGGACTATAGTTAGTGACATTTGAGCTGTCCCCATTCTTGAAAACAGAAGTAACTATAGCTTTCTTCCAAACTTGGGGAAATTGGGGTAGTAAAATAAGATGTCAGCCTACAACTAAGCAAAATTAGTCTGATATAATCTATAATGCTACAGTAAACAGAAAGTAAACCAGAATGTTTTTGTACACAATGTGCACATTGTGACTAGACCCACACTTGAGTGTAGGGCCCTTTGTGCTGAATGTCCTTTTTAAGACCTGCTTGCCAGGAAGGGGTTGAATCATTTGAGTGTAACATCAGATAGTCTTGCCATTGCAAGTTTGTGTAGTAGGCAAAGCTGTGCAGAGTGCAGAATTCCACCAGTGGAATCCATGCAAAATGATAGTTCCACTGACACAACACTTTTTAGAATTTAATTTTTAATTCTGAGGAATTCCCTAAAAGGGTTTCTGTGTAAACTGTGAATATTCTTCAGATTACCTAACCTGCAGAATACTGTAAAGCTAGTTATTTTCACACAAAATAAATTTAGTGCAAACACAAATGCAACCATAATTGTGTTAACTTATTTTAGTGCTAAGTCACAATCACCACATTCACAAGAATGGGAAAAAATGCTAAAAGTGCTAATTAGCACACATTTATTTTCACACAAATTGGTGCTTCAGTGAAAATAGTGGGAATTATTTGACAGAGAAAACTTCAAGTTCTACAGTAATATTCTGGGGTTTGTGATGTGGTTTGTAGAACATGAATTTGTATTTCGTCTAAATTGCTGAATACTATTTTGCAGTTTATATAACCCACAGATTGCTAATGCACAGTTTTCAGGAGAAAAATCCCTTTCAGAACTTTCAAATTTCACTTATGCCAGAAGTCCACAGAATTAGGCAGAATGTCTGATATTTTGTGGAATTCTGGAGGAAGCAGAAATTAAAAATTCCACATTGCTTTACTGGTTGGAGGGATTGCACAATAGTGTGAAAAGCCTTGACAGGGTTGAAAAAAAAATAGCAGGGATAAATAGACCCCTAAATTCATCCCCTTCAGTAAGGTGCCATTGAGCCTAAGTCATGGCAAAATATTGTAGAGTGGGTCTTCCTGAACAGAGACTATTAGGGACGAAGAGGTTGCATGGTAAGGGGAGATTTGATATAACACTAGTTTTTCATAAATTCTAGCCGGGGAGGGTTAATGGAGATAGATCATCACCAGATGCAGAAAGGTCACTGCTTTTTTTGAAAGCAGGGGGTGGACTCTGGCCCTCACCTATGCACCAAAAACTTTAATAGAGAGGAAGAAGAGGTTAAGAGCTTAGCTTGTATGATATATGGCGGGAGCAGAGAGGTGGAAGAGTTTGAGGTCAAGCACTTGGTAGCGTTAAGGACCAGCAGAGCAGAGAGGGGAGTAGTGAGTGAGAAGGGTGCAAATGAGAAGGTGAGAAAAGGGCAATGTGAGAGTGGCAGAGTGAATTGATGTGGGAGGCTCAGCTAGAAAGAACTGGTGCAGAAAATCTTATTGAAGGAGGAGACACTCTTTGAAGGACAACTACCAGACTAAATTATGAAAATACAAGCATTTGTCAATGCCTAATGTTTGCTTGCTGATATTAGCATTGGAAGTGCAGGAGTTAGACAGATGAAGAATAGGAATGGCAGTGAAGTATTGAACTTCACGTGAACCCCACCTCCACCCTGCAGAGATGGACAGGCATTGGGGTATACCTTTGGGTCATCACACATAATGCTCATGCCATTTCACCTCACCCTATCCTGCAGACACCGACAAGTGCTGAGGTGTGCCTTGGGGTGTTTGGCTTCACAGTCACCACATTCCCTAAGGACATACTGTATGCTGAAATGGGTGCAGTACAGGAGAATGGGGGGGATTCTGGGGCCAAAGAGTCCAAGACACACCTTGATGCCTGTCACTGTCTGCAAGATGGGGGAGGAATGGCATGAACATTACAGCCAGCAATCCAAAGGCTCACTCCTGATGCCTGTCAGTCTGTACAGGGCTTGATGCTATGGTTAGGAACCATAACTCCACAGGAGTTTGTTGATATTTGCACTACAGATTTTCAACATGGCCTTTTGTGATCCACACCTCATGAAAGCATTTGGTACCTCTGCTCATGAACAGTCCACACTTAGGTTGTATGTGAAATAAATAGTATTACTGTTATTGTTTGCAAGTTACTGAATGGCATAAGTAAACATTTTTCTGTTCTTGTTTCTCGAGGATTTAAAGATAAAATTACCCCTAAACAGCAAGAAAAGACAGAAAGAAGTAATTGGCAGTAAAGCTGCAAGGAAAAGGACTTTTGACATATCTCAATGAAAAGATTTACTTATTTGTACAAAATTGCATTACTTAAGCATTGCGATTACCATTGTTGTTTAAAGGGTATTATTATTGTTGAAGTAGTGACTATTTTTACAAAACCATGTCAGTGCAAGGTCTATGTGCTAAAGTTATCAAATCTGAGGCAGTGATGCATTCTCCAGTATTCTCTTAGCCTTCAGTTATGAGTAAGGAGGAAAGAATAAAGATCTTGAAAGAATGAATGAAAATATTTAGAGCTAATTAATCAGCTAAATCATGAACAAACATGTTTAATAAGTGAAGCAAGACAGTTAAGGGAACAACTACAAGAAAAATCATTGAAATGTAGTAAATTCACAGGTCAAGTTGAGTTATTAGAAAAACAGTTAGATGAAAGCACAGCAAAATTATATGAAAAAGACTGTATCTTGTCCAACCTAAGGATTGAAATTGTTTTGTTAGCAAATTCTGCTGATAAGCAGAATGGGTTTTATACAGCTTTGAAAAGGGAAAAAGCAGAATTAGCATATGCTAATGAGCAGGTTACCAAGAAGCTAACTGCACTGACCCAAATGTATAATGATATACGGGAGCAATATGAAAGTGATAAGAAACAGTGGGCAGACAGGGGAAGACACCTATTAGCCAAGAGGATGGAGGAAACCTCCAACCCAAGAGGTTTAGGAGAGTCAAACTGAAGCTATCAGTCTCAAGATAATGGACTAGAGGAGGATACCTGTAGAGCATATAATCCTTTTTGAAATCCTTCCTACCCAAAACCTGCAGACATAGCTTCCCATCAGCCACAATCCTTTCTCAATTTGGTACTGAAGGGCAATCTGAGTTACAAAAAGCAGTACATGTAAACAGAGAAATCTGTCCACTAAATGGACTGATAAGTACTTCAAGTGAACTAGAAAACTTGGTAGGAAAATGTAAACCAGAAGCTGTACCAAATGGACTAGGAAATAAACAACTAAAGGAGTATTGCACCCTTTTGGAAAAGGAGTATATTAAGTTAGGTGGAAACTGGAAAGTCTTAAAAACCAAAAGTAAAAATCATGTAAGAATAAAAGTGTCTGAAGAATCAGGCCCAGATAGCTCCTCCCCTGAAAAGAAATATTCCTGTTCAGAATAGGAACCATGTGATAGGAATAAAAATAGATATAAAATTAGACAAAAAAGAAGCTCTGATTCTGAAGATGACTCATCTGATTGGTCCAGGAAAATTTAAAAGATTTCTGAAAATGAACAGGGGTATTTAAAATCAAAGACTGTTACAGAAGCTTTGAAACTGGTAGCTGAGAGGTACAATTCTAAACTGTGGAAGGAGACATTGAGCAGCATATTCAAAAACTAAAAGAGTGTTTTGAATCTTTGTCCATAACTGATGAGAAATAACATAGATTTGTGATTAGGTGGTCTGTTGATGATCCTCAAGCAAAGGGGTCAAGAATGTCTAGAGAAAGTAGAAACAAATCTGACAAGTTATATAAATTCCTAAAGAAGGAGTTTGGTAAATATTGCATTAAGGGGCAGCCAGACATGTAGCCTACCAAATGCAGTGTGGGGTTGATCAAAGTCTTAGGGAATATTATTGTAGGCTGAAGGATGTGTACTTTGGAGCAGATGACTCAGACAGTGATTTAGATGACTTCCGAGATCCATGTTACCAAGGTTTACCCCCTGCTATCAGGACACAATTGGCACTTGAGCTTAATAGGAGGTCCAGAGACATTCACTGGATTGCCAGTAGGACAGAACACATCTGGGACTCTGGAAGAGGTGATGACTCTCCTCCACAGAAAAAGGGATGGGGCCCCAATCCCAATGTCCAAGTGTCTGAAGTAACTACCTCTGATACTTTGGCTATGGAAGGGGTTGAGCTATCTACCCCCAAAAACAGGAGACAAAAGAAACAAGCATTTGTCAATGCTGACTGTTGTCTCACTGGCATTGGCATTGGTTGTGCAGGAGTCAGAGATGCATAATAGGAATGGCAGTGAAGTTTTGAACTGACACCAACCCAAACCCCACCCTGTGGAGACTGAGAGGCATTGGGGTGTGCCTTTGGGTCGTCGGCTATAACGCTCATGCCATTTTACTTCTGCCTAACCTGCAGGCACTGACAAGTGTCATGGTGTGCCTTTGGGATCTCTGGGCATTATACTTACCCCATTCCATAGGGAAATATGCTTAGGTGGGTGCAGTATAGGAGAATGCCCTTAGTGACTACAACTCCATTTTCATTGTACGTAAGGTTCATCACCCAAACCTCCCCCTAAAATCATTCAGCTCTGGTCCTTGAAATCCTTAGACCTTACTCCAGTCAGCTTTGCACTGGCTTCCACTGACTGGGCCCCTCTCTCCACTGCCATTTCTCTTGACCAAGCGCTTGACTATTTTAAGGATAAATTCATTGCCACCCGGAATGCCTTTGCTCATTTCAGACAGACCAGAGTCTGTGGGTTTCACCTCCCCTGGATCATACCAGAACTACTGGCCTGCTTCAGAGAGCATGATCTGCGCTGGTGAAAACACAAATCTACTAAACATTCAAACGACTACGTCAAGTACAGAATGCTATGCAATTCATGTACTAAAGCTACTAGACTGGCCAAGTCTGATTATCTCAACTCCTCATTCCTGACTAACACTAAGTCTCCATTTAAATTCTGGAGGGTAGTTCATGCCCTATTCTCTCCCCCCTCTCACACTTCCCCTCCAGTTCTGAAAATAAATACCTCCCTAGTTTCCAACCCTGGCTCCATGGCTAATGAATTTACTGCCGACTACACCTCATGCACCACATCTCTTCTAAATTCCCTCTCCCCATTGCCACCTAACTTCAGCCCTTCACCTCAGCTAGTGCCTGCCCCTCCCCCACTTTCCTTTTTTACTATCTCCCCTGATGAAGCTCTTAATGCTGTCCTATCCCTCAACCCCTCTAAAGGCTCCTCACCAGATGAGCTCAGTCCTAAACTTCTTTACCTTTTTGCTCCTGCAATTACTTATCCAATCTCCCTAAACTTTAACCTGAATTTTATTTCTGTCCAAGTACCCTCAACCTGGAAACACACTGTAGTCCTTCCTTTCCCCAAGGGTGGTGACATATCCACCCCTGGCAATTATCGCCCCATTTCCCTCCTTCCTAGCCATGCCAAACTTCAAGAACATTTAGCTCTCTCTCAACTATCACTCTTCCTTTCTGATTCCTCCTTCTTTACCCCATTCCAACCTGGTGTTCAGAAGAACCACTCAACAACCACCTCTCTCCTCAGGCTTACTGACTCCATCCTTTCAGGGATGTACAATGGCCTGATCACCTCGCCCATCTTTGTTGACCTAGCCAAAGCTTTCAACACTGTTTCCCATGCCCTTCTGCTTCTTGATTCACTCTTCTCAGCTGGCCTTGCTCTTTCAGCCACCAACTGGTTTAAATCATACCTCATTGCAAGACCCAGTCAGTGAAAATCCTTGATTCCATCTCCCCTCCACTCCCCATCAACACTGGTGTCCCTCAGGGCTCAGTGCTTGGTACCATACTCTTCTCTATTTTCCTTAATGATCTTCCCACAACCTGCTCATCCTCTTATATCCACATGTACGCTGAAGATACTGTTTTGTACAGTTCCGGCAAAAACCCTGCTGTTGTGCAAACCAGCTTACAGCATGACTTCAACCAAGTTCAGCTCTGGTTTGCTTCTCACCAGCTTTTTCTAAATGCCAAGAAGACAGTCTCAATGACATTTGGCATCAGGCAGAGAATCTCTAAGTTCCCAGCCCTACCCACCTTCCACACCCTTGATGGGACCATCTTGGGGAAAACCTCTCCATTTAGATATCTGGGATTTTGGCTGGACCAGCACCTCAACTTCTCTGTGCATATCGATGATATCCTGAAGAAACTGCACCCCAAGCTTGGTGCTCTGTACATGAATCGTAGTTGCATCCCACTGTCTGCGAGGTGCGAAATTGTCCAGCAGATGATACTCCCCATCTTTGACTACTGTGACGTAGTCTATGGCGCTGCTCCCAAATCTTCCCTGACCAGGTTGGACACTCTCTTTAACTCCTTCTGCCACTTTGCTATCGACTCCCCTTCCCACTCCCACCACTGTGAACTCTATCGCTCTCTAACCTTCCTTCCACTGTCTTACAGATACATCTCTCACTGTGCCAAACTAACCTCTAAATTCTGGTTGGGGGGCTTCTCTCCTATCTCTCATCTCTCATCTCTCTCTCTCCACTCCACCTCCTCCCACCCACTCTCTCTCAGATCAAATGTCGCCTGCACCTTGATGGTCCCTTGCCGCTCCACCCTCATTGGTCAGACTGGTTTCACCCATCGTTTCCCTAAAATTTGGAATTCCTTCCCCCTGAAATACAACACTCCTCCTCCAACTACACCCTTACCTCTGCCCTACACAATTACCTTTCCCTCAGCTGTTCCTGCTTTAACCCACCTTAATATCTATTCCCTCTTTCTGCCTTCCTATCATGCCCCCCAGCAGGGTTCTCAACATCCTGAAGAGGGAAATCAGGAAATGGCTACCCCTTCTCCTCATATTCAGTTCTTGCCTCCCCTTCCTCTTCTCTACTAGCCCTTTTGGGTCACCGATGTGCACAACCTAACCCCATCCTTTTTACTCTAACAACACTTGCGTACTTCCTCAAGCCTGATCCTGGTTCATTCATGCACTATAAATGGTTCTATCACAATATTTACTGTTTTGTATGTTCATATGTTCTTTTGTATGATTTAGGACATGTATTGTCATTTACCCAATGTTACACTACTGTTTATTGTACAATACCTTGTGTTCCAACTGTTGCACAATCTTACAATGTTCTATTGTTTGTACTACCCACATACTATTGTAACTGATCATCCTTCACAACCCTGTGTAACCCCCCCCCCAGGTTGCACCATGACACAAGCAAGTTTTTGTTCAGTGTGCCCTCCTGGTGAAACATTTTCAATAAATAAAATAAATAAATAAGAATGGGGTGAACTTTGGGGCTGAACACTCCAAGGCACACCTTGGTGCCTGTCACTGGCTGCAGGGTGGGGTTGGGGGTGGAATGGCAGGATCATTACAGCTGATCATCTCAAGTCACACCCCTGACGCCTGTCAGTCTCTACAGGGTGAGGTGTTCCAGCTGGAAACCCTAATGCCATAGGCGTGTGTTGGTATTTTTACTCCAAATTCTCAACATGGGTTTTTGTGACCCCACCTCATGAAGAGCAGCACTAACCAGGTTGTTAGCCAAAAGGTGATTTTGTACAGTGACTGTGCCATTTGGAGCCACAGGTACGGAAACACATTTTGGGCAGGATGTGAAAAATGGCAACTGTATTGTTCATGAGGAGGTATAAAAAAATGGCAATGTTGAAAATCTGGAGTGGAAATATGAAAAATTGGTGAAGTCATGAGCATGCATAGAAATGCAATACAGGTCCATAACCCAATTATTTTGGGGATTTTTTTAACCACATTTTCAACATAGGTATTTTGGGACCTCCCCTTATGAACAGTGGCACTGTGATTTTGTTAATGTGTCTGAAAAGTTCCCACAGCAACCATGCCATTGTATCCCACAGGTGTGAAAACACATTTCAGCTAGGATGTGAAAAATGACAGCTGTTCTGTTCATAAGGAGGTGTGAAAAAATGCCAGTGTTGAAAATCTGGCATGAAAATATTGCAAATTTGCGAAGTTACAAGGGTATGTGGAAACTGCACAATGCACACTTGTAACACAGTCATTTTATGGACTGTCATTACCAAATTTTCAACATAGGCATTTTAGGACCTCTGCTCATGAACAGTATCACCGTCATTTTTTCAAACTGCCCCTAAAACTGATTTTGCATAGCGACCGTGCTATTTTGGGCCCGACATGCGAAAACACATTTTGGCCAGGATATGTAAAATGACAGCTGTACCATTCATAAGGAGGTGTGGTAAAATGGCAAGTTTTGAAAATCTGGAGTGAAAATATTGCAAATTCATGAAGTTACGAGTGTACGTGGAAACTGCACAATGCACACTCATAAAACAGCCATTATTTGGATTTTTTTCACCAAATTTGCAACATAGGCTTCTTGAGAGTCCCCCTCATGAACAGTGGCACTGTCATTTCATTAATTGGTCCCAAAAGGTGATTCTGTGCAGTGACTGATAAATCACCTTTTGGGACTGAATAACACCATGACAGTGACTGAATTCCTTAGGAGGGGTCCCAATTACCTCATGTTGAATATTTGGTGCCAAAATTCCCCAAAATGCCTGAGATATGCACCAAAGTTGAAAAACCCCTATTTATGCCATTATACAGCTTACCAGCATTTCTTTAGTTCTCAGTCAGCTTTGAAGAGTGCAGATGTGTTCCCGGTCCACTGAAGATCATCGCACCAGACTCTGGAGGTAAGTATGGGGTGAGGGGGGGTGTGGGGAGGCAGGGTGCACAGAGAGTAGGTGTGGGTTGGGGGAGGGTCACGGACTTGACAAGGGACTGTTTTCTGGTTTGCAGGTTTTAAAAAAATAAATAAAACATTGCGGGGCTTTTTTTTTAAAGGGGTATTTGGCATGCTGGGATGGGCCCCCAGCATGCACCTAACTGTTTGGGGGGACTGTAGCTGATGGGGGATTGGGCACCCCCATTGGCACATACAGAGTAGTGGGGGCAAGAGCCGAGGGGGATTGGGCACCCCCCCTTGGCTCACACCAAATGGAGGGGGGCATTATGCTGATGGGGAATGGGCTCCTCCATCAGCAGATTGAAGCAGGAACTGGGGGACAGAAGCTGATGGGGATTGGGCCACCTGTCAGCAAAGAAATACTGTTGGGGGTGGCGCATGATGCTGAGAGGGATTGGGCACCCACTCAGCATAGAATAGCAATGGGTGGGGGGCCATTATGCTGACAGGGAGTGGGCTCCCCTGTCAGCACATGAACATGGTCAGGGCATGCTGACAGAGGGATTGGGCACTCCTGAAGTAGGCATAGTGGCAGGTGGCGGCAGTCACTGCCACCATGGATATTGGACTGCTTCACCAGCAAAGGCATGTCAGGAGGCATGTTCTGGTGCTGCTGCATGATGAGCTTGGCTCTCATTGCAGTGGACCTTTTCTCAGATGTGCTCTCCTCATTACTTGTTGCTAGTGTGGTGCCTGCATGCTGCCTTATTTGGGAATGAGGGACACACCTACTGATGCGTGCCCAGCATTCACCCACAGTGACAGCACCTCCAAATCTGCTACTACTGCAATATGTTGGCTGGTGTGCATGCATGAGCCAACATAAAAAAGAGGTAACAACATTCAATCAGGAAAAGCTGTAGCGCAGCCTAAGGCTATGCCTGACCCCGCAGTAGTAACCCAATCTACCAATCCTGCCCAAGCTTCCCCTGTGGTGGTTCCACCACCTGGACCTGAGTCACAGTTCTATCAGAACCCTCAACAATTCCCACAACCTCAGCCATACCAAAACCAAGGACCCTCCAATGGAGGTTATGATCCTGGCAGAGAACACAGTCAAGGGTATGGGAGAGGATATGACAGAGGATACAACAATGACTAGAGAGTTGGTAGAGGTGCCTATAGGGAACGTCAAAACTATAACAATGAGCAAGATGGTTACAGGTTCCAAAATAGTTCTCAATCTAGCTCCCAAAATATGGAGGAGATTATCAAGAAGTCACAGGAGGAAATACAGGGAATATAGGACCAGATGGGAGACGTAAAAGTGTTTCTCCAACGCTTTGCTCCTCTTTCCCATCTTCCTCCTGTTTTTCCTGCACCTGTGCAAAAGTGGAACCAGTAGTAATGGCCAGTGACTAGACCCTTATGTCCTTCCTAATGTTGTCCAGGTTAATAACATTGCAATTGCCAACAATGGTAATAAAACTGCTATGAAATTGGAAAATGAGAGTGTTGATGCAGAACCTCACCTTACCCTAGAGATATCCTGAGTTATTGCTGCAGGCAGTGTAGAGTGTCACAGTGAACCTGCCACGTTGCCAGGAGTTGAGAAAAATAAATTCTACTTGGGCAACTTAATCCACAAAGGGGTGGGCAGATAGGTTTTAATTTGACATCAACAATGAAAACAGCCTGAGTCATGAAGCTTTTGTTGACTCTGGAGTGGAAGTTACCCTGATGTCCAGAAGCTCCTAAGACAAGCTGGTTGATGTAGTAAGTAACTCTAAGGTGTTAAAAACATTCTCTGATGGCTTACAAGTAGTATGCCACCATAGCTAACTGGCTCAACACCGCTTTCACTGACCTTAGCTCAGTCCTCCCTAGTAATTTCTTTGACCCTCCCCCCAACCAACCTCCCCCTGTCCTCCATCACCCCAGCTTCCACCTGCACAAGATTTCCACCCGGGAAGCCAGACCCATCCTAAACAAAGCTTTGAATGGCAACAGTCCCAGCAGTGACTCACTGGACCCCAGTATCCTCAGGCTGGTGCTAGATGAAGTCCTTGCCCCACTCACCAGTCTAATTAACCAGTCACTCTGCCTGGGACAATTTCCCACAGCTTGGAAAACAGCCATTATCACACTAATTCATAAAGGGGGTGACAGGTCATCGGCCAACAACTACTGGCCAATCTCCATCCTCCCCCCATCTCTAAAGCCCTGGAGAAAGTGGTGGCCATTCAAATCACTGATTATCTGGCTAAGCATAACATCTTATGCCCAGAGCAACATGGCTCCTGTGCTGGTCACAGTACCAGCACTGCCCTAATTGAATTCTCCAACTTCCTACACTCCTCCTTGGATACCAGCTCCCTAGCTGGTGCAGTGTTCATCGACCTCTCAAAGGCTTTCGACACCATCTCCCATCCACTTCTGCTGAATGCACTCTGCCACACTGGTCTCTCAGCTGGCCCCCTAGCATGGTGCACAAGCTATCTTGACGCTCGATCACAGTGTGTAAAAATCAATAGCACACTCTCCGATACCCATCCCATTCACCCTGGGGTCCCCCAAGGCTCCATCCTGGGCCCCCTTCTCTTCTCGCTCTATCTGAACACCCTGCCCAGTGCATGCCCTGGCAAAATTCTACTGTATGCAGATGATGCTGTCCTTTTTGCCACCCACCGCAATCCCGTCTCCCTCCAGAACACCCTACAGCAGTCTTTCAACAGTGCTGAAGCTTGGTTTAAGGAGCGCAGACTCATCATCAATCTTAAAAGACCAAAGCTATGCTCTTTTCCCACCCCAAAATAAAGCTAGCAACCACCACTCTATATCCTTCAAGTACCAATCAGCCACTGGAACAAGTCTGCTCCTACAAATACCTTAGGGTTACCTTGACTCAGCCCTCACATTTCACAACCACATCGATGCCCTAACATCTGCCACTAACACATGGCTTGGCATCCTCTTCCACCATAGAACCTGCCTTCCCCCAAATGCTCTCCGGCTCGCTGTTACATCATCCGTTCTGTCCCTTGTAGACTATGGTCTACCAATCTATGGTGCTGCCAACACCACTGCACTCAAAAAAATTCACTTAACCCTGAATAAAGCCTGCAGATTGATTACTGGTGCCCCCAGGCTCACACACACCGTCAGCTGTATGTCGAGGCTAAACTGCTTACCCTGGATGAATGGCTCTGATACCAAACCTGTCTCCTCACAAAAAAAACCCTACTCGGGCTCTCCCCCCCTTGGGTAACGGCATCCATCCACCAGAGCCCTCCCACTATTGCAACACGGTCATCCAACAAGACCACTCTAATGGTCCCCAGATCAAGAACCAGCCACGGCCAGAGGTCCTTCTGCTATAGAGCCCCAACCTGGTTTAACTCTCTCCCCTGCCCCCATCACCAATGCCACCACCATCTCCAAGTTCAAAACCACCCTTCAAAACCACATCGTCAACACTCGTAACTGCTCCTGTCTCTGAAAGTAGCCTCCACCTCTACTTCTCATGACAACGCCTTCCGGGCAGCTCTCCACCTAGAACCTGGCCAGTGCCCGCTGTTTCAGTGTTTACCTATTAGATTGCTCACTATTGATACCAACTTGTGTAACACCTGTTCTCAATTACATGTACCCTGTAACCTAAATGAATTTTTCTGACCACAATGTGACGTGGCGCCTCTGTTGAATGCCTGTTGTTTTGCAAACCTATGCTATGTAACCAAAAACACTATGTATGTCTTTATGTGACGAAGTACCTTTGGAAACGAGCCTCTGGCTCAAAGATTGTAAACTGATTTTACAAATAAATAAAAATAAAAATGTTATGGAGGAGGGATCAACAGACCCTAAGTAAAAGTGTGGCTAAAATAGAGGTTTAGCAAGATGGAAGTCAACAACCCGATGTATATCACTGATAGAATTGGTGATGATTTCTTGATTGAAAATGACCTCCTAAAAAGATTTCGGCCTATCATTGACTATTTCCAAGGAATTCTGTGGGCACAGGTAAACTGGCCCATTCCATTTGGGAAGAGTCTTAAGGTTGCTAAACAATCAGAATCATGTTATCTTGAGAGAAATGATACAATGATTAAATTGAATTTTGTACGTTCTGATGTGCCTGATGTATCTGTACTAGATGATAGTGAAAATTTGGCTCCATGGAGAAGCAGAGCTCACATGGTTTGTCTGTCAAAGCATGATGTGGTAAAGTCTAAGATTAATGCAAGAGGTCTCACTTTCTTCACCAAGGAAGTGGACCCTGCTATCTCAGTACCACACCCGGCAGTTGACACATAGACATTAAATTCTGAGCACCCGACACCCTCTGGGGATGGTGGAAATGAAGCACGGCCACTAAATCATGGTCCTTACCCTGCAATATAGGGTCATAGGAAGGCAGGTTAAAGTTGCCCATCAAAGCAGGGATTTTGCAGACAATAAATTCTGTGTTATGCTTAGGTTATGAGCACTATTTAAGTAGTGAACTGTTTTACAAGATATTAAAGAGGCGGAGGCCTAGTTTAACATGTGTAAAGAAACAGGAGAAGTTGGAAAATGTCCCATATCAGACCACTAGCAGGAAAAGCTTAGGTATCTGTGCTTTGAACCTCCAAATATGATAAAATAAAATACAACACCCTGTAAAGGTAGTACAAGGCCTAAAATCTCCCATGCACCTGGGGCTAGACATCCTTGTACGACTGGGTGTGTATGTTGACCTAGCCAATGATGTTCTTTGGTCATGAATAAGTGGGAATCCTTAAACAATAAAGGTTACACCACAGGCTTTGAGGTCTGGACAAACTATTCCTCAAGTTTGCCATGTGGTAAATGAGTACAACTACAATAATTCCAAGTAAGGTCAAGGATTTCTCTCTTAGGGTTAATATAAAGAAAGGCCAAGAAATGCCTGACAAGACTGCACTCTTTGTGCTTGACAAGCAACTTAGTGACATGGGTTTAACAATTCATTTCATACTTTGCTTGGACATGAGCAGCAAAGTAATGCACCTCTTAGTACATAACCCAACAGCAGAGCCTATCACTATAGTAGCTAACTGTGAGTTAGGGGTGGTGATAGGAGAATCCTTTTATGATTTGGAGTTAGTTGTTCCAGTTACTGGGGAGTTACCAAAAAACATAATTCAGAATGACACAGATGAAGAAATCAGGTCCATACCAAATGGTTTAATTGCTTTACAAGAGATTTGTCCAGAAGAAAAGGAAGAAATACAGGCATTTAAAGTTGAAAATGATTACCTTGTACTGTCCACTATGGTTAACGAAACAGAACAATTTAGAGGGGTCCATGTGATTAATTCTGAAAATGTTTCTGCGATAACAGAAGATGAGGTAAAAATAGGTAAAAATGTACCCTTCCCAGATTTTAAAGAACAAGCTGAGCAAGCTATACAAAATTGTAATTGTGAAACAGAGGTAGAAAAAGAAAAGGTTTGTGAAATGTTCCTTCATTTTAAGAATATGTTTGCAAAAGATGCTCATCATTGTGGGGGTAACTGACCTCCATGTTACCAGGGTACCTAGTGACCCTAGTAAAGGTCCAGTTTATGTACTCCAGTACAGAATATCACTAGCATCTTATGAACATATACAAGAGATACTGGATACCTTAATGGAGTGAGGAATTATAAGACAGGTAAACTCTATTTATAATTCCCCCATTTGGCCTGTACTAAAACCTACGGGAAAGTGGAGACTCACTATTGACTATAGGAAGTTAAATCAACAGGTGCCTTTATCTCGCTGGCCCATGATATATATGGACCAAAGCTTGGCCAAAGTTCAAGGTGCCAAATATTTCACTACTCTAGATATAGCAAATGGATTTTGGACATTAAGAGTAGACCCAAAAGATCAATATGAACTAGCTTTTACCTTTGGAAGGAGACAGTACACTTGGATTAGGTATCCTTTTGGGTGCTTAAATTCAGCAGGTTTCAATATCTTTCTGCACAAGGCCATGCCTGATGCTGAAAGCGGAGAAAATGTGGTTTATGTGGATGATGTACTAATCAAAAGCAACACTTTTGAGAGACACCTAGCTGAGGTCACCTATGTGTTAAACCAGCTAAAATCCGCTGGTGCTAAGTTGTCCTTACCAAAGAGGCAATGGTTCATAGATAGGGTAAACTATCTTGGGCATTAAGTTGGTCCTGATGGGCTACGTCTTCAGCATACCAAAGTTGAGGTAGTCCAAAAAATTGGTCCACCCAAAACTTTAAAAGAGTTACACAGTTTCCTAGGGATCTGTAACTACTCAAGACAGTTTATCCAGGACTATGCAGAAACTGCTTTTCCTCTCACCAGGCTGCTGAAAAGTCAGAACCCTGGGTGTGGGGGGGGGAGAGCAAGAGAAAGCCATGCAAGCTTTAAAAGATAGCCTGAGTCAAGCACCATGTCTTGCTTACCCACAAATGGATAAGGATTTTTATCTAGAGGTATGGCATACTAGTAGAAGCATCAGTGCAATGTTATATCAAAAACATGATTCAGGCAAATGTGTTATTGTCTATGACAGTAAAACCTTGAGTGATGTTGAGAAAAAGATTCCAGATTGTGAAAAGGTATTGTTTTCCACCGTAAGGGAAGTACAACAGTTCAAAACTTACATTTTTGGTAAAAAAGTTGTTGAAGAGACTGGTCATCAACCCCTTACCCTTCTGGGAAGCCAGAAGCTTAAGGATGGTAATGTGTCTAGCAGCAGAACTGTGGCCTGGACCTTAGCACTCCAGGGCCTACCCCTAGAGGTTAAGTATGCAAAGAACAAAAGGAATACAGTAGCACAAGGATTAGCAGACCTGGAGATGCATAATTGTACTGTAGATGAACTTCCAGTACAAGACTCTGACATATCTCTTGAGTTGCATATGGTGTACCAATATAACAGTCACCACCACTATGATGAAAATGTGTGTGAAAATTTGCCTGGAGCCTATCTTGATGGTTGCTCATTCCAGCAAGGTGAAGACCGATGTTCTGGTTTAGAAGTGGTATGGCAGAATAATGTACCATATACTCCTGCCAAGTACAAGCTCGGTCCTAAGTCTAACCAATATGCAGAACTGGAAGCCACCTATATAGCGGTACAGACTGCAGTTCACCATAAGTTACAAGACATTGTAATTTGTACTGACTCTATGTTAGGTAGGACTTCCTTACACATTTACCAGGGTGGAAGGTGAATGGTATGATCAATTCAAGCGGCAGTAAGGTGATGCATGCAGACCTTATCCTAGCCATAGATCTGTTGGTTCAGGAACATAAGTTGCTTATTTATTGGAAAAAGGTAAAAGGGCACTCAAAAATTCAGGGACCAGACAAAACAGGAAATGACCTAGCAGATGCTCTGACTAGGAAGGGTGCTTTAAGAGGAGCAGAATGGAATTTTGTCCCTCCTGTCCAAGGTAAGGTGAATGTGGTTACCCAAAGACAAAAGCAAAAGGAACAGGAAAATAAGGTTCTACACTTGTATAGTAAGAAACCTGACTTTGATTTAGTGAAAATGTAACAAGAGGATGAAGTGGTAGGAAAATGTTATCATTTCATTAAGGATCCCACAGAAGACATGATTTCTGACAGTGGCCTACAGGATAGCCGGGACCTGAAAGCTATGTATAACCAGAAGGATAAATTCCAATTAAGGAGTGATCTCTTGATAAGAATTGGTAAAAACCCACACAAGGTCCAATGGGTGGTCTTTTAGGCCACAGTGTAATTATATTACAGCATGCCCATGAAGAATAATCAGGAGCACATGGGTGGGATAGGAGAACTTATGAAACCTTAAAAGAGAGAGCCTACTGGCCCTACATGCGTAATGATGTTGCAGGGTATGTACAAGGGTGTATAATCTGTTGCAAGTTCCAACCAGCTACTCCCAGACACAGAGCACCACTACAATCAAAAGGCATCATTATGCCTTGGTCAGACATCCAGATTGACTGGACTGGTCCTGTTACCAGATCTTCAAGGAGTAACCAATACCTTTTGACAGTTACTTGTCTGTTCACAAAATGGGTTCAGTGCATACCTGCTCCAAATAACACTGCCAAAACCACTGCTTTCTTATTAATAAACCATGTGTTTTTAGTTGATGGGGATTACCATTAAGAGTACAATCTGATAGAGGTCCTCATTTCACAGGAGAAGTAATAGAGAATGTGTGAAAAATTCTAGGAGTACAGAGGAAACTGTACATGTGTCCCACCATCCAAAGTCATCTTGACAGGTGGAACGCGCTAATCAAACAATTGTATACATAGTGAAGAAATGTATCAGTTCTTCAGGACAAGACTGGGATGTAAAGTTATTACTAGCATTAATGCCCATATAGGCTGCTCCTAATAAGTCTACAGATGTTCCTCCTTTTGAAATGATGACAGGAAAACAGATGGTGTTACCTTTACATCTCCTGTATACCACAGGAAATGTAAATTCAGCAATTGCCACTACAGCACATGGATATGTAACCCATTTAAAACAGAATGTGTGTGAAACCTTTGCATTTTCTCAGAAAATCTTACAGAAAAGTGTTGAGGCTTCTAAATCATATTATGACAGGAAAACTAGTCCAAAAGAATATCAAATTAGTGATAAAGTGTTTTACTTTAACTACAGTAGAGATAAAGCCAATGTTGGCAAGGACCCTTTGTGATCACTGACAAAATTTCACCTGTAGCATACCAAATTGACCTAAAGAGGAAAAACACTGCAGAGGCAGTACCTAAATGGGTTCATATTAATCAGTTAAGGAAATATCATCAACGCAAAAAAACATGGACAAATGTTCTAAATAAATCTGAGTGGTGATCAGGAATTAGAGTCTAGCTAAAATGTTAATTGTCATAGTGACCTTTAAAACTGATGAGCAAAGAGAATGTGTTGTATTGTATGTGTGAAATGTTCAAAACAATGTAAAAAGAAAATGTTATTTTGAAAGTGTACATTGTTGTAATCATGCTTAATCATGTTAGTTCATGCTGTACTGTACACATATCTATGCAAAACAGTACATCTCCAATGATGCCATCTAGTGATGTTGCATTTATGATGTCACATGTGATGATGTAATGTGCTGATGATGTCACAAGTTACCACAGGATAATGCAACTTTGTCTTTTATGTTTCATTTTCCCTGCAATGCTTAAACTATATACCCATATATAGTAACATTATAGTTTTGAATTACAAAATGCATTTGTGGGGTGCATTTTAATTTAAAGGGGGAAATGTAGGAACATAACTAATTTGATTAATGTATTTTATTATAATATTATTATATTCTTAATTGCTATTCTATATCCTTATATTGGCTTAATTATTAAGTACTATAATATGAACTCTAAAAAACAAGGACAATGCTGCTTAAGGCTTGATTACCGAAATGGAGGAAAGATGCCATGAAACAAATGGGAATACACTATACATGGTCAACTTCAGGAAAAGTAAATTGCTTCAGTGATAGCCTGTTTAAATTAAATGGCCTATTCCAATTATTAGCAGAAAAGCCTGAAGCTGAGACTAATAGAATATTGTCATGGAAACTTCACATAATGTATAACCTTGTTTTTCTGTACCAGCCAGACCAGATACCAGAAGTTAACATAGACTGAAATATACTGGCTTTAAGAAATTAAGACTGTTATTCATAGAAAATATACAAAAACTCTGATACATTTCAAAATTTTACAGGTTATTGGAAATGCATGAATATGCCAAGTGATTTCGCTTTAGCCGGGTCTTAGCCTGTCGATGCTGCACATCGACTGCCTCGCCTGCTCCAGCTACCCTCTCACCCAGGTCATCCCTTAATTTAAGGACCTACCTGGTCACGTGACTTCCTGCCTGCATTTTTTTTGTAAGTACCCTCTTTCTTATTTGTAGTTTATATGGCTCCACCTCTAGGTGGTAGCATACAATCTCTCTCTCCTACCTACTTCCTGCTCCTTCCTCATTCAAACTCCACTCCTCCTCCTCTATTACCATTGCTCCCACCCACCTTGTCCCAGAGTGCACTACCAGCATCTGCCTCTAAGAGTCACTGCTGCCCCCCTTTCACCACTTCATCCCACTCCACCTTTTTTTCTCCTGGGGCCCAACCCAACCCTCAACTGTCCTGTGTTCCTACCAGGTCTCCTCTCCAGGGTTTCAAACCTTGTACCCTCCACCCCAGAGTCCATGGCCCTACCACTGTACCATCTGGGCTGCCACATCACTAGATGTTCATTACTCACCATTACGTTACATCACTTAAACCCCACCATTGCCTACCCCTCTTTTGCACTCATGACAATGCTTACAATAATACTTTTGCATGTCACCCTTCTAACCGACCCCACCTGTTCTACACCTAATTCATCCCTGCCCAACATTCAACTCCACTCTTACACCATAGACTCTGGACAATATTCCCCCACCTGGGCCAATCCCCTCACCCTATCACCCCTCCACCAACTTGTCCTACACTGGCTCCTGCCCCTGGATTCCCTTGGCCACCCTTGTTCCTTGCCATCCCCACCCTCCAGACCCTCCCCATCCCTGTCTCTTGCTCCACACCCTTCACCAATGGTACTGTCAACAGCCATCATAAACATAATGTGGCTCTTTTCAGGCTGATTACACTACTTCCCCTTTTATCTGGTAATGTCCACCCAAACCCTCTCTGAAACAGCCACACCCACCTCCCCAACTACAGGATTCAAACTTGCCTCCATTATTGTCTGCAGTCTGCTAGAAGAATTTTCAGACCTACAAGGCTGGGTTGCTCAGCACCAACTAGATCTTCTGGTGCTAGTCAAAACGTGTCTCTCCAAGTTGACGCCTGACTCATTTATCCCTCTATGGGGATGCTCACTCTTTAGAGAGGACAGAGTTGGGAAACATAGCGGGGAGTGGTTCCATTTACGTACGGGTCTCCCTCCTAGGCCTCCCCCTCCCAAAACCCCATCTCAAGCATGGTGCCCAGGCTATCTCGCTAAAGGTCACTTCGTGCTCCTCAAGAGCCCCCTTATCATCACCACCACCTATATTCCCCTGCACCACCAAAATCAAGCCTTGCAATCTCTACTAGACTACATCTCCATCAACCAAGCAACATGGAAAAAATTATAATGGGTGACTTAAACATTAACTGGCTTGCCAGCTCTGTGACTAATGCTAAAGATGCTTTTGCTGTGCTCGACCTCACCCAGCTTGTCTCCTCCCCCACCTGCCCTCACCCAAAAAATGGTAGAACCATGCTACTGGACCTTGTACTCTCTAACAGGCCCCATAAATTCACTGACATGGCAGTACTGCCAAATGCCCTTACTGATCACTGCCCAGTCATTTTTGCCTGGTCATTTAACCTAGGAAAAACCTAATCCTGCCTTCACTTTCAGGAGGCGGCTGCCCCCTGGCAATCTTGCTCTACTCCATGAGCAATTTGCCAACTGGGATTGGTCCCCAATAAAGCTGGCCCCCAATATTAACACTACCCTCAACTATTTCATACACTCATTTAACAGGGCCTGTGATACCTATGCACACCTCTAAAATCCCTAGTTAAGAAACACAACTTCCCCTGGATCATCCCCACACTCATCAAGGAAATGCATCTCAGGGACAACCTCTGGCACAGAGCCCTGTAGTCTGGGAAACCCACTGATAGACAAGCCAATAGAGTTGCCCATAGCAAGTGCACCTGGGCTATCCGTAGTGCAAAAGCAGCATACTATAGGAATACCCTCGCTTCCACCTGGGGCTCTGCACGAAAGTTCTGAGACAACCTAAAGGAACTGAACTGTAAAACCTAGTCTCTGTCCCCTTCCCAGTTCAATATTAGTGGTGCAATCACCATCGACCCACAAAGTATTGCCAATGGCCTAAATTACACATTTTCAGATCTCTCTTGTACACTACCTACCAACTTTTTTGATCCCACTCCTGATCCCTCCCACACCACTCTCCAACACCCACCTTTCCACTTCTGAATTCTCTCCCCATCTGCTGCAAAACCATATCTACTTAAAGCCCTAAATGGTGCTGGGCACAGCAGTGACACTCTTGATCTCGGTCTCCTTCATGCTACACTGGATGTTGTTCTCAACCCTGCCCACAGACCTTCTCAACCACTCCCTCTGCCTTGGATAGTTCCCTCTAGCCTGGAAAATGGCTTCCATCACCCCTGTACACAAGGGCAGTGATCTATCCTCCCCTGGAAATTACAGACCAATCTCCACCCCCCCATCCAAAGCCTTGGAAAAGATAGTCACAGACCAAATAACAGACTACCTCGCCATGCACAACCTCCTCTGCATGGAGCAGCATGGCTTTCACCATGGTTTCAGCACCACAACCACCTCCTAGAATTCTTCACCTTCATTCACTCTGCCCAAGACAAAGTTACCTCTCCAGAGCAGTCTTCATTGATCTGTAGAAGGCCTTTGACATGGTCTGCCACCCTCTTCTCATAGACACCCTCACACAGCTTGATATCACCCCTGGCCCAGTAATCTGGGTCACTAACTACCTCACTGCCCAAACTCAATGAGTAAAAATCAACAATATCCTCTCAAGCCCCCACCAGTTCAGCTCCTGAGTCCCCTAAGGCTCCATTCTTGGGCCGCTACATTTTAGCTTATACCCAAACTCACAGCCCAATTCCTCCTCTGGAAACACACACCTTTATGCAGATGACATGATCCTTTTTGCAGCCCACTTGGACCCTGGCCTGTCCAACTCCAGCTTGCACTACAAACCTCTTTTGCTCACATGGAACAGTGGTTCATAGAGCACAGGCTAGTAATTAACCTAAAAACAAAACCTTGCTCTTCTCCCACAACCAGAACAAACTCAAGGGCTAAGCTCTGTCCATTCTGTCCCTCTCCCACAACCTCCTTGAGCAGGTAACTGCATATAAATACCTTGGTATTGTCTTTGACTCTGCCCTCACCTTTCATGACCACATCCACACCCTCTGCTCAGCCATAAACATACACATCAATCAATAAATCAAAATCTTTATTTATCCAGGTGGGCACCATTGAGCAAGGCTCATTTGTAAGGTGGACCTGGTCATGAATACATCAAAGTACAGTACAGAAGCAGGTATACAAAAAGAAATACTATACAAGGAAGAAAAAGTATATACAGTACAGTACATGGTTGAAATTAAAAAAAACAACAGCATTATTTTACAATTGAAGAAGTCAGCAGATGTACAATCAACCATAGGCATACAGGGGTTATAAGCAGAGATCTTTTGAGTGAGGCAGCCAGCAACTACACATATTGTAGAAAGAGGCCATGTATGGGGTGGCAGGTTAGAGAGGTAAAGAAAAGGAGGAATATATTACTGATGACTGGGGGAAAAATTAGGTTAAAACCACAGAAAGTGATGATGGCTGTCATGTACTTGTTTATTATGATAATGATGGAGGAGGGGTAGATAATTGGGAGACTACTATGGATTGGGTGGGACTTTAGCCAGGCTGGAGCTGACAGGGAAGGGTGGGTGCAGCAGGAAGAGTTAATAGGGAAAGAGTGAGAGCCAGGGGTAGAAACATGGCAAGCGTCAGGATGGAAAGGGGGAGTTGCAGAATTAGTGGGCTAGTGGTTGAGGTAAACATTTGCAAGGTGCTTTCTTGTAGTGATCGTAGAGTGCCTTGAAGATATTCAGACTAACAGAGCAACTCAGCTTCAAGTTCCTTTGTAAACCCTTCCACAATATGGGTAAAGAGAAGCTTAGAACAGCTTTGCCGAAAGGAGTGTTGACCCTTGGAACTTGGAGAGCAATTAGGGAATAGCTCCTTAGAGCGTAGGTGCCAAACACACTCTGGGGAAAACAATCTGAGATATATGAGGGGAGCTTGTTGGTTACCACTCTGAAGGCCCATAGGGTGGCATTTCTATTCCTTCTATAGTGAAGGGAAGTCCAGCCTAATTATGAGTACAGGGAGCAGTGGTGTATGGAAAGTGGAAGGCTAGTAATGAACCTGTTAGCTCTGTGGTAAGGGTGTCCAACTTAGCCAGTGCAGAGGCAGTGCAGTGGCTGTAGAGCAGGTCCGCGTAATCTATTAAAGATAGGAAAGTAGCTTGAACCAGTTGAATCTTGGCCTCCTTTGTGAGCAGGTGGTTAATTCTGTAGAACAGTCCTAATCTTTGCCTTAGTTTCTTCTGTAGTTCTTCGAGATGGTCGGCAAAGGAAAGTTTATGATCGAGCCAAACTCCTAGATATTTGAATTTAGCTACATACTCTAGTGTTTCTCCAAGAACAGTAGTAATTTGTGGGATAGCCTCCCCCCAGCAGGAATTGCCACATGCAAGGAGGGGGAAAAGAGCATGGCTTTTGTCTTTTTCGCATTAAGCAAAAGCTTTTTGTTTATGAGCTGGTATTGTAAAAGGTTAAATTCAGCTTGGAGGTCTTCACAGGCTGCTTCTGGTGTGGGATGACTCAAGTGAAGTACAGTGTCATCCAAGAATAAGTGAATGTTGGCTCTTTTGATGGGGTTGTTAATGTAGACTACAAAGAGGAGGGGACCAAGGATAGAGCCCTGGGTCACAACCTTTATCGTAGGTTTTAATGGAGAAAGATCACCTTCAGCTTTAATCTGCTGTTTCCGTTCTCTGAGGTAGTCTGTAAACCAGCACATAGATTTATGGTCCAGGCCTAAGGTGCTTAGGGAGGAAAGAAGCAGGCTGTGATCAACTGTGTCAAATGCCTTACTAAGATCCAAGAAAATGGCAGAGACATGCTTCTTGTTGTCAAGGTCTAGGAGCCAATCATTGGTTACCTTAACTAGGGCTGTTATGGTGCTGTGCTTTGCTCTGAATCCAGACTGAACTGGGTTTAATAGGCTTCTGGATTCTAAGTATACCTCTAGATGGCCACACACTATTTTTTCTAGTAATTTAGACAGGATGGGGAGGAGGGAGATCGGTCTGTAATTATTTAGATCGCAGGGGTCACCTGCTTTTAATAGAGGGATGACATGGGCTATTTTCAATTGAGGGGGGAGGCTACCCAGGGTGAATGGCATGTTGAATAGGTGGGTGACTGGCACCGAAAGCACATGGTAGGCACATTTCAGATAGTATGACTCTATGAAGTTGGAGCCTGCTCCCTTCCTGGTGTCCAGTTGCAGCAGTAGGTCTTCCACCTCTTTTAGAGAGACAGGCAGGAAGGAGAAGGCCTCCTCGGTAGGGGGGGACTCATGGGTTGGTAGGCCCTGAGCTGTGTGGAGGTCATTGGCAGGGGAAGTATCAAATGCTAGCTCTGCCATTGCAAAATGGTTATTGAGGGCTTCCAATATCTCCGATCAGTTAGAGATAACGCTGCCACCGGACTTGATTTTTGCTGGAATGGAATTACCAGGTGTGTGTACAGACATGTCTTTTAATGTTTTCCAGAGCTTTGAAGGATTTCTTGAGGTAGAGGCTAGCTCCAAATGATAGTAGGTGGCCTTGGCTGCTCTGACCATCTTGGTGCACTTGTTACATGCTTTCTTAAAAAGACACCAATCCAAGTCGTTCTTGCTTCTTTGGGCTTTTCTCCATAAAGAATCCCTTTCTAACAGGGAAGCTTTGAGCTCAGGAGAGAACCAATGGCACATAGGCTTACTATACAAGCAAAGAGGTGCTAAGGCTTGCCATCAACTCCTCAGTACTATCCCTAGTGGATTATGGACTTTTGATATACAGTGAAGCAGACAACACCACAATGGTCAAAATCAAGCTCTCAATCAACAAAGCCTGTTGGCTACTCTCAGGGGCTGACAGGCTCACCCATACCTGTAACCTATACTCCTTGTCAAACCTCCTCTCCTTTGATGAGTGATTACTCTACCAAACATGTTTACTCACCCAAAAAATTTGCTCAGGCTTGTCCCCCCCTGTCTGCCTAAGATACTCAGCACCTCCCCTCCTACTGTCTCCACCCGAAGCTCTACCAAAACCACACTATTAGTCCCCAGGATCAGGACATGTTTTGCTCAGAGGCCTTTCTGGTATAGAGACCTCACTTGGTTTAACACCCTCCTAGTATCACATCCAAACACAGAATCAAGCCATTTAAATCTGCCCTTCATAACTACCTGTTCAATTCCCATAACTGCAGCTGCACCTAATGCAGCACCTTGCAGGTCCTGTTCCCATCCAAGTGACCTCTTTCACCCACATTGTATATGTATCTTTGGGTTTCTCCTTTTTGTTTAGCTACAATCATGTATAGGACTGTCACATGCAAAATTATTTTTTTCTCTTGCTGCTATTGTTACATTTCTGTATATAATGTAAATAATGTATGTACTGTACATGCACTGTTGTCTGTTATTCCACTTACTGTCTGTTATACCTGCTCCATCCTCTACTGTGTACGATGACAAGCCTTTGTAAATGAGTCCTTGACTCAAAGGTTTGTAATTCCGGTACAATAATAAATAAATAAAGTTTTAAACCTGTCAGCAAAGAGTAGTGTGAGCTATTTACAAAACTCTGTCACCCCAAAATTGTTTAAAATATATTGACAAATTTGGTGCCTAAAGTAAGCTGACCTTGCCACCTTTTCAATGGAATGAGTCTCAAGTGTTTATCTAACATCAACATCTAGTCTTGTGGCTTGTAAGCCTTTTGGATGAACTCCAAAGCAACATGAAGTCATGGATCATTTACCACAAACAAGGAGATCCCTGTCTTAAAAAAGTTTGCTAAGTTTATAAAGTTTCTAATGATAACAGGTATGCCAAAATATCATAATTTTAAACAGTAAAAAACTGTACTTCTGAAATCTGTAAACACATTTTACATATCTATAAAGGAAAAAGTTTTATAATGTTTTTATAAATTATAGATTTTATATTAGAATTAACACCATCATGGTCGGTCTCAAATGAATCCTCTCTTTTAGCTGCATCTAAATATGTAGGTTTTACATTTGTAACAAGGTGCACATATAGAAGCAAGAAAGAAAAAATGTTTTATATCAAAAATAATTTTTGAAGATGAGATCATATTGATGAAAAAATGGCTTAGGAGGAGCTACCAGTAACAACCTCAAAAAGTACTCAGACCAATCATAATTTGGTGGTGATGTCACCCTGCAAGTGGGACATAAATGGGGTGCTGGAAAAGCCGGACCAGAACTGCCTGATCCTTTGGTGTGTGAGGACCTGTGTTAGTTGCTTTAACAATTTTGGATGCCCTGACAATTTTGGATGAGCTTGGGAGTTGTACTAAGCCAAAAGCCTGAAGCCATGCCTGCTTGGAACCAGCATTTGGGCTGCGCCATTGCCATCACCAGGGGGTGTTAAATACAGCTTGGAAGAATGCACAATGCTGCAAGAAAGTCCAGCTGCTAAAACTGCCTGTTACAGGAAGTACTCTCTTCCCAATATTGGATGCAGCAAGGCCTATGTTTTGCATACTGAGAATTTGGACTAAAGTAATGATTTGGAATTTCTGTTAAAAGCCTGAACAAGAGACTAACTTTGGAATTTACCAGCCAGCAAGCCTGAGCCACAGAGTCCCGTTACCAAAACAACATTGCTGTCCACAGGGAGAGATCTTGCTACAGACTGTGCTGCTAGACTGCCAAAATCTTGCTGTCTGATTTTTCCCACTAAATCCTGAAGTGACTTTTGATGATTTGTGATGTCAAGGCAAGAAGAATCCAGCCTGCATTGCTTCATTGATGTCAGAAGACTCTACACTTCCAAGTTCAAGGGGAAAAGACAGAAGACTAAAGCCAAACCCACCACCAAAGACTTTTTTCATCCAAAATCAGGAGTTCTCACAAACATTTTGAAAGTTAAAAAGTAGAAGACTGCAGCTACAGATAACTAAAACATAAGAATTCCATTACTCCACTTTCAGTATCTTTATTTGGCTATCTGGGGTGGTAACTTAGTACATTTTAGCTCCAAAACCGTGGGTATATAGTTAAGCTAGAATTCAAACATAAAGAAGTGCCTTCGTGCATACTATAAAGTTTAAAACAATTATTATACAAATATATAACCTGAGACACTAGTGTAATGAGTTGCAAGTTCTCATAGTAAAAAGAAAAGGTCATGACATTTAGAAGTATACTGAAGAAATAGTAAACTGTCATTTATTATGTTGAATATGGGTGTATTCATTTGCATTGTTTATGTTTTGAAATTTGTTTTACTTATTTGTTTTATTTGAAGTTTATTGTTCTAGGAATTAATACCTTTGAGCCAAGGCTCTTTTACAAAGGTTCCACATCATTAAGTACAAAAACATAGTAGACAGTGTTACAAACAATCAGTAAGCCATTTAACAAGGCCACAACTTAAACAGTTACATTTATGTACAGAAAAAGAAAAAGGAACTCAGAGGCAGTGTCAAGGGGCAAGGAATAAGGATTGGAGAGCTTGAGAGGGAAGAGAGGGAGAAATAAGAAGTTTAGGAGCAGACAGAACCAGGTTAGTGGTACTCAGGTTGTCTTTGTCAAAGAGGAGACCATGGTGGTTGAGTGAAACAAATGTAAGTGCACTCAGTGGGATGAGACTTTAGTCAAAGCAGTCACAGGAGCTGGAGGCTGTGAGGTGAGTGTAAAGTATGGATTTGAAAGCTCCCAATGTCGTGGATGATAGGGAGGGCAGGTTAAGGGCATTGTACCAGGTAGGGGCATGGTATATAAAAGATCTTTGTCCCTGAGCAGTCCGGCATCTAGGGACAAGGAAAGGTTGGTGGTCAGATCTTCTGGTGGTATGAGTGCCATTGTTCAGGCAGAGCAGGTCCCAGATACATGGAGGAGTGAGTCCCAAGATTGATTTTTTTGCCATCACGCATGTGAGATACATGAGGCGATTGGAAAGATGCAACCAACCGGTTTCCATGTAGAGGTCACAAGTGTGGGTCCATCTCTGTGCTCCAGTGAGGAGTCGACAGGTTTTGTTCAGTGCTGTTGAGATGCGCTTTAGTGCAGTGGTAGTAGCTGAGCCATAGACAATTAGACCATAGTCTATGATTGAGATGATGGAGCTTTGAACAACAATCCTCAAGGCAGCTTGCTTGAAAAATTGACAGTTCCGGTACAAAATTCCAATGCGTTGGTGCACTGTTTTTGCAGTGTTATCGATATGGGCCGAAAAAGTAAGACATTCATCAAAAGTGATACCAAGGTATTTGAAGGTGTTCATTTGTTCTAGTGTATTTCGAAGAGAAGTTTTTATGACCAGTGGAGTATGCCTATTTCTGTTTTGATGACTGGCAAAAAGCATGACTTTAGTTTTTTTTATTTAGGACCAGTTTGTGCTCAAGGAACCACTTTTCAGCACATGAGAAAGCAAGCTGCAAGCTCTGTCGAAGTGGATTTGGATCCTCATGGGAGGAGAGAATTACAGCTTCATCAGCATAGAGTATTAATTTTTCAGGGCAGGATTTGGGAAGCAAGTTTAGAAATAGGCTGAAGAGGAGAGAACCTAAAATTGAGCCCTGGGGGACACCAGCGAAGACCAGTTTGGAGTCAGAGAGAACCTCAGAGATTTTTACTGTTTGAGAACGTCGATTTACTTGATTTTATAAAACCTATTTTTTTGTTTACATCACAGTTTATGTTTACATTATTTTTATCATGCTTGATATTTATGCTAATTATGAATATTTAGGACTTGTACATGTGTGAATAAAATATATATTTATCTCTTATATAATCCAAAGTGTGGCAACTGTGTTTTTCACTGTCATTTTTGAATCTAGAGAGCATAGGATATTATCATATGTGAATTTTTATTATTTTTGGTAATTTATGAGAATAATTTTTGGGTAAGGCCCGAGATGAATCCAAGTGCATTTTTATAAAAAGTGATATTATAAGCCTTTGTTCTGACAGATGTGTAGTGATGTGCAGCTTCTTGCTCTGTACTGTTTGCCACCACATGGCTCCCTTTTGTCTCACGGCCTGAAGCCTGGGGGGTTCTCAGTTTTGCCTTTGTGGTTCATTTCGGAGGACATTCTCTGCTGTAGGCTATCCTATGGGGATGCGTTGTCTCCAAGAATCTCCTTGTGTGCCACCACACTCCTAAGTTTCATTCAAATGGCCGTAATCATGCCTCCCTTCAGCCTATTTTACAGCTGCCACCATCTTCCAAATCAAACCTCTAAGGCTGCCCCTGCTCCACATTCACTATCACACTTCAGGTGGCTGTACAACCCACTTTGCTTTACAGGGCTCGGTCTTTACAATATCACCATCTAGCTATTCTAACTTCAGGCTCATGCCCCAATCACTACTGGGTGCTGTCAGAAACTGGGCCTCTTGTTTATGTATGGGGAATCTGCCTCTAGATTTACTAGTCACAGTCACCCTGCACTGTACAATGAGGCTTACATCCGGTCCATCTATCCACCCCATTTCCAACTACAACAGTGTGATTGTGCTTCCCCTGTCCCTTTTGAAGTTGACTGCACTGTGTCACTTGGCTGCTGCCTTGAGCACCAGTAATATCATGCTTATCCCAACTTTACTTTATACAAGGCTAGGCCTTTTACGTCCATGCAACCATATGCATTCCTACTGCAACAGGCATACATCCTTTGACTACTGAGTATGGACCCACCAGATACAAGGTATTTTCTCTGCACCACTGTGATGTAGCCATGTGACCCATGTGCTCACAAATTCCCCCAAATAGTGTTCCTTGCAGTTTCATAACAGTAATCCAGAAAAAAAAAAACACTATACATTTAAATGGGATATATCTTGAAACATTTATTTGCTCTTTTGTTGAAGTAAAATACACTGCTCAGATTAGGTGAAAAAGTAATGCTCCATTGATTTCAGTACATTTGCAATTGCTCATACATATTCTTTAAAGCTTCTCAATGAACATATTGCACTCTCTCCCAAGATTTTTGCTACATAACAGTGAAGTGCTCAGTGTGCAATAGCCTGTCATAGACATCCCTTATTAAATTGCTAAAAAAGACCAGGCTACCTCAATAGCTGTTAATAAAAATACAACCACTCTGTCTCTTTGATCCTGTTGATCTTCCACAGGGGACTCTCCTGCTTATACTACAGCACTACCATGCAACTGCAGTTCTCCTGCCACCTTTAAAACATTGAAACTATCCAGGTGGGAGCCAGGAAAAACAGGAGAGGAGGCACTTGCCTTCCCCCAGATTGTACAGTAGAAAGATATAGGGGGAGATCCAGAGGGGTGACACCACCCTAATGACAGCATCATAAGAAGACATTAACAGAGTCAAAGGAAAAATGGTTACAGGATATTATTGGAAAGGAGGAAGTAAGGGAATCAAATGGAGAAGGTAGTCCTGTATGTAATTTTCAAATTCTGGTGGAATTAAATTTCACAGAATTTTTAAAATTCCACCAAATTTTGCTGGAAACCAAATGGTGGAATTCCACAGCAGAAAATGGTTACAGAATGATTTTCCATGGAAACATTGCTGTTCCATGAAATATCATTCCATGGATCTCAATATTTTTTGTTAAAATGGGTCCAGAATGATTGTCCATGGAAAATGCTGTTCTGTGGAATATTATTCCACAAATCACAGCAGGAAGAAATCTGCTGAAGAACCAGTGAAATTCCAGCAGAAATTCTGCTGGCAGAATGGTCATTACATGCTAATTTCACCGATGGAATTCCACATAACACTAGTAAAAGGAATAGGGTAAGCAAACAACTTGTTGAGAAGGAACAACAGGTGGTAGTATGTACAAGCAGGGATAGAAAGACAGGGAATGGGGCAGAGGATGATAAGGTGTGCAGAGGCTTATCTTCTAATACTGGGAGCCTCAGAAATAAAATCTGCAACCTGAAGGCCATCATGGCAGAAGCTCACCTGTATCTAGGGGCCATTACAGAGACATGGTGCCTGCACACCATGACTTGGGCATAGCCATACCAAGTTACTCAGTTTTTAGGAGACATAGTGTTGGGAGAAAGAGAGGACAGTATCATTGCATGTGAAGGAGGGAATAAAAGCTAGTGAAGAGTAGGTATATCAAGATGAGAAGGATCTAAAGGTGCTGTGGGCCATCTTGGAGATGGGTTATGGGACTGCTATATGGAAAGGGGTAGCATAGAGAATGCCAACACAAAGAGAAGAAGTTGGGCCAGCCCACTGGCACAGTGATAGGATTTCTACTTGTGACACCAGTGATCCGGGTTCAGGAATGGACTTGGGGAACCAGAGGGCTGGCCGGGGGAGAAGGATTGAGCATCCCAGGGACTGCTCTATTTCTCCAGGGGGAGGGTGGGATGAGTGCCCGGTGCTCAGGGGCTCCCAGCGGAGGCTGGGAGAACCTCAGGTGATCAGAACCTGGAAAACCAGGTGTGGTGGGCTGGATATAGGACGCCATTGCACATCCCCACCCCTGGGGGTAAAGCCTAAAAAAATAACACTTATGGCTGCCACAAATGAAGCCTGCCCTTGACTTTGATTAGCTTCCAGGCCAGCTCCCTGATCCAGTTCCAGGATTGCAGCATTAGCCCCAGTACCACAATCCCACCCTGCGGGGAAAGCCAGCAGTGTCGGGGGAGCAGAGGCCGATATGGAAGTGGGAGCACAAGGGTCCATAGCCGGACAGATGCACCAGTGGCTGTAGGCTGGAAAGAGAGCAAAATTAAAAAAAAAAAAGACAAGAAGTTGGACAGGTCCCTATGGAAGGCCATTATTAAAATGGAAGAGAAGGGGGAGGTGCTGTTAGTTGGAGATTTCTATCTACTAGATGTGGAGTGGAATCTACTCTGCCAGTTTCAACTTTGAAAAGGAGCAGACCCATCCTAGACTACCTACAGGAAACTTACAGTATCTCAGGTAACTTGGAAAAGAACCTACTATGGGTGGGGCAGTATTGGACATGATACTCATGAACAGGGACAGCACTGCAAACATCACAGTGGGAACTCTCCTGGATACCAGTTTTCACCATATGTTGTGTTTCAACATAAGGAGATGAGATGAGGTGAACCAGACATAGATAAGTGTCCTGAATTTCAGGAGGGTGGAATTCAAAGCAATGGAATACTGCTTCAGAGGGATAGCCAGGGTAGGGTGCAGGTGCTGTTGAAAGGAAATATGGAAGGGCATCATTTGGCCAATGAGCATCTGCATGAAAGAGGACAGAAAAGGCAGGAGAAAAACTAGACCATTATGGTTCTCCAAGGAGGTGGCAATGCCAGAAATAAAATAAAAGGCAGCATTTAGAATGTTCAAAGAAACTCAAAGGGATGAGGACAGGGAAGTGTACAAGGCTAGGCAAAGGGAAACAGGATATGTGGTTAGGAGAGCTAAGACACAAGAAGTGGAAAGGATTACAAGGGATGTGAGGAAGGGGATAAGACTTTTTTTTCCCATTATGACAATAAGAAAAGAAAAGGTGGGGTGGGATAGTAAGGATAAGAAGGGTGGAAGGGGGAGACTATGTGGAAGGAAACCAAGAGAAAGCTGATATTTAGAACATGTATTTTTGCTTGGTCTTCACAGTAGAGAGAAGGAGCCACCAGAGCAAAGTAAGAACAAAGGTAGGAAGGGGCTAGGCACAAGATCATTCTGAAAGGAATGTGAACTGAAAGGACTTGGAGCACTGAAAGTAGATAAAGCTATGGGATTGGATAGGATACATCCCAGGGTACTGATGAAGTGCTAGCTCCTCCAGTGACAGACTTGCTCAACAGCTCACTGGAGACAGGAGTGGTTCTGGAGGACTGCAGAAGAGCTGACATGGTCCCTCTGCAGTAGGGAAGAATCTAACAACTACAAGCCAGTCTGACTAACTTTAATGGTAGGAAAACTAATGGAAACTCTACTAAAAGAGAGAATGGTTAATTACCTTTAAGCCAGTGGGCTTAATTATCACTGGCAGCATAGGTTCACTGGGGGTGGATGTCATGACAAGTAAATCTGATGAATTTCTTTGACTGGGTGACCAAGGTAGTAGACCAAGGCAGGGCAATGACCATAGCCTATCTAAATTTTAACAAGGCCTTTGAGACTGTGCAATACAGAAGGCTGATTAAGAAGCTAACCAATATGTGTTGGGGGCCAAAATTGAAAATTGGGTTTGGAACTGGCTAATGGATAGGATGCAGAGGGTAGTGGTAAACAGCACACATGGTAAGGACAGGAGTGACCAATGGGATACAGCAGGGTTCAGTGGTGGGACCAGTCCTTTTCAATATCTTCATAGGGACATTGCAGAGGAAATGGAGTGGAAGGTCTGTCTTTTTTGCAGATGATGCCAAAGATCAGCAATAAGGTGGGCACCCTGGCGAGTTTGGAAATAATGAGCAGGAATCGAGAGAAGCTAGCAGAGTGGTTAAAGGCATAGCAGCTGTGTTTTAGTACTAAAAAGTTAGAAATCATGCACCTCGGGTACAGGAACCCTAGTGCTGAGTATAGGATGGTGGAAGGTTTTAGCTGTCACTTGACAGGAAATGGACCTTTTGGTTAGTATTTCAGAGGAACTCAAGGCAGCAGCCTTGTGTGACATTTCCTTGGTTAGGGTTAGGGAGATGCTAGGGTGCATAGGGAGTGGCATCACCAGCAGAAGGAGGGAGGAGGTGTTGTCACTCTGCTTCTGTCTTGTCTGCCCCCATCTGGAATTCTTTGTCCAGTTCTGGTCACAGATTTTCCAGAAAAAACATAGACAAGGCAGAGGTGGCCAAAGAAGCCGTATGAGGACAGACTGATAGATCTTAATATGTACACTCTAGAGTAGGGGAGCAAGGGGTGGCATGATTGAAGCCTTCAAGTACTTCACAGGGATGAACAGAGTGGAGGGAGGAAGTCTATTCCAAAATAGGATGAGCTCCAGAACTAAGGGGTGTGCAATGAAACTGGAAAGGGGAAATTGCAGGAAGGATATGAGGAAATACTTCCTCACAAAGAGGGTGGTAAAAGCATGGAACTGACTGCCAATCAAAGTTATGCAAGCTAGAATGGTGGAAGACTTTATGCATGCATGGGATAGACACTGGGTCATATTAGTACAGAAACAGGGAGGGTTGGGTTCCCAGACAACAGTTTGCATCTGTGGGTAAAATAGGCAGGAATCCCTTTGTCAAACTGTGTCGGCCTAACTGCCGTTCTCTGCTAACAATTTTCTATATTTCTGTGCTTTCTAGCTTAATGATGTCACCATGTTCTGTGGTTTCTATTGGCACTCAGTTGCTCTGCATGCTCGCTACATGACACAGGGTTGCTCCTATATTTCAGTCTTGCACATTCTCTCCACTAGTTCAATGGAAAAATGCAACTTAGTGAGCAGTTGTGCTTGTGCAGCATTGTAGATAGTCTGAAGGTAGTTGAAGGATTTGTTGTTTGACTGATATACATGGATGCTTCAGAAGTTCACATTCTCTGTCCCATGGGGGACTACCACCTCTTGGGGTACTATGAAGGCAAAGGAACCTTCTTGAGAAGAGTTCAACCCTAAAAGGTGCCATGGAAGCATAACTCTTTTAGGCTAAAGGTATCTCAGAAAGAAGCCCCAAAATACTATGCAGCAGGTGGTGAACACAGATCCTGAGTGGAGAAATGACTGACAGCCATTGGTGATGACTGACAACAGGCAGACACTATCTGGAGTAATGACTGACAGCAACTGGTAACTGATAGCAGACAGAGGCATGACTTCTGTAAGAAGAGAGGGAGTAGAAGGATTTAAGGATGAGAGACCCACATCCAACCCCAACTAACAGCAGAAATCTACTACTATAGCAAACGCTATACAGTAGAATCCTGATTATCCAAACCACATGGGAGACATCCGATTGGTTTGGATAATCTGGAGTTCAGAAGATCAGGGTTATAACTGAGCTACTATGCTGCTTATCTGATGCAGTATTGTATTGTAAATACAGACACTCTCCCACACTATTAGGTGATATTGGAATACTGCAGCTCTCAACATACACACAGTCACCTTCCGATTTAAATCTACAAATCCTGTAAGAAGAAATAGTACTGCATTATAGCAGAAAAAACAGGACCTTTCATATGCTGCTCAGCTATACAGTATTGTAAATACTGACACTCTCCCAGCCTGTTAAGAATACTGTAGCACACAATCACCTTCCAATCTGAAATCATGTGTCAGTGTACATTTACTGTTTCACTACTTTACTGATACTGTTTGAAGCCTGAAACAGTGTAGACTACCATATGCAGAGAGGACTTACATTTTACAAGGTACAGCTCCATAATTTCAGGACTTATCAGCCACTCTTCAATCTCCCCAATCCCCCTGTAAAGACAAAAAACAGATATTCACTCGGAGTGTTGCCCAAGGAGGCAAAAAAGTCCTTGTTTAATAAACTTGTTGAACTTTACTAGGTACATTTTTTTTCCTCTGCAGTTACAATTCTGAAACCGAAAGCAGAAACAGGCTATCCCACACCATGAACTATGAAAGCCAGCTCTCCGGTATGTTGTGCTATACCTACCTCCTACTCACCACCTGCATGCTCTCCTGCATGCACAGTCTTTCCCATCTCTCCAGATAAGTTTCTTTTAATTACAGGACAGTACAGGTTTGAGAGTAAGTCATCATTGATAATACAGTACAGAACAGTACAACCCCGATCTGAAACCCTGATCAGCAATGCAAAAAAAAGGGTGAAATAGGCTAGGTTCAGTAGATAGGAAGTTCCGGATGATAGGGGTTCATAAGACCAGGGTTGTAGTTTACTTAAATACATATACTACATTATGGCCTTTGTCACTCGGGAGAGGAAAAAAAAACATGTGGAGAAAATCTCTGGAGATCTATGGCTTCAGACACCATCTCTTCTGGCATGGGAACTTAATATTGAGACAGTTCAGAATGTTAATTTGGAGTTCAAAACTCAGGAGACTTTTTTGCGCGATAACTGTCTCTCTCTGTCCTTCTAATGGGATAACACTGAAGGGTTCTGTAAGTCAATCTCTGCAGCTAAAGGAAGTTACCAGAGAAGGAGCTCACCTATCAAAGTGTGGAATGAGGAGAGTAGCAACTACTGAAAGGCTATCACCCAGCCTTGAGACCATGAGGAGGCCTGTTCTTGACTGGAAACTAAATGACGGGGTATGGAATGAGAGTAGGTGGACCTTAGACAGATGCAGGAAGAAGAGCGTTCCAAAGTGCTACCAACAAAGACTACCCAGCTAAAGGAATGTATTGTGGGCTTAAGGCCCCACTCTCTAGCAAATGAAGTCTTAAATGTTATACCTTGCAGAGCCACTGACAGAAGATTTGCATCATTAAAGCTTCTCCAGAGCACCATCTGATGGGACTGCTAGGAGATACTGTAGGATACAAGTGGCCTACAGAGGAGGACCCCTGCCTGAGATTAGGGACTCACCCTCAAGATGCAGATTTCAAGAGGAGCAAGAGTTGTCTATCCACAGGAAGAACCCTGAAGGCAAGATTCTAATAGAGTTATGACTGCTGAATGGAATGACTGGTATTGATGGAAAATACGATGACTGAAAAGGTGTTGAGATTTGAACATACATCAAGGTCAAAAAGAGAGGTAAACCCCCCAGGTTGGAAGTTGTATACACACTAAGACTAGGGTGATAGATGCTGAAGTAGGCTGACTAAGTAAACTAATGAAAAGGAAAGAGAAAGAATGGGAGTAGCTGCCTTGCTAGGAAGCCATGTGAAAGCAATTGAGAAGGAATGCTCCGGAACTGGGAGGTTTGCAGGAGGCCTAGTATGAACAGTAAAATGGAAAAGCCTGAAGTAGCACAAGTCAAAACAGTAGAATGACATAGATAGAATACATTGTGGAAACTAGTAAGTAAACCAAGAACCAAAGGAGAAATAAACACAGGAGCTACATGAGGACAGTATTGCAGTAGAAATAACTGATTGAGGGAAAGAAGGAAGCACAAGTTGAAGCCAGGAAAGGTAAAAAAACACAACATTTTGACCTAGAAAACTGCTGAAGGCACAACCCAAACCGAAAGCCCCAAAAGACAAAGGAAAGCTGGCAAAAACAAGAGAAGAAAAGGGTGTGGGGAGGCAGAACCCCAGCAGAGTCTCTTACGGCAGCAAAGAAGCAATGCTTCTGAGGCTGGAGGAAGCTGGCTTTTAAAAGCTCTTGATGGGGGGGTATTGCTGGTAGCTCCTGTCATTAAATTGCAGGCATAGCATTTGTTTTCAATTCAAAACTATGCACACTGGTCAAGCCAGGCAGTCGCCTTCTAATCCCCTCTGGACTAAACACTTATACTATTGAATCATGTAGGGCCACATTCTGTTTCATTAACCCACTATATTCATGCCTACAAAGCCATATTGAGCTACACTATGCATTAATCTGTGTTTAAAATCCAGTCTATGCTCTACATGTTCATACCACTATGCTCAGGTATTTGATACAATTACAGCTGAGCCATGCCCAAACAGCTGTCTGGCTCTCAAACCAATGATCAGTGCCCCTCAAGGGTCTTACACCCCTGTAGGTTCAATAAAGTCCCCCAAACCCAACCAGAGACTGGATCAAGTTGGCATAGATGATGGTTAATAGACAGGTTCAGGGCCTGCAGCAGACCAATGTCATTCTGCTGGTGAGTGCTGTTTCTTGTTTTCTTCCCTTTGAGAGGAGCAGATATACAATGCCATCATGATGCATGTGTAAGATCCTGTACAACATGCATTGACAGCTGCTGTAGCACCTGTATGTTTTGACAGTCTGGCATGCACAACCTCTGTTCTCCAGCAGGTGTCAGGCAAGTGCAGGGATCCATGCCCCCCCCCCGGGAGGAAACATAGAAATATAGAAATTGTCAGCAGTTAAGGACCACTAGGCCCATCAGTCTGCCCGTAGGCCCTATTCATTGTATGTGGTCACTGACCCTATGTGATCAATGGCTTGTATTCACTCCCTCCCCTCTCAGGCTTCCCATGTGCCTATCCCAAGCACGCTTAAACCCCTCCACTGTGCTTGCCCCCACTACCTCCTGTGGCAGACTATTCCATGTGTTGACTACTGTTTCTGTGTAGAAAAACTTCCTCACATTACCTCTTAATCTACCTCCTTCCAATTTCATATTGTGCCCCCTTGTTCTAGTACTTTTTCTACATTTGAAAAGCTCCCTCACCTGCATCTTGTTTATGCCCTTGAGGTGCTTGAAAGTTTCAATCATTTCCCCCTGCCATCTCTTCTTCTCCGGTGAGTACATATTAAGATCCTTTAATCTCTTCTCATATGTTTTGTGATGTAAGCCCTTCACCATCTTTGCTGCCCTTCTCTGGAAAGTCTCCACCTTACCTATGTCCTTATGCAGGTGTGGTCTCCAGAGCTGCACACAGTACTCCAGGTGAATCCTTACCAATGTTTTATACAATGGCATCACCACCTCCCACCTTCTGCTAGTGATACCCCTGCCTCTGCACCCCAGCATACCACTGGCCCTCCCTGCCACTTTTGTACACTGCTTTGATACCTTAAGTTTATCAGAGATGATAACCCCTCGGTCCCTTTCCTCTTTGATGACAGTCCGCTCCTACCCCCCAACCTGTAGCTCTCCAGGGTTCCCTCTACCCAGGTGCATTATTTTGCACTTCTTTACATTGAACCTCAGTTGCCACATCTCCAACCATCTTTCAAGCTTCTCCAGGTCCTTCTTCATTTTCTGCACCCCTTCTGGAGTATCCACCCTATTGCAGATCTTGGTGTCATCTGCATACAGGTAGATCTTTCCTTCTAGCCCCTCTCCAATGTCACTACCGAAGACATTGAACAGGACTGGTCCCAGTACTGATCCCTGTGGTACCCCACTGGACACCCCCTCCTCCCCAGATTGTACCCCATTTACCACCACCCTCTGTCTCCTGTCTGTTAACTAGTTCCTAATCCAGTTCACCATCCTGTCTCCCATGTCCAGACTACCCATCTTATTAATCAGCCTTCTATGTGGGATGGTGTCAAAGGTTTTGCGGAAATCCAGGCAGGTGACATCTACTGCCCTTCCCTGATTAAGTTCCCTAGTCACTCAATCAAAAAAACTATTAGATTCACATGACATGACCTTCCTGCTGTGAATTCATGTTGCCTCAGATCCTGAGCACCACTGGATTCCAAATGTGTCACTATCCTTTCTTTCAGCAGTGTCTCAATGACCTTTCCCACCACTGAGGTGAGGCTGACTGGTCTGTAGTTCCCTGCCTCCTCCCTACTGCCACTTTTGTGTAGTGGGACTACATGTGCTCTCCTCCAGTTCTCTGGAACAACACCCGTGTTGAGTGACTCTGTGAACAGGGCCACCAGAGGCGCTGCTAATTCCCTTCACAGCTCCTTTAATATCCTCGGGTGGATGCCGTCTTGCCCCATGATCTTATCCACCTTCAGTTTTGTGAGTTCTTCCAGACCTCTTTCTCCACTGTGAATGGATTGGTGTTCACCTATCCCCTCTCCCATTACCTCTGCAACCCAACTGTGGTCCTTGATCTGCCCCCTCCTTAGTGAATCCTGAGCAGAAGTATTTGTTCAGTATGTCTGCCTTGTCCAGATCCCCCTCCTTACACTCTCCCTTCTCCCCTTTGAGTCTCACAATTCCCCTCTGTTTTTTCTTCTTTCACTGATGTACCTATAAAATGCATTATCCCCTTTGTTTACAGACTGTGCTAAGCTCTTTTCTGTCTGCACCTTTGCTCTCCTAACAGCTTTCCCTGCTTTCCTTAAACATTCAAGGTACACCTCCCTGTCCTCCTCCTTTTGGCTCCCTTATATTTCTTGAAACTCAACCTTTTAGCCCTGACTTTGTCCCTCACCTCTTAGGAGAACCATAGGAGGACAGCGGTCAAATGCGTGATCCTCCTCCCCTAGCTGGACCTCTGACTCCCAGGCTTGCATCCAAACTCTGGTCACTGGTGTCACAAGCTGTAGTGCTACCACCGTGCCTGTGGGCAATATCAGGTTGATTGTTAAAAATAATGGCAGTAATAAGTGCAAATAAGTGGTGATTGATATTTATTTTTATGTTTTTGTTTTATATTGCAGACCGACAGAAATAATGAGCAAGTGGGGATAGCATGGTGACAGCTTGCAAAGTGAGGTAAGAAAATGACTGCAAATGTAAAGCTGAACATTTTTGTGGGGGCACACTGATTCCTTTTTCAAAAAGGCAGGCAGGGACAAGGACTTGTTATTTACTGGTCTCTGTTGCCCGATACCCACCTGGATTCTGATTATTTTGAGCCAGTCATGAACCAGAGTTTTTCAACCCATTTTCCAACATGTAATAACATAATGTAACACTACGATCTAGTGCTCAGAAGAAACTGGAGCAAAATGGCTTTGCTGTAGTTGGGAAAGCTTATAATTTGCTTTGTTATTGGACAAGGTACTTTGTGCATTTGTCAGAAAAACAACTTTCAAAACAGTAACATCCTGTGCAAGAGATACATTAGCTTCATGGACATAAAAAGCTAAGTACGTAGAGCTGCAGGAAAAATTTGGAACTTACAGTATTTAAACAAAATTCAATATATTTTTCATACACATTACTGTATGTTTCTTCCTGTATTTATTTTTGGGGACATTTAAGGGAAACAGAATCCTTGTTCTTTGATTTAAATCTGCTCCTGCTACTTGTCTTACCAACTACTGTGTGCCATAATCCTCTGGTTATGATAATGTCATCTATTGCACTGTAAACAATTATGATGTGATAGGCAGAGGATTGGAGTCCCATGTGTAAATGAGCATCAACAGTGAAGTCACATAGATTCTATTTTCAGATTCCATTGATTATAAATAATGGGATACAGCTAAATATGCAGCAAATATGAAATAAAAGATTCCCTGTGTCTAAAAATAAATTTCCCTTGAGCCAACAGTGGTTCCTTCTGACAGTTAGAACATGGCTAAAAGAAGCAATACTATGTTCGTAATCACATAACCTACTAATAAAACCCATGTGTTGTAATATTTCATCATATCAGTTCAACTGCCAAATTTTTATTTACTGCTGTTGCTTGCTGTCTCGTCCTCCCCATCTTCCTGCCTCTCTCTGGTTGTCTCCCCCTCATCTGCTCCCCTCCCCACGCCTCTTCTCATCTTCCTCAATCCCTGTACCTCCCTTGTCTGCTGCTCCTTGTCCTGTTTGCGTGAGCTTCCCTTCCTCCTGCCACTGCTCACTTCATGTACCGGTGCTCAGATGTGGCATCCCCTGCCAGCTCAACTCCGCTCCTCTGTTCTGTTCTTCCTCTTTCATCCTGGCAGCCGGGAGCCACCACTTTGCTTCCATCAGCAGGCAGCTCCTGCGCCCAGTGCCAACCACTGCTCATTCCCTCCATTGATCGGCAGACCTTCTGAGCTGCCAGTACTCCATCTGCAGACTTCACTGGCCCATTGGGCTCTATTTTCCCTCCAGAGCTTCTCAAAACTTGTCCTCCACCCTCTTCGACTGCCCAACCAACTCGTGCACTGAGTGTGGTGTGCCTCCACACGTGCAGCTGCTCCTGCTTTTGCTTGTGCTGGCCCTGCTTCCCTGGTGGTCTAACCTGGCTCTCACATGTTGCATCTCACTTGGGCTACTATCATTGGCTTGCTTGGTAAGTTTGCTTCTTCCTGCTTCTGCCATCCCAGAGACTCTGCCCATAGTCCCATTCCTATCATTTTTCTGCATGCATTTTGCAACTCGACTATCCTGGGTTCGCATCCCTGCCATTCTGCCTAGCTTCCTTCCATCCTATCTGCATTCTTTCTTCCATATTTCTCTCCTGGCTTTCACTTCACCTTTTATGGCTTGCTGCAGCCCCCTCTTTGTAGTTGGGCTTCCATCTCAGCCTACTGCCCCCTTTCACTACAATACTCAGGTCGACTCAGGTTGTATGTTACATACTAACATACTAAAATGCCAACAGAATAGGCCTACTGGTCTCTAGCATCTGCTTGATTTTCAACACCTGCACTAAGGGCCGATTTTGGTGTCACCCCCTCCCCCTTGGGTTATATTGTCCCCAGTCCCAGTTTTTCGACCTGTATTGGGCCTGGTCAGATTTACCCTCACCTTGTACCTGTCCCATCCCCTCTTAAACTCATCCACAGTCTCCGCCTCCACCAGCTCCCTTGGCAGTGCATTCCATGGCTCCACTACCCTTTCAGTGAAATAACTTCTCCTCCTCTCCCCCTGAGCCTGCCCCCTTCCAGCTTACACCCTTGACCTCTTGTTGCCCCACCCTCCTTCCTTTGGACCACTCTGACTGGGCCTCTTTTATTGATCCATTTCATGTACTTAAAGACCTCTATCATGTCCCCCCGGTCCCTCCTCTCATCCAGGGTGTACATGTCGAGCTACTTAAGCCTCTCCTCATAGGTCCTCTCTCCCAGGCCCCAGATCATTTTGGTAGACCTCCTTTGGACCCTCTCTAGGACTGTAATGTCCCTTTTTAAATGTGATCTCCAAAACTGTACACAATACTCTAACTGTGGCCTAACCAAGCAGTTTTACAGTGGAAGGATCACTTCCATCTATCTGGAGGTAATCCCCCTGGTGATGCATCCCAGCATCCTATTTGCCCTTGCCGCTGCCCTCCTACAGGTCTCTGAGTTGTTCATTTTGACATCTACCACTACCCCCAGGTCTCTCTCATCCTCCGTGACTTTAATCATGTCTCCTCCCAAGGTATACCTCTGGCCTGAATTTCTGACTCCTTGCGCTTCCCCGCATTGAAGTTTAGTTTCCATTTTCCTGACCACCTTTCCAGAGCCTCCAGGCCTTCTTGCAAGGCCAACCTCTCCTCCTCCCCAGCCACCACTGCACCCAGCTTTGAGTCTTCTGCAAAGAGACTCATCTCACTCCTGATCCCCCTTCTGATGTCTGAGATATAGGCATTGAACAGGAGCGGCCTCAGCACTGACCCCTGGGGAACCCCACTAATAACCCACATTGGGTATGAGGCTAACTCTTCAACCACCACCCTCTGAGTATGCTCAGATTGTCAATTTCCTGTCCATCTTAACAACTGTCTCCCTACCCCCATTTCCTTCAGCCTAGTCAGCAAGCCACTGTGGGGTACCGAATCAAATGCCTTGCTAAAGTCCAGAAAGGGGATGTCCACTGGCCTACCTTGGTCCAGGTCCCTTGTCGACCTGTGAGATCGTTCGGCTCAGCCAATGAGGGGTTGCTAGAGATTCAGAGGGTGATGTTAAAATCTGCTGGGGCCCATGCTTTTATGTTTGCGGCCCCTTCCCTTTGGAATTCTCTACCCCATCAGACCAGGGAGTGTACTACCATGGGGAGTTTTAAACAGGCTTTGAAATCCTTCCTGTGGAAAAAGGCTTATGGTTTTACTGTTCATTGATTTGCTTTGTGTGTTTTCATAATATTGCTTTCTGTATTTCTGTATTCTGTACTCTTGTATTTTTATCTTATGTATTTTATTGGAATGCATCTTGACACTTGAAAGGCACAAAATATATAAAAATATTAGTATTATTATTATTATTATTGTCACCCAGTCATAGAACTCAATAAGATTTCTCTAGCATGATCTTCCCGTGACAAAGACATGCTGCTTATCGTCCAAGTACCCAGTTTGCTCCAGTAACCCCCCTAGCCTTTCCTTGACAATACCCTCCATCGCTTTGCTGACCACCAATGTCAGGCTAACGGGCCTGTAATTTCCCACCTCCTGTCTTGATCCCCCCTTGTGGATTGGCACGACATGGGCTACCCTCCAGTCTTAGGGCACCCACCCAGTCCTCAGAGAGATGTTGAAAAGCTCGGCTAGAGAGACTGCCAGGACATCCGTCAGTTCCCTCAGCACCCTGGGATGTATCTTATCTGGCCCAGGTGCTTTCTCCATCCGAAGGGACCTGAGGGCTTCTCTTACTCTCTCTACTGGGATTTCAGCCTCCACATCCTCTCCCTTTTCACCCTGTACTGCTGGGCCTCCACCTGTCTGTGGTGGCCACTCCCTTTCCCTGGACCCATCGGGGCCCCTGGTCTCTACTGGTCTCATCCCTTGCTCCAGTTTTACCCCCACTCCCTTCGCAAGACATAGGCCCTCCATCCCCCCGGTAAAAACTGAGGCAAGGTACTCATTTAGGACTTCTGCCTGTTCCCCTGCCTCCTGTGCCCAACTATCCCCTATCCTTATCTTGCTGATCTGCCCCCTTACTTTCCTTTTTTCCCCCTATATATCTAAAGAACCCCTGGTCCCCTTCCTCCAAATCCCACTGGCCAAGGACTGCTACTTTTTTGCCTTAGCTGATCTCACCACCCTGGTGACTCTATTGTCTGTCAGCCGATATTCCTCCTGATCCCTTTCACTCCTTGAGCACTTGAAGGCCTATAGGTTGCCTGTTTTTCCCTCACCACCTCCTGTACCTCCTGGGTCCACCAGCAGGGTTTTCTGGCCTTACTGAGCTTACGCCTTTCCCTTGCGCAGGATCTGGTAACCTCCTGTATTCTCCTCCTAATGATCCCCCACCTGCTGTCAGCATCCATATCTGGCCTTATCCTGTTCAGACGATCTTTAAGGATCCTCCCCATCTCCCTGAAGTCTGCACCCTTAAAGTCGGTTACTGCCATCCTTGTGCAGCTTTCCTCCCCCCCCTAGATCCAGGAAGTACCAGACTGTGGCATGATCACTCCCCACCAACGGGTCCCTCATCTCTAGGCCCCTAATCTGATCACTGTCCGTCAGGACCACGTCCAGTGTCTGGGCCTCCCTAGTTGGCTCACCCACCTGTTGTGTCAGAAACGCATCCTGGAAGACATCCAGCATCCTGTGCTCTCTGGCCACTGTTGACGTCATAGTCCCCCAGTCCATTCCTGGCATGTTGAGGTCCCCCATTACCACTACCCTTCCCTTTCCCATTCTACAGTGTCCTTCGAGTTTTGCCACCAAACTTTCTTCCAGGACCTCCGCCAGTGCTGGTGGTCTATATACCACTATGACCTTTATTCTCTTACCCCTCTGCATCAGCAAGGTGACCCAAATAGCCTCCAAGTCCCCCTCTGCCTCCTCTACCCCTCCAATACCCATGTCATTTCTGACTAACAGTGCTACACCACCCACCTTCCCTCCCCACTATCTTTTCTGAACATAGTGTAGCCCTCCAGATTTAGGTCCCAATTGTGCCCTTGAGTGGCCCAAGTCTCAGTGACTGCTGCCACATCTACCTCCCCCTCAACTAGCATCACCTGGAGTTCAGGCATTTTATTTCCTAAGCTCTTGGCATTTATCAGGACCATTCTCCACCCCTTTTCCCTCCTCTCCTTTCTCCCCCTTGAGCTCCCATTTCTCAGCTCCTGCACCCTACCTAGTGACCCATTTCCATCTCTCCCTAGCCCCCTAGAGGAGTGTAGACCCTGTCCCTCAATTATTGTACCTGCTGGCACTGCCCCTTTTTTGATCCCTCCCCCCTTCACAAGTTTAAACCCCACCTTTCACTGATGAACCCAGTTAGTTTGAGCTTAAGGATTTCCATCCAGTCCAAATTAAAGTGAAGCCTGTCCCCAGTGTACAGCCCCTTATCCTCCCACGTCTCCCTTCAGTCCTCCACCAGGCCATACCCTAATTCCTCACACCACTTCCTAAGCTATTGATTTATCTCCCTAATTTTCATCTTGTTTTCCCCACTAGCCCTTGGCACTGGCAGGATTTCCAAAAAGGAGATCTTACAGCCTATGGAGAGGCATATCCTGGCCAACTCCAGGAACCTTGCCTGAATTTTTAGTTCACTATTACCATTTATGTTGTTTGTCCCCAAGTGCACTAGAATGTCTGGGGTCCCCTCGCATTCCCTTGCCAGTGAATATAACTCATGCTTGGCCTTGTTCACCGTCAGGCCTGGGTGACATTTTGTTCTGATCAGACAGGTTTTACCCTCCTCTTGCCCCTCCCACTGGATGCCTCCGATCATGGAGTCCCCCAATAGCAGTACTCTGACCTCCCCCTTGCCTCCCTGTTCACCCCTCAGGTTCCCCCACCTTCCGTGCCCCTCTTCATCTCTTTGTCCAGATTCTCCCCTCAACAGCTCCTCACGTCTCCCACAATCTCAGTGTTGAAGGTATCCCCTTCACTACTGTCCCTGGTCACCTTCTCTACCCATGTCCTGGCCTTCTGTATCCTCCCACCCGAGTATCTTTCTCTGTATCTCTTTCCCCACTCTTTACTAATCCATCCAATCTATCCATTTACCTACTTAGCTTTCTGCTCACTATCATCCCATTTACATCCTGTGCCTTCCTGCCTGTCGTGCTCCCCTGCTCTATACCATCAGCCTCCTCCTTGTTCCCCTGATCCTCCTTTTTCTTCTCCCCCCCTTCTCCCATCCTGTCCAGGACCCCCTCTATTGTACCCTTGCCTCTTACCTCTTTAACCCTTTCTATCCATCCCTGCCCCAGCTTCACCACCAGCATCATCTTACTCCTCTTCCTCCCCTATGCACCCCTCTTCTACCAATGGAGCATAGAGGCAAAAAACATTGCAACTTAGCCCATCCCCCAGTGCTTCCTTCTACTGCCCTCTCGGTTTCCTTTGGACACTCCAGACTCTTGCCTACTGCTGTGAAATTTCCACTTTTGACCCCCTGCCAGGGTCCCCTAGAGACCCCTGTGTACCCCCCTTCCCTCTTCTCCTAGTGTGAGCACCTCTCTTCACTCCTCCCCCAGCTTGGGAGGCCCCAGCACCTAGTGCTTCCATGTAGGTGACCGTTTGCCTACTACCTCTCCAATCCTCCACCCCAGCATCCCTAGCTGCCTTCAGATCCCCTCTACCTCCTCCTTAAGCTGTGCCAGCTGGTAGCACACTGGGCACCCCCCAAACTTCCAAGTCCAGTCCAGTATCATAGCCGCACCACACCCTGTGCACCCAATCACCCTCCCAAAGATACCTGCTCCAGTAATATGCAGTCCCTTCCCCATCATCCCAGCAGTCTTTTCTAGGCCAAATAACCAACTAATCCTAGCACAACCTATAACAGAAAGTTTACCTAATATATTCCAGCTGAAGGTCCTCCACAATGTCCAACTATCACACTACTCAGCAATTTATTGTGGATGCTGCACTCCTATATGAGAACTACCAATGCTTTATCCCTGCCCAGTGGCTGCAATATTGGATAGAACTACATGAGCTGCACCTGAAGCATCTTCTTCCAATTGCAGGCAGGTGTTCCCTTATAAATGTGCTGTGCTCTGGGGAGGGTGGGATTAGGGCCCACACCCAACTCTCACAAGAGTGTATCATCCCTGTGTCTGCCCCTCACTGCGCCTCCAAGCACCTGCAACCTCATCTGGAGGAAGGTCCCACACAAACACTGTATTAAATGAGTCAGCACTCCTGCCTGAAAGTCCACAGACTGATAAGAATTTTAAGCTTATTCAGCAACTAAAATCCTTTCCCCATCTGCTCAGCAAAAGCAGGTTCACACACCCTCTGCCAGACCCCAACTGTTTCTGCAGTACTGCTATGTGAGAAGCCCTGGTATTTAAGCCCCAATTAGCTGTAAATTGATCCTGGCTGAGAAAGACAGAAACTTCCAGAAAGCTGCTCACAATACCTGTAGAAAAGATAAATGAATATCCAGCTTCCACTATGGATCCCCCACATCAAACAACACTGTATTAAACAAGTCAGCACTCCTGCCCGAAAGTCCACAGACTGATAAGAATTTAAAGCTTATCCAGCAACTAAAATCCTTTCCCCATCTGCTCAGCAAAAGCAGGTTCACACAACCTCTGCCAGACCCCTCAGCTCTTCTAATGTCTCCTAAGCTGCCCAGTTGCAGCCTCAGGAATTTCCTTCCTTAATTTCATCTACTCATTTAATTCCACCAATCTATGTTCTCTTTCCTGTTTCCCTAGCTGTTTGTTGTCCCAAAGCCTGATTGGTGGCTTCTCTGTTTTTCCCACTGCAGGGGACTGCGTCACTGCAGCTGGCATCATGGCTGCAAGTAGTTTAGCACCTCATTCATTTAGTATATTTACCTGCTGGCTCACTTGGCTTTCTCTGCTGCTCCGTCCAACCTCACCTTTTCTTCGTCCTCATCCTGCTGACCCTGTTTGGATCAGTCTGTCCATTCTTTTGGGAGCTTTCCCAACTTACCTTTACCTTTCTTAATTGCATATTTTCTCCTAATCCTATGTCTCAGACAGTTCACCTCATATCTCCCTCCACTCCCTGTCAAACTACCTTCATGTTGAACTCATCCTTCCTATACCAACTTCACAGTTTCTCCTCCCTGTCATTGTATCAATTTGATTCTGGGTACTTGCTGCCTCCACTGTCACCTGCAGTTTGCACCTGGCTGTTCTCATCTCTCGCTCTTGTGCAATCAATCCACTCTTATTTTGGCTCATCAATGGACCTGGTTGGCATGCTCTCCTGTGGTTGCTACTTACAATCTCCTTCTCGGACCCACATTGGGGTCTACTTCACTCTCCGACCTCTCTGTAGGTCTACTCATTCACATCGACTATTTCTATCATACACCTCATGTGGATCTCATGCTACCTCAATTTGACCTGCTTTTCACCCAGAGACTTGCCTTCTGTGTCCATTGCACCATGGCTTAGGACTAGCCTGTAGCCAGTGGTCTCACTCTGCACCCATGAAGTCCACATTTAGAGCATGTGAAGCTCAGAGTGGGGTCCTTCTCCCTGGCCCATAGAAGGAATGTCTTCACTCCAAACGGCCCTTCAGTCATCCCTTTTCAAGCAGTGAGGGGTGGGGATCTCATCAGCAGGGTCCCTTTGGCTGCCTGAGTGGTTTTCAGAGGCACCCTTTATGCTATTCTTCATCTGACCACCTCTGGTTCACCTGTCTGTTCCGTAGGCTCATGCAGGCCATCTGAGTGCCTCGGTAGTCATTTCTAACCTACTTTGCTTTTGGGTACCTAGTTGCAGAGACATTGCTAACAACCCTCAACAGCATTCCTGTTAGAAAGACAGAGTGAGAGCTCCATCTAAACTGGAATATTTTCCTTTTCCCTCAATCTCAACTCTAAATTGCAGTAGCTGAGCTGTCACTAACCAAAATGTCCTTCAGCCTGGAGGGAAGGAGACTTAGGCCTTAGATCACCAGAGGTTTCCTCCTCAAAGGGGTTTTTTCCTCTCCTTCATGCCGGTGGTCATAATATTTAGATAGGGTTAGTGCTTTCAAAGGTTCTATAGTTAGGATCAGCTGTTGGATGGAGTTGGATGGTGGCCCTGGCTAGTCCCTCTGTCCTTAGGAAGTCCCACTTCCTGCTTCATGTCAGCTTCTAATCCTAATCATTCCTCATGATCTCCTGTTCCTCTCCTGTCCTACCCATCTTTGCCTATTGACCTCCAGTCCCATCCTTGATATCATTCTGACTCCTCTCCTCCTTTGCTGCTTGACATCCTTTTGGGCACTCTTTTTGGGCTCCTTCCTAAGCTACCTTTAGCCAAGGGAATTATTCCCACAGCACCTATGGGGTGGAACCCTTCTATAGTGTTCCTCTCTGTCTACCCCTACAGGGTGGTATATCCCATGGATAGAGAGGTGAATAGCCATAATATATCTAAGTCGCATAAGCATACATCATACCAAGTTGTATAAGCACATTGAATTGCAAAGCTACACCTGTAGTTCAATGGGAGAATCAACCATATGCCCCAAATCAGGCCTTAAAAGGCCACTCCTCCTGGCTAGTCCATGATCATTTTTTTCATTGCCCACCATCCTTCCCATCTCCTCCAGTGGCTTGTCTCTCTTTTCTGTGAGCTCCTTCCTAAACTATCTTTAGCCAAGGGAATCATTCCCATGGCACCTATAGAGGCGGAACCCTTTTTTAGGGTTCCTCGCCATCTACCCCTACAGTGTGGTATATTCCACAGATAAAGAAGCGAATGCTGAATAGCCACAATGTATCTAAGTCACATAAGCATACATGATACCAAGTTGCGTAAGCACTTTGAAATACTGTAGCATCTTTCATACCAGTGATTTCATACCTTTCAATCAAGATTATCTCAAACCACTTTAAATAACAATTTCAGCAATAACTTTAGAGGACTCTGGCTCAGTATATGCCGAGTCAGACACACTAGCTATTATGTGCTAGCAACATCCCACACACAGCAGTATACCTAATGCTATTGTAGTGTGGGCTTCACTAATGTGTTTTTTATTTTACAGACTATAAAATGCTTGACCTCAAGCTGCATGCCTGCAGTATCTGAAAGCAATATATAATCAGTGGTGCTGGACATTGCAAACATGTAGAATATCATAACAGCAGGTTGCCACACAGAAAATGTGTCAAAAGTTTCAGAAAGCATCTCATTTACTGTACATTAAATATATCTGTTCTCACTGTAGAACGTTGCACTAGGATTGCTGCAGAATCTACCATGGTTGCTTTCCAAACTAATCTCACATCGGAGTGTCATGGGTCCATGTCTCATACAAGACACTTGGGAAAATACTCAGTAGTGTCATATCAGTGCTGCACTACACAGTACTGCACTGTTGGAGGTATCATAATTTAAGATGAATAACTGAGGTCCCTCTGCACATCTCTGGGGAATGTCCAGGTGGAAGTTAAAGATCCAAAGTTTCTTATTGAAAGAGTGGATCGAGGTATCCCTTTTGTTCTTGCAGCACTTACTCACTAAATAATACTGCTGTATCAGAATGGTTTGCCTATAACAGGGCTGGATCTGAGGCACTTGATGCCATTGCACCAGTCTGTATATGACCTAGGTCTTCTCACCCAAGACCCCCATGGTTTGATGGGGCTCTTCGGGCAATAAAGACAATCTTGTGGAGGACTAGGCTGGATGAGGACAGACTGGCTTAGAGAAATCACTACAGTGACTATCAAAGAAAAATCAACCATAAGAAGGCAGAGTTCCTGTCCAGGGAGATTGCAGCAGGGAGAAATAGACCAGCTCAGCTCTTTCAGACTGGGGACACGTTTCTTCACCCTGTCTGTCTATAGCTGAAAAAAGCCTTTTCAGCAATACAGTGTGAAGATTTTGCTCTATTTTTCTCTGACAGGGTGTCCTCTATTCAGGCCAGGATCTCACCAGTGGGACTTGACCAGACCTGCAGGGTAGGATCTGGTTGGAGCAGGAGCACTCCTATTGTCTGGGCAGAGTTTCAGCTACTGTAGGTGGCCGAGGTCTTCAAGGTGATTTTGAAGCTGCAGCCCACTTGTTGTGAATGGGATCTGGGTCTGATATGTCTCCTAGTGGGATACGTTGAGGTTATTGGCCCAGTGTTCACTGGGATAGTTGTGTGGTTGCTTTCAGAAGAGGTCTTCCCTGACACATTGAAGGAGGTGCACACATTGAAGGAGGTGCAGGTGAAGCCCCTTCTAAAAAAAATCTCTCGACCCCGACGTCCTATTGAATTATAGACCAGTCTCCAAACTCCCATTTCTAGGGAAGGTTGTAGAGAAAATGGTTGATCTGCAACTCAAGAAACATCTGGAGGCATGTGACATCTATGAGCAATTTCGGCCTGGGTTCAGGGTGAGGCACAGCACTGAGACAGCACTGGTCCGGGCCCATATGACCACCTCATGGACAGAGATCAAGAAGAGTGGTCAATTCTCATTTTCCTTGCTCTGTCATTTGCATTTGATACTGTGGACCACATTAAGTTGCTGGATCACCTTAGAAAGTGGTGTGGACTCATCGATGTTGTCATCAACTGGTTTGGGTCCTTTTCCTCTGGCAGGAGGCAAAGGGTGGTGATTGGGAAATGTTCCTCCTCCCCCCCTGCCTCTTACCTGTGGAGTCCCTCAAGGTTCAATCCTGTCATCGATGTTGTTCTCCATATACATGCTGCACCGGGGGAGGATCATCAGACATTACATTTTGAGTTTTCATTGCTGTGCAGATGATACTCTGCTGTCCATGTCTTTTGTACCAGGGACAAGTGGTGTAGTCGAAGTGTTGAATAAATGCCTCACCAAGATCCAGGACTGAATGAACTCTAACTGGCTGAGGCTCAACCCTGGCAAGATGGAGGTACTAGTGAATGAGCTTGGCCTCAGGTGGATCGAGGGCACTTCCAGGATGACAACAGGCCTAGTCCTGGGGTTAACAGCATCGATGGGTCCCCTAGGGTGTGAAATCTGGGTATGATCTTCAACAACAGGCTAACATTTAAGGCTCAGGCTTCAGCTATTTTAGAAATAGTTTTTACCATCTAAGGAACATTGCTCGGATTAAGCCCCTAATTCTGCTATCACTGGTACATGCCTTGTAACTTCAAGGCTCGACTACTGCAATGCTCTATATCTTGGGGTCAGTGTGGGGAACCTCCACTGGCTGCTGCTAGTGCAGAATGCAGCAGCCAGGCTGCTAACAGGATCACCCAGATTCTGTCATGTGACCACAGTCCTGCATGGTCTGCACTGCCTGTCGGTCAAGTGGTGGGTTCTCTTCAAAGTGGGCTTACTCACCTATAAGGCCCTATATGGATTGGGCCCTGATTACCTGTCAGACCTCCTTACTCTAGCCATTCTGGCTCGCTTCAAGTGTTCCTCCACCCAGGGCCTCCTTGTGATTCTGAAGACTGGGCTGAAAACTTCGGGTGATCGTTCATTCAGGGTGGCCAGCCAGGAACTCTGGAATTCTCTCCCAAGATCTTTGAGTGAGGAGCCTATGGGGGAAACATTCAGGAGGGGTCTGAAGACTCATCTATTTAAGCTAATGTATCCTGATGATATTTTTTAATGATGCTTAAATTTCTGAATTTTATTGTGTGTTCTGTGATTTTATTATGACCTTGGAAATTTTATGTATGGCACCCAGAGCCTCCAGAATTGGGTGTTTAATAATAAATCTTTACTTACTTACTTTCTTGTGTGTGTTATTAATACAATTAATGTATAGGCTGCATATGTTCTTTATACAGTCTCTGTAACACCAGTATCAAATGCACAGCTTTGTGTTGCACATAGAATGATGCAATGTAAAACCTAATCATATTTTTCTCTTCGAGTCAGTAATCTAGTAATGAGGTTGTGCACTTGTAAGTTTCATGATCTAGGATTCAGTGCTAGCATGTAATAATGGTAATAAATACATATGAATGGAGAAAAACAGAAGCTGGGTCAAAATAACTCTTACTAAAAATGCCAGCTAAGGTGTGTTAATCTGATTGGATATTTGTTTTTCAGGAGTAAGTCACTTAAAAGTATAAATTAGTAAGTATATCAGGCATATTTTCGGTATATGATCACACATTTTTTTTTTCATGTTATTTTCCCTTCAGCCTGTGTGTGTGTGTGTGTGTGTGTGGTCACCAGTTTTATTGTTCCAGATGCTATCAAAACACGGTAGAGCAGCACAAGGTAGGTGAGGCTGAACCTGAAAACATGCTGATAAAAAAGATATTGCTTTCCACAGAGATTTACACGAGACTTGACTAATGCATACATGCCTGACATGTTTTGTTTTTTTATAGCACAAGCCCTAGTTTCTGAAAATAGCTCTGTTTCTTAGAACCAGCCAACTGGCTTAGCAGACAGGTAACTTGGGATTAGGAAGTCTGTGGGGCTGAACAACAGTTAGGGTTCAGACAGTCCCCATGCAGGTCAGTATGGAGTACTTTGAAATGGGCTGCCTAAAAGGTTTGGGGATGACCTTTCCTGCTGATGCATTTACTTTAGTTAGAAACAGAAGTCAACAGTTTAGCAAAAAATATTTATTTCCTAAGGGCTAAAAATGATGGTGTGTCTTTTTAGTGTTCTGCTCTGTCTTAACATATCTTCAAGCATTATTCATCTCCCTGATGAGCAGTACCCTATTCACTGGAGCAATCAAAAGAATTTAGTGCAAGTCTCAGAGCTTATAAAACATATAATAGGTAATAAGAAGACAGCAAAGGCTGAACTGTCTCCCATGTGCTGGAGCTGCAGGGGGAGTGCTGCATTTCAATTTGGCCTTAAAAGCTACCTTACTAAAATCTGACTGTGCCAGAAGAAAAAGGAAGGAAAAAATATTATATTGCTAACGTTTAAGTATAGAGTTATCTAAGAATAGCTGGCTTATTGACTTTTACATTTATTACTATAAGCCCTTAGGAGCTATGAGCTATGACTGCAGACACAGTAATGTGCACTTTCTGCAGTGCACATGTGACTGTAAGCTGAATAACTCAGAAAGCTTTGATCTAGTTTTGTTAAAAAAAGTTTTAACTCTCTTGGCTGACTTGATAAGTGTTTAGATAACATTGATCATAATAAGTTAAAAGTCATTAACATGAGTTGGTCTTTAAATAAAATGGCAGCCAATTTCATTTAAGACTTTTCAGAGTCAGTTGTTACCAAGGAGCTTTGTGTGCTTTTGGTAGGACTCTGAAATAAAATTAAAAGGCTTGCTTGCACTGTCTACTGCATTATGCAACAGTTCCTTTAACTCTTTTATTTCCACAGATGCCATATGGTGTCAGAACCATCCATTGCTGGATCCAACCCAAAATGGCCAATGGGAGCAAATGAGCTAAAAGAATGGGGCATGCAACAATCTAGTCATGCTGTAGCATTTATGAACTGAGCTACTGTTGTCCTTCAGAATTTTGAGCAATGTCAGATTATTGTGGGCAGGCGCAAGAAGTAGCTAGAAGCAATGGATGCCTGACACAGCAGGGATGTACTCACCCATGAGATGTTGCGAAGTTTTACTTCACCAGCAAAGTTTTGGCAAAGTTGTGAAATTTGCCTTTGTGAATAACTGTGAATTTATTTTCCAACGTTGCCACTTTGCACTGAGTTTTCCTGGGGAAAAGGAACTTCTTGAGGCAAAGTCAGGCAAATTTAAGATGAATTTTAGGCAAAGTTGCAACTTTGTCAGGGAATTTTCTAAAAATAAGGCTTGCCAATAAAAGGCAGCCCATCTTGTCTAATGTTCCAGTGCCAGAAAAAGCAAAGGTGGGGAGGGGGATAGGAATGGGTCATCAGAGAGGGTCAAATGACTAGGGACAGGAGAGCTTCCCAATTGTTCAATGGGAGGGGCTAGAGAGGGGGGCTGGGGCATGTTTGGGCTATGTAAGAGCCTGCAGAGCTTTTGGTCTTTGGTCCCTCTTTTTGCTGGGATAATGATTCCCAGCATAATGTTGGTGATCTACAGAGGTAAGGTACTTTTAAGGAACCTAGGCCTGAGGCCATATGGGAGAACCCTGGTTTGTGGAGTAGAGTAGGGAATGGGGAACCAGTGACTAGAGGCTGAGTGGGTGACCATAGGTCCCCACATGGGCAGCACAAGGCAAGGTTTAAGACTTTTGCCATTTAAACCTGGAACTGGGCTGGAATCTCTTGGTCACCTGTTATCTTGGGGCCAAATGAGTTAAATCATGCACAAAGGGTTTAATTGCTTGCAGGGGTGGCCATAGCAGCTGATCTACCAAAGCAACTGTGGAGGTTGGTTGTTGGTCTTGTGTTACCTGAGGTAGTGTAGCTCTGGTCACAAGGATCATGGAGAAGGGCCCAACAGGGCCAAATAGAGAAGCGGCAGTGGGTCGGGTCCTTTTTGTCACCTGCCAGATAGGGACAAGTAGTGGTGGGGTATGCGCGAATCGAGCAAAACTGGAGGACCTGCAAGAAAGTTAGCAGCTTGTGGAGGGGCAGCGACATGGAGAAGCCATGCGGATTGTCTTCCGGTGCCGCTTGGTAGCATCCTTAGGGAGAGAACTGAGGTTTGCAGTGGACAGGCATCATTTTGGGTGGCTGCCTGCAGGCCTACTGCACCAAGGGTTATTGCTCATATAATTTATATCCTTATTGCTGTACATGTCTGTGGTTTCAGATTAGCATATTATCACATCACCATACCCCCGAACATAAGACCCATCCATTTTGTTAATGCTCCTTCAGTATTTGGGGAACATTCAGCAACAGCATTCAAGAGGAAGGTAATGTTGATACTGTTTGGAGTGATGCAATGGCCTCTTCTGGTAATTCTGGATGCTGGCCCTGTGGATGCTAACTGGTTGTGCTCTTCATTAATATAAAGAAACTTGGTAGGCATAGACAGGTAAGTGACTATACTTTCCAGAAAAATCACATACTGCCCTACTGTCCTAATGCTGGGATGCAATTCATCTCTTAACTCTGCTCACACTTGTTCTCAGGGGCGGCTTGTCCCATGTGACTATAAAGTAGCCAGTCTGGTCATTCTAGCCTCCAACAGATTTTACAGCAGCTCAACTCCTCCGATAGAACACTTGCAGCAGCATACCCTTAAATGGAATTTTTATTTTGAATGCTGGCTAATGAGCCCATCCCTTTGGCTACACCACTTTTCTGACATTCAGAAAATGGTAAGAGAATCACTTTTTTAACATTGAACAATTAAAGATACATTTTTCTTATGAGTGAGGAACCGTACCCCACATGTCTGCGGATTCAACAACATCCTTGTTGGTTTGTTCTAAGCATTGGTATCTGCTACCTTTTCTTCAGTAAAAAAATGGATAATGGAAACAAAAGTAACTTTTATCCATGGTTAGTAACTATACTGAGGGAAATCCCTCTCTTTTTCTCTCTCTCTCCTTTGAGCAATCTATAAATAATAGCAGAATTGATTCAAAAAAGAAAACAAAAATAAAGTTGTAATGCATTTCATTTGAATAATAGAAACTTATTTCACAAGCTTTCAAGGCCACGTTGGCCCCTTCATCAGTCGTTGTGAAAAGACAGTAACATGGAGAAGATTGGGTGCTGCTGGTGTATCATGAGAATTATTTGGACTGAGAAGTTCCAATGTTTCTTGTCATAGATGCATGATAGGAGAAACTGTTTATGAAACTCTGATCCTTATAACCTCAGTACATGCTGCTTGTCTACAACCAGGTAACTATGTTTTGAAAGTTGAATTTTCATGTTCTGGTTTAAAATGAATTGCAAAGATTTGGATGTTTGGTCTGTGTGTGTGTTTCACAGTCGATGAATTCTATGGGATCTTTATTATCCACCAAGACAACCACCAGTAAAGGCAGATGGAACTGTGGTTTAACATCACATCTGTAGGACTGCACACCCCAACAGTTCAGCATCCACCTATTACTGCAAGTGAGTGCCAATGTTTATAATATGAGCCCAATCCTGGTGCAGACTAGAACCCATGATCTTCTGGCACATAAGCAGATATGCTACCAACTCAAGCACATCGACACCATAAATCAAAAAGTGCTATTCCTTTCATCAAGAAACTTGACAAACTATTCCAGCTCAACTGCTGTTCCCTGCTACACAGCTAGAATGTGATCAAAGTCCTTTTTGTATTTCTTGTCAAGATGTTATCTATAGTAGGTGAGAAATTCTGTCCAATTGGCTGCTGATTTGCTGCTGTGACTGACTCTTCACTGGCATAAATTGTAAATCACTGCTTTTCTTTATTAATCCAGTACCTTTTCTCTTCTTCTTTTTATGTCCTCCCAAAACAAGCTACTAACTTTCAGTGCTTATATTTGAATGAAGGTAATGCATTCTGTTACTAGTATTCACTGTGGAATCACAGCTTCAATTCCTGGAGTTGAAGCAGAAGTAGTTGCTAGACAAACATGCCATCACTTAGTTTTCCAGTATTAATATATTTCTAACGTAATTGGATTTATCATAAAATAGTTATGTTATATGTGGTTCATAGCTCAGTACTTATGCATGTACTGTAGCTGAATGATGTAGGTTGCTTAGATACAGAGACCAGACCAGCAAGTAGGGCAATTCTTATGTGGTATTAGTCTTATGAAATGATTAGTGCTTAGAAACATCAGCATGGACATGAGTAAATCAGTGATTAAAGTAAATGTGAACTGGATGGTATGTTCAAGGTGCTTAGATGCTTATACTGGTGAGTAACTTATTATGACTTGATGTTTTGGCCTTTCTCTGTATCCCACCTCAGGAATAAGGCTTAGTTGAGTAGGATGAGACCCCTCCTGTTGGGATAAGAGTGCTGGAGAAGGAGGACATGTAAGGCGAGGATGGTGGGCGAGTGCGACTTGCTCTAAGAAGAGCAGCTGTAATCCAGAAGTTTAAGTAGGTTGTGGGGGAGGAGCTTTTTCCTCATATAACTACGGGCTTCCACCTTTCCATTATACGTGGTTCATAGCACAGTACTTATGTTACGTACTGTAGCTGAATGATGTAGGTTGCTTAGATACACATACCAGACCAGTAAGTAGGGCAATGCTTACAAGGTATTAGTCTCATGAAATGATTAGTGCTTAGAAACTTCAGCATGGACATGAGCAAGTCAGTGGTTATAGTACATGTGAACTGGATGGTTTGTTCAAGGTACTTGGATGCTTATACTGGTAAGTAACTTGTTATGACTTGATGTTTTTGCCTTTCTCTGTATCCCACCTCAGGAAGAAGGCTTAGTTGAGTAGGATGAGACCCCCCCAAAAGAATTAATACTATTGCATGATTATCTCCTCCAACTCCAGAGAGTGTGAACAATAGCACACAGGAGAGGAACCCCCTCTTAGGGGGAAACCTTTGAGGACCCATGGCTACTGACCTGCCTGTCCTTCCGGGCATACTAAAGGAGAGTAATCCGAAATAACAATTTTTTTATTTACTTGGCTAATCCGAAATCCAAAGTTGTAGATCCCAATCCAGTAAAACAGAAAACTGAAGAAAGTACTGAATATTGAAGTGTTGGATGAACATATCAGCATCCTTCTAGTAAACTCCTAGTCTGAGAATCCATGTCCAGGGCAGTATGATGGTAGATTGGAATCTATGGTCCATAATCATTCGAAACATCAAAGTTGCATTGGCGAAGCACTACAGCAGGTGAGGATGTCTTCTCCATGGAGAACCAGTAACCAAAGGCTAAGTGTCCATGTCCAGAGTAGGAGCACAGTTGGTTTGTGTTCTGCTTGGCAAGCTTTACAAATGAAAGCCTTAGTGATGAAGCACAGGAACCTGGTGCATGCTACGTGATCTGGAGAGGGCGGAGCAGTAGGAACCTCCAATCTGGAGTGGGGAAGCAGGTAAGTGAATTAGGTACAGATCTTAGTGTGAATAGGTCGACATAAGTTATATGTACCTCCAGATCCTGAGGGGAGAAGTAGGTTGTAGAATAGGTGAGTCAGTCTTGATGAACCTCTAGGCCTTGTTAGGGCGACGCAGGTAATATAAGCAAATAATGTAAATAAGTGGACGTGTACGTAGGTCAGTAGTAGTAGTAATTCAATCTGCATGATGCAGACGTAGTAGCAGAGGAGTAGTATTGCATAGATTATATACTGTATACAGCGAGGAGCCTGAGGAAATGGTAATAGAACAGGAATCGAAGAGCTTCATCTGGTGATCCAAATAGTTGCATAGCAATGTAGATATCCATGTTTCAAAAGCCAGAAAGGTACAGTAGCTAGAACTGACTTGGTGAGAATAGTCTGATGAGTCCTAAATAGTCGAGCTTATGAGTCATAACTGGTGATAACTGAAGAGGCTGAGTCGAATGAAGTAGCATTGTCACAGGGTCCCAGACGCCTTAGAGCACAAATCAGGAGATTAAAAGTCTTCTGGATAAGCTCAACTAAGTGTCCTGGTAGGAGAGTAGTAGTAGTAAATCATATGACTGGAGCAGCAAGGCATAAGCATCCAACGAATAGATAATGAATAGCTAAACAAATCCAGATGTGAGTCCATATTAAAAGGAGCTCCTAAGGTTGGCAGACACGGTGGGCAGGCTGGCACAGAGTAGAATATGTGAACCTCCAGGCCCCGATGGTAGGTGAGGCAGGTATAGTGTAAAAGTAATTGAACCCCCAGGCCCAGATGGGTGAAGCAGGTTGAGTAAGCAGGTGAGAATGCGTGAGTAATAAAGTTCAAGGACCTCCGGCCCATAGAGGCGCAGGTCATTCAAAGTGTATTGCTGTGACACCTCCAGCCATTGGGGCAAGGCAGGTTGTAGAGCAGTGGAAGAGAGTAATAGTAAGTGTCGAAGCTGCATGTAATGCAGAAGTAGTAGCGAAGGAGTAAAGAATAGATTGCATAAGGTACTGCAAATGGTAGCATATCCTGAGTCAGTTTCATGTGGAGTAGTAATATAGTCTAAGGCAAACATATTAGAGCAGTGAAATGTGCTGTAGACTGTCGTATCCTGAAGATCAAGGATGGTAAAGACTGCAGTGAAGAGACCTGGGTGGCTGAGTTGGCAACTCAACCAGAGGTAATAAGCATCCTGAAACTGTATTAGATCAATGTCTTAGGCTTAAGTTAAACTAAGGAAGGCAGTATAGAATAGAGCTCAGCAGGGAGTTGTGGTGGAGACAGTAGTAGTAACTACAAAGGAGTTGAAGTAGCATGGCGAGAAGCATCCAAGAACTGAGGTGAATATCTTGATGTAATCCAGAAATAAATCCAGTGGAAGGAAGAAGCTTATCCTTGACAAGTGGAAGTAGGTGTTAGTAAGCAAGGCGAAGGCTGCAGTGTCCAGAACTGGAGTAGTGTGACTGAAGACAAGATATCACTGGCAATGCATCCAATCCTGATAAAGGTCGGTGATGAGTAAGAGACATGGATGAAGGCTTCTGGCAGACAGATATCCGATGAAATGCACAAGGGAGGAAAACAATATGAAGGAAGCAGCTAAGCCCGGGTAGTAGTGATAAATCCAAATGAAGCAAAGCAACATAGGGAGCATCCAGGGACACTGATGTAAAAAATTCTAGACATTGTCCAATAGAAATCCACAATGGAGCAGATGGGATGGAGAGGTGTAAACAGGCAAGGTGAGAGCTGGAGCATACAAACTCGATTGGCATGACTGGAGAAAAGACATCCTGAAGTGTACAATCATGATGGCATGTCAGGTGAGGCCCCTGTGTGGCCAGCAGTACAACCTGACTCCACATAGGTAGGTGAAGGAGAGCAAGGTAAGCTAGACCCCACGTAGGCTAGCGTGAAAGGTGCCATCACAGAAGGCTGCCCAGCTTAATGGCTGTCCCAGACTGATGCTGCATGCAAGTTAGTTGAGTTATAGAATATGTGGCACACAAAGGAAGCCAGCTGTGCCATTGAGTGCTTTCAATGATTGGGAGATATGAGTACATCGTGGGCCTCATACAGTTTGTGAGAAGGAAGGTTCATCATGTTGAAGTCATAGGTTATAGATTGTGCCCAGAATAGCTTAACCATGATGAAGAACATCATGCTGGAGGGACTGTTCAAAATAGATGCAGCAAGGCAGCAGAAGGGCTTGGCAAGTGAGAAAGGGATGGTACAGTAATGGTAGTAGGTACTCACACAAGCGAAGAATAGTATTGGTTTTGAGCCTGACTGGCTAGCCTCAAGCAACAGGTAGTCCAGGCAGAAAAAGGGCAATGAGCATAGGCAAGAGGTAGTCTGCCATGCAGAAGATGTTCAGTTTCATGCGGAATAGCCAATGACTGCTGATGGAGGAAGGTGGTGCCTAAAAGCACTTCCAATGAAAAGCTGAAAAGGGAAATGTTAAGTAAATTAGTTTGTTACTGCCTCTATTTGCTACAGATGGATGAAGACTCCTGCTGGTCTGGTGTATCCTATGGCTTCCATGAATCCTAAGACCAGCATGTGCTGATGACATAGCAGTATAAACCAGTCTCTGTGGCAAGGGAATAGGTAACTACACTAATGGGTGTAGTGAGTTACGGTATAAGCAAGGGTAAATGATGAGCAGGTTGAGATCTAGATCTGGCAGGTAGCAGTGCGGCAATATAAGCCTTTTGATTTTTTAATAAATGCAGTGTTTCGAGTCCAGATGTTGAATCATGGGGGCTGACAGGTAAATGATAGCTCGAAAGTACATATGGACTGGTAAACCATGTTCGAAACTATGCCTGCGGTTGCACACTGTTGAAACAGAGTGGGTCCCAATAGGCAGACAGCTTGCTGAATGATCAGAGGTGCAGATGCGTGACAGCAAATGGTGGAGTTAGCATACAAGCCCTCTCTGGCTAGGAAGCTGACTGAAGTTCAGTTAGAGGTAGCGGCATTCGACCATAGCAGAGGAGGAGCTAAGCGGTGCAAGGAGTGGAGATCAGGAAACTCTGGCCATCAAAGCAGGAATGCAGGTAGGACTCAGTGGTAGCACTGCAACGGCTGCCCGAAAGGCAGAGGCAGGGACAGGAAGAAATATAAGAGCAGGGAGGCAGTCGAGGAGCGGGCAGGAAGGGAAGGAATGAGCAGGCGAGATGGAATAGGGAATCTCCAAAAGAGAGGACAAAGAAACACACAGAAACCAACAGAGGAGCAGTGGGGCGGGGGGGAGGCGAACAAATGGAAAACAAGCAAGGAGACAAGGGAACAAGGGGGGGTAGAAATGGAGGAAAGGCAGTCGAGCACGAGCAATGCCACCAGCGAGTGTGACTCACTCTAAGCAGAGCAGCTGTAATCCGGAAGTTTAAGCAGGTTGTGGGGGAGGATCTCTTCTCCCACATAACTACAGGCATCTGCCTTTCTATTATGGAATTACTCTGTTAGTTAATGTTGTCTGTTTGGACTGTTGTTTATATAATCTTGACTACATTCACCTATGAAAACAGGCAATTGCTGTCCATAGGTTTTTGTTTAAATAAAATGAAAGGGAACACATTTTTATTTGTCTCAGATGTGTTCAAGACAGGTTTGATTGCTAATTTTTTTAATTAATGACTCAAGTCAGTAAAGATAGCTGCCATTAGCAATTTAAAGAACAATCATTACCCTTGAGGTTACTTTGAGTTATCATACTGGATTCATACTGTGAACTGAATTCTGGCACACATTTCTCTTTTGGTATAGAGGTTCTTGTACCTTGTACAGTCTGCTCCCTTTCTCCTTCAGTCACCCACCCCAGACACCAATCATCTCAGGGAATTATCTGGGGTAGACATTATCGCAGATATTCCCCCATAGAGTGGCCAAGGTGGGTGGGACATTCTCCCCCCAAAGCCCAATCCAGACCCCCCAGGGCTTTGTTGGTGGTGCAAGTGCTGTAGCAAATGAGGAATCCTGCTGTGGCTGCTGCATGGTCTGTGTTCTACCACTTTTAGTCCCTTGAAGCAGTGCATAGTCCAATAGCTGGCCTTGACATGTATGGTGCTGCTACTGAGTGAAATTTCCACAGCCTGCATCAAAGCGTTGTCCATGTGACAGAATACTGCCCCATCCTTCTGAAGATGGGAGTGCTGCACAGCCCCAGTACTTCCCCTCTGCCTCAGGCTGCATAGCCTGCTTCCAGAGGTCATTCACAAACTGAGGTCTGCTGTAGGGGAGCACAACATACTACCCATTGTGCAATTGGGCAGACCCTTAGCACACATTTCTGATGATAAACAGCATAACAACAACCAAGATATTTTATTTATTCACTGTCGGTGTAGTCAGAGAGTCACTACTTTTAAAAACTTCTCAGTTCTGGAATTAAATACTAGTAAAATAAAAATGGATATATTGATGTTTTCCCCAGAAATACATTATTACTAACAAAGAAAAACAAAGTGATGACGTTTTTTTCACTAACCAATACTGCTGCTTTAATAATGTAATAGTTATATTGTAATTCTATTTTACATATGGGGCTGTCATAAAAATGAGATGTTACACCCCATGAGGTTATTCCAGTTAATGTGAATTGGAATAAATAAGTAAATATTTATGAGAAAGAATGAAGTGTAAGCGTCAAGGACATGTTTAAGTAATTTGCTTGTACAGTAGACAACTTGGGATGTGTATTCTCTGACAGACTGCATATAAAATAAATATTACTGCCTGATCCCATTAAAAACAACATATATTTTCTAATTATTGTTAGGAGAACTATTATAATGATATATTCCATGTTTTAAGTGAACTGTTAATGGAAGCAAAGTGTACTTGCAGTATATGCTCGGGTATGATAAAATAATCTGCTACCTGTGTCTGGATCTTTTTCAATGTCAAGTTACAGTATTTAGTTATAATTAACTGAACATGACCATTACATGCAGTAAAGAAGGGGGACAAGACATTTTACAGGTATGTTAGTGAAAGGTGAAAGATCAAAGATGGGATTATAAGGCTAAAGGGCAAAGAGGGGCAGTGTACAGAGGGGGACCTGAGAAGGCAATAATCCTGAACAAATACTTTTGTTCAGTGTTCACAGAAAAAGGGAAAGGTAAGGGGCCACTGTTAAATGACAGGATAATTAATGAAAGGGAGATGGATATTGGTCAATTTGTAGAAGAGAGAGTCCTAATGAAACTCGCAAAACTGAAATTGGGTAACGCAATGGGGCCAGACGGTATGCATTTGAGAATATTAAAGGAGCTTAGAGAGGTGCTGGCAGCGTCACTGACTGTGCTGTTCCATAGATTGCTGGAAATGGGTGTGCTTCCTAAGGACTGAACAAGGGTAGATGTAGTCCTGCTACACAAAAGTGGGAGCAGGGAGGAGGTGGGCAACTACAAGCTGGTCAGCCTGACCTCGGTGGTGGGTAAATTGATGGAATCACTACTAAAAGAAAGTATTGTGGAGCATCTTGAATCCAGCCAATCTCAGGATCCTAAGCAGTGTGAATTCACAGCAGGAGGGTCATGTCAAATGAATCTAATGGATTTCATTGACTGGATGATCAGGGAACTGGATCGGGGTGGGCGGTGAATGTGGCCTACCTGGATTTCAGCAAGGCCTTCAACACCATTTTGCATAGGAGGCTTGTGAACAAGCTCTACAGCATTGGGGTGGGTCACAAGATGGTTAACTGGGTTAGAAATTGTTTAAGGGATAGAACACAGAGGGTGGTGGTAAACTGAGCTCAGTCTGTGGAAAGGACGGTGACCAGCGGAGTGACACAGAGATCAGTTCTAGGGCCAGTCCTCTTCAATATCTTCATAAAGCGACATTGCAGTGGGGCTAGAAGGAAAGGTATGCTTCTTGGCAGATGACAACAAGCTCTGCAACAGAATGGACATACTAGGAGGAGTGAAAAAAATGAAAAAGGGACCTAGGTAAACTAGTTGAGTGATTAAGGGTGTGGCAGCTAAGGTTCAATACAAAGAAGTGCAAAATCATGGACCTGGGATATAGAAACCCTAGAGAGGAATACATGCTGGGAGGGAAGTACTAACTGCCACCAAAAAGAAAGAGACCTGGGGTAATCATATCTGATGACCTAAAAGTGTCTAAACAGTGTGGAAAGGCTGTAAAGAGAGCTAGTGGGATTCTGGGGTGCATAGCGAGAGGCATAACCAGCAGAAAAAAGGTGGTGGTAATGCTACTGTATGAAACATTGGTGAGACTTCATCTGGAGTACTGTGTCCAATTCTGGAGACCACATTTCCAGAAAAACATAGAGGGGATGCAGTTCAGAAGAGGGCAACAAAGGTGGTGCAGGGGCTACAACAAAAGTCCTATGGAGAGAGACTTATGGATCTCAGTGTGTATATCCTGGTGGAGAGGAGGTAGAGGGGGATATGATAGAGACCTTAAAATAACCCAAGGGCATAATTAAGGTGCAGAAGGGCAGCGTCCTTCAAAATAAGAGGTGTTTGAGAACAAGGGGACATGATATGATGCTGGAATGGGGGAGATTCAGAAGTAATGTGAGGAAGTATTTTCTCATAGAAAGGGTGGTGGATGTGTGGAACAGCCTTCCAGCAGAAGTGGTGGGGCCAAAAATTGTAGGGGAATACAAGAGGGCATGGGATAGGCATAAGGGAACCCTAGTGGCAAGGATTAGAAGGTAAAATCAGAGGTAGGGAATATGGGCAGACTGGGAGGGCCAAGCAGTCCTTATTTGCCATCAATTTCTATGTTTCTGTTTTTCTATGTTTAATAACTTCTATTAGGATAACCAGATTTTTTTTTATGTGAGTATTCAAGACCACAGATGACTATTCTTCAGTTGTAGTGGAAACTGAGCTGCATCTTATAAGTTATACACAAGAGTTTTATTGATCAGAGGTTAAACAGAAAGTTAACATCAAGCAGAAGAACAGAAATAACTCCCTGAATTCACTTAAAATTCCAAAGCAGGGAAAAAAGTTGCAAAGCATGTTGCAGATCATACTGTCTGCTTAGTCCCTTCTCCAATGAACCTGTTTGCTGAGGGCTAGGTTTAAGCAGTAAGGCATTGCAGGGTGTGCACTGCGCTGGGAAAATAACATGTCTCGGTTGGGATGAAGCACAAGGCCAAAGGCTGAGTACTTCTATATCCTAGGAAGTGCCATTATTCCAACACAATGCACACACTGGAGTGTCTTATTGTGATTATGAAATGAGTCAATTGAGAAGAGAAAAAAAGGTAGTTCTTTTAATAGAACTGTTCTCATGTAAATTTTTAAAACAAAACAAACAACAAAAAAGAATTTAGATAAAATTAGCATGGTGAAAAAAGTCCTGCTTCTGCTTGTAGGTTGGTTGTGGTCAAGTTGGTGGCACCAACACTCTATTAACATATGGAGGAAAAAGTAAGTGAAAAGCAGCCCTGAGCACAGTAAGGACAATATTATGTGTTGTGGCTTCAAGGGGAAGGAGGAATGCAATTATCTCCTCCCCCAATCCCTTATTAAGGTTTCATTTTTTTGAAGCTGTCATTTTTAAAAGTAGAGAGAAGTTTACTGTGAGTCCTGGAAAATGAGTATGGTGTCACTCGTTGTGACATAGTTGAGCGCGGTCAATGGCAGTCTTTCAGTCCCTGCTGAGGCCTTCTACCGAGTCTGTGGTATGCTGTCACTAGTGGGGTTGGGTGTGAGTAGCCACATTCTGTGGCAGCAATAGCCAATATCATGAAGAGTAGTGCCATAGTCAACATTATTGGGAGCAGAGAATGGCCAGTTAGATGGGAGCAATCTGACTTAGAAGGCTGAATAGAGAAAATGGCACCATCAGTGGCAAGTCAGTGAACTTCCCTTTAAAGTGATTTTGTCATGTTTGGCATAGCAAATGAGAGTAGTAACCTGTAGGAGCTGTGAATCTATCTCATACTGTTCAAACTGTCAAAAAATGCAGTTTTCCATGAAAAAAATGCTTTCATTTCTGTGCTCTGAATCATTTGCATAACTCTGCCCCTTTCTTTCTCAGTGCTGCAAGCCCCAACCATGACATCATGCAAGGGAAACAAAGTTTTTAAGCAATGTGTTGAAACAGAGAGCTCTTTTGGTCAGTCTTGGAATTGTAGACATCCTTTTTATTTCACAATTTTGGACTCATAGCAGAAGTTGGACACCAAAGAAAAGTAGTCTGACCCATAATTTCACTGCTGAACTACTAATAGTCATTCAGGCCCTATAACATAAACATAGAAAATTATCATCACATTCCCACATTCTGACAGGAGCTGCCACTTCAGGACTGTCATTTCATCAGCAGACAGTAAGTCAAACAACATCTATACCGACTGGTAATTTATCTGTTTGGCCTATCTGCATCACAAGAACAGTTTCTACAGACTATACTATTGTAAACACTACCGACATAGGAGACTGCCCTTTGATGAGTGAGACAGAAAAATCAGCTATGTTCTGTACCCACAATGCCTTGCTATATATTTATATATATATATTATATATATATATATATATATATATATATAAATACACACACACACACACACACACACATAAATACATAGATATTGACAGCAGATAAGGGTCTATGGCCCAGCTAGCCTGCTCTATTTAACCTACAGTCAATGGAGGACCAAAATCCTCGGTGACATAATTTCCTGTCAGGAGCCTAAAACATATGGCTGCCCCTAGCCCTTAATTACAGGCTGATTTGCATGTGAATAACTCTGGACTGCAATGCCTCCTTGATAAACACAATGGCTCACTCAGATTAGCTTTTTATGGTCTTTCAGGTATTAAGAAACCCTGTTGATGGCAGTTCCCTTTTAAGTCAACTTTTTAATTCACTCCAAATTTATTGTTGCTGAACGTAAAACATTGACAGTTCCCTTGCATTGCATCATTCTGGGGGTGTGGCTGCATACACACACACACAAAAAAAAAACTGGAGGGTGGGCAGACACAAAAACATACAAAAAAAATGACTATGACATTTTTTACAAAACAAATTGCAGCTTCAGCATCTGAAGCATGGGTGGCTATTGCATACTATGTGAAACAGACATTTGCAGAATGTGACTAAATCACTTTAAGGTTAAACAGCAGTTGTGTGTGGGGCAGGGGGGTTATGTTCATCTGAGGATTTAAAAAAAAATGTCTTGGGTTTTCAAGTTGAGGCATTTAAGAGAGATGTTATTTTTTTCTAATGTTTTGTTTGGAGGGAATTATGAAATGGTGCTGCCAGTAAATAAAATGGGACAATGGCAATTATTTTTAAGGTGGCCATTATAAGGTGCAACATTTGGCAGTGCAATGTTTTACTTAGCAAAGTATTCAGGACAGGTGAATGATCTTTTCCAATGCAGTTGTTCTGGGATAGTGGCACTGGGTTCAGAGCATGTCAGTCAGTCAGTCAGTCAGTCAGGTTTTAGTATATTTCCTACTGGTTTTATAATTACCTATACAAGTTGTCAAAATATTTTGATATTTCAGGGAGTACTGCAGTAAAAGAATCATATAAAACATCTACTGGGATATTGAGGTATGGGTGCTTTGTTTGCCTTCTGCTTTCTCAGAGATACTTTAGTTTTACTTTGTATATCAAGATCAGTGGTTTTGTTGTGTTTAATTCTTACTATTAAAAGACTCGTTATGAAGTTATGAGAAAGCAATTGTGATTTTTTTTTCATTGACCAGTCAGCACTTGCTCATACTCATACAGAGGTGGGCAAGATGTCTGTGAGTCATCCCTCCCCCTTCTGAAATGTTTAATGCCTGTTTTTTCTTGGTTACCTAGTGTTATGGAAAGCAGCACGTGGCCTTTTTCCTCCCACCCATTGTCAGGTGATATAGTATATGCCCTGTGCTTGGTGTTATAATATGTCCCCCATATAAAATTAAATTATGTAGCTGAATAATTTTGCTTCACATTTCTCCCTTCCATTTTAATGTAGGCTTTAGTTTCAATGGTAAGAAACATGCTGCTTGTAAAAAATAGGCTACACTTAACAGTACATACTGGTCTGAAATAACAGAATACTTCTCCAATCCAAATTCTGAGGTGCAGGTTGTTGAGTTTGATTGACAAGAAATGTGGAAGCTATACAGCAAAACCCTCAATGCTTAGAGATTAATGTACCACTTTCTCAGGAGGCCAACTATTTGCAGAGTATTCCTATAATGTAAAGAATCAAGGTGATTAAAAAATACTGTAAGAACAGCAGTCCAGTTTTAATGGTAGTGAGTGCAATAACCTGCCAAAAAATAGTGTCTTTGTAACTTAAACACATATAGTTCCTTTCAGTTGTGTGCTACATATAAATATTTTCTCAGTTTTTGAAATGCTTTGAAAGAGGTATGGAAAATAATAATAATATGGAACAGTCTGTGATGTGCTCTTACTGTGTACTTCTTAAGTAATTAAAAACTCAATAAGACAGCTGTCTCGTTTACATGCCAATGAGCACAGTGTGCTTCACATAAAAATGTTTATTCAATACTGAAATGTTTTGGAGAAGACGTTAAAAAACAATTGGCACTGTGGTACAGTTTGTGACATGTACTTATTTTGCACTAAGATAAGGGAAAAAGATAGTAAATGCAGCCTTCTGTTAGCATAAAGTAAGCCTTATATAGCACCTTGCATTGTTTTTCTTTTCCATATCACGCTGCAGTGTTCTACATTTACATGTACATATCACAGAAAATAATCATTAATAGCTGTGTGAACCCAGTCTTCAAAGAGCATAAAAGTAGGTCTTTGAGTCTACTTGGGTGGGTTTCAAAGCCCTGAACCTGCTGCTGTTCCTCCTTAGTAGAGTTTTTTGTTCCTGCCACTGTTCATGGAATTTGTAAGTGAATGATCTGACTTATCCCCCCCCCCCAAAAAAAAAGTAACAGGCAGGTAAGATTGTTTTACTCATTGTACTATGTCTTAATTCCCAGGCTGCTGAGAGTCACCTGCCACCAGAAAATGGATTAAGCTCGTCAGGATTTGTTGGCAAAGGTACTGGGGACCAAGATCACCCTGCATAAACTGCAACAGCTCCTTGTTTAACTTAACTTTGCATATGAGGTTATTCTCATGGCTTGGAATTCCTCAGACAGCTGGTAAAACAGGATGTGGGTGCCAAAGGCCTTAGCACAGCATTTGAGTTACTCAGAGCATGAGAGAAGACACTGCAGTGTGGCAGGCATTCCTCAACTGTTATAAAGTTGTGTCCATCTGGCTTGCAGTGACTACCAGGCAGGAAGCTATACATTAATGCATCAAGAGGCTTTAGTTTTGGAGTGTACTTTCGGGAAGCATAGTGTGCTGCCCCATGACCAGCTTGCTGGGTCAAGAATGGCTTAATGAGACAGGTTAGCATGTTGGAGTGAGTCTCCATTCTGGTGTCATTGATGGTTTGGGGGCAGCTACTATTGGGATGAGAAGGTCATTTTCCAGACTGTCAACACAGGGGTGGCCCTCACCATGATTGGCCAACTAGGGGTGAAGAGTCCACTTGGTGACCTGATGTGACTGTTCGTATTTAGGTACCTTCTCCTTATTGTTAATTTTAAAATGTGCATTTACCTGGAGTTGATAGCAGCAGATTCTTTCCTTTTTAGTAGCAGAAGTTCTGGGAGTGGGTGCCAAAATCAAAGAGCTACCTCTGTGAAGTTCCTGCTTTCCTATGGGGGTTGGTGATCCCAAAGCCTGGGAGATGTTCAGGAACTCTGTTGCTCCCAGTAGCAGAATAACTTACAAAAGAGGTGTAAAAAAACCTCTTTAATGTCCAGACTGCTCAGTGATGGCTCAGCATGTGGCCAATACCAGTGGACATGTTATGGCAGTATCTGGTCAAAGCGAAACAAGAGGATGCTGGCCAACACCTGTCAGGCTTATCTTCACTCCAAAGGTCTTAGGGCTTGAGGACAATACCCTGACTTTTGGATTTCACAAGAAGTTGGAGGGTAGCTTAAGGGGTCCCAAAGCAGACTAACAGACAGTTCTTGATCAGTCTGGACCTTTTGGGCAAGGTATGGGACAACTCGCCACATCTATGCTTGTCTCCATTCAATGCTCTGTTGTTCTGCAATGCTTTCTTGTTTGCACTCAGTAACATCTTTAGGGTGTCCAAGTTGGTTCATCCAAAAAAGGCCTTCAATGTCCCCATATCGTTGGATGATGAAGATGTACAGTGGTGTCCCCAGGATGAAATGCATTTAATGCACTCTGCAGTATGCTGCAGCAGATCTACTGAATAAAGCAATGTAATTTCAATGGCAATTAGTCCCCTTTGTCATGCAGGAAATGGTGGCATTCACTTCCTGGCAGTTTCACATTTTCCTGAATTACAAAGGGGTCTAATTACCATTGAAATGACTTTGCTTTATTCAGTAGGACTTCTGCACATTCTGCGGAGTACTGCAAAATGAAACAGAATTTAATTTCATCCTGGGGGACACCACTGTAGCTATAACCCCAGAGGGTGTCTTCGTACAGCTGCACAATATCAAGACTGACAACATGGCATGAGGTTTCTGGTACAGCAAAAGGGCTATCCAGGGTACAATGAGACATATGAGCCATGGTGCAACAGCACATGGCTCAAAAACCTGCCAACAGCACAGCCCTTTTCCATCATGAGGATGGGGGCACTGCTGAAAATAATAATTCAAGTACAGTTAATCAAATAGATAGTGAGGCCAGGTGTGAACTCAGAAGTGCTCAATTCCTACTCTTTTTGCATTGGGTGGGTCACCAACATAAGGGCCGGGGGGGATGACCGAGAATTGGTTAGAGATCCTCAGCCAGAACAGATTGCAGGTATTTAAAGGTCATGTACAGCCTCATTTACTGTAACAATACATTGTCTTTGTTTTGCCAGCAGGTCTCCCTCTCAGTGGTAAGCAGGTGTGAATATGCAGGCATTCCTTTGTTCACTGGGCAGCTGGATGGGCTGGGCACTGCCCAAGAGGTGAGAATTTCTCCATTGACCCCCAAAAAGGCACAGGTCTGTTTGATTGGCCAGCGAGGAATGTGGTGTGGGCTTGCTGCCCTGGGTCAATTCTGAGGGTCAGTAACAATGTTGTTCCAATCTGCCAGGGATACATCTGTGTGGCAATGACTTTGGGCTGGTGAGAACCCTCAAAATGCTGTGTAGAATAAATGATGTCCTGCATTCCATCTGGGAAGCTTGGCTGGGTATCATGCTGCTTTGCTCCCACATCATCCAGTGGCATCACTGGAGCCATGTGAAGAATATCAGGGCAGTTGAGAAGGCCTGCAGAAGGATCAACATGGAGAAGCATCTGTTTATAGAGTCAGTTGGTGGGACCTTGCTGCAGCATAATGACATTGTCACAATGGTATCCCAACTATGTGTAAAAGATGAAGTACATCTATCTGACACAGGCTGTGACATGTTCTTAGAGTCCATACAGGGGGTCTTGCAGAAGTACCACTTATATCCATTGTTTAGTCATTGAGAAATGTTAGTATTATGTGCTTGGGGAAATTAACTTCTGTGGTGGTGCAGTAGTCTCATAAGGAGTTGTACAAAGGGGAAACAGGGGAATCCACTTCCATTATGGAAAGGTTCATCTCCAGGCCAGCAAGAGATTAGTCCCAGAAGGCTGGGGGCCCAGCTCATGCCAGTCAGAGGATAATCTCATTAGACTCATCCTGTGTGTGAAGCACCATCTGATTGGGAGGGTACACATCACATGGCCTCATCTTGGAGGATGTTAGCTCAACAGAGAATGAATGGTTTTGGACTGGGGTATGCTTGGAGGGTCTCCATGGTTTGGGATGGAACAGAGTAAGGTACTGAGTATCCAAAACTTTGTTGAGACTCCCAGGCTAAACACAGTACACTGCAAGTTGTAACATTCACATATTTTCAGTAAACACATGACTGTGGCCATTTTCTCCAATTATTGTGTAGGGTCATTTGTTCAGGTAGAAGAGGTTAACTGGGCCTACAAAGACAACAGGCAGGTAAGATTTTCTTTTTTTACTCATCATACTACTATTTGTTGTTGGGTGCATAGAAATGTTTTTCTTCCCCAGCAGAATTCCGGTATAATCATCATTTCACTGGGCAGAAATTCCACAAACGTTCTGACAGAGTAACAAATGGCTCCCTTGATATTTTGCCCCAGAGCTCCCAACCACCACAACAGTCAATCACAGCATGCAGTAGGAGGATCACTCTTTCTTTGTATACTTTCCTGGCACTCTTCCTTAGTGGGCCTCCATATAGCAGGCCGTCACGCTAAGGGCCATGAAATAAGGGCATCTATCATGGGTATCAGCCTTGGTGAGGGTCATCGGCAGGAAATGCTGCACAAATTGACCAGACCAAAACATTACAACTCTCAGTATTCCTGACATGAGACACTGTCATAGATGAGTAAGCACATAAGTCTGCATGAAGGAGCTACTGTTTGGGAAATAAATTGTTGTGTACTAGGAAGTAAACACTTTCTGTAAAGCATGTCTGCTTACCTCACCCTACTATTTTGTTTGGGAACACATTCTCTGTGCAAAACTATACTGCAGACTCAGTAACAGACTCTCTAAAACCAAATGAATTGTTTTTATACTTTCTGCTGCTAGCCTTACTGTTATAAGTAAGTTCCAATTTGTTTTAAACTGCCAGCACTTATCACAGGGTATCTTACTACTGTCAAACAGAGGAGGGAAAGAAGTGTCTCAGTTGGGACTTCAAACCAGGCCTTCCAGAATACTGTTCCAGTTGCACTAACAAGCTGCACCACCAAGGCAACTGGAACCTGGGCAGTCCCAGAGCACACATTACTCTTTCTTCAATGCACAGCCTGGTGCTGCACAAATAATTACTACATTTTTAATCACACGGGTGTGGTGTGAATATTTATGGAACACAAACAAAAGGAGGAGAGAAAGGAGTAAGTGACTCAGCTGGGACTTGAACCCAGGCCACCTGGAATACTGTTCCGGTCCAGCTAACCAGCTGTGCCACCAAGGCAACTAGAACCTGGGCACACATTACTCTTTCTCCAATGCACAGCCTGGTGCTGCACAAATAATTACTGCATTTTCAGTCACATGGGTGCGGTGTGCATATTTATGAAACACATAGAAACAGATGAGAGAAGGAATTATGTGCCTCAGCTGGTACTTGAACCCAGGCCACACAGAATACCATTCTGGTCGTGCTAACCAGCTGCACCACCAAGGCAAATGAAACATGGAGTGTCTCAGAGTACACATTGCTCATTCTCCAATGCACAACCTTGTGCTGCTCAACTGGAACCTGGGCTGCCTTGGTGGTGCAGCTGGTCAGAGCGACCAGAACAGTATTCCAGGTGGCCTGGGTTCAAGTCCCAGCTGAGGCACTTTTCTCTTCTCTGTTGTACTACTCCCAACATTGTTTCCATCCTACCACTTTATTGTTGTCTATTATGTTCTGAACCCTGCTTGTATTGAATATTTGTCATAACTGTTCCTTACTTTGAAGACCCCTGTTTTATTCTCCCAGTTTGTTCCTTAAAATAGACAATGTATTTGCTAGTGCACCTACCTAGTAAAGTAAAAAATAAATGAATCGGAATGAGTTAGAGATGTGAGGAATTCAATGCAATTCCAAAAGATGTCACCCACCACTAATGCCTTCCATATCTATCTTCTTTAGATCACATTCTAATTTGGTACTGCTTATGACTTTCCCTGAGCTTTACCCCAGAAGAATTGTTGGTATTTTAAACACAGGCAGTTCCCCTTATGTGCACACTATTGGGAACAGCAATGTGTGTGCATACTGTACATCCGAAATTATATACAGTATATTCAGAAGGTGTACTACAAATTTTTAAAAGCCATCAAATGTCTAAGTTTAACAGTCCAGTAGTTAAGTGTCTTATGGCATCCCAGGCAGTAAAGCTACTGTATCAAGCAGATGCAGCTTTATGCTCTTTCATTTAAAAACAAAAATAAAAAGTCTACCGTCTTAAAGTCACAGTTGCTTTACTTGCTATATACCTTCCTTCCGACCCTTGAGATCCTCTCGAACTGGGTAAGACTTCTCTGAACCACTGGGACTGCTGAGAGCTGCGCCATTGTCCCCAAGGTATCTGTACCGCACATTGTTTGGATGCTCTCTTACATCCTGTTTGGGGATTGGCTCTTGAGCCAGCTAAAACTTTGCTCTGCTTGGGGCTGCTGCGCCCATTCATTTTTACAGCAAACTGGCAAAATTTTACGCCTGCCCCCCCTCCACCCCCTCTGACCTTAACTTTGTAGACCTTCCTCCACACCCCCTGGTAGCTCCACCTCCCACTTGTGCTCCATTAGGTACCTGTTTTGGGACTCCCCCCTCCCATCTTTTAGTCGACACCTCCCACTCCTGGCTGCCTTGTCTTCCTGGCTGTATCCTCACTTCCCACTGATCCAGCTACTGCTCTTCCACCCCTTTCTCCTAGCCCCACCAGCCTGTCTTAACCCCCTCCCTCCCTCCACCTACCCCAAATCCTACCTTAATCATGCTCCTCAACTGCTCTCTACCCCCATTCTATTTCTCCTGGCCTGTCTTCCTCCTCTACTGCACTCCCCAAAAGCCTGCTTTCCCTCCCTCCCCCACAGCTTCCACATTCATACATCCTTCCTCCACATAGGCACGCTGCACACTGGTCACTGCCCCTTGCCCAGGGTCCATCCTACCACCATGAAACTGTCCTACACCCACACTGGTCCTAGCCCTCCACTCTGGTCCCCCCATCTACGCTTACCCTCACCCACTATCGTCGATGCTCAGCAATTTCCCGAGATGCTAGCAGGTGAAAGCACTTCCTTAAAGAAATATGCCACAGCTCCTTGAGGCTAGTCCTCCTCCTACTAATGCTGTCAGGCAATGTGCACCCAAACCCTGGCCCATTCTTCTCTAAAGCCACTAATCTGAGCAAGTCTTCGGGTGCCCTCTCATTCATATCAATCAACATTTGCAGCCTCCTTCCTAAAGTGGATGCCCTACAGGCCTTCACCAGCCAACACTGCCCTGACATCCTGGCAGTTGTCGAAACCTGGCTCACACCATCAATACCGGTCCATGCAATCAGCCTTCCTGGATACAATGTCTTTAGGCTGGATCACCTCTCCAAAAGAGGTGGGGGCTGCACTCTCTACCTAAAAGACTCCGTACAGGAGCACCACACCATTACCTCACTCCAACTCACAACTGCTCAGATACTGCCAGTGAGAATCCTCCTCGGAGCCCAAAACAAAACCCTCACTGTTGCCACCATCTACATCCCTCCCAAAGAACAGGGAACTGGTCTAACAGCTGTTCTTGACTTTGTAAAGTCACTCCCACTGGACACCGAATCCATCCTCCTAGGCGCCTGCGGCCAATGATGGTGCACACAGGGATACCATTGCTGCAACGAACCTCACACAAATGGTTGACTCACCAACCAAGAAAAATTACAGATCTGGCACCTGCACACTCTTGGACTGGATCCTTACCAGTCACCCATCATGAATATCTAACCCTAATGTCCTCCCTGACTCTCTCATCGACCACTCCCCTGTTAGCAGCACCTGGTCAAATAAATTAATCAAACCACCACCAAAAACTATCACCAGTAGGGTTCTATTCCGTGGTCACCTTCCTCGACTCAAATCCCACCTCCTTCATCAAGACTGGTCCCCTATCTTCAATGCAACCAATGTAAACACTGCCCTTGACCACTTCATAAACATCTTCACTGTGGCCTGTGACACGTATGCTCCTATTAAGAAATGCAAAGTCAAATCACTCAGTAACCCTTGGCTCACAGGTGACCTCCTCATGATGCTAAAAAAACAACACCATCTAGGGGAACTGGCCAGAAACTCTGGAAGGCAAAACAACATCCAAAACTACAAATGTCCCCCCAGTGACTGCACCAAAACCATCTGGCAAACAAAGTCCGCCTAATATAAGCATGCCCTCACAAACTCCTGGGGCAATGGTTTGGAATTCTGGAAGAACACAGAGGAACTCACCGGGAATCCACCCAAAACCCCCCCCCATCAATACTCAACATCAACGAAACCACAACCCTCAACCCAAAAACCATTGCGGATACCTTTAACAAAGCCTTTACTGACCTCAGCACTGTCCTACCCCAGGACTACTTCAAAGATGGTGAAGCCCCTCTGTCCACATTGAACACTACCCCCACCAGCTCCCCCTGCTTCTACTTCAAAGCAGTCAAGGCTCGCCAAGTACACAAATATGTTACCAAAGCCCTTGATAAATCAAAATTCAGTAATGACTCCCTCGATCTCAAAATCCTGTCTCTCACACTTGATGAAGTGCTTAGTACTCTGACCAGAATTTTCAACTTCTCCCTCAGCCTTATACAGTTCCAAGACAGATGGAAATCTGCCACTGTCACCCCAATCCATAAAAGTGGTGACAAAACTGTCCATGATAACTATAGACCTATCTCCCTACTACCCCCACTCTCCAAGGCACTAGAACTCATTGTCTCGGACCAGCTCACAGAATACCTGGATATGTACAACATCCTGTGCAAGCTACAACACGGGTTCCACAAAGGCCACAGCACCTCCACAGCCCTACTTGAATTTACTGGCGCAATCCACAATGCACTTGACTCTGGCGAACTACTAGGCTCAATCTACATTGACTTAACTAAAGCCCTCAACACCATCAATCACTGCCTCCTGCTTGTCCAGCTTCAAAACACTAGGCTGTCGACCAACTCCATTGGCTGGTTTAAGAACTACCTTTAAGAATGGTCCCAAACAGTAATAATCACTGATATACTCTCGGACCCTAGACCGGTCCACTCAGGAGTCCCCCAAGGCTCCATTCTGGGACCCCTCCTCTTCAGCCTATTCTTAAACTCACTACCGGACAGCTGCCCAGAACAAATAATTCTCTACGCCGCCGATGTTGTGATCCTCACCTCGGACCCTGATCCAATCCAATTACAAAATAAACTTCAGCGGGCCTTCTCCTCCATCGAATCCTGGTTCCTAAATCATAAACTGCTTCTCAATCAGAAAAAAAAAACCAAGTCTCTGGTCTTCTGCAGCCCCCACAACAAAAACAAACAACTCCTCCTCTCCATTGCAACCAAACAAGGAGCTATCCTAGAGCAAACACAATCGTTCAAGTACCTCGGCATCACCCTTGAGCCCCACCTCTCATACGCTGTCCATATCAGCAATGTTGCAAAGTCTGTCAATTCAAGGTTAGGCATATTATTCTGGCACAGGAAATGCCTAACCCCAGAAGCACTATCAGTGGCCGTCCAAAGCTCCATTGTCAGCATCATAGACTATGGTCTTATCATATATGGTTCTGCAACTACCACTGCTCTCAAAAATATTGCAACCACCCTGAATAAAGCCTGTCGTCTCATCAATGGCTCACATCGCCATACCCACACATATGACCTTTATTCCCAATCTGGATGGCTTCAACTGGGCAAACGCATAAAATACCAAACCTGCATCATGGCCAAGAAAATTATAATGGGGCTTCCCCCACCTGCTGTCTGTGTCCTCCTTAAGTCTAGACATAGGAACGTCACTACAAAGAGATCCAATTCCCATCTACTACATATCCCACAATGTCGCACAACCCAAAGACAAAGATCATTCACCTATCGGCCATCCAACTAGCTCAACTCTCTTGGCAGTGACACAGCGACTGCTCCAACACTCGGCCTCTTCAAATCCAAGCTGCACCTCTCACTGCTTGTATCCTGCGATTGCCCATCTTAAAATTTCCACTGTTCCAGCTTACATGCCCCAGCACCCAGCACTTACAATTAGACTTTTCACCCCTAGCACCTTACCTGTCATTTTCCCTTGACAAGGCCCCCTGGCTGCACTGTTTCCCACCCTCATTTCTCAAGAAAGAAGTGGCAACAAATTGTATACAAAAGCAATTTGCTACTATGTTATTACAGCTGAAAAATTAAAGAACATTGAATAAGGAATGATTTTTAACTAGAGAAAAATATGTGTTAATGATCGTCGTAACAGGGCCATCGGGGTTCATCTATCCATACCTCCCAAGTAGCCAGCCTGGGTACACTAGGAGTGTGCTACACTGGAGTAAAGCGGTGGGGTGCCTCCACCTGCTGTAGTGAATGGGGTACTCAGCGAATGAAACACAAAGTTACAATTCTCCAGGAAACAATACATAAACTGCCCACACAGTCCCTCCCCCAAAGTGCATGATCTTTCCAAGCAATGACAGTCCCAAAACTATAAAGTGCAATTTAAAACAATTTACTTAAAAGAGAGATTATTGGGGAAAAACAAGGCATATCAAGGGGAAACATGCAAGCAAGCGGGTAGCACTAGCTCTACACTCCGAAAACAACAATAAGCAAACATTTAATTGCCAAACAAATCAAGGCTTTACCCCACAATCCTGCTCACCGTCAGGCAGTCCTCAAACTCCAAGGAAGGGTGCACCCATCTAAATTCCACCTAAGGGCCATGGGTAAGAGATGTCTCAAATGTTGCAATGGGTACCACACTGGGGATGCTGACACTGCTAGCAGGGTGGAAGTCAGTGGCAGACTTTTAACAGAGTGAAAATTGTACTTTTAAACACACAACAGCTGAACACAACTTTAACCAGTACACATTTGAAAAGAGGGGCCCTTATTTGTAATCCAATGGGATTTTGTGGCAAACTGGTCTCAGTGGGTCTTTTGCCTGGCTCTCTCATAGACTCATTCCTGCACAGGATTTTCCCTCAATTCCTGACCAATACCCTTGTTTCTCCTAGTTGCAGGATCAAACCCTGGATTTTACTCATAGTTCTGATGCCTCACATGATACCTCTGGTACAGCAGGCTAACTGGATACGGTGCTCCTGGCTTGGACACTGCTTCCTCAGGATTGCCGTGGATTTTCTCTACTGCCTTCCTCTGGGGTCATCTCACTAAGGCTCAGGACCTGGATGCAGGCAGGTGCTTTCATGGCTTGGAGACTCAATAGGAGCTGTTCCCCTAGAGGGGAAAAGTCTGTGGTGGGTCAGGAAAACCCAGCTTCAATTTGCCTGCTAAAATATGGTTTGGCTAAAAACTTTGTTTATTCTTACAGATGTTTTACTCCTGGATTCCAACATACCCTATTATATGAGCCATCTGTATGGCTCGGGTCATGCCTAAAAAATGGTCCAGTGGACCAGCACGCCTACCCTGTAAACAAACAAAAAAATAAATGAATATCTAGCCTTCCAGGCCTGCAGTGCCTGGATAGACAGGGGCAAACCGGCCCACACCTGGACACACATTCACTCCATTCATGGTCTCACCCCTTTTTTCTACTCCCTGAGCACTTAAGCAGTTGTCCTTTCAATACCACTTTCTGACACTCCCCTAGAATTGAAATGTGTGGGACTAAGGATCAAGATGTCATATTCCACACAAAGAGTACTGAAACCATAGCTTTCTTATTTAAAAGCACCTATAAGTGACATTCCTCCTGGGGGATAGTAAATACTCCTCTGAGCCAGCTAGGGAAGTGAGATATAATTCATTAAGTCTGCTGTTCGAGCTTAAATATCTCTTGTTTCTTATTCTTAATGGTGCTTTGGCATGTTGTTTGGAACTTATGCCTTGATTTATTTCTACTGTAGCAATATACCTGCATAGATTCCTTTTACAAGTACTACAGGCAGTCTAGGTAAGCCCCACCATTTAGGTGGGGAGGGGGCACTCTCCGCTGCCTAAAATCTTGACATCTTCATCAAGTCCATCTGTAACAACAAGCAGGTAGCGTGCAAAGTTTAACTAAACAATTGTTTCCTGACTGGAGTAGGAATGTAATATGTCCTAATATAGACAAATAGAACTAGTCTAACAACAAAATGAATTGCCTTTCATATTTACAAAAAAACATTATCATGACAGTTACCTTTATCATACATTAGGAATGGGCAGTTCAATAACTTTGAGTAGTAATGTAACATGGATCACAGCAATGTCAACATTATTCAACCTCTTCTTTTAACCTTTACTATACCTCCCACTCTGGGTGATATAGTCTGGGCTTTGCCAAAGACAATATGAGGCAGAGATCTGGATGTAACATAGACACCTCTGATTTTTACATGCATTGGCAAGTTGGTAGAGGCACCTGGAGAATATGTTATCTTGAGCCAAGGGTGAACAGCTCACTCAGAATTATAAACTGGAACTGTCACGTCTCCCTCAGCTTGACTTTTGGTGCCCTTTTTAAGACATTGTCCATACTTTTCACAAGTTCAAATGGCAGTGGCATAATATTTTATAACCATATTATATACTGTACATTCCTGACTGACACCCGATGGCTATTTACTCAGAGCATTTATACATATGCACATGCTGAACATTTCTGGCTAGGCAATTGTTTCCTATCTAACCACAGGTAACAAATTTTAACTTCACTTTACATTTTCTCAGTTCCATGAGATAACAGTGTCAGCAAAACCAAGCAGATATAAACAATGAACGAAAAACAGGTAAAGCTAAAACTGTCACCTGCACTACAGAGTGGAGCAAAAAAAGACTGTTAGTAAATATCTGCAGGGGGGCTTCACCCCATGGACCCCCTTTGTGGTGGCTTTTTCCCACCAAGGGGGATGCAACTCAGAGATGGGGAGAAAGTCGGGTGGCAAATAAAATATTATTTATCAGGGTGGGGGCATAATTCAGGGACAGGGAGAAAGTGGGGGGGTGGGTAACATATTACACACTAATGCTCTGGGGAACAAACTCAAGAGGACAAAACCAGCTACAAATGTAAAAAAAAACAACACTTAATTGTAATAAGTCTCAAACCCAGGTCTTCCAGGAGCTGTATAAATTTCAAGCCCAGATCTAACAGCCACAGAAAGCGATCACACAGGCAGTGACTCTTTCCTGTACACTACACTGCCAAAACAGATCCTCAGCCACAGATAGCTGCCTACATGGTTTCTCAACTTTCCACCTACATAGGTGAATCTTCGTTAACTATTCACTATGATTACACATTGCTCATATAGCACTCACTGTTTTTTACTAGATCAAAATGACTCACTCAGAGTCACTTACTCTTTTAGAGGGATGCCCATTTTCTCACAGTTAAGTGTACCTCTGATTAAGCCCTGGGAACCAAGGGCAAAGCATACACCTCAGATGTTATTAACTTATGGGCCACTTGAAGGGTAAAGTCAGAAGAGGCAGCCCTGGTGTCAACAGTTAACTTGAAAATGGGCTTAGGCTCATGTCGAGACTTCCTGGGTCCAGCACAAGAGCATTGTCAGGAATAATAGGGTTTACTTCAGTCAATGGTACATGGTCCTCAAAATCCAGTTCTACTTCATTGTCCATAATAAGCTCTGCAATTTGCCCAATTGTTAATTCCTCTGGTGTGAAAGGTGTAGCTTCTGGGTTCAGACTGTAGAATAGTTCATGATGTGCCAAGTTCTCAATAGGAGCTGTATAGTATTAGTGGATGGTTGTGAATGTTTCCAGTCAGTTGGCTGAAATGGCACACATGAGGGTACTTTGGGTATTCTGAGGCAACACATAGTATCATCCTCAATGTCATCAGTGCTGCTGAACACTTGATCTTGAGAAGTAGCTGCATTTGGAACATCTATATCATTACTTTGCACTTAAGTGTTTTGTGGGGAAGATTGGCTCAGAGTTTTTGGTCTCTGGTTCCTTGGGCAGTCAATTTCAGTTGAAAATTAATGCACAATCAATCCAGGTTGTAGGAGGTGGTTTCTGTGAACAGTCACTTCTGGGCCTCTAACTTGCTCCTGATGAATCTTGTAAACTGGCAAGTCTGGCATTTGCTCCACTTCTGCATAGAATTCTGGCACACAGTGATCCTGGATATTGTGTTTCTTTTGTGCAGGACATGGTCTCCAAGTTGTAACACATGCTGACACACTCTTTTGTCATATCTGTTCTTGTTTGCAGGGCTGTTCTTGACTGCTGCCTTGGAGACAAGTTGGTACGCATTCTTCAGTTGCTGATACAATCTCCTGGTGTACTATAAATAGGTCTCTTCAGATGCTCCATCTGCTGAGACTCCAAAACATATGTCTACTGGTAGCCGTGCTTCTCTGCCAAACATTAGCTAGAAAAGTGACCTTTGTGTGGTGTCATTTCGAGTGTGGATGTACTGTAGGTGTGTACCAGGGAACATACTTTCTGACACTAATTGTGTTTCTGTGCTGGGTCCAAGCTGCCCAACATGTCAAGCAGTGTACAGTATGGTTAAAATATTTAGGTTGGGGTCCCCCTGGGGGTGGTAAGTGGTGGTTCTGAACTGTCAGATACCATAAGTGGCAAGAAATTATTTTACCAGTCTACTTTCAAAGTCCAACACTTGGTCTGAGTAAATCCTTTGAGGGATGCCACAGTGATTTTCAAATTGCTTTAGCACTTTCAGAACAGTGGTTGCTTTCTGATCTTTGGCAGGATACACTTGGGCAAACTGAGTGTAATGGTCAATGATCACTAGGATGTTGTTGTAGTCTTTTATGTCAGGTTCTAACAAAATAAAGTCCATACATACTAGGTCCAGGGGCCCACTGGTTTAGATATTGACCAAATGTGCATCTCCTTTTGGTAGAGACTTTCTTTTGAGAGATCTGATGCAGGTTTTGCTGTGGTTTTTGACTTCTTTTGCCATTTTAGGCCAATAAAAAATATGCTTTCACTAAGTCCAGAGTACTGCCAAACCCCAGGTGACCCATGTCATAATGTAAGGATTTAATAATGGCATTTCTGGGGCAACACCAATTGTCATTTAGGGAACTTAGGATGGACACCATCTTGACTGGTTCGTACTACCAGTCCATTTGTTAGTGACAACTGACTACAGTCTATCAGTAATAGAGGGGTATCTGGGTGAATTACTGGGACTTGATCCGTATCATGTCCCTCCTCTAGTGCATGGATCACTCCATGTAATACACAGTCTCCTTTTTGTGCTCATTTTAATTCTGGCTGGCTCAGCTGGGACAAAGAGGACAGGTCCAAGCCACTGAAACTGAGATAGGCTAGTGGAAATGTCATTGGGGAGTCATCCAGCATATCAATTGCTCTGTGAGGATTTGTTGGAGTGGTACTATCAGGAGTGTCAAACTTCAAGCACATGGTCTTTGCCACACTACTTGGAATTTTTGTACTTGGGGCTGGCCACTCAGTGTGGGGATGTCTGGATAATGTATCAGCATCAATATTACTCAAGCCCCTGTGATATTCTAAGCTGTAGTTGTAAATCAGCAAAGCAGATAGCCACCAATGTACAGCTCATTCAGTTTTGCTGTGGTGTTCACATAAATGACCGGGTTGTTATCTGTCCTTACTATGAACTGTGCCCCATACAAATAATCATGAAACTTTTCAGTGACTGCCTACTTGAGGGCCAAGAATTCCAGTTTGTTCACAGGATACAGTTTCTCAGAATGGTTCAAACTGTGACTGATGAATGACGTTAGGAAAAGTCCCTCTGGGTGCTCCTAGTACAGGACTGCTCCCAGTCCATTAATACTGGAGTCTGTGTGCAGTATGTATGCTTTTGTGGGGTCTGAAAATGCAAGTAGGAACCCCTCAATCAGGTGTTAGATAATCTCTCTGAAGGATATTTCACATTGCTCGGTCCATCTGGCACCAAGAGGTTTGCTCACTTTCCAGTACTCTGTTGAGGGATTACCCCTACAGGATTGGACTTTCTTTTTGTTGTTAGTTGGGTATCGCTGAGTGAGGTCATTCAGATGGTGGACTGTTACGGAGTAGTCTTTCACAAACCCCTGTAGTATACACAAAATCTGAGGCATGACTCCAAGGCCATGACATTGTATGTTCTGAGACAGGTAGTTTTTGCCCATACTTTGGCAGGATCTGTCTGCATTCCACTGGCAGAAATGATGTGGCCAACATACTTGATGAATGGCTGAAAAACTGGCACTTGTCAATGGACACTTTCAAGCCCAGCTCTTCCAACTGGTCCAACACCTTCATCAGTCTCGTTTTGTGTTCCTCCAGTGTTCTTCCAATTACTATTAAATCATCAAGATATATGAGTACTTCTAACAGGTGCATGACTCCCACTGCTTTCTTCAAAAGTCTCTGAAATGTATCTTGGGCCCCAGATATTCTTTGGGGCATCCTCTCAAACTGGTAGAACCCCAAAGGGCAGATGAAGGCTGTCTTCTCCTTATCTTCTTTCAGCAATGTGACTTGATAGTAGCCACTGTGAAGAGCCAGTACTGAAAACGATCAGCTCCCTGTAAAGCTAGCCAATGCATCTTCAACTCAAGGCATGGTGTACTGGTCAGAAAGTGTTTTCTTGTTCAGTGTGTGGTAACCTAAGCACATCCATATGGTTATGTTCTTCTTTCTTGTCACCATGATGGTTGATGTGTAAGGACTTCTGGATTCCTTCATAATCTCTTCAGCCAGTAGCTCCTGGAGATGCCACTAGTCATCTTCTATGTCACAAATGGGCAATCTCTGGGATTTATCCTGAAAAGGACAGTCTCATCTCTAAGCAGATGTGGTGTTTGTCTTCATGGATGCATCCCATGTCCCATTAATGCAAAGAGAGCACTTTCTGCTGTTTGGTTAGCTTGGTACTCATGCTCAACCTGTAGTGGTCATGTGTGGACAAGTCCTGGGAATCAAACAGTCCAGGGTCGATATCAGTGGTAGTGGCTACTTCAGGGTTCATTCCTGTCACACAGTCAGCATGGAAGATATTTGCTAGCACTCAATCCTTCCTCAAGGTGCTGCACTTCTCCATATTATTCTTCACCCTCACAGTCACTTGTCTTGCCCAAGGGGTAGCAGGTGGTGGCATCATTCCCCTCTGGACCATCATGACTTTGTGTAGGCTGTGTTCAGCTGGTGCATCAATAAAGAGTGCAGGTCTGGCTGGCTGATGCTTGAACTCTGCTATACCGACCACTGAGCAGAGCACTTTGGGTGGCAGGACCACTTCCTAGCTGTTGACTCAACAAATCATGCCTCACTGAGGCTCAGGATCTGGATGTAGGCAGGTGCTTTCATGGCTTGGAGACTCAATAGGAGCTGTTCCCCTAGAGGGGAAACATTTGTGGTGGGTCAGGAAAAAACAGCTCCAACTTGCCTGTTAAAATGTGGTTTTGTTGAAAACTTATTTTATTCTTACTGACACTTCACTCTGGGATACCAACATGTCTAATCTCCCCGGCCTGCATTACCTGGACAGACAGGTGTTAACTGTCCCTCACCTTTGGACACACAGTCCCTTCCTTCTTGGTTTTACTCCTTTTTCCCACTCCCCAATGTTTTAGCAGTTCTCCTTTTTTTCCTCCTTCTGACTGTCCACCAGAATTGAAAAGTGTGGGATCAATGATCCAGATGTCATATTCCAAACAACAAGTACCGAAACCAGATCTTTTTTTATTTAAAAGCATCTGGAGTGAAATTCCTCCTGTGGTATAGTAAATACCCCTCCGTGCCAGCTAGAGAAGTGAGATATAATTCATTAAGACTGCTGTTCGAGTTAAACATCTCTTGTTTCACATACTTAATGGTGCTTTGACGTGTTGCTTGGAACTTATGCCTTGATTTATTTTTACTGCAGTAATAGAGCTGCATAGATTCCTTTTAGAGGCACTGTAGGCAGTCAAATGTATGCCCACAACATTTGGGGGGGTACACTTTCTCCTGCCTAAAATCTTGGCAGCTGCATCAAGTTCACCTTCAGAATCCATCTGTAACAACAAACAGGTTGCATGCACAGTTTATCTAAACAATTATTCAATAACTGGAGTAGGCATACAGTATGTCCTAGTATACAGAAATAGAACTAGTCTAACTACAAAATGAAAGGCCTTTCATATTTACAAAAAAAAAACATTATCATGACAGTATCCTTTATCATACATTAAGAATTGGCAGTTCAATAGCTTTGAGTATTAATGTAACATTGACCACAGCAATGTCAACATTATTCAACCTCCTCTCTTAACCTTTACTATACCTCCCACTGTGGGTGATATGGTCTGGGCTTTGCCAAAGACAATATGAAGCAGAGATCTGGATGTGACATAGAACCTCTGGGTACTATGCACTGGCAAGTTTTTAGGGGCACCTGGAGAGTAATATGTTATCTTGAGCCAAGGGTGGACACCTCCCTCAGAATGATAGAGTGGAACTATTACTTCTCCCTCAGTTTGACTCTTGGTGCCCTCTTTAAGACATTGTCCATAGTTTCATGAAGTTCAAATGGCAGTGGCATAATAATTTATAACCATATTATATACATTCCTGAGTAACAAGTGATGGCTATTTACTCAGAACATTTATACATATGTACATGCTGAACATTTCTGGCTAGGTAGTTGGTTCCTATCTATCAACAGTAGCAAATGGTAACATCAGTTTACATTTTCTTGGTTTCATTTGACAACAGCGTCGGCAAAAATGCACAGACAAAAACAGCAAACAAAAAACAGCTAAAGTCAAAACTGTTACCTGCACTTCAGCATAGAGAACAAAAAGTGAAAAAAGACTGTTAGTGACTATCTGCAGGGGGCTTCACCCCATGAACCCTGTTTGAGGGGGCTTTGCCCCCAAGCCATCCTATAAAATTTATAATCAACACCAAGGGGGTTGAAACTAGGTGATGGGGAGAAAGTCGGAGGGGTAAATAAATATTACTAGTCATGGTGGGGGCACAACTCAGGGACAGGGAGAAAGTAGGGGATGGGTAGCAAATTACACACTACTACTACTCTGGTGCAAAACTCGGGAGGACAAAACCAGCTGCAAATGTTAAAAAAAAAAACCACTTAGTAGTAATTGTAGTAAAATGTTTATTTTTACAGGATTTTAGAAGTAAAGCTTCAATCACCTTTAGGACCACAGTGGTTCTCTTTACAAGGTGCACCTGTCTGATATTGTAACAATAAGTTTCAATCATAAATGCAAAAGCATCAGCTTACCTACAACAATAAATAATAATACTTAAAAACAATACAAAAGGACAAGCCATAAAAAATATTTGTTCATCTATTACACATGCAGTGAAAACTTAATTCCTGTTACATTTCAGTTTTAAAATTTCCAAAGGTCATATCTTGGATTTTGACCCTTGAGGGTAAATTTTTTCAAGTCACAGCAGCTTTATACTGGAAGGTTATTTTTCCAGCTCTATTAGTTATCATTGGAATTACCAAGTTCCTAGCACCTTTTTGCATTAAATTAAACTGATGTTGTGGAGAAACACATTTTTCTGCTAGAGCTGGTAGAAAGCCTGATCTATACATTTTAAAAACAAAATTTTCTCAGATTTCTTGTCTTCAGAGCTCTAGGGAAGTCCAGTTTAGTTCTGTATACATTGAACAACGATGGGTATCATAGTTACATTTTAGAATGTAACTTGCTAGCCTGTTATAACATTTATCAAGCTTATGAAGCAGGAATTTATTAGCATGGGTATCAACATGAGACCCATAGTCAGACAGAGGTAAAATCAGTTGATTTGCTATTGTCATCCTATACCTCCATATTAGGCAGTTTGCTCATCTCCTTAATGCCCTATTCTAGGATTCAGTTTCTTGACTAGGCCATTTGTGTTATGCCTAAAAGTAAGATTTTGGTCCAGTGTGACCCCCAGGTATTTTTATGTTGACACTTGGATTAACACAGCTCCAGAGGTGGTCCTTATTTTTAGAACATCTGTTTTAGTCTTTTTTCTCATGAGCTCAGGATTAAACAACATAGTTTGTGTCTTTTTGGTATTTAAGATCATTTTTTTTTTCCATAAAGATCTTTATTGGTTTTAAATTACAAACATGAAAAGTCACAAAACCAGGGCTGGAAGCCCATCTCATAACAACAAAGTTCAATAAAAATATCAGAGAATACAACAAGCACAAAATGAGTTGTAGTAATAATTCTAATAGAACAAACATTTGCCAGTATCAGGTAGAAAAAGAGGAAAATAATCAAACTCTTTCACAGGTTACTTTCTCAATAAGTGGAAGGCCCCCATATAAACCATCATATGAAAGAAAGGGGAATGAGTCAGGTAAGATTCCCAGCAGACATTCATAAAAGTGACCAATGAATCCCTCATGAATTAATATCTATGAAAAGTAAGAAGTAGAGTGTAACACAAAGCAAGTGGATATTCTCTGAAAAAGGGTAATTCTGGTCAAATATTAAAGGGACAGTGAGACAACAAGGCAATCAAGAGGAGGGGCTCCAGGGCAGACTCAAGCAAGAAGAAAAGACAATTCTATTACCTGGTAAAATAATTGGTAAAAAAAAAAAAATTACATAAGGGGAAGCTGAAAAAAGGAAAGAAGCAAATAATAATGCATAGTAAAGGGACTCTTTGTAAGGGTAAATAAGAAAATAGAAGTGGGGAAGGGGCATTTCTTATTTCTGCATTATAACTACAAGGTGACTGCCACAAAGAGGGGGAAACAGGATTAGAAGGACACAAATAGACCACAAGGCTGTGGGAATAGGGGAGAGGATGGTGGGGGGAAGGGGAAGAATGTAGATTGCAAATATATGGAAAGGGTATGGAAGATAGAAGAAAGAGGAAAAAGAGGTGGAGGTAATTACTACAGGGGTATCTACCAACCCAAAAAAGGGGGGTGGTAGAGGTCAAGCATTTTTGTGTCTGCATTTGGAAGAGAAATGGGGTGAAATTGGGAACAAAGTACACTGTCTTTACCCTTCTTTGGGATAAGTGTGACAATAGCATGCTGGAATGGTGGTGGAAAGGAGCCTCTGTCTCGGGCCTCGTTGAAAAACAAAGCAAGGTGAGGGCCAGCAGGTCCACAAATGTGATATAAAAATCTGTAGGAAAAGCATCCAAACCAGGGGATTTCCCCCTTGACATATTCTGGATTGCCTGGGCTACCTTTTACACTTGAACAGGGGAAGTAAGGGAAGGGAGGAAGAAGGTGGGGACTTGAGGTAGGGCTAGGTCTGAGAAGAAAGCTGAATAATAAGCAGGGTTCAGAGCAGCTTCTGAGGTGCATACAGAAGAGTAGTACTGCTGAAAGGCTTCATTAATGTCATGTGACAGGTTAACTTAGTGCCAGACGAATCAAAGATGCAGGGTATGTATCTCTCCATGGCCTGGGCACATAATTTGGAGGCCAAAAGTTTACCTGATTGCTTTCCCACTTCCCAGTAATGTTGGTTGAGCCAAAACATTGCATAATCATTCTGGTGCCTCAAAAGGTCACCAATCTCAACCCTCAAAGAGTTAATCCTCTCCCTGAGCCCTGGGTCTCCACCATTAGTATGAGCGGCCAATAATAGAAACATAGAAACATAGAATTTGATGGCAGATAAGGACCACTTGGCCCACCCAGTCTGCCCATTTCCCTACCTGATGGATAAGCTGCAGATCCTAGTTAACCAGCAGCCTACTTCTTCCTACCCCCAACCCCTAGAATTGCCTTATGACTGTCCATGCATGCTTGAATTCCACCACTGTTTGTGACTCACAACCTCCTCTGGAAAGGCCGTTCCATACATCCACCACCTCTGTGAAAAATACTTCTTAAATTACCTCTGAGCCACCTCCTTCTATTTTCAAATTGTGCCTCTTTGTTCTTGCACACCACTTTTTGAAAGATGATACCCTCTTGGACTTTGTTGATTCCTTGAGGTACTTGAAAGTTTCTATCATGTCCCCCCTCTCCCTCCTTTCCTCGAGGCTATACATATTAAGCTCCTTAAGTCTCTCTTCATATGCCTTCCAGTGCAGACCCTGCACCATGTTAGTTGCCCTCCTCTGGACAGCTTCTATCCTGTCTATGTCTTTGTGGAGATTGGGTCTCCATAACTGCACGCAGTACTCCAGATGGGGTCTCACTAGCTGTCTGTACAGAGGGATAATAACTTCTTGTTTTCTACTGGTGATGCCTCTCCCTATGCATCCCAGTATCCCCCCAGCCCTCCTTGCTGCCCTCTCACATTGCTTGCCCACCTTTAGGTCATCTGATATGATTACCCCAGGTCCCTTTCCATTTCTGTTGTTGTTAGTATCTCACCCCCCATTGTGTACTCTTCCCCGGGTTTTGTTTCCCAGGTGCATTACCTTGCACTTCTTAGCATTGAATCTAAGCTGCCATACATTTGACCATTCCTCTAACCTTGCCAAGTCCCTTCTCATCCTTTCCACTCCACCTTGGGCATCAACTCTATTGCAGATCTTTGTGTCATCTGCAAAGAGACATACTTTTCCTTCCAGTCCCTCTGCAATGTCACTTATAAAGACATTGAAGAGGACTGGTCCTAATACTGAACCCTGCGGTACCCCACTACTAACCCCCCTTTTTTCAGAGTGGACTCCATTTACTATTACTCTCTGTGTCCTATTCTCCAGCCAATTCTTTACCCAGGCTGTCATCTTGGGACCCACTCCCAGGCTGGCTAACTTGTATATTAATCTTTTGTGTGGGACTGTGTCAAATGCCTTGCTAAAGTCTAGGTAGGCCATGTCCATAATTCCAAGTCCTTAAGTTCCTGCTCTAGCCTCTAAAGAGAAGACTTCCATGTCTTCTTGACAGAAGAGGCATAGGCAAAGTGCCCATGAAGTACAGCCTTAAGGGCTTCCCACTGGGCAGCTTGTGAGGCTTCAGGAACGCCATTAACTAAGTAATAGTCTCAAATTATTTGCCTAATCATCTGTACCACAGGGGGCTGTTACAAGAAAGAAGTGTTAAGACTCCATTTATTATGCAAAGTGGAAGGAGGTCCCAGCATCAGGGAGAGGATGATAGGGACATGTTCTTAGATAATAATGTTACCATGACACAAATTCCGGGTATGGGAGAGCAAAATGGGGGAGGCAAGGAAGGCATCAATGTGACTATATGAGTTATGTGGAGAGGAACAGATGTGAAATATTTTGCCATAGGGTATAGAGTCCTCCAGATATCACAAAGGCTTGTATCTGACAGAAGGGCTGAAACCTGCAAGCCCAGTGAAGGCTCATAACCAGGACCAGGGAAAGGCCTGTCATGCATGGGGTCCAAGGCCAAATTTAGATCTCCACCCAACAAAAGAGAGGTTGTCCTGTCTAGAAGTTCAGAGAGAATAATCTGATAAAAACCCAAATCTGGGGAATTGGGAGCATAAGAACTACCACAAACCAGGGGGGAGCCTTGGTAAGAACCAAAGACTAATAGCAACCTACCCCATTTACCCCTGATGTCCCGGGAGGCATTGAACTGCTGGCCCATTTTGTTCTTAATGTATGATGTAACACTAAATTGTTTGTTTAAATATTTGTTAATTTTTAAGTCAAAATGTAACAGGTCCATCTTGAAAATGGGTCTATGATCCAATGATGTAAAACATTTCTACCTGTACAAAAATAAACCTTTTACCTACCTACCTACCTATCATTCGACATAAAATAGCTACACCTATCTGCCGAGAAATAAAAGCATTATGATAGTACTGGCCTACCCACATCTTACCCAGGGTGGAAGAATTAGAATTTAACAGGTGAGTCTCCTGGAGGAGTGCAATATCACAATTTAAATCTTTCAAATACTGTAAGACCTTCCTACATTTCCTAGGACAATTAAGGCACCAAAGATTCCAAGATATAATAGTCATGGGGTTGGCAGACCTCATGTTTAACTCTACAACAGATACAAAATAATAAGGAATAACAGTACCCCCACCCACACACCCACACCCCAAATCCACCAGATATCCCCAGACCCAGTCTCTCCACAACACTCCCAAAAACCCCAAACACACACAGGTAAAAAAAAGACATAAGGAGCAGTAAAAGTTCTCAAAGTGGAGATGAAGTGAATAATACAAAGTAGCACAAGTCTGGACACTGCCCCTACACACCAAGACCAAGTTTAGGAAAGTATTTTAATAATATAAAAACAAAAAATAAAAACTCTCCCACGAGACAGATGAAAGAAAAACAAACCTTAAGTCAGAGTGGTCTCAAACCCAGTGGAGACACACTGGTCTCAATCCAAAAGGGAAAGAGTTGGGGGGGGGGCAATTAAGCCAATGCTCACATGAGTAAGACAAGAACTGGTATGTCTAAACCTCCCAGTTCCCCCCTCATATCCCACCTTGTTCCATAGAAATACAGGGGAAAAAAGGGGTAGAAACCCACTTGATTTAATTGGATACCCACCCCAGAGGATCAAAGAAAGACAGGGACCTGAGATAGTAACTAGGGTCCTGCAGATTAAAAATAGTAAAAGAACAACCCAGTTTAACACCGCAGTAGAAGTAAAACAAACTACAGCATAAACATATACAAAGCCAAAAGGCTAACTTGAAATATAAAAACCAGTAAATAGGGAAACATAGCCCCAAAGACAAATAATGTTACATAAAAAGCAATCAACAATAGTAGTCTGTATAAGCTATATCAAAGCCCAGCAAATATCAACAGCTAACATTTGAAAAAGGTAATATAGTGCAGTAACTTAATCCATAATTAACATGAGGGCATGCCAAGGTTGTTGTAAAAGTAGGAGTTTCATTATTAAACAAAAAGGGACCCTTCGGCAGGATAAGTTGTCTGCAAGGGTAGAATCCAACTGTATATTACACAACATGCCGCTTAAGATTAAACACAAAATACGCACCAGATTCAGATCAGGGCTGGTGGTTCAGAAGAAAGGCACTGAACTCCATAACTACAGCTGATAAAGTGCAGGGAAGTCTACACTTACTGAGACTGAATGCTTGCAGAGGATTTGGACCAGGTGACCATAGGAAGATACAGGGCAGGAGTTGGTATTGATAAACAATTAGTCAAGTAGGCGACTCACATAGACAAATGGGCCCCAGTAGCTCAAAGTCACAAATAGACTGCAGTAGTGTAAATAGAGATCCAGTGAGGTCAAAGTGTCAGGAAGCTCCTGTTAAACGAAAGAACAGAACCAATCAGTCTCCAGGTCAGCAGCAATGCAGCAGCACAGGAATACAGGCACTGAGAACAACATAGTTAAATTGGTGCAAGTCCCTGTATTCATTGGAGGTTAGATATTTCTATATGTGTTCCCAGAAGATCAGGCAATTCAGTGGCAGTAAAAGCAATATGAGGCTCAAGTAGAAAAAGCAGTCTGACTTTGTCGGGTCCAAGGGAGCCCAGGTGTCCATGAGCTCAGGAGCTGACTGGGTGGTAGCTGAGGCAGGCACTGGCAGACTGGAGGGTTCTAGGAGGGTTTACAGGTATTGCTCTGCCTCTCCTGGGGACCAGAATTGCACGGCTTGTCCACTGAATGTAATTACAAGGATAGCAGGGTATAAGAGTGCATATATAATACCCCAGTTTCTAAGAGCTTGCTTGACCCAGGTGAAACCTTGTTGGCATTCCATAATACTGTGGGAATAGTCAGGGTAAAAAGAGATTTTATGTTGAGAGACAAGAATGTCTTTCAACTTCTGAGCAGCATTTCAAATCAATTCGTTATCCTGATAGCGCAAAAGCTTGAAAGTGAGCTGTCTAGGCTTCACTGAAGGCTGAATCGAAGAGGCCCACCAGATCCTATGAGCCCTTTCTATTTTGAAAACAAACATGGCCAGATGAAGGCATATCCAAGCAGGTAGGTTATCTCTGAGATATGGGACAAGGTATTTTCCTTCGAGACCCTCAGGGAGGCCAATTATCCTGAGATTTTCCACCGGCCCTGTCCCTCTGTGCTGTTGTTCATTGATCTACAGTTACCACGGAGGTTTCCACTTGTGTGACTCACTCCATTAAAATGTCAAGCTTGTCTGAGTCTCCACCACAGTGGTGGAGACTCAGTCAAGCTTGTCTAAGTCTCCACCACTGTGGTTTTAATGGATTCTACAGTGGCAGCAAGATGCTCCAACAGTTCAGCTTGTCGGACTGGATCCAGCCCTCCCCGGTCTCTGCCTGCTGCCATCTTAGGTTCTGGAAGCTCTTGGGCCTGCAGTGATTTGTAAATTAATTTTTTCCATTTAGAAGGGTAAGTGGAGTCCTATTCACTAGTTGTCCCTGTTGGCATATTAACAGGGGTCCGACGATGCAAAAAATACTTGTTTCCCAAAGCAATGAATAGTAGATGAGGTGGAAAACAATGAGGGGAACACAGAGCAATGAAGTTAAGTGGCCGTCATGGTCTGAGGCTCATGTGACCTCCCTTTAAGATCAAATTTGAAGAATGGAACCAGTTTTGAAGAGTTGTGAAGTCTACCTGAAGTTTATGTTCAACCTCACTAAAATCAAGTCCCTCAGACACCAGAACAGTATCATCAGCATACACTGTAGCCAAATTGAGGTTAAATTCATAAAATGTGGAAGTTCATTTATGTAAATTATAAATAGCAGGGGTCAAAATATGAACCCCTGGGAACACCACAAAGTACTGGGAGAGGAGTTGAACACTTTCCTTCCACCACGATCATTAGTGATCTATTTTCTAAGTAAGAGCAGTACCAGTTTAATGGTTCCTCTGCAAGGCCCACTTTTTGTAATCTACTTACCAAAACTTTTTGACTCCTGTAGAGTTAATTGTATAAGTCTTAAACCCAGGTCTGTCGGGAACTGTATAAGTTTCAAACCCAGGTCTGCAAGCCATAGGAAGAGAACACACGGGCAGTGACTCTATCCTGTATGCTACACTGCCAGCACAGATTCTCAAATAGCTGTCTTCATGGTTTCTCAACTTTCCACCTACATAGTTGAATCTTCATTAACTTAACCATTCGCTATAATTACTACATTGCTCACATAGCACTCACTATTTTTTACCAGCTCAAAATGACTTGCTCAAAGTGACTCACTGTTTTAGCAGGATACCCATTTTCTCACAGTTAACTGTATCTCTGATCAAGCCCTGGGAACCATAGGCAAAGCATACACCTTGGGTGTTATTAACTTATGGGCAACCTGAAGGGTAAAGTTAGAGGAGACAGCCCAGTTGTCATAAGTGATCTTGATATTGGGCTTGGTCTCATGCACAGACTTCCTGGGTAACACCTCTTCCCCAGGAATAGGACATGCACATTCTTCCTGCTGTAGATCCATCACAAGAGCATTGTCAGGAATAACAGTGATTACTTCAGTCTCCTCAAAATTCAACTCTACTTTATCGTCCATAATAAGCTCTGCAATTTTCCCAATTGTTAGTTCCTCTGGTGTGAAAGATGCAGCTTCTGGGTTCAGACTGTAGGACAGTTCATGATGTACCAAGTTCTCAATGGGAGCTGTACTAGTGGATGGTTTTGAATTTCTCCAGTCAGTTGGCTGAAATGGCACACGAGGGTACATTGCATGTTGTGGGGCAACACTTTGTATCATCCTCACTGTCATCAAAGCTTCTGTACACTTACTCTTGAGAAGTAGCTGTGTTTGGAACATCTGTATTATTTCTTGGCACTTCAGTGCTTTGTGGGGAAGTTTGGCTTGGAGTTTGTGGTCTCTGGTCCACTGGGCAGTTGATTTCAGTTGAAAGTTCAGGCACAGTCAGTCCAATTGGTAGGAGGTAGTTTCTTTGAACAATCTTTTCTTGGCCTGTAATTTGTTCTTGATGAATCTTGTAAACCGGCAAGTCTGGCATTTGCTCCACTACTATATAGGATTCTGGCACCCTGACAATCCTGGATCTTGTGTTTCTCTTGCATGTCCAAGTTTCTCAAAAGGACACAGTCTCCAACTTGTAACACCTGCTGACAAACTGTTTTGTCATATCTGGTCTTGTTTGCAAGGCTGTTCTTGACTTCTGCCACAGAGATGAGTTGGTATGCTTTCTGCAGTTGCTGTTACAATCTCCTGATGAACTCTAAATAGGTCACTTCAGATGCACCATCTGCTGAGACCCCAAAACATATGCGTATTGGTAACCGTGCTTCTCTGCCAAACATTGCGTAGAAAGGTGACCTTTGAGTGGTGTCATTTCGTGTGTGTTTGTAGGTGTGCACCAGGGAACATACATTCTGACACCAATTGGGTTTTTGTGCTGATTCCAAACTGCCCAACATGTCAAGCAGAGTATAGTGTGGTTAAAATATTAAGGTTGGAGTCTCCCTTGGGGTGATAAAGTGTGGTTTTGGACTTTCAGATACCATAAGTTGCAAGAAATTATTTTACCAGTCTACTTTCAAAGTCCAGCACTTGGTCTGAGTAGATCCTTTGAGGGATGTCATAGTGATTTTCAAATTGCTGTAGCACTTTCAGAACAGTGGTTGCTTTTTGATTATTGGCAGGATAGACTTGGGCAAATCAAGCATAATAGTCAGTGGTCACCAGGATGTTGCTGTAGTCTTTTCTGTCAGATTATAACAAAGGAAAGACCATACATACTAGCTCCAGGTGCCCTTTGGTTTTGATTTTGACCAGAGGGGCACCTCGTTTTGGTAGAGACCTTCTTTTGAGAGATCTGATGCAGGTTTGGGTGTATTTTTTTACTTCTTTTGCCATTTTGGGATAATAGAAATATGCTCTCACTATGTCCAGAGTACAGCCAGACCCCAGGTGACCTATGTTATCATGTAAGGATTTGGTAACGGTATTTCCGGGGCAACACCAATAGTCATTTAGGGAACTCAAGATAGACACTGTCTTGACTGGATTATAATACCAATCCATTTGTTATTGGAAAACTACTGTATCCTCTCAGTAATAGAAGTGTATCTGGGTGAATTACTGGGACTTGATGTGCATTGTGTCCCTTCTCTAGTTCAAGGATCACTCCATGTAATACACAGTCTTCCTTTTGTGATCATTATTTATCTGGATGGCTTGGCTGGGTAAAAGAGGACAGGTCCAAGCCACTGAAACTGAGACAGGCTAGTGGAATGGCATTGAGGATACATCCAGCATATCAATTGCTCTGTGATGGGTGGCTGGAGTGGTACTGTCAGGAGTGTTGAACTTCAAACACATGGTCTTTTCCACAGTACTTGAAATGTTTGTATTTGGGGATGGACATTCAGTGTGGGGATGTCTGGATAATGTGTCAGCATCAATATTACTCATGCCACTGTGATAGTCTAAGATGTAATCAGTTAAGCAGATAGCCACTGATATACAGCTCATCTAGTTTTGCTGTGGTGTTCACATAAGTGAGTGAATTGTTATCTGTCCTTACTATGAACTGTGCCCCATACAAATAATCATGAAACTTTTCAGTGACTGCCTACTTGAAGGCCAAGAATTCCAGTTTGTGCATAGGATACAATTTCTCTGATGGTTTCAAACTGCGACTGATGAATACCGCTGGGCAAAGTCCCTCCAGGTGCTCCTAGTACAGGACGGCTCTCAGTCCATTAATTCTGGAATCTGTGTGCAGTATGAATGCTTTTGTGGAGTCTGAAAATGCAATTAGGAACCCCTCAATTGGTCTTTGATAATCCCCCTTATGGCTATTTCCCATTGCTCTGTCCATTTGGCACCATGAGGTTTGTTCACTTTCCAGTACTCTTTTGATGAATTGCCTCTCCAGGATTGGACTTTACATTTGTTGTTATGTGTGTACCCCTAAGTGAGGTCATTCAGAAGGTGGACTGCCATAGAGTAGTCTTTCACATTCCCCTTGTAGTATACACAAAATCCGAGGAAGGACTGCGAGACCTTGAGATGTGTGTTCTGAGACAGGTAGTTAGGGCCCATTCTTTGACTGGATCTGTCTGTACTCCATTGGTATAAACAATGTGGCCCACATACAATGGCATCCGCAAGGAAGAAACCCAATTCTGCAGCATTTTGCAGCACTCTGAAGAATGCTGCAGCAGACCTACTGAATAAAACAATGTAATTTCAATGGCAATTAGTCCCTTTTGTCATTCAGGAACATTTGATGCTGCCAGGATGAAGTGAATGCCATCATTTCCTGCATGACAATAGGGACTTTTTGCCATTGAAATTACATTGCTTTGTTCAGTACGTCTGCTGCAGCATACTGAGGAGTGCTTTAAAAGAGGGTTTCATACTGCTGGATACCACTGTCCTTGATGGCTGGCTGAAAAACTGGAACTTGTCAATGGGCACTTTCAGGCCAGACTCCTCCAACTGGTCCAACACCTTCATCAGTCTCATTTTGTGTTCCTTTAGTGTTCTTCCAAACACAATTAAATCATCAAGATATATGAGTACTTCTAACAGGTGCATGTCTCCCACTGCTTTCTCCATCAGTCTCTAAAAATGTATCTTGAGCCCCAGTTATTCTTTGGGGCATCCTCTCAAACCAGTAGAACTCCAAAGGGAAGAAGAAGGCTGTCTTTGCCTTATATTCCTTCACCAATGGGACTTCATAGTAGCCACTGTTAAGAGCCAGTACTGAAAACCATCAGCTCCCTATAAAACTAGCCAGTGCATCTTCAACTCGAGGCATGGTGTACTGGTCAGGAACTGTTTTCTTGTTCAGTGTGTGGTGACCTACACACATCCATATGGTTCTGTTCTTTTTTCTGGCCACTACGATGAGTGAAGTGTAAGGACTTCTGGATTCCTTCATAATCTCTGCTGCCAGTAACACCAGACATCTTCTATGTCCCAAATGGTCAATCTCTGGGATCTCTCCTGAAAATGACAGTCTCATCTCTAAGGCAGATGTAGTGCTCTTCTCCATGGATGCATCCCATGTCCCACTCATGCAAAGAGATCACTTTCTGCAGTTTGGTTAGCTTGGTACTCAGGCTCAACCCATAGAGGTCAGGTATGGGCCAGTCCCCAAAATCAAACAGTCCATGGTTGATATAAGTGGTAGTCACTACTTCAGGATTCATTCCTGTCACACTGCCAGCATGGAAGATATTTGCCAGCACTCAGTCCTTCCTCAAGGTGATGAGCTTCTCCATCTTGTTCGTCACCCTCACAGTCACTCATCTTGTCCAGGGGTTTGCAGGTGGTGGCATCATTCCCCTCTATACCATTATAAATTTGTGTATGCTGTGTTCAGCTGGTGCATCAATGATGAGTGCAGGTCTGGCTTACTGATGCTTGAACTTTGTTATACTAACCGCTCAGCATAGCACTTTGCATGGCAAGACCACTTCCTAGCTCTCGACTCAACAAATCATGTCTCACTGAGGCTCAGGATATGGATGCAGGCAGGTGCTTTCATGCCTTGGAGACTTGATAGGAGCTGTTCCCCTTCAGGGGAATAGTCTGTGGTGGGTCAGGAAAATCTAGTTCCAACTTGCCGGTTAAAATGTGATTTTGCTGGAAACTTCTTTTATTCTTACTGACACTTTGATCTGGGATCCCAACATGTCTAGTCTCCCAGGCCTGCAGTGCCTGGACAGACAGGTGTAAACTGGCCCTCACCTGGACAAACAGTCCCTTCATTCTGGGTCTTACTCCTTTTTCTACTTCCCAATGGTTTAGCAGTTCTCCTTTTTTTCCTCTTTCTGACTGTCCACCACAATTGAAAAGCGTTGGACCAATGATCCAGATGTCATATTCCAAACAACAAGTACTGAAACCACATCTTTTTTTTAAAAAAAGCATCTGGAGTGAAATTCCTCCAGTGGGATAGTAAATACTCCTCTGTGCCAGATAGGGAAGTGAGATATAATTCATTAAGGCTGCTGTTTGAGCTTAAACATCTCGTTTCATATACTTAATGGTGCTTCGGCATGCTGCTTGCACCTTATGTCTTGGTTTATTTTCACTATAGAAATAGGCCTACATAGATTCCTTTTACAAGTACTGTAGGCAGTCCAGGTAAGCCGCATCATTTGAGGGGGTGATTACATGTACATACTGTACAAATGTATTGAGGAGGCAGAATAGCATAGTGGTTATGGGCACTGGACTGCAAACCTGGAGACCTTGGTTTAAATCCCATAGCCCCCACTTGCATACTGTGTGACCCTGAGCAAGACACTTAACATCCTTGTACTCCCAAGCCACACCTGGTAACAAGCTTTGGCTTAGTGTGCCTTTCCTGGTTAAACAATTTCCCCTTTCCCCATATATGGAAACTTACATCTGTTATTTGGAGCTGCAGTAACTCAGCTTACATGCTGTGCAACATATATGTCATCTGAGACCATTATATTCTCCTTTACAGACATTACACCCCACTGCCCTCCCTGTCAGTCTCAAATAGAGTATATCCAGGGTGATTTAGGTCACAGGTATTGCTTTGGTTACTTTTTGCTTCTGTTACAGTGGTAGCCAAAATTATGATGCATACATTTTAGAAAAATTACAGTAAATCTAATTAATCTCGATTGGATTTCTTTGGCATTTCCTGATATATCCACTTGTGGGGTATATAGTGCATCTTGCCACTGGCTACCACTATATTACTTCTATATCCATAAGCTTTACAGTCATCATCACTTGTAGTGAATCTATTTTATTACATTAGCTTCTTGCATTGTTACAGTATTCATGATCCTCCATTTGATTTTCTGATCCAACCTCTTGTCCTTTTAACCCTGTTTTGATTTCCTACCATTGCCACAATGACCATTCCTGCCTCCCTATGGACTCATGTTCTATGAGTATTTTGGGAAAGCTGACTGGACTCCTTTTGCATGCTTTGTGTTCCATATATTACACACCCTGCCACTTGCCTAGTTTAAATTCTTACTGATTGTACATATATCTTCTGCCATAATGTCCTTGTTTCCCACCTGTTTTGATGCAGAAATCCTTTGTAGGACCCTCTGAAAAGTGGAATCCCTCATCTTTGCACCAACTCTTTAGCCTCCTGTTCAACTCTGTGGGCAAGGTTTTCAAAGACATGGATTCAACACGTTAGTACATACTTCAGATGTATACTTCATCAATGCAAATATGCCCTAATGTCTGTGCCATATTCACAGGCAATTGGATATATTTCAATGATTCCCTCAGTTTACAGCAATTTCTGCTGCAGCTATAGGAATGGCATCCATTTTCTGTACCAAACTATAGAATTCTGTCCTAAGAGTTAGACCATGTCTAAAAACAGAGGTGCTCCTTAAATGCTACCCTTTAATTGTATTCCTTATACTTGGCCCAGAATGTTTTATTTATTTATTTATTTGAAAGTTTTACCAGAAAGGCATACTGAGCAGACTGCTGCTCGATTCCAGATGTGTCCTGGGGAGGGCTTGGGGGGTAGGGGAGAGTACAAATGAGCTATTGTAAAATGGACAAGCATTGAGTACAAAGTCCAAAAATTAGTAAAAATACAGAATGCATACAAAATAGAATACAAGATACAAAAATACAATGCAAAATACAGTGCAGCAGCAGGTAGTAGTGTAAAGCATTTAGATAGTCTAAACTAGGATATACACATACTTCAGAACACATCTTATCATCACTTATTACCAGTGATGAAAGTGGTTGAAAAGAAGTACAGGAACTGTATTTAAGTCCGAAAACTGAGCCTTGCTAGGGGGGCCGGGGGCATGTCCCCCGGAAAAATTTTCAAAAAAATGAGTCGATTTGGTGCATTTTAGAGAATTCTGGTTCACAATCTGTTTTGTAAACTGAAAACTTTCAAGTTATATTTTAGCACTCAAAACCCCTCTATGCATAAGTCTTAACTATCCCACATTAGGAGGGACTTCCGTCATTTTAGCACTCACAGCCTTTTCATCCATACATCTTAACTGTTCCCATTGAGAGGAACGTCCCTCGTTTTGGCACACAGATTTCCCTGTCCATATATGGAAACTGGCCCACATTAAGAGGGGCTGCCTGATTTACAATCAAAACCCCTCTAGCCAGCCATACCACTTAATTGTCCCCTATTAGGAGGTACTGCCCTCATTTTATCACTAGGAAACCCGGCCCTCTGTTCTTCCCCCTATGTGGGTTTGTGAAAGCCAACTCAAACCGGATGAAGAGACAGAGAGCAACAACACTGAGCCCCCATGGTCCTTACGCCAACCTTCGTGCAGTAGTCACTAGGAGGTGCGCTAGCACCGTGCCCAGGGAGACAAGGGGCCCCACCTCCAGGAGTGGCCAGGTTATTCCGCCCCGGCCGGTGACCCAGGGAACCCGGGGAGCAGAGCAGGCACTATGACAGTAACAGTAGGAGTCACAGAGCCATGAGAGACGGGCCCACCCGACTGCTGCGGGTTACAGGGAGCAAGTGGGAGCACCCTTAACCGGGAGGAAAGAACAGCAGCATGCAGCCCCTGCCCCGCAAAGTGAGTTCGACAGTTCGAAGGGGACCGGGACGCAGGGAGGGAGGGAGCTACGTCAGTGAAGAGTCGGAGAGAGGGACGAGGGATAGGGCACTAGTTTTTGGTATTCCACTGTCACCGGAACAATATGTGTACTCTTGTACCCAGCATGTATAGTAAACGTACAGCTGCTCTGCAGTGTGTTTGTCAAGCTAGCTTCAGGTGTGTGTACGTGGTGCATATGCCTGTCCAGCTGTACTCCGTGTGTGCCCACAGCCAATGTGGTATGTGTTCAGTTGTGCACAGGTGTGTGTCTGCCTGTCCCGAGTTGCGTATGTATGTGTCCAGCTGTTCTCGGGGGGGGCGGTTCATCTGATCTCAGGTGTGTGTCTGTCTCCATCTGTTCATCTGATCTCAAGTGTGTGACCAGCTGTCGGGGGTGGGGGGGTGCTTAGCTGTCCCCAAGTACAGTAAAGTATATAGGTGGGGTACTCACTGAGTCCAAACTCGAAGCAGAGACACGGACACACGGTAAGCTGGGCACCAGCTCAAATGTTATTGCTGTGTTGCACAGTTGCACTTGCTCTTCTCTGAAAACAACGTCAACGACAGCCTACATGCAGTGCACAACGCAGTACTGTTACTGTTTGCTGCGCAGGACTAATCAACCGCCTTCTGCCAATGGCTATTGGTCAGGTAGTTTCCACCAATCACAGACTGCGTTGTGTCTGCAACACAATCAGTGATTGGTGGAAATTACCTACCTAATTGACCAATCTTTTTTCTCAGCCACCGGACTCTCTGAAACCTAGTCTGACTGACCCCTACGAGAGTTTCCAAAACAGGACACTTACATATGAAGTTTATATTTATTATGACATAACGAATATAAACTTCATAGCAGATGGAACGTCCAGTTAATCGGGTTTATGGCACAGAACACGAACAGTTAATACCGTGTGACAAATCCAGTCCAACATGTGCTGTTAATTTTATTGGATGAAGAGACAGAATATGGCACTGTTCTGGGACAGGTCTGTTTATACTGACCTAATGAGTGGTGAAGTAGCGGAACAGCGTTCCGGTCACAGAATAACTACCAGAACGCCGTTCCTGTGCGTTCTGGCTCACTTTCATCACTGCTTATTACAATCACATAGGAGGAACTGGCCCTGGGAGGGACAGTATATTTAGTCACTTGTGCAGGTGGAGGGGAAATGAGCTTTAAGGAGGGAGCTGAGGTGCTGGGCGTGGGAGGCATGGTGAATGTTCACGGGGAGGGAGTTCCACAGTTTAGGCATGCAATATTTGAAGGCTGCCTGGCTTGCAGCAGTGGACATGTGTGTTAGAGATAGGAGCCTGGTATCATTGTTCCTCAGTAAGTACACTGGAAGGGTTGGGTTAGATAGTTCAGAGGTGATTTAAGTGGGTAGGAACTGGGTACAGAACTTGGCCATGATCAGAGTGCAGTGGGATAGTCTTTGGTCCTGAAGGGAAGGGTAGCCCAGGGTCAGGTAGAGGATGAAAGTTTAGGTGTTGGGAAAACAGTCAAGGGCAAAGTGACAGAAGGAGTGGAAAAGTGGGTCCAGAATGTGGCACTGATAGCATCTCCACAAAGACTTTCATGTCTGCAATCAATCTTAACTCACTGCCTAACTCTAGAACGTTTACCTGTACCTCCTCTATGATGTAATGTACCAGGTCACTGGTACCTAAGTGTAGCACAATGCCTATTTTCTCTATTAATGTTTATCAATGTCTCCAAATAGAGAATTTTCTTTTTTATATTAACCTCTGGGAGACACATAATGGATCTCTCCACCCGGACAAAAAGGTGTACTAGTCTCCTTGTCTCTCCAACTATATAGTTACCTGTTACCGTGATGTGCTTCTTTCCCTTCTAATACTGCATGACCCCCTTCCCTCTGATGCATCTTAGCTAAATAGAGCAACACCCTAATGGTAAAAACTTATGCTTGTACTGTGGACCTAATACCCTGAACTGATTATGCCAGTGGCACAAATCAGTTCTCGGTTTGTACCCTTAGGATCCCTATGCTGCTTCCACTCCTCCTTCTCCTCCTCCTCCTCCCTACTACCCATCCTACTACTGCAGTCCATCTTCAAGTGCAAACACATGGAGCACATTGAGCTAATGGGCTTGCAACATTCAGTGGTTCTTATGCCAACTTGCTTCACAGGTACTGATTCAGTCCTGAGTGCTGCTAACTCTGGCAATAGGACTGTGAATTTCCTACAAACTGATCATCCAACAGCATCCCAGAATTCTCACAGTAAAGTGGTTGAATTACAACCACTACAGGTGATCAATGGCCTCCCTACAATCTTTTCCCTTTCTTGTATGTATTTAAACCACATTTTTAAGTGGGTGTTTGGAAGGGAAATGAATGACAAGAAAGTCTTGCAGCATTTTCTGCCTCTTCCTCTCTTCTTACTTAACTCCCTCTTCATACGAATATATAACATACAAACAATATGACAAATCTAGCAGATTAAGACCATTATATCTATCTAGTCTGCTCATTCATTATAAACTCTAGCACTTATGATGATTGCACTTCATTGAGTAGCCTGTCTTGTCTTTCACAATGCACCACTGATTGTAGATATTGCCCTTTTTATACTTCCTGATACCTCAAGACCCAGAGTTTTCTTCTCCCTTCCTTTCTCAGTGCACAAGTAAAAACAACACCTAGCCAGAGCCGATACAGCTGCACCAAGCTCACTAAAGTCATGACAGAGCATGGCACTGTCCACTGTGTCCAAGATGGTCACCTGAGTTCAGTGCACATGCACAAGGTGTTGTGCATGCATGCAGTGAGGTCATGCTTGCCCAATGACTTGAGCATGCGCCTTGGGCTCCAGTGGGCATCTTTGACACAGTGGACTGTGCTGTGTTCCGCTGGCCAAAATAGTGCACCCATTCAAGGTAAGATCTTATCTATTTAGCTGCCCAAAGAGCCACTTTTGTATTTCTGCAAGACTAGGTTTCTAAGCACAATGCAGAGTGTGCCATTTTCTGCTGGCCAAAATAGTGCACCTGGGGGAGGGTAATGAGCGGACTGTTTTGGAGTTGCAGAATGATCATTTTGTAACTCCAAAACAGAATCATTGTTTGATGTCAATCCTGCGACTAATTTTTAGAGCTACCATAAAATGGCTGCAGGCTCCATCCAGTGCAGCCATAAAAACTCAATTTCCTCACTTCCTTTGTTTGGTTCCTGCAAACCATGTTCAGATACAGCAGAGTCAACCAGGATGCAATGTTCTGTGGTAAGCATGTAAAATTTTCTTGCTTGTCAAGTTGGAGTAATTGCCATTAGATTGCATTGTGTTCCTGTTTAATTCTGCAGCATGTCACAGGCAGAAACTGTAATTTGCATCATGACTAACTACACTGTAAGCAGATTTTACATCAAAAGAAAAGTCCAGCTACTCCCCAGTTGCTGGTCTAATTTAACTGCTCCTCCACAAGTTACATTTCTTTCCCTCTGCAAATTAAACATTATTCAGTTCTGTTTTAATGGTGAGTTACTCACAAGTTCTTCCTTACCAAAAATTTTACAGCACACACACTGGCAGCCATTAAGATCATCACATGTGATCCACTAGCAGCAAGTCCCTGCTAGGAGCACATTTTTTTTTAATTAAGGAGCAAAACTAAACCACCTAGCCCACACACAATTAACATCAAAAACTGGTTCCCTCAGCAATATATCCTTAACTTCAAGCAACTGGTTTCAGCTGGAACTTAATCCCTGGTTATTTTACATGCACTTGGCCCAAGTCCCTCAAATGTTCTTTGAACCATAAATTTAAAAGACTCACACTACCCCTTATATTAAATTAGATGCTTTTCCACCCTTAAAGAGCAAGTATGATTTTCAAAAGGGTTGCATGTGGACACACATTTATTTATTTAAGAATGTATAAACAGGAAAGGCACAATGATTCAATGCTCATTACCAGGTGCAACCAGTGGGGAGGGGGGAAGGGGAATTCAGAGAGAATAAAGATTACAACAAATGGTGGTTACATAAGCAGCATTACTTGGAGCCCCCTTGTAAGAACAACAGTGTTATGTAATGCAATAATAAACGGACACTTATGAGACAGTCAGTAAAGTTGCTCAGTGCCTGGTGGGGTAGATGACAGAGCTAGCAGGATCAAGATAGATCGAGGGTGGAGTCACTGTAACAACAGCAAAAGGGTGACAGAGCAAGAGGAGGTGAGAGAAGAAAGGACAAAAACTCAAGGGTGTTGACAGGAACAGGAGGGAGCAGAAAGATGCCTTAGTTTGTGTCCACAAGCAGGAAGTAATGGTGAGAGACATATGTGAGAGAGTAACTACTTCCATAGGGAGAGAAGGTAGTTAGAGAAAGCAACTTGTACAGCAGAGTAGTGAGCATGGGAAATGGAAATGGTATGGGAATCCTTGAAGCTGCAAGTGTAAAAACAGGAAGGGCAGGAGAGATAAGTGAGGAAAGGTTGTAGGAAAGGGACCCAAACCAGAATTTGACAATGAGGGAGGCACAGTGGGACTGGTGACAGAACAGCAGCAGGAGTACAGAGAGGGAGGAATAGAGGGAGCAATCATGAGTGCAGGGAGGAGACTTTGTAGAAAAACAACAGAGGGTATCAAGTCTGGCAGGGAGGAAGAAGGGGTGGTACTATAGACCACATCCATGTAGTCAAAGACCAGGAGAATGATTTTGATTACAGCTTCTGGAGAACCTGAAGGGAGAGACAGTCCTTATTGACAGGGCACCAAGGTTAGGGAGGAGTTTGGTATGGATGGTGTTGATGTGGGCAGAGAAGTCAATCATGCTATCAAGCCACACACCAAGGTACTTGAAGGTGGGGACAGCCTCTATGAACATGCCATCAAACGTGGAGAAAACATGTAAATGCATGATGAGTCTGTGTCCATTATCGTGTAAGCAAGCAGCCCTGCTGCTATTTTCAGGAGCTGTGTTTGAGACAGTAAGTCACAATTTGTAGCAAACATTGACAAAACTGCATCCAAGCTGGGTACAAGTTCAATTGTGTCCATTTTTGGATATAAAGTTTGCATGCAGTGAGGCCATATCAAGCCATTATAGTTAGGGTTGAGTAGGCACTTTAATGTTAAACCTCAAATTTTGCGCGTTAATAACTTTGCAACCGTTCAACGGATTTTCACAAAATTTGGAATACATAGTCTTGTATAGGAGGTCTGTTGAGTTCTCAAGTTGCATTTCAGTCAGACATACGGTTTTTGTGCAGCAAAGTGCCAAAAATGCACTTTTCGCCAGTTTTGTGCATTTTTTACCTGCAGCGCTGTGCGGCCACCATGTGGTCTGTTGGTCTGAAACTTGGGATGTAGAAAGAGATTGAGTCAAGGAGCATGCTAGCATTTGTTTGGTGAAAAATATTAATCATTCAAAAGTTATTAAAATTTGAATTTTCCATTATATCCTATGGGAAAATTTATATGTATATTTTGAGAAAGAAGAACGGTTATCTGGCTGTCTGGTCATCCCCTCATGACCAACGATTTTACCTGGTAAAGGAGGAAAAGCTTCCACCATGAGAAATGTTTCATTCATGAGAACTGCCATCTTGTTTTAAGTTTTCTGACTGAAATAAATGTTGTAGTTTTCTCCACAGGTGACTTTTGGGGAAAATGAGGCATGGGTTTTGCTCAGGTGGACCCCCTCTATTGAACCATGCCTTTGGTTTGGTTCAGTTTAGTCAAAAAACAGACTTTTAAAATTTAAAATTCTTTATTCGCGGCTCACTAACGATCTTCGTTTGTGAGCCTGCAAAGTCTTCAGCCGTGAGATGATTTTTGGCATGAGCTTCCACTATGAGGGGATGACCAGACAGCCAGATTTTCATGACCAGATGTCCTTGGGGAAGAAAAGACGACCCTAGGGATGACCAGATGGCCCAAAATGGGATGACCAGATGTCCACTCATGGACAAAGAATTTCTCATGGCCAAAACATTTGCTATTTCACAGCCAAAAAATGTTTAAAGGTTTAAAAACTTTCAAATTGCATATCTCAATAACAGTTTGGTCTTTTTATTTGAAATTTGCAGGTTGTTGAGGGAATGTCCCAGAAATGTGAATTGTGCTGTTTAGGTGTTGGGGAATTAATTGGTTGCAGAGATAGTAAATGATGTATTTGACGTTTTTCCCATAGGTTTACATTGCCGTCTGTGTCACAATGTTCGGCACTGTTATCTTGGAAATGAAGAGAGATACAGACTTTTCGCAGCTGATTGCTCAGATCACCTATGAGTGATCTGTGCCATTGGAACAAGATTTTAAACCACATAGTAAGCCTGCAGCCAAAATTTTTTTTAGAAGGTTGCACAGTTCATGAGATATTTCTACATTTGTATTCAAAGGGTTTGTTGCTGTATAGGGATGCCGTATAGCTGTGCCAGATGTATATTGTTAAGCAGTAATGGGCAATGTGGTGGGAGCATGGGCCCCAAAGGGGCAGTGCGCCCACAATACATGTTTTTTTACTACTTATGTTATGCTGTTATGCAGTAATGGGTCCTTGATGGGACATACCACTTTTCAAAACGTAAAGAATTCTATGCAAAAAACTGTGTTAATGCTTTAGTTAGGTTGAAGTGAAAAAAGCCAGGAAATTCAACATTAGGGGTGAGCACTCCCCCTACACTCCCATCCTCCACAGACTAACAAACGCTGGGGTGTGGCATTGGGTCATGAGGCATAACTGTCACCCTATCCCCCTTTACTGTACCTTGTAAACCTGGTTACACATGGAATGGGGTGATATTTGGGTCTCATGATCCCATGCCACACCCTGGCATCTGTCAGTCTGTGGAGGATGGCAGTGTGTGTGGGGGTGCTCACCTAACAATGAATTTCCTGACTTTTGTCACTTCAACCCTAACTGATGCATTAATGTAGTTTTGCATAGAATATATATGTATATATATATATATATATATATATATATATATATATGGATATACAATGGTGAGCTGTCAGATAAATTATTTAACTACACAAGTGCTGTTTGACTTGGGTAACCTCACTAGTGGCATAAGCCATGAGTGAGGTGTCCGAGGTCAAACAGCACAAGTGTAGATAAATCATTTATCTGACAGCTCACCATTGTATATTTCATTTATGCAATAGGGATGCTTTCTATCAGTGCAGGAACATTTGGTTTTGACTGTTTATCTTTATTTTAAATGATAATTTCTGGGAGTTTTGGTTAACTTTCCTAGAGTATGTCTGGCTAGCATAGTGGTTGCTATTAAATGAAACGCCACTCATTTTGTACAAAACTTCTTGCTGAACAAATGTCATGCTCACATTACTATGTTACCTTTTTCATTTTAAAGTTGTTCACATTTGTTTGCCAAAAAAGGGAAAAGAAAATTGAATTTTATGCAGTTTTTTGCCATTTATAAAAAAAAAATAAAATGTATCTATAAATGAAACTCCACTCATTTTGTAGATATTTTTGTGCTGAACATTTTTCGTGCTCACAGTACCATGCTATCATTTTTGGTTTTAAAGTTATTCACATTTGTTTGTCAAAAAAGTGAACAAAAAATTTAATTTTCTTCTGCTTTTTGCTAATTGTAAAACATCTATAAGGTATCTATACATGAAACACCACTCATTTTGTAGATAATGTTGTGCTGAACAATTTTCGTGCTCACAGTACCATTCTATCTTTTTTCGTTTTAAAGTTATTGCCATTTGAATGGGGTTAGTACTGCTTCTGAGGATGAACATTCTAAATTAATTCTAAAGACATTTGTGACATAGTAACTGTGTGTATGAATGGTCACTGTATGTATAAATTTATTTATACATACAGTGACTCAGATAAACACATTTGTCACACTGAATATATGTCCACCCCTATTATATATATATATATATTCTTTGCAAAAACTTCATTAATGCATAGGTTAGGGTTGTTTCCACACCGACAAAAGTGTGGAAATTTCATGTTAGGATTACCACTCCCCACCCTCCCACCACCACTCTCCACACACCACCAGGCATTGGGGTGTGTGGTGGGTAGTCCCCAAAAACAAAGTAATATAAAACACCAAAAAATTACTATCAAAGGTATTCCTTGTAGACCCATTTTTTTAAGGACAAAATGTAGAATAATTGATCATTTTGTATTTCTATAGACATTTGACAGATTTCCATTTAAGGTGCAACTGAAATACAGAGAGATTTTTTTTGTCATAGTTATACTGTCCCTTTAATTCATGTTCTATGTGCTCTATAATTGTTTTCATTTGCTGTTCCATTTGCTGACATAGTAGTTTACAACTTGCCTACCACAAAAACAAAAATAAGTAAAAATTAACCTTACAGTGCCTGAATCATGCCCTAAAACAGTATCAGCAGAACCTGTTACTACCTGTTGATAAGTGATTGCAGTCTAGTGCTTGTCTTTCCACAGTACAGTATAGGGACCTAAACTCTTTTGCAAAATAATATTGTACAAACAAGTGTTCCATTGTTTCCACTATTTGTACACAAGTATCCATTGGCACTTTCTGTCTTGCCGGTTTTAATGTTTGCATTTCACTTTACCCCTAATCTAACATGATGGCTGAGCCATACTACATCCCACATTCTTTGTGGTTTTCTTTTATCTAATATATATATTGCTGTATTGTTTTTTTTTTTTTTTAGTTACTCATGCAAACCCCCTTAAATACTGGCTCAATAGAAAATCTTTGATCTTGTATTATAACATACAGTTTTTTTTTTCTCTTATTATCTGAAGTTAGTTTCTATTTCCTTATTTTCTCCACTACTGGTAAGAGAAAAAAAGGTAACCCCTTTATTTTTTTTCACTACTTATAGGGCTGCCTGCTGTGCCCCTGCTGCATAAAAGTCTCTAGCCATCTACTTATAGAAGGCTTCCACAAACAATTTGGTCTAGAAACAAAAGCTCCAAGATTAAATGAAAAAAAGAAATTGCTAAAGAAAAATTGAATAGGATTAATCAGGTTGAAACCCCCATGCTTGTAGGGTAAATATAAAATGTCTCTCTTTATGGGGTTAAGTCTACTTCCCCAAATCACCTGGAAAATGAAAGTTGGTAATGCTGTTTCCAGCTCTTTTGGTAGAGACTATACTATACTTAGAAATGTGAAAAGAGGTAAGAATTTTTTTTTTATCATAGCTACTTTCTATTTTGTTTGTTTTGTTTTTGATTGTTGACAAGTTTTTCATACTTCTTTTTTTATTGCAAAGTTTGCTTTTCTTTTCCCAGTGTCTTTGTCCCATATCCCCCTATCAAAAGGTAATGCCCAATATAACTACTGGAGAGTCAGATACCAGAATGCCAGAAATGTATGAAACATCCCCTGTCTGAGTACTGAGAATATATCCTTTACATTTATTTTTGTTTATCTTAGCACCCAACGCCCCTGAATAAATTTGTTTGACTCATCATTTCCATGCCTGACTAAGCATCTGCTATTAAAAGACATGTCATCCACATAAGCAGAAACAGCAATTGCTATTGTGCCATCAGGATTTTGTAAACCTTTAACATTTAGATATTCTTGTATTCTACACAGAAGTGGATCTATGTAAAATTCATATAATAGTGGGCTTAAAGGATACCCGTGTCAGACATCCCTCTTGACTTCAATCTGCCTTCCAAAATCCCATTAACATTTGTTTTGAATATTGCTATATTATATATAGTTTGTAACCATGCACAAAATTGGTGAGGAATACCATACCTATGTAACACTTGAAACAGATAATCATGTGACACTCTATCAAATGCTTTCCCTTGATCTAATGTTAGAAAATAACCATGCCATATATTTTCCTTCCCTATTTCTACCACTTCTCTCATCAGAAGACAGTTATTAGAAGACTTCTCCCTGTTATCGAATTGAACTGATTTGGGGTTATCAGTTGATAGGCTACTTTTGTTAATCGAGCTGTGAAGATTTTCATTAGAATTTTAATATCCATTTTCAAGATACTAAGAGGTCTCCAATATTTTAAGTCCAACTGTATCCACTTTTTTATATAGAAATATTTGAATAGCTATACCTAATTGAGAACTTGGTTAGCTCACTTCTATAATCTGATTAAATAAAACATAATATATTCCAGAAATATCTTCCGTGTATCTTTTGTAAAATTCAGATATGAATCCATCTTCACATGGAACTGTATTATTTTTTAGTGATCTTATTGCATTACAAATTTCTTCATGTGTGATATGCTTAGTTAATTTTTGGCCTCTTCTTCTGGTAACTGAGGTACGCAAAGAGAGTTACAAAAGCATATCTATATCTGTTGTAGTACATTCTAAAGACCCAAACAAATTCTCTAAATAATGATGTATTATATCTGAACGTTCTTCTCTAGATAATCGCACTGACCAATGTCGATCTTAAACTTGCTCTATTGTTTTTAAAGTTACTCTATTCTAACAACTTTCAAATATATTACTGCTACTTCTTTTACTTTGCATTCCATCAAGAAGGTCCATCAGTAAAGATGTGGCCTAATATATTGTAGTTTTGTAATTTCTTGTTTAATATTAGCAATCTGCAAAACATACTGCCCTGCCCCAGTATTCACTAGATATAATTACCTTATAAGCTGTGTTCACAAAGTTAAATATCTTTCATATTCTTTACTTCTTATTTTGTTTGCATTGCTTAAAAACAACTTTTTTAGCTCTTTGTTGTCTCTACCCACCAATCACTTATGTTGTCATAAAGGTGGGCCACAGCCTGCCTTTTGTCTCTCTGATAAGCATGCTTGTATTTCCATTAACATGTGGTCGGAATTTTCCACAGGAAGCAAATTTGCACTGTGTACTTGCAATTGATGGGATAAAAAACACAAAATTGATTCTTGTAGCTACTGTATAGCACTTTTATAATATGTGAACCCATATGTTTTATAAATTGTTCAGTATGCATCAATCAGTCCTGCATCTGATAAGATTTTATTTAGACAATTGGTTTCACAAATCTTTTTATCAGTTTTTGGCCCCTCCTATTTTGAATAGTTAAAGTGATTTAGTACACATAGTGATCTAAGGTACCACTTTCGGGATATGGTACCTTTGGTCTGCAATGGTCAATCTGTGTAATTTTCAAGATTTTATTTTAAGTCTTTTTTAAATGTAAGGGATCATAGTATGCCTTGATCAGGTCAATCCCTTCAACTTTCTGATTTGTTTACATACCTCCATGCTCAGGCATGTAGTGACATGAAGCAAGGGAGAGCATGACAGCAAGCCCCATTGAAATGAATGGGGATGAATTTTTCCTTACTTTTTAATACTTTATGATGTCAACTTGGAGATTACTAAGGGCCACCAATCTACAAACAAGGCCCTTTGAATAAAATCTATTTAAAAAACTTATTTCCATTTTTACAGTATGTTGATGAGGCTAAAACAGTAATGAGGCTAAAACCATACTCCCAGAAATATTTAATTTCTGGGTCCCAAGCCGTATCTTATAGATCCCTTTGCAAAAGCACCACATTTGAAATAAACTCCACAATACTGTAACAACTGTGCAGCCTAGCCAGGTCAGATTACAGTAGCAGTCTCAAAACCAAAAACCTGTCCTTTACTTAATTCATGAATAATTGTTTCCATTTTTGCAGACCATGTATGACTATTTCCCTTCTGGTCCCAATTTAAAAGCATTTTTTTTTTTACTGCAAACTGGGTTCTGATGTTTCTTTTTTTTTTTTTTTGCCTGTAACACCCCTTAACATATAAGCAATTATATACTTACCTTATCAGTGGTTGCTCACATGATTTTTTTCCCTTATTTTTACATTGATCACTTCTTTACAATATATTTTTTTAAACAGTGTAGGCCAAAACAACATAATTTGTGGGAACCAAACAACATTTATAGTAAATTTGCTTCTACAGAAAATTATCTGAGTGCAATTTTTTTTTTTACTTCTGCATCTCAGGGAAGCCTCAACCAGAGATAACAATGTGCCCTTTAGTACTTTTGTGACATGTTTTTGAACTACTGTTTTGGGTACTTTTAGACGAGATTGGCCTACGGTCTTTCTCTTCCCTAATAATTGTATCCTTCTACAGTATGTGGCTGTTAATACCTTTTCAACTAATTAATTCCTATTTCTTTTTTTTTATTTCTTTCTAGTATCCATGTAGCCTCCACTGCCTCAGCTGTATCATCCATCTTGTCACCAGAAGTACTGACTTCTAAACCTTCTGGAATTCCTAGTTGACAATTGTCCTCCTCTTAATCTGAATGTGGATCAATAGGTGCTAAAGAAAAAGTTAAGCTCAGGGCATTCACCCACTTATATCAGTTACATGCCAAGGGGTGCTAAAGAAAAAAATATGACTGGGGGCAGATGCCCACTTATGTCAAATACAAGATGACTGCAAGCAAGTTCAGGGCATTCACCAGATTTTAGGAATGTCAAGGTAAGTAGTGCTGAACAGGATAGCATGATCTGGCTTGTACCTACTTATACTGACTGCTAGGCATGGTGTGCTAAAGAAAAAAGTGAAAACTTATGGCATGTCCCAGCTTATATACACCGTATTAAAAGATAGGGGAGCTAAAGAAAAAGCATGCTTAAGGCATGTGCTTACTTATGAAGATAATAATGCAATGGGTGCTAAATGAAATAAAGCATGCTTATGGTTTGCATTTACTGCATGCTCTCGTTATACATAATGCAACTTAAATACATAAAATTTGCAGTTAAAAAAACTAAATATGGGACTTGGGAAATTTATTTCCTACAAGTTTCTTTTTTGCAGAATAGCAAATCTTTGAGCCACCTATAAAACAAAAGGCTGAAATATTACGAAACTTGAATATTTTCTTCTTTACAAATCCAGGTCTTGTTGCAAATAAAAGGCCAGATTTTCAAAATATCCTGACTCAGGTGCAGTTCCCAGTTTTAGGCTGTGCTTCAATCAAAATAAATGCATGACAATTTTTCATTTCTCTTTTCAAACAATGTGGTACATTTGTGACAGTTTACCTGTTTTACAGTAAAAAACAAAATTACATTTGCATTACATTTTTGATGCATGCGTAAGTTTTATATGCAAATTGTTGCAATTGTGACCAAATTCTAGACTACATTTTATGTTTGTTTTTTTTATTAGTAGTTTATCTCCATATATCATCAGCGGGGCGACTTCATTACGGTGCCACAATTAGGGCACTGTAACAATGGTGACAGTGACCGGGGCAATCCTGATTTTAGATTGCCCCATACTTATACTGTCTTCTGTGCCAAAACAGTTTCTGTTGTCTTCAGGGCTGCCTGCCCCAGAAGAGGTTATATTCATATTTGGGGGATGTGGGGGCCAAGGACCCCACAAAATTACCCAACTAGCCCCATGCATACTGGTCCCCTCAGCCCCATCACCTGGGTTCTCTGGAACTTACCTATTGTCTAGTCATCCTCTGCCCAAGAACTAGGGGGCCCTGTCACTGGGGTGGGGGCAGGGCCTTTCACCCTGCCAGTTGGGTGTGGGTTCTTCCATTTTTGTCCCAGGGCTCTTGGTGCATAAAATAACATGTGTGAGCTCCACTTCCATGGAGATGCCTCTGGAGTCAAACAGACAGGACACCTGCCCTGGCATCCTGCTGAAATACAGCTTAGAATCTCTAGGTTGCAGCCACCAGAGGGATACACAGAATTCTCCCGAATGGAGGAGAGGTGTTACTGGGACATAAATCCTCCCTCCCTCCCTCAGTCAGCCTTTGAATGACCCGTGTCTGTTTCTGAATTTGGGATGTCAGCATAGCAGGAGATGAAGCTGTCAGTGCCTCAGCCCTCCACATGACTGCACTTTCTTAAGTTCCTCAATAATGTAAACATTTTGCTGCATGTTGTTCCATGTGTCTGGATCACATTTGAAAACCCTGTCCAAAATCTACATGTCCCATCAAATTTGTGGGAAAATTTCCTCAGATTCTGTATTTTGGAATGTGAAGGACTTGTAATAATCTTATACGCAGTTTCACCCAGCCCTGCAAACATGATAAACCCACTCACACGTTGTTGCACCTCCTTGAAAAAAAATGGATTTTCAAAGTAGAAAGATGTAAATGTGTTATCTGCTTTTGTTTGCCCACTTGCACAAAGAAATTGGGTATCTGATTTAAAAAAAGTTCTACACATTTGAGATAATTAATCACAAATTTATAGCAGTTTCCGTGAAAAGAATTATCGTAATTCAGTTTGTCTAACTTATTTTATTTAAATTTGGACCAAAATTAGATGGACACACATATGTTAGATCTAGAATAGTCAGATTGGCACTGATACAAGACAGATGCTGAAATTAGAGGTAGTTGGAATCAGGAAGCATCTGTCTGAAAATTTTACTTTCTGTTTCTTTCCTTTCCTTCCCACCTACAGTACTGATGAACCAGAGGTTTTGTTAGGGTAACAAAAGATTTGTGCCCTAAGACCTTAAGGGCTAGGGGTATGCCACAGATATTTTTAAGAATGATTAATTTCAGCAGTTCTATTGAGGTCCATTAAGACCAATATGACAACATCTGGGGCTCAAGCCCCCGAGGACGAGGTTTACCAACGCTCTTGCCCTCAACTCCTCATTCAGTACAACAATCAAGAAGACTGATTCACTTTTACTCATATGTGTGGATTTTGCTTTGCTTTTCTGTGCCCCGCTGGCCAATATTCTTATCAGTAGTCTGTCAAAAATATTCAAACTTTCCTTTTTAAAATTGTCTCATGCCAAAGTGCAGAAATATCTGTTCTGCACAATTTCTGCACCCATCTGTGATCATTGTGCAAAACAATGCTGTACTGTATATGGCGTAGAAGCAGTTAACATATGCTGAAACAAACCTCATAGCAACCAAAAATGGTTGAAATCAGGAGGAGCTGACCAGGCCAATGGCAGATCCAGGCATGGTCAATGAACCAGCCTGGATCAAATCCAAATTTGCCATGCAACCAATTTGTATTATTGTGAATCTTTGGGACACCAGAATGCTCTGCATTGCTGTGATCGTACTTAGAAAACATGACAGTTTGTACTGGATATCCAGCAATTAGATAAAAATACTGTATACAACAAAGTAACTACATTTCAGATTATCTTAATGCTGTACAACAAGCTAATGGTTTGCTTTAAAGGCTGTGAAATATTGAGCTAGATGAATATTTTTTTGGGGGGTGGGGATTGTTCCGTACATGGTCACAGATGGAATGAGTGGAAAAGCCAAGCATTAGGGCCTGAAAAAGGCAAAACTACATTTTCCCATGGTTCACTTTGTAGGTGGGCTGACAAATTCAAGGATCCATGAGATCCATAAATGTAATTTCACTGAACTGATTATTAGCATGTCTTCAGTGTATCCTGAAACTTTATGCATTATCCAGTTACATTACCTGTAGCAAGGTAAGCTGTCTATGATCTGTAAGGGACAGCAATCCTAACTGATGAGCTAGGTTACAATAGTGAGTGTCCCTGTGGCCAGGAGCATAAAACAGGCAGATCTATTTAAGCAGCAATGCCACATATAAAGCACTTCAGTCAAATAGCGGCTCGAGAATAGTACTCACTATAGAACCTTTTTCAGTGCTTCTGTCTGGAGTGAATCTTTATGCATGTAAGGAAAGCCTATCTTTGGAACTAACTTTTAAATAAGTTGGAAACATGAACATCCCATTAGACATCATTCCAGAAACTCAAATACTTATAGCTTTGAACTTGATGGTTAAATTTGTCATCCGACATCCTACATTTCATTGTGCTCTGTAAATGTTTCAGGGTTGAAGCTGCTTGAATCCAAACAGCACTGAATGAGTTATTTCCCATATTCAATACTAGTTCACTCTAGAACAGGTATCATTGAACAGTGTTGACGGCCATCAGAAAAGATGATTGTACATCAACTAGACCTTTCCCACTGATATATAGGATGGGGCCAATTGAGTACAGGTGGTTTTTCACAATTTCTAGCTGTTACTCATGATCATTCACACACTGTGAATATAATAAGGGGACAATTACAATCCTCAGGAGCTCTCTTTATCATATGAAGGGGAACAGACTTTATTCCATTTAGTGCAAAAAACTGTGGCCTATTATATAAGTAGTTATGGAGTCAACACAATGATTTGTCATGAAGTTCAGTTAGAGTCAACTTGCATTACAACAGGCTGTAGTAATAGCATGAAATACATTTAATATATCCATAAAAATGACACAATACCCTTTCTAGCTGCAAAGTGAATTTCATTAGTAATCTTTGAAATAACAGTGCTGATTTTGCAGTGAAAGCCAAAGGATGACTGGTTGTAGAAAGCAGATTATGTACGGGTAGGAGACAAGTTATTTTTGAGAAGACTAGATTAAACATCACCATAGAAAACTGATGATAAAAGAGAAATTCTTCTGTAATTAGATTTCACTTCCACTTCCCTGCTCAGAAACACAAATCAAGTACAAACTGGTATCAAGAAGTGACACACTACTGGGGCTATTTTTATTAACCAGCTAAGATCTTTGTAATGAAAGACCATGATCTATTGATATGCCTAAAGTCTCTGGCATTAGAAGTCTCCCTACTGAATGTTTTCAATCTGACCTAACCAGCCATGGCCAACTAATGAGGACATGTGGCTCAACCTAAACTGTTCTTATTTTTACCAGGGGTGTTCGTAATTGTTCTTTGCTGGGGCCCCTCAAATTCACCATTTTTACAAAAGACCATTTCTTGCGTACCTTTGCATGTGACAAACAAATGTGTGTTGACTACACAATCCTATTCTTCTTCTCTATCCAAGATACCCTACAATTGTATCTAATCTCCTGTCAGACTTCCAAAAACGAAAAAAAGCTACAGTGGTTTCCAGCAAACAGGTTAGTTTTAAACAGAAGGAAACAGACATCTTGCTTTTTTTGGCTTCCACCGTCACTTCTTGTCGGACCCCCTCTAAATATATTCTCTATTAGTTACTCACCCCTTAAGAGTGTCACCCTATGCAAAAATGTTGGTCTGAGCCTTGAATAAAATATGGACTATGCAGCCCACAATGAAATGTTATCCAAAGCATTGTACCCAGAGCTAGGTGTCCGTTATTGCATCAGAGATTGTCTCTCCTTTGCCGGTATGAAAGAAACATTTGAACAAATGCTATTGTCCTTCGTTGTCTATGGGGATACTAGTTAATGGAGCAGAAAATGGCTATATTGCCTATGTAAACTGCTCTATCACTGTATCAATGGTAGAACTTAACATCTGATTTTGACATTATGTAGGAATCCAGCCTATTTTTGAATTACTTTTTTATTCTTGATATCAACCACTTTAAGAGGGAGGATATTTCACACCCCACTCACCTTCTGAGTGAAGTAATACTTCATTTTTTCAGCCCTAACTCTATTGCCATTTAACTGCAGAGGGTGGCCCCTCATATCTCTACTATCCTGTTTTTTTTATTTATACTTTTTACCTCCTGAGCCCTGGCAGGCGGCTATGGCCCTCCGATTGGAGAGACTCCCTCTCTGATCCCACTGGTCCCATGCTAGGCAGCCCACAGTAGTGCCCCCATGGATTACCCCCTGCGGCAAGACCAGGAGGAGGTTTCCAGCTTCTCCCCCTCTGGAGACCCAATCCAAAATCCTGGGGTACTCTTCCGGGAGTGGCAGACCATCATCGAGCCAGCCAGGGTCTCATTTCCTATTTTTGCTCAGCTCCCCCTCCCTGGCAATGAAAGGACATCGGCGTTGAGCCTCTTGGCCTGTACCACCCTCCAGCCACCACCAGAGGGCAGTCAACGAGCAGAACAACTAGTCACCCTCCCCTTGAGAGAGGAGAGCAGTCCTCTGGATGCCCAATCCTCTCTCCACCTGCCGACCCCCATTGACCCAGGCTCATTCCCGAACCCGGGTCACCAGAGTGGCACAAGGCATGGCATCCAGCACCTCAACCCTCAGTGCCACCGGACCAACGTACATACTTTTCCGTTTTTAACCCATATCTAAGGAAACCATTAATTACAGATAATTTATTATGTCAAACATAAACAACAGATCATCTCTGAACCTTTGAGTTTCCAAAGTGACTATTTTTTTCCTTAAGCGACTAACATAGTCAGTGCTTCCCAAACCTTTAATATGTTTAGCTATTCACCTCTGTACTCTTTCTATACTATTGATATATTTTATTTTATAGGATGCCCAGAGTTGAGATCCATTATCTATATGTGGGCAAACATAGGCACTATATATTGGCATGAGAACATTCCCATCCTACTCCTAATGGCTTTCCTGATGTTCCACCAACACTTATTAGCTTTATCTATAATACTATTACATTGTACATCAAAATTAAACTTATTATCAATTTAGTATACCGAGATATTTTTTAGTTTCAGTGTCCTAGAGTATCATCCACAAAAATGTATAGTTTTGCTTGTGATTGTTTGACCCAAAATGGATTACCACACATTTGTCTTTATTAAAAACCATACCCCATGACTTAGTCCACTTGCAGATATTGTTCAGGTTTGATTGTGTAGAATCCCTTTGATCTGTAGTACCACACACTTCTCCTAATGTGTCGTGATCAGCGTAATTCATACACAAGTTGGAAATATTATTATGCATATTGGAGATGAATATGGTGAACAGTACCAGGCCCAGAACATATCCCTGAGGGACTCCACTATCCACCTTACAACTAGTTTGGGTGTCAGCGTGGCTCAGTTGGTAGCACATCTGCTCTGGACCAGAAGGTCGTGGGTTCTCATCCCGCACTGGGATTGGACTTGCACCTAAAAATTGCTGACATCCGAGTGCAGTATTGGGGGGTACTGTACTGCTGGGGTGTGCTGTCCTTCGAATGAGACGTTAAACCAAGGTCCCTTCTGCCCATCCTGGTGTTGTCCTGGTGGGTGTCCAGGTGGAAGTAAAAGAACCCAGGGCACTCTTCGCAAAGAGCAGGGAACATTCCCGATGTCCTGGCCAACATTCCCCTTCCCATAAAAAAATGGTTCATGCAATTATCCAGGTTGTGTGTGGGTGATGATGTGCGATATGGCTGCCACCCCACATTCAGTCACTTCACTACCAGTCTAGCATTGCTTGTAAAGCACTTTGGGATACTGTGTATGAAAAGCACTATATAAATGCTGATTCTTCTTCTTCTTCTTCTAGTTTGATGTGTGCCTGTTTATGAGCACTTGTGTTCTATTATGCAGCCAGGCTTCTACCCATCTGACAAGTTCAGCATGCAGACCTAAGTTGTTAAGTTTGGTCAGTATGGCCCAGTGTGGAATTAAGTCAAAGGCCTTTTCAAAGACAAGAAAAATAACATTGACAGAATTATTGTTATCTAGTGCCCAGCTAACATTTTCATAAAACCCAACAAGGTTAGTTAAGCAAGATCTTGTCTTATGTAAACCATGTCATACATCATCAATACCATAAATTCTGCTCCATTGTTCCAGTATTATAATTTTAATTGAAGATTCCAGCATTTTTCCAGGAATAGAGGTGAGACTCATAGGTCTGTAATTGGATGTCACCATCTTGGATCTGTTTTAGTGGATTGGGATAACACTGGCAACTCGCCAGTCAGCTGGCACTATACTCTCATCCATAAATTTTCAATAAATAATCTTGAGTGGTTCTATGATGTAATCACCTATGATTTTGATCATTTTATCATTGCTTTTATCAGGTCCTGGGGCACTATTAGGCTTGATGATTTTGATCTTATTTATAATATGATCAGTAGTTATCCATATGTAGGATTCACCATACGTTATATTAGCCACTTTGGACACAGTTTGCCTTTTTTTCAATAAAAACACAACAAAAAAACAGAAGAGAAATATTTATTTAGCTCCTCAACCATCTCCTGGGGAGAATTAATGATCCTGTCCAACACTTGGATTCAGCCTATGGAAGTAGAACAATTTTTGAGGGAATTTATGTACACAAAAAATGTTTTGCTGTTGGATTTAGATGCAATAGCAGACAACTTTTTCTCTAGGTCCTTTTTTTCATAATGGTGTTTTTACACTGCTTGAGTAAGGTGTTGTGTTTAATCCTGACAATATCAGTACCGGAAGCTTTATATTGTCTAGAAGCCTTATACTGTTTTTAATAACATTTTTATTTTTTGTAATTAACCATTTGGACTTCTTCCCTTAACTATTGTATTTTTTTGGTTTGGGGAAAATATTTTCTACACACCTACTGAATAATTGATTTAAGGAAAAGCCCAGCTTGTTCAGCCTCCTTTGAACCCAAATTGGGATTCCAGTGTTGTGTAAGGCTCTGGTGCCAAAACCCATCTAGCCAAACTGGACTTGCTTTACAACTCCCTATGTCACATTGTGCTGAGCTGCCCATTCAATATTCACCACTGCTCTGTGATTAAGCAGTAGGGGTGGGATCCCTAAGCAGCAGATGCATAATCACACTGCACTATTAGATGCACAATTCTGGTGCATAATGCTCCCACAGTATCTAAGCAGCCTACTGCCCTGCTCCCCATACAGCAAATAAATTCAGGTCTTTCCATACCCCAAAAGCTGTTGCTTCCAAGAAGTAAAGCTGATCTACCTGTCATTATAGCTCTATAAACCCTCATACTTGGAAAGCCTCCCAATCAATATTTAGCCTGCAAATAGCTTCCAGAACATCAAGCTGAAATTGTCATCTCACATGACTACTGTCTGCCTATGCAATTGATGCACTTCTTTGCTCTGTGTATCCCTATAATGACTCTTCTTTAGTTTATTTCACTTGCTGCTATTTGTAACATATTTACTCTTTATATAAACCTGTTGCAATTTACCATATCTAATTTGTATTATATTATGATATCAGTTCCTGTCTCCCAGAGATTTGTTGTGTATCTCTGGATGTTTTCTCCTGGATTAAACAACTAACTAAATAAAGAAATACTGAACACTATTCAACAGTCATAAAATGAGAATTACCTGTCCAGATTTCCAGCAACTGCAATGAATGCCAGTGGAAATATTGAAATTAATCAGTGTAGACAGTGGAAAATAAATTACTTGTGCAGAGTAGCAGAACAACCTTGTTGATAATCCTATTAAGACCATGCACTTTATTTGGATTCAAGGCTAAAAGTTCCTTGACAACCTCATTTACCTGAATGTTTTTAAACTAAAAGGTGTTATTGCTGCTTGAACATTGCTCACTGTCAAGCTTGATAGGGTTTAAAGGTAAAGGTGGCTGTACTCCCTCAAACAGATTACTAGATGTTATGTAATTTCTCAGCAACAGAGGTTGAGTTGTTGAGGTTTTACCACCTACTGTATTTTAGGTGAGTTTAAGTAAATAAAGTGGGGATGGCCATTCAGATCCTTACAAACACTCAAACATACAAAGTTGTCAGTAGAATAAAGCCTTATGGTTTATCAAGTCTGCTCATATTACAGAGTCACCAGCATCAGCTAAGGACTCCAACCCCCCAACTGATATCCCCCATATCTGGCTACATCCCTTTTGGCCCTGACTTTACCTTTTACCCTGTCCCATCCCCCTTTTGAAGCCATCTGCTGTTTCAAGTAAAACTACTTCCTCAGGGAGCACATTCCAACATGCCTTCATCCTCTCTGTGAAGAAATGCCTCCTGATCTCTCTCTTGAACTTACCCCCTCCAACTTAAGGCAATGCCCAATCGTATTTTTGTTTCCACTAAACCTGAAGATGCTCTCCTTGTCCACCCTGTTTATATCATTTGTATACCTAAAAGGCTCCGTTTTTTCTTTACTCTCCCTCCTCTCTTCCAGGGAGTACAGGTTCAGGACCTCCAGCCTCTCCTCATATCTCCTGCCCTGCTGACCTTTAAACATCTCTATCACCCTCCTTTTGACCACCTCCAGCAGATTTATTTATTTTTATTTTATTCATTTAAATAATCGGATATACACCTTTGAGCAAAATGCTCATTCATTTACAAAGGTTCCTTGTCAGTAACAGATAAGAAAACAATGTAAAATATACACAATGAAGTTTACAATTAATATTGAACAATAAAGTGGCAGCCTTATGAAACATTTTCAAGCAGAATAGACAGAGAAAGAAGTCAGTAGAAGTGATCAGTAGTGCATGTGAAGGAAATTAATGCGGTATTCTTGTTTCAATGCATGAACCACACCTGAATGCAGTATCTTCCAAAATTCTCTCTTAAATTAGCCAGTTTTGGTTAGATCTGATAGTTGTACTGGCAACTCATTCAATCATTGTGGGGCTTTAGCCATAAATGTGCACTTAGCCAGACTTCTTCTGAAAAATGGCAAATAGAAGGTACCACAAGCAATGCTAGTAGGGTAAGGGCTTTGGTCAGGGCTTAGGAAGTTTTGCATTCCTAGGGTGGGAGGCCAAATAGGACTTTCATACCCAGCAAGCAGGTCTGGAACTTGATCCTGTCCTGCAGGGGGAGCCATTTAGTTTGGGCATAGAGTGTGCAGGTGTCCTTCTTTAGGTAGGGATGCACATAATGCACATTGCACTCCAGGTGCAGCCACACTACTGACCTGTACAATTGCAGCAGTACCTCTTCCTGCCTGCTGCTGACCCCCTTGCAATTCAACTCAACATTCTGTTAGCTTTTGCTACAGCTTTCCTGCTTTGCATGGAGTGCTTCAGGCCATTTGTTGTCAACACCTACAAGTCTTTTCTTCCTCAGATCTGGTTGCCAGAACCTCTCCCAGCTATAAGCAATCTTCAGATGCTTGACTTCAATGTGCATAACCTTATACTGTTTTACATTAAAGCCAAGTTGACAAATTCTGGACCAGCTCTCAAGCTTTGCTATATCTTATTTTAAGCTCCCATATCCCTTTTGCTGTATCTACTGTCCTACATAGCAGGCATCATCCATGAACAAGCAAAGCTTGCCTTTTATGCCCTCACCAGTGTCCCTGATGATGAGATTAAATAGCATTGGACCAAGCACCAAATCCCGTGAGACCCCACTGTTGATATCGCTAGTAACTTAGAGCCCCACCACCAACAACAACCCCTGGGCCCTGCCTTTTGGCCAGGTAGCAATCCATCTAGACAGTTTTTCTCCTAACCCTAGATACTCTAGCTTTTTAATAAGTCTCTTATGGGGCACAAAATCAAGAGCCTTGCCAAAGTCCAAGTACAGGATAGCCACTGCTTGGCCCTTATCCACTATTATAGTGACCCAGTAACAGAAGTCAATCAGGTTTGTCTGGAAAGACCTCCCAGCCATAAACCTATCTTGCCAGTTATTCTGGAGGCCATTTTCTTCCTATCCTGCCAGTCTCTCTTAAAGTATGGCCTCCATGAGCTTGCACACAATTGAGTCAGGCTGAACAATCTGTAGTTTTCTGGGTCATCCCGGGTCATCCCTGGGTTCTTATGGAGTGGCACCACATGTGCCATTCTCCTGTCCAAAGGTACTACCACTCTCTCAAATGAGCTATTGAACAGGTCATCCAGAGGGCCTGCGCGTTCCTCTGCTAGTTCCCTCAGAACTCATGGATGGATGCCATCTGTTCTAAGAGATCTGTCCACCCTCAGGGTTAACAAAATGTTTCATACTCTGTCCTTTTCTATTATTCCATCCCTTCTACCTCTCCTCCTCCCTTGGGCATTGGGCCATCCCTGTCCTTTGTGAAGCCAAAACACAAGTATTCGTTTAGTACCTCTGCCTTGTCTACATATGCTCCCACCCACTCTTCCATTTTTTGTGCCTAACTATGCTACCTTGTTTTAGTCCTCTTCTCAATAACTTATTTAAAAAAGTCATTTTCTCCTTTTGTAACTCCTTCAGCTAGCTGCAGATCTTTCTGAGCTTTAACATCAAGGACTATTTTTCCTACCTCACTAGCGTTTATCTGATAGTCTTTCCTGTCCTCCTCTCTCTGGGTCTACAGGCTGTCCTCTTATCTGTGACTGCCTGGGCTACCTCTCAACTAAATCAGCTAGATGCTTTGACTCTTGAGTTTTTTCCCTTCAGTCTAATTCACTCTTTTCTGGCTGCCCCTATTCCCATTGTAATGATGGACCACATTTGTTCTACCCTCATTTCTATGCTGATGCCATTCAGATATCCTTTTAGCAGCTCCCCTATCCTTCTGAATACATCTTTCTGAAGTCCAGGACTTTGGTCTTTGTGGGTACCTTCTCGCTGCCCATGTTGAACTTGAACCACACTGTGAAGTGGCTGTTACCACCCAAAGAGCTCCTTAACCTGGATATCCTGGATTTGTCAGTACCAGATCGCAGATTACCTCTTCTCTGGTGGGTACCATGATACTCTTAATGAGGAATCCACTCTGCACCACATCCAGGATTACCTGACTCCTGGCCTAGGTGGTGGCAGGGATCTTCCAACCTTCCTTAGTCAGATTAATGTCCCCAACAGTTACCACCTCCCCCTTCACCGCAGTTGACCATGTCACAGAACTAAGTTCCCTGTCCCTTTCCTCCTTCTAGATGAGAGGTCTGTAAGCCATCCTCAATCTTACCTTCATCCTGCCATTGGATTGTATCTGCTCCCACAGCACCTCTTCCTCCCCATCCTCTGATTCCTTCCTTGTGCATGTTATGCCTTTCCTTGTATATACCACTACCCCTTCCCCTTTCCCTACTCCCTTGTCCCTGTCTTATAGTTTTTACCCAGGGATTGAGGGGCCCTAGTCATGGTTAGGAGTAGCCCATGTTTCAATGATTGCCACACGTCCACATTCCTCTCTGCCATTAACACCTGCAGGCCATCCATCTTGCTTCCTAAGCTTCTTACATTCAGTGACGCCTACCACCACTGTGAATCAAAGCCCTTTACCACCTTGGCCTGTCTGTCTACCCTCATACTCTCCTTTGTCTGTTCCCTCCTCCTACCCTCTACACCCACTTATGCTCTCAGCTGGCCTGGATTGGGTGGGAGGCCTGCTGGCCTCCTCTCTCCAAATACTCGGGGCTTGAAGATCCATTCTGCACCCCATCAGTTTAAATTCAGACCCTTGAACCACCTCTACAAAGGTGCAGCCTGTCTGATGTGAATAGTAATTTGTCATTCCTGATTCCACCCAGCCACAAGTGCAATGGTAACCTTCCTATTTTCACCATTCACCTAGCCATCCATTAAACTCCTCTGTGTTTTTCTTCCTAACTGTGCTGGATGTAGCTACCGGCAACACCTTAAAGAAGGCTACCGATCTGGTCACCTCCCTATAGATCCTTCCCACTTCTCTGATCCTCTAGTGCTCCACCACCACTTCTTCTCTATCTATGTCATTTTTTCATAGATGGATATTAAGAAGGGGTTCCCCTAATCCACTGCAGTAGCTGAGCAGTCCTTTAGCACACCTGCTCTGTCATCACCCCAGCAGGCATGCCACCTTTCTACCTGTGTGTATCCACCTTCTCCCCCAAAGTAAACCCTTTACTATCATGTCCTCCAAGAATACCACCCTACAGTCCCCCCATCTTTTCCCACCACCACTCTGTCCATCTCTCAAGCTCCTCCCCTCTGGTCCTCATCAATCTTGCTCTCCTATCCATCACTCTTCTCTCCTCTCTCTCTGTCTGAACATCCATCCCTCTGCCCCCCTTAGACACCCCTCTTGCTTTCCCTCCTTCTGCTCTGACCAGTCCTCCTGTCCCTCCAAAACTCCATGCATCAATACCCCTCCCCTTCCTTCACTCTTGCCCCCATTTTCCTTCACCTGTTCTTCCCTCCCTAGTTAATTGTCTCCTTCCACCACTGCTGCTATGCATTTTTACACCCCACTCCTCTTGGCTAACCCCCATCCCCCTGACTTGTATCATACCCCTCTTATCATAACCATCTCCCCCATCCTCTACCTGAGTCAGTTGGAGGAATTTATTTTACACTAGCCCCTCTCTAGGTGCTCTCTCTCCAGTCCCCCCATTTGTGACCCCACCACTACCACACACCACTCTGCATTCCTCCTCTCTAGGACTACCTCACCCTCTGTGGTAGGAGGGTCATGGCTTCTTGGTCATCATCACCTCAGTCCTCCCTTGCCTGCCTCTGTTTTTCACCTGGGCTACCCCTCCCACCACTTTCCCCTTGCCATATCCCCCTCTCTCTCTATTCCTCCAGCCTTCCTAACTCCAGTCTAAGCTGCCTCAATTCTACCATCAGGTGATTCAGGCTTCTGCACACTGGACAGCAACTCACCTCCCACAGCATCCTAAGGAATATAGCTGGCCTGCACCAACTATAACACACCACCCTGCTCCTGTCTTCCTGCTTTCTATACATGCTCCCACTCCTCCACATGCTACCTGTTTCCAGTCCTGTTCACATCCTGTACAGATATAGTTATTTATTTATTTGTATAAGTCAGATTTACAACCTTTGAGTCAGGGACTCATTTACAAAGGCACCTCATTGCGGGGAGGGCAAGACAATAGAACATTGTGCAGATTCAACACTGGACATTACAGGTGCAGACATTGAACACAGAATACACTGAGTTACATGTTGGTATAAAATGCAGGTTTACAATTAAAGATGTACAATTTCTCTGGAGTTGCAGTGGAATACATCCTTGTATAAACCTAAGGGGGTAGGTAAAAAGGGGTAGGAGGAAAAATGTATCTGCAGTCCAGGGGACATTGTTCAAGATTATGGGGGACAGGCAGGGAAAGGTCCTCCAGTAGAATGGGGGGGGGGTAGGGTTAGTTCCACCTATAATTCCCCTAACTCCAAATAATACCTTCCTGGCACACCACACCTAATATGCCTACCCCAGATAGGTGTAGATGCACTCCCCTCTGATTCCTTTTTAAGCTAAATTTAGCTAAGGTTAGCTGCAACTCCTCAGATTACTTTGTCAGCTGACCCTAGATAGGGACTAGCTGCAACCCCCAAGATTCCTTTGTCAGCTTACCCAACAGAGGATTTACTGTTTACCCTATCAAGGGTTTACTTCAATCTTCTGCTGCTCAGTTTTTTGATCCTACTCTGGGTGGGAGTACTTTACTGACCTTCTCAAGATAGGGTGTCATTTTACCTCATTTACTTACCATGTAGGCTTAACCTAGAAGAAAGTACCACCTACTTTTCTGTCTTTTACTACCGAAGCCTTTTTTTAGTGCTACCTTCTCTCATTCCCTCTCCCTCTCATTAACTTGCCATCCCACCTTTGATCAGCGTGGCCTGTGGCCTGCAGTCCTCCCTGCAGATGGCCTAATGACACCACCAGATGCCGCTTAGTTGGATGCCACACTCCAGCTTTGTTGAACTCATGCTTTGGGATCACTCACGTGATTAGTTGTTAGTCCTTGTGGGTATTATATAGAGAGGTCACTCATGTGAGCAGTTGTTAGGCCCTGTGGGTATTATATAGAAACCACAGACTCCCTATTGGAAGTCTGTATCGACATGGCCTACTGGGTCCATTACTCAGCTGGCTGGTCTGGCTCAGCACCCACCTTCAACTCTCCCACTGCTTGAATCCTCCCTCCTTTCATCTCCCACAGTCCCTACTCAAGAAAACCACCACATTTCTTTTTTTTTGGTTTTGTTTATGTTTAAACCCTAAAATCCAAAAAGTACATAGTTCTCTTATCTGGTTATTTTTGCTCTGCTTACCATGGCTCACTCAGCTGTGATGCTGCAAAGAGGGAGCTGACTACAAAACATAGACTTTTAAGCATAAAACCTACAGCTTCCTATTGGAGGTCTGCTACCATGTGGCCTGATGGGCCCACCACTCAGGCCAGCTGATCTATTTCAGCAGCTGCTCTCAACCCTCCCACTGCTGGCATCCTTCTTGCTACCATCCCCCATGGTCTCCACTCAAGCAAACAACCACATTTGTTTTTGTTTTGTTTTGTTTAAATCCCAGAATGTAAAAGAAGCACTTATCTGATTGATCCTGATCAACCTTGTCCCTTGGCTCCCTTGGGGCAATGCTGCAAAGGTGGAGCAGACCACAAAATACAAGCTTTTTTAAAAAAAGTTTTTTTCTTGCCTGGGCTACTGGCAGGGGATATACCCCCTCACTGGCACTTGGAATTACCTCCCAGCATCCCCCCAGGCTGCCGGATTGGGAGAACCATAGCTTTCCCCCTATGGTGGTGCTCTTTGAGAGGAGAGACTGAGATACACCAGATGCCCCAGCAAAGGCTTACGCCTGGGTCATCTTTCCAGAGGCAGTCCAGGGGCTTCACATTGCTGCAGTGACCAGGGGTTTTCCCCTTATGTTCCCCAGGAGGCACGGACATGCAATGACATCAGCACAGGTCAGGCGTGCTCCCACACCCAACTCACGGACATCTGCCAACAACTTCACTCACTGCCTGGTGATCCCAGTTAATGCACATGACGTCTCCACTGGGTGTTGCTGGCACACCAGGAGACCACAACCCTCACCTCTGGAGAAGAAGGAAAGCTATCCATGGGATGCTCAACCCACATTCCCCCAACCGACTCTCTGATGCTCAGTGCTCACTCCCAAACACAGATCGTCAGCACTGCAGGTGGTAGCACTACTACTGCACCGGTGGGCTGGCTTTAGAAGACACAAGCTTTCAAGCTAAAAACTATAGCCTCCCCTATTGGAGATCTGTAGCCATGTGGTCTGCTGGGCCCACCAATCAGGCTGACTGGCCAGGCTCAGCACCCACCCTAAACCCTCCAGCTCTTAGCCTCCTCCTATCCCCCATGGTTCCCACTCAAGCAAATCACCACATTTCATTTTTTGTTTGTTTAAATCCCAAAATGTTCATGGAGTACTTATCTGGTTAACCCTGCTCTGTGTCCCTTGGCTTGCTTGGCAGCGATTCTGCAAAGAGGGAGGGGACTACAAAATTAAGGTTTTACGCCTAAAAACTACAGCCTCCCTATTGTAGATCTGCAGCCATGTGGCCTGCTGGACCCACCACTCAGATCACATGATCCAGCCTAGCACCAGCCCTCAACCCATATTAATCATCTTACTAAAATACTCCTGAGTAATGGTGTCCTAGTTTGAGGAGAATTATATTTTTAAATAGTTGGCTTTGCCCTTCCTTACTTCGTTTAGTTGCTGTAACTTATTTTATTTTATTTATTATTTTTTCACTCTATGATAACCTCATTTGGGTGGTGTACATAGTTTCCAAGAGGTCCTGGAGGCAAATTATTCCAGCAGAAGTGATGAGCTACAATGTGTAAAAAATTAGAGTATCTGGTTAAAGGTTACATTCAAAAAGTAAATAGCTAAATATTTATAAGAATTACACTGACTCAGATTTGGTTGGTGTTATTTAGAAGTTCCATTAAAAACAATTGTAATGTTCATATTTTGACACTTCTGCAGGAGAAGCCCATGAAAGCAAGGAAGGTTACGAGTTGCTAGAGGGGAGAGTGAAATGTCTGAGACATGATTAAATGTACAGTATCTGATGAAGGAAAAAATGGAGAAAAACTGCACAGTTCATCATGAAATAGACTAATGTGGAATAACATTTCAGAAAAAATTATAAAATGTATTAAAGGCTGTAACTGCATCTTATATCAATTTATGTAGCAGGAATAATTGTAAAAATAGCAAGATAAAAGGGATATATTCACTGATGGCAAACAGCAAGAAGTAAAACATATGTTGCTGTAAGTTCTGTCATAATTGATTTCTTGAAGGTTAGTTTTATCCCAATAAAATTCTGTGCCAATCAGTGAGTAGTTTTAACAATGCTAATGGCTTCACCATTTTCTAGTGCACCACCAAATCCAACAGTTGAAATCAAAGAGCAGTTCAGTCTTTAAGCAGTCAAAAGGTTTAAATGTTATAACTAGTAAACTGATGATATATAATCAAATTTGCAAAGGTCCTGAAGAGGTCACATGATGTTCTGCCTGAGTTGACAGACCTCTTGCTATCTCCCGACCCCCCACCAGGGAAATATATATTTCTGCTTCTATCTACCTGTATAGCATCACAAACTGCTATTTTTGGAATTGTAGTATCAGTGGGCATCGCAGATTTGGCAGTTTTTTTTTGTTTTTTTTTTACCAAGAATGGAGGCAGAGATGAGAATTGCCTCACCATGCCACACTCTTCCAACCTTGCTGGAGGAGACAAGGCCTCTAAAAGAACAAAACACCAGGACATTACTGCTACTTGTGGTAACTCTTCTCCAGCTGTGCTAATAGAACATAAGTTCCTGCAAGAATCTGAAACCCTAAAAGATGCCTTACAGATACTTACAGAAGAACTAAGGGGTATTAAATCATTTATTGACTCAACCCGACAAGTGGGCGATAATGAGGCCCGCATCAGTTCCCTAGAGGACTGGCGGTCAAAAGCGGAACCTGACATTATGGCACTAAGACAAAAACTTAGCAAGATGAAATCTCGATTAGAAGACTTAGAAGGGTGTAGCAGGAGGAATAATGTTGTAATCCTCAGCTTGCCAGAGCAGGTGGTGGGCCCCAATGTGCAGCTGTTTGTTCAGAAGTTATGTAAAAAGTTAAAGGACCCTCCCCCAATGGCCCGGCATACATCTTTGAAAGAGCGCACTGCTCCTTCCACCCAATGCTGACAGAGGGATCACCGCCTAGACCACTCTTATTTAAATTTTTAAACTTTCTAGATTGCCAGCATCTACTTTCCAAAGTTTGTGACCTAAAAGATGTCTCCTGGGAAGGCACTCGTCTTGAGTGGTGCAGGACCACTTGGCAACAGTTCATCATAAAATAGCTGCATATCATCTGATTGTAACCAAGCTCATAGCAGTCAGTATTGGGTTCCATGTCCATTATCCTGCTACTCTTTAAGTCTGACATGGAGAGATGTGGAAAATCTGGAGAATACTGGAGCAAGCCTCTGCAGAGCTTAAGGTTCTATACTCTGACTTATTTCAGCCCTGCTGAATCTCTGTGGAGGGTAGCTCTGTAATACTGAGAATTGTGTTTTTCAAGCTTTCTAGCTTCATGGTTCTGCTTCATCTCTTATCAGCAGCATGTCTGACTGCTTTCTACCTGTCTAGTTATCTCTACTGTATTCAAAGCATGTGCTGCCTGTGGTTGATTTTCACTACGGTGAATCTGTAACTTGGATTTTCCCCTCAACTTGCCTTTTTTCCCCGGGATCTGTTCTACTAACCTGTCTATATGCATCAGACATCTATGGATCCCTGACCTCTAGAGTTGTACCATATATTTTGGTGACTATTCAGTAGAGATGCAGCAAATTTTTAATCCGCCTGCAAAGTGGACGCGAAGTGGTCACTTCGTGTCTGTGGAGCACAGCACAAAGTGGGCACTGCAAAGTGCTCACTTTGCATTACTATTACCACTTTGCATTGCCATTGTGCCTTAACATGAAGTGAGAAGAGAATAGGCACATCACATGGCTTGCAGTACTGTAAGTCACATGCTTTAGCCAGGCAGGAAGGAAGTGAGTCACAGAAGCAGTTTTACTTTCTCCTTTGCATTTTTAGAGGGAGAAAGCATTTGTGAGAGGAGAGGAGTTTCAGTGCTTGATTGCCTTGTTGCCTCTTCATCGTATTTCAGTTCCAGAAGAAAACAAACAGCTTTTTTAAAAGTTATTTCTTTATTTAGGCTTTGTATTGTATTTGTGTTTTTTTTTGTTAGTGAATTTTTTTGTGTAAGTTTTGTTTTGTTTTGTGTGTGTGACTGACTGTGTGTGTGTGTCCACTGTCTGAGTGTGTGTGTCAGCCCGTGGACTTCAGGAGGATGGACCTAGGAGAAGGCGAGTCACTGGCCCATGGACGCAGTAGGAGGGGATTGTGGACCCATGGGGGGCAGGGTGGTTGTGTCATGTTGGACCACTCCTGTCTCCTGGCCGGTGTTGCTACCCCTGTTGAAGCAACAGGAGTAGCAGCAGCAGCACCACCAGTGCCACCGGTGGCTGCTGCGTGTCCACCTTCTCCACCACTACCACCACCACCACCGTAGCAGCAGCTGTAGGGGCTCCAGCAGCACTCCTTCCACCACCTCCACAGAAGGTGGCCCCAGAAATTGGTGGTGGTGGTGGGACTTGTGCCCGACGTGCGAGGACTATGTCTGGTCCCCCCCCCACAGCTCCCTAGTGTGGGAGTTTTTTAACTGTGTGGGGGAAACAGCACAGTGGTGGAGTGCCACATGTGTGGTGTGCTGGTGCACCGTGGCCCCAGTGGGACAAATTTGGGGACTGGTGGCCAGCACACCCACATGCTGAACCACCACAGGGAAGAGTGGCAGGCTGCCACTGAAGGGGCCAGGCGTCCACCTGCTGGCCCTTCCATGGCAGTGGCCGAGGGTACTGCTGGGGTAGAAGTGTGCCTCACAGTCACTGCTGCAGCAGGAGTAGGGCTACTACAGCAGCTGCTCCACCACCACCACCACAGCCACCACCACCGCCTTGTCCACCACCATCCCCACGACCTGGATTCCCCGCTGCAGTGGACCCTGCCACATTTCCTGCAACACAGTCTGACACTGGCCTGATGTGGGAAGAGCTTGAAGAAAATAATGAGTGGTTCAGTGCTTTGCAGGAGCAGGTGAACAGAGTAGAAGCATAGCAGCAGCAAAAAGTTTCAATGTTGCACCTGCTGCTGGGCCACCATAGCATCCCACGGCCATAGTAAGTGAGGGGATTGTTTTCTCCTTCCCACCCCACCTCTGACCCTGCCCCACTACTGTGTTGCACTGTTTTTGTGTGTGTTTTTCTTTGTTATTGTTTAATCATACACATTTTCCCTTCCAGGGGAATCTTTCTTGCACCACATAGTGCAATACATTTTTGTGAAAACCACCTGTAATTTCATTACAGTGTGTCATGTGATGGAGGAATTCCCATTCTGAAAATCTGCTCACAATCTGCCTCCCTTCTTAGCAACGTTAGGACGTGATGGTAGGGAGAGCGCATGTGCATGCTCCTTACAGTGAATATCCAATTGTCTGGCAGGTTTCTGAATGTTTCTTTATGTTACAATGGTCAGTTTGTGGTGAAACATGTGGGCACATTTCCAGTAAGAAGAGCCTTGTTACTGGAAACATTCCCACATTTCACCACAAAGTCAATCTTATAACATAAGGAAACATTGGGATAGCTGCCGGACATTCAGTATTGTGGAGTGTGCACCTGCGCTCCCCCTGGCATCACATCCTAACGTTGCTGAGAAAAGGTGGCAGAATGTGGGAGGCTTTTCTGATCGGTAATTTCTCCATCACGTGACTCACTGTAATGAAATTATGGGCGTTTTTCACAGAAATATATTGCACTCTGTGAAGCAAGAAATATTCCAGTGGGAGTAATGCCCCCACGTATTAGTTTATGTGCATCACCATAACTATGTAATGTGGTGAATCTCTGTAAAACAGCAGTGCAACAATCTGTTGATAACGCTGACCTATATTTTTTAATGCTATGTTACAACTTTCTTTACTTACAGCCTGACTGACTGGAATGATACAAGAATTTGCAGTATTTGAGTCTGCTGTACTACCTTTTCTCATGTATGAAATAATGAAAGGAGCAGTATTTTTAAATTGGCGCTGACCAGGTCTTTGTCATTGTTTTCCTCTGCTTTTCTCCATCACATCAAGTAGTTGTTATATATCACTTCTGTTGTTAATTAACAGTTATGAATCAGGCAGTATTTTATGACACCACAGAACAATAGTTATTGAAAAGCAGCTGCAAATAAATACAAACCTGGTCCAAACAATATTGGAAGGCGTGCTAATTTTTTTCATACATGAAAAAAAGTAGTCAAGTAAGTAAAGCAGACATAAATTGTGAAAAGAATCGTATCATTCAAGTCACGACTTGGAGGTAACTAGTGGCGGCTGTGGCAGTGTAAAGTAGCATAAAAAAGTATAGTTCAGAACTGTGAGGACATTCTTGAAATACTGCTTTAATTGTAAAAATGTCAGTATAACATCGTGAGCTCACAGCAACAATCACAGAACACACACAAGTGGCACAGAGTCCCAGATTTTTTCTGCAGGCCCAAAATGCATCCTTCTTGTGTGCAGAAAATTGACAAGTGGTTACACAGTGAAATGAGACTGTTTCAGCACATACAAAGTCCTCCAGAATTAGTGGCGCACTCAGTCATGTGCACAAAACTGGCACAGAGTCCCCAGGTTTTTTCTGCCAGCCCAAAATGCATCCTGCTTGTGTGAAGAAAATTGACAAGTGGTTACACAGTGGAATGAGAGTGTTTCAGCACATACAAAGTCCCCCAGAATTAATGGCACACTCAGTCATGCACACAAAAGTGGCACAGAGTTCCCTGATTTTTTCTGCAGGCCCAAAATGCATCCTGCTTGTGTGCAGAAAATTGACAAGTGGTTACACAGTGGAATGAGAGTGTTTCAGCACATACAAAGTCCTCCAGAATTAATGGCGCACTCTGTCATGTGCACAAAACTGGCACAGAGTCCTCAGGTTTTTTCTGCCAGCCCAAAATGCATCCTGCTTGTGTGAAGAAAATTGACAAGTGGTTACACAGTGGAATGAGAGTGTTTCGGCACATACAAAGTCCCCCAGAATTAATGGCACACTCAGTCATGCACACAAAAGTGGCACAGAGTTCCCTGATTTTTTTCTGCAGACCAGCCCAAAATGCATCCTGCCTTTGTGCAGAAAATTGACAAGTGGTTACACAGTGAAATGAGAATGTTTCAGCACATCCCCCAGTAAAAAATGATGACTATGAGTGTTGTGTTTCTGGTACAATGTGTTCTGTGAGACGATTCCAGCAAATGCAATGTGATCAACTCAACTGGATTGAACGGTGCCCTTTGGCTGTACACTAATAGTAGCTTTTGTGAGTAGATATATATATATATATATCTATATAGATATATATATATATATATATATATATATATATATATATATATATATATATAGATATATATATATATATATATGGTTGTGTTGTGTATTTTATAGGTGAGGAGGGTTGACATGGACATGTACTTATGGTATTGTTCTGCATCACAGGTCACATAGAAACTGTTGGTGTGCATATTCCAGTGCTCAATGAGAATTTTTTGCGCTGAAATTGGAAACGGATAACTCTCAAGCACATGAAGGTAAGTATTTTTTTTTTTGGGGGGGTGGGGAATCATATTTGCACGTTTGTCTCCAATGGTTTCTTATTTTGTTACTTCTTCACAGATTTCATCAGCATCCTTCTGGAGTCTGGTTGTCTTAGGATAGCCATGGCCATCTAATGAAATGACTTCTGCATGTTGCATGTGTGCCCAAGCCCGGGGGAGGAGGGTGCCTAATGTTGAAGAACTTTTTTGGATAAGGCCACTTTGACAGAACAACAAAGCATCTGGAAGTTTCCTATAAAAAGAAATGAATGACTTCTTACAACGTAATTGTTATGTGTCCCTCCCTGGTTCTCAAATCTCAGTCTAAAGTCAAGTTACATTTCAAACATACATCTTGTCAACTAACACAACCTGTGTGCAATATTTGCTGTAGTCTTTACAAAACAATGAAACGTATGTAATAAAATCTTCATACTTACCAGAATGGATTTCACATAGATATTACATTGCTTCTTCTCTGTACGGTACAGCTACAGTACCATTCCCAATGAGTTTTAGTGATGGAGCCTTTTTTTGTTACCCTGTAAAAGAAATAAAAGAAGTGTACCATATGTGTTTTACCTTTGTGGCTCTGAAAAGCTACAGAAAACAAAACATACAACTAAAGGAAGTGAAGCAGCATACTAAACATGAGTACACATACTCACTTTATGGTTTAAATTTTAAGAAGCTTTGTGTCTCTGGCTGATGGATGTGGTGGTCTGGACAGACTCAGTCACAGTGGTGGCAGTGGCTAACATCAGTCCTGGTGGAGGTGGATCGGGGTCAGACAGACTCATGGTGGCAGTGGCTAACATCAGTCCCGGTGGTGGTCCAGGGGGCAGACAGACTCATGGTGGCAGTGGCTAACATCAGTCCCGGTGGTGGTTGTCCGGGGGCAGACAGACTCATGGTGGCAATGGCTAACATCAATCCTGGTGGTGGTGGTCCGGGGGAGCACACAGCCTTTTAAAAACTTCAGTTAAAACCTGCCAACATTAACCACATCATCATCTTCATAAAGAAAGCTGCCCTCACAGTCATCGATGTCTGATGTCTGACCACTGGGAAATTCTTTCTCTATTGTCTACATCAGTGGTGGACCATTTCAGGCAGCCACTGCCAGTGCCACCAGGATGCTCCATTTCCACATCAGCAAGACCACCATGACTAGGCCTGGGTATGAATACCGAGGTTGCAGTCTGTGCTGGTATGTGCCTCTCATTTATTTTAATGAATGCTAGCAAACTAACGTTTGCAGGAGACAGGTTCATCTGACAATCCCTGACTATTGCACCTGCTGAGCTGAATACCCTCTCAACACTTACACTGGAGGGTGGGCATGTGAGGTACTTCAGTGCCACTGCAGCCTGCTCTGGCCATTCACTGAACGTTCCACTCCAGTACAAAAGAGGATCTTCAGTTATTGCCAGATGCCTGTTTTCAGACAAATATAACTCAACCATTCTCTGTGCAGCACTAAGTCCAAATATTGATGCATCATCCTGTTCTCCCAAATCATTTATTTCACAAATACCCACTTGGGAGAAAGCCTCCCAAAGTGGGTTGACGCCAGCCATTTTGGATGACAGACCACCTGGAACTGCACTCCCCTTCCCCTTGCAGGATATGCTTGATGGTCCTCCAGGTACACCTTCGGCCGGAATATTCAGCTGAGGTTTTCTGACCTTGGCACATGACTTCTGTTCCCCATGAACCAAGCACACCAGTTGACCACTGATATTTTTTACCTGTTCAGACCCTCCCTCCAGTACTGATGCAATTCCACGTTTGTATCGTGGGTCCAGCATTGTTGCTATGGAAAAGTTTTCACTACTCTGAATGCTCACAATGTGATGATTCTGGTCAAATACTGGCAGCCTGTGTTGCAGCAACATACTGCTACCTCTGTCTCCAGCAACATCAAGGCTATGCTGTACATTCACCAATGTCTGCCTCAGCACCTGCAGCTGTGGAATTGATTGGCTAATGGAGGCAGACTCGCAACTCACTGCCTATGTGGCATGTTCAAAAGGCCACAAAATTATTACAGAGTCCATGAGGTACCACTGTTCAGTCATCATAGATATGGAGGCCCCGGAACCGTCATGGCTAGTGTGCATAACACGATATTCTGAGATGGCTTTGTATTGTTCATACAACCTCTCTGCCATGCATAAAGTGGATTTCCATTTGGTGACAACTTCCAGCTTCAAGCGGTGCTGAGGCAGGCTGTTTTGTATCTGCAACTGCCACAGTTGGTCACGGGCCTTTCCAGATCTTGAAAAATGAGAGCAGATACATCATGCAATGGTCAGCATTTCCTTTATATCAGCATGCTGCAGAAATTCATGAACCACAAGACTTAAACAGTGGGCCATGCATGGAACAAGAAAAAAAAAACACCATTCGTGATGCATTTCACCACATTTGACCAATTGTCACTTGTTATGAACCCAGCTCTCAGGGTCAGAGGGTTTAGCCATCTGTCAATTTCAGTCAGTACCATGTCCAACATGTTCTCACCAGTGTGTGAACAGGTCATACTGCGCATAGCAATCGTTGCATGCTGTCAAATTCCTGGAAGATTGCTACCACGACAATCCACCTTACTGCACTGATTATTCACACTACCAACATCACAAACAACCCTGACACCTGTGCCCAATGTGCAGTTACAAACAAATATGAACTCCCTGCTGTTTTGCCACTTGTCCACATATCCATACTTAAATGGATGAATGGAGAGGAGGAATGTTGAAGGGCATGTCTTACTGAGTCTGACACAGTACGGAACAACTTGGGGACAGCACGGGTAGAAAAGTATGTCCTGGATGGAACTTTCTATTTTGGACAGGCACATGCAGCAAACCAAGGGAACCTAGAATTCTCCACAAAGGAGAAGTGCAAAATATCAATTGCCAGCATTTCCACTACAGCAGCATTGAGTTCACGTGACACTGTATGATTCAGGGTGTACTTCCGCGCATGCACAAAAACACTCTGTAATGTGGGCTGACTTAAATGTTTTACGTGTTGTGTGTTGATCACTAATGGTTATGCTCTGTGATGAATGGCATTGGCAGGGGGTGGAGTGTGGACATTCGATGAAGATGGTTACACAGTTAATGATGACAATCAGAGTTGCTGTACCACTTGCACTAGACATACTGCATTCACCACCACCACCACAAAAACTGCTACTCTCACCAGTACTGGACAACATTTCAAAGTCATTATGGTCCTCCACCTCATCATGCCTGTAGTAATCCTCTGCTCTTATTACCGCACTACTTCACACGTTTAATTTCCTACTGGCTTAACAGTCATGGAAGGGGATAACATGCTGGCAATGGTTGCTGGTGATGTGGGTGAATGCCCCACTGTGGTATTAGCTGCCAGCTTGTGCTGAGTCCACAGTGCCAAGTGCCTATTCTTAAGATGTGTATGCTGTCCTCCTGTGCGCAGATGGCTCCCCTTTTTACCTCGACTCACACCCACATGGCAAACCTTGCAGATTGCAACTGAATCATTTGCATCTTGAACAAAAAATCCCAAACAAGGGATTGTGATGCTCTGCTTTTAACATGTCCATGATATGGCTTATTTAAGTCCATTATTTTAAGAACTGAAGTGGGGGGGCACATGATGTTTCGGGCACTGCACACCTGGACTGTGACTGACCACCACGACTACCCATCATATTGATTACTGGGTCATCATCATCAAATAAAACCAGTAGATCACAAGTTTTTACAGGGGGGATTACTGCAAACAGACTCGGACACAGCCACTTTTAATTTCTTTTCTCCAGTTCCCAACTGGGGTCAATTACATCATCATCATATTCATCAACGTCACACACATCCACTTCTTCTGCTTGGATGCTAGCATGTGGACTGCATGTTGCAACAACAGCAACATCATCATCATCACATTCATCATCAGCATGTACACCACCATCACCTGATATTTTTTCACCACACTGTGAATCACGGCATGGAAAATGCGTGACGTTAAGTGCCAAAGTGCCACGGTGGATGGAATTCACATTGTATGCTATCCTTGACATGATTATCAGGATCCTCAGGTTCAGTTACTGGGATGTTACTGGGAAGTATGGCATCATCTACGCTGTCACTCACTTGCACTGCTTCACACTCAATATTTTTGGATACGGTACATTGGTCAGAATTAGAACTTGACAACAATACTAATACTACCTCCACCACCACTAACACCAGTAACACTACCACCACCGGCTGGGAAAACATCATCTCCTCCAACCATGAGTGAAGCTACCGATTGGGCTGTAAAAAAACATTGCAGGAGAAATACCTTTCCTCACATCAGCAATGCACTTCTGCATCTGCATACTACTACCACGCCCACAGAAAATCTTACTGCCAACATTGCCATGGTGAGAAACAGCTTTGCTTGCACGTCTCTTTGCAGGCATTTTGAGAGATCAACCACAAATATTATAACCAAATTCAGATTTTGATAAATTCATTCTCTGATTGGAGGGACGCTGGATGTGAAGTCAAATAAACAACTGTGGCTTCAGCAACAGATAAGAGACTACTCTGAGACTGTCACAGAATTAAAACAACTTCAGTAACTAGTGGTGCTGATGAGGTCACAAAAACAATCCAATCTGGTAAAAAATACCTTTCGAACATGGGAGTGGGGGGGAGCACTGAATGCAGACAGTGCTGATTTTTACAGCACTAGAAGCAGCAAAACTAAGAACAGATACCACGATTGCAGTACAAAATTAGGCAGCTGCAGTGGATAGCAGGTTCACAATGCTGTGCCTGCAATTACACTAGTCTGTGGCACAATAAAAGGTATATTATTTGATGCACACAACAGTGCACACACACTCACACACAGAACAGTTTGTGTACAATGCTGAACGAGGAATGCGTCACAAATGCAAAAGTTCAGTACTATCCACGTTACGTATTGTAAATTTGTAATGTAAACAACCTGAACTTATGAACTGCTGCACCACATCCACACAACAAACAGCAAGAAAATGTCTACTATTACTGACAATATTACTGTGTGTACATTACCACAGTCAGTTATATAACAAAAATATAACCAAAAAACAAAGAAATCACTATTTCTCCAACTTATATCTACCTACACCACAGATATGCCCCTCCCCCAAAGCACACTTTCACTGTCTTTCACCACACACACTGAATGTTGTAAATAAACTTTCAAAATCCAAACAAAAACAAAAATGCTCAATGATATGAGCACAGGAGGGTTTCCTACAATCGATGAACTAAAGTTGGATACCCCCCAAAAAAAGCAAAAATGCTTTTTGAACAGCTTTTACAAGAGTCCTATCACAGACAGCTATCAGAACACACTGTCTCCTACTCCTTCCTACTCATACTACCCCGAACTGAGGCTGTGCAGATCAATATAGAGCCATTGTGACCAGAAATCCCATGAATCACTGCAAAATTCACCTTCGGAGCTCAAAACAAGGCGAAGTGAGGCGCAGTGCACTGTCTGCAATGCACTGCTCCCTAAATTTGGCAGAGTAGTAGCCTGGAGAGGCAGAGTAACACAAAGTCATTGCCTACAATGGACTTCACGTTCCTCATTATAGCATGAAGTACTCCGCTTCGCATTGTGGAGCACTCCGCGAATCTGCCTTTGCTCTGCGAATCGCTTCACGGAGTGGATTGAGCCCACTTCACCCACCACTACTATTCAGGGCTTGATCGTGGAACCCTTATGAATGACTGTGGATTCTCTTTTGATGCAACTCTCACTTTTGTAGCTACCTGACTTTGTGTGGGTCTCCAAATTGTTACTCGGGCTGTAGTTTTTTTATGTTCCCACTGCTGAGTGCTGAAGCCAATGACCATAACTATTTACTTACTTCCAAGGTTTGAACTTTTGTGTTTTGATGTTGACTACTTTCTGACATGATATTTGAAGCACAATGAAGTCTGTTCAGGTCACATATCTACAGAACATTTTTGCTTCCTTTTTTGCTTCCTTTTAATGCAGCATTTTGATATATTCTACTGAAACTGGGTATTTAACTAGCAGTGACATTATGATTTCCAGTATGCACACATTTTCCTCCTGAAGAAATCTTTTCTTATACCTCCTTAGAGTATGTTCAGTATACTCTGGATATTTACCTTGTCCCATACCCGGAAAGTTTTATTATACTTTCTTCTGTTGGGATCTGAGTTATTCCTCCATTAGTTGTCATTATCCCTTTCAAGATTTTGGTTATTTTTGTACAATTTCTGAACTGACATTAATGCAAAGGGGTACTGTCCAGTGGTAGAAGCCGTCAAGGTGGTTTGACTGTACAGAGAGCTTATATTTTTTACCTGTTAATATGTCTTCTAATTTTAGGCGGGTAAATGTTCTATTTGTGGTGATTGTCCATTTCTATAATTTGGTTGCTGATTAACCCTATTACACTATTGCAAATTGCTTTGATCTGTTCTAAGTGTTAATGAATCTGCTTATTTTCTTTTACCTTGTCATTCATAGATATTGTAATTATTGCCTTAGATTGATATTGATTGTTGTCATAGGGTGTTTAATGGTGTGTTTCCTTCCATAGCTCTAATAATTCTTTCAGATACCTGCCCCAATTTCTTTTGCTTTTTAAGTTGACTTACTTGTGCTCTTGCTTAATATTTTGATTTGTTGCCTGTCTGCTGGAGCATATTTAATTTCTTCTTTTAGCAGCCCTTGGTTATACTCTTTGATTATTTCTTAGCTGTTGTCTTGATATTTATTTCACTTATGTTCTATTAACCACCAAATCAACCCGCCCCCCCCCCAAAAAAAAACTCTTGAACCTTCGGAACATTAACTGCTAAGACCTTGACTCTGTCCTAAATTAGGCCAAGACTATTAACAGGTCCAAACTCTACTCTTGCAAGGATGTCACAACCGCAGTTATATTCTTCTCTGAGGTAATTTGCAAATTTGAGGGCAAACATATCCCCATCACAACAAGAAGTGTCAGGGGCAGCTGTACTCACTGGTTATCCAAGGAGCTACTGGCACTAATGACATGCAGAGAAAAATCATGGAAAGCCTATAAGTCATCACCCTCCCACCGGCTATGGAACACATACAGACAACTGCGAAACTCCTGCAAGCAGGCGGTAAAGTCCCTGAAGCGCAAATACTATATCGACCAGCAAAAAGATGCACTTGGCAACCCACGCAGTTTCTGAGCCTCAACTGGTTCCCTCCTAGTCCCTAAGCCTAACAAGCATATCACACAGCTAAGCTTCCTGCCGGGTCCCATCACTTAACCTGGTGCAATTGTGGACACTTTTAACAATAAGTTTACTGACTTCACGCCATATACTGACAAACACCCTTCTCGGCCTCCCACTGACTAAAACAGGTATCTGCAATGCACCCAAACATCACCTAATGCTACCAGTCCTCCAACATTTCATTTCAAGACCATAGGCCTAAATATTACTACCAAACTCCTCAAGTCACTACCAGCCAGAGGCAGCTCATGTAGTGATGGGTTATACCCTAATTTCCTAAAACTGATCTCCCCAGTTATTGTTAAACCCATAACATTCATCTTCAACCTCACCCTCACAACTTCGACAGTGCCTGACCCATGGAAACATGCTAACATGGTACCCATCTTTAAGACTGGTGACCCCCTCACCACAGAAAATTACAGACCCATCTCCCTCCTCCCACACCTGAGCAAATTACTAGAGAAAATTATTCACCACCAATTATCTGACGACCTAGAAAAACACTGCCTCCTGTGCCCCCTCTAGCATGGCTTCCACAAACACTACAGCACCTCCTCTGCCTTGGCTCTATTCATCAACCATGTACATACAAACATGGACCTGGGTAAAGCCTCTGGTGCAGTGTTTGTAGACCTATCAAAGGCCTTTGACCTCATAGACCACTATCTCTTCTGTTCCACACTGCCGAACTTTGGCTGCTCACCAGACACTATTAGATGGTTTCATAGTTATCTCTCAAACAGGTCCCAGTCAGTTTTGAAAGGTAAGGACTCCTCTGCTGCCCTGCCTATCCACTCTGGAGCACCCCAGGGAGCTATACTTGGACCCCTACTTTTTTCAATGTTTATTAACAATCACCCCACTGAAAGCATAAAATGCCAGGCCCTCCTGTATGCAGATGACTTAGTCATCTATCACAGCAAAAAATTCCTTGAATCCCTATCTACCACCCTCACACTGAAATATGGAGCAGCTCAGGACTGGTTCCTCTCCAGAAAATGTCTCATAAATGAGAAGAAAACAAAAGCAATGCTCTTCGGCTCTTAACCATTCCTAGCGAAGGCTGCAAAATCAAAAGCTGCCCTCCAGATTACCACCTCTGCTAGCACTCACCTAGAAACTGTCCCTTCCTTCCAATACCTAGGTGTGACCCTAGATCCCTCTCTTACTTTCGGTGAACACATCAGTAACACAATAATGAAAATCTACCAAAAGCTAGATGCGGCCTCTTACCACAATCAATATTTGACCGACAAAGCTTGTGTAACCATAGCACAAGGAAATCTGCTGCCCCTTCTTGATTACTGCTTTCTTGTGTACTCAACTGTGCACCTTTCACTACGCTCACTCCTGAACTCCACATATAACTCCATTTGTCGCTTTGCCCTTCAAGCACCTTTCTCCACCCACCACTGCTCGCTGTATCAGTCTCTAAGCTGACTCACACTTCAGGGGCATTTTGACTTCACAATGGGCTGTCTAGTTGACAATGACCCTTCCATCTATAATAGACTTCCATTGTCCACCAGATCGTTGATCTTCCACCAATCCTTCCAATCAAGAGTAAGAGTCTAGCTACTGGCTGTGTCCATATTTGTACCTGTAACAGTCCTATAGACAGATCCATGGTCCGTAACCTGCCCTAGTACCCATGACCTACCAAAGCACCCCCCCAGCATCTATTCCTACTGAGTCATCAGGATGCACTGAAATTCAGACTTAGCCATTCTCTGTTAGCACTTGATCCATTCTTTTACCTACTAGTTACCATTCTTTGCTGATTGTTTTTTCCATACTTTAGTATGCACCATTGTATATTTCTTATATTCCACACCACCTCATGCTTGAGGTGTGTATTATCATACCTGTATGTTTCTGCTGTGATCTTGTTGTTTTGCCACTTTGTGGCCTGGGTCATGACTGAAAACTGTCCTCTGGATCAGTGCACTTACCTGGTTAACAAAGACATAAGTAAATAAATAAATAAATAAATGGTCTCATTTTGGAATTTATATTAGTATATAATTGGTGTAGGTATTCTTCTTTCACCTCTTGGCACATTAGATTCCTTATAATTCTGGACTAGAGTATTGCTGAGTTTACCCTTAGCTTCTTGAGTAATTGTTTTGCTGGGGGGACAGGTTAGTCACTGTCAGGCAGATAATGATTAACATTATGGACCAGAGTTTTTGGGGGTCGGTCAACTGGACTGGGGATAGTTAATTTTTATGTTGGATTTTTGGGGGGCTTGTTTTGTATTGTTCTATGGTTCGGTGGGTGGGGGTTGGATGGGTTTATACTTTACTGTACTGTTTCCCTAAGAATTTGTGGGGTTGATAACTTATGTTTACTTTGGGATAGCTTGGATTGGGAGCGCCTGAGGCACACCAGCTTTGTTTACAATTGTAACTTTTTTTTTTAAATAGTAGTAGCAATGAGTAGTATATACACTTTCACAATTTGGAATTTTAAAGGTGCTAGGGATAGTCGGAAGTCATACATGGTGCTCTGACACCTCAAAAAAACATGAGTGACTATTGCATTCTTGCAGGAAACTCACTTACAAAGGGGGGATTTTCTTAGTTTCAGGAGAATGTGGGTGTGCCAAGTGTACGGTTCTGATAGTGAAACCAAAAGAGGAGGTGTGGCCATCCTGATTGCCAGGGGAACTTTTTTCCAATAGTATCAGGAATTATGGGACTCCTACAGTAGATATATTGTTCTGTATGGAAGCTTGGGCCTTATTTATGTAGTATTGGGATCAATCTATGGCCTCAATGTGGACTCTTCCTCCTTCTTTGTGAAATTGTTTGTCCTTCTAGCCCTTTTCTCACATCTACCAATCTTTCTGGGTGGGGACTGGAATTTAGTGTACCAGTCAGACTTGGATCACTCTGGTGGTGTTCCTAGAGGGTTATCTCCTGGTCAGCATGGTCTAAGAGACCCGTTGGATTCACTTGAGCTGGTCAATTTGTGGTGTGTCCTCCACCCCACAGACCGTCATACACTTCTAACTCATCAACACACGGGTCCTTCTCTCTGCTGGATTATTTTTTAATAAGTAATAAAACCATCTCAGGGATTGCTCAATGTGAAGTCCAGCCAATGGTCATATCAAATCTTAATCCTTTCATAATGACCCATTCGCTCTGTGGTCTGGAGGACAGTGAAATGGTTTGGTGTTTTAACTCACAATTATTAAAAGACTCGATGACACACTCTGTTCTACAAGTATACATCCAATCCTTTTTCATTAATAATAATAATTCAATTCCACATTTAGATGTCCTCTGTGGTGCAGCTAAATGTGCATTCAGAGGTGATTGTATTAGACTAGCAACCATGCACCATAAAACTAGTACTGTACAATTGTCACAGATGTTGCAGCGGATTAGAGAGTTGGAGCATCATTAATCCCCTTCCTCATCTGATTCGACATGGCACAGCCTACATTCTTTAAGGATGGAATATGCTAGTTCATTAGCAGAAAAGGCAGAACTATCATTATTCCTAGCTAAAGTGCAGTACTTAAAAACAGGAGAGCATGCTAGTAAATTGCTTGCTCTACATTTGTGGAAACTTGAACCTGGGACGACTATACCAATTATTCATACTGGAATGGGAGACACATTGATAAGTCAGCCTTATGAAATTGCCAAAGTTTTTCACCAGTTTTACACTAATCTTTATAAAGCAGATGCCTCCCCAGATAATTTTGATATCTTAATGACTGAGTATCTGGATTCCCTTTCCCTCCTGCATCTATCTGTGACACAACAGGAAGGGTCCCATCAATGTGTCTGAAGTATCCTAAGCAATACAACAACTTTCTCTCGACAAGGCACCAGGTCCGGTTGGTTTCACAAATAATTTCTATAAAGTCTACTTTGGAGACCTGGCTTCTTTTTTAGTTCACTTATTTAATTATTTGTTCTCCTCCAGTTTAACTGAGTCCACCTTGACACAAGTCTGAATCATGCTGCTTCTCAATTCTGACTTTAAAATTTTAGCCCAAATCTTTTTCAATAAGCTTTGGTTTGAATGGAATACTCTGACTGGCCCAGCTCAAGTGAGGTTTATGACTGGACAATTATCTGATGATCTCCTATTCAAGCTCCATTATTTGATGTTGGTGTCCACGGAGAGCAAGGCTCTTCTGTCTTGGTCTCCCTGGATGCAGAAAAAAGCCTTTGACTGTGTTTCTTGGTCATTCTTCTTTAAGGTTTTAGAGATTTTGAATTCCTCATGGAACTTCCACAATGGATTAAGATATTGTACAGTGACCCCTCGACAGAGATTTGGTGCAATGGAGTGCTGTCCTCTCCACTACGTCTGCAGCGGGGAACCAGGCAGGGCTGCTCAATCTCTCTCTTTTTGTTTAATTTATATTTAGAGCCCCTTATTGAGTGCCTCTTACTAAACCCACAGGTGTGTGGTATCCTTCCATGAGGGACTCATTATAAATTATAGGTTTATGTTGACAATTTGCTTATCCATATAGAGGACCCCGCCACTTCGTTCCCTGCAGCTTTAGATGAAATTAAAAAAAAACTTTTGCTTCCCTATCATGGTACAAATTAAATGTAGAAAATAACTAAAGTTCTCCCTGTCAACAACTATGTCAATAATCAGGAAATCTTTGTTTTGGGTTTAGTATGGGAACAGAAAATGTTGCAATACCTGGGCAGAAGAATTACTTGTAACCCCTTCTCATTATTTAGAAGAAAAATCTTCATCCTCTTTTGCAAAGTATTAAATCTGACCTACAGCATGAACAGCTCTGCCTCTCTCCCTGTGGGGAAGAATTAGTACGATTAAAATTAATATTTTACTCCACTTGATTTACCTTCTTGACATGTTGTGTCTACATGTTCCTAAGACCAGGTTCACACATTTACAACAAATTATTAATACCTTTCTTTCGAAAGGGGGAGCAACTAGGAGGGCATACTTCAAACTGGCACTCCTGAGGGATCAGGGTGGATTATGTCTTCATAATTTCTTTATATATTATTGTGTCCTGCATGCCAACAGGTTCCTCCTATAGGAACACCCAGAACTTTTTGGAGAGGATACTAAATATACCCCCTTATGGCTGACTATGAAGAGGGAGATTTCTCAGAAAGCTGGAATAATCTTAAATAGTCTGTTGTATGTTAACCTATCTCATTTACCTACCACCTTAAAATCTGCACCTCTGTTTTGGTCCCTAAAGGCTCTTAAACAGTTGTGTAGATACCTGGGCCAGGAATGGTCTAAATTCACCAGTCAACTGGTTTTAACTAATCATCATTTCAAGAATGGCCATTGCCCCATACCCTGGAATTTTTGGCCAAAACTTAGAGACACCACCTGTGACTCTTTGCTGTTAAATGGTAAGTTTCTTCCCTTTTCTGTCATTAAAGATAGTTTCTTGTTTCCTGCTTCCTCAGAGTTCAAATACCTCAAGATGAAGGAGGCCATTATGGCCTTCCTTAATAAATGTCTCTCCTCAGATTATCAGACTACTGAATTTCAGAAATGTTTGTCCATGGCAACTCAGCCCCATTTGATGTCCACATTTCATAAATTCTTTCAGGAGATAGATCCACAGCACCTTTCTGGAATTTTTTATTACTGGTGTCAAGCCTTATTTCTATCTGACGATCAACGAGTCTGGAGATGCAGTTGGTGTTTCCTGTATAAATATATTAAACAAGACTGTTATTGTCTCCTCCAATTTAAAATGTTGCTCAATTTGTACTACACACCCATGCAACTTCACTGAATGGGTAGGCTCTCATCTCCTATGTGTACTAGATGTGGGAAGGATGAGGGTCATATGAAGCATATCTTCTGGGATTGTGATAAAGTCTCTCCATTTTGAGAGTCTATAAAGAAGTCCTTAGACCCTTTTTTGGGCCTAGAGGCTTTCTTTACACCAGAGGTCTGCCTAGTGGGCCTTTATCCCTCTGACCTTTTTGAACCTCAGAAAGCCCACATGGCTATGATCTCAATAACTGCTTAATTAATTATTACACTTCATTGGCTCAATAATGCTTTTTTTTAATTCGAGAGTGGCAACAAGAAATCCTCCAGACCTTATCAATTGAAAAGCAAATTGCCTTTATCTATAATTCATTAGAACAATTTCAAGTTAGATGGGAAGCATTACTCGCTTTATTAACCCATCCAGAGTAGTTGCAAAGGATAACTCCTATCTAGCTTCCATATGGTTCCCAGACACCTTGGTTTTCTTGGTGATCTGTATGGTAGATTTCTAGTTTTTAATTGTGTTTTCCTATTAGAGGGCTGGATATGGCAGGGGGGAGGATTCAGTTGGCAGTGGGGAAGGGAGGTTTGGGAGCAAGTGTTATTTGCTATTATAAAAAGGAAAAAAAAGCATTGTTCTTGTTGCACAGTTATGGTGATTGTAACAATATAATAATGTTGTATTTGTTTATACGATATTCATTAATGATGCATATTTAATCACAAAAGAATATGCAATGGTCTGACTAAAATACACAGGTTGTTATCACTTGGGAGGGGGGGAAGGACTTGTATAACTCGCTTGTGCTCCACCTTACCAGGTCAAAACATAGAAGCAACATGAGTGACTTCAAAAGAGCACTGCAACAATAGAACAAGACATAGTAGAGCAATGTTGAAAATGCTGCTCGACAAGAATGCCTCCACATGTGAAGGTGGAGGCATTGTACAGGGCTGGGGTGCAAGGTAGGCTGTGGCACAACACTGTGGCACAATGTAGTGCCATGGGACATCTGCATGCCTTGAGGTGCTGCCTGTTCACTGTGCGGGGGGGATGTGGATGGTAGAGGAGTGTATGGATGGGAAAGCCACTGGAAGTCAAATCTGCTGCTGCTGTGGAGCTGAGCTGTGCTGGCATGATAGAGTAGTGGTTAAGGTGTCAGAATTGCAGGTTGTGTAGCCAGGTAGCTAGTGGTTTGAATCAGATGTTGGGTAGTTGTATACTCAATTCATATGAGGCAATGACAGGATGGTTGTGGATGTGTGTGCTTGGCTTCCACTTGACTTGCATGTGCCAGAGGAGCTGTGTTTGGGAGTATTGTTATATTTTTGCATGGCAGCAGTGCAGATGATGAGCTGCAGGTGTTTCATGGGGGGGCACAGGTGCAACGAATGTTGTTAATTGCAGATTGGATTTATGCAGCTGTGGTGTACGTTAGGAGTCTGTGTTGTGCAAGGGCAGCAGTGGTGTGCACAATGCCTCTACAGCACCTGAGAAGCCAGAAGGGAGGGACACTGCTGATGCACCATGAATTCCATTACAGGAGGGGAAGGGCACAGTGGGTGATTATCTATTGGAGATGCATGGAATATAATATGCCATGACCACTGTGGAGACCACAAGTCAGATTGTCTTGGCATGCACCAGGAATGCACCTTTGGCCATGTCTGGGAGGTTGGCTTCAATGGACTACCTGAGGAGGACCATGGGAAGAGCCCAATGTGTTGCTCAGAATCCCCCCACTGTGCCCACTTTGTTAACTGCCCTAGTGGTGCCAGAGAAGTATAGTGTGACTAAAGGTGGGGAGCCATTCCTCCTTTATGACAGTGGCCCTTGAGCGGATCAGGTCCTGTTGTTCTATATGCAGGGGAACATAACATGACTGAAAGCAGCATGGATTGATTCATGGATGGTACCTTTAAGTGTAGCCCTCCTTTATTCTCCCAGCTCTTTACTGTGCATGCCATATGCCATAACATTGTGTTGACTGCTGTGTATGTCCTGATGTCATCCTGGACCTCCACTGCCTGCAATCATGTCTTCATGAAGCTGAAAAGGCTGGGTTCAAATCTTACCCTGAGCAGTGTCATGCTGGACTTCAAAAAGGCCACCATCAAGGGTTCACTGTTGTGTTTCCTGCATGTGAGATATGGGGCTGCTACTTTCATTTCAGCCAGGTGCTGTGGAGAAAACTACAACATGTTGCGGGTGTTACGGAGTAGTACATGGCCAATGCTGACTTTGTCTTACATGTCAGGATGGTCATTGCACTGGCATTCGTGCCAGTGGATGAAGTCATGGCAGCATCTGAGGAGCTGCAGGAGTGGCAGTTCTTCTGTGAGCCTGAGGAACTGCTTCAACTATTCGTGAGCTATTTTGCGGATACCTGGTTTGGGCGTCATGTGAGCAGATCAGGTAGACAGTGACTTGTGTATTCTCTGCACCTATGGAACCACTACCATGCAGTGAAAGAGGGCATACAGATGATCAATAATGCATTCAAGGAATTTCACTGTAGCTCCAGTGGATGGATGGGTGCATGTTACCTGAATATCTGGCTCTTCATCGATTGCCTCCAGAATGAGCAGACTGACTGACCTGAAGCATTCCCAGTTGCTTGCTGGGCAGGATCTGTCCTGTGGGAAGAAAAAATATATGGCCATCAGTGCCAGGATTGGTGGTATTGTAGTGGAGTATGAGACATGGTCTACTTGCAAATACTTGCATGGCATTGTGTATAAATTGTCTTTGCTGGTGTAATGTGCCCTACCATGTTACTCTGGCCACTGGTATTACATTGTGCTGTGGAGGGGTGTCTGTGATTTCTGCCTGTATTTTTTTTCCTGATCTGTGTGTGATATTGACATGTGCTGTTATGTACTGATGCTGTGCTTACTGTTACTATTTTTCCATCGTGGTTCCTGCTAACATCATTGTTATTTTCACTATCCTGACCTAGTGCCATGCTCTGACACTCCTGTGCCATTATCCTGCCCCTCACTCAAAGATAATTTGCCTGTTCAGGCCATTGCATAACACCTATAGATGGTAACAGAGTAACAATTATACATCAGTATGTCAACATGTATGGAAACATGAAAACTGTAATGACTGGACACAATCCTATTGATCCTAGTGACTGGATTACAAGCTTTAATTTTGAAAAAAAAAGATACTAGCCCTGTTGTTTTGAAAGATAGTCTTTCCTAAGTTAATTTATTTGAAAAGGACCAACTTTAGAACTAATATTTCTACCAGCTTAGTGGTTTTAAGATGAAAGCTTGGCATCCATTGCTATAGTAGCATGCTAGTCAATCAATCAGTCAAAATCTTTATTTAACCAGGTGAAACGCCATTGAGCAAAAACTCATTCACAAAGTGAACCTGGACACTTTGCCACTATACTGGATGCTAGTGCCACTATAGTTACGGTTGAGTAGTCATGCCAATGTTCAACCTCTAATTTTTGGTCAGTTATAACTAGACTGAGGGGAAATATGACAGGTGATGCAGCAGCATCTTGAGGGAACTCTCTCACTGTGTCTGAATATCAGAGTCTTTGAATTCCAATTGTACCTGATAAATTAATGTCACAGAAGAGAAAAGAAAGGGCAACATCCTCTTCAAGTGAAGAGTTCACCTCTGCTTCAGTTTGCTTTGTCAAGAAGCAATTTTTGTGGCAAAGCCTCAGCCGTCAAAGTGGAGAGTGCTCTAGATTTATTTTTATTTATTTATTTTATGTATTTCAATCTAGGATTACAATACCTTTGAGCTGAGGCTCTTTTACAAAGGTTCCATGTCAGCGTGTGCAACAGTCATCATTTTTTGTTACAAACATAACATCACTGACTTACAGACATTTAATAACCAGTACAAAGACTTGAGCTATGAGCAAGACAAGGGAGGAGGGGGGTCGATGGGGAGAAGTGAGGGTGGGAGATCGAGGGTAGGAGGTGCAGGGGTAGGGGGAGTACGGGAGGTGGGTGGGGGCAGGGGCAGGAGTGGAGATACAGGGGGGAGGTGGGCGAGGGTTGGAGACAGTGCAGCCAGGGGGCCTTGTCGAGGGAATATGCCAGGTAAGGTGTTAGGGGTGCAAAGACTGATTGTAAGTGCTGGGTGATGGGGCACGTGCAGCTGGAATGGTGGAAATGTTAAGATGGGCAAGAGAACAAAAGAATAAGACACTATAGTTTGACGCTTCCATGGAAACCTCCCCGGCTAGAATAGGTATTGAGCTGACATCAACAGAGTCTGCAGTAGTGGTGCCTGGATTTAAAAAGCAGCATATATCTCAGCCAGATTTGTGTCCATCGACTTCTCAGGTGGGAGTAAAAATACAAATACAATAAAACAGCAATTGCAACAGTAACTAATAAGGGAACTGAGAGAAGCCAAACCCTTATTCTTTTGTACTAAGGTTGCTACTAAACAAGCTTCACCTTCACAGATTTAAAGCATTTTAATGGAATCAGCTCCCAGGGCAAAGATGGAGAATAAAGTCGTCATGAAATTAGCAATCCATACTTCACTGGGTTCTCTATCCAGTCACTACACATGGGAATGTGCCTTGGAATCACTCAGTAAATCAACATGCTGAGTGGAGAAGCAAGAAAGAAAACACAGTGCTCTTAGTGCAAATATCAGGTTCAAGTTTAAGCTTATTAGTACCATAGTTTGCATAAAATGTGTTACATGCAAAAAATTAGACAAATAAGTACTGCAAGATATTAACCCTTTCTGTGCAGTGGACTGATAGATCAGTCCAGAATTCCTATATGTTCTAATACTGTCAGTAGCCTAAGGGTTAATATATAAACAATTACGATTAAAAATAAGTTAAAACCTTTATACAAAGTACATCGTTTTAGGCTATAAAAGTAAATAAATATTTATATTTATATTTACTAGATCGAACCATCCTGCTCACAGTTCCTTTTACTATGCCTTTCTCTTGATCTTCAGTACTTGCATAGCTCTTTTCAGCATAATTTCTTAAGGCAAATAATGCTACTTCCAAGTCTGTCGATAACAGTTTTTTGTGATTTTTCCCTTATGGCTTTACCATTCATAGCTTTAATAACTGGGCAAATCCATTTTTCCTTTTCCCATCTCAGGTTACAGCATCGAAAAAGAAGAGTATATGCTGTTAATCTAATGTTATCGCAAATGCATGGCCTGGGTGCATGCCCTAGGGAGTAAGCTACTAGGAATTTTTCCAAAAATTAATTAAAATATCAAATATGAGTTTACACATTATCTTCTATGTAAAACATTCTCACAAAATAATAAATATTTCTCAATTATAAAGTTAGTTTTAATTTCTTTTAATATATGATTATGTGAAGTTCCCAGGAGTCATGAATTGCTATAAAATATTTGTACCACAACATCAATTCTTCTTCATAATGCTGCTTTCATAAAGTTGTTATAATCATCCTGAGGTTCAAAGATATAATTTTTATCTAGCTCACATCTACTGAATGCCAAATTTAGTATGCCAAGCCACATATTTTCCTTTTTAATTGTTTTGCCTGTGCCCAACAGTTATAAATTACACACCTTCTGCTGGGGCAGATATTATCTTCATCCAAAATGTTGTATTTCTTTTCAGGACTCTTGGGTATATGGCCAAGGTTCCTGTCTCAGCTCAAATAGCAGCATTTGAGGTGGATCTTGATACAACCAATAGCAGCTTCATGAAGAAAATCTGTAATACCTCCAGTTCATAAAAATTACAATCGAGTCCCCAGATTTCAGCACCATATATTATTTGTGAAGTTACATTAGCCTCCTTCACCTTTTAAACATGATTTTTCCAACTCTGTCTTCTATTGAACCATACATCTAGAAATCTGACACTTCTAGTATTATTACATTGTTTACGTCCCTTGGCTTTTGTCATGTTTATTGTCCCCGGACACCATGATTATAGTTTTTTGAGATATTAAGTTCCAGATCTAATTTTTTCTGGATATCACTGGTTGTTTTTATAGCTCTCTTTAAGCCAAGTGGAGTTTGGGACAGAATCACTACATTGTCAACATACAACAGAATCATAATTGGTAGGCTATTCACAGAAGGGGCAAACCCCACCCCTAGGACCCCTGACCCAAGCAATGCCTACCAGCCCTTCCACCTGAGGGTTATTACTATGAATGAAGCAAGGCCATACCTTGTGAAGGCCCTCGGGGGCACTAACTACTGCAAAGACTCCTTTGACATGAAAATACTTAACCTGGTACTTGACAATGTGCTCTCCCCGCTGACTGATCTCCTTAACCTCTCCCTATGTCTAGGGCAGTTCCCCACTGACTGAAAGATGGCAATGATCACACTGATACTAAAGAGTGGGGACCCCACCTAACCCAACAATTACTGACCCATCTCCATCCTACCACCCCACTCAAAAGCCCTGGAGAAAATCATTGCCACCCAACTCATCGACTACCTACTAACACACAATATTCTTTGTAGTGAACAACATGGCTTCAGAACAGGGCATAGCACAACAACCACTCTCACAGTGTTCTCTAATTCGTTGCATAATTCCCTGGATAAGAAACACCTAGCAGGAGTAGTATTTATAGCCTGTCGAAAGCATTTGATACTGTCTCACACACCCTACTCATAAATACTTTCTGCCACACTGGACTGTCCCCTAGACCCATCTTGTGGTTTACAAGTTACCTTTCAGATAGGTCCCAAAGTGTTGAGATAAACAACACTCTCTCGTCCCCTTTGTCAGTCTGCTCTGGGGCCCCTCAGGGCCCCCTCCTCAGTCCCTTACTCTTCAGCATCTACCACAACACTTTACCAAAATCCTGCCCAAATAATCTCCTACTCTACATAGGCAATGCTGTTCTGTTTGCCTCTGACCCAGATCCCACTATCCTACAGTCATTCCTACAACTTGCCTTCAACCACATCGAAAACTGGTTTACAAACCACAGACTGGTAGTCTATGTAAAAAAGACTAAGTCAATGCTTTTTGCCCACTGGCAGAGCAAGGACTGTGATACCCAACTGCAAATCTTTTCCAAAGCCCTATTCCCACTTGAACAGGTTCATACCTATAAATACCTGGGCATTACATTTGATCCCAGCATCTTATTTCATCCACATATGAGTAATCTCTCCTCAGCCATAAATATTTGCAATGGATTACTCTATCATCATAGAACCTGCCTTTTGCCAGAAGCCCTTAACCTTGCTATTACCTTCTCTGTTCTCTCTTTCTAGTAGATGATGGACTAACTGTATACTCAGCCGCCAAACACACTGCCCTAAATAAAATCCGCCTAGCCATCAACAAAGCATATAGACTCCTGACCAGAGTAGACAGGCACACCCACAGTTGCACCCTGTATGCCCTAACAGATATCCTCACCCTTGTCAAAAAGGTCCGTTACCAAACAAATCTCCTCACCAAAAAAATTCATCTAGGCCGCTCCACCCCTGGAGTTTCTGCCTCCCTGCATTCCACCCATACCTCAGTACTCACCCACTTGGCAAATAAACAGATATGGACTGTTTCCAAGGTCTCAACCTCACTTGCCCAAAGGTTCTTTTCCTACAGAGCACCACTATGGTACAATGGTCTTCCACTGACCGTTATCTGTATCATCAGTCTTGGCCCATTCAAAATAGCCCTCAAAAATCACTTACTATCTGCATGCCACTGCCAGGTTTGGACTGCTGCATAGCTTCTACCAATAGCTGGATGCCAGTTCCTGACTAGGTCTACCAGGTTCGGTCACAGTAGTGAAGCTGGAATTTAGATACCAACAGGTGCATTAACTCATGTTATTGACAATGTCAGCACCCCCGGCTGCTTGAATTTTTGGCAACTCAAACTCATTAGCCAGGCCTGACTAACTACCTAACTGTATAGACTTATACTCCTCCTCTCTATGTATCTACTGTATGAATTTTCTAATTCATTGGAATAAGCATGTGTATTGCAGTAAGCAGTCTACCAGTGATCTGTTTCCTTTCCTGGCTTGGAGCCTTTTAAATGAGTCCTTGACTCAAAGGTTGTAATTCTGATTTCTCAATAAAAAAAAAAATATAAAAAATAAAAGTATCTACACTTTGCAGAAAAACAGGAAAGTTCGGTTACCTGGAAGGACACAAAGGATCCACAATGATAGGAAGCAATAAACAGGGTGTGGTCAACATTTGGTATTCCACTGATGCTTTTTCAAAGACAAAAAAAGCATCAGAGGGACACGAAATATTGACCACGCACAGTTTGTTGTGAGGGGTACACTTGCTACTATCCGTGTAATCCACTGTATGTCCATATCTTTTTTAAATAAAAGGTTTATTGCCTCCTATCATTGTGGATCCTTTGTGTTCTTCCAGTTAGCCAAACATTCTAGTTTGTCTGCAGTGTGCACAACTCGGCTCCTGTGTGAGTGTTATTGAGATGCCACCTCCACATACAATATCTACACTTTGTACAGTAATTCACTAACCAAAGTATCAATGTACACATTGAACAGTGCTGTGGCCAACAGACAACCTTATTTTACTTCATCTTTAACTGGAAAGAGGTACATTAATGCTCCATCCTTCCTATACCTTATCAATACTTTGGTATCTGAATTCAATAATTTAATTAATAATGTAAGTTTATCATTTATATTTTTGCTTTTCAATGTATTCCACAAGGTTACTCTATTTACACTATTAAAAGCTGCTTTTATGTCAAAAAAGGGCATGTATATCTTCCTTTTTTAAAATGTAACATATATGTCAATTATATGTTTTAAAATGAAAATCAAATCTAACATAGAATTTCCTTGTCTGAAGCCTGCTTCATATATTAACAAAATATTAAATCCTTCAAGGCATTGTTGCAGCCTTGTCAAAAATTACTACAGTAAAAATGTTCAAGCAAATACATAATAGTGTAATTCAATGGCAATTCTATGAATCAGTTTGTGTCCCCTTTTTGTTGCTGGGCACAGCTACCCTCAACAACGAGTTCTCAGACTAAACTTAATTTTTTGCTATTAAATTAAATAGTGGTGAGAGAACCAGCTGCTATCTACCTCATACAGTATATTTATGCTGTCATTCCTACCACCCCAGGTGCTTTATTGTTCTTCTGTGAATTTATGGCCCATAGTAAAATTGAGCCAGCTATTTGTAATATTTAAGTGTGTCTCTAACATCTGGGTCTATGTCAATGTCTTTTGTCTGTTTTGAGTTCTGGTTAACATTAAGTATCTTTTTAAAAAGTGTTGCCCAGTCACCTGGATGTATAACTGCTTCTAAATTATATAACTGATTATCCATTCAGCTCCAGAGACTTTTGTTTTCCTTTTGTTTTATAGCTTGTTATTGTGTATCCTGTAGAAATGTATTGTATGTTGCTTTTTTATCAATCAGTAGTCTGTATTTTTCAATAATGTTTGCAAATGCTATCCTATTTTCAAAAAGAGTGAATTTCTTCCTTCTGCTTCGTTGCACAAGTACTTATTTCCTCCCCTGATATCACTCTAGACCAAGCCATTTTGACTTATTTTGAAATTTACATACTTCCTCCTTACCTTGTTTATATTCGTATTTTATTTATAAAGCGCCTTTCAAAATAAAGGCGCTGTACATAATAATAAAACAAAAATCAACATTAAACAATCAAACTATAAAGGAAAAGCCAAGTTAAAAAGATAAGTTTTTAAAGCAATTTTAAAACTATCAACGGTCGGGCATTCTCTCAACCAATGAGGTAGAGAATTCCACAGTGTAGGAGCTGAATAGGCAAAAGCATGAGATCCTGATAACTTCAAATGAACCCTGGGAATCTCTAGCAATCCCTCATTGGCAGATCGGAGGGGGCAGAGGGGGCAGTAGGGAATCAGAAGATCTTTCAGGTAACTGGGTCCCTGATTGTGTAGGGCTTTAAAGGTTAGTAAACCAACCTTAAAGGTGATACACCACCGCACAGGCAGCCAGTGCAGTTCGCGAAGCACAGGCGTAATATGACTGGTTCTTAGAGTCCTGGTCAAAAGCCTGGCTGCAGCGTTCTGCACTAGCTGCAGGTGGTGGATATCAATCCCTGGGAGCCCTAGGTATAGGGAATTACAGTAGTCCAAATGGGTTGTAACAAAGGCATGAACCAAGGTCGGAAGGTCCTCCTGGGGAATCAGATGTTTCACCAGGGCAATATTCCTCAGATGATAAAAAGAGGTTTTGACAACAGCTGACACCTGAGATTTCAGGGTCAGACCGTCATCAAAAATAATGCCCAGATTTCGCACCTGTCGAGAGCTAGAGAGCGGCATCCCACCAAGTGATAAGCCTGATGGATGTGCCGCACCCAAACCCCTCCCAGGATGACCTGGGCCCACAACCAATACCTCGGTCTTATCCGGATTAAGCTTCAACCAACTCGAACTCATCCAAATTCTGATTTCATCCAGACAGTTGTTAAGTACAGAGAGTGCATCACTCTGATCGGGGAGAAAGGATAAATACAGCTGAGTATCATCTGCATAGCAGTGAAAACTCAAGCTGTATCTCCTGATGATTTCTCCTAATGGCAGCATATACACTGCAAACAACATGGGAGCTAAAATGGAACCCTGCGGTACCCCACATGGTAGGGAGAAGGTGTCAGAGGAATAAATTCCGGTGACGACTCTCTGAGACCTACCAGTGAGGTAAGAACGAAACCATTCATGGACTGTACCAGACAGTCCACAAAAAACCTGCAGCATCCAATAGCACCTCATGGTCTACAGTGTCAAATGCAGCAGAAAGATCAAGAAGGACCAGGATGGTATAAGCCTTTTGATCTCTGGCCATTAGGAGGTCATTCAATACCCGAACAAGGGCAGTCTCAGTACTATGCCTTTTCCTGAAGCCAGATTGGAGAGTATCATAGACATTATGAGAGGTGAGATATTCATCCAATTGCAGTGCAACTGCCTTTTCAATAACCTTACCAACAAATGGCAGGTCAGAAATAGGCCGGTAGTTAGCTAGACAGTCTGGGTCCAATATAGTACTTAGACAACTATTTATACTATTTTCAATTTTTACTAAAAATTGGAATACTCTAGGGGTAGATGAATTTAACCATCCTAATATTCTAATAACTGAATGCACTCTTACTTAACCTTAGCTGCTTCTGCAGATTTCAATATCTCCAGTACTGACTGTTTCATATATGGAGCCCATGTTATCCTTTTATGGTTGCATATTTGCATAAATTCATCCACTTGTTTTCTGTTCTGTAAATTTTCTATGTTTGTAACCCCATATTGGTCTAATTCTATCAAAATGGGAGGTGATCACTGTCCCAGATCTTTAATATTCTTACATCTTTTGCCCAGGTGAGTGAAACATGTCTATTGTTTTATTTATTTATTTATTGAATTGTTTCACCAGGAAAGATACACTGCACAACTTAATGCTCATCTCATGGTACGTCCTGGTGGAAGGGGTAGAGGGATGACAGTAGTAACAATGACAAATTGTACAGCAATACAGAGGTGTGATTAAATACAGTAATAAAGTGGTACAATAGATACAGTCCATACATTCAAGCATGGTCAAGGAGTATGTAACATAGTAAAAAGTACATCCATGTTTGAGGCATAATTTACAATACATGAGGAGCATAGATGACAGGTATACAATGCATAATAGATATGAATAGTTAAGAGCAGTGCTGAGTCATAGGCCTAGGTGGAGTGCAACAGTATTATGTGCGTGGTACTGTGCAGCAGTCACAGTAGCCTTCCACATAGGTGAGCATGTCTTGAGGTGAAGTGCTAGACCATGGGGGGTAGGGTAAGTGCATGAAGTAAGGGGGCAGAAGAGAAGGTGAGACAGGAGTTAGGTAAGAAGGGGTTCCGAAGCAGTTGCAGTAAGAAGTGAGATAGTTGTGTAGTGCAGAGGTAAGAGAAAACAGGGAGGAGGAGGAGGAGAAGCAGATTTGAGGAGCCAGAGAATTCCACAGTTTAGGCAGGTGATATGGGAAGGCTTTCTGTCCAGAGGATGTGGTTCTGCCAGGGACAGAAAGGGTGCAAGTGTCAGCAAGGGATCTCAGGGAATAGAGGTAGGGGGAATGGGTACAAAGAGAGGAGGAGATGTATGAGGGGAGCGAACTAAGCCAGAATTTAGAGATGAACTTGGTACCATGTAAAACTCACTGATTGTGGAGGGGAAGGAAGTTGAGGAAGCTGTACAGATCACTATGATTGGTTAGGAAGGGGGCATCAAGAGCGAAATGACAGAAGGAGTTGTACAGAGATTCCAGACTGGATAGGTGGGATTGTGGGGCAGCACCATAGACTATGTTGCAGTAGTCAAAGATTGGCAAGATCATCTTCTGTTTCAGCTCATGCCTGGTGGCAAGAGGGATGCAGCTGCGGTTTCTGTAGATTGCACCGAGCTTAAGTCTTAATTTTTTTCAGAACAGCATCTATGTGTACAGAGAAGTTGAGGTATGTATCCAGCCAAATGCCGAGATACCTGAATGAGGAGACATCTTCAAGAGCTGTCCCATCAAGGGTGTGAAAGGGGGTGAGGTTGCTTAGTCGAGCAAGCCTCTGCCTTGTTCTGAAGGACATGGAGACTGTCTTTTTGGTATTTAGAAATATTTGGTGTGAGTTGAACCAAAGTTGGACCTTGGTGAAGTCAGACAGAAGCCTGGCCGTGACATCAAGGACTGATTTACCAGAGGTAAACAGCAGTGTATCATCAGCATCCATGTGGATGCTGGATGATGAGCAAACCTGAGGGAGCTCATTTAAAAAGATGGAGAACAGGATGAGGCCTAGCACTGAACCCTGGAGGACTCCAGTGGTAATAGGTGGAGGGGTGAGATAACATCAGCTATTCTAACTGACTGCGACCTGCCTGACAGGTAGGAGCTGAACCAGCCTGTGGAAGTAGGAGAGAGTCCAGCTGCTGATAAGCTGTATAGGAGGAAGGGGTGAGAGACAGTGTCAAAGGCTTAGGCCTTATATAATAATACAAAACACTGCCCCCTCCATGGTAGGATATGCCCAATTCCCCTTCACAATCTCCAAAAAATCACCCATTCACAATTCTAAGATTTAACATTTGTAACATATCCAACAACTGAATCCCTTGTTTATTTAATTTTTTGTCTGCTGATTTCCTTATAGGTATATTAAGAGCATCATCCAAATTCCCGTTATTTCCCAAAACTTCTGTAACACTGCCCACCATTGTATTGAAATCTCTACCTAACAGTACTGTGACCCCTTGGTAGTTAGACTGAACTTTTAAAATGAACTCTTTCTAGTCATCAAGGGATTTTTCAATGGGAAATTTCCTGGAATGTGGAATAATATATACATTAGTCAGAATACGTATAGACATAGCAGATGTTGAAAGTGCTATAGATAAGAGGAAATATGTGCCATCCCTATAAATACATCTAGTACTTAAAGCAAGGCTGCTGTTTATCAATGTACATACCTTTCTGGAGGCTCTCCCATATTGTGCAGTTTTATGGACTTTTATTTCTCCTGATTGTAAACCTTCCAGTATACACTCACAAGAATCTTTCAATCATTTTTCTTGTAGCATTATTATGAATTTTTTTCATGAAATCAATGCGTCCCAGATCATTAAACTTCTCTGTTACCAGCATGATATTCCAGCACAAGATTTTTGACAACTCCTCTCTTCGATTACTTTTTAATTGATCTAGTCATTCCAGTTCTATTTCAGACTTCAGTGCATAATATCTATTGTTGTCCAATGATTTTAATTTGTAAGAGTTTCTGTACAATCTTCTTCATCAACAAATACTGAGTTTTTCTCCTCTAACTCTTCTAGGACCAAACTATTATTAATTCTTTACATTCCTGTAATCTACCTCTTATTATTTTGAAAATTTCTTGATATAAAACATTGCCATCAGGAATCAGTGAATGTTCCTTTTCCAATGGGACCATATAATTTGTTATTCTCTGCTGATTTTTTTTTTCAATTTTGGACTTGATTTAGCTTTAAATCTTGTCTTGTTGCTCCTACTGTGTATTCACTCTACATTACATTTTGAATCTTTATTTCCTCCTGATTTAAAGTATTTGAGATTATTGCTTCCACCCCAATCCCTATTTGCTCAAACTGTTTCTTGGCCTTTAAAAATGGTCATATTGTTATTTATTTTGCATTACAAAGCAAACCCAACCTTTATTTTCTTGCTTGAGATATATATATATATATATATATATATATAGATGAACTCATATCTGCCCAAGTTAACCTGGACCCTAATGTACTATTACATAAATTGAATACTGTTACTTTCAGAGTGGTGCAATTTTCGTTTCTAGTTTTGGGAATTCCCTTGAAGTAAATTGCTGGGACAATAAACCCCTTTTCTATTATTGCTTCCTTTATTTACACTGCAGCACTCACTTGATATTTTTCCAAATTATCTGCCTTTTTCTTGTATTGTATCTTTTTATATTAGATATTTATATCTACGTGCAAAAAGTATTTTTTTTTTGTAAAAAGAAATCAAAGTAAAAAAAATACTGCAAAGCTAATACAAAAGAGATCACAAAACAATACAAAGAAGCTGTCAACTTTTAATAATAAAATGTTAGCTTTGGAAATCACTAACACTAGTATTAAAAAAAAAAGTTACCTGTATAGAAAAACAGAGAATCTTCATAAGAAGTATCTTTATAAGATGCAACTTATATCTTAATAAGATACAAAAATTTGAGGATCGTGGGTGTTCCAAACATCTTAGATGTTGACTTTGAAACTAATCAGGGATCTGATCAATGATTTATTTGTAAAGGTTCTTGATTTGCCCCCGGAAGATCTCTCCTTTATTACTAAGGCATTTAGAGTCAATAAATGGAAATAAGAGAAAACTCTGGTGAGAAATAGTGATGGAAATAATGTACTTTCCGGGGAACCAAGAAGAAATCATAAAAATCCAAAATTCACAACAAGAATTAGCTCACTCTTAACTCTGACAGGGACTTACCCATCAAACGTTTCCTATTAAGGGCATCTTACATATAAAACTTGTAGATTCTATATGTACCTGGACTTTTCTTTTCAAATACAACAAAGGAGAAGAAAATTCCTCAGTTATCAACAAGAAGTCTTGGAAATGGGGTGTACCTTCTAACTCCTTGCACCTGTCATGGTGCTGATTGTATTTAAAGGCAAAACCTTCATTTTTTAAAATTTACCAGCAGCTATTATTTTTACATCACCAGTATGAACATGAATCCTTTCTGGAAGGTGAGTCTGCCTCTACATCTGATAAGGAACTTTCAGCTACAGCTCAAGTTATAGAAGATGAAATGGTCCAAATAAAAACTGGTTTAGGACACTTTGGGAAATTCTCTAAGTGTTATAGGATATGAATGGCAAATAGTTAAATGCCTTTATTCATTTATATGCCAAATGAAATATTAACTTCTGAGTGTTTTTTTCTCCAATAGTAATAGTTTGGTGAGATGCAATGTGATTCTACATGTACAGTACTTAGTAAAATGTTATACAGCTCCTAATTCCATTAGGAAGGAGTTTAACTTCTTTAAATATAAGGTTTAATTATATTATAATATATATAACAGGCTGGTTTCAGAATTAGTTAAATGTTCTCCGATTTGGATGAATTGATAGTTTATTTAATGTATGGTTATTACTATCTTGTCTCCATCAATGAAATAGACTGGAGACCATCAGCTATGTAAAGCTTTATGTTTTTTTTTTTTTACATTTTATGCTGGAAAATTTATTAAAATATAAGTGTAAAAATAATAACTAGGCAATCCTTAGAATCAGGGACCCGAATTTGGTAAGCATTATCCTTACAAGCAGGATGTTCAAACAAAACAAATTAAAAAGCATTACTTTTGTATTTTCTGAGATACAGAGGATTCAATTTACATTAGAAAAATTCAAAAACATCTCATGTATTAATAACAAATAAATGGTTAGCATCTGAAACCTGAAACTTTCAGGTGCATTAGAGTTTGTCCCACATTAGGGCCTATTAGTGATTTGGGGAAAAAAAATAATGTTTATATTTTAAAACTTGTGCAGAGAATCCTGGTCTCTAGACAGAAAAAAAAAACATCTATTTTTCTCTGCATCCTAAAAATGGAAAAGTAAACATAATGAGTTGACTTTGTTATGCTTTCTGCACTTAGAATAATCATGACAGAAAACCATAATGGTTTCTTTTCTTATAGTTGTGACAGAAAACTTCCATTGCAATCCTTTAGGGGAAAAACATTATCACTAATTTAATTTCTGATATTGTACAACAGTAGCCAAAACAGAAAAAAATGTTGTTTTTCCTATAGATGCAATGCAAAACTTCTCTGCACTGAATGGGAAAAAGGGGCCACTGGGAGTCCGTCTCCAGTGACCCTTCTCAACACCCCATCCTGGTAGCCTGCTTCTTTCCCTCTGCTGCATTGGCTAGAAACATAGAAGTTGATGACAGATAATAGGTTCAAAGGTTATATCAGAGCATAGAAGACACATGTCCATATAGCTCACCAATCTTCCAAGAATATCCCTGTATGCCTTTATCTATCAAATAGGAATCTAGCCTAGTTTTAAAAATATTCATAGTAGGGCTTGTCACTACTTCACTAGGAAGTGTATTCCATATTCCTGTAGTTCTCACATTAAACCAATTTTCCCTCCTTTTAATATTGTATTTATCTTTGTGTAATTGGTAACAGTGTGCTCTAGTATCATATATTTGTTTCGTTAGTTCCAGGCCTAGTTGGTCCCTTAATTGATCATCTTTAAGTGTCTTAAAAATCTGGTACATATCACCACGTAATCTGCGAAATTCTAGTGAATACAATCTGAGATGCTGTAATCTTTGCTCATAACTCAAACCCCTGACTTCCCTTATGCCTTTGGTAGCTCTTCTCTGCATCCTCTCTAAGGTTTTAATGTCTTTCCTATATCCTGGTGCCCAAAACTCTGCCCAGTATTCTGCTTGTGGGCGTACCAACGAGGTATAAAGAGGCAGTAGTACTGCTTTATCTCAACTTTTGATATGTTTGAATATATAAAAGGATCACAAAGCCCATCCAGTCTTCCATCCAGGCTGACCATGGAAGCCCAACCTTGTTGTTTCCATAGCACCCCCTCCACTCCGATGGTTGCCAGTAGGTGATCTGAGGGTCTGTGCTTGCCACTGTCTGGTGGGGGAAGGGGAAGTTGATGAGTATGGGGGGTTACCATTAGATAACAGGGATACTTGGACAGGACTCAAGTTTTGGGAGGGGCTGCCTCTGGACAACAGGGATACTTACACATGTGGAAGGATGTGGAAGGGTTACACTAAATGCATGATATACTTGGACATAGGGCAATGTGTGGTAGGCCGAGCCATGGCGAGGGTTCCAATGCTTTGTGAATGGTGCTATAGGTCTGAATTAGTGTACTGGGTACTGTGTTTTCTGAATGGCTCTGCAGGCCATTTATAGTACAAAGCAAATTTTAGTCCCAATGCACAGTGAGGTGTCCTGTAGGACCATTCAGAAACTGCTCAATATGCCCCAGGCATTCTGAGGAGTCCATTACTTTGTGCATAGCCTGAAGAACCATTGCCACAGCACATTAGGGTACATGCCTTTAATCCTGGATATGTTTTCTGTTAAACATTTTGTTGATCCAGGTACCATTTTACATTAAAAGTATTGACAGTTGCATGCAGTAGCTGTTATAGTTTTTTGAAAAAGTATAAAGGTAAAAGGGTTAATTAATGGTGCATATACAGAAGCCTAACCTTCACGCAAAACACAGCTATTTTTCACTGCTCCATAGAAACTGAAAATATCATGGTTGCTGTACATACAGAAACCATAGTAGAAAGTTCACGATTTTTCACCCTACAGAAAGCCTGCTGCACCTACAGGAAAAAAAAGAAACCAAGCCACAATAAACTCATCTCTGACCGCCCTTCATGTAGCTCCTCCAAGCTGTTTCTGACCCCAACCCTTATGTTGGACATTATAAAATATTTAAATAATTAAAGAAAGAAGCAGCCACTTTGCACCCCCCCCGACTTGCTAGATTCATCTTTCCTAAACTGAGTGCCAAATCCTGGTGTCCCACCCTTGAAAGTATGAATGTAGCCATTTGGAGCCCATTACATTTGTCTCTTCCCCCTTTTCTTCTGATACTAGGTACACAATCTTGATGTTGGATACACTTTTAAGTTAAAAAAAGCAAACCACAAGGATGTGACTAATGGGTGCCTACCCTGTCACATGCTTACCCCCTCACTGTATTGGCTGGCAATGGCAACCCAACCACAGCACTGCTGAAGCCCTTCTTAGATGGTGGCTAAGGTAGTGAGTAGAAGGTTTTTGCTGTTCGCAGTCTAAAGGTGAAGATTGGCAAGGATGGTGGTATACCACTAGATACCTGCTTTACTTGTACATAGGACAGTGTGTGAAGGGATACTTGACACTGGAGATACTTTTTCATGTAGCAGGGTGTGGGATTGGGCTGCCGATGGATGCAGGGTATACTTGAACATTATACAGGGTGTAGGAGGGGGTGCCATTAAATGCCAAAAATACAATATAGCACAGTACAGTATAATATAACAGAAAGCAGTACAATTCATTGCAGTGCATACAATGCAATACAGTATGATACAATAGGATATGATACAATACAGTGCAATAAAATACAATACAATGCAATGCAGTGCATATAGTTCAGTACAGTACAAAACAATACAATACAGTGCAATTAGAGGTGTGCAAAGTCGGTAAACTCCGATTCGCATAACATTTTGCAAATTCGCCTCATTTCATGAAATATTCCACCAAAGTCGTAACTTTACGGCAAAGTAATGACTTTGTGGATGTGGGAAGTCACAGTTTTGCCAGCAGAGTTAGGCACAGAGACAATGTCTCACGGCTCTGCGAAAGTGCAACTTTAACAGCAATTTAGGAGCAAAGGTGAAGTTTGCACTGCACTATGGGATTCGGAGGTCATATGTTTCTTTACAGTGTATATGGAGGCCACATGTTGCTGAACAGCCAGTAGGACTCAGAGGAGGCCATCTCTCAGTGTAGTGTTGCGGATATAGACTCAGAGACAGTAATGTCTGCTTTTTCAAAGCAAGGAAAAGCTTTAGATTAATTTCACATCTGAGGTTTTTGTATTCCAAATTGCTCCCAAATGGTTCCGCATTATATGAGCAACTGCACAATAATGACTGCCACATGAGCGTGTGCACATTGCCGAAAATCCACATCAGTGATGTGCACAATAGCGTGACAACAAATGGCGATGGATCCAGATCACACAAAAAATTCAGTGCAACACAGTGTTTAATACGGGGGCTTTGCTCACCGCACCCCCCATGTGGCGGGCTGCATCCCCGACACCCCCCCTACTAATTATAACTAACTCCAAGGAGTAGCCTGACATTGGGGTACAGAGAATATTCAGGAGGGAGCCACACATGTGGAGGGAAACACAAAAAAAAATACAAGTGCACAAACAACAGATGCAAAAAAATACAAAGCTGTTGTCCAGGTTAGAACTTTGGGTCCTGCAGCACTAAAGGCATACACTGCTTCCACCAGACCAAACTGCCAGCTTAAAACTGCCAGCCCTCACTACCTGCAATGTCTGCCGTGTCATAGATCCCTCCTACCCTCACTTTCTTTACTCTCGCTATTGTTGTCAACCTTCCCTCGCTATTCACACAATAGCTACTGTTACATAATCTCTCTAGTCACAGGCATTGACATTTAGGTGCTCAAATTGAATCGCTCAAGTGGAATTGTTGATATCACTGGCTACCCTACCAAATTGTTGTAGAAGATCTTGAGCGCCAAGATTTCTGTTCTTTTGTTCAATTAATCTGTGAATATTTATTTTAAAGTACTGGTTTCAGTTTTGGCAGTCTGAACCAGTGGTGTGTGTGGGGGAGGGGAGCAGCATTACCAAAGCAGCCCAGAAAGATCCACAGATTTTACTTTTAAGCAGTAGATATCTGTTAGATTTGTGTTTTGCCAGCCCCCTTAGGCCTCAAAGTGTTCCTAGTTTAAAAAACACATTTTATGATTGCCAACATTCTGTAAAGACTGCTGATGTAGCTGTTAGTTTGATTCTGATTCTTTTTTCTTTAAAAAAATTGAAAAACAGACTGCCAACCATACTGGTGTTACCATACATACACAGGTTTGTTTAAATTTCTTGATTAGCTCCAACAGCATCTTTTCTGGACTTGGGAACACCCCCAAAACAGTTTATTCCCTCATGATGCAGTGGGAGGAAAGGAGCCTAATGAATCATGAGTAACAGCACTGTTTGGGGGTGTTTCTAATGCTCAGGATGTATGCAGTAAGATCACATCCAGGATTGTAAATAAAACAATGTTGTTTATAAATATACATTAGAATTCTTTTCAGTTATACTAAACAAGGAGACAGACAAAACAAACAGCAGCATCAATGAATGTTAGAGAAGGTAAGTAATCATAAAATGTAGGTTTCTAACTAGAAATAATATGACGAAAAACAGTTTGACAGTGTCCCTTTAAGAAGTAGTGTCTGCTGTATGCTAGCTCTTTAAAGTAACAGGAAAAGTGATCTTAAACAATAGGTGTAAAAAAAAACTACAGAAAATAATGATGATGACCTGGTTTGGCCATATTAAAAGGAGCACTCTTTTTATTATTATAAAAGTGACAAAAAGTTCTTAAACAGACTCAAATTTGGGAATGAATGGTATCATGAAAGTCAAGAGATAAGGGCAATTTAAAATAGAACAAAAAACTATAGGTCTAAATTGTTACCACTATCATGACTGCTCTTTTCTAATTCATTTTCCTTATTAGTTTAACTGTATAATCGTTTATTCTTGTTAAGACAATTTACTGTACTGACTTCATCCTCCCTCTTGATCATCCCTTTGACCTACTGTAGTTATAGTATTGCTTTTTATTAATACTTTTATTCAATGCTGTCCTTAGCACCACCTTCTGTTTGGAATTTCTGATTTCATTTCTCTGTATTTTTTGGCAGGTCCTTGTAATTTTTCATACCTATGCTTGATCTACTATAATTCTTAGTTTGAATACATCTCTTTCCTTATTTATCAAACACTTGAGGGACTTATAGATCCACATAGGGTTTATTTTATCCCCTCTCCCTTGTTGCCCAATGGAATATATTCCAGCTATTCCCTAAACAGGATAATTTTCAATTTATCCCACTTAATGTGTGTTCAATCTATCATGTTCAACCTTGCAGTTTTGCAGTGCAGATTGTTAAAACTTCACTCTCTTGAAATTCTACATCTTGATTGGCTTTGATTGTGTAGTATCGCAATTACTTTTGGAAAATGAGACAGTGTAGTTGTTACCGCCCAAACTTGGCAGCATCTTTATGTCTTTGAGCCAGTGCCCCTGGTTGGTGAGAACCAGATTCAAACATGTGGCTCCTCCAGTCAATCCTCTTTGATTTTTTTAAACAAAGCAATCCTTGATTAAGTAAAGAAAATATTTCCCTGTTTTTATTCTGTGCTATACATTTAGACCAGTCTATAACTGGATTGTTAGAGTAATGTAACAACAATGTTGGACTTCTCCATTACATTTTTGTAAAATGTTATTACATAGGATAGCCTTATCTTGTTCTTGAATACTAGGGGTGGGATATTCAGAAATGCGCCAGCCTGCAAGGACAGTGCAGTGCAAATCCGATGCACCATGGTGCAATGAGTGCGATATTCAAAGGTTGCACATGGCAACATGCACCAGTGCAACACGACTGAATGTCACAAGAATGCTCCAGAGTGCAGTGAGAGGTGCGCCAGGGAGCAACCCAATATGCACAATAGAGCAACCAGGGATGCACAAGGGGCTGCGGAAGATGTGCCAAGGCACAAAAGGACCAGCCACAGGCACAGCAGGGAGCAAGGCACCAGGGAAGGGGGGTGGCTGCTGGGGAGGTGGTGGAGCCAGGCTGGGAGGCACAGCTGGCCCACAAAAGAACACTGCCCATGGAGCACGGGCATGTAGCCAACCCCCTACCACTAGCACCAGAGCAGTGGACTTATGAAACAGGTGGCACCAACGTCCAAGGGTGGGGTACCACCAGCCACCCCCTACTGGATGGCATGCCCTCACCCACCCGATCCACAGCCAGCCACACCCTGTCACATGGCACCCAACACACACACCACACAGCCAGAACAGCCAGCCTATGGCCACTGCAAGGCACAGCCACTGACCGATGGGCAAACACCACCATGCATGGCCCACAGAACAACACAGGTGCACCACACAGCCACCCACCACAAGACTGCAGCATGGCTCCACTCACCACCTGCAAAGCAGACACAGACACAGATGGATAAGCAAAGCAAGCTGTATAAAAGAACTATGTACAATAAAAAACAGGGAACAAGGCAGGTGAACTATATACAAAGCAGGGATAGGGTAGGTGAGGGAGGGAGGGAGGGATGGGGACAGGGGACAGGGCTATACAATGGGATATGGGAAGGCAGGGGAAGGGAGATCAGGGTCAGAAAAGGTATAATTGGTCCCTATGGGTGGCAACGTCCCACCACCACCTGGTGTAGTCCTTTGCGTTGTCCCCACAGCAGGATCCATCTCATCTGCCTCATTATCGCCAGTGTGGCAGTGGCGATAGATATGATGCACCGCAGGAAGCGGCTGTGGAGTGGCTGGCAACCTCCCCATTGGATACCTATGGCAAAGGAAGGAACAGGAGATCTGTGCATGTCCAGGGTACCATAACCCTCCCACTGTGCGCAGCAGACACTGGGGACACACACCTCTGGGGTGGCACCCTGGTCACCCGCAGTGGGTGGGCCTATGACTGCCACCAACCCAGCATGCCATGGCTGTGCAAAGTGCTGGACACTGTTGCCCAAGGGCCATATGCCAGCACAGTGGCAGGCAGGTGTCATGGTGCAGTAGCTGAATTGCAGTGGCACTGGTGGCAGCCAGACACACCCAAAGCCCACCAACAGATGCCACAAATGTGCAATGACCACCCTATGGCACCATGCACACTGTGTGCTGAACAAAGCTGTCATGACTCAGTGCACAGGGGGCCAAGGCCATACTCCCACCCCCGCCGGCCACCCTGCACAACATTGTTGGAATGCACAGTGCCTACCTGCCCGCTGTGGTGCTGTTTGCACCAGTTCTGCTGCTCCTCCCCTTGGTCCTGCACCATTTGCAGAAGGGCCCACAGTGGCCTGCCATGGCCCACCAGGCACCCCCGACACCTTGGCTCGTCTCTGGTCTTCTCTGCCTAGGATGGGAATATGAACAAGCACACATCAGAACACAGCCACACCATGAGCCCACTGCCCTCACCTCCCAAGCACAGAGTGTACCCCGGAATGGCAAGGCCACAGGGCAGGGGTGCAGCACACCGAGTAACTGCCAATGCTAAGCCACAGGGCACACAGCAACAGCCCCCCTGGCATGGCATGCAGCCCTGCCTGCCCCATGGAACACTAGATGTGCACAAACACAATCAGAGCACACTTACCTGGCCATGGTATGGCCCCCCCTCCGGATGCATGCCTGCAGTGACCTGAGCCTCTCCAGGTCCCTCCTTAACATGTCCCCATACTGGTGGTGACACTGTTCCCTTGTGCATTGTACATAAGTGGCCTGGACAAGCCTGTCTGCAACCTCTTGCCACACCTCAATCCTGGGCCTGTCGAGGGCTGCTTGCCAAACAGGTTGGCAGCATGGGGCCCCACCTGGGCCACCAGTTCACAAGCTAGACCTGGATCCAGTCTTGGGAATGGGGCAGTGCAAGCTTCAGCATGCTTCCTCAGCAATGAAGCAGTGCAAAATGGTGTCCAGTAGTGCACATGCACAATGTGCTTGGGATGCGCACCTCGCACAGAGATGCACTGCCTGTGGCAATTGCACATTTCCAGGGATGCACTGCATGGGTGTGGCCACACTGGCACCTGGGGAAGAGGTCCCTGGGGGGCATAGGGCAGGGTAGAGTCAGGGGTCAGCATGCGCAATGTGTGCGTGAGCACTATTGGGGCCATGACGCATGTTGATCAATAGGACCCTGAGGGCACTATGCCCCATACGCCCTATAGCACCCAAGCTCCATAAGCCCTATAGCGTCTGAGCACCATAGGTCAATACAGCCTGAGTGCCATAGGCCCAATGGCACTTGAGCGCCATAGGGCCCATGGTGCATAGGGCACATTGGCTGCCAATAGCACTCCTAGTGCACACTGCACAATAGGCAATTGTACATGCCATGGTGCATGCATGTTGATAGGTACACTGCGCATGTCATAGCATTGCACCATGACTTGTGCTGAAGCAAGTCCATTGTGCAAGTCGCAACAATGCAATATTCAGCTGGCATATGCAGATTAGCTCATCAGTCTATCTGTGGTGCAATGGGGCAATTAACATGTCATTACTGTTCCGCATCAGCTCATTTGCATGTGATGTGCTATAAAGGTGCCGCACGACAGCACAGGCCATGGACCGGTATTGCAACCATCCGTGGTAAGTTGTGCCTGCTAGGGGATGGACAACACAATGGGATGGATGGCTGGTGTGGGCCACTGCAGCCACTAACCACATGTCCCTGCCCAAAAGTAGCAGCATGTCCGAACATGAGGAAGATGAGGAGTGTGGGCCTGCCCACAAGTGCAGGCCCAACTTTACAAAGATGGAGGTGGATGCCCTGTTCAAGGCATACCTTGACTGGAAGCTTTTGCTGAGTGGCACCACTGACACACCCCAGACCAGGGCCGCAGCCTAGGAGGAGTTGACAGAGGCTGTGGACCAGCAGGGCAGCCACCAGCGTTCTGCACAGGAGTGCAAGATGAAAGTGGGCACTGACAAGTGTCGAATCAAGGAGAAGGTGGTGGCCATATGGGATGCCAGGTCGGCCACAGGTGGAGGCCAGGTCAACATTCCACAGCTCACAACACAGGAGGAGCTGGTGGTGGCCACCATGCAGTGCAGTGCTGTCGAGGGTGTGCTGGGTGAAGGCTTCCAGACTGGAGGAAGCCCATTACTGCATGGTAGGTACAGTGGCTTCGGAGGTGGGGGGTCCATTGCATCGGTGGCATTAATGCATCTGTGTTCCCTTTCAGCACCAGAACACCAGCATGCAGTGGTAGGGGTGTCTGCATCTGCCATGGGGGCATGCCCAGCCCTGAAAGACCAGCCATCCACCTCCACTGGCATCTGGGGGCCTGAACAGCTGCAGCACAGAACCACTGTCCAGCCGGATGACCTGGGCATGGTGGCAGACGAGGCCCTGGCTGTGTTCCAGTGGGATGCCAGTCATGGTGTGCTGTGTGCGGAGACACAGAGTGTTGCGAAGTCTGACACCTATGATGATGTGACCATTGTCCTGGACAGCAGGGGACTTGTCATGGGGGAGACACCCATACCATCCACCATCTCTGGCAGCGCAGCCAGTGGCCTGTTGGTGGTGGGACAGCTGCCAGCCACTGCCCCATGTACCACTGTGTGCGCAGGTGGCACAGCGCTGGGGGGTGGTGGGGATTCAGCCATACAGGCTCTGGCCAGCACACAGGGGGCCAGAGGGGTGGCAGCGGCAGATGGCTGGGGACATTGGGAGGCCAAGTGCAGCATCCGCTGCTGATGCACCTGTCATTGAGCAACGCCATGGGGACCCCACTGTGCAGCGCCCACCTGAGCAGGGGGCAGTGCAACGTGGTTGTACACCACTGGTGGGTCGGTACCATGCCCATGCGCCCCTGGGCGCTGACATCTTGCCTGAGCACACCCGATTGCTGCGGGCCTCTGTGGACCAACAGGTGCTGCTCATGGCTGGGGTGCATGCACTCCACGCAGAGGGACATCAGGCAGTCGAGCTGCATGACAGGGGCAATGAGCAGGTCCAAGAGGCCATACAACGCCTGCAGGAGGACACGACCAGGGCCCTGGACCTCTTAGCCACTGTGATCACGCAGTTCCACCCATGGAGGATGGTTGCAGACCCCCCCATGGCTGTCGCACTGCCTGGGTCTGCTGGGCAGCCATGGCACTGCCATCTTCATGCCTGTGGTTGCCGTGTGACCCGATGTACCCACCACCATGTCCACTGCCACCGCCCTGTGTGCACATAGGTGTTGTGTGTGTGTGTGCCTGGCATGGACGTGGCATCCGTGGGTTGTGCCACACACTGGCTGTGTGCACACCTGCCCAGCCACTGGCCCATATAGCATGTGCGTGATGATGCCACCATAGCACTGGTTGCACAAGTGCACCAGTGCCCTGCATCTGATCCATGCCAGGTGCTAGCACCAGGCATGTGCCTGCGGGTGCCAGTGTGTGTGTGTTTGTGTGTGGTGTGCTGTGCTGTTCTTCATGTTATTGCGTGTGGACATGTGGCATGGCCCCATGCCCGCCCCTGCCCCCCACCTGTCTGTGTCTGTCCTGTGCATGGGTGTCTGTCCACCTAGCTGTGTGCACCGTAGTGCTCCTCTCTGCTATAGTGTCTCAATGCTGGCATGCCATCCTCATCAGCCAGAAATCCCTCTACCTGGGGCACTTCCCACCACCACACGGGCCATCGGCTGCATCGTCCCCACTGCTGTTCCCCTCTTTGACCTTGACAGCTATCCCACAGTTAGTGGCCATGTTGTTCAGCATGCAGCAGGCCAGGAATAGGCCGCAGGCCTTTGAGGGGCTATACCTTAGAGCACCACCAGACCTGTGCAGGCAATGGAAATGTGCCTTCAGCAGACTGAAGACATGCTCAAGGATGTTCCGTGTGCTGGCATATGCCTCATTGTACTGATCCTCTGCTGGGGACGATGGGCATTGGTAGGGGGTGAGCAGCCAGGGCCAAAGTGGGTAGCCTGTGTCACCTGTGTGGATGGAGATATGGTTAGCTTGGTGTCCTCTGTCTCTGTGCCCCTTGTACTTCCCAGCCTCACTCTGCATCACCCCTACCCTGGCTGCCCCCCTCCCATGACCTGGTGTACCCATCTGTCTGTGGTCTCAGCATACTTACCCACTAGGTGACCAGTGGGGATGTACCCACTCTCAAACCTGTGACACGGTGCTGAGCTGTGCCAAATGAAGACATCATGTGCTCCCCCAGGGTGTGTGGCACAGACATTGGTTATGCACCCCCTGGCATCGCTCACTATCTGGCAGTTGATACTGGGGTAGCCCTTTCTGTTGATGTAGACTACCCACTCTGAGCCAGGTGGCATGCAGATGCCCACATGGGTGAAGTCAATGGCCCCTAGCGTGCCAGGCATACATGCTACCCTGTGGTACTCCTGCATGGGTGCTGTACGCTCTGCGTGTGTGCTGTGGAAGTGGATGTATTCTGCAGCATGTGGCAGCAGGGCACTGAGGAATTGTATGAGGAGCCATGACACAGCCAACTGGGTTATGCCTCTGGTGTCCTCTGTTGGTCTCTGGAAGGTGCCCATGGTGAGCAGGCACATGACAACTGTTACCTTTGTCTCCACTGTTAGGGCGTGGCTCCTTCTAGTGGGTTCCTGCATTTCCTCACTGCACAGCTTACAGAGCTGTCTCAGAATTGTCTGGTTCAGTTGGTACCAGCCCACGATCTCTGTGTCAGCGTAGGTCTCATAGCTGATGCGGGATCTGTACCACCTGTTCCAGGCATACCATCGATGGGCCCTTCCACGGCCATGTCACTCTGCTTCCTGCCTCCCCACAACCCTCATTATGGAATGTCACACTGGCCATGGCCCCTGTTGTCCTGTCACCCCGGGGCGTCCGGCTCCATTGGCTCACCCACCTGTGTGTAGCTATGCATGTCACTCAGCAGGTCTCCCTCCTGTGCACCCTGCCCCCAGCTGGCTGGCTGTTGCCTGCGAGCTCTATCTCCCACCCCTGTGGGTGCCTGTGTCACTCCTCTTGGGCCTGGTGGCTCTGTGTTGCACCTACACTGTCTCACACCTGCCGTCACCTCCCTGTCAGTCACGCTCTCTCTCACACTGTCTCTCCCTCTCTGTCCCTGTCTCTGTCTCTTTCTATCTCTCCCTGTCTCCTTCTTCATAGGCAGATGACCTGTCTGTTTTCCTCTGTCCTGCTCCCCTCTGGTGCAAGTGCCCTCCTCCTACTTGCTCCCTGTTTTGATAGGCTCAAGTCTGCTCCATGGAACTGGGGGTTGCTTCTCGCTTGCACCATTGGTCAGTGGTTGAATATTGCACTGTGCCACATATTCATGGCTACGCCCCCTGCCATTGCGCATAAATACATTACCATTGTGCACTGGCACACTGCTACTTGTGCTGTGCAGTTGCTGCCACTGAATATCGCTCTCTGGTGTCTTTCCACAGTTGTACATGTGCAACTCAGTTGTGCCATGTGCAATCCCTTTGAATAACCCAGCCTTGGCGTTCTATAAGCTGCCCCTATTAGTAGCTTTCCTAAAGTATTGCCTACCCTAACACAGACCTCCCCAAATATATTTCCCAATCTTTCTACAGTGTAAGCTAGAAAACTGTTCCTCATATATATGACAACCTCTGCTCCTCTTTTTCCTTTGCCATTATTATGAAAAGATTATAGCCCTTTATATATGAGTACAGTACCAGTCACATTAAACTGTTCCATCAACTCACTGGTGTAGCATTTTTTTTTTGTGATGCTACTGCAATGACAACTTGAACTGTTGAAGCGTTCAACTATTTTCCAACCATCCAACACTGCCTTTTCAACTCACTTGTAACTGTTCAGTGAGTTGGCAGTAGCTGCATTTTCATGGTATTGTTTATAAATATCACAGCATTCCTTAAGAGCATTGTTTATAAATATTACAGGATTCCTTAAAAGTTGTTTAGTCTGCCTTCTGAAATGAAACTCATAAGCACTCAGATGAAAATAAAGCTCATAGTACGTAACAGCAAGATGCAAACCAATACTAACCTTTTACTAATTCATTGAATTAAACACTGCACATATTAGGAAACACATTGAACAATGCTACACCAATGAGTTGAGGGAACAGTTTAATGTGACTTGTATATATATATATATATATATATATATATATATATATATATATATATATATATATATATATATACACATGGCAAAAAACTGTGTTTAATGTACCATTTAGGGTTAAAGCAAAAAAAAGTCAGGAAATTAAACATTAGGGTTGAGCCCCTAACCCCCCTACAAACCCCACACCCACATCCTCCACAGACTGACAGATGCCGGTGTGTGCCATTGGGGTCCTGTGGCCCAACTCTCTCCCCATTCCATGTGTAAGCAGGTTGACATGCTACAGTAAGGGAGACTGGGATGAGATTTAGGCCTCATGACCCCAATGGCACACCCCGGTGTCTGTTAGTCTGTGGAGGATGGTGGTGCGAGGTATGTGAGGGGGGGATAGGGACTAGACTCTAATTTTTCATTTCATGACTTTTTTCACTGTAACCCTAAATAATGCATTAAATGCATTTTTTTGCCATGAGTTTCCATACTTTTTGAAAAAGTGTAATATAACATGTAATAAACATATAGTGGTGAGAAAGCGGGGCCCTTTCGGCCCTGTGCTCCTACTAAGTTCCCCATTTCTGTATAACAATATGCATATGTTGGAGTGCAGGTCTTCTGGGCCCATGCTCCCAGTTACGCATAGCTACAGAGCCATACAGCAGCCCTATAGGGCAAGAAACCCTTGTAACACTAATTTGCTGATATCTCAGGAACCGTAACAGGTAGAAAAAAAATGTAAGCATCATTGTAACTGTGACAGTGAGTAGATCACAAGACAATCACCAACTGAACCCATGTCTTGCATCATTTCCAAGATATGGGCACCATATAGCACTGGACAGGCACTTTGTGAACTCTTGTGACAGTAATTTCACAATATCTCATGAACCATGCAACATACAAGAAAAATTCCACTGCAGACTTACTCTACGATTTCAAATCCTTTTCCAGCAGCATAGATCACATAAGGGGGATCTAAGCTGACAATAGCTAAAAGTCTGTATCTTGTTTTTGTTTCCGAGATAACGGTGCCGAAAGTCATGACACAGACCACAATGTAATACTATGGGAAAAAATTTAAATATGACATTAAATATCTCTGCAACCAATTAATTCCCCAACACCTAAACAGCATAATTCACATCTATAGGACATCCCTTCAACACCCTGCAAATTTCAACTAAAAACACCAAACCTTTATTGAGATATGGTCATCCCAATTTGGGCCATCTGGTCTTCCCCATGGACACTGCAAATTATGCATATAGATTTTCCCATAGGATATAATGGGAACTTCAAATTGTAATAACTTTTGAACAGATTAATATTTTTTCACCAAACAAATGCTGGCATGTTCCTTGGCCCAATAGACCACACGGTGTCTGCACAGTGCCATGGACAAAAATGTGCAAAAGTGGCAAAAAGTACATTTTTCGGAGCTTCTTGGTGCAAAAACTATAAGTCCGACAGAATCACAACTTGGTAAATTAAGAGACTACCATACCAGACTGTGCATTCTGAATTTCATGCAAATCTGTTTAATGGTTGCAAAGTTATTAATGCGCAAACTTTGAGGTTTAACATTAAACTGCCTACTCAACCCTAAATATAGGGGCACAACCGCGCCCCTATAATAACTACTAAAAAACATGTATTGGTGGGAGAGGGACCCATGTTCTCACCAACTTGCCTATTTCTGCATAACAATGTGAATCTGTAGGAGTGCAGGCACTACGCACAGCTACAGAGCCATACACTGGCCATATAGGCCACCGGATGCTTGTAACAGTAATTTGTCCATATCTTGGGAACCCTAACAGCTAGAAAAAAAAGTCAGGCGTCATTGTAACCATGACAGTGGGTAGATCATGTAACAATCAATGACTGAACCCATATACAACATCATTTCCAAGATATGGGCTCCGAAATTGATTGGACAAGCACTCTTCAAATCCTTGTGACAGTATTTTCACAATATCGCATGAACCCTGCAACATACAAAAAAAATTCCACTGCAGATTTATGCTATCATTTCAAATCTTTTTCCACTGGCATAGATCACATTAAGGTGCTCTAGGCTACCAGTAGCAAAAAGTCTGTATCTTATTTTGTTTCCAAGATAAATACAACACTGAATATTTCTGCAACCAATTAATTCCCCAACACTTACACAGCATAATACACATCTCTAGGACATCCCCTCAACACCCTGCAAATTTCAAGTAAAAAGACCAAACTGTTATTGAGATATGGTCATCCCGATTTGGGCCATTTGGTCTTCCCTAGAGTCATCTTGTCTTCCCCATGGACATCACAAAATACGCATAAAAATGTTCCCATAGGATATAATGGGAACTTCAAATTGCAATAACTTTTGAACGGATTCATATTTTTTTACCAAATACTGGCATGTTCCTTGGCCCAAGCTCTTTCTACATCCCACATTTCAGACTAATAGACCACATGGTGTCTGTGCAGCACCACAGACACAAAATGTGCAAAAGTGGTGAAAAGTGCATTTTTTGGGTACTTTGCTGCACAAAGACCACATGTTCAACCAAAATGCACCTTCGTAAATCAGAGACTGATCATATTGTACTGTGCACTCCACATTTTTTGCAAATCTGTTGAACAGTTGCAAAGTTATTAATGCACAAATGTTGCGGTTTTACATTAAATTGCCTACTCAATCCTAAATATAGGGGCATGACTGCGCCCCTATAATATATATATATATATATATATATATATATATATATTTGTGCAAATTTGTCTCTGAAGACCACCATGTTTCATTTATTGCCACTACATCATAACTGTATAGACCCATATTTGCCTCTAGTTCATCATTTTTCATGTTGAGGTTTATAACGTTCTGAATAGTTTTGTTGTTATTTATGCTAAACCTTCAATTGCAATGAAACCTATCTCTACCATAAAGGTCTTTGTGACTTTGATGGAATCTCAATTTCTTAAAAACATACAATGGTGCCAGCAAAGATGCAACACAGTATCTTGTAATAAATGACACGTCATAAAACACTACATGACAAAAGGGCTTAATTGCTATCGAATTGCACTGTTCCTACAGCATACTGCAGCACTCTGCAGCTATACTGCAATAAAACTGCAAGGTACTGTGTTGTATCCTTGCTGGAACCAATGTATTGTATGGCAGTTTCCTCAGTCTTTGCTAATTAGCCAAGAATTTAGCAAATTAACCTCACACTGCATCCGCTCACCAGCTATTGGTTCTAGCAAGACTTCATTGATAGGTACTGTGCCTTTCTGTTACTCAATTATACACAAGATGTCACTGAATTTGAGCCAGCCCATCAGAGCTGAGTGTTGAGACACTGGACGCCTTACCTCATGTCACACCAGCAGCCCTGGTTCGGAAATGATCAAGGGTTATCGAAGAGCTGGCGGGGGGATGGAGGGAGCAGGACTGAGCAGCTGAAAGGTAGTTTTCCTCTCCCTTGGGAAGAGCATTTTCACCCACAGTAGTTGCACTGTCCCAGGTGGAGGTCCGAGGGCAGTGCAGGTGGGCAGGTGGCAAGCAGCAGGAGGGCGTCTCAGTACTGCATGGTGCATGTGGCTCCACATGCACATCCCTGGCCAAGACAGAGGATGGGAGAAAACATGGGACAAAAATCATGGTATAAAAAGATAATAGAAAAAAAAAAGATGTCACTGAATTGTTTCTTAACCCTTGCTGTGCTGCGGACTGATACTATATATCAGACCAGAATTCCTATACATTCCAATTCTGCCAGCAGCTTAAGGGTTAGTTCTTTCATGATTTATACATCCAATATTGTTAATTCTCACAAGGTGTGCTGTCAGTGTTTTTTCCCCATACTGACTTTAAATTCTGTTCATGTTAACACATATTTCTCTTAGCCTGCCCCTGGAGACAATTTAGAACTGTGTTTTCGTTGTCTCATGCACAGATTCTGCTGTCCACATCTCTCAGAAATGACTCCTCAATAACCATCACCTCTATCTCTTTTTTCTGTGATACTATCTGATTTTCAACAGTTTCTTTTTGCTGATTTATTTGTCCCTGAGTACCCAACTCCTCAGGAAGATGCTGATTATTCTCAAGTATCTCGAATCTGTTGGTGAGTAATAATGGCTCATCCTTCCTCTCTGCCACCACTTCCTGCCACTAGTTCCTCTTTTAGTTACATTGTTCTTCCCAGAGTCCTCATGTTCCTCTTTCCAATTCTGTTATATTCTTTACCTTAATACTATTGTATGCAGTTCCCTCTGCACATTTATCTCTGAGTGCTGTATACGTAACTCTAAATACTGCCAATTCCTTCTTAATTTCTATTAGATGGATACAATTTACTCAACCAAAATCCCCTTCTAATGTTCATACATAAATTTGAAATGTTTTGTGCAGCTGGAGTTTCCATAGTTTTAGGTCCTCTTACAAAAGAAGAAATTACTGTGATAGTCAAACTTTTAGTTCAGTGTTGTGAATTTTGAAGAAGAGCATGTTATCTCTGGTCAGGAATGACATGTTCAGTGTTGGTTTATGGAGTGTCATCTGTTTGTTTATGTTTATTTGAAGTATCGTATTTACAACCTTTGAGCTATAAGCTCATTTACAAAGGTACCTTGTCACATGGAGGACAGTAAAAAACAGAAAGGGTACAAATTACAAAGGAATAGCCATCATGTACAGGTTACAGACATTGTTTACAAACATTATATACAGTTTTGGATACAGATATTTACATGAGCACAGCAAAAAACATTGTTACCATGAGACAGCATCTGTTACAGTATAATCCATCATATTCATGGACCAGAGGTGGATTAGACATTGTTGCAAGAGGTTGCAGTCCATAATGGACTTTGTCAGAGTTTCGGGACCTAGTGGGCATGAGAGCACAGGCTAGTTGCAGTTACAGGAGTGGACATTGAGGAGGTAGTTGTGGAGACTGACTTTGAAAGGGGCAATCTTGGGTGTTCTAGTGATGGTGGCTGGGAGTGCATTAAACCAGAGAGGGGCCCAGTAGTGGAAGGATCTCTGGGCAAGGGAGGCTTGGATCTTGGAGAGGTGCTGGAGAACAACACAGTATCTATATTCAGGAGCAGTGTGGCACCTGCAGTGTCAGAAGCAGTGTGGCACCTGCAGGCATGAGCGGAGCTGAGAAGGTTAAAGATGGTTGTAGTAGCATGAAGGGCCTGGAGTCTGAGGATGGGGCTGAAGCATCAAGGGACATGGCTGTTTTGTGAAAGAAGATAGGAAAATGGTAAAAAAAAAAAAAAAAAATATTAATGGAATTCCTTCAGACATTATTTACTTGGATTTCTCCAAGGGTTTCGATAAGGTGTCACATAATATATTAATAACTAAATTGTTAGACTTGGGAATTGATTATTGTCTGATTAAGTGGATACACTGCTGACTTACTGACAATTACCAATGTGTCCATATTAATAATACCTTGTCTAATCATGGAGAAGTCAGCAGTGGTGTCCCCAGGGATCAGTGTTGAGCCCAATATTATTTAATCTTTTTATATCTGACATGGGCAGTGACCTAAAAAACAATATAATAAAGTTTGCAGATCATGCAAAGTTAGAAGCTCAGGTTAACAGCCTCTTCCAGCACTTTTCCTTAGTGGAAGACTTACGGAAACTTGAATTTCGGGCAATGAGAAAAGGAATTACTTCCAACACAAATACATCTGTGACCATGTATTTAGGACACAGGAACCCAAACTACTCTTATATACTAAATCAAACAATTTTAAGAAATTGTAATCTAGAAAGAGATCATGGTGTCCTTGTGGACAACAAATGTAACCTGTCTACTCACTGCATGGCTGCTTCTAAAACATCAATGGGATTGATTTCTAGGATTAGGAGCTCCTTCACTACAAGAAAAAAGCAATGTATTATCATCCTATATAGGAGTTATGTTTGTCCCTACTTGGACTACATATCACAATTTTGGTCTCCTCATTTTATTAAAGACACTAATAGGGTGCAGAGAGTCCAAAGGTCCAATACTAAAATTATTCCAGATTAAAACATATGGCATACTTTGATAGATTAACCTCAATTGGACTACACCCTCTCTATATCAGATGTCAAATGTGCAATATTTTCCTTCTGCATAAGATCCTACAGAGCCATGATCTGACTAATAGCTGTGGACTTTCTTATAGTACTATTAGGAATATTACTAGATCTCATAACAGAAAGTTAGTAGTACCACGGTTAACACCAACAAAAGAGTTAATTTCTACTCAGTAAGAATAGTTTGAGTCTGGAATAAATTGCCATAATTTATTGTTGATATAAAAGATTTTAATACCTTTAAAAAAAGCCCTAAATGATCATTACTACAATAAGCACACATGGGTGTAATTTTGACCCACTACTGTGGGGAACATTGTCGATGAGCCTAGAGCCTTCTTATGTCCACGTAAACCTAGAAAACCTAGTAAATATTAATATTAGCCTTTTGCATCTCACGTAAACAGGCCCTGCTTTCATGAGTCATGAACTTCCTTTTCTGAGTCTTAGCAGTCACAATAGTGAGGAAAAGAACACAGAAATGTGTGCTGCAGATAAAAGAAAATCTGTTGGAAATTAAGCCTGCAACTAGTGTTGTCAATATTGTAGTGTGTAAGGTTGATTTTTTATACCAAAACTATTTTTTTTTTAAATAACAATGATCCACATAATCCTCTTCCCAGAATGCAGTTGGAAAGTCACAGCTCAATGTGCCTTTCAAAGCCAAAATTTTAAAATAACTTTGAAATGGGTAGAGAGAATACACTGGCTCCTGACTGGCCAAGAGTACTTTCAGTCAGACCATTATCCCAGCACAACAGTCTGGCTGAAACTAACTCAAGAAAAATAAGTTTAAAAAATGCATCCAAGATATGAAACAGGACCAATTATAATCACAATAAGGCATTTCAGAGGGTGCATTATGGTAGGCTAATGGCCATTCTTAGGTGGTGGAAGCTCACAGCTTCTTCTCATGCTTCTTCAACCCCAAGGTGTCATCCCATCGTAACACAACCCTTGCATGTCTTATTGTTTAGATAACAAATAAAGCATTTTATTTATTTTTTTTAACTCTGCTTGTCATCCTAAAAACATTTAACTTGGTGTTATCCATTTAAATTTTTTTTATATTAAGGAAACTGTCAGATTCTTTCATTTCTTTGTAATTTCTGTTCTTGTTCATCAATTAGTGAACACTTCTTCCTAATGCTTTCTCTATAACTGTTATCTAGTTTTAATGGAACAGTAATCCAGTCTAGCACTCCTCATTACACTTTTTATTTGCTGTTCCCAGTTACTGAATTCAGATTGTTCCATATATCTGGTCATTCCTTTCAGAGCTAAATATGAGAAATAATCATCTAGAATATCCATAATTCTTTTTCTGTAATTACGCTATATCAAATATGAGAGTTATATCTTAACTCCACTTTTATTTATGTTTCTGGTATAGTGAAATGAAGTTAAAGTACAGTTCTTATGAGCTAGTTCCTGATGATTTCACCTTTTTCATTTAAGTACTGCATATTATTAAAAATAATGCTTGGCATGTTGTTTTCAGTTGGAGGGCTGTTTGGGTGTGAAACCCAAGAGTCAGCATGCCATCAAGCTTTTGTCAAAAATTTGATGGTTGAATATTTCTCAGCAGTGGTGAAGGGTTTCTCTTTCAGAAAAAATGCTCAGCCTTGTTGCCAGTGGGAGGACAAGAATTTAAGAAATAAGAATACCTACCCAAACTACCCAATATAAATGATTTCCCTAACTAACATTAATAATAGTGATAAATTGTATAAAAGTAGGTTCAAAGTTTTAGTTTACACAGCATTTTTGTATGTTTCTTTCATTCGGTACCTCCGTGGTCTCTATACAGAAAAAAAGCATAATGAACACACTAAACTGAAGGTAGAGCCTATTCAGATGATGAGTATACAAGCATCTTGTTCTGCTGACCAGTTCAGGATCTCTCTAATGACAGAGGGAAGAACTTTCTGCAAATTGGATGCAAAGTGCTCCAAATGACTGGAGCCAACAGAGTGAAGTTTTTGCACAGTTTCTAATAATATTCCAAAGTGAACCTGAAAAAAAGCAATGAGTGGAAAGGGTATAGAAAATCAACAGGTCAGTACAATCCAGTCTACCTGGAGTGTGTATGGCTTACAGGTCTCTGAAATAATTATAAAATCAGTACACTACCACAAGTGAATCACTACATAAATTGAAAATGGGAGAGAGTAATACAAGTAGAAATTCCAAAACAAGTCATTCTAGCTGCTGCCTTTTTTTTTTAACCATCCACAGTATATCATCCAAATAAATATTTTCAGGAGATTAGTGAGAAACAAATTTCAGTAAATCAGACTAGAATGATGAAGGCATGAACACGGGTAATCAGTTTGGTATAGGAAACAAATGCCTCACCAATGATGAGTCTCTGAGCATGAAAACAAGTACTGAACAAACTTCAAGTGCACACCAAACAACAATTGCACATCCTTAAAGAAGCAGTGCAATGAAAAATGTTTTTCCCAAAAAAACTAGTTTCAGGCTACAATTAATAAAAATACTAGCATTCTTGTCAAATGTACTTGTCTAGGTACCTCCCATGCGGTACACCATGAGTCTTTTATTTTCTCAATCCTAACCCTTGCTAGGTCTATAATGCTAGTTCTGTGCAAAATGTGGCAGTCATCTTTTTTTCTTGAGAAAAAAATAAATTAATTTATAAAATACTCATATTATGATGGAAATAGAAAACTGTACAATCATATAACACTGGAAGGAACCTGGAATCTTGTATAGTGAAACAATGGTAGGGTCAAATTGTTTTGCCCAATTTTGGTGCACTGCTGCTTTAACTACAGTGCATAGTCCAGGATACAAAGCAACAAAGAAAACAATGGTAATGGTAACACCCACTGGAATGAATCAAACTATAGCTTGATTAAGGGTTACGCTAACTCAGTTTCTATATTTTCATTCCTGGATGTCAACAAGTTACTAATGATAAACAAGAGCCTCACCCACTCGATACCCAGAGATATACATGTGTGACAACATCAATTAACTGCACACTGAGGTGTTGTCTATGAATGATTATTATCCCAGAAAGAAGCATAGAAACTTTGAAGACATTATGAACAAAATGGTGTTTCAGAATGTGCCCATGGCTTGCCTTAGTCCCACCTGATGAAGACTCTGGAGGTTGGACACTGTGAAGACCACTTCATGGGGCACAAGCAGTGGGGGCTAGCAGCTTATGATTGAGCTCATTGGGCCTAGTTATTTTTCTATGGACCTGAGGTAGGAGGCAGGGAAAAAAAGATACAAATCTACATGAATATTTTATAAATCATATGACCCATAGTGCCAAATGTTGCCAAGGGATGCCATAAAATGAGAAGGGACAAGATACTGTGGCCTGGATCTTCAAAGCCTCATAGCGGCTGCTAAACAGATTATTGATGCACTAACAGAGCATAGCACTCGCATAGTGGTGTAGTGGTAGAAAATGTCACATAGAATGGCATGGTAAGTGGGTCACTAAACCATTTGTGAGTGACCCAAATATATGTCTGTGCACCTAGCAAAGCAGCTGACTACATCTTGTATATAGACACACCAGCATATTGGCAGGTTTTGAAAGGCTGAAATTAGTCATTAGTGCCTTGCTAAGTACTGCCTCCCCAAGTCCCCCCAACCCGATTGCCTGCCTATTTAAAAATTAGACTTCCATGGGGCTCATATTTAAAAATATACAAAGCAAAGTGCAAAGGTTTGCACTGTGCTTGCCCTTTGCCCTCTATCCTGTGGATGCTATATTCAGTCAGATAGCACACCGGCACTACATGACTGAATATAGAGGCATATCGGTGCAGTGCTAAGCTTAGTAGCACTGCCCCAGCGTGGATCATAGCAGCACAGGGAACAGCACCACCAGACCCAAAAGTGCTGGTAGCTCCCAGTGCGATATTCAGATGACACCATTCAAATGAGTCCATTGTGCATGCAAGGCACTAAGGGGTCATTTCTGAATGAATAAAAACAATTAGCAGCATGAATCAGGAGATACCATGGTGCCAGGAAAGGGCAGCCAGCCCTATAAACAGTGAGAACAGTGGACACAGAGACCTACACTCGGGGGGACACTACAGTAGTCAAGCAATTTGCAAGTTAAGCCAAATCAAACATTTATTTCCAAACAGCCACACATAGCCAGGAGGATCAGGGATACCTCCAACAGCCTTTGTCAGGGGCTGTGTCAGTCTTATGGTGCCTCATGTATTGTAATTCAGCTCCCATACTCATCCCCCCCAACCTAACACTCACTTGGCACTACTTTCCCCTCTCATGTTGTGCATACTTTTATTATTTATAGAGGACCTGTCTAAAGAGAAAACTGCATAACATATAAGTGTTACAGCATTTTTGATTTATACTACAATGATTTTGTGCTCATACGAATGTGTAGGTAACAGTGTTACTGTCACTTTAAGAATTCCAAGCACTTAAGGGAGTGGAGTCTAGTGAGCTGACATGCTCCCTGACATAGGCTGTTGGATTTGTCTGAAGCCTGTGTCTGCTGTGCTAAGGGGCCATTTACATCCCTATTATAGGCACATTTGCATTGGAAGTGGCAGCAGGTCTGCACCCCTATAACTGGCCCCACCTCTACTCTGATTGCCCTGTCCCATAAACAAGGACATATTCCCTGATGTCTTGTGGCAGTTCCCACCCTCTAATCCAATCTCTGGTAAATGTCAAATAATCCTTAGTGTCCAGTAGTCCATCCACCCTCCAGTCAACTGCCCCATGTGAATAAATAAAATCCCTCAAGCCTAGTGGTCTCTCCACCTTCCAATTGCCAGCCATATGTGAATAAATGAAGTCCTTGGTGACAAGTGGTCCCACCGCCCTCATATTGCAAGCTCTGTGTGAATAAATGAGGTCCCTGGTGCCTAGTCGTCCCCCTGCCCTCCTGTCACCAGCCTTGTTTAAAATAAATCCATTGTGCCTACAGTAGTTGTTCCCCCTGCCCTCCTCTCCAGCCCCATGTGAATAAATCAAGTCTCTGGTGTCCTGTGGTCCCCCCATCCTCCAATTTCTGGCCTCATATTATAACACTTATTACATGGTGTCTAGTGGCATCCCCCCTCCCACCGATTCCCTTCCTCATACTACCGGAAGTATTCCATGGTGTCTAATGGCCTCTCCACACTGAGGGCACTGACTAATCCACTGTGCAATGCCCTTTATCTTAATTTCTGGTGCTGTGGGAGTCTCTACAGTGACCAGCACAGCTCTCCTCTCACCACCTCGGCTGGTCGCCATATGCAATATTAGGGAGCATGTGGCCCCTGTACTGTAAAGACAGCATGCTTATTTTTTACTGTAGATATTATGCATGCTCCCTTTATAGTACAGGGGATACACAGTCTCTGTCATTGCATACAGAGGCTGGCCAAGGTGGTGAGAGGAGGGCTGTGCCGGTCACCTCATGGGCTCCTGTGGCACCTTCTATTAAGGTAACGGGGGTGGTTACAGGATAGGTTGGTTGGTGCCTGTGGTGTGGATGGGGGGGCACAAGATGCCACGTAAGACTTTTGCTGCTATGGTGATGGGGACTGATGGGCCGGGGTGCCACTAGACACCAGGGAATAAGTGTTATAATAGAGGGCCAGCGATCAGAGGGCAGGAGGGACCACTGGACATCAGGGACTTCATTTAGGTAAGGCAAGGCAAGGCAAGACAAGACACATTTTATTTAAAAAGATGCCCATCCCAGAGGATCTTGGTGCCAGACATGTTAACATTTTCATACAAACTCAAAATCATTATAAATACATAAACAACACACTAGTAAACATAAATATACAATATTATAGCACTTGAGGTAAAACATTTTTTGTAAATACTACCCTCATCAGCAGCTGCTAAACTCAAAAAATAGCCAAGAGTTAATTTAAACATAACATTCTGGAATTAGGATAGGGCCATAAAATGCAGGCCTGATTATACAGGAAGGCCTTGAAGTGTGCTTTGAATACCTCAACAGAAGGGGCCTCCCTAACAGCTGGAGAAAGCAAATTCCACAGGACAGGGGTGGTGATACTAAATGCTATGTCACCTGCTGTTTTTAACCTAGTCCTGGGGATCGTGAGGAGGCCCCTAGAGCAGGAGCAGAGGGAGTGGACCGAGACAACAGGTGTAAGATGGTCCTTCAAGTAACTAGGGCCAGGTTGTGTAGGGCCTTAAAGGTGAGCAAACCCACCTTAACGAGGATCCTCCACCTAACCGGCAGCCAGTGCAGTTGACACAGCACTGGAATGATATGACAATACTTAGGCTGTCCTGTCAGCAGCCTAGCTGCCGCTTTCTCCACCAGCTGCAGTTGGTGTAGGGTACCCCAGGAGATCCAGAGATAGAGTGCATTACAGTAGTCAAGCATGGATGTCACGAAGGCATGCACCAAGGTCAAGAGGTTCAGGGGTGGAACTAGGGGCTTTATCCTGGTGATATTTCTCAGATGATAAAAACTGGTATGGAGAATGGACACCACCTGAAAATCAAGTGTCAATCCGCTGTCAAGAATAATGCCCATATCACACACCCTAGAGTAGGCCTTCAATTGTACAGAGAACAAAATGCCCTCTCTCTGCACCAGAGGCCAACCTATCACATCCTCTGTTCAACTCCACCACCAGTACATCCCTCTTATTGGGGTTCAGTCATAACCAGCTTGAGGCCATCCAGTCATTGATCTCAGCGAGGCAGCTGTTAAGCACTTCTACTGTGCAAGATGTTCAGGGGGCCAAGGAAAGATGCAGCTGGGTATCATCAGCATAGCAATGAAAACCCAGACTGTACTTCCTAATGAGCTCTCCCAGGGGCAGCATATACACAGCGAACAACATTGGCGACAAGACCGAACCCTGGGGAGCTCTGCAAGACAGGAGGCCAGGGGAGGAGGAGAAATTCCCCATCACTACCCTCTGCCTCCTGTTAGATAGAAAAGACTCAAACCAGCAGATGATAGTGCTGCCAAGTCTGCAGAAATACCTTAAGCAGTCAATTAACACTCGATGGTCCACCATGTCAAATGCTGAAGAGAGATCAAGAAGAACAAGAATTGGCCCTTCCCCTTGATCTCTAGCCCTAAGTAGGTCATTATGCACCCAAACTAGCACAGTTTCTGTGCTATGCCTCACACAAAGTCCAGACTGGATGGACTAGTATAGATCATGGGCCATGAGATGCTCCTCAAGCTGAAGTGCCACAACCTTCTCCACAATCTTACCCAAAAATGGAAGATAGGAGATGGGATGGTAATTTGCCTTGATGTCAGAGTCCAATGATGGCTTTTCACAAGGGATCTCACCAATGCTTGCTTCAAGACATCGGGAAGGCCCCCTCTGACAGGGAGCACCAGACAATCAAGGCAAGCCCAGGCCAACGGAGTCAACACATCCCATTAAGAAATGAGTTGGCACTGGGTCCAGTTCACAAAAGATGTCCCGACGTTTAGAAGCAATCTCAATTACCTCAGCCACCTCCACCAGTCTAAACTCACCCCAACCAGGTGGAGTGCTCTTCAGTCACCCATGGTGAACACTGTCAGCCAAACTCTAGCCCACTGGCAGAACCCCCAACCTGATGGCAGACACCCTGTCTGAGAAGAACTGAGCAAACTCCTTGCACAATGCATTCAAAAAGGCTACCTTCGGCTGTAGACAGGAAGGATGGAGAAGCCTGTCTACAGTTCAAAAGAGCACAGTTGGTCAGTTCCTTCTGGCTGAAATCTCCCTGCACAGGAATTCTGCTTTCTTATGGTTGATTGCCCCCTGGTATGCACCATAGCGCACACATAGGGCCAGTTTGTCTACCTCCAAGCCAGACTTCCACCAGCAGTTTTCTAATCTCTGACCCGGAGTCTTCATCACCTTGAGCTCCCCAACATACCAAAGGGACCTCAAGTGAGAAGATCAGGCTTATACACTGATTGATGTGAGGGAGTTGAGCACACCAGACAGTGCCTTATTATAGGCATCAACTGCCACCCACACACCCCCAATGCATGCACTGTCCACACTAGATAGATCACCCACCACCAAGAAACCATCAGGGGTCAACCCCCTCAAAGGGTGGTAGCTGACCATCTCAGAAGGAGGAGGGCTCTCAGTGGAAGGCCTGAACAAGAAATTCACCTTGCATTGATTGGACCAAGTTACCCAATTAATCCAGAGACTATTAATCTCAAGCTACAGTGAGAACACCAGGTCCAACATGTGGTCACCCTGATGGGTCGTGGCAAATGCACATGGGACTGGTGATTAGAGTGGGATGGACCACTAGGTACCAGAGATTTATTTGTTTCTCATAGGGCTAGTGATCAGAGTTCATGGAGAGCACCAGCCACAACAGATTTATGTTTTTGACACGGGGCTGTCAAACAGAGGGGGGACCACTAGGCATCAGGGCTGTCTTTATTTTATCTGGGAAGGTGATTGGAGGAATGGGGGAACAGTAGGCACCACAGATGTCCTTATATTAACAGAGATGGGGATCAGAGGGTTGGGGGGACCCCTAGGAACCAGGGATCAGGTGTGCTCCCCCAACCACCAACATGGTTTTTGGCTGTAATGGCTCTGCTGGCCACTAGGGTTACCCGATGTAAGTCAGACTTCTTCTCAGTGGTAATTGTGCAATGCAAGGTAACCAGTGCTATTCCCTTTGCACAGCTCAACCTCACAGATTATTGCACTGCACCAGGATTCCTGTCCCCACCCCTCTCTTTCTCCACCACATACATTTTTGGGGGAGTGTACGCTAACCCTTTAGCACATGGCACAGCCCCTTTTGAGTATTGCACCCAGGTGCAAACCCTGGATAAACATGGTACAATCACTTTTCCCTTTAACAAAGTTCTGAATACTAAGTCCCTGGTGTCCAGTGGCCTCTGCCCCAAATCACCCACACATACTAACAGTAAATGTTCCCTGGTGTCCTATGGTCTCCTGCTGCCCTGATTGCTTTCCAGTACTAACAGTAAATGTTCTTTGGTCTCCAGTGATCTCCCTACCCTCACAATTACAGGACCAAATTCAAATTAAGAGGTCCCTAGTTTCCATTGTTCTTCCAACCCTTGATTGTATGCTTAATCTCAACTGATTATTTTCCCGGTGGTCCACCTGTACTTTTGTATGACAGTAGATCCCACACTCACAGTAGCAACTTTCTCAAAGTATCTCCCCCTTGACAGCAACTTACGCAAATCCTCACTGTATCACTTTAAGCTGTCTCCATCTGAATGACAGTGAACAATTGCACACTTACTGCATTTATTTATTTGAATTTTTGGTAACCAGGTAAGCCCACTGAGACCATGCTGTCCTTTTTTCAGGGGTGATCCAGGGCACGGTACATAGGACAAAATAGTATACAGCAAACACAGAGGCACAGAATTATATAAAATCAAGATTAACGTGAAAACAAATGTCTCAAAGTTATGCGATAAGCAAGGCTGAGATACATTTAGAGTCACAGTACCATAAATTATCTAAGGCAGTGACCACACTGCAATTGAATGGTGGTAAATGCAATTGTGCTGGTTAAGAGGATTAGGTTTAGGAGTTTTAGGAGGACCAGGAATAAAAGCAGGAGCCTGTAAATCAGAAGAGGCAGATACATGTTCCTGAGACAGCTAAAGAGTTATGCACGGTAAGTTTGAAGCAAGGGAAGGTAGAGCAGGAGTGGATAGATGAGGAGAGGGAGTTCCAAACCAAGGCAGCAGCATAAGCAAGGAATCTTCTGCCCATTGATATATGTGTCTTAGGTATGTCTAGTAGTGGAAGAGAGGTAGAGAGGAGAGACTGGTTGGACTGTTTTTGTGCTATGATGTCAGAGAGATGTATTAGCTTGTAGGTAAGGCATAGTGAGGAGTACTCGATTTGGTGTTCGAGTTGTAGCCAGCCCAGAGATGCTAGTACAGTGCAATGGTGTTGTCGAGGGGCTGCTCCAAGAGCAAAAAGTCCAATCTTGTGATGTAATTACTTCAGTTGGTTTGCTAGAGAGGCCTAGATTGATAAGAATAGTGGAGCTCCATTAGACAGCAGAGGTAGCAGTGAGGATGTAGCAATTTTAAGACAGGATGTGGCAGATAGAAAGAGATGAAAACAGTATAGCAGATCAATCTTTTGGTGTATAATTTTGGTGGTTTTGTAGACATGGGCCTCGAAGGAGAGGTTAGAATCCAGCAGAATGCCCAGGTATTTAAAGGAATGTACCATTTCAAGGGGTTCCCCATTGCTGGAGCAGATGGAGAGTTACATATTAAGAGCAGTTTTAAAGGGGAGGGGATGGAAAAGCATAGACTTGTGTTTTTTTCTTTTCTTGTTTAGTAATACTTTATTTTGAAGAACCATGCTTGTAGTTGGTGGAAGTCAGATTCCAGGTGCTGATTGAGCAATTGGGTGTCAGCTGAGGAAAGGTATAAGATGGCATCTTCAGCATGAAGCTGAATGGACTCCCCCCCCATGGAAGCCAGTCAGCTCATTAATGATTAACGAGAAGAGTAGGGGGCCCGGGATGCATCCCTGTGGGACTCCATGGGCAATCAGCCTGAATGGAGACTGACACTTACCCCATTTGACACTTTGGGTGCAACTGGATAGGTAGTCATGGAGCCAAGATGTGAATGGTAGATCAAGACCCAAGGATTCTAACTTTGTTAACAGCTGCAGATTTTTCACCTGGTCAAAAGCCTTGGTGAGGTCAATGAAGATAAGCCCCATTGCTAGTCCTAGGTCAAAGACTTGGTAAATGTCTGAAGTGACTTTGATAAGTGCAGAGAGAGTACTATGATTTTTGAGAAAACCATTCTGGCAGGGTGATAGGAGTTGGTGATGTTCAAGGTAGTCTTGAAGCTGATTGTAAAGAATTCTTTCTTGAACCTTAGCAAGGTGGCAGAGAATTGAGACTGGCCTTTAATGTTTGATGGGTGTGGCCAACCATCCTTCGTGGATCGGATTCACTAGTGCCATTTTCTATTTTGTGGGTACAGTTCCTTCAAGAAAGGATCTATTAATCAAGTTTCTAACCAGTTCTGCAAGTGCTAGTGCTCCCCATTTTAAAAACCTAGGATCAAGCGTGCCGTTGCCAGGAGATCCAAGTTCCGTGAAGTTTTGGAGTAGTCTGAGAACTTCTTTTCAGGTAGCTAATTTGAGGTTGAATTGCATTTATGCGGACCTAGATGGAGCTGTGACTGGAAAGGGTTGGTTGACTTGATTGATATTAAAGTGGGATACATAGTTGCAAAGGTCTGTAAGGAAATGAGTAAAGCCATTAGCTTTTGATGCAAGGTATGATAGTACTTTGTCCTTCGATGAGATGAGAGTCAGGGCAGGTGGAAGTTTTACCTTTGAGAAGGGAATTTATCTGGGCCCAAAATTCTTTGTGGTTACTGAGATTTTCTGTTTGGATTGAACAGTAGTAGGTCCTCTTTGCACTACTTATTTTAGACTTGCATTAATTTCTAAGCTGTCTGTATGCATGCCAGTCTGAGGGGAGACCAGTCTTCTTATATGCTTTCCAGGCTGCATCGTGTTTTCCATATGGTTCCTTATATTTTTTGACTGCCATGGTGCTTTAGCACCTTTAGATCTATGTCAGATAAGAGGGGCATGGCTGTTAATTATGGTAGTGACAGTGTCTATTAGGTATTCCAGGGTCAATCAACAACAGCTGTTTCTACAGTAAATATGTGATTGCTCCCTGTCATTCATGTGGTGGATGACTGAGGTGGTATGTGGAAGGGTTATGCCAGTTGTCATCTTGGGGGAACTACTTGGCAGGAATGATATGGTGAGTGGGAGCTCTACTGTTGCATGGAGGTGTGGTGACCACTGGATCACCAGAGAAATAATGTGTAGAGCTCAGATCAGTGATCGGGTGGGCATGGGTGACTACTGGACACTAGATAGCTCTTGCATTTATTATGAGAGGGCAATTGTGAGATGGGAAGACTGCTGGACCACGGGGGGAGAATGATCAATGGGGTGAAGGGGACAACTGGATACCAAGTAACTCTTAATGTTAGTACAGTTGGGTGATGAGAGGATAGGAGGACTACTGGACACAAAGGAACTCTTACTACTGGCACAAACAGGCAGTCTGGGGGCAGGGAAATGAGTGACACCAAGGGACATTTATTTTTAGTACACATAGGCAATTGGGGAACAAAGGGCTGCTAACCCAGCAGGGATGGCAATAGGCAACCCTGAAAGGACAGAATCCATGGGAAGGGTTCACAAGATCTCTTTGCTCTGGGCCTGTGATATTGCTCTCTTGGGAAGCAAATGACCTCATTACACCTTGTCAGTGTTATGGACTCATTTGCATATAAAGGTATGAATATAGAAGATTGCTCTAGAGGAGTAATTACCACTTGCAGGCCCAAACAACCAGATTGCTTTTGCATGCCATGTAGAACCCTATTGGCAGCATACCTCCTGTGGTGAATAGGTGGTTGGGGTTTACAGTTGCAGTCAAGATAGTGCCTGGCTGATATTTTGGAACGTGTCTTTAATGCTTGCAGTATGCTTCGGTATGCTTTAGTGTGCTCCAATATAGCCAGGGTTTGCTCCAGACCATAATTTGTGCCTGGAAAAAAAATTAGTGGGCCCAATCCAGGATCTTGAACATCCAGGCTTGCAACTCTTTCTATATGTTTTGTGATAAAAATTGTGAACTGCTGTTTTTCTGTACTGTTACTGTTCATGCACTGAATCCTGACTGGAATTTCACAAAAAGCACATTTAGTTCAGCTTGCACTAGTTGAAATTCATTTGCATTCATAAAACTGCTAAACTAAAACACATAGTTTAAAACATTATTTGAAGTTAGTAAATATGTGCCTTCTGCTAACAGATATTTTAAAGCATGTCACAATAGTGCCTGACATTTTTATTTTTATAAACAGTGGCAGCATGTTATACGTATTTTGATTTATTAGCACTGGAAGCATGTGTTAGCAATAAACATTGGTTTATTAAATAGCAAAAGCATTCAGACTGTCTGTGGTGATGTGCCAAAGTGCTTCTTTCATTGCTTCCTCTTTTTTGATCGTCTATATGCACATTATGATGCTGTCATTATAAACTATCAGCATCAAATTATTTGTACTCTCAGACTACTAGGAGCTTTGTTAAAGTCCTGATATATCATCTTACATTGACATTATGAACTGTTTTATTTTTAGACAGAGTGGATTAATTTGCCATTTTGTAGAAGGATTAAAACTGTGCATGGACACAAAGGACATCATTTACAAAATGATGATGCACTGTAAACGAAAAAGAAAGACCATGATGAAACATGTAAAATATAGCAGTGCGACTCTTCATGATTTATTCAGAGTAAATATACTTTGACCCAGATATTCAAAAGGGTTGTGCCATGTGAAACAGAGATGCGCCAGTGCAAGTCTGAAAATGCACCATACTGCGATATTCGGCGGGAGGCAGCTGCACCCCCCAAATCGCAATGCACAAGAGCACAATGGTAATGAATGCATGTGCAACTGAAGGTGGAGGAACCATGAATAAATGGTGCAGTGCAATATTCAACAGCATGGGCCATGCGCAATAGGGGAGCAAGCAGAAGTTGCGCGATAGCGGAAATGATCCAAAATAAAAAGGAATAAGAGAGAGGCGCAAGAACGCTATAGGGAAGCCAGAGGTGGGAGCAAGGTGACAGCCACAGAAGAGAGGGAAGCAATGAGTGGGACTGGATAAGAGCAGGACAGGGCACACCTGGGAACATAGGGCAACAGGACAGGAGTGGGGAGCCTGTGTCACAGTGGACCGAGGGCACTGGCAGTGGGCAGGACAGCCAAAGGTTGGATGTGTTCCTGGTACAGGGGGAGTAGCACAAAAGACAGCTGGGGGAATGGGATTACAGCTGCCGGGGGGGGGGACACAAGCCAGGGACATGGCCAGTGCCACCATTCAGATGGAGGCAGTAATGAGGGATGTGGGAAGGGAGGCAGAAGGGGGGGCGCGGCCGTGGAAGGGCCCGTCAGCAGTATGCCCCCCAACAGGCGGTACTGAGACTGCACCAGCTTCAAGCACTACAGTGACACTGAGATTGTGGGCCGGTACCACCTGAACTGGCCGATCCTGAGGCGACTCTGTGAGCTGTGCTGTGATAAGATGCACGCACCCACACGATGGAGCCATGGTCTGTCAGTGGAGACAAAGGTAACAGCTGTCATGTGCCTGCTCGCCACGGGCACCTTCCAGAGACCAACAGGGGACACAACAGGCATAACCCAGTCGGCCGCATCATGCCTACTCACACAATTCCTCAGCGCACTGCTGCCACATGCTGCGGAGTACATCCTTTTCCCCAGCACACCAGCAGAGTGCACAGCACACATACAAGAGTTCCACAGGGTAGCACATATGCCTGGTGTGCTCGGGGCCATTGACTGCACCCATGTGGCCATTCACACGCCACCTGGCCCGGAAGGTGCTGCATACATAAACCGGAATGGCTATGCCAGCATCAACTGCCAGGTGGTGTGCGATGCTAGGGGGCACATAACCAATGTCTGTGCCACGCATCCTGGGGGAGCACATGATGCCTTCATCTGGCACCAGTCTGCACTGTGCCACAGGCTCGAGAGTGGGGACATTCCCACTGGCCACCTAGTGGGTGAGTATGCAAATCAAGCAGAAAGACATGGATCTTGGGAGGGGTATATTCAGAGGTAACATGGGTACTGACCTAGATGGCCCATGGCAGGGCGACGCTGATCACCAAACTAATGTCCACCCTCTACACACAGGTGACAGTTGCTATCCACTCCTCCCCAGCTGCTCACACAATACCAGCGGCCCGCGACCCCATCACAGCAACGGTACAATGAGGCGCATGCCACCACATGCAATGTCATAGAGTGGGTGTTTGGGATGCTGAAGGCATGCTTCCGTTGCCTGGACATGTCTGGTGGTGCCCTACAGTACAGCCCCTTGAAGGTCTGTGGGCTATTCCTGGCCTATTGCATCCTGCACAACATGGGCAATGACTGTGTGATAGCTGTAAAGGTCGAAGAGGGGGACAGCGATGGGGACGATGAGGACGCTGGTGCAGATGGTGATGGGCAGCCCCCCTTGGTCGAAGGGACCCCCGACTGATCCGGATGTCGCAGCTGCATTAGGACACCATCACAGCGGAGCACTTCAACCAACCCAGGTAAGTCATGGGGCCATGTGCAACCACCAATGTCAAAGGCACAACCCACAAACATGCATGGACAAACCCCAGGGGCGCATGGCGTAAAGGGAATTGGCTGAGTGTGGAACCGCCAGTGCTGTCAGGGATGAGCAAGGTCTAACATGGCACCTGGTCACACACGCACACACACACACACACACACCCCACAAGACATGCACAAAGGGTAGGAGGCACGCCGACCCCAACCGCCACCCCTAGCTACACACATGTCCACAGACCACCACGCCCAGTGCCCATCATTGTGCGTGTCTCAGATGCTGGACACCATTGCACAGTGGTGGACAGTGCAATGCATCATCATGCACACACCACAGCGGCCAGCAGCTGGGAGGGTGTGCCCATGGACTGTGTGTGTGTGTGTGTGTGTGTGCAGGGCTGGGTACCCCACCTGTGCATTGCACGTTGAACAACACACTGCACATAGGGCAGCATCAGACAGTAGCCATGGTGGAAGACAGGTCAGTCACGCGGCACAGTGCCACGGCTGCCACAGATGCGTGGGTGGCCCCACCGAGACCCGCCAGCCATGACAGGCTGACCATTGGCCTCATGGGGTGGCACTGACAGTCCCCCAAGGGTGCCACTGCGGGAATGCAACCGTTCTCGAGCAGGGGTCTGGAGCTCACCGAGCATGCCTGCGCCAGGCATGCTCGGGATACCCACAGCTGAACCTGGTGTCTACAAGGAGGGTGTCGCACAACGCCGGGAATGGGGGGTGGACATGGCACTGCGCGGTGTCTGTGGCACATGGGCAAATAACTGTGTGCCCATTTTGGCCATGACAGCTGTGAATGCCTGTGTCTACCTGTCAATGGCAGTGGTCACATCCTCCCGCAGCCAGTCCATCCCTGCCAGAAGCCCCTGCTGCACCACTCCTCTGCCTGGCACAGGACCGCACTGAGTGCATCCACTGCTGTTACAAGCCGCAACTGCTTATCCACTGATTCATGGAGTATGCAGGTGTGCTCATCTAAGAGGTCATCCACCTGATCGGCATGCTGTCCCTCATGGTGTTCACGGCCATGCTGGGCAGCACCCCTTGAGGTTGGGCACTGCACACCAGGGCCATGCCTGGGCATGTCCACAGGTGATGCACTGACGCCCCCCCGACACTGTCCCCCCATCACCATTGGCCGACTGCTGACACTGCCCCTCCGGCCGCCGCTCGCCAAGGCTCAACGGTGCCACCGCAACAGCCTCAACAGCCTCACGGTCCTGGATGCACACCAGTGCTGCCCCACTGGTGCAGACAGGCACAGGCTGGGACTGTGATGTCATGCAGGCCTCCATGGTGGCACCACCCATGGCTATGCCATTGCTGTTACCTGCTGTGCGGCCATCCTGTGGCCCACACGTATCACTGTCCAAGATGTGAGCTCCATCATCATCATCAGTGATGGATCTGGCACCAGTCAGAGTCTCAGCATGCTGGCATCCATGGATGCTGTCATGCTGGGACACGGTCAGGGCCTCCTCCGCACCAGCTCCACCAACCTCAGTCTGGACAGCCAGGTGGGCCCACTGTCATCCTGACCCTTGGATACCTGTGGAAGTGGATGTGTGCTCCTCTGTGTCCAGGGTATCACCTTCAGTGAAGGAGCCCACCACCGCTGACCCATGTAGATGCTCAGGAGCTGTAAGGGAACACAGTAGCATTAATGTATCTGCCCTACCCTGTGGCATTCCCCCCACTCCCCACACAGTGACAGATCAGGACCTACCATGTAGTGATGGGCTACCACCCATCTGGAAGCCACCACCTGGAACACCCTCGAGGGCACAATGCTGCATGCTGCCAGCAACCCGCTCTTCCTGTGGCATCAGGCGTGGCACGGCCGGCTGTCCACCACGAGTTGCAGCACATGCTGCCCTGATGGCAGCCACCTTATCTTTAATCCTCCTCCTGTCCATGCCCACCTCTTCTTGCACTCCTGCACAGACCACTGGTGGCTGCCATGCTGGTTGACAGCACACGCCACCTCACCCCATGCCGCAGCACAGGCCTGTGGTGTTCCCTGCTGTCCACTGAGCAGCGGTTTCTGGTCAAGGTAGGCCTCAAACAGGGCATCTGATTCTGCCTTGGTGAAGTTGGGCCTCCTCCGGCTCTCACATCTCTGTTCCTCCTCCTCCTCCACCTCACGTTCGGTCATCATTGATCTTGTGGGAATGACAGGTGTTACCTCTGAATATGCAGTCCCATGCATCTCCCACACACCACAGTCCACACTGGCAAACAGCATGCAACTCACCACAATAGACTGCAATACCAGACTATGGCCTCTTCAGTCCCATGTTGCATTTATATAGTGCAACACATGCAAATGAGGTGAGGCTCAATTTTAAGTGGATGCTAATGCAGTAGCTGCACCATTGAATTGCTGATGAGCTGATTTGCATATGCTGGCTGAATATCACACTGTTGCACCTTGCACAACTGTGTTGAACATGCTCAGGCAAGGGCGCAGCTCTGTGACGTGTGCAGTAGACACCAAACGGCACATGCCCAGGGTGCTGACACCGACACCAGCTGCGCTGCTGATGTGCTGAGCATGGAAGGCAGTGCAGGGCACGTCCACCACTATGCCAGTGGCGCTAGTGCACTGTTCACATGTATAGAGCTCTTGCACTGGGGCACCGTAGGTGCCGTGGTGCCACAGCATGGTAGGCCACTACAGGAAGTGCCACACAGGCACCCTACCATGCTACACACAGTGAGTACCACTCACGCTGTGACGGTCCATGCGCGAGGGACCCGTGACCCTGTGCCGACCTTTGCCCCCTAGGCACCATGCGTCCGCATGGGTGCACCTCTCTTGCGCTGTTCGGTGACAGCGCAATGGGGAATAGCAGTGCAGCACCGCACAGCATCCGCACATGGCAGACGTACGCTACGGAGCACCATTTTGATACTCAATGGTTGAAAGATGGCATGGAGATGGCACCAATCTGGAGCCTGGTTGAACTGGTTAACCTTGTGTCCCCTGGTTGAGCCCCATGCTGGTGCTTTCTTTGGAGAGGCACCCCTGGACAGGGTCAGGAGTGCTGTGTGGGAGGAGGTGGTGGTGGCCCTGGAGGAGGGGACAGGGATCCAGTGCACAGCAGAGCAGTGCAGACACCAGTATGGGGACCTCCAGCGGTGGGACCCGGACAGGCTTGCCCACCTGTGGGCACACGCCAGGAGTGGCATGGTTCCACGGCCAGGTAGGTGCCCCATCCATACATTGGTTACTTCCATACGGGTATTGCGGTGGGCATATGTCAAGCACACAGGGGTGAGTGGTCTGTCCAGTGTGGGCCATGGTGGTGCTGGTGGTGGTGGTGATATAGGGGTGGGGGAGGATGGGTTTGGCTGTGCGGGATCGCACACACCTGGGGGCGGGGGGCCTTTGCTACCAGATTGTACTGATGTTCCTCTCTGTATGTTTGCACCCCAGGCCCTGAGGAGCACCGGCGTGCCAGGGAGGAGTGGCTGCAGTGTGAGGCATGTCCAAAATGCCAGAGGACCCACACCAGCCCAGCGCTGGGACCAGCCTGATGATGGTGAGTGCCTTACATCCAGGATTTTCTGTGCATGCTGTGTAGCAGGGCGGGCATTGACACCACTGTTGTGCACACAACATAGTACAGTCAGCACTGTCCAGTGGCATGGGTACATGGCTGTGCCACTGCCTTCACACTGCAAAGCCATGTCACTGTACAGCCACGGTCATGCTGTTAGGGACTTGGGTGGTGGGTGTGTGCAATGGTCCACATGGCTGTGTGCACCTGGGTGGGCAGATCTTGTGGACATGATCACTATGGGTGGTCGCACATCATCACAGGGATGTGTCCCATGGCTGTATGCCATGCACAATGGTGGGCTGCAGGGCACTGTGCATTCACACCTATTGACTCTGCTCCCTTGTCCTAGGTGGACGGAGGATGGTCCTTATGGAGCGGGAGCTGCAGGAGCTGCTACAGGTGGCCAGGGCCTCTCTGGCCATCCTGGAAAGGATGGATCGCCATGGTGTGAGGCATCTACATGGCAGGAGGTGCCATAGAAGTGGGGAGCGGGGCTCCCACTGAAGACAGACTGAAATTACAGCTTGGGAAAGCCCCATGGACCCACCCTCACACCCCTCCTTCTCTCTCCCATTTGTTCACCCCTGCCCCTTACCCAACTCCACCCAGTTTGTGGCCCTCACCCCTTTCAAATGTATATATTTGTACATAGTTTTGTTAAAACTTTTGTAATATATTTGTTTAGTTATGCCTACTGTTGTGGTCTCTGAAATGCAGTGGGCTAATGGTGCTCAGCTGCAGTGGTGTGCATGGTGTCGGGGTTGGTGCTATCATGGGTATGTGTGTGTGTGTGTGTGTGTGTCCATAGGGGAGGCAAGACTGGTGTGGCCGTAACTCTCAGTCACTGTCTGTGGTTTGTATGTTGTTCCCTGTGCAATGGATGACTGTGTGCAGTGGTACATGGTGTATGTGCTGTGTCCATGGTGCACCTGTCAGACCATCCGTGGCCTGTGCAGCTGCCACCCTTGCATGTCTGTGACCTGCACAGTCCACTGGTATATCAGTGGTGGCTGCCCATGCTGGACTGCCACTGTACCCAGCACAATGCCGGGTTGCCTCCTGTCACTGGTGTGGTGCACGTCTGCCTCGGGTGGCACTGTTGCCTCTGCTGTTGTGGTCCCACCTCGATGCTTTCACCTGAGCCTGTTGCAGGGGATGTGCTCCACTGTCTGTCACTTGTGCTTCAGCTGCATGCTTGTGGTGTACAGCATCATTTTGCCTGCACAGGGTTGCTGGCACACCTCTGCCATGGAGGGATTCTGGATACATGTACATGGCTGCTGTGGTCACACACCAGGAGCTTGGCTGACCCACTACTGTGTCCCTGTGTTGGTGTGCCCTTGGGTGTGGGTGGTTGTTTGTCTGTGCACTGTGTTGCATCCTGTGTGGTGCATGCTTCCATGCAACACTGTGGGTGTCTGCACTGGCTATTGTGGTCAGTGCTGGGATGGGGTGTGTCCTTGGGAGGGTGTGCAGGGTGCTGTGACACTGGTGGTGGGTTCTGGGGAATGCCCTGCCATGTGTTTGGTACCTCATGTGCCAACTCATGGTCGGCCTTACAGCTGTACCTGGGGGGACGTGCATGGCGGCACTGTGTCTGCAGCTGTTGCTTCACTGTCTGCTGCTGCTTCCCACTGTTGGGTGCTCATGGTGGGGCTGCCTTGCATGGTTCTGTGGTGCACAGGGTTGTATTTTCACAGTGGGGGTGGTGACATGCTTGGGGTGTCCTGCACTGTTGGGCACTACTCCTGGACAGGGTGTATGGGGATTGTGGTGCAGGGTGTGCTCTATATTGGTGGGTTGGTGTGGCATGGGGTGGATGGGCATCCATGTGTGATGGTCCCAGCTTGCAAGGGGGTGTGCTGGTGCACTGTGCCACGGTGATAGGTTTCTTGCTGGTGTCCCTGGGCCATTGGTTCTTTCTGCTCTCCTCCAGTTGTGCAGTGCATGGGGTGTGGGGGGCGATGTCTGTTCTGCTGAGTGCTCCTCTGCCCATTCCTACCATGGGTGGTGGGCCCCTGCATCCTATCCCTGCGCATCCCTCGTTGTGCTGTTGTGCTGCTGCCCTGCTCCACTAGGCGTCCCTGGTTTTGCTATTGCGCATCTGACCTGCACCACTGCACATCCCTGGTTGTGCTATGGTGCAGCTGGCGCAATATTCAGTCGTGTGCCACAGGTGCATCTTGACCTGAGCAGTGTTTGAATATTGTGCGTGTTGTGCATGGGTGCAGTGGACTTGCACTTGCTCCTGCTGTTGAGCACTTTTGTGGTGCAGTTTGAATATCTGGGCCTTTGGTTGCAGCTACTGTGTACTTTACATATGGATTAAAATTCATAAGAAAGCAAAACATTTGACTTTGCAGAAGGCCTTTAAATAAAGCTTACCACTGCCTGCAGCATGTACTATTGTCAGTTATTTATTAATTCATTTATTTAGTTATTCTTTCAGAAGTTTTAGCCCAGAAAGGCACAATGGCCCAGATATTCAAACTGCGCCTGGCTGTGGCGCAAGCTTGGGCGCAGTTCAACTTGGCTGCGCAGGGGTGTAGCCTGGGTGATATTCAAAGGAGCTGCGCCATGGCTTAGCAGCTTTGAATATTGCACCCTGGCAACCCCCACTGTGCATAGCGCAGTGGCACTGCGCCAGCACAAGTGGCCAGAGTGGATCATGGAGATGCGATAGCGCAAGTGCCATTGCGCCATTCACAGCACCTGCGATATTCAAAAGGTGACATGCAAATGGGGCCATAATTTATGCAAGGTGCACATGGGGCCATTTGCATGTCATTATGGCCCCATTTGCATCCCATTTGCATGCAGGTGCGCTGATCCCCGACGACTTGCACCTGGTGCCCTGCCAGGCAGCAGCCATCAGGGACCGATGCCCCCTGCAGCCTGATCACGGGCATTTGTTTATAACATAGATCTCCATCCTATATCCCTGGTGGTTCAGTGGACCGCTATGTGCCCAATCGCGGGCATCTGTTTAAATTTAAAAAAAAGCCCAGCCAATATCCCTGGTGTTCCAGTGGACTGTATGCTGCCCAATCGCAGGCATCTATTTAACAGAAAATGTCCTATTACCCTGGTCTAGGATACCCCCCACACCCGCCCACTGAGCCCCACCACCCTGCTCCCCCGTCAGCCAGCGGGCAGCAGCACCCCACCATCCTGCTGCCCTGCTGCCCACCGACTGACACCTCGGTGGGGCTGCATGCCATTGGTTCACAACATGAGCCAATGGGCATGCAGCCCTACTACACATTCAAGATATGTGATCATTCACATATCGGAATGTGCAGTGAGGGGCGATGCCCATTGGCTCACTCTGTGAACCAATGGGCATGCAGCCCTTCCAAGGTGTCAGTCGGCGGGCGGTGGGGCGGCAGGCAGGTGGAGTGCTGCCACCCACCGGCTGATGGGGGGAGTGGGGTGGTGGGGCTCAGTGGACGGGTGGTGATGGGGGTACCCTAGACCACCAGGGTAATAGGACATTTTCTTTTAAACAGATGCCCACAATGAGGCAGAATTCGGTCCACTGGACCACCAGGAATATTGGCTGGGGGGGTTTTATTTAAACAGATGCCCATGATCGGGCAGCATTCGTTCACTGAACCACCAGGGATATTGGACGGGGGTTTATTATAACAGATGCCGCGACAGCACATAGCGTCCACTGACCACCAGGGATATTGGATGAGGACGTATATTGTGACAGATACCCACGATCGGGCTGAGAGGGGTCCATTGGACCACCAGGGATATTGGACGAGGATGTATATTGTGACAGATGCCCACAACAGGGCACGTAGCAGTCCACTGGACCACCAGGGATATTGGACGAGGACGTATAGTGTGACAGATGCCCATGATCGGGCACATAGCGGTCCACTGGACCACCAGGGATATAGGTCGGGGAATTTATTTTTAAACATATGCCCGCGATCGGGCATGGAGGGTGCCACCAGGTGCAGCTGGAACTTGGGTGGCCACCCACAGGTGGCAGCTGCCATGTTGCGCCCTGCAATGCAGCAGCTCACCTGTAGGTGGCCATCAGTTGTTTCTTTTTTTTTTGGCTTAACTTTGTGCTGGCGCAGGTAGGGGTTGGGCGTGCATGGCTCTGCACATCCCAGACTGAATATTGGGCTGTGCAGGTTATGCATGGGCATGCCCCCCCCACCTGTGCCTGCATGCATTACTGATGCTCTCTGGCGCATTGGGATTTGTGCCATGCATTTTTCCCTTTTGAATATCGCTCCAGGGAGCATCAGTGGGTTGCACATGGTGCAACACTGTTATGCCATGAGCAACCCTTTTAAATATCTGGCCCAATGAGTCAAAGGGTTTTTGAGGTTTTAATAAAGGCTACTTTCTTCCATCTTGTAGCACTCAGGACTGTAGCTGTAGGGCTTGACTGCCAAGTGACAGAGCAACCACTGTTAAGTGGTGACGTGTTGACTCAGAACATGAAACAATCATATATTAGAATAGAAGCCACGTGATTTATCAAAGTCTTGTCAAGAGACTTGTAAAGTTTGCATGACAAAATAAAGCAAAAAGTCTGATGCCAATCATGGGAACAGACTTCACATCATTCTGGCACCAGGATGTGGGTTAACTGCAATAAAGAAACAAGTTCCATTCTGATGTTGGAGAAGGGTCCATGGAGGTGAAGCCACAATTTTCTGAACTCAGATGATTTTCACCTTATTCAGCAAGCCCCTAGCCTTCAAGGTGTGAGATTTGCAACCTACAGCACATGCCCTGCTAGTTACAATTGAGAAAGGAGCTGGAATGTAGTACAGAGCCAATTAAAAGAAACAAACTAAGAGCAGATACATAACGGTCATTCGAATCCCTGTTGTGCAAGTGGTGCTGTTCAGCTGACAAAACCAGTTCCCAGGATGATGTGTCTGTGTGGAGGGTGCTAGCTGTTTTCTGTAGCAGTGCAGTCATCTTGAGGTGTAGGGGATGATTGTGTCCAGGGAGATGAGCAACAAGATGGACTGATGGTCTCAACCCTTCTCATGCCTAAGCTGATTCACGTTTACTATTTTAAAATCCCACCTGATTCTGTCACTGCTGCTCAGTTGAATCTATTCGTAGTTATAGTCATAATAGTTTATTGATTGACACATCTGTCTTTTCAATCTGTCACAAATACATAATTCATAAAATATAAAAACTTCAGTTTATTAGGTTGGTTATTTAAATAACTCATCTGATCCCATCATCCCCCAAGGGAAGGCACTATTGTAGCTACCATATATCAGTCAACAAAAGCTGTGGTTTGTATTAAAATTTTGTATTTTATATTTTTGACTGCAACTTGTATTTGAGGGTTACTTGTATTCAAAAACAGCATCCATTCAAAATCCAATTTTTTCAGTACTAACAGTAAAATATAAGACATCTTTTATTTGATCCTGTGTATTCTTAATGGTCTACTTCAAAGCATAATAAGCATAGCAAGCATCAACTAAGATCAAACTTTTAAAAGGAAATATAGTAATAGCCATATTTATAGGTCAACATCATCCAGTGATTCAAATCTAAAAAGCAGATAGTTGGAATCTTTGTTGTTATGTATAACTCCAGTCTACAGTACTTTGTCTTACTCAACTATTAATTTATTTAACTTTCTGTGTTGCACTTATTGCACCTAATATTATTGTCTGTTCTGCATCTTTCTTCCTCAGGATACATCTGGAAATGCACTGTTATCAGCTCAGTATGTCTTTCCTGATAAAACATTTGAAATAAAACAAAGTAAATAAACATGATGTCAACCCTAATAAGATACAGTAGCTTATATCTGAAGGCCATTTTTTTACTTTCATTTGCGTGCATGCGCAAGGAACATCTAGCAATAGTATGTCTTTTGGAGGTGTGTGACCCTCCTCCCTAATGCAGTGCTTAGTGTAGCAGGCACAACCCTAGGGGACCAATACATGCTGAGCTGTGTATGAGAGCAGTTCGGCTGTGTTGGTCTTCACTTCTAACAAAAGGTCTGCTGCAATCAGTGGTGGTAGCATGTATGCAATTAGCATACACATCAGCTGAACTGCTGTTATGCACAGCTCGGCTTCAAAGCCCTTCCGCTTCCTCCCTCTGCTAATGTTCTCCCCCTCCCTGTTCTCCCCAGCCCCCACCTTGTTTGCTGAGGGGGCTGCCCAATCCCCCTTGGCTCATGCGCCCCCTCAGCACACTGTGTGGTTGACGGGGGTGCCCAATCCCCCATCAGCTGCAGCCCCCCCCAAAAAAAAACATTTGGCATGCTGGAAGCCCACCCCAGGGTGTTCATGCTCCCCCTCCACACACACCCTGTATGGCTGGCAGGGGTGCCTAATCCCCATTGGCTCCAGCACCCCCCAAGCAAACACTTAAGTGGCATGCTGGGAGTCCACCCCAGTGTGCCAGTAGAGTCCATTTTTTGTCTCTTGGACCCCCACCAACCCATGCCCACACTCTGCACTCCCACCTCCCCACACACATCCTCACCTAGGTGGCACTCTGGTGGCACCTCAGCATACCAAAACCATCTGTTTTCTTTTTTCTTTTTTTAAAATCCTGTAAAACAAGAAAACGGTCCCTCAGTGACTACTTTCCCCACCTGCCAACCTGTACCCACCCTCTGCGCACCCACCTCCTCACACACCGCCACCCATACTTACTTCTGGAGCCTGGCACAATGATCTTCAGTGGACTGGGAACACTTCTGCACTCTTCAAAGCTAACCACAAACTGAAGAAATGTCGGTAGGCTGTATAATGACATAAATAGGGTTTTTTCAACTTAGGTGCATATCTCGGCCATTTTGGGGAATTTTGGCACCAAATTTTCAACACAGGGTTATTGTGACCCCTCCTCATGAATTCAGCCACTGTCATGGTGTTATTCTTTCCGAAAGGTGATTTCATGGTCGATGTGCGAATCACTTTTTGGGACTGATTAACAAAAAGAGTGTTGGTGTTCATGAGGTGGGCTCTCAAAAAGCCCATGTTGCAACTTTGGAGAAAAAATTCAAAAAAATCACTGTTTTACAAGCATGCGTTGTGCAGTTTCCACGCACAATTGTAAATTCACAAAATTGTAATATTTTCATTCAAGATTTTCAACATAGGCATATTTCCATACCTCCTTATGAAACACGTAGCTGTCATTTTTCACATACTGCCTGAAATGTGTTTTCATGCTTCTGGTGCAAAATAGCATGGTCACTGTTGGAAATCAGTGTTTGCTACAGAGTAAGACAATCACAGTGACACTGTTCATGAGCAGAGGTCCTAAAATGCCTATGTTGAAAACTTGGTGGCAAAAGTCCATAAAATGGTTGTGTTTTGAGTGTATGTTGGGCAGTTTCTACGTACATGCATATGTTCGTGAATTTGTAATATTTCCACTCCAGATTTACAAAATTGCCATTTTTCCACATCTCCTTATGACCAGTACAGCTGCCATTTTTCACATCCTGGCTGAAATGTGTTTTTTGCACTTCCAGAGCACAATAGTGCGGCTGCTGTGGGAACTCATGTTTGGTACAGAGTAAGAAAACCACAGTGACGCTGTTCAAGAGCAGACATCCTAAAATGCCTATGTTGAAAATTCAGTGCACAATTCCAAAACATGACTGTTTTACAAGCTTGCCTTGTGCAGTTTCCACGTGCACTCATAACTGCGAATTTGTCATATTTTCACTCCAGATTTTCAACATTTGCATTTTCCCACACCTCCTTATGAACAGTACAGCTGTCATTTTGCACATCCTAACTGAAATGTGTTTTCACACTTCCAGAATAAAATAGCACAATTGCTGTGGGAAATCAGTGTTCGGTACATAGTAAGAAAATCATAGTGACAGTGTTCATGACCAGAGGTGACAAAATGTCTATGCTAAAAATGTGGTGATTTGGTGAAATAATTCCACTGAATGACTGTGTTACAAGCATGAATTGCACAGTTACCACACAGGGTCATACCCTTGAGCACACCCAGGATGTTAGGGTTCCTAAGACAGACTCTTAAGAAGCATGAGGGTGAAATGTTGATCCAATGCAAGAGGAGTTGCAGACAGGTTCTCTGTTGGGATATGGATGCTAAAGGGACATGGATACAACTGGGGGGGGGGGGCTGCATAAATGCCAAACACCAATGGAAATACCTGCAAGCAAACATTCGGCATTGACACATGCTTGTTATTAAAATATTTCACAATGGCAGTAGCTGAGGACAGCTTTCATTTGAGGATGGCTTCTTTTGATAAAATGAAGAAAGTTGTTTATTTTACCATTTAAGTGGAATTATTCCCCTGAACACATTTTGCACAGCATAATGGGCCCTATGCACAAGAGGGTACATGTGATAGCCTCGTACCCAACCCATGCGCATCCACAGACAGGGGTGCAAGGTGCAACATTCATGAATTCTCTCCACTTGTCCATGGTTCTACACTGCCACACATTGGTGCATGGATGGTTTACCAGCAGACACAGGCAAACATTCAATCAGATGCCTGCCCTGATGGCAGACTAGATCCCCTGCTCTGTGCAAAGCAGAGGATTATTGGACATGGCAGGTCTTGGTATTGGGACAGTGAAGGGCGAGTCTTCCAGTGGTGGCCCCCAGCCCTCTCTGTATGTCTGGAGGGCTGGGTTAGCATGACATGTAGGTTTTCCTGCACCACTGTGGCCAGTAGGTAGGTATGTATAGGTGGGGGCCCACAGCAGCTATGACAGGTTCCCTGCTCTCTTAGTCAGTGCCCTCTTCTCCCAGCAGATCTATGTGATAAGGGCAAATGTCCAATCGTGATCAGCAGCAGGGTGCGCATACATCGACGAAAATCAATTTCGATGATGTACATCCCTGACACACAAGAAAATGGTGCTGGGGACTTAGATTTTAATTGTTCATGTGAGGGGCTGTGCCCCTCACACCCCCTTACTAAAGGATGTTTAACTCCAGGGGAGTGCATGTCAGAGGGGGAAAAATCTTGAGAAATAAAAATTTCAGGTCAGGGGCACAAAAATGTAAGCATGCCTGGACCCGAACCCAGAACCCTCGCAGCATTAGGCTGCCACCCACCCACCCACCATGCTATGGGGTCAGCTTGGCAGCCTCATGCCAACCACACCAGGCCAACCTCCTCCCTCCCTTCTGTCACACCCCCATGCATATATGTATAGCGATGTCCTGTCACTATATGCATCCACCTCCCACATCCAGTCGCCCCTTCCTCAGCAGTAGCACCATCGACATATGCTGGGATTGAGTCACTGTTATTGCAAGTACTCAGTCGCCGATGCCCATGTCACGGGCTACCCTCCTACGACTTCATGCCTTGATGCATGACATGGAGAGAAGGACCCTCCCTGGAAACTCCCACAGTCTATTTTCTTGAGCATATCCATTGACAGACAGGGGATCCAGTGTGGAAGGGGCATGTGCTCCTTTAGTGCACACAGCCAGGGTCCGAATGGATACCTGTTGTGCAACATTTGTACTTAGCTATGCCTACAAGTCACATGCCTGCATCATGTAAGCATAGTGAATAGAGCCCAAATGTGAGTAGCAGCAGCTTTACAAATGATCAAATGTTGGTTCATTCACTGTCACTGGTCAGGTTTGGTTGGCAGTATTTTGTGGACTGTATTGTTGTCAGCCATGTAGTCATTTTGCCTTTTGTAAGGTTTGATTTAAAATTATTTAAGTGATATTATGCTCCTGAACAAATCCTGCCAGACTGTATAGGAACAATGTTAACATAATTAAACTTTGTTGGTCACCATTTTTCAAGTTGTATTTTGTTGCTGTTGTTCTGGGGACATTTAATTTTTTTTCCTGGGATGACAGACATTGTGGTTCATTGATTGGCTTCATCCAGCATGTCAAGATGAGTGTGATTTTCCCTTTTTATGGACTCTTCCAGACACCTATGTCAGTGCACACCGTATCAGAACCTTAGGAGTGGTGCAAGATGGCACATGGTCACCAACACCAGCCAAGTTACTGAGCCACCCCAGTAGCCACTCTCCAAAGCAATGCATCCTGGGCCCCCGGGCTCCCTCCTCAGTAGGAGATTGTCCATGCAAATACTCCACTGCACTCTTTCTGGTCTTCTCTCTCATCATCCTGTACCAGGGGCACAGACCTGGATCATCATGCTAAGCAAATGCCCCACCACTCAATCCCACTGAGCTGCCTGCTTTACAGATTTTATTATAGAGTATATAATCTAATATGAAAACAAACAATCCATTTTAAAATATGTATTTGTTGGTGGGGAGTAGGGGCCTAATAACTTTTTCTGCAGAGGACCCACTATGTCCTGGGCATACGCTAGCTGGCAGTATCATACTGTACTTTTGTGGATGGTATTTACTGAACATCTAGTAAAAGACTGGGCTGCTCAGTCTAATGCAGAACCTTTCCCTTTGAAACCTATGGCATACTATAATGCCATTGTTCAAACTGGGTTCAGGTATTCCTTTTACAGTTTGCCTAAAACAGTCATGATTTAGGAATATGTATCCTTTTCACATAATAAAGGAACACACAAAAATAATATGCAGTACAAACCATATTCCTTCAGATAAACAAGCAGGACTTTTAAAGGTGGAATGTGCTGAAACACTTTACATATGTATAATTCATTTATTTTCACTTGCGATTGCCATTACACTTTATGTGTACCTGCACCTTATTATATGTATGAGCCTCCCACAAAGACATGCCTTGTTACCTGTTCCTGAATTGTACATATGTATTGTTTTTCCTTTGACTCATTGTAATCTGCTTATCATTATTTACTTGATGAATTTTGTAGCACCATGTATCACCATTTACTTGAGGACTTTTGTACCTCCTCTTCCCTCCTCCCCCAGGTCACACCTGGAAATGAGCCTCAGTTCAGTGTGCCTCTCCCAGTTTCCAACTTTTAAATAAATAAATAAAACTCATGTATAAGAGAGTATAATTGGTAGGTCTGGTTGGTTTCATGAAGGAAACACTGATGTGTGCAGGCTATGTACCACAGGAAGGCAAACACACTATCAACAGTATTTAAAGATGATGCTACTGCACATGGACCTAAACTGTGTTATGCAGAATATATTACCCTGTGACATGGGGAACTGCTTTGCTGGTGTTGAAGACAGTGCCACTTATCTGCTAAGTTACATTCTGTAGTGCCTGAGGTGTTTACCTTTGTTGTGTTTAGAAATTAAACACTGAAATGTAAATGTAAAATGATAATTATTTATGAAATAAACTGGAGTAACTTAACATTTTTAAGTGAGGTGTTTGGCTGGTATAGGCGGGGAATATTACTATCTCTTCAGGCCAGTGGTGCCACATTTAAGGTAGGAGTTCAACTGTTAATCTTTGTAAACGGTGCCCTTAGGTGTGAATATAAACATTGCAGAATGACTGAGCTAATCACTGCAGCTGATGGCAGGTTAGGCATCCTATGTAATACCTGCCAAATGTACAGTTTTAACTCTATTGAAATTACAAGTAATCCATATAAATGCATCAAATGTGCTCAAAATGAGAGTATGGTAGAAGAAATCAGCAGGCTTGATGCTAGACTGCGCGCACTGGAACGAAGTCAAACTGAGACATCAAAAAGACTCCAAATGTCACTTATTCCTAACAATTCCCCTTTAATGGGTGCTGGAAATAAGGTCAGCAATAATCCCCCCCCCCAGCAGTCAGAAAAAGAGGTCTAGAGAGGATGATGAGTTAGGTGATGCAGATGATGGCTGGTTTCTGGTTCAGAGTACAAAAACTGCCAAAAAAAGGCAGGAAAGACAGTTGCTTTCAACTACCTGTGCGTAACAGTTTTGACCCATTTATTAATTTTAATGATGGACAGGCCCCTGTTTCATACCCCACCCCCCAGGAGTCTCAAGACCTCAATCATGAATCATCACATACACTTCTACCATCAAATCCCACTAATAGAGTTGATAATGCAGTGGTAAATCTTACCGACTTGGATGTCCTACCTATGCAGCCCACAAAACAGATTTAAGTTCTGGGAGATTCAATGATCAAACAGTTGGATCGCCAAATATGTGATAAGGATAAAACCAACAGAACACTATCCTGTTTCCATGATGCTACAATTCAGGACATTACAAGAATGTCCAGACAGATACTAAACAACTGTGGGAACAATCCCTTGGTCATTGTGTCTGCGGGTGTCAATAACATCAGGCACCAAAGTGTCCAGGAAATCCAGAAAGAATATATCTGTTTAACAAGTATTCTCTCTGACATAGGATGTACTATAGCCTATAGCCTTCTCTGAAATACTACCCGTACCCAGAGTAGATTTATACAATGAATCCAAAATTAAGCATTTAAATAATTGGTTATGATTTAGGTGCCTGAAACAAAATGTAGGCTGTATAACACACTGGGAGCAATTTCAAAACAATAGGGAATTGATTTGCAGGGATGGTCCCCATCCTAGTAGAAAGGGTTCATCTGTGTTAAGAAAATCATCTAAACTCATACATTGGCAAACATTTAAAAGAACTTATGGGGGGAAGGGAATATTGTTTACTTGCTTGCTCCCACCCCCACTGCATCTCTACCCACCGATAAAGTTACTAGTCAACAGTTTAAAGTAACTGCTAGCCACTCAGATACTGACCCTATAGCTATTGATCCCATGCTCAAATATTACTTGTTAATGCTAGGAGTTTTAATAATAAAATAAATTAACTTCAGCTTATATTAAACAATGAAAGCATAGATGTCTGTGGTGTCACCAAGACTTAGTTTACAGACAATGACTGGGGCCAGGACATTCCTGGTTATACTTCAATAAGAAAAAAATGTACTACCTCTAAAGATGGTGGGGTAGCGTTTTTTATTAAGGACAGCCTGGACAATTTTGAAATCAAGGCTGACAACACCTTAATAACAGATACTGAGATCATCTGGCTAGATATGAGCTTGGGTAATAGACATATAACTATTGGATTTTGTTATTGCCCGCCCTCTCTGGATATCTCAAGCAATAAAAACCTTTTGGAGAGTATACAAAACATTGATCAACTAGATGATATCATACTAATAGGTGATTTCAATTTTCCTCATATTAATTGGGACAGCTTGGAGGGCAAAAGTCTGCTGGATAATAAATTCTTGGAAACCATTGTACAACTATATCTGGATCAACTAGTATTAAAACCTACAAGGCAAAATAATATCTTGGATTTAATATTCCTGCATATTAGTGATCTGGGGGAATCTCCAGTAGTCTGCAAACCATTAAGAGATAGTGACCACTCTATGATTCTGTGGACCCTTAAATACTATACCCCCCCCCACCAAAGGCATTACTAAAGTAAGGAATTTTGGCAAGGCTAACTATAGTAAAATAAAGGCATATTTCAAAAATTGGAATTGGGAACATGATTTGAATAATCTTGATACTAGTAACACCTGGGTAAAAATTAAAGAGAAAATTGAATATTGCATAAACAAATGGGTACCTGAGTGCATGCAATACAATAACAAAAGGAGATTACCTTTCTGGTATTCAATTAGAATCAGAAGATTAATTAGGAATAAAAAATGGGCTTTAATAAGTACAAAAAGACATAAAACTGACCTAAATTGGACCAGGTTCAAAATTAAAGCTAACAAAACTAAATCGGCAATTAGAATTGAAAAAAAAAAAAGAGCTAGAGTATAACCTAGCAACAGTTACTAAAGACAGTAAGAAACAATTCTTTCATTGTATTGGTTCCCTTAAAAGTAATGTGCCAAAAGTAGGTCCCATTAAAATTAATGATAAAGTCATCACTGAGGAACAAGCTATTGCCCAAGAGTTTAACACCTACTTTATGAGTATTTATAAACTGAAAGAAAAAAACTGGGCACAAAGGATTGAACAGTTATGATTCCTCACTGATGTTTAGTACCCCAGAAACATACTCTGCTATTAACTCTTTCAAAACAAATACATCAGCTGGTGCTAATAATATCCCTTCCACACTTCTAAAGGAAATTTCCCATGTAATAGCAGGTATACTTACCCATTTGTAAAATAAATCCATATGTGAAGGTGTGGCTATCCAGGATTGGAAAATGGCTACAATTATTCTCATACATAAAGGAGGATCAAAATTAAATGTGTCAAATTATAGACCTATTAGTCTGACTTTGTGTATAGGTAAAATTATGGAGAGACTACTGTTGCAAAAAATTATTAGTCATATTTCTGCTAATAATCTACTTGATATTACCCAGTATAGCTTTACACATGTGACAGTTGTCACAATAATTTGATAAATTTTTTCGAACCTATCAGTGAAGCACTAGACAGTGAATTGCCAGTTGATGTTGTTTTCCTAGACTATGAAAAAGCCTTCGATTCAGTTTCCCACAGCGTTTTAATAGAACGAGTTATTGAGATTAAACTGCACCCTAACATCATTATGTGGCTAGACTCTTGTTTAGCAGGTAGAAAATAGCAGGTTAGTATAAAAGGGCATAAGTCTACCTAGAATACTGTGACTAGTGGGATGCCCCAGAGTTCAGTGCTGGGTCCTATACCGTTTAATATTGTTATTGCCACCATGCAAACTACAAACGGTGTTTGGATAAACAAGTATGCAGATGATAGTAAACTGGGATGCATGGTAAATGACATCCCATCTGCTGACTTCTTATAGGCTAATCTCAACAGTTTAATGAATTGGGCAATAGAGCACTAATTGGTATTTAATGTTTCCAAATGTAAGGTCATGCACCTCAGTAAAAACAACAGACTAAAGGATTACTATACGAATAACATGGCACTACAGGTAGTTACCTCAGAAAAAGACTTGGGAGTATACATCTCCAATAACCTGAAATTTACTGAACACATAAATAAAACTACAAAAAAAGTCACAGATTAATTAGCTGTGTTCTAAAGAATATCAAAAGCAGAGAACCTGAGGTACACTTATCGCTTTATTCTAGCTTAGTCAGATCACATCTAGACTTCTGTTCCTCTTTCTGTGCACCTACTTCAGCACAAGAAAGAGTCACCATGGAAGAAATACAGAGAAGATTGACCAAGAGTATTATTAACCTGAAAGCAGTATCATATGAAAACAGATTGAGGGCATTAGATTTATTCTCTTTAGAATATCGCTCCTTAAGAGGTGACCTCTGTCCGATGTACAGAGCCACCAGGGATGCTGCCCTGTTTGAGACCATCTGTTTAGACTGGCATGTCTCCCATAGTAGTACTAGGTCTCACAAGCTGAAACTAAAGACTGACATTAACAAAACTGTGAAAATAAATAGGTTCTTCACTCAGCGAGCCACTCCAATTTGGAACTCCCTACTGACAGAAGTAGTTCTAAGTATTAGCTTACAGCAATTCAAGTTGAACCTTGAGATGTAAATGGGAGAACACAACTATCATTTCCACCATTAGGAAAAAGGTGACAAGTTCATCGTGGGCTTGTCCCTCGAACTTGTATTCACCTATGAACTGGTAGAGATACCATTACATGGGACTGTTTTTTCCTGAAGATAACTCCTTGACTGAGTCGGCATAACAATTCTAGGTCACAAAGGTTATATTTAAAGCATTTTGTGTCACAGTTTAACTGTTCCAGTAAATACTGTGTGACTTGCCCTCAGAATCCCAAAAATAGATAAGGAAAACTAAAAACTGCACACACAAAAAAAGAAATTACCAGAGTCACACACCCCTAAAGCTGCCAATAATCGTAAAACAATTGCAACAAGAAATATAATAAAACACTTGCCTTACCCTCCCAATGAGCAGAAGACATCAGAAAAAAAGCAGTAAAGCATACCATTGAAAACATACTAAAAAGCCACCGCCTACAACCTTCAGAAGCAAAGCCAACAAAATACAAAAAACAGAAAAAATACTGAAACGTCTTTCTACTAGAAATGTAGTAAGCAACCAGAAAACTTCTGCAAAACATCTCACCTTGAAATGCAGCTGAAATTGCAAAGAAAATGAAAAGTTTATTGAACACATTCCAATTTTCTAACATTAGCACTACAGTAAAACAAGAAAAATTACTTTCTCACTAACTTCCTTTTCCAAACCATAAATATAAAAAAATACTCAGAAATTATTTCAATGAATTGCACATGAAACTGTGCTGTCCATGGTCAAACAAACTCACCAGATTCATGATTTAACCATCTTAAGTCTTTTTATGTTTCATTATTCAGGATCAGATAAAAAAAACTCTAACAATTAAGTTACTGTAGAATATTTCTCTGGTGCGTAATAACATTTATGTAATAATTGGTGACCCCTGTAATGACTGGATATCCATTCCTGATAAAATGCCATAATAATCTGCTGAATTACATAATAACTTGATAGTGAGTTATTATGGCATTTTCTTCCTCATGCTCTCACTTCACTGAAAAATGAAAGGAAGCACATTGTATTTGTGTGACTACTGTAGCTGCTCAGAGACACCATCGCTCACACAAATACAACTTACAGTTTTTGCCTCTGTCTAAACATTACACAAGTTCTTATAAAGAATAATGCCTGTGCAAGGTTTGTTTTATGAAAGTTTTTCACACTCCGTCCATGTGTGATAATCTCATAAACCTCTTGAGCTTCACTCTCGGGGTTTATGGATTATCACACATCTCTGGTTGTTGTAAACCAGTATTGGTTATCACCTCTATTAATCCCTTTTCAGCACAAGAATGACCAGAAAGAGAGTCCCAATTGATATGTGGCATATTAAAGTCACCAAGAATAACAGTGTCTTCGGATTCTGAAAAGGTCAAAACCTCTTTTAAAATGTTGGATGTGTAGTCTGAATCAGCAGATGAGGGTCTATAAATGTTTCTGATAGTTATATAGGAGTGACCCTTTAACTGGATTTTGACCCAGATGCTTTCCAAAGAATAAGGGGAATAAACTTCAGATAAGGGGATGTCATTTCGTACATACATACAAACCCCACCACCTACAGCTGAGTATCATCCGTGTAGCAGTGCAAACTCAGTTCATACTGCCTAATAATGTCCCCTAATGGCAGCATATACACTGCAAACAACATGGAGCCAAAATGGAGCCCTGCGGCACCCCACAGGATAGGGGGAGAGGATCAGAGGAATAAATTCTAGAGACCACTCTCTGTGTCCTACCCTCCAGGTAACATCAAAACCACCTGAGGACAGTACCAGACAATCCACAGATGAACTTCAGGTGCTCCAATAGCCCACCATGGTCCACAGTGTCAAACGCTTTGGAGAGATCAAGGAGGAACAAGATGGAACTGGTCTTCTGATCTCTCGCTATTAGATCATTAAGCACTGGAACAAGGGCTGTCTCGGTGCTATGCCTCCTCCTGAATCCCCACTAGAGAGAATCATAGATGTTTTGGATAGACAAATGATCATCCAGCTGCTGCGTAACCACCTTCTCAATAACCTTACCCATGAAAGGCAGGTTATATGACTGTTCTAAAGTTGGCAAGATTATCTGGATCAAGGGAGGACCTTTTTAAGAAGCGGTTGAATGACTGCTTCTTTAAGGGGAATTGGGAACATCCCCCTATCTAATGATTGCCAGACCATCTCAGCCAGGACTGGGCCGATCTTATCCACAAACCCCACAAGGAGGCACGTTGTGCCCAGATACAAACTACAGCTGGTTGGCTACAAGGTCTGAATGATCCTCACAACATCCAAGATATCCAGTTGGCCAAAGTCAGACCAGACAGGCCGGGTGCTTGCAACCTCCCGCTGACCTCCGCGACACCCATTAGAGTGGGCGGGATGGATGCCAGACCTGATGGTGACAACCTTATCTGTGATGAAACAAGCAAATTCATCACATCTCTCTTGTGACAATGCTCTACCAGACTGGAGACAGGTTGGATTGTATAAACTGTCCACAGTCCAGAAGAGGTGAGTTGGTCGATTCTGCACAGCATCAATCTCCCTGGACAGGAATTCCGCCTTCTTACAGGTGATTGTCTTTTGATTGACAATGTAATGATCCATCAATCTAAGCTTGTCAACCTCCTGGCCTGACTTCCGCCACGCCCTCTCTAGCCTTTGTCCCACTCTTCTCCACTTCTTTAGGGCCCCATGAAACCATGGAGACCTTGGGCAAAGGATGAGTGGACAAACACGAAAAGGAGCAATGGAATCCAGGGCCCCCATAACCGCCCTGTTATAGGCAAGCACGAGGTCCCCTGGATCCAAGCATTCACACGGTAGGCCTGATAGGTCTAGCACTGCCATTAGGCCATCTGGGGTCAAATCCCTGAAAGGGTGGTACTGGACCATCTCCATAGGGGCAGGCTCTTTAGGGGTAGCCCTGAAACTGAACCTAATGGTGTGATGGTCAGACCAACTGACTGCTTCCACCACCAAGTCAGAGATCTCCATCCCCACTTCCAGTTGCAATGGCCACCAGATAGACATGCAGTATAATGCTCCACTAACCCACCCCACTTAAACTAACCTAATCAACCTCAATATTTGCCTACTTACAGTTGGAGATGTGGTAATCAGCGAATAAATTCCTCTACAGCCTTACATCCGCATATCGCCCTGTTTCATGGACGTGGACATGAAGCCACAGCAGCCCAAGCATACACCGCCCCCTGTCTTCTGATAAAGTTAAGCTGGCAAAGAGGAATAAAATGGGAGGATTGAGCAACACAGTGTTGCCTGCTCCCCAGTCCCTACTTACAGAAGCAACCTTCTTCGAGGGGTTAGTCCCTACAAAAGAATCATTACAAGTAGTAGTGGGGGATTATGCAGTCCATACAAGCCTCGTTGAATCAGCTTACCATTAGAACATGGGACAACGAGTCTCAACTCTCATCACTGGATGACTGGAGGGCTCACCTTGATCCTGAATTGGTCAACTAGTGACAGCGCCTATGCAAAGCTGAAGACAAACTAGAGGATCTCGAAGGTCATTCACATAGAAACAATTTGGTGATGCCTGGGCTTCCGGAAGGAGAGAAGGGGATGAATCCCATCACATTTGTACAGAAATTGTGTTGCAAAATAGCTGGCCCCTCGCAGAATGGCCCTACTTATATGGTGGAATGGGCCAACCACTCTCTCTGGCCAACTCTGCCACAGGGATCTCCTCCACGTCCCCTGATTTTCCATTTGCTCTATTACTTAGACAAGCAATTCGTTATGGACAAAGTATGGGAAGCCAAGGATATCCATTGGGAGAATAAAAGAATTAGAATTCTGCAAGATCTCCCCCTGTCTGTGAGGCAAAAATGCATGGAGCTACACCCCTTGGTTACAAAGCTGATTGCTGCCGGTATTAAATACAGGATGAGCTACCCTGAAATACTCCAAGTACATCATGAAGGTAAATGTCTATCATATGAATCCTTGAATGATGTTACTACTGACTACAAGAAGATGTTTCCTGATCTGTTTAAGTGACTAAATCCCCATGCTTAGGGGAGTTAATGACCCAGATATTGTTTCTACAGTCAACTTCAACTTAAAGATGGTGATCTGCAGCTATTTTGGCAAAAGGCCCTACAGCTGTTTAAGTTGCCCCCAAGTGCATATTGACTGAAGGACCTGTGGGTTATGTACTAGTTGTCTGAAGGGGGGCCTTTTTTCTTTTCTTTTGTTTTATTTTGACATAGTTTGGTAAGCACAAGAGTGAACGTATGGATCCAGGTAGTTAGGCTCCACTGGAGCAATGAAGGAACTGCTCACTGTTTCTACAGGGCCCTTTTCAGAGGAAACAGCATTGTTGCTGTATGTGAAAGACTGCCACGAGGCTACAGTTAAAGGCTCTACAAATTTAGATATCTTTTCTAATGTTCAGAATGCAAGGGTATGGGGTTTATCAACCAGGTGGGGGGAGGAATAACTGTGCTGTGGGATGTTTGGTAGCTGAAGAAACTCACAGCCAAGTACTAGAAAGGAGGACAGTCAAATAGACTGGGGAATTTTTGGACTTTTAGTTTTTATGATTTATTGTTGGGTAAGAGGAGGGAGAGTTTGCTCAAGATCTCAGTTTGTATATGGGGAAAGTGGTATTTGTGGGGGGGACCTTCTACACATCAGGCAAACTGTGCCTTATTAGTGGCTCTAATGACACATGTTTTCCTACAACTCATAGGGGCTCCATCAACAAAACCTAGTGAAAGGGTTCAGGATCTTCCACTGCAACCATATCCATTTCTCATTCTCTGTTACAAATCACTTTAGTCATGGTGACAAATTATGTATCCTGAAATGTGAAAGTAGCCAGAAGTAGGGTTAAGCGATATCAAATTATTAAGCATCTCAAGTCTGCACAGTAATATAGTTTTCCTCCAGGAAACACACTTGCTGGAAAATGAGGGGAATCTACTTAACAGATGCCAAATAGGTCAAGTATATGCTACTGGAAATGCCACCGTTCAAAGAGGAGTGTCAATTGTTCTCACAAGAGGTGCATTCTTTCAGCTGCAGCATTGCCACTCGGATCCCCTGGGTAGATTCATATTCTTAAAAGGCATATTAAACCACATAGAGATATTGTTGGGTTCAATCTATGGCCTTAACATTGATTCCCCTGAATTTTTTTCTGTCCTCTCACTCATTTTAGGCTGCTTTCCAAAAATTCCCACAATCTTAGTGGGGGACTGGAACCTAGTCCACTCTCCAGAACTAGATAAGTCTTCTCCCCATAGCAAAAAGTCTCTCTCTCCAGTGCAATTGGCTCTCAGGGAGCTCATGGCAGCCCATGGACTTAGTGATCCATGGTGCCTGCAAAATCCAGATGCCAAACAGTTTACTTTCTACTCCCTTGTTCATAGATCCTAGTGAGGCCCCACCTGGAGTACAGTGTACAGTTCTGGAGACCATACCTACGTAAGGACATAGACAGGGTAGAGAAGGTTCAGAGGAGGGCAACAAAGATGGTGCATGGGTTGCATCACAAGTCCTATGAAGACAGGTTGAAGGAACTGAACATGTACTCCCTGGAGGAGAGGAGAGAGGGATATGATAGAGACATACAAGTATCTTACAGGGAGGAACAGGGTGCAGGAAAACACTATTTTTAAGTGAAAAGATGTTTCAGGACTAGAGGGCATGGGATGAAGTTGGAGGGAGGACGATCAGAGGAAACATGAGAAAGAATTTCTTCACAGAACGGGTGGTGGACAAGTGGAACACCCTGCCAGAGGAAGTGGTGGGGCTGAAACAATCACGGATTTAAGAATGCATGGGATAGACATAAAGGAATTCTAGAGGTCAGGGGTAAGGGGAAATAGACTTCTAGGAAAACAAACTGAACTTACAAGCTCAAATGGGCAGACTAGGTGGGCCATAGGCCCTTATCTGCCGACACTGTCTATGTATCTATGTATCTATGTATCCCTCTCACACCTACATTATTTTCTGGTGAATAATCCAGTACTAGCAGGGCTAACAGGTAGTGGTATAATCCCTAGGACTCTTATCAGATCATGCCCTAATATCGTTAGAGGGCACCCTTCCACACCCTTTGCATAAGGATAACAGCTGGAATCTTAACATCCAGAACCTTAAGGAAACTATAGAGCATTACCTTTGTCATAACCAAAATTCTATACCGCATATAGATAAAATATGGAGTGCACTAAAATGTGTAATCAGGGGCGAGTGCATACGTCTGGCTACAATTAGAAAAAAAAAAGAGGGAAGCCCTTTCCTCCTCCCTTTTAGCCCAAATTCAAACTTTGGAGGAGAAATTACCTTCTATCCCAAGTGAAGATACCCCAATCCAATTGACCTTGCTACATAACCAGGATCTAGAATGCCTAAGGGAACAGACCCAATATGCACTGTTCAAGACCCTGAGCTCGATACATTGAACAGGGTGAAAAGGCTAGCCATTTGCTAGCCTTTAGGTTAAAAAAAAACAAGAAGAATCTAGAATTATAGTAGCCTTGAACTCCCTCAAAGATAACACACTTCTTACCACCCTGAAGGAGATAGTACAGGAATGCAAAGAATACTATAAAGCTTTATATTCCCTCCCTACTCACCCTCCATTGATCTCTGATATTCGGGATTACCTACATCATACTCCACTTCCATCACTAACTCAATCTCAAAAAGACTCTTGTATGCAAGATTGTCAAGCAGGAGTTATCAGAGGCCATTCGCTTTCTCCCTGAGGTAAAGCCTCTGGCTCTGATGGCCTCCCACCCTGATTTTATAAAGTATTTGAAGAACAAATCTCCCCCTTTCTCCTGCAGATGTTTAATTACTTCTGTGAATCAGGCATATCAGACCCATTCCTACTGGAGGCACTTATCATTCTTTTTCCTAAACCAAATAAAGCCAGAAACAAAGTGAACAGCTATCGTCCCATATCCCTAATGAATTACAATATTAAGCTTTTTGTCAAAATCTTGACTGCCAGGCTAGTGAAAGTATGGATTCCTTTACTTAGCACTTAACAGGTGGGATTCGTGGCAGACTGATCTTCAGCTGACCATCTGAGGAAACTATTTAATGTCTTTTCTGCATCCAGGTTGGCACCACACCCGATGGTGTCGGTGTCCTGGATTCAAAGAAAGTGTTTGACAGAGTTAGCTGGGTCTTTTTGTTTGAAGTAATGGATAAGTTTGGATTACCAAATTACTTTGTACAATGGGTTAAGGTTCTATATACAAACCCCACAGTGAAAATATATTGCAATGGCGTCTACTCTAGCTTATTCTCATTGCACTCAGGAACCCGGCAAGGATGTCCACTCTCCCTGATGCTATTTAATCTTTACTTAGAACCACTACTCTACCAACTTCAAAACTCCCCCCTCATAAAGGGTATTCAAGCAGGTCACTTGAATCTTCTCTTGGCAGCATATGCAGATGATATTATGCTACATATAATAGACCCAAAAACTAAGCTTCCTGCAGTGCTTGATATTAAAGACTCTTATGAGGCACTTTCCAATTACAAACTAAATAAAGAAAAATCAACGGTCATGCTCTTAAACCATCATGCATGCTGCTCCCAAATTGAGAAATTACAGTTGGGTTGAGCTCCCCAAATTAAATACTTAGGGCTCACTCTATCCCTGGATATGTCTCAAGTTAAAAGACTTAGCTTGGACTCCCTTATAGGGACCATAAGACAGGACCTGGACAGATGGGCTACACTATTTCTCTATTTACAAGGGAGAATAAGTGTTGTCAAGATGAATATCCTCCAAATGGTATTCTACCCCTTAAACATGCTTAATTTCCACCTCCCCCAATCTTGGTTCTGGAAACTTCACAGCATCATCTCCCAATTACTTTGGAGAAAGAAACCCCGAGAAGATCATATGTCTGGCTAGGAGCAATCAAACAACAACGAGGTCTTAGACTCCCTAACTTTTACCACTTTTATTTAGCAAGCCACTTAGCAAAGTATTTGTGCTGGATAGCCCCGGTTTCCCAACAACCTAATCCTCCCTTAATACCAGCGTAGCTACAAGTAGAACGTGGTCTGATTAACCAGAGTGGCATCTCACCTTTTAGTCTACTATATACCAACCCCAAAACATGCTCATCCTCCCTTAGGAACTAACTGATCCTGATGTCTGTAAAAGTCCACGGCCAGCTTTGCAGGGCACTTAAATATGACAATGGCAAAGACATCTCACAACCCCTATACTTGAATTCCAATTTCAGGTTGGATGGGCAATGCTTGAAACCAAATGAGAAGTTTCCCTATATAGAGACTAAAATTTTGGACCTTTTGGCAAATGGTAAACTTAAAACTACTCTTGAGCTCCTATCTACCCTGAATCTTTCAGAGAGACAAATTTTCAGAAGTTTCCAAATTATACACCTGCTAGTTTCTAAACTAGGGACTGGAATATGGGATGTTGATCAATCTGACCGTATTACCTCACTCTCTAATCAGGCTTGGCAGCCTCATGCAGTGTCCCAGATAACATCAGCACTGTACCCTGCCATCTACCCAGAGACACTGGGAAATTCTACATACTGGGAAGATCAGTTCCCAAACAAGGAGCTCTGGTGGGATAAAATATGGCAAGCAGTTTATTTTTACACGTCTAATGATAAATTTTGTGTCATGCAATTCTATATTTTGCACAATATCTATTTTACCCCATCCAAATTGGTCAGTATGGGCAAGTCACAAGATTCTAAGTGTAATAGATGTGGTAACACTGATGGTACTCTCCTACATGTCCTCTGGGACTGCCCCATCATCAAACCTCTGTGGATTGAGATAAAAGATAAGGCTGACCCCCTGCTTGGACTCGAGATGCTTTTTTACACCACAGATCTGAGTATTAGGAGACTACACCCAGATCCCTGTCAGACAGAGGAAATTTAATATGTCTCTAATCTCACATTCAGTCAAAACTGGTATTAAGACACTGAAAGGATTCCACAATGATCTCATATTGTGAATGGCTAAAAGAATTATTGTTTAACCTTCGGGCGGAAAGGATGATAGCATCCCTTACTCATACCCCAAACAGTTTCGACAAAATGTGAGGAAGGCTATATTCATCGTACTCAATTCCCAAACACTAATTACTAAATTTCTAGACTGATGACTTGGATGGTAATACCGGCAATTGCCACTAAACGGAATACAGCAATAATTGTATGGATTGCGCTTTGGATTAGGCTACCTCTTGATTGTAAACCAACATATGCAGCACCCCCCTTTTTTCTTTTTTTCTTCTTCATAACCTGTTGCCAACACCAAGTCATCATGATTAGATCCGGGGTGGTTAGGTTAGCATTGACAGAAAGGGGTAAGAGGGGGTGGGAGGAGGATAAAAGGGGGTAATAGGAGCTTGTTGTTGTAACAAATGAGCTGATGCAACCTAAAGGCTTCAGTTCACTTATCAGATAGCACTATGTTCTGTTCATTTCCCTGTGTATCATGATGTAGATTTATAAATGCAATAAAATATACTGAATTTAAAAAAAAATGAGATCACCATCCCCAGGAGGAACACTGAATCCAATGAATGACCACCTATGTGGGTTGTGGAGGAAACAACCTGTGTGAGACCCAGCATAGTCATAAGCTGGAGGAGATCTGGACAAAAATATGAGAGTTCATTTTTGACTCAGGTGTTGAAATCCCCCAGAATTAACCATCTTGTGGACCCCAAAATCATATCAACAATGAAATCTGCAATCTCCTGTAGGAATTCTTTCCCATCTCCTGGTGGACGGTAAATGAGCAGAATCCTACACCACACACAAGCACCCACAGTATTTTCAAAGGATTTAGTGGACCTCACTGGGACATCCAGAAGGCCCAGTTTGGTGTTGAAACAAATGGCTACACCCCCCACCCCTATGATCCACCCTCGGTCGGTGTATCACTGAGTACCCCACCAGAATAGCTGCAACCAATATAGGGCCAGCACTATCATCCAGCCAGATCTCAGTGATGCATGCCAGGTCAGATGTCCCAACAAGATCTGCTATTATAGCAGTCTTGTTATTGATAGACCTGGCATTGCACAACACTGCCCGAGTAGGATAGGCCATCGAGAAAGACCGCGTGAACATTCTGCACACAGCAGAGCCCTTGAGTATGGAAACCAGACAGGGAGGACCCCTATTCTGGTTCCATTTCACCCCAGGGTGTCTCCATGTTCCCACTACCTCATTCTGACCACCCCTTTCCATTCCCTGACCAGGCCCAGTTCTTCCATGTATTATGTAGGTGGTTATGTAGATGGAGACATCTATCTGGAAAACCCAATATAAATAAGGAAGCTGAGAAAGGAAGACATGTTTTCAGTATTCGGAAGCACTCTCTTGGTGGACGACTGCCCAAAACTGATAAGTTAATGGCAGTTCCATATAATGTGTAGACAGCTTACTCCAAGGGTATCACATCTCCAACAATTGTCTTGAGAGAGCAAACATTAGGCTGTAAGCTGAACTGAAGTGTGATACCATTGATGCAGGTTGTCATTTTCCGTGAGGAGACTGTGACAATCAAGACATCCTTGATGAGCAAGCCTCCAGTAATGGGACTTGTCTTTGTTGGAGATGTGGTGTTGTAGAACACCCATTTCTGTTTGGTCTTTAAAGAGGGATCTGGAAGAACATGCCTTACTGATTTATATAATGTCTCAGTCATACCCTAGTAATCTTACTCCAGCAGAGAAGTGGAGATATATTTGAGGATTGTTTAGCAGACTCTTTAGCAGTAGGACAGGAATGTTACTGTCTGATTTTTCCAGTAACCAAAATGTGCATTTGTAAAATGCATCAAAATTTAGGATATGGAAGTATAAATCTTTATTTCAAACTTTCAAACAAATTCAGCTGAGGGGTCCTCTGGAGGAAATATAAAAACAGAATTTGTTGGCAGAAAAGGATTGCTTGGCTCACCAAGTCTGACTGATTGTCCCAGCCTAGTCTCTGTCCACAGACCTAGGCTGGTCTCTTGTGATTCACCCTCTTCCCTGACCATTTCCTAATATTCCCATATGTCTATTTCATACATGACTGAAGTTCCCTACTGTTGTCACCTCCTCAAGATGGGATACAGGAACAAGTCAAGTATGTTATGTATACTCTTTGTTTCCCATGAGGGCCAGTGGACTGGGTTGTTCTCTTTACATAACTGTTGGTGGGGGGAGAGTTCCATAAAGACACCCAAGCAGTTGGTGTTAAGGGTAATTTGGCTAATTTTCCTAATTGTTCACAGGTCATAATAGAGGCTGCTACTATGTGACATGGCTATAGTCACTTCAGGGATTGAGCATACAAAGAGACTGCTGGAGATACATCACCTAACAGTGACGTTCCTTCTTTCCATGTCGGTGAGGAGCATGAGGGTGGTAGGAACTACACTGTCACATTTATGCAGCGCTGAATTTCAAATAGTATGCATAGAACCATGGAAGGTTCCATCCCCATGTCTCCAGTGTACTCTGAGTTTGGTCCTACTATAATGGGGAAGTTTCCCTTCCCATAGAAAGCTGCCAATCCTGTTATCCAGTTAAGAAATCCATGTCATGGGTATCCCTACCAGCAAGTGGGAGAGGAGGAGAAGTAGTAATGTGGGAGACATTAACATCTTAATTGAGGCTATTGTCATTACTGTGATGGAAGGGTTTAGGAGATGCCAACTATTCATTTCTTCTCTCAGTTTGACAATGAGAGATTTAAGATTAACAAGACAGAAATGGGACAGTTCTTCTGAGATCTGTATCCCTTAGTATTTAATAAATTCAGGGGACCAGGATAGTCCCAACACTAAGGTATCTCATTCCTGGCAAGTCTTATATAGCGGCAGTACTTCAGTTTTTGACATGTTTATTTTATGTCCAGATAAATGTTCACAGGAATGTAGCAGATTTAGTAGTGAGGGGAGTCTTTGCAGAGCATTTCTTAGCAACACCAGAGACTCCCCTGCATACTGTTTGGCTTGGCATTCTTTTGAACCAATTGGCATACTTCCCAAGTCTGGATGATTACAGGTAACAGCTGACGGGTCTCTATGGCCTGTACAAATAAAAGTGAGGAGTGATGACAATCCTGATGGTGCCCCTTTCCAGCTGAAATGTGGGTGATAACATTCAGTTTGTAAGAACTTTTGCTTTGGGTTGGTGGTACTAAATACCAACACACTCTCTAAAATTGGGACCAAATCCCATGTGGGATAGAATAGCAGGAAGATATCTCCTTACCACTGAGGTGAATGCTTTTTTAAAGTCAGCCTCAATTGCTGTGGCTGGAATAGGGATACATAGAAACATAGAAGTTGACAGCAGATAAGGACCGCAAGGCCCATCCAATCTGCCCATTTCTTTTTCTACCTTATGAATGTGCCATCAGCTTTTGCTCTGTCAAAGGTATTTTTATTAATACTAATCTGTATTGCTCCCTTATGCCTGCCCCATGCATGTTTGAAGCCCTGCACTGTATTCATATCCACCACTTCCTGAGGTAGGCAGTTCCATGCATCCACAACCCTTTCTGTGAAAAAGAACTTCCTCACATTACCCCTTAATCGGCCTCCTTCTAATCTCATTCTGTGTCCTCTTGTCCTGCTATTTTTCTTGAAACATGTTAGACTCTTTCACCTTGTTAATGCCCTTAAGATGTTTGCATGTTTCGATCATATCACCTCTCTCCCTCCTTTGCTCTAGGGTATACATATTGAGCTCTGTTAATCTGTCCTCATATGTTTTCTGATGCAGTCCCTGCACCATTTTAATTGCCCTTCTCTGGACTGCCTCAATTTGGTTAATGTTCTTGTGAAAGTGTGGCCTCCAGTATTGCATGCAGTACTTCAGATGGGGCCTAACCAGTGTCTTGTAAAGAGGGATTATTACTTCCCTCTTCTGACTTGTGATACCCCTACTAATACACCCCAACATCCCCCTAGCCTTACCTACAGCTTTAGTGGTCTGCTTGGATGATTTCAGGCCATCGGTGATAATGACACCCAAGTCTCTTTCTTCCCTTGTGACTGCCAGCAACTCCCCTCCCAGCCTATAGGTGGCTTCAGGGTTTCTCTTCCCTACGTGCATGATGTTGCACTTCTTTTCATTAAACCCCAGTTGCCACTCTTCCAACCATTTTGCTAGTTTATCCAGATCTCTTCTCATTCTGTCCACCACATCTGGATTATCTACTCTGTTGCAGATCTTGGTGTCATCTGCAGACAAGCCTTACCCTCCAGTCCATCTGCAATGTCACTGATTAAGATATTGAAGAGGACTGCCCCCAGGACTGATCCCTGAGGTACCCCACTTGTGACTTGCATCTCTTCTGACTGTATACTATTTACCACCACTCTCTGTTTTTTGCCTGTCAACCAGTTTGTCACCCAGTTGACCAACGTCTGATCCACCCCGAGCCTACCCAGCTTATTAATCAATCTTCTATGTGGAACAGTATCAAAAGCTTTGCTGAAGTCAAGGTAGGTGACATCAACTGCTCTCCCTTGGTCCACCACTCTGGTTACCCAGTCAAAGAGTTCTATGAGATTAGTTTGACAGAACCTTCCTTTTGTAAACCCATACTGTCTTGGGTCCTGTGCTCCTATGGATTCCAGGTGTTGGACTATCCTTTCCTTAAGGAGTGCCTCCATAATCTTGCCCACTACTGAGGTAAGACTGACTGGTCTGTAGTTCTCTGCCTCCTCCCTGCTGGCACTCCTGTGGAGTGGGATCACATGAGCCATTCTACAGTCTTCTGGGACCTTTCCTGTGCTCAGAGACTCACTAAACAGTTCTGATAAGGGCTCTGCTAGTTCCACCCTTAGCTCCTTTAGTACCCTAGGATGTATGCCATCAGGTCCCATTGCCTTGTCCACCCTAAGCTTATCAAGCTTTTGTAGGACATTTCTTTTGTGAAGGGACTAGTGCATACCTCCCCCTGTGTCCATGGTGCTGAGCTGTGGGCCCTGCCCTACCTTCTCTTCAGTAAACACTGAGCAGAAATATTTGTTTAGGATAGATGCTTTTACATGGTCATCCTCCTCATCCACCCCCTTATCCCCTTTGATCTTAGCAATACCCCCTCTGGACTTTCTTCTTTCACTAATGTATCTATAAAACATCTTGTCACCTTCTTTTACTGTTTGTGCTAGTGCTTCCTCAGTTTGGGCTTTTGCCTGCCTTACTGCCTTCCCTACTTCCCTTAGGGAAGATTGGCATGCCTCCCTGTCTTTATCCTGCTTTGTTCCATTGTATTTCCTGAAGGCCAGCCTTTTGTATGTGACCTTTTCTGCTACTGTTTTTGAGAACCAAAGTGGTTTCCTTCTTCTTTTGCACTTCCTTTTCTCACTAACACAATGGTAAATTGCTTTAAGTACTGCATCTTTAATGCTTGCCCACTTTGCCTGTACCCCCTCACCTGTATTTCTTTTCATCAGAGCTGGCTTAACTCTGTTGACCATCTTATCAAAGTCAGCTCCTCTGAAGTCCCATATTTTTGCCTTGGAATGGGTTGATTTAGTTCTAGTGGCCAAATTGAACCATACCATGTGATGGTCACTGGCCCCCAGGTGACCTTCTACCTGGAGATCTGTGATTTTTTCCCTATTAGTCAGTACTAGATCTAGGATAGCCCTGTCTCTTGTGTGTTGTTGTACCAGTTGTTTGAGGCCCTCCCCCAGCAGGGAATCCACCATGTGACTAGTTCTGACAGATGTCCCTGCTGGTATTGACCAATCTGTATCTGGCATGTTGAAGTCTCCCATTATCAGAACCTCCCCTTTAGCTGTCATGCTTTGTATATCTTTTAACAGTAATGTGTCTATGTCCTTCCCCTGGTCTGGAGGCCAGTACATAGTCCCAGTTCATATGGCTGCCCCATTTCCTGTTTCCAGGGTGACCCACAGTTCTTCTAGCTCCTTATGCGTATTCTGAATTTCTGTAGCTTTGATATTTTCTTTGACATAAAGGGCCACTCCACTCCCCCTTTTTGCACTTCGGTCTTTTCTGAACAGCACATAGCCAGGTACTGAAGTCTCCCAAGTGTGTTACTGGTAAACCATGTCTCGCTAATGGCTACTGTGTTGAGTTTAGCCTCTGTCTTTATGGCCTGCAGGTCTGGGATCTTATTTCCCAGACTGCGAACATTTGTGTGCATGATTTTCCATTGGCCAGATTTCGGTGTGTTAGTTGTTGGGCGAGGTCTAGTGTTTCCCCGTGTGTCATATGAGGAGCCGGACCTTTTTCCTTACCTGGTGATGCAAATGAACTACAAACATGCTGAACTCCTGTTTGACCCATAGCTGAGGGTAGAGAGGTGTTCTTCCCATTCAATGTATGGGGGGGGCTACACCCCTCTCCCCATTTGCTGGTTTAAATATTCTGCAAAGACTTTAAACTTCTGCCCCAATGCACTGACTCCCTCCTTAGTCAGATGAGGTCCATCAAATTTAAAGAACTTTCACTCCCAAAACTTTTGTAAGTTCCCTACAAATTTGTGTCCTTTTTCCTGGCACCAGCCCTTGAGACACATGTTTAACTCCCCTATCTCCCTTCTCTGACCTTCCATCCATCTGTCTCCCTATCTCAAACTTTCAGGATCTCAGAGAAGGAGATGCCAGATGAAATGGATGATAGTTTTCACCCAACCTGGTCAGGTGTTCCTTGATCTCCACAACTGACCAGCTGGCGAGATTGTTAGTCCCTATGTGTACCAGGACATTAGTGTTTTATCCTGATTCCTGAACAATTTTAGTAATGCGGTCAGTGTCTCTCCACATTGATTTACCTAGGAGACATCTGACCATTACCCCTGGCTGGAGATATGTATCAACTCCCCAAATCATGGAGTCTCCTATGATCAGAAGATTTTTTGAATTTCTTTTTTTGTTTTGGTTCCTGTTTTGGATGAGTTTTGTTGTGCTAGCTCCTGTGCTACAGTGTCCTCTTCTGCAGTGTCCTCTACCCCTTTGTTTGATTTCAGAGATAGAGGCAGATACCTGTTTGTAGTTTTTATATGGTTTGTGAAGGTGATATATTAGAGATTACTGAGTGATGGGGCACCCAATTTTCCCCTCCTAACCACCTGCCAAACTCCTGGACCAACTACCCTCTGCGGTCGAGGTCCTTCTGTTGGATGTTGGGGAAATGGTGGGCAGTTTTTACAATATATTTCCTCCTGAATATGCAATCTGAGGTGCACAATCTCTGCCCATGCTGCCTGGAGCTGAGCCCTTAACTCTCCAATGGCCCAGCATGTAGGACAGTATCCTAAATCCTATAAAACTGCCCTTCTGAAAAGTATTCCACCTTAGCTGCAGTTAATTATATCCATTCCAGATATCATAGAACATGTAACTTCCATTATGAATATGAGAGACTAGAGATTATACAAACCTACTCTACCCTTTAAAGAGTAGCTGACAACTTCAGGAGAACTTTAACAAAACACAATATTTAGATAAAGTTCAGTTTGTATTTCACATTAGTTCTTTATTACTCCTCCCCATTATTTATTGCTGAGGTCAATTGTATGGAAACAGGATTTTTGCGCTTGAAGAGTTCATCTATTTTTGTTACTGTCTTCCTACCTGAGGTCATAATGCACTGCTTGAGACATCACAATTACTCTCATGACAACAGATTGTAATGTCACAACAGAGCATTATGACTTGAAGTAGGGAGTAAGCTATAGAGGTAGATTAACTTTAAAGTTACTGTAAGAGATAGAAATCATGTATTCATGCAAATTTCCTCAGTAATGAACAATGGGAAGGAGAAATCTAGAATATATATGGAATACAAGCAGAATTTTACCCACTTATTATGTCTTTCAAAGTTTTCTTGCAGACGTCAGCAGTTCTTTCAAAAGCCCACTTGTGAGGTGGGTATTAACTTTGGGAGTGTGGTTTCCAACCTCTGAGCTAATGCTCTGACAAGCATCTTGGCATCAGAATTAATAAGGGATTTTAGACTAGAGCGTGAGGGTATTGTGAAATCTTCGCCCTCTTTCAGGAGGACAGTTATAATGATTTTCCTGAGAATAGAAAGATGGATTGTCACCTTATGAGCTTCTAGAAATATATATATATATATATATATATATATGCATATATATATATATATATATATATATTTGCAGAGGACGGATGAACAACCATTTTATTTAGATGCTAGTAGATGTTGATTGTGACGCCACCACCTCCTGGTGCTTTGTGTGACCTAACAGATGCCAGAGCGTGCCTCACCTCTCTGAGCAATAGTGGACATTGAGGAGTGCTGTGTGTTCCTCTTGTCAGCTGAGAATGGGCAAGGATGATATGAAGCTAAAGAACACCTGTTGATCCAGACTTCCTCTGAACTTTGAAACTTACAAAAGTCCTGCATTAACTTATTAGTCTCTTGTGGGTGTGTTTTTGGTTCATGTATGAGTAGTATCCCTAAGTGTGGCTATGTGCCTTTCTATTTGCTGTTTACTCAGCCTGTACAACAGCAATTTGCTTGCTTTCAGCCCACTATCCCAGTATATGTGTCATGTTCCAGTGAAGGCTAGTTCAGTCTTTCTTGTGAGTAATGAGTTAAGCTGCATTCAGAGCTTAGTAATATGATTAGGAGATTCTGACCACTTAATTTGGAGGGGTCTGATATATGCATGTTTTTGTTGTTCTCTAAATCTAGTTTCCATTTATGTGACCTTAGCCTTTTTAACTGTACATCTGTGTGCAACAGATAGCTCATAATTTTCCCTCTATGTGTAGCCTTGAATGCCTTCCATACTGCAGTGGCCGATGTTTCCTTGAGTCACTGAAGATGAAGTAGCCAAGTGCCTCTTCCTTAATCCACATTAGAAAGTCTATATTTAAGGAGCAAAGGGTCTAGTGACTAGAATGAAGACTTTGGTAAGTCAGGACCCCATAGTATCACCAAAGTGACTGTGTCATGGTCCAACAGATAGAGTGAGACAATGTCTGATGATATCGTAGAGTAAATAATTTCAAGGGATATTAAACAGAAGCAAGCCTACTTACCATCAAGTGGGAGGAAGAGAAATAGGAGAATTATTTTTCACTGGGGTACAGAAGCCACTATACTTCTGATAGAATGAGTTATGAGATCAGATTATTAGTAAGTGTTGAGAGTGATTTGGTGTGGGAATCAGGTGTTCCATTGTAGATGTGAAAATATGCCTCCAAAACTAGATTAAAGCCCCTCTAGCAGGATCTCTGGATCCTCCTCACCAAGATCTTAGAGCCTTTGTGAGATAATATCAGCCAAAGAGGATAGGTGTGCATTTGGGGTGTCCTGCTTTGTGAATACCAATGGAGTGGTTGGTGTGAATATCTTAACTTAAAGACATATGTCATCTTTATCAGCAAGCCACTTCTCTGGGGCAATTTGATGGATTTATAAATCAGGATGAAAGCATAATGCTTAGAGGAGGGAACACAGATATCAGCTTTCCATCCTACCATTTCCTTTTTTAATTTGGCAGCTTCTGTGTTCACTAATTTAGCTTCTTGCAAAAAGGTGATATGTGTCTTAATTTTTTTAAGATGGGGGAGTACCTGTTACCTCTTTACTGGTGAATGTATGCCTCCTACATTCCATGTAGTGGATCTCAGACTAGTCCGCTGTTAGTATTTTTGTAGAAATTGAATAAGATGTGTCGATTAGAAGTGACATATGAAACATAAGCCATGAGGGGAGCCCTCTTGTACTGTTAGCATGCCAACCCTTATTACACTGTGTAAAACATATACTCTGTTTCTAATTCCTACAGACAGAACAAGCTGCAATTATAAAATCTAAAACTCCAAAACACTGTAGTTTTAACTAGTGACTCCATAGGGTTGTCTGCTACGAGTGGGATCAGATGATAGGATGTGATTGGAAAAGACCTAAATTACCAGATGTTGGTGTACAATTAACAATTGTCCCCTAGGGGTGAATACTCTGGGTTGGACAAGTGACCCTGGCCCAGTAAGTCTGGGTTTACCAAGGACCTAACTAGTCCAATCCAGGAGGCAACAGTAGTCAACAGTACAATACGACAAAGCAAATGAGCATATAAATCATTAGACATGCAGAAAATATTTACAACCTAGAAATCAGCACCTTTCTAGTCAAAGAGGAGAGAAATGAACAAGAACCAGAATGTTCAAATCCAGTTAACTAGCTGAGGACAGTAAGTACATTATTAAACTTAGCATATGAATCAATAAAACAACCTCATATATCACAACTGTTGGTAACAACATGGGGCAGCACTGGAGTGGGAAAGTGGGAAGGTTTAGAGTGGTTAGGCACTCTTTGTAAGGATGGACAGTGGATTATGGCCAGTAGTATATTATAAAGCTGTTCTAATACAAGGACTGAGGATATACTCTGCAGCACATAGCCTACTGTATCTATTGTCTACTCTGTACATAGTGTCACAGGTCATCTGATTCAGTTGTAGTGCAACTTCCATAGCTATTCCACTAGTCAAGCAGAATCCCATGCTGAATGGAGCATTTCACTATGCTTGTAAACTTTAAGCAGCTCTGAAAATGCAGTGTCACTTATCAGCATGTTATTCAATAGTTTTCAGTCCCCATGGGCTACATGCTTAGGTTTTTGCAAACTGAGCTCCCTTGGCCATTTGGAGACATTGAAGCAGTGTCAGTGGCACAGCAGGTTGCACACTCACCTCTGCGGCTGGAAGATCAGAAGGCTGTTTGTTCTATCCCCACAATAGGCACTTGGGTTAAATCCCAATATTGATACTGTGGTGTAGCATGGGGGGGTGCTGCATTCCTGAGGAGCCATCTTTGGTATGAGACATTAAACCAAGGTCCCATCTGCCTGTTTTGTTGGTAGATCAGGTGGCTGTTAAAGATCCCATGGCACTTCTCAAAATGAGTAGGAGCATTTCCCTGGTGTCCTGGCCAAATTTCCCCCATTCACTAAAAATATTACTAACAGCTACTGTCCACGGTGGCTCTAGATTTGGCTAGATGGTCGGCTCTACCTATCTCTTTTTGGGGAAGAGTCAGCCTGGTTAAGATGAATGTTCTCCCACGTCTTTTATACCTCCTCCAGCTACTCAACATTTGTCTGCCAAGTGGCTGGCTTAAAAAGGCCCAGAGTCGGATTGGTGATTTCAACTGGTCTAAAAAGAAACCTAGATTAGCTTTTTACAAGCTCGTGGTGCCCAAGTCTAAGAGTGGTTTACGACTCCCATACATGTGTATATACTATTGGGCCTGTAGCGTGGCTAAATACCTAAGATGGATGGTTTTTAATCCCTCGGGTTATTTACCCACATGGCTCAAAATAGAGAGGAAAATGATCAGTTCAGTTAATATAGCCCCTTCCGCATTATTATTCCTCAATATTGCCTCTATACCCAAGGAGCTAAAAGGCACCACAATTGGAATCTCTATGAGGATTCATTCACAGTTGTGTAGATTCTTAAAATATAAAAATTGGTTAGATGTGGAGCAGTCGATTTGGAACTCTCTTGCCTTTAAAATAGATAACAAGGTTTTATCCCCCAGATGGTTACCTAGTTTAGGTGATGGTAGGGTTTACTCATTTCTTAAGGAGGATGGTACCTGGTTATCAACTGAGGATATTGTGGTGAAATTCAGGCTTAAAGAAAGTGACTATTTCAAGGTACTTCAGCTTAGACACCTCCTCATTAAAAAGTTTGAGGAGGGTACCCCTTTATCTTATAATTTCGCCTTCCTCAGTGAACTGGTCCCATTAGTTAACTCCCCCCGGAGAATCTCCAAATTGTACAATATTTTGTATGATTGGCCTTTCCATCTGCTGATTGGCCCTACAGAGTTTTGGTCTGCCCTCTTCCCACACTGGGATAATGACTGGACGACTATATGGAATAACTGCCATCATTTTGTAACACAAGATAGGTTACGGTTAATGCAGTTTTGCATTCTCCATAATCTTTACTACTATCCTCAGAAACTGGCTAAATGGGGAATAACTTCCTTTAAGGTTTGTACTAGGTGTGCTCAAGTAGAAGGTTCCCTACTCCACATTTTCTGGGAATGCCCTAAGATATCACCCCTTTGGGAGGCTATAAGGGACAAGGTTGACCCACTCCTTGGGCTGAGGGACTTGTTCATCCCCGAGTTTGTATTTTCGGGGATTATTCACAGATTTCTGTTAATAAGCATAAGTTTCATATTGCTTTGATTTCTATGTCCATTAAAAAACTGGTGCTTAAGTATTGTAGGAGTTCTGAGGTCATCTCTTATTCTGAATGGCTAAATGAGCTATTATTTAATCTTCAAGTGGAGCAGACTGTTTCGAGTATCAATAATAACAAGTCCAAATATGAACGGATCTGGGCCTCGCTTCATACATTATATACCATCTAATTTTTAATACTTAATTTCTAATCTTTCAGATGTCATGGACTGTCATGCCTTTGGGACTGTGTGGGTGGGGGTTTTGGGGTGGGGGTGTCAGATGGGAGGGGATGGGTCAATCAACCTGTTTTGTCATATGCTTAATGCTATGGATGTTTTGACCCTGTCCATTGTATTCTGTGAAACTTTCAATTAACTTTAAATTATAATAAAAAAAAATTATTACTAACAGCTTAATATGGTTCAATGTCAGTTGGCATCCATCTGTATCCCCCCACCCCCACCCCCAATATAAGTCTGAAAATAGGCAGTATTGTCTAGTTCTCCTTTCCCGGTCATCAACAACTAAACAAATAAATAAAAAACATATAGAAGATTTATTTGAAAACAGGACCAGCAAGCTAATTGTTCACATGGATGGCAAGGTCAGATGTTTAATTATGGCAATCATATAGTTCAGTTAGGTCATACTATATAACTGTTTGCCTCGTATTCAGATTTGAATTACCCAATAAGCATTATAGGAGATGAATGAGACAGTATTATCTCCAGGGCAAGAAGGCTGAGAGATAGAAGGGAGGGGGGTCTTTTCAGGTTAACATATAGGGCCCCAGTGCTTACATTAATTATCTCAAGGTCAGAGAGGGATTTAAACCTGGTTACCAACTAGTGCTAGTAAAGGATAATAGTGTTGAAGTAACCTTAGAAACAAAACATGGAAAATACCCTTTTTGATTGAAATGAAAGCACAAATATTAGTAATAGCACATTAAACAATGAGTCTGACATACTGTGGAGATTCACAAAATATTGCAGTTCAAAAATGTCCATTCTCACTGAGTGATAGGTAGGCTGAAGGGACTGAGAAATTGGTGAGTGCATTGTCCACAGTTCACACACTCTGAAGTATGGCCCTGGTAGGTATGAAATTACAATATATGTATTGTTACCTGAGTGGAAACACCTTTTTTAGGGATTTAAAGTGGTCTGCTCATCTCTGTGGTAGTCAGTGCTTAACTCATTGCAGCCTTGCAGCCTCCACAGTTGACCTTGCTGGGTTCTGACAATGAGCCCAATTAGACCAAGGCTGGGGAGAGCAAGCCAAGTGAGAAAAGTTAAAGTACTCACTGCATCTGAAGTTCTCACCCTGTTGGTGTGTACTGAGTTCTCTGTGGAAGTGGCTCATTTTGGGGTGGCAGAAGCTGTCAGTGGAGATTCAATTTTGCTAGTTGAAGCTTTCACCATGTTGGCCCATGAAGTAGGTTTGGGACCTGATGCCAAAGAGATTGTTGCAGTGCATTTGAGGGTGAGTGCTCTGTGGATTTTGGAAGCATAGTGGAGAATGCATTAGTTGGTAATGTCAATTAAAGTGCTACAAATATTTTATGGATTTAAGCAGTGGATACGTGGGAGAGCTGTTCGTGAAGGCAGAAGATGGAGGGCTTTGTGTCCTGCTTTCCAAGCAGTGTCTTTGTGGATGTGATGAGAGTTATGCCTGGGATTTAGATTTCTTGAAGCCACAGCTACAGGTTAATTTGTGCCATGACTCTTCCACGGGTTGCAGGGTGTTGTAGGCAGAAGCATATTGGATGGCCTGTCTTCAGTAATTTCCATCAGCTAGGTAGACCTGCAGGCTTGCAGAGCTAAAGCATTTGGAAGGTCTTCAAAAGATCTGTCTGGCCAGGTAGCAGTGATAAGCTGTTCTGCCTCCATTGGGGATTGAAATTTACACTGTACACCATTTACCAGGGCTCATAACATAGCACTATATCTCAAAGAGTGCTGAATTCCCAACTGAGCAAATTTACATCAATATCTAGTACAGGACCTTCTTCTCTTAGAAAGTTCAGATGAGTAGTCTAATATTTGTATGACGTGTCCCTCGCTTTTCAGGGGACAAGATTGTTTTGACAGAATTAGGACATTCTCCTTAATAAGACAGTGGAAACATTTTCAGAAAATGATCATGGTCACTCACCCAGCCAAGGCTCAGGTGCCAAGGAGTCCTTTCCAACTCCAGTAGTGGGCAATGTGAGGCATCTATCATTGCTGGAAATGCATGCAGCAGAAAAGCAATCATATCAGGTCCCTTGACCCCCTCGGGGAATCCCACAGACTTGACATTACTTCAGTGGGTACTGTTCTCCATATTGTTTATCTTGGACATATTTGATGTGGTGGCCACAGTCAAGAAGCTGTGCTTGGCTGGAGTCACTGATTTCTTGTGTGCTGAAGTCAGCTGTGGCAATCTAGCCACTGAGAGTTGCTAGATCATGGTTCATTTGTGAACTCATTATTTTTGGTTCTGCCATGCCTCTTAATATATGTAATAGCATTTACAGATATGTGCACCAGTTTGTTTGGAACCATTTCCTGATGAGTGGAGGTAGATGCCACCTTCTTGTCTGATATGATTGCAGGCCATATTGGAGCATCGGCAACTGAGGCGGGGAGCTGGCGGGGTAGTAGGCCTTGGTTTTGAGGAGGAAAAAACTTAGCTTGATGAATTCACAGGTAAGGAGTCACTGAGCACACATTAAATTGGTACTGTATCAGAGTAGTCAGCAGACTTAACTGTACATTATTTAAAACAAAAAAGGTTCCATACTGTTACTGAATGTATGTTGAGAGAGAGAATTCCTAGGTTAGAGAACTCAAGATTCAGTTGGCCATCTTGGCACCAAACAGCCATGCTGCCTCATACTTTTGAGGTTTAAATTGATTTTTTGACTATTTTTGTTTACTGATCGTCACTGCCACATTTTTGATACAATTGTAGCATTACTTTTTACAGATTGGTATAACTTTTGTAGGATTTGATGCAACTGCACAAACATTTTGATTCAAGCGTGGAAGAATCCTCTTTTGCTGAATTCAGTGACCCAAGCTACATACCGCAATGCTTTCTCATTTGGCACTAATAAAGTTGGTGTTGTTTTGGCATAACCTTGGTGGCTGATTTGGAGTTGTGAAGATTTATAGCTGGGGGATTACAGTTTTTTGGGAAAAGTTTGGTATTTTTATTCAATCAGATGTGCTTGGCTCTCAGCTTTAATTTTTAGGCAACTGGCCTGTGGATCCATTACTTGCCACTATGTGCTCGATTTTCACAGGGCCCTTAGATCACTGCAATTTGTGGCCATCTACAGCTGTGGCACAATCCAGGTATGTAATGGACCCTGCACCCTATTTTATAAAAATAGGGTTCCCTGCACCAAAGTCCCAAGAGTTGCCAAACCAACAGGGTTGCACCAAACGTGGTGCACCTGAGGGGTTTGATGGAGGGTTCAATAAAGCCTCCCAAACCAGCACAAGCCTAGAGGAACTCCGGAGGTCAGGGGGGTAACTATGCCTCAAATGTGGGTACCAGGGGCTACTGGAGTAGTGGTTTTGCTATGGGGGGTGATGGGAGTATGGCAGCAGTGGGAGGATTGTGAGAAGGCACCAGGTGGAGGTGATCTGTGATGTAGTATGGAGCTTATCAGGCCGGGTGGGAGGGTTGGCATTCCTGGACCATTGTGACCTGAACCCCAGTTGACAACAGTGCTGTCACCTATCCGCAAGGCCCATGGTCCCTGGCAGTGTAGTTGGGCATCCATTGGCCACCACATGAGGGGTTGTGTACCTGGGGAATGTTGTGGTGCCTGGAGCACATACCCATCCACCAAATGCTCCCTGCTACCAGTACCCACTGCCACCCACCACATGTAGAGGACAATGGGTCCTGTGGGACAGGTGCCACAGCTGCTGTTAACTGTGGTCCACATCATAATGGCCAGCCAGGCCAATTGCCCCATCAAGCCCAATCGTCTCCATGCCACATTGCAGGGCACTTCCATTGGGTGCCTCCTCACATTCTTCCCACTGCTGTTGTGCCCAGTCATCCCCTATGGCACCAGCACTGCTCCAGTGGCCCCTGATTACTAATTCTAGGTCCACCTCACCATGCATCAGTGCAGGGCTCTTAGACCAGCTTCTGGCTGGTCTAACCTGAGCCCTCTGTTGCAACCATAGCAAGGCTTCTGGAATTGCAATTAATGGCATGGTGCAGCCCCACCATGGCACTTCTGCTGCATGGGAGGTGCAGGGTGGCTTTGCTGTATGATATCCCGATTCCAATGCAGCTTGCATTCAAATCAAGATTGCCACAAACTTTGATGCAAGGTACCACTTGTTTCATAGCTGTTTTGTACAGTCACCTTGCATCAAATGTTTTGTTTTGAAAATCAAGCCCTGTATCTCCAACCTCAGTTTAAACTCATCTGCTTTTCCTTTAAGTCTTAAATCTGTGTCCCACCTGGACCTCGGTTCTGCCTCTAGTATTTGAATCCATGAATTACACCAGTTAGACTCTAACCTGCAGAACTCATACCAGGAACACTTTTTGTAAGCTCTCCACTGCCTGCCTCCTAGACTCTACAAGCTTACCCATGCATGACTCTAGCACTCTGAATTGAGGGTCACCACCCTGCTATCACTGATTTGCAAGCCTCTGCCACCCTTTTCTGACTGTTAAAAACTGCACACCATCACATGGACTCCTGCTATCACTTTCTTTATCCAGTACAGCCTTAAACCATAACTGTACATTTCCATTCATTATTTCCGGAGTAAGATGTTTATAGTTTACTGAATCAATTTCATGTGGCTCCTCATTTTGGTATTCTTTCAATCTCATTCTTTGAATAATGTTTACTAATGCACTATATTTGCCTAGTTAGCCCATTCTGGCCCTGTTTGTGTGTGTGTGCCTAATCTAGCCTGCTTACTTTAATTGTATTTTCCCTTGCAATGACTGTAGCTAAGTTAAACCCTCCAGTTTACTTAATTTTGTTTGTTTTTTGTTGTTGTTGTTTTGTTTTTTTTTGAGATGATGAGAGGACCTAAGGTGGAAATGGATGGAGCTCTAGCTGGTCGCTAAGCCACTGAGAAGGAGTGCCAGTAGCAGGAGTCGGTGAAAGGTGTAATTATTTTTTAGTAAAGGTATGCTACTGTTGCCTCATTATTTATTCTTTTATTACTTCACCGACCTTTCCAGACCAACCTTGAGCTGAGCCTGTCTGGCAACCTGTTCAGAAAGGCCGAAGGCCTCTGGACTGACACGGCAAATAGCAGGGAGTTCTGCAGTGGAGAAGCCCACTGAAAGTGTGGGAGAACGGAGGAGCCCACAGGGGCTTATCGGCCTTCAGGCGCCACTCCTTAACAGATTGTCAGAACTATTGAAATAACCTCGCTCTCCACTCTTATCTCTGAAACTTTTTTTTCTACATCATACTACATTAATGAAGTAGAAGCTAAGCTTTGGGTGAAATTTGGGTTCCAATTTTGCTGACAGTGTATTGAATTAGTCTGTGTTAAGTGCTTCACTTATAATGATATTTTATTTCTCAGGGTTTTTGCTGAGTACTACGGTAAAGTCTTTGTCTTTTTAGTAGGAAAGTCATTGGAGTTTGTACTATGCATGAAAGTAACTGTAAGTGAGCAGGGGAGTTTACTTTTTTTACAAAGCATTATAAGAAATGAAAAATTAATAAAGTTTAAAACTTAAAATAGTATATCAGGAAGCAACTACTGATCTGATCTGATTTGAGGGTTTTGGACACATGACCTAAGAGTAAAACTATGCATGCATCAGTGTTCTACGTTGTAGGCACCATTTTCAAAACTTCGTAGTAGGCAGCTGAAAGCAGGAATGAATGCAAAGAGTATCGAAAGTGTCGACTGCTAAGGGGAGCTGTTAATCAGATTTAGTTGCTTTCAGTCTGCTTTTTATTATTTAAGTCTCTTGTGATTCCCCAGTAGATTCCTGCTGTCACAAACCAAGGATTTTTCAGCTTAGTGAAATTCTCTTCAAAGCAAATTAGCCAGATAATCGAGACAACCAAGAGATAAAGACAGTGTAAATTGCCATATTCTTGAAGCCTTGTGAAAAGTTAGCCCTCCAGAGATCAAGAAGTGGTTGTTTTATTTAACAGAATTCACCACACAAAAGTAAGTAGAGACAATAACTTTTTCATGCCAGTATTAGATGTTCCCGGTGACTCTCCTAACAGCAACCTTAATGGTTTAGTCTGCTAATTTTATTTGAGAAAAATGCTTATTAAGCATAATAAGCACTAAGGTTTGAATTGGCTAACTACAACTTTTTTTGAGTCATTTTTATTCTATGTTAAATTTATTTAAACATAAAAGGACAGCTTAGCATTGCAGCATCTTATTGTGATATTTTAGTATTTATACTATTCTATACTACCTTAATCTATTCATTTTACATTTTTAGTGGACACACAGTTCAATTTAAAGAATCGGCTGTGCAGAGATAAGGGAACTTTACTCCAGGATTCATATCTTAATGGTGCAGTACCCTCTGGGAAGATTTTTTGGAATGAAGGCCGTGTTGAAGCAGCAATAGTATCTGGAACTAAGTGGTTTAATGGATTTACTATTTTGGCCTTGACTTACAGTCTGAAGCCAGCTGAAGTCATCACTGTGGTAATCCTGTGGTAACTAGCAAAGCTTGTGTCTGACTCTTAACATATTTCAAAAATCAATATAACTCTTGCCATATGCTGTTCTTTCATACTATGCATTAAAGAAGAGTCAAAAAAAATCTTGAGGAACTAGATCAAATGCCATTTGAAAAGAGGGCTACATAGAAACATAGAAACATAGAAGCTGACGGCAGATAAGGACCGCAAGGCCCATCCAGTCTGCCCATTTCTTTTTCTACCTTATAAATGTGCCTTTCTGCCTTTGCTCTGTCAGTGACCTATCTATTCATAGTCATTTGTATTGCTCCCTTATGCCTATCCCATGCCTGTTTGAAGCCCTGCACTGTATTCATAGCCACCACTTCTTGTGGTAAGCCATTCCATGCATCCACCACTCTTTCTGTGAAAAAGATTTCTCACATTCCCCTTAATCGGCCTCCTCTAATCTCATGCTGTGTCCTCTTGTCCTGCTATTTTTCTTATATTTAAACATGTTAGACTCTTTCACCTTGTTTATGCCCTTAAGGTGTTTGAATGCCTCGATCATATCACCTCTCTCCCTCCTTTGCTCAAGGGTATACATATTGAGCTCCGTTAATCTGTCCTCATATGTCTTCTGATGCAGTCCTGCACCATTTTGGTTGCCCTCTCTGGACTGCCTCAATTTGGTTAATGTCCTTGTGAAGGTGTGGCCTCCAATACTGCACGAGTACTCCAGATGGGGCCTAACCAGTGTCTTGTACAGAGGGATTATTACCTCCCTCTTTACGACTTGTGATACCCCTACTAATATACCCTAACACCCCTAGCCTTACCTACTGCTTTAGAGGTCTGCTTGATGATTTTAGGTCATCAGTGATGATGATGCCCAAGTTTCTTTCTTCCTTTGTGACTGCTAGCAACTCCCCTCCCAGCCTATAGGTGGCTTCAGGGTTTCTCTTCCCTATGTGCATGATTTTGCACTTCTTTGCATTAAATCCCAGTTGCCACTCTTCTGACCATTCTGCTAGTTTATCCAGATCTCTTCTCATTCTGCCCACCCATCTGGATCATCTACTCTGTTGCAGATCTTGGTGTCATCTGCAAACAGACAAGCCTTACCCTCAGTCCATCTGCAAGGTCACTAATGAAGATGTTGAAGAGGACTGGCCCCAGGACTGATCCCTGAGGTACCCCACTTGTGACTTGCATCTCTTCTGACTGTATACCATTTACCACCACTCTCTGTTTTCTGCCCGTCAACCAGTTTGCCACCCAGTTGACCAACTTCTGACCCACCCGAGCCTACCGAGCTTATTTATCAATCTTCTATGTGGAACAGTGTCAAAAGCTTTGCTGAAGTCAAGGTAGGCGACATCAACTGCTCCCCTTGGTCCACCACTCTGGTTACCCAGTCAAAGAAATATATGAGATTAGTTTGACAGGACCTTCCTTTTGTAAACCCATGCTGTCTTGGATCCTGTGCCCCTATGGATTCCAGGTGTTGCACTATCCTTTCCTTAAGGAGTGCCTCCATAATCTTGCCCACTACTGAGGTAAGACTGACTGGTCTGTAGTTCCCCGCCTCCTCCCTGCTACCACTCTTGTGGAGTGGGATCACATGAGCACATGGGCTAAAGAAGATTTGTGGGATTTCTTCATTATTTACTAAATTGTCACCAGGACTGGTTAATTGACAATTGCTCTGGACTATTGTGGACTTATCTGGACACTTAACAGTTAAAAATATTTATGTTTTATATTTTTGGGGGGGATTATAGTATACCTCTGCTAATTGCATCATCGAATTATAGAGATACTATAGTTCTGGGAGTTTTGGGTATATATATTTAATCATTGCAATTTTTGGTAACTTACAGTTTCAAGTAAGATAAGTATTTTACTTTGACAGGATTATTATTACCAAATCACCAATATGTATACTAGAAGTGGCAGAGCATTGGTAAATATTTTAGGAGGGAAAGGTTTAGGGTCTAGGGATAGTAAAAGAGGCAGGAGTAATAAGAAAAACTGCTGTGTTCATACACAGGGCTTGTCTCTTAGGTCTCTGGCTTCCTCTACCCCTAAAGATCAGAATGGTCCCTCTGAAACTCTTAAATGTTCTAAGTTCCCTTTATCTCCATGTCAGATTAAGGAAGATATATTCATCGATTGTAGATCTGATTGTGGGTCTGAGCTCTTGCAATCAAAATCTGTTTTTTTCTCCATCTCACATGAATTCGAATTCTATTGAATATTTTAAGGAGGTTATGTCTGCATTTCCAATTCAAGCATCTTTTACTCCTTCTATTTCCCTTGACAATTTAAAACCCAGGGATGCCATAGAATATCACAGTCCCACTAATATAAATTAGGTTAACCATGTAAATGATTTTATTGAGGCAAATGACAATCCCTTATCTACTAAGGAGTACAATATTATGAAGGAAATCGTTTTAGCTCTGTGTCTACCGCTTATAAATATAAAATTCAACATAAAAAAATGACTGATGTTTTTCCAAGTAAATCCCATCCTCAGTAAAAGAATTATAGAGATTGTCTGGCACTCTCAAACTCAGTCTCTGAAAATGTAAGTGAGAGTACTGAACATTAGAAAAGTAGAGAAAGTAGTTTGAAAACTTTAAACATGCAAACTATTAATTTATTAAAAGATTCGGAGATCTCCCTACATCCCACAGAGTTAGATCTCTTTAGCCCCCCACAATCTTGTATTAGCCTAGAATCTAATACGTTCCTTTTGAATAACTCATCATTACTGGCAGGCTCACCTGATAAAGTTTTTAGAAAACTCAGTAATGAAGTAGAACAAATCAAATTAGATCCAGAATTTCTTTTATCTTGTCCTAACACAATATCCAAGTATATGATTAAGGCTCTTGCCGACCCTATCATGCCCAACACTGTATTGTTGGAAGCATTTAAAGAAGTAAAATATCACATAGAGAAACTGTCAGAATGATTTACTGATAAAGTGTCTGCTCTCTCCAATAAATTAGATAACATAGAAAAGAGAGAAATGTGTGGAAGAAATAGGAGACATTCCTTCCCATCTATCTATATCACTCCTTCTTCAACCAAGAGTAGTAAAAAGAATAACTACTGTCAGAAAAATTCCAAGAAAAAGTGACAAAAACAAAAAAAGATGGAAAAAAGAGAAGAGATGGGAAATATATACTTACTAATCTCAATCAGAATTCATCATTTAAAGATCTAATCCTAGTACAGTAACTATGCCCCAGCTGTAGAGAAACATATTTTTGAACATCATTTTGAATACAGAAGCAGAGAGTGACAAACAGCATACTGTTGTCCCTCCCGATTCTGGCCCTGAGAACTCATTGGCTGGGCATATGCAAGACCTTGATAGAAGTGGCCAGCTTAGGAAAGTTAAGACCCTTGACAACTTATTGAAGGGGAATGGCAATCATACCACAAAAACCTCTTTTGAATTAAAATCACTCTCACTCCCAAACATAGACCAAGTTATATCATCTTGAAAATAAGTTATATTTAAACTGGAGAATATTTTTCTTAAATCTTATGAATCAGAAGCTTCTTTATTTAATTTAATTTTCCTTTTATTGAGTGCTGTATTAGATCTTCCTACAGCAGCAGAGGATATTATGTTTGTTTTTAGAGACAAATCAGTCCCAAATACACCAGTCTATGTATTACCAAATATTGACATAGCAAAAAAAAATTTGGCAAAACAATGTCTTATTAACAATTTGGGAATATTGATATCTTCTCCAGTGAACTGGACAACTGTTTGGAAATTTGCAAATGGATAGTTGGTACTTTTTTTTTTTTTACAAAAGAAATCATTATTTCAACTTTAATTCTACTGAATTGGAATTTTGAAACAACCAGACATTTTCAGAGCATGTCAATCTTTGGAATTCAGAAATACAAAGGGGAAAATAGCCACAGGTTAGCAACCTTTGTCCAAACTCTGTTAGCAACTTGCTTAGATGGAGAAATTCCAATTTTGGAAGTTGAGTCAATCAAGAGAGCACATTTGGGTTCTACTGATACCCAAGTGGATATAGTAATTAAATCACCAGTGTTATACAATGAACTCTTACAAAATAATTATAAACTGGACAAATTTACTATCCATATGGTTGATCTTTTGGGGGAAGATAAACATGTTAAGAGAAATGAGGAGATGGAGAATAAATCATGATTGCCCCCTTTCTCTGAATCTTTTTCCTGTTTGAGTGATACTAATGATTGCAAAATGTCAATTGACATGCCAATTCTGGAGGCTGCACATTTTATCTCTTGGAACATTGCAGAATTAAAGTCCAAACTAGTCGATTCTTACTGGCATGAATTAATTTCCAAATATGAAATTCTATTATTTCAAGAAACATGGGTAACTACAAAAATCTATATTAATGGATATGAAACACTATATGTCCCTGTAATAAAAGATAAAAAATGTGGAAGACCTAAAGGTGGGCTATTTACATATAAGATCAGAGAGGGCATCCAAATGTTAAAACATTCCTCTCCAAGAAATTAATTCTTGCTTAGTGTTATTATATGAGAATCCTTAACTTTCTTAATAGCTAATGTGTACTTTCTTCCCAATTCTTATATTCTTACTGATCAAGATCCTTGGGCCCAACTAACTTTAGAAATTGATTCTTTATATTTGAAATATCAAATATTTATTTTTATAATTGGCACAGACTTTAATGCCCATATTGCAAAATATGATAATTAATCAATACTGCAGTGTCAGATTTACATATGAGACGTAGATTCAAGGAATTCTGCTGACAACATTATTAATAAAGCAGGCCTCAAACTGATAGATTTTATAAGTAATAACAAATTTTTGATTTTAAATGGGAGGGGAGAGGGTGACCAAGATGTGGCATACACGTATCATTCCACTAATAGGAAAAGTATTATAGATTACTTGTTAATTTCTCCAGAAACTTACAGTCATTTTCATGGATTTAAAATATCTATGATGCCAGAAAGTGATCACGTGGCTTTAACATTTAAGATAAACACCATAAAAGATTGTAAAATGACTAAATCAAAAGAACACCTTTCTGCCTCTTAATCTTTAAGAGGCAAATATCGACTCATTCTGAATAATAAGAGTCTGGAAAAAGAATCGGAAGTAATATATTCTCCCATGTCCTCGCTTTATACACTCTCTCAAGGTAATAGTACAGTGCAGTATATAAATAAACAGCTTGGCAAGTGTTTATCAAGAATTAAAGCTGTGATCTACGCCAATAAAAACCCAACATTTATACCATCCACTTGGTTTGATCAGTAATGTACTGAGGAAAAGCAAAGATTAGTTAAATTAAACAAAAACTCTAATAAAAATCCATCAAGAGCCAGTATTATAAATCTTAACAAATCAAGGAAATATTATAAAAAAATTCCTTAAATACAAAAAATATGAGTTTACTCAAAATCAGTGGGTCCATATGCAAGAAACTATAGATAAAAATGATTCAAAGGCTTTTTGGCTGATAGTAGCAAAGGGAGTAAAATTTTATCAGCCTTCTATGGCGGTTTACATTCCAAAGGAAACTTGGATATCTTATTTTTCCAACCTCATTACTAATGATTCTGACTTAGATAAATTACCCAGCACCCCCAAATGGATGCATTCTGAATCTTATAATCCTCTGGTAATTTCTTTGGCGGAAGTAGAGAAGGCCATTTCTAATCTAGCCAGTAATAAGACTCCTGGGCCAGATTCTATTCCAGGAGAAATTTATAAAGAGAATAAGAATGTTTGGGTTCCTTTTTTTGTAAATTTCTTCAATATCTGTCTGCGAGAAAGGTACATTCCAAGTTCATGGCATGAAAATATTATTATCCCTATTCATAAAAAAGGCTCATTTCAAAAACCTAATAATTCTCAGCCTATAAGTTTATTAGATATTAGTAGCAAAATGTTTACTAGAATCCATCGATCTAAATTACAGTTATGGGTAAATATAGACAGTCCCCTTTCCAACTTTCAAGCTGCATTTTGGCAAGGATTCTTAACTTTAGACAACATATTTATTTTGTCTCATTTAATAGGAAAATATAATTCATATGAAAAGATGAAACTTTTTGTACTGTTTATTGACTTCACTGCAGCTTTGACTCTATAGTCAGAGAAACCCTTTGGAACATTCTTCTTGCACATGGACTCTCTTCAAATTTATTAATTCCCATTTTTATTTTGCATACTGAAACATTCACAGCAATTAGATATGATTTAAAAGGTAACAACTCAGATTTTTTTTGGACTAATAAAGGGGTCAAGCAAGATTGCCTCTTAGCCCCACTCCTGTTTAGTATTTATATAGATTCTTTATTACATGTTGGCATTTCCACTATTTTGGATTCACCCAAAGTTGATAATAAATTTATTCATACCTTAACATATGCATACAATTTAATTCTTCTGTCCTTAACTCAAAAGGGACAACAGACAAAATTAGACCAACTGAAAAATAAATGTGATTGTCTAAATTTGAGAATCAATTTGGAAAAAAATAAAGTTAATAGTATTTGGAAATAAACACTCAAAACCAAAAATTATGTTAAATAAAATACAAATTGATAGAGTAAGTAACTATTGTTACCTTGGAATCAAATTTACCTCAACTGGCTCGTGGATCTCACATATTAAAGAACAAATAACTAAAGCAAAACACACAGCCAACGCCTTACTCAGATTCAATTATAAATTCAGTGGGCTTTCCATAGTCCCTGCCATTAAAGCTGGAGAATCTAAAATCACTCCTATATTATTATATGGAGTTGAAATGTGGGGGGGGGGGGGTCAAGCCCAATTCAAAATTGGAATTACCTCTGTGCTATTATAATAAAGCAATCCTTCAAGTTCCACTTTCCATGGCCAACTATATGGTAAGAGCAGAAGTTGGCAGAATTCCCATGGCAGATTTGGTTAATCTTAGACTACTATCATACTTGCTCAGGATCATTAATAATCTTAATAACAAACTCCCAATTCTCCATTTGAAAGAAAAAGAAAAATGGTATACTGTAGAGAATTTTCTTCACACTGGCTTAGAGCCTTACTAACAAATCTGCATAATTCAGAATATATGCATCACTGGAGAGACCATCAGGCTGGTATTTCGATATCTGATACCTATAGAGAAAAAATTAAGAAAAAAATATCTATGGTAGCACAGACCAATCAGATGCAACAGGTTTGAAGTAAAAAAACAAGCCTTTTGGTTTAGTCAAAATAAAATTGACTCAAACTTAAAAAATTACCTATTACTCCCATTAGTTCCTCAAATTCGAAAGGTGATAACGTGGGCAAGATTTGGGTTAATTACTTCAAAATACATATATTTTAACCACTGGCTCTCTCAAACAAAACTTAATATTAACCTATATTCTTGTAACAGAGGGTTTAATGAAACATTGTTACATAAAATAATCCAATGCCCTCTTTTTAAAAGGAGGAGAAATCTGACTTTAAAAGATTTCTTAATCAGATATGTAAATTTGGAATACGATCCAGTATTCATTTTGCTCCATCCTGGGATAGTGAAAGATGCTGAAATGTGTTTTAATTTTTTTTTCATTTGTAATTAGCTTTAAGAAAAAGGATCATTTTAAAAGACTGCAACAGAAACAATAATTGATAACATTGTTTTTTAACTAAATTATGTGACTGATGTATCTATGTACTGTCTTCTCAATATTGTACTTGATGTTTGCAAAGTCCAAAATTTTAAATATCTTTTGGAAGAACAATAAACAAATCTACTATTACTACTACTACTGTTGTTGTTTTATTGTGATAATTTAATTAGCTGCTGCTGACTATTATACTTGTTTGCACTGGCCAAATGTGCAGCCACCCCTGATCTGGTAATTCATTTTATGTGGTAGCCATACTTGCTCTTTGTACCTGCATTTAAATAAGTACCTCCTGTGCTGCTTGCTAACCCATGTGACAAGTGTTGCCCAATTCTCCTGTTCATAGAGTCAGTAATTTGCACCCTCTCCTCACCTCATCAGCATTTTCTGAATATGTTCACTCACCCTTTGTTGGTTTTATGTTGCCCCTACATTAAATGCTAATCCTCATCTCCCTCCCTTACTCGCCATTCCATCTATTTTACTCACAATCTGCTTTCTATACATACTCTCCTTGCTTTTCCCACCTGCCATATCCCATCCTTTCCTTTTCCACCCACTCTTCTCTCTCCCATCTCAGTCTTGATACTGTCCTGCATTCTCTCCCTCCTACCTGATCTCCCCATTACCACCACACTTCCTCAAGATTACCTCTTTATAGGTGTAGTTCTCAGACACTGTTGCTCCTTATGAGCCCTCTGATACTGCAGGACCACCCTCTCCCCTTCTCATTCACCAACCTTCCCAAAAGACTGAGTGTCTTTCATATTGATATCAGAAAGAGTAACTAAAACAACATGACTAACTACAGGTCAGTCAGCCTTACTTCGCTTCTGAGAAAATTGCTAGCAAGTATAATAAGAAACAAAATACTATAACACCAAATACAGATACACTGCTACATAAATTCATAGCAGGTCAGTCCATTACATCAAAATAATAATAATGATAATAATAATTGTTATTTATATGGTGCCTTTCTGACTTCAAGGCGCCGTACAATTTAAAACAACTAAAACCACCATCATAAAATTCCTCAATGCTTGACACAGTCAAAAGTCAAATCAAACAAACAAATCAACTCTCCAAGAAGGCTTTTCACCAAAGAAAAGTTTTCAATCCATTCTTAAATTCCTCCACAGAAGTGCACTCCCATAACCGATGGGGTCGAGAATTCCAATGGGTGAGAGCAGCATAAGAAAAAGCTCTACCACCAGATGATTTCAAGTTCACCCTTGGAATCTCTAGTAAGCCCTCATTGGCTGAGTGAAGCAATCACTCCGGGTAGTAAGGAACCAGAAGCTCTTTCAGATAGACCAGGCCCTGACCATGTAGGGCTTTGAAAGTCAGTAAACTGACTTTAAAGGTGATTCGCCACCATATTGGCAGTCAGTGCAGTTCGCGCAACACCAGAGTAATATGGCAGGATCTACTCGAGCCCACCAAAAGCTGGGCCGCAGCATTCTGCACTAGCTGCAGGCAATGGATTTCAACCCCTGAAAGCCCAAGATACAGGGAGTTGCAGTAGTCCAGGCTCAAGGACACAAAGGCGTGGACTAAAGTTGGAAGGTCATCTGATGGAACCAGATGCCTAATCCTGGTGATGTTCCTGAGATGGTAGAAGGAAGTCTTGACAACAGCCAACACCTGTGACTGCAGTGTCAGTCTATCATCAAGAACCACCCCCCAGGTTATGCACCCGTTCAGAGGTCGGGAGAGAAACGCCACCAAGAATAATTCCAGAAGGCATACCAACACCCAACCCCCCTATCTGGTGACCTGGGTCCACAACCAATTCCTCTGTCTTTTCTGAGTTCAACTTCAGCTAGCTAGAATCCATCCACTCCTGGATTTCTTTCATACAGTTGTTAAAAACTGAGACAGCTCTATCCTGGTGGGGTGCAAAAGATAGGTATAGCTGGGTATCATCTGTGTAACAGTGAAACCTCAGCCCATACCTTCTTACAATGTCTCCGATGGGTAGCATATTCACCACGAATAACATGGGTGACAATAGTTAACCCTGAGGCACTCCACACAACAAAGTAGTTGGGTCTGAGGAAAAAACACTGGACACAACTCTTTGTGATCTCCCCTTGAGGAACGATGTGAACCATCTTAAGATGGTTCCCGATATTCCGCATACATGCCTCAGGCATTCCATCAACACCATGTGATCAACGGTGTCAAAGACTGAGGAGAGATCGAGAAGAACTAAGATGGAATGGCTCTTCCAATCTCTCACCATCAGTAAATCATTGAGCACTCGAGCCAGCACTGTCTTGGCACTATGTATTTTATGAAAACCAGATTGGAGGGGTTCATAGATGTCATGGATGGTCAAATGGTCCTCCAGTTGAGCTGCCACTACTTTCTCAATCACCTTCCCAACAAAGGGAAAGTTAGAGATAGGTCTGTAGTTTGTGAAACAGTCTTGGTCCAAGGTAGCTTTCTTCAAAAGTTGTGTCACCACGGCCTCTTTCAGGGAGTTAGGAAAGTCACCTGATTCCAAGGAGCACTAGACTATCTGCACAAGGACCGGACCGATAATATCACTACAACCCAAAATTAGGGAGGTCGGTCCAGGGTCCAAACTACAGCACGTAGGAAGCACACTCTGGATAATCCTCATGACATCCATGAACTCCAGTTGCTTGAAGGAATGCCAGAAAAATTGAGGCACAGTGATCTTGCACCATTTCACAGCAACCCCACTAGAGTGTGCTGATTGCAAATCCACCTTGATGTCAGCCACCTTATTTGCAAAGAATCAAGCAAGCTCATCACACTCTAACTGTGAAAAAGGTTTCCAAACTTGCAGACAGACTGGGTTGCACAGTCTGCCCACAGTTCAAAATAGCTGAGCTGGTCAATTCTGAGTAACAGCAATCTCCCTGGACAGGAATTATGTCTTCTTATGGGAGATTTTCAGATTGATAGACCGAATAATGGTCCATCAATCCAAGGTGGTAGGCATCAAGAGCGGACTTTCACCAGCAATGCTCTAACCTTGTACCCTGTCTCCACAGCTCCCTCAATGTCCCATCAAACCAAGGGGACTTGAGGCAAAGGAAGAGGGGGTGTGCACACAGACTGGAGCAATAGAATCCAGTGCTACTTAACAGCTGTATTGTAAGCTGACATGAGAGTCTCTGGATCATTGCTTGCCAGCACGGGGGATGATAGGTCAAGAGCCACCGCAAGGCCTTGTGAATTTATATCCCATAAAGGGCAGTACCTAACCATCTCTACCTAAACCTACTAACATTCTATGAAAACTTTAGTCATAATCTAGACAAGAAAATGCCATGCAATTTTATATTTCTAGACTTTAAAAAATGCATTTGACCTGGTGCACCACTGGACTATTATTAAGAAAATGAAACAACTAATATCAACTCATATATAGTAAATTAGATATGGAACTGGTTACGTGAAAGCAAACAAAAGTTAAAATAAGGGGACATAGCTTATCATTAGATAGAATACTAAATGGAATTCAAGAAGGCTCTGTGCTAGGACTGCTCACCTTCAATACTATTATTTCAGATTTGTTCCATAATGTGTAAAACTGGGCAATAAGATACTTTGATGACTAAAAAGTTGGATTTCCATGTGGTAATGATGAACAAATACAATCAATACAAGAAGATTTAAGCAAAATTTCAGACTGAGCAAGAGTATGCGAGATGCAGTTTAGTTTTGAGAAGTGTAAAATGATGTATTTAGGAAGAATGAATAAAAAGGCAAATTATCTCTTATGCAATAACACACTGTAAGAAATAATGCTAGAACGAGATTTAGGACTGTCAATATTTGCCAACATGAAACAACAGAAGCAGTGATGTGAGGTAATAAAAAAAAGCCAGTCGTGTTATGTGGTCAATAAAAAACAATATAGGGTTAAAGGGATAAAGAGGTGTTTTTCCTAATAGCAAACATAAAACTGCACATGGATTACACCAGTCAATTCTGGAACCCTTTTAGTAAAAGATATAGCACTATTAAAAAACATTCCAAGAAGGGCTACAAAATGCATAGTTAACTTAAGAAAAAAACTTCAGTTATGAGGAAAGATTAGAAAAAGGAAATCTGAGTTTTGAAAGTAGATGCAAATGTGGGGATCTTCTAGTGTTACATGACATTATCAAAGCCACTCAGCTATTATAAGATCTAAATATGAATTTCAAATCAGATCAAAATAAAACAAGGTGTCATTTGTCACAAGGGGCTAGAGGTCACATCATCACAACAAATTGGGAAAAATCAGAATTACTATACACAAAAAATTATTAATCCATGGAATAAGCTACCACAAGCAATAATAACAAAAACAGAATTTAAACAATGTTTAGACAACTGCAATATGATTGCAACAAGATGGATTATTTATTGACGTGTTAGAAGCTATTTATAGGTTTGTCACCTTCTTAGCTCTGATCAATCAATAATAGTATGAAGTATAATGTGAACCATAATATAGAAAAATATTCCCCCAACTCTGATGCTGTGATCTGTACACTACAGTCCTGATGTGCTGATTGTTACCAAAATCAGTCTGTCTGCTCAAATCAGTGATTTACAGATTGTACTTTCTTGATACACAGTTCATAGTGAAGACAATGGGAAGCATGGTAGTGGAGAACTTTGTACATATGTCTCAATATTAATTGTGATGTTGTACCGTTCTGCTGGCCCCTCTTCCCATGAATTCCACCTGTGCAGGCTTTCTTTCCCCTACTCTGTTCCTGTTCTCATTGGTGGCAATTCCTCCTCCCCTAAAGTCAAGCCTGACACTTGTTCTACCACCCTCTCATCTATCTCATAATGTTTAGCTTCATGTAAGCTTTTACTTCTTAGTGTCTAAATATAAATTGGCTCTCTCTTTTGGCTAAGAATGACATTCATCAAACTGAGTCCCTCAGTCTCACACAGTTCATTACTGAGCCAACCCATCTCAACCCTAACTCTTGAAATCCTTCACTCATTGAGTTTTGTCCTCACACCCTCACCACATTATTTCTACTGTAACCTTACTTTATTCTTTCAATGACTATCACATGCTTCACTGCATCCATGAGATCCTTCACATTACAATACCACCAAAATGTATCTGGTCTACATTGCTCAAGGCTCTTAACCTCCCATCCCTTCTGGATGATCTTCAGACAGCTGACTGGTCAACACTCACATTTTCTATTAACACACATGTTGCTCAAACCTCTTTTATGTCCAGTTTCATTGAACATGGGACACACATGTCCCTCTCAGCAGGTCTCGTGTCCATACTTCTAGCCTTCCCTGGATGTCTGCAGAGGTCATTAACCTACTCATTGCTTGTAATTCTTCCTGGCATCCCCACAAGGCCTCAGGCTTTCTGAAGGATTTATTGAGCTATAAACAATTACAAAACACATGTATTAAGGCCACCAGTGAAGACAAATCAATTTACTTTGCCTACAATCTCCCCCCAAATGGCCATCATCTCCTCACCTGCATCCCCTAAATCTTTTATTTCTCCCCGGTCTCCTCAGAGGCCAGCATCACTGCCTTACTCTCTTTTAATTTTGCTAAGGAGAATGCCCCTGATTGGTTGGACACTAACCTTCTCCATCTGTTTGTGCCAGCAATCATTGCCCCTCTTGTTTCCCTTTTCAATCTTCCCATCATGGATCCATCCCCCTACTAATACAAAACAGCTCGGTCAAATACAGCACATTTTGTTTTTGTGGGGGGCAAGTCCCACATAGCCCCCCCTTGTTGGGAGCTTTGCCCCTCACACCCCTTTCTTATATATACACCAACTCTGGGGGGGCACCTTGGGACGGGAGCAATTTCCAGTTGCTCTATTTGACTTAGCTGTTTTGACTTAACTGTTTTGACTTTGCTGTTTTCACTGGCTAACTCCTGGAAGCATGCTAAAGTACTCCCTCTACTCAAAGTGATGACTCATCTTCCTCAGGTAATTACCAGCCCATCTGCCTCCTCCCTGTTCTGGCTAAGGTACAAGAAAAAACTTGTTCTTTCCCAGCTATCTACCTAATTAACTCCTCGTTTTCCCCTCTCTCTTTTTAGTCTGACTTCTGCAAGGACCACTTCACCAGCTCATTCCTTCTCCATTTCACAGAATTAGTACTGAAATATATCGACATGGGCCTTTTCAATAAAGCAATTTTCATAGACCTTACAATGGCTTTTTACACAGTGGCCCACCCCTTTCTCTTGGTTAATTTAGATGTTGTCAAACTATCAGACCTGGCAATCAGATGGTTACACTCCTTCCTCTCAGATTGGCTCCAGCTGGTCCAAGTTGGTGATGCTCTGTCAGCCACCCTCCTCATCAAGTCCAGTGTCACTCAAGTCTCCATTCTTGGCACAATCCTTTTTCTCTTTTTAAATGATCATCCCTCCAACAGTGTCACTTCCCATGTGTACATGTATGCAAATGATTCAGTTCGATATGCTTCATGTGTCTCAGTTCCTGAGGTGGAGTTCACTCCAACATGACTGTAACAATGTCCAGCATTGGTTCCATTCAAACCAGCTCTCACAAAATGCCAAAATACTGTCTTTCTTATGTTTGGCACTAGACAGAGATTAGCAAGGTTCCAACATATACTGGTCTTCTCAACTCAAGATGGCAATCTGCTTGAACAGGTGCACCATTTCAAGTACTGTGGACTTGGCTGGATCAGAATCTGAGCTTTTTGAACTATATTGATGCCATGCACAAGAAACTTCTCCCTGTGTTTGGTATGCTGTATGGAAACCAATCATGCTTTCCTTTCCTGGTCTGTGTGAGATTGTCCTTAAGATGATCTTACCCATATTTAACTATGCAGATGTGGGGCCTGATTCTCAAAACTCAGTCTAAGTAGTGCCAAAGGCAGGTTGTGCTGATTGCCAGTGCACCAGGGACCCTGTGCCCTATTCTCTATCAGGTAGGGTCACAGTGACAAAGTTCTGCAGACTGCAGAAACTATATCCATATGCCACACAGATGGCACATATGGGTGATGTACTGCAAGCTGCAGGGTGGCTGTGCACCACTTTAAGAAGTCCCTGGTGGCTAGCTGCCACCCTGCTCTGATCTCCTTGGTATGCATTTAATGACATCCCTGGTGGCTAGCAGTTCCCCCTAGCCTTGATCCCTGTTCTATTAATATGAAGCCTGTTCCTGGTGGTCTAATGGCCCCCCAGCTTGATCTGCCCATATTAAATGATATATCATAGTCCCTGGTGGTCTAGTGGCACCCCCTGCCCCAATCTGCCCTTATTAAATTACCTATCACAGTCCCTGGTGATCTAGCATACCCCCTTCCCTATCCATGATTTGTCCATATTAATATAAAAAATCCCTTTCCCTGGTGGTCTAGTGGACCCCCCAACCCTGGCAGGCAGTGTCCCACCGCTCCACTCCACCTGTCCCATCTCCAAGCCAGTGACCAGCACAGCCCAAATCTCACCACCATGGCTGGCTGCCGACTGAGCTTTTAATGTGCAAGTACAGTATTCGGTACATGCACATTGATTGACAGCTCACTCACTGAGCTGTCAATCAATGAACATGTACCGTATACATTATGCGCTCATTGATTGACAGCTGAGTGAGTGAGCTATCAATCAATGTGCATGTACTATATACAGTACACACACATTAATAGCTAATTCAGTGTCCAGCTGTAGTGGTACAAGGAGGGCTGTGCTGGTCACTGGCTTGGGGATGGGACAGGGAGATTGGGGTCATGTGGCAATGCCTGCCAGGGTCAGAGAGTGGGGGGCCCACTATACCACCAGTGAAAGGGATTTTTATATTAATATGGCCAGATCAGGAATAGGGAAGGGGTCTGCTTGACCACCAGGGACTGTGCTATATCATTTAATAATCATATCAGAGTTGGAGTGGTCAACTAGACCACCAGGGATGGGATGTACATTATTAAAACAGGGATTGGGGCTAGGGGCATCCACTAGACCACCAGGGAATGTGATATATAATTTAATATGGGCAGATCAGGGGTGGAGTCATCTGCTAGACCACCAAGGACAGACTTCATATTAATATAATGTGAATCAGGGCTTGGGGGGATCTGCTAGACCACCAGGAATGTGCTTACATTTATAATCGGGAATTAGGACTGTGGGGGCACTGGCACAAGTTCTCTGACCCTCCCAGAATACACACTTCTAAGTACCCTTAGACTAGCCTGGCTGGTCTAACGGTACTTAGAAATATGCCCTCAGGGAGGGTTTTGAGAATCATGAATTGGGGATATGACAGTCTGCTTCTACTGCAAGCCTCCTAGTTCCATGTCACAGGCCATTTTGTGCTACAAGGATGGCACATACCCCCTTTGGTGCACACAGACTGCATTCTAGAATCACTCCCGCTGCATCTTTAGGTGCAAGGGGCATTTTGTGGTACAAGCCCCTTGTGCCATTCTGGGGGCTTTGAGAATGAGGCCTGAAGTCTACATTGCTGGCCCAAAGTTTATTCTTCCCAGGCTAGGCCCTTTTTTTTTCTCCTTATGCTGCTTTGTCCTTAGTGCTCCATCTCTCACCTATCACTGCTTTTTATATGCTAACTCACTTTCTTCTCTCTTGAGGTCCAGTGTCTTTCACACTGTTTCTTCTTCATGGCAAAATACTGGCTTGCCTCTGCTTCACTTATCTCTCCTCTCTCCATAATTCTGCCATACTGTCATCCATTCCCTCTGTTCATCTGTTGCTTATTCCTTTATTTACAACATCAGATTGTTGTAAGGAATGACGCCTTCCCCTGGTCCACATTCAGACTCCCCATGGGCTTATGGGCACCACAGCAGATCAAACCTTAAAAAGGGAGCATAAGTTGACTCCTCCGTGATGCACATGAGCTAGTTACAGGTTGTATTATCTATATCATGAAGAATCAACAACCCTGACATCTGGCTGAATTGCTTGAACCACAGCATAACCATTTTTTTTAAATAGATCTTTATTGGATTATTGTGTATTATCAGATATACATAACAGATATCCCGAACACAGTCATGAGTCACAATCCCAAAACTGATTGTGAAAACTATGTACAGCCCCAACTATTTACATACACAGCTAGTGGGGCTAACCCCTGCAGTAATAATCAATTCTTGTAGCAGTCCAGTCAGTGAGAACCCTGTCAATAACTAGTCTTAATCCTCAGAAGAAAACTCCCTGAAACCAAGGTATCATAGCCCTCTAGTGTTAAAGTAACTGGGCCCCAACCTGGACAGCATTGCCTCCCAGAAGGTAGCCCCATGCTGTGTTCCCTGGAAAGAGAGAAAGTCCAACCCACCCTAGTCCCTAAGCAGACCAATTCTTTATTTTATTACCTTTTGACCAGTAGCAGTGCAACCCAAAGACAAGTGTGACTAGTGAAATACATCCATTTAAAACTGCAAAAGTCTAAATCAAGCTATACATTTCTTATAAAGAAAAATCTCTCGCTAATCACAATCTGACAGACAGGCCTGTGTTTGGGTATAAGAAACCTTCAAAGAGTAGATGGTCTCCAGTGCCCGACCATCTTTTATTATATAACCCTTTCCTTCCCTCTGTAAACAAATACATCTTTATTCTTCCCAAGGCGTAAATCAGGTTCCCCACCCAGTGCTTGTAAGTATAAATATAATCATCTTTCCAGTGTTTCAATATAGCAGATTTAACTATTGCAGCCATCAAAGATAAATGATATTTAGGTGTAATCCCCGGCACCTGTGACATATTGCCTAAAATGCATATTTCTGTTACTATAAATTCTGAATAATCCAATAGAGGGTACATTTGCTGTTTGATTTCAACCCATAGGGGGTGCTATCTTATTGCATTCCCACAGCACATGTAGGATATCTCCAGAACCCACTCAACATCTAAAACACAGGTCTGTCTGTCCAAGGTATCTATCACATAGTTTCACAGGGGTAAAGTACATACTATACTTGGGTACAGATATATACTTGTGAGTCCTCCATATATTGTCCCAGTCAGGTCTCTGAGGGGCCAATGTTCTATCCAAATAAGGGATCTCAATGGTAGAGTTTGGGCTAACTTGGTCCAGAAGCACTTTATAAACTTTGGATAAAGAATGAGAAGTAGGATCCACTTCCTTGAGATTATCCCATGTGAAAGAGTGTTCCTATGGACTTCCTAATCTTCTCCAAATCCCTTCCAACATTTTATTAAGCTGTAACCTTTTGAAAAAGTGCATTGTATCACACTTACTCGAGAGAACCACCCTAATGTCCTGCACAACATCCCTTAATTGGAGGCCCAGGAGCTGAGCTGCCAAAAGGTGAGTAAGGATCCTACCCCCAATTAAAAAAATTAGGGTTATCCAGCAAAGGCTGGTCCTGAGTCTTCCCTTGATCCCTCCTTTGAATAGGGATAAGGAATAACCACCAGGCCATAGCTGATCTAACAACTGGAGCCAAGGATGCGTGTTTCAGGTATTTCTATGGACCAGTGAAGAGAAATGCTTCTGGAGAGAGGCCTAGGTCCTGAAATGTTTGCCTTTCAATTTGGAGCCATATCAGAATATATGAGTCTCCCTCTACATGTCTAACCCACTGGCTCATAAGGCCCAATTGTCCCACCACATAATATAGGTGAAGATCAGACAATTTAATCCCTCACCTATTAAATGGTAGGCACAGGACACTGTGCTTTCTTCTAGGAGGCCTGGAATTCCATAAAGATTCTGATAGCAGTTTCCTACCTTTAGCAAACCAGATTTTGGGAATGTGATATGGGGCTAAATATCTTGGGTATAGAAACCTGGGTAAAAGGTTCATTTTAATTAATCCCAGTCTAGCTGCAAAGTTCAAAGGAAGCTTATCCCATCTAAGTACATCCTCTTTAATTGCCATCAGGATCTCATCCATATTTGTTGCCGCACCATCTGCCATAGTAGCTGTGATCCATATACCCAAATATGTAAGCCTATCTGACACTCAATGTAACTGTAAAGGTTCAAAATCCACACTATTGACATGTGGTGTCAAGGGGAGAATTTGCATCTTGCTCATGTTTAACTTATAGTTCGAGACCTCAGAAAATTGCTCAATAATTTCAACTGTCCTCTTAAAACTTGAGGCCGGGTCTTGCAAATGCAGTAAAATATCATCGGCAAAGACCGAAAATTTTAAGTCCCGCCCTGCAATCATGAGCCCCTTGATGTTGGCGCCATTGTTGATTGCCCGCAACAGCAGTTCCAAATAAATATTAAACAGTATTGGGGAGAGGGGGCACCCTTGTCTGGTCCCATTTTCCAACCTAAGCTCCTGTGAAAGATACCCATTACACAACACTCTAGCTGTAGGGGATGCATACAGATTTTAAATACCTCTGAGACAGCTTTCAGGGAAATCCATCCTCTCCATTGTGGCAAATAGAAATGGGTGGGAGACCCTATCAAAGGCCTTCTCAGCATCCAAAGATATCAAGGCTAGGGAAAGTTGGGAATCTGACGCCTGACCAAGTATGTGGTGGAGCTTCCTGAGAGCATCCTGTGCCCCCCTATCAGGCATGAATCCCACCTGCTCATGGCTAATTAAAGTTGGGGCAATATTCAATATTCTATTAGCTATCATCCTCGTAAGAATCTTAATATCTTGATTCATCAGAGCTATAGGCTGGTAGCTGCCAGGTAAATCTGTAGGCTTGTCTGGTTTTGGCACCAGGGAGATATATGCCTGGTAGAGGGGAAGGTGGCTCACCCCATCCTGTATGACTTGGCTAAAAAATTCTTTAAGCAAGGGGAGTATAGTGGAAAGATGAGTCTGATAAATCTTAGCTGTTAACCCATCAGGCCCCGGAGTTTTGCCAGAAGGCAGAGAATGGATCACATTTATTATCTTAGATTCTCTTATGGGGCTGCCAGTTCCCCAACCTGCACGGCATCTAAAACTGGTAAGGGTATTCCCTCCAAGAAGGACTTAATTGCTATCTCCCCAACAAGATGTTCTGCCCAGTATATGTCCTTATAGCAAGAGGCAAACACATCCACCATTTGCTGAGGGTCTGTTAAGTGTTTCACTGCATACTGTATGGACGTAACTGTGTGAGCCGCTTCCCATTCCTTAACTCTGGCTGCAAGGAGGTGACCAGATGCGTCTCCCTGCAATGAATATTTAGCTTGAATCTTTTCTAACCAAAATTCGACTTTACCATACATGATATCTGACAGTTCCCTTGGCAGGCTTTGGTGCTCCACATTTATATCTTCTGAGGATACCTCCAGAGGATCCAGTGACTCTATAGCCCCCAGGATAAACTCCTCTTTAGCACGTCTCATTATATTTCTCTGTGCAGAAAGACCCTGGGCTTCACCTGCATATAGCACCTTACAGGTTGGCCATACTAATTGGTTGTTCTGAAGTGTGGGCATTTGGTTCTGTATAATCCCCAGGAGGGCGTCCTCTAGTTTACCCTTGGCTGAAGATTCAGTCAAAAGCGCATCCTTCAGCCTCCATCTATATGGTCTAGGGGGAGCAGCTATAGGATCCCAAGTCAACTGAATTGGGGAATGATCTGAAAAAAACTCTACCCCGGGTTACTGACTCCTTAATCTCACACAGTGCCACCCTGTTAACCAGAAAAAAGTCTATTCTAGATTGAGTTGTGTGGGCCACTGAATAAAAGGTCATATTGTTGCCCCCTTTAGAATGAGTTTGGAGTGGATCCACCAGAGCAGTGACCTCCAAAAATCTATTCAGAGCTTTCTGAGCTCTGGACAAAGGCCGTCCTGATGGAGTTATCCTGTAGTCCCTATTGTTAAATCATAAATTCCAGTCCCCTGCCAAAATAAGAGTGTGCAAAGAGAATACAGAGATATCCAACTCTAATGAAGAGAAAAACTCAGGATTAGAGGAGGTGGGACCATAAATAGAAATGTCTGTGAGCTCTCTACCCCCTAGATTGCCTGAGAGATAGATCCCTCTACTATCATCCCTGATAGTCACCTGCATTGTAGTATATGGAAAGGTTTTCCCTGTTAAGGTCACCACACCCCCTGAGGCCTTATCCTTACCCACACCATAAACCTGACCCACCCACAGCCTCTTAAGGAAGCCCAGCTCCTCTGTCAATAGATGAGTCTCCTATAGTGCAGCAATGTGAGTCTCCATCTGTCCAATATGCCTCAAAATTAACATTCTTTTCCGTCTACCCCTGAGACCTTTGACATTTCATGAAATAATTGTAATACACGACATTGAAAAAAATTAAGAATATTTGGTATAGAACCATCACACTTTGCCCTTGCCAGGTCTGCATCTTACACAGGCACCACTGTGGACTCTCTCTTTTTCCAACCCCCTGTAAACCCCCCTCAGCCCCTGGTGCCTGGATCATCCTCCCGTCAATCATCTATGCATGGATGAGCCCTTTTCTGTGCGCCCCCCCGGCTCTTCAAACTGACTGAGCCTTTCTCAGGACCCCACCCCTCACTTAAACAAGTACTACTGCAGCAGAAGTGCTCCCCTGTAGTCTTGACACCCAACATCCTTTTAATTCTCAAGACCCCATAAAACTCCCCTTCACCTGCTCTACTGATAACACCCTTTAGAGAAATTAAAGAAATACTAACCTTTAGCTTATGTACTAGAAAAGGGGTGAATAGAAAGGCGCGATGCCCCCCCTTCCATCCTGATTTAGGAGGGAATCCCACTGGCAGGGAGGGTAGTGAACTCCAGACTTTCCCCTCGATCACCTTCAATAACCTGGCCACTACCCAACCCCTTTCACTGCCTCGTATCCTAACCTATTCCTGAAAGCAGGATCCCTCAGTTCCACCAGAGTTCTTACATACCAGCCAAAGAAACCAATTCCATCAGCATATAGTTGAGCAGCAGTGCTCTCCAGGTCTCCTCCTATGCCTTATCCACAGCTCAGGAGTGAACACCCTTCCATTTTCCCCTTACTTATGCCCCTCCTCACCAGCATATCTTATACCCTCGTCACAGCCCTCACTTTACATCCATGCTGCAACCCAAGTTAGCTACCCCCCTCATAGCTCAGACTCCAAAATTCCATACCTAGAGAACCAATGCCCCCTCCATGGACTGCAAACATTTTTCACCCCTACATGAGCAGAGCCCCCCTGTCCTCCCAAACATTGCCAGGCCCCATTTTGAATCCTGCTATATTATAATGGTAGCCAAACCCCAATGATATGATTCGAATCCCTCCAAAATCCCACAGTGGTAAGCAGAACATTATAACATGACACCCAATTATAATCCATTCCTCTCCGAACATCTGAAAAACCAGAAACAAATAAAGCATCTCCTTTCCATTGCCCAGGTCCCAACTGTGCAGATCATATTGGTTTACAGCTTGTCAGCAGGAGTTCAAGTCATTGATTTAAATAACCCTGGGAGCTCCACACACAGCCCCTCCATGACATCACCCACAGTGAGGTACTTCTTCTCACCTGATTGAAGTCGAACCATCAAAGTCGCAGGATATTGCAGTCAAAACTTGATTCCTGCTAAGTAGAGCTTTTTCTTTATCTTCAAATATTCTTTTTGCTTCTCTCTGACTGATGGCACTTGATCCTGAAACAGCCAGAGGGATCCACCATTCTAAAGCAAGGCTTTATTTTTCTTAGCAGTAAAAAGCACATAGGATTTTTCTTTATAATTCAGGAATCACATTATGATGACCCTAGGCCTTGTCCCTGGTGGGGGCATCTCTCGTAAAGCTCTATGGGCTCTTTCCAGATTATAGGCCTCACCAAACGGTGTGGGGCCTAACAGCTTAAGCAGGAGATCCTGCATAAAGGAAACACAGTTAGTCCCTTCAGCCCCCTCCAGTAGCCCTGCTAGCATAAGATTGTTTTTCCTACTTCTAGATTCCTGGTCCTCCATCTGCTCTTCAAGCTTTCTAACTTGTTTGCACACTGTGATCAACTATTGATCCAGGGTAGAGACTTTCCATTCCTGTGAGGACACTCTGACTTCCATGTCCCCCATCCTCTGAGCCAGTGAATGCAGAGCCGGTTTTACAGTAGCAAAATCCATGACAAGTCCCTGCAACATTTGCTTGATTTCCAAGATATCCTCCGTGGTCAAGTTAGCACTCCCTTCTGCATCCGACTGACCCGCCTGTTAGTCTGGTACAGGCAATAGGGGTTTCGGAAGCTTTACTACTGGCGTGCGTGACACCAAGGGCTCCAGAGTTTCCACTTCCATCTCGATGCTACAGTTCGACCTGTTGTTGCTGCCAAGAGCACAATGTCAGGCAAACACCTGCCAGGTACACACGCTTTGCTCCCTTCTTTTCCATGCAGAAAACACCTCAGGTGCACCTCGCCAACTAGAAAGAGGTAGTAAACTTGAGTGAGAAGGGTCCCGACAAAGTTAAAAGCTAATTTGTATAAACTGGGCCTAGGGGCAACACAGAAGATGTCCTCTCATGCCAGGCTCATCACATGATCCCCAGCATAACCATTTTCTATTATGAAATAATCTTCAAACCATGACCTGCTCACTGTCCCTAAGTTGAAGACAAAACCGATGATGGCTGCTTTTCAAAATTTCTCTCCTAGGTTGTGGAATTCTTTTCCGCTAGAGATATGTGTTTTCATAATGTCTGAATGTTTCCGACGTGCCTATCACAAACACCTTCTGAGCATGGCAGCTTGTAAATGTCCAAATGCAAGGTGCTGTTGTTGGATTTCCAATGATACTCCTGTCTCCTCTGTGGACCAACTTGGCCCAAGTATCTCCTTCCCTGGGTGTCACAGATTGAAAATTGCTGTGCAGTCTTCACAGTGTCTGGAGTGACTCTTATCTACTGTATCTGGTGACTCTTATTTGATGTACCTTTAACTGCACTTACCCTACTGTTTTGTATGAACATCACTGTTACTGGGTTATAGTAGCCCTTACCTTACATTCTAATAATCACCTATATTATTGCCTCCCGTATGCAGATACCTGTTCTTTGCTGTATATGCTCACATTGCTCTCCTACCTGTCCTACTGTACCTATTCTAATACTTTCTACTGAGTTCTGTCATAATGTTATGCATGTGATATGTATGCTCGTCTATGTTATCTCAAGGGTCTTACCTGAAAAAAGGCAGTTTCTGCCTAGTGTACCTACCTGGTTAACAAAAACTAAATAAACAAAACTTATTAAATATCTCTCACAGTAAATCTGTATCAGGCCGGTCTGCTTTCTCTGTCTGACTTCCTTTACTTTGGAACAGCCTTCCTCTATCCAGCCATCTCTTGTTCTCCCTGTGCTCTCTCAAACCACTCTTACTGACAAACTTTACAAAAGAATACATCTGCAGCTAAACTTCTTCCTCTTTTCTCCACACTACAACCAACCATATACTATCCACCCCCTCTGCTTTTTACCTTTTTTTTTCATTTTTGCCTACTCATGTGTATATCTTACAGCTCAGTGTACTCTGTAAACTGAAGTTTATGCTTCATTGGTTCTGTACAAATGTCTAGCCCTACATTGGCAGCATGCTGCCTTAGCTCTCACTCTGGCTACTGTACTCCACAACCAATGTTCTTTGTACACTTTTTAAATTACGTAGATACATAGATACTGATGGCAGATGAGGGCCTTTGGCCCACCTAGTCTGTCAATTGCACATGTAATTTCCCTCTTCAAGCTTGTCTTGAACTGGGTTTTCCCCTTTCCTCAACTGCTAGGATCCCCCAGTGCCTATCCCATGCACTCCTGAATCCCATAATCATTTCAGCCCCCCCACCTCCTCTGGCAGTTTCACTTGTCCACCACCCTTTCCATGAAGAAATACTTCCTCATGTTACCTCTGAACCTCCCTCCCTTCAATTTCATCCCATGACCCCTAGTCCTGGAACATCTCTTCCACTGAAAAATTGTGTTTCTTGCACCTTGTTTCTTCCCGTGAGGTACTTGTATGTCTCTACCATATCCCCCCTCTCCATCCTCTCCTTCAGGGAGTACATATTCAAGTCCTTCAGCCTGACTTTTTAGGACTTGTGATGCAAACCCTGTACCATCTTGGCTGCCCTCCTCTGAACTGTCACCACCCTGTTTATATCCTTATGTAGGTAAGGCCTTCAAGACTGAACACTGTACTCCAGGTGTGGCCTCACAAATGTCTTGTTCAGCAGAATTATGACCTCCCTTTTCCTGCTGGTGATGCCCCTGCCTATGCATCCCAGCATCTTGTTTGCTTTACCCACCGCCTTGTCACATTGATTAACAACCTTTAGGTTATCAGAGATGATAACTCCTCGGTCCCTTTCCTGCTTGGAGCATACTATTTCCTCCCCCCAGCTGGTATGTTGTTTCAAAGTTTTTGTGCCCCATGTGCATTATTTTGCACTTTTTTGTGTTAAATCTCAACTGCCGCACCCTTGACGATTCCTCAAGCTTCTGCAGGTCTCTCCTCATTCTATCCAGTCTCTCATGCTTGTTCACTCCGTTACAGAGTTTTGTGTCAAAAGCAAACAGGGAAATTCTCCCTTCTATGTTATCCATAATGTCACTGATAAAGATCCTGAAGAGGACTGGACCTAGCACTGATCCATGTGGCACTCCACTGGTCACTTTTCCTCTGTGGAGTGACAGCCATTTACCACCACCATCTGTGTCCTGCCATCCAGCGAATTCCCACCCACAACACTACTGTCCTACCCACACCCATACTGCCCAGATTGTTTAACAGCTTCCTATGGGACACAGTGTCAAAGGCCTTACTGAAGTCCCGATAGGCTACTTCCACTACCCCCCCGACCCACCTCCCTTGTCACCCAGTTGAAAAATTAATTGAGGTTAGTCTGGCACCACCTCCCCCCCAAGTAAAACCATGCTGCCTTGTGTCCTGTAGACCACTGGCAACAAGGTGTTCCACAAATCTCTCCTTCTGTAGTGCTGCCATAATCTTCTCCACTACTGAGGTGAGGCTTAAAGGTCTGTAGTTTCCCGCTTCTTCTCTGTTCCCACTCTTGCATAAGGGGACTACATCAGCTGTTCTCCAGTCTTTGGGCATCTCACCTGTTTCCAGTGTTCAGCTAAACAGGGTTGCCAAAGGTTCAGCCACCACTTCTCTGAGCTCCCTCAGCACTCTGGGGTGCACCCCATCCAGACCCACAGCTTTATCGACTCTTATTCCTTCCAGTTCCTTTAGGACCTTTTCCTTTGGAAAAGTACTTGCCCTTCCCCCCTTTGTACTCCCTTCTGGCCCACTACCCACCCCCTCTACTCTAAACACTTAGCAGAAATATCTGTTCAGTATGTCTGCTTTACTGTTGTCATCCTCAACACTCAGTATGGCTCACATTGGATATGGGCAAGGAAGGAGTGGAATCTGGCACAAGAGTGCTGGACTTCAGGAGGGCCAACTTTGGGAGGACAGGGGAAGTGGTAAAAGGGTACCTGGCCAGAATTCAATCTAGTATGGACACAAACCAGAGGTGGGAGCTCATAAAGCTGGGGATAGTGGAGGCAACCAAAACCTGCTGCAAAGCACAGAGCAAGAAGGCTAGGGCTAAGAAACCGAGCTGGTTGAGCAAGGAGGTCATGGAAAAGGTAAGGAGGAAAAAGCTGCCTTTGGAAGTACAAGAAACAGGAGGGGGAGGACAGAGAGGAGTATGACAGAATCGAAGGAGGTGACAAGGACAGTAAGGGAGCCAAAGCATCTACGGAGCTCAGGCTGGCACAATGCATTAAGAAGGGGAAAGGACTTCTTTAAGTACATCAGGGAGAAAAGGGCTGGAGGACCACATAGTAAGATTAGGAAGGAGGGGGTTGGGTGGAAGCTTGAATGTGATAAGGCAGAAGCACTAAATGAGTACTTCTGCTCAGTATTTACTAAAGAGAAGAGGGGTGACACCCAAGGTGGGAGAAATGGCAGAAACAGGGGGGGAAGGGGTGACAGATGGGGAAATCATGGAGGGCAGAGTTCGAGAGGGTTTGAATGCACTGAGGGTGGACAAGGTGCCAGGACCAGATGGCATCCACCCCAGGGTACTGAAGGAGTTGGCAGAGGTCCTTGCAGGACCTTTGGCAGACCTATTTAATGCCTCACTACATTTGGGTTGTGTACCTCAGGACTGGAGGATGGCTCATGTGGTGCCCCTCCACAAGAGTGGCCCCAAGGATGAACCAGGAAACTACAGACCAGTGAGCCTCACGTCCACCATGGGTAAGCTAATGGAGACTATCCTGAAGGAGAGGCTGGTGGCCCTCCTAGAGGCCGAAGGACTACAGGACAGCAGACAGCTTGGCTTCATACGTGGCAGATCCTGCCAAACCAACCTGGTGGAGTTCTATGACTGGGTAACTAGGCAACTGGACAGGGGCCATGCAATGGATGTCCTGTATCTGGACTTCAGTAAGGCATTCGACTCGGTGCCACATGGAAGGCTGGGAAGGAAGTTAGTAGGCACAGAGCAGGTGAAAAGTTGGTGAGATGGTAGAAAACTGGCTTCAGGGAAGGCAACAGAGGGTGGTGGTGGGTGGGGAGCTCTCACACCCAAGGGCAGTGACGAGTGGTGTTCCACAGGGCTCGGTGTTGGGACCAGTGTTGTTTGGGATATTCATTGCAGACATATCATGGGACATCATGAGCAAGATCAGCCTGTTTGCTGATGATACCAAGGTAGGTGCAGTGGTGGATGACCTAGGGGGATGGCAGGGGTTGCAGGATGATCTGACAAAGCTTGAAACCTGGTCAGACACCTGGCAACTGGGGTTTAATGCCAAAAAGTGCAAGGTGCTGCATTTTCGGATGAAGAACCCAAGGAGGAGTTACCAACTGGAGGAGTGCAGCTAGCCCAGACAGAGGAGGAGAAGGATCTGGGTGTGCTCATTACAGGGTCAATGAACAACTCTGCACAATGTAGGAAGGCAGCTGCAAAGGCCAACAAAATGCTGGGTTGTATTGCAAGGGGTATATCCTCGAGGAGGGAGGAGGTGATTCTGCCACTATATAGGTCATTAGTTAGACCACACCTGGAGTACTGCGTGCAGTACTGGCACCCATATCTGAAGAGGGACATTAAGTTACTGGAGAGGGTGCAGCGCAGGGCAACAAAGATGATCAACGGGCTGGGGAACTTATCATATGAGAGGAGGTTGAAGGAGTTGAACATGTACTCACTGGAGGAGAGGAGGGACAGGGGTGACATGATTGAAACCTTTAAATACATGAAAGGAATAAACAAGACGGGTACAGAGGGGCTGTTCAAAGTAAGGGAGGGGAGGGCCACCAGGGGCCATGATATGAGACTGGAGGGAGGAAGGTTCAGGAGGGAGATGAGGAGACACTTTTTTACAGAGAGGGTGGTGGCTGGGTGGAATGTGTTACCTGCAGAGTGGTATCCAGTAGAACAGTGGACTGCTTCAAAAGGGATGGGACAGGACAGGGGAGGGTTAATGAAGGGGAAGGGTGAAAGGGAGGGGCAGCTGCAGAATAAGGCGTGCTAGCTGCATATTCGAGCAGACTTGATAGACCTCTACGCCTTTATCTGCTGGCAAATTTTGTATGTTCGTATGTTCGTAACACTACTCTCGCCCTCACCCTTTAGCCTCACCATCCCTCCCTTTGCCTTTCTTTTTTCACTTATGTACCTGTAAAAGGTTATATCCCCTCTAACCACTGCTTTCACAATATAATCCTCTGTCTGAGCTTTGGCTTCCCTTACTGTCCTCCCTGCTTCTTTTTGCTTCTCCTGGTACTTCTCCATATCCCCTTCTGCCTGTGTCTTTTTATATATCTTGAATGCAATCCTTTTGGCTTTCACTTTCTCTGCTAACTACTTAGAATAATATAAGAGTTTCCTTTTTCTTTTCTCCTTGCTAACCTGCTTAATGCATAATTGTGTTGCCTTTACTATCCCTGTTTTAAATATTGCCCACTGTTCCTCCATCCATAATTACTTCCCAATTCCAGCTAGTGCTTCTTTCAAGCATTTCCCCATTTTCCCAAAATCTGCCCTCCTAAAGTCTAATATACGTATGTTAGTGTGGCAGGGATCTACCCATTTAGTTATTTCAAACCACAGTGTTCAGTGGTAACTGTCCCCAAGGTGCTCCCTCACTATGACCCCATCACACTGTCCCCATTTGTGAACACCAGGTCCAGTATGGCCTCCTGCTGAGTTGGTTCCATGACCAATTGTTTGAGGAAGGTGCCCTGAAGGGAGTTCAGGATAAATTTGCTCCTGGCTGCTGCTGCTGCTGGGAGGCTCCAGTCCACGTCTGGCATGTTGAAGTCTCCAACAGCACCACCTCTCCCTTGTCCGCCATTCTTTGGATGGCAAGCATCAATTCCCTATCTGTCACTTCCACCTGGGTTAGTGGTCCATAGACTACCACTGTGTGGATGGCTGCCCCTGTTTTTCTTCCAAGCTTAACCCAAAGTATCGTCCCCCTCCTTGTTCCCCTTAGATCTCTGGGCCTTAATGTTATCTTTCACATACAGTGCCACTCCTCCCCCCTCCTTCCTGCTCTTCCTGTCTATCCTGAATAGGTTATAGCTGAGAATGGCCATCTCCCAGACAGGTCTCCATGATGGCCACAATGTCCAGGTAAGATTGTGCCATACTGTAGCTGCTTCCAGGTCCTCCATCTTGTTGCTAAGGCTCCTGCCATTGGCACACATGGCTCTCCATGATGTAACTTCCCTTCCCTGTTTTATTGTCCTATACTACCCCCTTCCCGGGTGATCTTTTTGCCTGGCCTTCTGTTTTATTCTGCCCTCTGACTGCCTGTCCACTCATTGGGTAGCTGTGTCCCTTCTATTCTTCACTTTCTTCATCTTTTGAACTTTGTACTGCTGTGATATCCCCCCATCTTGGTCCCCTGTTCCTTTGCTAGCTTCTGGGGGTGAGCAATCAACTTCCCTTCTTGCTGGCCTGCCACCACCCTTGGCTAGTTTAAATGCTTAAGAATGTAGCATTTAAACTATTCATTGAGGATCTAGGTTCTTCTCCAGGATGGATGCAGGCCATCAGGCTTGAATAAGCTCCCATCCCTCCAGGTGGCTCCCCAGTCACCAATGAGTACAAACTCTTCCTCACTGCACCAGTTCTTTACCCATGTGTTAAGGTTTCTGGTGTGGGCACCCCTACGCTCACCCATGCCTCTCACAGATAGTATTTCTGAAAAAGTGACGGAAGTAGCTACTTGCTTGAAATCTATCCAGTCTTCTAAACTCCTCCTGAACTGCTTTAGGTCCCCCATTTGCCAGATCATTAGTTCCTAGGTGGATAATGACATCCAGCTCTCTGTCCCATCCTACCTTCCCAATGATTCCCAGGATCCTCCTCCTCCTCCTATCCCTCCATGCCAAGGCACCTGGTAGGCACCTCACCTCCCTGTCCTCCCCCGCTCTTGTTCCTAGCTGGATCCCCTTCACAATACAGTCCCCACTAGGATTTGCTTCCTCTTCCTCTGGGGTCTACTGCTCTCCCCTCTGAGGTCATCTGCCTGGTTGAACTCCACATCTATCCTTTCCATGACTATGGTTGCCTCAGAATAGCTGTCCCCATTTGACTATGCAGCATATGAGTTATGCAGTGAAATAGGTTTGGGGATGTGTTTCTGATCAACAGTCCTATACCTCCCCAAGCCCACTATCATTCAGGTGCTCCTCTTACTTGGCATTCTTTGAGGCAGCGGCTTTGGACTAGGTGGTCTCTGGATGGGGTTGATGTTACGCATGGCCCAGTTCACCTCTGCTCTGAGTCTGGCAATCTCTTCCCTCAGTCCTGAGAGATGCCTGTAGATAGGGCAGCACTTCAGCATCCAGAAGGTCTGCCTGAATATGGCTTCCCCGCACCCACTGCATTTCACCACTCCTCACATAATGCTACACTTAATCTGCTATTTATCTGTCTGCTTCCTTAACCCTCATCCTAGATGCCTTTTGTTTGTTGTCTAAGAGTTTTGCCGCTAGACCTCTTTTCTAAGTTATTTAGTACTTAGTCTTTTAAATGTGTTTGCTGTTAATGTTGCTTTTACTGATCCCTTTGCTCTCCTTACTGTGGCTTGACCCCTTTCACTCATTTATTTAATTGATACCCCTTAAAACATGTTTTTCTTTTTTTTTTCTGTTCCCTTACTGTGGCTTTACTTTATGTGTTACTGGGACACTGCCCCTACCTGGACTAGGCAGGAAGTGTGTGTGCTGTGCAGTACCTAAAAAGGAGATGTCAGACCCATACCCTATATAAGGAGGACGAGCACTGGGGTGGGTGTGTCAAGGAGTGGGTGGGTGGAATTATCCCTGGACTGAGAAAAACAATCAGCTGAAGACCCCTCACTCTTCCTGATGCTAGATTACCTCCCTGGTAAATAAAAGTTTCACTAATTAAAGAACAACCTCAAAAACAGTGAACCAAAATGCTTACTTCTACCTACTTCAACTGGCCCCTGAATTATGAACTGAATTCAATGTACTCAATTAAATCAACTCCTTGCTTTAAGGTAGCTGATAGCTGTTCTCCCTCTCAGCTCCTGCAGACAAGCCCACAGTCAACTTCTCTTTTAAATCCCCAGTCCCCTCAAGCCTCCTTCAGTTCCTCCCAAATCAGACACCTATTTCACAAAATTTAAATAGCAGCTCTAATCACAAATTACTGCAGATATTCTCCCAGTTTGATTATCTCCCTGACAAATAAAAGTTTCACTAAGTAAAGAACAACCTCAAAAACAGTGAAGCAAAACACTTACTTCTACCTACTTCCACAGGCCCCTGAATTGTGAACTGAATTTAATGTACTCAATTAAATCAACTTTTAGATTTAAGACAGCTGGTAGATGTTCTCACTCTTAGCTTCCTCTCAGCTCCTGCATTTTTCTTTCTCTGAAATGTAATTGTGTTGTGATTTTATTGTACATTTTTATGCACCTATTGTTGTCACTTTGTTATTACTGTATCAATCCCTGTTGTTTCACTGGAAATGAGCCCCGGGTTTGTGCGCCCATCCCAATCATGAAATTTTAGAGAAATAAAAATTAATGATAGTGTACAACTGACACAAGTGAAGAGAAATTCATGCAAGTATGCAAAATGTGGCAAATGTTTGTATATTGTAATGCAATTGAGCAAAATGGATTGAAGTGCACAAGAAATGTAATGTGTGTAGACAAAGATTCTGATGCAGATCCTTCTTTGATAGGTTAGGTTATGAAACAGCGATAGAAGACACCATGGCATTCCACAGGTGATTTTTAACTAATATGAAATGTAAAGCATGTCATAAAACCTTGAGACATTCTCTGTATGGGGTGTTCTGTTCATTCTGAACTAGCAAGTCCAATGCTAATTTATCAGCACCCAGTGCTCAGACTGCTTGTAACCAAAGCGAAGGTACATCTGGTGTCATGTTGAGCAGCTGCACTGTAGAATTACATTGGTCCATTCTTTGTTAGCTCAACAAGCTCATCTACAAGAAATATCAGATACAAAAGACACAGCAGAGCATTCCTTCTCCTCCACATGATTTGCAGGTGACCCCTTCCTCTGGAGGGCCAAGACTGGCATGTCTAGGTGTTTTAGGACATCTCTTAAGACCTTGAGTGGAAAGCATGTTCTTCCAGATCTCAAGGTATCCCAAAACCTGTCTGGGCAAGGTACAATTCCTCAGCCAGATGGACTGAAGGCTCTCAAGGCAAAAACAATCCTAATTCAGAATACCCAAATAATTCTGAAGTGGGTGAAGAAGACAGTGAATATGTAGAGGAGAATCAGCTCTCCTTGTCCCTATCTCGTTTTGTCCCTAAGCATATTTTCTTTTCTGGTTGAGGAGACCTGCTGGCTACTGCAGCTTCTGGAGATGCAGCCTACTACAACACTGAGTGTTAATTCCATCTTGTACTCTACTGGGAATGCTCCAAAGTGCTTCACTGAATTTTAGCATTTTTGTGAAGACAGATGAAGTTCAGTGTGAAAATACGGACAAGAAAAAACAGTTTTCCAAGTAACGGGCAAAATAATATTGGTTACTTGATGCACTGGTGAATAAATATGAGGCCTCTCTGGTTATAGATGCAGCCATGTCTTCTGTGGTAAAACATATACTGTAGTTATTACAGTAAGATGTGCTGTAACACCTTCACAACTTTATAATAGGTACCTGTAATCAGTTTATAAACACACATACTCTACATCAGTCTGTGGTTTGAGAGTAGCCTCTTTTTCAGCATTGGTAACATGAGTGCTGTGTAAAAGGTCAACTACAGTGGTAGATGACGTCCCAGAGTATTATCTACAGTCAGAAACCTCCTTCTACTAATATATGTATATATATATATATATATATATATATATATATATATATATATATATATAGCATTCATTTAATGAACTCTGTGATGGATGTAATGTGTGCATCAGCAAAAGACTGTGCTGCTGTTGTGGCAGCCCTTATAATGATCTGGCTATGACACTGATTGGCAGATCCCACATTCAAGTCACATGTTCTTATTGGGACACTCACTGGTGGCGTTATTTGGCCCACATTTATAGCTGCAGTCAAAAAGATGGCCAGATAGTTCCTGAAATTTCTCTGCTATGTCGAGATAAAATTCCCAGCCTGCCTGCAGTACCTCCAAAGGGCCACCAGAGAGAATCTTTTTAGAAATATTGGGAACTATCTTAAAATATCAGACCAAGTCAGGAGAAGAAAGGCTTGTTGAGTTCCAAGACTCAGCAGTCTTTCAATAATGGCTTTAGAAGTTGTGGTTTCAGATGTAGCCACACCTCCCATTGAAAAGTATATTTTTTGTTTTTGAGAGTACAGATACCAGTGAGGTAGAGCTGTGTTCACAATCTTTAAGTCTCAAAAGAATAGAGACACTTTTCCTGTAAATATTTTGTGGCATTCACTATGGCAGTGGCTAACCCATGTGTGGATAATGTTGACCCATCTTGGGCCATAGGCTCTGGGTGGCTGCCTGTGGAGGTTTCATGGAGGTTTCATGGCCATTGGACCTAAGCCACTTCAGATGCCTGGATACTGGAGATAATTTTGTAGAGCTGTATTAAAGAGTTTTCTTCTTTGCCCCCAAATGGCATTTTCCCCATTCCAGGTCTCAATAAATTCCAGGAAAAGTCAAGAAATAGGTCAAGTGCTCTATAATCTACTCAGTATAGGGCAGTGATTCCTCTCTTCCCAAATAAACAGGTGTGCAAAATAAAAAATGACATTTAGTGCACTTCTGCCTCTGAGGGTGCTTGCATGTGTAAGCCATCCATGATTTGAAACAACAGGAAAACACAAACATGCAATATTCACCAGCTACAGTTTAAAAGTTTATTTAGCAACAGGAGCCATGACAGTGATGCAGAGTGACCTACATGGCACCCTAAAATGGAGCTTTATCAGGGGGAGTGAGCAACAGCACATTGCCATAATTGATACCCATAAATATACATATTAAACATTCTACACCTCAAGAAAGTGTAAATGTATGTGCAAAGTGCTCAAAGTGCTTGTGAAGATTCATAAAACTCATTCCAGTGCTTCATCCACTGGTTAGATCAACTGATACTGGTATTGTGCAATACATTTTACTTTAAATAAATAAATCTTTCTCATTTAACTCAAAACCTCCAGTTTGTCTGACTGAAAACTGAACATTAAACAATTCCTGGACAAATTTTAAATTTTTAACCTAATCATGAGACAGAAAGCACATAAGGCACTTAATATTCCACTGTGGCACTAAAGTCCTCCATTAATACTAACTGGAATTAATTCATCAAATTTACAGGACTAACAGACACATGGGCAAGATGGGATGGTCTCATATACAAATCCTAGTGGTTGGCTGTCTCAAAATAGTCATGAGAAAAAGTGTCTCTATTCCTTTGAGACTTAAAGATGATGAAAACAGCTCTACCTCAGTGACATCTGCATCCTCAAAAGGAACAGTCATTTCAATGGGAGGTGATGTTACATCTGAAACCCAACTTCTGAAGCTACTGCCGAAAGACTGCTGAGCCTTGAAACTCAAAATGGCTTTCTTCTCCTGACTTGGTTAGATATTTTAAGATAGTTACCCATATTTCTAAAGAGATTCTCTCTGATGGCCTTTTACAGGTACTGCAGGCAGGTATTACATAAATTTTAGGAAATATCTGAGCATGTTTTGGACTGCACTTGTAAATGTGGGCCAAACAACATGCTAGCAGTGAAAGTCCCACTAAGAACATGTGACTTGAATATGGAATTTGCCAACCAGTATCATAGCCAGAGATAGGTGCTGGGCTACAGCTAGATGAACCAATACAGAGGAGGATTGGGCTATCTTCAGAAGAAAAAGGAATGCCTGCACAAAACTGATCAGGGACACAAAATCAAAATTCTACTGCAACTCCTTAGACAATAACAGAAAGGATGCATGCATGCAAGTTCTGGAATTTAGTCAAATCAATGGAGGGTGTCACATCCTCTCCCTCTCTCCTGCAAAAAATCACCATCAATGACAAAGAAATAGCAGACACACAGATCATATTAGAAGGGATGAACAGCCATTTTGCAGCAGATGGATTGGCCTTCAATAACTGCAGCTGCAACCTGTCACATTTTGCCCTCAACTAAAGAACCCATATTGACACTTTAGTCTCCAAGATCCAACCAAAACTAGGTTTCCTCTATCATAATAATGACTCCCTCTCACTCCCAGTTTGGCTCAAGATTGTCTTTAAGATGAGTCTACCCTCCCTCAATTACACTGACATTGCATATGGCATTGCCCCTGTCACATCCCTTTCAAAACTAGACGCCTTACTGAATTTCTTCTGCAGATTTGCCTAGAACTCTCCATCTCACACACACACCACTGCTCCCTGTACTCTTCCCTATCCATTACCCCACTTACACAGGAAGTACGTACACTCCATGACCTTCATAGCAAAATTTTGGTTCAGTCTCCTTCCACCCTACCTGTCCTCCTGCCTCTGCCCTGCAGTCCACCCATCATACTCTTTTCATTCCTGGGATCCCCACAGCTTTTCCATTCCCCAGTCCTGCACAATGGCGGGGTGACGTGCCTTCTCCCATTGACTACCCATCTCATGGAATAATCTCCCTACAGAATTTTACAACTCCTCTACCTACCTGTCACTCAAAAAACTTTTGTGCCCCTCCCTACTCCTCGCTGAACCTGTCTCCCCTCCACATAAGGGCACCAGCATGCACTCCATGCTATATTCTCTAAGGCTGAAATGTTGTTAGTTGCATATTCTATTTAACACACTTTTTTACTCCGTCAGCACACTTGATTTTGTATTTTGTATGTCACATCATATTTTTAGACACCTAAATATTGCTGCTAATAAGCTCCATCAATTGTTTGAAATTGTTGTCTTAATTACTCTGTTTTGTCATTTCTGTAATTTTTGTTATGGGTTTTTGTACCCCCGGGTTGCACCTGAAAATGAGCCTCAACTCGGTGTGCTTTTCCTGTTTACCAAAAGTTTAAATAAATAAATAAAAGAATGCTCTTCTAACACATTCGCATTCCATCTGGTCTTGTTCAAGCAAATTGAGGAACTTCTACGGGGGTCATGTAAAAAAAAGTGCAGAAGTAGAGGGCATTGAGATGGCCTTCCTAAAAACTAGCTTCTGACAGTTCATGACCCCATTAACTCATCTCTTCAATCTATCTTTATGCAGCAGTGAACTACCATCAAGTTGAAAAGTGGTCCACATCATTTCCCTATACAAATCTGTGGATACAAGTCTTCTAAATAATTACAGACCAACTTCCATATTACCTGCATTTGCTAAGATGTTAGAAAACATAGCAAACAGCCAGATAAGGGAATACCTTGAACATACAAATATATTATCACCACACCAATCTGGTTTTAGACCTAAGCATAATACTACAACTGCCTTAGGAAAGGTCATGAATGATTAGCTGTGTGCTGTACACTGCAAACAGGACATGGGTGCCATTTTCCTCGATTTAAGTAAGGCATTTGGCACAGTTGACTGCTCTATTCTGCTGGACAAAATACAAGATATAGGCTTCTGTAAATCAGTCTTGCTACGGGTATATAACTACTTATCCCAACAATATCAAGAAGTTAAGGTGGAGGGTCTTCTACTGTATCAACACGTGCTCTGCTATCCAAAGAAGTTCCCCAGGTCTCAGTTCTAGGACCACTTTTCTTCATGATATATACCAAAAACCTGAGTGACAATGTTTCAAATGTAAAGATGCACTTCTGTGCTGATGACACTGTACTTTACACCTCAGAACCCGATATATCTTCAACACAAGTAGTATAAGTTCATATATCTCGTCAAATGTTAAATTTCAGCCAATCAGCGCGTGCCACGTCATTTGACAGGTGGGCGTGGCCTAAAATGGACCAATCAGAATCGTCCCATGTTAAACCGGGAGTCCCTCCCTAAATTGCGCTAGCCCCGCCCCCTTCTGGCGGAAATGACACACGTTCAAACTCGTGTCCCGCCCCTTGCACAGGAAATGACACACGTTCAAACCCGTGTCCCGCCCCCTTGCTCAGGAAATGACCTAACACCACCATCTTGTAAGCGTCTTACGCCCCTCCTTCTCGTAGACTCCTCGATCCCCTGCCAGACCATCCTGGCTGGAACCTGAGTCCCACCATGCTAGCTTGAACTCCTGCATCCCCTCCTTTCTCCTGCACCCCCACCAGCCTGACTGAACCCCTGTTCCCGCCCCTCCTTCTCGTACACTCCTCGATCCCCTGCCAGACCATCCTGGCTGGAACCCGAGTCCCACCATGCTAGCTTGAACTCCTGCATCCCTCCTTTCTCCTGCACCCCCACCAGCCTGACTGAACCCCTGTCCCCCTTCTCCTGCACCCCACCATCCTGGCTCGAACTCCTGCCCCCCTTCTCCTGAACCCCACCATCCTGGCTCGAACCCCTGTCCCTCTTCACCACCGTGCTCCTCCCACCCAAAAATCAGTTAGTGTTTATGTAGTGGTATGTGCCCCTGTAGGCCTGGTGTATAACTGCAGGGACATGTGTGTGTTTTTGATTAGGATATTTTCAGAAAGAAGTATCTAGGAGGGACCTGATTGTGCAGAGGTTTCACAGATCTGTGTGGAGACCCCACACCCGAGGAAATTCATCTTCCTGTGTGAGTACCCTTTTTCTGTTTTTGTAACAGTATACAAAATTATTTAACATGCATCTGTAGGACTGTGTCAAACTTGCATCAAAAGGATAGCTTTATGTATACGCATGTAACATTTATAAGCTAAACAGGGGGACCTCTGTGTAAATAAGATGGTTCAGCAGTTTTCTGGATAGCATTGCAACAATCACAAAAACTAATTATTTATACTTTTGTCATGAATTAGAAAGAATAAAATATATCAGAAAAAGGAATACACATACCTATAGTTCACCCCCCTCAGCTCTGTGTAGTATCAAGGAGAAGGCTGAAATGAAATGTGAGTGTGTGATATTTATAATGTTTTGAAAAAATGATATATTACAATGAAAATACAGAATGTAAAATGATAATGTTTCTCTTTCAAAAATAATTTTAAAGCACACAGTCTTAAAATGTATCTACAGCTTTGCTTAGAGTTGTTGCAAAAAAATACACACTTTGTGTGTGTGTGTGTGTGTGTCCCTCATTAGACACGTAGAAAAAGCAATGTCTTTTATGTATGTTTAAAATATAGATGGTGGGGGTTTTTGGAGCCTGGTGGCTCTGTGTGTGTGTATGTGTGTCCGTCCCTCATTAGGCACATAGGAAAAGCAATGCCTTTTATGGATGTTTAAAATATAGCTGGACTTTTTGAAGCTCACGGTCCTGTTGGCTGTGTGGTAGGGGTCTTTGTCTGTTAAGACGTGACAAAACATCTGTTGTTCATTTACACAGCCATGGCTACAAAGGCCTATTGATTCTCTTTGGAAACATGTGTGTCTCAAGATTTTTGGTTTCAGGGTCTGTAAAAAGTAGCTTTTATGCTTTTGTTGCAAAACAAATGTCTATAGTTACATTATCAAAAAATTAAAAAGTCATGTAGTACTAAATAGAAAAATAAATGATATGTTACAAAGAAAAGATAGAATGTAAAATGATAATGTTTCTCTTTCAGAATAATTTCAAAGCACACAGTCTTCTTAAAATGTATCTACAGTTTTGCTTAGAGTCGGTGCAAAAGAATACACACTTTGTGTGTGTGTGCTATGTTTTACTGAATTACTAATTTAAAGGACTCAGCTGTTTAAAAAAGACAGAATTTCTGTTTTGACTTTTAAAAACATAACTTAAGCTGGCACTCCACTGCCTCTCTGTGTTTTAAGATTGATAAAAAGCATCTGTTTTAATTAGCAGCATGGCATTTCTTTTTGAACTCTCCTATATTGTAAATGAGAAAAACTTGTGTTTCTCATGATTAACTTTTTAACAAAATAAGTTTTATCTTCTGATTAGTGGTATGCAAGCAGTTTTACCGAATTACTAATTTAAAGGACACAGCTGTTTAAAAAAGCATCTGTTTTTAATTAGACTGTGACTAACCTATTAGCAGAAAGGAATTTCTTAATGCCTTCCAGCTGTCGCAGGAAGTGAGAAACAAAAGCCTACATTGACTAGCATAGGGTCTTATATATCCCACCCTTGGAGAATGGGGGGGTGTTGGTCTGATGGACAGTGCCAGATGTTTTTTCACTACTTGCCACGTACTTGGGGTGGGGGGGCTGAGTCATTTTTTATATAAGCATTTCAAGATACTGGAAGCTCAAGTAGTAGTTGTGTTAGTCTCGCTCTGTCCTTTTGTCTTGAGCTAAAAATTAAAAATATTCAACAATTAGCCATGGAATCGTGGACTCCTGATTTAAGAGCTTATCCAAACATTTAATCTGCTATTAATACACAGTTGAACACTACAGAAGGTGTGTATTTTTAACTAGAAATAGTAGATGCTGCATGTTTTAGAGTTTAAATGTTGTCTCATAAAAGTTTTAAAATACCGAAGTAGTGACAGGGGGTTTATTTTCTGTTTTTAAACAGCACCACAGAGAAACCCTGGTGGGGAGAGGCTGGCTAATACACAGTTTAACACTACAGAAGGTGTGTATTTTTTAACTAGAAATAGTAGATGCTGCATGTTTTAGAGTTTAAATGATGTCTTATAAAAGTTTTAAAATACCGAAGTAGTGACAGGGGGATTTATTTTCTGTTTTTAAACAGCCCCACAGACAAACCCTACAGGTGTGAGAGGGAAAAAGAGATCATTACATGAATGTGATGTTTTTCAAAGACATGCCAGAATTTCTGCTGGTGTCAGTGACCAGAATATGTATAGCCTAACTGAACAAGATATACAGCCATCTACGAGCAGTGGTTCAAGAGTCTCTGCAGTTGTAAATGAACCAAATGTGCCAATAAACATTGTACAGCCATCTAGGAGCAGTGGCTCAAGAGTCTCTGCAGCTGTAAATGAACCAAATGTGCCAGTAAACATTGTACAGCCATCTAGGAGCAGTGGTTCAAGAGTCTCTGTGGTTGTAAATGAACCAAATGTGCCAATAAACATTGTACAGACATCTAGGAGCAGTGGCTCAAGAGTCTCTGCGGCTGTAAATGAACCAAATGTGACAATAAACAATGTACAGCCATTTAGGAGCAGCACAAGAGTTTCTGCCCAAAGGTTTCAAGAAAGTGACATTGACATGTTCAATATTGGGAAAGCCTATATTTTAAAAAACAATTGATAGTTTGTTTAATGCCTTGGTAATTGAGGGCAGATTATCTAGTGAGGATTATGATCATCACTGCTTAAATCTGAGCTTTTAAAAGTTCAGCTACTTACTGAACAGTGTGTTTGGTTTATTGCATATTTCAAAGCAGGCATGCAATGATCTAAGGATGATGCACAGTGCTTCACATGTATGAGGAAAGTACAGGGCTTGGAGGAAAAGTGGTCAAAACAAAGAACAAATTACAAAGTGAAAGCACAGAAGCTCTCATAAACTGAGTACAAAGGTTGCATCACTAACAAAATGAAAAAATAACAAATGGGGTCAAAAAGAAAAATTTGGGTAAAAAATAAACAATCCATGAAAAGTTGATAAGAAAAGTAAACATGCCAGAAAATATTACAGTGTAGGTTGTTACAGAATGCTCAAATGGTCTACAGTCTGAATTAGAAACCATCATGATGATGATCAGGTTAACAGGGCGCCCCTACAGTGTATTTAGAAGCTGTACAGGAATATGAACGCAGTTAAAAAAAATTTAATGCTACAGAATTTCATCAAAGATATAAGTTTATAAATCTAGATAAAATAAAATCTTTTACAGAGGCTATTGCTGCAATACACCAGGCTATAGAAAGTTTGTTAGACAGTGTGAAGAGAAAAACACAATATGGGGATTTTATACAGGTAAGATTAAATGCTGCTTCTTTGAATCACCCCTTGTTCTCAAGAAAGACAAGACCAAATGAACTAAATGCTGCAACCTTCTTAGATCAGATAGCTGATATGCTACAGCAAATACTGAAGTAATTACTGATTCCTCTATACATCTTGTGGTAATGACCATCAGAAACCACCAGGGGTCAGGGTGGGGGAGATTGACATTGAGCTCCATCTTGCATAGCAGGATTTTACAAAAAAAGAGACGATACCTGATTGATTTAAATAACAGAGACAATAGTTTGTGTTTCGGTGGCTCCATTCTTGCACTCTTAAATCCACATATGAGTGACAGTCAGTTGTTGAACAAGGCTAAAATATTGTATGCTGAGCTAGGTTTGTCAGACCAAAGACCTGTCACTTTTAGTGATGTGTCACAGTTTGAACGCTTTTTAAGAGTCAAAATTAAGATTTTATATCATAATGAAGGAAACTGACAAACATTTTCAACAGATCCAGAAAGATTTCCTAAAACACTGTTTGTATTATTACATGAAAACCATTTTTATGGCATCACTAATGTAAAAAAATTCATAGGTGCACGGTACCTCTAGAGAATATTGTGATGTAGTCTCACAGCCATAAAGGAAATCATATTCAGCACAACAGCAAAGTTTGTTTCGAATCAGGTTGTCTCGAAAAGGAAATTGGCACAGTATCTTGTCACAAATGTAAGAAGATTTGTAGGTCTTCAGCGTGCTCAGAAAGACATTTAGCTAGAGCTGATGGTGATACAGGGTCTTGTAAATCCATGAAACTGTGTGAACAATGTTTTGTTTTTACAAGGATCTCATACATGTAAATTGATTCAGTGTAGCAGATGTGGTTCTTTCATGACAGCAGACAAGCATCTGTGTTACATGTCACCACTCACAGATGTAAAAAACTGAACTGAGAAATATATAGTGTTTGATTTTGAAGCCACACAAGAAAGCGGGGGTGCACATACCAAATTTTGTGTATGCTAAGCAATTAGATGGGGAGAGGTCCTGGGAATTGAAGGTGAAGATTGCATAAAAAGATTTTGTAGGACATTTTATTGATGCCCCATTTAGACGCTACACATTTATAGCAATACAATGCCAAAGGCTATGACAGTTACTTATCATTAGCCAGCTAGTCAAGGAAAGAATTGATATTAAATTGCCCACACAAGGAGTGAAAAGTACCTGTGTGTCACAGTGACATCCCTACACATCAGATTTATTGACAGCCACGCTTTTCCTTTAAACTATGCAAAATCCCTGCAGCCCTTGGATTTGAGAATGAGATTGCAAGGTTACTTCCCCATTTTTAACACGGCTAATGAAAATTATGTAGGCCCCCTGTCCGATGCTCAGTTTTATGGTTCTGAATATATGTTGCCTGCAGAAAAGCAAGAGTTTTGCAATAGTTCCCTAGCTAACAGACATAGAGAATTTAATCTGAAAGAAACACTGCTATTGTCAGTTAGATGTTGAAATTCTTCAAAAGCTCAAACAGATTTAGAAATGAAGTACTGGAGATGACTAGAAAAGTATTTTAAAACAGTCAGACGGTGATACAGTGGAGTATGAAACAGTATCCTTAGACCTTTCCAGTACATCACCATAAGCAGCAATTTCTATGGCGATGTACAGGTTTCTGTTTTTGAAAGAATGCACTAGTTGCTGTTCTCCCCAGACAACTACCACAGACAATTGAAGAGGTACTCCACACCTGCTATTCAGTGGCTTATGTACATATCTGAGAAAGAAAACATTTCTATTCAGCATGCGCTAAGGGTGGTGAATTTAAGGTGGGTCCGTGACTTTTTGGATGGCTATTCAGTCATAAATGGAATTCCCAGCAGCATTTGAATTTAATGGTTGTTTTTTTCATGGCTGCAAACATCTGTTACTGTGAGAAAGATAGAAATCACATGACAGGGACTAGTTTTGGACAGTTATTCAATAGGACCACGCACAAATTTCATTTTCTAAAAGACAGGGTTTTGCAGTTAGAGTATTGGGAACATGAATGGAAAGCAATGCTGACCACGGATCAGGGTTTGAATAATTTCTTGAGGGACAGGCAGCTACCACAGCCACTGAACCCTAGGGCAGTCACTGTTTGGGGGGAGAACAAATGCCATTTGTCTGTACTATAAGACACAGTCTGATGAGAAAATACACTATTATGATTTTACCAGCCTCTACCCTTTGTTAACAAAACCAAACAGTATCCAGTCGGTCATCCTGACATCATTTATGACAATTTTGATGACCTCACTCAGTACTTTGGTTTAGCAAAGTAAAAGTCTTACCCCTTGAGGTCTTTTTCTTTCCAGTGCTGCCATCCAGGATTGGTAAAGCCAGGTTTACATTATGTCGCATGCGCTGAAAATAGACTTTCAAACAACATCATGCACACATGATGATGAGCAACGGTCACTACAGGTACCTACTGTACCGTAGAACTAAACTCTGGCACTGGAAAAGGCTACAAAATCATTAACATTTATAAGTTGGTATTTTAAAGAGTCATGCACAGAGCTTTTGAGATTACATCAAGCTGCATCTAAAAGGCAAGCAAGAGGCATCTGGTTTCCTCTTCATGGTCAAACTGAAGAGGATAAAGTCAGGTACATACAACAGTATTTTGAAAGGAAAATGTACATTTGAACCCTGCAGCCATAACTGTTAACTCTGCAAGGAGACAGATATCTAAACTGTTTTAAATTCTCTTTGGGGCAAATTTGGGCAGAGAGCTAATTTACCGACAAACCATCATAGTAACAGACCCACAGAAATTATTTCAATATGTATTCGTCCCTGTACCACGAATTCATCGTGCTTTTTCATCGATGATGAAACAGCTTTGTTTAAGCTGGAAATATACCAGCGATCATTACACAAATTCCAGTAATATCAACATATTTATAGCTAGTTTTACAACGGCATATGCCAGAGTCAAACTCTAACCTGTAGATAGGTTACAGGACAGGTGCCTTTACCACGTACACAGACTCTGTCATTTTGTGTCCAGACCGTGACTGGGCCCCTCTGGGTGATTATTTAGGGACTGACCAGTGAAGTTCCTGCTGATGAACACATACAGAGTTCATTTCAGTGGCCCAAAAACTACAGTTACAGGCTTTGTCCAGTGGTGAGGTTGTTCTAAAGTGAAAGGGTCACCCCTAATGTAGCCAGTAGCAACACACATTAAATTTTGAAAGTCTGAAGGACCTGGTCTTTGACTATACGGGGTCACAGATCTCTAAAGAAATTACCGTGAGTCAACCCAGCATTGTTAGGGATAAAAAGCAGTGGTCCTGAACAAAAACGCTGTCCAAGACACAGAGAGTAGTTTATGACAGCGAGTTTACAAGACAATTTTAAAACACTTCCTTTTGGATACTGATTGTGAAAAATGGATATCAGGTTGCAGCATCCCTTTACTTGTCTGTTGGCTGGCCCTCTAATAGTGGGAAGAGCTTCTTTATAAAACAGTTGTTGGAACATGCTGATGCCACTTTATCACACAAGCCTGAAAATATTGTCTGGTTCTACAGCTGTTGGCAACCTTTGTATAATGAATTGCTGTTAAAGTTCCTCCAGATTAAATTTGTGGAGGGTCTACCAATGTCACTAGCTGACAATGATCTCTACCCGGAAAGGTAAATTTTGTAGTTATAGATGATTTGATGGACTTTGCCTGTCAAAATAGTGAAGTGGAATATGGTTTACCAAGTACAGTCATCATAAACAATTGACAATATTTTTAATTGTCCAGAATGTGTTCTGTCAAGGTAAAAAGCAGGACCATCACACTAAATGCCAAATACATGATTTTGTTTAAAACCCCAGAGACAAGCTTCAGATCACAACACTAGCTAGACAAATGTATCCTGGTCAGACAAAATTTTTCTTAGAAGCTTTTGAAGATGCCACAAGAAAGCCTCATGGCTATTTACTGGTTGATTTAAGATCCAGCACTCAGACAAATATAGACTGAGTAGTGAGGTGTTTCCCCTGACTGGCCTGTGGCATATGTCATGAAAAACACATTCTTCTTCTAAAAATATTTGATACTGTATTGTCATTATGTCAAAAGACTGCAGAGAAATCTGTCTGTTTTAAAGTTTCTAGTAAAAGGCCTCAAGCTTAAGAAAGCTATTTTATGTTCAGCCTCTGATGATCTGATATCAGCTATAGCTGAGATAGCCTTAAACACTCTCAGAGGAAATATTCCACTGTCAGCAAAACAGTTAGGTGTACTGAAAAAAAAACGGAGAGTCATTAAAACTTTAAGCCGATAAACAAATAACTAAAAAGGAAAAAGAAAATAGTTAATCAGACTGGTGGCTTTATAGGAACGCTGCTAGGAATTGCCATCCCTTTGATCACAGGCCTGCTGGCTAACAGATAATGGATTTTACACAGAAAATGTATTTGGTACCTCAGCAACAGATGGATCTATTAAAACTAATTACCCTGATCAGGATATGAGAACGAGTTGCAACTAACAGTTTGGACACTGACATGAGAGCTATACTGTCCGGACTGATTTATCAGACTATGACAAAGCCAAATGTACTCTGCTGTGTTACAGCACTTATCTGACTTTGGTAAGACAAGGAGAACAAGCTAAAACCAGTTTGACATTACTCATGCCTGAAAATGAATCAATGTCTGACCCCTGCAGTCATGGCAGAGACAGCTTCTGTACCTAGTACTATGGAAAAGACATTTTAAGTAGTGTTTCATCGGTCTAAAACCAAATGCTGAACTTTTGTTAAAGCATATGGCCAAGAACAAGGATATTGTGTTTTGGAGTGATAAGGGTGGAATTAATGTACCGAGCCTGTTGTTTCTGGGTCACATGGATTATTTAGTAAGAGCGCTACAGCCACTCATGCAATCCCTGACCACAGAAAGCCAAAGGGCTGGGATGTTTTGTCAAAGCAATGGCAGAGTCTAACATACCCACCCCAGTGTTTGCTCACTCAGCAAACAGGAGCTATGTGGAAAGGCTAGACGAAAGTCGAAAGTAAAAACAGCCACAGCCATCTCCAGTTAGCCAATGGTCAGTGACGCCCAAAGACAAAAAGTCTTTAAGAAACCTGTGTGGCTCACCATGTAAACTTAAATGCAATCTCTATGTATGAATGTTAGATACCTCAGTGACTGTTGTGTACAGCATATGTTGAACATTTTACCTCATATTAAATATGTAATCCTACCTCAGTGACTGCTGTGTACAACCTATGTTAGCCATTTACCTCATACTGAATATGTAATCCTGTTTTACAAAAAGTGTTTATATTGATGCATGTTAGCCTACTTCATAGTTAAATATGTTAACATGTTTTTAGAAAGATATGCTCATAATTCTACCTCAGTGCTATGGCATATATAGTGTGCATTTTTTTAACAGGAGATGCTTTTGTTTTATTATATCATATCTATGATGTCACCACTGATGTTTGTTGTATTTTATTGCCAGTTTTTTACAATAAATGCCTTTGTATTTTATATATTTGTCATTATTGAAGACATTGCATATCTTATCCATGATGTTACCACTGATTTTTGTTGTATTTTATTGGCAGTTTTTACAATAAATGCCTTTGTATTTTATATATTTGTCATTATTGAAGACATTGCATATCTTATCCATGATGTTACCACTGATGTATGTTGTATTTTATTGGCAGTTTTTTACAATAAACGCCTTTATATTTTATATATTTTTGTCATTATTGAAGACATTGCATATCTGAAAACGTTAAACACAGCCCCACAGTTTAAACACAGCAAACAGAGACACACAATTATGAGTGTTTATATATGATTTTTATAAGTGACTGGTTTTGAATAAAATTACAAGCTGCTGCATATTTTAAATTCATTACAAGACAAACAAGTCTGAACATGTTGCCACCTCACTGATACGTGCCCTGACATGTTCAGATGTCTGGAAAAGTGACGCACAAAACTAGTTACCATGGCATCATTTTCAAAAATCATTAGAGTACATTTTAAAATCTGATCATAAGAAAGTCCTTTGCATCTGTGGTGTAAGAAAAATATGCAGTGAAATCCACAGGTGGTAGAAAAGGTATCTTGTAACTGTGTGTTTTGGTACAAAATGTTGTTTGCATTTCTGTTTAAAAAAACAATAGTTTGTGCATGATTGTCAGGATGAAAACCGTAGCTGTTGAAGAACTCCCCAGTCCCATTTTCTGAAATGTATACGGCTAACCAGTGCTGTTCAGGGAGGTCATGGGGGTCAGTATTGATGACTAGTGCTGCGGGAAGGTTTCTCAGTCTCTCCTTGGGTAGCAGATCACAGAGAAACACACCCAGAAAGCAGTCACGGATGTGGGTGTCACTGGTTACAATTTTTTCCAACTGCTTTGTGTTCATTTTTATGGTTTATCACATATAATCAAAAATGACATTTCTTCTCTGGTTTATCTCAATGACATTATCAAACACTGCATAGATAATGAGATTAACTGTTTGTGGAAGGGCTTCTGCAAATCTGATCTCAGCTCTGAGGTTCCCAGTTTTAATTAAAGAATAATGATCAGCACATTCTTGGTCCGGAGTGAGATCAAAGGCAAACAGGGTGTACCCTTGGGTAAATTCCTGACGGTTAACTAAAAGTGGTCGATCTTTCATAGATTGCCCGCCGCTAGTACTAGATTAAAATATTCTCTCACAGCATTCCCATTTCTAAAATCTGGCTGCAGAGGTTTAGCGAGAATTTGTTCACCGTCCAGATACAGAGCCACAAAATTAATGTTATAATGCTTAAAGTTAAAGGGTTTTAGTGTAGGAACCACTAAAGCATCATTGTCAACAAATCCCATGACCATCATTTTGGTAACTGTCCAAAAACAAATTATCTTGGTTGCAGACCCTGCTGCCTGCAGGGAGGCTTGAACACTTTCATACCCACTCTGTCTCATAGGGTATTTAGCGTTGGAGGTGAGCAGGGCTTCTGAGTGTCCCAGACAGACTCGGGGTCACTTTTAACCCTTTGACAAACAGAAGGCGGCCATGACTTTTAGCTTATAAGGCTCAGCATCTCCACTCATCAGGCAAAAGCTGTCCCTGTTACGTGTCAGTTTAATTTTAATATCCACACCATTCAGCATCAGTTTCTCTTGAAAAACAAGTCTGTGCAAGTGTCCCAGCAGTTCTACCCTCTCTACGAGATGTGTGAGAGAGTTTTTATTAAACCTACATTATCACCATCTCTGTCTCAGATTTCATGTTTCCTGGGTGTCTTTGTAAATAACCCTTGCGTAAATTGTGTAGAAAGGGTCTCTTCACTGAAGTTCAGCACAGATTCTATGACAGCCCTGTAGGGGTAACAGTATTTGCTCTGACTGATGAGCCGATCACTGACAGTCACATCCAGCTGACTGAAAATGGTTGCCACTGGGTAGTTTATAAGGCACACTTTTGCCGCTGCAGGTATATCACTACCATCCGCTTCAGTGATTTTGCAAACCAGGTAAAGAAGTGTGTTGTTTAGATCCAAATAGTCTTCACCAGTCCCTACTATATAAAATTCAATCGGTGAGTTTTCTGAAAGGGCAGCCAGAGGGTATCTCACATAAATGCTTTTTCAATGCTTGTCTGTGTGGAGAAACGGCAAACAAGTCAAGTTCTGATTTTGTGCATTCTTCAGAACCACAGTGCACGAAAGCCATGTTTTTTAGAACAGGTCTCTGCTTTTTTTATGACCCTTGAAGATCCTTTTGCCTTTGAGATTTTTCTTTATGTGAAGTTTGCGTGCTTGAAACACCTCTTTAAAGTAGCTGGGGTCAGAGGAGAAGCTGAAGGGTGTACTCTGTGCTTTCTTTTACCTCTTGAATACAATCAGCCCTGAGCTACCCTGAGTAGGCTTATCACCCCTGACATCTTTTGAGTGACAGCACTAGTCACATGCCCCACAACATCCTTTGCAACATTTTTAGCAGCTGTCTGTAGATGTGATTTTGCAATTTCAAACTCTTCTTAAAAATGGAACTGCTCTCTGAACAGACTATGAAATATCCTCCTATACCAAGAACCATACATAGTAGGAAGTCCATGAAAGCCGCAGACCAGATCCTGCCTCAGCTTTGTAATAGCTTCGTACAAGGCAGGTCCCTATAATCGAACAATCACCATCCTTGTTTAAATTTTAGAGCACTCTCTGGGGCGAAAATGCAACTTCACGATCACCTTTCCAATAGTAATAATACAGGTTCATTTTGATCATTCTTTATTTCAATAGTGACTTGTATCGATCTGATGTTTACTGACTGTTTGATAATGGGGTTTATCATAGGTCACATGGTCACTATCTCATTGTCTTGCCCCTGGACAGAACGCATCTCAGCAAAGGCACCTAGACTGTCACCCACTATTTCATGTGTGATATCGTCAGTGTATATATATATAATGTAAAAGTCCCCATTAATATCTGGAGGTTCTTTGCTAGATTCTTCCTACACCTACCTCCGAGTCTGCTAAAACCCAAAGTACTGCAACTGCCCATGCATAAACAAAATACATTTGATGTCACTGTCAACGCTATTTCTCTCCGATGGTTTGTTGTTCCAAAACCACTGGATTCATTTACTTCAAATATGCCTTATTAATTTGAGCACAACACCAGCCATGTTAGGATAATAGCCCGATGGGATTTTAAATGCTGCTGACTCAGTAAAGGTCCAGTTGGTGGTGTTTCTGTGGGCTACGTTTAGAGGCTGATAGAGCATACTGAACCTGTTTTTCTGTGCAGGCACATTGTCCCAGGTATGAGGGTACTGAATTTCTGCTAAGCCCACTTCCCATTCACCAGGTAGTTCAAGCGTCTGGGTAACTATCTTTACAGTAAAGTGGATATAGTATTGTTGGGGAAAATGTTGTGCGATGCATTGCTGGGCAATGTGATATAAAATCCATTTTGAGCATATTAAGCCTTATCTGCTTCTAATGTCGAACCTGTGTTACTCAACCCAGCTATTAAATTTATCGGGCCACCCTCTCCACTTTACCAGATACAAGTTTCTCTGCCACGCTTTTCTTCTTCAGGATTTTCTGCACCCTGTACACATGGTCCTCATCAGGTTCAATTTTTGCAGCTCTTCATGTAAAAGTACCTTTAATGTCTTCCCCTGATAGTCTTTTTAGCTTATAGGTGGGCCTCTGTGTCTTTAAGACCTCCGTCAGTCAAATATCTCACTGTGTAGTCTGTTCATATCCTTTTCAAACACCTTTAAGCTTAGATTGCCTCACGTGATCATCTTTCTGAAGGGTACCCTTTTGTTTTTGCCAAGAACAGAATTACCGTATAGGATCTTCCCATACACCCAGGCATTGAAAGGGTTAACATCCACAGGTCTGTGTTTAATGCTTCTGTGAATAAGTATGGTTATAGCTGTACCACCAGGTCTGACAACACATCTGTATATTTCCAAGTATTCTGGGCTGTAAAGCACCACATGCATGACTTCAGTGTCCTATTAAATCTTTCTACAATGCTGGCCTTAACTTCATTATTCATCACAAAATGGTGTATTTTATTTTGTTTTAATAGGTTCTTTAAGAAGCATTTAGAAACTCTTTACCCTGATCAGTCTGCAGCTTCTGAGGTGTGCGTCCCACTTTTAAAAATAGTTTTAAAGGCTTGCATCACTGCCTTGCCTGATTTGTCTCTTAAAGTCTTTACCCAGGCATACTTGGACAGCACATCGATGCACGTCAGTATGTACTTAAACCCATTATTGTACTTTGCATATTGACTCATATCCACTAAATCAGCTTGCCATTGTCTGTCTATGTCAGAAACAATGACAGATTTTCCTTAAATCGACTCTGGCTGCTTTTGTGTAATGAATAGGGCCCTGCCTGCAAGCCATTCTGCAACACCTTTCTGCTGACCTCTTTATCAAGTTTTTTGCAGCCTTATACAGCTGAGTCACCCTGTGAAACTACCCACTTTTTTGCATTAAAATATATATTCTGGAACAGGTGATCATTCATCCCTTTCATCAACACCCGACACATCTGCTAGCTAACAAAACTCTTGTCACCAGTAAAATAAAGTATGTGCTCTTTTGTTCTTTAAAAACTATGACAACCACAAAGTGCAATGCATGATTATATTTTATTTATAAATACACACGCATAACAGTATTTGAATATTTACTTTATAATACATCAACTAATGCATATAAGTTCTACATACAAAGGCATAACACTATGACAACCACAAAGTGCAATGCATGATTATATTTTATTTATAAATACGTCATAACAGTATTTGAATATTTACTTTATAATACATCAACTAATGCATATAGGTTCTACATACAAAGGCATAACACATGGTAAGCATGCAACAGATTATATAATAATTTTGTTTTTCCACTCTTCAATTTACACACGCTTCACAATCCCTAAACAGCAACTTTTGAGCTGCATGTTTTACACAAGCATTAGCATCGCCCACTTCCCCTTAGTGATGAAGGTATGCACAATACATACACACATATGCCATACACCACTCAAAATAACAAGGCTGATTTTGAAGACATTCTGTTACATCTAAAATGACATTCACCTTGCATACTGCTCTACAGTTACTGTTTTCCATTACGTCAACATAGAGTCTCCATACAAGGGTGGCAACTCTTTAATCAGAGTCAGTGTTTTCTGCCAGTGAAGCAGCAGCATCTTCAGAGCAGACATTTAATGCAGGCTGCTTTCCAAAGTATATAGGTTCCTTTAAAATGTCCTTTATCACACGGTATATTGTAGACATCAAGACTGTCTGGAATATTGGAAGCATGCCAGTCACGTTCCATCTGAAAGTACATTATAATACACTATTTAGGAAAAGCATATACTAAATCTGGTTTATGAAACACAACAAAAGCGATAAAATAAGCAAAATTTATGTCAGATTCAGACCCCCGAACAAACTAAACACTAAAAAGTCAACAGCAGTACAGATAAAACCACAAAAGTGTATTACATCATAAGGGTTATGCATAAACTCTATAGCAATTTTAAACATTGCTTCCTCAAGAGTAGCTCCCTCATCCTTAAAATAATCCACAGTTTCTTTTGGGGTCCCTCTGGGAGACCATCAAAAGACCTTGGCATGTCTCTAAAAGTGAGACGGTGCTTGTCCTGTAGGTAGATTTAAACCAGGTTGTTTAGCTTTGTGTCTGATTAGTTGGTAAATAAGCCTCTGGATGCACTGACAGGGTGTTTCCCATCGTTGTACTCTGGAAAAACATACATTTGAAGTGGTAAAAGCCAGGTAACAATATGAACAATATTAAAATGGTAACAAGTAGCAGTTTTTGGGTGGGGTGGGTGGGGGTGGGGGTGTTTTAACAATGAAAACAGTGTTCCTGAATTTCCTTACATCATTTTTTAAAGGGTCCTTTTTTGACCAGTGGATCATTTCGAGCAAGCAGAAGCCAGGTTAACAACACGCACAATATCACAAGGTTTTTTCTGCTTTGTAGTACACACACACACATGGCTATAGACGACCATGATATAAAGTCCACAAAGACATTCATCGCCTTCCATGAATATATCGGCAATCACTTCTAACATTTTCTACAAGTGGTAACACAGATTCATTTATATATTTATCTGTATCCTCCCATACTTCTGGAAGGGCAAACATCATCAGTTCATAGGCTGCATGTATCTCACAAAGGCAAATGTCATATTGAGGTGAACCAAACAGTGATGGATGACAGTAATGGCTTAGGATCAGATACATAAACCTTGGATTCTCTCTGTACTTGCATCCCACATGATTATCTGTAAAATAAAATATGACACATTTTGGTACTGAAATGTTTCCATGTAGTAATTTGGGGAGAGGTGGGGCAGGGGTGGGGTAATTTTTTACAATATAAACAGTGTTCCTGAATTTTTTTAGAAATTTTTAAAGGAGCCTTTGCTGACCAGACGGCAGGCATCTTTTAATTTCACCATCTGTCTGCTGTAACATTTTTCATAACTAACCACATGGGTCATCGGATTTTCTCACATCATTTAAAACATGACTTATAGTTTCCAGGGTACAATTGGTCATATTTAACCCCTGATGCTTCATAGCGATTGCCAAGATCATGGGCATGAGCTGCCCTATATGTATGGCTTCAGAAACATTTCTGTGATGCTTTAGACCTTAAGTCATCAAGGACACATGAATGGTTTTTCTGACTCGATCATCTATCTCACACCCAGGACAGGAATCCATCAATTCACAATGTATTACCCTCTGTATCACTGAAGAATGCGCCACGGATGGTATGATACATAACGACTTGACAATACATATCGTTGTCAGTTTTGGGGGCTATTACTAAGGCCTGGTTTTTCACGTGAGGTCCCCTGTCTAATCTCAGTAGAAGAAGAGGGTTGTGTAGTGATCACAGCCTGTTCTGTGACATTTTGAAACATTCTATCGCCTCTGTATTTCTAACATACTGGTTCTCACACATCTCATTAACAACCACATTTGTATCTTTCACACAGCAAAGACAGTCGAGCAGTAGATTTGTGGAAAGTCGAGAATCCATGCTGTCCGAATATGACTGCTGCTCCATCATAAATCCTTCAGTCTATTAAAGTAAAACAAAAAACAGCATTGGTCCTCTGACTCATTATAGGTAAGATTTAGTTCTACTGCTAACTCATCTCCCTCAGTTACACCATGTCACCACTCACATTTTTTAAATGTTAAAATGCATTTACCTCATCAAGGCAACTCTTTTCTTCATTTTTCTCATCTTTCTCTTTCTTAGCCTGGGCCTGACTGCTTGTGGCTGCATTATCATCATCACCCTCTTGGTCAGAGTCCCTCTTGGCTCTGTCTTGCATTTCTTTTTCACAACTTTCTCTGATGCTTTTTTTGGCAGTGTCTCACTGACCATCATCTCTGGCTCCCCCTTCTTGTTACTCTCTGTTTTTGGTTTCATAGTAACTTATTTTTCTGCATCAGATTCACACCCCAGCAACTCTTCAAGGTCTTGCAGTGGTGTCTCTTCAGAAGGACAGTCAGGTTTAGGATTTTCTGATTCACCAAACTGTTCAGCGAGTTTCTTTTTTATGTCAGACACTCTTCCACTCAATAAGACTTGTGTGGGGCATTCGTTTCACCTCACGTGTACACATCGTTGGCTTGGGTTGTGGGGCCCGACAGTTATCTTCTTGCTTGGCTTTTCATCTCCAGACTTTTCATTAGGTGGTGTGACAATCTGGCTTGTTACAGGAGGTTGAATTTTTCATTAGGTGGTATGACAATCTGACCTGTTACAGGGATGTTGAAATGAGAAGCACTTGCCATCTTCTTGCTTGATGTTTTTGATAATCTGCTCCAAGTCTATAAAACAGAATCTGAGAAATCTCTCAAAAGCTGTGCCTTCTGGCTTCAAATGCAGGGTTTATATAACGCTTAGCAAGATGGACTGCCCCTTGGTAAAACCATCACCACACCCCATCATACTATACATGGTAACGTGTCAGAGGTACATCTGTTGTAGCCCCCACCCCCCTTTTTCAAAACATTATAAATATCACACACACACATTTCATTTCAGCCTTCTCCTTGATACTACACAGAGCTGAGAGGGGTGAACTATAGGTATGTGTATTCCTTTTTTCTGATATATTTTTATTCTTTCTAATTCATGACAAAAGTATAAATAATTAGTTTTTTGCGATTGTTGCAATGCTATCCAGAGAAAACTGCTGAACCATCTTATTTACACAGAGGTCCCCGTTTTTAGCTTACAAATGTTACATGTATACATAAAGCTATCCTTTTGATGCAAGTTTGACACAGTCCTACAGATGCATGTTAAATAATTTTGTATACTGTTACAAAAACAGAAAAAGGGTACTCACACAGGCAGATGAATTTCCTCGGGTGTGGGGTCTCCACACAGATCTGTGAAACCTCTGCACGATCAGGTCCCCTCCTAGATACTTCTTTCTGAAAATATACTAATCAAAAACACACACATGTCCCTGCAGTTATACACCAGGCCTCACGGGGGCAATATACCACTACATAAACACTAACTGATTTTTGGGGTGGGAGGAGCACTGTGGTGAAGAGGGACAGGGGTTCGAGCCAGGATGGTGGGGTTCAGGAGAAAGGGGGGAGGGGTTTGAGCCAGGATGGTGGGGTGCAGGAGAAGGGGGACAGGGGTTCAGTCAGGCTGGTGGGGGTGCAGGAGAAAGGAGGGACCAGGAGTTCAAGCTAGCATGGTGGGGCTCGGGTTCCAGCCAGGATGGTCTGGTAGGGGATCAAGGAGTGTATGAGAAGGAGGGGTGGGGGACAGGGGTTCAGTCAGGCTGGTGGGGGTGCAGGAGAAAGGAGGGGATGCAGGAGTTCAAACTAGCATGGTGGGACTCAGGTTCCAGCCAGGATGGTCTGGCAGGGGATCGAGGAGTGTATGAGAAGGAGGGGCGTAAGATGCTTACAAGATGGTGGTGTTAGGTCATTTCCTGCGAAAGGGGGAGGGACACGGGTTTGAGCAGCGTGTCATTTCCTGCTAGAGGGTGGGACACGGGTTTGAACGCGTGTCATTTCCGCCAGAAGGGGGCCGGGCTAGCGCAATTTAGGGAGGGACTTCCAGTTTAACACGGGGTGATTCTGATTGGTCCATTTTAGGCCACGCCCACCTGTCAAATGACGTGGCACTCGCTGATTGGCTGAAATTTAACATTTGACGAGATATATGAACTTATACTACTAACACATTTGGATCTACAGGCAGCTTTCAACATATTACTGCCGAACCTTTTTCAATCTAAACTATTACTTAATGCCAACAAAACTAAGGCAATGTGGTTTATTAATCCTAGAACATATTACCCACCCACACCCTTCAGTACGTTGCTTGGAGAATACCTTGAAGTAGTGACAAAATACAAACACCTAGGAGTGTGGACTGACAGCAAGATATTCTTTGTGAAACACATTGACGGAATCTGCAAAATGCTGCAAATTAGACTAGGATTCTACTATAGAAATTGGTACTGTTTCCCCATGAATATTAAAATGTGCCTTGTACAAGCAACATTTGGACCAATATTGGACTATGCAGGCACCTATAGTATCGGTACTGTTTACTCTGTAACCAAACCTGACCTACTGTATAATGGGGCACTAAGATTCACTATGACTCTACCACTAACTCACCACTGCAACCTTTATGCAGCAATTGGGTGGACCTCACTAGCCAAAAGGAGACTACACAATATCTACATATGGACTCACAAGATACTATCTAACAACTTATCAGGAAACATCTTAGAGCTCTACAAAAGAACCACCTGCTTGTATATGCTAAGGAAGAGAAATATCATTCTCCTAGATATGCCCTTGTACTCTACGCACTTTAGAAAAATATGCCGTTAGCAACATCATGCCGGTTACCTGGAATACACTACAGAGCACACTTAAACTTAACTCCTTGGTTGGGAGAAAGTGCTTCAAATCCCTCATCAATAGCATTTGTCCTGGAGTATGTATATGTAAATAGGATGCACTATGCCAAGAATCATATATGCTGTCCACATGGTGTGCTATCAAGCTGTGCTCTTTAGTATAATAACACATAATATGTTATGGCTGGGTGCCTTTAGTATAACAATAAAGGTCCATGGTATATCGGTTTATTGATATCTTTTGATCAACCATGGTCTCCTAATATATTCCATTCTTCTAGTTACTTAGTCGAGTGGTTCCATGTGAGTGCTACATTATGAAACTTAAAGTTAGCTGAACTTATACTACTCTTTATCACTAAATATGCACTTTTTCAGTGTGTTATTTTTTTTTCTAAGTACTTTCCCTCTATTTCTAGTATGACGGAACATAGCTGCTGTATCTTATGTATTGGAAGCTTTTTGTGGATTCAATATATGTATTATTTCACTGTGTTTTTATTACTGTTCACTGTACCATGTTGTATTTCTGTACTTTGTTGTATTCAACTGTCCTACACAGGGCCTCCTTGTGAATGAGCTTGCTCAATGGAGCCTTTTCCTGCTAAAATAAAAAAACTAAAAATTAGTTGAAAATCTAAAGGCTGTCACAGCAGCTAGAATTTTGCTGAGGCACAAAATAGATTCACCACAGAGTCCGCTAAATCAATGATGCCATATATACTAAATGAAGAGGTTTCTGACTGAATAATCTTCTGGGATCCCATCTTCCACTGCAGTTGACCTCAGAAACAGCACTCATGCTACCAGTGTTGAAGAAGATGCTACTGGCAAGTCAATATCTGATGTAGAATAAGTCTGTTTACAAACTGATTACAGGTACTTATTATAAAGTTTGGAGAGTGTTGCAGCAACTTTTATTGGCATAACTACAGTATCTGTTTTACTACAGAAGACATGGCTGTAGCCGTAACCAGAGGAGACTCACATTTATTCACCAACATGTCAAGAAATTGATTCTGTTTTGTCCACACTATGAAAAACTGTATTTTTATTGTCCGTATTTTCACATTCATCTTTCTCTATCTTCACAAAACTATTAAATTTCAAGGAAGCATTTTGGAGTGTTCCCAGTAGAGAACAAAAAGGGATTAACATTCATTGTTATGGTAGATTGCATCTCTGGAAGCTGCAGAAGCCAGCAGGTCTCCTCAATCAGAAAAGAAAATATGCTTATGAACAAAAAGAGATAGGGACAAGAAAAGCTGACTCTCCTCTATATAGTCATGGTCCTCTTCATCAATTTTTTTATTTATTTATCTATCACCCTCCTCTTTGGTTGAGTCCATCTCTACCATCACTTCTCAATTCTCCACTGGTTAACTCATCTTGCTAGGGGACTTCAGTGTCAATCGTCTCTCCACTGCCTCCATGTTGACCATCAAAAAGGCTGAGTCTGTAAATCTCACACAGATTATCACAGAATCTACCTGACTCAAACCCCAATCTCATAACCAATCCCTCCTGGATTGGGTTCTCTCCTCCCACCTCACTTTATTGTAGCAGCAAGAATTCTGTTTGATGTTTTCAGCGACCACTGCATGACATTCTGTGACATGAAGATCCGGTGTTCACCCTCCTCCTCTAAATACATCTGGACTAGGTTCCTCCACTCACTCAATGACTCTGCTCTCTTGAGTGACTTTATTGCTGCAGTGGTGTGGACAACCATACCCTCCACCACTGATATTGCCATTGCCCTCTCCGTCTTTCATTCCAAGTTCTCCTCTGTATGTGATATGTATGACCCAGTTAGAAAACCCAGTGTCAAAAATTTTCATCACTCCTGGATTACCCCTGAAATCATTGATACAGTGGCCCAGATATTCAAAAGGGTTGCTCCATGCGCAACAGGGTTGCGCATGCGCAAGTCCTACATTGCGCCATTCTGCGATATTCAGCAGGAGGCAGTTGCTCCACTGGCAACAGGTTGCGCAAAAGAGCAATGCAAATGAATGCATGCTCAACAGGAGGGGGAGGAACCATGCATAACCTGCGCAACCCTATATTCAGTAGGGTTGTGCAGAGTTGTGCATGCGCAACCCCCAACCTGCGCCTGCACAACCTTGAGCCAAAAAAAAGGACTGTTGAGGGCCACCCACAGGTGAGCTGCTGTATTGCAGGGCACAACACAGCAGCTGCCACTCTTGGCTGTCCCCAACTCGGTCCCTGTGCCCCCACCAGCCTGATCGCTGGCATAGAGTAACATGAACCCCCACCCACACATCTCCCACAGCCCGACCGCAGGCATCACAGTTACAGAAACCCCCACACATCTCCCACAGCCCGATCATGGGCAGAACTGATGAACCCCCCAGTGCCCGATCAGGGCAGAATGTAACCCTCCCCCAACCCGAATATCTCCCTGGTGGTCCAGTGGACCGAAACCCGATCACAGGCAGAATGTCACATCACAACCCCCAAACATCTCCCTGGTGTCTAGTGTCCCCCCCACCACCAAGCCCCTCCACCCCCCCCCGCAGCCAGCGGGCGACAGCATCCCACCCACCTGCCACCCGCACGCCCACCGACTGACTGTCCGGTAGGGCTGCATGCCCATTGGTGCAGAGCTACAGCCAATGGGTGTGCAGCCCATACCGTACATGACATGTACAGTCATGTTTGGGGGGGTTGTGATGGGATATTCTGCCCGCGATCGGGCTTTACGGTCCACTGGACCACCAGGGAGATATTCGGGTTTGGGGGGAGGGTTACATTCTGTCCGCGATCGGGCACTGGGGGTTCATACATGTTCTGCCCATGATCGGGCTGTAGGAGATGTGTGGGCGGGGCGGGGTTCATGTAACTGTACTGCCCGCGATCGGGCTGTGGGATATGTGTGGGGGGTTTCTGTAACTGTGATGCCCGTGATCGGGCTGCATTGTGCGTCGGTCCCCGACGGCTGCTGCCTGGCAGGGTGGCCAGGAGCAAGTCCTTGGGGATCGGCGCACCTACATGCAAATGGCATGCAAATGGGGCCATAAATAGATGCAAATGGCCCCCCCTGCACCTTGCATAAATTGTGGCCCCATTTACATGTCACCTTTTGAATATCGGAAATTTGAGCATGGCGCAATGGTACTTGCGCCACCGCAAGTTTAATGCTCAACTCTGGCAACTTGCGGTGGTGCAAGTTCCACTGCGCCCATGCGCAAGTGTTGTGGGATGAGGGTGATATTCAATGCTGAGCTGCTCAATAGCGCAACTCCTTTGAATATCACCCGGCCACACCTGTGCAACTATTTTGAGCAGCGCAGGGGCTTGCGCCTCAGAATGGCGCAGTTTGAATATCTGGGCCAGTGTGCACAAGTTGTGTGACCTCAACTGGGTACATTTCAAACTATGTCACTCCTTTCCTGTTCCCCTCTAATACAGGACTATCAGGAACTCCTGTACTAATTTCTGAAGAGTTTCTCTCTGCTGCTCCTACTGTGGAAATGCAGAAAGCAGGAGATATTTCTGGAAATATCACAGAAAGTTTGGGAAATATCTGGCAGTGTCTCTGGCTGCTACTGTATGTGCAAGTTGTGTGACCTCAACTGGGTACATTTTAAACTATGTCACTCCTTTCCTGATCCCCTCTAATACAGGACTATCAAGAACTCCTGTACGAAGGCTGTCTGGGCTGCAAAATCTCAGTATTTCAAGGCAAGCCTTTATAATCTGGTTAAGGTACATAGATGATTTTTTTTTATATGGCATGGTAAAGAGGATGAATTATATCAATTTCATCAATGTTTAAACATAAGGAATCCATATATAAAATTTGTAATGCAATCCAGTTTGACAGACATTTCCTATTTGAATCTTAGAATTATAAAAAGAGAAGGAAAACTGGAAGCACCATTATATAAAACAAATGAGTCTAGTATGATTGCCTGGCATAAGGTTTTCCGACACTGTTTTGCCCATGATCTGTTTCCCGCAGTTCAATTTGCCGACGCAATGTTTTCCCGATTAATATTTGCTTGACTGTCACAGGTAAGATGTGGCAAACATATTGGAGCCCTGTTCCATGTTTTGCTTCATGCAGGCACAATAATTACTGTCAGCCATTGTTAACCATTGTAATCAATTACAACACAGAAACCAGTAACCTGTAATTACAATTAATTAAATAAATGGCAGACATTTTGTTCTCCTGCCCCTTGCTTCTTGCTACAGTTTACCTTTTTTACAATGGCTGCTGCAGAACCTGTTGTATATCAGGTAGTTGCATCCAAGCAAGGAAATGACAAATTGTGCATTAAGGGATTTCTATACATTAAAGAGCAGAGTCATGGAGACCTGTGGTACTGGCGCTGTCAACAAAGGAAGCCACTTTGTTGTCACGGCAGGGCTCCTACGGTGCTTGTTGAGGGGCAGCATCATCTCAGAAGTACAGCACCACACTGTCACTCACCAGATGCAGATGAGTTCCATGTTGCAAATGCTGTATCTTCACTGAAGTCGAGAGCTATCTCAACACATGACACCCCTCCATAGCTTATTCTGACTGTGCTGACAAAGGTGTCTACAGAAGTTAGGCACAATATGCCTAGTCATCAGGCCCTTCAACAAATGGTTAAATGTGCTAGTCGTGAAAACATGCCACCAGAGCCATGATCGCTAGATGACATTTTAATTCCTCCTGAGCTGTGTGTCATCAACAGGCAACAATTTTTACTTTGTGGGTCAATGTGTGGGAATGAAAAGATGTTACTGTTAACAGAAAATGAAACCTTGAGAAACTGAGTATTGCTGAATATTGGCTTATGGATGGCAGATTTAAAACTCTGCCTACACTTTTTAGGCAACTTTATTCTGTGCATGCCCAGATAGGAAATTCTGATACTTGTCACATAGTTCCTTTTGTTTGTGATCTTATGTCTGTAAAATCTCAAGAATACTACCTCCAACTATTTCAAGACTTAATAGATGCTGCAGACAAATATGACTACACCCTTGCACTCAAATATATAATCACAGACTTTAAGCAGGCTTCCATTAATGCAGCCAAAGTAAAATTTCCCTCTGCAGAAAACAAGGGGTGCTTATTTCATCTGGGTCAAATTATATGGTGGAAGATATAGAGCTGTGGCCTGTCTTTGAAGTATGGAGCTGAACCAGAATTTAGTTTAATCATTAGCATTTCTACCACCAGATGATATTCCCACAGTGTACCAAGACATTAAATCTGAAATGCCAACTGTATCTACTCCTGTCCAGGAGTAGTTTAAAGACAATTACATTTATGGTGCAGTAATGCCAAATGAAATACCAAATTATTAACCCTGATTCTAATTTGTGAACTTTTAAAAAAAGTTTGACACTATGAACAGTATGAATCACAGTGATGGAATATAATATGGAGGATGCGAAGCGATGCAATGTAGTCTTAACTTGGGTAAGTTCAGATTTTATTCTATATTAATGTTGTTCCTATTTCCTATTAATTTAACTGCAGGTATCAATTTTTTTTGGATTCGTGCAGCTTTATTCTGCACTGTTTGACTTTTTCTTTTAATTCAAATCATCCTGTTGTAAGTGCAAACATTTATTCTATATCAGTGTTTTTATTATTATTCTGCACTATTTCTTTTAATTCCAATACACTGTTGTACTGTTCAGGTTGTGTTAGGCAAATGTCAAGTGGGATAGAATTTACCGGTAAATGTTAATGATGGGATACTGGTGTCAGGTTAATTGATGTCAGGCAACATCATGCCGGACAACCATATGGATCCCAAAAAAAACACAGATAGAAACACATTACTGCATGGGAAAAGTTACCATGAACCATGTTTAAAGAACCACATTCCATATGCACAACTTTTATGTGTAAAAAGAAACTGTAGGGGGATGAGGAGTTTAGTGAGCATAAAGAGCAGATGATTAATAGGTTCAGATCCAGGGCTTATGATCACAGAGTAATACGGCAAGCAGAGTACAGGCTTATAAATGCTGATAGGTCAAGTCTACTTACACCATCAAGTGATTAAAGCATGGGGACACAACAGAACAGGCTAGTGCTTAGTACCAAATACAATCACAAATTTAGGGACATACATAAAATTATAAATAAACATTGATATCTGGTTGGACATGACAATCCCACCATTTAGAGTTTAAATGTAAAACCAATTGTGGCAGCCAAAAGATTTAGAAATAATAAAGACTGGGTAGTCAGATCACAGTTCAAGTAATCCTATAAAGCTGAACATCAACTATTATTAGGCCCACTTTGATCTGTTATGATATCATGTTGACGTTGTTCTGTCTGCAGCCACGCTAGCAAGAAATAAACATTTGTGCACCTACATAATGGAAAAAAGTTTGATATTAAGCAACATATCATATGTATGACACAGGGGCTCATATATGTTTTACAGTGCCCCTGTTATAGGCTTCATGTGGGACAAACTACTAGAAGTTTAAAACTTTGGATACAGGAGCATAAAAGTGACATATGAACTAAGGATTAAAATTCAAAGGTAGCACTAAATTTTATGGAGGCAGGACACACAGGGGTGTCCCTTAAATTTTGGGGGTTAGAAGCGGTCCCACAACCAGGGAGGGGGGGTTGATAATGGCAAAATACTGGACTGTGCAGAAATACAGTGGATTTTTAATATGGAGGCACTAAATCCAAATATAAGAATTAATATATAAACCAACTAGCCAGCATGTTGGTAAATGGACCCTGAAGTACTGACATGGGAGCAAATTAGAAATACCCAGCATTAATAGTGTACTGTAGTTAGATGAGGTAAGGCATCATTTGGTTAATAAATGTGGAACCAGTGATGGGGATAGCAAGTGGAATGTTGTGAACACACATGTTATTCATCTGGAAAATGTGAATAAAAATGTATAGCATGTGTTTTACTCTCAGACGCTTGAGTTAAAATGTTTAGTTGAATACAAGTTAAAAAATAAACAAAAAAGCGCAGAATTTTTGGTTTTGTATAACTGCTCACAAATTTGGAACCATGGCAACAATAAGGACAGTGTTGTGAAGTTAACATGTTAGCTTCCCAGTATACAGAAAATTGTACTAAAAAATTAAAATGCACAGCATGTGTTCTGAACCCTGGCATCTCAGTTCAAGTATCATGGAGAAAAAAGTGCAAGACTGCATAGCACTCTTTGGTGTCAGTGTTTAAGTTTAAAATGTTTAAGGGAGAAGAAATAATATTATCTGATGCATGTGATTTTCTTTACTCCTCCCCTCCCAAGTACCCTGATACAGTTTGAGAACCTGTAGTTTGGCATGAAGCATCTGATGAGATGATTCCTTATGTCTAATTGCATACTTGTAACAATTTATGAAATGATATTAGAGATTTTACAAAATATATTGTGAATGAACTGAAGTAATGTTTGTTATTCAAAAATGAACCTCCCCTTCTAGTGTGAGTAAAGGGCCTGCTTGGAAGCTTTCTGACCTAAGCTGTTTAGGCTGAGGGTGTTCTTGGTTGCTTAGCAACCAGTCTTGCACTAGCAGGAAAACGATGATGATGTTGTAGGCTGTCGGTTGAGACTTCATGTCGCAGGATGCACAAACAGGCCCAAAAGGATAAAGGAGCTGGAAGCATGTAATATTCTGTGGTTTGTGTGAAGAGACCCTCTGTACAATTCCAGTAGAGAGAAATTGATGTTACTTACACAAGGTAAAACTGATGTATTAAACTGGTAGAAGTGATCTTTTACATTTATGTACTTGAACACTCTTCTGAACAATAAGGTTGAATAATGATATTATTGTGTTTGCAGAAGTGTTTGAAACCATGCACACTCACTACTTAATAGTGTAGGGGTACTCTGCCACAATGGCTAAATGGAATTACTGATGCAAAAAAGTTTTAGAAAAAAATTTGTGAATGGTATGTACTAGTGCAACATCCCCCCCCCTCCCCGCTACTTTACACAGTTAGCTACTCCTGGTACCCTTGACTGGGCACAAACTACTTTGGAAATGGTACCATCCCCAGCTTTGTGAGTGTATACCAGGCTCATTACTTCTAGAGGTCAAAAAGGAGTGGGGGTATACAAAAACAATACTTATGACCAATAGCCCAGGTACTGAGGAGATAACTTTTTACTAGGGCTATGCTAAACCAATACTTCTGGAGGGATACCCAGTAACTCCACACACAGGAAGAAAAAACATAAATATCCAAACCAGAGTTGGGGTTCAAGAGTGTGATATTATTCCAAAAGATGTTCTCTAAAGCAAGGATGGAGCCCCAAGGTTTGCACATCATGGCACAAGGAATTGGCAGAATAACAAAATGACTGTATCTGACAGAAACTCTATGTATTCCCATATTTCATAGGACATTAAACACTCTCTCAGTGGCACTGGCCACAACTGAAAATTTCTTCTAGTGGCACTGGCCAAAAGTGAACATCTCTTCTAGTGGCACTGGCCACACCTGAACACACATTTCCCATATGGCATAGGACTTTAGACTTCTTCCAGTAGCACTGGCCTTAGACTGGAAATACGTCTAGTGGCACTGACCATAACTGAGCACACTGGGGCTCATTACTAGTACAACCCACTCCAGGGGATAAACCTCTCTTCAGATATTGGCTACCATGTCCAAAATAACCAGGCACCCTTACAGAAGCTGTAGTGCTGAACTGGTTACTACATATGGGGGGCTGCTCACCCTTTGCTCCCAAATTCATACCCAGCCATTCTTTCAGAGATACACCTTAAAACTCTTGAACACACTTAGGTAAATGCATCTTTGAATGAACTTTCATATTTTAAGAAACACTACTCTGGAAGTGCAAGAAATTAAAGTCCTGAACAATATGAATAAGTCTGCCTCTGGAGCCCACAATTGCCAGCCAACTTTACAACTGAGAAAAATCTCAAAACATCAGAACAGAACTGGTGTACCTTTCCCTTTTAACCAGAGAAACACCAAAGTACAGGTACTTTCTTCAGGAAGCACAAAGTCAGATCTACTCACAGTTAGAAGAGTACAGGAAGCTTCAAATTGTCCTGATCAAATAAGGGGTTGCCCATAGGATCCATTCTGTAGCAGTCCTTTTCATCCCTCTGCAGATGACAATCATGGGATCCTGCTGTAGACAACGGTTTACATCACTTCTCTTGGAAGACTAGAGTCTTTCAGGACTATGGTGAGAAAACAGGCTCTCCGGTCAGAGCCCACTCTGCAGCTCTCACGCCTCACATTTCAGTTGCTGTCCCAGAACTCCTCACACACTAACCCAAGATTCTAAAACTCCCCTCTCACATTCAGCTGTGGCTTATGCTGTTTTGAGAGTTCTAAATGATCTCATCTCTCTCATCTCAGCTGAGGCCAAGTAAACAAGAGAGTGAGTAGGTGAAAAAACAATTTAACTAGTTATTCACCAGCTGTCTTTGCCTACCTACCTAGCACTGACACTGATGGGATTCAAGTAACCCCAGGGGACTGGGTGGTTACACTAGCTTCATTAAACATATGAGTGTCATGCTGTAATGGAGTTAATGAAAGGCGTGGCACTATGAGGTGCTTAAGCCACTGTAGTGTTACTTGACCAAAACACAATGAAGTGCTTATGAGGCTATCTGTTTTATTGACAGGCATGTTTGCACATGGAATCAATTTGGTCTCTGAAGCATACATATAGAAAGGAAATACAGTTTGGTGACTTGATCATATAAGGTGTCAAAATAGTTATGTTACAAAGAGTTTAAAAAACATATTATTAGAAAGTGTATGTTAATGATATATTTATGTTGTCTTATCTTTATGTTTTTAAACAGTCCCAAAAGACCTTATGAATAAGCTTGTTTGACTGAGTAAAATGTTGGGGGCAAATAATAAAAATTAAAAAGATTCAGTTGAGTGTGGAATCTATTTTGTAATAAGAGGTCAAAGCTTCTTTGCATGAAAATATTGTGGAAACTTAACCTTCATAACAGCCTTAATGCCCACTCAAAGGTTTGAAAAGTAATTCAATCCTTTTGTGAACCTACCACAGAGTCTGCCCCTCCAGTCCTTCTTGTAAATGGTTCACGAGTGTCCTACTCCTCCTCTGTGACTGCTCATTTCAATGAGTTCTTTGCCACACTTATGCTCTCCCTTCCACTCACTCTCCAGCTTCCTCTACTCCTTCTCATACTCCCTCTCATCCCCCTTCATCTGGTTTCTTCTTTCCCCCATTACTACCCAGGAAACCCTTACTGTTCTTTACTACCTCAACCTGCACAAATCCAGTCCTGATGGACTGGATCCTAAAGTACTTTGAATCTCTACATCTGCTACAGCACATACATTGACTCACCTACTCAAAATCTTTGTATCCCTAAGTGATGTCCCTCAGTCCTGGAAATTGGCCAGAGTTCTTCCATGCCACAAGGGGGGTGGGACCCTTCCTCCCTGCGTAACTTCCAGCCAGTATCCCTCTTCCCTTCTCTTGAAAAACTGAAAGAGAAGCTTGTCTACACTAAACTCTCCAATTTTCTATCCTCCACTGATTTCCTATCCTTATTCCAGTCTGATTTCTGGAGCATCACCACATCATCTCCTCCCTGCTGTATGTAACTGAGCCTACTTTTTCACAGATGGATCAGGGACACATCATAGCTGCCCTTTTCATTGCTCTGTCCAAGACCTTTGACTCAGTGTCCCACACTCTCCTCCTGGATAAGCTGAGTTCTGCTGTCCTCTGTGCTACTGCTGTAGACTGAAACATAGAAACATAGACTTTGACGGCAGATAAGGACCACTTGGCCCACCCAGTCTGCCCATTTCCCTACCTATTGGATAAGCTGCAGATTCTACTTAACCAACAGCCTACTTCCTGCAACCCCCCCACTATAATTGCCTTATGTCTGTTCCATGCATATTTGAATTCCCCCACTGTTTTAGATCCCCACAACCTCTCCAGGAAGGTGGTTCCATGCATACAACGCTCTCTCCGTGAAAAATAATTTCCTTACATTACCCCTGAGCCGTCCCCCCTCTAACTTTAAATTATGCCCCCTTGTTCTTACACATCTCTTTTTCTGAAAGGTGCTACCCTCCTGGACTTTGTTGATTCACTTGAGGTACTTAAAAGTTTCTATCATGTCCCCCCTGTCCCTCCTTTCATCAAGGGTATACATATTAAGCTCTCTCAGTGTCTCTTCATATGGTTTCTGATGTAGACCCTGCACCATTTTAGTTGCCCTCTTCTGGACTGCTTCCATCCTTTCTATGTCCTTGCGTAGATGAGGTCTCCAAAACTGCACGCAGTACTCCAGATGGGGTCTCACCAGCTGTCTGTATAGAGGGATAACCACTTCCCTTTTTCTACTTGTGATGCCCCTTCCTATGCATCCCAGTATCACCCTGGCTTTCCTTACTGACTTCTCACATTGCTTACCCACCTTTAGGTCATCTGATACGACTACACCCGGATCTCTTTCCATTATTGTTGTCATTAGTACCTCCCCTGCTATTGTGTACTCTTCTTCTGGATTTTTATTTCCCAGGTGCATTACTTTGAACTTCTTTGCATTGAATCTAAGTTGCCATATGTCTGACCATTCCTCCAACCTTGCCAAGTCCCTTTTCATCCTTTCTACCCCCCCTTGGGTATCAACTCTGTTACAGATCTTTGTGTCATCTGCAAAGAGGCATACCTTTCCTTCCAGACCCCCTGCAGTGTCACTTATAAAGACATTAAAGAGGACTGGACCCAGTACTGAGCCCAGAGGTACTCCACTAGTAACCCCCCTTTCTTCAGAATGTGTTCCATTCACTATTTCCTTCTGTGTCCTGTTGTGCAGCCAGTTTGCTACCCAGGCTACCACCCTGGGACCCACTCCCAGGCTGGCTAACTTGATTATTAATCTTTTGTGTAGGACTGTGTCCAATGCCTTGCTAAAGTCTAGGTAGGCCATATCTACAGCCCCTCCCTGGTCTATTACTTTGGTCACCAGTCAAAGAAATCGATTAGATTCATCTGACATGACCTTCGTGCTGTGAATCCATGCTGCTTTGGGTCCTGTGCCCCGCTGGCCTCTAGGTACTGAACAATTCTTTCTTTCAGAAGTGATTCCATCATTTTCCCCACCACTGAGGTCAAACTAACAGGTCTGTAGTTTCCTGCTTCTGCCTTGCTCCCACTTTTGTGAAGAGGAATCACATCTGCCCTCCTCTAGTCCTCAGGTAACACCCCATCTTCCCATGATTTGTTAGAAAGTGTGGTTAGTGGTGTTACTAGGTCTTCCCTTAGCTCTTTTAGGATTCTAGGGTGAATCCTGTCAGGCCCCATTGCTTTGTCCACCTTGAGTTTTAGGAGTTCTTTCAGGACTCTTTCTTCTGTAAATGGACTGGTGTCAACCCCACAACCCAGAGTGCTTCTACTGTTTGGTTTAGGTAACACCTCCTCTTCTTCTTTTGTGAATACTGAGCAAAAGTATTCATTCAGTATCTTTTCCTTTTCACTGTCTCCCTCTGCCCACCTCCCCTCTCCTTTATTAATCTTCACTATCCCTCCCTTAACCTTTCTATGCTCCCTAATGTACCTATAAAAGGTTTTATCCCCCTTCTTAACTGAGTTGGCTATCTTTTCCTCGGTTTGGGCCTTTGCTTTTCTGACTGCCTTCCCCACTTCTTTCTGCTTTAATTGATACAGTTCCCTGTTGTGCTCTGTCTGTGATTCCTTATACTTTTTGAATGCAGACTTTTTCTCCTTAACCTTCCCTGACACATCTTTTGAGAACCATAGTGGTTTTTTATTCTGTTTTGTTTTCTTTATTTGTTTCACACAAAGGCTTGTTGCCTCCATGATGGCAGTTTTGATTTCTCTCCATTGTTCTTCCACCCTTCCTTTCTGGCCATTTGCTAATGCATTCCTCAGGTATTCACCCATTATGCCAAAGTCAGCCCTTCTAAAGTCCAGTATCATTGTCTTTGTATGGCTTGTCTCCATGGTTGTGTTTATTGTGAAGCACACTGTGCAGTGGTCACTCGTTCCCAGATGTCTACTGACTTCTAAATTTGTGATCATCTCTCCATTTGAGAGTACCAGGTCTAATATTGCTCCCTCCCTCCCGAGTGGGTTCCACCACTAGCTGTCTAAGGCAAGCCCCCTGTAGGGCATCCAGAATGACCCTGCTCTTGGATGTGGCTGCAGTCCATGTTGCCCAGTTAACAACTGGCACATTCAGGTCCCCCATCAACAGTATCTCCCCTTTTTCAGCCATTTTTAGAATGCCCTCTATCATTTTCTTGTCCATTTCCTCCCCTTGAGACGGGGGTCTGTATACAACCCCTGTGTGGATTGTGATGCCATTCCCTGTCTCCAAGGTGATCCAGAGTTTCTCTTGTCCTTCCCCTTTACTTTTTAGTTCTGTAGCTTTGATCCCTCCCCTTATGTAGAGAGCTACTCCACTTCCTCTTTTACCCTCCCTGTCCCTTCTGTAGATTGTGTACCCTGGTATGTTGACATCCCAGTCATGGTTCTCTGTGTACCATGTTTCTGTGACTGCTACAATATCCAAGTGTTCCTTTTCCATCAGGGCTACTAGCTCTGGAAGCTTGTTTCCCAGACTACGGGCATTAGTACTCATTGCCCTCCATTTAATGTTGGCTTTATCCTTTTTTATCCCATCCCTGCTCTTATTGCCCTTGTCCATTTTTCCATTTACCCCATCCTGCCCTCTGTCAAGCTCTGTACCTCAGTGTTTACCCTACTACCTGCCATGTTTTGTGGGGGGAGGCTTGAACTTTCCTGTTTCCTATCAGCACCTCCCTCCTTGACTAGTTTAAAAGCTTGTCAAGGAAGCCTTTAAACCTGTCACCTAGGAGCATGTTTCCCTTCCTGGACAGATGCAGACCATCATGCCAGCTTCCTCTACTCCTTCTCATATTCCCTCTCATCTCCCTTCATCTGGTTTCTTCTTTCCCCCATTACTACTCAGGAAACCCTTACTGCTCTTTACTACCTCAACCTGTGCAAATCCAGTCCTGATGGACTGGGTCTGTTCATACCTCTCTGCTGCTTGCAGTTAGTACAAGTTGGTAGTGCCCTGTCATCTCCACTTCCCATCCAGACTGTAGTTCCACAGTGAACTATGCTGGTCCCATCCTGTTCTCCATCTTCCTTAATGACCTCCCCAAAGCTTGTGCTAACTTGTATATCCACATGTATGGAGATGACACCACCATTTATACCTTAAGTTACACAAGTACAGCCATGAAGAGTCTGCTCCAGCAAGACTTCCACAATGTCCTGTGCTTGTTTTATTTTAACCAACTGCAGGTCAACACAAAATAACTGTGTCCATGACATTTAGCATCAGCCAAAAATTGGCCAGACTCCCAACTATGCCTATCTTCTTCACAGGGGATGTAACCCCTCTTGAAGTGGTTTATTCATTCAGATACCTTGGTGTGTGGCTAGACAGCAAACTTGACTTCTCTGTCCACATTGACACCATTCATGATAAGCTCCACCCCAAACTTTGTGTCTTATATAGCAATAAAAACATTCTGTCTCTGCAAGTACACCATGTGCATGTCAACAAAATGGTGCTCCTGATTTTGGACTGTCAGGAAGTAGTCTATATTACCACTCCCTCCTCCTCCCTGGCCAGAGTGGACACTTTCTGCAATGTCTTCTTTAGTTTTGCAACCAATTCCCACCTTGTACCCACCACTGATCACGCTACTCATTCTTATCCATTATTCCTCTGCCTTCACTTCACCAGAACCACTGTGCTCATTCATAGCCAAATACTGGTTTGGGTCCATTCCCCATTACCTGTCCTTACTCTTCTCTTCCATGCCTTCTGCTTTCTGCTGTCTCCAGTCCAGAGATCATCTCCCATTCCTCATCCCTGCTCTTCTGCTTTGCATTCAGCCTTTTCCTATTGTTTTCCTTCACTCTGGAACCTACAGTACTGCCATCTTCCCTCCATTTCACTATCTCCTTCTGTTTCCCTCTGATACCAGCTGAAACTCCTTCCATCCTCCCTTCTGGTTTTCCCCCACCTGACAGCCACCCCCCCTACATTTGCTTCCTACCCTAGTGTAGGTGTGACTCACCTGCTTGCTTATATGTACATACTCTGGTTATAATCATGTACTGTATTCCATTTTACTGTAACTGCAAACAGTGCCAATGCTATGTAATTGCATTTAACTATGTACTGTACCCAAGCTATATATTTGCCTCTTCTGTTCCTTTACCCTGGGTCACATCTCAAAATGAGACTTGGCTCAGTGTGCATTTCCTTTCACCAATTATCTTGTAAATAAATAAATACATTTCCCATTTGGGACAGTAATATGGTACTTAATAGACCATGCAGTCCTTCCCTCGAACCTCAGTTGCAAAATCCAGAGGACATTTTATCCATGAAAACATGTTTTCTAGTAGTTATTTGCTCTACTAGATGATGTAGCTAGAGATCAGCAGGCCCTGGCCTGCAATGAACCATATCTGATATTTCATCAGGATAAGAAATGGTATCTACATTCCCGTCCTTCCCTCCCTTCCTCCATTCCTTCCTTCCTTCCTTCCTCCTTCCTTCCTTCCTTCCTTCCTTCCTTCCTTCCTTCCTTCCTTCCTTCCTTCCTTCCTTCCTTCCCTCCTTCTCAGTTTCATGTTAACTGAGAAGTCAGCCTTCATTCCTTTTGTGCAAAGCATTGGAGCACCAAAAAAAGAGCAGTAGCACATGCTAGATGTCTGCAGGGCAGTTGAGACATATTGAAAATGGATACAGTTTTTTTTTCATAAATCTTATTCTAATAGCCATTTTGTACTATTTGGAACAGCAAAAAGTGTTGAAGGGCATCCAAGGCAACTTTGGCTGGATGGGTAAGAACATGTATAGCAAAGGCCTATATGGTAGCAAAATTGTCACCACGTGATTTGATCAAAGCACGTTCAACAAAGGATATTTCAGCCACTTGGGCATAGGGGCAGATGCCCAAGTTTGAGACCTGTGCAAGTATAAATCATTACAGATCAGACACTCAGGGCTCCACTGAACCAGCATTTGGACATAAGGCAATTCAAGCAGCATTAAAGAAATAGCCAGCTAAAATTGAAGGAATATTTTCTTCCTCCTGAATAGTTTTGGTGGGTACTGCTTGCTAAACCTCATCAGTAAATGGCTAGATTGGTAGCAATGTGGATTAACATAGAAAGCCTGAATTCTATCAGACATATGGTAATTTATTTTTCTCTGAATTTGCATGTTGTCACTAGAGCCCACCTCGGAGTGTTTTGCTCAATAGAAAATATGTTACATCTGAGACTGATTGGATTTCATACATTACATACAAGGCACTTTAATACTATTTATTTCATGCACATATTGTTTTGTGCATTGTTCTTTTACTCTTGAGTTCTCTGAAGATAGCTTAACATTGAAGCTGCTATTACAGAAATTATTTTGGATATGCTGAATATATTATGAATTCTTGAATCACACAAGCTATCGTGGACAGATAATGCTGTCTAATTATTCCTGTAAGGTAGGGCTGTGATTTTGTTTATAGTTCTAAGGAATGTATTGTATAAGTTAATGCTGGCTCAGTTATGTCACTGTAAAGCTCTGAAGGATGATATTCTGATGATTCAAAGCTGACTGTCACAGAATGAGGTAGAGCTAAGGGTTCTGTGATAATGTCACAATTTTGGAGTGTTTTCCCCAAGTATATGGCACAACAGTAAATGAGAAGCCCAGTGATAAAGCTGGAGCTAATAGAACAAGAAGCTATCATAAGTCTAATAGAATTTCTTATTTTGATGCCATCAGACATTGTGTAAGCTGCTAACCCACTGGATGTGTTACTTTATCATCTAACCAAAGTAAAGATAAATGTTGTTGATGCTCTGACCATTGAGATAAAGGAGTTACATTATCTTCCATTAGACTTAATCAGTGGCAAAACAATTGTAAATAATTTGTCTGTAAACCTGCAGACTCACCTACAGTACTTTATATAAACTTAAGCACATAGTTGCTCTTTCAAGACATTACAGATTATAGTTGAAAATATCAACAATATGCATACTGCATACCCACCAACACATGTATTTCTTTCTCTGCATTGCATATTTTTGTATTTTTTTTCAGCATACTTAGTGTCCTACTTTAGTACTAAAATGTTCTTTCAGGAAAAGTTAACATCCTGCTTTTTTTCTTTTGACACAACTAAAAAAACAACACTATCAAAATGTGTAGCTTGTTGAATCTGATTATCATATTTTTATTTACTTTTTTGTTTGCTGTCTAAGCAGTGTTAAGATTACTCATTAATGAATTCAAGTTCCTAGGCTATTGCTGTGTTAGCTTTACAGTATGCATTAGAAATATTAGATAAAGAGTGGCCCTTCCTTTTGGATACTGCATAATGCCACATTGGTACGGTATGTTTATTTACTGTATAATGTATCATTTTATGGGGCATTCTTCTTCCCCTTTATTTTCTGGAATTATCTTTGAATTTCATTTTGTTGGAAACAATGTTAGGTGTAGACGGTATCCAGAGAAAGATAAGTGCTACTGATTGTCCTGGTAGAATACTAATTTTCACTTAGGAAACAAAGTATGATCCCCCCCCCCGGAAAAAAAAAGAGATAGAGACATTTTACATGGTCCATCTAGAAAGGTATGTAAGGCTACAGTTCTGTGAAAAACAAGAAACATCTGCAATGGGTAAGTATAGGTTTCTGATTTAAGAAGGTTTTATCTTGATTTTTAGAATTTTTTTTTAATACATTGTGGCTATTCTTCTAAAGAGTCAAACGGTCTTTAACAGATGGTATGATTAGAATACAGAAGAAAAAGCAATGACATATAGTGAAATACATTGCTCATGATTACACACCTAATAACCCAGTCAAACACATGAATAGCAAATGCAGACAATTCAAGTGCATCACATTTTGGTACATCAGTGCATAAATATGATAAACATGTAGCCTGTCATGCAGTAAAGGAATTGAGAACTGTTACCATAATCCAAAGAACAATTTGCTCTGTTACATGTATAACATTGCTGAATGCAAAATCTTCTTGTTAAAACAGTATGGGTGTATGTAAGGTGCATTATAATGGCTTGAACTGTCAAATGCATACCCTTTCTGAATGCAGAAATAATACCAGCACAAGGGCAGCATGATTAGCATTGGTCCACTTTTTTGGCAACTTAACCACTAGCAAGGTTTTGTTTTAGTGTTCCTTTTCTACCGATAAACTCTGTGTTTCTATTGCAGAATGCTGGGGCTGTATATCAGATGGGGGAGTAGAACTTACAATAAACAAGCAAGAAAGAGACCTAGGGATCATCATATCTGATGACCTCTTGGTAGCTGGGCAGTGTGATAAAGCAGTAGAAAAAGCTAGCAGGGTGCAGGGGTGCATTCAAAGAGTGCTTTCTAGCAGGAGGAGGGAGGTGGTGCTAGCATTGTATTGCTCACTGGTGAAACCCCAGCTAGAGTACTGTGTCCAGTTCTGGAGGCTGCACCACTGCAAGAACATTGAAAGGTGGTGTATACCACCCCAACAGTGACACTGGCACAGCAAATGGTACAACAGTGACTACAATGCCACATCACTGTAGTGTCTGCGCTGGAACCCTGCACTGTCTGTCGGAGGTCTTCCACCCCCCCAAGTCAGCTCCAAGTCAGAGTTGATAATCCTTAGTGGGAGGGTGTGGGGGGCACAGCCCCTGTGTGGGGTGTGTGGGGGGGGCAAATTCCCCCAAAGAAAACACTTTATTTTCTTTTGAACCAGCAGCCAACTACAAAAAGTGGTCAACTGGCCAGTTTTGCTGTCTGGTCATACGACAAAATTTTTGTCAGTGACCAATCGTGGATCCGAAAGGTGAGAAGTGGTACATAGGAGGGCAACCAAAATGGTGAGGGGGTTGCAGAAGAAGCCAAATGAGGGAAGGCTGCATGAACTCAACATGTACTCCATGGAAGAGAGAAGAGAGAGATGGGACATGACTGAAACTTACGACTACCTCACAGATGTGAACAAGGTCCACATACAGGATCTATTTCAGAGAAAGGAAGGCACAAGAACAAGAGGGCATGCAATTAGTCTAAGAGGGGGACATTTAGGAGAGATGTGCAGAAATACTTCTTAATGGAAAGGCTGATGGATGACTGTGGCAGCCTGCCAGAGGAGGTAGTGGGAGCAAAAACTGTGGGGAGCTTCAACAATATGTGGGATAGGTAAAGGGACACAACAGGTAGAGAAACAGAGGGAGGGAGGGACACCTATGACCAACCAGCATCAATGGTGACAAAATAGGTAGGGACAAGGGGCAGACAGGATGGGCCTAAAGGTCATTTTCAACTGACAAAACATGTTTCTATGTTTCTGTTTTTCATGAGAAAGCTTATTAAATACTTTAGACTTGTGTACATGGGTTTTCACAGATCAAAAAAACATATAATTAAAAATCATTATCAATATATGAGAAAAATAAACTTCAACTCATTCACCACAGAGAAGTTAAAGAAATAATTGACCTACAAGCACTGGCTACAGGGTCAGTAATCAAATCTTTATCACTGTGTCTCTAAAAAGAGTCATGGGATTGCATACTAAATACTTGCCATTATTGTCTCAGCTCCCTAAGAGGATATGACTTTCCTGTGCAAAGCGCTTGAACTCTACTTTGCATCCTGTGCTTGCAACCCTTCAACTTGTTTAAGACGTTAAAATTTAATCAAGGGATTCCTTAATGGAGGCTGAGGAAGAGAAACATCAGAAATACATTTGACAAAAGGGTAACAAATTTCTACTTAATTATTTACAGTGGCCCTGTACTGCTACTTAGAGACAGACAAGTAGCTGGCTTCTGAGCATCAAATCCACCCTTCTGGAAGGACAAGGACATCAGTTTGTCCTCACACTGTGCAAATGGTTTCAAAGATTGCATCTTGTTGATCTTGATGAAATTACAAGTTTGGAATCTGATGCATTATGCCAGTAATTTATGACCATGGGTCACTACAAGCTGAATCCTGTGGTGCAATATTTTCAAGGAACACCTCTCCCAACTTTCATTGATATGCAACACATTTAATATATTAGGAGAAAGCTACCTTTCAACATGCACTCATGTGTAGGCATTTTCTTTTCAGGAGGCCTGGAGGTGATAAACCAAGTGACCTCATTTTATATGCCACATGCTAGTCAAGGTACACATCAATGCAAATTGAAGTAACTAAGCAATTAACCTATTATATAAGGTTAGGTCTTTGCCCTTCTGCCATTTTCATACAAAAAAATACATCTTGGTCATCTAAATTTGTGTTAGGTCAGGGTTAGGATTCTTCTGAATGCCATTTCAGCAGACGTAAGCTTTTTAATGTATCATCAAACATACAGACACATGAATATGCCAGCAGGTAAAGGCCTTCTGATCTATCTTGCCTGCTCATTTGAGCAGGCTCTCCCTGTGTCTACAGTGGAATATGACCCTCCCTATATCCCATCTCCCCTTAGTTCCCCTTCCCTCTTCCCCCCAGAATCTTTACCCTTCATTCTGTTAATATTGTCTTTGTGTTCCTGATTTGCAACATAGGGTTTTCTATTTCATCTTGTAACCATCAAATAAAGCAACCTGTGAATTATCCCCACATGAATGCAATTATAAAACAATCATATACTGTAGCTCAGAAATGTCATATGTTTACTGATCAAATTGTGTTATTAAATTTACTAGTTGGTACTTAACAAGCAGCCCATCAAATACAGTTTTTTTCTTTAATCTTGTCCAAATGTATCAATTAGATATGAAAGTCTGTACCATCTGAAAGAAAAAAAAATAAATGAGGCACCCTCATGATAATTTCCACGCTGACCAGTATCTTTAGTATCATTGTCTTCTTCTCATATAAATCTCACCCTGGGAAAGTATATCTGACATTTTCTTTATTACCTTTGCCACTTGTACAGCACATTTATAGGTGCTAGTATAGCAGAACTGCTGTATGTTGCCTCAAAGTCATGCATGCCCTGTCGATGCAAGCTGTAACTCTAATTATAAAATGTAATTTGCTGATGTTTTCTTCTCTTCAGTTTTTTTTGTCACTGACTGATAGCTCATCCAATGTGTAACCCACCTAACCCTGTTCCCCAAACTTGAAGTTTAATGTGTTAGGGAATTACTACAGTATAGAAATGTTATACCTCATCCTAACCAGTAGGCTGGGTTAGAACTCACAGCCAATGATTTGTTGACGTTGAACACTAGCTTAAATAAACATGGCTATAATAATGTCATACATTAGTGTAACAGACAATGATAGCTAAACTTCTGTGGAATTAGAATTCAAAGCAAACAACTTAATGACAGAAAAATATTCCCATTTGTGAGATGTACGCTAAATTGAGACACCCTCCTGAAAGGAACTGACATGTTTAATTAATGGCTTCCTCAAACTAACAAAGATATAATTTTATTGGTAATACTGGTAAGCATCATCTGTAACATAACATTTTGCACTGTAATTCTAAAAGATAGAATCAATCAAAATCAGACCCGGCAATTATATAGCACTTTTCATACACATTTTATCGCAAAGTGCATTTTAAAAGTAATGAGAAACTGGTACTGAAGTGACTGAAAATGTGTAGTGGCAGCCATTTTGCATGTCAACACCCTCACACAGCCTTGAACACTTGCATGAACTGGTTTTCTGGGACAGGGATTGGCCAGGACACCGGGGAAGTCATGCTGCTCTGACCAGTAGGGGGACTTGCTGCTTTTTTTCCTACAGAATGGCAGATGGTGTAAGAATTCCAGAGGAGAAGGTTGTGTAGCCCTCAGCATAATCCCAATCTGAAGTGGCTGATTTGCAAGGGGATATGGCTCAACATCAGTGCAATGAGAAGCAGGAGTTAATTTTTTGAGATATGCATGGTGAAGAGCATGCAGCAAGGGACCCTATCATTTGCAAAAAAAGTAATGAAATCCTGACTGTAGAAGATGAAAGAATGGGTGACTTACTTAGGAATGCTGATTCAGTAAGTCCTGGACATAATTGCAGATTGCTGGTGAATGTGACAGAAATGCCAGAAAGGAGTGATATGGAGCGCATCAGAGCTACAGCTGTTGCCAGGAATGAGAAAGTGAGGCCACCCACTGAGAGTCTGAATATGGGTGGATGCACTGACCCTTCAAGCTGACACTGACTCTGTCAACAATGAGGCTTGGATGAAGGAGCTAGCCTTAACACAAGCTGGATGGATGCAGCTTCCTGATGAAAAGTAGGCCCCCAACCCAAATTGGATTTCTTTTTCAATGCAACAAATGCAAAGTCAGGGGGCCCCCTTGGATTCCCGACAAAAGAATGCTAAAACAGGTCAGAATAATTTTTCACAAAATGTTTCAAATAATGAGCAATCAGTTGTAATGGAAGAAATGGAGGGGGAAAAGGACAATCCGGACGCTCCTCATTCAGAGACATCACTGAATGCATCCCCCCCAAGTCACCAAGCAGGGGAAATGCAGGCCACAGCCCCTATTTCTCTGACCTATTTTAAAATAACAAACTTGAACAAGCACCGCAACGAAATAGGGTTCACCTCAGGTATAGGGGTGGAGTGCAAGAACATCCAGATAGGGCTATTGCAGCAACAAAATTATTGAAAGAATCAATAAAATTTCAGCATCTGACATTTATGCCCTTATAAACATTCATGGAGAAGACACCTTTGACGTTAATTTTAAACATTTTTCTGGACTTGATAAATTTTAGAACAAATATGAGACCTGTAAAACCTTACCTTTATGGCTTCATTTTTGGGCCATCCCTATTACAAAGCCTTTATTCAAAACTATAAATGTTACGTTCTGAAATGAGGGGGTGAATGTGGGTGACATCCATTTCTGGTTGGAACAAAAGTGCAATGTATTAGGGCCACAAGAAGCTATTATTGATACTGAGGGGATTTGGACAGGGGCATGGGGATTCAAGGTAAAACTACAGATGTGATTCCACTTAACAAAAGTGGGAGCAGGGCAGAAACAGGAAACTGCAGACCTGTTAGTTTAACCTCGGTGATAGGGAAAATGATGGAATCACTTCTGAAGGAAAGACTTGTCGAATACCTAGAGGCCGGAGGGGCAAAGGACCCAAGGCAGCATGGATTCACAGCAGGAAGGTCATGCCAGACAAATATAATAGCTTTCTTTGACTTGGTAACCAAAGTAGTAGATCAGGGAGGGGCTGTGGACATGGCCTACCTAGACTTTAGCAAGGCATTTGACACAGTCCTACACAAAAGCACAAAAGATTAATATACAAATTAGCTAGCCTAGGAGTGGGTTCCAAGATGGTAGCCTGGGTAAAGAATTGGCTGGAGAACAGGACACAGAGGGTAATAGTAAATGGAGTCAACTCTGAAGAAAAGGGGGCTACTAGTGGGCTACTGCAAGGTTCAGAACTGGGTTCAGTCCTTTTTAATGTCTTTATAAGTGACATTGCAGATGGACTGGAAGGAAAAGTATGTCTCGTTGCAGAGTTGATACACAAGGTGGGGTGGAAAGGATGAGAAGGGACTTGACAGGTTGGAGGAATGGTCAAATGTATGGCAGCTTAGATTCAATGCTAAGATGTGCAAGGGAATGCACCTGGGAAACAAAAACCCAGCGGAAGAGTACGCAATGAGGGTAAGATACTAACAACAACAAAAATGGAAAGGGACCTGGGGGTAGTCATATCAGATGACCTAAAGGTGGGCAAGCAATGTGACAGGGCAGTAAGGAGGGCTGGGGGATACTGGGATGCATACGGAGAGGCATCACCAGTAGAAAACAGGAAGTTGTTATCCCTCTGTACAGATAGCTGGTGAGACCCCATCTGGAGTACTGTGTGCAGTTCTGGAGACCCAATCTCTGCAAAGATATAAACAGGATGGAGGCAGTCCAGAGGAGGGCAATTAAAATGGTGCAGGGTCTGCACTGGAAGACATATGAAGAGAAACTTAAGGAGCTTAATATGTATAGCCTCGAGGAGAGGAGGGAAAGGAGGGACATGATAGAAACTTTCATATACCTCAAAGGAAACAACAGAGTCCAAGAGAGTAGCATCTTTCAGAAAAAGAGGTGGCAAGAACACAAGGGCCAATCTGAAGATGGGGGGGTGGCTCACAGGTAATGCAAAGAAGTATTTTTTTAAACAGACAGGGTTGTGGATGCATGGAACAGCCTTCCAGAGGAGGTTGTGGAGTCAAAAACGGTGGAATTCAAGATGGCATGGGACAGTCATAAGGCAATTCTAGGGGGTGGGGGTAGGAAGAAGTAGGCTCTTGGTTAACTAGGATCTGCAGCTTATCCATTAGGTAGTGAAATTGGCAGACTGGGTAGGTCAAGTGGTCCTTATCTGCCGTCATTCTATGTTTTTATGCTATAGAAAATGAAGTATTGCATATTCTTATAGTTTTTTCTTAGGAAAGGATAGAGGGGTGTGTGTTTACCTTGGCCAACCTAAGGCATTCTAAAAGTGTGGCAGTAGAATACATCTAAGCAGTGCTTGTGACAAAACGAAATGTGCATTATGTGAGGAATTGGATCATGGTAGTGAAGTTTTCAGGAATGTCTTTAAGTGCAATTTGAGTGAGGAACCAGGACACACATATCACCAGTGTCCATGGGCAGGGCAAAACAGACAGGGAGGCCCAAACAGAGCACACCTGATAAACCAGGTCAGGAGAGATAAAGGCCTTATGAGCAAGGCACATCTGCAAGGGGAAACACTGATACAGACAGGGAAACTGATAATGCAGGAAAAGAACCTGAACACACTGAACAACAGATGCACGATCAAGGAAATGAGAGGGGAGACCAGGACAGGAAAACACTGCTAACAGAGAATCTCAGTCTAACAGGATTTGGAAAATGCCCCTAGTACTTCTAAGGGAGGCCTAGGTGTTTCCACTATGCTTCCACCTATGTCAGAGTTTCAAATACCTAATCCCAGAAGGGTAACCAGAGCAGTCAGCAAACAGAGTGGGTGCACCAATACTTTCCCAACTAAAAATTATTTTCAGGTTCTTACTGAATTAGAGGGGATTCAGAATCTGATGTGTCTAACAGATTAGGAATAGTGTCTGAAATGGAGTTTGAGAAGGAAGCAGAAAGAGAATTCTCAGAATCAAAGAAAAAAAGGGTAGGATAGGGAAAAAAGATAAAGCCACACATCTAACATGATACTAATATGGCTTCTATTAAGATGGTGTCTCTAAACTGTTGCACTATTAAAAACGAAAGAAGAAGGATGGTTTGTTTGATGTACTGCAGGAGTTTGAAAGCAGATATCATCTTCTTAAAAGAAACTGGACTAACAACGCTGCAGGCAGTTACACAAGTGAAGAAAGGATGGTGGGAAGACCCCTCTTATTGGTACTTTTGACCTGATACAGTAGATTGGGTAGAGATTATTTTCAACCAAACCTCTGTACAAGTAACTAGAATAGTAGATCTATTACTGTACAAGGAAGGGCCTTAGTTGTTGATTGCTTTTATAAAGGTTTTTCTTTAAGATTAGTTAACACATATGCTCCTCAAGTTAAAACTGCAAGAATGGAGTTATTTAATCAAATAAAACCGTATTTATTCACATCCAAACAGGTTATATGGGGAGGAGACATGAACTGTAGTGTGGATATAAGGTTTAAAGACAACATCCAAAAAACAAATTGTGATTCACATGCACTAATAAACACAGTAGCGGTTGCTAGTCTGAAAGATGCTTATGGGGAGTCGTGTAAGGATGGAGGATATACATATCAGAGGAGCTCTTTTCTTACTAGAATAGATTATGTATTTGTAGTAAAACATCTGACCACACAAAGGTTCAAATTGCATCATTGTGAATCCTCTGGCCATAGGGTTTTAATATGTCACATTGGGTTAAAACAGGTCCCACCTAGATTTCCATCAGTCAGGAGAAGGTGGAAAATGAATTCCAAATTACTAGAACAACCAACAATTCTAAGACAACTACAGGACTTATTATATCATAGAAAGTCAGTACCAGAGCTCTATGATGATTGGATCTTAGGGTGGTCTGACAAAAACATTGGAAATTAAATAATATTTTATAAAACATGGAAGAAACAAAAGTAAGACAGATTATTTGCAGTACTTAGAATATAAGAATCAGTTTTATAAACTAATGCCATGCTGAAACATTGAAGATTCCAGAACTAAAACACAAATAGAGGAAGTGAAGAAGAAAATGAGGCAATATCAATATGATAGGGCTGTGTCTTTATTCGCTGAAATGAAGTTTCGCATGCAGCAACAGCCTTTTAAGGGCCCATATTTTGCCTATAAACAAAAACTAGAAAAAAAGTCTATGGATGGCCTCAAAGATGGGGCCGGAAGTCAAAGAAACTGAGATGTAGAAATGTTACACTTAATCTAACAAAATCTAACAAATCCTTTTAGTACTGTATTTTTTTCACCAGTGAAGTTGGAAGAAGTGTTAGATTTTCCTACTGGCAACCTCCCAAATTATGTATTAAATAATCTGCATATACCCATCACTAAGGAAGAAGTACTCAGCACGATAAAAAGTTTGAAAATAGGAATATCCCCAGGAGAGGACAGAATGTCAAACAAATTTTATAAAGCTTTTCAAGACAATTTAAGTGGCATTCTTTTTTTTTGTATGATATTTTTATTCGATTTAGTTTTACAACAAAACAGCACTCACACAACATACATAGACAATTCAAACTTGAAAACAACACATAGCAACTTCATTAATGTACACAAACCAAAATAACAACAAAAGAAAAAGTGCGATCAATTAATCATATTTCATGTTCATCCCTTCTCCTATAAGTGACAGGACCATTTCATTGGCTAAAGTGCAGCTGCTTCACCGAGGGCATGTTTACAAAAGTAATTCCCAGTCCTACATCCATCCAAAGAAACTTCCCCCCTTCCCCTTCTCAACTGAGTATACCCTCCCTCAGGATCCATCCCTCTTCTATAGTAAGGGAGGCCAGGAAAGGGGCCCAACTTCTATGAAAACTGCCCTTCCTTCCCCATAGCTCATGAGTCAGCCTCTCCAGCCCCAAGTTTTGCAGTACCATCTGTCTCCAGGTCTGCACAGTTGGAACAGCCTGGGAGACCCACGTATTTTGTATGCTGTGATGGGCCAACACAAACAGCACTCTAATCCATCTAGACAGCAATATCCATTCTTCCCCATCTCCTACTTCAACTCCAAACAAGCATCCCAAGGAGTCTACTGGCAGTTCCCTACCTGCGACTCTGCTCACCTCTGCAACCATTGCTTTCCAGTACTTCTGCAGCACAAGGAATGTCCAGAAGCAGTGCATATAAGTTCCCCTGTACACCCCACATCTCCCACATAAAGGTGATATCCCAGGGTGTGCTTTGTGCACAATCACAGGTGGATAGTACAACCTATGGAGAAATTTAAAGTAGACCTCCTTCTACTTATTGCAGTCCATAATCCCTGAGTACATTGGGAGCAGCAGCTGACAATCTTCCTCTGTTATAACCCTTTCTAGATCCCGTTCCCACAAAGCCCTTGTCCTAGCGGTTATATCAGGGAGTATATGTTTCCCTCTTTTCACTCCCCAGCCAATAAAACCTTTCAGCCTATCCTGGGCCTGATAGACCATGGTCTCCACAAAATCCATTTTATATGCCCCCTTATCTTCTCTTTCTAGGCTGCTCCTAAACACCCTTACCTGCAGGTATCTGATCGTATGCCGGCTCATATGCCGGCCATTCCCTCCTACTATGTCCTGCAGAGTTTGAAAAGAGCAGAGTTGTCCACTAACCACAAGGTGCCCCAGACTGCGAATACCCTTTAGTTCCCATTCTCAAAACCCCATATACTCTAAACCCGGCAAGAAGAAGGGGTTGTCTGCAATTGGTAAAAGCAGTGTCTCTTCACCCTGTGTCCAGCCCTGCCTCCTGAGTTGCCTCCAGGTACTCAAAACCTGTACTACCAGAGAATTAACCTCCCCTCCCATCGCATATGCCCTGAGGCCCCTACTATGCAGGTATGCCATGCGATTAGCCTGGGCAATATCTTGTTCTATGTCAGTCCAACTGGTGACTTTAGGCCTGTACACCCAGTCTGCTATATATCTTTGCTGTATAGCCAAAAATAGTTTTCCAAATCAGAAAAGTTCAGACCCCTTTCTCCCTTTCAACTTTCAGCTTATGAAGGCTGAACCATGAATGTTTTCCTCTCCAGATAAAGCTAGAAAAGGCCTTTTCCAATTTTTTAACATCTTCTCTCCTTAGGCCTATATGCAACATCTGCAAAAAACAAAGGATCCTGGGCAGAACATTCATCTTTATGAGGTTAATTCTGCCCAGCCATGACAATGGCAACTACATCCACCTCCTTAGGTCAGCCTCTATGGCCTTCACCAACTTAATGTAGTTCAAGTGATACAGGGACTCTAGTGACCTACCCACCTGCAACCCTAGGTAGACTAAGCTTGTACCTACCATTTTTAGTCCCCATTGTCTCACCTCACTTCCAGAACCCTAGTACCATATTACTTCCGATTTGCCAAGATTAACCCTATACCCCAAAAAGAAAGTAGATTCCTCTACCAGTTTTAGCAAGGGGGGCACTGACTGCTCCAGGTCCCTCAGAAACAGGAGCATATCATCAGCATATAAAGCCAGTTTATGATGCTTTCACCCACCCACCTCCCTCCCCATAATCTCCACCACAGTCCCCAGTTGAGCTGCTAAAGGTTCTATCATTAGCGCAAACAGAAGGGGGGGTGAGCTGGCACCCCTGCCTAGTACCCCTCTTCAGATTGAATTTCTCTGACAGGGAACTATTCACCATCACCTGTGCCCAAGGCCTTGCATACATCACCTGTACCCATCCCAGGAAAGCCTCCCCCAGACCAAACCGCTCAATCACTTTAAACAAGTACTCCAACTTCACTCTGTCAAACGCTTTTTCAGCATCCATTGAGATAATCCCTATTTTCTCTTTGCCCCTATTTGCCCACCATATCATATTTAATAAACGCCTCATAGTATGATATGACTGACGGCCCTTTATGAACCCCGTCTGGTCTGGGTGACCCAATCTCGGGACTACCTCTTCCAATCTAGAAGCTAATACTTTTGCTAGTATTTTAAAATCAGTATTCAGCAGTGAAATTGGCCTATATGAGGCACATTCTTGCATGTCTTTACTCTCCTTGAGTATAAGACAGATAGTGGCCCTGTAGCACGTGTTGGGCAGAACGGCGACTCCCGTCTTCTCCCTCAGCTGTTACACTTCTCTGAGCAAGCCCACTACCCGGTCTCCCAACATTTTGTAATATTCCATAAGGTACCCATCTGGTCCACTAGCCTTACCCCTTTTCAGAATCTGAATAGCCCTCAGCACCTCATCTGTAGTTATCGATTGATTCAATCTACTCCTCTGTGCTTGTGTGGCCTATGGCAATTTGACTTTCCCAAGAAATTCCATCATTTGCTCCCTGGTGCCCGCACAGTCCACCTTATATAATTGCTGGTAAAAGGACCTAAAAGCCACCTTCATCCCCTTTGTGTCTCCATGCAGCAACACGTTTCCATCCTTTATTCCCATGATCCGGCCTACCCTTTTACCCCCCTTCATGAGACTCACCAGCATTGGGCCTGGTTTATTTCCCCATTCAAAAATATGACACTTGTTAAACAAGCAAACCCTCCCTGCTTCTGCCATCAGGTGGGCGTTTAAGGCCTCCCTAACCATTGAGAGGGACCTGATTGCTTCACCCTGCTCCCCTCCAGCAACCCTCTTCTCCAATTCCTTTAATCGACCATCCAGAACCCTCCTCTTCTCTTGTTTTTGCTTCTTGAGCCAGACCATATATTCAATAATTACACCCCTCATAAAGGCCTTACCTGCCTCCCATAGCCCGGTTCTAGAGATCTCCTCTGTATCATTCATACTCAAATAAAACTCCCATTTCTCCTCCAGATACTCTTTAAAGTCCAGATTCCCAGCCATATAAGTTGGAAACTTCCATGGGGGGATTTCTGCCTCATCCTACTTTGCCATTTCATGATTACCATAGCATGGTCCAACACATGTATGGGGCTATGTCTGACTTCATGTACTCGAGCATACCACTCTCCCATCAGGTATATATATATAGTTCAAGTGGGACCATGTTTTGTGTGGGTTCGAGTAAAAAGTGTACAGTCTGGCACCTGAATTGGCTGTATGCCATGCATCCACCAGGTCAAACTCTGACATACCCACCTGCCATTGTTGCATACCATCAGTTTCTCTCCCCTTCCCTTCAGAGTGGTCAAGTTTCAGGTCTATTGTCCAATTTAGGTCTCCCCCAGAATTAGATCTGGAAACTGTTCTTTGACCAATAAATCCAGCAAGGACATATAACACTGCCGGTCATAAACTGCAGGCGCATAAATCGACCCAAAAGTAATCTGCTCCTCATTCAATGTACCTGACACAAAAATATACCTTCCCCCTTTGGGATCCCTCAGCACTCTATTTACTTCAAAAGGAAGAGCCCTATGTACTAGAATGGCAACCCCTCTTTTACGCTCCATGGCCAAAGCCGTGTAACATCTCCCCATCCAACTACGAGTCAGCTTGGCGTGTTCCGCATCTGTCAAATGTGTCTCCTATATGAGTGCCACATGAGCCTTGACTCTTTTTAAGGCAGTTAGCAAAGCAGTCCTTTTTACCAGATTTATGATACCCAGAACATTCCAAGTCCCTACATTAACACTTTTAGTGGTAGCCATTTGTAAATATTCTGATCTTCCCCATTGGTCCTACATCATTAGCTGAAAGCCTTTTGGTTTCCTTCTTGTCATGCACAATAGCAAACAGTCTTGTGATTGCACTATTTATAGAGCAAATAACAACAACATTGAACATAAACTTTTTACACCCCCCTCTATATTCCCCCACCCTGTGATGGTACATTTTCCCCAACACTTTTATTTCCTCCCCCCCTTTCCTCCTATCTCTCTGTCTTACCTCTCTTCCCCACCCTTCCAAATAACCTCTGATTGGTCTCTCTGCCTACCGCCCCACTTTTGCAGTGTTTTATCACTGCCCCCTCTCACCACTTTCTTCTCTATACTCTCTCTGTTGCCCTCCATACCTTTTACACTGTAGTTCAAGTACCCTCACCCTCTCACCCCTTTGTCTTTCTCCCCCCACGTAACACAAACTGCCACTCAGGCTCAGGTGTCTGCCACATCCCCTGTACTGATGAAGATGCCCTCCCACACTCCCCCACAGCTGAAATCCACATACCCCCTGCCTGATTTACCTAGTACTTCTCATATATCTCCTCTATGATTCCTCCACTAAATCGTCCTAGCTCCCACCATCCTACAGAGTGTAGCCTGTCCTGATCTCCCAGTGACCCCCCCTTCCCTAGCTCCCCTCTTGATTAAGATGCAACATTCCAGGGTTACTACCTCAGGCTGACAGGGATAGTAGGCCATGCCTCAAAATCCATGTGCTAAGCCTCAATCCCCACCATCCCTTATACCTTCACCCATCCACTGGGTATGTTACTACTTCTGCTCCATCTCTCGATTCTTCACCTTCAGTGACATTCTGACAAATCTTTTTAATGATATGTTACAGTATGGGACAGTAACAACAAATTTTATAGCAGCAATAGTTACCTTTTTCATAAAAAAATGGGATAAAACTGAATTAGGAAACTGGAGGCCAATTAGCCTTCTTAACACAGATTATAAAATACTTTCATCCATACTTTATAAGAGATTACAGACAGTTGCCAAGATTGCAATACATCCAGCACAGACATGTTCAATTACTCAGAGGAATATTCAACAAAATTTGCATTTAATTAGGGATATTTGCAAACATGGGAAACAAAAAAAAAAGGGTCCTGGTATTTGTTGGCCTGAAACCAATCCAAGGCTTTTGATACAGTATCACACACCTTTTTGTTTCAAGTTTTAGAAAAACACAGGATTCCAGTTAATTTTATTAATAAAATTAAATTATTATATGCTGATGAAAAATGGACCCCATAGTAAATAGTTTAATGGGAAAAGGGATCATGTTGAGACAAGGGGTGCAACAGGAGTACCCAACTAGTCCCCTACTGTATTCTTTTGTACTAGATCCTATTTGTAAGGGCAATTAATAATGATAGGAATATATGTGGTATAACTTCATCAATATCCATCCTTTCTCAAAAAATATCACTGTATGCTGATGACATCTGCTTAACAGTTAAGGTTGCTACATCTGATAGGGCTGCACTTCAGAAATTTAATCAGGTTTCCACATTAAACAGAACAGAAATTAATTTCAATAAATGTGTGGGAATCCGGTAAGGATAGATATTCAGAAACAAAGTATCGGACATATTAGAATATCTACATCAGTGAGAATTTTAGGGGTTCAATTTGGTAGTGATGACATGGCCTATCAAAATTGAGAAAGACAAATAATTTTGGGTGAACAGAAGATACAGCAGTGGAAAGCGAGGGCATTTTCCAAAAAGAAAAGGGTAATGTTGTCAAATTTTATTGCCCATAATTCTATACATTTGTTAAGCAATATACCATGACAGGGAGTGGGTATATTGGTGGATTTACCATGCCTGGTGTGGTTCGGTCACAATGCACAGCTGAGTGACTTAACCACACCAGAAGTGATTAATCCACCCCATACCCACTCCCTGCCATGGTATATTGCTATTACATAGAAACATAGACTTTGACGGCAGATAAGGACCGCTAGGCCCATCTAGTCTGCCCATTTCCCTACCTACAGGATAGGTCGCAGATCCTAGTTAACCAACAGCCTTTTTCTTCCTGCCCCCCACAAGAATTGCCTTATGTCTGTCCCATGCATTCTTGAATTCTCCCACAGTTTTAGACCCCACAACTTCCTCAGGAAGGCTGTTCCATGCATCCACTACCCTCTCTGTGAAATAATACTTCCTCACATTGCCCCTGAACCGCCCTCCTTCTATCTTTAAATTTTGTCCCCTTGTTCTTGCAAGTCTCTTTTTCTGAAAGATGCTACCCTCTTGGACTTTGTTGATTCCCTTGAGGTACTTGAAAGTTTCTATCATGTCCCCCCTCTCCCTTCTTTCCTCAAGGGTATACATATTAAGCTCCTTTAGTCTCTCCTCATACGGTTCTCTTGCAGACCCTGCACCATTTTAGTTGCCCTCCTCTGGACTGCCTCTATCCTGTCTATGTCCTTGGGAGATGGGGTCTCCAGAACTGGACACAGTATTCAGATGGGGTCTCACCAACTGTCTGTACAGAGGGATAACAACTTCCTGTTTTCTGCTGCTGATGCCTCTCCCTATACATCCCAGTATGCCCTGGCCCTCCCTACTGCCTTCTCACATTGCTTGCTAACCTTAAGGTCATCTGATATGATTATCCCCAGGTCCCTTTCCTGTTTTGTTGTTGTTACTAGCTCCCCACCCATTGTGTATTCTTTCCCTGGGTTCTTGTTTCCCAGGTGCATTATTTTGCACTTTTTTGCATTGAACCCTAGCTGTCATACGTCTGACCATTCCTCCAACCTTGCTAAGTCCCTTTTCATCCTTTTCACGCCTCCTTGTGTATCAACCCTGTTGCAGATCTTTGTGTCATCTGCAAAAAGGCATACTTTTCCTTCCAGTCTCTCTGCAATGTCACTGATGAAGACATTAAAAAGGACTGGGCCCAATACTGAACCCTGCGATACCCCACTAGTAACTGCCCTTTCTTCAGAGTGGACTCCATTTACAATTACCTTCTGTGTCCTGTTGTCCAGCCAATGTTTTACCCAGGCTATCACCCTGGGACCCACTCCCAGGCTGGTTAATTTGACTATCAATCTTTTGTGTGGGACTGTGTCAAATGCCTTGCTAAAGTCTAGGTAGGCCATGTCCACAGCCCCTCCCTGGTCTACTACTTTGGTCACCCAGTCAAAGAAATCTATTAGATTTGTCTGACATGACCTTCCCGCTGTGAACCCATGCTGCCTTGGATCCTGTGCCCCACGGACCTCTAGGTACTCAACTATTCTTTCCTTCAGAAGTGACTCCATCACTTTCCCTACCACAGAGGTCAGACTGACAGGTCTGTAGTTTCCTGCCTCTGTCTTGGTCCCACTTTTGTGAAGGGGAATCACATCCGCCTTCCTCCAGTCCTCGGGTACCACACCATCCTCCCATGATTTATTAAAAAGAGTAGCCAGTGGTTTCACTAGTTCCTTCCTTAATTCTTTTAGAATTCTGGGTGAATTCCATCAGGACCCATTGCTTTGTCCACCTTCAGTTTTAGGAGTTCTTGCAGAACCCTTTCTTCTGTGAAAGGACTGGGATCGACCCCTATCAAGAGTGCTTCTGTTAATTGGATTAGGCACTTCCCCTCCTCTTTTGTGAATACTGAGCAGAAATATTCGTTCAGTATTCCTTGCTTTTCACTGTCCCCTCTGCCCACCACCGTTCATTCTATTCAGCCTCACTATCCCTCCCTTTGTCTTTCTATGCTCGCTGATGTACCTATAAAGGTTTTATCCCTTTCTTAACTGAGTTGGCTATCTTTTCCTCAGTTTGGGCCTTTGCTATTCTGACTTCCCTCCTGCTTCTTTCTGCCTTAACTGGTACAGCTCTCTGTCCTGCTCCTTCTGTGTTTCCTTATACTCCCAGAATGCTATCTTTTCTTCCTGACTTTCACAGCCACCTCTCTTGAGAACCATAGTGGCTTTTTCTTTCATTTTGATTTGTTTATTTGCTTCACACAAAGGCTTGTTAGTCTGTGATGGCAGTTTTGATAATTCCGCATTGTTGCTCCACACCTCCTTCTAGCCTGTTTGCTAGTGCTTTTCTGAGGCACTCTCCGATCTTACCAAAGTCAGCCCTCCTAAAGTCCAGTACCCTCACTTTTGTGGCTTGACTCTGTACCTGAGTTTAACGTGAACCACACTGTTTGATGGTCACTTGTCCCCAGATGGCAACCCTACTTCTAGATCTGAGATCCTCCTCACTGCCCCCGTTTGAGAGTAGAGGGTCTAAGATTGCTCCCCTCACGAGTGGGTTCCGAAACTAGCTGTCTAATGCCTGCCACCTGTAGGGCATCAAGAATGGCCCCTGCTCTTGGATGTGGCTGCAGCAAATGCGCCCAGTTAACATCTGGCATATTCAGGTCTCCCATCAACAGTATCTCTCCTTTCTCTGCCATTCTAAGAATGCCTTCCATCATATCCTTGTCCATTTCTTCCCCTGACATGGGGGCCTGTACACAACCCTGTGCGGATTGTGGGTGCCCTTTCCAGTCTCAAGGTGACCCACGTGCCTCCTCTCCTCCCTGTTTACTCTTTTGTTCAGTTGCTTTTATCCCTTCCTTTACATAGAGAGCTACTCCTCCCCTCTTTCCCCTGCCTGTCTCTCCTGTAGGTTATTTACCCTGGTATGTTAACATCCCAGTCATGGTTCTCTGTGTACCATGTTTCTGTGACTGCACGATATCCAGGCATCCCTCTTCCATTAAGGCCACCAGCTCAGGGAGCTTGTTGCCCAGACTACAGGCATTGGTACTCATTACCCTCCATTTCCTGATGGCCTTACCCCCTTTTGCCCCATCCCTGTCTTTCTTGCCTTTGTCACTTTCTCCATTTACCCCTGCCCTTCTCCCTATCGACACCTCCATGTTGGTGTTTGCCACATTTACTACCATGATTGTTTACGGGGGCTAGGATTTTCCTGCTCCTTTCCAGTGCCTCCCCCCTTGGCTAGTTTAAAAGCTTGCCAATGAAGCATTTAAACCTATCACCTAGGATCCTGGTTCTCCTCCCGGACAGATGCAGCCCATCATGCCAGTATAGGCTTGCATCACTCCAGGTGGACCCCCAGTCCCCAATGAAGCCAAATACCTGAGCTCCACACCAGTTTTTCAACCACTGATTGAATCCCACGTATGGAACATCCTAGCCTCTCCTATGCCATAGATGGGTAGCACCTCCGAGAAGGTTACCGTGCGTGCTGCTTGACTAAGGCCCCTCCCCAATTCCACAAACTCTTCCTGCACTTCTCTAATCCCTTTCTTAGCCAGGTCATTTGTCCCTAGGTGGACAATGACATCCAGCTCCCTTCCCTGTGCAGCTGCTCTGGCAATCCTGAGGATTCACTCCCTGTCCCTCCAAGCCATGGCGCCAGGCAGGCACCTTACCTCCCTCTCCCATTCCTTGCCCAGTTCTACCTTCCTAACAAGGGAGTCCCCCACCAGGAGTTGTTTCCTTCCCCTGCAGGGTCCCCTGCCACCCTCCTGTGGGTCTCCTTTGTGGAGGTTCCCAGCATCCTCCTTGGTCTCCACTGTAGGTGCCTCCATAGAGGAACCACACTTTGCCAGAATGGCATAGGAATTGTGGAGAGGTACAACTGGAGGGATGTGCCTCTGTTCCACCACCCTCACCCTCCCTGAGCCCACTGTGGTCCAACTGCTCCTCTTTCTTGGCAACCTCTGAGGCAATGGCAGTGGCACTGGTGGTCCCTGGATGGAAGAGGAGGTCCCACAAATCCTGGCCAACTCAGCCTGGAGATGAGCAACCTCCTCCCTCAGCCCAGAGAGGTGCCTGTAGATGGGACAACACCGCATCCTCCAGAACATCTCCCGGAAGACTGCTGCTCCACAGCCACTGCACTGCACCACTCCAATCATGTCTTATATAAAGAAATAATGGGAAGCAACATTTTAGTTCAAATAGATTTCCCTAAATGTGTTCCTTCCAAACTGCCACAGGCTCTAAGGACATTGAATGATAAAAGAATCCCGCTAAACATATGGGATTATACAATGTTCAACTTGTTTTTTTGGTTTTATAGTGATATAAAACTTTTACAGTGGGTATACTGGAGGATTTATCACGGTCATGCGATGTGTTTTGACCAATGAGGTTACTGGATTTTCATACCCCATTTTATAATTATGTTTTCCCAATTCCCATTGCATTGGAGACCAGATTATTCAGTTGTTTTTTCCAAATGATTTGGGAGAGCAGACTAAACCCCATTAAGCATGATTTTACCTACATATCAGTGCAGCAGTGTGGGATTGGGATGATAAATCCTATAGCCTTATATCATTCTTTCTTTATGACATCCTCTTTTCAGTCACATATAGAACATGGTCAGCATCCCTGGAACACTTGGACTCAGAACATGTTTCAGCCTTTTATTAGGAAATGGGTGGAGGAAGTCCCAAAGCTTATGGCTGCATTACATATTGCAAATTTTGTCATTCCCACAATTAAAAAACTGAGGGACTGAAAGATAAGCAAATCACAAGTGCAAGGCTTAAACTAAAAGTCCTTATATAAAGAAATAATGGGAAGCAACATTTTAGTTCAAATAGATTTCCCTAAATGTGTTCCTTCCAAACTGCCACAGGCTCTAAGGACATTGAATGATAAAAGAATCCCGCTAAACATATGGGATGTACAGTGGCTTAGCTGTCATGGGAAACTAGGAGTGAGAGGTAATTTAAAACATAAACCCACACGTGAAAGACAATGTATAAGGCCAGAATGCACTGGACAGGAGGAAACACAAGAACATTTTTTCTTACAGTGTCCTTTTGCAGTTCAGTTGTGGTCGGACTTGGCGAGTAGGTGGCGATGGGGATCAGCAAGTCATGTGTCCTATCAAAGTTTAATATTAGGAGATTACACAGGTTTTTTAAGTAGATATCATCCCAGCACATTAAACCTTTGCATGCATAAAATACTATATGTGGCAAACTAGATGTCAATATTCATTATAATATACAATCATTCCAAATATAGTGTTAATAAGGCAAATAGATCATGCTATAGAGCAAAGGAAAGTTAAAGAATATGAAATACTAGATAGACAGAGTTTTACTATGTACTGGAAACATGTAACTTGGATCTCATAAACATGGAGTGGAAGAGAAAAGTTTACTTTTGCAGAAAGGATTTGGGAAACAAAATATTTGATAATTTTTTGTTGATTTATTATTTGCATATAGCAGCCCGATATGTTTTTTCAGGATTATTATTGATTGTTTCCAAGAAGGACAATATTGTTTTCTTTCTACTTTTTTTGAGTCTTCTGTCATTTGATTTTGTGATATTGTATTTCTGATGTAATGTTTTTTGCTTTAATAAAATTCCCCAACTCTTCAGTCAATCAATCAATCAATAAAAATCTTTATTTACCCAGGCGATCACCATTGAGCAAGCTCATTTACAAGGTGGACCTGCAGTTTGCAAGAACAAGGGTACAGAATAGAGTACAAATAAAATATATATAAAACAACAGTAGCAAGATGTATACAACAAAATATATACAGTGTAGAAATATAGGTAATTAGTATATACAAAGATGTCTTTATAATCCTGTCCATCAAAAACATGTTCATAGCCTGTATTGGAGTCCCTGGGATAAGGAAGAGTGCATGCATAGAAGGCAGAGACGCTGGCAGAAAGATTCTGGGATACTATGCAGATAGTATCGAGGCATAAGAGTAGGCAATGGGTGGTATGTAAGGGCATTTTAGTGAGCACATTGTACCAGTGGGACTAGAATGGACTGAGGGAGGGGGGAGTAATCTTGGTATGGGAATACTTAGTTTGAATGGAAAGGACTTAGTTTGAGCGGAACTGTCAGCTGGACAACTAGGAGCGGTGGAAACAGTTACAAAGCTCCACAAATGTTTTGGCATACAGGGTCTTGAAAATAGCAAGACTAACAGGGAAGCTAAGTCTCAGCAATTTCTGTATCCTATTCCAAAGTGTGGGCAGGACAAAGCTTATGGCTGCTTTTCCAAAGCTGGTGCCAACCCTAGGTACTTTCAGAGAAACTGGCGAGTGACTTCTCAAGGCATAATTCCCAGACAGGCTTAGTGGGAGACAGTCAGCAATGTATTGCGGAAGTTTGTTGGTGATGGCTTGGAGCATCCAGAGGGCTGCATTTCTATACCACCTGTGTTGAAGGGAGGGCCACCCCACAGATGCATATAATGAACAGCGGTGGGTGGAAAAGGGGAGGCCTGTTATGAATCTCAGAGCTCTATGATACAGTACATCCAATTTTGCAAGTTGTGAGGCTGGGCACTGGCCATATATGAAGTCAGCATAGTCAATTAAGGAGAGGAATGTGGATTGGATGAGCTGTCTTTTGGCGTCTGTGGTCAGGAGGTGATTTATTCTGAAGAAGAGGCCAAGCCTCTGCCTCAGCTTTTTCAGCAGTTCTTCTATATGTTCCACAAAGGAGAGTTTATCGTCTAGCCAGACACCCAAATACTTGAGTTTTGGTATGTATTCAAGATTTTTACCTAGTAAGGTGGAGATAGAAGGTAATGGACCAGCAGCGGTAGAATATGTCCCCTGGCCAGTTGGTGAGAGTAGCATTGCCTTGATTTTCTTAGTGTTAAGCAGTAGTCTTTTGCTGAGGAGCTGGTATTGCAGGATGTTAAAGTCAGTTTGCAGGTCACCAAAGGCAGCTTCAGGAGATTCATGGCTTATGTAGAGCACCGTGTCGTCATCAAACAGGTGAATGGTTGCTTCCTTAATGCCTACATCGAGGCTGTTGATATAGATAGCAAACAGTAATGGCCCCAATATGGATCCCTGAGGGACACCTCTTTTTATCAGTTTAAGTGAAGAAAGCTTCCCTTCAGCGTTGATTTGTTGCTGCTTACCAGTGAGGTAGTCGTGGAACCAACACAAGGAGGTTGGGTCCAGGCCTATTGTTTGTAAGGTGGTGAGAAGCAAACAGTGGTTGATGGTTTCAAAGGCCTTACTGAGGTCCAGGAAAACTGCACAAATGAATTTTTTGTTGTCTAAATCCCATTGCTAGTCATTAGTTACTTTTGCCAGAGCCGTAATGGTACTGTGCTTTGCTCTGAAGCAAGACTGCATAGGGTTTAGTAAGCTCGAGTTGTCTATGGAAGATCTCAGCTGGGTATCCACAATTTTTTCTAGGAGCTTGGAGAGTATGGGGAGGAGGGAGATCAGCCTATAGTTATTTAGGTCACAGGCATCCCCTGATTTAAATAGGGGGATGACATAAGCAACTTTCCATAACTGAGGGAGGGAACCTTGTGATAGGGACAGGTTGAATAAGTGTGAGATAGGTGCTGCAAGGATGTGATCAGCAATTTTCAAGTAATAAGGGTTGAAGAAGTCAGCTCCAGCACTTATTTTAGTGTCCAATTTTAGAAGAAGATCTTCAACTTCTTTTATGGAGGTGGATAAGAATGAGAAGGTAACGATATTGTTACTCGATTCCGGAAGCTGAGTGTTGATTTGTGGGTGGAGTCTGCTTACCGGTGCATTATCGAATGCTAAGCCTGCAGTGGCAAAATGATTGTTGAAGGCCTGCAGGATCTTGTTTCTATCATTAATTATAGCATTGTCAGTGGTAATTTTAGAGGGAAGCACATTTCTTGGAGAATGACCGGTCAGTTCTTTTAGGGTGGACCAGAACTTGATAGGGCATTTCAATGCAGAGTCTAGCTCAGATTGGTAAAAGTTGCCTTGGCCTCTCTGATCATCTTAGTGCAGGCATTTCTAGCTGTTCTGAAAAGACAGCAGTCTTCGTCTGTGTGTGATTTGCAAGCCTTTTTCCAGAGATAATCTCTTTTTAGTAAGGCAGCCTTGAGGTCCGCTGAGAACCAGCAACATGTTCTAGCTTTTATACATGCTTTTACCAGAGGAGCATGGTTGTTTAGGGCATTGATTATAATTTCATGGAAGATGTCGTAGGCATTACTCACCGATTTAGCAAGGTTAAAAACTCTGCCAGTGCAAAGAGTTTTTTAATTCATTGAAGTATGCAAGAGGATAGAAGCTCCATCTGGACCTTTTAATGGAAAATTTAGATGCTGGTGAGGGTTTAGTGTCAGTTCTATTACCAGCAATAAAGCAGTGGTCACTAACATCAGCTGAAACAATTCCGGCATGGGAAAATGAATATGATTTGCTTACAAGAAGGACATCCAATAGGGTGCTGTTCATTGGGTTTTTCTTGTAATGCGAGTTGGCTCAGTAATAAGTTGTGTGAACTCACAGAATTGCTTCAGGGGTAACGATACCTTAGTCAGCCAATCATAGTTAAGGTCTCCTAGATTAATTGTTTCAAGGGAGACAGAGCCCATAATAGTTGACAGATGGGACAGGAGCTGAGGCCCCAAGGATGGTGGTCTGTAACAGCCTATTGATGGGGAAAGTTCAACTTTAAGGGACAAGCATTCAAATCCACCTGCAACAGAGGTAGAGTCTAGGATGAACACTGAAAATTTGTTTTTGACATAGATGACTACTCTGCCTCCCCTGGTCTGCCTATCAGCTCTGAATAGGAGGTAGTTAGGGATGTTTACTTCTCTATCTGGGGAGGATGCCTGATCCAGGATTCTGAGAGCACAAGTACGTCTTGTGCGGTATGAGTAATCTATGCCTGAACTGATGTAAATTTCTTTAAAAGATTGCAAACATTTGCATGCACAAAGCTGACTCCTTTCAGTCTTGTAAGGTCGGATTGAGATGAGATAGATTTTGTGGGGCCAGGGTTAAGTTCAACATTGCATGAACACAAAAGTAGCAGGATCACAATTTTCCTTAGGGCAGCGAGGAGTAGTTTGAAGGCACAAATCTTTCTGCGTCTAGTATGAGTTTGAGTGCTGGGGTCCAGAGTCCTAAGTTTCCCCTCGTGCTGTCCTAGGGATGCGTAGCCTATGGTCCATCCAGTATAGCACCAAGACGTGTAGGATTTGGGTGGATGGGGTGAGGGGCTAAATATTGGTAACAAGGTAGCAGTCCCACCTCTAGGAGATTCCACAAAATGAAAAGGGTGCAGAGTCATGTGGTGTCAGCACAAGTTATTCATAGTATTAATATAAAAGCAGTCTAGCAGTGGTAGACATGACTCTGTTGGAGTCAATTCTGCTCAATTTGTCTGTCACATGGGGTACCATACATAGGAAGGTGTGTAATTGGAGCCACACGAGGACTGCCATGATTGTCCTATGTGTTAACAGGGGCGAGCTGCAACAAGAATCATTAGCCAGGTTCTATAAATCCCAAGGATCACTGCTCAGTGTTGGACTAGCTGAAAGAGACAGGGATTTATGGTATGCAAGATAAATGAAAACAGTCTGGTGGCATGGTTGTCTTAAGGATTTACCTTCAACAGGCAGGGGTATCCTACCAATTACACTTCATGAAGATTATCGGGGAATTTCTTAGAGAATACTAGTTTTATGAGGCTTCGCCACTAGGAGGGGTAGATTTATGTGCAAGTCAGTTAGGGGATCTATCTGGGGCGAAGACTACAGGATAGGCAGGGGATGGAGCTATGATAGTAGAGGGTGGGGCAAGAGGAACTATATAGTAATGCGCCTGGGGGGATGGGTGGGTGGGCGAAAAAAAGCAGCTTTGTCATACTTCTGCTGCTTGGAGAGTCCAGGGAAGTGGTCTCTGGCAGTGGCTGAGGAAGTGCCGACCGCCCGATGGCTGCGTGTCCTGCGGTGGAAGAGCTCAGAGCCCTGGAGGGTTCTCAACTGAGGAAGGAGACAAAAAGGGACATTATTAATACTGGACTCTGGCAGGGGCTGAGCAATCCAGTGAAAGCAGATAATTAGCTTAAGAAAAGGAGTGATTTCCTTGGCCCCGAGGTCTGGTTAACGGCTGCACTACAGAGAAAAGGGGGGCTGTGATCACTTTGAGTCAAGACAAGAAAAAGCACATCTAATAGCAGGCCAAGTCTCTTAATCACTGTGCTAGGAGCTAACAAATAAAACTAACAGTTGCAGTATATTATTTTTTGCAATGTATACAGAAGAACAGCTCTTTTTTGCCCAGTTTACAAACTAAAAAGTGGAAGGGGAGAGCGAGCCAATCGGAGCCTGCCTGAGAAAAGGCACTCCCAATCTGATTGGCGGTGGCTTTGCCGTACCTCTGCTGCTTGGAGAGTCCAGGAAAGTGGTCTCAGGCGGCAGCTGAGGAAGTGCCAACTACCCGTTGGCTGAGTGTCCTGTGGTGGAAGAGCTGGGAGCCCAGGAGGGTTCTTGACTTTTCTGCTTGGAGAGTCCAGGGAAGTAGTCTCAGGCAGTGGCTGAGGAAGCACTGACTGACCGGTGGCCACATGTCCTGCGGCGGAAGAGCTGGGAACCCTGGAGGGTTCTGGGCTCTGCTGCTTGGAGAGTCCAAGGAAGTGGTCTTGGGCAGCAGCTGAGGATGTGCCGACTACCCAGTGGCCGTGTGTCCTGTGGTGGAAGGGCTGGGAGCCCTGGAGGGTTCTCGGCTCTTCTGCTTGGAGAGTCCGGGGAAGTGGTCTCGTGCAGCAGCTGAGGAAGCGCTGACCGCTTGATGGCCACGTGTCCTGTGGCAGAAGAGATGGGAGCCCTGGAGGGTTATCACTTGGGTAGGGGGAGCCATTGTCTGCAATTTACAAGATGGCAGATATGGAGGATGCAGCTGGTGGAGGTGGAGCAGGTGTTGAGGCAGGACTTCTTCCCCCTGGCCCTGAAACAGTACAGATGGATGACCCTGTGACTGGTATGGAACCTGAGGTGGTAAAAGCAGTTCCCACTGCCTTTCAGAATTCAGAGTGTGAAGAACATGGGTTGGAAACTGTTCCTTCTCTAGGACCTGAGTTACTGGAACAGCAGCATATTGATGTGCCTACAACTTAAGTTTTGATGAATTCCAGATCTATTACTGAAGAGCAATAAGAGTTCTTGCAATGAGCCATGAGCAATGAAGCCACGTAATGCTTTTTTGTTCCAGCTGTTGCAGGAGGATTCTGTGCCACTTGTTCAGTAACCTACTGGCTGCCTACTGGCATGGCACCCCTGTCTTCTAACCCTGATATCTCTGCTAATTTTGACTCTGTTCCTTTAACTTTGAATCTCGGCAGTGTTACTAATGCTGTATCACTACTTACCTCTAATGACTTTTTTGACTGTGACTCAGCTACTCTTCCATAGGTGACTTTAGGGCTTTGAAAAGGATGCGTAAATAACCAGATGCCTGTAGCAGTTGTCTGGTGTCCTAGCTCTATTGAGTGGTGGGCTGGCAACTTTCTTCAGAGAGGGACTGGTGTTTTTTTTTCTGTTCGAGTTTCTGCTGCTGATATCATTATCAGTGCATGGCAGGTGATTTATGCCTGCTCTCAAGCCCCAGGTACTGAAAATGCCCTCCCTTCTCATTTTAAGAAACATGAGACTTGACATACATATCCCAGTAACTTACCAAACCCTGAATTCCACTGATGGTGACATTTCATTAGCTCCTGACATTGGTTTGGGTTCTGGGGATCTGATTATGTTCCTAATTGCTTTCCCTACAGGAGTCCATATGGGTATTGCTGTTGAGGAGCCACATTCTGAACAGCAGCTTTCGGACTGCTCCCATATGCAGCACTCTTCCCTACCAACTCTTGCTGACAACAATACAGATGTGGTACAAGGCTTGGCTGAAAGTTCTACTTCTGCTCCTGTGGAACCTTAACCAGACTCTTTCAAGATGACTGACTTGTTTAATAGGGTGTGTGAACCTGCCAAATGGCACAATATTGTACGGCTGAAGTTACTGGGGATGTGACTAATGTGCTTGATAGAAAAACAGTAATTTTCCTTAGTGACTGAACAGCAGCTCATGTCCATGCACCAGGAGGACTCTGGAAATAGGGGATGGTATAAAAATATCCGCATCTACAGGATACCTGAGGATGAAGAAGGTCACAATCCAGTGTCATACACAGACTACCTTTTGCACCCTCTATTAGACCTGGACCCTCAATACCAGCTCGACATCGAACTGGCATACAGGGCCTTAGGCCCCAAACCAGCCAAGCCAGATGCAAGACCGCACTCATTTGTAGTGTGGTTTCAAAGTTACCAGAAAAAAGAGCAATTACTGATTAAAGCATGGGGGAAAAAAAGGTAATACTGGTCTCTCATCGATTGATCTTTGATCATGATTTTGCCCAAGCACCCAACACTTACGCAGGGAATATGCTCCCCTATTCCCTGTCCTGCGCTCCCATCAGCTACACTTCCGCACCTCGTATCCAGTCAAGCTGATGGTACTTTACCCAAATGGTAACCATACCTCTCAACCTTTCTTCACCAAAATGTGTGACACGATGTGTGACAAATGAGCAAAATGTGCTACATATCGTCTAACATGGCACTGCAAGCTCAGAACACTATAGCCATCAGTGCACTAATGTTCATGATGTTTTTTGATAACTGAGCATAATAGATTATTATGACTTTCTGCTTTAAAGTCTCAGTGGGGAATGTGTAATATCACCTATCCCATGATGGACAAAGGGTTTCTAAGAGGTAAAATGAGTGACATACCTCATAATGTGTGACAGTTGAGAGGTATGATGGTAACAAAACATATACAACAGCACAATAAGCTGAAAAGGATATGAGAGACAGAGGGCTTCTGCAGGAAAAGGACATCCAGAAACCAAAAAGGCCACAGCTCGGAGCCACGGAAGATCAACCTTTGAATTTCCCCATGATGGATTTACTCAACAAATATTTCCTGTCATATTTTGCCGGTGTTGCGCGCACTGCACTGGCTGCCAGTACAGTGGTGGATCACCTTTAAAGTCAGTTTACTGACTTTTGAAGCCCTACACGGACATGGCCCAGACAACCTGAAAGCGCTCCTGGCTCTTCACTGCCCTGAGTGATCGCTCTGCTCAGCCAGTGAGGGGTTTCTAGAGATTCCTAGGGTGTGTTTGAAGTCTTCTGTGGGCCCTTGCACTTATGCATGCAGCCCCAACCCTTTGGAATTCTCTGACCTGTCTGTTATGGGAGTGCATGACCATGGAGGGATTTAAGCAGGCATTAAAGACATACTTGTGATACCAGGCGTTTGGTGACTGATCTCTTTTTTAACTGTATTACTTGCTCTTTTTTAAATGTTTGGATTGTCTGATATGTTATTTTATATTTGTTAGGTGCCTTGGTTCTTGAAATGTGCCATAAAAATAAAGAATTTTATTATTATTATTATATTATAACAAGCTGCACCAATTTTGGAACCCAACCCTGCAGACCTGACATTTTTCATCAGTCATGGAGCTGGGTATGTTGCTGCCCCTTTTTTCTTCCTTTTCTTCCTTAGGTGTGTGGCTATTTGGGTAGAGGGGTGGGTGGGATTGGCCCTGAGAGGAGAGAGGGACCTCTGGAGAGAGAAGGGAACCTTTTAAACACTAAGTAAGGAAATAACCAAAACTACACATAGTGCCCTCTTATTTAACTACCCAGTCAATAGCAGGTGAAGAGCCTGGCTGGCTGAGTATCTCTGGGCACCAAATTTGATTTATCTATTTTCTCCTTCTCTATGTTCTTCCCCCATAGGTGCCCACCTGGCCCCCCATCCCCTATCTCGCCCCTGCTGGAAGACACCTGGTAGATTCTGTAAGGATCTTCCTAAACGGAACCCTGATTAAAATATTAGACTCTCAACCTGAACGGAATATAGAACTGGACTATTAATGGGTCATAACAAACTTGAAAGGCACTATTTACCTGCCTGAATGGGGGAAGAAGAACAATGCTGAAGAAGGAAACTGTATGATAAGAAGGGTTTACTTGGGCATGCACCCATAAAACTTAAAGACAGGTTCCAGCTTAAGTTAACCCCCCTTCTCTCCTCCTTTCCTTACCTCCTTACCCTCACCTTCTGCTTAACCCCCTTCCCCATCATGAGTACTGGATCTCCTTGAATTATACTTGGAGGCACAATATAAGGTAGAACTGACCAAAAGCTGCACTGCGAAAACTTCCCAATTCTTTCTTAATTACTCAGGGGTGTCATACAGACCTTCTGCCAGGATGGTCCAGTGAGGACTGACGCCTCCCTCCCCCACACACCCCCAAACCCAAGAAGTGTCACTGTGTCAGCTTTTTGAGGCAGTGCTTGGAAGCCTGCTGTCTCCCCCACAACTCAATGATGCATTCCAATCTTCTATTTCTTTTTACAGATTAGTGTGTGGTGAGTCTCCTCGAACGATGGTAATACTACATGCTGAAATCAGCTCAAGTGGATGGCCCATGTCGACCGCTCACTCTAAGAAGAGTTATTTTAACTCTTCAGTGGATTCTCTACTCTTTCTTAGGAGCTGAGGCCCATGCCCCACACCAGGCTCCTCAGTTGGAACCCTGGGTCTGGGACACCCAGAGGGAGCCTTGGTCTCACCCCTCCTCACTGGGAGTCTACTTATACATAGCTATATACTCTTTATTGAGTAATAAATGTTTTTCCCCTGGATTTAGGGGTCCATTTAACAAGTTAAAAGGTGAACATATTGGGAGAGGGAACCAGATTTGGCTGAGTTAATATATAAATATGTTACTGTTGTTAAGTTAACGGTTTAAAAAGAAAAAAAACATGCACTCATTGAGTTTAAAGAGAAAACTGTTTATTAATACTACGACAACAGCAATGTTTTTTGGGAAAGAGGAAGATATGGCAAAGAAAAGGGCACCAGATCAAAAACAGAAACTATTCAGTGGAGTCTTGAAGTTGCAGGGCAACCCTTGGGCTGACTCTTCGGCAGGGAGGTGGGAGTGATCTGGATACAGTCAGCAAAATATACAAAAAACAAACAAAAAAAATGATGACTACCCAACCAATACAAATATTGTCACAGAACATAAATGGTCTCCATTGCCCCATCAAATGTTCCCACTTCAATGCATCATAAAACAAATAGCTGATGTGTTCATGATACAGGAAACCCATCTTTCCCAAACTGAGCACCAGAAGATACACTGGGGATGGAGATAATCAATTTACTCCTCCTCCTCGCACCCAGCTGGTTGTAGGAGGGGTGTGGCAATCTTGGTCCCAGCAACTACCCACTAGAGGTAAAAGAAACATACATTGATGGACAAGGGCATTATGTCATACTCCAAGGCTCTTTATATGGACAGGCCATGACCTTGATAAACACATACCTCCCCCCTCAATCTAAGGTTCCTATCATCAGATAGTTCCTTGGAAAAGTGATGGAACTCCTCCAGGGTCAGCTGATACTAGGAGGGGAACTAAATGTAACCATGTCAGGGGGCAGGGATTGCTCACATCCCAGACTACATCGACAGACCAAAGCAACTAAATACTTAAGAGATACCCTTGATCACCTTGGTTTGATTGATACCTGGTGCAAGATATTTCCATTGGATGCAGGGTACACTTTTTACTCCCACAGACATCACTCTTATTCTCATTTGGACTACTTCATCACATCCTGCGAGAACTTATCCCTGACCCAAAATATAACTATAGCACCCAACATACTCTCAGACCACCACCCTTTACAAATTAAACTAAACCTAGGTAAGGTTAAAAAACAGACATTATGGTGAATAAATCCATTTCTCCTGAAAGATACACAATACTTAGAACAGACTAAACTCAGGATCCCACAATTGTTCTTAGAAAACACATCTCCTACACTCTCTGCATCAATTAGCTGAGACTCTCTTAAAGCAACATTAAGTGGGGAAGCTATAGCATAAGCAACCAAAACAAAAAAAGAAGCAGGAAGCCAAGCTGACAGAACTGTTACACAATCTCCAGAACTACCAGCTTTTATACAGAGATGGTGACCAGGTCCTACAGCAAAAAATCAGAGACACCAAAATGACAATTCAAAAAATAATGGACCTAAAAGTCCAACAAACGCTACTCTTCCTAAAACACACTCACTACGAAGGAGGTGCCCGAGGTTCTTATTTGCTGGTCCAACGAATTAGAATGAGCAAAAAGGTGGCTACTATTATAAAAATTAAAAATCCTAAAACAGGACAAACATCCCACAAGGACTCAGAAATTAGGAGAATTTTTTTAGAATACTATTCATCTTTATACAGTAGTGGGGCCTCAGAAAACCCCACCCGGGTCAATTTTTCTAAGCAACCTACCCTTCCCCCATCTATCTAAAACTCAAAAGCAGAAAGTGACACACCTATAAAATTAGAAGAAATCCAGGAGGGTATTAAAAAATTAGCAAGTGGTCATTGCCCAGGCCAAGATGGCCTCCCATTAGAATGGTACAAAAAATTTTCTAGGGAAATATTACCTAAACGTCTTTAGTGTTTAACGATATCCATGAAGGTGCTCCCCCTGTTGGACTACAACATGTTAACCCCCTACCTAAACCGAATAAAGATCCATCCATGTACTGTCCAATATCTGTCGTAAATACTGATTATAAAATATATATGGGAATTTGGGCTTCTCAATTAGAGTCAATTCTCCCCCACATTATTCACCAAGATCAGGCGGGTTTTATGAAAAACAGAAGTACCTCGGACAGTACCCGTAGAACCCTCATTCTGATGAAATACATTAACAACAGACAAATCCCAACAGCCTTGTTAAGCTTAGATGCCGAGAAAGCTTTTGACAGGCTGCCTGGTCCTTTCTGTGGGACACCCTGTCAAAATTCCAATTTCCAAACCCCTTTGTAAATTGGCTCAAAAACCTTTAAAAGTCTCCAAAGGCATATCCCCCCCATACCAGATACATTGTGGAACCAGACAAAGCTGCCCCTTGTCACCCCTGCTGTTCACCCTCTACATGGAACCCCGGCGGTGGCCCTGAGGACAGCGGGGAACATAGCAGGCATTCCAATAGGCCAAAAGGAGTACAGGGGCAATTTATTTGCAGATGATATACTCCAAACGTTGCTATCTCCAGAAACATCCATTTCTGCAGTTTGGGAAATTCTCAACCAATTCAAAGGAGCTGCAGGACTAAAATTGAACGTTGCAGAAACGGAAGTCTTACTGCTCAACTTTGTCCCTTCAAATCTCCTCCATAGTAAATTTCCCCTATGCTGGTGTACTACTAAGATCAAATACCTAAGGATTAATCTTCTGCTTGCCTTCAGAGTGCTAGAACTCATAAATTATGAACTTCTAACACAGTCCATTCAAAAGGACTTGACCAAATGGGCATTTATCCCCCTACTTCTTTTTCACTGGCTAGAAATAATCCAGATGAACATTCTCCCTAGATTATTATATTTATAACAAAATATACCCTTTTTTCCTTCCACCTTCTATTTTAAATATTGGGACAAAATGGTTTCTGAATTTATATGGAAGGGGGAATGGCCCAGAATTTGTAAAGCTATTCTAAACCTCCCAATGTCCCAAGGTGGTGCCAGTTTACCTAATTTTAGACTTATGCAAAGGTGGCTTTTTTGGAAATACTATTCCAATGGCTGTCAAGAGAGTATGTGGCCCCTTGGAAAACATTGGAATTTCTCATTAATGACCTACATGACATAGGTAATATCATCTTCTCCTCTGAAAATAAAAGCCCGCCTCTCAAAGACTTCACTCTAATAACTTCTAGTACACTAAAGATATGGTATGACATGTGGAGAAGACCCACCTATATACCAATCCACGCCTATTGTAAAATCTTCTCAGAAGATGACTTATTCATTCCATCCCAATCAGATCAGATATTTTCACATCAGTGACACCAAGGGTTTTCCGATGTGTTTCAACTTCTAGACAACAATGGGATTCTTCCGTTTGACACCAAAAGAGAAAATTTTGACCACCGGGCCCATTACTTGTTTTTTTACCTTCAAATCAGGAATTACATCCTCCGGCAATGCTCCATCAAGGCAACATTACTGGTACCTATGCCACCTATGATAAAAATGTTCATGGATTTTATACTGGGATATGCCTGGGGCCACATATTAGGATCCATATACAGCATTATGAGAGATGTGGAGGGAGACTCCACTGAGACCATACTAACAAGCTGGAACCGAGACTTAGACTCCGAGGTCTCCAGGCCAGAATGACTGGAATCAGTGCTTCAAGCAATCAAGATAACTTTCTCCCCCCTTTTGGAGGGAGTTTGCATGGAAGTGCTGGTCCAGATATTTTTGAGCGCCCGCAGCATTGACCAAATACCTCCCAGAATCATACGGTACCTGTTGGAGAAATTGTGGTTGTAGGATTGTGGACCTGGGACACATAATGTGGAACTGCCCACTTTTAATGCCCTACAGGAGCACTCTGCAGACCGAATTAATGGCCTGCTTGGATGAGCCAATGGAGCTATCAGCTGAAATGGTGATGCTGGCAGTGTATCTGGATCGCTCCCCTCCTGGTCCAAAACATTGCTTCCTATTTACCTATTAGCCACAAAAAAGAAACATCACCAGATGTTGGATGTTGCCTAAGATACCAACAATTGAAGATTGGTGAAATCTAATTAAAAAAAAAGATATCAGATGGACAGCATCCCAGATACAATACAAGATAAATGGATACAATTCCAAATTAAATGGAGAGGTTGGATCTTCCATTGTTCCCAGGTGGATCCAGAATATATTCCCTAGGAATAGGAAAGGAAACATAAGTTTAATAAGGAAAATGGTACTACTAACATGTTATTTTATTCACAGGAATAAGATATTGAAAAAAAAAAAGAATGGAAACACCTGAAGTAAAATCTGTCCTCTACTTCACCCTGTACATTACTTAGAGATGATGTTAAATACAACCAAAATCTGTAACTGCCACATGTATTCTTAATGACGATGTGTGTCTGAAAAAATGTTTTTCAATAAAAAGAGATTAAAAAAATAGAAAAACAGTAATTCATACCATGTTGAGGGCTATGTTGGGTATTTCATTTAGTGAATTGTTTGCATTTATACACGTTAAGGGGGAAGCCACATGCAATGTTAGCTTTAGGAAATTCAAACACTAGAAAAGTTCAGGCAAAAATACCCTCTTGTGAAAGTTACTACTTTTTGCCAGCCTTTTTTCCTTATCCCCCTTACCAAGCCTACTATTAAACCATTACTCTTTTATTTAGGAATGAGGACATTAACATTTTGGATGTTCAATACTGACTCCGACAAAGGTGTAACATCCTGGAATGCCCTGTTCCTATCCTGGATGAGGATTTGATATAGAGGGGAGGGTGGAAAGTTAAGGTGCAACTTTAGCAGAAAGACTGGTTTCATTCATCTTCTTGGCAATTTTTATACTGGGAGGGATAGCGGGCTTTGTTTCTATCTGGGCCAATCTAAAGCTTGTCATAAGTGTGGGGAGAGGATGCACCTCAGCTTCATTTGTGACAAGCCTCTTTGTAATTTATGATTGGAATTTGGTCACATTGGTTTAGGCTGTACGAACCTGTTTCAATGCAATTTATGTGAAGAGATAGGTGACTCTTATAGACAATGCCCCTGAGCAGCCCACAACAGGCTAGACAGAATCAGTTCACCCATTCTGCAGTGACATCTATTTCAGTGATGTAAATGATAGCTCCAGCAATACACTGACACCACCCACCGTGCTACAAAAATTCTCCGTCGGGCAGTACGAATGACATCCCTCATGGGGGGTGCTATGCCCTCCACACACCACAATTATTTAAATAACCAACTTCAGGTTGCATCCTGGTGGGAAGAAGGGTAAACCACGGATCAACCTTATTGCCCGACACCAAAAAAAAACAAGATAGCCCAGACAGCCTGCATCAAATTTCCGGCAACATCATCTCTGCCCCAGCAATAAGTCACCACATTAATGCACTACCGATAGTGCCCAGCAAGATCATGAGCAGCTCATCACAGATTCACAGGTGTGATCTCTGCAGGCTTGAGACTCTTCCTTATGCTTTACTGTAGCACCCCAGGAAAACCCCCTACAGGATGATTCCACACCTGCTCCTGTTGCTTTTTCTGCCCTTTCCCAGGAAGAGGGCCAGCCCATTTATGATATATAGGACCTGATATTTGTCCAACATCAATTTTCCCCCAGAGGGAAGAATGTGGGTCTGTTTCCACAGCTTCTGTGACTACCTCATGAATTGAAGTAATGCCCCCCAGAGGATTCTCTCACTCTAGTCAAATCTAACAGATGGGGTACGGGTAAAAGGAAATCTGAGGCCCTAGTCCCTCAGCATTCAGTTCTTACAAGGAACCATTTTCAGGTTTGGGCTAAACTCAAACAGTGGGGTGATCCTGAAGAGGAGAAGGAAAACCATGATATGTCTTCTACTGCCTTCTCATGCGTGGATTATTCTTCAGATGTTCAAATTGAACTTTCAGTCCAGAAGAAGGCACAGGGATGTTGGAAAGTTACACAAAACATGGAGTAACCTTTTTTCTTTTCATCATGGATAAGGGTCCCTTGCTGGCATCATTAACTGTTAATGTTTGTGGCATAGAAGCTTATAAAAAGCATTTGACTACACTTCAGGTGCTAAGGGACTTGTCTAATGACATATTTGTTCAAGATACTAGACCAATAAAATCACATGAGCTTTCCCAGGCACGTCATCTTTGGTCTGTGGGTTGCTCGTTTTTGTCTGAAGGGGAGGAGGTATGCAATGGTGTAGGTATTTTATTTAAAGGATATGGGTTTCATATTATTAGGGTGGTGGAGATTTCTCCTGGAAGGGTACCTTTGTTGGACTTGACTTATGGCAGTTTAAAGTTTCATTTTGTTAATATCTATGCACCTCAAGGTATTGCTTGTAGAGTTGCTTTATTTGGATGTTATGGTCTTTTTTGTATGCAGACAAATGTGATTTTCACAGGGGGATTTTAACTGTGGCCTTTTGTTATCAGATTGGGGAGGGACCATGATTAAAGATTAAGAAACATGACATATACAGCATTATGAGAGATGTGGAGGGAGATCAAATTTTTACAAAATTTGATTTCCTCAGCACAGTTACAGGATGGTTACAAGGTGGTGCATTCTGTGGGGGCTAAGACTTACTTTCGGGGAGTTTTGACCACAATGGAAAGGCTATAAGCCTGAGATTCAATGGGCAGAGCAACAATGTCACTCCCCCATCAGGCCTTAAAAGGCCACTTCTCCTGGACTGTTCCAGGATTCGTTCTTTGTTGCCCCACCATCCACCCCTCCTCCTCCAGAGGCTCATCTCTCTTTCATGTGGGCTTCTTATTAAGCTACCTTTAGCCAAGGGAATTATTCCCATGGTACCTATTGGGGGATCCCTCTTCTCGGGTTCCTTGCATCGTACCGCTACAGGGTGGTATATCCCAGAAATAGAGAGGCGAACAGCCACAATGTATCAAAGTCACACAAGCATACATCTCATCCAGTTGTGTAAGCACAAATGGATGATAGATTACCTGTTTTTTCCCCATACTCTGAAGGTTGAACAGGCATATACTGTCCCACTTGAAACCTCTGACCATCTTGCCATTTCTTGGGAATCACACCTTCTCAAAAGAACAATCTCAGTGTAAATTAAATTGTAGTTTCCTGTATAAGCTTCTGCTTACAACATCATGGGAGGACTCATTTAAGGCCCGAGTTTCAGTTATTGATGCTTATGAGTCATTTGTCAATTGGTGGTTATTAATGCTTATGTTTCATTTGGCAATTGGTGGTTGGATACAAAATGTGACTTTAAGGCTTTTTTCATTAAACAAGCTGTGCATAAAGCTAGAGATAGTTACTTTAAATATCTTGGATTAAGACAGAAATTATTTTCATTAATATCTTTGGTGAATGAACAGAAATCGGATCTTACGGCTCAAGTCAAGGGTATTACAAATGAAATGTTTGCCTATCAATATAGGATGTCTGAATCCCTGAAACTAGAGGCTCAGTACAGCACTGAAGGTAAAAAGGTGACTTTAGATACTTTTAAAAGCTGTGCTGATTAGGTGAATTATTTCTCTGTTACTAAATTGATGGATCTGGAGTCTGGATGTTTACATGATACTCCTGTTAAAATTTTGGAACTGGCTCAATGCTATTTAGAACATATGTGTGGCACTACTTCTACAGCTAGCTGGGACTATACCTTTTTAGGTGATTTTCCACTTCCTGAAGTTCCTGATCATATGCAACAAAGCCTGGTCTCAGAGATTACCATCAAGGAGGTTTCTCATGCTATTAGTTAACTCTATAAACATTATTCTCCTGGGCAGGATGGATTGTCAGCAGAATTTTACCACATATTTTCTGCACATCTCTCTTCAGTCCTCACTCTTTTGTATAATGAAGCTTTGCAATCTGGGTCCCTTCTAGAACCAATGGCCCAAGCACTTATGATTTTATTATTTAAAAAGGGAGAAGAATCGAATTTGACGAATTGTAGACCAATTAGTCTTTTGAATATGGATTATAAAATATTGACTACAATTCTGTTTTCTAGATTGTTGCCTGTTGCAGACCAGGTAATCTCTCAGATATAGGCATTTACTATTCCATAGAGATCTTTATTTCATAAACTAATTTTTTTAAGAGATTTAGCTTATAGTTAGGTCCTGGGTAAGGCTACTGGTTTGATTCTTTCTTTGTACCAAGAGAAAGCCTTTGACCTGGTAGATCATATGTATTTATTTTATTTTCTATGAGCCTACCATATTCCCCTGAAATCTATTGGTTGGATTCAAATTGTTTACAATAATGCTTTTATTTTGCACTATATTAATTGGGTTCCAGGAACATCTTTGTGGGGGGGGGGGACAGGGGTTTATTAAGGATACCCTTAGACACCTTTTATATGTTTTTGTGATTGCCCCCCTCCTTAAGAAAATTCTGCATAATCCCCTTATTCCAGGGATAAGACTTTCAGAGTCTCAGATAGCTCCTACAATTTTTGCTTTTGCAGATGATGTCTGCCTTTTCATTCCAGTATACCATGTATTCAGCATCTGCAATTGAACATGTTCAAAAAACGGTATCTCAATCATGGTGCTTTTACACTGGGCTACCAGGCAGGGAGGGTGACAGGATAGGGAGTTCAGTGACTATAGCGAGAGGATGTTGCTATGTATACAGGTGCGTGGGGGGTAGGGAGGAACCATGCCATGCGATGGGTGGAAAGGGAGGGAGGATTTGTGGGGCATAGTGTGGTGGTGGGCTCCTGGGCTGACCATGTGGTATGGTGGTTTGGTGGCAGGCTGTGGTTGGAAGGGTGCCGGGTTCGGTTCTGGGCATGCTCATTTTTTGCACCAGGTTGCAGGGTTTTTTTTGTTAGTTTTGCACACACCCTGACATGCACGCCCCCCTCAAGTTGAGAATCCTTTAGTAGGTGGGTGCATGGAGTTGAAGCCCCCCAACATAAAACAATAAAATCTAAGTGTCCAGCACCATCTTGCTGTGCACTGCGAGTCTACATTGCAGAAATTCATTTTCAGCAATGTAGACTAGCCCAAATGGCAATCGCTATTACACAGTTGCCGTTATCACATGGAACCTTCATTCCAGATGCCTCAGTGGGACCTGTGATTGTCCCTGTTTTGTCTTCTTTTGAAAAAGTCACCAGAGAAAAGCTTAACTATGCTGAAAGTCAATATATTCCATTAGCCTCTTCTGTTATAGATGGATTTGTTACACATGTGGCAGATATTTCTATTTCTACTACACCTGTGAAGATATTAGGAATAAATTTTGGCAGTCAGGATGATGCTTCCTTGAACTGGGGTGCTAGTATAACCATAGTGACAGCATTGATCCACTCATGGAGGCATCAGATTACTTCCAAACATAAATGGATATTTTTGCTAAACACATAAATTCTTACCTTGTTTTTGCATATTGCACATATTTTCCCCCTTCCTTTTCATACGGAAGTCCAGATTAATAATATTTTTTTTTTATACCAAGGTTTGTGTAGTAGATGTTTCAATCCTATTAAAAAGGAATTATACCTGCCATGGTTATTGTTATGGTGGTATTAGAATGTTACACCCTATAGTTTTTTTTTTCATAGTATATTTCATTATTGCAGTTTTTATCCATTATTGTTTGCTAAGGTTTTAACATGGTATGGGTTTTTGACCCATTGTTTTTTTGACATTTTCTGATATATGGGGCTGGACCCCTTTTATAGTCCCTCTTGAGTAATGACATTGGAATTTGCCTACATTTTTTTACCCCTGTGCTGTCAAAATTACGACAGTGGAAGGTTTTACAAAGATTTATTTTTTCCAGAACCAGACAACAATTTTATTCAGCTAAAGTTTGGGATCACTTTTTTGAAACTCTGCAGTTAGAGTTTGGTGCAGCTGAGCATGCCAAAACAGTTTTTTATGACTCACTGATAAACATATTCCTTTGCAGTTCTGGGATGTGACCTGGTTTTCCCACTATGGTACATTGGGGGTTCACAATTCACAAAGGCAAAAGGCTATTGAGGAACATATGTGTCCTTGTCCTTCATGTACACAGCCTTTGGAGACTCAAGAAATTTTTTTTCTTCTTTTCCCATTTGCTCAACATTTTTGGTCTGTATTTTTGGCAGTTTGGAATGATACGTTATTGTCTCCTATAATGTATAAAATCCTAATTTTAGGTTTGCACTGTTAGATTGAAAAACTGTCATCCCAGAACACTGAGATAACTTTTTACAGTTTGAAGATTTTATTTTTGACTGGCTAGATGTGCCTTTCTTTTATACTGTGACTGGGTGACAAGGTCACTGGATAGGGGCCATGCAGTGGATGTCTTTTACCTGGACTTCAGCAAGGCATTTTACTTAGTGTCCCATGGCAGGCTGACCAGCAAGATAAAAAACCTGGAGCAGGGAGGAAACTGGTTGGGTGGCTTGAGAGCTGTTTGCAGGGCAGACATCAGAGGGTGATTGTGGGAGGAGAACTCCAAGCACCAAGGGCTGTAACCAGCAGGGTCCCACAGGGGGTCGGTGTTAGGACCAGTACTATTTAACATATTCACACCCAACATATCAAACAGGATAAGGAGGAAGATCAACCTCTTTGTAGACAACACTAAGATCTGTGCTGAGCTGGATGGTGAGGAAGTGGGTAAAGTACTGAAAGAGGATTTGGTGACTCTTGAGCACTGGTCAACCACATGGAAGCTGGGGTTCAATGCTAAAAAGGCAAATTCTTGCATGTGGGAGCAAAAAAACAAGGGAACAGCTACTGGTTTGGGAGAGTGCAGTTAGCCACTTCAGCAGAGAAGAAAGATCTGGAGGTTCTGTTGACAGGGGACATGAAACACTTGTCACAGTGCAGGAAGGCAACTGCAAAGGTGAACAAAATACTGGGATGCTCAATAAGGGGAATCACCTCTAGTAAGGAGGAAGTCATTATGCCCCTCTACAGATTCCTTGAGCGGCCACACTTGGAATACTGTGTGCAGTTTTGGTGCCCCATTTGAAAAAACATCAACTCACTGGAGGGGCTCCATCATAATGTGATGAAGATGACACTAGGGATGGGGGAAAATATATGGGGAGAGACTGAGGGAGCTCAATATATAAACACCTGAGAATAGAAGGGAGGGGGGTATATGGTTGAGACATTCAAGAACCTAAAAGGCATAAATAGCATTAATGGTGTGGGTTTGTTCAAGTTAAAAAGGGGAGGGACACAAGGGGACATAGTCTAAAGTTGGAGGGGGGAAGGTTCAAAAGGGAGATGAGGAGGCACTATTTCATGGATAGGGTGGTGGTAGGTTGGAGTGTGCTGCCAGAAGTGGTATCACTGTGGTCAGTGGGCAGCTTCAAGAGAGGGTGGAAGAGGGCAAAAGGGAGGGTCAAAACTGCAGGGCAGATGGGTGATAAGTCAGAGGTGGGGGGCACTAATTTAGAAGGTAGTGCAGAGGGAGGGGGTGTAGCCACAGTATAATGAACAGCATGCTGCAAACTCAAGCAGACTAGATAGACCAAAAGACCTGTATCTGCTGGCAATTTCATATGTTTATATGTCAGCTAAAAGAATACTCCACTTTACATATAGTTTTTCAAATCAGATCTTATTTGAGAAACCGATACTTATTTGAGACATGATCAACTGCATCACATTTATTTTGTCAGTACTGGAAACATTGTACTTGGTTTCTGATTCAATAACTTTTTTTTTCCCCTCTGCTTTATGATGCTTGTATTGTTTAATTTTGGCTTCTTTTCATTTTCCATTTATTGATTTTGGATTTTGTTATCGATGCTTTGTGAACGAACTCTGTGATAATAAAACATTCTCTTACTCTTGGAAGTAGGCGCTGTTGACCTGATTCCAAGAGGTCAAATCTGGAGGATGCAGAGGATGGAACATTGCAACAGGCTGGGGAAATGTTCTCTGACCCCGCTGGTGCAAAAGTGGAGGATGTTCTGGAGAAACTCCCGGTACAGCTGATTGAAAAAACAACCAAAATGAAAGCTAAAAACATCAACCAAATGGATGATAGTAACAGCACAAAGCAACAAGAGGAAAACAAGTTTGCAAATGCTGAGGCACAACATAAAAAAGAACTGGCAGAGAGAAGGAAAGTACTAATGAAAATGATGGTGGAAGATGATGCACACTACAAATAAAGAAAAACAGTCTTACATGTATGAGCCTTACCAGCTTCCTTGTCCAGTTTATCAGGAATGGCTATGAGTGTAACAAGCAAGGATTCAGAGGTGAAGACACTGACATAAACTGCTGTCTCAGACAATCAGGTGGAGACCAAAAATCAAAAGGCACCAACGTCAGCTTAAAACCAAGTGAATGCTGCCTTTGCTATTACAGACACTAGTACTGGAGAACTAACCTGGATGTCAGAAGCAGCCCTTAGGGCAGCAGGATGGATTCAAAATACTGAAGGTAAATGGATCACATATCCTAACTAGAACTCTGTTGTAAATTCACAAACTACATTATAAAATTCCACAGAGCAACAAAAGCAGCAGTTTGATGGATCCTCACAGAGTTAGGTACAAAGCACTGAAACTATTACTTGTTTGAATCAAAATTTAAAAACTGATAAGGAATGTGAAAACTTAAAGTTTAAACAAACTGGTGTATATGGCAAAGAACAAAACAAGGTGAATGAAGTGGAAATCTAGGGTACAAACTTTAGCAAAGCTACTGCATGCATAACAGAAGACAGCAATACGAATAAAAAGTTTGAAGTGTGGGAAACCGATGAATTAAATCCTAGAGAAACTTGTACTACCACTATGGCAAAAGGCATGGGAAAAGTGGCAGAGGTTTCCCAGCCTGAACAAAAAGAGATAAACATAGACAATTCAACTAAATATGTCCCCAGAGACTCGAATAACAAACACAAGATAAATATGGAAACAGAAAACAATTACGGAGAATCAGGTTATTTACCCCCCCCCCCAGACCAGGAACCAGATTTGAAGACTTATTTAACAGAACTGAGCCAGCACCACATAGGAATGTTAAAATACTATGGTATAAGGGAGGAATGGACCCCAGACCAGATTGTATTTTTATAGGAAAAATGCTTTTAAAAGAATCTATGAAATTCATGGCATCTGAGATGTATGCTTTAATACATATTTCTGGAGAGGATAACTTTGACATCAGCTTTAAAAACCTTCAAAGTTTAGAAATATGTTGGCTCAGATACAGCCAGGTCAAGTTCTCACCATTATGGACTCCCTTCATTGCCATCCACCTGACTAAGCCCATGATTAAAAATATCACAGTGATGTTCAGAAATGAAGGAGTTCACATTGGAGACATTATTCACTAGTTACAACAAAAGTGAGAGGTGTTGAGTGCACCAGAAACAATTCTAAACTCTGAATTCCTAAGAACTGGGGTGTGTGGTTTAAGGTAAAATTGAGACAAACATATTAAGGAATATTTAATTTGCCAAACAGTATTTTTTCCATGGACTGTATAGAGGAGTTTGCCTCTATTCTGGCTAGCCCAAAGCAAACTACAAGTGTGGGGCACAAACCCATTTGTCAAATGTATGTGATAAACCCAGATGTGGATTGTGTGAAAAATTTGGACACATAAGCATTCAACGTGCAAATCATTCAAGGTGTAACTTGTGTGAGGAATGTGGACATATTTTTCAAAATTGCCCATATGCATCTCACAATGAAACCAGTCATTTTAATCCTGATAACCTCATTAAAAAAGCACAACAAAGGAGTGCTGATTATAATGAAGCCCCCAAAAATACACAGAGTAATACAACAAATTCTAGTGAGCAAACACCACAAACTGACACAGACCGACATCTGAATGAAAATGACAAACAACCACAGAGTCAAGCCACAGAATGGCAGGGAAAAAACAAGAAGAAATGCAATCTCACGTCATCCAGGAAACAAATATAGACCTCTTACTTCAACTAGTATGCGATAAAGTGCAGATCGAGAAGTAGGAAGTTGGTGAATCCTCTGGTATGCCACCTCCACAAAGTTGGTCTGCTCCTAGATCAAGGAGACATACTACTAGACAAAATATTAAAATAAAGGAACTGTTAGGCTGTAGTGATCACAATTCAGTTAGTTTTAGGATTGACACAGCATGGCATAAAGTTAGAAGTACCACCAGGACTAGAAGTTATAATAAGGCAGACTATACTATCAAGGAATGAAAACCTATCTTTCCACTTGGAAATGGGAACATAAACTTGAGAACAAGGATCTAGATTTTGTCTGGAATATGTTAAAATATAGAATACACTATTGTGTCCAAATTTACGTGTCATAAGTAGAAAAATATAATACTAACAGTAGGGTACCCCTCTGGTTTAGCAAGAACATAAAAACACTTTTAAATAAGAAAAAATGGGCATTTAGAAAGTACAAGAAGGTACAAACTACCAACAATTTGACATATTTCAAACAAAGGGCCAATGCATGTAAGACAACCATCAGCAAAGCCCAAAGAACCATGGAATATAACCTACCTATATCAGTTCAAAATAATCCAAAAAAAAATTCTGCAACTATATTGGTTCCATCAGAGGGAATCAAATCACCATTGGACTCCAGGAAAAAGATGGACTATTAATAGGAAACAAGACAAAGAAGGCTAAAGAATTCAACAGTTGCTTTATAAGTATAATTCTAAATATGGAGATAGCTATCCTACCTGAAAATGATCCTTCTATAGCTGCCAATGGATTATTTATTACAGAACAAGATATATTAGGAAAAATTAAAAAAAAATCAAAACAAATACCTCTCCAGGCTATGATGAGATTCACCCTGTTCTTATTAAATCACTCTCAAACAAACTCATAGGTCCTATTTCACTATTATTTAATAAATCCCTTAATGATGGAAAAAAATAGTTAAAGACTGGAAGGATGCAGTAGTAACTCCGATATACAAAAAGGGCAGCAAGCAACTGATCTCAAATTATAGGCCAATTAGCCTCACTTCTGTTATTGGTAAATTCATGCAGAGGCTTATTCAGGATAGGATAAATGAGCAATTAACAAGGCATGGAAACACAGACATAACCCAGCATGGCTTTAGTCAAGGTAGATATTGTCTCTCCAATGTATTAATGTTTTTTGAACCAGTCAGTGCAGCACTTGAATGCATCTGACATGGTCCCACATAAGGAATTAATAGAAACCTTAATTAGATACAACTTGCACCCTCATTTAATATCATGGGTGGACTTTTGGCTGAGTAGTAGAAAGCAGATGATTAGAATCAGGGTTTCTGTTCTGAGTGGGGTGATGTGACAAATGGACTGCCCCAAGGGTCCGTGCAGGGCCCATCTCTTTTTAATGTCTTTATCTCAGGGATGCAAACTTCTAAAAACACATGGTTAGCTATATATGCAGACAACAGTAAAATAAGGGCCATTCTCAATAATCAAAATGATTGAAATACAGTGAAGTCCACCAGGATGAAGTGCAGTGTCACAGGTTTACTGCAATGCAAAAGGGATTAACTCTCATTGAAATTGCATTGATTGCTGCAGTAACTCTATTACAGAATTCTGCAGCACGGCACTTCATCCTGGAGGGCTTCACTGTATGTTACAAGAAGAGCTGGACTTAATTTATACATGAGCTGAAACAAACAAACTAAAATTTAATACTGACTAGTGTAGAGTTATGGAGCTGGGAAATAAGAATCTCTGGATCAATTATTATTTAGGTAGTACTGCTCTCTCAGAAACAGATAACAAAATATCTCTGGGAGTTGTCATCACAAGCAGACTGTCTTTTGGTATGCATTCTAGATTAACAGTACAGAAATGTTACAGAACCTTGGGCTGTATTCTGAGAAACATAAGGAGTAAAGAATCTAAAGTTATTGTTCCACTATACACTTCATTGGTTAGATCCCACCTGGAGTAGTGTTCTCCCTTATGTGCACTCCAAACAATTAGAGATAATAAGTTATATGAAAGGGTTCAGAAGAAAATTACCAAAGAAAAATAGATAACAATGAAAATAAATCATATGCAGATAGACTAAATGATTTGAATCTGTATTATCTTGATTATAGAAGATTAAGAGGTGATCTCTGTTATGTATTCAACACAAGTAAAAACAAATCCCTATGGGAATCTTTAGGATTACAGCACTCTTGCAATGTAATGAATACTAGATCTCACTATTAACAATTGAAAGGTGATATGTCTGAGACAAATGCAAGAGGTAAATGGTTCAGCCAGCAAGTGGTGAATGCTTGGAATGCATTACCAGAAACAGTGGTGTCATGTAGTACGAAGTCAATATTTAAACATAGGTTGGATAAACATATGGGATTACAGAGACATAGGAATTTCCACTAATTAGTGATGAGCCATCAAAGGTCTTTCAACCACTTGGCTTGTAAACAACATATGAACCTATAAACTGAAGCAAAAATAGAAACAAAAGAAATCTGGACTGGAAATTCATCTGAGGTCCTAGCTACAACTAGCTGGGGTGATTCAAAAATGGAAGATTTAGATTAAGATGTTTCTTCTACACAATGAAAGATCACAAATACAGAAGCCAGCTGGATCGAAGGAAAGAAAAAGATGAAAAAGAAACAATGAAGACATGATATAATACTTGTCTATAACTACAAATGGCAAAATGTTCCTTAGCTACTGTAAATATCTGCAGTTTGAGTAAAGTGACCAAAAGACAGGCCATATTCAGGGTTTTGCATAATGTTGCTTTAGATGTGGTGTTTTTTGGAAACCTTGATGAACTCTCTTTTTTCCCTACTGCAGGCAAAACAGACTTTGTTATGGGACCTTCATATTGGCCTTTTGGATCAGACAAGGCCAACGGTATAGGTATACTAGTCAGAGGATCTGGTTTAAGATGCAAAAATAAAAATTAATTGGTCTCATCCCTGGGAGAGTGCTAATATTAAATAGAATTTGGAAAAATGAATCCAGCAGATTTATTAACATTTACGCATCACAAACAAAGACAGAGTAAAACTGTTTGAAAGCATTCAACCATATCTAGCTACAGCAAAAAATATATATCTGGGAGGGATTGTTATTACAGTCTAGAAATTAAAGCTAGGCATGAACGTGGTAAGAAAGTGTACTGTGATGCATTTGCATTTAAAAAATGCATGGAAGTAGCAGAATTAGCTGATTGTTTTCAATTTCAAAAGCCAGGAATATGACACACTTATGTAAAAGACAAGTTAGAGACTAAAATCAATTATATGTTTCAAGGAGAGTGAAGGTCATTAATACAGAAATAATGACCCATAAAATTTTCAGTTAATTTAATGGTGTGTATGTTGATACAAACAGATGCAGGTCTACTGATACCTAAAACAAGATGGAAACTAAATTCATCACTCATAAAAGATCCAGAGGTCCTCACAGGCATCAGACAACTGTAGGAGCAATATTTTCACTGCTAGAATTATATGAAGACATAGGAAAGTGATAGTGGGAAGATACAAAAATGAATATGAAACAGTGGTTTCAAACTTATAGCAAAACAAAAACAAACAAAAACGTATTTCAATATTTAAAATATTGAACACAGTTGTATAAACTTCTAACAATAGGTTCCTCTACATGAGAAGCTTTATCTGATCAGATGATGAACATAAATAAAGAAATGAAACAGTATCAATATGATAGATCCCTCTCTTTGCAGGAAGAACTGACATATGGACCACAGAAAACAACATACTCTGACACATATGGAGCATGTAAGGAAAGGAACAAATGCCTCTAGTTTTACTAGTTTACTAAATGAGAATGGCATGTTGGTAATTTCTGCAACATAAATCATACAAATGTGGAAAATTACTTGAATAATTGTAATGATTTTTCCCAGATAGCTTTACAAGATATTGAAGATTATCTCCAGACTATTAATTTGGATAATGCTGGGAGTACACAGGATTCTGCAATAACTGAACCCTTAACTGCACAAGAAATCCTCTCAGTTATGAATAACCTAAAATCAGGAATCTCACTAGGATGGGATGGGTTGCCAAACAAATTCTATAAAAGCTTTAGTACAGAACTAGTATGCTGTTTAGAAAGAGTATTTGATATTTTTTTTTTACTTAGAAAAACATTCAAGCGACCTTCACCAAAGGTCTAATCATTTTTCCTCTATAAATCAGTAAATAAGAATTTGATACAAAATTGGAGACCAATATGCTTATTAAACTCAGATTTTAAAATTTTATCACAAATTTTGCAAGTGAGACTATGCATAGCTTCTGCTAGGTTAATTCACCCAGTTTAGACATGCACATTCCTAGACAGAAGAATTCAGCACAATCTTTTCATTGTTTGTGAGGCCCTGGAATATTGCCAGAGGGAAAAAAATATCTGGTTATTTACTCTCCATGGATTAATGTAAAGCAATTGACAAAGTAAATAATACATTTTTTTTCCAAACACTAGAAAAGTATGGGATTCCAGTAACATTGTGAACTGGATACAATTATTGTACAACAATGCATTAATAACACCAATAATAGCTGGAAAGGAAGGTAGCAGTATACCTGCTAAGGTCTGGGTTCAACAGGGATGTCCTGAGTCCTCTAACATATATTTTTGTCAATGACCCTTTTATAAGAAAGATACCAGAAAACAGAGGCGTAGAAGGAATACAGTGATTTAGTAAAGATAATAGCATATGTAGATGGCTTATGTTTTTTACTAAAAAAAAAAGTGTAGTTGCGACATTAAAGGAAGTTGAGGCTTACTCTAGTGTATTGGGGCACAACTAAATACGGAAAAAAATAAAGGTATAAATTTGGGTCCAGAAGACCTAGGACAAGATACTATACCTTGGAGGGTATAACTCTTACAACAGAATCCCTGAAAATTCTAGGACTAAAATTCAACAATGGAGATATGGCACAAAGAAACTGGTAAGACTTGTTTCAAATTTGTGAACAAAAAGTAGCTAAGTGGAATGGTTGGAAGCTTTCTAAACATAAAAGAGTTTTTATAGTAAAATAATTTATAATACACTATTATAAGTTAACATGGTATTCCCCTCACCTACAAACTTAGAAACACAAATTTTCACTATTTTTTTTCCAGATACTATGGGGTAGCCATTTAAATCCAATAAAAGGGGACTCTACATATTTGCTAGAAAAAAGAAGAGTATATGATAAATCCTGTAATTTTATTTGATACTTTATTTTGTTCAAGCTTATTGAAAATAGTGTTACAAGACAATTCAACACGTGTTAAAAAGTGGGTTTCAAAAATATGAGGACCTTTTTTTCTAAAATGGGAAAATAGCTCTCCTGAACTTTCACAACATTTGCAAATGCTGGGTTACAGGAGAGCCTTAGTACAAAAACTTTTCAAATGGAAGGTGACAAAAACACATATTGAACAACTCAAGGAAACAACTATATGATGTTTCTTAGTATAATATGTTAAACAGAGCCAGATTTTAAACACTGTGGACAGAGAAAAAGGGAGTTAGTGATTAGTCAGCTATTAAATAGTACAGCTATTGATAGTACAGCAAAAACTATTACTCAGCGAATTGATATTCTGTATCGGAACCTACAGCTTCTTACCCATTCTGCACTGAGGATTGCCATCCAATCCTCTATCATCTCAGCCATTGACTATGGCTTAGTTATATATGGATCTGCCACTACTACAGCACTTAGTCGCATTACAACATCCCTAAATAAGGCCTGTTGGATGCTAACTGGTACATCGACGCATTCCACATGTGTGTGAACTCTATGCTGACCCAGGTTGGTTGTGTAACTCTCAAACCGGATAAAGTACCTTACCTGCCTGATGGCGAAAAAATCCACTCTGAGCCTCACTCCACCCTGTATCCAAGACCTGTTATGCCCGAGCGCTAGCACCCGTCTTACCAGAAGATCAGAACACAAGCCTCTCCAAGTCCCCCGATGCAGGACTTCTCAGGGACAAAGATCATTTGCCTATCGTGCCCCCAGCTGGCTAAATGCCCTCAGCACTCATATTACTGCCTCCACCTCTCTAGGTATTTTCAAATCAAGGCTTTTTCTCACCTTGCCACCTCCAGCTCCTGTGACTGCCCTGATTAAACCTCCTATTTTCCCACTACCCACCCTGTTCCGTTATTTGACAAAGACATGTTTGGGAACCTTTTCTCCTGCTATTGTCTGCTCCCCACACCTTTCACTTACCCTCTCTATTCTGGACTTTTTCCCTATTTGTTTCTCCTAATCTGGCATGACCTCTTTCTTGTAATAATAATGTGATTATTGATATCTCATGTCCTTTTGCACAAATTATTTGATATGTATTTGTATATGTTTTCTTGCTCTTGACACAACACAAATTGTTGTGTTATCTATGTCACCTTTTGTACTGTACCTAATTGATGTGGAACCTTTGTAAAAGAGCCTCTGGCTCAAAGGTAGTAATTCCTAGAACAATAAACTAAACTAAACTAAAAAAAATAAGACAATACCACAGAAAATGTGGGATGTCTTATGGCTGAGTTCCTATGGGAAGCTAAATGTAAGAGGGAATAGGAAACACAAAGCAATAGGGGAAAAACATGTCCACCTCCAGAATGTACTGCACAAATAGAGACCATGGAACGTTTTCTTCTAGAATGTCAGTTTGTAACACTGTTATGGAAGTATTTAGAAGCTAGATGGCATTTTCCCTGGTTGGAAAGACTCAATTATGAGATTTTATTTTGTACGGTAGGTGACTTTCCACATACATTATAGAAGTCTAATAATAATAGTAATACTAACTTAACTGTGTTGTTTGCCTGCCTGAAGTTTTATCTGTGACAAGTTAGATGTCAGTTGGTATTATAACCAGATAAGAACATAAGAAAATGGCCAGCAGAAGGAGACCCCTTGGTCTATCGGGTCTGCTAGAAATAATATGGATTGTTTCCAGCCTTCAACTTACATCTGTGACCCCATCTCCCCCTCCCCCCTGAATTTTCCTGACTTCCCCACTACAAGGCCTCCTGACATTCCTTTATGCTTGTCCCAAGCTATTTTGAAGACTTCCACTGACTTCATCTCCACCATCTCCTGTGGCAGCTCATTCCATTCCATCACCACTCTTTCTGTAACAAAGTGCTTCCTTACCTCTCTCTTTAATCTACCCCCCACCAGTTTTAGGTTGTGCGCTCTGGTGGTGGTGTTGGCCCTTTTATTGAATGGGCTCCTGCAGTCCACTCTGTTAATTCCCCTCAAGTATTTAAACATCTCAATCATATCCTCCCTCTGCCTCCTCTCCTCCACAGTGTACATCCCCAGGTCCTCCACCCTCTATGCATATGATCCATCCTGCTGTCCTACTATCATTATAGTTGCTCTCCTCTGGACCCTTTGCATCATGTTTATGTCCTTCTTCTGGTGTGGGTGCCAGTATCTTACTCCGTATTCCAAGTCAGGTGTCACCAATGACCTGTATAGCACCAGAATAACCTCAATCTTTCTACTGCTAATATCCCTTGCAATACACCCTAACATTCTATTTGCCTTTGCTAAAGCCTTTTGGCATTGAATTGAGTGTTTTAGGTCACTAGAAATTATCACCCCAGATCTTTTCCTTCCTCCAATGGTGTAACTTGAACTTTCCAAAGTAGCACATTGTTCTCAGGTTATTCGCCCCTATGTGCATCACCTTGCACTTTTTGGCATTGAACCCAAGTTGCCATATCCCTGACCATTTTTCTAGTTTGGCTAGGTCATCTCACATCTCCTTTATCCCCTCCTGAGTGTCAACCCTCCAGCACAGCTTGGTGTCATCTATGAAAATGCACATGTTTCACTGAATGCATTACCCTATGTCACTAATAAAGATGTTAAACAACACTGGTCCCAACACCGACCACCGTGGAACCCAACTGGTGACCTCCCTTGTACTGGAGAACTCCTCCCCTACTATTACCCTCTGCATCCTGCTGCTCAGCAAGTTATAGACCCATCTAACCAATCTATCTCCCACTCCAAGTCCTTCAGCTTCATCATCAGCCTTTTGTGTGGCACACAGTCAAAGCCTTGCTAGTGTCCAGATATGTAATATCCACTACCTGGCATTTGTCCACTGTCCAGGTGACCCAGTCAAAGAACTCAATCAAGTTCATTTGACATGATCTGCCTCCCACAGACCCATGCTGTTTGCTATCCTGCAGGCTATTTTCCTTTAAGAACTTGACCAAGCCCTCCTTCAATATTGTCTCCAGTGGTTTACACACAATTGAGTTCAGGCTGACCAGCCTGTAGTTACCAGAGTCCTCTGTGGTGCCACTCTTATGGAATGGAATGACATGAGCTTTTCTCCATTCCCCTGGCACCACCCCCGTATCAAGAGATCTACTGCATAGTATTGTCAATGGGCCTGCTAGCTCCTCTGCATTCTCTTTTAGTATCCTGGGATGTATTTCATCAGGCCCCAGAGATTTTTCCATCTTCAAATTCATGAGCCACTTCCTCACCCATTCAATCCTTATGGCTCTTATTGGGTTCTCGCCAGCCCCCCTCCCTGCTCCTCACACTGTGCAGCATTGGGCCCTCTTTTTCTTTGATAAAGACAGAGCAGAAGTAATTGTTTAATATCTCTGCATTTGCTCTGTCTTCCACCACTATGCATTCCCCCTTCTTCAGCCTGACTATGCCATCCTTTTTGTCTCTTTCTTTCTTTACTGTATCAAAAGAAGACCTTATCTCCCTTTTTGATCCGCTCTGCTATCTGGAGCTCCTTCTTTGTTTTTGCCTGTGTTTCCTCTTTTTTTGCTAGTTTAGCCATCCTTTGGTACTCCTCCTCATCCTCTTCCCTCACTGTCCTTCTGCTTTTCTTGTATGTTGCCCTTTTATCTTTCACTACCTTAGCCACCTCCTTGCTAAACCAGCTAGGCAGTTGAATTTCCACATTCTTTCTCCTCATCTTTGTGCACCTGTTTGTAGCATTCTGTATGGCCCCTCTGATCGCATCCAACATTTTCTCCACATCCAAGCCTTCCTCTAGGTTCCCTAGGTCTTCTTTGAACATTTCCCTCATTCTCTTAAAGTCTAGCACTCTTGTCTTAGTGGGGATGTCTTCCCTACCCATGTCCAGGTTGAACCACACTGTTGTGGTTACTTCCACCCATGGGAACCCCAATGGCTAGGTCCTGCACGTGTTCGTCATTGGAGAGCATCAGGTCCAGAATTGCTTCCCCCCAGTGAGCCTGGTCACATATTGAGTCATAAAGTCATCCTGGATTACATCCAGGATTGCCTGATGTCCAGCACAGGATGTGGTTGGACTAACCCATTTGATTTGGTGCAGGTTAAAGTCACCTACCACTACTATCCTGTCCTTGTTCTCACCCTGACTGGGTGGTTTGAGTATGACCTCCATCCTTATCTTCCTTCCTTTATTTGTCTGGAGCTGGAGCCATAACGCCTCATTGCTTCCTCTTCCAAAATCCTTCTCCCTTGTGCAAACAGTACCTTCCCTTATGTATGCTGCCACCCTGTCCCTTTTCCTGTCTCCCTGTCCTTTCTATAAAGCCTGCAACCTTTGATTTAGCTTTTTTTGTTGACCGGGTAAGTGCACTAGAAAAATCCTGCCTATTTTCAGGCACGACCTTGGGAGGGGGATACAGATGAATGCCAACTGACCTTGAACCAGATTAAGCTGTTGGTGGTATTTTTAGTGAATTAGTGAATTTAGTGATTGATAGGTCCCAGTCCTGGAATGCTGATGCCCAGGCCTCTGTAATGGTGACAATGTCAACCCTGCTTTCTGCTAAGAGCAACTGCAGTTCTGCCATCTTGTTCCCAAGACTGCGTGCATTCAGCACCACCACTCTCCGCTTTGTCTCTGTCATGCCCTTGCTCTTCCTCTGACTTACTCCTACTTGACTTGTTTCTCACCCATTTTCTGAGTTGACATCCATCTTTTTTCCCTGTTTCTTGTCTGCTGATGTGGGGGGGCGCTCTGTCATCCCCTCTTCTGCCTCCCCCTTAGTAGTTTAAACCCAGCTCCCTTGCCATGTTTTCCCCAATTTAGTTTTAATTTTCATTCTCCCTTCCCAGGTCAGGTGCAGTCTGTCACAGCTATAGAGTCTCTTGTCCACCCACATGTCTCCCCACTGACCAATAAGACTGAACCCCTCCTCCTTACACCACCAGCCTAGCCATCCATTAAATTCCCCTATCCTTTCCTTCCTAGCTGTGCTTTACCTTGGTACAGGAATTATCTCTGACCACCTACATGCTGCTGCTAAGTACATAAATCAGTGTTGCACTGCCTCAGTCTCCTCCCTGGCTAAATCATTTGTCCCAATGTGCAGTATCAAGTCTGTTTTTTCCCCAGCCTCCCATATCGGCTCCCTCATGTTTTGAGCTGCTTTACCTGCCTCCATCCCAGTTGCACACACCACTGTTGTCCTCAAATATGTGTCCTCACTTTTTCTCCATTGCGTACCTTATATTATGGAGTCCCCCTAGACTATTTATTTATTCTTTCCGTAGTATCCATTCTCTCTACCATTCCACCCATGGTTCCTGCCTCCTGTACTGTCTGCCCTTGTTTTACTTTTCTCCCTCTTCCCCTTTTCTGTCTCTCCTTTGCTTTTGTCCTCCTTGTCTTCTTCCATTGAGCCATATGATTCCTGGACCCCATGAGCTACCTTCTTGCCTTGTTCACCCACTACCTCCCTGGTATCCTGCTTGCTTTTTTCCTTTGGGTCCCCTCTATCAGTACTACATATCTATTGTATGTTGTAACCCCCAAGATGGAGATTTCCTGTGTTCTCCAACTCCTGCCCTGAATTCCTTGTTTTTGTCCCCCTTTTTCATCATCTTCCCCGTCTCCCATCTTTCCCTGTCGTATAGGTATTGCTTGTCCTGCTGACTTATCCTTTGACTTAGTCTGTCTTCTTCCTGTCTCTCTCCTTTACTGATATTCTTTAGTTTCTGTTTGTCTACTCTGTGTTCAGTTTTCCCCTGCATCCCCTGCTTATTTCCTCCATTTCTTGTCATCTTCCACCTCTCCCGTCTGTCCCTTTCGTATAGGTGTAATTTTTCCTGCTGACCTATGCCTTGCCTGTCTTCTTTCTGTCTCTCCCCATTGCTAATATTCTTTAGTCCATGTATGTCTGCTCCATATTCAGTTTGCCCCTGCATCCCATCTATGCTGTCCTCTATCATTTATTGTAGTGCCTTGGTGAGGTATCCTATCTCCATTTTTAGTTTTCCTATGCTCCTACACACTGGGCACCCCCTCCCATCTTCCACAGTATCTCCATAAATACAGCCTCCCCACAATTATTACAACCTACAATCCTTCCCTGGTTGCCCTGTCTAGTGTTATATCCCCTAACACCCCACATTTTACCCACTGCTTTTCTGGCTATAAATACTCCTCTAGTTCTGTAATTACTCGATCCCTTAATAACACTGTACACTACAATTTAAAGAGTTATCTGCAATTGTATGCCTGACAGCAATATCTTCTTAAACAGTCCCCAGCATATCATCTGGCTTAAAGGCAGCTGTACTTTAAATGCCCTAATAACAAAATATTGGAATAATAAGCAAAAATACACTAAATTACTGACTTACTTACTAAGTTAATATTAAGGCATCCTTAAGGTAAGCAAAAATACATTAAATAACTACTTGATTGCTAGGTTAATAATGAGCAGAACTACTCTAAATTACTAACTTAGTTACTAGGTTAACATACAGCAACAGTGTAATTGACTTTAATAGCTATTCGAAAGATGAAGCCATGCACGTCCTAGTCTATCCTTGACTTTAAATCTAAAATATAAAACTTTTACAATCTTTTAAAATTCCCTCAATTTAAGTAAAAGCCTACAGATATAGAATCTATCAAACTTTAATATCTGTCCAAATGAAGAGCACTGTACCACCTAGCCTAAACCTTAACTCAAATCCTAGAATATCCTCCACTAAGCAGACAATTCAGTTAAAATATCTTCCAATAAGCAGACAATGCAATTATTAGCAGAAATAGATAAATTGACTGTAACAAACTTGAAATGACCCAGATAACACTCCAAAGTCACAGTGCCCTTGGTTATGTTGCAGTGTCTCAAAAGTCACAGTTTCAGTGCCCGTGTTTATGATGCACCAACTTATCCCCACAATTTAAACTTTATGGATGCATTCACAGTACCTTCAGTATGATTTTTAAGTCTCGCCAGCCAAAGTCCCTGCCTCAGAGTTTGCCTTGAGGCCACCCCCTTCGCTGAACTTCTTCTCCTGCCACTTCCTGATAAGTGATTCTCCTTCTTGGTGTGCCTCTGCTAGCTCCTTTACAACAGATGTGTTATACTTTAGGCAGCAGTAATGCTATATGATATGCAACAGCCCCACCCAATCAAATGCCAGCTTTTTTGATGAGCTAGGCAGCAACAACAAATGTCATATATTTGGCGAAACAAGAAAGGTTGAGCACCAGGAACTCAGCTATAGTGCTTAAATTAGGGCTGAAAGCAAACAAACAAAGAAGAAATAAGCACCCACAGCTGCAGCAGGAATTGGCAATCTGCTTTGATGATGTTTGGCAGTGGCCAAATACCAGTGTTGCATGAGTCTCTTTATCTGCACAGCCTAATTTTGATGCCAGATGAAACATTAGCAGCTCTCTGTTTACTCTTGTAGCTGCCTAGGATGCCATTTTTTAAGTGTGTCTTTATTGCACTGCAATGTGATTAAAAGAGGACTTAAACACTATTTGTGTCTCTTCCAGTTCCTGCTGCAGCTGTGGATCATATTTCATCTTTGTTTGTTTGTCATATATTTCTATTTGTAAATTGTGCAAAGCATTTTTAAAGAGGTCTATGAACAGAATCTACAATTTCACCAAAAGTCAAAAGTGTTTCATTGGTGGAAAGGGTTCCCTTTTCTTCAAAAATTCAAAATGAAAAAAGAACTAACAGAAAACACTGTTATAGTTAGAAAATGTAATATATCATAACACCCAGGAAATAAGATCTTATTACTATGTTTATACTGTATTTAAAAATGTATGGATGTTAGGAATGTTTGTAATTTTTTTGTGAAAGTTGTAAAAGACTAAATGTGAGAAATGGTCTGTTTAATTTAGTAATTTTGTTTTGGTTTGATTAATAAAAAAACTCCCGTACTCTTTTTGTAGGGGGAGCAACCTGCTTCTTGTCCGGGAGGTGGAGGTTGATGAAGAGAACGGTGTGATGGAAGTAAGGCTGGGGGAGTCTGTTTCCTCCCCACCAGGTGTTCTGAAGAAGCTATGGAGGTTGTAAATCCTGCTCCATCTGTACGGAACCCTGCTTTTGTTCTCGCTACTGACCCTAGTATCAAACCTGCCACTGTTTGTGCAACAGGACTGACTTCAGCTGCAGAAGCATTTCAAAAGAAGAAAGTGTGCATGCTTAGTTTGTTGTCAGCGGCAGAAGAGTGGCTGTATGGAATTTGGAACCGAGCAACTCAAGAAGTCACTGAAGATGTTACAGAAGCTAATACATTCACTGATGTTTTAAGTGCAGAGAGTGCCGTCACTGCCATGGTGAATGTTACCCTTTCCGTGAATGTTATTGGGACAACAGAATGAGTCGAAGCAGGTACTGCTCCTTCCTTTCCTACTACACAACAGGTTGGCTTTCCTAGGTCTGTGTTTCACTTTTCTGCCCAGCAACCTGTCAGTGCTGCAGCAGCAGGTGAACCGTCCTTGGTGATGGTGGCTCAGGCTATACGGCCGGCAATTACACAGCTTGCATCTATTTGTCTTACTCAAGATATTTTGGCAGAGACTAATATTCCAATTGTGTAAACCTCTAATTATGTTGTTCTGACTCCTGTTGTACAAGGGAAGATTTCTTTTCAGTCTTTACCTGACAAATTGAACTTTGCAACACCTTCTGATGATAAATGCTGCAAGACTGTTTCCTCAATTGCATTAGTGGCTGATGCAGGTTTTCCATGAGTCTCTTTATCTGTACAGCCCAATTCTGAAGACAAGCATTTGACATCTGGTCCCTCCACAGCAGAAGCGCTATCTTAAGCTGTTTAGGTTAAACATGCTGAGCAGAAACCTTGGCAATCCCCAGGACCAGTTACAGCTGCTAGACTGGGGTCACCTTCTCGGGAGATTTTCTCATCCCATGACAATGATTCTCTGTTAGAGCTATCTTCCACTTTTGCTTTGACTCAAAATCCCTTATTACAGTTGAGTAACCCTGTTTAGATGCATGCTGAGATGGATACATCACCCATTGTATTGTCTCAGGAATCTTTTACAGATTACTGTTTTACAAGAGTGCATTGCGCAGTTCCTTCGCATGCTCGTAAGTTCTAGAATTTTTAATATTTTCACCCCAGATTTTCAACATTGCCATTTTTCTACACCTCCTTATGAGCAGTACAACTGCCATTTTTCACATCTCACCTAAAATGTGTTTCCCTGCATGTAGTGCACAATGGCGCAGTCAGTGTGTGAAATCAGTGTTCGGGACAGATTAAGAAAATCACAGTGACACTGTTCATGAGCAGAAGTCTTAAAATGGTTATGTTAAAAATTTGGTGACAAAAGTCCATAAAATGACTGTGTCACAAGTGAGCATTGCACAGTTTCCATGCACCCTCGTAAGTTCATGCATTTATAATATTTTCAGTCCAGATTTTCACCACTGGCATTTTTCCACACTTCCTTATGAACAGTACCACTGTCATTTTTCACACCATGTCCGAAATGTGTTTTCATACTTACAGCTCAGAAGTGTATGGTCGCTGTGGGAAATCACTGTTCGGGAGAGATTAAGAAAATCACAGGGACACTTTTCATGAGTGGAGGTCACAAAATGCCTGTGTTGGCAATCTGCTGTAAAAAATCCCCAAACTAATTACATTATGAGTGGGTGTTCTGCAGTTTCTATGCATGCTCATGATTTCACCAGTTTTTTTTAATATTTTCACTGCAGATTTTCAACATTGTCATTTTTTACACCTCCCCATGAACAGTACAGCTGTCATTTTTCACATCCTGTTCAAAATGTGCTTTCACACCTGTGATGCCAAATGGTGTAATCACTGTGCAAAATCAGCTGTTGGCTAACAAACTGATATTGTCACTGTTCATAAGGTGGGGGTCACAAAAAAAAATTTTGAAAATTTGGAGTGAACATACCAAGGAATGCCTGAGGCATTAAGGTTTCCAACCATAATGCCCCACCCTGTAGAGACTGACAGACATCAGGGGTGTGACTTGGGATTGTCACCTATAATACTCATATCATTCCACCCACACCCTGCAGCCAGTGAGAGGCATTGAGATGTGCCTTGTACTCTTTGTCCCAAAGTTCACCCCATTCTCCTATACTGCACCAGTCTCACCATATTTCCTGATGGAATGGAGAAAGTATAAGGGCCAAAGACCCCAAAGCACACCATGACACTTGTCAGTGTCTGCAGGGTAGGGTGTGGTGAAATGGTGTGGTCTTTATGCCTGATGACCCAAAAGCACACCCCAATGCCTGCCAGTCTCTGCAGGATGGTGGTGGGGTTGGCTTCAGTTCAGTACTTCACTGCCATTCCTATTATGCAGCTCTCTAACTCCTACACTACCAATGCCAATGCCAGCAAGCAAACATTCAGCATTGACAAATGCTTGTTGATATTAGCTTTAAAACAGCTACTGGACTGGAAAGTATTTGGATGCACTATCAACATGTTAGATACACTCCTGTATGGACATCCTTTGTGGCAATCCCTCTTTCTAAACCTGCTTTCAAAACCATTGATGTCTTATTTAAAAATGAACAGGTCTACATCTCAAATATTTTGCACTGGCTAAAAACTAAGGCCCAGATATTCAAACTGCGTCATGCTGTGGCGCAAGGTTGGACGCAGCTCAACTTGGCTGTGCAGGGGTGTGGACTGGGTGATATTCAACAGAGCTGTGCCATGGCTCAGCAGCATTGAATATCGCACCTTGGCCACCCTCAGTGTGCATGGCACAGTGGCACTGCGCCAGAGCAAGTGGCCAGAGTGGAGCATGGGGATGCACTAGCAAAGTTCTTTTGCGCTATGCACAGCAACCGTGATATTCAAAACTTGACATGCAAATTGGGCCATAATGTATGCTAGGAGCACATGGGCCATTTGCTTGTCATTATGGTGCCATTTGCATGCAGGTGCGCCAATCCCTGATGACTTGCACCTGGCATCCTGCCAGGCAGCAGCTGTCAGGGACCGACGCCCCCTGCAGCTGGCAATGTGCTCCACAGCCCAATTGTGGGCTGCAGTAAACAAAGGAACATTATAAATCTCTGGTGGTCCAGTGGACCACTGTCTGCCCGAGTGCGGGCTTTTGTAATAGAAGAATACATCTGTCCAACATCCCTGGTGGTCCAGTGGACTGCTGACTGCCCAATCGTGGGCTTAAGTAGTAGTAAAAATAATTGATTCCAATATCCCTGGTGGTCCAGTGGACTGCTGATTGCCCGGCATGGGTCAAGTAGTAAAATTACTGATTTCCATGTTCGTGGTCCAGTGATCACCGACCGCTCCATCACTGGCATTGTTAAAATATAGAACTACATCAATATTCCTGGTGGTCCCGTGGACTGCTGACTGCTGATTACAGGCATTTTATATAAACAAATTAATATGTCTGATATCCTGGTCATGGGGTACCCCCATCCACCCGCCACTGAGCCCCCACCCTGCTTCCCCGGTCAGGCGCGGGTGGCAGCACCCCACCTGCCTGCTGCCCTGCTGCCCACTGACTGACACCATCGGTAGGGCTGTATGCCCACTGGTCCACAGCGTGAGCCAATGGGTGTGGAGCCCATACCGTACTACACATTCCAGATATGTGAATGGGATGTCATTATGGCCCCATTTGCATGCAGGTGCACCAATCCCCGACGACTTGCACCTGGTGCCTATATCTGGAATGTGTAATATGGTATGGAGCGTATGCCCATTGGCTCACGCCAGGACCATCACAGAAGCCCTGACTGGACGTGTCAGTCGGTACGGCGGGCGGCAGGCGGGTGGGTGTTGCCGCCCACCGGGCTGACCTTGGGGAGCGGGCAATAGGGTTTGTGTGGTGGTGGGGAGGTACCCTAGACCACCCGATATTGGAAATATTAATTTTGTTTATTACAAATGCCCACGATTGGGCAGTCAGCGGTTCACTGGACCACCAGGGATATTGGAATCAATTATTTTTACTACTACTTAAGCCCGCGATAGGGCAGTCAGCAGTCCACTGGACCACCAGGGATATTGGACAGATGTATTCTTCTATTACAAATGCCCGTGATCGGGCAAACAGCGGTCCACTGGACCACCAGGAATATTGGACGTAGTTCGATATTTTTAACTAATGCCCATGATCAGGCAGTCAGCAGTCCACCTTACAACCAGGGATATTGAACAGATGTATTCTTCTATTACAAATGCCCACGATCGGGCAGACAGCAGTCCACTGGACCACCAGGGATATTGGACAGAATTCTTTTTCTTAACTAATGCCTGCGATCGGGCATGGGGGGTGCTGCCAGGTGCAGTGGGAGCATGGGTGGCCACCCACAGGTGGCAACTGCCGTGTTGCACCCTGCAATGTGGCAGCTCACCTGTGGGTGGCCATCCATTGTTCCTTTTTTTTTTAATCAACTTTGTGCTGGCGCAGGTAGGGGTTGCGGATGCATGGCTCTGCACATCCTGGGCTGAATATTGGGCTGTGCAGGGTATGCATGGGCACTCCCTCCCTACCTGTGCCTGCATTTATTACTGATGCACTCCGGCTTATCAGGATTTGTGCCGCGCACTTTTCCTTTTTGAATATCATGCCGTGGTGCATCAGTGGGTTGTGCATGATGCAACACTGTTGCGCCATGTGCAACCCTTTTGAATATCTGGGCCTAAATGTGCTGTGTTTGGTCAACCCAACCCAGTCATGGACTCCAAACAATTATGGACTGGGAGGTGGAAAATTAGTTTGTCTGCTGCAATTGAACAGTACTTTACACTACTTGTCAAGCTGTTTCTACCTGGGATGAGACAGAGGATTTATTTTTTACCAAGGGCAGCCAAAGTTATGTTTTCACAGTGGTTCCTGTTCACACATGAACAGTGCCGGTGACAGACTGAAATTCTCCTTGTGTTCCAGAATTGGCCATGTCAGCTTAAATTGCACAAATCCAGTCACTTGTAACCTGTGGGAAGAAATGGGCCACACTTATAGAACTTGTCCCTGGGCATTACATAATCAATCTGCTCCATAACAGAAGGATCAGGAAAAGGTTGTGACTAGGGAGAAAAATAGAATCTTCACCAGAGCTGAATACTCAGGTATGGCAAGACAGAGAAGTGTGCTGGACTTTCTACAGAGCAACATTACAATGCAGCTGTGGTTGATGGACAAGACCTAACTGCACAGACTCCACCTAAAGATAATTCAGCTCCATCAAATTGTGGCTCAGATCCTTCTTCTGTACAACCCATTTTGGACAGCAGTGAGCTGTAACCCATGGAGACTACAGTGGGTACGGCAGACCAAACCACATCACTGGCCTCTACAGGTACAAGACCACTTCTGCAACTGCAGCATCTATTCACCAGGATATGCCGCCTCTTCACTGCCATACTGTAACAAAGACTTACTCAAAGACAAAGCAGCAAGGGTCTCACTATGGTAATATGTTCCAAACATGAAGGAGTCCTACTCAAGAACAGGTATGCGCTGCTTTCCAAAAGGAAAGCATGAGGTGGTACAGAGGAGGAATCGGATGCTTCATCAGTGGCTCCTCACAACTGAATCCCACCACTGCTACTGAAACAGTTTCTACTGTTTCAATTCAGCCTAAGAAAAGAAAAGGAAAACAGAAGAAAGTGATCAGCATAGATACCTGATTGCTCTTTTTCCCTTATATACGTGGTACCCAACTTGTCCATAGCTTCACTAAATGTCAGTAGTATTAAAAATGACAAAAGAATGCTAACTTCTTTTTCTGTTCTTAGTGATGTTAATTATAATATTTACTTTTTGCAAGATGCAAGATTACATTCCATTAGGGAAGTGATAATTGCTTCTAAAGAAAGATTTGCAGGGCTGTCCTTTTAATCGCTGGGTGAAGATCCATGTTCCAGATTAGGATTTTGTTTAATATTCTTGGCATATTGGTAACCAGATTACTTGATCTGGATCCCTGAGGAATTTTACTGCTAGATGTCATGTATAATAATCAAGAATTATGTTTATTAAACATATATGTCCCTCAGACAAAACGTACCAGGGTAGAAAGGTTTAAATTGATAGAATTATATCTTTACACTACCAAGTCAATGATTTTAGGGTGAGTTCTCAATTGTATCCTATGCTTATCTGACAAAACTGGGAAGACTGAGAAACTTAATAGTGATTCCAGTTTTTACAATTACTTATAGAAAACAGCAAGACTCAAGGATTGTGCCACCTATGGGCTACTCACTCCAAGCCATTGTTTTAGGAAAAGTCACTTACCATGTAGAATATATTCTTTTTTTATCTCATATTGGCTGCCCTGTATTAATTATACCTTATTGCCTGTAGAAACCACTGACCATTCTCTCATTGTTATTAATTTAATAAATACTACGGCATAACAGATGGATGTTGAATGTCTCCCTGTTGAATGACCTGGATATGTGGATATTGCTTATGGAACATCCAGAAACCAAAATTTCTGTATTTGATATCTATGACAATCCACTGCAATGGAGGACAGATACCAAAAAAGACTAATTTTTTTATAACAAATGCTAAGGCAATTAGTAATCAGAAATATCTACATTATTTGAACTATGACAACAACTCCAGTGACTCATTTTGTTATCTTCAGAAACGCAATATAATTATATGGCACAAATTGCTAATTTTAAAAAAAGACATGTCAGATATACAATATGACAGGACATCTACATTATTTGCAGAACAAAAGTTTGGTAATCAAGGTAAAGCATAATACGTCAATCTATACAATAGTTGCACCATTCGTATAGAAAAAAAAATGTCTCTGTTGGAGAACACTGATGGGTCTTTCATGTAGGATAATCCAGAAATGTGACACATAGTACATGCCTATACTAAGATTTTGTTTGGGTTCTCCCTATGCATGCAACCCTTATCTGAAGTGCTTTTTCATGATTTGATAATTCCTGACTGAGCTGTTGAGACTGCAAAGTTTTTGGTGGGTCCCATATCTAGGATGATGTTCAGAATATTGTAGCATCTTTAAAAGGGGTTTGCCCCTGGCCCAGATGGATTTCCGGAGAACTTTATACAGATATTTTAGACACTATTTTAGACTACTTGGTAACTGCCTTTAATACAGTTTTACAGGGGGATGTTGCATTACCACCAGATTTATCTGAAAGTCTATTGATTTATTTACCCTAGACAGGATAACAAGGTTCTCATAAACGGGAGATCTAGAAGTCTGATAAATAGTGATTGGAAAATCCTCAGTAAGATTATGGGATAAAGATTAGACAAGCAAGCTCAAACTTTGATAACTTCTACACAAACATGCAATACTGCAATGGCAAAATAAAAGATAATTTACTCCTGTTAAGGGAACTTTTTGAGAGTTCCACATCGAAAGGCTTTGTTTTAAATTTAGATCAGGAAAATGCATTGCATTCTGTATTCCATCACTATTTATTCTCAGTGTTATATCATTACAAAATTCCATCTGTCTTCATACACTGTTTAAAACAGTCCTATAGGACTGCTACACTGCAACTTGCAGTAAATAGCATACCTGAGACTCCAATCAAAATCTGTAGAGGTGTAGATCAAGGCTGTCCACTGAGTTACATTCTATATGTATTTTGTGTAGACTCCCTCCTCAGGAAATTGGAATAGGATTCTACCTTGGCACACATTATAGGTCTAGGTAACCTAACCTTGTATAACAGCTTATGAAGATTAATAAAGGAGAGGGGAGGTGGGCAGAGGGAGACAGTGAAAAGGCAGAGATACTGAATGAATACTTTTGTTCAGTATTCACAAAAGAAGATGAGGAGGAGTTGCCTAAACCAGACAATAGAATCACTCTGGGTGGGGGTTGACACCAGTCCATTTACAGAAGAAAGAGTCCTAAAAGAACTCCTAAAACTCAAGGTGGACAAAGCAATGGGGCCTGACGAGATGGAGGTAAAGGTATGCCTCTTTGCAGATGACACAAAGATCTGTAACAGAGTTGATACACAAGGGGGGGTATAAAGGATGAGAAGGGACTTGGCAAGGTTGGAGGAATGGTCAGACATATGGCAACTTAGATTCAATGCAAAGAAGTGCAAAGTAATGCACCTGGGAAACAAAAACCCAGGAGAAGAGCACACAATAGCAGGGGAGGTACTAACAACAACAAAATGGGAAAGAGACTTATGGGTATTCATATCAGATGACCTAAAGGTGGGTAAGCAATGTGAGAAGTCAATAAGGAGAGCCAGGGGGATACTGGGATGCATAGGACGGGGCATCACAAGCAGAAAAAGGGAAGTGGTTATCCCTCTGTACAGACAGTTGGTGAGACCCCATCTGGACTACTGTGTGCAGTTTTGGAGACCCCATCTACGCAAGGACATAGACAGGATGGAAGCAGTCCATAGGAGGGCAACTAAAATGGTGCAAGGTCTGCATCAGAAACCATATGAAGAGAGACTGAGAGAACTTAATATGTATATCCTTGATGAAAGGAGGGATGGGGGGACATGATAGAAACTTTTAAGTACCTCAAGGGAATCAACAAAGTCCAGGAGGGTAGCATCTTTCAGAAAAAGAGATGTGTAAGAACAAGGGGGCACAATTTAAAGATAGAGGGGGACTGGCTCAGGGGTAATGTGAGGACATTTTTTTTCACGGAGAGAGTGGTGGATGCATGGAACCGCCTTCCTGGGGAGGTTGATGGGTCTAAAACAGTGGGAGAATTCAAACATGCATGGGACAGACATAAGGCAATTGTAGTGGGGGGTTGCAGGAAGTAGGCTGTTGGTTAACTAGAATCTGCAGCTTATCCAACAGGAAGGGAAATGGGCAGACTGGGTGGGCCAAGTGGTCCTTATCTGCCATCAAATTCTATGATTCTATGTTTCTATCTATATGCATTATGGTGGCAGAGGAAAAGTCTGGAGAATGAGCTACATCTATATTTCAGTCTTTCTGTATTGCATCAGGCTCCATTTTAAATGTACATGAAAGTGTATGTAAGGCCTTAAATAAGGATATGAGAGTGCAGAACATTTCAATCACAGGGACAGACATACTGCCTTACCCTATTACAATATTGGACTTTAACTGTGACGATCCAGATCCTACCATTCTAAACTGGTCTGATGAAATATCTATAGCTGAAAGTAAAATTGATAGATGGAAATCCTGGCTGATGGTTATGGAAAAAAAAAGATGTATCTCTTAAAAAACATTATTATTCCTATATATGTATTTCTTTATGTGAGTTTTTGCATATCCTTTACTCCAAAAGTTGGAAACTAGATTATATAACATCTTTTTTAAATTATTATGGGGCAGCAAACTGAACCCTGTTAAATGTTCTAGCACTTATAGACCCAATAAGCATGGTGGCCTTAATATGATAAATCCAGTGATTTTTTTTCCTTACTGTATTTCTGCACATGAATATTTTCTCTATCCTGTTGGGTTTCATTCTTTCAAAAAGGGGAGAATATTTTTTTTGTCAAAAATGGAACATGGGGATGTTAAGGATTTTTATAGACCTACCTGTCCAAATGGCTGAGTATATCATGGATCATTTTAAGAAAGTAAAACAATGGAAGCTTCTTATTCTGGATTCTTATATAAGACAAGGAAGGAAAGGTATATATATATATATATATATATATATATATATATATATATATATATATATATGACACACTCAGTTTTTCATCACTTCATGTTTTAATTGCCCTGCTGCAACACAGGAGAAGAGGTTGATCAACTTATGGACTCCAGAATACCTCAGAACATGTTGCACATGTTGTGGTTATGTTTCCATGCTAGAATGAAAGTCTGCAATAACCACTGCCATAAAGTAATTAAAGGGAAGATATTGCTTTAGAATCTTGTCTTCAGAGATTGGAAACTATGGAACATTTTTTTTCTAATTCTATTGCGTTAAATATTTCTGGCATATGTTGGCCAAACAATGGGGAAGTCCACAGTTCTTAGGAGTGACCTATGAGGTTCTAGTATATGAAATTGTACAGGGAAATGCAAAAGTTTCATCCAGGTACTCTACAGCTGATAGTGGAAGTACTAAAATAGGCCATTTGGAAAGTTAGGTGCCAGTTTACAGTATTATACAGCAGAAATATGTTCTCATTGCTGACCTTATAGAATTGTTAAATAAGGAATTGGATCTAGTCTATATCAATGAGAAATAGATAGTATGGGCTCCAGTCCTTCAGAACTGTTGGAAGAATACACCCTGGTATCTTAGCTAATGAATGTCTTGTCTTCCATCTGTAGCTTTTCTTTGTGTTTTTAAATGATTTTTGCTAAGGTCAGTGCTTTCAAGTAGCTGTTTCCTTTAATGCTTTTTTCATTTAGTTTTCTCTGCTTATTTGATCTTGTCCTTATTTTGTGATTTACATGGAATGTTTATGTATATGTTTTATTTTGTTTCTTCAATACAATTCCCTTACTCTTCAGGTAGGGGGCACTTCTGGTCATCTTTCTAGCTGGTAAAATGAACACACCACTGATGGTGAGGAGGGTGGATGGCTTGTTGCTCAGTCCCATGAGTTACAAACTACTGTGTATGGTACAAAACCTTTGGCAATTCTACAGATACAAAATGCTGAGGAACATATGGAAGTGGACGGCTTAACTGTGGATGGAAACTCTGTTTTTGATGGTTCTTGAACTAGAACCTGAAAATGAGCTTGTTCCTGAATCTGTCATGGATACAGATAGAAGTCCTAAAGCCCAGGATTCAGAACTTTTGCTGCTCAGAGGTATGATGGCCAGAAAAGCTTACTTGCTTCAGTTACTGGCAGAGGAGGACTTGATAATTGCGCAAAACCATTAGACACAAAGTTGCAGTATCCCTGACACAGCTTGTGGAGTTTCTCCTGTGACACTGTCAGGGAGCGCTATTGACAACATCAGCTTCTTAGAGCTAAGCTGGTGCATATCAGCTGGAACAAAGAAAAAAGAGATGGGGCATCAGTGGCTCCTATTAGAGTTTACATTTAGTTTCCAGAAGCTGCACTTATTGTGGCAATTTGGAAACAAATGCCAGAAGGTGATGCCAGGGATGCTGCACAACACCTAGTGCTGCTGAAATTATGGCAGCTGTTGTTTCATCCAGCGGACAAACATCACGTGATCATGGAGGGGAAGCACACCGGTGACTGGCTCTGTCCACAAAAGATACCCACAGCATTTGGCAAAGCTGGTGAATGATGTCTCCTCACCCCAACATGGCTCCCCTGCTAAGAGCACTGTTGTCAATGTGACCTCACCCTCTGCTGTTGCAGAGTCCCAGAGAGACATTGCAGCCTCTGCTGCTATCTGAGATACACATTATCCTGCTGCTGCATTCTCAGCTGCACTTTCTCCTGCCCATGAACTTAAGCAGCACATGGTGATACAGCACACTTCAAAGACTGACTTGAGTAAGAACTCACCTGCCATTGCAGTGGGTAAGAGGACTTCTTTCTATGATTCCTGAAAAGTATCTGCAGCTGATGCTATACCTGCGGGACAGTCTAAGTAATATCACATCCTACCACTGAAAGGGACATTATTACTGGATTGTGCTTCTAGATGAACCAGCCTAGGGTATGCCATAAATGTGGCTAATGGAGGTACCTCAGATCTATTTGTGATAGGCCCAGGTGCAATGCATGTTTTGAAAATGATCATGTAAGTTTGCAGTTTCCCAACCCTCTACAATGTAATCTTTGAGAGGAGAATGGCCATTCTTATAAGCATTGCTCATGTGCCACTCACAACAGTACTGAAAGCTTGGATCAGGAGGGCCTCATCATTACATATCAGGCTAAAAAAGCTGGCATAATGCCTGACTCATGCACTGAGGACACCCCTCATCAAGATGTGTCTCAGGAGCAACCTACATTAGATATTCTGTTATGATTGAGCCCTCACAATCTATTTCTATGTCTACACACTCACACTCCTCCAAGCAGCCACAGAAAAAACCCAAGGTTGCTAAATGATAGCCACAATACCGTCCCATCTCCTGATGAAGCTGAAGCAGGACAGGTACTGACCATGACTCCTGATATGTCTCCTGTGCAGGAAAAAGGAAACTCCACTGCACCTGACCTAGACCCTTCTCCTGATGTGTTGACTTCTGGAGTTATGCCCCCCATTAGATGATGATATGCAGCCTGTGATCAAGAGGAAAAGGGGTAGAAGAAGAAAACACATCCTAAAACACCTAAACAACTTCTGAAATGAACTTCAGGGCCAACAGTGATCAATCAAAACAGGTTTGCTGCACTCCCCAAACATTGGGGAAATACTGAAGAGGTGGAGATGGAATCTGTGGAGTGTTTTGCAACATCTTCCATTAAGGATCCCTGCTCATATAAGGAGGATAACTTGTCTGTAGTCTCAGTTGGAAAAAGACTTATGAGCAGATGGAGGAGTTGATCATGTTTGACATGATCATGGTGTTCCACTATTCCATTGACTGTTAATTCGCTTAAGTACAGCTCTTCACCCACTGATACTGAATGCAAACAGCATAAAGGCTTTGAAAAAGCACTTAACCACTTTTTCTATTTTGCAGTCCTTACAAGGTTGTATATTTTAGTTGCAGGAAACTTGACTGAAAGCTTTGTACAGACATTCTCAGGATATGCATTTATGGACTGCAGGTTGTCCTTACTAGACACTGAGTGAAGGGTTGTTTAATGGTGTGGGCATATGATATTACTCGGAGGCCCAGAATCTGAGGTACAAAAGGTTGCTGGTATTATGCTAGTTGTGCTCTTCTATTGGAGCTTACATTATTACAATATAATATTAGACTTATAAATATATATGCCCTGCCGACTCCTACATAAGTTTCATAAGTTCGTAAACAAGACAATGGCTTCCTCCAAGACAGTCTTGTCACTTAAGACTGATCTGTCTTCAATGAATATTTCCTAGCTGCATAGACGGAGTCTAATTTATTCTTAAATATAGAAATTGAGTCACTATTGATTGTACCAGATGGGAGGTTATTGCATGGCGTTACCACCCTTTGGTTAATCCATGATTTTCTCCTGTTGGTTTTACAATGCTCACCCCTTAGTTGTAATCCATGGGCTCTAGTACAGATGAGCATATTCTTCCTTTCAAGACCTACGCATGCCTATCGGTCTTGATTTTTGAATGCAGCATATACCAGACAAAGGTCACCTCTAATTCTACTGTATTCTAATGAGAATAATGAAAAGTTCTAGTACCTGTCTGTATAGTCTAAGTACTAGCAATATTTAACTCTTTTAGTTAACCTGTTCTGGGCTTTCTTAAGTAATATTACATCTCTGTTAAACATGGGACTCCAGAACTGCACTCCATACTCCAAGTTGGGCCTCACCAAAGTTTTATACAGTGGCATTAATACTGTGCTTTCCCTGTTTTTAATATGCCGGAGTATACAATTAATCCTTCTGTTGGCTTTTTAGTGACTTTGATTGTATGATTTATGAAGGTTAGTTTTTTGGTAACCAAAATCCCTAGGTCTTTCTCATTATCAACTGTTTTTAATATTTCTCAATTTGATGTATATTCACCAACGATATTATGCTTGCCAAAATGCATTATGACATATTTATTGATTTTAAATTTCATTTTATGGTTGGTTGCCCATTCACTTAGTGTATCTATGTCTTTTTGGAATGCAGTTATATCATCCTTATCGCTCACTATTGCCCCAATTTCTGTGTCATCTGCAAACTTCACCATCCACAAGTTTCTGGAAGTCTGCAAAGTTGAGACAAAGATATTAAACAATACAAGGCCCAGCACAGAGCCCTGGGGCACCCTGCTTGTCAATTCTCCCCAGTCCAACATATAGTCCCTAATGTTAACATGCTGCCACCTATTATTGAGCCAAGCTTCTGCCCATCTAACTATAGAATATTCAATGTTCAGTGCCACCAAACTGTTTATTAACTCTTCATGTTGAACCAAATCAAAAGCTATGGGAAAATCCAGATATAACACATCCAATGGAAAGTCAAACTCCAAAGCCCTACTAACCTGGTCAAAGAAGTACAACAGGTTTGCCAGACATGATCTTGTTTGTGTGAAACCATGTTGTGTTACATCAGTCTGGCCAGATATCCTAATACACCCTTCAAATTTCAAGTAAAAAGTCTAAATTGTTTCCAAGATTTTCAATCTTAAAGACTGTTAAAATTTCCCTATCTATTCCATTATAAAAAATCTGGCCATCTTGTCTCCCCCCACCAAGATCAAAGATGGCGATCAAAGAATCTCATGATCAAAGAATTTGCAGGTTCACGATCAAAGAATTTGCAGGCTCATGAATAAAGAATTAAAAATGCTATCAATAAACAAATTGAAGTAATTGTGGTAAACTACTGCCATGGTTCAACAGAACAAAGCCCCCTGAGCAAAACCCACCCTCATTTGACTTCCTAGGGTACCCCTGGGTTGAGAAAATTGACTTTTTAATCTGGCCATCTTGTCCCTCGCTCGCGATGCACGATCATGATCAAAGAATCTCATGATCAAAGAATTTGCATGCTCGCGATCAAAGAATTTGCAGGGTCATGACCAAAGAATAAAAACTGTTCTATTTTATCATGATGGGGGGCCGCTAGACTACCAGGGATATTTAAAACATGATTTTTTTATTTGGATGGGGTAGAACGAAGCCCCCTGAGCAAAACCCACTCTCATTTAACTTTCTAGGCTGACAAAATACATTTTTAAATCTGGCCATCTCGTCCATAGCTCGTGATGCACAATCTCAATCAAAGAATCTTGTGATCAAAGAAATTGCAGGCTCATGATCAAAGATTGTTAGCGAGCCATGAATTAAGATTTTTAAAGCTCAGAACTCTATTTCTTGACCGATTTGGATCAAACCAAAGGCATGGCTCGATAGATCGGAGTCCCCTGAGTAAAAAACATACATGTTTTACTTCAGACATGACCCCTGAGCTGAGATATTTGTTTTTTTCTGATCAGAAAATTAAAAGCAAGGTGGCGGACCTCGTGATCAAAGAATTTTGAAAATTCTTGGGGACAAAGATTCTTAAACCGTGAGACTGCAAATTCATTGATCGCCAGGTGGGACGAGATGGCCAGAACCCCATTCTTTGCTCGCAAAACATACATATAAATTTTCTAATTGACTTATAATGGGAACTTAAAAGTGGAATAACTTTTGAATGCCTCAATATCTTTTCACCAAACAAAAAGTGGCATATTCAGCCACCAATGTTCTTTCAAATGAGCCATTTTGCAGAGTGGCACACCACACAACAGCCGTGCAGAACCACCTCCAAAATCCCAAAAGCTGCCTCCAAAAAAATGGATAATTTTGCATTTTTCAGTGTTTTTGTATGCAAAGACTGTAAGTCAGACCAAAACGCAATTTGGCAAATCAAGAGATCTACCATACTGCACTGTGCATACCAAATTTCAGGCAAATCGATTGAATGGGTCCAAAGTTATTAATGCGCAAAATTTTGAGTTTAACATAGACGTGACCGCTGAACCTAACTATAGTGGCACAACTGCGTCACTATTATATACATATATATGTATTCCTATTTGCTCTTTCTTGTATTTCTGCATCATTTATCAAATTACTCTGGTCAAGTAGTGAAGGTGGGGGTATTATTTGATTGTGATTTTCCCCTGCATGATATTCATATTTATAGCCTGATCATTAGTATTTGTAGTCATTATAACTCCCTGTTCAGTCAGTATAGGGGTAGTTAATTCCTGATTATCTCTGGCTTCCTGTGATATCTTACTAGGCCCTACTATTTTTATTATTAGCCATTTTTTTTTTTCATTCCCTGATGAGACACTACATGGAAAAGGATAATCAGTTGGTTTTGTGGGTGCTCCTTGGCATTGTGACATTGTCCAACCTGATCCTTAGTATCATTTGTTATATTTATAGGATTTTCTTCCCTAGCATTAGGGCCTTGATCATCCTCAGAGGCTAATTGCATAAGATCATCTTCCTGCTCTTCAGTTTGGTTCATTAGAGTCATGAGTGGTGCAAATCTATTGTTTAATTCAATTGGGTATGCCCTTTCACCAGCGTCTAGTGTCTTTGTTCAAATTGATTCAGTCATATTTCTTTACCAACAAAATAGTTATGTTTGGAGTGGATTTTAACTGTGGGTTGGCTAAACCTGACAAGGGTGATAATATAAAAAAAACTATGTAGTGACACTTACTTTTGAAGATAAAATGATGGCAATTTCTGGGCCTTTAGACTGATATGAGGCCATGCATATTGACAATTGGAAAACCTTAGATAGGGGTACATTAGGGGTTCATTAGCAACAGGGATTGATTATCTCCTTATGTCCTCTCAACTTATTATACAAAAGGCACAGATAATTGCAATAGAATCATGAACTCATATGACCTTATCCTGTCAGTGTAGCATAGGACCAAATAACCACTGTAAAACAACAATCTGGAAGTCAATTTACATGCTCCGTGAGTACCCATCGGTCGGTCAGGATTGATATGATCTGTTTAAAGCATGATTGGCAATCCAGTGTGCATATGATAGCACACTTGATTGGTGGGTGGAATCTAAAGTAGACTTTAGCAAGTATTTTCAGGTCAAGAGTAAGAAAAAATCTGGAGATACTTATTTTCCAGAGCACATCTGCGATGTTTAATCTCCTAGGCTACTGAACATGAAATCAATGTTACAGATCAAACTGCTAGACTAAAACAAGACATGTGAACATATCAACATGATAATATTCTTTCACTTAAGCTTGCAATGCAGTTTGGCACCCAGGGCTGACAGCAGCACTTAGATGTTTACAAAAGCTGCCAAGATACAATAATGAAATGGGTCATGTTTGCCTAAAGTGCCAGCCCTGGTGGCAAAACTTGCACTAATTAGCAGGATATCACAAGAATAGCACAGAAAGCAGTAGAAGATGTGTTTGGAAGATCAGCTAGTAGATTTTGGGTCTCAGCTCTGCTTCCAGAGTATGCTGTCCCCTCTCTACCTGAAGGCATAGTGCAGTTTATGTTCACCCCAGTTTCTCTGTCTGAGGTACAGGGGGTTATTCCCACATTAGCTCTTCCAAACTGCCCCAGGTATGGGTGGGCTGCCACCTGAATTTCATAAAGCATTTTCAGATCACCTAACACCTTGACTAGTGTCCATGACTTGCAAATGGGTGTACTAGCAGATTCAATGTAAGAGGCCTTTTTTTTATACTTTCAGGTAAGAGGCCATTTCAGTCTACTTATCTAAAAAGGGAGGCAGACACATATATGAGGTTGTTTTAATCTACTTTTTTAAAAAGGGGAATAGACATAGTATCTCCAGCTGGAGATCTTTGATTCTTTTAAATAACAATATGAAAGTCTGATCTTGTATCATTAGCCAAAGTCTGACTAAGGCTGCTGAAATTGTTATCTGCCCTTTCCAGATGTGTATGAACCCTAGCAGACCATTTTGGCAACCTTATGTATGTTCTTGAGTTGGTGAAATGTGGGTCTACAGGGTGGGTCACGGATTTTCTCCTCATGTTGAGTCAGGAGAAAGCCTTGGACAAGGTTGTATATGAGCATGTATTCAACATCCTTCAGTATTATGGAATACTGGAGGGTTTTATCCTGTGTATTTGTGCCATCTATAAGAAGACAATGTTGCTCCCTCATGTAAATAGTCACAGAGGTGAAAAAAACATAGGAATGGGAGTGAAACAGGGGTACCAACACAGCTGTATAATTTACACCTTTGTTATTGATCATCTTTTCCATATGCTGCAAAATAATGATGTCATACAAGGTATAGCATTCCACACAGATGTCTTGTCATCAAAACTTTATCATGCACAAATGACCTCTGTATTCTTACTCAGTCTCAAGACATAGGCCCAGCAATTGATGGTACACTGAACTCCTGGACTCCAGAGTAATCATGAATCCAGCCACAATGTACTTGTACAACTTTCTAAATACGTACTACTATTAACTAATTTTTCTATAAATCTGATTTTTATCTGTAGAGAAGGGGAACTGCAATGGGAGCATGTTTTGCTCCTAATTATGTCAATTTCTACATGACTAAATGGGGAAATGAGATAGTACACAAAGAAGCACCAAATCCTTTTTTTGCACAGACTGGATCTGTGGAGAAGATTTCTTGACCATATTTTTATCGTATGGAAGAGCATTGAGGAATAACTATTTGAATTTGGTAAATTTTTTGAAAAAAGAAACAAAAACCTGAGATTTAGTGTTGCTTTCAGTCAGACACAGATTCATTTTTTTGACTTAACTATCAAGAAGGATGGGGAGGGGGGAGTGACTACTGACCTGTACAGAAAAAGCACATATAGAAATATGCTTTTACTAGCTAATAGTAGTCACCCTCCACATGTCATCAAGGCCATTCCGAAAGGACAGCTTATCAGGATTAAGAGAAACTGTGGGAATGAGCAGAAATATCAGGAAACGGCAGAGGAACTATCCCAGAGACTGATGGACAGAGGATACAGGGAACATACAATTCAGGGAGCTAGGGAAGTAGTTGATGAAATACTCAGAGAGGAGCTGATGCTAAAAATAAAAACAGTCATGTGGATAAACAACTTACCTAAGGGACAACAAGAACAAAAGTTATCTTCAGATGTTGTCTCTAGTTGTTTTAAATGATTTTTTTTAATTTTTGTGTTTGTATAATTGTTTGTTGTTTGAATGTTGTTGTATTTCAACATTTATTTGTATTTTGTTACTTGAAACTGGATGTCTGGGAAAACCGGCTCTGTTGCTCCCAGACCTTTCTGTATAAAATAAAAAATTAAATGAAATAAAAAATGAAAATGAAATTATTAGTACCTATAATTCCCAGGCCTAACAAACAGCAGACATTGTAAAAAGACTTTGGCACATGGTCCTACAAGATTCAGGCCTCAAAGATATTGATCCAGGAGGACCTAGAATTATGTTTAGAAGAGGTTAAACAATAACATACATGGTTGCAAACTCTGTACAGCCATTGGATGAAAGGCCCCACATGTGGCTTCCAAGAAGGGAAAGCAGCGGTAATAGATGTGGAAACTGTAAATTCTGCCCCAAAGTAAAAAACACCAAAACCTTTGAGACTCCCATTACCAGAAGAGATGCATGTGTCTGGGGTTTTATAACATGCTGCACCACTAGTCTTATTTATTTGGCAGAATGCAAGTGTAACCCTCCCCCCACACCAGCCCCCTTGTTTAACTAACAGGGCTTCCCTCTCGCCACATAGCGTCTAGGGCCAAAAGAGAGGGATGGGGGTTTACATAATAAGTACACACATGTATTTTCTAAGCCTGCTATCACAGACAGGCAACCAAGTGTGGCAACTACCTGGCACACACCTGGTGGGACCATTTACCATGGCCAGTAACCCAGGTTCCTGGGAAAAAAACATTTGCTCATGATTGTGCTAGGTTTGCACTTCTGTTCAGGGGCACCCAAGTAAATCCAGACACAATGGAAGCAATAACAATACTGTCCAAACAAGGCTGGGATTCTAGAGTGTGGCTTTTATTCATGTAACAGAGTAGGAATAATATAAAGTGAAGTTGGACCCCCAAAGGGTTACTCATACTGGTATTGCAGATTCTCCAGAGTACAGAAATTCCTGACATTCCCATTTAGCATAGGGTAAAGACATGAAACAGCGAACACTCTGGTTCTGAAAATGGAGATTGGCACACACGGCCAGTTACTGGTACATTTCCACTTGACTAGGCACACACGGCCAGTACTAGGACACTGTCCCATATTTCATGAGGAATGAAGGTGGTACACATGACTACAAAAGGGCACATTCAGGCTCAAAATCTTCCAGTGCCCACTATACTGAGGGGAACTGAAAACAGAGAATCCAAAGCCCATGTCTGGCTAACAATTTCTATCAGGCACTGACTGAAAATTGAACTGGTACCCAAACTGAACCCAGAGAGGTAAACTGGTTACTCCAGATGGGGGGAGGGTCTCCCACCTTTTGCTTCCAAGTTATACTCTGCCATTCATCTGGTTAATAACATCCTCGAAGAAACTTGTAGCTGCTATCTTGAAATGTTTTTCACACTTAACATGCTACATGACACACCTCTAAGGTGTCAGAAAGGTAAAAGTTCTGTACTTGGACAGTCTCTCTCTAGACTCCAAATGTAGGCAGACACTTTCAAAAAAAGAAACAGTCTAGGTGACAGGGTCCCTTTGTCAGAGAAATTCACCATATGTATTGCAGGTGCCCCTCCTAGGCTTACAGAAATGTAGTACTCACAGTTCTGAAGTTGTAAAAAGGCAGCTTCACCAGACAGATGGTATTGAAGGGATTGCCCCTGAACCCTGAAGATTGCCCCCATACCTCCTGGGATGGGGCAAAGGAAAACCCACTTTCCAAGGTCTCCACCACTTTAGTCACTGTTTTCTATGTTCTTCTTCTTCTTCTTCTTGGGTGAGAACAAACTACCCAAAACAAAGAGGTAGCTTTCTGTCAGAGCTAGGTGAGGAGCTGCACAGCAAGCAGCAGCCTTCTCCAGGAACTCCTACTCAGGACTGACTCCATCTTAACTGAACATTCCAAAGCTATCTCCCTAGTGCTGACAAAAAGTGTGGCTTATGCCGCTATGAGAGTTCTAAGAGTACATCATCCTCCAGCTCAGCTGATACTGAAACCAGAGTATGACAGTGTGAAACCCATTTAACTGGCATTTCACTAGCTTCCTTTCCGTGCCTGCCACTGGTTCTACTGGGATTCTAGTAACTGCTGGGAACAAGGGGGTTACACTCAACCTCAGCCAGTAAAATAACTGTCCCCAGTCATTACCTACCTGGCACTGGACCATCCTACCCTATGTGTTACCTATGGAGAGGGGTGATCAAGCCCTCTTCTATCATATGCCAGGCACAGGTAGGCAACACTAAGGGCCCAGAGGTCATTCGCTAATGCATCAGCCCCTACACTACGATCTTACTATGGATAACCAGTAGCCCTGGAAGAACTGTCCAGAGCATAGCTTTAATAGACCAGCACTGCAGCCTCTCTGGCCAGTCCGGTCCACAGCCTGTCTATCCCCTGAGCCCTCTAGGAAAAACCAGTCTAACCAGAAACTTACCCAAAGAGAGGCACTCCCCCCCAGCCCAGGACACCTGCAAACCAAAACACAGAGCTAATACTATACATAAGCATTACACTCCCACACTCCCCCAGAAATACATCTGTGGAAAGAAAAGTTTAACACATGTTAACAACTACTACACTTTAAAAAACACTTTAAAGCACAAAGGAACTCCGATGAGTCCCTCTAGTCCTCTTCTTGTCTTCTCTTCTTTCTTCACCAGGATCCACCTGAAAGAGAAAAGACAAAACACACCCCAAATCTGCAAAACACACAGTATAACAACAATAACCCATACCATTAAAACACTGGAGAATCCCAATAATATTTTTTAGAAAAGTAGAAAAGTGGAAAACAGTAGAAAATATCAACATTATGTACAATACACCTTTTGGGGATGGAAGGCCCTAAATGTCCACACTAGTGACAACAATGGTGCCCGAAGGCAAGGTCCATATGGGAGCCTCTCCTGGGCTACAGCCCAATGAAGCACAGTTCCTAAAGTACTGTAGTCCCAAAGGGGAGAGTCTTTGTGAACAGTTCAACAGTCTATAGTCTGCCAGGTGTAGGATGTGAATTGCAATGTCAATAAGGTAAGAAAAGTTTGAACTTAGCAGTCCCTTGAAGAATGAAGAAATATACAGGACCTGGTTCTCTAGCCTAATACTCTCACTGGCAAAATTTTTCAGATACAGCTGCATGGAAATCTTCCAGAAAACAGGATGAACATCTGCAAACTGCTGGATTGATGTCATCTAGGAGATAGAGCCTTGGAACAGGAAAGGAACAGCTGGGTTGATGTCATCCGAAATCCCAGGCAATGAATCAGTAAAACAGCTGGATTAATGTCATCTAGGCTATGTGGAATACCAGGCGATGAAAATGGAAAGGCACACTGCAAAGCTAATAAAACTGGATACATCTTGAATCCTGGAACACCAGACTGGTGGAACAACATGGATACGGCAATGACTGGATGGCAAACACTTGCTACCACTGCTCTGCTTCCCTCTGGGTAGGCATGGGCATATTCACAGGATGATGGTAACATTAAGGGTAGTACCACAATGGGTCAGGTTCAAGAATTATGATCCCATCTGGGCACTCATAATTTATGTTATGAAAAGTCTTGTTCCCTTTATCGTCCACAAATTGTACAGTGTCTATGATCAATGTCCTGCCCACCTTCAAAAACTTAAGCTTGTCTCTGACATAACAAGTTGCACCTGGAAGCAGTTCTTCAGTTGCCTCTTCCACTAGCCAGGCTCTCCTGTTTTTCTCAATCTCCTTCCAGACTCTCTGAGGAAAGGTAGGAAAGGACATTCCATAGATTTTGTTTGCCTTCCTATGAACCAGTCTTTCCTCCTTACTACTCTTCATCAGTCTACGACCCTTGACCTGGCTTGGGGTGGCCAGTCCTGGTTCTGCCAGTGTCACATACTCAAAGCTAAATAGAACTTGTCCCTGACCACTACTGAGGGCAGGGCTGTAGAGGCATCAACTTATTCTTCTGGTTCCTCTGAGGCAAGAGCTTGAAGCTGCATACTGGGACCCTCAACAGAGAAATACATTGCTTCCTCCTCTTCTTCCTCACTTAGGATTTGGGCCCAGGAGTGAGCAGTCATCCTTATTCCTGAGACTGTCCACTCTTCACTGGGCATGGAGGTAGACACCTTCCATGCTAAAGTTTCTTGAACCTGGTCCTCTCCAATGAGGCTAGGCTTAGGATCCTCTCTCCATGGATCCACTGCATCTCCCTCTGCACTGTCCATCTATGACTCAGGCATAGAGACATTACAAGGAATCTGCTCTGGCAGTAAATCTACACCCTCTTCCTTTGTGCCACACTCTGCTGGGTTTCCCCCAACAGGTTCAACCTGGTGCTGTGTGCTGCTTCTTGCAGGATCTAGTTGTTTTGTCTAAGTGGGAGCTAAACAAATTTAACAGTCTTACAAAATGGCTTCCTGCTGCTGTGTTTACATTAATTCCCCTACCTGTAATTGTGGTGGCAGCATCAACAATTCTGTATCTGACTCAAGTCACTGTGAATTTGATTTACTGCATAGTGTTAAATTTTGCTCAAACTGTACTGACTGCACTGCTTTTCTTTCTCAGCACATCTATATCATTTTTTGGACTTTACCATTCACTTTCAATCAATTTTACTTGCTTAAAGTCACTAAAGCCACAGTATTTCTTGAACAAGATTACCTGTTTGTTGCAAACTCTTGTACAACTCACAGCCTTTCAGATTGCTCAAAAAATTATACTGTTTCTGACTCCATAATACATGCTCACAGTCTATTGCTCAGAATTCTTGTTGGGTTGTGATTACTTTGCAGTCCTTCTTTGCAAAACAATCACACTGTTTACGCTTAGATTCAGCTGGTTTTTGAAAATCACAACACAGTTTGAGCTCAGTTTTGCTGAATGGTACTCACTGAATCAGTAGCTGGCTTGTTCCAATGGAAAATCTCAGCATAAAGCTGATCCTGGAAGGTGTCTAGGTTGAAGCTGGCTGGCGATCCTGCTGATTGTCACTACGAACACCACACTTTCTTCCCAGTCGGTCGGATTACAGGTTGAGCCCAAACTTGCACAGAAATAGTCTGTATTTTACAGATTTGGAATGTTTACAGTCACTGTGATGATTCTCCTGCTACCAGCTTGTACACCACTTGCTCTCTCTCTCTCCCCCACTCGGACACTGGACAGCACTCTGAAGCTAGCTAGGGGGTGGAACTGATTGCAGTCTCACCAATCACTCTACGCCATGCAAATGATCCTCTTTCTCTTCTCGTGCTCTTCTCCTTCATAGCGATTATTGAGCAGGCAAAATTTAAAATGCAAAACAACTTTTCTGTCAACTGAACTTTTCTATGGTGAGAGCACCATTTTGAACCATTTTTCTTGGCTTTTTCTTTAGCAACTCCCCCAGTTCATACAGCAAGCATTTGAAACTTTTCAGGGCACAATTTCTCTTTGTTTCCCAAAGTCCACAATAATTTCTTCTGTCACAACTTGAAAATTAAAACTAGTAAATTTTCTAATTGATGCAGGACAAGGGGCACACACTATCTGGCTTTACAGCTCCTTGGTAAATGTTGGCACAATCACAGCAACACTTGAACAGCAGGCACACAGTGGCACATTCAGGTGGCACTACTCTGGGCAAACTCCTTATGTACAAAACTTCCAATTTTGGGCTACCACCTGCCATACAGACAAAATGCTAGCCACAACCTGAGCAAACATGTCTTGTTTTCTCCCAAATCAAAGCACATCATTGGATGAGCCCCCATTTTTCTAACCCCGCCACCACCAGCCCGCCCCCCTTGTTTAACTAGCAGGGCTGCTCCTCTCACTACATAGTGTCTAGGGCCAAAAGAGAGGGGTGGGGATTTACATAATAAGTACACACATTTCTTTTATAAGCCTTTTATCATAGACAGGCAACCACGTGTGGCAACTTCCTATCATGCACCTGGTGGGACCATTTTCCATGGCCAGCAACCCAGGTCCCTGGGAGAAAACATTTGCTCATGATTGTGTTAGGTTTGCACTTCTGGTCAGGGGCACCCAAGAAAATTCAGACACAATGGAAGCAATAACAATACTGTCCAAACCAGGATGGGATTCTAGAGTGTGGCTTTTATTTACGTAACAGAGTAGGAATAATACAAAGTGAAGTTGGACCCCCACAGGGTTATTCATACTGGTATTGCAGATTCTCTAGAGCACAGAAATTCCTGACATTCCCATTTAGCATAGGGTGAAGACACAAAACAACGAACATTCTGGTTCTGGAAATGGAGATTGGTGCACATGGCTAGTTACTGGTAGATTTCCCCTTGACTAGGCACACACGTCCAGTACTAGGACACTTTCCCATATTTCATGACTCATGAGGAATGAAGGTGGTACACATGACCACAAAAGAGTACATCCAAGCTCAAAATCTTCCAGCACCCGCTATACTGAGGGGAACTGAAAACAGAGAATCCAAAGCCAAAGTCTGGGTAATTATTTCCATCAGGCACTGGCCAAATGCGCTGACTGAAAATTGAACTGGTACCCAAATTGAACCCAGAGAGATAAACTGGCTTCTCCAGATAGGGGATCTCCCAACTTTTTCTTTCAAGTTTATACTTGGCAATTCATCTGGTTAATAACACCTTTACAAAAACTTGTAGATGCTATCTTGAAATGTTTTTAACTCTTAACATACTATGTGACATGCCTCAAAGGTGTCAGAAAGGTAAAAGTTCTGTACTTGGACAGTGTCTCACTAAACTCCAAATGTAGGCAGACACTTTTAAAACAGAAACAGTCTGGATAACAGGGTCCCTTTGTAAGAGAAATTCACCATAGGTATTGCAGGTGCCCCTCCTAGGCTTACAGAAAAGTAGTACTCACAGTTCTGAAGTTGTACAAAGGCAACTTCACCAGACAGACTGGATTGAGGGGATTGCCCCTGGACCCTGAAGATCAGTCCCATCCCTCCTGTGGTGGGGCAAAGGAAAACCCACTTTCCAAGGTCTCTATCACTTCATTCACTGTCTTCTATGTTCTTCTTCTAGGGTGAACAACAAATTACCCAAAACAAAGAGGTAGCTGTCTGTCAGAGCTAGGTGAGGAGCTGCAAAGTAAGCTGAAGACTCATCCTGGAACTCCTACTCAGGACTGACTCCACTCTAGCTGAACATTTTAAAGCTTTCTCCCTAGAGCTGGCAAACAGTGTGGCTTATGACACTGTGAGAGTTCTAATATTACATCATTCTCCAGCTCAGCTGAGACTGAAACTAGAGTATGAGAGTGTGAAACCCATTTAACTGGCATTTCACTAGCTGCCTTTCCCTGCCTGCCACTGGTTCTAACTGGGATTCTAGTAACCCCTGGGAACAAGGGGGTTACACAAGTGTAGTTGTTTCTACATAGGAAAGAAAAGAGGTCTTTTAAGATCAGGATTGGTGAGCATTTTAGGGCAATCAGGGGAGGTGACTTGACCAATATCCTAGCTATGCACATCCACAAAGCCATAAACCATATGGAACATGATTTCATTTTTACTGGCATAGAGAAGCTGAGATAGCTATCATCTTGGCTTTTCTGGTGCAGTCAGCTAAAAGCAACAATTATAGGGGGAAGAGATTAGCTTCTTCTATTTCAGAGCAATTATATTGCAAAAAGCTAAAAAGCCATAACTGGCCATCCCCATGCTAAAATACTGCTAGATAATTAGGAATGCACATAGGCTGCAAAAGTGACAGGGCTGAATAAGCCCTGCCCCATTTGGTACGCAGAAAGAGTTTAAATGCAAGGATCTGCTCTATCCTCTCGTTTTCTGTCTGTTTGCACAACCAACTTTTCCTGTGAGACCTAGGAACAGATCACTCAAACAGTTTTGTGATTCTCCACCTCTTACTAGCACTCTGCCTTCACTTGACGTTTCTGTCTTCCTTCCCCTTGCATATTTTCTGGTATAAAATATATATGTGAATCGTTTTGTGGAAATGCAACTGATACTGAGATCCCTTTGTTTAAAAATGTATACAATTATACTGTTGAAATGATTGCAAAGCTATTTGGAACTCAATGGGTTAACCTGAGAATGCTGAATGCAAAATCTCTACAGAGCTGGCTACAAGAGGTCAGTTCTGGTTCATTATGTTCTGTTTGCTGCACCTGCAAGAGCATTGGAAACTTACAAGGACATTGTGTGAGTAGCATGCTGTTTTCTTAACGAGTTTCCCAGACACAAACTTAAAAAAGAGCAGCAATGCATGTGCAAGGGAGAGACATAGATTGAGATTTGAAATTGAGAAGAAAAAACTCAGAATGGCTCTGTTGTCTATGTTTATACTGCCATTGTAAATAGTTATACTGAAGGTAACTTTAACTGAACAATTTTTATTTTGTTTAGTTTGCTGTTAATAATAAAACTAACATACTAAGATGCCAGCAGAGTAGGCCCAAAGGTCTATCTAGTCTGCTTGAAGATGAGCACCTGGTAAATACATCCTTCACTGCCCTACCCTCCCTCACCCTCGTCCCCATCAGGTGTGCATCTCCAGGTCCAGCATTGCTCAGTTTAATCTTCATCCTATACCTATACCTATCCCTACCCCTTTTGAAGCCCACCACCATTTTCAATTCCACCAATTCCCTTAGCAATGCATTCCATGGCTACACCACCCTCTCAGTGAAGTAACATCTCCTAGTCGCAGCCCTGAGCCTACCTCCTACCAGCCTCAGGTGATGTCTCCTGGTGGCCACTGCCTCCTGCAGCTGGAAAATTCTATCAGGGCATACCCTATTTACCCCCTTATGATATTTAAAGACTCCAGTCATATCACCTCTGTCCCTCCTCTCCTCCAGGGAGTACAAGATAAGCTCCTTGAGTCTCTCCTCATAGGTCTTTTCCCCCAGCCACTGTATCATCCTGGTCACCCTCCTCTGGATCTTTTCAAGGAATACAATGTCCTTGATAAAGTGCAGTCACCAAAGCTGCACACAGTACTCAAGATGTGGTCTAACAAGGCAGTTATACAGAGGGAGAATCACCTCCCACTTCCTGGAAGTTATCCCTCTTGCAATGCACCCAATAATTTTATTTGCTTTGGCTGCCACCCTCCTGCACTGTTCCGAGTTATTCATTTTGGCATCCACCACCACCCCCAGGTCCTTCTCCCCATCCATAACCTGCAGTTTCTCCCCTCCCAGAAAGCATTCTTGAGATGAGTTTCCAAGCCCCAATTGAAGAACTCTACACTTCTTATCATTAAACTTCAGTCCCCAGTTGCAAGACCACTCCTCAAGGGTCTCCAGGTCCTTTTAAAGGGCATTTTTTCTCTCCACCCCATCAACCACTGTCTCCAGCTTGGAGTCATTGGCAAAGAGGCTCATCTCACATCTGATACCTCTTCTGATGTCAGAGATGTAAGCATTAAACAGGAGTGGGCTCAACACCGACCCTTGTGGAAACCCACTGATGACCCTCCTAGGAGAGGAGACCACTCCCCCAACCATCACCCTCAGCCACTGCCCAGTTAGCCAGTTTCCTATTTACTTAACCATCTTCTTCCATACCTCCATTCCTTCCAACTTATCCCTCAGCCCAGGTTGTGGCACTGAGTCAAATGTCTTGCTGAAGTCTAGAAAGAGGACATCCATGACCTACCCTGGCCCAATGCCCTAGTCACCCAATAATAGAACTCCACAAGGTTAGTCTGACATGATCTGCTGTGAACAAAGCCATGCTGATGTTCATCCAAATGACCCCCTGACCCCTGGAACTCATCCAGCCTCTCCTTCAATATGGCTTCCATAATTTTTCCAACCATGGACGTCAGGCTGACAGGCCTGTAATTGCCCGACTCATCCTGTGGCCCACCTTTGTCGATGGGCGTGTTGTGAGCTGTCCTCCAGTCCTGAGGCACACACCCTGTCCATAGGGAGGAGCTAAAGAGGTCTGCCCGGGGGAGCCGCCAGTACATCCGCCATTTTATTTTTCACCCTGGAATGCAGGCCATCCGGTCTCTGTGCCTTATGTTTTTTTTAGGGACCTAAGGGCATTCCATAATCTATCAGCAGGATTTTCCCCATCTGTTACCTCCCCCCTTCTTCAAAACTGGCACCCCTCCCCCATGAGGTGCCCCCTCTTCCTCGACTCTAACCCACCTCCCCCCATAAGATGCTGTCCCACCATCATCTCTACTGTAGACTGAGGCAAAGTAATCATTTAGTACCCCAGCCTGCTCCCTGGCCTCCTCAGATCACCCCTCACTGTCCTCAATCTGCTAATCTGACCCTTCATTTCCCTCCTTTCCCTGATATACCTAAAGAACCTTTTATCACCTCCACTGATCCCCTGAGCCAACTTCTGCTCTGCCTGAGACTTAACCAATCTCAACTCCCTGGTCACCATTTTGGATATGTTATCATACTCCTCCTTGTCCCTAACCTCTCACATTCACTTGTATCATCTGCAAGCCTCCCTCTTCTCCCCTAAACACTTTCTGTACCTCCCTAGACCACCAGCATGGTTTCCTGGCACCACCAGCCTTGCATCTGACCTTAGTGCAGGTCCTAGTAGCTTCCAGAAGCCCTCTTTTAATAAATTCCCATCTGCTGTCTGTACATGCCCAGACTGATCCCCTGTAAATGCTCCCTGAGGATCCCCTCCATACCCTTGAATTCTGTGCCTCTGAAGTTGATTACTACTGTTTTAGTATGATTTTCCTCTCCCCCCAGGTTCAGGGAATAAACAGATTGAGGCATGACCACTCCCTGCGAGATGGCCCCTGATCTCGAGGTTCCTAACCAGGTTGCAGTCTGATAGGACCACATCCAGGATACGACCACACTTTGTTGGATCCGCCACCAGTTGGGACAGGAATGCATCCTGGAAGATGTCCAGCAGGCACTGCTCCTTGGTTGATGTTGATGACATAGTTCCACAATCTGTCCCCGGTAAGTTAAGGTCCCTCCGCACCACCGTTCTTCCTTCCTCCTGACCACAATGCTCCCTCAGATTCTGCACCAAGCCTTCCTTCAGATCATCTGCCTACAAGGATGACCTATATACCACCAACAACTTCACTGTCTTACCCCCAGGTGCTTGCAAAGTAACCCACACTGCCTCACCTTGCCCCTCGGCTCCCTCCACCCTGCATGCATTAATGGCATTTTTAATGATGAATGCTACCCCCCTCTCCTACCCACAGTTCTATCCTTACATTACACTGAGTACCCACCAGGTTGAGGTCACAGTCATGCCTCGGCGTGGCCCACATTTCTGTAACTGCTGCTATGTCCACCTCCCCATCAGTTAGCAAAGCCTGAATCTCAGGCATTATTGCACATGCTACTGGCATTCATCAGGACTACTCTCCATCCCTTCCCCCTGCCCTCACCTGCCCCCTCAGCCCCTGACTCCCCAGCTGCTTGCCTGCCCCTGTTCCCTATAACACAGTTGGACACCCCCGCTGGTCACCCCCTGTCTACGTCTGGGGCGGAGGGCGCGCCTTGGCCTCCAGCCCCAATCCCCCCCTCACAAGTTTAAACCCCAATTAGACTCAACGAATTCAGACAATTTCAGCTTTCGGGCCTGTATCCCTCCCAAATTCAAATGGAGCCTGTCCCAAGCATATAGCCCCTTGTCTTCACAAGTTGCACCCCAGTCTCTCACTAATCCATACCCGCTCATCTCACACCACAATATCAGCCATTCATTAACATCTCTGATTTTCTGTGTGTTACCCAAACTGGCTCTAGGCACAAGTAGGAGCTCAGAAATGGAGACTGAGCACACCACAGCATGACACACCCTGATTAGCTCCCAGAACCATGCCTGGATTTCAAGCACACTGTTTCCCTCAATGTCGTTCATGCCCAGGTGTACTAAGATGTCAGGGAACCCCCTGCAGTCCTTCACTAGTGCACAAACTAAGTGCTTTGCCTCATGCACAGTCAGGCCAGATATACTCTTGATCCTGACAGTGCAGCCCTTCCCCTTCCCCCGCTTCCCACCTAATATCCCTTATCATGGAATCCCCCAGCAGGAGCACCCTGACCTCCTCCGAATCCTTTGAACCCTCCCCTGCATCATGTGCCCCCTCCTTCGCTACCACTTCCTTTCATCTTCCCCTCAACTGCCATACTCCTCCTTTTTAGATTCTGCCTCCTGTCCACCATGTCCTCACCTGAGTCACTGCCCTGCCTGGCTCCATCCGGGTCTACTCCCTTGGCTCCACTCTGCTCTTGTGGCCCCTCCACCACCACAGGTGCCACTTATGCTACCCTCACATTGCCCTGTTCCCAGTTCCCCCAGGTACTGGGTCCCTGGTTTCCCCTTTCCCCCCAGGGCATCTTGCTCCCCCACCTTACCACCTCCTCATCTTTCCCTGCCTGCTGCTCCCAGACCGCAGATCCGCAACTAGAGCTAACTCCAGCTCCTTTCCTTAGTCCCAGGGCCATCCCTCCCTACTCCTTCCTCCCTTACCTCATCATTAACCTTTCTTCCACTGCTGACTGCATCACCCATCCTTCCATTGCTGACTGCTTCCCCCTAGTCCTCTAAGAGCACCTCCTTCCTTGAGTCCCCCAATGGTGAGTATCTGTTCAAGACTGGAATCCCTTCAATTTTCTGCACACCAGAGCTCCCCTCCTGTGAGTTGAGTCCCCTTGCCATAGACCTATGAGTTCCTGTTGTCCAGCTGCATGTAGCTCCCAACCATTATTCTCCTCGGCCCTAAAGCCCCCCACAGTCCCCCTAAACCCTTCCCCCTTATCTGCCCCAGGACCAGTCATCCATAGCATGGGTTCTGTTGGTTTCCCTTCCTAATACACCCACATTTGCAACCCCCTTCCCACTGCCTGTAACTCCTTGGGTCTGCCCTCCACCGCTCTGTCCTCTGCACAGTCCCCTGGCCCCCTTCCACTGTGTCTGCCCCCCAGTCAGTCCAATTTAGCATAAGTTCTGTTGGTCCCCCATCCTTCTCTCTTTCTCACTACCTTTACCCCCACATTTGCTGACACTCTCCCAACCCAAAATTCAAGCCCCCCTGTCCTTGTGTCCCTACCTTCCACCCAACTGTGGGATTCACTCCCACCCTAAGATGCATGTCTCCATATCCTTATATTCATACTCTTCACCCAACTGTCCAGGGCACAGCAGACTCTGCACAGCTCAGCCTCCAAGTCCATTAGTCTAGTACAAATAGGATAGTGCCCTATCCTCCACAGAGTACTTGTGGCCATTGCGGCTCCACAGCACTGCAACCCACCAACCTGGTCTTCTGACAACCTATACCCAGCCGACCCCCCATCTGCTCATGACCCAACTCAGCTCAGCCTCCTCTGTCAGGCACCCCATACCACCCCCTACCCTATACCAATTTCCCCCATCTGTACCCAACTGCTTCCAACCATCTTGTCCCTGCTTCCCCTGTAATTTTACCAACCGCACCTCCCCTCTGCACTGCTATGATATGTGAACAACTAAGGCCAGCCAAGGATTGCAATTGTGCTGCTTTCCTGTCTACTCAGATGCCCACTCAGAACCCAAAGTGTCACCCTGTCCCCAACCAGAACACCTACTCAACTATTTCAAGTCCCCTGCCCTGCAAAGGGAAGGCAACACAGTGACCCTAGCCTTGGCATCATCAATCCCCAATCCCTGCACTAATAAAGTGTCCAAACACAGTGCCTGTAACATTAGTAGCAACAAGCCCCCCAACCCTTCAATAAACATACAATGAGGCCACTTAGCCTTTACAGGTTATGCCCAAACCCAGTGGCTGCAGCCCTAGAAGCAACAAGCCCCCAACCCTTCTATAAACAAAAATGAGGACAATTAGCCTTGACAGGTTATACCCAAACCCAGCACCTGCAGCCCTGGAAGCAACAAGCCCCAATCCCTTCAGTATACAAGCATATGGCAGTTAACCATGACAGGCTCAAACACATTTGTATTAAAGCATAACAAGCACAAAACCAGTTCTCATAACCCTGGCATCTGCCGCAGATAGTTAGTTTAGGGTTTGCAATTTTTAGAAGTTAGTAATTGAAGGTTCCCAAAGTTTTGAAAGTCAAAAGCAGTCTGCAGAGAGTAAGTTTAAGTAATGCAATTTTTAAAAGTTATTAATTGAAGTATCCCAGGGTCTGAAAAGTTTTAGGAGAAAAAGCCATTTTCTTTACCAGGAGTGCTGCCTTTCTGTGGATCCTGTAGCTCAATCCTCTCTCATCCCAGTGATTGTCCCTTTTGAGATGATTTTGGTTCAGGTCCCTCAAACCCCCCACAGGCCTCCAGACTGTAAGCTCCTCCTACCTTCAACATTGAATAGCAGTCTGGGCTGGGCAGGGTGGGCAGAACGAAAATCCTTTCCCCCTCCTTCTACACAGCAGACCCGATTGGCTGATAGGTCATCCTCTCCCAAAGCTCACAGCACCTTCAGAGCCACCCAATACGAGCCCCCCCCCAGCCAAATGATTTCCCCTGTGGCTGCTCACCACTCTGCTCAGAGCTACTGACTGCAAGCACCCAGTCCAACTCCCCTGCTTCGGACGCTCACCGATCCACGTGCACAGCTCCTTTTGCGAGATAATAAGATGCTATTTGTGAATTTTAAAACCCCTCCTGGTTTTCCTATGCTTCTTGTCCTGTGCCTCAACAACAGGGTGGATACAGTATGAAGAGAAATTCAGGCAGTGAATGTCTTTGCATAGGGAAGTAAAATAGGAGAGAAGGGATCGGGAATCATGACTTGACATAATCAGTGAGAGAAGGTGGAGTTGGCAGTATGTGGAGGAGGTAAAATTCTACTGAGCATTTAATAAAGAGTTGTGCAGCATGATGCATTGCTGCTGAAAGAGTGGGAATTCCAAATGTGCAGGCCCACATCCAGTGCTGTACTATGTGTACTATGGGGAGGGGTTATGGAGAGGATGTCACTGACCCAATTTAGGGGAGAATGAGAAGAGTGGGCACATAAAATCAGAGGGAGGGAACAATTTTTTATTTTCTTATTTTTTGCTAGTCAGAAAGCTATAAATCTAAAGGTACTGCAACAATTACTGGATGTATACCTAAACAGGAATAATGCTGAAATCATTTTTTATGGTTTCAGGGATGGAATTAATTTGTATTATGAAAGGACAAGGCTGAGCAGGGGAGCAGATAATCTGAAGTCAATAAAACAAAACAAGGGGGAGATTGTTGAGTAAATTGAGAAATAAAGGAAGACGGAGGATAAAAGCACCCCCATACCTGCCCACCTCAATATAAGGGTTCCTCACCTCAGGCTAGTGCCTCAGAAGATGACAAGCTAGTGTAGGTTAATATATCACCTACTGTATGCAGATGGTTGATCAGTAAATGATTTTACTGGTGGAAATAATATGTGATGGCCTATATCACCATAAACCAGGAGATTGCCTTGATTCAAGTTGAAGGGGCTGGGATCCTGCTGACAGAAACAACACAGAGTCAGCTATAAAGGCTGATAGTAGTACATAAGGATGATTGGGATTTTATGGGATTTAAAATCAAAAGGGGTACTATCTTGATAAAGCAATACCCACTTGATGATCTGTGACTTGTGCCACATTTGAGAAATTCAGCAGCTAGCCACAATGGTCTTTTAATTGGGTGTCCAGGTGTTCAGTGGTGGTGCACTACAGCAAGAATGTCCAGTTCATAGGGGACCCCAGGCCTGAGGATTGCTGGTCTCGCTTGCCCCAATTCTTGTGTCTGTGACAGTGGTTTGGCATCCCATGGAGGTCATTATGACCAAGGCAACAAGCAGGTGCTGGATCTTGTGGTCTTAAAATTGGATAACCATGCAATGCAGTCACAGTTACCAGCCACAGAAGATGGAACACTTAAATGCCTGCTGGTGTGGGGCCCTGAGCAGAAGGAGGGTTCCTCCGGCAACAGATCAGCAACTGCTAAGTCATTTAAATTTTACCTATATAGTACAAGTCACATTAAATTGTCCCACCAAGGAGTTGGTTTAACATTGTTTTTTTCAGTTGGCAATGCATTTGCAACTCATGTTGCATTTTTTCTCAACACTTAACCAGCTCAGGAAAAAAAATTTACAAAATGTTATTGAAACTCAGTTTGAAAGCACTGAAGCCCAGTCACAATGCAATGCAAAACTGAGTTGTAACTCTTATGAAACAGTTTGTGCAAGGCTTTGCACTGAATCCAGCAACTCTTATGCAACTCAGTCAGAACTGTTAAAACAATTCATTGGTGGAACAGTGTAATGTGAATTGTACTGTAGTCCCCTAGCACTTGGCCACACCTTTATATGGTGACTGGCTCAAGTCACAGCTGGGACTGCATAGTTTCAATGATGGGAGAACATAACCAAAGGAATATTTGGATCTGTGAGTTTGGGAATGCATGTTATAGAGTTGCAAAGTGACAATCTTAGTGAGTGTAGAGCACTAACCCAGAACTCTTCACTGACACACGATTGACCCTGGCTATGGAAGCCTGTTTCCAGGAACACTGGCTCACCAGACAGCTAGAGGAAGACTGGTCTGCTGTAGGATATTACACTTCTGGAAATCATTCCACCATTCCTACTGTGGAAGTTTTGGTGTTTTGGGGCTGCCCTGAAGGGCAAGGGAGTCAAATTTTGAGGTGACAAAAGGGAAATGTTGGAAATCCTAAACAAATAGTAGGCAAAGCTATGGACAGTTACAGGGATGGTTCCCCAGCTAGTATTTCATTGTACTGGAACATTTCTTTTGAAGCATCACTTATTGATAATTGCAAGAATACAGTTGCTGAACTTTTCTCCTTTGCAGTTGGACTGATTACAGGAGTTAGCAACAGGGACAGAAGCATGCAGTACTGAGGTCTTGGCCATATTGTGCAAGACTGGGTTGACTGAGCATGGTCACATTTTCTGGGTGCATGGGCTGACAGCAGACTGAAACCCTATGAGTCACCATAGCATGTGTTCTAGGCATTTGGGGAGAGGGCTGAGCTATAGGTAAGTAGATGGGTGTCAGAGGCACAGGTGGTGCATTTCATTGTTCAGATGTCATCAGAGAGCATGGCACCAGCTACTATAGCCACATACCTTGCAGCAATGTAAGCTGCACAGAGAATTAGAATGCATAGGAATTTTGGACTGATATATCAGTCCATGGTCCTGCAAGGGTTAAATGATTCAATCTTGTCCCCCCCAACCTTACATCCTCCAGGAAGTACATATTGTGGTCTCTGTGCCTCTCTTCATATGTTCTACCCTGCTGACCCTCAACCATTTTAACAAATACAACAAGGGAATTTGCATACTTGCAAATGCAGGTGGTGTGATAGGATGGCGACCCCAATTTCAAACACAATCTCCAAATGTCACACACAAATACTAGAGAAATAAACTGAGGCAACTGCTTATTTTATGCTTTCAGGCTTTTAATTCCTTTAAAGCAGTTTTAAGTTCACTGTTGTGAGAAGCAAAAAAGCCCCTAGTACCTCACCTCCTCGTAAGGCTTCAAAGGGGGTCTGAACCATTTTAGTTACCCTCTTCTGGACCATTTCCAGAAGACTGATGTCCTTCCTTAGGTATGGACACCAGTACTGCACACTACTCCAGGTGCTGATGCACCAGGGACCTGTGTAGTGACAGAATGACCTCCACCTTTCTACTTGTTATTCCTCTGTGTATACATCCCTACATTCTTTTTGCTTTGGCTGCTGCCTTCTTACAGGCACAGAGTGCTTCAGGTCACTTGTGATGATCACTCCTAAATATTTCTCCTGTTCTGACTTGGTAACCTACAGAACATCTCAGACAATATTCAGTCTTTGGGTGCTTTGTCCCCATATGCATGACTGGACTTCTAGGCATTAAACCTCAGTTTTCAAATATGTGACCACATCTCAAGCCTTTCTAGATCTTCCCTGAGATCTCGTATTCCCTCCTCTGTGTCCACCCTCCCACAGAGTTAGATGTCATCTGCAAACAGGCAGATCTTACCCTTTATTCTGTCTGTTATATCTCTAATAAATATATTAAACAGCACTGGACAAAGAACCCAACCCTGTGGTAACCCACTACTGACTACTCTAGCCCATTATAGTTCACCTCCGACCACTATCCTCGGACTCCTGTCCTGCAACCAGATTTTTTATCCAGGTCCTTAGCTTTATCCCTACCTCCAGAATCTCTAGCTCCTTGATTAATCTCCTCAGGGGAACTGAGTCAAAGACCTTACTGAAATCCAGATACAGTATGTCCACCATTTTGCCCTTGTCCACTGTCTTGGTCACCGAATCAAAGAGATCAATCAGGTTTGATTTTCAGGATCTCATTGTTACAAACCCATGCTTCAGCTTGTCATGGAGCCCATTATCAAGGAAGAAGCACACCAGTCTTTCCTTCAGTTGGTCTCCAAAAGCTTTCGTACTATTGAGGTCAGACTGACCAGTCTGTAGTTGTCATGGTCATCTCTCGGCCCACTTCTGTGGAGCTGCAGTATGAGCGCTGTTCTCCAGTCTAAGGATACCTCCCTTGACACCAGTGAACTGTTATACAGGACCATCACAAAATGCACCAGCACATATGCCAGTTCCCTCAGTGCTTTCAGATGTATTCCACCTGGGCCTGGGGACTTGTCTACTTTCAGGACCCCAAACCCTTCCTTAGCCTCTCCTTACCAATTTTCCCATCAGTGACTCTTCCCACTGAATTTCCCACCTCTTTTTCCCTTAAGGAATTAGACCACCCTTCTCCCTGGTAAAGACTGAGAAAAATACATATTTAGCATAGTACTTCTGCCTTTTCTTCACCACCTTCCTCTCACCCCCCCCCCTTTTTTTAGCTTAACAATCCAATCTTTCATATCCATTTTCTTCTTGATATATTAGAAGAAAGCCTTCTCCCCATTTTCTCCTCTACTGCCAGTTGCAGCTCCTTTCTGGCCTCAGCCAACCAGACTGTTCTGCCCATCTCCCTAGCCTTAACATTATACTCCACCGAGTCTTCCTCCTTCTCTGTCCTTTTGAATTTCTTGAAGATCAATTTTTGTCCCTCACTGCTCGAGCAACCTGTCTGTTAAACCAGCTTCTCTTTTTGTCCTTGGAGTTTTTACTTTCAGTTTTGCCCATTCGTTAGTGACTGCCACCAGCCCCCATGATTATAACCCATTTCTTGTCCACCCCAACTCTTCTTTGATACTACCAAGAAGCCCATTTAAAATCTCTTCCATCCTCTTGTAGTCTGCTTTCATAAAATTTAATACTCCGGATTTGGTTTTATTTCTCTCTCTCTACTCATGTCCAGATGCATTAGCACTGTGTGGTAGTCGCTCCTACCCAGGGGTTCCTCCACTTTCACCTCCTGAACATGTGTTCCATTTGTCAGCACAAGGTCAAGGATGACTCTCTCCATGGTGGGCTCCATAACACATTGTGTCAAGAACCCACTCTGAAATTCATCCAACTGTGACCTACTACAGAAAGTAACTGGGATTGTCAAGTCCACACTAGAAAGATTGAAGGTCCTCATAAGTACCACCCCCCCCATGCCTGCCATTTCCATTAATTTTGAACCCAGCTCCTTGTCCATGTCTTCCTGGTTTGGTGGTCTATACACTATCCCAAGCAAAAGTTTTCTCCCTTTTGTGGAATGTGTCAGCATCCACAACAGCTCAGTCTGTTTCCTTCTCCCTTGTACAGATTATTCCCTCCCTTACATGCAGTGCAACTCCACTACCTATCCCCACTCCCCATACCTGTATATAGATTGTACCCAGGGAGAGATACAGTAAATCCCAGTCATTATTCAGCATGACCCAGGTCTCTGTGATGGCTGCTATGTCTACCTCACCCTCAACCATCAGCACTTGTAACTCAACCATTTTGTTACCCAGGCTCTGTGTATTCCTGGATACCACTTTCCACCACAAAGACTCCACTGTTTTTTTCTATCTTTCCCCCTGGTCCACCTCCAACATCTCCATCCTCCTTCCTACGCCCCCTCCTCATCCTCCCTTCCCACTCAGAAATCTCACTCCTCACCTACAATGTTAGTGCTCCTCCAGCTCCATAGACCGATCCCTCTTACACCTTCCCTGACTTGGAGGGGCTGTTGCTCCCTACCTCTAGTGCAGAAGGGTGTTGCAACTCTTGCTGCCTCCCTGCTAAGTTTAAATCAAGGGTGCTATCCACATAATCTCCCATCTTTTCTTTTCTTTAACAGCCAGGTGTCCTCCCTACTGAGATGTACCCTATCCAGTGTGTATAGAACCTTATATTCCCAGGTTCCCTCTCAAGCTCTTATACAGCTGTAACTCTCTTCACTGTGCCATTCCTTCAGTCATATGTTGAGGTCGGCAATTTTCCTTTTCTTAGCAGTAATAGCCCTGGGTACCAGCAGCACTTCAGAGAAGGCTACATATCTAGCCACCCCTTTACATATTTTCCCAGACTCCTTAAATATTTCTTTTATAACACCCTCCTCATATCCAACAAGATTGTTCATCCCTGGGTAGACAATTATGTGAAGTTTCCCCCCTGTTGCTATGATACACTTTTCGTTAACTGTGAATAATACACAATTTACATAAATTATCTTATCCCAGAATTTTTCTCTAGTACCCCTAAAGATTTGACAGGTTGTGACATGCTGTCCCAATGTTCTGCACTGTGGAAATACTATGTTGTGGCACACTTCATGTTATTTGTGTGTAAATCACAATTTACAATAATTCTTTTCTCCCAGGAGTTTTCTCAAGTTCCTCCAAACCTTTGACAGGCTACAACATGCTACCCCAACCTACTGCACTGTGTGTAACTTCTCCCAACACAGTTTCTGTGATACAGTCTGTGGTAATTGTGTGTAAATTACAATTTAAGTCAATTCTCTTCTCCCAGAATATTTCTTCAGTGCTCAAACATTTGAGGGGCTGCTACAAGCTGCCACGTGGTAGTATACATTGCATAACTGCCCTCAAACACTCTTGTTGTAATGCAGATTGTGTTAATTGTGTGTTAATCACAATTCTCATTAATTATGTGAATCTCAGATTTTTTTTATGTACTGTCCACAATTTGACAGATTGCTACATGTTGCCACACAGTAGTGCACAGTGTGTAACTGCCGAGAACACTGTAATTGTAACATACTTTGTGTTAATTGTGCATTAATCACAATTCACATTAATTATGTGAATCCCAGAATTTTTCTCAGGTGCTGCCCAAAACTTGACAGGTTGCTACATGTTGCCACACAAGGTTGCTACATGTTGCCACATGGTAGTTTTCAGTGTGTAACTGCCCCAAAGCATGATATACAGTACATAAATTCTGTATTTTAACATTTTGTGGCATGACTGACAGGAATGTTTTCCTGGATGGTGCTCTGGCTCCAGGGAGTCACAATGCCTGGCACTGCAGCATATTACAGGTGCCCATATTGGTGTTGACAAAATGATTGGTGCACCGATAGGGGTGAACCGCTGAGGTCTACCTGGCAACGGCATTTACACTGGCTTAAGAATCCATTTTTCTCATTCTGGATGCATAAGGTGGATTCAGTGGTGATCTTTGTTTTTGGTTGATGTGGAGAATATAAGCAGGCCAGATGAGAAGGATGTGGTGACGTCTTTGATTGCTGGTGGATGCATGGTCTGCATGATTGTAAAAAACAATATTTACACTGGCTTAAGAATCCTTGTTTTTCAGTCTTGAATGAGTGCATGTGTGGAGACAATGATGGGCCATGATTTTGGTGAATGTAGATCACACAAGCAGGTGGGAGAAGGAGAACAAGGTGGTGTCTTGACTGCTGGTGGATGCATGGCTGCTAATGGAATTTATGCTGAAGAGACAGTCCGTGTTTTTCAGTCTGAATGCATGCAATTAAGTTGGCAGTGGCCAATGTTATTGGAGGCAAACTTGGCATCTCAAGGTACAGTCTTGAACTATTTTCTACTTGTTCTGTGGGAATGACATAGAAGAGGGTGGATAGAAGTAATCAGATGGATCAGCAGCACAATTTGGGATAAAATATAATCACAGGAAAGCAAAACTGAATCATAAAGAAAGGATTCCACTGATAAGGAGGAAAGGATCGACCTAACACTTTTGCGTTTATGCTTCAAGCATCCTCATCAAGGAAACAGCCCTCACAGTCTTCTATACTGGAGTTGTTCCCACATGGGAATTTGTTTCTCCATTACTGCTTTATCTACCTCAGGGGAAGGCAGTTTGCCAAAACTGATACAACCAGGTGTGCTGATTTTCCTTCATCATCATGACTGCCATCATGCGGTATAAAGGCAGATGTGATTGTGTTGCATGGAATGTGCACTGCATTCATTTTAATAAATATTAGTATTCCTTCATTTCTAGGGGACAGATTTGTATGCTTTTCCCATACAGTGGCCCCTGCTGATCGGAACATCTTCTCCATACTGACACTGGATGGTGGACACCTCAAATATTTCACTGCTATGGAGATCAGTGATGGTCAATAAGTGACCTTGCTACTCCAGTACAGCAATGGCTCTTCAATATGTTAAAGTGCCAGGTACCCAACAAATATTTATCCATAATGCATTGCTCTGCAAGCAATCCAGCTGAATCATTGGCCTCCTCCTCCTTTTCATCCAAGTCTAACATTTCCACCCTGCATAAAACATCCCAAAGTGGATTTATTGTAATTTTTTCTATTACCCAGCCTGTCATTTTCAGATCATTTACTGTACCTGAGGTGGAAGCAGTGCACAGTCTCTGATCATTTTCATGATATGCCTTATATAACTGAGACTGTAACATATATGATGACCAATTTAGCCATTTTACTAGCTGATAGGTTAGATTTTGGCCCTGATCATGCCAACTTTCAAATATCAATGACAGTCCCTGTTTATATCGTGGTTCCAGCTGGTAGCAATACCAAAATCTGCAGACTGCAAAATGCAGGATATATGGCTTTTGCAGTCCAACACATGGAGCATGTGTTCCCTTAAGGCACAGCTTTTCCTATCACCACCTGCCTCTATCACCCTCTGTACATTCAATAGCATCTACCTCAGTACTCTTAGAAATGAGGTGGCCTGACTGATACAGGCAATGTTCCCACTCTCTACCAGTGTTGCATGTTCAAATGGCCTTAAAATAATGATTAGGCCATCCATTAGTCACCAGCAATCTGTCGTCAAAGAATTGAATACTCCGGCACTGTCACTTGTTACACGAGGTCCCTGCTCCCTAATTGATACCCTCAGAGGTACACTGTAGACAGCTAATGCTTAGGTATAGGTTATACTAATACTTAGGGCTAAGGGCATTTACCGTATAAGAGTAGATGTCAGGATATGAATGCATATTGTTGTAACCCACTTTGCTTGCTAATGCACACATATTATACCATGTATTTTCTGTCTATTTCTTACTTTTCAGATGCCAAGACACCTGTCCTTGAAGTAAGTATAATATGTAAGGCAACATTGCCATCCTTTGGTGATGTGCACCATTATACCTTGTTATGTAAGACTCTGTATAAGAACTTCTTTGTTCTAAAATTGATGACTTTACAGAATTATATAATGTTATCTTGGACTGTGGAGCCACCTCTAATTTAGCCAATAGGGCTCATCTCTGTAACTAGAAATGTTTCTATCTTTTAGTAACCATAGTAATTATCACAGATATATAATGCTATGCACAGGCTCTACACCTCGGAGACCCAAGAGATCCCAAGAGACTATAGAGAAACCTCGAGGTGTAGGGAACGCTTAGCACTGGCTCCCGGTTTGTATTGGTAAGAACTGCTTAGGGCAACTGTGATTTATCCCTTTTGTAGTAATAAACTTGTTTATTACTCAAATGCAACTTGTTTGTGATTATTTGCACTCCCAATATCGTCAAGAATCTGAAAGCGAGGTTTGGACCTCTTACAAAATGGCGACCGTGTGCAGGCGATATTTGGTGTTTGTAAGTTTTCACTTGTTGCTGAAACTTCTCCATTCCCCACGGGGACTGTAGGTGTACACTCCCGTATCACCTGTCCCATTTTTCCTACCAGTTTGTAGTCACTTGCGAAGTCTGGCTGACTTTTTGGGTGTGGTCGATGCTGTCTCAACCCACTCCATAGCAGCTTTGAAGTGCAAGCCTGCAACTTGTACAGTAGCCCGGCTGTGTTTAAAGTACTTGTGTTGTGGATCAATACGCAACACGCAGTCTTTTTCACAGTTTGAATTTTCGTTCCCTCCCACACAATGGCCACAGTATCAGATATCTGCACAGAACTGACACTCGATGTCTCTAACTTCCTTACCTCCCATGGAGGATGGGCTGACTTTGCATGGGACACAAGTCAATCAGACAACCCTGTACTGGGGATTTCAACCCAGTACGCAGAGACGCGACAGTCAACCAATAAGCGTTGCTAAACGGTTGATGGCTCCACACTCTCACGCTTTTGGAAGCTCCAAAGTGAGGTTTCGCACCCTTGATCTGCAGATCGCATCTCTTATGCAAGAGATGGGTTTACAGGAAACTGAGTGTGTTAGAATACAGCAGAACTTGGAGTCGGAGCTCCAATCTCTGCGAAATGAAAAGGATTCACTATTGCATCATTCAGCACAGGCTGGTGAACAAGAAATGTGTACTCTGAAACAGGAGTGTGAAAGTTTGAGACAGGATAAGAGTCAGGTTGCGCAAATGAATGATTTGTTGAATGCTGCGAATGCACAGTTGAGTGATGAAATGGGTGAGCTACAGGACGAGATCAACCAGGTACGTAATGATTTAGAAATAGCCTATAGGGACAATTGCAAATTGAGCACCGCGTACCGTGTTTTGCAGAAGCAGAAGCAGGATCAGGTTGATATGGATGTTGCAAGTGTGAATCATGATGAATGTAGAGCTAAGATGGATAAACTGCACCATCAGCGAGAGGTTTTGGCTGGCCACGTTAAGGCAATGGGAGGCATAGCCCCTGCCTTTCACTCATTGTCAGAAGGGGAGTTATCTGATGATAACGTCTCACAGTACAATGTCCAGTCACGCCCCTACTATGGCCCAGAATCCCCACCCAGCCATCCACAGTATGGCAGGTCCCCACCCACTACTCCTCAGGTCACACGTCGACGACGTCATGACGCTCATCATGGGAAACGCAATCATGGTGGCGCCCATGATGGGGGGGTGCAGGCCCAAGCCTGGTCCCGACAGTGCCTCCGGTAGCCGTTATTAGTGTGGAAGACAGGCAAGAGATTGAAACCATGATTGATAGAGCACTAGGTAATGTTCCTCTTCCTGAAAGGAGCATGAAAGCCATTAAAAGTCAGATTCGACAAAGTTTCCAAGAAGCTGGAACTCAGGAAGGTGTTGTCCGCACTGCAGCTGAAGTTGCAGCTCGCTCGGCATTGGACGGTGCACGAGATGAGTTACCTTTGCCTGATCAACCACCGACTAATCCCCTACAAATGGCCTTCTCTGTTCAGCAAATTGCTGTCAGTATCGGTTGGATGAGCCGGTCCGACAATCTTAGCTGCCACTTGGAAAAGGTGCTCTCCAAATGCGAGATGCTCAGCCTCCCCACAGAATATCAGGTCCAAATACCACGCCAGACCATCAATCCTGGTTTATGGGCCAAACTCCCTGAAGCAGTTCACCAGGATGGGAACGCTACCTTTGATGAGGTTGCAGCTGAGCTCATCTCCGCTAGGCCCAGGTGTAGTAGGAGTGATGCTGGCATACCCGTAAAGCAGAATGCAAAGAAAGCCCAGCGACTCACCACCAGAGACTCTGGATGGCCTAACGAGCAGGAAAACACCTGGCACAAGAAGCTGCGGATGTAGATCTTATTGAATATAAGACCCTGCTGCTTAGGAACATGATCCCAGCAGTCAGTAAGAGAAAAGGTAGAGCCAACCACTTACCCAAATACGGATAGGTTTGCCGATATTCTTCGGAAAACCGAGAGGGTGTATCAACTGTACATCCGTGATTTGGGTTCCGGTTCCAAGAAAGTTGCTGTCATGGAACCCGCCTCCGGGACCGCGACACACTATACCGTGGAATGGCAGGCCCAGCAACAGCAACCCAAACATCCATCGGCCCCTCCAGCCAGTAACCAACAAAACCCCCAACAAGGCCAACAACAACAGTGGGGTGGGAACTGGAATTGGCCCAAGAACAGGAGGCATAAGGGCAGAGGGAAACCATTACAGAGAACGGGTCCTCATATAAGAGATAGCTGAAGAAACCAAAATTCCGAGAACCCTGGGGCATGCCCAGCAGATGCTGTCCTCAGACAGACCCTTGTGGCAGTACAACCGGTGACCCATGCCACTACTGGCCATGGAGACACCAGAAGTACGAGCCCTCAGGCCCATACAAGCCTGAACCCAGAAGCTCCTCCCTATATAGCATCAGTACAGCACTGTGAAGTCATCCATGCAAGTCAGACCCAACCTCTGCATGCCTCCAGCAGTACGGATTGACAATTACAGGCCCCAGTCCGTATTGTAAACAAGCTGGTCTTGGATACAAATGGAAAGCCCTTCACCGAGGCCGAGGTCAGGGGCTGCCAACTGATTGTCTTACTAGATACAGGTGCAGCTGTATCTGTGTTACATGACGAACACCCGGACACATCCCCTTGGTCTAGCAGACGCAAGACCAATATGTCAGGAGTTGATGGTACTAGGCTGCCTGCATACCGTTCTCTACCCTTACCGGTAGAGCTAGGCCATTTGAAGGCCTCACATGCTTTCCAACTAATGGTACTGCATGATCATCCTAGTATCATAGGCATTGATTTCCTTGCACCACACGGCTGTGTGGTGGATCTAGCTAACATGCTGCTGATACAGATCCAGAGTCAATACCACACCATCTTGATTCCTGATTCACATGCTGTGGCAACAATATCTATCAATAACAAAGAGTATGACGTCATAGACTTGTTCAAGAATCACAAACTTTTTCCGAAACTTTTATCTATTCTGCAATGACATTTGGAAGTGTTTGCAGTTAACAAGCATGACTGTGGCAGAATGCATACTGTTATTGAGGTGCCAGGCCCAGCACATGAAAGGCAAAGGCAATACCCCTTCCCAACTGAAGCCTTACCCTCTCTTCGAAAAACAATCAAGTCACTCCTTAAACAAGGAGTAATCAGAACTTGTGTTTCTACTGCCATCTCTCCCGTTTGGACCATGAAGAAACCCACAGGCACCTGGAGACTTACTATTGACTACAGGAAACTGAATCAGGTAACTCCCAGTTGTTCCCCAACTGTGGCATCGGCACCAGATGTGCTTCGACTTCTAACACCTGATCAGAAATGATTCAGTGCCCTGGATATTTCCAATGGTTTTTGGTCATTGCCATTGGCCCTCAAGAGTCAATATAAGTTTGCCTTCACCTTTGAAGGATGACAATACACGTGGACTTGCTTGCCACAAGGATTCCATAACAGTCCATCCCTCTTCCATCTCCACATGATGGATGCCCTACAGAGTTTCTCAGCCCCCCAATGTCTCTTATAGTACGTAGATGACCTGTTGTTGGCCACAGTCATGCAGGAACAACATATGGATCTCTTGAATGAACTACTGACTCTCATTCAGAAAGCAGGCCTGAAATGTAACCCAGCAAAAGCACAATTGTGTCAGAAAGAAGTACTCTTTCTGGGTCTGAAAATAACTGACCAAGGCCGAAGCCCTACCTGGAAAAAGATACAGGGATTGCAAGACTTGCCATTACCCACCAGTGTGGCAACTCTTTGAAGGTTTCTAGGTATGGTAAATTACTCGAGAGATTTTATTTGGGGTTTTGCTCAGAAAGCCGCTCCTCTGTATGATCTACTCAAAAAGGATGTTCCATGGAATTGGGGTCCTGCACACACCCAGGCTGTGACATCACTGAAACAGGCTCTGGCCTCTGCCCCAGCACTGGTCAACCCCAATCCAGCACTACCATTCCATCTGGAGTGTGCCACCTCCGACATTGCTATGTCAGCAGTGCTGGCCCAGAAGGTGCATGGCACCTTGAGACCCATTGCATATGCATCACAGCTTTGTCCCCAGTGGAACAGAAGTATGGCTCTGTGAAAGGAACCTTCTGGCCACCTACTGGGCTGTCACACTTCCTCAGATCATTGTCAGTACCTACCACTGATCTCAACACCAACCACATGCCAACTACCTTTCTACCTCAGATAGAGTGAAGAATGGGTCAGTCTCTAACACTAGGCTGACACATTGGTCACTTCTCCCCAGGATAGAGATATCCAGGTCCACCAGACCAAAGTTCCGTCTCTACTAGCTCATGGTCTCCTTTTACAGGGAGAGCCCCATGACTGTACACTGCAGTCACCTGACCTCCCAGATCCTTGTCCTTTCCTCCCTGACACTCCACAGGTACTCAAGAGTACCTCTCTGTGCCGTATTTTCACTGATGGTTCAGCATAATACTATCAGGGAGAACAGATTGCAGGGATAGGTATCTTGGTAGTCTATCCTTATGGGAACACTGTCAAGATATCTAAACGCTGTAGTGTATCTTCATCGCAATATGCAGAGATGGCAGCGGTGGCCTGTGCCCTTGAGTTCATCCAACATGCAACTCAGGATACCATCATTTTTACAGACTCTAATTGGGTTTTTTGGTCCCTCACAGAATTTCTTCCCTTTTGGCAGAAGAACTCCTTCCTCTCTTCTGATGGTAGCCCAGTGAAGTACAAAGAATTGGTGATCTACATACATGCATTGGCACAGAAATACACACACACACTTTATGTGCACAAGGTTAAAGCCCACTCTCTTCATGACCCATATCATGCTTTCAATGACACCGCAGACACCCTTGCTAAGGAAGGAGCCCGAGGGGGGGACATCTGGATGATGGACCATCCAGAAGCCAATGCAGCTGTACATGTTGCAGCTCTCAAGAAGAAATCTGAGTCTTTTTCTCTCCTGGACCTCTCAACAGCCCAACACCTGGACACTGAACTGAGAGAGGTGCTCAGATTCCTTGACAAAGGTACTGAAGAAAGACTCCCTACACATAATCCATACTGAAGGCATGAAGGTAAGTTACACTTATCCCCTGTCGACAAGCTTATTTGGTTCCAACCAGATGACACTACCACCAAGTTGTGGGTAGTCCCCAGACACTTGAGATCTGAATTTTTGCACCAAGTACACGATACTCCTACTGGTGGACACCAAGGAGGAGAAAACACCCTCCAACACCTCAAGACCACCGCCTGGTGGCCTGGTATTACCAAAGATGTTAAACAATACATCGATAATTGCCTTGTTTGTGCACAAAACAATCCCATACCTACAAAATGAAATGCCAAACTTTTACCACAAAGACACTCTGGCCATTGGCATGCCATCCAAATTGATTTTATAGGCCCCCTGACCAATACCAGTAGAAACAACAAGTATGGTCTTGTGGTAACTGACCTATTCTCTAAGTGGGTTGAGGCTTTCCCCACTAAGACATGCACCTCAAAGACAACTGCCAAAATCCTGGTAGAACAGATTTTCTCCAGGTGGGACCTGCCCCTCAAGGTAGACTCCGACAAAGGAACCAGTTTTACAGGTGAGTTGATGAAAGAGTCCCTTGAACTCCTTGGGGTTTTGCAAAAGTTCCACATACCTTATCATCCTCAATCCTCAGGTCAAGTAGAAAGAGCCAACATACGGATTAAGCAAATGCTTTCCAAATTCATTGAGGGCAATCCCAAAATCTGGGATTCCCTGTTGTCTTTACTCCATATGGCAATCAGGGGCACACCCTCAGCCATTACCCAGCTGACACCCTTTGAGGTGATGACTGGAAGACAGATGAGATTACCTAACACTTGCTGTTTGACCTGCACACCCCCACCGCAAACTGTGTGTCTGTGGATCAGTATGTGGAAAAACTCAGAAAAGACCTCATACACACACACTTGTATTCTGAAAACTGCATGGGCAAAGCCCAGCAACAATCCAAAATACAATTTGACAAATGCACACAAGAAGTGGATTGGCAGGTTGGAGACCAGGTAATGGTACTTCGATTTGCACATCCCACCCACTCCTTCTCCAACAAGTGGGAAGGCCCTTACCCCATTGTCAACAAGCTCAGTCCAGCAGTCTATCAGGTTAGACTCCTCCACAACAACAAATTGACTGACAAATGGTTGCATGCAAACCAGTTGAAACTGTACAAAGGAACTTAATTTACTTTTCCCAACCCCATTGGGCGGAATTGTACTAATATACTAATCTTTGATCTTCCTTTTCAGATACACTGACAACATGGCTATCTTGTTCCTATACCTCCTCCTTGCAGAAGAGATCCCTTGTGCCCAAGGCACGGTACCGGACCTCCTTCGACAATTGGACCCTCTAGCACCTCCTACAGAGGGAGTTTCCATCAAAATACCAGATACTATGATCACTGTCCAGTAAGGTTCTGATGATTACCTCACTGCCTCGGCCGTTGCTCCTGACAAATCTACCCTTCAAATTGAGTGGCAAACCACATCACAAGGACAAATTCTCCCTGTGGCCAAACTCTCCAAGGGAACTTTTCAGGGTTGGCCCAATGCTAAATTATCCCCAAATGGTTCACTGTCCTTGTTACAAACTGCATTAAGACATTCTGGTTTGTACAACATCACTACTTTATTAGATCCTTCTTACTGTAATTCTTTCTCCAAAGATTCTGCCTGCAGATTCTGTGCTGTACACCACATGGCCTCTGCTGCCATGTATCTCTCTGTTTTACCGCCCACTGAAAAACAACTTTTGGAATGTCCAAAACATAACCCTGGTCCCCGTAGTGGTCTCACAGCCACTGCCCTCCCTGGTTCTTTAATTAATAATTTACAATTTATGCATATACCCGTTTTGTTTAACCTTACTTACTGGAACATGAAAGAATTTGGTATGTGTCACAATACTAATACATCTGCATTTTATGGTACGCTATTGCTTGATAGTTTAGCTGCGTTTCAGATTCATACTAAGGATCCCTTTACTGGGGTTTATTCAACTGAACATAGAGGTAATTTTAAGAGGAAAACCCCTCCTGGTACTTTCAATCATAAACGTAATAAACCTGAAGTTGACAGTTCTGATGTTACAGGTGCTACAGGTACTGTCACAGGTCTTTTTGGTACTGCTATGTCTGTCTGGAATAAAGCAGACATTGCTGCTATCAAAAGTCATTCTGCGAAGTTCTCCACTGGTTTGGTTAATAATGTTTTACCTCCATTATTGCATGGTGTGGATGGTCTTAGTCAGGAAGAAAGATACACTGTATACAACATGCATGATATTGTTAAAGCGTTCACTGATTCAAAAGATAAGATTAATGCACTCATACAACAGAACAATAGAGAAGCTGAAAAACAATATATTGGTAGGGAAATACTTTGTTCTGCTTATGGCTCATACATCCTCACTATCATCAACAACCTCTTCCGTGATTTAGAAACTGGAAGAATCCCTGACATCATACATGATAGACGCATTTCCAAATGGTATTGTCTCAAATGTAAACTATCTACTTGTGTTTCCATGTGTATGCAACAAACTTTGTCTATTCCTCTTTCCACAGCGAGAAATTTGGGGTTTGTGACCAGGCACCCTAATACTGGTCCTTGTTTCTCTACTAAGAAATGTTCCATAACAGATACCATGTTTGTCTCTTTAACTGTCTCCTTACCATGTTTTGATCTCACTACAGCTTTGTTTGACAAGCTTGCACTGGCGCACTCCATAGGGCATTTGAATGAAGACATCTACAGAGAACGCCTGGATCTACCACCTCTACAGGTCTACCATTCTTTCCTGGATGCCTGGGTGGCACCGCACATGGACAGTTGTGCGAAAAAGCAATACATCTACTTGTGCCGATGTGATGTGTTCAATGTTATACACCCTGTTTGTGGCTACTCACCAGACAGCATTGATTGAACTTTCACTATGGATGATGACATCACTGACAATGGCACCAACTCTTTCGACTCGACTTTGTCTCCTGATCAGCTCTACCAGTCTTATCGTGAGGAAGCTCATCGACTGTCAACACGGATTTTGAAGATGACCTACACATGCCCTGTCCAGTTGCAAAAGTGGAGACTGCCTACTGTACGCTCACAGTACAGCTCCGACGGTGAATACTGCATCGTTACAAACTATAAATCTTATACATATGGTTCTGTTACTTGTGCTATTGATTACCCCAACTTCTGTTTCATTCCCCACCAGAAGACTGTTATTGGACATACTGTTATAACCCCCATCCCCCTTATGGATGCAGACATTATTGATGGTAACCCAGATTATTTACTCACACTGTCAGAATACCTACCATACTTTAACGTACACATAGACCCACTTACACTCACACTGAAATCCCTTTTAGATAGAAAGGACACACACCTCATCCACATCAGCAATAATATAACCAAAGCCAATGAAGCTGTTCTTGATCTGATCAATGATGGAGATATGAATAATGCGTTAACTAACACCTGGCTAGAGATTACTTTTAAAGGTTTTGTTATTATACAAGCATTTTTAATATTCACTTTGATTATTATGCTTTGCTGCCTACAACGTACACTACGCCAACACCATGAGCAGCTCAAGTTCCTTTACAAGGCTCGTGTGTTGGGATTGTAAATGACCACTGCTCTTGTCCTTTCCCTGGATTTGCCTGTGTTGCCCTTGGAGGCAACAAGGGGGGGATTGTTACACGAGGTCCCTGCACCCTAATTGATACCCTCAGAGGTACACTGTAGACAGCTAATGCTTAGGTATAGGTTATACTAATACTTAGGGCTAAGAGCATCTACCGTATAAGAGTAGATTTCAGGATATGAATGCATATTGTTGTAACCCACTTTGCTTGCTAATGCACACATATTATACCATGTATTTTCTGTCTATTTCTTACTTGTCAGATGCCAAGACACCTGTCCTTGAAGTAAGTATAATATGTAAGGCAACATTGCCATCCTTTGGTGATGTGCACCACTACACCTTGTTATGTAAGACTCTGTATAAGAACTTCTTTGTTCTAAAACTGATGACTTTACAGAATTATATAATGTTATCTTGGACTGTGGAGCCACCTCTAATTTAGCCAATAGGGCTCATCTCTGTAACTAGAAATGTTTCTATCTTTTAGTAACCATAGTAATTATCACAGGTATATAATGTCATGCACAAGCTCTACACCTTGGAGACCCAAGAGATCCCAAGAGACTACAGAGAAACCTCGAGGTGTAGGGAATGCTTATCACTGGCTCACGGTTCGTATTGGTAAGAACTGCTTAGGGCAACTGTGGTTTATCCCTTTTGTAGTAATAAACTTGTTTATTACTCGAATGCAACTTGTTTGTGATTATTTGCATTCCCAATATCGTCAAGAATCTGAAAGCGAGGTTTGGACCTCTTACACACTGCTTGTATGCCGCAACAGATATTCTGAGATGGCTTTGTACTGCTCAAACCACTGCTCAATCATATACAGTGTCAAATACCATCTGGTGATGACTTTCAACTTCAGACAGTGCTAAGACAGTTTGTGCTTAATCTGCAGGTTCCTTTCAAAGTCATGAGCCTTTCTGGAATGGGCAAAGGAAGCACAGATGAGATGTGCCACATTCAACAAGGACTTCAATTCAGGATATGGTAGAAACTTCTGCACTATTATATTGAGGCAGTGTACCATACATGGCACCCAAAGAAACCCCCCCAACACTAATCAAATGCATTCAAATCATTATTGCTTGCAATAAAACCCAGTTTCAGGGAATTTGGGTGCAGCCACTCATCAAACTCAGTCAGGAGAAGATCTAACATTTTCTGACCTGTGTGTGTACTCGACTTACACTCTTCATTGCCAGCATGGCATGCTGGCAAATACCAGTACAGTTGCTACCTCCTGGGCTTCATACAATTTGTCCCCATTCCAGAGCAAATACTACTCTGGGTACCTGTGTCCAGAGGGCTGTAATACACAGCTAAGTGCTACAGCTGCTTGGCCACTAATCCACATATCCATACTAAGATGAATTTATAGTCATGCTGAATGCTGCAGGGCATGTATTATTGTGTGTGACACAGTCTTAGAAAGGTCAGCAGTGGCAAGGGTGGGGAATTAAGGTGTAATGGAAGCTGCTATTTTGGACAGACATGTACCATCAACCTTTGGAATCCCACATTATTGACAAAAGAAAATGGCAATAGATCATTTTCCAGTACTTCAGTAGTTGCTGCATTCATTTCCCATGCAATACATGATTGACTGGGTATTTGGTTCCGTACTTAAACAAGTTATTCAGTGCACCATTCATGGTGATGGGATACCAAACAGCTGAACTCTGTGCATTGGCAGCATGGCTGGTAGAGTAGCATTTGACTTGGGGGGGTCACATATGCTGCACAAATGAAGTGATATTTGATGTTTTATAAGTCAGGGTTGATGTGCTTCAGTGACTCTGGCTGCAAGTACTAAACCCACCACTTTTACTGTAGCCACAATTAAGCAATCCCAGAAACTCCTCCTCAGATTTCTAGTAGTCATCTACAGTCAACTCTGATTCCACTGGGACAGTATCCATGCCACTTCAGCATGCCATGCACAATGATGATAAGGAAGAAGGCCCACATGCACCCGTTTACCATTGGTGCTGTCCAGCATAACGGATGTCTGGAGCTGAGGCATGTGGCTTGCCCACCAATGTCTATGTGTCTCCTCTTTTTCCCTCTGTTAACATGCACTCGACAGAGCAGGAAGAAAGCAAGTGTTTTGTCAGCTGGATCCTGTATGTAAAAAGCCCAAATAAGAGATTTTGCAGCTCTTATTTTTACACGGCAGTGGACCCAGTACTGGGACACTAGAGGGGCAGCAATTGGTGTTTTTGAGGATGATTTCTACACTGTGACAGTATGTGGCTCATGCTCTGTTACTGGCTCTAGAGTACTAACAGGAACAACAGCTGGAGGATTGGGGGAGGGGGCCTTTGGTAACTCCCTGAAATAATTGTGGTCTACACAGCACCACAGGTTCAGCAGCATGACCCTTACTTTCTTTCTTTTAATTGTCAAGTTCTCACAGAGGATCCAGATCAACATCCCTATCCCCATCTAGGCTGATAGCCTTCTCCTAAGCAATGAAGAAACAGTCACGGCACACCCCACACACTCAAGGAAGCAATGGAAGCATCTGTTGCTAATTTCTGGGCCTTGCCTGAAAAGGCTGAACACTGTTGTGGTGAGAAAATAAAGGACTGGACAAGTCATTTAAAATATTTTTTGACTTCCATTGCTTTTTTGAGTGTGTGGGGTGTGCCGTGACTATTTCTTCATTGCTGTAGATATCTTGCTGCTGAGCTCCCATACCTGGTTACAGCTGTACTTCCTGCTGCTAGCCTTCTTCTGAGATCTGTCCTCCTCCTTCTCCTCACTTTCTTCACCCTCTCTTTCCTTCTCATCATTCTTGCATGCAGCAGTAAGATCTTCCTCATCAGACTGTGAGTCATGGTCAAGTTCATCAACATTCTCATTAGGAAAAGGGTACCTATCATCCTGAGCAGGCTCACCACCATCAAACACAGCAGTCATGGAGAGAACAGCCACCACCTCATCTTCCTTGACCACATTTCCAGAGCAAGATATTTTTCTGCTTCTTGGACTGATCCTCTTATTGATGCCTGCACCACCAGCAGTGCCAGCATTCACCAGCATTTATGCCACAGTTATGGCAAAAAAATATTTGGCCACACTAATGCCCCCACCGCTTAATCTAATTATTCCCTTTCTGGTAGCACTACCAGCCCCTGATGAACCTGTTGCAGAAGTAGATTTTAGGTAGAACACCCTTCTAAGCCACATAACCTATGCTCTTCTTAGCAACATGGTTCTTGCCCATCACTGGCAAGTAAAACTTTACTTGACAGTCTCTTTTCAGACATTCTGAAATTTAGATTTTTGAACACTGCAGTTAAACTAAATACCGGCAGCAGCAGAGGCACTACAACACCTCACCAGAGCAGTATGATTTGAACAACATAACAGTTTACAGATGTAATAGTAGCTACAGTAAAAACACAACAAAAACAAGATTTTTTAAGAATTATGTTAAACAAACAATACACAATAGAGATTAAGAAGACACACATGACTGGAGTAATTGTAAAGAAGTTAATGTAAGTATTACAACAAAAATGTAACTTCGATAACTAAACAAAGTAATCACATAATATAGCAACAAAAGACTGACAAAAATATTTCATTAAAACACACGTAACTGTTCTGCAGAAATAAAATAGCAAATCATAGAAAACAGAGAAACACTGAGGAAAACACTAATGCTCACAGACAGAGCTACCTTGATAGCTACTAAATAAAACTGACCCCCCTCCCTGCATAGCACTGCTTTACTACACACACAAACAAACCCACTACTTTAACATAAATAAATCAGAATAACTGTTTAAAAATTGTAATCTAGCTGCACAAGACACTCTAGGCACATTTAGGAGTATTTTTCTTTTAAATACTCCATGCTTAAAGTATTTTTGAAAGGATTTGGGGCACAGAAATTCAGGAACAGGCTTAACTCTATCTTTCACACCATAAGACTGCACTGAACTCAGCCTACACATGGCATACAGCTTGTTTCAGTACCATATGTATTTATGTAGTTTTTGTTGATAGGGTAAGTGCACTAGACAAGACTATGCCTATTTTCAAGCACGACCCAGGAGATTATATAAACAATGATACACCATTAAAGGAAGAACAGACAGCAGTAAATAATATAATTTTACAGAACAGAAGTTCAGAGAAAGAATCAAACATTAGAGCAAGGAACATACAGGAGTAAATAATACAATTTTAACAGAACATAAATGTTGAACCATATATACATTTTTGGTAGGAAGTAGGTATTAAACATTACTTTAGTAGCACGGACAGAAGAATGAGCTTAGGTAACAACAGTCTGAAGACTAAGGGTATGTACACAGACAATAGAGAATAATGGGCAAATTCTAAGAAGCTAAGGGGATGGTGCTGGAGTCAAGGAAAAGACAGAGGAGCATGACACTTTATATAAATATATATATACATATGTGTATATATATATACATATGTGTTATATATACATATGTGTGTATATATATATATATATATATATATATATATATATATATTCTATAGCAAAAGCATCATTTTGCATCATTTAGGGATTAAAACACAAAAGTAAGGAAATTAAACTTTAGTGTTCACCCATCCCCATGAATCTGCCTTACATCCTGAGATTGACAGCTGATGGGGTGTGTCCTTAGGGCTGTGAGGACTAAATCTCACCCTATTCCATGTATAATCATATTCACAAGCCACAGAAAAGAAGAGTGGGGTGAGATGTAGGCTTCACATCCCCAAGGACACACCCCATCAGCTGTCAATCTTGGGATGATGGGCAGGTCCGGGGGGGGAGAGGTCAACCCTGAAAGTTTCATTTCCTTACTTTTTGTGTTTTAACCCTAAATGATGCATTAACAAAGTTTTTTTGCATAGAATTTCCTTACTTTTTGAGAGAGGAAATAAAAGTAAAAAGTCAAAAAGTCACAGAGGTTGGTGGGAGTGCAGGACCTTCAGGCCCTGTGCTCCCACCAACTTATACATTTCTGCGTAAGATAAGACTACAAGTACTGAATATCATATGTATTGCTGGGTGCACATATGGGTGGGAGCACAGGGCCTGAAAGCTTTCACCACATTGAAAGAAAGCAAAGTGTCAAGTCATCAGACTGGCATAATTCAACACCTGTTTACATGTCAGACACATAACCACTGGAAATTACCTCCATGGCTGTAATGCTAGGCACCCTATAAATGTGAACCCAGTACCACAATGCAAAATGCCATACACAAAACATACAGTGTGTCACGCAATATGTCCAGAGCAAATTAATTTTCCAACACCTAAACACGATAATTCACATGAACAGGGCATCTCCTGAAAACCCTCCAAATTTCAATATAAAAGACGAAACCGTTTCTGAGATACAACATGTGAAAATTTGAGATTTGTATTTGTTGGAGTGGCAGAGTTCCACGCCTGTTAAAATTTTAGACACCTAATGACTGAAAAGTAGATCAATGGCAGTAAGTCTAGATACCATATAAATTTCAAGCCAGTACAAGAATGGAAAATGCTGTCCACCAAATGTAAACTGCCCCATGCAATATCTCTGCAGAAAATGTGTTGTCCAACATGTAAACACCATAATTCAAATCTGCAGGACATGCCGTCAACACCTTCCAAATTTCAAGTAAAAAGACCAACCCTTTTCTGAGATATTTAAATTTAAAAATTGTTAAAATTGGCCTGTCTGTTGCATTAAAATCTGGCCATCTTGTCCCTCCCTCATGATCAAAGCTCATGATCAAAGAATCTCACAGTCAAAGAATTTGCAAGCTCGTGATCAAAGAATTTACATGCTCATGATCAAAGAATAAAAAATGGTGAAATTCAAATTTTAGACATAAATGCATGAAACTACCAGGATGGTTCAATAAAACTAAGCTCCCTGAGCAAAACCCACCCTCATTTGTGTTAATAACCCACCACTGAGCTGAGAAATTAGCATTTTTCAACTGTCCATCTTGTCCCTCCATCACGATCAAAGGTCTCGAGATCAAAGAATTTGCAGGCTTGCAATCAAAGAATTTGCAGGTTCACAATCAAAGAATAAAAAATGGTGAAAACCAAATTTCAGACATAAATGCATGAAACCACCAGCATGGTTCAATAAACAAAGCCCCCTGAGCAAAACCCACCCTCATTTCTGTTAATATTTATTTTATTTATTTATTGAATTTTTGATGACCGGGTTGTCCCACTGGGCCCATGAAGGTCCCTTTTTCAGGGGTGACCCAGGGAACAGAAGCAATACAATACATACAGTTAGGTGATCCAGAAGCAATACAATACATAGAGTCAGGTGATACAGGGTTACAAGAAGTAGACAAGATAATGAGGATAACAGTACAGGCAATTATTCAAATCGTAGACAGTAAGTGCAACACTTGAAAGATTTAAGGATTTAAGGCATGATTTAATGTAGGTTAAGGTGAGAAGAGAGGGGGGATGGGTGTTGTGATTAGGATCAGGGGTGATTATCCTATACCCTCATAGTGGCATGAGCTTGTCCCAAGTAAATTGGACTTAAGCCTAGTGTGAAAGATTGGTAGCTAGGAGGCTTCCTGTACTAGAGGTGGGAGAGTGTTCCACAGTTTAGGGGCTGTGAGAGGGAAGGAATTGCCTCCCTTGTGAGTCTTGATTCTGGGGATTGCCAATAGGGACTGACCCAAGGTCCTGAGCATTTAAGGGTTAGGCTTAGCCATGATTATTCTTGTTAGGCTTGGTAGGACTGCCAGATTCTGCAATTTGTATGCATGGCAGAGCAGGGGATACTATAGACTAGCCTTGAAAGAAGACCATTGCAGCTGGGCTAGTGAGATGCAGGGGTGGCTTCTTGGTTGACACATTGTCACAAACCTCGCAGCCTTGTTGTACAGGATCTGAAGCCTGCTAACCTCACCCTTTTCCATGCCCTGGATTACAGGGGCAGCATAGGTTAATGTGGGTTGGAGGACACCGGAGGTGATTGCTCGTCTAGTGTCTGGGATAAGTTGTTTTTATAGCCTGTACAAGGTGCCAAGTTTGATGTGGATAGACCTTGTCACCTTGCCAACATGGGGCTTAAAGGTGAGACCCTGGTCAATAGTTAGCCCTAGGTATTTTATGTTGTCAACTATGTCTATTCGTTTATCCCCAAGGGTAGTAAGCTTTAGGGAATTGGTCAGATCCTGGCCAAGGGATGTAGGACCAAACAGCATGGCTTTTGTTTTTGCTGTGTTCAGGATCATTCTGTCTGATGTGAGCCAGGCCTCAAGTGTGTTTAGGTCCCCTTGTAGGAGAGGGCCCAGATCATGTGGTGTGGACCTGGCTCAGAAGGTGACAGTATCATCTGCATATTGAACTACTGAGCTATCCCCACAGTGCTGGTTTAGGTCATTTGTGAAGAGAGAGGAGGGGCCAAGAATTGAGCCCTGAGGCACACCCTTCTTGATGGGTATAGGGGCGGAAAGCTCTCCCTTCCAAATGACCCTCTGGGAATGGTCTGAGGGGTAGCTCTTGAACCAGTTTAGGGCCTGGGCATCAAGTCCAATGCTTTTGAAGCTCAGTAAGAAGAAGGTTGTGGTCCACAAGGTCAAATGCCTTGGACAGGTCTATGAAGATTGCCCCCGTTGACATGCCCTCATCCATTGTCCTGAATAGGTCCACTGTGAGTTTGATAAGTGCCGTGTCTGTTCTATGGTTTGCCTGAAAGCCATGCTGTGAAAGGGCTAGGATTTGATGGAGCTCCAGGTAGTCTCTCAGTTGCCCATGAACTAGCCTTTCTTGCAATTTGGCCACGGTACACAGCATGGAGATGGGCCTGTAATTGCCAATTTGTTCATGAGAGCCACCCTTGTAAATGGGGATTACGTTGGCAGCCTTCCACTGGTATGGAACATATCCTTCAAGTAAAGACCTGTTGATGATCCAGGTCAGAGGTTTGGCCAGGGACAGTGCACCTTCTTGGAGTAGCCTCGGGCTGATTCCATCTGGGTCACCAGAGCCTTTGTGTTTAAGGACTATCAGATGTTTATGGACCTCACTCACCTTGACCATTCTCAGGTGAAATTGGGGTCTGTTCAGACAGGTGGATTCATCAAAGGTCTGTACAGGCATGGGTGTTGGTAGCCCTACCTTGTATGCATCAGGGTTGGTGAAGTGGTGGTTAATTGCCAAGGCTATAAGCTGGCAATCACTGATACACTGTCCTTGTACCTCAATTTGACCTTGTGCCTCCTTGGAGTTGCCCTTCAGCAGTTTGATGATTTGTGCCTAGAAAAGCTTAGGGTTTCCCAGTGTGGACCTTTGGAGGTAGGTTACATACTCCTTTTTGGCAAGTATGACGTCTAGCTTACATTTATTTCTTAGGGTTTTGTAAGTAACCAGGTCTGCAGGAAGGTGGGAGAGCCAGAATTTCTTCCAAGCCTTGTCCCTTCTTTTCATCTGAGATTTCACAGAGTGGGAGATTCATTTATGGCAGCCTCCTTTCGTACAAAGTTTTTTGAAGGGGGCAAAGAGAGATGCCGCATTGAGGAGTGAGTTTTGGAAGCAGGCAAGGGCCTCATCCAATGACAGAAGGAGTCTAATTGGGCTCCAATCCAGGCTAATTAGGTAGTCATTAAATTTTGCTGGCATGAAGTTGGAGAAGTCATGTACTGTGAGTATCCTGGGGGGGATCTTTGGTGCTCTGTTCTTCCAAATACAGAATATTGGGAAGTGATCAATAATGGTGTCAGCCAATATACCTGCTTTCTGTATGTTGAGGGAGTTAAATACCAGAGCCCAGTCAAGAGTACTATGGTTGCCTGTTTTATAATTAAGCATGGTCGGTAGAGAGATGACCTGTTCCAGGTTTGCGTCTTGGATTGCACCCTTGAGAATCTTGTTGGGGCCAGTGGCCCAATTCAGGTTGAAATCTCCCATTATTAGGAGTTCATTGGTTAATTCGCTGCCAACCAATTTGGTGATGCCCTCAAGAGCAAGTTGGGCATTCTTAGGAGGGTTATAGACACAGCTGATGTTGAGATACTTAGCATTACCAAGAGTTAGACGGATGAAGATAGACTCCCCGTCCTGGCAGCTTCCAAGGTTGGGCTTTAGTAGACTCACATTTAGACTGTCTTTCGTATAGGTCAGGACTCCTTCTCCTCTCTTTCCTGCCCTGTACTGTCTGAAGGTATTGTACCCAAGGATTGTGATCGTGTGGTCATGAATATGGTCCCTGAGCCAGGTCTCTGAGATTGCAAGTATGTCTGGCTTGTAGAGGTTAAGCCAGGCTTGGACCTTGTGGATTTTAGGTTTAAGGCTGCATACATTCATGTGCACTATCCTTAAGCCTTTCGATGATGCCCAGTGAGGATCCTGGGAGGTGGATAAAAGGAAATTGTCTAGAGGGGGCCCCTGGTTAGGCTGAACATCTCCTCCATGGAGCAGAAGAAGATCAAGTAGTTGAGCTAACACTTGCCTAATTGAAAGTTTTGAGAGGCTGTGGAACCTTGTGCATGCATCATGGATCACCACATAATAGCAGCCATGCTTTACCAACTCATGTGCTATGAAGCTTTCCTTTTTAGTTGTGGGAGAGGTCTAGTGGTAATGACCGCAAGGCTCAGGGTCACTGAGATTTTGATCATGGGGTCAAGAAGTTCTTCTCCTAAGCGCATATCCACCCAGAGGAGAGACAGTATGTATACGAGGGCCAGGAGTACACCCCTATTTGGGAGAGAGGCCGATGAGTTACTAGTCCAGCAGGACTTAAGGCAAATGGTGCCATAGTTGTATAAAGAGTATTCTGGGGCTATGTTGGAAGACCATTATATCTCCTGGTGGAATCATTTATTAAGTTGGAAATTTGAGGTAGGTGCCTGTGGGAGAAACTCCTTGTTTTATATTAGTGGCTGTTTTCCATGGCCATTGGCCTTGTCCAAGTGGAAGACTAGGGGAAAAAGATCACAGTTGCCAGCATCAATCAGGTGTCACTATAGGAGTGTAAACTGGGACCTGGCTACACAATACTTAGCTTAATGTCCTTTTTTAGATCCCATGCAACAAAATAGGGGCACTTAAGGATAAAATGAGTGGCAGGCACAGGTAGATGTACTGCACAATAAGCCAAAATATGCAGGTTAAACAGACTATCAGTACTGTTTGTACTCAAGTAAAGCAGCTCTGCATGTTAATATTCAGGCTATCACTTTGTAAAGGTACCTAAAGTATCCAGTGACTGAAAGTAAAAAGAAAAAAAATAAACTAATTAAGGGACTGACTGGACAAGTGGGAAGGTATGTTTTAAAATAATTATGGGAGAGAGAGAGAGAGAGAGAGAGAGAGAGAGTAGCAGAAACGCCAAGTCCTGGTTCGAGTTCAACCTAGGAAAAAGAAGGGAAACAAGAAACACCCTTTTGAAATTAGATTATGGCATGAGTTTTGTGCAGTTCTAAAATCAGAGGCATATAGGTCTTAGTGGTGAGAAGAGTGGCAGGTTTGCCTAGCCCAATGAATATCAGGCAGAGAGCAGCAGAAGGCGGAGACACAATGTGCACTGGCAGGGAGCCACAATGGTAACCCACCCCTGAGCTGAGAAATTAGCTTTTTTCAACTAGCCATCTTGTCCCTCACTTGCAATCAAAGATCATGGTCAAAGAATCTCATGATTAAAGAATTTGCAGGCTCGCGATCAAGAATTTACAGTCTTATGATCAAAGAATAAAAAATGGTGAAATTCAAATTTTAGACATAAATACATGAAACAACCGGTATGGTACAATAAAACAAAGCTCCCTGAGCAAAACCCACCCTCATTTGTGTTCATAACCCACCCCTGAGCTGAGAAATTTATTTTTTTCAACTGGCCATCTTGTCCCTTGCTCGCAATCAAAGATCTTGGTCAAAGAATCTCGCGAACAAAGAATTTGCAGGCTCACGATCAAAGATCGTTAGCTAGTCACGATCAAAGAATAAAAATGTGTGAAACTCTATTCCTTGATCATTTTGAACAAAACCAAAGGCATGGCTCAATAAAGTGAAGCCCCCTGAGCAAAACCCATCCATGTTTTACTTCAGGAGTCACTCCTGAGCAGAGATATTTGAGTTTTTCTGACTGGAACCTTAAAACAAGATAGTGGCCATCACGATCAAGGAATTCTCGGTGTCAGAGATTCTTTGACCGTGAGCCTGCAAATTCTTTGATCTTGAGGCAGGACCAGATGTCCAAAACCCCATTCTTTGTTCGCAAAATAACCATATCATTTCTCCCATTGACTTATAATGGGAACTTAACACTGCAATAACTTTTGAATGGATTAATATTTTTTCATGAAACAAAAAGCATCATGTTGGTTGACTGAAGCTCTTTCAGACAAGCCAACTCACAGAGTGGCACATTACACAATGGCTGCACAGCACTACAGCCAAAATCACAAAACTACCCACATAATGGGCGAAAAGTTCATTTTTCATTGTTTTTGTGCACAAAGACTGCAAGTCCGACTGAAATGAAATTTGGCAAAGTAAGAGATCTACCATGCCACACCAAGCATGCCAAACTTCATGCAAATCCATTGAATGAGTACAACGTTATTAATGTGCAAAATCTTGAGTTTAACAATGAAGTGGTTTCATAACTCTAAATATAGTGGTGCAATCGTGCCCCTATAATTAATATATATATGTATTCTATGAAAAAACTTCATTAATGGATCAGTTAGGGTTCTTCTACAGCAACAAAAGTGAGGAAATTTGATTTTAGGGTTCCCACCCCTTGCACCCCACCCACGGCCTGCACCCACCAACAGGCATCGGGTGTGTGTTGGGGTCATTGGCCCTAACTCTCACCCCATCCCATGTGTAAACAAGATGAGGTGGTGCAGTTTAGGAGAATGAGGTGAGAGTAAATAATGTGACTCCCAACACACACCCCAATGCCTCTTGGTGGGGGTGTGGGCTGGGGTGGGGTGAAAGGGTGGAACCCTAAATTGAATTTATTCACTTTTTTCTGTAGAAGACCCCTAACTGATGCATTAATTAAGTTTTTTTCATAGAATTTCCTTTCTTTTTAAGAAAGAATAGAAAAGTAGAACGTTGCACACTTTGGTGGGAGCATGGGGCACTTAGGGCACCACGCTCCCACCAACTTCTAAGTGCTGGGCCAGATTACACACCCAATGACTAAAAAGTACATTGACAACAGTAAGGCCACCCACCAAACAAATGTTAATCTAGTAGAGCAATAGAAAACGCTGTCCACAAAATGTAAACTGCGCCACACAATATCTCCGCAAAAGATATATTGTCCAACACATAAACACCGCTATTGACATCTACAGAACATACCATCAACACCATCCAAAGTTCAAGTAAAAAGACCAAGCCATGTCCAAGATATAGCATGTCAAAATTTGAAATTTTCATTCATCAGAGTGGCACAGTTCTGTACCTGTTGACATTTAACGCACACAACAGCTGAAAAGTACATCCATGACACTAAGACTAGGCACCCTATCAATTTCAAGCCACCAGCAGAATCCAAAACACTGGGCACCTCTTTCCATTAGCTCTCATAATACACACAGTCAGTGGCTGGTTGTGGAGGTGAGAGGTGAGCTGTGCCAGTTGCCGGTTGGGGAAGGGTAGGGGGTGCTGGGTGGGCTGGCACGGCTGGGTAGGGGAGTGGGGGACCACTAGACTACCAGGAAATGGCAAATGCTTATCTATTTTATTATGATGGGGGGTGCTAGACTACCAGGGATATGAATAATAGTAATAATAATCAAATACAGATTGGGGGGGGCCACTAGACCACCAGGAATATAAACAAGAAATATAAATGAAATACACATTGAGGGGGGCACTAGACTACCAGGGATAAAAAAAGCAATATGAATAAAATACACATGGGGGCACTAGACTACCAGGGATACAGAGATTATTATCTATGTTATCATGATTGGGTGGGGATACTAGTCTACCAAGGATATTAAAAACGTGTTTATTTTAATTCAGATGAGGCAGGATGAAGCCACCTGAGCAAAACCCACCCTCATATAACTTTCTAGGGCACCCCTGGGCTGAAAACATCTATTTTAAAATCTGGCCATCTCATCCCTCGCTCGTGATGCACAATTGCGATCAAAGAATCTCGCAATCAAAGAATTTGCAGACTCACAATCAAAGATCATTAGCAAGCCATGAATAAAGATTTTAAAAGCTCAGAACTCTATTTTTTGACGGATTTGGATAAAACCAAAGGCATGGCTCAATAGAATGGAGTCCCCTGAGTAAAACCCATCCAAGTTTTACTTCACAAGTGACCCCTGAGCTGAGATATTTGTGTTTTTGTGATTGGAAAATTGAAAACAAGATGGCAGACCTCATGATCAAAGAATATTTTAAATTCTAGGGGACAAAGAATCTTGAACCACGAGGCTGAAAATTCTTTGATTGCCAGGCTGGATGAGATGGCCGGAACCCCATTTTTTGTTCGCAAAACATATGTATACATTTTCTCATTGACTTATAATGGGAACTTAAAAGTGGCATAACTTTTGAATGAATGCCTTAATATTTTTTCACCAAATGAAAAACGGCATGTTCGGCCACCAAAGCTCTTTCAAACAAGCCATCTCACGGAGTGGCACACCACACAACAGCCATGCAGGGCCACATCCAAAATCCCAAAACCTTCCTCCAAAAATGGATAATTTTGGTTTTTTCAGAATTTTCATATGCAAAGACCGTAAGTCCAACCAAATCACAATTTGGCAGATCAAGAGATCTACCATGCACCACCGCATATTCCAAGCTTCAGGCAATTCTGTTGAATGGGTACAAAGTTATTTACACAAATACTTTTGACTTTAGTATGTAAGTGACCGCTCCGCTGAACCCTAACTATAGCAGCAAAACCATGCCACTATAATATATATATATATTATAGATGCATGGTAGTGCCACTATAGTTAGGGTTGAAAAGCCATTTACATGTTAAACCAAACAATTTGCACCTTAATAACTTTGCAACCATTTGACAGATTTGGCTGAAATTTGGAATGCAAGATTGAGCCCCATATGCCTTGGGATCTGCCAAGTTTCGTACCAGTCTCATATATGGCTGCAGAGTTATTAAGCATGATCTTCATGCATGTTTATGCTTTTCTGGAATTTTACTGTCGTCTCTACAGGTTGCACGGTTTGGGTGACCAGTCCGAAATCTTCAGGGAACGTGTGGTCCCTGATGTGCCTTTTGAAGATTTTGTGAAAAAATATTAAACGGTTCAAAAGTTATTCAAAAACAAGTTCCCATTATAAGTTAAAGGGAAAAGTTAACAAAAAGTTCAACAGTGTCGCAAATGCAGTTTTTACTTTCGCAAATGGCCCTTTTACTGTCACAGATCTGCCATTTTGTTTTCAGTTAACGATCAGAAAAACCAAATTCTTTTGTATTCACCTAGTCGGACCCTGAGGATGCTAGCCATGTCTTTATTTTGGGATAAAATACCCCAGAAATATGCTTTTCAAATTTCTGGAAAAAGTACTTCGCAAAGTACTGTCGCACTTGCAACACTGTCGAATGAATTTGCAAAAGCTTTCGCAAACTTCAACAGTACTTTTCTACACTGTGGGGCAATGACAGCAATTCTTTGGCACTCTGCTGCAAAAGAACGATTTGATGTTTTGGTCTGATATTTGGAGGGAACGCAGCCACATCTTACAGATGTGCACTTCAATGTTTTGTTGAAAAAATATTACATGGCGGCAAAGTTACGGCACTCCAAAATTGATGCTTTTTCCCATATGATAACATTACAGCATCCAACGCATTGCAGGAATCCTTTGGTATCCTGCTGAAAAATAATGGTTTGGTCTTTTGGGCTGCAATTTGAAGGGAACACAGCCAACATCACACAGATGTGCATTTTTGTGGTTTGGTGAAAAAATATTACAGGGAGCCAAAGTTATGGCACTCCGAACTTCTCTTTTTTTCCCATAGGATAACATTACGGCATTCGCCGTGCCTTTCATGGCCCGTATCTTGGAAACGGTGCGAGATATGGACTTTTCGTCAGAAAAATGCTTAGCCCCCAATCAGGGCTAAGTACAAAACTAGCCAGGAAAGTCATAAATCATATGACTTTTAAATTTTCTTTCTACATCGTACGGTTCCTGAGATATAAGCAATTTAGTATTCCAACTCCTCATTTTCTGCTCCAAGAACCATTGTTATCTATACATTCCTTGTACTCACTGTCTTTCTCTATGCAGCTTTTGGGGAAAACCAGCCTGTGCGCTTCCATTACTGTTACCATTACTGTTTCTGCTTCCGGTTCTGTTCCCGCTTCACTTAATGTTCACGTCTACGCCACCATGTGCATTGCCCTTTGCGTTTTTATTTGCCACTTCCTTTTGCTTTGTTTTTAACATTTCTGTCTACACTACTGTTTCTCTTTCTGTTTCACTTTGAATCACCATGTGCATTACCATTTGCATTTGTGGGCACAATGTTACTATGTGACAAGACATCATGTGGCTGGAGCGCGGGGCCTGAATGGCCCCGCGCTCCCAACGCCGCAATACGTGGCAGGTTTGGGCCCTGCACTCCCACTGCCTCATTACATTCACTATTTCTCATTATCATTCTCAAAAAAAGGGAAATTAGAGGCAAAAAACTCAGTTTAATGCATTAGTTAGGGTTGTTCCACACTGTCAAAAGCGAGGAAATTTGGTATTAGGGTTGAAAGTCCCCCTTGGACCCCCCACGCCCCAAACCGGCATTGGGGTGCGCATTAGGGTTGTCAGTCCTAACTCTCACCCCATTCTCTTACATCTCTGCTTCTTTACACATGTGATGGGGTGAGAGTTAGGGCCGACAACCCTAATGTGCACCCCAATGGCTGGGGTCAGTTTCAGGTGCAGGTGTCAGAGTTGCTAAGGAATTTGTAAAGTGAATGCTTGAACCAGGAATGGAACTTGGCAGCTCTGACTTGGAATGGGAGGGCATTCCAGATTCTGGGGAAAATGAGGAAAAGGCTTGTTCCCCTATCTTGTATAGAGTCTGGGGACTGTAAGGAGAGATTTTTTGGAAGAGTGCAGTGAGTACAATTGTTTCTGGGGGGTCAGCATGGCAGCAAGGGTGACTGGTTTGGTGGATCTAATTATATTGTCTATCAGACAGCCAGTTTTCAGTAGACAATGAGAGGGAGAGGATAGCTAACCTAGGCTAAAGTACAGACATCAGTGATGAATCACTCTGGGGTAAGTAGGGCAAAGTACAAATATTGTTGTAGGACATATTCCATTTGTTCAGGTTTGATTAACTAGTTTGACAGTATAATGTGAGGCAATAGGTGAGGCTGAGGAGTAGGATTCCCTGTGCTATGTCAAGTTTGGCAGCGGGAGTGAGAGTGTGCCTTATTTTATATGCAAGGCCTTTTTTATGTTGACAGTTTTACAGATGTTATATATGTGTTAGTTGAAGTCAAAGGCAAGCTCCAGAGTAATACCAAGGTATTTGAAGGAGTTAGTGGTAGACATGAGAGAACCATTGGAGCAGTGAATGGTAAGGTTTTTAGGGCAAGACTTAAGTTTAGGGGAGGATCCAAACAGCATTGATTGAGTTTTGCTGGCATTTAGAATGAGGCTGTTTTGTATTAGCCAGGATTGCAAACTATTAAAATTGGCATTAAGTTGTGAATTTATCTCTGTTATACTATTGGAAGTGGTGTAGAGTACCATATTGTCTGCATAAAGGATGGAGCGACAGCGGGATAGGCTGTTTAGAGCATCATTAATAAATATGGAAAACAGCAGTGGCCCATGAATTGAGTGTTGGGGCACACTAGTGTTGGTAGTGGTAGGTGTGGAGATGTATTGGTTTAATTTGGCGTACTGTTGCCTGTTATTAAGGTAGCTTGACCTCCATTACCATGGGACATTGCAGTCTTCTCCTGTGAGCCTCACTTCAAAGGCAAAGTTATCATATCCCATGATTTGCAAATTTAGCACTACTGCAAATTCAAAATTTGCAGGGTGGATTACATTTGCAAACTATGGGAAATTTGCAAATTTCTCCATGGAGCAAAGTTTCATAGCTTGGCAGAAGACACCAGGAGAAAGGACTGCTGTGTGACTGAACTTCTCTGCTGGGACTAAAGTAGAAGAACTTTTGTACTTGGACCTTTAATTTAGGGTAAAAAAACTAACATACAAAAAAAAGTGTGCGTTTTGGTTAACTGAACTGAATGGGTATCTGAAGAGTTATCTAGGTGTAAATCTCAGGTGACTGAAAGGACTTAACTGCTGTGAGGTTTAAATTACTTGTAGAAAGATGTGGTAAGTAGGGGGAGTGGCTTAGCTAGAAGGAAGCTACATTTAAAGACTGCCTTAGAAAGTTTCTGCTAATAGCTTGGCAGAAGACACCAGGAGAAAGGACTGCTGTGTGACTGGACTTCTCTACTGGGACTATATTGCCCTCCTTCCCTTCCCTCCACCCCCCACCCAAAGCTAGTTCTATTTTTATAGGCACATAATTTGACTGACAACAGGAACTTCCTGTTTAGGGGCAGGAAGTGAGTGATCACAGAATCACCAAGGACTCACCATCCTAGAAGGGCAAGAGTAGCTCTCTGGCCCCCTCTATCAACTGGAGGTCTGCCTCTGAGCAAGTAAGTGGTCTACTGAGAAATATAGGATATTCTTGTCTCAGAACAGGACAATCAGGAGCTTAAAGGTCACACAGGCAGAAAGTAAGGAGAGAGAGAGAAAAACAGAGGAAAGAGTAAGGATTGCAAACAGTTAAGGGGCCAGAAATAAGACATGATTGGAGTGGTGAAGTGCAGTGGCTGTGGAGCAGCAGTCTTCTGGGAGATGTTCTGGAGGATGCGGTGTTGTCCCATCTGCAGGCACCTCTCTGGGCTGAGGGAGGAGGTTGCTCATCTCCAGGCTGAGTTGGCCAGGATTTGTGGGACCTCCTCTTCCATCCAGGGACTGCCAGTGCCACTGCTGTTGCCTCAGAGGTTGCCAAGAAAGAGGAGTGGTTGGACCACAGTGGGCTCAGGGAGGGTGAGGATGGTGGAACAGAGGTGCATCCCTCCAGTTGTACCTCTCCACAATTCCTATGCCATTCTGGCAAAGTGTGGTTCCTCTATGGAGGCACCCACAGTGAAGACCAAGGAGGATGTTGGGAACCTCCACAAAGGAGACCCACAGGAGGGTGGCAGGGGACCCTGCAGGGGAAGGAAACAACTCCTGGTGGGGGACTCCATTGTTAGGAAGGTAGAACTGGGGGAGGAAGGGGAGAGGGAGGTAAGGTGCCTGCCTGGCGCCATGGCTTGGAGGGACAGGGAGCGAATCCTCAGGATTGCCAGAGCAGCTGCACAGGGGAGGGAGCTGGATGTCATTGTCTACCTAGGGAAAAATGACCTAGCTAAGAAAGGGATTAGAGAAGTGCAGGAAGAGTTTGTGGAATTGGGAGGGGCCTTAGTCAGTAGCACGCACTGTAACCTTCTCGGAGGTGCTACCCATCTATGGCATAGGAGGAGGCTAGGGTGTTCTGCACCATGGGATTCAATCAGTGGTTGAAAAACTGGTGTGGAGCTCAGGGATTTGGCTTCATTGGGGACTGGGAGTCCACCTGGAGTGATGCAAGTCTATACTGGCATGATGGGCTGCATCTGTCTGGGAGGGGAACCAGGATTCTAGGTGATAGGTTTAAATGCTTCATTGGCAAGCTTCTAAACTAGCCAAGGGGGGAGGCACTGGAAAGGAGCAGGAAAATCCTAGCCCCCCAAATAATAACGGTAGTAAGTGCGGCAAACACCAACATAGAGGTGTCGATAGGGAGAAGGGCAGGGGTAAATGGAGAAAGTGACAAAGGCAAGAAGGACAGGGATGGGGGCAAAAGGGAGTAAGGCCATCAGGAAATGGAGGGTAATGAGTACCAATGCCCGTAGTCTGGACAACAAGCTCCCTGAGCTGATGGCCTTAATGGAAGAGGGATGCCTGGATATCGTAGCAGTCACAGAAACATGGTATACAGAGAACCATGACTGGGATGTTAACATACCAGGGTATATAACCTACAGGAGAGACAGGCAGGGGAGAAGAGGGGAGGAGTAGCTCTCATGTAAAGGAAGGGATAAAAGCAACTGAACAAAAGAGTAAACAGGGAGGAGAGGAGGCACTGTGGGTCACCTTGAGACTGGAAAGGGCACCACAATCCACACAGGGGTTGTGTACAGACCCCCATGTCAGGGGGAAGGAATGGACAAAGATATGATAGAAGGCATTCTTAAAATGGCAGAGAAAGTGGAGATACTGTCGATGGGAGACCTGAATATGCCAGATGTTAACTGGAACACATTTGCTGCAGCCACATCCAAGAGCAGGGCCATTCTCGATGCCCTACAGGTGGCAGACAATAGACAGCTAGTTTCGGAACCCACTCATGAGGGAGCAATCTTAGACCTCGTAATCTCAAATGGGGGCAGTGAGAGGATCTCAGATCTAGAAGTGGGTTGCCATCTGGGGACAAGTGACCATCAAACAGTGTGGTTCACGTTAAACTCAGCTACAGAGTCAAGCCATACAAAATGAGGGTACTGGACTTTAGGAGGGCTGACTTTGGCAAGATGGGAGAGTGCCTCAGAAAAGCACTAGCAAACAGGCTAGAAGGAAGTGTGGAGCAACAATGGGGAATTATCAAACTGCCATCACAGAGGCAACAAGCCTTTGTGTGAAGCAAATAAACAAATCAAAATGAAAGAAAAAGCCACTATGGTTCTCAAAAGAGGTGGTTGTGAAAGTCAGGAAGAAAAAGATAGCATTCCAGAAGTATAAGGAAACACAGAAGGAGCAGGACAGACAGCTGTACCAGTTAGGGCAGAAGGAAGCAGGGAGGGAAGTCAGAATATCAAAGGCCCAAACTGAGGAAAAGATAGCCAACTCAGTTAAGAAGGGGGATAAAACCTTTTATAGGTACATCAGCGAGCGTAGAAAGACAAAGGGAGGGATAGTGAGGCTCAATAGAATGAACGGTGGGTGGGCAGAGGGGGACAGTGAAAAAGAAGGAATACTGAACGAATATTTCTGCTCAGTATTCACAAAAGAGGAGGGGGAAGTGCCTAATCCAATTAACAGAAGCACTCTTGATAGGGGGTCAATCCCAGTCCTTTCACAGAAGAAAGGGTTCTGCAAGAACTCCTAAAACTGAAGGTGGACAAAGCAATGAGTCCTGATGGAATTCACCCCAGAATTCTAAAAGAATTAAGGGAGGAACTAGTGAAACCACTGGCTACTCTTTTAATAAATCATGGGAGGATGGTGTGGTACCGAGGACTGGAGGAAGGTGGATGTGATCCTCTCACAAAAGTGGGACCAAGACAGAGGCAGGAAACTACAGACCTGTCAGTCTGACCTCTGTGGTAGGGAAAGTGATGGAGTCACTTGAAGGAAAGAATAGTTGAGTACCTAGAGGCCAGTGGAGCACAGGACCCAAGGCAGCATGGGTTCACAGCGGAAGGTCATGTCAGATGAATCTAATAGATTTCTTTGACTGGGTGACCAAAGTAGTAGACCAGGGAGGGGCTGTGGACATGGCCTACCTAGACTTTAGCAAGGCATTTGACACAGTCCCACACAAAAGATTAATAGTCAAATTAACCAGCCTGAGAGTGGGACCCAGGGTGGTAGCCTGGGTAAAACATTGGCTGGACAACAGGACACAGAAGGTAATTGTAAATGGAGTCCACTCTGAAGAAAGGGGGGTTACTAGTGGGGTACCGCAGGGTTCAGTATTGGGTCCAGTCCTTTTTAATGTCTTCATCAGTGACATTGCAGAGGGACTGGAAGGAAAAGTATGCCTTTTTGCAGATGACACAAAGATCTGCAACAGGGTTGATACACAAGGATGCGTGAAAAGGATGAAAAGGGACTTGGCAAGGTTGGAGGAATGGTCAGAAGTATGGCAGCTAGGATTCAATGCAAAGAAGTGCAAAATAATGCACCTGGGAAACAAGAACCCAGGGGAAGAATACACAATGGGTGGGGAGGTAGTAACAACAACAAAAAGGAAAGGACCTGGGGTAATCATATCAGATGACCTTAAGGTTAGCAAGCAATGTGAGAAGGCAGTAGGGAGGGCTGGGGATATACTGGGATGTATAGGGAGAGGCATCAGCAGAAAACAGGAAGTTGTTCTCCCTCTGTACAGACAGTTGGTGAGACCCCATCTGGAGTACTGTGTCCAGTTCTAGAGACCCCATCTCCGCAAGGACATAGACAGGATAGAGGCAGTCCAGAGGAGGGCAACTAAAATGGTGCAGGGTCTGCAAGAGAAGCCATATGAGGAGAGACTAAAGGAGCTTAATATGTATACCCTTGAGGAAAGAAGGAGAGGGGACATCATAGAAACTTTTAAGTACCTCAGTGGAATCAACAAAGTTCAAGAGGGTAGCATCTTTCAGAAAAAGAGACTTGCAAGAACAAGGGGACACAATTTAAAGATAGAAGGAGGGTGGTTCAGGGGCAATGTGAGGAAGTATTATTTCACAGAGAGGGTAGTGGATACATGGAACAGCCTTCCTGAGGAGGTTGTGGGGTCTAAAACTGTAGGAGAATTCAAGAATGCATGGGACAGACATAAGGCAATTTTTGTGGGGAGTAGGAAGAAATAGGCTGTTGGTTAACTAGGATCTGCGGCCTATCCTGTAGGTAGGGAAATGGGCAGACTAGATGGGCCTAGCGGTCCTTATCTGCCATCAAAGTCTATGTTTCTATGTTTCATAACATTGCACATCACTACTTATGTTATGTGTCCATGAAGTGGGATGGTGATATGCCCACCCTTAAAATTTGGGAGTTGATTTGTTGAAATAGCCACATTGTGGCAAAAAAGTTTAAAATATCAGGAAAACAACTGTTTCCTTCACTCAAAAAGAAATAACAGTAAAAAAGCAAGCCCAAAACAGCAGTTTCAGCAGGAAGTGTATGAATACCTGGATGAGCAAACCTCGTGGCTAGCCATAATTAATGTGACAACTGGAATGTCAAAGCTTGGTGTCAATTTTATTTTATGTTAACCCTCATCCATTCCCACCCAGTGGCCCTTAGACATCCTCCAATCTTTTGTTTTGCCTTTGGGGTGCTCAAGCCTTGTGACCAATATCTATCATTTCCCTCCTTTCTGTTTGACTGCTAGGGTGCATAAGCCCGGTGGCCATGTCTTTTCTTTATTCTGCTAATGGTGTTCCCAAGCCCCATGGTCACCCCTAACTAATGTAACCACTCTTTTTGCATTGGCCTGTCCCTCTCCTATTCAATTAGCACTCATGCCACCCACTTCATCTTCCCTACCTCTGCAAAAAAGATTAGCAAATATAATCATTTTAAATGCAGTAATAACCTGTAAAAATGAAAATTATCCATCTTTGTGTCTACCCCCACCCTTTCCTACCCCAACCCAGACCACTTCAAGCACCCTGCCATCTCCACAGTCACCCTGAATAGAGTCTTCCATCACAATCATCTAATTGACTGCCAGTCTGCACATAACCATGCTCAGTCATGTTCCACACCTGACTAAACTGAATGCACTTTTGGACTTAGAGTTTTATTTTCATGATTTTTTCAACTTTTATTCATCGCTTCTCTTATTTTTTTCAGTTTTCACCCCCACATTTTAATACAGTCATTCTTCACTCCATTTGTTGTTTTTTTTAATCCAACCCAAAATATCCCTTAAGTGTAATTTTGTGAAACACTGTTTTGGTCACGGATTGAAAATTGGAAGTTGCTAGGTTCATGATGTACGGTGAAATGAAAGACCACTTTTAGAATGCAGGGTAAATGTCTGAAAACAAAAAAACAATGAAGTTATGAGTAATAGTTAAACAAAAACTGAAAATGAAAAGAAGTTAGAATTAAACAAGAGCTGACTAAAGCCAGCAGTGAAATGCCTTTTCAATTTTAATTCATAACTTCTTTGTGGTTGGAGATTTTGGCCCACAGTTTTCAACATGGTCTTTTTTCTCCCCACCTCATGATCCATGCAGTTGTCGTGCTTTAAATACCACCTGAAATGTTGTTCTGTGGTCATTCTGCAAAACAATGCTTCATACAGGAATTTAAAATTAACAACACTCACACTTTAGAGGTGTGGTGAAAAGTGTCTTCTAATGAGTGTCTTCTACATGTCAAATGCTACTTATGCCTGCAGGTAGCACTTCTGCAGTTACGTATAGTGATACATTAATCATAAATCACAACAGTGCTTTTCTGCAGAAATGAAGGTCCTCTATTCAAAGTTGTTGGAAACTATCAGACAAGTGTTCTGTAAAAAACATAAACAGCCAATGTGTACATGCCTCTATGGCAAATAACTTTTTTGTGCATCCATTTTTTTTCCACAGTCACTGACAATTATGTATAGTGTTGTATACATCAATCCATTTGTGGCGGCAGATATACATAGATGATACTGTACATACATGTTCATACAATTTTTAGATAAAAAATGTTAAACTTATTTGGATAACTTTCTCAGTATAGAGATTTATGTGTGATTTATTTTAAAATATATTCTTTGAAAAAACTGTGTTAATGCACCAGTTCAGGATTAGATTTAAGCAACAAAGGTATGTAAATGTTGTGTTAGTGTTTACAACCCTAACACCCCACCCCAAACTCCAAGAGGCAGAAGGAAAAAGACATTATGTTTTTTACCTGTCCTTAGGCTTGGTGAATGAGGGCTGGGATCTTCCTTGGGGTTATCATCCATAAGACTCCAACCATTCCATCAGAAAATAAGCTCAGATGCACAGACTATATGAAATGAGGTGAGTGTTAATGTTGATAACCCCAAGTAAGTCCCCAACCCTGATTCACTAAGACTCTGGACGTGAAAAACATAATTTTATTTTCCTTTAGCTGCTTGAAGGGTGGGGGTTGGGTGTTAGGGTTTGGAAACCCCAACGCCACATGTCACTGCTTTTGCCTCTTTAATGTGAACCCTAATTTATTCATTAATATATGTTTTTACAAATAATTTCCTTATTCTTTGAGATAGTATAATCATATACTTATTCATCTGCCTTAGTGAGTGCAGGACCCTCTGGGCCCTGCACTTTCATCCCTCCATAGATGCGCAAATTCATGTTACTGTGGAAGCAGAGGGCCCTCTGGGTCTTGCAATTCCATGCTTCCAAAAAACAATTTTTGTGTTTGGATGTCATTGTTCTTTTGTGGGTCTTACTTCAAAAGGAAAAATATATTTTTATATAAGTTTGCTGACGATATCAAATTGGGGGGAAGAGTTGATAATCCTGTAAACATGAACTCTCTTATACAAGATCTTGGACGTATTGAACGTTGGATAATTACAAACGGTATGTTCTTTAACATTAACAAATGCTCAGTTATTCATCTGGGAAAAAATAACCCCAACCAGACCTATACACTTAACGGTGTTAATATTAAAACATCCTCCTTGGAAAGGGATCGGGGCATCATGGTAAATCATAATCTTTCATCAGTTGACCATTGTAATAAAATTGCTAACATAGCTAATGCTTTAATCAGATGGATCAGCCACGCATTCACATCTAAAACTGAACAATGTATAATAACTTTATACAAATCCTATATTCAGCCTTATATAGACTATGGATCACCTTTTTGGATCCCTTATCTGGTTCATGACAGAAGGAGGACTGAACAAATACAACACAGAGTTGCAAAAATGATTCCTTATAAGTCACAACAAGATTATGATGCTAGACTTAATCTTATTGGTCTTTATTCCCTGGAGATGAGAAGGACTAGAGGAGACGATCTACAACTTTTTAAAATCATTCAATATTCGACTTTAATGTCCCAGTGTGGTATCTCATATGATACAAGAAAAACTCCACTTAGACTACACAATAAACAGCTTTACATTAAAAGGGCTAGGACTCACAAAAGATTACATTTTTTCTCCAGTAGAGCACCTATGTTGTGGAACAAATTGCCCCAAGAACTTGTTGATTGTTCTAATACAGGCACCTTTAAATCCAATTTGGACAAATGGCTTCTTAATAAATACTACTGAGGGTTTATTATCCCACTGTGTGGGGGAAAATCTCAATGGGCAATTGCCTACTTTTGTCCTAAACACCAAGTAAACCAAGTAATATTAAGTGTCCCTCTTAACTGCTAGTGTCTGATTGAATAAGGAGAAAAATGTGTTTTAAGGTTGTTGTTTTTTTATGCATAAGACTAGGTTTGCTGGCCAAGGCACCTAGCTTCACCTGAGCTCTTTCCTTCTAGGTTGCTTGAAAGGACAGAGCAAAGAACCTTACCAGAGCAAGAGAAAGGATTAAGGATTCTTTTGGCTAGGAAGATTTACTGAGTGTTGTTATTTTATTTTGCACTCACAGGGATTATTACTGTTTGTTGCTAACATGGTATTGCTTTATTTTTCTCTGATTCAATTTGTTATTGCTGGGTATAGCTTCTGCTACATTATTACAGGGTGTGCCTACATGTGTGTGCTAACAGAATACTGCTGTAATCTTCTAATTCAAATTGTCATTTCAAGGTATATCTTCTGTTACTGGGTTATTTTTCTTTGTAACAAAATGTTTCTTACAGGGTACTGTATATCTTCTACGAAATTATTACATGTGGTGCTTTACAGGTTTTACAGTTTTATCTATCATTAGGATAAGCTTTCAGGGCTACTGCATTTGTTCCTAGCTGATTGTTTCTGCTCTTACCTCCTTGTTTCTTTCATCTGTGGTTCTTCTTTTTCGGCAGGGGAAGGGCCCAGCCACCCACCCCATCCCCATTCACCCCACACTACACTCCTTTTATAGGGTAGCACAGTCATGACATTTCCTGTGGCAAAGCAGGAAGGGGCAGATCAGTGTGGTATCCACACAGTGACATCATTTACAGGGGCACTAGTAATTTAACTTGTTATAACAAGTTATACAAAAACAAACAAATAAGACACAAAATCAAACTTTTGCTTTCATTTTCTTCCTTCTAGTTACTCTGACCAGGTTATAACACACCAACTTATCTGGAATGGATATCATTAACTGCAGGTACTGTGGAACACTTTTCAGAAAGGCAGTTTTTCAGGATTTAGGACACTGTCCTGCATGGTGGGCCATTGGAGATCTAAGGGCTCAGCTCCAGGCAGCATGGGCAAAGATTGCATGCCTCAAAATTGCACATTCAAGAGAAAATATATTACAAGAACCACCTGCCATTTTCCCAAAATCCAACAGAAGCACCTCAACTGCAGAGGGTAGTTGGTCTGGGAGGTTGGCAGGTGGTTAGGAGGGGCAAATCAGGTGCCCCATCACTCGGTTCTCCCCAACATATTACCTCCACAAACCATATAAAAACTATGAACAGGTATCTGCCTCTATCTCCAAAATCAAACAAAGGGGCATAGGACACTGCAGAGCAAGACACTGCAGCACAGGAGCATGCACAACAAAACTCATCCAAAACAGGAACCAAAACAAAACAGCAAGAAGGAAATCCAAACAACTTCTGATAATAGAAGACTCCATGATTTGGGGAGTTGATACCTATCTCCAGCCAGGGGTAATGATCAGATGTCTCCCAGGAACATCACCGTGGAGAGACACTAACCACATTGCTAAAATTGCTCAGGAAGCAGGAGAAAACATTGACCTTCTGGTACACATAGGGACTAATGATCTCACCAGCCGGTCCGTTGTGGAGACCAAGGAACACCTCACCAGGCTGGGTGACAAACTATCATCCATTTCATCTGGCATCTCCTTCTCTGAGATCCTGCCAGTCTGGGAGAGAGGGGCAGATGGACAGAAGGTCAGAGAAGGGGAGATAGGGGAGCTAAACATGTGGCTCAAGGACTGGTGCCAGAAAAAAGGATGCAAATTTTTAGGGAACTGGCAACAGTATTGGGAGAGAAAGTTCTTTAAATTTGATGGACTGCATCTGACTAAGGAGGGAGTCAGTGCATTGGAGCAGAAGTTTGATGTCTTTGCAGAATGTTTAAACTAGCGAATGGGGAGAGGGGTGCAGCACCCCATATGTCAAATGGGAAGAACACCCCTCCCTCCTTAGCTAGTGGTCAAACAGGAGTTCAGCATATTTGCAGTTCATTTGCATCACCAGGCAAGGAAAAAGGTCTGACTCCCCATACAATGCACAGTGGAAATGCCAGACCTCACCCAATAAGTAACACTCTGAAATCTGGCCAATGGAAAGTCATGTACACAAATGCTTGCAGTTTGAGAAACAAGATCCCAGACCTGCAGGCAATAATGACAGGCTAAACTGGACATACTAGCAATTAGCGAGATGTGGTTTACCAGTAACCGCACTTGGGGGACTTCAGTACCTGGCTATGTACTGTTCAGAAGAAACCAAGGTGCAATAAAGGAGGTTGGAGTGAGCCTGTATGTCAATGAAAATATCAAAGCTACAGAAATTCAGAATACACATAAGGAGCCAGAAGAATTGTGGGTCACCCTTGAAACAGGAAATTGGACAGCAGTACAAACTGGGGTTTTCTACAGGCCCCCAGATCAGGGGGAGGACATACATACATTACTGTTAGAAGATCTACAAAACATGACAGTTAAAAGGGAGGTTCTTTTTTTTGGGGGGGCAGGACCCCGTCTTCTTTCAGCCCTGGTCACGGGCCCCTGAGACCTCCTCCACCACCTATTGATGCCAAGGTCCCTCGGTCACCCCCGGCTTGCCTCCCGGAGGGTGGGGCCATGGCCACCATTCCTGGTAGCCATGGGCTAGTGTCTAGTTGGGGACCCGCAATGACAGTGGCGAATTGAGGTCCTCCGGGGAGGGCTTCATTCCTACGGTGGTCCTTGCCCGCCTTCTCTTTTTCCACCATTTTTTGTTGGTGAGGCGGGGACGTGCAATGACGCCAGCATCCGCCCCACCTCCCGGAACTGCAAGCTTCGGTCTCTTGTACTCCCCCGGTCTCCGCCAGAGGTCCACAATGCATTGATTGCTGCCCTCACCCTCCCCCCGGAGAAGGAGAGCAGTCTGTGGGATGATCTATCCTTCTCCCCCCGGCTGGCTCTCCGATGATCTGAGTCCATTCCCGAACCCGGGTCACCGGCGTCGCAAGTGAAAATCCCACCACTGCGCCGAAGGGCCAGCAGAAAAGGGAGGTTCTAATAATGGGAGACTTCATCATGCCAGATACAGATTGGTCAATACCAGCAGGAACATCTGCCGGAACTAGACAGATGGTGGATTCCCTGCAGGGGGAGAACCTCAAACAACTGGCACAACAACCCACAAGAGACAGGGATATCCCAGATCTAGTACTGACTAACAGGGAAAAGATCACAGCTCTCCAGGTAGACGGTCACCTGGGGGCCAGTGACCATCACATGGTAAGGTTCAATTTGGCCAAGAGAAGGAAATCGTCCCATTCCAAGGCAAAAATATGGGACTTCAGAGGAGCTGACTTTGATAAGATGGCCAACAGAGTTAAGCTAGCCCTAGCAAAAAGAAATGCAGATGAGGGGGTACAAGCAAAGTGGGCAAGCATTAAGGATGCAATACTTGAAACAATGTCCCATTGTGTTAGAGAGAAAAAGAAGTGCAAAAGAAGAAGGAAACCACTTTGGTTCTGAAAAACAGTAGCAGAAAAGGTCAGAGCCAAAAGGCTGACCTTCAGGAAATATAAGGGAACGCAGCAGAATGAAGATAGGGAGGCATGTCAAACTTCCCTAAGGGAAGCAGGGAAGGCAGTAAGGCAGACAAAGGCCCAAATCAAGGAAACACTAGCACAAACAGTAAAAGAAGGTGACAAGACTTTCTATAGATGCATTAGTGAAAGGAGAAAGTCCAGAGGGGGTATTGCTCAGATCAAAAGAGATAAGGGAGCATGTGAGGAGGAGGAGGACCATGTTAAATCATCTATCCTAAATAGATACTTCTGCTCAGTATTTACTGAAGAGAAGGTAGGACAGGGCCCACAGCTCAGCACCATGGGCAGAGGGGGAAGGAGTTGTGCACTAGTCCCTTCACAAAAGAAAGGGTCCTACAAGAGTTTGATAAGCTCAAGGTGGGCAAGGTAATGGGACCTGATGGCATACATCCCAGGATACTAAAGGAGCTAAGGGTGGAACTAGCAGAGCCATTATCAGAACTGTTTAGTGAGTCTCTGAGCACAGGAGAGGTCCCAGAAGACTGGAGAGGGGCTCATGTGATCACACTCCACAAGATTGGTTGCAAGGAGGAGACAGGGAACTACAGACCAGTCAGTCTTACCTCAGTAGTGGGAAAGATTATGGAGGCACTCCTTAAAGAAAGGATAGTGCAACTCCTGGAATCCATAGGAGCACAGGATCCAAGCCAGCATGTTTTTACAAAAGGAAGGTCCTGTCAAACTAATCTCATAGATTTCTTTGTCAGGGTAACCAGAATGGTGGACCAAGGGGGAGCAGTTGATGTTGCCTACCTTTATTTCAGCAAAGCTTTTGATACTGTTCCACATAGAAGATTGATTAATAAACTGGGTAGGATCAGGGTGGGTCAGAAGTTGGTCAAATGGATGGCTAACTGTTTGATGGGCAGAAAACAGAGAGTGGTGGTAAATGGTATACAGTCAGAAGAGATGCAAGTCACAAGTGGGGTACCTCAGGGATCAGTCCTGGGGCCAGTTCTCTTCAATATCTTCATCAGTGACATTTCAGATGGACTGGAGGGTAAGGTCTGTCTGTTTGCAGATGACACAAAGATCTGCAACAGAGCAGATGATCCAGATGGGGTGGGCAGAATGAAACGAGACCTGGATAAACTGGCAAAATGGTCAGAAGAGTGGCAACCTGGGTTTAATGCAAAGATGTGCAAGATCATGCACATAGGGAAGAGAAACCCTGAAGCCACCTATAGGCTGGGAGGGGAGTTGCTGGCAGTCACAAGGAAAGAAGGAGACTTGGACATCATCATCACCGATGGCCTGAAATCATCCAAGCAGACCACTAAAGCAGTAGGTAAGGCTAGGGGGATGTTGGGGTGTATTACTAGGGTATCACAAGTTGGAAGAGAGAGGTAATAATCCCTGTTTACAAGACACTGGTTAGGCCCCATCTGGAGTACTGCGTGCAGTACTAGAAGCCACACTTTCTTAAGGACATTAACCAAATTGAGGCAGTACAGAGAAGGGCAACCAAAATGGTGCAGGGACTGCATCAGAAAACATATGAGGACAGATTAACGGAGCACAATATGTATTACCTAGAGCAAAGGAGGGAGAGAGGTGATATGATCAAAAAATTCAAACACCTTAAGGGCATTAAGAGGGTGAAAGAGTCTAGCATGTTTCAATATAAGAAAAATAGCAGGACAAGAGGACACAACATAAGATTAGAGGGAGGGTGATTAAGGGGTAATGTGAGGAAGTTCTTTTTTCACAGAAAGGGTGGTGGATGCATGGAATGGCCTACCTCAGGAAGTGGTAGATATGAATACAGTGTAGGGCTTCAAACAGGCATGGGATAGGCATAAAGGAGCAATACAGATGAGTATGAATGGACAGGCCGTTGACAGAGCAAAGGTCGAGGGCACATTTATAAGGTAGAAAAAGAAATGGGCAGACTGGATGGGCCATGCAGTCCTTTTCTGCCATCAACGTCTATGTTTCTATTTTTCTATAATTTAATAATTTTTTGTCAGTTTGCTCTGAAATTTGCTATCATTATACTAGAAGATGGGACACAACGTTGATGCATTTTTGATGCTGATTGGACTTTCTGTGTAGATTTGGAACCATGGTGAAGATTGGAGGTAATTTTGGTGTGCAGTGCATACCCCATTAATGTTTAGGGGGGGTATGTGTTAGTGTTGTATTATTCATTGACACTTCTTTGGGGGGATATATGCATTGTCCTTTAATTCCAGATATTGATGGACTTACTGTATGGCTTTTTAAAGCTGCTGTGTTATCCTATGGGAATTTTTTTTTTAATTTTTATATTTTTTATATGGTCCCTACATTTTTGGAAGTTGTTATGTGTGAGTATTCTAGTACTAATTAAGACCTCTGTATTGATAAATAGATTGTTCCTTTACTGCAAATATTGATGGAGTTAGGGTTTGTTAAATTTGAAATGTGAATTAAAAAAATAAAGTTCAAATTCTTTTTTTTGTATGAAGGAATCTTTTTTCTTGAGAATGACATACTTTCATGATACAATATTCCTTCATACAAAAAAAAAAAAAAATTAAAGCCCAAATTTCTTTTTCCAAATGAAGCAATCTTTTTATCTGAGAATGACAGAAACTCACAAAAAAAAATATTCCTTCATATGAAAAAAGAACGTGAAAAAAACTAAGTACAAATTCATTTTCATACGTATGAAGAAATCTTTTTTGGGAAAACAACACAATTTTAAAAAAATAACGATTCTTTCATACAAAAAAAGAATTTGGACTTAGTGTTTTTTTCACATTTTTTTTGTAGAAAAAATAAGTCCAGTTTCTTTTTTCATATAAAGGAATCTTTTTTTCATGAGATTGTGTCATTCTTATGTAAAAAGATTCCTTCACATAGAAAAAAATGTGAAAAAAACTAAGTCTAATTTTTTTTTCGTATGAAGGCAATCTTGTTTTGTATTGCCTTATTCTTGTTAGTTATGGCCATAGGAAAAAAGAAAACTGCCACACGAAAAAGACTTTTACAATCTGTTAAAACATATTTCAGGGTCATTGTTTTCAAAAAGTAACTGCAGAATACACCTAACAGGATCCAGATTAGCGAGAAATATGTGAAGGTGTGTTTCTATGATACCATTTTCATTGGTTTTCCAAAAAAACATTTTGAAAAAAATGAAAACAAGACGGTGGCCATACAAAAAAAATTTTTCCTCATGAAACAAGATTCCCTTCCCCCATATGAAACAAAATCATTTTTCATATGGCCTAAATGTTTTTTTTCACATTAAACAGCTATCCAAAAGACTGTACTAAGCATGTTCGGAACTGAAATTTCAAATCCTTATAACTCTGGAATGGATTGATATTTCTCCACCAAACTAAAAAGAGACACCACTCTGGGCTAAACCCTTTGTACCCTATAACTTTCACACCCAAATTCATTACTGTTTGGGCACTAGATGATGACACAAAATCAGCAAAAAAAAAAAAAAGTTTCCTATACTGATTTCGGAATCTGCCTATATGACCAGAACAAATCTTGGCCGACCAAGAGACCTTGCCCCCAAGACTGTGCATTTAAAATGTTGTTCAAATCTGTTGAATGGTGATGAAGTTATTATAATGCAAAGATTGGGGTTTAATATTGAACAGCCTACTCAATCCTAACTATAATGGCGCTACCACATCACTATAATAATGTGTTCTTGCTGCTAATTACATGACTCTATACAAAGCTGCCATGTGATCCACATGGCGATCCTCCATAAATTGCTTGTGTTCCTGCAACATATGGTGCATGTTTCCAATCTCAGCCTGTAGTTCCTCCTAAGCCCTACAGTGGACTACTGCAGCTGTCAGTTGACTGCCTCCTGCCATCATCATAGACTATCCTAGGGGACAGGCACAGGCTGCACTCTGACCCATTGTGTGGACTGGGGTTGCAACATGTTCAGTGCCGTGCCAGTTACTTGGGTTCTAGCCAACCCAGCAGTGGCTTGGCCATTGAAATTTGCCTGAGGTGGCAGGGATGTGGCCATTCTTGGGCAGAGTCCAGGGTGGCAGGGTGGTGACCATACTGGAGGAGGGTCCTGGGGTATCACAGTGGTGGCTGGATCAGTGGCATTAACTGGGAACAGTACATTGACAGCCATGCCAGGGATGGGGTATGACTGGGCCCCATCAGTAAAGGGGCCTGTTGGAACAGGCAACTCATCCTGGACTGAGTTGGACCCCTTTTCCTCCACACCTCCATACATCTTATTGTCTTCCTTGCTGTCAGAGTCTGTGTTGGCTCTAGCATGGGTGGGCCTTAGGGACAGCAGCCAGCTTGGTTAGCCCAAGGGAATCCTCTAGAATGGTGTCCACCACCATGGACTGGGCTATTGAGAGGAGAGAGGGAGAGATATTGCAGAGCAATACACATGTGACAATCATTGCAGCATGCAGGCTGAGTGTACAGTGTATCAACACACAGGACAAATGGATACTACCATGTGGTTCACACTCATTGTGTAACAAATCCAACAGTCAGGGTCAGACTGGTATATCTGGAGTCCACATGGAAAGTAGATACAATGGCCTACTTGTAAAATCAATAGAAGAGGACCCAGAGTGACACATACATGTTAGTATTCCATGTAAATGCAATATGCTAGTTCTGTATTTGTCTCACACATATACCTTTAGTGCCATAAATACACAATTTAATTAGATAATAGTTGATAAATTAAAGGAGCTGTGAAGTGTAGAAGTTGGACAAGAATCTTATAGAGGGGTAACACATGGACATTTCAAAGTTCCCTGGTGGTCTGGTCCACCTCTGAAAACAGATACACCATTACACACAGGCCATACTGAAGTGATGTTCCGTGTATGGTGTGCCACAGCCCATGCCAGATACATGCAATTGTCTATAGTAGGATGTTTATGCAGAACACAGATCTCGGCAGTACATTCTGTGCATGCACACTTTGCTTGTCCAGCCTTGTCCTACATTTCCATGGCCTCTCCCTTCATTGGCAGGCAAGCCCCAACATCACTGGTGCACTGTGCATACACACACAAGCTCAACGTGATGGGGCTAACATGGTCATGCACATGGCTGTGTTTGTCCAACCTAGTCTTTGAAGCAACCTCTGGGAACACCAGTCACGTCTTCCATAGGGGCTAGGGGCACAGCAATACTGGGACCACAGCATGCAGCCTGGAAGTTTGCATGGGCCCAGTATATAACTTACTTTAAGCACCTTTTCTTGTCTGTGACCTGATTTTTAACATCTTCCCAGTTCTAGCTTTTTCCACCCACTCCATTGATTGCCTCTATTATCTGGTCCCAAGCCTTGTGGATTTCAGAAATGGCCCTCTTGTTTGCTGATCATGACCTCATTGGCCATGTAGGTCTGGTTAGTGCCAAAAAAATTCCTTTTTGTTTGGTATTCTTCCTCTATCATGCTACCCATTGGAAATAAGAGTATCACACTGCAATGAACATTGTATACCTATAGCAGAGCAGAACAAAGGTATAGTGGCACGGAGGCCCCAGTGCCTCTGGCTGAGACAAGTGAGTGTTTCTGCAAGGCTGGGTCCAACACACAGCTGGCTGCCTCCATAACATTGCCTTTGTCCATGTGCAGATGCAGCAACAGTCTACTCCTGATTCATCTTAAGCACAGTGCTATGATCACCCAGGTCCCAATTTTAGGTCATTTCACAATACACTTACCTGTAGCTGCCTGCAGTACCTCTATGGAATCTGTGTGGTGCCCTTTGCTCCTTTTATATGCCCCAGTTTCAATCTGGCATGCAAAAGAATGAATACATACCAGTAATGGCATACAAATTTGGAAATTGCACAGACTGTGAAATTAGCTAACTTGCATATGCTGTTTGAATAATGCAGCTTTGCCCCAAGTGCTACTGTCTTTGTGCTAGCACTGCACTAGCTCTAAATCCCATGTGGTGCAAATATATAGTCACATGTCATTGGCGATGTTATGATATTACACTGGCATGTGCATTATGATGTTGCACTATAGCACTGTGCATGCACAGTGCAGTACAGTGGATGCACACCATTTGCATGTTTGACTTAGTTCCTTTTAAATGTGGCCAGCCCTTCAGCACCTAGAAACATGCATAGTCCTGGGCAATATGCTGAAACATGATGCAGTAATGGTTGGCCTAATACATAGAGCCAGTGAAGACCTATAAGCAGCAGGGTGTGTTCTGTAATTAGAGTAATAAATCTCACCCATTTTCAGATTCATTTTGGAATTGTGCAGTAGTGAAGAAACAACAAACAAGTGGTGTCCAGAGTTTGTCATTGATTTATTTCTGGTATATAAAACAGGCTTATAAACAAATCAGTGATAAAACACCATGGAGGAGAACACTCAGATCTTCTTACCTAAAGGCAGCGTCAGTCTCTTCTCAGAGAATACTAAGCAGAACAGTCACTCATATACCTCTGATAATTGTTTTAGAAACTAGAAAAAATATAAAATAAACTTGCATAATTGGTTAATAGCAAAAATGGTGTAATTCATACTAGTCTGGGAACATGCACTGAAGTAACATAAACAGAGATAAGTTAGATAAAGAACTCTTATATAGTAAGGTCTTGATGACCATTATCCATAATAGCTATTCTGCACTAAACCTAAAGATGGCTGCATTACCCAACTAATGACTGTAATTATACAATATCCATAATATCAGTGTCTCCTCAGTACATTAGAAATACAGCAAATGGCATAATGATTCTCAGTAAAACACAAGAACTGTAGAAATATTAGTAATACAAGCATGGTAATTGTATATAAGGCATTGTAATACTTGTATATAAAGTATTGTGTTTATATAGCAGAATACAGCAATATGCATTATAATTTGTAGCAGTAATTCTACTTGAACAGTAGAACTCATATCCTGACACGCATGCTTATATGATAAGTGCCTGTGCCCTAAATATTGCTGTCTGTAAAATAGGGGGCCCAATCAGGGGTGCTGGTCAATGGATAACATCCCCCCCTTGTTGCCTCAGAAGGGGCCAAAATCCCAATTAGGTATGTAGGGATGGAGCTAAAAAAAGGTTAACAAGCAAAATGCACGAGCTTTGTAAAGGAACTTGAGTTGTTCACAATGTTGTGCTAGGGTACGTTGCAGGCAGCAAAGATGCAAAATCAGAAAAAACAATCAAAAAAGCTTGAATAATAACAAAACTTTAAAAGACAATTCAACCCAGTAATTACCTACAGCTAAGCTTAAATCACCATCATGAATAAGGTCATTCAGAACATCATTCGCTTTAGATACATTGTTACTAATATAAATCAAATGATCATCTTTTCTAGCTAAAAGAGATTTCAAAGTGATTTTCAAGGGATCAATGTGCACGTTAAAAATAGGCAAATAGTGAGACAGTGCGAGCCAATATTGGGGATCAGAATCTATTATGTCTAGTTCAGGGAGAAGAACAGGCATAACAATAGTGTGACCAATGACCATTTTCTGCTATGGAGTGAAACAGAAGTTATTTTTATCAATATTACAAGTGCATAAACCATAAGAATAAGTTCTGTAATTGGTCACAATACAGTACTGGCCTTTGGTAGTATAAGTGACTCTGAGATTGGGAACTCTCCAACATTACAGGTGAACAGGATAAGAAAACGTGGAATTGTTGAGCCGGGTAGTGAAGCGAGGAATCTCTTCACGATAGCTTTGAGACGGTGCTGTTTCAGTGTTGAATGCTGAAAATGCAGCAGGTGGGATGTCGTAATCTGGATCAACATCAGTAAGATTACTCGGCAGATTGTCACTCAAGGTCAAGGCCCAGTCAAGATGTTCCAGAAAGTAGCCACAAATGGGTTTCATAATGTCGAAGATATCACAATGGCACATGATGTAATATCCTTTCTTGGCACAACAGATTGCATGAGGAGAAGTCCAAGCTTGGAGCACAGGATGAAACACCATCATAGCTGGAAGTGCAGTTCTTTCATGAAAAATGTCATTTTCAAGATGTCCAAGGGAATGTATATTTGCAAGTTTATCAAAGACATATGTAGCTGGATCAAAATGTGAAAGGGACACTATAAAGGTTATGAATATGTTATCCCTGATAGAACATGTTTAGGTTTTGTAGCAAGGGGCTTGGTTGGGAAACCTGGAAACATAACCAATGTTACGGTCAGTTGACATTGAAATATTTAGAGTATCTTTGTAACACATAGAAATACAGCCTGTACCTCTACAGTGGGGGCATACAGTTTACCCAATCTGAGATCACGAATAAGATCTGGAATTTTGCCTGATTCCAAGTCCCTGACAAGACTGTAAACAGTAGAAATAACATAAGAGCCATAAGCAGAACATAAAATTTCACACCCAATAAAGTGCTTGCCTGCCTCATGGTTGTTTTGAAAAATAAGATCAAGTTTTTTTTTCTTGTTTCATTAAACCCTTGAGCAATCTCTTGCATATTGTATATAGCATCTTTCTTCCTCACTTACGGTATTAACACCTTACAAAATAGGGGGCATAACATTATTGTCAAGTGTTTGTTGAAATTTTAGTGTTTGTGCTTTAATGGAAGCAATATCAGCTCTATTCCAAATAGACATTCCTGAGCCAAAAAAGGCCAGTAACAGTCCCGGCAACTCCATTAATATCAGAGACAGTACTAGCAGCACCAGCTGAGGCTGCATCTCACTAGGTGTGCATTTTTGAGGTTTGTAGAATTTATGGGCAGGTCTAAAAACACCTGCATGATCCATAGTGTGAGGCCCACCAGTAGGATCATTAGAGCACATTTAGTAAGCAGCAACAATATCAGTAATCATCATACAGTGAAACTTAGAAGTATTTGTATTTTGACATAAACAAAATTCAGCCATATTCCAATGTGATAAACTGAAAATAACTGGGACATGCATAAATTGTACATTGTTAATAAGGGTACCTGGGAGTGATTTGGTCATCAGACCACTAGGAGGTCCCTTGTCAAAATGAGGCAGGCAAGAAGTTCTTCCTGGCTTGGTGGAATGACAGACAGATAGAGAGATGAAGAAGCATCATAGTTTTTGGAACAAAAGTCTTGTGCCACCTGTGAAGGGAGTTGTTCACAGAAGGCAGGGTCAATAAGTGCAGTAAGGTTATACTGACCAGTGTGCCTTGGGGAAGCCATTCTAATAGAGATAGCACCAATCTGTGATATGTCAGTGTAAGACCAGCCATGGAATGTACCCTTGGCTAGGCAGGCTATGGGAATTCCGTACCCCATTGCATCAATATACCATTGGATAGTAGGGGAGGATTTATCTGGAGCAACAACAACTGCATCTAATAAAGCATCTTTTCCTCGAGTAACTTTGAAATTTTTGTTAGGAATAGTAATTTTAACACCCATGTCAGATTTTCCAAGCAATAGTGCCAGAAAATCCAGTTGATTCTGTGGAACTGGGGGAGCAAAAATGGTTAGAGGTAGAAATCCACTCAGCAGGAGAAGGATGTGCAAGTTAGCCATCTTGCCGCTATCTGAAAGAAACAGAAAGGGTTAATTAGCTGAAAGTACTATTCCACCTTATGGGGTTAGGAAAAGTAAGTTTAGTCACCTTTATGCAGCTTGAGTTGGTTAGCATGGAACTACATGTCAGCAGTCTTTTTCTGCTTTTGCTGTTGTACTCTGACCTGATACACAGCAGGGCTGAGCTTGTTTACAATGGGATAGGGACTTTCCCATTTACTTGCAAACGAATGAGAGGGTTGTCTTTATTGGAGAAGCATGACTTGATCTCCAACTTGCCAGTTAACTTCTTTAACATGTTTGTCAAAATGGGCTTTTGCTTGCTGTTGGGCTTTGCCAATTTGCTTTGCAGCAAACAAATGTGTCTTCATGATGTCATCATGGAGCATTTCCACATACTTGTCTACAGATACTCTATCTGCAGTGGGGGTGTGAAGGTCAAAAAACAGGTGCTCATGTAGTCTCATAGCTCTATCAGTCATAACCTCATAAGGGGTACATTGAGTTGTGGCTGCAGGTGTGGCCCTAATTGCCATGAGGAGTAGTGGCAAAAGGAATCCCAATCTTTGGGATTAGCATCAATAAATTTAGATAACATCTGTTTGATGCGTCTGTTTGCTCTTTCTGCCTGGCCTGAGGATTGAGGATGGTAAGGAATGTGGAATTTTTGACCAATTCCAAAAAGTTGGAGTGTTTGTTGCATCAGTTCAGCTGTGAAGCTGGAACCCTGATTTGAGTCTACCTTGAGGGGTAAACCCCACCTGAAGAATAGCTGATCCACCAGGATTTTGGCAGTGGACTTTGCAGTGTTGTTCTTATTGGGAAATGCTTCTGCCTACTTAGATAACAAGTCTGTGACAACAAGGGCATACTTGTTGTTCCTACTAGAATTAGTAAGTGGGTGAATGAAATCAATCTGAATTGCATTCCATGGTCCGGATTGCCTTTGGGGTGGCAATTGCAGGAATGGGATTGTTATGGGCACACTCTATGCAGTTGTCAACATAGTGGTACACGTCCTTGGTTATACCAGGCCACCAGACAACTGTTTTGAGTCTCTGGAGAGTGTTGTCTGTCCCCTTGTGTCCACCAGTGGGAGTGTCATGAACCATATGAATAAACTCAGTTTGCAATGAGTGTGATGTTACCCACAGTTTGTTACCTGTATTCTGTTTGTGATACCAGATGAGCCTTTGATCACTAAACAAGTGTAAATTGTCTGAGTGTCTCTTGTATGGACTGCCTACAGGCAGTGCTGGTTCAGTTCCTTTGTCCAGGAATTTGAACACATCTCTGGTCTCTGCATCTGCTTTCTTCACAGCAGAGAGATCCACTGGGAGTTCTGGTAGTGGCTTCTTGGTGGCAGCAATTATAGATGTTACAATGGCTGCTATACCCTGTGGGTGAGTCATTTCCCATGTCCCCCCCTTCGAGCACCTGTTTTCACAAGCAAGTCTGCTCACTCATTGTATGTATGGTAAGGGTTAGATTTGCAGTGAGCCTTGACCTTTTGTATGTACAGCTTGTGTGTGAACATTTGGGTGAGGGTGTGTATTTAACCAGACAGTTCCCTATATTTGACAGGGGTACCATCAGATGAGGTGAAATTATTCTTTTGCCAGAATGGAAAGAATTCAGTCAGGGTTGAGCATACTGAATTGGAGGCAGCAAAGATGATTGCATCCTTGTCACCATGAGGTATAATGTCTAATGCATAGGCCACAGCTGTGAGTTCTGCATACTGTGAGGTACAACAGTGCATTTCCTAGAAAGGTGTCTATAATCACCCTCATGATCCAGTATGAGTACTCCAAGGCCTGCTACCTGTCCTCCATCCAGATAGGATGCAGAGCATCTGTAAAGATGCAGAACATTGTTTTGTCTTCCAGGACCTCAGGTGTGGCTGGCAGGAAGGGCTCTTGGTCAGGTAGGTCAGGTGGTTGGAGGGCACAATCATGAGGCTTACCTGTGTATAGCAAGCCATGGGCCAAGATGGATGGCATTTTGGCAGGCAGCACTTGGATGTGTCTATCCTACAAAAGCAAAGACCAATGAGTTATTCTGGTGTTAGAAACTGATCCGTCTTTTACTTTGTCTGAAAGCAAAAAATTGGTTGGGGCGTGGCAGGTATGCAGAATGATGGGAGCATACCCAATGATGTAGAGAAAATGTTTAACAGCCCAAAAGGTTGCCAACAGTGTTGTTTTGCAATGACTGTATTTTCTTTCTACAGGGGATAGCATCTGTGATGCATAGGCAAAGGGCCTAAAGTACCCATTGTACTTTTGCACCAGCACTGCGGACATGGCCACATCAGAGGTGGCAGTTTCCAAATGGAAAGGCAATCTTGGATTTGGGTTAATCAGTCCTGGGGCTGGGGCTAGGGCCTGTTTGAGCTGGGCCACAGCTGCAGTGTGTGTGGGGCCCTAGGTCCATGGGATGCCCTTTTTCAACAATTCATACAGGGGAACAGCCTTCAAGGTGAAGCCAGGGATGAAATCCCTGAAGTAGTTTACCATACCTAAAAAGCACCTGAGTGTTGCCACGCTTGTAGGAAATGGTAGATCTTGCAAGCCCTGGATCTTCTTAGCTGCTGGGCTTCTGCCTTGGTCTGTAATGCATAGGCCAAGGAACATGACCTCCTTCTGACACAGTTGTGCCATAGAAGGGTTGCACTTGAGGCCTGCTCTCCTGAGGAGAGTCAGTAGTTTATCCAAAAGGGTTAGGTGTTCTTCTTTGGTGTAAGTTGCCAAAAGCAATCATCCACATACTGCAGGAGACTGTCGGGTGTAGAGAACTGCTGCAGGGCATCCATCATGTGCAGATGGAAGAGGGAGGGATTATTGTGAAAGCCCTGGGGTATGCAGGTCCAGGTGTACTGGCAGCCTTCAAAGGTGAAAGCAAACTTATATTGGCTTTTCTGGGCTAATGGGAGTGACCAAAACCCAATAGAGATGTCAAGAGCTGAAAACCACTTTTTATCGGGTGTCAAAAACTTGAGCACATCAGAGGTTGATGCCACAGTTGGGGCACAGCTGGGGGTGACTTTGTTAAGCTTCCTGTAATCAATTGTAAGTGTTCAAGCTCCAGTTAGCTTTTTCATTGGCCAAATGGTCAAATTGACAGTGGAGACACAAGGCCCAATCACTCCTTGTTGCAGCAGTGACTGGATGGTCTCCCTCAATGATGGCAAGGCTTCAGCAGAAAATGGGTACTGATTTTGTCTCACAGGGTTAGGTCCTGTAATCTCAATGGAGGTGTGCATCCTACCACAATCAGGCTTGTTGGTAGCAAACACACCAATGTGTTTCTACAACAAAGGTGCTAGTCCAGAAAACAGGTTGACTGTTGAACAAAGCCATGACGTCATACTCCTTGTTGTTATGTTTGATGGTTGCCACCGCATGTGAGTCTGGAATGCTGACAGCATGGCATTGGCCCTGGATCTGTAGCAATAGCTGGTTAGCTAGGTTCACTACACAGCCATGCTGAGCAAGGAAATCAATTTCCAATATGCTGGGGTGATGACATAATACCATGAGGTCAAAAACAAGTTTAGTTTTTAGGTGGTCTACCTGCACAGGTAGTGCTACAGATTGAAAAGTTTACAGTTTGGTACCATCTACACCTTGTGCACTAGCATGCCTGCTGGTGGACCAGGCACAAGTAGCTGGGTTTTCATCATGGAGAACCAACACAGCTGCTCCTGTGTTTAGGAGCATGTCGAGTTGGCAGCCCCCAACCGTGGCCCTTACACAGGGCCATCCATTTGTGTCAACAAGCAAGTCACTCACAATCCAAACTGGGGCCTGTAATTTTCAATTTGAATGGTTCCCTAATTCTTCCTCATCCTCCTGTCCCTGGGCCTTACGGCCTGTAGGGGCCTGTTGGACCCCTCTGCCTTGGGGCATCACAGGACAGGAATACTGTACCTTGGACATCAGAGATGCAATTTCTACTTGCTCGATGGGCAGTTCCTCAATCACTGCACTGATCTGGCCAGTGCCCAGTGCTGTGAAGGAGCTTGTACATTGGCCACTCGACCCTGCAGAGGCTGAAGGCCTGAAAGGGTTTGTACTGCTGAATGGTGATAGGACTGCAACAGAAAGGGCTGCAGTGCCATCCATTCCAGCAAGGGCCTCCTCCAGTTGTTTATGGAGGGTCTCATTTTGATCCTTTAATTCCCTATAGCTGGGCCCATTATGGTACATATTTATTTATTTATTTAAAAGACTTTAGGATAACAACCTTTGAGTCAAGGACTCATTTACAAAGGCTCCACGTCAGAAAAAACAAACATAAACACTTAATACATATAGACATAGAATGGCAGATAAAATTTACAGTTTTTTTAGTTATACAATATTTCAGAATCAAGATTAGTTATACATTGCATTGAATGTGTTACTGAGAGTTGTATTTTATAGTTTACAAGAGAACAATAAGTTTGCTGATAGAGGGAGGGAGTAACAGGTTAGATATTTACAGTGAAGTAGAGAATTAGACAGATATCTTGTGAGTGTAGTCAAATGAGGCATTGTTAATAGGTAATGTTTTGTAGTCCTATCGATAAGAGCTTAATGGCGGGGTGGTCCCGTAAGATGATGGATAGATGACCCAGTACTAGCTGGTACATTGGCAGTGACATGAAGCGAGAATGTGCTCTTCGAGGGCTGACTTGAAAGGTCCTAATTTGGAGATGGAGGAGACATTGGAGGGGAGTTTTATGTACCAGACTGGGGCCCTTTGTGGGAATGACCTTTAGGCTAAGGAGGTTCTAAACTTTGGGATGGACCACACCTGTCGGTTGGCAGTGTGGGTCTTCACCGAGGTGTGGGAGGACAGCGGAGAGGCAGAAACCCCCAAGGGGGCAAGCCCCTGGTGTATTTTCTTTGTGAAGAGACATGTTTGATAAAATAGTCTTTCATCCAGGGTGAAAAGATTTGTCAGGGCATATAGGGTACAGGTATGGGTACACTTGTCTGCCCCAGAGAGGAGTCTGCATGCTATGTTTATGGCAAGGTAGATTTTGTTAAGGGCTGTCTGGTCAGCAGCCGAGTTTATATTGAGCCCATAATTAACTAGGGAGAGGACTGAGGAGGTGACAGCCAGATTAAGGGCTTCCAGAGGTAGGCAATCCTTGTGCTGATACAGCAGGCCTACACAGACATTTATGGCTGATGATAGTGTCAATGTGTGAATGGAAGGAGAGGCTGGAATCAAATGTAAGGCCCATGTATTTATATATATGGACCTGTTCTAGAGGAAGGAGAGAGTGGGAGAGGAATGCTAAATGCGCATTCTTGGTCTTAGTCTGTCGGTGGGCAAAGAGCATGGTCTTTGTCTTTTTTACATTGACCCCAAGTTTTTGGTCTATGAGCCAGTTTTCAGTCTGGTTAAATGCATGTTTGAGGGAAGACTGCAATACTGTGGGATATGGGGGCGAGGCAAAAACAACTGCGTCATCCGCATAGAGTAGTAGGTTGCCGGAGCAGGAATTGGGCAAGGTGTTTAGGTAGATGCTGAATAATAGAGGGAGGAGAATGGAGCTCTGGGCAACCCCAGAGTGGACTGGCAGGGTGGTTGAGAGGGTATTGTTTATTTTGACATGTAGTGATCTAGCTGTGAGGTAACTGGTAAACCAGGAGATGGGTCCTTGGGACAGACCCATGTAGTGGAGTGTGCTTAAGAGTAAGGGGTGGGAGACTGTATCAAATGACTTTGACAGGTCGATGAAGACAGCTCCAGCTAGGTGTTTTCTATCCAGGGCAGAGTGAATAAAATTAGATAACTCAGTGAGAGCCATAGTAGTACTGTACCCAGATCTGAAGCCATGTTGCTCCCTGCAAAGTAGGTTATGAGCAAGCAGGTACTCAGTGAGTTGGGTGGCTATAATTATTTTGAGGGCTTTTGAGAGTGGTGGGAGGATGGATATGGGACAGTAGTTATTGGGGGAGGTGCTGTCACCACTCTTCAGTATTGGGGTGACTGTGGCAGTCTTCCAGGCTGCAGGGAACTGCCCCAGACTTAGGATGTGGTTAATGAGGTCAGTCAGTGGGGAGAGGACTGTATCTAGTACTAGATGTAGGATTCTCATCTCAAAAGAATCTGCAATAGCAAGAGCCACTGAGTGCTTTAATGAGAAAAGGCCTTGCCTCATTCGTAGACATCACCCTGAGATAGAAGGGAGAATGCTGGATGTTAGGGGGCGGCGGGGTTGCAGGAGTGGGGTCAAAGAAGTTATTTGGGAGTACTGCACTAAGGTCAGAGAATGATGAGTTGAGCCAGTTGGCAATGACCAGCGGGTCGGTGGTAGGTACATTGTTGACAGTTAGTGGGGGGGGCTGGGATTTGTAATTGAGTTCCTTGATATTGTCCCAGAACTACGGAGCATTCCCCCAGGAGGAGGCAAGGGTCATTTTGTAATAGCCCAATTTGGCCTGTTTAATGGCCCAAATGCATCTGTTACAAGCCACTTTATAGACTTGCCTGTTCACCTGTGTGCCGGATGCGACTGCTTTATGCCAGAGATTATCTCTGTGCTTTAGCTGTTGGAGCAGTGCAGGCATGACCCAGGGGGCATTACATTTCTTGGATTGCACTTTTGCTGCTAGTGGGGCATAGATGTCACATGCTTTATTAAAAGAATAGGTGAAATAATCAAGGGCTTCATCTATAGTAGGGGCCTGGGAGATGGGGGACCAGTCCCATTGAGTTAGGTATTTTCTTAGTTTTGTGAGGCCTCCAGGTTGGAGATGATGCTGGGCCGTATAGTTTGGTTTGGGTTTCTGCTGAAGACATGACCAGGAAAAGAGGATGGGTGAGTGATCGCTTAAGGAGTCTGGAAGGTCAGAGATTCCGTGGGGATGGTTGGTGAGGAGAAGGTCAATCAGGGTGCTAAAGCCATTAGTGGGGTTCACCCTGGTAGGTTGGTTGATCATCTGGATCAGATCCAGTGCAATGAAGGTGTCCTTGGTATGGGAAGCCAAACTGGCAAGCCAGTTCACATTAAAGTCTCCAACTATGATGTGTTCCATTTCGGGGGGAAGCCAGAGATGTAGTTAGCAAGGAATTGTATAGCAGGAGCTAGGTTTCTTGGGGGGACATATGTGACAGTAAGAATTACAGGGTCTCTGTAGAGATCTGGAGTAAGTTTTAATGATAAGGTTTGGGCACCATGGTCTAATGGAGGGATTGGAAGATCATGGCATATATTGGATTCACGGACGTACACAGCACACACCCCCACCATGTTTGCCCATTCTGTCAGCTTTGTGAAGGGTGAAGCAGGGAGGGCAACCAAAGAGTCAGGTGTTTTTTTTTGGAGAGCCAGGTTTCTGTCAGTGCTAGCACATCTGGCTGATGTTGCAGTATCCAGAAATGGAGACCTGCTGTCTCTTTGGTTAAGCGGCAAATGTTCATTGCAGGTATTCTAAGCCAGTGGTGCAACAGGCTATGGCTGTGCAAGATGGGGCCCGGGTTAGGATGAACATTTCCTGAAATTAGTAGGAGTATGGCAAAAACTCTGAGGAGAGCAAATGATCATTGCCTTATTGTCAAGGATAGCTGCTGCCTAGTTATATTGCGGGTAGTACAAGGGATTGCCAGGGTAATAAGGGTTGGAAAAGATAGGAATGTGATCTGGCATGGAGGTTGATGGTGGCACATGACTGCAGAGAGATATTTAGGGGAATGGGGGATGCATGAGAGGTAGTGGCAGTGTGGGTGACAGTCGGTGATGGTTCATGGGGGTGGGAGGTGTGGGAAGAAGACCCTTGTGGGGAGGACTAAGGGGTCCAAGAAGTAGGATAGTAAGAGTGATCAGTAGGAGCATGGGTGGTCTGTGTGACAATGGGTGCCCAGCAAGTGGTTATAAGGGGGCAGTGGCCCAGTGTTGGTAAAAGTGGGGGCACTCCAATACCCATAATTGTGGTGGTCTCTATGGCACAGCAATAGGGTGACTGACTATGGTTTGTTGGGGTGTAGTAATTTGCTTTAGGGAAGAAGGACCCAGGATGAGAAGTACTTAGGGGAGAGCAGTGGGAAGAGGAATGCAACCTCCAAGAGCTGTTGCCCTCTAGTGGCTTTGCAGTATAATTTGCAAATGGAAAAGTTCAGAAGAAAAAAAGTATTGGACACAGGGACTAGAGCAATTATGATCAAGCTCTTAGTTCAAGCAGTTGAGTCCTTAGGGTGCCTTACAGCCCACTTTAGACACAGACAGAATTTGTAGAGTAGGACAAGGGAAAAACAGTGCAGGTGTCTATAGTTGGTTAGTGGAAGAAGAATGCAAACAGTCTACATACTCCTTGCAAGTAACATCTACAAACTGCAGTTATTAACTATTCTAAGCAGTAAAAATCAACAAGCTAGAAAATTAACAATTGTATTCCACCAAACAGTTGGTACTGATAAACTCAGCGTTAGCAGTTCTTGTATTAAGAAAGAGACAGCTCCGGAATGGTAGAGTCAAGAGCCAATAAGGGGGAATAGCGTTATTCCTAATCAGAGCTCAGGAGCAGTAGTAGTCCAGCCAAATGGCCTGAAAGGTAAAAAAGTGCCAAGTTCAATCTTGTTGGTAGCTGTGGGCTGCTCTTCCAAATGTGTACCTGGTTGTAGTCCGAGAGGCAGGTGGGTCAGCGAAGAACAGCCATTGGGTTTTGAGCAGCTCCTGTGCTTGCAGGAGGAGGCAGTCACCCGTACTGGACAGGATGCCTGTGGAATGGAGAAGGGTTGTTATTGGGATTTGTGTTTTGCCAATTTTGATTGTTGTTATTGTTATTTCGATTGCTTTTGTAGTTTGGGTTGCCCCACCACTTGTGGGTCTGGGTCTGACGGTCATCAGAAGTGGCATCCTGCTTGGTATTGCCACCTTCCATAGTGTAGTGAGTGGGGCTGAGCTGACCACAGCAACCTGGGCCTGGTCCATCTGGGCCGTCAAGGTAATGGCCATGGCCGTCTTATTATTTTTGCCAGAAGCAAGATTATGGAGGCACACATGAAAGGCACATTTTGTGTTTGTAAGAATCTGCTCAAAAGTGTCTGTCTGTGGGTAAACGCTGAGTTCATCTTTTTCCCGGGGGCCCAGAGTCATGTTCCAGATGTACAAGTCCTTGTACTCAATTTGAATTTTAGTGGCAGTTTCTCCTGCTAGACCCTTGCCAGCCTCCTAGGAGAGCCACAACAGTTGATGGTAAGCTGCTGGGCTTTCTTTTACATTCTGCTTAACCTTGTAGGCCAAGTGGGCTCCAACGATACCTGGGGAGTTGGCCAATAGAAGGACTTGTGAGATATCATTGAAATTGAGTATCTCACAGTTACAAATGTCCTCTGAGAGTTTGGCCCAGAGGATTGGCTCAATAGTTTGTCTCAAAACTTGAACCTGATACTCGGGTCAGAGAGAAAGCGTCTCACAAAGGGAGCGCACTTTCTCCAAATGACAGCTAAGGTTGTCATTGTGACCCATCTGCCCAATGCCTTGGGCAATTTGTTAAACAGAATGAGCCACCTGCAGTAGATTGGATGTTGGGCCTTGTGGAGTGATGAGTGTTAAAGCACCATGGAGGGCGGCTTCCGTCACCTCATTGGCAACTACTTAGAACGCAGTATCATGGCTGACAGCATGCTCAACCATGCATTCAATTTGACAGTGCAGGGTTGGGGTTTCATCATTTGACAAAACACTGTGGTTGGTAACTAGGATAGTAATCACATCCTGCACAATGCTGCACACCTTCACACAGTCCTCCCTGGAGCGGAGAGCCAGTAGGGGTGTATGGCCTGGCGGAGGTTGGCCTCCCGTATCATGGGGCCGCTATGTTATTTTTGATGTGGCAAAGTAGAAGGCATGTCCATCAGGTGGATGGGCATGGCAGCACAGGAGGCATGCCAACATGGAGTTGGGTGTGGCAACATAGTCACCATCTTGGGAATGGCTGGTGAATGCCACTGCACTGTGGGGCAGGAGTTTGGCTGTGACAAGACAGCCAATGTTCTCATAATCAGAATCATCACCCAATGATGTAATATCAATGGGTGTGTACTGAAAACCATTCATGGCTTTAACATGGCAGGCAAGAATGTCTCACTGATGGCACAATTTTGCCATCTTTGCCTTACATTTTTTATGACAAGCTTTTGCAGTGCCCTGTTCAATACCTTTCTCAACCTCACACTGCATAACTTGATACGCGGCACCCAATTCAACATTTTCCCTAAGCTCTTTGTCTAGTTCATTCATCAAGCTTTCATTCTCTTCTATTAATTGCACATTATCATCATGCAAACTTTCATTCGTGTCACTCAAAATATCATATAAATAAGACAACTATTTTTTGTCACAATTCAACCTATCAACATCCTCTTTCAACATACAATTTTCACATTCTGTTACCTGAGCAGTACAATGCAACAGCCTGTTATTATGTTCATGGAGTGACTGTGTCTCCTCCACCAATTTCTGTTCCCTTTTCATGAGCTCCTGTGCTTGCAACCCCCCGGCCCTCTTTTTTAGTGAGGCATTTTGCAGCTCAAGAAAAGCACAACGGGCAAGTAGACTGTTTACTACAGTGTGAAGCATAGCTAGTAAAAAGCCCTTACAATGCTATTTTTTTGCTTTTTGCTTGGACTCCAGATATTGGTTTGAGATGGCAAGCAAGGGGTTTTCAGCTGAGTTTGCGTCCAGTGCAAAATCAGTTCACCCTTCAGGGGAGGTGAGATATTTGAGACATCCAGTCTCAGTTCTGTGCACAGTTCAGACATTAGACACAAAGGGGTTAACAGATAAACAAAGAAAGCAGTTGAAAACTGGAGTAAAATCCTTGGCACTGATTTCCAGCAGCTTTCCAGTCCCCTGCTGGAAGCAGTGAAGCCAAGGCGGTATGCTGCAACTCACAAAAGGAGTTTACCAGAGGTCTGAGGTGGGTCTGCCACTCCCTAGACTGAAGCAAAACAAATTTGCAGAGAAACAACCACCGTAAGTTTAAACAGGTCCAACTGGGCAGATTGCATCACACTGCTTAACATTAAAATGTGAATCTCACTCTGTACAGTCCAGCTGCACATGGTCGCCACTGTGATTAGGGTAATAAATCTCACCCTTTTGCAGATTCTTGCTGGAATTGTGCAGTAGTGAAGAAACAACAAACGAGTGGTGTCCAGAGTCTGATAATGATTTATATCTGGTATATAAAACAGGCTTATAACCAAATCAGTGATAAATCACCATGGAGGAGAACACCCAGATCTTCTTACCTAAAGGTAGCGTCAGTCTATTCTCAGAGAATACTAAGCAGAACAATCACTCTTATACATCTGATAATTGCTATAGAAACTAGTAAAAAGATACAATAAACTTGCATAATTGGCTAATAGCAAAAATGGTGTAATTCGCACTAGCCTGGGAACATGCACCAAAGTAACATAAACAGAGATAAGTTAGACAAAGAACTCTTACATAGTAAGGTCATGATGACCGTTATCCATAATAGCTATTCTGCACTAAACCTAAAGATGGCAGCATTGCCCAACTAATGATTGTAATTGTACAATATCCATAATATCAGTGTCTCCTCAGTACATTAGAAATACAGCAAATGGCATAATGATTCTCAGTAAAACACAATAACTGTAGAAATATTAGTGATAAAAGCATGTTAATTGTATTAAAGGCATTGTAATACTTTTATGTAAAGTATTGTGATTATATAGCAGAATACAGCAATATACATTATAATGTGAAGCAGCAATGCTGATAGAACAGTAGAACTCAGATTCTGACACTCATGCTTATACGATAAGTGCCTGTGCCCTAAATATTACTTTCTGCAAAATAGGGAGCCCAATCAGGGGTGCTGGTCCTTGGATAACAGTTCACTTATGTGAGGGCTGTGTAACAGTGCTACAATGACAGATAGGAGAAGGAAAGCAAGAGCTGTCAGGCAGAGGGACACACACTGGATGGTGGTGGACCTTGCAAATATGGTGGACCTGGTGATTGTCAGGGAGGATCAGCTTCTAGGAGTTGGACAGAGGCAGAAGACAGTCCCAGATGTTAGAACTGGGCATTGGTTGGGAAACACCTGGCATGCAGGACAGGAGTGGCCTGGATTGGGGATCTATACTGACACAGATATAATGACCTGTTCCATAAGGAGCCCAGATGCCTGAAGCAGCTATAGGCGATGGTGGATATTGACACTGTGCCACAGCAAGGTGAGTACAGCTGGCTATATGTATGGTTAGTGTGGTGTCAGGGGCACAGTTTTGTTTCCCTAATATTGTTCTTCTGTGTTACTGTTCCTGGGGAAATGTGCAGTGTACTTATGTGTACCTGTTGAATCCCTTCTTTCCAATAGAACTCATCCACCATACCATCCAACATAACCAGCGCAGGTGTATGAGGCCAGTGTCCTTGTAGATGCCCCCATTGCCTTGTACAGTACACAGCTCTCTGTGGATCTTGGAGCCATGCACTTGCCATAAAACAAAGAGTATGTGATGCCACAGTGGCACGTGATCACTGTCTCTCTATTGGTGGTGTGTCAAGTTGGATGAATAGGTCATGTAACATAGGGATTACTTGTTATCAGGATGTTTGGTTCACTGAACAGCATTTTGCCAAAGTGACTGTCTGTTCCATGTACACTGCACATGTTTTGGAGTATGAGTGCTAATACACACATGCCACGTAATGCATGGTATACTATTGAATTGGAGTGGGTGTGCCACTTGTGGAACTGCCACTGTTTAGGATTATACCTATGGTACAATGTTCACCCCTACCATTGCACAGTGTGCTTCCTGTGCCCCTGCTGTATGTGATTTGGTGTTACATACATCACACTATGTAATATGATGTGAACATGGAATGTAGCTGGCATGTATTGATATGATGGAGAGTGGTGGCGAGGAACTCTGGACAGGAGCACCACGCAGGCCTTGTGTACACAGTGCTAGCATGTCCAAAGTGCACATTCTATGGTCACACCTACCTGTGTGGTATGCCATGGCTGTGCACAACAGTAAAATGTATTCCTGAATGATCCTGTTCATCCCTGCCATGCATTTGTGTCTGCTTTTGCACAGTACAGATATATAGGAATGCATACTGTTTAGGGTTCATGGTAATGAACCATTTATTTTGCTGTATACTATTGATAACATGTCACCTTTGTGCTCTGTCACAGACATCAGGGCCCAGCGAGATCAACCCAGGGCCAGTGCAGTGGAGCAGGGCTACCAAAGATCCACCACCAGTAGTGGAGAAAGGGGGTGCCTAGCCATGACGGGGCCCATAGAAATCCAGGGGAGCAAGGATGGTCCTTGGACACATGTCCATATAAGTACCCTAAATTGTGTGTTTCATGGTCTGAGATGCATGTACACACAATGCAGGATGCATCTGCTGTGGAAGGCGGACATTCTTGCGTGTCTTAACAGGTTGCATGCATGTCTGTGGGGGAAGCGCCTATTTGGAGGTTTTTGGGAAAATGCACCAGGCGATGTGGCATTGTCCCATCACTGACATTGTGGTCTGTCAGGGGCTATGCCATCTATTGGTTTGATTGTCGTGATGACAGACATGCTGCCCTGTGTATGTACTGTACTTGGCATTCATTGCACCATGCAATGGCATGTCCCCTGAAATGCAGATTTGGTACATCAAGATATTGGCAGTAATGCTCACAGCCACTGATGGTATGTCTGTCAATGTTAGCTGAGTCTATTATGCAACATGATTGGATCTAGATATGTATATCTCTTTGTCAGTGGTAGGCATTTGCAACTGTTATACCAGTACACCTCTGTGGTATACCATGTGTGGCATTGTGATGCATAGTTGGTAGTGTCTGCACATCACAGTGATGTCCATAGTGTGATCATTCAATACATGGGTGGTACCATGCATACATTACAACAAAACTGGGTCATCACAGGGTCAATTTCTCTGCATGAGAGGAAATGCTATACTAAAGATGGGACCATCATCCGATCAGATGGAAAATGCCTCTAGGTAGCTCTGCACCTCACACCAATCATGACCATGGTACAGTGTGCCAGGTGCCCACACACTTACAGCGTCACTGAACTTGCTTGATATCACGCCAGCTGCACACAGTGCTGCATGAAGGTCTCATCTACATATAGCTGTACTATGTGTACCATATGTGAATGTGCTTGGATCCCAACTCTGGCTCACAGATGTTGTCCTGCATACCTGAGTTGGCCTGTGCACTTGATGATTGTTCTGCAGGGCGCAGTGTGTGTTGGTGCAACCCCTAGCCACTTGGGCAATTATACCGCCTATAGCACTCTGACTTGGTTCTGCTGTTGCATGTGCTGTGTTTTCACATCTGGCATGTCTGCTGGTGTTGTGAGTCCATTGCTTGGCTCAGTCATGCCGCATTGCAGCATGGCACACTCATTGTATTTGCCGTCTACTACTCTTTGGATGTACGATGTTGTCTCTGGTATGACACGTACATTCCATTACAGCTGTTTGCCTCCCTCCAGCTATGTGTGGCAGTTTGGCTCATATGATAGCTGACAGAAAAACAAGGGCACCTAATTCATATATATATATATATATATATATATATGAATTGGGTGCCTTTGTTTTTCTTTGTCCCTATTAATGGACAGGTGCCCTTTTCTATCTTATTCCCTCTGTAGGCAGGTGTCCTTTTTTTGTTATTCCCTTTTATGAATGGGTGCCCCTTTTTTATTCCCTTTAATGGGTGTGTGGTCCTTTCTTTCTGTTTTTTGTTGTTGTTTTTCTACAGGATGTTGCCCATTCTTGCTCATTACACTGTTTTTATTACTTCTGCTGCTGTTTTGTGTATCTTCTGTTGGTGCCCTCCTCTCACAGCCATAGCCTCCCCCGGCACTGCACCTCTGTACAGTTGTATTCAGTGCTGTGCAAGTGCCTTGCCTGTGGTATATTTGTGTGTGTACATTGCACTGAGGCCCAATATTCAAAGGTGTTAACACTAGTGCATCACTTCTGAATATCTCAGCACCAGTGTACTGGTGCTAGCACAAGGTGTACTTACTAAAGTGTCTGTTATATTTTAGATATTCCATTATTACATTATTACCAAAACAAATTACAAACTTCAAGCACACTAACAGATATACGCAAACACATATGCTGTTTTTTAACTCTGACTTTTATTTTAAAATGTTACACAAAAAAGACAATTATAATTATGATACAATCTCATAAATGATTGGGAAAAAGCAAATGACAAGAGAGAATGAAAAAAAAGAAACATAAGGAAAAATACAAGTACACATGGTTTTATTTGTAACTGTTACTTTAGAAAATTCTTTCTCAGCCCCAGAAAATGGTGATCCTTCAAAATAGTTTTGCTATTGCATCACTGGCATATTAGTTTCAAGATAATTAGTCATGGAAACAAATTAAACATGCCTATAACTGTATTTCTGTACATACATATATATATATATATATATATATATATATATATATTGTCATAACTGTTCCACATGTGTATGCATATTTTATACAAGTATTTAAAGTATGTACAAATTGCTTTGAGTACACTTTATACAAATATTAGATGTCAATATTACACACAGTAAATGTTTTTGTGCACATGAATATGTTAAAAATGTAATATGCTTATACAGTCATTACAAACTATACACATATTCATTTCAAACATGACTATAATAAGTAACATCTTTTATCTGACAGATGCTTTAACAGGTCTACCCCATAAAGCCTCTGAGAGCTGTTAATAGCACTGCAAAACTGTACCATTTACTACTGTATTATTTAATTTCATGTTACAATGTTTCAACTGCATGTGTTAGATACATATAAATGTGGTTTATGTATTGTAATTTTACAATAAATTAATAAATAGTTTCCAATAAGAATACAATGGATGAGATATTCAAATGGGTTGTGACTGGCGCAACCAAGTTTAGCTGGTGCAACCCCAGTAATGCACCCCGGGATGATATTTAAAAGGGGAACTTGCACAGAGCAAGTCCTGATGCACTGAGGTGCAACAATAATGTATGCGGCACATCTGAAGGGGGTGTGCCCATGCATGCGTGGCACATCCTCAGTCTGGGATGTGCGGCGCATATGCTGACACAACCCTGAGATGCACCGCACACTGGAGCACAAAGTTGACTGCCGAAAAAAGGCTCAAATGTTGGCCACCCACAGGTGGGCTGCTGTACTACATAGTGCAGCACATCAACCACTCGCTGTGGGTGACCACCTACCCACCCAGAACACCATCAACAAGTACCATACTGTATGTACCCTGGTGGTCTAGTGACCCCCTCCTCCCCACCTGTAATCTGATACCTGTACACAAGTAGAAACCCAGTCCCTGGTGATCCAGTGGTACCCCCACCCAACCCAGAACCCTGACCACCATATAAATGTAGAAATCCAGTCCCTGGTGGTCCAGTGATACCCCCTTCCCTGCCCATAGCCTCATTCATACACTGAACTGTACCAATTCCTGGTAGTCTACAGGTCCCCCCACCCCAACCATATCCCTGATCACTGATCATCCAGAATAGTATCCCTACCTGGTGGTCCAGTGGCCCCCCACCCTCACAGGCCCCCTGCCACCCAACACCCCCTGTCATTGGCAGGCAGCTGCAACCCACACACATACCACCTGGCCACCCACCAATTGACATTGTACAGTATAAACTGTAATCTCATTGGCCCACACTGTGGCTTACATTGCATACTGTACATGTCACACACGCATATGTGAATGAATGCCACTTCCTTCACATATCTGTGTGTGACATGTACAGGAGAGGGGGGTATTACTAGACCACCAGGGAATGGGAGTTTACATTTCTATGGTGATCGGGGTTATGGGCCAGGTGGGGGAGTACCACTGATTCACCAGGGAATGGACCTATACATTTCTATGGTGCTCGGGTTACGGGCGGGGAGGGTGGAGTGCCACTAGACTGCCAGGGATGATTTGATGTTGTGTTTTATGGTGATCACCACTACGGGGCAGGGGATGCCCCAGGACCCCCTCTGTCCACACCACATGCTGTGCAGGGAGCCAGGTGCATTTCACCAGCCTGCCCTGTGCAACGCATTCAAATGGGGCCATAATGACATGCTAATGGCCCCATTTGAACCTTACATACATTATGGCCCCATCTGAATGTTCAGGTCTGAATATCTGGGACTTGCACAGAGTGCAGCTATGGTTGTGCTGGAACATTCCTGGTCCTACCTGTCTGGGGGATGCGTCAGTGCATTGTGTATGCACCTGGCACATTCTGTGCCATATTCAGAGGTGATACACCATGGCACATCTCCTTTGAATATCTCCCTTACTTGCTGCTGTGCACCTCGTTTGTGCTGCACCACCACTTGCACCATTGCCGGGTGCATTATTAATATTGGGAACAATGTATTTGTAACTTTTGTTACATATACTACTAATATGTGGAATAGTAAGTCTCCATGGAAGTATCTTTTCTTAAATATTTGCTGACATGTGTTCTTGCTAACTGTTGTGTTAACATTACATATGTGTCTGTATAGGGTATTTTACTAGGTTTACTAGGTTTTTTTTTGGAAAAAAGAAAGCCGAGGTCCATCGAGATTTTCCCCCATGCTGTGTGGGAACAATTTATATAAAGTGATTCTGGATTAACCAGTTATCAAGACCCTTTTTAAATGCTTCAGTGTTGCCGAAGTCTACTAATTCCTGTGGAAGTTTATTTCATAATCTAGGTGCCCTCAATGAGCAGAAGTTAAATCTGTGATTGGTTCTTGACTTTGGCACAATAAGTTGCCTGGTGTGACATCTAGGAACAATTCGCCTAGTGACAGGAACAAGTCCATATTTTTTCATAAAATCAGGTTTTTTTGTAACTTATATGTTAAAAGTAGGTCCCCTCTAATTCTTCTACCCTGCAAAAAGTGAAAGTCTGCTAAAGTAAGTCAAGATTGATAGGGTCTATTTGTTAATCTAGGGATCATCCTCGTTACACGTTTTTGTATTCTTTCCAGTCGGTCAATATCAGACTTTAGGTAAGGTTTCCAAAAAAGGGGACCCATAGTCAATAAAGGATCTGACACAAGTTTGATACAGAGTTATCATACATTGTTCAGTTTTAGTAAGAAAGGAGTGCTGAATTCATCTGAGTAACCCGTTGGTTGAGTTAGCCACATTTATACAGTGGTCAGCAGATGTAAATTTTGAATTAACTAGTATACCTAGGTCCTTTTCCAAATCAGTGGATTTCAACAATGTATTATTAATATATTATTTGTTCTTGTGGTTATGAGTCCCGAAATGCAAAACCACACATTTTTCAATGTTGACTTTCATCATGTTGTCAATAGCTCATTTTTCAACCAACTACAAGTCTGATTTGAGTGAATCAAAATCAGATTGATTATTCAGAGGGCTACCAAGCTTTGAATCATCTGCAAATTTAGACAGCCAGTTTTTAGTGGTTATTTGCATATCACTAATATAGATGTTGAACAGAATTGGGCCTAACACCGAGCCCTGCAGAACCCTACTAGTAACTGCACCTGGGTCAGAAGAGCAGTCATTCAGGATAACTCTCTGAGATCTGTTAGTCAACCATGCACTAACCCAATTGACTAGTTGGCAGGAAAAATCCAAGAATTCCATTTTTTAATAAAGTTATCATGAGGGACTTTGTCCAAGGCCTTGCTGTAGTCTAGCAGAATAACACCTAGTTGTTTTTTATTGCCAAATCCCTGACTAATGTTATTGTAAAATGATAACAAGTTAGTAGTGCAAGAGTGAACAGTTCTGAACCCATGCTGTGTGGTATCATCAATGTTAAGTTCTATCATTTCTTTTTCAAGAAATTATTTTATCATTTTTTCCAGAATTTTGCAAATAATCGATGTAAGGCTAAAAGGACAATAGTTCTAAACATTAGACTTACTACCTTTTTTATGAATTGGGGTAATGAATGCTGTTAACCAATGTGTGGGAATTTCTGCTGTGTGAAGAAATTTATTAAAAATTATTTCCAATGGACTAGCTAATGCCTCAAAAATTTCAGTGAGGAATCTGGCAGTAATTTGGTCAGGTCCTGGGCTCATAGTTTTATTTAAAGATTTAATGAGTGGAATGATATCAGAAGCTTTAATGGTGTATGTATGGGTTGGTTCCGAATGTGGCCCTGGACTTACTTGATAGGGTTGGAGCTTTATTTAGTGAAAACTGAACAGAAATATATATTGAAACGGTTAACTATATCAGAGTCTAGCTGCATAGGAGTACCATTATGTGTAAGTGGCCCTACTTTACGTGAATTACCATTTTTGTTGTTTAAATATGAGAATAATGCTTTGTATCCATCTTGTGTGTGAGGCAGTTTACAATCAATTTTAAATTTAGCTTGCTTAATCATATATATTTCAGTTTCTGAAGAGATTTTTTGTACTCAGTAAAGACTGCACTGTTACCCCTATATTGACTGGTTTTGAGTTTTTTAAAGAGTTTTTTTTCCTTTTAATTTGTGATCTAATTGATTTATTCAACCATTTAGGCATCCTGCCATTTTTATTATATTTGTTTTTTGTAAGTACATATTTATTTTCAAGGGAATGAATCAAGTTTTTTTAATGAAATCCATGCCTCTTCTGTAGAGAGTCCATGGAAAACCTTTTCTCACTGTGTGTTTTTTATTTTACTGGTGATAATATTAAAATCAGCACTGTCATAGTTTTAATATGTTGACTTATTTTTTAAACTGTAGTGGACTCCTATTAAGTCAAAAAAAATTGAATAGTGGTCACTGTTTCCCAATGGATCCAAAATTTGAATGTTAGAAAGTTTATGACTCATGTTCATGATAAGGAGATCAAAAATATTGATTCCTCTAGTATGGGAAGAGATGAATTGTAATAGATACATAGATACATAGACAGTGTCGGCAGATAAGGGCCTATGGCCCACCCAGTCTGCCCATTTAAGTTTGTAAGTTCAGTTTATGTTTTCCAGGAAGTCTGTTGCCCCTTACCCCTGACCTCCAGAATTCCTTTATGTCTATCCCATGCATTCTTAAAACCCGTGATTGTTTCAGCCCCCACCACTTCCTCTGGCAGGGTGTTCCACTTGTCCACCACCAGTTCTGTGGAACATCTGGTTGTCAATGGACTACAGGACCCAAGACAGCATGGTTTCACCAGGGGGAGGTCATGTCAGACCAACCTCATTGAATTTTTTGACTGGGTGACTAGGGAGGTGGATCAGGGGAGGGCAGTGGACATGGCCTATCTGGGCTTCAGCAAGGCCTTTGACACTGTGCCACATAGAAGACTATTACACAAACTGGGGAATATAGGTGTTGGCAGGACAGTAGTGTGGTGGGTAGGTAACTGGCTGGGCAGCAGGACACAGTGGGTGGTGGTAAATGGCTGTCACTCCACAGAGGGAAGAGTGACCAGTGGGGTAGCACAGGGATCAGTGCTGGGACTGGTACTATTCAATATCTTCATCAGTGACATTGCGCAAGATCTAGAAGGCAGAATTTCACTGTTCGCTGATGACACAAAGCTCTAAAACAGAGTGGACACACCAGAGGGTGTAGACAGAATGAGAAGGGACCTGCAGAAACTTGAAGAATGGTCAGGGGTTTGGCAGTTGAAATTCAATGCAAAAAAGTGCAAGATAATGCATATGAGGCACAAAAACCTTGGTACAATATATCAGTTGGGGGGTGAGGATATAGCTTGCACCAAGCAGGAAAGGGATCTTGGGGTTATCATCTCTGATGACCTCAAGGTAGGGAAACAGTGTGACAAGGCAGCAGGTAAAGCAAATAGGATGCTGGGATGCATAGGCAGGGGCATCATCAGCAGGAAAAGGGAGGTCATAATTCCACTATACAAGACACTAGTGAGGCCCCACCTGGAGTACAGTGTACAGTTCTGGAGACCTTACTTACATAAGGACATATACAGGGTAGAGAGGGTTCAGAGGAGGGCAACAAAGATGGTAAATGGATTGCATCACAAGTCCTATGAGGACAGGTTGAAGGAACTGAATATGTTCTCCCTGGAGGAGAGGAGGGAGAGAGGGGATATGATAGAGACATACAAGTATCTTACAGGGAGGAACAGGGTGCAGGAATACACTATTTTTAAGCGAAAAATATGTTCCAGGACTAGAGGGCATGGGATGAAGTTGGAGGGAGGACGATTCAGAGGAAACGTGAGGAAGAATTTCTTCACAGAACGGGTGGTGGACAAGTGGAACACCCTGCCAAAGGAAGTGGTGGGGGCTGAAAAAATCACAGGATTTAAGAATGCATGGGATAGACATAAAGGAATTCTGGAGATCAGGGTAAGGGGCAACAGACTTCTTGGAAAACATAAACTGAACTTACAAGCTCAAATGGGCAGACTGGGTGGGCCATAGGCCCTTATCTGCCAACACTGTCTGTGTATCTATGTATCTATGTATATGTTTTTCATTCAAGTATGATCAAATGGCATTCTTCAGATTTTTAGGCAGTCTTGGTCTCAATGCATGTGATAAATCATTGCACTCAGTCAAGCCATTCTGGTGTCTCAGCCATACTAAGCCATTATACTTCCCTAAAATTTAAATAACTTGATTATAAAACCCACTGGCAGGGACACTGCAGTATTAGATACAGATAAGTACCTCACCTGAAATTTATAAATAACTACAGAATGACTCCTTCTATATGAAAATCAGTAGTAATGGATCTAATGAAATTATTAATGAAGTTATCAGGGAAGTATTTTAAATTGATACATATTGTAGCAAACAAGGAGGTACTGTATATATAGTTATACTTTCCGGTGCATCAGCCAAATTACAGATTATCAAAGGTTTATTAGATCCTGCAGGTCATGGGTAGTGTTCTCACAGAGTCACTTTCAGGATTTGTGAAAAGACATGTCATAGGCTTAGTAAAACAGATTCCTTCTTATGGCCAGGTTAAATAAGATATTATAGACATTGTTGAAAATATTTACATGACTGTTAACTGGTGTCCTTTAATATTAGCTGTAGTATCATTGTACACTAACATATCAAATGATAAAAATCTCATTGCTTTACACTATCATGTACAAAACAGAAAAGTGAGTCCTCCTCCCAGTTGCCTGTTAGTGAAATTGGTAGAATTAGTATTAAAATGTAATTAATTTATCTTTCAGAATACATACTATCTTTAAATTAATGGAATTGCTATGGAGGCAAGTTTTGTCCCCAGCATTGCAAATTTGTATTTGGGTAAGTGGGAGAAGGAAATTATTTGACATAGTAATGCAAACCCATTTTTTTGGCAAGGTGGACCTTTGGGTGTATTTTATTGATGATGTTCTCATTATGTAATGGGAGTCATAACATGAGTGGAGTCTTCTAGTGCAGTATTTAAACAATAGAAATGCATATCTAAAAATTATCTGAACATGCAGTTTTACTAGGATTATTATCTTTGATTTTTCAGTCTAAAAAGATTTCATTGGTAATCTGTGATCTGCACTCTTTATAGAGAATGATCAGGGATTTTGTGAATTTTGAGGAGTGGTAAAACGCATGGCAGTTGGGTTCAATGCCAAAAGTGCAAAATCATGCATCTAGGGCGTAGGAACCCAAGAGCTGAGTATAGGATGAGGGGGTTATTGACAGTCGATAAACAGGAAAGAGATCTTGGGGTTATTATGTCTGAGGACTGCAAAGTGGCACTGTGAAAGCAGTGGGTAGGGCTAGTGCGATGCTGGGTTGTGTAGGAAGGGTATATCCATCAGGAGGATGGAGTAGTGTTGCAGATCCCACCTGGAGTATGATGTAGTTTTGGAGAAAAAAACTCAGAAAGAACATAGACAGGGTGGAGGAAGTCCACAGGAAGGCAACTAAAATGGTGCAGGATTTACATGAGAAATCATAAGAGGAGAGACAGAGAGATCTCAGTATGTACACCCTAGAAGAGAGGAAAAAGAAAAGTGACATGATACAGGCCTACAAGTATCTCACATTAGTGAACAGGGTGCAGGGGAGTCTCTTTCAAATGTGAAAGAGCATCAGGACCAGGGGAATACCATGAAGCTGGGAGAGGTGGTCAAGAGTGATGTGAAGAAATATTGGTAGATGCCCGGAACAGATTGCATGCTGAAGTGGTGGAGGCTAAAACAGTAGGGGGGTTTCAAACATGTGTGGCATAGACATAGTGGTATATTAGAGAAGAGGCTGGGAGGTGGGAGGGTCAATAGAGACCAGACAGAAAATGAGGAGGAAAATGAGGCAGGAAACTTTTAGATGGACTAGGTAGGCCAAGTGATCCTTTTCTGATGACAAATTCTGTGTTTCTATGTTCATGATCATGCACCTACAATAGAAACAGCTTTTACTACAGTAGGAATCTGATTGTGAATGGTCATTCAGTTGGTGGCTGCTGTGGATGTGAGTGGAGGGTCTGTGCTGGTTGCCGTATATCACAAGTTGGGGACAAGTGGCGGCAGTTGTAGGCATACTGGGTGGGCTGATCGGGGGTAGATATCATACTTATGGGGCAGGGTAACCACTCAACACCAAGTATGTGGTATTGAATAATTACAGCTTTTGCCAGACTACTAATTGGGCACGTGGGGAACCCTGGTCTGGATATCAGGAAAATGGTACAGAGGAATTACTGATCTTATCAAGTGTCTGATTGGGACCCAGCTGATCAGTGGTGGGGGGTCTACTGGAGACATGGGACAGATGTCTTATTACACAGTTATGCAATTTGTGGGGTGAGGCACTGGACACCTGGACAGATACGTCATGTACCAGTGGGGAACCAGGGCTAGTGGTAGCCTGACATGGCCAGGTGTTGGGAGTGTAGGAATACACAGCATGTAACACTTGGTTTGGGGACCCATCAACTAGTGTTGCACTGATGGATAGCCACACCTCCCCAAACCTCCCAGTATGTCGATGTGCCTATATGCAAGGTGCTGTCAGCTGCTTTACATAGGTGCACACAGATGGATTATGGCCACTTCCAAGTGGGCTAGTGACTTGGTAACCAAGCAATCATATGGCCTTTGTAGTACTATCCTGCTTTAGAGGTGCAAATGTATTTTTATTTAAACCAGGAGAGACACACTAAGCTGATGCTTGTTTACAGCTATGACCTGAGAGCACAAGGAAGTTAAGTGACTTACTCAGGGTCACACAGTATGCAAGTAGGGGCTGTGAGAGTCAAACCCAGATCTCCAGGTCTGCAGCTCAGTGCCTTAAACCGCTGCACTATACTGCCTTCAAATTGGGATTAGTAAATTAATAACCCATCTAACAATCACAAAAAAGCTTGAATATTCTGCCGTAGGGCATTTTAAAACCATTGTAACTCTGTTAAATGTTTTAAAAGGTTTATTTCTATGTTTAGTTCTATGTATGTTCATTCTCTAGGACGTCTTGCTTGATGTCATGCTAGTATGTTCTGTGCCCTCATGTCTGTAGTTGCTAATGTTTAATTGCTGCATTCTGCAATACAATAATGTACCTTCTACAGCTTCATGTTGATGAATTTTGCTGTACACTCCTATTCCCCTTTCCCCCAGGATGCATCGTGAGATGAGCAACTTGTTGTTTACTGTGCCCTTCCTGGTGAAACAATTCAATAAATAAATTTCCAGATTGTAACATGGTAAAAACCATGCTACAATCCACATTCTAAAACTGTACTTAAATTCTGCTCAGAGGTAGGCAAGAACACAGTTTTAGACCCACACTGCTGCCTTAACCCATGCTGATATTAGTGTTGAAGTGATTTGTGTTGAAACATGGGTTAAGACAACCACAATGACTAAAATCTGTGTTTTTGGCTTGTGGCCCCTCTCTGGCACTGTCCTCGAGAGAACCACTACCCTTGCCATGTAGGCCTAACCATGGTTGAACGGCCTGGGTTCCCATACTTGATATTACTGGAGGTCTTTCCCCAAGATCACAAAGAAAATAGCAGTGCCACCGAGAGTACATTTAAGTGGGTCTGAACTCTACTAGTACAACCCCCCTGTATTGTCGTACCAACCCACCTCTCCAACAGTTGCCCCATACATGGACTTAGCAGAATCAAACAGCCCCACATTGCACATCATCCATCATTAATTTCTAATAATAACATGTTTACTACACCCACAAACTAATGCCCCAATTGTTGACACAGAAGGTATTTTGGGCCTTTTTTATGATTACTATGTGAAACTGTATTCCAGTGAATCCACCACTCTAGAGATAGATTCTAACATGAAGGAATTCCTAAATAGGATCCCTTTTCCAAAACTGCCAGATGAGTTCAAGTCAACACTTGAAGCCCCTGTTGCGAGAGAGGAGATATCTATTGCTATTGACTCTCTAAAGCTTGATAAAGCACCTGGCCCTGATGGATTCACGGCCTCATTCTATAAAACTTTTAAAAAAGTGGCTAATCCCTTTGCTACAACAAGTGTATGAATACTGGCATGCCCATGGAGTTGAGGAGCACTCTCTGTTTGAGGCTCGGATCATTCTTCTGCCTAAGCCAGGAAAATCGCCAGAGGAAGTGGGCAATTACAGGCCCATCTCCCTTTTAAATATTGATGTTAAGCTATATGCCAAAATTTTGGCTAGCAGATTGAAACATTCATGGGAGGAACTCCTCAGCCCAGAGCAAGCTGGGTTGTGGTAGGAAAGCTCATCACTTGAATCCTTTAGGAAGCTATTTTTATCTAATTTCCCGTCTGAAGACCCGAATCTGGAAGCAGCTCTCGTGTCCTTAGACGCGGAAAAAGCATTCGACAGAGTAGAATGGTGTTTTATGTTTGAGGTATTAGGTAAATTTGGTATCCCCCAACAAGTCATAGACTATATTCGAGTTTTGTATGCTTGCCCTTCAGCGAGGATTCAATGTAACAACCTCATTTCGAAAGTGTTTCCCCTCACCCGAGGTACCCGTCAGGGTTGCCCACTCTCTCCGTTTTTATTTAATTTATATATGGAATCTCTGATAAGAGCCTTAAAGATGGACAATCGAATTCAGGGTATTAGTTTTGGGGATCTCAAATTTAAATTGTCAGCCTTTGCCGATGACTTACTCATTCATATTAAGGATGCTAAGAATTCACTCCCTCAACTACTTCAAGTTATTTCTCATTTTAGTGTTTTTTTCGGGGTACAAATTAAACAAAAGTAAAACTAAGGTGTATCCGTTATCTCCCCTCTTGCAGAAGGAGTGGTGCACCTCTCTGGGCCTTCAGTGGCAGAAGGGTTCACTGGAATATCTGGGCATTAAAATATCGAATGACTTTTCTAGTTTAGTCAATCTTAACTTTAAGCCCATTTTAAAGGATATTAAGGATGACTTAGAGAGGTGGTCTAAGTTACCTTTGACATTCTGGGGCAGAGCCAACACTATAAAAATGATGGTTCTTCCCAGAATTCTTTATCCTTTATTAAACCTGAACATATACTTACCAAAATCCTTCTTCAAGCCGTTATATAGAATTTGTTCGGACTTTTTATGGAAGGGAAAGCCACCTCGTTGGGCATATACTAAACTGACCAGTGGTAAAAAGGTGGGGGGGTTGCAATTGCCTAACTTTTATGCCTACTATCTGGTTATCCATGGTATAAGATGCTCGCAGTGGCTGACAGCGACGGAAGAAATTTCGTGCCCATCTCAAGGACTCATTTTGGATAGTCTGGCTGTCAAAAGCCTCAACGTGGATTTGGAATCTCTTTATACACCCTTGGTCCAAATGCCCTCACAAACTTAGGAACACCCGTTAGGCTGGGATATTAAAGCTCTTCTCCAACTCTACTCATTGTTGCATATCCCTTCAAGAAAGACCTGGCGCAACCTCTGTTAAAAACCCCAATCTTCTAGTAGGGGCAAGCCTATTGGGAGATCTATAGGCCTCTGTTACCAAACTCCATTTGAAGGATTTTGTGACAGGTAACTCAGTGAGCCCATTTAGGGTTGGTATCCAAATTGGGGTGGTACAAAAGGATTCATTCGGCTGTATCAGGTTCAACGATGTGTAATCCTATTTTAGGAAGGGGCCCTGGAATGATAGAGCAGGGTCCTTCCTGGGTAGGCTGAGGGAGCTGGCTACCACTCGTAATGCTGTTTCCAAGACTTATAAATTTATAATGTTGGAAATCATGGGGAAAATTTCTCCTTCGGCCCACTATTGGGAATCTAATTTAGCTAAAAGATGGCTTGTAGAGGTCTGGGGAAAGGTTTGGGGAGATATTTACACATACAGTAAACAAGAAAGATTTAGGAATATTCAGTTCAATATATTGCATGACCTGTATTTTTCTCCGGCCAAGCTCCCCAGGATACATAAGTCCTTCTCACCGGCGTGTGTTGACTGTGGGGAACCCCTGGCCATCACTTACCATAAGTTTTGGACTTGTCCTAAGATAGCAAAATTTTGGGATTCTATTAAGGATTGGACAGGCCCGTACTGTAAGATTTCATCCTTTTTCAGCTTAGAGGCCTGTTTATTGGGCATGTTTACTCAAATCCCGACCTGGACTTTAAAGTGGCAAATGGCTTTGGTAGCTCTTGTCACCAAACAATTTATTCTCAGACATTGGAAGGGAGGTTGGGAACCTTCATTTAAAGAGTGGTGGGATGAATTTTTAAGTGCTATTAATGCCGAAAGGCTGGTGGCGAACCTTTTTGGCTCCTCTGTGAAATTCCAGAAGTGCTGGGGAGGACTTCTTTCAAATTTAAAAATTGACTTGGCCAATATTAGGTAATAGTTCTAATCTTCTTAGGGCACATCCGGGGTCCCTAGGTGTTAGCACATCCTCTCCTTGAACTCGCCGGGTCTTGACCCTTTTCAAGGTTATTGGTTTTTGCCTGAGTAGGCTGTTTATTTTTTATTTATTTATTTATTTTTTCTTCCTTTTTTCTTGTCTCTCCCCCTCCTCAGGAGGATCTAGCTTGTTAACCATTCTGTTCTTCTACTAGTGCTAGGTCTAGGATACTAATGGTAAAGTTGGTCCATGTGTTGGAGTAGTGGATTATCATTATTACATTTTATTATACATTTATGTGCTGCCATGGGGGTGGATTTGGGTGGTGGGGGGTAAGGGGATTAATTAATCCTTTTCTTTTTATGGGGTTTGGAGGGAATAAGTTGTAATTGTAATTAAGAAATGTTTTTCTTTTGTTGTTCGCTGTATGAAAATAAAATAAAATAAAGTTATTTGCCAAAAAAAAAAAAAACATGTTTACTAAAATCAGGCTTTTGAATCAGACCTTTTTAAAACAGTTACAGCATAATTTATTTACACAGGGAGGATTAGGATGAGGTAGAATGAAATAGAGGTTAAGCAACATTTTAAATTTGCATTTTAAAGATTAAACATTTTCCCAAACAGCATTCCCCCTTTTGATTTTAACCCAAATCACCTTTTGATAATGCAGCCACCAAACTATCTGACTATCTAACTGCTGCATGTTATACCAAACCCAAACCCACTGGTACCAGGTCAGAAAGACACCATGGATTTTGTCCCTGGGTACCTAAATGCCAAGCTGCAGGCCTGAAGTGTAACTGGTCGGCCAGCACACTCACCTGAACCAAGCAACTCCCCACATGTTCTCCTTGATTGCTTTAAATCTTGAATTGGCTTTCAGTGCCAGTGGACTTGAACACAAATAAGTATATATATTCCCCAAGTGCAGGGCAATTCCTGCCCTCACTCATGGCTTTGCTGTATTAGTCCACTGATGGCCCACATGACTGAAGTCCTGGGGTAGATGGATCAGCAGATGCAGAATCAGGCCTAAAGTTTAACACTTGAAGGTGTAGAAGCCACAGCTTGGGTCTTCACCATGACCAAAGGACTTGCAGGCCGTCACCCCCCCGGCCCACAGAGGCCCACTGCAGGGCATCACACAAGGACCACCGTCACAAGAGACCCGGACACGGGAGCGTCCCCATAGCCTGGCTCCCCCACAGGTCAGAGCACCCCAGCACCTGGGCACAAACCTACAATCCCTTGCCACCAGTAAGCCCACTTGATGGGGGTCAGTGAGTTCCCAACATGGCACATTTAGGATGGATTCTTCAGATCATTTCCATTCTTTCAGTTACCTGCTATGCTGTGTAGTCAAGCAGTCTCAGGTACCTTCCCAAATATCAGGCTCTGGGGGGGGACTGTACAGAGTCTGAAAATCCAGGGGTTTACCACAACAGTTTCCCATCTTGCTGCATCTCAGGAGCAGACAGCAGGCACCCGCTGAGACAGCACCCGCTCATCCCTCTGCCCCCACAATCTTTCAGTTCCAACACAGTGGCCACTCTTGTGCTCTTACTCACACAGAAGTTCAGCAACTCTTTTTCAAAAATACAACAAGAAAGTCCCTTTTTGCTGGCTCAGTGGCACTGAGGGATGAGACGCTGTATGCCACACCTCGAGCCATACTGGCAACCCAGGTTTGGGAACAAGCCTGGGTTGGCAAGGGAAGGAGAAGATTGAGCATCCAGTGGACTGCTCTCTTCTCATGGGGTGGGTTTTGGGGGACTCCTCACTCAGTGGTGACACCTGGAGTAGACTGGGGGCTTTGCCTGAGTAGCAAGGTCAAGAAGTGGGGTCTGGTGAGGATAGGTCATCTGTGGGAGGACCCATGCAGACACCATTGCATGCTGGGCCAGGAGGCAGAACAAATAAGGAAAACCCCTTGCCTCAGGGGTAGGCAAAGGTGGGATCAGTGGTCAGGTCCCATGCCCAGTGCTGAGACTCTCCACCATGCATGCCTCCATTCTCTCTCTCCTCCTCCCCAGTCTCTCATCTAGATTATAGACTGAGTGCCAGAAGAAGATGGCAGTCCCACCCCGGGAGGCTCAGAGCCGGAGGGTTGGGCGGTTGGGTGAGGCTGGAGTGAGAAATGCTCACGGGAGTACAAGGGTGGAAGCTTCAGGTAGACAGCAGAACTGAGTGCTGTGTATCCACACCAGAGAGAGGTCCCTAAAGGTAGGAAAAGTTAGGGGAGAAAAAAAGGCCCTTTTCTCACCATGCAGCTGCTAATCGAATCCAGACAGAAGAGGCTGTCTCTTCAACTTCTTAAAACCTGGGTTCCAATCCAGTTTTCACATCCATTTTCTACAATCCACAGTTCTCTAATAAAAAACAGTCCTTTAACCCTGTCTTTCCCTTTTCCTCTAGATGCTTTGTCTTTGCCATGGTCAAACAGAACCTTTTACACTTTTTCTTATTTCTCTCATCAAAAATCTTTCATCTGTGTTTCACTGATGCAGTGCAGATGAAACTGAAGAGGCTTTTTCCTCATCATCTTGACACAAATCCTTCTATTTCCTTAATGCTTTTTCTCAATCCATTTAGCCTTTACTCTGAACACTTTCACCACTGTGCAGCAACAGAACACTGCAGTTCTCCCTCTCTTCAGAGCTGCCAACAAAATTCTCTCTTTTCTCTCTCTAGATGGGGAAAGGCACAACCAGCTCTGGGGAACCAACTACTGGCAGCCACCAGGCAGCCCCCCCCACAGCCCTGTAGCCCTGCCTTCTCCATAGGGGCTGGAGACCCCCTTCCTGTGGAGGGGTTCCCACCAAACTGAACTCAGAAACCAAAGTTTGTTCTCCTTGGGAGCTTTCTGGCAGCTTCCCATTGGCAGGAGCCACTGTCCTCAACTAAAATTAACATGTATGAGGTTCCCTCGACACCTCATTGGTTGCTAAAAAAGGTGCCCAGATTGTTCCGGTATTTTTCCCCAAGAGTCTTGAACTGAAGCTCTACTCTTTAGCAGCCTCTTCCTTCTGATGGCCCAGTACAAAATTTAGCATTTTTAGTTATTTTCTAGCCGGTCGCTAATGCTGAAACTTGTTTTCCCCAGCACCAGACAGGCTGAGAAATATGTGTAGTATAACAGCAGCAGGAATGAAGGCTAAATGTTCTAGCTGTACCTGGATTAGGTGAGTGGAGGACCACCAGACTAACAAGGAATTATTGTTTTGTTTTATTGTGTTAAGTACTAACTGTGTGTGTGCATGTGGGGGAGGTTGCTGGCAGGCTGTGTGTGTGTGTGTGTGCAGTTAAAACACAATTCCAGAATCATTAACTAGAACTAACCAGGCAGCGTGTTAGCACTTCAAGAAAGCATTTAATATACCTGTTCACATTATTTGCATTAGAGTAACCCCCAGTTGTATGGACACCTGGTTGCAATTAGTAATCCTGTGCAAAAAAAAAAAAATAAATAAAACATGCCATGCTAACAGGTTAGCACTGAACACAAGAATGCTTCTTAAAATAGTACCAGCCATGCTATCACAGCGCAGTGCTAATCCTGTTACAGTGGTATGTAGGCCCCCATTTTCAGAACCAGTCGTTATTGTTGTTTACTCTTAAGTGCTGCACCTGAGATAGCGCATAGCCACAGAAGATGGTGGTAAATGGCACTCACTCCAATGAGGAGAGACTGACCAGTAGGGTGCCGGAGGGCTCAGTAATGGGACAAGTCCTCCAATGTCTTTATAAGTGGCATTACAGAAGAACTGAAAGTGAAGATGTGCCTTTTTGCAGATAACACCACAATCTGTAATAGCGTTGATAGGTGCAGATGGAGAGAATGAGTAGGGACCTTAGAAAACTCGAAGAGTGGTTTGGGACATAGCAGCTCAGGTTCAAAGCCAAAAAGTGCAAAATCAAGCATCTAGGGCATAGAAACCTAGAGGCCGAGTAAAAAACATAGGGGGAGGTACTGATGGTCACTAAGAAGGAAACCTTTTATATAGCACTGTGCTCTGTATGCAGCAGAGGATTACTCATTTGCATGGTCATTGTAGTACATAAGCACATGCACATGATCAGGTTAACATCAGGGATGCTGAAAATCACAGCCATCCAACCATGCTGTTTCCACATAGCGTAATGTTTAGCACTGTGCTGACCTTCTGAAAATGGGGCCCTAACTGACTAAAAATTAGTGTTGTGTGGAATTCAGAATTCCACCAGCGGAATTAGTGTGGAATGACCATTCCAGTGGTGGAATTTCCACCAGGATTATGCTTGTTCACCTGTGGAATTCTGCCTACCATGATCCAAGGAATAAAATTCTACGGAACAGTAATTTTTCCACAGAAAATCATTCTGCAACTATTTTATGCTGCAGAATTCCACTATTCCATTTCTGGAGGAATTTGGTGGAATTTCAACAAACTTTTGAATATTCCGTGGAATTTCATTTCGCCGGAATTTGAAAATTCCACACAGCACTACTAAAAATCCTGGCTAATGCCTCTTATGATGCCGAAAGTAAACATAAAAGGGTTATTTATTTCTTTATGTATTGTTTTATTTATTTTTCTTGCAAAACTTTTATCCAATTTCAAAACATTGTGATGTGATTTAAAACGCTTATAACAAACTAGTTAAAACACATTTTTTTTTCTTCTTTTATCTGAATGCCGTCTTTGTTTACTTATAAAGTCTGGTGGGCTGGCCTAGCAGCTTGGTGGTAACTGTACTGTCTCCAATGCCAGTGGCCCAGTTTTGGGGGTGGACCTGGGTTGCACAGAGGTTAGCTGAGCTGAGATATGATTGAGTATCTCAGGGAATGCTCTCGTCTTAGGGAGGGGGAGTCTGACCACCCTACTCTTCAACATCCACCTAGCTGAGGATGGCTGGCAGGGCAGTGGAGTTGCATAAGGGGGAGGGCTCAGGCAGGCACAAAGCAAGCATGTGCCTTTGTATTCAATTGTATTATTGCATGCTTGGCTTCCCAGAGAATGAAACCAAAGGTAGAAAACCACCAGTGGCAGAATGATCAAATGACGTGCCTCATATTCTGCACTACTAAACAGGCTCTGCTCCTGTCTGAATATGTGTCTCCTTGTCAATGGCCCTCCCCCTCCTGACCCCAACATGGGGATATGTGTGTGTGTTGGGGGGGATCTCAGAGCAGGTAAGTGTTGGGGATAGTGGGTGATTTGGCCGGAGATGTCGGAGGTCAAGGGGGTCGCAGGGTGACAAAGGAGATAAAAATCTCTATGGAAAAAAAGAAATAAACACAGTTTGAGAAGTTCAAACCCCAAAACAGACAGTGAATGAATCCAATGAGGCATAACGGTAAAGTTATTTAGTATAGAAACGTGCAAATTATATGCATATGCCAGCTAAGTTCCTGATGAGAACTGGGCACTTAGAGATTATAGCAAAAATATGTATTTTTGTTTCTTAACCAATAAACTTTTATTAAACAAAACATTAAAATAAAAACAAAAACTAAATCAAAACATAGTCCATAAAGTACAAACTAGAAAAGCTTTTGGCTTACACTATCACAGTTCCTGCAGTGCTTCCCAAGCATTCAGCTTAGATAAATTGCTGGACTAACACAGTAACACATAAACCTGATCAAAAATGTAACTTGGAAAAACGCATGCAGCACCTTATGTTTTTGCTATGAATATCCTAAGTATTAGCTTCCCATACAAATGTGTTTTTACAGTAAATGAGGGCAGCACTTATTTAAAAGAATAAACTGCAGCATTTTAAATTAGTTCTAAAAGTTTCTTGTCACATTACAATGTTCTGGAATTTGATTAAAGATGTAAAAGCAAAACAAGATGGAAAACCCCATGAAGAAGCAGAATAAGAGATAGCCCTGTTCTGTTTACCTTCTGCTCTGCAGCTTTAGACATTTATTTATTTTTTATTTATTTTAGTTTAGGATTAATACCTTTGAGTCTAGGACTCGTTTTCAAATGAATAAATGAATACTTTCTTTTTAAAAAGCGCCTTTCCAAAACCAAGGCACTTTTACAACAGATCAATACATAAAATTAAAACAAAATCCTTAAATCAATCAATAAATATATTTTAAAAATCTGGATATGCCAGATTAAACAAATATGTCTTTAGGGCTGACTTAAAACTTTGGACAGTCAGGCAATCTCTCACCTGATGAGGTAGAGAACTCCATAGGGTTGGGGCCATAAAACTAAATGATCTTGCCCCAGATGTCTTTAAATGAACCCTGGGAATCTCTTGCAATCCCTCATCAATGGATCGGAGCCAATGGGAAGGACAGTAGGGATGAAGATCTTGCAGGTAACTAGGTCCCTGATTGTGTAGGGCCTTATAGGTCAGAAGACCAACCTTGAAGGTAATCTGCCAGTGACTTGGCAGCCAGTGCAGTCCACGGTGGACAGGCGTTATATGACTGGTCCTTGATGTACCAGACAAAAGTCTGGCCGCTGCATTCTGCATTAGCTGCAAGCGGCAGATATCTACCCCCGGTAGCCTAGGTACAGGGCGTTGCAGTAGTCCAAGCGGGAGGTAACAAAGGTGTGGACCAATGTTGGAAGATCATCAGCAGGAACCAGATGCTTCACTCGGGCTATATTCCTCAGATGGTAAAAGGAAGTTTTGACAACTGCTGACACGTGCTGTTTAAGGGTCAGACAGTCATCAAATATAACACCCAAGTTCCGCACCCGGTCTGAGGTCACCAACTGGGTCTCCCCATGCCAAAGACCTGAAGATGACCCAGTCAGCAAACCCGCCCCTCGATGACCTGGGTCCACAACCAACACCTCAGTTTTTTCGGGGTTTAACAGCAACCAGCTCACAGACATCCAGTCCTGAATCTCGATAAGACAGTTATTAAAGACCGAGACATCATCACCACCCTGGTCGGGCATGAAAAACATGTACAGCTGAGTATCATCTGCATAGCAGTGAAAACTCAAGCCATGCCTCCTAATGATCCCTCCCAATGGCAGCATATATACCGCAAATAACATGGGTGCTAGAATAGAGCCTTGTGGCACCCCAGAGGATGGGGGAGTGATGCCGAGGAAAAAATCACAGACACCACCCTCTGAGTCCTACCCTCGAGGAATGATCGAAACCAACTGAGGACTGAACCAGATAGTCCACAGATAAACCGCAGGTGCTCCAAAAGTACTCCATGGTCAATGGTATCAAATGCTGCAGAGAGATCAAGAAGGACCAAGATGGAACGAGTCTTTCGATCTCTCGCTATTAGGAGGTCATTTAGTACTCTAACAAGGGCTGTCTCGGTACTATGCCTTTTCCTGAATCCAGACTGGAGAGAATCATAGACATTGTGTCTGGTCAAATGATCGTCCAGCTGCAACATGACCACCTTCTCAATAACCTTACCCACAAAAGGCAGGTTAGAGACAGGCCTGTAGTTAGCCAGACATTCCAGGTCCAAGGAGGGTTTTTTAAGAAGGGGCCTGATCACAGCTTCCTTCAAGGGGTCAGGAAAGATCCCCTTCTCCAATGACAACCAGATTATCTCGGCAAGGATCAGGCCGATTTTATCCACACATCCTACTAAGAGGCGGGTGGGGCCTGGTTCCAGACTACAGTTGATTGGTCACAGTGATTGGATGATCATCACAATGTCATTGATTTTGGGCCAGAAAAAGTCAGACCACACAAACTGGGTGTCCGACATCTCCTGCTGACCACCACAACTCCTGTTTGAGAGAGTTAGAAGGAGATCGGACCTGATTGCGCCAACCTTATCCACAAAGAGCAAACTCCTCACACCATTCCTGCGAAAATACTTTCTCAGGCTGAAGACAGAGTGGATTGCACAGCCTGTTCATGGTCCGAAAGAGCTGGGCTGGTCGATTCTGTGCAGTAACAATTTCCCTGGACAGGAATTCTGCCTTCTTATGGGTAATTGCTGATTGATAAACACGATAGTGGTCCATTAAACTAAGCCTGTCACATTCCAGACCTGACCTCCACCAACATCTCTCAAGCCTTCTTCCCACTCTCCTCAACTCCCTCAAAGTTTCATCAAATCAAGGAGACTTGGGGTGAAGGATGAGGGGTCAAACACATACAGGAGCAATGGAATCCAGAGCCCATACTATTGCCTTGTTATAGGCAAGAACCAGGTCCCCAGGATCCATGCCTTCACTCAGCAAACTCGATAGATCCAGCACCGCCATCAGGCCTTCTGGGGTGACACCCCTCAAAGGGCCGTACTAGACCATTTCCATAGGGGCCGACCTACCGGGGGGCCAAGAAACTGAACCCAATGATGTGATGGTCAGACCATCTGATTGGTTCCACCACCAAGTCAGATATCTCCATCCCCAGGAGGAATACCAAGTCCAGTGAATGACCATCTATAGGTTCCATGTCATTATTGTACACACATTACAAATATAACAGTGATTGCAGATAAATGAAGACAGTTACACAGGCATTCAAATATCAAGGGATTATATAAATCCAACTCGTTATGGTACAATCATTACAAATATAACAGTGTTTACAGATAACCAAAAGCAGTTACATAGGCATTCAAATATCAAGAAATGATATACCTCCAACTATAGGTAGAAGAAGATAGGGTCAAATAAGGTGCCGCCTTGTAGTTCACTAGTTAGCGGGTCAGATTAGGTGGAAAGGGGGATAGGAGGTCAGCCAGGTATGGCGTCATCGTGCTGGAGGTGGTGTGTGTCAACCAAGGGCTTCCTTGGGGGAGGGGTTGAAGGGATAAGAAAAAAAAGGGGGGGTGAAAGGGAGGGGGAAGGGTGGCTGGAATCCTGCCACATTAGTACTAATCTTGGTTGATTCTGTGAGGTTAGCATGTAGCTCATTATACCATTTTGGTCCTTGGTACAGGATGGAGTTCCGGGTGAGCTTCGTTCTTTTGAAGGGGATCACCAGTCTATCTGTAGTTACAATTCTAGTTGATTTGGTGGGAACTGCCATCATGAAGAGGCAGCCCAGTGTGGGGGGGGTACCCAAGAAGCACTTTTTCAGGAGTAGGCAGGTTTGGTATTGTGCTTTGAGATGGAGTGGGAGACACCCAGTTTTGTTGTAGAGTGTGCAGGTGTGGTTGTCCTGAGCAGCCCTATTGACAGATGGCAGGCCTTACTTAGTAGTGTGCTGACTCTGTTTAGGGCATTTTTAGTGCCTGCCCCATAGATAGGCAGTCTATGATCTATGGAGGACAGTACTGAACTACTGATGGCAAGTTTCAGAACATCAGGTGTTAATGAGTGCCTGTGGTGGTAGAGGACCCCATATTTTGCATTTGCTGACTTGACAACTGAGTCTATATGATCAGAGAATGTTAGTGTATCATCAAAGGTGATGCCCAGGTATTTGAACTTTGTTATTTGTTCCAGTGTTTCACGCTTGTAGTTCTGAATGAGCAAAGGTTGGTATTTCTTTTTGCTTTGAGAGGTAGAGAAGAGTAGACTCTTAGTTTTGTTATGGTTTAGTAGTAGTTTGTTTTCTGCAAACCAGGATTCAAGCTTGTGGAAGCTGTCTTGGAGTTCGGTTGTGATTTTGCCAGCAACAGATATCACTGCATCATCAGCATAGAGAACAGTGTGAGCTGTACATGCAGATGGTGCAGAGTTGATGAAGAGGCTGAACAGCAATGGGCTGAGAATAGAGCCTTGTGGGACCCCGAGGTACACTTCCTTAGTTGATGATAGGGTGTCCCCAATTCTGACTCATTATGATCTGTTTGTAAGGTAGCTTTCAAACCACAGTACCATGTCCAGTGATAGGCCTGTTGAATGGAGGCAGTTTAGGAGTAATTTGTGGTTAACAGAGTCAAAAGCCTTTGTAAGGTCAATGAAGACTGAGCCTACTGTAGACATCCTCTCATCATGCCAGCAGCTCACTGAATGCAACAGAAAATGAGTACAGGGGCAGGCCATTCGAGGGGGAGGGGTAATTTCAGAATGTAGTCCATTTCAGTAAATAGTTTATTTGTTTCAGTATATAGTGTATGTGGATTTTTCCATATATAGTGTATGTAATTCAATGCACAGTGTATGCGTTTCACCATGTAGTGTATTTGTTTCAGTATATAGTGTATGTGGATTTTTTAAATATACTGTGTGTATAATATATCTCTTTTAGTATATAGAGTATGCAAGATTTTTCAATAGATAGGGTGTTTTAATATATAGTGCATTTGCTTCAGTATATAGTGTATGCAGATTTTTCAATGCATAGTGTATTTCTTTCAATAGATAGTGTATGTATTTCAATATAAAATGTAGATGTTTCAATATATGGTGTATTTGTTTCAGTAGACAGTGTATGTGGATTTTTCAATATGTAGTGTATGTATTTCAATAGATGGTGTATTTATTTCAGTATGTAGTGTGCTTGTTTCAGTATATAGTGTATGCAGATTTTTTCAATATATAATGTATGTATTACAATGTATAAAGTATTTGTTTCACTAGATAGTTTATGTGGATTTTTCAGTGTGTAGTGTATGTATCTCAATAGGCAGTGTATATGTTTCAGTACATAGTACATTTGTTTCAGTATATAGTGTATGTGTATTTTCTGTACTCAATATGTGTATTTCAGTAGATAGTATATGTCTTTCACTATATAATGAAAGCATTTCACTGTATAATGTATGTGTTTCACTATATGATATATGCATTTCAGTATACAGTATATGTATTTCACTATATGATGTATATATTTCAGTAGACAGCGTATGTGATTCACTACATTGTGTATGCATTTCACTATATAATGTACATATTTCACACTATGATGTATGTATTTCACTATAAAGTGTATGCGTTTTACTATACAGACAGAAATTCTGAATTATGTCCCTAACAGCTTGCCCTAAGAATCAGTAGGATAATGTCCTCATCTATTGTAACACCTTATTGTCTAACAGCAAAATAGATGAAATGTTGACATGAAAACCGTGGCTTTGGACTGATAGTAACAATAAGAACCACTGTAGTTGAGGGTATTGAAACCATGTCTTGCTCAACTGACAAGCATTAGAACCCTTGAAAATGTGGGCATTAGAACAACGGCTCTGGATTAATAGTGTCTGATAGTATTACAATAGTTGTGGGAGTCAGAAACATGACCTGCATGCTGGCCATTGAAAACAGTTAAGTAAAAGCAGTCAAGTCAAAACAGCTAAGTCAAATACAGCAACTAAAAATTGCCCCCCTTCCTGAAGTGTGTCCCTGCTGGAGTTGGTACAGTATATATAACATTGGGGCATGAAGTGCAAAGCCCCCCCACAAGGGAGGTGTGGGGTGCTTGCCCCCACAAAAACAAAACTTGCTGTATTTGACCAAGCTGTTTTGTATTAGCTGTTTTTGGTGGTCACTGTTTTTACTTAGCTGTTTTCACACTGCACTGTTTGCATTATTGTTGGGTGTTAGAAATGCTGAAGCTATGGGTGTTAGAACCATGGTGTTTGGGCATTAGTGGAGTTAGACCTGCTTTTTGGGATGAGGCTTGTTCAGACAGTTTGGTTACCAAAAATCTGACAGAGACAAAGAAGGGTCTATCTATTTAATAGGAGTCCTGGCTATTGAACGTATGAGGCAATAAAGAAATTTAGACAAAAGATTCACAGTGGCTTCAAACAATGGTTGCTAGACTTCATCTGTAGGTTTGCTGGTAATTTAGCAATCATGGTACAGGTTAGGTACAAATGCAAGTGAAGTTGCAGTGGGGTACCCTAAACAACTTGAGTGTCATGGAAGCTGGAGAGACGGTGTTGTGATAATGTTGTATTGATTGTTCAGATGATTGTAGCATACTGAGAAAGTCACAGGTATGTACATAGAGGCATGCATCGAGAACAGATAATGTAGGATACAAAATTAAAAGGATTCTGTCCATGCGGTAGTATACAGTACACAGACTGTGGCAGCAGGCATTAGAAATACTGAAGAGCTTGAGTGGCAGTTGGTGTTACAAACTCTGATAACTTTGTGTGGCAATGTGTGTTAGAATCATTGAGTGAGCTTTGAAAGGCTGGAAAAGTTGCTTGGCAGTGGGTGTTGGAAATGCTGATTGCCTTACATGATAATGAGCATTAGAATCACTGAAAGAACTTGCATTGCAGACAGCATTACAGTATAGAAACAAAGAAACACAGAAACAAAAATGTCACTATCAGATGTGTCCATACAGTCTATTAGAAACATCTTGTACATATCCTTCTGACCAACCATCTTATAGGGGTATTTAGCCCTAATGCACACCCCAAGCTGTTCCCCCTTCCTCCCTACCTCCCTAACTCCTATGTTGGTCTAACCAGCCCACTACACCTGTCCTACCCATTTTTAACCTGTTTTTTGTCTCCTCCACCACCACCACCTCCACTGACAATCTGTTCCACTGACTTACCACTTGGTAAAGTAGAATTTCCTCATGCCTCTCCTGAAGTTCTCACAAATAGACCTCCATTCATGCCATCTCATTACTGCATTGCTGCTCCTGGCGAATGGGTCCTCACTGTTTACTTTGTGAATTCTCCTCAAGAACTTGTATGTCTGTATGATATTACCCCTCTCCTGCCCAGTTTCCAGCATTTATTATACATGCTAAGGTCCTTCAGCCGTTCTTCAATGGGTCTGCCATGTTGGCCTTGGATCATCCTAGTGATCCTGCACTGCATGATCTCCTGCCTCTCATTGCATTTTCCCAGATGTAGGCTCCAGATCTAGACACAGTACTCCAGATGGGGCCTCACCAACAACTTGTACAGAGGCAATATCGTCACAGTCTTTTACTATCATACTATCTCTCAATGCATCCCAGCAATCTTGTTGCTTTGCTGAATGCTTTGTTTACTAGATTGTTTGAGAGAGTCACTAATGATGACCCCCCCCAGGTCCATTTCCTCAGGTGTTTTTGCCAAACAAACTATCCCCCACCCAGTATAGCTCCTGATAACCTTGCTTAGCAGTTGGAGTTAGGACCACTGCATAACTTGAGTAGCAATGAGCATTAGAACTGCTGATGGACTTGCAGACACTAGAATCAGTGAAGAACTTTGCTTAGCAGTGGGCATTAAAACCACTGATGGTGTTGTTTGGCAGTGGGTGTTTGAACCACTGTAGGGCTTGTATGCAGCAGGCTTCAGAATAGATCATGACCTTCTATGTGTCAGTGGGTGTTAGAATCATTGAATGACTTGTGTGATATTGCTTATTAGAACTGCTGATGGCCTTGTTCAGCAGTGGGCATAAGAAGCACAAGAGATCTTAAGTCAAAAATTGACCCAACCCAGGGGTGGAGAGGGCTGAGGTGCTTTTGAACCTTACCTCTCACCATGCCAGCAACCTGAGTTCAGAAATTAGCTTGGGCCACTGGGGGTCAGGTGAGGGGAGGTCTTGGAGAGGCCTGAGTGGCTGCATGGCAGCTCTCCTCTTCCAGGTCAGGGTGCTATGCCATCTCAGCTACTTGCTGCCACCAGATAGAGACCTGGTGGTAGCACCGATGCACAAGTAGCAAACGTGAGTTAGGGAAGGGGAAGACATGCTTCTGGGATGCATGTGAGCCTCCTCAGCCATGTGCAACCTGTGCTGCCACAGCTAGGGTTAAGTGAGAAATTGCTGAGGAAAATATGGTGAGGTAGGCATCAGTGATGCTCTGCACACCACACTGCCACTCATCTCATCACCAGGAATGTCAACCGGCAGAACTGGATTATGACTTCAGGGAGAGGATGGATCTCCTCCTCCTGATCCCCCACTGGGGCTACCCATGGGGCCTGCAGCCTGGTCAGTTAAGCCTTGGGAGGTGGTGAATAGAGAGTTTTTGGGGGCAGGGCAGAAGAGTGCCCAATCCAAGAAAGGAGGGTTGGCTAATTGTTGCATGGACGAACTTATGGTCAATTTGAAAGAATTGTATCAAGTCCACTCAAGGACACAGAAGGAAACCATTATTCAGTTTAAGGCAGCCAAAGATGAAAATTTAAAGAGAAAGAAGATTGGATGCTGTAAACATGTTGGGAATGTGATCTTTGAATATGTGACCGCTTGTAGTAAGGCTTTAAGATGATAGAAATATGTTCCTTGAGTGTAGCAATATGAGGGAGTCATTCAAGTATGTAAATGTTTTAATATCAGTAGGAGTAGTTATAAGACTGTAAATCAGTACCCCCATTAGTATACAATGGGCTGAATGCATACAATAGTTATATTAATAATAGCTGTATTCACTAATTTTATCACATTTTTAGACAATGGGTGAGTGGGCTACATCTATCCTCCTGTATTGCAAACTCTGGGATTTGTCGGGGATTCTGAGGAGCATGGTTATTAGCCAATTGGGTACAGCATACTGAAATCCCAGACTATAAAGGGAGACACACTTAGAGCTTAACCAAGCCCCCTCACAAAGCTTTTGAGCAAGAGAAATTGCTGGGGTTAGCAGCTTGTAGCCAAGGGAGGTTCCAATATGTGATTGTTTGTATCTGCTAAATGTATGAATTTCTGCACTGTAGCACCGTTAGAACTCCATGTCTGCTCCATTTATGTAAGTAGCCCAGGTGGGCATTGGATTTTATATTGAATTAAATGAGAATAAAGTGACATTCTGAGAAAATGTATGTGAATCTCAGGGGCATTTAATCAGAGTGCTTGGATGTAGCTATATAGCAATGGCGAATGCTATTATATGCAGCTTGAAGAAGTTAATTGTTTATGTAACTGTGTAGTATTTTCTCTATACCTCTGAGTGCTGTCTGCCCCACCCAAACTCTTTTGGGAGAAAACTGCTTAAGTTAATAGAGGCTTAGCCAGCTTTGGGAGAATCACCAACCCTGTTACTGGGAGCACTGACTTACTGTTTGGAATTGGTTTAGTGAAAGGTGCCCAAGCCTGCCTCAGACAGAGATGAAAAACAAAATATGGAAAACAAAATAATAATAATAACTGATTTAAAAATATCAGACAAAAAAAATCCCACCATGGATGAAAAAAATTGTGAAGGCTATATAATGCCCTACATATAATTTATTTTCATGTTTCTGTTTTGTTTTATTGCATAACTTATTTTGGGGCACAGAGGATTATTATATAATTTGAAAATCAATAATGACAGAGAGAATATAGTAACTGACATAAAGATACAGTAGTGACAAAAGAGGGTATCTGTCTTGAGGTCAGAAATAAGTAGTAACTATTCCTGAGCTTGCACTTGGTCATGTCAGTCTTAATGGGTTTTGCAGACTCTGTTGCAACACTACAAACAGTAATACACAAAATATGCAAACCAACTCCACCTGCCACAAGTAATCTACAAAACTTCATATTAATTGATGAGCTCAAAACATTTTACCCCCCCCCCCAATTTGTAATCTGCTTTAACCCATGCCAAGTACTGTGGTGGGAGTCAAAGTAGTCTGCCCATATTTGCAAATTTGAACCAAATTTGTAGTGCCCAACTCAAAGCCAAATTATAATAGCCATAGACTCATTTTTCTTACCATTAAGGTCTAGTAAAGAAACTACTGGAGGCAATTGTAAAAGAATGGATACTTGAATTCCTGGCCGAAAGCAGGCTTATGAACAGGAACCAACATGGGTTAATGAGAAGATGGTCATGTAAAATAAACTTGATTTATTTTTTTCAGGTTGATGAAACAAATGGGTGATATAGGCTAAGCAGTCAACATCCCTTTCTGCAGGGCCAGCCCGGTGGTGCTGAGGGTTAAGGTGTTAGATGCCTCACCTTGTACAGCGCCGATGACCCAGGTTCGGGAATGAGCCCGGGCTGTCAGGGGTCTGTAGGGGCGGGGATGGATTGAGTATCTGGCAGATTGTTCTCCCTTCCCGGGGAAGGTGTAGGGAATGTGTCAGTCTTGAGTGACCTCTGATGGTAGTCAGGGGTAGCCAGCAACATGTGATACTGCTGTATGGCACCAGGGTGGAGCTCTGTGGACGCTGACCGTCATTACACATCCAAGCTCCGGGGGGAGGGACAGAAAGCGGAAAACCACAGCTTCTGATAGGTGAAGGCAGGACCAGTGTTTGGTCCCCACGAACAATGTCATGCCTTCTAGTTCTATCTCGGGCACTCCCTCTCTCCCTGGTCGCTCCATTAAATTTGAGATAGAGCACCAGAGGAATCAGCGGTCCTACCCCTGGGGGCTCAGAGCCGGGGGATCAGGTGGCCAGGTGGTGCAGCAGGAGAATGGGCCCATATCTGAGAGATGATTCTGGGGCTTCAGGAGGGTGGGAATGGACCATACCAAGTGTCCTCACCAGAGAGAGAGAAGTCAGGCTGCCGTTGATAAGGGGGCATAAAAGGAGTTCACAAAAAAAAACATCCCTTACTGGGATGTATATCAGTAACAGCTTTCATTCAGTGTTGCTTTGGAACCTAGTGAAGAACATAGGTGACCTAAACTAGGAAATAGAATACCTAGACAGATTGGGAGTTGATTGATGGATAGGACAGGGTGGTAATGAGCAGAATTTTTTTCTGATGTCGGTGAGGTAACTCTTGGGGTGTCTCAGGGTTCTGCCCTGAAGCCTCTGCTCTTTAACATGTACATAACTGATAGATGGGTGTAGTTATAAGCAAAAGTGAATCTGTTTGTAGATGACAAAAAGCATTGTGAGCAAGTGGATAGTGAAGAAGGAGTTAGCATCATGAAGAGGGAAGTGGAAGCTGGTAAAGTGGCCGGTTCTATGTGATAACGGCAATCACGGAAAGGCGATCACAGTTAGGGCAAGTGTACATCACCAAAAATCAATTTTGGTGATGTACACTCCCAGCACATGGCAAAAGGGTGCTGGGAACTTGTTTTTGCTGCAACCCCCCCCACTAAAGGATTCTCAGTTCCAGGGGTGTGCATGTCAGGGGGGCGCAAAACCAGGAAAATAAATTTTAAGCCAGGTGTGCAACAGAACAAATGTGTGCATGGAACCGAACCCGACACTCTTGCAACCCTAGCCTGCCACCCACCCACCATGCCACAGGGTCAGCTCAGCAACCCACCACTGCACTACACCTCACAAACCCTTCATCCCCTTCAGTCCGTCGCACGGCAAGCTCGCTCCCCCCTCACGCATGTGCATATAGAGACGGAATGTCACTATTTCCATATTTGCCCCCCCCCCCCCCATCCAGTAGCCCTGTAAACAGACACTGCTATTGAGTCACCCTTTGGTAAGTGCTTAACAGTGGATGCCCTTATCACAGTATACTGAACTGGCCTAGTATTTGTCAACTGAAATTGAATGCCAAGAAATGTAAGCTAATGCACAATGGTAACAAAATCCATATATAGATTATTTCATCAAGATGATAAGGGTGGAGTATTTAACAGAGGCAAGCTACCAGAGGGTAATAATTAGCAATAGTGTATATCCTCTTCCTAATGTACCAGAGCCAATGTGATGTTAAACAGGATGTTTTTATGCATAAGGAGGGCCATCACCAGTTGCAGGAGGAAAGTAATACTGCCACTGTGCAGATCCCTTTTTCCACCACACCTTGGTTATTCTGCACAATTCTGGAGTGGAAGGATATGTACTGGTTGTAAATCATATTGCAAAGGGTGACAAAAATGAAGAGGCTGAAAGATCTCAATATGGATTATCTGGAGAACTGAATGGAGAGAGGGATTAACAGAAACATTTCAATATACACAGGGGTTTAAAAAGGTGAACATCACTAAGCTATGTGGGTTGAAGAACAGTTTATCCACTAGGAGGCACACTTTCATTCTGAAAGGGTGAGGCATTTAAAAAGACTTTAGGAATTATTTTTCACCGAGTTACATAGAAACATAGTAGTTGTCGGCAGATAAGAACCACAAGGCCCATCCAGTCTGCCCATTTCTTTTTCTACCTTATGAATGTGCCATCGGCCTTTGCTCTGTCAATGACCTAGCTATTCACACTCATCTGTATTGCTCCCTTATGCCTATCCCACGCCTGTTTGAAGCCCTGCACTGCATTCATATCCACCACTTCCTGAAGAAGGCCATTGTATGCATCCACCACCATTTCTGTGAAAAAGAACTTCCTCACATTACCCCTTAATCGGCCTCTCTCTAATTTCATGCGGTGTCCTCATGTCCTGCTGTTTTTCTTGTATTGAAACATGTTAGAATCTTTCACTTTCTAAATGACCTTAAGGTGTTTGAACATTTCAATCATATCGCTCCTCTCCCTCCTTTGCTCGAGGGTATACATATTAAGCTCCATTAATCTGTACTCATATGTTTTCTGATGCAGTCCCTGCACCATTTGGTTGCCCTTCTCTGGACTGCCTCAATTTGGTTAATGTCCTTGTGAAGATGTGGCCTCCAGTACTGCACGCAGTACTCCAGATGGGTCCTAACCAGTGTCTTGCAAAGAGGCATTATTACATCCCTTGTAGGCCTTGTGATACTTCTACTAACACACCCCAACATCCCCCTAGCCTTGTCTCCTGCTTTAGTGGTCTGCTTGGATGATTTCAGGTCATCTGTGATGATGGCACCCAAGTCTCTTTCTTCCCTTGTGACTGCCAGCAACTCCCCTCCCAGCCTATAGGTGGCTTCAGAGTTTCTCTTCCCTATGTGCATGATCTTGTACTTCTTTGCATTAAACCCCAGCTGCCACTCTTCTGACCATTTTGCCAGTTTATCCAGATCTCTTCTCATTCTGTCCACCCCATCTGTATCCTCTACTCTGTTGCAGATCTTGGTGTCATCTGCAAACAGACAAACCTTACACTTCAGTCCATCTGTAATGACACTGATGAAGATATTGAAGAGGACTGGCCCCAGGACTGATCCCTGAGGTACCCCACTTGTGACTTGTATCTCTTCTGACTGTATACAGTTTATCACCACTCTCTGTTTTCTACCTCTCAACCAGTTTGCCACCCAGATGACCTTCTAACTCACCCTGAAGCTACCCAGCTTATTAATCAATTTTCTATGTGGAACAGTATTGAATGGATTCCAGGTGTTGCACTATCCTTTCCTTAAGGAGTGTCTCCATAATCTTGCCCACTACTGAGGTAAGACTGACTAGTCTGTAGTTCCCTGCCTCCTCCCTGATTCCACTCTTGTGGAGTGTGATCACATGAGCCCTTCTCCAGTCTTCTTGGACCTCTACTGTACTCAGAGACTCACTAAACAGTTCTGATAATGGCTCTGCTAGTTCCACCCATAGCTCCTTTAGTTCCCTGGGATGTATGCCATTAGGTCTCATTGCTTTGTCCACCATGAGCTTATCAAGCTCTTGTAGGACCCTTTCTTTTGTGAATGGACTACTGCACACCTCCCTCCCCCCTTGTCCATGGTGCTGAGCTGTGGGCCCTGCCCTACCTTCTCTTCAGTAAATACTGAGCAGAATTATCTATTTAGGATAGACTCTTTTACATGGTCTTCCTCCTCACATGCCCACTTATCCCCCTTGATCTTAGCAATACCCCCTCTGAACTTTCTCCTTTCACTAATGTATCTATAGAAAGTCTTGTCCCTTTCTTTTACTGTTTGTGCTAGTGTTTCCTCGGTTTGGGCCTTTGCCTGCCTTACTGCCTTCCCTGCTTCCCTTAGGGAATTTTGGTATTCCTCCCTATCTTTAACCAGCTGCCTTCCCTTATATTTCCTGAAGGCCAGCCTTTTGACTCTGACCTTTTCTGCTACTATTTTGAGAACCAAAGTGGTTTTCTTCTTTTTTTCCACTTCCTTTTCTCTCTAACACAATGGGATGTTGCTTGAAGTATTGCATCCTTAATGCTTGCCCACTTTGCGTGTACCCCCTCACCTGTATTTCTTCTTGCCAGGGCTAGCTTAACTCTGTTGGCCATTTTATCAAAGTCAGCTCATCTGAAGTCCCATATCCCAATACGAGGCAGCATAGCGCAGTGGTTTAAGGCTCTGAACTGCAAATTTGGTGACATCCAGCAGACCAGAGCTCGGTTTGAATCCCACAGCTTCCAGTTGCATACTGTGTGACCCTGAGCAAGTCAATTAACTTCCCTGTGCTCCCAGGTCACTCCTGTAAAAAAAGCTTTCGGCTTAGTGTGCTAGTCCTGGTTAAGCAACTTAAATAAATAAATATTTTTGCCTTGGAATGGGATGATTTAGTTCTAGTGGTCAAATTGAACCGTACCATGTGATGGTCACTGGCCCCAGGTGACCTTCTACCAGGAGATCTGTGATCCTTTCCCTGTTAGTCAGTACTAGGTCTAGGATAGTTCTGTCTCTTTTGGGTTGTTGTAACAGTTGTTGGAGGCACTCCCCCTGCGGGTAATCCACTATGTGTCTAGTTCTGGCAGATGTTCCTGCTGGTATTGACCAGTCTGTATCTGGCATGTTGAAGTCTCCTATTATCAGAACCTCCTCTTTAGCTGTCATGTTTTGTATATCTTCTAACACTAATGTTTCTATGTCCTCCATCTGATCTGGAGGCCTGTAGACAACCCCAGTTCATATGGCTGTCCTTTTTCCTGTTCCCAGGGTGACCCACAGTTATTCTGAGTTTCTGTAGCTTTGATATTTTCATTGACATAAAAGGCCACTCCGCCCCCCCCTTTTTTGCACCTCGGTCTCTTCTGAACAGTACATAACCAGGTACTGAAGTCTCCCAAGTGTGGTTACTGGTAATCCATGTCTCACTAATGGCTACTATGGCTACTATGTCCAGTTTAACCTCTGTCATTATTGCCCGCAGGTCTAGGATCTTATTTCCCAGACTACAAGCATTTGTGTACATGATTTTCCATTGGTCAGATTTCGGTGTGTTAGTTGTTGGGTGAGGTCTGGCATTTCCCCTGTGTCTCGTATTGGAAGCCAGACCTTTTTCCTTACTTGGTGATGCAAATGAACTGCAAACATGCTGAACTCCTGTTTGACCACTATCTGAGGGGGGGAAGGCTGTTCTTCCCATTTGACATATCAGGTGCTGCACCCATCCCCCCATTTACTATTTTAAGTATTCTGCAAAGACATCAAACTTCTGCCCCCCTGCACTGACTCCCTCCTTAGTCAGATGCAGTCCATCAAATTTAAAGAACTTTTGCTCCCAGAACTGTTGCCAGTTCCCTACACATTTGTGTCCTTTTTTCTGGCACCAGCCCTTGAGCCACAAGATTAGCTCCCCTATTTCCCCTTCTCTGACCTTCCATCCATCTGCCCCCCTCTCCCAGACTGGCAGGATCTCAGAGAAGGAGATGCCAGAAAAAATGGATGATAGTTTGTCACCCTGCCTGGTTAGGTGTTCCTTGGTCTCCACAACTGACCAGCTGGTGAGATTGTTAGTCCCTATGTGTACCAGGACATCAATGTTTTCTCCTGCTTCCTGTACAATTTTGGCAATATGGTCAGTGTCTCTAAATGAAGATGTACCTGGGAGACATCTGACCATTACCTCTGGCTGGAGATAGGTATTAACTACATGAATCATGGAGTCTCCTATGATCATAAGTTTTTTGGATTTCCTTTTTGCTTTTTTTGTTTTGGTTCCTGTTTTGGGTGAGTTTTGTTACACTAGCTCCTGTGCTGCAGTGTCCAGCTCTGCAGTGTCCTGTGCCCCTTTGTTTGATTTCAGAGATAGAGGCAGATACTTGTTTGTAGTTTTTATATGGTGTTGGAGGTGGCATGTTGGAGAGCACTGAGTTATGGGGCACCCAATTTGCCCCTTCTAACCACCTGCCAACCTCCCTGACCATATACCTTCAGCGGTTGAGGTGCTTCTGTTGTATGTTGGGGAAATGGTGGGTGGTTCTTATAATATAATTCCTCCTGAATATGTGATTTGAGGCATGCAATATCTGCCCATGCTGCCTGGAGCTGAGCCCTTAGATCTCCAATGGCACAGCATGTAGGACAGAGTCTTAAATCCTTTAAACTGCCCTTCTGAAAATAATCCCACAGTACCTGCAGTTAATAATATGCATTCCAGATAAGTTGCTTGGTTTATAACCTGGTCAGAGTAATTAGAAGGAGGAAAATGAAAGCAAAAGTTTGATTTTGTGTTTTGTTTGTTTTTGTATAACTTGTTATAACAAGTTAAATTACTTGTGCCACTGTAACTGAGGTCACTGTGTGGATACCCATCTGATCCGCCCCTTCCTGCTTTGAAACCTGAAATGTCACAATTGTGCTACCCTATAAAAGGAGTTTAGTGTGGAGTGGTTGGGGATGGGGTGGGTGGCTGAGCCCTTCCCCTGCCGAAAAAGGGGAAGAATGGACAAAAGAAACAAGGAGGTACTGTAAGAGCAGAAACAATTAGCCAGCAACAAATGCAGTAGCCCTGAAAGCTTATCTTAATGATAGATAAAACTTTAAAAAATGTAAAGCACCAACAGTAATAATTTCACAGAAGATATACTCTGTAAGAAACACTTTGCTACAGAGAAAAATAAAGCAGTAACAGAAGATATACCTTGCAAAAGACAATTTCAATCAGAAGATTACAGCAACAATCTATAAGCACACACCGGTAGGCATACCCTGTAATAATGCAGCAGAAGGTATACCCAGCAACAACAATTTGAATCAGAGAAAAATAAAGTAATAACATGTTAGCAACAAACAGTAACAATCCCTGAGAGTACAAAAGACAATAATAACACACAGTAAATCTACCTAGTCAAAAGACGTCTTAATCCTTTTCCTTGCTCTGGTAAGATTCTTTGCTCTGTCCTTTCAAGCAACCTAGAGGAAAAGAGCTCAGGTAAAGCTTGGTGCCTTTGCCAGAAAACCTAGTCTTCAACCTTAGTGTTGAATGGATGGAATAGTCAGTCCAGCAATGGTGTCAATGCTAGTACTGTAGCGGGCTAAAAACACAGTGGAAGATCTTTAAGGGGGTTATTAGAAACAAGAGGGTGGTAGGAGTCATGGACTACTCTGAGTGGAAGACTAATTCAGAGACATACATCATAGGGTGTCAAGAGAGACTTGCTGGATATGCAATCTTTTTCTGTCTTTATTGTTCTATGTTTCTATGTCCCTCAATGCATTTTCCTCTACAGAAGATACAGTGTATGAGCACTATAAAAGGAAATGAGTGAGAAATGTCTTTTTTTAACAGAAAATTAGATATACCTTTACAATTGGGGATTTTTATGTGAAAGACAACCTTTATGCTTAAACCTTGTTTGTTAAGCCATTTTTTTTTCTTATAAGTTGTGTTTTCCTAAATCTTTCTGACTAACTGGTGTAGAGGATGTAGTTTTATTGATAACTGTAAGAGCATTACTGTGTATCACTACAACGACTTGAAATAACATAATTGTAATCTTAATTTGCAATGCAAGTGGCATCATTCCTAACAGTGAATGGTCACAATAATAATAAGGTTTTATAGAGAGAAATTTGTTTTTTTTTGCTGGTATTAGTATGTCAAAGATTTCAACATCGATTAACTAACTTGCCAGCCATACCGTAACTTATTATATCAGCATTCATGTGTAGTGTGACTTTCTTGTTTGATTTAGTTTTGTATACTTTATAAGTTTACATAATTAGCTTTACAGCAATATAAAGTGCTATTTTACATTTTAATACACTCAGATAACAAAATAGACATTGACTTGCATCATAATAAATCCCATCACATTCAAGTTGCTTTACAGGTGTCATTTTCATTCAGGGGCATCAAATATATTGAAGCATACATTGCTGTAGAGCCAAAACCATGAGTTATCCAAACTGCTTGAATGCACACTGTGATTGAAGCCTTTTGTTTTATTTGTTATTTACCCAAGGTAACTCACCTGAGATGTAGCATCTATTTTTTAAATGAGTCTTGCTTTTTCCCATTTCTTCAGCTGGGTAGACTGAAGCAGTGAGAGGTTTAATGAGTTGTTTTATGTTGAATATTTGACTCTAGCAAAGTTTGAACCTGGGACCTATTAGTTCCCAAGGTTGTGCTCTGATCAAAACACCAAATTCCCTACTCACTGTTTAAAACAGCAGCATGCATTTTTAACTGTTCTTCCCCATACACACTCTTGTACAACTCTTCCCTTTGTATTCTACCAGAAAGATCACAGCTTCTAAGGCTGCCCCTTCCTCTGCCAGAGAGGGTAGGCATGTGACTGCTATGCCCTCCCTGGTGCCAAACACATTGGCTCCATGAAGCACTTAATACACAGTCAGGTCCAGGATGGCATGCTGGGTATTGTATGTGATCCCTAGTCTCCCAGGGGCAGTATGATGCACTGACGCTATACCACTGGACCAACCACAGCAGGACATTAATATAATGGAAGGAAAATATTTGGTCATATAATGCACCTTTCATCCATTATTAGGTCTAACTAGACCTGAAAGAAGAAGCAATTGCAGCAAAAAATGATACTAATCACATTTGTGTCAAGTTCTGTACAGCAATAGTGCATTTGTGTTGCAAAGAGGTGCATCTTTTGCAAACTGTAGCAAGGCTGCTTAGAAGCAATCAGGCAGCTGCAGCATGTAATTGCATTTGCCTCTAACCCTTTTGAAAACCCAGCCCATCAGCCCTACCTATTAAATTATGATTTGTACGCACCTCTTCCCTAAGAAAAATGGCAACTGCAACAGCAATATTACAGCAATTTGAATGAGGCACTAGCTCTAATGAAGGCAATGCCCTGTAGAAAGTTATCATGTCAGTACTGGGATAGTTTTTCCATGAAGTATATTTCAAAAAGTGACACTGAGCTTGGGATTGACAAAGAAATATTTGGATTTTCTAGTTATACAGTACATTTCATTTATTAAAACAAATGAAATACTTCAAAGTGAATCTTGGTACATTTGAACAGCCAACTGAAATACTAGGCTGCACGTGATCCTGAGTAATATTGTATTTTAGGATGTCAAAAGGTGTAGCACAGTAACATAGTAAATTAAGTTCAGAAGTGTTATAAGGATTATAATTTCCATCCTTTGTGTGCTTTATAAGCAAGGATAAAAAATGTTTTCTGTATTAGCAGCTGAGTGGATCATTCATTCACAAGTATGGCTTATGTTGTATTTTCACTAGTCTGACTCTGTAAGTACTGTGACTTGATGTTAGTTAGTTAATATTTTATTTGTTGCAATTTTCAAGTCATTACAGATTTACACCATAAAATCCACAGAATTCACATTACATTCCCACATTCTATACACATTTACACATATTTACTTACGTAGACATGGCCAATCAAACATAGTAAAAAATATAATGTAGAGGAGAAAAAACACAAAAACAGAGAGCAGATACACAGTTATTGCACTTCTCATTCAATAATCCCAATAAAATCCCTTCCTATCCCTTCAATTAGCATTTTTTTCCTTTTTTTATAAATCCAGTTAATGTACATTGCCATACTGTATCTGTAGCAATGAACTCCAATGGTAGATTCATTAAGATTCTCAGTACCTCATTTTCTAGTAACTGATCTGTCTGGCAGTATGGGGACACTATTTTGTTATGTAACTCTGCATATTTTAGACAATGCAGCATAAGATGTTCTAAAGTTTCCAAACAATTCATACCACAATTGCAATTTAAATCCTGAAATTCTGATTTGTCCTTTGAATATAAATATTGTCTATATTTGGAAGGATATGATTCTAATCTGAATTGTGTTAATAAAAATCTTAATTTTTTATCCATTAAAAGGGTTAGATATGGTTCCTTAATACGGTTTATTTTATTTTGTGCATGCCATTGATGAATTTTTAATGACCTGATTTTCTCTATGTCCTCATTAGCTGAAACACTAAACTATTTATTTTTAATCAACTGATTATATTTATTTGAAATTTCTATTCTCTTCTGTTGGTCAATCCATAAATATTTTAAACCTATTTGATTAAGAGTATAAATTATTTGGTTCAACCATGGTAAAGATAATCCCTGACCTACCCAATTTGCATTCTCCTTCAAACATTTGAAGGCCAGTCTATTTGATTCAAGGATGGCACATTTTATCCAGTACCTTATCTTTGTTAAATATGAAAAATAATTAATTTGGATTCTTCCCAGTTCTGCCCTTAATACAGCCACCGAAGTAGAGCCAGGGACACCCAATATATTTTTGGATAAGTTGCTAAATGGTTTCTCCAATTTTGCCTCATTATCATCAAGCTACACTTCAATGTCATACAAAGCAATTGGATTCAGTTTAATTTCTGCTGCTTTAAGGATTACATCGACGCTGTACTCTCCAAGTCTTGAGTTTTTAGTCTGTGTCAATTTATTTAATGTACATAACCTTTGTTTTGTGAATTTACAATTAGTAGTTATCTGTAGTTCAAGATATCTATATCCCGATACTAGTTGAAGCTGAATACTATTAATAAACCATTTAAATTTTGTCGATTTCTTTCCTATTATCATTATTTGAGTTTTATCCATATTTATATTTAACTTATTGTCTTTGCAATATGTTTGAAGTCACTTTAATTGCCTACCCATTCCTACAGGGAAAGTGAAATGAGAACCAAATTATCAGCATACATGAGAATGAGATTGGTGTCAAAGTGCCAGTCACTTCAGGTGAGTGGCTGGAAACGGATAAACATTTTTCTGGAAAATCATTTATAAATAGATTGAATAATGTTCAAGCTCGAATATAATCTTGTTTAACACCCTGATTTGTAGTGAAAGCCTCTGTTAAATTTCTTGCTAAATTATACTGTATATATGTCTTATTTCCTGACTATAAATGTATTATTATCCTTAATATAGTTTGGTTCATTTTCACATCTTTACATTTTTGCCATAGTAGACGCCTGTTCACCCTATCAAAAGCTCACTGAAAGTCTACAAATGTAATATAAATAGGACATTTTTTTTTCTGTAATACTTCTCAATAATATGTGTTAACATAAAACATTGGTCCACAATTGAATAGTTTTTTCCTAAATCTTGCTTGATAATCATTCACTATATTTAAATCCAACAGCCAAATTTGTATTCTATCCAATAAAATTATTCTGAAAATTTTGCTCAGACTACCCAAAAGACTGATAGGCCTATAATTCTCAGGTAATTCAGTGTTTCCTTTCTTATCTAATGGTATTATTATATTAAACTTCTATGATCATGGGAAGGTATTACTCTCAATTATTTTATTAAATAGGGGTGTCACATCTGGATAAGGATAAAAAGGCCATTATGGTGGAGGGGACGGATGATGCTATCTCCGCCAAAAGGGTGTGGTTAGCCCTCAAGGCCCTAAAGAAAGACGAATCTCCTGGGCCGGATGGCATTCATCCGAGAGTACTATGGGAATTGGCAGACATACTGGCTGCACCCCTGGTGAAGCTCTTCAACAGGTCACTTGAGACAGGAGGGTACCTAGGGATTGGCAGAGGTACATGTGGTGCCAATCCATAAAGGGGGTCAAGGAAGTACCAGGTAACTATAGACCCATCAGTTTGACCTCAGTGGTGGGAAAATTAATGGAGAGTATACTAAAGGAACGATTAGGGTGTACTTGGAGGAGGTGGAGGTCTGGATAGCGGCAACATGGGTTTGTGCCAGGTAGATCATGTCAAACCAATCTTGTGGAGTTCTACGAATGGGTAACATCAGAACTGGACAGGGGAAAGCCTGTGGATGTATTATTCTTGGACTTCAGCAAGGCATTTGACTCTGTCCCCCACAATGGTCTAGTGGAGAAACTGATGGGGTTAGGAGTAGGCCCTTTGATGGTCAGATGGATTGAAACCTGGCTAGCTGGATGCACCCAGAGAGTAGTGGTCTGTGGGGAGCTCTTGAACCCTAGAGAGGTTGGTAGTGGGGTACCGCAGGGCTCGGTCCTGGGTCCAATCCTGTTTAATGCATACATATCAGACATCAGGGAGGGTATAGGGTGTGAAATGAGTCTCTTCATGGATGAATCCAAGATGGGAGCAGTAGTTGAGGGAGAAGAGGGGAGGTTGGCCCTGCAAGGGGACCTGGACACCCTGGAAAGCTGATCTCACATATGGAAATTAAATTTCAATATCACTAAGTGCAAGGTGTTGCATCTTGGTAGGGAAAACCCTAAACACAGGTACACCCTGGGAGGGGAGCTGCTGGAGGCCTCACTAGGGGAAAAAGACCGAGGGGTCATGGTGGATGCATGTATGAATAACTCTGAGCAGTGCAGGAGATTGGCTAGCAAGGCAAACAGGATGTTGGGATGCATCATAAGGTGGATCACCTCTAGGAGCAAAGAAGTGATTCTGCTGCTCTACAATGGACTGGTTAGACCACACCTTGAGTACTGTGTACAGTACTGGAGACCACACTTGAAGAGGGACATACAGCTTCTGGAGAGGGTACAGAGGAGGGCAACTAAGATGATACAAGGGCTAGGGGATTTGACATATGAGGACAGACTTGAGGAGCTCTGCCTGTTTTCATTGGAGGAGAGGAGAGATGGGGGACATGATTGAGGTCTTCAAGTACCTCGAGGAATAAATAGGAGTAAACATGGAGGGATCTTTAGACTAAAGCAGGAGGTATCACCAGAGTGCATGGTTTGAAGTTGGAAGGTGGAAGGGTGAGGGGGGAAAGAGGAGGAGGTTTTTCACTGAGAGGGTGGTGGACCCTTGGAATGCACTGCCTGGTGATCTGGTTCAGAGATCCACAGTGGAGGGCTTCAAGAGAGAGAGGGTGGGACAGACACAGAAAGTGGATGTATCAGATGATGGCCTGTCCCAGGGGGGTGGGGATGGATGCTAGGGGTTTCTGGAGCACAAGGGATGGGAGGGCCTCAGCACCTGACTAAGGATCTAAGGTTCGAGCAGACTCTATAGACCGTAAGGCCTAATCTGCTGGCAAATAGTATGTTAGTAATGCTAACAAGTTACTCGATCACTTCTGCTCTATTTTGTAGAGAAAAGAGGAACTCAATCCAAACCTGGTGATTTATTTGATTTAGTTGCTGAGATTGCCAAAGAAATTTCATAAGGTGTAATATTTAATGAAGATTGTGCTTCATTCAACTGTGCTAGAACATTGTCTTGTATTCCCTCATCAGTCTCTTGCCAAAATAGTTTTTGATAATACGCAATCCAATTTGCTGCTGGGATGTGTGCTGTGATGTTCTGAGCAAAGTTTCCCATCCCCTTTCCAACTTTAATCCAAAAACATTTTATATCCCCATTTTCTTTGCTCACTGCTCTTCAATGACCATATCTGATTTTTTAATTAATAAACATTTATATTCCTTCCTTTGGCTATTGAGATATTTTATATTTTTAATTGTCCTATTTTCTTGTACGGTTTTAATTTTAAGATGTTTTTTAAATTGTTTGCATTCCCTATCATACCAGGAATGAACCCGCCTACTGTACATTTGAATTGTTTGTGTAATAAGGGTAATATCTTATCTGTGATATCTTGTATTGAAGTTTGAATCTCTGTTATTGTTTCTTCTTCTGTAATGTTTCCTGCAATGATTTGTATTTCTGAAGAATTTAACATTGTCCTAATATCTATATCCAGCTTCACTGAATACTGCACCTGCCTTTGATTTATAATTTGTATATCTGCTGAATTTCTCCTCTGTGTCCCCATACTTCCATCTTTAATCTGTATTTCTACTTTGAATGTATAATGACCACTTTCTGGACATATTACGACCTCAAAAGTTTTAATGATATAACACTGCCAAGGAGAAATACAGATATAGTCAATTACACTTTCTCTTTTCCCACTCAAATGTGTAAAATAGGAAGTGTTCTTTCCCTTTAAACTCCCCTTTAACATAATTAAGCCATATTTTTCTAAAATCCTAAACAAATTCCTCCCCTGAACATTAGTTTTTCTGTCCTTTGTGTGACTATGCTATATTGAAGTACCCTTCAGCAATTTCCTCATAAGTTGATCCAATCTAGTGTTAAAGTCTCCCATCAGCATCACATTGTCCCCAGGATATTTATTCACAATAGACTCTAAGTAAGAATCTAATTGACCACAAAACAAATTCTAAAATTGCTTTGTATTCACTGGTGGGCAATACACATTAATAATTATATATAAATCTATATCCATCTCTATCACAACTGTTATAATATTGTCTGAAATAAGTTCTATTATTCTAATTTTAACAAACTATCTTATTTTAATGAGTGTTACTAGCCCCACTGAAGGCCTGCCATATTTGGTGTTTTTTGGGGCTTTTGCTTCAAAAGAGGCAAAGCCATTTAGATGCAACCCTTCTATTTCCCAGGTCTCTTGTAAACAAATGATAATATTTTCTGAAAGGAACTTCCTCACATTTTCATCCATCAACTTTTCTGAGAAACCAAAAATGTTCCATGACATAATAGAAATCTGTGCTTTATCACCCTCAATCACTATTTCCTGTTATTCATCATTAACCTTTTGCAGTCATTCTTGTTCTTCTTGCATAAAAATCTGAAACCTAGTCTGTACAGTAATACCATATTGTACTCTCTGTTGTTCTGGTTGGTTTTTACCTGGATTTTCCAAAGTTCTCCTTGGTTTTGATCTCAGGGAGTTTCCATACTGTTCTACTTCCTCCTGTGAATATATCAATATGCTCATTTCATCTGTTTTTCTAACAGCTTTTAATATCAACTTATAAAATATTTGATCCCTAACACCGAAATTTATTTGCCCTTGCTTTGTGTAACCAGTTTCTCTATGTACCCATTTAACACCCAGTTTTCCTAAGCTTACCCCCAAAACTTCAGATATTATATAACACACTTTCTTCATAAGTTGGATTTCAGTTTCATTTGCAAAGTGATCAACCCCATGGATTGATAAAACATATTGTTTTTCTTCCACAACCTGAGTTTCTGAACAACATTCCTACATTGCCAAAGACAACTCAGATTCAGTCAAAAACAAACCTTCTGGACTATCTTTAAACTCCCTTTTCAGTATTTATTCCATGCCCATAACCATCCTAAGTTTAATCTCTCCCTTTTTTGGCTTTTGTTTCCCAAGCCACTTTGCAATTTGCTTATCTGATAACAGTATCAATAAATTAAAGTAACCATCTGTCTCAAATGTTGTTACTAAAATGATGTTATTTCTTCCTTTTGGAATATCATAAATAGATTCAAGTATCTGTATGACCATATCCCACAAAACTTAATTTTCTGAAAGATCAGTAATATCTATCCCCGAACAAACTATCATGGCTTCATTTCCTGAAAGCCATATTCCTGTATTAGTTCTGTGGGGATGTCCCCAGTTATGAATGTGTATAGTACTTAAGTTACCTCTATTCACAATGTTGGCAGTATTGACCCCGGTGGGTTTTTTTTTTTTCACTTAAAACCATAGCAGCTACCAACTCTGAGCTGTATGCCTTTTCCTCTATCATACTATCTGTCTTCTCCCTCGTGATTTCTTTATTTCTCTTTTTTTTCCTTTTTCCTTTTTTGGTTTTGTCCTTTTGGACATTCCTTTATTCAAATGGCTGATGCCCTCATAAGTTGTTTGAGAGTTTTTTCCCCCCATGTTATTGGCCTTTTCTAGTTCTTTAAACTTATTTTCCTCTTTTTTTTCCTTTTTCTGTAATTTCTTTCCCTCACCATAGAACCCCGCTCTGGTAAGAGGGAGTTTTTCTGTTCCCCTTGTCTACTCATTTGGTCCATAAGCATAGAATCTTCCTCAGAGCCCATCTCTTTTTTGACTAATTCTCTAAATAAATTTCTTATCAGAGCATCCGGATGCGCCATCATAAATTTTAAGGAAATCAACTTGCCCTGTAAAATATGTAATTGCTCTAACAGGAGGATATTGGCCATATACGGGTCTTTAAGGGCTGTCAGCAAAGGCGGTGAAAAGGGTGTTTGATAGTCCCTTATCTTTTCTGAATCTTCCTTAATGCAATGATTTGACCTTTTATGATTTCTTTGTTAGATCAGTCTCCTGTACTTTTTGCTTAGATTGAGCTTCCAGAGACAACACTGAATAGTCTAATTTTGTTGTAGATTCTGGGAATGGTTCCCATTCAAACTCTGTTGACTTATGTAGGGAAATGTTATCACTCGGCATACACTTAGCCTTTTCAAATTTCACAGAATCCCTAGAATGTCTATCTAACTCAGGTACCAGATTCTCCTCCACCTGGTCTACCACTCTATGCAATCCTGTAGGATTTTCTCATTCATTTCTTTCCTCGTATTAATCATTTCTAAGTTCTGGACTTCCTTCTGGGGGTCTTTCTGAGGTTCTTTGTGAAGATTAGATGTGGATGTGTACAGAAAATTGTCCAGAGTGACCAGATTATTTTTCCCTATTATTAGGTTAACACTCTTAATGTCATTCTTAACATCTATTATGTCCCCTTCCCCTCCTTGTTCTATTCCTAGATTACTTCCACGTATATCCTGAGTCTATATTTATATCACCATTTTCATTATATCCAGCAGCTAAATTCACTTGTAAATCAAGGCAATATACAGTTAGATAATTAGACTGTTAGACAATTATTAGACCAAAAGGCAAACTGAAAACATGTAGAACCTCCTGAAACCTTCCCAGTCACTTCCTTCAGGAAGAAAAACTAGTCCAAATAACAGAGTTTAAATATGAAGAAGATAATTAAACATGAGCAGTAAAGTTCTCAAGTTCCTATTTGATAATTCAGATCTTCAAATCTTCCCCCAACAATAGATCTTGCTACACTCTGTTCCTCTATTCCTTGGTTATTAATTTGACTCACTCAGTAGATATCAGTATTGTTCTTGGTTCTTAATGAATCACTTCAATGTTCGCGAATCATGGGTCAAACTAATCTGAGATTCACTTAAATCCAATAGGGAAATAAGGCAAAAAGTACTGTTCCAAAACTCCGGCCATTTACCTGACTTCGAAAACTCGAATCACAGAAAGTCACTTTGTAATCCCAGTCAGACCAGAAGATTGGATTCTAGTAAATAATTCCTTTTAAACTGTGCTGATGCTTGTTTATGCTCTTCATTCTATCCACTAAAATAATTAAAAATAAATAGATAAAGGCAGTAAAAAAGCATAAACAGGGGACATATAAGCACTAACTAATTCTATTAAAATCATCACTTAAAATTCAATCTAAAATTTTCATAGCAGAAAAGACAACAAAAATGAAGAACTTTGCACCATTTAGACAATTGGCAGCTAAAGTTACTAGGAGCAATAGTACAATGGTACATAGAGAAGGAATTTAAAATTCTTTACTTACTTTCCCAGAAATAATCAAATATTCCTGGAGCGTGATATAACTTTCAGGTTCTCAAACCACATGAACTCTTAGCCTTTGTGTTACATGATTATCTCTCCCCTCATTCATCCTTGCAGGGTTTTAAACTTTTAATCTAAAGGAGACACCTCAATTTCTCCGGTGCTGCCCAAAGTAACTTAAAAGGGCTGGTGAGGGGGATACAGACACAATTAATGAAACTCCAGGTAAAAAAAAATTATAATTTTATATTTATGAACATACAAACGTACAAAACTGCCAGTAGAAAAAGGCCTCAAGATCTATCGAGTCTACTCGAGTGTGCAGATAGATATTTATTAAATATAATTGTAATGTGGTTTTTTAACTTATCCTTAATTACCTCTACCATGCCCTAACTATGGAAGAATGCTAACATCATCCCAATTTATAAGAAAGGTGATCCGAAATCTATCTCTAACTACAACACAATAACGTTACTACCTACCCTTAGTAAGCTGCTTAAAAAACTTGTTCACCACCAGGTCTCTGACTTTCTTCTTAAGTTTAATCTTCAATCCTCAGCTCAACATGGGTTTAGGACAGCACACAATACTACAACTGCTCTTGCACAATGCAAGAGTAAGGCTAAAACTAATAAAGGTCTACTTACTGGAGCAGTCTTTATCAACCTTGCAAAAGCATTCAGCTTAGTCAATCACCCCCTCCTTTTACACAAGCTAGAAACCCTTGGGGTGTCACAATCAACTGTATCATGGTTCTTGAGCTACCTCCACAACTGCTCTCACTAGGTCTCTTTCAATAAGGTCTTCTTCACCCATGCCTCTATCTCACATTGTGTTCCTCAAGGCTCCATCTTGGGAACTCTTCTGTGTTCTATCTTTTTAGAAAAAATTCCCACCACTCCTTTCCACTGCCAGACACCCTTCTGTATACTGATTATCTTGTACTCTACACTGCATCTAGATCCATGCATATTATAAAATCTCAACTTACTTCTGTTCTCCATAGCATCCAGAATTGAATTATCTCAAATTGCCTGGTCCTAAATGTTGACAAGACCCAAGCTATCCTATTCGAGTCCCTCAAAAAATTTCACCCCTCATCTCAAAAATTGTTTATCCAATGTCTTGATGGTTCTCCAGTCTCTGTTACCTGCTCCTTCAGATACCTTGGTGTCATGTTCAGTCCAGCCCTGAATTTCTCCCCCCACATAAGCAATATCTGCAAATCCATTAAGACTAAAATTGGGATGGCCTATCATGTGCACCATGTCCTCACTCTAGCAGCTATGGTTACAATCACCAAGTGTGCATTACTCCAGGGGCTATCTTATGCCCTCCCCACTTTTTATCAGGCTAATTCCAGCTACCTTCAAAAACGGTTGACGCATACAATAATGTCTGACACTTTGCCTTGTCTGCCCCTCATCTTATCCATAACTGTGAACTTTACTCTGCATTGCAATGGCTATCTCCCTCTTTCTAGTGACCTTATGTCCTCAGATGCCTAATTGATAATATTACTAGGTCCTCTTTTTTTGTTAAACACCTCTTTATTCATTTTTCAAACACAAGACAAGAAAGACAAAACCTGGAATCCCAGGGCACACAATCGAAAACTGACTGTGTAAACTATATATACAGTTCAACTATGTACATGCACAGAGATAATGTCCCCCCCCCACCCACCGACTCTAGATTTAAATCCAATGACACCCCTATATAAAGACATCAGGCTGCTTACAAAACAAAACTTCTCCCCTTACTCCCTGCAGCCTGTCAAGTACTCTTTAGCCCAATTTCATGATGGATTAATGCTTTTTCAGGGGGTGACACCTCTCTGTGCTCCCTGGAAAGAGAGAGAGTCCCCATCCCCCCGTCATTCAAGCAGACCCAATCTTCTTATTACTATGCTCATCCTAAGACCCTACCACTCCACATACATGCACAAACCTAGCCCTCTAATCTCACTAACATCTCTATTGTCCTATACTCATTCCAGCCCAAATTTCCAGCTAATCACAGCCTGACAGACAGACCCATGTCCAACCATGTGACCCTTACTGGGAGTAAATTGCCTCCAATACTGCCCACCTTTTAGCGTATAACCCCTTCCTCCCCTCTGAATATAAATGTCTCTTAATCCTAGCTAGGGCCCCCATAAGGTCTCCCACCCAATGCTTATACCCATAAAGTTGATCATCTTTCCAATGTTGCACCACATATGCTTTGATTACAGCCGCCATCAGAGATACATGATATTTGGGTGTAATACCAACAATCTGAAAGAGATCCCCTAAGACACATATCTCTGGTGCTATGAATTCTGAATAGTCCAGCATTGGGTCCATCTGCCTTTTTATTTCATCCCACAAGGGTAGTATTTTGCTGCAGTTCCACAGCACATGTAATAGGTCTCCTCTCTCTAATTCACATCTGAAACACAGGTCTGTCTGTCTAAGGCCTCTGTCACATAATTTCATTAGATTAGAAGCAATAAACAATTGTAAACTCCTGTATTTAGGTATCACTATGTATTTGCTGTTCTTCCATACGTTAGCCCAGTCAATGCTTTGAGGTGCCAACCTATTGTCCCAGTATGGCACTGCTATAGGAGAGCACGGACCAAAGAATTCCAATAATATTCTGTAAACTTGCGATAGAGGTCTGGTTTTCGGTTCAATCTCCCTCAGCTCATCCCACTTAAATGAACAATCTGAAAGGCCCCCTAATCTCTTTAATGCCCCCTGAAGCATACGTGTAAGTTGCAGTCTATGTAAAAAAGGCATTCTGTTGCACTGTACTGGGAGGACCACCCTATTATCCTGAATAACATCCTTTAAGTTCAAGCCCGAAACCCACCTGGTCCATTTCCCTTTAATTACCTTATTCCCTATGACTAGATTGGGGTTGCCCACCAGTGGTTGTTCTTGAGCCCTCATCTGGTCTTTTTTCTGGGCCAAAGTCAAAAACAACCACCGAGCTTCTGCCGCCTTCAAAATTGGGCTTCCAAACCTTTGTTTAAAACAAGAAGTCATATTAGCATATGGGGTGCCTCTGGAGAAAGGCCAGCTTCTCTCATTATTTGAGTCTCTAGATATAACCAATCTGGGACATAAGCTTCTCCCTCCATACCTCTGCCCCATCGAGCCATTAGACCCAACTGTCCTGTGACATAGTACAAATGGAGATCTGGTAGCTTGATTCCTCCCAAAAAAGGAGGGAGTTGTTATATTTTTTCCTGGGGGGTTTGCGGTCCCATAAAAAAATATGAAGTAATTTCTTAATCAATCTGAACCACTTTTTAGAGATACTATATGAAGCTAAATACACCAGGTATAACAACCTCGGCAACAGATTCATTTTAATGAGCTCAAGCCTAACCATAAAGTTGAGGGGCAGCTTATTCCATCTTATTAAATCTCCCTTAATAGCTGACAACATCCCTTCCATATTTGTTTCGGCCCCTATCTCGTTATTCCTTGTAATCCAAATGCCCAAGTACCTGATCTTATCTGTCACCCATTGGATTCGCAGCTGAGCAAAGTCTGCCTTATATACGTATGGCATCAGGGGGAGGATCTGAGTTTTAGTCAGGTTTAGTTTATAATTAGAAACTTTAGAAAATCGCTCGATTAGCTCTCTAGTCCTCTCAAATCCGACCACCGCATCTCTTTGGTGCAGGAGTAAATCATCTGCAAAAACTGAGAATTTTAATTCCCTTCCCATTATCTCAACCCCCCTTATCTGCCTGTCTTTATTAACGGCTCTCAACAGGGGCTAAATACTAAATAATATTGGGGAAAGAGGGCATCCTTGATGAGTCCCATTTTCTAACTGTATTTCCTGCAAGATATAACCATTGCACAGGACTCTAGCCGTCGGTTTGGCATACAGATTTTTAATGCCTCTAAGAAGGCCCTCAGGGAAGCCCATCCTCTCCATTGTAGCAAAAAGGAAAGGATGGAAGACCCTATCAAAGGCCTTCTCTGCATCCAAAGATATTAAAGCTATAGGTAATTGAGAATCCACTGCATAGTTCAGGATATGATGGAGCTTCCTCAAAGCGTCGTGGGCCCCCCTACCTGGCATAAATCCCACTTGCTCCTGACTAATTATAGTGGGCGCTACCCGCCAAATTCTGTTGGCCAATATTTTTGTAAGAATCTTAATATCCTGGTTCATTAGTGCTATGGGACTATAATTACCTGGTCAGTCCTTAGACTTGCCGGGTTTAGGGATTAATGTAACGTAAGCCTGATAAAGGGGGGAATGAAGCACTCCTTCCTGCATTATAGTATTGTAAAATTCCTGGAATATGGGCAATATAGTATGAATATAGGTCTGGTAGAACTTCGCTGTAAGGCCATCCGGCCCTGGTGTCTTGCCCGCAGGGAGGGATCTGACTACCCCCACGATCTCTGCTGTGTCTATGGGAGCTGCCAGTTCCCTAGCCTGTATGGGATCTATCACAGGTAGAGGCACTTCCTCCAGAAATGCCTTGATCTCTTTCTGCCCCGCCGTGTTCCCAATCTGGTATAAGTCTTTAAAGTATAATGCAAAAGTATCTGCTAACTCCTGGGGGTCTGTTATAAGCTTCCCATCATACCGGATAGATGTCACCGTTCTGCTCGTCTCCCACTCCCTGACTCTAGCCACCAGCAAGTGTCCCAGGACATCTCCTTTCAAAAGATATTTAGCTTTGATCTTTTCTAACCAGAAATCTATCTTGCCATAGACAATATCCTCCAGATTGCGCCTTAGACTTCTAAGTTCCCCATCAATTTCCTCTGTGGACCCCTCCATTGGTGTCAAATAGCTAATAGCCCTTAAAATAAAATCCTCTTTTGCCCTCCTCTGCCTATTTTTCTGGGCTACAAGTTCCTGAGCCACTCCTGCATAAAGCACTTTGCAAGCTGGCCAAGCCAGGTTTCTGTTTAACAAGGTGGGTAGTTGTTGCTGGATAATTTCTAGCAGGGCTCCCTTGAGTTTATCTTTGGTTGCAGGTTCCGTCATTAAGGAATCACTCAGCCTCCATCGAAATGGTCTAGGTGGGCCTATTTTCTGTTCCCAGACTAGTTTAATCGGGGAATGGTCTGAAAAAATTCTACCTTCCGTTGTCAATCCCCTAATCCCCATCAGTACCTCCCTATTTACTAAAAAAAAGTCAATACGAGATTGGGTCTTGTGCACCACCGAATAAAATGTCATATTATTGCCCCCATCAGCGTGAGTCCTTGCCGGGTCCACCAGAGCTGCAGCCTCTAACAGCTTATTTAAAGCAGTTTGAGCCTTCCTTGGTGGTCCTCTCGCCGGTGGGATCCTATCATTACAATTATCAAAATACGCATTCCAATCTCCTGCTAGAATAAGAGCGTGCCCCAAAAAAACAACTATATCCCTCTCTATCGAGGTGAAGAATTCAGGGTTGGGGGGCGTCGGACCATATATGGAAGCCACTGAGGTGGCCTTACCATATAATAAGCCCTAAATATAAATCCCTCTGCCATCATTTCTTGTAACCACTTGCTCCACACTATACGAACAGGATTTTCTGATTAGAATCGCTACTCCTCCTGAAGCCCTCTCCTTACCTACCCCGAAAACCTGCCCCACCCATAATCGCTTGAGACTATTCAGTTCCTCTGTCAATAGGTGTGTCTCTTGTAGAGCAACAATATGGGCCCTCAGATGGTCCAAATGTCTCATAATTACCAATTTTTTACGTCTACCCCTGAGTCCTTTAGCATTCCAAGAAATTAATCTAACATTCGTCATACACCGTGCCAGAAACTTATGTTGGGACTGTTGACCCTTAAAGCCCTGTCTGAGCCTGCCTCCTTTATTTCTATCCTGAAGGACTCTCTCTCTTTCCCAATCCCCAACCCCTCCCCCCAAACCCCCTGCCCCCGATCCCTAGATCGCTCTCCTTCTATTCCTCGGGTCATTGATGAGCTCCTTCCTATGCTACTCCCCTGCCCTTCCATGACCTTCTCCTCTCCAGGAGTCTATTTATAAACAACACAAAACTCCTGCTATACCATTACCCTATTTATCCTATAACCTCCTCTTCCCTGTTCCCTCAGTTGTTCAACCTTCCACCCCATCTCTACCAATAGCCTTTAACAGGCCATACAGGAGTGACCTCCTCCCCGTCTCAGAGGATTATTAACCATGGTAATCTCCAACTCTAGTTATTGGGAGACAACATAGATTAACCCTTCTTCCCCTCTATAGTCACCCTAAATTATGGCCTCTTTCAGTTTCTGTCCATTTGACTCTGACCTCCGTCCCCCGTCACCCAAACCGCTCCCCGTGCTCCTATACCACCCTTCATTGCATTAATAACATTAAGGTATCTCTTAGTTTATTGGTGGCCCCCCAACCGAGACCAAGTATCCTTCGTGGATACCATTATAATCTTTGGCTCGCATCATAACCCACTCACTAACCACCTCCCTTTTCGTTCCCCTGAACGGTCGAGGTAATAGGGAGCAGTGGTGGTCTCCAAGAACACCAAGCAAGGAAAACAGGTGGACAATGAAACCCTTTGGGTAGGTCCTACTAAATGCCCGGGGGTAGGATCAGCCCTCACCATTCCATATTCCCCTCAAGTATGGCCTCCATACCCTCCCTTTACCATTAGCTAGCGCTTTACTGTGCCCTATAACTTATAACTTATCCCCTCAAGCCCTTATCTTGGCTAATATCCCTCAACACTGGCCATCTTCTGTATATTCCACCTCAAAGCCTGCGTCCACTGCCCTTTTAGCCATTTCTCCCTATCCATTACACAGATATCCCATGTCCCTTCCGCATTATTTGACAAATTCCCTGGTCTCCCCTTGTGCCCCTATACTTACCCCCCCTTCCCCACTTTCACTCCCTTTTGGAATCTCTCTCCTTCCCCCAGTCCTATAACAAGCTATATTAAGTCCTCTTCCCCATAATTAACTCTTGTTAAGCCCATAAACATCCATGGTATTTCTTCTTCCCCTGCTTTGATACCCCTTCGTCAAATCAACCAAGTAAAGATTCAAGCTTGACAAATTAAATTTAAGTTTAACAGGCTTTGTAGTTCAGAAGTCCCAGTCCAAACACTCCCCGTTTCTCACCGTGGCATCTGAAGCAAATCAACTCGGTGCTCTAAATAGATCCGGAAGTTCTACTTGTAACCTTTCCAGTGCATCCTTAGCCGTGAGGTATCTCTTCTCCCCAGCTTGTAACCGAACCACCAGGGTAGCAGGATACTGGAGCCAAAACTTGATTCCAGCCAAATATAATTTATTTTTAATTTCCACATACTCTTTCTGCTTTCCTCTCACTGCAGGTGTTTGATCCTGAAACATCCACAAGGTGGCACCATTCCACTGCATTGATTTCTTTTGCCTTGCTGCAGACAACACAAAAACTTTTTCTTTATAGTTAAGAAAGTGCATGATGATTACTCGGGGTCTTGCTCCCGGTGGTGGTACCTCTCTCAGAGCCCTATGTGCTCTCTCTAGGTTATAAGCATCCCCATATGGCATGGGGCCGAACAATTTAAGCAGCATATCTTGAATAAAGAGAACACAGTCTGACCCTTCTGCCCTCTCAGGTAGCCCAGCCAGGATCAAGTTGTTCCGTCGGCTCCTCGATTCTTGATCTTCCAGCCTCTCTTCAAGTTTTTTAACTTGTTTTGTAACCATCACAAGCTCCTGTTCTACTACGGACACTCTTCTTTCCTGGGATGCAATCCGAACCTCCGCAGCTCCCATTCTCTGGGCCAATTATTGCAGCGCTGGCTTAACAGCTGCAAAGTCTACTACTAGCCCCTGTAATAATTGTTTAATTTCCTGAATATCTTCATTACTTGATTTAGCCCCCCCCCTTGTTCTCCTGCCACCTCCTCTTGTTCATTGGGGGTGGGGGATTGGGGCTTTGGCCTTTTAGAAGCAGGAGATCTCTCCTCCAGGGGCTCCACTATCTCGGGTTCCATTCCAACTTTTTTTACACAGCCGAGTGTTACTCGTAAATGCTCACCACTTGCAGTGGCTCCGGACCGATGAGTCTCCCCTTTTTCCTTCAATTCACCACCGATCAGGTCCCCTGACACCTCACTAATCAGAAAGGAGTTTCTTTCTGTAGATCTAGTTGATCCCAAAGAGATTATAGCTTATAAATAGCTTTGGGCCTCGAAGTAGCTCAGAAGACGTCTTACTCGACTCAGCTCGTCACGTGATCCCCCATTACTAGGTCCTCTTAACCTGCCTCACTGGTCTCAGTGTTTGCCCCTGTTGAACATCCTGATCTACTTTGGTCCTATAGCCAGGACCTCCTTAAAGTTCCCACTTGTGCAACTAAGACAGGACAAGTGTTTGCCCACTTTGCCCTAAAAACTTGAAACTCTCTGCCTTATCATCCTAAAGTCTCAAAATCCCACAACATATTTAGAAAAAGAGTTACTGTCATACCTGAATACCTCTGACTGCTGCTCTTGCTCCTGATCATTACCCTATCCCATTCTTACCTTGCTTTTTCTCTCCTGCTGCTAAACACAGTTTCCTTACACTTTCTCCACTATAACTCTACACTTGTTCCTGTGGAATTTGTAACCTTTATTTCCCTCTTTAGCCTACCTCACTTATTCACAGGTTCCCTTTACTTTCTCCTCCCTCAACTGACCTCAATCACTTCTGCTCTACTCTTGTTTTTTTTTCTACCCTGCATCTGTTTTTTGTTCCCCTATCCAGGGTCTGTTGGCGGTTGTAATCTAATGTATTTATATGTTCTTGATCTTAGTCTCCACTGCTCTGTAATGTCTTGGGACTCCCTGTGTAGTACCATAACCCTAATTTTCAGCACCTCTGAAATTTTTTTTTCTCTGCTGTAGTATTGATAGTGTATTAGTGTCTTTATCACAGCCTTCTCTGATCTTATTTACTGTAAACTGTATGTACTATACCAAATTTATATTTACTGCTAATTCTGTATAATGAATTTAGCTGTTTTTGGTTTCTACTGCACTTAATCATTTGCCAGTGTAACTCCCTGTATTGTACTCAGTCCTGTTTACTATGATGTTTTCTTGCTCCCTGTAATTTTACTCTCCTGGGTCATGACTGAAAATAGGCAGGTTTTTGTGTATTGCTCTTACCCAGTTAACAAAAGCAAATAAATAAATAAATGTGCACAGTCTCCTTAATCTCTATGCTTTTTCATTTGTTTGAGCAAATATATATTTTTTCTGTCCTTGTTTAGAGTCCCTTGTTCATGTTGCCTTTTCCCTGCACTGTATTCATTTTTATGTTGGCTCGCACTTGAGCGCCAGCCAACATACTGCAGCAATAGAAGATTTGGAGGTGTAGTCACTGTAGGCAAATTCAGGGTATACATCAGTAGGTGTGTCCCTCATTCCCCAATAAGCCAGCATGCAGGCGCTAACACCTGCAGTATGTAAAGTGGCCACCAGATCTAAGAAAAGTGCTGCTGCAATGAGAGCCAAGTTCATCATGCAGTGGCACAATAATACACACAATGGCATGCCTTTCCTGATGAAGCAGTTCAATAAACATCATGGCACTGACTACCACTGCACAGAGTGCTGACTTCAGGGGTGCCCAATGCCACTGTCGGCATATCCCAACCCACTTAATTTGCCGATGGGGAGCCCAATCCCCATCGGCATAATGTCCCCAACCCCCAAGTTGTGCTATGTGCTGAGGGGGTGTCCAATACCCTCAGCATCATGCGTGCCCCCCACCCATTTCTGTGCAGATGGAGGGTCCAGTCCCCACTGGCTGTGGTCCCTTTCTCCATAGTGCAGGTGATACACAGGGAGCCCACCCCAGTGTACCAAACTAACACCTGCAAAAAAAAGAAAACTAACCCTCATTGTCTTTTTTCCCCCTGTAAAAGAAGTAAACAGTCCCTTGCAGTCTCTCCTGCATCAAACTGATGCCCACCATCTGCGTACCCTGCCTCTCTAAACCCACCTCACCCCATACTTACCTCCGGAGTTCAGTGCAACAATCTTTGGTGGACTGGGAACACGTGAGCACTCTTCAAAGCCGACCGCTAACTGATGAAATGTTGGTAAGCTGTATAATGGCATAAATATTTTTTTTCTTTAACTTTGATGCATATCTTGGGCATTTTGGAGAATTCTGGCACCAGATTTTCAACATGGGATTATTGTGACCCCTCCATATGAAATCAGTCACTGTCATAGCAGTATTCTGTCCTGAAAGTTGATTTTGTGGTCACTGCATGGAATCACCTTTCATGACTGATTAATGAAATGACAGTGCTACTGTTCATCAGGTGGGCTCTCAAAAAGCCTATGTTGCAAATTTGGTGAAAAAAGTCCAAAAAATGACTGTTTTATGAGCATGCATTGCGCAGTTTCCACGCACTCTCGTAACTTCATGAATTTGTAATATTTTCACTCCAGATTTTCAAACTTGGCATTTTTCCACACCTCCCTATGGACAGCATAGCTGTCATTTTACATATCCTGTATGAAATGTGTTTTCACACTTCTGGTGCAGAATAGCATGGATGCTGTGGGAGATCAGTTTTAGGGACAGATTAAGAAAATGACAGTGACACTGTTCATGAGCAGAGGTCCAAAAATGCCTATACTTAAAATTTGGTGATCAAAGTCTATAAAATGACTGTGTTACACGCGTGCATTGTGCAGTTTCCATGTACCCTTGTGACTTTGCAAATTTGCAATATTTTCATGCCAGATTTTCAACACTGGTATTTTTTCACAAATCCTTATGAACAGTACAGCTGTCATTTTTCACATTCTGCCCAAAACGTGTTATCACACCTGTGGCACGCAATAGCGTGGTCGCTGTGGGAAATCAACTTTTGGGACAGATTAACAAAATCACAGTGCCACTGTTCATGAGGGGCGGTCCCAAAATGCCTACGTTGAAAATGTGGTTAAATAAATCCCAAAAATAATTGGGTTACGGACATGTTTTGCGCAATTTCTATGCATGCTCATGGCTTCACCAATTTTTCATATTTTCACTCCAGATTGTCAGCGTTGCCATTTTTTTACACCTCCTCCTGAACAATATAGTTGTGATTTTTCACATCCTGCCCAAAATGTGTTTTTGTGCCTGTGTAAATGGCATAGTATCTGTGCAAAACCACCTTTCAGCTAACAAACTGATAGTGCCGCTCTTCATGAGGTGGGGTCACAAAGAGCCCATGTTGAAAATTTGGAGTGAAAATACCAACAAATGCCTAAGGTGTTAGGGTTTCCAACTGTACACCCCCACCTTGTAGAGACTGACAGGCATCAGGGGTGTGACTTGGGATCATTGGCTGTAATGCTCATGCCATTCCACCCCCACCCCAACCCTGCAGCCAGTGACAGGCATAGAGGTTTGCCTTGGAGTGTTCAGCCCTAATGTTCACCCCATTCTCTTATACTGCACCCATCTCAGCATATGTCCTTATGGACTGGGGTAAGTATAAGGCCCAAAGACCACAAAGCACACCACAACACTTGTCAGTATCTGCAGAGTAGGGTGAGGTAAAATGGCATGAGCATTATAGCTGACTACCCAAAGGCACACCCCAATGCCTGTCAGTCTCTGCAGGGTGGGGGTGGGGTTGGTGTCAGTTCAATACTTCACTGCTATTCATTTTTGGCATCTCTAACTCCTGCACTACCAATGCCAATGCCAGCAAGACAACATTCGGCATTGGCAAATGCATGTTTAATTACTAATCAGTTCTGAACCGTTGTGACATCAGTTGAGTAGAACCTCATAGCCCAAGTTTTAGTCCAGGACCTCCACTTAATTGATTTCATAATGCTCCGGAACTCATTAGAGATCATAAACCACAATATCATAAAAAGATGGTTAGCATTAATCAAGAATACTAACAATGGCAAAAACTAGATTATTTCAATCTGAAATAAGGAAAAAGACTGGTGGGATTAAGAAGGAGACACTCATGCCCAAATACCCAAAAATATTAAAACAACGGTAAAGCCCATTTCGTGCTCCCTTTAAAAGTGACAGAATTCTTGGTTATCAGACAATGCTTGTCAGACAGTCAGTGTACTCCTCTATACTGATGATAGTCATCTATTCCAAAAACCCTGACCTTGCTAGCCTTACCGCTGTTCTCCAAAGTAGCTTTAGGTCCCATGAAAGCTGGTTCTCCAACAACAAAACTGCTCCTCAGTTACCAAAAAAAAAACAAAAAAAAAATGGCCTTCTCTAGCCACCCATGGAAGAGGAAATATCCACCCTTTATCATTCAAAATAGCCAAGTTCAAAACCTTGAAGTGGTGGAGACTTTCAAATACTTTGGAGTAACTCCGGATAACACCTTATATTTTGTACTCCATGTTGGCAGTCTGGTGGCCATCATAAACAGAAGTTTGAATGCCTTATACCATAATAGGAACAATCTCACTGAAGATACCAGATTCCTTACTGTGACCAGCTCCATTCCGTCAGTTACTGATTATGGGCTCTGTGCTTATCCTGCTGCCTATGACATGGTACTAAACAGAGTATGGCTGATCTGTAATAAGGCATGCCATTTTGTACTTCGTGCATATAATTGCACTCATAGTCATACCCTTTACACACTTAATAACTGATCACCTTTATCCAGTAGAATAAAGCTCCAGATCTGTTTGCTAGCCAAAAAGACATTCTTGGACCTAACACTCATAGCTTTAATTAATTGCTTCTGCACTGTCTCCAACCAATACAGCACCAGGGACATGGCCAGGAATGCCCTTAAGTCTGACTCAACTAAAATTCTACTGGAACTGCTTATTGTAAACATGAAGATTTTGTGACTATGTATTTGACGTGGAACCTTTGTAAATGAGCACTTTTGTTCAAAGGTTATCTCCGAAGTTTTCAATAAATAAATTAAATTAAGAAATAAATTACTGTAAATGCTTTTCAACACACTATTTTTTTTTATTTGCATTTTATTCAATCCACTATTTTGAAAGCATGTTGTGGTTTTGTTCTATACAGAGAATTAAGTTTTCTTGTTTTTTTTTAAGATTAAAAGGTTTAATGCTGCCATGTGTTTTGTGTTTTACACCCTTTCTGTTTCACTGTTTCCTGGACACAACATGATGTTGGTTACCACTGTTCTTTGCACTGTTTAGGTAACATTGTAACATTTGCCATTCAAATCATGTATTCTCATTGGTCAAAGCACATCACATGACAATTGTTTATGTAAGCAATATGACACAACAGAGTGGATGCTACATCACATAACTCAGCCTGGAGTTTCCTATTGTACTTATAAGAAAAATAAACTGAGAAAATTGGAAAAACATGCCAATTTGAATTTTTAAAAAAAGCAGGAACTGTGTTTTCTTTTGTTAAAAGTAACAAGTAAAAACTAGTCCCCCCACCTGTCAGTCATCTGTCTGTCCACTCATTCAATAGCTGGAATGTTTGTTTATCATGGAATGCAGGAGCTCAGATGTGTGCTGGATTCTTATTGCAGAATGTTCACCTCTCCCCACACAATTGTTTTGCCAAGTCAATGTTTATTGTAGTTTAATATGCATTGCACTATTAACTCATTTGCTCCCAGTTGCCATTTTTGGTTGGATCCAGCAATGGATGGTTCTGATGCCATAGGGAATCTAGGGGAACAAAGGAGTTAAGAGATCTGTTCTTTATATTTCTCTGTGAGTCTGTTTTAATTGTACACTTTCCACTTGTGAAAATGGGCATTTCATGCTTATCACTTACAACTTTAAAAAATTACAATTTAAAAATGAAATAAAACACATACAACAGAAGGACTTAGCAAAGCAAGGAATTCACTTTCATCTGTGGCAGGGTAAGCAGCAAAGATTTCCCTGGAGACAGGTTGAAAATGGAAGGGGAATTTTTCATGGTTAGAAAAGAACTTCCAGAAAATAAAACAGTGAGTAGTACTTCTGTACTTCATTTATGTATGTGTGTATTTGTTTAATTAATGAAGCAAAAGAACATGTAAACATGTTTAGCCTTTTAGAACTTTTAAGGCCTACAGTTGGTGACTTTTTTGGTGAGTAAAGACAGTGACCATGTTTGTAATGGAAATCTAGATTTTTTTAAGAAGGCATTGATCTGACTGCAAGCACTTTCTTAACCATTGGTAGTGGTTTTACAATGCTCAGCTACTGACCAATGAAGCTGATGTGTTTTCCTTTCACATTATAAAAATGTTGACAACCACACATCTCATCTACATCTTTTTTTAACATATGAGCCTATTTTCTAATTTGAATAACACACTCCAGGATGTGCAATCATAAGAGCACAATGTTCTTCCTGGGAGACTGTGGCACTCTCCTATACTTCATGTCTAACAACCACTTGTAGCGTGTATTATTCCCTTATAATCACACACCTTGTGATGTGTTATCCTTTACTGACATCTGACATCATATAATTCCCAAGAAGCCCAGTAACAGACAGAGTAAACACCAAAGAAGCAAAATAAAGCCACATTCCATGGCATTAAATGAAACATTTAGGGGGAAACTGTTCAATCATATAACAAGACTGAAAAAAGATTGGGAAAAGGAAACAAGAAATCATATGAATGCACAACTAGTTAAAATAGTTTCATTTCAAGTTATAGACATGTGACTGATATCAACAGTACTGTAATAGAGAGAGTTAAATACAAAATATGTGGTGAGCTTGTGCATGTCAACATACTTTGTTGTTTTAAGCTTGCCAGAGAAATCAAGAATGAATCTAGTGGCACTACCTGAAAATGAAGAAAAAATCTGTATACTAAATTAGAAACATTTCTCAGATGTTATATTGAGTCTTTGATATCAACAAACCCTAAGTCAATGCCAGTAGTACATACATTATGCCATAAATCACCCGATGTGTCAGTTGTCAGGGAAATAACAAGGGCTATGCTGATTACCTTTTAATTTTTTTAATAGGTTAGTCTCCACTAGCACTTCAACTGACTGTAATTAATGAGTTACTCCTTTAGATGCGGATTTATGAAATGTGATGTCTTTTAATTGGGACTTAATGCATAAAGTTCAGGTAAACACTGAAGCATGACACCAACCATATAATGCAGGCATGACAAATTTACATCACAGAACATAATGAAGATACACCAGGAAATGTCAGTGCTGCCATTTATTACCTGATCAAACTCTCAAGCTTTGACAATTATTAAAATAATCTCTAACCCATAATTAAAAGTAAATTCGCACCATAGTAAGGCAAGGGTTAAGGCCTGTGCAATGAAAAAGGTAACATGTGACTGTGAAATGTAACATGATTCTGGAAAACTATCCTAATGTCCTGAAATATAAAGCTAATAAAAAATTTGTTTTATTTGGGCCAGATCTGAATTTGGAAATGTGGTTTCTCAGTAGGAAACATATGACATTTTCTTTTCTGATCAGGACAGCTTTTAGTAGAAGCCCACTCAGACTTTTAGTCTGCTCTGAAATCTGAAGATTTGATTTCAATGACAGAACACAGAGACTATCAGGACAATGTCATTCACCTTCCCTTATTTATAAATGGTTTCTAAATGTTGGTGCTAAACTATGCACATTGTGGCTTGCTTTTGTAAGTCTCAACTTTAAAACAACATAAAGCTAAGCATTGTAATCTGTGCACTAATTATACTGCAGGCCACGTGCTCCCATTTGATTAAATGTTTTTTTTATATAACTAGAACAACTTACATAGATGTTTAATTTGCAGTATACTCATTGCAGTTTGCTATTTTTATGAGGAAAGTGAAACATTGAAATGTTACAGTTCACGACCGGACACACAAAACACTCTCTCTCTCTCTCTCTCTCTCTCTCTCTCTCTCTCTCTCACTACTCTACTTCTCTTTCTTTCTCTCCCCTCTTCATCTCTTTGTTACTGTTAAATATTGGGCCAATATTATTTGGGAAACTGGATAATGAAATGAAACAGTTAATCCAGCACTTTACCCTGATGTCGGTTCATGCTTTCAGGTTTTATTAAAGAAATGCAAATTACTTAGCAACGGCAGGTCATCTATTTATCATCTGGACACCTGTTTCCAGAGTGAGATGATGTTGGATAAATACACTGCAGAAGGAGGAGGACTGCAATGCTATCAGCCAGACTGTGCATTTCTCAACAATACCCTCTTGATGGCACTGTTTACTACGACAAAGCAGTTTGCTGCAGCTGGAAAAGGGGATGACAGCCTCTTGAAAACCAATGCATTTGGCGATGTTTCTGGGTCACTGGTCTAAGATAAGTAGAGGTGGGCATCAAGGAAGTAATTCACTGGGGTGTATTTTTAGTAACTATATATTGGCGTGAGACGCATTCAGTATTTATGCTCAAGGTAGTCACACGGCGGGACACTATATCGGTCAACACGTGTACTGTAGATAGAGAGATGGGGAGGTGGTGGTTTCTATTGTGCACCGTCAAACCTATAGATGTTGTAATTTCTAGAGCACTACAAACACTGGCCCCTGTTCAACATCACCTACGTGTGTGTGTGTGTGTGTGTGTGTGTGTGTGTGTGTCTGTGTGTGTGTGTGTGTTTGCATGTAATATGACCACCGAACGTGAGTTTTTAAACATAAACAGGACCACTTTGCTTGGAACAGGCACACTGGGTGCCGGGTGTTTATTTTGAACCACTGCCCAATGCTTCAGTCCGTTGCGAGTTGTATCATGTACTTGAGACATTGGACAAAAACTCAAATCACAATTTTATAAAATGCAGTGTACTGTACTTTGCTATTTCGACACTGGGGCAGAAAGGAGGTGTACCTAATGTTATAACAAGGGCAGAGTGACCCAGAAAAAAATAATTTATTCATATTAGGGTTGATACTTGTTTTTGGGTAAATCTAAACTTTAAATAAAAAAATACTGCAATAGGCTTAGTTCTGGATATCTGTCTGGAGGTTCTTGAAGGACTAGAGAGCGGTGGAATCCCTGCTAGAGGGACTACATGCTAATACAGTCTCAGTTTTCTTAGTTTCATACTCAGGGGTTACTTTGGGCAGGAGCCAACAGGAACTCACTTTCACCACCTCTTCAAAAATTTTGCATTACAGTTCTACAACCTCCGTCATCTTTCTCCATTTACTTCTATAGGAAATTTCTTGCACCTAGAAAGGACAGTTCCACCACCTAAAAATCTAGACGTGAGAGTTCCCCCACCTAAACATTTCCAGTTTAACCACTGATCCCACTTTCTGTTGACTTGTACTGAATTACTCTCAGCGACCCTAACCTTTTAAGGTGATGTTCATAAGGCGTACAACTTTGTATAGTGTGACAGAAGCCTGTGAACTGGCAACCACTATGGTTCTAACTGAACTCCGGTAATGTATCTAGTAACACAAAGAATCCTATGCACCCCCATTTCTCTAGGTGGCATCGACCCAACCTAAGAAAATCCGTCCATTGATTTAATTCTAACCTGTAGTCAGTCCATCCTCTTGATCCAATGCACTATATTACCCAGTATAGCCAAACTGAGACAAAATACCTTTTTTCGATGGGGTCCTGCGCCTACCCATTTCTGAAGGTGACTGGACTGGTGCGCTGTGGGTTAATCAAACACAAGTATCACAGTAGGTATCAGGGTCTGATGGAGCTTGCGGTTTGAACCTGCTAATGATTCGTGGTTCTCAAGCTAGTGCTCTAAACACTAGGCCAACCTGTCCACTTTATTTCCTTAAATCTATATATACGACAGATGGATACCGACTGTATTTGCAAAGCAAGCATGTAAAATACCTGCATTTTCATTTCTGAGAAGGTGAGTTGGTACAGAACCCCAATGATCGATGGTCACCCCTTGTCATTTGTAGAGATAATCAAATGGATGTTTTATTGTGTTAAGTGCTATCCCGACAGGGAGGTAAAGTAGTTTTAGCCACCTTTACATCAAGCACCTCCGCCACTTGCAAGTGCATGCCTAGGGGGATGGTTACAGTAAAAGAAACGTCATATTTACGTACAATGAAGTCAGATAACCGGAGAGTATACTTTCTGTCTGACAATTGGCACACTATGTATTTCCCCACGGTTACACTAGTACTGTGTTAAGTTCTTCTTGAAAGGATTTATGTAGAGAGGACGAGAGAGAGAGAGAGAGAGAGAGAGAGAGTGTGTGTGTGTGTGTGTGTGTGTGTGTGTGTGTGTGTGTGTGTGTGTGTTCCTGAGCGTCCCTGAGTGAATCTGGCAGGTTGTCATTGGCTGAGCATAATCTGTCTCTGTCTAGACAGGGCCCGGCACTAGTTCACCCCGATACCTTGTGTGCTGCTTTGTTGGTGTTTCTTGTGACATCCAGCAATCTGACATCCAAGTCAGTTATTGATTGCTTTGCTGCTCTGATAATACAGTATGAGTAATATATTTAGATGCAGCTGTGAGTTTAGCTGGTGTAACCTCTGTGCAGAATCTATACTGTGTACATGTGTGTGTGTGTGTGTGGGGGGGGGGGGGTTCTTCATGTGTAAGAAAACCATCATTTGCGCAACAACACTTTGTAAAAATGTAGGGTATCTCAGATGTTGCGTGCAAGTATACTTAGCATATAGGGCAGCATTGATGGGCAAAGCAGCCAGCGGCAGAGCTTTGTGGTTACTTAAGGTATGCTGCTATGGTTTGGCTGTGTGCTGCACATGATAAGATGTGTTCGAAAATTTGGTTGAAAGGTGATGTTGCAACAGTCTATCATTGTTCAATGCCTTTGGTGATTACTAGGACAATTTCAGGATCCTGCATATTTCCAGCATTTATTGAGAAGTTAATTGGCTGCAGTCAGATTTGAAGAGTCGGATAGTATAGCCATTATCTGAAGAAATAAGATAGTTGGCGCGTTAACTTATAAGCACAGGAGATTTTAATACGAACGAACTGACATCCTCATTGCTTTCCATTAGTCGTTGGGAACTTGTCTGGGACGCGTCACTAGTAGTTATCAGATGAAATCTGTAAGAAACTACAGAAAAAACCTTATGGGGATGAGTTTTTATATTTCTGCATAAGACATAAGTCAATGAAAGAAGCCGCTATAAAACAAGTGAGGACACTACATTCAAAATTAGTCTCAACTGTACTTACTTAAAACAAAAAAGTAACACTAGAAATTAATGCATTATTTACTATTACAACTGTACTGCATATGTAAAAGAAATGCATTGGCTGCCCTTATCACTGCTTCTAGTAAGCTGTCTTCAGCACCACACAGGCGAACAAGAGGGAATGAATCCAAAGCCTGGGATACTTCAGGTGGCATCTGCTTTGAAAGTGTGGTGCATTGTGTGTACCATCCCATAGTCTTAGCAGTTGCTTCTAGTGCAGGAGACCCACTCTTGAACAAGACAAAATGATCGACATTAAAGGTTCAGGACAACAGGGAAGGGTTGAATTAATTAAATTTTTAGTTTTTTCGCAATCTCCTCCAGAAAATAAAAAAAAAAAAAAAAAAAAAACTTAGACGTTTATAATAACATCACAGAATATAATAAAATAAGAAAGCAAAACTGAATTTGTTAAAAAGAAAAACATGGGGGAAAATGAAGGTTATGGCAGTAGACACGTCTTCTTTGGGTTAGGATGGGATAGCAGCACTGCTATCTCTCTCCTTCTCTCTCTCCTGAGCTCCAAGCCTGCACTGCCTCTTGACATTAGCCTGCAGCTTATTAACTATTCTGCACAACTTGACACTGCTTCATTGACGCGGTCCTGGGCCAATCCTCTACCTGCTCCTCCTCCGCTGGCAGCTCGCCAATACCAGGACTCCAATAAGATCAATAAGAGGCTGAACCAGATGCATCCCACACCCCTTCTAGGTTCACGGAGAGTTATAACAAGAAATTCAGTTCAGAGAGAAGGAGAGAGAGAGAAGAGAAGACAGAAACAGAAGAAAGAACAGAAGAACATCCTCATTGTTCCTAAAGCCAGCCATCGGATTACGGTTTGCTAGCAAGTGACACAACTGGGAGGGAGGCAGATTACTAATGAGATTCAGAACATTGCAGGAAAGAAGTTTCAGCCTCCTAGTGATGCATGCAGAATAGAGAGAGACACAGACAGGCAGAGGTGTGTGGTTGCTAGATGCTACACTAAATTACACTGCATGGGGATTTCTCAAGGATCAAATACAGGACACAAAATTTACACCGGGAGATATTCCCTAACGAACCGAACATTTTGCAACAGTGCAAGGACGTTCACCCCAGACCCATCCCGGAGGAATGTTGTTTTTAGAAAAGGATGCTTTGGATGTTGAGCCTCTGAGCTGAGATGCTGTTGGTTTTATCCGAGGGAAGAGATTACTTTGTCACAAACAGCAGTGCAACAGGGAAAGTAGGTTCTTGATGCAAACTGCAAACTTCCACACATACAAATTGGGTTTTGCTTGTACTGTTGTGATTCAGGCATTTCCCATGGAAAAGACTCCTTCCTGCCAGACCCAATCTACAGTCACTCACCTGCACCACTCTGCTGGAACTAATCACTGACATCAGCCACTGTACAGCTAATGCAGATAAAATTAGTGATTTGCCCGGAATCAGACAATTGAACCGAGGTACCCTTGATGCTTTGAGTCATCCTGCACCTACACTGATTTCTGTTCGCTAATAGAAGGATCCGAGCAGATGTACACTACCTGCATTATTAGTCTGCAGTATTCATATCTGGCAGCTGTTAATAACATCCTGAGGGAAGATCACTGGTTAGAGAGACTGCACGGTTGTCATCATCAGAAAAAAAACCGGGGAAATCTCATTTTTTTCTAACTGCTCCGGGTGCTTGTTAAGTTTTGCCTGAAACTGAGCTTTTAAGGTAGATAGGTCAGACGCTTTACACCTGTTTCTATCCCTCTAATATTGGAGAGTTGAATTAATATATCAGAAAACAAAAATAAACCCAGAGCAAAGCAGGAGAGAAAGTAAGCGCGCCTTCATTGGACAGCCTGTCCAGAAGTAAACGGATGTAAAGTATAGAGTGTCTGCTGCGGCATGCCCTGTTCCTGGTCGTTTTTATTTGGAACTAATAACACAACATAAGTAACGGAGGGTCAAGATCAATATGAAAAGAGAGCATCTGAAAATGTACCAAAGAAAATACTAACATATACCCAGCTTAGGCAGCAAACAGCACATCGAGCTTAACCGGTAAGTGCGATTTCTTCCTTTTTGTGCACCTTTTTTTCTCCTTACTGCGTATCTTTAACGCTTGTAGGGTTAGTGTTTCATGTCGCATTTTGATTATGTGCCCAGGACCATGTTGTAAATGAGACGGCTGCATCTTAATGTACACTACTGCTAAAATAGCGCGATTGAGTATATGCAATTCTATGTAGCACCTACATATATATATATATGCGTGTGATGTAATCGCAGAATGCATTCCTTGATAGTATCCTACAAATGTGTTTGTTAATGTAATAAGGCTGTGCATAAATGCTTGGATGACACTGCTGCAATAGTTTAGATTATTAACCTCAAACATGTCTCATTGGGTTGCAGCAATAAATTGTGTAATTTATGTGTGTCAGTGTATGTGTTTGAATGATATTCTTTTAAAAAAAATTTCATTTGTTTATAGGGTTGTGTTGACAGCTGCTGTCTCCAAATTAGAAATTTAATGCATCCTGCAGTCTACACACGCTTCATCTTACAAACCGCATACAGTTCTATGCTGGGAGGATCTGAATCCTAAGATACCGACAAAAAGTAGAAATTAATAAACACATTATCATGGACCTTAGGGATTTTTACCTGTTGGCTGCACTGATTGCCTGTTTAAGGCTGGATTCTGCTATTGCTCAAGAACTTACTTATACCATAAGAGAAGAGTTGCCTGAGAATATACTGATCGGAAATATACCAAAGGACCTGAATATTTCACATGTTAATGCTGCTACTGGAAGCAGTGCTAATCTGGTCTACAAACTGGTTTCTAAACCTGGTGATACTCCTTTGGTCAAGGTTTCCAGCAATACTGGGGAACTCTTTACAACCTCTAATAAGATAGATAGAGAAAAGCTCTGTGCTGGCTCCTCTTACAATGATGAAAAGGAATGCTCCTTTGAGCTTGAGGTGGTCATCCTCCCAAATGACTTTTTTCAGACTCATCAAGATTAAGATAATTGTAAAGGATGCTAATGACAATGCCCCCATGTTTCCATCTCCTGTGATTAACATTTCTATACCTGAAAATACTTTGATCAACAGTCGCTTCCCAATCCCATCAGCCACTGACCCAGACACAGGATTTAACAGTGTGCAGCACTATGAATTGTTAAATGGACAAAGAGTTTTTGGACTGGACATTGTAGAGACCCCAGAAGGAGAAAAGTGGCCACAACTTATTGTCCAACAAAACTTGGATAGGGAACAAAAAGATACTTATGTGATGAAGATCAAGGTGGAAGATGGTGGAACCCCTCAAAAGTCCAGCACTGCTATTCTTCAGGTAACAGTAAGTGATGTCAATGATAACAGACCACTCTTTAAAGAGAGTCAGGTAGAGGTCTACATACCAGAAAATGCACCTGTAGGCACCTCTGTTGTTCAGCTCCATGCTACTGATGCAGATGTAGGAACCAATGCTGAGATCAGGTACATGTTCAGTGCTCAGGTTTCCCCAGCTACCAAAAGACTATTTACTTTGAACAGCACCACTGGACTTATTACTGTTCAGCGATCATTAGATAGAGAAGAAACTTCAATTCACAAGGTGACAGTGTTGGCCAGTGATGGTAGCTCCACTCCTGCTCGGGCTACTGTCACCATTAATGTCACAGACGTAAATGACAACTCTCCTAACATAGATCTAAGATACATCATAAGTCCAATCAATGGTACAGTGTACTTGTCTGAGAAAGATCCCATCAATACAAAAATTGCCCTGATAACAGTTTCAGATAAGGATACTGATGTGAATGGCAAAGTGATCTGCTTTATTGAAAAAGATGTCCCCTTTCACTTGAAGGCAGTTTATGACAATCAGTTTTTGTTGGAGACCTCCTCTATGCTGGACTATGAAGGGACCAAAGAATATAGCTTTAAGATTGTTGCCTCTGATTCTGGCAAGCCTAGTTTAAACCAAACTGCACTGGTTAGAGTTAAATTAGAGGATGAAAATGACAACCCTCCAATTTTTAGCCAGCCTGTTATTGAGCTGTCAGTTTCTGAAAACAACCGGCGTGGTCTATACTTAACAACTATCAGTGCCACAGATGAAGACAGTGGGAAAAAATGCAGAAATTGTTTTCCAGCTTGGACCCAATGCCTCCTTCTTTGACTTAGATAGAAAGACAGGGGTTTTGACAGCATCAAGGGTCTTTGACAGGGAGGAACAAGAACGTTTTATTTTCACTGTTACTGCCAGGGACAATGGGACACCTCCTCTTCAGAGTCAGGCAGCTGTGATTGTTACTGTGCTAGATGAAAATGACAACAGCCCCAAGTTCACTCATAATCACTTTCAATTTTTTGTGTCTGAAAATTTACCCAAATATAGCACAGTGGGAGTAATCACAGTGACAGATGCAGATTCAAGGGGAAAACAAAGCTGTGATCCTTTCCATTCTAAATGATAATGAGAACTTTGTGTTAGATCCCTACAGTGGAGTTATAAGGTCTAATGTTTCCTTTGACAGAGAACAGCAGAGCTCTTACAGTTTTGATGTCAAGGCTATGGATGGCGGTCAACCTCCACGTTCTTCAACAGCAAAAGTCACCATTAATGTCATGGATGTCAATGATAATAGTCCAGTTGTTATATACCCTCCTTCCAACACTTCCTTTAAGGTGGTACCTCTTTCAGCCATCCCAGGATCTGTGGTGGCAGAAGTGTTTGCAGTGGATGTTGACACTGGGATGAATGCTGAACTTAAATACACAATTGTGAGTGGAAATAACAAAGGCTTGTTTCGAATTGATCCTGTAACAGGTAATATAACTCTTGAAGAAAAGCCAGCAATTACTGATGTGGGACTGCATCGCTTAGTAGTAAACATAAGTGATTTAGGCTATCCAAAATCTTTACATACCCTTGTGCTGGTGTTTTTGTATGTAAATGAGACCATTGGTAATGCTTCCTACATTTATGAACTAATACGCAGGACTATGGAAACACCACTGGATAAAAATATAGGTGAAAGTAACCAGCCATATCAAAATGAGGACTATCTCACAATAATGATTGCAATAGTGGCAGGAGCCATGGTTGTCATTGTAGTCATTTTTGTTACAGTGCTGGTGCGGTGTCGCCATGCCTCAAGGTTCAAGGCTGCACAGAGGACCAAACAAGGTGCTGAATGGATGTCTCCAAATCAGGAAAACAAACAGAACAAGAAAAAGAAAAGGAAGAAAAGGAAGTCTCCAAAAAGTTCTCTGCTTAATTTTGTTACCATAGAGGAGTCCAAACCAGATGATCCTGTCCGAGAGCCAATTAATGGGACAATAAGTCTTCCAGCTGAGCTGGAAGAACAAGGTATAGGACGATTTGACTGGGGTGCAGCACCACCATCCACATTTAAGCCCAACAGTCCTGATCTAGCTAGGCACTACAAATCTGCCTCTCCCCAATCTGCATTTCACCTCAAACCAGACACACCAGTGTCAGTGAAAAAGCACCATGTGATTCAGGAACTCCCACTGGACAACACCTTTGTTGGGGGTTGCGAGACTCTCTCAAAGCGCTCTTCCACTAGTTCAGACCACTTCAGTGCCTCAGAGTGCAGCTCCCAGGGAGGCTTCAAGACAAAGGGCCCATTACACACCAGACAGGTAAAGGAGCACTTTTACTGGTCTATAAGTACTACATACAAGTGCCCAATCAACCAGTATTAAAGTGCCAGTGTACCTTCTGTTTTGGTCTACTTTTGGCTTTATTTTTAGTGATAAGTGCTTAGCTCCTTTTTCTGCACTTTTTCTGCAAGGCCGGGTCATGAAAGGAGGCAAAAGGCTTAAAAAGAAAATAATTGGTGTTGTTAATAAGTAAATCAGTGTATTGTAATTATGTCCTAAATTCAGGGTGATATACAAAATAACAACTCTCATAATTGATTACTGCTTTGAAATACCATTAAAATTGACTATTAATGTCATAAACCCTGAAACAAATTATTCTAATCAGTAAACTGTACCCATGCTGGTAAATTCATACTTATCCCAGTTATCTTTCTGTTCAGAGCAAATTTTTTAACTTGGATACCATTCTTGGTGGTTTAGTTTGTAAGGAAGTGAAGCTTTCAAATCCCTGGAGATCTATCAAGTAGATAACTATCCAATGGGAGTTAAATGCATTGCCCTAAAAAAATGTGCTATTTCGTAAGAAATTCAGATTTTCAACACATAGAGGTTTTGCATGGCCAGCTTAGAGTTAGCATGGCAAAGAAATTATTATTTTTTTCCCCTTCTGATATGACTAACAACATCAAATAAATTTATATAAATATAGCTCAGATAGTAGAATTATTTAAAATAATTAGGATCAGCCAAAGTATGCTTTCATGAGAAATGCTGCTATTATAGCTGAATCATTACAACACATTTTGCAGTAAAATCATCTCATTTGAAATAAACACTCTTGTCTTGTGATGCATAAGCAAACCATCCTAGTTCATTTTAAACTGTGAAATATGCCATATGAAAATGGATTATTTGTCTGAGAAACTCACATTTCAACATATCCAGTGTTAGTTTGTTCTACCCCTGATAATTCCTTGCTAATGAAGATTTAAGAACTTGCTTTCTAAATTATTTTACTATAATTTTTTTATTTTTTTTTAATTTTTTTTTGTGATTGTCTGGTGCCAATAATTAATATGTTAGAATAGCCTGTAGATGGCACCAATGCACTATGTCACAAGTGCTGGCCAAATGCCAAACCTGTGGTGTAAGAAAAGTGGGGGAGGGAGGGAGGAAAGGATTTGGCTCTTATAGTAGTCAGAGAAATGCTGTTACTTAAGGATAGCTGCACTAGAGCAACCAGTTGTTGAGTTAGTGTGTTCGCAAAGGTGCTTAATAGTGTTGCTTTTCTATTGCAGTAACCTTTTAGCCTTCTGTAATCAGGTGCCCGTTTCTAGTGGCAATGTTCATTCAGAGGTGCAGAAATTGAATACTAGGCTTCCAGACTCAGAGAACAGATAATAGAGAATCAGACAAGGCATGTTCAGAACTCTCATAGTGAAAAGACTGTGACAGCAGTGACAGTCCAAGTATTGTCTCCCTGCTATAGTTAAGGAGCGGGGTGGTGTAGACCTTCTCACAAATGTCAGCTCTTAAAGTTATTTCAGGCATGAAGCACATGTTTCCAAGAACAAATACAAATTAGATTCCAAAAACCCAACACATTCAGGTGAGCAGGTCAGGCATTTTCAGTACATATAATGTCAAGGATAAACTGATACTGCAATATATTTTGTCTCTAAATGTCTCAAAAATGGGACAAACTCAAGGTAATGTCAACTAGCTATTTTCAGAGATATTAATTTTAACTGTAGTAGTCTCAGGTACAGTTAGTTTAGTGCTGCTGGAAAAAGAAACATCTCCACAGGCATCTAACTACAGAAATATATGCATTTTCTAAGAATAGTGTTTATCCTGTTGTTACATTTTTTTAAAACCAAATGAAACAAAAAATAAGCTTAGCACCTAAATCATTTGCATTCAGACTATATAAACTGTATAAAGCCCTGGTGATTAAAAGTTGGACAAAGCTTGATTTTTACTACTTTTTTAGATATTTCAGAATTAACCTTAGCTCAGTACAGCTGGGTTGAAACAAGTGGAGCTATTGAGGTTTTATTGCTTCCTCAACTTGCCATACAGAAATTCACTTTAGAATTTATTCACAGCAAGATTCTGGGACTGTTTTTGTGCTTGGTCTGGTATTGATAGTAAAAGACCTGAAACTGAATCCTGACTAAGTGTAGAATAATAGAAATTAGAAATATGCCAATTACCCATTTACTGATGTGCCCCCCCCCACCCAGTGTTAAAGGGGAAGTATAGGAGCACATGGCTTTCAGAGACATTTCAGCATATTCCCTGTGTGCAGCTGCTTTTCATTTTCTTGCACATACAAACGGAAACAGGATCACTATTAGGTATCACTTGTCCTGGGTGCTTTTCTATCCCTGACATTATAATCTTGCCTTGTTTATAACATCAGAGCCATTTGCACAGGAGCAGATTTTGATGTCACATGTCAAAAATTGTGATGTCAGGCATAGGCAGACAACCAATGCATATGGGCAGAAATTCTAGTTTCTGGTTAATCTATAGTATTTTAAAGCAAACAAGGAGGCAAATACAGATAATATATTCAATCTAAATGAAATGGTGCCTACATTCAATGTGATTTCAATATTTCCCTTGTGGTGGCAGGGAATTTACAATAAGAATTATCTAATGTTGAATATACATTTGCTGCTGAGAGCCTTGCCCTAAGAGTGAAATTGGGCTGATTTGTTTTCAAACCCAGCAAAAAAAAGATCACTAGGAGATTATAATACAGATAGCCACATTTAATTTTTGATTTCATTTTTTAAGGCAAACAGTCACGGCAAAGTTGAGCACCAAACTTAGCAGGAGTGCCCACTCAGGAGGACAAATACTGACAATCAGATTCACAGTCCAAGAAGAATATTCCTGAGAGCACTTCTCCCACAGAAAAGCCAGTCACTTTGTGTTAGAAAGAAGGATGCCTTTATTCACAGTGCACTATTGCGATAAATTAAAAAAACAAACAAAAAACATAAATACTGGAAACGTTTAAATTGTAACCTAATCCAAGATCAGTACTCGATGGACTTGCCAGGATACATGCAGCAATGTTATAATACTGTTTGTATATTGATCATGCAACCAAAAACACACAATGCTGACATATGTTACAGTAGCATGTATTGTATTCTTTCAGCATCATGAACACTGAGAGTGGTGTGGGAAAGAATTACATTTAAGTTTTCTAGCACTCATGCGTAATGATCACAAATTTATGGAAGCGGTGAACAAATGTTTTCTACCAGATAGCACAACATGATCATTTTTTCTGTGAGGGAGGTGCTGCTGCAGTTCCTCATCTGCTTGACAGTCAGTCTACTTTTAAGAGAGGCATTTTGGGGGCAGGTGATACATTTTCATAATCACATACTTGACATGTACCTGTTGCATAAGGAGTATGAGTGTGACTAGCTTCCCCCAGTCATACCTTACTAATTCAATAAAAAGGCAGTAAATGAGCAGATAGGGCCCACCTTCATAAATTAATGACAATATTCTTTTTCATTATTACTGATATCCCCTTCAATAAGTAATTTCAGGGTAAGATCACATTAATTTTACTGTATACAGGAGGCAGATGCTCAGTGCTGAATTTAGTGTCTGTGATTAAAAACTTTGTTGACTAGTGTCACACTTTGTAAGGACTCCATTCTTTGTGGTACACAAAGTCATGGAGGGACATGCTAGTTACCACTTCTAGTTTTTATTTTCAAAGCTTCTGTCCTTCCAGCTTGGTAGTAATATATCAGCAGTGTTTTATTGACAGCAGTTTTATTGTAGCTAGAGGCTTTACAGTAAGCTGTTTATTGCAGTTCCCTAACTCTGTTGACAGCAATTGGGGATTTAATTGTGTTGCCCCTAGTGTACCTTCCTGGGTATAAACAACAGATGTTAAAGATATGAAAACAGTGACCCATTTCCATCCTACAACTGTTAGTGTATACCTGTAGTTTTGTGAAAAACTGAAGTCACACTCATGGTGAGAAAAAGTCACGCATATGAATACAAAAAATAAAAATAGAAAACATGACTTAGCAGGTATATAGCCAATATAGAAATATTCAAAAAGCAGATAAGCAGGGTTATTGATGGTTCATATGGGGGGAGTCTTAAGGATGTCCCCTGACAATTATTGATGTTTTGGAATACTGTGGGGGTGTTCATGACCTTTGTTATTGTAATATACCATAATTGGTGTTCCAGAAATAAAACATTGCGAGGAAAACATTCATATTCACCGATATGCAGCCTGATAGCAAAGTTGCTAAATGTGCATTGTCCTAGGACTCAAAAGACTCCTTGTGATTCCAGAAAATATGACTTCTATTGAATGTAAACAACACTGTGCTTCTCATTTAGAGAAATATCCATGGTGCTAGGATTTGATTTTTAAGTCTGGCAAATTATGCAGTTTGATGTCACTTTCTTTTATGGTGTTATATTTTGAGCTTTGTAAAGAAACAATTGCCTACATTGTTAATTTTACATGGAATTGATTGAAACCTTCATACAGTACAATACCATGGTTTTTATACTGCCTTTCATATGAAAATATTCCAAGACACTTTTGACAAACATTTTCAAAATATGTTGACACATTTCAGTGCCGTATCAGAAAATATGAACACATGAGTAGTTTTATTTTTCTTTAGAAATCTTCCCAAATACAGAACCCCACACTGCATCCTTTTAAAAAACTGTCATGTACCACTTTCATAACAGGACATGGATAACAAGAAGAGGCCACATACAGTAAATTACCCAAATGAGGCCTGCATATTAATGAATATTTATCTGTATCTAATCACATGCTGAGGATATGCTGATACTTTCCCAATCCACTTTAAAACATTTACAGTAACCAAACAAATAAGTATATAAATATGTAAGTATACATTTCTGTTTTCAACACATATACATCATTTTGACAACTACCATGCAAATATGCCTCAAACAAGGCTGAAGTGTGCTTTTGACTATGAGTATGGAAAACAATTTTGCACACTTTCAGTGGTGTTCTTAAACCACCAGCATTTGCTTGTTTGTTTCAAAATGAATGAAAGGACATCAGTTTTAAAATATAGTGTGACAAGCAAGAAATAGTGTAGGCTGTTAACCCATTCCACAGGTGTGATGGAGTTGAGAATGAACATTATTTGCATTGCCCAGATCTCTTATCATACTGTCCATCACCTCCACCATTGATAGGCCATGGAAAGGGCCAGTTTCTCAGTTGCAAAGGATGGCAGCCCAAACAGTTACTTTGTTATGTTATAACCCTTAACTGAGGACTGTGCTGAGCCTATAAGTCATTTTTCCAAATAAAATCTATCTGTAAATATTGGCTCTAATTCTTTTATTGATTCATCTTTACCAGTCTTTTGTTAACCTCTGTGGGTGTTTCTGATTAACACTCTGGTGGTAAGAACCATTTTGGAACTGAATGGTATAGTTTATGTCCCCTTCAGCATCAGAGTTCTATAACAGAGCACAGATGTATTGTGATACCAATGGAACAGCTTAACAAGTACATAATCTACATCATACATAGTTCTAAAATGGTCATTAACACCAGTGCATAAGTAATAATACATACTGTGATAACGTAAATACTTGTACAGATAGATCAGTAACAAAATTTGAACCAGCATTAAAAAAAAATCTACAGGGAAAAATGACTTAAAGGATCAGCTCAGTTCTCTTTTAAAGACTGTACACACAGTAGCTTGTTTTTAGTTTCAGGGAGACAATGCACCGCTGCAATTACAAGAAGTTGCAATGCAAATGTCATCAGTTGTTATCTGTGTAAAAGAGGTTTGTGTCTACTAAAATACTATTTACTGACTGAGACAGGAATACAACATGGCAGTCGTGCAGAGTTAAGCGTGGAAATCATTTGGGATGGCAGTGCATTGGAAAATGCTCCCCTTCCCATTAGCCTTTATCTTTAAATTCAAGTTAAAGTTTATTAAGCAGGAGAACTTCTTTGAGCAAGCATATTTACAAGTAGGATCTGAAAGAGGCACATAAAATAAATACAGCATACGGCAAACATTGGTACAACAATAAACAGGAAGAGCAATACAGTACAGAGATGGATAATACAATTGTAGTAATCAAAAAAGAAACATAGACAGTGCATATAATACAGTGGATGAGGAGTATCAGTGCAAAAGCTACAAAAGGACAAAACCTGCAGTATTTGTGTGATATATACAATCCCTTAAAATTTAGGTACAAGTGCTCAGGCCAAAGTGCATGATATTTTTAAATAAATTGCCTACTCTAGAATAGTGGAAGCATTTCAGCAATAGAAACTCACAGGGGTGGGATGTGGGACAGACAGTTGAGAACATGAGATGGAGAAATTAGAGGGGTAACAAAGGTGAAGTACAGAATGAGTGGAATGGATGGGAAGCAGGGGAGATAGCACAGAAGGAGTTAGATAATGGGTGAGGAGGGTGAGGACCAGTACCTGGAATGACCAATTTATTCCAACAGACATAATAAGAGCAGAGAGGAACTAGTCAGGGTAAGGGTGAGGTCAACAATGGGGGTGGCATGTGCAGGAATCATGTAATTGGCTGGTAACTAAATTTTTAAAGATATTTAGAAGTACCAAATGTTGTAATTTGTGTGTAGGTTGTGCTTTGTTCAAAGCATCAGTGAGAGCATTGTTGATGGCCATTTTACCAAAGCGGGAGTGAGATTTTGGGACATCAAGCATGATATAGGAGCTACTCCATAGCAAATAGAGGCAGACAGTGTGATGGAAGAGCCCTGATATGTATGAAGGAAGTTTCTTGATGCTCACTACTGAACTGGATGCAGCTCCAAGTTTTCATGGTATCTGCCATATTACCCTGATAGTCCCATGACCCCCACCATAATCTTGGTCCATTACGTCTCCTTTGTATTTAGTGGCTTCCACCTTACTCAGACCCAGTTTTCCAAAGTCAATGTCAGTGTCAGTGATACAACAGGTTTCACACTCCCTTCTGAGGCCGAAAGATCAGAAGGTTGTGGATTCTAGCCCCACACTGGGAACGTGGGATAAATTCCAGTACTAAGACTGTGCTGTAGCAGGAGGGGGTTGCTGCACTTCTGAGGTGGTGTCTCTTCAATGAAATGTTTTTTTTTTTAATTCAATTCAAAGTTTATTTTACCAGGATAACAACATTGAGACAACTCATTTGCGAGGAGGTCCTGGATGGACACATGTACAATACAAAATACAGTACAGTTACAGTGGTACAATACACATACAGCTGAGATACCATATACAAGAAAAGTAGACATAAGGAAATTAATTACATACGATACTGAACAGCAGAATGTTTCTAAATCTAATACATGTGCCTATACAAGTAAAGCAAGTTGTGTACAACAATTATGAAAAGTGATTGGCGCAAAAACGTAAATTGGAACAATAGAAGAGGACATAGGATACAAGGTCAAGGAATTTTATAGCAATAGAGGAGGGTCAATGGCAATAAAGTAGAGCAGGTTACAGAAATATAACAGGAGGGGGAGAGGAGAGCAGGTGTGGGGGAAGGGAAGGGATGAAGAATGCAGAAAACTAAGAAGCATCAAAAGGGGAGGGGAGCAATGGGAGGTGGCTGCTGTACAAGTGCTAATGCTAGTGCCAGATGAAGGGGGTAAGAGGGGCTGGAAGCATTTAACTAAGGTCATGTCTGCCTCTGCTGGTAGTTGTTGAGGTGAACATTAAAGATCCCATGGTATTTCTCAAAAGGAGTAAGGGAATTTCCCTATTGTCTAGGCTAAATTTCCCCTGTTCACTAAAATACCACCAACAGCTTGATCTGGCTCAGTATGTCAGTTTGCAATTATATCTCCCCCCCTTCAAAAGAATGAGGCTGAAAAAGGTCAGAATTGCCTAGTTCTCCTTTCCTGGTCAACCAAAACTAAATAAATAAATATGCCCTGTGTCTGTTATTTTCTTATGATTATCTGCATCTCCAGCCAGCTCCTCTGAGCTGTGTGCATATCTGTAACCTCCTCACTGCCTACCTGAAACAGTTTACAATTGGGGTTGTTGCCTAACTCCATGACCGGATTTGTGGGGGATCCTATTGTGAACTGTCTTACAGACAATTTTCAGGGTGATCCCTCTCCTATCCTCCTCTAATGGCCCCAGTGTTTTAGTGACCACGTAGAGAAAACCTGCAACCTCCATTCTGCACTGCACAATGCATTGCACATTCACAGCTGACACTAAGTGCTCATTGACACAACTTAGTGACAGCCCCTTAGTGAATGAGTATGAAGCCCCAGTTTTCATGTCAAGAAAAAAAAATGCTTCCACAGTAGACATCAGTTCCACTAACCAGCCACCTAGTAAATGGTATTCATGTACATAGCAGTTGTAGTACCCTCTGTAATGGCCAAGCCTCCCAGCTCCTTACAGTCACTGAAAATGGACATGCTAGACTCATATATCCACTGATCTAGAGTATACTAGCTCTGTTCAATCACAACAATGGGGCATTATATCTCCATACATTCACAGATGTAGAGCATACAAGCATGCTATATTCCCAAATACTTAGACTGCCATCTGTAAATATTCCTAGAGAAATATCTTACCTTCTCAGAAACTGTGTGACCCTGAATATCTCACTTAACCCACTCCTGGAAGCACCTTGAAATGTGTTTTCACTCAGTGTCCCTTTCCTGGAAAAAAATAACAAAAACAAAGTGACCAGAACCTAGGCCTGCCAACTCTATACATTCATAGAGACTGATCCTGTCATCTCTATACATTATCAGAGACACAGCATGACATTTCTTTATATTCACAGATATTGAGACTTCCAGCTCCATTCATTCATATACATTCAACCTGCTGTTTGCATACTGCAGATTAGGAAACTGAACCTGCCATCTCTATGTAAGCAATAATACCCAACAGGGTGGGCGGTATTGTGCTATACCGGACTGCCCAGGGGTGTAATGAGGCCCAACGCCGCAGGCGGAGGGCCTTATAGCCCCTGGAAGATCCAGTATAGCACAATACTGCCCACCCTGGGGGTATTATTGCACTTAGAAAATTGGTTATGTGTGTATTTAAAAAAAAAAAAGAAATCACAAAAATTAATAGAAAATTAGTTCAAATGTATTGAACATTTTTTTGATTGTAAAGTAGTCCCTCTAATGCTGTAGTGGCATACTTGACAGTAGAGGGCAGTGCAGTTTTTACACTTTTTTTTTAAATAACTTTAGTGTTGTATTACACTGATGCTTGTTTGTGGAACTGACCCCCCCCTCATGTTCACCAGTGGTCCATTTTATTTGTTTAGAGAGACTCGCCACTTTCGTCCATCTTCAGCAAGTAGGGTGCCTGTTTTATACTGATAAAAGCCTCAGTTTTATTTTTCATCTAGTTTAAGTCTGACTCCGAATGAAAGCTGGTGCAGTACCATTACCCATGCAGACAATTACCCATACCACACAGCCAGACTTCTTGTCGTGAAGTGGCCAGACCCCGTAACCACTGATTATAGTAACGCTGTCGCTGGAGCGGTTCCCACAGAATGTGCTGCTGCCTTTTGATGGAATGTTCCACTAATCAGAGCGTGAGTGAAAGTTAAATGTACTGACTCACTTCCCTCTCACAGGGGAGCATTCAGACTGCATTTTAGGAAGTGGCAGTCTGTTTTTATTTGGGAAGGAGGTCAGCAACCAGTTGCAAGTAATGCTCTGAAAACTAGGGCTGTGCTGTGTATGAGGCTGATTTCTGGTATTTGTATTTGTGCCTCTCTCACAGATGAAAGTGGGAACACAGAAGTCAGAGTGGTATAGTGATCTAAGAGAAAAAAATGCAAGCACCTTTGTGAAAGGAGTTTCATTTTTATTTTTTGTACTGGCTTTGCTGTGCACGTTTTAGCAGGGGTAGTCATTAAGTTTAATATTTTATCGGGAGAACATCTTGTGGACAGGCATCGGGACTTAGCTCTCACTAAGCGAGACAAGAAAATGGTGGGTATTTCAAAATTAAATTAGGGTGTTTCAGCCAATTAGAGACCAGGCTGGACAACATGATTTTAGTGATGGGGTTGGCTGGGCTGGTACTTTCAATAGCCGGGCATCTGTTGTCTGATAGATGCCCAGCTAGAGAAGTCCCTCAGCCAGTCAGATGCTTGGAATACTTTTACCCATATAGACTAAACATGCCTTCTCTGTACATTCACTGAGACTGAACCTTACATCTGGTTTACATTCACACAGTAAATTTTTCATCTGTTTATAATCTCAAAGACTGAGCCTACCATCTCTTTCCATTCAAAAAGAATGATGCTGTCAATACTATATATTCACAGATACTGAACATGCCATCTCTATACATTCACAGTCTGAGCATACCATGTCTATACAATCAGAGACCAAACATGCCATCTCTATACATTCACAGAGACTGAACCTGCCATCTATCTCTCTCTCTCTCTCTCTCTCTCTCTCTATATATATATATATATATATATATACACACACACACACACACACACACACACACTCACACATTCATAGAGGTTAAACTTGCCAACTCTACACATTCACTGAGACTTGGCCTCACATCTTTTCATATTAATAAAGACTGAAACTGCCATGCATATTCATTAACAGATTCTGAGCCTGTTATCTGTATATATTCTAAGAGATATTTCTTGTCATCCCTATACCTTACGAGAGTCTGTGTGCCATTTCTATATATTCTCAGAAAATGAGCCTGCATTTCTATATATTCTCAAAGAGTGTGCCTAGCATTTCTTCACATTCCCAGACACTGAGACTACCATTTATGTATATTCCCACAGAATATGCCAACAGTTTCGACATTTTATATTCCTTGACACTGATCTATCATATCTACATATTCCCAGAGACTGACTACTATATATATATATATATATATATATATACCTTTTTCAGAGACTGCAACTACTATTTTTATACATTCCCAGAGTATGAGCCTGACAACTCTGTTCATTCACAGAGATGGAACCTCCTATGTATATAGATTCAAACAGAGACTGAACCTGCTATCTGTATGCAGTCACAAAAAATTCAGCATAGCAGCTCTATATGTTCATATATGCTGAGCCTACTGAGACAACCAGCTCTATTGTTTCTTGGAGACTGAGCATGCCATCTTTATGCATCACCAGAGAATGAGCTGGCTATCATTATGCGTTAACAGAGTCTTACCTGGCTATTTCTCTATACTGCCAGAAACTGAGCCAGCAGACTCTGTTTATTCCCAGATACTAAACCTGCAGTCTATATAGATTCAAAGAGACTGACCCAGCCATCTGTATATATATGTGTAAAGACTGAGCTTGTACTGTGTATATAGTACACCCCATAGACTGAGACTGCCATCTCTTTACAGTCCCAGAGACTGAGCCTGCTTTATATTTACAGACAGAGATATCCATATCTTTATATCCACAGAGGGTGACTGCCATCTCTATATGTTCACAAAGACTGTCCCTGGCATCTCTCTACATTCACAGAGACCGACCCTGCAATCTCTAGATGGTGAAAATGGCACAGCCTACCATTGGTCTACATTCACAGAGACTGAGCCTGCCATATATTTATATTCACAGAGACTAAACTTGTCATCTCTGTTCAGTCACAGAGACTAAGCCTGTGATCTCAGTATATCCATCTGTCATTTCTATACAGTCACAGAGACTGAGACTGCCATCTTTGTACATTTACAGAGGCTGAACCTCTCAGTTCTATATATTGTGATGGAGCCTGCTAGCATTATTCCTTAACAGAGACTGCACCTCTCAGCTCCATTCATTCACAGAGACTGAGCCTGACAGTTACTCTATATTCATTGTAAGAGACTGAGACACTCAGCTCTGTAGTGTATATTCACAGAGACTTAGCTTCACAACTATATTCATTCACAGAGACTAAGCCTCTCAGCTCTGTGCATTCCCAGAAACTGTGCCTGACATCTATATGTCTTAAGACTGAACCTCTCAGCTCTTACTGTTTATTCGGAGACTGAGCCTCATCATTCCCAGACACTGAAACTACCATTTATGTATATTCCCACAGAATAAGCCAAACATTTCTACATTGTTTATTCCTAGACACAGAGCTACCATTTCTTAATATTCCCAGAGACTGACTACTATGTATACATATATAAAGTTTTTTTTCAGAGACTGCAACTACTATGTCTATGCATTCCCAGAGTCTGAGCCTGACAACTCTGTTCATTCACAGAGATGGAACCTGCTGTATCTATCTATCTATCTATCTATCTATCTATCTATCTATCTATCTATCTATCTATCTATCTATCTATCTATCTAACTATCTGTCTATATATATATATATATATATATATATATATATATATCTACTATATATCTATATCTATTTCTATATTTATACATATACATATTCAAACAGAGACTGAATCTACTATGTGTATGCAGTCACAAAAAATTCAGCATGCCAGCTCTATATGTTCACATATGCTGAGCCTACTGAGACAACCAGTTCTATTGTTTCCTGGAGACTGAGCATGCCATCTCTGTGCATCACTAGAGACTGAGTTGGCTATCATTATGCGTTAACAGAGTCTTAGCTGGCTATTTCTCTTTATTGCTAGAAACTGAGCCTGCAAACTCTGTTTATTCCCAGAGACTAAGCCTGCAGTCTATATAGATTCAAAGAGACTGATCCAGCCATCTGTATATATGCATAAAGACTGAGCTTGTGCTATGTATACAGTACATCCCATAGACTGAGGCTGCCATCTCTTTACAGTCCCAGAGACTGAGCCTGCTTTATATCTATAGACAGAGACATCAATATCTTTATATTCACAGAGAATGACTCTGCCACTTCTACACGTTCACAAAGACAAACCCTGGCATCTCTCTACATTCACAGAGACTGACCCTGTTATCTCTATATAGAGAACATGGGTGAGCCAGCCAATTTTCTGCATTCACAGAGACTGAGCTTACCATGTAGTTATATTCACAGAAACTAAACATGTCTGCTCTGTTCATTCACAGAGACTAAGCCTGTGATCTCACTATATTCCCAGAGATTGTGGCTGCCATCTCTATACATTCACAAAGGCTGAACATCTCAGTTCAATATATTGAGGTAGAGCATGCAAGTGTTATTCTTTAACAGAGACTGCATCTCTCAGCTCTATTCACAGAGACTGAGCCTGACAGTTACTCTATATTGGATCCATGACACCAGTGCAACATCAAATTCACCGATGTCCTCAACCACACTGGGAACCCGTTGACATCCCTGACCCCGCTGCATCCCTGGAATGACTGGCAACAGAGCGATGCTCAATGTCAGGTGGGCTATGTGTCCCTGCATGCCACATGCCGGGCCTGCGCCCCCTGTACTCACCTACTATAGATATCAAACTCCATGTTGCACAGACAGTGGAGTTAGACATTTACATCCCATTGAAGAACAGTTGATCGTAGTGAAACCCCCATCACTGCTGATATAGGCACAGTGGGGGGTTTTCTGTGGGGGTTTTGGTGTGTTGTGGCGATGGTATAGCCTCTATATTCATTGTCAGAGACTGAGCCACTCAGCTCTGTACTGTGTATTCATGGAGTCTGAGCTTCACAACTATGTTCATTCACAGAGACTAAGCCTTTCAGCTCTTTGCATTCCTGGAGACTGTGCCTGACATCTATATTCATTAAGACTGAATCTCTCAGCTCTTACTGTTTATTTACAGTGACTGAGCCTCACAGCTATTTTCACTGATAGAGTCTGAGCCTCCTAGTTACTGCATACTTATTCAGAGTGACTGAGTTTGACATCAGTTTATTTTACCAAAGACTGAGTCTGTAAACTCAATTCATTCATAGTCTGAGCCTTAATCTCTATTCATACACAGAGACTGAGTCGTAATCTATATACACTCACAATCACATGGACTGAACCTGTCATCTCTACATTCACAGAGAATGATCATGTGATCTCTGTACATTCCAGGAGACTGTGCCTGCCATTTCTATATATTCACAGAGACTGTATCTGCTATATCTATACATTCAGAGACTGAGCTTGTTATCACTATACATTTACAGAACCTGAGCCAGTCATCTCTATAAATTCACAGAGGCTGAGCCTGTACTCTCAATACAGTCACAGAGAATGAGCCTATAAATTTAATACAGTCCCAGGGACTGTGCCTGGCACCTCTATACATTCACAGAGACTGATCTTGACATTTCAGTACTGTCACAGAATCTGAGCCTACCACCACTACACATTCACAAAAACTCATCTGGCCATCTCTATATATGTACAGAGACTGAATCTGCCATCTCTATGCATTCACAGAAACTGAGTCAGTCATCTTCATTTATTCACAGAGAATGAGTTACCCATCATTGTACATTCATAAAGTCTAAGCCTATAAGCTCCCTTCACAGAGTCTGAGCTTGTTAACTCCATTCACAGAGCTGGAGCCTTCCCGCTGTATACATTCATGCAGACTAAGCCTACAGTATCACCTCTATACATTTAGCACTGAGCATGCCAGCTCTCTTTATTCCCTGAGACTGAGCCTGCCGTACTAGGCATTTAAAATACTGAGACGTATCCTGCAAGCTCTATATAGTGACAGAGACTGTGCCAGCCAGCTCAATACACTCACAAAGGTTAAGAATGAGCATACCTTCTCTATACAGTAACAGAGGCTGAGACAGACTGCTTTAAACATTAACAAACATTATACTGATCCTACCAACTCTATGTGTTAACAAAGATTAAGACCGATCTTGCCAACTGTATTCAATAAAAAAGAATGACCCTGACTTTAGCTCCATACCTTCACAAAGACTAGGGCTCACCATATACACTCAATACAGAGACAGAGACCTGACCTGCCAGCTCTGTATGTTCTCAAAATCTAAAACTGATTATATCAACTCAATACATTGACAAGGACTGTGCCTGCCTGCTCTTCTCATTAATATATACTAGGTCTGCCAGCTATGTATATCTAAAGACTGCAATCAAGCTTGTTACAGATATGCATAGAGAATGAGTATGCCACCCCTGCTCATTAAAAATAATTTTTGGAAGGTTGCTTTAAGTAAATGAACATTAGTCTAAAACACTGTTGTACCATGTGAGTATTAAAGAAAATATGAAAAATACATTATTTTTTAAAGCAATAAATTGGTAAAGAGAAACATAGAAACATAGAATTTGATGGCAGATAAGGACTGCTTGGCCCACCTAGTCTGCCCATTACCCTACCTAACAGATAAGCTGCAGATCCTAGTTAACCAACAACCTACTTTCTCCTACTCCCAACTTCAATTGCCTTATGTCTGTCCCATGCATTCTTGAATTCCCTCACTGCTTTTGACTCTATGACCTCCTCATGAAGGCTATTCCATGTATCCACAACCCTCTCTGTGAAGAAATACTTCTTCACATTACCTCTGAGCCATCCCCACTCTATCTTCAAATTGTGCCCCCTTGTTTTTGCACATCTCTTTTTCTGAAAGATGCTACCCTCTTGGACTTTGTTGATTCCCTTGAGGTATTTGAAAGTTTCTATCATGTCCCCCCTCTCCCTCCTTTCCTCAAGGCTATACATCTTTAGTTCCTTTAGTCTTTCTTCATATGTCTTCTGATGCAGACCCTGCATCATTTTGGTTGTCCTCCTCTGGACAGTCTCCACCCTGTCTATGTCTTTGTGGAGATGGAGTCTCCAGAACTGTACACAGTACTCCAAATGTGGTCTTACCAACTGTCTGTACAGCGGACAACCAACTTCCTGTTTTCTAATAGTGATGCCTCTCCCTATGAATCCCAGTATCCTCCAGCCCTCCTTACTGCCTTCTCACATTGCTGGCCCACCTTTAGGTCATCTGATATGACTATCCCCAGGTCCCTTTCCATTTTTGTTGTTGTCAATATCTCACCCCCCATTATTCTTCCCCTGGGTTTTTGTTTCCCAGGTGCATTACTTTGCACTTCTTTGCATTGAATCTAAGCTGGCATACAATTGACCATTCCTCCAACCTTGCCAAGTCCCTTTTCATCCTTTCCACCACATCTTGTGTATCAGCCCTGTTGCAGATCTTTGTGTCATCTGCAAAGAGACATACTTTCCCTTCCATTCCCTCTGCAATGTCACTTTTAAAGACATTAAAAAGGACCAGCCCCAGTACTGAACCCTGCGGTACCCCACTAGTAACCTTCCTTTCTTCACTGTGGACTCCATTTACTATTACCCTCTGTGTTCTGTTGTCCAACCAGTGTTTTACCCAGTCTACCACCCTGGGACCCACTCCCAGGCTGGCTAATTTGTTTATTAATATTTTGTGCAGGACTGTGTCAAATGCCTTGCTAAAGTCTAGGGAGGCCATATCCACAGCTCCTCCCTGAACTACTGCTTTGGTCACCAAGTCAAAGAAATCAATTAGATTTGTCTAACATGACCTTCCTGCTGTGAATCCATACTGCCTTGGTCCTGTGCACCACTGGCCTCTAGGTACTCAACAATTCTTTCCTTCAGAAGTGATTCCATCATTTTCCCTATCACTGAGGTCAAACTGACAGGTCTGTAGTTTCCTGCATCTGTCTTGCTCCCACTTTTGTGAAAGGCAATCACATCTGCCCTACTCCAGTCCTCAGGTACCACACCATCCTCCCATGATTTATTGAAAAGGGTAGTCAGTGGTGTTATTAGTTCTTCCCTTAGTTCTTTTAAAATTATGTAGTGAATTCCATCAGACCCCATTTCTTTATCCACCTTCAGTTTTAAGAGTTCTTTCAGATCCCTTTCTTCTGTGAAAGGACTAATATCAACCCTCCTATCCAGAGTGCTTCTATTGACTGGATTAGGTATTTCCCCCTGCTTTTCCATTGTGAATACTGAGCAGAAGCATTCATTCAGTATCCCTAGTTTTTCACTGTTGCTCTCTGCCCAACCACTGCACACAACAAACTTTTGGCATTAACAAATTCTTATTACACTATAGTGAAAGTGGTCACTGTGATTTAGCGCTAAAAATTAATTTATGCAATTATGGCTGCATTTGTGTTTGCACTCAATTTACTTTGCATGGAAGTAACTAGTTCTACAGTATTTTTGACTCATAAAATGACCATGTGGTTTCATTGGAGTATATACATATCAGTTATTTCTAAGACACAGGAAAGATTTTTATGGGTCATGGAACTGAATAGTGGACTTTAGCAGAAGAATCATCTCCTAGCCCCAGACTGGTTTCTAACCATGTGGGTGCTGCATGGCAGATGAAACGGCAATCTGCTGTCTGCCATGTGTCCATCATTAGAAGACTCCTTTTGGCAGGGTGTGCAGTTATGTACCTTATGTGATAGGAATCTATTGTAAGCCACTTCAAATAGAAGAAAACCATCTTTAACATTCCACAATCTACTACAACCAGCTCATTAGTGATTTATCCAGATTTTGGACATGTTCACATTAGTCTATCCACATTTAAAACATGTCCACGATAATTAATCAGCATTTCAGACAGCCCATGATCGTTTATCTACATTTAAGATATGCCCTTGATAGTTTATACGTCTAGTACACAGAAAAAAGGCACCTTCCATTTTAAAACTCCTAGTCATACAGTATAATAGAAAAGACATTCACTTGGTTGGAGTACACTCAGAATAACTGGCTTCTGGTGTTGACTAGATACCTTACCTTTGAGCGGTTTTTAATCACCCACATCAGTCAGTTATTACTTCATAAAATAGCTTCTTAAATCATTTCATCATCAAGAGAATGAGTTCTCCAAACACAGCAATCTGTTTGTATTTATTGTTGATTTAGTTTTTGTTAACTGGGTAAATAAACTAGATCAAGGAGGTTACAATTTGGCAAACAGTAGATGGACAACTGGCAGTATGCACAAGTGAGTTGAAAGCATAGCACAGCAGCACTAACGATTAAAAAAAATCTTAAAATAATATGAATAACAAGTCCATGCTAATAGATACATAATCACAACTTATGGAGCAATGCCAGTTATAAATTATACCAAATATACAGGATTTAGAAATTGATTGAACAAACAGAAGCCAGCTAACAGATTGCAATTATTCACATTATTTTTCATTAATCCTCAAACCTCACTGCCTCTCTTATCCCCTCCATTATGCCCTTAAATAATGCTGTCTGTCATTGTGTAGCCCATTTTTCCCCTCAGAATATCTACTGGTCTCTTTTGAGTTTGTTTTCCAGTAGTTTGATTAATATTACCATCAAACTTATTGATCTTTAATTTCTTGGGTAGTCCTTTCCACTGTTTTTGTCCAGGGGCAGTATGTTGCTGTTCTCCATGCCATCAACACCTCATCAGTCTCCAAAGAACAACTGATGATTCCATCATGGGCTCAGCCATTACTTGTGCAATCTCCTTCAGCACCCTGGAGTGCAGGCCATCCAGCTCTGGGAATTTACCTCAGGTGCCCTAAGTCCCCTTCTCACACTGTCCATGGCAATTGGACCCATATACATTTTTCTCCCCCTTTTGGTCTAGTATTTACTTTTCTATAAGGCAAGGAAGGGCCCTGCCTTTTCATTGGTAAAATCTGAACAACACTAAATCATTCAGTGCTTCTGCCTGCCTTTTGCCTGCCTTTTCTATTCTCCACCCACTCCTCACTCTGTTTCAGGCTAACAGTGCGTTCTTTCATTTGTCTCTTTTCCTTGATGCAAAAAAAGAAGGTCTTGTCTTACTTGCCTCTTCCTCCCTCAACCCATCAAAGTCCAGTCATGATGATCTCAACCCTAAGTTACTACATATTCCAGCTCCTGCTATTGAAGCTCCCCCTTGCTCACCTGCATAGCCTTCCTTCACTCTATACACTGTTCACACGTTTTGGAAAATGGCAAATTTATTCCTCTTCACAAAGGCTAAGACCCATCTGCTCCTGGTAATTATCATCCCATCTCCCTCCTCCCCTCTCTTTCTAAACTACAAGAGAAACTGGTCCATACCAAACTCCTCAATTTCTTCTCATTTATTAATTTTCTATCACTTTTTCAGTCTGGCTTCTGGAAGCTACATTCCACAGGCTCTTCCCTGTTGCATGTCACTAATGCCATCTTCACAGGAATAGACCAATGGCTCATTATCACAGCAATTTTTGTTGATCTGGTCAAAACCTTCGACTCTGTCTCACCAGATTCTCCTGGACAATCTGAGAAATGCTGGCCTCTCTGCCCCCGCTGTTGCTTTGTTCCACTCTTACTTAACCATCTATATACAGTCTGTACAGGTTGGTGGTTTCCAGTCACCTCCCACTCCTATCTAATCTGGGGTTCCACAGGGCTCCATCCTTGGATCCTTGCTTTTTTCAATCTTCCTTAATGATTTTCCCAATGTCTGTGTCAACTCACGTATACACATGTATACAGATGACACAGCCATCGTCACCTCTGATCCTTCCTCTGCAGCTGTAGAAAACCTACTCCAGCAGGACTTCAACAATGTTTTCCAGTGGTTCCATTCTAACCAACTTACCAACTAACCAACTTAGAGTTAACACTAAAAAGACACTCTCCATGACTTTTGTTGCCAGTCGGAAACTAGTCTGACTCACTGTCCCCCCCGTCTTCACCATCTGGATGGCACACCACTTGAAGTTCAGTCCTTTAAGTACCTGGGGGTGTGGCTTGACAGTATGATTGATGTCTCAGTCCACATTGATGCCTTCCATACCAAGCTGTGTGCCAAGCTTGGTGCCTTCTATCATTACAAATGCTGTATATCTCTGCATGTCTGCAGGGAGCTGATTAACAAAATGGTGCTCCCTGTTTTGACTATGCAGATTTTGTATATGGCTCTGGCCCCTCCACTTCTCTTGCCAGACTGGATATCCTCCTCAACTCATTTTGCTGTTTTGTATCTAACTCTCCTCCTTGAACACATTTCTCACTTTACTGCTTCATTGCCATCCTCCATCTGCCATTATGCCGACAGGCCCATTGTGCTATGTTCATCTCCAAATATTAGTTCAACAGCCTTCCCTTCTACCTCTCCTTGCTCCTATCCTGAATCCCCCACCTCTTGCTCCCTCTGCTGTAGGGACCATTGCACTTTTGTCATTCCTAACCCACAGTCCTCTGCTGGACAATCAGCATTCTCCTATAGGTTTCCCACTCTCTTGAACAAATTATCCTCCTCTCTCATCTGTCCCCATCCTTAACCTCCTTCAAATGGCTGCTGAAACTTCAACCCCCCACTTGTTCCTGATACCCTTCTTTCAGTTACCCTTGAAATCTTGAAGTCTTTATTTTTAACCTATGTAAGTTTTTGTTCATGGTTCTAAGCACTGCTAAAGTTCACTGCACTTTGTTTAATTGAGGTATATGCAACTTCTCTTTATTTATTCTATTATTGTAATACATTTCCTATCTGTCTGTTCAGATATGATTTTGCTATTGTCTACTGCTGCTTTGCTCCATCTACACAATCCCCAGGTAGCACCTGGAAACAAGCAATGGCTCAGTGTGCCTTTCACGGTTACCAAATTTTAAACAAGTAAATAAATAAATTGTCCCCTTGACTAATCTGTTCCACAATCTGACATTCTGTGTTAGCCTTAGTCTCCTGCACCACCCTGTTGGCTTCCTTCAGCTTAACAAGCTATACATCCCTCTCTCTTTTTAAATCTTGTGAAATCCTCTCATTTTCCTTCACTACACCCAACACCTTCTTTGTGAAACAGATTGGCTTTCTGTACCATTTTCCATTCCTTATCTGCCTCAGGTATGTGCTTGTGACCTCCTGTAGGCTATACATAAGGCTGGCACATTTCCCTTCCATCCCCACTCACTTTATTCCCTCCAGCTTACCTCTAAGCTTTTATTTCATATCTTAGCAATCTGGAACTTCAAAACAGACATGTCTTAGCAATTAGCCCATCTGAAAACAAGGACCCTCATTGTGTAATCTGCAGGAAGAAGAAGATGAGTTCAACAGGAAATGCTAAATTGCACACTGTTACTGTATAGTGAGAATATCAAGGGACCTAATATGGATTCCTGTGGAACAGGCAACATCTGACTTAATTTTTCCAAATTTTACAAGTATTATTCCATGGATAAGGTAGCTTCTAAACCAGTTTTATGTTGTAGGGGAAACATCCAATTCATTGAACTTAGTGCAGAGCAGCAGGTGGTCTACACGGTAAAATGCTTTAGTCAAATCTACAGATATAGCCTTAATCAGTTTGCCTGTATCCATGGGCAAGAACATATTGTTAGTAAGCTTGTCCATGGCAGTAGAGGTACTGTGCCCTAGACTAAAGCCATGCTGAGATGAAGATAGCAGATTATACTTGTGCAGGTAATCAGTGAATTTGGTAAATATGACTTTTTCCAACAATTTATTTAACACAGGCAATATGGTGATAGACTGGTAAATGTTAATATCATTTGGGTTATCATTTTTAGTTGCAGGCACCAAAAGAGATAGTTTCCATAAATTAGGGACTGTACATGTAGTGACTGATTGAAGAATTTTGCTACAGGAGCAGTTAAGCTGTATGTTGCAAGTTATAGGAGTGCTTCAAGTTACAGGAACCTAGGCGCGATACCGTCAGATCGTGAACTTGTATTTGCTGATGTAAAGTTCAGCAATTTATAGATCTCAACTGCACTAGGTCACCCCAGGTAGAATGATAAGGTGTAACATAGTGAGAACTACCTTGTATGGCTGGTTCAGTGGAAGAGGGGATCACAGTCAATATGTTTGGAGTGGAAGTTGGTGAGAAAATATAGGCAGACTGATCAGAGGTATGAATATTAAAGGCATCAGCTATAACATTAGGTTTATTACAGAGTTTACTGCTCAATGTCATATCATGAACAAAGCCATATTGATGCAAACCCATAACTTCTGCAATGCAGTTCCAGAAGTTCTTTGATTTGCCTGCAGTTGAGGACAGTAGGTTGTTAAGTATCTTCTTTTGCACTGAATGTGTGGCTTTTTTGCATATGTTTCTCTGCTTTCTAAATTCTTCAAAGTCAGATGTCAATACATCGACCCAGAAACACGAGCAGTGCTTTTCCCTGATTTTGACAAGGGGATAATAATACAATATTTAGCCATATGCTAATAGTACTTCTGAATCTTCTTTGAATGATAGGTACATGTCTGTTTTGAAGTTCCATAAACTTGGAAGATAAGTGAGATAGGGCTTTGTTTATATCAGTTGCATTGCAATGATCTTTCCAGTTGATTTGGGGTAAGTCATTCAGAAAGGAACTTGGTATACACTTTGAGTATTCCCTGAATGGTATGATTTTAGGAGGCATGCACGTGGATTGAATAAATTCTCATGGCAAACATTAAGTATAAGTATTCTCGATTGAGCGGGTGAATCAATGCAGGATAAGATGAACCAAGGAGGAAATGTAGCACTTGAGGAGCAGCATCTCTTGCCAACTGTTGCATAAGCCCCAAAGTGTGACACTGTTATGCTCCAACACTGATCTCCACCCCTGCATAAAACACACACACACACAGACAGACACACACTAGGAAATGCATTATTTTTAACTGTTAACAGAGGGACCATCTGGTGTCCTTCCTGAGTACCAGACTGGTTGATGTGGCCTCCTGGCCCATTCACTGGAGAAGAGAGGGATTGTTGGTGGGGGAGTGGAAGCAATGGCATGCTCTCATCCTTCATGACCTCTTTGAAGCTCAGAGACAGTGCAGCAAATAAAATGGTGGCAACTGTGCCTTTGCTGGCTTAATATTTTGTCAACAACCCTCTGACTGCAAATCCATTCAAGTGTCTGCTCTCACTGCTTGATTGGAAGATCAGATCACATGATCTGGACCTCCTGGTCTGGCTAGCAGAGAAAGAGAGTGATACATACTGAAGGGAGTGGAGTAGTGGCAAAATCTTATTCCTCACTGCTCCATTCAGCTTGGAGAAGCTCTGTTAAGTGAACTGGTGCCACTTTTACCACATCTACCTTAATTCTTTGTCAGCTTGCACGAGTGTCACCCTCTCACTTGATTGGCATGGGGGCCATGTGATGGAGACCTCAAATCCAAGTCAACAGAGGAAGAACATGATCAGTGATGGTGGAGGCACAATAGCAAGCTCCCCCCACAACCCACTTGCAGCTTGGAAAGGTTACTCTGAGATGAAGATACTTGGATACTTTCATGACTCCTAAGCTTTTGTTTGATTTGTTATTATGTATTAAGCTTGAAATGGGTCAATGAAGACCTACAGTAGCTGCAAGATCTAAAGCACAGCAGTTATTTATTAATTATGTGAAGGCAGTTTTCATATAATTTCTTAAGGCTGGGTTTCTTTTCAGATTGATGTCACTTAAGATCAAGGCAATTGCTGTGGTGAGTGTTCTGAAGAAGTTCCCCTGTTCTTTCCCTGAGATTAAATCCCCTGATGCATAGCAAAATATCTAGATGTATGCACTCAACTACATACTGTAAATGCATGGATACTTATGTCCTTGCATGCATAATATACTTCTAATATGTACTGAATAGCCTCCGTTCCCTGAGATAGCTTCTTCCTCTTGCTACCTTGGTTGCAATCCAGCAGAGAGCTAGTGCAGTTATGTCAGTGCAGTGAGTTTACAGTTGCTGACAATCTGAACAATTTGTAGTTGGTCTAACATGGTTATTGGCCATGGAGCTAATTTCACCTTCTCAGCCATTCTGTGAAGCCAGTGCAAGATGTGAAAATAGTTTAGTGACTCTTTTGACATAAATGTGCTACTGCAAACTACATGCACAGCATTCCCAGACAACAAATAACTAAGATCACCAACATCATTACCTTCAGGGATCTAGAACTATGAGTATATGGTCCTTTTCTTGTACTATATACTAGTACAGTTCAGTTCCATTGTTCTTGGAGTAAGACATTGATCAGACTAATGGAAAAGAAAGCATTTCTCATCAAATAGGGACAGTTTTGAGCAAGAATTACACTTTGTATGATTTACGAGATCAGATCTGATATGCAATGACAACCAATGACAAAACTGCTCAGCAAATCCTTAGACTTATCAAGATGGAAACCCATTTCCAACAAGCATTTGTCAATGCCGTATATTGACTGCTTGTTAAACAATTTGATGTTTTTCTGAAAAAGCCCAATGGCAAGTCTAGTCTGCATACCCACAAGACCTTCCACATTGCAGCACCAACCCAGGTGTGGCCTCACCATTAATCCATATAGGGGTAATACTATCTCCATTTTTCTGTTGGTGATACCCCTCACTGTGCACCCCAGCATCCTACTAGCCTTTCCTACTGCCTTATCACACTGCTTTGCTAAAGGTTGAACCATAGAAATTGTCAGCAGATAAGGACCACTAGGCAAGCCCAGTCTGACCATAAGCCATGTACCTGACTACGGCTTCTGACCCTCCCTCAGCTGTACCTCTTATGGTTCTCCCATGCCTGTCCCATGCATGTTTAACTCCCCCCACAGTACTCACTCACACCACCTCCTGTGGCAGAACATTCCATGTGTCCACCACCCTCTCTGTGAAGAAAAGCATTCTCAAATTCCCTCTTAGCCTGCCACCTTCCATTTTCATGTCCTGCCCCCTCATTCTTGTACTCCTCCTGAACTGGAAGATGTCTTTCCCCTACACATTGTTTATACCCTTGAGGTACCTGAATGTCTCTATCATGTCTCCTGTCTACCTAATCTGTTCCAGCAAGTACATATTGTGATCCCTCGATCTCTGCTCATTTGTTTTGTGGTGTAAGCCCTGTACTATATTAGTCACACTTCTCTGGACTGTCCCAAGCCTGTTTATGCCATTTCAAAGGTATGGACTCGAGAACTGCATGCAGTGCTCTATGTGAGGCCTGACCAGGGTTTTATATAATGTCATCACTACCTCCCTCCTTCTGCTGGTGACTTTTGTTGATTTGCATACTATCTAACATGAAAATCCATGCAAGATACTGGAGTTTTTTTCCCAGATTACACAAATAGTTTCAGATTATCATTAAACCAGTTACACCTCTGACATAAGGCAGTTTGTAATGAGATGAGAAACAGATCATCAGACTGGGGAATAAATAATAGCATTAAAAGAAACATGCCTTTCATCCATAAGGCAATTTGGGAATCATTCACTGTTGCTGATGGTTGTCTAAATAATGGGGTAACATTGCACCATTATTCTAACTTGCACCCCATTTGAGACATACAAAGTGTTTGCAAGCCTTTCCCTAAACTGCTGAAATGGGTTTTCTGACTACACAGGGAAAGGGGAGGCTGACATGCAACTGACATGCTGTGCAAGGAACAGATTCTTGTCTGCCTCTGCACACCCTGGTCATACGCCACAGCAAGTAGTTCTATAGTTGAATGCAGGTGGGACATACCAGACAGTAGAGTCATATGGGGGCCCGAGATGTCGGGGATCCAATGGATATCAATGACTACTACTAAACTGGGATTGGGAGGAGCCCAGATGACCACCTGGAAGTACCAGAAAACAAAATGTAGCTCTGAAGTTGATGTGGACTGAAAGTGGGCTTGAAGATATGGGTTGTGTTGGGAGAGGGACAGTTATAGCAGTGCCACCAGTGCCACAGAGGAAAGTGCATAAAATGTTGTCATTTGACTGGTGCTGTGCTATGAGTAGGCCTCTGTCATGGTCACAGTTTAAATGTTTGCAGTTAAGAACCCCATTTCCAGCCACTAACATCTGGTGACTGTGATTTGCATTGCATCTTAGTCACCTGAGAAGTTTCCTCCCCTGGCAACAAAGTAAAGCTTTTGAGCATGGCAGTTTTTGGTGGTAGTACTGTGAGGAATAACCCACAGTAAACTGTGGTTGTGTATCAGATTGCCAAGATTTAACAGCAGTGCTTTGCAGTGCACTACTGTAACAGACTAGCTTCTATTCTTCAGCATGATTAGCACAGAAACACTCTTTAGTCTGTTGTCAATGAGTACTTTGCAAATTAGTATATAAATGAATCAAATACAGTTATTAAAAGTACCAACTTCAAGGTCCTATCAGAGCTCAGGAAACTAATACTTTTTCAAGTTCAAATCTTTATGTCTTTATACTGTCTAATTTCCTCTGTCCTCCCCTTCCCTGTACTCTCTTGTCAGAGGCACAAAATGGTGAATCATGTGCCAGTGTTCCTCTTAGCCCCTTTTCTAGAAACTTCCATGGACAGCAGCATCCACAATCAGCACTATATATATATATATATATATATATATATATACACATATTAGGGCTGTGCAAGGGCAGAATATTACTTTCTGAATACCACGAATATCAGGGCTTCAATATTGGAAGACCTTCCGAAAAGAGGACTATCGGGTGGTATTCATTTTCGGACAGCCCTGCTTGCACAGCCCTTAAAAACAGTCCTAATCTCCTCTGTAGCCTCCTCCAAAAAAAAAAAAATAAGATGCCATGGTCTCTGCTTCACTCCACCTCTAGCAACACCCCCCCTTGCACCGTGTGGCAATTTGTTATAATAAAAAATCCCTATGGCAACTGGCAGAACCCATTCATCTCCATACAGTCAGTTGCCCTCTTGACTGAAAAGGTAATGCTTTGCTTAATAACCCTGGCAGTACCCTACCCCCACTCCCCCTCCCCAGCACCCGGCAATTTGTTATAAAAAAATGAATAAAATCTCTGATGGGCAACTGGCACAACCTACCCACCTCCACAGCCAGCTGCCCACTTGTTTGGTGAATCTCATGCCTATAACATACTCTCCCTACCCTGGCAGCACCTTACTCCCAACCTCCTCCCCCTCAGTGCCTAATTATCCTTCTGTACGGAATGCAATTGTAGTGCTGGCTAGTGCAACCCTCTCTCCTCCATGGCTGAGCATCTTGTAATGAATGAAAAGGTGCTATGGTACGGACTTGCATAGTAAAACTAGTAGATCACGTGATCTGCTGGTTTTACTATGCAGCAAGTCCATAGCACTTTTCCATTCATTACAAGATGCTCAGCCGTGGAGGAGAGAGGGTTGTACTGGCAACACAATCACGTTCTTTACAGGAGGATAAATAGGTGCTGGGGAGGAGTAGGGTGCTGCCAGAGTGGGGAGAGTATGTTATAAGCAATGGCATGAGATTCACCAGACCAGAGGGCTGCTGGCCATGGAGACGGGTGGGTTGTGCGAGTCACCCATCGGAGCTTTTATTTATTTTTATAACAAATTCCTGTGCTGGGGAGGGGGAGAAGGCAGGTAATGGAGTGCTGCCAGGGTGGGTGGGGTGGGGAGGAAGTATACTAAGCATTACATTCCATAGACAAGAGGATGGCTGGATGTGGAGGCAGGTGAGATCTGCCAGTCACCCATTGGGGATTTATTTTATTTTTTTTATAACAAATTGCCTCCTGTGCTGGTAGGAGGTGCTGCTAGAGTGTTGGGCAGAAGGAGTTTACATGGCTAAATGATTTTTTTGGGGGGGTGTGGCTGCTGAGGAAGGTGGGGGCTGTTTTTTTCTTTTTTTTTTCTCAAGAGTTAGGGCTCTGTATAATATAATATTCGGCAACCGAATACAGAATATTTGGTGGCCGAATATGAATATTCAGCCAAATATTTGAAATAATGTATTCACACAGCCCTAATGTATATCTCTGTCTCTCTAATAATCAGTGTTATGCCATTTTTAAGTTAACTCAAAACGTGGAGAAAATAAAACATTTTTTGTAGAAAAGTGGGGGAGTGGTGGAGAATATTTTTGAAACAGGATTGCAAGTCATTGTCTTTTGATTATGAATTTTATACTGAAATGTAGGCACACAGTCACACTGTAATTTAATGTTAGAAGGGACTCTCAGTTGATCACCCCCATCCTGATTTATAGGTAGGAATTAAGCAGTAAGGCAAATCAGTGTGTGTGTGTGTGTGTGTGTGTGTGTGTGTGTGTGTGTGTGTGTGTGTGTGTGTGTGTGTGTGTGTGTGTGTGTGTGTGTGTGTGTGTGTGTGCGTGTGTGTGATGCTGGGATAATATCATGCATTGGGTGCATAGTGAAGCATGTGGCCACAGGATGCATGCCTTCAACCACGTGAGAGCACTATCCCAATGTCACATGCCCTGAAGTATCTTACTGTGATTGGATCACAGATTCATTTATGGGTTTACTGTCATAAGTTGTCTGTCTGAGGACACCATTTTCATTTGTGAGGCTGTGCTAGGGTAACATCATGAATGAAATTGTTTCTCCACCATTCAGGTTAACTTCACCATTTATACATCCATGTTATAGTAATATGTATGCTGTGCTATCATGTTCACTTTGTCATATAGTAGTCATCACGTTCCATACTTTATGCATTGCCTCTTCTTTTATTGTGAAAAAGTTACAGTTTGCAAACAACAGAGGGATCTTTCAATGTAGAATTATTACAGCACTACACTGTTTGCTAAACAAATTGTGACTAAGTATTAGGACTGGTAACAAATAAACACTAAATCTGAATAAGAAACACTGCAGAGCTAGGTTAAAGATGAGAGGATCAGCACAGGGCTACATTTCTTATTAGTGGTCTGGAGGGCAAGGAGCTTGAAGAAAGATTGAAGAAACTTAAATGATTTTGACTACAAGTATAAGGCTGAGAAGAACGTGATGACAGTGTTTAGAATACTTAAAGGGATAGACATGATGGAGAAGAAAGAAAGAAAGAAAGAAAGAAAGAAAGAAAGAAAGAAAGAAAGAAAGAAAGAAAGAAAGAAAGAACTGCATCTAAGAAGTTATGTTAGTTGTCTATCACTATGCAAACTGAGGTATAGTCACCCTCATGCAGTAGGAAGGGCAGCCATGATGGACCATAATTCCATTCCACAGTCCCAGTACCATTTTACTGTGTCATGATGTTAGGGTAAATATAACACTGTTTTGATCATAATGCTCAAAGTATTAATCATTGAGATACACAATTTTCTCTTCATAATGTTGGCAGCAGAAGCAGTGACACAAGTCTTTAAATTCATAGCAATCTTTGGGAATGTCTGCATCAATCCATTTAATTTTACAGGTTACCCTATTTGGCAAAAGGACCCCCCCCAGGTTATGTTGTTATAATGTACGTATACCCATGGAAACTAAGCAGATAATCACCATCTTGTGGTTCCTATAGACTTTTGTCAAACTTAATAGTGAATTTTATTTATTTATTTATTTTTTAAACTATTTACCAACTATTAAAATCCTTTCATTACAACAATGGGATTCTGTTAAACCATGAGATGCCTGATGATCAGGCTACTCATTTTAGAATACAGTCAGATGATCAGATTACTTTGTTACTGGCCACATTTTTATAATTAAATATGATCAAGAATTCTTCCTAGTTTTGAATTTGAAAATACATGACTAATTTTGGCAGTTCTTTCCTTTAATAAACTACTCTACTAGTATTTTGTGCCTGAACAGTGCAGTATATTAAAACCTAACATTTTAGGTTGTACATACTGTATGAATGTAAAATATAGTGGGCTTATTTTTTTAATAAGACATCAGTGACAGATATAACTCTGCTTTTAGTTTATTTAATTTATTAAGGCAGATGAGTCTGGCTGGAAGAATGATATTATCTGCCCATTCCAGTCATTTATTTTCTGTAATGCAAACATTCTCATATCTTATTATTGTAAAGGTCAACCAGTTTTAGAAATATAGTGTAGCTGACTTTGTATTCATAAAATGAAGCAGACACAGTTTTGAGCAGACAAGGCATGAGTTCCAACCATATTGGTACAGTATATTCTGGGTTCATTTATTCCTTGTCAGATAGCATCAACATTTGACCCAGTTCTATCTGTTTTATGTTGAACAGGGTACGTTTTTGTTTCCTAGTTACAACTGCAATTGACAAAAATGGTCAATCAGTCACCCTATGCCTGTCAGTCCTCACCACATGTAAGAAAAACAGGATACTGTAAGATATTAATGTTTGATATAATTTGATTATATGTGAGACGCACGTTGTTGCATTTTCATAAATCTGCCTGGAATGCTTTACCATAAAATCAAAAACATGGCAAATCTTATTGCTTTGGCATGTTGAATATCCAGCCTTTTTAAACGTGATTGTAGGTAACCCTGGAGACAAATCTAACTCCACTGAACTGAAGCATTTAATGTTTCATGTCTGGCACTACTTATGACTGAAAAACTGCACAAAATTGTTTGTTAACTCTGCCCTTCAGAAGCATTTTTTTGAATCTGAAGATTCTGTTGCTTGACCTTCATACAAAATAGCCACATTAGAGTAAACAAGATAAATTGTGTCTCTAGTGGTCCCAAAAACTTCATCAATCCAGCAGAATTATCATGTTTTGTTGTTTTTGAGAATTACATGCCAAAAAGCCCTCTCTGGTTGACACAGTCCTTTTTTTCCTCAAGGAATAATTATGCCATTTCAGTCTGTCATTTCTTCTTTGCATCAGAAATATGGCCAGACGGCCAGTTAAAAAGTTTCATACCACAAAATAATAATATCAGTATCATTAATATTCATTCATGACACCATTACTGACTGCTTTAAGTTGTAGAATTTTTCTGGCAACATAATGAGAATATGCCTATTGTAAAGTGATACTATGAAAAGATAACTGCATAGGGAAAAGTGTGGAAATATATTAGGTTTATTCAGAGGGCTCTAGTCTCAATATGTGTTTAGTACAGGGTTAAGCTAAAGCTAGGACATCTTACAATACTGCCTGTCAGTTTGTTTTGTGATGTCCAAAGCTGACCCATCATTGCCATCCTTGCATTTGTTTTCTTTGGAGTGGCATTTGTGAAGGGGTGAGAAAGGTACAAGGCATACACACAGAAATGATGTTTAAGACACTGAACTCCATGTGCCATTTATCAAAGAAGATGATCATTCAGGATACAAAAATAAGAAAATAGCCCTTAAATGCAGACATCATAGATACATACTGGAACTGCAAAAGCCCATAACACTAGAAAGTCTCAAGACAACAGATATTTCTAGAGTTTCTTCTAGTGATTTATTCACAAGGCAGCTTCTTTCCTTGAAATATCTCTATCACTATTAGACAGACTGGAAGTTTATCTTCTAAAAAAAAGAGCTTTTTCCTTCACTGGCTTGAGAGGAAAGATCTGGGCTTCCTCAATTCAGCCAACAAGGGTCTTATGTCTCCTGGATTTACAAAATACTTGATTTTTAAAAATGTAAAATAACAGTACTAAACACAGCAGTACAAAATGTTCCATAAAGGCTTACATTGTTACATTTCTACCAAGACATTTCTACCCAGAAGAGAGGCTGCAGATGTAATGGGATACATTCTATCCAGACTGAAAGAACAGGCAGAACAAACCTGTAACCATAACAATTGCTTTAACTTTCTTACAGCCTAAAATCACTAGATTTTTTGTACGTTATAACTTTTTGAGTGCTTATTGTAGCAAAAAATGTAGAAATAAGAAATTATGTGAAGTTAGAGGGCTTGTCTATTGGTGGCAGTCCTGCAGACAGAAAAGAGAGGAAGACTGTTGTGCAACAAACTTAGGAAAAGATAATGCAATGTACAGAAAGTATTGTACAGAATGGTTTCTCTTTAAATAACAGGAAAACAGGGGCAAGGAGTTAACCCTGTCACAGCACTGAATTTGCTGCAGATCAATTTAATTTTGCTGGTTATGGAAGGGTTCTATCTGTTTACTTTTTAAGTAGTACATTACACTGCAGAACTCTACTGATTTCACAAGATCCCAAACACTTCCATTCTTAGGCTTCCTTTTTTTAAAGGAAAGCTGTCCTTATTACTAAATACCCAACCCCAAAACTATACCTCCCAATTAGTGTTTTTGGCCATAATACATATGTTTTTTCTACTCTGAAGTTACTTTATTTTGAAAAGTCTGTGATCTCTATCATGGCCAATGTGTTGAGTCCATTTTCTAAGAAACGCAACATCTGCATCAGCCACCTCAATATGTTTGTATTGAGACTAGCAGTGTGGTGACGAAGTTTCTATAGAAATGGATCCACGAGCGACGGGCCGTGATAGGATCATGTACTTTTCAAAATAAAATAAAGTAAGTTCATATGGAAAACAAATATGTTTTATATGGCAAAAAGCCTAAACTGGGGTTATAGTTTTGGGTGGGGGGGTTTAGTAATAAAGATAGCTTTCCTTTAAAGGATACTGTAAGCTCATTGACAGTTTCTAAGATGTTCCTAGCAATGACACCTATAACCTTCATACTTTTTAATAATGTAATACTGGACCACCACTTTTCATATATTGCCATTGTTTTTTTTTTTTTTTTGTGAAATATGAGAAAATTAGTAACATGAGCCATCCGTCCTTTCACCCAGCTCCCGATCCAGATGCACATTCCTATGATGCACATGGTGCAAAGGTACCAGTAAACTCATGCATGCATGACTACTTTAATTTTGGGGACAGATTTAGATAAAGGTACCCTTTGAAATAATCCCCACCCTTGAATCTGGGAAAGGCTTATAACTGTAAAACAAGCAGTGTAACATGTTAAAAATGGCTTTGAAAATGAAAGCCATGATTTTGGGCATGCACATCAGTGGTGGACATTGATGCACATTGCTGGAGTCATGGAATTAGTTTTCAAAGCCAGTTTGTAATATGTTACACCACTCTTTTTACATTTATAAAGCTTCCTTTCATTCAGGAGCAGGGATTCTTTCAGAGTGTACCTTCATCTAAATTTGTCCTCCAAAAATGAAAAACGTGTGCATTCATGAGTTTACCGTGCCTCTGGGTCATGTTCTTCACAAGAATGGACGTCTGGATTGGGAGCAATGCAAAAAAATCAGACTGCTAAGGTTACTATTTTTCTCATGTTTCACAAAAAATGGCAATGCATGAAAATTGGGAGCGCAGTATTATATTATTAAAACATATTAAGGAGACTGGCACCACAACAAGGAACATCTTAGAAACCATCAACAAGCTGACAGTGTCCCTCTAAGACAACAACAGCTCAAAGGTCTTTTACTGTATTTATAAAGTAGCTCATGAATGGAAGGATTTGCCAACTTCTCTACATTTTGCAAATTCCTATTTATCTTTTAAAAACATAATGAATACATTTAGTATTGAAACTTTGCATTGTACTTGCTCTTAATGTACTTCGTTATTAACTGTATCAATATATGCTTATTGTATTGTTTTGTTTTGTCTCTTCTTTGTCTCCGTCATCCATGAAAATGGGCAGATAATGCACATGGAGCTAACTTAGTTAGCACATTTTAAATAAAAAAAAATCCTCAGGCATAAAATCTTAGCTTTTTTTTCAATGTACTCACTCCTGTGGCTCCACTGACATTCAAAACAAACTTTTGAATTTTAGAGCAGCAATTGCAGGCTCGACACTTTTAAAGATGGGGACATTGAGGAAACAGTGGGCTTTCAATTGGATGCCTTTGTCTTGAATGGTTTCATTTTACATGTACAGTGGAAGTAGTGTCTTCTGGCTACTTCAGATCTAATATATTAGCTTGATAAATGTATTAGAATGTGGTTTAAAGCCCTCTTCACATATGATCCTGCATGTCCAAAATATGTAGCACCTTCCTTAAAGCTAGCTTAAGTGTATGTGTCCTCATGCATGTGTACGTGTGTCTGTGTGTCTGTATGTGCATTTAGAGGTTTGTCACCCTTTTCCTTGTACTTGTATATGCAGTATGTATCTTGTATGCTGTCACTGGCTCTTCAATACTCTTGAAGTGTGCAAATGAAATTACTAGCAGTGGAAATTATGTGCTATCAATCCCAGAAAAAAATCTTGCCACAGGGATCAGGTACTACTGGAAAAAACAAACTGAAAGACATAAAACAAAAAAAATCAGAGCACTCACAACTGGAAAAAGAGTAAAAAGCACCAGCTAGTGCAAAGGATTTTATTTAACGGGTGTCTCAGGCACAAACAAGTTAGAAAACAGAGAGCCTCAATATGTGTGGAGCTGTCTAATGTGTTTCACACATATTGAGCCCTATGCACTAATGGGGTGGAGTGACTATGGGCTAGTATCTGGGGTATGCAACCACTCTGCACCATACGTACCCCCTGCATGGGATTTACTTGGGGTTGCTCACTGTATTGCCCAATCCCTGGCTGTGTGGAGAGCAATGCACAGGGGTGAGAAGTGTTGGGCCAGTACTACGCGCCATGTACCAAGGCATGTAGTGCTGGCCACGGGGTTGTGGATGGGTGTACAGACTACACCAGGGAGAACCCTGCCATAAGTCTGATACACACCCTTTGCACCCATTGGTGGAATGGCCACTGACACCCGAGACCATGGTAGCCTTGCCCCCCATGTCCACCAGGCACCACCTGGCCCAGCAGACAGGAGGTGCCCCCCCTCACAGAGCCCCAGGGGTGTAAGGGCATCAGCTCACATACGGATCCCCCCTAACTTCACAGTCATCCCACCCTCACACCAGCCCCTCAGGACATATGGAGCAGTACAGTTCCCCCCCACCTCCAGGTGTACCACTTTGGTGCCCTGTCATGGATGAACCAGCAGCATACCCAGCTCTCACCCCCACAGCCACTGGCCTTCAGACATCTGCGGGGTGAACTGCCAATGTGTGCCCTGCCGTGTAAGGGATCCTGTGTGGGACCCAGTCTGGCCATCCAATTGGATGCCTGGCCAGACTACAACCCCACCCCTGGCTGCACTGCAGAGTCCTGTGTGCTTGGGGAGTGGGGCTGTGACAGGTGACTGGTTGTTGTGAATGCCACTGGTGAGCACCTGTCCACAGGTGTGGAGCTCCATGAGTGGGTAACATGCCTCTAGCACATATTACCTGCCCATTGGTGCAAAGCACCCCATATGTGCTTTTTCAAAGGCAAAATGCACAGTGAGTGACATCTTTAAACAGCACTGTCTTAAATCTATGCATACATGCCACTAATAATGAACAAAAATAACATCAAAGACACAAGATAAAACTTAAAAAGACATCAAAAAGAGAGTTCCAGAATTTGTTAGTGCTTAATAAAGCTACAATTTATACCATACACTGTGCTCTAACTCATATATGTCATAAGTGCATAGTTCTCAGCTAAAAAGTATAGTGACTCCAAAGCTTGCTATTTAAATTATATTATGGTTTTGGAGCATTCCCAGTTGCAGGCCATCTTCAGTTTGGTACTCGGGAACCTCTACTAAAAAGAGTGCTACAGCAGGGTATTTAGTCACAGCTTGGAAGGTAGAGTGAAAACAGAAAATGAGAGTAAATAAAAAACATTTCCTTATACAGACATCAAATTTTCAAATATGCTACAAGGTCAAAGCCCCTGTTTAAACCCAGCCAATCATTGGCCCCCAAGGTAAAGATCCTGAAAGCTTCTCTTTGTAGAGCTTTCTTATCCAAATCACCCCCATGAACTCAAATGTACTTTTCCAATTTCTTGAAACTGAAAATTATGACCACCTCCTAGCATTTTGAATATGTGCTGAAATTGCTTAATTAATATTTTTATTCAACATAGCATGACAGTATTCTCCCCCACATGTGTACCAAGTTTTCCATCTGTCTTATCTACATAATAAGCCCCACACTTACACACAGCCAGATATATCACCCCAACATTATCATACGTCTTTGGGATGAGACGTTAAACCGAGGTCCCATCTGCCTGGATTGGTGGTAGTTCAGGTGGATGTTAAAGATCCCATGGCACTTATCGAAAAGAGTAGGGGAATTTCCCAGGTGTCCTGGCCAAATTTCTCTCATTCACTAATAATACCACCAACAGCTTAATCTGGTTCAAGGTCTGTTGGCATTCATCTGTATCCCCCTCCCCCGGGTCGTGCCTGAAAATAGGCAGGATTTGTCTAGTGCACGTACCTGGTCAACAAGAACTAAAATAAAAAAAAAATAAGTAATCAAATCTCTTATTTCCATAGTTCGCCCTTTTTGAGGTTAATGAATGCTTTGCTTTGTAAGATAACATAGCAATAAGAACATATTTTGCAGGGATAACATCCTTGGTTACATATAGGTAGCCAAGTACTGTTCTCCCCATCTTCTGTGGTTGGCTATGGACTAAATAGTCATATAAAGTGGTAGCCCTATGGTATGTCATACATGTTGGATTGATTACATACTATTCTGAATCTTTGTCCCCTATAAGAATTGCCAGTGTTTCTTAATAAATATGCTCTACATACTTATAATGAGCAGAGTGTGTTGCAACAAAGTTCATTCTGTTTTGTTCAAATGAAATTTTCCTGGTCCTATATAAAAGTTATTCTCAGTTCAGTCCCCTTGCAAATTTCTTAGCATTTTCTACATGTCTTCTTGAAGTATGTTGAGAATATTATTAAAAAACACTGGCCGGTTCTTAGAGGGGGCAAAGCTTTAAAACTGCATGTAATCAATCCACCACATATGTAAAATGACTCAGGCTTCACGTGCTGGGCAGTGGTGTGACTGTGCTTTCTTAGAGACCTCTAGACAGCGTGTGCATCCCTGTGTAAATCAGAGGATCAGCTGTTCTCACAAAGTCAAGGAAAGCCATCTCAAACAGATGGTTCTTGACAGACTCCTAGCATATTGTAAATATGCCTACTTAGTCCATGGCCAACAATAAAAGATGTGGGAGAGGAGTACTTGGGTACCTATATGTAACCAAGGATGTTATCCCTGCAAAAGATGTTCTTATTGCTATGTGATCTTACAAAGCAAAGCATTCATTAACCTCAAACAGGGTGAACTATGGAAATAAGAGATTTGATTACTTATGATACTGTTGGGGTGATATATCTGACTATGTGTAAGTGTGGGGCTTATTATGTAGATAAGACAGATGGAAAATGTGGTACACATGTGGGGGAAAAATATTGTACCATTTTGAATAAAAATATGAATTACGCAGTGGCAGCACATATTCAAAATGCTAGGGGTGATCAAATATTTCAGTTTCAAGGAACTGAAAAAGTATCTTTGAGCTGGGTCGGGTGGTATGTGATTTTGATAAGAAAGCTCTACAAAGAGAAGCTTTCTGGATCTTTACTTTGGGGACTAGTGACTGGCCAAGTTTAAACTCAGGCTTTGACCTGGCAAAGTTTTTGAAACATTGACGTCTGTATAAGGAATTGTTTGTTAATAACTCCCCTTTTCTGTTTTTACTCTAGCCCCAAGCTGTAACTAAATACTCTGCTTCAGACCCCTTTTAGGTAGAGGTTCCTGAGTACCCAACAGAAGATGACCTTCAATTATGGATGCTCCAAAACCCTAATATAATTTAAACAGTAAGCTTCAGAGTCACTATGCTTTTTAGCTATGCACTATGCACTTGTGACATATATGAATTAGAGTACAGTATAGTATAAATTGTAGCTTTATTAAGCACTAATAATTAAAAACTGGAGCTCTCTTTCTGATAACTTTTTAAAGAGCAATTTGATAGTAAAATGGGGTGGGTAGAAGTCCAGTTTTTCATCTTTGGATAATAAAATATTAAGTTTTACCTTATGTCATATATGTGTTTTGCATGTGATTTGATCTCCTAAGGAGCTGTATGTTAATCACAGTTACAGTGTAAGCTGGGAGCAGAGAAATAAATACAGATGAGATGTGCTTTGAAGCCTGAGTGACTGTGAGGTCAGTTACAGTAAAATGACTCAGGCTTCATGTGCTGCAGTGGTGCAGCTGTGCTTTCTTAGAGACCTCTAGACAGTGTGTGCATCCCTGTGTAAATCAGAGGATCAGCTGTTCTCCCAAAGTCAAGGAAAGCCATCTCAAACAGATGGTCCTTGACAGACTCCTAGCATATTGTAAAAAGAGAACGGAACTTGTTGAAAATCAAAAACTGCAGGCACTGTACTCACAATTTCACTATACCTTTTTCCTCAGCCCTTCAACCACAGTAGACATATACTGTACTGATGTGTCACAAGAAAGATATGAGAAACATATATATGTGTAATTTTTTAGTAGGCATGTTGTCATTATGAGGACTATGGGTTTTTCTTAATAGATGTGATGAGGCTCAATGAAATTAACAGCTCACTTCTTTACAGTTACTGAGCAACTTTTTTATTTATTAATTTATTTAAAATGTGTTAACTGGGAAAGGCACACTGAGCCAAGGCTCATTTCCAGATGCAACCCAGGGGAAAGGGAAGAATGGATAGAATAAAAATACATATATGCATACAGTATATACAATGTACAGGGCAGTACCAAAAAGTGGGAAAACAGTTAAATAAGATACAAAATAGTGGTACATGACTTTCTGGAAATAACATTATGGTAAGAATGCATACAGTTAATGAGAAGGATTCCATGGAGTCCTTTTAATGGATCTTAAAGTAGGAATAAAGCAGGAGGGAGGGACAACAGCACAGGTAATTGAGGACTTAGTGGCAGCTGCAAGAAGTAATTGGGATGGTCTAAACAGCCACTTTAGCACCAGGAATGTAGAGGTGAGATGAGTGAAGGTGGGGAGCTTTTCCAAGGGGAGGGGAGATGAAAGGATAGAGTGATCTGACTAGTTGCGATGTGGGCTTGGGGCAGGGTGAAGAAGTGAGGCAGACAGAAACACAGTGGGTGTGGGGTGAGAGGCCGGTGTGAGAAGAGAGGAAAGATAGGATGGGAAGGAATCAAACCAATACGTAGAAGTAAAGATAAAGCAGTGTGCTAAGCATCTCTGCTGATGGGAGTGGAGGAAGAGGGAGGTGTAAAGGTCACAGTGATGAGTCAAGAAAAGGGATTTGGAGGCAAAGTGACAGAAGGAGTTGAAAAGAGCGTGAAGCTTAGCAAGGAAGGTGGCGGGTGAAGACTTATAAACCATGTTGGCATGATCAATAACTGGGAGGATTCATTTAGTGAGTAGGTCATGACGGACAGGGAGGGAGAGACAATCTTTATGCCTAAAAAGCAGACCCAGTTTGGGGTGATGTCTTGAGTGCAGGGCATTGTGGTGGGATCAGTAGTCAAGGGATGGGTCAAGCCAAACCCCCAGGTATTTATAGGAATTGACCACATCTAGGGGTGTACCAGAAAGAGTAGTGATCATGGGAGGGGATGACAGCCTAGCAAGTTTTTGCTTTGAGCCAAAAGTCATGGTGGCAGTTTCTTAGTATTCATTTTGAGGCAGTGATCATGAAACCATTTTGTGACTTGATATTGATCCTCCTATTTCTTACCCCCCAACTCACACAGGTAAAACAGCACCAAAATGCATTATTGAATGAAATGTTTGTAAGCCTATAGACATCTTGCCTACTAAAGAGAATTACACATGTATGCAACACTTTCTGATCATATTTATTATCAGTAAGTGTATGGTGAGAGAAAACCGTGTTCCAGCCACTAAAACTGCAGAGACTAGCATGGTACTTTCTTGTGACACATCAGTACAGTAAATGTTTACCATGGTTGAAGGGTAAAGGAAAAAGGCATAGCAAACTAGTTATTTACAAAAAAGTACCATGCCTGTAGTGTCTGATTTTCAAAGAGCCATGATTCTTTTATACAATATGCTAAAAGTCTGTCAGGGATCAGCTATTGAGGCGACGGCTTTCCTTGAGAATGACAAGCCATTTCAGGAGAACAGCTGATCCTCTGACTTACACAGGGACATGCACACTGTCTAGAGGTCTCTAAGAAAGCTTGCCACAACACTAAAGTGTGAAGCCCAAGTTAAGTACTGTAACTGACGACACTAAGACTTGGGCTTCAAAGTGCCTCTCATCTGTATTTTTTGTCACTGCTCCCAGCTTACACTATAACTGTGCTTAACATACAGCTCCCCAAGAGACCTAATCACAGAAAAAAACACACAGGACATAAGATATGGCTTAATATATTATTATCTATGGACAAAAAAAGCAGACTTCTACATCTATACACCTCATTTTACTGACAACCTGCTCTTTAACTTTTTGTCTAATATCTTTGATATGTTTTTTAATTGTTAGTGGTATGTATGTATAACTTTAAGGCAGCAATATTTAATGATGTTACTCACAGTGCTTTGTCTTTGAAAAGCATATTATATGTGTTAAATGCTTTTGGCAGCTCAGACATAGTGAGGCTCATTGTTTGTTAACTTGTTTGTACCTGAGACACAAGTTAAATAAAAGCCTTTGCACAACCCAGTGCTTTTTAGTCTTTTTCAGTTGTGAGAATTCCACATGTTTTGTTTTATATATATTATGTGATATGTATCATGCCACAGAGAATTGAGACCAGGTCCCCAAGTATGAGCACCTGAGTAAACATATAGGTTAGCCCTAATGCCTGATTGCAAAACACAAAATAAGGGCTGGCAGTATAGCCTAGAAAGGCTGGCAGTGTAGCCTAGAGGGTAGAATAATGAGCTGTGAATGAGCTTTATACATCCAGCAGACCGGGTTTCATTACCACAATCTCTACTTGCATAGTGTGTCTCTGAGTAAGTCAATTACCTCCTCAGTGCTACTGGGTTGCCCCCCATAAACAGGCCTAGTTGCCCAGTGGGCCATACTCAGATAACAAAGAATAAAAAAAGAAAAAGGTTTACAGCATATAGTAAAGCTTTCTTACTTTCAATGACACAGCAAATATAACAAGGTACCTTGCATAGAAATAATATGTGGGCAGTAGTGCATCATGAGTGTCTTTTGCACACTTCTTATGTGTGTTGCTCAGCAATTCATGAAAGCATAGCTTGTACGTTTTTTAAAGCAACATAAATTTGGGTAAAACACCCAGGTAATCCTGCTGCCAGTAATTTATTTTTTTAAACGTACTGGTTTTGAAACTGAAGGTGCAGTGTTGAATTTAATTTGTTGAAAAAGTGAAACATGAAACCATTCAAACAACAGAAATCTTCAACATGATTTATAATCTGCTTAAATGTAAGTTACTGTGCTTCCTGTGGGTAAAAGAGTGTACTCTCATTTTTTTTTTTTTGTGAGCGAGAATGGCTTTGATTCACTGTTCACTCCCCCAAGAAACTTAAGCATCCACTCTCGAAATTACATTATCTAAGAAAGAAACTGCACAGTTCTTCAGGCCAATGGCCTAAATATTTTATTAGCCTCCTTGATGGGTACCTTTCCTTTTATATCACAGTTATCAATCATTTATTTTAAATATATGAATACCAAAACTGTAATAGAATGGTGGACAATCAGTAGGGGGTGGAAAGAATGCCAGGGATTTTGAGAAACTCAAGTGGCTAGGAAGTGATAGTTGCGGTTAAATGTCAAAAAGTGCAAAACAATGCACCTAGGGCATAGGAAACAAGGAACTGAATATAGGAAGGAAGGGAAGTACTGACCATCTCTAAGCAGGGCAGTGGTCTTGGGGTTATCATAACTGATGGCCTCAAAGTGGTAGGGCAGTTTGATAAGGCAGTGGGTAGGCTGCTGGGGTGTATAGGGAGGAGTATCTCCAGCAGGAGAAGAGAAGTGGTGTTGCCATAGTATCACTCACTGGTGAGACTCCTCCTAGAATATTTTATCCATTTCTGGAGGCCGCACCTCAAAAAGGACAAAGACAGGGGTAAGGAAGACCAGAGGAGGTGGGAAACTACTGTGATGCAGGAATTTCACCAATATCCCTATGAAGAGAGACTGAAGGATCTCAACAATAGACCCTGAAAGAGAGGAGAGCAACAGGGGATATGATAGAGATCTAGAAGTACCTCACAGGGGTGAACATGATACAAGAGGGGAATCTATGTCAAATGAGAAAGAACACCATGACCTGGGGCATGTTGTGACGCTGGGGAGGAGAAGGGTAGTTTAAGAGTGATGTGAGGATGTACTACTTCAATGAAAGAGTAGTAGACATCTAGAACAGACTACCAGCAGAAGTAGTGGAGGTGAAATCAATGGGAGCTTCAAGCATTTGTTGGCTAGACTTAGGGGAATATTTGTAAATAGGGAAGAGGTACAGTTGCCAGAGACCTGTTAGGGTCTGCAGAGACAGACTGGTCAGGCAACAACTGGGTCGTCTGGGCTGGCCAAGTGGTCCTTTTCTGACATTAAATTTATGTTTCTATAACTCAGTTGATACTGTAAAGTGTCACATACTATAAAATAAACAAGCAGTAAATTATAAGTACCTTGCCTTGTTTAACATTGCTGCTTTTAAAGCAGCAGTGCAATTACATTTTTCCACCAAAATGCTAGTTTTAGCTACAATTAATAAAAATATTAGCATACCTGTCAATGGTTCTTGTATAGGTACTGCCTATGCAGTGTACCATGAGCCTCTTTTTTTTATTTTCTCAATCCTAACCATTGCCAGGACTAGAATGCTATTTCTATGCAAAATGTGGTGACCATCTTTTTTTTTCTTGAGAGTTAAAATAAAGCATTTATAAAATACTCAAGTGCTGGTAGAATTAGAAAACTGTACCACAAAATGAAACTGTATTATCCCTGGAATCTTTCATAGTGAAAAAAAAGGTAGTGTCAAACTTTTTGCCCAGTTTCATTGCACTGCTGCTTTAAAATAATTTATGATACATAATCACTGAAATGGGCATATATCATTTTGTACATGTAGCGATTTGCTGGCTTTTCCCATAGTAATCTTTAATACTTAGCCCACCTATTATCCATCATGGTTATTTGCATTTATTACCAATGATGCACTGTATCAGGATGATGTGTATAATTATAAAACACACACACACACACACACACACACACACACACACAGGTTATTTGTATAAATATTGGCCAGAATGCACTGTATTAGGGCAATGTGTGTAATTATACAACACACAGACACACACACACACACACACACACACACACACATAAACACATACACTTGATAAGTTGGCTTCACTTGTGGAATATCTGGTGCTCTCTCTGCCACGTGGTAGCTTTTCAAATGCTCAGGAGGAAAAAAGACCTAAGCAAAAGGGCACAATACATTTATTATGCAGATTACACTACATTTATTAATAGTGTATAAAGTCATACTGAAATTACAGTGTCAGTCTGCATTTCTTCTTATATGAATATTTACTAATTATAGCACCCTCACTAAAACTGCCATGAAACCAGATACTGCATGTTTGCTCCTTATGTGCATTTAACCAATATGGCACCATAGAAAAATATTGAACTTATTATTTATTGCATGCTAGAGATTTCTATTTCTGTTTAAATTCAGATATATGACCCATCCATGGGACTCAGAAAGCCTGGCTACTGTTATTACTTACTGTGCCTTATAACTTGTTTTTTTTCCCACTTCAATACATTTATATTACTGATATGTAGCACTCACATGGCTTTTGTACAGTTACCGTAAAAGTTTTTTTCATCATAATATGACTAATGTAATTACAAGAACTACAACACTGCAAGCCTACTCTGAGCCAAATTGTATGATATTCCATAATGTTCTTTATATTAAAAGTCTACAATGTACATATGGGAGATTGGACGGGTGGCCTATTCCAACACCTGACCTGTTAGATTGAGTACTCCACCCTCATTTGGACACTAAGTATGCTTATAGTCTTGTAGCACTATAGATAAAAAGTAGCCATATCCTGATAAAAAAGTACATATACTGTATAATATGGAAACTGTACCCAGACCATGTAAATGCTACAGATGGGTTATACAGTATATCCAGATTGAAACAGAAAAAAAAAAAAAAACTAATGATGTACAATAAGTAATAAGAATACATAGATCTTGACAATACCATGGATGGGTAATATAACCAAACTGAGACAGAAAGAGAAATCTCCAATGTGCAAAAAGGAATAAGTGCAAAATTATTATATGGAGAATTTCCAGTATGAGACAACATACAATTTCTTCTATTGTAACACTTATAGTGTGGTATTATACAAATGTAGATATAAAAAGTTACTGCATGACGTCTGACACTGTTATTTTCTTTGTGCCTTTCTACACTATAACAAACTGTGTGAAATATGCATATTACATGTGGTGTACCCTCCTGCTTGGGTCTTTGTAGTTATAAACATTTGATTAGTGCAGTTGTGTGCCTTTTTGATCTTTAGTAGCTGTTGTCCCCCGAACATCACCTGCTTCTTATTTCTGTTTTCTACATCCCATTGTCCTTACATATGACTATACAGATAATGTGAAGTACTGTCTATTAATTTGTGCCATTCAGTCCGCTATGATTAGCTGGTAAAAAATGAAATGAACATGCTTATATACTGTGATGAAACTGCAGATGAGGAAAACATAGGGCCATCGTATATTTTTTTTTTGACCAGGAAAGGAACACTAAGCTGTGATAGTTTGCTTCCTGGTGTGTTCTGGTGTGTGGGTAACATGGACCTGTTTTATTGATGGGAAACATTTGGCCAAGATCCTTGGAAAACTCCCTTACTCTCCATGGATAAGTGCCATGGAATCTTTTACTTCCACCTGGATGTTGACCACAGATGGGCAGAAGGGACATCAGTTTAATGTCTCATATGAAGGACTGTACCTCACCAATGTAGTAACTCCCTTGTACTGAACTTGAGTGTCAGTTATGGCTATGACCCCAAGTATCTGTTGTGGGCTTAAAACCCAGGATCTTCCAATCTTCTGGTAGAAATTAAAAAGGATACTTGGCAGACTAAAAGACTTATCTCAGGGTATAATAAGTGTTTTAATGCTGCACTTTCAGAATGTTAATTAATGGCATGGGGAACAGTACAGTAATAATCACTATACAGTATTTTTTAGTATTACATGTTGATGTTGCATTGTTTGCTTGAGATGCAGTGTATCATTTAATTAGTACAACCAGCAGGAATCTGCATGAGTTTCTGTACAAATGAAACTTTCTGAATTATTCACTGTAATCAGGCAAGGTAGGAGCAAGGACCCATAACTCCATATTACAAACTTTATTCATTAAATCTAGAGTTAGTATAGGGATGGAGGTGTATTTATGTGCTGGGGAGCTTACCATGAGCACCCCAATTTTACACCTGTAGGCTTTCATGGAGTTTACTGAAGTTTTCCACTGACTGTTGTTGCCCTTGAATAAAGTATAAATCAGGAACCTACTATTTCCTGCTTGAGTCTGTTGAATTTTTACTGAATATGTTTAGGCTTTTTATCTTTATTGTTTAGTGTTCTATTTTTGTCCGATACCTATTCCCGGGCAATAGGGCATGCCATTGCTGTGCCTTCACTCTGTCTAGGACGGTAATGAGTAACATTCCTCCTACTTCACACTTCACAGTGCTGTAGCTCCTTTGCAATCTGGCAGCAGATGTGTGAACATCGGTTGGCTTGCCTGCTCACTCTCTGGGAATAGAGCACCTCTCCTCCCCAATGGGCTTAGTCCTCATCAGGCACCACTGTAGCATTCCAGGGCTTGCAAGCAATCCCTGATCTCCTTCATGTCAGCACAGTTTGGTTATGTGTGACTGGATTGGCCCATCTTTCTTTTGTTTAAATGTAATAGCATTAAATTAGTACCATTTTGAGGTAGTATAGCTATTCTAATTGCCTATTTGAATATATAATTTAGCTCTATGTTATATCTGCTGATTTTGACCTAGGAATATATTATTGAAGGAACACACTGGAAAAAGAACAACTTTTTCCATTTGCTACAAAACTGCCTAATTAGTTTTTTCAGAGAGTAATACTTTTTTTTTAATTACTTATAAATGCTTTTTTTAATGATGTAAACAGTGACACTCAAATTCCACTTTCTAGTGCTGGCAGCCACAATATCATGAGCAGCAGTGAGCTTCCCTAGCTCACTTTATGCTAATATGTTCTGCCAACCAATAGCAGAGGTCAGACAGACATATTTGCATTAAGTGAGCTAGGGAAGCTCCCATCTGTTCATGAGATGGTGGCTGCCAGCTATAGGAAGTGTAAGTTGTGGCCAGTTGTTTAAATTATTAAAAAAAAGGTTGTTACAATCTGAAAGCACTGACTGAGAGTTTTTGTAGTGTCTGGGGAAAGCTGTGTCTTTTCCAGTGTTTTCCTTTAATTGCACAAGTTTAGCTTTGCAAGAGTAGCTAGTTGGATTGTTTGGATAGAAGTAAAGTGGCAAGCCTTATATTTAAAAATACTGCTTATCTCAGTTCTAATACTACTCCTTTCAGTTTCAGTTTCATGGGGAAGTAGTGTAGCCTAGAGGTTAGAGTAGCAAGGTTTGAATCTAGAGACTCAATAGACCTGTGTGTGAAACCCACAAGCACTGCTTGCATACTGACTGCCTCTTTGAAAGTCACTTAACCTGCCTTTGCTCCTGGTGTGTACTTGAAAATAAGTTTTGGCTCAGTGTGCCTTTCTCAGCCAAAAATTCTAAAAAAATATTGTTCCAGTTAATTTATTATTTTAGTTTAATGTGTAAGTGTTGGGAAATATGGTAACCTATTGAATCAGATTACTTTCATTTATTTTAGTTTAATAATGTTCACCCTTTAATGCAGTAGTCTATCAGGCTATTTTAAAATGGGAGTAGTGTACCAACTAAATGATTGATTTCAGTTTGATTTTCTGTTGCTTCTAAAAGAACTGTTTTTAAGAATTGCAGTTGCTGAAACAACAGTGAGAAAGGGTGCCTTCAGTGAGCTCATTGTTTCTGATTCAAATGGAAGTGTGCCAAATTGTCATGTTCCATAATAGGCCATAGTCATGTGACAGAGTTCTCAGCTGGTGCTTGAATGTTTAAAACCTGACATGCATAAATGAATTAAGTTGGCCCATGTGAGTTGTTGATTTAGCTTTTCCAATATGCAGTCTGTGGCCTTCCTTTATTTGCATCACGAATGGGCAAGAAAGTGTGAGAAGCTAAATTAATTTTGTAGTGACAGCCTGGATGTTGTTGATAATTTGAACTGGCACTGTGTCTATCAGTGATGCTTTTGACAAGGAGGCTTGATCCAAATGGACATTACTGAAGCCAGATTTAATAGACTTACCATTGTAATTTTATGCCTCAAGGAAAGCAGAATCTTCCCAGTGTTCTTTCACCATAGCAATCATGGATTAGTATAACAAGCCCATAGGATTGGTTGAGGATTGAGAAGATTAATGGAGTATAACAAAACTGCACCTAAGGGAGAAATGTCTGAGATGGTTTCTCTGCAGATTTGTGGACGAATTAACAAACAGATGATTGTCCCCACTCCTTAATATTTTTTGTGCTCTGAGAAACTATCTGAAAGTCAAACTGAGTGTATCTGTTATTAAATTGTCAGAATTACTTATAGTCACAAAATAGTAAACCATTTTGGGGCCATAACACTTTTAGGAATAGGCATGGTTATCATTACTACAGTATGGGGTGGTTGTTACTGTTGCATGGAACATGTGTTCATTTTAAAGCTTTCATATTTTTCACCCCCTTTTCTAAGTTTACATAACGGACTCCTGCTCCTAGAAAGGATTAGGATGTAGAACTTGGCTAATGGAATTTTGAGGATACTAAGTTAACTCTTTGTAAATCTGGTTAATTGAGCATTGGTCCAGAAAACAAATTTTGGAAGGCATATAGTGTTCTGCATACTTTTCACTTAGAGCTGAGAACTTCCAGCATTCAAAGATGTGTGTTATAATTTAGGCATTATAAAATGTGTCAGTCTTTAGTCCGAGGAATACTGGTGCACTGGCTTAATGCTTGAATAATCACCATTTGAAATTATGTGCTCAGGAGAAAACTGCAGATAGCCTTCAATTGTCTATGAACACTGGCAAAAATTGGGTCCAAAATGTATACCTGTGCTTATCACATTCATGTTAGGTTAACCTTCTGTCCTGTGGTACAGTGAGTATAGTGAGTTTGTCACAAATATTTTTTTTATAAAAGGAGTACTGCCAGTCCTATTTTTGTAGTAGTGATGAAATTTGTGTTTGAAATGAAGTTCACTAGTAAATATTGTACATTCTCGTGTTCAGAAATTGTGTATGCAATTTATTTTAATAAGAAAGCTATGGCTCATAAAACCCATGCACATGGTATCATTTTTTTTTTTTTGTTTTCATTTCTCAAATTTATATTTTCAGGCATTAGTTGCCATGAATGCAGGCAAAGAGGAAAAACAGCATGCCCAGTCGAGATACAAATCTTTTATTTTCTGAACCTAAGTATGCTCAGCTACTGTATGCATTTCTACAGTTCCTATCATACAACTTGTTGTTCTGTCAAAACCTTTGGCTATTAAACACATTTCCCATGAAAGGTGGCACCCAAAAATAATTACTTCATTACATTTGTTCTTTATCATCCCCAGTTATGAGACTGGCTTTTAGTTCTCTTGTTCCGTCTCCCACATGAACCTCCTGCACACTGTTCTCTACAGCAGTCCTTCTAACCTCTAATCTTTTATGTAACACCCCTGCAACATCTCTCCAGACCCACCACAAAATGTCATCTCCTGAGTCCTCCATGTCCAGTGACCTGGTGCAGGAGCTGCTTGGAATGCTGAGATGCATTACTGGACATGGGGGTAGTGGGCATCATCCCTGCTTGCTGCAATCACCAAAAATATACTATCTCTGTAAGGTCCAACAAACTCCATGCATGCTACGCTGGATAGGATGTGGGAGGGGTTGGATGTTGTAAAGGTGCTGATGCAGCTGATTGAGTGAAGCCCTCCCCTGAGTTGGAACTCTTCCCAAATCCACTATCACAGGGATGGAAACCCAGATCTTCCATGTGCTAGATCAATGTGCTACTACTTAGCTCATGTTTTACACATATATTGGCTGAATTAAAATATATGCATTTTGTTGTTAGATATGTAAACTAGATGAAATCCCGTCTTGCTCACTTGTTGATCAGAATTACAATTAAGGAGGTCTTTTCATGTGTCTGCTAATTTCTAAATGACAAATACTTTGTAAATGAAAATGGGGCACACTTTCATTATCAACATACATTCTTCTCAACCATATCTAGGCAAGATGCCCAGATGCTTGGCATGAGTGACCCACTTCTTTTGTAGCCAGTTAGGTTTTAGCCAAAAGAGTATTTTTCCTCTTTCATATACCTTTCCCAGTGCATACTCCATAGGTATATTTTTTAAATATTTCCATTTGACATTCTTATGTTTTCAATTTTATTTGCAAAGCAATGTATGCTGGAAGTGAATCTTTGCATGTTCCATCAAAAACTATGCAAAAACTACTATTTTCAAGCACAATGTTCCAATTATTAATTCAAATAGCAAATGCTAAGCATTTATTGATGCTGAGCACTATGCAAAATATGTGTGAGAACAAATGGTAAGGTGCAGTTCTCTAAAATCCAATGCAATCTACTGTTTGCACCCAACACAGATGCAATAAGAAACAGTGGTATTCTGATATGCTCCTTACATTCTTGCCTTCAGAAAAGAATATGTTTAGATTTAGATTCATATACTAGAATAACTGGGATCTGGTTTGAAATGATTTGGGGCAGGATATGCATAAGGATCTGTCCGAGATCTGTCACCACTGTTTTCAAAATTCCAACGCATCAAGTCTGACAGACCATCTATTAGATAGTCTAACTGAATCTAACTTTCACAACACAACACATACACAATTGTGTAAAAAAATGATACAAATCCTTGTTGCAAGTTTTTACTTCATATCATGGCTTTTTGTTGCTAAAGGATGTGTGTTTTGAAAATAGTATCAGGGCTGCTCATATCTGATTTGGCAGATGAAGGCACAGAATGCATTTGAGTCTCCATCTGACCCTTCAGAAAATCTGACCCCTGGGCTCTAACCCAAATGTTAGCTTTGCTTGTTCCATTCCCAGATGACCTGATGCTCTGATCAAGAGTCTGCAATCTGAATCAACAACACTCGGACCACCAGACCCATGTCAAAGTTATGTTACTGAGTTAACATTTTAAAGAAAAGTTAATTGTTTTCATCTCTGCATAGTTCTTCCTTTTTCACTAAGAATCAGGACTGGACATATTATCAGTTTCTGGGCTATGACCAAGAAGGATGCCAGCTTCATATGTCCAAGTAAAAAGTTACTTTATGTTTGCATTCCACCTAGTTTATATTCTATACATACTGTTCTGCTGTCAACACTGTTTCTGGGAAAGGATGATGAGGACAGCAATTTCTATCAGAGATACAAGCTGAGTTTATGCAGACATTATGTTACAAAGACTACCATGGCAACTCAGGCCTCTAGCAATCTGATATCTCACTCAATTTTTGACAGCTGAGCCCTGAAAAAATGCAGAAAAATGTGCCCAGCCCTCCTATTATGGTACTTCTAATTTCATCCAGTATGATATATCTATGAAATAATTTTCTGAGAATTAAAAAAAGAGAAAAACACAGAGACACAAATAAAGCATATTATGGTGTATTCTTTGTGCATATTATAGTATGTCAATAACAGTGGTTTAATGTAACCAGTGAGATTATCAAACCGTTTCTGAAAGTTGGAGGATGCCTACAATATTTGCTTTGTATGTAGGATGTCATTCCTACTGTAAAATATAAATAACAAAACATTGTAAGTCATTTAATGTAACATATTTTTACATGTCATTACAACACAATTTATGGTCAGTAGACATATCACATAACACATATTATGTTTTGATGAGGTGGGCTTTTGGGATTCACTATGAGGTTTGACATGTCACATGTAAAACATTAGAAAATGATTAAATGGAAAGTATTTAGTTTCCATCTGGTTAATATACTTTAATGTGGTCTAACTGGCTGAGGTGACTGACAAGAGGAGGAGCAGCCACAAGGGGCCTGTAGTGTTGCTCTTCTATGCATATTAATGAAGTTTTAAAGCAATGATCAGAGCAGCCCAGTGGAAGCATAAGCTCTCCTTTCAGAAACCTATTCATGTAAAAACATTTCTGGGGTTTTGATTGAGCTCATAACATTTTAAAGGGACACTCATTATTTTTGCAAACTGAGAAATTCAATAATTTGATGTAAAATTTGTCACAGTAAAAAAGGTAGCAAGATATTTAAAATGTCCTCTTGATAAATATATTTTTTCCACAGAAAAACATATAAAGAATCTTACTTGTTTTGTTATTTACTTTGACAAATGTTTTAATGTTAGTATGTCAAAATAATGTCACAAAATATCTTTCTGCATCTAATTTTAACATGACTTTTGTCCACTAAAAATCATGTTGCAAATAATAAATTTATCTCACCAAGAAACAAATATTTTGTGATGTAATTAAACTCTTTACAGAGTGCATGCATTATGAAGTTGCAGTAATGTTGCCTAAAATAGCTTTAATAATCTAATATGGATAACCAGTTTGCTAAACAACCTCACAACCGATGTACTTTCCAGGCCCAAACTGCTCCAGTTGGCAGTGTCCCTTTAAGTGTGTTAAAGCGTTTATATATATATATATATATATATATATATATATATATATATATATAATGAGTTTATATATATATATATATATATATATATATATATATATATATATATATATATTTTGTATAATTTATTTATCATGTAAAGTGCTGGTGTGGTAATTTCACAGCTGTGAAGCCAAAAACTCAGCACTCTTTGAAGGGAAATTACCTGCTGTATTTCAGAACTTGTTACATTCTCATTATAACTGTATTCATTATGACTTCAAAAAGTATGTACTAATCTTTGCATTGAAACACCAGTATGTACATTTCAATCATATTTATTTTGGAAAGAATATATGACAAAAAGTCATAAATTACTTAATGTACTTAAGATTCATCAATAAAATATCTGATTTTTTTCCACTGTGTTGAAGATCATTGCTTAATTTTATTTTGTTCATTAATCTAATTTACTAACTGGTTTGCTATCTTTAGAGCACTTTCCTGTACTAATCCCAAAGATACTGTGAAATACTAAAGGAGCAAACTAGATGGTATTTTGTGAGTTAGAAAGCAAAATGAGATTGGTTTCTCCCTGTGGGTATGTAGTAAACAGGAAACATATCAGAAACAAGTGGGGCAGGATATTGAGATTTGAGGAAAACATAGACAATTCACCAGAGACTCTATTGCTTGGAGCCTTATTACCAAATAACCAAGTACAGAAATATTGGTTTTCTGGTAATTGAAGAAATTAATTATATCACTTGAGTTTGAGGAAGTTAAGGAACTCCTTCAAATAAGGGTGGAATGGTGGAGTATAGTGAAAAAAGGCCATCACATGCAAAAGTTGACATACAAAACATACTGTACTTCTCTTTTTGTCTCTCGCTTTCTGCCATTCCCTGCAAATGAAAACATCAGTATACCCCTGTGCCACACTAAAGCCAGCAGTTCAAATCAAAAAATAGTAAAATCTTTATGCTAACCATCATTTTAATGTTATAACTAGTAGAACAAATTAATTGGACAGGTAGAAATACTCATCAAATTACATGTTAAACAACTTTCCAGATTTTATTAATATTACTTTCAGATACTTAATCTCCTATGTTCTTGGGTAACATAACCTATTCCTCAGGGAGTTTGGTACATCTCTATAATATTGAAATACGAATATGTGTGTGTGTGTGTGTGTGTGTGTGTGTGTGTGTGTGTGTCTGTGTCTTTTCCTGCACCTGTCTACTCCCACATCCCTGTGTCCACCCAATTCCCCTCCCTTGCCCTCTCTTTTCCAGCAGTTGATCAAACCAGTTTGTGCTTAGCTTAAGCCTGGTTTCACATTCCTTATTGACTGCTGTGTTCCTTAGCTGCATGCTGATATGACTTGTACTATCTGTGCTCCATGGAACACAACTATTATGTATTTTTGTATTACTTGTATCAAGTGTATTAATGTATTTCCTGTTTATTGAACCTGTACTCAAAGTCTCTACCTCAACTATTGCATCTTGCCTGACTTTTGTTGTTGTACTTTGCCTCCCTCATCGCCCTTTCCCCATGTCACATCTGGAAATGAGTCTTGGCTCACTAAGCCTCTCCCAATCAACATCTGTGTGCGTGTATGTGTATATATATATATATATATATATATATATATTCATAATGATGCATTTTACTATAAGTTCATAATTCAACAATAACAGAAAAAGTATTAGCAGAACCTTTCACCATATTTCCATGTAAATCTTAGGAAGATTTACTTGAAAATTAGATGAACTAAAATTTATATTTATGACTAAAAGTTTGGAATCAAATTAGCAATATAGGAACATCGAAATATAGAACATGTCGGCAGAAAAGGACCAACAGGCTTACCCAGCCTGCCCAGTATGCCTAGCATGCTGCTACAACTTTGCTATTGCTTCCCATCTGCCCCCTTACCCAGCTGCTACAGACCCTTGTGTCTATCCCATGCTGTCTTGAATCCTCCAACACTTCTCTCTCCACCACATCCTCTGGGAGTTTGTTCTAGTTTTCCTTTACCCTCTCCATGAAGTAGAAATTCCTGATGTTTCCCCTGAATCTTCCCCCTACTATCTGCAAACCATGCCCCCTTGTTCTCGGCTCTACCTTTAGCTGGAATATGTCCCCTACTGGCATCCTGTTGATACCCTTGATATATTTGAAGGTCTCAGTCATGCCTCCCCTCTCCCTTCATTGCTGAAGGGAGTACATGCTGAGGTCCTTCAGCCATTCCTCATATGACAGATGACTAAGTCCCATTACCATTTTTGTCTCCCACCTCTGGACATGTTCCAGAATTTGGAAAACTAATTATATGAATTTTATGATTGAGGTTATACAGACTAAAACAAAATGGTTGAAATAAGCTTTCTCTGGTGTTTGCTAATAATGTAAATTCTGCTAATTCTTGTTTTGTTACTGATTGGAATATGAACTTATGGTGAAATACATAATTATGAATATGTTTACAGATATGAATTTTAATATTTCAGTCTTATAGAGATGTGCCAGATTCCTTGAGGAAGGGGTTATGTTACCCTGAATCATAGGAAATTAAGTGTCTGGAAGTAACTTTAATAAAATCAGGAACCTTGTTTAACTAATAATTTAGTGATTGTGCCTACTTATCTGAACTTTTTTTTATTTTGGAATGTGCCTATGATTGGGGATGGGCCTCTCCCGTTTTTACTCAGTTTTTTTCTAACCAAGGTAGGCTGAACTGGAGAGAGGTTTGTTATAACTGGTACCATGATTTTGTATAAACTGATTGATTACAAAATGTCTGGACTCAAAACATGCAGGATTTTTAGCATCACTTATGGGGAGAGCACAAATTTCATAACTCACTTATGACCCTGCCACTTGGATTATAGCCTTGCCTCAGAAAACATGGACATAAATTACATATTTGAGTAGATATACTGCTTCCTCATTGGGCAAACCAGGTATCCTGCCTTGCAGGCTGTATATGTACTCATGGATATATGATACCACATTATCAAAGCCAAACTGTTTACTCAAAAGGCAATTTTACACATGCAATTACACAATCCTTTATACCGTGTTTTTATAAGAATATATTGACACTCTATCTGGTCTGTTCTGAGGAGTATGGTGGAATGGCCATATCTCCCAATGAATGCACTCCCTTTTGTATATTATTTTGCACATCACAACCCAATTTATGACCTATTTTATAAGTGGATTAGCACCCTTCAGGGTGACTGGGTGTGTGGATATTTGAACATCTCAGGTGAATGAAGGCACTTGGCATATGATTCGTGCTTCACAACCTTGACAAGGCATCTTTACAGTGCCTCAGATCCACATGGACATCTCAGCAGGTGTTATTCCTTACATATATATATATATATATATATATATATATATATATATATATATATATATTAAAAAGGAGGCATAGACAGGTTTTAGTCTACTATGAGAAATGTAACCCTAGGTTTGGTATAGGGCATGAGATGCAGTTAATATAACTATTGGTTACCCTCAAGTAAATCTCTCCTCTCTTTCACAGTATCAATGATGGTCAACCATTCTGCTGTCAAAATATTTTCTATTGTGCCTGTCACTATTTAAACTCCAGGTCATTTCTTGCAGTCATCACTGTAAGAGATGCCTTTCTACCTCAATGATCTGTGGTAAACTGTATTTGCAAAATAGTTGAGGGTAGTGTTAAGAAATGTATAAAAGGGTTTGCTAAAAGGGGAAGGGTGTACAAGTCAGGCATCCTAGCAGAACTTTGCTATTACTGTTTAAAAAAGTTCTATATTAGGGCAGCCAATCATAATGGGTTATTCGTCCTTCTTGATATTTGCAGCATAGATATGCGCTTACTTGGCCTTTGGCAGGATCCACTATAAAAGTCACATCTTACCTTACCTGGAAAGACCTTTTCAAATAAATATTAAACAAAACAAAGCCTCCTAACTTTACATTGAAACAGAAAATCGGCATAGCCCTTTTTAATGTTTCTTTTTCTTCTCTAGTCCCTTGTAGTCATCAGGGCCTCTTTATGGTACTAGTTTGATAGAATAATACATTCTTTAAGCAAAAAATGATCTGTTAGACACAAATATTCTTGAAGGATTAGGGCTTGAAATTGGGACATGGCAATATGTGAATGTGCTAAGCTATTTCTTGTTAATGTCAGTGACTGCTACTTTATCACCCTTCACAGAGGAATGATTAGTTATACACACAGTCCATTCATTGATGGAACAATAAATTAATGTAATCTGTTGACTTTCTTCTTAAGTAGTCTATAGAATTACCCAAATACATACAGTAATTCCATGCCATGATTATATTTTCTTTTTATGGTGCTTGTTATGCCTATATTAAACTCCATATACAAAAATTAAAAAAAAAAAAACATGAGTTTATAGTATCCTTTGCTTCTATAAAGTTCCTTTTTAACATGGATAAAAAACCTTCCCTTTTAACCAGGTAAAACAGTGTCTCCCAAGATTCTCTAAGGAAAACACTTCTACAGTGAATGTTCTCAACACAGTTTGCTTCTAAACCATGAGGTAAAATAGCTGGTGGGTAAATCTGAAAACACAAATTTGTCAGGAAGTCTCCATGTTAATCTACATAAAAAGTTTATCAATTCATGCCAAACACATATTTTTTCTCACAAAATTGACTTCTCAACCTTGACATAAAATTGCTGGTGGGTACATTTGAAAGTACAGTTTTGTTAGCATACCAAATGTTAATCTACATTAAAAGTTTACCAATCCAGGCAACATAAGTCTTTTAACTTGCCTGTGACAATGTTTATGGTAATGCTGTCAAATAAAGTATATAAGACATTGTCCCTGTCCTCATTCACTTACAGATACCTGTATCTCTATCTACATCAAAATTACATTACTGATACTCTTTGTTTATCATCTGAAACATCAGATTACTCAGTGCTGAAATTACACTAGCAGCATATATACTTATTCAGTAGATCTGGTTTTGAAATATAAACACACATAAACCATTGGAGAAACCTGCAATATTATTAGCTGAATGCTGTCAAATGGGGTCTCAATGGAACACTGAACCAGAGAGCAACATCCACAGTGCTGATGACACCACATTGCAATAATGCTGGTCACACTGTATTATTAGGGGAAACAATCCAGCTGTTTTGTTTGAATGCGTGAAAAATATTACAAAAATTGGGTATAGTCACTCATAAGTGAAACATGAACACCTACATCTGTATTAATGGATCCTGACTGCACCAAACCAAGAAACCTTCAAAAATAAAGAAACTACACAAAGTCTGAAATGGCAGTATGAGTGCATCAGTCAGTGATGTGCTGTGAAGTGGATCTTTGGGACACCAGATTTTTGGGTTGTTTTCAGAAGGAAAAGTGCAAATAGAAATGTTTTTCTACCCTGTTTGTCTCTCAAAACATTAAGGTTACAGCTAATCTAACCCCTTCAACAACCGGAAAAAGGGAGCACAAATGCAGCAACTGTTTGAAGTTATTTGAAGCCTGTTTTGTGGTAAGAAAAATCATTATTTGCCTTTTGAATTGTACTTTTTGTGAGTGACTGCTGTTTTTCCTGCTGCTGAACAGAAAGTTATATTTGTGCATGTTTCATTTTTACAAGAGCATGGTTACTGCAAGGTGAACAAAGGGTTGGTTAAGGTGCACCTAAACTCTTCTATCATAATAATACTATGTTTCTATGTATCACTGTGGCATTGCACAGTCCTGAAGCCAGCAGTGGAAGTAAAAAAAGAAGTTCTTCATACAAGCAGCTGGCTTAAAAAGTTATAACTATTAAACTGATGTATTTATAAAATGCACAATGGCAAGAGCACATGCAGTCAATCATTATTTTTGAAGGAGATCTGGCATTCAGAACCAACTTGTGGCTGCTCCACTTATATTTTATTGTCTTACTCCTCTGAATTTAAAATAAAATACATACGTTGAGTCATGCCATTGTATACCTAGAGTAGGAGAGACATGTATTACATACAATAAACAATTGACAATTACAGTATTCTTATGAAATAAATCATTGAAGGAATCTCATTTGGTAATTACAGTACAGCTACTCACCATTTGATCTCATGGATAATTTTCCCATGAGCTCCATTCATGGTATATTTCCTTATACACCACAGTTGCTGGCCATTTACTCTATATACAGTATAACTGGTGACCGCCTATATTGCCTGGATACACATTTCCTGATGAAGCACCATGATAACCCGCTGAATTCCATAATAACTCAATAGTGGATTATTACAGTGTTTCATTCCTCATGCTCTCATTTCACTGTGTTTGTGTAAGTACAGCAGCTGCTAAGAGACACTCACTAACACAACTATAACTATTTTTTTTATTGAAACCTTGCACTAGTTATTGGAAAAAAATAATGACTTTGCAGATATATGTTAAGAGGATTTTCACACAACTTCAGTGTGTGATAATTTCTTAAACCCCTCAAGCTTTGTTAATAACATACACATGCACAGGCATTATTCTCTAAATACTGTACATACACAGGAGGCAGTGCTGTCTAGTGGTTAAAACACTGGCTTGGGAACTGGAAGATAACATATTTAAGCCTTGGAAGACTCAAATAATCCCTGTGTGCCCTGGTACAAGTCACTTTACCTTCACTGTTCCAGTCCACACAGCTGGGGGAAACCGCTAGCAGCAGATCCCCACTGAAAAGGAAGTGCTGCATCTTAGCTGGGCTATCCTGGGTAAACAAAGTATAAAATAAAATAAAACAGTAGATAGATAGATAGATAGATAGATAGATAGATAGATAATGACCTACATTATCTATACATAGACAGTATCTTTAGATAGAAATATATATATACAGAATACACAATGACTTGAGTAAAAGAACACCATTTATTTCCATGAATTAGTGGAGGGACCATATCCCATAAGTGTCAAAACCATAAATGAGTTATGCAAATCCCACTCCCTCAAAACAGAGATAAGATGCAAATTTCAAGTCATGCCATTGCATATTCCACTTAGACTGCTCCACACAAAGTTGATAGCCACACTGCAGGACAGTAAACACAAGTGATCTGCAGACTGAATGAATTCTTCTTCATGGAAGACCCCTAAGATGGTTATGTTTTTTTGGGGTGTTTAAAAAGTGCAGGAGAGTACAGAGTAAAACAAGGTACTTCAGGCCTCCAAACCTACCAGACTATTTAAATACCCTCAAAACATAGTTGAAACAAAGTGCTAAATTAGTTTAGACATTTTGGTTCATGATGCATTTAGAGTGAAAACAATTATTACTTTGTCACTCTTAGGTACACCATTACTTTATCACTCTTAGGTACAACATCCCCTAAAGCTCCTTATGCAGACCTATCACAATGATATACTTGACAAATAAAATAGTAGCTTTCATAGTTCTTGATGACCCATAATTGATTATTTAATGAGCATTGGAGGGAGAGCAATGGACTCTAGTCCATTCTCAGAGGAGAGAGTCCTGAAGGGACTTGCTAATCTGAAAGTAGTCAAAGCAATGGGATCATACAGGGTGTATCCAAAGGCATTGAGGGAGCTCAGAGAGATACCTCTGACAATCCTTTTTAACAGTTCATTGGAACAGGAATGGTTCCAAAGGACTGGAGGAGGGTGGATGTAGTCCCCCTACACAAAAGTTGTATCAGGGAAGAGGCTGGCAATTATAGACCAGTCAGACTGACTTCTGTGGTGGGAAAGGATTGTGGAATATCTTGAATCCAATGGGTTACAGGATCCAAGGAGGCATAGATTCACAGGAAATCATGTAAAATGAATCTGACAGATCCCTTTGATGGGTGACCAAAGAATCAAATGAGGGTGGAGCAGTGGATATAGCCTACCTAGAGTTCAGGAAAGCTTTCAACACTGTTCCACATAGGATACTCCTAAGCAAACTGGATAGCTTAGGGTTGTGTCCAAAGTTGGTTAACTGTGTAAGAAATTGGTTAGGTGATGGGTGGCATAGAATGGTGGTAAAGGAGTTCACTAAGAGTAAAGGAGGGAAGCCAACTGGGTTTCTGAGGGATCAGTGTTGTGACAGATTACCTTTAAAGTCTTTATAAGTGACATTGCAGAGGAGCTGGAAGGGAAGGTCTGCCTCTTTGCAAATGACACCAAAATCTGCAATAGAGTGAACACTCTGGTGGTATTGGAAAGGATCACATAAACTCAGGGGTGGAGTACAAAATGGATAGGCTGGTACTGACAACTACCTAACAAGAAAGAGACCTAGGCTTAATAATATTGGATGACCTAAATATGGCTGGCACTGTGAAAAGACAGTTGGGCAAGCTAGTGGAATGCTGGCATGCATAGGGAGAGTTATACAGAGACAACACCACCTCCCTCTTTCTGTTGGTGATAAATCCTGCACAATCTGGCTTCAGGTCTAAACATAGTACCATCTCAGCTCTGGTTAAAGTCTCTAATGACTGGATCACTGCTATGGATTCCAAGAAGGTTACTGGTGCAGTCTTTCTAGACCTCAGTAAAGCTTTTGATACTGTCGACCATCACTTCCTAATTACCTGCCTTACCAAAATAGGTGCCACTCCACATACCACTCCGTGGTTCAACAGTTATCTCTCTGGAAGGATACAAAAAGTCAAAGCTGATGGCCTACTATCAGCCTCCTCTCAATTGCCAGGGGAGTCCCCCAAGGCTCCATCCTAGGCCCGATCTTTTTCTCCTTATATATCAATGATCTTAACTCCTACATAAAAAAATCAAGCATACATTTCTTTGCGGATGACACTGTATTATACACCTCAGGTACAACCTTATTTGAAGTCGGGGAAGTGTTGCCAGCCAGCTTTCATCAGTTAGAAAACAATCTCATCAAAGCCAAACTTCTCCTAAATGCCAAAAAGAACAAGGCCGTGATTTTTACACGGTATCTCTCACCTGGGGCCTTACCTGTCCTATCGCAAGACTTTATAGTAACCTCCCTGGGTGAACCCTTGGAAATCATGCCTAAATTCAAATACTTAGGCATGTGGATAGACAACAAGCTATCTTTCAATGACCATATTGAGGACCTATCCAAGAGGCTCAAAGCATGTCTGGGATTCTTTTTTTAGAAATAGGTCCCTCTTCTCTCTTGTGACCCGCATATGGCTTGTTCAAGCAGCCTTCCTTCCCCTACTAGATTCTGGGGATTTTATATACATCTCCTCCGCAACCACTGGTAAGACCCCAGCTAGACTACTGTGTCCAATTCTGGAGACCACATTACTGGAAAGATATAAAATAGAGTAGAGGTGATCCACAGGAGAGCAACTAAAATGGTGCAAGGTCTGCATCAGAAGCCCTACAAGGAGACTTAAGGAACTCTCTCTCTCTCTCTCTATATATATATATATATATATACATACACACACACACACACTCACTGGAAGAGAGAAGAGAGGAGAGAGGGAGAGAGGGAGAGAGGAGGATATGATGGAGACCCTTAAATATCTAAAGGGGATAAGTAATGTACAGGAGGGAAGTATTTTTCAGAAAACGAAAGTGCTCAAAAACAAGGAGACATGATAGGAAGGTATGGTGGGGGGTTCATGAGAGATGTGAGAAAGTATTTCTTCACAGAACGAGTAGTGGATTCCTGTAACAGCCTTCCAGCAGAGGTGGTGGGGGCCAAAACAGTGGTGGGGTTCAAGAATGCATGGGATAGGCACAAGGGGAATCTTAGAGGAAGGTAACAAGGGATGGCATAATGGACCAGAGAGCAAGTAGGATCTGTGATGATATTGTAGGCAGGGTAAAATAGGCAGACTAAGTGAGTCAGGTGGTCCTTATCTGCAGGCAAATTCTGTTTCTATGTTTTGATGACACTGGAGAGGATCTGTGCTGCTTTCCAAGAAAAGCTTTGAGCTCAAACAGAAAAAGGTAAATCTTATAAAACAGGTCGGTATGAGCATGGGATATGATTGGTCAGTTCTCATCACATGCATTTTTGGTACTTTCCACAACTGGACCACATGGGCCATATTTACAAATAACAGGTTCTTTTTTTTTAATTTTGCACTTTAAATCTAGATTAATAAGCAAATAAATGTGTTGTTAAGGTGTCTATGAGGATTATATGGACTTGTTGGGTTATTAAAGCTATCTTCATATTGTGTCTAACAAAAAATCTAAAAAAAGTATTCAATTAATATGACTAGACTAATAATGGACACCATTAGCAACTTCTGATTTCATAGAATTTTCAGGAAATTCCATAAATGTTATGAAATTTCTGGGAATTTGATGTCATTGTTTGAAATTCTTTATCTGGTCATAACTCAAGCTGTTCTGGCAGATAGATACCCTGACATCAGTGTGCTTACATTTTTAAGGTGTCCTATAAAGATGCCAAGTTTCATGACATTTGTATGAGTAGTTTTGAACTGATAGGGGCTCAAATTCTGGCAATTATTCTTTTACAAACTTTTTTGAATATATTTCTCTGCTCACAACTCAGCCATGTTTGGAGTTATATACCTGAAAATGTTCAAGTTCAAGTTCAAGTTTATTGCAGGAAAACTCCATTGAGCAAGCTCATTCACAAGGAGGTCCTGAGACATTTACACATACATATCATTATTACTCATTCACAAGGAGGTCCTGAGACATTTACACACACATATCATTGTTACATAGATAGGAGCACTTGTATATAGGTAAGCACAGTGAGTACATGTAGTCCAAGAGTTATACAACTTGTTAATCTACCTAGTAGCTACAACATAGCAGCGCATGGTCCAGTTGAGTCATATATTATGTCAAGTGGAGAGAAGAACAGAAAGAAAAACATATACCAAGTAGACAATTACATTCCGGTTAAGGGAGTAGAAGGGGGATCAGCACACAAAAGGTTGGCTTGGAGTTAGAAGGAGGCCTAGTAGAAGCTGCAGGTGTCTTTTGTTTAGAGACTGCTAGTGTTTTGTAGGAACTGGTTGAGACAGTGCTGGTTAGCTTCAGTATGGATTGTAGTTGATTCCAAATGTTGGGGAGGGCATATGAGACAGCCCATTGGCCAAGTGTAGTATGAGTCCTAGGAACATCTAATAGGATGTAGTCAGATTTCCTTAGGGAGTAAGCACTATGAGAGATGCGTAGTAGAGATGTTAAATAGTCCGGCAGTTTGTGCAGAAGTATCTTGAAGGTCCAGATACCAGCATGGAGCATGCGTCTGGTGGCAAGTGAGTTCCAGCCAACCGCTGCATATAGATCGCAATGGTGGGTCCTGAAAGTGAAGCTAGTAATGATTGATAGAGCATAGTGGAACAGAACGTCCAGCTTGGTAAAGCTAGAGGCTGCGGAGGAGATGTATATAGAACCCCCAGAATCTAGTAGGGGAAGGAAGGCTGCTTGGACAAGCCATATGCGGGTCACAAGAGAGAAGAGGGACCTATTTCTAAAAAAAGAATCACAGTCATGCTTTGAGCCTCTTGGATAGGTCCTCAATATGGTCGTTGAAAGATAGCTTGCTGTCTATCCACATGCCTGGGTATTTGAATTTAGGCATGATTTCCAAGGGTTCACCTGGGGAGGTTACTATAAAGTCCTGCAATAGGACAGGTAAGGCACCAGGTGAGAGATACCATGTAAAAATCATTGCCTTGTTTTTTTTTTTGGCATTTAGAAGTTTGGCTTTGATGATATTGTTTTCTAACTGAAGAAAGCTGGCTGGCAACACTTCCCTGACTTCAGAAAAGGTTGTACCTGAGGTGTATAATACCGTGTCATCCGCAAAGAAATGTATGCTTGATTTTTTTATGTAGTAGTTAAGATCATTGATATACAGGGAGAAAAGGATCGGGCCTAGGATGGAGCCTTGTGGGACTCCCCTGGCAATTGAGAGGGGGGCTGATAGTAGGCCATCAGCTTTGACTTTTTGTATCCTTCCAGAGAGATAACTGTTGAACCACTGAGCGGTTGTGGAGTGGCACCTATTTTGGTAAGGCAGGTAATTAGGAAGGGATGGTCGACAGTATCAAAAGCTTTACTGAGGTCTAGAAAGACTGCACCAGTAACCTTCTTGGAATCAATAGCAGTGATCCAGTCATTAAAGACTTTAGCCAGAGCTGAGATGGTACTATGTTTAGACCTGAAGCCAGATTGTGCAGGATTTAAGAGTGAGTGCACTTCAAGATGAGTTTTTAGTTGGTTGTAGACCAGTTTTTCCAGGGTGATTGAGAGAACAGGCAGAATGGATATAGGCCTGCAATTGTTTAGATCACAAGGGTCTCCTGATTTGAAGAGAGGAAGAATATGGGCAGATTTCCAGTAGGATGAAACTGTGGCAGAGGTAATGGAGAGGTTGAAAATATGGAGGATGGGAGCTGTGAGCTGGGCAAAGCCTAATCACAGGAAGACTGGTTCAAGGGCATCGTCCCCTGCACTTTTCCTGACATCGAGCTGAGGAGCAAGTCTTCAACTTCTTTATAACTAAACAAGTGCAGCTGGAAAGGCTGGGGTGGGGAGGTGGATATGGAGGGTGGGCTAAAATTGCCGTTTGCGTGGCTAGTGTACGGAGAGGAGTCAAATGCTAATCCAGCTGTGGCAAAGTGTTGGTTAAGTTCTTCAAGGATTTGTGGTTGGTTTTCCACCACCCTGTCCTTGGTAAGGATCTTGATTGGTATTGAGGGAGCTGCAGGACACCCTTCAATGGATCTCAGTGTCCTCCAGATTTTTTTGGGGTTCCCTTTGGCCTCTTCCAGTGTGGAGATGTAATAGTTTGCTTTCATGGCATGTATGTTTTCAACACAGGCATTCGTGGCAGTTCTAAAGGCCTGCCAGTCTGCTGGGTTCTTGGTTCACCTGGCTTGGGCCCAAAGCTGGTCTCTAATGGTAAGTGCTGCCTTCAGCTCTGTGGTAAACCAGGGATGTGAGGATTTACGTACCCTCACTTTAGTAAGGGGATGTGCTTGTTTATCAGGATGGAAAGGTTGTCATTAAGGACTGTGAAAGCTTCATCAGTAGATCTGGCCAGATATAGATCTTGCCATTTGATCTTACCCAGATCAGCTCAGATGTTTGCTGTATTTAATTTGCAAAAGGATCATTTAGTTCTGAGTTTAGGTGGCTGGTGAGTTTTGGTTTGTGATCTTATGCATACAATGACAATATAGTCAATCATGTCATTATGGAAAACTGCAGAGTGAGAGATTTTATGGGGATGCGTAGTTAAAATGACATCTAGGAGTGAGCTGTTGGCAGTGTGAGAATTGTTATTCCTTGTGGGCTCAGTGACTATCTGTGTAAGACCCAACTCATCACAGGTCAATCTTAGGCCGTTAGATTTTGCAGTGAGCCAATCCATGTTGAGGTTCCCTAGGATTATTGTTTCCATGTTGGCAGCCATGGTTAGTGATTTCAGTATGTTGAGGATTTCCGTGCCTCTGGATGGTGGTCTATAGCCATCTATAATAGTGATGCACTCTGAAGAAGGAAGATGAAGTTCAGTGACACAATCTCATATTCTTTTGGCTTAGATTTACAAAAAATGTCACTAACATCAATTTGGTTTTGGTGTAGATGACGACCCACCCCCAGATTCCCTGTTGGCCCCAAAGAGTTTAAAGTCCGGAAGAGTAATTTGAGGGTCAGAGGTAGACTTTTTCAGCCATGATTCGGTAATGATGATCATATCTGGGTTGGTGTGCACAGTCCAAACTGGAAGTTGATCAAGTTTTTTGATCAGGCTTAGAATGTTAATCAGCATTATTTTCAGCCCAGGAACAGCTGCAAAATCTGATGGGGAGGTGATTTTAGTTGGAGGTCCTGGATTTAGTTGTACATTGCCAGAACAAAGAAGGAGGATTAGAATTATTTTCTCAAGGGAAAATATCAAGTAGGAAATGACTTTTTTTACTTTGGGTCTTTCTTTGGTATGTTGTCAGGGATGTCCATCTGGACAAGGCATAGGTAATGCTGACTTGACTGTTAAGGGCTAACATGGAGAGTGCTCGGATAGACATAGGGGATGGAAGAAGGGCTAAGGAGGAGGTGCTAAAAATAATTTGTATATCTGACAGGTAAGCAGCGGAGGTGCAGTGTGAGTAGACAGTCGAGGTTACAGTAATGGGCTGCATGACTTTGTAGGCTCCTGACTCTTCATAGAGCAGTGTGGTAGGCATTATACATTTTGCTAGAATTAGTAGTAAGCTGGTAAAGCAAGCCATTTTGCACAAGAATGTGTTCCGGGGAAATGTGCATGTATAACCTTCATGGGTGGGTCTTAGAGTGAGCTAAATTTGAAGACATTTGGTTGAGTAAATTTTAAAATACAAGCTTCATAATTTCACAATTTAATTATTTGTGACATGTTCCCAAAGAAATGTGGTAGCCGTGCTAGTCCAGTTGATGATGTAGAAGAAAAAAAAGAAAAGAAAAAATATTTCGAATAATTTGGATGTTTGTAGCTTCTCTGCTGTTGTAGGTATAGACCCAGCATTTAATATGCATACCCAATTTCAATTGGTCCAGGAATCTAGCAAAACTGGAGAAATGTGGTTTAGGAGTTTAAAATGTATTGTAGGAAATACAAAAAATTACTCATTTGCAAAAATTGCTTAAACATTAATGGAAGCATAATAGGTAATGCCACTAGAATTCCATTTGTGGAATTTAACTTATGCAAATCATTTTTCACCAATTAATCTATTTAGCAGTTCAGAGCTTTGTGCAGTGTAGTAGTTGCTTTCTGGAGAATATTTTGACTCTGCACTCTGTTTTTTTTCTTTAAGCTTGACCAGAAGGATTCAGTGGAGCTGCCTGTTGCACAGATTTCCTCCTTCCTTTTTCATAGACAACCTCCCTTAAAAAGAAAGCACCTACTCTTTCTCCAATAAGAACTATCCCTTTGGAATAGCTAGAATGTATCCTTCTTAGTGCCTAGTTATTTTGTTACCTAACCATGTCTCTGGGAGTGCCTCTGTGTCAGGGACTTCCAGGGGCATTGGCCTGTCAGACCAGTTAGTTTTGTTTAGTGTAATTCTCAAATGACCTGCTTTCAGGTGAAAAGTGTCCCTGTGTGCTTCCTTGCACCAACTGGTGTCTACTCATCTTTTGATACTCAGCTCTGCTGCACTTCCCTTAATGACCATATGCACCTAATACCTGGTACTGGTGACCCTGAAGTACCTACCTTCCCTTTCCATTAGTTTTAACCCAATTGACTTCCTTTACCATTGACATAACCATACCTCCATCCCTTGTTTTTTTTTGCAATTATATTTTTTTGCACCACTTCTCCCAGGGCTTAACTCCTTCCACCCCAAACCCCAATCATCCCCCCAGACTTACCTGCCAGTGAACTGATCCCAGGCTTACTCCCACCAGGTGGGGTCATCGGTTGGCCACGGACCCATGGACCTGAAGTCGGGACTCTGTCAGGAATCTCCCACCAGACGGACCACCTGGCTTGCCCCCCAGGGTGGTGCCATGGGACCAGAACACTCTGGAAGACACACTTCTATCCATCACTGGCAGGGTCAGGGAATGGATGATCATGGCATGCAGAGCATCATAGAAGGAGGCAGCAGCATGGAAGTGTAGATCCCTTGGGAGGGGACATGCAATGATTTCCAGCATCCAACTTGCCCCCCTTAGGTGATGGCACCATCTGCAGCAGTATCCCCAGCCTCCTCCAGAGGTCCCTAAAGCACCGGACACTCTGCCTCCCTCTGCACAGACAAGGACAGCAGTCCCCAGGATGTTCCATCCTTGTCCTCCCAGCTGGCCCTCTGACTCCCGAGTCTGTTTCTGAACTAGGATGTCTGCACCACACATGGACACCTTGCTGCTGCACTGGTGGGATACCCTCTCCCTTGCTGCAGAACTGCAGTCCATCTTGAATATAGATTGTATTGAGATGGCTTGTACTACATGCAGTCAAAAATCACCTCACCTGCACTAGTATCATGGCTCTGAAATACTCTCCAACACTCCTGGTACAGTGCACTCAGCATCAAGTTTCATCATGACTAATGACGTCCAGATACATCTGTCACAAGGGCTCAGTCGCAATTAGTTTTAATGCTTTGTGACACATTGGTGCCACCATTTTCAAGTGCTAAAATTGTTATTTGTGGGATTTTTAAAGAACCAACTCATGGCATCATACAGAATCAATGCTGCACATCAACGTGCCTCCATAACCCATTTAGTCTATAAGCTCTAGCTGTTAACTATAGGAAGACAGGCAAGCACAAAGTAATGACCAGTTATTCTTGATAGTTCTTTGCCAAAATACTGATTGACATGAGGGTACATGGTCCTGGGAACCTCTGTATAACACTTACACTGCGGAGCCCCCTATGAACTCTACTTGATTACAACTCTGCCCAGACTTTTCCTTCATCCTCCACGCCAGTTTGGTTGCATGGCAGGGCAAAATGTATGGATATGGCATTGACAAAATTCCACAATTTTTTATAAAATCTAATAAAATGTAACTTTACCTACTGATGTCATGTTACAATTTATGGCTACTTGTAACTTGCCCATCATTTAAGCAAGAGGCTAGAACACTGACATATAAAGATTCTTTGTCTATGACCCTACTAAACTGATGGCATTGTGTTCTCTAGTTTTAAAATTAAAGGGACTGAAAATTATTCAGTTTACATACTTATGAAATTTCATTTGAACATTTCTGAATGTTTGCCTGTTTATAACTCAGCACACCAGTTGAGGTGAGAAATCTGAAACGTTCACTTATTCTTGAAGTAAGAGACATTAAGTGTGCCATCACAGGTGCAAATGTTAGTGCTAGTTTTAATATTCAGTGTAAATAATTGAAATGTAAATGTTGGCAACATTTTGCAACATATTTGTGGAATTCTTGTTAAATTCCAACAAGCAGAATTATAATGTTGCTTTAGAACAACTGCCAGTAGTTATAGGGAACATAAATGATATTTTGACATTTTTTAAATGAAGTTGTAAATGTGGGCATGTGTGAAGCCTGTTTAAGCACTGCAGTGTATTGCTTTGTGTGTTTGTTTTGAAAAAAGTCCTATATTTTTCCTTATTTAATGCCCCATAGTAATGCAGCACTTTTTTTCCTGCCCAATATTCATTTTTTTTTTATTATTTAACAGTTTTGGAACTCAGTGGTATTAGTTGGGCTGAAGACTACAGTGAAGCAGTACCCAAATGACACTGGCTTAACCGATGTCATTGTGTCCCACTTCATTGTAATATTCAGCTCAACTGATATCACTGACTTCTGGAACTGCTAAGAAATAACAAGAATGAATACTGTACTGGGTGGGGAAAAGGCTGCATTAATATGTGGCAGTAAATAAAGAAAAAAAATGACTTTTTCAAAACAAACACACAAAGAAATACACTGGGGGTGATTAAACAGACTTGTCACATGCCCAAATGTTCAATTACAGTATATATAAAAAATGTAAAAACATTGTTTATGTTCCCTTTTAAGTTAACCTAGCCCTAGAATGGGTATTTTGTTGTAAGTTATAGTTTATACTTAAAGCGATAAATTAGAAGTATTTTTTTTGATACAGTGTTATACAAATTGGGCACAGAATGGCCTGACTAGTAAAAAGCATTTTATTCCTCATGTGAGGGGTAGAGTTCTTACAATTCACCCATAGGACCCAATTTTCAAAGCCCTGAGAATGCCACAAGACCATGGTGCACCAATCATTTGGCACATGGGGTTTGCAGCTTTCTCCCAAATGGCAATCAGGATTTTCTATACCATGCACTGATTGCTGCAAGTGGTCTAGCTTGCATCAATCTTGGGTTCTAATGGGCTTGTGCCTAATATTTTGTTCAAGCTACCTTAAAGTGGGAAAACTTTCTTAACTGTACCGGATGTACTAAAATTGGGTACATTTGCGACAAAGGTGTTTGGTGCAGCTGTGCCAAAAACTGGGTTTGATGCAGGGCTTGATGTAAGCCCTGTGAAAATCCAGACCATGGTTTTACTTCATAATTGTATTGGTCCTGCATATAGATGGGCAAAGTCTAAAACATTCACTTTTAGATCTTCTTCATTTGGCTCTATTTTCCAAAGTGTGAAGTGGCACTTCAGAATGTTCTTCACCCATTAAAATGATAACTTCATAGGGCAAAGACTTGCTTGGTCTCGTGAAATCACCACTTCTCCCAGTATAGTGGCTACTTTACAAAATATCTTCTATCCCCCACTTTGGTAGAACCCATTGTTAACCTCATCCTTCCCACCCCTGACCCAGAAAACAATAAAGAATTCCCTACAGACCTCCCAACTCACTACACCTTCCATACCCCTCCCCCTTGAGCTAGAATATCCATACAAATTAGTAGTAGTCCATCCCAACAATAGTAGTGCCTATCTGACCCTCCTAAACCCATCTCTTCCCATGATAAAAGTACTCAAGAACTCCCATCCGACTGACTTGAGTGACATCCCACTCTCCCTCTCACAGGCAACTCAAAATCTTCTGAGAGAGACTGTAACTGGCACCGCCCACCATTCACCACCTCAGCTGTCTACTGTCTGAATGAATGAAAGTGTGATCCTGAACTGACCTGATGATTTGGGATCACACTTTCATTCATTTATATGGTGACTGACTGAGGTGGTGAGCTTTTGGCTATACCTGATGCCATCACTGAATAAAGAGTTTGGAATGCCCTGGGTTATGGGTTATAGTGCCAACCAGTGGGATAAGGGTCATGTCTATTTTTAATGTGGGAACAGTTGTGGGGAGGAGGATGGGATGGGTACTATATGGGTAGTGGGATTGGCTACTACTACTAATTTATTCAGTAATTTTGAGTTGTGAGAGGAGGATGGGGATGAGCTGTCAGTGGGCAGGAGAACTGGTATATTTCTATAATGTTTTGGGGGCATAGGTACAGAGGATGAGTTGGGAATGATAGGTGCTATAAGCCTGGTGCCATGGCTTGGAGAGACAGGAAGCGCATCCTTAGGATCACGAGAACAGTTGCACGGGATTCTGAGCTGGACATCATTGTCCACCTAGGGACAAATGACTTGGCTCATCATGAGATTAGAGCAGTGCAAAATGACTTTGTAGAGTTGGGGAGGGGCTTAAGACAAGTAGCACACACAGTATCCTTCTTAGAGGTGCTGCCTGTCAGTGGCATGAGTGAGGCGAGGGTACTTTGCACCATGCAGTTTAACAAATGGTTAAAAATGGTGTTGAGCACAGGGTTTGGCTTCATTGGGGACTGGGGTTCCACCTGGAGGACACCAGCCTTTACTGGCAGGATGGTCTGCATCTGTCCAGGAAGGGAACAAGTCTTTTGGGCAATCGGTTTAAATGCTTCATTGGCAAGCCTTTAAACTAGTCAGGGGAGGCACTGATAAGCAGGAAAATCCCAGCCTCCCCTAGAAAACAGGGTACTAAATGAGAAAAGACCAAGGTAGAAAGGTCAGTGGGGTTGCTGCTACAGAAAGTAAAGCCATCAAAAATGGAGAGCAATGAGTACCAATGCCCGTAGTCTGGGTAACAAGCTTCCTGAATTAGTGGCTTTGATGGAGGAGGAAGATCTGGATATTGTGGCAGTCACAGAAACATGGCACACAGAACCATGACTGGGACGTAAACATACCAGGATACACTATCTACAGGAGGGACAGGGAGGGTAAAAGAGGAGGAGGAGTAGCTCTCTACATAAGAGAAGAAAAATCAAAGCAACAGAACAAAAGGGTAAACAGGGAGGAGAAGAAGCACTGTGGGTCAATTTGGAGGCAGGCAATGGCACCACAATCCGCACAGGGGTTGTATACAGACCCCCCTCTCAGGGGGAGGAAATGGACAAGGAAATGATAGAAAGTATACTTAGAATGGCAGATAAGGGGGAGATATTGCTGATGGGTGATCTGAATATGCCAGATGTTAACTGGAGTGCAGTTGCAGCAGCCACTTCTAAGAGTCAGGTTATTCTGGATGCCCTACAGGGGGCATGCCTTAGACAACTAGTATTGGAGCCCACTCGAGAGGGAGCAATCTTAGACCTGGTTCTCTCAAACGGAGATGAAGAGAGGAAACACAGATGTAGAAGTGGGTAGCCATCTGGGAACTAGTGACCATCGAACAGTATGGTTCACAAAAAACACAGCAATAGAGTCAAGCCATACAAAGACAAAGGTACTGGATTTTAGGAGGGCTGACTTTGCCAAAATGGGTGAGTGCCTAAGGAATGCACTAGCAAATGGGCAGGAAGGAGGGGTGGAAGAACAATGGGGAATAATAAAAACTGCCATCACAGAGGTAACAAGCCTTTGTGTAAAGCAAATAAACAAAATGAAACGAGGTAAGAAACCACTATGGTTCTCAAAGGAAGTGGCAGTGAAGGTTCAAGAGAAAAAGAAAGCGTTCAGGAAGTACAAGGAATCACAGAAGGAACAGGACAGAGAACTGTATCAGTTAAAGCAAAAGGAAGCTGGAAAGGCAGTCAGAGCAGCAAAGGCCCAAACCGAGGAAAAGATAGCCAACTCAGTTAAGGGGGATAAAACCTTTTATAGGTACATCAGGGAGCAAAGGAAGACCAAGGGAGGGATAGTGAGGCTTAATAAAGGGGAGGGAGGGTGGGCAGAGGGTGACTGTGAAAAGGCAGAGATACTAAACAAATATTTTTGCTCAGTATTTACAAAGGAAGAGGGGGAGGTACCTAAAACAAACAGTAGAAACACTCTGGATACAGAAGTTGATACCAGCCCATTTACAGAAGAAAGAGTTCTGAAAGAGCTCTTAAAACTGAAGGTGGACAAAGCAATGGGGCCTGATGGGATTCATCCCAAAATTCTAAAAGAACTAAGGATAGAACTAGTGACACCACTGACTACCCTCTTTAACAAATCATGGGAGGATGGGGTGGTACCTGAGGACTGGAGGAGGGCAGATGTGATTCCCCTTCACAAAAGTGGGAGCAAAGCAGAAGGAGGAAACTACAAACCTGTTAGTTTAACCTCAGTGGTAGGGAAAATGATGGAATCACTTCTGAAGGAAAGAATTGTTGCATATCTAGAGGCCAGAGGGGCACAGGACCCAAGGCAGCATGGATTCACAGCGGGAAGGTCATGCCAGACAAATCTGATGGATTTCTTTGACTGGGTGACCAAAGTAGTAGATCAGGGAGGGGCTGTGGACATGGCCTACCTAGACTTTAGCAAGGCATTTGACACAGTCCCACACAAAAGATTAATATACAAGTTAGCCAGCCTGGGAGTGGCTCCCAAGATGACAGCCTGAGTAAAGAATTGGCTGGAGAATAGGACACAGAGAGTAATAGTAAATGGAGTCCACTCTGAAAAAAGGGGGGTTAGCAGTGGGGTACCACAGGGTTCAGTATTAGGACCGGTCCTCTTCAATGTCTTCATAAGCGACATTGCCGAGGGACTGGAAGGAAAGTATGTCTCTTTGCAGATGACACAAAGATCTGCAACAGAGTTGATGCACAAGGTGGGGTGGAAAGGATGAGAAGGGACTTGGCAAGGTTAGAGGAATACTCAAATGTATGGCAGCTTAGATTCAATGCTAAGAAGTGCAAGGTAATGCACCTGGGAAACAAAAACCCAGGGGAAGAGTACACAATGGGGGGTGAGATACTAACAACAACAAAATGGAAAGGGACCTGGGGTAGTCATATCAGATGACCTAAATGTGGCAAGCAATGTGAGAGGGCAGCAAGGAGGGCTGGGGGGATACTGGGATGCATAGGGAGAGGCATCACCAGCAGAAAACAAGAAGTTATTATCCCTCTGTACAGACAGCTGGTGAGACCACATCTGGAGTACTGCGTGCAGTTCTGGAGACCCAATCTCTGCAAAGACATAGACAGGATGGAAGCTGTCCAGAGGAGGGCAACTAAAATGGTGCAGGGTCTGCACCAGAAGACATATGAAGTGAGACTTAAGGAGTTTAATATGTATAGCCTCGAGGAAAGGAGGGAGAGGGGGACCATGATAGAAACTTTCAAGTACCTCAAGGGAATCAACAAAGTCCAAGAGGGTAGCATCTTTCAAAAAAAGAGGTGTGCAAGAACAAGGGGGCACAATTTGAAGATAGAAGGGGGCGGCTCAGAGGTAATTTCAGGAAGTATTTTTTCACAGAAAGGGTTGTGGATGCATGAAACAGCCTTCCAGAGGAGGTTGTGGAGTCAAAAACAGTGGTGGAATTCAAGCATGCATGGGACAGTCATAAGGCAATTCTAGGGGGTTGGGGTAGGAATAACTAAGCTGCTGGTTAACTAGGACCTGCAGCTTATCCATCAGGTAGGGAAATGGGCAGGCTGGGTGGGCCAAGCAGTCCTTATCTGCCGTCAAATTCTATGTTTCTATGTTTCTATGGGGAAGGAAATATTTGTGTATCTTCAAACCATGTGAAGTGGCATGTCACATGTAATGTTTTACTTTCCTGGCATGTGCAATCTTACCCAGTGAAGTTTCACTTTGCAATGCAACTTTGTTCAGTTTTACCCAAGGCCAAAATCTTTATACAGTCCATGAAGTGTAAAAAGAAAGTCACTCTACAACCACTTTACCAGTGAATTCATAATCCTCTGTGTCTCTAGTCCTGCCACTTACTCTTCGAATATATTGCATATTCCTGATGCAGATATTGTATGTTATCTATATCTACATGTATCATCTAGTACAGGATGACAGCTGCAAATATTTATCATTGATTGGATATAACAGGTCATATTTGATGTCTATACTTAGTAATATAAACATGGCATTGGATCAATTTCATTTTCCAAGCCAAAGAACAACACATTTAGTTCAGCATAATATTATATCTATCCAAGCAGTATTTTTGACAGCTGTTCAAATACTAACAGCCCAACTTACTCCCCCTATAAAGCAGCAGATGGAATAAACCAACTGCCATCAAAAAGAATGTGTAGATTACAACACAGAGCACTTGTCTTTCAGTCACCTTCCTTACAAAAACATAATATTCATGCTCTAAAGTAATCATCACTTTTTCTAGACTGAATTTGGACTAAGACACCTCTTCATAAAAATCAAGCATATTAGGGTATATAAAATTGGTAGAAAAGTTGAAGGCTTCTGATTTGTTCAGAGACTTGTCTAGATGGACATTTATGAGACATCAATGCCCATCAAAAGCAAGTCCCTTTGTCAAGTCCCCCAAGACCCACTGAAATATCTATGCCACATTCAAAATATAATTTCAAAACTGCCAGTTTTTTCCTCTCACTTACCAGATGAGCTAATCATATGGCTCGCTTCTGGCTGCACCACCCACACTTTGTCAGTTGTCATAATAATGCTAAAGTAACTTTAAAACTGCCAACTGTTTTAATTCAGCACCATACAACAAAACTACCCTCTGTATTTGCCCCCATCCTCTGACCACCTGATTGCTGTCTATTCTATATTCTACTGTAAGCAGGTAGCACATCTCTATCTGCAGCAGTGGAAACTGGCTACATTCCTCTGGTCTCATCATAGGTACTGCCTACCACTTCTGAGTTCCCCTGCTCAGCCCCAGCACCCTGTCCCGACCATGTTCCTCTGTGTGTCATTTCTGGGTCAAATAGCAGTGCCATTGAAAAAGAAGAAAATAAAATAACTCATACAGTTATCATTTGCCTGATTGCACCAGAATGCGACTGCCACTTATTAAATAAAAATGCTGTTTGTCAAGGGTGCTCAGAATACAACTGCCAGTAATAAAACAAAATAAACAAAACACTTTTTTAAAATATTTTTTCTTCAGTTTTAACTATTTCTATTTCATAAAAAAAAATACTCAACATATGCCCATTTTCTAAATGCAATAATACCCTCAAAGAGGGATGTTATTGGGCTATACCCACTCTTCCAGGGGCTCTAAGGCCCTCTGCTTGTGACATCATGCCTCATTACACCCCTGGGCAGGTGGGTATAGTGCAATACCACCCACCCATGTGGGTATTATTGCTGCATAGTAAAAGCAAAGTCATTCCCCCCCAACTGCACACTCACATGAAACCCTAATTCACCAAACTTAGATTCATGACTTTATAATGATACAAACTACCCATCTCTCTTTGTCAACTAAACAAAACAAAACAGAAAGCTGTAGTTTCCAAGTCTGGCACATTTCTTCTGCTTGGGGCAATATTTGAAGGGTCCATTGTGTGGGGACATAATCTACAATTGATTAGAGCAGGGCACCACAGGCTAAGGCCTAGCATCCATTGTTAGATGCTACAGACCATGAATGAAGGCAGGTACATCCTTCTTTTATGGTTAAGCCTAAATTAGCCTAGATGTCAGATATGCCCAACTGTAAATTTATACTCTCAAGGTCACAAATCAAACAAAAAAAATAGCCCCCAATCATTCAAACAGATGCAGTGGGGGCCATGGACCTCTGGTGCTTGGACACCACATTTTAAATATATAAATACATCCAATATTCACCTGCATCCAGCTCCTTGAAAATACATTCACATAATCTTTCCCTGCTCAGAGCTTTGAGAACTCCTGTCATCTAATCTCAGATTTTATATACAACACCAAAAGTGATCAAAATGTGAAGATGACATGTAATGTCTTTGAATGTAACATCAAGACATCACCATATATTGAAATATGGGTACTGTAGGTCGCAACTGATATCTGAAGGTTAGCTACATCATGCATAGTATACCACTGAACCAATTACAGAGTAGCTTTTTCAATATAGCCTCCACCCTGTCTATGTCTTTGCAGAGATGGGGTCTCCAGAACTGTACACAGTACTCCAGATGTGGTCTTACCAACTGTCTATACAGAGGACCACCAACTTCCTGTTTTCTACTGGTGATGACTCTCCCTATGAACCCCAGTATCCCCCCAGCCCTCCTTACTGCCTTCTCACATTGCTGGCCCACCTTTAGGTCATCTGATTTGACTACCCCCAGGTCTCTTTTCATTTTTGTTGTTGTCAGAATCTCTCCCCTCATTGTGTACTCTTCCCCTGGGTTTTTGTTTCCCAGGTGCATTACTTTGCACTTCTTTGCATTGAATCTAAGATGTCATACATTTGTCCATTCCTCCAACCTTGCCAAGTCCCTTTTCATCCTTTCCACCCCAACTTGTGTATCATCCCTGTTGCAGATCTTTGTGTCATCTGCAAAGAGATATACTTTCCCTTCTAGACCCTCTGCAATGTCACTTATAAAGACATTAAAAAGGACCGGCCCCAGTACTGAACCCTGCGGAACCCCACTAGCAACCCTCTTTTCTTCACTGTGGACTCCATTTACTATTACCCGCTGTGTCCTGTTGTCCAACCAGTGTTTTACCCAGGCTACCACCCTAGAAACCACTCCCAGGCTGGCTAATTTGTTTATTAATCTTTTGTGCGGGACTTTGTCAAATGCCTTGCTAAAGTCTAGGTAGGCCATGTCCACGGCCCCTCCCTGGTCTACTGCTTTGGTCACCCAGTCAAAGAAATCAATTAGATTTGTCTGAGATGACCTTCCCACTGTGAATCCATGCTGGCTTGGGTTCTGTGCCCCACTGGCCTCTAGGTACTCAACAATTCTTTCCTTCAGAAGTGATTCCATCATTTTCCCTACCACTGAGGTCAAACTGACAGGTCTGTAGTTTCCTGCCTCTGTCTTGCTCCTACTTTTGTGAAGGGCAATCACATCTGCCCTCCTCCATTTCTCATGTACCGCCCCATCCTCCTATGATTTATTAAAAAGGGTAGTCAGTGGTGTTACTAGTTCTTCCCTTAGTTCTTTAAAAATTATGGGGTGAATCCCATCAGGCCCCATTGCTTTATCCACCTTCAGTTTTAAGACTTCTTTCAAAACCCTTTCTTCTGTGAAAGGACTAGTATCAACCCCCCTATCCAGAGTGCTTGTATTGACTAGATTAGGTATTTCCCCCTGCTTTTCCATTGTGAATTCTGAGCAGAAGTATTTGTTCAGTATCCCTGCTTTCTCACTGTCGCTTTCTGCCCAACCACTTTCCTCTTTGTTCAGCCTCAGTATCCCTTGCCTTAGTCTTTCTTTGCTCCCTAATGTACCTATAAAAGGTTTTATCCCCCTTCTTAACCGAGCTGGCTATCTTTTCCTCGGTTTGGGCCTTTGATATTCTGACTGCCTTACCCGCTTCCTTCTGCTTTAACTGGTACAGTTCTCTGTCCTGCTCCTTCTGTGTTTCCTTGTACTTCCTGAATGCTATCTTTTTTTCCCTTACCTTCCATGCCACTTCTTTTGAGAACCATAGTGTTTTTTCTTTCATTTTGACTTGTTTATTTGCTTCACACAAAGACTTGTTGCCTCTGTGATGGCAGTTTTGATGTTTCCCCATTATTGTTCCACCCCACCTTCTTGCCTGTTTACTAGTGCTTTTCTGAGGCACTCTCCCATTTTGTCAAAATCAGCCTTCCTGAGGTCCAGTACCTTCACTTTTGTGTGGCATGGCTCTACATCTAAGTTTATCATGAACCACACTATTTGGTGGTCACTTGTTCCCAGATGGCTACCCACTTCAAGATCAGAGATCCTCTCTCTCCATCCCCATTTGAGAGTACCAGGTTTAAGACTGCTCTCTCCTGAGTAGGTTCCAAAACTAGCTGTCTGAGGCATGCCCCTTGTAGGGCATCGAGAATGGCCCTGCTCTTGGATGTGGCTGCAGCAAAGGTGCTCCAGTCAACATCTGGCATATTCATTTCCCCCATCAGCAATATCTCCCCTTTCTCTGCCATCCCAAGGATGCCTTCAATCATTTCCTTGTCCATTTCTTCCCCCTGAGACGGGGGTCTGTCTACAACCCCTGTGTGGATTGTGGAGCCATTTCCAGTCTCCAAGGTGACCTACAGTGCCTCCTCTCCTCCCTGTTTACCCTTTAGTTCTGTTGCTTTTATCCCTTCCCTCACATAGAGAGCTCCTCCTCCTCCTCCTCCTCTTCCCTCCCTGTCCCTCCTGTAGATTGTGTACCCTGGTATGTTGATATCCCAGTCATGGTTCTCTATGTACCATATTTCTGTGACTGCCACGATATCCAGGCATCCCTCTTCCACCAAGGCCACCATTTCAGGGAGCTTTTTACCTAGACTACTGGCATTGGTACTCATTACCCTCCATTTTTTTATGGCTTTATTTCTTTTTGCTCCATCCCTGTCCCTACTGCCTTTGTCTTTTTCTCCACTTACCCCTGCCCTTCTCCCTATCAACTGCTTTATATTGGTGTTTGCCTCACTAATTACCCTGATTTTTTTTTGGGGGGGCTAGGATTTCCGTTCTCCTCTTCAGTGCCTCAGATAGATAGATAGATAGATAGATAGATAATATCACACTAGTGCTAAATAAACTGGGTAAACAACCTTCCAGTAGGGATTTTGCAAAGCCTACTCTACCACAACCTTCCTTCTTCAGCTCACTAACTTGATCCTCTCTAGCATGGATCAGGGCCATATCATCTCTGCCATCTTTCTTGACTTGGTCAAAGCCTTCAACACTGTTTTCCACATACTTCTCCTTGACAAGCTTGCAGCAGCTGGCCTCTCTGAGTCTGCCACCCATTGATTCCATTCTAACCTTATGGGTAGGACCCAATCAGTTAGAATAGGCAACTCTCTCTCTCTCCAAACCCTCTCCCCATCAACACAGGGGTTCCTCATGGTTCAGTACTCGGACTGATACTGTTTTTGATATTCCTAAATGACTTACCTGCTGCCTGCTCAACAGCTAATATCCACATGTATGCAGATGATACTATTTTGTATGCCTCCGGTACCTCCCCCTCTCATGTGGAAACCAGCCTCCAGCTGGCTTTCAAAAATGTCCAGTGCTGATTTCATACAAACCAACTGTTGCTAAATGCCAACAAGACAGACTTTATGACCTTTGGAAAGCTCGCCAGGCTTACTGCGACCCTTACCTTCCCTACCCTTCAGGGATCCATATTGGAGGATGTCTCCTACTTCAGATTCCTCGGGCTTTGGCTCTACAGGAACCTCAATTTTGCTGGACATGTGGATGCTATACACAAAAGCTACATCCCAAACTAGGCACTCTGTACAGACAAAACAGATTTCTCCCCCCACTGGCCCACTGGGAGATCATCTAGAAGATGATCCTACCAATCTTTGATTTTGGAGACATAGTTTATAGTGTTGCCCTTAAGTCCACCCTCACCATACTGGACACTCTGTTCAACTCCTTTTGAGACTTTGCTCTTGTCTGTCTTCCATGTACTCAACACTGTGACCTCTACACTGGTCTCTACTTCCCCCTGTCTTAGGGCATGATGCCTTGCCCACAGTGCCTCACTAGCTGGGATGTTCTAGCTTGGTTCCCTACCACCCTATCTTAATGCCATCCTCACCACCTCTCCTACCCCCACCTACCTCCTTCGCAACTCCTCCTATAGGACCCCCACCAATGGGGACTGAACTTACACTTCAGGATGAGCTGCCTTCTCGTATTATTTTCCTAATATTTGGAACTCCCTCCCCTTAGATATCTTTTCTGCCTGGTCCACTCATTCTTTGTCCTATCTTCTTTGAAATTACAAATCTCCTTCCTGCAATTGCTTTTGACCATCATCCCCATCACTACTGTACCCTTTTCTTCACTGACTTCTGTCCTGTTTCTCTCCCCTATTCTTGCATGGTATGTACCTTCTAGGCAAAAAGAAAGCCAATAGCACTGGCAGGGTATGCATCATGCAGGGTACATACCCTAGTGGGGTTCTGCACTCGAGGGTAATAGGTTTGCTCCACCCACACACACAGTTTTCCCCACAAAAATGTTTTGTATAATTAAACAGTTTTCATTATATTTTGTTATTATACTTGTTTTATTATTATGTGGACCTTGTTTGATCCACCCTTCATGTCACAAACTTGTATCTGCTTCAATTGTCTTCTTTCTAGCTCTATGTATATTAGATCTATATGCAAATTGTATCCCCTCCATCCCCTCTCCCCAGCACATATCTGAAAATGAGCTATTGTAGCTCAGTATCCCTTTCCTGGTGAAACCTTTCAAATAAAATAAATAAACACATAAGATTATCTGGGAATAAATACTTATTTTCACATAGAACATGTTATTTCCACTTAGACTCTGGAAATGTAAGACAGACAACTCACAAGATGGCATCAGCAATTTAGGTAGCAGAATGGCCATGCCTACAACATGACATCAGACTGTTCAGGAGCATTCTAAGCTGCCTTTGGCATGGCTGCATAGAAAAAGGCTGAACTTTATACAGTTTTTAAAATATCTGCCATCCGAATTGGGACATTTGGTAAAAAAAAAATGGAAATTTGGTTAATTAGATGGCTACCCTCATTGTTAAGGTAATTTTGTCCTGAACAACTTTGCTTCTGGTCATTTTTGTGTAGCTTGTAAAGTTTCCAAGATATTTAAGGTTGTTTGGCATGTGTGCAGATGTTCTTGCAAACAGCAGATGTTTTTTTTTCACTCTGAGTGAACACTCTAGTAGACATGCCAAAGAATGTAAATATCTTGAAAACCATACAAGGTACACATTCACAACTGGTGTCACAATTGTTCATAAGAAAAAGACCTTCACAATGATGGTAGTCACCAAGCTGAACTCTGTATAGTTTTTAAAATATAGCCATCTGTACTGTTGTGAACTAATTGTAAAGCAGTGCTTGCGACTGAATCTATACTCCCTGCTACATCACTGTCACATGTGACAAGATGCATTGTAGGAACAAGGAACACAATAAACTTGGCAGGAGTTTTTCCTAAATTAGCCTGCTAGCTTTAGGGTAGTTTTATGACCCCTGGAGATCTCCATATCAAACAGTTTAATTGTATTCCTTTGTCCCAAACTGCACCTGTTTCATGTGACAGTGATGTAACAGAGACCATAAATTCAGCAGAAAACATTGCTTTACAATCAGTTCACAACAGTAGAGATGGCTATATTTTAAAATCTATAAAGTCTATATAATTCAGCTTAGTGACTACCCTCATCGTAAAGGTCTTACTGTCCTGAAAAACTTTGCTGCTGGTAATTTTTGTGCAGCATGTAAAGCTTCCAAGATATTTAGTTTGTTTGGCATGTGTGTGCTGTATATTGGATCTCTCTCTTACATCACTGTCACATGAGACAAGATGCAGTGTGGGAACAAGAAATCTAATTAAGCTGTCAGGGATGAAGATCCCCAGGGGTTGTAAAACTACCCTAAAGCTAGCAAGCTAATTTAAGAAAAACTCCTAATACCAGTCAGAGGGAAGGGAACACTAGAACTTCACATACAAATTAAAACACTCTGCACAACATATATTTTTTTCAAGTTTTGGGTGGATTTCTCCTTTAATACTCTGCTATGGGTTCTGGAGGAAGAAGCTCAGAGAAACAGAAGCTTGCATAAGTGACAGTTACTCTCAGTCATGCTACTTTATTTTAACCAATGTTACCCCTATTATTGCTGGCATTGGTGCAAAAACCCAGTAAACTTGGTGTGCAGAAATGGAAACATTGTCCACAAAGGACTTGACCATGCTTGGAGAAAAAAATCCATGGTTACTTACTACTCAAACAGGGACAGAGGACAGGGAAATGAAGGAATAGCCTTATAAATGATGGATGGCATAAAGATCATAGAGATCAAGGAACAGGGGAGGGCACAGATGTGGACATATTGAGGGTTCAAGTAGATGTAGCAGAGGGGATGGTGATCAGGGTGGGTGTGTTATATAAGCCATGGCTGCCCTCTATGAAGGAGTGAACACACAATGAGTTCACAGAATGGATCAGAAAAGTAGCAGGGCAGAGAGAGAGAGAGAGAGATGCTGCTAGTGGGGGACTTCAATATGCCTTATCAAGACTGGAGTATATCAGCAGCATCACATGCTAGAAACCAGATGGCATTAGAAATGTTGCAAGGATCCTTTCTACTACAGAGGGTAGATAAACCAAATTATAAGGGCGCTACTGTTGATTTACTCTTTACAAACTGGGTTAGCCCAGGGAACATGTCATTTTGTGAGTCTATGTGGTCCAGTGATCACCAGATGATGTGGTTCAAAAAAAGGCTGGAGGAGGACAACAAAATATCATTAACAAAAGTATTGGACTTTAATAGACCAAATTTACTAAGATGTGGGAGTTACTGAAGGAAAAATTGGTAGTACTGGAAGAAGCAAAGGGGTCATTATAGGCTGCAAATTCCTTTATTAGGCCTAGAAATAAAAATAGATGGAGAAAAAGGACATTGTGGTAAAGTGTAACCACAGTAAGGTAAGCAGCAAGGGAGAAAAGAAGAGCCTTCAAAAATTACTGCACAAGGCCAGGTGGACAAGAAAGAACAAGAAAATGTACCTTTACAGTATTATGAAGGCCAGCAGGGAGGTGGGATGAGTCAAATCAAACACAGAGCAGAGATTAGCAGAAGGAGTAAAATAGCGTGATAAGATTTTTTTTTCTGCTACATCAGAGAAAAAAAAGAAAGAAATGCAGTAGGATTGTTTGTCTAGTTGATGGTATAGATGAAAAAAAAATAGTAATACATACAGTATTTTGCAGGGGATACCTTTAATGGACTAACAAAATATTTATTGAGACTAGGTTTCAAGAGTTACACTCTCGTCATCAGGTCAAATACAGTATAATTCTCAACAGCTAATTTACATAACAATGTTGTTAATCTAATAAAAGGTATTACCTGCAATAAATCTCTTGTCTTATTTCTTCTACAACAGAGAACAATGCTAATCTAAGTAAGGGATTGTCATCTGAAAATGGGGAAGACTGGAGGAAGGGGAGGCAGGAAAGGCAGATATGTTTAATAGGTATTTCAATTGAGTATTTAAGGTAAAGGAAATAGGTCTTCTGCCATAATGTGGACTGGAGTTCAGAAGAGAAGTGAGTGTTGAGATCATCATGGATCAAATGACTGAGTATGGGGAGCAGAAATGTCTTTAAGCTCTAAAAGTGAATAATTCAACAGGACCAGATTGGCTGCCTCCTACAGTGATAAATAAAATGTGAAAACAGGTAGCCACACCCTTGGTGGATCACTTCAATAGCACATTGGAATCAGGGGTAGTACCAGGGGATTAAAAAGCAGCAAATGCACACTTGCATAACAAAGAGAAAAGGGCAAGCCAGGGAATTATAACTGGATAAGCCAGATATCCATTGTATATAAGATGCTGAAGGCTATCATAAAGAATGACCAGTGGATTTCCTGTAGACAAATGGTTTCCAGGAGTAAAGGTGTCATGGGTTTTCCAAGGAAGGTCCTGCCAGATGAATCTGATAGACTTCTTTGACTGGGCCACAAATGCAGCTTATAAAGTCTAGGCAATGGGATGTGCTTTTTTTTCTGGACTTATGTAATGGATTTGACTCGGTGCATCATGAATAGCTGATGAAAATATTGAAAGATCTGAAATGAAAGAAAGAGTTACTGTGTGGGTGAGGAATTGGCTAAGAGGAAGAATGCTAAGAGTGCTCTTGAGTGGGAAATTCTTGAGGTTAAGAAGGTCACAAGTTGTGTTCTCTGTGTATAAATCCTGGACCAAATCCATTTAAATGTACTCGCATGTGACATTAAGAAGGAGACTCAGGAAAATATCTGCATCTTTTCATATGATGCAATAATATGAAGCACAGTGGACAATGAGGAGGTTTGTAAAGGCACTGAGGGTGATCTGGGGAAATGAGAGAAATGGTGCAGGGTTAGGCAGCTGAAATGTAATGCACAATGTGGCAAGGTTATGCGAATAAGGCCAGGAATGTGAATTGATATTTGATCGATTTTTCATGAAGTGCCCACTTCTCAAAAACTTTAACAGTGATGTGATCACCTTCAGATAACTTTGTTTCCCAGTTTAATTTTAAAATACCACAAATTTACCAAAAAATGAATTGTGTCTAGAAATAGCCGTGATTAAAACTAATCTATACTGATTCTGCATTGCTACCAGTTTATGTAACCTTGTCATGTCACACAGAAGGAATTCTTGCCAAGTACTGTATGAGCAGCTTTACTATGCATGATATCACATGGATTCATAAAATGGTGATTGTCTTTTATCAATACAGTGTACAAATAATCATGGGTAACAAGGGGCTGCTGCCAGTCACATGTAAGCCTCATCTTCTGCTAAAAAGAAATTTCCAAGAACTTCTGAACTCTGACTCAAAGACTACAATGGGGACATTAGGAAGCCCCTGACGTTGAATTGAGACTTCTCCCAGGATGGTAGGGGTTAGAAGCACATGAATGTAGATTTCACCCAATCCATTATGGGTCTTAATGTCAATATATTCACTCTGATTGTATTACCTGCCTTTTTGGCAGGGAGTATAGTTGTTACAGTGCCAGTGAGGCTTCCTAGGAGAATTCATAAAAAGTCATCACATTCTGCACTATCTGCAAGTGTTGAATGTGACCATAGGGTAGACCCTTATAAGCATAATAGAGTAATCAAGGTGTGAGATAATTAACACCTGCACCAGTATTATCAGATCTCCAGGCTCCAGAAAGGGGCACAATCTGGACATGTTTCTTAAGTGCTAAATGCAGCTCCCAACAACTATAGACACCTTGGATTCTGGGGATAGCCATTAGTCAAAAGCAGTTCCAAGGCTGCTGATCAGCTTCCTTGCTTGAAGTTGGACACTATCAAGAATGAGAACTTGAATTTTGCTTTTACAGGACATAGTTATGAATCAGATCCTACCAGAAACAGATTTGTTTCACTAGGGTTAAGTGCCATCCAGATGACGGCTAGCCATTCTTCACCTCCTCCAAATGCTGTCCTATAATTACATATAGTGATTACCCAAGCCCTGGTCAGATGTAAAGTAGAAGTAAAGCTGAATATAGCCTGCAATTCAGCAATAACCAATGTTGTACTTTCAAATGTTCTCCCCCTCAAAGTATCATGTACACAGGAAAGAGCACAGAGGAAAGGAAAAACTCCTAAAAATCATACCAATTGTTGTGAACTGATTATGGTAAAAAGGAACCCATGGCTACCAATTGCTCCTGACCTTTTAGGAATTATTGGAATTTGAGAGCATAGTTGCAGACAAACCCACAGGTTCCACAAATCTCCCCACTAACATCCCATTATCAACCATGTCAAAAGCAGCCAAGAGATCAAGGAGGATCACTATTGATGCCTCATTCAAGTCCCTGCACAACCTTATCAGTGCCATCTTTGTATTGTTGCACTGTCAGATTACCGACTGGCAGTGAAGATGTTAAACATTTCCAGAAGCTCACCTCTCTGTACTGCTACAACTTTCTCAATCATCCCAGCCATAAATGGGTTGCTTGAGATTATCCAATGTAGGCATGGTCATCAAAGTTCAATGACTGCAGAGTTGGATGCTCTAGTTGGCAATGACAGCCCTTATCCCCCCACCCCACCACCACCTCACAGGTTAAGTGAAAAAAAAATGATTCACTTTAAAAAGTGTTGGTCTTTAGCCAGGTTTTTGAACTGTAAATATGAAAAAGGAGTGATATAATGATATTAAATTGTCTTACATTAGTACCCTAACCATTTACAGTACAGCAGTGAAACGTGGGTAGGGGCCTTTGTCATGGATATTCTGAAAAATGGCAGTAACTAGAATGGGAAGAAAAGCACTTCTTTGTATATATCTTTGATATATTTATAACAAACAGAATTCTGAAACAGAGCTAAAACAACTTTTTATATCTGATCAAAACCCCTTGAATGAAGGAAGGGAGGAAGTAATCAAAGTCTAAAGTTGTGAAATGTGGGAGAAAGGGACAAGAACCTGAACAAGACATTTTATTCTGCAGAATGCCCTGTCTGCCTAAATGTTTATACTATTCCAAAAACAGAGGAGTTGACTAGTTAATAGTCTTTTTTACATTATAAAAAAGCTGAAGCAGATAAAGCTATTATTTTTTGTCTTTGAGACTAACACAGTCATTTCCATAGCAACAGAAGAGTAAACCATTTGTAAAAGAGAGAAGCATTTAAGTAGAATATTTAACACAGCACAGCCTACCCTTATGAACACTGTTGAAAGAATTGATTTCCACATCTAATATGTGATTGTAGTTTCCAGTTTCTACCTTTGTATACAACTGTTTAATAAATATATATAAATATTTTCAAATGAATTTCTCAAAACTATTTATATGCATTGCCCATTGTGTACATTTCTTGGAAAGCATATTTAACCCTTCTTCACCCACACATAACAGCATAAATTCTAATCATTTAAAGGGTTATAAAAGACTGATTTGAATGAAAATAATTCAGTTGTTTTTACAGCCATCCTTTTATAAGGAAAGTGAATTAGTACCAATTGTGAGCTACAATTTGGCTCACAATTTTTTGATACAGTAGTTTGAACACTTACATTTTGCTGACAGACAAGCTGAGAGTTTCCAGGTCACTATGGATCTGTGGTTTAAAAAATATGTTCAAACCAAAAAAGATCCAGAGGCAGATCACCTTCATTTTGAATAGTGTTTGGTAATTGCTGCCATTTCTGTATAAATGTGAAGCACTGTGACTCATTTACACATAGAAGTCCAGGATAAATTTCAATGAAATATCTCAAAATCTCACTCATATAATTTGGGAATATCACTCATTTTCATTTTCTTTTTCTTTCGTCTTTTATTTTGGAGCAAATCAAGTATCATATGACATATATTAAAAGACTGTTAACCACTAATGTGTTTTGGGGATATTGGCAAAGTTTTGTTGTATTACACTCTCTTCTAATACAGCTGCAGTATACCTAATAGGGTAGCTAAAGTCTTGACATGTAAACATGTTAATTATTAGTCAGTATAGTATCTTTCACACTGCAGCATAATTCATTCACTCATTCAAACAAACATTCATTCATTCATTCTATCTATCTATCTATCTATCTATCTATCTATCTGTCTATCTCTCTCTCTCTCTGTATCCATCTACCTCCCTATTAGTCTATCTGTCTACCTGTCTATGTTGGTTATCTAACCTATAGGGCATGAATCAAACTAAATTTGCTTATGCCTTATAGTATGTGTATTGTGAGCCTTCAGTCACTGTGGAAGTACTGTATATCAAATCTGCTTGATGCATTTCATGGAATGTCTTATTGTACTTCTAAAATCTTCCATAAAATATTTAATGTTAAGAATGAGCAACAAGATTCTAAACACGCTATTTGACATCAATGCACAGTCATGTGATCACTGTTGACCAAGTTCATCAATCCATTTATCCATTCTATTTTAAAATTAAGGAATAATTCATGATAGTGTCTGTTATACCATAGGATACCATCACTTAGTTGATGTGTCATGAGTAGAGATGTTGTGAATTTTAACTTCACCAGCAAAGTTTCCATGAAGTGAACAAAATTCACCTTCATGAAGGTTAGCAAAGTTTCCACTAAACCTAGGAACTTCAATTTTGCCAAACTTGCAAGGTTTTTTCTGTGAAGTTACCATTGTGAAGTTCCCACTTTGTGAGCGAATTTTAGTGACTTTACTATCAAAAGGCAATGTTCCCATCCAAACTTTGTAAATTTGGCAGTAGAATTTGTATATTAATTTGCCAAGTGAATTTTGGCCACTGTGCCCATCTCTAGTTGTGATTCACGAGGCAACAGACCAGATAGCTAGTTAGCTACATAGATAAATAGAGATTCATGGCAAAATACTATGTTAATGCTTATTAGGGTTACTACCACACAAAATTCAAACCCCACAAAGGTTAGTGATGTCCTACTAGGGTTGTCAACCCAATGCTCAAAAAGTTTGAAAATGTGCAGTTAGGGTTGTTATGCCTTACTTCCATCCTCCTGCCACCACCACAATGCTTGTAACCCAACACCGAGCTACAGATACATGGCCATGCATTTACAGTCTGGTACCTCATACAGGACCAACACATTTAACATTTTTAAATAGCAACCCAAATCCCGTCCCCTCCCTGCAATTGTGATTCAATGCCAAGCTAAGGATCTGGAGGCATGCCACACAGGTCAGGTGTTTCCCATATGTCCTAAAACTTCTAGATTTGTAACTAGAATGCTTAGCAGGGTTCACCTGCAGAGGTTTACATCCATTTATGACATGCAGGCTTATTTTGTATGCAATAATGTAGACCTTGCACAAAGCAGCAGATATGTGACATAAACAATAACACATGACAAGGGTGTTAGTTGCCTTGGGTTAATGCATGCCCAGGTTGTGGTGGGCATGAGGTGCTTGCACCAAGTGACTTCTGTACCTGAAGGTACATTAAGCTGTGACAACCAACACTCTGGAGAGTCTTATTGTGCTTATTAAATGGTTCTGCTTTTAAAAATATAATAAACATAACATTTGGAAAAGAGAGAGAGAAAAAAAGGATAAATTACATTTTAATTGCATTAAAATTTATACATGGAAAAATAGTTCCTGTTACAGAACACTGTGTACTACTGTTGTTGCTTTGTCCACTATGTGGTGCTGTAGGACTCAGAAGTCATGGTTTTAGTGTAGGGAGAGCTGTGCCATTATTTGTATTTATTCAGTTACATGAGGTTTACTAAAGCTTTTACTGTTAACAGTTATTATTGTTTTTGGTTATGCAGCCATTTAATAAGTGAGCAAGTGAGAGAGATGGAGACCATGTTTGCCCCAGATCTACAGCAATGCTGCTTCCAGATTCCTGCTTCCTGCTGATGGAGAGAGACAGCAAGCATGACTGCTGTTTGAGAGAGAGAGAGAGAGAGAGAGAGAAACAGAGACAGAGACAGAGACAGAGACAGAACACTGTCTACGAGAAGCACAGAGATGGTGCTGGACAGATATTTGAAAACCCTGTGTAGAAGGTTCTTGCTTACATTATGCTCAGTTTCAGGCTGTGTGAGTGACTGTGTAGCCAATGGGAGCACAACCATATTAGAAAAGTGAGAAATAAGAGAGGTCCAAGTCGAGTACTAAAGAAAGGGAGAGAGAGCATTAATTTGACCTTTCAGAGAGCGTGTGAGAGTGTGCTGTCATGGCAGTGACAGCAGCAGTTGTGAGAGTGATTGTTCTTTTTAAAGAGAACGTTGTTACCATAATCTAGCGGTGGAGTGAATGACTGAATCAGCAAGGGGGGGGTGGCTGAACAACCCAGTCACTTTGGGTGGACGGGAGTGGGTGGGACAGTGAGTCTGGCTGAGCAAATTATAAAGCAGGCCTGGAGCATCTCAGCACAGTATCACTGCTTTAAAGACCAGACAGAAATGGGTAAAAGAAAACAAGTATGATGAAAGAATTAATTTATATTATTATATTGTAAAAAGCATGTTGGTGGTGATCGAAAAAGGTTAGAGGGCAAATAAAATGTGATATATATGTGTGTTTTATGGTTATGGCAAGTTAAGGACCTTAATCTATTTGACTTACAAATATGAAAACAAAACAAACAGAAGCTGTGATCTAGAATAAAAAGCCAGAGTTGGTGTACATAAAAGAGAGGATGACACAAACACCCCATGGGAGGTTTGTGCCCTCCTTTCTTTTATGCACACCAACTCCTAAATAAGCCACCTTTAACAGACATACTTGGATTGTAGCTCTTATTCCAGAGTGTATTTTCTGGTTTCTTTTGTGTCAGTGCTTGTACTTTTAGCTACAGCTCTACACAACACACTGAGTGTGTCATTATTTTTTGCCTCTGACTTACAAGCAAGACTGCCAGAAATCTCTTTCAAAAATTTTCACCAAGCATGGATATATCGGTGCACTGTGTCCTGGTTGCCAGGAGGGTTCCCACACTGGTGGTTGTCATCATATAAGGCACAGCATCAGCTAATCAGGATGCAGCAAATTCCCTACCCACTTTATAAAAATGTGTAGTATACACATACATTTTTAAACTTGCTTTCTTTAGGACAGATACCGGATTTGGAAATACTAAAAGCAAGTTAAATATTTTGGATATTTATACTGTTTTAAGCAGGGTCTTGTTTTAGTTTTATAAAAAAAGTTACAAGTTAATGGTACATATTGTATTAGTCAATATATGTCACAAAACCGTTCTCTTAAATATATGTCTTACTAAACAAAGGATAAATAGCACCATTACCAGCAAGCATACAAGTGTGTGATAAATGTGCAGTTTAGCATCGGACCATCAGAGATGTTCATAAACCTTTACTGAATTGTATCATGCAGCTAGACCTGTATCTTGGCCTTGGGCAATAAACTTAGAGAAGTGGGAGTGGGGATTAGGGTTGCTATTTACAAATGTTCAATATGTTGGCCCTATATGAGGTACCAGACCATTGATGCATGGCCCTATATCTGTATCTGTAGCTTAGCCTTAGGTCTCAAGGGGACAGGAGGTGGGAGGAGGATGGGAGTGAGGCTTAACCTAAAAAGCACATTTCTAAACTTTGTGGACATTGGATTAGCAACCCCGATATCACAGTTTCAGACTTTGTGGGCATTGTGAATACTCACAAACTCATTTCATTGATGAATTAAACAAGTTTTATTGAGACAACTGCTCATAAAACCCCTCATGAAGCCTTGTTTAGAGGCGAATCACTGGGGTAATGACCATTTTGGGTGACTGGCAATAGCTCAGGATTTTATGAGTGCTTGTCTCAATAAAACTTGTTTAATTCATTAATGTAATGAACTTGTCAATATTCTTTCTGGGAATGAAACAAATGTTGGATCTGTCTTGCATTTTTGGGGTAGCCACCCACTCTGTTACACCCTCCAGGACTGTTGAGAGTGAAAGCATTGTTCTGGATCTCTTTGTGAGCATTGGGTTGACAACCCTATCTGGGAATCAATTATCAGATTTCTTTATATATTATTTTAGGGTGGTCTGTTCTGCTTTAAGACAAAGTGTGCTGATTTTTGTGCATTGTTTGTTTAGTGTATTTGCTTAAGTCAGTGGATTTCCATAGTGTAGTGGTGTTCCTGCAACAGTGTCTCCCTTAGGGGTTTTCAATAGTGAAATGGCATTTTTAGGGCTGCCTAGTTTTGGCTTTTTAAGGTTTCCGTAGAGTATTGGCCTCCAAGAAAAGAGGTGTTGTTTTCAGCATATATTCCCTTGGCTCTTTTTCTGGATGACAGAGGAAGAGGAGGAGCAGTATGGAAGGTAGCAGCATGGAGGTGGTAACAAAAGTGGTTGATATGTGATTTGGGGGTAGCTGATTTTGTGCAGTGTAGCTCAGGGACACTTTCTTTACATATGTTAGCATTCCTTTACAGGTGTGTGGCTGTTTGGTTGGAAAGTTATGGTTCTATGTCAAAATTGCGACAGCATAACAGCGCCAACCAAAACAAGAAGTGCACATCATTGAAAAGCAAAACAGTGATGTGCACTACAGTGCCACTCATGAACAGCTACTGGTGCTGCATTTGACCATCAGGGACACAATACAATTAATTGTTATGCTTGGGGCTATGTACCACATCCCCTTTGTCAGGACTTTACCCCTGCATCCCCCATATTTAATATATCAACTCTGGGGGGTTGATAATGGTGGAGAGGGTTTAACTCAAAAGGGGGGGCTACATCGGGAGATGGGTGTCAGCATGGAGGGAATGTTTGGGGGGGGCAAAATATAAGCAGGGGGGACAATGTCCAGAGGGTGGGGGAACAGGAAGTCAAATCCATAACATAATACAACATAGTAAAAAACACAAAACAAACAGTATGCTCACAGCCAGTCCTGAACCTGTGTCACCCAACTCAAAGGCAGTGACAATAGCCACCACACCAGCTGGCCAACTCAGAACTGGCCCTACCAATGAACCTTCACAAACTCTGCCAAATATGTATGGAACATGGTTGCTGAATTAGACTGTGCTATTTATAGCACATAGCTATTAATTGAACATAGCACATTTAACTTTCACTATTTTGACTTTGCACAGATTAGCATGCTCAAAAAGATTTACTATCTTAATGGGCTACTGCAAGTTATAGGGAGGCAATATCAAAAGTGATTTGGAGGGCTGACTTTGTACAGTGTAGATCAGGGACACTTTCGCTTCACAGGTTAGCTTTCTTTTATAGGTGTTTGGCTGTTTGTTTGACAAGTGGTGGGGGGATGATATAGAAACATAGAAGCATAGAAGTTGATGGCAGATAAGGACTGCAAGGCCCATCCAGTCTACCCATTTTTTCTATCTTATTAATATGCCATAGGCCTTTACTCAATGGCCTATCTAGTCATACTCATCTGTATTGCTCCCTTACACCTATCCCATGCATGTTTGAAGCCCTGCACTGTATTCATATTCACCACTTCCTGAGGTAGGCCATTCCATGCATTCACCACCCTTTCTGTGAAAAAGAACTTCCACACATTACCCCTTAATCGGCCTCCCTCTAATCAAATGATGTGTCCTCTTGTCCTGCTATTTTTCTTATATTGAAACATGTTAGACCCTTTTACCTTGTCCTTAAGTTGTTTGAATGTTTTGATCATATCACCTCTCTCCCTCCTTTGCTCTAGTGTATACATATTGAGCCCCATTAATCTATTCTCATTTGTTTTCTGATGCAGTCACTGCACCATTTTGGTTGCCTTTCTCTGGACTGCCTCCATTTTGTTAATGTCCTTGTGCAGGTGCGGCCTTCAGTACTGAACGCAGTACTCCAGATGGGGCCTAACCAATGTCTTGTAAAGAGGGTTTATTACCTTCCTTTTACAACTTGTGATACCCCTACTAATGCACCCCAACATCTGTCTAGCCTTACCTACTGCTTTAGTGGTCTGCTTGGATGATTTCATGTCATCTGTGATAATGATGACCAAGTCTCTTTCTTCCCTCGTGATTGCCAGCAACTCCCCTTCCAACCTATAGATGGCTTCAGGGTTTCTCTTCCCTATGTGCATGATCTTGCACTTCTTTGTGTTAAACTCCAGTTGCCACTCTTCCGACCATTTTACCAGTATATTGTGTAGTTTAAAATTAGAGACACTTTCATTTTGCAGGATTGTAGGGTTGTTTGATTTTTGCAGGCATTGTAGTTCAAGAGGCTGTTAGAGTTGAAATGTAGGTGGTTTGTACATTATTTTTCATGTGTTATTCAGCTGGTTGTTACACTTGTAAATAGTGTTGCATTAACTTGTATATTTCTGTGTCTACATTTGTAATTGTTAGTGAATAGTTTGTTTATTATATTGTAATAAGCTATGTAGTTTCATAAGAGCACGTGATGTTAATTACTGTCAGACATGCAGAATACATGCAAAACAAAAGTGTTACAGCTCACATATATAATATAATATGGCAGCATCACTTCAGGTGCTTACTGCACCAACCAACCGTAAGATCCTCCTGAAATGAAAGGGACATTAGGCCACTATTAAAGGCCTCTACATGGGAGCATTCTGAACAGATCGAGGTAGTCTGTTCCACAGGGTAGGTCCTGTGAGCGCAAATGCCAGATCACCCAAAGGTTTCACCCTAGTCCTGAGAATGGCAAGGAAACCCACCTTGGAGGAGCAGAGAGGGTTAGAGGTCTGAGATGGAGTCAGCACGTCTCTCAGGAAGCCAGAACACAATTCATAAAGAGCCTTACAGAGCATGAAGACTGACCTTGAAGGTTGATACACTACTTAAATGGCAGCTAGTGCAGTTTGCCCAAAACCAGAGTCATTTGACAAGCACTGGAAGGCCTGACAATAACCTGGCTGCAGTGCACTGCATCAGCTGTAGGTGCCATAGGACACCTCCACTCACCCCAAAATATAAAGTGTTACAACAAACAAGTCTAGATGTGACAAAGGCATGTGCCAATGAGGGCAAATCTTTAGGGAGGGATTAAAGCTTTAATCTAGGCAATGTTTCTGAGATGGTAAGAGCCACTCTGGACTATCTCCAACACCTGAACCTCAAATGTCAGTCTCTCATTCTTTACCTTAGTGGAGGCCACAAAACTCAATGAACTGAGCACTAAGCTCACTGTTTCCTCAGAAGCCTCTGAACCTCACCATCAGCCATGCTCAATTACCAAGGCCTCAATCTTGTCAAGGTTAATTCTTAGTCAGCTTGATGACATCCAGTCCCGAATCTTGGCCAAACACAGATATAGCCCCTTCTCTGCGTCTAGCATCCTGGGTGAAAAAGAGATTTATAATTGAGCATCAATGCATAGCAATGAAAACCCAGATTGTACTACCTAAAAATCCCTCCCAGTGACAGTATATATACCACAAACAACATGGGAGAGAGAATCAATCCCCTGGGCACTCCACAAGGCAGGGGCTTTGGGAGTGAGGAGAAATTAATCATCACCACCCTCTGCACCCTATCCCTGAGTAAGGACTCAAATCAGCAGATAACAGTGCCAGTGAGTCCACAATGCTATCTGAGATGATCCAATAACAACCCATGATACATAGTGTGAAAAGCTGAAGAAATATCAATGAGAACAAGAACGGACTGCTCACCTCTATGCCTTGCTCTGAAAATGTCACGTGCACCCTGACCAACATGGTCTCAGTGCTGTGCCTTGACCTACACTGAGACTGGAGAGGCTCATAGATATCAAAAGCCGCAAGGTGTTCCTCAAGCTCCAGTGCCACTATCTGCTCAATAAACTTTCCTAAAATGTGGAGGTTAGAAACTAGTCTATAACTCACCATACAGTGTGGGTCAAAAGATGATTTCTTAAGGAATGGCCTCACCAGCACATATTTCAATACACTTAGAATGCCCCCCTCTGAAGGGAACACTGGATTAGTTCAGACAACACTGAAACCTAAAACCCCTCACACAGCACTACAAAGCATGTCTGGTCTGTATCCAATTCACAAAAGGTGTGTCACAGCTCTGAGGTCACCCCAGAGACCTTATCCACCAAAACTGGCCTAAACTCCCATACCTGTGTTCAGCACCTGCCCACTACTAGCTCAGCCATGCCAGATTGCGACAACCTGGTTAGGGAAATCACAGTCCAAACTGAGAACACCTTATCAGAGAAAAAAATGATCAAACTCTTTGCACTGAGTGGATGAATTTGCTCTCACTGGTTGCAGACTGACAGTGTGGCATAGGCTGTCTACCATCCAGAAGAGATAAGCTAGACATTTCTCTTTGCTTCAATTTCCCCAGTCAAGAATTCTACCTTCTTATGCGAAATTTTCCTCTGATACTCCATATAGTGAGTCCTCAAAGTCAGTCTGTCACCATCATCTCACAAGCTAATCCAACAACACTCCAACCTCTGACCCTTGAACTTCATCTCCCTGAACTCCACATCAAACCAGGAGGATCTCAAATGCAAATTCTTGGGTCATATATGGACTGGTATGACCACATCAAAATCTGAGGCAATGGTCCTTATTATAGACCTTTGCTACTTCCTCTGATCTAGTGACTCATGCAGTCATCACACCTGATAGATCAACCTCTGTCTTAAGTCCTTCTGGGGACAGCACCTTTAAAGGACAGTAGTTGTCCATCTCTACAGGGAGTGGAATACAAGAGAGGGGTCCTGAACAAGAACCTCACAATGTACTGATCCAAACAACTGATCAGATCAATCCCAATGTTATTAATCTTGAGTCCTAGTGAGAAGACTAAGTCCATAGCATAATTGTGTTCATGAGTCATGGTAGTAACTACCTGTGTCAGGCCTAGTGATTCCATCAACTGAAGGAAATCCTGACCAAAGTGAGAGAGTTCATCATTAACCCAGGCATTGAAATCACCAGAATCAATCATCTGGGTGACTCCAATACTGTCTCAGTGATGAGGTCTGCAGCTTCCCGCAGGAATTCCCCCTCATGCCCTGGAGATCGGTACATGAGAAAGTTCCGGAAACCTGCACAGTGACCCCACAAGCATCCACGCATTTAAACAACAAAGTTTACCCAACTGAAAGAACAGTGAAATTCACCTAAGATATAAAACAGACAGCCACCCCCTCAATCCCTCTCAGTGCAGCGAACTATGAAGAACTTTGCAGGGAGAGCTGTCTCCAAAACAAGAACACCATTTTCTCTCAGTCAGGTCTCTGTAATGCATGCCAGATCAAGAAAAGAACAAGGCATTAATTCCACCATAATGGCTGGCATGTTCCTCATAGGTTGCACATTGCTGATCACCACCCTCATTGAGAGGAGACTGCTGGCCTAACAGCAATCTACCCACTCGGTCTGGCGGGATCCCTGGTTATGGGTACCAACAACATCTCGCCTCTCTCTTAGATCCATCCAATTGTATGTTATACTTCATGCTCCTAAGGCTGTGTTCCACTGCCTGGTCTGTATTAGTTAATTTAAGCGTGTTAATTTCATATAAACACAGTTAAACAGCAGTATCTAGGGCTTTCCTTATCTCCTCCTCCTCCTCACTCCTCCTGTCTACCTGTCACACTCTCTCTCTGTCCCCTCTCTAGTTCATTTATCCTCCTCTATCTACTATTTAACCTGAGTTCTCCCCCCTCTCTCTCTCTCTTCATAGCCACTAGCCTACCTGGGCTAGCCACCTCTGGAGGAGCTGAATTGCCAAAAACTGAAAGATACGCTATTTGGGGTACAGCAGAAGAGCTGGCGTTATCTTTGTTTGCTGCTTGCTGACTGAGGGATTTGAATCTGAGTCTTGGCACCTTTTTTCTTTAGACTGCCACTGTTGATCAGAGCACTCTCACCCACTTGCCCCTCGCCATGAAGCAAAATCGGACAGCCCCTTTACTGTGAATTCAGGGCTGGGCACCCTGCCATTTATTTTGGTAGCTTGTGACTTTAAACCTTAATCTGCCTCATCTCACAAAATTAACCTCAAGCTACCAGAACCGGGCTGCCCGGTGAATTACCTGTTCTGGACTGAGTTCTATTTTTTTTTAAAACTTAGACTTTACTCACAGCTCACTGAGGGACTTCTGCAGGAAGGAGCAGAGTCTAGAAGCACTTTGCTAGTTCATCCTGGTAGCAATGCTTGCAAGAGGTCAAGTAACACCCTGCAGCTGCTGCGCTGCTGCTCCCTGCCCACCCCCAATTCTCTCCCAGCCTTAGCTGGTGTTTAACATATAGGCAGAGAAGCTCACGGTATGTACTGACATGGGCTGTCTAAAGTGAAAAAAAATATCTCCCTAGTTCCTCATTTGCAGTTTATAACTGCTGGCCACTGGAGGTCCCCTTTACCTTATCTCTTATCACAGTACATTAACTGGCTGCAGGAAAGCAGGGCTAAGTGTGATCTGGTATCTCTGAGGTTTCTATACCCTTACCATACTCCCTACTCTTCTCCTATCCCACTCAATAACCTAACAATGTTGCTCCTGACTAAATGCCTCCTCATCTTTCTATCTTTACTGGCTTTAGACTCCTTGCTACTAATTCTTGGGAACAGCTCCACCTTCTCTGCTGCCTCACAAAACAACTTCTCCTTCTCAAACAAGTTACTGGAGAAATCCTTGGCTAAGATATCTCCCTTGGGTCTCAGCTACAAGCACATCAGTTCCATCCTTAGACCCCTGATCAGGAAGAAAATCTCTCTCAGTGGTCACACCCTCCGCATGTTCCTCCACGCCACAATTTGGATCGCAAAACAATCCCTCATACTCTCTGGTGATGTTGAGCCAAACCCTTGTTCCAGGGGATTGAACGTACAGCATCTCCAAGCCATCTCTCCTCAAGTGCCCAAACCCCCTGGACTATCCTTCTCCCACATTAATATCAGAAGTCTGGCAGCCAATCTACCTGAGCTGGAAGCGTGGGTATATGTTCATAACCCAGATATCCTTACACTGTCAGAAACTTGGCTAAAATCCTCAGCCCCTAACTCAGCATGTGCTCTCCCAAGGTACAATATGCTTCGCATGGACCGTGCCACTCCCAAGAGAGGGGGTGGTATGGCGTTGTATTTCAAACCGCACCTTAATATATCTTTAGTACCTGGTACTCACCTCAGTCATTGTGAAGTTCTGCACTCTGACCTCCTATTGGGAGGCACAAAGAAACTCCACATCCTGAATGTCTACTCCCCTCCTAGAAACAGTAAGCCTGGTCTTGAAGAACTCACTGACCAGCTACCCACAGTAACCGGTAGACATGACACAATCTACCTTGGGGATTTCAACCTGGACTGGCTGGGCCCGAATGCCTCTCACTTAGCATCTACCCTTAGCAAAGCTAACTTAACTCAAATTATCGCATCCCCTACCAGAGTCTCCTCCAAGGGCTCCAGTAGCATGCTCATTGACTGGATACTCGCCAACAGAGTGGACCAGATTAGCTCCTCTGGAGTTCTAGTGGACTCCATCAGTGATCACTGTCCCATATACTGCACATGGGAATCCTCTCCCCCAACCTATCCTCCGAAAATTCTATCCTTCTCAAATGTTGCCCTCTTGGACACAGCGGCCGTTCTTCAGGACCTCAGCCTGGCAGACTGGTCCCATATGTTTATCACCAATGTTGTCAACACAGCTACTGAATACTTCACCAATGTCTTAGTATCCCTACAGAAGAGACACATCCCCACCTCCACTCACAGGGTTAAGGGCAAACCTACTAAATGGCTTAAGTGCCCGCTACTCCAGCACCTAAAACTAAGGGATAAACCATGGGTGAAATGTAAATCCTCTGCCCTACAGTCCTACTATGAGGAATATCGAGCCTTAAGAAATGCCTGCAAGAAGGAAGTCAGGTTGGCCAAAAGCAACTACTACCGTGACCTATTTCACTCTTCCTCAACAAATCCTAAACATTATTGGGCATGAATAAATGAAATCCTTGGGAATAAAAGGCCACAGACCCCAAGGGATATGTTGGTAAATGAGGTCAGCTGCAACCACCCCCTAACTATTGCAGAAGCTTTTAACACAATCTTCACAATGCTCCCAACCTTCCCACAGGCCTCTCCTCCTGGCTCCCCTACTTCCTCTCAGGATAACTCTGATCCACCAGCACCGCCGTTGCTTGCTTCAGTCACTAGGCTTGAGGTACTAAAGCTTCTAAGATCCATCTCTCCTCATGGCAGTGCAGGCATGGATGGCCTTGAACCCAGGATCCTATTAGCAACACCATTAACTAGAATATTCAATCTCTCCATCTCCACCTCAGCTGTTCCCCTCATTTGGAAATTGGCTAGGATTATTCTGGTGTTCAAAAAAGGTGACCCCAATAGACTATCTAATTATAGGCCTATTGCTATACTGCCTACCATTAGAAAAATGCTTGAAAAATTAGTACATAGCCAGGTCATCTCTCAACTGACTGAACACAATCTTCTGTCCCCCATCCAGCATGGATTTAGGCCTGGACACAGCACCACCACAGCACTTACCCTGTTCACCAGTGGTGTTAAGACAAACATGGATAATGGACTACTCACCGGAGCCATATTCATCGACCTTACTAAAGCTTTTGACATGACTAACCATCCCCTCCTACTTCTCAAACTTCAGGACATTGGTGCTACTCATCCCACCTTGTCCTGGTTCAAAAGCTATCTAGACAGTCGTTCCCAAACAATCTCCTTCTGCAGAGTCCTATCATCTCCCCTCTGCCATCTCCTGCAGTGTACCTCAGGGATCTATACTGGGACCATTGCTGTTCTCTATCTTTGTTAATTCTGTACCAGTCTCCACCACCCACTGTAAATCTATCATGTACACTGATGACCTACTTCTATATACTACCTCCTCGTCTGTCAATAACATCAATGCGCACCTATCATCATCTCTTAGTCAGATCCAGCTCTGGCTCTCCTCAAACCAATTAATTCTCAATCAATCAATGACTCAGTCCATGCTCCTTGGGTCCCTATAGAAAGTCAATGTCAAATTCCATCACCAGTGGGTCCAATGCCCTGATGGATCTGTACTGACCAACACAAAATCCTTCAAATATTTAGGGGTGACTCTTAACCCCCAACTCAACTTCACCATGCATATCACTGAGGTTTGTCAACATGTCAACGTGAAGATCGGAGCTGCATACAGGGTACGTCACTCACTCATTGCTTCAGCCCGGATCTCCGTAGCCCAGGGGGTCTTGTTCCTGGGACTGAAATGTGCTCTTCCAGTCTTCTCTCATGCTAAAGCAGTGGATATGCATAAATGGGACACCACATACAACAACATCTGCAGATTTTCCCTCTCAGCTCCCTGTCTCACCCATCACTGCACTTCTCTACTTTACACTGAACTGGCTGTCTCCCAAGGGTATACGCTCCTACACTCTGGGTAACCTTATTGATTAATTATCCCACCCACCACGTCCTGGCGCGCTTCTGGCTATGCTCAAACCAGTTACCCAGGTTCATTATTTAAGGTCTTCAACTTCACCTCTTGCTCGCTGTTCCTCCTTGTTCTATTAATATGGGTGAGCGTACTTCCTCCCATCTTGCTCCCAAATTCTGGAACTTCATTCCCACTGGCACAAAGCATTCCCCACCTCACAACTCTTTCAAAAAAAGCACTCTTTTCTTACTTGATCTCTCCTGGTATCTGTAAGTGTCCCTAGAGTTCCCTCTCTGGTCCCTTCTGCTCACTCCATGTTAAACTCTTGCTAAGTAGTCATTCTGAGTTCCTGTGTAATCCATATACTGCTTAGTAGTCATACCAAGTGCCTGCAAAATTCACCTTGATGGATTAGTATTACCTCCTCCTACTTTGGTTGTTTTCTCTGTACCCCTGTCTGACTGCCCTGCGTGGTGGTCCAGTGTTTGAGTATATACCCTTCTTATCCCAGTTGTATTGTTTCCCCCTACTGTTGTACACTCCTGGGTCGTGCTTAAAAATAGGCATTTTTTTGTCTAATGAACTTACTTGGTTACCAAAAGCTAATAAATAAATAAATAACACAAATTAGGAAAATAATATCAGACACAATTCTAAAGTCATGAGAACCCAAATATAAATGTAAATAAACACAGTAATGTCTGGCAATGTAATGTCTAGTCTCAGATGTCACCAGAAGAGTATTTGCAATGTGGAAATGGGAAAAGTGAAGTATTAAATATATATAGAATAAATAAATGATCCCAGTTCTGTTAGATTTTAATAGTAGTATATATATTTGTGTTGGCATTGTGATGCAGTTTCAAATAACAACAACACTGGAACAATGTATTTCACTTAAAAAGAACATAAACCCATTATTTTGTTACATTATGCAGATTTAAAAAGTGCAGTGTTACATAGTGGTTGGGCTGTGATTTAATATATTTTGAATGTAAGAGAGCTTTATTAAAACTTCCCAGGATTTGGAATTATTTTCTACTTTGATTCATAAAAAAAATATCTGAGCTGTACTTTATATGTATCAGGATTAAACAATGACATTATACCATAAAGCAGTATCTGTAAAGGGTAGTGTTAATGATAAAAACAGTGCTGATTAGCAGAATTTCAGTGGTGGTGCTTAGTGGCTTAAACCCTAATAAATAATACAGTTGTAAAATCAGAGCACATCAGATGATTATCTGTTTGTATCTTGAATGAGTTTAAGCTCATAAAACAAATGCTGAACTTTAAACTGGGTAGCAGAAATGATGGATAAACTGAGGGGAAAATACCTTTTTGTTTAAATGTTCGGTTGCCAAGTAAGGCCCACTAGGCATAAATACTCATTTTCAGAGGTGACCTGGGAACACTGGGGAGGTTAACAGTCTTGCTTGGAATCACACAGTATGCAAGTGGAGGTTGTGGGAATCAAACCTAGGTCTGCTGGATATACCAAGCTCATTCACGGCTTGCCACAGCCCTGCCAGCCACAGCCCTCTTGATTTCTCCAGTTAATTATTTTTGTTCTATTTGTAAAGTAACTATACTTAACACCTCATAATCTCAATGATTTTACTCCCCTACAAAATTGAACTCACTTAAGACTAGTGGTATACAACAGTAACACCATTGGTTATCACCTCCTAATGATTAAAAGTTTTATTCAGTGGGTTATTTTCTTCTGTAAATGCTTGGATGTTGTCGCTGGTGTTCCAAGAACTCCCAGTGTGACAACAAACCAAAAAAAAATATTTGAAGACATTATTATGTCAATGTGTTTTCAAAACATTTAGGACACAAATGGGGCTATCTAGGATGCTGGTACCAAAATATCTGTTATCTTTTCTATTTTAAGTGTAGTACAGTGAATACCTTCATAAAATGCACAGTTTTAGAAGGATGTCTGAATTGTCTCCAAAATCTGGTACAGTGATGGCTTTTCCCATGCAGGAAAAGACCAACAGGAACATTGAAAAGAAAACACTTGCACCTTGGCCAGTAATCCTTAAGCCCCAAATCCTGGTGACCTCAAAGTCCCTCGAAATGCAGCCACCAGAATGTACTGCTGGCTTCACTCCTTATTTTTTAAACCCAACTCAGTTGTATTACAAACCCCCCAATAAAAAAATATATTTCAATGCAGTATACATTAAATGAAGTCCCTTATGTATTTTAATTTGAAATGGTTATCCTGTGTACAGTATATTCTCCATTCCATTGCTTTTGTAACTGGGGCTCCAATGAACTCCATGGCAGCAGAACATTCTTTCGGTGGCTGCATTTGAGAAATATTGACCTAGACCATGTTTATCCCTTTTACTACTTGTTTGCACTTGAAGAAGTCTTATGTAGCTCCCATGAAATCATCACATGTCAGTGGGTGTGTGTGGGGAGGAGGTGAGGAGGGCATGTTTGTGCATCTCTGTTGTGCCCATTGACAGATAAGAGATCAAAGTCATACTTGTGAGATACAGTGAGAAAGACATCATAAGGGAGAGAAATGAGTTGCTGTATAGTAGCTGAACATCCCATGGAATTTTTCCAGGTAGATGAATGAACTGAGGTGGTGATCAGTAAACTGTTGCAGCAACAGTCCCATGGATAGGTTTTGCTTTTCATGCTGCTTTTGTACTATGATTTCATTGTCTTTTATTCTGCAAATGCTCTGATTACAGCCCAAGCTATACATAAGAATGAGAGAGTATAATCTCTTCTCTTCTGTCTGTCATGCCCCTCCCTATGCAACCCATCCTATTTGCCTTCCACAATGTCCTTGAACACTGGGCCACTATCTGACTGCAATGATAACCCCGAGTTCTCTGTTCTCCAAGGTACATGCCATGAGGTCCAACCTTTACTCTGCTTTAGAGATTTGTGTCCAATGTGCATTACCTGAACTTCTTGGGATTAAATCCCAACTGTCAAATTCTGAGCCACTGTTCTAGCCTTCTCATGCCCTTACTCATAGCCTCCACTCTCTCCATTGTGTTGACTCTATCATGAATCTTGATATCATCTAATAATAGATGGATCTTTTCCTTTAGCCCCACCCCTTTGTATTATATGGATACATTAAAGAGTAGGTGGCCCAGTTCTTACCCATGGAGCACTCTACTTGTGATACCCACATCACCTGAAAATTTCTCACTTAGCACTACACCTGGAATCTGTTCTGTATCCAATTTCCAACCAATTTAGTTATTTTATCCCCTGCCCACAGTCCTCTTAACTTCTGTAGTAACCTCATAGGTAGCACTGTGTTGAAGGCCATACTAAAATCCAAGCAGGCCAAGTTGACAACATGCCCCTCTCCACCTCACTTGTCTCCACCTCCCTTGTCACCCAGGCAAACAAATTAAGTAATTGTATTTCAAGTTTAATGAATTATACCCCCAAGGAACTCCCAGAGATCTTCTAAATCAACTGTATAGAAGTAAGTTCCATCAGCATTTTTTTTTAATTTCTACAAATTCACAAAAACAAAAAACAAACAACAACTAGAATCATCATCCCAGGAAACAGATAAATAGGCAAACAGCAAGATAGAAAGACAGCAGCAATCATGCAGTATTTGTGGAACATACTGCATACCAAATGTCAGATTCCAAATAACCCAGCATGCAGTTTTTTCAATGCTAAATATGAAGAACATAATGCTAAGAATACTACACTTGGTAATCTTCCATTTGGGGACTATATGAGAAGCAAAAGGCAGCATTTGAGATAAGAGAGACATTTACATCCTCACCTCCAAACAGGGATATACTCAGTAAAGCCTGTTATTTGATTTATTGCCTTCATAAGTGTCTAACCATGCAGAAGGTGGGTCCTGATACTAGTAGATATCATGGGGTTCCTGCTAACTTTTTACTGCCATACATCAGTATAGTAATGTCATGCATTCATATATGCTTTAAAGGGTTTTGATTAAGCTGTTTAGCCCAATGAAGAATGGAGGATTATAGAAATAATCCAAGCCTGTAATATAGTAAATAGTTGCTCATTTAACATTTTATACCTCAACTCACCTGGTCCTTACAATTGACAAAAGGACATAGAACGCATGTACCATCAGTAGCAATTCTTCATCAGGACCCTGGGTATGATATAGACTACATGTGCACATACAATTAAGTTGCTCATGCAAATTTAAGGAACATCAAGCATGCTCACTTGAGCAAGAGCTTTCGCTAAAAAATGTGATCATTCTTAACCTAGGCTTGGAACAAAAATAATTGTCCAGAATTTCTAAAAATATCCTTTGACTCTATAGCAATTGTAAGGTTTGTTAATTACTCTAGAAATTCTGAATAATTATTTGTTGGCCCTAGAAGGGTTGTAACATAAATACAGAATGCACAATCATCCAAATTGTACCTGTAAAGGCTCAGAAAATCTGATCATTAGTGCTTGATGTGATTTATATGCCAGTGCATTCTGTATTTCTTTGTAATGTATAAATCAATGTAATCTACATTAATGACCCTGAATGAGCTGTTTATGGCCAGGTCCTATGCAAATAAATCAGTAAAATTCTGTGAGATTATAAATAGCACAAATTGCTGTATAGTACTTGGTTTGATGATTGAGGTGAGCCATTTGAGGAATGATCAAGCATTTGTAGTACATTAATCTGTTATAATTATACCATACATTTTAAGAGTTTAGATTTCATTTGAAGAATTCTTCTCTATATAATTACTTATTATTCATATACTGTGGCAAGTAATAGCTCCTGTCTTGCACATGAGGTACTGTAATATCCTTTGAGTGAGTAATCTATGGATGATATCGTTTTCTTCCTTACCCTTCTATACCAATGGCCAAGCATCTGAATGTTATTGTAAATAATAGCATTCTAATGAATTTTAATGCCATCAGACACAATTGATATAGTTTCTTTTTAGTGGCAGTGCTGCTTGTTATTCAAATTAGACATATGTGTATGCCATCCCTAGTCAATACTTCTTTCTTTCTAGTGTGTTACTGGTTTGCATGAATCCATGAAGAATTCACTTATTTCAATACTGTTCACTGAAGCCACAAAAGAGAATTGTTACCTTGCCTTGTTTGACATACTGAAATCTGAAAACGGATCAACACACATCCCACCTGGACATATTACTTTGGAATTAAACTATGCTTGTCTCAGGAAATCTGCTAAATACTGACACTGGTGCACTTTTTACTCACCTGGGTGGGAAATAGTATCAGTTCTTTTCTCACCATTTTCTTCAAGGGCAAATGCAATCCTCTTAGTAAAAAATGATAACAAAATATTGGATTGCCATGGTGGATGCAGAATATTCAGGTCAACAATATAGTACACCAGAGAACTCCCATTAATGTTAATGCCCAGTTTAACAAGATGTTTGCAGTATGGCCCCAATATTGCCATATTTATCAAGATGGAATGCTAAACAGTAATGTGAGATTCTAGGGCAGGGTCATTAGACAACTCAACCTTAAATTCCATTAGAAACTACTGCACAGTGTCAGTGCATAGCACTAGTGCAAACTGGATTGTTGAGTCAGACCTTTTAATTTAAGCAGGTCTTTCTTTGCCTCAGATAATAGGGATACATACCATAATTCCATGCAAGTGGTTAGAGCTCTGAACTCTCAAACAGGGGACCACATGCTTTTTTCCCCTGTGAGGCTCTGATACAGTATGTGACCATCAGAAAATCATTTGCTTTCATGCTTCTTAGCTGTAAAATTGTGGAGAAGCAGCATCCCACTTCAAGGAAATGCTGCATCTCATTTTGACAGGGATGACTGTGAAATGTTTATTACTGAAGGGGCTTATGCAGTCTTTTTTTCTTTATTACTGTTTCATTGGGAATTTCAAACAGTGTATTATAAACACACTTAGAATAGTTTCTCCTTTTTGCAATTTTTTAACCTCGACTTTCTTGTCCCATCAATATAACCTTGGTGCCTATCTCCCTAAGGGTCCCTATGGTACACCACAGCCTCACATGCCTCTCCTCTACAATGGCCTTCATCTTGACTTATATACCCCCCAGATGGGGTCAGGGTAAGGGGGATATATTTGTCATGTGCTTCATAAGGCAGTGGGCAGTGCAGTCATGGGATATGGATGCACTCAGGTGTGCCCTCAGCACACTGCCACCTTTGCCACTAGCTGTTTGACTTTGCTGCCAGAACGCTACCCAATAAAGAATGGGGTGCAGTGTCCTTAGAGCACCAAGAGTTGGCACAAGTTGTCATTGCTGCAGCTTGCACTGTCCTTTGAGAATCGAGCCCATGGATATCAGGACAGAGCACCATAATAGCAGATGGGAGTGGGGCCATAATGATAGGTGGAGAATCTAGACACCACTAAGGTATATAGATAGTTTAAAGTAACAAAACTAAGCAAGGTGAAGTTGACACAGTTTGCTGATAATCTAGATCAGTATGTAGTAAGCAACTCAAAGTGACTAAGACCAATTTGAAGGTAAAACCTAGAAGCATGAAAATCACTCAGTTTATCTGGTGATAGCCTAACATATAGAGTAAAAGCTCTTAAATATTTACAGAGCACTGTGGACAATATATGGGAGGCTACTACTGGTATGACAAGCTAGGGCAGATAACTTCTGCAGTGAGAATAATATAACATATCCAGTAAGCAAAGAACAGTAAACTGTCTCAGATAACTGAGGTACTTATGCAGTTAAGTGTAAACCTTTGTTTGAACTCTATACAGTATGTGCTGCTGATGAGCAGCTGAAACAGTTTATAAAGATGAGTAATAAGAGATATAGAGGTTATCAACCACATATTGATTATGATGCAGAGGAAGCAGCAAAGTCCATGGAGACAGGCAGGGCAGCTAGGTCTTACAGTAAACATACACCCAGTGAAGGAAGCAGGCAAACAAAAGGGACAGCAAGGCTAGCAGATGGCTGACTCCCACTGCTGACACCCACAGTGTAGCACCCTTGTTGCTCTTGCCCTTAGTGGTCTGGACTGCTAGTGCTCTGGACTGCTAGAGAGGCCAAGAAGACATACCTCCAGAAGTCCTTAGGGATGGACCTAGAGATTGGCAGAGGAGGAGGAGGATCGTATGGCCATTTCTTAGCTCTGATAGGAGCAGGTGGAAAAGTCCATGCAAGTCCTTGGATTCTGCTTCCCACAGCAACTGGTGGGGGGTCAGTCATTCTGCTCTCCCTGAACCTCTGCAGCTGTTCAAGAATGGCGTCCACTGTGTGGCCCATGGTTTCTCTGGTACAGATGCCTGTTTGCAGACAAAGGGATTTCCTGGTTGGTGATGCAGTCCCCCAAATGGCCCTGGGGATTGGTTGAGGATGGCCTTACAGCCATTTATCAGGTCTGATTGGTGCAGGGAGGAAAGTGCATCCAAGTCTCTGGAGTCTGCTTCCTGTGGCGATGGGTGGGAGGCAGTTGGTGGTTCAGCTGCTGTGCCCCCTCTCGATCCTGTTGAGGAATGGCATCTGATGTATGGTCTACAGATTTTCTGGCTAGGACACTTGTATGGAGACAAAGGGAATTCCAGGTTGGCAATGCAGTCCCCAGATGGGCCCTGGGGAGTGGTTGAGGAGGGCCTTATAGCCAGTTCTTATCTCTGATTGGAGCAGGGTGAAAAGTCAAGGCAAGTCCCTGGATTCTGCTTCCCACTGCAATCGGTGGGGGGTGAGGAGGTGGTTCAGCTGCTGTGCCCCCTCTTGACCCCTGCAGCTGTTCAGGAATGGTGTCTGCCAAGTGATCTGTGGCTTTTCTGGGTAGGACGCCTATTTGGAGAACAAAAAGACTTCCTGCAATACTAGCAATAAAATTGATTTGGCATTTGAGGTTCAACGTACACCTGCAAGCACTCATGCAGAGCCTTCAGAGCATGACTTGTTTCTAAGACAGTTGGATAGCTATGTACACAAAGGGATTGCTCTGTTATTTGGATGCCATGTAATTGGTTCATTGTTCTAGTCTCCCAGCCCAGAGCAAAGACAGTGTGTCTACCCATATTTGAAAGTGTGGTTGGCAAGTGAACTAAAGATTGTGGCTCTGCATTTCTGTACACTGCAACTGTGATTATACCATGTGCACTGATGTGATGGTTATGTTAGCTTAGTGTGTTGCAGAGTTGCTTTCTGAGTTATATTGTATCTAGCACTGGCATGTGAGGCATGAGAGCAGTCAATTAGTTGATTTGCATGCAAATTCCATTTTCCTTGCAATCTATAAAATAGCTCCTAGCAACCACTTTTCCAAGGCACTGAACAACTTAAGATGATTATTATGATACAGTGCAGTGGATTATTGTTTTCCCGTTTATTTTTAACATTGATATTTAAACACTGTGAAAATTCACCTTTTTGTAATTTTGTACCATATAGGAGCATACTGTTAATTGTGCCATCAAATGAACTGATATTTGTTAATTACTGACATGCAATTGATCCGAGTAATTAAGACAACCCAGATTGTATGCTTTCAGTCTGCATGTTTTATTGTAGCTCTTCATTATTTTTTTGGTGGTCTCCTCCATTATATTTTGCCTGCTAAAAATATTCTAAAACCTGATTTAACACCAAACAAAAGTCACAAAGGTAAATGGCTATCACACATAGGTAATGTTAGCACCACCTAGTTAACCCCTTAAATTGTGTTACTTTTCTCCCTGAGAGTCTCACCACACTTTTGATAGACCTTTTAGTTGATCTCTACCTTTCTTTAAGCAATCAAAAGTCTATTTCACTCTTCTTGCTTAAGAAATGAATATTAATTATTTTGTCACTTGTTTTCAAGTAAATGCTGTCCTGAACACTGTCCTGGAATTAGCAACTTGTGATATTAGCCTTATGAAGGCAGAATAAATGTATTTAATGGTATTACATGGTGACAAATGTTTTTAGTTGTACCCAGCAGTTGCTACAGAGTACCTGAAACTGTATAACTCTGTATGCACATCAGCAACACTGTACTCACTGTCTAGTATCATTAAGTCATAAACCAAATAATGTCAATAAAGTACAAACTTAATGACCCTGAGTGTGAACTTACAGTAGAGAGTAGTGTTAAAAGGACAGATGACTCACAGGCCCTTGTTATTCAGCTAAAGAATAAGTGACTGCCAATTCATTTGATTTCCTAGGCTCATCAGGGACTTTGCTGCCTCTTGTTATGGGACATTGACCCAAGGCATTGTGGGATGGAACCTGTCACACAGTGATAATTCACTAATCGAATGGCCTTTGTGTTTGTCTGAACAGCTACTTTTGTGCAAGTAGACAAATTATATTCAGGCTTGAGACCCCAGCAATCTCAATTTACATCATGCATACCTGTCAAAGTAGACACACTGGCAGCACTAAAACTAGTTGCCAAGTTCATCCTCCCCGTCCTAGCAACTGACAGGAGCTGACAGATTCTAATGCACATTTATGTGGAATTTATTTGAGCAAGCATTATTTTTTCATTGTTAAGCATAAAGTTACAGAACTAGCATACTTTTATCAATTCTAATAAATCTTTTGAAATAAATAAATTCATAACCCAATTTCATTAAAAAAAAATAGATATTAAGTACATTTCTAGAGGTGTCCTTTCATTTGAAAATAGTAAAATACAAGTAAGCAATAAGACACGACAGGGTGTGCATGGAACATATTTTTACCGTACTGACAGAGGCATAATAAGGCACAAGGCCACTGGCTGAGTGCCTTTAGCCCCTGGCATGCAGTAAAATATGTTCCATGCACACCCTGGAGTGTCTTATTGCACTTATAAAATGGGCTCCTATTTTTTTTACTTAGTTCAGTTATAAAATGCTTATCTGTACAAAAAAGATTTTATTCTGCTTATCTGTGTTAAAATAGTTATTTTGCCTACATTGTTTAAAATGCATGAGCTCATTTGCATATAGTACTTTAGTAACATGAGAGGACTGCTACAGGGGCAGTGAGCAGGTACACAAACTGCCAGTACATACTTCCTGCCTACTGACATTGAGAGTTACACAACAGGAACAAAACATAACGCTCCCGATTTAACTGGAGTCCCGGCCCGTGACAGGCATGTGCGAGGAGGTACTGAGAGGTACTGATTGGGGGCTGGTAAGTCTCAGAGTGTTGAGACACCTTTTTACTTGCCGTATAATCATTTAGTGACTCATGGTGGCATGCCAAGACCTACTCACAGTTCACACTTACAAAGTGTGTCGGCAAATTCTCTACTTTGACTCACGAACACAGCTGGCACTCATGTCTTTACTAAAGCACTGTGGGGGGAAAAAACAGCACTACAGTCTTTAAACCTTCAGAAGTGTTCCTTTAGTGCTCTAGTGCACTTAATGGCAACATGTAAAGCACGATTTTCTATGTGACAGCACCGTGCCAAGTGAGTGAGCAAGCGATTGACGGGTGGGGAGATTACCGTGGAGACCGGGAGCACGGGAGAACAAACATGATTGGCAGCAGCAGAAAAACATTAAACATTTGGAAACATGATTGTCAGCAGCAGAATATGAACATTAAACAATGTTTCACTGGCAGCTGGGGGGAGAGATAAATTTTCTGTCATTTTGGGTCCGCCATGCTTGAATCTCTGGTTTTCTCTCATACTGGGTAAAGAAAAGATGGCTGACATTCAAAATACCAATGTTCTATGGCACAAGAATCTTGGCCCTTTCACTGCCAGCTCTTTTTTTGACCCATACATGGAACAGATTTTAAGGATGGGCAGCTTTTGTTCTGACTGGCTGATTTTCGCTTCCCATTTTATAAAGATACTTTTGTTTTGTATCTTTGGAGTTCATTTCTGATTGTGGCAAGTTTAAAATGCATGTATTATAATCCTAACATATTCTAATGAGAAATCATGATAAAAAGTATATAATTTTTCTCCAAACAAAATTATTAGACTTCATTAGTCTATGCTCAATGAGACTGTGTCAAAGCAGACAAGAAGGCTGAATCAAGCGGACTTCTTAACATTGACTTCAACAAGTTCATAGTAGAAAAAATAATTATTTTAGACTATGGTACATTCACACTGGTGGGAGGTACATTAATACTAGTATCTAAACACTTCTATTAATAAATTAAAATCTCAATGTGCTTTTTTTATAAGGGGAAGGGTAAAACCACAGAAATTGCTGCTGTTCTTTGTTTTGCCATGTGTTTCCATTGTCATTTTAATACCAGAAATAAAGTGTTCACAAAATGCCTGATCTGTTAACAAACCTAATGTTTGAAGAATATTCAAAATCTCAAGGTCTCAGTAGGTCTTTAGTAGTTTTATTAATACTGATTTTGGACTAGGAATAGGCAAATGGGGAATGAAAGTATCAATATTCTTAAACTGTGTCTAAGAATGGCTTTGTGTGCCTTATGAAACCTCCCTGTGTCAGTAACATATGTCTTATAATACTATACACTAGTTAGTTGATTTGGAAACTTTTATTATACCAACAGACATTTTTTGGCAGTATAATACTATAAAAAGGTGCCCCTCTAAAAAAATCAGATGAGCAGATGAACCAGGACATAAGAGATAAGGATCAACATATTCACATTAACTAACTAGGAAGCATTCTTTTATTTGTGCCAGTGTTAGTTTTGGCTACATTAACTAAAAAGTCATAAGAAACATAAAGGTAATATTGCATTTAAGGTGATTGGATTGTGTTTTATATTTTAATTGCATGACATGTAACAGAAATAAGGTCATTTTATGTGAGTATTTTTTTCTAGAAATAGAGCCAAATCTTCTGATACAATAAATACCATTGATTCCATGACAAAACAGGGAGTGAGAATATTTTGGCTGAATGTTGGCCTACATTGCCAAAATGCTATTTGGAATATGGCTGTTTACTAGTACTAAATCTCAATACTTTGCATTGTTGATTTATTAATCAAGCCACACAAGTGACTAAATACACAATATGCATGCTTATCCAAGCTACAGAGCTCTGCACTTTAGAGGACATGCCAAAGGGTACAATAAAAACTCCATCCTTCATTCTGAGATCCCTCCCAATGCAGAGACAGCAGCAAGGAGGGCAAGGGTGTACGATGTGTGAGCTTGGTACTGATGGCCAACTATCCAGCACATATTTGGGTCTGCATAAAGCAAGGAATTCTAGGTTATGGCATTTGTCATAGAACACTGAAAGGACGTTTAAAGGGCACTGAAAGTCGTTGTTCAAAAAAGCCAACTCAAACCTTCCACCAGCCTACTATGCCCACTTTGAGGGTCTGACAGAGGGTTGATGGCGAGGTCAAAGATAACCCACATAACAACAGAAAGGGCTAGGGGAGACTTTCATTTTATGGCCAGTGGTGTTATGGCAGACCTCAGGTTGCAGAATGCTGATGGCCCCTTAACACCCTCTGTGGCATGGAAACATTGTTGCTTTACAGTACATTTCCACATCCCCAACTCGGCTGCTCATGTGAGGACAGCTTATGACTGGGTGTGGAGAAGGCCACATCCTATGCTATAAATGTCTCAGAGTGCCCCCTTTGTACAAACCATGCATGTAGTGGGCCATCTGCAATGTTTCTCAGCTCACTTTATTTGTGGAAGGGCCATGACTCCGTAATACTTATATGGAGGTATCAAATACTGTAAGTTGTTAGACTGCAGCAATGTATAGTTTTAGGATAAGTATATGAAACATTGACAATGATGGCTGAAAAAGACCAAAGGTCTGCTAGTCTGCCCAGAGTTCCCTATATGGATGATGTATAAATAAACCTGGCAAGAGGTATTGTTTTTCACTCATGGTAAAATACAATTTTGTTATTTCCTATGATTTGTTACTTGATCTTATTATACAATGGAGAATGTGTAGTGCACAAATCTGAGGTTAGTGTAAGAAGCTGTAGTTAAACATTTGCAGTAAATGATAATACTTCAACCTAAAGCTTTCTGTTATGTTTTCTCTTCACTTCTGTTCTTGGACAAGCTCAATATTATAAGACACAAGTACCATTATCACCCAGGCCACCAAAAGTAGCACATGAAATCCAAGGAGGAACAAACTAGTTGTCAATACAGTTAGGCCTCCCATCATGGCATGATAACTGTGTCATACTGTACATTCTATGAAACCATTTCTTTTTTTTAATTTGCTGAAGTGGAGAAAAAAAGTAACAACTAAAATACTTATAGTATATGGTTAGGGGTTGTTTTACCCTCACTTCTACAGTAACTTATACAAAATGCTGCTGTACCACAGTTCAAAGATTATGGAATGCTGTTATACCCTTCTATTGTACAAGAGTGTTTTGATTATTTTAAAACATGTGCCACCTCCCACTTTTTTGGGCAATGTGCTATTTTTTTCAGCACCTCACACAGGCATATGTCTCTGCTCCCACAAATGGCATGGAGTAATGTTGTCAAAGACAAAAACTGCACAGCAATAAATGCCACAAGGAAAACAGCACCATCCCAAATAACATCGGGAAACAGAGTGACCCGCCGACAACACTGCAGCTTTATTAACATTAATGGGACTTCTTTATTTTTGCATGGGGCTCCACCACTGCACCCCCCACCTGGGGGGGCTTCACCAGCCTCAAACTCTGTACTTAATATATTCAACTCAGGGGGGTTGTCGACTTCAGAAATGGGGAGAAAATCAAGAGAGGGAAAATTACTTTTTTTTTTAAGTTGCAGCAGAAGGAGACCTAGGGGGGACTGAACCACTGTCCCTGGTCTCCTACCACACCATGTGCTAGTGCCTTAGCCACTCCACCACGGGAGTAGTTTGACCAGACACCCCCGCACACAGCAACTTGTTCGCTGTACCGGTAATGCACAGAGTGACAGGGGTAGTGGTAATTCCCTACCACTATTATATCCCTGTTGCTCTAAACCCTATTGTGCTTTACACAGTGTGGTTCTTGCAGTAGTCTCCTGATGTGCTGTTTTGACTCGGTACCCCCACACACATATGCTACAAAAAACTTCTCATTTCTTTGGTAATTTTGAAAAAGATAAATCCACCCATACCCAATTGATAATAACTCACACCGCTCAAGAAATCAATAGTTATATTCCAGTATGAAAATAAAATTCTACCAGGGGATTTACTGCAAGTCAATATTTCGCTTTTGTGAACTATTGAAATGCACTTTGGCAACTTTCTTGAAACTTTTACTTAGAATGGTGGAATGAAGGTACGCATTGCAGATGGATGTACTAAACTTCAGAATGCAATTCTGCAGAACAGATCACACTGTTATCTAGAGAACAGAGAAATTATTGTATGCATTGAGGATTGATGTATTAAATTGTGGAATGGAATTCCACAGAACTATTCTGCACATCATTCTGAAATTTTGCATGCACATTTTATGAAACTGGTCAAAGATTTGTGGAACACAATCTTTAAGGTTGAAATTTCAGAAGAGTTCATGAAATTTGCAAACTTTCACAAAATGTTCATGAATTCAGAATTTGCAGTTTTCACCAGCCCTAGGCAGTTAGCAACACCTCCGGTCCTCCCTGAATATGCTTCCATTTCAATTATGAAAGACATTCAGTGAGAATCAAGGGTGTTGGTAATTGCCTAATGTATGGTAGTTTCCACAGGTAATGCAATGTTAATGTGCATTTTATAAACACAATCACTACTACTGGAGTTGTGGGGTTATTGACAGATGGATGCAGGTGGGTTTACCTTTTTTTGAAATACTACAAAAAATATAGCATTTTACCTTGCTGCATAGGGCAAAAGGGACAAACATTTACAGGACCATATACTGTACTATACAAAATAATGGTTGGGCAACCATGTCCACAACAAGTCTAATAATATCCGTCCCAGGGTTCTGATTACATCAGGGACCTCTTGATATTCACTCTTGATGACCCTATGTTGTTATCAAAAGCTCTCAACCTAAAATAGCCTTGCTGTGCATGATTGCCTATACATTACTCTCTGTATGCAAAAAACATTTTCATAGCCTGGCACAGACACTTACTGACAGCAACACATGAAGAAGATCAGAACAACAGGAGAGTTCATTCTGTTCCAGTAGTTTACACATAATAGTCTGGAGTTTTTCAGGAATGCAAAACAAAACTATATGTATATCATTCTCTAAGTGAAAGGGTATGTAAAATAATTTAAATAATTATTAAATGAACACCTATTTAGCAGCTCAGTGATTCCATCTCAATTAGTGTACTAAGTGGAACCAAAACAAAGGCTTGTTTTTTCCACAAGATCATGTAGTACCTCTTCGAAGAAGCTGTTTGCAAAAGTATGCAGAGCTGTGAACTCAGGAGTATCCCAATGAGTAGGAGTGGCACAAGCAGTGAGACTAAAAAAGGAGAGGGCTGGTCAGCACATTTGTCATATATTGCTTATTATGACTAGCAGTTATTACAGTCAGTGCATGTTTGTAAAAATGAATCTTCCACTAAATTTATACATTTGAGAATAGAACTATAATTATTACAATTATCCCTGGAATAATGGTCCCTGATTGTCTGTAAACATTCCATGTCCCTGCATTAATCTTTTGTTAACAAAACTGTAGAGCTGAATGACTAGTGAATAGATTTCAAGAAATGAGTGACGCTTGTTCTAAATGCTGTTTTCAAACTAAAGCAGTTGCCATTACAACTAGCACGCTTGCAATACATGTGTCAAACATAAACCCATACTGTTCCTCTGCTTTTAGCATAAATCATAAAACTACTATCATCTTATGAAATGTCTCTATTCCAGGTACAGTTTCACTCACTGGATGAAAATGATGATAAGTGGGTTGAAGTTTCCATCAGCAACAGAGATTACACTACCCACAAACATCGTTCTGTGCTTCACAGCTAACAAACATAGTTTGAATGACAGGTTTAATGGTTCCTAGGAACAGAGTTTGTTTTAATATTTCATAAAAAACTTTCCTGAAAATATTTAAAAGATATCAACAGTACATTACAAAGGATGCATTGAGCAAAGCACAAGGAAGCAGAAGAGGAAAGTCCTTCCATGAACGTCATCAAGCCAGTGAGCTGCCAAGTTTATATGAACATAATCAATTTTATAAAAGTTCAGCTTGCAGAACATATAAATGGCTCAGTGTGTCTCAAGGCAGTTATCACTGCAACTATTCCCACTGCTACACTATAGTGTAAGGCGACACATGTGAGAACCTAAACACCCCGATCACTTTACTGTGGTGACTGCTCTCTGCATACCTCCACAACCGTATGCCACAACACAAGCATTTGATTTCATGAAACTGGTATATTTTCATGGTAACAAGCATGGGATTCCAACAATGTTTTGCTGATGACCCTCATTCTACAAATCTGGTACGCCAGTGCCTAAATTAAAACAAAAACATAAATGAATGAACTATTTGGTAATGAATCTCCTTTCATTACCTCCCCCCCCCACAAAACAGCACTTAAGGTAAAATATTTTTCAGTACTTTTTTCATACTAGCAATAACACATGTTCAGGGGTTAATTTTAACAGCCAGTTAATCACCTCTTAGGGGTGAGTGGCATGAGGCACACCCCCGGAGGTGATTAACAACATGTTGACCTAGTCCCATTTCATGCTTAATTGTTTATATATTATCACTGAGGAGTGAGGAGCAGTATCTGAACTCGATGACCTTGTCTATGTGCTGATGGAGCATGAATGTTAGAGTAATGAGGACAGATATATTTATTTATTTAAAGATTTCACCAGGAAAGACATACTGCATAAACATGCTCATTTCCAGATAATAATAATTTTATTTAGTATAGTGCCTTTCGAATCATCAAGGCACTTTACAAATACAAACGTACACAATTAAACAATAAATAAGAGCAAAATCATTGAAAATCAGGAAATACTTTAACCCAAAAAAGGTCTTCAGTGCCTGCTTAAAACTACCCACAGTTCTGCACTCTCATAGCTGATGAGGTAGAGAATTCCAGAGGAATGGGGCAGCGAACATAAAAGGCCGAGCCCCAGATGACTTCAATCTAACCCTCAGAATCTCTAGCAACCCCTCATCAGCCGAGCGGAGTTCTTGCACAGGGATGTAAGGGATCAGAAGTACTTTCAAGTAGTCAGGACCCAGTCCGTGTAGGGCCTTGTAGGTTAACAAACCCACCTTAAACGTGATTTGCCACTGAACTGGCAGCCAGTGCAGATCACACAGCACTGGGGTTATATGAGATCTCCTTGGTGCCCCAGTCAATAGACATGCAGCCACATTCTGCACTAGCTGAAAGCAGTGGATATCAACCCCAGGAAGCCTAGGTACAGGGAATTACAGTAGTCAAGGCATGAGGTCACAAAGGCGTGGACCAAAACTGGCAAGTCGCTGGACAGAACAAGGTGCTTGATCCTGACAATGTTCCTAAGATGGTAAAAGGCTAACTTGAAGACTGCAGACACCTGATAATGGAGGGTCAGACCATCGTCAAGTATCACATAGTTAGGGTTGAGGAGCCATTTACATGTTAAACCTAAAATTTTGCACCTCAATAACTTTGCAACCATTCTACAGATTTGCCAGAAATTTGGAAAACATTTTCAAGAACCATCCAGCTTGGGATCTGCCAACCTTGGTACTGTTCAGATATACGGTTGCGGAGTTATTAAGTGTGATCTGCACACACGTTTATGCTTTTTTTGAATTCTTTGCTCGTCTCTACAGGTCTCAATGTTTGCGACACCGATTCAAAATCTTCAGAGAACATGCGGCCAGGGTCCCCGATGTGCATTTTGATGATTTCGTGAAAAAATATTAAACGGTTCAAAAGTTATTCAAAAAACAATTTCCCTTTATAAGTCAATGGGAAAAGTCAAAAAGTTCAACAGTGTCGCAAATGCAGTTTTTACTTTCGCAAATGGCCCTTTTACTGTCGCAAATCTGCCATTTTTTTTTCAGTTGGTCATCAGAAAAATGCTTGGCATTTAAATTTGGGACCCTCTAGCAACCTAATTCTTTTTGTATTCACCAAGTCAGACCCTGAGGATGCTAGACATGTCTTATTTTGGGGTAAAACACCCCAGAAATATGTTTTTCAAATTTCTGGAAAAAGACTTTCACAAAGTACATTCGCATTTGCGACACTGTCACATGAATTTGAGAAAGCTTTTGCAAAGTTCGATAGTACTTTTCCAGGCTGTGGGAAAATAACAGCCATTCTTTGCCACCCTACTGCAATAGAAAGGTTTTGTGTTTTGGGCTGAAATTTGGACAAAATACAGCCAACACGTCACAGATGTGCCTTTCAGTTTTTCAGTGAAAAAATACTACAGGGTGGCAAAGTTACGGTACTCCAAAGTTGATGCTTTTTCCCATAGGATAACATTACGACATCCGACGCATTACAGGAATCCTTTGCCGCCCTGCTGCAAAATAACGGTTTGGTCTTTTGGACTGAAATTTGGAGGGAAGAAAGCCAACATCCCACAGATGTGTCTCTTAGTATTACAGGGAGCCAACATTATGGCACTCTGAACTTCTCTTTTTTTCCCATAGAATAACATTACGGCATTCACAGTGCCTTTCAGGGCCTGTATCTCGGAAACGGTGCGAGATACAGACTTTTCTTTGGAAAAATACTTACCCCCCTAATGCAGCCTAAGAATAAAACTAGCCAGGAAAGTCATAAATCATATGACTTTTGAATTTCTTTTCTATGTCGTACGGTTCCTGAGATATAAGCAATTTAGTATTTCAACTCCTAATTTTCTGCTCCGAGATCTACAGTATTATTATGCATACATTCTTTGTACTCACTGTCTTTCTCTATGCAGTTTTTGGGGAAAACCAGCCTGTGCGCTTTCATTACTGTTACCCTTACCGCTTCTGCTTGCAGTTCCGTAACCATTTTCACTTACTGTTCCCGTCTATGGCACCATGTGCATTACCCTTCGTGTTTTCATTTGCGCTTGCGTTTGTGTTATTTTAACCATTTATGTCTACAGTACTGTTTATCTTTCTGTTTTGCTTTGTGTCACCATGCACATTACCATTTGAGCTTGCGGGCACCGTGTTACTATGTGACAAGACATCATGTGGTGGGAGCAGGGCCCCGCGCTCCACTGCCACATTACATTCACTATTTCTCATTATCCTTCTCAAAAAGAAGGGAAATTAGCGGCAAAAAACTCCATTTAATGCATTAGTTAGGGTTGTTCCATAACGACAAAAGTGAGGAAATTCGATGTTAGGATTGAAACCCCCCCTTGCACCCCTTCAGCCCATCCCCCCAACTGTCATCAGGGTGCGCTTTGGAGTTGTCAGTCCTAACTCTCACCCCATTCTCCTATACCTCTGCTTCTTCACCTCTGCTGGGGTGAGAGTTAGGGCAGCAACCCAACACGCACCCTGATGCCGGTTGTGGTGTGTGGGGGTCCAAGGGGCTTTCAACCCTAACACTGAATTTCCTCGCTACCATGCTACCATACTATATATAGAGTATATATATATATATATATATATATATATATAGTATATATATATATATATATATATATATTAGGCAAAAACTCAATTGAATGCATTAGCTGGGTTGTTCCACGGTGACAAAAGCGAGGAAATTCAGTGTTGGGTTTTAAGCCCCATTGGACCCCCACCCACCCTAACCGCATCAGGGTGCTTGTTGGGGTTGCTGACTTCACCCCATCAGATATCAGATGTGAAGAAGCAGAGGCATAGGAGAAAGGGGTGAGAGTTAGGACCCACAACCCAACGTGCACCCCAATGCAGTTGGGGTGTGGGGGGGGTCAAGGGGCTTTCAACCTAACACCAAATTTCCTCACTTTTGTCACTGTGGAACAACCCTAACTAATGCATTAAATGGAGATTTTTACCTCTAATATATATGTGTATATATATCAGGGCCCCGAGTTTTCCGCGATTCTGCAGATGCGGCAAACCGCGGAAATATCTGCGGAATTTGCCATCACCCGCAGAATTCGAGGCCGCCCGTGGAACAAACGTCCACTTCATTTGCTGACGGGGGTGTTCAATCCTCTGTCGGCTTCACTGTCCCCCCCAAATGCTTACATGCCATGCTGGGAGCCCACTCCAGTGTGGCAAAAACGTCCTTTGCCGACGAGGGTGCCCAATCTCCCGTCGGCTTCACTGTCCCCAAATGCTTACATGCCATGCTGGGAGCCCACTCCAGTGTGGCAAAATGTCCTTGCCGGCAGGTGCCCAATCCCCGTCGGCCTGTCCCAAATGCTTACATGCCACGCTGGGAGCCCACCCCAGCATGGCAAAAACGTCCTTTGCCGATGGGGGTGCCCAATCCCCCATCGGCTTCACCGTCCCTCCTTGTGTGTAATTAAAAAAAAAATAAAAACCTGCAATAAAAAAAACCTTCCATAGTTGCTTCTTTTGCCTCCCTCCACCAACCCGCACCCACCCTCTGCGTACCCACCTCCCCACCCCCTCACCCCATACTTACCTCCAGACTCCGGCATGACGATCTTTGGTGGACCGGGAACACGTCTGCACTCTTCAAAGCCGACCGCGAACTGAGGAAATGCCGGTAAGCTGTATAATGGGCTAGATAGGAGGGGTTCAACTTTATTGCATATCTCAGGCATTTTTGGGAATTTTTGCACCAAATTTTCAACATGGGTTTTGGACCCTTCTCATGAATGATGTCACTGTCGTGGCGTTATTCGGACTTGAAGGGTGATTTCGCGCAGTGACTGTGAAATCACCCTTTGGGACTGAATACCACCATGACAGTGATATCATTAATGAGAAAAGCGCTATGTTGAAAATTTGTTATAAAATCAAAAAAATGACTGTTAAACCAGCGTCGTTGCGCGGTTCCTATGCAGGCTCGGTAAGGGAAATTTCAATATTTTCACTCCAGAGTATCAACATTGCCATTTCACCACACTGTCTTATGAGTAGTACAGCTGTCATTTTTCCCATCTCACCCAAAATGTGTTTCCACCCTTGTAGCGCAGAATGGCACAGTCGGTGTGCGAAATCAATGTATGGGACAAATTAAGAAAATCACAGTGACACTGTTCATGAGCAGAGGTCTTGAAATGGCTGTGTTGAAAATTTGGTGAAAAAATTCCTTAAAATGACTGTTTTACGAGCGTGCGTTGTGCAGTTCCTACACACACTCATAGGTTTGCGAATTTTCAATATTTCCACTCCAGATTTTCAACATTGCCATTTTTCCACACCTTCTTATGAGTAGTACAGCTGTCATTTTCACATCTCACCCAAAATGTGTTTTCGCGAGTAGCGCACATAGTACGGCCGGTGTCTGAAATCAATGTTCTGGACAGATTAATAAAATCACAGTGATACTGTTCATGAGCAGAGGTCTTAAACTGGCTATGTTGAAAATTTGGTGACAAACACCCATAAAATGACTGTGTTATGGTGCGATTGTGTCAGATATGGCAAAAAAACAAAAAAGGAAAAAATTAAGGGTAAAAATGTGCCGTAGAATTGCAGCAGAAATTGGTGTTGAGTCCACAGAAGTTCTGTGGCAAATGAGAACCCTGCCACAGAACTTTGCTCCAATGTGCCGCAGAAAAATCGGGGCCCTGATATATAGATATAGATATATATATATATATATATATATATAGATAGATATATGTACGCAATAGGGGTGGACATATATTGAGCATGGTAAATTTATACATACAGTGACCATTTATACATACAGTGCCGGACTACTTTCTACTTTCACACACTTTCACTTTCTCACATTCACACACACCCAGTAGTGCTGTCTACAGATCTTGCCCCATCCACAGTAATGCATCCAGTTAAAAAATCTTTTTTTTTTTGGTTTTCTAAATCTCTCCCAGCATCATCCATCTAAATTTCTTCCTCACACCAAAATAAAAAAAGGTATAATCACAGACCATGAAGTAGCATGTCTCACTCATGCTCTTCTCACCACAATATCCTTCCTAACCACATCCCACACTGCCTCAGCCCCTCACATTCTAAACAATTGCCGAATAGCCAACCCGAAAATCTTTTTAAATCTCTCCCCTGCATCCATCACTCACAAACAATAGAACTGCTGACCTGAAATAAAAATTTTTCCTCTCCAAAAAAGGTGTTGTTTTTTTTTCTTTCTGCCCTGCTCGCTCACTCACATTGCCACTATGAGTCCATCAGCTTGGTTCCCTCTTCTTCCCAATGCCACTTGCTTCACTCTGAATTTCCATTTCTCATACAAAAATAACTTTAAAATACAAAAAAAAAGCACTTCATAACAGCAAGTACTATTCACTCGGCGAGTGCTCGCTAAACTCACCCGACATTTTCCTGCATTCTCCCCATCAGTGCTCGCTAAACTCAACCACCATTTTTTTCTTTAAAAAACTCTCAAGCCATACTTTCAGCCAATCAGCTATAATGGACCACAGAGGATGGCACATCAATCTGGCAAAGCACAAAATAAACCCACACACATTTCCACATTTCTTTATTTCAAAAAGCATTCTTTAAAAACTACACATATACACAATGTCCTTCCCTATTGCATAAATGAAATATGCAGGGGGGATCTTGTGTGATATATGATTTATGCACACTTGTGCTGTTTGCCCTTGGACACCACACTTGTGACTTATGCCACTCGTGAGGTTACCCAAGGGCAAACAGCACTCATGTGCATAAATCATATATCACACAGGTCTCCCTGCATATCCCATAGATATATATATAGATATATATATTCTTTGCAAAAAAACTCCATTAATGCATCGATTAGGGCTGATTCCACACTAAAAAAAAGTCTGGAAATTTGATGTCAGGGTTACCACTCTACCCCCTACACACCCTCCACCCTCCACAGACAAAGAGGTGCTGGGGTTTGCACTTGGGTTGTTGGCCCTAACTCTTACCCCATTCCATATGTAAACAAGATGAGATGGTACAGTATAGGAGAATGGGGTGAGAGTTAAGCCTGATGACCCCAAAGCATACCCCAGCACCTGTTGGTCTGTGGGGGGGGGCGTGGGGAGGTGCATGGGTAGGGTTGGTTATACTAACATCAAATTTCCAGACTTTTGTTAGTGTGGAATCAAGCCTAAATGATGCATTAACAGAGTTTTTTTCAATGAATTTCCATTCTCTTTGAGGAAATGAAATGTTACTCATATGGTATCCATAGGTGGGAATGGGGTCCTTCCGGACCCTGTGCTCCCACCCACTCATAAGTGTTGAGACATAGCGCAGGAAGGCCCTTTGCTCCCATTCTTGCATAATGAGATGCATATTTGGAAGTGCGGGCCCTCTGGAACCTGCACTCCCCCCACCAATAAGTGTAGAGACATAGCAGAATAGGGCCCTCTGCTCCCAGTATTGCAAGATGGTTTCCATGGGTCAGAACACAGACCTTTGTGGCCCTGCATTCCCACCTACCTACAAGTATAGAGACATAGTGCAAGAGGACACTGTGCTTTTAGTTTTGCATAATCACATCCAGAGGTGGGAGCATGGGCCTTCTGGGCCCTTTGCTCCCACTCACCCATGAGTGTAGCGGCATAGCATAGGAAGGCCCAGTACTCCCACTTTAGCATAAATAGTATGCATAGGTGGGAGTGCTGTCCCTCTGGGCACTGTGCTTCCACCTACCCATAAGTACAGACACATACTGTAGTGCAGGCCTAGAGGCACTACCAGTAACCCTTATGCTACAAATGTGGCAATATCTCAGTAGCCATAGCAATTTTGAAAAACATTCCTTTGCAGTTATATTCATGACCTGGCCACCTTTATGCATGCTATAAAGGTGTACTAAGCTGCGTTTAGCAAAAAATCTATATCTTGAACTGTTTTTGGGATATTGGCACCAAAAGGTGCTGTGGCCACCATAATGTTATCATATAGGAAAATGTGCAATTTTGGACTGCTGTAACTCTGGAACCAATGTAAATCTTTTCACCAAAACCAGCAAAAGCACATCTGTGGGGCAAGGATTTGCCACCCTGCAAATTTCAACCCAAAGTCCTAACTGTTCTCTTGCTATGACATGGCAAAGAAAGTTGTGTTTTGGGGCTGTTGAACTGCGGAACTTTTGTGAAAGTTCTGTGGAATTTCACAAAAGTCCCATTGGTTTACATGGGAGAACTTTCATGAAAAGTACTGTGGAACTTTTGCTAAAGTCCCACAATTGTAGATGTGGGACTTTTGTGAAAGTTCCATGGTTAAGATGGCAGCAAAAACTTTCAAAATATATTTCTGAGAATCCTGGGGAAAAACTAATGCTAGAGTTGTGTTCCTAGAGCCCAGATTAGGTAAACCCAAGTGTTGGTGTTTACCTAGGGGCAGTACTTTTTGAACTACAACATTTTTCTCCCACACAAACAGAAAACAAGATGGTGGATTTGCGAAAGTAAGAAACCCATTTGCAAAAGTAAAATGTGCTTTCACAAACATAAAAAGTGCTTTAGAGGGGGACATATATTTTTTTCCAATAGGCTATAATGGAAAAATTTAAAGTTTAATAACTTTTGAATGGATTTATATTTTTTCACCAGCCCTTCAGAAGGCACTTCCGTGCCCAGTCCCCATATACCCTAAACATTTCAGACCAGACGGATAAACTATTTGGGCTATAGAGGCAAGCAAAGAATTTCAAAAAGTTGAGGATTTTGCACACTTTTCACACTCTGCAGCTCTGCAACTGCAAAACTGACTGGAATGAAACTTTCCAAATTCAGAGAACTATGGCACCAGACTACTCATGCAAAATTTTAGGCAAATCGGCTAAACTGTTGCAAAGTTATTAAAGTACAAAATTTGGGGTTTAACATAGAAGTGGCCATGCAACCCTAACTATACTGGCCCTACTGGATCAGTATAAAATACTGGTGTGGTAGGGCCAGTATAGTTAGGGTTGGCAGAGCAGATAATGTTAAACCTCAAATTTTGCACTTTAATAACTTTGCAACTGGTCAACAGATTTGCACAAAATTTAGAATGCTTTGAGGCTAGTGGATGTTCTCTTGATGTTCCAAATTTTGTGTCAAAGGAGGGCAACCAAAATGGTGCAGGGTCTGCAGCAGAAAACATACGAAGAAAGACTAAAGGCGCTTAATATGTATACCCTAGAGGAAAGGAGGGAGAGAGGGGACATGATAGAAACTTTCAAGTACCTCAAGGGAATTAACAAAGTCCAAGAGGGTAGCATCTTCCAGAAAAAGAGATGTGCAAGAACAAGGGGGCACAATTTGAAGATAGAGGGGGGACGGCTCAGAGGTAATGTGAGGAAGTATTTTTTCACTGAGAGGGTTGTGGATGCATGCAACAGCCTCCCTGAAGAGGTCGTGGAGTCAAGAACAGTGGGGGACTTCAAGAATGCATGGGACAGGCATAAGGCAGTTCTAGTGGGGGGTAGGAGGAAGTAAACTGTTGGTTAACTAGGATTTGCAGCTTATCTGTTAGGTAGGAAAATGGGCAGACTAGGTGGGCCATGCGGTCCTTATCTGCCGTCAAATTCTATGTTTCTATGTTTCTATCAACTCAGGATCAGCCTTCTTGATGAAACATTATCTGGGGAACTGATGGACTTCCACACAATGTATCACAAATGTCACAGCATAAAGCATGGGATGAAGCCCTTTTTCATGATGGGGTTAATATGCGGGTGCAAAACCAGACACACAGACTGGAACCTATCACACTTTTTAAGTGCTTAAGTGGTTCCATGTGATATAAGCGAAGAAATAAAAATGGACGAAAGATCAGCATGTGCAAATCACTGAATACAAGAACGGCTATATGTAACGCAGTGCATACCAAAAGAGTGATAATCCACACCAGAATATTTCTACAGCTGATGTTCACTAATATTTTTATGCAGGGGGGCTCCACCACCCCCATACCCCCTTTCCTATTGTAGTCAACTCCAGTGGGGGACTGACACTGGTGTATGGTTGAGACTTCGGGGAGGAACCTGCATATAGGGGGGCCACATCCTGGATGGTGTGGTTGTGGGGAATGGAATAAAAAAATTTAAGTGTGCAAGAAAGACAAAAAAACAAAACATTAGATACAGTCACTTAGGCAAATCTCAACCTGGGTCCTGCTGCACCAGAGGTATAGACTACCTCCATAAGACCAAATGGTCAGCTGGGAACTGCCTGGCAAAATTACTTCCCTTATCCTCCTTCACATAATCTCCCTGCTACCATTGCTCTGCCAATCTTTCATGTTTTTTATCTCCCTACAGTCGCTGTTCCATCCTTCACTCTGCATTCAAAGTTGATCTTTTAACAGGCAGTCAAATTGAGTGACTCAAATTGAGTCACTCAATTTGACTCACCCATATCATAGGATACTGCCTAAGTAGTTCTTTGGATTGGCAAGCAAAATAGCTGCTCAAAAACAAGTGTCCCAGAACAAACCAACCACACAAATCAAATAACTTATTTCCAAGTTCAGGAAATTCATTTTCTTCACAAGAAGGCCCTTATAGACTAGCCCAATGTTCCATCCTGCAAGGACTTCTTCAAGTTACAAGGGCCATTTTGTTCTAATGATTATATATATATATATATGTATATTAGAGGCAAAAAAATCCATTTAGTGCATCACTTAGGGTTGTTCCACAGCGACAAAAGTGAGGAAATTCGATGTTAGGGTTGAACCACCCCTTGCACCCCTCCAGCCACCCCCAACTGGCATTGGGGCGCATTGGGGTCGGTAGCCCCTAACTCTCACCCCATCCATGTTGAAAGAAGCTGAGAAATGAGGAGAATGGGGTGAGAGTTAGGACCGATGACCCAATGCGCACCCCGATGCCAGTTGGGGGATAGGGCTGGAAGGGGGCAAGGGGGGGTTTCAACCCTAACATCTAATTTCCTCACTTTTGTTGCTGTGGGACAACCCTAACTGATTCATTAAATGGAGTTTTTTGCCTCTAATTTCCCTTCTTTTTGAGAATGACAATGAGAAATGGTGAATGTAATGCAGCGGCGGGAGCGTGGGGCCCGACAGTGCCTGCAAATGCAAATGGTAATGCGCATGGTGATGCAAAGCAAAACAGAAAGAGAAACAGTACTGTAGACACAAATGGTAAAAATAACACAAATGCAAGCGCAAATGAAAGTGCAAAGGGTAATGCACATGGTGGCGTAGATGGGAACAGTAAGTGAAACGGGTACAGAACCACAAGCAGAAGCAGTAAGGGTAACAGTAATGTAAGTGCACAGGCTGGTTTTCCCCAAAAGCTGCATAGAGAAAGACAGTGAGTACAAAGAATGTATGCATAATAATGGGTCTCGGAGCAGAAAATGAGGAGCTGGAATACTAAATTGCTTATATCTCAGGAATCATACGACGTAGAAAAAACAATTTAAAAGTCATATGATTTATGACTTTCCTGGCTAGTTTTGTGCTTATCCCCTGTTAGGGGCTAAGTGTTTTTCCGACGAAAAGTCCGTATCTTGCACCGTTTCCGAGATACGGGTCCTGAAAGGAGCGGCAAACACCGTAATGTTATCTTATGGGAAAAAAAAGAGAAGGGTGTGCCATAACTTTGCCGCCCTGTAATATTTTTTCACCAAACCACTAAAAGGCACATCTGTGTGATGTTGGCTTTCTTCTCTAAAAATGTCAGCGTAAAAGACCAAACTGTTATTTTGCAGCAGGGTGGCAAATAATTCCTGTCATGCAGCGGATGCCGCAATGTTAGTCTATGGGAAAAGTGTCAAATTCAGAGTACTGTAACTTTGCATCCATGCAATATTTTGTCACCAAACCTCAAAAGGCGCATCTGTGAGATGTTGGCTGCCGTCCCTATAAATTTCAGCCCAAAAGACCAAACCGTTCATTTGCAGGAGGGTGGCAAAGAATTCCTGTTATTTTGGGCATAGTGTCGCAAAGTAGTGTCGTGATTTGCAAAAGCTTTCACACAGATTTGCGAAAGTGTCGTGAGTGAGACACTACTTTGCAACACTACTTTTTCCAAAAATGTTAAAAACATATTTCTGGGGTGTTTAGCCCCAAAATAAGGACATGCCTAGCATCCTTTGGGCTTGACTAGATAAACACAAAAATAATTGTGTCCCTAGAGGGTCCCAATTTTAAATTCCAAGCATTTTTCTGATCACCAACAGAAAACAAAATGGTGGATTTGTGACACTATTAGGGCCATTTGCAACAGTAAAAAGTGCATTTGTGAAAGTGTTGAACTTTTTGTTAACTTTTCCCATTGACTTATAATGGGAAATTGTTTTTTGAACAACTTTTGAACCATTTAAAATGTTTTCACAAAATCTTCAAAAGGCAGTTCAGGGACCCAAGCCACATGTTGCCTGAAGATTTCAGACTGGTCACGCAAACCGTGCGATCTGTAGGGACGAGCAAAGAATTCAAAAAAGCATAAATGCATGCGCAGATCATGCTTAGTAACTCCGCAGCTGTATATCTGAACAGTACAAAAGTTGGAAGATCCCAAGATGTATGGTTCTTGATCATGTATTCCACATTTCAGGACAATCTGTTGAACAGTTGTAAAGTAATTAAGGTGCCAAAATTTAGGTTTAACATGTAAATGTCTCCTCAACCGTAACTATGGTAGCATGGTAGTGCTACCATAGTTAGCGTTGAGGAGCCCTTTTAGGGTAAAAGGGTAAAATTTTGCACCTTAATAATGTTGGCCCTGTTTAACAGATTTGCATGAAATTTGGGATACATGATGGGGCATGGCAGATCTTGGGATCTGCCAAGTTTCGTACCAGTCAGATGTACGGTTGCGGAGTTATTAAGCAACAACGAATGAGTATTTATGTTTTTTTGCAAATTCTTTGCTCTCACCTACAGTTCACACAGTTTGCGTGACTGGTCCAGAAACTTCAGGGAATGTGCAGCCAGGGTCCCGATGTGCCATTTGAAGATTACGTGAAAAAATATTAAACGGTTCAAAAGTTATTCAAAAAGCAAGTTCCCATTATAAGTCAATGGGAAAAGTTAACAAAAAGTTCAACACTTTCACAAATGCACTTTTTAATGTCGCAAATGACCCTAGTAGTGTCGCAAATCCGCCATTTTTTTCAGTTGGTGATCAGAAAAATGCTTGGCATTTAAAATTGGGACCCTATAGGAACACAATTTTTTCTGTGTTCACCTAGTCGGACCCTGAGGATGCTATCCATGTCTTTATTTTGCAGTTAAACACCTGAGAAATATGTTTCTCAAGTTTCTGGAAAAGGTAGTGTCGCAAAGTAGTGTCGCACTCACGACACTTTTGCAAAAATTTTGCGAAAGCTTTCCCAAATTGAGACACTACTTTTCCAGGTTATGGCCAAAATGACAGGTAATCTTTGCCACTTTGCTGCAAAAGAATGGTTTTGTCTTTTGGGCTGAAATTTGGAAGGAAGGTAGCCAACATCTTACAGATGAGCCTTTTTGTGGTTTGGTCAAAGAATACTGCAAGGCTGCAAAGTTACAGTACTCCGAAGTTGGCTTTTTTTTCCCATAGACTAACATGGTGGCGTATGCCATGCATTTCGGGGCTCGTATCTCGAAAACAATGCGAAATACAAATTTTTTGTTGTGAGATGCATAGCCCTATGAGCTATGTAATAGCAAAAACCTACCCAGGAAAATCATGCTTTTGTGAAATTTAAATTTTTTTTCTGCATCGTGCAGTTGCTGAGATATTAGCAATTAAGTACTTCCAATGCTCATTTTAAGCTTAGATCCCCATTACAATGCATACATTCTTTGTACACACTGTGTTTCTGTTTGCACCTATTTGGCAAAAACAGGGTATGCGCTTCCGCTACTGTTACAGTTACTGTTTCAAATTGTGTTTATGTTCCCATTTGTGTTACCGTTCCTGTGTATGCCACCTTGTGCATTACCCTTTGTGTTGTCATTAGCCCTTGCATTTTTGTTAATGTTACTATTTGCATTTCTACTACTGTTTCTGTTTGTATTTTTCTTTGCGTCACCGTATGCATTGACATTTGCATTTCCAGCAGCCCTTTCATTTGCATTTCCATTTCTTTTTTTGTGTTGCGTCTTCCTTGCTGTTACTGTTACCCTTTGCGTTTGCAATTGCGTTACTGTGCCCATGTGCATTATAGTTGGTGTTTCCATATACGCTTGCATTTCCTTTTGTGCTTCTGTTTACTTTGCTGTTATTGTTGCTGTTACTGTTACCATTTGCGTTTACAATTGCGGTACTGTGCCCGTACGTGTTTCGGTTTGCGCTTCCGGATGCGCTTTTGTTCCCGTTTCTGTTTCTCTTTCCTTTGGCATTATTCTTCATGTTAACTTTACCATTTGCATTTACAATTGCGGTACCATGCTTGTGAGCATTGCGGTTTGCATTTACGTGTGTGCTTGCATTCGCATTTCCATTTCTTGTCCCTTTCACCTTCTTTTTGCTGTGACACTTAACATTTACATTTAAAATACCACTGCTATCACTGTTCGCATTACTAGTTGCATTTTTGTATGTGCTTGTGCTTGCGTTTCTATTAATGTTTCCTTTATCACTTATGTTTGCGTTTCCATGTGTGCCACTGTTCATGCTTCTGTTTGCATTGCTGTTCCTGTTACTACGTCACCAGACATCATGTGGCGGGAGGGTGGGGACCAAAGGCCCCCGCCCTCCCACCTCCTCATTACATTCACTATTTCTCATCATCATTCTCAAAAGAAGGAAATTAGAGGCAAAAACTCTGTTTAATGCATTAGGGTTTTCCACAGTGGCAAGCGAGAAATTTTGTGTTAGGTTGAAAGCCCCTTGGACCCCCAGCACCCCCAACCGGCATTGGGGAGCATGTTGGGGTCGTTAGTCATACTCTCACCCCATTGTCCTATACCTCTACTTCTTCACATGTGATGGGGTGAGAGTTAGTGCTGAAGACCCCAATGTACACCCCAATGCCGTTGGGGGGTGGGCTGGGGTCATGGGAGCTTTCAACACTAACACCATATTTCCTCTCTTTTGTCGCTGTGGAACAACCCTAACTAATGCATTAAATGGAGTTTTGCCTCTATATATATATATATATATATATATATATATATATATATATGTAAAATATCTGAACAACACATATTGTGTGGTCTCTTCAGACCCAAAGGAACTGCATATCTCAAAATTACATCACTCTCTGTCCAGTAGTTAATTGAAGGTAAGAATTGAATTTCTTAAATAGCTTTTGCAAAAACAAGCAGTACTTTTTTCTGTTTGTTTTGTTCTGGTCATGCCCAGCACAGCCTTCTGCATATTGGTAGCATCTCCTCCTGTACCACCACAGGGAGGGATGCTGTCAGTATTCAGAATGCACTGCAGAGTGTGACCAGAACAAAACATATATAAACAAACAAACAAGAAAAACTATTGCTTATCTTAGCAGAAGTTATATAAGAAGTATTAGAAGTTATGTATAAAATCTGATCCTTGCCTACAATGAAGTAATGGACAGACATTGAGGTAATATAAAGATATGCAGTTCCTTTGGTTCTGAAGAGTTCTATTTACTGTTCACCTATAGAAAGAAAGAAAATACTTTTAACAAAATAATGACACGTCCCTCATTCCCTGAATAAGCCCGCATAGGGTGAAATATTGTGCCAAGCTGTGAGGGCCTGCTTATGAACAAAATAAAATTTATGAACTTACATAGAAATATAGAAGCTGTCGGCAGGGCCTCTTGGCCCACCTAGTCTGCCCTAAAGCCCCTACCTACTGTATTACCGTAGAATCTACTTGATCTCCAGGCTTACTCCTCCCCTCCACCCTGTTACTAAGGTCCCCCTGTAGCTATCCCATGCATGTTTGAATAATACTTTGATTTTTGTCTCTCATATGTCCTGAGATACTTGATTTTGAGTTTATAGGAGGGTACCTTGAGACCCATGGTGTCTTAGGATAATATTGTGAACAGGGTTGGCTAGATTGTAGGGTCAGTGTGTCAAAACAAAGCAATGAATCAGTTCAGTCCACTGCATTGATCCATCACAGAATGATAGAACACAATACTATATTCTCCCTAAACCCTACAACATTTAAGAGTGGTCTGTCATGGCTTATTTTCGGTGTTGAAACTGGGCTAGATGCAGCAAGCTACCACACAGACATCCCTTCAGCACAAAATGTTTTTTGATAGCAGTAATTTTGGGGCCGTGAATTTCTGCTCATGATATCCACACTGACCAACCAGGTAACAGTTGTGCACCAGCTGAAGCCTACCTATCCTCAATGAGACAGAAGGTGCCTACACTAACACAATTCTGGTGGAAAGATATCAATGTTTTGTTGTTGGGGCAAACTGAGAACTTAGTTTTCCTGTGTTATAAGTAGCACTATCACTACACCAGTACACTGGCCAAAGGTAGCAACCCTCAACTGTACCTACAATATACATTTCACACATTTTGTGTCTGCCTAACAGGCCACAAACTGAATACCTGGCATGATTATTTAATCCTTGGAGCAGGTCAGTATCTTAGTGTTAAACATGAGATGCATAGGCAGAGCAGTATACAGAAGCAAACACTATATATTTCTGCACTATACTATATACAGTCTCCAAATAAGTATATGGCTTCATGTTTCCCTCAATTGTCTGCAGCTTCCTGCTTATTAAAAATGTGAGGGGAGGGAACGAGTAGACACTAACCTGTGATATTAAATATTATGCTTTTTGGGTCAGATTTTGTATCACTGGCCCTGCAATTACTCACGAACACCAGTATAATAATGCTGGTAAGAACTGCCAGCAGAAATAGGTTCATTCTGAAACCTCCCTGTGCATGTAAATAATTTTATGTTCACTTTCCAGTTAACTTTCTTTCAAATTTTGCTATTAACATTTAATGGTGCGTTTAACAAAGATTTTCTGTGCTGGTGGTTAGGAGATAGCTATCTGTTTTGTCAGCTCAGCAGTAGCAGTGTGTGCTTGTCAATGAGGGGTCTTTTCATGAATACATTAAAGAAAAGTAATGCAATCTGTGGAATAAAGTAAAGAATCCCTTTTACAGTATAAAGAGAGTAGTATCAGACTGTTTGCTGTTAACACGGCTATACAAGTTATCAAATACTATTAAGCCTGTTATAATTGTGTCCTCTATGACGTGGAACCTACCTAGCTTCCAAATATTGCATTAGAGAGAGGGATTCATAGGCAGTGGGGATTTAAATACATTTCCCCAAATTTCTGTTGAGTTTTGTTTATCTCTGCTTCTCTCATCCCTCACAGCTAGCATAACCATTGTTACAGCTGCAGCTTTCCTCCTGCTTGGTGACTGGACAATGTTGTTTCCAGTGCTGGTCATCTGGGTTTTTCAAGCCTAATTGCTAACAGAGGACTATGAATTTTGACTAAACCTATTGACCCTCATATCCTAACACAATGTTTGTGCATTATGTGCTGCCAGTTAGACATGTGTGGAGTGAAGACCTCTGCTGCTGGGATTTTCGCAATGCTTTTTGGAAATCTTTTTATTTTTTTTAATTTTCAGAATTACAAAATGCATGTCTGTTGTATGTGCCCAGCAAAATACTATTCTGTGAATTAGGAAAGCTATGAAATACTATTCAGTAGTTTGCAGAAAATACTGCTAAATACTATTTTGTGGTTCATGTAAACCACATACTACTAATCCACAGTAAAATAAATATATATATATATATTTATATATATACTTCTGGAATTCTGGAATACTTCTCCTGTTGGGATTCTGAAGAAATAGGCAGACTCTGAAATTCCATGGAATTCTGGCAGAAACTAAGTCTGAGAATTCTGCATGGGTCTAATGCAACTTTAGCTCACTGGGAGACATGGAAAGCACAAGACTACTACAAGCTTCGCTACTGTAACAGGCTGCTAATGCACAACTGAATCAGACAATAACAGTCAATTCCATGAAGAACAGGTCACTTCTAGAGTTCCATTACCCAACTACTTCACCTTTTGCCATGGAAAATTGTTTTGTGAATTATTATGTGCACTGGCAAGCTGAAACTCTGTTACAGCATTCACATAAAGTCATTACATTTTACAGGTTAAATAATGCTACATTTCAAAAGTTTACACTGAAACATAGAAAATGACAACAGAAATAGACTCAAAGTCCATCTAGTCTGCCCAAAGTTGTTACCCATTGTCCTGCACAGTATCTGTCTGACAGGGTCTGTCTATTCACAATCCCTCTCCCCTCAGCTGGAATCCCCAATCTACTGAATCTGTCCAACCCACCACAGTACCTGCCTCCACTATACATTTGGCAGAATATTCCACTGTTTTACCACCATTTCTGTGAAGTGGAACTTCCTACTGTAACATCATTCTTAAAAATTCCACCCAGCAGTCAGAACAGATTTGGCCTTGCTAGTGTCCCATAGAGAGGCGAAATCATTTCTTTCTTCCTGCAGTCAAAGCTCTGCCTTCACATCCCAACATCCTGTTTGCCTTGCTGTATGCCCTATTGCATTATTGTGAAACTTTCGCTGATAATAACCAAGCTATCTCTCTCCTCTTCTGTCTGCAATCTTCACCTTCCCATCCACAATTAAATAGTCCATGCATGGGTTCCTCTTCTGAGTGTGCATTTTATTGCAGTTCTTGCCAGTGAACCTTAACTGCCACATTTTGAACCACCTTTATGGATTCATCAACATATCCTTGGCACCCCTCACTGTGCACCCTGCTACATAGCTTTGTGTCATCTGTGAAGAGACACATTTTGTCCTATATATCATAACCTATGTTACTGATGAACATCTTGAACAGGACAGGACCTTGATACAACTCCTGTAGTACCCCCAGTAGTGACCCTCTAGCCCCAGATTCCATTGCATTCACCACCCCTTTGCTGTCTCACACCCAACCAGTTCCCTGTTCACCTACTGTAGGTCCCAGATTCCTCAGTTTCTTTAGGAGCCTTCTGTGTGGTACAGAATCAAAGGACTATTCACCTACTGTAGGTCCCAGATTCCTTGGTTTCTTTAAGAGCCTTCGGTGTGGTACAGAATCAAAGTTGTTACTGAAATTGGGGTACAGTACAACACATCAATAGCCTCTACCCTGTCCGCTGCCCTGGTGACCCAGTCAAAGGAAAATATGAGGTTGCTTAGGGCATAATTATCCCACAATGAACCCTTGTTAATTATTGTCTTGCAACCCTGCAGTACTTGTGGAATGATGCTGATGATCTATGATGTTTATGTATTGTTTTATAATTTGCTATGTCTTGGGTACTCCTTAAAAATTGGCATCTGATGCTCTTGGGATTACCCGATCAACAAATTTTAAATAAAACAAAAAAATGATTCTGGGTACTCCTCTCTTTGCTCCCTCATTATTGTCTTCATGAGTTTACCAATACTTGATTTTATGTAAACAGGTATGTAGTTTGCTGGATCCTCCTCAGCTTCACCCATGCGGAGTGGTATTACAGCTGCCATTCTCCAGTATCCTGGCACTGCCCCAGACTCTAGGAAGTATTAGAACAGGGTCATCATGGGTGCAGCAAATTCAGGTCCTAGCTTCACAGGACTCTCAGGTGTAAACAGCTGAGACCCCATGCCACGTCCACCTTGAGTGCTATAAGCCCTTTCATTATCTAACCATTAGTGATCTGAATAGGAGCAATTTCCTTCGTTCCTTTCACACTATGATATGGCAGAAGCCCCCTTCTTCAATGGTAAATGCAGAAGAGAAGCAGATGTTCATTAGCTATGCTTTCGGACCATTATCTTCAAACCCCTCCTTCTTTAGCCTGATAATACCGACTTTGACTTCCCTTTTCTCTAATGTATCTAAACTTTCCCCACTTAGAACTCTTTGTACTATTTTTATTTTGTATCTGCCTTAGCTTTCATAACTGCACTAACTGAATCTTTTTATTTCCTTTGCTAGTCCTCTGAAATTTCCTCAATTTTCCCCAGCACCCACCCATTTTATTTCCTGAAATCCATCCTGCTGGCCCTCCATGTGTCCCTCACCTCTATGAAAAGCCAAAGTGATTTCTGGTATTTATTCATTTTTTGCCAACTATGTAAAATCATTATTTCCATTCACTGCAAGAAATATTAATGGAATCATGTTTGTACCTTTCTTTCCCTTCTGTCATGTCAGTTTTGATTTATTTTTATTTTGTTTATTTATTGTTCTGCTTCTGCCTCCTCACTCTATGATATGCCGCTTTCTGCCACTTCCCCTTACCCCATCAATTACCTGCTCCATGTGCTCACTCATCACTTCTAGACTCCATGGCTTGTCCCCTGTTGTAGGGACACCCCAGTTTCCCATAACTGTCCAGAGTTTATAAAATGTGGAGGAAAAGGGTTGATGATATGAATCTGTAGGAAGCAAGATTCATTGTGCCATTGATGGGTTCCTTCTCATCCTATCCCATCCCCTAGTATGCTGCTTATGAGGACACAATGGCATGTCAGTCATGGTAATCAGGCTGTGTCCTCTCTTCCAGGAGAGGCTTCAGCCTGCACCACTCCCTATGGTCACCCTGATGGTAACAATGAGGCTGAGCACACCTGCACTCCCACTTTGGAGGTAAGGAGTATCCTATTGGATGTTTGATGCCATTCCCCTGGTTAGCCCCAGAACCATGGAATCCTTCCCAAACTTGGGATTCCAAGTTAATGTGAGGTAGACAAACATCTGGGCCAATGAGCTATCATCCGTAATGTAGCTTTCTGAGTTTTCTTAGAGTTATGAAGCTAGCAGATAGTAATAAAGTGCCCATGGCACTTCTTGAAAACAGTAGGGGTGTTTATTGGGGGGAAAAAATCACACAAAGTGTCCATCACCATACCAGCACTGCAATATACCCAAAAGGAAAAACAACAAAGTGATCAAGTAAAAGAACACTGCAACAGTCTAAAAATACTATGAATAAACATCAACTGTATCCCATGTTCCCAAAAAGCCAAATGGGGAGGGAGGTGAATGGGGACCTTGCAAGTAAAGTAATCCTGTGTAAAGTAAAAACAGCAGAAACCATAGGAATACATCATGTCTAACAAATCACCTGCAGAAATGGAAAGACATAAATGGCCTTATGAGGACAGTTATGTAATTGGAGCATTCAAATCAGTAATCCAAGGAAGATTTCTCCACCTAGGCTGCATCAAACTGTTCTGTGCAGTCTCCACTAAATAGATCCTACATAATGCAAAAGTAATTTTCGTCACCAATTATAGATGAGAAATATCTTTCTGTTGCAATGTGTAGAGGCACTTGGAATTCCAGATGTGCCATTTAATCACAGTAAAAATAACATGCAATGTACTAGTCTCCCATTTATTCCATCCATGGGAGTAAAAAACATAAATTAACTTGGAGAAATACACCATGGCAAAGATGGGTTGCTTCCAAGTGACAGACAAAAACTGCCAAAAATTAAAATTGTATGAACAGGAAGAAAAAAAAGGTGATGCATTGACTCAAGCTGCCGAATGTAAGCAGTCCTACTGCACATCCATTCTGACTTCTGCTTATGCTTCTGATTGTCTTTTACTTTATGTTTTTCATGACAGCATAACCAGTGTGCATCCCACACATGAGGAGGGATTCGGGAATCAGACAAAATACTGCTTAAGGGAAGATAAGCAATTAGGGGGACAGTTCGGAAAGGGTGGAGGATCTGTAAAAAAAATCTATAATATACTGTAAGAATAAAGCAGTTTTGTGGGTTTTGTGAGAATCATCGTACTCATTATTTTCCATGATTTGAGTTTAAAAAAGCAAAATTCCATACATAGGGAGGGGTACATCTTTGGGCTCCAAGGCTTCTTAAGTGGCCTGCATCCCACCTCTGAAACCACGGCTGACAGGAAAGAAAAAAATAAAGAGATACAAGCTTTCCCAGTATTAAACAAAAGGGGTTTCATGTTAGAAATAAAATATACTGAATAAAAAAACACTAACAGATTAACCATATTGAGTCCTTCATCCTTCGATGGGAGGTACAGAACATTCTGCTTAATTGGGTTCAGACGACTCCCCCAGATGGTTTGAAAAAAAAAACACTATACAGGGCCATCTCACAAGCTCTTGGTGAAGGAAAAAGGTATCAGACAAAAAGCAGAATTAAATAAGTTTTAACCAGAACCACTCATATCTTTTTGCTCATTTTATACCTATTCCATTTAGCGATTAGGGCTTTCCCGTGTTCTAGTTTGGGGAGCCAGTTCAAAATGTCCATTTGTGCCTCATCATAAAATATCCCTAAAATTTTAATGGGGATCATCACAATCTGTATTCCAGCTATCGACTGCCTGGGGAGGTCCTGGAACCAATACGTTTCCAACACACTTCTCAAAATTGAGCGATGTGGCAGAAAAGGAACCAAAATCATTACATATGTCAATGGCCTGCAGTACTGAGGAAACATTCAAGACCAAAAGGCTCTGGTCATCTGCAAAAGCCACAGCCCTGTAAGGAAGGATCTCTTCCAGGCACTGTAAAGGTCTCAAGGGGGGGAATGTGTTTAAGAATCTGAGGAGTGAGCCAATACTGAAGACATACAACAGGAGGCTGAAAGGATACTCCTAATGTGCTCCTTTCACTATGGAGACCATTTGGCCCCTCCACCCATTGACCAGGAGAACCACCATGGTGGAACAATGAAGACAGCTCAGCCAACCAATAAATTTAGGGGGGATTCCATAAGAACGCAACACAAACCAAAGATAGTCATGATTAATAGAATCAAAGGCTTATCGCTGATTCAGGGCTACTACAAACCCATCCATGTGCCCCTTTGCACCTTTTTCAAAAACTTCCCTTAGAAGAATGAGATTATCTGTAAAGGAGTGACCAGGTATGGAACATGTCTGGGCAGTAGTAAGCAAAGACTGTGCTGGAACTGCAAGTCTCTTAACAAGTATCTTGGCCAGTATTTTACAATCATTGTTTAAGAGGCTAATTGGACACCGATAGGTCAAATGGTGCTTATCACCATTTTTATGTAGGTAAATAAAGGTTCCCTGTGCCATGAATAGTGGAAATTCCCCAACTTGCAGCATGTACATAAAGACAGCTGCCAACTCTGTTTCAATGTCGGGTCCTGGTAACTTAAAAATCTACTTCGGTAAACCATTGGGCCCCGGTGCCATCCCCAATTTTAAGGTTCTGATGGCCAAAGACACCTACTCTGGGGAAGCATCTTTAGTAAGAGAAAGAACATCTGCTGAAGAGCAGGTAGGGGGAATAAAATTATCAAATAATCTCTGAAGAGTAGTATCCAATGTCGGGGTTTTTTGAAATAAAGAAACAGTATGTTGAGTAACAACATCCAGAAGTCTGGATGTCCTGTTGTGCAGGACATTGTGTTCATCAAGCAAAGCATCAAATACTTTTTGGGAGGTTCTAGACTTGCAAGTGTCATAAAGACAAACAACCGCTGCCTTCCCCGTGTTCCAAACTATTGCTGTCACTTGAGGTCTGCCACTTTCTGGACATGAAAGGATATCACAGTTAAAATCACCCCCAAACACTACAAAATAAGCAGTCTATAGATAGGGTTGGATAAGCTGCAACAGAGCAATCTTGTCAGTCTTCATCTGTGCAGCATAACGGTTACTCAATCTAAACAATCTTATTATTTATACAAACATATAAAATTAAAGCCCTTCATGAGTGTAGATCAAGTAATTTAATCAAACAAAAGTTGATACCTTGAAACAAAATTCCCACTCCTGAACACACGTCAAGGTCCATAGACCAGTATGATTGGCCCACATAACAATCCTTTATAACCCTCAAAATATTTGCCAGGGTGTGGAGCCGGGTGTCTTGCAGAAAATAAACTGCCAGGCCTTGAGTAAGTAAGTGGGAAAGGGTAGATCCCCTTTTTCTGCCTGTCTGAATACTATTTACATTAATCGTGGCAAAGACCAGATTGTTATAGGCAGGCATCAGGGGTGAGGGTTAATGTGGAGAACAATCAAGGGGAAAACCACCTAAAGAGGCAGAAGAGTTCATGAAGACTGCTTCTGTGTACCCTTCAAGCATTTCATTTTTTTTTCACTGTTTTCCCTGAGGGGTGAGCTGTTGCTGAAGCAGGGTCTGCAGACTCCTCTATCAGCATATCCTCCACACCAGTGTTCTGGTCAGGAACAGAATAACTAAGGTAAAAGCCATCCGAATCCTCCCCAAAAATTTCAAATTTGGAACTCATGGCAGTATAACAGTTGGTTAAAGGGATCTGAGTCACTTTAATTATTTTTGACAGTGGTGGCTTCCGACCATCACGTCACCAAAGCACCATCCATTCCTCAACCTTGAGGGGAGGGTGACAAGAAGGGTGCATCACCTCTATCTCCTGCAAAGCAGCAACTTCCACTGGGCCCTGTATCTGCAAGGAAGTGGCCATGTCAATGGGAGGGTCAGACACTGCAGGACCGGATGGACCAGGGTGCAATTCAACACAAACATTGGGAGCATCCTGCATCAGTGATGTCCGGGTTTGAGCCTGGAGATCAGGACTTGTGTTAACTGGGAAGATCTCTCAGGTTGGATGGTGTGTTAATGTAGGTCTGCTAGCGTGGGAAGTGCTACTAACCCTCTTTCTCTGGGCAAGAGCAATTAAGAGGTGCTGCTCAGACCCATTCACTTGTGCATCTAAGTTGCGAGCTGCTTTGGGGCAGGCAGTATAAGAGGGCCCAGGTACAGAACATAAACTGCAAATTTGCTGATTTTTACAATAAGTGCTGGTATGGACTAGCTCATGACAAGATTTACACCACAATTTGTCACAAATGCTGCTCGGGAGGATATGAAACCCACATCTGTAGCATACCTTTGGTTGTCCAGCATAAAACAGTACCCCACAGTCTTGACCTAGAAAAGAACTGTTAGGGAGATGTTGGAATCCAGATTCTTCAGAGTGTAACAACACTCTAACCTTCCAACCCCTGTCCAAATCTGTTCCGTATCAAAGATGGCCTCTAGATGTCCCTGGACTGTATATCTTTGCTTAAGGCAAAGGTCAGATCTGTCACACTCATTCCCTCATTATGAAAGAGGATGGTGACAATTTGAAAAGCTGGTTTGGACACGGGAGTTGTCTTAAAAGGTGACCACAAGTGAGTGTCTTTCATAGTCCTGAACTTGTTCCAAAATTTTTCCAAGCCCTGTTGTAGTTTAAAACTGATGTCAAAAGTCATCTCTCCAGGGATGTGGATTAGAGCATACATTTCCATCACCACAAATCCCATAAAGCCCTTCAGAAAAGTGCGAGTGACATATACTCTGTCAGGTTGAAAATCAAGACCCCCTCTATAATGCAGCTGAACTGCATTATATCTCTTAGCTGGTTAAGCTGGTGCATGAAAAAGGGAAGCATTGGGTCTCATTCTGGAAGGAAGGGCTATAGTGTACTCAGAGGACCCTGCTGCTATTTTGACAGGGTCTGAAGTCTCTGCTGTAGACTCTGTGAGTGACCCATTGGCTATATTCTCTGCCAGACCTCCAGAGGTAAGATTAGGAGGAAAGGCCTGTGTGACATTACCCAGAGCAAGTACTGGGCTCTGAGTCAATAATAAATCAGTAGGTAAAGCAAGAGGGGGAAGAACCCCTGTACTAATTTACTCTATTTCAGAGTTGGAGAGACCAGTTGTATATAATGCAGCCTGAGTTTTAAAAGAAAATGAGGTACCTGTTGTCTTGTGGAGTGAACCATTTGCTCATGGCATTCTCACAGGCATCATGCCTGATGTCCATTTGCTGGTGGTACTGTCCAAGGCCCAACCAGCATCGCAGAATTTCCTTTCAACTGTAGACTCCATAGTAGATCCTGCAGGGATTTGCAACTCAGGCCTTTGACTTGGGCCTGCTTTTCCAAAAGCAGTAAGTACCCTTCTGGATGAAGGCTCCTGCATTGTTGAGGCAGTCCCAAACACAAAAAGAGAACCTTTTTTGGTGCTCAAGCAAGAAGGAAGTTTGACCTCCCACTGAGACCAGCACCATGGACTGCAGCAAAGCAACTTCCAGGAGAGGGTCATTCGCCACCTGCTGCACAGGCGGTTCCATAGCACTCAAAGGAGCTTGTGAAACTGGCGGCTGTTCTGAAACACAACCCTGAGGCTGTAATGCTGCCAAAAGTTCTTGCTTCCATTTTGTGAACCTGGATTCTTCTGCAACAAGCAAATCCCTGACATGTGTGAGTCAATTCGAGGAATCTGTTGAATGTCACTGTGCTCCGTTGAAATACTTGAAACCACTGTAGACGGTGCCAGTATAACTTCCAATAACTTTATCATTGCCAAATGAGAATCCTTCAGGTGCTCAGCTTCCAGGTGCCCCAAGGCATCATAGAATGGTTTGGTCTCTAGCACTGCAGCAACCGGGGAGGAGACCTCCTCCCCAGCTCCATTCACATCCTGCTCCATTGGATGCATGCCAGGACTGGCCATCACGCAGACCAGCAATTCCCCCTACAGGAAGGTAGGGAAATTTCCCCTGTGCCCTGGCCAAAATTACCCCCATTCAATAAAAATACCACCAACAGCTTAATCTAGTTCAAGGTCAGTTGGCATTCATCTGTATCCCCATGAAAATAGGCAGAATTGTCCTAGTGCACCTACCCGGTCAACAAAAACTAAATAAATAAATGAAGTGAAGCATGTCCCAAGACCACAAGTTTAAAACTCCATTAGTGAAAATGTTGTTTCAGAAAATGCCTATTAATTATGTTTCAGTGGCAACATGAAAGTAACGATTTGACAAATAGTTCTTAAGTAGTACCATGCTGGTCTTATGAAACATCACATAAAAAATAGTTTTGCAAAGAAACTCTACAGCAAACAAAATGCAGACATTTCTTACTCATGGTTTTAGCTGTGATATGCAATCTTAAAGAGCTAGTAGCACCAACCTAGTAGGCAGATAATATTACTATATTTTTTTTAAATAGCAAGCCAGCAGCTGCTTTTTCTTTCTGAAATGTTTATATTTGTCTATGTGCTCATTAGAAGGTTTTCTACCTGATAGTATTAGGTGTAATATAAACAGCAGTGCTTTACCTGGATTGTACTATATATGATAAAAGTGTAAATTTGACTCTGAACTCAAAGCACCAGGCTCATCTTCACAGTCGGTTTTGTACTTTTGGTATATGTAGTGCAATAAAAATATTGTTTACAAACTGTTGGCATGGTAATTTTTCTTTGCTGCTGGAACATCTTGTTTGCTAGAACCCAACTTTCTGAGAGTGTACTCAGCCCTTCATTGTTGGTACTTTACCTGGAGCCTGACACATATGTGATTCTGTTCCTCTTCATGTCTCATCAACATTAATATTTCATTAATACTGACACCATAAGTGAATGATCTTGTCATAGACAATAAGTTCATAGAGCTGATGAAGAATGAGGAGGAATAGAAAAAGGTATTTCACACTCCAGGTACAGCACTGTTTCACACATCACACCAAGTATGATCAGGAAGAAAATCTTCTAATTAGCAAAATGGAAAAGAGAACAAATACTTGAGATAAAAGAAGTAATTGTTGAATACTTTAAAAAGTAATATTATATATATTTCAGGCAGTACACTAGCTCTTTAAAGTTTTTTAGCATACAGATTGTAATCCTTCCAAATATGACTTCAAAATCAGCAGAAAAGATATTGAGGTCTCTCCCAAAAAGTTAAACTTGTAAACCTTATTTTAGTTAGACGACAATTTCCCAGAAAAATCAGATTTTAGTTGCATGTTCTCTTTATTAAAGCTAGTCTTTCCTCTAGGATTTAACTGCAGATGTCTGAGGATAATGACAAATATCATAAAAGCTTGAGTTTTCTGATAAAGAGAAAAGAAAAGTATGGGATTTATTAAGCAAACAAAAACATGCAGTATTAGGGAATATACAGGTGTCAAAATATTTATAGTATGGGAGCAAAAAAAAATTACTGTGTCAGTATGTACTTATATTTATAGTGTAAATAAAGCAATGACACATCAGGAGAAGAATAAATACTTCTACCACTGCAGTATCATCTCGATAGTGTTATTATTGGGATAGCATATGGGAGGTAAGTTGATGGTATTGCAAGTATATGTAATTAGACTGCAAGAAGCCAGTTATTTACACAGTAGCCAGGAAGTACTGGGTTCTACTAAGCAAGAGATCCCAAGGATGAAAGTAGAAGTTCAAAGAACTCAATATATTTCATGGTTACTAGCAATATGTATTGTAATCCTAGAGTATCCAAAATGCAACTGAAAGTGTTTATATACTATTTACAGAATTTCTGTTTACACTGTGTGACATTCTAAGGGCTAAACGTGAGCTTCTTTTTTCTAGTATTTTGAAAGCAAATCTAAGTCATTTGGGGAGTTGTTGATCCTCTTTATTCAAAATGATTTAAATTGTCAAACTCTGCACCACATCAAAGCAACTCTAGCTTGTGCTCCAACTATTCTGGAATGTGTGGTTCTCTATCTAAGGGATACTTCATCTTTCTTGATTTTATTCTCTGTATTTTGCCACTGACATTGTCCTTCAGGTTAGACTTAAAATGTCCTATTAGCTAAGACTGCCATCTAGCTCAAGGAGTGTCATGGAGTTTAACCCTATACAAGACATTTCTATCATTCCTCAGCTTGATGCCCAGCACTAACCTGTGGTTTCCTCCCACCCCCCACAGATGGGACCTTGAAGATAGCCAAACCTCTCAGAAACAAATTATTTTGGGGGGGTCAAGATGAGATGCACCATTGAGGTGGGATGGAGTGCAATTCCTTAGTAAGCACGATGGGTTATAGTAATTTCATCTGTCTACGCTGCCTGTCAGTGTCTGTCCCCCCAAGACTCATCCATAGCCAATTCTGAAAGGTTTCACCTGCAGAATTGATCTAGCAGAAATGTCCCAAATTCAAGGAATTTTATGAAAAGTCTACAAAAGCAGAGTTTGCTAGTTTCAACCAGCCCTAAAGGTCAGCATTCTCCTAGGTAAGGATTATTATAGCTCAGTACAAAACAAACATAGAAACATAAAAAATAGTCGAAGATAGAAGGCAAACTTTCTGTATTGTCTTCTCTTGCCATTGGGGCTACCACCGCTCCTGATTTTCACAACACAGTCCTGATTTGGGCAGCTGTTTTCCTGCAAAAAAACAAAAACAAACAAAAAAAACCCCAAACAAAACAAAACACAAAAACATGAAAGCCATAGTGGGGATAACAAACCAATGTGTTAGGATAGTGATCCAAGGGAAAAGAAGACGGAAACCACTATGGTTCTCTAAGGAGGTGGGGGACAAAGTCAGGACTAAAAGACTGAGTTTCAAGAAATATAAGAGGACCCAAAGGGAAGAGGACAGGGAGGTGTACCTTGAATGTCTAAGGGAAGCAAGGAAGGCTGTTAGGAGAGCTAAGATGCAGACAGAGGAGAGTTTAGCACAGTCTGTGAAAAAAGGGGACAAGGCATTTTATAGGTACATCAGCAAAAGAAGAAAAAAATGGGGGGGATTGTGAGACTCAAAGGGGAGGAGGGAGAGTGTAAGGAGGTGGAGCAGGACAATGCAAAAATACTGAACAAATATTTCAGTTCAGTATTCACTAGGGAGGGGGATGGTCAAGGACCACAGATGAGTAGCATAAGCAATGTGGGTGGAGTGGACACAAGTCAATTCACAGTGGAGAGAGTTCTGGAAGAACTCACAAAGCTGTAGGTAGATAAGGCCATGGGGCCAGATGGAGTCCACCCAAGGATATTAATAGAGCTGCAAAGGGAACTAGCAGTGCCTCTGGCAGTACTGTTTATGGAGTCACTCACATGGGTGTGGTTCCAAAGTACTAGAGGAGGGCACATGTAGTTCCACTGCACAAAAGCGACAGTAGGAAGAAGGCACAGAACTACAGGCCAGTCAGCCTCACCTCAGTGGTGGGAAAGATCATGGAGATACTGTTAAAAGAAAGGATAGTGGCACACCTGGAATCCAGTGGTGACCAGTATCTGAGGCAACATGGATTCACTGCAGGAAGGTCATGTGGAATGAATCTGATTGCTCTTTTTGATTGAGTGATTAGGGAAGAAAATCTGTGAGGGGTAGTAGATGTCACCTACCTAGATTTCAGCAAAGCCGTCGATACTGTCCTACATAGAAGGCTTGTTAACAATATGGGTAGTCTGGGCATGGGAGACAAGGTGGTGAACTGGGTTAGGAACTGGTTAACAGACAGGAGTCAGAGGGTGGTGGTAAATGGGGTATAATCAAGGGAGAGGGTGGTGTCCAATGGGGTACCACAGGCATCAGTTCTGGGACCTGTTCTGTTCAATGTCTTCATTAGTGACATTGCAGAGGGGCTGGAAGGAAAGATCTGCTTGTTTGCAGATGACACCAAGATGTGCAACAGTGTGGATACTCAGAAAGGGTGCAGAAAATAAAGAGGGACCTGAAGAAGCTTGAAAAATAGTTGGAGATGTGGCAACTGAAAGTGAATGTAAAAAAGTTCAAAATAATGCACCTGGCTAGAGGGAACCCTGGGGAAAGCTACACATTGGGGGGAGGAGCTGACTGTCACCGAGGAGAAAAGGGACCCAGAGGTTATCATCTCTGATGATCTTAAGATATCAAAGCAGTGCTCAAAGGCAGCGGGAAGGGCCAGTGGCATGTTGGGGTGCATAGGCAGTGATATCACTAGCAGGAGGCAGGAGGTGGTAATGCCATTGTATAAAACATTGGTAAGGCTCACCTGGAATACTGCATGCAGTTCAGGAGGCCACACCTGTGCAAGGGCATAAAAAAGGTGGAGACTACAGAAACATAGAAACATTGAAGTTTATGGCAGATAAGGACCGCAAGGCCCATCTAGTCTGCCCATTTCTTTTTCTACCTTATAAATATGCCATCTGGCTTTGCTCTGTCAAGGGCCTATCTATTCATACTCAGCTGTATTACTCCCTTATTCCTATCCCATGCCTGTTTGAATCCCTGCACTGTATTCATAGCCACTACTTCCTGAGGTAGGCCGTTCCATGCATCCACCACCCTTTCTGTGAAAAAGAACTTCTTCATATTACCCCTTAATTGGCCTCCCTCTAATTTCATGCTGTCTCCCCTTGTCCTGCTATTTTTCTTATATTGAAACATATTAGACTCTTTCACCTTGTTAATGCCCTTAAGGTGTTTGACTGTTTCAATCATATCACCGCTCTCCCTCCTTTGCTCTAGGGTATACATATTGAGCTCCGTTAATCTGTCCTCATATGTTTTCTGATGCAGTCCCTGCACCATTTTGGTTGCCCTTCTCTGGACTGCCTCAATTTGGTTAATGTCCTTGTGAAGGTGTGGCCTCCAGTACTGCATGGAGTACTCCAGATGGGGCCTAACCAGTGTCTTGTAAAGAGGGACTATTACCTCCCTCTTCCGACTTGTGATACTCCTACAAATACACCCTAACATCCCCCTAGCCTTACCTACTGCTTTAGTGGTCTGCTTGGATGATTTCAGGTCATCGGTGATGATGATACCCAAGTCTCTTTCTTCCCTTGTGACTGCCAGCAACTCCCCTCCCAGCCTATTGGTGGCTTCAGGGTTTCTCTTCCCTATGTGCATGATTTTGTACTTCTTTGCATTAAACCCCAGTTGCCACTCTTCTGACCATTTTGCTAGTTTATCCAGATCTCTTCTCATTCTGCCCACACTATCTGGATCATCTTCTCTGTTGCAGATCTTGGTGTCATCTGCAAATAGACAAACCTTATCCTCCAGTCCATCTACAATGTCACTGATGAAGATATTGAAGAGGACTGGCCCCAGGACTGATCCCTGAGGTACCCCATTTGTGACTTGCATCTCTTCCGACTGTATACCATTTACCACCACTCTCTGTTTTCTGCCCATCAACCAGTTTGCCACCCAGTTGACCAACTTCTAACTCACCCCATGCCTATCCGGCTTATTAATCAATCTTCTATGTGGAACAGTATCGAAAGCTTTGCTGAAGTCAAGGTAGGAGACATCAACTACTCCCCCCTGGTCCACCACTCTGGTTACCCAGTCAAAGAAATCTAAGAGGTTAGTTTGACAGAACCTTCCTTTTGTAAACCCATGCTGTCTTGGATCCAGAGAAGGGCGACAAAGATGGTGCAGGGCTTGTACCACAAAACATATGAGGAGAGATTAAGAGACCTCAATATGTGCTTACTGGTGGAGAGAAGTTAGAGCGAAGACATAATTGAAACTTTAATGTCTGCAAACAAATGGAACTAGAGCACCAGGAACATGATGGTTCTATATTGCATTAGATTAGAAAAGAATCAAAAGAATAAGCACCCATCCATCCAGAATTGCAATTCTCCAGCTATTTCTTTTGCTGGATGCTGTGCCACATTTGTATGAGAATTAATAAACAGTCTGTGGCACAATATATATTTTTTTGTGCTTCTCATTTAGTCCAGATGGACGGGTGCTTGTTCTTTTGACTTTTTTATAATTAAAACTTTCAAGTAACTTAAGGGCATAAACAAGGTGCAGGTGGGGTACCTTTTCCAATGTAGAAAATGAACTAGAACAAGAAGGCATATATGAAATTGGAGGGGGGTAGATAAAGGGGTAATGTGAGGGAGTGTTTCTACACAGAAAGGGTAGTTAAAGCTTGGAATAGTCTGCCACAGGAAGTAATGTGGGCAAGCACAGTGGAGGGGTTTAAGCATGCCTGGGACAGGCACAAGGGAACCTTGAGAGGGGAGAGAGTGATGAAAAGCCATTGATCACATAGGGTCAGTGGCAACATACAATGTATATGGCCTACAGGCAGACTGGATGAGCCTGGCAGTCCTAATCTGCTGACAGTTTCTATGTTTCTATGTTTTTATGGACTCCCTTGATCCTGACGGCCTGGTCTAATAAAAAGGTATGTGAGCTGCCCAGGGTCCACTTGTGACCTTGGTGGGACAAGCTAAATTCTCCTCAGGGTGATGTAGGTGCCAGGGGTGGTCTGTGCCAGATGGAAGAAAAAAGCCTGATCAAAAGCAGTGGGAGGAACACTCCTCTGTGCCAGAGGATGGTAGCCACATGTACGTGCCTCCCCTCGATGGTGGTAGGGTCGGTGAAAATGGGGGCCTCCCACACTGGCTTATCGGTCTGAGCCTGCCCACAATGGTATGATGACCTCAAGCTAGATAGTGCATGAATTTCCAGATTTGGGGGCATACAAGCATCCACAGGGTCCAAGACCATTACATTGGTTGAATCCACACAAAGTGTTGGGCACTTCCCCCAGTTTGGTGGAGACACCCCTTGTCGGGAGTCAAGGAACTATGCTGACAATGAGAAAAAACCAAAAATCCCTGGACTTGGTGTGGTTTGTGTTTCTCTTGAGACCGTAAGTAGCACAGTGTAGCTCAAAGTGTGAGACAACTCAAGGCTGGCTTTGTTTATGCCATGGGCCCAGTAGGTGAACCTTGAAGACCCTCTCTGCCGTCATCCCATTAAATAATAGTAGCTGTGCTGGTACCACACCCCATAGCTGAAGTCTTGTAACCACTGCCTTAACATGTGAACAGCCTGTCGTGACTGCCGGCGTAGTACTGGCAGCTGCACAGTCATTTCTCATGTGATCTCTGGGTGTCTGTGTGATGCATGCATATGGTTGGGTGGGCCACCCCGACCCAAGTCCCCATACATTTACTCATCCAACCCTAGTAGATGCTGAGAAAATGAACCCCTGCCCACAGGTTTGGGTACATAGGCAGAGCATTTCCATTAGGTGCAGTGCTCAGCCCCTCATGTGTTAGTGCTCTTGTTGTCTACCTACCTCTCTGCGAACAGTAGGTTGTAGGGGGAATTGATACCTTGTGCTGAGCCATGTGATTGTGGCAGTCATGTTGCCTTGACAATGACCTCCTTGCACCACAGCCACTTGCTCAATTTTGCAGCCATCTTGTGGGTGGCTGCCTGCCATTGCCTTACATGGCAACCAGCAGACCACACATGGCGGGTGTGCTGGTGATATAAGTCAGCCCTCTTGAGAAGGGCTCACAATTGTTGACCCAGCTGAGTAGGGATATTTCCAATAGACCAAAAGCCCCTCCCCTTTTTTATCCTTTTCCCCAGGCTATAGTGGTCCCATGGAGGACATTCTTCATTCAGGTCACTTAGATGCCATGCTGAGCTCAGTATATGTTTATTTTGTCTCCTGAACGCCTGAATGCAGACATGGCCCAACTAGATGGGTAAAATGCTTATTATGAGCAGACTCACATCCACGATTTCTCCTTACTCCTTGTAGCGTTACAAAGCAACACATCAAGTTGCTGCTGTAACTATAGGCCAGTGTAGGAAAAATCTACAACTATCAAGGACCTGAATTGCTTTTGCCTCCACCCCCCAGGAATCAATGTCATTGTACACATATGGCATTCAAGTGCTGATCTTGCATAAGCCACTATGTTCAGGATGGTGGTGGGATTTCGAACACGCAGGTTCCAGCAGCAGAGGAAAGCAGGGGAGGACCACCTTATTATGGAGAGACATCACCAGAATGGCATGGGCACCACGGAGTGTGGGAAGAGATATAATGTACCCCAGGTCCTACCCTTCCCCTTGTGGAAAGTATGGGTTCTGCCAAAAAAACTGCTGCTATGTGCCAACAGAGTAATCACAATTACAGCACAGCTTGCAGGCAGAATATGACAAGCTTTATTAAATGGTAAATAAAAAGACATACCAGCTCCAAGAACAGGCAAACGAAGACCCTGACCAGTTTTGCAGCTAGTGCGTCATCAGGGGAATCTGCTCCAATGGCAAGGGTAAAGCCCCTTTAATTTAACCCTTACAGGGCATGGAGAAGTACACGGAGCAAGGCTGAGCACTGAGAGCCCTTTTTGTGTGAAAGTTATTAGTAAGCGGAGTTATCAAGGACCTAATGTGCTTGAAACTGCTGATGTGGAAACCCAGATACACTGCATTCACAGTACATCGAGCCAGTGAAGTGACTGGCTTAGTGTGATGCAGTATCTAAGTGGGGTCTGTGGGACTCAAACCCAGTTCTGCTGGAAGTATGCTGCATGAAGAAGAAGTGGGACACTACTGAAAGGTCCCATAACCTCCTGCATAGTGATAAAAAGACCAAAGGCTCACCCAGTGGACCCTTATACTGCATTGCTAGGAGCCTATTTCCAGCGCCTGCCACCATGATAGGGTCTATTGTGGTTGCTACCTGCCATGGAGTGGACACTACATGAGGGTCCAGTCCTCAGGGAGCAAGCTTGTGGGGACACTGCATGAAGGTCCCAACCAGGACAGGGTGATCTTCAGCTAGGATGCTCCTGAAGGGTCCAACTTGACTTGTTCCCCTGTCTTTCCACTGGGAGCTGTTTGTTATTAAGTAATGTGGATAATGCAAGCATGCAGATTAGTTAGAAGAAGATCCTAAGGTTAACACGTGCTCATCTGTCTATGTGTCCTATATGAAAAGCAACAGGGTGAAAGAAAAAGTAATTCTATAGGAAAAATTACCTGAAGTAGGGGAGTGATTACAGATTGTGACCAACTTCTAGTGATGCACAAAGTAAACTGGAGAATGTTCTCATGGCTGGGAGCTTGGCCTCTGGTACTCCAATAGATTTATGATCATGAATCAGCCAATTGGATTGATGGAGGATTACCCATGTGTGAGGAATTTCTGAGCACCAGAAAGGTTGCAGGGGGTAATATAAATCATATTGACGTATTCAAAAACCTTTCAGACTTAGACAGATCTAAAGCAGCAGTCCCAGACTGCCTATGCTCTGAGCTACTTAAGAAGATCACCAAGGAAACTGCATATCCAGTAACTTATTTATTCAACAAATCTCTTTCAGATACAGTAGTCCCAGTGGACTGGTGAACAGCTGATGTAGTTCCAATCCACAAAAGAAGATCAAATGGATACATTACAAACTATAGGCCAGTATGTTTAACAAGCACACTGTGTAGGAGTCTGGAAAACTGTATCAAAGATTTGATTAACACACGGGAAGAAGAACTGAGAATAGCATAAAAGAATCAGTATTGGTTTACAGAGAGAGATCCCATACCACAAACTTGATTAGTTTCTATGAACCAATAAGTCATTCATTGCATAATAACATTCCCTCAGGCATAATTTACTTTAACTTCTGGAAGGTTTTTGATGCAGTACACATGGACCACTTATCACCAAACATATCTCCCTGGGATTAGCTGGATAAATAAATGGCTGGAACATAGGACACAGACAGTGATAATAAATGGACATAAATCAGGCAAAGCAGACGTCAACATTGCTGTGACGCAAGGGCCAACCTGGATTCAATATTGTTTAGTATTTACATATCATATATAGGTAGCGCAATTAAAAACAACTGCAGTATATTTACTGATTATACTAAACTGGGTGGAGAGGTGGATACAACTGAGAAATACCAGTCTACAGCTGGATTTTTTTTTAAGTATATTTTATCACCCTGGCCACAGCTGTGCCCCTGGATCATGCATGGCACCATTGCACACCCCAACCAAGGGACATCAATGATGCAAGTTTGCTCCCTTGCAGTGGGGCCATCCCAAAGGATGGTTATGTACCATGGTGTTCCCATGGCAGTCATGCCAGTGGTTAGAGTAACCAACCCATCCAGGATTTCCTAATGCATGGGTGGTTTCTCAACCTCCCATAAGGTTCCACTCCCTGATGATGATGGCATGCAATGGAGCCCAAGGAGGCATGTGCATATAGAGACATGCTGCCACTCCAGGATCCAGCCAAAATCCTCCCCTACCTCATGGTGTCCCTAAGAGTACTACCACCCATGGTCACCCAGGTGGCAGTACTGCAGTGAGTATGGCAACCCTCTATCCCCGGAGAAGTGTCCCTTTCATTGCTCAATTCTCCTCCCCTCAGCCGGCCCTCTGGCAACACCTAGGCTTGTTCCTGAACCTAAGTTGCTGGTATCACTGGTGGTAGCTCTACCGCTGTGCTGATGGAGCAGCATACAGCTGAATTTAAATAATTAGCATCATGGGCAAATAAGTGGGGAATATCATTTAATATTAATAAATGTAAGGCTGTACATTTTTGGAAAGCAAACCTGAAGTATGATTATTACCTATAGGGTTGATAAAGTAACCACAGTTCAGAACTAAAGGGATTTAAGCATAATAATAGGTGATTTGAAATCCAACCGGCACTGTGATAAAATAATTAATACATCAAATTATTTAGTAAAATCCATAAACAGACATTTCATCCTCAGATTGAGTGACATAATAATTCCATTATAGAGGAACTATGTGTGGCCACATGTAGATTATTTTTCACCATTTTGGGGTGGATTAAATAAGATAGAACAAAATAAATTTGAAAAAAAAAAATACAAGGATGAATGACTAAATCAATAAAGAAAATGGAAGGTAAAACTTATGAAAAATGACTGAATATATTAAATTTATACATGTTACATAGAAGTACAATAAGGGGAGATTTGCTAGCCATGTATAGGGTTAGAAAGGACAAAACATTACTGAAAACCATGAATATGCAACTAAAACAGAACCATATTAGAAGGAGTCATAAACAGATCAATACAAACATTTAAAAGTAATAAAAGGAAACAATATCATATCCAGAGAACTGTCAGAATTTGGAATAACTTACCTGCACATATAGGACAGAGTGAAGCATTCATTGCATTCAAAAATAGATTGAATGATTCCATGACAAGGGAAGTGACTAAGAATCATTACCACTAACATGGAAGGGCAGCAGTAATGGACCATTGTGTCTTCTGCTATTCCTAAACTTCAAGTGAAATCCAAGAGAAATCCAAATGAGGTTTACCAACAGTTTAGGGATGCTTATTGATGTTTTCTTGGTACCACAGGAATAGTCGTAAGATTTCCCTTTCTGGTCTCATGTGGAAATGTAACGGTCCTCTCTTTCTGTCCCAAAATAACTGATTAATTCATCAAGCTCTGCAGTGTCTCATCAAAGTAGCTAAAGTAACTTGCTCATCAAAAAGTCAATAGTAAATCAGTAAACAATCTTTCTACCAAGAGGCTGTGTCTGTCAACTTGCTAAACTCAAAATATCGGGTAGGTCAGCAGAACCCATTTGCACATACAGTAAATAGAATCAAACAACATATTGAACACAGGTATCTTATCAGTCCATTGCATTAACATTAGTCATAGGTTTCTATTTAATGTCACCATTTGTATTCTGTATATATGTTCACTGTTCTTCCAATGTTCAACATACCTTATGTTCTAAGTGATATATAGTTTGTCTGTGGTGTCTCATTGACTACATGCATGCCCAAATAGTTACTGTGTATAAATATTCTTAACCAATAATTCCATTCTGTGTCAAAAGGGGATCTGGGCTTGATAAACACTGTTCATGTGAGTTACAGTCAGTTCTATGTTCTCTTATCGTTATTGTAAATGCTTGTAACTGTTTCACCCTCTTGTTAATCTCAATAAAGTTTATTCAATTTAAAAAAAATTCCATTCTGTGAGAATACTTGAAATATAATGTGATCAAAAAGGAACATTGGTTCAAAGCAATAATTGATATGTTAATAAAAACAAATCATAACCCCAATCATTGCTTTTATCAGTCCTTAGAGATCCCTTGTGAGCAAAGTTTATTGTCTCACCAGTCCCCACCTTCCCTTGATACTGGAATAAACCCACCAATAAACAGGCAAATCTGAATTTTGAAAAGCTGGAAGCAATCTTTCCACAGTGATTTGATCCAAAGAACATACTATTGCTTCAGGTAGATGACACAGAAAAGCAAAACTATAGTTGTGTATTTCATGGAGGCTTGCTACAAGGGCAATGACTGTAGTACAAAGTGCTGCACTTGCAACATTTTTGGCACCAGGCCAGGAGGCATCTATGCAATGCATGTACAGTTTGTGCCCATGTCAACCACTTGCATAGTTTGCTTAACTGCAAAGGCACATTGTGCTTAGAACAGAAATCAGGCCAGGGTGTCATGGAGATGGAGACTAACGGAATCCACTTTGACTCCCTATTAAGCTACTTGGGCAATGCAGCTCAGTGACTGTAGCACACATACTGCATGTGAACTACAGTACAGTGGCCAATCTACTATATGTTCAAATTCCACCAGAGCCATTTGCTTACCGAGTGACCTTGAGAGATTCACTTTATCTTCTATTTGTTCAGTCACCATGGAGAGAAACCAGACCCTACTGAAAATGAAATTTTGTATTTCAGCTTCACGATCCTTGAAAATAACTTTTAAGCTGTAGAATTAATCTGAGCAGATCATATTTAAACCTTTTATGCTGTTATAATGTTAATAACATTCCTGTATGTCTCTTTTACATGTTTGTCTTACAGTACTTTGACTGTGGTCTTCACAATTCCCTAGGTATCTCCTGGTATCCCATGATATGGGATAAGCAAATTGAGCAACTCAAACTGAGCAACTCAATTTGCCCACCCACAGAAAGAGCTATCATGAAACTATAGTGAGGGAGCATGAATAGTGAGTTTGGAGGGAAAGAATAGCACCGGGTCGGGAGTAGCAAATGTAGAGGTATTAGAGTAAATGTACGTAATGAGTGAGCCACAGCCAAGCTTGCTACCTGGCGTGGTGAGTACAGCACTACCCCTGAAGAAAATGGTCTTGGTTTTGTGGCTGCATGTATGTGATTCATTTTTTTTATATGCTGGTTGTTGCATTTTTTCAAATTTATTGTGTTATCACTTCCCATTCCCCTCCCATTCCCCAAAGTGTGTTCTGCCCACCAGCAGAATGTCCCTCCCTCAACAGTCACTCCTTCCTGTGTTTTCCTCCTTCCTCTGGTGTTCCTACCCCCCCGGAGTTGATTATTTTTATTTGGAGGCATAGCCCCCCCTGAATAAATAGTAGGTTCATGTGGCCACCCCCCTCCCCTACCATAAAAAAGTTATGGTTTTGTCACTCTTAATGTGTTTTGGCGCAGTGCTGATCACCAATTTTGTTTTTGGCAGTTAGCACTTGCTGTTTTGTCAGTCACAATTTGCACATCACTGTTATCACATGGAACTATCTCTCCCTGACCCCAAACCTGGTTATCGTGTATTAAAATATAATGTCTACCTAATGGCCAGTCAATGCTTGTGTCCTTCTTCAGATTTAAAATTAGGAATATATTTATTATTATTTTTACCCTCCTACATTTATTTTAGTTATTTATTTTGTAAATGAGTGCCTGAGAGGGCACACTGAGTTAATACTATATATATGTGTGTAAAGGGGGGTTGCAGATGAATAAGGAAAACATCAAACAATAGAGTAAAAAAATTATTAAACTTGGCAAAAAGTAACAACTACTTACAAGATTCAGACACAACATGAAATGCTTGGAGGTGCAGACAAATTAAAACAACACAGACAGATATATTTACCAAAACCAAACAGAAATATAGAATGATTATATGTAAAATAAAGTGCAATAACGTAGTGTATAGAATTAAACTGTGGAATGCAGCTTACATTTACTGCAGTGTACTATCACTGAACAAAAGTAGATAGAAGATTTTGAAGTAAGGTAGAAACAGGACAGCCCTTTTAGGTCTGGGGAGATGAGAAAGGGGGGCTGACAACAGAAGGAGCATAGAGGGGCCTGAACGAAGCTATTGGGAGGAGAGGGAGAAGTGGAACAGAACACACATATAGGGGGTCAGATGTTGGAAAGGGGATGGCAGGGGAACAGGATGATAGGAGATTAGAAGGCACAAGAAAGGGTAAGATGGGATCTAATGAGTGGTTTATAAGTGAGACAGTTGGAGAACATGTAAATAGTAAGGGGGGTGGTTTCAGAGGTAGCAGAGTCGGAGGATAGAGAGAAAGAGAATGAATTGTCCAGCAGATGTTTTGCAGCAGGGGATGAAAAAGGAGTCAGAGTCAGAAGAATGGAACGAGTAAGGAGATGGATTAAATGGTATGAGTAGTGAAGGAAGGTAAGAGGGAAAGGGAGGGAGTCAGGAAAGAAGCTGGAGAAGGAGTGGGAGAAGCAGTGAGGGAGACTGAGGTTAATGTATAGAAAGAACTTACAGTAAAAGGAAGACACTGTGAACAAATTAACAGAAAAAGTGGAAAAGGGGGCCGAGTTGGGTTATGATAAATTTCTGGGCAGCACTGTAAACCACACCCACATTCTCAAACACTGGCAAGATCATCTTAGGTAAGGTCTCACAGCAGATCTGCAGGGCGAGGTAGGATTTGGTACAATACAGGCCAGTTTTGTGTGGATGGCATCAATATAGGTAGAAAAATCAAGGTTTTCATCCAGCAAAACCCTGATGCACTTGAAGTGAGGGATTAGTTCAAAAGGGGACCCACCAAGAATCTTATAAACTCATATTGAAGTGATGATTCAAGCTCAGGGATGGAGGTTCCAGAGGAAAAGAATACAATGTCATCCAAATTCAGTACCATGAGTTTGCATGAGGAGCACCACCTGAAAGAAAGTGCCTAAGCAAAAATGGAAAAAAGAATAAGGAGAGTACATTGTCTTCTGCATACTTATATTTGCACAGAAGACACAAACTGAGAGGCAGACATCAAGCAAATTGAAAAGCGTATGGGAACCATGATAGAGCCCAGATCCTGGGGGACAACAGACCAGTTTGGGAGAGAGGGGGGTGAGGATTAATAACCTGAACGGACCACTGCTGGTCAGCAAAGTAAGAATGGAAACATCTAACTATAAAACCAGACTGACCTGCCCCTCAGGCTTATACAGGAGGATGGGGTGGGCCACAGAATCAAAGGTCTTGGCAAGGTTGGTAAAAATGGCAGTAATAACTTGGCCCTGGCCCATTCCTTTTAGAGTGGATTCAGTGAACTGGGTGGATAATAGAATGGAATTTACAAAACCCAGACTAGAAGAAGAGAAAGAAGGTGGAGTATTGAGGAAAAATAGAACTGCGCAAGAAAAAGTTTCTCCTGCAGTTTGACTAGGATAAGAAATTAAATTATAAAGTAGTATTTCTGAGGAAGAAAAGAGTCAATCCCTGTGGAAGAGAAGGACTACAGCCTTCTTCCATGCCCTGGAGACCACCCTGTGTTCAAATGAGAGATTTAGGAGGGCAACAAGTGGATCAACAATAAGTGGGATAAAGAGATGCATGAGTTGGGGGTCCACCCATTAGGGCTGTGACCATTGCAAGATTTTAGTGTGAGCAAAACAGAGAGGACAGCAATAGGAGAGTTGCAAAAGAAGGAAAAGGAGATGAGAGTTTGGGAAAGATAGGAAGGAGGAGAATCGGGAGCAGAGAGAGAGAAGTTGAGTTGAGTTGAGTTGAGTTGTGGAGGAAGGAACTGGAAATGTCCTCAGATGGTGGTACAATCCATCATGCCTGTGCACTCTCTGTAGTACATTTGTTGTGATCTCTTGATAGAGTCTGTACACAAAACAGAACTGCTCTCCTATCCTGGAGTGCATGACATTTGTTTTAACATCACACTTAAACTCAGGATAGGTGGTTACATTGGCGGATGTTTGGCATGCACTTTGTGACTTCATTGACAACTTTGAAAACTGCTGATTTGAAAAAGAGTACTCAGTGGTACTTACAGACCAATTTTAAGGTAAAATGCAATATGCTAAATTAAGTTCTTTTTCCATATGGGCTAAATTTAATTTTGCCTGTAGCAAGGAACAACATTTTATTTTAATACAACTCATCACAAATCTGTCAAGTCCCACACTTTCAGAGTGTGACAAGCACTATGTTTTGCATCTAAGAAACTTTGGGTTTCTTCTCTGCCTCACACTTTAGCAAAGTGCTTTCCTCTCAGTGTTATAATCAGATTGTAAAAGATCTCTTATTTTCCCTTTGTCTTCATTTGGATGCAACAACATTAACAGCTCTGTTCCATAATGTTGGCATCCTTTGCTGCATCTTGAATGTTATCTCTGAGTCAATTTAGAGACTGCGTGCTCATATAAGAGATTGTTTCAAAAGTGTGCAGCCATTCATTACTTCTAAACTCAAGCAAACTACCAAACTGTCAGGATAGCTGAATGGAGATTTGTTCTTTCTTTTTTTTTCTTTGCACTCATCAGCAATGCGTTTTTCTTTTCCATTAAAAAAAAGGCGTTAGGTGTCTAAAGAAATTAATACTGTGAGTACATAAAGGTTTACATTTGAGTGAATGGACAAGAAGTTTGGCTCATTCATCCAGTTATGCTTGGATTATAAATAGGTCTTTGTGGTGAAACGGGAAACATACAGAATTTATATGGTTTATTATATAGATTATCGGGGTTGGGGGGAGGCAGATGTGTCTTGTAGAATAAGAGTATTATCTTAAGTTTGAACATGAGGACTGCAAACTATACCTAAGCAATTCTGGTTGCCCAAGCATGCAAAACCTAATACTTATAAAAGACATATCTCAAAAAACCTTTCTTCAAATAATTTAATTCTATAAACTAATATTAAAGCAACAGAAATATTTTGAAATAAAATAAGTACTGCTTTCATAGAAACATAGAAATGTCAGATTTTTCAGCATACAAGGAGTGCCCGAACTATCTAGTCTGCCCAGTTTGTCCCTGTTATTGTGTCACCGCAGACCCTACCTAATCTCTGTCTACTCCCCCCACTGATTTTCTACTAAGATTTATCTGTGCTTATCCCATACATGCTGCAAGCCTATATCACTGCATTTGTTCCCATCACCTCCTCTGATAGCCTGTTTCAGGTGTCCACCACTCTTTCAGTGAAGAAGTACTTTCTCACATCCCTCCTAAACATCCCCCTTTCGGCTTCATTGCATGCCCTCTTGTCCTGGAGCACCTTCTCCTCTGAGCAATACTCCCCTCCTATGCCTTGTTCACCCTTGTGAGGTACTTATAGGTCACAATCATTCCCCCCCCCACTCCTGTCCTCCATGGTGTACATACTGAGATTCCCTTACTGTCTCCTCATTGGGCTTTGATGCAACCCCTGCATCATTTTAGTTGCCCTCCTCTAGACAGCCTCTAACTTATGTCCTTTCTGAAATGTGCTCACCAGAACTGGAAACGGTATTCTGGTGGTGGTGGTGGTGGTGGGCGGGGGGGGTCTTACCACAGATTGATACAGTGGCAACACAACTTCTCTCTTTCTTCTGATGTTCCTTACCTATGCACCTCAACATCACACAGGCCCTGCCTACTGCCCTGTTGCACTACTCACCACCTTGTGGTCATCAAATGTGATAAGTTCAAGGTATTTTTCCTACTTTGTGACCATTAATACCCCTGAAAACCGGAAGCCATACCCTCAACCACTCCTTGAGTTTTCTCAGATGTGTACTCATTTTCTCCATACTCTCTGAAGTATCTACCCTACTGCAGATTTTGGTGTCATCCGCAAAGAAGCATACCTTCCCTTCCAGCTCTTCTGCACTGTTGCTTATGAATTCATTGAAGGGGACTTGTTCCAGCACTGAGCTCTTTGGTATGCTACTGGTCACTCTCCCAATTATTAGAGTTAGTGCTATTTACCACTACCCTCTGTTTCCTCTCCATCAACCAGTTTCTTACCCAGTTGACACCTTGATTCTCACCCCTATACTGCTCAGTTTCCTTTTAAGCCTACCATGTGGTACGGTGTTGAAGACGTTGCTGAAGCAGTGCATAAAATGTTCAGAAAAACTGGTAGGTCTATAAGGGGCTATAATTATAAAATAAAATGTATGGACTACTGCTGTGAAAGTCCTTTTATTTCCTTCATTGTATGGAATTTGTCTTTTTATTATTATACAATTTTACAATAATAAGTCCAAACGCAGGCACCAAAAAATGAGGATACTGCAGAAAATTGAAGGACAAAAGAACTAAGGGTCATAGTACTGTGTAGAAAATTGAAGGAAAAATGGTCTAAGGGTCATACTACTCACTTCAAGTCATGGTAAGGGAAAACAAACATAGAGTAAGGACTGGGATTTGATACCCTATGATGCCACCCTCAAATCCCACAACATTGTGTTTGCTGGGTATAAGACCATACAAGACATTGCCCACTTTAAGCCCTGTGCTGAAGTCAAGGTAGGCCATATCTACCATCTCAACCTGAACTAATTGCCTGCTCACCCAATTGAAGAGAGCAATCAAGTTCATCTGACATGACCTCCCTCCCATAAATCCATGCTGCCTTGTATCTTGTAACCAACTGGACTCAAGATACTCAACTAGCATTGCTTTTAGTAGTGTTTCCATTAACTTCACCATCACTGATGTTAGACTGACCGGCCTATAGTTTCCAACCTTCAGCCTGCTGCTGCTCTTAATGAGCAGGACAAAATATGCTCTCCTCCACTCCCCTGGAACAACTCCTGTTTCTAGTGTGTTGTTGAATAGGGCTATAGAAAATATAGCCAGCACTTTACTGAGTTCCCCTCAGCAACTTGGATGTAGCCCCTCTGGTCCCATACCTTTCTATACTTTCAGATTCACAAATACTTTCATGCCTCTTTGCTTTGTGAATGCACTTGGGTCTACGTTATTCCCTCAAGTGTTCATCCTGCTTTAATGTGGTCCATCCTCCTCCCTTTCGACTGTGAAGATAGAACAGAAGCATGTGTTCAAATATCTGCTATTTTATGAACCTCCTCTGCATAGTCTTCCCTGCCCTTCCTAACTTCACAATCTGTCCCCTTGTCTTCCTCTTATCACTTACGTACCTAAACAAAATTATTTTCTCTTTTAGTTACTTCTTTGGTTGTGCGTTCCTCTGTTTGTGCCTTTGCACCCCACATCATGTCATATTTAAAGTGGAGCATATCTCTTTCTGAAAGTATAAGCCAGAGGACTTATTATGACCATCAGGGGTGTTTTTGTGCAGGCTAATCCTTAGTGCTTAATTGTTTATCTTTGCTAATTATTTATAATGCATACAAGACTGGTAAACAAAAATAGTGGACCATGAACCAGTTGTAGATCTCCAGCAATTTTGTTGTAGACTACCATTGTACCTGCCAAATAAACAGACACGTATTTTACTTAATGCCCAGCATGGATTGGGATGAACAAGAACCCTCTGACAAGGGGAGCCTATCAAGTAGCTGAGGAAGACAAGTGTCTCTTCAGAAACCAAGTAGACGTCTATAGGAACTATAGATTATTCCTTCAAGCTGTACTATAAACTTAGAAGGTCTGGTGCACTTTATTAGACATCTTGACCATGTAACCTGTTAAATGTCTTGCTGCAAGACTCCACAGACTTGGATCAATTTTAATTGTGAACTATACTGATATGCATGTTGCTGTCTTCTGGTTGCTACTCTGCTCCTAGCCTCTTCCTGCTGAAATCCTTGCAGACAGCTAAATTGGCTTTCTTGATTGACAGTATTGTAGATAATCAAGAGAATCAATTGTTTATTTAAAAAGAACATAATCAATACATATTTGTAGCTCTGTATTACAGGAGAAATTCACCATTAAGCAAGGGACAGCAGAGTTCAGTCATTGAGTGAGTCTAAAACCAGTGGCTCATTTTACATCACACTAACATACGAGCGTACCAGCAGAAGCAGATGTCCTGGTCTATCAACGTCTGCTCAAGTGTGCAGCTAGCTCCCCTAAGTTGCAGCTTCCCCATCTCCCTCCCCTTTTGTCTGCTCTCAGACGTACTCTTCCCTGTTATCTCTCCCATTCCATTTTAAAGCTACCCACAGTTTTGCATGATATCACCCTCTCTGGTAGGGTGTTCCACTTCGACACCACTTTCTCTGTGAAGTAATGCCTCCTCATCTCCCTTCTAAATATTCCCCCCTCTATTCTTAGCCCACGCCCTCTAGTGTCCCTTCCCTTCCTCAGTTTTGAAACCCCATTGGCTCCATCCTTGTTGATGCCCCTAGGATATTTGAAAGCTTCGATCATGTCCCCCCATCCCTTTTTTCCTCCAGCGTGTACATATTCAGTTCCCCCAGCCAGTTTTCCTAGTCTCTCCCATCCATTCCCTGTATCATCCTCAATGCCTTCCACTGCACTCCCTCCAGTAGCTTGATAACACAGGACTCCATGTGTGGTCTGACCAGTGATCTGTAGAGGGGCCAGATCACCTCCCTCAACCTTGATGAGAACCCCCTCGCTATACACACCAGCATCTTGTTTGCCTTCAGTGCTGCTTTCCTGCATTGGGCAGAATTAATTGTTCATGCTCCCTGTTAACATCATCCCTAGGTCCTTCTCCTCCTCAATGATTCCCAGCTTCACCCCCCACAACCAGTATTGTCTCCTCGGGTTCTTTGTTCTGAAGTGCATAACCTTACACTTCTTCACCTTGAACCCCAGCTGCCACCTCTCTGACCACTCCTTCAGTTTGGTTACATCACCCTGCAGTTGCTTCAATGCCTTCTCCTTGCCCAGTACTGCACCCATTTTGGTATCATCTACAAACGGACTCACCCTGCTCACCACTTCATGTGCAATATCAGAGATGAAGAGCCCAGATAGCACCGGGCCCAGTACCGAGCTCTGCAGCACTCCGATCATCACTGGTCTTGGTGCTGGGAATTCTCCCACCACCGCCACCCATTGCAGCCTCCCACACAGCCAGTTTGTAATCCAGTTTGCCATCTTTGCCCTCACTCTCACACCATTTAGCTTCCCTCCAAGCTGCCTATGAGATACTGAATGGAAGGCCTTGCTGAAATCCAAGTAGAGGACATCCACTGCATGGCCCCTTTCCAGCTCTCTTGTTACCCAGTCGTAATATTGTATTAGATTTGTTTGACAGGACTTCCCCAAAACAAACCCATGCTGCCTCACATCCTGGAGGTAATTGTTCTCTAGAAATGACACCATCCTCTCCTTTTGTATCATGTCCATAAGCTTGCCCACCATGGAAGTGAGACTGACTGGCTGATATTTGCCCAGTTCATCCCTTGGGCCACTTTTGTGTATAGGCACCACATGGGCCATCCTCCAGTTCTAAGACACACATCCCATATCCAGGGAGGTGCTGAACAGATTCACTAACAGTTCCAACAGCACCTCTGCCATCTCCCTCAGCACCCTGGGGTGGATTTCATCCAGTTCTAGTGTCTTGTCCACTTTTAGTGCCCTCAGTCCTTCTAATATTCTACTTCCCTCAATCATTCCATCCATCACCCCCATACCCTCCCAGTCCAAGGTGACAGTGGTCCCCCCTTTCTCCTGCGTGAAAGCTGAGCAAAAGTATTCATTTAGTGCTTCCGCTTGTTCCTCTCCCTTTTCCACCCACTCCCCACCCCTTTTTATCCTCACTATGTTATCCCTGCACTTCCTTTTCTCTCTGACATATCTGAAAAAGCCTCCCCCCCCCTTAATTCCATGTGCTTACCTTAGCTCCCTTGAGGACTTAGCTTCCCTCATCCTCTTGGTCACTTCCGTGGAACATCTTGCATACTCCTCCCTGTCATCCTCCTTCCCAGTCCTTCTGAACCTCTGGTATGCAGCTCTCTTTGCCCTCACCCGGTCCCTCACCTCGCTGTTTAGCAAGCATGGTTTTCTTGCTCTGCTCCTCTTACTCTGTAACTTGGTGCAAGCTTCCATTGCCTCTGTAATTCCCCTTTTAATAATGTTCCATTTCTGCTCCACTTCATCCCTAGCCCTGTGCCCTCAAGTTTCCCTATCAGTATCTCCCACATCATCCCGAAGTCGGTCATCCTGAAGTCCACCACCTTTGTTAGTGAGACCCCTGACTCCCCACTCATCATAATAGTAAACAACACCGTTTGGTGATCGCTATCAGCTAGTGGGTCCTCCACCCTTAATTCTCTCACTGCCTCACCATTCGACAGTACCAAATCTAGCATGTACACTAGCATGTTACTTAGCCTAGTACCAGCTGTGTCAGAAGTTCCTCCTGGATCACGTCCAGCAGCACCTGCTCCCATGCACTGGAGGTGACCAGAGTGCTCCAGTCAACTCCCGGCAGATTGAAGTCACCCACGATAACAACGTTCCCCTTCCTACATATCCTCCTGATTTGTTCTGCTAACTCCTTGTACAGCTCCTCTAACTGGGACGGCAGTCCATGTACCACCATGAACCTCAGCTTCCTACCCTTGAAGTCCAGGAGCTGCATCCAAATTACCTCTGTTCTCCTTTCCTCCCCCTCTTCACTTGTACATTTGATCCGGTCCCTCACGTAGAATGCCACCCCCCCCTTCCACACCCCACAGTCCTTGTACAATTTATACCCTGGGATTGCCAGTTTCTAGTCCCAGTAATCTGTGGCCCACATTTCTGTGATGGCCCCAATAGCCACCCTTTTCACTGCCAAGAGCGCCTGTAACTCTGCTGATTTGTTACCTAAGCTTCTCATATTCAGTGAGACTACCCTCCATCCTGTCCCCTCCCATTCCTTTACGTTCTTCTCCTATCTCCTGTTCCCTCCTTGTGCAACTTCTCTGAATCCTTCCCTGCCAGCTTGGGAGGTAAGCTCATTTGGTTCCTCTCTTTGGGATCCTAGCCTACCAGCTATCCACTCGCCAACCCGCTTACCTAGTTTAAATTCACCTTTGTTGCTATATACCCCTCTAACTTCTGCTTTAATACCTCCCCACTCAAGAGCAGCCTATCCCCTGCATATAGATCATTATTGTCCAGGTTCTGCCCCATCCACTCACTACCCCTTACCCCTTGGATTTACACCACTCCACCAACCAGGTGTTGAACTCCCCAATCATTCCTTTCCTTGCTGTACTCACACAGGGTGCTGGGAGCACCTCTGAGAAGTTCACTTACTCCCCTATCACCTTGCATAGCCATCCCACACCCTCAAACCTATCGTTCACTACCTCCACCATCTCCCCCACCAGGTCATTCGACCCCACATGCACCACTATATGGGGTTTCCTCCTACCCCTCCTTGCACACTTTAGAATTGACTGTCCCACCCTGTCTGCTGTTAACCCTGGTATGGACTCCACCCATATATGACTATGTCATTCCCCCTTGCTGCCCTATCTGATCCCCTTACGTATGGCATCCCCTATACCAATACACCCCCTTCTTCCTTCCTCGCTGTCATCCCCACCCTCCTACCCAGGTTCTCATTTCTAGAGACCCCCATATTAGAAGCTCTACCATTTCTCCAGTGGTTCCCCCCTTTCCAACCCTGACCTATCCCCCCCCTTCACTACTAGCTCGCTATACTCTCCCTCCCTCCCATCTGCTCTAGGCTTCTCCTCCACCTCTGCAAAGACCCTCTCACCCCCCTCCACCAGTACTGACCCTCTTTCTCTCCTCTTTCCAAGTATCTTCCATTGTGCAATCCCCTCCTGTTCCCTCTCCTGCCCCCTCCTGGAGACTGCCTTCCTTCTCTTCCTCCCCCTCCAGTGTTGATAGTACAACAAATATATTTCATACCCCCTCTGTCCTGCTATGCATTGTCTCCTTCCTCCTGACTTTTGTTCCCCCCCGTTGCTAAGCACAACTTGAGTCCACCCTCCATCATTAGGCCTTCTGTACAGTTTGCTCCTGCCCCCTCCTCCAACCCTTCCCTTGAACCATTTTTCCTCCCATGTGGTGTCCTCATGTTACTCCCTGGTGAATGCCCACCTGTCCTAGAATCCCCCCTCTCCTAATCCTCTCCAGCTCTCTACCAAGCCACCGCACCTCATCCTCGAGCCTCCTCAGCCTGTGGCAGATTCGACACCCTCCCAGCCTCCACAATATATTTATCTATACTGCTACCCCACAACCATTGCATCCCACAATCCTACCCATGGCTAGCACTACCTATTAATGAAACAAAAAATGATACAGTATTATCCATACTAATTGTACCAATTTAGACCTGTATCCATTATACCTGCAGAAGGTGCAACATAATATTCCCAAAGACACCTAAAAATTCCTATAAGTTATAATACCAACTATCAAGTCACACATGCCCCACAATGCAAAGCATCATGAGCTCATGATGCTTTGCATTGTGGGGGCATGTGTGACTTTGTATTTTCTTGAAACTTGGCTTCCCAGCCAAATGCCCTTTGGGGTAACCCTTGCCTCAGTGTTTACGCACAGAGTTTCTTTGTCTTTTAAATACCAACTATACCTACACAGTTCTGACCATCAGCTCCTACCCTTCCTGTTATGGGACAGAAAGTTCCTGTATTCCTCAATAGGAAGTAGAAGACTGCAGTTTGTTGCAAGGCACTATGGTACTTGTCCTACCAATGAAGGTCAAGCCCTGGGGTGGTTGGGTTTTGGGGCGGGTGGGAGTAACCCCATAGGCTGTGTCCAAAAACAATCACCCAAGGAGTTTCCAGGCAGTGGCTAGTCCAGCCAAATCCACTTTCAAACTGTTCCAAGCTTCCAGAAATTCAGCCCAAACAAAACTGAGTCACAGTAACCAGAGCTTGTTGAAACCAAACACAAAGCCAGTGAAATTTACTGAAACATGCCCTTAAATACCTTCAGCAGCAACTGAAAATCCAGCTACACCCACTTTCAACTGCTCCAAGCTTCCAGAAATTCAGCCCAAGTAAAACTAAGTCACAGGAGCCAGAGCCTTACTTTGACAAAGCTGTGCCAAACCCCTTTGCTGCAACTGTGCCTGATTTTGGTAGACTGTACGCAGTTGCAACAGCTTACCTGATTTACAGCAATTTGCGCCAACTCTTTGGGGCAAGCACCCAAAAACATGTCCTTGGGAATGATGCAACCTAGACCAGAAAATGATGGTCCTACTTGCAGTAAATTCCACACAGGATTGAAAATCCTGATCACCAGCCATACCATTGGTTCACCCAGAACTTGAGGAAATGTTGAGGTTTTGAAAATCTATTTGCTGGTGTTTGATTGAACAGATATTAAAAATGTTTCATCTGTTTTATGGATGTGGCCACAGGACAACTGCCCACACTGGTAGACCACCTAAAATGTGGCCTACCATTTGGGCACAAGTTGCATCAATGGTACACTATATTTGACACATGTATCACTTTTTTTGTCACAAAAAATGCAAGTAATGCAAATGTGTCAGGGTGTTTGTATATACGCTCCAAGCATCCCAGTGCATCTGCCAGGAATGGCATACATCTGACCAACAGCACGCAAGTGCTGTATCCATACCTTTGTAAATCCCAGTCAATGGATTTAGGTGAGAAATGATCACAGAATCCACCATGGCAAACCTGCTAAATTATTCATCTCTGTCAGGACTCTCCCCTGTAGCCATATCATTACTTAGGGAAGAATATTATATTGTTATTGATTATAGCACTTGCAGGTTGTTTTCATTTGTATGGCGGTATGTGCTTTGCATCCTTGACAGTTGCTGGTATGATAGAGAGAGAGAGAGAGAGAGAGAGAGGAGGAAGGGAGAGAGAGAGAGGCAGAGAGAGAGAGAGAGAGAGAGAAAAACTTTTAGTGTGAGGAATACTAAAACTTCAAGGGGCTTTGTGAACTGCTGCAGCATCGATTAGCAACTAGAATTATTTACTTTGTAGGAGCGACAAGAGGTGGAATATCTTGGTGGAGATAGGAGAGACCTAGAGTAGTAAGTTTTTCAGATACAATTGCATCTTCCCTTGAAATGTTATGGAAATTGCTTAAGTGGCATGAGATATCAGCAAATAGCATGAATTGGAGAATCCATCATACCTACCACTGTGGAAGTTGTAGTTGACCTGCAGTGCACTATGAATATTTTAGGAACCTAAAATTGGATTTTGCTGCAGGAACTATCCTCTGATATTGCTGTGATCAGAGTCAACTCTCACTCAACATTCTACCCAAAGTGTGATTCTGTTCTTTGTCTCTGCAACACTGACTTTTGATGCACAGTTAAACTGGTAAGAAATACAACACAAAGTTCATTTTAATGGGCATCAAGAGCAATATATATTTTTTTGTCATGTGGCTTTTATTGCCTGAGCATAGATGTCAAAGAGAATATAGAACATTAAGCAGCTGCTTATCAGAGATAAACCATAGTCGAGCTTTGAACATTGTATAAAAGAATGTGAGGGCAAGAGACTGTCATAATATGAACCAATATATGTTTATAACAATATCAATTATTTTATTATAAATATTTTATGGAGAAGACCTTTCTGTAACTGATCTATTTTAGGATCAACACTGACACAGTGGAGTAAAGAATTCAGTATATTAACATAAGGAATACTAAAATCAGTTGTGTTTCCTCAAGCTGAGAAAACAAAATCATGGCACTCACCACCAGAAAGCCACTACAGACAATGTGTAATTTTTACATTTTTTATTAGCCAAGGTAAAGTTATAAAGAGCTGCTTCAAAAGAACTAATAGATGCCTAACACATTTTACACAAAGTGTGCTTTATCAAAGGTGATGAGCCTGAGAGATGACATCATGTTATACTGCCAGATTAAAGGTACTGAGCATATCATCTCTATGAATTACTCAGGGCAAAGTGACAGATCTGTGTAACAATTAACAGCAAGGCATGAATACAATAAATATAGCACAAATATATAAATATAGAATTGCAGTTGTGCCTAATCAATGGAAAACTAAGCCATTAATTAGTTTAAATGAATTTAAAAACAAGGACAGCTATCACGTTTAGAGTTATTTAGTAGTCTACAACTATTTCTCATATTTAATCTAAATTAAATAATAAGTCAAGCTGTAATGTCATGTTGGTACACTGAAGTGCTTCTCAAAGATGAGGGTTTTTCTTAGTTCACTTTGTGTAGGCCCTTCATACAAGTGGTACGGCAAACCTCATTCAGCATATCTGTTATTAGTGCAGTGGTGTTTCTGGAGGAAAGAAAACAAAAATAACATCATGATAAAGTATTTCAAATTAATAGTCTTAAATAGCCAATCATTTAGCTTCCAGAAATGGTGCTAATTCAAATCCATAGTTGAGACCTAGCCAGTCATGTGCACCAAAGTAAAGATGAAAAATTATTTTCTTTGTAGGACCTTTCTGTCAAACTCCCCCGCCCCGGGTTGGACCAAATGTTGCCAATCCCTGTAAAAGTGAATCCATGTGCCCCCGGGTCTCTGGCTGTGTTCACATGCTGTGCTCTAGCATATGTCATACAGTATGTCTGTTGCTTATAGTTCTCCTATGCTCTACCAACCTAATGTAAAACTTCCTAATAGTTTTTCCTACGTAGTAGGCAGCATATGAACCTGGGGTGTCTGCATCATAAGCAGTAGCACTACTGCTGCTTGATCATGATGTTATTTTTGTTTTCTTTCCTCCAGAAATACCACTGCACTGATAACACAGATGTTGAATGAGGTTTGCATTACCACTTGTATGAAGGGCCTACACAAAGTGGACTAAAGGGAACCCTCAGTTTTGAGAAGCACTTCAGTGTACCAACATGACATTACAGCTTGATGTATTTGATTTAGATTACATCTGAAAAATAGCTGCAGGTTACTAAATAACTCTAAAAGTCGAAGCTGTCATTGTTTTAAAAATAAATTTGACTAATGACTTAGATTTGCATTGGTTAGGCACAATTACACTTTTGTATTTATATATTTGTACTATTATGTTTATATTATTTATGCATCACTGTTAATGGTTGCACAACTCTGTCACCTTGGTACATTGCACTGAGTAATTCTAGATGGTATGTTCTGTACCTTTATCCTGTTGGTATAAAATTTTGTCATCACTCAGGCACATCACCTTTGATGAACCACATTTTGTGTAAAATGCATAGGTATTTATTAGTCATTTTATATTGGCTAATAAAGAGTGTAACAATTCTACATTGTCTGTGGCAGCTTTTAGGTGGTGAGTGACATGATTTCATTTTCTCATGTCCGGTGTATGTGTCAGTGGCACCCAAGTCCAGATTTGGTTTGTGTTTCTTATTTCTGATATGATTTCCCTCAACTATTCCACATTGCATGGAAAATTCAGCAATTTGGCCTAGAAAGGTGTCTGCACCACATAGCTCTAAAAAGTGGAACCTGCTACTTGTGCTAGTTGAAAGCATCTTACTGATACATCAGCTTTGTTCCCCTATTGTTACAGCTTCCAGTCAAACGCTGTATGTTTGTATGTACATTGCCGTACATGACACCGATTTGCAAATGAGTACTAAAGAAGAAATACAACAATTCACATTCAGATGGGGTGTTTCAATCCTTAGCCAGGTGTTCAACACTGTCTTCTTCATTTGAATGCTGAGGTGGCAAGAGATACATTTACACTACCATTAGTGTACCTGCAGCACTCCCATCTGCATCGTTTGGCCACCGCTCCTTTGAAATGCTGATGATCATCATTTACATGGTGCTGTGATGGTTCATTGGAAAGCAATGGAACCACACAGCACTTCCAGAGATAAATCGTTTCCAGCTAGTTCAAGGCCTGAAAGGGATGGGGGATAACAATGATATGAAAATGAGTCATTGCCTTTATGACTGGGGGCATCCTGAAGGGGCACATTAATCAAGGGATGGTGGGTGGGAGAGCAGCAGGTGAATGGAGTTAGGGTTGGGGTTAAAAGACAAAACGGGACATTCTTGTGTTGGGAATGGTGAACTGTGCCATGGGGCTTCACCGGTGAAGGTTAAGCAGCATGTTTTCATGCTAGCTTAAATGCCTGTACTAGTACATTATCTCACTAAACCAGAAATCGTCCTGCAGTGCAACAGAGTGAGTTACAATGTCCATAGGCTCGCAATGGTGCAGAACAGGTTGTGTAAATGTGCCTCAAGAGGTATGTTCAGAGATACAGGGTTAATTTTGTGCTCTGAAGTGAAGGAAATTACATAATGTAATCTTGTTCTTCATCAGTAAAGCTATTGCATGGGGGTTACTGCAGCACTGTGGTGCATTTGTCATCTTTATTTTAATTTTGTTGTTGTTTTTTTGCCCAGTTCCCAAGGCTTCAGCCCCCCGCCCCATATGCCACCCTGATGCCCAGGCTTAGCCCCCTGGGTGGGGCCACCAGGTGGGTGCCCCCTCCCTAGGGAACACAGTCTCTAGCCTTGGTTTACATAGAAACACAGAACTTAATGGCAGATAAGGACCGCTTGGCCCACCCAGTCTGCCCATTTCCCTACCTAATGGATAAGCTGCAGATCCTAGTTAACCAGCAGCCTACTTCTTTCTACCCCCACCCCCTAGAATTGCCTTATGACTGTCCCATGCATGCTTGAATTCAAACACTGTTTTTGACTCCACAGCCTCTTCCGGTAGGCCATTCCATGCATCCACAACCCTCTCTGTGAAAAAAATACTTCCTTACATTACCTCTCAGCTGCCCCCCTCTATCTTCAAACTGTGCCCCCTTATTCTTGCACACCTCTTTTTTTGAAAGATGCTACCATCTTGGACTTTGCTGACTCCCTTGAGGTACTTGAAAGTTTCTATCATGTCCCCCCTCTCCCTCCTTTCCTGTAGGCTATACATATTAAGCTCCTTTAGTCTATCTTCATATGTCTTCTGGTGCAGACCCTGCACCATTTTAGTTGCCGTCCTCTGGACAGTTTCCATCCTGTCTATGTCCTTGCAGAGACTGGGTCTCCAGAACTGCATGCAGTACTACAGATGGGGTCTCACCAGCTGTCTGTACAGAGGGATAACAACTTCCTGTTTTTTACTGGTGATGCCTCTCCCTATGCATCCCAGTATCCCCCCAGCCATCCTTACTGCCCTGTCACATTGCTTGCCCACCTTTAAGTCATCTGATATGACTACATCCGGGTTCCTTTCCATTTTTGTTGTTGTTAGTGTCTCACTCCTCAGGGTGGAGTCATGGGAGTGGGCCCTTCCCCTGATGGACTTTAAGTCACAGCTGGAGCAAAGGCGGAGGCAGGGGCATCGTGAATAAGGACCAGAATTTTTTATATGCTTATCCTTGGGGACAGGGATGTGCAATGATATCCTGCATCCACTCCACCCCACAAATGATGGAGCCAGCAAAATGATTCCCCCAGCCTCTATCAGAGGTCTAAGGTGTGCCGGACACTCGTTCTCCCCCTTACCAGAGAGAAGGAGAGCAGTCCCTTGGATGCACAATCCTTCTCCCTCTGGCCGGCCCTCTGATGTCCTGAGTCCATTCCTGGACTTGGGTCATTGGCATCACAGACAGGTGCCCTGCCTCCTCACTGGTGGGATGGCCATTTGTCATCTTTATAGACTTATCCAATTTGCTGACACCACAAAGACCATAGCCCATTGGGTTTCGGAGTTCCAGGTTAACAGCAAGAAGAAGTGAGTGTTTTGATTTTTATTATGTTTTTAATTTTTTTATTTTTTTTATTTTAGAATTTATAATCAGGAAGGGCATATTGAGCCCAAAAACATTGCCAGGCACCTGGGGATAGAAGCACAGGGTGGTTACATGTCTTCCTCAGGCTTACACTGTACATAAATGGCAACTGTGGTTTTCAAGCCCAGGCCTGCTGAATCTCTTAGTTTACACCTACAGTAGGTGCTCTAACCTATATACTGTACTGCCTTACTCTTTTGTATACAATAAACTACATTGTTATTGGTCCCAGTAGGTGAAAACGCAAAACAAGACAGTTGAAATTCAAATTTGTGTACATCATTCTTTTAAATGTAAAACAAGAAGCGAGCAGACATACACACATTTCAAGCAGCTCAATTGTTGCATACAGTAGGGAATCAGAGATATACAGTATGCCATGCCACAAACCATTTGTCAAACTGAGAGTTGCAGGCTTCTGAGGGTTTTATTTATAAAAGATCTACATTTACATCTCAGTCTTTGATTCCCCACAGGGACCTCCTGAAAGTCTTTAAAAACAGACTAGGATCAGCACAGCATTAAAACATGATATCACCAGACTATCTAGTTATGTTGCATGTTGCACTTCTTAGGAGGACATCTGTTATAGAATATAAGGGCTTCTTCATCCTACCTGTAATGCATAATCAGTGAAGACTGGCACTTTAGCAAAATGAGCAGTTTAAGCTGTGTTTTCCATTCCTTTCAGAACCATGGTGTTTCAGTTGAACAGTTCTAGGAAAAAGGAATGTGTTGCCATTAATAGATATCATTGGAACTAACTGAAAAGTGTAGCCCTGCACTGGTTTCAGAAGAAGACTGGTTACAAAATAAATTGAAATTACCATTCATGATGTATTATGGGAAATATTTTATAGCAGCTTGTTTGATTATTTGGAACTGATATTATTTCTATTTTGATTGATTTGTAGCTGATATTATTTATAAATTAATTGATTTATTTTTTATTTAAAACATATGGTCAGGAAAGGCACACTGAGGATCAACATCTGCTTGTTTCCAGGTGCAACATGGGAGAGGATACATCATAATAATGAAAATGTTATCCACCAACCTCCATATATCCTAAATTTTGATGGATAAAAGAGAGTGGTGGTTAAAAGCAGAGATAACATTGCTGGAAAATGGTAAATGAGGGTGGCAGATAAAAGAGGGTGGACAAACAAGGGAGCTCTGTGTGTATGTATGTATATATATATATATATATATATATATAGAGAGAGAGAGAGAGAGAGAGATATTATTTTTTTATTTATTAAAATGTTTCACCAGGAGGGCACACTGAACAACAAGCTGCTCATCTCACAGTGCAACCTGGGGGGAAGGGGTTACATAGGGTTTTGAAGGATGATCAGCTACAATAGTATGTGGTAGTACAAACAATACAACATTGCAAGATTATGCAACAGTTGGAACACAAGGTATTGTACAATAAACAATAGTGAAACATTGGGTAAATTACAATATATGTCCCAAATTATGCAAAAGAACATATAAACGTACAAAACAGTAATAATGTGACAAAACCATTTATAGTGCATGAGTTTACCAGGAGCAGGCCCAAGGTAGTATGCAAGTGCTGTTGGAGCAAAAAAGAGGGGGTAGGATGTGCATATATATATATATATATATATATATATATATATATATATATTATGGTAGCATGGTAGTGCTACCATAGTTAGGGTTGAGGAGCCATTTTAAGGTTAAAGGGTTAAATTTGCACCTTAATAACTTTGACACCGTTCAACAGATTTGCCTAAAATTTGGTATGCCCAATTGGGCTTGATAGGTCATGGGATGTGCCAGGTTTTGTACCAGTTGGATATACAGCTGTGGAGTTATTAAGTGCCAAAGAAATGTGCATTTATGCTTTTTTGCATATTCTTTGCTCTCGCCTACAGGTTGCATGGTTTGCGTGACCAGTCTAAAAACATCAGGGAATGTGTGGCTGGCACCCCTGATGTGTCTTTTGAAGATTTCGTGAAAAAATATTAAATGGTTCAAAAGTTATTCAAAAAACAGTTTCCCATTATAAGTCAATGGAGAAAGTTAACAAAAAAGTGTGAAACTGTCGTACATGCAGTTTTCAGTGTCGCAAATGAACCCAGTAGTGTTGTGAGTCAGCCATTTTTTTTTCAGTTAGTGATCACAGAAATGCTTGGCATTTAAATTTGGGACCCTCTAGGGACACAATTCTTTTTGCATTCACCTAGTTGGACCCTGAGTATGCTAGCCATGTCTTTATTTTGGGGTTAAACACCCCAGAAATATGTTTACCAAATTATTGAAAAAAGTAGTGTCACAAAGTAGTGTTGCACTCATGACGCTTTCACAAAATGTGCAAAAGGCGTCATAAATTGCGACACTACTTTTCCAGGCTATGGCCAAAATGACAACACTTCTTTGCCACCCAGCTGCAAAAGAACGGTTTGGTCTTTTGAGCTGAAATTTGGAGGGAAGGCAGCCAACATCTCACAGATGTGAATTTCAGTAGTTTGGTGAAAAACTATTGCACAGCTCCCAAGTTACAGTTCTCCAAATTTTACATTTTTTCCCATAGAGTAACATGGTGGCAAACTTTGCACCTTTTGGGGCTCGTATCTCGAAAATGGTGCGAGATACAGATTTTTTGTCATGACTTGCATAGCCCTATGGGCTAAGTAACCCAAAACAGTAGCCAGGAAAATAATGATTTCTATGAAATTAAATTTTTTTTCTATGTCGTACAGTTGCTGAGATATTTGCAATTAAGTACTTCCATGCTCGTTTTAAGCTTCCATTCTCATTACAATGCATACATTCTTTATGTACACTGTGTTTCTCTATGCAGTTGTCCAGCAAAAACAGGGTATGCAGTTCCATTACTGTTATACTTACTGTTTCAACTTGCGTTTATGTCCCTGTTTGCATTACCGTTCCTGTGTACGCCACTGTGTGCATTACCCTTTGCGTTGTCATTTGCGCTTATGTTTTCCTTACTGTTACCATTTCTGTTTCCACCTTGGGTTTGTATTGCTGTTCCTGCCACTGCATTACAGTCACTATTTCTCGTCGTCATTCTCAAAAAGAAGGGTAATTAGAGGCAAAAAACTTTGTTTAATGCATTAGTTAAGGTTGTTCCGCAGCGACAAAAGCAAAGAAATTCGGTGTTAGGGTTGAAAGCGCCCCTTGGGCCCCCCAGTCCACCCCCCCAAACAGCATCAGGGTGCGCATTGGGGTTGTGGGTCCTAACTCTCACCCCATTCTCCTATACCTCTGTTTCTTCACACATGTGATGGGGTGAGAGTTAGGGCCAATGACCCTAACACGCACCCGATGCCGGATGGAAGGGTGGACTGAAATCAAGAGGGCTTTAATACTATCACCAAATTTCTCGCTTTGTCACTGTGGAACAACCCTAATAATGTCATTAAATGGAATTTTGCCTCTATCTATATATATATATATATATATATATATATATATATATATAACACAGAGGCAGTAGAATTTTTAAGCACTGCAAAATTAAGCATTACGGCATGACCAGTGGCTGGGTTCTTTAAGTGATTCATTCAGTCAACTGTAATATATGAAGGAATAATTGTTTGACATGCATAATTAAATGCCCAGTGCCAAAGGTGGTGCCACCTGTGTGTACCATAGGCAAAAATCCATCAATTTGACACATCAGGCTTATTGCATTTCTGTCATCTGGAAACAGCTGTATGTTGCCTTTCTTGCCTGAAAATTGATGTCTGTGGTTGACTGTGTGGTCTTGTCCTTTTGCTGCTTGAGTGGTGTTCCCTACTTTGGTGGTGATAAGTTGGACCCTAACTGGTGCATAACACATTTTTTGCAATGAATATACAGGCCTAGATATTCAAAAGGGTTGTGCATGTTGCAACAGTGTTGCACCATGCACAACCCACTGATGCACCCTGGCATGATATTCAAATGGGAATTCCACCTGGCACAAATCCCGATGTGCTGGAGCGCATCAGTAATGTATGCAGGCATAGTTGGGGGGGTGTGTGCCCATGCATACTCTGCACATCCCGATATTCAACCCGAGATGTGCTGAGACATGCATGCGCAACCCCGACTTGCGCTGCACAAAGGTGATCCAAAAAAAAAAAGGAGCAATGGCTGGCCACCCATAGGTGAGCTGCTGTATTGCAGGGTGCAACACGGCAGCTGCCACCGCTGGGTGGCACCTGGCATCCAGCTGCACCTCCGTGGTGGTGCCCCCCCCATGCCCGATCATGGGCATCAGTTAAAATGAATAAGGTCCAATATCCCTGGTGGTCCAGTGGATCCCTATCTGCCCAATCGTGGGCATTAGTAAAATAAAAAAGAGTCCAATATCCCTGGTGGTCCAGTGGACTGCTGTCAGCCCAATCGTGGGCTTATGTAAAGAAATAAAAGAATCCTATATCCTGGGTGGTTCAGTGGACCGCTGTCTGCCTGATCACGGGCTTAAGTAAAGAAATAAAGACTTCTATATCTCTGGTGGTCCAGTGGACCCCCTCCCCACCCACCCACTGATCCCACCGCCCGCTCCCTCGGTCAGCCGGGGTGGCAGACCCCACCTGCCTGCTGCTCCACCGGCCCACCGACTGAAACCGTTGCTAGGGCTGTATGCCCATTGGTTCATAGCATGAGCCAGTGGGCTTACAGCCCATACCATACTACACATTTCAGATATGTGATCACATATCTGGAATGTGTGGTATGGTACGGGCTGCATGCCCATTGGCTTGCACTGTGGACCAATGGGCGTACAGCCCTACCAACAGTGTCAGTCAGCAAGCAGTGGGGCGGCAGGCAGGTGGGGTGCTGCCGCCTGCCACTGACCAGGGGAGCGGGGTGGTGAGGATCAGTGGCGGGTGGGGAGAGGGTCTACTGGACCACCAGGAATATAGGAGTCTTGTATTTCTTTACTTAAGCTCGCAATCAGGCAGACAGCAGTCCACTGAACCACTAGGATATATGGTCTTTTATTTCTTTACTAATCCTCATGACGGTTGACAGCGTCCACTGGACCACCAGGGATATAGGATTCTTTTATTTCTTTACATAAGCCCACAATCGGGCAGACCACGGTCCACTGGACCACTAATGATATGAGTCTTTTATTTCTTTACTAATGCCTGCGATCTGGCTGACAGCGGTCCACTGGACCACCAGGGATATAGGATTCTTTTATTTCTTTACATAAGCCAGCGATCAGGCAGACAGCAGTCCACTGGACCGCCAAGGATATTGGACTCTTTTTTATTTTACTAATGTCCATGATCGAGCTGACAGTGGTCCACTGGACCACCAGGGATATAGGATTCTTTTATTTCTTTACATAAGCTTGCGATCGAGCAGGCAGAATTCCACTGGACCACCAGGGATATAGGAGTCTTTTATTTCTTTACTAATACCGGTGATCAGGCTGACAGCGGTCCACTGGACCACCAGGGATATAGGATTCTTTTATTTCTTTACATAAGCCCGCGATCGGGCAGATAGTGGTCCACTGGACCACCAGGGATATAAGAGTCTTTTATTTCTTTACTAATGCCTGCGATTGGGCCACTGGACCACCAGGGATATTGGAATCTTTTATATTTAACTAATGCCCATGATCGGGCTGTGGGGCACATTGCCGCTTTGCAGGGGGTGGCGGTCCCCGATGGCTGCTGCCTGGCAGGGCGCCAGGTGCAAGTAGTCGGGGATCAGCGCACCTGCATGCAAATGAGGCCATAATGACATGCAAATGGACCCATGTGTGCCTTGCATACATTATGGCCCCATTTGCATGTCAGCTTTTGAATAACGCTGTTGCTGCGCCTTGCACAATGGAACTTTGGATAGTGCATCCCCCTCCTCCACTCTGGCCACTTGCGCTGGCACAGTGCCATTGTGCCATGAACACTGTGGGTGGGGAGGGTGCGATATTCAATGATGCTGAGCCATGGCACAGCTCCATTGAATATCGCCCAATCAACGCCTCTGCACAGCCAAGGTGCATTGCGCCCAGGCTTGCGCCACAGCCTGGTGCAGTTTGAATATCTGGGCCACAGTATATTTAAATTTGATGTACATGTTAACGTTAGCTTGGGTAAGGTTAAATAGGGACAACGACTGGCAGTAGATTTAATTCAAACAACCATAACAACTTGCTGACATTTTGTGGCAGGACACCACTTCATCTGGAGTAACATGGTTACAATAAAGTCACTACTGTATGGCATAGGTCACCGCAGTTCTTTTCTGCTTTGGACTAAGTCCTTAAACTTCATTGGCATTCTGGGATCTACAGCTATAAGAATTTCATAGTAACTGCATCAGCCCAGATGATGTGGTGTCTTGCCATTAAAAGTTGGCATTTGCCATGGTTATTTGAAAGAAATCTACTGGTTTTCAACAAAAGAATCAGCCTACCAGTCTTTGTCACTGATTTGCTTATTATGGGATGGTCTACACAAATCATATCTATATATAGATATATAAATATATATGTATGTATATATATATATATATATATATATATATATAGTTGGGCATCCTGAAACACACTCTTAGTTGCAGTTTGAGCAATGTTCCCATCCCAGAGTACATTTTACTACGCATTTAAAGTTGGCGTATTTACATACTGTTAGTGTATATTTGTGGGTGTAAATCAAAGTGTTATTTAAATGCATGCTGAAAATGGAAAATAACATTAGATTTGATTATTCTGTCATAGATATTCTTTAGCAATTATTTACTGTATGAAGAAAAAAAGTAAACATATCTGGTAAATGAATAAGTTTAAGTAGGCCATGTTGTACCATTGTCTGATGGGTCCCTTACTTAAAAGGCATGGCCTGGGATTGTACCTGCTTTTATAGGCAAGGAGTAGAGCTTTCAGAATTAAGTGTCTTGACTCTTCTCTGAACTAGGAAGCAACCATTCATGTTATTACTGAGGAGAATAAAATGCTGCTGGTGCAGCTGGGACCTTTGGAGAAAATGACTATGCTATGCATAGAAAGTGATGCTAGATGGGAACCAAAGGTCCATCTAGTCTGCCCAGATCCTACCCCACAACTCAGATACTTTTTGTCACTATCCCCTTGTGCCTATACCAAGCTGATTTAAATCTCCATACTGTTTTAGATTCCATGACTTCAGCAAGAGGGCCATTCTATGGATAAATCACCCTTTCTGCGAAGGAGAACCTGTGCATATTGCCTCTGTATCTACCCCACCCCTCAGTTTCATTTTGTGGCCTCTTGTTCTCATGGAGTTGTTAATGAGAAAGAGCTCCTGGCTGGGGACTCTGTTTATGTCATTTAGGCACTTGAGTGTCTCAATCATATCCCCCTCTATCTCTGCACTGCTCCAGCGAGTACATGTTGAGTTCCCTTAATCTGTGTTTGTAATGCAACTCATGGAGACCGTGAATCATTTTAGTTGCCTCCTCTGCACTGTCTTCAGTCTGTCTATGTCCTTCCTGAGGTAAGTCCTCCAGAACTGGATGCACTACTCAAGGTGGGGCCTCACCAGGGACCTGTAAAGTGGCAGGATCACCTCCCTTCTTCTACTTGAGATGCCCCTACCTATGCATCCTAGCATTTTGCTGGCCCTCATTGCTGCTTTTTTTGTATTGGTTGCCCACTTTTAAATCATTTGAATGATAATTCCCAGATCTTGTTTCTGCCAGGTGATTGCTAGTCTCCCCCCCCCCAGGTTGGTAGTCAGTACCCATGTTGTTTTTAACCAGATACATGACCTTGCATTTTTTGGCATTGAATTTTAGCTGCCACATAGTTTATTTATTTATTTATTAGCTTTTGGTAACCGGGTAAGTGCACTAGGCAACAATCCTGCCTATTTTCAGGCATGACCCGGGAGAGTACAAGACGGAATACAAAATAAGCACAATTGTACAAATTCATACATAAAACAACAACATAGTGCATACAGTATAATACAGATAAGAGTACATTTTACCACTATGATAATTCCCGGCCAGGAGACCTAGTGGTGATTAAGTCTAGGTGCATTTACAGTTACCAAGGATGTAGAGGTGGGAGAACAGTGAACTCTTAAAGACACTGTGGGAGGCAGAATTTTTAACCTGTGGGGGTAGTGAGTTCCAGAACTTAGGAGCAAAATTGGAGAATGCCTGTTCACCCATTTTTGTAGCACAGGGTCTAAGAGAGAGCATTGGGATGGAAGAGGACCTAAGGGTGTGGGAGAGGGAGACTGGGATAAGCAGGTCAGCCAGAGAGTCCAGATGTGGTGGTCTAGTAAGTGAGTCAATAAGACACCCGAGGGAGTAAGCCTGGAGCCCCTGAGGTGATAGCCAGTTTAGGCCAGAGTATAGGAGGTAATGATGAGTTAGGCGAGGGGCAGATAAGGCGAACCTACAGATATTGTTGTAGGAAGCATCCCATTTACCGAGCACACTGGCAGAGGCAGGGAAAAGAACAGGGAGTGCATATAGGAGCTGCAGAAGAAGTACTCCTCTAGCTACTGATAGTCTAGCTGAAGGAGTGAGGGAGTAGCAAACACGGTAAGCAGCACCAAGCTCTGTGGGACTCCAGGTCATGAGGGCATTGAGGAAGGCTTTCCCCCCCTACCTCCTGAATCAGATTGCAGAAGCTCCACAGGACTTCAGGTCATGAAGGCATCGAGGAAGGCTCCCCCCCACCTCCCGAATCAGATTGCAGAAGCTCTGAGGGACTCCAGGTCATGAGGGCATCGAGGAAGGCTCTTGATGTTGACCATTTTTCGAGCTTTAGAAGGTCACTTTTCATTTGCTTCACCCACTGTGCCATATCCACTCTGTTGCAGAGCTTCATGTCATCTGAACACAGACATACCTTGCCACCCAACTTATCTGTGATGTCACTGATGAACACATTGAAGAGCAAAGGTTCCATGACGGACCCTTGCTGCACACTGCTGGTTACTTCCCTGGCTTCTAATGCTGCCCCATTTACCATCACTGTTTGGGGCCACTATTGAAGCCAGCTTCCTGCCCATGTTACCACTTCCTTCCCTACTCCTGAATTCTCAAGTTTCTTTAGCTGCCTTCTGTGCAGGATAGAATCGAAGGCTTTATACATCTAGAACTCTCCTCTCCCCCTCATAAAATCAGCTATTCAAGAATCAAACTGATAGTCATTCAAAATGCACTAAACATTGGTCCACAGTCACACAATAATAACATTATTAGTATTTTATTTTATTGATTTTTTAAAAAAAATTGGTGACTGGGAGATGCACACTGAGCCAATGCTTGTTTCCAGGTGCTACCCAGGGACAAGGGGAACAAATACAACTGGGGAATAATATAGAACAGAAACAATATAATGCAGGAAACACCATGTTTGCAGTGAAATCATATTGACATTATAATTATATATACAGTGTGGTACATACAGTAATTACCATTGCAGTAGAAGAGTGAATACAAATTTGTGTATATGGTTACAAGTAAAAGGTAAGATAATGTTACAGTACTGCGTGAGAACAAAGTTATGAACATGGTAGCTAATTAAAGAAATAGGAGATGGGAAAGAATGGGGAGGGCAGTAGAAAGGGTTTGGAATAGGGCAGTGGGCAGCTGTAACAAGTGAATAGCTCTAGAGAGTGAATGGGGATTGATGCAAATTAGGATGGAACAGCTGCAAGTAGAGATGCAGCAAAATTAAATTCCACCAGTAAAGTGAACATGAAGTGGCCAATGCAAAGGCTCACTTTGCCTTGTAATTATTACTTTGTGTTGTCATTCCATCTTAACATGAAATAAGGTGGAATGACAACAATATTGGCAGCCCCTCACACACACAGTCACCAGAATTAATGTGCATTCCAAAAATGCTACTGTCTTGTGTCCAGAAAACTCCCCAGTGCTGACGAAGTGAAATGATAGCACAACAAGAAATGCAAAGTCTCCCAGAATTAATGGTGCACTCAGTCATGTGTGCAGTGGTCACACACAGTCATCAGAATGAATGTGCATCCCCAGAATGCTTCTGTCGTGTGTCCAGAAAATTCCCCAGTGCTGATAAAGTGAAATGATAGCACAACAAGAAATGTAAAGTCTCCCAGAATTAATGGTGCACTCAGTCATGCGTGCAGTGGTCACACACAGTCACCAGAATTAATATGCATCCACAGAATGCTTCTGTCATGTGTCCAGAAAATTCCTCAGTGCTGATGAAGTGAAATGATAGCACAGCATGAAATGCAAAGTCTCCCAGAATTAATGGTGCATTCAGTCATGCATGCAGTTGTCACACACAGTCACCAGAATTAATGTGTATGCCCAAAATACTACTGTTTTGTGTCCAGAAAATTTCTTAGTGCTGACAAAGTGAAATGACAGCAAAACAGGAAATGCAAAGTCTCCCAGAATTAATGGTGTACTCAGTCATGAGTGGAGTGGTCACACACAGTCACCAGAATTAATGTGTATCCCCAAAATGCTACTGTCTTGTGTCCAGAAAATTCCCCAGTGCTGATGAAGTGAAATGATAGCAAACAAGAAATGCAAAGTCTCCCAGAATTAATAGTGCACTCAGTCATGCGTGCAGTGGTCACACATAATCCCCAGAATTAATGAGCATCCCCAAAATGCTACTGTCTTGTGTCCAGTAAATTTCCCAGTGCTGATGAAGTGAAATGAGAGCGTAACATGAAATACAAAGTCTCCCATAATTAATGGTGTACTCCAAAGTGCAAACACACAGACAGATTAAAATTGCACTTCACACTCAAGAGATGCAGATGCAAAGGCACAACAACACCTAACCAGTGCTCACAAGTCACAAATCCAAATCTGGAAAAGAATACCTTTTGCCGCTTGGGGAGAAGGAGTGCACGGCAGTAACAGTCCACTACCAGTAAGGATACCACAAAGCAATATAAAAAATTCATGTAGGTGTGGTGGATAGCAGGTTCACACTGCTGCAATTATTCTGTGGCACAATAAAAGGTGACTGATTTAATGGCACGCACTGCGCACACACACACACACACACACACACACACACTACAAGTAATGCGTAGCAAATTGCAAACCTTTAGTAATATAACCAAATATTTTAAACAAACTGAAATCATACACTGCTGCACTACAACATTCAGCAACAAAATTTCAAGAATTACTGAAAATATTACGTGTACGTTAACACAGTTATACAAGAAAAATGTAACCAAAAGAGAAAGACTGCCTTTTTCTCCCAGTTAATCTACCTAAACCACAGCCGCCCCTCTCCCGAAGCACACTTCGCAGTACACAGACTGACTCTTATAAATAAATATTCAAAATCCACACATAAACAATAAACACTCGATGATATGAGCATAGGAGGGTTTCCTACAGTCGATGTACTAAATTTTGATAAAAAAAAAAGCTCAAAAAGGCTTTTTTAACAGCTTTTAGAGGATTTGAATCACAGAGCTCTGAGAGGAAACTGTCTCCATCTTTCACTACACACATACTACACAGAACTGAGGCTGTGCAGAACAATTTTGAGCCCATGTGACCTGCAATCCCATGAAGCACTATAAAATTCACCTTGGAGCTCAATTACAAGGCGAAGTGATGCGAAGCACATTGATTTCAACGTATTTCACCTCAAAATTGGTGGAGAAATGGTTTGGGGAAGGTAGAATAATGCAAAGTCATTGTTTTCAATGGACTTTGTGTTTCTCATTATAATGCGAAGTACTTCGCTTTGTGTTGCGGGCACTTCGTGGATTCCATGTTACTCCGCGAATCACTCCGTGGAGTGAATTTCGGCCACTTCGCCCACCACTACCTGCAAGATGTGCAAGGGAGAGATCTGAGGAGGAGCTTAAGTGATGGAAAGGAGTGGGTGAGGCATGTTTGAGGGGAGAGGTTGTTCCAGAGGGATGGGAATCTATAAGAGAATGCAGGTTTTCCAGCTGAAGTGTGTACTCCGTAGAAGGGTGATGGAGCAGAGGTTATTAGTACGTGAACTGTAGGGAGAGGGAGTAACAGGAGTTAGGAGAGAGGAGAGGCAGGAAGGAAGGAAGGGTTACTCTAGCTTAGAGGTTAGAGTAATAAGCTGTGAATGAGTTTGGTACATCCAGCAGACCTGGGGTTGATTCCCATAACCCCCCACTAGCATACTGTGTGACCCTAAGCAAGTCACATAATCTCCCCAGTACTGCTGGGTCACCCCCAAAGCAGGCATTGTACCTAATGTGCCTTACCCAGTTACCAAAGAATAAAAACAAATTTCATCCATACTAACAAGGAAAGTTTTGCACCTGCCCAGTGGTGTGGTGGCAGCACACTCTTCTGCCACCAGAAGGGCTTGATCTCATGTTTTGAGTACCCAAATTCCACATTATATTACTCTTGTTGAAATGCATTCTGGCATCAGATTAAAACTCAATATTTCAGGAGAATCAATGCAGCAAATGGAAGCCCATGTATACTCATTCTATTTTCCTGTTGAAAATAAAGAAAAAGGAATACAATCAGATAAAAACATTTTCAGTTGCTCTGCTTTTACATGAAGGGAAAATTAGTCATTTTGTAATCAGTTTAGTTTATTTTCGTCAATCCAACAGTTTGTAAACCAAACAGAATTTCAATCTGAATGAAATGAATTGATTGCAAAGTAATTGATTTCCATTAAAGGTAAACATGGCAAATAAGATCAAATGGAAGCCAAATGGAACACAGAGATCAGACCTTTTGCCCACAAGGAGGGAGGGAGCTGGTTGTCTGACAGTGATCCACCCCTTACCAGCCAGTCATGGTCTGGCATTGGCTGTGAACAGAGCCACTTGTCCATCCTCCTGGCTGAAGGAAGGGTAGAGATGTGGCAACTCCAAATTTCAGAGTGCAGGACAGGGGTACCCATAAGAGTGAAAATGAGAGACAAAATGGAAGTGTTATCACAGTCAGAAATATTTTAAGCAGCAGAGCAGCTACAATGTCCTTCACTTTTTCTGTTGAAAACTCAAACATTTATCAGCAGGAGTCCAGAATAACTAAATCCAATATATAAACAGGCATTTTATTCAATTGGAAATTGCCCAATCAAATTACTGTAACGTAACTGATGTCAGTAATTGCCTTAGCAATGTTTGACCACTGCCAGGCCTACACATGAAGGGAATATATTTGTGTAGCACTTAAGATTTAGTCATGTCTAACTGCCTCAAAAGATAATTCAGGTTTGAGTCTACTGGCCTCAAAATAGCAACACTTAGCTGCATAAGCTTGTCTTCAGACTGCCCTGAAGTTTATTCACATTGGTTCTGAGTAATTCTTATCCTTAACATGTATAACCATGCCACATCATTATTGAGGACTTCTTGATTTCCTGTGGCCTTAAGGTAGCCACAGTACTCTGGTCAGTAGCTAACAAAATATTCCATTCAACTTTTAGTTGCAATTTAAACTGTGCTGAAACTCCAATAAAACTATTCCATATCAACTGAATGAAAATAAACTCACCATTGTAACAAACAGTCCCATGAAAATGCCGCAAGACAGAAACCGCACATGTCACAAACAGCTAAGCCAAAACAGTGCAAAATTCTCACCATTGCAGATTTACTATTTCAACACCATGCTGCCATGAATCACCACTCCAGAGACCTTCAAGGGAAGCACAGATTTATTATTCCAACACCACATTGCCATGTATCACCACTCCAGTGGAATTTGAGAATTTGAGGTCATGCAGTTATGGCACCTTGCCATGTTGTACACTAGTGGCGTTGTCTTATGGCATTTTCACAATGCAGTATTGCTCATGCTCCTTTTGCCTGTGAGGACTTGTCATGCTACCTAATCAAAATTCTCTATAGTTTCATGACACAAAAATTAGAGAACATGACCAATATAACTCTAGAGTAGAAGTACATTACTGGAATTTGAAATATATATAGGGTTGTCATTAGCATCATTAAAAATGCATCATGATCTGCATGAACTCTTTTATTCAAGATAATAAGGAAAGGTCAGAAACTTAGATCTATTTTGGTTAAATAAAAAAAGCAATATTGAAACAGAAAAAAAGACTTAGAATGAAATAATTAGGTAAATGAATGGCTAAATATGGAGATAGTACATTTTCATAAAAAGTTTTATTTATTAGTCATTTGATCTTCTGAACCCAATACTACAATATATGGTCTGCCAATGCATTGCCACAGACATTCCCTTGTCTGTGATCCCTCTCCCTCAACCTGTAGGCAGGAAGGCAGGGTTCCACCCTTGGATGTGAGGGCTTAGCCCTGGATCTTCTCCAGGGAGGAAACACTGGTGATTCCTACAAGGTATGGGTCACCTGGAGTGGCAGAGAGTGAGGGGTTAAAAAGAGCTGAATCCATCAGCTTAGGTGACCTCCTCACTCTTGTGGCTTCAGTACCAGTTCACGAGATACAACATTCACTTGGCCTACACAAGGGGTTTGTCCATTACTGGAGGTTGTGTGGGGACAAAGATGTCTGCTGAAATCTCCTAGCTGTGCATGCCAGTCCAATAGTGTAATTACAGTGAATAAACATATGTCTGTGGCTATTTCTCCAATATTTGTGTGTGGGTGTATTCTTCAGGGGAAGGGATAGGGGACTGCTAGGACAATACACACGTATACATGAAATCATCAGCAGGACAACAGTTCTAGTTATGAAATTGCAGTAGTTTGTAAATTGGAGATGTTTTACCTTTAGTAAAGTGTCATCTGTGTAGTCAAGGTATTATACATGCTAATTTATGAGAACTAAGGCTTTTAAATTAATATTAATAAAAAAATAAAACTAACCATAGGACATTCAAGGATAATGCAGGTCATCTCTTTTAACTGCTCCATTATCAAAGAATGCCAGGATGCTACAAATTAATAAAGGCAAGGGCACAAATGGCACTATAATCAACCCATAGTAAATTATTACATGATGGAAAATCCTGATCCATATCCCAAGTTAGTGGCATACTGTGGGATCTTGGGTAAGCCAGTTTACATATCTGTTCTTCAATACTACCAGCTATAAAAGGATGTTGTGGCAGGATCAAGATGCAAGTGAAATCTTGCATTTGCTTTATGCTATCCTAAGTTCAGTACATAATTGTTTTTGAAAACTAAATTGTTGTCCCCTGGTCTTCATTAGATATTATACTTCCTGTATCTGTAATCCAGCCCTGCCCCATTTCCCAGCAATTTAATGAGATTAAACTGTTTGCTGTTTCATGCTTGCTCTTTCAGGTAAGTTTTGTTTTTCTTCCATTCAGTCGTGTGTACTCCAGAGCTGTGCAGAATGTAGTATTCCACCAGCAGAATTTGTGTAGAATGTTAATTCCACTTCCAAAATGGGTTTTGGAATTTATTTTTTTAATTTTGTTGAATTTCAAAGAGTATTTTTATGTAAACTGTGAAACAATTTTCTGGGGATTAGGTAATCCACAAAATATTATTATGCAGTTTGTGATAAACAAATCAGTGGTTTACATAATCTGCAGAATATGATTTCATGATTAACATTCCACATTCAGAATTTTGAAATTCCTTCTGAAAATCTGCAGAATTTGAAAATTCTGCACAGCTATAATGTATGCACATGACAGTTCCTTTATATGCTTTCTGCACTTAAGATCATTGTTTACTGCTGTCAAAAGATGGCATTCAATGTGACCCAAATTGTTCATTTTTAGTCTTTGGGTACTCTACAGCGTGCAACGTTTCTATAGCATTCCGTGGCTTTAATACAGAGAAACACTATTATGCATGATTCACATCTGCACTTTGCATTTAGAGAGTAGGCCAGTAAAATAATAGCCTGAAATTGGCTCTAAACAGACATAATACTAGAGAACTTCCAATCCCATCCCAGTCCCAATTTACTGTGACTAGATGCTGATCTTTTTTTTTTGTTGCTCACAGCAGTCTGACACAGTGTAGTTCTGTGGATAGCTAGCTTGATATTCTTAAGCCTTTTCCTGTTACTCTATTTTTCCATCAGAGATTTGTCTCTCAGACAGTATAAATCTGTGTCTAGCTCCCAAGCAACTAAGTCTTGTTGATAATCAGTCATGAGAGTTAAAAAAAAAGTACTCTCAGTCTGAAATTGAAATGTTGAGTACTCAAAACGAAAACTAAATTACCTTACTGGAACAAAGTTGATTCGCACACACAATATGACAGTCAATGTCTGCAGAGAAGCCTCACTTCATATGTGAAGCTGTTATGCTGTTCCCTTGTTGATTTGATAGAAGCCTCTGTGTCACTCTAGAAACTAGAGATGGCAGGTAGAAGGTCTGAAACAATGAGAGGAAATAAAAAAATATCCTTAAAATTGTTTGTAGTTGAACAACACTGGTACAGAATTAGTAATGTTCAATTTTATAGGAAGAGCTGCATTGCGTTGGGGTTTCATGAATGTCTACTCACTGTAGGAACTATTGCAGTTGAATAAGACAGGGATAATGTATAACAGAATTTGCAGTTACATGGAAATAATGTTTGTCATCAGTGGCTGCTAGTCACAAGGAGTAGCTGAGTGCTGCAGCCACCAAAGAAGTGGATTATTAACTTATGTTTGCACACCCAGGAGTGCATCATCCCAATAGTCAAATTTGCTTTATCTGTCAAAAAATGTATAGTACAAGCCAGGTGTGTAGTTCTCAGTAAAATAATCAACAGTCGAGATGTGTTTTGACCAATGAGGTTACAAAATGTTCATGACCATTTTGTAAAAATAGTTTGGCATCTAATGTTCCTATTTGTTAAAAGTTTGCCTGATTCTTAAGATATCTTGGGATGTTTTTAATAACATGCAACAAATGGTTCCCTAAGATATTAGAATACTGCCTATTTCAAATGATGTTTTGTCATTGAATACTACAGAAGCATTATATCACCTTGACTTTAAAAAAAAAATCATAAAATAAAACTTATGGGTCCAGATTTTCAAAGGGTCCATTAAGCAATGCAAGACATGCCAATACCTGCTTGTGGCAAAGCTTGGTACACCATGGACCCAGCACCAGATTTGGGTACAAGTATGTTCCAGGCAGCAAAAACCCTAAAGCTGCTGCAATTTGATCCATGCATCAAACAGCTGACAGAAAGGAGGGGACTGACAGAGGCCACGATCATCCCCTGGTGAAGTATAATCCAGCCTGCAATATATGTATCTATATTTGGAAATGGAGTGGACGATGGTCACACTCAATTACAGGAATAGCCACACGTATGTGACACATGACTATACAACTGTGAGATGATCGATGTTTGTGTCTGCAGACTTGTAACAGTAAAGGAGAAGACAAGCATAGAAACTGATCCTAAAGAAAGAATATAACAGCAGTTGCTATGCATGCTCAGTGCTACAGACTAGCTCCATGCACTTGTACATGATGAAATACTCTTATCTGCTGTGCAAAAGGTTGGTCAAACACCTGAAGACAATCATATTGCAATTGAGTGGTGAATCCCATAGTCAGTTCTTTTACCCCTAATGTTTGGTTATTGTGGCATGCCCCAGTTAGGAATCGGAGCAGGGAGACATGATCCCCATCATCTGCAGTTCCATAATACAGTAGTACAAACAACAAAAACTCTCCCTGTTCTCTCCATGCCAGGAAGAGTCACACACTGAAAACAATGAACATGCAGTTCATCACACATGTGCATGTATCTGTGAACACTGCGGCATGATATCATCATGCCATCATTAGAGCCAGGATTGGCAGGTCAATTGTATATGTGGCTTTAACTACAATGGTACATGACTTTGCCTATGAAGTAAGGCCTGTGGCACAGTAATGTGTGGATAATGTCTTCTGGTGTTCATTGAATGCACAGCTGATCACTGTCTCTGTTTGTGGTTCACACCCAGGACTTGTCATGATGTGGGGAGAAAATGGCAGATGTTTCTTTGTGTTTGCAATCATGCAGCATAGATCAACAGATGTTGTGGTGGAAGTCCACTGGTTGTGATGATGGATTGGTGGACTTAAACAAGCATGCCATTTTGGGGTTACGGTAATGCATTATGTGTGTCTGTGTTATCCTGTGCTGTAGATGTCAGGGATGTATCTACCACATTCTGCATGATACTCCAGGTGATTTTGGATGTGGGACACTATCTGTGGAACAAGTGTCTGCATAACAACACATCTTGTGAAGGTGGGAATTGCTTGGATAGGGCTCTCTGACTGGTTGTACTTTAGATTGTGTGCTTGCACAAACTTTTGTCAGTCAGTAGAAATCACATTTCTATGTGTGCATTTCATTCACTTGTTCCTCAGGCGGGTATATATATACCCATAAAATCAAATTTGTCTATTAAAATGAGCATCCATCAGAGGAGCACACAGCTGTATAGATGTTTTGTCTATCAGTACACATATACACCAGCAGCACCACTGTTCTGTTAGAACCAAATGCTGTCCCAGCAGCAACATGGTTCTACATGTACTGAGACACAAACACAGAGGTCCTGTATTTCAAGGCTGCACATCGCAGGATACCTGCAGTGGTCGACAGACAGACTTGTAGCTTATTGTCCAATGGCAATGCCAGTAAGTCTGTAGGCAACACAGCAACCCGCTGTTCATGCCAACAATTGCCTATGGTATCAATGATTAGAACAGTCAAGTGGTTTGCCACCGATTGTGGTCTGCAATATTGGTTATACACAAATGTATTACCGGCCCCACCAAAGACACAAAAAAAACATACCAATGCAGCCCACACACCACACAGGCATGTCATTGTCAGGATGTGGCATGGTGCTGATTGCATTCATCCATCATTGGTTACTAAACAGCCTAATTACATTATCCTTTGCAACACTCGCCACAGTGCATCATTAACATTCACTTCACATATTACAACAAACACCACATCCCCACAGGTTGTTGCTCCAGTGTGAAACATGTGGCTGCCCTGTGCTCCAGGGTCTCCCTGGCCATCCACAAGCTATGGCCGGTGTCAGCACTCAATGCTGTTAGACCAGCTCTGTCTGGTCTAAGCAGTGTTGGGACCTGCAGGGTTCCTGAATTCTGAATAAGGGTTTGTTGCATCTGATTTCTGTCACAAGCCCCCTCACTGCTAAGGCTTAGCCTGCTGTGTGGCACAAGTCTGGCAAAGACAACCCCACTCTTGGCATAGGCAGCATTCTAAGATCAGGACAGATGCACAGTCTGGCACAGTGTGCCCCTTGCATTATTTCTATTTGATGCAAACACCGTATGTCATTCTCTGGCCTCTGAAAACCAAGCCCATTGTCTTATTTCTTAATTCTCATCATTTTGGTTCCCCAAAGCAACTGTATTTCTTCCCAGTCTTCTGAAGTCCAAGGGTGATCATTGCTTTTTGAACAGGATTCTTGTTTTCTAAAATAACTCAGAATACTTATATAAGAAAAGCAAAACAATAGCTAAAGAAACATTGCAACTGGCTCTGCCTTTTCCAGTTTTACTCAGTGGGAACCATTATGTGGATAACACTGTAGCATTAAAAACACAACAAAAAACTGAAACTGCAGATGTAAGTAGCTGTGATGCCCAGAAGAAGGGAGCAGCCTGCTGAGTTTCATGAATAAAAATTCTTTTTCAAAGAGAGGTCTTTAGTGCTCCAGCCTCCCATAACTTTGATTAACCTTGTAATGGTGAAGCACAGGGTCATTCTATCCCATGGACACTCATCCTTTGAGATGTCACTCACATTTCAATAACTTTTCAACATGGGCTTGTAAGTCTTGCTCTCTTCATTGACTTTGAATGCAGTGGATTGCTTAAGAATGCAATTTGGAGTGTCAGTCAGAGATTCCAACATTGTGTTATCTTTGATTGGCACTGTGCACTTGTGAAAAATTCAGGATATCCACATGTCACTGTTTCAACAGTCATAGCCCCTTGTCTTGTGTTTTGTCTATGAGTGGCATTCTACACTCTTATAATGGTAATACATGTTGACCATTTTACATTGAGTATTAGTTCCATCTGGGAGTCTCATGATGGAGACACAGTTACATTAGGTTTCTATTTTTCAGCTGAAAAGCAGCTATGATTCCATAAGCTTGCAGGGCAACAAGCTTACTAACATATATATATATATACATATAGATATATATATATATATATATATATATATATATATATATATATATATATAGATATAGATATAGATATATGTATATATAACTTGTCTGTGAAAAATCATCAATATGGTAAGTGATATGGGTGAAGTCCGAGTGTCTGTATCAGAGGAGAAGGACCTGGAAGTGATGATCATTAGTGACCTGAAGCACTTCACATAGTGCAAGAAAGCAGCAGCAAAGGCAAACAAGATGCTGGGATGCATATCTGGGGAGGGGGATCAATAGTTGGAGAGAGGAGGTTATACTACCTTTGTACAGATCACTGGTAAAGCCGCATCTAGAGTATGGAGTTCAGTACTGGTGCCCACACCTCAAAAAGGACATTAATCTGCTGGAGAAGATCCAGAAGAGGGCTACAAAGATGATAGCTGGTCAGCAGGGTAAGGCATATGAGGAGAGTTTGAGGGCACTGAGCATGTACTCCCTGGAAGACTGGAGAGAGAGAGAGAGAGAGAGAGGATGTGATTGGGACCTTCAAGTACTTGAAAGGGATAAATAAGGTTGATAAGGAGAGTCTCTTTAAGCTGAAAGGCAAACATAACACGAGGGGGGAACAATCTTAAGCTGGAGGGTGGGAGGTTTAGGAGGGAGGTCAGGAAGCACTTCTTCAGAAGAGAGGCTGGTGGACACTTGGAATGCGCTGAAAGAAAAGGTAATCTCATTGAAGACAGTGGACAGCTTTAAGAGAGACTGGGACAGGTATAGAGGGAGGCTAAGGGTCATGGTTAGGGAAGCTAGGAGGAGTGGGGAGAGGGGGCAGGGACAGTAGCTCAAGCTGTGGACTCTGCAACATGAGCGGACTTGAAAGACCAAATGGTCTTCTTCTGCTGGCTTCTTCGTATGTTCGTGTGTTTGTATAATCACTTGACATATACTGAAGCATGTAAGTAAAGTGTTGATAATACTTTGGCTCCACCTTCCAGACCAACATTAATCATCCCTCCTCTAGAAGGTCATCCATGACCTCTTCTCCCCCTCAACCCAGTCCTCCATCCCACTCCTCAAGGTAAGTGATGTCACCATTTCTGACCCCCTCTCTGTTGCCTCCAAGTTCAATTCTTTCTTTGCTTCCTGTGCCTCTTCCCTTCTCCTCCATCCTTCCCACCCCTCCCCTCCTTCCCTCCCTGTTTGCCCCTTTCTCTTTCTCTTCTATCTCTTGCTAACACTCAAAAGTCCCTCTTAGTCCTAAACCCTGTAAAGAGCTCTTGCCCTGATGGGCTTGACCCTAAACTCATCCATCTCTCTGCCCCAGGTATTGCTGTACCACTGTCCTCCATTCTGAATCTCTCCTTCTCCATTGCCTCTGTCTCTGACATATGGAGACATGCTACTGTCGTATCTATCACGAAAGGAGGCAACCCCTCCAGTCCCAGCAGTTACACCCAGTCTACCTGCTGCCTACACTTTCTAAACTTCAAAAGCACCTGGTACTTTCTCAGGTCTCCCCCTTTGTTCATTCATTCTCCTTCTTCATCCTTTTCCAGTCTGATTTCTGTAAATCCCACTCCAAGTTCTCCTCCTTCCTCTGGCTCACTGACTCCATTCTCTCAGGCATGGATCAGGGCCTTATCACCTCTGCCATCTTTGCTGACTTGGCCAAAGCCTTCAACACTGCTGCCCACCCCCTTCTCCTTGCCAAACTTAGAGCAGCAGGGCTTTCCACTTCTGCTACTGATTCCACTCCTAGCTTGGTGGTAGGACTCAATTGGTTAGGATTGGATATTCCTTATCCCCTCCTTTCCATTTAACTACTGGTGTCCCCCAATGTTCTGTGCTTGACCAAATTTTGTTTTCAGTTTTCCTGAATGATCTCCCACTGCCTGCATCTCTGTGTGCATCCATTTGTATGCAGATAATACAATTCTCTGTTCCTCTGGTTGCACCCCCCACATTCTGATGGCCAAGTTCCAGATGGACTTCTGCCATGTCCAACACTGGTTCTGATCAAATCAGCTGTCCATCAATGCCCCAAAAATTGTCTCCTTGTCTTTTGGCACAAGGCAGAAGCTCTGTAGACTTACTGACCTACCAACCTTCCACACCCTAGGTGGGACCACTATCAATGATGTTCCCACCTTTATGTACCTTGGGGTCTGGCTCGATCATCACCTTGACTTTTCTGGGCATGTGGATGCAATCCACAAAAAACTACATCCTAAACTAGATGCATTATACAGGAACTGTGGTTACATCCCCCTGCTGGCTTGTAGAGCCATTCTATAGCAAATGATTCTCCCCCTTTTTGACAATGGAGACATTATCTACAGTGCTGCTTCTAAGTCCACTCTGACTAGACTGGATTCCCTCTTCTGCTCCTTCTCTTGCTTTGCTTTGGACTGCCCTCACTGCACCCACCATTGCTTCCTATATACCTCCTGACCCTTTCCCTCCCTTGAAGCCAGGTGCCTCAATCGTTGTAGCTCCTTTATCACTAAATTCTTGCTTGGCTTTCTTGCCTCTTACCTCACCTGTCTCCTCTCCTTCCCTCTCCTACCCACTATACCCTTTCTAACTCTGGCTTTCAATCCCTAACACTCCCTGCTAGGTCATCTTCTGCAGGCCAGGTGCCTTCTCCTACTGCTTCCCCAACCTATTGGATTCTTCCCCCCCTCCATCTCCTCCACCTCTTCCATATGCTCGCTTCCCTCTCTTCTCCTCAAGTTCTCTTCTCACTCCTGCAACTGCACCTGACCCTCTTCTGTACCTCTCTTTCCCTTCTTCCATTCCCTCCACCTCTCCCACATCTTGTCTCCTTCCCCATCTTACTCTAACTCATTACTCTAGTTCCTTCTGCTAACCCCTGTACCCACATTGAAATAGACTTTTCTTGAATATATATGTTTTAGCTTTGCTACCACCTGCATGCATGATCTGCAATTTGCACTTTAATTTACATTTTCTTCTTGTCCTCTGGATGCAAATATGGATAATATTAAGGACTGATGGTAGCTAAGGGCCCACAAGAAAATAGGAATACGATTACACTATCTCAAACATTATGGATCAATGGCACTGCATGCTCTGACATGCAAATATGAACATAATTATGGAATGATGCAGGCCTTATGCATACATAGCAGCACCAGGCCTTGAGGACCGTGCAATCCCACATGCAAATATGCAGATGATTATGGAGTGATTGGAGCAAAAGGGCCCTTCAGTCCCTGTGCTCCCACATGGAAACTAGGATACAATTACAATCTCTCAAAAATTATGGGTGGTTGGGAGGGCAGGGTCCAGTAGGCCCTGCACTCCCTCAAGCAAATTGCTAGTAATGTTCTAGCTTAGCTACCCTTCAGAAAATACCCCTTTTGACTTATATTTTCTGAATACCTACCATAATGGATAAACTACATGGTGTGGCTATTGTCTCCTACCTACTACTCCTATGCTCAGCAGACTACCTCATTGCACACTCTTAGAAACACTCTCCCATGAGCAGTCTGTACTCCCCTCCATTTAGCTTTGCACCTGATTATACCAATGTGCCTCTTTATTGCCCAAGCATCCCTAATTGCTGTACTGTTTACCTTGGCCATTGGCTAAAAAAATATATGTGCATTCCTACTACTCCATCCAAGTACTGTAGACATCAACTTCACAACTCGTTGTTGACATCCTTCACCTAATCATCCTGCTAATTAGGGAAGGTGACATTGAGCTTAACCCTGGACCTACCTATACACCCTGCTTCCCTAACATTCCAGAAAGATCCCCCAAAGGGCTGAAATTGCCCATCTAAATGCTCAAAGTATTCATTCCAAAATGGCTGACTTCAACGCCTGGATCCAACAACATGCTTCTGACATACTTAGCATCACTGAGTCCTGGCTTAAGCCCAGCATCAGGCAACACAAGGTAGCATTAGTCCTCTGTGATGCAGAGGACAAGGCACATGGATGGGACACTCAAGGGTCCTGGGTTCAAAACTAGTGTCTCCACATATTGAAGCATTGGTGGTTCAGTGGTAGAATTCTCACCTGCCATGTGGGATGCCTAGGTTTGATTCCTGGCCAATGCAAGTGTGTTTGAGTAGTGCAGAAGCATACTTAGTTTGGTTCAGGTAGATGTACCTTTCTGTTGCTGTTAAGTTTGTGGAGGGGCAGGAGTTGAAGAATTTAGTTGCTGGTAAGCTTGAAACTGTTTGTACTTGTTTGAGTCTGTTACCTTTAGGGCAGTAGTTCTGTATTTGTTTAATACAGTGTCTATAGTGTGAGCTGGATATTCATTTATTTTTCAGCAGGCATTGGTAGCAGCTTTCTGGAAGGTTTTGTTCTCTCCCCTCAGCTTGAATCAGTTTACAGCTAATTGTGGTTTAAATACCAGTGGATTCTCTCAAACAGAATTAGTGCAGAAGCAGACTTAGTTTGGCTCAGGTAGATGTACCTTTCTGTTGCTGCTAAGTTTATCGAGGGGCAGGAGTGATGGATTTATTTGCTGGTAAGCTTGGAAGTGTTTGTACTTGTTTGAGTCTGTTACCTTCAGGGCAGGTCTCATAGTTCAATGGATTTTGGGGAATTTTTTTTGTATTGTTTTGTTGTTGTTTTTTCTTTCTTTTTTTTTTTCATTCGGGCATGTCCTCTGTGACCATAGGGTAAAGGGGTCCTTGGCAGATTGTTTCTGGACTCAGCCAGAAGGTAATCACACCCATTCACCCCTGGACTAGTTCTTCTTTTATATGGTGTGGGCCCATAGTGTGACACATTCCTACACCACACAGAAAGCTCCACAGCAAGGAAAGGAAGGAGCATAGGGGTTCATCTAGAGGGCATACCTAGGTTATATTACTGGCCAGGTCACATCAGACATGACAGGAGTGGTGCAAAGCAGTGGTTGTGGAGCAGCGGTCTTCAGTGACACGTTCTGGAGGCTGCAATACTGCTTTATCTGCAGGCACCTCTCTGGGCTGAGGGAGGAGGTTGTCTGTCTCTGTGCAGAGGTGGCCAGGATATAGGCAGCATCCACCCCCACCCAGAGACCACTGGGTCCACAGCATCAACCTCAAAGGATACTCAGGAAGAAGGATGACTGGACCACAGTGGGCTCAGGGAAAGTGGGGAGGGGTCAGAGACACATCCCCCAACCAGTCCAGCTTAATAACTCCTACACTGTTTTGGAGGAATGGGACTGCCCCACACAGGTACCCACAGCTGGGACCAGGGAGATTGGTCAGAACCTCCAATCTGGACTCTCAGGGAAGGGGGGGGAAGAGAACCCAGAAGAGGGGGCAGCTTCTCGTAGTGGGGGACCCTATTGTACGGGGTGTGAGATTAGGGACAACTAGCAGGGGGGAGATGTAGGTCGAGTGCCTCCCAGGAAGTGCTGCATGGAGGGATGGGAAGCAAATCCATAGGATCGCTAAGGTGATAGCCAGGAGGGAAGTTGCTCAATGTCATTGTCCACCTGGGCCAATGACTTGGAGAGAAGGGTAGAGTTAACTGGAGTCCAGGAGGATTTCAGTAAGCTGGGAGAGAATCTGGAATGGGTAGCACATTCTGTGTCATTCTCGGAGGTGTTACCTGTCCAAGGCATGAGGGAGGCCAGGGCACTCCACATCCAAACCTTCAACTCCTGGTTGAAGGATTGATGTGGAAGAGAAGGATTTAGTTTCATAGGGAACTGGGGCCCAACCTGGGCAGATTCAAGCTTGTATCAGGAGAATGGCCCGCATCTGTCTGGAAAGGGGACCTCAGTCCTTAGTGAGAAGTTGGAATGCTTCAGCAGAGAGCATTTAAACTGGCCAAGAGGGGAGAGCCAGGAGAGACAGATGGCTTAGGAACATAGCCCCACAAGAGCATGCAAAAGTACAAATTGACATCAGGAACAACACAAGAAAACAGTGAAGGTCAGGCAGGGGAAACTTTTATAAGGGGGCTAAGGGGGAAGGGCTAGAACACATGAATACTGGGGTGAGGGAAGAGGCAAAGTAGAGAAAAAAGGAACAGAGGGAAGGTAGGGAGTAAAACATGGGAGGTCATGTTCACAAATGCCCGCAGTCTGGGAAATAAGGTTCCAGACCTGGAAGCCTTGATCATGAATGCAGACCCTGACATAGCAGCAATAACAGAGATGTAGTATTCTGCTACTCACAGCTGGGATGTCAATGTACCAAGGCATACATTGTTCAGAAGGGAAAGGGAAGGTAAAAATGTAGGGGGGCTCTGGACATCAGAGAAGGCATAAAGACTACAGAAGTACAGCAAAGGCATGGGGAGGCCAAGGCAATCTGAGGAGAGACTAAGAGACCTCAATATGTACTCACTGGAGAGAAAGGGGAGACATGATAGGAACTTTTAAGTATCTCAAGGGCATAAACAAGGCGCAGTTGAAAAATCTTTTCCAATGTAGAAAAGATACCAGAACAAGGGGGCACGATATGAAATTGGAGTGGGGGGAGAATAAGAGGTAACATGAGGAAGTTTTTCTACATAGAGAGGGTGGTGAATGCTTGGAATAGTCTGCCACAAGAGGTGGTAGGGACAAGCACAGTGGAAAGGTTTAAACATGCCTGGGACAAGCACAGGGAAGCCTAGGGCAGGAAGGGAGTGATGAAAAGCCATTGACCACTTAGGGTGAGTGGTTGCATACATGTATAGGGCCTATGGGCAGACTGGATGGGCCTAGCAGTCCTTATCTTCTGACAGTTTCTATGTTTCATTATCTGGCTATAACTGCTTTAAGAAGGATATGACTGGTAAAAATGATGGAGGGATCCTCTTGTATGTCCAGTCTGACCTACTTTCTACTGAAATTCATTAGCTAGGTCTTTTCCCCCTTGTAGGGGAATCCTTATTTCTATCCCTGAGCCTTGGATCTACCAGGAAAATAATTGTGGTTTGTGCTTACCTGAATCCTATGGAGGCAGCTACCAGCCTTGCCTCCTTCATTACCTCCCTAGCAAACTTCCCTCATCATGACCTTGTGCGTTGTGTTGACGGCAGTATTGACTAGTTGAACCCCCATTCAGATAAGGCTCGTACCATACTTGCAGACTGCAATCTAGTCCAACTCATTAATGATCCAACTCAAATTAATACTAAAACAGGTAACCACTCTCTGCTTGATTGGGTGATCACCAATTGTGCTCATAGAGTTAAAGATGTTGGTGTCCTCCCTGATAGCATTAGTGATCATTCCTCCACCTATTTCATCTGGCGTAATCACTTCCTTAGACCCCCTGCAATGATCTCCCTGGTACAAGATATGTCCCATTTTGACTCTATCGCCTTTATTGCATCCCTAAATGCTGCAAATTGGGGAAACATTAAAACTCCTCCTGACATTAATCAAGCAATATACTTCTTTATATCCACCCTCACAGCAATAGTTGATAGTCATGCTCCACTGAAAAAATGTAGATCAAGAGGTTGAAAGTCCCTTGGCTAACCATGAAGCTCAGAAAACTCATGTCCTCAAGAGAAAAATCCTGGTGGAACTATAATCATAGTGGGTTACATGTTGACTGGCAAGTCTACAGGCAGCTCAGGAATGAGTGCAAAAGCAAAATCAATAAGGCCACGCACCTGCATTACAGATCTCTTCAGACAGAAGACCTCTGCAACACTAAGGAATTCTGGAGGCAGGTGAACTCACTGATCATGGGAAAGTCCACTGTAGTCCCTTGCTCCTTCACCATCCAGGATACCGTTCTTTGTGTCTCCCCTTCCATCACCTCCAGTTTCAATGAATTTTTCACAAACCTTCATAGCTATACTTCTTAATTTACCAACTCCACCCCCTTGCCATCTAACCATCCCTCTGCAGTAAATCTTGGAGCCTGCCCAGCCTTTCACTTGAAGCTTGCAACCTTCAAAGAAGTTACCTGACTTCTTGCTAACCTGAAAACTTATAGTTCTCCTGGATTTGATATCCTTGAACCTAGATTTCTTAAGTTAGCGGCTGCTACCCTAGCTCATCCTGTCTGACAGCTGTTTAACTGGTCCTTTCTCTAGAACACTGTCCCAGATAAGTGAAAAATGGCAATGGTTATTCCAGTACATAAGGGTGGCCTGAATACCGCAATTGAGAATTACAGGTCCATCTCAATCCTCTGCCCCCTTGCAAAAATCCAGGAGCTTATTCTCCATGACCAGCTTCAGGAATACATTGACCTCCATCATTTGCTCTCACCATTCCTGCATGGTTCCAGGAAAAATCGTAGTACGCTTACTGCCTTAACCAACGCCACCTCTAATCTGTTCCATGCCATGGACCAAGGCCTTGCTACTGGGGCTATATTTGTTGACCTGACTAAAGCATATGACTTGGTTAACCATGGCCTCCTGCTCCATCAGCTACATCTCGTTGGTCTTGATACCAATGCCTTGCTTTGGGTCCAGAGTTATCTTTCTGGCTGTTCTCAAAGGATCAGGTGGGCTGGCTGTCTCACCAACCTCTGACATATTTGCCATGGAGTACCTCAGGACTCCATACTGGGTCCACTCCTGCTCTCCCTCTTCATTAATGAGTTACCTAACAACTGTGGAGGGACCTCTGTGCATCTTTATACGGACAATGCCATTATCTACCACTCCTTGTCTGACATTGGGTTCATTAACAACATGTTAGCTCATGATTTTCATGATCTTGAGAACTGGTTCCTTGAACATCAGCTTGTTCTGAACACATAAAAGACTAAAAGTATGTTGTTTTCCATCTTATAGCAATCCTTCCCTTGTGATCCTTGCTCACAATGGTGATACCCTTGAACCTATTCTATCCTTTAAATACCTGGGTGTTACTCTTGATACAGCATTTTCTCTTAAAACACTTGTCACCTTCCTTACAAAAACTATAAACCAAAAGCTAGCCATGCTTTACCGTATCATTCTCTTACTCACAATCGGCCTCTTGTCATAAGATTGCAGTTTTCTCACTCATTCCCCTCCTTACCTATTGTGCACCTCTTCTGCTCACAGACAACTCAGCAGTAGTGTTGTACAAAATTGAAACATTTAGTGGAATTCATGCATTTCGCTAAATATTTAGCTGGGCAAAATGCGAAATTTCGCCCATGGAGTAAGCAAAATTTCATCTGCCAACCATCAAAATTTACAGGTTTTGGGTGAAATTTTGCCACCTGTGGGTGAAATTCAGTAATTTTGCTACTATATCAGCTTTCTTCCCTGGTGTCTAGTGGTCCCCACACCCCCTGGCATCTCACCGGCCCAAATAATCAAAAAAAAAATTCTTCTCCCTGGTGTGTAGTGGTCCCCTCTCCCGGCCAATCATGACTGAAATTGAACAAAGACTCTCCTCCAGTTACCCTGAGTCAACTCATGCGACACTGTGACATTATCCCTCCCAACTCCCTAATCCAACCTTGTGTTAAAAAAAGAAAATTAATCCCCAACTCCCTGGTGTCTAGTGGACCACCCATCCCCCACCCTGGCATCAGGTAGTGCACAACCCACTCCCCCCCGGTACCTCGATTGCGTTACCTGCACAGCCCTCCATTCACCTCCACAGCTGGCAGCCTGACTGAGCACTTCAATGAGTGAGCACGTGCTTGTACAAGCACGTGCTCATTCATTGATTCAGATAGCCAGCACTCTCACTACTACTGGAGTGTAGTGAGCGCACTGGCTGTCTGACAGTGAATGAACATGTGCTTGTACTAGCACATGCTCATTCATTGAAACACTCAATAGTGCTGGTGGCCATGGAGATGATTGGAGGGCTGTGCTGGTGACCTGATTGAGGTATGGGGGGCGGCGTGGGTGCTATCTGATGCCAAGGTGGGGGATCCACTAGGCACCAGGGAGTTGGGGATTTAATTTAATTTTTTTTTTTAACACGACATCAGATTCAGGAGTTGAGAAGGACAATGTCACATGAGTTGACGCAGTGTAACTCAGCGGGGTGGCTTTATTCAATTTTGGCCATGATCGGGCCAAGGGGGGACCACTAGACACCCAGGAGAGAAGAGTTTTTATTTTTAAATATAACAGTGAGTGACCCGGGGCTACTATGGACATGACAGGGAGATGCGCATTTATGGTAAGCAAAATTGTGGGTGAAATTTCACCATTTCAACGGAATTTCATGAAAAATTTGCGTGGTGAAATTGCAGATTTTGCGGCAATTTCACTGGCAAAATTTTATTTCACAACATCTCTACTCAACAGTCCAATTCTGCCTTAAACAGGCCTATCAAAGGGTGGGTAGATTTGCCCTGGGGGTCAATGTCTGTTATCACCACTGTGATGTCCTTTCTTCTTTGGGTTGATTAACCTATGAATGTAAACTCCATCTTGCTAACCTGTGCCTGATGCACAAGCTGATCCATAAATACACTCCTCCCTGCCTTGGTGAGTTAGTTCAGCTTCAGCAACCTCAGCGAGCCCTTAGGTCTGCCTCCTTAGCCCTGCTTGTTATGCCCAAACCAAGTTTAGCAGTTGCCAGAAGATCATTTGCCTACTCTGCCATCTATGGCTGTGACTCCCTGCCTCACCCACTTCTATCCTGCCCTTCCTACCCAAATTTAAATCCTCATTACTATACCATCTTACTGCCTCCTCTCTTTGTGCCTGCTCCAGATGACTTACATCTACTCCGTAACTGCATAGATATCTTCCCTGCAGTGTTAGACTATTGCTCCAGATAACTTACATCTGCTTCCTGACTGTAGACCGTTGCTCTCCCAACCTATTTTTATGAAGTTAACCCTCCCTGAATGAGTCATCCTATGCTATTCTAGGCCTTGCCTGGCCCTTGCTGCTATTTGCACTATGCTGTTTTGAATGCTTTCTCTGTGTCAGCCATTGCACAAACAATGTTTTATATTATGTTTGCCTTTTGTGTTATTGTATAACATATGTGATATATATATATATATATTATTTTTTTTTACCCATTTGTTCTAGAGGTTGTTGTAACCTAAGTTAATGTAGCCTGCTATTTCTTTGTTTATTGCACTGTATGTTGTGTGTACAGCTCTTCCCAAGTTGCCACTGAAAAAGGTACTGTAATGTCTCCTTGGGCTTACCCAGTTACCACAATTCAATAAATAAATAAATAAGCCTACGATTATACTTTCTCAAAAAAGAAAGACTTGTCCAGTTCAGCAGCACCTCAAAATAACATTTACAGGAATTACTGTATTTGTATCTTTGAGGAGAGGACAAATAAACCAATAAAGCTGACGCTAGAATATGCAAAAGATATTAGTTATAAATTGTCCCACACTCACCCTTAAATAATTAACCTATCCACTGTTTATTCCTTATAAATAGTTTATTCACAGGTACTTGAATCACTTCCAGTACATAAAAAAATCAACGTTTCAGGTAAACCCTTCTCCAGGAAAGACTGTTTTTTTTCTATAAAACATATTTAACATCAAAAATGTCAAAATGAATATATTCATTTATCTTATAAAAAATGTGATTCTGGCATAGAGACTACATAAAAAAGATGTCATATAATCTTACTTGTATTTTTCTAATCATTCTTTTCTCTGATACATTATGTGTTAACATTCATTGTTTAACTCCCACCAGAGGACACTAAACAAAAACAAAAATATAAAACACTTATAAACCTTTCATTTATAACTAGAATGCCTTTTCCTGCTAATAGCTTAAACTAATACCAAGGCTCTAACCTTAATTTTGTTTCTTAATTATCTTATTTTATCACTTCTGACATTTAGAAGCACCTCCAACACCAAGACTTTAGGTAATTGGTGCTGCTTGGAGGCGGGACAGGATACCATGCTAAGTCAATGTGTGTGTGTGTGTGTGTGTGTGTGTGTGTGTGTGTGTGTGTGTGTGTGTGTGCATGCGCTTGTACGCATGTGTGTGTATGTGTGAACACAAACTGTGCCAGACCTGTAGCAAATGTCATAAGTGTCACTCAAGAAGCACTGCATGGTAACATCCTGGCGCACACCTTTTAATTAAAATTCAGAATTAGGCAACCAGCACAATCCTCCCTTCTCACTTCAGCCAGTCATTAAAGAAAACACTATAAAAAGCTAACACCACTAAGACTTACAAAAATGTAAGTCTTATCTCATGAAAATGGATTTCGACTAACGAAAATGGAAGCTACCTTTCTCATAAAAAGCATCTTAAGAAAAAATTGTAAAAAATAAAATGTGTACACACAAAAATGGAAAATAGTTGCATTAATAATTAAAAATGTACAAGCTTGTCAGCTTTGAAAAGCGTCACCTTTGAGTCAAACTAACTTACCTGAATGTGAGGGGAAAAAAACTCAAAAACAGTATAAGTTATCTTTGGGGATGGGGGTATGTTTTCACTTGCATGGTGAAAAGGTGGCGTGGTCACTGATAGCATGAATATATTTACATGTAATTTCAACCTCTATAACTTTGAACAGCTCAACTGATCATTACCACATTGTCAATATGCAGAAGAGCTCTTCTTGCTTCTGCACCTGCCACATTTTATGTTATTCCATCCAGAGATGGCTGCATTGTTAAGGTGTTTAAATAGAAGTTTAACATGCAGTAGAATAGCAATTGCAGCCCTAACTTTAGTGGTGCTACTGCACTCCTACAATATATGTAAGCAGTAGCCCACAACAGGGCATGAGTTTCTGGAGAATTAATGCATGCTGCAGCTCAATTGGGAGGCAGAAGGCCAACAGTCAAGTATAAAGCAAGTCACATTAAACTGTTTCACCGATGAATTGGTTTAGCATTGATTTTTACAGAAGGCAATGCTTTGACAACTCATATTGCATTGTTTTTCAGTGCTTAACCAGCTGAACAGCAATATTTGTAAAATGTTTTTGCAACTCAATTTGAATCCATCTGCAGGCCAATCACACTGCAATGCAAAGCTACATTTTAACTCTTAAGAAACAGTTTGCGCAGGAATTTGTGCTAGATGAAATAACACTTATGCAACTCAGTCAGAAATGCTAAAACAACTCACTGTCACAGTCAAATTTTATTTATAAATGGCTCTTTTCCAAAACCAATGCGCCTGTACAAGACACTGCTAAAAACATTTTTTTTTTTTATACTTGCCGGCTCCCATGGCTTTCAGAGGAGGCCCCGTATCTCCTCCTACTCTGTCTGCCAGGGCAATCCCCAAGGTGTCCCATCCTATAGCCTCATCTTGCCTCATAGGGTCGGGGTGTTTACATTTTTCCCCAGTTTTCTCCCTTAGTTCCCAGCCCCCTTAGGATGCTGGTGCCTTTAGGACTTATGTCCAGAGAGGTGACATGTGAATGCATGTCATCCTCTCAGCGCTGTATGACGTTCCCCCTCCCCAACTCCAACATATCGGAGTCGTCATTCCCTTCAAGGGCCAGTGCTTCTACTGGCACTCTCTATGGGAGTGTTGGACACTACTGCATCCCTGGTAACCCACCCCTGAGGGAGGAGAGCATCTGCCAACCCACAGCAACCCGAGTCCATTCCTGACCTGGGTTGCTGGCGTAGCACGAGATCTGGCATCCAGTACCTCAACCCTCTGCGCCACTGGGCTGGCCCAGCTAAAAACTTTTTATGTTAAAATCCCAAATCATAAAAATTACAGATTCATGTTAAAATCAAGTCATGTCAGAAAATGCTAGTTCAAATAAATATGTCTTCAATGCAGACCTAAAAGACTTAGTGGACAGGCACTCTTTCATCTGACAAGGTAGAGAGTTCCACAGGGTTGGGGCCATAAAAGCAAATGCTCTGGCCCCCAAGGTCTTCAAACGGACACTGGGAACCTCTAGCAATCCATTATCAGTGGAATGGAGTAGGTGAAGGGGGGCGGTAGGGACACAGGAGGTCTTGCAAATAATGCAGTCCATGTTTGTGTAGGGCCTTATAGATCAGCAACGTGACCTTGAAGGTGATTTTCCACCACACCGGCAGTCAGTGCAGTTCACAGAGCACAGGCATAATATGACTGGCCCTTGATGACCCAGTCAACAGCCTGGCTACCACATTCTGCACCTACTGCAGGCAGTGGATATCCATCCCTGGAAGCCCTAGGTATAGAGCATTGCAATAGTCAAGGAGGGTGGACACAAAGACATGGACCAGCGTTGGAAGGTCCACAGGTGGAACAAGGTGTTTTATCTGGTCAATCTTCCTAAGATGATAAAACGAGGTCATGACAATGTCCGACACCTGTGCTTTAAATGTCTGTTAGCAGTCAAGTACAGCACCCAGGTTACACACCTGTTCAGAGGCTGTCAACTGGTTGTTCCCCAGTATAATACGGGATGGCCAATGAGGTGGTAGCCCCTCTATTCAATGACCTTGATCCACCACCAACACCTCAGTCTTGTCTGGGTTCAAACTCAACCAGCTGCCACTCATCCAATCCCGAATCTCTGTAAGGCAGTTGTTAATGACCAAGATAGCATCATCTTGCTCAGGCACAAAAGATATGTACAGCTGAGTATCATCTGCATAGCAGTAAAAACTCGTCCTGTACTTCTTTATAATGTCTCCCAATGGCAGCATATACACAGTGAACAACATGGGAGACAAAACAGAGCCCTGCGGTATCCCACATGACAGGAAGAGGGGCTGAGGAAAAAATCTATGACACAACTCTCTGAGACCTGCCTGTAAGGAATGAGTGGAACTGTCTGAGAACTGTTCCTGACAGTCCACAGATCAGATATAGGTGCTACAGCAATACCCTATGGTCCATGGTGTCAAAGGCCACTGAGAGATCAAGAAGAACCAAGATCAAACAGCTCTTCCAATCTCTTGACATCAGGAGATCATTAAGTACCCATACAAGGGCCATCACGATGCTATGCCTCTTCTGGAAGTCAGACTGGAGAGGATCTTAGACCTCATGGGTGGCAAGATGGTCTTCAAGCTGCAGCATAACTACCTTCTCAATAACCTTGCCAAAAAAGGGCAGGTTAGAGACTGTTCTGTAGTTTGCGAGACAGTCTGGATCGAGGGAGAATTTCTTCAAAAGGGGTGTTACCACCGCCTCCTTCATGGGGTCTGGGAACACACCCTTCTCCAACAAACACCAGACAATCTCAGACATGACCAGTCCGATGACATCTAAACATGCAACAAGGAGGCAGGTTGGATCCAGATCCAAACTACTGTCACAAGCCCCGGATGATCATCACAATATCAGTGATCGCCGGCTGGTCAAAAATTGCCCAGACAGACCGGGTGCCTATGCCCTCCCACCGACAGTTACAATACTCAAAAGAACATGCTAGCTGGATCTTAGACCTAATGGTTGCAACCTTATCTGCAGAAAAATGAGCAAACTCCTTACACTTCAACTGCAAAAAAGCTCTCCGATTCTGCAGACAGGCTGGATTGCACAACCTGTACACAGTATAGAAGAGCTGAGCTGGTCAATTTCTTGTTGCAGAAATCTCTCTGGACTGGAATTCTGCCCTCTTACGAGAGATTTCTGACTGATAGTCCAAATAATGGGCCATCAATCTAAGCTTGTCATCCTCCAGGCCGGATTCCGCCTGCATCGTTTCAACTTTCAACCCACTTGCCTCAACTCCCTCAGGTTCACATCAAACCATGGGGACTGAGAACAAAGAGTGAGTGGGCAAACACAAACAGGATCTATGGAATCCAGGGTCCCCAATACTGCACTATTATAGTACTGTACCAGATCCCTGGATCTATGCATTCCAATGGCATACTTGATAGTTCCAGCACCACCGTCAGACCCTCTGGGTTCACACCCCTTAAAGGTCGGTACTGGACCTTCTCCAAAGGAGCAAGTCTGTTGGGGGGAGCCACAAATCTGAACCCTGTGGTGTGGTGGTTGGACCACCCGACCAGTTCCACCACCAGGTCGGAGACCTCCATCCCCAGGACGAACACCAAATCCATGGAGTGACCCTGATTATGGGTCACAGTGGTAACAACCTTGTGAAGCACAATGAGGTCATCAGTTGGAGAATGTCCTGTTCAAATTGTGAGAGCTCGTCATCGACCCAAGCATTGAAATTTCTCAGGACAAATCACCTGCTGGTCTCCAACACCATGTTGACAATGAATTCCATGACTGGAGGATTTCTTTCCTGTCCCCAGGTGGATGGTAGATGAGAAGTATCCCACAACCCACACATGTGCCCATGATACACTCAAAGGATCTGGTGACCTCTACTGGTATCTCCATAAGGTCCAATTCCATCTTGAAACAGATGGCTACATCCCCATCCCTATGATCCAGTCTCAGACAGTGTATCAATGAGTACCCACTGGAGGAATAGTTTAGTGCAACTTGTGCTGTAACTTTCAACGCAACCAGAAAGCACATTAATTCTCAATAAACCCTTGGCCTGGAGTGGGTCACTGCGATTATAAAATGGTAAAGGAAAAAGGTTTTGTTTTCATTTAATTAGGTTATTGGTAGGTAGAACAGTAAGTTTGGTAATAAAGATCATTTGCCTTTGATTGAACCTGGGAACTGCAATTATTGTGAAGAAGCCTATGCCATGTTTATTTATTTTGAAGAATCTAGTGCTCTGTTGTGGGGTTTTGTGTTTAGAAATTGCAAAAAAATGGTAAATTATTTACTGAATTGACGTACTGTCACGTTTTAGATATATCTGCTACTGTATTGTATTGCTAAGGTACAGTACACATCAAGCACGGGTGCAAATGAATGTTTACCCAGTCAACCTGCTGGTCAAAATTAACAAAACAAATGACCCTTTGTAAAGCCATGATAAGAATGGCCATGGAACTTTTCCTCAACAATGTACTCCATTATTCTGTGCTTGAAAATAACTTTCAGGACCTTGCATGGCACTAATGTCAGGCTGGCTGACTTGTAGTTGCCTGGGTCTGACCTTGCCCCCTTCATGTATATGGTGACAACTTTGTCTTCCTTCCAGTCCTCTGGCACCACACAAGTCCAAAGATTCTCATGACAGATTACTGAAATCAGCCCTACTAATAGTTCCCTTAACTCCACTGTGATCCTGTGTTGTATCCAGGATGCTCTTTGGGAGTTACCTGACTACTTTTCTCTAGAAGAAATGGAAAACTATGAGTCAGGCTAACAGTCTTCCAAGGCAAAGAGACCTAATGCGATAGGTACCATTCAAAACTTTTATTTAAAAAAATATGCAAAACAGAAGAACAGGTACAGCAGCACCTACCATACCCATGCCAATGTTTCAAACAGCTCTTATAACATATTGTATTGGTGGATCCTGGGGGAATAAATGATTTCATAGAAGTTATATTTTTAGATCTAAACTCTAGGTCTGTATATTTTTGTGTTGCAACATGCACATTTGTTTTGTGACATGCACATGTGTTCATATGTATATATGCCTCCTGTATATATTTGCTATTCATGCTTTGATATCAGTGGGGTAATATGGTTTGTGGCCACCTTTTTAAATTACATACTATCACTTAAAGGGAACCCTATTTATTGTGGACTTTGATTTGTGTTAGCCACTCATTGAAAAAGTGTAAGAGCTATGCAAAACATTGACACAGGTGGGGTAAGTGCTGATGTACCTGGTCTTTTATTTTGTTACGTTTTTTAGATAAAAAGTTTTCAATGGCACATATTGCATTAGGTTTCTTTGCCTCAGTAGACTGTTAGTCTGACTCATTGTCTTCCATTTTTACTGAAGCATCATCATTGGCTCCAGTTGAGTTTTAAGTAGTCACCTTTGTTGGTATTTTCTCAAGCAGTTAACTACCAGTATGGGTGTCATGTCTTCAGGTTGCATCATGGCTACCCCTGATATCCATGAGCCATCTCTTGTTGGAAAGGTCAAATCTTAACACTCATTATAACATGGGTTGGCTGAGCAACATGGTCAGGAAGCACCACCTGACGATTGATTAAATGCCTGTACCTGCACAGTCAGGGTGATGCTTCCTTGACCAAAATCCTGGAGCCTGATGAACCTCGTTATTTCAGGTGCAGTTCAGCAGTAATTATGGCCATTTAAAGTACTGACTTAGCAAGCAGCACCTGCAGTATCACCCCACCAGAGAACCATGCGTTCTGCAACTCCTGCCATCTGATCTCCTCACCAACCCTCCCCCCCCCCGTGGATCGATGCACACCAAGCAGCACCCGTGGATCGATGCACACCAAGCAGCACTGCCCCTCTTTTCACAAGTATGTCTCTCACTCTAGAGAGAGAGACAGTGACAGAGACCACAGGAGTGAGCAACATCCAGGACTCCAGCAATTATGCGCAACGGATAATGATTTCTGGCAGTGATCACCAGTCACCTGTTCCTCTTGTGGCAATACATTACTGTGTTCAGCAGTGTGTGGGCTGGTTGAGAGATGGAGTGGGAGAGAAAAAGAGTAAGTGCAACTGCAATATATAAAGTAGACTTTGTGTTGTTAGTCTCTGTGTCTTTCTTTTTCTCTCTTTCTCTCTCTCTCTCTCTCTGTCTCTCTTTCTCTCTCTCTGCATGGTGTGATGATGTCTGAGTAGAGCAGTGTATATTCCCCAACCAAACTCCACCCCTACATCATCCACAGTCATGTGACAGGGAGAGAGACAGAAGGGTGTCACAATTCACCCTGTTCATCCCGCACCTGAGGACAGTCTCCATAAGCCATGGTGACAGAGAAAGAGAGCACAGCACAGGAGAGGGACAGTGTGACACAGAGAGACAGTTAGAAGTGCGGTAGTGTCAGCACAAAATATCTGTCTCTGTCTTTTGTGTTTGAGTCCCTGATTCATATGTCCTGCACTGTTCCCTGCATAGTTGTGATTTCCATGGTGAAAGAGAGAGAGAGAGAGCAATTCTGACCTCAAGTGGAAATCGCCAGTGATCAGGACAGGTAGTGTAGAACTACAGCACTGGCATCTCTCTCTCTCTCTCTCTCTCTCTCTCTCTCTCCTAATTCTCTCTCTGTTTTGTGCTCAGATGGCCTGATTGCTGAATGTGGAGGTGGTGTTGGGGGAGCAGCAAAGCAAGGGGCGTTAGCAGAGTAACCGAGAATGTCATGCACGAGAAATGTCACAAATCATAAGAGCACTGTATTTGTGACATTTTTATATGCATAATATAACTGAGGTATGCATTATTTGTTATGGACTACTTTGCAAGGTGGCAGGATACAGCATCTTTCTTGCTATTCAAACAACAAGAAAACATTTTTCTGGATATTTTTTGTTGTTTAAACATTGCCCATGTTATAAGTGCAACAATCCTCTCCAGGGTGTGGGGTTATGTAAGTATTAACCCACAACAGAGTGTAGGTCCACTAGAGAATTAATCTATGCCGGGGGGGGGGGAGTTGGACCACAAGGTCACAGGCCAAGTGGTTCCAACCACCCAGGAGGGGATTAATTCTCTAGTAGACCCATGCTCTGGAGTGGGTTAATTCACTTTTGGTTTGGCTCCATTGTTTCCATGTGTGCTTCCACATGTTATGCATTTGAAATAGTAATTTTAGCAGAACAAAAGTTTGCTTTGCAAACTGAACCAGTTGCACACTTGCATTTATACGTTAGCTTTGATAGAAATGTGCAGGATTATAAGTCAAATACAGAATAGTATTTTAATCAAAGAAAATAGACAATATAGTCATTGTTACTCACTGCTCATTGTCTGATGTATTAATTCATGCTGGCCAAGTGCTGCAGTTTGCTAGTATCTCAATGAAATTTCTGCATTTTCAATGTTTTTTTCCCTTGCTTATGCTGGATGTGGACATTGCATAAGGGGGCATTACTACAAGGGTTACATGGCAAAAGGGGGTGTGACGAGTCAACTTTCACTTTCTTATATACAGCACTGCTGTTTTCTTCAAGAAACTGTGTGTCCAGCCATCATTTTATGGACACACCTCCCAAGTCATTGAAACACACTTTCATTTTTAATGTACAGCACTTTCTGATTATGCTTTGTAATGTCCGTCTGGTACATGTCATACACTACTGCAGACTACTACTTTCTTATGGTCCAGTTCTGTGCAACATGCTAACATTCCATACTTTTGCTGGGTGGGTGGCTGGGTAGGAAGACATTCGCAGTGATACACATTACAAGTGAGGACACAGTGGCACTTCTGAGACAGGAAAAATAAAGAAATGTTTATTTCTGTGATGTCCCATTGCAAGTGATCGGCGGATGCATGAATAGAGTATTTCTTGAGACACTCGAGGATATATTCTGCATTGCACACAATAAAAACGCTATGAAAAACAAACAGTGATATTTTCAACACAGGTATGGTGGCTAACGTGGGTACTACACCATGGATGAATTCAGGACGAACAATGGATTATTTGAGTATTAATCCATACTTTCTCCAGTCAGGCACAACCCTTTTTCTTCCCCATGTTACAAAGCCATTTAATCCATTCCTGGGGTGCTGTGAGGACACGTGGCCATTATTGCTAACCTATGCTCACTGTAGTCCTTTAATTGGTATGCACCAAAAGATGTAATTTCTAAAATGTACAGTGCTGCAAAAGCTGAGCAGACCAATATTCTGTAGTTCAGACCAGGATTCAAGGGTTCCAACATCAGCAGACATATACATGATCTCATTTTTGTAATGCATGCAAAGAGAATGCTTTGATTCAGTTGTTGTCACTAAGACAAATTGTGAAATAAATTCAAACATGGTCATACTTTTTTTGTTTTGCTCTTTTGTTTTCATTCTTTGCAAATGTTATACTACTGTGCCATACTTTTAAGCCTATATGCCTTTAGTAGCTTATTTGTCATTTAATGTCTAAAATACATTATTAAAAAAAGGCTGCATGTATTCCTTGTTACATAGGATGAAGAAATGTCATTAATCTTGGTCTGTTTGGGGTTAAACTTCTGCATCAGGACATAGTTTATCTGTGTGCAGTATTGGAACCTGGTCTTGTTTCCCTGGGAGAATTCTGTAGAGTTCCAGGGCCTCATAATTTGTGCTGATTACCCATGAAATTCTGAAACAGAGAATCAAGGCTATAATTAAAAGTGCACTATCAACCTCTGTGTGCAAAAGTAATTGATTGTGCTACCAATCTAATTAATTAAAAAGCACTCTTGTGAGGTAGCTTGCATTCATGCTTTTCTCTATGGCAAAAATAATCAGTTGCATGATATTGCACCCAATCAGTTAGGTCTAGTAATGTTCACATCGAGTTAAGGCCAAAGAGTGGAAAACAAAATGGTTCAGTATTTTAGTAAATCATTTTTAATATATCATAGAATAATAACAGAACTTTTTGGAATTTTTTTTATACTAGAATGTTATTAAAATGTTTGCAGACAAGCAGTTTACAACATGTACATTTTCCAGTGTGATACCTGGTAATGCAAGATGGACTATTTGGAAATGTTTAATCATAGATTCTATACATTACAGAGTTGCTAGATATTCTCTACAAATTGGTATAGCTAAGCTATTTCACTCAGAAATATTGCTGGAGAAAGGATATTACCTCCACTACAACTAGTAACTTGTTAACAGTGTATAAACATTAAAGGTTTATAACATAATTTAGTTGACACATACCATGTAACAATAGAGGATAATGTATGGGGAACCATACACAACAAGCCTCTGTCTGCACTGATAGGTTTCTATGGCAAACTGGAATGTCAAGAGTGAAGCTCAAGAGACTCCTTTGTTGACATAGAAAACTCGAGGTGAAGACACAGGTTTGTCTGTGTACACATGCCCATACATTATCTTTTGTAGTGTATGAGCATCCATGCCCATTTCAGACACTCCACCTCCTTTCATTGAACTGAAGGTTAGGGAAGGAGATTCACTTGAGGGTTGATGGCATTCTCAAATTACTGGTTTAATGAACAGCTAGTGAGTGCAGCTGTTTCTGTAATTTCAGAATTGAATAATAAATAAAAAAAAGAAAAAAAACTTGCAGCTCGATGGGATAGAGAAAAGTAGCTGTGTGGAGGCATTTTATGTCATCCTGCAGTGGTGACATAATTACTGCTGCACAGTGCAGCACAATAACCCTATTCTAGACATCGATTACAACATTCCAGTATACACTATAAGTCATGCATTACATTCTAACTACTGTATATAGTAACTATTCACTATCTGTAACCATTACATTTTTAATTTCGTACAAAGAAGCTAGATAAATTCATTATGTATAATAAATAATACATTCACAGTTATTTAAAGTGTCTGGTTGCTTTTCCATTATGATTTACACAAGCAGCATGAAAATAAACATAGTTATTGTTACTTATGAAATATATCACAGAGGGAAAATTGCATATGAAACAGCCTTGCATAGTAAGCCCACACTGACAGATGCTATATAACTGCAGCATGTAAAGAAATGACGACTCATCAAACTAAAGTGATCAAAGGCATAGATGCTTGTTAAACGTTTTGGAATTCCACTTCTTTTGAAAAGGTGCAACAGTAAACTGTTTCAGAAGCTCCATAATTGCCATCATAGCCGAATATCTGCAGGCAGGACATGCTGATCCACTAGTGGATATAAAATATTACCTACCATGATGCAGTCCATTTTTTAATAGTTGTTGATGTTCCACTTCTGATTGGAAATGTAGGAAATGCATTTGCCATTGCTGGAGGCAGCTTCCATTGAACATTAAACTCTATAAAAGCCCATCTCCAATTATAATAAAAGGTTTGTGTACAGCACATATAACAGTTTATTCCCTGATGAGAATACCCTTGCAATGGGGGCAGCTGCATTAAGTCTTCCGTTCAAAAAAGTAATGAAAAATCTTGGTATTTTTTTACTCTTTCTATTTTATGGACAGTTTAGTAGTAATGGTATTATTTGGTCATGGAAAGTGAGATAACCATCCCAAAGATGCTTCTGACATGAGTGGGGGAAGTATTATAATAACGGGCAGTAATGATTAATTGCAATTATAGAACTACACACTTCTTTTGCATATCAAGTTTTGCCTATCGGTTCAAGCAGATACAAGGATTTGCAATAAAGCGTTGTGGGTTTTTATCATGGAATTTAAGTAAGCATCTTACAGCAGAGTAGTTCCTTGCAGAAAAACAGGTGGTACACCATATTTTAGTTTACAATAACATTGGTGATTGCTAAAATGTTTTCAGTGACATTTGGATATGGATTGTTATGCCAATGCACGTTAAGGGATGTATTTTGATATGCCACATTTTACTAAAGTAACATTACTCAGGGTTAAGATATAACTTAATAAAGAAGCTGGATGTTGTCTACAGTAAAATGTAAATATTGTTTGTAAGATCTAACTATGAAGGGTTAACATTAGGTTTGTTAGAGCAATGGTATTTTAATCCTGTCTAAAGGAATGATGTCTATTGTATAAAGAAAACGATTTTTAAAATATGGCAATCTTGTTTATGCAGATACTGTAATAATTTAAAGTTAAAATAATATGACATCATTCTCATCTACTAGGAGATTTACACAAGCAGGTTCACTAAATTCAACCATATACCGTAGTTTTTAACCCAACAAATGCATAACACTGCACAAGGTGTAGCACCACGTTGGCTTCAGACAATCATTCTTTTCTCTCTTGCTTTTTTTCTGGACCACCATAGCTGAGCAGCGTTCTTCAGAAAATAGCATACATCTTCAATAAAGAATAGGTGCACTTTCTGATCCCACACTATGAACATCATTAGGTAATACATTCCACCCTAGCAAAATATCCAGTAGGGTTCTCTTTGAAAGCTGATTATCCTAGATCTGATGTAATTTAAATAGAATGTGGTTAGGACAGTGTGATCAGATTACTACCTACTCCGACCTTTTTCCTTTTTTTGGTTAATGTTTTCTAGTGCTTCATGAATCCAGATACTTAAAGCAGATGTTAGAATCAGCTATCTGGGCATCATTTCCCAGACAGGTATAGGTTATGAGCTAATTTCCTTGAAGAAGCCTGAGTGCCCACTCAAATCAAACTAAAGAGCTGGTGTTATGTCTTTCATAAGCAAAATCATCATGCCCAACAAGTAAACCAAATGGGAAGCTTGATCTTTCATTAAAGGCAGAACTCAAAATACAGGTAGATAGATGTGACTTTGTTTCCCAATAGTATTCTTTGGGCTAATGCAAAAGAAAACATATATGTCTGTGTGTCTGCTGTCAACTATCTTTATGTCTGGCTGTCTATCTGTTTCTCTCTCTCCCTCTCTCTCTCTCTCTCTCTCTCTCTCTATCTACCTATCTATCTGGAAGACCTGAACAAGTTGGGCTACTGGTTGGACTCCTGGAGTATTATAACCAAAAGCAAGGTTCTACACTTGTGGAGTAGAAAAACATGTAAGATCTAAACACTATGTGGAGTTCTTCTTGTTATGATGAAGGAGGAAAAGGATAGTGGGTGATAAGCAAAAGGTTAAAGCATGAAAAGCAGTGCACCATTGCTGTCAGGAAGGCTGGAGGCATGCTGAGGTATATTAAATGAAGGGTGACAAGCAGAGTAGAGGAACTAATCCTACTACTTTACAGGGCACTGGTAAGGCCCTATCTAGGGTGGGCATGGGGTGAAAACCCTGGAAACAAAAACAGCATGGCAAACAAAGCCACAAGCAAAATGTCAACTGCCAGAATAAACATGGTAAAAACACAGACCAATACAAAATGCCACATGCAGCTTACACCCTAATGGAACACACGTACACTTTTTTCACCGGGCTCTGCCCCGATCCCCCTGATGTGGGAGACTTCACCATTCACAGCCCCCTTAATTATTATAATCAACTCTGAGGGGGTGTTGACCTCAGGGATGTGCAGAAACTCAAGAGGGGGTAAACTCTGTTTTTAAACAACAACAAAAAAAAATTACAATATTGAGGTCCGGGGAACCAAACCCTGTTCCACAGGTCTCCAACACTCCAGGTGCTAGTGCCTTAGCCACTCCATCATGGGAGCAGCTTGACCAGGCCCACACCTGAATATTTTTAGCCCTTCCTTAACTCCATGGACACTGACAGGGGTAGTGATAAGTCACTACCACTATTATACCCCTGTCGATGTCAATGCTTTTGGCATTACTACAGCGTGATTAATTCCATGCTATTATTGCAGCAGCCAATTGATCTGGTACCCCTGGGGTGCTGTGTGCATTTCTCTGTTCCCAGTTATGAAAAGGACATTGACACAGTAGACTGGCTGCAATTTGTGACCACTAAAAGGATCAGAAGTATGGGAAATAAAAGCTGTGATGAGAGACTGGAGGCCCTTATCATGTTCACCTTGCAGCAAAGCAGGCATATAATACACATGATCTCAGTCTTCTGCTTACTGAAGAGTACTGAAAGAGTTGAACAGATAAATGTGTTTAATCTGATGTGCTCCAGTAGGACACAGTGACACTCCCTCACAGGTCAATTGGTAGTCATCTCTCTAGTAAGAGACCTATGGAAAATTGAAAACAGGGCAGTAAAAAATGGAATGTCCTTAAACATAGAGAAATGTGCAGTTACGCAGTTTGGACATAATAATCCAAAATACATGTACATTTTAAACCAAAACACCTTAAAACAGTCAGTCCTTGAACGAGATCTAGGCTTACTAATAAGCGATAAATTGAACGCAACTGATCACTGTATGGCAATCACAAAAAAGGCAAGAAGTAAGATACATAGGATCAATAAATCATTTATTTGTAAGAGTCAGCATTTTATCATCCCTATTTATAATAGTTATGTTTGATCCATATTAGATTATGGCTTGTCTATGTGGTCCCCATACCTTAGCAAGGACATCAGGCTGCCGGAGAGTGTGCAGTGGTTTGTTACTAGGTTAATTCCTAATCTGAAAAACAAACCCTATCAGGAAAGATTACAAGCTACTGGTTTACATTCCCTTGAAGAGAGGAGACAAAAGGATGCCTTTCTTTTTCTTTTTAAACTGTTAAAGTCACATGAATTAATAAAAGAGCTAGGGCTAGAACATAGCTCGTCAGGGTTTACCTTAGGTCGCATAATAAAAAGCTTGTACTGCTGAGGGTTTCTATTCAAAAATGAAATTGTTTTTTCACAATAAGAACAGCCAAAGCTTAGAAAAAGCTCCCACAAAGCATTATTGACTTACCACATTTGACGATTTAAAAAAATCCTTGGACACATTGTACTACTCTGGGCATGTATTGGCATAATTTTACCACTTGTGTGGGAGGACATTTTCAATGGACCGATGTGCACCCTTTTGTCCTTATCTTCCTAGTAATCCCAGTATCTATATATCTATCTATCTATGTCTCTCTCTATCTATTATTGTCTATCTGTTCAGCTAATGCAAAAAAACAATAAAAAAAAAAACATTGTATCTGGTAGTATGTGTAATTATGAGATCAGACATAGTTTCAGAGATTTCCTTGTATGTTAGATGTGATAAGAATTAGAAAATTCATTTTAAAAACCTTCAGCCAAATATTTACATCTATTTTACAATTGTTGATCATTTGGCTGTCAGTTGTATAGTTAAATAACAGTCAGCACTAAGGGCCCCACACTCAAGCATGTGGCTGGTCCCAAAGTGTATATTGTGTGCAAAAACATTTTGGTTTACTTACTCTTTACTCTTTTACCTTAGTATAGTAGATTGTATCAGACTAATTTTGTTTACTTCTAGGCTGACATCTTCTGTTACTACAGATCCCAGAATTCCTTGCTGCTGAAATCAGTGCAGTAGGTAGCAGTGGGAGACCCAGCAGCCTGCCATGCATTTCAGAGAATATATAAGCTCAAATATTTTGATTGCTGGTCCTACTATTCTTCCTGGAATAAGTACAGTCACAGAGGACTGTAGTTAGCCCCTGGAGAAAAACAGATCTGGAAGAGATTTAATCAGAGATTATAGAAGTTCTAACACGCACTGCAGGCTATTGTTTCTCCCACTGCTGCCTACTACTCTTTTGTCAACTGGAGGGGATTCTGGGATTTGTAGTAACAAAAGATGTCAGCCTAGAAGTAACAAAATTAGTCCTATACAATCTACTATGCTGCTGTAAATGGTAAGTAACCAAAAATAAATTTGAACACAAGGTGTACTTTTGGACCAGCCCCACACATGATTGTTGGGCCCGTAGTGCTGTCTTTTCACCTTTGGGTAAGTTTCCAGTGTGAATCCAAGATATGCTGCACTTTGATTTTAATAACTTGTAACAGTGGCTGTTGTCACATTAATTAACAATAAATGCAAAGAAAACAAATTCAATGGTGTTTGATCTGCAACCTTGTCACATAGACTAAGCTGCAGGAGTTTAATGTAAATCGGTCACATATCTAAAAATGGTTCTCATGTGCCTCAGTATTTAGTATATGACTGAACTAGATATTTCATTAAAAAAGCACATTGGTCTGATTTATTTTTAGTGAAACACCTCTGTTTTGTTGTTCTACCTTTCTGGAGTGCTCCCTGTGTTTCCATACCAGCAGTTGGACCCACAATGCACAACATCAGTGCTGAGACATATCATAGCAGGGCGTGCATCATATATGGTGCTGTGTGGTACTGCATGTCGCACATTTATACACTGCTATACATTGTCATCACTTTACAGTATATATACTGTTGTCCTCTTTCACTGTGCACTTACTGTTGTGTTTTTAAAATGGTGAAGTACTGTGTGATTGCAGAATGTAATAATACATCTTTAACAGAAATTGCAGTTTTTTGAATTTCACAAAACAGATAAGTCTCCCTGTCATTTTACAAAATGGGTCAGTTTTGTGATACTACAAGTAATGGGAATGCCACTCAGCTACATTGTGCTCTGCCCATTTCATCCCAGATGCATTCACCAACAACATGCAATTTAAAATGGGTTTCACAAAGCTGCTCAAACTTACTAAAGGTGCAGTCCCCATAATCCATCCCACTGTTACCAAAAAGAAGTCACTGGCAGGAAATATAAATAAATGTCTATATCATGGAAGTGAGCCACCAGACTCAGCACTAAAAAAAAGAGGGCACACCAGATGCAGACCTACAACCCCTACTACTTCCATGCCTGCATGTCCCCAGAGTGTTGGCTGTCATCTGTGGTTGCTGATAGAGATTCTGATTTCTCCCTTACATCCCTACGCTGGACACTCTCACCTCCTCATAGTGCCACAGACAGCCAGAGGTCTCATGAGAAATCATATGAAATCAGTGACAGCTGACATACCCAATGTCTACCTCGCACAAGGCAGGTAGCTCCCTAGCCCACTTCCAGTGGCCTTTGCAGCATCAGAGTATGGTGCTGTCCTTCCCCAGTTCAGAACATGCTGTCATGGGCACCACTCTTCCCAGTTAGGTCAGTCAGTTGCAGACCCACATCCATTCCCACTACCATTCCTGCACATTTGTAGAGTACTGGCTATCATCCGTGGCTACTGAAAGGGATTCTGAATTCTCCTTTGCATCCTTCCCCTAGACCCTCCCATCTCCCCATAGTGCAATAGATAACCAGAGGTCCCTCAGAGCATAACCTGTTAAATAAAACACAAAATGAAGCACAGCTCAACCAACAGGAGCTAGGATCCTGATGTCCATGCCACCTGCCTGCATGTATTGTAACTGAAAGTGCATCTGGCAGAAGTAAGTTATCACACGAGATACCTGCCAACCACCTGGCCCCACGCTTGCTAAACACTGCTCCATCTCTACTGTTAAAAAATCTTCCTTCTGATGTATGTAGCAAAGCTGCTCAAACAAGCATTCAAAAAAAGGCAATAACAGCTATTACAAAACATTGGGCACAAAATATTTAACATCTGTTATGTACCCGACATCTATCTCACCCATCACTGCCATAAGCCTCAGGATCAGGCTGGCTTGATGAATCATTTTCCCTGGCACTGCTTCCTTCAGAGATATAGGAATCATAGGGCAGTCCCTATAAGGATCCAGGAGCCCAATGCCAGTTTCCACAGTGCCATAGTCCAGCTCGCTGTCTGACCCGAAAAAATTATTATCACTGCTCATTGCGCTGCTTGCAAAGCTGAATTCAGCCATGTTTGGCAGGCATCCATGGCAAGACATCACTGCTACAAACTCATGATGCTGTGCAAGCATTTCTCTCAGGCACTGATGCTTGAACTCACTTCTGGGTTTGTGTCAGAAAAATACAAAAAAATATTTAATTTAATTCAATAAAAAAAACACCTTCAGGGTGACTTTTTAAGGGCTGCCTAACACACTCACAAAGAGCTACCGCAAATGTAATAAAATTACTTAAACAAATACCTCTAGATGCTTCAATATTAGAACATGTATCATCTTATGAATATTCTGTACTATGGGTAGATCAAAAGATAAAATTAAATTTATGTTTGAAACAAAATTGTGTTCAAGATCCCCACAAAACTGGGGGCTCTTGGATGAACAAATATTGTCTACCTGGCTGCTGAAACCAGACCAAAAATTGCCATTTCATTCATCTTCCCTCAACCAGATCATGGTTATTTTATTTCCTGCTTTGGAAACAAAAGAGATCTGCTAAAGACTTATAAAGTCTATTACAGAGTAGCCAAGATTGCATTGTTTTGCAGATCCTCTAAGAGAGCTCCATCATTGTACACCATTTAAGAACCTAAATAGGACCACCATTTGCTAGAAGAGAAAGAAGTTAGTTTAGTTTCTTATTTAAATGTGCAAACAGTACTTCCCCAAGATACTTATTTTAGCAGCTTATTTACTCAGAAACTCAAACTTGCTGAGAAATATTGTAGGTTGTAGTTTTATTGTACTTAAAATAAAGTCTTGGCTTGGTCAACTGACCTTTTCCTACACAGCAGCTCTTTTTTAGAATCAATTACCTACTCAGTTATGCCACTTACAGTACCTACTCATGTCCAATTTAAAACAACAGTTTTGAAATGGATTGTCTTAGTGATTGTATGTGATTGTTTTTCTGTATACTATTGTTCTGCCATTTGTATTTATGAGTTTGGTGGTATATATAAATAGTTTTTAAGCAAAACATTCCTGACAATTGATTCACATCCCGTAATCATATCCTTCCCAAACATACATAAATTCATTTATACAAGTAAAATTCACTTTTGGCTTCATCAAATGGGGTCATTTTTTTCCTTTGGGAATATTATGACTTTGATGAATGTTCCCTGCATATCTGGTTAGTGCACATTATTTGCACTGGCCTTGGGATACTTATTTTAATGCTTTCAACTGACTTAGCTAATAGCCAGCATATTTTACTAGCCTAATAGGAAATCATTTATTATGCACAAGCTCAACCAAGAAGCATCATTCATGATTTAGTCTTAAGCCTTAAATGCTGCTCTGGCCTCATAAGAGTATTCTCAATGTTCTCCACACTATTTTCAGTATTGTTTTCTTTAGTCATTAAGATTGTCCCCTTTTTTTATCTTCAAGCTTTAAGAATAATCTATGTGTCTGAAAAACAAAACTTATAAAACAATTTGATTATTGTCTCTCTCGTAACCTGTTTATTATAATCAGATTTACACCTTTATTGTCCTGTCCATCAAAAACACAAGTTTGGGAACAAGCTTGGATCACTGGGGTTGGTGAGGGGGCAGAGTTGGAAGTGGATTGCATTGCTGTGAGGCAGCTGTTCTCTCTCTCTCTCTCTCTCTCTTATTGAGGTGGCAGGTCATGTTGGCTCTTGGCAGCTACCATGTGGAGGCCTGGTATATGCTTACCTCCATGTGCATTTGCAACCCATGCTGCTGAGCCTGGTGGGGAAAAACAGCAGAAAATACTGAAAGACAGGTGTACACAACACCCTGCACACTGAGCCTGCACCCGCACCACCAACAGGATGAACCAGATGGCTAAACTGAATTTGGACATCTGGGGGGGGAGAATGGTCCTCCCCCTCCTTATTCAATCATGGAGTCACACAGTGTCAGTGGCTCAGCAAGTTTCACACTCACCTCTGATGTCAGGAGATCAGAAAGCTTGGGTTCCATCCCCACACCAGGCCCTTGGGGTAAAATCCCAATACTGACTCCCACCTGCCTGTTCCAATGGTTGTTCAGGTAGACGTTAAAGATCTTATGGCACTTCTTGAAAAGAGTAAGGGAATTTTCTCAGTGTTCTGGCCAGATTTCCTCCATTCACTAAAAGTACCACCAACAGCTCAATCTGGTTCAATTTTAATTGGTTACCATCTGTATCCTCCCCATCCCCTCCCCCCCGGGTAGCCCATGAAAAAGGAACTTCTAGTCTCAGTGTGTCTACCCGGTCAACAAAATTCAATAAACAATATAACAAACCATGGGAGGGGATCCATGGGAGTATCTGGCCCACTGAAGTAAGCCTGTGGAGGTGGTGTACAGCAAAGATCAGTGGGGCAGAGCAGAAGGGATCCAAGCCTGCTTTGGTCAAGAAGGAACAAATGATTATGAAAAAAAAAACATTGAAACATAGAAGTTGTTGGCAGATAAGGACCTCTTGGCCCACCTAGTCTGGCCTTTATTCCTGACCTACTGTGCCACTGTAGACCCTATTCAATCTCTGGTCTTCTCCCTCCTTGCCTTACTTCTTAGGTCTCCTTGTGTCTATCCCATGCATGCTTGAATCCTGTTACCATTTTAACACCCACCACCTCTACTGGGAGGCTGTTCCAGGCATCCACCACCCTCTCCATGAAGAAGTATTTCCTCACATCTCCTCTGAGCCGCCCCCCCCCCCAGCTTCATAGCATGATCTCATGTCATAGAGTATGTTTTTCAATGGAAAATTCTACCTTCCTGTACCTTATTAACACTTGAGAGGTATGTGAACATTTCTATCATACCCCCCCTTCTTTCCTTTCCTCTAGAGAGTACATATTTTGTTCCTTGAGACTTTCCTTGTAGGGCTTTTGATGCAGGCCCTACATCATTTTGGTAGCCCTCCTTTATACTGCTTCCATCTTATCTATGTCTTTCTGGAAGTGGAGCCCCCAGAACTGGACACATTACTCGTGGTGGGGTCTTACCAGTTATCTATACAGGGGTAATACTACCTCCCTCCTTCTGATGGTGATTCTCCTCCCTATGCCCATAAAGCATTCTTCCCCACTGCCTTATCACACTGCTTGGCTACCTTCAGGTCATCAGAAATGATTACGCTAGGTTTATTTCCTGTTTTGTGGTTACTAATACCTCTCTCCCCAATTGATACATTGTCCCTGGGTTTCTGTGCTCCAAGTGCATGATTTTGCACTGTTATGCATTGAAACTCAGCTGCCATTCCCTTAACTATTTTTCTAGCTTTTTCAGATTGTCCCTTATTCTTTCCAACACCCCTGGTATGTTCTTTCTGCTACAGATTTTTGTGTCATCCATCAACAGGCATACTTCCCCCTCCAGCCCTTCTGCAATGTCACTAAAAAAGACATTGAAGAGGAATGGACCTAGTACTGACCCCTGTGCACCCCGATTGTCACCTTGTCTTCTCCAGAGTCGACTCCATTTACCACCACCCTCTGAATCCAGTTGCTTAGCCAACGTCTTACTCATTTTACTACTTTTGGATCTGTTCCTAGGTTGCCTAGCTTGCTCATCAGTCTTCTATACAGAACGGTGTTGAATGCCTTACTGAAATCCAGATAGGCCACATCTACTGCTCCTCCCTGATCCACTTCCTTGGTCACCCAGTCAAAAAACTCGATAAGGTTTGCCTGGCAAGGCCTCTCCTCTGTGAGCCCATGTTGCCTCAGATCCTGTAATCCACTGGTTGCAAGGTATTCCCCAATCCTTTCCTTCAGCAGCGACTCCATTACTTTACCTACTACCAAAATCAAGCTAACAGGACTGTAATTTCCTGCCTCCTCCCTACAGTATTTCCACTTTTGTGCAGTGGGACCACATCTGCCCTCCTCCAGTCCTCCAGAATCTCCCATGTTTCAAGTGATAGGTTGAACGGAGCTGTCAGAGTTGCAGCCAGCACCTGCTTGAGCTCTCTCAGTATCCTAGGGTACAACCTGTCTGGTTCCATTGCCTTGTCTACTTTTAATTGCGCTAGTTCCTCGATGACTCTATCCTCTGTAAAAGGACTAGTGTTCACCTTCTTTTCTTTAAATCCTTTGTCTCTTATCTTTGGCCAGTCACCAACCTTTCCTCTGAAAATACTGAACAAAAATAATTGTTCAATATGTCTGCTTTTTTTGTTCATCTTCCTCCGAAACCCCACTTCCCCTTTTAGACTTATTATCCTTCCTTTTGGTCTTTCTCTTCTCGCTTATATATCTAAAGGATGTTTTATCCTCTTTTTTTACAGATTGGGCAATATTCTCCTCTGTTTGCGCTTTTGCACTTCTTACTGCTCTCCCTGACACTCTATGTTTCTGCTGGTAACTAGAAATGCCACGAAGATTTACTTTGCTGGTGAACTTTCAGTGAAGTTGCCAAATGCGCCTCCATGGATCACTTCATGAACATGTCTCTGTTACTGAAAAATTTGTCATTTGTAACTTTGCCTTCCTTTTGTTTTGTTTTTTAAGTGCAAATTGCACTTATCTATTTATTTATTGTATAATCAGATTTACAACCTTTGAGCCAGAGGCTCGTTTACAAAGAGGTACCTCGTCACAGAGAGGACATACAGAGTCAACATACCTACAGAATACAATCATACAGAATAACATAGCTTTACATAATTGCTTGAACACAAAGAGTAATTATAAAACATTTCAGAATTGATAGCTTTAGTACCAGCAGGTACTGGCAGTGGAGAGGGAGACCATGGTGGAGTGGGGGGGTTGGGTGAAGGGGAGTTCAGCCCAGAGGGCTATGTCAATAATGTTTTGAGAGCAGCAGAGCATCTGTTAGTGACAGGTGCAGCAGCAGGTGTTGAACAATAGGTTCTGTAGGGCAGTTTTATAGGGGGCAATTTTGGTGGTATTGGAAATGGCTGTGGGGAAGGAGTTGAACCAGGATGAGTCTCTGTAGCTGAACGACCTCTGTGCTCAGGTGGTCCTAGTTCTGGGTACTAGTAGGGGTACCTTGTCAGTGGTTCAGGCAGTGACTCTGGAAGGTGTAAGTTGGATGGAGGCAGAAACCCCAGGGGTAGAGATCCTGAGTAGAATCTTCTTAGTTAGTAGGCAAGTTTGGTAGTGGAGGCATTCATCGAGACTAAGGAGTTTGGTCATGTCATAGAGCTGACAAGTGTGGGTGAGCCTAGGGGCACTGGTCACTAGTCTGCAAGCCTTGTTTAGGGTGAGTCAAATCTTGTTGAGGGCTGTGGAGTCAGCAGCACCATTGACTGGAAAGCTGTAATCAACAAGGGACATTACTGAGGACGTAATGGCAAGCCTGAGGGCATCAGGTTGGAGGCAGTCCTTGTGATGGTAGAGGATGCCAAGAGGAGCATTAGCAGAGGAAGCGAGGGCTGTAATGTGGGCATGAAAGGTGAGGGCTGAGTCAAAGGTGATCCCAAGGTATTTGTAACAGTAAACTTGTTCAAGTGGTTGATGAGTGCTGGGGAAGATTTGGAAGGGGTTATTGCTGGCTTTGTTCTGGTGGTAAGTAAAGAGGATTGCCTTAGTTTTTTTGAGGTTGATGACTAGTCTGCTCTCCTTAAACCAGTTCTCAGCATCATTGAAGGAGCATTTGAGGGAGTTTTGGAGGGAGGTGGGATTTCTGTGGGCGGCATAAATAATGGCGTCGTCAGTGTACAGGATAATATTGCCAGAACAGGCACTGGGCAAGGTGTGTAGGTAGAGGCTAAAGAGTAGTGGGCCCAAGATAGAGCCCTGGGGAACCACTGAGTGGATGGAACAGGTTTCCAAGAGTATTCCATTGTTTTTGTCAAGCTGGGAGCAGGCTGATAGGTAACTCATGCACCAGGCAAGGGGGTCAGCAGAGAAACCTGTATGGTTGAGGGCATTTAGTAGGAGGGGGTGGGAGACAGTGTCAAAGGCCTTAGAGAGGTCAATGAACACTGCTCCAGCTAGGGAACTGGAGTCCAGGGAGGAGTGCAGGAAGTTGGAGAACTCCATTAATGCTGTACTTGTACTATGACCAGTGTGGAAGCCATGCTGTTCTGGGCATAGAATGTTGTATTTTGCTAGATATTCAGTGAGTTGAGTGGCCACCACTTTTTCTAAGGCTTGGGAGAGGGGGGAAGGATGGAAATTGGATGATAGTTGCTGGGGGTGGACCTGTCACCTCCTTTGTGAATAGGTGTGACTGTAGCTGTTTTCCATGGTGTGGGGAATTGCCCCAGAAAGAGGGACCAGTTTAGTAGGTCTGTGAGTGGGACCAGGACATCATCCAGGACCAGCTGAAGTATTTTTGGATCCAGGGAGTTGCTGCTAGGACTGTTGCTGTTTAGCGCATTAAGCAGGAGTGGTCTGGCTTCCTCGACAGATACTTTGTGTAGATATAACCGGGAGTGCTGAGGATCTGAGGGCAGTGGGTCAGGGGTTGAATCAAAAAAGTTACTTAGGAGGACAGGACTAAGATCTGTAAAGGAGGAGTTAAGGCAGTTGGCAAAGTCAGTGGGGTCACTTAAGTGGGGTCACTTAAAGAAACTCAAAGTAGTGAGAAGGTTGAAAAGGTGAATCCTTTTAATTAGGTCAATCCCTGGTGTCCAGTGCCCTCCCTCCCACTGATCACCATCCCCAGTAAATTTTTTTTATGCTCTAGCCCTGCATCCCAGCTGGCCAGTCCTTCAGGCCACCTAGAATCTCTGCACCACCCACCACTCTCACCATCATCTGCTGCCTCATATGTGCAGCTCTCCCTGGGTAACCCGACATATCCCATCATCGGGTGGGTCCTCTCCTTCCCAGGAGGAAGCACTGGTAGGCATAACCAGTTGACCTGGGTGCTGCTGGGGTTAGTCCAGGCTATCCAGGGCTGTGTGGTGGTGAGGGTCTGGCAGTTGTCATCTAGTCGGTTGGGCTGCCATTTTCCATTTTTCTCCCCTTGGGAGCATGGAGAGCCACTGACATTAAGGTGCATGCCATTGTCCATCATGTTCCCTTTTTCAGTGGTACCCGATGCATTGCTGTTCCCCTGGCCTCTGCCAGGAGCCAACAAATGCTGGGCCACTGACCCCCTCCCCCCAGAGAAGGTGAGCAGTTGTCGGACACTCAATTAATTATTTAACTAAATCTCTGGTATCTAGAACCCCCCCACCCTCTCATCACCAGCCCAGTGTAAAAATATTTTTTACTCATCTTGTTTAAATCCTGGTGTCTAGTGCCCCTCCCCCACCCCATCACTGGCATCAATGAAACCTATATAATCACCAATTAAATCCCTGGTGTATAGTGGCCCCCATCTTGTCAGCTAGCACACTACCACACCACTGTCCCTCCACCCTAACCCCAAGAAAGTGACTAGCACAGCCCTCCACTCTGTACCACAGCTGGCCACCCATCTGACCTGGAATGAATGACCACATACTTGTACAAGCATGCTTTCATTCATTCTAGGTCAGTCAGGCAGCCAGCCATGTTGGAGGGTGGAGGGCTATGCTTGTTGCCTGCTCTGGATCAGGATGGGGTGGCAGGATGGTGGGGTACTACCTGATGGGGTGGGAGGTCCACTGGACACCAGGGACTTAACTGATAATTTTATCATTTTTGTTTACACTGGAGCCACCAGTTTGTGTGTGGGGGTGGGGGATCACTAGACTCCAAGAATTTAATCAATATGAATTAAAATGATGTTTACACTGGGGCCAGTGATTAGTGGGCTGAGGTGGTGGGCCACTAGACAGTAGGGATTTATTTAAAAAGAATTAATTTTATACTGGGGATGACAGTGATCTACGGTGGGGAGGAGACCCCTAGACACCAGAGATTTAATCATAAATAAGAATTTATTGGGGCTGGTGATCAGCGGGGGATGCGTCCACTAGACACCAGGGATTTAAAATATTTTTTATATTGGGACTGGTGATCAGCAGGGGTGAGGGATCACTAGACCCCAGACATTTCAGCTATTTTTTACATTTGGGACAGCGATCAGTGTGTGGGGGGGTGCCCTCTACTAGCACACTTAAAGTTATTGCAGCGATGTGTGGAATTTCACCTGCAAAGTTCCATACTTTGCAGTCAATCCACTTACCGCAGATTGGCAAATTTTGTGATTTGAGCACCATTCACGAAGTAATTCATGGAGCCAATTTTGCAGACTTCACACATCTCTAGTGGTAACTCTCCCTATCCGCATACTTCTGTGTCCTCTTCTACCTTCTAAATGATATTTTTGGGGCATTACTTTCTTAGCACTTTTCTAGAGAACCATAGTGGTGTTGTTTTTCTCTTGCCCTTGTTAACCTGCCTAACACAGAGATTTGTTGCCTTTTAAATGCCCATGTTTATGTTTGCCCATTGTCTCTTGACTCTCCCCAGTTTCCCTATCCCTGCTATGGTGTTCCTGAGGCATTCTCCCATTTTCTTGAAATCAGCCCTCCTGAAGTCCTGGACCCTTGTCTTAGAGTGGCTCGATTCTGACTGAGTTCTTACATTGAGCCACATTGTATGGTGATCACTGGTCCCCAGGTGGCAACCATTTTCTTTCTTTCTTTCCAATTATTTGACCAGGTGAGACACACTTAACTGAAAGCTTGTTTACAGGTGCAACTTGGTAGCACAAGGAAGTTAAGTGACTTGCTCATGGTCACACAGTATGTAAGTGGGGACTGTGGGATTCAAACCCAAGTCTCCAGATTTGCAGCTCAGAACCTTAAACCACTGCACCATACTGCCTCCTTAAACCCACTGTGATGTCAGCAACACTGTCACCGTTTGGCAGTATCAGGCCCAGTATTCCCCCTCACGAGTAGGTTCCTTAACTAGTTGCCTGAGGAACACCCCTTGCAGGGAGTCCAGGATGTCCCTACTTCTGACTGTTGCCACAGCTGGTTGTACTGTTAGAACGGTGACTGAATTTTGTCCCCACAATTAGGGTGCTGCAATAACGGTGATGATGACTGGGATGATCCTGATTTTAGATCACCCCTCAGTCATGCCGCCCTTTGTGCCCACACAATGTCTGCCCCCTATGGGGCATGCCTGCCCAGAGGAGATTATATTTAGTTGTGGGGTGTGTGGGGGTGAAGCCCCCACAAAACTTGACTATTTCCTGTGATGGGACTTTGGTGCTCTCCATCCCAGGAGCTGCAATGCTTCACTCAGAAATGCCGGGCTGCATATTGCCAGGATCCATATCAGTGTTGACAAAATGACTGTCACACCGATATGGATGAACCCAGCAGCTGGTATGCTCCAGTTCACATCTGGTAGATTGAATTCTCCTACCATCAACACCTCCCTTTTGTGTGCCATCCTTTGGATTGCTTCCAACATCTCTTTACCCACCTCTCCCCCCTGTGCTGCAGCTCTATAGATCACTATTGTGTGAATAGCGGCTCCCTCCATGTCTCCAGGGTGACCCAGAGTACCTCAGCTTCTCCCTGCTCTCCCTGTATTTCCTTAGCTTTTATTTTATCCCTGACATACAGAGCCACTCCTCCCTTTTTTCACCTTCCCTGTCTTTTCTGAACAGAGTATACCTAGTATGGCTACATTCCCGTCCTGCTTTTCATTACACCAGGACTTGGAAATTGCTACTATGTCCAGATCCACATTTGCCATGGTGGCCTCTTGGTCTGCAAACTTATTGCACAAGCTTTGAGCATTTGCAGACATGGCTCTCAGATTGTCCTCCCACCCCCACCCTCCCATTTCCCATTTGCCCATCCTTATTTCATCTACTATTATTTTTTTTTTTTTACTATTTATCTTTCCATTTACCCCTTGGATTCCTTTGTTATTTGGTTACTTTTGAGATTTTACACCCTCGGGATTCCCATTGCTTACCTTGTGAGCTTGTGGGGGGGGACAGTATATGTCATCTGGCCTTATTCCATCTCCCCCTCTCAGTTACTCTAGCTTAAATGATTGCCAGTGTAGCATTTAAAACATTCACTGAGGACTGTGGTTCCCCTCCTGGATGGATGCAGGCCACCACCCCCGTACAAGCCTTATCCATCCAGGTGGGGCCCCATTCCCCAATAAAGTTGAAATCCTCCTCTCTACACCATTCCTTCAACCATACAGTAAAGATCCTGGAGTGGAGAATCCTATCCTATCCTCCCCCCGTCATGGACAGGTAGCACCTCCGAGAAGGTCACAGAATGTGCTACTTGCCTGAGACCCCTCCCCCATTTCCTAAACTCCTCTTGGACTATTGCTTGCTCTTCCCTAGCCAGGTCATTTGTCCCCAGATGGTCAATGATGTCCCGCTCTCCCTAACTTCCTGTTGCCCCTGTGATCCTTTGGATCCTCTTTCCATCCTGTGAGCCATGGCACCAGGAAGGCACCTAACTGACCTCTCCTCATCCCCACCTCCCCCAGCTGAATCCCCCTTCACTATACAGTCCACCACCAGGATTCTCTTCCTCCTCCTCCTCCTTCTCCTCCTCCTCTGGCATCATCTGCCACCCCCTTTGCGAGCTCCACTTTGGAGGACCACACATCCACTCCAGTCACTACTTTGGGTGCCTCTGTGGGATATTCCCACTTGACAATTGTAAGGGATTTGTTTTTGTGAGGGAGAATGGATCAGTATATTAATGATTCATAGATTCGTAGATTCTGTCAGCAGATCAGGACCTCTTGGCCCACTTAGTTTCCCCATAAAATCCCTTCAATAGTGCTACCCAAGCCATTACTGGGGGGCTGTCATCCTCCCCCTCCATTGTCTAAAATACCCATGTGTTTATCCCATGCATACTTAAAACCTGTGACTGCATTTGCCCCCGCCCACCTCTGCTGGGAGGCTGTTCCAGTCATCCTCCACCTTTTCCATGAAGAAGAACTTCCTCATGTTACCTCTGAATCTACAACCCTCCAACTTTATATAGTGACCCATAGTCCTAGAACATCTATTTTTTCTGGAAAATACTCTCCTCCTGCACCTTGTTTATTTCCCTGAGATATATGAATGTCTCAGTCATATTCCCCCTCCTCCTCCTCCTGTCCTACAGTGAGAACAAGTTTAATTCCTTAAGTCTCTCTTGATAGGTCTTCTGATGCAGACCCTACACCATTTTGATTGCTCTCCTTTGCACCATCTCCATCCTGTCCCTGTCCTTTTGAAGATGGGGTCTCCAGAACTGCACACAGTACTCAAGGTGTGGCCTCACCAATGAAGTTTATAGGGGTAGTGTTCCCTCCCTTCTTCTGCTGGTGAAAGCCCCCCCATGCAACCAAGCATTTGGTTTGCCATTCCCACAATCATCTCACACTGCTTCACCAACTTCATGTCATCTGTGATGATAATTCCCAGATCTCGCTCTTGCTTTATGACCTCTAGTGCCTTTCCCCAAAAGTGTTTACACCATCCCAGGTTCTCATGCCTCAAGTGCATAATCTTGCACTTCTTTGTACTGAATCATAGCTGCCACCTTTTTGACCACTATTCTAACTTTTCTAGGTCCCCCTCCACCATGTGTCCTCCCTGTTGCAGATCTTTGTGTCATCCACAAACAAGCAAATATGATAACAAACTCTTGATAGATGCATCTTATGAGATCAAGAGCATTTCACATAAGTTCCTGTTTCCATTAAGTAGCAGCAGGTACCATAGAATGGGAGAAGATAACATTTGTACATAGCTACTAGAAATGAAGAAAAAAATAATCTTTTGCTAGAGATGATACCTTTATTAGGCTAACAAATTATGCCTAAACTATGTGTTATCCTAATAAAGATATTATCTCTACCAAAGGATGTTTTTATTTTTGTGTCTATGCTTTTGCTGGCTAACACAGTAATCAATACACATTTTGGCGGAGAAAGTACACTCAGCATGTCAAACTCATATGTAGTAAAAATGGGTTGTATCATTACTTCTCAAAGGCAAAACTTCTTTGTAGAGAACATGGATATTTTTGCAGATGCATATGTGCACACACACATGTATTTAAAAAAAAATATGTAGTACTTATGTAAAGGGATGACACATAGGAACAGAAATGAATACTGAGGTACAGTAGTACTAGATCTATGTCAGATACATTTTCCTTCCCATTTGTAAGGCCTAACTCCAGTTGTTTGCCCAGTCCTTCAAAAGCCTATAAAAGTTAAATGGAAAGAAAGACTGAACAAAATAAGACGTTAATAGTTTGGATAATTGCTTATGGTTATTTAAATGAGAGTGCACTAGGTCACCCTAAATGCACCAGTAAGCTTAATTTAATACTTTTTTTTATAGTGCACTGTAGGTCAAGCTGCTTCTTTTTGACAAGATAGACCAACTCAAATTGAGTGCCTTGTATTGCTTCAGGATGCTGAGCCAGGAATATTGCAGCAACATCCAGAAAATTACTTGTTAAAAAGAAACAATTTAAAGGAAATAGATTATGGTTTGATGCAATAAATATGTTATAAATCTCAATTTTTAAGAACTTGATTTCACTGTGGGTTCCTCGGCTCCTCGTGTTTCACTCTGGCACTCCTTAAATTGAAAATCACCCTACACTCACCACCAGCCCGCAGAAACACTGATGTTCCAATTGCTTGTTCTTTTAAAAGAATTATGTTTATTTCCTCATGGCTTTCTGGTGAACTACTTATTCCAGGATGCATCTGGGAATGATCGGGTACCAGTTTGGTATGTGTTTCCTGGTAAAATATTTAAAACAGCAGTATGCGTTAGAGGAAACAAAGTCATCAATACTTTTTTTAGTAATAATGTAGTTCTAACAAAAACATCAAAACAGTATATCCATTTTTTTCTTTATTTTATCTTTTTTTTTACTCCTGAAGGGAGACATGCAGTTTTGAAGTTTTGAAGTTTTTAAAAGTACCTGCTCTCTAACCAAGCACACTATGAATAAGTTAAACATTCTGGTGTGGTGTTGTTGTGCTGTTTGCTATCAGAAATGTGTGCAAATGCACTCTACGTACATCTACAGTATGAACTCAGCATGTAAAATCAAAAAAGAAACATTAAGGAAAGGTGTTTTTAAACAATGCTTGTTGCAACCATCTTGAATTACTTGAGTCATTAATTATAAAATTAGTAAGAGCTGTTTTAGAAACATCTGAAAAAATAAATATATGCTGATTCTATATCTAAGAATGTAAGAAATATGTTTTATGTTGAAAAACTATATGATGAAAGGTTTTGTCAAGTAACAAATATTGCTGCTTTAAATAAAATAAAATAAAATACCAAGATAAACTAAAAGCAAAGAAAAATCTCATTCTGTTTGGAAGGCTTAAACATTCAGACACACACACACTCATGCATGGACACACACACGCACAAACACACATGTGGAGATGTGGGTGTGTGTGCGCACGCACACACACAAACACTTCTACTATGTATCTGTGTTACAGTTATCAAACTTCCATTTAAATGCTTTTGATCCCACTGAGGTGAAGTGACCTTTCCCCCTCCAAAGACCATCTGACCCCTCTCTACTTTTCAGCAGAATAGTTCTTTAAAAAGGTATTACTGATGCTGTAATTGAACTTTCTTCTAGAAGAATCTGAAGCTGGTTGAAAGAATGTAGCAACAAGGGATTTAAAAGACAGAAAAAGACTAAGTGGCACAAATTGTCTGCCCCCTGCCATCTTGGCAGATGTCCCCTCATATGGGGCACTATGCATGAAGGGCCCCGAAATACACGCTGTGTGGTAGTAAACCATGCGCATCACTACATGGCATGCAGGGCAGGGCAGCAACATGGCATTCATGACCGCATGCACAGGGTATGCACACAGAGGGGGGCATGAGTAAGCACCATGTGGAGGGACGCACGGACAGAATGGGGGCGTCGCCAGGAGAGCTGGAACCACCCCTTGACCCCACCATATAAGGTGCCATGGACTGCACTATGAAGCAGAATGGCTGTGAATGCAGTGCAGCAGCAGTGCACAGGAGAGATGGTGGAACGTCGAGAAGACGTGGACGAACCAGCAGAGGGTGGCAGAGAAGGAGGCAGGAGAGGATGACGGAGAGACCATGGGGGTGGAACATGGACACACTCCACCAACTTCAGCAGTGGGCAGGTCATGGTGATGGTAACTGACATCAGGCAGCACTATGACAGACTGTATGGGGCCCTGGCACCCATGACCCCCCATCAAGGTGAAGGCCTGAATATGGCTGGATAACCAGGCCAGCGTCTATTCTGTAGGGCGAGAGGCATGGACACTCACAACTATCAAGCACAAGTGGTGTGACTTCCATGCATCCGTGAAGAAGAAGCTGGTAATCACCTCATGAGACTGGCACAACATGGGTGGTGGCACCCCCACACAGGACACACAGCTGTCACCCATGGAGAGACTAGTGGCAGAGACCCTCACACAGGTGGCAGTCCATGGTGAGGATGAAAGGGTGGACACACTGGCAGGTAAGTGTAGTGTGGGGACAGGGTGGGTGGTGTCTGGGAATGCACAGGCAGCATCACAGTAATGCCTCCCTCCCCCTCCCGCAGACATGGCCATTTGCACAGCAGGCTCCAGGAGGCAGGCACCACAAGGCACAGCACTGGAGGCAGCATTGCAAGGCATGGCCCTGGAGGTAGCACTGCACAATGCCATGCAACGGGAGGCAAAATCTGGTAGGTAACATGTGCCAGCATAGTGTGACACCACTGCAGGGCTGTGTGGAACACCGGTACACTGATGCACAGTATGTTATCTCCACTGGGACAGAGATGGCACCAAGACACGGCTGGACACTGACTGCGAAACAGAGCCGACCACTGCCCACACTGAAGAGCTGACAGCAGCACTGGGAGCAAAGACCAACAGCATGTGGAGCCCACCAACGGACATGGCAGCGGCCTGCCCCTACCTTAGAATGCACCCACACCCCACCCTGGTGTGGGGATGGGGGCAGCCCCTGGAACTGTGCCCTGAGTAGCAACATTGGTACCATACAGAGCCATGGGCAGCTCCAACACCGGTGATGTGGGCCCATCCACAGGCACCCACAGATGTGGCCGGATACCCTGACATGACCCATACCAGAGGGAACAGTACCACGTGCTGCAGCAGCTGGAGCTAGACAGCATCGCTGAAAAGCAGAACACCATGGCCGCCATCACCGCACTGACTGAGGTAGCCTGTACCATCAGCGACAGCATTACATGGTCTGTCGTGACACTGTAACAGATCGTGCAACATCTCTGTTCCATGCACACAGCACCCCCAGCGGGCCTGCCACCAGGGTCACTGGTGCACATGTGCATGGTAGCCACACTGGCTACTTATCCAGACCATGGACCAGAGAAGGGTGTGTGCAGGGATCCCCCACCCTTAACACATCAGGCACAGTGGCACATGTCATAAAGCCATGGCCAGAGCTTGGCACCTACATGAATGATACCAGCCACGCCTCTGGTGCAGATGGCCAGGAAACACAGGATACGAGCACTCAGTCCAGCAGCGATGGCTTCTAGGCACGCATGGGGCACAGGGGACGTGGGGCAGCACAGCTGCAGGTGGTACCCAGACACCTGGACACATGTATGTTAACATGGTCCCAGTCCTAGCCCAATGCCTTGAGCATGTGACGGCCCCATCAGTGCATCTGCACGTGCATGGAACATGCCCTCCCCACCCCCATGACCATCCATGGCCCCCCCACCCCACCTTGAATGGCTACTCAGCAGGTGTTCTCATCATTGTGGCTGCACCATGCTAACAGCAGCGACCACCACACGCCACACCCAACACCCTGGCAAAGGCCCTGGCACGCCCATGCTGGGACCACCAGGGGAGTACTGTCAAGACCTCACCTTGCTGCACCATCACCATGTGAATGTACCTGTCACAAGCACAAGCTGTGCAACATGGCCACTCACAGTGCCCTGCTCTGTGTGTTGCATGCCCTGGGCATTGTCATCATCCTCGTCATCAGCCACTGCAGCCGGGGGGGTGGTCTTAGAGGCATCGGCATGGCCACATGCTTGGCCAGACTGTGCAACATACAGCAAATGGCGAACACCCTGCAGGCCCTAGGGGTTGATAGCATGATCGTGCCCCCCAAGTGGTCAAGACACTGGAAGTGGTCCACTCCACAGTGCTGTGTGTCCTGCGATGCGCGGCATTGTATGCTGCCTCCACCTGGGTCCCTGGTGCCAGGATAGGTGTCATGAGGTAGGTATGCAGGGGGTAGCAGCTGTCACCTGCAGGGATGAGAGAGACACTTTGAGTGTGGGGCAGCAAGTCAACATGGTGGTATGTGCGCCGGGCATGCATACATACGTATCCAATAGCCAGCCATCGAGTTGCCTGTCCTGCAGCATTGCACCCAGCCCAGAGATATCCAGATTGTAGGAGTCATGTGTTGACCCCAGGAACCTGGCACACGCATCCATGAAGAGGCCGGCCACATCACACACCAACTGACAGTTCACACTGTGGAGCCCCTTCCTGTTGTGGTAGGCCTCCTCGTCTGCTGCGGGGGTCATGATCACAGTTTGCATGCTGTCGATGGCCCTGCACATGTTGGGCATCCCATGCATGGTAAAGAATGCCTGCTTCATCGCATGTAGCTCCATTGCATCACGGGGCAGGTAGAAATGGTCCCCCACTGTGGCAGCAGTTCATCAGTCGCCTGTGCCATGGCATGGGACACGGATGACTGGCTCACACTGAGTGCATCTTGGTCATGCGCTGGAATGACCCCATCTCATAGTAGGATAGGACGCACATAACCTTAGTCTCTACCAACATCGCCCTGGAGCACCGGGTCCTTGGTACCATGGCCGTGCAGACCATGTCCCACAGCCATGCAACTATTGGCTATGGGAAGCCGAACCACTCCAGGCAGTGCATGTCCCACCACCCTGTGGCATCAACCTTGTCACAGAACACCCTATGTCGTGGAAGCCGGTTCCAATGTCTCCTGTCTTGTGCCTCCAACAGTAGCAGATGCAGTCCCACTCCTGGGCACATCCTCAATCACTGTGTAGACCTCCACCCACATGGTGCAGCCAGTTGGCACCTCCCCCTTATAGCCCCGTGTTGCTGTGGGTGTGTGGCCGCAGGCGTCGGCATGCCCTTGCATCACCCCATCCCACGGCACATGCCCACTTCCACGCAGTGCCCAGTGTGTTGCCAGATCAGTGCATACCATGGCTTCCAGCATTGTGAACAGGATGTCCTGGTTCCAGCAACACCTGTTCAGAGTGTCAGAGGAAACAAACACCCCAAACTGGGGCACAGGGGACCTGAGACAGGCCCGTGCATTCAGGAAAGTGGGTATCATGTATGCTGCATGTGCTGTGCTGTGCAACTGCATGTGTTGGTATGTGTGTCTGACCTACACCTCCTTGTTTCCTATGCAGGATCCCCATGGCTGGCCAGAGAGGATGTAGATGTGTCTGCAGGTGCAGCCAGATGGAGCACTCTGCTACATGTGTGCCCTTGGACAGTGATGCCAGCAGTACTAGCATAGGTACCCCAACAACCTGATCCTGAAGGGGGAGGGCGGCATGCTATTCTACGAGGACGTGGACTACAGGAGCTGGGAGGTGTATGTTCTGTCACCATGGGTAGTGGGTCATTGGGTGTATTGCGGGGCTTGGGATGCATCTCCAGAACTGACATGTTCCCCTTTGTCTTGCAGTGCTACAGGGGTCCAGTGCAGCATATAATGCTGCAGAACATTGGCTGCCCACCACAGGAGCCAGAGGCTGGTGATAGCTCCACGAGCAGCGACAGGGACCTGGACAGAGTTCAGTCTGTGAGGCAGTGATGGGTTCTGCCGCCACTGTGTTTGGACTGTGTGGGAGGCACCTCTATTTGGATGGACACTGTCTTGGGTGAGGTGCAGAGCGGCCACCCTGTTTCTGGGCCATGTGTGGCAGGCGTCCACTGCTTGGGGGTTGCAGGGCATTGGGGTTGTCTCTACCTGTTTTGGGGGGTGCACCCTGTAATGTTATGTTCCTTGTGCCTGCAATAAACAGTGTACCTGCCACCTGTGTGTTCACTGACTCAAGGGGAAGGGGTTGTCTGTCAGTTGCTGCTTTGGCCTGTTCCCGGCCATTGCACCAGTGGGTGCAGGCCCTTGTGCCTGGGCCCATTGCATGGGGCCTGTGCCTGCTGTGTGGCATGCCCACATGTGGTGCACGGGTTTGTGCTGCTCTGCCTGTGTCACCACTGGTCCATGTCACATGCACCATGTGCCATGCCTGCTGCTGCTTGTTGCCCACATGTGGTACACGTGACATACAGCATGCTCTGTGTGTACAGCAGCATGCCGCATGGCATGACCTGTGTATGACGATGTGCCGTATGGCATACCCTGTGTATGGCGACATGCCATGTGGCATGCCCTGTGTGTGGCTATATGCTGTATGGCTGTGTGGCATGTCTGATTATCATGCTGGGCAGCTGCACGCTCTGGCAGTGGTGGGACCAATACAGTGGCATGGATCAGGTGGTACCACTGCCTCTGCTCCAGCATGCTGTGGTGTGGCGGGTACAGGGCCAGTCCTCCTGTCATCAGTAGCCCTGTAATGTTTCCATGTGCACCTGTGCATGTGTCCTTATGGCAGCATCTGCCCTCGCCTCTCTGTGCACCCTTGGGCCTGCACGCCTCCTTGTCGTACCTGTGTTGGTGCATGTTGGCTGGTCCCGCAGGGCACCTGTTTCTGCTGCCATGCCTCCACGGTGCAGCTCAACAGTTGCCCCATGCGTAGGTGCACATGGGTCTGCTGTGCACCCACCGTGTATGCCGCACTGCATACGTGTGAATGGCTGGGCATCATTTTGTGCCCTGTGTGGTCTTGTGCATACGTGCTGTGTTCATGCATAGCGCCCATGATTTGTTGTAACTGTATGTATAATGTGCTTGTTTATGCAATAATGTGTCTTATAGTGTATTGTTAAGGTTTATTGTACATAGAATTCAAGTAGCTCAAAAACCTTGTTGTGCATGTTCTAAAGTTGTTGTGCACATTCTAAAAACCTTATTGTGCACATTCTAAAAACCTTATTTTGCACATGCTATCATTAACTGCAGCTGCGATTCCCTTGCGTTGACTTCTGCTACCTGGTTTCACTTCTCATGTCACTGTACCTCAGCGTTACAGTAACTGCAATTAAAAAATAAAAAAGATATGTCAGCCATGTTTTTTGTTTTTTTAACCATACACTATACCAAATAAAATATTGGTGCCCATTCACAACTCACCTTGTGTTTCCATCTAGGGACTGAGATACCAGCAGGGACCTCTCAAGCTTTGCTCCAGAGGTCCATATGTTGGTACCTCAGCCCCTCAATGGAAACACATGCTTGTTGTATATGGGCACCCATACATCATTCCTTATATGTATGGTATATGATGACCCTGGAAGTAATGAGAGGAAACAATGCATGTATTGGCAAGTTCTGTGAATCTGAAAGTTTGTTGATCCATCTGTTCCTCCTAGGAGTGCTATATTTTTGCTCACTCTGGTGTTAAAAACTACACCCATCTGGGGTGTTCAAAGGATTGGATGCAGATGCAAATGCATGCGGTACCTGTGTCTGCATCAATCAAATTTGCTCAGGCAGTCCTGCTGCTATTTTCAGAAGTTGCATGCTTTCATCCATTTATTTATTTATGCATTTGTTTACCGGGTAGGTGCACTTATCCCAGGGAGCATTTTCAGGTATGATCTGAGCCACAGAGATGGCACATAGGTAATACAGTTTGGAAAGTTAATTGTCACTGGTACAAAAACTGGTATAAGTGCATGTGCAAATACAGCATACATTACAGGGCCATAAAAATACAAAACAAGTAATCCAAACAGCAGCAATGTTCAGTGCAGTATCACAGGATTACAACATTCACATGAACCTCAGACTTTGGGATTGAGGAGTCCACATCAGGGAATGTGGAGGTAGATTTACACCCAGGGGGCAGGTATATATAGCAGAGGCCATTAAGGTAGCTCTTTTGTTTTGAATCCTAGGTGTGAGTCTAGAGAGTGAAGGGTGGATACATAAACTATTTCACAGTCTGGGAGCTACAGAGGAGAAAACTTTGCTACCTAGGCAAGTAAAAATCCATGGGACCACTGGGGGGGGGCAGTAGAGGTTGGAAGACTTTGTGGCAGTTATTTAGTTTGATCAAGGAAGAAAAGGGGGACAGGCCAGCACATTTTATAGCATTGACTATAGTGCATCCAAGGAAGTAGTTGTTTCTGTCCTGCAGGGGGAGCCAGTCTAGGGACTGGTAAAGGGAGCAAAAATGTGTGGAGTAAGGCACCATTAGCACAAATCTACAAATATTGTTGTAGGAGCAGTTAGCCTTTCTAGGGTTTGGGAGAAGGTATGAGTGTAAACATGGGCACGGTAGTCCATAAGAGAAAGGAGATTGCCTTGGGCTATGGCAACCCAGGCCTCCAGGGATAAGTAGTGCTTTAGACAGAAACTCACCGCTAGTTTTTGGTTGAGTCTCTGCTGGGTGTTGCTGATGTGTACAGAGACAATTAAGGAGGGGTCAAGGGTGACACCCAGGTATTTGAAGAAGGGTATGTTTTCGAGCATGGACCCATCTGGGATAGGACTGTCAGAGTAGATTGAGTATTTGTTATTTTAATAATCTTGAGTTTGGATCCCAGGAGCATGGCTTTGCCTTGTTTGAGATACTTGGAGTCTGTGCTCCTGAAACCAGTTGTAGACTGCCCCATAGTTTAGGGTTAGTGTAGAGGAGAGGCTGGTCAGTGACTTGGTGCTGTGAAACAATACCAGGTCATCTGCGTATAGGATGACTTCACATGAGAGACTGTCTGCAGGTAGAGGGTTGATAAAAAGTGAAAAGAGGAACGGTCCCAGGAAGGACCCCTGTGGAACACCAGTGGTTGCAGCCTTTGTCACTGAGGTAGTGCCCCCAATGCTAACTGTTTGGGATCAGCCTGAGAAGTAGCTCTGGAACCAAGCAGCCATTCCCAGTGAACAGCCAAGGTTCCTTTACCCGTCAAGGAGCAGAGTGTGATCAACCAGGTCAGAGGCCTTAGTCAGATCAACAAAGGTGGCACTTGTAAGGTTGCCTATATCCATGATTCTAAGAACATAGTTTGTGAAATTGTCCAGGGCAGATGAAGTACTGTGACACTTCCTAAACCCATGCAGGTGTGGGCAGAAATGATTATATTTGTTGACATATTCTGCGAGTTGGTGATGGACTACCTTTTCAAGGTATTTACTCAAGTGTGGCAGTAGAAAGATAGGCCTATAGTTATCCATGGACAGAGAGTCACCTGTTTTGAAAATGGGGATCACTTTGGTATTTTTCCATATGGCCGGCATTGCTGAGGTGGATAGAGTTAATCTGAAAATTGAAGTCAGTGATTTGGCAATACAGCAGGCTACAAGTTTAAAGAAATGGGTTTATAGGTCATCACTATTGGGACTTCCCCAGTCTGGGAGACTTTTCAGTAATTCATAGGTGTCCTGGTGGGGGAGATAACCCTGAAATGGAAAGGTGGCTGTGTCGCGTTGGTTGTAGGAGGCTGCGTAGTGGAATTTGAGAGGTTTGCATGATTGAAAGTGGGTAGCTTCCCAAGATGGGCTGAGAGGTCTGTGAATCTATCATTTAGGGCATTGGCAACCTCTGCTGGGTCAGTTAATAAGCCTCCTATGCTGTTTAGGCGCAATGCTAGGTGATGGGTTTTTGGGATTGTAAAGGAACCTATTGTTGACCAGATTAGGTGGGGGTTTCCAAGGCTATCAATCTGGAGTTTATCAAAGTAGCCCACATTTTGGGCTTTTACTTATTGTTTGCACTCGTTCCTCAGCCTCCTGTAGTCATTCAATAGGGCAGGGGTAGAGGTGGCTTTGTGTGCTGACCATTTTGCATTTATGATAAAAAAGTCACAGTTTGTGGCAGAAAATGAATGCAATTGCAGGTTGCACCTGCTGTTAATGCACTTGCATCTGTTTCTGAATGCAAACTTTGATCATTGAGTGCTGGCCCAGTGGTGCAGGGGGTTGTGGTGCTGAATGCCACACCTTCCATCATGCTGCCATCCTGGGTTCTGGAATGGACTCAGGTTGCTGGGGGTCAGCCGTGGAGGGAGATGACTGTGCATCTGTAGACTGCTGTTCTCTCCTGGGGAGGGGACTAACAGCACTGCTCCTACACTGACACCACGTGGGGGCATGGAGTCAGGGCAATGGGTGTGACTTGCAAGGGGATGGCCAGCAGCAGATGCTGTAGTGCATGTGTACCTCCATACTTCCACATGCCTATCATAATTTTATGCTGCAGGGTGGGGAGAAACCAGCAAACAGGAAATGGGTAGCAGGCACATGAAGTCCCACTCACCTTCTCCTGCCCACTTCCTCACTGATGACTCCCATCTGCTTCTGGATGTGTGTTCCAGGGTGGGGAGGATAATCCTCCCTTCTCAGTCCAACAGCGAAGCAATCTGTGTGGGATTCATCAGTTGGTAAGTCTTGAGGGAGGGAGGGAGGGACTGAAGAGCCTTCTATAGCCTATCAGTAAAAGCAGAATGGAAAAAAAATGTGGATTTCATTAGGTCATCTAATACATAGTCTAGCAGGTGTGGATGCATTTCTGCTTTCAAAAATGGAGCAGATGCATCTTGGTTAGATCCTTAAAAAATCCTACCCTCTCAGTTTATTCAGTTCTCATAAGTTTTAATATGATGTTCTTTTAAGAACATGTCCAATCCAACATTAAAAGTCTCAATAATACTTGATGCCACAACACTGTCTGGCATCTTTTTCGACATATTCATTTCCAACTGAGTAGAATAAAAAGTGTCTCAGTAGTTCCTTCTCTCCTCCCCCATTCCTTTTTTTTTTTGCTACTTACTGGCTTCCACACATCACTCCTTTAAACTCTGCCAGTCCCTGGTTCTCACCACGGGTAACATGTCCTGGGCTAGTCTTTCAGTGGGTCCTGGAATGCTGCATTGCTTTCTGATACTATTTAGAACTCTCTATGCCTGCCCACTTCCATGAACCATACCAGCAGGGAAAAGATAAGCAAGCTGTGTTCAGTTTAGGACATGATTTGGGGGCTGTCCTGCAAGCATGGAAATCAGTGGTTGAGCGTAACATGGAATCTGTCATCCAATAAAAGGGTAGGTGTGCCTCTTCACATTCAGACCCTCTCCAATACACACAGGACTAATGTCAACATGCTCCTCAGAGCATAAGCCATCTCCCCATAATACCTCCCCTGGTCTTTGTATCTGAAATGTCTCCATGTGATGCCTCGTGCCTAGCTCTAGGAGGTTACAAAGTAGGTGGGAAGAATCCCGGGAGGAGATCTATCTGAGTAAACTCTCAGTCCTCCTCTATTTTCTCCACTACTGATGATGTCCAAGAGGCATGAAGCTCAGTTGCCACTGTAGTGCGCCACTCCAATCCCAGCCACACAACCAACTACTTGGAGAGAGCACAGTAATTTTGTCCTTCCTCTTGGTTGTAAGCTATTAACCCTAGTTTTGCTATCCAGTCTGTACTAAATGTAACAGCTTTTTTATCTACCTCATCATGTCATTTTAAAATTGTAAGCACTGCTATCAAACTCCTTACTCCCCCCAAGTTCCAAGTCACATGTGTTTGCTGATTACAGCTTAACTGTTCACTGCTCACATTACAAAACTGATAAACAGTTCAGCACACTTGACAGACTTTGCTTAGACATTCTGAATTAAATGCATTTGGTGGCTGAAACTCCCATAGGACCAGGAAAGAAGAAATGGAATGCTCTTTATTTCTGGGAAATTGTGTGGAATGATGTACAGTACATTATGCTGCAGCCACACAGAATGACATACCTTACAGATACAAAGGTTTGTGTGCAATCCTGTTCTAGTTTGATAAACTAAAATTCTTTAAAACCAGTTTGTGAAGATCCAGATTCTTGTAGAAGAGCATTCCAAAATAAGTAACAATTGCAAAATAATAATCATACCATGAGTTATCAGTAGGCTTAAGCAAGTATTATCACATAATGGCCAAAGGAGAGTTAATCTCTCCCGCTCCTTTTCGCGGGAGGGGAAAGCACAATCTCAGGGTTGCTGTTTTGATTTCATTGAGCATGTAAGGCCTAATACATCACTCATAAATGTTATTTTCTTTAACTCCTGCAGTCTATCATCTCACCCATCAATGTTGTCCTGGTGATTCCCTCTTCTTTGTGGTTGCACAAAATCATTAGTGGTTGCATTTGAGAAGCACTGCTGTAGCTTCTCCCTGTCATCAGTTCAAAGTGATGCTCCCCAGTGACAGTGGGATTGTAACAATACTGCAGACTTTCTGACAGCCAGCAGTGCCCTGTTCCTACCAGAAGGGACAGAGTAGCATGAACACTTAGTTTAAGTCATGTGGAATCTCCCCCAAATTCAGTCTCCCCCATTGAGCTTAGGATGCAAAAAAATGCAAAAAAGTGTTACTGACAATTACTGCAGGGCTAAAGGTTAAATTATTCTGTCATGGATGATGTTAAGGTTGCAGTTTCAAACATTGTCTGATTTCAGTCTGCAGTCTTGATTAGGTAGCACTGATGTTGCTCACTATAAATGTTGACATCATCATCAGCCAGTCAACATTTAGGAAAGCCAACAATTCACTTACTGCTTATCAAGATACTGTGTTATGCTATGTCATCAGCTCAAATGTAAACATTCTAGTCAGCTGCTCCCACCACACCTCATCAGCCAGCTGTTCACTTGCTCCATACTGAAACGAATGCCATTTTAGACAAAAAAAACAAAAACATTTCACTTAATTTACTTTCAGTTATGTTTTCGTACCACTGAACTCAATACTGTGGAAGCACTCTGTCTGTACATCAGTCGCATGGACAACCGCCATGTTCTCTTGTGTTAGAATGCCCTATTCTTCAAAATGAAAAGGAAGCAAACATCATATATTTAATTACATTGATGAAATCAAGTTTTTCCTGTGTTTTATTATGAATTTTAGGGTGTTACATGTAATAAGTTAATATGGCCTGTGAGGCATCTCTCTTAAGATTGTTAAGAGAGTCATCTCATTCAGTATGGTAGCCAGGACAGCTCAATTCTGCTCTGTGCTTCTCACACAAAAATTTCTCAAGATGACACTTAAACAATGAGGCATCCTTCAGAGGCCATAATAACATAACTTCACCATTCATCTGTAACTGGCCATTTGCTTTATGGCTATGGATGAGATTTGAGCCTTGAATATTCAAAGTCCTTGATGCATGTAACAACTATTATTTCATGGCACACATACTTAAACAACATTCATAAATCTCCTCAAATATAACCTCCTTTATGCCTATAAAATGTTCCTGATTCCAGCTTAGTTCTTTGTCTGCATAGCTCAGTGATACTTATCAATTTCAGACTTAGTATGAGGGAGAAAAATGTTTCAGAAATACAGACCCCCCAATCATCCATCGGGCTTTCAATGCACCATTCACAAGCCAGTTGGCAAGTCTCCTTAAGGCATAAAAGGAGATCCTTTAGCAAGGGCAATGTTCCTTTTACTCTGACTTCCTTTCTGCAGTAAGAAAAAGAGGTATGGAACACAAGTAGGTGCTCTAGACTCAGGCTCTGAAAAGTTTGATTCAGCTAGGCTTCTTCGTTGAGATTTCACTCCACCACCAGTGATTGGCACTGAGCAGAAAACAGGAAAAATGAGATCGCAGCAGCCCCCTTCAGTAGGACAGCTCACTCATCTATACCCTGTCAAATTTCTTCCTAATTAGTGTCAGTACAATGAACACTGGCTGAATTTGCCCGGACATTTTTGGGTCTATTTCTTTAGATCATTTCAGTTTGCAAGACCTCGCACTCTAGTCACACTTTAATAAAAACTACATTATATGTAGCACAGTGTTAAAATAGAATAGAATGATAACGTGAAAATGCTGTGGTAAAAAAACACTGTGACAAAATGAGACCGAGATAACAGTGAATGGTTAATGAGGCTGCAGCAAAAGTCTGCAAAAGTAGCAAGTTTCTATGCCTTGACTGCTTCTTTGTGATTTGGCTTGTAGTTTGTGGATGGTGATATTTGCACCTTCTGCTCAACACATTGAGATTTCTGGAACAAAATATGTCTTTAAAAAAACTGATGAGTAAAATAAGCATATGGCATTGAACAATTTGTATGCAGAAGCAGTCATTGAGATATAATTTCAAGCAAATGCAATGTTTTAAGGCAGCAGTTCAAGTTAAATTCATTATTTTTAAATTTACCTTTTTGCTCAGTTTTATCTATTTCTTTACTTGAAATATGCCCTTTGCCCCATTTTGAGCTGTTTCAGCTTTTTTTTTAGTAGATTTAAAATAAAGGATGAGTGTAACTGTGTACCTTGGTGGGATGTGAAAAGTGAGCAGGGCATTGGGGATACCAGAGTGGAAAAAGGCCTAGTAAAAGTAATATTTCAACTACCCACTACTTACTGGCAAATTAGACATCTGAAGTAGCTGTTTCCTAGAGATGATGACTGCACTCAAAAATGTCAATATTATTGCACTGTATTGTAGTGGAAAGGAGTGATGCAAAGCAAAGGTGTTTGCTTGCACCCTTTTCTATAATTATCCTAAGGTGCTACATGGAAGAAAGCAGACATATGATTAGCTACAGTCCTCCACTAAAAGGACATTAGTTTAGATTGAAAACACTTTTTAAGATGTTGACCTTTTGTGCAGGGGCTGGGGGACCACATTAAATGTCCAAGAACAGGTTTGTACTATTTGGCTGGATTGCCACTGTGGGCCAGCAAAGGCTGAGTTAGTGCTCCAGTAGTACTCCACTCAGCCTCGTGGAAGGAGAGTGATGTGAACTGGTGTGCCAGTGCCCCTAGATGGCCCATGTTGTGTAGAATGGTGCTTCAATCCAAGGTGCAGATAATATCAGGGTTACATTACAGGAGGAAGTGATGCCTATATGACAAGCCCAATGGAGTGTATCTGTCCTGTGTCTCTGCTCTCCAGATGCCACATAGAACAAGCATGATGTGTGGCTCCTAACACATCCTCTTGGGAAAGGAGTAGAACAATGAATGGAATTATACTGATAATAAAGGATACAAATGAAGTAAGCAATAATACCCAATAGGGTGGGTGGTATTGGGCTATACCTGACTGCCCAATGACATAATGAATCCTGACACCACAGGCAGAGGGCCGTATAGCCATTGGAAGGTCTGGTATAGCCCATACCACCCACCCTGGAGGGTATTATTACACTTAGAAAATGACCACTGTATAATATATTTAAAAAAACATTATCTTAAAATGTTAAAACTCTTAGCAATTTGGTTTATTTTGTAATAAAATAGTTCCTCTTCTTGCTTGTTTGTTTGTTTTTTGACCTAAAGATTGTTGTCCTACTGGAGCCTCTGTATTTGTTACAGTGCAGCTGGTTGTCCTGGTTGCCTCACCCACCACCTTACCCCCCCCACACACACACACACGCACACACACACTCTGACTCACAGACACACACACACTCAGGAATTAAGTTAAAATGCTTTTATTGTACTTTTTTAATTCATTTATTTTTATTTATTCATTTGTTAAATGATTTTTTGTTTATCTTTGCATCTGTGCAAGGAGCGTTGGTGGTGGGCAGTCGAGCTGGGGAAAAAAAAGCTTTCACTGCTAAATATAGGCACATGGTCCCTTTGCTTTTCCATTTGTTTAATGTTTTTTTTTATGGCTGAGGTGCTGAGCAGGGCTGCTATTTAAAATACAGATGGGGAATTAGGCTGAGGAGTGGTGTGATAGTGGCGGGTTGGCAGGTGCAGTATGGAGGAGCCATGTATGGATGGAGTATCCATAGGCTTTGCACAAGGAAGATCAATTGGGGGTGTGTGTGGAAAGGCAAATAAAACCTGCACTAAGCAGGTAGATTACTGTAGCTTTCTGTGTTTTGGGAGAATTCAACCAATGATCGGTGACAATTTCGGGGGGGAGGGGTGAGCTGCCTCCCATTAAGTGGGAGAGAAAAACATGGTGGATTTAAAAAATTAAAATTCCATTGGTCCAGTCATATTTAGAATGATATGATGTAACATAGACTGGGACTAGTTATTTCTCGGTCTCTGTTGTCTCATACTGGACTGGCCTATTGGCAATTTTAGCCAATCACAATTCTGTATAGACTGCCCATTTTCTAAAGCCCAGATCATTCCCCTATGCCAAAGACTCACAGATAAGGGCATGACAGTTGGTGCTTGATTCAGCTGGGAGGAGGTAGCTATGACAGAAAGAATGTCAATTCAAAAATAATTAACATTTCATGGATCTGACCAAGGATGATATGATACATAACTATATATATTTATTTAGCGAGGATGAGAGTGAGAGAATGAGAGAGCAGCAAAGGAAAAATCCTTAAAATCACATGATGTAACAATAAACATGGTCTACTGGCTAGGATACAGGCTTGACAGACATTGCACAGAGTATGAATGAATTGTGGATGTTCACTGAACACGTACAGGCTTGAAACTCCTACTTAATAGAATTCAGATCTCATGTCTGTTGAGCTGAATAGCTTTGGTGATACTCAAAAGTTTTGTGTTTTCTGTTGATGGAAACTAGAAATAATGCTCTGCTCATTTATTACAATTTCAGAAAGCACTCTAAAAAGCTTTAAATCTGTCTAAATGTGTTTGTAACCTGTTTGAAACTCAATTGTAGTTGTAATTGCATTTTACAGTGTTGGCTATAAGCACTGGCTCAGATTTCAAACTGTGAACCACTTTGGTTGATCCAAAAGGTTCATAGTGATCAAGTTTTTTTCTAAAATCTCTGACCTTCTAATTTGTTTCTGTCTAATGGATTACATCCTATAAATTTCAATTTCCATTATAGTAAAGAAGAGGCATATGGTCTTTTTATTCCAAATCATTCTTCTAACAGCGGGTAAGCAAATGGATACCAGGAGGGAGAAAGGAGATATGATCAAGACTTACAAGTTAAGAGGGGGATAAAAAAAATTAACAGTGTGGATCCGTTCACCAGAAATAGAAACACAGTGATGAGACAGCATGGCTGGAGACAAGTAATTGTCAGATGTAGACAAGACATTAGGAAGTTATTCTTCACTGAAAGGGTGGTGAGACATTGGGATAGATTTCCTAAGGAGGTGGTAGATGTGGGATCTATAAATGGGTTCAAGGTTTGGTAGGACAGATACAGATGGTTTGTACAACCAAAAGAGGATTGCAGAGTGAGGGAGTAGAAAGAAGAGGGGGGCAGCTGGGGGAAATGTAGATCATATCTCAATGGAAGAACCATATTTGACAGTTGGTCACTTGGGAATAGGTAGGAAAACTGGGCAGACTGGATGAACCTAGGGTCTTTTCCTTCCATCATTTACTCAGTTTCTTTTTCTAATGCAGCTCCACTTTTGTGGAACACACTTGCCCTAGAGGTTAGCGGAGCCGCCTCGCTGGAAGCTTTGACACAAAAACACAAAACCCATTTGTTCACTTTATGAATTTACAGGATGACTTTTATCATTTGTATTGACACATGCTTTGATGTTTTATTCTGTTTTATGTCTGTAAGGTGCCTAGAATCCCTGGGATTTGACACCATATAAATAAAATTAACATGCCATGCCAAAAAACAGGGACTAGAAGTCAGTGGCTATTTTTTTTTGTATATATTTAAACATTTGGTAACCAACCAGGAAAGGCACACTGAGCTGAGGCTCATTTCCAGGTGCAATCCGTGGAAATAGGGGGAGTGGGGTATAACAGATAAACAAAATTCTGAAGCAATAAAGATGCAGTTACAAAGCATAAAAAAATTATGGAAGTAATAAATTTACAGTATACAGGATAACTTATTATGCTAGGACAGTGTACAAGAGTAATCATGTCGATCAGCAAGTAAGTAAGTATATACAGAATGGCAATTATACATCAGATTTATGATTACAATATAAAATTGTAGTACATAAGTGCTGTTAGCTGACATGAGAGCAGGTAAGAGGAGACAGGAAGCATAGCTGAGACCTGACAGTGGGGTGAGAGAAGGAGTTACAAAAGATAGCAGGCTGAGAGTTCCAAAGTGAGGGGAGATGATAGGTATAAGCAGATCTGCACATACTTGAGGATGGTTTGGGTAAGGAGAAGGAGTGGGCATCCCTTGAATGGAGGTAAAATGATGGGGGGGTGAGGTGGTCAGAGAGGTAGGAGGGGAGAAGGTTGAACCAGTGTTTGGAGTTAAAGAAGACAAAGTGGATGTTTGTTCTGGAATAAAATATGGTCTACTTGTAGGAGAAGTGGGGGGTGGCAGACAAGTGCAGCACTGGCAGTGTGTCATGCATGCCATCTGGGAGACCTGGATTTCATCAGAGGCTCAGGATCCCATGTAGAGGCAGGTTGAGGCTAGATTCATCCAAGAGATGAGTCATTCAGCTCTTAAGGAGGGTAGACGTGGGACACCAAGCACTTGAGGATCTCCAAGAGCCAACAGTGGTGCTGACTGTCAGATTCCTTCCCATCTAATCATGTTGAGCATCAACTTTGGACATGAACTGGCAAGAATGGACAAAGCAAACTCTGCTATTTGCAGAATTGTTTTGTGTTTCCTATCATCATGTCTAGTCAACACTTGAGGCATCATGACAATAGTGTCACACCATCAGTAAACATTGAAGGAACCTGACACTGAGCTGCATTGTATGAGAGTTTGTGTTGTCTATGAAGTCACCTTCTCAACTATCCACTGGGGGAATTTGTAGTCATGATGACTCTGATTCCATGAGTGGGGATAGGAAAAATGGGGGAACATGGTTGAAGGCAATAAAACAGGTAGGGGGTAGAAACACTGGGTTGGATTACATCATTTTAAAACACCCAGTGGCATTCAAAAGAGAAAGGTCACTGGAATTAACCAGGTCCTTTAATATAGGAAACATTAATTCACATGTAGGACTTTCACATTGTGAACTCTACTACAATGGCAGCCTCTAAAGTGTACTATTATACCATGTACTGCTATAACAGATGTGCAACTGAAAATATTCATCATAATCTCCGAAATTAAAAGATGAAAGCACTGCTCAAGGCCAGATCATCTTGCAACAAAATGTTTATTACAATTAATGGAAACAAATGTTGTTTTGCTACAGCTGGTCAACCCGTAATCATTGAATCTTTTTACTCTAAGTGGGATGGTGGAAGAGCTTGCTTTGTTAGTAATCACTGTAACAGAGGACTGGATTTGACAGCTCCAGCATATGGGGATTACATATCTGGGCTTTTGTATTAAAGTATGTTAGATGATTTTATAGAAGAGAATGCTGCAGTGTTTGACAGAGTAGTGGGTAGATGATGAAAATGCCATATGATCCATGGACATGGACTCATGTCAGAAATCATGTCTTTCTAGATACCCAAACATCAGACAGGTGTCACTTTATAAAGGCACAGTGCCAAATGTCATAATTAAATGGGAAGAAAAAATACAGCAGAAATATGTGTGCTGATGCCAATGAGATGTCTTCTCAGTAAAGAATGTACAATATTTCAGTTTCCGTTTTCTGAATCAAGCTGAAAGAGATGGTACATTAGTATTTGTATTACAATAAGAGAAGGTACTGATGGCTGAATATCTTGGAGCAGAGGAAAGGTGATCGCTGTATTTCAACAGCAGGCTAAGCTCCCATGTCATTATCTTTCTCTCCATCTCTTGCTTTCAGTTTGATCCATGGCAAAACCTGGATCAAAATTAAGAATGGCATACATAAAAATAGACTGTTTAACTGAGATCCACGTGTCAGAAAATCGATAGGAGACTGGTAATGATTTTCTGATATGGTGTTGAGCTGTGCAGGCTGAGACGATTGAGCAGAAGAGATTGAAACAGAGTTACAGGGTTCCATTCCTGTGTCTCATACTTCTTGCTGTTTTATATGAGCATGTGGCTCTGGAGCAAAGTGAGTTATATGTCTGTGTGCCTTCTAGTAATTAGAATATCAATCAAGATACTTGCTGTACAGTGATAGTGCCATAAATTTAATTGGTTTAATTGAAGTTCTTATGACTGTGTCTTGGAAATTCAAAAAGCATATACCATTTAAAAACAACACAACAATGTCACTAATCTCAAATGATGGAAAAAATGGAAATTAGAGGAGAAATGAAGAGAGTCAGTCCATTAGGACCAAAGTCATATTCAAAAACTGCAGTGCCATATACAGTATATATATAGCAGCACAGGATAATTGGACAGCAATATTTTTATGTGGTAAGCTCCCTGAGATTAAAAATATATGTTTTAAATTAAGCCTCATGACTCAAGTCCATTAATTAAATGAACTGTGCAGAGTCTGAAGAATTCACTATAGAACCTATTAAAATATGGTAACCCTGCCAACTTCATGCTGTCTAAGGACATTTATGGGTGGCCTATTGGTTAATGGTAAGACTGCTGGCTGGGACTGCCTCAGTCCATGTCTCAGCTGGGGTCACAAATGAAATGAGGTTTATGGTTTTAGCTTCCTTCTTCCACCACAGAAACTTAAAATTTCAATGTCAATTTTTGCTATTTTCACTGAAGAACTAATTTGTGTGAAAATAAATTTCCACTAATCAGGGCTATTAACATTTTTTCCATTACAGTGAATGTGGTGATAATGACTTAGCAGTAAATTAAATGAAAGCAGTGATGTTTATGTTAGCACTAAAATTACTTTGCGTGAAAATTACTTATTTTACATTATTTGGCTCAACTGGTGGACTTTGTTCAAGAGAAACCCTTGGATTGAAGGTATACCATGAACACCAAAAGGCCTCAGATTCTCACTAAACAAAAATAAGTAGCATTGAGACCTTCTGCCTAATTTGTTGATGGAACAAGTTGTTTTGTATGTTTCCTTTTTCATAAAAAATTAGCTGGCATCTGATGGTCCACCATATTGGTGATGCAATTCAGAAATGTGTTTGTTTTGAGTCTTTAGATACATTTACATAGATGCATTTGCACTGGAACAACATGAGTGCATGTGTTGCTCCAGCGCTAACACTGCCATGTACATACTTACCAAATTGTGGTAAGTTGATCACTACACAGCTCTGTGATCCAACTGAAAGTTGGGGATGCTGATAGAAGCAAGCACTATAAGCAACCTTGTGGACAGGCTGTACCACTTGCTCCACTCTAACAAAGACAGTCAGCACCTTGATCACAAAATTAATTCAAATATTTGCCAAGTCCTTTATTTATACACTGGTCTGGAACATCCATAGCGCGTGATCAGCTGGAGGGTGAGTCTGAAGTTGCAATATATGCAATTTAAGTGACCAAATAAATGACAAAATAAAGCTGCACAATAATAGCATAATCTCACACAATTGACTCAATAGTGACAAGCTGAATTTCATCAAATGTAAAAAAAGTATTTCAATTTTATGTTTAAACCAGAAAAACATTTTAGTACTCAGTTACCGTGTTTGCATCACTATGTTTTACTGCCACTGTACATAACATTATGGAAAAGCAGTGACAACATAGCAAGGGACTAATATACTTTGGTGATATAATTCTGAAGGTTTTTCAGTAAGGAAACACTAAAGAACTTGGTTAGAATTCTGTTTCATACTCATTCCATTCTACTTACAATACATGTAAAGTGCAATTGTGCTTTATTCACAGACTAGGTCTAGCATCACCGTCAACAATGTTAGAATTATGGCCCCTCTCCAGTGTAGTTTGCATTGGCACAGAGAGAAGCTGTGCGGACAAAACATTTAATCATCTCTGGTGGTCAGTACAAGCAGAAGTTGCAGTGCATCAGCCATGTAAACACAGCATTTGACTCTGACTGTATCCATCCTGATCACTACCCCCTCCCCCAAACACACAGACACAACATCTAGTCACTCATGATACAGAGGGGGTGGGGAGTATTGCATCTTGACTAACTGAACTTTTTGTGGGAATTCCTCAAATTCAGGAAGAACACACTGAAAATAGATCAATGACTATACCTAAAAAAGAGCTTTTAATTACACTGGTAGTATGTTATTTTACTTTACTAAGAAATGCGAGCAGATATAAAACAATCACATGCAGTACAATAGAAAATTGTAAGAAGGGCTGGCCCAGTGGCTTGAAAGGCTGAGGTGCTATGCACCTTACAATCTCCCACACTGGCGACCCTGGTTTGGGAATGAGGCTAAGTCATTGGGGTCGTCCGGGGGAAGGAGTGAGGAGCTGGATTGTGCAGCCACAAGACAACTCTCCTCTCCCAGGGAGGGACATGAGTTTCCCACTCTTGGTTTCCACCCAGTGGAGGCTAGGTTGCAGTGGCAAGCCACAGTGGAAACCAGGCATTAGGCTGGGTGAGGGGAAGAGGCTGTTACCAGAGCCATGGAGTACATGTGTGCCTCCACATGCATGAGCAACTGTGTTCTAGGGTCTCCAGATTAACAATGGAGAAAATGGAAAATAGTGTACTGAGGCAGGCTAAATGAAACCCTGAAGCCAACAGTGTGGATTGAGATGCTGTGAGAGAAGACTGCAGCTTTCCTGCCTGCAGTCCCAATGGGAGAAAAGCCTATGTATAAAAAAAAAAAAAGATAATTCTTAAAAGGTGAGCAATGGACAATCACACTATTTGTGCAGGACCCTTGCTAGTCACTGTACAGGTAGCAGTGCAAAAGGTGGGGGACCTGTTGCCCTGTTATACCACAATCCGGCAGTGCAATACACAAAGATGCTTGTTACAGTGGGGATGACCTCCCCTTGACAATGGTGCAATCTCATACAAAAACAATCATATCATGTACTAATATGCTAATAAAAGTACTTTAAATATTCCCAAATTGTCTGTTTTGGGGGTATATTTTAAATACATAAAACAGTAAGAAAATATATGCTGCCTAGAAAAAAAAACAGTTTGGGAATATCTAAAATATGTTTTTTGTCACAAAGTGCAAAATATCAATCTATCCATCAGTCTGTATATATATATATATATATATATATATATATATATATATACAAATTGCAAAAAAATGTATGTTAATGCAGTCATTAGAGTTGAAGAACAGAAAGTACACAAAGTTGGGAAAGGAACAAAAAAATAGAGTTTTGGGTCTCCAGAATATTGGCCAATCAGTAGTGTAGTCTTCCTTGGGGCTGTCAACCCTAATAACCACCCCACAGCATGCAGCCTCCTGTATGACGCACAAGGCACAGCTCTAAACCAGTGCCTCAAAGTGATACACTCTTCAAAGGTAGAGAAGTACGGCTCCCCACATGTTGCCAACAAAATCTGTCATAGCTTTTGTACTCTTTGTGAAGAAAAAAGATCATGTCTGACCTTTTTTGCTCAGGGGTGGTGGGTGAGCATTAGGGTTGACAACCTAAAGGCAGGCTACATCCTTGATTTACAATACACTGGAGACCCAAAACCCTAATGTTTTTTCGTTTCCCTGCTTTATGCGCTTTGTGCTCTTTACTAATGTCTGCATTAATATAGTTTTCGACAATTAATTTCCTTTGTTTTTTTGATAGTGGAATCATATCCTCATTCATGAACATCCTGAATAAACAGAATACTGGAGACTGTCCCAACACAGTGCATGAGTCCATCATGTCTCAACACACATGTCAACCCCTTGTGAGGGAAGGTTCCTTGGCCCACCACAAGCTGTCGTTTGTATGCCAGAACACTGATCTGTCCCTGCCCAGGCTGGTGCTAGTGCTGCACACCACAGTGCCTTCCCTCCAGCCTCATTCCATTCAGCCAGTTCACTAAGCTCACACCCAAACTCAAACCACTGGAAAGGAAATGCAACATGGGCCCTACTAGGCCAATGGCAATCCGTACAAACAACGCTACTTCATTGTTTTTTATGACACTTTGAACCCAAAATTTCAATGTAGTCTTTTATGACTCCTCCTTCAAAACATGACAAGTGTTACTTATAAAATACTGGATGAAACATAATTTTGTGCCACAAGTGTTAAATCACATTTTGGTCAGGATCTGAAAAACTACAGCTCTCATGTCAATTTTCAAGACTTGCCTGAAAGATGTTTTCACAGAGCAACTGCAAAATCAGCTTTAGGGCTGGAATTGAAAAATGTCTCCAGTCTTGTTCGTGAGGTGGGGTCCCACAAAGTCCAGGATGAAAATGTGGGAGAAAAATATAAAAAAATGACCAAGTTGCTAAAAGTTCAAAACCTCACTGAAGCACATTAAACCACACTTACCTGTTTCCCTCAGTTCCCAGTCCAAAGTTGAAGAGTGAAGATTTGTCTCTGGTTCAGAGAGGATTTTTGCTTTGGACCTCTGGTTGTAAGTATAGGATATGGAGTGGTATAGGGTGGTGGGTGTTGAGTGGGAGGTTGGGTGGAGTGGGTGGGAGTAGGATCGTGGCACAGAGAACAATGGACCATTTTCTTTAATTCAGGTTTACAAAAATGAAGAGACATTGTGGGACTTTTTTTTTATTTCAGGTATCTCTGACACTGGGAACTGGGCACCTCAGTGGGTGCAAGATGCTTGGGGTACCAGGGTGGACACCCTGATGTCCCAGACTGCTTGGTTGGGGTTGGACTGTGCCAACACCAAGTTTGAGCACCCTGGTGTCAGCAGACTAATGTGGTGGGGGGGGGTCAGAAACCAAAACAGAGGATGGAGATGTACCAGCACTGGGGCTGCACTCCTCACTGTCTGTAAATTTAAAAACCGAACTCATTTAGCTGGCATCGGGGATTGAGCAGGTTCATGTCCAGTTCAAATCAAGCATGCCACTGTCTACTGTGACTAATGGTGGAGGGTCAAGTGATAAGATACAAACAGATATGCGCAGCATCTTTAGCAGTGGCAGGGCTTCACTCTGACAAGTAGCCCCATTCATGCTGAACAAACACAGCATAGCATCACATGCACACATGGAAACAGCCCTGCCACCTGATACACAAAAGCATTCTTGTAAAGCAACCACATTAAGCAATATGGTCATAAAAGTTCAGTCATCCTCAGAACGCTGATTATTCTAACAGTGCTTGCTGAGAAATGGAACTGTTTGTCTTAAATATTTTAAAAAACTAATTTAGTTTGGGAGCTAAAACCACAAAAGCACACAACTTGGGCCAAATTCTATCAAACCTGCAAGTTTCAGTTTTCAAATCCTCATAGTTTGTTTGTTATAGGCAAGAAAAAAAAGGTTTTAATTCTTGTAAGTTTGTTTTATTTGCCCCACTGTAGCTTTGCCCCGATGAACCAATTAGCAAGAAATTGTCAACATCCAGAGCTCTTTGCTCCCATCTCTGTGCATGCTGAATTTCAAGTAAATCAGTTGAATGGCTGTATAGCTGTAAGCTGGCAGTATAGCCTAGAAGTGAGAGGAACAAGGTGTGAATGAGCTTGGTACATCACACAAAACGTTATTCGGAATACCACTGTAATACCACTCATTTGTCATTGCAATATCACTGTGATTACCACTTTACTATCATTAAGGTTTTTGTGGTATCACAGTGGTTTGTTTCAATTCCATTGTGATACCATTGTACAACTGTCCTACCATATCAACAAAAATAATCAAAATTTAAACTACCATAGTACAACCAAGGTACCACTGGGTAGTACCATTGCGCATTTTGTAGCTCACTACTGTGTTGCCATTGTGGTGCCATGGTGTTGCCATTGTGTCACATTTGGTAAGGGATCCAGCAGACCAGACCTGAGTCTGATTCTCACAACCTCCACTTGCATACTGTGTGACTCTGAACAAGTGACTTAACCACCCAGTGCTCCCAGGTCGCCCCTGAAAACAGGCACTTGTGCCTAGTGGGCTTTACCCGGTTACAAAAAAGACTAAAAAAAAAAAAAAATTGGGGGAAGTTATTAAGATGCAAATTTTGGGGGTTGGCATTAAAGTGCTTACTTAACCATAATATCATACCTGTATTAGATAGACAGATATTTCTTTTTTATTTATTCAATCTCAGATTACAATATCTTTGAGCACAAGGTGCTCATTTACAAAGGTTCCACGTCAGTGGGAAGGGGTGAACAAACATACAGAGGTGATAATACAAAGGCCAGGTTTAAAAAACAGTAAGGTACATACTTTCATTATCTAGAATAATAACTTTAGTAATGGAGAAGAAAGGAATAGGGGGGTAAGAGGAGAGAAAAAGAGGGGTAAGCAGCCAGAAGTCCTTGTTAGTAGAGGTAGAAAGAGTGGCAGGTGTGGGTAAAAGGTAGGAAGGGAGGTGGTGGGGGTGGGAGAGTGGGGGAAGGGTAGGAGGATATAGCATGGGTTGGAAAGGTAAAGCTTTGAGGTGGAGAAGAGGGAACTGGAGTGCACACAGGCAGTAGTATCGTTAGGTGAGGCAGTCGCATGAACTGTTTGTCGTAAAATTCTGACAGAGCCTGTGCTTGAAAGGCCCTAATCTTGATACAGATAGGAATTCATTGGGAAGTGCATTGAACCTGAGTGCGGCTCTGTAGCAAATGACAGCTGCCCTTGAGATGTCCTGCACCTAGGAATCTTCAGAGACTGATGGGTTGAGCTTCGAGTGTGCTGAGAGCAGGAGTGAGGGCTAAAGAGATTTGCACTTCCGGGGGGGGGGGGCAAAAGACTGAGAAGTGCATTTTTAGCTACCAGATATGTTTGATATGATAGATAGATAGATAGATAGATAGATAGATAGATAGATAGATAGATAGATAGATAGATAGATAGATAGATAGATTGATTTTTATTCCTTGGTAACCAATTAATGCCTACTAGCACAATGGGCTCAATTTTCAAAGGTCAGAGAATGACATAGGGTGCCTCCACCAGAAAAGAATGATGCAAGGAGCAAGATGCATCAACACTTGCATCAGTTCTGATTTTCTAATGCTGCTTGAGTCAAAAGCAGAATTGCCTGTGCCAAAGTGGCTTGTGTCAGGCTTGCATCAAAAACATGTCACAACAGGGCTTGCACTAAAAAAAATGAGGCATCCCACCATCCCCTATTTTTTTATTGTCAAAGGTGGAAACTGTTGATACTGCACCGAAGTTGCATGCCTCTGTTAGATCAGCCATAGCTGGTCTGACACTGGAGCATATATAGGTGACGGTAGATTATGCAGCAGGTTGGTCATAAAGCCAATATTCATCCACATTATTTTTTGACTCAGCTTCAGTGATTTCCCTCCACATGAATCATCTTTTTGATACAGCTTTTGTCATTTTTGCTCCATGCATCATATATCTTTTTGACTCAGCTTGAGTCATTTCTCGCCCCATGCATCATTTTTTTGGTGCAGCTTTTGTCATTCTTGTTCCTTACATCACTGGTCTTCATGACTCAGTTTGAGTCATTCTCATTCCCTGCATCATCTTTTTGCCTCATCTTGAGGCTTTCTTGCCCCATGCATTTTTGGCTCAGCTTGTGTCATTCTCTCCACATGTGAAGTATTTTTTGATGCAGCAGACCTCTTGCATCATTTTGGGGGACTTTGCCATAGAGAATGCATTTTTTGCAAAATATGGTGCACAGTATTTGGTGCACCTCGATTCGACACAAGGTGGTTCTTTAATGCACCTTGTGTCAGTCTCAAGGCACTTTGAAAAACTGCCCCAATGCCTGCTTTCATGGGTGACCCCAGAGCACTGTGCAGGTTAATTGACTTAGTTTCACAGAGTATGTAAGTGGAGAGTTTGGGAATCAAACGCAGGTCTACTGGATGTACTAACCTCCTTCAGAGCATGTTACTCTAAACTCTAGCCATACTGACAGCCCCTATATATGGCTATTTAGTATAGTCAAATCCTTAATCTGTATGTTAGGTGAGAATGGGGTTTAAGATGTTGGTTAGCAGCACTCACCTGGAAGGCACCCCTCATCCTAGCCCCACCTACAGTACCAGAAGCACCCTAGTAGGCCAGTCATTCTTGCTTTCTGTGGCCTGTTATCACAATTCCTTGACAGTAAATTGGATCCCCTAAACCCTTCTATAAGATAGTGTTATTCCCTTGTGTACAGTTTTACTCAACTCCCTTGCTCCAGTGTCATTCTCTTGTGTCCAGGTTTACTCAACTCCCTTGCCCCAGTCTTCTACCCAAGCCACACTGCTTTGAGGTGATCCAAAAGTCTTTCTCATTGTCATTAACCACACAGTTTGGACATGCTTCTGGATCATTCACACTCTGTTGACAGTCCCAGTGAGGTGCTTCTCAGACACCCAAAACACAAGATGGGGTCTTCAAGTAGAAATAAAACAAAGAGGCAAGGAATTTCTGCAAAACAGATTTCACGTAGATTCAGCATGGAAGCATTGCTTTCTTCAGTGCTTTGCCTCTCACAGATGTTTTGCCAGGGGGGAAGAGTCAGATACAAAGCAGTTCCTGTAAATAGTCACCCCAATTGAAGTGACAGTGTGCTCAAAAAGTAAACTATGCGGTGCCTTTAAATTGCCAGCAACAATAACAAGTTATTTATTTCCAAAAAGTACATACTCCCATAATGAGGCATACCTGCACCTGCGGGGAATGAACCTTTCTATATGAATCCTGGCAAACATCAAATTAGTTTTTGGGCTGAATAACCATGCAAAGTCCAAGGTGCATGATGGTGTATTGTGACAAAATACTATGAATTACATCCCATACTATCCAAAAGAATTCATGTCATAGCCCAGTCACAGTTCATTAAGGCCCTGGAGGTGTGCATATATTTAATAGGTGTACTGTATATCATTTTTAGAAGGGATAACTTCTACATAAACCAATACCTTGTTCACATGTGCTTGAAACCAAAACTACTGTATTTTAGCAAATAGGGAATGTACATTATCATAGTTCCCCTCTGAATTAGAATGGTGCTAGTAGATTAAAGTGTAGGCAGCATCCTTTGTGTCAAACAAGGGGACCCTGGAGGGAGTTGGACCTGTTACCTCCTCTTTCTCACTCCCTGTTTTTTGTTGTTCAGAACTATGACACCTTCCCCACCATGCATTCTGTCTGTAGAAGTTCTGAAGGTTCTGGAGGTCATAGAAGTTTGCACCTAGACATGTGTGTGCACCCCCTGTGCTGTGAGTGACCCTGCAGCCATTTACATGCTGACTCCTTCCTCTTTTCCAGCGCAGTTGCAAACACTTTTGTGACAATGCAGGAAAGGGTTGATACCATCACTAGGCACATGGTGGTGCAATAAGGATGCCATATCACTGGTGTCATGAAGTGATCACAGCAACCACTTAGCACAACCTTATGCAACTGAGAATGGACTTGAGTTTGTTAAACCCAGAAACAATCTGAGGTCCTAAAGTGTTAACTGTATCCTTTTTACAGATCAGCTCAGTACCAGGAAGCACTGGTATGGCAAGATAAGGCAGGGCAATTTTATTTATAGAGTGCACTATCCAAAAGGCTTGGGGGCCTTAAATATATCAATTAGCAGATAAATATATTTTAACTATAAAACTACCAAGATAAAGTCAATTATAAATACATAGAAAATATGAGGTACTGTATCAGAAAGCTTGTAAGTCAGCACCAAAAGTCTGGTCAAACAGATAACTATCCAGGCCCCTTTTAAATGCCTCAGTTGAGTGGGTGGGAACTCCTCAGACTGAAGGGCAAGGAGTTCTTTGGAGACAGCATAGTGTAGTGATTAAGAGCACTGAGCCTACAACCTAGAGAACTGGGTTTGAATTCCACAGCCTCCACTTGCATACTGAGTGACCATGAGCAAGTCACTTAACTTCCCTGTGCTCCCAGGATGCACATGGAAAGTAGACTTTTCTTAGTTTGCCTTTCCTGGCCCAAAAGTGCAAAATAAAATAAATAAATTAATACTGTCAGGGCCGCAGACCCTTATAGTTTAAGAGCATCTGAAGTAGGCACTGCACCTGCTTAGTGGTTAAATGATAGGTGCTACAATTTCCAGTGCCAAATAATGAGTGTTAAACCAGCTGTTCCTCAGTGAAATCGAGAAAAACTAGGAAGAAAAGTTGAATTTTTTTTTTACATTTGTAAGTAGCACCATCAACCCCACTAAAACCAGCAGTCATTTTGAAATTAAAGTGGGAATTCATTTCTCATCTCTTACTGTAAATATACCTAAATCTGGGTTTAATAAAAACAAAAAACAGTATTACATCCTAACTGCTTGATGGAACAATTTATTATCTCTGACAAGAAAGGGACTTTTAAATGAAAGCAAAGAAACCCCAGCATGCCCACAATGCCCTATGCAGACGTGATTCATGTGATTGATACTTCTTCTCCCTCTAGAAAATCAAGGGTGTTGGGGGGGGGGGGGAAGAGAGCACATAAATAACAAAGTGTTTCCGGCTAGGGCCTAAAAGTTTTGATATGGTTTTATTCTGAAAAGTCCATTTACACATAAGAACATGCAAAAAAGATAACAATCGATGTTTACCCAAATAAACTCATTGCCACAACGCAAATATGGCTGCAGTAGAGATACTGTTTCAGGTAGTTGTTAGAGTCCAGTGCTGTGAACTTAGCAACCCAGGTTTGAGTACCATAACTTCCACTTTTTCACTGTGTGACCCTGAGCAATGCCACATACCTTTGACAGGAATCCAAACTGACTAGGGTCTTTCTTAAAGATAAAAGTATTTTGAAGCAGGAGAGTTCACTGGCTAAAATGTCCAACTTCCTATGATCAAACAAGTGAAGTGATACAATTGCTGCTAGGAAAAAAAACCTTTGAAATTATTCTGTGATTAAAATCAGACCATCTTCCATTTAACATTTTGTGGTTTGCATGCCACTTTCTCCGGAGCAGTGGTCTTGTGTATGTCAATATAATTGCCTGTTTCAGATACATGCATTAGACTTCTTGTTATCCAATTTCCCTTGCTCACTAATAGGTAGCAGTCCAATAGGAGACAGTGAACAGTGGGAGCTAATTAATAAACTACATATGTATCTGAAGCAGAGAATTATATTGATATACACCGGAGCACCTTTCATTAATAAGAGGCATGCACGCAATGAAACATTCAGTAGAAGGTAACTTTACTGTAAGAGTCTGACAGACTAATTAAACAAGTTGTTTTTTGCCCCAAACAAAGATGGCATTACTTCAATTTGTTTGTGCACAATGCACTTCACCTCCCTGTAGTATATCTTTATCTCTATGCTGTCTGAATCTCGTTGCGAGCCCAGTGACAGCAATATCCTCTCAACCCACTTCCATGGATTGCAAAGTACAATCGTGACACAATTTGCATGCAAGGTGGTATGTATTTTTCAGTTCTTTCTCTGCTGCACCTGTAGGTATTCATTTGTTAAAAAAATCTTCACTTAACTTTCCAAAATAAATACTTTTGATACTTAATGGATATATTCGGCTCACTAGTCTTGTCAACAAAATCCTATTTAGAATGAAATTAATTAGATTTTATTTGACACCTTTTATACACACAGAATCCCAAAGGACTGTACAAGCCAGGAACCGTTGGTAGGCTGGTAGCAGTGATTAGGCAGGCACAGAGAGGTTAAATGAGGTGAGAAAAGATTAACAAAGTTCTAGCTGGTCATGTAAAGTTACAGAGGCCTCAATGCACACTTTCTATGTGTGCAATCACAAACTGGGGTGTCAAACAAGTCCACTGCTGTGACCAAACACCTATCGGCCATCCACAAAGGTATGACTTAGTTTGCAGTGGAAGAGTTTGCACTGGAAATTCATAACAATACAAATGAGACTTGCCAGATGTTAATGGGTCCAAATGGGATTTGTGCTCACTATCACACACATTTGCACATCCAAGAACTTCTGTGTATGGCATAGTACCAGTCAAATGGTTTTGTGCCATGGAAATATCTTGTAGTGCTGCCAACTTAGCTATACCCTCAACCATCTGGTCTTTACCTGTAGGCCCAATTGTTTGCTGATATCTTGTGTCCGTCTTACTGGATCCTAATGGTCCAAAGATCCAGTTCTCTGTCTCAAGCTCATGTAGAGGTATCTGATATAACATGGGTTCCCCCCTCCAAAGCCTCATTCCCCAGTGCACATCATTCAGCAATGTGGTGCTGCACCAGTCTTTGTCCCCTGATGGATCAACTGGTCTGTAACACTCTTTAGCCACACCCCTATGAACTGACCCTAACTGTTCTAAGTTAGCGGATGACATTAAAGATGCAATGACACCTTGAAGTGGTCACAGAGCTGGCTGGAAGAACCAGTGGCTCATTTGTAACATGAACCTTGCCTGCTCCCGCCCCTTGGTACCAGTGCAGTTTATGACTACATAAAGAAGGGCTGGGACACCCTTTGAGCATAGTTCAAGGGGTCACAGAGAACAGACAGTTTTAAAAATCCTTGGTGCGCTGATTCTGCAACAGTTTCTGGTGGATGTGCAGTGGGCCGAGAATGAGAAAGGAGTGTCAGGTTAGGGAAGCAGTAGTATATTTATTTCTTAGGCGCCCAATCCCACAGGCTATGGGTACCTTACATATCAGAAAAATACATATAATAGCAACAGCAATACAATAAATTATAACATTTACCTAAGAACAAGTTAGGAAACAGTAGGGTGAGCTCTTACAAAAAGATAACGCTTTAACCCCCACTTGAAATAATCAACTGAAGGGCCTCATGAATCTCTCGTGGCAGTTTGTTCCAGAAAATGGATGCAGCTACAGCAAAGCCACAGTCCTAAAACAACTTTACGTGAGATCTTGGGGTCTTCAAGATGACTATCCCCAAAGAGCAGAGAAGGTGGTCAGGAGCATATAGACACAGGAGGTCTTTTAGCTAGCTACCACCCAGATCATGCATGGCTTTGTATGTTAACAAGCCTATCTTGAAGAAGATGCACCACCTCACAGGCAGCCAGTGTAACATTTGCAGATCCAGAGAGATATGTTTGAACCAAGAAACTCCATTAATCAATGTAGCTGCAGCATTCTGCACCAGCTGCAAGTAGTACATCAAGTATCCAGGTATCCTGAGATAAAGAGCATTATAATAGTCCAGTTTAGATGTCATAAAGGCATGCACCAGGAAATTCAGGTCCTGAGGGCTGAGAAAGGGCTTGATCCAGGCAATGTTTCTAAGATAAAAGAAGCCAATACAGACCACAGCACACACCTGATATTCCATAGTTATCTTGTGATCCATAATGATGCCCAGATTCTTCACCCTGTCTCTGGCTCTGGCAATCACTTGACCAACAGACTCCCAGCAGTCCACAGAGTATGCTGACTTGTTCAAGGTCATACAATGAGGAAGTGGAAATGATGGCGTTCATTCATTTCTTGCTATGTATTCAGTTCTGTACTCTAACCACTGGGCTATTCTTCTTCCCTATGTTTTTAGCTCTTACATGAGCCCAGAGCAAATGAATAGGCTCATCTAAACATTCAGCATACTGTATTCTTGTAAACAAACCTTTTTTGTTTGCTTTATATTCAGGAAGCTTAATGCAGAATCTATGTCAGACAGATGGTGTTTGCATTTTCCATTTTTTTTTTTCCAGCAAGAACTATCAGTAGCTTGTTGTCTGGTCTGACTGATTTAATCATTATGAATATGCTGAGTTCTGAGGTGAAGCCCACGGCAACACCAATTTTATTGTTTTTTATTACACTGTGTATTTGCTCAAGATAGCCTAGCATCTCAGTTCTAACAAGGCTCTGCTTTTTCTCAGTTTTACTGCTGTGGTTGCTAAACCACAGGATGGGCAAGTGACTTACAATATGGCCAATAATCAAACCTGTTGATGCTGCAGTGTGCCCTCCTGCACTTGTGTTGCAGGGCACAGTTTTTTTAAATACAGTTGGAGTGCTGTATTCCATTGCCGCTTGTTGATATGCATCAGGGGATCCATTAGAGGGTTTCCTGGGCCACTCCATGCCTTAGCCTGAGGCAGGGGTAGCCACTGCAAGTGCATGCATGCTGCCCATAAGCAAGGCTCCCAGAGTGGCATCAGGAAGCACATCAGATCAGGCCAGCTGCTATGTGTGCGATTCAAATGCTGAACCATTTACTGAAGTGGACCCTTAGTAAAGGACTAACAGGGACCCAGTGTTGGAGGGGGAATTCTACCACAGAGTGTGCTGATTTAGAAGTATGTATGTTTGTAATTACTAGACTGAATTGACTCCTTAATTTTAGTGGGCAAGGAGGCAAGGAGAACACAGTGATTTCATTAACTCGTTTTCCTCAGTCTGGCCATACCAACTGACGTGATTACTGGAAATGTCTGGAACTTCTCAATTTGCATCTGCAGTGTCATGTCATTGTCAGTTGCATCTTTTGTAAAGGTCATGCAGCAGCTCAGTCATCAAGAGAGCTGGGGTGCTGACATGTTCTATCCTAAGGCAGTGACTTTGATGTTTCAGACACACTTTGTTAATTTGCATCAACATCATTTAAACACCTGTTATAAAAAGTACATAAGAGTATCACTGCATTGTTGATCAACCCCCACACACTGAGAAACCAGGCAAAGTTGGCACTGTTGACAGTTGCTGATTACATTTCTTCAAAACAAAAGGCACCCAGCACTCAATTAAGCTGTTGTTGCATCAAGGATTGTGTCCCATTCTCTTGCAAATGCTACCTTCACATATTGTAATACAGGAGAAACTGGTTTTGTATAGCACCTTTTGTATACACTGTATCCAAAGGACTACAAAGAATTAAGCCATTGTCAGGTAGCACAGTAAACGTAGTCAGTCACATGAAACTCCCAGTATGAGAGATTTCAGTAGAAAATTTGTGAAGAATCTTCATAACCGCTTTTCTTTGCAGATATAAAAGGGCTCTACATGACATTTTAGGGCAGCACTATAGCAAAATATTATTTTGTGAAAAATGCATAATAAAAATGTGCTTTAAAAACCTTGTGGTGAAATGAATGGTGAGTATTAAGATGTTCTGTTGTTATGAACAAGAGGAAATGTCGGGGGGGGGGTGGTGGCTAGGGGCCCTTTTCATGAAATTAAAGAGATTTTCTAGTATTCAGCTTACAAGGATCACAGCAGGCATTCACTGGTCTTCTGCCCAGAATTCCACCAAACTGAATGTCTGGATCTTCCATTTTTTTCATTACCAAAGACACTTTGATAACAACAGGATAATTTTCCTTCTGACTTAATCTGTTCACGTTGCTTATTCCTGCTGTGAATTTGTAGTCTTCTTCTCATGACATCACAACCCTTCACACTGAAATTATTCTGATGTCACAAGCAGAGGACTGTGATGTCACATCAGAGAAAGCAGCTGAAGAAGATGAACTATAAGGGGCAAACAGCCCTTCGTGTAAATGTCTTTTGTAATAATGAAACAAATGTGCTGACACTGCACTTTTTGGAAAGTGTTAGGAGATTTGAGTTTTAGTGATGCCAACTGCCTTGGTTTTACAGGAGATTGGAAAACCACATTAATGGAATCACTGTATTATGTACTTAATAATGTCTAACATCTAGTCATGGATGATCACATTAGAAGCAGTTTTACGGATAGCGGGAATGTTGACACAAATTTGTAGGGAACTGGCAACAGTTTTGGGAGCAAAAGTTCTTTAAATTTGATGGACTGCATCTCACTAAGGAGGGAGTCAGTGCATTGTGGCAGAAGTTTGATGTCATTGCAGAATATTTAAACTAGCAAATGGGGAGAGGGGTGCAGCACCCCATACGTCGAATGGGAAGAACACCCTTCACCCCTCAGCTAGTGGTCAAGCAGGAGTTCAGCATGTTTGTAGTTCATTTGCATCACGAGGTAAGGAAAAAGGTCCAGCTCCCCATATGATACAAAAGAGAAATACCAGAACTCGCCCAACAACTAACACACCAAAATCTGGCCAGTGGAAAATCATGTACACAAATGCTTGCAGTCTGGGAAACAAGATCCCAGACCTGCAGGCAATAATGACAGAGGCTAAACTGGACATAGAAGCAATAAACGAGAAGTGGTTTACCAGTAACTTCACTTGAGAGACTTCAGTACCTGGCTATATACTGTTCAGAAGAGATTGAGGCACAAAAAGGGGGGGGGGTGGAGTGGCCCTGTATGTCAATGAAAATATCAAAGTTACAAAAATTCAGACTACACATAAGGAACCAGAACTGTGGGTCACCCTGGAAACAGGAAATGGGACAGCCGCACAAACTGGGGTTGTCTACAGGCCTCCAGACCAGGGGGAGGTCATAGACACATTACTATTAGAAGTTATATAAAACATGACAGCTAAAGGGGAGGTTCTGATAATGGGAGACTTCAACATACCAGCTACAGATTGTTCAATGCCAGCAGGAACATCTGCCAGAACTAGACACATGGTAGATTCCCTGCAGGGGGAGGGCCTCAAACAGCTGGTACAACAACCAACAAGAGACAGGGCTATCCTAGAGCTAGTACTGACTAACGGGGAAAGGATCACAGATCTTCAGGTAGAAGGTCACCTGGGGGCCAGTGACATCACATGATATGGTTAAGTTTGGCCACTAGAACTAAATCATCCCAATCCAAAGTAAAAATATGGGACTTCAGAGGAGCTGACTTCAATAAGATGGTCAACAGAGTTAAGCTAGCCCTGGCAAAAAGAAATACAGGTCAGGGGGTACAGGAAAAGTGGGCAAGCATTAAGGATGCAATACTTGAAGCAACATCTCATTGTGTTAGAGAGAAAAGGAAGTGCAAAAGAAGAAGGAAATGACTTTGGTTCTTAAAAACAGTAGCATAAAAGGTCAGAGTCAAAAGGCTGGCTTTCAGAAAATATAAGGGAACACAGCAGGATGAAGACAGGAACACATACCAAACTTCCCTATGGGAAGCAGGGAAGGCAGTAAGACAGACAAAGGCCCAAACTGAGGAAACACTAGCACAAACAGTAAAAGAAGGTGACAAGACTTTCTATAAATACATTAGTGAAAGGAGAAAGTCCAGAGGGGGTATTGCTAAGATCAAAGGGGATAAGGGGGCATGTGAGGAGGAGGACCATGTAAAAGCATCTATTCTACATAGATATTTCTGCTCAGTATTTACTGAAGAGAAGGTAGGGCAGGGTCCATAGCTCAGCACCATGGACATGGGGGGAGGGAGTTGTGCACTAGTCCCTTCACAAAAGAAAGGGTCCTACAAGAGCTCAATAAGCTTATGGTGGACATGGCAATGGGACCCGATTGCATGCGTCCCAGGGTACTAAAGGAGCTAAGGTTGGAACAAGCAGAGACATTATCAGAACTGTTTTGTGAGTCTCTGAGTACAGGAGAGGTCCCAGAAGTCTGGAGAAGGGCTCGTGTGATCCTGCTCCACAAGAGTGGTAGCAGGGAGGAGGCAGGGAAATACAGACCAGTCAGTCTTACCTCAGTAGTGGGCAAGATTATGGAGACAGTCCTTAAGGAAAGGATAGTGCAACACCTGGAATCCATAGGAACAAAGGATCCAAGACAGCATGGGTTTACAAAAGGAAGGTCCTGTCAAACTAATCTTATAGATTTATTTGACTTGGTAACCAGAGTGGTGACCAAGGGGAAGCAGTTGATGTTACCTACCTTGACTTCAGAAAAGATTTCGATACTGTTCCACATAGAAGATTGATTAATAAGCTGGGTATGCTCGGGATAGGTCAGAAGTTGGTCAACTTGGTGGCAAACTGGTTGACGGGCAAAAAACAGAGAGTGTTGGTAAATGGTATACAGTCAGAAGAGATGCATGTCACAAGTGGGGTACCTCAGGGATCAGTCCTGGGGCCAGTCTTCTTCAATATCTTCATCAGTAACATTGCAGATGGACTGGAGGGTATGGTTTGTCTGTTTGCAGATGACACCAAGATCTGCAACAGAGTACATGATCCAAATGGGGTGGGCAGAATGAGAAGAGAGCTGGATAAACTGGCAAAATGGTCGGAAGAGTGGCAACTGGGGTTTAATGTAAAGAAGTGCAAGATCATGCACATAGGGAAGAGAAACCCTGAAGCCACCTATAAGCTGGGAAGGGAGCTGCTGGCAGTCACAAGGGAAGAAAGAGACTTGGGCATCATCATCATCGATAACCTGAAATCATCCAAGCAGACCACTAAAGCAGTAGGTAAGGCTAGGGGGATGTTGGGGTGTGTTAGTAGGGTATCACAAGTCAGAAGTGGGAGGTAATAATTCCTTTTTGCAAGACACTGGTTAGTCCACATCTGTAGTACTGCATGCAGTACTGGAGGCTGCACCTTCATAAGGACATTAACCAGAGAAGGGCAACAAAAAGGTGCAGGGACTGCATCAGAAAACATATGAGAGCAGATTATTGGAGCTCAATGTGTATACCCGAGAGCAAAGGAGGGAGAGAGGTGATATGATCGAAACATTCAAACACTTTAAGGACATTAACAAGGCAAAAGAGTCTTACATGTTTCAATATAAGAAAAATAGCAGAACAAGAGGACACAGCATGAGATTAGAAGGAGGCCAATTAAGGGGTAACGTGAGGAAGTTCCTTTTTCACAGAAAGGGTGGGGGTCACATGGAACGGCCTACCTCAGGAAGTGGTGGATATGAATACAGTACAGGGCTTCAAACAGGCATGGGATAGGCATAAGAAAGCTATACAGATGAGTATGAATAGACAGGCCATTGACAAAGCAAAGGTTGATGGCACATTCATAAGGTAGAAAAAAGAAATGGGCAGACCGGATGGGCCTTGCGGTCCTTATTTGCCATCAACTTCTATGTTTCTATATTTCTATGTTTGGCCAGGGCACTGGGATAATGACCTACTCTCTTCAAAAAGTTCCATGAAATCTTTGTCCTTCACCTAGCCAACCACCAAAGATATGCAGAAGGAATTTCATTTTTATAGCTCTGCTGAAGAATGGCATGACATGAGGGAGGGGGTGACCTGATGGACTTATAGGGCCTGATATCTGATAGTTTTGCATGTTGATCAACAGTTTTTGTGATGTCCAAAAGAAGATCTGTTTGTCCAAAACCCTGTTAGCATTAAAAGTGCCATATTCAAAGTTACAAGTATGCATTACAAAACCATGTTAGTGTGTGAACATACCTCAATGAAATGAATGCCAATCCCTGAATAAAGGGCACACTAGTATGTTGGAATGGTTTTGGAAGCACACATTGACTGACAGTGCAGTGCTATTTATGGCTTACAAAACCCCACTTGTAGGAATGTGCACAGTGGTACTAGACCATCCCCTCAAACTGGTCTTTGGTACAATGGTACTTTGTAAATATATAAAAAAAAAACAGGGATTATTTCCCCTCCCAAAGTCAATCTCAGTAGACGTATATATTTTCATATCCTGAGTAGCCTAGTTGTACCCCTTCCTTCATTCAAACCCAGTAATGTTTATTTCCTTGTCCCTGATAATCTTGCGGTAACCCCATTACTCATCCAGTCCTAGTACATATGTATTGTGTCCTCTCTGATTGGCTAGCTGCACTACCCTGTGCATCCCACCCACCCACCATCCACCCATCCACCTTGGGATGTTGGCAGTACAAACCTTTGCATACCTCCATGGACAGCCATTGTCTGCCTCATAAGTCCGGTGTATCAACATGCACAAGCACCTAGCTCATGTATATAGGGTTACACAGGACTACTTGGATGGCCTGTCAATCTCACAGAAATTAGTCTAATGGAATGTTCCATAAGTCCTGTATATTGAGATACACTAGCTGTATGCTAGTTCATGTCAACATACCAGACTTGTGGGGAAGATGGTAGTTGTCATCAGAGATGAGTGGAGGGTTGTACTGGCTGCCATCCTGGGGTGGTTGGTTGGTGGGTAGCAGCCACATGAATGCCATTAGACTTGGAGGGAAACAGAAATTAAGCATATCTATTTGAACTGAGTGAGTAATGGTCTACCGCTAGACTACCATGGATAATGAAATACACTTTACCAGGATCCAGTGAGGTAGGGGTACCACTAGATTTACAATAATATGGACATATAAAAACCACCAAGATCAGACAGGATGGATATTTTACTAGACTACCAGAAAGCTAGTTGATTGTTGACCTTTTTGATGTGGATCAAGCAGGGTGGTGGCAGTGAACACGTCATTGCGCACAATGTCTCCATACATGCAGAGGAACATTGGTACTATGCAGTGATGGTGATGGCCACAAAATGACAGACACATGGCCTCCTAGTACAGCTCCTCATGCCTTATGGTCATTAGCATGTTGGCTATTAAATACTGCATGCAGGAGCAAAGGTTCTAACTTATTTGGGGCATGCTAACCCCCTTTGCTCCTGGGTGTCCATGTTGCCAGCAGAGGGCTGTGTACAGTGCCTTGTCACTTTGCACAGCACTTCCACAGCCCCTACATTCATACATGCATTGGCACCAGACATTCATACAATGCATGTGTGAACATATGTTTATTAGGCAATGTACTAATGAGGTTGCTGTACTACCCTTTGTTATTTGTGCTGCACAATCAACTAGCTTTAAATATCAGGTGCTTAGTCCTTTCTGACCTTTCAGAACTACAGACACCTCAGGGGAGATCTTTTCTAGACAGAACAGCTCAGTATGGCATAAAGATCAAGCCCCTTTGAATCATTTGCCTATTTTAATAGAAATTTGTAAAACAGAGGGAACCTCTGTTGACAAGAATTTGCACTTTTTTTAATATTTAAAATCATTTGCTTGTGGCCAGGTTCCAACATTCAAAATGACCCACACATGTTATACAGTACAGTGCAAGGGCATCCCAGCTTGAAGTGTTAACCCTTCTTAGCCCCCATGATGTCTGGGCACTTGTTGGCAAGTGGTCTACCCCATGGTCTGGTGGTCAAGTGGACCCCTGGCTTGTACCACCCTCCAACCCTGACAAATCCTTGATATCAAGCTATTCAACCGTTTCTTACTCCAGCATGTCCCTTTGCCTGGTGGTTCAAATCTGTCACCCTATTCCTGATGTCTCACCATTCTGTAGACTTCTGTGCCTGGTTACAGGTGTAAAAAGCTGGGACTTGGCTTGTAAGGTTCACCAAACATTTATTCATGGTCCTGTGAGTTATTAGCATGGAAGACCCAAACCTTTTTTTGCCTGATCACAAAGTCATTAGTGACCACTGGGGAAGGCATATACTGTAGGTGCCCAATGAGCTCAGCTAGAAAGGTCATCATGTGTATGGTAGTACTAACTGGTCATACTGAAAACTTAGCATTGTCTATTGTGACAATGAGTTTGGGCCCTTGCTATAGTTCACATATAGTCCCTCCTTTCCAAAGTACAGGGCACATCTGAAACCCAAAAATTACTGCATTGAACGCATAAGGACCTAACTTGACACTTGGAAGGATTTGTTCTTTGTTATTTTTTCCCACAACAATTCAGATCTTGAGCCCTTCTTTTCTAATCCTTATAGATTATCATATACCATGCATATTTAGTCATCATTATTTGGAGAAAAGGAGTGGTGATGGTGGTGGTGGTGGGGGAGGGGGGGAATCCAGACATCAAAAACTACATAAATTGTGTACTTAAATTAAGCGATATTAAACAATCTTATGTTATCCCAGAATGAGGCCCATATTTTGTCATATTTGTGCTCCTGTCCCACTTTAATGTAGTAAATTTTTTCCAAATTCATAATCTCTATCATAAAGTCAAGCCAAGTTTGAATCATTGGAGAGTTTCCATCTTTCCACTTAAGTAATATGCATTTTTTTGCAATTATCATTGATATTGAAGTAAAAATCATCTGTTCTGCATCAAGTGACTTTGATGGAATCATTAACAATGCCAATTGGGCTGTATTGGCTATATCCTTATTTAAAGTAATTTGAATATTCCGTATAATTTTATGCCAAAAATTATAAAGGTATGGGCATGCATACAGCATATGAATCAGAGTTTCAGTAGTTGTAGTGCATCTAGGACATTTTTCTGTAATAGCTGCATTAAAGTGATTTAATTGAGAGGGGGTATTGTAGGTTCTAAAAAAAAGTGTTTATTTGAATCTGTTGAAGCTTGCTAGCTTTTACTTAATATGTATATGATTTTATTGCATTTTGCCATAAGGGGTCTGTTATATTTATACCAAAATCCGTTCTCCATTTTTTTATTATTTTCTGTTGTTCTTTTAAATAAGTCTCAGCCAGTACTTTGTATATAGTTGTAATAAGTTTTTTTTTTCCTTTCTGTTCTCTAAAACATTAAGTGATGATGACATCCATTTTTTATTTTGTTTTTTATAAGATACCTGTATGGAGTTTCGTAATTGCAAATATTGAAAATAATGCACATTAGTTAAATTAAATTCTTGTTGAAGAGTTACAAATGTCTTTAACTGTTCTTTATCTATAATATGTTTCAATTTCTTAATGCCTTTCACATACCAGCTTTGAAAAATTTGTTCCATAACTGAAGGTTCAAATTTATAATTTAACTCAATAGGTGAGTATGGAGAAATTATATTATTTTCTTTATGCAAACTATGAGCTTTATTCCAGGCACCTATTGTAGTTTCAGTGGCCTGACTCAATACTTTATTTTTCCCTTTTTTATTATAATCTGAGTACAACAATTGCATTATATCCATATATGGATATGTTTTAAGCTCTAGTATTGTCGTTTTTGAAGAGTTTTTTGTTCTCATGTAACCATTCCCATACCGGAACCAACTGTACTGCCAAAAAAATATTTAAACATATCTGGTAAGACTAGCCCACCACTAGCTTTATCTCATATTAAATGAGAATAGGCTATTCTAGAAGGCTTATTATTCCATATAAATTTTGTAATTATTTTCTTTAACCATGAAAATATGTTTGAGGTAGCATTAATGGTAAAGATTAAAAAAGAAAAAAAGATATTTGGGCAGAATTTTCATTTTTATTATATTAATCCGGCCAAGCGATGTTAAAGGAAGACATTTCCAGTGATTTAACTCTTAGATATTTGCAATATAAGAGGCTCATAACTAAGTGCTATTATTTGTTTATGGTCATAAGTGAGTCTAATACCTAGATATTTAATCTCTGTATCTGTTTGTATATGATAAGCTACCGGATAAATTATTTTGTTACTTGGGTCCAATGGCATCATTACCATTTTATATTGATCTTATATCCAGATAATAATACAAATTGTTTAGATGTTTCAATAATTTCTGGGATAGATGTTTCCAAGGGAGGTTATATATAACAATATGTCGTCTGCATAAAGACTTAGTTTGTATGTAACATTATTAATATAAATTCCTTAAATTCCAGGATTAGCTCTTATTCTATCAGCTAATGTCTCTATTAACATTGTAAATTATAATGGAGAGAGTGGGCAGCCTTGTCTCGTGCCACGAGAAAGCTTAAAAAGTTGTGAATAATTGTTATTAGTTTTAACCATAGCCATTGGACTTTTGTATATTAATTGAAGCCACCCAGTGAGCTGCTCCCCCACCCCATCTCACCTATCACATTTAGCATATATTTCCATTCTACATGATCAAAGGCTTTTTCTGCATCTAGTGCCAAAAAAATTGTCGCTTCATCCTTAGTTAGTGACATTATATTAATAGATTGTCTAATATTTTCTCAGACTGTTCTAGCCTTTATAAATCCATTTTGATCTGCATTTATAATAGTTGGAAGAATCATTTCTAGTCATTTTGCTATGATTTTTTGTAAAGATTTTATAATCCACATTTAATAGAGAGATGGGACGGTATGAGGAGTAGCTCATGGGTCCTTTATATTTCTTTAAGGAAACATGAATTATAGTTTCACAGAAAGAGTTGGGTAATGCCTTAGATTCATTAAATGAGTTAAACAATATAAACATCATAGGAATCAATAAATCTTTGAATTGTCTATATAATTCAATTACTTGCCCATCTGGACCAGGAGACTTATTTGCAGGTAATTGTTCAATGGCTGCTTCAATCTCTTCATGCATAATATCTGCCGCTTATTGATTTTGAAATTTAATAGGGATATGTGATGGTGGTAATACCTGCAAATATTGTTTAATTTGTTCTATTGTAAGATTAGAACAATCAGATTTATATAAGCCTTGATAATAAGCAAAGAAGCAGCCATTAGTCATATCTCGATCATCAATTAGCCTGCCCTGTTGATCTTTATTTGCTAATATGTAATTTCTTTGTTGTTCTCTCCTTGTTTGCCAAGCTAGTGGTTTCTGAGGCTTATCTGATAAATACAAATAATTTGATTTAGTTTGCAATATTTGTTGAGTAATTTGGTCTAATTGAATATTATTTAACTGATCTTTCTTTTGGATTAATTTATTAAAAATTCTATAATCTAGAGTCTGGGTATGTATATGTTGAAGAGATTGTATCTCTTTTTGTAGCTGTTTGATTATGAATTCTGATTTTGTTTTCTTAATATGTCCTATAGCATTTACACAACCTCTTAATCAAACCTTAAAAGTATCCCATATTATATTAATTGAAGAATAATTTTCCAAATTATTATTGAAAAACTCCTGAATTTTGACAAACAGTTTCTGAGAGATACTCGGAATACATATAAGTGAGTAATTTCATTTTCAATGCCTAAAACCTATGTTTGGTTTAGTATATTTTATATTTAGCAGACAAGGTGAATGGTCTGAAAATAATATGCCTGTATATTTTACTTCAGAGACCATAAACAACATGGTTTCTGATATGAGATAGTAGTCAGTTTTAGAGTATGAATGCTGTGCCGATGAATAGTAAGAGAAAACCTTTTCCCCAAGATATTTAAAATTCCAAGGGTCCACAAGACCCAGCTTACTAATATATTTTTTAATAATCGATCATGTAGATCTATGCACTTTATCTAGTTTAGATATTTTATCCTGTGCATACAATACTACAATAAAGTCACCTGCTATAATATATGGAGGTGGAAAAGTGGAAAGTGTTAGAAAAAACTGTGTATAAAAATTAGGGCTATTCTCATTTGGTGCATAAATGGTTGCCATTGTTACTTTTAAATTAGGAGGGTTTAACTCTGCTATAACCCACCTTCTCTGTATATTAATATCCAATTTAACAATCTTGGGATATGGGTTTAATTTACTAAATAATATAGCAGTACCCCTTGAATTATTAGCATAGTTTGATAATATATCATTCCCCCATCTGTTCATAAACCATGATGATTCTTTATCCCAAAAATGGGTCTCCTGTAGCATTGCTATATCTATTTTCTGTTTTTGCATAAATGTTATGATAAGTATAATTTTTATTTTATTTTTTATGCCTTTTACATTCCAGGACAACATCCGAATAAGATTACTCATAATCTTTTTTATATATAGGCTGGGTTCCCCTCCACCCTCCCCCCCCACCACACTCATGTCAATTATACCAAATAAGCCCATTAAGATATTTTACTGAGTAAATTTTATGAGATAATAAGTTATTCAACTTTTTATTATGAAAACTCCTTCCAACCCCACCCCCACCCTAAAATGTCAAAACACTGGAATCCAAAAGGTTCTAGATCCCCCCCAATACATGATGACCATAGATGGTCATCATTATGCTCTGAGCAGAGAGATTGAAAAAGACTAGAGCATATGTAGCTTGTGAATTCTCACAAAATGTTATATCTTGCAGATTTTGTATGGATATAAATATCAATAATAAGTGAGTAAATATTCATAGTAGATAAAAGTATCCAATAAGGGCAAGGGTGGAAAAAGTAAGAAAACAAGAAAAAAGGAAAGAAATACTAAAGGGAATTATTCTACTTCCTTTCCCATCCTTCCTTACTCAAAGAACATTAATTTCACCCATTTTTACACTCATTTTACATTTCCTTTCTACCCCACCAGTACACACTTTCTTCCTGAACCCTAGCCTATTACTATATATCTTGTATTATATATCATTATTACCCACCAATGCTGAATTTCTGTGATTCAAATCTCAGTTTATTTATAGCTATCAGGTATCAGCCATAATTTTCATTAAAGGCTGCCATTGTTTCTTCTGGGTCATCAAAAGTCTGCAGTCTTCCCCACAACACAAAGTGCAACTTAGCCAGATAATTTTTTTTTTGCATTATCTATTTACCTCCTCCTACATGCACCACTTTCAACCTCTTCTTTGGGCTTACCAATGCTGGCTCTTGTCTGTCTGCTCTCCAATTCTCCAGTCCCATATAGCAGCCAGCCACCAGGATAACCCGGAGTAAACCTTCTCCGGATGGGTCCCTCTCCTCTGACGGGGAATGCACCAGCTAGGGGCAAGCCAGCACTACACTTGGCCCCAGGGTGCTGCTGGGACTGAGGACTCAGTAGGGACATGAACAGCACCAGACAGCCGGGCAGCCATCATCCGGCTCAAAGTGGGCAGTATTTACACTTTTTCTGGTATGTCCCTGACTTGTGACTGTTATGCTCCCAGTCTCCAACAGGGGCTGTCACATTGCAATGTCAACCCCACTACCCACCCCAGGAGAGGAGAGCAGTCCTACGGATGCTTTATTCTCTCCTTCTGCTGCCAGCCCCCTGCATCCCGAGTCCATTCCAGAATGCGGGTGCCAGCGTGGGTTGAGGTAAGGTGCCAGTGCCTCAGCCCTCTACACCAGCGGGTCAGCCCTAGCTGGATTATTCATTGAAAAGTGAATGCCTTTATGATACAACATTTCCTTAACTGGGTTAAACAGCCTGCACCTTGTTATTGTTTCAGAGGACATATCTGGGAAAGCATTGAATTTAATTGATTCATATGTTAGACCCTTCTCATTTCATGCTTTGGCCAGAATCACTTCTTTATCCAAGAATTTATGAGGCTTAACAAAAACTGTCCTGGGAAAAGCATTGTTCCCCCCATGGCTGCCCGTCCTATGCACTCAATCCAGATGAAATTTCTCCTCAGGATATTTACGATTCAAAGCCTTGGTCAACAAAAAAGGGCAAAGGGTCACCACTGCCTTCTGTACCTTCAGATGTTTTTAACAAGCATAAGTTCCCCCGACAAGCACTATCTTCTTGTTCCACCTCCTGATCATGTAACAGCTCTAATTGCTTTGAAAAACTTTTATTTTTTTTTCATTTAACAATTTCTCCTTCCCTTGCAACCACAGTCCTGCCTTACCTCCAGCCGCCGCTCCTCTGTTCCACCTCTGACCCTGAAGCTCCATGCCCAGCTGGCAGATGCATCTCTGCCTGTGAAGGGGGCCCCCTGAAGCCCCCGCGCCCGGCTAGAAACCATTACCGGCCCATGTCCGGGCATCATCGGTTGGTGAAACTGCAGCTATCAAGCTGCTGCAGATCTGTGTGTTGCTTTTTCCTGCATTGTTTTTCCCTGGAAGCACAGACATGCAAGGATGTCAGTGCACTAATGTGCAGATGTCTGCCGTGCTTCCCTCCCACTAGCACCCATGCTATTGCAGTACCACCGGGCATCCCCAGGGACCAGCAGAGCACAGCGCATATCCCTCCCTTCTCCCCAGGACTAGGAGAGCTTTCATCAGACTCTTGATCCTAGTTCTCCCCTGCCGACCCCCGATGACCCAGGCTTGTTCCCGAACCCAGGTTGCCGGTGTGGAGTGAGATGTGGTGTCCCGCGCCTCAACCCTCAGCGCCACTGGGCAGTTGAAAAACCTTTATTTCTTTGAACCCAAGAATTCATCAAATCCTCTGTCTGAGACACCCATTTTTCCACTGTCTCAGTACGTATAGTTAATGATTCCAATTTGGTGCTCAAATCTATAACAGAGGCATCTACTGTGGTTAACAAAGTTTTAATTTCAGCCAGTGAACCCAAAACCTCCATTTTAAAAAGTGACATTACTTCCAGCATCTCATTTTTATGTTGGCTTGCGCTTGGGCACCAGCGCAACATATTGCAGTAGTAACAGATTTGGAGGTGCGGTCACTATGAGCGAATGCAGGGCACACGTCAGTAGGTGTGTCCCTCATTCCCCAATAAGGCAGCTGCAGGTGCTGATACCAACAACACATAAACTGGCCAACAGATCAAAGAAAAGGTCTGCTGTAATGAGAGCCAAGCTCATCATGCAGCGGCATGCCTTTCCTGGTGAACCAGTTCAATAAACATGGCAGCATTGACTGCCGTCTCACAGAGCGCAGACTTCAGGGGTGCCCAAGCCCCCTGTCATCATGCCCTGCCCCACTTCATTTGCTGATGGGGAGCCCACTCCCATTGACATAATGCCCCCTTCCTTCCATTTCTTCCATTTCATCTGTGTGCCACGGGGTGCCCAATCCCCCTTGGCATCATGTGCCCATGAACAATCTTTCTTTGCTTACAGGGGGCCCCACTCTCCATTGGCTTTAGTCCCCCCTTCCCAGTTTAATTTGATGATGGGGAGCTCACTCCCTGTCAGCATAATACCCCCCCAATTGTTGTGTGCCAAGGGGGGGTGCCCAATCCCCCTTGGTTCTTGTCCACACCTTTGCATGTGCCGATGGGGGTGCCCAATCCCCTGTCAGCTACAGCACCCCCCAAAACACTCAGGTGGCACACTGGGAGTCCAACCCAGCATGCCAAATGTCCTAGTAAAAAACAAAATTCCCACAATGTTTTTTTTTTAAACCCTGTAAATCAGAAAACAGTCCCTCATGGTCTCTCCTGCTCCCTCCCTCAACCTGCACCCACCCTGTGCATACCCCACCTCCCCCCTCATCCCATACTTACCTCCAGAGCATGGCACAATGATCTTCGGTGGACTGGGACCACGTCTGCACTCTTCAAAGCCAACTGCGAACTGAAGAAATGCCAGTAAGCTGTATAATGACATAAATTGTTTTTTTTAACTTTGGTGCATATCTCAGCCATTTTTAGGAATTTTGGCACCAGATTTTCAACATGGGGTTATTGGGACCCCCACCCCCATGAATTCATTCACTGTCATGGCGTAATTCGGTCCCGAAAGGTGATTTTGCGGTCACTGCGTGGAATCACCTTCCAGGACTGATTAACAAAATGACAGTGCCACTGTTCATGAGGGGGGCTCTCAAAAAGCCTATGTTGCAAATTTGGTGACAAAAAAAATAGCTGTTCTATGAGCGTGCATTGCGCAGTTTCCACACATGCTCATAACTTCGTGAACTTGTAATATTTTCACTCCAGATTTTCAACGTTGTCATTTTCCCACACCTCCTTATGAACAGTACAGCTGTCCTTTACATATCCTGGCCAAAATGTATTTTCACATGTCCAGTGCAGAATAGCACGGTCACTGTACAAAATCAGTTTTCAGGACAGTTTGACAAAATAACAGTGACACTGTTCCTGAGCAGAGGTCCTAAAATGCCTATGTTGAAAATTTGGTGAGGAAAGTCCATAAAATGACTGTTACAAGCATGTGTTGTGCAGTTTCCACGTACCCTTGTAACTTAGCAAATCTGAAAAATTTTCATGCCAGATTTTCACCACTGGCATTCTTCCACACCTCCTTATGAACAGTACAGCGGTCAGTTTTCACATCCTGCCCGAAATGTGTTTCCACACCTGTAGCATACAATGTCATGGTCACTGTGGGAGATCAACTTTTGGGACAGATTAAAAAAATCACAGTGCCACTGTTCATGAGGGGAGGTCCCAAAATGCCTATGTTGAAATGTGGTTAAAAAAACCAAAATAATTGGGTCACGGACGTGCGCTACTCAATTTATATGCATGCTCATAACTTCACCAATTTTTCATATTTTTGCTCCAGATTTTCAACGTTGCCATTTTTTTACACCTCCTGTGTCATTTTTCACATCCTCCCCAAAATGTGTTTATGTACCTGTGACCCCAAATGGCACAGTCACTGTGCAAAATCACCTTTCGGCTAACAAACTGATACTGACGCTTTTCATGAGGTGGGGTCACAAAAAGCCCATGTTGATAATTTGGAGTGAAAATACCAACACATGCCTATGGAGTTAGGGTTTCCAACTGTTACACCCCACCCTGTAGAGAATGACAGGCATCAGTGGTGTGACTTGGGATCATCAGCTGTAATGATCCCACCATTCCACCCCCACCCCCACTCTGCAGCCACTGACAGGCACTACGGTGTGCCTTGGAGTGTTCAGCCACAAAGTTCACATCATTCTCCTATACTGTACCCACCTCAGCATATTTCCTTATGGAATGGGGTAAGTATAACATCCAAGGACCCCAAAGCACACCACAACACTTGTCAGTGTCTACAGGGTAGGGTGAGGTAAAATGGCATGAGCGTTATAGCTGATGACCCAAAAACACACCACAACACCTGTCTCTGCAGGGTGGGTGTGGGATTGGCATCAGTTCAGTACTTCACTGCTGCTCCTATTATGCATCTCTAACTCCTGCACTACCAATGCCAATGCCAGTGAGACAACATTCAGCATTGACAAATGCTTGTTAATATTTGTAACTGTATCTTTCACTACATGATCTGCTTGCATTTCTACAGAGATATTATGCAGCATGGGAATCAGTTCTTCTATAACTTTAATCTGATCAATAAGCACATTATTTTCTGAGCACCCCTCTCCACCCTCATTTTGCTGTGTTAGAATCCCCACAGTGTTCTGTGTAAGATCTGCTTGCCTCTCAGGCATCTCCATGAAATTTTCATGCAATTCAGGCATTGTCCTTTGCTCCAAAAAAAGGTAAAATCTTAACAGTATGTGTAGACATTGTTTTTACCTTACCAGTCAGCGTTTCTGGGAGTTGGGGAATCAGGGGCTTTTGAAGAATTGGATTCCCATCGATTTTCAGTAGTGAGTTGTCAAACTGTGTTGCAGATACAGACAGTTTTGGAGATTTGGGCATTTGCTTCTTACTTCGAGGAATTATCTTTTCAAATAAGTAGCTGTTAGAGGGCTCACGAGTTCGATGAACTCTTTTAGACATGCCAAAATCCTAGTAGTTATTTCATGCGCTCAAAGGGGAAGAGAGAGAGAAAAGAAATTTAGCAAGCAAAGAAAGATTATTTGCAGACAGGTTAGCATTTATTAGCAAGCATATTTCTTGGCCATTGCATTGAATGCTCTCTTAAGTTCTCCTGTGTTCACATTACTTCTAACCATCCACAGCTCCAGCTCCAGTCTGTCCAGCTCAGAGTAAGCTCAGAGTTGCATCCACCCAGCTGTCTCAGGTGACATCAGAATGATGCTCCACACAGTGCCCGGCTTGTTCTTTGTTAATTTGGGCTCAACATTATTCTTACAGTCAGTTGAGGAGGTATCGCTGAGGGGTAACTGAGGTTTGCAGATGAACTGTGATTATATTGTGGTCATCACAGAAGCTGGAGCCTCAGAGAACAATGACTGGGACCTGACAGTCCCTGGGTACTCAGTGTTCAGGAGGAAATTAGGAAAAGGTAGAAGGGGAGGCATATCACTTTACGTCAGGGATGGCATTGAGGTTGTGAAAGATGGGTGAATCAGGGGTAGTATTGGGAAGGCAGAGTTGCTGTGGGTACAGTTTACAGTGGCAAAAAGCAAGACACCACATTTGGGGGCTCTTTATAGACCACAATGGGAAGAGAGAAACAGGGAGCTCAGTGAAAAACTACAAAGAAGAGTGGCAAAGGAGGAAGCAGTAGTAGTGTGTGATCTATCTAAACCAGCCTAATATTGATTGGAATGTTCAAGCAGCCAAAAGCACCAGAAGTCAAGCAATTCCAGGACTGTCTCCTGGTATAGCTAGTTAAGGACCCACTAGGAAGGCTGCCATTCTCAATGCAGTGCTCACAAACGCAGCAGTGGTAGGAGCTAGTGAGAGTAGGGAACCACTAGGGAACAGTGACTACATCTCCATTTAATTCAAAATGGTCCTTGAGATCAGAAAACCCCAACTAAGAACTGAGGTCCTTGATTTCAGAAGGGAGAACTTCAAAAGAATGAGGAAGTTGGTCCAGGACAAGTTATCGTGGACAGAATATAAGCGTGGAAGTGAAATGGGTGAGCAATAAAAGGGGCCATTTTTGAGACATCTAAGTTATGCATGAGAATGGTAACCAAAAGGAACAAGTGTAGGAGAACATCATGGTTCTCAGTAGTGAAGGCCAAAAAAATTGCCTTCTCCAGGTACAAAGAAAAGCAGGGAGGATGGGGAGAATACATTTTGAGTAATAAGGAGGCAAAGTGGGAAGTTAGGAAGGCAAAGCAGACACTAAACTACAGTTCGCAGAGGCAGTGAAGAGTGGAGTGAAATAATTCTTCTGGTATATTAGGGGAAAAGAAAATGGGGAAAGGAGGGGGAATTGATAGGCTTTCTGGGGGTGACAGAAAAGTATATACAAAAGGCTATTCTTAATGAGTACTTGTGCTTTGTCTTCACTATGGACGACAGTGGGCCCTTGCCAAACATTGGCATCGAAATGGCCACAATTGGGGTCCCAGAGATGAGGCAGCCTATATTTCCATGTGAAAGGGTCCAAGAAGGGCTAGCAAACTTATAGATAGACAAGGCCTGGGAACCAGATGAGATGCATCTGATGGTGCTCAGGGATTTGGCAGTGGAACTGCCTGAACCCTGGTAGAATTCTTCAGTAGCTCACTACAGACTGGGTAGTTCTGAAGAACTGGGGTGGTGGACATAGTTACACTCCATGAGGGAAGGGACAATGAACAAACAGAGAACTGCAGACATATCAGTCTTACTTCTGTAGTGGGGAAGCTGATGCAGTCATGGTCAAAGAGGATCTCTTGAACTACCTGGAGAGCAATGATCTGCAGGTTAGTAAATAGCATGGGTTCATGGCACAGAGAGCTTGTCAGACTAACCTGATAGTTCTCTTTGACTGGGTGATGAGGGTATTGGATAGGTGCATGCCATCTACTGTACTTCAACTTCAGCAAGGCTCAAAGCCTCACAGATGATTGATGAAGACGATGGAGGATCTAAGTGTGGCTAGGAACATAGTAAGAAGGATAAGTAACTGCCTAAAGTGGAGGAAGCAGAGGGTTGTTGTTAATAAGGTCATATCAGAAGAGAAAGAGGTCATAAGTGGGGTACCACAGGAATGCCCAGTGTCCTGAGCCCAGTCCTCTTCAGTAAACTTTAAGAGGCTGTCCTGGGCCCCATTCTCTTTTCCATATTCTTGAATGACCTCCCCTCTGTCTATTGCTTTGTGTCCATTTATATGTATGCTGACGATAAAGTTATTTTTGCATCTGGCTCCTCTTCACATGACCTTATCTCACAGCTACAGCTGGATTTTGTCAACATTCAGTGCTGGTTCCAGTCTAACCACTGTCCCACAATGGAAAAAAAAAACATTTCCAAGACTTTTGGCACCAGGCAGAGGTTTACCAGACTCACATCCCTCCCTTTATTTCACATGCTTTGTACTATGATTGAGGGTGTGTTCTTCCTTAAGTACCTTGGTGTCTGGCTGGATCAACATTTTGATTTCTTGGTGCATATTGATGCCATATACCTTAAGCTCTACCCCCAAACTATTGCACTGTACAGGAATGAGTCAGGTATCCTGCTTACTTCTGGCAAAGAGATTATTTAAAAGATGGTGCTCCTTATTTTTGATTAGGGTAACATAGTCTGTAGTGGAGCTCCCAAATCCTCCATTGTCAGACTGTAAGGTAAGGGGAACACCATCTGCCTGGATCATCAAAAGCTCCTTGCTCTCATGAAAGAGAGGGAGGGAGGAGGGATAGACTCTGGTCAGTGGTGAGCGAAACGCTCCCTGGCTCACATCCAAAAATTTAAAGAAGCCAGAAACAAATGCACCAGACAGATAAGACTGGCTAAATCAGAGTATGGCAAAGTTCAACAAACAATCAGAAAAATGGAAAAAGATTTTGGGAAAATGTTTCAGAGCTTCTGGGCAAAGGTGACAGAAGGCTCCCAAGAATGCTCATGGTCATTAGAAAAGAGGTCCTTGATCAATGTGTGATTGCCAGCCCATTCAGTGAAGCCTTTATGGACCTCGGTGCCATCATCCCAGATGTGCCTGATGATCCCATCTATGGTGCTCCTGAACATGAAGCTGGTCTCTTTAAGAACCCAGACCTAAGGCACCCTAATTTTTACTTCAAGACCATATCAGTGAAAGAAACCATAAAGTATATTAGAAAGGTCCTTTGCAAAACCAGAGTAGGGGGAGACACACTTGACATGCAATTACTCGCCTTGACTCTGAATGAACTCTCCCTCCCCATCTCCAGAATTTTCAACTTCTCACTGAGGTATGCTTAGTTCCCATGAGAAGCTGAAATCTGCACTGGTTACAGCTTCACACAAAAATTGTGATCATTCCAATATTGACAGTTCAGACACATCTCAAATCTATTCCCATTGTCTAAGTCCCTGGAAAGAATTGTTTCAGACAAGCTAGTCCCATACTTAGAAAGGTATGAATTGCAGTGTGCCCAACAGCATGGTTTTAGGAAACTCCACAGTACCAATATCTTTATAAGTGACATTGCGGAGGGACTGGAGGGAAAGTATGTCTCTTTGCAGACAACACAAAGATCAGCAACAGGGTTGATACACAAGTGGGGGGGTGAGAAGGGACTTGGCAGGGTTGGAGGAATGGTCAAAAGTATGGCAACTTAGATTCAGTGCAAAGAAGTGCAAAGTAATGCACCTGGGAAACAAAAACCCAGGGGAAGAGTACTCAATGGGGGGAGGTACTAACAACAGCAAAAATGGAAAAGGACCTGGAGGTAGTCATATCAGATTATCTAAAGGTAAGCAAGCAATGTGAGAAGGCACTAAGGAAGGCTGGGAGGATAATGGGATGTATTGAGAGAGGCATCACCAGTAGAAAACAGGACATTGTTATCCTTCTGTACAGACAGTTGATGAGACCCCATCTTGAGTACTGTGTGCAGTTATGGATACCCCATCTCCACAAGGATATAGACAGGGTGGAAGCAGTCTAAGGAGGGCAACTAAAATGGTGCAGGGTCTGCACCAATAGCAATATGAAGAGAGACTAACAAATCTTGATATGTATACCCTTGAGGAAAGGAAGGAGAGGAGGGACATGATAGAAACTTTCAAGTACCTCAAGGGAATCAACAAAGTCCAAGAAACTAGCATCTGTCAGAAAAAGGGATGTCCAAGAACAGGAGGGCACAATTTGAAGATGGAGGGATGGCTCAGGAGCAACATGAGGAAGTTTTTTTTCCTGGAGAGAGTGGTGGATGATTGGAACAGCCTTCCTGAGGAGGTTGTGGGGTTAAAAACAGTGGGGGAATTCAAGAATGCATTTGACAGACATAAGGCAATTCTGGTGAGAAGTAGGAAGAAGCAGGCTGTTGGTTTACTAGGATCTGCAGCTTATTCAATAAGTAGGGAAATTGGCAGACTGGGTGGGCCAAGTGGTCCTTATCTGCCATCAAAGTCTATGTTTCAGTGCATCACTGGTAGAATATGCCGACTACAAGCACAATGCACTTAATACTGTAAATATGATTGGAGCCATTTGCATCGACCTAACAAAGGCCTTTGATTTGATCAACCATCAATTGCTACTCAGTAAGCTCTTTGGCCTTGGTCTGTCTAGAGACTCAGAGGCCTGGTTCCAAAGTTGTCTATCTGAGTGCACACAGAGTGAAAACTGATGTCGCCATTTGACAGCTGGATTGTATCCATTCCATAGGTGTGCCACAGGGCTCTATTCTGGACCCTCTCCTCTTTTGCCTTTTTATTAACCAATTGCCTGATTTCTGTCGGTCGACTAATGTTCTCCTGTATGCAGATGACACTATCATCTATGCTAAAAACACTGACCTTAGCAACCTCACCACTAATTTCCAGGAAACATTAAGTCTTTAGAAAAAATTGTCCTCTAATGATAAACTAGCCCTCAACTATTACAAAAACAAAATAAAAAAAAAAAAACATGCTTTTTACCAGCAATTACATGAAGCAAAAGGTCTCCCCCTTGTCATCCACAATAACAAAGGTCTAATACTGGATCAAGCGGAGACATTAAAATACATTCAGGCAATGGTAGAGGACAGTCTATCCTTCACTCCCCTCCCACATGGACAGTCTGGTGTCCACTGAAAATAGAAGACTGAGTGCCCTTTTCAGAAATTGGAACAGCCTCACTGCTGAAGCCAGTTGACTGATTATGTCCAACTCCATCCTGTCCTAAGTGGACTATGGACTACCTATCTATGCAGCCACCAGTGACTCTGTATTAAATAGGGTCAACATGATATGCAATAAAGATTGCTGCTTTGTGTTGGTAGCTGACAGGTGTACCCTCAACTGTAACCTTTATTCACTAATCAACAGGCTTCACCTTCCCAGTAGAATAACATTTCAAACCTGTATAGTAACAAAGAAAGCATTGATGGGCCTAGCAACCCCTATGCTGAAAAACTGTTCCCACCCAGTTTCTAACTAACAGCACAAGAAGCATGGCAGGATTGCCCTTGAACTACCTATCCACAGAACTCAGCTGGGTAAGCGTTCCTTTGTAACTAGGGCTGCTGGCTGGCTAAATAAACTGCCGGAATCCATGTTGAACTTTCCCAGGTTTGCCCAGTTCAAAAAATCCCTATGGGCTGCCCTAGTAGTTAAGTGGAAGTGCAATTTGTCATTGAACTAGTTGTACTCTTTTATTGATCCATTTGTTGTAAAACTTGTAACTCTGACATGGATCCTTTGGAAACTAGAACATGGTTCAACGGTATCATCTGAATATTTTAATAAACTGAATAAAATAAAGAAATAAATACTGATATTTAATGCTAAGGAAAAAGTATATCAATAACATTTATTTTTCAACACAAAAAAACACTTCTGATGTGATGTAAATATATATTGACATAACTAGAGAAACATGCCTGTTTCCACATCGATAACATAATTACTAAGAGAGAGAGAAGGATTAGTTAATTCTGCTTGCTGGCGAGAGGATTTTTGTAAGATTTGCTATTGTTTTTTAAACTGCAGGAGAGAAGGATTAGATAAGTCTACTTGCTGTGGAGATAGTGTGGAAAGGAGTTTTCTAAGTTTTGCTGTTGTTTTATTTTGTTTCTTAATTTAGCTTAAAGTAGAATTTAGCTTAAAGGTTTCTGTGGCTGGAGGGATTAAACAGGACATGTTCAGACTTGTCCACCCATGAAGACTTTAAATTCTGACAGAGCCATCAAACTGCAGGAGAGAAGGATTAGTTAATTCTGCTTGCTGTGGAGAGGATTTTTATAAGTTTTGCTATTGTTTTTTTAAACTGCAGGAGAGAATGATTAGTTAAGTCTACTTGCTGAGGAGAGAGTTAGTGTGGAAAAAAATGTTTGTAAGTTTTACTATAGTTATAATTTTTTCCTTAATTTAACTTCAAGTGGAATTTAGCTTAAAGGTTTCTGTGGCTGGAGGGATTGTAAAAGCCCTCCCACCCACATGTTAGACGAACCTTTCTTAAATACTGAAATGCCACTGGGGGTTGGGTTTGAAGGCTATGAGGGAAGAGCTTGGGGAGCTGCAAACTGACCAGTAGGTCAAGAGGTAGGAAGCAAGAAACAGCCATATGAGCTAATTCTTAAAGATATATAAATATATATAATTTATGAGTAGGACTGTAGATCTTATGAGTAGGATTGTGGTTTCCAGTTATTACTGTAGTTGGCTGCCTTAGGCTGCATGCAAGAGCATTTGGTATTACAATTTCTGTTAGAGGCTGGATTAAAGGAAAACTACACCCTACAACCTGAAAAAATATATGTTGTGCAGAGTGTTTTAATTTGTATGTGAAGTTCTAGTGTTTCCTTCCCTCTGACTGGTATTAGGAGTTTTTCCCAAATTAGCCTGCTAGCTTTATACTAGTTTTACGACCCCTGGGGATCTCCATACCTGATAGCGTAATTGTATTTCTGGTTCCCACAGTGCATTTTGTCTCATGTGACTGTGATGTAAGAGAGACCCAACATTCAGCACACGCATGCCAAACAAGCTAAATATCTTGGAAGCTTTACAAGCTGCACAAAATTACCAGCAGCAAAGTTTTTCAGGACAGTAAAACCTTTAGGATGAGGGTGGTCACCAAGCTGAATTCTACAGATTTTAAAATATAGCCATCTCTGTTGATGTGAACTGATTGTATTGCAATGCTTTCTGCTGGATTTATGGGCTCTGCTACATCACCATTACATGAAACAAGGTGCACTGTAGGACAAAGAAATGCAATAAAACTATTTGATATGGTGATCTCCAGGGGTCGTAAAACTACCCTAAAGCTAGCAGGCTAATTTAGGAAAAACTCCTAATACTAGTCAGAGGGAAGAAAACACTAGAACTTCACAGACAAATTAAAACACTCTGCACAACATACATTTTTTCAAGTTTTGGATGTAGTTTTCCTTTAAGATAATTTAATTCTACTTGCTGTAGAGAGAGAGAGTGTGGAGAGGATTTTTGTAAGTTTTGCTATTTTTTTTTTCTATTTAGCTTAAAGGTTTCTGTGCCTGTGTTTTCTGAATTAAGCTTAAAGGTTTCTGCGGCTATGTCCTTTGAATTTAGCATAAAGGTTTCTGTGGCTGTGTTTTTTGGAATTAAGCTCAATGGGGGCACAATGGCCCCACTTAAAGCCAAGGGGAGTGGTCTAAAGAGGACCTGTGGCAAACGCCTAATTTCTGGACTGTATATGTTTGTGAGATTTGGGAATGCTATTTTTGTGTTTGTTATTGTGTTTGTAAACAACTGCAATCAGTATGGTGAGACTGTATTTCACTGTCCTGTATAAGTAGTATGAAGCATGGGTAGGATTGTTGGGTGAAATGGTTGGTGGGGGCAGCAATGCAGATGAATATACTGTGGAGGAAGAGAGGGTGCCCAGTATGCCACAGGCCATGGAGGCTGAAGGAAGAGGTTCAGTGGCTAGGCAGGGAGCTGGGGAGGTTGAGGGGTGAGGGGATGGTTTGTGTAAGTAGAAGGGCTGACATCTGAGAGTATCGGGGGGCACCACAGAGAAGGAACAGTGGGTCAAGGGAGGGGAAAAACTAGACAGGAAACCATCTGATGAAAGGTGGACTCTAGTAGGGCCTAGCAAAAGGAGAGGAGCAGCAGTAGGGAGGAAAAAACACATTGTAAGGCAAACAGGGCAGGGAACATGTTTGCTGTACTAGTGACACATGGTGAAGAGGATGCAGGAGGAGATTGCACAAGGGATAGTACTCACGAAGAGGAGGGAGGGAGTGAGGGGCATTACTAGTGGAGATATTGAGCATGGTGTGGCAAGGGGATGGATAATACTCGGAAAGATGAGGAGGGAGAGGGAGGTGGGTAGTCAAACAGGAGGAGGGGAAGGGTCTCAATTGAGAGCGGCAGGGGGGAAGACGCTGGGGCAAATGATAAAAGCACCATCTCGAGTAGCTCTAGGTATAAGAACCTGGGTGGGGGCTGGTGACGGGCACAAGGAAAGAGTAAGGGGGGGTTTACTGGTGTTGGGGGACTCCATACTCAAGGGGATCAGATTGGGCAGCAAGGGGGAGAGGAACAGTTGGAAATGGGTGGAGTCCATACTGGGATTAAAGGCAGACAAAGTAGGATAGACAATCCTAAAGTGCGCAATGAGAGGTAGGAGGAAACTGCACATTGTGGCACATGTAGGGACAGATGACCTAGTGGGGGAAATGGTGGAGGTAACAATAATAAATAATAAATAAAAACTTTATTTATGTAACGCTCTTCACAGAGTATCAGAGCGCTGCAGAGCAAACAACAATTAAAACCATAAAATATTTAAAAACACTTCAATAATTCAGTAATCACAATTCAATAATAATAATCCATTACAAAGCAGCACTAAATGCCAACTGAAATAAGTAAGTCTTTAAGGCAGTCTTGAAGCTCTCCACTGTCAGGCACTCCCGTACCTGATGAGGCAGAGATTTCCACGGGGTTGGTGCCACAAATAAAAATGCCCTTGATCCAGATGTTTTTAATCGCACCCCGGGAATCTCAAGCAATCCCTCATCAGTTGAGTGGAGCAATCGGAGAGGGAAGTAAGAGTGCAGGAGATCTTGCAGGTAGCTCGGTCCCTGTCTGTGGAGGGCTTTATAGTTCAGCAAGCTGACCTTGAAGGTGATCCACCACTGAACTGGTTGCCAGTGCAATTCACGCATCACAGGCGTGATATGAATGGATCGAGATATGACTGAAAATGGGAGAGGTCTGAGGAAGTAGGAAGGTTGTGTGAGGAGACTGGGGAGTCTGTGGCCTTCTCAGAGGTGCTCCCAGTACCCTGCACAAGCACAGTGAGAAAGGAGAGTATTAGGGAGTTGAACGCATGGTAGGCAGAATGGTGTCAAACTAAGAGTATGGGGTTGTGGATAGCTGTGGCAGCACCTGGGATAATAACAATCTGTTTGCAAGGCATAGGCCACACCTGAGTGGGGAGGGGAAGGAGGCATTAAAGCAAAGAGTGGGGAGGTATATTGCAACAAAGATGGATTTAAACTAGATATGAGGTGTGGCAAGTGGACAGCAGGTAGGCAGGGGTCCGATAGAGTGGAGTCACAGCCTACCCTCAAGGCTAGCAGGGAAGGACTTGGGGTGGCTGAAAAGGGAGGGAGTAGAAGGGATGAGATGAAGGGCAATGAAGGGAAGAGGGCAGGATGGAGGGTGGTCTTGCTGAATACCAGAAGCTTAGGCAACAAATCAGCTGAGCTACAGGCACTCTTAGCAGTGTGGAGGGTGGATATTGCAGTTGTCACAGAAATGTGGGCAAATGAGCACTGGGACTGGGATCTGGCAATCCCAGGGTACAAATTCTACAGGAAGAACTGTACAGAGGGGAGGGGGGTGGGCTGGCAGTCTATGTGAGGGATGGGATCAAATGCACAAGGACAAGGAGAAAGAAAGGAGAACAGAGGCAACCTGGCTACAGCTCCTAGACTCAAGGGGTAGGAAACTGAGATTTTGGGTGGTATACAGGCCACTGTCCCAATCTGAGGAGCTTGACAGGGAATTAGTGGGACAAATCAGAAAGGTATGTAGAAAAGGGAAGGTGGTCATGGTGGGGGATTTCAACTTGCTGGGGTTTGACTGGAGCATTCCGGTCACCTCCAGTGCTAGGGAGCAAGTGCTCCTGGACGTGATCCAGGAGGGCCCCTGACACAGTTGGTCAGTGTACCTACTAGGCTAAAGAACATTTTAGATCTGGTATTGTCGAATGGGGAAGCAGTAAGGGAAATAAGGATGGAGGACCCACTAGCCGACAGCTATCAACAAACGGTGTAGTTTAATATCACGGTATGCGGTGAGCCAGAGAAATCAGTAACCCAGTTGGTAAACATCAGGAGGGCGGACTTTGGGAGGATGTGGGAAGTACTGAAAGGGAAACTGGAGGGCATAAGGCAGGAGATGGATGTGGAGCAGAAATGGGATATTATTAAATGGGGGATTACAGAAGCAACGGAAGCCTGCATCAAGACACAGAGTAAGAGGAGCAGAGCAAGGAAACCATGCTGGTTGAACAGTGAGGTAGGGGAGGTGTTGAGGGTAAAATGAGAGCTGCACCAGAGGTATAGGTGGATGGGGAAGGAAGGGGACAAGGAGGAGTATGAAAGATGGCCCAGGGAGGTGACCAGAAAAGTGAGAGAAGCCAAGGCCCAGAGGGAGCTGAGATTAACACAGGGAATTAAAAGGGGGGAGAAAAACTTTTTCAGATATATAAGGGAGAAAAGGAAGTGCAAAGAGACAATATTGAGGATAAAAAAGAGTGGGGAGAGGATGGAAAAGGGGGAAGAACAGGCAGAAGCACTGAATGAATACTTTTGCTCGGTGTTCATGGAAGAAAAGGGGTGACCGCTACCACTATGGGCTTGGAGGGTGAGGACAGGGGGAGAGGAGGTGACAGATGAAAGAACTGAGGGAGGTAGAGTCCTAGAGGGACTGAGGGCACTCAGGGTAGACAAGGCACCAAGGACAGATGGTATCCACCCCAGGGTGTTGAGGGAGATGGTGGAGGTATTGGCGGAGCCACTGGTGGATCTGTACAGCACTCACTAGTGTCAGGATGTGTGCCACTGGACTGGAGGATGGCACATGTAGTGCCATTACACAAGAGTGGACCAAAGGATGAAGTGGGTAATTATCATTCCGTAAGTGTCACCTCCATAGTGTGCAAACTCATGGAAATGATATTAAAGGAAAGACTGGTATCGTACCTGGAGGACAATGACCTCCAGGATGTAAAGCATCATGGGTTCATTTCGGGGAAGTCTTGTCAAACCAGCCTGATACAATATTATGATTGGGCGACAAATGAGCTGGTTAAGGGTCATGAGGTGGATGTTCTTTACTTGGACTTCAGCAAGGCCTTCAGTTCAGTGCCTCATGGGTGGCTTGGGGGTAAGCTAACTGGTGTATGGGTAGGGGCAAAAATGACAAACTGGATTATAAGCTGGCTGAGTGGAAGGCTGCAAAGGGTGGTGGTGGGATGGGAGCTCTCAACTCTAAGGTCAGTGATGAGCGAGGTGCCACAGGGCTCTGTGCTGGGACCAGTATTATTTGGGCTCTTCATATCAGACATTGCGCACGGGGTGGTGAGCAAGGTGAGTCTGTTCACAGATGACACCAAAATGGGAGCTGTGGTGGATGGAGGGGAGGGATGGAAGCAGCTGCATGGGGACCTAAGCAAGCTAGAGGAGTGGTCAGAGAGGTGGCAGCTGGGATTCAGTGCAAAGAAGTCTAAGGTTATGTACTTTGGGGTGAAGAACCCCAGGAGAGAATACTGGCTGGGGAGGGGGGTTAAGCTGGGGATCACTGAGGAGGAGAAGGACCTAGGGGTAATAGTAATTGGGACCATGAACAACACTGCCCAGTGCAGGAAAATGGCTGTAAAAGTGAACAAAATGCTGGGGTGCATAGACAGGGGGTTTTCATCCTGGAGAAGAGAGGTGATCTTGTCCCTCTACAGGTTACTGGTAAGGCCGCACTTGCAGTATTGCGTGCAGTTTTGGAGGCCATACCAGAAGTGTAATATCAAGCTACTGGAGAGGTGCAGAGGAGGACAATGAAGATGATATGTGGAATGGAGGGGAGAGACTATGATAGCAGGCTGGGAGACCTGAATATGTACACCCTGGAGGATAGAAGGGATGGGGGGGACAAGATAGGGACATTCAAGTATCTGAGGGGACTCAATAAGGATGAGGCAGATGTGGTCATTAAGCTAAGGACAGGGAGGGACACCAGGGGCATGGGCTGAGAATCGAGGGGGCAAGATTTAGGAGGGAAATGAGGAGACTCTATTTCATGGAGAGGGTGACAGCAAAATGGAATCCACTACCAGAATTGGTGGTATCATGTAAATCTGTGAACAGCATTAAAAAGGCATGGGACAGGGAACAGGGAAGAGTGAGGATGGGGGAGGTGGGGGGCGGCAGTGGAATGAGAAAGGGGAGGGTGTCAGTGCAGCTGCAAACTAGGGCTGCTAGCTGCACACTTGAGCAGACTTTAATAGTCTGGGTGGTTTGTTTCTGCTGGCATATTCATATGTTCATATGTACTAATGTTGCATAATAATGATATAAAAACAACATTTCTTAACAGCCTAACTCCAAGTTTTCATTAAAAAAAAATAAGTCTCTAGCCCCAGTAGTCCAGAATTAGACCTTTCAAACTGCACTAAGTGAATCACTGCTTGAGTTAGAGGCACATACCCTGGCCGTGCAGCTCCGTGTCAATGGACAGGTATGCAGTAGCTGGCATGCATGTATGTGTGTCACCTTGTGGTGTCTGTTGGCAGCCTGCCCCTCCCCCCCCAGTCCACTGCTGCATGGGGGTGGATCAGAGGAACCAGGATGGGCATCCAATCAGATGCCCATCCTGGGTCCAAAAACAGATCCCCTGCTCCACATGAGTAGAGTATTCTGGTAAGGCACGGAAGAATGCAGTTTTTAAAGATGAGCAAATACCCAACTGGCTACCCCCACTCCTCCCTGTCTTTGTAACCAGAGCGCTGGGACAGTACTGCGTTAGGGGCATACTGATGTACTACAGCCTCTGGAGTTTTTCTACAGGGGAATGCAATGAATATGGTAAGGTCCGTGCAGTTGCATCCTGAACCCCTTCGCCCATCACTACATATCTTTGTGAATAGCATAGAGTGTGAGTACACCCCCTAACACACCCCTGGACAGTCCATGCAAATGGCTGCACAAATGGCCAGGGCATCCAGTGCAGAAGGGATGTGTGTCCCTTCTGTGCATTCTGCTGGGGTTCCATGGGACCCCCAAAGCATGGCTCAGTGTCTTAGAGTTGCCTATGCACTGCTATCTGATGCTCATCAGCAATCTGCCCCTTTTGTGCATAGGGTCCATTTTCTTTAAAATGTCATAACTTTGAAACCGTTAAGACTAGAGCCTTAATTTATTTTTTAAATGAAAGCTTGGAGTCAGCTTTGTATATGTATTATTAATATATATCTACAACAACCATATGTTAATATAAAACACATAAAATGTTTCATCATGATATCAAAAAACAAAAAAATGATTCACCGCTTTTTTTAAGTCCTGTCATTTTTAACATCTTTTATAAAATGGGCTAAGAAATCCCAACTCACTGATTGGCTACAACATCATCTGAGCCGTGTCCTTATCAGATGATATTGTAGCCAACCGGCCCTACCAACCAGAAACATGCCGCATAACAACAGCAAATCAGTGAGCTCTGCCAACTGAAAACAAGGACGCTGACTGGCAGAGCTCACTGATGGCACAGCGGGAAACGAATTCGCCTCAGACTGCTCACTGAATACCACTATCGGAGCTCCGAGAAATGTAACAGACCATAAAAAAAATAAATACACCTGCACAAAGAACCAAAACAGTACAAAATCATTAAAAAATAGTAAGAAAACAAAACCTGTCACTGACGGCAAACGACGGTATTAAAACACACATCGCAACTGTCATCCTGTTTAAAACGAACCAAAGAAATCCTGCACAGCACCCGTCGCATGATAGCTTACAGCAGTCCAACGATTTTCCACATCTATTTCGAACAAATAATTATCAATTTTGAAGAATATCAGCAACAGCGCAGTCCTGAAGTTACAGCACCACAGACCGCTCCGCTCGGCGCATCCACCTCGACGACTGGCACAGCTGCAGATTCCGTCACCCCCGCAGCACAGACTGCCACGATCTCTGGTGCTGTAACTTCAGGACTGCGCTGTTCCTCATATTCTTCAAAACTCATAATTATTTCTTCAAAATCCATATGTAAAATAGCTGCACTGGCATAAGCCATGATCGACAGGTCCTCTGCAGTTCATTTCTTTTCGTTAAACTTTTAAACAACATATTCTCGATTTATGTTTAAATACCGTCGTTTGCCGTCAGTGACAGGTTTTCTTTTCTTAGTAGTTTTTTATCATTCTGCAGTATTTTCGTTCTTTCTAAATGTTAAAAACTTCATTTAGTTTTCTTTAACGTTTTGAAAATCGCAAGAAACCGCAAGAATGCAATAAAATGAACTGCAATCAGAAGAAAGAAATCAACTGAACGTCTCTGCACCTGACATCTGCAATAAAATGAACTGCAAAATTTACAGTAAGACACTCTTTCCTGTTTAATCCTCAAGATGTTTCCTTAATTCAAACCAAAATAAAACTGTTAAAATGTTTAAAATTGATTTTAAAACCTTCAATGTTACTATCCTAATGGCAATGTTACTATCCTAATAGCAATAATACAATAGCAAAAAGGGACTATTTTTTTCCCTACAATCTGTTCTTCTATTATTTATTAAAATATCAATAAAAAAAACTTTCAAAACTACAAATGTTTATTCACTTTACTGTTGCCCATTTTATAAGAGCAATAACACACTCCGAGGTGTGGGTTACGTGCTGATAAGAGCATGCCTAGGGGCATAAGGCACTCGGCACAAGCGCCTCGTGCCTTAGTACACCCTTAGGCGTGTTCTTCTCAGCATGTAACCCACACCTTGTCGTGTGTTATTGCTGACATAGTATACAGTATGTTTAGGGCTTATTCTATATGAAGGTCATTGGCTGCTGAAATCCTTTTGTGCACATTCTAAAGGTTATTGTGTATGTTCTAAAAGTTATTGTGCATGTTCACGCATTAATATTCAAAAAGTGCTCCAATAAATGCCAGCTGATTGGACAAACCAAAGCTCATCACAGGAAAACTAACAAACATGCCAGTGCAGCTTAACAAGCGCGTCACATGGACGGTTTGGGCATGGAGTACAGTATTTGATTCCATGTTTCCAAACAGTACCATTTTTAACATTTTCTTTTTTTTTAATAAAGTCCGACCATGAATCTTAGAAGAGGCATACAGAAAAGGCACTGCACTGACTGACTTTGCAGCAGACAAAGCTGCCGACATCAAGCATCAGTGTCAACACAAGGTATGAAACCTTGTAAAAATTAAACATAACCAAATTTAACTCTTTTTTTAAATGTGAGGGAACCATATACTATAATAAATAAAGTATGAGGGGGCCATACTCAGCTCACCTTGTGTTTCCATCTCGGGTGAGATGCCAGCATGGACCTCTCAAGCTTCACTCTCGAGGTTCATGCGCTGGCATCTCAACCCCATGATGGAAACACAGGTTTGCTGTGTATGGTACCCCCATACTTTATTCCTTATACATCAACATATATATGCATGTAGCAACACAGGAGAACTATATTACATATGAGCATATGAAAGAGCCAGCAGAAGAAGGCCATCAGGTCTATCTAGTCTGCTCACCCTGCAGAGTCCCTAGCTTATGCCACTGACCCTGTCCCCACTCCCTGTCATCCCTCCCCCTTCGAGTATTAACTGTTATAATGTTGCAGAGTTCAAATTTTAGTTTCGAGCATAGTAAAAATTGCATGTAAGATTGTTTTTGGAAAAAGAAGTTACTAGCAGTTGTTCTATCTACTGCAAAAATAAACACATTCCTTTCTAGTTTATAGATAAGGGACAGGATGGTTGGAGGGGAAAACAGTACCCTGGCATACAATGTGTGGGTAAGTGACAAGATTTCTATCTGTTAGTTACATTGTTCTATGGAGCCTCATTAAATCACACATTCAGCTTGTGCCAGCTAAAGAGCACTGCACTTTTTGGGAACAGTTAACTCTTTATGATGTGCAACCAGTGAATAAAATAATGTGCAGCCTTTCTCAGCACCTAGGCAATTTCTTAGATGGCAAGCAAAAATTAGTGGCAAAACTGCACCAATAATTCCTTGCCATTCGGATTGCTTCTTTTCCAGGTACATGAATTGTAGTTTAAGAAAGACTGACTTCCAGTTCTCAGAATAGCTGTTTAGCCTATTAGGTCAGCTGTCAGAGCCCTGGGACAGTATTGCTGGGCTGGGTACAATTTCAGCGAGGTCACATTATTTCCTTATCATAACAATTTGTGTTTCAAATGCTTAGCAGTGGCTTTTACTGCACCAATTATCCCATACCATCCACCTGAAAAGAACAACAGTATGCTGTGCATTTAAAAATTAAGTTGCATCTGTTAAAAAAGAATCATGCTATTGACATAAGAAAATATTATTCTGACTTGCTGGGTTCTAAAAATCTTAATAATCTCCACAGTCTAGAAATCATCCCTTGTTTTGGCATGAATAAGAGTGCTCAGTCAAGTCTGTTGATTGCCCAGATCGAGCAGTAAGGTATTATGTACAAGTAAATGCACGCTCTGCGGATACTGTGGTTCAGGTGCTGCAAGTGAGGAAGCTACCCTACAACACACAGTAAAAGTCATTGGTTGCAGCCCTTGCCCGAAGAGTGATTCTTTATTTGTGCTAAATGTGCAAACAAGTTACCGAAAGCCTGCCAAAAATGCATTATAACTAGAATCAGAGGCCCTGCGTAGGAACCTTCATGGCCAGAGTGCCTCAGCGCTTCACTTTTTTGGAGCTTTATTAGAAGGCGGTCTCTCATGCCTACTGATGAACCTCCAGTAGAGCGATGCGCTAAGGCACTCTGGCGGTGAAGTTTCCTATGTAGGGCCTCTGAATCTAGCCATAATGCACTTTTTGACAGGCTTTGTGCAATTTATTTGCACATTTTGCACAAATAAAGAATCACTGCCTAAGCCTGCTGAGCCAGGACTGAATTTTCAGAGGCCCTAACACATCAGGTGAGTGCTACGACCAATGACTGCTATTGTTGTTTTTCAAGCAATAAGGTAGCAGCCACACTGACAGCATAAAAATTAAACTATATTTTTGCTGGACCCATGTCTGCACTTCATTTCACAGAAAAATAGAAACATAGACTTTGACAGCAGATAAGGACCACTTGGCCCACCCTGACTGCCCATTTCCCTACCTATTGAATAAGTTGCAGATCCTAGTAAACCAACAGCCTACTTCTTCCTAGTCCCCACCCGAATTGCTTTATGTCTGTCAAATGGATTCTTGAATTCCCCCATGGTTTTTGACCCCACAACCTCTTCAGGAAGGCTATTCCATGCATCCACTGCTCTCTCTGTGAAAAAATGCTTCCTCACATTGCCCCTGAGCCATCCCCCCCTCTATCTTCAAATTGCTGCCTTGTTCTTGGACATCTCTTTTTCTGAAATATGCTACCCTCTTGGACTTTATTGATTCCCTTGAGGTACCTGAAAGTTTCTATTATGTCCCCCCCCACCAACCCTTTCCTCGAGGGTATACACATTAAAGGAAAACTCCACGTTAAAACCAGATAAAGATATGTAGTAATCATATTTTCTGTGTTATAACCAGTTCCCAGTGTTTTCTTTTCCTCTGGCTGCGAGATATGTTTTTTCTAACTTTCCCTAACTGTTTTATTGCCCTTGGAGGTTGCCATTCTGGTTTCTTCTATGGCTTCTTCTCCCAGATAGTCTTCCCAGAGTGCCCTTTGGTGTGATGTCTAATTGCCCCTGCAGGAAGCCAGTGTCTTGTTACAGGGTCTGTCACAGCTCAGCCACAGAGAAAATATTTCTTCCAGAGAAGACACACTGCTAGATTTTGGGTGTGTGTAATCATTATTATTTTTTGATATCAGTACCTTGTCCTGCTGTGTTTGTGTGTGTGTGTATGTTTGAATAATGTCACTGTTTACTCTATTCCTCTCAGTCACTTTCAGTTTTTGCACCAGTACTAAGTAGCAAAAATTAAACATCACCTTATAGGTTATAACATAGCAGGACAAGGTACTAATATCAAAAAATAATAATGTTTACACTCACCCAAAATCTAGCAGTGTGACTCTCTGAAAGAAGTATCATCTTTGTGGCCGAGCTGTGACAGACCCTCCTAAATCTAAGGGCATAGCTACATCACTGTCACATGAGCCAGGGTGCATCGTTGGAGAAAGGAAGAAAGCCAATAAACCTATTTGTGATGTGGAGCCCCAGGGGCCGTAAAACTACCATATAGCTAGCAGGCTAATTTAGGAAAAACTCCTAATAGCAGACAGATGGAAGGACACACTAGGACTTAACATACATATCAAAACACTCTACATAACATATGTTTTTGCACATTTTGGGTGGACATCTCCTTTAAGATTTTTTAGTCTCACTTTGTATGTTTCCTGGTGCAGACCATGCACCATTTTAGTTTCCCTTTTCTGGACTGCCTCCATCCTGTCTATGTCTTTGCAGAGATGGGGGTCTCCAGAACTGCATGCCGTGCTTCAGATGGGGTCTCACCAACTGTCTGTACAGAGGGATGACAACTTCCTATTTTCTGCTGGTGATGGCTTTCCCTGTGCATCCCATTATCCCCCCCCTCAGCCCTCCTTACTGCCTTCTCACATTGCCTGCATACCTTTATGTTGTCTGATATGACAACCCTAGGTCTCTTTCCATCTTTGTTGTTGTTAGTACCTCCCCCCTATTGTGTGCTCTTCTTCTGGGTTTTTGTTTCCCAGGTGCATTATTTTGCACTTCTTTGCATTGACTCTAAGCTGCCATACTTTTGACCATTCCTCCAGCCTTGCTAAGTCCCTTCTCATCCTTTTAACCCACCCTTGTGTATCAATCCTGTTGCAGATCATTGTGTCATCTGCAAAGAGGCATACATTTCCTTCCAGTCCCTCTTCAATGTCACTTATAATGACATTAAAGAAGACCAGTCCCAGTACTGAACCCTGCAGTACTCTGCTAGTAACCTCCATTTATTTGGAGTGGATTCAGTTTACTATTATCTTCTGTGTCCTGTTCTTCAGACAATTTTTTACTGAGACTACCACCCTGGGACCCACTCCCAGGCTTGCTAACTTGTTTATTAATCTTTTGTGTGGGACTGTGTCAAATGCTTTGTTAAAGTCTAGGTAGGCCATGTCCACAGCCCCTCCCTGGTCTACTACTTTGGTCACCCAGTCAAAGTAATCTATTAGATTCATCTGATGTGACCTTTGCCTGTGAATCCATGCTGCCTTGGGTCTTGTGCCCTGCAGGCCTCTAGGTACTCAATTATTCTTTCTTTCAGAAGTGATTCCATCATTTCCCTACTACTGAGGTCAAACTAACAGGTCTGTAGTTTCCTGCCTCTGCCTTGCTCCGCCTTTTGTGAAGGGGAATTACATCACATTTCATGCCCCACCCCTCAGCCCCCAGTAAAAAATTATAGAGAGGACTCTCATCCCCATCTGTTTAATATCGCCAGCTAAATCCTCAACTTAGGAAAACATGAAAGAACAGTATTTCATTTTTCCCCCAACTTGACATCTTGACATTTCCCAGTTATTTATTTATGTTGTTCATGGCAGCCCCTCTGAGATGCTTTATCTTATTTTTGATTGGGCCCTGAGTCCTCCTGATAACAGAGTTGTGAGGACTGAAGCAGGTAGAGGTTCACTGCCTTACTTAAGTTCCACAGTGAGTAAGTGGTTTGGTTGGAATCGGAGCATGTGCTCTCCTGTTCCACAGTGCAGAGCTCTAACCACTAGACCAAAACATTCTTCTTCATTTGAACACCCCCCCCTTCATAACAAAGAAAACAAGTGAAAAAAACATTGTATGTTGTTCTCTTTTGCCGTACCTATGAGGATTGACATAAGGCCCTGAACATGTACTCGCTGGTGACCAGAAGGGAAAGGGCGGTATGACAGAGACTTTCAAGTTCCTGAAATGAATAAACATGGCAGATTGTGAGGAAATATTCAGCAGGACTGGAGAATCAACAACATAAGGACATGAGCGGAAGTTGGGGGCAGATTCATGAAGAATTTGAAATAGTTTTACATTACAGAGAGAGTAGCTGAACTTCAGAACAACCTACCAGCAGCGGTGGTGGTGGGTACAAGAATTTTAATGGTTTCAAACACAGATAGGACTGAGTAAAATTCTTAATAGTTACACAGGGGAATTCAGTAGGGCAGGAAGCAAGGGGAGAAGGTTAGGGCAACAACCCCACAACTAAGCATTAGGTCCTGGGGTAGGATATGGTAAAACAGGGCAGACTGGATGGGCCAATAGTCTTTTTACCAAAATTTTCTCTGTTTCTATGTTTCTATATCTCTAGCAGCACAATTAGCTTTGTTTGTTATTATTTTCAAGGTAAACCAATGCAGTGCATTTCAAAGTTAGCCATGTGTTAGGAAGCTGGTTACTCTCTCAGAAGCAGGCAGCCATGCGGTATGTTGAAGCTTTAGCTTTCATTGTATTTTCTTTACAGCTCATTTGGATTATATGAACTCCTGTGGGCCTGCAGTAGCTCTGTTATGATTTCTTTCTCACCGATGGGCACTGTATTATCTGATTCATTGATCAGTGGCTTATCTTATGTCTTTTTTTTTATTGGCCTGATAAAAAATGCTGGAGAATTAAATAATACTGTACCTTAGGGGAGGATGAAAAATGTCTGTATTTAATATCCCAGGATAAGAGTATGTGTGCATGTGAGTGTGTGTGTGTGTGTGTTTGGGGGGCCCAAATGTTTGCAATGTCATAGTCATATGCCACTGATTCAGCTCCTGTTGTGCCTGTTGTGCCACTGATTTTGTTGTTGCTGTGGTGGCTGTTCTTCCTATTGTTCCCCTAAAGATGCTTTCCACTAGCCCTTAGTTATTTGATCTACTTGTTTACATACCGCACATTTATAGAAAACAGGCCAACTGAGGTGCAAAATCTTATACTGTCACTTGGTTCCAGCATTTATCTAATTTTTACTGTCAGTTGGACTGCCACAGGGAGATCGATCAAGAGATTTGCTTGCAGCCACACAGCTGTCAGATTTGAACTTGGGTTTTTCCAATCTGTTGTTTTGTGGTCTAACCCTGAAAAATATTGTCTGCATCTAATGCAATTAAGCCTGTCCAAGGGCTCTACGACATTTGCAAACAATAGAAGTGCAAATAAGTTGATGGGCCAGCTGAAATGTTCCATAGCATCATTAAAAAACATACAAACAAAATGGATGATGATGGTTAGCTACAGTATTTGGGCAGAAGATACTGAATATTATGAAATGGTTAAAGAAACTGGCAACCTGATTATATGAGACCTCCTTTCAACTGTCGTTCAACCACAGCATGCTATCACAGGAAATAAAAGACTTCTCTGCCAACAGGTTTTTCACTGACATGGAATTAATACACATCTGGACATTGTTTGCCTACAAAAGATATGCTTGATTTGGGTCCTTGTCTGTTTGTGTCACACCACTTACTTTTTACCAAGGTACTCCATCATTTTCTGATCCACTCGTGATCTGATATCACTTAAATAACCTCCCCCCAATGGTGCCAGCATTAATCCTGATTTTACCACTTATTTTAAACACTTGAAGGTATCCACTATGTCAGAATTACTACTCTCCATTTCTATTCCAATCCACAAATGTTTCTGTGATGCTCGCTTTGGCACTACTGTGATAAGAAAAATCTTGCTACAGACCAGAAATTCAAGCACTAGGGCTAGCATTACTACTGTCAGTAGCAGTTTCAATAACAACCAGCGATGGAGTCTTGACAATGAATGCAGCCTTAATGATTGCTGCTGACCATGGCTTCAGCCCACCTACTGCTAACATTAGTTCTGCCAACCATGAATTTAGTCTTTTCCATTGAGCCACTGGTGCTAATGCTGATGCTACTGCACTGACAGCAGCTTCCTTGACTCCCATTGACTGTGGTTTCAGTCTCACTAAGGCCAGCATCAATGCCAGTGATGCTACCAACCACAGCTTAAATGATTAGTGCAAGCCTTGGCTTCCTATAGTTAAGCATAATAAGACGACCATTCTTTACCAGCTTCAACCACAACAGTGCCACCAACTTACTGTATCATCATGTATTGTAAGTGTACTATGTAGTTCAAATATATACCCATACAATAAAAAAATGGAAAGACATTTTAAAAAAGTGATTTTTTTATGTATAAAAATATACCTTTCCATAAGAATAAAACTACAGTCTAAGGTGTAGTATATCAAGAGAGTTATTTATTATTTATTTAGTTTTTGTTGACCAGGTAAGTGCACTAGACCAATCCTGCCTATTTTCAGGCACGACCCGGGGGAGGGGGAAGCAGATGAATGCCAACTGACCTTGAACCAGATTAAGCTGTTTGTGGTATTTTGAATGAATGAGGGAAATTTGGCCAGGACACCGGGGAAATTCCCCTACTCTTTTCGATAAGTGTCATGGGATCTTTAACATCCACCTGAACTACCACAAATCCAGGCAGATGGGACCTCGGTTTTAACGTTTCATCTGAAAGACGGCACCTCAGAAGTGCAGCACCCCTCTCATACTGCACTACAGTGGCAGTACTGGGATATTAACCCAAATGCCAGATGTGGGAACTGAACCCACAGCCCTCTGATCTCCCGGCCCCAGAGGCTAGTGTGCTACCTACTGAGCCACTGACACTGCTGTTACAGTATAGTCTCTCTTCGGTGTCTATCATTGTGTATTATTGATTAAATTATTTAGTGTTTTGGTTGTGTTGACTCAGTTATGCATCCCAGTCCTTCAGAAAAGACTTCAAACTGATGTAAATACATTTTAAATGTTGGAATTATATAACATTATGTCTACTTAATGTTGCAATAATTATTGAAGTGTTATACTCCTCACAGTTCTAAGATGCAAGCTGCAGACTAGTGTGTGTGCGTGTGTGTGTGTGTGTGTGTGTGTGTGTGGTGTGTCGTGGCAGCTCTACACTTCAACCCAATAAGACACAGAAGAAATGCAGGCAATTGAAATGTTGATGGCAGTGCTTGGGCAGCAGTTCATAGGACTCTAGGGATCCAGAAAGAATTTCAGTGAGATACTGATCAGGCCATCTCACGCTGACATGTGGCGCTTTCGAGTCTGATGGACATGGACAGCCATCCCTTGACACCCTCCCAGTAATAATCGTGGACCCAATTCTTCAGGCTCTTTAAATGCTGGAGAAATGTACCTATTATACGAATGATTAGTTGCCTCCCCATGGTATTTCTTTTCACACCCTCAATTTTTTTTTTACTTTAGCCGCTTGCTGCACATTCTCTGAATTTCATTTTCCTGTCCCTGCCAAATCTATCCTACTAAAGTCATACATATATACAAATAGTGAAGGAACTTAGGGAGCAGTTAAGCAATACTAACCATCCACAAAAATAGAAGAGACTTTCAGCAGCCTGACTCTTACTAAAATAAACTGGAAAAAGATGTTTAGTGTTAGATGGCATATGTAGTCATGCTTCCCCCATCCAACTTTTTTTTTTCAGCATCTACATCACACCAGCTCTGAATAGACTGGATGCATCGCAGAACAAAGCCTTTGTGCATAAGGCAGCCTTTTGTTTGGTCTCATTCATACACAAATCACTGCAACATAATTCCACTTTGAATAGGGGCAAACACATTCAAGCAGTTAAACGCCTGACAGTCAGACAGAGATACTGTGGTAACCTGCCTGAAACTGGCAAAGCATTTAACTATGAGTGAGTGAGTGTGTGTGTGTGTGTATGTGTAGGTGGGTGGAAACTGCAAAATGGATAACCTCATACCCAGGAAGGAAGTAGAGCATTTTAAAATTCCCAGTGAGAGTCAGCACTTTTGATCTTTCTGTAGTGTATAATAGAAGTCATACTGAGACAAGGAGCATGGGGACCCATTATTATATAATTCATCGGCACTTTCACTACCTGAGGGAGGGAGTGCAGACATTAAAACACAAGTACCAAAGGTACCCTTAACCTTTAGGCTTTGTGAAGGCTAGATAAGTGATTTAAAATTGAACTACATTATCAGAGGCATTCCCCTCCTCCATGTTTGGGTAATACTGAAGAATGCCATTTCGTCTAAAGTGGCAGGTGTTCAGACTTGCTAGCACACAGCCACATGAAAGCTTATGTAACTTTTGACTGGTGACTCATTGTTTAAGGTAAATTATGTGATATCAGAAAATGGCAAATCTGGGAGTAAATCAGAAAGAGTCCTCCACAGTGCAGACATTTGCAAGGTAATCCAAATCCTATCAAATTTGCCAACTCTGCTTTCAATTCCCTCTGTCATGTAGTTGGAAAGCAGACTGTTCTACTGGTCAGTGTTGCAACTTAGGGTGTTGAAATTAATGAAGGTAGTGTGGTCTGGTGGTTAGAGATCAATGAACTATGAAATAGGTGAAAGTAGAATTAAAATCCTCCACAGTCATTGATCCCCTGTGAGTCTTCCAATAGGTTTATAACCTCCATCTACCTCAATGATCTGAGCTGACAAATTGGACAGAAACAGGACCAAGTTGTAAATAAGATACCAAATCATAGTTGGGCTGTCCAAGGTCAATAACCTGCAAATGAACAAGCTATGTGATGCCCAAGTATGATACGTGATTAACTGATGTATTTGCTCGGAAATACCCCACGTCTACAAATGGAAACCATTGAGTGTAATTACAGTAGAGTTACAAACCAGGCTACTGTATCTGCGTTTGAAATACTGTTTCACTTTATGACAATGTGAGACTGGCTAAATCATGTAACCTCTGTGTACTCCAGTCTTGGCAATAAAATCAGGTGGAAGCTAGAAGACACCATTGTAAATAAAGAAACTCAGGCAATTGGGTAATGGTAGTAGACTCACAGGTGAAGTTAGATGCGGGTAGGTGGGTTAGGAAAGGGAAAATAAGACACCTTATCTAAGGTAAAATAAATAATTTTCAGGCAAATGAAAGAGACAGGTAAGAATACAACTGGAGTAGAATGGAAGTTGTAGGGTTCAGAGAAGTTTAAATGGACTAAACGTAAAGGAAGAAAAGATGTAGTGCCATGGGAATGGAGCACAGTCTTTCGGTGTATATTCTAGAGACTGAGGAGCTGCCCATTTGTAGTCACCTCTTTGGGTTGAGGGGAGAGATTGATGTTCTCTGGGCTGAACTGGCAAGGCTGCATAGGACCTTTTGCCCCACCCTGTGGTCACCAATAATGCCACCACTTCCCCAGAGAATGCCTAGGCAAAGCGGCTGGTCCTTGGTAGGCAACTGGAGGGTAGGGGTAGTGGGAAGGGTATATGCTCCTTAGCTTGAAATAATGCAGAATTCCCTCTCCATACTGGCAAGATGGAACAGTCGAAATGAGGCAACTGTGGCAAAGGGAAGGGATGAAGAGGGGTGCTATTCCTAGACTGTAGGCCCAAATGAGGCTGGAAGAGGCCACCAGCCAAGGAGGAAGCAACTGCTGGTGAGGGACTCTATTGTTAGGGTAATAGACATGGGAGCAGGGGAAGTGAGAGAAATGGATGTGAAGGTTCTGAGAGGTGATTTGGTTTAGAAGGCTGGAGAGTGAATGTAGAAGATTGCTAGGGCTGCAGGAGATGGGAGGGAGCTTGACATCATTTTGTCTACTTGGGACAAATGACCTTGCAAGGGACAGGGTTGGGATAGGGCAGGGTATATATCAGAGAGCTGTGAAGGGGCCTTAAGCAGGAGGCATGCACTTTGGTTTTTGCCATTGTGTTACCGATGTTCAGCCAGAGAGATGACAGGACACTCCATACCAGGGCATTTAACAATTGTTTGAAGATGCATGGAGGAGGATTGGCTACATTAGGGGATGGGGGCAACCTGGAAGATATGGGCCTCTATAGTGGAGATGGCCTGCATTCTTCCAAGAGGAGGACCACAGTCTTTAGTGAAGGGCTTAAATGTTACTTCGATGAGCATTTAAACTAGTCAGGGGAAGGTGTTGCCTAACAAAGGAAGGTAACAATTGCTCTCCACAGATGATGGAGGAGCAGGGATGGAGGGCCTGAAGAGAGTAATTTCCCCTAGGGCAGAGGTGCAACAAAACAGAGGAGGGGACAAGGCAGAGGACAAGGGGGGTATAATTAGTAAAGCAAGAATAAAGGAGTAAATGTGACAGAGAATGGAAAAGGAAAAAAGGAAGGAGGTAGGTCAGGGGCAGCACTACACAAGCAGGAGGGGAAATCAGGGAAGCAGGCAGGGAAGGAGTAAGGTATGTGGAGCCATGTATGTATATGCAAGGAGTCTGGAAAATTCTAGATCTGGAAGCTATCATGGCAGAAGATAGTCTGGACTTGTTGGCCATAATGATGTTGTGCTGCACTGACAGCCATGACTGAGACATAGCTATATGAGGCTACTCTCTGTTCAGGAGAGACATGTTAGGGAGAAGGGAAGGAGGGGTGCTTGTCCGTACCTGTGCCCCCTGGGCATGCTGGTGTAGGAGCTATGGAGCAGAGGACATCATTAAGCAAACAATCAGATGCCCATCCTGGTGCTGTACAGGATCCTGTGCTCTACACAGAGCATGGGATTGTGGGATACCATGGGTCCCTAAATCAAAAACATTGGCTGAGTGCCCAAATGGCTTCCCCCAGCCCTCTCTTTCTGACCAGAGGCCTGGAGTAGCATGGCAGGAACTGATTACATCCCACTGTGACTGGCAGGTGTACAATGTGGGAGGCACACAACAGATATGGCATCCTGCACCCTCTTGCCTGGCACTCCGCACCTTTGTTCTGAGTGCAGACATACCCCTTGACACTCTTCAAGGACTGTGCACATGTGGAGCTGCATGCACTGCTGGGGATCAATTGTGGATGGATTCACATGCCCCTTCCATGTATGCCACCAGGGATCCATTGGACCACTGATGCATGGCTCAGCAATGTAGGCTTGACTATATGTCATGGATCAGTGACATGTAGGCATAACACCCCTTAGTGCATAGGGGCCATTGTGCCTAATTACTTCACCTCATTTTTGGGGATCTTTCTTAATGTTGCAAGCATTGTAACATGCTAAAATCATAATACAATCCCCTGCTGCACCTTTGAAATTCTATCCCATATCTTCTTATGAAGTTTTCAAGTAAGTATCAATCCACGACAGAGAAGGGCTCTACTAGGGAATTAATGTATGGTTAGGGAGGTTGGGGCGCGAGGCCATAGGCTGAGTGCCTCCAACCACCAACCAGGCATTAATTCCCTAGAAGAGTCCAACGTTGGAGTGGATTAATGCACTTGTAACATGGCAAGTGCAGGGAAAGCAGTTTTTTGATTTAAATAGGTTTGGTACACATATGAAGAAAAATGGATAATATTAGGTAACACAGCATTCTATGATGTTGACTTGCATGTAGAACTGTGCTCATGCACATTCAGTAATCTCTACTCATTTACATTTTGACTGTCTTTTCCAGTATGACCATACTTTGCACTTAGTGGTGTTCCCTTTTGTTACACATCGAAGAGATCATGTTACAAAATATATCTGTTTGAACAAAGTTAATGCGTTTGGTTTTTCTTACCCATTCACTACTGCATGTAGGGTAAAGTACAAAGATTTGCATATTTCTCTAAGGTGATATATACAAATCTTAATACTTTACCCACAATACAGTGCTGATTTGGGAAACAAAAATGAACATGAGGACTTAACACATAACTTTGTAATCAGTGAATTATATTTATGTGTGTTGATTCTCATTGCTGCAAGCTGATCTCTTTCGTTTCTAGCTGACTGCCAACGTACCATCTGGTTCTACGCCTCTGTTCCTTCAGTACTGGGGTCTGTGTCATGGTGTGATTAACTGGGTTGTTCTTGTCCACAGCTCTGCAGGATGGGTCAGTACCACTGCATTTTCTTTAAGTGAATGCTGCTCTGTAACAGTGCAGGGTTCCATGGGGTGGGTGGGTTGTAAGGAACATGCAACAAACACCGCACTCCACTTTCTATGTAGAGATAGCGGATGAGGGTTTTCTGTGTCTGACAATAGTGCCACCTGTAGGGAAGAATCGACATACAAGTAAAAAATGAAGAATTACATGTCGGACACGGAGTTACTTAATGTGTCTCTCTGTTTTGTAAGTAAGCATGCTCCCGATGACAAGCGGGCATTAACAGGGAATTAATGCTTGCTTTATTTTGTGTCACGGGTTGCATTTAGACCTATCTGATTCCTGCATTCCACTATACCATTACTTGCCATGTTACAACAGCAGTTTGACTTCTTAGCAGGTTTTGCAGAGAAATAAAACATCATCAAAATCATATTCATTTCTGCTGCCTGCCATTGGAAACTGTCTCAGACAGAAGCATTAATCAATTTAAATAATATCCAGCTGAATCTGTACTATTTAATTCACTCAAGAAGCAAAGCAAAGGCTAGATATCGCCAAAAATTCCCAGCAGTACTTGTCTACCATGTATTCGCTCCAGAGTGTTTTTCAGAGATAACAGTGCTATACAGTTCTCTATTGGCTTAATGCCACCATGTTTTTGATTGTAGTCACTTGGCTCATAGCTAACCCTCATTGCTTCACTCTTCACCTGACCATTCAAGGCCTATCATACAATCAGCAGTGCCAGGCAGTACAAGAAACAGACACCATCTTTCATCTCATGCACAGGGTCACTTTAAAGCAGCTATGCAGTTTAGCCCAGGAAAACAAAATCTATCTGTCCTTTTCTTGCCATGCTTTTTTAGATACCTTCCAGTCTTGTTTATGATAGATATATGACTTGCAGGGCCACCAGAATTTAAATATCTTTAAATGTTTGACATGAATTGTTTTCTTAAGTACACAGATAGGTTCAGGACCAGCATGTAGTGCTCCCCCTTAGATTTGTGGATGGAGGATCGACCATTCAGCACAACACCCACCCCATGTATGGGGCAAGAGAGAGAATTGACCATAATGGATGTTGCATTTTGTGACTTGTCTGTATAAGTACTGTCATGAATTATTTATTCTCATTGTGATACTGTATGGTATTGTTAAATTTGCTTATGGGAGGGCTAAAGCCTGAGGTTCAATGTAGGGGAATAGCTCCTCCCACATCCCCCTTAAAGGCCAGCCTCCTAGAGCAGTCCCCTGCTTAATGTGTTGTGAAACACCCACTATCCACCCCTGCCTCATGCTTCTCCGGCACTCTGTTCACCATTGGTACTGGGCTTTCTATTCCCTACTCATTACCTGGTTTCCCTACCAATGGTAGGAACAGAGTAAAGCCAAAAGTAAACTACTTTACACAAGCACTACTGACTTCATACGCTATTCATCAAAACATTGAACTGCTGTTGAAATGCTTACACTGATGTTAGTTGTGAATTGATTGCTCTTGTTTGTTGTTAAAGTTAAAAATTTCAATAAAAAGTTTAATGTCAAAAAACTCTTGCCTATATAGCCTGTCAACAAACTAACTTGTGGGCTGTGTTCATGCAAGCAATAATGCACGGCAGGGTGGGCATGTGTTGTAGGCTTTATGCATGTCTAGTGTGGTGTGACACAAGACACAGCTGAGGGCTGTAAGTCACAAGAGAAGTGGCTTAATCCCACAACACACACTCTAGTGATGAGAGTGACACATTTAAAATGTATGGCAAGAAACAAAATACCCCCCCCACACACACACAAATCTGATGAAAACTTCATGTATGTGCCATGTGAATAGGTCAGCTGGGACTTCAGCCATGTGTTTGTTTTGAGATTTTCTCATGGGTAAAGTCCCAGATTAACCAATCAGATGGCAGGGTTTTTCCATTTCCATTTTAGAATGTAACACAGAAAGAACTAAAGCTGTTTGGGTAAGTCACAGTGTCTATCAGATAACGACCATTTGTAGTGAATAATGACTTGTATTGTCTAAGTGATCTTCTGGTATGGATTAGTAAAGTACATTGTTTATTATTCAGACTATCCAGCTGGATATGGATACTAGAGCTATTCACAGACAGTAATCATGAGCAGAAAATGCACTATCCAAACATCACTGGAAAGAATCTCAGATGGTACCAGAACCCTAGCCCCTGAATCCTAAGAGGAGCAGCTTACACGGAGAAATCCTCACTTACCCAATAGAACTATGCTGAAAATATCACCATAGCTGCCTCCCTGATAATCAGGAGATTATTCTCAGAATGATCCTCCTGATGTTTGACTACAGGGATATAGTTTACAGCACTGACACCATGTACATTCTTGTCTGACTGGAGTTGTGTTTCATTTCCTTCTGCCATTTTACACTTACTGTATATCCCTCCACCCCAGCTCTACTTGGTCTCTGCCTTCCTTCTTATGGAGATATAGTAGCTATGGATCAACATCTTCTATAAAAGTTCATACATGTTACACATGCACATCAGGTAGGGCACTCATGTAATGGTTAAATGGCAGGCAGATTTCCTCATTATATTTCCTAAAGCCATCAATGCAATCCGAAGTTCTGCAGCTGTACAGATGACACATACATTCATAATGAGATCGCCATGCTGACCTGCCACTCACCTGATGTATGGGACCACACCCTTATTGTTTCAACATCATTCTGATGTCTTCATGCCATTTAACCATTATGAGATTGCCCTACCGGATGTTACATGTGCTTTGGATCAGTGAGCGGGTGTGCTGACCGAACAATGAAACTTTTTCAGAGAAATCCCCCACAGCGATAATTTTGACAGGTTTCTAAATTGTTGCTGTGTGGGACACACGAGGACAAAATTTCACCCTTTCACCGTATGTCACCCCAAATCAGTCCTGACTCGGAGTTGATAATCTAAAGAAAGGGGTTCAAGTGGTGCAGCCCCAAGAGAAAATGTTGGACAGGCAACATTTTGACATTGGGGGTCTCGCTATGCTGAACTTCGACAATGATATTGTCGATTTGGCATATGTAAACCCAGTGAGTGGTATGCCTTGTATTCCAGTACACTAATGAAAGTTTTTAAAGATTTAGCTTGATAAACTGAACCATTTACAGAGCTTTTGTTTGAACTTTTATAGAAGGTGATGACCCACTTCTGCTACCTAAAGGTAGTGGTTTGTTTCTGCTATCTAAATTGACTCCCCTGGTAAAGTGCTCTTCGAGACTTGCTGAACCCCTATTTTTCTGTTTTTGTACAGTAGATGTCTCTGCCAATCTGCCTGCTTGTCTTTATGTTCTGTTTCTCCCTCCTCTCCTTCTCCCTCTGCTTCCTTCTGTCTCCTTCACTTACTCAACAATACTACTCCTCAGGATTTCCAACTGTTACTTCTTCCTTATCTCATTCTTCACATTCTTTTCTGGTCAAGACTCATTTTCCTCCATGCTTCAGTTTCTTTGCTTACTGAACAATGTTTTTCAGTTCATTTGCCATCTTGGTATCTTGCTTTACACTGTTGCCGTGTCCAATATTGTGCAACTATTGTTATTTTTACCATTAATGCAGATTACAGAATGGCGTCACATTGCTAATTATTTGCACTACCTTACCTAGAGTGAAACCTTGCCTGTTTGCCCTACTGTACAGGTGTATCACATCCTTATAGCCACATTCTGCCTCATAGTTCCTGTTCGTACATGTAGATTTACATTTTATTAGCTGCTTCCTTCATGTTCACCATTGTTTAACAGCATATTTTTGTACTTCATGTGCTCCACTTCCACTAGGTTATATCAGGAATGAGTTGTGGATTATTGGCATTTTGAATTCACACCTGCCTGGTAATCCCTAGCTGTACATTATTTATTTATTTATAGTTAACAGAAACATAGAATTTGTCAGCAGATAAGGACTGCCTGGCCTACATAGTCTGCCCATTTCCCTACCTACTGTATAAACTCCAGATCCTATTGATCTGCAACCTACCTCCTCCTTCCTACCTCTAGTGTTGCCTTCTGCCTGTCCTATGCAGCCTTGAATTTGCCAATCATTTATGCCCTCACAACCTCCTCTGGGAGGCTGTTCTATGCATCCACCAGCCTTTCTGTGAAAAAAAAAATCCTTACATTGCCTCTGAGTCTCCCCCCACCTCATATTGTGACCCCTTGTTCATGCCCATCTCCTTTTCTGAAAAATACTACCCCTTTGAGGTACTTTAATGTCTCTAACATATCTCCCCTATCCCTCCTGTCCTCCAGAGTGTACATATTGAGTCCTCTCAATCTTGCTTAGTATAGTTTCTGTTGTAGCCCCTGCACCACTTTTGCTGCCCTTCTTTGGGCTGCCTCCATCCTGTCAAAGTCCTTTCAGACATGAGGTCTCCAGAACTGCACACAGTACTCTAGATGAGGCCTCACCAACTGCCTGTACAGCAGCATCACCACCTCCTGTTTTCTACTGGTGATACCTCTACCTATGCACCCCAACATTCCACTGGTTTTCCTCACTACCTTCTCACATTGTTTGGCTACTTTCAGATCATCTGTTATGACTACCCCAGGTCCCTTTCCATCTTAATTGTTGTTAGTACCTCCCCCCATTGTGTATTCCTCCCCTGGCTTTTTGCTGCCCAAGTGAATCATTTTGCAGTTCTTGTCACTGAATCCGAGCTGCCACACTCTTGACAAATCCTTCAGCTTGCCTAAGTCTCTCCTCATTTCCCCCTCGGAGTGTCAACCCTATTGCAGATCTTGTTGTCATCTGCAAATAGGCATACCTTTCCTTCAAGTTCCTCCACGATGTCACTGGCCCTAGCACTGAACTCTGTGGCACACCGCTGGTCACCCCCTTTTAGATTGAACTCTGTTTACCACCACCCTCTGTGTACTATTGCTATGCCAATTACTGACCAGTTTACCACGTTCTGACCCACTCCCAGATTGTACAACTTGTCAACCAATCTCTTATGTGGGACTGTGTCAAATGCCTTGCTAAAATCAAGGTAGGCCATGTCCACAGCCTCTCCCTTATCTACTACCCTGGCCACCCAGTCAAAGAAATCAATCAGATTCATTTGACAGGACCTTCCTGTTGTAAATCCATTTTGCTTTGGGTCTTGTGCCCCACTGGCTTCTAGATATTCTACAATCCTTTCCTTGACAGTGATTTCATTATCTTGCCAACCACCGAGGTCAAACAGACTGGTCTATTGTTTCCCACTTCTACCTTGCTCCCACTTTTGTGAAGGGGTATCACGTTCACCCTCCTCCAGTCCTCTGGTACTACTCCCTCCTCCAATGATTTGTTGACTAGGGCTGTCAGTGGTGTCAGTAGCACCTCTCTGAGTTCTTTTAGAATTCTGGTATCTATCCCAACCCACCCCATTGCCTTGTCCACCTTCAGTTTCAAGAGTTCCTTTAGTACCCTCTCTTCAGTGAATGGACTGGTGTCCACCCCTCTTCCCTGTGTGTGTCTACTGGCTAATTTTGGTTCCTCCCCTTCCCTTCTTTTGTGGATACTGAGAAAATTTATTCATTCAGTATCTCTGTCTTTTCCAGGTCCCCCTCTGCCCACCACCCTCTTCCTTTGCTTAACCTTACTATCCCTCCCTTGGCCTTTCTTCTTTCTCTGATGTACCTGAAAAAGGTTTTTTCCACCTCCTTCACTGTCTGGGCTATCTTTACCCCTGTTTGTGCCTTTGCACTTCTGACTGCTTTACTTGTTTGATTCATGTGTATCATTTACTTGCATATTTTATTTTACTCCTTACACTTCCCTTTGCCCAGGACACACTTGAAAATTAGTTTTGTCTTGATGTCCCTTCCTTCAAAAAAAACACAAAAATACTATCAATAGATAAATAAACAAATAAAAGTCAGATTGTTTTTTGTACTACAGCTTTGCACCATTATGCAGCTTGTAGTACATGGCTACTTTTGGACTACACAACACCCAACCTTGTTTACCATTCTCTGTGTTGTGTAAGACCCATGTCCATTAACTGACTTACATATTTCAAGTAATGTCCACATTAGGGCAAATCTTCTCAGGTGTTACAGTAGCTATTTCATTGCAACAGACACTTTAGAAATGCCATGGTGTCATTAGGAGAAAGGCGGATAAAAAAAAACAACAGAATAATGTATTGCACAATATGGGAAGTACTTAGGAAAGCAAATTTAACAGATACACTAGTACAATACTCATTAATTTCAGCTGGTGACTGGCTTTGTTTTAAAACGATATTAAATAGCATTGCTGTTCTCCCTCTCTAAACTAGTCATGACAGCAAAAAAGGTAATGAGTTGCCTGATAGGGCATAAGTGCTTTGAAAATGTGCACAGAACACTACACACATCACCCTAATGTAAAGCATCTCATGGATAATATATGCAAATTATCATGAAGGAGGTCAAGATGGCTAGGCTGTTAGTCAAGATGCCTAGGCTGTTAGCCTAATGGGTGTTTTTCACTTGTCTGAAAGACATTTCTACATGCCTCAAGCAATCTATAATAATAGAAAGAAAAGCAACAAGGCCATTGAAAGCCTAGAAAAGTTCTTTGTTAGTTAAAATAGGGTATGGACCAGCAACACTGTATCAATCGTGACTCCATTCTGCTTTGAAAAGTTCTTTTCAGTTACATATATCCTTAAGGAAAATTAGGAGGTTGAACAGGAGAGAAAAAAAACATGCAACCTCCCTTTCAAGTCCCTCCTGCCATCTTGTAGGAAACCTTACTATACAAACATACGAAGAAGTCAGCAGAAGAAGGTCATTTGGTCTTTATAGTCTGCTCATATTGCAGAGTCTACAGCTTCAGCTACTGTCTCTGCCCCCCCCACTCTTCCCATCCTTCCTACCCATGATCCTTACCTTCCCCTATGCCTATCCCAGCCTATCTTCAATGAGACCACCTCTTCTGGCAGCACATTCCAACTGTCCACTACCCTCTCTGTGAAGGACTGCTTCTTGACCTCCCTCCTAAACCTTCTCTCCCCCTCCAGCTTAAAACTGTGCTTCGTTATGTTATGGTTCCCACTCAGCTTAATGAAACCCTCCTTATCCACCTTATTTATCCCTTTCAAGTACTTGAAGGCCCCAATCATGTCCCTTTTCTCTCTCTCCTTTCCTCCAGGGAGTACATGTTCATTCAGTGCTCTCAACCTCTCCTGATATGCCTTACCCTACTGACACACTATCATCTTTGTAGCCCTCCTCTGGACCTTCTCCAGCAGGTTAATGTCCTTTTTGAGGTGTGGGCACTAGTACTGCTCTCCATACTTTACGTGTGGCTTCATCAGTTACCTGTACAAGGTGCCACGGTATGGCAATGGACACTACTCTGCTTTGCAGCTCCCTTCCTTCAGCAGCTACCTATCCCTACCACCATGGGCTGCTCCTCCCCTTCCCTGCTCTCTCTTAAACTTGCATGGAAATGGCTAAGAATGGCAGCCAGATACTTCCTCTGCCTTCTTCTCCTCCTCTCAGTAGATGTCCACCCCAACCCAGGACCAGCTCAATCTCTGACCCCAAGGCTGCTGCCCCTGGGGATCTTATAGAAGCTTCACTCAATATATGTAGCCTTTCATCAAATTTGACTCTTTCCAGGGCTAGGTTACCGAGAATTACCCTGATATTATCTCGGTATTAGAAACCTGGCTCAACGACAGTACCCCAGACTCTGCAGTCTCACTTCTCGGATTTACACTATACTGCGCCAACAGAACCTCTAAAAGAGGTGATGAATATATGCTATATGTCCAGGACTCACTACAATTTCTCACCCCCTAACCCTCAAACATGGTGCCCAGGTCCTCACTTTGAAAATCACCCTTGCACCTAACAGAGCCCCTGTGTTCCTTTCTTCTGTATGCATTCCTCCACTACATCAGAAGAGTGACTTCCACTCTGTCCTCGCCCACCTCCAGACACTCCCTGACAAGGCAGAAATTATTGCCCTAGGGGATTTTAATATAAATTGGTTAGCTGTCACATCTGCATCTCTGAGGGATGCAGCAGCCTTGCAAAACCTATTCCAACTAGTGACCACTGCCACTAGACTCAACCTGAGGACTGGCTCTGCCACCCTGCTTGATCTGGTGCTAACCAATGCACCCCACAAAGCAACCCAGATCTGGGTAGTACCCAATGCCCTGAGTGATCACTCCCTGGTGCTTTGTCACTGGTTGTAAATTGCTAAAAAGCCCACTACCAAAACAATCCTCCAATGCCGCCTCAAACCAGGCAAACTCCGGTCCCTTAAATAACGTCTCGCAACTAGTGACTGATCCCCCATCACAACCACTGGGGACTTTGACTCTGCCCTTGAGCACTTCATCGCCACCTTCAGCTCTGCCTGTGACCAATACATGCCCCTAAGCAAACAGGTCATCAAAGGGGTAGATACGCCATGGATGTCACAAGCCCTATTAAACCAAATGCGATATCATGACAACCTGTGGCACATTGCCGTTGAAACTGGGAATCCCACTGATAGGCAGCACTACAAAGAGGTGTGAAATATATGCACTTGGAATATTCGCAGGACCAAAGCAGAATTCTACTGAGTTTCCCTCACTGTCTCATGGGGCTCGGGGTGCAAGTTCTGGGACTCCCTCACAGAGATCAGTGGAAAAGCTTCCATTGCACCCCCATCCCAACTCTGGGCCAATGGTTCTATCACCACAGACCCTGCCCTGGATGCAAACACATTTAATGCCTCCTTCTCCAACCTTAGTAGTGTCCTCCCACCAATTTCTTCTCCACCACCCCCCAGCTCCCTCTGTCTGCCCCTCCGCCACAATGTTCCACTTTAAAATGGTCTCACAGTGTGAAACTGCCCCCCCTTCTTCTCAAGACCCTTAGCAAATCATGTTTTAGTAGTGATACACTTGATCTCAAGCTGCTTAGGCTCACCTTTAATGAAGTTCTTCTCCCACTCACCATGCTCTGTAGTTGCTCACTCTCACTGGGCCAATTTCCCTGTAAATGGAAATCTGCTGTCATCACACCCATCCTTAAGAGTGGAGACTGCACCCAGACTGGGAACTACCGTCCCATCTCAATCTTGCCCCCCCTTTCCAAAGCCCTGGAGAAAATTGTAGACACCCAGCTTACAAACTACTTATCCAAATATAGCCTCCTGTGTCCCAAGCAGCATGGCTTCCACCACAACCACAGTACTACCACGGTCCTCCTGGAGTTCACTAACGCCCTCCACACATCTCTTGACTCAGGCCACATTGCTGACGCCATTTTTATGGACCTCTCCAAGGCATTTGATATGGTGCACCACACACTTCTTCTGGACTCCCTCACACAAATAGGCCTGTTTTCTGAGACCACTGGCTGATTTGCCAGCTATCTGTCCGAGAGAACCCAGACAGTCAGACTTGCCCAAACACAGTCTTCTCTGTTACAAGTCAACCCGGGAGTCTCACAAGGCTGCATTCTGGGACCTCTACTATTCTTCCTGTTCCTCAACTCCCTGCCCAAGGATTGTTTGGGGAAACTACTCCTGCACACGGATGATGCCGCCCTCAATAGCTCCCACACTGATCCCACCACTCTGCGAAATACCCTCCAAAAATCATTCTCAGAAGCTGAATCCTGGTTCATTTGGCATAGGCTAGTCCTTAACTATAAAAAAAAAACAAAATCTATGGTGTTTGCCCATGCCCAAAACAAGTACTATGGGCTACCCCTGCTCATCCTGAACTCACAAAACATCCCCCTTGAGCAGGTCACTTTATTCAAATACCTGGGTATCACCCTTGATTCAGGGCTCACCTACCATGATCACATCCAAAAACTGTGCACCACTGTCAATGTGTGCATTGGTCTGCTTCAGTGGTACACGCACTGCCTCCCCCCTGAAGCTCTACACCTAGCTGTATCGACTTCAATACTCTCTCTCACAGATTATGGTATCATAATCTATGGAGCGGCTGATAACACACACCTCAACAAAATTAGGATGTCCCTTAATAAGGTATGTAGGATAGCCACTGGCTGTGACAGGTTCACACATACCTGCACCCTTTACTCCTCCACCAACTGGCTAAACTTCAATGGGAGGCTCAGATATCTGCCTCTTCACTAAAAAAATAACTGCAGGTCCACTCCCTCCTGCTCTCACCCCCCTACTCCAAGCACCCTTGTCCACCCACCACTCTCGACAAACTGCAACAACCCACTTCTGGGTACACCACTGCAAGACCTCCTTTTGTCAAAGAACATTTAGGTACCTGGCCTCTGGCTGGCTTAACTCCCTCCTCACAGAACCTAAACTTGGCCAGTTGACCTAATCTCTCAAGGATCAGTCTGTGACTACCTTTGATTTTCAAGCCCTCCTGTCTGCCACCTGACTATGGACCTATCTGGTCCTGCCACCTCAGAGTTTGCTTATACCTGACAATGGACTCCCCCAGTCCAGCCCAAACTTGCAAATAACCACCAGGGCATGGCAGTGCCACCATCCTGTAGTATATGTACTCTGTTTACCGTTATCATCACTACTCTGTTCCTATTCTTGCAACTCTCTGTACCATTGTATCAATAGCTGCAATGTTCTGTTACCTGTAACCATGTGTGATACTGTACTAGATGTACTACATGATCCTTTGTTATTTCTGTGTCACACTGTTTCCATTGTATTTGATGAACTGTTTCCATTGTATTTGATGACTCTGTATTCAATTGACATGGAACCTTTGTAAAGGAGTCTTTGACTCAAAGGTATGTTTTCTGATATTCATCAATAAATAAATAAATAAATATAACCTCCTCTCTCCTACTACTGATCCCCCTAGTTGTGAATCCCAGCATATTGACCATGGGGTAGTGAAGGAGAGAATAACAAATATAGGACTGTCAGATCAGTCTGACATTTTCCATGAAACTCCAGGGAAATTGCTGTTGTTTTCTTGTAGATTGCATTATGGAAGCTCAATTGCTCTGTTTTCCTCTGTATCTAATACAGTCTATGAGGACAATTGTCCTGGAGTTTGCACTTATTGTCCTGTGAAATACATGAATCCCTACAGGTCTGGGAGTCCTGCTATGGGTGGCCTAGCAGATCAGGCCTGGGGTGATGCGAAGCATGGTAAGGTGCAGAAAAGTACCTCAAAGAAGAAAGGAGCAGAAAATAGATGGTAAAATAGTAAAATGAAGACATTGCCTTTGTTGCATAACTGCTCTGGACTGAGGTTTCTTTTCGTTTTTTTTTTTGAGCTCACATTCAATAAACAGTGGTTTGCTGTTTTCTTTCCCTGTTATTCTTAGTATGAACTGACTATTTTGGATAAAATACAGGAAGAAACTCTATGTTCATGATCATACAAATTCTGTTTATTGGTTACAAAGATCTACGTTTGGGCCATAAGGATTGGAACTAGCTTCTCATATTGTATATCATGAGATGCACAAGAAAGAAGAAACACTGAGTATTATTCATTTGGTTTTTACAGTTTACTGACCTGGAATAGCCCTGCTGAGATGTAGCATATCATTTCAATGGGGTTCTGCTTCAGTCCACTTTTACAGCCGGTAGGGACTTAAGCATTGGGAGGACAAATGACTGATGCCCAGGGAGGTCAAGGGACTTGTTCGGTGTCAGAAAGTGAGCCAGCTGCTGTGGTTTTGATACCAACATTTGCCTTCCTATTTCACAGTTCGGTGTTATAACCACTAGAAATACAGCATCACACATACCCCAATAAAGCAAAGCACTTTGGGAAGTAAATGCAAATCACCTTGAAAGAAAATATACTGACTCTATAACCACTAGACCACACTGCCTTCCACAATGTCATCAAGCTGAAGTTTGAGACAGAGTTATGTGAAGGTCCACCATAAATTGCTGCCAAGTTTGGCATCAAGCCAATGCCAATCAACAGCATTAACCTTTTCTTGCAAACAGAATATTTTTGAAGCAACAGCATTTGAACTTAGAAAGAGTATTTATTTATTTATTTTATTTTATTTATTTAGTTTTTGTTAACCGGGTAAGTGCACTAGCCAGCAAGTGACTGTTTTCAGGCACGACCCGGGAGGTAAAATTACAGAACATAACGATACAGTAAGGATAACGAAATACATGATGCACAGAAATACAGGAAGATACATTGGCAGGATACAATGCATGACAAAGGAAAATACAAGGCAAAATACATTTCAAGGACATTTTCCATTGGTAGCCTACATAAAGTGCATTGAAGGACCTAGGAAAGGGAGAGGATAGGGTGTAGGGTAAGCCAGAAACAAGATGGAAAATGACAAAAGGGGGAAGGTGAGGAGGTGAGGAAAGGATAGAGGGGCAAGGGGCCAAAACGGGAGGGGGGCTAAAGAAATGGCTAAATATAAGGACAGAGGCAGTGGCAGGAATAGGAGGTAGGAGGGAGTAGAGGAGGGATGGCCGGAGAGAGGGAGAGGGAGTGAGGTTAAAAGAAAGCCGGCCAAATCGGCAGCAGTACAAGGTTCCAACCTGCGGCCTGGTCGGTGGAGCGAAAGGCGGCAAGCGGAGAAAGGGTGACAGGGGTTACGGCAAAAGTCAACAGCAGCAAGGTAGCAGAATGCGGCTGTGCTGGTGGAACCGACAGACGGCAGGGCAAGGGTGATGATGCGGTAAGAGGAGAGAGAAGCGAAAGAGTTACGGCAGTAGCGGGAAAAGGTAACAACGCCAAGCCGAGCCAGTGGAACCGAGAGATGGCAGGGCAGGGAAGAAGAGGTCGGTGGTAGGAGGGTAAGTTTACGGCAAGTGGGTAATAGGGAACAATGCTCAGCTGGGAGGGTGGGACGGTGAGCGGGCAGGGGTGACTCAGGAGGAGGTAAGGCGAGGCAAGCAAGCAGAGAAAGGAAGGGAGGCAGAGGGAGGGGGAAAGGAGTGCAGGAGATGTGGTCGGGGAAAGAGAGAGCAGGGAGTTGAGTGAAGGAAGGCTGAGAGGTGAGGAGAAGAGAACAGGGATCAAGGGAAGCCAAGTGGTGGCAGGAAGTAAACAACAACATAAATGGCAAAAGCTAATATTTGGCATACAGTCAAACAGATTCAAGCAGCAATTATAGTAAAACACCACATAAAACAACCATTGGGAAAGGCACAAGTGCTAGCAATAAGGAAGTGGGGAAAACAGGTTAAGAGCAAGGGGATCAGGTAGGATCAAAGCAAACACATTTGTCCAAAGCAGTAAGAAAAGTCCTGAGTTTGCCCTTAAAAGTTGCATGAGTAGGGACATCCCTTAGTTCCTGAGGCAGCAGGTTCCACAGGTGAGGAGCAGCATAATGGAAGGAACCCATGCCCTTTTTTGTCCGACAGAGGGGTATGGATAATAAGGTCTGATCTGCAGATCTAAGGTTCCGTGTGGGAATAGCTGGTCTAAGGAGTTCTGATAGGATAGCAGGTTTGGATGTCCTTATGATGGTATCTGATAGATTGTACAGGTAGTATTGTCTGGTAGAGGAGGAGAGAGCAGCCAAGGTCTTGATATAGTTGGCAGTGATGCTGCAGTCGAGGTGCTTTGGTTGCATACCTGCATACATTATTGAAGTAGTGTCCCACAGATGCAGTGCAGATTTATTGGCCAAAGACAGAATGGGACAACCATATGTAGGGTTGGCAACAGTATACCTCTATCTACTACCAGTTTAGCAGCAGGGGTAAGGAGGTGAGTTGGTTCTGTAAGTAGCCCTAATTTGCAATTGACTGACTTGCAAGTATCCTGGATGTGTGTTTTAGGTCCAAGGTTTGGTCGAGGTGGATGCCCAGGTAACGGAAAGAAGTGACAGGTTCTAGTGGGTTCCCATCAATGTCAGGAACAGAGATAGTCGAAGGACATGATCTGAGCTTGTGAGTGGAGCCAAATAGCATGACTTTGGTTTTGTTTGTGTTTAAAACAAGGCGTTGAGAGTTCAGCCAGTGTTGTACCAGTGAAAATCAGCAGTGAGGCAGCATTCAGTTCCAGAACGTTGTCAGAGTGAGCATAAACGACCAGGTCATCCGCATACAGCAGTGAGTGACCAGTGGTTACCATCTGGGAGATTATTTACGAATAATGAAAATAGAAGAGGGCCAAGTATGGACCCTGAGGACACCAATGTTGATGACAGCACTGTCTGAATATCGCTGAATTAAACTTCACAGCCTGGGTTCTGTTGGTGAGGTAGCTTTTAAACCAGGTAGTTGCTGGAAGGAAAGCCCAAGGTACTGAGGGTAGAGTAGTAATGTATGATCAACCAGGTGAAAGCTTTGGTTAAGTCAATGAAGACTGCCCTGTTAACTTCCCTCTATCCATGTTTGTGACAATGTCAGAAGAGAATTTTACAAGTGCAGTCATGGTGCTGTGATGCTTTCTAAAGCCATGTTGGGCTGGACTGAGCAGATTGAAGTTCTCAATGTATTCTGTGATTTGTGTTGATACTATTTTTCCAGGATTTTGTTCAGGACAGACAAAATAGCAATAGGCGGTAGTTAGATGTGTCATTTTGCTACCTTTCTTAAATACTGGAGTGATTCTGGCTGCTTTCCAGACTTCAGGGACAATGCCATTGGAGAGAGAGAGGGTGAATATTCTTGCTGGGGGCCAGAGATGTAGTGAGAAGCCATTTTTAGTAGCCTTGGTTCCAAGCCATCGGGCCAGTGCTGGTGTTGTCAGAGAGGGCTCTGAGCAGCTTGAGAACTTGATGCCTAGACACTGCCCTGAGTAGAGGGGTTAGGTAGGTTAGATGGTTGCCAGGTGCTGAGAAGTTAGGTTGTGAGGCAGGAGATTGTGATTGAAGGGAAGCTGTGTAGGCAGATAAGTCCAAAACTGTTGATTAAATGCATTAGCAATTGTGGTAGAGTCATTGCAGTGTACACCATGTAGAACCATATCAGAGGGGTGACATCTTTAGCAGATCCTAAGAAGGACTTAATGTGACCCCAAAACTTAGGGTCATGGGAGGAATTAACCAGCAGGTTTTGGCAGTATTTACTTTGGCCTGCCTGATGCACCTTTGCAGTCATTTCTGTATTGCTTACACAGAATGAGATCAGGCTGAAGTCCAGTCTGTTTGTATCTCCTCCACTGCTTGTCTCTGACTTTTAACTTGTGCAGAAGGTCTTTTTTCAGCCATCTAGAGTGCTGGCCTCTAACTCTCCTTTTGGCTTTTGGGAGGTGCTTCTTTTGAACATTACCAAACTTGGTTAGAAATGAGTTGAGGGCAGTATCAACATTGGTAGTGGTGAAAATGTCAGTCCAGTCAATACAGGAGATATCCAATAGGAAGGCTTGTTTATCCAGGGCAGCATAGTTCGTAAAAGTGATCAGTCGTGGTTGAGGAGGAGGTGGTGGACAGGAGCGCCAGTGACAGAGTGTAGGGGAATGATCAGTAATTGAATCAGCCAACACTGAAGCAGTTGAGACATGGTCCGGTCTATTAGTGAGGATCCAGTCAAGTAGTGACCCTGAGTGAGGAGTTGTAGCTCTGGTACAGTCTGTAATAATTTGATGGAGATTGTACTTCTGGATCAGAGATGCAAGAATATTGTGCTGTGGACCCAGCCAGTTAAGGTTCAGGTCCCCAAGCAGGAGTGCCTCATTTGATTTTGTATTCTGAGAGACATACTGTAGTAGGTTCTGAAGACCACTCAGCCCACTGGTTGGTGGGGTTGTATACACAAACGATGTGCAGCAGTTTCGAACCCAGTGCCAGGGTAGCATGCAGCATTTCACAAGGTATGAGGGAATCAGGGCAGGGTAGGATGTTGAGGGACAGATGATTTTTATAAATAATCGCAACCCCCCCCCTCTCTTAGACCCAGCACGGTCTCTCCGTAGAATATTATACCCAGGTATAAGACATGAAGCATCAGGTACAGAAGGCTTCAGCCAAGTTTCTGAGAAGCATAATATGTCAGGGGCAATCAGTTTAGTCCAGGTTTCGAGCTCAGCCAGGTGATTCGTGAGGCTTCGAATATTCATATGGGCTATCACCTGTCCCTTTTTTGTGCCAGCCGTTGTGGGCGGTAAGGTGCAAACTTTAGGGCCAGGGTTGGGTTCAATATCTCCAGCTAGCATAAGGAGCCGCCGGGCCAGGTGAATAAGTAGTTTAGCAGAAAGAATGCCTAGCGGGCATTCTTCAAAATAGTTGTTGGATAGATAGCCCTTAGAGACAAGTACATTAGAGTTGCTTTCAATTCAAAATGTTTGATACCTGGTGGTTAAGTCAAAAGCTAAAAGAAATAATCAACAGCTGAGGTCCACAGTCATAGAATGTGTTAGAATTCCTGAAAGGGATGAACTCTGCCTGTACATATGCAGGATGTGAAATCCTTTTGTCTGTATGCGTCTTTGTCATTCAAAGAGGTCTTGAAAAGCCCAACTACAGATCATGGGTCAGGTCAGACGAAAATGTGGATTCAAGCAAGTATGACAGAGCAATCCCGGTGGTGAAGAGGGCTAAGGCTCCACATGGGCCTTACCTTTTCAAATGCCAGTGACCTGGGTTCGGGAACAGACTCAGGTCACCAAGGATCAGCTGGAGTAGGAGAGGATTGGGCATCCAAGGGACTGCTCTCCTCTCCCAGGGAGGGGAAGCATGTCAGCCCAGCAACCAACTGCCACCAGGTGGAGATCTGGGGCAGGATTTTCGAAAGGAGGCACAGGGCATGCATCCAGCCCTGCACCACGGAACTTTGAATTCGGCTGTGTGCCAATCCTCTTTGCTGCAACTGAACCCGAATTTCCATTAACGGTTGCAGTTGTGACAGTTATCGTGGTTTACGGCTGCTTGCACCAATGCTCTAGCTCTAGCTCTGTAACTTTGTCCTGGAGGGATGGTGCAAGCAAGACCACACTTATGTGGTCTAAGGACCTCTGCCGAGTGCAAGAGATGGAAATTCCCACATGTCACCCGGCAAATGCTGCAAGCCCCGTGCTCCGTATGTTTGATGCACCGAGGGCTTGTGACATTCATGCATGATGGAAAATCCTGCCCCTGGTTTCAGTGCAGTGCGGGCAGCAAGAATGGGAGGATGCCAAGCACAAAAGAGGGTGTGCGCCTCCACACACCTGCATGCTGCTCTTACAGCAAGGGGTGGGGACAAAAAAATGGGAAAAATGGAGCCTTCACCCATTGTAATGTTGGATATGTTTGTCAAGGGGATGACTCTCCCCCTCTTGCCCTGCTGCAGGGGGAAATCCACAGGGGTACTTTACGACAACTGGAGAGAGATAAGGGATAACTGTTGGGAGTAGCGGCAATGGCTGATAAGCCACCATAGATCTTCTAAGGTAGATAAAAACCTTTGTGGCAAAAAAGAAGCTGTATAACAGGCAAGTGTGTGTGTGGGCATACAGGCCCTCCCTATGGTCACATGGATGTTTTGTGAAGAAGCTAAATTTCCTCAAAATGTTAAGGAAATGATTATAACATGAATAAGAAATTGACTCAATAAAAGAACCCAGAGGGCTTTCCTAAATGGGTAATTCTTGGGGGTAGGGAAGTTCATCTATTTATTTATTTAATTTTGTTGACCAGGTAGCCCACTGAAACTAAAGTCCTTTTCAAGAGCGACCCCGGGAGGATACATATGGTAACCAAACAATGTTGAAGCAGATTAAGCTGTTAATGATATTTTTAGTGAGGTATCACAGGGATCACTCCTGGGGCTAGGCTAGTCTTCTTTAAAATATTCATTGGTGGCACTGATGAAAGAATCCAGAGTAAAATTTGCCTCTTTGCAGGCGACACAATCATTTGTGGAAGAGTGGACAGAGAGGAAGGTGTAAGCAATATAAGGAAGGATTTGGGAAGACTAGGGAAATGGTCAACAGTATGGCAGTTGAAATTCCATGCAAAGAAATGTAAAAAAAAAATAGTTAGGGATAAAAATCCAAAACAGACTACAGGATGAGTGGGGTTCAAGTAGAGGGAATGACTGAGGAGAGGAAACTGGGGTTGATAATTACAGTCAATTTGAAAACATTCAACTCAGTACAATAAGGCAGTGGGGAGGGTGAATAGAATGCTGGAATGTAAAGACAGGGGGATTAGAAGTGGGGTAAGAGAGGTGCTCCAGCCTCTATACAGATCCTTGGTTCGGCCTCATTCACAATTCTGGAACACACACATGAGGAAAGACAGGGACCAGGTGGATGTAGTTCACAGACGAGTAGTCATGATGATTCAGGGACAGGGAAAAATGTCCTTCATGACAAGACTGAGGAACATCAATAGGTACACTCTGGAGATGAGAAAGGAGATGGGGATATGTTAGTCACATAGTGTAAATATCTTAGTAGGAGCAATAAGGTGGAAAGTAAAGAGCTATTCATTCTGTTTTGGAACACTGGTACCAGGGGATCTCAATGAAGCTGGTGGCTTGATGATTTAGGAAGGATATCAGGAAATATTTCTTCATGGAGAGAGTAGTGAATACGTGGAATAAGCTGCCAAGTAGAGTCCTCTGTGATGATGATTTAGTGGTGGGATTTAGTCCTGGAGGATAGAAGTATGGTATAAGTAACAACTTTCGGGGAAAAAAGTGTAACTGAGTATAGGATACATAGATACATAGATACATAGACAGTGTCGGCAGATAAGGGCCTATGGCCCACCCAGTCTGCCCATTTGAGCTTGTAAGTTCAGTTTATGTTTTCCTAGAAGTCTGTTTCCCCTTACCCCTGACCTCCAGAATTCCTGTATGTCTATCTAGGACCATCATATTTAACTATAGGTAGAGCTAGGCAGGGCTTGCAGCCCACTAGCTGGGCTGCAAGGCCTTCTTCTGCCATCATCTTCAATATATATATATATATAATGAGGCTCTGTTTTGGAATTTATAAAATTGTTTCTATTTTCTGTAGTGACAAGCAGACTTTCCTCAGGGTGAGCCTTTTCTATGTTTTTTTTTTTTTTGTTAACTTAGATCTGTTGATTATTAGATAGGGTTCAGTTATAGACATGTTTTTTTCTATATCTAAATAATTTCTTTGACGGATACAGCACCAGAGCCATATAATTCAAAGCAAAATTTGGTTTTTAGAAATTAGAAAGGAAGAATGCTTTTGAGCAAGCCATTCACTGTGGATTCTCAACACAGACAGACTATCTAAATTGTGTTTATATGTCCACTGCTTGTCTGATGTGCATTGTACCTAACGTTTTGCAGTTGAATGCTTTATCTAATTGCATCACTGTGATCTGTTCAATTTGTATGTGAAATCTCTTTCCCCAGGTCCTCCCTGAAAACATACTATTTGAATAGGCATGGAGATTTTCAGCCTAAATATTCTTAATAAATACTGTAGACTAGTTGAATGAAAAATATGTGTCATCGTAGTGTGAAGCCATTTGTAAAAATGTGTTTCTTGCTGCTGTTGAACTGAAAATAAATTGGCTTTCGGAAGCTGTGAACCATTTGCAGACCTGTATAGGAGTCACTTTCTATCCTGTTAATACGTGCAAACAAAATGGAAGTTACACAAAGAAAAGTACCTACTTTAAAAATGATTAACCTATGACAGGTACAAAAGTGTTATTTTTCTTTTTACCGGAACTGCTATTTAGATAGAATGACAAACTCTACTATCCTGGAAGCTCTTACAGTACATATCTTAAACATGCATTTTCCTGTAATTACAGACTCTTGGGTTGGAATTTGCCATATGCATTTCTTACATGTAATTACAGACTGCCATTTTGCACTGCAAGATGGTACTGGGAACCAAAAAAGGGGAAAACACAAGCTGTCATGGTATTACTTAGCAGAACATGAAAATAAAAATGTTGTTTTTTTTTTCTCCCAAGCAGACACTTTCTAAATGCTATAGTAACCAGGTCTGGATTGTTTTGGAAATGTATGGCTCACCCATACTCAATGTGTGTTGTCTGCCCAAAACTGGCTTCTCCACTTAGCAATATTACTATTACTTTGTCCTGGCCATGATTTGCACCTGGAAAACTAGGTCCCAGTAGAGTGCTATTAGACCAGAAATATTACATATTAGTATCATAATATATATGGTAAAATAATGCAGGCGGGGAATAACATTTTTAGAACTGATTGTGAAATTGTTAATTGCTGGTCCAATTATCGTTTCAGATTAATTTACTAAATTTATATTTACAGGATAAACACACTGTGATTAAAAATCTGGGACACAATTTACAGTTATAGTTGGTGGTGCCATGTATTCAGGTTGCAAAGAAGCAGCCTGTAGGGCCTTCAATACCAATGGTTGGGCACAAATACCTGCCTCACTCACTTAGGGGAGAAGTCACTCTATTGACTACAGTACAATACAAATGTAGTCACCAGATGTTATAGGGTACTGACATGATTAGAATCTACAAACAGGATGGACTGTATGAACCACAGAAGTCCGGTCAAAGCATAGCACAAGTTGATTTGAACTGACCTATGCTCACAGCTCAAGAGACGTGTCACAACCACATTAACATTCTCCCAGTCTCCCAGCTCTCTTCTTAAGGATTAGATCAGTGTCACACTTACCTATATTTTTCTTAAGAACTGTTGCCCACTCTCACTGGTCTAGTGATTCCACTCAATCCCAGCTCCAAAACAGTCTCAGGCATCCAGAGAGCTCCTCCAGCTCAATTTCCATGTTTCTTCTTTTTGTATTGTCTGTGGCTGATCACCATATCCCTCCCAGAGTAGGACGTAACTTCATTGAAAATATTAGTGACCTATTGTTTACACTGATAAAAACAACAAAATGACAAGTCACAGTAATGATTGCATGGGACCCTGGCACAGCTTCTCTGGGTCTTTCACCCCCTTCCCAAAACACCTCCACCATGGATGTGATTTTAATAAAATCTGGGGGGTGCTGGTGGTGCAGCCCCCCTCAGAAAACACACTTGTTTCCCCGATGACACAATGCAGACTGCGATCGTGGTTGATATTGTTCCTTTGCTCTAAAGCCGGTTGGCGGGTTTTCTCTTGAACCAGCTTGGTGGAACCCCCTTCCAGCACAGTTCTAATACACATACTGCCTGTTGTTTTTGGTGTTACAGGAATTTGGTGCCCAAATACTCAATGCCTACTACTGTAAAGTTCATGGTGCCTTTGTACATGACCCTCTGAACTATTTGCATGGGTCAGTGACTGCTGCCCTCCCCCTGAATCCCCATGAGGTCACAAGGGCCTCTTCAGACTGTGCCCTCCCCACCAGACACCACCTGGAGCCCCCCCCAATACCGGAGCACACAAAAGCGGGTCGCAAGGGTCAGTGACTGCTGCCCTCCTCCTGAATCCCCACGAGGTTGTGATGGCCTCTTCGGACAGTGCCCTCCCCACTGGACACCTCATGGAGCCCCCTCTGAATAGCGGAGTACACAAAAGCGGGTCACGAGGGTCGGTGACTGTTGCCCTCCCCCTGAATCCCCACGATGTTGTGAGGGCCTCTTCGGACCATGTTCTCCCCACCGGACACCACCTGGAGCCCCCCCCGAATACTGGAGCACACAAAAGGTACAAGGCAGGTGGGTGAGCTGCTTGGCGACTGGACTCGGATCCTTTTGTTTAAAATTACTTTTGGTGCCAAACCGAATTCAAAACTTATGGCAGAGCACAGAACAATTTAGAGTGCTGCTGTGATTCTGGCCCCGCCGGCACTGCGCACTGGCTCCCCACTGTCCCCACCATCACCCTTGGTCGACACTCAGTTATATAGGTAGCTGAGAGGTCAGGTGACACACCAAAACCTATCAGCCCACTTTCAGATCTGCAGATTATCAGATCCCTCCAGTAGAGGCCACTACACCGAGTCTCAGCTTGCTACTGTAAGCTTTTCACTACAAACATGATCCTGTACCTAATTCCAGTGTTTTCCATTGCTTTTCCTCTTGCATCTCTACCCACAGCAACCCAGCTCCAGAATGACCCTAACCTCCACCCTCTTTGCTCTGAATCACCTCTCCTACACCCCTATCAACCCCTACTGTGCGCCAGATACACATGCCCACCCACTTATGGTCTATAAGTTCTCTGTCATCCCCACCTCTTTTCCCCCGTGCCTATCTGCCCTACACAACCTATTTACCTCGGTCTCCCTCCACACCTCACAAACCACCCTCCCCAAGCTTAAATTCAGAAACACATGGTGCACCTCCATACACTACTTCACCCTGCTGCTCCTCTTGGTGGGGGATGTTGAAACCAACCCAGGCCCACCGTCCCACTCCACCCCCCAAACCCTCCCTAAGGGCCTTAGTCTAATTCACCTTAACATCTGTAGCCTCCTGAACAAAGTACCGGAGCTGCAAATCACTGCCCAAACCCTCCAACTTGACATTTGTATAATATCTGAGACATGATTGAAACCGCACCATGCTGATTCAGAAATAGCCATCCCTGGCTACACAGTAATTAGGCAGGACCAACACGGCAAAAAGAAAGGTGGAGGAATCGCCATGTACATATCCAATAGTTTCCTGTTCACCCTTGTCCAGCTCCCTGGACATATTCCCCAAATAGAATCTATGATGATTAAGCTTGTCCTGCCGCACTCCTCCCCGATGTACGTGACAGGGATATACTGTGCCCCTGCTTCCCCTTCGCCTATCGTCATAGACCACTTAACCACTTTTAAGGCTGCAGCTGTAGCCGGAGAGCTCTACATCCTCAGGGATTTAAACTACAATTGGCTAGCAAAAGACTGCTCCAAACTACAAAGAAAGATTCAATCCCTAAACCTCTCCCAACAAATCGAGCAACCCACCCGCCTAAACCCAAAAACACAAAACCACTCCCTCCTGGACTGGGCCCTCACAACACACCCCCACAGGATAATTAAAGCCGGCCTCCTCCCTGACTCCCTGGTGATCACCATATGGTTTATGTGATCAGAAAGTTGATGAACCTACTAACCACCCCCAGGACACTCCTCACGAGAGCATATAAATCCCTCTGCTTACATTCCCTACTAAATGACCTCGCCCTCGTCGACTGGTCATTCATTCAGCTGGTACCCTCTATCAACCATGCTTTCGACATGTTCAGAAACAGCGTTCTAGCTGTCTGGGACTATCACACCCCTAGAAGCAATAGGATCAGGGGAACCCATCTCCCATGGGTCTCCATCAACATCATCTGCAGATGTCGAGCTAGGGACCAGGCTTGGAAAAAACACAGGCAAACATGCTCCCTAGTCCCTGCAGCACTACCAAACCTCCGCCAATGCGCACAAAAGCCACAAGGCAGGCAAAAAATAACTATTTCCGGGCAGCTCTCTCCTCTAACCTTAACCACCCTTCCAAATTCTGGAAATCCATCAAAACCCTGTTTATGCCCCCTGCCCAGCCACCCACTCCTACCCTAACCATACAGGGCAACAATGTATCAGACCCTAGCGAAGTTGCCACAGCCTTCAACACCTTTTTTACCAACTGTGCTACATCTCTCCTAACAAACCACTAGAACACCACACCCACACCCAGCCCTTTCATGAAACCCCAGCATCCCCCCCATGCCAGCACGTTCTCTTTCCATCCAGTCTCCACAGTCGAAGTTCTAGATGTCCTAAGTTCCCTTGACCCCAACAAAGGAAAATGCCCTTTTGGGCTGGATGCCAAACTTCTATACCTATCAGCCCCTGCCATTGCCGCCCCCCAGCTGACCTCTTGAACCTCTCTTTCTCCACAGCACAAATTCCAGCAGCTTGGAAGGAGGCTGTCGTCATCCTGCTACCAACGGGTGGTGACCCATCTGTGCCCAGAAACTATCGCCCTATCTATCTTCTCCCAATTCTGGCCAAAGTACAGGAACACCTAGCCCTCACCCAACTAGCACAATTTATCGACTCTACCTCCTTCTTCACCCCTTTTCAGTCGGGGTTTCACAAATCTCACTCCACCATCACAGCACTCCTAAGACTCTCAAACGACATTTCCTCAGGGATGGACAAGGGGCATATCACCTCAGCCATATTCATAGACCTGGCCAAAGCTTTTGATACTGTATCCCAACCTAAGCTAATCACAAAACTACTTGACGCAGGCCTCTTCTATCTAGCCACTAGCTGGTTCCAAGCCTACCTGACTGGCAGAAAACAGGCAGTAAAAATTTGCTCACATGTATCCCCCCCACTCCCAGTCACCATGGGGGTCCCCCAAGGCTCTGTCCTGGGCCCCCTACTTTTTTCCATATTTTTAAATGATCTACCACTGACCTGCTCTAACTCAGCTATACAAATGTATGCAGATGACACCGTACTGTATGCCTCCAGCCCCTCCACCTGGGATGTAAACTCAGCCATCCAACAGGATTTTGATGCCATTCAGAAATGGCTCAGGTCCAATAAACTTGTCCTAAACTCAAAGAACACTGTCTCCCTAACCTTCGGCATGCAACCTAGACTCTCCTGTCTAGTTGTTCCCCCCGTCTTCCATACCCTGGATGGGTCCACCTTGGAGTTCTGCACCTCCTTTAGATACCTGGGTGTATGGGCAGTCAACACTAGATTTCTCTGTCCATTGACTCTCTCATAAAAACTCCACCCCAAACTAGGTGCACTTTATGTAATAAGGCTGTCTACCAACCTTGGTCAGGAGAATTAGTGCACAAATGATTCTCCCTATCTTTGACTACTGCGGCGTGGTCTACAGATCAGCCCCTCATCCACCTGGCCAGCTTGGACTCCCTCTTTCACTCTTTCTGTCGGTTCATCCTGGAATGCCCCCCCACCACCCATCATTGCAACCTATATAGCTCCTTAGCTCTTCCCTCGCTGGAGTCTCGACATCAGCTACATTGAGCTAATCTCATAGCTAAATACTGGACCAATTGCCTCCCCCCATCTCAGCTTCATCTTGTCATCACAACCCCCCTGGCATACTCTGTCAGATGCTCATACTCAGAGCTACTCCAAGTCCCTTTCTTGCACACATCGAAGGGCCAATCCACCTTCAAATATCGCCTGCCAAAACTCTGGAATGACCTCCCTGTTGATATTAGGCTCTCCCCCACCCCAAGGCTCCTTATATCGCTCCTCCTTGACCACTTCTCAGACATATGCAACTGCTACCTACTACCCAGACCTGCAACCATGGGGCATCTAAACATGCCTTGACAGTATCAATGGCCCAGAAAACTTACTGTATACCTACAGCCTCTGCCTGTTTATACCCTGCAGTCATATGACCTAACTATGGAAAAGCAAACTGTGTACTCTGCGGTTTTAGGACTAAACATTGTATTCGCTAACTGAATCTAATGTGAAGTCCAGCCCGTATCTATTCTGGACCTGTTGTCGCACCATGTATTTGTACTTGCTTTGTATTCTATGTAACTCCCCAGGTCGCGTCTGGAAATGAGCGGTCCCCACTCAGCATGCTTATCTGGTTAATCCCTTAAATAAATAAATAAAAATAAATAAATAAATTGTCACACTGTCACTAGCAACATGCAATGAAATGCTTGTGACCCTGTTGTTAATTGTACAGGGCTGCCCATAAAGAACTGGTGCTAAATGGTCATTGTGATCACTTAGTCAGAGTCCCTTGCAACTGTGTATGGGTGCCCTTATTTGTAGGGACATCTTGTTGATGGAAACAGCAGTGCAGCAACAAACAAACAGAAGATGATAATGTCTGTCTGCTTGTGCACAAAAGACAGTAGTTTTACTACTGTTACTTAAAGCAGCAGTACTAAGAAAAACAATTGCACTTTTTTGACAGTTTATTCCCTGCCCTGCCCTGCTAATCATATACCTGGTGATCTTTCTCGCTGGCTATGTACTATCACCGAGTAATTTGCTCAGTTAATCTTTGCTTTTGTTTACATTTCTGCCACTAAGCATGTTGCACTAGAACCCCCTCTGCTGCCAACTGCACATGTGAATGACTTGCAGGGACATCGGGAACGGTCAGCAGAGGGTCCCTCTGCTGTTGTCAAAAGACGTGATGTGACCTGTAGAAAAAGTGCAGCTGAAAATTAGTCAACCGTCATATTTGTTGTAGCACTACAACACTTCAAATAAAGTGTAAACATTTAAAAAACTAAAGATGACTGGAAAAAAACATTTACAGGTATGGAAACTGGAACTTTGGCTGCATGCTTACTGCTGAAAAACAGAAATTTGATAGGTCACTTCCTGTTTTCGTAGTACTGCTGCTTAAATCTAATGGCTAGTTGATATACTGTATAAAATATTAAGTGAGACATACCTATACATACACCAGTAATGCAAAGCATTGGGAAATATATGTAAATAAAAACAATATTTTTTTGATGGTTTTGCTTTAAGCTTGAGTGCAGGGTACCAAATGGCCTTTACATAATCTGCAGAAGATGAAAACAGAAGACACAGACACTTGTTTCTACTTCTCAGGACTCATCAGTTTGATCCATCTATGTCTCAAATCAGTGGAAAAGGGGAACAAGCTCTATAATGGTCATACTGGTCTGTGTCACGCTGAGCCCATACTAGGAAAGCAATCAAGAAGACAAATACCCTCAATATAAAAGCACTGAAGCAAGGTTTTGCCTAGAAGGGCAATGGCAAAATTGCAGATTGTGTGAGAAGTAATTTGATACCATACTTTCCTACTTAAAGTAGAACCAGTCTAAATTTTTTCATGGATATTTGTAGTGCTGTGCTGAATGCAATATTCCACTGGCAAAAATAACATGGAATGACTGTTCTGCTGGTGGAATGTTCAGAGGAATTTTTTTGTTCATTCTGTGGAATGCCGCCTGCTGTAATCCAAGGAATTATATTCCATGGAACAACATTTCCCCCTGGAAAATCATTCTATGACCTTTTCCATGGAATATATCAAGATCTACAGAATTTAATTTTGCGATAATGGAGAAAATAATCCATTCTGAATTATTCTGATGCAGAATTCTGCTTTTCCTCTTCTAACAAAATTCAGTGGAATATTGGCTAAATTTCACAAAACTTGGCAAAATCCCTTTCTGCTGGAATTAGAAAATTCCACACATCACTAGTTATGTGCATATATTTCCTATGATGTTATGTATTCTTGGGCTAAGTGTAATTTTGTATTTCTTTGAAACCTGACTTTTTTTTCCATCCAGGGTAAGCATTTCTTCACTGTTTTATTTTTTTGATTGTTTGTTCATTTGTGTTTATAATAAAGTGTACCCCTCTTAATTGGATGGTCCGGTATATTCATATTTCTCCTATTCAATTGGGTGTCCAAATAAAACAATGATCTTGTTTTTCAGGCTTGTTTACAAATATGATCAAGGTGGTTAAGGGAATAAATAGGATATGCATTCTGCGTGTGTTTTAAAGCCATTTTATTAGTCATGAAATTACAAAAAAAAATACTTTTCTAGTTCATTATTGCAGAAACAAGAGCACATTGTGTGCTTGGGAAGTATAAATGTATTTAGTTTGCAAGCATAAAATCATTGGCTAAATCACCAGGCATGGTGACTGATTATACCTTCCTGTGATTTTGAAATACCAAACAACTTGGGTACAGTGTCTAGTGAGGCACGTATACTTTCCAGCACATCCAAAACATGGATTATATCAGCCAACCAAATGTCAGTTCTTTAGACAGCCATCTTATCAAGTCATAGGCCTAAAAATGGACATGATGACATGATGTTAAATGTTGAATTAAGTCAGTGGGTTGTTATCACTTAGTGTCCTGATTAACCATTAGTTAAGGTCCCAGTTAACAGTAGGTGGATATAGTGAGGACCAATGGAGACAAAATATGATCACGCAAATATGTCCTGATTAACCCGATTGTCCTGATTAAGAATTTCCCAATTAAGTGTGTTGTACTGTACTAGCAATTTATGTCCCATGTTTTCTTAATAATACTGCTGTAGTTTTTCATTATAAACAAAAAAAAAAAACTTGGGCTTGTAAAAGGCATTTTTTCTTTAATTTGGCACATCCTTATTATTAAAATGACAAAATATAGAACCATGAACTTTGGCATGGGAAATTCATTTTGCAGTAATTCTATGTAATGCAATGTTTATGTTTATAACTCAAGGGTTTATATTTGTTGCTACAGTATATGTAGATGTACAATTGGGTTTAAATAGTCCTGCTATAACATACTGGTCCCTGTGTCTGAATTTGTATAGCATACACTAAAGTCCTTCCGCATTTCATGTGTTTTTTTTCCAACAGTCACCTAAAGTTGTGCTGTAATCTGATCATTTGGATATGAACAAACAGGGTTTTGGGATTTCCCTTTAGCAGTCCACATAGGTTCTCCTCTATACTATTAGTTCCATTTTTTTAGCTTACTGTAGTGAGTTTTGCTAAGATTGTAACATACGCCTTTGTCCCTGATGAGAATATAATCTCTGCTCAAGTATGCTGTATTAATCAGTCAAACACTTTCTCTTTCCAATCAAGCAGTATAAATGTGATGTGTTTGTTCATGGCCTTATTAACAAAATGAAGCTTAGATGCATGCTGCATTTCTCAATTTAGTGAGATGAGGGTTTTTTGAAGCATACAGTGTGTCTTGATGCAGTTTTCTACAAAGGTGGGTGAAAGTTATGATTTCCGTCTTGGTAGAATTTCTTCTAAACTTTAGAACTTTTACAGAACTATCCAATCTTCCACCTGTGGTGGATTGGAACTCTTCTGAATGTGTTTGGGCAAATTTTTGCCCTGTCAGATACAAGATTTTTCCTGGTGTCTGGTGGCTCCCCACCCCCACCAGTCACTGTACTCACTGATTGCTGCCCAATGTTAAAATTAATAATTCCCTGATGGTTAGTGGTCCCTCCCCCTTCCCTATTACTTACTGAAATTGTATAAAACAATTCTCTTGTGGCTAGCAGTCCATTCCCTCATGCAACAACCCACCCCATATGTAAAAACAATCCCTGCTGGTTAGCAGTTCCTCACCCCACCCAAACACTTACCCCATAGGTAAAAAACAAATCCCTAGTACCTAGTAGTCCCTTCTCCCACCCGATCACCCGACTGATGAGAACATCATCCCCTAGTGTCCAGTGTAACCCCCATCCCAATACCCTGTATAGTCAAAAAAATAAACATTTCCCTGTTAGTCTAGTGAACACAGTGAGTGGGGTGGTGGAACACTGCCTGTTTGGGTGAGGGTGGAGATGGGTGTACTAGACCACCAGGAATATCTGAATTTACTGACTGCCAAAGGGTTGTGGATAGGTAGGTGAGTTCTCTAGACCACCCGGGGAAATGTTTATTCTTTTGACTATACAGGGATCAGAATTGGGGTTACACTGGACACCAGGGTGATTGGGTGGGGGTGGGACCCCTACCCACCAGGGATTTTTCTTTACATATAAGGCAGGTGATCGGCTGGGGGAGGGAGAGTTAGCTACTAGGAAATTTTTGTTTAACAAATGGGGTGGGTGATCAGGTGGGGAGCGGGACCGATAGCCACCAGGAATTTTTCTTTACATATGGGGCAGGTCATTGAGTTGGGGAGGGACCACTAGCCACAAGGGAATTATTAATTTTAACATCAGGCAGCGATTGATGGGTCCAGTGACTAGTGAAGGTGTGCGTGTGTGTGTGTGTGTGTGTGCCGATGAACTGTAGGGTGCAGGGCAGGTGGAATGTCTACAAAAGTTATGAAATCAATTTCTGAATTTTCATGGAAGTAAAAGTCTGAATTTCACAGAAATTCCTCCAGTAGCAAGTATTTTCCCCCATAACTCTTTTTCTCTGTGTTGAACAGGGGTGAGCATACTACAAGAACAAATTCCACCTCTGTCCAATTGTCAAAGCTAGGACACACTATAGTAAAGTCCAATTTTTATGCTCGCTGTGCGTGCATGTGCAAGTGAACATCTTGCAATGACAGTGCCTTTTGAGGGCTGTAACAATATCAGTCCAATGCAGAGTGGAATGCAAGGGACACATCAGTGCCTCACCAGTCATCCAACAGGCTGATCATGACACAGTTTTGGCTTGCTCAGTGGAAACTTTTTGTATTTGAAAAGAAAAAATTATCCCAATCATGGGTTGGCATGGTCCTCTGATCTACGCCATGCAAAAAGCATAGCTGAGCTGTCATGATCAGTCTACTAAGGAATTTTAGACATCCAGGAAGAGCCCCATGCTCTTCAAAAGCCAGCTGTAACAAAGACAAACATCCATCAATGTCTGTTGATGGCACCCCTGTAACTGCTCCCCCCAACTAACCCTCCCTCTCAGCACCCACAACCCCACACTTCCTCACAAATGTAACACTGACACTGGGGGTGCCCAATCCCCCAGTGTCAGCACCTTGTCTCTTGCTGCTGCCCCTGTAATTGTACCCCCCAACCAACCCTCCCTCTCAGCACCCACTGCCCCACCCCCTACAAACATAACACTGACACTGGGGGTGACCAATCCAGTGGTACTGTTGCCATCTTAAATAAAGGAAAGTGTCCATCATTTTTTTAACCCCATAAAAAAGAAAAAAATATTGATGTCTGTTGCACCATTGGTCCCCTCTCTTGACCTTCACACTTAGCACTCACCAACCCACCCAAGCAATTAGTTACTCACCAGGGTCCCAACACCGCAATCAACTGTGGACCACAGACATGTCTTCACTCTTCAAAGCCAGACAGCGAACTGAGGAAATCAGGTATGCAGATCAATGTATGTTAATGGGTTTTGAACTTAGTGGCATAACTTGGCAATTTTAGAATATGTTTGCCCCCAAATTTCCAACATGCCTTTTTTGTAACCCCACCTCATAAACAATTGCAGTGATATTAGGCAAATCTTTCCTGAAAGGTGATTTTGTGGTCACTGTGCAAACTCACCTTTTGGGCAGATGTTGAAAATGATCTCTGCCCTTATTCAAGAGGTAGGGTCATAAGAAGGCTATGTTGAAAATTTGGCATAGAAATATTAAAAAAACAACAGTTATGAGACTATATTGAAATTTGAAAATGTACGCTAGTAACTTTGGTATTTTTCAAAATTTTGACCCCAAATTTAAAACATAACCATTTTTTCACAGCACCTCATGAATGTGACAGATGTAATTTTTCAAACCCTGCCCAAAATGTTTTTTGCGTCAAGAAAGGTGATTTTGCTGTCCTTGCACAAAATCACCTTTCAGACTGGAGTTGAAAATTTTCTCTGCACTTGTTAATGAGGAGGGGTGATAAAACGGATATGCTGAAAAATGGGACAAAAATATTTAAAAACAACAAAGCTATTCACCTACATTGAAATTTACCAGCGCAGGCTCGTAACTTTGGTAATTTTTAAATATTTTGACCCCTCACATTTTCAACATAGCAATTTCTTCACATCATCTCATGAATGTGACAACCATCATTTTTCAAATCCTGGCTGAAAATATGTTGAATTTGTGATGCAAAATCACCTTTTGGGAATGATTTGAAAATGTTCTCCACCCTTGTTAATGAGGTGGGCTCATAAGAATTCTATGTGGGGTCATAAGAAAGCTATTTTGAAAATTTAGAATAAAAATATGTGAAAACGATACTTATGAGTCTATGTTACAATTTTTCAATACATGCCTGCAATTGTGGTAATGTTCAATGTTTTGACCCCAGCTTTTCAATGTAGACATTTTTTACACCACCTCATGAATGTGACAGCTGTCATTTCTCAAATCCTATCCAAAATGTGTTTTAACACTAGTGGTGCAAAATGACATTTCTGCATTGTTTTATAAATGACATGTCTGTCTCAGAAGAAGTGATCATAAAAAGATCATGTTGAAAATATGGGGTAAAAATGTGAAAAACGTATTAAGTTATGAAGAAACAAATTGTACCAAAATTTACTCATGACTTTATTTTTTGCAGATTTTGGCCCCTAATGTTCAGCATATCCATTGTGTTACTCCAATGCCTGAACATGGCAGGTATCATTTTTTCAAATCACTTCCTAAACTTGTTTCCACAGCCACACAGCAAAATCACCTTTTGGATGGGATTTTAAAAAGTCCACCTGCTATGATGATAATGTCAGGTCATGAAAAGATTGCTGAACATTTGAGGTCAAAATGAGGCAGCCCACTAAAAAGTAACTATTTCCTCTCAGTTGTCCTATGCTGGGTAATTACAATCTAACAATGTGTCAAAGCAGGATACCACTGACAATGAGATATTGCAACTTATCTGCTGTAGCATGGGAAAATTTATAGTAAATGGGTGTATAAGCAAGACCCGGTAGAACATCAATACCATCGGTGAACGTTTGCCGTTGACAATGGCTTGTTTAAAACTGACTTGGATATGTCCAGTTTTCAGTTTTGTGTTTTGACTCAAAATGTGCATGTACGAGTGGATACAAACAATCCTAAAGCAGGTTTAAATGTTTCAAATATGCCTGACTCCTAAAAAGTTGGGGGTACTACCAGACACCAGAGACATATGACTTGGATAGAGAAAAGCAGAGTGTGCCACAGAACACTGGGCTGTACTGCTGACATCACTATAGGAGTGACTCACACTGTGCAGTACAGTGCAGTCACAGCAGTTTTGCAAGGGAAATCTACCAATACTCAGTGTACATACTGAGCTACCCCCTTCCCAAGACACCTTGTTGGCAATGCATTATGCCAAAATCCAAATGCCTTGTCAGTATGTTTCTTTTTTGTAAAATTGATTTGTGTGTGAGTCACTCCTCCACTATATAGTAATGTGAGCAGTACAGCTCTGGGTCTACAGAAACACCAGACTTGCTACAAAAGCTCCGGTACACCCTGTGGTTTTTAGCAGCTCAGAATGCTAAAACTAACTGCAGAGGACGATAATGAAATGTAATTCCAGAATCAAAGCAAGATGGGGTAATTTATGCATGAAAGTCAAAAGGACTGAGAAATGTGCTCTTTAAATCTCAGTCTCTCTCTCTCTCTCTCTCAACAAAATGCTGCTCTATTATAAGATGTGTTTTCCTAGCAATTGAAACTTTGCCTCCTGTTCTTGCAAGTATCATGTCCTGTTTTTCACAAAATGGGGTGATTTATGCATGAAAGTCAAAATGACTGGGAAAGGTGCTGACATCAACTCTATCTTCTTTCAGTCCCCATGCTTTGTTACAGTGGCAGAAGTATGCAGATTTTACAAAAAAAAACATACTAAAAGCATTTGGATTTTGGCATAATGCATTGTTAACAGGGTGTCTTGGGGAAGGGGGAACACAGTATGTACATTGAGTACTGGTAGTTTTCCCTTGCAAAACTGCTGTGACTGCACTACACTGCTTGGTATGAGTCACTCTTCTACCCTATAATGATGTCATCAGGAACCAGCAGCCCAGCAGCTGAACAGCAAAGGAAAGTGCACCAGGGCTAAATAAGGGCTCAAAAACAAATCCAAATGATGGAAGGCTGAGTAAACTGTGGCCAAAAATAACACATGCACACACTCTTTCAGGTCTAGTACTGCGTATAATGACTACAACATGTAACTTTTTGGACCATCATGAAAGGTGCTCTTTAATATTGACATGTAGATTAGTAGGAAACAAAGTGTTAGTGCCAGTGCATGTTGAGTTGGGCCATACACATTTCATGTATGAATAGTGTAGTTCAGCAACACTTCAGTGCTATCAGGTTCATAACTTGCACAGTGCCCACCTTACTCTGTGCACAGAGGTCCTTAGGGCAATATGTCACTCTAGGGGTTTGCCCTTGTACCTGGATTAGGAGTTTGCTTTAAACAGAGCTACATTATATTGGACACTTGATAGTTTTGCACAGGGTTTTAGTGCTCAGTTTCTAATATACTATACCTCCTTTTGTGCCATGTGCAAAGTTGCATGGGTACAAATCAACCTGCCCTCCACTTTTTAGGAGGCTCAAATATACTGTCCAAGGATTTTTTTTAACAGTAATTTATTTATTTAAACTTTTCAATCTTTATAACAAACAGGGAGGTACTTAATAAAATCTCAGGAACTGGTATCATATTTATGAAACACAGCGTGTAATATCTAGATAAAAAAAAACTTGCAGTCACCTTCACCAAACTAGGAGCAATGTACACTGTTAAAAAGGAACTATATCTAACAACCCTCTTTGGAATGTTGATGAACTATATGATGATTGTTGCCTCTCCCGCCCAGATGAGTTAAGGAACCTACTAAGCTGTGTTTGCAGAGAGGGGTACTATATTTCATAATATTGTAAACTTTTGCCTATGTCACAGTGCAACATGCATCCTCAAGATAAAGATGTGAGCTGTGATAAGCCTTGCTTCCATTCCATCAATGTGGGAACCTCCTGTGTTCTCTGTCACAGATGCAAGCAGCAGGTCAGGCCCTCTGCTGTCACACTGCCAACCTCCGAGCACAAGAGTGTGAACAGGTAACAGACAGGGTAACCCTCCTGTTTGCTTGTGGGTCCCAATCACCTTTGGTCTCAAGTTCTGGCGGGATTCAAACTGTGAACCTTACAATAGCATACCCAAATGTACAGGCTTGGATAATCTGCTGCTGCTGTCAAACTGCTGTTTTAATGAATAAATAAATAAATAAATCTGCTCGGGGGGGGGGGATGCCAGATATCTTTCACCTAAGGGCACCTAACCTGGTATCCAAAATGAACCCTTAAAACTCTATGAAAGACCTTAAGTATATTCTTACCTTTTCCCAGTTTAGTAACACCATCAAGCTCATGAACAGTTTTTGTCAATCTTAACCCTCTGTATGTCACATGCAAAAAAGAACTTCAAAGACACACCCAGGTAGTTTCTTTCAAATGAAAGGTTTATTAAAAATGGATAAAAATATATAAAATATAAACACAGTACACTATATCAAAAAGCATACAATCACTTAAAAGAACAAGGATAAAGTACAAAACATAAACTCCTACCACAATATGATTACACTTTTTCTATCTAATGTATTACCTCTTTACAGTGCTTAAGTTAGATCAGAGATCTTGTTTCTTGAGAGTCCAAAAAGAAATGTCCCCAAGTTCAGCCACACTATTCAGTTTAAACTAAGTTTCTCTCCCAACCCTTTTGAGTGTCATCTAGCTCCTCCTTGTCGAATACAAATAATATACAAAACAGGATGTCCTATCAGGAGGTATATTAAATAAGGTGACATCAGCAAAAACTCATTTCCCAATATGACTCCCTAATTAACATCCCCTCTTTGATCTCAAGCAGTTCCTATTCCCTGGGCACATCAAAGGATTGTATGACTTTTTATACCAGGTTGGTATAAAATGTTTTTCCTCTAAGATGTCATAAAACTTTATGAGCCCTATATCCTGGCAGCTGGGTCAGTTTTAATAAAGAGAGCAAAACAGAAGACCCTTAATTAAGTCTCTCTAGTCTTTTAATTACCTCCTGGTTTCAGGTTACTTGACACTTCACTGACCTGGGGGGGCACCCGTAGCACAGGATGTCTCATGTGAGACACTCACATACCATATTCTATATTGCAAATATCATAGAACAATCATAACCAGCAGGCCAAATGTCACATTCTCCACTTTCTCAGGATGAGTTTTTTTAGCAACTAGTGTCACTGCTATCTGGTAGGAAGATGTTCTTTGGCATGCCATCAGTTGTCAATCCTAATAGAATTAAATCATGAGGGAGCCTCATCTGGGCATGTTTAGGCCTTGCAATAATGTGTAACCTGGTCCCAAAGGGTCTGATCTTTGGACAGAGCCAGATAATAAGATAAGGTGACCCTAAGTGTTCATTGCACCTCCAACATCTATCACAGTGTAACACCCCCAGGGTGTTAAGGACCTGTGGAGTTCTTTACCAGTAGTGTAGCAATCTCAGTTGAGTAAGTTGGGCTTTAATGTCCCTGGAAGCCACATGGGCTCTGTATCAGCAGGTGTGCCAGGTGGAATCAGGGATTGTAATATTAAGTTCAGATTACCATTTTGCCTTACTGGACTCCCATCAGTGAGGGACCTGCATCCCTAAGCAGTTTACTAATATGCCCTGCTCTGCTTCTGAGCATATTGAGCTAGGCCTGTACCTCTGGAAGGTTCAACTGAAGCAGGGGTGGCAGTGAGGTTTGAAGCAAGGCATGACCTGCAGAGTGACCCTGGAGAAACTACCCCAAATCTCATTTCAATATCATATTTGTAGGTGAGTTCAGAAAATGATAACAGCAGGGGTTGCTTAGTGAGACATATATTGCTGTCCAAGGATGTCACAAAGACACACTATTCAGACAATCCTGAGTAAAGCTTCCAAGAAAGACTTCTTGAAAAAGCTGACAAAAATGCAACAAATACCCTTCCTGGGAAACAGATGAGAATTTCAAAAAGAAATTCCTTGAAAATGTCAGAAGCTGAATAAAGTCAGTTTGTAAAACATCTATACTGAACTAGACCCCTGCTGTTAAATTAGAACAGTGCCATTCATAAGGTGAGTGGTGTGGTGGATTCAGTCCTTGAAGGTCTACATTGGAGGTGTATTGACCAGAAGTATACTTGTGACCCACTGAAGACCCAGGGTAGTAGTGATCCAGTTTTGATGCAAGAAATTGTATCTCTTTTTCTCTCCTTGTCTAGAAGTGCTGAGGAAGAAAGTGAGAGAGAGAGAGAGAGAGAGAGAGAGAGAGAGAGAGAGAAGGGTCTAGGTTCCAAGAAACAAATGTTAACGCATGTCCACCATTTGTGAAATTAGAGCTTGTTAGAGAAAAATGGTTATTAAGGTCAGAATGATACATAATTACTAAGGGTATTTTGTTGGTATTGGTTCTTTCCTTATACTGAAGTAGTTGTTCTCTTGGTACCTGTGTGGAACGTTCTACTGCTCTGTCAATTTCTCTGGAAGAGTGTCCCTGCGCAATAAAGGTGTTGTTCAACATAACCAAATGTCTGTCTCTGTCTTCCTCATTTGAACAGATACAGTGATACTGAAGTGCTTGACTGTACACAACAGATTTTTTTGTGTGTGTGGATTGGGTGATTACTATTCCTGTGTAAGTATCTCTGTCTGTCGGCTTCCTATAAATACATGTATGTAAGGTTCCGTCCTTGATGGTGACAGTGGTGTTCAGAAAATTAACATTGGTGACAAAATATTCCAGGGAAAGCTTTATGGTTGGGTGGAGCTTATTAAGTTCCTGATGAAAATCCTTAAGTGTGTCAGTGCCCTCTGTCCAAATTATAAACAAATCATCAATGTAACGGAAATAAGTGGGTGGCTTGTGTGTACAGTGTCTTAAAAAGTCCTCCTCCAAATTCACCATAAAGAGATTAGCATACGGTGCAGCGATCCTGGTGCTCATTGCTGTTCCCATAGTTTGAACATAATGTTTACCATTAAAGCTGAAGTAATGTGTCAGAATGAATTCAATAAGTTTCCCCACCACTTCAGGGTCAATGTTTTGGTCCAATCTTTTCTTGTGTAGGTATTTTAGGCAGGCTGAAATGACATCTGTGTGTGGAATATTAGTGCAGATGGATGTTACATCCATCGTGACTATAATGGTATTTAGTGGTAAGTCTTTATAACCAGAAAGTTTATGCAGGAAGTGTGTAGTGTCCTGGATGTGACTATCCCTTTCTATTACCAACAGTTTCAAAATGGTTTCTACAAACCCTGAGATCCCTTCAGTTAGGGTACCATAGCCAGAGATTATTGGTCTTCCCAGATTGCCAGGTTTATGTATTTTAGGCATAACGAGGAAGTCCCTGGCTTGGGTTCAACAGGGATGAGGTCAGTTAGTCTGTCTTGGAAATGGTTTTGAAATGATCTAATTAAGTCCTGTGGTTCTCTTGTATAGTTTGTAGTGGGGTCACTTTCCAGTTCTCTATAGTAGGTTTGGTCAGTTAGCTGTCTGTTAGCTTAATTAAATAGTCCTCTTGGTTTAATATCACCAGTGCAGAGCCTTTATCAGCTTTTTTATGACAACTTTGTTGTTCAATTTCAATTTTTTGTATAGCCCTCCATTCCAATGGAGAGAGGTTGTAATGGGCCTGTTTTTGCCTATTAAGGATCTGACCAGTAACTCTCTGTCAAAAGCAATGAATGTAATTATCCAGTTTCTTATTACACCCACTGGGGGGGGGGGTGTTAAAATCAGATGATTTATTTTTCTTAATTACTGAATTGCTACTGTTTGTGATTTCTTCACTGCCTGTGATTTCTTCTCTGTCATGAAAGAATTATTTAAGTCTCAATCTACGGAAGTATTTCTCCAGTTCACCACAAAACTGTATTCTGTCTAGTGGTTTTGTTGGTCAGAAAGTGCGGCCCTTATGAGGAACATAAAGGTAATGAGTAAAATTAAATCTAAAATTGAAGTATGTAAGCCGTCCCAACCCAAACTCCTCAGTCACACTATGAGATAGCAAAGTCTTATTCTTTTTATGATATGAGTGATCCATACACAGACAAAACACCATTTTTCTACATCTTTTAGGAATGGTAGTGGTGAAAGACTTAATCATGACAAGTGCCCAGATATTCTGTCACTGGCATCATGAAAAGTCAGACCTTTCTGCCCTCATGTGTGAGGGAGGGGTGAACATTTTGGTAATAAGGAAACTTTACATTGGATTTTAGACCTGAAAGCATATATTGCCTTCAGTAAGACAGAGAGAGAGAGAGAGAGAGAGAGGTGTTAAAGCAATTTTACAATATCCAGGGAAACCTTTAAAAATAATAATTAGACACATTTTAGTCTCTATTTCATTAAGGTTATATATTTTTCAACCCTTAGCCTTTATCAGTGAGAACATTTCTGTGAAAACAAGGATTTTTGTGTCTCTGATTGTATCTCATCCTTCAGCTTTTTCCTCCACTGATGGCATAATTCTCTTTTTGTGAGGTCATAGACATTTTCACATCACCAGATTGTGATGTCAGAAACATAAAATTATGACTTTGCTGGAAGACAAGCAGGAGAATGAAAGATTGTCCTAGACATAGATCTTGTTTTCATAAAACTGTACAGAGTAATGAAAAATGAGGGAAGATAAATAGAGAAAATGGATCAAATATAAGCTGAATTGTGTTTGGATGTTATATATTTTAAAAATTTGTCTTGGATCCTGGAAAATCAATAACAGGTTATATGACTTGTTCCGCAATACAAAGTAACTGTTGGGGATGGGATTCAGACATGGCTGTCTCTACTCACAGCTTTGTGGTCCAACCACTAGACTATTCTGTATATCTTTATGATATAGTTTTAAATGTATGAGTGTGGTGTAATACCCTACAGGTGCAAAAGGCAGGAAGTTTAGGAAAAGACAATAGCAAGCACATTTTCATGGAGTGGGTTGCAGAAAATGGAGCACTCATCACAGCATGTGGCCAATGCAGTGACCATAAAAGGTTTCAAAACACAGTATGACAATTTCAAATGGATTGTCAGAAAGGGGAAGGGGGTAATCACTGGTGAAAGAGCAGTGGAGCTGATGGGAGTAGTAGTATGGAGAACTAGAGCAAAATAGGGCCTCAGGGCAGAATTGTTAGATGTCTTCTGTTGCTACTGCCCATTTTTCTATGTTTTTAAGTTACAGGACTAATCTGAATGATTCTATTTGATAATAGCGAATGTGAAATGGTGATCGCTATTATTGCAAGTGTACATCGCCAAAAAGCAAATTGGAGATATACACTTGCCAGTAACCCAATATCCACAAACATTAAGTGTTTTTGCAGGGGGGGGGGCTGTCCCTCCACACACCCTCTCACAGGGGGCTCTGTGCCTCGCACCCCTCTGATTTTAGATTCCTCACTCCAGAGGGGTGAATGTCAGGGAGGTGGCACAGTCCGCATGTCAGAAAAAAACCAAAATAAGTCCTGCAGCCACAGGCAGCAGCAAAATTCTCACCCTCCCAGTACCCAGCCCTGAATCCAGTACCTGCTGCAATAAAGCTAGCCTCCCTCATCACCACAGCACATGGCTGGTTTGGCGGCAGAAGGCAGATTACACCCTAATAACCCTTTTCCCTATCCTTCCCTTCCCTTCGCCATCCTCCCTTTCCAGTCACCCTCCTCTACCTTCGCGGTTGCAGTGAGTCAGTACCCTTGTGGGTCACCCATGATAATATTGCTGAATATGAGTCACCATTTTGATGGTCACCCATATTCAGTTGCTATTATCACAGGATATTCTGAATTTGTGCAGCAATTTGTGACAACATAAAAAACTCCACTGGTTTGTATTCACTTTCTTTCAAAGGGCAGGGGTCTTTCAAAGTGAAAAGGCAAAACATTTGAACTACAGAGAACAGGGTGGGGTTGCTAGGAACATATATCACTGATTCCTTAGTGCCTGATGTCACATATTTGTGATGGTGAGTAGGTGAGTGCCAGGGGGAATGTGCCTTACAACAGATTCTTCAAACAAGCAGAGGTGCTGAGGAAAGGGAAAATGTACTTTGTTAAAAACATAATAATAAAATAAAGGGGCCTAGCCTTTTCTGGTGAGGATTATATCTTAAAAAAAAAATGGTGGCAGATTGTTGAAACACTCTACCCTGTAATGTGACCAATGCTTGGACTATCATAGGTTTCAAAATGTAGTAGGACATTTTCGTGGGGTAACTGAGAAGGGAAGAATAAAGATGTGAGCAGAGCTCACAAATGGCAGAGTAAAACAGTATAGGAACATTAGGGCAGTCTCCATAAACTCGTGGTGTAGAATTTTTAAAAGGCATAATGTAGCCTCTGTCATGCCAAAGGATTTGAAACCTCTGACTGCTATTTTCAAAGGTTCTGGTGGATTTGCTACTGTTTCTGCAATGTAAGACAAAAATGTATACGTATCATTTATTTGATGCATGATTCATTTTTGGGGTACAATTTTCATCAATTGTGGATGCAATTCAAGCTACATTTTAGGTGCTTTGGAACTGTTATGCAAAACTCTTGAAGGCCTTTTGAGAATTTCATCCATAGTCATAGTCTAGCCCTAACCATTCATTTATATGTGTAAATGATTCAGATCTCCATTACTCCTTCTGAGCTACTTGACAGGAGGGCCATTTGGGTGTGTGGCTACTTAATAGAAGGAATGGATACAGTATATCCCTAACAGATAATAACTGCTAAGATTTTGCCATGGCTCACACAGCCATTTCCATCATGGAAAAGTGTTCATGCCTTGACTGGCTGGGTTTATTTCAGATTACAATGACACTCAGAAGTAGGGTTTTTGCATATTATTTGGGGAAGCTTTGCCCCCAGACCCCCCCAATTTAGAGATATATAAAATGAACAGAACAGATAATCTGCAATCACAGTTCTGTGATGAAAATCTTATACAAAATTGTTTGAAACCAATCAGAAATATTGTACAAAATCAGGGATGCCATTTTGTGGGGATAATATGCAGCTTAATCAATTATAAAGTAGAAGGCATATAATTTGTTTGAAAGAAGAAAGGAGATCTCCAACTATCATAATGATATTTTTACGAGTCTGCAATCTCACTAAGAAATCTTTGGAAATGATGCATTCTTTTACTTTTATTTTCTTGATTTCCTGATTTTATCATCCACTTATTCTCAGGTGATAAGGAAATCTTACGAAACAGGATCCTTGCCCTTTGAACTTCCATCTGTTCCTACTAATGCCTGAATGATGATGATAGAATCCTCTGATTAAGACATCATAATAATTTCCATGACAAACAACTGGGATTCATAAACAGAGGATAATGATATCATGTATAGACAGGCAGCCCCAGCAGATGAAGTCTGAGAGGCAAGGACCCTATTTTCAAATGGCTCTGATTACTAATAAAGAAGAGGGGAAGGCAACATAAATATGTAACATATCAGCAGTATGTTATGCAGATATTATGTTACAAAGTTTTCAAAGATGTGTCACAGGCAGTTTAACTGGTGGATAAAATTGCCTCTCTTTTTAGTATGAATAGCATTTCGTTTTCTTTTTTTTTTAATCAGTTTGTTTATACACAATATATTTGGCTGAAGGCAAGTGTTTCCTGCAATTAGCAGTAACATTTTTATTCATAATCGGAAACAACTTCCAGTTAACATCAGTAGAGTAGCTAGTCTTGTTCATGGAGCACATGTAAAATATTGATTAGAGGTAAATGATATCTCCAAAGATCAGAATGTGAAGACAGTTTGTGGTTTTACAGTACTGCCCACTCATTTTGCATATCCCGTGTTCTTGACCATGAGAAATTCATTATGTTGTCTGACTAACAAACAAGTATGATAATCCATTGTCAAAGGTATAGTTTAATCCAGATGTCATTATATTATGCACTACAATATGCAATAATAGTAATACACTTATTTTTGTTTTGACTCATCATCCCTGTTTTGAAGTCCATTTTGTTGATCCTGCATAACTTCAATGGAACTTATGCTAAATGAACACATTTGTAAAAAGTAATAACACCTGCTAGGAGTCATTTATATACCAACTGCCATTGCATTCCATCAGACTGATCCCAATAATTAAAAAAAAATAATGATCACTAGTCTTATTCCTCCCTGATCTTGAAGTCCCTGTTTTGTGTCTGTTTCCAAAGAGTGGCACATTCCCAATGTTCCTCACTGCTGCAAAACGTTGACACATTTATTTCATCTATCTCATCTCTTCTGATCTGCCCTGATCTATTGTCTGACCCCATAAAATAAGCACTAGGTGTTGCTAATACTCAGTCATTGCCTTTTACATTTTAGCACAGAAAAAGTTAACCCTAAACAGAGGGGCACACACAATATGGCAGTAGTTCAACATTAGGTCATTAGTGCTGCTGTGGAGCTAAACAGGCTTGTTAAAGAATGTATTTCCCCAGGCTAGCCCAACTGGAATGCAATATTTTCAGCTGGATTCTACTTCTGCCTAATTTTACAGCTGGGAAGATGAAAATACAAGGAGACTATTGGACCAGTTCATGCCAATACAGTAAGTGAGTGGCTATGCTTAGATTCAGAAATGAGCCCTTCTGGGTCACAGTCTATGTTAGTGTCCTACTGTATTGTTCTATGCTATTTAATCATCTGCCTCAAATAATTTGACAGGCAGAGTGAAGGGCAGACTAGTAGATTGGCTCTTGGGCTTAAATGTAAAATTAAATAACACTAATGAATTACACAGAGAAATAAAGAATTATAATAAGAACCACAGACCATAGGTGGGACACTTCGTTCAGTTTCTGTATATTCCTGTTATCTTTTTTCTTTAGTCATATTTTTTGTTTGAAGCAATATCCTAGTCTGCAATGTTGGGAAAACATGTAGGCCTGATAATGTTTGAAGAATATGAGATAAGTAAGACAGTTATCTTCATGTGATATCAAGGGAAGTATGTAACCTCCCCAGGTAATGTCACTAACTTTTCCAGTGCGGCACTTTTATTGTCAGGCTGCCCACCCAAACATTTGACTACAGGTTATCCTGCAAAAAAAAAATCATGACTGTGGTAAAAAGAAAATTGCCCAATGAAGCTTGTTAGTGATTTGTTCCCATGACTGAGCCAGAGGAGAGTCATGTGCAAGCAGTTACTTTGGACTCTATAGTTTATCAGAGAAAATATACAGACACATAGTATCTGACAGCAGAAGTAGATCAAGGCTTCCTCAAGTAAGCCCATAATAAACTATCTGATCCAACTGACCTACTGCACTGCTGCATTGTCTCCCTCTTCCCTCTTCCCCCCCCTCCCTCACCCCTCAATCTTGTGTTGCTCTCCTTAGGAGTATGAGTACGCTTAATCAGTCCTAGTCCTATTTAAACCTGTTTAAAGCAGTTGCCCCACCACTTCCAATGGCACTCTGTTCCACAGTTCCTCTATGTTTTCTGTCATGTGAAACTTCCTCATGTGTCTCTTGAACTTGTCCCCACCCTTCCTCCAATCATGCCTCATCTTGACTGCTTAACATAGAAACATAGAAGTTGACTGCAGATAAGAACCACAAGGCCTATCCAGTCTGTCCGTTTCTTTGTCTGCCTTATGAATGTGCCACCGGCCTTTGGCTCTGTCAATGGCTTATCTTTTCATACTCATCTGTATTGCTCCCTTATGCCTGTCCCATGCCTGTTTGAAGCCCTGCACTGTATTCATATCCACCACATCCTGAGGTAGGCCGTTCCAAGCATCCATCACCCTTTCTGTGAAAAAGAACTACCCCCACATTACCTCTTAAATGGCCTCCACCTAATCTCATGCTGTGTCCTCTTGTCCTGCTATTTATATGTTGGGTCATGTGCCAGCCAACATATTGCAATAGTAGCAGATTTGGAGGTGCGGTCAATATGGGCAAATGCAGTGTACGCATCAGTAGGTGCGTCCCTCATTACCCAATAAGGCAGCTGCAGGTGCTGACATCAGGCATACCTCAAGTGGTGATGAGATCTAAGAAAAGGTATGCTGCAATCATGCAGCGGCACAATAACACACCATCCCGATGTGCTTGTCCTGGTGAAACCGTTCAATCAACATGGCGGCACTGACTGCCGCTGTGCACAGTGCCCCAAACCACTTAATTTGCCAATGGAGGAGCCCATTCCCCTTTGGCATAATGCCCCCTTCCAATTTAAAGTGTATGCAGAGGGGGTGCCCAATCCCCCTCGGCATCATGCGTCCCCACAACAGACTTTCCCTACTGAAGGGGGCCCCAATCCCAGTTGGTTTCAGTCCACCATTTCCATTTATTTTGCCAATGGGGGAGCCCACACCCCTGTTGGCATAATGCCCCCCCACTTTTGTTGTGTGCTGAGGGGGTGCCCAGTCCCCCTCGGCTCATCTCCCCCTTTGGTATGTGCCAACAGGGGTGCCCAATCCCCTGTTGGCTACAGCACCCCCAAAACACTCAGATGGTATGCTAGGAGCACACCCCAATGTGTCAAATGCCCCTGAAAAGCAAAAACAATACCACAATTTTTTTTTAACCAGTAAAAAGAAGAAAACGGTCCCTCATGGTCTCCCTGCCCCCATCCCACACCCACCCTCTGGGTGCTCTGCCTCCCCACACCCCCTCCCCATACTTACCTCCAGAGCCCAGCGTGATGATCTTCACTGGACCAGAACACGTCTGCACTCTTCAAAGCTGACCGCGAACTGAAGAAATGCCGGTAAGCTGTACAATGGCATAAATAGGGTTTGGTGCATATCTCAGCCATTGTTGGGAATTTTGGCACCACATTTTCAACATGAGGTCATTGGGACCCCTCCACATGAATTTAGTCACTGTCATGGCAATATTGAGTCACCAATGGTGATTTTGTGGTCACTGAGCAGAATCATCTTTCGGGTTTGATTAATGAAATGACAGTGTCACTGTTCATGAAGGGGGCTCTCAAATACCTATGTTGCAAGTTTGGTGGAAAAAATCCAAACAAAAATTTCTGTTTTACGAGTGTGCATTGCACAGTTTCCATCCACCATCCTAACTTAGTGAATTTGTAATATTTTCAGTGCAGATATTCAAAATTGTCAATTTCCCAAACCTCTTTATAAACAGTACAGTTGTCATATCACATATCCTTGCCAAAATGTGTTTTCACATGTCCGACGCAGAATAGCACAGTCACTGTGCAAAATCAGTTTTTGGGACAGTTTTCAGAAATGATGGTGACACTGTTCATGAGCAGAGGTCCTAAAATGTCTGTGTTGAAAATTTGGTGATGAACACCCATAAAATGACTGTTACAAGAGTGCATTGCGCAGTTTCCATGCAGCCTTGTAACTTCACAAATCTGCAATATTTTCATGCCAGATTTTCAACACTGGCATTTTTTCACACCTCCTTATGAACAGTACAGCTGTCATTTTTCATATCCTGCCCAAAATGTGTTTTCACACCTGTGGTTCACAATGGTGTGGTTGCTGAGGGAAATCAACTTTTAGGACAAATTAACAAAATCATAGTGCTACTGTTCATGAGGGGAGGTCCCAAAATGCCTATGTTGAAAATGTGGTTAAAAAAATCCTGAAAATGATTGGTTGCACAGTTTCTATGCATGCTCATGACTTCACCAATTTTTCATATTTTCACTCCACATTTACAATGTTGCCATTTTTTTTTACACCTCCTCATGAACAATACAGTTGTCGTTTTCACATCCTGCTCAAAATGTGTTTTCATCCCTGTGTTCCCAAATGGCATAGCCACTGCTGATAGTGCTGCTCTTCATGAGGTGGGGTCACAAAAAGCCTATGTTGAAAATTTGGAGTGAAAATACCAACAAACACCTACAGCATTAGAGTTTCCAACTGTAACACCCACCCTGTAGAGACTGACAGGTGTCAGGGGTGTGACTTGGGATCATTGACTGTAATACTCATACCATTCCACCTCCACCCCCACTCCCACCCTGCAGCCAGTGACAGGCCTTGGAGTGTTTGCCCTAAAGTTCACCCCATTCTTCTATACTGCACCCACCTCAGCATATTTCCTTATGGAATGGCATAAGTATAAGTATAAGGTCCAAAGATCACAAAACATACCATGCCACTTGTCAGTGTCTACTTGGTAGGGTGAGGTAGTATGGCATCAGCGTTATAGCTGATGACCCAAAGGCACACCCCCACACCCCAGCACCTTTCAGTCTCTGCAGGGTGGGGGTGGGGTTGGCTTCAGTTCAATTCTTCACAGCCATTCCTGTTATGAATCTCTAACTCCTGCAATACCAATGCCAATGCCAGCGAGACAACATTCAGCATTGACAAATGCTTGTTCTTATATTGAAACATGTTAGACTCTTTCACCTTGTTAATGCCCTTAAGGTATTTGAGTGTTTTGATGCTTCCATATTCCTTACAAACAGGTTCTCACTATTCTTCTTGCTTATACCCCTCAGATAAAAAAAATGCTTCATAAAGTTTGAAGCCTTGTCAGGATTCTAACCCTGGTCTCTGCCTAAAAATACAAACTAATAGATTCCTAGCAGGAATTAAAACCCTGCTCAGAAACATCACAGTGTTATTGCAGAGTGATGGAATAATAAGTACGATAAATAATTAAGATTTCTTCATAATATGAAGGCAGTGTTACATAGTAGTTGGAGCATATGGCTGCAAAACAGATGACCCAAGTTCAAATCCTGCCAGAGTCACATACTCGCCATAAGTAAGTCACTTAATCTCCCTGTGCTTCATTTGACCCAGCTGTAAAACTGGGCAGTAAGAGGACTCAAATGAAAGAGACATTTTGCATCTTATGTGTTATAGCCTCCATAAATAAATTGTACAAATACCAAAATATAAAATTTCCAGTGGAAGAGATTCCCATCAGAAGTAAAATTTTTCTTGAGATGTACACCTTCATTTCATACACCTTTTCAACCAGGAATAGACCAGCTCCTTTCATAAATTAAGTGCATCATCCATGTGAAGTAAGTGTGATTTAAGGTATTGTCAGTTTATGTAATAGATTCAAGGAAATGGTGACAGAAAATGATCAATGTTGTAACTATGATATGACTTTCAAACAAATTACAATAGAATTCCATTATCACACCTATTTTTAAGATCACAAGACCATAGCTATCTTTTAAGATAGAGAAAGAGAGTGACAGAGAGAGAGAGAGAGAGAGAGAGAGAGAGAAGAGAGAGACACAGATAAGAACAGTATGTATTTTCATGCACAAGCACTTCACAAAATAGGTTGGTTAGCAGCGCACTATAACTCTGCCATGGTTAATGATTAGTTGTTGGACAGTTTGTTATCTGTCAGGTCTGGCTGAACGTGGCAGCATGAATAAATAAGATGCTGATTGCTCTCTGTTTGACTTATTGGTGCAAAATTAGAAGGACCTTTGATTTGAACTGGAAAAGCAGATTATATAGACAAGGGTTTACAGGAGCAGGTAGTACCTACATAGACAAGGGTTGTCAGGAGCAGGTAGTCCCAGTGGCCATTTGTACAGAAATAACTGTCTCTGAGGACCGCTAGTAAATCTGGTCTGATCAGAGTATTGACCCAGGAAATACCCTCATGATACGTACTTATTTATTAAGCTATCCAGTTAATAAACCATTATTGGATATCCGATGTCCATGTAGTGCTTTTTAGTGTTCTCCAGTTCTTGTTTGTACTGTGGAAAATGATGTTGCATTCTGCAATTATAGGTAACAAAGAACTTTATAGTTTCCAAGTGACCATTTCTTACCATTTGTGAAAAATCAACCAAGTAAGCTCAGTCTAGTAAAAAAAAGTCAAATTGAGTTCTATGTAATTATTTCATTATAGGTTGCTATGTGTCTGTTTCTCAATAGTTAAAAAAATGGTAAAATCATACTGGTAATCTAGAGGAGCCAATGTATACATTAAAGTGCAGTACATATGCTTACTAATCTTTTGTTTTCGCTTAACACATAGATTGTGGCTTTGGTTATCTGCTGTTTTCATTTCTGCCTGCTCTGTTGCTGTATGAGATAATTGAAATCTATGTCAGCTGGTGCAGTCAGCAGAGTTATACTCAATGAAATACATACACACCTCAGACTAGGATCCTGATAGATTTTTAGATTATTAAATATGAATTTGTGCGACTTTCCCATTGCCCTTGCATTTGAAAAATAAAAAGGTTTTTTAGAAGTCATCTGCCATGTATAGCCCAACTGCTGCAGTATATAGCATCTCAAACATGCTGTTCAATGGAGCCTAGATGCAATAAAACTGGATTATTTCCTCACTGCCTTTGCTAGCATGATCTCTTGGAACAAGAAAGCAGTGTGCTCGCATGGTTAAAACAATGGCTTTGGAGCCTGGAGATAATAAGATCAAACCCTAACTGAGACAAATAATCACAATGAACTTGAACAAGTCACTTAACTTCCAAAGATGTACAGTAGCATCTCAGCTGGGATGACCTACAGTAGGTAAATATATTGTAAAATAAATTAATGATTTTCCCTCATGCAGCAATCCCAAAGAAATGTACAGCATTTGTGAAGATGGGGCAGCACTGGGGTATATTGCAGAACTAAGTCAGATGTTAAACTGGGAAGCCCTTGTTTCATTCTCAATGGAATGATATCATGGGTGTTAGCCACACCAAGTATGACAGCTGGGGCAGTGAGACATTTGTGTGTCCATAGCCCTTTGTATTTCTTCATTATTTCATTTTGAAGACAACTGATCCTTTAAAATTATAGGTGGTTTATACTGAAAATGTATTTTTATTTCTTTTCTTAGAACACTCCCTGATTAGTTCTGTTTGGGGGGTTGTATAAGATTATGTTTGCTTTCAGACATGCTTATCTAGCAGAACCATTCATAATTATTTCCGAATTTGTGAATTGTCATTTTTTATCCATCATGCCTTCATCCAGTGCTTTTCACTATCATGCACATAGAGGACTTAAGCACTGTGCATGTCCGGGTCAATGATTTTTAGTTTGAAGAGATTTGACTGTGCTGCTGTCCAGCTAGACACATGGCCCAAGGTCTTCTTGGACAGTGCTCAAGGCTCTATACAACATTTCATAATAGATACTTTTGAGTGGAATCCTGCTTCTATATATATATATATATATATATATATATATATATTATCTATTCTGATATAAAGCAATGAAATTAATGTACGGTCTTGATTTGGTATGGTTCCTTGCTAGGTATCTGACTTGCAGAAGTCACAGTTCTAACTGAGCTCAAGTTTCAGTTTACATTGTCACTCTCTGAATACCTACAGTATGTAAATTGAAGCCATTGTCAGCATGACTGCCTCTGCTTTTGGTTGTATTCTCAGTATATATAATAAAGGTAAAATAAATGTTTCTTCTATGTTAGACAAAGATTAGTTGATAATAGAATTATTCTTGCATCACTGACACGTATAGATAAATAAATACATTTATAAGTATATAAATAAATAAAACACTTGCCCCTTCTATATCCATTATTGCTTGTAGTCGGCAGTATTTTTCCAGCTGTAGAAGTGGCACTGAAAGCAGAAATAAATGTCACTTCCATAGATTCTTGACTAAATTAAATTTGGTAGGAGAAAGAGGAGGGAGATGTAGGGCACAGACAAACACCACTATGCTGGAGCTAGAGAACTTGAGATTGGAACTTGGGGGAAGGGACAGGAATAAGAAGGTGAGGAGGAGATGGGGCAGAGGGGCAGGGAGGGCTCCATCACAGGATAGACCAGGCTTCCAAGGGCCAGAAGGGGGTGCTTGGCCAGGAGGACCAAATCAACAGGGTCCTGGGAGCACCAAAAGGGGGTGTGGCAATATGGCATGCAACATGGGCATACAGAAAGGAAGTAGAAAAAAGGTTCATGGTAAGCTGAGGCAGGAAGGGATTACAGGGGTGTGCTTGGGCAGGAGGCTGGAGACAACAAATAGATATGCAGTACTGGCTGATGAAACAGAGCAGGAGGTTGGAGAAGGCACCACAGAAGAAGAGTTAAGGGACCAGGAGGAAAGAGAGAAATACATGGTACAAGGTGAGAGGGAAGACTATGGGGTTGAAGTGGTTAGTGGCAGAAAAGCAGGTTGAGTTGGCAGGAACACACTAAATAAAGGGGAAGGAAGGACAAAACATGTTGGGGGAGGGGGAGTCAAAATGCAGGGGGCAGTGGGAGGAGGTACATGTAGTGAATGAGAGGAATTGTGAAAGGGAGCAGGCACAGAAGGAATGGAGGAGGAGGAGGAGAACAAGTGAAGGAGCAATTAAAGGAGAAGGGAGGGGAAAAAGGTAGTGGATGGAAGTAGTGGGCACTGAGAAAAAGGGATTCGTAGGAGGGCAAACCATGGGGAAGTGTAAGGGATGGGGGGAGGGATGGAGCTTGTACTTGCTAGGATTCTATGCTCGGGGGTAAAAGGAGTAAGGGATGGCAGAGTTCCAGGCAGTGATGGTAGGGGGAGAGATAGATATTGCTCCCATCTCAGAGACCTGGGCCACCCAATACCATGACTGGGATCTTACAATCCTGGGTTACAAGGTCTTCCACAGGGACTGAGAGGGGGGGAAGTGCTGGAGGGGTGGCTATTTATGTCAGGGAGGGGGTACTATGTACCAGGGAGAAGGGGGATGAGGGGATGCCAGAAGCCATATGGGTATTGCTCCAAAGCCCTAAAGTTAAGAAGCTCAGGATGGGGGTGGTGCACAGGCCACCATCACAGAAAGAGGAGGTGAATAGGGAGCTGAGGGAGCAAATCAGGAAGATCAGTGGCAAGGGAGAATCAGTTATAGTGGGAGACTTCAACCTACCTGGGGTTGACTGGCAGACAGTAACTACAGCACAAGCCAGGGAACAGGTGCTGCTGGAGGCTATCCAAGACAGCTACCTAGTGCAAGTGGTGATGGAACCTACTAGAGAGAGGAACATGCTGGATTTGGTACTAACAAATGGTGATCACATCCAGAATGTGGTAGTATAGGACCCTCTAGCAGGAATCAACCACCACTCAGTGCGGTTCCTCCTCAACAGAGGGAGGGAGTCAACTTAGACTAGGACAAGAATGCTGGACTTCATGAAGGCAGATTTTGCCAGAATGGGCAGCATCTTAGAGGGGTATTTAGCTAAAATTAACCCAGTGATGGATGCTGAAAAGAAGTAGGCAATCATTATAAAGGGGCTGAATGAGGCCACAAACACATGTGCCAAATCTCCCAGTAAGCAGTCCAGGTCCAAAAAACCTAGCTGGCTCAGCAAGGAAGTGGAGTGGAAGGTGAGGGAAAAAAGATTGTCCTTCATTAAGTTCAAACAATCGGGGTGTGAGGAGGATAGAGAGGTGTTCACAAAGGCATCTAGGGAGGTAACCAGGTCAGTCAGGACAGCCAAGGCATCAAAGGAGCAGGAAGTTGGCTCAGGGGATCAGAGCGGGGGAAAAGGGGTTCTTTAAATACATAAGGGAGAAGAGGAGTTACAGAGATGCCATTGTTAGAATCAAGTGGAATGGGGGATGGGCGGAACAAGGGGAAGAACAGGCAGAGGTACTCAATGAGTACTTCTGCTCGGTGTTCACAAAAGAAAGGGATGGCCCCATACTGCAGGGGAAAGGGAGCAAGGGTGAAGGGGGCAGAGATAACAGATGTGGTCATCCAAGAGGATAGAGTTCTGAAGGGCCTTAAGGCCTTGCGGGTGGACAAGGCACCAGGACCAGACAGTGTACACCCAAGGGTCCTGAAAGAACTGGCAGAGGTGTTGGCAGGCCCTCTGATGTGCCTCTTCAACACCTCCTTGGAGATAGGGAAGGAACCCAGAGACTGGAGGATGGCTCAAATGGTGTCCCTTCACAAGACTGGACCCAAGGACCAACCAAGCAAGCAACTACAGACCAGTAAGCTTGACTTTCATAGTGGGGAAGTTGATGGAGACCATTCTAAAGGAGAGGCTGATTACCTTTCTTGATAGTAATGATCTACATGATGAAAGACAGCATGGGTTTGTCTCAGGAACATTGTGACAAACTAACCTGATCAACTTCTTTGACTGGGTCACTAGGATGGTTGACGAAGGCCACACTGTGGATGATCTGTACCTAGACTTCAGCAAAGCTTTCAACTTGGTGCCCCACAGGAGGTTAATGAGCAAGCTGAGGGATATGGGGGTGGGGGAGAAACTGGCAGGGTGGGTTGAGAGCTGGTTGCAGGGAAGACAACAGAGGGCAGCTGTAAGGGGGGAGAATTCCAAGCCAAGACCAGTAACAAGTGGAGTACCGCAGGGTTCAGTGCCGGGCCCTGTTTTGTTCAATGTCTTCATTCTAGACATTGCAGAGGGGCTCAAGAGTAAGATCAGCCTGTTGACAGATGACACCATGATTTGTGCAAAAGTGGAAATGAGGAAGGGAGGCAGGCACTCAGGGAGGATCTAGCTAAACTCAAACACTAGTCTAGGGAGTGGCAGTTGGGGTTTAATGCTAAGAAGTGCAAAGGCATGCACCTCGGAGCAAGAAATCCCAGGACCAGCTACTGGCTGGGGGGAATGCAGGTAACAGCTTCAGAGGAGGAAAGGGACCTCAGAGAAATGGGCACAGGGGGCATGAAGGATATCAGCACAGTGTAGGAGGGCAGCAGAAAGGGCAAATAGTATGCTGGGGTGCATTGCCAGAGGGATCACCTTTAGAAAGGAGGAGATCATCATGCCCTTGTATAGATCACTGGTGAGGCCACACTTGGAGTACTGTGTACAGTAATGGTGCCCATACCTCATAAAGGAAATGACATTACTGGAAGGGGTGCAGCGCAGAGCTACAAAAATGATCATTCAACTGAGGGAGTTGCTGTATCAGGAAAGACTGAGGGAGCTCAACATGTATTCACTGGAAGAGAGAAGGGAAAGGGGACATGACAGAGACCTTTAAGTACTTGATAGGCATAAATAAAGTCAGAGAAGGAGGATTTTTTCCACTTAAAGGGGGGACGGTCACTGGGGGCACAGTCTTAAGTTGGAAGGAGGAAGGTTCAGGAGGGAGATGAGGAGGCACTACTTTACAAAGAGAGTGATGGTGAGATAGAATGCACTGCTGGAGGATTTAATCAAACTGAGGACAGTGGATAGCTTTAAGTGGGGTTGGGATAGAGTCAAGGGCAGGATTAGTGCAGACAAGAACACAAAGAGGAGAAAGACCAGGCAAGGGGAGGAAGGGAGGTGTTTGGGTGGGGCCGAGGCATCTGTAGTAATATGAAACTAAGAGCTGCACAATCGGGCAGACTTGATAGACCTGTGGGCCTTTTTCTGCTGGCAATTTCATGTGTTCATATGTAGATACAGAAGAGCAGGGGTCTCATGCATTTCAATAAGGCAACAAGATTCTACAGTGAAAGCAGAAGGTAATATATGTCAGTTCTTGTTCCTGTCTGCCCTGTTTACCTCTTTACTTGTTAGCAATATGTTGTATAGCTCTTGCTATGCAGCCATAAAAAGTATTTTTGTAATTCTACATGATAGGATTATTGAGTGCAATTTGCATAGGCTGTACAGTAGTGCAGAGTATGATAGAAGCAGACCCCCGGCTGATATATCTGCCTGATGCATTTAATGTCCTGTCACACTTTATTTGGATTTTGATAAAGCCTCATGAAACACATCAGGCAGAGCAACTTATTTGGGGGGGGGGGGACTTCTATAATGCTCTGCACTGTTGCACAGTTTATATGAATTGCACTTAATAAAGGAATATATACAATATTCACAACTATCTAATGTGCCTTCTCCGATTTAGGTACTAAATCCTGCCGACTGTTTTCCCGACGTTTGAAATCCCGCCTTCTAATTCCTGAAAAAAGAATTGCCTGAACGCCGATATTCCCGTTAGTGAAATTCCCGACACCTTCTCTAATTGTACTGTCTGTCCCAGTGATATGTAGAAAAAATGGGCGTCTGTTCTTGATTTGTGTTTTTTTTTTAAACATACAGATGTCTAAATGTTTTACTGGAGCGGGAGTAAAGAGGGGGCAAGTCAGGGAGACAGTTCATTATGAATAGCGCTGCACATGCAGCCTACCAGAACTACTAATTTCTATTATTTCTGTGGCAAAAGTGGCAGAGTGTGTCCCCTCAGTATGTGGTGTTTTTTTTTGTTTTGTCATAGATAATGGGGCAAACATGGTGAGGGTAGTAAGCAATAGGAATTTTGCAAGCATTCATTGCTTTGTACACACTAGCAAGACAGTGTCAACATCACTTGTTCGGTCGGGAATTAGTACGGATACCCCTCAAACCATATTCTTTGCCAGCATAGCCGTCTTGCCTTCAAAGTAGTTTGTTCCATCTGAATATACAGACTGAGTCTGGTTGCACAACCGCTGGCTGACTCACTCAGTACAGAACATTATCGTTCATCCCGACCATTATGGCAACTCAGATAAGACCGGGAGGCTAGCAAGACAGTGTCAACATCACATCCAACTGAGACAAGTGTAAGAACATTTGTTCTGTTATATATGTTTTCGGGAAGTAACGGGAGGCAGGAAATTATGCTTCGGGATTTTAATCTATCGGGATTTAGCAATTTCGGCTTTTTGGTCTCGGGATTTTGGTCGGCGGGCAATCGGTAGGCCGGAATTAGTAGGAATACCTTCTCCAGATGGTGGCGAGTACTCTGATTTTTTAATTTTAGCTCTTGTTGACATTGTTACAGTATCAGAGAGTACTCCTTGTGTGACCTTTGTTTGTTTCTGTAGGCTTCATTTTATAATCACAGTAAGCTACTCCAAGGCACGTTATGTTAGTTAACATGACTTCTGTGATGACTGAAGGTGCTCTGCTGCACCTTGTACATCACAGTTCACCTGAGGTGTGGCATTATCCCAACATTACACATGTCATTATGCATCATTAATTTTTATTTATATCTGTATCTTATTGCTTTGTGAAATATAGATAGTGACATTTGGCACACGTAGTAAAGATATATCTAAACTTAAATAAATAGCAATTACAAACAACTCAAAGCTTATGCCACATGTGGTAATAGAAAAACTTAATTTTCAGATTAGGAATGGAGGGGATAATGTGCATGGAGGAAACTACTTGCATTACAGGAATTGAAGAGATTCCTTGGCATGCTGCATAATATCATGTAGAGAAATTACTGAACTAAATTTAAAACATGCACGCAACCCTTGTTCAGTATTATGGCAAAAAAACAGTACTCTCTCTCTCTCTACATACATATTTACATTTTTTTTTTGCCACCACTCTCTATTTTTTTTTTATCACTACCGTCTTTCAGACGAGATACTAAACCGAAGTCCCATCTGCCTGGATTGGTGATAGTTCAGGTGGATGTTAAAGATCCCATGACAGTTATCGAAAAGGGTAGGGGAATTTCTCCGGTGTCCTGGCCAAATTTCCCTGATTCACTAAAAAAATACCTCCAACAGCTTAATCTGGTTCAATTTCAGTTGCTTACCATCTGTATCCCCCCATCCCCCGGTTGCCCCTGAAAAAGGGATTTTAAGGTCCAGTGGGCTTACCAGGTCAACAAAATTCAACAAACAACCTGCTAATTTCTTACCACATGCTATATTCTTCACCATCATCCTATATTTTTTTTTATAAATCATCTAATATTTGTATTTTACCATCATGCTTTACCTGTTCAGTACTGTACTTTACTTAAAGCCTACTTATTTACATGTAGAGTGCAGATACTGTTGGACACCCAGGGAATAATGCACCCTTGGCCCCAATCATCGCAATCCCTGCCCTATATTTCAAGGCAACAGAGAACCCTACCATCAATGGTGTTCTCATTTTCAGTTGGATCCTGCTGTTACCCATTTTACAGTTAGGTGGCCCAAAGCACTGTGATATCAAGTAACTTGCTTGAATCCACTCAATACATGGCTGGGGTGCTAACACTGAAAGTCTGTCTCCAAGTTCCAAGCTTGTGCTCTAGCCATTAGGCCACACTGCCTCCATTTACCCCATTTACTATGCACAACCAGTGTTTTAGCTTTGATAAGGTTGTCTGGAGCTGATCATGTGGGATAACTTTACTGCAATTAAAACAGGTTAATGCAGTTGTCCATTACTACAGTATTGAAAATAAATGATTTAAACTATCACGGGGAAAAACATATATAATACATATGTTTGGATGTATATAGACACTTTTGGTGTACTGGGACATGTGGTGCTGACTCCAAGGGCTTGATTCTCAAAAGTGTCAGAATGTCACAATTCCCAGGTATGCTGAACAGATGGCACATGGGGCTTGCGGCATTTTCTGTCTGGCAATCGGGATTCTTGATCCCATGCACCACATGTCATGACTTAGACCAGCTTGTTGCTGGTCAAACATTGTGTCAATCATGGGACCTTTTTATGGTGTTTACTCCATATATTTGACACAAGTTGCCATAAAGAGGGTAAAGTGTCATGAATGCATGCAACCTTTGAGAATCGTTCAGAAGGTGCATCAATGTGTTTGATGCAGCACTTGGTTTGAAGCAGAGCTCATCACAAGCCTGCATCAACCTTTGAGAATCAAGCCCCAAGTGTTCATTTACAAAGAATTACTTATTAGTCCTAATAATCTCAATTAACTCTCACTTCTGGAAGTCATATTCAATTCAGTTTCTGTACTTTTTATTTGCTATAACTGTTTTATTTATGTATAATGATAAGAATTGTTTTTCATGTCTTTCCTGTTATTACAAATGTTTTACATATATGCTTTTTTCCTTGACCAATGTTCAGCTCCCTGAGCTGCAGGGAATTGGCACTAAAATAAAGTTGTACTTACTTATAAACATTTTGGTACTGCTAGTAGGACAGAGACATGATTTGCTTAAAGTCAAAACCTTTAAATTTCCCTTGAATTTAGATTTTCTGAACACACTCCTTTGCTAATTTCATTGGATCATGACATACCTTTTAGTAAGCCAACATTGATATTTCATGTACTGTAATCTCTATGTTGTAGTAGACATGTATTTGGATCTTGCATGTCTCTGTCAGGTACCTGGTCCATATGTGTATAGGAAATCAGTCCCTTGCTCTAAACAATGAACCCCATTATATTATAATTATATTATCTATCAATTACTGTAAACATTTTTTCTCCATTTTTTTCCCTCTTGTAATGTTAGTGGGAGTCTTTCTCCAATTTGTCTTTCCTAATTTGTAAAGGAGAATTCTGAGTTTCTGCAGTACCCAATGACTGTGGGATATGTGTGTGTGTGTGTGGGGGGGGGGGGCAGTTCACCTATTCTCTGTGTTTGTAATAGAGTCCCCACAGTTTCAGTGGAAGCCTGTCTCTCTGGAATGCAAGAAAACAACCTGAAAAGATGATGTAACAATTAAACAAACAGTCAAAACTACTGTATAACATCTTCCAAAAGGATCACTTGCAAAGGATAACAGCCAACTAAATTAAAATGTTACTGCTTAACATCAAAGCTGTCAACGTGTGACTACTTGGTTTTATCATCTCCAGGTCCCCTGGAAAGGAAAAGTAAACACTGTCAGCTATGTATGGCCTAAGTCTAAAATCCTACAGTATCTTCAAATGTTAAAATTATTGCAGACTTTTCTACTGCAAGATCAGAATCAACAATTAGGCATATACTATAGTGAGATGACAAAGCTGTGTACATTTTCAAATTGACCTTCTTTTCCACCTAAAAACAAAGTAGACCGACCACCTGTCCAGCTGTATTGGCAGGATCATTATGTAGATAGGAATACCCTATCTTATTTGGCAAGGTATTCAAATTCATGGAAACATAGAAACATAGACATTGATGGCAGATAAGGACCACAAGGCCCATCCAGTCTGCCTGTTATTTCTACCTTATGAATGTGTCATAGGCCTGTACTCTGTCAATGGCCTATCTATTCATATTCATCTGTATTGCTCCCTTATGCCTATCCCTACCCTATTTGAAGCCCTGCACTGCACTGTACTCATAGCCACCACTTCCTGAGGTAGGCTGTTCCATGCATCCACCACCCTTTCTGTGAATAAGAACTTTCTCACATTACCCCTTAATTGGCCTCCCTCTAACCTCATGCTGTGTCCTCTTGTCCTGCTATTTTTCTTATATTGAAACATGTTAGACTCTTTCACCTTGTTAAGGTCCTTAAGATGTTTGAATGTTTCAATCATATCACCTCTCTCCCTCCTTTGTTCTAGAGTATACATATTGAGCTCCGTTAATCTGTCCTCATATGTTTTCTGATGCAGTCCCTGCACCAATTTGGTTGCCCTTCTCTGGACTGCCTCAATTTGGTTAATGTCCTTGTGAAAGTGTGGCCTCCAGTACTGCATGGAGTACTCCAGATGGGGCCTAACTAGTGTCTTGTAAAGAGGGACTATTACCTCCCTCTTCTGACTTGTGATACCCCTACAAATACACCCTAACATCCACCTAGCCTTACTTCCTGCTTTAGTGGTCTGCTTGGATGATTTCAGGTCATCGGTGATGATGATGCCCAAGTCTCTTTCTTCCCTTGTGACTGCCAGCATCACCCCTCCCAGCCTATTGGTGGCTTCAGGGTTTCTCTTCCCTATGTGCATGATTTTGTACTTCTTTGCATTAAGCCCTATTTGCCACTCTTCCAACCATTTTACCAGTTTATCCAGATCTCTTCTCATTCTGCCCACCCCATCTGGATCATCTACTCTGTTGCAAATCTTGGTGTCATCTGCAAACAGACAAATTTTACTCTCCAGTCCATCTGCAATGTCACTGATAAAGATATTGAAGAGGTCTGGCCCCAGGACTGATCTCTGAGGTACCCCACTTATGACTTGCATCTCTTCTGACTGTATACCATTTACCACCACTCTGTGTTTTCTGTCTGCCAACCAGTTTGCCATCAAGTTGACCAAATTCTGACCCACCCCAAGCCTACCCAGCTTATTAATCAATCTTCTATGCGGAACAGTATCGAAATTTTTGCTGAAGTCATGGTAGGTGATATCAACTGCTCCCCCTTGGTCCACCATTCTGGTTACCCAGTCAAAGAAATCTATGAGATTAGATTGACAGGACTTCCTGTTGTAAACCCATGGATTCCAGGTGTTGCACTATCCTTTCCTTAAGGAATGCCCTCATAATCTTGCCCACTACTGACGTAAGACTGACTGGTCTGTAGTTCCTTGCCTCCTCCTTGCTACCACTCTTGTGGAATGGGATCACATGAGCCCTTCTCCAGTCTTCTGGGACCTCTCTTGTGCTTAGAGACTCACTAAACAGTTCTGATAATAGTTCTGCTAGTTCCACCCTTACCTCCTTTAATATCCTGTGATGTATGCCATTAGGTCCCATTGTCCTGTCCACCCTGAACTTTGTGAGCTCTTGTAGGACACTTTCTTTTTTGAAGGGACTAATGCACACCTCCCCCCCCCGTGTCCATGGTGCTGAGCTGTGGGCCCTGCCCTACCTTCCCCTCAGTATATACTGGGCAGATTATCTATTTAGGATTGATGCTTTTCCTTGGTCATCGTCCACACACTTCCCCTTATCCCCTTTGATCTTAGCAATACCCTCTCTAGACTTTCTCCTTTCACCAATGTATCTATAGAAAGTCTTGTCCCCTTCTTTTACTGTTTGTGCTAGTGTTTCCTCAAGTTTAGGCCTTTGTCTGTCTTACTGCCTTCCCTGCTTCCCTTAGGGAAGTTTGGTATGCGTCCCTATTTTCTTCCCACTGAGTTTCCTTACATTTCCTGAAGGCGAGACTTTTGGCTCTGACCTGTTCTGCTACTGTTTTTGAGAACCAAAGTGGTTTCCTCCTTCTTTGATCTTGCTTTTCTTTCTAACACAATAGGGTGTTGCTTCAAGTATTGCATCCTTATTGCTTGGCCAATTTGCCAGTACCACCTCACCTGTATTTTTTCTTGCCAGGGCTAGCTTAACTCTGTTGGCCATCTTATCAAAGTCAGCACCTTTGAAGTCCCATATTTAGCCTTGGAATGGGTTGATTTAGTTCTAATGGCTAAATTGAACCATACCATGTGATCGTCACTGGGCCCCAAGATGATCTTCTACCTGGAGATCTGTGATCCTTTCCCCATTAGTCAGTACTAGATCAAGGATAGCCCTGTCTCTTCTGGATTGTTCTACCAGTTGTTTGAGGCCCTCCCCTGCAGGGAATCCACTATGTGTCTAATTCTGGCAGATGTTCCTGCTGGTATTGACCAATCTGTATCTGGCATGTTGAAGTCTTCCATTACCAGAACCTCCCCTTTAGCTGTCATGTATTGTATATCTTCTAACAGTAATGTGTCTATGTCCTCCCCCTGGGATGGAGGCCTGTAGACAACCCCAGTTCGTATGGCTGTCCCATTTCCTGTTTCCAGGGTGACCCACAGTTCTTCTTGCTCAGTATGTGTATTCTCAATGTCTGTAGCTTTGATATTTTCATTAACATAAAGGGCCACTCCGGCCTCCCCCTTTTTTGCACCTCGGTCTCTTCTGAACAGTACATAGCCAGGTACTGAAGTCTCCCAAGTGTGCTTATTTGTGAACCATGTCTCGATAATGGCTACTATGTCTGTCATTGTTGCCTGCAGGTCTGGGATCTTGTTTCCCAGACTGCGGGCATTTGTGTACATGATTTTCCATTAGCCAGATTTCAGTGTATTAGTTGTTGGGTGAGGTCGGGCGTTTCCCCTGTGCGTTGCATGTGAAGCCAGACCTTTTTCCTTACCTGGTGATGCAAATGAACTACAAACATGCTGAACTCCTGTTTGATCACTAGCTGGGGGGATTCTTCCTGTTTGATGTATCGGGTGCTGCACCACTCTCCCCATTTGCTAGTTTAAATTTCTGCAAAGACATCAAACATCTGCCCCAATGCACTGACTCCCTCCTTAGTCAGATGCAGTCCATCGAATTTAAAGAACTTTCTCTCCCAAAACTGTTGCCAGTTACCTACAAATTTGTGTCATTTTTCCTGGCATCAGCCCTTGAGCCACATGTTTAGACCCCCCCATCTCCCCTTCTCTGACCTTCCATCTGTCTACCCCCTGCTCCCAGACTGGCAGGATCTCAGAGAAGGAGATGCCAGATGAAATGGATGACAGTTTGTCACCCTGCCTAGTCTGGTGTTCCTTGGTCACCACAACTGACAGGCTGGTGAGATTGTTAGTCTCTATGTGTTCCAGGATGTCAATGTTTTCTCCTGCTTCCTGCATGATTTTAGCAATGTGGTCAGTGTCTCTCCCCGCTGATGTACCTGGGAGACATCTGACTATTACCCCAACCAGAGGTAGCTATCAACTCCTCGAATCATGGAGTCTCCTATGATCAGAAGTGTTTTGGATATCCTTTTTGCTTTTTTTGTTTTGCTCTCTGTTTTGGGTGAGTTTTGTTGTGCTAGCTCCTGTACTGCAGTGTCCTGCTCTGCAGTGTCCTCTGCCCCTTTGTTTGATTTCAGAGATAGAGGCAGATACCTGTTTGTAGCTTTTTTATGATTTGTGAAGGTGATGTTGGAGAGCACTGAGTGATGGGGCACCCGAATTGCCCCTTCTAACCACCTGCCAACCTCCCGGACCAACTACCCTCTGTGGTCGAGGTGCTTCAGGTGGATGTTGGGGAAAGGTCAAGCCGGTTCTTATAATATATTTCCTCCTGAATATGTGATTTGAGGAGCATAATCTCTACCCATGCTGCCTGGAGCTGAGCCCTAGATCTCCAGTGGTCCAGCATGTAGGACAGCATCCTAAATCCTGTATAACTGCCCTTTTGAAAAGTGTTCTGCAGTACTTGCAGTTAATAATATCCATTCCAGATGAATTGCTGGGTTTATAACCTGGTCTGGTACTTAGAAGGAGGAAAATGAAAGCAAAAGGTTGATTTTTTTATTTTGTTTGTTTGTTTTTGTATAACTTGCTATAACAAGTTAAATTACTTGTGCCCCTGTAAGTAAGGTCACTGCGTAGATTCACCTCTAATCCTCCCCTTCCTTCTTTGCTACAGAAAATGGCACAACTGTGCTACCTTATAAAAGGAATGTAACATGGGGTGGCTGGGCATGGGGGTTGGTGGCTGGGCCCTTCCTCGGCCAAAATTGAAAAACCATGGTCAAAGGAAACAAGGAGGTAAGAGCAGAAACAATCAACCAACAATCAATCAACAGCAAATGCAGTAGCACTGAAAGCTTAGCCTAATGATAGATAAAACTGCAAAACCTGTAAAGCACCACCTGTAATAATTTCTCAAAAAATATACCCTATAAAAAAACACTTTGCTACAGAGAAAAATAAAGCAATAACAGAAGATACACCTTGCAAAAAACTATTTGAATCAGAGAAGATTACAGCAGTAAACTGTAAGCACAAAACATTACTGTTGGGCACTGATGATTCATGTACTAGTGGTTGTGCATTCAGCCTCCAAATTTGGATTAGTAATCATTGCCTATTATTGATGTCATGACTATTGACACTTTAAGTTATATGCTTGAACAATGCCTCTGGTAGTAGTACAGCCTGCAAACCATAGCAACTGCATGAGGCTTGAAGGAGATTCTCAAGTATGTAGGCACATTATTTTGATTGAAATATTACATTAATGTTGTCCCTCTCTATAATATTTGAGGATAAATGAAAACATATTAATAATATATTGGTTATCAGTCCAATATATTTGCCAGGTACTGTTGCTGAGCCAGCAAAAGTTATGCCTTAAAAGGATTTCAAACACCAATGCAATGCACTGTAATTACACTTTCAAGTAGCCCACTTGCTTTTTTGTAGTCATCAATAATTTAATCTATTTACTGTCTAATATCTGACAGTGCAACTGAGTGACAAGTGTGCATGTGTAATATATTGGCAAATGAATTCTCAGCAAAATGCCCACTTAAGTGCCTATTTTGAGTCCACTGTAAAGATATTCTATAGAACAACACAGTGTGGATAATAAGAAATATAAAGACTTGAATGCAGTCATGTGTACATAATGAAGCTGTAATGACATCAAGGGGAAAAGGTGCAATTCATAAATCATACGTGTGAAGAACAAATGTTTTTTATGCATCAGCAGAACCAAGAGATGCATTCTAGTCTTATTTGTTTACTTAGGGTGTATTTTGTTATAGTTATTTTTTAGTTGCTGTCTGTGTGTGCTATGGTGCCACTTTACTTTTGATGGCTATGTTTCTATGTTTGTATGGCTGATGTTTAAGTGTCATAAAGCAGGGACCTGCCACTTACAGTCTTATTACAGTATCATAGAAACATGAAAATTGTCAGCAGATGGGGACCGTATGATCCATGAAGTCTGCCCATGGTTTCCTACCCCCCGACCACTTAGCTGCCTGCTTGAGAATCCAGCAGTGTTTGTCCCATGCCCACCTTAATTCCCTCACCAACTTTGCTTCTGCCACCCCTTCTGGCAGGCTAGTCCATGGTTCAACCACATGCTTTGTGAAGAAGTTTCTTGTATTACTTCTGAACCTACCTCCCTTAAGGTGATGGTCATGCCCTCTTGTTTTGCTGCAGTCTTTTACTTGAAAGAGGTTCTGCACCTGTACCCTGTTGTTACCTTTGAGGTTATTAAATGTCTCTGTCATATCCTCATGATTCCTGCACTGCTCTAGAGAGTATAGTTTGAGCTCACTGAGTCTAGCCTTGTATGGTTTCTGGTGCAAGCCCTGCATCATCTTTGTTGCTCTTCTCTGTACCATTTCCGGCCTATCTATGTCACTTTTGAGGTGTGGCCTTCAGAACTGGATGCAGTTCTCCAGGTGGGGCCTTGTCAGGGACTGATACGGAGGCATGATCAATTCATGACTCCTGCCCATGATGCCCCTTCCTATGCATCCCAGTATGCCACTCACCTTTAGTGCTGCCTTCTAGCATTGCTTGCTTACTTTTATGTCATCTGAGATGATTACCCCCAGGTCTCAATCCTGTCTTGTAACCAACAGCTGCTCTCTTCCCATTGAGTAAATTTTTCCTGGGTTACGTTTTCCCAAGTGCATGACTTTGCACTTTTTGGCATTGAATTATAATTGTTAGACCCTTGACCACTCCTCCAGCTTATGGAGATAAGATGCCATGGTTTGCCATCCCTCTGGTGTGTCCACCCTGTTGCCGATTTTGGTGCTATCTGCAAACATGTATACTTTTCTCTTCAGTCCATCAGCAATGTCTCTGATGAATATGTTGAAGAGGATTAGCCCAAGTACTGAGACCTGTGGCACCCTACTAGTCACCCTGCCCTAATCTGACAGTGTGCCATTTACTGATACCCTCTGTGTTCTTCTATTCAAGCAGCTTCTTAACCAGCCTGTTATCTTATGTCCGAGTTCCATGTTCTCTAGTCTGTTGACCAGTCTCCTGTGTGGTACTGAGTAAAAGGCCTTTCTGAAGTCTAGGTAAACTATGTCCATGCCCCCCCCAATCTACTGCTCTGGTGACCCAATCAAAGAAATCTACCAGGTTTGTATGGCAGAACCTCCCTATTGTGAAGCTGTGTTGCTTTGTATCAAGCTGATCACTAGTCTCCAAAAAAAGTTTCTGTTCTTTCCTTCAGCAGTGACTCCATCAGTTTTCCAACTACTGAAGTGAGGCTAAAAGGACAGTAGTTTCTTGGCTCTTCCTTGCTTCTGCCGTTGTGGAGTGACACCACTGTTGCCCTCTTCCAGTCCTCTGGAACCTCCCCAGTCATCAACATTTTGCTGAAGAGCATTGCTAGGGAGGCTGCCAGTTCCCTCCCAAGTTTGTTTAGTATTCTTGGGTGTATCCCATCTGACCCCATTGCTTTATCCACTTTTAACTTGTTGAGTTCCTCAACTACCCTTTCCTCAATGAAGGGACCTCTGTCTATTTCTCTATTTGGACAATCCTTTTTACCTATTGTTGGTTTCCACCATCCGCTTCATGTGTGAAGACTGAGCAGAAGTACTCATTGAGTGCCTCTGCCTTCTCTCGGTCCTGCTCCTTTGGCTGCCCATTCTTTTTTGTAATTATAACAATTCCTCCATTGGTCTTCCTTATTTCCTGTATGTATCTGTAGAAGGTTTTTTTTTGCCCTTCTTTATCCCTTGCACTATCCTTACCGCTGTCTGGTCCTTTGCAATTCTCATCACTTTCCCTGCCTCCTTTAGTATATCTTTGTACTCTGTTTTGTTGGCCTCCTCCCCTGACTCCATGTACTTCCTGAAGGCTTTGCTCTTTTCCCTCACTATGATTGCCACTTCTATTGAATATCATGGCAGTTTCTTTCTCCTTTTATTCTTTCTTACCTGATGTGCACACTGTGATGTGACAAATGTTTTATGTCTCTCAACCTAGTCCAGCACTCTTCAATGCTCCCCTCTAATGTGTTACTGAGGTTGTCCTTCATGCTTGTTCTCATTTTTGTGAAGTCTGCCTTCCTGAAATCAAGGACATTCAGCTTAGAGTGTCTAGAATCCTCAGTCCTGTTAACATAGAACCATACCATGCAATGGTTGCTGGTTCCCATGTGGCTCCCCACTTTGACACCTAGAACCCTTTTGCTATTTGCGAATTCTAGGTCTAAAACTGCATTTTCTTTTGTGGGTGTCTTCACGAGTTGGCTCAGGCATGCCCCCCACATTGTAACTAGGAATTCCCTGCTTCATTCTGATTCTGCTGTGCAGGAACTCCAATCAATGGGCACTATGCACTATTGTGTGGAGGGTACACCCCGGAGGTGTACAGCCCTACCACATAACAACACAACTGCAGACAGATACACCCATATCAGCATTCACTAATGCTGGTCGCCTGTCTGTGGCCTCACCCTCTGTCATGCAGATTTGTGGCAGACAGTTCTGTGGACTGGGTGCACATCCAATGGGATGCCCGGACCCGGTCCACTAGTGGACCCCTTGCACCTGAGGGGTGCAGATGGTGGCAGATGGTGCACTGTGTGCCAGTGGCAGAGGGATGGTGAGTGCCCAGTCAGCTGCCTCAGCCCTTCATGTGGTCCCCTTGGGCTGGGATGGCATGTTGAGGGAGTCTGCTTTGCCCCATCTTTCTCACTGCAGCCAAGCTGTGGCATCCTTGAGGGGGTGTATACCTTATGGCAGGGTGTTACCTAGTGTAGGGTGCATCCCCCACACCCAGCATTCCACACCATTGTGAATGGTGCAGAGTGCAGTTACATCCCCTGGCACACCACCCATGCATTGCTGTTGCATTTGTGCTGCTGGGGGAACATGCACTTACTTGCCCTGCACCCCTTTGGTGAATGTCACATGGGGTCCGAGGGACCTGCTCCATGGCATTCCGTTGTAGCAATGCCGATGTGCCCGATGTATGTGGTGCATTGGCATAGTGCATAGAGCTCATTGTCTAGTAGATTGAAGTCCCCTACTAGCACCATGTCCTCTTTATCTGACATCTGAGTGATGGTTTCCAGGATTTAGTTATCTCTGGCTTCGTCCTGATTTGGGGGTCTGTAGATTACCCCTACCTGGATGGTTGTCCTGCTTCTGGACCCAATAGTAACCCATGGGGCCTCAGCTTCCCCTTGTGTCCCCTGTATTTCTGTACCATTTATGGTATTCTTCACATCAATAGACATCCCCTCTCCCTTTTTTCCCCACCTGATCTCTCCCAAACAAGTTATACCCTGGGATAGCTACCTCCCAAACATGATTGCCTGTGAACCATGTTTTGGTTACGACAACCCAGTCTAGTCCTGCCTCTACTATTGTAGCTGTGAGGTCTGGTATCTCATTAGCCAGATTGTGTTCATTAAGACATAAGTCTGTCCATTCCTGATTACCTTCTCCTTTTGGGATTTCTTCTCTTATCTTATTGTTACTCCACTTACCTTCTTTCTTCTCATTTGTAGACCTAGATGCGGTTTCCTGCTTTCCCCCCTTTGCAACTCTTTTTCCAGTGTGTCTTTCAGTGTTAGTGCTGGCTGGAGGGGGAAGGTGACAGGCTCTATGCACACTTTTCCTAGAGCTGCCGTTATCTCTCCATTGTTTAGTTTACATGTCCTGCGTGGAGTGGCTGGAGAGGGAGAGGCAGCAATCTGTACATGAGTAGTGACATGCAAGTTCCAGGCACACGCAAACACATAAAGAAGGACGCTATATCAAAATAGATGTTTTTGTTTAAAAAATCATTATTTTAATGTAAAAAATACACAAGACAAAAACACCGATCCCCATCTGACATGTTTTGGGCAAACACCCTTTATCAAAGACTGGGGAACAAACATTGCAGACCATTAAAATACATTCAAATTTAATGTCAAATGTTTGCCATCAGCCAATGGTGAAATGAAACAAATCAAATAAACTCCCCATTTCTCCCTCAGCTTTATCAATCCTCAATAGGGCATGCCATTAATTAAAGCAGACGCTTGTTAGTTGTCATGGCATACTGCATTAATGATACTGATGTCACTTTTTTATGCTGTACAGTGTTAAAAAATATCTCAACAAAGGCATCTGTAATAACATTTACTTCAAAGTACAAAAATGATTTAGATAAATACTTTGCTGTCTATACATGAGACATTACTACATCAAAAAACAAATGGGGAAAAGACGAAAAAACAAAAAATGAGGGAGGAGAGAGGGAAAGGAGAGAAAATGTCACAAATATGAGGGAAGGGGGAGTATTCATGTAAGAAACTAATAATCAAACTCAGCCAAAGACTAAATAAATCAGGTGTATCAAGAAAGTTAAGAGATTACCTGCAATTTAAATGTTTTAAATATCTCGGGACTTCATGTAGATATGCACAGTTTACGAACAAGGCATACAGATATTATAGATGTAACTAATCAGTCTGTTGGAACTCATCAAACATTTCTACTTTTGTAAACTCTAAAGGTTTAGAAACTGTGTTATTCCATAGATAAACTGAAACTAAATTCATAATTGCTTCTAATACTGTTTTCCTTTAAGATAAGGTTGAATATCTAAATGGGTATTGAGACCAGGATATATAGCACTTTTCAGCTTCAAAATCCAAAAGTTTTCCCTAATTAATAATACATTGTCATAGTCCCCTCCACCTTGTATTTCTATGGACTTCATCTATTTTTATGAAATTGAAAGCATGTTGCGAAATATCCAGGCTTTCATGTACATGCTGTGCCGTGGCATAGGCGAGGTCCATTTATTTATTGCTCTCATATGCTCCTCCATCCTTTCTTTAAACATGCACTTCATTTTCCCTCCATAAAAAGCTTGGCACATCCAGGTTGCTAAATATATAACTCCCTCTGTGTCACAGGAAGTAAATTGTCTTATTTCAAATTCCTCTTGTGTGTTATTTGAGGAAAAATTATTTCCCTGTTTAATATGCCTACAATTTATGCACCTTTTGCACTGAAAACAGCCCCAAGGTATATGTAGCCATGTTTCAGATTGTTTATTTATAAAGTGGCTGTGCACCAGCATATCTTTTAGTGTAGGTGCTCTTCTGTAGCATATCTTTATTTTTTCCTTGCTAATTTCAAGTAAACCTGGTTCTGTAGTCAGAACATATATATTTTTTTGACTTTCTTTATACACTCCACTGCAGCTTGGGGTGTATTTACCCCACTCAGGCCATGTACGATGATGCTGAACTGATCTATGTAGAGCCAGCCTCTGCCATGGCCGCCGAAGCGAGGAGGACCGTGTCGTGGGGTGTAAGAAAAGATTTTTACAAGAGACAGCATAAGTGGTACAACATACCTTGAATAGGTATGATTTTAATTCAAAAAGAAATAAATTTAAAATAATAAAAGTTAAAGACTCACTTTGTTCAAAGTAAAGAAAACAAACACAAAAAGCACAGGTTTGGCATGAACAATTAGAGCTATTCTATCAACATCAGACTGTGCCTAACCTCTCAGAGATCTCCCTGGGAGAACCAAACAGGTCCTCTCCCAATGACTATCTGAATCACAACAACAATTCTGCCTTGATATAGGACTGTGATCCCACCCACAAATTGAAACTCCACCTATCAATTAAAACAAATACTGAATTCATACATATAATTCCGAGTATTAATTTCCTTTTTACATACAATCTGACTCTCCTATATGAATAATCAATATAAACCATTATGTTTATTTTAAACATTGGATCTTGAGTTATTTATTCCTTAATTATGGGAATATGGGCTGTATTAGGCAAGGTACCGCCCACTTAAATAGAAGGAGGGGTTTTGCTCATGTATAAAAATGACTAATATGTGCCGCTCACTCCCTCCCTATAGGACACACCTAGATAGTCAAAAGGTTTCTTCATGCGGATACAGGGTTACCTAGCTTGCTAACAGGACTTGGCTCACAAAGAACAGCAATGTATTTCAACTTCCGTAATTCACGTACTCGCAACACAGAATGTACAAATGTGCACGGAAATACTACCGTGCTGTTTGAGATGCATAACATTCAAACTGGGACGAAAAACTCAGCGCTTAATCTCTGCAGTTACTTAAAGAACTTTTACTGATTTTAAAAGGGGGTCCTTGACCTATTCTACGAGCAAGAGGTAAACTAAGCCTTTTTATACTAAAAATATCTAGTGGAAAGCAACAAATCTGCCATTTGCAGTCTAATGGAACCGAGGCATACAGGCTAGCCTCCTGTTCACAGGCAGAATTAACTCTTCCCGCTCCCAAATGGAACTATAAATAAAAACAAAACACCTTAACTGTTTTTCTAATTTCAGGGCCTACTAGGAAGGTGGGTTTATCAATAATTTAGATATACAAAACAGTCTGCTTTTCAAAAATAAACAAAATGAAGCTTGGTGGAGCCGTTTGTCTTGTAAGTTAGCTGTGCCCATTAGGGAGTTAACCTTTCTTTTCTTTCCCAGACTATACAATCATAAGGGAGCTCATACTTTTACCATAGGGACGCAGGATAGACACAAGATAAAATGAAAATGTAGTATTGGATTATGAGCTTGTTAGCTTGCTCTGTGTCACCCGTTTCCCTAGACTTTTCAGAAGGCACTGAAAAAAAATGCCATACATTCATATTATTTCTTTTAGCTTCCCACATGGGTATGGCAAGGGTTTTACTAAATAGATTTATCCCATTTTCCATGTCCATAATCATGGAATGCACTAGGCTTTAGAATTAGCTGTTTTACATTACTAAAGAGCCTGAAGAGGAATTGAAAGGAATAGATTTGATAGTGAGTTGCCAACACGCTATTTAATTAGGAAATAAGTACAGAAGTACAGACATAGAAGTAAGAGAGAAGGAAAGGGGAGAATTTAAACAAAATAAATATGCTGTTGCTCAACAGACTAAAAAAAAATTATTTAATACGAGAAAAAGAAACTTCAGGTCTTAGTTCTACACAAACAGTTTTTGGGGGGGGGGAGAGAGAAAAACACCATCACAGACCATGGTTTGCCCCCATGGCAGGGCATCCCCCAGTGAGGAGGGACCAGGAAAGTAAACCGCATCACCCTAAGCCCTAGTCCCCAACTGTCAGGCTTTGTTTGGCCCACTTGATCAGGTTGTCTGTTGGTGGCTTTCATGCTGCTTCTGGGAGAGGATTTTTTATGCAGGTACCCTCAGGAGGCAGAAGAGCAATGACGCCTGCACGGAGAAGCTGTAAGCATCCGCTGTGCTCTTCCCCTTGTGTTCTAGGTACAGATAGTACAACTGGTCTCCACCGGGCATCACCACTGTGCTGAGGAGCCCCCGAACCCACCCGAGGCAGAGGAGAGCCATCCTCCAGATGCTCAGTCCTCTCCCTCCCCTGCCGACCCCCACGGTCCAGGCTGATTCCCAAACCCATGTTGCCAGCGTAGCATGAGGTGTGGTGTCCAGTGCCTTAATCCTCAGTGGCACCAGGCTGGCCCAGTCAGAACACATTGATGTCTCTGCAGGATGTTCTCAAGTTCCCTAGCCTGTACTGAGAATCTCTGCATGTGCTTTTCCTAGAGCTGCCATCATCTCCCCATCGATTAGTTTAAATGCCCTGCATGGACATCAGATTTTTGACCCCAGTGCCCTTACCCCCCTCCTTAGTTTAGTGGAGGCAGTTGAACCTAAAGAACTCTCTTTCCCAGACATTCTTCCAGTATCCAGTGAAGTGATGCTCTTTGGCTTGGCACCATTCATAGAGCCAAGTGTTGAGCTCTCCTATCTCCTTCTCTCTGATTTTCTGCCTGTTTTCCTCTCTTCCCAAAGAGGCAGAATCTCTGAGAAGGCAATGCTGGTCAAAATAGCAACCAGCTTCTCACCAAGCTGGGCAACATGCTCCTTTATCTCTTCAACTGGCCTACTAGCAAGGTTGTTGGTCCCTAGGTGGACCAGGATGTTTGTGCCCATTCCTTCTTTGTGTATTATGCTGACTATTGTATCAGTGTCCTTCCAAGCAAATGTTCCTGGGAGACATATGACAAGCACCTCCATTTGTTTGTTTTGGCTCAGGTGGGGATCCACACCACGAATCATGAAATCCCCTATGATGATGAGCTTTTTATGTTGTCCTTGTTTTACTGTGTATATTGGCATTTTGTTGCCCTGTTGCATTCAGCTTTGTGGTGATCTAACATAGAAACATAGAATTTGACAGTAGATAAGGACCACTTAGCCCACCTAGTCTGCCCATTTCCCTACCTAATAGATAAACTGCAGATCCTAGTTAACCAACAACCTACTTCCTCCTACCACCCATTAGAATTGCTTATGTCTGTCCCATGCATTCTTGAATTTCGCCACTGTTTTTGACTCTACAACCTCCTCAGGAAGGCTGTTCCATGTATCCACAACCTTCTCTGTGACGAAATACTTCCTCACATTACCTGTGAGCCGTCCCCCCTCTATCTTCAAATTGTGCCCCCTATCTGCAGCCTCTTCTGTCCTTTTGGGTTGTACTGATGTAAGAGGTATATACCAGTTTGTCGTAATCAAAGGGTTTTGTTTGTTTAGGCAATTTGTCTGAGTATTGCCTCCTTTTCCCACAACCAGCATGCCTCCTCCCAGGCTTAGTTGTTCTCTGGGGGGAGGCATGCTGGTTTGATGGTGGCGATGTGGAGGTGCAGTCCATAAGTTATGTTTCCTTGTATGCAGTTATGTAGGAGGTTGATCTCATCCCAAGTGTTGTGGAGCTGAGTTTTAAGGTGACCTACCTCCCAGTACATGGGACATCAGCCAAGTCTCTGGGTGATATGTCTGTTGAAGAGTGTCTCACAGTGTTGGTAGCTAGTGATATCCATGTTTTTCTGTGAGTGGTGACAGTGGATGAAAAGAGAGGAAAACAGAAGATTGTCTCTGGTTCTGACACTGAGTGGATGAAAAAGAGCTATTAGAAATGAAACAATATAAATGTAAACAATTATTATATTTTTTTTTTATTTATAGTCCTGTGATTGAGTGGACGAAAGAGAACTATTGGAGATAAGTAAGACAAGAATGAAAAGTCCTATTTTGTAGCCCTTTAATAACTATTTTAGTCCCTCTGATTGATTTAAATAATGTTGTTTTGTCCTCTGTCAGGTGGCCTGGGGGGATTTCATGTTACACTCTCCTGTGTATGTATCAGGCTTCCATGTTGACCCTTCCTGTAAGGCTGCTGGAAGTAGGGGACATGATCGGTGGTTATAAAGGATGGGTACCCAGTGGTGGGTGGGTTTGTGGGGAGGGTAGGCAGGTAGGACAATGTGCTTCTTGGAGAAAGAAAAACAATCAGGCAACTCAGCATAAATCTGGTGCCTTATCTTGATGTACCCCTATTGGCTACACTCTTGTGATGTCACAACGGGATCTTACCTCCATGACCGATGTAGTACTTCACCCTCCAGTGCTTCCCCTGCTGAAAAAATACAAATGATTACCACTAAGAATTAAACCTGTCAGGCAATGTCGACACTGTTACAACTTGTGCCCCTCAATATGTGACTACCCACAAGGTAAGGAACGGTTACAGAATTATACGGCAAACAGTTGTCATAGAATAAACATGTAAGATACAAGCAACAAGCATGTGGCTCTGCACAAAAGCATGGGGCACTGGCATCACCCTCATGCATGTAGTTTTACAAGATTAAGCTGTGAAAAAACAGTTTTTTTACAACATGATGGGATGGTGTGTGTCTTTATCTTCCTAGTTGTACCTAATTACATCTTAAAAAAGCAGTGCATAATAGCTAGAAAAATAAAGATTTGACCAATGGCACAAAAAAAAAATTGCAAGTGGTATTTGCATTGCATGCTTTGTTCCTCATCCATATGGATAGATACATACTATGGGAAACTGAAGACAGTTGTGAAAGCTTCTGATTAGGACTAAGATCAAGCCTGTTAAGGCCCAGGCTTCTGTTAAGTGGTTGGCCTACTGATGCTGTTTTAAGCTGCAGACTGGTTGCTTATTTTCTCATATTCTAGTTGTTCTGCTGTGCAATAAACCATTCCAGTTATGTTGTAGTCCTTTATACATTGCTACAAACTTCATCCTCCTGAAAACCAGTTTCAAATCTAATCCCTTTTATGGAACTGATATGCAAAAACAGTTTGTCTTTCTAAAATGTGAGCCAATAAGAACAGATTTCAGAGGCATTATCCCCTAACAGTCTTGGAGTAACATTACCCACACATTCATTGTTACTGTGTTTAGACAGTTGTAGTATGCTGACACAATAGCTGAGCACTGTGGCACCAGGAAATCCTTTTCCCTTCTATGTAGTTTTCAAAGAAGCTTGAGTTAGGCCACAGGTGAACAATAACAGTCCTTGTTTTCTAAGTAAACAACAAAAAAGAAATTAAATAGCCTAAACTATTGAGCTGAAGCCTTTCCAAAGAGACATAAAAGGAAATCAACAACTGCAAAACCTTAACATTGAATTAGGAAAATTAAAAGAAGACAGTTCTGGAGGTGACTAAAATTAATTTGGAAGATTTTTAAAAGAGATGTGCTGACTAGAATTAATGAAACAAAACAGCTTTAGTCACTTTAATTAAAAGGGTTAGATGATATGTAAGGTGAAGTTAAGTTAAAGGGCATAGTTAGCCATTTCAATTGCCTGTCAACCACTGGGCTTAAAACCTAAGTGTTATCTAATTGAACACATACTTGTTTTGAGAAGTCAACACCTACAACATTTTATTTTCTCAAGATAAATTTATGTTCCATAAGATAAACCCCACAACTCTGCATACTTGTTTGTAAGAATTCCAAACCTGCCAGCCTATAGAACTTCATGGGACACATTAGGCTAAGAAAATAGGTTAATACCCTACCATTGTACAAAAAGTGCCTTGTGATCTTAAACCTAAACAAAGCAGCTAGCAACTTAGTTTATATTCTGTAGAAGGTCTATATCTCCTACAAGTAAACTATTGCCAGATCCATATTTTCATATGGATAAATGAATGGCTTTTGATTTCATGTTCCCTAGGCAGGCTTATGAGCATTGGCCTTCAGCCTGAGACAAATATAACATCATTCATCAATACAGCTGTTACAGTATGCCAACACAGAGAACCGTTACTGGAGTTTGCCATGTTGGGCATCACAAAAAGTAAGTAGGCACAGAAGCAATCCCAAATATTTTACTAGAGAATATCACTTCCTTGTATGCCCCCTGTGGGTACCCATTCAGTTAATTATCAGCAGAGCACAGCTCTGTGATATGCAATTGCAGTTAAATCAGTGCTAAATGAGTGACATACCACAAACCATTTTCTTTGGGGTAACATCAGTACCGTCTTGATGGACACATTGCAGATAAAAGTTTCCAAGCATGGTGTTGTGGACATCTTTTGTTTCATAAACCCAGCTCTATGGCATTTTTTTCCCAGTCTGTTTACCCAGTATAGCCTATCTGAGATATAACATCTCATTATGAGTGAGTTTCTGCTTCTATCATTTTCCTCAGCTGGATGGACTGAAGCACTAGGTTAAGTGAAATGCTTAAGGTCACATAATGTATATTTGGTTCAAGTGGGGTTTGAACCTGTGGGTTTCTAATTCCAAAACCAGAGCTCTAACCATTAGACCACACTACCTCCTAACATTTTACCTTAATGTATAATTGTGTATCTTAAATATTTTACTCCAAACTCACCTCCAGTCTCTGTCAACATACCTGCTAATCCTTAAAGTCATGATGTCAATTAATTTTTTTTTCTAGTCACCCTCACAAAATAATCTTGATGGTTCTGATTTTCTCCAAATATAGGCTTCAGGACTACTGTTATGTCAGTTGTCTCTGCATTGGCAGATACTCTACACCTTCAGCTCTTGTTAGGAAACAAATCTGGGACTCTGAGTCCCAATGGCAGCAACTCTAATATGGGTCATTTTTTCTACAGTTCGATGGGGCAGTGGGTAACTCATGCCCTGCCCTCTCACCAAGTGCTAGCTAAAGCTTATGTGCAAGTGACCATTTGGACACTTTTTCTGTTGCTGCCTGATGGCAGTCATACTGTCCCTCGTTTGGTGTATGTCTGCCTACTTCCCAGTTCCTTCTGCACTCCAAGCCAGCTTGCTGTGTCTTGTGGCTGCTTTGGACCCCCCTCTGTCCATTACTATACTTCAGATGGCATTGCTCCTGACAGGCCCTCACTGTCCCCCACACCCATCTCTTAAGAGCTGGCACTGCCTTTTGCTACTTGTTTGTAAGGCACCTTCTCTGCATTCCCTGCTTCAGAGTGCACTGCTCCTCATTTACTGTACTCCTGCTTCCCCTCCCTCATGGCTTTCACCTCTGTTGCCATAATTCCTTGTGCTCCTCTTTGCTCTTTGCTGCTTTTAATCCTGGCTTGCAGACCATTTTGTCTTCTCTCATTTGGGCTTTCTGCATGTTTGGGCCTAGTCTTCTGCCAGGTTTGCCAGCCTGAGTGTTATTTGTGCTTGGGGATTAGTATTCCTTTTGACTAGCCTGCTGACTCCACTTTCTGGAAGCTGCTTCCAAAACTAGCTACCAGCCTGGGACAATTGCCCAAAGCATTTTCCCTGGGTCTGGCCCAAATGCCCACGTGTAGCTTTGCTGTGAACTTCTAGGGAGCCTTATGCAGTGCCGAATACCCTCTGGTTTCTGGCACCAGCTATGCTATTCCATCCTTATACTTGAAACATAATGTAGTTCCCACTTCATCATTACAGCATTAATGTACGTACCGATGGGTAGGGTCAAAAGCCTGCAGCATTTATGCTTCTTTAAGAACAGATGTACTGTCAATTCCTCTTCTAAGCACACTGTTGGGGACAGCATTATTTGTGCATATATTCAAAATTGCATAGACCCAGAAAATAAACTATACATTTTAAAAACCTGCAGAAAGGAAAGGTTGTCAGTACAGTAACTTTACTTATGCCAGGCAGGGATGGTTTATCAAGCAGTTGTACTTCATGTTCAGTGGAGAGCATAGTTCTATTTTTTTCTCAGTTGTTTGGCTGGCAGCATACTGAATTTACTAGACTCCTCAAACCTTTTTAAGCAACATCTTCAGCACAATTTAGTACCTTATTTCACGGCGTGTCTGAGCCATTACCCACTTGGCCAGGTCAGACTACCAGGAAAAGAGGTTAAAAGTTGCATACAATTGAAAAGCTATGCCTGTAGTTCAATGAGGTGAGCAATAAGCCATGCTTTCTTCCTGAGTTAAATAAGTAGTTCCTGCCAGCCTCCTTTTGAAGCATTTTTCTTTGCAAGTCGGAGGCTCTGTTGGTCTGTCTTCTCTTTTGGGGCCTGCTGGGGCCTCCCCCCTTCTAAAATGCTGCTTGTGCTTTGGGCTGTGCTTGATTTGTGCTGGATTCTGTTCATGTGTTTCTCCTGCTTTGGTTAGTATTTGTTTTGCCTCCAGCTGCTGTGTGCTTTTTGTGTGTGCTTGTTTTCCTATTCTCCTGTTCTCCTGTGTTTATGTTTTTCATTTTGCATTTTCTTTTTACGGGATTGCTTTCTGGTTTTCCTAGCATCTTGTTGCCCTTTGTTTATATTGTGTTAATCCTGCACCTGTGTTCTCAGGCTCCCATTTACTCACCAAATTTTGCAAACCCTCAGTTCTCTGCATTGTTATCTACATGCTTCAGCTCCAGCTCCTGCTTCGCTGCCTAACAATCCTCAGTTTTCTTGCAATTGTTATGAATGCTTCAGCTCACACTGCTGTTTCTCTTCTGTCTCCTGTGCTTCCACCTTTATTGTTTGCATCTGGTCCACACTCATACTGCTCTGCTAGCTTCCACTCCCTGTTGATCTTTGTTTGTTCTACAGCTCTGCTCTCAATTCACTGAGTACTAGCTCCACCCAGCCAACTGCTGCATTGCTATACTGAAACTTTCAACTATTACATTAGCTGCTTGGTCTTGGCTTAAAGTTGCAGGCACTTTATCAGTATGTTTCTGAATTTAACTGTTTTGAATCTTTCAGTCATGAATTTGCTTCCCCTGTTCATATTACTCTGGCAGCTTGCTATCCTATGACTCTGTCCTTAACTAGGACCTTGCCTGTATAGGCACCTCTCTTGTATGTTCCTGCCCTACCAACATTACATTTGTTGTTTGGTTTCATGGTGCTCAACTTGTGGCTTCCCTGTTATTCCCATGGCAGCAGACTGTGATGTCATAGTGGGGCATCGTGACTCCAGTTAGAAGGAGCATGCTTTTATGTAAGCTATATGATTTTTCCCTGTTCCTTGCCTTCATGGCTTTACAGCTATCCATGCATAAATATATTAACCTTGCAGCCTACATGGCTTTCACTATATTCATTGCATTTTGTTACAGTGTTGCAATTGCTCCTTAATAGAATAACCTACATCTGCCTTAATGGCATTTCAGGTATTCATGACAATCATATCAATTCTCTATCCATGCTGAAACCATAGCAATCATATGCTAAACCTCATTGATTACACTAACAATCATTGATTCACTCACTGGCTTCATAGCCTCTCACTGCCTAAACACCTACTTCCATGTCACCATCAATTCGACTTCTATAATGGAACTGGTTGACATGATTTCTGCTGGTTGCTACTACTATCAAACCACCAAACACTGGCTCACACTGAAGCCTCCTACCTCACCCATGCCCATCTTGATAGCTCTCATTGTTGCAGAGTTCACTCATAACCTTTTCACAGGCCCCACCTTGGTAGTTCTCAAGTTGAAGAGTTCACTCACAGCCTTTCAAGGCTGGCCTCCTCATCAATATCATCAGCCTCTGGCTTTGCCAGGCCTCCTCATAAACAATCTGCTACCTAATCTACAGCCACTCGCTTTGCATGGCCTCTTTCTAGCTAGCACTCAAATTGGATCCATGCTCCCATTCATAAATCAGAGGCATGCCAACTATGCCCATTACCTTTTCTAGCTAAGTGCTTGCCCTGTAATCTGATGGTCTTGCTTTGCTTTCATAAAGTTCACATCTTGATAATGTGAACCTCGGGGCAGGGTCCTTCTTATCTGTTATATAAACAGTTCCTCTGAGCCTCCTTCTGAATAATTTTTTCTTTGCCCACTGTCCTCCCCTCTTCCTCCAGTGGCACACCTCTCTCCTCAGAGGGCTCATTCCTAAGGTACCAGTAGCCAAGGGAATCTTCCCATGGCACCTCAAGGGGTGGAACCCTCTTCAAGGGTTCCTTGCCATCAGTTCCCCTGCAAGGTGGTAATTCCCCCATGGAATAGAGAGTGTGAATGGCCAAACAGTTATCACAGTTGCACATGCATAACACTACTCTGGTTGTGGAGGACCATTGAACTGAAATATGAAATGCATGTAACAAAAAAAACAGCATTGAGGACATGATTTGAGACTAAAGAAAAACGTGCACATATCCAAATATTGCATGCACCCAAATTGCAAACAAATGGAATTGACTGTATATTAGCCAGTTCTTCAAAACACAATTGATCACAAAAGTCTGCTGTGTTACAGAATCCTGATTTACCTTTCATTTCCTTCCATCTTCATACAATATCCTGTTAGGTCAGTTGCCTAAGGTGTAAGGGTGAACAGGTAATTCACCAATGACATTTACTCGAGTCTCACAGAATATTATTTGATGTTTTATTTATAGCCGTGATCAGCAACAATTTTAACCCCCCCCCAACAATAACAGCTCTGTTCCCCTTCACCAACATGGGCTCTGTAGCATCCAATAGCAACATGGGCTCTCTGCCCATCAATAAAAACACTCACAATATGCACCCTTCAAACAATAACTTGTGGTCCATGCCCTTTGCACCCCTTCAACAACAGTATGGTCTATGTACACTGCAACAACAACATCGATTATGTGTCATCCAACAACAAAGGCTCTTTTCCCCTTTGCTGATTGCATGCACTCTTTGTAGCATTATTTATCTCCTATAAATTCCAAAGAATTGTTTGGACCTAACATGAGCCAGTAATTAATTGTGTCTGTTCTCTATCCCCTCTTTGACAGTATGCCCTATCTCTGTATAATGACATTGAACTTGGGCCAAGTCCCTCCCACCCCTCTGAGGTTGGCACTTCCATGTGAGGGCTTCTTTCAGTCATAGAATCATGCCTATGGCATGTCATATAGGGTGTTAATCTTACTGAGTCAGGGAAATAGATCAGCCATACCGTGCTGTGGCTGCCTGTTGTTCTCTTTCCTTCAGTGGGGGTCTTTTGTTTGATGAGGCACCACGGGCGACTCTTGCACCAAACCCCACCAAGCATTATTTAAAGCATATCCTCAAGCAACCATCCACATATCCATTGTTATTGTTCCATTGCCCTCTTCTCCTTCTTCATTTGTTGAGTAATCACCACACACTTTGTCTATAAGGTTCTTCAGACATGGGGTCCAGCTCCCACAGCACCTCCACGATGGAACCCCCATCCTGGGAAGTGGGATAAGGGTTCTTTTTAGTCATATGACTGAGCCATGCAGAACCTTCATGAAGGTGGATGTCTTAGTCATGAGACAGACTGTGAATGGACAAAACTACAAAGTAGAATACACCTTCAGACATACACATTACTGCCTGGAGTCCTAGGAAAAAAAACATTCACATTGAGGGACATTTTGATCAACTGGGAGGTTAGAGTGCGCCAGTAATTTTCATATTTACAAATCTCACAGATCACAACTAGATATCTCTTAAGCTGTGATATTTATTCAGAACAGCTTTCACTCTATTAACCAATCACCATTTTCATTACTAGATGACACTGCTTTACAGAGACTGTCTTTCCTCAAATACAACTACCTTCTGCTATCCTACAGCACTGCCATATTAGTAGTTTACATGATTTACATTTCAGAGCGCATTAAATCCATGTGAAAACTGAGACACTTCTAATACTCCTATGTTTGCCTAGGCTAAGTGAAAATCAACCCTCTGTGTGACTTTTACTCATTAAAAATCATATTTTACAAATCTAAAATCTCACAGTGTAAAATGCATAGTGTTAAAATGGGCAGTACAAATACAAGAATATATTTATAGAATTCAATTCTAACAGATCTGTGTAGTCACTGAATAATAGAAAGTCACACCTTGGGTGCAGTTTTTCCCAATATACACTATACATATACAACTGTACATTGAATCGTAATTATAAAGGGCTTTTTAAGTGCTGCTAAGCTGTCACTAATACTGGTAGACCCTGGCCAGCATTGACACAACCCAGTGCTGGAGAGCATTCAGGCAGTAGTACTGTAGTAACAGCTTCTAGTGAGTGGCTCTGTGCTGGTGTCAAGAAGCAGCAGCAGTAGGGTGGGGGTGGTGAGTCAGGTTTAACCATGGAAAACATGCATTTAAATGCTTGCAGCTGTATCTGTAAACCCTATATGTCTGATTTAAGCTAAGCTCAAAGCTGAGATATGTCATCAAAGATGGTTACCTCCTTCGTATCCTCCTGTCAGTGATACCCTGCATTACAGGAATTACATTTTTTACATACCGCACAACACATAACACTGAACTCCAATAACAAAAGCATGCCAACCTCTTGAAAGTCAGATATCAATGAATGGACTGTAATTCATATGCTGTTATAATGATGTGGTAGTTGAGCCTTGCATTGAAAATACTGGCTATCAGTTAAATGGTTTAAGATGAGGATAAATTGTCCAGCTTCTTTAGGAAACCATGGTAACCATTTAGGATAAGCTGTAGCATTCAAGATTTTGCCATCAACCTAGAATTGCCTGAAAGTAATCTATACCATGCTTGTTTTAACAGTGACCTGTAATACTTTGATATTTAAGTTCAAAGTTATTTGTTTCCAATTGTATCACTAGTTTTTACACTCCTGGCCCCAGATGGCACTGGGGATTATGTTGCATAGGAGTTATTATGTCAAGAGTGAAATCTTTTTATCATGGATGAATTGTAATTCTTATTGCTATAGCTGGGTCAAGCACTGCCAGTGTGCAGAAATGTTCTTTTAATTTTAAAATCAATTTAAAAGTCACAGTGCTTACCTTTCAACCCCCTTTGGGCTTTAGTTAGGCCATTTTAAATTATTCCAACAACTGAATACCAGTTTAACACAGAATGCCATTTCTGTTTTTGATCTTCAAAATGAGCATTCCAGTTTCTTTCATAAAAGAAACAGGCTTCCAGGCAACTGTTACTGATAACACTGATGGCAAGGTCCTTATTTAATAAAATAGCTGCTTTTCAAAAGATTTAACACATACCTAAACCCTAAGTGTTAAATGGCAAACTGAATCTGGCAATAGATTACTGCTTTTTCTCTGGCTGTCTCAACAAATTACTTGAAATTCTAAGAAAAGATGGGAAAGGCATTCGGTATAAGAATAAATAAGATTATATAACGTTTAAAGCATTGGACTATTTTTTTTTCTAATTTTGCTTTACAATATTTTAAGTAACACATTTACATGAGCTTGAGAGGCAAGAGAATGAAAATGCTAGTTACAGAGATGCTATAGTTTTTCACAAATCAGGTATGGTGCACAGAGGCTCCCTCTAAACATTTTACCAGAGTCCTTATGGTGCATGAAGGATCTCTCCCTGAGTAAAAATGAGTAGACATTACATTAATTGGTACAAAACCCATTTTGAACAAAAATTGCTATCTATAACAAACTTTGTTGTGGCTGTGTTAGATGCACTGTTATAGTTCAGGGTCTGACTTGAAACTGGCAAAGCCATTATACTTGTGACCACAGCCATGATATATTCTAGGTCTCCAGCTGTCAGTGTCTACACTGCCTTTTGCACTATATTGCCCTGCCCCCTTGCATAGTACTCCAGCAGTGTGGCAGCTGCAGTGAAGTAAGTTAATAAAAATCTTTGCAGTGCAGATTTGATAATGCTGTGGCAAAAGATCAGTGCCTGTAGCATTGTAAGATAGCTAGATAAACGCAAAGCATAAATGAGAACATAACTATAGTATTTAAAACTTGACATTGACCCTTATAGCTTCTAATTCCAATCAATGGGTAACTCCTTCTTATTAGTGACTGTGGCAAAATGCTCTGGTGCTGACTGGTTGTGGTGCACCTGTTCAAGCTTACTTACCAAGGAATTACCCCACTGCTTTGGCTGCCATTGCAAAGACTCAGTCAGTATAGGGTTGATAAAGTCCCCCCCCCCATTTACTCATACAGCAATCTTTTTCTATGAAAACTGACTGCTAACTTGGGCATGGAGCCTAGTCGGATGAGTGTACACCAATGCTAGGGCATTGTAGGAGAGCTGTGGTGGGAGATTGGGTCCAGAGGAGCAGGGCATCATACATGGTGGCTGCAAGGTTTGTTGAGAAATCCCACTGGGGGCTTTGTATGCAATGCCATAAGGCACCAGAGCACAAGCATCTCACACACATCCCACACCATCCAGGCATTGGTAGCTGCTTGCTGCCAATCTCTGCCAGGGGTCAGTCATGTACTGAATGCTTGAACATCCTTCCCACTCCTGGAGGAGGAGAGCAGTCCAAAGGACACTCAATCCTCCTTCCCCACAGCCAGCCCTCCAACTCTTGGATCCATTCCTGAATCCCGGATGTCGGCATCACAAGTGGAAACTTTACCGTTGCACTGGCAAGCCAGCCCACCCAATTAGGCTTCTAATGTAGTAGTTGGGATTGACTAAAGCAAGTTAAAAATTGGGGTTATGAAACCCTTGAGGTCATCATCAATGAATATGAATCACTGTAGCTTACTTGTGGCAGGTGCTGTTGTCATACATCTGCTCTGGATTACTGTTTGAGGTGTTGGAACTGGATCTGCAAAACACCCTATGACTACCATGGCTCAGTGTGAGCTACAGTAATAGTTACTTTTCACTGCTGTCATGAAGGTGCACACCCCTGCATACATTTTGTTATCTCTATGCCAATTACTATATTCTTTCTGGTTCCCTTGCTTTTCAAATTATGAAATAATATGCCCCCCTCCAAAAAAATACAAGTTTTGTATCACAAAAAAAGAAATGAAAAGACATTAAATGTGGGGCACTGCATTGCCCTTAATAATATTTTTAGGTTGTCTTGCACACGCAGCACAAACAACATTTTGTGACAGCTTGCTGGAGCAGCAGCTTGTGGAGGTGCGGCCATTTTGTGGCCAATGGCCCCCCTGCTTTTTTGGACTGGTCTCTCTGGCACCAATTAATGAGCACAGTGTCTATGATAGCAGTTCAGAAATGTACCACCAACTTGAAAGAATTTTGACGCTGCAATGACGGAGCACCACGTCATCGCAGGATGTGCCTTGCCTGCTGAAACATTCAATAAACATGGCACCATCCGCCTCTCATAGTCCTGTGAAAGCCAACATCATGGGTGCCCAATCCCCTTGTCAGCATGCCCCCTTCCCCGTTCATTTGCCAACATGGGAGCCCAATCCCTGTAGGCATAATGTTCCCCCTTGTTTTGTCTGCCACGTGGGGTGCCTAATCCCCTTAGAATCATGCCCCCCCTCAAACACAGACATGCTTTCTTTGCTGATGGGGGCCCAATCCCTATTGGCTTCAGGCCCCTTTCACCAAAAAACAAAGGTGGCAACTGGGAGCCCACCCCAGTGTGCCAAAATGTCCTTGTCACACCCTGAAGGAAAATAACCTTCCCGCAACTTTTTTTTTATCCTGTAAAACAGAAAATGGTCCCTTGAGGTCATGATGACCCTGTCCCCCAACCCACAATCATCCTCTGTGCACTCCACCTCTCCAAACCCGCCTCTCCCCATACTTACCTCCAGAGCCCGGCGCGATGATCTTTGGTGGAGCGGGAACACGTTTGAACCCTTCAAAGCTGACCATGAACTGAAGAAAATCATGGTAAGCTGTATAATGGCATCAGTGTTGGGGGGGGGGCAACTAAGGTGGATATCTCAGACATTTTTGTGACTTTTGTCTCCAAATTTTCAACATGGGGTTCTTGGGACACCATGTCAAGAACTCAGTCACTGTCATTTTTCCCAAAGTTGATTTCATGCTCAGTGCATGGAATCACCTTTTGGGACTGATTAATGAAATGACAGTGTCACTGTTCATGAGATGGGCTGCCAAACAGCCTATTTTGCAAATTTGGTGAAAAAATGCCAAAAAATGACGGTGTTATGAGTGTGCGTTGTGCAGTTTCCACGCACACTTGTAAATTCGAGAATTTTTTATATTTTCACTCCAGATTTTCAACATTGCCACTTTTTCACACCTCTTTATAAACAGTATAGCTGTCATTTTTTCACATCCTGCCCGAAATGTGTTTTCACACATCTAGCACACAATGTCGTGGTCACTGTTGGAAATCAACATTTGGGACAGATTAAGAAAATCACAGTGACACTGTTCATGAGTGGAGGTCCCAAAATGCCTATGATGAATATTTGGTGAAACAATTCCACAAAATGACTGTGTTATGAGCATGCGTTTTGCAGTTTCCATGCATGCTCGTAATTTTTTATATTTTCAGTCTAGATTTTCAACATTGCCATTTCTTCACACCTCCTTATGAATGGTAAAGCTGTCATTTTTCACATATTGCCCAAAATGTGTTTTCACACATCTGGCACAGAATGGCACTGTCACTATGGAACTCAATGTTCAGGACAGATTAACAAAATCACAGTGCCATTGTTCATGAGTGGATGTCCCAAATGCTTTCATGAGGTGGGGTCACAAAAAGACCATGTTGAAAATTTGGAGTGCAAATACCAACAAACGCCCTGGGTGTTAGGGTTTCTAACCATAATGTTCCACCCTGTAGAGACTGACAGGCATCAGGGTGTGACTTTGGATTGCCGGCTGTAATGCTCACACCATTTCACCCCCACCCTGCAGCCAGTGACTGGCATCAAGGTATGCCTTGGAATCTTCAGCCCCAAAGTTCACCCCATTCTCCTATACTGCACCCATCAAAATGTATTTCCTATGCCGGCCCGGTGGCGCTGAGCGTTGAGGCGCTGGATGCCACACTTCGTGCTACGCTGGCAACCTGGGTTCGATAATGGACCTGGGGAGCCTGGGGCTGGCGGGGGGGATGGAGGATCGAGCATCCCTACAGATGCTCTCCTTCCTCAGGGGTGGGATACCCAGGACACGCAAGCGTCCGTCATTCCCAAAAAGGATTCAGTGGAAGCACCGATTCCTGAAGGGACGGGTGACTCCAACTTAGGGGTCGGGAGGGGACGCTGCACTGTGCATGAGAGGTCAGATGTACAATTACACTCCTCGGACGTAGTCCCAAGCGCCCGCGCTCCCCAGGGGATGGGGCTAAAAAGACAAGGGGAAAATCACCCTCGCGGTCCTGGATGATGGCCTTTCTGCTCAGACTGCCATACCAGGCAAGACCCCACTGTGCAGGAAGGAGAAGAGGAGGCACTCTAGGGGCAGATCTAGGGATGGCAAGAGCATTGAGAGCCCTGAAGGAGTAGGACCAAGAGGGTAGGAACAAAACCAGGAGGGCGAAAAAGAAAGTATATAAAAAAAAACGTATTTCCTTATGGAATTGCATGAGAGTAAGGTCCAATGACGCCAACGGACAATGCAACACTTGTCAGAGTCTGCAAAGTAGGGTGAGGTGAAATGGCATGAGCATTATAGCCAATGACCCAAAGGCACACCTCAATGCCTGTCAGTCTCTACAGGGTGGGGTTGGGTTGGCGTCAGTTCCATACTTCACTGCCATTCCTATTATGCATCTCTCGAATTCCTGCACTGCCAATGGCAGCAAGACAACATTCGGCATTGACAAATGCTTGTTTCTTGTTTTGTTTTGATTTTTTTTAGAGAACAATTGTGTTCTGGATGCTCATATTATACTCCTGCAATATGAGACTGCAGAACCATAACTTGGTGTTCTCACCACTCATTCATCATTACTATGTAGAGTAAATGGGTTATAGTCCATGACAACTGTGAATTCTCAGCCATACTGTACAAGTATGGCTGCAACATCTGTATAGCCCAAACTATATTTAGGCACTCCTTTTTTAACAGTAGCGTATGCCACTTCCCAAGTCGGGAGTTTCTGACTTAGGTACTCTGTGGGGTTCTCATCACCTTTGGAACTGACCCTGCTCAGTGTTGTAGCCACCCCAAAGCCTGATGCATCCAAGCACATTATGGATTTTATTCCATGGTCACTGCTTGATGGTACTGGCTAGTACTGTAACCTTGCATAGGGCTTGCTTTAGCTGACATGAAGACTTCTCACAGTATTCTGTATAGTGTATCTTTTCAGGCATTCTCTCTTTTTTGGTAGATCAGTGTGGTGATAAGACTAGCAATGAACCCCTATAGTAACCTGCAGTCCTCAAAAAAGATCACACATGTGTCCTGGCTAGTGGCATGGGTACCCTTGTAAGGCTTCACCTTTGCAGGTTCAGGCTGGATGTGTTCCCCCACCCACACTCAGTGTCTTAAGAATGACACTTCTGCCATGCCTACTTGACACTTCTCTACTTTATTTGCTTGCTGTCTTTTATCTTCTCTAGATGTGTCATATGCTTGTCTTAGGTCTGGCTAATTATAACATCATCCATGTGTGTCGAGGTAAAGTCAGTTACCACAGACATGACTCTGTCAAACAGATTATGAATGGTAGCTAGTGCTTTTTTGCTTTCAAATCTTATGAAAATTCATATCAGCCAAATTAAGTGATACAAACTGACCACACAATGTCTTTGGGGGCCAAAAGGACCTGTGAAAAGGACAGTAATCATTAGGTATTTGTCTCCTCCTAGCTGTTCTAGTATATTATCTCTCTGTGGCATAGAAAATGCATTAGACATCATGACAACATTAAGCTACATGTAATCTATTCAGAAAACCTGCTCCATCCTTTTTAGTGATGAGCACAACAGGGGAGGTCAAGAGATTGTTGGATTCCTCGATAACTCAGAAGTCCAGAATCTCCCATGCTCCTCTGTCATGTGTTAGTTTACACTCTCAGGTACTAATATTGCCATGCTGCTTCAGTAGCACATGCATTTCTGTGTCCAACTGGTGTCCCACAAGTGGGTGCTCCTGGTTTTGCTGAGCAGTTGGTATTGAAAGAATGCAATATCCCTTTAATTTTTGTAACCTATGCAGGAATCATCTGCTCTAAGATAGTGACAGAGCCCACATATGTTTCCCTGCTTCTGCCTCTAATAGATTTGTTATTGGCTCCATCCACACTCATCTCTCTGACCGTGAACCATCAACACCATCTCTGCCCTTTCATGAAGAAGTCTCATAATGATGACATGAAAAAACTTACGTCTATTCCTCCTCTCAAGCAGGCCCACAACATAATTCTTCTCATCCTTCTGCTTTATTACCACAAATGGATCTTTCCATGCTGCCCACAGCTTCTTCTGTTGGACAAGGATGAGCACCATCACTTTCTGTCCAACAGCTTATGTTCTGTCCCTGTCTCTGGGGTAATACCAGATTTTCAACCTCTGTTGCACAGCGGCCAGACTGTCCCATGCCAGGTGCATGTATACCTTTTGCCGCACCCTGAAGTTTAGTATATACTTGACAACAGGTTTTCCAGGAGTGATGAGCCTGCCTTCCTTCATATCCCTCACTAAGACCAGGGATCCTCTATCTCATTATGCATACAGGAGTTCAAAAGATGAAAACTCTATAGACTCCTGTGGAATTTTCCCAAAAATTAGAGCTGAAGCAAATTCTTGTCTGAACATCATCCATGCTGCTCTGCAAATGCCCAAAGCATCATCCTCTGGTTGCATTTAAAATGTTCAACAAGACCATTGGTTGTAGTGCAAGGTGATGTGCAAAGCTGTTGCACCAAACCTTGCTCCCAGAAACTCATCATCAGGGCATACATGAAATGTGTGCCCTGGACATATAAAATCTCCTGGACAAATCTAATCTCACTGAAAATCTACAGCAGTTCATCTGCCACATTTTCTGACTCAGTGGAAGACATATCCAAAGCCTTGAGGTACAGAGTGGCATAATCCACTGAGTTTAATGCCACACTCAGGGGCCTCACAATATCTACAGCTACACATTGGGAATGGAACCTGAAAACATGGGTAAAATAATTAAAGCACCACTTGGCTATCTCCACCACCCAGGGGAACACTCTAGATCAGGTGGGGTCCTTCAAATACTTAGGGATACAGCTTGACCCTAATCTCTCCTATGGACTTCATGTAGATAATGTAGCTAGAGCTGCTAATATATGGCTTGGTATCCTCTACAAACACAGACCACACCTCATGCCAGAAGCTTTGAATGTTACAATTCTGAGCTCTGTGATCTCTGTAATAGACTATGGTCTCATCATTTATGGCTCAGCCACAACCACTACCCTTAGATGCCTCTCAACTGCCTTAAATAAGACTTGTCGGCTCATCACTGGTGCTCACCGTCTCACCCACACATGTGACCTGTACACTCAGAGTGGCTGGCTGCAACTATCAAACCGCATAAAGTTTCTCACCTGCTCCATGGCGAAAAAAATCTACCTTGGCCTTGCACCTTCTGGGGTCACAACTCTGTTACAACACCGAATTAACAAATGGTGCCTTAGGAGATCCACGCTACAGCTACTGAAAGTCCCCCACTGTCACACTTCACAGGGACAACGCTCTTTTGCTTATTGAGCACCACTCTGGTTCAATGGCCTCAGCCCCACCATCTCCTCTGCCCCAACAATTGGTATGTTTAAAATTAGGCTCCAGGACTATCTCACTACCAACAGCTCCTGTGACTGCCCAACTTAACCTTGTTTCTCCACTTCCCTTCCTGCTCTAGTGGCCCCTCCCTCCTCACTGGATTCTATCCTCACATCTTGGTATACCCAGTGCTGCACTTTTCACCCTCTCCCCACCCTTCCTACATTCCTTCCCCTCCCTCTTCCCTCTCCCTATGACTCTGGCACTTCTTATCTGTTGTCTATTTTCTCTGACAAATGCCGCTGGCTGCCTTGTTACAATGCTACCCTTGTATTGTATTAATCTGTACTCTGTTTGCAATGTCCACATTGTTGTAATGTCTGCCTTGATGTTCCCCATAATTTGTATTTCTCTGATGTGGAACCTTTGTAAAAGAGCCAAGGCTCAAAGGTATTTGTAATCCTAGACTTAATAAATAAATAAATAAATAAATAAAGCTGCCATGGTCTTGTTCTGTTGTTTCCTCACATTTCTGTGATGTTGCTCTGTCACATCCTTAGACTTACTGAGTCAACAGAAGCTTTATTTAAATCTCTGTATGGCCTGTCTCACCAATGTGTGTCACACAGGTGGAATGCCATGTGCAATGCTTACGATTGTTTCCTGTACTACTTTGGGATCAGAGGCTATTTGCACACCTGCCACTCCTCTGCGCCCTCCCTGAGGTACCCACGTCTGAAGTAATAAGCCACTATCATAGTATACTCTACTCTGCCTCCTTTTATGAGGGTCAGCATAGGTTTCCTTCCCCCTCAACTACCTCAAGGATTCATCCCACTGTCAGGTTTGTTTCAAATTGGTAGTGCTTATTATTCCTGGAGTGACGCTACCCTCTGCGGGAGTTTCCTCTGTGCAGCTGTTAGCTATTACTGATGTTGAAGGGTTAAAAATCAGACTCATGTTCTGCTGATTTGTCAGCCTGTTACACAGTATGGTCTAAGTGAACTAATAGGATTTCAGTAGCCCTTGCTTTCCTCTGCCAAATTCATCAAACTTTACTCTGATGGTTTGACTCCATGTTCCTGCACACACTTTGTCACCCTTGCAATCTGTGTCATTCTAAAAGCACATCCACGTCCAAATCATCACTGACTTTCACCTTTTATGTTATTAACCCCACCCCCAAATCAGGAATACACAGGCCAATGAAATGGCAATTTTGGTCCTACCATATACTTTATCAAGGCAAATTGATCAGCCAGGATCTGTTCAACCTTTACTAGCTCCTGATGAAAGGGGAAAAAAATATAAAATAATAAAAAAAATATGGACTTCTGTAACCTCTACACAACCAAAACTTAATAAAAATAAGTTTATTGAATAATACCTTTCAAAAATCCATATGTACCCTTCCCAGTCTGCTGGAGTCAGCCTGTTCATTCTCAATGGCCTGCAGCAGCCAGTGCAAGCTCACACTGTGCATTTTCTCTTCTCTTCTTCTTCTCTTCTCTCTTCTCTCTTCTTCTCTCTCTCTTCTCTCTCTCCTCTATCTCCTCCCCCCATCTTCTCCTCTCCCTCTCCTCCCCCTCCTCTCCTTTCCTCTCATCTCCTGTCCATCTCCTCACCTGTCCTCTCCACCTTCATCCTCTCCTTTCCTTTCCTTTCCTTTCCTCTGAAGCTTGATTTCACTAGCCCGCCTGCATGAAACTACAATTAAATGTAGTGAGAATTAGCTAACAGAAATAAAATGCACAATTCACTGATGGTTTTGAAAGTTTTCAAATCAAATTTGGGAAACAGCTCCTTTTCAAATCAGGTCCTTAACCTGTGAACAAGAGGCAGAAATAACATTAAAATGTATGTGTGCATCTTTCTCAACTCCAGCATTTGCTGATTGTCTGCTGGAGATCATGTGGCTTGCTAAGAACTTGGACTTGCTCAACGTGTGCAACATTTAAAATTTACTGCATCACAATGTTGAAGTGCTTAAATTTTAAAGGGAAATTGAGGTTGTTTTTTTTCTTTTTACCTGCTTCACAGGTGTCCAAAACACTGTTTTTTAGGGTAGTATGGCCACTCAGCGAGTGCAGTAACCACGCAGGGAGAACCACGAAAGGGAAGTCCATGCAGGTGGGATGACAGTGCATGTCAAGACCATGGTGGTGTACAGAATTTCTCCTTGTGTTGAGTTCTGTCCAACCTCAGAGCTGATTATATTAATTTATGGGACATTCGGTAGGTGACGCCCCCACAGTAAGATTGTTGGAGAAACATGTCAGTAATTACAAGTGCAGAGCCATTTAAAGTTTTAGCAGCCTCCAGTGTATTGGAGTGTTAGCTCTCTAAGCTGCTGAATGTGTGGCATTTCAGCATGTTGACAGTGTGGAATAGAGGTTAAGGTAACAGGCTACGAATACTGTTGGTGCAGCTGACCCAGGTTTGGGTCCTACTGTGGCATTATTTTTTTTTTCAGTTGTTGTCACGGCCCCTCATGACTTACCTCCCACTCCCCCAAGTTCCTTTAGGAGTGGTGTTCACTCCCCTACCTGGATCCCCCCATGTTACATCCCATGCGGAGTTGTTCTGCCAACTCCCCTAGATTCATCCCCACTCATGTTGTGTCCTCTCCCATAACCTATTCACCTCCACATTCAGTGAGGATTTTGTGTTGTGACGTGTGTCTTTTCACTGCATTGTGCCATCTCGGTTAATTGTTTGCACGGTTTTGTCTACGTGACTTCTTACAGCACTGAGTCTGTTTTCACTGAGCTGTCATAGATCCAGTTTTTTAGCATGCTCAAGGAATACAAATTTGGCATTGACTTATCTGTATTCCAGTATACTATAGACAAAGACTGTATATGTTGTTCTGACTGGAAGATTTGGGTATAACACCAGAAACTATTATTATTAATTTTGGAACCACACAAGTTCCCAGGTTTATTTAGCACCTACATTCACCACTGAAACAAAATATTTTAGTTTTACATTTGTTTTGGTCTACCTGTGAATTTCATTGTTGTTTGAGTTAGCATCAGTTGTGACTAAAATTTGTCTCTGAGCGAGCATCAGCAGCACATGGTGCAGGTCTGCATGGAAACATTTAGGATCTCATCTGGTAAGCAATTGGCATTAACAAATGACTGTCCTTATTCTGGGATGAACTGAAAATGTCCTTATCTTAAATGTTCTAGAGCTAATGTAAACCAATTAGACACCATGGGAGACACAGAAAATAACAGCCTGGGACAGAATAGCTCTCAATGGTCTGCAGTTTTTAGGGACGTCCTTGATTTTGCCTCAGAAGTTTTCCTCCCTCTCCTAAATTTGACCTTCCTGTAATTTTAGAGGAATGATTTGAAGCATAGAAGATGGTTAGACATTAGTGTTACGGTATGGTTCTCTTCACAAAATACTTTTCAGTCCAATCCCATATTTCAATAACTTATTGAGCCGATAATATTGTTTTAACAGGTTCTTGGTTTTGACAATTTTCCCAAATTGTATTGAGCATTGTCTCTGCTTTCTGTGGTCAAATGTTAAGTGGTACTGTATGAGATGAAAATAACTGTGATCACTAATACAGCATTGGAACTAAGTGAGATATGAATAGCATGACTTCTGTATCCAAATGATGAGGAAGGGGGGAGTTTTTGGTTGTCATCATGGCTTATAGCATAACTCCACAACTATCATATGCTTGAGCACCATTGTTGAAATGGAATACTTCCAGCAAGAGTCTTATAACATTATGGTGAAAGGTAAAATGTGGTTTAGAAATCTGAAATGAAGACATCAATTCACAGCACTTCAGTCAAATAATGTGGAGAAGCTGGACAACCAAGCTACATTCAGTTTATATTATATAGACCTAGAAACTGTGCTGCTTAGATGGAAGTGTGATGCTTTAAACTAGCTATAAGTAACTGAGTTTGGCAAACTTTTAAAGCACACTAAATGTGTGCCTAAATTTCAGGTTTCAATTTGGTTACAGTTTACACTGATTGTAAGTGCACATTACGTATGTACTACATCTTTTTAAAAATGTACAATTTTATCGTCTATTCACTAAAACTTTCCTATGCACATACTATTTGTATGTCTTCATATCTGAATTTTGAAACAGCATAGTTTCTGCCTTTCAGTTAGAATGAGTAGTTTTAAAAGAATACTGGTTCAAATTAAATAACTGTGCAACTTGAAAGTGGGCATTGTACTGAAAGTTGATAATATTTGCTTTGTGTCTTGCTAAAAATGTATAATTTTACTAAAGATACACCACAAATGACTCAGGTGCACAGTGTTTTTACTTTTATGCTTCACAAAATCATATGTGCACTCAGAGGTCAAGTAGTCACACTTTCAGAATAGAATATATTATTGTAAAATGCATGAAATCTTCAGGAAGAATGAGGCATTTCTCAAAGATTTAGATAGTGTTCATGAAAACCATACAAAGTGCAATACTCAAACATTGCCCACCTCTAATATCTCATAAGACAACAAGAGGAAAGAACTGATGCATCATTCCTGTTAATGTTTCCCAGTATGATACTACTATGTTTATATGACACTGTATTATACAGCCTTAGTTGCACCTGTATATTAAGGTTGAGCAAGCAATTAAATGTTTATCCCCTATCTTTGCACCTTAACAACATTGCCCCGATTCAACTGATTCATATGAAATTTGGAATGTGCTGGGATGGTGCCAAGATCTCTGGATCCTGAAAATTGCATGGCTATTGGTTAATGGGCAATGTTACAGAGAGGGGAAAAAAATTACATCAATTAAGACTTCTTTTGCTCACCTTTAACTAAAAAATTAGGATGATATGAAGCATGAAACTTGCAGGTTTCAAAGAATTTAGTCAAAGGTAAGTATTTTAAGAACTACTTAAATTTGTAAGACAAGATCAACAAAACTGTTTAAGAAAAAAATTCTGTTTCTGATCATGTGACGTTTATAAAATCAACTTTCTATGGATAACTGAATTTTTATAACTGTTTGATGTCATGTGATGATATTATGGAAATGTACTTGTTTATTAGCTGGCTGGCCAGCTGCCTGTCTGTGTATGACATTCTGAAGTTTCCATTCAGCATGACAGGGCTTTGTGTCATTGCATAGCAACTCCTCTGCTAAGCATCCTGTGCCTGTGTGTGTTTTTCCATAAGGTGGGTGTACACCATTAGCTGCATGAGTGGCTTTATTTATTTGAACTGGGACACTGTGGTATCCAGTCCCTATGACCAGCTTAATGATTAATAATGTGAAGTCTTAACTGTGGGTGGCCCAGCCCCAGTGCCAGTTTCTTCCTCCTTCCCCTCCATAATGCCCCCCCATGCCCATAATTTCAACTTGCTGACACTGGGGTGCCCAATCCCCGGTGTCAGCATAGACAACCTCCCTCCCCCATACCCATCAATCTGGGACACCAGTATGACCACTCCCATTGCCCCCAAGTGTAATGCCAGCACCATGGTGACCAATCCCCAGTGTTGGAGGTACCTTTAAAAAACAAAACCATCCTGCAATGTCTTTTGCTTTTTGTTTTTGTTTTTACGCTGAAATAAAGAAAGCAGTCTCTCATTGTCTGCCGCCATCCCCCACCTCACCTCCATCCTGACCCCACCTTTTAGCACCCAGCACTCCACCCACCTTTATCCTATACATACCCAGCTGAGATCCAATGACACAAGTCTCTCTAGACCAGAAACACATCTTCACTGTTCAGCGCTTGACCAGAAACTGAGGAAAATAGGTAATGCCATACAATGTATTTCAATGTGTTTTGAACTTCTCTTCATATCTTTGCCATTTTTAAGTCTTTTTTTTTTTTGCTGAGTTTTCAACATGGCCTTTTGAGGACCCCACTTCATAAACAAGGGTGGTGAAATGATGTATATCTGGCCTGAATGGTGATTTTGTGGTTGCTATGTGAAATTGCCATCTGGGCCAGATTTGAATAATTTCATCATCTTTTTCATGAGGTGGGGTCCCAAAAAATGCCATGCTGAAAATGTGGGCACAAAATATGTAAAAATTATCAAGTTAAGAGCATACGTTGAAATATTTCTACTTTCACTTATAACTTTTATCATTTTAAATATTTTGTTCCCAAATTTTTAGTATAGCCATTTTTTTCACACCACCTCATGAATGTTGCAGCTGTTGCTTTTCAAATCATGGCTGAAACATGTTTTTTGTACCTGTGGTTCGAAATGATGTTTTGACAGGGATATGAAAATTTCCAACTACTGGAATCATGAGGTGAGGTCATAAGAAGACTATATTGACAATCAGGGACAAAATATCAAAAAACAACAATGTTATGAAGATATGTTGTAATTGTTCTACATACACTCATACCCTTGGTAATTTAAAATATTTACCCTCCACATTTTCAAAATAGCCATTTTATCACAGAACCTCATGCATGTGACACTGCTGCATTCAAATCCTGGTCAACATATTATTTTCTAGTGCAAAATAACATTTTGTCCAGTATATTACTGAATGACACCCATCATGTTCAGAAGGAGGGACCATCAAAAGACTATGTAGAAATTCTGGGATCAAAATCTCACCCCCTCAAAAAAACATATATAAAGTAATGTTGTTTGCAGGGACATCTGTTGGTCTACTGGAGACACATTGCTGTCCCATGTCAGTGAACTAAGTTTAGGTACAAACACAGTAGTCAACTTAATGGGCCAAGGCCGGGGGGGGGTGCTGCAATGTGTATTGCTGGCCCCAGCCTGGGGAAGTACAGAGCAGTGTTCTGACACACACATGAAAGTTTCTGGTGGACCGTGGTCTGGCAGCCTTTCTTCACAAGGTGTTAACATGTGTGTCAAGGCCTGATGGGCCCCTTAACAGGGTAAAGACTATCTCCAGTATTATATTTATTTAATTTTGCAGAGGTCCTGAAGAGATGTGTGTGAATGAGAATACAATTTCACTATCAGAAAAAAAGTGAAATTAACTGCAAAAAACTATTTTGATGAAATAATTAGGGGTAAAGAATGCAAAGCACACAACGTAGATGCATGAAAAACACCAGTGTTTTTGGCTTTTCAAATCAGTGGTGGGGTCTTCCTTGGGGTTGTCAACCCTAATGCCTACCCCTCCCCCCTGCCCATAGCCTCCTGCCTGAAGCACAAAGAACATCACCAAGCCAGTGCCTCACAGTGATATACTCTTCAAAGATGAAGTATGGCTCATCACATATTGGCAACAGAATCTGCCATTAGTTTCTTCACACAGAGCCCTGAGTGAAGAAAAGTGACCACATCTGACCTTGCTTGTTCAGGGCAGGGGGGGGGGGTCATTTGGAATCACAGCCCCAAGGAAGCAAGGAAGACCCCACCACTGATTCACCAATTCTCCAGAGACCCAATACCCTAATATATTTCATTTCACTACTTTGTGAGCTTTGTGTTCTTTAACCCTAAAGTCTGCATTAACATAGTTTTCTTCAATTATACATAGATACTGTATGTAGACTGCATAAGACAGACACAGACTAAAAGTCCATTCAGTCTGCCTTGTTATTTCTACCTAGAATTACTTAATACCTTTGGAGCTTAACATCCCCAACCAATCTCCATTCTGTTACTAATTACCCCTCATCATTATCTGCTGTGGTTATCTGACTGTAGTTAAACATCTGCAAACAACTTTTTCAAGAATAAAACAATGGGTTGTCATTGCACTTTATATTATCATAGCAAACTTGGAGTTGGAGTGCAAAACAACACAAAAAGATAGAAATTAGTGCAAGTGTGTTCACAGTATTTTGTATTTAGAGACAGATACAAGTATGGTGCAGGAGTTCAGAAGCCACATTACAAATGGATCCTTGAATGACTACAACATTACTAAATTCCATGTGCTTTTCATTTTTTATTTTCATGAAGGTACTAATAACCTAATAAAGACTGAAGATTACCTTAATCTTTTAAATTACATAAATGTGTTATCTAATTATTCCTGCTTTCCCATACACAAGTAGTGCAGGACAGACTGCTATTGCTTCACACTGCTGATTGCACACATGCTGCAGTATCTGCAGCTGTTGCCTTACAGAGTTATGCCATTGCTGATGCTAGTTCAGTAAGCATGCTTCCTTTTGTTGCATTCCTTGTAAGCAATTGTCAACTAAATTTTTCACTAAGGCAATCAAGATGATTATCACTCCCTGCAACACAATTTTCCCCAGCTTGTAACAAAAATATTAAGAGCAAGAAAAAAAAAAGAATCAACTTGTAATGAAATAACAAGGAATTTCAGTGAAAACTCATAATCAGATACTGCTTTTATCACATCAAATGCATTAAACTTCTCTGAACTGATGTCCTTTTCATCCTAATGTTCTAAATTAAATATCTGTTCCTTGTAGAATTTGATTCATCTAACTAGATTAAAATCAAATCATGTACAAAATCAATTTCACTTAAAGTACAATAATCCCATCCCACTGAGAACCCTTTAAGTAATCACGATAAATGCAGTTTTTTTCTGGGATTTTTTTTTTAGTTCTCCATGTCCATATAATTCTTGGCTTGTATAAAAGATGACCTTGAGCAGTTACAGTATTCCTATGTCACTGAAATAAATCCACTGAGGAGTGACCTTTAGTAGGTCTATAACAGCAGACTGCAGGGTTTTGGAGGTCAGGCCATTTTAAAATTGGGATGGTCTAAACTGCAGGGATTTCTTGATTTAAAAAAAGAAATACAGAGATATTTAAGCTGTCTCCAAGAGATTATGCTGACATTGGATCATGGGATTAGGTCTCGTATAAAACTGCTCAAGCAGATTTGCGCTTGTACTGTGCATCGTCAGGAAATTGGGCAAAAGAGGTTTTTACATGACATTAATCATATATTAAATCATTCCTTTTCTGTCAGAGCAGAGAATATTATGAAAAGAAACTGCCCATATTTCCAGGATTGAATAAAACAAATTTATCTAATCCTGAAACAAAGTCTTCATTACTCTTGCCAGCACTCCCATGAGAACAGTAACCATGCAGTATTAGGAAGCTGTGAAGGAAGACACTTAGAATTAAGAAAGCTTACACTGGGTACAAACGAATAGGATTCCTTCCCCCTCCTCTTACAGATGTGACACCTTTCTTCTCTGAGATGTATAGGACTGCCCCCCCCCCGCAATAGATTGCAACTGTGCCTCCTACTAACTTGATTTGACAGCTCCCCCCATACAGAATTCTAGGGTAACTACTGATATTGCTGGGATCAGAGATTTGTAATGCAGTGGCCACAAGTTAGCAGCAAAAGTATAGCACATCTAAAGGCTGTGATCCCTGTTCCTCATAGTTTGTTAGTTTGGAATTGGAATGTTTGCTATGCAGTTACTTTTAAGTTATGTATATGAGGCAAAGTTGGGTCTCTTTGGAGTGTTTCTTCTACTCAGCAGCAGAGATAGGTATTGCTGGTGGTTGCACAGGTGCACTTATATATACCCTAAAAGACATGTGGCACTGGTGGCTAAATAGCTTTATGTCCCCCTGAGTCACATCAGGGAGGTTTTTTCTTCCGCAGCTATCTGAATGAAGCAAATGGATAAATACACAAGTTTTCTTTATTGTGTATAAAAGCAATGGTGTTGGCAAGATTTGAAAATGTTTAATTTACTGGATTCTTTGGAAGTCTGTAAAAAAAAAACAGGTGTCACTGGAATTTTTTGATCATATGCCATTGTGACTCATTCACCAAGAGCTGTAATAGCTGCAATACAACATCTTTAGTACTAGCTACCAGAGGTAGTTACTTGAGGTTTCTCAATTGTCTTTAGTGTTCTGTGCTTTCAGCTGGAGTGCAATAAAGCCATGATGTCTGTTAAGTATAATTAATAGTAGCATGATCATTTGCAAATGCAGTATATGTCCGAGTCTAGGCATCATCTGCGTTTTGGTAGTCAGACCAGTTTTCAATTAGTAGGCTACTATTTTAGTTCTCTAGGTTTTTACTGTCCCTAAACTGGGAACGTTGGATGCTATCAAGAATGCAGAACAGAAGTAATGTTTCATTGGGTACAAACCTTCCTTCCACCTGAATAAACTCAGACAGACAATACTCTTTGGAGAAAAGGGCAGAGTCATATTTTATTAAAGTGTATGTAACAAACAGTTTTAGCCCAGTCAGCATGATATGCACAGCAAGGTAATTATTGCAAGTCATTCATCAAACCATCATGATCATTACAATGGTCATCCCCTTACCCCAAAGGGAACTGACTGAATGGGTGCAAGCCACCACAAAGGAAGCAGCCTCCAGGGCACGGGGGATGGCTCTGGACCATGTGACCATTCACTCTTCTCTTGTCAGAAGTGGTTGTATCCTGTGGGCAGTTCCCAAAGGGGCTATCCCACCAACTGTCCTTTGAATGGGGAACAAAAACAATCTGTGCACTCACCTCTTGTGAGCCTCATGGTTGATCCTTCTGTAATGATATATGATTCACTGTGTCCCTCATGTACAAACCTTGCCAGACTACCAAGCCACCACGTACATGAATGTGACAGCCTAAATCTAACCCTAACTGCCTAATGTTAATTCTTGCTGAAGAGGGGCCAAAACAGAAAACATCATGGGAAAAAAACAGGAACATTTCTTCTTGAACCCTAAGGTGATCCCCCAAATGGGACAGTGAGTTTCCTAACATCCTGCCAGTTCCATGTCCTGCTTTTACAAGGGTGTGCTTGGCTGAGTTCTGGCTGTAAGGTAAGAAGCTGAGGAAAAATGTCACCTTCCCTTGTCAATATATAAGCCTAAGCTCTGCAACTCCAGCCTTATGCCACCCTCCCCCAAATAACTTTTCCCTGCCTACCTGCCTGCCAGTGCCCCTGGCAGGTGTCCACCTACCTAATTTACTTGCTGGCTCAGATGTCATTCAGGGTTGCTTCCACAAACAGTGCCCTTCCTGCTGCAATTCTTTTCAGGCACCCTGATTGTCTTTTAGGTCAGATACCCTTCCTTCCACCTGAACAGAGTGATACAGACAATGTGCTTTGGTGAAAAGGCCACTGCCATGTTTTATGTAAGCAATAAGACACTCCAGGATGCACATAGAACATATTTTATCATATGGTCAGGGGCATAATAATGCATGGGGCCACAGGCCGAGTGACTTTAGTCACTGGCCGTGTGATAAAATATGTTCCATGCACACCCTGGAGTGTTTTACTGTTCTTATAAAATGGGCCACTTTATTTTACATGTGTGAAAGAATTAAAATTCAGGTCTTTAATTAATCTAGTTGAAAAATCTTTACAGTATTTTGACTTAAAATAGTTCCTCTGCCTGTAATACTTCTATGCCTTTCTGTGTTGCGCTTCTGACTTTTTACCTACTGCAGCCTCCATAGATCTGCTTCTCATACTGTGGTTGTCATGGTTTCTATGCCATAAATCCCAATTTTTTTAACTGAACTCAGATTATTAACAAAAACAAAATAGAATTTATGTGTTGCTCATTTAATTTATGTTCTGCGGGAACGTCGTCAGCTTGTGACAGGAAGAATGTGATGATTGTCCTTTCTGATAGGTGTGAGCTGGTGACTGGTAGTAAATACGTTGATCTGGGCAGTACAATTGGCAGTTCAGAATGGTTATGCCAGCCATAGCTGTCCATGACAGAATTCTGTTAACTTGCTCTTTAAAAAACAAAAGTTTTCTTTCGTTGGCCTTATAGGAGTGGAGCAACTTAGTATGACTGCAGATGAACCATGACACTGCGCTCCACTGAGGTTCAGCATCACATTTTGGGGGGACTGTCCATGCAACCACAGTCCTGTCAGCAGTCTGGCATTAACAATGAATAAAAAATGGCAGCATTTCAAAAATAAACATTCCAACGGCACATGCTTTTTTTAGCAATGCGGTCCCACTTGCAGGGACTTGTTATTACCTGTGCGTGGAACAGATTTCATGCACAGGTAACAACCAATCATGATTTTACCTCCCCATTTTATAATAAACACTATATAATAGCTGGCCTTGTGGCGCTGAGGGTTGAGGCACTGGACACCACACCTTACGCCATGCTGGCAACCTGGGTTCGGACATGAGCCCAGGCCCCTGGAGCTGGCAGGGGAAGGATAGGATTGAGCATCCATAGGACTGCTCTTCTATCCCTGGGGAGGGATCCAGGGAACCACTGCTCTGTAACAGCCCCTGGTGATGACCAGGAGCACTACCATAGCAGTGGCAGCAAGGGGGGCAGAGTGCACAGACATCGGCACATAGTGCTCAGACATCATTGCATGCTCGCACTCCGCAAGGGGTGAAAATTAGGTGGAAAATGGTGGAGCGATGATCTGGTGGCTGATGGCCATGCCCGGCACCCCCCCGGTTCCTGAGAGGATCCTGCCACAGAGCTCATGAGTGCTAATGGCCAGCTCTGTGGGGGTGCCAGACTGGGCCTGGGGTGTGTGGGGGCTGGTGGCCAGAGATTGCGGAGATCTGCTCCTCATGGAGGACAAATACAGACATGATAAAAAAAAACAGTATATAATGAACAGTTACAGCCAGGTCAGCATGAGTTGTGCAGCAAAGTAGTCATGGTAAGTCATTCAACAAACCAATCACGATAATGCTCATCACAATGTCTATCCCCCTACTCCCAGGGGGGAGGCAACTGCGTGGGTACAAGCTACTGCAAGGGAACCAGCATCTGAAGCATACTTGATGTCTCTGGGCTATGTGCTGATGTGCCCTCTCCTGTCAGAGGGTGCTGAATCCCATGGGCAATTCCCAAGGGTCCATCCCTCTGACTGTCCCATCAACAGTGAACACACGGCATCTGGGCCCTCACCTCTTGCCTGACTCAGGGTTTATTCACCTGCAAAGAGGCATGATTCACTGTCCCCCCTCTGTACAAACCTCGTGAGACTACTATACCACCGCAAGATGAGCATGACTAAAATGCTCATGCCCCACAAGCACTTTACACCACTACATCTATCAAAGCACTTTGTAAGTCCTCTAAAAATCTACCATACATTAGGCTAGATAGGTGCACACTATCCTTGGCATACACTCGGGTACCTTTATTACAATATCATCATGCCTCAGGACAGAACCCATCCCCCAGGTATTCTCCATAAATGGCCGCATCACCATATTGATTAATCTGCTTGATTTTTCAATAGATCAAGTATCTCTTGCAAGTCGCAAATGCCTTATGTGAATAATGCGAGACCACACAGTTTGCACTCAGGGCCAAGTGTGTTTTAACAAAGCCAGTTCCTCTTTCATTATTCACAATAGTTCAAGTGATTTTTTAATTCCCAGATCACTGCCTCCCAATTGTACACCCAGGATGCTGAGTGGGCCCCACTGCTGAGTTTCAGCTTGGACCAAAGGCAGCAGAGCACTCCATCTCATTCCCAGCAGTTTCAAACAATGTACAGGGGCTTACCTGGGGTCCAGAAACAAGTTATCACTACCCTGGAACTGCTTTGCCTTAATGGCTGCCCATTGAATATACAGGTGTCCACAGATCCCCACTTACTTGTCCTGGGAGCTGTCACCTGTCGACAAACAAAACAAGAGTTATAAAAATATGCGGTCTCAGATATCTCTCAAAAGCCTGCAACTTCTGGTGGCCAAGTGTCTGAATTTGACTGTCTGTATACCCTTCCAATCTGACATATGAGGCGGCCCCAATAAGGAAGGAGTGGGTATTAAACACCTTTGACTCTACCCCCAACTCCTCTCATGGCCTTCCCTAAGACATGTCAAAATTGAAAGACTGTCAATAGGGACTCATCAACATGGTGAAAAAATGTCACACCCACCGTGGTCTGATGAGACACATAATCTTGAACACATGCTTTGATGTTCCACTGAAGTTCCATGGGTGCCTTCAGGCTGCACTAATACACCCAGGCCCTCTGGACCTTCTTGCTTCTACACAACTAGACACACACCCCATCAGCCACCTCCGCCACATCATCATCACCAAAGATCACTTGCAAACCAGGTGACTTACTACATTATATCAGTTTTGATACTCCAAAAAGCCCACAAAAGACCGCCAAGAAGGCTGTCATAAACAACAGCACCTCTTAAGATGCCAAGAACAGCCTCTGCAGCAGTTCCAACATGTTGTCCCGGAGTACTAGGCTAATTTGTTGGTTTTGGATACCCCCAAGCCCATTCCACTAACATTTTCATGAGGGAAAAAGCCTGTGTGGTATAAGCCTGGCCCATGGTCTTGGAAAACCATGCTAAACCCTGCTAGGTTCTGCCCATAACAACTGATGAAGACTCTTCCTGTACAGGTACAGCTGATCCACAATGATGTGCCAAAAATTCCCCCACCCCTGGCCTGCTGACACTCAATACATTCTCCATCCCCCCTCTGGTATGCCATCAGTGTACTGGGTGCTAAAGAAGACCTGAGTAACTCCCAGGCTTCTGGGTCACCAATTTACAGAGGTAGGCTGAATACCCTTCCACTTCTGGCACAGCTCTTGGAATCTCCACCAGTGTGAACAAGGAAGTGCATCAGCAAAACTGGAGGGCAAGAAGCAGAGGAAAAGCCTCACCTCTACCTTGTTAATTTAGAAGCAGAGACTCTGCCTGGCAGTTCAGAGAAGAACAACAAAAACTGTGCATGGTTTGTACCAGGGGACTTACGAGGAGAGATTGGAGATGCTCAATATGTACACCCTGAAGGAGAGGAAGGAGAGAGGAGACCTGACTGAGACCTTCAGGTACCTGAAGGGAATAAATAAGGTTCAGGAGGACAGCATCTTTAAAAAAAGAGGAGCTCTAGAACTAGAGGCCATGACATGAGATTAGAAGGGGGGAGGCTAAGGGGCAACATGAGGAAGCATGAGGAAGTACTTCTTCATGGAAAGGGTAGTGGAGGCATAGAACAGCCTCTCAGCCGAAGTGGTGGGGGCAAAATCAGTGGGGGGATTCAAAACTGCATTGGATAAACATAGGGGTACCTTGTCAAGCAAATGGGGAGGTAATTGTTGCAGATAGAGTACAATATACAGCATTTTTATTTTCAGCAGATAGGAGAATAAGGCAGATTAGATGGGCCTATTACTTCTTATCTGCCATCTAATTCTATGTTTCTATGCGTCTGCCCCTCCAGCTTTAAGCCAGCTTCTACAAGGAATGTCTCCCTGCATATGTGCCCCTGTCTGGTACCTCCTCTGGTTAATGTCAAAGTACCTAACTAACCTGCCAGCTCAGGTGTCATTCAGGGCTGTTCCCACAGAAAATGGCCCTCTTGTTGCAATTTGTTGCAAGCTCCTTAAGTTGCTGATTTGGCAGGAAAAAGTGGTCCATTTTTAGATTTTGCACTGTAAGTCTTCTGTCTATTTTTTTTTTCAACTGACCACTTTATGTTTGTGGGCAAGATAAGACAACACAGTTATAATGTAATGATTTGTATTGTGTCATTCATTCATACTTATTTACTCATCAATTCAGTGACTGAAAAAATCTTCCTTGGAAGGCCAGTTGAGCCTATTAAGCTCATTTCCATTTGCATTCGTGGGGAAGAGGTGTATAATTATATGGAAAATAGAATAAAAAAATAAGAATAAATACAACATTTATACAGAACAATATTGTATAATACATTACAATGTAAACTGTAAGGAACAATACAATACGAATGAGGTAGACTTATCATTGGTAGCCAGAAGTCAAACTGTTATAGTGGAACACCAGACTAGAGGGGAGATGATGGGAGGGAGGGAAAAAAAACAAATAGGAGAGGTGTTGGGAGGTAGAGGAGGGAAACTGGGTGAGGGGCAGAAGGAATAAAGAAAAATAACTGATGAGCTAAGAGGTCATGGAGTAGGAGTTTCAGAGAAGAAGGGGAGAAGGAGGAGGAGGAGGAGGAGCAGTGGGTGAAAGGAGATTGGACAAGAGTTGAGGAGATCTGAAAAAGAAGCAGTTTGCCGAGCAGACGTCTTGGAGAGAAGAAGGCTGAAGGCCCAAGAGTCAGTGTTTCTTTGGGAATTAAATTGGAAACAGGTAAGGAGAGAAATTAGTTAGCTGGGGAGGAAGCCAAATCAGAATTTAGGAATGAGGGCAACACTTGGGGGGGGGGGTATGGTGAATTCATATAAAGAATGGAAAAGAGGATCCTGTGTTGCAAGAGTAAATTTTGGGGTTTGTTATAAATTTTACCATCATAACAAAATGCTAAGAAAATTATTTTCTTAACAAGCTTTCAGTGTGTGGGGAGGTGGACGCAAGTGAGACTTGTTCTAATAAAGGTGATTGGCAACGAACCAGACCCATCCTCAACAAATCTGTCTCTTCCGCTACCCATTTTCTACCATGGCTATGAAGGTTGTCCTCCCCACTGAAGAGCTACAATATCTGGTTTCCATCAGATGGATAACAAGATTAATTGTGTGGGACACAAGTGAAGCAGCGACCATCATTTAAATGGAAGCTGGGGTTTTCTCCTTGGATTTTTCCCTCCTACCCCTATGACTTTGGTCTAGCCCTCTGTTGGCCTTGTATGATGCACCACACATATGGTCCGCACCATGCCACATGATAAAACAGATTCCACAGCTCACCACTGAGGCCTCTTAGATTTTGGCTCTCTGTGTTTGCTTCTAAACCCAGTTTACTGGCACACAAGTATGATATGCATAAGCTGGTCCATCTGATGGTCCCTGACCTGTGCTATTTAATTTAGACATCCTCCAGAAAGGAGTCATCCTGGGTCTTGAATATTAGTGTAGACTGGATTTTTCCCATATGCTGTCTGCTAACAAAGGTCTTGGTAGCTGCCATCTTCTTGTCATTGAAGGTGAGTTTGTTTTTGCGGACCCAGCAATGGATGTTGTCAACGTTATACTAGAGCTATAATGACAATTCAGGGGCATACAGTTGCAGTCATAGACATGGTCAGATATTTCCTGAAATCTCTGTGATATCTCTGGAGAAATCCTGCTCCTACCTGCAGTACCACTGTGAGACATCAGAGAAAATCTCTTTAGATATATTGCAAAATATCTGGAAATATTTGAACGTATCTGTGGCTGCAACTGTAGGTCCCACAGGCATACAGCAGAGATATAAGAATATATATTATGGTAGCACAGTAGTGCTACCATAGTTAGGGTTGAGGAGCCATTTCTATGTTAAACCCAAAATTTTTCACCTTAATAACTTTGCAACCGTTTGACAGATTTACCTGAAATTTGGAATACATGATCAAGAACCATATGCCTTGGGATCTGCCAAGTGTCGTTCTGGTTGGATATACGGCTGCGGAGTTATTAAGCATGATCTGCGTGTGCGTTTACGTTTTTTCTGGAATTCTTCTGTCGCACCTACAGGTCGCACGGTTTGCACGACCTGCCCAAAAACTTCAGGGTACGTGTGGCCGGGTTCCCCGATGTGCCTTTTGAAGATTTCGTGAAAAAATATTAAGCAGTTCAAAAGTTATTCAAAAAACAATTTCCCATTATAAGTCAATGGGAAAAGTTAACAAAAAGTTTGACAGTGTCGCAAATGCACTTTTTACTGTCGCAAATGGCCCTGTTACTGTCACAAATCTGACATCTTGTTTTCAGTTAGTGATCATAAAAATGCTTGGCATTTAAAATTGAGACCCTTTAGCAACCTAATTCTTTTTGTATTCACCTAGTCGGGCCCTGAGGATGCTAGCCATGTCTTTATTTTGGGGTAAAACACCACAGAAATATGTTTTTCAGATTTCTGGAAAAAGTACTTTCGCAAAGTAGTGTCGCACTTCATGAAAGTGTCGCAAATTTTTATGCAAAGCTTTCAAATTGCGATAATTACTTTTGCGGCACTATGCCCAAAATAACAGTAATTCTTTGGCACCGCTGCAAAAGAACGGTTGGGAGTTTTGGGCTGAAATTTGAGGGAACGCAGATGACATCTCACAGATGTGCCTTTCAGTGTTGTATTGAAAAAATATTACACAGCAGCAAAGTTACGGCACTCCAAAGTTGACGTTTTTCCCATAGGATAACATTACGGTGCCCGACGCATTACAGGAATCCTTTGGCACCCTGCTGCAAAATAACGGTTTGGTCTTTTTTCCTGAAATTTGGAAAGAAGACAGCCAACAGCCCACAGATGTGCCTTTCAGTGGTTTGGTGAAAAAATATTACAGGGAGGCAAAGTTATGGCACTCCGAACTTCTCTTTTTTTCCCCATAGGATAACATTATGGCGTTCGCCACGCCTTTCAGGGCCCGTATCTCAGAAACAGTGCGAGATACGGACTTTTCATCAGAAAAATACTTAGCCCCCTAATGGGGGCTAAGTTTAAAATTAGCCAGGACAGTTGTATATCATACAACTTTTAAATTATTTTTCTACGTCGTACGGTTCCTGAGATATAACCTATTTAGTATTCCAAGTTCTCATTTTCTGCTCTGATACTCATTATTATGCATACATTATTTGTACTCACTGTCTTTCTCTATGCAGGTTTTGGGGAAAACCAGCCTGTGTGCTTAAATTACTGTTACTGGTGCCCTTTCCGCTTGTGGTTCCGTACCCGTTTCACTTACCGTTGACGTCTGCGCCACCATGTGCATTATCCTTTGCTTTTTCATTTGTGCTTGCATTCTGTTATTTTTTGCCATTTGTGTCTACAGTACTGTTCCTCTTTCTGTTTCACTTTGCGTCACCATGCTCATTGACATTTCCGTTTGCAGGCTCCATGTTACTATGTGACAACACATCACGTGGCAGACCATTCCCGTCTACACCACCGTGTGTGTTACCCTTTCTGTTCTCAATCGCGCTTGCGTTACCATGTGCGCCACTATTAACGCTTCTGTTTGCATTGCTGTTCTGTTATTATGCCACAAGACATCATTGGTGGGAGCGAGGCCCAGAAGTCCGCGCCCCACCACTGCATTACATGGCGGGAGCGCGGGGCCTTATGTGCGTTATCCTTTGCGTTTTCATTTGCGCTTGCGTTTCTTTTATTTTTTGCCATTTGTGTCTACAGTACTGTTTCTCTTTCTGTTTTACTTTGTGTCACCATGCCCATTGACATTTCTGTTTGCAGCCACCGTGTTACTATGTGACAACACATCACTTGGCAGACCGTTCCCGTCTACGCCACCATGTGCGTTACACTTTCTGTTCTCATTCGCGCTTCTGTTACCATGTGCGCCACTGTTAGTGCTTCTGTTTGTGTTGCTGTTCCTGTTACTATGCCACAAGACATCATGTGGTGGGAGCGCGGGGCCCTTCTCCCACCGCTGCATTACATTCACTATTTCTCATTGTCATTCTCAAAAAGAAGGGAAATTAGAGGCAAAAAACTCTGTTTAATGCATTAGTTAGGGTTGTTCCACAGCGACAAAACTGAGGAAATTCGCTGTTAGGGTTGAAAACCCTAACTCCGAATTCAGCCCCCACAGCACCACACACACACAGACACACACAGACACACACACACATATGCAAGTATGGGGGAGGACCAAGTCAACACAACCAATGACAGACATCCAGCAGCAGGTGACAGAAATAACAAACAATTGTCTAAATATACTACGAGACATCCCCACCCACCTGACCAGATACTGCATGCTCAGTGGAGATCAACAGCAAAATGGAGGCCATGTACACCAAACGTACACATCCCTGATTGCAGCTGCACACAACATACCACACTTAGTAGTTGCATGGCCTTACCTAACGATGCCCCACACCACACCACAACTGGTACTGTGCCGTTAGTCAATATAAATGCTAAAGGTGCATGATCACAGTTGTAGAAAGGTTTTAACACTAGTGAATATACATTAATTAAGAGAAGTACATAAATTAACTACAAGACACTAGCATGCTCAAGATAAAAGTAGTGTTGCATTTAGTATGTGATTTTCATAGTAGTACATTTACTGCAACTGTTTACTGAAGATAGAGAGGCTGATGTAAACGTATGGAAAAGCATTGCCTGTTCAATGCTGTGAAATTCGTACTGCCAGTATCAGATGCATTCTTACTGATGAAGCTGTACTGCTAATGTACGTACATAGACCTTCAGTGTGTTTCAATACTAAAGATGCAGTAAGTATTCTTTGTAAGAAACAGTGTAATTGCATGGATCAGGCCAAGCAACTTCTAAATATCATAGGACTACTGAGCCAACAATGACATACCTGTATCGGAGATGTCTATAGGATAGATTTTCCTGTAGGCACTTACTCAGTATGTTGTACCTGATAAAGACAATCTCATTGCATCTGTGATGACTAACTTATTCAAATAGTGATACATTTACTATTGTTGCAATGAGTGATCTATGCTACTTATGGACACAGCGTAATTTTTTTAACAGTTGTTTCATACTCAGACTGTACACGTAGTGTTTGGGTTTGTCACACTTCTGTCACTGATGCTATCAAAGTGATAACTATATCAATTGTGGTACAACAGCAGTCAAGTAGGTATAGTGTAGATATAAACAGAATGTATTTTAGTATTGATTTAACTCACAATGGGGTAAGTGTACTAGGATGGCAAGGGTTATTATCTATCACTGACTCTGTCAGTTATAATCACACTAAGGTTTTGATGACTGTAATGATCAAGTTACACTGTTCATCTTCATGAGTTCATATTCACAGCCATTCTCCTGTAAGTAGACAGAGTATGGTGTAACTGGGTGTGACACTGTGTTGCAAAACTCCTGCAGTGCCTAGCAGAGGGAGAGTATCTAGTCATAAAGACAATTAAGCAATAAGGCATGACCAATGGTTATGTTAAATGGTCTGTTAATCACCATGTAGGGGTTTAATGTTGAATGAGGCATAGCCGAGTGCCACATGTCACTAGTCAGTGATAAACTGACCATTAACATAATACCTGGGAGTGGCTTATTGCTATCATAATAAAACTGTTTTTTAAACAACATTAAATCATGTTCATCATATGGTTAGGCTCTACATATATGTTAATAAAAACTAAACATAAGGCTGTTACAATGTTTACAGTCAATTAGAAAGCTGCATTTCTCAAACCCTTGTTATAATCAGAGATATTATACCTGTACAATTCCTTGATTTTGCTCAACTCTATTGCTCAGGTGGCCCATCACATGTAGTGTCGTCTGGTGTGGGGCATCGTTAGGTAAGGCCATGCAACTACTAAGTGTGGTATGTTGTGTGCAGCTGCAATCAGGGATGTGTACATTTGGTGTACATGGCCTCAGTTTTGCTGTTGATCTCCACTGAGCATGCAGTACCTGGTCAGGTGGGTGGGGATGTCTCGTGGTACATTTAGACAATTGCTTGTTATTTCTGTCACCTGCTGCTGGATGTCTGTCATTGGTTGTGTTGACTTGGTCCTCCCCCATACTTGCATGTGTGTGTGTGTCTGTGTGTGTGTGGTGCTGGGGGGTGGTGAATTCAGAGTTAGGGTTTTCAAACCTAACAGCGAATTTCCTCACTTTTGTCGCTGTGGAACAACCCTAACTAATGCATTAAATGGAGTTTTTTGCCTCTATATATATATATATATATATATATATATATATATGTATATATATATATATATATATATATATATATGAAAATTCATAGAAATACAGGCATTAGAGAGTCATTCAGAATAATCAAGAAAAGGATGAGCCCCAGGACTCAACCCTGGTGAACACCCTGACCCAAATGGTCAAGGGAAGGGTATCACCTAAAATGGAAGCTTGGGATGATTCTGTCAAGTAAGAAATTAATCTCTTGACTGCAAGTTTGGAGAGCCCATCCCTAGCAAGGATGTCTAATAGGAGAGTGTGGACAACAATGATGAATGTCTTGGCAAGATCAACAAATATAGCAGAGGTAACATTCTTTGATCCATCACCTTCAGGAGGAGATGGTGTGGTGGGGTGGGCTGTCTGAAACCAGATTGGTATTGACTGAGGAAGAAGGATGAGGTAAGAAAAGAGGAGAGTTTGGAGAGCATCAGTTTGTCCTACCACTTGTCCTGTGCAGGGGTGAGGAAAACTGGCTGGTTGTTCTAGAAGCAGATGGGTCACTGCCATTGTGCAGGGGGAAGAACAGTTGCTCTCTTCCATGCACCCAGAACAGTGCTAGTGAGGAAGGAGAGATTAAGCAGGGCAGAGAGTGGGAAGATCTTTCAGGTGCAAATTGGAGGAGACCTTTAGGATCAAGCTCAACTGGATTGTCATATTTTTTATGGTCATTGGGCCAGCATGGCATAGAGGACAGTGGCAAGAGAGGGGGGAGCAAAAAAGAAGGCATGAATAGATTTGGGATGGAAAGGTACAAAGAGAGGTTAATGAGGAGGGGGGTGGAGAGAAAAGCAGAGAGTGTACTTGTGAAAAAACAAAGTTATTAAAAGCAGAAGCAACCTCAGATGGATAAATGATGATAGAAAAGCTCAGCGTGAGAACCACTGTAATTGATTCAAAGATGGGCAGGACAAAATGTGAGTGGTTAGCCACCTGCAGATTAGAAGGGTCATCTAGAGGTTGGAAGCAAATTATTCAGATTTGACAGCCGATGTGGCAGATTTAGTGCAGTCATGGTGAAACGTTCTATGCTTTCAAGTTCCTAATGGGAGCCAGGCGACCTGTGAAGGTGAGGTGCTGATTCAGGAGCTTTGAAACAGACAATATAATTACCAGAGACACATGGAAGAGGGGATTCTTTAACAGGCATTTTCCCAGACTACAATGAATTTAGAGGAAAAGTAACTGAGGGTATCATCCATATCAAAGGATGTAGTGATGAGAGACCAATCAGTATAGTATTGTTCAAAAAGAAGGGCAGATAAAGGGGTAGTCCACTAATGTGCTGACATAACATTACCACTGGAATGCTGTTGGGGGAAAAATGTTGCACAAAGATTGTTGCCAATGTCAGGGTCACCCTTCTTGCCACCAGGGTTCAACCTGGAGTTTGTTACATAAATAATTGGACAGTGTGGGGGGCATAGCTCCCCGCAATTCCTGGTGCTCCAGCTGCCAGATGGTAGATTGTTGGAGTGCTGTGCCATGTGTCACCCAAGTGCCAGTGCCAACATTTACGCCAGCAACTTGGTTGTCACTGTGGCATGGACAAACCCACTGAAGACCATCCAGTTGTCACTGAGAGAATCTGAGTTGGTGCCTAATTCCTGGGGGAAGGAGGTGAGAACCCGGACAGTAAGAAAGTGGTTGATTATAGAGTGGTTTAGCCAGTAAGGTTCAGTGATGTGCTTTAGGAGATGAAGGGCCTACATTTTGTGTTCTATTTTTTTAGAGAAGGGGAGGCCCAATGAGTCTTGAAATCTCCTAGCACTAGGAGTTTGCTAGAGGAGGCAAAATATGAGATAGAAAAGAGGAGTTTAAAGGAGATGCAGGTTTCATGCCAAGGCAGCAGTGAGTGCCAGCAATTAAGATGGAAAAGAGGATGGAGACCTTTCCAAACAGGAATTCGTGAGTGGAGGAAATGAAGACGCTGTGCAGTTTATAAAACACTAGCATGCATTGCAGGCAGTTAAGTCTCCCACTGCTGCAACCAACCCTGCTTTTGATGTCAGTTGCAGAGGATTCTGGGATTTGTAGTCAAAGAAAATGTCATCTTGGAAGACAGCAGAATTAGTCTGATACAATCTACAACACTACAGTAAGCAGTAAGCAAAACAAGCATTTGTCAATGCCGAATGTTGATTGCGTCGGAGTGTTGAGCTTGCTCACTGCCCCTCTGTCACTCACTCAGTCTGTGTCTCCCGATGCTGCAGGATGCTCTTTTGTACTGGGCTCCTGCCTGCATTGGCACCTTGTTTTGCCCACTAAAGAATTTGCAGTTGTCTCGACGGAGCTCCTTTGAGGTGGCTCACTCCCCCTCTCTCACTTGGTCATTCTGGTTCTCCTAGCGCTGCAGGCTGCCCTTTTGTACTGGGCTCCTGCCTCTGTTGGTGGCTTTTTCTGCCCACAAAGAAATCTGCAGCAGTCCTGACACAGTTCTGTTGAGCCTGCTGACATCCCCTCTCTCACTCGCTCATTCCATTTCTGCTGGCGGTGCAGGCTGCCCTTTTCTATTGGGCTCCTGCCTGTGTTGCTGCCTTCGTCTGCCCACAAAGAAATTTGCAGCAGTTATAATAGAGCTCCATTGAGCTCGCTCACTCCCCCTCTCTCACTCACTCATTCTAGTTTTCCTGCCACTGCAGGCTGCCCTTTTGTACTGGGCCCCTATGTGCATTGCTGCCTTTTTCTGCTCACAAACAAATCTGCAGCAGTCCCAATAGAGTCTGTTGAGCTCACTCACCCCTTCCTCACTCGCTCATTCTGTATCTCCTGCGCTGCAGGCTGCCCTTTGTACTGGGCTTGCCTGCATTGGTGGTTTGTTCTAGCCAGAAAGAAATCTGAAGCAGTCCTAACACAGCTCCATTGAGCTTGCTCCCCCCCCTCTCTCACTCACTCATTCCTTTTCTGCCGGCGCTGCAAGCTGGCCTTTTGTACTGGGCTCCTGCCTGTGTTGCTGCATTTTCTGCCCACAAAGAAATCTGCAGCAGTCACAATACAGCTCCATTGAGCTAGCTCACTACCTCGCTGTCACTCACTCATTCTGTTTCTCTTGGCGCTGCAGGCTGCGCTTGTGTACGGGGCTCCTGGCTACACTGGCACCTTTGTCTGTCCACAAAGAAATCTGCAGCTGTCCTGACAGAGCTCTGTTGAGGTCTCTCAGTCTCCCTCTTTCATGCGCTCATTCTGTTTGTCCTGGCGCTGCAAGCAGCCCTTTTGTACAGAGCTCCTATCTGCATTGGTGCCTTTTTCTGCCTACAAAGAAATCTGCAGCAGTCCTGATAGAGCTCCGTTGAGCTCACTCAGTCCCCCTGTCTCACTTGTGCTGTTTTTCCCACTGCTGCAGGCTGGCCTTTTCTACTGGGCCACTGCCTGCTTTGATGCCTTTTTCTGTCCACAAAGAAATCCGCAGCAGTCCTGACAGCGCTCTGGTGAGTTCGCTCACTCCCCCTCCCTCACTCGCTCTCTTGTTCTGTTTCTCTCAGTGCTGCAGGCTGCCCTTTTGTACTGGGCTCTTGTGTTGGGGTCTTTTTCTGCCCACAAACAAATCCACAGCAGTCACAACAGAGCTCAGTTGAGCTAGGTCACTCCACCTTTTCACTCGTTCGATCTTAATCTGTCCCAAACACTGATTTCCCACAGTTACAGTGCTATTCTGCGGCAGGAGTGCAAAAACATATTTTAGCTAGGATGTGAAAAATGACAATTGTACTGTTCGTAAGGAGGAGTGAAGAACTGCCACTGTTGAAAATGTGGCGTGAAAATATTACAAATTTGCGAAGTTACAAGCGTGCATGGAAACAGTTCAACGCACGCTTGTAACACAGTCATGTTATGGAGTTTCGTCACCAAAATTTCAACATAGGGCTTTTAGGACCTCTGCTCATGAACAGTACCACTGTCATTTTCTTAATCTGTCCCGAACACTTATTTCCCACAGTAACCGCATTATTCTGTGCCACAACTGTGAAACCACATTTCAGTCAGGATGTGAAAAATGACAGCTGTACTGCTCATAAGGAGTTGTGAAAAAATGCCACTGTTGAAAATCTGGCATGACAATATTACAAATCTGCAAAATTACAAGGGTGTGTGGAAAGTGTGCAACGCACACTTGTAACACAGTCATTTGATGGGCTATCATCACCAGATTTTCAACATAGGCATTTTAGGACCTCTGCTCATGAACTGCATCACTGTCATTTTCTTAATCTGTCCTGGACAATGATTTCCCACAGCAACCGCTCTATTCTGCACCAGAAGTGTGAAAACACATTTCGGCTAGGATGGGAAAAATGACAGCTGCACTGTTCATAAGTAGGTGTGTGAAAATGGCAATGTTGAAAATCTGGAGTGAAAATATTATAAAATTCGTGAGATTATGGCGTGCGTGCAAACTGCGCAATACATGCTCGTAACACAGTCATTTTATGGAGTATTGTTACCAAATTTTCAACATAGCCATTTCAGGACCTCTATTCATGAACAGTGTTACTGTCATTTTCTTAATCTGTCCTGAACACTGATTTCCCACAGTGACCATGCTATTCTGTGCTGGAAGTGCGAAAACACATTTCTGCCAGGATGTGAACAATGAAAGCTGCACTGTTCACAAGGAGGTGTGACAAAATGCCAATGTTGAAAATCTGGTGTGAAAATATTGCAAATTCACAAAGTTACGAGCGCGCGTAGCAACTGCACAGCGCATGCTTGTAAAACAGTCATTTTGTTTTTTTTAATTTTTCCACCAAATTTGCAACATAGGCTTTTTGAGAGCCCACCTCATGAACACTGGCACTGTCGTTTCATTAATCGGCCCCGAAAGGTGATAACGCGCAGTGACTGCAAATTCACCTTTTGGTGCTGACTAACACCATGACAGTTCAATAATTCATGAAGAGGGGTCCCAAAAACTCCACATTGAAAATTTGGTGCAAAAATTCCCCAAAATGCCCGAGATATGCACTAAAGTTGAAAAAAAACTATTTATTCCATTATACAGCTTACCGGCATTTCCTCAGTTTGCAGTCGGTTTTGAAGAGTGCAAGGCGTGTTCTTAGTCCTCAGAAGATCATCGTGCTGAGCTCCAGAGGTAAGTATGGGGTGGGGGGTGTGGGAGGCAGGATGCGCAGTGGTTGGGTGCGGGTTGCGGGTGGGGGGCAGGGATACTATGAAGGACCGTTTCCTTTTTCGCAGGGAAAAAAAAACAAAAGACATTGCAGGACCATTTTTCCCTTTACAGGAGCATGTGGCACACTGGGGTGGGCTCCCAGCATGCCACCGGCAGCTTTCTTTTGGGGGGGCCATCAGTAGCTGACGTGGGATTGGGCACCCCCATCAGCACACAAATGGGGGGGTTATCATTATGCCGATGGAGACTGGGCACCACGTCAGCAGGAATAAAAGTAGGAGGGGTGTTACAGAATGCCGAGAGGGATTGGGGCCCCACTGGCAAATAAACATTGTGGGGGGGTTATATTCTTTGTGAATATGGGGGCAAGCCACCACCACGTTCATAAACAATATCAGTCTTTCTAGATCCTGCCCTACAATGACGGGTCACTCCCTCATTGCAGCGGATGGCTGAACTGCAATGACGAGGTGGCCCCTGATTGCAGTGGTGAAATTGTCACAAGTTGGTGCCAAGGTTCCAAACTTGTGTCAGCAGCAGCGTGCAAGAGGATTGGGGGATGCGGGACAAGCCTTTGCAGGCTGTGGGGGCATTGGCCACAACAGTGCCGCACCTCCACTGCCTGCTTCTGAGAAAGCTGCTGCATATGTTTCTTGTGCTGCATGCAATCAACATAAAAAAATGCTTTTGCTAGCAAATTAAAAATCTGAATCAGACCCACAATTGGGATTGTTGGTGCTGACTGCTCTCCTTTTAACATGAGAATCTGTTGAATATTTTTATTAGAGTCAGTTGGCAGAAATGGAATAATAAATGAATGAATGAATGGATGTATGAATGAATGAATGAATGAATGAATGAATGAATGAATGAAGTTTAATTTGCCACTAAATTAGCTGTCTTTTCTTGGAGTATAAAGTTCCTCCATTTTTTTTTCAACTAATGTACCAAGAACCTAATTAAGATGAAGCATCTCAGTTCAGTGGGGGTGCTGCTATCCTAAATGTTTACAGCTACTGTAAGTAGATTGACATACACGGTGATCAAATGACTTCACAAATGAGTCAATACTTATAGCTAGATTTAAACCAGGGCATTCTGATTTGTCGCCCTGTGCTCTAACCAGTAGACCGCACTGCCTTCCCTATCCACCAGTGCAGTATTCTGTTTAATATGAGTCTTAATTATGCTTTAAAAAATGACCATGCTATGCCTTTGAAATAAAATAAAGCAAGTACTGTATATGTTTCTGTTTGCCCCGCAGTTGAGACATCAATATGTTGTGCAATGTATCTTGAGGGCAAGAAGGCAATGTGTATTATAGCTTCCTTGTTTCGTCTCAGTGACTGGTACATTACGGGTTGCTATTATTTTTGCCTAGAGTTAAAATATTCTGACTTCCTCCTTGCTAAGCATTTTTGCCACACTTCTTTCAAACAAATATGTTGAAAACTAAAGGCAAAGTCAACAGCAACTCAATCTAATCTTGTGTTTATCTGATGGTTTATGGAAGACAGATGGATCATGTGAAAACAAGTAAAGGGGGAGAAGTAATTAATTTGCCTGCTCTGTAATACAGCATGCTCTTGTTTTTCTTCACCAAAAGCTGCCTTTCAGCAGGATTGAAATTTAAGAGCAGAGAACTCTCATTTGCAAGTTCAAAGCAGCCAATGCACCAGTTCCATTACTTTTATATCTTCTGATAGATGCTGTCAATATTTTCAAATCATTAAAGCAGCCATCCTGAGCTTCCATTAGCCTTGTGCCAAACATAGCAATCTCCTCCAAGTTTGCAGGAAGATTACACTAAGTAGCTGCTGAATGGATGCTTGCTTGCAGTGAGCTTGTGTTAGACCATTTCATGTCTGTCATGGACAGATTTAACTCTTAAGAAGATTGTGAGAATCTGATACATACTGATACCACCCTACCCCAATTAAATACTAAGTCAGTTAAGGATGCAGTGAATTTGGAGATTTACTGCACTACAGGGGTATGATATGTTTTTTTTTTTTTTTTTTGGGCAGCTGTATTATTTTTTAAGTCAAAGAAAATCCCTAGGAAATGTTGGTTAAACTGCGGAAGTTTACATGTACTTGCTACTAGCACCAGTTGGACTTGATTTACTATAGTTGCACATGCACTATGTAAATGAGTACACACATTATATTTAAAAAGATGTATGACAGACATAGTGCATGAAAGGTGAGCTAACTGTCACATACCATACATGATTTAGATGGAATATCAGGTAAATTTAATTTAACAGTGAAGTCTGTCATTGCCTATATCCTTTGTTGCATGTGAGAATTCAAAAAAGCCCATCCTTCTCCTCTCTAATGTTGGCTATGATCTCAGAGATTGCCCTGAACATCCATACTGGGCCATTTAGGCTGCAACTTTTTTCATTATTGTCTTTTTATCTGTTTTCCTTTTTCTTTTGTCTTATAAGACTACCAACCCCCATGGTATCCTTATATCTTAATCCCATAGCTACCCCTCCTACCACCAGAACTGTGGTACCTCTACATTTTTTTGAATTGAAAATAAACCCGCAATGGTGGTTGAGATCTAGTGAAGGGAGGTATGGGAGAATGCATAAGAAGAAAAACATGTGAAGTTAGTTCAGGGATGAATGTTGGCTACTTTTACAGACAATGTCAGGTACCGCACTCTAAGCTGCAGGAGTGGTGTGGTGGGTTATATGCTGGCTGGCACCTTTCCATCTGGTTGAAAAGGAGTTACTGTAGGTAATTAGCCTATAAAAAATGCTGCTGCTGTTACAGCCTTGAGTCGAGCACATCCATAAGGTGCCACATGCAACCTCTCTGCCTGCCCAGTGAGATCTGGGACACCAAGATCACCAACATAAATAGTAATAGGTCTACTACTTGTTCATAGTGCTGGCAAGCCACACATTGTTAATGTGTGACTATTAACTAAATTCAGTGGGCTACCAATATGTGCCACTTGCCAACAGTCTCAGCAGTACTGGGAACCCAGTGACTACACTGTCAAACAACAATTACATCTGGTGTCTCATAAATTTTGGTATTCAGATGAGATGTATTTACACTGTATTTCATGTTTGATAATTCATAAGGACACAAAACTTTTTAGGTGACTAGATAAGGCTGTGCTGAACGGTTGATAAGTATTTTCTGTCATCAGCCTTGTTTGATTACCTTCCTCTGACCACAGTCATCTGAATTATTAGTACTGTAATTCCTCCCTTACTTTTAATAGTAAGCATTTCATGTCATCCTTCAAGTTTGTTACAGGACTATATCCAGACTGAGTGATGACTCCATCAGCATTGATTGTTGCAGGTATTCCCTTGTTTCCTTTCTCTAGAGATGTCTGGAGAACAAAATCATTAGTCATTGATTCCTATATGTCAGTTGAATATGACTAGTACTTCCTGCCCTTTTTTACTGTCTCAGAAACATTAAATGAAAAACTCACACATGTATTATAGCAGTCAAAGAGTTTACATAAAAAAAAATATTTAATGTTTTATTATTTCATAGTTGTCGATCACTGGTACTCCCCAGGATTCCCTCAAAAGTGTAAGAACTCAGAGATCATATCATGGACATTTGATCCCTTCATTGCTATGAGCTGAATGCATGCCAAGCTTTACTTTCCAAGATGTCAGAAGATCAACTCAACAGTAACTGATTATTACATTGCTATCAATTACATGTTTTCATTTGTGTTTTTTTTTTAGTATTTGTGCGATGTCTAGAAACCAGATCATGAGTACTGTAATTGATGTTTCCATTGCAGCTTGTTGGCATTCCCTGCATTTTTTTTTCCAGAGCTATCTGGAGGGGAAAAATCACTAGTAATTGATTACTCTGTAGCTGTTGAACTTGATATTCCAAGTGTTTCTTCTCTGGTATGACAGGATGAAAAAATCATTAGTGATTGATCATTGCACTGTGGTTGATCATTGGTATTCCCTGTTCTTTCTCCTACCAGAGATGCCAGAGTCCTAAATTACTAACAATCAATTTATACGCTAATGATATAGATAATAACAGTGATTGGCAGTGGCTCATCTTGTATGCTTTGCACACGAGCATGAAAAAATTACACAGCTACTCAAGTATTTTCAAGAAAATGTGTGTTTACTTTCTACATCTACTTTCTGCATCTGAAGCATTTATGAAACATGTTTCTTTTATGTTTTTTATGCATATATATTTACCTTGAAATAAGTTGAGAGGATAATTATTATATTAAGTGCTATACTAATTTTTAAAAGAACATAAACCCTGCTTTCATTGTTTTATTATACATTATATTGTTTTGTGAATTTTGTTTTGAAATAATCATATTTTTTTCTTATTTATGATCCTTTTTCAATGCAGACTTTTCCCCACTCTATGTTATTTTATTTTTTGTTTTTAATTTCCTACCATTTCCAGAAACCTGTGAAATCAGTTGAGTGGAAACGCTGCATGGACAGCTTCATTGTAAGATTCTGCTAAACCAATGTCACTAGGTTCTGCAACTAATAAGTATTTCAAAATGAATATTGGATGTGAAAAAAGGTAGCATTAACAAAGAGCTCTAAATATGAAGAAAAAAAGTATTTTAAGCTTAACACATAAAACAACACTATGGGATTACTGAACAGACTACACATGCTAATGTTTTTTTGTTTTTTTTTATTATTTTAAACAACTGTATTTATGGCCCCTTTAAAAGAGCCAAGATTTTTGCCAGATGTAAAACTAATGGACTCCCCTCAATTTGAAATAACTAGATCTGCAAACATGGATCTACCAAAGAATCAAACACATCAGTCTTTATGTGTTTAAATATTGAGACATCTGACAAACTTCAAAGAAAAAAAAAGTCTAGTTCACCTGGCTTGCTTTGGTCCACGTGGTATGGACCAGTTAAATGGGCATAACGCATTTCACACACTGAATGGTTTGCACAAACCTGCCAGAGGGTCAGTCATATGATGCAAGCCAGGAGTTCAGTGAGATAAGTCACTTGAGTACTTAAAATCAGGCAGAGAGGTAGCTGAGCTAGGGTACTCACAATTGTAGCTAGTATAACTAGAAAAAAAATATTTTTAAAGAAATCTACAACTTAGGGTGGCAAAGAAGATGAAACTAAAAGGCAGCAGAGAGGGTCACATAGCAAGGGGAATAATAAGAGGAATCAAGTTCTGGTGAAGGCAAATGGTTACTAATGCATTAATGAAAATTATAAACACATTCATTACATGGGCTATTCTTCCATTGTTAGTGCTCCTGTTCTCACTTCTATACCCCATAACCTTTGACCCCCTCATACATCTTCTGCCCCTCTCTCTTCATTATCTGACTCTCCCCAGGACCAGCTTCCTTCTTCCACATTTGATATTCACTTTGCTCCCTGTCCCACCATCCCATAACTTGATTTCTTTAAACATTGCCTGTTCCTCCCTCACTTATCTCTCCAGTCCCTCATACTGTACCAATCTCAATGCCACTATTTCCTTGCTGCTCTCCTGTCTCTCCTGTCTGTCCTATAATGTGTCTCCCACCCATCCACCCAGACAGATTTAATTTCTCCCCTCTCTCCATCACCAAGTTCCCTGGCACCTCTCCCACCCCCATGCATGGTAACTGCACATTATCTGCCTGTGAAAGAATCCATCTCTCATACATGGTAACCCCTTTTATGTTCCATCCACTATAGCCACCTCTTTGATTTAATCTGCCTTCTGCTGCAGGATCTAGAACCTGCACTATGCCATTAGTCAGGGAGAGGGAAGGGGAGCAGCTAGATGCCTGAGGTTACTTGGAACAGAATTTGCATAACTTCCACTAAAGGATAGGAGAACAGCTGAATCACAGCTTTTTTATTGACTTTGTTTATTACTGTTGTGCCTCCCTCTTGTTGTGAAATGCCCCAGCTCCCATCCAAAGTTTACTCCTAGTTGCTCTAGTACCTCCTTCAACCACCACTTCTTTCCCACTGGCAAATCCATTTTCAGCTGCCCCTGTTTCCATGTACTCTGAGATGGAGTACAGAATCACTGAGCCAAAGACAATTGTTGGCCTACTCTTTGGAGTGTCTGGCGGATATGAGTGGATGCAGACTCTTCTGTCATCCTTCCTGCAATTATGATTTCTTTTCACACTTTTGCCCTCACCCACCTCTCTTTTCTTAAGTGTGCTTTTCCCTGTAAGTTCCCCTCAGACTTATAGTGTCAGCTGTTATAATTCCCAGGCACCTCACCATGCTGATGATATTTGATTCAAAGGCCACCTACTATTTCTCCTTTTTCTTGACAGCATTTTGCCTGCCATAATGTGATGTGGAGCTACCTACCAGTGTTTGTGATTCATAGAGGACTTCACTGTCATCTGGGCAGCTGGCCAAAGGGAGAGAGGAGAGTCATTGACAGTCACTGTCCCTCTTTCTTCTACTATTATTGTATCTTTTTGTTTAGTGGCATGGGGATGGGTGAGGGAGGAATGTTTCATTGTCTTCTTTTGACAGGGCTAGTGGGGTGGATGTGGGATTGGGATTTGTTGCTGCTGAGTGAGGGAGGGAATGGATGTTTTACTGATTATTTTTCTGAGGCTGGTGGTGGACAGACTTGGATGCTTCTAAAATAAATGGGTGGGGCAAGCACATTTCATCTTGATACTGGTTAGGACTGGAAGGTATGTCAGGATAGGGTGCTACAACAGGGTGAGAGCATATATTTATTAGACTATGGGGACTTTTTTAAAATGACTTTGTACTGCAAATTATTAGTGAAGTGCATGTGCAGCAAAAAAGTTTGGCGCTTTGCTATTAATTTGCCAAAAAAGTAAAACTTTACAAGTCTCCTGGGAAGAAATCTTCCCCCAACTGAATGAGTTCTTCTTTAGGCTGTCTAGACTAGAGTTGTGCAGATCTAGCTCTGATTAAAATGAGCAGCCACACATTTGAGTGGCTCTGCTGAAATCAAGTCAGCAAAATCCTTACATGTTCAGCTCAGAAATGCATCAGAATTTTTTTCCTGAGGAAAAAAAAATATTTTAGCCTTACCGCCTTTATCCACAGGACTGTATCTGTTGGAGTGAAAGCCATAAAGCACCTCCCCCTTCCCATCAGCAATAGTTGACTGTGGGGGATGATGGGCAGCAATAGAGATAAGTAGTTCTTTACTTTTGTTCTGGTTTAGGTCAGTCAACCACCTGCCTTTTCCTCTGCACATGCCAATATGTCAGTAGCTGAGTAGAGTGCTGAAGACTTCCATGCTGTACACATGCATTCTTGTGAACAGTAATAAGCAATAAGAGCTCATATATTATATCTCTTCATCGATGAATCAATCAGTTACCAGAAGTGACATTCTAACACCACCTTCCAGACGTATGCTACAGTAATAAATATGCATTGCAGACTTAATGGCGTTTTACCTTATTTGTACTCTGCTATTACCCAATCCCAATTGTGGCTTTGGGAGCTGAAGTGGTCAGGCTGAATTCTCAAAGCTTAATCAAATTCATGACCAACTCAAAAGAACAAGTCATGTATCATGAGTCACAAATCAAAAGGCATGATTCCAACTGCCGCCCCTTGGCATGCCTGTACCTTGACAATGGACATCTCTGTCCAGCCTTGGCCAACAAATAACTCCTGGGCATGGCTAGCACCATTGCCCTCAAATGCTATGCTTATACCTGCAACCTTTTTGCACTTTTGCAACTTGTTCAGCAGCTGTCTGTTATCCTGTATTCCCAGCTGCTATTTATGTATTTTGTATTTTTTGTAATCATCGGCAACCATTCTGTAACCACCAACTGCTATGTTATTTGTTATTCTGTACACTTTTGTCTCTTTCTTATGTATGACGTGGAACCTTTATAAAGGAGTATTTGCCTCAAAGGTGTTATCTGATATTTATCAATAAATAAATAAATAAAAATAAATAAATGTTTGCTGAGAATATAAAATATATAAATAATAATAGATGAAATTACAATAAAGTAAAATAAAAACAACAGAAGTCATACGGGTACCACCATGTAGTGCTAGTTATGCAACCTGATGCAGGATCATGTTATTCATAAGCTATAACCATGACAAGAAGAAAACAAGCATAGAGCACTACCTCAGTCTCACTGGTCACAGATGCAGCATTTGCAGGAATGGATGTTGCATGGCCAGGTGACCAATAGTTTGTCTACGCAAATCCTCACTACACAAAGAGACCTATCTGGTAAAGTGTTGCCAACTCCATTCAGCACTTGAAAAAGTCAAATAATGTTTTCTTGGCAAATTAATAAAAAGAAATTGGGGTATTATGACATCATTTAAAAACAAAATATGTGGCTGGAAAGAATAAATTATTTGGCATGGAGGTAAATCTGAGACTACAGTGTTGGTGGGGGAATCTAAGCTTTGACCTCAACAACAAATATTTTTTTCCACAAAGATTTCTCTCCCATGGGTGAGCAGCCAGCTATTGTGTCTAGCCCTTGACCAGCCACTATGGCCCTCCAGACTTACTGGACTCAAAACATTCCCCATGGATTGCCACCATGGCAGTGCCAACAGTGAGAGAGCCACCCCCCCCAACAAAACACATATCCAGAAGTCAATCTAGTGCTTTTGGTGATGGTGTGGGGCAAGGGCAGGCAGGACATCACTAAGCCTGCTCATCCCTTCTTCATTTTCTCCCCAGTCTCTTTATGCAGTACAGATGTCAGTGCATGCCAACTGGAGGGCTGTATCTAAATGGCAGAACCTTTCCTACATGCCTTTTGCATCTGCACTACCACCAGGCTTCCACGTGGTTGTATGACTAAGCCAACAAGACTCCCCTTCCCTGTCCTGGAAGAGGAAACCACATCTATGAATGCTGAATCCTGTCCCACCATGGCCAACCTGTGGCAACCCAAGTCAGATCTCAAACCTCAGTCACTGATGTGGCAGCTGGTAGTGCTACAGCTGAGCCACTGAGCCAGCCCTTCCCAGTAATAAGTATTAACTATTATTGTAGCTCTCCATGGGACCATGGCAGTTTTTCTGGGGTTGCACATGCAGTCACACCAGTCCTGAGGAGTGGAATGCCAAAACCACCTTCCACATATAATCTAAAGTAATAAGTATTCATTGTGGACTTAACGGCTTTTTACCTTTTGTTTCAGTGTACCGTTACCCTGTGCCAGCTGCTGCATTGGAAGGTGAAAAGGTCAGGCTGAAATTTTGATTCCAAGTAAAATTAATGGGGCCCAACTCAAAGCTGAACCAGCATTGCCAACACCCTATATCTTTCACCCTTAGTGGACAAGTAGTCAGACCACAGATTACATGGCAGTGACTGTCTTGTGAGTTAATTTCCCCTCTTTCTTCTCTTTCTCCTCCACTGGGTTAAGATACAGTAATTGCAGTAGCCCCAAGGGGAAAAGGGGTCCTACAACATCACCAACCAGGCAGCATTATGTGTCTGTGGATTTGACAATGACCATCGACTAACAGACTGCTACTGATAAATGTGTGATGAGTAGTTGACAGCGGCATCACACTCATTTGTCCTAGGTTTCATAGTATCAGATATTACAATGAACATTGTAAAGTCAGTTCAGAACAATGACTACACATATTTCTGTGCTTTCCTTACTATATAAATCTGGTATTTCAGGAATTCCAAGATGGGGAAGGCTCCACTGTGCAGTGTTCAAGACTTATGTAGGTGTTGCAAAAATGTCTGGGGTATATTTAATCATTTTGATCAGGCAAGAAGCTGAAAATTCAACATTCAAGTACTCTGTGAACAACACTTATCCTTGACATAACAAGAAGCCTCATCAGTGTTTCTCTGTGCCTGAACAGAAATAATTATTAGAACTAGTAGCCCTCATATATTGTGGGCTCCTGTACTCTTGTCTTCAGAACATTATACATCATCATAGACCTTCATTTTGTATAAAAACATTTTATTTTTCTCCTTCACAAATCACATTTTCCCAACATATAAATAATAAATAAGGAAATAATAATTAATAACAAATAATATAATATGTGTTTATGGGAAGCCTCTTCAACATCTGGCAGTGTCTACACAGACATGATTTCTAGAACAAGTAGCAGTCATACACTGTGGGAAGCTACACTGTTGGCTCATATGTTTAGGCCTACCTAGGCCACATAAAAACAAACATTATTTTTGCAAAGTTTGTCAAGTACTCTGTATGCTACAGTTATCAGTAGGATAACAGGAAGCCTCATCCATGTTCAGCAGTGTCTGCTCTGAACACACTTAATTTTTGGAACCATTATTCATCACTGTGGGACACTACACTATTCTACATTTCTTTTTGTGTGCCATGTACCCTGGCAGAAAAGAAACACTCTTCAGGTAAATTCTTAACCCTAAAACAATAGTTTTCTATAATCAACCCAGGGCAAACTAGTTAACAAATAAAATAACAATGGCAAATTTTACCTCTTTGAGCAGACAATATTTACAAGATCAAACTTCAGGAGGTTTGTTCAGCTGTAAAATGAACATTTAAACATCAGTAGTGATCTCAAACTGAAGTCATGGGTCTACCCCAGGAGCAACATGTTGCTCCTATACTAGCAGCTTGGGTTTATGCTTCAGACCTGATGTTTAGAGAGCTTATTAATGGACTGTATGGAGGGCAAGGCCCTTGGGTGCTTCTTGCCTCAAGAAAGGTGAGCAACTCCTTCCGATGTGTGACTTCCACCTGCTGTCCAGAGGGAAGGGTAACTCTGAAGACAGGAATACAATGGCCCATCAGTGGGCCCTGTGACTCCTCCCTGACCACAGCTGTAGAATCCAGTATGGTCAATGCCCAGGGAAATTAAGGATCCTGCCCATGATGGTTATGACTGAGGCACCAGAGTGGGATATTGAGCAGAGGTTGTTAAGAGACTCAAGACTCTTACACTTTCTTCAGCAGGCATCAGGGCTTGGGAAGGAGAAAGAACATTGATGCTGCCAGGAGAAATCCAAGGTGGAAAACATTTCATGTATAAAAAAAGAAAAGGAACCTCATGTACAGTATTTAGCTTTTCTGAAGGATTGTCTTTTCTCAGGTCTTCGTTCTTTCAAAATAAGTACGGTGTGAGTGAAAAATATAATACTGTGCAGAGCTATGAGCAAGAATTGCTTGGATATGCAGATTTGCAGAAGGCTGAAGAATGTATATGAAACAGAGTCATTGAATGGTGTTGGAGAACCAAAAAAACAAAGACAATATTATCTTATACTGTATATACATTTTTTAAAACCATATTGCCTCAGCTATCCATCTGGAAACTATTTTAAAGAGGTCATCATCCAACAATGCTTTCAACTGTGGTCGACAGTGTAGTCTATTGATTACAGCCCTGGCTTGGGAACAAGGAGTTCACATATTCAGATCCCATCAGAGCCAAATATGACACTGCACTTTTGTCACTACACGCTCTGATGATGACATCTATGGATATCGATATGTAACCACTGGATGCAGGTTCATTCACTGATCGCAGTGGGCATGCATGAATGTACTGGTCTCCAACTTTATTATTTTGGCATGTTTTACGTGAACAGTAGCATATGTTCAATGTATCCTTTAGCAATTCAAATTCAAAGGAGAGTTTTCCTGACCTCAACCACATGGATGCCATAGCCATCTTTTCTTGTGTGACTGGTGAGTATGTCATTTTCAATTATGCTGCGTATTGCTTTGTTTGCCTTTTGGTTCTCTGGGACATTGCACTGTTCAACATTGGCAATGTGAATTAAATGTTTCTTTAAAAGGATGGACCAACTCAGTGGTTTCTTTTATTAGTATATTTCCGCTAACTGGATATGCAACTTTGTTAACATCTGTATTTTGGAATGTTGGAGGGATAGACTAGCTTTGGTTTCCCTAATTTAGTTCTGCTGGTGCTCCCCTGTAGCAGAGTTTCCTTGAACTATGAAAAATATACACAATTAGAAAAAAATCAAGTGATCAGAAAATAATACAAGAGATAGACAGCCACATAGTATTATCAAATACTAGAACAATCCTGATAATAGCAATGATTAAATATTAAGTAGTAAAAATGTAAGTAGTGTCAAAAAATATATAAATTTCAGTAAGTCAAGGAGCCCATGGCACCTAACAAAGAACAGTAGGGGAATTTTCATTAATCAAAAGAACAATTCAAAAGAAAACTCACCACATTAAACAAGTAGACAAACAAAAAATTAACATTTACTATGAAATTCCCTGGCAGTCTTCCTGCTTGCAAGAACCAGCTCTAGATCTGATCCCTCCAATGTCAGTTCTCTTTTGCATTGTGTCAGGAATCCATCCTGGAGTATTTTTATTATCACCTGGCTCCTGGTACGTGCTTATATTGGGACACTTCAGTGGAAATCTGGTAAACTGAAGTCTCCCACCACAACCACTTCACCCTTAATCAAGGCCCTCCTCAGTGGCGGAGCCAGGTTTGGGATCATTTGGGAGCCAGGGAGGTCCATTCAGTCAATCACAGGCTCCACAATGGGCACTAGACAGTGTATAAAGATAGTGGCGGGGCACCACTACTCACACTGGGGCATCCAGGAGGGGCGACCACCCCCCCAGCCCCCCCCCTGGTTCCGCCACTGGGATCTCATCTGCCAGTACTCCATCCTCTGCCTGCTTCATAATAAGTGACCTATGTGTTATTACAATACAGATAAATAAACATTTATTGACAACTTGAGGTCATTGTCACAAAATAAATGTCTGCTAGAAGTAAAACATTTGCTGTAACATGTAGGTAACCAGATTGAAATTAACTGTGTCTGTGAAACTTAATGAATGATACCAGTGACTTAATGAATGATAGCATTGTCAGTGGCTCAGTAGGTAGCACACTCACCTCTGAGGCCGGGAGATCAGATGGCTGTAGGTTCAGTTCCCACATCTGGCACTTGGGTTAATATCCCAGTACTGACACTGTAGTACAGCATGAGAGGGGTGCTACACTTCTGAGGTGCCGTCTCCTCGGATGAGACGTTAAACCGAGGTCCCATCTGCTTGGATTGGTGGTAGTTCAGGTGGATGTTAAAGATCCCACGGCACCTATCGAAAAGAGTAGGGGAATTTCCCCGGTGTCCTGGCCAAATTCCCCTCATTCACTAAAAATACCACCAACAGCTTAATCTGATTCAAGGTCAGTTGGCATTCATCTGTATCCCTCTCCCCCAGGTAGTGCCTGAAAATAGGCAGGATTTGTCTAGTGCACTTACCCGGTCAACAAAAACTAAATAAATAAATACCATTAATTATCTGTGGTAATGCCTGATTCACTGAACCTTTCTGCTTAAATTAGGTATCTTAACCTTATGCTGACTTTCTTTTAACAATCTTGAATGTAAAAGATAAATGAAGGGCATAAAGGGAATTTATTTTGATGCAGAATATTTTGACCACTGTGTCTGGACCTCCTCTTTAGAATTGATGGAACCACAGACACATCACTATTTTAAAGGGCACAGAATGATTATAAAGCAGGAGTGGCTATGTCCCTGCAGTTCTCTTTTTGACGACCTGCATCACAGGTCTTTGACCAAATTCTACCATTTTTTTTTTAAACAGTAAACGCTTTACCAATTACTTTAAAAAAATCTGAAGACAGCTATTTAATGGAGAAGTAAGGCCAGTCAGTTTTTAATATTTTAAAAATGTGCAAAGTGATAAAGGGCACTTGAGGCACCTCCACATTTCAGAAGAGCTGGAAAGCAGCTTTTAAGTTAATTAGCAGTCTTCTGTGATTTTTTTTTTTCTGGGAAGACCTTTGGTGAAGCTGTTTCATCCACCATAAAACAGAGAAGTCAGAGTGTGTATGTTCCTTCAGACATGTAGGAGTTAAACTAGGTTTTAATTTACAGTGAATAATAAAGTTTCATTGGCAGGGATTCATAAATCTCTATTTCATCTGCACGACTGCAGCATAATAAAGCAGTGCTCCTTGGAACTGCTTCAATCTCCTGTAAGCTTGCTGCACTGGCTGGGGAGAACTCTATGGTTGGAACAGCACCCAATGCCAGCCTTCACTGAGCCACAGCATTATGGGAAATTCAGCTCTGCATCACATTGTTATGCAGCTCATTGGTCATTAGGATTTTAACATATAAACACTGTTGTCAGCAACAATGGGGACGTAAGATCTTAGGCTGAGATTCAAGTTGGCTCATGTAGCTCTGAGTCTTTCAAGGGAAGAGACTGAAGTGTATTATAAGAATGTTGTTAAAAATAAAAAAAGAGGGCGACTCCTATGGGGTATTAAACTGAAGTCAATATACTGCATGATAAATCCACTACTCCCAACTTTGCACTTATACTGGAATCGCATCATAGTTTACTGGACTCACCATTGTAAAGCTGTCATCCTGGACTATTAACTATAGTGGTAGCAGTTGATTCAGAAAGTTATCTCCAGGGAATCTCTGGAGATACCAGGAGAAAAAAAAAATCTCTGTGACTGCCTGTGTTGCATGAAATCTTGTGAAAATCTTCTTAAAATCTTCAGAGATTTTGGAAAATAACTTGCCATATCAACTGCTATCATTGTATTAGACATAGAATCATGGTCTTAATGCATTATCTGAAACATGGAAATCAACAGGTCAAATAACAAATAGTTTGATACTACTTCTGGTATATTTGTATGTTCTCATTTGCTGTTAGCTTAAATCTGTTTTGGGAGTACATCTTCATATTTTAGTACTAGCCAAATAATTAGTTTAACTCAGCCTCTGGGGTACCTGAAAGCTCACATTTTGGCAGTAGCTAATGTGATAGTTTAAATTTGCTTGTGGGGGAATGTGTATGTTCACATCTTGCTGCTAACAAATGAGATAGCTTAACTCTGCTTCTGGGAGTATGTTTACCCTGTGCTACTAGCCAATGTGCTCGTTAACACTACATCTGGGTATCTGTATGTTTATTATAGATCAAGAGAGCTTTCTGACCAATCAAAGTGCTCCTTTCCTCATAAGAAACACTCTTAATTTGTGAAGAAGGTCTCATGCCCAGCAGTTCTGGACACTGGCATGTTTATGAAGGTATTTTAAAATATAGAATAATGCATATATATGTGTGTGTTATGAGGTTTTTCTAGACACATGAGGTGTGTGATGAGCCATAAATGTCAAGAACAAAGCTTGATAGGTGTATGAGGTCATCACACAACATGAGTGTGTAAAAAAAGCCTCTTAAACACACACCTGTTGCGTATGTTAAATTTTTTTTTATAATTGCTGGCACAGGGTGTGGAAACCACAAAATAAGAAAGATACAGAAGATCTGTCTTATTTATTCTACTCATAGAAGCATGTAACAGCTCATAAAAGAATATCTCATTTCAATCAAGTTCTAGTTTGCAATTTGAATCACTTTACATTAAAGATAATTCAACAGCTTTAAAGAAACTCATACTAAAACTGAAACACAGATACAGTACTGAGCTGGAGAACATGTTACCATTCAGATGGTTCTCATGTCTTTTTCACAGTGTAGTCTGTGTGATTCAGTAATGATAACAGCAAGAAATAGTGTCACTTTAAGCACAAAAACATAACTTTTCTAAACTAATAAAATGGTTTAGTTCAATTTTGTCTTTTCCGTCCAGTTGGGGTCATCACCATGGTAAAATGCTGGAAGTAAGTGCTCAAGACAGTGTTAGGGGGCTCTCAGTAGCACTTTGCCATGTCAGTGTTTTAAATCAATAGAGCATGAGGCAGAATGTGCCACAATAACTGGGTGTGATGTCACACCTAGTTATTATGACATTTGAAAGCACTTGTCTATGGAGTGATATTGGGGGTCAACAGTAATTATATTTTAATGGATTATTGATCAGTGTTGACCAATAGTATATTAATACCACCACAGAAACCACTCTTATGGTTATAAAAGTGGTCTCACATGCATTTTGTAGGGCATGAGAACTACAAGAGTGATCTCACTTTCATCCTTAGGGTATCAGAACTGTTCAACTTCAGCTTGTATTTCTAATACCCTAACAATGTGTATGAGACCACTCTTAAAACCATAAGAGTGGACTCTGTGGTGGTATTAACACAGCTATTTTGCTACTAGTCAACGAGATAACTTAGCTCAGCTTCTTGGATATAGTAGATGTTTGTTCTCATCTGCTGCTAGCATTTACAGCTTATTTAATTCCTCTAATATTCTCACTTTTCTTATCCTAGGAGTTTATTTTGGGTATATCAAATATGTCCCTTGGTATGCATTCTACCCTAATAGGGTGCATCTTGTTGTCCATGCTTACTGTCCCTACATTCCAGTTGATCATGCTTGTATTGTTACTTTCTACCAGAAGCCATTCTCTGGTTTCAGGTTTTTGAATGTCTTACTTTCTAGTTGTACTATAGCTAATGTTGTTTGTCTCCTGAGACATAGTGTTCTGATGCCCATCATACACCATGTTAGACAGAGTACCATTGGGTTCCCCTAGATGACTGGACTGCAAGTAACCTTTCCATTGTATGTTCCTTAGTGCAACACCTGTGTCTGGTAGTGGATGTTGAATAGAATACCTGGCCCCCTATCCTCCTTGTTGCCTCTCCTATGAACTGGACCAACTAGAAGGGCATAGAATTTTCCAGCCTAAGCATTTGCAGTTTCTTGGTCAATGACATTTGTCTGGAAGCATGGGTTGTTAATTTTTTCTCCTGACATCCTTGGTATTTCCATGTAGTGTCAGTGGCTCAGCAGGTTGCACACTTACCTCTGAGGCCAGAAGATCAGAAGGCTGTGGATTCTATCCCCACACCAGGCACTTGGGTTAGATCTCAATATTGACACTGTAGTGTAGCATGAAGGGATTGCTGCACTTCTGAGGTGGCGTCTTTCAGATGAGATGTTAAACCAAGGTCCCATCTACCTGTACTGGTGGTAGTTCAGATGGATGTTAAAGATCCCCATGGCACTTCTCGAAAAAAGTAGGAACATTTTTATTGAAAGGTTGAATTTCATTACAGTAACAGAAAGCAAAAGGAAACAAGCATATATTCCAATAAACAATCATCAAAAAACATTTAAAAAAATCAATAAGCATATAACAAATGTTTTACTACACGGAACTTTAAATTTCTTGTGTCAAAAAAATCTTTAGTTCAGCCATGCATCACAATTTACCCATAAACGTTTAACTTTTTCTGCAGAAAAGTTCCATATCTAACAAGATCCTGTTCAGGGATTTCTTAGCAATGGCCAGTATTTCTTCATACGATACTACCTTCTGTTGCAGGACCCACATACAACGAGCTTCCCAAATGTAATATTGTAGCACTACAAATACAACATATGTGGTATCCACATGGTATTTACCCCAGGTACCAGACAGGTGCCCGTATACCACCTCTGGGTAAGAAAGGGAAGAAAAAAGGGTCTCAGCCCACTCTACTGTGAGGTGGTCCCAAAACAGTTTAGCATATCCACATTCTAAAAAAAGATGAGTCTGTGTCTCCACCACCTGAATACAGTGTTCTATGAGGGAATATCCTGAGATGCCTGTTTATGCTTATTGTTACCCCTTACACTTAGTCTGCCATAATTCCCCAGCCAGACACTATCCCATACAACCTGGGGGGGGGAGTTTGAGGTTAGCTTATTGTCTGAGCACACCCTCCTTGTGTGCATCCTGTCACTGTGGAAAGATAACTTCTGTTTGACATTCTACTGATACCGTATTCTTATACAGAGTTTTCCTGTCTAAAATCTGGAACTGTAGAGGTGACAGTTTCCACCATATTGCATTTTGTATGCAGTCTCATCCATATTGAGGTACAGTTGTCACTTTATTCAGTTGTGATGGCTTTTCCTGACCCCATGGAGCAAGACATGGCAGTAACCATCAAGTAGCCAAGGGTTTCCATAGTTTTTCACCTGGTTTCATTGCATACCCATAATTGTAGCTACAAAATAGACTAAAAAGAATGCTACTGGATGTACCATACCCACCCCGCCTTCAGTAACAGCTTGATATGTAAACTCCCATTTAATGAGGCTTAACCTGGAGCCTCAAAAAGCCTGGAAAAAAGCACTGTGTAACCTTGTCACTGTCCCCAAAAGGTGGTGGTGGGGGTAAATATCTCCAAGATACAATAAAATGGGAATCAAGAGAGTTTTGATTAGTATGACATTTTTCTTTTTGGAGAGTTGTTCTCTTTTCCATCCTGCCACCAATCTATCAGCCTGGGCTAGTCCTTTTTCCCAGTTTAATAATGCCATATCTCCTAGGCCATATTCCACCCCCAGAATTTATGTGGGTGCTTGAGTGATCAAGACACTAGAAAAAAAAACTGCTGCAGGTAATGGGGCTTTACCTAGTATGACTCCTCTGCTTTTGGTAATGTTAATTTTTGACCCAGAAATTTCAGAAAATCCCTGTAGGGTAGCAGTCAATGTGGTTTCACAAGTGTCAGGTGCCATGGTTAGAACCAAGTCATCTACAGAAGCCAATACCTTTATTTGTGGAGAGTTGGGGATTGAGGGGAGTCTCCAGATTCTGTCTGTTAGCAGAATTTGCCTGATGAGTATATCTATACCAAGTTCATAAAGAAGGGGACTTAGGGGGCAACCCTGGTGAACACATCTGTGTACCTGAATATGTCTCCCACTCCACCCATTTACATTAGGTATTATTATCGCCCCTTGATAAATGACTCTAATCCAAGACTTAGAAACCTTTGGAATGCCAAAGGCTTCAAGAGTAGAGAAAAGATAATCATGTGAAAGTCTGTCAAAAGTATTTTTCTGATCCAGCCCAAACACATAACCTTGCAGACCGCCTTGTTCTCTCCTAAAGAAGAGCTCTCTTAAAACTATCAAATTATCCTGTTGTTTTCTGTCTGGTATTGCACAAGTTTGGGCAGTTGAAATTAAACATTTTGCAACTTTAGACAGTCTAGCTAGCAAGAGTTTACTTTAAATTTTTAAGACAGTGTTGAGGAAACTTAGCGGTCTCCAATTCCCTATATCTTCTTTAGGGCCTTTTTTTATGAAGTAGTACTAGTATTGCTTCATTCATGGAAGCCAAATACTTTGAAGTATCCAACATGTGGTTGTACAGTATCACAAGGGCAGGAGCTAATGCTGCCTGCAAAAGGTTGTATATCCCATCTCCTAACCCATCTGATCCTGGGGCTGTCTTCTTCTGTAACTGTGTAATGGCTATCTCTACCTCCTCTATAGAGACTGGCATTATGAGCTCTTGTGCATCTTGTTCAAAGACCTGTGGCAATGTTAAGGTGTATAAATAGGCCTGGGCATCCTGCATCTGTAGAGCTTTACCAAATTGGGATTCAATGTGCTGTTCTACCACTCCCAATAAATCATTAGGTGCAGAAACATTCTGCTCTGATGGTGTATTCAAGGCTGCAGTGACACGGTTATCAACTCTAGACTTTCATTCTTTAAATGGGTCTAATGACCCCCTTTTTTATCTGTGTGCCAAACCTGAGTCCTTAGGAAAGTGATTTTGCCTGGTTATACTGAATGCTGGCCATTTGTTAAGGTGCCTAAATAGGCCTGGGCCTCCTGGGTCTGTGGAACCTTACTAAACTGGGATTCAATGTGCTGTTCTACCATTCTTAATAGATGGTTAGGTGCAGAAACAGTCTGCCCTGATGGTGTATTCAGGGCTGCAATAACACAGTTATCAACTCTAGACTTGCATTCTTTAAATGGGTCTAAGACCCCTTTTTTATCTGCGTGCCAAATCGGAGTTCTTGAGAAAGTGATTCTGCCCGGTTATACTGAATGCTGGACATTTGTGTTTTAATATTGCTTATCTGGGCACTAGAATCGAAATTCATGACTTCTGACTGTGAAATTAAATGTTGCAGCTGTTTTCTCAGTTTAAGATAGCTAAGATAGTCTCTATTTACAACATATTGTGCACGGTTTTGAAAGAGAACTTGCTATGATTTTTTTTGTGCCTTCCCACCAGTCAGAGATGTCATCACAACATTCTACTACCGAGAGTCGTGCTGACCAGTCTTGCTTCCATCTACACTGATCTACAGGATCTGCTAATAAGTATTCATTAAGTCTTCAGCCATTTTTATAGCATGGAGAATTTTCCCAAGTAATTTTCATGGTAATAGCTGCATGGTCTGAAAATTCACAGGCTTGTGTATTAATTTCCTGGACCTTTAACACTGCTGAAATAAAAATAAAGTTAATGCATGTATTTAAGCTACCTCTAAAATAAGTAAAGCCACCTGTGGGATGATGGCTCCAATAGGCATCAGTGAACCCCATAGTAGCAATTATATGCTGTAGTGCAGTAGAGTCACAAAACAGTTCTGTGGTTTGAAGCCCACTATCTGTTAGACTTAACCCACAATTGAAATCTCCCATCCAAATGGTTATGATGAGGTGTGAAAAAAGGTTTATCTATTTGAATAAAGCTACCTGCAATGCTTTAGTGTGGGGTGCATATGTGGCAATGAGACAGACTCTTCCCGAACTGAACAATAAGAAACATCGAGTAACAGAGCCCTCCCTGGGTTGATATCTACTAGCCTGGAGACTTTAAGTAAGGGGTTAGTAAGGAGGATACCTACTCCATCACATGTATCTACTCCTGTGGACCAGAAGGAAGGCCCCAAGGTCCAGGTCTTAGAGGCTTGCTGCAATTCATAATGAGTGTTTAACCTGGTGTCCTGAATACACAGAATATCATACCTACCCTCCTGTAGCATAAGCATTATCCCCACTCACTTCCTTTCACTTTTTATACTGTTGACATTGAGTGTAGGAGTGCATGAGGAGGGTAACATAAAGGGATTAACTGTACTAGCAGATAGAGTGAAACTAGGAGGTCTTAGATAGTTTCAGCTGTCTTGTCCTCTTAGCTATGGCGTCTTCTCCTCCCCCTTCCTCTGTATCAGTCATGGAAGCAATAGAGGAGGTGTCAGTTCCCTCTTCTCCAGAGTCCCCATCTGTCATTTCATTGTTGAGAGTGACATATTTATTGCCTTTCTTCCAAGAGGAGAGCCCAGTGGCTGGTGTCATATTTGCCTCATTAGTCTGTTTTTGTAATGTCTTTCCATATCTAAATAGCTTTTTTTCAACCACAACTTTGAAGGGCCTGTCCTTCTCGGGGGGGGGCGGGATTTTATTCTCTACTGCCTCAGTATTTTCTAGTGGAGTATTGTGTCCCTCTACTATCTCTGTTTCTGAAGCTAAATTTATTGTAACTTCATCAGCTCTGATTATTTCTCCTGGCTGTCCATCTGGGGACTGAGGGGTTTGAGCTTCTGGATCTACGGGGCGTGCTTCCTGGGACAGAGTTTCTCTTCCCACTTGGAGACTTTGTTCCATCACTCTTTTGGCCTGTAGTTGTTGTGCAAAGTTAATCAGCCCTTCATGAGATGGATAATCCTCTCTGTTACAGGAGGCCCAGAGACAATGACCATATGTGTGACCTGTTTTCTCACAGAGGTTACATTTAAATAGATTTAAACAGTTTGATGTAGCATGTCCATAATCTAGGCAATGACTACAGTGAACTGTATCACAAGCTGAGCTAAGGTGGATGCAGGAACCACACTTGAAGCAGGAGTGTGACTGGCCTGCATAAAAGAGTAAGCCCTTATCCTAACCCCAAAAAAAGAATATTAGGAAGGTGCACTGGCCCTGTATTGGTTGAATGAAGTTTAACCTGAGTCCTCCAACCTCCATCCCAAATCTGTTCACTATCTAGCATGGGTGTTGGCCTGCCCAGGACCTCACACCACTGGCGCAACCAGAAAAGAATATCTTCCACATTGACCACTTCATTTCTAAATATTACTGTGATGTTTTTGGTTCCAGGTGTTAATATCACAGAAAAAATATCGAAGAACAAAATATCCTGGTCAAAACATTGCAGGAAAAAACAGTGTGGTAAAAACATCGCAGGACAGAATAGTGCAGGAAGCAGGGAGTACAAGCCATAAGATGACAAAAGAGCACAGGACACTGGAGGGTTCATTGGGGTGGGTGCCTATCTTCGCACAGCCACCCCTTGGCCACTTCGCTGTACCATGCATCACAGTCCTGCACTTGGGGCTAACTTTGCACCAGCTTTATGAAGTTAGACCCCCAATGTAGGACTGTGATGTACAGCACAGAGAAGTGGCTGAGGCAGCTGTGCAAACTTAGCCTCCCCCAATGAACCTTCAGTGTTCTGTGCTCTTTTGTCACCTTGAGGCTTGTACTACCTGCTCCCTGCACTGTTCTGTCCTGCGATGTTTTTACCACACTTTATTTTTTTCCAAAATATTTTGACTGCAATATTTTGTCCTGCAATATTTTGCACTGTGATATTAACACACGGAACCAATGTTGGTTACTAAGTTTTTTGTCAGGGGTATTGCTTAGAAAAGGAGTCCATATTGGGTTATTCTTTTAAAGCTGGTACTGTGCCTCAAATCTATCTAGCCCAGAGACATTTTTAAAAATAACATCATAGTCTGAATTACCAAGATTAATGAGGGCAACAATCTCTGAGGAGTAAAATTTCATTGAGCCTTTTAGCAAGACCCTAGCTACATTCAGCCTATCAGGTGAAGATTGTAAAGCCCCTTTATACAGCAGTCTAATTGTATTCCGATGAGTGGCAGGTTCTCCCTTATTGTGAAAGAGGTCTGATAATTTAAACAAAGAGACTGGTCTGGCCTGATCTGAGGGTTCCTTAACTTTTCCTCCAAAGACCCCATCCTAACTGGTCCCTCTTCTACATGGCCTACAGCTGCACTATCTCGTATTGCAGTAACACCTTCAGAATCAACAAAATTAGTATCAACAGCAGTAATGTGCACATTAGAAAAATCAAAAGATTTACCCCAAGGTTCATTGGAGCTCTGCTGTATAGTCGATTTCATGACCACTGTATTTGTAGTTTCTGAAGTAAATACTTGTACTATACTGTCCATAGGATCAGGGATCCGTTGACCATTTGTCCCCTGTACCCAGCTCACATCCTCCTGGGCATGTACAAGAGACCAGTTTCCTGCCCCAATGTCTGTATTGTGAGGGGCTGCTGATGCTTGTTTTTCTGAAGAAGTATTTTTGCTCCAGTCTGGAGTTCCTTTATCTTTCAAGAAGGTACACACCTGTTCAGGGCTTCTTGCAGCATTGGTCATGTTGCAAGTTGCTGCAATAGTATGAGCAGCAGCCAATCCTTGCCATCCTGTCCCCAGCCTGACTTTACCATTTTTAGTTCTGTTATGCTGCGCATGAATAAGTGGAGAGTGAGGCACTCTAGGCACATGGCCTCCTGGCCATTTCTGCTGCCAGTCGCAACTGACGCTCCTCTGGCTGCACTATGGGAGTGTCCCTCATTGTTCTGTACCTGGGAGGATGCTGCTAGTTGCGGTGTTGTTTCTTGAGCAATGGCTTGTGCTTGCACTACACTGACAGCAGTGTTGACAACTATTGCAGGGATAGTCTGTTGAGATAAAGTGCTTAGTTCTTTCTCCAGATCTTGTGCTTTCTGCTGGTAACTTTCTTTCTCTTTTCTTAATGTTTGCAGTTTCTGGGCAATTATAGGCAGTATTGAGGCATTCTCCACAGCTGTAGCTTTTTCACTAGAGTCATTTTGTACTTGTTTTCCTTTAGGCAAGTCTTCATCTCTCATTTTCTTAGATGATAAGAACACCTCATTTGTGGTGTCATCTTCTGAAAATTCTGCCACTGCCGGTGCTATATCAATGGCCTCTTGGGTTGTAAGAACAGGAGAGGAGGCCTGCTCCCTTGTCTCCTCCACATCCATCCTGTCCACCGGCTCATCCAGAGTGGCCATCTTGGAAAAGATGGCCAGAGGTTCCCCTTACTGGAAAAGTAAGGGACTTTCCCCTGTGTCCTGACCAAATTTCCCCCATTCACTAAAATTACCACCAACAGCTTAATCTGTTTCAATGTTAGTTGACATCCATCTGTATCCTCCTCCCCCCCCCCCCGGGATGAGGTTGAAAATAGGCAGAATTGTCTATTCCTCCTTCCCCTATTAACAAAAACAAAATAAATAAAATTTCTATGACCTGGCACAAACAAATTCCAAAATTGGCCTTCTCTCTCCCCAATTTTAGCCTTTTCAGAGCAGATTATCTTGCCTTTGAAAGGGAGGGGGTAGACTCTTGGTGTTTTATGAAAGTCACCTGAACATATCTGCTGTAGAGTATGACACCAGTACAGTTTCACCATATGAATTCTTTCACTTGATTCTCCTTCTGGGTACTGCAAAAAAGATCCATCTGGTCTATGGCTGCAACCATCCAAAAGAGGGGGTATTTCTGCTCTTACATCCCTTATTTATGTGACTGTCCCTCAGAGTGGTCAAAATGAACTACTAGTCATTGGCAACTTAAATTTGGACTGACTAGGTATGCACTCCAAAAATGCTGAGACTGTATTTAAAAGCTAAATCTGATCCAGTTTGCCTTGGAGCCTACTAGACTCCCCACCAAAAAGTGGGCATCACTCTATGATCGAATGGATTATATAAACAGAAAGGATAGGATCCTTTTGTTTGAAGTGTTGCCTGACTATATCAGTGACCACTCCCCAACATTGTGCCTGTGGAGGCAGTGGCAGAGCTAGGGGGGGCTTGGAGGGCGGTCACCCCTCCTGGCTGCCCCAGTGTGAGTAGTGGCACCCTGCCGCCATCTTTATTCACTGTTTAGTGCCCATTGTGGAGCCCGTGATTGACTGAATGGCCCCCCTTGGCTCCCAAATGCTCCCAAACCTGGCTCCACCACTGTGTGGAGGGTTCATATACCTAACCCCCAGAAGGTAATTTCGCTGAGGGATTTATCTTGATAAGATTCCAAAAGTCTTTTCTCCAAACTTTATCAGGTACACTGGTCCCCAGTTCTTGTTTCCCTTTGACGTAATCTTATCCCTACTCATTTCCTGTATCTCCAATCTTCATGGCAAACTTCTCCCAGTTACCAAGAGAAAAGTCAGGGGTCATGCCACTGTGTGACTTCACAGGGATCTTCTTTCTTAGCTGAATGTAAGAGGCAGAAGTTGGGATCATATAAAATACGTTCTAGTGAAGCATACTGGAATGTCTATGGAGGTTTAGAAAGACCTGCAAAACAGCTACCTGTGCTAAGAGCTCCTTTTGCAGGGAACAGCTGCTTGTCTTGGCAAGGGATGCCTGTCTTTTTTGGGTGTCACATTAAAGTCTTGGTGCCTCTAGTCTTTCCAGTTCAATTGTCCATGTTTTCATTCTCTCTCTTACCTTTGGAGTTCAGCCTGAGCCCTGAAAGATCATTAGGATAGCCCCAGCGCACAAAAGGGTGACTCTAAACTCACTGAGAAATACTTATCTATCACCCTCGGTCAGTTTTGAGTAAGCTATTTGAAAAGATGGTAGCAAACCAATTAACAGAATTCCTGCAAAAATGCAATCTCCTCACTCCTGAATGGAATGACTTTCATAAAGAGCACAGTGCAAATACTACCCTAATTCAGTTGTCAAATGAAATTAAAGAAGCCATGGAGAATAACTTCTGACTAGCATTGTATTCAATGTCCTCTGCAAGTCTTTCAACCTGGTAAATTACAACTTATTAGTATCTGAACTTACTTCACTTGGCCTCTCCTCCTAATCTACCTTGCAAACAATGACCACTTTGTTAGGTTCAACCAGACTGTGTCTAATTTTGTCCCCATGGAAGGTGGAGTTCCCCAGGGTTCTATCTGTTCTTTGCTCTCCAGCATCTTCATTAACTGTCTCCCTTCTGTACCTATTTCCTGTTCCTCCACCTTTTATGCAGATGAAATTTCCCTCTGCCACTGTTCTTCCTCTGTAGGCCACATTAACCCACAGCTAATTTCAAAATATCTAGAGCTGGCTAGTAGATAACTAGCTTGTCCTTAACTCCAATGAAACACAAGCTATGCTCTCTGGCTCTAAAGAGAAACTTAAATCCTGTACAGATTTCCTCACTAGCCCCTGTGTTGATGGTACCAAACTTGCCTTGGTCCATAAATCAAAGTACCTGGGCATCACACTTGATCCTACCTTAGAATTGCCTCCATATTGTTTTCTTCTGAAGATCTGTAAATGCAAAGCTTGGTGCAGTATAAAGAATCTGGCACAGTCTCACCTCTAAGGCTATACTAGCAATTGCACTAGGTATCCTTTTACTGAGCTTGAAGTATTGTTTCCTAATCTTTTCCTAGGCCACCAAATCTACATTGCATGAATGAGATGTGACATACAGCAATATATGAAAATAGGAAAGAGGGGCTCCTAACTTTGGTGACTAGTCATGATTTCTGTATGTGTTTATATTGTTCATTTTAATCATGTAACTGATTTGAATGAGCTACACTGTAACTGTGCTAAATACTGTTGATCCTATAGTCTGTCTGGTTAGCATATTGTTATTACTGTTACCCATAATCTACTTCTGTTTTGTTTATAGCTGCTTGTAGTTTGTAACTGCTATTTTTTGTACTGTCCTGGGCTGTATCAAAAATAGGCATTCAGTTGTCTAGTGTACCTACCAGGTCACACAAGCTAAATAAATAAGCAGCTTTCAGTTATAACTGCTGATGTGGTGTACATATTGTTTAAGACACATACAGTTCTAGTCATGTTGATTTAGTTAGCAGAAGACATGGTGAGGGGTAAGGGACTGAAATCCCAATTTTCTAAATACTCACTGGTTGTACCCTGTCTAAGGTCCATTTGTTTCATTTCATTTCATTTATTTTTATACTGGAAAGGCATGAGAGCATAAATTATCCATTTTCCCAAGCGTCCAGTAACAAACAATCAATTCTTTTATAGCCCTCACGAGGCCTACACTATTATCTTCTAATTGGTCTCTTCTTCATGTCCCTAAGTGCTCTTCAAAAATTGATGAACGGGGTCCTCTGTGTTTGCACCAAGGTTCTGGAACTCCCTATCATGTTCTGCTCCAAACAGTCCTTCACACCAATCTTTTAAAGTAATCTAGAGAAAATGCTTACAGGCATCATTAGTTTTCAACCATATTAAACATAGGCCCACATACTGCATTTGCCTCCTCTATTATTCTTATTGCTTTTTCCCGCACACCACTAACAGTCTACTGTTGGTTATGCTATGATGGAAAATAGGAAAAAGGGGCTCCTAACTTTGGTGACAAGTAATGGTTTCTGTATGTATTTATATTGTTCATTTTAACCCAGTAACTGATTTGAATGACCTACTCTGTAACTGTGATGAATTGTATTGATCCCATAGTCTGTATAGTAAGCATATTGTTAATACTGTAACCCATGATCTACTTCTGTTTTTTTATAACTGCTTGGAGTTTTTAACTGCTTTTCTGTGTACTCTCCAGGGTTGTACCAAAAAATAGGCCTTCCATTGTCTAGTGTATCTACCAGGTAAAACAAATTAAATAAATAAGTAGCTTTCAGTTAGAACTGCTGATGTGGTATACAAAGACATAAAGTTTTAGTCAGGTTGATTTAGTTAGTGGAAGACATGGTGAGGGGAAGGGGACTGAAATCCATTTTTCTAAATGCTCACTGGTTGTACCCTGTCTAAGGTCCATTCATTTCATTTATTTTTACACTGGAAATGCATGTGTGCATAAATTACCCATTTTCACACGTGTCCAGTAACAACCAATCAACAATCGAAACTATAGAGACATAGTTTAAGCACATACAATAATACAAAAGAAAAAACTAAAAATATTTACATTTATTTCTTTTAAGTAGATAATATTTTAAATAGTTTTTAAATTATGGCAATGTCGGACACTGAACCAATGAAACTGGAAATGTATTAAAATGTCTAACTCCTCTATATGATCGGGAAAATTGTCCCCATGTTGTATGACAAAGCAGAATTTTAAAAGAATGACCTGTAGTTAATCTAGAACTGTGTCCATTGACAAATCTTTGAAAATGGAAAACAATGCTTTTGGGCATATGACCCAGATCAATTTTAAAGAAAAATGTCAACATAGTACTGTTCAATATTTCCTCTAAGGATAGCCAGTTTAACACTTTGTAGAGGTCACGATGATGGGTCATCTTTGGGAACCCAGTAATACACAAAACAATGTTATGGTACATAGTCCTCAGCCTACCAAACATTTTTGAAGAGGAGGAGGAGGAAGAATAAACCAATCTATTAGGGGAAGCAAAACACTGTTTGCCAATAAAGCCCTTGTTTTAGGTATCAAAAATTGTTTCACTCAGTATGACATACCAAGTCTGTGATGTAATTTTTTAATAAGCTGATTAATGTGTTTTCTTGAACATTCAGTGGCTATCTAAGGTTACACCAATATATTTCAAATCAGTAATGCTCACAGTGATGTTGCCATCATTATCTTTATTTTATTTATGTCTTTGGTAACCAGATAGGTGCACTGGTCCAGTGGACCATTTTCAGGCACGACCCGAGCCACGAGGTGGCAACAACATGGATGACAGTTGGTACATACAGAGCATTGGTACACACCCAAAACATGGGGTGGTAAGGAAAAAAAGAAAATGTACAGCAGATTGGTCACTATATACAAAATGCTTGGGATGGTGACAGGAGACAAGTAGTGCCAAGTTATATATACATGTAGTGCAGGTTATAACACAGGTTATATACAGTTTTATATACATGCAGTGCTGGTTGAAAAAGAACCAAAAAAGGCAGGGCTAGTTAGGAATCAGAGTATGAGGCTAGAGAGGAGTTTGTAGGTAGAGGCAGGGTGATAGAGGAGTGGCACTAGAGAGGCAAAGAGGAACAGAGTGGAGAGACACATGAAGGGGAAAAGAAGGCTACACAGCCCTAGGCTATTTTTGTGTGCAATGACAACTTGCTGTAGTCTGGAGCCAGCTTTTTAGGTTCTATTTGAAAGCATGGTGGGAGGGAGACAAGTGGACTGACAGTGGGAGCTTGTTCCATAGGAAGGGAGCTGAGATGAAGAAAACTCTCATGCCCATGGCAATGGAGGCATGGGATACTTCTAGTGGAGGGACAGATGATGCCCTAAGTGACCTCAAAACCACTCTTGCCCTCTGGAGTTGTGCATAGTGGGACTGGTCAAGGTTCCTGAGAGAGTTGTCCACTAGGCAGCCCATAGCTTAGTCAAAATGCCCATGTAGTAGGATCCATCCTAGGGACTGGTATAGAGAGCAATGGTGGGTCTGGTAAGTGGCTTAAAGGATGAACCAGCAGACAGAGATATAGGTTGAAGTTAGCTGTGAGAGCAGGGTGGTGGATATGGGGGAGTAGACAGCGGAGTAGTAGTCCAGGAGGGGCAGTAGTTTGCCATGCACAATGGCAAGGCATGCTTCAGAAGACAGGAGATTTTTTTAGACAGAAGGCAGTGCCTAATTTTTGGTAGACTTTCTGCATGAGAAAGTTGATGTGTTCAGTAAAGGAGAGGGATGGGTCAAGGGTGACTTGCAGGTATTTGAAGGACTAAACAATTTCCAGGGGTGAGTCTGCTGGTGTGAGCACTAGAAAGGAGGAGTTGTGTTTGGAGGCCTTGGCAAGAAAAGGTTTAGAGCCAAATAGCATGGACTTTGTCTTTCTTCATTTACCAGGAGTATATGGGAGAGGAACCACTGGTGGGCATAACCATAGCTTTGTGTGAGGGTGGAGGAGATGGACTCAACTGATCTATCACTATGATAAAGGACCAAATCATCTGCATAGAGGAGTGCTTTATAACTGAGGGAGTCCCTAGGGAGAGAATTTATAAATATTGAGAAAAACAGGGGCCCTAGTATGGATTCCTGGCGGACACCAGCGTATACAGGGAGGGCAGCCAAGGATGTTTTGTCAAAAGTAACAGACTGTGATCTGTTGGATAGGTAGCTGCAGAACCATGCAGCAGTGCCCATAGAGCAGCCAAAGGAGAACAGGTTTGAGTGGAGGAGGTGGTGGTCGACCAAGTCGAATGCCTAGGATAGGTCCATAAAAACAGCATATGTGGCTCTTAAGAACAAAGTTGAAGTTAGTGGCCCTTCTAATGCCTGAAAAGACCATCAACTTAGTCTTTTTTGGAATGAATGACTAAACTACGAGCAGAAACCAAGAATGCATCCTGCTGAAATCACTTTAGAGCTAATCAAGAAGTACTGAAGGAGAATTATCTTCAAGAAAAGAAATGCATCATCAACATAAAGAATAAGTTTGGTGTACCTACATATTTCCGGTAAAGAATTGACAAAAAGTGTAAATAAGAAAGGACCTAATATAAAACCCTGTGGCACTCCATATTTAATTAGACATTTCCTAGCTCTATGTTCAGCTGCATACTTTATCATTTTAGCCCTTGCTAATTGAGTATCTGACTATCCACCACTGGATTAACAATGAGCAACCAAAACCAACTTAGATTAGTAGATGCAGCATTAATGTTGCCCTGGGTCAGTGTCTAAAATATGGAGTCCTGCAACTGCACACCTTAGCTACAGAAGAAAAGTCATCCATTCCCAAGCTGTGTTCAGTAGCAACTGCACATTAATACTCAGAAAAACTCGGCTGGACAATTAACTCCTCATGTTTGCTTGATATAGCGGTCTTTCTCTCTCTCTCTCTCTCTCTCTCTCTCTCTCTCTCTCTCTGTCTCTCACTGTTTACTGTTAAAATGACAGTAGAACTTTAAATTAATTCTTTTACAATATGGTTTAACATTGGTGAATATCCTTTCCATTGCAGAATTAGATTCTTTTCATTTAGTAAACTGATGTTATTTGTGGTTGCCTGGAGGTGGTTGACTTATCCCACTTGTTCACTGTGATAGACGATATGGAGAAGCAGGTCACACGTTACCATCCTGTGCTCAAAATTTAGTACCACAGCCCTTATTTTGAAACTATACTACAGTAGTTGCTTATTCATGAGGTACCACAAATATAGACTTAGACCTTCTCACAGTAGAGGGCCATTGACTTGTATTGGTACATTTCTGCAGTAATAGCACTCCTAGCTATATAAGCCTGAAAGTGTATTTATATAGGCTTTCAAGTTAAATATTGCATTTTATTCCAAAAGGAAATTATCCTTGGTGCTCACATTTTATTTATGTTTTGATTCCCTTTGTTTTTTTTTGTTTTTATTAGGCATGAAATAATCAGTGTCAGTGGCTCTGCAGGTAGCACAATTGCCTCTGAGGCCAGGAGATCAGAAGGCTGTGGGTTCTATCCCCTCACCTGACACTTGGGTTAATATCCCAATACTGATACTGTAGTGCAGCATTAGGAGGGGTGCTACACTCATGAGGTGCCGTCTTTCAGATGAGACGTTAAACCGAGGTCCCGTCTGCCTGTTCTGGTGGTTGTTTAGGTGGACATTAACTATCCCATGGCACTTCTCAAAAAGAGTTGGGGAATTTCCTCAGTGTCCTGTTCAGATTTCCTCCATTCACTAGAAATACCACCAACAACTTAATCTGGTTCAGTTTCATTTGGTTATCATCTGTATCTCGACCTCCCGGGTTGTACCTGCAAAAGTGACTTCTCGTCTCAGTGGGCATACCCGGTCAACAAAATTCAGTAAATAAATAAATACATTTCTATCAATCAGATTAGTAATTCATATGTTTGTGGGGCATCAAGATGAGGGCCATTTTCTGCTTTAATTTCTACAAGTCATTTGTAGAGGCAGTCCTGCAGATGTAAGCATTTTCTGCAGTAGAATAGAATGTGCTATAGGTTGGCCTGTGCCTGATCTATGTATAAACCATTCTATTGATGAAATGAAATAAGAAAAAATGCCTTTTTTTTTTTTTTTCTACTGTATGCTGTAAGTCGCATTATGTTTCTACGTGGTATAGTATTTCTGAGGAAACCTCAATCATTATGTTAATTTATTTAAAACTGTTCTTCCAGGACAGATCCACTGAAATGAGATATCTCATTTCCCTGGACACCCTGGCAAGGGTGACAGACAGGCAGAAGGGTTATTATCAGTGGCTATGAACTGTGAAAATGAAACCCATAACATTTTCTGATTTAAAATTTTACTATGAATCCAAGTGAGCATTTTAATAGCTCAAGGCCAGGTATTTTTAGTGGAACCCTGGCTAAGTAGTGTCCTTTTTTAACAATCTGAAAAATTAAACATAATATATAAATAAAGCCAAAATCAAGTAACTAGAATATTAGAACAGGCTTATGATATTGGAACAAGGCAGGAGAGAGGGTTTTCTTGTCCCTTGATGTAGTTCTCTGGCAGAACCTTTCCATCATGCACCTGGGACTCTTTTCACTGGTTAAGGATAAGCACACTGAAACAACACTGGTGAGCTATGATAAGGTTTAAATGTGCCCACAGTTGCTGCTCTGTGTTTACAATACCCAAGTTTAAAAAGCCATATTCAGCAGCATACTGTTTAAACATTATGGAATAGTGCCTTAATAGAAAAAAGATTCATCTCATTACCCATGATTCTGAGCTAAAATTGAAGATGGTGATAATATGAGTGCACTTGTATTTCTGCACCATAAAGTCAGAGGACAATTTCCTTAGTGCCTGAAGTGCATCAGCAAATAAATAAGCACAGTATACTGTGCCCACCAGATACTGTATATAAAAGGCTGAACCTTAGCCCAGCTAGGAATACCAGCCATATGTGCCCAATGAACATTTTTCACATTGCACGTAGGTTAGTCATTAGGAGCTCACATATTATTAAAAGTCCATGGGCCATTGGGTGCAGACCTAGTACCTTGAAAACCCTGCTATGCAGAGAGTGTGATGGATAATTTACATCACTTTTCCTGTCTGAGTGGTCTCCGAGGGCAACAAATGGACAAAGCTGTATTAGATTTTTTTTTATTCTTCTTTGGTCAGGGATGTAAATTTTCAAATAAGGCTGCAGTTTATGATAACGTTGCATTACAGATTGCCTGAATTCTGATTATTGATGCTGTATTCAGTCAGCTGAGTATAATATAATGGAGATAAGGCCTGAAAGGTACTAAAACATTTTGTTGATGATAATTTTTTTCTCAGTTCGGATTATGTTGTAAAACCATCCAGAAATGTAAACATTCTGTTTTGTATAAGCTGATACTTTTTTAATAGCTTCTCTATACTAAGGAATGGAAGGGCTACTCACTATGCTCTCTTGCACATTGTTTCAAATAAAACAATCTTCTAGCATAGTGACTAGGAGTTATCAGATGAATAAAATGGCACACAGACTGATGCTGTAGAAGGATGCTGTTGAGAGTTACTGATAATATGGACAGTATGTATCATTCCAATGATAACTGATATATTTTTTGAGTTAATATATTCATATACAGAGGATGTCTAGTGAGGCATGCAGAGCTGAATGAGATGAGACACTGATATAAAATAATACCTGAAATGTGATCTAATGAGATGGTCAGTGTGACGTAGACAGCCAGCTCTGAGTGCTGTGTTGTTTTTATTTCTTAAAAATAATAGAAATGTGGTATTGAATTTGTCTGCTGGAAATTCCAGTGCACTTGGAATGACCTCACTCACCCCCAGGTTTCAGTTCTTACAGGACAAGACAGGATATGCTGATCAGCAGATCTCTGTGATTAGATTAACTCCTAAGAAACATAGAAACATAGAGTTTGCATTTTATAGCCTTAGTTAGGATATGGGTTATTTGTAGCTAAGCCCTGAAATATCCATTTTACAGTGCTGGAACGAAACTCAAGTTCTTACGCAGGGGTGCGAAGTGTAAATGTTCCTTCATATCCTGGAGGGAGAAAATTCATCCTGGGATCAAAGAACTGTCATTTGAAACTTGAGTTATGCTAAGGTTGCAGAATTAATACTTTGAAAAATACATCCTGTGGTTGTATAGAAATATATATTTTTGAGCTATCTGACAGAGGAGGAGCTGGATGACCTCATCCAAAAGGGGCTGGCAAATGCAGCTTGAACAGATTATTCTTTTTCACTACAGGGACACTTTTATCTGACACTGACCAAGAAAACATCTGAGCACTGAAAACAGGTATTTAGAAAGCTAGACAAATCTAAATATTGTTGTAGGAATTGCACTGTTTTAAACCTTGTTTTGTTTAAAGATATGTATGTCTTGTGATATAAGAGTTTTGTATTTTATGTTTGACATATTATTATATATTTTAGTAAAAACTCTAATTTTAGAGTATACCTGCTCTGTCTTTGAATTGCTTTCTTTTGCTAAGAAATATTTTGGTTATAGCAGACAACAGACATAAGCTTGTATCGTGGTACCAAACTGGGAAGAGAAGCATTTTAAATCAGAGGTCTTTATTAAAGTTTTAGGGTTCATCTCTGAATACCTGGTTAGGTGCCCATAGGCAAAGATATCTGGCCCCCTGAAGACAGATATATATGAGCCTGTGCATTGGGTATGCTAGCAAGAGGTTAACAGTTTGAATCTCCCCAGAACTTGAGACCAAAGGTTGATCTGAACTCACAAAAACAGACAAGAGGGTTACCGTGTCTGTTACACTGTTCATAAGACTGTGCTCAGAGGTTGGCACTTTGGGAGTAGAGGGCCTGACCTGCTGAGTGAATCTGTGTCAGATTGGTTGACAGCGGTGGCATAATTTTGGTATCACAAGCTTTATTGTTCTGTGTCAGCTGAGACCATAAGCTCTCTTGCAAAGAAAGAAAAAGACAGAGTTTTATTTTAAAAAGAAAACTGAACTATATATCACTTGGTGTACAGTCAAGTTCCTACCTATTTTATTTTTTTTTCTAATGTGCAAAGTCAGACTAGCCGCAGTCAGGGAAGAAGAAGATGGCTTCCGACTACAGCAAGCACACCGTAGATTACTTGAAGCAGTTGTGCAGGGACAGGGCAGTCCTGTTCAAGGTGAAAGCCAAAAAGCAGAACTTCATAGAGACCCTGATGGTAGCAGATACCCAGAGCAGCGAGTCACTGACCATGACTGAAAAGGACAGCAGGGCCACTGTCAGTGAAGTATCACAGCAGCAGGGAATGGCCACCAGTATCCTGAATCCAGAGGTACTCAAAGTGCAAATTGAGTTGTGCAGGATGGAGTTGGATTCCCAGGAGAGGAGAGAGGGAGAGAAGTGAGAGATGCACCGTGAGGCAGAGTGATGACGCAGAGAGGCAGAGTGACAACAGAGGGAAGCAGACTGTGAGGAGTGAGAGTGCCAGTGAGCTGCAGAGGAGAGAAGGGAGGAGCACTAGAGGCAACATGAGCTGGAGAAGATGCAACTCTGACCAGCGGCACCAGAGCAGGTAAGTGGCTTGGGTTTAAGTGGGACTGCAGGACTGGGTTACAAATTGAACTCCAAATTAATAGCTGAGATTAAGGAAGGGGAGGACATGGACACCTTTTTAAATTCTTTTGAAAAAGTTTGTAATCAGGCTAAAATTCCTAGAGAGTCCTGGAGCTTCCAGCTGTTCCCGCTACTTACAGGGAAAGCTCGAGATGCATTGGGTCAAATGGACAATGAAGACACCAATGATTACAGCGAGCAAAACGCTGCACTGTCAAAAAAGTTTGAATTAACTGCTGAATCATGCAGAACTAAATACTGTAAGCTCAGGAGAAGCCCTGATATGAGCTACGAGGAGCTCACCACAAAACAACGTCAGTTTTTAAAACATTGGTGGGAAGGAATTGAGGAAAATTCTGTTGATAAAATAGAAAATGTGATTTTATTAGAACAGTTTTATTGGGCATGCCAAGCTGAGCTTAACCCTGGCTAGAGGACCAAAATCCAAAAACAGTGCAAGAGACTGCTGAACTCTCAGACCACTATGCCAAGAGCAGACCTGCTCTGAGAGTGAATGGGGATTGGCATGGCAGTGCAGAAAGGGAAAAATGCGCCTTCAGGGCAGCTAAAACCCTCACTGCCTCCACCGAAACCAGTTAGCCACAGGTTTCAAAGAAAAGATTTATCTGAAGTAAGAAATGTCTGTTGGTTGTGTAAAGAAACTGGGCATATTGCCAGACAGTGCCCCAAAAAGCTGAGCCATAATACACAACAGGGTGCTAGAAAAGAAGTGGGTTGTTTGTGTGTGCCTGGAAGCATGCCAGTGAACATGAGGGAACACATGCACCCAGTCATGGTGAATGGGGCACAGACGCTGGGGTTAAGGGACACAGGGGCATCTCTGACATTGGTAAAGGGGGATCTGGTACAGCCTGGTCAGCTTATACCGAATAAATATGTAACTGTACAAGGGTTTACTGGTGAAGAGAAAACACTGCCACTCGCTAGTGTTCTGGACTGGGGTGAAACAGGGGGAACTGTGCAGCAGGTGGCTGTAGCTAACACATTAGTAGTGGAAGTGATCCTGGGTCACCAGAAGGGGGTGTTATGTGCAGTTACCTGTAGCCAAGTGGCAAGGGAAAATAATAGTTCCCTGAACCCCTCAGAAACCAGTGTGAAAACTGCTGAGAGGCTGGTTCCCCAGCCTGTGTCTCCAGATGGGGAGACTGATAAAAAGGAGGTAGAAATTTCCCCAGTAGCAAGTAACCACACAGCTATAGAGGGTTACTCCAAAAAGGGAGGGGTGACCCCATGTCAGAGGGTTAGGATTGAAAATGATCCTGAGGGCCCTGATGCTCATGCTAGAGACCCTAGTTTAGCAACTAAAGGTGACCTGCCCCATGCCTTCAGAATGTGTGAGGGGTTTGCAGCTGCTCAGAGTAGTGACCCTAGTTTAGAGAAGCTGAGGGCTTGGGCAGACTCGGAGGGCACAAAGGGATGTGACGGCAGATATAAGGTTTATTGGGAAAATGGACTTACATATACACAGACAGTACAGAAAGAGGGAGGGATGACAGGCAGGCAGTTTGTCATTCCCCAGGGGTATTGTGAGCAGTTGCTCAAGATTGAAAATGATATTCCCTTGTCTGGTCATCTGAGAATCGTGCATACAATGCAGTGATTGGCCCAGAATGTATACCAGCCTAACTTCACCCAGCAGGTGAAGGAGTATTGCAGGTCTTGTCACCGGTGCCAAGAAATAGGGAAGGCAGGCAAGAAAACCAAAGCCACCCTGAGCCCCTTGACCATAGTGGAGGAGCCATTCCAGAGGGTGGGAATGGATATTGTGGGGCCTTTAAAAAAACCCAGCTCCTCAGGGAAGAGATTCATCCTGAATGTGGTGGATTATGCCACCCGGTACCCAGAGTCAGTCGCCCTATCCTCTCTGAGGACAGACAAAGTGACAGATGCCTTACTTGAGATTTTCTCCCTTGTTGGGTTTCCGCAGGAGGTAATCACCGATTGAGGGGGTTCCTTCATGTTGGACCTGATGAAATGTTTATGGGAGAAGTGTGGGGTGGTCCAGAGATGCACAACACCATATCACTCACAAGCCAATGGGCTTGTGGAATGATTCAATGGTACCCTAAAGTCAATGCTCTGGGCATTTGCTGAACAGTATGGGAGAGACTGGGAGAAATACCTTCCCCACCTGTTGTTTGCATACAGGGAGGTGCCCCAAGAGTCGACAGGATTTTCCCCCTTCAAACTCTTATATTGATGCTGAGTACATGGGCCCCTATACTTGATCTGGGAGGAATGGGAAGGCAATCATGCCACCCAAGGAACTCCCATTGTGGATTATGTCCTTAGGTTTAGGGAAAGGCTGAAGGAGCTTATGGGGACAGCCCAGAGCAACCTGGCAACTGCCCAACAGAAACAAAAGTTGTGGTACAACTGCAGAGCCAGAGCTTGCTCCTACATGGTGGGTCAGGAAGTCATGGTCCTTACTCCAGTCCAGAAAGACAAGCTGCAAGCTGAGTGGGCAGGACTGTACAAAGTAGTTAGGAAGGTAAATGACATGAACTACATTGTGGAGTTACCTGACCGTAGACAGACCGAAAGGATGTACCATGTCAACATGATGAAGTCATATGCAAATAGGGTTGACATGGTGTTTGCTGAGTGTAGTCATAGGGAGGGGACGGATGAAGGAGTCCCCCTTCTGGATTTGCTGGAGGAAAGTAAGCAGGAGACCTCTGTGGAGGCAGTAAAATTGTCTCTCCAGCTGAACCCAGACCAGGTCTAGAAAGTAAGGGAGAGTTTAGCAGACTTTTCCCCCTTGTTTAGCACCAAGCCTGGACTAAACCCCTTAGTAATACACAATGTGGAGACAGGGACACAGACGTCCATACAGTGGACAGCATATTGGGTGACAGAGGCTGTCCAAAAGGACATTAGGAGGGAAGTGGAGGTGATGCTGGATTTAGGGGTAATCCAGTGATCCCACAGCCTCTGGGCCTCACCTGTAGTCCTTGTGCCAAAGCCAGATGGCTCAGCTCATTTCTGTGTGGACTGTTGTGGACTGAATGCAGTCACAAAGTCCAATATCCACCCGATGCCCCAGACAGATAAACTGCTGGACAAGTTGGGAGGGGCCACCAATTTTATGACTATTGACCTGACCAAGGGGTATTGGTAGGAAGAATTGACAGACAGAGCAAAGGGAGAAGTCAGCCTTCATCACTCCGATAGGCTTATTTGAGTTTAAAGTAATGCCATTTGGAATGAAGAAATCCCGGCCACTTTCCAAATGTTGGTGAACCAGGTGTTAAATGGTGCTGAGGAGTAAGCCATAGTGTACGTGGATGACATTTCCATCTTTAGTACCAGCTGGGAGTAACACCTTTCACACCTTATGGAAGTGCTGGGCAGGATACAGAGGACCAGGCTCACTGTCAAAGCTGAGAAGTGCCAGGTGGCCATGGAGGAAGTGGCATACCTCGGACATGTCGTAGGCCAGGGACAGCTCCATCCTAACCAAATAAAGATAAAGGAGATCCAGGCATGGCCCAGACCAAAAACCCAGAAGCAGGTCAGGAGCTTTCTAGGGACAGCAGGGTACTACAGAAAGTTTGTACCTAATTACAGTGCCCTGGCTGCACCCTTATCTGACCTGACAAAGAAAAGGATGCCCAAGAAAATTACCTGGGATCCAGCCTGTGAGGAAGCCTTTTCCAAACTGAAGGAGGCACTGTGCAGTGCTCCTGTTTTGACAAGTCCTGACTATAGCAACACCTTTATAGTTCAGACGGATGCCTCAGATGTCAGTATTGGGGCAGTACTTAGCCAGACGTCTAGCCAAGGGACAGATCACCCGGTAGTGTAGCTGAGCCAGAAGCTGCTTCCCATGGAGCAAGCATACTCCACGGTGGAAAAGAAGCGTTATGCCATAGTGTGGGCCCTGATGAAATTAGAGCAATACTTGTATGGGCAGCATTTTGTGGTGCAGACTAACCACAACCCCCTGGTTTGGCTGACACAGATGGGGAAAAACAATGGGAGACTACTAAGATGGACTCTTGCTTTAAAAGGGTATGACCTAAAAATCGTACATAGGGTTGGAGAAAAGAAGAAGAAGAACTCAGATGGGCTGTCTTGGGTCTATGAGGAGTGAATTGATTTGGGAAGCTCATCCCATGTAGGGGATAGATCCCCCAAATTCAGTTTAGGTGGGTAGGAGTGTGACGTAGACAGCCAGCTCAGAGTGTTGCATCATTTTTTATTTCTTAAAAATAACAGAAATGTGGTATTTAATTTGTCTGCTGGAAATGCCAGTGCATTTGAAATGACCTCACTCATCCCCAGGTTTCAGTTCTAACAGGACAGGATATGCTGATCAGCAGATCTCTGTGATTAGATTAACCCCTAAGAGTTTGCATTTTATAGCCTTAGTTAGCATATGGGTCATTTGTAGCTAAGTCCTGAAATATCCATTTTACAATGCTGGAATGAAACTCAAGTTCTTACACAGGGGTGTGAAGTGTAAATGTTCCTTCATGTCCTGGAGGGAGGAAACTCATCCTGGGATCAAAGAACTGTCATTTGAAACTTGAGTTATGCTAAGGTTGTAGAATTAATACTTTGAAATTTACATCCTGTGGTTGTATAGAAATATATATTTTTTGAGCTATCTGACAGAGGAGGAGCTAGATGACCTCATCCAAAAGGGGCTGGCAAATACAGCTTGAAAAGATTATTCTTTTTCACTACAGGGACACTTTTATCTGACACTGACCAAGAAAACATCTGAGCACTGAAAACAGGTATTTAGAAAGCTAGACAAATCTAAATATTGTTGTAGGAATTGCACAGTTTTAAACCTTGTTTTGTTTAAAGATATGTATGCCTTGCAATATAAGAGTTCTGTATTGTATGTTTTACATATTATATACTGTATTTTAGTAAAAACTCCAATTTTAGAGCATACCTGGTCTGTCTTTGAATTGCTTTCTTCTACTAAGAAATATTTATGGTTATAGCAGACAGCAGACATAAGCTTGTATGGTGGTACCAAACTGGAAAGAGAAGCATTTTAAATCAGAGGTCTTTATTAAAGTTTTAGGGTTCATCTCTGAATACCTGGTTAGGTGCCAGTAGGCAAAGATATCTGGCCCCCTGAAGACAGATATATCTGAGCCTGTGCATTGGGCATGCTAGCAAGAGGTTAACAGTTTGAATGTCTCCAGAACTTGAGACCAAAAGTTGATCCAAACTCACAAAAACAGACAAGAGGGTTACCTTGTCTGTTACACTGTTCACAAGACTGTGCTTAGAGGTTGGAACTTTGAGAGTAGAGGGCCTGACCTGCTGAGTGAATCTGTGACAGTCAATAGATGTTATTTTCTAGTAATAAACATCGATATAGAAAATAGAAATAATGATGAAACAAATTGTATACTTAGACATTTTGCATGTTGTGATGAAACATGAAAGGAAAGAATATAAGTGAAAAGAAATGGTTTATCTATAGCGCTTCGACAGTGCTAGTGCCAACATCCCCTACAGTGACATCTACAATGCCGACTGTTGGCATTGTAGCCACAAGGATGTCAACACTCACAATCGGGGGGGCTACGCCTACCACAACCCCCGGTCTCTAGAATTCTAACTCTGAGTCGAAGTTAGACCGGGGGGGGGGGAATCACCCAGTGAGGAAGTCCTGATCGACACACAGACCACCACAGTGATGGCTGGATTTTGCCTAATTCCTGTCACTGTACTGGTCTTCACCATCGGGGAGTCACTGCAGTGATGGTGCACCAAAAAGGAACACCCCACCAGAAAAAAAAGGTCTGCAGACCACAGTGACAAGTTAATAAGGATATTGTAAAATTATTCATATTTGTAATACTATTCATATTTGATCAAAATGGGACATGTTTCCATCTTTACACTGATTCTAATGCTTAAGGTGATGGTGTTGTCATATATTATTTTTGACATCTGATAGCACTGTGTCAAGCTTCAAAACTGAATTGTTAAAAATCATTTGCCAGCCTGTGGTGTTCAAAACATTGGTTATAGAATTTGAAAACAAAAATAGGCACTCGGTATCATTTAGTTAAATTAATTTTTTAGAAATCTTAACCCATTCCCATGACCAAAGCCCTTGAAATAGATTACATTTTTCTGCAGAACTTGCATCATGCTACCTACTGTAATACAATATATTTAATATCATGGAATTCATTAGTCTAGGTAATTTTTCATTTAAGTATATATTTTTCCATAGTGCTTGGCTATCTTCCCCCTCCTTGTTAATCCTGAAGTCCCTCTTTTAAGCTCAGCCTGTAATGTCATCAGCATCATTAAATCATACGTTAGTCAATGGCAGGATGGCATTCTACACAGAATTAAATAGCTCATGCTGCAGAAATGAACCAATTATCACTGCAGAAGACTAGGAGCCATACTGCAGAAATCAAGACTGAAATGCTTTGGAGAACTAGGGGCTCTGCCACTGACTTGTACCCTTTCTTCTTTATTGTATATGGTGTAATGTAATTGTGTATGGCATTCCATATACCAGCAAAAGTTTTTCTGCTTCAGTAGTGATGTAGCTACTAATGCAGAATGACTTTTCATTCTGCATTAGAAGCCAAATTACAATGCAACTGCTCCAACAGTGCTGTCCGTATGACATGCGGCAGATGACTTCTCAAGTGTGTGAGCTGGCTGGCCAGCGGACATATGGGAAGTGCAGATCCCTAGTGGAAAACACTGCCATAGAACAAGAAAAGTAAATGATCTTTTTAATTTTGGCACCATACACTATAAAGAAAAGTGTAAGGGAACCCAAATACATAACCATGATATTCTTGATACCTTGTGGTTTCCATGATGAAAGGGACCTCTCACGCTTCACTCTGAGGTCCTCTTCATCATGGTAAACATTCAGCATGAGAATAGTGTGGTTGTGTATGGGCACCCATACATTATCCTATATATTGTACAGTATAAACATTGAGAAACAGGAGTGCATGCCACAGAGGTGAACATACCCTTTATAGCCCATTGGGCTAGCTATAAAAAATAGTCTACCCTAATGCGAAAATAGATGGAAGCTGGATCTAAATGAAAATAAAATATTGCATCTCTGCTGGCCTCCTGCTTAAATAAATTGTGTATATATATATATATATATATATATATATATATATATATATATGTACATATGAATATGTCATAGTTTGGGAACATATGACAATTGTTTAGGGCCAAAGGAAAGAATGGTGTTGAATAAAAATGTATGTAAAAATCCAGTGTACACATTTCCTAAAAAATGCATTACAGTATCATGTTAATATTTATTTTCCTTATTTAGGTACAAAAAATTGGTAA